>CM057452.1:1258500000-1268500000 GCA_016271365.2 Neoceratodus forsteri
CAACAAACCCTTGCCGTCCGTAATCTTTTTTAATTATCTGGTTAATCCTACTATTCAATCAACTGTTAATTGTAATTAAAAAAAAAAAAAATCTGGCGTTTCTTCGTTTCCCAGCTTCACGAGCCACATGCCAGCGAGAGCGGTCCGTTGCTGCCCCACACCAAGAGGTAAGTGCAAGTGCGATCAAACATCAGCTTTCTGCTAAGCAAAAAAAAATTTGTGGGACCTGAGGGAGCTGGGCGCTGCTGTGCTGTCTTCAGCTAAGGGCAAAGGAGGACAGGACTAGGTGGGGACTGCTGTGGAATCCAAGTGGGAGCTGGGTAGCTGAAACTACATGCTGCATTTGGAGTTGTGTGAGGGCTGCTGAAGTATGCCCCAAAAGTAGACTGGTGTGTGTGTGTGTGTGTGTGTGTGTGTATGACTAGGAGAGGTGTGTGTGTGTGTGTGTGTGTGTGTGCGTGTGTGGGACAGCACTCATTGGAAAAAATTACTCACCAACAAATTATATAAAATAAAAATGAGGACTTGTGCTATGAGAAATTTAGTACACCCTGGTGGATGTTTATAAACCCCTCGGCCGCCTGGGGTTTATGTGGCATCTCACACCTCGGTGTGCATTAAATCTCATATCACACACTTCCCTATCTGTTATTCTATATATATATATATATATATATATATATATACACACATACACACACACATATATGATATGCATGAACAAAGGGTCACAATATGAGCAGGTCTTGCGTTAACCCCCTACTGAAGTCCCCAAATGAGATTTTTGAGGATTTTGAAGCACAAAAATAAAAGTAGTGCTTCAGCACTAACCTTGTCGTATACTAAAACGTTTTCAGATATCCTTGACAGAATAAGTACTGAATAATGTCGTACAAAGCCAATCCAGAAATTTCTGATCCCAAAATGTTTGGTCTAACCCCCAACATTTGAAGCAGAAGGTCAAACTGACTCCCACTTTACTACTGCTAATGCAAGTCCTGTATGAGGCTGGTGAGGGAGACTAAGGGGTAAATGTGGGGAAGTATTTTTTGCACAGAAAGGGTGGTGGATGCATGGAAAGGCCTCCCAGAGGCTAAAATGACTGGTGAGTTCAAGAATGCATGAGATACTGCAGACAGAACGCAACCCTAGTGGCAGGAAAGAGAGGGTTAGCTGCTGATCATTTAAGATCTGGCGTTTAAGTAGGTAGGGGAATGGGCAGACTAGGTGAGCCAAGCTGTCCTTATCTGCAATCAAAATCTGTTTCTGTTACTCAACAGGCTTCCCTCAGTGCATGGAGATTTTTTTTTCTGTTTAGTGACAGTAACACATACAATCTTTCCTTTTGCTTTGCTCAGTCACTTTATTTTCATTTAACTGTTGGCTCACAGTCGCTACCATTATTCCCCCCCTTGCCATCCTTCCACACAAAAACATTTGCTTACCACCCGCCTGCATGCTCTCTCATAGGCAGAGCGTTCACATACGGGCGTTCCCTGCCTGCCGGTGCCACTTCACATGCTTGTTTCCAACCTGCCACTAAAAAGCCTTTGAAACCATGCCCACTCATACCCCACCCATGCTGCAGGCATTTGTCAGCTGCCCTCATACTCAGCCTACCTCTGTACGTACTAGCCTGTGCTGCCTGCCAACACACTTGTTCCTTGCCAGCATGCAGCAGTGCACAGTAAACTTGCACCCACCTACTAAATTGAAAGCTTCCTGTTCACCTAGTAACTTGCTGATCTGGCTTTGAACTTTGCCAAATTAATAACAAAAGCTTGATCTGCATCCCGGTGTCCCTTCTGGACACCCCCACCACCTTCCCACTGGCTGGAACTCCTGCTTCTAATCGTGCTCCTGTAATCATCGACTGTACTCAGAGCACAGAGCATACCCTTAACGCTACCCCTACTCCCTCTGCACCTCCTTATACCTTATGAATACCACCTTTTTTGCCTTTACCTTTTCTGCCATGTAGCATGATGCTACTTTCCAGTCCTTAAAAGTCTACAGTACTGTTCTGCGGACACCCTGGACCTTTAGGTGTTGTCTTGACGCTCTCCCAACAGCACTATTTTGGCTCCCAACTAAATGGAGCAATGGCCTGCTGGTCGGCTGACCCTGGTGGCTGTCAACCAGAACACCTGTGCTGTTACCATAGACACACATGCAGAACTACATGAGAGGTCTCACTGCTGCCTGCAGCTAACGCAGCATTGCAAAACACTATCACCTACTCCCCACACTAACTTCCAACTCATTACTGTGACACACTGAGCTTGACTGCAGCCAGAATTCTAATAAGAACACAGCTTCACAGAACAGTCTATTCCTCACTGCTGCTTAGAGCTAACTCAATTACCACTAAAAATACTCACCTGTTCCTCAAACTCTGCCTCTCAGTCCATTACAATTATTGTGATATTCTCAGCCTGACTGCAGCCAGACTTCTAAAGAACACAGCTTCACAAAATAGTCTGTTTTTCACTCCTACCTAAAACTAACTCATTTAGCATTGCAAAACACACTCATGTTTCCCCAGAGTTTGTAACAATGCCAGCCCATTCAGAAAAACTCACACAAAGAATGAGCAAACACAAACAGGAACAGAACACAAGACAGCATTATACTTCTGAAACTCCTGACCCTATTGTATAAATCAAATACATGATGTGCAGATCGTGTGCTATGGCAAATATTGTCACTCTGCAGGAGTGACAATATTTGTTATATCACCCTCATGCCCATCATGTATCACACCACACACACACACACAACCCCCTATCAATAGGGGTTCCCGAAAGGTCTACCACGAGCTTGCCTAATTGCTCGCTGCCTGGCTGGTGTTAAGACGCCATAGTCTGTTAAATGTATTGCCAATGAGTGCCTGTGTGGCCTCCGTATACTGTCGCTTTAAGGGCTGCTTGTTTTCAGTAATTAATCTGGGCAGGGAACTGAGTGTTTCATACTCTGGTCCCGCCTGGGCTGCCTGCTAATTGCTCCATTTCTGCCATCGCTAGTTGCGCACAGGGAGCTCTGCTGAAGGATGCAACTATTTGCTGGAAATATTTTACAGCAATAATGATAATGTGGTTTGTTCTAACCTGCCTTCTTTGCAGCAAGAACTGTTTTGATTGTCTCCTCCACTGTGGTTCTGAACAGCCAAATTGGACCAATCAGTGATAGTCGACTCTAAAACGGAGCTTGCTCGTAAGGGCTGTATGGACCCAAACCTGTGGGAATTGTAGTTTTGGACTGTTTGCGCCTTTTGCTACTGAGGGGAGTTCTTGTGTGATTGACAGTTGTGCTGACCAACCAACCTGTTTGGATCTGGGAGAAATACCACGAGCTGTCTGCTGGCAAGCCAGATCTAAGCTGGGAGTTGAGAGAAGAGCAGCTCGAGATATTCGAGCAAAGCGTCTGCGTAGTTTCGAGCGGGAGAACTGCGGGAAGGCCTGCACTTAGACCTGTGAGTCTGCTCATTGCCCAGAGAAGACAGGGAGAGAGTTTATCGGACTAAATCAGAGTCTGGAGAACCCAGTGAGTGGCTGAGGGGTGATCAGGCTTTACCTGAGGAGGACCAAAGATTGTGCTGAATGCGATCGGCCTGCCAGAAATCCCTTTTCCCTTCACTGCGTCTTTGGGGTGCAGAGAACTTAGCAACTGTGACCAGGGAGTGCTGTGCCTGGTTCAGTGAGTTTCCCTCTATATATAAACGTACTGTGAACTGGAAGGGAGTCGCGATTTGGCTCCCCACATTCCGAACAGTGTTCAGCCTGCTGGAAGTTGCATCCAGCATCAATGGACTGAATCAGCTGTTAGCTCCATGTGGCTGGGCCTTGCCACGAGAGCCCTGCCATTCTACCCTGCTGCACAGAGAAGAGCCATCGACGAGAGACCTGGCCGAGGACCAGCACTCTGCTCCACATCTGAACAGGAATGACGCCTCGGCGAATCATGTAGGCCCTGCTTCTCCTGGCAATCCAGATAATTCATCTGCTGTCTCAATCATTGTCCATCTTGTGCCCAGTCTTAGGTATTGTGAGTAACTATCAGGGTAGCTCCCTGCAACTATCTTTTAATCCGAGTGAGTCATCCAATTGTGTTGTTTTCTTCTTTCACGAACTGAGCTATCAGGCTTCGGATTACAAATAGTGTGTTGTGCAAGTTGTGTTTTCCATCACAGGGCTCCTACCAGCTGCAATGCTGGCCTACCCTAGACAACGGTCCTGGCTAGCCCATCTCTCTTTCACCCGAGTACCCAGAAGTATGACTGTGCTAGGCACTCTGACTGCTTGCACAGTTGTGTGATTACTACAAAAAGTAAGCCAATTAACCTGATTGCCCCCTTCCTTGTTCAAACCCCCCCTATAAAAAATCAGATCTACTTTTTCTGCATTTCAAACTGTCTGGGGATCCTGTTTATGCTTGAAGTATTGTGCTGCTGCCAATTGCTCTGTTTAACCTTGTTTTACAGGAGGTCTCCAGGGTCGAGAAACCAGCCCTGGTGGTAAGTGCCAAACGTTTGGATGCTGGTAGAGCATATCAGGGGTGTTGTGTTGGCCACTAGCAAGGAAAGAGGGGGTTACAGTGTCCCGGAGGGCTGTTCCCAGGCTAGTTTGACTACCACCATCCCTGACCTCTGGGTGGAGGCACCCATTTCAGAACTCAGGCCCCTTAACCTACTGTTTGTCCAGCAGGCAGGGGTAATAGCCCTTGAGGTGGCGCCACCTAGGGGTTACACACACATTATATAGAGAGAGATATATATACACACACATACACATAGGTGTATATATATATATATATACACACAGTGTATTCTATATCAGAAAGTTATAGAGTTAAGGGCACAGTATGAATACAAACGCTCTGGGCAAATGCTGTTTCCCACTTGGGCTCTAGAGTAGACATCCAAAGTAAATGACACCCATCCTGGTCAATAAATTGCCTTTTGGCAACTGCAGCTTTTCCTGTGATGTGCTTTACATATTATGCATCACAGGGATACTGCAGCCTAGACAATGCCACTCCTCACCACCGGAGCTGAAAGGTATGGTACGCGGAATCCCACCTGTGTACCACTTTCGTCTCATTCATATATTATTCTTTCCACGCGACAACCATGCCCACTTATTTTCTGAAAACGCAAGTTTCGGTCACAGCTGCAAACTGACAAGTCGCATGCAAAGCGAAGAAACTAGGTCAGATAAGCAAAGCTACTTAAGTGTACACACACTCGCGACCTATCATTCGTGCTGTCACAACAATAAAACTTACACAACTCTGTCTAGTTCGCTCATCTTGGCTAGGAACACGCGGGATAAAACACATAAACGACACCAATTCTTCCACAGAAAAGTACAGCGATTTTCACGTGGATCATCAGCACTTCACCCAAACAGGAAGTCACGTGTGAAGAGAACACCGGTCAAAGGTCACAGATTTACGTGTTTTCCTCCCAACGAGACAGACAGTCTCCTACACAACATGCTGTTTTATTATGACATGTGATGATGAATCCTGTTTAGATACTAGAACACCCAGCACCCTGTTATCAGATTATGCTACCGGGAGCTAATTCTGACGGGGAAGCATGATGTGATACGACACTGTTCATCTTCATGCCATCTGGCCGCCGAACTGCAGATTGGATCCAAAGCCCACTCTCAGTGCTGGAACAGAGCAGCGTGTTTATACCGCCGAAAGCCGCGTGTATTTACCGCGGCTGGGGTTCCAGCTGCTTGCGTGAGGAAGGCACTGCTGGTGGTCCCTGCTGCCTTGGGTGAATGTCCATAGTACAGGTGTGCTGCCGTGAACTCAGTCTTCAATGCACACATTCGTAAAGAGACAGATTTGCCTTGCATAAGTAAAGGCACATATTTCCACAGTGTTTAGAGCTTGTATTTAAAAGTCTGAGGATGTGTCCTGTATTCTGAGGGCCTGCGTTTTTCCCCTGTAACATAGCATGGACACTCCTCTTTGGGCAAAAGACATCACCTGACTATGGATTAATTCTCCAGTAATCCATGGTTGCCCTCGGTAGCATATCCTGGAGTCTCCGTTCTTTGCCATCTCTTTGTGCCAACCACGCGCCTGTGTCTTCAACACGCTCACGACAATGCAGTGTTCCTGGCCATGTTCCAGTAGTACTGTAAGGGTTCCTTACCGCATACCTCAGAAGACTGTGTAATTTGCCCGTCACCTAGGATCCATTTAGTGCTTTCCCGGTGAAAAAAAACTGTATTTAAACAGCTCTTGTATCCTAGACTTACCCGCAAGCTGCAGTGTTAGAGAGAGGTGGTAGTCCTACTGAAGTTAGCCAGAATATGTCTGATGTAGGGATTCGGTCGTCAGACAGCTGGGGTGAGCGGTGGAGTGGCAGGGGTATTGGCAGTGGTTCGGGAAAGACACCAACGCCGTCACTGTGCTGTGTGCCACTCACTATGGAGATAGTGATGTGTGTGGAGGGGACCGGAGCAAGGGTATTAGGAGCATGGGGGGGGGGTGTCGTCAAGGCACAGGTCAGGAAGCATAGGAAAAACCAGGAGCAGATGTGGAATTCCTGAAAAGTGTTTATTAGTACTAGCAGTAACATAAGAAAAAAATAAAATTGTTCAGAATAACTATTTACAAAGGCAGAATAAACAGAAGATCCATCTGAGTTTTCCTTCAGTCTCTGTGTGTGTCTCCCAAAACATTGCAGCTCTCTCTCGTCTAAGTCTCTGCACCCCCCCTCCTTAACACTGTTTTTTTTTCTAAAATGTTCTTGTAAATTTCAGACTGGGGCAGCAAGAACACAATGTCCTAGAACTGAGGCCCCTTCTCCACAGCTTCTGAAAACTGCTGTCAGGTTAAACCCTTGAGTTTCCAGTAGCTTTTTGCAATACTTTCAAACTATAATTATATGTCTATTTCAACAGTAACACTATATAGTTTATAAACAGAGAAATCCCAACATCAAGTTACATTTCCACATAATGAGTTGCTTATATTTTTATACCAGCAGATATGCAAGGGAGGAAAAGACAGAAACAGCAAGGGAAGACTGAGAGGCAAAGAACTGCGAGACTGTTGGGGTGATCAAGTCATAGGTCTCAGGAAAATTTGGTTGTGCAACCAGACAGACAAGAGACAGGAAAGGAAAGAACAGATCTCTGCATTCAAACTTTCCATAACAACTGGGACAGGGTCCTATTCGACCCTGTCACGGGAGGTGGGGCAAGTAAAATGGGGCTAGCACCAGTAGCAGCGCAGAAGAAATGGAGCAGAAGGACCAGAGGAGTGTCGGGCCAGAGGTAGCAGGAGCGCTTCTCTGTGGCTGCAGTGGCTATTGCAATCTTGTGACGTATGGAGAGCTGAAGGACCAGAGGAGTTCTCAGCAAGGGAGAGGCACAGTGAGTGACCTGGTCCCACTCACCCGCCCCGTGGATATCTGTGTATAGACCGTGAAATAAAGTCATTTTTGGCAAATCCGAAAAATTATTTTACTACCATGTTGTGATATTTTCACCCATTTTTCTCCCAGTGGCCCTCCCAAAATGTTTCAGCTACATAGTTTGCCATTGTTGTCAAATGTTTACAGTACGCAAATGACATTTCAAAATGTGAGCCGACTGTGTTGCTGTGGATGCTGGGACAGTTCCTATGCATATCTTTGCATATATATTCAACCAACTCCACGCCTGATCACCCACCTTTTCAATTCAAAGCTACAACCTGGGCTGATGTTCTAAAACTCCCAAATACGATCTCTGATAGTACTAGCATTGGCTCTGACAGTCTTGATCCCAGGCTTTTGAAAATTGCTTCCCATCACATTGCCTCCTCTTTGGCAAAAATCTTTATCTCTATGCCACGGTCAAGTCCCTAGCATCTGGAAAATTGCTAGAATCACTCTGGTCTTTAAGAATGGGGAGCCTAAGGACATTACTAACTATCGGCCTATAGTCATCCTCTCGGCCTTGAGTAAAATCCTCGAAAAGTTAGTTGCCTCACAAACTACTGACTTTCTCCTTAACCAAAACCACCTCTCTGCAAGCCAGCATGGTTTCTGTCAAGGTTATAGTACTGCCACAGCCCTTCTCAAATTCACTAACGACACTCTCTCGTCCATGGATAATGGACTTCTGACAGGCACGGTCTTCATAGACCTAACAAAAGCTTTTGATCTTGTTGGCCACCCCTTCTTCTCTCCAGTCTACTATCCTTGGGGTTCTTGGCACATGCTGTTGCCTGGTTCAAAAGCTGTTTATCTGACAGGAAGCAGGTTGTTAAATTTAACTTTGCCATCTCTGATCAAACAACTGTCAACATTGGTGTCCCCCAGGGCTCCATCCTGGGCCCCCTTCTTGTCTCCATTTTTATTAATATTGCTCAGAATACCCCTTCTTGCACATCCCTCCTTTATGCTGATGATCTGGTCCTGTAGTATAGCTCGAAAACAACTGATATCAACCCTGCTCTCTCTCATCCGCCTTCCTTAACATCCAGTCATGGTTCTGTAAGCACAGGTTTGTTATAAATGTGGGTAAAACTCAGGCTATGCTCTTTGGTGCTGCGACAAAGCTCACGACCTGCAAAAACAATCTCATAATCTCCTGTTTGGATGGCTCCTCGCTGGTTACTGTGAACTTCTTCAAATATCTTGGTGTACTACTTGATGGATCTCTTGACTGTGACCAACATATCTCAGCTACTTGCAAATCAGTTAATGCAACAATTGGTCTAGCTTATAAAACAAGCTATGTCCTAACCCCCTCTGCTAGACTGGCCATTGTACGGGGCATTCTGCTACCTTTACTTATCTATGGTGCTGTCACATATGTACGTGCATCTAAAACTACCCTTCACAAATGGGACACATCAAAGACTATCTGTCGCTATGCCTCAACATCCCCACATCATAAACATCACTGTCAGCTTTATGATGGCCCTCCCCTACCTCTCGTCGATTCCTTTCTCTTGGCTCTCTGACAGGTAGCATTATAAGATAAAGTACTCCTACATCCCTAGCCTCCCGGCAGATTCCTCAATCATCCCCCTATAGCCTAAGATCTGCTGACCTTACTACTCTCCACATCCCGCGATGTAAAACATCCAAGGGTGCCTGTGCTTTCTCTCATACTGCACCAAAATTCTGGAACGCCCTTCCCTTAACAATCAGACGTGCATCAAGTCATGCCCTTTTTAAAAAGGAACTTCTGACTTTCTTAACCAAATCTGCCCCCTGCCTATGCTTTAAAACCACCTTGGCCCACTCTCCACTTCCCCAACTGCCAAGCATTTACTCCTACTTCCTTCTACCCTGCTGTTACTCATTTGTCCCTCCCCTGCACCTCACTGTCACTGCTCTAAGTTGTCATTTGCCTGGGCCTCCTCCTCTTCTTCCTTTCTGTTTCTCCTGCTGTTCTCTATTCTTACCGCTCCACTGCCTTGTTTATGCCTACACACCTTCCCCCATTCCTACTGTGTCTTTCACTTACTATGTTTATTAACTGGATACCTACTGGCACCATTGCCTATGATCTAGCATTTAACTGTCAGTATTCACTGTTGTTGTCTTTCCCTGCTGCTGCCTTACTTACCGTCTACTTGTGGTATTGAAACTGCTCTTATTTCTATGATTTTTACATTTACTTCCTGTTGCTGAACCTTGTTTTCTTCAACTTATTGCGTCATTGATCCATGGAGGCATGGCACTTACTTGCATACCTCAGTGCAGGGTATGCCCTGCCTACTGTGCACCTGTTCTACTGTTAAGCTCTCATTTGTCTAATTTTACCTTATTCCTCATTGTTGAACCATGCTTCTGTCTTTGTGTAGATGGCGCATGGAGTTTTGGTACTCACCTTATACTTTGGACCATCTGCTAGCCTGTTGTATTTTATCACAGTTTTGTATTATCATTTGCCATTGTTGTTTTCCTGTTTTCAACCGCTATGTGTTATATTTTGTTTCTTGTCCTATAATCTGGTCTTGTAACCTCCCGGGTCATGTCTGAAAATAGGCATTTCTATGTCTAGTGCACTCACCCAGTCAACAAAAAATAAATAAATATTACAACAGGCACCAGCTGAAGTTTCCCAACATCCACAGCAAATGATTCTCTGAATCAAAGTGATGAGAATAATGAAGAGCAGTTCAACCTTACTGAACCTTAGCTAGATACAAAATCAACAGTTTAGTAAACGTTAAGCCAATGTGTATACACAGAGTACATGATTTTGTTTACAGTAGTACTCACAACATTACATTTCAACAGACCATTTGCAAAGCAGTGTAGTTAGTTTCAATGAGTGGAGCGGGAGCACGCTCAATAGACTGGCACTAGAGAGAGACAGAAACAGAAAAGCGTGCTGTGTCTGTATTATTGATCAAATATCAAAACACCTTTATAGGCAAATAGTTTCTTTTCCTGCACTTGCCATGTTACAAGCGCATTAAGCCACAACACAGCATGGTTCTACTGTGGAATTAATCCATGCCCCAACCCCTCCCCGGCATGGATTAATTCCACAGTAGAATCATGCTGTGTCATGGCTTAATGCTTACATGTGGGAATGGTAAGTAGCTGCTATGAAGGTGGCTTGCCGGGGAGTGGTCCAAGGGAGGGTACTTCTCATGGGGAAGCTGGTCTGCGGGCAGAAGGGGGAATTTCCCATAGGCAGGGAGATTTGCCAGTAGAAGTGTTCTGGTGTGGAGAGGAGGTGGGGTCCATTTCAAAGAGAGGGTGATCTGGTTTGCTGACGGGAATGGGGGTCAGAGGGATCCAGCTCCAGGGAGGGTGGTCATCCGTGGGGAAGAAGCAGTTTCTGGGATGCAGGTTGCTCCAGTGAGAGTGCTGTTCTGTGGGTGGGTAGATAGCTGGGGCATGGAAGGGTGATCAGGGTTGGGGGAGGGTGTAGGCTGGTCGGGGGTAGGGGGCTAATTTTCAGGCTGTGGGGAGAGGTGGAGGCTGGTCTAGCTGCAGGAGAGTGGCTGGTGAGGGAGGTGCCAGAGGCTGGTCTGTGGCTTTGTAAGGGGGGTGCAGTGACATGGAAGGTAATTGACTTGCTAGGGGGCTGTTGAAGAGCGACCGACACTCTCAGGGAAGGAAACACATTTATTTAATTATTAGATCATCGGTTTACAGACCTTTGAGTCAAAGACTCATTTACAAAGGCACCTCATCAAGAGAGCAATACATCACAGCAAACAAATCAGTACAGTACATAACGCTTGGATTAAAAAAGCAACCAGTGTTACAGGAATTCACTGGCGGTACAAGCTTCGTAATGGGTAGATTACAGTAGTAATAATATAGGTAGACGAGTACCACGTCAGGTAGCAACCAGAGATATTTATTGCATTAGTCAGCAGATGTTGCCTGAGACCCCAGGCCATGAAGGTGGCCATGGCAGGGAGCTGCCTGTCCCAGCCAGAACATACATTTGCCACAACTTAAATTTTTATAGTGGGTATTTTCTGTAGCGCTTCACGTTGTCAATGGGTAATTATAACAACTGGGTATAGTGCACTCCTACCAGGGGAAATGGAACAGTCCAACCTTTAGAATGTTGGGCATATGAGGATTCCATGTAACTGCAGTTCCCCAGTTTAACTGTGCCAATCATAGGGGACAGAGCTACTTTTATCTTCCCTCAAGATTTCTTTGGGGCTGCAATTCTGCATAGGTTGGGGCTCCCTGTTTTCAGGAGGCACCCTTAAATTAAAACCGTGCCTGTTAAGCTGTGACTTTCAAATTGAATAACCTGCATTCCCACCTTCCCTGTGTGGATAGGAAGCCTTTTTACTGCCTTAATAGGGTGTTTTAATAGTCTCCAATGTAAACATTTTTTAATAATAAGTCAAGGTGCCACAGGTAGGTAGAACTTTATTTTTTGGGAGTGTAGGGTCTCTGGGGGTCCTTCGGGTCTAGCGTCAGTTCCTGTTTCCCACCCCCTCCCTAAGCTTCAGGTTTTCTGTTTCTTACTGATTACAGTTAATGTGTGATTTTGGTACGGTTTTAGTGCTTTTTTGGTGTTTCTCTAAGATTTAGCCCAATAAGACAATAGGACTAAGTTATTTTTTAGAGCTGTCACAGACAGAAAACTGACAGAGCTGGAGCAGCTTGGGCAGCCTCAAGCCTGCGATGTCATTTAGAACTCTCGCAGCAGCATAAGCCACTTTAGAATGTTCAGTTATCTACATTGCAGGCAGATTTCTGAGAAGTTGCAAGCAGATAGTTAAACATAGAGCAGCAGTACTAGATAAAAAAAAATCTGATCTTTTGCAACAGTTTGTTTCCTGTGCTTTGCTGAGCACTTACCTGGTAATCTTTCTTGTTTTCCCTGTATTATCACCAAGTAATTTGCTCAGTTTTTCTTTGTGTTCACTTACATTTCTCCCACCCGCCATGTTGAATTGGAACCCTCTGCTACCAACTGCGCATGCACATGATTTACAGTACTACACGGGGACAGCAGGAATGTGCAGCACAGGGTCCCACAGACGTAAACAGAAGACGTGATGCGACGTAAGGGGAGAGTTCAGCTGCAAATTAGGCAGCAGCCATATTTACTGTGGATCCACAATAATGGAAATACATTTTAAATATCTAAAATACTAAGGATTGGTTCCGTGACCAGTTGCTTGAGGAAGGCACCCTGAAGGGAGTCCAGGATAAATCTACTCCTAGGTGATGCTGCTGCTGGGATGCTCCAGTCCACATCTGGAATATTGAAGTCTCCAACCAGTACTACCTCACCCTTGTCTGCCATCCTTTGGATGGCTAGCATCAGCTCCCTATCTGTTTCTTCCTCCTGGGCTAGTGGTCTATAGACCACACCTGTGCAGATGGCTGGCCCAATTTTCCTTTCCAGTTTAACCCACAGTATCTCCCCCAATTTGTTCCTCCTGGATCTCTGTGTCCCTTATGTCATTTTTCACATACAGTGCCACTCCTCCTTCCTTCCTTCCTGCCTGCCCTGTCTCTTCTGAATATGTTGTAGCCAGGTATGGCCATCTCCCAGTCATGGTTATCATTACACCAGGTTTCAGTGATGGCCACAATGTCCAGGTCTGACTGCACCATGACAGCCTCCAGATCTTCCATCTTGTTGCTAAGGCTCCTGGCATTTGCACACATGGCTTTCCATGATTTGACCTCCCTAGACTGTTTCGCTGTTCTACTCCAGCCCCTTCCTTGGTTGTCCTTTATCCCTGGTTCTCCTTGCTGTCTGCCCTTCTGCTGAATTTTGCCCCTTTTACTGCTGCTTTAACCTGTTTTTTTTTTTTCTATGTGTGTTTTCAATATACGGCAGCATGACTTATACATTCAGCAGTCCTGGGTTTGAGTCTCACATTATAATGTGTGACCCTGAGCAAGTCATGTAAGACACACTCTGGAGATTTTTAGCCTATACAGAAAAATTTGGGGACAATTATTATTTTCTACTTCATAATTATTTATTTGGCATAATTATTTCTTCTTGGCACCATGACGTATCGGAGACCATTATTCAATGTAAGACTGTTATTCAGTGTAAGACCTGCAAGGGTGATGAGGCACTACCCCAGTGGTTCCTTCTGCCCTCATTGTGTTGCTCAGCACCACCCAGCTGGTTCTGTGTCCTGGGGAGGGAGAGTACCTGGCTATTTTTGGCAGTGGCAGCAGAAGTGGGAAGAAATTACTTTGTGGCTCCTGAGTGAGCCTGCCCTGCAGATACACCCAACCCCAGTCGGGCCCCTCGGGTCAAAGGGGGCCCATTCAGGCATGTCCAGATCCTGCAGTGTGCTTAGGCTGCGACGGCAGCTGTGCAGGCAGACTCCGGCCTCGCCTTTTCAAGGCTAGGATGATGATTACGGGGATCTTGGGGAAGTTCCTGACCTTAATTTAAAATAAAATAAGCCCTTTTCTTTTGGATAGCTGAGGAGTGCAGTCCCTTACAGCTCAGGAGGTAGAGTCTGTGGAGACTGCAGATGTCAATCCAACTCTGTCTGCATCTTTTCAGATAATATGTGACCAAAATTATTGAGCAACACTGGGCACGTGTGGGGAAAAGAAAATCTTCACAACCATGTCACGGTTCCTCCTTTACTGGGTAAAGTTCTCCCAGTGGGAAGCTCCTCCACTGATGGACAAGGCAGTCTGTATTGCTGAAGAACACCATCCTGCCTATAGAAGGCTCTGGCCATATCAGTCATGTCAATGTGGTGGTCACCACATGCAGTAGGAGTTTTCTGTCTCTATCAGTGTTCTTACCTTGTCAGAGCTTCCACCTGGTTCAACTTGCTACCTACAGAAATCTCCAACATTGCCACGATTGGTGCTTTTAAATGTAAACTGCGTCAACACCTCATGGCTAGTGCCTTCTGTGATTGCTTCTTATAATCCCCTCCAGGCAGACTACCCTCAAGCATCCCTCCTCACTGCCTCAGCTCCTCCTCCTCTTCTCCTACCCCCCATTACTGGGTATAGGATGAATCTGTCTCCTTTTCATCCCCCCTTTCCTCCTCCCTTGCTGTTTCCCATCTACCACATACCCAACACAATGCCCTCCCCATTTCTCCCTCCTCCCTCCCTCTCTCTCTCCCATACCACCCCCTCACCACCACTCTTCTTTCTCTTTTCCCACTAACCCACTCCTAACAAAGCTTCACTAAGCTGCCTATGACTTGTACTGTATAATTAACTCGCAACACAATTCCTTGACAATGCCTTTGGCTGCTATTCTTGTAACCTTATTCATTTTTATTTTTTTGTAAGTTCATTGTAATGATCATGTTATGTTTTGTACCTTATCGCCTTGACGTGGAATCTTTATAAAAGAGCCCTCGGCTCAAAGGTGTCATCCGAAATACAAATAAATAAATAAATACAATCAGCACACAACTGTTGTACTTTTTTTATGCTGCTTTTATTGGTCAGAGCCTTCAAAATAAGGTCACTGCCATGGTCAGTTTTGTTCCACCACTCTGAAGGCAGTAACCTTATCTGTGGTTCAGAGCCATGGACCCACCTTTCAGGTGGGTATCACTGGAGATTTTTTGTCAGACCGCTCAGCCCATCTATGGTTTTTGGCCATGAGGACCATGCGACTTAGTCATTGGTCTCGTCGAGCTTCGTAAGCTAAGTTACGTAACTTCCCCTTGAGGGAGGCTTATGGTTTGATTCCCCAAACAAAAAAAAATAGATTTTGCAGTAAATAGGGCTATCTCTTGGGTCAAACAACAGCGTTAAGTCTATCATAACCCAAGGGGACCAAGGTAATGGCTGGCACTGACAGCGCCAAGGGGGGATTCCGTTCCTTCCATAATCGGCTCCAGAGAATGGAAGAACCTACTCAGGTAACAAGGTTAAAGTATCAGAGGAGCACTGGAGGCACCGTGCAGAAGGCCCAGCACCAAGCCTGGTGCCCTTACTAGAGAGCACACAGGCCCACTACCCTCTTTAGAAGTTTATTCCGCAAGATGGGCCAAAACAATGTCAAACACCAAGATATTCTCCATCCCAATTCTTCCTGAGGTGAAAAGGCCAGATGTAGTCAGAGCTCCTGACCCTATCTTTCCTCAGGACTATAGTACAGGTCCTGCTAAATCAAACAGGGTCATGGATCATATGATTTCATTTCATAGTCCCCAGGAAGTGGGGGTTTTGCCAGGCCCTTCGTCTTCAAGCACCTGAACAAGTGTGCTCCAAAATCTTTGCATGATGGTGCCCCAGCGGTCTCACCAGTTTGCTTAAGAAGGTTTTTTTTAGTTCCACTGCATCTGACGAATGTCTACCATCATATTCCTCAGTCCTATTGAGAGTCCCTCAGGTTTTGATATTGGACCAGCATCCAAGCAGGGTGCCTCCTTTTGCTCGAGAATCAACCCCACTGAGTTCTCAAAAGGTGCTGATAGTCCTGGTGGCTTATTGTGTACCTTGTCTGAACAAACTGATTATTCATGCAACAACATTGTCTCTGGCAAGAGATCGTTTCTCTGCACTCTAGGTCTGCTAGAGCCACATGGCTAAGGGTGACCGGGAAAAGAGTTTCCCTAAGCTGCCTAAGACCTTGAACTGCCTGGGTGGTTTTTCGCTACAAACCAAGGAAAGTTCACCTTTCTAGAAGGTGACTTTTGTCAAAGTCCAGTGTTTCAGGACGCAGTCCTCGGTATCTGCCCTAGGTCTGCTGTTTTTTAGTTCTCAGGAAAGGGAGTGATTCTCAATCCTATGGGTTCACTTCTAGATGAGGGCCTATTCAACTGTTTTTTTTTCTGTAGACCTATGATTCCTCATTGGAGGTGGAGCAGCCAGTTCCCACTTCCTCTCAGCTTCATCACTCCCTGAATTTGTGAGTGTATTTACAGGATCTCTGTAGAGTTCAAGTAAGTTTTTTAGAGTTAATTATCACAACAGATATCGGCTTCACGGTTGAGAGCAGGCAGAAACCAGCCTCCCAGTCGGGGAAACGGGGTCAGTCTAGGATCAGCATCTCCAGGAGATGGAGATGGTCTGCCTAGCCTCCCTTAGGTCTCAACCGTGCTGCTAAGCATAGGCATATATTCTACAAGTCCATGTAGGCATGGGAGATTTTTCGAAAGGTCACTGACCTATCAACAGTTCTCATGGCAGGAGTATTGAACCTTCAGGTGAACTGCCTATGCCGCAAAAATGTTCATCCTGTGGAGTGGCGGTTGAACCTGCACAACTGGTTGGTCAAAATCAGGTTGCTGTTTACATCTAGCCACTATGCTCAAATCCAAAAAGGTTCTCAGCAGGGGTCAACCCTAACCTTTCTTTGCACAAGCCATCTGGACAAGTTGATTCAAAATTGCACTAGCCTGCAGATGGTTGCATTAGCCCACAATTATAATGATAAATGTTGATCACTTATACAGAAAAAAATGTAAGTCAAGAAAATACTCAGATTGTTGCACGTTTATCCTGCTCCCACATTGCTTCTGGCCCCAGCACAAAAAATACTGCAATGCCATCACACACAGTGTGCCCCCCATTGTTTTGTACAATGGCTTCCTCTCTTCCTCTTTCCACACCTTCCCAAACCAGAGGATAACGTGTGGGCAAATGTTCAGTCAAGTAGACCTAGCTCTGCACACACAATAGCTGGCATCATCATGCACCTCACTACGCTCTCACCACCACCACCACACAGGGCATTGAACAGAGTCAGGCAGAGAAATACACCCTCAGCCCCCACTCTGTAATCAACTGTAGCCCAGCACTTCTGGAAGTTTGTGTATAAGGCGCTTTTACACTGGCAGTCTTGCAACGGAATAAGCGTTATGGAAGGACCTTACCGTTCCATTCAATGCTGTGTAAATGCTATTTGTTCCGTTGTAAAAATGAACGGTCGCCTGAACTGCACTCCATGGTGTAGGTGGTTTGTCCCAAATGTGCCGTTGCAGCGCGCAGTGTGAAGCGCCCATTCCGGAGCAAACAACTCTAGCTCTAGCAAGGAGTACTGCACCAGTACAGACAGCAGGGTGCTTTGTGGTGAAAAATAGAACTCGTGCAATCAGAACGTGGAGCGGAACAGGCTGTATCGGCACTACACAGATAACGCTCGTTTCGGCACAGCAGCGTGTGTGTAAAAGGGCCTATAGTGTCAAGTGAGCCAAGAGCACATCTAGGAATTTGTGGAGGGGCTATAGAAACCTAAGGGGCTTGGGAAACAGAAATCTATGCAATTTTTATTTTTAAAAGTGTTGATTTTAACATGCTATGCCCCAACAGTAACAGATTTTTTTTTACATTCTCCTTTCATCAGGCCAGGGTAAACAGTACACAGGCATAATACTATACTACCCCTGTTTCTATATAGGGTGGTCTATGCTCTCCTGGAATGCTTATTTTAACTTTTCAAATTATGTGTTCTGTTTAGGTACTTTGTACAATATATGCTCCAAAGCCTTGTATTTAAGATGAAAGGACATTCTGAGTAGGGCAAGTGTGGGACTGTATGAAGGGCATTGGCTGCTGGCATGGTCCATCTAGAAAAGCTGGGGACACCAACACTTTCCATTAATGGCAGCTATGGGACTATGGATAGTCATGTCAGAGTATGGTCCGCAGTGGTGTCCAGGAAAAGTACAGAGTTGAGAGATTTGGAGGGGAGAGGGAGCAGCTATGGTGAGGCGGGGATAAAACCCACTACCTGCAGCGCAGACCTTGTATACCTCTTAGCATTTTGTCACTGACATGTTGGACACAGACACTCAAAATGTAGAAAAATGTAGGAAAAGTACAAAGTTGAGAGATACGAAGGGGGAGGGAGCAGCTATGGTGAGTCTGGTATAAAACCAACCACCCACAGAGCAGACCGTGTATGCCTCTTAGCATTTTTTTCACTGAAATGTTGGATACAGATACTCAAAATGTAGGGGAATGGGGGGCACTGGTCTTAATAATGTGGGACAAATTGTCAGAGACACATTCAGAAAACTGGAAGCTAGTGACCCTTGATCATACCCTTGACACTAGCTGAAAGTTCTAACAGTGGAATAATAATTACTCAAATTGAGCCTTTTGTGGGATCTCATCTTTACCTGTCAGATAACTACATCTCTTAATGGGTTGTTAATCCCCCCAGGCCATCTACAACACTGAGAGTGATTAGCAGAAGGACTAGAGCCTGCTAAAGTAGGGACATTTTTAACTTCATTAGCAGCCATGGAAAACTTGCACTAGTCAATACGGACAAGTAGAGGGCTAGCTGCACTAGTCCCGGCCAGTTTGCACTAGGATTTGGTCTAGTAAAACAATGTTAAAATTGAACCCTGGTTCTCAGTCTTCTTCAGTCTCCACAGCCGGAGGCAGTGTTCACTCTGCCTTAAGAGTAGATCGCCAGCAGAGAGTATGCTTACCCAAACAATTCTCCTTTAAATTTCACAAAACAAACAAAAATACAAAGGATGTTCTAAAGAGCCGCCTGTTATTGGCTGCAGAGTGGCTGAGAAGACTGTGGTTCTTGGACTTAGCGAATCTTGCTCAACAGCACCCTCCTGTCCTCTGGTGAAGAGACCTTCTATCAGGGTATCTCTCACTCTCTCCCAAAAAAGAAAGCCAGGAATTAGACAGCTTGCGCCTTGGCCCCTGAGATTCAGAGGCCCTTTTACATATAAAATGAATGGATAAATATAGGTTTTCCAGAGGAATTTCTTGACACCTTGCTGGATGCCAAACACTCTCTGGGTCAGCAACCCATGCTCCGGTAAAGGCTACCTCTCCTTTTTACCTTGGGCCAGCAGGAAACGTTCTCCTTCACCAGACGCTATTTTGCACTTTTTGGGGTTCTCTGAAAGAAGGCACGACAAAGAGGTTGGCATCGAGTCTATTATCAGACCAGGTTCTGCTTCGCAGCATCCTGGGATTTCTGGCCTAAGGCCTGATAGGTGCGGATTTAGTAGGACACGTCCGGTGTTCTAGCTCCGGTTCTCTGTGGAATCTGAATTGAGTTCTGAATTTTTCTTGCAAGAAGTTTTGAGAACACTTACATCCATTTTGCTGGATGTGTTGTTTTCAAGGTCTGTTTTTTTCCTAGTGGTCAGGTGTTCAGCCGGGAGAGTGGGTGAACTCCAGGCTTTGTCTCATGAGGAGATTTACCTTCTTATACATAAATGCTTAGAAACGAATGATCTTGCTGGGCACAGCTTGATGTAGTGTAAGTGATGTTTGAGGTCCTATCGAGGTTCTGTAGCAGCCTGAGCTTCAGGTCAGTGGCGTTTTCGGAGGTGCTTCCTGTCCCTAGAGCTAGCACGGATAGGCAGCAGAGGACAGAGGAGTTCAACTGCTGGCTCTCGAAATGGTGCGCTCAGAAGGGCTACGGGGTAGTGGGCCGGTGGGGGTCACTCTGGCAGGATGACAGCCTCTTTGCCCTGGATAGGCTGCACCTAAATAGTCAGGGTAAGGCAGTGCTCAAAGGCAAATTGGAGGAATTCTTTAGTGAGTAGTACAGTTTAAACTGATATGGGGGGAGGAATGCAAGCGTCACCTAGCAGTGCACTCGGCAAGGGGGACAGCTGTCCCCCCTACAGGAGGAACGTGAACTGGCAGGAGCCAGATTAACTGGAACATATGAGGCAAAGTCCATTTCGAAAGGGAAGGTGGGGGCTAGGGAAAGCGATAACTGGAGGGTCATGTGCACAAACGCCAGGAGCCTGGGCAATAAGATTCAAGACTTGGTGGCAATCATGACGGAGGAGGAGCTGGACATGGTGGGGATCATGGAGACCTGGTTCCATGATGGGTAGGAATGGGACATTATCATCCCGGGATATACACTATTTAGGAAGGACAGGGTTGGCAGGAAAGAGGGGGGGGTAGTGCTCTACGTGAGGGAGGGGATCCAGGCATTGGAAACATAGGGCAGGTGTGGAGACACTGAGGCCCTATGGGTCTTGCTGGTCGGGGAATGGCAAGATGGTGCGAATGAGAGTTGTTTACAGACCACCAGGACAAACCAAAAAGGTGGACAGTTAGATGGTCGAGGAGATACTTAGGATGGCGGTTAAGGGGGAGGTGCTGCTGATGGGAGATCTCAACTTGCCGGATGTGGAGTGGCAATCACTGTCTGCATCCTCATCCATAAACAGAGCGATAGTTGACCCCCTACAGATAGCCCACCTAAGTCAGCTGGTAAAGGAGCCTACCAGGGAGGGTGCGATACTGGATATGGTGTTTACGAATGGCGACAGAGTGGGTGAAGTAACAGTAGCGGACAGCCTTGGTAGTATTGACCACAATACAGTGAGGTTCAGGATATGTGCAGCAGCCTCACGCCACCAAACTAAGATGAAGGTGCTGGATTTTGAACGGGCTGATTTTGGAAAAATGAGGGAGTATACCAGACGGGCATGGGGGGTTGGGGAGTATAGGGGGGTGGAAGTTATTTGGGCTAAGATCAAGAGGGCAATCAGGGCCACGGACCACTGTTCAAAGAAGGTGAACAAGAGCAGGAGAAAAAGGCGGCCACTGTGGTTCAGTAGGGAAGTGGGGGAAAGCATCAGAGTGAAGAGAAGGGCATTTAAGCAGTACAAAATTACACAGACCGAGCAGGACCGCGTGGCTTACCAGGATAAGCAGAAGGAAGACGGGAGGGTCGTCAGTCGGGCAAAAGCGAGAACGGAGGAGAGTATTGCCAAGGGGGTCAAGAGTGGGGGCAAGACCTTTTTTTAGGTATATAAAAGAATGGAGGAAAGTGGGGCCTGGGATACCTGGTCTGCAAGCTGAGACGGGAAAAGGTAGAGGGAGATTGGGAGAAGGCTGAATTGCTGAACAGCTATTTCAAGCAGTATTCTGAGGGAGGGAGCGAGGAGGATGGTAGTGGTCGGTAAAGAGAGGGTGTAGGGGTGGATGTGAGTCCTTTCCGGGAAGAGGAGATCTCAAAGGAGCTCAAGGGCTTGAGGGCAGACAAGGCCATGGAGCCGGATAGGATTCACCCTAGGGTATTGCGGGAGCTGGGTGAGGAGCTGACGGTTCCCTTGACCTATCTGTTTAATGAATCCTTGCTAACGGGGGTAGTCCTGAGGGACTGGAGGGAGGCAGATGTACTTCCCCTGCACAAGGGAGGGGGAAGGCAGGATCTGAGCAATTACAGGCCAGTGAGTCTGACATCAGTGGTCAGCAAGCTCATGGAGAAGCTGCTGAAGGGCAGAATCAGAGACTACCTGGAGGCAAGTGGCCTGCTCGACCCAAGGCAGCACGGATTCACCAAGGGCAGATCTTGCCAGACAAATCTGGTAGCATTCTTTGACGAAGTCACTAGGGCGGTGGATCATGGGGGGCGGTGGACATAGCCTACCTAGATTTCCGGAGGGCCTTTGATACGTTACGGTATGGTAGGCTGGTGCACAAACTGGAGTGTCTGGGGCTAGGGAAAGTGGTTATTAGGTGGGTCTGCAACTGGTTGGAGGGCAGGACACAGAGGGTGCTGGTAAACGGCATCCCCTTGAGCGAGGGGGGACTCCTGCTGTTGAACATCTATATAAGTGACATTGCGGAGGGGTTGGATGGCAGAGTGAGCCTGTTCATGGATGATGTCAAAATTGGTAATAGGTTGGACATTAAGGGAGGAGTGGAAAGGATGCAAGAAGACCTAGAGAGATTGGAGGAGTGGGCCAGGAAGTGGAAAGTATCCCTAAATATGGCAAAATGCAAGGGAGGGAATGAGGGAAGGGAATACAGACTGTAGGGCAGGCCACTAGCAGTTACTACAGAGGAGAGGGACCTGGGTATCGTCATTTACCAGGACTTGAAGGTGGCCGGTAGTGTGGTAGGGCAGTGGCAAAAGCCAGTAGAGTGTTGGGATGTATTGGGAGAGGGATCACCAGCAGGAGGAAAGAGTTTCTGATTCCTCTGTACACCCAGCTGGTCAGACCTCATCTGGAGGATGGGGTCCAGTCCTGGAGGCCTTACCAAAAGGATGTGGAGAGGGTACAGAGAAGGGCAACCAAGATGGTGAAAGGGCTTAGTCACCTGTCATATGAGGAGAGACTGGGAGCCCTGGATATGTAGCCTTTGGAGTTGAGGAGGGAGAGGGGGGACATGTTAGAGACTTTTAAGTATCTAAAAGGGTTAAACAAGGTGGTTACTGAAAACCCCTTCCAGATGAAGAAGTGTCCCAGAAAAAAAGGGTCATAACCTCCAACTAGAGGGGGGCAGGTGTAGGGGCAACATCAGAAAGAACTTCTTTACAGAGAAGGTGGTGGACTCCTGGAACGGGCTGCCTAGGGAGGTGGTAGGAGAGAATTCTGTGGGGGGTTTAAGAGGGCATGGGACAGATACGGGGCTGTTGAAAGGAGGAGGGAACAAGGGCAGGCCTAGGAATGCTAGGCAAATGGGCAAACTGGGTGGGCCTGGAGGTCCTTTTCTGCCAACACTTTCCTATGTTCCTGAGACAGGTGGTACTCAGGACAGTTTTGTCTTTCGTCCCAGAAGTGTTCATGGCATTCATTGAGAACCAGGAAGCATGCCTTCCATCCCTTGCATGAAACCTTCTCACCCCAAGAGAAGGAATTCCACAAGCGGGATCGTATTGGGCAGTTAAATGCTACATTAATGAGCAGCTGAGTGTTGTAACTCAGATGGTCTGTTTCCCTGGGAGCAGCTAAGCTATCAAGCCTTTAGGCTACTCCAGCTAGATGAGAATGGGCCTGCATTGCAAAGGCCTATGTTGTAAAAAAAAAAAAAAAAAGATAAGCCGCTGGCTCTCTTCAAAGCATACTCTACAATGGCGAGGGCATCTTCCTCGGTGGAGAGAGGCGACACCTCATTATTAGATCTATGCAAGCCAGCTGTGTGTCTTTCTCTCCATACTTTTATAAGCATTACAAATGGGTTGTCAGAGTTTTTCTGCTAACACACCTTTGGTCGCAGAATGTTGCAGGCAGCAGTTTGCAGGTATTTTCTGACATTTTCAGGCGTATGGGATAATATTCTCCCCCCTCCCGTTTTTTATGTTGATTTCGTGCATGCGCAAGAAACATGTTACGAATATACGAAATTTGCCAGCAGATAAAGGCCTAGAGGTCTATCAAGTCTGCTCGAATGTGCAACTAGCACCCCTTATTCTGCAGCTGCTCCTCCCTTCCACCCTTCCCCTTCATTAACCCTCCCCCTTGCCCTGTCCTATCCTCATTTGAAGCAGTCCACTGTTCTACTGCATACCACTTCAGCAGGTAATGCATTCCACCCAGACACCACCCTCCCTGTATAAAAGTGTCTCCTCATCTCCCTCCTGAACCTTCCTTGCTCCAGTCTCATACCATGGCCCCTGGTGGCCCTCCCCTCCCTTACTTTGAACAGCCCCTCTGTACCCGTCTTGTTTATTCCTTTCATGTATTTAAAGGTTTCAATCATGTCACCCCTGTCTCTCCTCTCCTCCAGTAAGTACATGTTCAACTCCTTCAACCTCCTCTCATATGATAAGTCCCCCAGCCCCTTGATCATCTTTGTCGCTCTGCGCTGTACCCCCTCCAGTAACTTAATGTCCCTCTTCAGATACGGATGCCAGTACTGCACGCAGTACGCCAGGTGTGGTCTAACTAATGACCTATACAGTGCCAGAATCACTTCCTCCCTCCTCGGGGATATACCCCTTGCCATACAACCCAGCATTTTGTTGGCCTTTGCAGCTGCCTTCCTACGTTGTGCCGAGTTGTTCATTGACCCTGTAATGAGCACACCCAGATCCTTCTCCTCCTCTGTCTGGGCTAGCTGCACTCCCCCTAGCTGGTAACTCCTCCTTGGGTTCTTCATCCCAAAATGCAGCACCTTGCACTTTTTGGCATTAAAGCCCAGTTCCCAGGTGTCTGACCAAGTTTCAAGCTTTGCCAGATCATCCTGCAACCCCTGCCATCCCCCTAGGTCATCCACCGCCGCACCTACCTTGGTATCATTAGCTAACAGACTGTTCTTGCTCTTGATGTCCCATGATATGTCTGCAATGAATATCCCAAACAACACTGGTCCCAACACTGAGCCCTGTGGAACACCGCTCATCACTGCCCTTGGGTGTGAGAGCTCCCCACCCACCACCACCCTCTGTTGCCTTCCCTGCAGCCAGTTTCCTACCCATCTCACCAGCTTTGCACCCGGCCCTGTGCCTACTAACTTCCTTCCCAGCCTTCCATGTAGCACTGAGTCGAATACCTTACTGAAGTCCAGATACAGGACATCCACTGCATGGCCCCTGTCCAGTTGTCTAGTTACCCAGTCAGCAGAAGCAGGTTGTGGAGGTGCGGCACTGTTGTGACCATTGCCCACACTGCCTTTTGAGGCTTGGCCCGCTGTCCCTGGTGGGGTGGCATGCTGCTGCTGACACTAGTTCAGCCAATGTGCCACCACCTTGAAACATTTTAGCCGCTGCAGTGAGGGGCTGCTTCGTCATTGGAGCGTCATCCGCTGCAATGAGGGAGCAACCCATCATTGCAGGGCTCCCTTGCATTCCCCGACCAGTTTGCCGAGGCGGAGACCAGTCCCCATCAGTTTGTGTTGTTTGCTGAGAGGGTGCCCAATCCCCTCGGCAGCATATCCCTCCCCTGGTTCTTTCAGCAGGATGCCCAATCCCGTCGGCATGTCCCACCCAGTTCTTGTGTGCCAAGGGGTGTCAGGTCCCCTTAATGTAGAGACCCCCATACCAGTATGTGCTGATGGGGATGCCCAATCCCATCTGCTCCAATCCCCACCCCAGAACACAGGTGGCACACTGGGAGCCCACCCCAGCCTGCCAAAAGTACCTGCAAAAAGAAAAAATGTCCTCTGGTGTCTTTTTTTCCTAACCCTGAAAAGAAGCGGTCCCTCACTGTCTGCGCCTCCTCCCCCAACCCACACCCTCCCACTCGTATCCACCTCCCCACACCCCCACCCCATACCTACCTCCGGAGTTCGGCGATGATCTTCGGTGGACCGGGAACACGTCTGCACTTTTCAAAGCCGACGCGAACTGAAGAAATGCGGTAAGCTGTATAATGGCATAAATAGGGTTTTTTCAACTTTGGTGCATATCTCTGGCATCTTTTGGAATTTTGGCACCAAATTTTCAACATGGGGTTTTTGGGACCCCTTCTCATGAATTCAGCCACTGTCATGGCGTTATTCGGCCCTGAAAGGTGATTTCATGGTCACTGTGTGGAATCACCTTTCAGGACTGATTAATGAAACAACAGTGCCAGTGTTCATGAGGTGGGCTCTCAAAAAGCCTATGTTGCAAATTTGGTGGAAAAAATCCCAAAACTGACTGTTTTACGAGGTGGAAGCTAGCGCCCGGTTACTCTAGAATGCTTATAACCGGCGAATTTGAAATATTTCTCACCAGATTTTCAACATTGGCATTTTTTCACACCTTCTATGAACAGTACAGCTGTCATTTTCCCCATCCTGGCCGAAATGTGTTTTCGCACTCCGGCGTGGAATAGCGCAGTCACTGTGGGAAATCAGTGTTTGGGAAAGATTAAGAAAATGACAGTGACACTGTTCATGAGCAGAGGTCCTAAAATGCCTACTTTGAAAATTTGGTGGCGATAGCCCATCACATGACTGTGTTACAAGTGTGTGTTGCGCGGTTTTTACTCACCCTTGTAACTTTGCAGATTTGTAATATTGTCATGCCAGATTTTCAGCACTGGCATTTTTTCCCACCTCCTTACTAGCAGTACAGCTGTCAGTTTTCACATCCTGACTGAAATGTGTTTTCGCACTTCTGGCGCAGAATAGTGCGGTCGCTGTGAGAAATCAGTGTTCGGGACAGATTAAGAAAATGACAGTGACACTGTTCATGAGCAGAGGTCCTAAAATCCCTATGTGGAAAATTTGGTGATGAAAGTCCATGAAATGACTGTGTTACGAGCGTGCATCGAACTGTTTCCATGCACCCTTGTAGCTTTGCAAATTTGTAATATTTTCACACCACATTTTCAACACTGGCATTTTTTCACACCTCCTTATGAACAGTACAGCTGTCATTTTTCACATCCTGGCCAAAATATGTTTTTGGACTCCTGCTGCAGAATAGCACGGTCGGGAAATCAGTGTTTGGGACAGATTAAGATCGAGCTAATGAGAGGGGGGGAGTGACCGAGCTCAACTGAGCTCTGTTGGACTGCTGCGGATTTCTTTGTGGGCAGAAAAAGGCCCCAACGGAGGCAGGATCCCAGTACAAAAGGGCAGCCTGCAGCGCAGGGAGAAACAGAATGAGCGAGTGAGAGAGGGGGAGTCAGCGAGCTCAACGGAGCTGTGTCGGGACTACTGCGGATTTCTTTGTGGGCAGCAAAAGGCGCCAATGCAAGCAGGAGCCTGGTACAAAAGGGCAGCCTGCAGCGTCGGGAGAAATAGAACAAGTGAGTGAGAGAGGGGGAGGAATGAGCTCAATGGAGCTCTGCCGGGCTTTACACTTGCCCACCCTCCCGCCCATGGTCCTCTGTGGTCCTATATTACAGCAGGGTCTCTGGATGGAGACAAAGCAATGATTGGACGCTTTAGGATTGCTGTAATAATACAGATTTATTTCTTCTGTTTCTTTCTCTAACTGAGCTAAGTACTGAGCTATACTGTTATGATTGCTGTAATAATACATATTTATTTGTTCTGTTTATTTCTCTAACTGAACTGAGTAATACTTGGAGTGCAATAGGATTTCTAACTGGGCTAAGTGAAACTATATGAGAGCCGAGAACAAAAAGTATGGTAGCTGAGGGGTGAAAAACAGACAAGGAGGCTTTAGGATTGCTACAATAATACAGTGTCTAACGGATGACATTTGAGCCTGAATTACCCCCGTCAGCAAGGGGTCAGTAGGGGGACTAGTGTGGGGGGACAGGAATTTTAGTAAATAGGGGCCTACCACTTGTAGTAGGGTACAGAACCTAGGAGTAAGAGCTCCTAACATAAGATGGGGGCTACAATGGGGCAGGTGCCACATGTCACTAGGGCGGGCATCTTTGGAAGTGTGGAGGGGTGTACAGGGTGTGGGTGTGCCATGATCCTGGACTGGGCTTGGAGGATGGGGGGTGTATGGTCTGTAGATGACTGGCTAGTTTGAAGGAGGAACTGTGAAGGTTAGGGAGGAGTGTAAGTGGCAGGGCAGATGAGTATGATAGGCATCCTGAGGAGGGGAATAGAGGATGGCAAAGGGGGACGGAGGAAGAATAACTAGGGACTGAAACTGACCCCAGTATCAGAGGCAGTAGCAGGAAAGAGAGTAGAAGGGAAGGGGTGCCCGAGGCGAGGCCGGGGCTGCCTCCTGATGGGGAGGAAGACACCACGAGGAGTACCAGGGAAGAGAGCAGATGGCTGCAGGTAGGGAGGCACCAGGAGTGGCACGGAGGGGAACAAGTAGGAGGGGAAAACCGATAGGGGGAAGAGATGTAGGACAGGTATCGATTACGAATAGATTTGAACCTCTGCTATGGGACAGAGAGGGGGAGCAGGAACATACTGAAGGGGGGAGGACAAGCGGGGCATGACAGAGATGGTGACAGGGGAAGAGATAGCAAGGACAAAAGGGTAGAAAGGACTAGTAAGGAAAAGGGTGGTGACTGAAGGAGAGAAGGCTACAGGAAGGGGGAAGGATGGGAGGGGCATCACTATCGGGTAGAAGGGAATGGGGCTCTAAATCGACAACAGCGGGGATAGGAAGGTTGGAAATCAGCAGGGGAGGAGGGAGGTTGACATGGGAAGTCCAGTAGGAAGTAATCAGGCTGGGAAGGTTCAGTGGGGATGGGAGGAATAAGGCAGAGGAAGGTGAGGCGGAAGTAGGGGTACAGATATAGAAGTCACAGAGGTGCAGTTGGGGGTAGGGGACAGGGAGAATGAATACTGGGGTGGTGGAAGGGCATTAGAAGGGAAAGGGGGTATGAGGTGAGGGGTACTCATCCTGGGGGATTCTATACTGAAATGAGTGAGATGGGGTGGAAAGGGGGAAAGGCACACCCATATTTGGATTGAAGCTGTCCCCAGGTTGAGTGCAGGAGGGGGAGGGCAGGCACTGCTCAAGCGTGCAGCGAGGGGCAGGAAGAAACCTCATTTACTGTTGCATGTGGCTACAAACGACTTGGGGACACTGTGGAAGTAGTGAGGGGGAGGTTTGAATACTTGGGCAGGCAGTGTGAGGGGATGGGGAAGTTGGTGGCATTGTTGGAGGTACTGCTGGTACCACAGCCCCCCCAAACATACACACTCCCCAAAAAGCTGCTTAAAAGCCTGCAATTCATTCAAATCAATTCCATTTTCTTACTTACTTACTTGGGGTTCAATACCAACAAGTGTAAAATCATGTGCCTATGGCATAGGAACCCCAATGCTGGGTATAGGATGGGGGAGGTACTGATACTCACTAGACATGAAAGGGTCCTTGAGGTTATTATATCAGAGGACCTCAAGATGGCAGTACAGTGTCACAAGGCTATGGGCAGGGCAAATTGGATTCTGAGGTGCATAAGAAGTGGCATCTCCAGTAGGAGGAGGAGGGATGTTGTGCTGCCATTGTATCATTCCCTGGTATACCCCCAGCTGGAGTACTGTGTCCAGTTTTACAGTCCACACTTCAGAAAGGACATAAGGTGGAGGTTTTCCAGAGGAGGGCAACTAAAATGGTTCAGAATTTTCACAGGAATCTCTACAACGAAAGGCTGAAGAATCTCAACATGTACACTCTGGAAGAGAGGAGGCTGACAGGTGACATGATCAAGACATACAAAGTACCTCACGGGGTAAAGAGGATACAGTTGGGGAGTTTCCTTCAAATGAGGATGAGCACCCAAACCGAGGGACATACAGTGAAGCTGGGGGGGGGGCATTCAGGATAGATGTGAAGAAATATTTCTTTACTGAAAGGGTGGTAGATACCTCGAACAGACTGCCAGGAGAAGTGATGGAAGCTAAAATGGTAGGGGCATTAAGCATGCATGGGATAAACATAGGGGTATATTACAGAAAGGGGAAGGAGGGGGTCAATGGAGATCAATAGGGCCATGGACATGGAGTAGGTTCAAGTTCATTGCAGGAAAAATCCATTATGCAAGTTCATTCACAAGGAGGTCCTGATGGACGCAGGCAGACTAAGACATGCACTAACATACTGTATACAGGCAGGAGTTACATGTAGGTAGAAAATACTTGGCCAGACTGGGTGGGCTGAGCGGTCCTTTTCTGCTGATGAATTCTAGGTTTCTATCGCATCATGTGTTAATTCAGGTGCAGTGTTTAAAGTTGGGCCTACCATACATCCACATGTAAGCTACAGTAAATTACTGAATTAGATGCAGCCCACTTACAGTGCAATAAACAGAACCCCAGTGCTTCGAGAAGCCTTTACTCTTCATAGGGCTGCTTAAAGAGCCGGGGTTCTATTTGCAGTGTCCACACCAGTATGCTGATCTTAAAATCGACACTGCATCTGAATGAGTACTTGATTCTTGCTCACTCTCTTTCTGCCCCACTTTGAAACCTGCTTGTCCTGAGTTATTTTTGGGCTGGCCGCGACTCGCCTATGTTGGAAGATGACCAGTAAGCGGCACTGAAAGACGTCCGACTTCACAGACTGTGAAGGCAGCTGCTCACGGACAGACATAAGGCAATTCTACCGGGGGGTAGGAGGAAGTCAGCTGTTGATTAACTAGAATCTGCAGCTTATTCATCAGGTAGGGAAATGGGCAGACTAGGTGGCTCAAGCAGTCCTTATGTGCCATCAAATTCTATGTTTCTATGTTTCTCACCCACCATCTTGGCAAGAAGAAGGCTGAAGCTGTGGCCACTGATGACTGTTGGGGTGTGGGGATGGGGGGACCAAATGGGACAGACATAAGGAGATAAAATCATAATAAAAATTGTGAGACCTTCACCAGCTTTCCAAAACGCTCACCAGTAAAAGAACACTCTATGAAGTTTTTCAAATGGCAACACAATCTGGTAAGCCCTCTGCCATCTGACACCATGCATCATCCAGCATAAAACTGCCTAAAGAAGGCAGTGTGGTCATGTGGTTACTGAAATACTGGAGATTACAGATTTATAAGAACAAAAGAATATCACCCAGAAGCTGGCACATATGCCTATAGCAGCTGTCTCCTGCTTCTCAGTACTTCTATTTATACCCTTCAGGTACTTGAATGTTTCTATCATATCACCTCTTTCCCTCCTCTCTTCCAGTGAGTACATATTGAGGTCCCTTAATTTCTCCTTATAAGTGTAACCCCCTTCTTACCCGGGGTTACTAGAATCCCACTAAGACCTAGTGGTAGGCAGGGAAGGCAGCTTGTGAAACTCCAGTTAAATGGGTTTCACACTGTCTCACTCTGTTCTCAGTCTCAGCTGAGGCTGAGGGATGACGTCACCAATAGAACTATCGCAGCTGCATGAGCCACATTGGAATCTGCAGCAAGAGAGTTGGTATAGAATGTTGGGAGTTTTGAATAAAGTCAGTCAGTTCAGTGTGGAGTTGGTGTTGGGAGCTTGCTGAGGAAGCAGCTCAGCAGCACAGTATAGGCTCTTGGAGCCTCAGCCCTGACAGAGGGCTACTTTTAGGTAAATAGGGAGTGTGTCTCCACCAAGAGGCACAGAAGATAATTGAAGTGGTGGAGACTGCTGTTTTCGGGTCTCAGTGCCCCCTCCCTTCGGGGATGGGGGGCAGGAAAGGGTTCCCTGCAGATTCCTGGGGCAACCCCCTAGTTCTGCTTGTAAAGGAAAAGCTGCCTGTTTGTTCCAGAGTTTATTTGGGAGAACAAGAAGACTTGTGAGTCGCCTGTGGAGCACCTGCAACCGGAGGGTGAGTGTTTGCTCTTCCTGAAAGGGCCTATGTTTTCCACCCTGGGACTTGTGTGACAATGTGGGGATTGAACTACTAAAATAGTGGGAAGCCTAGAGTAATGGGCTAAGCAACAAGTAAAAGTAGGTTCAAGTCCCGAGCTTGTTGGGATGAAAATGATATGTAGAGGAGCTGTGACAGATGTCTACCCTGGAATCTACATTTGAAAGTTTTCAGTAAAGGAATTGTTTAGTTTCCAGAGAAATGGCTGGGTATGGGCTGTGGGAGCTGGAGGTGGGAGGCCCCCAATCTTTAGCGACCATGTCCACCACTACGGATTTGCTCTGTGGATTTCTACTTTACCTCAGGCACTTGGCCAGTGATGAGGGAAGTACCCAGATGTGGGATTGTAAGGAAAATTCCCTGTAGGAGTTGAAGGCTCTAGTGTGGTTTGGGGAGCCACAACAGGATAATTGGTTCATTCCCAAAATGGACCGCGGATCAAGTGGCCGGCTGGGGAGCTGGGCCAGTGGGGAAAACCCAAGTAGTGTACAAGTCGGGCTGTGTACCCAAAGCTGCATGCAAGTCCGGGCTGTATGCCTGGTGGGTTTAGAGCCTGAGGGCTAGAAATAGTGATAAAGTGTTCCGTTGTCTCTAATCTGCATTACCAGGAATGTAGCTACGTGGGGGTCCGTCTATGCTTTGTTTGTTCAGCTTGGATGTGAATAAAAGCCACACTGAAGAATCCCATTCTTGGTTCTGGACATTACAGTTATTGCTTCCTGTGTTCGGATTTACTTGGGTGCCCCTGTGCAGAGTAGCCAAACCTAGGCCCCCTGTGCTGAGTAACCTCATCCTCCCCGAACCCAGTCCCCACCAGGTACTGCTGTCAGCTTCAACAGCATGCCACCTGTCGTTTTGCTAAAAAGGCAGGGGTGAGGGGTTACAAAAATGGAGGTGCCACTTTGGATTTTATTCAGGGAGGAAGGTGCTTGGGCAGAGGGGCTAGCGTTTTGGCTATCTGGCAGTGGGTAACCCAAAAAAGCTGAAGCAATTTGCCCAGTGTTGCTGTGTGCTGTGGATCTTGTGCTGCTGTTTAAAATGCCAACTGTCTACCAAGGAGCAGTAAAGCCAAAGAGTGTGCCCTTGTCCTGCATCAATTGTTTACAGCGTTTTACCTGCTTTTAAAATGAACTGTGGTAAAGAAAAGTGAGGAAGACTAGGGGTAGCAACAGGAAAATTGTGCCCTGGACGTTAGAAATGCTTTTAAAATGAACTGTTGTAAAGAAAAGTGTGGAAGACTAGGGATAGCAACAGGAAAATTGTGCCCTGGACGTTGGAAATGCTTTTTGAATTGACTGAGAGACTGCAGCATAAATGGCTATGTTAAATGGCTGAAATGGGCTCCCGCCGTGGAGTCAATTGAAAAAGAAAAAAAAGTTGCATTCTGCAGTTTAAATTTGCTTGCTTGACGATCGCCATGAGGAGAAGAGCCCTCGCGAGGAAGAAGAGGCTCATTTGCATGGTGTCGTGTGATTGGTCAGGCTGCGATCAGTCCCGCCCCCTCAGCCAGCTCTACAGTGACTGCCCCAGCATTTGAGAGAGAATGTGAGTGGAATGCGTGTACTGGCTAATGGAGGAGCGTCGCGGAGTGTTAAAATCGCTGTAAACTTTGTAAAAATAGACTATCTTGTTTAAAATCGGGCTCAACCCGCTAATCGATTGTCAGAATTGCAAGTGTGGTGGTCGAAAAGACGATCGGCAGGACTGCCCGCCCGTTTCTGTTCTGAGGCCTCCAAGAACTGGCTGCAGGCCGGTTTTCCCCATCACAGCAAACTGCTACTGATAACAGTAAGTAACAACCTAAAAACTGCTCAAACAGTGATTTTCAGCCCTATGCCATATAAATGTGTGTGCAGCAGTGTAGTCGCTTTGCAAGTAATGACTGTGTCAAGTCCTACCAGCAAGTGCAGGTCTGTTAAGCCATTGACTGTGTGCATAGTAATGAATTCAGCCTCAGTTTAAAGTTTGAAGCCAGAGAGAGACTGTGAGTTGTAGCCAATGTGCAGCACTAGTAATACAGGCAATCCTGTGCTTAAAAAACCTAAAGCTTTAAGGGACTGTGAGTCAAAGAAATGTTTCCAGCATGTAAAAAGTCCATGGAAAATCCAGTAAATGTGTTTAAAGCAAGAATAGAGCAAGTTGTGCAGTTTGAGCAAAAGTTATCAGTAGTTTGTGTAAATCGGGTGCGCAGTGGCTTGACCCAGATTCTGAATATTGATGCACAGGAGTGCTGCTGCCGCCATTACAGGGTGGGGTAGCAAAGTAAACACAGCAGCAGAGGAGCCATTTTACAACTAAAGAGTGTGTTCAGTAAAGTGGGACTTTCAGTTACAGTGAACTTTTGTTTGTTTTTCTGCAGTTATGGCCTCAGGACCAGCTCGCTACCCGGATCATGCCCAGGTTGCAGTAACAGCAGCGGTGAATAGACTGAGGGATATTGAAAAGTGGTGCTATGGAGGACAACTGCCTCCTCTTGTGGCGGTTCCTGGATATCCAGTGCATGTATGTCAAATATGCTTGAGAGCTGGAAGGGACGTCTTCATGATTCCTCACTGTGCTGGATGCCTAGAAAAATATGGCTTGTATAAAGCGCCTCAGAACTGGTTGGCTCCTACATGGACAAAAGTTCAGGAATCTGCAGTTGGCAGCACACGCACCAGGCAGGAGCCTGTGGAGGAAGGCCCTTTGGGGAGTGTGGCACAAAGCTAGAGGGTGCAGAGTTAGAGACAGAACCAGAAGTTGAAGTTTCGGATGCTGGATCCCAGAAGGAAAGTTTGGATAAAGCATCAATAGACCCCTGGAGGGGGGGCCTAGCCCAAGTCTCTTAGGCAAAGATGAGATGCGGGAGGCCTTTGAGTGGGAGGTGTCGACCTCCGTGCCTAGTGATGAGTGGATAGTCTCAGGAGTGCGGACGACTGCTCACTCCTGGGCTCAGATCCTCAGTGAAAAGGAAGATGAGGGGGAACCTATGTGGCCTTGTGAAAAAGGAATGGATACACAGCCTCAAGATCTTGCCTCGGAGGAATGCATGGAAGAAAGTGGTGATGCCACTGCCCTGGCTTTGCAGGAGGAAGAAGTCAGGGATCCATTTCTAATTTCTTTAAGGATACGTAACTGGCAGAACCAGGACTGGCCACCCCCAAGCCAGGCCAGCGGTCTCAGATTGACCAAAGCTAGTAAAGATGAGAGACTGGTTCGCAGAAAGGCAAATGAGATCTATGGTATGACCTTTCCTATCTTTCCTTGGAAAGTCTGGGAGGAGATTGAGAACAGCAGGAAATCCTGGATCTGGGATGAAGCAATGAAAAGTGTGCATCCTGGGGCCAACAAGCATGTAAAGAACAGACTGTTTCACGAGAAGTATAACCAGTGGAAGAGAGGCAGGACACTGTTTATAGACAGAGTGAGAATAGTGGATGGAGAGGGACGTGAAATCTCCCACTGTGTGAATTATGTGCGCCCAGACGGGGTAATAATTCAAGCACCTGACCCCCGGTACTATTGGCCTCAGTGCAAGGACCTCCCAGCAAATGTGCCCGTGCCTACAAAATGGAAAGCTGAGCAGTGGTAGTCAATACTGCCACACCAGACTGTGAAGAGCCTTTACTGATTCACCAGTATGGACATCCAGGACTCAGGTGCCCCACATTCATCAGTTCTACAGTGTACTGGCCTTTTCCAGAATCCATCGACTGGCCCACCAGATGACTTCAGATCCAGAGAGGACACCAGCCCAGCTGTATCCTGAGCCATTGCCTGGTAATCGGATGACGTCGGACCAGCTGTTTTTTTTTTTGTTCTTGTTCTAAGGTTCCATCTCCAGAGATGACATCAACCCAGCAGTTCCCAGATGTGCCCTCCTGTGGTTCCCAGAAGATGTCCGCCCAGCTGTATCAGAAGAAATGCTGCCAGGGAGAGTCTTCATCAGAGGTGCAGGTCTGTGTAGAATTTCCATTCTACAAGGGGCTGGTAAGTCTGAACTTTTCTATCTTTGTGACATTGCAGTACACACCCTACACTAGCAGACTCCAAAAATGTGTGAACTGTCCGCAAAGACTCTCCCCTTTGGGACTTTGGCCTGTTAGAACTGTGCTTCACCGGGCTCCGGCCCAGGGGAGACTCTTTATTGGACTAGCCTTCGGGCATTGTGGTCACTAGTTGGGACTTTTAGGGCACTCCATCCCCCCAAATGTGTATTGTAAATAATGTTGTTGTTTTCTAATGTATATATTGTTTTTCTACCTTTTTCTAAAAAATAAAATCTTTTTGAGATTCTTCAGTGTTTTGATGGTAGGGGTTTAGGTAGACTGTATGCAGATTAGGAGGTGTGTGTTGTCTTTCTTTTTCTTACAGGTGTTCCTGGGAAGACAGAAGAGAAGACAAGAAGAGGAGGAGGGGCTCATCGGAGTTCCTCATTAGTACTTTAGAGTGTAGTAAATTAAAGTACTTTGGTGTTGTTATTGTTGTTGTTACTGTATTAACCTTTTCCTTCCACAGGTGTGGTTGTGGGGGTAGGGAGGAGACAGTAAAATGGTATAAAATGTGGTATTTTAATGGTGTGTGGTTGCAGGTTGCCCAAGGTCGGGGAGGTCCCCGGTTTGTTTTTGTTTTTGGGGGTATTAGGTTAAAAGCAGATAGGTTTTCCCTAGAGGGTTAGGGAGGATAGACAGGCTGTGGTCCTGAATGGCCACTGGGACCGCAGTGCTGATCTATCAGGGCTATGCTCTGGATAGTTCTACCAGAGCCACTAGGCGGCCATAGTAAGTGGATAGTGTAGAGGCTGATATGTCAGCTAAAGGCCTCTAGGCCCTTAGTGTTACCTGCCTGTGCTTGCACATGGTAGGAGGGCCTGATCACCCCTCCATGGGTAGCACATAGGGTGGATGGCCTAAGGCCAGGTAAATAATGACTCGGGACAGTCATTTTCCTGGTCAAGGGCGAGTGTAACCCCCTTGTTACCCGGGGTTACTAGAATCCCAGTAAAACCTAGTGGTAGGCAGTGAAGGCAGCTTGTGAAGCTCCAGTTAAATGGGTTTCACACTGTCTCACTCTGTTCTCAGTCTCAGCTGAGACTGAAGGATGACATCACCAATAGAACTATCGCAGCTGCATGAGCCACATTGGAATCTGCAGCAAGAGAGTTGGTATAGAACGTTGGGAGTTTTGAATAGAGTCAGTCAGTTCAGTGTGGAGTTGGTGTTGGGAGCTTGCTGAGGAAGCAGCTCAGTGTAGGCTCTTGGAGCCTCAGCCCTGACAGAGGGCTACTTTTAGGTAAATAGGGTGTGAGTCTCCACCAAAAGAGAGGCACAGAAGATAATTGAAGTGGTGGAGACCACTGTTTTTGGGTCTCAGTGCCCCCTTCCTTCAGGGTTGGGGGGCAGGAAAGGGTTCCCTGCAGATTCCTGGGGCAACCCCCTAGTTCTGCTTGTAAAGGAGAAGCTGCCTGTTTGTTCTAGAGTTTATTTGGGAGAACAAGAAGACTTGCGAGTTGCCTGTGGGGCACCTGCAATCAGAGGGTGAGTGTTTGCTCTTCCTGAAAGGGCCTATGTTTTCCACCCTGGGACTTGTGTGACAATGTGGAGATTGAACTACTAAAATAGTGGGAAGCCTAGAGTAATGGGCTAAGCAACAAGTAAAAGTAGGTTCAAGTCCCGAGCTTGTTGGGATGAAAATGATATGTAGAGGAGCTGTGACAGATGTCTACCCTGGAATCTACATTTGAAAGTTTTCAGTAAAGGAATTGTTCAGTTTCCAGAGAAATGGCCGGGTATGGGCTGTGGGAGCTGGAGGTGGGAGGTCCCCCATCTTTAGTGACCAGGTCCACCTCTATGGATTTGCTCTGTGGATTTCTACTTTACCTCAGGCACTCAGCCAGTGATGAGGGAAGTACCCAGATGTGGGATTGTAAGGAAAATTCTCTCTAGGAGTTGAAGGCTCTAGTGTGGTTTGGGGAGCCACAACAGGATAATTGGTTCATTCCCAAAATGGACCGCAGATCAAGTGGCCAGCTGGGGAGCCGGGCCAGTGGGGAAAACCCAAGTAGTGTACAAGTCGGGCTGTGTACCCAAAGCTGCGTGCAAGTCCGGGCTGTGTGCCTGGTGGGTTTAGATCCTGAGGGCTGGAAATAGTGATAAAGTGTTCTGTTGTCTCTAATCTGCATTACCAGGAATGTAGCCCCGTGGGGGTCCGTCTATGCTTTGTTTATTCGATTGGATGTGAATAAAAGCCACACTGAAGAATCCTATTCCTGGTTCTGGACATTACAGTTATTGCTTCCTGTGTTCGGATTTATGGGTGCCCTGTGCAGAGTAGCCAAACCTAGGCCCCCCTGTGCCGAGTAACCTCATCCTCCCCGAACCCAGTCCCCACGAAGTACTGCTGTCAGCTTCAACAGCATGCCACCTGTCATTTTGCTAAAAAGGCAGGGGTGAGGGGTTACATAAGTCTTGTGTTACACGCTCTGTACCATCTCATTCGCCCTTCTCTGGACCACCTCCAGCCTGTTAATAGCGTTATGAAGGTGCGACCTCCAAAACTGCACACAGTACTCCATGTGAAGCCTGACTCTGGCTTTATATAATGGCATCACTACCTCCCCCTTATGCTGGTGATACCCCTGCCTATGCACCTCAGCATGTCACTGGCCCTCCCAGATGCCTTACCACTTTGACATTTTCAGGTCATCAGACATAAGAACCCCCAGGTCCCTTTCCTTCTTTGTCACTGTCACCAACTCCCCCCCTCCCATTCTATACCTATCCCCAGGGTTTCCGTGTCCCAGGTCCATATTTTTGCACTTTTTTGAAGTACAGTTCAGTTGCCAGTCCTCAGACCATTTCTCAACCTTCCCCAGGTCCCTCCTCATTTTCTCCACCCCCTCTGGGGTATCCACTGTGTTACAAATCTTGGTGTCATCTGCAAACAGGCAGACCTTTCCCTTCACCCTTTGTGCAATGTCACTAACGATGACATTGAACAGGACTGGCCTCTGGACTAATCCCTGTGCTACCCCACTGGTCACCCCTTCTCCCCTGACTGCGCCCCATTTACCACCACTCTCTGTCTCCTGTCTCCTACCCAGTTTCTAACCCACTTTACCACCCTTTCCCCCATGCCCACCCTACTCAGCTACTTTATCAGCCTCCTATGTGGGATGTGTCACACACTTTGCTTACATCAAGGTAAACGTTGTCCACTGCCCCACACTAATTTACTTCCTTTGTCACCCAAACAGATCAACCAGATTTGTCTGACATGACTTCCCCACTGTGAATCCACGTTGCCTATGGCCCTGGGCTCCGATGGCTTCTACATGCCCCACTATCCTTTCTTTAACCAATGTCTCCATGATCTTCCCCACTACTGAAGTGAGGCTGACCGGCCTATAGTTCCCCACCTCCTCTTTACTGCTGGATTTCTGTAGAGGGACCACATGTACCCTCCTCCAGTTTTCTGGTACCACCTCTCTGTTGAATGACTCAGTGAACATGGCTGCAATAGGTACTGCTATTTCCCTTCACAGTTCTTTTCATATCCATGGGTGTATGCCATTTGGTCCCATTGTTTGTCCACCATCACTTTACTCACCTTCTGCAGGATTCTTCTGCCTGCGAATGGACTATTGTCCACCTCTTCATGCCTTTTCAACTGCTGTACTGCTGTGGTCCTTCCCCCTCCACCTCTTCTGTGAATATTGAACAGAAAGACACAGTGGATATCTTGGGGGGGCACATGACATTTCTTAGACATCTTACTTTCACTTCCAAATACCTAAGCAGCACAATGGAGAACAATTCCTTCCCGAATGCCTGCTATTTATTTTATTTAGTATTTGTTGACCGGGTAAGTGCACTAGACAAATTCTGCCTATTTTCAGGCACGACCCGGGGGAGGTGGATACAGATGAATGCCAACTGACCTTGAACCAGATTAAGCTGTTAGTGGTATTTTTAGTGAATGGGGGAAATTTGGCCAGGGCACCGGGGAAATGTCCCTATTCTGCAGCAGGGGGACAGACTGTCTGCAAAGATGGCCACTCGGATTGTGATGCTGGAGGGTGAAGACATTTGCAAAGTGGGAGCGTTAGCCTCATCTCCCACTGCATTAAAATCGGAGGCTAATCCAGTAACCAGTTCTGTAGTTGAATCAGAGGACAAATTTCATGAAGGGCCTATTTCTATGGAGGAATTTAAAAATCTTCATGATACCACCAAGATGAGTATTGACCTGCAAAGTAATAACGTTGCTACAGCACCTACAGAAAAGGAAGTGCATCTACTTTCAAAGCAACTGAGAGAAGCTGAGCCTACACAAGCACTGCAGAGCACGGATGTCTTCCTTGTCACCAGCGCAAACAGGCCTGTCAGCGCGGCAGCTGATGCAACTACTTCAAAGGCCCCGATGGGGCTCGGTGAGTCATCACAAGCCTTCACTAAGATTGTATCCCCTGTCAAACCAGAAAATGTCAATTTACAGGTTGGCAGTGGATTCTTTGCAGCTAACGAGTGCCAAAAGCCTGACGTTACACTGGATAAGGGAAATGTTTCTACTGACTCTGTATGTGCTATTGTTCAACAAGGGAAAAATGCGGTTTCTCAGTCAGCTGATTTTATCTCGAAACTGAGTGCACCACTGAGCAAGACGGATGGTTTCGTATTCAAAAAAATGGCTGTTGATGAACTTGTTTCCCCATCTATGATTACTTACCAGACAAAAGTCACATCTCAAACTGGCACCACTGAATTTTTTTTTTCTAAATTGAAGTCCAACCAACAAAGTACGATTAAAGATAAGCTTGTAAAAAGGCACTTCCTGTAAAGGAATCAGTATCACAAGTTAATGCACCTAATTTGCCTTGTGAGCCCTGGTCACCAGAGAAGGCCCTAGTAGGTGCAGGATGGAAACAGGTACCCTCAGGCATCTGGATTCCTGACCTTGTTTGGGACAAGACTTAAATTTCTCACAAAATCCCCCTGTATGGAAACCAGGTCCTGATCTCAGCATTAACAAAGGGGACTTGTTAAAGGGGAATAAATCAGGGAAATCTAGGCCTAATTTCTCTACGCTACCTTCAGAAGCACAGATCTCACTGGATACTACCCCTAAGGTTGAAATTGATTTAAAACCACAGGATAATCCATCAGACTTTAACAACATTGGGCCACCAAAACAGAAGCCTTTAATGTCAGAACTATTTTCAAAAGCAAAACGGGATGCAGCTTCCAGGAGAAATGCAGTTCATATCCACTACAAAGGAGGCCTGGAGCAAAGTCTGGACAGATATTACATGGGGGAAATTTTTCTAAAGGACTCTCTACATTTTTCAGATAAAGATGTGTTCGCATTTATAAATATATCTGGAGAGGACAATTTTGATGGTAGTTTTAGAACACCTTATGCACTAGACCTTTTTGGGGAAAGGTGCGGGCAGGTGAAGTTTTCTCCCACATGGACCCCCTTTCTGGTCATTCCCGTGACAAAACCCCTGATAAAATTTGTGACCATAATGTTTAGAAATGAGGGGGTCCATGTGGAAGATATTACATTCTGGTTATCACAGAAATGCGAAGTTCTGAGTGCTCCTGAACCTATTTTGGCTTCTGAACAATTTTGGACAAGTGGATGGAAATATAAAGTTAAACTACGACAATCAGAATCAGGCCTTGAACATGTACCATATTCCTTTTTGTTAGGTAGGGATAGAGGGGTCTGTTTTTTATGGGGTTAGCCTAGGGCTTGTTACAAGTGCGGGTCAAGGACCCATCTTTCAAGTATATGTGACCAGCCCCGATGTGATAATTGTAGTGAAATCGGGCACATCACAATGCAATGTGCCAATCACACTAAATATGATCTATGTGAGGAATATGGTCATGTCTTTAGTGACTGTCCTTGGGCTGCAAAAAACAAAGCAACCTGTATCAGTCCTGATCTTTTGATTCAGTAGGCATAGGATGCTGTGCCGCCCCCCCCCCACCGGAGAAAGAAAAGGAATCCTTTCAGACTGCTTCCCCTTCTAGGCCCCCTCCCTCTGCCCATTTGGAAATTGAGGCTCAGGCCTCCGAAACAAACCTCTTATTAAATCACCTCAACATAATAGGAAAATCTATTGTGATTCCCATGCGTTAGAATTTATAATTAAAACTACTGGTCTAGTTAATTGTAAAACACACCTCACTCATGGACCTGGTTTTACTTATATGAAAGGTAAAACTCAAACTATGATAGATTATATGTTGGTTTCTCCATCAGTGCAGGCCAGTTCCTTCCAAATAAGGCCTATAGAATTTTCAGACCATTTTTTCTTGCTCTGTTCCTTTCAATCTTTAGTCCCTACTTCTATCAGGCAGATAAGATGGAAATTGAACACCTCAATCTTAAATACTCCCCAAATAAAAACCAGTGTCACATTCATAATGCAAGCTCATTTATCAGTAGCTTTCTTATACTCGGACTTAGGTGAATGGTGGACGGATACAAAATCAGATCTTAGTAAATGGTTTAAAAAATATGGGGTAACTTTAAAAAATTCTAACTTTTTAAAATAGCTGTCCTTGAGGCAGCAGCTACAAAGACTCATAATGCTTTCATGTACTTGTAGGCAAGATTATACAGAACAAATAAATTGTATTAAATCCAAAATGAAACTGTATCAATATGACAGAGCAAGGACTACACAAGCTGTACTTTCCAATAGCATAAAGAAAACCCCCATAGGAGATCCGTTTGAGGCATGTAAAGACATAAAATAATCTACAGCTATGGATTTTTGATGAATTCAGATGGCTCCAGAGCTGAAACAGTAGAACAAATGAGGGATCTGATCAGAAAACGTTATCAGACATTGGAGCCACATTCTCCTATTTTACAGACAAAAATAATCAACTATTTAAATACTATCGATTTACCCTCTTTACATGAGGCTTTAAAATTAATAGGGCCTATTACTAGTACAGACATTAATGAGGTCATTCAATGGTTGAAACTTAACATTTGACCGGGGTTGGATGGACTGCCTAATCAGTTTTATAAATGTTTTTGGAAAGAATTAGTAGAATGTCTACAATTGTTATTTCAGTCTTTTATGGACAATAACTCAATGATTCCTTCCTTCACTGACAGACTGCTGATACATTTGTTCAAATCTGGAGACAGACATAATATAAAGAATTGGAGGCCTATCACCCTTTTGAACTCTGATTATAAAATCTTTACCAAACTATTAAATAATAGATTAAAACATTGTGCCAAGTAAGTTATATCACCATACCAATTCTGTGGTATACCAGACAGAAGAATTCAATCTGCACTTATGATTATAAGAGATGTTATAGAACATTTATCTCTAACATGCAAAACCGGATGCATTATTGCTGCTGATTTTGAAAAAGCCGTTGCTAGAGTTCATCTCCCTTGTCTTTTTTCAGTATCAGAAAGCTATGGCATTCCTATACAAATACTTAAACTCATAAAGTACTTTATCAGTCCAATTTAGTCTATCCCTTTTTGAAAGGTAAAACAGCTAAGAGCTTGCAGTTACAAATAGGTGATCGACAAGGTTGCCCCAAGTCCCCTCTTATACATTTTTTCACTAGACCCCCATTACATTCCCTGGTTAATTCACCATGGTGGACTGGAATCATTGGGGAAATATCTCAGCATTAGCTGCACTTGCAAGCCTATGCTAATGATCTAAATTTATATTTTTCAGATCATACGCAAATATGTGAATTTCTGGTTGAATTTGGGAATTTTTCAGCAGTCTCAAACACCAGATTAAACCTTCAGAAAACTAGAGGTTTATTTTTAGGGGCTACTGGACCATTGGATATTTTGCAGGATAGTATTTTTTTTTTCACGAGACCCACTGAAAATTTTAGGACTTCTTTTTGGTTCTCAAAATCTTCCAGCAGAAAATTGGGAAATAGTGATAGAGAAAGTAGAGAAAAAAGTTAATAGATGGAAGCAGTGGAAATGTTCTAAGCTCAAATGTATATACATCATAAAACAATACATTATACCTTGTTTACAATACATTGCCATGATATTCCCTCTACCACTTCAGCTGGAGACTAGGATATACAGTAATTTTTTTCAAATGTTATGGGGGAATCGGTTAAATCCAGTCAAGAGATGTTATACTTATTAGATAAAAAGTCTGGGGGCCTCGGGATGATAGACCCAATAGTATTCCTTAACACTCTATTTTTTATGAATACCATTAAATGCGGTTTGGCTTAACTAGAGAGCATCAAGAAGGTGTGGATTGACAAGGCTCTAGGTAAATACTTTAAAGCCTGGCATAACTGAGCTCCCAAACTGAATCCTCATATACACATTCCCACATATTTTAAACCAGCTGTGCAAAAATTATATAGCTGGCAGATTTCCAAAAACATGATACAAAATAATAACACACAGGCTATGTACAGATTAATTATCGGTAACATACATCCACGAGATTCGTGTTTTAAGAACTGTCCATCAGCTCAAAATCCCATGGTAATAGCACAACTCAATAACACCAGATTACCTCCTTACCAGTGGGAAACGCAGTGGCTCATAATATATGGACATCTACTGTAAATGTACGGAGCAATGTGAAGTACAAAGCGAAAGAAGAGAGAAATTGTCCTTATTTAGACTGTATAAATGCAGAAGAAACAATGGAGCATTTTTTCTTACATTGCTCTTATACAAAATTGTTATGGGTATACTTAGCAAGAATATGGAAACTCAAATGGTTCACTACTATCACATATGAAATTTTAGTTTCAGGTATTTATCCCCCTAGTTTAGCACAATATCATAAAAGTACATTATCCATTTTCTTTAGTTGTGTGAGGTATTACCTATGGCAGGCGAGATGCCAATGGGTGCTTTATCAGAGGAAAATGTCTTATGAATGTTATAGTATATTAGTGTCAAGTGAATTGTCAAAAATATATTTACAAGAAACACAGTTATTTAATTCAAACAAAATCAAGAAATGGTGGAAGGGATTTACTCATAAAGTTTAAATGATTTATCATGAGTAGGAATGGATCATTTTAGGAATTAATTTGTGCTTATCTTTTCTTCTTTTTTCTTTTCTTGATGTTTATTGGAGTATTGACAATTTTTGAATGATGACTTACATTTTTTTGTTGTGAGATGCAAATTCCTTCTATATTGTGTTGTACTTTATGTTTATTATTACAATAAAAACTCCCCTGCTCTTTTTGAGAAGTGCCAAGGGATCTTTAACATCCACCTGAACTACCACCAGAACAGGCAGATGGGACCTCGGTTTAACATCTTATCCGAAAGACGGCACCTCAGGAGTGCAGCAACCCCTCATTCTGCACTACAGTGTCAGTATTGGGATAGAACCCACAGCCTTCTGATTTTCTAGCCTCAGAGATGAGTATGCTACCTGCTGAGCCACTGACACTGCACAAAGGGGATGCTAGGAAGGTAAGACAGTATATAATGTACTGGCGAATGTGTAATAGTGGTTTAGGATACATGACCATGTGTAGCTATAATGGCACTGCATAGTAAGTAGTAACAGGAACTGCAGCTGCATGGAATCCTCATATGGCCAACATTCTAAAGGTTGGACTATGCCATTTTCCTTGGTAGGGGTGCACTATACCCAGTTGTTATGATTACCCATTCACAATAGTGGAGCTAACAGAAAAGGAAATTACGGTAAGTACGGACTTAATTTCTTCTGTTTAACTTGCTGCAAATGCACTGTAGCCCCTTCCCCACAAGACATAAAACATTTATGTGGGTGGGGGTGTGGCAGGAGCCCAAACATTATCAGGAAGTTAGTGCATGTTTGCAGTATGTTAAATACCTAAATAACACCTGTGCAAAAAATTCAATTGTTGCTAATTTTTTTCACATCAAGTTTTCTCTCTGTCGACTGCTCAGAGAGGTTACAAGGATGTTCGTACAACTATAACCATGATAAAGCTTTCTTGCTTACTTATCTAGTGCCCTCACTGAGGTTCAGACTGATAGAAAACTTTGGAAAGTCTCTAACAAAATGACGGTACACTGCAGGCCCTGCACCGCCGACCTGGAACTCTCCACCACATGTTGGGTGTCGGTCACATGCACTGCCACCACTGTACTGTGCCAGGTGCACTGCTGTCACTGCACTGTGCCACCCACATGTCACCAAAATAGCATGCATGTTCTTCAGTTGGGAAATTTGGATGGAGGGGCATGCCACTGGTGATATCCAGAGTCATCATCTAGGCACGTGACATGCTTCCCCACACCCTCCCTTCATGGGGGCCTTACAGCCTGGTTTGATGAGTTCAGAGTGTGAAGATGGGGGAGTTGCACCTCATTGGGATTTGAAATAAAGACTGTGTCAGCCCTGGTATCAGCCAGTGACATCATCCAGGCATGTGACATGGGACCCCAGCACCCTTCCATCATAGTGGTGGGCAGTTCGGCTTTGAACATTTCACTGGCAAGGCAAATTTTATTTTTCTGAGCACCGTACAATCAAAATACATCAAAAAACAGTTAAAACTCAATACTTAAAAACATATCAATTAAGAATACTTAAAAACAGACCACCGAAAATGGGAGGCCTGACCTAGCAGCAGATTCCTGAAGGGGCCATTCTTTCAGAATGTCTTAGAAGCAGTATCTAAAAGACAGTGTCTGGGAATGCCTGGCTGAATAAAAAGGTCTTGAGGTGGGCTTTGCATGCCTCGACTGAAGGGACCTCCCTTACTGATGGAGAGAACGAATTCCACAGGACGGGGCCGGTGACACTAAAAGCTCTGTCTCCAGCAGTTTTTAACCTCATCCTGGGAATCACAAGGAGGCCCCTAGAGGAGGACCAGAGGGAATGGACTGAGGCAACAGGTGTTAGAAGGTTCAACAGGTAGCCTGTGCACTGAGTAGGAGCCCTGGTCGCATGCTCCCTCATATCTCTGCACAGATGTAACCCCCCTACAAATCGGGGTTCCCGAAAAGCCTTCCCAGAGCTTGCCTAATTGCTGACTGCCTGGTAGGTGTTCGGTGTTTAAACCGTTTAGATGTTGTTACCAATAAGCACCTTTAAAGCCTTTAAGTGCTATCTGCTTGCAGTCATAATTAATCTTTATGGGGGGACTGTGTGTTCACATGCCCGAATCCCGCCCGGGCTGCTGAATCCTCGCTCCGTTTCTGCTGCCGTAGTGGCACAGACAGAGCCCTGTTGAGAGATGTAACTAATTACTGATAAACATTTAGAGTGGTAAAGATATAGTGTTTGTTCTAACCTGTCTTTTTTTGCAGCAAGGGCTTTTCAGTTTAGTTCCACTATTTTGGTCCCGAACTGCCGAATTGGACCAATCAGTACTGGAGGACTCTAAAATGGAGCCTGCTGAAATGGGACTGTATGGATTACCAGTTGGGATTTGTAGTTTTAGACTGTTGGCACCTTTTTGCAACAGAAGGGGGAGCTGTTACTGTGATTGACAGCTAAACTGCCCAGCCGAACCTTTTGGATCTAAGGGAAATCCCCTGAGCTGTCTGCTGGCAAGCCAGATTCAAGTTGGTAGTTGAAGAGGAAAGAGCTAGCATAATTGAGCAGCCGTGTTGCACAGTAGTTCATGCGGGAGAACCATGGAAGGCCCGAAACTCGGCCTGTTACCGTCTTACTGAGAGAGAGAAAGAGAGAGGGAAATAGTCGGACAGTGATCCGCTTGGTGTGCTGCGAGAAGTAAGCTACTGGAGGGATACCAGGCTCACCTGAAGAAGACAGAAGATTTTGCCAAAAGCGATCGGCCTGTCAGGAACTTTAGCTACCATTGTGCTCCCAGGTTTTAGCAGTGATTTTGCGATCGGGACTGAGGAGCAGCCTACGTGGTACAGTAAGCTTTCTTTACATATAAATGTGCGGTGTACTGGAGGGGGGTCGCAACCTGTTTTCTCCTCGAGCTGAGTTGTGTGTTGAAGGCTGGAAGCTGTACCCAGCATGCATCGGACTGAATCTGCCTGCTATCAAATGCAGTTGGGCCCTGCCACGAGGGCCTCGTCTCCTTACCCTGCTCCTTCTGGCAATCCAGGACAACCCTCATCGATCCTGTTCTCAGCATTGGGTATCGTGAGTAGTAAACAGGGTAGCTCCCTGCAACATATCTTTTAAATCACAAGTGTGTCATCTGATTAATTTGTTGTGCTGTTTTCACAAACTGAGCTCTCCGGCTCTGGATTACAATTAGTGGGTGTGCATGTTAATTTTCTTCCTGACAAGGCCCCTACCAGCTGCAACGCCGGCCTACCCTGGGCAATGGTCCTGGCTAGACCCTTTTTTCATCCTGGGTACCCAGAGAGTGTGACTGATAGGGACACTGACTGCATGCACAACTGTGATATTTATAGTGTGTTTAGGCCAATTAACCTGATTGCCCCCATCCTTGTTATAGTCCCCCTTAATAAATCAGATCTACTTTTTTTTCTGCAATTTACATTGACTGTGGTGTCAGTTTATGTTGAAGGTATTGCATTTTCTTTGGTATTGCATCACCTTGTTTAACAGGGGGTCCCCAGAGCCAAGCCGAAGGAACCAGCCCTGGGGGTAAGTGCTCAGCATATGTGTGTGCGCCAAACTTGTCAGGGGTATTGGGAAGGTATACATTGTGTACTGTGTGGGCCACTAGTAGGAGACAAGGGGGGGTCACAGTGTCCCAGAGGGCTGTGGCCTGGTTAGTCAGACTAATACCAACCCTGACCTTTGGGTGGAGGCACCCGTCACTGAATCTAGGCCACTTAACCTGTTACTAGCCAAGCAGGCAGGGGTAGTAGCCCTTGGGATAGCACCACCTAGGGGTTACACAAGCAGTGGCTGCAGGCTTTTTCTTCCCCCACCCCTCTTGGCAGGGTCCCATGCCCTTCACCCATGATGGCAGGCTCTCGAGGCCTGTGAAGGTTAGTGGGCAAGACAAATGCACAGACTCAGGTAAAAGGTGTAGAATGCACTTTGCAGTATTTATTTTCCAAAATAAAACATAAAAATTCTGCAAAAACTGTGCACAATTCCCTCAGTGCACAGCTTCCAGGCTTTGTTCTAGCCAAATAGATTCCTAGCACATGAAAACGTGCATGTACTATGAGAAACAGTGCACAATTCCCTCAGTGCACAACTTCCAGGCTTCATTCTAGCCAAATAGATTCCTAGCACATGAAAACTTGCATGTACTATGAGAGGCTTCCTCCACGACAGTCAGATCTCCACTGACTGACTCATCTGTTTTTGTATCTTAGGAGGTAGGCTTTTATACCTGCCTACTGATGATGTCAGCACCATGTGAGCTGTCTGACTCACAGTTCTCTTAAGTAAACACAGGCAGGCTGACTCATCCTGAATAAACACATTTCTTGAAGTAAACACATGCAGGCTGTCTCATCCTCAATAAACATAGACAGGCTGACTCATCTGACCTTTACACATCTCTTTTTCACCCAGGAAAGAATGTTTTGTTTTTGGCTTCTTGCAAATCCAAAGCAGTTTACACAGAATAAAACACAGAGAGCAAGGCTCTGTGTTTCAGTTCTTTCACATTACTTACATTCCCTCTGTGTCTGCCTGCAGTACAGCACAGGAGAAGGCTAGCAACTTACTGCCTTTTGTCTTATTTATGTGTTCCTTATACAGTACTTGGGAGAAGGGGGGTACTACAAGACTGAAAGTGGCCAGATTTCAGCCTGTGGCTATAAAAATAAATTTACAAGAACAGGACAGTGTAAAAGAAAATGCAGCACAAATTCAGACAGGGGCTCTGACCCTGTCACAAGGCCCTCCTGATCTATGCTGCATGTTCCCATGGCCTCTCCCATAGCAGTCTGCTATGGGTGTGTTTTTTTTTTTAATAAAAAAAAGTTTGTAAGTTTTTCTCCACCTTTTTAAATTTTTTTTCTCTAGCCAACAGCGCACCCTCAGTCAGCTACCTAGTGTTGCCGTCCCAAAGCACAGTGAACTCTAGGGACAAGCTGCTTCTTCTTCAGTGTGCCACTAGTGTGTTTGATAGCCTGAAATGAACAATATGCTGTACTATTAGCACTGCTGTCAGTGCACTGTGCCATGTGTCTTACTAACACTCACTGCACTGTGCCGCATACACTGTTGTTACAGCACTGTGCCATGTGCACTGCTGTCTCTGCACTTGGCCACATGTCTTGCAGACACTTCAGTGCACTGTACCACATACACTGCTGTCACTGTGCTGTGCCTCTGGGGCTGCCGATACTGCACTGTGCCACATGCTTTGGCATCATTTTGCTGTGCCACATGCACTGCCATCATTGCTGTGTGCCATATACACTGCCAACATCGCACTGCTGTGTGCATGTAGCTAAAAATATCCCCCCGAAAAAAAACAACCCCTAGCACTGACGGGAGGCTCATGAGTCACTCCCAGCCCTGACCACCTGCTCCCTGGCACCTCCCCTCACCAGTAGTTGCCCATGCCCACCCAGGAAGTGGCCACAGGCTCTCTCTTTTTCTATCCTAGCCCTCTTGGCAGGCTCCTGTGCCCTTCTTCATTCCTGATGGCATGCTCTTGAGGCCCCCCCCCCAGCCAAGTTTGCATGTTTCCATCACCACCTCCTCTACCACACACCTCTCCGTCACTGTCCTAAGGCTTCTGGTCTCCCACAGTATGTCCTCAGGCTCCCTGGCCCTACCTCCCCCCCAACAAGCAGGCTGTAAGGGGCCTAGCTCTGCCAAATAATTATGCTACCAGTCTGTGAGCTCAGGAACATCTACATATCATTGCCTACATTAAGGAACAAAATCTGCTGCATTGGGTGTATGGGGTCGGTAGGTATGACAGTGTATATGGGGTCAAAGGGTGTGATTGCATGGGGGTATGGTGTCAGTGGGTGGATGTGACAGTGTACATGGGGTATGGGGATGTATCTGTGACAGTGTGCAGGGGTATGGGTTCGTGAGGTGTGACAGCACACATGAGGGTATGGGGTTGGCTGTGACAACATGCATAGATTTATGGGGTTGGTGGGTGTGACAGAGTGCATGGGGTATGAGGTCAGTGGATCTGACAACTTGCATGTGTATATGGGGTTGGTGGATGTGACTGGGTGTTTAGGGTCAGTGGGTATGACATTGTGCATGGGGTGTGGGGTCAGAGAGTGAGACAGAGTTCATTGGGTTGGTTGGTGTGATTGCGTGCATGGGGCATGGGGTTAGTGGGTGTAATGGAGTTCATGGGGTATGGGTTTGGTAGGTGTGGTGCATAGAAACATAGAATCTCATGGCAGATAAGGACCACTTGGCCATCCTAGTCTGCCCATTTCCCTATCTAATGGATAAGCTGCAGATCCTAGTTAACCAATACCCTACTTCCTTCTACCCCCACTAGAATTGCCTTATGTCTGTCCTATGCATTCTTGAATTCCCCTACTGTTTTTGATTCCACAACCTCCTCAGGAAGGCTGTTCCATTCATCTACAACCCTCTCCATGAAAAAATACTTCCTCACAATACCTCTGAGCCAACCCCCGCTCTATCTTCAAATTGTGCCCCCTTGTTCTTGCACATCTCTTTTTCTGAAAGATGCTACCTTCTTGGACTTTGTTGATTCCCTTGAGGTACTTGAAAGTTTATATCATGTCCCCTTCCCCCGCCTTTCCTCAAGGGTATACAAATTAAGCTCCTTCAGTCTCTCTTCGTATTTCTTCTGGTGCAGACCCTGCATGATTCTGATTGCCCTCCTCTGGATAACCTCCACCCTGTCTATGTCTTTGCGGAGATGGGGTCTCCAGAACTGCACACAGTACTCCAAATGGGGTCTTGCCAACTGCCTGTACAGAGGGATTGCAATGTCCTGTTTTCTACTGGTGATGCCTCTTCCCCTTTGCATCCCAGTGTCCCACCAGCCCTCCTTACTGCCTTCTCACATTGCTGGTCCACCTTTAGGTCATCTGACATGACTACCCCCAGGTCTCTTTCCATTTCTGTTGTCAGTATTTCACCCCCCATTGTGTACTCTTCACTGGATTTTTGTTTTCCAGGTGCATTACTTTGCACTTCTTTGCATTGAATCTAAGCTGCCATACATTTGACCATTCCTCTAACCTTGCCAAGTCCCTTCTCATCCTTTTCACCCCATCTTGTGTATCAATCCTGTTGCAGATCTTTGTGTCGTCTGCAAAGAGACATATTTTTCCTTCCAGTCCCTCTGCAATGTTACTTATAAAGACATTAAAAAGGACCGGACCCAGTACTGAACCCTGGGGTGCCCCACTAGTAACCTCCCTTTCTTCACTGTGGACTCTGTTTACTATTACCCTCTGTATCCTGTTGTCTAGCCAATGTTTTACTCAGGCTACCACCCTGGGACCCACTCCCAGGCTGGCTAATTTGTTTATTAATCTTTTGTGAGAGACTATGTCAAATGCCTTGCTAAAGTGTAGGTAGGCCATGTCTATAGCCCCTCCCTGGTCTACTACTTTGGTCACCCAGTCAAAGAAATTGATTAAATTCGTTTGACGTGACCTTCCCACTGTGAATCCATGCTGCCTTAGGTTCTGTGCCCCACTGACCTGTAGGTACGCAACAATTATTTCCTTCAGCAGTGATTCCATCATTTTCCCTACCACTGAGGTCAAACTGACAGGTTTGTAGTTTCCTGCCTCTGTCTTGCTCCCACTTTTGTGAAGGGGAATCACATCCACCCTCCTCCAGTCCTCAGGTACCACACCATCCTCCCATGATTTGTTAAAAAGGGTCATCAGTGGTGTTACTAGTTCTCCCCTTAGTTCTTTTAGAATTCAGGGGTGAATCCCATCAGGCCCAATTGCTTTGTCCACCTTCAGTTTTAGGAGTTCTTTCAGAACCCTTTCTTCTGTGAAAGGACTGATATCGACCTGCCTATCCAGAGTGCTTCTAATGACTGGATTAGGTACCTCCCCCTCTTTTTCTTTTGTGAATACGGAGCAGAAGTATTCGTTCAGTATCCCTACTTTTTCACTGTTCCTCTCTGCCTACCCACCCTCCACTCTATTCAGCCTCAGTATCCCTCCCTTTGGCTTTCTTCACTCCCTAATGTACCTATAAAAGGTTTTATCCCCCTTCTTAACCGAGTTGGCTATCTTTTCCTCAGTTTGGGCCTTTGCTATTCTGACTGCCTTCCCTGTTTTCTTCTGCTTTAACTGATACAGTCCTCTGTCATGCCCCTTCTGTGTTTCCTTATACTTCCTGAATGCTATCTTTTTCTCCCTAACCTTCCCCGCCACCTCTTTTGAGAACCATAATGTTTTTTTTTTCTTGTGTTTTGATTTGTTTATTTGCTTTACACAAAGGCTTGTTACCTCTGTGATGGCAGTTTTGATGTTTCTCCATTGTTGCCCCACCCCTCCTGCTTGCCTGTTTGCTAGTGCTTTTCTGAGGCATGCCAGCCCTCCTGAAGGCCAGTACCTTCACTTTTGTATGGCTTGACTCTACAGCTGAGTTTATCGTGAGCCACACTGTTTGGTGCAGGGGAGGGTGCGTGGAAGCATGTGCATGGTCATATCTATTTGTGAACTAATGTTTTAATGTTTTTTAAACAATTGTTTTTATCCAGCCACCAAATGGGTGTGGCATTTTATTATTAACTATGTGATTGTGTGCATGTCTGTTTTCTGTTGTGATGGGTGTATGTGGTCAGTGGGTGTGATAAGGTGCATGGGGTTATGAGGGTCAGTTGGTGTGACAGATTGCATTGTGATTTGGTGTCAGTGGGCATTTATTTATTTAAAATTTGATAACTGGGAAAGTCACACTGAGCCCAGCAAGTAGCAGACAATTGTACAGTAACAAACATCTGAACAGACACACAAACAATATGAAACCGTAATAGAACAATTAATAAATGATTTGCATGTATAGGTAATAATGTGTAGGGAACCTTAGCAGTGCATAGAATCATGAACAATAACATGGGTGGATTAAGATTCAGGCTTCAAGGGTAAACGGAGGAAGGGTAACAGGAGCAAGCGGGGGCAGGGGTTGAAGTTTCAGCTGCTGTTTGAAGGACCCAGGGGATGGGGAGTAACAGAAGGAGGATGGGAGTTTGTTCCAGAGTGAGGGAAGTCTATGGGAGAAGGCAGATTGCCCAGCAGTGGAGCAAGGGTGAGGAGTGGCAAACGTGTGATGGTCCCTAGAGCAGAGGAGGCAGTGAGGATTTGGGATAGGAGCAAGGAGTGGTAGAAGAGAAAGGTGTCGAACCAATTTTTGGAGGTGAAGGTAGGAGGGCAGAAGGAGGGTTAATGGGGTGGAATATAGTGAACAATGGTGCATGTATGCTGGAGAGTTTGATGCAAAATGGCATAAGGAGTTGAGGGTATCCAGTCTGGCAAGGGAAGGGGCTGAACCATAGACCATAGCCACGTAGCCAAAGACAGCATATATGGGGGTATGGGATTTGGCAGTGTGCATGTGCCACATGCACTGCCCCACCTTGCCATGCCACACATACTGCAGCCATTGTTCTGTAACATGCACAATGCCACCACTGCACTGTGCTGTATGCACTGCCATCACTATGTTGCTATGTGCACTATCCTCACTGCAGTGCTATAAACACTGCTGACTCTGTGCTGTGCAACGTTCACTGCCATTTCTTAGCTGTGCCACATTCACTGCACACAAGACACACAATGCCGTGTGGTTTGCCATCTTTGTGTCTCCACATGCACTGTCATTACTGTGCAGTGCCATGCGCACTGCTGTCACGTTGCAGTGCCATGATCACTGCCAACTCAGTGCTGTGCCATGTTCATTGCAATCATTACACAGTGCTATGTGCACTGTCATCATTGTGGGTTGTCATATGCACTGCCGACAATGCGGTGCCATGTGAACTGCAGAATGTGTGGTGCCATGTGCACTGTCGACTGTGCAGTGCCATGTGCACTGCTGACTCTGACCTATACCACGCTCACTGCCAACACTAAATAGTGCGAGTGCACAGCCATCGCTGCATTGCCATGGGAACTGCCATCAGTGCAGTGCCACCTGCATTACTGAATCTGTGCTGTGCTATGTTCACTGCAGACTCCATCCTGTGCCATATTCACTGCCAACACAGTGCCATGTGCTCAGCCATCACTGTGCAGTGCCACTTGCATTGCTGTCATGTGCACTGGTAATTCTGCTATGCCACGCTCACTATCAAAATCACATTGTCATGTGCTAGCCATGGCTGTGCATTCCCATGTGACCTGCCATCAGTGCTCTGCCACATTCACTGCTACTCCATGCTATGCCACATTCACTGCCAACACATAGTGCCACATGGTTTGCCATTACTGCACACTGTGCCACATGCACTGTTGACACTACATGGTGCCACGTGCACTGTCTGTCACTGCAGGGTGTGTACGGCAGTCATGCATTATTCCACATGCACTGTGCCACATGCACTGCCAACACTGCACTGTATACTTCTTTCACTGCACTGCCAACAACACAGCTGTCAGTGCACTGTGCCATGTATATGTCTGTCACTGCACTGTGCCATGTGTCTGGCTGTTACTGTGCTGTGCTATCTGCACTGCCATCACTGCACTGTGCCACGTGAACAGACAACACTGTTCCACATGCACTGTTGACACCACACTGTGCCATGTGCACTGCCTGTCACTGCCGTGTATTTAGGACTGTCCCTACATTGTGCCACATGTACTGCCATTGCTACACTGTACTACTTTATGTCATATGCACTGCTGCCACTGCTGTGCCATGTGCACTGCCATCTCTGCAGTGTGCCATGTGCTTCATCAAAACAGCATGCATGTTGTGTAGTGGGCCATAGTCTGGAACCATCGATGGGGAGGTCACCACTGGTGACAGCCACTGAAGTAGTTCAAGCACATGACATAGGACCCTGTTCCCTCCCAACATGGTGTCTTGCAGTTTGGCTTTGATGAGTTAATTGATGGGAGGATGGAGGCGGTCACCCCTCACAGAACTTAAAAAAATTATTTTTCTAGTTCTGCGTCTGCCCAGTTGACAGGCAGTGGCATCACCTGGGCATGTGACAAAGGACCACAATGCCCTCCCATCATGCTGGTGCACAGTTCGGCTTTGATGGGTTAATTGGCAGTGACAGCATGATCCCAAGCCCCTGCACTGACCTAGCCTCATTGTCATTCCCCACCCCAGACCACGGTCCCAAGTAGGTTCTGTGTTTTTTTTTACACTGGGTATCTGACACCTGAAATGATGTTGGGGGGGGAGAGAAAGGACCATATCAGTGCTTGATAAGATGTTGGAAGCAGAAGGCAATATCTGGGCAGGGGTGGGACCCTGAGGCCAGACTATGTTTGCATTAGAAACATTCACCTCCATACTATAAGTAATGTCATGACGCTTAAGCAATGGGGGGGGGGTACACAAAACTATAAAAACTGGACTGTTTTAGTCCATCAGTTCATGATTGTCAGGATTTCATGGAAGGTGATGGGTAAAGGTGAAATGTGGACCACTGTACTCGGATAGTACCAAAACGGTAGAACGGCCATGTTCAGCGGTATGGATTTCACTCGTACCCTCACCCCTAAATAACATCCAGATCTGCCAGAGCAGACTGACAAAAACAGTACAAACCAGACTGACTAGTCTAGCAAGAACAGCAAAACTGCACCACTTGTGCCGAGTCTGACAGGTCTGTTTTTTTATCATTTTGGGTCTGGTCCTATAGTTTGGATTTTTATCTCAGACATTGTTTATGCTCCTCCTGCTATATCAGTGAGAAAATCAGCACCATCCAGAAGCATGATACATTTATACGGTTTTACTGAATACACTCAATGAGAAAACTGGCACAAAAAAAAAAAACTTGCAAAACCAGCCCCAACAAAAGACAAGATGCAAGGCAGAAGCTTAAGGTCCTTCAACCAGTTTTGAGCCATAGCATATCATCTGGGATGCAGACTCCCTAATGATGCACCACGGCGAAGTCATTCAGTTGATCTCATCTTTTGTTGGGGCTGGTACTGTACATTTATTTGCTATTTTTTTCTCATTGAATGTATGCAATAAAAACCTGTAAATGCATCTTGCTTGTTGATGGTGCTGATTTTCATATTGATCTACTAGTAGCCTTAATCTGGCACATCTGGCCATTGTGCCTGCAGAGGGAGCAGCTCTAACTGTTCCTTTGCTATGCTTCTCCTGCTATAGGCCAGGTCTTCCTTCACACCCCCAAGACTCAGTCATCGATCCCCCAGGTACCATTACCCACATATGACTCATCTCTGTGCTGCCCCCCCCCAGCTTGCTCCCTGGGGCCGGGTTTACCTTTTGCTCCTTGGCATTACTTTAATGCAACCTGTCTGGCCATCTGAGGTGAAGGTGAAGACGAAGGTATCCTGAGGGTCAGTGACTCGAGGCCAGTGCAGCTTTGGGCAGCTGGCAGAGTTTCAGCCACCTGATCCTGCACCATTTGCCATTTTCCTTTCCCCTCAGAGCATGCTGACATATTTGGATGCTGGCGCACCTCACACACCAAACACACTCCAGCGGCCCACTTCTCAGTTGATGTTCCCCTGCACCACCTCCTGTGGTCACCCAGGTGGCAGTAGAGCAATGGGATGTAGACTCCTCCCCCACATGGAGGACAGCGTCTGATGGGATGCTCGATCCTCCTCTCTCCCAGCTGGCCTTCCAATTGCCCAAGCTTGTTCCTGAACTGAAGTCACCAGCATCATCAGTGGTAGCCCTACAGCTGCACTGGTGGGCTGGCTTGATGGTTTGGATTTTACAAAATCCCTTACAGGATGTCACTTAACTGTTATTTAGGGTGATTCCTGGTGAGCCCCCCTGTACTTCAAACACTGAGCCATGAAACTGTATCGACTGTTCTCTACCTGCATACACATACTAGGAATCATACATAAGGACAGGACAGGGAGTATAAAGTGGTTTTAAGAGAATTATCTCTATATGGTATAGAGGAGTATTACCTCTTAGTTTTTTTTTTTAAACTTTCTTTATGCACCTACACCCCGAGCATCCTTCAGGAGTGCCCACTCAGACATCCCCCTACTCCCAGCCTGAACCCCCCCACATTATCCTAGCTCTCCCCTTCCCCAAACAACCTCAGGCAGGCTCGACCCCCAGTACCATCTCCAGGGCTGATTACGCCCTCCCTCTGGTGGCTGGATCCTAAGTGTGAAGAGCCTTACCTGCTGTCATCGGGTCTGGGTCGGAAGAGAGATTGGGCGCATCTGAGCCGGCATTTTGGGGATGTGGGTGAGTCCCCTGGGGCCACTGTCATCTCACCAATGCTGTAGCAGTTTTTTTCCTTATAGTTTCCCCCACGAGGGATGCGTGCAGTGGTGCCAGCACATAGGCTTCCCCAGTAAGCGCCTGCCTCATTCGTACCCGAATTTGTGCCCCACGCATGTAGCACCTCTGGTCAGCACAGGGCTGCTAATGCACCAGGGACACCTTGGACCCCCCCTGGGAGAGGAGAGCAGTCCTCCGGATGCTCAATCCAGCTCCCTCCCCTGCCAACCCCCGGTGCCCAGGCTTGCTCCCGAACCTGGGTCGCTGGTGCAGTGCGAGGTGTGGCGTCCAGCGCCTCAATTCTCAGTGCCACCGGGCCGGCTTCTTAGGTTCTTGTTGGTCATAGGTTAACAGAAGAAACTATAGACAAATGGCATCAGTGAGTAATAAACAAGTTTATTACACCAAAAACAGACTGATGCCCTACACAGAATCTTACCTAGGTAGATACTGGGAGCCAGAGTATTCCCTATACCCCAGGATATGAAGATGGGCTCGGGGAGAAAATGTCTTACAACAGTTTTTATAGTACAGATAATTACCATAGTAACTCATTCTTCTTATGCACATTAGTTGTACAAAACAAGCCCTATTGGCTAAAAGTTAGGTGGCTTCTTGGTATATCTGATATACATTTGTAATAAAGTCAGCTAGAATTGTGAACACAAAGGATTCTCACAAATCATAGAAAAACAAGTGCGGTGTTACATAAATCCGCAAGGTGTCAGTGTAGGCATACATAAGACTTCTCAGAGGATCACAATGTGTGTTAGGATCAGAACACAGTAATAGATCATTAGTACATAGCATATATACATTTCCAATGAATCATTGCAATAATCTTATAGATCGTCCCTGATACCTTACTCTTGTATGGTAGGTACCTTTCCGCCCGGGCAAGATGGTGCTCTCTCCGTGCTAGATAACTGCCTTACTGAGATCACATTATGGATGAGTTCTAGCTGGCTGAGACTGAATCCTGATAAGACTGAGGTGTTGGTAGTGGACCCAGGTCGCCTGGTGACGGGTTTGGGGACTGGCCAACCGCCGGGCTTATTGCTCGGTGGTATGTCGCTCACTACCTCTGATCAGTGACGAAACCTGGCTATTTTGAGCTTTGACCGTATAAACTTCAGGTGTCAGCCGTGGTCAAATCCTTTTTCATCTGAGGAATATCGCCCGGATCAAACATCTGGTCCCACCGGGTGATCTACCAACGTTGGTCCATGCCTTTATCACTGCCCGTCTTGACTACTGTAATTCCCTGTACCTAGGGCTATCTGGAGCTGATATCCGTCGCCTGCAGTTGGTGCAGAACGCAGCGGCAAGGCTTCTGACTGGGATCTCTAGATCCAGTCATATTACACCTGTGCTCCGCGAACTGCACTGGCTGCCTGTTAGGTGGCGGATCACCTATAAGGTTGGTTTACTAATCTTTAAAGCCCTACATGATCAGGGACCCGGCTACCTGAAAGATCTCCTGGTACCCTATTGCCCCCCCCCGTTCTCTCCGCTTCACCAACGAGGGATTGCTGGAGATTCCCAGGGTTTGATTAAAAACATCTGGATCTCGTGCTTTTGCCTTCTCAGCATCAACCCTGTGGAATTCTCTACCTCGTTGGTTGAGAGATTGTCCAACCATCAAGAAATTTAAAAATGTGTTAAAGACATATTTATTTGGTTTAGCTTATCCTAGTTATGGCTATTAATTTTATTATTTTAATTTATGTATTTATGTGAACCTATTGTACAGCGCCTTGGTTTTGAAAGGCACTTTATAAATAAAGATGATTTGATTTGATTTGATAATAGGTTATTACTAATTAGTCCTGGACAGGTCCATGAAAACCGCTCCTGTCAACATTCCATCATTACAACCTTTAAGGACAGCATTCGTGAACTTGACCAGGGCTGTACCCTACTCCACCCCACCAAAAATCATGCTGCTCTTCACAAAGAACATCCGCTGCCCCAAAAAATTAATTCAACTGACCAGTTAACAATCTTTCAAAGACTTTCCCCAAAGGATTTAATATCGAGATAGGTTGATAATCCTCAACTCCAATAGGCTTAGCATTTTTTGGGATTGGAACTACCCGAGCTACCTTCCATGATAAAGGAAAAACATGAACTAAAGACGAAGGTGAAGGAGGGCAAATGGGTGGATCAGAGCCCCTTCACTGTGGATAGGGTTAGGGTAGAGCTAGAAAAATTGAGGGTGGACAAGGCAATAGGGCCAGACAGGTTACACCCCAGAGTGATCGTGGAATTGAAGGAGGAGTTGACCGCCCAATTGACAAGACTCTTGAACTTGTCCCTGGAGATGGGGAGGATGCCGGAGGACTGGAAGAGGGCAGACGTGGTGCCTTTACACAAGGGCGGAAGTAAGGAGGTGAAGGAGAACTGAAGACCTGTCAACCTCACCTCAATAGTAGGGAAGGTAATGGAGACATTAATCAAGGAGAGGGTGGTGGACTGCCTGGAGGAGAGCAGCTTGCAGGATAGCAGACAGCATGGCTTCAAAAAGGCAAAGTCATGCCAGATGAACCTGATTGTGTTCTTCAATTGGATGACTCAGGTGATCGACCAGGATGGGGCGGTAGATGTGGCCTATCTGGACATCAGTAAGGCCTTTGACACCAGCCCCACAGGAGGCTGGTGAGCAAGCTGGAAAGTCTAGGGGTGGGTGGGAAAATAACAAGGTGGGTGGAGGCATAGCTAGCAGGAGGAACCTTTAGAGGGTGGTGCTAAACGGGGTGAACTCCAGGATTGTGAGGGTGAAGAGTGGAGTGCTACAGGGGTCAGTTTTGGGTCTGCTTCTTTTTAACATCTACATCAGCAATATTGCTGAGGGTTTGAGGGGGGAGGGTGTGCCTATTTGCTGATGATACAAAGATCTGCAATAGGGTGGACACCCCAGGGGGGTGGAGGACATGAGGCAGGGCCTGAAGACGGTCGAGGAGTGGTCATAGGTTTGCCTATCACACAGTGACAGCTACATCCTTGACATCCCCGACAGCGACAGACACAATGATGAGAGTCGGCACTGTACTGTTGGGGGTGTGTGTGTTTTCTTCGGTGGGCTGCACCAACTGAACCCCCCCATGTGGGGGGCTCTGACCCTCACACCCCCTGGTTTCTAAATATACAACTCCAAGTCAGAGTTTTCTCGGGGAGGGGGCAAAACACAGGGTGATGCAATGTCAGTGCCAGCGGGGACCATCACAGTGAACCGACGCTTTCTGTTGAATTTTGTCACTGTGATGGTATTCGCTGTGCGGTCGATACACCGTCAGAGAAGTGGCAGCTGAAATTTAATGCCAAAAAGTGTGCTTTGATGCACATGGGGAGTAGAAACACACAAGCAGGATACACCCCAGGTGGGGAGGCAATCAAAGTAACAAAACAGGAGAGGGATCTGGGGATCAGTCTCATCCAACATTAAGGTAGGAAACCAATGTAGCAGTTGGAGGGTCATATACCTGATGGATAAACTCAGATCGCAGCAATGTCGGAACCACCCAAAATCTGTAGTTTAGCTTCTCAGACTGGTACCATACCAGTTTATCATCTTGTAAAAGATGCCATTTTGCAGCATGTCTCTTGTAAGGGTTGTCGGTCGGCAACTCTTGCTTAGTCCCTTTATCTAGAAACCTGAATACTGCTTTTATCTGTAGATGAGATGTTTGTGCTGTTGAAAGATCCAATGGGACAAATTTCTCATTGGCCTTATTGGTGGCTGCACTGTGTATTGCTGCAATGGCAGTTTGATGGAACATCATCCAAAGGTTCCCCCCCTTGAGCACCATCCTTAACAAGGGTGTCTGCTTGCTTGTTGAACTCGTGATAGGGTTCTGACATAGAGTGGGCCTTCACTTTGTGAATGTACAGCTTGTGTTTAAACTTTTGTACCAAGGTGTCCGTGTATACAAGGAGATCTCTGTACTTGACAGGTGTGCCAACAGAGGAGGAGAAGGAATGTCTTTTCCAGAGTGGCAGTAATTCTAGTAAAGAGCAACAACCCCAGATAGAATTTATGAAAATAATGGTATTTGAGGTACTGTGGTGTACAAGTTCAAGAGCACTGGCCACAGTCACCAATTCTGCATACTGGGAAGATGTAAAACTGCAGTGTCTGTATGCTTGCACAGTGTTACCACTGGGATATTGGATCAGCACTTCTATTCCAGCCACTTGTGCTCCTTCATGATATGAGGCTGAGCCATTAGTACAGATATGATACAAAGAAGTGTCAGATAAGTGTTGTGGTGTTGCTGAAAGAAAGCGGCCTGGATCAGGCAATCAGGAGGCTGGAGTCCGTAGTTGTAGAAATATAGACTTTGAGGGCAGATGAGGACTGCTTGGCCCACCCAGTCTGCCCATTTCCCTACCTATTGGATAAGCTGCAGATCCTAGTTAACCAACAGCCTACTTCCTCCTACCCCCGCACCAGAATTTCCTTATGTCTTTCCTATGCATTCTTGAATTCCCCCACTGTTTTTCACCCCACGACCTCCTCAGGAAGGCCATTCCATGCATCCACCACCCTCTCCATGAAAAAATACTTCCTCACATTGCCCCTGAGCTATCCCTCCTCTATCTTAAAATTGTGCCCCCTTGTTCTTGCACATCTCTTTTTCTGAAATATGCTACCCTCTTGGACTTTATTGATTCCTTTGCGGTACTTGAAAGTTTCTATCATGTCCCCCCCTCACTCATTTCCTTGAGGGTATACATATTAAGCTCCTTTAGTCTCTCTTCGTATGGCTTCTGGTGTAGACCCTGCACCATTCTAGTTGCCCTCCTCTGGACTGCCTCCATCCTGTCTATGTCCTTGCAGAGACGGGGTCTCCAGAACTGCACACGGTACTCCAAATGGGGTCTCATCAACTGTCTGTACAGAGGGATAACAACCTCCTGTTTTCTTCTGGTGATGCCTCTCCCTATGCATCCCAGTATCCCCCCAGCCCTCCTTACTGCCTTCTCACATTGCTTACCTACTTTTAGGTTATCTGTTATGACTACCCCCAGGCCCCTTTCCATTTTTGTTGTTAGTACCTCCCCCCCACTGTGTACTCTTCCCCTGGATTTTTGTTTCCCAGGTGCATTACTTTGCACTTCTTTGTATTGAATCTAAGCTGCCATACTTTTGAACATTCCTCCAACCTTGTCAAGTCCCTTTTCATCCTTTCCTCCTCCCCTAGTGTATCAACCCTGTTGCAGACCTCAATGTCATCTGTAAAGAGGCATACATTTCCTTCCAGTCCCTCTGCAATGTAACTTATAAAGACATTAAAGAGGACCAGTCCCAGTACTGAACTCTGCAGTACCCCATGAGTAACCCCCCTTTTCTTCAGAGTTAACTGTTTACTATTACCCTCTGTTTCCTGTTGTCCAGACAATTTTTTAACCAGGCTACCACCCTGGGACCCACTCCCAGGCTGGTTAACTTGTTTATTAATCTTTTGTGTGGGACTGTGTCAAATGCCTTGCTAAAATCTAGGCAGGCCATGTCCACAGCCCCTCCCTGGTCTACTACTTTGGTCACCCAGTCAAAGAAATTGATTAGATTCATCTGACATGACCTTCCCACTGTGAATCCATGCTGCCTTGAGTCCTGTGCCCTGCTGGCCTTTAGGTACTCAACAGTTCTTTCTCTCAGAAGTGATTCCATCATTTTCCCTACCACTGAGGTCAAATTAACAGGTCTGTAGTTTCCTGCCTCTGCCTTATATCCACTTTTGTGAAGGGGAATCACATCCACCCTCCTTCAGTCCTCAGGTACCACTCCCTTGATTTGCTAAAAAGTGGTGCCACTAGTTCTCCCCTTAGTTCTTTTGGAATTCTGGAGTAAATTCCATTGGGCCCCATTGCTTTGTCCACTTTCAGTTTTAGGAGTTCTTTCAGGACCCTTTCTTCTGTGACTGGGCTGGTATCGACCCCCTTATCCAGTGTGCTTCTATTGATTGGTTTAGGTACCTCCCTCTCCTCTTCTTTTGTGAATACTGAGCAGAAGTATTCATTCAGTATCCCTGATTTTTCACTGTCAGTCTCTGCCCCCTTCCTCTTTATTAAGCCTCACTATCCCTCTTTTGGTCTTTCTTCACTACCTAATGTACCTAATAAAAGGTTTTATCCCCCTTCTTAACTGAGTTGGCTATCTTTTCCTCGGTTTGGACCTTTGCTATTCTGACTGCCTTCTCTGCTTCCTTCTGCTTTAACTGGTACAGTTCTCTGTCCTGCTCCTTCTGTGTTTCCTTATACTTCCTGAATGCTATATTTTTCTCTCTAACCTTCCCCTCCACCTCTGTTGAGAACCATAGTGTTTTTTTCCTTTGTTTTGATTTATTTGCTTCACACAAAGGCTTGTTGTCTCTGTGATGGCAGTTTTGATTTTTCCCCATTGTTCCTCCACTTCTCTTTCTTGCCATTTGCTAGTGCTTTTCTGAGGCACTCTCCCATTTTGCCAAAGTCAGCCCTCTTACTGTCCATTACTCTTGCTTTTGTATGGCTTGACTCTACGGCTGTGTCTATCATGAACTATACTGTTTGGTGGTTGCTTGTATCTAGATGACTACCCACTTCTAAATCTGAGATCCTCTCTCTGTCCCCATTTGAGAGTACCAGGTCTAAGATTGCTCCCTCCCAAGTGGGTTCTAACACTATCTATCTGAGGCATGCCCCCTGTAGGGTATTGGGAATGACCCTGCTCTTGGATGTGGATGCAGCAAAGGTGCTACAGTTAACATCTGGCATATTCAGGTCCCCCATCAACAATATCTCCCCTTTTCCTGCCATTCTAAGGATGCCTTCTGTCATTTCCTTTTCCATTTCCTCCCCCCGAGACAGGGATCTGTATACAACCCCTGTGCAGATTGTGGTGCAATTTTCTGTCTCCAGGGTGACCCACAGTGCCTCCTCTCCTTCCTGTTTACCCTTTAGTTCCATTGCTTTGATCCCTTTTCTTATGTAGAGAGCTACTCCTCCTCCTCCTCTTTTATCCTCCCTATCCCTCCTGTAGGTTGTGTACCCTGATATGTTGACATCCCAGTCATGGTTCTCTGTGTACCATGTTTCTGTGACTGCCATGATATCGAGGCATCTTTCTTCTTGTGTACAGGAGACCATGGGCCAGTATGGAAGACATCTTGGAGGTGTGGACATGACTATCTCGATCCTGCAAAAGAAGAGACAAGTGAATTAGTCTGGTATTGGAAACTAAACCATCCTTCTCTCAATCTGATAACAGAAAGTTGGTGGGAGTGTAATTGGTTTGTAGTACAATAGGTGAGTACCCTGTGATGTACAGAAAATTTTTCACAGCCCAATAGGTAGTAAAAATACTTCTTTCACAAAGATTGTACTTCAGTTCTACTGGTGAGAACATCTGTGAGGCATAGGCAATGGGCCTGAAGGTCCTATTAACCTTTTGAGGCAACACTGCTGACATGGCAGTGCAGAGGTAGCAGTTTCTAGATGAAAAGGTAATGCGAGCAGAGACCAAAGACTGTTTCAGCAGGGTCACTGTGTTGGTATGAACAGGACTCCATGTCCACTGGACATCTTTCTTGAGTAGCTCGTACAGAGGGGCAGCTTTTTGTGCAAAATCACAAATGAAATCCCTAGAATAGTTGACCATTCCCAGGAAACATCTGAGTGTAGCCACGCTGGTAGGCAGTTGCAGATCTTGTAGACCTCAAATTTTGTTCAAGGCAGGGCGGCAGCCTGATTCAGTGATGTGCAGTCCCTGGAAGACGACTTCCTTCTTGCACAGTTGTATTTTAGATGGGTTGCACTTGAGGCCTGCTGTCTGTAGGAGAGTCAGAAGTTCATCAAGGAGTTTAAAATGCTCCTTCTTGGTGGTGGTGGCTAAAAGTAAGTCATCCACGTATTGCAGAAGGCATTGGGGTGTAGAGAAATCCTGTAAGGCATCCTTCATGTGGAGATGAAAAACTGATGGGCTTTATGGAAGTCCTGAGGGAGACAGGTCCAGATATAGTAGCACCCCTCAAAGGTGAAAGCTAACTTGCTTTGTTTTGTTTGTTTTGTTGAATTTTGTTGACCTGGTAAGTCCACTGGGCCTAGAAGTCCCTTTTTCATGGGTGACCGGGGGAAGGGGATACAGATGGTAAGCAACTGAAATTGAACCAGATTAAGCTGTTGGTGGTATCTTTATTGAATGAGGGACATTTGGCCAGGACACCGGGAAAATTCCCCTACTCTTGTGGTAGGGGCCCCCCTTGTGATGACTGGACTAGGGCTCAGTATGTCTGAGTCAGTGGAGTGTGAGGAGGTGTTGGAAGAATGCTCTATGGAATATGTTGCGATTCTTGCTGAAGAACCTGTATGAATGGATGACATGGCTGTATTGAGTGCTCCTTTACCTGAGGAAGATTCGGCTCGACCTGGTGGTGCTATGGCTTGTCCTTTGGATACTGCTGTGCTTGACCCCTTTGCAGTTCTGACCATGGAGGAAGACAAGAAGAGGAAACACCAAGAATATTGTCCTATAGCCCCTCTTGGTGTTGCAAAAAAAAGTAACGTGCATGTGGCAGACAACCCGATGTGTGACAAGTCAGGTGTATCGGTTGATACCTCGGATGATGACTTGTTTCCATTTTCAGCCCAGCATGCCACTTGGTCTCCTGAGGCGGCTTTAGAAGGTGCGGGTGGGTGAAAACCCCAACTGCCTGGATTCTTGAACCCAGAATCCCTTTGCCAGGGAATGGACTGAACCAGCCGGTGGAACCTTTGCTGTCGCAGGCTATGGAGGGAGGACTTGTTTTGGAACCGGACCACACCATTTCGTCATTTCCGCCTGCTTGTACTGCTGCTGGGGATCTCGTTTCGGTCATTCCTGGACCTGCTTTGGAGTCTCCATTATCGGGTTTAGTTTTACCTGCCTCTTCGGCTTCTGAGCAGGTTGTTACTACTGTTGACATTACTAGATCTCCGAACCACCGGACTACAGCTCCTCTATCAGGTCAGTGTACCCAGACATTGGAAGCAGTTCCACCGGACGATCCTGTTGGCAGAACTGTTCACCGACCCCTTCGGACTGATTCTACCAAACCAGCCAGTTATGCCTCTCTATTTAAAAATACAGATGTCCCTGCTAGAAAACGTTTTGTAGCACGAATTTATTATAAAGGGGAATTGGACCTCCCCCAGACCGTAATTATGTGGGTAAATCTTTAATTATTGATTCTTTGAGAATTAGGCCTTCAGAGGTTTATGCCTTTATTCATTCTTCTGGAGACCATAAATTTTGACATTTCTTTTCATTCAGCAGCTTTGTTAGATAAATTCTGGACTGCGTATTATGCTGCTCATACAGACCCTATTTGGAAACCCTTTGTGGTTATACCCATTACTAGATCAACTGCTAAAGTGATTACTGTTCTTTTTCAAAATGAAGGAGTAAATGTCTTGGATATTTTGTATTGGTTGGAACAATGCTGTACAGTTAATGGGGTGCCTCATGCTCTGATTGACGATAATGGGTTTTGGATGGGAGGGTGGAAATTTAATGTGCAACTTAAAATGACTGAGGCTGGGATTCAACATCTCCCAAATTGTTTCTATTTAGGGAGGGATCGTGGTATTTTGTTCTATCCAGGTCAGCCCCGATCTTGTTATAGATGTGGTTCACTGTCTCATTTGAGTTCAGACTGTGACCAACTAAAATGTGCATCCTTTGGGATGTTGGGACACTTGGTTTTGTCCTGTACTGTTCCCCTACTTGTAATTTATGCGGAGAAAGTACCCATGTTTTTGTGGCTTGTCCTTGGGCAGCCCATAATACCTCTGATTATGCTGAACATGATTCTTACCTTGCTAAGTCCTTTACTTCTTCTCGGACCTCCCTCAACCCCCGACTCAGGTCCGTTCGCACTTAAGTTACTAACCCTTTTGTTCCACCCTCAATTGAGGACCCGAAACCCGAGACAACTCAACGCCTGACAATCCCCCAAAGAGTCTCCCTTTACTTAGTGTTTCGTTCCTCCCCTGCTCAGTCCCCTCCTCTTCCAGTAACTGAGGAATTGGAGTCAGGGAAGGTTTTGGAAATCTCACCCCCAGTTGCTAGACGACTTTGTTCCACCAAGCTGGTGGAGGAAGTGTCTCCATTTTCAGTTCCAGTTGCTAATCCTTATGAACCTTTGCAGAGTTGGGGTGATGTTATGGATGAGGAAGAGTTGGTGGACTCCCTTCCTTCCTCTTCTATTCCTGTGGCTTCCCCTCCACCAGTACCCCTGATTGATAACTCAGGAACTGCCTTAAAGAAGAAAGTTACTAGAACCAGGAGAAAGAAATGATTTGGTCCTTTTCATTATTGTTTTTTTTCCTGTTTTTTTTTATTTTTATGTCTTCTGTTCGTTTGGCTAGTCTAAATGTTAATAGTATTCGATCGCAGTATAAACGTACAGCCACTTTTGCAGCTTTACATAGTTTATCTTATGAGGTTTTTTTCTTGCAGGACGTTAGGCTTTATACTACTGGGGAGGCTACTACAGCCACAAGAGATTGGGGGTTAGGACCCTCTTATTGGTCTCTAGGCCAGGACCTTTGTTCAGGTATTGGGTATTGTTTTACCACGTCTGGGTTTATTTTACAGAAATTGGTGGATTTAGTTCCAGGGAGAGTGCTGTTGTTGGACGTGTTATGGAATGATTTGCCTTATCGGTTTATTAATATTTATGCTCCGAAACAGAAAGCTGCTAGGGTACAGTTTTTCAGGTTAATCAAACCCTATTTGTTTACCAATAAGATAATTTTATGGGGTGGAGACTTTAACACTAGTTTAGATGTTCGGCCTCCTAAAAAAGTATATTGTGACACCCAAGCATTGCGTACTCTTCTTGCTGAGATGGATTTAGTTGATGTGTTTGCTCAACATTCGCTACACACATTTTCAAAAGGTAGCTTGACATCTCGGATAGATTTTTGGTTGTGTTCCCAGACTGCTGGGGAGGTTAAGGGTGTAATGGTACCTATGGCAACTTCAGATCATCATTTATTGGGATTACAGCTTTATTTGGGGGAAATGCTTTCACAGGGGCCTGGGGTTTGGAGGGTTAATGCATCCTTATTATTGATTCCGGACTTTCATCAAGGTTTTTTAGACTTGGTCTCTGACCGTACTTCTATGGTTTTCCTCTATGATTCAGTGATTGATTGGTGGATTGATACCAAAAGGTGTTTAGTGGCCTATTTTAAATTTTAGTCTAGGCAGTTAGCTGATACTAGACACCATACCTCTCAGCTCCTTCGAACCGAATTACTTGCATTATTTACAACATCTTATTTGTCTCATTCTGATTGTACTGCCCATATAAAAGAGGTTAAAGCAGCTTTGACAAAAGTACAGTATGATAGACAGAAATCTATGGTTTTTGAACAAAAATTTCGGACTTCTGGGAAGCAGAGTCAATTCAACCTTTTGACATTACTAGGGAGAAATTTCGTGATAAACAGATGTCTCAACTTCTTGATAATCAGGGACAGTTCGTTACAGGGAAATTACAAATCATGGAATATGTTACACAATATGTGAAGCAAATGTTTGAATCTCCAGTATTAGAAACCCCTGAAATGGCGATATTGCTGCAAGCATCGGATGTCCCTACCTTAACATTAACTCAGCAACAGGAGGTTGTAGCCTCTTTTACATTGGAGGAAGTGAAGGTGGTTATTTGTGGTCTTAAAGATAAGGTGGCTCCAGGCTCTGATGGGTTGTCAGCTGAAATTTATAAATCTTTATGGACATTCATGCCGACTCAGTTATTAGCCGTATTTAATGCTTTTTTGACTGAAGATTGATTATCAGACCAAATGTATGAAGGTTTGATGCTTTTTCTTTATAAAAAGGGTGATAAATCTGATTTGGGGAACTGGAGACCGATTACTTTGTTAAATATAGATTATAAAATTTTTTCCAAATTATTGGGGAACAGGCTTTCGAATTTTTTGCCTCTTTTAATTTCACCATTTCAGTATTGTTCAGTTGTAGGTAGGTCCATCCAAGATGCTTTGCTTTTGGTAAGATAATTATTTTCTCAGGGTCATCATGGAGTTATACAGGGTTTTTTATTTAATTTTGATTTAGCAAAAGCCTTCGATGGGGTATCACAAGAATTTATTTGGTTGACTCTCCGAGCTTATGGGTTTCCTCAGATTTTTATTAATTGGCTTACGTTGTGTTATTCATTAGCTTACATGAGGCCTTATGTAAATGGATGGATTGGACCAACCTGTTACATTCGCCGGGGAGTCCGTCAAGGTTGTCCCTTGAGCACATTATTGTTTGTCATAGCATTGGACCCCATTATTAGATTACTTTATAGATCCCCCAGACTATTGGGGATTTCAGGTCCCGGTTTTAGTAATCAGAAAATAACCTGTTATGCTGATGATTTATGTGTTTTGGTGCCAACTATACCAGTGGGTTGTTTATTATGTGTGGTTCTCCCGGTTTTCTTATCTATTATTGGTTCAAGTTTAAACCTACGGAAGAGTGTGTGTTTTAACTTGGCTACAACTGTGGTGGAGGTTTCTTCCATTGGGGGTATCCGGCTGGTGGATTCTCCACATCAGCTATTGGGCATTTATTTTGGTGTCCCAGATATGGCTCAGTATAACTGGGAACTATGTCTGAATAAGGGCAGGGAAAAGGTGTGTAAATGGAATAATTGGTTTATGGGAAAAATAAATGGATTTTTTTGATTAAAACTTGCCTGCTGCCTTTATTTTTACATGTGGCATATATTTTTCCTTTACCCAAACTGCTTTTTGTGCCTCTTTTGAGCCTTTTTTTCTCTTGTTTTTGGGGTAGCCGTCTTAATCCAGTTAAAAGGAATTATTTGTTGAATAATTATCGACGGGGTAAATATGATTCACCCAATAGTATTTTTTTATTCTCTTTTTTTTCCCACCAATTTAAAGCCCTTAGTTATTAATTTCTCACAGTTTTGGATTCCTTTAGTACGTGTTTCCATTTCGGGCATTTTGCAAGAATGGCTTCTGGAGAGTTTCATACATAAAAATAAACAGAAATATGTTTTATCCTCGGATTGGGTTATAGTATTTGATATGATTAGACAATGGAATATTATGGTATCCATGGTTACAGAGTTTTCTCATAAAAAGTTGTATGCAATAGTAATAGAGTCTTATTTTTCAGAAGAAGTTTTTCCAGATTTTATTCTGTCAGAAAAGGCTCAGATCGGAAATCGACTTATTGATACCAGGATCCCCGTGGCTATGTGGGATATTGCTTGGTTGGGAGTGCATGGTAAGATAAATGTACGAGGGAATCACAAACACAAACAACTGAAGGATAGGTATTGTTTTCGGTCTTCCTGTACGACCCTTACAGAGACTATGGATCATTTATATTTTTCTTGTCCCTTTATTTTGCAGTTTTGGTTTTTGTGGCGTCATCACTTTTGGAATCAAGTATGGTGAAAGTGGATCAGAGAGCTTTGTTTTTTGGTTTATTTCTGGCTTTCTGGGATGCGTGTAATTCTAGTACTTTAAATCTCATTGCAGTTGTGATATTGTATTGGGTATGGCAGGTTAGGTGTTGTTTTTTATTTCACCAACGTTCTCTCACCCCTGAAGAATTGTTTACGAAAGTACTAGCTCATATCGATCGTCTTAAGGAAGGAGAAAGGAAACTCCTTAAACTGAATATTTGGGAACGATATTGGAAATTTTATTAAACTAGTTACCTATTTCTGCTTGCATTTTGCTTGTATCATTCTTGTTTTGTATTCCTTATCTTGTTTAAGATACCCAAAGAATTTCTCTGGTGTTCCTTATTTTTTGACTATATTGTATAAACTTTTGTATTATATTTGTTAGATGTATTCCTTTTGTATGTTATTTTGCGCTTTTATGATTTTAATAAACATACCCCTACTCTTTTTGATAAGTGCCATAAGATCTTTAACATTCACCTGAACTGCCACCAATCCAGGCAGATGGGACCTCGGTTTAACATCTCATCCGATCTTGTATTGGCTCTCATGTTCCAAAGGAAGCAACCAAAACCAGTTGGCGATGTCAAGGGCGCTAAACCAGGTGTGGTCTGGTGTTAGCAGTTTGAGCACGTCAGGTGCTAATGCTACTATAGATGAGCAGTTAGGAGTCACTTGATTAAGTTTCCTATAATCACTAGTGCGTCTCCAAGAGTTAGGTTTCCTAACAGGCCATGTCAGCGCATTAAGGGTTGAGACGCATGGTCTGATGACTCCCTGTTGGAGGAGTGAATTAATGATTTCTGAAGGAAAAGGATACTGTCTTTATCTAACAAGCTCAGGGCCTGGGATCTCAATGCTGGTTTGCATTCTTCTGCAGTCATGTTTTGTGCTTGGCAGAAACATCAAGATGATTCTTCAAAATGGGAAAGAGTTCTTTGAAAAAAACATGGTTTTGGAGTAGAGAGATGATGTCATACTTCTTGTTGTTGGCGAAGATTGCAGCAACAGGGGGTGCCAGAGAGCCAGCTTCCAGGCAGTACATCTCTCCTGTTGCTCTGTCAATCCTGCTCCCTTTTACCCACCAAAAGTACAAAATATTGACCAAAAATCTTAAATTTAATGAGCTGAGCTTGTTCAGCAGATTGTCAGCTTTCCAGAGGTGTGTGGCAGTGGCTGTGACTGACAGTGGGTCAGAAATCAGGCCTGGTGTGGCCTGGTCAGGAAAGGCTCCTGTATCTCCTTGGCCTAGTGAAGACAGGGATGCAGGTGTGAGTACCGCTATGTCCTGTTTGGGAATAGACTCAGCCATGGACTGGACTTTCCCAAAACGCTTACGGAGGTTTTTTTTCTCCTCCAATACTTATGAGTAGGACAGGCCTGTATGGTAATTATGGTTGCCCTGATTACTACTTTGGTTGGTATTGTTCCTGTTTTGCCTTTTTCTCTTTCTGTGAAATTGCCCCCCCCCCCGTAGGGTTGTTTATTTTTGGAGGCAGCAGCCTTCCCATCGTGGGCTTTGCCTTTCACAGTATAGTGGGTCATGGGCTCGCTGGTGTGTTGTGTTGTGGCCACTTTGGGTTTCGAGCAGGAGTTGAGATCCCACAGGTAGAGCTGGAATACTCATTCCATTCTCATGAGGATGTATTCAAACTTGTCAATTCTGGGGAATACTGCTGTTTTGACCTTGTCACAGACTGCTGGAATCAGGTTCCGGATGAACAAGGATTTGTACTCAACTTGGTCCTTGTTGGCTCCTTCCTCCGAGAGGATTTTGCCAGTGTTATGCTAACCATAAACGCTGGTGATATGACATTGGGCTCTCCTTGGCATACTGCTTGATAGCGTAGGCCAGCATGATGCCAACCATGCCAGGAGAATGGGCAGAAATGAGGGCCACAGTGATGTCATTGACATTTGCATTCATGAACTGCCGGGTTTCTTCTTGGAGTTTTCCTCAGAGGCCTGGGTCGACAGTTTGTCAGAGAATTTGGACTTGGTAGTCTGCAGGGAGACTAAGCATTTCACACTTACTTTTCCAAGTGACAGCTGAAGTTGTCACTCAGGCCCATGCGCCTATACTGTCAGCGATTTGCTGAACAGAGTGGGCTGATTGAAGAGGGTTGCTTACAGCTACTCATTGTTAATCAGGTAACAAAAGGAATCACTGTGCACCATGCAGGGCAGCCTCTGCTGCAGCGCCGGCCACAGTATGGAACAACGGCTCACTGGCTGCTGTTTCTTTCAGCATGGCCTGCATGTGTTCCCAGAATGGGTTTGCTGTTCCTCTGTCCTCTCGATCACGAGATCAATCTCTGATCTATCTTCATTTTTCAGGAAAGAAATGGGTGGCAGATTTGTCCTGCCCCGGCCTCCACTGTCATGGTAGTCACCATGTAGGAAGTGACATTGGGGCATGCCATCTTTGGAATGGCTTACATGGGGTCGCCATCTTTGGGGTGATGCTGAGTGCTGCCATCGTGGGTACATTCGTCATCCATATCGTCATCACTGGATGACAATGTTGATAAGTGGGTAATGGACCCCACCCGTCACTTTGACGTGACCAGCCAACACTTCTCTTTGATGACGCAACTTCACCATTTTGACTCTACATTGCATATGACTAACTTTAGCATTGTTCTGCCCTACACCTCTAGTAACCTTTTTCTGTAATACCCTATACACGGTGCTGAGTTCACAATTGTCACTAAGCTCCCTGTCCAATTCACCACTTACCCTTTTCAGGTCCTCTTGCAACTCTTCATTCTCATCTCGCAATGTCTCATTTGTTTCACTCAACAAATCATTCATCTGCAATATCTGCCTCTTATCCTGCTTCAACCTGTAACAGTCCTCCTTCAACATACATAACTCTCATTCTTTATCCTGTACAGCACAATGCAAAAGTGTCTCAATCTTACAGCACAGAGTTTGGAGTTCTTTGTCCATTTTCTGCTGCTTTCTGATCATTTCTGTAGCCTGCAAGCCCAACTCTTTTTTTAGAGCTGAGTTTTGCAGTTTGAGGGAAGTAAACTTCAATTTGGATGCTTCTAAAGCAGTGAAAAAGACTGCGACCAACAAACCCTTGTTGAGTGTGTTTCTTAGCTGTGAGTTGTGTCTTCGAGTACTGAGTGGAGATCCCTAGTAATGGGTTGTCAGATAGTTTTGCATCCAACGAAAAGTCGCTACAGCCTCCATGGGAGGCAAGAAAACTTGAGACATCAAATCTCAAATCTGCACAGATATTAAACATGGTAGAGAAACTCAGAATAATCTGTCAGTGGTGCCCCGATGTGTTTTGATCCACAGTGATTAAACCAAAGGAAGGTTGGGCGTCTGTACTTCACAATTCTACAACTCAAAACTGCTATTGAGCAAGGTGAGAAATAGTCCTTCTTGCCCGTGGTGCAGCCAGACTTTTCAGTGTGCTACGGAGTGTACGAACCGGCAAGAGCAAACCCTTTTACAACCAGTCCAAATGCCAGATGAATTAAGAATACCTGTTAACTCTGCTGACCATCTGCTCACAGTTGCCAAAGTGTAGAGGAGTATTACCTTTCACGTTCTTGTTGGTCAGAGGTGAACAGAAGAGACTATAGACAAATGGAATCAGTGAGTAATAAACAAGTGTATTACACCAAAAACAGACTAATGCCCTACACAGAATCTTACCTAGGTAGATACTGGGAGCCAAAGTATTCCCTATACTTTAGGATATAAAGATGGCCTCTGGGAGAAAATGTCTTACAACAGTTCTTATAGTACAGATAATTACCATAGTAACTCATTCTTCTTACACACATTAGTTGTACAAAACAAGCCCTATTGTCTAAAAGTTAGGTGGCTCCTTGGTATCTATGATATACTGTATATTTGTAGTAAAGTCAGCTAGAATTGTGAATAAAAAGGATTCTCACAAATCATAGAAAAACAAGTGTGGTGTTACATAAATCCACATGGTGGCAGTGCAGGCATACATAAGACTTCTCAGAGGATCACAGTGTGTGTTAGGATCAGAACACAGTAATAGATCATTAGTACATGGCATATATAGATTTCCAATGAATCACAACAATAATCTTATAGATTGTCTCTGATACCTTACTCTTGTATGGGTGGTACCTACACCCCAATAGGTTATTACTGATTATAGCTCATATTGGAACCAGATTAGATAATACTGTGGATGCTGTCAGTGTTGTACTGTAGGGTTCCAATATAGGTTAGGGGACCAGGTCTGACAATTGACTCCCCTAACATTTTGAATGGAATACTTACTGGGCACAAGGCAGCATGATTTATATAGTATTATAAAATAATTCTAGATACACACAATAGAATTTATTTTAGTGTGGTCTACCTACTCAAGCACTCACTGACCAAAACACAAAGAGCAGCATACCAAGTCCAACCCTAGCAAAGCAATGAGAGCATGACTCCCATTTTGACACATGCCCAGCAAAAAGTGTAGTATGCAGTGCAAACATATGTGCACAGCACTCTTTTATGTCCAAGCGCCACACAAAATAAATGCAGGCACCTTTTTGTTAGTTGCGTGGTTTAATTGGTCTCTTCATTCAGTGCAGTGCTTGCACATATTACAACACTGAGTGTGGTGCTGCTGGCACTGTTTTGGCCAGCAGTAACATGGCACCAGACTGAATATACTTGCACCAGGCACTGCTAAGGGGCATTGCTGTTCTATAGGTCCATCTAGTTCTGCCTATGGCACTGTTTCTAATATTGTACTACGAACATCCTGCTTGAACTATTTGTATGTATCAATTGTAAGATCTGCATTACGAAACTGCAGTTTTTAAACAAAAATAACACAAAAGGCAGTTTTTGTGCCTACTGCAGTTAAAAAAACTGATTAAGGGGTTAAGCTTAATCAAAATGTTTAATTGCCTTTTTTCAGAGGAAAAAAATTGATTAATTTATGCCTGTCATAACTTACTTTAGTCAGAGATGGCATTGACTATCACACATGCACCTATTGGCCTCCTGAGCACTCAGTATACTAATGAGTGTTGCCAACTTCTGCCATTACTCGCTGCACTCATTAGCATACTGAGAACACAAAAAGCCAGCTGGTGTGTGCAGGATGGCCGTGGCTGTCCCTGATTTTAGGAAGTTATGGAAGGCATATGTTGATAGATTTTTGCTGATGAAAAAGGTAACTAAAACATTTAAAGCAGCAGTGCAAAGAAATTGGGCAAAAAATTGATCCTACCTTTTTTCACTATAAAAGATTCTTGGCATATTCCAGTTTTATTTGGTGGTGACATTTTCTAGTTCCACCAAAATGAGTGTTTTATAAATGTGTTACTTGGGGGGGAGCAGAGAGCCATCTTACAGGTTGGAAGCATTCTTTTCACTCTCTCCTCCACGTGGCAGAAAAACAAGCTAAAACTATGGGACTCCAGCAGCTTATCTTTACTAAGCAAACTATATTGAATTGAACAATACCTTATTTAAGATGGATAGAACTAAAGCACAGCAACTGGGTCATCCTAAAGATCCTCCAGTGCCCAACAGCAAGACCAGAGAAGCCTCAGGTGGAAGTACTGTTGGTAAAGAGGATCATCCATCGGCCCCACCATGGCCCACTCTACTGGAATCTATGCGGGCCATGGATTCTAAAATTGAAAAAAACATCAACAAAATTAGAAAAACATGATGCTGCAATTGTGCAACTTACTGGCTCCTTAGCAGACACAGATAAGAAGGGTGGTTTCGACCTTGACTGCAGTAGCTACCATTACAAAGGAAAATGGTCAGCTCTGGGGTAGTCTTGAATCACTGGAAAACAACATCAGAGATGGCAGTATTCATATAGTGTGGCTTCCCGAAGGTGTGGAGGGGCCAAACTTGCTACCATATCTACTGGATTGGCTGAAGGGAAGTCTCAATGTACCAGAGGAGTTTTCCTGGGCAGCACTTACTAAAGTGTATAGGGTGAACCAGAGGGTTCGTCCTTCGTTCCCCAGTCAACCATGCATGATCTTACTGAGGTCTATAAGCTCAGAGATCTGAGATCGGGTCCTACTTGCAGCGAGAGCAGCGTATCCTTTGGATGTCGGTGGAATGGACGTTAAATTATATCCCAACCTCTCCTTCCAGACCCGTACTAGGAGGCAGGCCTTCGATGCTGTAAGGCATAAGCTACGGTCATTCGGAATTATCCATTCATTCTTACTTCCTGCATGACTCTGGGTGATTTACGGAGGGAAGACATAGCATTTCACTACCCCTCAGGATGCCATCAGATGGATGGAGAAGGTGGAAACCGAATTCACAGCAAGGAGGGAACCTACCGATTCGCAGAGCTCTGAAGCAGAGGACGACTGAAAAGCTAACTTGGAGCTTACATTTGCAGCAGGTTGGGACTTTCCTTAATTGTTTCTCTCATGCTGGGAACTTTTTGAGTACCATTGGACTCTATAGGGCACTATGGACTTCAGTGGGTCTTTTACGGAGGTTTGTTTAAATGAGGGGATTACAGAGGGGCCTTTCTTGTTTCTTTTATTGGCAGCTCCGATGCAGGCAGGATTCCCCACCATTTCTATGGTCCCTAGTTGTTTTTCTCTATCAGTTGAGAGGCAGGAAGGGTCAAGCCTAAGTTTATATTATTAGACCCTTTAAAATACCATTGAAGTTATAAAATGTTCTGGTTTTTGTGCTATTAATCATTACTGCCTACTGTTTAAAATAAGTAAATTGATAATGAATCTCAAATAAATGCTGGGTTATGCTGGTGTTTCTGCATGGGTAGAGGGAATTGAGGGGAATCAAGTTATTTCTATATGAGTTCTACCTAACTATACCAGGTTGAAACAGCAATCTTTTAGATTGTGTTCAGATCTTCCTTTTTGATTCTATCTAGAAGATACACCTTCACCATTGAAGAGGATGGCAACTTTTGATGCATTCATAGACTTAATAAAGGGACTTTTTGTCCAGGACTTTACCCCCCCCACCCCGTACCAGACCAGAAGAGGGTTCTTTTATGTGATTTTCAACCATGTGCTGTAAATCTTTACCTATACCCTGTACAAGAACATGTAGCTTGATTCTCTGCCAAAACAGAAAATTAATAAACATAAATTTCAAAAATAATATGTGTTACTTGAGTTTTTTTCTCAAGGAAAAAAAATATGGCCATCATATTTAGCTTAGAAATAGCATTGTAGACCTGGCAAGGGTTATGACTGAAGGAAAAAAACAACTCATGGTTGGTAGCTTAGGAGATACTTAGAAAAGTATGTTTTACATGGATTCTAATATTTTCATTAATTGTAGCGAAAAATAGCTTTTTGGAAATAAATTTTTGTGGCACTGCTGCTTTAAATAATGTTTAAAACATCTAATTGGGGGGAATTTACAGCAGTAGGCACAGTAACAGCCTTATGTACCATTTTCTGTTATTAAAAATAAAGTTACCAAAAAAAAAAAAAAAAACAGCACCCTCATAGAAATATAGAATTTGTTGGCAGAAAAGAACTGCTTGGTCCATCTAGTCTGGCTAAGTGTTCTCTGCCTATTCTTCATCTGCAGATTCTATCTGGTCTCCACCCCACAGGGTTAGAAATTAAGTTTTTCAGCCGCTAGCCGGCAAGGTTAGTGACTGGGACAATCCATTAGCCCCACAGAATTTTCCTCTGGCCCAACTGGTGTACTTATTGAAATGTTACTTTCTTTAGCACACACCTGCAAGGCTAGTTAAAGGAAAGTCTTACTAGCTTGATACAAAATCTATCAGCATTTGGCTAGTGGGCCAGTTCCTGCCTCTCTTCTAATATACCCCTATGTTTATCCCATGCATACTTGAAGCCCCCCATTGTTCAAGCCTCCACCACTTTGGCTGGCAGTCTGTTCCAGGCATCTATTTATTTTTATTTATTTATTAAGCATCAGTTTACAACCTTTGAGGCAGAGGCTCGTTTACAATGGTACCTCGTCACAGAGAAGACAATACAGTGATAACAACTTAGTACAGAGAAACAGTGTACAGTTTTTTTTTTTTTTGAGGATACAGGAGGACTAATGAGATCAACAGTTTACCACATACAGGGTTGGTGAAGTTAACATTGTTCAGGGAAATAACTAGAACATCAGAAAAACATAGGATATCAATACAGTGTGTTTTAGTGGAGTCAACAAGGAGGTAACAGGAACCAAGGGTAGAGAAGGTAGAGGATTTGAGCAGCCAACAGGGGGCTTTGTCAGAGAGTGAGCAAGATAGCTTAGAAACAGTAAAAGCTCCGAGTGGTGAAAAGGTGGTTCTGGAGGGTAGTTTTAAAGCAAGAGATTGTGGGGGGTGTCTGAGATACTGGCAGGGAGGAAATTGTACCAAGAAGGGGCACAGTAGTGGAAAGCCCATTGTCCATGAGAGGTCCTTGCCCTAGGTACCTTCAACTTGGTTTTACAGGAGGACCGTGTTGAAGCTAGGGAGTTAACATGGTGGATAACGGCAGTCAAACCAGGAGGAGAGAGCCCAAGGAGAGCTTTTTTGTAAGGATGCAGGTTTGATACCTAAGACGTTCGTCAAGATTGAGCAGATTAGCCTGGGAGTAAAGATGTCAGGTATGTGTAAGTCTAGGAGCACCTAAGATTAGTCGACAGGCCTTATTTAAGGTGAGGCAGATTTTATTTACTGAGGTCTGGTCAGCAGCCCCGTAGACTGGTAAGCCATAGTCAACAAGTGACAGAATGGAGGACATAACTGCGAGTCGGAGGGCATCGGGGGAGACAGTGTTTGTGGCGGTAAAGGATTCCCAACCTAATATTGGTGGTGGAGGCTAAGGTGGAGATATGGGAATGGAAAGTGAGGGCAGGGTCAAAGGTTATCCCAAGGTATTTGTATGTGTAGACTTGTTCGAGTGGGAACATAGAGCTGGTGAAGACTTGAAGTTGGAAATTACTGGCTTTGTTTTGGGGGTGGGAGAAGATCATAGATTTGGTCTTTTTAAAATTGATAACCAGTCTTTGTTCTTTAAACCAGGCTAGCACCCTTTCAGTGAAGAAATATTTCCTCACATCTCTCCAGACAACCCCCCCAAGCTTCCTTGCATTCCCCCTGGTCATAGTGATGCTCCTTGTTTGAAAGATGCTCCCCACTTGTACCCTTTGAGGTACTTGTAAGTCTCAATCATGTTACCTCTCTCCTCTCTTCCAAGGAGAACATGTTGAAATCCTTCCTGGACCACTCCACAACCCCTCAACCTGCATCCCCCCAGATGACAATCCTCCCTGCAGCTGGACCCTCCCACAGGACCGGCCTTCCTGTTCACACTTTCCAACCACTCTCCCTCCAGCAGAGATATCCCCACCTTAGCTGACACACTCCCTACCACTGGACCACCCTTCTAGTAACCTGACCAGCATACCCCAAACTGAGCCCGCTCCCTGGAGCTGGACCAACAATCATAGAAACATAGAAACATAGAATTTGACGGCAGATAAGGACCGCTTGGCCCACCCAGTCTGCCCATTTCCCTACCTGATGGATAAGCTGCAGATCCTAGTTAACCAGCAGCCTACTTCTTCCTACCCACACCCCCTAGAATTGCCTTATGACTGTCCCATGCATGCTTGAATTCCACCACTGTTTGTGACTCCACAACCTCTCTGGAAGGCCGTTCCATACATCCACCACCCTCTCTGTGAAAAATACTTCTTAAATTACCTCTGAGCCCCTTCTATCTTCAAATTGTGCCCCTTGTTCTTGCACACCTCTCTTTTTGAAAGATGCTACCCTCTTGGACTTTGTTGATTCCCTTGAGGTACTTGAAAGTTTCTATCATGTCCCCCCTCTCCCTCCTTTCCTCGAGGCTATACATATTCAGCTCCTTAAGTCTCTCTTCATATGTCTTCCAGTGCAGACCCTGCACCATTTTAGTTGCCCTCCTCTGGACAGCTTCCATCCTGTCTATGTCTTTGTGGAGATTGGGTCTCCAGAACTGCACACAGTACTCCAGATGGGGTCTCACTAGCTGTCTGTACAGAGGGATAATAACTTCCTGTTTTCTACTGGTGATGCCTCTCCCTATGCATCCCAGTATCCCCCAGCCCTCCTTGCTGCCCTCTCACATTGCTTGCCCACCTTTAGGTCATCTGATATGACTACCCCTCAGGTCCCTTTCCATTTTGTTGTTGTTAGTATCTCACCCCCATTGTGTACTCTTCCCTGGGTTTTGTTTCCAGGTGCATTACCTTGCACTTCTTAGCATTGAATCTAAGCTGCCACATTTGACCATTCCTCTAACCTTGCCAAGTCCCTTCTCATCCTTTCCACCCCACCCTGTGCATCAACTCTGTTGCAGATCTTTGTGTCATCTGCAAAGAGACATACTTTTCTTCCAGTCCCTCTGCAATGTCACTTATAAAGACATTGAAGAGGACTGGTCCTAATACTGAACTCCTGCGGTACCCCACTACTAACCCCCTTTTTCAGAGTGGACTCCATTTACTATTACTCTGTGTCCTATTCTCCAGCCAATTCTTTACCCAGGCTGTCATCTTGGGACCCACCCCAGGCTGGCTAACTTGTATATTAATCTTTTGTGTGGGACTGTGTCAAATGCCTTGTAAAGTCTAGGTAGGCCATGTCCACAGCCCCTCCCTGATCAACTACTTTGGTCACCCAGTCAAAGAAATCTATCAGATTTGTCTGGCATGACCTTCCCGCTGTGAATCCATGCTGCCTTGGGTCCTGTGCCCCTCTGGCCTCTAGATATTTAACAATTCTTTCCTTCAGAAGTGATTCCATCATTTTCCCTACCACTGAGGTTAAACTAACAGGTCTGTAGTTTCCTGCTTCTGCCTTGCTCCCACTTTTGTGAAGGGGAATCACATCTGCCCACCTCCAGTCCTCGGGTACCACCCCATCCTCCCATGATTTGTTAAAGAGGGTAGTCAGTGGTGTCACTAGTTCTACCCTTAGTTCTTTTAGAATTCTGGGATGAATCCCATCAGGCCCCATTGCTTTGTCCACCTTCAGTTTTAAGAGTTCTTTCAGAACCCTTTCTTCTGTAAATGGGCTGGTATCAACCCCTGAACCCAGCCTCCTCCCCCAGGTGACTACCTACCTACCAGCAACACCCCCCCCCCACACACACACACATACACACATGCATACACCGTCACAGATCTTTGCAGACTACGGGTCCAGGAATCGCACACGAAGACTGGACAGGAAGTATAAGGAGTTTTGAGGAGAATATCTCTATAACTCAAATTAAAACTTACACATGCCACTCCCCCCCCCATACACTCACACAGTTTTGCTAGGACTCACTACTGGGTACAATGCAGCATTTTATATATGTACATATAATAAAATATATATAAATATAGGCACTGTTATGTATTGTATTTAAACCTACCAATTTATGACTGATAAAAACAAGCATTTGTCAATGCTGAATGCTTACTTGCTGACATTAGCAGTGGAAGTGCAGGAGTTAGACAGATGCAGTATAGGAATGGCATTTAAATATTGAACTGACACCAACTCCACTCTCACCCTGCAGAGATGGACAGGCATTGTGGTGTGACTTTGGATCATCGCCCATGACAGTCATGACATTTCACCTCACCCTACCCTTCAGACACTGACAAGTGTCGAGGTGTGTCTTGGGGTGTTTGGGCTTTACATTCACCTTGTTCCATACGGAAATACACTGAAATGGGTGCAGTATAGGAGAATGGGATGAACTCTGGGGGCAAAGGGTCTTAGGCACACCTTGATGCCTGTCACTGGCTGCAGGGTGGGGATGGAATGGCATGAGCATTACTGTCGACAGTCCCAAATCATACCACTGACACCTGTCAGTCCCTACAGGGTAGGTCGTTATGGTCAAAATCTTAATGCCCCATGCTTTCTGGTCAAAAATCCTAACTACCCCATGCTTCTTTGATATTTTTATCTAAATTTTCCACATGGCTTTTTGTGACCCCACCGCATGAACAATGACACGATCAGTTAGTTAGGCAAATAGTGATTTTTCACAGTGACTGCGCCATTTGGCGCCACAGGTGCAAAAATACATTTTGAACAGGATGTGAAAGTGACAGGCGTACTGTTCAACAGGAGGCATAAAAAATGGCATTGTTGAAAATCTGGAGTGAAAATATAAAAAACTGGTAAAGTCACAAGCGTGCATAGAAACTGTGCCATGTACACTCATAATGTAATTAGTTTGGAGATTTTTTACAGCAGATTTTCAACATAGGCATTTTAGGACCTCCACTCATGAACAGTGTCACTGTGAGTTTCTTAATCTGTCCTGAACACTAATTTCCCATGGCGGCTGCGTTATTCTGCGCTGGAAATGCGAAAACACATTTCAGCCAGGGTGTGAAAAATGACAGCTGTACTGTTCATAAGGAGGTGTGGCAAAATTTCATTGTTGAAAATCTGGACTGAAAATATTACAAATTTGTGAACTTACGAGGGTGCCTGGAAATTGTGCAATGCATGTTCATAACACAGTCATTTTATGGACTTTTGTCGCCAAATTTTAAACATAACCATTTTAACACCTCTGCTCATGAACAGTGTCACTGTGATTTTCTTAATGTGTCCCGAACATTGATTTTACACACCGACTACGCCAATGTGCACTACATGTACGAAAATACATTTTGGGCAAGATGTAAAAAATGAGAGCTGTACTGTTCATAAGGAGGTGTGGTAAAACAGCAATGTTGAAAATCTGAAGTGAAAATATTAAAAAAGTATCAAAGTTACGAGTGTTTGTAGGAACTGCACAATGCACGCTCGTAAAACAGTCATTTTTGGGAATTTTTTCACCACATTTTCAACATAGGGTTTTTGGGGCCTACCTCATGAAGTATGACACTGTCGTTTGGGTAATCACTCCTGAAAGGTGGTTCCATGCAATGACTGCAAAATCACCTTTCGGGACCAAATAACAAAATGACAGTAACTGAGTTCATGAAGTGGGGTCCCAAGAACCCCATGTTGAAAATTTGGTGAAAAAATTCCCCAAAATGGCCAAGATATGCACCAAAGTTGAAAACCCTATTTATGCCATTATACAGCTTACCAGCAATTCTTCAGTTCATGGTTGACTTTGAAGAGTGCAGACATGTTCCTGGTCCACTGAAGATCGTCGTGCTGGAGGTAAGTAGGGGGTGAGGTGGGGGGTATGGGGAGATGGGGTACATAGAGGGTGGGTGCGGGTTGGGGGAGGCGCGAGAGTCAACGAGGGACCGTTTTTTCTTATAGGTGTTTGGTTTTCAGAAAGACGATGTAGGAGTTTTGCCACGCTGGGGTGGGCTCCCAGTGTGGCAGCAGGAAGCTTGCTTGGGGGGGGTAGTGATGCTGACGGGGATTGGGCACCCTCTTCAGCCATAAAGACTTTTGCCATGCTGGGGTGGGCTCCCAACTTGGTATGTAAGTCTGTTTGGGGGGTTGCAGTGGAGCCAATGGGGGATTGGGCACCCCTATCAGCCATATGGACTTTTGCCATGCTGGGGTGGGCTCCCAGTGTGGCACCTGGAAGTCTGTTTTTTTGGGGGGTTACAGTGGAGCCGATGGGATTGGGCACCCCCGTTGGCCATACAGACTTTTGGCATGGTGGGGTGGGCTCCCAGTGTGATCATGAAAGTTTGTTCGGGGGCAGTAGAGCCAATGGAGGATTGGGCACCCCCGTCGGCCATACATTGTGTGGGGTTGGGGGGAGTGCATGAGCATGCTGGGGTGGGCTCCCAGCCTGCTACTTGGGTGTTTGTTGGTTGGATGGGGGGGATTCAAGAACAAACAGAGCAGTCTATGACAGCTGTTCTGATGCAGTGCTGATGTGTAGGCACTTTGCATACTGCCAATGGCAGTATGTAAACTGCCTGCCCACGGCAGTATGCAAATTGCCTACACATTACCACCACTCATTGTAGTGGTCTTTGCTTTGAACTCTATGCCACTGTATCTGAACTGCTGTGATAGACAGCTTGTACATTTATTGGTGGGGTGAGGCCACGCCTGCAAGAAGGAGCAGATCATTGGAAGCAGGGTGGCACACCTACGAAAATTCGTATGGTGGCACTATGTTTCTTACACATGCGTGGAAGCAAACACAAAAAAACAGCAGTTGCATACCTAGTCAAATCATAGTATAGCTCTGGTTTTATTCCGGTCCCAAAACCTTTTGCTATGCAGTGAATACACGGCTCTGGAATGTTCAATACTTTCTTTTTAATTGTTGTGCATTTTATTCCAAGTTCTGTGCACCTTGTAACATTGAGGGTGGTGCTTCCAGCACTGTTTTGGCATCCACAACATTGCACCGATCTCAAAATATCATGGAGGAAATAAATCACTCTGCCATATTGTGAATGTTTGCATGGGTGCAGTTTCTGTTAGACAGATGAGATTATGATATCAGATGAGATTTCAGCATCATAACACTTTCTCATCTGATGATATATGTGATCTAGTAGGCAGTGCAACTATTCAATCAATCAATCACTTTATTTAACCAGGCATAATTAGTAGTAGCTGTAGTTATAGTAGTAGTACGTTAGTGGTAGGAGCGATGGCAAGGGGGGATTGGGTGGCTTTGCTCCCTGAGACTAACCAACCTGCTGTGTGTGTGTGTGTGTGTGGGGGGGGGTTTGCAGGGGTGCACAGGCCTCTGAGCCAACTCCATTCACATCAGCACCCAAGATATGAAATCTTGTATGCCATTTTTTCCCGTCTGGCAGAAACTGCACCCGCTTCTGGAAAGTCAACTGCAGAAGCAGCCCAATAGACATCGGCGTGGGTGAAATGCTATGCAAATGAGTACTGTGGGTCAGTTGTTGCCCATGCTGTGCTATGCTACTGTGATACCAGTAGCAATCATAAAGAAATGGACACGCTATTCAGTTTAAAAAAAAAAAATTAGGGGGAAATATTGGGGCGGAGCCTGCCCATTCTTAACAAAAACAGCTGAAATCTTGTTTTGGCTGGCTCCTTCCCCTACACCCCCCGTATATGTATGTAAGTTGACTTTGTAAATTGTGTTGCCCAAACACTCACAATATGACATAGTGCTACACTAATACTGTAGTGTGGCATTTACATAATGCCTACAGTAGAGCCCTTAGCCCTCCACTTATGCCTAGACATCCACAGTATTGATTGATTGTTTTCAGATGTTTAACCAGGAAAGACATACTGAGCTGATAATAGCTCATTTTAAGATGCATCCTGGGGGTGAAGAGTAAGGGAGATAGTCAATAAGAGAGAATATATATATAGTATTAACAGTATGTCATATAGAGCATTAAAAAATGGGTAGGGAGGTTTCTGCATGCCATGTTCTTATGAGTACATATTGTGTCGACTGGCACTACTTATACCAAGGTATTATACTGCTTAGTGTAACAAAAGCACTGCCCGTCACATGACAGTGACCCAATCTAACAGACTGCCATACTCAGGAAACTGCTCACTCTGGGCGCTCACTCCTACAATAGCACTACCTAAGGGTGTTTATGAGGGACATGGCTCTCTAGCGTGTGAACCTTAACCCGCTCACTCACTCCTTGCTGTTTCTTGATCTCGCTTGTCTGAAAACACGATATCTGCCACCCACACTCCATTCTCTAACTTAAACAGATTTAAAAAATATCTCAAGGTATTTTGTTGGGGGAGGGGGAGACAGAGCTGCTGCAAAACTAACAGGCCACAGAGACCACTGCCCTCTAGTGGCTTATCTCTCTCATTACATATCAATATCATTTACTACAAGGACTACTTTTGTACTTTTTCTTTATTGTTTTTTTTAACATATTTCATGCTCTTTTTAATAAATACTTTTTTAATTCTTTTATTTTTTTTTTGGTGAGGCCCATTTTATAAGTGGAATATGACACTCCAAGGTGTGGTTTATGGCCTGATAAGAGCACTTCCCAAAGTCGGCCTTAGGGGGTTGTGAACTGTACATTCGAAGAGGGGGCCCCAAAAAAACTCAGCTGTCCAATTGGCTTTCTTCTTCCTTGTTCTGTATGTACTAATTTAAGTAAAGTGCAAAAATGGCACAAAACTAGCTAAAAATGAAGCTACAGGGAGGCCATGATAGGGTTGAGGATGTTCCTTGGGGGCTTCGTGACTTCTGATATGGGGCCCCAGCAAGGAGGTTTGTACAGGGACCTGGAATAGCTAGGGCCAGCGCTGGTTCTTCCCAGGTGCTAAAGGCACTCACTGCAAGTCCCTTGTGCCTCATTATGCACCTTGGATGTGTTCTTATCAGGCCATAAAGCACACCTTGTTGTGTCTTATTCCTTATATACAATATATCAAAGGAGCATAATCATAAGCATTCTAAGGCAATTCAGTACAACAGGTACATGTAGTAATTAAAAGTTTAGCTTTGATAGAGGGAATTACTCATACAGTACTGCAGTGGAGGAGGGGGAGCCAAATGGGTTTGGCAGTATGAGTGGGGGAGGGAACTCCAGAGGTGGACGGACATGACAGTTGCAAGTAGGAGTAGAAAAATTATAAAGAAGAGACTTAAGCTAGAAAGTGGAGGAGCAGAATGGATTGACGGGAAGGATGGACCAGAGTTTAGAAAAGTGATATGAGAAGGCAGCTTGACCAGCAATAGATTTCCTAGCTAGAAAAGAAAGTGAATGGGAAACATTGCTGTGGAGAGGGTAAGAGAAAGAAAGGGGAGTAGACAGTAGGGAGGTACGGTATGAGTGAACCAAACCATCATTTTGATACAAAGAAGGCATAATGGGAAAGGTGCCTGATATCAAGAGAGGAGAGTGACAAGGGTGAAGTAGAGTGACCAGTTACGGGTACGAGGGGGACAGTCTAAGGCAAAATGGCAAAAAGTGTATTAAAGAGGGTTCATTCTGGTAATGGAGGATTTTGGAGCTTCCCTATAAACTATGTCAGCACAGTCAATAATACAAATATATGAACAAGCTAGCAGAATAAGGCCATTTGGTCTATGTAGTCTGCTAATACTGCAGGGTGCACAGCTTGAGCTACTGTCCCTGCCTCCCCCACTCATCCCTACCCATGATCCTTACCGTCCCCCGATGCCTATCCCAGCCTCTCTTAAAGCTGCCCACTGTCTTCGATAAGACCAGCTCTTCCGGTAGTGCATTCCAAGTGTCCACCACCCTCTCCATGAAGAAGTGCTTCCTGATCTCACTCCTAAACCTCCCCCCCAGCTTATGACTGTGCCCCCTCTTGTTATGGTCACCACTCAGTTTAAAGAGACCCTACTTATCACCTTATTTATTCCTTTCAGGTATTTGAAGGTCCCAATCATGTCCTCTCTCTCTCTCTCTCTCCTGTCCTCCGGGGAGTACAAGTTCAGTGCGCTCAATCTCTCCTCATATGCCTTACCCTGCTGACCAGCTAACATCTTTGTAACCCTCCTCTGGACTTTCTCCAGCAGGTTAATGTCCTTTTTGAGGTGTGGGCACCAGTACTGAACTCCATACTCTAGATGTGGCCTCACCAGTGATCTGTACAAGGGCAGTATAACCTCCTCTCTCCTACTACTGATCCCCCTAGATATATATCCCTGCATTTTGTTTGCCTTTGCTGCTGCTTTCCTGCACTGCGTGGAGTGCTTCAGGTTACTATAGGATAGAATAGGAAGAATCATGTTTAAAACAATCTCTCAGCAGGCAGAACATGGGATACTCGCTTTGTTCCTGTACAGTGCACTAAGCTTGAGGTGGAGCTTTTGGTGTATGGCATCAATATGAACTGAGAAACCAAGATGTTGGTCCAGCCAGATCTCAAGAAACTCAAAGAAGGATATGTCCTTAATCGTAGCATCATCAATTGTATGGAATAAAGGGAAGGAGGGGAGTCTGATAAGACTCTGTTGGGTACCAAAAGTTCAGGAAACTGTTTTATTGGTATTGAGGGACAATTGGTTAGACCAGAACTGGTGCTGAATATTGTCCAGATCCAGATGTAGCTGGGAAGTGAGGTCCTGGGATAAGGAGCCAGATGCAAAAAATATGGTATCATCAATGTCAGGGATTGACTGTAACCTTTTCTTGTACTAGCCAGCAGGACAAGTAGATTAAACATTGCACTAGCCCACAGATGATTGTACTAATCCACAATTATAATGAAGAACATTGCTCACTGTATACAGCAGAAAATGCAAGCCAAGAAGTATTTCGACGTTGCACATTTATCGCGCTCCTGTATTGCCTCCTGCCCCAGCAGAAAAGATGTGCTATGTAGTCACAGTCTGTCCCCTCCCCATTGTTTTGCACTATGTCCCACTCTCTTCCTCTTTCTGTGCCCCTCCCCAAAACCAGATGATCTCACAGCAGCAGATATTCAGTCAAACAGTTATGACCCTGCACACACAGTAACCAACATCATAATGCACCTTGCTGCACTCTGACTGCCACACAGAGTGCAATGAAGAAAAACACATGCTCAGCCCCCATGTTGTGACCAGTCAGAGGCCTGCACTTCTGGAAGTGTTCAAGCTGCGTCAAGTGAAATGGGTAGATTTAGGATTTCTTTGGGGGGAGGGTTAGACAATCCTAAGGGGCTTGGAGGCAAGAACATTTTGTAACATTTTCATTATTACAGTATATGCCAGGCACAAAACATGAACATACAAATCTGCCAGCAGAAACGGGCCTCATGGTCTATCAAGTCTGCTTGAATGTGCAGCTAGCCCCTTACATTGCAGCTGCCCCCCTCCCCTTCCCCTCACAGCTACCCCCCTCACTCTGTTCCATACCCTTTAAACTGCCCACTGCCTTACAGGATACTACTCTCAGGCAGAGTGTTCCATTTAGCTACAACCTCTCCATGAAAAAATGCCTCCTCATCTCTCTCCTCTATCTCCCCCCCTCCAATCTGAGACCATACCCTCTTGTGTCCCTCCCACTCCTCAGCTTAAAGACCCCTTCTGTACTTGTCTTGTTTAAAGGTATTGATCATATCCCCCCGATCCCTCCTCTGCTCCAGGGGGTACATATTTAACTCATTCAGCCTGTCCTCATAGGATTTATCCTCCAATCCCTGGATCATCCTAGTTGCCCTGTGCTGTACCCCCTCCAGTAATCTGATACCCCTCTTCAGGAAAGGATGCCAGCACTGCACACAGTACTCCCAAGTGTGACCTGACTAGTGACTTATACTGATCAGGATCACCTCCCTTCTTCTGGATGAGTTTCCTCTCGCAATACACTCCAGCATCTTGTTGGCTTTAGCTGCTGCTTTCCTGCACTGAGCTGAATTGTTCATATTCCCCGTTATAACCACCCCTAGATCTTTTTTCTCCTCGGTGGTACCTAACTGAACCCCCCAAACTGGTAGCTCCTCCCCAGGTTTCTTGCTCTGAAGTGCAGAACCTTGCATTTATTTGCACTGAAACCCAACTGCCATGTTTCCGACCACTCTACCAGTTTAGTCAGGTTGTCCTGTAGCCCCTGCCACCCTACTATGTCGTCCACCACTGCCCCATCTTAGTATCATCAGCAAACAGATTGATCTTACTCCTGATGCCATGTGAGGTATCTGCTATGAATATCCTAAACAGCCGGGCCTAGTACCGAGCCCTGTGGAACCCCGCTCATCACAGCCCTTGGGGATGAGAGTCCCCCCACCATCACCTGTTGTTGCTTCCCCTTCTGCCAGTTCATGATCCAGTTTACTGTCTTTGTCCCCACCCCACATATTCCAACTTTACCCCCAACCACCCATGAGGCACAGAATCAAAGGTCTTGCTGAAGTCCAAATACAGGACATCCACCGCATGGCCCTAATACAGTTCCCTCGTAACCCAGTCGTAATACTCAGCTAGGTTGGTCTGGCAGGATCTTCCTGAGACGAACCCATGTTGCTGACCATCCAGGAGTCCATTGTCTTCCAAAAAGGTCATTAGCCTCCCTTTCAGGATTATCTCCATTAGTTTTCCTATGATGGATGTGAGGCTTACTGGTCTGTAATTGCCTGGTTCATCCTGTGGGCTGCTTTGGTGGATGGGCACCACATGAGCCATCCTCCAATCTTGTGGTACGCAGCCTGTGTCCAGAGAAGTACTGAACAGGTCCACCAGCAGACCCACCAAGACCTCCACCAGCTCATTCAGCACCCTGGGGTGAATGCCTTCTGGTCCCGGTGCCTTATCCACCCTCAGTGCCTTCAGACCCTCCAGCACTTTGCCCTCTGTAATTACCTCATCTGTCACCCCCCTTCCCGCTGTCCCATCCCCTGAGGTACCTGCCTGCCCTTCTCCTTTGTGAACACAGAACAGAAGTACTCATTTAGTGCTTCTGCCTGCTCCGGCCCTTTCTCCAGTCACACCCCCATCCTTCCTAATCCTCACTATCTGGTCCTTGAAGTTCCTTCTCTCCCTTATGCACCTGAAGAAGTCCTTTTCTCCATCACTGATGCCCTGTGCCAGCCTCAGCTCTCTGGAAGCCTTGGCTGCCCTGACTAGTTGGGTTATCTCCTTGGACTTCTTCAAATACATTTCCCTATACTCCCCCTTCATGGATTTCTTGAACCTTCTAAATGCATCTTTGTTTGCCCCCACCCCCTTCCAAGACCTCCCAATTCAACCAGCTTGGCTTCTTAGCCCTTCCCTTCTTGCTCTGTGTCCTGGTGCATGACCCCATAGCTTCCATCAGCCCTAATTTGATAATTTCCCATTTTTAGCTTGCATCCAAGCGTGGATTAATTCCTGCCAGGTGTCTTTCCAAAATTTTCCCCATCTTGTCAAAGTCAGCATGTCTGAAGTCAACCACCCTAGTTCCTGTACTTACAGCTTTCTTGCCCATGCTAAGCGTGAACCACACCACGTGGTAGTCACTCCCAGCCAGAGGGTCTTCCACCCCCAGCTCCCTTATGGTCTCCCCATTAGACAGTACTAGGTCCAGAGTTTTACCCAACTGAGTCGGCTCGATAACTATCTATGTCAGGAAGTTATCCTGGAATGTTTTCAGGAGCACTTGTTCCCTTGCATGCAAGGTAGCTGGAGTGCTCCAATCTGCTCCTGGTAGATTGAAGTCCCCCAAAATCCCAGTGTTTCCCTTCCCGCAAACCCTCCTAATCTGCTCCGCTAACTCCCTGTCCAAGTCCTCTGCTTGAGCTGGTGGTCTGTACACCATTTCCATCCTCAGTGTCTTACATTTTGAATCCTGGAATTGCAACCATAATGCCTCTGTTCTACCCTCCTCCTTCTCTTCCCTTGCACACCTTATCCCCTCCCTTACATAAATCGCCATCCCTCTCCCTTGCCCCATCCTTTCTGTATATTCTATAACCCGGGATCATCAAATCCCAGTCTTGATACTGGGTGGCCCAAGTCTCCGTGATGGCCGCAATGTCCACCATCCCCACTGCCAAGAGAGCCTGTAACTCAGCTGTTTTGTTCCCCAGGCTTCTTGCATTTAGGGAGACAACCCTCCAACAAGTTCCCTTTCCTTCCTTAACCCATTTCTCACCATCCTCAACTCCCCCCTGTGAATCTACCCTGGTACCATCCCAGCTAGCTTGGAGGGTAAGCTCAGCCAGCTCCCCTCTCCAGCAGACCTTCGTACCTCACACTCACCTCCCCCACACCTAATTTAAATCCACCTTAGTTGCTATGCATTCCCCTAGATTCTGTTTCAAACCCCCCGTCCCAACATACTCAAATGTAATCTATCCTCTGAGAATATGTCACTGTTGTCCCAGATGTTACTCCAGCCTCGCACTAGCCCATACCCCTTGGTTCGACACCATGCTCCCAGCCAAGAGTTGAACTCCTCTATCCTTCCTTTCCTCACCATGATTGCCTGGGTACTGGGAGCACTTCCGAGAAGGCCACTGATCTCCCTGCCTCCTCACACAACTTCCCCAGTTCCTCAAACCTCTCCCTTACCAACTCGACAAAATTACCCCAAGTCATTCGTACCCAAGCGCACCACTACATTCAGTTTCTCCCTTTTTCTCCTTGCACACTTGAGAATAATCTGTCCTGCCATACCTGCTGTCAATCCAGGTACTGATTCAACCCATATTCGACTATGTTGCTCCCCTTTACTTCTCCATCTGACACCTTTAAGGACTGAGTCCCCCAGCACTAAGACTCTGCCCTTCTCATATGCTATGCCTCCCGCCCCTGCTTGCTGAACTATCCCATCTGCTATGCCCCAGCCTCTACCCCAGTCCCACCCCTACCCCTATATTCCCCCTACTCCCAGTCCTCTCCTAGCATCATCACCCTCCTTCCCTTCCTTGCTGTGTCCATTCTTCCCTCCTGCCTCCGCTGCCTTACCTCCCTTGCCCTCCCCTTTACCACATCCCTTTTCCCTTTTCTACCCCACCACCATCCTCTTCTGCCTGACTGTTGCCCCCTAGGTGAAAGATACTCCCTTCTCCTCCTGCCCCCTCCTGGAGAGCCCTTCCCTCATCATCCACCATTTGAAGCCAGCACTGCAAACCTATTACCTGACCCTGGACTTCTATGGTTTTATGTCATAATAGTGAATGCAGAATGGCGATCGCTATTATGGTGAGTGCATATTGCCAAAAAGCAAATCGGTGATATATACTTACCGGCGAACCAACAAGCGGCAACCTAAAGTGTTTCTGCACCCCGCACTGCCCCTCAGTAGGGCTTGCCCCCACACCCAATTTTTACTAAGGATTTCTAACTCCAGGGGTGCGTGTTGGAGAGGGCGCACGAATTTGGGAAACAAAATTTGAAGTCCAGAGCTGCAGGCAGCAGCAAAATTTAAACCCTCTCGTCCCTTACTGTGCGGAGCCCGCCTCCCTCACCACCACACCACATGGCTGGCTCAGCAGCAGCAGGCACAGTCCCTCGCAATAACCCTCTTCCCTATCCCTCCCCTTCCCCTTGCCAATCCGGTTTTCCAGTCACCTTCCCCTACTCTCGCCATCGACGTAATCACTACCCTTGTGGGTAGCCCATCCCAATAGCGCTGAATATGGAATTGCCATTTTGACGGTCGCCTATATTCAGTCGCTATTATCAGGAGATACTGACTTCTACTGTTTGCTTTTCCCCTCATGCTATCCTGAGGTACCCCCTTACTGTTTCTAAAAAATTTTACCCCCTTCCCTTTGCCCTTCCTTTCCACTGGTTCTGTACCCCTGGATCCCCATGGAAGTGGTACTCTTGTTCCATTGATCACACCCACTCCCCCAATCCTTGCTAACTCCCTTCCTAGCCTCTGTACTTCTGCCTCCAGTCGCCTCAGCCTTTGACAAATGGGACACCCCCCTGGCTTCCATGATGTGCCCATCCAGATAGCCCCACAACCATTGTAACTCACTATTTTGCTCATCCTGGTTTCTCTGTGGTCCTCCTGCCCCCTGTACCAGTCCCCCATCCCCTGTCGCCAACCCCTCCCCTGCAACCCTATCCCCCCCATTGCCACCTTCACTGGCGTGCACATTTTCATTCTATCAGCCAGTACTGCTTCCTTCAGCACCCATTTCTACAGCCCACACACAAACCCTTCCCTAGTATGTACCCAGTTCTACTTTCCCCTTCTGATCACATAATACAGTCTATCTTGTAGTTGCCTAAAGAAACAGTAGAACTATAAAATCACTTGGTTATAAGATAAACAATAGACCATAAAAAGTCTATCCTGCAGTTGCCTAAGGAAACAATAGAACTAGAAAATCACTTGGTTATAAGATGCACAATAGAATATAAAAAGTCACCTCAAAAAATCCATTTTTTTCCCCTGATACATCCCTCCTGTGCCCAAAATAAATTCCTCCCAATTGTCTTTATAAAGCCACTCGTTTATAAGGTAAAACAAAAGTCACATCAAAAAGTCAGTTTTTCTCAGTTTCTCACCCTCCTGTGTCCGATGTAAATCCTCCCAATGGTCAATTCTCTTTCCGTAAGAAATGCCCCTCCTCTGGTGTTGGTAGCCTCCTCTTGGAGGAGCCCAGTGAGCTTATTTAATTAATGGAGGAGGTGCGAGTGCGGGAGGGAGGAATCAACAACACTCTCTGTTTATTTATTTATTTATTGAATTGAGTTGACCGGTAGGCCCACTGAGACTAGAAGTCCCTTTTTCAGGGGCAACTGGGGGGGGGGTGACATAGATGGTAACCAACTGAAATTGAACCAGATTAAGCCATTGATGGTCTTTTTTAGTGAATGGGGGAAATTTGGCCAGGACACCGGGGTAATTCCCCATCTCTGTAGTAAGGGGAGCTGCAGCTCCATTTTCACAGAATGGCAGACGGTGTGAGACCACAGAATGAGGAGGACGTGTCTGTGCTGCAGCAGCCTGAGGTTCAATCCCCAACCTCGACTGCAGGAAAACAAGGGGATGAAGACGGTAACCCAAGGATGGATTTAGAAACCGAGTTCAGAAGTGATGTGCATAGGGACAATCATGCAGTGGGGAATCTGGATGGAGAGCTAAGTCCCAGGAATGTTCTGACTGTGAGTGAACCACAACCAAATGAGGTTAGCCAAAATGTACATGTTGTGCAGCGTATAGCAGCTGTGAATGAATTGACAAGGCAAGCCGAAGGACTGACAGTGGCTAATAGCTGACCGTCAAGAGGCACAGCCTCTAGCGTCAGGCCCAGGTCCTGATGCAAGCAGCTTAGGAATGCGGAAACAAATGAGCAGAGATTCAACAGCTCCCGAGAAAAACTGGACAATATGAAAAGCCCTGACACAGGAGGGCTGGATGCAGTTAGACAACAGAAAATGGGTACCTGACCCGAATTGGATTTCCTTTTGTCCTACCTCTCCAGACAAGCAGGGGGCCCCCAGAGATTGTGATTACCAGGGAGAATCTTCAGGTCAGCATGGTAACTTTTTAAACATTAAAAAGAATTGGATACAAACACAAGAGGGACATGAAGGACTTGTAGAAGAAAGCCGACTATTTCAAGACCCAGAAACTGATAATGAGGACTTGCATACATCCCCCCTCCCTCCCCACGCCAAGATAGTAGGAGAACTGGGCCACGATTTTCTGATTTATTTAAAAACAATAAACTTGACCAAGCACCAAAGTGTAATGCAGTTCGCTTAGATATAGGGGAGGGCTACAGGACCACCCGGACAGAACATATGGGGCATGAAAATTATTGAAGGAGTCAATGAATTTTCAGACCTCTGATGTTTATGCCCTTATTAACATCAGAGGGGAGGACACATTTGATATTAGTTTTAAAATCTTTACAAGTTTAGACAAATTCTGGAATATGAGTCATGTAAAACATAGCCTTTGTGGACTCCCTTTTAGGCTATCCCAATTACTAAACCTTTGTTTAAAACAGTAAATACTGTATAATATTTAGAAATGAAGGGGTACATGTGGGAGATATTCAGTTTTGGCTGGAACAGAAATGCAATGATTTAGGGCCTCCTGAAGCCAGAATGGATACAGAGGGGATCTGGACAGGAGGCTGGAGATTGAAAGTTAAATTGAATATCATTGGGTCAGAAGTAATGCACATTCCTAACAGCTTTTTGGGGGGAAGGATGGGGTGGGGGGTATGCTTCTGTCCTGGCCAGCCCAAGGCCTGCTACAAATGTGGCAGTAGAAGACACCTCAGTAGTAAATGTAACAATATAAAATGTGCTCTTTGTGGGGACTTTGGCCATGATAGTGCTGTCTCTAGGAATGTATTTAAATGTAATCTGTGTGAGAAACAGGAAAATGCCTACCATCAGTGTCCTTGGGCTGGCCAGAATAGGCAAGGGGGCCTAGACAAAGAAAACTTGATTAATCAGGCTCAAGAAAGATGTAGGCCTCAGAATTTTGATGACAATAATGGGGAAACACCCAACACTGGTACACCACATTTTGAGACAGCTCATCCTACAGGAGAAACCACGATTGATACAGAGCAAGATAGTGAACCTAGACTGAAGGAAAGACAGGAGCAGGGAAAGAATCCAAGCACTTCTACAGATAGACAAGTGGTGGATACTATGCCCCTCCATATCTAACTTTCAAACTCCCCATCCAAAACGAGTAACCAGAGCAGCAGGTAGACAGAGGGATCCCCCCAGTACAGTTAGCACACACAACACCTTCCAGGCCCTCCAAGATATGAAGGGAGGTTCAGAGTCAGATGTGTCATCATGGTCCGAAGTCATTTCGGAAATGGAAATGGCATGTGAGGAAGATACAAGGACAGAGACATTAGAAACAAAAAAAAGAAAGGGAGAAAATGGAAAAAAATATAAAGCCACACCTTAAATGTAGCAGGAATGGCATCATTACACTTAATCTCTTTAAACACTTGCAGTATTAAAAATTATAAAAAAGGTTGGCATGCTTGACATACTGCAGAAGTTTAAAGGCAGATATCTTCCTGCAGGAAACCAGATTTAACTCCTTGCAAGATGTTTCACAGGCAAAAACATTTTGGACATGCGGGCCTTCCATTTGGTCATATGGGCCAGATGCAGCAGACGGGATAGGAATCTTATTTAATCACACACAGGTACAAGTCCAGAGGTTAACGGATATTGTACCGGGGAGGGCTCTACTAATAGAATGCATATTTAAGTGATTTTCCCTATGTCTAATTAACACATGCACACCACAAGTTAAAACAGCTAGGATTGAGCTATTTAATTTTATAAAACCCTATCCATTTACAACAAAACATATCATATTGGGGGGGGGGGGAGAGATTTAAACTGTAGTTTGAACATAAAAATAAAAGATAATATTCAAGAAAAGATTTATTGTGACTCCCATGCTCTACAGGATATACTAAAGGTAACTAACTTAAAATATGCTTATAGGGAATTACACAAGGATGCAGGATCTACCTATAGAAGAAATACATATTCAACTCATATAGACTTCTTTTTATCCAAGTTTTTATATTCAAATCTATTTCAGCTTAAACATTATGGGTTTTCTGATAATTTTGTTCTATCATGCAAACTAGGGTTACAAAACATTCTGCCAAAATTTCCTGTGGTTCAGAAAAGATGGAAGCTAAATTATTTTCTGCTGAATCAGGTGGAAATAAAGAATAAATTACTTCAGCTTATGGAAATCAGGAAAACAGTCGCAGAAATGTATGACACCTGGAGCACTTGGTGGGAAGATACCAAGACTGAAATAAAAAATCTCTTTTCTAAAATTGGAAAAGACAAAAGTAATTCACAATATATACAATATCTGGAATATAGAAACCAATTCTATATGTTAATTTCCTTACCAAATGTCTCTGGTTATAGAATACAGGAACAAATAATGAACACTAAAAGCAAAATGAGACAATTTCAATATGGTAGAGCGGCTTCTTTGCATGCAGAAATGAAGCTTAGCACGGAGAAAAAACCCTACGCTGACCCATATTCTACATTCTACAGGAGGCAGTATAGCACAGTGGTTTAAGTCTCTGAGCTGCAAATCTAGTGACATCCAGCAGACCAGACGTGGGTTTGAACCCCACAGCTTCCACTTGCATACTGTGTGACCCTTAGCAAGTCACTTAACTTCCCTGTGCTCCCAGGTTGCACCTGTAAAAAAGCTTTCAGCTTAGTGTGCTAGTCCTGGTTAAATAACTAACTAACTAACATGTAAACAGAAACTTAAAAAAAACAAAACAAATGGAAGGTTTATATAATGATTCCGGACAGTTAAGACATACGGATGTAGAAATGGTGGAAATAATACACAAATCCTTAATGAAGTCTTTGGGTACCAGATTTAATCCTAAAACACAGTGGGAAGAGGGAATGATAGACATCCGTGGACACAAAACATGTTTCAGCCTTTCCTACAGAAATGGGGGGGGTTCACCCAAATTTACAGATCCCAGACTGCCATACCTGCAATAAAAAAATTAAAATCATGGAAAAACAGGGTACAAGGGATACAGAGGAAGTTATTATATAAGGAAATAATGGAAAATAACTTTGCAGTACAAACTGATTTTCCGAGATGCACACCCTCTAGATTACATTCAGCTCTAAAAAGTTTGATAGACAAGAGGATTCCAGCCTCAATGTGGAATGTTCAATGGCTCAGTTGCCATGGGGAATTAGGGGTAAAAGGGAATTTAAAACACAAATCTATCTTAGAAAGACAATGTATCAAAACCTGAATGTAAAGGTACAGAAGAAACTTTGGAGCATTTATTTTTAACCTGTAACTTTGCCAAGCAATGTTTGAAGGATTTAGCCACTAGATGGCATTGGAGTCCAGCACAACACATGACCTATGAATGCCTGGTTTTAGGAGACTACACAGGATTTTTAGGTAGATATCACCCTAGCACACTGAATGTAATTTTTGCGAGTATAAAATATTATATGTGGCAAACTAGGTGCCAATACACGATACAACACATAAGTGCTCCAAATTCAATTGTCATTAAGCAAATAGAATCAGCTATTTCATACCAGGAAAAAAAGGAACTAGTGCAATTAGAGTGTAGAAAGTTTCACAAATTATGGGAACACATTTCTTGAATTCCTTAAGAACGGTAGAAAGGAATGAGTGTAGAAGACACGAGGAATGCCGAGATACACATATAGGCTTTAGGAAAAGCTTTGGGGTTTTTTCTTTTTTTTCTCTCAAATGTGTTTTTTAGCTATTGTATTTTTTTAAATATTAGATAAGGTATATTGTAGTGTCTAGACTGTATGCCCAAATGAAATGACAAGAATATAACTTGTATGAATTATGGATGTATTAAACTTGAAGTTATGTTTTTCACAATAAAAAATTCCCCTACTCTTCCAGTAGGGGGACCCTATGACAGAATTCTGCATGCTGTCAGCCTGTAGAGGTGAGCCATGAGAGAAGACATGCGGGAGGCTGGGGAACAGGTCTCCGCCCCTGCCTCTATTCTCACGGAGACCAGTGCATCGGAACTGAGGAACAAAGAAGTTGTAGAGAAGGAGCAGTGCAAGAGTAAGCCAACAAAGGATGGTCCAGTTATTAAATAAAAACTGGGAAAGAAAAATGCAGTGGAGACCTCCGTAGAAGCTGAAAATGGACCAACAAGCAGTAACTAAACAAAAACTGCATTACTACTGTCTGAGCTAGAAAAAGAAGAAAAGCGCATTAGGGACAAAAAGTCTGTTTTGCTAAAAGAAATAGAGCAAAATAATATGGAAGGCAGTGAGAGGGAAGTGGCCTGTCAAGAATAGCTGAGACATGCTGACGTGGTCACCTCAAAGCAGGCCACGCCCTGTAAACCTGAAATGCCAATGTCAGAAGAAACTAAAGCCTTGAAAGGATTGGAAAGAGAGGGTCGCAAATGACTTGGCCTAAGATGGGCAGGAGATGTAAAAGGAAAAACACAAGGCAAAAGTAAAACAAAAGGACAAGAAAGTAAAAATGAAAAGGATAAAGAAACAGACAAAGGGGGTCCCCAAATAGCAGGGAAAAACAAGGGATTCAGACATGGAAATGCTAATTGAGTTTAGAGATATTCCAGACTGGGTTGCAGAAGCACTAACAAATGCTGGATGGAAAAGAATGGAGGGTGGGGTAGGTTGGGACCCAAACAGACTCAGTACCTTTAAGCAAGGAGGAATAAAAACGAATGAAAAGCCAAGCAAAGGAATAAACATGGGGAATAAAGTAGAAAATGAGACATGTTCTAAGGATAGGGAGGATGCAGACAATACTAAAGAAATGGAAGGCTTAACAGAAGGGGAAAGTGGGGAAATCTCCATGGAGGTGGAACAAAAAAATTATACAAACAGATAAAGACCTAAGCGACGGGGAAAATAAGCAAAAAGAGAAGGTATGGGGAGAAAATACTAGAGAGAAATTATTCCCTGAAGAATACAAAATGCAGCAAGCAAAAAGAAGAAACGCAGTGAGGTTAATATTTAAAGGGGCAGCTGCAGATGCTCAGATAGATTATATATAGGGAGACAGCTGCTGAAAGATTACATGAAATTTTACCCACATGAAATTTATGCTCTAATACATGTGCTAGGAAGTATGGAATATGACATCAGTTTTAAACACCCAGGGGGCCTAGACAGATTTTGGAAGCTATTTCACCAGATCAAAAATACTCCACAATGGAGTCAATTCTTGGCAATCCCTCTAATAAAACCTGCCTTTAAAATAGTTACAGTGCTCTTCAGAAATGAGGGGGTGAATGTATCTGATATTACTTTTTGGCTGAAGCGAAGATGCGTAGTTCATGGCCCCCCAGAATCTATCTTAGATGAAGAATGTTTATGGACTGGGGTGGAAATATAAAATAACTTTAAAACAGACAAATGGGGAGATGCAACATCTGGCTAATTGTTTCTTTTTGGGAAGAAATCGAGGAGTTGTCTTCTGCTCAGGGCAACCAAGGGCCTGCTATAGGTATGGTGAAAAAGGGCATCTGAGTAATGCATGTGGACAGATAAAACGTGAACTATGCGGGACGATTGGACATCATGAGGTACACTGTAAAAAATAAAATGTAGCCTGTGTGAAGATGAAGGACATTTCCTTTTTACATTGCCTGTGGGCAGCTCACAATAGTCTAGACCCAGGTGAAATGGAATAGGATGTGTATTTGGCAGTGGCCCAGAAGGAAAAGAGAATAAAACTGTATATGACATCAGAAATAATGAAAGGGGCAGGCAATACAATGAGCGTGGAAATGAAACTATCCCCACAAAGGCAGGTCCCCCTGTGACTCCCCTCTGGTCAGAAGAAAAATAAAACCAACCAAAAAATAGAGAGCCTGAGAGTGACAAGGAGGAGGAAAAAAAGACAAGTACTGATACACAAAAAAATGGAAAAAAGGTGGAAACAAAATTTACCATGGTAACCAGATCAGAAAAGAAGAAGCAACCCAGAACTCTGAAAGGGTTGCACTTGGAGAGAGATATAGAGGGGATAGAGCTAGTGAACAGATATACCCTACTACAGGACAAGGAATGGGCCATAATAGAGGAGGACTCAATTTCTTCATGTGTGGACATATCAGAACCTGAGGACTCAGCAGATGAGGACACAACAGACACACAAGTGTCAAAAAAAAGGAAAAAAGCAAAAGATGCATGAGGAAAGACTATAAAATAACTTGTTAATTTAAATAGACCGTTTGATCTGTTTTTCAAGTGATTTGAATAGTATAAAGTGTAGGCAAAAATGGCTAATAACCTTTAAAATGTTAAGAGATTTAAAGTGTGACATAATAGTCATGTAAGACACAAGAATACATACCATTGAAGAATTAAAACAAGCGCAGAAAGATTAGAGATGGGGGCCTTCACTATGGTCTATTGAGGAAGAAAGATGCTCAGGGGTTGGGGTAGCTTTTTCAATAAATGAAGTAAAAGTTACAAAAATAGTGGACCCAGTACCAGGGAGGGCTTTCATAGTAGATGTGGTAATTAAAAAAACAGCAGCTAGGATTATTACTATATATAATCCACAGACTAAAACAGAAATAAAATTATGGAGATAAATGAGCTGTATTTATATACTTCTAAATTGATGTTATGGGGTGGGGACTTCAACTGTGGGTTAGCAAAAGAGGATTGGGGGAGAAAAACAGGAAAAACTTTTTGTGACACAAACATGTTAAAAAGCATCTTGAAAAAAGGAGGTTTAGAAGATGCATACCAAGTAAGAAAGAAAAAGGCAGAACATACATTCTTTAAAGGTAGGCTCTCAACGAGAATAGATTATTGAATGATAACTAAAGAAACAAGGTTAAGGATATAATGGTAGTCCCAATAGAAACTTCAGATCACATGGGAGTGAAACTAATTATAGATTTGGGTCAACAAGTGAAGTTTGGAAAAGGTTTTTGGAGGATGAATACGGAGAAGTTACAAGGAACTATTTGTAATGAGAAAATAATAGATTTATTTAAGGCCAGGGAATGGTACTGGATTTATATGACTCCTTCATAGAATGGTAGGAGGATACAAAATGGGACATTAAACAATTAATGCTTGATAAGTCACAGAGAAAAGAGGCAACAAATTGTAAGAAATATCTACGTTTAAGGACCCAATTATATAAATTAATTATGCTACAAGCAAAAAATAAGGTGGACAAAACAGACCAGATAGAAGAAGTAAAAAGGCAAATGAGGAATTATCAGTACAACAGAGCTAAATAATTAATTATGAAATAAAAAAGCAGTACACAGGGTACAAAATTTCAAAGTAATCCATTTGAAAGCATTAAGGATAGGAAAGATAGCAGAGTGATGTATGAGTTAAGAGACAATACAGGAAATTTACAAACAGATATAGGAAACATAAAATGTATTGTACAGGAACATGTAAGACAGAAATTTCAAAGACAGGGTGGCAGAAAAAGAGAAGATTTTTTAGAAAAAGCATAGATTCCCAAATTAGGGAAGGAAGAGGCTATGGCCAGATATTCAAAGTTTATGAGCAAACCATTTGGCGCGAGGATTAGTATGGTCTGCCATATTCAAAGGCCAAATAGCCATACAAACTGCATTAGCGCCGGGCAAATCATAATTATATGCAAGTGGTAAAGTGAACATGAAAACAGGTGCAGTGAGATATTCAGCGACTAGCACCGCGCTAAGGTGTTTAGTGCGACATAGCATGACCCTTAGCACGGTACAAATTACCACCCAGGAAAAGCTGGTCTTAACTCTGGGCAAACAGCTTTGCATGACATTGGTGCTTTGCGTGGTGTTAGTGAGGGATTAGCGCGGCTTGCGTGACCCTAATATATGATCATGACACTTAAAAAATGCCAGACTTGGAGGACACATGCTGCTCACTGATGGCACCATCATAATGCCAACAGCTGCCACCAGTCTCAGCCAAGCACAGACAGTAAGGGGTGATCTGACTCACAGGGGACATCATGGTAGTGTGGCCATACAGCACACACCTGCAGACCATACGTCTGTGGTGACCAACAGATGCCAGCAGACACATGCAGTACTGTTGGCATGGTGGCAATTGAGGGGAGGGTGTATGGGTGGCCAGACCTCACCACAGCCCAGATGTGGCCACAAGGCTGGGACACATCACTCAGTTCACATGGGCCAGTAGTGGGAATACCCCACCACCTGTGTGCCTGTTGGATCTTACATGCCCCCCCCAGCCAAATACCGCACAACTGTACAGATGCCACAGCACACACAGCCGGCCATGTATATGTCACTGTGAGCATCCCATGCCACAGGTGCAGCATCTGTGGAGCAGACAAGAGCGAAACAGTACTGTCCACTGTCAGTAATCACCTGCAAGCTGGGCCTGTCACTGTATACAGTGCAGTGGTCATCACTGCCCTACATACCATAGGCATTGCTGTGTCCCTCACACTACTGGCCCCCTTGCTACTGTAGTGTCTGCTGTGCACTATAGCATGGCCTACAGTGTGATGGTTGCATGCAGCACCACCACCGCCTGTGCCTATGCTGTGTTGTCCCCTGGGGCACACAATGCTATGCTGTACTGCATACATGTAGCCTGCAGCAAACATCATGCACTGTCAGACTGACCTGCAGGCGGAGCTGCGGCAGACCAGGTCAGCCCCTGTACTTCCAGACTGACCTACAGGTGGAGCTGTGGGACCCTGCAGTAATGCTGGACAAACTGCATGCAAAGCAGGGAATAATGAGATGCTAATTTTGCTGTTTGCCCAGAGACTGTCGAAGTAGGCTCATTTTCATGTCACATTTGAATATGGCAGATCTTAGTGCTGGGCAAACAGCTTAGCTCTGCGCTAAAACGCGGTGTTAATGGTTCGGGGGAATATTATACAGTTTTGATCACTGTTCTTTCACAGCTGTAGCTGCCTGCAGCTGTACAGGATCCACGCAATTTGCTGGCACACATATTAGCCACATAGTTCATCTCTACCTGCCCTCACGTCGCTGTCTACTGTGTTGTTGTTGTGGTTTGCACTTCCTGGTTGCTATATTCAGTGCTGTCTTATTCCAGGGCTACGTTTGCCGTGCACTCCAAGTCCAGTTTTCACGGCCTCATTCACATGCTATATTCAGAAGCTGTATTCCTTTTGAATGTAGCTTGCTTTGTGCTCCTGGCTAAGTTTGCCCGCCAGGCAGTGTTAACTTAGCCCAGGGGCAATGTTTTGAATATCTGGCCCTATAGCTTTAAGTGGTGAGATAAAAGAGAGTGAGGTTAGGGAAGCAATAACATCTTTAACAGTTACCACGGTGCCAGGAATAGATGGTAGTCCAAACACCTTTTATAAAAAAATATGAAGAACATGTTTCAAAAATGTTAACCTTGGTATACAATGAAATATTTCAAGGAGGAAAAATGTCAAAAAGTAAAACATATGGGTAACTATATTTTTACATAAAAAGGGGACAAAGCAGATATTAAAAACTGGAGGCCAATAAGCCTGCTGACAACAAATGATAAGATACTGGCAAAAATATTAAATAAAAGGATGATGACTTACACAGCTCAATTGATTTTACAGTCTCAAACTTGTGGAATTCCAGGTAGGGACATTAGGCAAAATTGAATATACATATGGGAAATTATAAATGAAGGACAAGAGTGTAAACTGGAAGGGTGCCTGTATACAGTAGATCAAGAGATGGCCTTTGATGCCATACAGCATAACTATATGTGGGATATCTTGGAGAAATACAACATTCCAGTTAAGCTGATAGAATTGATAAAGAGAATAATAGATAGGTTACTATACGTTATAAGGCAGTAATTCCATCGAGAGGTTCTGGGGACATGGGAACCTCGAGAACGAAGCTCGAGAGGTTCCCATGTCCTCAGAACCTTGAAATGGAATTACTGCCTTAAAATGTATACTAAGCTAACTATTATTTTTTTTAATATATGGATCCAAGTTTTTTTAGTGGGTGGTCAGCTGCTGCCATGAAGGATTCTGTCAGTCCTACCGACCGCCGCACTGACTCACTCCGTCTCTTTCTCCCCCACCTGCTCGCACACACAGGACGCTGCCTCGCTCTGTTTCTTTCTCCCCTGCCCACTTGCACACATGGGACAGTAAAAAAAAATGTTTTTTAGTCGTACCTTTTCTTCTTTTTGTGTGTGGGGGGGGGGGTAACATGGCATCAGCCGGATAACTCCTTTTGAAAATGAAAAACCGGAAGTGCCATGGACACTGCGCTCTCGCTAAGCGAGAGATGACCACCATGTTTTGAAAACTGTTTTGGCTGCCCACAGACAGAGAGCGGCCATGATTAGCCGCATTGTGAGAAACAATGGTTGATTGACATTTAAAATGTTTACTGATTTGGGGCATTGTGGGCTTGCGCTGTTGAGTTTGGTTGGTAATACTATCATTCAGGTCCCAAATGATACTATTATGGGACATGAACGATAGTATTATCACTATCAAAGTGTAGTATTATCACTTCAGGAGTGATAGTATTACTGCAGATTTTTTGTATGCTTTACTGTTGTATTCATTTTGAAATCCATATATTAAAAAATTTTTATATATAGAAGTGCAAGTATGTCCAATGATAAACGAACATTTGGGGACTCCAATGTGTGTACAAAATAGGATGAGGCAGGGATGCCTCCTAAGTCCATTACTGTATGTGTTTTGTTTGGATCCATTATTAAGGAGAATTGAGGAAGAAAAGAAATAAAAGGTATAGCTTGGGGGAAACAGAACACTACAGAAAACATGTACTTATGCAGATTATTTTATCACATTAGTTGAAAACCAAGTGTCGAGGAAAAAATGTTAGAAATAGTTAAAAATAATAATAAATACACTAGAATTATGATAAACACAGAAAAAAGTAAGATTTGTCCATTAGGATAGGTAAGTAGTAAGACAGAGGGTGAATTAGAAGTAGTACAAAATGAAACTAACATTTTGGGGATTATTTTTTGGGGAAAAGATGCAGCCTGTACAAACTGGGAAGTGAAATATAAACTAGCACAAGGAAAAATAAATAGATGGAAGGATGAGAGGTTGACAAGGGGAAAGCAAATTTACTTACTGAAAACATTCATTGTGAAAATGTTCTTATATGTGGCCTACATATTCCCAATATCACAACAAATGCAAACCAACATTTTAGGGCTTTTCTTTCAGTTGTTATGGGGTTCAAGGTTAAACCCAATAAAAAGAAGTCATACATATAGACCAGTAGGGGAAGGGGGAATAAACATGATCCAACCTATAGTTTTTTTTAAATATTTTTTGTATATGAATGTAGTACCCATTCTGCAGGGAAAAGAAACACTATGGAAGCAGCTGGTACATAGGTGGAGTCCAATAACGTTAAGAAGTATAGGGAAGAAAGGGAACATAAAGGGGAAGCAAGAGGTGCCTGTCTATATGGAGACATGTAGGAAATACCTGACACAGTGGGGAATAACAACAGACCTTCTGTTAAGGAAAAACAGGAAACAAGCTTATAAAGAGATGGTGGGGAAAAAACTATTATGATATCCCAGTTTTTAAAGTAGAAGAAGGAATAAATACAGATAAGATATTAGAAATAACTTTGGAAAAGAAAAGTCCAAAAAGAATGAAAGAAACAGTATGGCTGTGTAGCCATGGGAAACTGAATAGGAAAGGTAATCAGAAGCATAAGAGTAAAGAGGAAAGGATATGTGCAGGAACTAGTTGTGGAATGGCAGAAGACAGTATGGAACACCTTTTTTGGGGATGTACCTTTATAAAGCCTTTCTGGGAATCTTTAGCAAGTTATTGGGATATGGAGATTTTTAAAAATATGACTTATAGGGCCAGATATTCAAAGCTTTGTGCCGGGCAAAAAACGTTTGCACAGGTTTAGCGCGGGATTAGCGTGGGTCTGCTATATTCAAAAGGCCAAATAGCGCGGGCAAACTACATTAGCGCTGGGCAAAATTATAATGTATGCAAGGGGCAAACTGACATGAATACAGGCGCAATGCTATATTCAGCAACTAGCGCCGTGCAAAGTGGTTTTGCGTAACTTAGCATGACACTTAGCACGGTGTGCACATTACCGCCCAGGAAAAGCTTGTCTTAACCCTGGGCAATCAGCTTTGCACGGTGTTTGCGTGGCTTTTGCGCGTGGCTTTGTGCGACCCTAACAAATACATATGACACATAGACAAAGCCAAACATAGAGGAAACATGCTGCTAACTGATGGCATCACAATGATGCCATCATCTACCACCAGTCCCAGCCATGCCAGGCAGTAAGTGGTGACCCTGTCGCCAGTGGACAACATGGCAGTGTGGCCATACAGCACACACCTGCGGACCACTCTTCTGTGGACATCAACAGATGCCAGCACACACATGCAGCACTGTGGGCATGGAGGATGTTGAGGGGAGAGTGTATGGATGGCCAGGCTGTGCCATAGACCAGGTGTGGCCACAAGGCTGGGACACATCATGCAGTGCACATGGGCCAATATTGGGAATACCCCAACACCAGTGTGCCTTTCTGATAATATATGCCCCCCCCCGGGCACATACCACACAGCTGTACAACTGCCACATCACGCAATGCCGGACAAGTATATGTCACTGTGATCATCCCATGCCAGAGGTGCAGCATCTGTATGTCACACACCGGCATAACAGTAATGTCCACTGTCAGTAAACACCTGCAGGTTGGACCTCTCACTGTATATAGTGCAGTCATTATCACTGCCCTACACACCATAGGCATTGCTGTGTCCACACACTACTGGCCCCCTTGCTACTGTAGTGTCTGCTGTGCACTGTAGCATGACCTACAGTGTGACAGTTGCATGCAGCACCACCACCATCTGTGCCTATGCTGTGTTGTCCCAGTACAGCTGCAGGCAGCAGCGCATGTGGAAGTAGTGTTCAAACCTGTATAATATTCCCCAAGCTGTTTGCACAGCGCTAACATGTGTGCACGAGTTTAGCGCAGGGCTGAACCATTAGCCCAGCACAAGTTACATGCAAATCAGGGCATAATGAGATGCTATTTTGGATGTTTGCCCAGAGATTACCTAAGTAGGCTCATTTGCATGTCACTTTTGAATATGGCAAAGTTTAGCACCGCGCAGACATGTTTGCACTGGGCTAACGGTTTAGCCCTGTGCTAAACCCGTGCAAACGTGAAACTGGCGCAAACAGTTCGGGAATATTTTACAGTTTTGCACACTGCGCTTTCACATATGCTACTGCCTGCAGCTGTACTGGGTCCACGCATTTGCTGGCACACACATTGGCCACATAGTTCACCTCTACCTACCTTCCCATTGCTGTGCACTATGTTGCTGTTGTGATTTGCACTTCCTGGTAGCCATATTCAGAGCTGTCTTATTCCAGGGCTAAGTTTGCCCTGCACTCCCAGCCCAGTTTGCCCAGCCTCATTCCCATGCTATATTCAGAAGCTGTTTGCCCTGGGCTATTCCTTTTGAATATGGCTTGCTTTGTGCTCTGGGCTAAGTTTGCCCACTGGGCAGTGCTAATTTAGCCCCGGGGTAAAGTTTTGAATATCTGGCCCATAATGTCTTAGTATATGGACAGCTGACAAAACAAAATGGGAAACCTGAATAAACACACCATATATGTTATTCTTGCTATATTGAAGTGGGTTATTTGGCAAGTGAGATGCCAAAAATGTACTGTTTAAAATACAGGATGAACTGGATAAAGTATATCAAGAAGAATGTGCTTTGTATGGGGAGGAAAAAGGGAGAGAGGTATGGACTGATATAAATAGAATTGGATAAAGAATGTGTAAAAATGGGACTATAATGGAATGAATATGTTGAATTGGACAAGTTTATTGTAATGATTATTTTTGTTTTTAAATAAAAAATTCCCCTACTCTTTTCGAGAAGTGCCATGGGATCTGTAACATCCACCTGAACAGGCAGACGGGACCTCAGTTTAACATCTCATCTGAAAGACCACATCTCAGCTCCCCCCTCATGCTACACTACAGTGTCGGTATTGGAATTTAACCCTAGTGGCTGGTGTGGGGATAGAACCCACAGGCTCCTGATCTTCTGGCCTCAGAGGCAAGTATGCAACCTGCTGAGCCACTAACACTGATAGATACAACCCTCTCTGTGTATATTCTCCCTCCATCTGGCAGTTTCTAGCAGCCCTTTCTTTCTAGCAGCCCACTCCATTTAAATCCTCCCTCCTTATGGCAGTTTCCAGCAGCCCTTTCTTTCTTGCAGCCCTCTCTGTTTAAATCCTCCCTCCTTCTGGCAGTTTCTAGCAGCCCACTTTGTTTAACTTCTCTCTCCTTCTGACAGTTTCTAGCAGCCTTTTCATTCTAGCAGTTTCTAGTAGCCCTCTCTATTTAAATCTGCCCAACTGCAAGTTTCTAGCAGCCCACTCTGTTTAAATCCTCCCTCCTTCTGGCAGTTTCTAGCAGCCCTCTCTGTTTAAATCCTTACTCCTTCTGGTAGTTTCTAACCCCAGATATTCTTTTATATTCCTAACTCTCTGTAGTCAGCCTCCTAAGCAGAGCTACCCGGAGAAAATGGAACTGTATGCTAATGATATAACCTATCATTGGCTCGTGCCACTTATGCAAACTGCTGCCCTTATCAGCAGCATCGTTCCACCAACATCTCAGATTTCTTTCTCCACCTGACAAGTCAAGACACCTTGGAGACTTCCCTCTCAGTTGTTCCTTGTGGTTCATCACTAAATATAAATAGTTTCTTATATTATTATTTTTACTGCTGCCTTTACTTCTGTTTATAATCTTACTGTTAGTTAGCATTATTTTAGTGTTGTTTTAGTTTATTTTCTCGGTTCCTCACAGTTTGGACTAACCATTAAGGAACTGGGTCTTAGTACCTTTTCCTGAGCTTTATTTTTTGTCTCCAGTATTTATTTTAGCTTATTTGAGTTTTTAACATAGAAGGTGACAGCAGAAGGAGACCGCTATGTCCATCTAGTCTGCCCATTTGTTTTAGACCTATTCTGATACTGTAGTTGCCCTTTGTAGTCAAATTACTGTATTTACTGTATATTGTAACCGCTAACCTGGTTTCTGTGAACCGCTAATCCAGTTCTATTTCTGCAGTTCCCGGTTCAGTATCGGAACTTTCTTCAGTTCCTGAACTGACCGCATTAAAAAAAAAAGAGAGTAAATTCTTTATTGAGGTTCTGTTTTTCTTTATCGATTGAACGAATGCAGAAAAACCAAAGAAAAAGACTGGACCCCCAGGATTTAAAAACTGCCTTAAGTGTGGAGATGTTTTTGCGAAGGCAGACAAGCACAAATTATGTGTAGTCCGCCTGGGGACTGACTGTTTTTCAGTAGATAGTGATACTTGTATCTGTAAATCATTCCCTCAGAAAACAGTTGAAAAGAGAATGAAATACTCCAAAGAAAACTGGAGAAGGGTGCTGCAGGTTTTGACCAACCCACATTCTCTAAACCTGTGGGTGAAACTGCTGTGTCTACTTTGAGCAGCCCTAACAAGGGTGAAACAGCTACTGGCAAAAGGATGGGTAATCCGGCTGACTCTCCAATTCTCACCAAAAAAATGAAAAAAAAAAAAGCACGTTGAACTCCTGGCTGATAAACCAAAATGGGTTTCATCTGCGCCTCACAGCCTGCCATCATCAGAGGAGATTGCCCAGGCCATGAAGGTCATACAGGCATTGCAGGGCTTTATACCTACTCCGACTCTCCCAGCACTGGTTCAAATCCCAGTTGGTCCCTCCTCTGATCCAAACACATCTCAGGAGAGAATGGAGTTTGAGGAGTATGAGTTACCTGAAATGGATGAAGGTGAGCCTACTGAGCCTGAGAGCTCACCAGAGCTGGAATTCGGATCTCCTCCTAGACCAGAGGATTTTTCCTCTCATTTTTCCTTTGTCAGTAATAGTGGATGCCCTTGATCTGGCTACCACAGAGGTCATAGAGGATGACGAAGAGGCTGAATATATGGAGATGATGGGGTTAACACCCACAAAGAAAATTCTATTCCCTATAAACAAGTTTCTTAAAAAGACTTAAAGTCTATGATCGTGCAAACTCCAAATTCTGTCCCACCTCTGGAAAAGAAGGTGGATAAAAAGTATCAGCTGGACAGACAAGGGGCTGAATTCCTCTTTTTTCACCCTGACCATTAGGGGCTAGTCCAGCAAGCAGCCTGTGAGAAGGTGAGGGTGCCTTTAGCTGCTCACCCAACTGAGAAGGACTCTCGCAAAATAGACAGCATGGCAAAAAAGGGGATACCTGGCTGCTTCACTGGGAGTAAAACAGGCTAACTATCAGCTTACTCAGCACAGTATCAGAAATCAGTGTGGCAGTCTGTGTTGGCCATAGCAGAGAAGGCCCCTTCACCTCTCTCTGATGATTTGACTGAGACAGCCAGGTTTGGGCTGGAAGCAGCCAAGTATCACTTTCAAATGGCAGCAGATGCCAGTGACAATGCTGCTAGATGGATGACCCTTACCATAGTCCTTAGGAGGTTAGCATGGCTCAAGGCTACTAATTTGACACAGGATACCCAGGCCAAGGCTATGGATTTTCCTGTAGAGGATCATTCATTATTTGGCCAACAGACTGAAGTATACATGAAGAAGGTGAATGAATATAAGGCCACCTATAAAAGTAATTCCTCAAAGGAGAGGCCTTCCTCCTCCTGTAGGCCTTATGGAAGGGGAGGCAGAGGTAGGTCAGCCTATAACAGACCTTTTGTATCAGGCATAGGTTGTCCCCCAGTATCAGCAATACCCACAGCAGACTGGGTATTTCAGGGGCAGGGCTAGAAGGGGCTCTACGAAAGGTTCCCAAACTACCCAAGCTCAGCCCCAGGCAAAATATAACCCCTGACTTAATGATCAAGGAGGGGGCAGACTATTTCCAGGCTTGGCAGTCCATCACCACAGACAGGTAGATCCTGGAGGTAGTGAGTCAGGGCTTGTCACTAAGTTTCAAGTCTTTCCCTCCCTTGAGAACAAGGGTGTTCAAACCAGCTTCCCTCCTAGAGAAAAAAACTCCTGGAAAAGGAGGTTCAAAACCTTCTCCAGTTGAAAGCAGTGGGGTGTGTTCCACTTCAGCAGAATGGAAGAGGTTTCTATTCAAGATACTTCCTTACCAAAAAGAAAAATGGGGAGTGGCAGTCTATTCTAGACCTCAGACTACTGAACAGGCACTTAATAAAGCCAAAGTTAAAAATGGTCACACTGGCAATGATTTTGCCAGTAATCCAGCAGGGAGATTGACTAGCATCTCTGGATCTAAAAGATGCCTACTTTCATATCCCAATCAGAGAATCCCACAGGAAATACCTCAGATTCAGACTTCCATCAAGACACTACCAATTCTCAGCTCTACCTTTCGGCCTCACTTCAGCACCAAGGGTGTTTACAAAGTGCTTGGCAGTGGTGGTAGCATACCTAAGAAGATTAGGTGTATCAGTCTTCCCTTATCTTGATGGCTGGCTGGTGGTGGGAAGTTCACCACAACAGGTACAAGACCATTTAAAAGTAGCACTAAACTTGTTACAGTCTCTGGGTTTCCTGGTAAATCAAGATAACTGTGTTCTCACCCCAGTACAAGTCCTGCATTTCATAGGAGCAGAACTGAACACAGTAAAGGAAGAGCTTTCCTCCCTCAGGATAGGATGCAAAGCATTCTGCAGATAGCTACCTTATTCAAGCTGAACGAGCCATGGTCAGCAAGGCAGTTTCTGCAACTTCTGAGACATATGACTGCAACAACAGGCACAGTTCTGGGAGCCAGGTTCCAGATGAGGGACATACGGTTTCATCTTAGAGCACACTGGTGCTGAAGAAAAGACAATCTGACAAAACCAATTCCAGTAACAAAAACTTTGCTACAGGCCCTCCAATGGTGGAAGGAAGCAGACAACCTCAGGGAATGGGTACCTTTCCAAAAGGAAACCCCATCAGTCATTCTTACAACCAATGCCTCTTTGTTAGGGTGGGGTGCTCACTGGATCCACAATGAGTCGAATGACCTGACAGCGAAACCAGCAGGTCGACTGCATTTTGCAGTCAGCTGCCAGTTTGCAGAAGCAACAAGTGTCTTCTTTGGGGGGCTGTGCCCCCCGCACCCCCAACCCCCCATTTAGGATTCTCAACTCTGAGTTGGAGCTGAGTCGGGGGGGTGCAGGACCCCCTACAGACAATGCTGGGTGCCAGCGGGTTCCCTACAGTAACGTGGCACTGTTGTCACTGTAGGGGACTCTGCTGTCAACATGTCAACATCAGGGATGTATACTGTACTCACTTAGGGGAACACACCATCCATGGAACCTGGTCCATCAGAGTCATTCCTGCACATAAATCTGCTGGAGCTAAGGGCAGTGTTTCTAGCCTTGAAAACATTCACCCATCTGGTACCAGGGAAAGTGGTGCAAGTCTGGACAGACTCCATAAAAATGTACCTTATAAACAAGCAAGGGGGAACAAGGTTAGACCCCCCATGCACAGAGGCAATGAAAGTCTGGAGTTTGGTTTACTCACTGAAGGCTTCTTTACAGGCCATTTATGTGCCAGGAAAGAACAATACCCTAGCGGATGCCCTGAGCAAAATCAATCAGGCACATCACAAGTAGTCCATCAACAGGCAAGTGCTGGACTCAGTGTTCAGGAGACGGGGCACACCAGAGGTGGATCTCTTTGCATCCCAAGAGAATCATCATCTGCCCCTCTTTTGCTGCAGACCACCAGCCAAGGGAACAATCCCACTGGATGCTCTGGCTCTGTACTGGTCAGGGAGAAGTCTATATGCTTTTCCCTCCAATCCCATTTTCATCCAGTCCCATTTTCAAAAAGTTCTTTAAAAGTCTGTGCCATTTGCACCCACCTATTAGGGAACCAGTACCAGTATGGGACCTGAACATATGCATTGTTCAGCTCATGAAACCTCCTTTTGAGGCTATGTCCTCAGTACATTTAAAATATGTAACCTGGAAAACTGTTTTTCTGGTTGCAGTTACTTCAACTAGATTAGAATCAGTGAACTTCAAGCCCTGTGTGTTGAGAAGGACTACCTTTCCTTCCATAATGAAAAAAAGGTGCTGAGAACCAATAGGAAATTTCTCCTTTTCACTTAAACCACTCCATTACATTACCAGTTTTCTTCACTGAACATACTAATTCAGGTGAGCGTAGACTCCATAGTCTGGATGTCAAAAGGGCATTAAGTTACTATATGACCAACACCAGGGATCATAGACATGACAAACAGCAGCTATTCCTTACCTATGGGGATGTAGGTAAGGGCACCCCAGCTTCTAAGTGGTCAGTCTCTTGCTGGATAGTCCAATACATTCAGTTTTGCTATTCAAAAGTTGGCAAGGAACCCCCAGCAGGGATGAGGTCTCATTCAACCAGGGGCACAGCTGCTATTATAGCAGCATCCAAGGATATTCCTTTAGTGGAAATCTATAAAGCAGCTACCTGGAGGACAGTGTATACATTTACTAAACACTACAGTTTGGACACATAGTCCAGAAGTGATGCCAGGTTTGGCACAGCAGTCCTGCACTGCCTATTTCCTAAGAATGTTCTCTGCCCACCTCCAAAGGTACTGCTTTGAAGTCAGCAGACAGTTAGGAATATAGAAGAATACCTGGGGTTAGAAGAAAAAATTACTCACCTTAGTAATCTTGTTTCTTCCAAGGTATTCTTCTATATTCATAACTCTCCCATCCTGCCTCCCCTTCCAGAACCAGAGCCTCTGCACCCCTGACCAAGTATTTTAATATAAAATCCCAAACACTGGCATGCATAGTTTTTAACCCTAGTGGGAAATATTTAATTCCCTTCTTTTTCCAGGTGATTCTGGCATTCAGGGGGGTTTAGTATTACAATAATATTCAGGGTATTTCATACTGTCATGCACAGCTGAGTTGTGTTACATTTAGATAAGTATATTTAGATAGTCTTAGTATAGGTTGCCTTGTAGGCCCCTTAGAAATCTGACACGTTGGTGGAACATTGCAGCTGATAAGGGCAGCAGTTTGAATAAGTGGTACAAGCTAATGATAAGTTCTGTCCTTAGCATATAGTTCCATTTTCTCCAGGCAGCTCTGCTTAGGAGGCTGACTGTGGAGAGTTATGAATATAGAAGAATACCTTTGAAGAAACAAGATTACTAAGGTGAGTGATTTTTTTTCTAGCAGCTCTTTCTTTCTAGCAACCCTCTCTGTTTAAATTAGTTCCACCATCAGAATGCACCCATCCGAGTGCGCCCATCAGGGCACTAAGGATTTTACTTTGCATCCTGCGTTTAATACCAAGGGCTGTGCCCCCCGCCCCCAACTATTTATTCTAACTACAGGGGGCTCAGATCTCAGGGAATGGTGGCAAATTTTGCAATTTGGCACCCTATTGATGGGTGCACTCGGAGTGGTGCACAGATGGCCAGAAAGGGTTTAAATCCTCCCTCCTTTTGGTACTTTCTAGCAGCCCTTTCTTTTTAGCAGTTTCTAGCAGCCCACTCTGTTTAAATCTTCCCTCATTCTTGCAGTCACTAGCAGATCTCTGTTTAAATCCTCCCTCTTTCTGGCAGTTTCTAGCAGTCCTTTCTTTCTAGCAGATTCTAGCAGCCCATTCTGTTTAAATCCTCCCTCCTTCTTGCAGTCACTAGCAGACCTCTCTGTTTAAATCCTCCCTCTTTCTGGCAGTTTCTAGCAGCCCACTCTGTTTAAATCATCTCTCCTTCTGGTAGTTACCAGCAGCCCTCTCTGCTTACATTCTCTCTCCTTCTGGCAGTTTCTAGCAGCCCTCTCTGTTTAAATCCTCCCTCCTTCTGGCAGTTTCCAGTAGCCCTTTCTTTCTAGCAGTCCTCTCTGTTTAAATCATCCCTCCTTCTATTATTCTTATAGAATAATAGATAGGTAAGTGTGCACAACCAGGCTGTGTTTCCATCAAGGGAATTCTAAGACATCATAGATCTCAAGAGCGAATCTCGCGAGGTCAGTGATGTCATAGAATCCCCGCGATGGAGACTCAGCTTTGTTCATGCTCACTTAGCTATCTGTTATTTTATATAATAGATAATGAGCACTTATTGTGCATAGAAAACAAAACGGCATGTAAGTAAGCATTCTGACAGTGACACAAGTAGCTTTAAATAAGGTTTTACTGATGGCAAAAATGGACATTTCATTTAAAAAAAAAACAGTACTAAAGGAAACTGGTTTAACCAATGACAGATCGATGCAGTAAACATTCTCATAAACATTCTTCTCAAGTGGACATTTAATTTACACAAAAAAGCAGAACTCAAGGAAACTGTTTTAACTGATGGCAGATTTGAATAACAGCAGTAAGTATTCAGCTAAACATTCTCATACGATCTATTAATTAGGCTTTTAAACTAAAAAAACTTAAATGGTAATTGGATTGTTATCTGCTGACGGCTGCAGTTTTTTGGTTTGTCTGATGGTTTTCTTGTTTTAACATGAAGTGCGCCTGGTCACTTATGGGGTTTTGAAAAAACTAATGTCACCATCACAATCACTGAACTCAGCGCCAGGTGCATAAAAAATCTGCTAGAACTTTGAAAACATTTGGCTCGGGTACAAAAGTAGTACAGTGGCTCGAGATAAATAATAGAAACGTTGTAGCATAGTAGTGACGTAGCTACTATACTACAACAACTTTTTTGACCTTTGAACTGTAGTACAACACTTTTTGTGGCTGTATCATTTTCTATTTATTTATTTATTGAATTTTGTTGACTGGGTAGGCCCGCTGAGACCAAGGGTCCCTTTTTCAGGGGCGACCCGGGATTAGATATACTGTATGTATGGTAAAAACACGTTGACACTTACAGTACAAAGTACAGAGTTCGGTAATAACAGTCACAAATAGAACATAAATGTCATTACAGAGGTATGTATCAGAGATAGATCACACAATGCAGGACTGGCCTGTTAGTTAACAACAATGAACAGTAATAGGTAAACATCACTCATGCAGGATAACATATTAAGGAAAGAAAATCCTAGGAAGTGCAGGAAAACACTTGGTAAGGTACTGGTAGCCTAGAGTGTAAGCAAAGAGGTGGGAGGGTACTAGTGCAGGAGAGCAACTGGTCGGGCTCACTAGATATCTGACATAGGTGCTGGATTAGCTCAGGTGCAGCAGCTAGAGTTAACAAAGAGGTGTGCTCTTAGTGAGTGTTTGAATGAAGTGAGTGAGGGTCTGTTCTGCAGGGAAGGGGAGAGATTATTCCAGTTCTGTGCTATTCTGAAAGCAAAGGACCTTTCTCTGGCAGTAGTATGCACCTTTGGTACCTCCAGAGTAGGTTGTGATGTTACCTGGAGAGTTCATGTGTGCTATCTGTGCACCACCAGGTTCTGGAGGTGTGGTAGGCGGTTGTTCAGGATTTTGAACATGAGGCAGAGTGAGGGATGCTTAAGTCTGCTGTCGAGGTGGGGCCAGTTTAACGAGGAGAGAGCCTTGAAGTGGTTCTCTTTACTGCCGGCCTGGGCTGCAAACCTGCCGACCTTGTGCTACAGTGCTCGGAGCCTGCTGAGCTGTTTCCTTCAAGGATGATAGCACTGGAGTGCCATATAGGAGCGTAGGAAGTAGAATGGAATGGGCCACCGTGTGGCAGGTTTCACTGGTGAGGTATGCCCTAATCCTGTACAGCAGGCCTAGTTTCTGGTGTATACCTTTGGAGGTGTGCTTGATGTGCTGTTTTATTGTGAGCTCTTGGTCGAGGTACATTCCAAGGTACTTAAAGCTGTCTATGACTTCCAATGCGTTTCCATTAATGTCAAAGATCTTTAAGAGCTCCATCTTGTTGGTTCCCAATTTTCTCGGCCCAAAGAGTACGGTCTTTGTTTTCTTGGTATTGGGCACTAGGTGGTTAGATGTTAGCCAGCTGCTGAGTATGGCAAAGTCCTTGGTGAGCCCTTGCTGTATGTCAGCAATGACGTTACTGTTCCTGTACAGTACAGTACAGTACAGCATCAACAGTGTACAAACATATGAACATACAAAAATTGCCAGCAGATAAATGCCTTATGGTCTATCAAGTCTGCTCGATTGTGCAGCTAGTAGCCCTTATACTGTAGCTGCCCCTCCCCCCCTCCAGTGACCTTCCCCTTACCCTGTCCCATACCCTTTTGAAGCAACCCACTATTCTACAGGATACCACTTCCTCTGGCGATGCGTTCCACCCAGACACTACCCTCTCCATAAAAAAGTGTCTGCTCATTTCCCTCCTGAACCTTCCCCTTTCCAGTCTCAGATCATGCCCTCGAGTGTCCCTCCCCCTCCTTAATTTGATGCCTGTCTTATTTATTTCCTTCATGTACTTGAAGGTTTCAATCATATCCCCCCATCCCTCCTCTCCTCCAGGGAGTACGTGTTCAACTCCCTCAGCCTTCTCTCGTAGGGTAAGTCCTCTAGCCCCTGGATCTTTTTTGTTGCCCAGCGCTGCACCCCCTCCAGTAACCTAATGTCCTTCTTCATGTGTGGTTGCCAGAACTGCATGCATTACTCCAGGTGTGGTCTAACCAGTGACCTGTACAGCGGCAGGATCACCTCCCCGGAGGATATACCTCTGGCAAATCAACCCAGCATCCTGTTGGCCTTTGCAGTTGCCTTTCTACAATGTGCTGAGTTGTTCATTGCTCCCGTTATGATCACCCCCAGATCCTTCTCTCTTCTGTCTTGGCTAGTTGAATCCTCCCTAGCTGGTAGCTCCGCCTTGGGTTTTTGGCACCAAAATGTAGCAATTTGTATTTCTTGGAATTGAAACCCAGCTGCCAAGTGTCCGACCAGGCCTCCAATTTTGCCAGATAATTGTGCAACCCCTGCCACCCTTCTAAGTCAACCACTTCAGCTCCCATCTTGGTATCATCTGCAAACAGACTAATCTTGCTCTTGATGCCTATTGAGATGTCTGCTATGAAGATCCCAAACAACACTGAGTACAGAGCCCTGTGGCCACTGCTTGTCACTGCCCTGGGAGATGAGAGCTCCCCTCCCACCACCACCCTCTGCTGTTTGCCTTGCAGCCAGTTCACTACTCATCCCACCATCTTCGCCCCCGCCCCTGTGCCTTCCAGCTTACTTCCAAGCCTCCCATGTGGCACTGAATTGAATGCCTTACTGAAGTCCAGGTACAGGGTGTCCACTGCATGGCCTGTCTAATTGCATGGTTACCCAGTCATAGTACTCCACCAGGTTGGTCTGACAGGATCTGCCTAAAACAAACCCATGCTGTCTGCTGTCCTGTAGCCCATTAGCCTCTAGGAGGGAAACCAGCCTCTCCTTTAAGATTGTCTCCATCAGCTTTCCCACGATGGATGTGAGTCTTACCGGTCTCTAATTCCCTGGCTTATCCTTGGGGCCGCTCTTGTGGAGGGTTACCACATGAGCCATCCTTCAGTCCTGAGGTACACTCTCCAAGTCCAGGGAGGGATTGAACAGGTCTGCCAAGGGTTCTGCCAGGACATCTGCCAGCTACTTCAGCACCCTGGGGTGTATGCCATCTAGCCCTGGTGCCTTGTCCACCCTCAGTGCCCTTATGCCTCCAATACTCTACCAACTGGGATTTCCCCATCTGTCTTCTCCTCCCTCCCCTCCCATGCCACCCTCCCACTCCTTTGGGTACAGCCCCTTTTCTTTAGTAAATACTGAGCATAAGTACTCATTTAATGATTCTGCCTGTTCTGCCCATTTCCACCCACTCCCATCCCTCTTTATCCTTAATATTTGGTCTGTACAACTCCTTTTGTCCCTGATGTACCTGAAGAAGTCCTTCAGGAGAGGGTGTTGGATGCATGGAGTGGCCTTCCTGAGGAGGTTGTGAGGTAAAAAACAGTGGGGGAATTCAAGAATGCATGGGACAGACATAAAGCAATTCTAGTGGGGGGGTAGGAGGAAGTAGGCTGTTGGTTAACTAGGATCTGCAGCTTATCCAATAGGTAGGGAAATGGGCAGACTGGGTGGGCCAAGCGGTTCTTTTCTGCCATCAAAGTCTATGTTTCTATGTTTCTCCCCCTCTTTGATCCCCTGTGCTAGCCTGAGTTTCCTGTATGCCTTGGCTGACCTGACTGCCCTTGTCACCTCCCTCGAATCCTTCAGGTATTCCAGTCTGTCCTCCCCTCTCCTTGCTTTTTTGTACCTTCTAAATATGGTTTTTTTCTTCCATGCTTTTTCCATGATCCTCCTGCTCACCCAGCTAGGCTTCTTGGCCCTAGCCCTCTTACTCTGAACCCTTGTACATGTTATGATTGGCTCCTCAATTCCCAGTTTAATGACCTCCCACTTCTGGTTAGTGTCCATGTTTGGATGGATCCTGGCCAGATACCTCTGAAATATTTTCCTCATCCTCCTAAAGTTGGCCCTCCTGAAGTCTAACACCCTTGTGCCCATTCCTACTCTCCCTTTCCCCATGTTTATTGAGAACCACACCGAGTGGTGGTCACTCCCCACCAGTGGTTCCTCCACGCCCAGCTCCCTCACAAACTCTCCATTTGCCAGCATGGGGTCATGGGTGTTCCCTAACATGGTTGGCTCATTGACCATCCGCAATAGGAAGCTGTCCTGGAAGGCATCCAGAAGTACCTGCTCCCTCCTATTTGTGGTGGCTTGGGTACCCTAATCCACCCCCCGGCAGGTTGAAATTCCCCACAATCACTGAGCTGCTCCTCCAACAGGTCCTTCTGATCTGTCTGAGAGGGTGGCCTGTACACCACTCCCATCCTGAGGGTCCTATTTTTGGAGTCCTGGAGCTGCACCCAAAATGACTCTGTGCTGCCCTACTCCTCTTTCTTTCCAACACACTTCAGCCTTCCCTTGTGTACAGCACCACTCCCCTCCTTTTCCTTTTACCCAGTCCCTCTGAAATCAATCAATCAATCAATCAAATCTTATTTTACCAGGTGAAGCACCGTTGAGAAAAAAATCATTTACAAGGTGGACCTGGGTGGGTCAAGGTAAATACAGTAAAATTAACATAGTAAAGCAGCTTGAGAACACATATGTACATATAAAACAGGGGGAATCTATAATGAGTCGCTGTAGAGAAAAGACATACTATACTATGGAGCTGCACACTCATAATCTCTCTCTCTCTCTCTCTCTCTATATATATATATATATATACACACACACAATAAAACCACGTAGGTTTGAGATTCAGCAGCTAGACAGATAATTATTGTAGCAAGTAGGTGACCCAGGGTGACAGTGCAGTGCAGTCAGAAGTGAAGGCACAGTGAGAGCAGGTGAGAAGGAACAGTGGAGAGGAACAATAATGTGAGCCATTCTCTTTTTTTTGCATTTATTCCACTTTTTCTGGCAGGACCCTCCTGTCAGAATCAGCCCTGGTCACAGCCCCGGGGACTCCCACCTACTGCCTATTGCCGTTGCTACTCCCGGTTACCCCCGGCTTACCCCCCCGGAGGGCGGGGCCATGGCATCAGTCTTTGGTATTCGGTGCCATGGGGTAGTATCTAGTTGGGAGAGCTTCTGGTGGCAGAGGCTAATTGAAGTCCCAGGGGAGGGCTTCACAGAGACAGGGGTCCCAGCATGCTTTTCCCCCTGTAGGCTGGGGCAGAGATGTGCAATGACACCAGCGTCTGTCCCGCCCCAGAGAGCATCGATTCTGCATCGCATACAGGGCAGCAACCCAGCCTCCACCAGGTGTCGCTCCTGTGCGATCGCGAGTCCCCCCCTTCCCCCCAAAGAAGGAGAGCAGTCCTAGGGACACTCAATCCCTCTCCCCTCGGCTGACCCTCCGATGACCCAAGTCTGTTCTCGAACCCGATGTCGCCGGCGCCGCAAGCGGAAATCTAACCGCTGTGCTGGCGGGCCGGCTCATGTGAGCCATTCTCTCGAATAGAGGGTCATTAGCGAAAACATTTGCATGTCTCTTTGACAGAGCAATCAAGCAGGGTTTTAAAGAAGGAAAGCTTCACAGGGGTTGCAAGTTTGAGTGATTTTTGAATGGTGTTCCATAGGACAGAAAGGGCATAACGTATCGCCGATTTACCATAGCGAGATCTGACCTTGGGAATGACAAGGGAGATACAGGATAAACTTCTCAGTGGGTAGCTAACCACAACACAACAGGGCAAGCAATCTGAAATATATCGTGGGAGCATATTGATAATGGCTCTATATGTCCATAGAACTGAGTTCCTTTGGTGTCTAAAACTCAGCGAGTTCCAACGTAAAGTTGAATAAAGGGAGTGGTGGTGAGTGGAACAGGGTGCACCTGTAATAAATCTAAGTGCTCGGTGGTATAATGTATCAAGCTCAGACAACGTAGATTTCGGGCCTTGCCCATACAGAAAGTCAGCATAGTCCAACAATGACATAAACATAGAAACATAGAAACATAGAAGTTGACGGCAGATAAGGACCGCAAGGCCCATCCAGTCTGCCCATTTCCTTTTCTACCTTATAAATGTACCATCGGCCTTTGCTCTGTCAGTGACCTATCTATTCATAGTCATTTGTATTGCTCCCTTATGCCTATCCCATGCCTGTTTGAAGCCCTGCACTGTATTCATAGCCACCACTTCTTGTGGTAAGCCATTCCATGCATCTACCACCTTTTCTGTGAAAAAGAATTTCCTCACATTCTCCTTAATCGGCCTCCCTCTAATCTCATGCTGTGTCCTCTTGTCCTGCTATTTTTCTTATATTTAAACATGTTAGACTCTTTCACCTTGTTTATGCCCTTAAGGTGTTTAAATGTCTCGATCATATCACCCTCTCCTCCTTTGCTCAAGGGTATACATATTGAGCTCCCTAATCTGTCCTCATATGTCTTCTGATGCAGTCCCTGCACCATTTTGGTTGCCCTTCTGGACTGCCTCAATTTGGTTAATGTCCTTGTGAAGGTGTGGCCTCCAATACTGCACGCAGTACTCCAGATGGGGCCTAACCAATGTCTTGTACAGAGGGATTATTACCTCCCTCTTACGACTTGTGATACCCCTACTAATACACCCTAACACCCCCTAGCCTTACCTACTGCTTTAGAGGTCTGCTTGGATGATTTTAGGTCATCAGTGATGATGATGCCAAAGTCTCTTTCTTCCTTTGTGACTGCTAGCAACTCCTCCCAGCCTATAAGTGGCTTCAGGGTTTCTCTTCCCTATGTGCATGATTTTGCACTTCTTTGCATTAAATCCCAGTTGCCACTCTTCTGACCATTCTGCTAGTTTATCCAGATCTCTTCTCATTCTGCCCACCCCATCTGGATCATCTACTCTGTTGCAGATCTTGGTGTCATCTGCAAACAGACAAGCCTTACCCTCTAGTCCATCTGCGAGGTCACTAATGAAGATGTTGAATAGGACTGGCCCCAGGACTGATCCCTGAGGTACCCCACTTGTGACTTGCATCTCTTCTGACTGTATACCATTTACCACCATCTCTGTTTTCTGCCAGTCAACCAGTTTGCCACCCAGTTGACCAACTTCTGACCCACCCCGAGCCTACCTAGCTTATTTATCAATCTTCTATGTGGAACAGTGTCAAAAGCTTTGCTGAAGTCAAGGTAGGCGACATCAACTGCTCCCCTTGGTCCACCACTCTGGTTACCCAGTCAAAGAAATCTATGAGATTAGTTTGACAGGACCTTCCTTTGTAAACCCATGCTGTCTTGGATCCTGTGCCCCTATGGATTCCAGGTGTTGCACTATCCTTTCCTTAAGGAGTGCCTCCATAATCTTGCCCACTACTGAGGTAAGACTGACCGTCTGTAGTTCCCCGCCTCCCTGCTACCACTCTTGTGGAGCGGGATCACATGAGCCCTTCTCCAGTCTTCTGGGACCTCTCCTGTGCTCAGAGACTCACTAAACAATTCTGCTAATGGCTCTGCTAGTTCCTCCTTTAGCTCCTAAGTACCCTGGGATGTATGCCATCAGGTCCCATTGCCTTATCCACCCTGAGCTTAGCAAGCTCTTGTAGGACCCTTTCTTTGTGAAGGGAGTAGTGCTCACCTCCCTCCCCTGTGTCCATGATGCTGAGCTGTGGGCCCTGCCCTACCTTCTCTTCAGTAAATACTGAGCAAAAGTATCTATTTAGGATAGATGCCTTTACAGGGTCCTCCTCACATGCTCCCTTTTCTCCATTAAGCTTAGCAATACCCCTCTGGACTTTCTCCTTTCACTAATGTATCTATAGAAAGTCTTGTCACCTTCTTTACTGTTCGTGCTAGTGTTTCCTCAGTTTGGGACTTTGCCTGCCTTACTGCCTTACCTGCTTCCTTTAGGCAGTTTGGTATGCCTCCCATCTTCATCCCGCTGTGTTCCCTTTATATTTTCTGAAGGCCAGCCTTTTGGCTCTGACCTTTTCTGCTACTGTATTTGAGAACCAAAGTGGTTTCCTTCTTTTGCACTTCCTTTTCTGTCTAACACAATGGGATGTTGCTTCAAGTATTGTATCCTTAATGCTTGCCCACTTTGCCTGTACCTCCTCACCTGTGTTTCTTTTTGCCAGGGCTAGCTTAACTCTGTTGGCCATCTTATCAAAGTCAGCTCCTCTGAAGTCCCATATTTTTGCCTTGGAATGGGATGATTTAGATGTAGTAGCCAAATTGAACCATACCATGTGATGGTCACTGGCCCCAGGTGACCTTCTACCTGGAGATCTGTGATCCCTTCTTTGTTAGTCAGTACTAGATCTAGGATAGCCCTGTCTCTTGTGGGTTGCTGTACCAGTTGTTTGAGGCCTCCCTGCAGGGAATCCACTATGAGTCTAGTTCTGGCAGATGTTCCTGCTGGTATTGACCAATCTGTATCTGGCATGTTGAAGTCTCCATTATCAGAACCTCCCCTTTAGCTGTCATGTTTTGTATATCTTCTAACAGTAATGTGTCTATGTCCTCCTCTGGTCTGGGGCCTGTAGACAACCCCAGTTCTTATGGCTGTCCCATTTCCTGTTTCCAGGGTGACCCACAGTTCTTCTGGCTCCTTATGTGTATTCTGAATTTCTGTAGCTTTGATATTTTCATTAACATACAGGGCCACCCTCCCCTTTTGCACCTCGGTCTCTTCTGAACAATACATAGCCAGGTACTGAAGTCTCCCAAGTGTGGTTACTGGTAAACCACGTCTCACTAATTGCTACTATGTCCAGTTTAGCCTCTGACATTATTGCCTGCAGGTCTGGGATCTTATTTCCCAGGCTGTGAGCATTTGTGTACATGATTTTCCATTGGCCAGATTTTGGTGTGTTAGTTGTTGGGTGAAGTTTGGCATTACCCTGTGCATCGTGTGGGAGACAAACCTTTTTCTTACCTGGTGATGCAAATGAATGGCAAACACGCTGAATTCCTGTTTGACCACTAGCTGAGGGGAGGGTGTTCTTCCCATTCGACGATGGGGTGCTGCACCCTCTCCCCATTTGCTAGTTTAAATATTCTGCAAAGACGCCAAACTTCTCTCCCCAATGCACTGACTCCTCTTTAGTCAGATGCAGTCCATCAAATTTAAAGAATCCGCTCCCAGAACTGTTGCCAGTTCCTACAAATCTGTGTCCTTTTTCCTGGCACCAGTCCTGAGCCACGGTTTAGCTCCCCTATCTCCCTTCTGACCTTCCGTCCATCTGCTCCTCTCAGACTGGCAGGATCTCAGAGAAGGAGATGCCGGACGAAATAGATGATAGTTTGTCACCCAGCCTAGTCAGGTGTTCCTTGGTCTCCACAACTGACCGGCTGGCGAGATCATTAGTCCCTATGTGTACTAGGACATCAATGTTTTCTCCTGCTTTGTGAACAATTTTAGCAATGCGGTCAGTGTCTCTCCATGCTGATGTACCTGGGAGACATCTGACCATCACCCCTGGCTGGAGATGGGTATCAACTCCCCGAATCATGGAGTCTCCTATGATCAGAAGTTTTTTGGATTTCCTTTGTGCTTGTTTAGTTTTGGTTCCTGATTTGGGTGAGTATTGTTGTGTTAGCTCCTGTGTCAGAGTGTCCTGCTCTGCAGTGTCTTCTGCCTCTTTATTTGATTTCAGAGATAGAGGCAGATACCTGTTTGTAGTGTTTATATGGTTTTTGGAGGTAATGTGTTGGAGAGCAGAGAGTGATGGGGCACCTGATTTGCTCCTCCTAACCACCTGCCAACCTCCTGGACCAACTACCCTCTGCGGTCGAGGTTTTTCTGTTGGATGCTGGGGAAATGGCGGGTGGTTCTTATAATGTATTTCCTCTTCAATATGAAATTTGAGGCGGCAATCTCTGCCCATGCTGCCCGGAGCTGAGACCTAAGATCTCCAAAGGCCCAGCATGTAGGACAGTGTCCTAAATCCTGTAAGACTGTCCTTCTGAAAATTGTTCCACAGTACCTGCAGTTAATGAAATCCATTCCAAATAAGTTGCTGGGTTTGTAACCTAGTCAGAGTAATTAGAAGGAAAAAAATGCAAGTAATGGTTTAATTGTGCTTTGTTTAACTTGTTATAACAAGTTAAATTACTAGTGCCCTGTAAATGAGATCACTTTGTGGAGGCCCCACTGATCCGCCCCTTCCTGCTCTGCCACAGGAAATGTTACAACTGTGGTACCCTATAAAAGGAGTGTAGTGTGGGTGGTTAGATGGGTGGCTGGCCCTTCCCCTGCCAAAAAGAAGAACCAGACGAAAGAACAAGGAGGTAAGAGCAGAAACAATCAGTCAACAACAAATGCAGTAACCCTGAAAGCTTATCCTAATGTTAGATAAAACTGTAAAACCTGTAAAGCACCACCTGTAATACAGTATTCAGAGAAGATATACCCTGTAAGAAACACTTTGCTCCAGAGAAAATAAAGCAGTAACAGAAGATATACCTTGCAAAGACAATTTGAATCAGAAGATTACAGCAGTAATCTGTTAGCACACACCTGTAGGCACACCTTGTAATAATGCAGAAGAAGGTATACCAGCAACAACAATTTGAATCAGAGAAAAATAAAGCAATGAAATGTTAGCAACAAACAGTAGCAATCCCTGTGAGTAAAAATAAAAACACCACCACACAGTAAATCTGTTAGCCAAACTAAGTCTTAATCCTTCTCCCTTGCTCTGGTAAGTTTTCTACTCTGCCTTTCAAGCAGTCTTAGAAGGAAAGAGCTCAGGTGAAGCTAGGTGCCTTGGCCAGCAAACCAAGTCTTCTACCTCCAAGATATCAACTAACCTGACTTTTAACCCTTCTTCTGTTGGAAATTACTGACAGTTTGCCAGCTCCACCACCACATACACACCTAATCCTTTGAAGAGCTGTGGAGGAAAAGCAATTAGCTCCTTCAATGTGAGAAGGAGACTGAAACACCTCTGAGACAACAAACCTTTCAACAAACAAGAATAAAATAAAACACAGTGTCAAACAGTAATTTTGCTTAGCCCAATGATAAAAAGTCACAAAATGTAAGCTCCACCTGTAATACAGTAATTTCAGAGAAGATATACCCTGTAAGAAACACTTTGCTCCAGAGAAAAATAAAGCAGTAACAGAAGATATACCTTGCAAAAGACAATTTGAATCAGAAGATTACAGCAGTAATCTGTTAGCACACACCTGTAGGCACACCTTGTAATAATGCAGAAGAAGGTATACCAGCAACAACAATTTGAATCAGAGAAAAAATAAAGCAATGAAATGTTAGCAACAAACAGTAGCAATCCCTGTGAGTAAAAAATAAAAACACCACCACACAGTAAATCTGCTTAGCCAAACTAAGTCTTAATCCTTCTCCCTTGCTCTGGTAAGTTTTTCTACTCTGCCTTTCAAGCAGTCTTAGAAGGAAAGAGCTCAGGTGAAGCTAGGTGCCTTGGCCAGCAAACCAAGTTGTTTGGACCAGCCTAGTTTTTGCTTCCAAGGTTAGCAGGTGTCTGATCCTAAAAAGAGACCAAGCATCTGTCTAAGCTTCTTTAAGAGCTCCTTGATATGGTCGACGAATGAGAGTTTATGATCTTTCCAGACACCTAGATATTTAAACTTGTCCACAGTTTCTAGTGTCTCACCTAAAAACATGGTTATTTGAAATATCCTATACCCTGGTACTGCCAGGTCCCAGACATGGTAATGGGTGGCCTATGTCTCGGTGATGGCCGCCATGTCCACCTCCCTATCTGCCATGAGAGCATGTAACTCTGCTGTTTTTTTTTCCCTAGACTCCTAGCATTCAATATTACCACCCTCCACCCTGCTTCCTTGCCCCCCTCTCCCTACTTGCTCTCTCTTTTTAGCATCCCCTCCTGACCTCCCCCTAAGTCTCTTCCTGCTGGTATGGAGGATAAACTCATTCGGCTTCCCTACCTGTGGATCCTGCCTGACTCCTGCCTACTTGCAACTCCCCTCTTGTAGTTAAAATTCTCATTGTTTGCTAAGCATTCCCCCAGTTTCTGTTTCAATACCCTTGTTCCCTCCTCACTTAAGTGTAGCCTGTCCTTAGCATAGAGATCTCTGCCCTCCCAGGTCCTTCCCCAACCCCCACCAGCCCATACCATTTGGACTGACACCATTCTCTTAGCCACATGTTAAATCCCTCTGTCCTTAGCTTCCTTGCTGTGCTCGCCCTGGGTAATGGAAGGACCTCCGAGAAAGTTACTGATCTTTCTGCCTCCTCACAAATGAGCCCCAGCTCCTCAAACCTCCTCTGGACTACATTTACTGTATTTCCTGCCAGGTCATTTGTTCCCAAATGCAAAACTATGTGAGGTTTCTCCCTACCCCTCCTAGCGTACTTCAGAATGGATTGACTCACCCTTTCTGCTGTAATGCCTGGCATGGCCTCCACCCATATGCGACAATGCCTCTCCCCCTTGCTTCCCCATCTGATCCCTTTTAGAACTGAGTCGCCCAGCACTAGGATCCCACCCCCGTTTTCATGTTCTGCTCACCTTATCCTTCCTTTATCCCATCCCCTTCCTCTCCACTCCCCCTCCTCCTCCAGTGCAGCAGTTGTTCCCCCTTCCACTCCTGTTGCAATGTCCCCTGTCTCTGCTCTGCCCTCCTTCTCCCTTTTTTCTTCTGATTTTACCTCCCCTCTCCACCAGGCTCCACCTGCCTCCTCCCCCTGATGCATCCCTAGCCCTTTTCTTCTTATACCTCCCTTTCCCCCTTCCCCACAACCCCCCTTACTCGACCTATCCCCATACCATGTCCATTGAACCCGTTGGCCCTCCCTCTCCCATTCCCTTTTTGCCTGGTCTGTCATCAGTTCCTCCACCCAGCACTCCCCCTAATTCATCTCCCAATCCTGCCAGTACTGTGAACTGATTTTTTGATGTCTCTTCACTACCACCTATTTCCTCCTTCCTTCTGCTTGCCACCCCACTGCTGCTGACTCTGCAACTGTTCGATTCCTCCTTCCCTCCCATCCTCCATTCCTCTCCTTTCCTGCCCTCGTTTGTCCTCTGAACCGGGCCCCCTGTCTCCTTCCCCCATTTGCCACATTCTTCCCGCTCTTCCCCCCCTTTTGATCTGCCGTCCCCCTCAGTTACCCTCCTTTCCTCCCCAGCCACTGAGTTGTCCTCCATTGCAGCCCACATTCTCCTCCTAAGCTCCGTTTGTAAACAGCTGCACACCAAACACTCTCCCTCTCGCCACACAATTTTCAGAAAGATTGCAGCTCTTCAGTTGTTGCAGCTTACCACCATTCTCATCTCACTTTTTGCCCACTAGTATCCCCCCTTTCAGTATAAGGATTCCCATGCCACCCTTGTGACCCTTCCCATCTACCTTTTCCAGTTCTGCCCATGGTTCCCCCAGCTCTCCCATACCTTACCCTAATGTAAGAGTTAGCCAACCAACAAAGCTTGCCTCACCAATAAGTGCAGTCTGTCCCCTAAGCACAACCAAAAGCAATCTGCCCTTTAAACCTTAGTTACACTTCAGTAGTGCAGCAAATCCTAACCTATAATCACTGTGCCAAACATATCAGTACTGGGGTTTCAGAAATGCCCTGCCAACAAAAACAGTATAGGACATATTTGTAAGCAATAATCACTGTGCCAAACATTTCAACATTTGCGCTAACCTCACCTAGTAAGATACAATGCAATAACTGTATATCATCTATCGCTGTTCTATAATATTATCTTCTACCTGGTGTATCAGTCGTGTCCTGTATATTCTTCCTAGTTACTTGATGTGTTATGACTCATATCCTGTGATGTAACAGGATATGATGTGGGGGTAAACAGGAATAAAGGGAAAGTGAGCCTTAGGGAGGGATTAGACACCAGCCTCCTCAAGAAAAATCAGGCCAACAGTGCTCAGAGCACTAGAGCTCCGTATGGTTCCCTGAGAAAGCAGCAGTATTTAGATATTTGTACCTCAGTTGCTAACTGCTTCGGGGGGGAAGCAAGTTTGCTCAACAACCTCCCAAAAATCCCCTGAGCTGCCCTGAAGTCAGATACAAATGCTGCTGTTTTTAACTAATATCTGACTCTACAACTATGCCGACTATCTGCAATAAAAGATGCAAGGCAAGTCTACCAAGACATCCTAAACTCTGTTAACTTAGAGCAGCATGTTCTGTTCCTCTATGCATCCAAAAAAGTGTCCCAACACACCTTAAAATACTATAACAGAATACCTAGGGGAAAGAAAAGCTAATTATCCCAACACCTGAAAAAACTAAATATGTAGGGAGGGTAAAAGAGGAGTAGGAGTAGCTCTCTATGTAAAGGAAGGGATCAAAGCAACAGAACTAAAGAGTAAACAGGGAGCAGATGAGGCACTTTGGGTCACCCTGGAGACAGGAAATGGCACCACAATCCGCATCGGGGTTGTATACAGACCCCCATCTCAGGGGGAGGGAATGGACAAGGAAATGATAGAAGGCTTTTAGAATGGCAGAAAAAGGGGAGATATTGTTGATGGGGACCTGAATATGCCAGATGTTAACTGGATCACCTTGCTGCAGGCACATCCAAGAGCAGGGTCATTCTTGATGCCCCACAGGGGCATGCCTCAGACAGCTAGTATTGAAACCCACTGGAGGAGCAATCTTAGACCTGGTACTCTCAAATGGGGATGGAGAAAGAATCTCAGATTTAGAAGTGGTAGCCATCTGGGAACAAGCTACCACCAAACAGTGTGGTTCACTATAAACACAGCCATACAATCAAGCCATACAAAAGCAAGAGTACTGGACTTTAGGAGGGCTGACTTTGGGAAAATGAGAGAGTGCCTCAGAAAAGCACTAGCAAACAGGCAAGAAGGAGGGTGGAGGAACAATGGGGAGTGATCAAACAGCCATCACAGAAGCAACAAGCCTTTGTGTAAAACAAATCAATAAAACACAACTGAAGGAAAAACGTTATGGTTCTCAAAAGAGGTGGCAGGAAGGTTAAGGAGAAAAGGACAGATTCAGGAAATATAAGGAAACACAGAAGGAGCAGGACAGAGAACTTTATCAGTTAAAGCAGAAAGAGGCTGGGAAGGCAGTCAGAATAGCAAAGGCCCAAACCGAGGAAAGGATAGCCAATTCTGTTAAGAAGAGGGATAAGACCTTTATAGGTACATTAGGGAGCGAAGAAAGACCAAAGGAGGGATACTGAAGCTTAATAAAGGGAGGAATGTGGGTAGAGGTGACAGTGAAAAGCAGGATACACGAATATTTCTGCTCAGTATTCACAAAGGAAGAGGAGGGGGAGTTACCTAAACCAAACAAGAGAAACACTCTGAAGACGGGGCTCGATAACAGTCTTTACAGAAGAAAGGGTTCTGAAAGAACTAATAAAATTGAAGGTGGACAAAGCAATGGGGCCTGATGGGGTTCACTCAAGAATTCTAAAAGAACTAAGGGTAGAACTAGTGACACCACTGACTACTCTGTTTAACAAATCATGGGAGGATGGGGTGGTACCCGAGGACTGTAGGAGGGCAGATGTGATTCCTCTTCACAAAAGTGGGAGCAAGACAGAGGCAGGAAACTACAGACCAGTTAGTTTGACCTCAGTGGTAGGGAAAATGATGGAATCACTTCTGAAGGAAAGAATTGTTGAGTACCTAGAGGCCAGTGGGGCACAGGACCCAAGGCAGCATGGATTCACGATGGGAAGGTCATGTCAGACGAATCTAATAGATTTCTTTGACTGGGTGACCAAAGTAGTAGACCAGGGAGGGGCTGTGGACATGGCCTACCTAGATTTTAGCAAGCATTTGATACAGTCCCACACAAAAGATTAATACACAAGTTAGCCAGCCTTGGAGTGGGTCCCAAGGTGGTAGCCTGGATAAAAATTGGCTAGACAACAGGACTCAAGGTAGTAGTAAATGGAGTACACAGTGAAGAAAGGAGGGTTACTAGTGGGTACTGCAGGGTTCAGTACTGGGACCGGTCCTTTAATGTCTTTATAAGTGACATTGCAGAGGAACTGAAGGAAAAGTATGTCTCTTTGCAGATGACACAAAGATCTGCAACAGGTTTGATACACAAGATGGAGTGGAAAGGATGAGAAGGGACTTGGCAAGGTTGGAGGAATGGTCAAATGTATGGCAGCTCAGATTCAATGCAAAGAAGTGCAAGGTAATGCACATGGGAACAAAACCCTGGGGAAGCGTACAATGGGGGTTGAGATACTGACAACAGTAAAATAGAAAGGGACCTGGGGTAATTATATCAGATGACCTAAAGGTGGGCAAGCAATGTGAGAAGGCAGTAAGGAAGGCTGGGGGATACTGGGATGTATAGGAAGAGGCATCAATAGTAGAAAACAGGAAGTTGTTATCCCTCTGTACAGACAGTTGGTGAGACCCCATCTGGAGTACTGTGTGCAGTTCTGGAGACCCCATCTCCAAGAAAGACATAGACAGAGTGGAGGCTGTCCAGAGGAGGGCAATCAAATGGTGCAGGGTCTGCACCAGAAGACATATGAAGAAAGATTAAAGGAGCTTAATATGTATACCCTTGAGGAAAGAAGGAGAGAGGGACATGATAGAAACTTTCAAGTACCTCAAGGGAATTAACAAAGTCCAAGAGGGTAGCATCTTCCAGAAAAAGAGATGTGCAAGAACGAGGGGGCACAATTTGAAGATAGAAGGGGGATGGCTCAGAGGTAATGTGAGGAAGTATATTTTCACTGAGAGGGTTGTGGATGCATGGAACAGCCTCCCTGAAGAGGTCGTGGGGTCAAGAACAGTGGGGGACTTCAAGAATGCATGAGACAGACATAGGGCAGTCCTATTGGGGGGTAGGAGGAATTAAGCTGTTGGTTAACTAGGATCTGCAGCTTATCTGTTAGGTAGGAAAATGGGCAGACTAGGTGGGCCAAGCGGTCCTTATCTGCCGTCAAATTCTATGTTTCTATGTATATATATATATATATATATATATATATAGAGAGAGAGAGAGATATGAACAGCAATAACAAGATACTTTCCTTTTTGGCTGAAGTCCTCGGCTGCCCCGGCTTCCTCCCTTCCCTCTATCGCAAGTCTCTGCTGCTGTTATCAACTAATATCCTGACTCTATCAGCCTGGGACAAATCTCTCCCCTTCAGCTGAGCTTCAGGTGCTCACTGCTTCTGGGGGAGGGGGGGAGCAAATGTGCTCAACAACCTCCAAAATGACCATGAGTTGCGTGAAGGATTGTTTTTGCTTCTCCACAATTCAAGGGCAAGTCATTGACACACAGGGAAAAAAGCAGTGGCCCGAGTGCACAATAAGGGCTAACTAGCTACTATAGTACTGATTTTAAGATTCTATGCCACAACAATAAGTGTTGTTGTTTTGTAAACATTGCCCTTTCATCAGCCCATGGAAACCAGCCCCAAAGCATGAAGCTCTACCTCATTTATTCCTACTTCAGGGGTTCTATGCACACCAGAGAGGCATGTTTGAGGCCCTGTCCAGACTAGTGCTTTGGTAACGTTACTGGTGTCCTGTAATATTACCGCTTACTCTAAAAATGGTTGCGTCCAGACCTGTAACGTTTTAAAAAGCGTTCTGTAAACCATTTTTTAAACCATCAAAGAGCAGGTGTTTAGCACGGTTACTGAAACGTTACCTGATTTTTCTTCCTTCAGATGAATAGTGCGGATGGGTGAACAAAGTGTTTTTCTGAAATGTGTCCTCCAGCGATCCACAATGCACTGCTTTACCTTCCCAGAGTATAGTGCGGTATTGTGGCACGTGCGCATGGTGCCTACCAGGAAGTACACGCAGTGTCAACAGCACTGAGTGGGAACATTTAAATACTCTCCTCTGTGCAGTTCAGTAGCACTATACATGGCATCATGAGTGATCATAGCGCAAGTTGGCCTGAAGAGGCCACTAAACTCCTGCTTGATTTTTGGTCACAGGAGTGCATACAAGAGAAGTTAAATAGTTTCAGGAGAAGTACTGTAGTATGCCAGAAGGTGGCTGAGTATTTATTTGAAAATGGAATTGAGTGGTCAGCCAGACAGTGTCGAGATAAAATAAAGCAGCTAAAGGTCAGGTATCATAAGGTGAAGGACAGAAATCACTGATCTGGCGGTCGTCGGGTTGTGTGTCCATTTTTTGACCAGCTTGATCGCATATTGGGCACAAAACCCACATCTGATCCACTGCATGTCCTTGAAAGCAGTGAACTTGAAACAGAGGTTGACCCTCCTGACCCTGAACTTGATGTAGATGACTACCCTGTCACTGAGCTTCCAGAATAAGGTGTGTTGCCATTTGCTCCATTATGTATGCCTTCTACCCCCCCCCCCCAAACAGCATACCAACTCAGCATGTGCTAATTATTTAATGCAGTTGTTGACCAGGCTGCTGAGTCATCTGTCAGCTTAGATAGTGAGTTTGCTGGTGAGGTCACATCAAGCCCATGTGGAACATCTGGCAGCAGCACTGCATCCTCTGATGTGAATGTTGCTCGGCACAAGTGGACGTCCAACAGTGAGCCACTATGCGACCTCAGAAAGAAGAAGAAGGTCAGTCGGATGCAGGAGCTTGCTGAAGTAGTCTTCGAGCCCACTAGGAAAATGCTGATGGAGCAACATAAGGAGTTGATGGCCATGGAGAGGGAGAGGGTCAGGGAGGAGAGGGAGATGGAAGAAAGGTTACGTAGGCTGGAGGCAGAGCTGAATGCAGAGTTTTTCAGAAATATGTTAGCGCTACTGTCTGGCCATTATCGTCTTCCTATTGTGGCAGCACAAAATGCACAAACACGTACACCTTCACAGGTTGAAACTACTGCAAGTCATAGCCATGAACCTGGAATATCAGGTGGTATTGCTCCCGCTCCACAGTATGGTGGCAATGTATTGTCCTTTCCTTATGCAGCAACTGTACCAGTACCCACTTTTGGTAATCCCACCCCATTATCGTCAGCACAGGCATCACTGAGTACTGCTCCCATGCAGGTGGTCAGTACTGCGTCAGTGAACAACATGAATGCTGCTGGTGTAGTGGCTTCACGTGTTGGACAAGCTGCCAATATATGTGATGCTATGTCACAATCTACACACAGTGACATGGGACGACATTACAGCAGTAACCATAATCATACTGGTACTTTTTTCCATGGCGGTTTCACACAGGCCTTAATGGGTGATGATGTTACTTGGACAACCTTGTAGGTATGGGTATCTGTCAGTACATTGATAAGGTTCTGACCACATGTGTGCCTCTGACCGCATGATGAGTGATATACATCACCTTCTTGTTCTGGCGCTGCTGACAAGTACTGCTTATCAGCAATCAGAATACATGGCTAACTTTCCACTGTTAATGCTAGTTACTGTGTTACTGCTGTGTGGTGTTGTCATTGCAGCACTGCAGTAATAATGATGACACACATTTATAGGTTTTATCTGTGGTTTTAATACATATTGTGCAATGCACATTCAGAAACAGAACCATGAGTTTCGTATTCAAAAGTTTAATGTTTAAACTACATTTTAACAGTTATGCTGTTGTACAGTACAGGTTATTAAAATGCTTAATTAGCAATTCCAGTGTTAAAAACACTACAGTTTTAGGGCATAGTTGTTGTGCTATAAGGTTACATACATTTCAAATACAATTTAAAAGTCATGCAACAACATACCCGTTTCAATATTAACTGTTGAAACAATTATTTTTCCAATTCACTTTAGAAGTTTTAACTATGTATATGTTATTGCAAGTGCTTCCTTTTCTGTTTCTGAGTAGTTTCTCATGACAGTTGTAATAAAGAAGCATGTTAGCATCTATGGCTTGTTCTGCTTTAACTTCACAAATATATATCATGTACCACTTCTATGCTGTGCTGCTTAGTGGCTCACAGATACAAATGCCAGTACTGTCACACACTTTAATTGTTGTTGACATATTCTGCTAGTGCATCCCATATATTTACATAGATACATAGAATTTGATGGCAGATAAGGAGCGCTTGGCCCACCAGTCTGCCCATTTCCCTACCTAATGGATAAGCTGCAGATCCTAGTTAACCAGCAGCCTACTTCTTTCTACCCCCCACCCCCTAGAATTACCTTATGGCTGTCCCATGCATGCTTGAATTAAACCACTGTTTTTGACTCCACAACCTCCTCCGGAAGGCTGTTCTATGCATCCACCACCCTCTCTGTGAAAAAAATACTTCCTTACATTACCTCTGAGCTGCCCCCCTCTATCTTCAAATTGTGCCCCCCTTGTTCTTGCACACCTCTGTTTTTGAAAGATGCTACCCTGTTGGACTTCGTTGATTCCCTTTAGGTACTTGAAAGTTTCTATCATGTCCCCCCTCTCTTTCCTCGAGGCTATACATATTAAGCTTCTTTAGTCTCTCTTCATATGTCTTTTGGTGCAGACCCTGCACCATTTTAGTTGCCCTCCTCTTGACAGCTTCCATCTTGTCTATGTCCTTGTGGAGATTGGGTCTCCAGAACTACACACAGTACTCCAGATGGGGTCTCACCTGCTGTCTGTACAGAGGATAACAACTTCCTGTTTTCATTGGTGATGCCTCTTCCTATGCATCCCAGTATCCCCCAGCCCTCCTTACTGCCCTCTCACATTGCTTGCCCACCTTTAAGTCATCTGATATGACTGCCCCAGGTCCCTTTCCATTTTGTTGTTGTGTTATCTCACCCCCATTGTGTACTCTTCCCCTGGGTTTTTGTTTCCCAGGTGCATTACCTTGCACTTCTTAGCATTGAATCTAAGCTGCCATACATTTGACCATTCCTCTAACCTTGCCATGTCCCTTCAAATCCTTTCCTCCCCACCTTGAGTATCAACTCTGTTGCAGATCTTTGTGTCATCTGCAAAGACATACTTTTCCTTCCAGTCCCTCTGCAATGTTGCTTATAAAGACATTGAAGATGACTGGTCCTAATACTGAACCCTGCGGTACACTACTAGTAACCCCCCTTTCTTCAGAGTGGACTCCATTTACTATCACCCTCTGTGTCCTATTCTCCAGCCAATTCTTTACCCAGGCTATCATCTTGGCACCCACTCCCAGGCTGGCTAACTCGTATATTAATCTTTTGTGTGGGACTGAGTCAAATGCCTTGCTAAAGTCTAGGTAGGCCATGTCCACAGCCCCTCCCTGATCAACTACTTTGGTCACCCAGTCAAAGAAATCTATTAGATTGATCTGGCATGACCTTCCTGCTGTGAATCCATGCTGCCTTGGGTCCTGTGCCCCTCTGGCCTCTAGGTACTCCACAGTTCTTTCCTTCAGAAGTGATTCCATCATTTTCCCTATCTCTGAGGTTAAATTAAGAGGTCCGTAGTTTCCTGCTTCTGGCCTGCTCCCACTTTTGTGAAGGGGAATCACATCTGCCCTTCTCCAGTCCTCAGGTACCACCCCATCCTCCCATGATTTGTTAAAGAGGGTAGTCAGTGGTGTCACTAGTTCTACCCTTAGTTCTTTTAGAATTCTGGGATGAATCCCATCAGGCCCCATTGCTTTGTCCACCTTCAGTTTTAAGAGTTCTTTCAGAACCCTTTCTTCTGTAAATGGGCTGGTATCAACTTCTGTATCCAGAGTGTTTCTATTGTTTGTTTTAGGTACCTCCCCCTCTTCATTTGTAAATACTGAGCAAAAATATTTGTTTAGTATCTCTGCCTTTTCACTGTCACCCTCTGCCCACCCCTCCCCTTCATTAAGCCTCACTATCCCTCCCTTAGTCTTCCTTCGCTCCCTGATGTACCTAAAAAAGATTTTATCCCCCTTCTTAACTGAGTTGGCTATCTTTTCCTCAGTTCAGACCTTTGCTATTCTGACTGCCTTCCCAGCTTCCTTTGCTTTAACTGATACAATTCTCTGTCCTGCTCCTTCTGTGATTCCTTGTACTTTCTGAATGCTTTTTTCTCTTGAACCTTTACTGCCACCTCCTTTGAGAACCATAGTGGTTTCTTACATCGCTTTGTTTTGTTTATTTGCTTCACACAAAGGCTTGTTACCTCTGTGATGGCAGTTTTATTATTCCCCATTGTTCTTCCACCCCTCCTCTTCCTGCCCATTTGTTAGTGCATTCCTTAGGCATTCACCCATTTTGGCAAAGTCGGCCCTCCTGAAGTCCAGTACTTTTGTCTTTGTATGGCTTGACTCTATTGCTGTGTTTATTGTGAACCATACTGTTTGATGGTCGCTAGTTCCCAGATGGCTACCCACTTCTACATCTGTGATCCTCTCTCCATCTCCATTTGAGAGAACCAGGTCTAAGATTGCTCCCTCTCGAGTGGGTTCCAATACTAGTTGTCTAAGGCATGCCCCCTGTAGGGCATCTAGAACAACCCCACTCTTAGAAGTGGCTGCTGCAACTGCACTCCAGTTAACATCTGGCATATTCAGATCACCCATCAGAAATATCTCCTCTTTATCTACCATTCTAAGTATACTTTCTATCATTTCCTTGTCAATTTCCTCCCCCTGAGGGGGGGGGGGTCTGTATACAACCCCTGTGCGGATTGTGGTGCCATTGCCTGCCTCCAAATTGACCCACAGTGCTTCTTCTCCTCCCTGTTTACCCTTTTGTTCTGTTGCTTTGATTCCTTCCCTTGTGTAGAGAGCTACTCCTCCTCCTCTTTTACCCTCCCTGTCCCTCCTGTAGATAGTGTATCCTGGTATGTTTACATCCCAGTCATGGCTCTGTGTGTACCATTTTCTGTGACTGCCATGATATCCAGATGTTCCTCCTCCATCATGGCCACTAATTCATGAAGCTTGTTACCCAGACTACGGGCATTGGTACTCATTGCTCTCCATTTTTTGATGGTTTTGCCTTCTGTAGCAGCATCCCCCACTGACCTTTCTACCTTGGTCTTTTTCTCATTTAGTACCCTGTTTTGTAGGGGGAGGCTGGGATTTTCCTGCTGCTTATCAGTGCCTCCCCCCTTGACTAGTTTAAAAGCTTGCCAATGAAGCATTTAAACCGACTGCCCAAAAGACTTGTTCCCTTCCTGGACAGATGCAAACCATCCTGCCAGTATAGGCTGGTGTCCTCCAGGTGGAACCCCAGTCCCCAATGAAGCCAAACCCTTGTGCTCCACACCATTTTTTTCAACCATTCGTTAAACTGCATGGTGCAAAGTACCCTCGCCTCACCCATGCCACTGACAGGCAGCAACTCTGAGAAGGATACTGTGTGTGCTACTTGTCTTAGGCCCCTCCCCAACTTTACAAAGTCCTTCTGCACTGCTCTAATCTCATGATGAGCCAAGTAATTTGTCCCTAGGTGGACAAAGATGTCCAGCTCAGACTCCCGTGCAATTGTTCTCGTGATCCTAAGGATGTGCTTCCTGTCCCTCCAAGCCATGGCACCAGGCAGGCACCTTACTTCAGTTTTCCCTGCTCCCCCCAGCTCTATCCCCCTAATAATTGAGTCCCCCACCAGGAGCTGCTTCCTTTCCCTGTGGTACCCTCTGCCTCCTTCCTGAGGTCCTCCCTTGTAACAGTTGTCTGCAACCTCCTTAGTCTCCTCTGCAGGTGCATCCATAGGGGAACTATGCTCCCCCAGAATGGTGTATGGATTGTGGAGTGGAACAACTGACTAGGTGTGCCTCTTTTCCACCACCCTTACCCTCCCTGAGCCCACTGTGGTCCAACTGCTGTGCTTTCTTCTCAACCTCTGAGGTAGTGGTGGTGGCTGTGGTGCTCCCTGGATGGGGGAGGTTCCCTTACTACTGTCCAGTGTGGCCTGAAGAGGGGCAACTTCCTCCCTCAGGGCAGATAGTTGTCTGAAAACAAGGCAGCATCTCAGCCTCCAGAAAGACTCCCAGAAGACTGCTGCCCCACTGCCATTACATTGCACTACTCGCCACATGTCTATCTACCTTGTTTAGTTTTTTTTTTGTGTGTGTGTGTGTGTGATTGGTTTGTTATATAGCACCCTTTGCAAACTGTGTGAGAGGCCTTTCGGCACCATGCAATTCTGCTTAAAGTTGAACCAGCATAACATTCTGTGGTGATTTGCATATGCAGCCCATGATGCTTTGCATTGTGTGGGCATGTGTGATTCTGTATGTATTATATAATGTGTATGCTTATATTGTCAGTGCAGTGTGTTAGAGAGAATATGACAATGATATGCACCTTGCCGTCTTGAGGAAATGATGTCAGAACCTCAGGTATAAAGGAACTATTTCCAGGGGTGGATGGGGTGAGGGGTGGAAGGGTTTGGGCCTAAACTGTGCCCTCACGAAACAATCAGCTAAAAGCTCTGACTTACCACTGCGATGAGTGCCTTCCTGTCAGCAAGATGCCCTACATGACAATTTGACAGAGAAAATACCCTGCTAATCAAACAGAAAAAAATCCAAACATCAAGTCAGACACTGATAAACCTCCCCAGCCCCAAAACAGCCTGGTGACTTGTGCTCTGAAAGCAGTCAGCCCCAAAACACGTCAGCTGTGCACAAGGACAAACACAGTAACAGTATGCAGTTCCTGTGGGTTTAAACTCTTCCTGCACTAAAAATCTTAACAATTGTAACAAACATAAAGCAAGGTCCACCTCCCTCTGTTGATTGAAAGACTGCCTTTTCTGATAATTCTAAGATCCTTATCTCACCCTTCAGTTAGAAGTATCCTCCACCTGAAGAATATTAACTTTCCTAAGGAATCTGCTTCAAACCAAAGACAATTGTAAATTGTAAGGTCCACCTCCCTCTGTTGTGAGCACAACTCGCTTTCTTGCAAATGTTAAGTCCAGTGTTGCAGCTTCCAGCCAGAGGTAGCTTCACCTGAAGAATATTAGGTTATCTGATGAGCCTGCTAAAATTAGTACTGTTATCAAGGTCTGTAAGAGTCTTCCAGAGCTATTGGCTGATAAGTAGCTGTGATGTAAGCACTTCCTGACACAGTCTGGCCTGGACTTTTAAGGTACACAGAGATAAACAAAAGGAAAACCAGTTTCCACCCCCTAGGCACTGTGTGGGTCCAATACACAGCCTGTAACCTGCTCTCAATTCAGGACTTATATTAGTGGCCTGGTGATTCATGGCTACCACAGACAATTCACCTGGGGGAAGACAGTCTTGGTCAGTTGGTTGAGGGAACTGGCAGCACTTGGCTTCTGAGACCCAACTTGCTAGAAAAGCCTCTGACTTATCCTCACAAAGGTTGTGCAATGCACAGCAGGCTCCTATCACATAAGGGACATTCTGAATGGTATATTCATTTCTTTTGAGTAGACATCTCCAACGGCCTTTCAATCTGCCAAAGGCACATTCCACTACCATTTGGGCCCTGATCAGATGGTAGTTAAAATTATGGCGAAGGTCATTTCCAAAATCAGAATAGGGCTTCATAAGCCAAGGCAGAAGAGGATAGGCTGGGTCTCCCAATATCACAACTGGTACACTGACCCTGTTGATGTCTCGAGGCATAGAAGGGAACAGCTGATCACTCTGTCCTAGCTTGTATAATTTACTATTCCTGAGCACCCGAGCATTGTGAACCTTGCCAGGCCATCCAACGTTAATGACCAGAAAACAAAATTTATGGTCAACCAGAGCCTGCATCACTACAGAATAGTAGGATTTCCTGTTGTAGAATTCACAGGCATTACCAGGAGGTGACAGCATTGGGAAGTGGGTCCCATCAATTGCCCCCCCACAATTGGGGAAACCCCACTCACTCTCGAACCCCTGTATATCTGGCACATTATGTATTCGGATCACCTTGGGTAGTATGACACAGACAATGGCCTTGCACACATCAATTACTATGTCACTGACAGTAGATCTGCCAACCCTGAACAAGTGCCTAAAGGTTCGATATTCGACATTGGTGGCAAGGCACCACAAGGCAATGGCAACTCGTCGCTGCACTTCAACAGCCTTGCGCAGTACTGTGTCAGACTGCTTTATGTGTGGGCTTAGTTCTGTGCACAAAGCTGTAAAAGTCTGTTTAGACATGCGGAAATTACTGAGCCATTGCTCATCGATCCAAGAAGAAAGCACTATCTGCTCCCACCAGTCAGTGGACCTTGGATGTCTCCACACTACTCTGTCGACTGTCAGTGTTCAGTGTTATTGAGAGAAACAGATCGCTCACAGCAGCAATAATATGCTGCTGCGTCTGCTGAAATCTATGTGCCTGCAAGTGGCGTCCTACCCGGCGATGTTGCCTCTCCCTTATCAGTAGCTGCTGCTTCATGAGCCAGCGATTCAGGCAGAGCAAAACAGTAGTGTTTAAATCAGGCACCTCCATGTCAGTGGTCTGTTTACATGGAGACGATGCAATGCCTTATGGGACTCTGCATCGCAGCGTGTAGTGCAGCGCTGATTGTTGGGATATGGGTGGGTAAGGGCAGCCTCCAGAGGACTGTAACGCTTTTTAAAACATTACCAGAAAATGGAGAAAGAACACCAATGTGGATGCAGAGTAATGGTTTAAAAACTGATTCAGCTAATCAGTGTGGATGCACAGAAATGGGTTGAACGGTAACGTTTTAAAAAACGTTTTTACAGTTCATTGCTAGTCTGGACAGGGCCTTAGTCTTTCAAGTAATCTATTTTATTAGGGGTTATTTTTGTAGTTTGTCACAACCTGTCCACAGCCAAGACTCAGTCTGTAACAGGTTAACAAGTTTCTTAAGCCTCAACAACTGTAAGGCTATTTTATTGGCTTCCACCACTCAGAAGTGATTCTCTTACCTGAGGAATTTCTTGGTCCAAATACCACCAGAGTCACTGCTCACACAGTAAATTGCTCCTTTGGCTAATTGCAAATGGCCTTCAACTGTCACTCATGCCTAAGAAAACACATTACTTCTTAGAATGTGGTAACTGTAGCCTTCTTCTCTCTCTCTTTGGAGATGGAGTGTGGATTTGTCAATACCAACAGTTATATATTCCCCCAAAAGATTTAGTCACAGAGGCATGAAGTATATAGAAATAATCTTTACTACTTCATGCTATTTACACATTCTACAGGATATCACACATACACAAGAGTATGGGAATTACAGGGCGTGGTGAGCTACCCCTACTGCTAGTCCTTATTTGTAGATATTATTCTGTTGTATAAATGTATTTTCTTGTAATTATTTTGTATATGTACATGTCAAGACATGCCAGTGCCAGCAAAGGTCCATAGAGAAAAATATTTTGTTTTATTTTTTTTTTTAAATAGGGGCTTGACCTTTTGACCTGAAGGCAGCTGTTTGCCAGGACCTGAGATTGCTTCCCAGGTTTTGTAACAGAAGGGAAATAAAATGTTAGGAGATAGCCTTTTCACTCAAGATGAACAGAAGGCTTTGCTCCAAGGAAGCTGTTTAATATGCTACATTTTATTGGGTAACAGGAAAGAACCATGCTTCTTAGAGAAACCTGTGTGAATTCTTAAAACCCTAATGCCAATGGGGTTACTGTGGGGTCCTGAGACATCAAAGGGCTTAACTCTGAAATGTCATGACCATGCTAATCATAAGTCACATAATCTGATTCTTAATATGCTTGGACATTTTGGAAACAGTGGAACAGGAACATCTCCAGGCCAAACAGAGTAGATGCCCTGACTTGCTCTTAAAGTCACTGATAGGGAAATAGACGAGTTTCCTTATAACTGGAAAATTGATGACACTGCAGATTTCAGAAGGGTGTTTAAGTTCTCCAGCACAGACACTCGGGGCAATTTTGACACACTTTTCATCTGGACTCCACCTGACACACAGAAGACAGTCTGTTTGGAGTCTTTTCCTGACCATAAGGCTGCTACAGAAAGACTATTTTACAAACCAACGATTCTCTGGACTTTGAAATCTGCATACCCAAGGTAGACTTAACTCACATGTTTTAATGCATTTTCTTTCTGTTTTTTCCCAATCTGTTTCTTATACTGTAACTTAAATTAGTATATGTCCTCTTTTAGTTGTAACTGCATTTATTTAATTATTTTAGTAAAAACCTTTGCTTTTCTAAAGAAATTCTGCTTGTGTGAGTTTCCTTATATTGTATGTGTGACCGTAGAAGGTTTATTAAAAATTTGTGACAACTGTTTAATGCTTAGAGGGGTCACCCATATAGCAACCAAATTGAAAAAGGGTCTAAAAAAAGGAATCTGAAAGGATAGGGAGAATACCAGAGTCTCATATGAGTCTGCAGGGATTGTGAACTAGGTTGTTGCATGTCCTGTAGGGTGAATGTCAAATCAGGTGTTAAGCTGCTACCCTGAAGTGAGTGTTATGCCTGGGTCTTCTGCCTTTGTGTAATAGCCAAGAAAATGGTTCATATTTGGCCACAAAGCTCAAGATTGGTATTGTGTCTTGATCCAAAGTAAAGAGGGTGCCCTGGGATCTGGTGGCGAGTGATCAGTTGTAAATCCAGCAAGCACTCTGGATGGACACGAGGAAGGTATCCCTGTTCTCCCCCTCCCTGTTATGGATTGTACTTAGGGGTGGACACTGTGAGCTCAGTGAACCTGACCCTCAGGAGTGGGTTCATGACAGATCTGGTGCACAGTGGTGGGATCTGATAGATTTGGTTGCATAGTGTTGCAATTTGAGAGACTGGTGACATAGGCATAACAGCAGGATTCGAGCCCAGTGTATCAGATTGATAAACTGAAAACAATCCACACACAATCAAGGCAGAGATTTTAGAAAAATATATAATTCGGTTACAGTATAGCATTCTCTACCTGTTTTTGTTTTTTCTCTGATGAAAATTTAGTGTAGCAATAGTTATGGAAGAAGATGGCTTCCATCTACAGTGAATACACTGCAGAATACCTCAAGCAGTTGTGTCAGGAAAGAGGGGTCCAGTATGAGGGGTGAGCCAAAAAGCACCTCATGGAGGCTCTCATGGCAGCTCTCATGATGGCTGCCCAGAACCTCGAGTCATGGTCAGTGACTGAAAAGGACCGGAGCCTGGGCATAGGGGTGCCACAGTCCATCACAGAGTCTAGTCCCAGGGAGGTGGGCAATGAGACCAAAAGAAACCCAGAGCTACAGCAGCAGGGTAAGGTCACTACAGAGCTAGTGCTGGAAGGGATCCGGCTACAGTTTGAGTGGAGAAAACTGGAGTTTGAGCAGAGAAAGTTTGAAGCCCTGCAGCAAAGGAAATTTGAGCAGAGGAAGTTCAAGATGAAGTTGCAGGAAAAGCAGTGGCAGCAAGAGGCCAAGGAAAGAAAAAGGCACCTTCAGCGAGAGGCCAGGGAAAGAAGAAAATGGGTTCAGAGAGAGGCTGAGGAAAGAGGAAAACAGCTTCAGAGAGAGGCCGAGGAAAGAGAAAAACAGTGGGTGAGAAAATTCGAACTGGAGAAGCTAAAACTCCAATAACCAGTGCCAGAGGAGGTAAGTGACAGGGGTGAACCTGGAACTCCAGGACTAGGGTACAAGTTAAATTCTAAATTAATAGCTGAAGTTAACCCCTAGGCTGCTGACAGAATTGGAATGTATAGGGATTCTGGACTGTTATATCAGTCCATGGCACAGCAAGAGTTAAAGGGGGGAGGATATGGATGCATTTTTTAATTCATTTGAAAAGGTCTGCATCCTGGCGAAAATACCCATGGAGTCCTGGAGCTTCCAGCTATCTCCACTGCTTACTGGTAGAGGGCGTAAGGCCTTTGGCCAAATAGACAATTAGGACAGTAGTAATTATGAGAAACTTAAAGCTGCATTGCTTAAAAAGTATAAATTAACACCTGAAGCATACAGAGTTAAGTTCTGTAAGCTCAGACAAAGCCCTGACATGAGCTACGAGGAACCTGCCACAAAGCAACGTCAGTTTTTTAAATGTTGGTGGGAGGGAGTGGAAGCAAACTCTGTAGAGAAAATTGAGAAGGTTGTACTTCTGGAGCAGTTCTTTTGAGCTTGCCCAGCAGAGCTAAGAACCTGGTTAGAGGACCAAGACCCCAAAACAGTACAGCAGGCTGCTGAGCTCTCGGACTACTATTCCAGGAACAAGCCGGCTCTAAATGGGAGTGGGGCTGGCGGGACAGCACAGGTGGGGAAGAGCGCACCTTCAGGGCAGCTGAAACCCTCACTGCCACCACAGAAAGGGGGAAACCCCAGGTTACAAAAAAGGAATGTATCACGTAAAAGAAATGATGACTGTTGGTTTTACAAACAGCCAGGTCATCTTGCTAGACAGTGTCCTAAAAAGGCACAGAGTGGACAAAGTGGTGCTCGAACAGAGTTGGGTGCACTGTGTATCCCAGAAAGCATGCCTGTAAACATGAGGGAGCACATACACCTGGTTAATGTAAATAGGGTGCACACCCAAGGGTTAAAGGGTAACTAAACAAGCAGTTTTTAAAATTGCAAACGCTAAAATCGGGCTTCATCGTGAGGTAAAGTAAAGGCTGCTATTTACATGTATGCTAAAAACTGCATTTATGTAAATAGCATAAATGCAGTTTCATAGCTTTTGAAAAATATAAACATCAGCCTTTCACTTTCAAAAAACAGCCTTGCTTTCTCCCTAAGATGTCTGCCAAGTGTGTTAAGTGATGAGTCATAATGACATCATTGGAGCCAGAGGCAGAGACCCACATAGCTCTCCATAGTGCTAACTAGTTCTCCTTTCCCTCTTTGTTTTGAATTGTTTTATCAGAATGATCAGCACCATGTGTTAACACATGGATTATTTTGATCAGTACATGTTAGGCTATGATTTTGTTAATTTTGTTTACTTTAACTTGCTGAAAATGTTTTGCAATCTAGCTGACTTTTTCTTTGCAAAATGCAGTACAGTACAACACTTCAAATACCTGATTATCAAGCGGTTATGTGATGCCCTGAATTTTTGTTTTTGACCAGGAGATACACACCAAGCTGAAAGCTTGTTTACAAATGTGGCCTGGGTGCACAAAGAAGTTAAGTGACTTGCTCAGGGTCACATAGCAAAGTACTGGTCTGGTCCTATTCCAAAGTTCTTGCTTTCTTGTTAATCCACAAATAAGCTTCTCTTGTATTCTTTTTCCATGTGAACCCCCTGCACCTAGCCTGCCTTCTGTTGAACACCCTAGCATCCATACCCTGTCCTTAGTACTGCTTGGGGCTGCATATGAGCTTGCGGTCTCATGAAGAGAATTATCACACCTCAGATTGTAATCGTGCACCTCAGAGAGTTGTGCACACGTATACCGATACACTTCATCAGCTGGCATTGTTAAAAAATGCCTCCCAAATCACACTTAAGTCCACTTTTTCATTGTTTGACTTCTGCTGCCACAGTAAACATTGAGTGGATCACCATCCTTCTGCACAGTGATGGTAGTATGTACAGTTCCACTGTTGTGCTTCAAACCCCAGGAAATCTTTCTGTATTCTGACAATTGTAGTATGGTCTCACCAGAGGACTGCCCCGGAGCCAAAATGGTTATTAAAACCTATGCTAATGATGGAATGTTAGTTGGGTTTTCAAATCGTTGACCCTGGTTGCACTTCCTGCAACCGTCAGATTCTTTACTCCGTTTGCCTCAGTAAGACATCTCTGGAGAGCTCTCCATCACTTTATCTGAATAAGTTATTTTTCTTGGTTAAATTGTAGTCCATTTTATTGTCCTTGATTTTTGAAGCACTGTCCTTGGTTCACAGGTAGAATCTGTTAGATAGTGTTAGTTTCGTAAGTGTTATCGGTTCCTCTCCAGTTTTTCCCTAACCGGGAAGGAACCGGTGCTTTGATTTGGTTTGCATTTATTTATTTTAACTTTGGTACTGTCCGGTAAGGCGGTTTAGTTATTTTAAACTTTTTGATAACATTTACCAAGGTAATTCTTGGTTCACTTCAGTTCTAACCAACTGATAAACGTCACAACGTAAGAAATGAATGGGCCCCACAGGTTTCCAACATTGTACAGAGTATGGGGAACCGTTCGATAAAGCAGATCCTCATTTAATTTGTGTTATTTGTTTGGGGTTTGACCACCTCAAGGAGGACTGTGAAATTTGTAAACATTTCCCTCAGTTGATGCTGGATAGGCAACTTAAACGACAGCAGGAGAAAACGTCTGAGAAAACTGCTGAACCGGTAGCAGACACTCATAAGGAACCGGGGGACCAGCCCTCTGACAAGGGTGACTCCTCATCTGCTAACAGGAGATCTGCCGAACTGGCCGCTGACCCGACGCATTCAGGCAGAAGAAAAAAGAAAGAAAAACACACAGCGGTTGAACCACAACCAATGGCACCGGTTCCAACCGCTGAGATAGCGAATGTGATTCACATAATTCAGTCTTTGCAGGCCAGTCCAGTCCAGGTTGAAAAATGACCACGTTTGGCTACTGCAGGCTCTGCTTTGGTTCCTGGTTCAGGGGAACCTGAAGTGGAGGTTTGGCAGAGGAATATTATGACAAGGATGATGATGAGGAAGAAGAGGACTATGGGGAGCCCATTGAACCGGATATCTCCCCAGATCCTCACAGACCTGACTCCCCTGTTAAGGGAACTGCAGATTATACATCTCATTTTCAGTTCATTAGGCAGGTGGCTCCATCCTTGGACCTTCCCACTCAAGAATCCACTGATGAGGAGGAAGAACAAGATTACAAAGAGATGATGGATGTGCCAGCCTCTAAAAGGATTTTGTTGCCCATCCATAAATCCCTAAAGAAACAGGTCGTGAAAGTACTGCATACCCCTACTTCCATTCCACTCCTGGAAAGAAAAGTGGATAATAAGTACTGGGTGGCCAAGGGTGGAGCAGAGTTCTTGTTTGGGCACCCTAGCCATGAAGGAGTGGTGCAGGCTGCAGCCTGTGATAAGGCTGGCATTCCTTTAGCTTCACATCCTCCTGACAAAGACTCCAGGAGGATAGATTCTATTGCCAAAAAACAGTACCTTTGGTCTTCTCTTGCAGTAAGGTAGGCATCTTATATGGCCTATGTTGCAAGGTATCAGAGGACTTTGTTGAACACTGTGATGGAAATCACTCAAAGTCAGTGCCAGCCTCTATGGCAGCGGAATTGGAGGAACCTGCAAAAAGGGGCATAAAGGCATCTAAAGTGCAATTTTGTATGGCAGTAGACAGTAATGATACCACTGCCAGACAAATGGCCTCTTCTATATCTCTAAGAAGGTTTGCCTGGCTCAGGACAGCTAACCTGACTCAGGACACCCAGTCCAAAGCAATGTACTTCCCCTGTGAGCCTCTGTCTGTTTGGTGAGCAGACAGAGGCTTACATGAAGAAAATGGACGAGTACAAAACAGCCTATCAAAGTGCTGCTGCTAGAGAGAAGCCATCTATACCCCATAAGCAGCAAGCCAGGGGTCCCAGAGGCAGGTCTTATAGGCTATTCTTTCAGCCCCAAGCTTACCCCCAGCACCAGCAGTACCAGCAACAGAGGGGCTACTTTAGAGGCAGGGGCAGAAGGGGAGGCAACCAGATAGCCCCTAGCACTCAGCCAGCTTCCCAACCTAAGCATACACCTTGAGAAGTCTGCTCAGGTCGCCTCACCAGTACCAGTAAGAGGCAGGTTGGCCCACTACCTCCAGGAATGGAAATCCATTACTACAGACAAGTGGGTCCTGTAGGTAGTGGGCCAAGGTCTGGCCCTCAGTTTCAAATTAAAACCAAGGCTGAGGGCAAACGTTTTCGACCGTCCTCCCCAGCAGAGACTCTGTTGCTAGAGAAGGAAGTATTAAATCTCCTATCCCTATGGGCAATAGAGCCAGTTCCCCTGAAGCAGAGGGGGAAATGCCTCTATTCAAGGTACTTCTTCACTATCAAGAAAACAGGGGAGTGGTGACCCATATTGGATCTCAGACATCTGAACAAGCATTTACTGAAACCAAAATTCAAAATGGTCCCCCTGTCTACCATTCTGCCCATTTTCAAGCAAGGGGATTGGTTTGCACCCCTAGACCTCAGGATGCGTACTTCCACATCCCAGTGAGGCAGTCACACAGAAAATTTCTCAGGTTCAAACTGCCCTCAGGCCATTACCAGTTCAGAGCAATGCCTTTCGGTGTCACTTCTGCTCCAAGGGTGTTCACAAAATGTCTGGCTGTAGTTGTGGCACACCTTAGAAGAGAAGGAGTGGCAGTATTCCCCTACCTAGATGACTGGTTAGTCATAGAGCAAACCCCTCAACAGGTCAAGCAGTCCCTGGCATAGGTACCGACTCCAAGGGTGCCGAGATGCTCAGGCACCCACAAAGTTGACTTAAGCACCCACAATATTTTGAGGGAAGACTGCAAAAAAGCATTACTAGGGAACCTGCCCATAGGAAAAATACCATCTACTGGCAGTGAGCACCCACACAGGTTTATAAAAGTTGGCATTCCGACTCCCTGGCACTCACATAGGATCTCCTGCAGTCTCTAGGACTGTTAATAAATTAGAAAAAGTCAGTGCTGCAACCAGTGCAGCTCCTAGAATTCATAGGGGCTCAACTGGATTCAGTGAAAGGAAAGGCCCTTTTTCTGCAGGAAAGGGCAAGCAACTTGGTACAATTGGCAAGCTCTTTCAAACCTTGCAGTCTCAGGCCTGCCAGGCACTTCCTACAATTGTTGGGCCACGTGGCAGCATCAACAACTACAGTACTAGGAGCAAGGTTTCAGGTGAGAGATATTCAATATCATCTAAGACAATACTGGCTCCAAAAGAAAGATTCACTGTTAAAGCTGGTCCCAGTAAACCACACCTTTGTGCAGGCTCTGCAGTGGTGGCTAGAAAAAGAGAACCTAAGGCAGGGAGTTCCCTTCCTACAAGTACAACCCTCCAGGGTGCTTACCACGGATGCATCCCTCCTAGGGTGGGGAGCACACCTAGAGGAGAATACTGTCCATGGTTCGTTGTACAAGCCAGAGTCCCTGCTTCACATCAATCTGCTGGAACTCAGGGCAGTCTTGTTAGCATTGCAGGCATTTGCCAGCATGCTTCAGGGGAATGTGGTACAGGTCAGAACAGACAACACAACCACAATGTACTACATTAACAAACAAGGAGGCACAAGATCCGCTCCTCTATGCACAGAGGTCATGAAGATATGGACCCTGACTTATTCACTATATATCCAGTTATCAGCTGTTCATCTGCCAGGCAAAGATAATGTCTTGGCAGATGCACTGAGCAGATTACATCAGAGCCACCACGAATGGTCCCTGAACAGTCAGATACTACAAGTGGTATTCAAAAGGTGGGGGACTCCAGAGATAGACCTCTTCGCCTCACCAGACAACCACCAGCTTCCAAGATATTGTTGCAGGCAACCAGTAACAGGTTCAGTGCCACTGCATGCACTAATTCTGGGCTGGACAGGGAAGTTTCTGTATGCCTTACCTCTGTCCTTTGTTACTAAGGGTTCTGATCCAGCTCAGATCCCAGTCTGCCACAATGATTCTAATTGGGACAGGCAACCCTGGTACTCCATGCCACTGGATCTATTAATAGCCAAGCCGGTCAGCCTCCCCAGGAGGCACAACCTGTTGACTTAATCCCAGGGCAGGATCCTGTATCTGAACCTGCAGTCCCTCAGCCTCAAGGCCTGGTTCTTGAAGACCTAGAATATGCCAATTTGCATCTTTCAGAATGTGTCATGGGGGTCCTCAGGGTTTCTAGAAAACCTTCTACCAGAAAGATTTATTCTTCCAAGTGAAAAATATTTTCTATTTGCTGTCAGAATAAAAATCTGAACCATAATCAGGCAGGATTGCCCGTGGTTTTGGATTACCTTACCCACCTTCACTCTCTGGGCTTAATGCTATCCACATTGAAGGTGCATTTGGCTGCAGTTTCTGCTTACTTGTCAGCAGGTAAGACATCTTCCCTGGCATATAACCCATGTTCAGGAGCTTCTTTAAGGGACTGATGCACTTGCACCAACCTCACAGAATTCCCACTCCAGTATGGGATCTTAATATTTGCATAGCACAGCTTATGCAGCCACCCTTTGAACCCCTGGCAGCAGCTGATCTCAAGTATGTGACTTGGAAGACTGTGTTCCTGGTTGCCAGTACCTCTGCCAGGAGGATAAGTGAACTCCAGGCTCTGTCCATGGAGCCTGATTATGTGGCATTCCATAGGGACAAAGTGGTCCTTAGGACAAATAATAAGTTCCTTCCAAAGGTGGTTTCAGATTTTCACATTAATCAGTCCATCACACTTCCAGTCTTCTTTACTGACCATTCTACTTTAGGTGAATGTAGACTGCATAGCTTGGATGTTAAAAGAGCTATCAGCTACTACCTGGAACATGCAAAAAGTCGTAGCACGGATAAAAGCCAACTCTTTTTGACTTATGGGGAAGTGGGAGAAGGCAAACCTGTCACTAAGAGATCCATAGCAAGATGGATTGTGGCATGTATCCAGTTCTGTTATGGTAAAATGGGCAATCAGCTCCCCTCAGGGGCTCAGGGCCCATTCTACAAGGGGGACAGCTGCTTCTATAGCAGCTCTAAGAGATATTCCTTTATTGGAAATCTGTAAAGCAGCTACCTGAAAAACAGTCCACACATTCACTAAGAATTATTGTTTGGATACCCAGGCCAGGAGTGATGTTTGACAGCAGTTTTGCAGAGTTTGTTTCCTAAATAGGTCCTCTGCCCACCTCCAAAGCCACTGCTTGGGTAGTCTGCAATTGTCAGAATACAGTAAGATTTCCTGGGGTTCAAAGAAAACATTATTTACCATAGTAATCTTGTTTCTTCTAAGGGAATCTTACTGTATTCTGAGCTCCCACCTTTCCTCCCCTGCTAGGACCTACAGGGCACTGCACACTGCCTGTTACTCATGTTGGAAACCTGTGGGTACCTATCAGTTTCTTGGGTATCTGTTGACTTGAGTCTTAGTAATGCCTTTTGTTATTTGAAGGTGTTTTTCTACCCTAGTCAGGGTACTGAGATTAGTTAAATTAGCTTAGTATTTTTAGCTTCTGCATGCTTTATAAGAATCTGAGAGTGCAGGAAGTGCAACCAGGGACAGTGATTTGAAAACCGAGCTCGAGCCTAACATTCCATCATTAGCATAGGTTCTATTAACCATTTTGGCTCCGGGGCAGTCCTATGGTGAGACCATACTGCAATTGTCAGAATACAGTAAGATTCCCTTAGAAGAAACAAGGTTGCTATGATAAGTAATGTTTTCTTTTGTCCCACCTCATTAACCAACAACTAAGTCTTTCTGGAAGGCCAAGCAATAAGCATCAGGATCCAACAGAAAAACCGCTGTTCATGCCCTCATAAGGGCCACACTCCCTATGGATAACAGTATTATTAACAGGAGGCATGCTTCTGCCTTGAGCGAATCCACCAGACTTCCAATGTCAGTCTACTCCTTTACCTGTGATCTGCAGAACCCTGCAGGACAGTTCCCAGCAATTCTTCTCCAGTACTTTTCAGTGCCCTACTCCACAATGCGAGTTGGCTGGCTACCACCCTTCCAAATCTTGAATGAGCCATACACAGCTCCCTCAATGTTGTCCTAACAAACGTCAACACCCCCCCAACTGAAGGGTAATCTCCCTACACTGACTTCAAGTAACAGTTTAGGTGCAGCCCTGCCACTCTGAGAATTTGTCATCGCTGGCTGCTCTCATCCACAGTCAAGTAGTGATCACGGCGCTGGCAGCCCCACATTTCAGATCTCACAATGATCTGCTTAACGTCCTCCTTCTTGTCTTCCCCTAACCTGAATATAGCTGTACCCAGCTGGAATGGCCTCTTCAGTCTTCTCTGGAATTCATTCTTCTCACCTGCTGTCCACAGCAAAAACTGGTGAGCTCACTACCCTTCCGCAGCATCAATGCGTTTAGTACAGTCTCCCGTATTATTTTAACATATTAATAATCAACATGATCTTCTGGTAAGCCAGGCTGATAGCAGCAGGGCACAAGGGGAAAAAACAGTCTTTCCTACTGATATAAGATATAAGCCACCTATGTTTAGGCACTATTAAATGACATGCATAATGATGTGCACACCCATCATTTAATAGTGCCTAATCAAAGGTAGCCTAGATCTTTTAAGGATAAGAAAGCCCACCATTCCCCTCGTTCCCTGCTGCTATCAAACTGACTTACTGGAAAGATTTGTTTATTTTTCATATGTCAAAAAAGCTGGGGACTGTACTACCTACATTCATGATGCAGAAGGGTGATGAGCTCACCAGTTTTTGGTGTGAAGAGGAGTAGTAAAGAACGAATACCAGAGGGGGATTGAGAGGGCCACTCCTGCAAGGTACTGCTATATTCAGGGAAGTGGGAAACAGAAGGGGAGAAATATGAACAGATCACTGTGAGAAATAAGAAGGGGCTGCCAGTACCATGATCACTACCTTACCCCATTGTCCTGGCCAACATTCCCCTTCCCATAAAGCCAGTTCATGCAATTGTCCAAGGCTGTGTGGGGGTATTAATGTGTGAAATGGCAGCCACTACATGTTCAGTCACTTCACTACACATCTAGCATTGCTTGTAAAGCACTTTGGGACACAATGTGTATGAAAAGCACTATATAAATGTTGATTATTATTATTTCCCATGGAAAAAGAAGACAAGAAAAGCACATTTTTGAGTTCCGAGAAAGTATGAACTCTGGCATTGGACTACACAAGAACTTTGTTACAAACAAGTGGTGGCTCTAGGGGGTAGTGAAGGGTACGGCTGCAACCTCCCTGGCCCCCCCATTGTAACATACTTGCTTGCTGATGCTAGTTGCATTTCACTTTGTTGAAAACGTCTGATTTATTGATTGTACTAATGTTTAGTTTCAAAACTATTTTATTTTATTTATTTTATTTCAATTCTAGGATTACAAAGTACCTTTGAGCCCAGGGCTCTTTTACAAAGGTTCCACGTCAAGGCATTGCTATCACATAACTATAGACAAAATTGTTACACAAATAAGGGTAAAGAATATCAAATTAATTTTGAACAGACAGGGAGAGGGTAAAAGTGGAAAGGAAGAGGACAAGAGGGGGAGGGGTGGTGGAAAGAAATGGGAGGACAAAGGCGGGAGGTAAGAAAATGAGAAGAAAGGAGAGGTGGGGGGTAGGTAAGGATATGGAGAGGGGGGTGGTGAGGTGAAGCAGCCAGGAAGGTGGCATTGTCAGGTGCTGGAGAGTGGATGGAGCAGAGGCCAAACTAGGGCAAGTGCTTTATGTAAGGAGCTAGATATAGGAGAGCGGTAGCAGAGTGGTGTTGCATATACATTATCCATGACAGTCGCAGATGCTGGAAGCGACCAGGGTGTTTTGGAGCCTGGATTTGAAGGCCCCTAGCCCAGTGGTATTGATAGTATCATTGGCAAGACCGTTAAACCAAGTGGGTGCCCTGTAGGTGAATGAACGCTGCCCAATGGCTGTGCAGCAGCGAGGGATACAGAAACATTGTGGCTTTGATCCCATAGTAATTCTGGAGCAGATTTTCATTTGAAGGAGTGAACAGACCCCGGGAGGGGCAGTTCCCAACTGTATTTTCTTAGCCACCATGCAGGTTTGGTACTGTATTCTATTATCAAGTTGAAGCTAGTTTGCTTGTGAGTAGAGGTCACAGGTGTGTGTGAGCCATTCGGCGCCAGTGATGAGTCGACAGGCCTTGTTTAGGGTGGTAATAATCCTTCTGAGTGCAGTGGTAGTGGCAGTGCCATAGATGACAAGACCATAGTCAATCTGGGAGATGATGGAGCTTTGAACTGCGGCAAAGAGGGCCTGTTTAGTCAGGTGCCGACGAAGCCGGTAGAGTAAGCCCAGTCTAGTATTCACAGTTTTAGCGACATTGGTTATATGGGTTCCAAAGGACAGGTGTGGGTCTAAGGCGATTCCTAGGTATCTGAAGGAGTCAATCTGCTCCAGGGAGTCCCCAAGGCAGGTGTTTAAAGAGAGCTGGTGGTGTTTGTGCTTGTTTTGGTGGCTGGTGAAAATCATGGTCTTGTTTTTTTCTGGTTAAGGATTAACTTATGTTCTTTGAACCAGCTTTCAACAGAGGTGAAGCCGTGTTGAAGGGTTTCTTGCAGGTGGCTTGGGTCATGATGAGAGGCAAGAATCACCGCGTCATCTGCATAGAGTATGACTTATTGAGAAATGGAGTCGGGGAGGGAGTTGAGGAACAGGCTGAACAGTAATGGGCCCAGGATGGAGCCTTGGGGGACACCGGAGCGAACCTGTTTAATGTCGGAGACCACGCCTGATATTTTTACGCATTGGAACCTGTTGTCAAGATAGCTATTGAATCATTTCACCGATTCCGCAGAGAGGCCAATGTTCAATAGCTGATGAAGCAGGAGGCGGTGGTGGACAGTGTCAAAAGCCTTTGACAGGTCGATGAATGTAGCTCCGGTTAGGCGACCCTGATCAAAGGAGTTGTGTATGGCTCCCGTAAACTCAAGAAGTGCTGTGGCAGTGCTGTGTCCTTTTCTAAATCCGTGTTGCTGCTGGCAAAGGATGTTGTACTTGTCCAAATGATCAGTGAGCTGGTCTGCTACTATCCGTTCCAGGGCCTTAGAGAGGGGTGGCAGGATAGAGATAGGTCAGTAGTTCACATGGGAGGTCCGGCCACCACCTTTATGGATAGGTGTGACAGTTGCTGCCTTCCACTGGTCAAGGAATTGGCTGAGAGAGAGGGAGAGATTAAAGACCCTGGTGAGAGGCCTCAGAACCTCGTCTACAGTGAAGGGCAAAAGTTTGAGGTCCAGTGTGTCAGCACTTGCTCTAGTGTTTTTGATGACTTTGGAAATGTATTTCCTGACGGTATTCTTGTTTACTGCTCTAAAGTAGAATGGGGGACAATTTTTAGGTGATGACTGATGGGTTGGAAGAGGGAGGTCGCTGTCGTTGAAAAAGTCAGGGGGGAGAATGCTGCTGCGGTCGGTGAAGGCATCATTAAAGGTGTTGGCTATGACTTTTAGGTCCAGGATAGTATTCCCGTTTATTGTGATAGCAGTAGGGGGTGATTTGGACTCCTTCCTGGTAACATCTTTAATGTTATTCCAGAATGCTCTTGCATTTCCCCATGTGTCAGCGAGTGCAGTCTTGTAGTATTCAGATTTCTGTTGGCGTATGGATTTGGTGCAATCATTTCTAGCTCTTCTGAAATTTTGGATGTCCGCCTGTTTTCCTGTTTCTCTGGCTAGTTCTCTGAGGTGGTCCCTGTGTTTCAGCTTCTTTAAGAGGGAACCCGTGAGCCAAGGATTGCAGAGGGGTTTAATTTTTCACTTTTTTGGCGGGGCAAAGATGTTACAAGCCTCATTGAAAATGTGTATGAATTGATCAAGGGCTGTATTTGCATCGGGGACCAGGTTGATGGAGGACCAGTCTTGATTTAGTAGGTGTGATTTTAGGTGGGTTAGCTTCCCACGGGGTAGGACTCTGCTGAGGACAACCTTTGGTGGAGATTTCAAGAATTTATTTGACCAGGTGCAGCTGATGGGGGAATGGTCGCTGAGAGAGTCAGGCAGTACGACGAAGCTAGTGATCCGGGAGGGGTGAGTAGTCAGGATCCAGTCCAGTAAAGTGCTGGTGCCGGTTTTGTAGTTCATTCTAGATGTGGAGTCCAATATCTGTGTGAGGTTTACTGATGTGACCATGTCCCTGGTGTCGCCAGCATCAGGTCCCAACCAGTTTGTGTTGAAGTCACCAAGTGTGATGATTTCGGAGTCGGGTGGGAGTGATTTGATGTACTCCAGTACTGCATGGAGGCCCGGTCCCTGTTCTTTCGGGGGGATATAAATGATGATGACCGAGAGGGCTTTGTGCTGAGCTCCAAGCAGGATTTTGATATGTAATAGCTGGGCATTTGGTGTTGGTAGGTCAGTGTGGGCAGTGTGCCCCATCAGGTTGTCTTTTAGGTAAAGGGCGCAGCCCTCTACTCGTTTTGATTTTCAGTCAAGCCTAAAGATAGTGTAGCCAGGGATGGAGATTGTATAGAATTTGACGGCAGATAAGGACCGCTTGGCCCACCCAGTCTGCCCATTTTCCTACCTACTGGATAAGCTGCAGATCCTAGTTAACCAGCAGCCTACTTCTTCCTACCCCCACCCCCTAGAATGGCCTTATGCCTGTCCCATGCATGCTTGAATTCCACCACTGATTTTGACTCCACAACCTCCTCCAGAGGGCCGTTCCATGCATCCACAACCCTCTCTGTGAAAAAATACTTCCTTAAATTACCTCTGAGCCACACCCCCATCTTCAAATTGTAACCTCTTGTTCTTGCACACCTCTTTTTTTGAAAGATGCTACCCTCTTGGACTTTGTTGATTCCCTTGAGGTACTTGAACGTTTCTATCATGTCCCCTCTCTCCCTCCTTTCCTCGAGGCTATACATATTAAGCTCCTTTCGTCTCTCTTCATATGTCTTCCGGTGCAGACCCTGTACCATTTTAGTTGCCCTCCTCTGGACAGCTTCCATCCTGTCTATGTCTTTGCGGAGATTGGGTCTCCAGAACTGCACACAGTACTCCAGATGGGGTCTCACCAGCTGTCTGTACAGAGGGATAATAACTTCCTGTTTTCTACTGGTGATGCCTCTCCCTATGCATCCCAGTATCCCCCCAGCCCTCCTTGCTGCCCTCTCACATTGCTTGCCCACCTTTAGGTCATCTGATCAGGAACCAAGGGGGTGAGCCAGGTTTCTACTACCGCCAGGATATCGGGCTGGTGGGCATTTGCTAAGGCTTGTAGTTGATCAAATTTAGATAATAGGCTGCAGATGTTCAGGCAGATAATGGAGAGAGCGCCAAGCCGCTTGGTTTGGGTGGAGTTCATGGCAGCCTGAGGGCCAGGGTAGGAGTGAATGTTTCCAGATAATAGCAGGAGTAGGAGAAGGAGTTTCAGGGTGGCCAGGCGTAGTTCCCTGCGGGAGAACTTGCAGTACTTTATTGATGAGGGTTTGTTTGTGGAAGTTTTGTGCGTGAAAAACAGGAGCGTAGTGAGCTGTGGTGGTGGTGGTGGGACACACTGCACCCTGGTATGAAGGCGTGGGTACAATGTGGTGTGGTGAGCCCTAGGAGTGAGAAAGTTGTCAGGTAGCGTGGTGCAAGTGTGGCTATAGCAGAGATTATGCTTATAGCTATGCGGGGGGGATGGAAAGCAGGATGGAGGGAGCTGGAGCAATGGGGTGAGGACAAAAAGGAGGAGAGGGAGGCAGGGGATAGTAGGGAAGGAAGGCATAGTTTGTGGAGGGGGAAGAGAGAAAGGAGCTGTGAGGAAGGCTGAGGTGGATGTACTACAACGTGAGGGCAGAGGAAGCAAGAGAAAAAGGGATTTAGGCAGGTAGGCGGAGCGAGTGTGTGGGGGCAGTTCAGGCCCGAGAGCAGGGACAGAGAGAGAGAGTTACAGGAGGCAGTAGAATTAGGCAGGAAATATAACTCAGCAAAAATACAGTCCTTGGATTCGGCAGTGCACAGCAGAAGTAAAATACAGATAGAACAGTTGTCGGATTCGGCAGTAAACAGTGTACACTATCAGCAGATAAACAAATTGTTTTTTAGCAACCACCGGGCAGCTATGCTCGGGGCAGAAAATAACAGTCCAGCCCCCTGGTCCGTTAGGAGACCAAGAGATAGTGAGGTCGATGCTATGACAAAAACTGTGGCAGAACGCAATGCTAGTCTATGGGCACAGCAGCCCTGAGCTGGGCCACGGAGTCAGCGGTCGCTGCAGCCAATCATGACCAGGTAGAGAGGACAAGGACCAATTGGGTAGAGCTCTGAGTGTGCTGGGCCAATGGTGGCACACACAGCTTTCCCGGACTGAGGTGGGCTTCCTTACCCGTCGCTGTGGATCAGGGAGGCAGCCAGAGGTTGCAGGAGCCAGATATGGTGGCTGAGTGACAGAGCTGCTGAGTCTGGTAGCAAGGGTGCAAGGTTCAAAGCCTGCAGTGGCACCAAGGATATTATTTTAGTAGGCTATGGGGGTTAGAGGCTTTCAGAGCCTTAAAATCTTTAGCTAACAACAGTCTGAATGTGATAGCTGAGTGGTAGAGCTGTTGATTGTGGTAGCAAGGGTGCAGGGTTCGATGCCTATAGTGGCACCAAGAATAAAATTTTGGCAGACAATGGGGGTTAGAAGCTCTGAGAGTCTTAGAGTATAGCTGACAATAGTCTGATACGATGCCTGAGTGGTAGAGCTGCTGACTCTGGTTGCAAGGGGTGCAGGGTAAACTATGGATTACATGTGTAGTTTCTGTAGAAAACATACTAGAAAAGAAGAATAGCAGAAAATATAAAGGTTTCACAACAATTTTAAAAAGTGCATATCAAGTATGCAAACCACCCCCGCGACCCCCATTGTAGTATCTTGGATCTGCCATAACCACTAGACCACCAGGTATTTGAAGAATGGGGGAAATACCTCTATTCAAGGTACTTCCTCACTATCAAGAACACAGGGGAGTGGTTTACCAAAGAGAAAGTCGGTTAGATTAAAACACAATTTCAGCATGTTAAAGTAAACAAAATGAACAGAACCATAGCCTAACATGTGTATGGATCTATATAATGCACATGGTTTTGACCATTTTGGTGAAACAATTATGTACAAAGGGGAAAAAAAGAACTAATTAGCACAACAGAGAGCCATATCGCTCTCTGACTTTGGCTCCAAAGATGTCATCACTTAACACACTTGGAGGCCATTTTAAGAAGTAGTTAAGGCAGTTTTTTTGAGCTTGGAAGGCTGATTTTACATTTTTGAAATGCCTTGGAACCACATTTAGGTAAATTACATAATTGCAGTTTTAGCACTGATGTATACAGCAGCTTTTCTTTTAGTCCCCTATGAAATTAGATTTTTGAATAGTTTGTGGGCAAAATGTTGTTTAGGTATCCTTTAAGGGACATGGGGGCATTTCTTACCGTAGTAAAAGGGGATTTGGTTGAGCCTGAGCAGCTTATATCTAATCAGTTCATAACAGTAAGGGGATTCACTGGGGAGGAAATAACTCTGCCATTTGCTAGCGTTCTCCTGGACTGGGGTGAGATAGGTGAGAGGGTACAAAATGTGGCAGTTGCAGACAACCTTGTCCCGGATGTGATTATAGGGAACAATCTTCAGAAGGGGGTGGTGTGTGTGGTTACCCACAGTCAGACAGTAAAGGCTGATTTTAGTTCCCTGGACCCCATAGAAGCCCCTGAGGAAAACAATGGGAGGCTGGTTTCCCAGCTTGTGTCTCCTGACATGGAGAGTAGTGAAAGGGGTAGACTTTCCCACGTAGCAGTTCACAAAATAGCTACAGAAGGTTACTCTGAGGAGGGGAGGAGGGAGGGAGGGTAACTAATGGTCAAGCGGTTAGGGATGGCAATGACCCTCAATGCCCTGATGCTAGATTTATGGAATCCAGTTTAGGAGCTGAAGGGGGCATGTCCCATGCCTTAGGAAAATATAAAGATTTTGCAGCTGCTCAGAGGACTGACCCTAGTTTGGAGAATCTGAGAGCTTGTGCAGAATCTGATGGGACCCAAGGAGGTGACGTGAGACATAGAGAATTTGGGGACAATGGACTGTTGTATACGCAGGATGTAAGGACAAAGGGAGGGATGATGGGCAGGCAGCTTGTCATTCCCCAAGGGTACCATAAACAGTTGCTCAAGATCGTTTGTGATATCCCCATGTCCGGACATCTGGGAATCATGTGCACCATGCAGAACTTCTATTGGCCCAACTTCACCCAGTGGGTGAAGGAATATTGTAGGCCTTGTTACTGGTGGCAAAAAATAGGGAAGGTAGGTAGTAAAACCAAAGCCATCCTGATTTCCTTGCCCATTGTGGAGGAGCCATTCCAGAGGGTAGGAATGGATATTGTGGGACCTTTGAGTACCCCCAGATCCTCCAGGAAGAGGTTTATCCTGACTGTGGTTGATTATGCCACCAGATACCCAGAGGCGGTTGCCCACTCCTCACTTAGGACAGACAAAGAGGCAGACGTCTTGCTAGGGATTTTCTCCTGTGTCAGGTTTCCACAGGAGGTTATTACTGATCAAGGGAATACCTTCATGTCAGACCTGATGAAGTGTTTACGGGAGAAGTGTGGGGTGGTGCAGAGATACACAACACCTTATCACCCGCAAGCCAATGGGCTTGTGGAAAGGTTTAATGGCACCCTAAAATTGATGCTCCAAGCATTTGCTGAACAGCATGGGAGGGACTGGGAGAAATATCTTCCCCCACCTGTTGTTTGCATACAGGGAGGTGCCCCAAGAGTCGACAGGATTCTCCCCCTTTGTACTCTTATATGGACGTAGGGTGGGTGGGCCCCTAGACTTGGTCCGGAAAGACTGGGAAGGGAAGCACGCCACCCAGGGAACTCCCATAGTGGAGTATGTCCTGAAGTTCAGGGAAAGGCTGATGGAGCTTATGGGAACAGCCCAGAGCAACCAGTCAGCTGCCCAACAGAAGCAAAAGGTCTGGTACAACCGCAGAGCCAGAGCTCACTCGTACAGTGTAGGTCAGGAAGTCATGGTCCTAATCCCGGTCTGGAAGGATAAGCTGCAGGCCGAGTGGGCAGAACCATACAAGGTAGTCCTTAATGATGTGAACTATATTGTAGAACTTCCTGACAGGAGACATACCCATTGAGTGTACCATGTCAACATGATGAAGCCATATACAAATAGGGCTGACATGGTATTTGCAGTGTGTAGTCCTGGGGAAGGGACAGGTGAAGAAGACCCCTACTTTACTTGCTAGAGGAAAGCAAGCAGGAATCATCTGTGGGGGCAATCAAACTGTCACCCCAGCTGACCCTGAAACAGTCCCAGGAAGTGAGGGGGGGTTTAGAGGACTTTGCTCCTTTGTTTACGGCCAAGCCAGGATGTACCCCCTTAGCGACACACGACTTAGATACAGGAACGCAAGCACCTATCTGACGGACAGCCTACCGGGTGTCTGAGGCTGTCCTAAAGGACATTAGGAGGGAAGTGGAAGAAATGCTGGATTTAGGGGTAATCCAGAAATCCCCCAGTCCCCGGGCCTCACCCATAGTCCTTATTCCCAAGCCGGATGGCTCTGCTTGCTTCCGTGTAGACTGTCGTGGACTCAACACAGTCTGGAAGTCTGTCGCCCACTCAATGCCTTGGATGGACCAACTACTGGACAAGTTGGGAGGGGCAACATACCTCACCACCACTGACTTGACAAAAGGGCATTGGCAGGTGGAGTTAACTGCCAGAGCTAGGGAGACGTCAGCCTTCATCATGTCAATAGAGTCATTCGAGTTCAGGGTAATGTCTTTTGGAATGAAGAACGCCCCTGCCACCTTCCAGAGGTTGGTCAACCAGGTGCTACATGGTAATTAAGAGATTGCAGTGGCATATCTGGATGATAGTGTCATCTTCAGTGCCAGCTGGAAGGAACACCTGTCCCACCTGAAGGATGTTTTAGGCAGGATACAGAGGGCAGGGCTCACTGTCAAAGCTGAGAAGTGCCAGGTGACCATGTGGAAATGCCATACCTATGCCATGTAGTAGGGCAAGGGCAACTCCATCCCAGTCAAGCCAAGATTGAGGCGAAAGAGGCGTAGCCCAGGCCTGAAACCCAGAAGCAGGTTTGGAGTTTCCTTGGGACCACCGGGTACTATCGAAAGTTTGTACCAAATTACAGTACCCTGGCAGCTCCCCTCTCTGGCCTGCTAAAGAAAAGAATGCCCAAAATGGTAAAATGGGAGCCAGCCTGGGAATGAGCCTTTTCACGGTTAAAGGAGGCACTGTGCAGTGCCCCTGTGTTGGCCAGTCCAGACTACAGTAAGGCATTTGTAGTCCAGACAGATGCCTCAGATGTGGGGATTGGAGCAGTCCTCAGTCAGACCTCTAACCAAGGGAAGGCTCACCCAAAAGTGTACCTTAGCAAGAATTTGCTTCCCGAGGAGCATGCTTGTTCCACAGTCGAAAAGGAATGCCTTGCGCTGGTATGGGCCCTGAAGAAGTTAGGGCCATACCTCTATGGAAGGCACTTTGAGGTACAAACAGATCATAACCCCCTGGCGTGGCTGACTCAGATGGGGAAAATGAATGGTCATCTCTTCAAATGGATCATTGCCTTACAGGGCTACGATATGACCATTACCCACAGGGCTGGATTGGCTAATCAATCAATCAATCAGTCTTTATTTAGCCAGGTGAAACTCAATTGAGCAAGCTCATTTTCAAGGAGGGCCTGGTAGGTACAGAATAAATAATACAGTAGCACAATAGAACATATAGCACAAATGGGCATAGTAATATAATACATAGCAATAAAAAGAAGGTACAAGGATAATCAATGAGGCCTGGTCGTAAGGTGAAGCCTCATCCCAGTAAACAGTACAGTAGAGAAGTAGAAGTAAGTCAGCACCAGTGTGCCGAACCAGTGATTTTAGACACTGATAGTTCTAGCAGAGCGGAGTTAATGCTAGTGACAGTGCAAGCTGGGGGCTCAGCAGCAAGTAGAAAGCAAGGATGAATCCAGGAACATGGCTTAGGGTAATTCTGACAAGAGGATAGAAAGTGTAGAGGGTTGACTGTAAGAATAGCAATGTATGGCTACCGTTTAGCGACAGGGAGGGCATTGACAAGGCTCCGAGAAGTTTCTCGAATAGAGTGACTTGAATTCTGCAAAACCAATAGGACGCACCAATTTAATGGATCTCTGGATGTTTTCCACTGCTGGGGCAGCATATAGCTGAAGGAGGCTCTGCCAAACTGGGAGAAGACTTTAGGCACAGCTAGTGAGATGTATGAATGGCTTCTCAAGGCATAGTTTTGTAAGGTGCAGGAGGGCCGGCAGTCAGAAATGTAGGAGGGTAACATCTTGGATATAGATCTACAGGTCCATATAGCATTCTTTTGGCTCCTGAACATAAGTGAGGCCCATCCTACCGTGGAATAGAGTTCACAGTGATGGGTAGTATATGCTGCACCTGAGATGAAATGTAAGGCCCTGTAATAAAGGGTGTCAAGCTTAGATAGGGCGGTTTTTGGGGCTTGGCCATACAGGAAGTCTGCATAGTCCAAGGTAGCTAGGAACGTGGTTTGTACTAAGCTTTTTCTGGCCTCCTGGGTAAGCAGATGCTTGGTTCTAAAAAAAAAGTCCAAGCCTCTGTCTAAGCTTTTTTGAGCACTCGTCTATATGATCATCAAAAAGAAAGTCTGTTGTCAATCCACATACCTAGGTAGTTCAGCTTGGTCACATAGTCAAGTGACTCGCCAGGCAGGGTGATGATAGTGGGAATATTGTCGTGCTTAAGGGAGTTTATGGACTTGGTCATTGGGGATAACAGCATAACCCTGGTCTTTTTAGCATTCAGTAGGAGCTTTTGACTCAGGAGGTTTTGTTGTAGTGTAATAAATCTTCTTGCAAGTCCGAGCAGGCACTTTCGGGAGTAGGCCTGGCAGTGTAAATGACATGTCATCTGCAAAGAGATGTACACTGGAAAGTTTGATTCCACAGTTGATGTTGTTGATATAAAGTGAGAAAAGTAAGGGGCCCAAGATGGAGCCTTGAAGTACACCTCTGCTAATCTTGGCTGGCAGTATAGCATAGAAGATAGAGTAATGAGCTGTGAACAAGCTTGGTACATCCAGCAGACCAGACCTTGGTGTGATTCTCACAACCTCCACTTGCATACTGTGTGACTCTGAGCAAGTCACTTGACTGCCCAGTGCACCCAGGTTAGCCCTGAAAACAGGCACTTCTGTCTAGTGGGCCTTACCTGATTACCAAAGACTAAAATAAAATAAAAAATAAAATAAAAAAAATAATCTTTTTTAGAGTGGCGAGATCTCCTAATGTTTTTACTTTCTGCATCCGCTCTGCCAGGTAGCATGAGAGCCATTTTAGGGTAGGTGCATCCAGACCAATGCTGCGGAGAGTAACTAAGAGCAACGCATGGTCAACGGTATTGGAGGCCTTGCTTAAGTCAAGGAATACCACGCATATGTGATTCTTTAAGTCATGGGCTCTCTGCCAGTCATTTGTGACTTTGGCCAGAGCTGTGATTGTGCTATGGCATGGCCTAAAGCCTGATTGCACAGGGTTTAGCAGATCTGAGGCATCAATATAGTTTCTAAGTTGGCAAGTCACTAATTTCTCCAGCAGTTTTGATACGGTGGGGAGTAAGGAGATTGGCCTGTAGTTATTTGGGTCTCTGGGGTCTCCTGATTTAAAAAGTGGTAAAACCTGGGCTGTCATCTAGACAGAAGGGAGTTTACCCAAGCTGAGGGACATATTAAAGAGGTGCGTTAATGTAGCTGCCAGCAGTTGGTGACCGAGCTTTAGGAAAAAAGGGCCAATGAGGTCCGCTCCTCCGCTTTTTCTGGCATCCAGCTGAAGGAGCAGGTCATCCACTTCCTTGTAAGTTACCGGTTGGAAGGAGAAACCCGTGACAGGAGCACTGTGGACAGGGGGAGGGCTTGCTGGTCCTTGTGATGAGAACTGGGTAAGGAGGTTATTTGCAGATGAAATGTCAAAGGCCATACCTGCGGTAATAAAATGATTATTAATGCAGTCAAGGATTTCTGCCTTCTCAGTAATGAGGGGTCCTTCGTATAAGATCTTGGTAGGGAGAGAACCTGAAGAAGCATGGCCTTGAATATCTCTAAGGGTTTGCCAGAATTTGGCAGGGTCCTTGGTGGAGGAGTCCAGAGTTGACTGGAAGTAGTTAGCCTTAGTGTTTCTGACAAGCTTTGTGCAGAGGTTTCTGGCTGCCCTAAATTCATCCCAATCCAACTGAAGCTTTGATTTACACGCTTTCTTCCAGATCTTGTCCCTGTTGAACAAAGCTGACTTCAGCTGATGTGTAAACCAAGGGAGAGTCTTTTTCTTGGTACATGCATAGTATGGAAGGTCTCGTAGGCCATCTCTACTGTCTTGGCTAGATAGAAGTCCTGCCATAGCAAGGAGTTTTGTAAGTCCAAAAGGAAGGTTTGTGGCACTAAATTACATAAACATCTCCTGATTGTGAACCTGGAATTAGAAATAGGCTTGGGTGCAGCTCTTATGCAAGCAATAAAGCAATGGTTGCTGAGATCAATGAAGAAGACTCCAGAATGTGAGAAGAGGTGTGGCTTGTTTACTAGAATAATGTCTAGTAGGGAGCTTTTATTTGGGTTCTTTTTATTTGGATGGGTCTCTTCTGCAACAATTTGATTAAGTCCGAATGAGTCAGATAGAGTTTTTAAGGGTTTGGAGGAGCCCGAAAGCCAATCCAAGTTACAGTCACCCAGGATTATGACTTCAGACTGCAGCACACTTAGAGAGTGGGAAAGGTGACTTAACAGTTGAAGCCCTGCAGAGGGAGACCTATACATCCTATGATGTGCAAGGCCAAGTTGGTTGAAAGTTGGACTTTGATCATGAGGCTTTCAAACTCTTTCAGCAATGATGAGGCATTGGTAATAGAAACATTATATTTTTCCGATACATAGATGGCAACCCCTCCTCCTCTAGTCCATCTGTCTGCATGAAAGATATTGTATTCATGTAAGTTGACCTCAGAGTCCAGGGTAGTGGGCTTGAGCCAGGTCTCAGAAACCACCTTGATGTCAGGTTTTGTGTGTGTAATCCAAGCCTGAATGGCATCTAACTTATTTAGGAGGCTGCACACATTAATATGGAGGATACTTAGACCTTTTAGGTTGATAAGCTTGCAAGGAGCAGAGATAGGTAGGGGGGGGGGGTCTGGGTTCAGTTCAACGCTGCCAGAACAGAGCAGAAGCATGAATGGTATCTTTTTAAGGGCTCTCAACACAAGCTTAATGTATCGTGCCCGAACCCGTTTGTTATTATGAGGTGGGCAAGGCATATCATAGTTTAAACGGAAGTCAAGTGCTCCCAAGGTTGCATGTAGAAGTACCCTGGCCTGGTGCCATAAGGCGGAAAGGTGTAGCTGTTGGAATTTGATAAGTCCTATGCACATATTAAACATCTGTGATGAAGTCTCAATTTGCCATGGCAGCAGAAAAGGGTAGGCCAGTGATGAGGACATGAAAGAATCAGTAAAGGGGACATCATTACATTCCCAAATGAAGGATCGGTCCCTATGCAGGGAGCTAGTGAAAAAGGAATAAAATTGGCCATGAGGCCTGTGAGCAAAAATGGCTACATTTCTTCAGAGATGAGGTGTGTACTAGCGGAATCTATGTATACCTTCGAACAAGGCAACTTAGGGTCTATGAGGTGGAAGGGGGAGGGAGGGCAGGAGTGAAAATACGCTAATTGAGGAGTAATGAGCAATGGGAGCTAGCTAGAACTTTCTGGCTTGGCACTGACCTGGGGCTAGCCTAAGGGAAAATCAGACAAATGGTGGTTAGGGTAAAATACTTGTTCAAAATAGTTGTGCAGGTAATTGGGGGTGTGGGATGATGCTGTCATACTGAGGATCAGAGTAGCAGTAAGGGAGAGGGAGTGAGCAGCTAGACAGAGACAATGGGGTCGATTTCAACAGGCACCACACTATCCAAGGTCAAGCTGAGAGCTTGACCAGGGCAGGTACTAGGGAGATCGCAAACAGTGTGAGGTAGGGCAGGTTCATAGAGAAAGTGGACGTTGGTAGAGAGGAGGTGAAAGATTTGGAGTTCAAAATGCAGGTCGAGGACACTTTTGCATGAGCAGTGCTGGGTGAAAGCAGCAGACAGTGGGGAAGCTTTGAGAGAGAGAGAGAGAGAGAGAGAAATCAACAAAGGGGGTTGGGAGACAGATAGCTTTAAGCTCCTGAATTCTACTACTGGAAGCCAATGGGGGCAGGACAGGGTAGGGTAATGCCAATGCAGATTGGCTGTGTCACCAGTTAGAGCAATGAACAGAATTTGAGAAACTCATACCGTGCCTAGGGATGGATTCCCACAAATTCAGTCTAGGAGAGAGGAGTGTTGCAAACTTCACCCACTGCTAGTCATTATTTGTGGATATTATTCTGTTGTATATATGTTTTTCTTGTAATTCTATTGTATATGTACATTCCATAACATGCCAGTGTCAGCAAAGGCCCATAGAGGAAAAAGACTTGGTTTAAAACATTTGTTATGAGGGGCTTGACCTTTTGACCTGAAGGCAGCTGTTTGCCATGAACTGAGATTGCTTCCCAGGTTTTGTAACAGAAGGGAAATAAAATGTTAGGAGATAGCCTTTTCACTCAAGATGAACAGAAGGCTTTGTTCCAAGGAAGCTGTTTTAATATGCTACATTTTATTGGGTAACAGGAAAGAACCATGCTTCCTAGAGAAACCTGTGTGAATTCTTAACACCTTAGTGCCCAATGGGGTTACTGTGGGATCCTGAGACATCAAAGGGCTTAACCCTGAATTGTCATGCCATGCTAATCATAGGTCTCAGAATCTGATTCTTAATATGCTTGGAAATTTTGGAAATAGCTGAACAGGGACATCTCCTGGCCAAATGCAGTAGCTGCCCTGACTTGCTCCATAAGTCACTGATAGGGAAATAGATGAGTTTCCTTATAACTGGAAAATTGATGACACTGCAGATTTCAGAAAGGTATTTAAGCTCTCCAGCACAGACACGCAGGGCCATTTTGACACACTTTTCATCTGGACTCCACCTGACACACACTTTTCATCTGGACTCCACCTGACGCACAGAAGCCAGCATGTTTGGAGTCTTTTCCTGACCACAAAGCTGCTACAGAAAGACCGCAATATTTTGCAAACCAGTGATTCTCTGGACTTTAAATCTTCATACCCAAGGTAGAGTTAGCTCACAAGTTTTAATGCGTTTTTTTCTGTTTTCCCTGTGACAGGGAATTTCCCAGCCACGGAAATGGAACGCTTTCTGACTTCTGAACTCTGTTGCAACAGTTCTCATCTGTTCTTTGAACTATCCCCTTTACATTTCCAGTCTGGAAGGTTGGCCACTTTTGGGTGAATCCCCCTCCCTCTCCATTTTCTATCTCCTACTAAATTTCATATATTTTATTAAAGGTCCAGACATAGGGAGGTTAATGTATGATGACCTCCGTAACATAGTAGCATGGGTAAATACAATATATATGCCTGTGTACCCATAGATGGTTATCTGCCTCAAAAATGAATAAGAATATATAAAGAGTGTTGATGAAGCTATGTGAGCTATGAAACTGGCAACCCCAATGTCCCCTTTTGTTTTCTGTACCCATTTTCACTGTGGCTCCCTATGTGGGGATTATGAAGAAAAGTACTGGTACCAATAATGAAATGTCCTGAGCCACAGTTCACTCAGGACAGGAAAGTATAACCTGTTATTTGTCAGAGCAAACGGCCCTGATGTTTAGTTGATGGAGCAGCCCCCTTTTTATGTTTCTGTATCCCTGTAGTTTCCCTGCCACTCCATAGTATTGTGTATCAAACTGTTGTATTAGACAGAATCCTGGCTGAGGAGAGATGCAGCCGTCAGGTCCCGTATAAGTACAGTGACTTTCTGTGCATATTTCCTAAAAACTAACTAGAAACCAGCCAAAACCCTCAAAGAATATTGAACTTATATATTGTTTTCTTTTCAGGTCTTTGGCCATAAAACAAAACAAAGAGGGCAGTTTTAATATAAGAATAACAAAAACTTGTGCCTGCTTTTCCTAGATGTAAGCGCACCCTCTCTAAGATATATTTTGTAGCAGATAGCATGGGGTAATAGGACCATGCAGGAGAGTTTAAGAGAGCACAGAATGTTCTGACCTCGGCTCTGACCTATAACAATATTGTAAACAAGTTATGTAATGTGCTCCAGGTGGCTGCCAAATAACTGTTCTCTATGGAGCAACAGTGGACCCTAGTGGCTAGTTTTATGTTATGTTTGCTGTTAACCAGAAGGGCAGTGGAAAATTTCTTCAACTTTTAGTGAGCTTATAAAAAGCCCTACCTCAGTTCTGAAAGGTTAGGATCAGTAGCCGCTGACTGGTGCAGGCATAGGACTAGGAGAATCTGTTGCTGTACATTAGTGGAAATTAAGGAAAAGTTTGCCACAGTTCATTGATTTGCTTTATGCATATTTTTTATTTTCTTTGCAAGTCTTGCAAGTTTTTGCTTTCTTTTGTTTTGTATAAATAAGCATCACACAAAAACAAGTATGTCAACTTGCAATTCCATTGTTGTGTCCATCTGTTATCCCACACCTTCACATTCCCATTCTGTTTCTTATACTGTAGCCTAAATTAGTATATGTCCTCTTTTAGTTGTAACTGCATTTATTTAATTATTTTAGTAAAAACGTTTGTTTTACTAAAGAAATTCTGCTGGTGTGAGTTTCCTTATATTGTATGTGAGACTGTAGAAGGTTTATTAAAAATCTGTGACAACTGTTAAATGCTTAGAGGGGTCACCCATATAGCAACCAAATTGAAAAAGGGTCTGAATAAGGGAATCTGGAAGGATAGGGAGAATACCAGAGTCTCATATGAGTCTGCAGGGATTGTGGACTTGGTTGTTGCATGTCCTGTAGGGTGAATGCCAAATCAGGTGTTACACTGCTATCTCTAAGAGAATGTAATGCCTGGGTCTTCTGCCTTTGTGTAATAGTCAAGAAAGGGGTTCATATTTGGCCACAAGGCTCAAGACTGGTATTGTGCCCTGATCGAAAGTAACGAGGGTGCCCTGGGATCTCGTGGCAAGTGCTGAGTTGTAAACTCAGCAAGCACTCTAGAAGGACGCGAGGAGGGTATCCCTGTTCTTCCCCTCCCTGTCACGGATTGCACTTAGGGGTTGGAACTGTGAGCTCAGTGAACCTAACCCTCAGGAGTGGGTTTGTAACACAGGGCTATTACAGAAATAAAAAAAATGGTTTGCACACAGCAAAACAAACAAATAGAAAAACCTTCCTATACCGGCTTAAGTGTAACAGAGTAGAAAGATTCTTACCACATAGGATATCCCAATGAGCCATAGCAGACTCTAAAGACTGAGCTGCTAGGGTTTAGCACAGACCTCAAAAGTTTTCAGCTGCCAGCCCCCCCCCATGCTACATCATTAAATATATCACTCTGACACCATTGAATCTGGCACTTTCTTTGTCTGCTGGGGGTACCACCCCTCTGGAAATCTGGCCTAAACTGGAACCTTGGATTTTGCGGAATCACATGCCCCCTTTTTTGTTCTGACCCATGTCTGCCTGTGTAGAGGGTGATTGCATAGCTAGGGCAGTTTCCCGACATGAATGACCTTCGGTTCTTCAAAGCTCCCTCATTAAGTGACCAGGGGGTCATGTTGTTACAGGACAAAGGGGTTGTAATTACCTTCCAGGGACAGCTGCTCTGTCTCTGGCAAAGATGTTAATCTTATTTTCCCAGCCCATCTCTATCTCCTCAACAGATTAGATGCTACTGCTATTAATGCAGATAGAGTTATATAAAAAAAGTACAAGTAGTTACAACCATCCATGCAGTAAAGCATTGTTTCTAGGATGAAAGTACATGCTGAGTAGGACAAGGGTCAGAGTGCATGGATGGCATTGATTAGTGTAGTGCACTGGGAAGAGTTGGGGGCCCCTACACCTGCCAGTAAGAGCTGCTATAGGCCTATGGATGGTTATTCCTGGGTCCTCCTCTGTCATTGGCCTGCAGTGGTATCTAGGGAAAGTACAGAGCTGGGAGATTGAGAAAGGAGAGGGAGCAGCTATGAGGAGGCTGGGATAACACCCACCACCTGCAAGGTAGATCTAACATACTAACATACTAACATACTATTTGCCAGCAGATTAGGCCTTATGGTCTATCAAGTCTGCTCGAACCTAGATCCTTAGTTGGGTGCCGAGACCCTCCCATCCCTTGTGCTCCAGAAACCCCTATCATCCATCCCCACCCCCCCGGGACAGGCCATCATCTGATACATCCACTTTCTGTGTCTGTCCCACCCTCTCTTAAAGCTCTCCACTGTGGATCTCTGAACCAGCTCACCAGGCAGAGCATTCCAAGGGTCCACCACCCTCTCAGTGAAAAACCTCCTCCTCTTTCCCCCTCACCTTCCACCTTCCAACTTCAAACCATGCCCTCTGGTGATGCCTCCCTGCTTTAGTCTAAAGATCCTCCATGTTTACCCTATTTATTCCCTTGAGGTACTTGAAGACCTCAATCATGTCCCCTGTCTCTCCTCTCCTCCAATGAAAACAGGCAGAGCTCCTCAAGTCTGTCCTCGAAGTCAAATCCCTAGCCCTCGATCATCTTTGTTGCCCTCCTCTGTACCCTCCAGGAGCTGTATGTCCTCTTCAAGTGTGGTCTCCAGTACTGTACACAGTACTCAAGGTGTGGTCTAACCAGTCCATTGTACAATGGCAGAATCACTTCCTTGCTCCTAGAGGTGATCCCCTTACGATGCATCCCAACATCCTGTTTGCCTTGCTAGCTGCTCTCCTGCACTGCTCAGTGTTATTCATACATGTATCCACCATGACCCCTAGGTCTTTTTCCCTGTTGAGGCTTCCAGCACCTCCCTCCCAGGGTGTACCTGTGTTTAGGGTTTCCCGACCAAGATGCAACACCTTGCACTTGGTGATATTGAAATTTAATTTCCATGTGTGAGCCCAGCTTTCCAGGGTGTCCAGGTCCCTTGCAGGGCCAACCTCCCCTCTTCTCCCTCAACTACTGCTCCCATCTTGGAGTCATCCGAAGAGACTCATTTCACACCTATACCATCCCTGATGTCTGATATGTATGCATTAAACAGGGATTGGACCCAGGACCGAGCCCTGTGGTACCCCACTACCAACCTCTGTGGGTTCGAGCTCCCCACAGACCACTACTCTCTGAGTGCGTCCAGCTATCCAGTTTTCAATCCATCTGACCATCAAAGGGCCTACTCCTAACCCCATCAGTTTCTCCACCAGACCATTGTGGGGGACAGAGTCAAACGCCTTGCTGAAGTCCAAGAATAATACATCCACAGGCTTACCCCTGTCCAGTTCTGATGTTACCCATTCATAGAACTCCACAAGGTTGGTTTGACATGATCTACCTGGCACAAACCCATGCTGCTGACTATCCAGACCTCCCACCTCCAAGTAAACCCCAATCGTTCCTTTAGTATACTCTCCATTAATTTTCCCACCACCGAGGTTAAACTGATGGGTCTATAGTTTCCTGGTACTTCCTTCGACCCCTTTATGGATTGGTACCACATGTGCCTCTCGCCAATCCTAGGTACCCTCCCTGTCTCAAGTGACCTGTTGAAAAGCTCCGCCAGGGGTGCAGCCAGTATGTCCGCCAATTCCCATAGTACTCTCGGATGAATGCCATCCGGCCCAGGAGATTTGTCTTTCTTTAGGGCCTTGAGGGCAAACCACACCCTTTTGGTGGGGATGGCATCATCCGTCCCCTCCACCTTACTGGTCTTTTTATCCTTATCCAGATGTGACACCCCTGGGGTACCTTTCCCTCCCTTTTGCTCCATTTCTGCTGCTCCCCTGATCCCACTCCCTGCCGCTTCTATCCCCTTTGTGCCTTGCTTTGTAGATATCCCATCCCCCTCCCTAGTGAACACAGAGGCAAAGTACTTGTTAAATACCTCTGCCTGGTCCCTCGCCTCTTCCACCCACTAAATGAAGAAATTCGTTTTTGGAGATGCCGGGGATTGAACCCGGGACCTCATACATGCAAAGCATGCGCTCTACCACTGAGCTACATCCCCCGTAGAACATCTAGAACACCTAGAACACCTCTTAAAATTTTATAACTGAAATTCTGAATACTAACCTTCAATATGTAGGAAAATGATGGGCACTGGCCTTAATAATGTAGAAGACCGCATCACACATGGAGTCAAACTCAGAACACTGAAAGCTAGTGACTTGACAGCACTCCACCACTATAACAGTGATAATTACTCACAAGGAGTCTTTTGTGTGGTCCCATATTGCACTGGCATGCAATTGCAGCCCTTAAAGAGCTGTGAATCACATCACTCCACCTGGAACACTGAGGGAGATTAGCATGAGGACTAGAGACTGCTTATGCTGGGGTTTATTTAACTTCACTGACAGCCATGGAGGACCAGCGCTAGTCAAGATGGACAAGTAGAGGGTTAGCTGCACTAGTCCTGGTCAGTTTGTACTATAGTCCTGGACAAGTAAATCAATGCTAAAATTGACCCTGATCAGTGTATATATATGAATGGATGTAGAGGAAAAGACCGGGAGGTCATCAAGAAAATGGAAAAGAGAATAGGTCCCAGGACAGACCCTTGATGGATGCCTGAGCAGATTGGAAGTGGGTAGGAAATGGAGAGTCCAATCCGAACAGCTCGAAACCTTCCCTCATAGTAGGAGTGAAACCATCTGACTGAGGAGTCAGAGAAATGTACCGCTTTAAGTCCAGAAGTAGGGTGAGTGTCACAGTGTCAAGAGCTTTAGCAGCATCAACAAATATGGTGGAGGCGTCAAATCCCTGATCCATACCCCATAGAGAATGGAGTCAATGAGCCTGGTGAGGAAGGTGGGAGTGGGATTTCCTAAACCCAAACTGGAAAGGGGTGACAAAGAAGGAGGAATCAAAGACAGAACAGAGATGAGAAAGAACAAGGTGCTCACCTATAAGGATCTGTATGGGCTAGGCCCTGGTTATCTGGCTGATCTCTTAACACCTGTCTCCTTCGCCCATTCCCTCCACACCTCGACCCGGGGCCTTCTTAATGTTCCCAGGGTTAGGCTAAAAACATTGGGTGACAGTGCCTTCAATGTCACTGGGCCGGCTTTGTGGAGCATTACCATCTGTTATCAGGGAGGCCCCAACAGTCAAGCTGTTCAAAAAGGGGCTAAAGGCTCATCTTTTTTGTCTGGCATTCCCTGACGAAGGTGACCAACCTGTACTAATTTTATGAAATGTTTTAGCCATGCTGAGACTCATTTGTGTATTTATTTTAGTTTTTTGGTGTGTTATGCTGTATTTCCCTACCTTTTATTGTAAGGCACCCAGAACCACAGGGAATGGGTGCTGGATAAATAAAATTTGCCTTGCCTTGTCTACTGTAGTTTAGACGGGGGGAAGGAGAGAGAGAGACAGAATGCAAGGTCCAGAAAAAGAAAGATTACCACCTTTAGGGAGAGAGATGACAGTAGTGTACTTCCAGACTTCAGGGACAGTGACAGAGAAAAAAAGAGAGATTGAGGAGCAAGGTGATAGGCAGGACGATGGCAGAAACTGAGAGAGGCAGAAGCTTAGTACTGAGACCATCAGGGTTACCTCCCTTGCAAGGATTAAGGGCAAGTAGGGCCATAATGGAAGTATTGGGACTGGTACAAGAGAAGGAAAAAGAGAGGGAAGGAAAGCAAAGGGACATGCAGCTTGAACACCACCACAACACCAGCCTCCCCACATTAGCGGACAACCATTCCAACAGCTTGACCAGCCTCCTTACCAGCTTCTCTGTAGCTGAACCACCACCCTCCCAATCCCACCCCCGACACCAGGACCAGCCTCCACCCCCAAAACACTCCCTGAAAATGAACCAGCCCTAAGTTCAACATCCTCCTCAGCCGAGCACCCTCTCTGAAGCTGAATCTCCCCCTGGCCAACCACCTTCCCTATCACTGAATTCCGCTTCCAGACCCCACATCAGGATCCCCCTCAAGCCTATCTCAGTCAGTATCACTGATGTTAGTGTGGGTTCCTCAGGAAGTGTGGGCAAAGTGGCTGTGGCTTGATCTTCCATGTTGGTGCTGTCTCTTTGCCCTCTATTTTGGCTGTTGAGTTGGACTGCATGGCAAGCACCGAGGATAAGATGCTCATAGGGCATAGCAAAATCGGGAGGCGAGCTGCTGCTGCATGGTGAATGGAGTGGGGTGAAGAAGGTTTGTAGAGCTGGTGTCCAGGGACCCAGGAGGGAGGGAGGAGGGGCTGTCTGAGGAGCCCAGGAGGAGGGGCTGTCTGAGGGGACCCAACAGGGAGGGGCCCAGGCCAGGAAGGGATATGTCAAAGGGTGCATGGGAGAGAGGGATGTCTGAGGACAGAGAGGCATCCAGGGTGCTGGGGAGAGAGAAGAATATCTCTTGGGCTGGGGAGGTATCCAGGGTGACACAGGAGGGAAGTTGTCTGGGAAGAGGGGTATCTAGGGGGATGGGGAAGGAAGAAAGTGTCCGGTGGTCCAGAAAGGATGGAAGTTTCCAATGGCCCAGGAAGGGTGGGAGTCAATGGAGGTAGGTGAACGGGGGTTCATGGAGGGAGTAAGAGCAGTGGTGGTGGGGACTGTGGAGGTAGCTATGGTGTCTGAGGAGACAGACCCATGCTGCCTACCATCCTGCAGCACACTTGCTTCAAGAAGTTAAACCAGTCTCTCCTTCAGGATTGTCTCCATCAACTTACCAACGATAGATGTGAGGCTCACTGGTCTGTAGTTCCCAGGTTCATCCTTGGGGCTGCTCTTATGGAGGGGTACCACGTGAGCCATATTCCAGTCCTGAGGTACACACCCTGAATCCAGGGAGGCATTGAACAGGTCTGCCAAGGGCTCCGTCAGGACTTCTGCCAGCTTCTTCAGCTCCCTGGGGTGTATGCCATCTGGCCCTGGTGCCTTGTCCACCCTCAGTGCCCTCAAGCCCTCCAGTACCCTGCCCAATGTCATTCCTCCATCTGTCACTTCCTCCCCGTGCCTGTTCTTCCACCCCCTCTGGGTACCTTCCTCCTTTCTCCTTGGTGAATGCCAAGCAGAAATATTCATTAAGCGCTCTGCCTGCTCTGCTCCTGTTTCCACCCACCTCCCATCCCTCTTAATCCTTACAATTTGGTCCTGACAGCTTCTTTTTTCCCTGATGTATCTGAAGAAGTTCTTCTCCCCATCCTTGATGTCCTGCGCCAGCCCAAGCTCCCTAGCCACCTTGGCTTCCCTTACTGCTCATTTCACCTCCTTCGACTCCTTCAGGTAATCCTCTCTGTCCCCCCCCCGTTCTTTTGTACCCCCTAAAGGCGGCCCTTTTCTTCCTTACTTTTTCTCTGACCCCTTGCTCACTCAGCTCAGTCTCTTGACCCTAGCCCTCTTAGTCTGGACTCTGATACAGGTTCTGGTTGCCTCCTCAATCCCTGGTTTGATGACCTCCCACCTCTGGTCAGTGTCCATATTTGGATGGATTCTGTCCAGATACCCCTTTACTACTTCCCCCATCCTCTCAAAGTCGGCCCTCCTGAAGTCTAACACCCTCCTACCTGTTACTACTCCCTCCTTGCCCATGTTTATCATGAACCACACTGAGTGGTGGTCACTCCCTGTCAGTGGTTCCTCCACCCTCAGCTCTTTCACACACTATATGTATATGGCCCCAACCCTGTGGAACTCTCTACCTCGTCGGGTGAGAGAGTGCCTGTTCACTGAATCATTTAAGGCTGCGTTAAACACTTATTTATTTCAACAAGCATTTTCTGACACGTGTTGATTTTAAGCTTGAATTGTAATTTTAATGCTGGGTATTTTCATTTGAAATGTTGTTATTATATTGTACAAGTGCTTTGGTTTTGGAAAAGTGCTTTTTATAAACAAAACCTGACTTGACTTGACTCAACATTAGCCAGCATAAGGTCTAGTGTGTTACCTAACCTGGTTGGCTCACTGACCAGTTGCAGCAGGACGCTATCCTAGAAGGTATCCAGAAGTACCTGCTCCCTTCTATTCATGGTGGCGGGGGTACTCCAATCCACTCCTGGCAGGTTGAAGTCTCCCAGAGTCACCGTGTTACCTTTCTGGCAGGACCTTCTGATCTGTTCTGTCAGTTCTCTATCTCCTCTGTCTGAGAAGGTGGCCTATAAACTACTCCCATCCCGAGAATCCTATTTTTGGAATCTTGGAACTGCATCCACAATGACTCTGTATTGCCTTCCTTCCCCGCCTGTTGAACACACTTCAAACCCTCTCTGACATACAGTGCCACCCTCCTTTCTCTTTTACCCTATTCCTGCAAAATATTATATACCCTGGTACCGCCAGGTCCCAGTCATGGTACTGGGTGGCCCATGTTTTGGTGATGGCTGCCATGTCCACCTCCACATCTGCCATGAGAGTCTATAATTCAGCTGTTTTGTTCCCCAGGCTCCTTGCATTCAAGGTGACCACCCTCCACCCCATTACATTCCCCTCTCTCCTTACCTGCTCGCCCTTTCTAGCATCCCCTCTAGTACTCACCCTCAGTCCCCTTGCTGCTGATGTGGGGGTAAGCTCATTCGGCTTCCCATTCTGTGGATTCTGCATGCCTCTTGCTCACATGCCACTCCCTGCTCCTAGTTTAAACACCCAACTTTTGCCATGTACTCTCCCAATCTATTTTTCAATACCTTCCTTCACGCCTTACTTAAGTGAAGCCTATCCTTAGCGTTGAGATCACCGTCCTCCCATGTCCTTCCCCACTCCCCCACCTGTTCATACCCTTTGGACTGACACAAAGTTCTTAACCACTTGTTAAATTCCTCTATCCTCAGTTTCCTTTCAGTGCTTGCCTTGGGCACTGGAAGTACTTCTGAGAAAGCTACTGATCCCCCTGTCTCCTCACATATCAGTCCCAGCTCCTCAAACCTCCTCTGAACTACCTCTACCTTTTCTCCTGCCAGGTCATTTGTTCTCAAATGCTAACTATGTGAAGTTTCTCCCTACCTCTCCTAGCATGCTTCAGAACAGATTGACTCACCCTGTTCACTGTCATTCCTAGCACGGCCTCCTCCCAAATGCGACAATGCCTTTCTCCCTTGCTTCCCCATCTAACCCCTTTTAGTACTGAGTCCCCAGCATTAAGATCCCCCCTTGTTTCATGTTCTGCCCTCACTGACCTCCCTTTATTCCATCAGCTACCTCCCCTCACCTTCTCTTCCTCCAGCACAGTTGTTCCCCCTTCTGCCCCATTGTAACATGTCCAGTTACCATACCTCTCAACTGTCCCTGATTTTCAGGGACGTCCCTGATTTTGCCTCAAAATTTTACTCTGTTCCTCCTAAAAATTGTGTTTCCATGACCAAACAGTGGGAGTTGGAAGCACAAAATAATGTCAAACATTAAAGTTAAAGAGGTATTCTTCCTTAGAAATGCATTTTGCACTAAGCCTCGTATTCTACCAGCTTCTTGAGTGGATATCATCAAGTTTGAAGATGTGTTCCTGATTTTGGTCCTTTGTCCCTGATTTTTTTAAGCCTTGTCCCTGATTTATGAAGCAGGAGGTTGAGAGGTATGCCAATTACTATCTCCTCCCTTCTCCCCTCCCCTCCCCCCTTTTCCTACTGACTCTACCTTACCTCTCCCCAGGGCTCCTCCTGCCTCCTCCCCTTGATGCATGCCTGCCTCTCCCATCTCCTGCCTCCCCTGCCCCCACCCCTTTAGCTCCCCCACCCATCCCTTCCCTCTGGTCTAGCATCAGCTTCTCCACTGAGCGCCCCTCCTTCCACATCCCCAGTCCTGCAGAACTGCAAATGATTTTCAATAAACCTTCACCACCACTCCCTCCTTTCTTCCTTTTTCTAGCCTTACTCCTGCTGCTGACTCTGTGACTGATATGTCTATCCTTCCTCCCCCTCTTCCATTCTTCCCCCTTTCTGCCTTCATTTGCCCTCAGTCCTTGGTCCCCTGGTCTTATTACCCCATCCTCCTCCCTTTTCTCATTCTTCTTACCCCCTCTCGACTCTCTTTGCCCCCCTCCTCAGTTATCCTCTTACCCACCCCAGTTGTTGGGTTGTCATCCAATGCATCTTGTCGTCCCCTCCTTAGCTCCACTGGTAAACACCTGATCTAATTCTCCAGCTGCATTATTTGCATGCACACCAAAGATCTGTCTACTCTCCATGCAATTCTAAGAAAGATTGGCGCTCTGCAGTTGTTGCAGCCTACTGTACCACCCTCTGTACCACCTTTCCCAACTCTCTCTTTGCTCACCAGCATCCCCCACCTTTCCTTTTGAAGGATGCCCATCTCACCCCCACGTCCCCTTCCTTCCTCCTTTACCAGCTCTTTCCATGTTCCACCAGTTCCCTTACACCTTGCCCCGCTGTAAAAGTTGGCCAGCCAGCAAAGTTCGCCCTACTAACCAAATCAGTCCACCCTTTAAATGCACCAAGAGCAGTTTGCCCCTTCACTTGACCAATTATAGACTTATCTCTACATGCCCCAAACCTATAAGGTGCCTAAATTGCACTGACACCTATGCAATCTGCTTTTAAACCTTTACAGTACCCATACTGCTGTTTCCCTTCAATGTAGATTGTTCTACTCTGCAAAATTTTCACCACACATTTACAGTACATACAGTGCAAAGCACATGTTCAGCCTAGATTTAGTATAACCTTTGCCCTGGTGCCCTTCCGAATTTACAGTTCCCTTAATCCCCAGCAAGTCTCTGTATCTCAGCCAGCCTCTATATCTTTAACAGTCACTATCTAGTTCAACCCGCCCCTTTAGCATAACCTTTAAACATTTAAATTGCATTCATACCTGTGCAGCATAAACCTTCAAACCCTCATATTACATCCATACCTGTGTAGCATACTCCTCTAAATAACTCCAAAGTTTAGACATTTAGTCCTTTGAGAGTTTTCCTGTAGAGGTCCTGTAGGGTTCCTTTTACTTTGCTTGACAGTGATCAGCCCTTTCAGGAAAACAGTTCCTTCCTCCATTGTTGCTCCTTTCCCAAGCCCTGCTCAGTTCTCTGAGCATTTAAGAAGTCGTGGTGGAGGGGGAAGGTGAGTGAGCTTTTATTTCCCCCCAAAGCGAGGTGGGGGGAGAGGTGGGCTTTTTTTTTCCCAAAGCCCCATCTCTCCTGCTGGGTTCCTGCTCCAGGCTGCTGCTGCTCTTGCTGTGAGGGGAAGAGGGAGTCCTTGGGTGGGATGAAGTCAACTCTCCCCTCGGGACCTCCGGCTCCTTCTCTGGAACATACTCAGGTTGTGCTCCACTCCCCCTCTGCTCCTCCAGATTTTCCTGTTTGAATGAGCACCGGTCGCACTCTTTAAAGGGCCGCCCGGTTTTCAGACTTGCCATGGCTGCCCCCAGATGACTCTTCCTCCCTCCTACAACAACCAACACAACATTGCAGTGATTATATACAATATGATAATTCTAATATAATTTGACAATGTGGTGTTTCCGCTGTATACTACTGTTTCTGCTGTGTAATCCCAGTTTCTGTAACCTGTGTTCAATGTATGACGTGGACCCTTCGTAAAAGAGTTCTAATTCAAAGGTTGTCTCAGAATATACAAATAAATAAATAAATAGAGTTGCATAACATGAATTACATGGTGACCCTAGGGCCTACACTTAAAGTACATACATTGACTTCATCAATGCAGCCTGTTACACTACCCTAATACAGTTAACAGTTTCAGGATCCTGTCTGAACAGTTGGTTGAGTTAGTGCATACAGGGCAGAAAGCTGCTGTTCTTGATCCCATTGTTAATGCGGTTAGTGGCTGATCAGAGAGGTGATAGGCTTAGGGCCTTCCTTCTAAGTTACACTGCTTTAGTTGGTAATACAAACTGTATTGTAACTTTTTAACTATATACATTTGCAATCACTGGAACAGCTGATAGTGTTACGTCCTGTCATTTAAGGGTGCATACTACAAAAGGGGATGCAGGGGTGGTCAGGTGGTTTATTTCCTCTTTGATTTTTGTGCATCTAATAATTCAAATAGTGACAAATATTGTTAGCGTTGGTTGGGAGAAATGATGATTATGGCAAATCCTTTACGGTCAAATAAATAAATCTTGTACAGCAAAATAAAAACTAGTAATAGATACAATACAGTATGCTACTCTGTCACATCTTAGAGCTAGAACCTCAATTTATGGTGATGAGCAGTATTATCTGAATGCAGGAGTTGACAAACTGCACAATTAATTATGTGTATATAATGCGTGTATAATTAAGTGACCACCAAACAGTGTGGTTCACGATAAACTTATTTGTACAGTCAAGCCATACAAAAGTGAAGGTACTGGACTTCAGCAGGGCTGATTTTGTCAAAATGGGAGGGTGCCTCAGAAAAGCATTAACAAACAGGCAAGAAGGTGGGGTGGAGCAACAATAGCGAAACATCAAAACTGCCATCACAGAGGCAAAAAGACTTTGTGAGACGCAAATAAACAAAATGAAAGAAAAAAACACTATGGTTCTCAAAAGAAGTGGCAGGAAAGGTAAGGGAGAAAAAGATAGCATTCAGGAAGTATAAGGAAACACAGAAAGAGCAGGACAGAGAACTGTACCAGTTAAAGCAGAAGGAAGCGGGGAAGGCAGTCAGAATAGCAAAGGCCCAAACCGAGGAAAAGATAGCCAACTCGGTTAAATAGGGGGATAAAACCTTTTATAGATACATTAGGGAGTAAAGAAAGACTAAGGCAGGGATACTGAGGCTGAATAAAGAGGAGGGTTGTAGGACAGAGAGCGACAGTGAAAAAGCAGGGATGCTGAGCGAATACTTTTGCTCAGTATTCACAATGGAAAAGCAGGAGGGAGATACCTAATCCAGTCACTAGAAGCACTCTGGATAAGGGGGTTGATATTAGTCCTTTTACAGAAGAAAGGGTTCTGAAAGAACTCTTAAAACTGAAGGTGGATAAAGCAATGGGGCCTGATGGGATTCACCCCAGAATTCTAAAAGAACTAAGGGAAGAACTAGTAATACCACTGACTACCCTTTTTTTTTGTATGATCTATTTTTCCGCCCCCGTGCTCACTAGTCCTCCACTCCTTCTGGCTCTGATAAGTTCCCCTGACCTCTTCTGTCCTTGCCTGGCCCTCCTCTGATCCTCAGATCACAGCCGACCCCTGGGATATGCCAGTGTATCCCTTCACCAGTCGGGTCCGACTCCTCCGAGGGGGAAGGCATCGGGGGGGGATAGCTCCAGTGCTCACTTCTAGGGCCCGGGGATGCTGCTGGGGAACAGGAGGCACCAGGAAGGCACTGGAGGCCCTCAGGAACAGAGAGCCATTGTCCGGATGCCAGTGAGTGATTTTCCTGGCTTTCTTAGGGTGTGTGACGTCCGCACGTCAAGGCGGGAGCCGACATCTGTCACGCACCACCCCTAATGACCCCGATGTGCTGCTCTACCACCGGCCTCCACCAGTGGTTGCTTCCACACCGGGTCACGATCCCTTCCCTCCCTGGAGACAGCGAGCAGTCGTGGGATGCTCAAGCTGCCTCCCCCCCCCCAGCCGGCCCTCCAGCGACCCGAGCTCGTTCCTGAACCTGGGTCGCTGGCATCACGAGCGGAAATCCAACCGCTGTGCCGACAGGCTGGCTGACTACCCTTTTTAATAAATCATGGGAGGATGGTGTGGTACCTGAAGACTGGAGGAGGGTGGATGTGATTCTCCTTCACAAAAGTGGGAGCAAGACAGAGGCAGAAAACTACAGACCTGTCAGTTTGGCCTTAGTGGTAGGGAAAATTATGGAATCACTTCTGAAGGAAAGAATTGTTGAGTACCTAGAGGCCAGTGGGACACTGGACCCAAAGCAGCAAGGATTCACAGCAGGAAGGTCATGTCAGACAAATCTAATTCATTTCTTTGACTGGGTGACCAAGGTAGTAGACCAGGGAGGGGCTGTGGACATGGCCTACCTAGACTTTAGCAAGGCATTTGACACAGTCCCACACAAAAGATTAATAAACAAATTAGCCAGCCTGGGAGTGGGTCCCAGGGTGGTAGCCTGGATAAGACACTGGCTGGACAGCAGGACACAGCGGGTAATAGTAAATGGAGTCCACAGTGAAGAAAGGGGAGTTACTAGTGGGGTACTGCAGGGTTCAGTACTGGGTCCGGTCCTTTTTAATGTCTTTATAAGTGACATTGCAGAGGGACTGGAAGGAAAAGTATGTCTCTTTGCAGATGACACAAAGATCTGCAACAGGGTTGATATGCAAGGTGGGGTGGAAAGGATGAAAAGGGACTTGGCAAGGTTGGAGGAATGGTCAAATGTATGGCAGCTTAGATTCAACGTAAAGAAGTGCAGAGTAATGCACCTGGGAAACAAAAACCCAGGGGAAGAGTACACAATGGGGGTGAGATACTGACAACAATAAAAATGGAAAGGGACCTTGGGGTAGTCATATCAGATGACCTAAAGGTGGGCCAGCAATGTGAGAAGACAGTAAGGAGGGCTGGGGAGATACTGGGATGCATAGGGAGAGGCATCACCAGTAGAAAACAGGAAGTTGTTGGCCCTCTGTACAAACAGCTGGTAAGACCACATCTGGAGTACTGTGTACAGTTCTGGAGACCCTGAGCACAATTCTCAAAGCCCTGCATCTGATGCAAGGTGCTTGCACCAAACAGATATGGTGCAAGGTGCACTGCATCAGAAGTTAACAATTCACAAGGTGGCCTGTGTCGACTGCAGGCCGCCTGCCCCAAACAGGTCCTGCGCCACCCTTGCACCCAGTAATGGGCTGCGACAAGGTGCAAGGGTGCCCTGCACTAGATGCAAGCAGCCACAGCCCAGAGGAGCGATTCACAGACAGCGCCCAGAGAAGCAGAATCTAAGTCCCCATAGACCAGCCAGGGCTGGCATAAGGGGACTTAGAAACTACTGCCCTGTGTGCACCGCTGGGTGCATAGTGGTGCGGGCACCTGTGCCCCACACCGTGATGTGCCCCACAATAGCAATCGTGGTGTGAACTCCCCACCAGCCCCCTGATGATGCTGTCAGTGGCATACAGTGCACTCCCCCATTGGTGCTCCGGTGCCCTCCAACCCCCACCACCTGCCTGTAATGCCCCCATCACCCCACAGCATCGGGCAGAGCCAGGGACCGGTGATGCCCTCCACACACCTCCATGGCCCTGACTGGACTGCATGTGCAGCAGTCAGTCCCATGTGATGTTTGCCCCCATGCAGTATGGGTCCCATAGGTTTGGGGCACGTCCGTAGCGGCATGGGGCACACTGGGTTGCAACACCGCAAAGGGCCTGCGGCAACCCCTGTCCATGTGTCACGCATTCGCTACAAGGGCAGGGTTGCTGCAGGCATTGGGACTTAGGCAACAGTACCCCTCCTGTATGAGAATTGGGTGCAGGGTCTCTGGCGCACAGGACATTGATGCAAGCTGCTGTTTGCCGCAGCTTGCGCTGGACGGAGGCCCCTTTGAGAATCGGGCCCCCCATCTCCACAATGACATAGTCAGGGTGGAGGCTGTCCAGAGGAGGGCAACCAAAATGGTGCAGGGTCTACACCAGAAGACATATGAAGAAAGACTAAAGAAGCTTAAGATGTATAGCCTCGAGGAAAGGAGGGAGAGGGGGGACATGATAGAAACGTTCAAATACCTCAAGGAATCAACAAAGTCCAATAGGGTAGCATCTTTCAGAAAAAGAGATGTGCAAGAACAAGGGGGCACAATTTGAAGATAGAGGGGACAGCTCAGAGGTAATGTGAGGAAGTATTTCTTCACAGAGAGGGTTGTAGATGCATGGAACAGCCTTCCTGAGGAGGTCGTAGAGTCAAAAACAGTAGGGGAATTCAAGAATGCGTGGGACAGACATAATGCAATTCTAGTGGGGGTAGGAGGAAGTAGGCTGTTGGTTAACTAGGATCTGCAGCTTATCTATTAGGTGGGAAATGAGCAGACTAGGTGGGCCAAGCAGTCCTTGTCTGCCATCAAATTCTATGTTGCTACGTTTCTATGCGGCTAAAGGGCTAATAATGAGTAGTGCATCTAATGAGAAGGCGACAAAAGAAAGTGAAATTGAAGTATCAAATTATGTGAACCTATCTAGTTAAAAAACATACAAAAGCAGTATAGGAAATTTTTCTACGCCTAAGAAAAAGTCAAAAAGATTATAATTTTTTTAATTATTATTATGCAACTCTTTTTCATATACTCTAAATACCAGTATAATTCAAAACATCATAATGAAGTTAATGCATAGTTGCTTGACAGTGTCCTTTGTCAGTGGTCACTATTTCCTGGAACAGCATAACAAAGTGATGAGCGAGCTCCCAATTTGTGCATAAACTGTGTGCAGAGAGGATCCGCTGACATCATGATAGCACCACCAGGTTCTGTAACCGAAGATGCAGGAGAGAAAAGAAAAAGAGAAAATAATGTGAATATGGTGTGATGAGAACAAAACAAGTATGCAAGCCTGCTAAGTAAGCATTAATCTCCGACAGAGGAGGGCTCTACCAGTGGATTAATGCATGCCCGGGTGGGGTGGGGTTGGTGCATGAAGCCACAGGCCGAGTGCTTCCAACCATCCACTGGGCATTAATCCACCGGTAGAGCCCGACTCTGGAGGGGATTAATGTGCTTGTAACATGGAAAGTGCAACAGAAGTATGTTTAACAATACAGTTTTAGTCACAACCACATACACATTCACACCATCAGTCATTCTAATGGAGTAACCATGGTGCAGGGTGGTGCTTTTGAAGCGCTGAAAATGTATCATCGTGTGCGTGCACTTTCAGCATTTGCCATACATTTATATAGTGTGCTGCATTTCTGAACAAATGCGCAGATAACATTGCTGTCTGAGACACACACACATGATGATGTTGTTTTTCTCATTACCAGCGACAGTTTTACTGTATTCGCGTTCATTGTTACCGCGGCCACATACATGAGAATGCTGCATTCTGGGAGACATCTATTTTTCTCCTGTGCTGCGTATAAAATCTGCCAACATTGATTTCTTGTCATCTGTGACACTGATTTGATGATGGCCGGTACATTTCAATAACCCTAATCCCTCATACTCACTGATATTGTCCTCAGCTGCAAAGCACCTCTTCGTCCTGGATGCATTTTGCTCAGTGCTTCAGTCCTGCCACTCGCCACAGTTGTCTCACAGGTGCCCCGACCCTACTAGGGCACTCCCCAGGATCCTGACAATCATTGTGTCACTTGTTGATAGGCGGCGCCATCTACAGGCATGAATACATAGTGACACAACCTGTCTCTCTGTGTGCCACCATTTCCAAGCGCGATACCGATATTGTGATTCTTTTCACCACTGCCACTGTACAGGTGGCTTCTGCAGGTACTGCAACAGTGGGCTCTACTGCTGGATTAATACCCGCTAGATATTAGTCACCTGTTCATTTTCCACCAGTTGGAGAGCTCACTTTCATACAAATTGTTTTGCCATGTTACAATAATTTTTGTTTACACTATTCAATAGTCATTATATAATAACAGGGGAGTGTTACAACACCACAAACTATACATATGAGAGATTATACCCCACAGATCATAATAACATTGAGATTAATCTGAAGTGAGAAACTGTTTCACGTCCCACTCTTCATTTAATCCAATAGATTTAAGGCGTTTAGGATTGAAAATCTAGAATGTTTCTTCTCTGAGCAACTTATTCAGTCTACCCCATCCCCCCACCCCATATATGTACTGGAATAGATTCCAGTGCCGTGGATCTCAGACTCTTGAAGTCACCATTCCGTACTCCTCTGATGTGACTCCCAACTGAGATGACTGTATTCACATTTTAATGTTCCTAATATAGGCTCCTGTATTCTGTCTTTGACCGGTCTGATTGTTCTGCCTATAGAAAGTTTGGAGCAGGGGCACCAAAGAGCATACATGACTAAACAAAAGTTACAGTTAAGGAATTCTCTGACACTTTCTTTTCAATTGTGGTTACATCGAAGGTTTTGCCTGGCAACTGTTGTTACACACACTACAGTGGCCGCATTTAAAAATGCCTGTGGATAGGTCGGGCAGCCATGAGAGATGTTGTGGTTTTGTTTTTGGCATTTTAAAGTGGCTGTGCTCCAGCTTGCCCCTTAAATTTGATGATCTCTTGAAAGAGATTCTGTGTTGATCCCCAATTGTAGTAGCCAGCTCCCTATCATTTTTATGTTTGCTTGCACGCATGTGCAAGAAACATAGTGCCATCATCCGAGTTTTCGGAGGTGTGTCACCCCCTCTTCCAGTTCAGTCAGTGTGTTGGCAGGCACGTTTCCCAGTCCACATCGTATGCTGGAGCTGTCTATGACAAGCTCCAAAATGCAGTGGCATACAGTTGAAAGGGGAGTTACGCTTCAGTGAGCAGCAATAAGATATCGCTTGCTCATGCGCAGCTCCCTACACACACACACACACACACACGACGCATGCTTACTGTGTGCTGCCCCGCACACGCTGTATAACCTGTAAATTAAAAAGCGGTCCTCGGCGCTTCTCCTTGGCCCCTCCCTCAACCCGCACCCACCCACTACGCACCTGCCTCCCACACACTCCTCACCCCATACTTACCTCCGGAGCTCGGGCGCGACGATCTTCGGGAACACGCCTGCACTTCTTCAAGCCGACTCGAACTGAGGAAATGCCGTAAGCTGTATAATGGGATAGATAGGGTTTTTCAACTTTGTTGCATATCTTAGGCATTTTTGAATTTTTTCACCAAATTTTCAACATGGGTTTTGGGGACCCTCCTCATGAATTCTTGCACTGTCATGGCGTTACTCGGGCCGAAGGGTGATTTTGCAGCCACTGCGCAAATCACCTTTCGAACGATTAATGAAACGACACTGCCAGTGTTCATAAGGTGGGCTCTCAGAAGCCTATTTTGAAAATTTGGTGGAAAAGTTCCAAAAAAATGACTGTTTTACGAGCATGAGTTGCGTAGTCCCTACGCACGCTTGTAAGTTTGCGAATTTTCAATATTTTCAATCCAGATTTTCAACATTGCCATTTTATTACACTTCCTTATGAGCAGTACAGCAGTCATTTCTCACATCTTGCCCAAAACATGTTTCCGCCCATGTAGCGCACAATGGCGTAGTTGCTGTGCGAAAGCAATGTTTGGGACAGATTAAGAAAATCACAGTTACACTGTTCATGAGCAGAGGTCTTAAAATGGCTATGTTGAAAATTTGGTGACAAAAGTCCATAAAATGACTGTGTTACGAGTGAGCATTGCGCAGTTTCCACGCACCCTCGTAAGTTCATGACTTTGTAATATTTTCAGTCTAGATTTTCACCAGTGGCATTTTTCCACACTTCCTTATGAACAGTACAGCTGTCATTTTTCACAACATGGCTGAAATGTGTTTTCACACTTTCAGCGCAGAGATGCGTGGTCGCTGTGGGAAATCATTGTTCGGAACAGATAAAGAAAATCACAGTGACACTGTTCATGATCGGAGGTCCCAAAATGCCTGTGTTGACAATCTGCTGTAAACATCCTAAACTAATTACATTAGGTGTGCGTTGCACAGTTTCTATACGCTCGTGACTTCACTAGTTTTTAATATTTTACTGCAGATTTGCAACCTTGCCATTTTACACCTCCCCATGAACAGTACAGCTGTCATTTTACATCCTGTTGGAATGTTTTTGCACCTGTGGTGCTAAATGCCGTAGTCGCTGTGCATAAACAGCTTTCGGCCAACAAACTGATATTGCCACTGTTCATGAGGTGGGGTCACAAAAAAAACATGTTGAAAATTTGGAGTGAAAATACCAATGAATGCCTGAGGTATTAGGGTTTCCAACCATAACGCCCAACCCTGTAGAGAATGACAGGCATCAGGGATGTGACTTGGGATTCTTGCCTGTAATGCTCATACCATTCCACACCTTGCAGCCAGTGAGAGGCATCGAGTTATGCCTTGGACTCTTCGGCCCCAAAGTTCACCCCATTCTCCTATACCACACCCATCTCACCGTACTTCCTGATGGAATGGGGTGCACATAAGGGCCAAAGACCTATAAGCACACCATGACACTTGTCAGTGTCTGCAGGGTGGGGTGTGGTGAAATGGTGTGGCCGTTATGCCTGATGACCCAAAGGCACACCCCAATGCCTGTCACTCTCTGCAGGGTGGTGGTGGGGTTGGCTTCAGTTCAATACTTCACTGCCATTCCTATTACGCAGCTCTGTAACTTCTACACTACCACTGCCAATGCCAGCAAGCAAACATTCAGCATTGACAAATGCTTGTTAAGAATAGGCTAACACTGTTTTAACAGGCCTCAACTTTGCTACTGAGATTGTTAAATTCACTGACAAAGCATGTTAGTTGATTTCCCGAAGACATTTGTTGGTTCTTTTAGGTGTCAAGAGTTCACCCCTGTTCCTCAGTCTGGCCTGGGTGACAGCATCATCCAAAATAGTCTGTTCATACCATCGCTCGAGGAATTTCTTTATGAGTTCAGCAGCCTATATTTCAAAATCCTCCACATCACAACAATTTCTATTAATTTGGAGGTATTGGCCAAAGGGTATGGCATTTATCAGACTTTCTGAGTGGGAGCTCTCAGCCCTTAATAAGTTATTGGTTGCTGAGGCTTTGTGATATGTCTTGACTTCCCTAATTCTGTGGCTGTCAAAAGGATATTCGAGAAATTTAGGCTACTACTAATGTAATTACTAGTAAATCTTAAACTGAGGTTATTGGTGTTTAACCATTGAACAATTTCATCAGCTTCAGCCAACCCACACACAGTCCACATCATCAATAAAGCAGTAACAGGATTTGATGAGGCCTGTGTGTGTATTATTGCCTGGATTCAAAACCATGGTTTCCTCCTAGTACCCTAAAAATAAGTGTAAGCCCCTCCCCATGTAGCAGGCTGAAAAAATTCCCTAAAAATCTTATAGAACAGGCCAGACGAATCTGGAAGGAGAGGCAGAAAGCTTACTCAGTGACCAAGATGCAAACAGTTTATTTACCAGGGACAGTAAAAACCAAGATCACCGTGTTCTACAATGCTACAGGAAAATAAAAAAAAAATAACACAATAATGTGATTGGGACCAACTGGTCGAACCAAGAACAAGGGGTTAACCCCTTTGAGTCCAACTCCTACATGCACTTGGCCAAGATGATGAAACCTGACGGACCAAATTTGGGCTTTCCTCTGCATCGGCTGATTAGCAGGTGGGCATTGACCCCACAAAGCGCTTTTGTAAACAGGCCATAAGGGGGCATCCCCTGATGAAACAGAACACAACGAGGAACACTGCTAGCTGGTCAATGAAGAACTTGGTGATCCTGTGCGGCCCTGAGTAAGAAGCTGAAGACTTCTGGTTGGCAGGTGGTTCTCTAGACAATCCACTACAATGACCACTGGCAAGTCCCCTGCCCCAGATGACCTCTCGACAAGATAACTGCTGATGGAATGATCTTCGGGCTGCCTCTGCGGAGTGTCACGGGCATGCGCACACTTACAGATAGCTGACAAAATAATAAAAGGGCATGCACAACGTTAACTGTGGTCCCTCAAGCTTGAACCAGGGCGGCTCCTAAGCTAACTCACTACTGGATACCTCACTAGCAGCTCTCTAGCACTTACTGTCACAGGGCTGATGTTGGAACACATGTGGTGGGACTTCAGCACAGGCTGGTGTCACTGGAGGTGGTTCTGCTACAGATGGTTGATGGGCCAGGGACCTCCCTGGGTCAGCATCAGGCTCTGGTGGAGCTGGTCCGGGCAACACAGGCGAAGCTGGACGTCGGGTACACAGGGCGCAATTCTATAACAGTTTAGTAGCAAGCAAAAAGTTCAGATTTTTGAACAGACACTATAGTTTTTGCACAGAATACTGTCTCTAGAGCGCTAGGCAGACAGTAGTGCAGTTCGGTTTGGGTGCTGGGCCCCTTAGACCATAGGACCATTTCTCCTCCCCAAGTTTGTGCTGCACCTTTAAGGACGGTTTTGTTCTGGCTGTTTCTGCAGCCACACCCCTGCACTATTAGTGTTACAAACCACCCCGATGCCTGGGTCTCTGGAACTCCTGGGGCTGGTTGCTGGACCATCACAGCTAGCCCCTTGGTGCAGAATGGCACTCACACAGACCCCAAGGCCTCACCCCACTGTGCCCCGATCTGCTTCTTTCTGCAATCTCTCAGGGCATTTAAGTCGCAGTGCCCCATCCCCTTTTCTTGGGGTGAGCTACTATTCAACTCATATTGTCTTTTTATGGGCCCCCTCAAACAAAACAGGAAAGAAAGAAAAAAATAATTAAAAAAAAACTAACTTGGAGGGCCATGGCCCATCCTGTGGCCTCTTTCTTTTTCCCCTCTGGGCCTTTGGTCCATTGCTCAGGTTCCCCTGCCCTCCTTAGGGCTGTCCGCCCTCCCTGGAAGCTTGCTATCCCTACCATACAATTCCTGACTCTGGCCCTTTAATTTCCCTACACTTCCTCACCCCCCTCCCAGCGCCTGTGGCGTGAGCAAAAACCAACATCGGGCACTCTGCCCACTCACCACCACAGCCTGGGGTGCCTCCTTTGTTGGAGACGGTTGGCAGAAATACCAGGGAACTGCTCTCCAACATGGCTTCCTTTTCTTTACTGCAGCTTCTGGGTGGCGTTTTACGCCCAGACCTATTTTTGTGTGGCACCACTTGGTCCGACCAACCGAGGCTTCCCCCCACACCACTCAGGACTCGGAGGAAGAGAAACAAAGCATGTCGGGGAGCTGGGCTCCCACCCAATGGACCCTTCTGCTGCTGCCACTGCTGCCTCCCTGGACCGGAGCTGGAGGGGAGCGATGCCAAAGGAGCCACAGACACCATACATGTATCTTCTTTTTCTTGTTCTGGCTCCCCGCATCCTCCACCCTTGACCACTCCCTGGCCCTTTTGTAGGACAGGGGAGGTTCTGGCAGTCGGCCAGGGGATTGGGCACTGAAAGCTCCGCAGGGAGGGTCTTCTGTCCCCGACCCCCCTTTCCCTGCACCAGATGGCATGAAAACAGACAAAGGGACTGGGAGGGGTCGGTGCGACTGCAGGTGGGGGGGCTAGTGAGGAGGAAAAGAAGAGAGAAAAAAAAGGAAAATCTCCACATCAGGGAAAGGTTCTCCATTTCCTCGTGGTGCCCCCCCCAACTTTGGGATACAACACCCACCTTTTTGTGGAGCTTACTACATTGCCCAGAAAGTAGTAGGGCCAGTCTAGGTGCCAGGACCCTTACTTACAAGTGCGGTCCTGGCTTAGGAGTATAAATGCCACTACATATGGCACATACGCTGTATTCGGTCTAGCAAAAAATGGAGACGAAACCTCACCTACTATGAACAACGACAGATTGCTTGCTCCTCCTCCTATTAATGTCAGGAAGTGTTCATCCAAACCCTGGCCCGCTTACCTCCAGCCCTGCCAGAACTGCGAATACAGATGGAGGTCTCATCCTCACCACCTGCGACATATGCAGCCTCCTCCCAGAGCTTGCTGCCCTTCAAATCTTTGCTTACCAGCATAACCCTGATATCCTTGCTGTTGTTGAAACCTGGCTGACACCCACAATTCCTGACCATGCTATCGCACTACAAGGCTACAACGTCTTCAGACTTGATCGGAGAACCAAAAGAGGTGGGGGTGTGTGCAATTTACATCAAAGATAACATCACTGGTCACCCCATTACCACTACCCCCTCTGACTCTTCTGTGCTGTTCCTACCGATCAAACTAATCCTTGGAGCCCACAATAAAGTGCTCACTGTAGTCTCAGTCTACATTCCACCAAAAGACCAAGGGACTGGTCTCAGTGCCGTCCTGGACTTTGTCAGATCCCAACCTCCAGGTTCTGAGATCCTCCTTCTTGGTGATTTTAATATCAACTGGCTTGCACCTGACGCAGGAACCCACAAGGATGCTATCTCTTCAGCTAACCTAATGCAGATGGTCAACTCCCTCACTAGGAAGAATTACAAATCAGGTACCAGAACTCTCCTGGACTGGGTTCTTGTCAGCCACTCAACCTGTATCACCAACACCACTGTGCTCCCGGATTCTCTCAGCGACCATTCCCCTGTCATCTGTAATTGGTCAAACAAGTTTTGTAAGCCTCCTCCTAAAATCATTTCCAGCAGAGTCCTTCCTCGATGCCAACTGACCCATCTCAAATCCAGCCTTAGTCGGCAAGACTGGTCACCCATTTACAATGCGTCGGATGTTGACTCAGCCCTTGATTATTTCATCACCAGATTCAATGCGGCCTGTGACTCCTACGCCCCAGTCAAAAAGCGCAAAGTCAAGGCACTCTCCAATCCCTGGCTCACTGCTGAGCTACTGGCACAGCTAAAATCAAGGGACCACCTCTGGGCAATAGCTAGGGCTACAGGCGCGCAACCTGACATTCAAAACTACAAACAGGCTCGCAACAACTGCACAAAACAAATACGACTAACAAAAAGTATCTACTACAAGGAAGCCCTCATCAACACTGGGGGAAATGGGAGAGCTTTTTAGAACAATATTATGGAAGTCACAGGGAAGCAGTCCAAATCCTCCCCAACCCTACTGAATGTCGATGGAGCCACCACCCTTGACCCAATGGTCATTGCCAGTACTTTCAATGTAGCCTTCACTGACCTCAGTGGTGTTCTCCCCCTAGACTTTTTTAAGGAAATTGACTCTCCTGTTCCAAATCCCCTCTCTACCACCTCAAATCATCTGCCTTTCTATTTCAAAACAGTCACGGTGAATGATGTCCGCAGATACATAATTATGGCTATCTCCAAGTCCAGAGCCAGTGGTGACTTACTGGACCTTAAACTGCTATCCCGCACCTTTGAAGAGGTATTGTGCCAGCTAACCAGAATTTTCAACCTCTCGCTCAGCCTCAATCAGTTCCCAAGCAAATGGAAATCTGCTATTGTCACTCCGGTCCATAAAAGCAGTGACAAGTCCATACAGGGGAACTACTGACCGATCTCTATATTACCCCCCCTCTCCAAGGCCCTTGAGCGCATTGTTGCTGACCAACTTACAGACTGCCTGGACAAATATAACATCCTGTGTACACAGCAACATGGTTTCAGGCAAGGGCACAGCACATCGACTGCCCTTTTGGAATTTACTGGAGTCCTTCACAACTTGTTGGACAAAGGTTATCTAACTGGAGCAGTATTTATTGACTTGACTAAGGCATTTGATACTGTTCACCATGGCCTGCTTACTAAACAGCTGCCGAATGCTGGGCTCTCTCAGGACTCTACTGCATGGTTTAATAGTTACCTGGAACAGTGTTCACAAAGAGTAAAAATCTCTGGAGTACTCTCTGACTTCAAACCTGTCCGCTCAAGCGTCCCTCAGGGATCCATACTGGGCCCACTACTTTTCAGCCTTTTCCTGAACTCCCTTCCACTATCCTGCCCAGAATAAATTATCCTCTATGCCGATGATGCTGTGCTTCTCACCCCCCCATAAAGACCCACAACCCTTGCAACGCAACCTACAGCTTGGTTTCTCCACTGTTGAAAACTGGTTCGCAAAACATAAACTGATTCTAAACCACAAAAAGACAAAGTCAATGCTTTTTTGCAGCTCACAAAACAAACACAGGCTATACCCCTTGACATTTATACAGGCGCTGGAAATACGCTTGAACAAGTGTCATCTTTTAAATACCTTGGAATCTCACTCGACCCTAGCCTATCCTATGAGACCCACATAGATAGTGTTTCCAGAGTCGCCAACACACGCACTGGAATCCTCTACCGAAACAGACAGCATCTTACCCCGGTAGCATTGAAGTTTGCTATACAGAGCTCTGTGGTCTCTGTCATAGACTATGGCCTCATAATCTTTGGCTCTGCCTCTACTACTGCCCTCAGGCGCATTGTGACCTCCCTAAACAAGGCCTGTTGACTTCTTACTGGAGTCCACGACTCACACGTACATGTGACCTCTATGCTCATATGGGATGGCTTCAACTCGCTAACCGCATTAAGTACCTTACCTGCATGATGGCGAAAAAAAATACCTTGGGCCTTACTCCACCTAGTGTCCAAGCCCTCCTGCGCCCGAACACTAATCCTCGCAACACCAGAGGGTCTGAACATCAGCTTCTACAGGTTCCCTGATGCTGCACCACTCTGGGCCAAAGGTCCTTTTCACACTGTGCACCCAGCTGGATGAATGCCCTCAGCACTCACATCACCTCCACCTCCTCACTGGGCATGTTCAAATCCAGTCTCCATCTTCATCTCACTGCATTCAGCTCCTGTGACTGCCACCCCTAACTTTCCCCCTTCCCCATCGAGATCAAGCACCTCTCTCTGATGTACTTTGATAATGCCTCGAGCTGCTCTAGTCTCTTTTTTCGGCTGCCACTCCCCTATCCTCTCAGGCTGCCACTCCCCTATCCTCTCACCCTTCCTCCCTGTACCTAGATATCCAATCTAGATTTCTGATATGATCCTCCTGAATGTGTATCATGTATGTTATTTACTGTGATGTGTACCAGTACTGTCGTAAAATGTTGTATGCTCTTGATTTAACAAGTATGTATTACTCCTGCCATGGAACCTTTGTAAAAGAGCCTTGGCTGAAAGGTACTTGTAATCCTAGATTTAAATAAATAAAATAAACATGGTGGGAAACGGGGTTGTTGACTTCTTCTGTGTCGAGGAGTCTGGGGAGTGGAGGTGTGAGAGTCTGGAGGGTCAGGTCTGTGGGCCCGGGGTGTGGTGATACCCATCCCGGCCTCATTACTTTTTTATTTATTGGAATCTTGGAAGACATCTGTGAGCGGATGCTCGTTGAAAGGTTCCATGTCAGTACATTAACTGAGGTCACAATTATAGTGGACAAGATACAGATATAACAGGTATATATATATATATATATATACAAAATACAGCGTACAAGCAATATAGTTGGTGGGTCAGACAATAGATAAGGTATGCTAAGGCATTGCATAATGTATGCCTGCATCCTATGAATTGACATAGACAGGGAAGGGGGAATAAGGTGATTAAGGGAGAGATGCAGGGTGAGGCAAGGAGTGGGAGAGGGTGTTGGGATAGGGCATGGGTGAGTAGGCGATAGAGTGGGCAGGGGTGATGATAGATAGAGTGTGTAGGGGGTGGGTGGCAAAGTGCTGCAGAGAAAATGTCCTGGTAGGATAGTAATGGGAAGTGCTGGGGGTAGTCGATTCCTGCATGCGGGGAGTTAGCGTGGGCACCTACAGAAGCTACTATCAGCGAGGTGCTGACACAGCCTGCATTGAAAGGATCCCAGTGTAGTGGCATTGGAGATATCAGGAGATAGGCCATTTGTTCAGAGAGGAGCCCGGTGAGCAAAGAAACGCTGTGCCATGGTTGTCCAACACCTGGGCACATGAAAGATTTGGGTAGACGAACTCCTGGTGTATCTGGCATTTGAAGGAGGAGCTAAGAGTCTCTATACCCCAGGTGGAAGTAAGTGTAGAGTGACTTTTTTTGCAAGGAGGCAGGTTTGATATTGGATTCTGTCGCTCAAGTGGAGCCAGACAGTCCTAGCATACAGCTCACAGGTATGGGTGAGCTCTGGGGCATTAGTGAGCAGATGGCAGGCTTTGTTTAGAGCACTAGAAAGGCACTGGAGGGCAGAGTCTGTTGTGGATCCATAAATAGCCCAGCCATAGTCAATGAGGGTTATGATTGAGCTGTTTATTGCCAGATTCAGGGCTTCAAATGTTAGATTGTGTCTGTAGAGGATGCCAATCCTGGTGTTGAGGGCTTTGGCAGCATTGTCTATATGCTGAGTGTAAGACATGGTGGAGTCCAAAGTGATACCCAGATATTTGAAGTGGGGAACTAGCTCCAGAGTGATAACGGTGTCATTCCGGATAGCTAGAGGGAAGCCTTTTTTTTTAACTTTGAGCTGAGGAGTGCAGCATGGTCTTGGTCTTTTTATAGTCCAAGATCAGTTTTTGTTCCTTGAGACAATTTTTGGCAGCTGCGAATCCAGATTGGAGGTCCGATTCGAGGTGTAGGGGGTCTGGGTTGCTTGCAAAGATCACCACATCATCTGCATAAAGGAGCATGTGACATTGGCAGGATGCTGGAAAGTTGTTTGGGAAGATGCTGAAGAGTAAAGGGCAGAGAATGGAGCCTTGCGGTACCTCTGATCTGATGGGTCTACTTTCAGATAGGATGTCCCCAATCCTGACTTGCTGGGAGCGTAGGCTCAGGTAACTTCTAAGCATGGTTTCAGAGGCTAGTCCTATGTCTGAGAGTTGCTCAAGGAGGAGTTACAGTTAGGATCCACTGGTAGAAATGTGTCTGAAGGGGGGCTGTGATATCTATGTGCTTTCTGCACCCCTGAGGAGGTTGGGCCTGTAGTTACTGCCATGAGGAGAGGAGCCGAGGCCTGGAGGAAAAGGGGCCCGTGCCGTGAACCTTGGCACTGGGGCAGGCCAGGCAGTGTGAGCACATAGCATCCACAGAGACTGGTGGCTGCCATGGATGACTGTGATCTGGAATGTGAGAGGCTAGGCCATGGAGACCTGGAGGTTGTAGCTCGAGGATCCTGCACAGTTTTCCGTGCCCACCAGTAAGAAATGTAATCGGTGAAAAGGTTAGAGCCCAGATCAGCCCCACAGAGCTGCAGAAAGTGGTGTGAGCCCCGGCTGTAGGGGTTCCTTTGTTGGGTCTGCGATGCGGCTGCTGCATCAGGCATGCAGTTTCTGTGATAGGGGCTGAGAGGTGTTAAGCTGCACTTCAGGATCGGGGAGCTGTTTCTCTTGTATGGGCCTGCAAAGAGTATAGTCAGCATTCTAGAGCCTGCCTGCTGAGTTCAAAGGGTGTGTGAGTACAGTAATGCCTCTTACATTGTTTAAAGTATAACAAAGCTGCTGTTCCTCCTCGAGAGGCCTCCTTGCGATTCCCAGGATGAGGTTAAAAACAGCCGGCGACAGAGCTTTCAGTGTTTCCGGCCCTGTCCTGTGGAATTCGCTTCCTCCATCAATAAAGGAGGCCCCTTCGGTGGAGGTTTTTAAGGCGTGCCTCAAGACCTTCCTGTTTGAACAGACCTTTCCAAACCCAGTATTGTAAATACTGTTTATAAACTGACCTATTACATTATTTCTGTGTCTAACTGTTTGCTTCTGTGTAACATTAATGCAACTGTTCAAACTGGTAAAAGTGGTAAAACAAGTCTGGGTTTATTTTCAAGTCCCAAACATACACAGTTCATAAAGGCTCAAGCCACATTGAAAAGTCAGCTCCATGGAACACGGGGGGCACAACTGATTTTAGCACTCTGGAGCAGCGGCCAGAGCTGTGGTACATCTCTTAGGGTACGCATTCCTGAACTTTGGTCCCTCTGAAATGGAACCAATACCAGCTCCAGATATTATTGGTGTTGGCAAGGCAAATTTTATCTAAAAAGACGCCCAATCCTGGAGGCTGTGGGCGCCGTACATAAAACCAACCATCAAAATATCAATAAATAACATACTCCTAAAATTAAAATGTAATTGTGGATTTTAAGCCATGAAATGTTGTCCTCCTTTGTTTGTCTAACTAAGCCTTTACCCCTCCAAGGATTGCCTGGCTGCACCCCTCGTTACCCTCCTTGCACCCCACAACGGAGCCAATCCATCTCCTAATGGACTCCTGGATCGCAGTAACAATTTTAATATCATTCAGTGTGGTGCTGTTCAGTAGTTCTGGCTGTATGGTATCCTCTCCCCACAAACTCTCCCACCATCTAAATACGCTAGATGGGGGAAGGAGGCTTACATAAGTTAACAAAATAAGGGGCCATAGAGGCCCCCATTGCTGTGCCACATATTTGTAACCCAAAGTCCCCATTAAACTCAAAATAATTATGTGTTAAAACAAAATGCAATGCTTCCAACAGGCAGTCAACCAGGAATCTTTCACTAAACGGGTGTTGGTGAAGAAAATGCAGACATGCCCTGTGTCAACTCTGTGCCCAGTGCATGTATATAAGGATTCAACATCAATTCCAAGAAATGTGGTATCTCATAAACTCGAGGGAAGGGATTCCACACTATTTTTAAGAAAGAGGTCTATGATTTGGTCAAGTTGTCAGTGATGGAGTTAACCTCAAATACTATGGGGGCACCCTGGTGGGTTACAGAGATTCTTGTGTATCTTGGGAAGGATGATATAGTTGGTATATGGGGGCTGTCATTCCAGATGTACAAAAATTCTCCCTGAGTTATACATCCTTCCCTTTTTTTAATTGTTTAGTATGCTTTTTCCCTGTTGGGCGCTCCACCATCAGCCCCACTCCAGCCCCCTGCCTCGCTCCACAATGGCTACCTTCCACTGATACTCCCTGGCTTACCCCCCAGGGCTGGGCCATGGCACCACGACATGCCCCTACAATGGGGAAAGGAAATGGCAGAGCCAACATTGCCCCTCACCGAGGGCGGGTTGGGGCCCGCGGTGCCGTGGAGCTGTAATTTAGTCAGTGGAGCGGCGGAGAGCCATGGAGGCCAGGCACGGGCGGTGTCATCCGTGGCTGACATTGTTTTCTTGGTTTTCTGGGGCAGGGACGCGCAATGACATCCGAACCACCGCCCACCGCACTCAGCCACCGGTCGCTGTAGTACCTCTGCCTCCGCCAGGGGTCCGTCAAGCACTGGACGTACTCCCATCCCTCCCTCCAGAGAAGGACAGCAGTCTTCAGGATGCTCCATCCTTCTCCCCTTGGGCATCCCTCTGACGAGCCGAGTCTGTTCCCGAACTGGGTTGCCGGCGTCGCAAGCGGAAATCCAACTGCTGCTCTGACGGTCTGGCCCTATACATCCTTCCCTTTTGGCTACCTCAAGTAGTTCCATCAGTCCCTTCTGAAACATTTTTGTTGGGTCACCCCTCCATTTTCTGTAGTATTGATCATTTTGTAAAAGATTAGTAATGGCACCCGTGTAAAAAGTATCTGTCATGAGACAATAGTACACCCTTTGCCAAGTGCGATGCCAACACTGCACAGATCCACGTGGTAGAGTGCAGTACCGGCAGTGCAAGAGGTAGAGCGCAGTGATGGCAGACCACGTGGCACACCTTTGGACCAGACCCACACAGTGGGACTGCTATTCATAACCTAGTGCATGGGCAAATGCAAAATAGAAGAGCCCTAGGTAGCTGCATTGCTTGTTTCGTTTTTTACTTTGCTGACCAATGGGCAGAATGTCACCATCGCACTAGCATGCACTTTGCATGGGCCTCAGTCGTAAAAGTATAATGGGACTTTTTTATATTGACTGTGTAGTTCTTTCTATTACCTGCTGAAGGCCCCAAGTTGCCTGTAACCTGACCACTACATGATGAAGTGCCCAGTGTTCACCTGGAAACCCACTATGAGTGAGCAATGGGGGATGCTGTAAAATGAAAAGCCTAATTCGTGGTTTAGCATTTGAGGGAGGGGTGGGAGTGGGTCACAGATGTGTGGAGTTTTCCGTCAACAGCAGCTATGCACTACTTGTCATGCTTTAGTCCCCTGCATGTTATGTCATGAACTTTGCTATATCATACAGGCGTAGATTTATATTGCCAGTATGCAATATAATGAGGAACATTTTTTCATCATTTAATAGATAATTGATAGATGGCATGCAAAATAAATAGAAACATTGCAGTATTTAATAATTTATATCTATGATGGCATACAGTACCATAAACTCTAAAAAATGCAGGAATGAACTAGTATTCAGAGGACAATTTTAAGGAGCACCAGGTTCAGTGCTTTAACCTAGCTACTCCTCCACCCTGTAGTAGCTTACCTAAAACAGACATAAATAGACCACATTTCTGAATTTTCTTAGTTTTTTTCAGAGCAAGCAATCATAAATTCTTCTTAGCTGCCCAATCCCTTTCCCTTCCGTGTGCTGATATTGTTTAGTCCCTGCACTCGGATGTCTGGTCCCTGACGCTCTGGATACCACCCTGTAATGCACTGGGTGCAAGGCTGTGGAGGCAATAGAAACACAGAAACATAGAAGTGGATGGCAGACAAGGACTGCAAGGCCCATCCAGTCTGCCCATTTTTTCTACCTTATAAATGTGCCATAGGTCTTTACTCTGTCAGTGGCCTATCTATTCATACTCATCTGTATTACTCCCTTATGCCTATCCTCTGCCTGTTTGAAGCTCTGCACTGTACTCATATCCACCACTTCCTGAGGTAGGCCATTTCATGCATCAACCACCCTTTCTGTGAAAAAAGAACTTCCTCACATTCCCCCTTAATCGGCCTCCCTCTAATCTCATACTGTGTCCTCTTGTCCTGCTATTTTTCTTATACAGAAACATGTTAGACTCTTTCACCTTGTTAATGCCCTTAAGATGATTGAATGTTTCATATGACCCCACTCCCTCCTTTGCTCTAGGGTATACATATTGAGCTCCGTTAATCTGTCCTCATATGTTTTCTGATGCAGTCCCCGCACCATTTTGGGTTGCCCTTCTCTGGACTGCCTCCATTTTGTTACTGTCCTTGTGCAGGTGCGGCCTCCAGTACTGCATGCAATACTCCAGATGGGGCTTAACCAGTGTCTTGTAAAGAGGGATTATTACCTCCCTCTTACGACTTGTGATACCCCTACTAACACACCCCAACATCCCTCTAGCTTTACCTACTGCTTTAGTGATCTGCTTTGATGATTTCAGGTCATCTGTGATGATAATGCCCAAGTCTCTTTCTTCCCTTGTGATTGCCAGCAACTCCCCTCCCAACCTACAGGTGACTTCAGGGTTTCTATTCCCTATGTGCATGATCTTGCACTTCTTTGCGTTAAACCACAGTTGCCACTCTTCCAATCATTTTGCCAGTTTAACCAGAGTCGCTTCTCATTCTGCCCACCCCATCCGGATCATGTACTCCGTTGCGGATCTTGGTGTCATCTGCAAACAGACAAACCTTACCCTCCAGTCCATCTGCAATATCGCTGATGAAGATATTGAAGAGGACTGGCCCCAGGACTGATCCCTGAAATACCCTACGTGTGACTTGCATCTCTTCTGACTGTATACTATTTACCACCACTCTCTGTTTTCTGCCCGCTAACCAGTCTGCCACCCAGTTGACCAACTTCTGACCCACCCCAATCCTACCCAGCTTATTAATCAATCTTCTATGTGGAACAGTATCGATAGATTTGCTGCAGTTAAGGTAGGCGACATCAACTGCACCCCTTGGTCCACCACTCTGGTTGCCTAGTTAAAGAAATCTATAAGATTAGTTTGACAGGACCTTCCTGTTGTAAACCCATGCTGTCTTGGATCCTGTGCTCCTATGGATTCCAGGTGTTGCACTATCCTTTCCTTAAGGAGTGCCTCCATAGTCTTGCCTACTACTGAGGTAAGACTAACTGGTCTGTAGTTCCCTTCCTCCTCCCTGCTACCACTCTTGTGGAGCGGGATCACATGAGCCCTTCTCCAGTCTTCTGGGCCTGTCCTGTGCTCAGAGACTCACTAAATAGTTTAGATAATGACTCTACTAGTTCCACCCTTAGATACTTTAGTATCCTGGGATGTATGCCATCAGGTCCTATTGCCTTGTCCACCCTGAGCTTAGCAAGCTCTTGTAGGACCCTTTCTTTTGTGAAGGGACTTCGTTTAGCAGCAGCAAACAGTTTCTTTAAAACACAAGAGGCAAACGCAGGGTTGAAAAACAGGGGATCCCATTAAATGAATAGTCAATAAAATAAACAGTTGCTGCATGGAGCAATAAACAGGACCAGGGGGTCACATTAGTAGCTTAATCGGTAGATGGTAAACTGTACTTTGGACCCAGGGGTCCCAATTTCATAAGGTGTTTAAGTGGCCAGACAGTCCCACCACAGTCAGTAGCTTGAGGTCAAAATGACCACACACTTAGGCATTAGACTTTTGTCTCCCGGCTGCACAATCTCTTACCAGGAGCTCTGACCTGACAAGGGGTGCACAGAGCACTTATGACCCCCCCACACCTTCTACTCTTCCTGCACAAGCTTTAGAATGGATGCTGCATTTTTTTTTTTTTTTTTTGCTGCATCTCCACCGGACTTCCACCCGGTCAGGACCCTCATGCGCCCGCGTCCACATTAGCTGCATCTGCCCCGATACCCCCCAGCTTACCCACCAGGGCGGGGTCATGGCAGCTGTCCCTATAGTGCGGTGAGCTCCAAATTAGGTCAGGGAGCTGGTCTATGAGCAGTTGGAGCAGAGGGCAGGCATCATGGAGGTGGAGGCAGCAGCTAGGTTTTCCCCCATAAGGGTCGGGGATATGCAATGATGGCCAGCATTCGCCCCGCTCCTCCAATGAGTTGGCATCAGTGTGAGGACACCCAGCCTCTGCCAGGTGTCACCATAATGCCGAGTGCTCCACCACCCTCCCCCATGAAGAAGGGGAGCCATCATCAGACGCTCAATCCTTCTCCCCCTGGCCGGCCCTCTGACAACGCAGGTCCATTCCGAACCAGTTCACGGCATTGCAGGTTGGCGTCTGCCCTGCACCAGTGGGCCGGTGGATGCTGCATTTTTGCTCTAATGAGGTTCCCTGTCTTTCTTACTGGAGCAGTTAAAGCCACAAATGACTAGGGCAGGAGCGAGACCCTTCAAACACAGGCCAGCACCTGATCACTGATGCTATGCCATTGCCACGAGCATTCCAGGGGTATTTTCCCAGGCAACCCCGCAGGTTTGGGCAAATCCCTCATGCAGTGATCCCAGTCCAGAACAGCCTCATTTGTGGGGCTCAGCCGCTTTGCCACAAGAAAATTGAACACTGCCTGCCACTCTGCCTTCTTCCCCCATGTCCAGTCCCACAGGTCTCCTCTGGCCTCCCATGGATTCACACATCCTGAAGCTCCTCAGCATGCAGTGGCACTCCACATCCAGGTAGTCCTAGGACCCACTGCCACCTAGATCCAGGCACCTGGATTCCTTCAGCCAAACCAGGCCCAGCCACAAGCCTCCATCTAGCTCCAACCTGTAGTCCTCCCAGGATAAAACTTTCTCATGCTAATGCCCCCTCACCTCATGTCTGTCCACGGGTTACAGCATTTTCCCTATTCAGATTATCTGGCCAAGAATCTCAGGACTCCACACAAGCTGCACCTCGGCTCCTTATTTTCTCCTTCAGGTGGCCACACTTTTAAAACAAACAACTGCAGCAGCGGCTAACATGGCCAAACGACTGGGCAAGTGCCCCGCTCTGCCCTCCTCCTTCTCGAATCTGCCCTGTCTCTCTCTGATGGGCTAATGCATTTGGCACAAAACCCCAGTGGTCCAATCCAGGACCAAATTTACTGGTGCCAAAGCTGCAGGTTACACTGTTGCCCCACGGGACTTGTAGTCCCAAATACTATCTTTTTTGTCCCCCCGCGGTGCTAGCCGGCACTGAGAACCACTGTGCAGAAAGGAGCCTCTGCTCCCTTAAATTTCGGCTCCCTGGTGGTATCCACACATGTGCATAGCGTGTGGGACCACCATCTTTAAAATAAAATATTTATTTACTCTTTGCGGTCCCCAAGCTCGGTCTGGTCCTTTACCGGACCCAGGACCACACAATCCCACACAGGTAGCACGGACATTCATTCCGGCACTTGGCCCAGCCCTGATTGGGCTGAGACACCAGAGAAAATGGCCCACCTGCCACAACAAGGGGTCACAAAATGTGACTCCCACCAGAGCCACCAGGACAAGACAGCGCCGGGGGAAAACTGGGGACCATGGAGCTCCCAATCAGGTAAGCCCATTTTTGGGGACTTACAGTTGGGCTGTGGGTTTGATTTGACCCCAGTAGCCCTCTAAAATATAAAGAAATATATTTTAAGACACGCTGCCATTGATATCAACAGAGTGATTCATCTTACTCTACAAAAACTTCATCACAACACATATAAGCATGGGGATGGATGTATACTTTCGGCACCAGTAAGGGGTTCAAAACAAAAAAACAGCTGCAGAAAATTCAGAAATGTGAACTGTTTAAGTTCGTTTTAGGTAAGCTACTACAGGGGGACTTGAGGGGGTGTTAAAAAATTAGCACAGTTGCTGCTCTTTAACATTTGATAATGTTTGATAAATTAGTTTGTAAATAACAGCACAACTAGGTATATTCTGGTTTTCCCAACAAATGTTAAGTATTTCCTTTTTACAGTATAATGGTGTTGTTAAACATATGGGGACAGCAACGCAGTGACGGCAGTGCATGAGGTGCAGGCTCTTGCTTGGCGAAGTGCAGTGCAGGTCTTGTATGGTTGAAGGCCCATGTATGAGGATGGGGAGGGCGTTGCAAGCCCCTGCACATGGGGAAGGGGTTGCAGGCCCCTGCATGTGGAGGGGAGCTGCACTATAGTGACGCATTGCCATTCTGTGCTTTCACTCTAGTTCTGTGGACAGAGCAATCTTCTATGACTATGTGATGGCTGGGTTGACAGAACTGAAAGAGAGGACTAGAATGGCAATGCTCCTATGTGTTGCCCAGCATGAGTATATGAAGCACACCGCAAAATACTATCGATATCAAAACACAGAAATGGCTTTATATATACCTCCACGTATTTCAGGCATCATACTGAATTTCAGTTGTTTAAAGGAGAATGGATTGCAACCTCATTAACATCTTTGTTTAACATGTCCATTGAGACCAGAGATGTTCCGGATTATTGGAGAAGGGCAACTCCAACCAACTCCTCTAGTTATAGACCCATAAGTCAAACGTCAATACTGTGTAAAATTATGGAAACATTAATCCAGCAAATGATAGAAATAGAAATGAAAATACAGAATATATCTGATGTTGGTCCACATGGATTAAAAAAACAGATTGTGTGTAACCAGTTTACTAGTTTTCTAAGAAAAGGTAAGCAAAGCTCTCTCAATTATAAAGAACTGGTTGACATCATTTTTCTAGATTTCCAAAAAGCATTCAATAAAGTCCCTCATAACTTACTCATCATGAAATTATGTAAATTAGGACTAGATAAGAAAATAATAAACTGGATAAATCGGTAGCTCCTTTACAGAACTCAACTGGTACGGATCAGAGGAAACTTGTCCGGAATGGACAAAGTGACAAGTGGAGTCCCGCAGGGCTCTGTGTTGAGCCCCGTCTTGTTTAGTATGTTTGCTTCTGAAGTGGATAAGGGAACTAAGAACTGGTTAGTGAGCCAGCTCAGTGGTGCTGAGGGTTGAGACGCTAGATCCCACACCTTGCGCCATGCCAGTGACCCAGGGTCGGGAGAGACCTTGGGCTGCCGGAGGTCAGCAGGGAAGGGAGAGGACTGAGCATCTGGTGGACTTCTCTCCTCTCCCGGGGAGAGAAAGACTGTCATCTCGCTCCTTGACTGTCCCCTAGTGGAGGCAGTAGGGCAGCATCAAAGCAGGGAGGCACAGGAGCATGGGCATGTGGTGTGTGTGTGCCTCCACAAGCGCACTTTCGTGCTGCGTGGGAGAGGGGGCAGAGAGAAAACAGAAGAAGGGGGGGCTGGCAGGCTCTGTGATAACCTGACCACCTCTGATCCCAGTCTCAGCCCGGCTTTTGGATTGTGCTCGGGGCAGGGAGTGGGGGAGAACCGGTACTCCTCCCTCTGGCCCCACCATGGAGGGTAATCCCCTATAAAATAAAACTATTAACAATGCCTCCTTTGGCTGCACTCACAACGTATCAGTCTAATTCTCTACTTCGCTGTAAATATCAAACCTGTTGCTCCCTCCTTCTATCAGCAAACTTACTGTTCTCTTGAAAACTGTAAAATACAGCTCTCGGTAACACGTTCAATGCAATGTATAGCTGATCTTGATTCTGCAATATTGTATAACTAAAAGAACTGTAACCTTTAGCTGCCATTCTATTTCTATATGTATTAAGTGTTTATGTTTGTTTTCTGATGTGGAGCCTTTGTAAATGAGTCCCTGACTCAAAGGTTGTAATCCTAAAGTCTGTTAAATAAATAAATAAATAAAATAAATAAATAACCACAGGGGAACCACCGGGGATGAGCAGGATCAGGGGACCAGGCTCTGAATGACAAGCCCCCTGTGAGGGGGCCAGAGCCGCCTGTCAGTCCCAAGAAAGGAGGACAAATAGAATAAGAAAAACGAGAACTGGTTAGTGAAATTTGCCAACAATTCGAGGTTGGGGGCTGTAGTGAGAACTCAAGATCAGAAAAACATTCTAGAAAAAGACCTTGAAAATGCAGAAAAATGGGCACAACATAACGGAATGAATCTTAACTTAGATAAATGTGTAGTTTTACACTTAGGCAAGAAAAATACCAACCATAACTATAGCTTAATGGGAAGTTGCAGCAGGTTATTAGGAAAACGGATATGATTCTGGGATGTATAAAAAATGCATTTGTATCACGAGAAAATAATTGTTTGCTTACATTATATAAGAACGCACCTGGACTACTGCTCCACTGTGTGGTGTCCACACCTGAGGAGAAACATAGATAATATTGAGAGGATGCAGCACAGTGCCACCAAAATGATGACCGGATTGAGAGACAGGATCTATGAGAATATATTGAGGGAGTTGGGACTTTATAGTTTGGAAATGAGACAGCATAGAGGAGATATGCTAAAATATATAAAATCATCAGTGATAAGGAATGAATGGACAGTTTGGACCTGAAATTTAATACTATGGGGATCAACCTAAGATGTCATGAAAAACAAATTAAAATTAAAAACATTATTAGAAACACCAGGAGAAGATGTTTTACATATAGGGCATCATCATTTTGGCACATATTGCCTAGGGAGGTTGTCTTGGTGGGATCTTTTGACATTTTTAAAAACAGGTTGGATAATCACTACCTCAATCATATGCATTAATGGCCCTGCTAAGGTGGGAGACAGGCTTAATGGGCTAATGCCTCCTCCTGTCTACTAACCTAGTATAGTGCCTAGTAAAGTACCTAGTATTTTTTTTCCAATAAACAATGCTAGTACCATTTTGTCTAAGAACCCAACATCCAAATTGAAACACGTCCCGCCAATGACTTTGGTTCCATTCTTAAGAAGGTAGTACATCTACTATAGAGGGACATTTTTACTATGAGGGCTTGCCACTCAGGGTAATATAGAAGCATAGAAGTTGTCAACAGATAAGGACCTCTTGGCCCACCTAGTCTGCCCTATTTTCCCGACCTACAGATCCACTGCAGACCCTACTCAGTCTCCGGTTTGCAACCCCTCCTTTGTCTTACTTCTAAGATCCCCTTATGTCTATCCCATACTTCCTTGAATCCTGTAACTGTTTTAGCCCTGACCACCTCGGTTGGGAGGGTGTTCCAAATAACCACCACCCTTTCTGTGTAGAAGTACTTCCTCACATTTCCTCTCAGCCCCCCAGTTTCATAGTGTGATCCCTTGTGCTCCATCATCTCTTTTATGAAAAATGCTCCCTTCCTGTACCTTGTTTATACCTGTGAGGTATTCGAATACTTCTATCATATACTCCCTTTCCCTCCTTTCTTCTAGGTAGTACAGATTTAATTCCTGAAGCCTTTCTTTGTAGGGCTTCTGATGCAGACCATGTACCATTTTGGTTGCCCTCCTTTGTACCGCCTCTACCCTGTCTATGTCTTTTCAGAGGTGGGGCCTCCAGAACTAGACATAGTACTCGAGGTGAGGTCTCACTAGTGAGGTGCATAGGGACATTGTTGCCTCCCTCTTACTACTGGTGAGACCCCCGCCTATGCATCTGAGCAGTCTGCTAGCCTTTCCCACTGCCTTGCCACACTGTTTAGCCACCTTCAGGTCATTAGAAATGATTACCCCCCCAGTCCCTTTCCTGTTTTGTGACTGCTAGTAGTTCTCCCAATTGATATGTTGCCCCTGTGTTTCTGTGCCCCAAGTGAATGATTTTACACTTCTTTTGCATTGAAGCCCAGCTGCCAAACCTATGAACATTCTTTCAGCTTTTTAGATCTTCTCTCATTCTTTCCACCCTCCGGACTCCCCCCGGTATGTCTATTGTGTGCAGATTTTATTTAATCCACAAACAGGCATATTTTCCCTTCCAGTCCTTCTGCAGTGTTGCTTATAAAGACACTGAAAAGGACTGGGCCTATTATTGACCCTTGTGGCACCCCACTGGTCACTTTGCCCTCTCTGGAGTGGTTGTCATTTACCATCACCCTCTGACTCCTGTTGTCCAGTCAACTCTCTACCCATCTAATTTAGGACCCACTCCCAGGCTTCTCAGCTTGCTCACCAATCTTCTATGTGGAACGGTATCGAAGGCCTTACTGAAGTCCAGGTAGGCTATGTAAACTGCTCCTCCCTGATCCACTTCCTTGGTTATCCAGTCAAAGAACTCAATCAGGTTTGTCCGGCAAGACCTACACCCTGTGAACTAATTTTACTTCGGACCCTGAAGACAAGGTATTCCCCAATCCGTTCCTTCAGTAGCGATTCCATTACTTTGCCCACTATTGAAGTTAGGCTGACAGGCCTGCTATTTCCCACCTCCTATCTGTTTCCATTTTTGTGAAGTGGGACTACATCAGCCTTCCTCCAGTCTCCCAGGACCTCTCCCTCTTCTAGTGACAGGTAGAAAAGCACTGTTAGAGGTGCAGACAACTCCCACTTGAGCTCCCTCAGTAACCTGGGCTGCACTCCATCTGGTCCCATTACCTTGTTTGCTTTTAACCATGACAATTCCCTTAGTACCCGTTCCACTGTAAAAGGGCTAGTGTCCACCTCCCGTAATGCCCTTGTCTTTCTTCATTGGCCCGCTATCTACTCCCTTCCCTGTAAATACTGAACAGAAGTATTTGTTCAGTATGTCCGCTTTTTTGTGGTACTCTTCTACACATACACCTTCTCCCCCTTTCAGCCTTACTAACCCTCCCTTGGTCTTTCTCATTTCACTTATGTATAAAAAATGTCTTGTCCCCTTTTTTTACCGATTTGATAATATTCTTCTCTGTTGGCACTTTTGTATTCCTAACTGCCTTCCCTGCCTCTCTTTGTTTCTCCTGATGAGTCTCCCTATCCTCCTCTTTCTTAGTTTTTTATACCTTCTAAAAGCCAGTTTCTTTGTTTTTACTTTTTCTGCTACTTCACTAAAGAACCATAGTGGTTTCTTTTTTTCTCTTGCCCTTGCTAACCTGCCTGACACAGAGGATTTGTAGCTTTTTAAATGCTCTCCTTTATTTTCACCCAATGGTACTTGACCCCCCTAGTTTCCCAATCCCTGTCAGGGCATCTCTGAAGCATTCTCATTTTCTTAAAATTGACCCTTCTGATGTTCATGACTCTCGTCCTCATGCAGTTAAACTCTAACTTGGTTCTTATATTAAACCACACCGTGCGATGGTCACTGGTCCCCAGGTGGTCCCCCACTGTGACATCAGCAGTACTGTCCTCGTTTGTCAGTACAAGGTCCAGCAACACCCCCTCACGAGTGGGATCTATTACAAGCTGCCTGAGGAACGCCCCCTACAGCGAGTCCTGAATGTCTCTACTTCTGGCTGTTGCCGTAGCTGAGAGGCTCCAATCCATGTCTGGTAGATTGAAGTCCCCTGCTAGTATCACCTCTCCCTTGCGAGCCATCCTATGGATTGCTTCCATGATTTTCCCATCCACTTCTTCCCCCTGTGCTGGAGGTCTGTAGATCACTCCTGTGCAAACAACGACCCCTTTCCTTTTCTCCAGGGTGACCCACAGTACCTCTTTTCCCCTTGTATTTCTATAGCCTTTATGTTGTCCCTTACATAAAGAGCTACTCCTCCCCCCTTTCTACCTACCCTGTCTCTTCTGAACGGAACATAACCTGGTATGGCCATATCCCAGTCCTAGTTTTCACTGCACCAGATCTCTGTAATGGCAACTAAATCCTGGTCCACTCCCACCATGGTAGCCTCCACTTCTGCAATCTTGTTGCCCAAACTATGAGCATTCACATACATGACTTTCCAGAATGTACTGCCACCCCCCACCCTTTTACACATTTTTTTCCCATTTGGCTTCCCTTATTCCTCTCACTCTTTATCTTAGCTTCCTCCCCCGGGTTTCATAATTTTTGGTTTCTTTTCTGATTTTCTGTCTCCGGATCCCGTAGTTGACACTTTTTGAGCTGGGGGGGGCAGTTTCCTCCCTGCCTCATTCCACCTCCCCATAGCTGGTTTAAATGCTCAAATGTAGTATTTAAACTGCTCACTGAGGATCATATGTTCCTCCTGGACATATGCAGGCCATCACCCTTGTACAGGGCCGTATCCTTCCAGGTGGGGCCCCAGTCCCCAATAAAACTGAAACCCTCCTCTGTGCACCATTTCTTCAATCATGCATTGAATTTCCTGGTGCAGAGAATCTTGTCAGCCCCTGTCAGCCCCCCTTTATAGACAAGCAGCACTTCTGAGAAGATCACAGATCATGCTACTTGCCTAAGATCCCTCCCCAGCTCCCTGAACTCTTACTGCACTACTGGTGGTAAGGACTGGTGGGACTGATTTCTATATGTCTGGAGTCTGCGCCCAAGTTATCAGTTCAATTTTTATCAACAGCAACACCACCTCCCTGTTGGAGATTTTTATTAATATTTATTTCCTTTTCCTATTGGTGACTCAGTGTTGCAATGCAATTGAATTTAGTAGTAATAACAAGCCAATGTGGGAAGAGGGATAGGGGTACAGGCTACTGAATATGGGTAAGGAGGTGCCTGAAGCCCTTGCGTGGAGAGGGCCGGTGCAAGCTCCTGCAGGAGGGGGGCTTGCAGGCTGATGTGTGGAGAGGGAGCTGCGGGCCCTTATGTGGGAGGGAGGTGCAGGACACTGTGTGGGAAGTGGGGTGCAGGCCCCAGTGTGGGGTGGTGGTGCAAGCTGCTGTGTGGGGAGGGGGGTGCCATTACCTGTGTAGTGGTGGGCAAGCCAGAACTGGCTTGAGCCTAGTTCCTGGATCAGTTCAACCCTTTATAAAGAATTGAAAGCCAAGGTCAAGCCAAGCCAGCTATAGCAAATCTAAGCATTTTTGTCAGCCTGTGCAGTTAGTATAGTGTATGAAGCTTTCAACTCCTCTTGTGCAACTCATGACAGACACTGTGTAATGCCATGTGCAGTGCCAGTGCAGCACTTTGCCACATGTGATGCTGACACTGGGCTTTGCATGTATGATGCCGACACCATGCAGTGCCATGTGCACTGCTGACACCGCGCTGTGCTATGTGCAATGCCAACACTGCACTGTGCCATGTTGTACAGTGCAGTAACAGCAGAGCAAGCAGTAAAGCACAGTCAGAGCAGACCACCTACACTGGTGTCACTGCACTATGCCATGTGCTCTGCCAACACCTCGCTGTGCTACGTGCCCTGCTGACAACATGCTGTGCTATGTGGAATGCTGGTACCATGCTGTGCTATGCCATGTGCAGTGCCGTCACTGTTCTGTGCCTCACCTATGGACAACACTTTGCTGTGCCATGTGCACTGCCAGTAACACACTCTGCCACATGCAATGCTGACAACACACTGTTCCACATGTGATGCTGACACTGCCCTGTGGCACGTGCAATGCAGACACCTTGCTGTGCCACAAGCAATGGCAACAATGAGCTGTGCCATGAGCACTAACACAGCATGGCACACTCACCCTATGCAATGCTGAGAGATGTTGTCTTTCATGTCAAGATGCACAGAAATAGAAGAAGAGACCTGAATTTTAATGTCCTTCTTGAGGCACGTCTAGTGGCAGCAGTGTGCATGGCACATCCCAGTGATGGCACTGTCCCTTTATTTTTTATAATTATTGGTTTGAGAAAAGACACAGTTTGGTGTAAGTGGGCGAGCAGCTTGCAAGGCTGAGCTCTACAGTAAATTTTTATGTCATCACTCGACTGCCCCTCCACCTTCCTGGCACTGACATCCTGATCCTGTCTCCCTGATCCCTTCCTTACATACCTCACAAGTGTCCCTTGAGATCCCCTCCCTTTACAGCCCATCAGACCCCTCCTCTATCATGCCTGCTGAACTTCTCCCCTTCTATTGCCCCACAGGACCTCACCCCCATTGATAACCCTTCCCCCTCAATGAGAGACACATCCTTCATCCACGGCACCCTTGACATCCCCTTCCTTCCCTTGTGATTTTATACCTGTCCAGACCCTTAAAACATCCCTCTATGCATGGCGCCCCACTGACACCACCACTCACACTCATGATACACCCACCCACCCTGTACAGGTTGTCCAGACACTTTCCATGGGCCCTGACACTACCCCCCCTTCCAACACAGCCCCAGACAGTACTTCAGTTTGTTGCTCGTGACACTAACTAATCCTCCTTCCACAGCCTCAGATACATGCCCCACCTTCTCTTATGGCCCCAGACACTGGCCTCCCACAGGACCACCCACTCTCCACAGTCTCTGACAGTACCCCCTCCGAACACAGCGCCAAACACTACTCCATCCGTCCACTGCCCCATACCACCTCCTTCCTCTATGCCCCCTGTCTCCCAACACCCTCACAGTCCTCTCCAGCACCTTTGCTCTCTCCACAACCCCTACCACCACCACCACTCTTGCTCCCATGGCCCTCGGACACCTCTATCTCTCAACTTACTCCCTTCCCAGCCCCCGAAGAACTCCCATCCCCCGCCCACCAGACACCTCCCTCCCCAGCTCACCAGATACTTTTTTTCTTCCCCAGCCCCCTTGACCCCCCTCCCTCACCAGATATATCTCCCTTCTGAGCCCCTGGACATCTTCCTTCCTCCATCCCTCCCGAGTGTCTGGATGTCTTACTCCATGGCCCCTAGACACTCCCACCTCCCTGGGCCCCCTGGACACCTCCTTCCTTCTGGGCCCCTGAAAACCCACCATTCAATGCTCTACCCCACCACTCACCAAGCACCTGCAGATTCACCTCCTGAGTCCACCACCCATCACTGACACCAGGAAATATGGCATGGGGTAAGGGATGGGGTTCCATTGGACACCATACTGTGGATGTCAACACGGAAGCGGCCCCATAGGCATTCACAATATGTGGGCAGTGTGTTGAGTGTTGGCAGCATTTAAAGAATGTAAAATAAAACTTTTGAAACATCAATTTTGTCTGGGGCTTCTTACATATCCTAAGGCTATGCTTTCATTGGGTTATGGGCACCATTATTTACTGTAGCTGGTGAGTCGGGAATGGAGGTGTCTGGTGGGGCTTGAAAAGGGTGGTGTTTGAGGAGGAGAAGATGAGTGAGCCATGAGATGGCTGAGAGGTCAGTTCTTGCTCAGCTGGTCAGCCCTCACCCCCAAAGTGCCAACCTCTGAACGTAGAATTGTGAACAGTACAAGGTAACCCTCTTGTCTGTTTTGTGGGTTCAAGTCACCTTAGTCTCAGGTTCTGGAGGGATTCAAACTGATAACCTCTTGTTAGCATACCCAATTATCAGGCTCAGATAATTCTGTCTTCGGGGGGCCAGATATCTTTGCCTATGGTCACCTAATCATGTATTACAAAGTGAACCCTTAGAACACTATGCAAGACCTAGAGAACTCTATCCATTTCCCAGTTTGGTATCACAATAAGGTCATACACAGTGTCAACTATAATCTTCAAAGCTTCACTTATATAAAAAAGAAATTTCAAGGCACACCAGGCAGTTTCCGTTTTTAAAATATATCTTTACTTTAAAATAGATAAAATAGGAGAACAGTAAAATACAGAACAAAATATCCCAACACATACAGCCTTAAAACAAACAGGTTTAAAAGTGTAGATTCCTACAAATAATAACACTCAGACTAGTCTTGTCTAAGGTCCTTACTTCTTAATCTTTCAGTGCTTTGATGTTCCTCTTCTCTCAGTCAGTAATATGAATGTGAATGTCCTTTCTAAGGTTTGCTCAGTAGGTTTTAACAGCAGTCTTGAGTCGACCTTCGCTTTGAGGTCACCTAACTCCCCCTTGGTGTATTAAAATGAATATTTTATAACACAGGCTGTCCTACTAAGATATTTAAAAAAATAATAGATGACATAAGAAATCGCCTCTCTTTATGTGACTGGTCCAAACCGGACTGTGATCTGCTCGACATCAAAAGTCTCTTTGATGTAAGTCACTGTATATTCAAAGCAAAAGTATATTGGACTCCTTAATTTAGTCTGGGACATAGTATCCCCAGACATCAAAGGTCTCTTTGATGAAATGAGCTGGCTTCCTAGGAGGTTACCCATAACACTGCCTGTGTCTCTTTTCCCATGACTGCTAGTGCACATCAAAGGATCTCCCTGAGGGCATTATAAAAATGGATATCTTGGTTCCTGCCTTCAAAGCAAACTTACAAAATAATTGCACCTCAGATATCTGCAGTTTAAGCTATGTTCTGTCCTTTGAACTTATCCTTGGGGAGTTTGATGTGTCACTTCCAGCAAGACAGCATTTTCTCTTGACACAGTCCATCACACATTTTTTTTATATTTACTAAAAATGATACAGGGATCAGAACCAGCTGTCCAAGTGTGACAATTCCTCCCCTCCTAGACCGAATTTGGGGGCTCTATCCCCCTGCACTGGATGAGCTTCCCAAATCAGTTCACTCCTCATATACACGGGACAACCCATCTGAGTTCTGATTGGTCACTCCAGCCCTATGTAGAATGGTCACATCATATCCTTGCAAAGCAAGACTCCATCTTAGTAATCAACCATTGCTTTTCCCCATCTGCGTCAGCCAAACTAGGGGGTTGTGGTCAGTCTGCACCACAAAATGCTGCCCATACAAGTATGGCTCCAATTTCTTTAGGGCCCACACTATGGCAAGACACTCCTTTTCCACCGTGGAGTATGACTGCTCCCTGGGAAGTAACTTTTTACTCAGGCAGGCTATTGGGTGGTCCCTCCCTTCGCTGGATGTCTGGCTCAGTACTGCCCCAATACCCATGTCTGAGGCATCAGTCTGAACTATAAAGGTTTTACTATAGTCAGGACTTGTCAAAACAGGAGCACTGCACAGTGCTTCCTTTAGTCTGGTAAAGGCATCCTCACAGGCTGGGTCCCAGGTAATTTTCTTTGGCATCTTTTTCTTTGTCAGGTCAGATGAGGAGCAGCCAGGGCACTGTAATTGGGTACAAATTTCCTGTAGTACTCTGCTGTCCCTAGAAAGCTCCTGACCTGCTTCTGGGTTTCTGCTCTGGGCATGCCTGGATCACCTCTATCTTTATTTGGTTAGGACGGAGCTGTTCTCGGCCTACCACATGCCCGAAGTATGCCACTTCTCCCATGGCCACCTGGCACTTCTTGGCTTTGACAGTGAGCCTGGCCCTCTGTATCCTGTCCAGCACTTCCCTAAGGTGGGATAGGTGTTCCTCCCAGCTGGTACTAAAGATGGCAATGTCATCCAGGTATGCCACGGCGTACTCCTTAGCACCATTTAACACCTGGTTCACCAACCTTTGGAAAGTGGCCGGGGCATTCTTCATTCCCGGAAGGCATTACTTTAAACTCAAATAAGCCTATCGAAGTGATGAAGGCCGACCTCTCCCTAGCTCTGTCCATCTACTCTACCTGCCAAAACTCCTTTGTCAGGTCAATGGTCGTAGGGTAGGTCGCCTCTCCCAACTTGTCCAGGAGTTCACCCGTCCGTGGCATCGGGTGGGTGTCTGACTTTGTGACTGCATTCAGTCCATGATAATCTACACAGAAATGAGTTGAGCCATCTGGCTTGGGTACAAGGACTATGAGTGAGGCCCAGGGACTGTGGGATCTCTCTGGATTACCCCTAAATCCAGCATCTCCTCCACGTCCCTCCTAATGTCCTTTTGGACAGCCTCTGACACCCACTATGCTGTCCACTGTATGGGCGTCTGTGTTCCTGTCTCCACATTGTGTGTCGCTAAGGGGGTTAGTCCAGGCTTGGCACTAAACAAGGGGGCAAAGTCTGCTAAAACTTCCCTTACTTTCTGGCTCTGGCCTGGGGTCAGCTGGGGAGACAATTTTACTGCCTCCACAGAGGACTCCTGCTTACTTTCTTTCAGCAAATCCAGAAGGGGGTCTCCTTCGTTCGTCCCCTCCCCATGACTACACACTGAGAACACCATGTCAGCCCTATTTGCATATAGCTTCATCATGTTGACATGGTACATCCTTTCTGTCTGTCTTCTGTCAGGTAACTCCACAATGTAGTTCACGTCATTTACCTTCCTAACCACTTTGTATGGCCCTGCCCACTCAGCCTGCAGCTTGTCTTTCCAGACCGGAATAAGGACCATGACTTCCTGACCCACCATGTATGAGCGAGCTCTGGCTCTGTGGTCGTACCATACTTTTTATTTCTGTTGGGCATCTACCAGGTTGCTCTGGGCTGTCCCCATAAGCTCCTTCAGCCTTTCCCTAAATCTAAGGATGTAGTCCACAGTGGGAGTACCCTGGGTGGTGTGCTTGCCTTCCCAGTCTTCCCGGATCAAGTCTAGGAGCCCATGTACCCAGCGTCCATGTAAGAATTCGAAGGGGGAAAATCCTGTTGACTCTTGGGGCACCTCCCTGTATGTAAACAACAGGTGGGGAAGGTATTTCCCCCAGTCCCTCCCACGCTGTTGAGCAAACATCTGGAGCATTGACTTTAGGGTACCACTGAATCGTTCCACAAGTCCATTGGCTTGTGGGTGATACGGTGTCGTGCATCTCTGCACCACCCAACACTTCTCCCATAAACATTTCATCATGTCCGACATGAACGAACCCCTTGATCGGTGATTACCTCCTGTGGAAACTCAACACGGGAGAAAATCCCAAGTAAGGCATCTACCACTTTGTCTGACCTCAGTGAGGATAGGGTGACTGCCTCTGGGTACCGGGTGGCATAATCCACCACAGTCAGGATGAATCTCTTCCCTGAGGAGCTGGGGGTATTTAAAGGTCCCACAATATCCATTCCCACCCTCTGGAATGGCTCCTCCACTGTGGGCAATGGAATCAGAGTGGCTTGGGTTTTCTTGCCCGCCTTCCCTATTTCTTGGCACCGGTGATAAGACCTGCAATACTCCTTCACCTGCTGGGTGAAGTTAGACCAGTAGAAATTCTGGGCTAACCGCTGCATAGTGTGTGCGATTCCCAGATGACCAGACAAGGGAATATCATGGGCAACCTTGAGCAACTGCTCACAATATCCCTTGGGAATGACAAGCTACCTGCCTAGCATCCCTCCCTCTGTCTGTACTGCCAGAGTATACATAAGTCCATTTTCCCAATAAACCTCATATCTTCCATCACCTCCCTGTGTTCCATCAGAGTCTGCCCAAGCCCTCAGACTCTCTAAACTAGGGTCACTCCTCTGAGCAGCTGCAAACCCCCTCACACAGTTCCAAGGCATGGGACAGGTCCCCTTCAGTCACTAAACTAGGGTCCCTAGCACTAGTGTCAGGGTCCTCAGGATCACTGTAAATCCCAACCCTCTGACAAGGGGTCACCCCTCCCTCTTCAGAGTAACCTTCTGTAGCTGTGTGGTTACTTGCTACTGGTGAAATTTCTACCCCCTTTTTCATCAGTCTCCCCATCTGGAGACACAGGCTGGGGAACCAGCCTCTCAGTGATTTCCACACTGGTTTCTGTGGGGTTCAGGGAATTACAATTTTCCCTTGCCACTTGGCTATGGGTAACTGCACATTCTATCCCCTGTTGGAGATTGTTACCCAGGATCACATCTACTGCTAATGTTTTGGCTACAGCCACCTGTTGCACAGTTCCCTCATTTCACCCCAGTCCAGAAGAACACTAGCCAGTGGCAATGTTTTCTCTTCACCAGTAAACCCTTGTGCAGTGACGTATTTATTGGGTATAAGCTGACCAGGCTGTAGCAGATCCCCCTTTACCAATGTCAGAGATGCCCCGTGTTCCTTAACCCCTGCGTCTGTACACCATTTACTGTGACTGGGTGCATGTGTTCCCTCATGTTCACTGGCATACTCCCTGGGACACAAAAACAACCCACTTCTTTTCTAGCACCCTGTTGTGTATTATGGCTCACCTTTTTGGGACACTGTCTGGCAATATGCCCAGTTTCTTTACACAACCAACAGGCATTTCTTACTTCAGAGAAATCTTTTCGTTGATACCTGGGGCTAACTGGTTTAGGTGGAGGCAGTGAGAGTTTTAGCTGCCCTGAAGGTGCGCTTTTCCCTTTCTGTGCTGCCACACCTTCCCCATTCACTGTCAGAGCAGGTCTGCTCTTGGCATAGCGATCCGAGAGTTCAGCAGCTTCTTGCACTGTTTTAGGATCTCGGTCCTCTAGTCAGGTTTTTAGCTCTGCTGGGCATGCCCAATAAAACTGTTCTAATAAAATCACATTTTCAATTTTATCAACAGAATTTGCCTCAATTCCTTCCCAACAACGTTTTAAAAACTGACGTTGTTTCATGGCTAGCTCCTATTAGCTCATATCAGGGCTTCTCCTGAGCTTACAGAATTTAGCTCTGTATGATTCAGCAGTTAATTCAAACTTTTTTTTTTATTTTATTTTTCTACCGGGAGGTGCCTTCATCTTGTATCCACCCTGGTCATGGCCCCCAGAGCTACCACCAACTGCCCATTGCCACAACTCCTGGTTACCCCCAGCTTACCCCCCAGAGGATGGGGCTGCGACACCGGTTCCCCTAATTCCGGTGCTGCGGGATTAGTGACTGGTTGGGAGTGTGGTGGCAGTGGCTGATTGAAGCCCAGGGAGGGCTTCATGTAGACGGAGGCTCTCCCTTCCATTTTCTTAGTTTTCCTCTGGGAGGCGGGGATGTGCAATGATGTCCAGCGTGTGCCCTGCCTCCATTAGCTGTGAGTACTGGTAGCTGTGGGACCCCCGGCCTCTGCTAGGGGTCCATCATGTGTCGGACACTTCCCCACCCCCCCTGGAGAAGGAGAGCTGTCCATGGAATGCTCTATCCTTCGCCCCCTGGCTGGCCCTCCAGTGACCCAGGTCTGTTCCTGAACCCGGGTTGCCAGCGTCGCAAGCGGTTTTCCAACCACTGTGCCGGTGGACCGACTATTAATTCAAGCTTTTTTAACAGTGCAGCTTTTAGTTTGCTGTAATCATTGCTGTTCTCATTGTCCATTTGATCCAATGCATCCCGAGCTTTCCCAGTAAGTAGCGGGGATAGCTGGAAGCTCCAGGACTCTCTAGAAATTTTAGCCTGAATGCAAACTTTTTCAAAAGAATTTAAAAAGGCATCCATGTCCTCCCCCTCTTTAAACTCGGCTATTAATTTGGAGTTCAATTTGTAACCCAGTCCTGCAGTCCCAGTTAAACCCAAGCCACTTACCTGCTCTGGTGCCACTGGTCAGAGTCGTAGCTTCTCCAGTTCATGTTGCCACTGGTGCTCCTCTCTCTTCTCCTCTGCAGCTTGCTGTTCTCGCTCTGCCTCTCTGCGTTCTCACTCTGCCTCTCAGCTCTCTTGCTCTCTCTCTTCTCCTCTGCAGCTTGCTGGTGCTCACACTCCTCACAGTCTACCTCCCTCTGTTGTCAATCTGCCTCCAGTTCCATCCTGTGCAACTCAATTTGCAGCCTGAGTACCTCTGGATTCAGGATACTGGTGACATTCCTCTGCTGCTGTTGCCCTTCACTGACAGTGGCCATGCTGTCCTCCTCACCGGACCTGGACAAAACACTGGCAGCTAGCCCTGCCACACTCAAGGTTTGGTCCCTTTCAGTCACAGTCTGTGGCTTGTGGCTCAGGGTATCTGCTACCATCAGGGCCTCTATGAGGTTATGCTTTTTGACTGTCACCTCAAACAGGACTCCTCTGTCCTCGCAAAACTATTGCAAGTATTCTACAGTGTGCCTGCTGTAGTTGGAAGCCATCTTTCCTGACTACTGCTAATCTGACTGGCACTTTAGAAAAAAAAAATAAAATGGGTAGGAACTTGACTGTAAGCCAAGGGATATAGTTCTGTTTCCTTTTGAAATAAAACACTGCCTTTCTTTTTTCCAAGTGAGCTGAACGGTCTCAAGCTGACACACTGAACAATGAAGCTTATATCACCAAACTTTATATGCCACCACTGCCAACCAATCTGTCACAGATTCGCTCAGCCATCAGCGCTCTACCCCCAAAGTGCTAACCTCTGAGTGTAGGATTGTGAACAGTGAACAGTACAAGGTAACCCTCTTGTCTGTTTTGTGGGTTCGAGTCACCTTAGTCTCAAGTTCTGGAGGGATTCAAACTGATAACCTCTTGTTAGTGTACCCAATTATCAGGCACAGATAATTCTGTCTTCGAGGGGCCAGATATCTTTGTCTACAGGCACATAATCATGTATTACAAAGTGAACCCTTAGAACTCTATGCAAGGCCTAGAGAACTCTATTCGTTTCCCAGTTTGGTATCACAATAAGCTCACACACAGTGTCAACTATAACCTTCAAAGCTTCACTTATATAAAAAAGAAATTTCAAGGCACCCCAGGCAGTTTCCATTTTTAAAATATATCTTTAGTTTAAAATAGGTAAAATAGGAAAACAGTAAAATACAGAACAAAATATCCCAACACATACAGCCTTAAAACAAACAGGTTTAAAAGTGCAGATTCCTACAAATAATAACACTCAGACTAGTCTTGTCTAAGGTCCTTACTTCTTAATCTTTCAGTGCTTTGATGTTCCTCTTCTCTCAGTCAGTAATATGAATGTGAATGTCCTTTCTAAGGTTTGCTCAGTAGGTTTTAACAGCAGTCTTGAGCCGGCCTTCTCTCTGAGGTCACCTAATTCCACCTTGGAGTATTAAAATGAATATTTTATAACACAGGCTGTCCTACTAAGATATTTAAAAAAATAATAGATGACATAAGAAATCGCCTCTCTTTATGTGACTGGTCCAAACCGGTCTGTGATCTGCTTTATCCTAGATATCAAAAGTCTCTTTGATGTAAGTCACTGTATATTCAAAGCAAAAGTATATTGGACTTCTTAATTTAGTCTGGGACCTAGTATCCCCAGACATCAAAGATCTCTTTGATGAAATGAGCTGGCTTCCTGGGAGGTTACCCATAACACTGCCTGTGTCCCTTTTCTCAGGACACCTAGTGCACATCAAAGGATCTCCCTGAGGGCATTATAAAAATGGATATCTTGGTTCCTGTCTTCAAAGCAAACTAACAAGATAATTGCACCTCAGATATCTACAGTTTAAGCTATGTCCTGTCATTTGAACTTATCCCTGGGAGGTTTGATGTGTCAGTTCCAGCAAGACAGCATTTTCTCTTGGCACAGTCCATCACACATTTTTTTTATATTTACAAAAAATGATACAGATATCAGAACCACCTGTCCAAGTGTGACAGTTGGGAAGAAAGGAAGTCTGGGATGGAGGGATGGGAGGTGTCCTGGGGAAGTGGAGGGAGTGACAGTGGTGGTGGGGGACTATGGATGGGACTGTAAAGGAGTATTCTTACTACCATTTTTGCATAGTTAGCTCCCACTTTGTTTTTTTATTGCTGTTATTTATGACCCCTTTCTATTAACTGGGCTGGATTCCTCCAGAGCTCCCAGGCACGACCCCACCTACATCCACCTACTTTGTGAATCTTCCTCCATGGATCTGCTGCTTATTGCCCCTCCCCCAGGAAACAGGGTGGAGGGGATATAAACAAGCTCTGGCAGAGCTACTACGACTGTGAATGCATTAACTAGATAAGGGTGTTTCTTGGTCTTAAACATAAACATTTATTTATTTAAAAAATATCAGATTTACAACCTTTGAGTCAGAGACTCATTTACAAAGGCACCTCGTCAAAACTAATACAAAGACAGCACAGTTAACAAGTCAAAAAACAATGGCTCGGAGAGCAGACAGTTATAACAATCATTCACTGGAGTATACATGGGTAGCAGTAGATAAACAGATTACATAGTTTAGGCACACAGGCACCACATCAAGAAGACCAAAGAAGTTCAAACAATATACAATAGCTAAAGCAAATAGACATCAGGAGTCAAAGAGGAGCCCAGAGTGTTCACATGAAGGCTGTTGCATACACTAACTGAATCAAAGTATAGTACATTGAGAAAAGGCATATTTAAGCAATAAGGCACAACAGGGTGTGTGTTATCATGTAATAACATCACTCCTGGGGTGGGTTGAAGCCCGAGGCAAAGACAAGTATTTATTTATTTGCACGTATTTATTTGATCCACTGGATCAGCAATATTTGCACAAGCTGTGCCCAGTGCAGATTTTACAGCACTGGTCCTGGTCTGGTGAGCTGGGTTTTACCTATACCACACTGCATATGGCTTGGTGATATACTGTACAGATGGCTGCAGAGTCTAACCTATTGAAGGTTGAAGTTTCAGAAAACCATTATGCTACAAATACCAAGACTCACTCCCTCCCTCACCCCCCCAGTCACAATTAATCCTCTACCAAAGTCATGCTTAAATACTGGTGCCTCTATATCCACACCACTAAGCTTTTAATGCCAACTTGCTTCTTCTGCTGCTGTGAGTTAGACTCTTTATTTAAAAACATTTTGTTGAGAAATTTTTGTTTTAGTATATCCATGGTCAGGAAAAATGAATTTGTAAAAAAAAAAAAATCCCCATTTATCAGTTAATTGAATCACAATACAGTATGTTATGAATTTTTCAGATTCTATGTGTAACCTACAGTAAGTCAAACAGAAATTAGACACAAATGCCTACCTATTTGCAAGTGAAGCAAATGTGGTTTTTATCATTCACTTGTAAACACCTATAGTCACAGCCAGGATTCACATTGCTAGACTCTGGGTAAGTATGACAAGTTTCCTAAATACTGGTACCTTATCCAACTGTGTTCTGCTTGGGGTATATGTGTGTGTGTGGTTAAACATGTAACTTTCTATAGTATATTGTATAGCACTGTGAATCCTGGGTGCAGTGTTTTTTCTCTGCTGTGGCTAAGCAAGACACTGTAACAAGCCACTGGCCTGCTGTAGGGGCTATTAGACATCAAACCAAAGGGTACTCTGTGAAGACTAACTTGGAGAAGATGCAATAAAACAAATTGAATGACAGCACCCAGATGTCATAAAACACCCAAGGAACATTAGAAAAAAATTCTCTCACAGCCTAGGCAGAAACAAAACACTGGATTGAAGTGAGAACTCAGAACTGGTAGTAATACATATATTCCTGATTTTAACAAGTAGTTTTCCTTTAAGAAGATTCAGTAGAATATAAACAGTAGCCCAGAACTGCCTGCCAGAGAATGAAGTTGATATATTATTTGGAAAAAGGCAAGGCTGGCTCTCTTGCTATGCAATGTCCTGCAAAGTAACACACTGACTGCTCTTAGGATGGTGGTGTCAAATGCTGTGAGGTGCCTAAGGGAACTTGTTGTGTAGAAAGTTCCAAGAAGTGTTTAATCCATTCTACTTCTAATAGCTTTCTATGATGTCTGTACTATCCATTTGTGCAAGTCAACTCCACTTCTCAAACTTAAAAAGAAAAATATACTTCATCACAGACTGTGTTTACCAAGTACTGTGCCCATGATTAAAATAATTTGAACCCCATCCCCCCAAAATGTGCCCTCACATGAACATGCATGATTTATCTGTAAAGACAATTAAAAAATGTATTTCTAAATGCATTACTAACAGTGCTTTCAAGGTTTTGAAACTACTAAAAAGGCAAACTCTATATATATATATATATATAGATAGACAGATAGAATATGGTAAACAAATATTGCTAATCCCAAAAGCTGAACTTTTTTTTAGTGTATAAATGTTTAAGAAATACCTGAAAGCTGTCTATTTTCCTTAGTTTTTAGACATTTCTTAGTCTTTCCTTTTGAGACACCAGGTGACTCTGATAATCATTTGTTCCAAGGGTTTTTTAAGTCAGTTTGAAGACATTTTAAGTATCTTCTGTTCTCCTAGTCCTTAACAAAATGCAGGGACTCCACAGACTTGTTGTTCCTTGGTCCACACCCCAAACTAGTAAGTCTTCTTTCAGCCTGATAGAGCCACCTCATGCCCCCCAACATGAATAAAAAAAAAAAGGTGGGATGGACCTTTTGGAGCTTCTTGGGTGGAGGTGCGGTGGACCTTACTTCCCCCCAAAAAACAATGCTGCCTCCCACTACTCAGGTTCCAGTTCTTGTACCACCCATTTAAGAAAGAAAATAGTACCCTGCAACCATTGACTAACATGAAAGCGTATTTATTTGAGGGCAGAAAACATTTCTTGGAGGAGGGTAAGGTGGAGGAGACTGTTTACACCTTCAGTCAGTTCCACGGTCAGAAAAGATGACATCACTCCTTTTGTACATGCAATACTCCTGTTGGCTCTGCCCACAGTCGTAAAAATAAAGAGTTCAGTTGCACTTCTGACACAGTGAAAGTTCAAATACAGTGTAAAAAATCCACTGAGATAAGTAAATCAAATTCAGTTGGATTTAATATGCACAGTCTTAAACAGAGGTTTTAACAGATATAAGAAGCTGCATAGTAACAAGCTGAACTGGCTGCAATAACTGTGACCCTGGTGCTTCGCTCTCTTGAGCTTCCTCAGGGGGCCCCCTCAAGGAGAAGCATAAATAAAATATGAAATAAAATCTGACCCCAGACAATTCACCCCCAGCATAAATATTATGAAATAAACTCCAGGTTAGCGCAATTCGCCCATCAGATGAAGCAATGTACTCGAGGGCTGTAGAAGTGGAAGTCATACTGTAATTGTTGCTAAACTACAGTACAATATGTAGTGGGAGCGAATTGTCCAGAGACGAATCGACGAGGGAGCCTATTGACACTGAAGCTAATAGTACAGGGTGAGTTTTCGCAGAGCAAAATGACAAGGACAAATTGACATGTTTCCGTTTTCTGCATGCTGCTATGGTACAGTATATGGCTGTATTTTAATGTTGGCTTGCACGCACGTGCAAGCAACATCTTGTGCTAGTAGCACATATCAGAGGTGTGTCAGTGTTGACGAATGCAGGGCACGCTTAAGTAGGTGCATCCCTCATTCTCCAATAAGCCAGCATGCTAACGCTGACACAAGAATTATGTAAAGTGGACACAACCTGTAAGAAAAGTGCTGTTGCAATCAAAGACAAGCTCATTATGCAGCGGCACAGATGACATGCCTCCTGACATGCCTTTCCTGGTGAAACATTTCAATAAACATGGTGGCAGCTCCCCAAAGAAAGCCAACATCAGGGGTGCAATCCCCATGTCGGCATGTCCAGCCTCCCCCACATTGTGTGGCACACTGGGAGCCCACCCCAGTGTGCTGCCACTCACAGTAAGCCAACCGCATCGGCATGTTCCTGCCCCCAGGCCCTGCCCCACCCCCATTGTGTGGCACACTGGGAGCCCACCACAGTGTGCCCAACATTTGTTTTCTTTCACCTGTAAAGAAAGAAAACTGTCCCACATCACAGTGTCCATTTTTTTTGTACCTGAAAAAAAGAAAATGGTCCGTTGTCCGAGGCACCCCCCTCCCCCAACCTGCACCCACTCTCTGCACACCCCATTTCCCCACACCCCCCTCACCCCATACTTACCTCCGGAGGTCCAGCGCTGTGATCTTCGGTGGAGCAGGAACATGTCTAGACTCTTCAAAGCTGACCGCAAACTGAAGAAATGCCAGTAAGCTGTATCATGGCATAAATGTCAACTTAGGTAGATATCTCAGCCATTTTTTTGAATTTTGGCTCCAAACTTTCAACATGGGGTTCTTGGGATCTCACCTCATGAACACATGCACTGTCATCTCATTATTCAGTCCTGAAATGTCATAGAAACATAGACTTTGACAGCAGATAAGGACAGCAAGACCCATCCAGTCTGCCCATTTTTTCTACCTTATGAATGTGCCATAGGCCTGTACTCTGTCAATGACCTAGCTATTCTTACTCATTTGTATTGCTCCCTTATGCCTATCCCATGCTTGTTTGAAGCCCTGCACTGTATTCATATCCACCACTTCCTGTGGTAGGCCGTTCCATGCATCAACCACCCTTTCTGTGAAAAAAACTTCCTCACATTACCCCTTAATTGGCCTCCCTCTAATCTCATGCTTGTTAATGCCCTTAAGATGTTTGAATGTTTTGTTTATATCACCTCTCTACCTCCTTTGCTCTAGGGTACACATATTAAGCTCTGTTAATCTGTTCTCATATGTTTTCTGATGCAGTTCCTGTGCCATTTTGGTTACTCTTCTCAGGACTGCCTTCATTTTGTTAATGTCTTTGTGCAGGTGCGGCCTCCAGTATTGCATACAGTACTCCAGACGGGGCCTAACCAGTGTCTTGTAAGGAGGGATTATTACCTCCCTCTTATGACTTGCGATACCCCTACTAATACACCCCAACATCCCTCTAGCCTTACCTACTGCTTTAGTGGTCTGCTTTGATGATTTCATGTCATCTGTGATGATGATGATGATGTGCAAGTCTCTTCCCTTGTGATTGCCAGCAACTCCCCTCCCAACCTATAGGTGGCTTCAGGGGTTCTCTTCCCTATGTGCATGATCTTGCACTTCTTTGCGTTAAACCCCAGTTGCCACTCTTCCAACCATTTTGCCAATTTATCCAGATCTCTTCTCATTCTACCCACCTCATTTGGATCATCTACTCTGTTGCAGATCTGGTGTCATCTGAAAATAGACATACCTTACCCTCCAGTCCATCTGCAATGTACCTGATGAAGATATTGAAGAGGACTGGCCCCAGGACTGATCCCTGAGGTACCTCACATGTGACTTGCATCTCTTCTGACTGTATACCATTTACCACCACTCTGTTTTCTGCCCGCCAACCAGTTTACCACCCAGTTGACCAACTTCTGACTCACACTGAGCCTACCCAGCTTATTAGTAAGTAAGTAAGTAAAATTTATTTTTAAGCGCTTTTCAATATCAAAGCGCTGTACAAATAAAACAATTAAAATACATACATATGACACAAACAACAACAATAACAATGTAATTACAATAAAATACAGTAAATCACTCCCCATATGCCATTTGAAATAAATAAGTTTTTAATTCTGACTTAAAGCTCTCGACGGTCAGGCAACTTCGTATCCGGCGGTGAGATTCCACAGGGTAGGGGCAGCATGAAAATGCCCGTACTCGATGTTTTAAACGAACCCTGGGAACCTCTAGCAATCCCTCACTGGTGGAGTGGAGGCGGAGAGAGGAACAGTAAGGAACAAGCAGATCTTGAAGATACCCTTGGTCCCTGTCCGTGTAGAGCTTTATAGGTCAGTAACCCGACCTTCAAGGTGATCCGCCACTGAACCGGCAGCCAGTGCAGTTCGCGCAGCACATGCATAATGTGACCCTCAGTAGATGTCCCAGTCAAAAGCCTGGCTGCTGCTCTGCACTAGCTGCAAGCGGCGGATATCAACCCCGGCAGCCCTAGGTACAGGGCATTGCAGTAATCAACGCGAAGTAACAAAGGCATGGACCAATGTCGGAAGGTCGGAGGAACAAGGTGTTTCACCCGAGCAATATTCTCAGATGGTAAAAGGAAGATCTGACAGCAGAAGACACCTGAAATTTCAGGGTCAGACTGTAATCCAATAATAACGCCAAGTTCACGCACCGGTCTGAGGTTGAGAGCTGGGCACCATCGATTCATACGCCCGAAGGGAGACCAGCCCTACAACCCGCCTCAAGGCGACCTGGGTCCACCACCAACACCTCAGTCTTATCCGGGTTTAACCTTAGCCAGCTGGCACTCATCCAATCATTGATCTCGGATAGACAGTTGTTAAGTATAGAGACTGTATCTTCCTGTCGGGACTAAAGGACAAATATAGCTGGGTATCATCTGCATAGCAGTGAAAACCAGGCCATATTGCCTAATAATGTCTCCAATGGCAGCATATAGACAGCGAACAACATGGGTGCCAAAATGGAACCCTGCGGAACCCCACAAGGCAAAGAGACAGCGTCAGAGGAATAAATTCCAGTGATAACCCTCTGTCTCTGCCCTGTGAGAAAAGATTGAAACCATTGCAGAACCGTACCAGACAGTCCACAATAAAACCGCAGGCGTTCCAAAAGCACACCATGGTCCACAGTGTCAAATGCTGCAGAGAGATCAAGAAGGACTAGAATAGTACAAGCCTTTCGATCTCTCGCTATCAGGAGATCATTTAGAACCCAGACAAGAGCAGTCTCAGTACTATGTCTTTTCCTAAATCCCGATTGAAGAGTATCATAGACATTGTGATTTGTAAGATGGTCATCCAGTTGCAGTGCAACCACCTTTTCAATAACCTTGCCCAAAAAGGGCAGGTTAGAGACAGGTCTGTAGTTAGCTGGACAGTCCGGATTCAATGAAGGTTTTTTTAGGAGTGGTCAAACGACCGCCTCCTTTAAGGGTTCAGGAAAGATCCCCTGCTCCAAAGATTTCCGGACAATTTCAGCAATGGTCGGACAGATAATATCTACGCAACCCAATAATAGAGGCGTAGGGCCCGGATCCAAACTACAACTAGTTGGACGTACAGTCTGGACAATCCTCACAATGTCCATGAATTCCGGCCTACCAAAGTCAAACCAGGTGACACAGGTGTTTGTTTCCCCTCGCCGATCACTGCAAACCCTTGAAGAGTGAGCCTGGCTGATATCCGACCTAATGCTGGCAATCTTATCAGCGAAAAATCGAGCAAGCTCGTCACACTTTATTGTGGAAAATCTCTTCCAGACTGTAGACAGAGTGGATTGCACAATCTGTCAACAGTCCGAAGAGTTGAGCCGGTCGGTTTCGCGCAGCAGCAATCTCCCTGGACAGGAATTCTGCCTTCTTACGGGTTATTGCTGATTGATAGATAACATAATGATCCATCAATCTAAGTTTGTCAGCATCCAGGCAAGATTTCCACCAGGTCCTCTCTAGCCTTCGCCCCACTCTCCTCAGCTCCTTCAAAGACTTATTCATTAATCAATCTTCTATGTGGAACAGTATTGAAAGCTTTGCTGAAGTCAAGGTAGGCAACGTCAACTGCACCCCCTTGGTCCACCACTCTGGTTACCCAGTCAAAGAACTCTATGAGATTAGTTTGACAGGACCTTCCTGTTGTAAACCCATGCTGACTTGGATCCTGTGCTCCTATGGATTCCAGGTGCTGCACTATCCTTTTGTTAAGGAGTGCCTCCACAATCTTGCCCACTACTGAGGTAAGACTGACTGGTCTGTAGTTCCCTGCCTCCTCCCTGCTACCATTCTTGTGAAGCGGGATCACATGAGCCCTTTTCCAGTCTTCTGAGACCTCTTCTGTGCTCAGAGACTCACTAAACAGTTCTGATAATGGCTCTGCTAGTTCTAACCTTAGCTCCTTTAGTACCCTGGGATGTATGCCATCAGGTCCCATTGCCTTGTCCACCCTGAGCTTACTGCACTCTTGTAGGACCCTTTCTTTTGTGAAGGGATTTATGCCCACCTCCCTCCCCCCTGTGTCCATGGTGCTGAGCTGTGGGTCCTGCCCTGTCTTCTCCTCAGTAAATACTGAGCAGCAGTATCTAGTTAGGATAGATGCTTTTCCTTGGTCCTCCTCCACACACTCCCCCTTATCCCTTTTGATCTTAGCAATACCCCCTCTGGACTTTCTCTTTTCACTGATGTATCTATAGAAAGTCTCATCCCCTTCTTTTATTGTTCATGCTAGTGTTTCCCAGTTTGGGCCTTTGCCTGCCTTACTGCTTCCCTTAGGGAAGTTTGGTATTCCTCCCTATCTTCGTCCCGCTGTGTTCCCTTATATTTCCTGAAGGCCAGCCTTTTGGCTCTGACCTTTCCTGCTACTGTTTTTGAGAACCAAAGTGGGTTCCTCCTTCTTTTGTTCTTGCCTTTCTCTCTAATATGATGGGATGTTGCTTCAAGTATTGTATCGTTAATGCTTGCCCATTTTGCCTGTACCCCCTCACCTGTATTTCTTCTTGCCAGGGCTGGCTTAACTCTGTTGGCCATCTTATCAAAGTCAGCTCCTCTGAAGTCCCATAGTTTTGCCTCAGAATGGGATGAGTTAGTTTTAGTGGCCGAACTGAACAGTACTATGTGATGGTCACTGGCCCCCAGGTGACCTTCTACCTGGAGATCTGTGATCCTTTCCCCATTATTCAGTACTAGGTCTAGGATAGCCCTGTCTCTTGGTGGTTGTTGTACCAGTTGTTTGAGGCCCTCCCCCTGCGGGGAATCCACTATGTGTCTAGTTCCAGCGGATGTTCCTGCTGGTATTGACCAATCTGCATCTGGCATGTTGAAGTCTCCCATTATCAGAACCTCCCCTTTAGCTGTCATGTTTTGTATATCTTCTAACAGTGATGTGTCTATGTCCTCCCCCTGGTCTGGAGGACTGTAGACAACCCCAGTTTGTATGGCTGTCCCATTTCCTGTTTCCAGGGTGACCCACAGTTCTTCTGGCTCCTCATGTGTATTCTGAATTTCTGTGGTGTTGATATTTTCATTGACAGAAAGGGCCACTCCCGCCTTTTTGCCCCTTGGTCTCTTCTGAACAGCACATAGCCAGGCACTGAAGACTCCCAAATGTGGTTACTGGTGAACCATGTCTTGCTAGTGGCTACTATGTCCAGTTTAGCCTCTGTCATTGTTGCCTGCAGGTCTAGGATCTTGTTTCCCAGACTGCAGGCATTTGTATACATGATTTTCCATTGGCCAGATTTCAATGCGTTAGTTGTTGGGTGAGGTCCGGCATTCCCCCTGCACATCGTATGGAGAGCTGGACCTTTTTCCTTACCTTTTCACGGTCACTGCATGGAATCACCTTTCAGGACCAATTAATGAAACAACAGTGTGACTATTCATAAGGTGGGGTCCCAGAAAGCCTATCTTGCAAATGTGGTGAAAAAAATTCCAAAAAATGACTATGCTATGAGCGTGCGTTGCGCAGTTTCCACACACGTTTGTAACTTCGACAATTTTTAATATTTTCACTCCAGATTTTCAACATTGCCATTTTTTTATACCTCCTTATGAACAATACAGCTGTCATTTTTCACATCTTGCCTAAAATGTGTTTTCACACCTGTGGTGCCAAATGGTGCAGTCACTGTGCAAAGTCACCTTTCGGCTAACGAACTGATAGTGCCACTGTTCATGAGGTGGGATCAGAAAAAGCCCATGTTGAAAATTTGGAGTGAACATACCAACAAATGCCCGGAGCATTAGGGTTTCCAACTGTAACTCCCCACCCTGTAGAGACTGACAGGCATCAGGGGTGTGACTTGGGATTGTCAGCTGTAATGCTCACACCATTACACCCCCACCCTGCAGCCAGTGACAGGCATTGAGGTGTGCCTTGGACTCTTTGGCCCCAAAGTTCACCCTATTCTCCTATACTGCACCCATCTGAGCGTATTTCTTTATGGAATGGGATAAGTGTAAGGCCCGAAGACCCCAAGGCACACTGTGACACTTGTTGGTGTCTGCAAGGTAAGGTGAGATGAAATGGCATGAGCGTTATGGCCGACGACCCAAAGACACACCCCAATGCCTGTCAGTCTCTGCAGGGTGGCGTGTGGGGTTAGCATCAGTTCACTACTTCACTGCCATTCCTATTATGCATCTCTCTAACTCCTGCACTACCAATGCCAATGCCAGCAGGACAACATTCGGCATTGACAAATGCTTGTTTACTTTGCACTCCATGTGAAGAGAAGAGAAAATAACATTCAACCACTGTGGTAGAAAAAGCCACCCCACCCCTTACCAGGCCAGGCAAGGCATAATCTTTATCCCGCTATAAATACAAGTCTACTGCAGTAGCTTACTTTTTCTATACTATATCTTTCGTTTTACCTTTCTATTGTAGTGGATAGACCACCCACTACAGTATCTTGAACTCTATTCTGCACCCTCTTTTTTATTTCCATTTCTCTCCATGCCTTATTTCTGAGACATAATATTACAGAGTATACAGACGTTGTGATTATACAGTCTTGTTTGCCCTTAGAAATAATAATAGGAGCTTTAGCATCTATGTTTGAATATTTGCTCCTGAGTTATACAATGAGGCCACTGCAGTAAAAATGCATCTGCATACACTGTGTGTCTCAGTGTTATAACAAGACCTTGAGGTGCCCTATGGCATGACTGATTTCTTGTTTTCCTATGTATTAGTATTACAGGACAGAGCTGGTGCTATGGGAAAAGCTAGAAATGAAGATAGAAAGTGTTTCCCCCGTAGCCGCTTAGTATCCAGAGCGAGTGGAACCACTCACATGACATTTTAAATAGTTAACACAAGTCAGGTATGCCGCAGAGAGCGGCTCTGAGAGAAAACACTCAGAACATTTGAAACCCCGACTAAAGTGCTATACAAGCACTTAGCATGTCCAAAAAGGGGTTGTCTTGAATTAGGAACTCTTAAGGAAGTACTTGCATGAGGAAATAGCACCAGGGGAAAAAGAGACCCAAAAGAAATTTTCTTCTGACGGCTTGACATTTCAGCCATTGGAACGTCCAAAGAGATACATGCAATATCTTGGGGGTTTTTCATGTAACTATATAAGGAATACAGTAGGAAATGAGTATACCCACTGAAATACTGCAGGTTCTATTGTTTTCTTCAGACATAAAATGTTGAATAGAAGAGAATGTTGTCCTACCTGTTGCCTGGAGCTTGGCTTCAGTAAAATGGGCTTTTAGGAGCCAATGGCCCCAAACTGAGGTTCCTTTAAGGGTGTGCCAGCTGTCACTCTGAGTATAGAAGGAGGAGTTATCCTCTCATTATCAAGCACTTACTTATGCAGGTGAAATAACTCTCTTCTTGTACAAAAGAGAATAGTTTTTAAATGATAATCTTTATGGTTATGATATTACTGTACAATGGTGTCTGACTCGTCCCCCACATGTATGTATTAGTATAGAAAATTTATATGTACTAGAAAAGGGGCAGATCAGCTGACCTAGTGATGCAAGAAACCTGAGTATATAAACAGCCTTAATGCTCAGTGGAGATCAGATCAGCCTAGGAGGTTGTCCTGAGAGGTTGTATTGAGATAGCACAGAGGATAGTAGAAGTCACTGTTTCAAAAGTATTCTACGCTGTGGCAGAACTACCAAGTTGGGGTAGTGCTGGAGCTTGAGGAGAGGTATATTTGTGTTATTTTGAGTCTGGAGTTAAAAAACAATTTATTTTATTTTTCTTTTCTTTTAAACTTTATTTCCAAGTCTTTTGAAAATAAAATTCACACAAGTCCTATGTGTTTTAAAGTACTCTGATTTGTGGTGTGTCTCTGTTACCCTACCCACATACCCAGTCACAGCCACTGTCCGCACTTTAAATTGATTGTCTAGTGACTCCTGTGGATTGAACAGCAGTGGCAGTTGTTCTGCTCCTCCTCAGATTTAGTTTATTTACGCCTGACCACCAGTTAATGAACTCAGAACAGCTTTTTTTCCCCAGGCGTTGTTTTTTTTATTTAAGCCTGGACATTTTCAGTGCATGACAAGGAATCTGATGTAAAGTAAGAGCCACTGCAGTCTCACTAATTTTAGAATTAAAATGTTTAACATGCAGCCAAATGAAACATGCTGCCTTGTCCATGTGGATGTTGGTGGCCCATTTCTGGGTCTTGACATCCATAGTATGGCAGTGCACTTTATATACTCACTCTGGGAGGCCCTAATGGGAGCTGCCATTCTAGTCTTTCCTTCTAGTTCTGTGGGTACAGCTATAAAGAGTTCTACAGAACTGGACAAAAGGCATTCCTTCTATTTCTGTGTAGAGTTATGTTAACCCTTGGGCTGCCGACAGAATTATAATGTATTGGCGATATTCTCACTGCAAAGTTTGCAGAACATAATATACTTATTTCTTGAATGAGGGGGGTCATTGCATGGCTTACTAGTAGAAGAAAAACTTTTAATACAACAAAGACTTATAATGTTCATTGTTCATAAATATCTCCCTTTTGTTAACTGATTGTATATTGACATAAGTCATATACTGCATGGTATTTAGTATATATTCTTCACTCTAAACCTATGCAAGTAACATTAGAGCTAGATGAACTGATTATACTGAACCCTTGTGTGTGTAATGTATGTCTTATTGTTTTATGTATGCCTTTTACAAAAATTCAACATAAAAGTTTTGATCAAAAAAGAATTAGAACATACTGAAATTCAGGACTGATATAACAGTCCACAGCACAGCACGGGTTAATAGAACTAATGTGTGCGGCTAGTCCATAAGGATCCTTGAACATGAGCACCCCCTGCTGAAAGACAGGAAATAACTATGTAGGGTGTTGCAGCTGTTAGTCATCCAGACTTTGGATCTCAAAGAAGGGTCTGTGAGGGGGAAGGAGTGCAGGGTTGTCACTTGAGGGAAATTAAAGTGGATGATCTTTTACAAGACTGTGTCTTTTTTTTTATTTGTGTTATCTGTTTATGCAACCCCCTGCTCCTCGGTCGGCCACTCCTTCAGGCTGCCTAGGACCACCCCAGCCCTGCTGGACGCCCCTGCTGCCATCTCGCCGTCTGTAACCGTGACCCCCCGTTTGTCAATGTATCTCTGTATGGCCACCAGAGAGGAGAGTGCTTGGCCGTAGACATGGAGAATTCATGGGGTCATGGAGGAATAGGCATGGACTCTCGCGGGCTGTGTTGCGGGCGGGGCAACCTGCAGCCATCATCCAGCTGATTGAGGGGCATTTTTCTGTTTTCTCTCTGCCCACTCTCACCCCAAACTGGCCACATGTTGCGGCATCCTGGAGGAATGCATCCAAGCCACAAGGTGCATCCCCGCAACCGGCCACCAGGAGCTGCAAAAGAGCGATGCAGGCTAATCCACCCAGGGAGGAAAGCATTCTACAGATACTTGAAACCCTCCCCACTCGTCTTTGCTCCATTTGTCCCGGGCTCGGGTGTTAACCCAGGTCGCCAGCATGCTGGATAATCCACTATCACCCGGAGCCATGGAGCCAGCGGGCTGTGTCTTTTAGTGCATTTACAAGTTTTACAGTATACCAGTAACTAAAGCGTTACTTGGCATCTGAGTTAGTTACATGTTAATAAGTGCATTATCTGGTAACAGCGGCTGGATAACAACCTAATTACCTGGTTTCTACACTGAAAATGTGTTTTGCCGGTCATCTTCCCCAGTACTACTGCCCTTATGTAAATGCAGTGTTGCCGTTAGACTGGTTTTCCCTTCAGTTGTCAGACATCTGTAATCCGATAAGTTGGCCTGTCATGTAAACATAGTGTGTGTTGATTTTGGCAGCAGGGAGGGGAACCCGGTTGGGTGTGTGTAAAATCCTTGTGGCTTTTATCAACTAGGGGAGCCTGTGCTGTAGGGATTGGGGATTCTAAAAGTTGGAGTGGTTTGGGGCAGCTGGTGGCACCCTGGGATGTCACTTGGGGGATAGTTGTTTTTTTTTATAAATCAGGGTGTCTTTATGGGATTTAGTGAAAACCGAGGGAAGGTGAGGGGGCAGAGCAACATGTCACAAATGCACATGAGCTCTGCAGAATACAGACTTGATAGACCTTCAGACCTTTTTCTGCTGGCATTTTGTATGTTCAGACTAGATCAGTAAAAGCCAGACTGAGGCCAAGTTGTGCAAAGTTTGCCGGTCAGGCCAGCATTTACTGATATGGGCAGGCCCAGTTCTAGTAGTTGTACCCCCCTACAAATGGGGGTTCCTGAAAGTCTTCCTTGGGCTCACCTAAATGCCCACTGCCAGGCTGGTATCCTGTGTCTTAGCATTTTAAAAGTATATGAGAGTGTCTTAATATTTATTTATTGAAAATGTTTCACCAGGAAAGGCACACTGAGCGAAAAGATGCTCGTCTCACGGTGCGACCTGGGGGGAGAGGTTACAGTGGAGGCAGATCACATACAGACACAGAATATTGAATAGCGCAATACAGATGATGTACATAGCTGGGAGGGATAACATAAGCACATTATTTACAATAGGTAGAACAATACAGGAGTACTTTGGTGCATTTTTACAATAGGTGAAACAGTACAGGGATCAGAACATGAAGGATAGGGTATACATAACATGGAACACTTCAGGTAAATACATGTTTAAGTAAGTGCCAATAACAATGCATGAGTGATGGTAGCATGACATGAGTTGAAGTGAGATGCATCAAGTTGACAGTAGGAGTTGGAGAAGAGATGGGGGTGATAAGGGTGGGGGGAGGTGAGTAGTAGCAGTGGTGAGATTGAGAACCGTGGGTTATTTAGGAGGGATGGAAGGAGAGGGAAGGTAGGGAGAGATTAGGAGGGAAAAATTAGAGTGGGAGTGATGAAGTGCGTAGGGCAGTGTATAAGCCAGGCAATTTGGCGAAGGCCGAGCCGCTGGTCAGGCACAAGGCGGGATGGTGGAAGAGAGCTGTCGGGGTGGGGGTCAGGGGCAGTTGCAATTTGGTGCAAGGAAATTAATGAGGGCAATGGATAGGGAGTGTTTGGATGATGAGTGGCAGATCTGAGCTGGCAGGCAATTCCAGAGTTTAGGGAGGAGGTAAGAGAAGGCTGATTGGCCGGTGGTGGTCCTACGGTGAGGGATGACCAATAGTCTTGCATCAGAAGACCTGCAGGAGTGGGTGGGGGTGGGGGGGAAGATAGGGAGGATGCGAGGTAGGGAGGGAGGGAGCCGAGCCAACAATTGGAAGTGAATTTGGCACAATGAATTAGGCGCCAGTTGCTCAGGGATGGTAGGGCCAGAGATTGTTAGAGCTCGCAGTGATGAGAGCGAGGGGGAGCATCGAGGGCGAAGCGGCAGAAGGCATTAAAGAGGGGGTCAAGTTTGGTTAGGGTGGTCTTGGCGGCAGAGCTATAAATGACATCACAGTAGTCGAAGGAGGGTAAAATAATTTTCTGGACTAATTCACTTCTGACCGGTAGAGGGAGACTAGAGCGGTTGTGATAGAGGGCACCAAGTTTGGGATGCAGTTTAGAAATGATGGCATCCAAGTGTGTGGAGAAGGAGAGGTGTTGATCCAGCCAAACCCCTAGATATCTGAAGGAGGGCACATCCTCGAGGATGGAGTTATTTAGGGTATGGAAGCTGAGGGGGCAGGTGAGTTTGGCTAGACGCTGTCTAGTGCCAAAAGTCATTGAGACAGTTTTTTTGGCATTTAGGGAGAGCTGGTTGGTATTGAACCAGTGTTGGATTTTGTTGAAATCAGTTTGGAGTTTGGAGGAGACTTCTTCGTGGGTCCTACTGGAGGTAAAGAGGACCGTGTCATCTGTGTACATATGGATTGTGGTAGAGGAGCAAGAGTTAGGTAGGTCATTTAGAAGGATGCAGAAAAGGATGGGGCCAAGAACTGAGCCTTGGGGGACGCCGGTGGTGATGGGGGGGGGAGGTATGGTCAGCAATTTTAGTGGATTGGGTTCTATTTATAAGGTAGGCCCCGAACCAGTTAGTGGCAGATTCTGCTAACCCAGCTCTAGATAGGTGGGATAGGAGGAGAGGATGGGATACCGTGTCGAAAGCTTTTGCTAGGTCAATGAAGCGGCAGTGATTAGTCCATTATCCATCCCAGTGAGGATGGAATCCATGAGTCATAGTAGGGAGGAGGTGGTAGAGTGGTGTTTTCGGAAACCAGACTGAAAAGGGGTGAAGAAGTTAGTTTCAGAGAGAAAGTCAGAGAATTGAGAAAGCACTAGGTGTTCCTGGAGTTTGGTGAGGGTGGGGAGGAGGCAGATGGGACGGTAGTTTGTTGTGGAGGTAGGATCACCGCCTTTAGGGAGGGGTATAACAGTGGCATGCTTCCATTTGGAGGGGAATGCCTCGGTGAAGAAAAAGAGATTTAGTAGGGCCGCGAGGGGAGTAGCAATGGCGGGGGCAGAAAGGAAGAGGAGTTTGTTATCCAGACCATCAGGGGATTTGCCTTTGGAGGGGTTCAGGGAGTGAAGGGCATCAGGGGTTTTGCCAGGGGAGATAGGTCTGAAGGAAAAAGCGTTCCTACCAGTCGGAAGGTGGATAGATGTCTGGGGAGCGGGTGAGGTTGCTGGAGGAAGGGATTTTAGGAGGGCCTGTGTGCAGGTAGTAAAATAGGAATTAAACTCGGAGGCGACCTTCAGGGGGTCGGAGATGAGGAGAGGAGGGGGGCTTGTTGTTTGGGGGGTGAAGAGGGAGTTAATGACCTTCCAGAATTTAGAGGGGCACCCAAGGTTTGCGTTTAGGGTTTTGTTGAAGTAATCAGCCTTAGCTAAACGGATGGCCTTTGTGCATTTGTTGCATAGCATGCGGTAGGTGATGTAGTTATCTGGGAGAATCATGGGTTTGTAGTTTCGCCAGGCCTTATCACAGGCTTGTTGGTAAGCTGTCAGCTCAGGGGAGATCCAGGGTAGGTGAGACCCCCGGACTTTAGTCCGGCGCAAGGGGACGTGTTTGTCCCAGATGGCAAAGAAGGTGTTTCAAAAGTGTGAGAGGGCCATATCCATGTTAGAGCAGGTAGTGCTTGGGACCCAATTTGAGTGGGCCAAATCATCCAGGAGGAGGGAGAGGTTAAGGGATTTGTATGACCGTTGGAATATGAATTTGGGAGGGGATTTAATTCTGTGGATCTTGCGGACCAAGTAGATTAGATGGTGGTCGCTGATGGAATCAGGGAGGAGGCCTGAACTGATGATGCGGTGTGGGTGGGATGTAAGCGCCCAGTCAAGGAGGGAGTGATTACCGGACTTATGGTTAGAGCGAGTGGGTTCCGAGATGGTTTGACTAAGGTTTAGGGTGGTTATTTCAGTTTGGATTTTGTTAAAAGTGGGTGCTAGCCAGTTGTGGTTGAAGTCTCCCATGACATATAGTTCACCTGACTGTGTGAGAGATGAGAGCTGGCCTAGGAGGTTGGTGACTATTGTGGTTGATGTGCCTGGGCAGCAATAGATTCCAGCCACAAAGATAGGTAGTGAGGAGGGAGAGGACAGTTTTACCATTAGTAGCTCAAAGGCTTTAGGTTCAGCTTTAGTGAAGGAGACAGTGAAGTGTAGGGTTGATTTGATGTACACAGCCACACCAACGCCTCTGGAGGGCCGGTCTTGCCATGTAATGATGTACCCTGGAATAGTGATGGTATTGTCTGGAAACCTGGGGTTTAGCCAGGTCTCGGATAGGATGATTATGTCAGGGACATGGTGGGCGGCTAGGACCTGGAGCTGATCGAGCTTAGGGGCTAGGCTACAAATATTTAGATGGAAAAGGCATAGGCCATGGGGAAGGTAGCTGGAGCAAGTGTCAGTAGTGGTCCTGGCTGAGGGGTTTGGTGTGTGGTGGTTAGAGCCTGAGGACAGGGTAGGGCCTGGGTTAGGGTGTATATCCCCTGCTGCCAGAAGAAGTAGGGCAATAGTTAGGTGGCAGCATAGAGTGTGGAGGGACCGGGGTTTTGCCCTATGCAGGTTGGCGGAAGCACTAGGGCGGGCAGAGTGGAGGGAAAGGGAGCTGGAGAGGGAGAGAGAGGCCAGAAGGCAGCCAAAGGAATAGACCGAAGGGGGGGTTGGGAAGTGTGACCAGGAGATGGCTGGGAGGGATGCAGAGGACTTATAGAGGACTTTTGTAGGATGAGTCAGAATAGCAGGTGAGGGGGAGGGTGCTGGGTAGCCGCTTGGGGGAGTTAAAGTGGGAAGGGACAGTAAGATGGAGGAAAACAGTAGTACGAGGGTTGTTGATGGGGACAATTTACCAATTTTGGGGAAGAGGTGCCCAAACATAGTGACAGGGTAAGTGGGGTGGTGAAATATAAATAGCTTGGTTGCCCCTCAGAGAGCGTAGATATCACTTTGGAGTACTGGTGCTGTCACAGACTCTGGTGGACAGGGTACAATGTTCAAATCTCTAGCTGGGCAGTTGGGAGAAGGCCAGGCAGAGAGTGGGGAAACTAGGTTCAGGGGGACTTTCTGTGGCTGGGTTTGGGCTAGAACAGGGGTGAGAATAGTGACTCCTTGTGGTCACTGGGGGTAGTGGCTGGCTAGGTGAGGGTCAGAAGGATGGGCTAGCTGGATGGCAGAACGAAGGTAAGGTGTGGGCAGAGGCAGAGGTGGGATAGGGGAGAGACGTACCTAGGCAGGTAAAGAGGTTACAGGAAGTAGGAGTGGGGAGGCTGAAGTGATAGGGTCAGAGGGTCCCTCTAGTGGCTATCTGGTATAACCTGCAAATGGAGAAGTAGGGACTTAGTAAATTTGGGAACAGGAAATGACATCACTAGACAGCAACTATAAAGGAAATGCCGAGCCAGGATGAGTGGGTCAGTTGACACGTGCAGCGCATCGACGGGCTATCCCCCCACACAAGGGTGCTACAGATGGAGGTAGTTTATTACCCCTTCGGCACCCGTGTGTGTTCTCCGTGCTCCAGGAGGGAGCTGCAGGGCAGAGAATCGGCGACTGGGGGTCAGGGAGGCAGGACACAGGCCTATATTCAGGGGAGAGAACAAAGGGATAATTAATATGCAGCGGGAGACCGGGTCGCTTTACCGCACATGCGCTACAGTAATATCCCGATTCAGCAGCTGGGGAAAACAGGCAGAATGCAGATATTGTGGTAAGCTTTAGCAGAAATACATAATTACTTGCACTATCGCTAACAGAGTGCTGTAAAATGCTGGCTGTAGGTAGCTTGAAACCACGTCTCCTCTCCCCCACCCCCGACCTGAGCCTGAGATGTAGCCTGGCGGTAGTACAGCAATGCACAGAACATCAGAAATGTAGCACAAACACATGCTTGTTCAGTAGCAAGTACAGTAGCAGACACAGCTTGCAATAAATATATCCAGATGACAAACATATGAATAAAGTAAATCCCCCACACAAGGGTGCTACAGATGGAGGTAGTTTATTACCTCTTCGGCACCCATGTGTGTTCTCCGTGCTCCAGGAGGGAGCTGCAGGGCAGGGAATTGGTGACTGGAGGTCGGGGAGGCAGGACGCAGGCCTATTCGGCACCCGAGTGTGTTCTCCGTGCTCCAGGAGGGAGCTGCAGGGCAGGGAATCGGCCTCTGGGCTCTGTCTCTTTAAGAGTTGCTTATAACGTGGTGCTTATTTAATCTGGGAGGGGGCCGAGTGTCTAGGCTTGAGTCCCGCCTCGGCTGCAGTGCTTTTGCTTCTTTCTGCCATCGCTAATTGCGCAGAGGGAGCTTTATTGGAATCTGTAACTGTTTGCTGATTGTCTGCTGTGATGGCAGTGGTATTGTAGTTTGTCTAACTTGCCTTCTTTGCAGTCTGAACTTTCTGTATTGCACCACCATTTTGGTTTTGGACTGCCAGTCAGCACCAATCAGTACCTTTGGGGACTCTAAAATGGAGCCCGTCACCAGGTGTTTTGTGGGAGCAAATTTCTGTAGGAACTGTAGTTTTTACATTTTGGCACCAAAATGGACCTAGAGAGGGAGCCCTTGCTTTGACAGACAGATGGATCAACCAATCAGAGCCTTTTGGACCAAAGGGAAATTCCCAAGCTGCCTGCTGTAGTGAGTCAGTCTGGAATTAGAGTTGGTAGAGTAAACAGCTTGAGTGATTCAAGCAGCAGCTCCTTCGTAGTTCGCGCAGGAGATTAGTGGAAAGACTGAGTCTGACCTGCCTGCCTGCAGTCTTTCGAGAGGGAATCCTTTGAAAGGCTTAATACTCCGGACTGTATCTGAATTGAGTGAGAGAAAAAGCCACTGAAGTATGACCAGGTTTAAACATGAAGAAGACCAAAGATTTGCTGTATGCGATCAGCCTGTCAGGACATCCATTCACCATGGAACTCCCGGTTTTGCTCAGAGACACTGATATTGCTGCCGGACTGCTATCCATTTTGTGGTATGGTGATTGCTTTACTATAAATGTGCTGTGTGCTGTTAGAGGGTCGCAATTTGGTTCCCCACTGTTTAATTGTGCCATGCTTGCTGGAAGCTGCATCTAGCCTTCCCGGACTGATTTCCGAACTGTTTTACCTGGCCTGGACCCTGCCACACTGGCTCAACCAGCTACTTCGGGTGCAGAGAACACCATCCATGAGAGACTCACCCAGGGATCATCCCCCTGCTCAACATCTCGAACAGGAATGACACCTCGATGATTCATTTGGGCCCTGCTTCTCCTGGCATACTAGTTGTCAACCTGCAGTCTCCATCTTGTCCCTCCTGTGTCTTGCATTGGGTAGCGTGAGTGACAATCAGGGTAGCTCCCTGCAACAACAGCTAAATCTCAAGTGTTGTCATCTGTTTGCATTGTTGTTTTTCCTTTCATGAACTGAGCCTTCAGGCTCTGGATTACAAATTGTGTGTGGTTGTGCATGCCTTTTCTTTTCATCACAGGGCCCCAACCAGTTGCAATGCCGGACTACCCCGGGCAACATTCCAGATTAGCTTACCTTACTTCCAACTGGGTACCCAGAGCATGTGACTGTGTAGGGACTAAAAGTGCATGTATAATTGCCTGACTAGATCAGTTTTTGAATCAATCAACATGATTACGCCCCTCCCTTGTTCAATTCCCCTGAATAAATTGGATCAAAATCTTTTTGCATTTAATCTGACTGTGGTTCCAGTTTGTACCAAAAGCACTGTACTGTTGTTATTTGCTGTGCCCAACTTTGTTTTACAGGGGGTCTCCAGGGTCAAAACTGGTGGAACCAGCCCTGGTGGTAAGTGCAAACAGTGTGGGGATTTGTATGCTGAATAGGGGCTACTGTGAAAGTGTTTGTTGCATATTGTTTAGGCCACTAGAGGGGAAGGGGGGGTTACAGTGTCCCTGAGGGCTGTACCCGGGTTAACCTTGTTACTAACAACCCTGTCCTCTGGGTGGAGGCACCAGTTTCAGTATCCAGGCCCATTAACCTATAATTAGCCAAGCAGGCAGGGGTTACACAGTAAAGATACAGAGATAGAAAATGATAATGTTGTTTACAGATATGACCTGGGGAGGAGGGAAAGTGGATAATTACAGCAGTATAAACAAAAAAGAAAATTCAACAAAAACAACTCAGTACACTGGTTAAAATGACAAGTTTACTAGCATTGCAAAAGAGGATAGGTATTTCAAGAGTAGCTAGATCAACATGGCTTGTGTGATTTTTTTAGACCAGCTGAATAAGTCTGATGTTAGCAACTGCTCTCCTTTAGCACTAAATGCCTTGGACCCACTTCAGATGCTGGTCCAGCGTGTATCTTCCCCTCTTGGATATCCTCCTCACCTTTGGTAGGCAGCCACCAGTGTGGTTGAGATCTTCATGCAAAAGATGGCAGCATGCATGACATATCACTGACCAGGTACCCAAGTGAGCATTGCCATTCTAGTCCTTCCAGTTCTGTGACAGCAAACTATGATCACACAGAAATAGAAGAACACTACAATGCCCCACTTCTGAGGCAAGTAATGTGCTGGCCATATTGTGTGTGCCTGTAAAAATGAGGCAGTCAGCAATGGAAGGTGGTTACAGGATGAAATAGTGCTGCACGCTGAGCTCCAGTTCATCAGTTCATCAGTTTGTACTGGCCTGTAGTGCTGAAGTGTGTAGTGAGGCAAGTGCCCGACTCATCAGTGTATTCATGTGTTATAGCGTCAGTTCATCAGTTTGTACTGGCCTGTAGTGCTGAAGTGTGTAGTGAGGCAAGTGCCTGACTCACCAGTGTATTCATGTGTTATAGCATCAGTTCATCAGTTTGTACTGGCCTGTAGTGCTGAAGTGTGTAGTGAGGCAAGTGCCCGGCTCATCAGTGTATTCGTGTGTTACAGCGTGAGTTCATCAGTTTGTACTGTCCTGTAGTGCTGAAGTGTGTCGTGAAACAAGTGCCCGACTCACCAGTGTATTCGTGTGTTATAGTGTGAGTTCATCAGTTTGTACTGTCCTGTAGTGCTGAAGTGTGTAGTGAGGCAAGTGCCCGACTCACCAGTGTATTCATGTGTTATAGCGTGAGTTCATCAGTTTGTACTGTCCTGTAGTGCTGAAGTGTGTAGTAAGGCAAGTGCCTGACTCACCAGTGTATTCATGTGTTATAGCATCAGTTCATCAGTTTGTACTGGCCTGTAGTGCTGAAGTGTGTAGTAAGGCAAGTGCCCGACTCACCAGTGTATTCATGTGTTATAGCGTCAGTTCATCAGTTTGTACTGTCCTGTAGTGCTGAAGTGTGCAGTGAGGCAAGTGCCCGACTCACCAGTGTATTCGTGTGTTATAATGTCAGTTCATCAGTTTATACTGGCCTGTAGTGCTGAAGTGTGTAGAGAGACAAGTACCCGACTCACCAATGTATTTGTGTGTTATAGCATCAGTTCATCAGTTTGTACTGGCCTGTAGTGCTGAAGTTGTAGTGCAACAAGTGCCCGACTCACCAGTGTATTTCTGTGTTATGGCGTCAGTTCATCAGTTTGTACTGTCCTGTAGTGCTGAAGTGTGCAGTGAGGCAAGTGCCCGACTCACCAGTGTATTCGTGTGTTATAATGTCAGTTCATCAGTTTGTACTGGCCTGTAGTGCTGAAGTGTGTAGAGAGACAAGTGCCCGACTCACCAATGTATTTGTGTGTTATAGCATCAGTTCATCAGTTTGTACTGGCCTGTAGTGCTGAAGTTGTAGTGCGACAAGTGCCCGACTCACCAGTGTATTTCTGTGTTATAGCATCAGTTCATCAGTTTGTACTGTCCTGTAGTGCTGAAGTGTGCAGTGAGGCAAGTGCCCGACTCACCAGTGTATTCGTGTGTTATAATGTCAGTTCATCAGTTTGTACTGGCCTGTAGTGCTGAAGTGTGTAGAGAGACAAGTGCCCGACTCACCAATGTATTTGTGTGTTATAGCATCAGTTCATCAGTTTGTACTGGCCTGTAGTGCTGAAGTTGTAGTGCGACAAGTGCCTGACTCACCAGTGTATTTCTGTGTTATAGCATCAGTTCATCAGTTTGTACTGGCCTGTAGTGCTGAAGTTGTAGTGCGACAAGTGCCCGACTCACCAGTGTATTTCTGTGTTATGGCGTCAGTTCATCAGTTTGTACTGGCCTGCAGTGCTGAAGTGTGTAGTGAGACAAGTGCCTGACTCACCAGTGTATTCGTGTGTTGTAGCATCAGTTCATCTGTTTGTACTGGCCTGTAGTGCTGCAGTGTGTAGTGAGACAAGTGTCCGACTCACCAGTGTATTCATGTGTTATACAATCAGTTCATCAGTTTGTACTGACGTATAGTGCTGAAGTGTGTAGTGGGACAAGTGCCTGACTCACCAGTGTATTCATGTGTTATAGCATCAGTTCATCAGTTTGTACTGGCCTGTAGTGCTGAAGTGTGTAGTGAGGCAAGTGCCTGACTCACCAGTGTATTCGTGTGTTATAGCGTGAGTTCATCAGTTTGTACTGGCCTGTAGTGCTGAAGTGTGTAGTGAGGCAAGTGCCCGACTCATCAGTGTATTCGTGTGTTACAGCGTGAGTTCATCAGTTTGTACTGTCCTGTAGTGCTGAAGTGTGTCGTGAAACAAGTGCCCGACTCACCAGTGTATTCGTGTGTTATAGTGTGAGTTCATCAGTTTGTACTGTCCTGTAGTGCTGAAGTGTGTAGTGAGGCAAGTGCCCGACTCACCAGTGTATTCATGTGTTATAGCGTGAGTTCATCAGTTTGTACTGTCCTGTAGTGCTGAAGTGTGTAGTAAGGCAAGTGCCTGACTCACCAGTGTATTCATGTGTTATAGCATCAGTTCATCAGTTTGTACTGGCCTGTAGTGCTGAAGTGTGTAGTAAGGCAAGTGCCCGACTCACCAGTGTATTCATGTGTTATAGCGTCAGTTCATCAGTTTGTACTGTCCTGTAGTGCTGAAGTGTGCAGTGAGGCAAGTGCCTGACTCACCAGTGTATTCGTGTGTTGTAGCATCAGTTCATCTGTTTGTACTGGCCTGTAGTGCTGCAGTGTGTAGTGAGACAAGTGTCCGACTCACCAGTGTATTCATGTGTTATACAATCAGTTCATCAGTTTGTACTGACGTATAGTGCTGAAGTGTGTAGTGGGACAAGTGCCTGACTCACCAGTGTATTCATGTGTTATAGCATCAGTTCATCAGTTTGTACTGGCCTGTAGTGCTGAAGTGTAGTGAGGCAAGTGCCTGACTCACCAGTGTATTCGTGTGTTATAGCGTGAGTTCATCAGTTTGTACTGGCCTGTAGTGCTGAAGTGTGTAGTGAGGCAAGTGCCCGACTCACCAGTGTATTCGTGTGTTATAGCATCAGTTCATCTGTTTGTACTGGCCTGTAGTGCTGCAGTGTGTAGTGAGACAAGTGCCCAACTCACCAGTGTATTCATGTGTTATACAGTCAGTTCATCAGTTTGTACTGGCCTAAAGTGCTGAAGTGTGTAGTGGGGCAAGTGCCTGACTCACCAGTGTATTCATGTGTTATAGCATCAGTTCATCAGTTTGTACTGGCCTGTAGTGCTGAAGTTGTAGTGCGACAAGTGCCTGACTCACCAGTGTATTCATGTGTTATAGCGTCAGTTCATCAGTTTGTACTGGCCTGCGATGCTGAAGTGTATAGTGAGACAAGTGCCCGACTCACCAGTGTGTTCGTGTGTTATACAGTCAGTTCATCAGTTTGTACTGGCCTATAGTGCTGAAGTGTGTAGTGAGGCAAGTGCCCGACTCACCAATGTATTCATGTGTTATAGCGTCTGTTCATCAGTTTGTACTGGCCTGTAGTGCTGAAGTGTGTAGTGAGGCAAGTGCCTGACTCACCAGTGTATTCATGTGTTATAGCATCAGTTCATCAGTTTGTACTGGCCTGTAGTGCTGAAGTGTGTAGTGAGACAAGTGTTGACTCACCAGTGTATTCATGTGTTATGGTGGTGTGGGGTAGAGGTGGTCTTTTTCAAGATTTGGAGTCTGAAAGACCTGGTGGCTAGTTGGCACTTGGGATGGGGGCCTAGATCAGCAGCCCTATGTGTGGGAAGGTGTACATCTAAAAGTCAGAGTAGTGTTAGAAAGCTGGAATGGGGTGGGGGATGCTAATGGAGGGTGAATTCTGAGGGGGTTTAGGATGTTATGTGGTGGGTTCTGAAGGGAAGGACTGGGTTGTCACTTGGGGAGTCTGTAGGAATAAGGAATGTCACTCTGGAGTCTGAAGGGTAGCTTGGGATGTTACTGGGGGGTACTAAAAGACTAGGTAGTGGGGCCCAGTGGCATTGGATGATAATGCATTGGACTGCCATGTGGAGAGATCCAGGATCATTCTAGATTCTGACTCTCACACTCTGGGTTGTTGGGGCTCTAGGCACACTGCAATGCCTCCAAGAGAGAGGGCTCTTGCTGCTTGCCCTGCAACACCTCTTGTGGATCAAGAGGAGTCTTGACATTGTGGGTAATCAATAGACATCAGTTCCTCCCCCACACAAACCAGTGCATGTGTGGCAGTGTACAAGGCAGAGTACATGTTCTTCCTGGGGTGGACAAGGGTGCTACAAAATCCCAAAAGAAACAACCCTGCTATGGCCTAAAAAATAGCAGCTCTCCACCCCATGTAACTGACCTGCCCTACCTCAACATTAACAGCACTGACTAGCTATGGTTCTTCTTGGGCCCTGTGACCCTGCTCAGGACCCTGTCAGAGGGGACAATGTAACTGACCCAGCCTACCTCAACCTTAACAGCACTGACTCTAAATAAGGTCCTTCTTGGGCCCTGTGTCCCTGCTCAGGACCCTGTCAGAGGGGGTAATCTTCAGGATTGTGTCAGCCCCAGAGGATCTGGCTAGGTATGTTGCAGGGTATCAGACAGGTATTGCGGTCATCTATCAAACTCCGTCCCTTTCGGGCAGTGTTAAGCAATGCCAGATCAATTAAAAACAAGACTGCAGTAGTTGCAGATTTAATAGCTTCAGTAGATCTGGCTTGCATCACCGAGACCTGGCTGGATGAAAATGCAGGACCTGTTTTGGCTGCTGCAATTCCAGCTGGGTTCTCAGTAATATATCGCCTGAGAGTGGACTGGAGGGGTGGGGGAGTCGTGCCTGCTTTAGACAGGAACTGAGCCTCAGGGAAGTTCCAGTGGGGAGGACCAGCTCCTTCGAGTGCATGATGGTTGCGAGTGGAGGACTCAGGATCCTTCTTATCTACCGTCCACCTGGAGATGGGAGGGTTTTCCTGAAGGAGGTCACAGACTTCTTTGCCGACATTGTATTGGAGTCCCCTAGGTGGTTAATCCTAGGGGGCTTCAATGCCTGGGGTCGATGATGAACTCTTGCATTTTGGACAGGATCTCCTCCAACTGATGGATTCCTTGGGCCTGACATGGGTTTTTACCTCCGCATCACATGAGAAAGGGCACGCGTTGGACTTGGTGTTCCACCTGGGGATGGAGATCATTGACATGGAGGTGGATCTGGTTGGATGGTCAGACCATCACGCCCTGAGGTTTAGCTTTGCAATCCCTCAAAAAGGGCCTGCCCCCAAGGAAATGGTGCAGGACCGACCTTTAAGACAGGTAATGCCTGAAGGCCTTATGTTAGTACTGGACCTTTTGGAGATTCTGTTACATAGTAATGACCCAGGGCCCTTGGTGGTGGCTTATAACAGGGCTGTAGCGGGGGCCCTGGATGTTATTGCTCCAGTTCGTGTTCGCCCTTTGACCTCTCACCCTGGTGTCCCATGGTTTGATGGGTCACTACAGGAGTTAAGGAGGCAAGGGCGAAGGTTGGAGATACACTGGTGGAAAACTCACCTGGAGTTGGACAGGCTTAGATTGATGGACCATTATGAGTTCTATCAGTCAGCAATTTCCTGTAAGAAGGCAGAGTTCCTGTCCAGGGAAATTGTGGCGTCAAAGAACAGACCAGCTCAGCTGTTTCAGACTGTGGACAGACTGTGCAGTCCAGTCTGTCTATGAACTGGAGGAGCATTGTCACAGGAAAAGTGTGAAGAGTTTGCTCAGTTCTTTGTTGATAAGGTGTCCTCTATCAGGACTGAGATCAGCCAGTGTCTTCCCATAGGGCATAATAATGGCCCTCCGAGCGGTACTAATGCCCGGTTTGTCTGGTCTACCTTTAGCCTGCCGGTAGTCATGGATATAGTGAGGATCGTCCAGACTTTGCGATCAACCTGCTGTAATTTAGACCCGGGCTCAACTCTCCTTTTCGTGGGTTGTGTTGAGATTATTGGACCTGTTCTAGATCAGATAGTCTGGGTTTCCTTGGAGAGAGGGATCTTTCCTGATCCCTTGTAGGAAGCAGTAGTTAGACCACTGCTGAAAAAGCCCTCCCTGGACCCAGACTGCCCTGCCAATTACAGACCAATCTCCAACCTACCTTTTGTGGAGAAGGTGATTGAGAAGGTGGTCGCTCTGCAGCTGGACGACCATTTATCTAGCCATAATATCTATGACCTTTTCCAGTCTGGTTTCCGGAAAAGGCACAGCACTGAGACTGCCCTGGCGTGAGTACTTAATAATCTCCTGGTGGCAAGAGATCAGACAGCCCATTCCATTTTGGTTCTCCTTGATCTCTCAGCAGTATTTCACACTGTGACCCATGGGATGTTGCTGGAATGCCTGCAGTTATTTTGTGGACTGGAGGGGGCAGTCCTCATTTGGTTTCTAACTTTCCTAGGGGGAAGATCGCAGAGGGTGATATTGGGAATTTATTCCTCATCCCCTCACTGTCTCCCCTGTGGGGTACCACAGGGTTCTTTGCTCTCCACCATGTTGTTCGCAGTGTACATGCTACCACTGGGGGACATTATTAGGTGGTACTAGCTGAGTTTTCACTGCTATGCAGATGATACTCAGCTATACATGTCCTTTGGACCCGCCCAGGAGTATGATGCTGTCTCAGTGTTTAATAATTGCCAGCAGGAGATACAGAATTGGATGAGTGCTAGCTGGCTAAGGTTGAACCCAGAGAAAACAGGTGTTGGTCGTGGACCCAGATATGAGGATGGTTGGGTCATGGGCTGGAATGCCATCTGGTTTACAACTTGGTGGTGACCTGCTCAGGGCCTCAAGCCAGGTGCGTAATTTAGGGGTGACATTTGACAAAGGTCTGACTCTGAAAACTCAGGTGTCAACCATAGTCAAGTCCGCCTTCTATCACCTTAGAAACATTGCTAGGGTGAAGAATCTGGTTCCGCCTGAGGATCTACAAACATTGGTCCATGCCTTTGTCACCATTCGGTTGGACTACTGTAATGCCCTTTACCTGGGGCTACCGGGAGTGGATATTCACCATTTACAGCTAGAGCAGAATGCGGTGGCCAGGTTGTTAACTGGAACACCTAGATACAGTTATATAAAACCTGTGCTGTACAAACTGCACTGGCTGCCCATACAGTGGTGTATCCCTTTCAAAGTCGTGTTGCTGACATATAAAGCCCTACACAAGCTGGGACCCCAGTACCTGAAAGACCTCCTTTCTCCTTATTGCCCCTCCCGCTCACTCCAATCCTCTGGCAAAGGATTGTTGGAGGTTCCCAGAGTGAATTTGAAGACTTGGAGGAAGATCTTTTGCCTTCATGGCACCAATCCTGTGGAACTCTCTACCTCGTCAGATACGTGAAAGCCTGACCGTGGAGGGATTTAAAAAATTCCTTAAAACATATTGTACAAGTGCTTTGAACTTCGGAAAAGCACCTTTTATCAATAAAAATGTGCTTGCTTGCTTGCAGGGTAGATGGTGGTCTAAAAATGCGAGGGAAGATCTGGGCAAGGCTGCAGGTCCAGATGGTGCCAAGTAGAAATAAAGACCCAGCAGTTTGTTGGTAACATGGAGAGAAGCCTAGGAATAGAACTGCTGTTGGTTCTGGGGGTCTAAAGGACTGGTATTTGGCAGCTGGGAGGAAGACTAGGAGCTGAAAGTCCAGATGGAGTTTTATCCACTTGGAAGGGAGCCTGGGATGTCCAGGGGGCAGAAAGTCAGTGTGGAGTTTTGCAGCTAAGCGAGGAGGACCTGGCGTAGATAAATAAACAATAAGACATGATGGGACATGCATTATGCTGATCTAACTGCACACCCAGGGATGTAGTGAGGTAAGACAAAGCAGTCAGAGTGCTTTCAGTCCCTGGAAGTGTGGGCAGACCATTATGTACAACTCCAAAGTGTCTTATTGTGCACATAAAATGGGTACACTGAGAAAAAAAAACAAAAAACAGGTATTTGTGAGCAGTGGGCCGGGTTGGAGATTCAGGTTGGCTGGGTATTGCCCAGCACAATTTGGTAGGCCAGAATCGGACCACAGCTGGTCCAACCCATTTCTGACCTGCCTCCTATCTACTATACATTTCACAGTCTTATGTTGTCTTTTACACGGCCATAATGATCAAATTACTTAGATTTACTTTTTGTGGCAGCTGAGAGGGCACAAGGGCCCCGCAGAATTCTCTTTCCTTAATTGCTCGTGGAGGGGAAGAGAGAGAGAGAGAGAGAGAGAGAGAGAGTGTGTGTGTGGGGAGAGAGAGAGAGAGAGAGAGAGAAACAAGTTGGGGGGTTGTACTATGTTGAGAGGGGAGGGAAGGAAAAACTGAACTTTGTGCCAGCCTGGGCTGGCTGGTGGGGGCTGGAGTCAGGCATGGGGAGGGGGAAGTGGAGTGGCATGTCCTGTGGGCTGAGGAGGAGGTGGAAACAGGCTGAAAGAGGTGGAATCCAATGGGAGTGCAGTGGTGAGACTGACTGGAGAGAGGCTGATAAGTACTTACAACAAATTGCTTGTTGCCTTTAGAGAGTGGGGGCTTGCAGTTGAGTTTAGTGTGGTGCCTGTCAGGGGAGAGAATGGGGATGTGATCACTGTGGTTCTGTCTGTCTGACTTCTGGGGTGGAACTGGTGAATGGGTGGGAGTCAAGTCACATGCTGCTGCAGCAGCAGGCACTTGACCAGCTGCTCAGTGTAGTATGACTCTGCCTGTTGCCACCTAGCATGCCTGGCTGCCTGTCCACTTGTGTACTGCTCTCTCACAGTTTCCTGAGGTTCAGCCAGCTGCCATAAGCAATGACGGTGCACACGTCCTGTGTACATTAAAGAGAGCACACGTACTGTCTACAGTAGATAGTACACATGCTCCCTTTACAGTACTCAGGACACGTGTACCCTTTCATTGCATATGACGGCTGGCCGAGGTTGTGAGAGAAGGGCTGTGCCAGTCATTGTATGGGCTCCCCTCAGTACCAGAGCTTATGGTAAGGGGGTTGGCAGGGTGGTGTACCCAGTGTGGAGGGGAGCCGCTAGATGCCAGGGACTTCTTGTAGGTAACAGTGGCAAGCAACTGGATGCTGGGAGGTGCCACTGGACACCAGCGAAGGTTTTCTTACTATCAGGGATGGGGATCAGAGGACAGAGGGACCACTACACATCAGGGAAAATTTAATTCTGCTGGGGACAAGGATCAGAGGGTAGGGGGACCACAGGACACCAGAGAAAATTTAATTCTAACAGGGCTGGGGATCAGAGGACATGGCAGAATCACTGACCACCAGGGAAATATTTCATTCTAATGAGGACAGGGATCATGGGAATGGAGGGGGGTGGCACTGACCACCAGGGAAATATTTAATTCTTACAGGGATGAGGATCAAATGATGGGGGGACCACTAGGCACCAGAGAACACTTGGATTTTAACAAGATTGGGAATCAGAGGATGGGGGGTACCACCGACCACTAAGGAAATATTTCATTCTAATGGGAATAGAGATCAGAGGATGGGGGAGAACCAGTGAACACCTGGGACATTTTTATTTTAACAGGGATGGGGACTGGAGTATGTTGGGCTGGCCACAGGAGGGGCGCAAACCTACTGCCACTTCCTATGCAAATGAGCACATAATGGCATGCATATGGCCCCTTAGCATCTTGCATGCCCAATGGGCTCATTTGCATGGGCCAGCTGAATATCCTGCTCGGGGGCTCCTGGTGCTATTGGGTCTGGGGCGCTGTTACCTGCACTGCTAGGATCCATGTCAGGACAGCACTACTCGACATAGTGCTGCGCTGACATGCCCCTTTACTCAGTTGGATAGTGCCAGTGTGCTATCTGACTGAATATAGCCTCCATGGGGTCAAGGGCAATGGGCAAGCACAGCGCAAACCTTTGTGCTCTGCTTTGGCTTTTTTCCAATACTGGGCCCCAAGTTGTTTCTGTTTGAACTGAAGGGCACTAATGTCAAAAATTTCCAACCTGAATCTTGTAAAAGTTCTTCAAGCTTCCAGATTTACATGTCCAAGTAAGATTCTTTGCCATGGAACCATTTATTTAATGAAAATCAAGGATGAAGCTTGAACTGTATGATTGCCGAAAGATCCTCAGATATAGCAATGTCTCTGAAATAGTGCTGTAAATTCAGTTTGACAGCTGGCCAAGGATTCAAAAAAATGTCAAAAAATAAGCTCGACAATCCAGCTGGTTGCATTATCTTCCAAATAAATTCTATATAACAAGAATGATAAGCAAGAGAAAGAAGACTAAGTTGTTACTCAAAAACAAAGCTTTGGATATCTTTCAGATGGTAACATATAAACTTTTAATGCAAATAAAGTAATCCTTTCAATCGCCAGAGTAAACAATGAAACTTGTTCAAGTTTTGCTGTCAAGACTGGTGCAGATACAGCTTGCAGAACTCTCAAAATATAATAATAGTTTTTATTCATAGTTACTTCTAGACCTCCCAGTCCCTTCAAGCCCCAAAACCCAACTCGATATAGGAGCGAGGGTTTACTTTTGGCATTTAGAGCTATAAGGATTCCACTAACAGAGTCCCTTCCAACATTTTTATTGAAGGACTTGAAGGCCATAATGAATTTACTACTTGCTTTGATTAATATCAACATGAAATTTCCATGTACATTTTGAGAGAGGGATATTCCCAAATATGAAAAATTACTAACCTGTCTGTTTTTTGGTTTTCCATGAATAGTTTGTAACACTTTTTACAAGCACCAAAAACCAAAAGTTTAGTTTTTTTCCACATCTATCAGTAAGGATTTACTTAAGCATAGTTTTGAAAAGAGCTCAGTCTTACTTTGCAATCCTGGCAGTGAAGCTAAAAGCATGACAAGATCAGTTCAGACTCCTGAGATGATCAGCTCATGAAGATCTTCAACATTTAACTTAGAAGTAAGGCGTGTCTCTTTGTGGATGATGCAGAAATCTGCAACAGGCCAGGGTTGACACTCAGAAAGAGGTGGAGAGAATGCAGAGATCTGGGAAAACTGAGGGAATGGTCTAGTGGGTGGCAGCTGGGGTAGTGTCAAAAAGTGCAAGATTATGCACTTAGGGCTGCGGAACCAAGGGGCTGTATATAGGATGGGGGTAGTGGAGCTTACAGTCACCAAGCAAGAAAGAGACTTAAGGGTCATTATATCTGATTACCTCAGGGTTGCTGGGAGGTGTGACAAAGCAGTGAGAAAGGCTAGCAGGATGCTGGCGTGCATTGGGAAAGGGATTTCTAGTAGGAGGAGGGAGGTGGTGCTGCCTCTGTATCAGCCACTGGTGAGGCCCCACCTGGAGTACTGTGTCCAGTTCTGGAGGCCACACCTCTGTAAGGACATTGAGAGTGGAATTGGTACAGAGGAGGGTGACCAAAATGGTGAGGGGGTTTCATGAGAAGCCATACGAGGAAAGGCTGCAGGAACTCAACATGTACTCCTAGAAAGATACAGCCATCTCCCTCCCTGGCTACTCCCTTGCCAGGCAGGATCGTACAAGCAGGGGAGGTGGGGTGGCCATATATCTCTCCTCATCCATCCAGTTCACCCCCATTCTCTCTCATCTCCTCCCCTTCTGCCTATAAACTACTGCTTTTAAAACTCTGCCTCCATTTCTCCGTCCTTATCTTTGTGGGCGGTGTGTACTGCTGTCCAGACCTCCCCACCTCTTTGATCACTGACCTCATCTCAACTCTCACTACCCACTCCTCATCTGGTGAACTCCTTATCCTTGGGGACTTTAACTTAAATTGGCTCTCCAGTACTCATACCAAATTCTGCAATGACATCTCCTCCCTTAACCTTACTCAAATGATCACCAAACCAATCAGTGTAAACCACAAATCCCTCAAGCATACCCTTCTGGACTAGCCCCTTGCCTTGCACTGTTACTGGATAATTGCTGTGGGAATCCTTCTGGACACACTCAGTGACCACCACATGGTTTACTGTGTGCGCAAAATTCATCGTCCCAAGCCCCTCCAAATATCCTCTCGATCCATTCCTTCAGGTCCTTGGACTTGTCCTCCCTCTATGAGGACTCAGCAACAACTGACTGGTCCCCCCATGTCAACCAACTCCTCAGTTGATTCTACCCTTACGTGCTTTAAGACCAATTTCTTAAAACACTGGGACCAGCATACTCCCATCAGGAAATCCAAGGTCTGAGGCTTCCACCTTCCCTGGGTGTCAGCTGAACTACTGGCCTGTCTGCACGCTGGCAACCTCGCTTGGAAGGTGCACAAGACCTCAGGCTCCCATGTGGACTTCATTAAGTACCATGACCTCTGTAACATCTGCAGTAGGGCCCTCAGACTTGCCAAAGCTGAGCATTTGTCATCAACCTTCCAGGATAACATTAACTGCCCCTCCATGTTCTGGAAGGTCATCCATACCCTATTCTCCCCCCAATCCAATCCCCTGTCCTAGTCCTTAAGTTGAGACGCACCACTATTTCTGACCCCCCCATACCCCGTGGCTTCTGAATTCAACACTTTCTTCACCACCTATGCTTCCTCCCTTCTCTCCTCCCTCCCTCTCCCCACCTCCTGCTCACTCCCTATGTCCTCCTCTTTCTCCTTCTTACCTATCTCATTGGCTGACACCATGAAGGCTCTCCTGGCCCTTAACTCTCACAAGGGTATGAGCCCAGATGGGCTTTACCCTAAGCTCCTCCATCTCACTGCCACTGCCCTCCCTCTCACCTCTCTTCTAACTAAACCTTTCTCCCTTGCCTCTGTCCCCAATGCCTGAAAGCGTGCCACAGTCATACCCCTCCCCAAAGTTTATGACTGTTCCAATCCAGGCAACTAATGCCCTATATCCCTGCTCCCTATCCTTGCCAAACTTCAAAGAGCACCTCGTACTGGCACAGCTTTCACCCTTCCTCGACGCCTTCTCTTTTTTCACCCCCTTCCAGTCTGGTTTTCATAAATCCCACTCCACCTTAACCTCCCTTCTCCGGCTTACTGACTCCATTCTCTCTGGCATGGATCAGGGCCACATCACCTCTGCCATCTTTGTCAACTTGGTTAAAGCCTTTGGCACCATAGCCCACACACTTCTCCTCAACAAACTTGCAGCAGCAGGGCTTTCTGTCCCCATCACTAACTGGTTCTATTCCTATCTTGTGGGTAGGACTCCATCTGAATAGGCAACTCCCTATACCCTCTCTCACCATCAACACTGGAGTCCCTCAAGGTTCAGTCCTCGGCCCATTGCTTTTCTTGGTCTTCCTGAATGACCTCCCTGCTGCCTGCTCCTCCACGTCTATTCATATGTACGCAGATGACATCATTCTGCATGCCTTCAGCACCTCCCCCTCTGATGTAGTGACCAGTCTCCAGCTAGATGTTGATAAAATCCAGCTCTATGAACATAAGAATCTGCTGGCAGGAGACCGTGCGGTTCATCTAATTCTGCCCGAGATGTCTACCCCCTCCCCATCTACTGCTCTTCCTGAGGTGACTACATTGACTGTTCCATGCCTGTTTGAATTCTGACAGTCTTAGCCATCACCACCTCAGGTAGCAGGCTGTTCCAAGGGTCCACGACCCTCTCTGTGAAAAAGTACTTCCTAACATTGATTCTGAATTTACCACCAACCAGGCATAAATTGTGCCCTCTTGTACATGCAGTCCTAGTTTCCTGAAAGAAGTTACCAATATGTACTGCGTTTATCCCTTTAACAAATTTAAATTTTTCTGTCATGTCTCCTCTGTTCCTTCTTTGCTCCAGGGAGAATAGATTTAACTGGCTGAGCCTATTTTCATAAGGTTTTGTGGTGTAGTCCCTGCACCATCTTGGTGGCTCACCTCTGCATGGATTCCAGATGGTCTATGTCCTTTTTTAGGTGTGGCCTCCAGAAATGCATTAGGGTTACCTCCTTTTAAGAAGCCCAAGGTGGGACATTTCTTACTGAAACATGATTTGTCACAGGACAATATGTAACCTCGAGCAGTGCAACAGATTTGTTTTCTCTAAAAAATCACATTTAAGACTACATGTTGTAGTTTTTTATTGTTTCTAGTATTGTTTTTATCATATTAAGGTATTTTAGTTTAGGTATTATAGTTTTTTCAGCATTTACAGGAAAATCAGAAAATGTTTTCTTCTACTATAATATCAGGACATGTAGTATTTTCCATGTTTTTTTTTTTTGCAGGACACAGCTGCCCAAATCAGGACTGTCCTGTGAAAATCAGGACAGGTGGTAACTCTAAACTGCACACAGTACTGCAAGTGAGGCCTCACCTATAGAATGGGATGATTACCTCATGCTTTCTGTTAGTAATATTCTACCTGTGCATTCAAGGATGCTGTTTGCCCTTAGTGCTGCTTTTTTGCATTGCCTTCCTACCTTTAAATTATCCAATATCATAACTCCTAGTTCCCGTTCCATTTTGTCTTTTCCAATTGCTGCCCTTCCAGGACATAGTTATTTACTGCGTTCCTCTTACCCAAGTGCTTTTGGGCTTTGAATCTCAACTGCCACTACTTGGACCATTCCTCCAGCTTTCTTAGATTCCTTGGACCCCTGCCTGTGTGTCTACCCTGTTGTAGAACTTTGCATCATCTGTGAACAGGCAGACTTTCCCTTTCAGTCCCTCAGTGATGTCACTGTTGAATATGTTTATTTATATATTTGTAGTCTCAGATTACAACCTTTGAGTCAAAAGACTCTTTTACAGAGATTCCACATCAAGGTAACAAAAACACATGACAATACATAATAATGCAGAGTATGGGGAGAGAAACAAAATACAATAAGTAAAATAGAGACAGTAAAATATGAACAATAAGGCAAGGCCATTAAACACAGGCAATTGGATATGAACATTTAACATTTAAGCAGGCTAAGGTATAACCAATTAAATCGATCAATTGATGTTGCTCTTGTCAGAAACAATTAGACAAAGGCAATTACAGTCATATTAGTACATTTGTGCAGGATGAGGCATAACCATTAAAGAGATTAATGTTGAAAAGGATTGGGCCAAGCGCTGATCCCTGCGGAACCCCACTGGTTACTCTCCACTCCTGCGAAAAGGCACCATTTACCATAACTCTCTGAGTCCTGTCCTGTAGCCAGCTTTTTATCCAGTTGACCACTGTCTGACCTACACCTGTTTGCTCCAATTTATTTGCTAGCCTTCTGTGTGGAACCGTATCAAAAGCTTTGCTAAAATCCAGATATACTATGTCCACAGTCACACCTTGGTCCATTGCTCTTGTAACCCAGTCGAAGAATACTGTTATATTTGTTTGGCATGAGCATCCTGCTGTAAAGCCATGCTGCTTTGGGTCAAGTTTCCCACTTTCTTTCGGGTACCCCACTAACCTTTCTTTAAGCAATGTCTCCATTACTTTATCAACCACTGAGGTCAGGCTGACTGGGTGGTAATTTCCCCCTACCTCCCTGCTACCACCCTTGTGCAATGGCACAACTGTGGCCCTTCTCCAGTCCTGTGGCACTATGCCATCTTCCAATGACTTGTTAAATAGTTTGGCTAGTGGGGCTGCAAGTTCCTCTTGCAGTTCCTTCAGAACTCTTGATTGTATTCCATCTGGCCCCATTGCCTTGTCCAGCTTTAATTTAGACAGCTCCTTAAGGACCCTTTCTTTTGTAAAGGGGCTAGAGTCTACTCCCCTGTTGTGGAGATGTGCATTGGCTAGTGCTGGAACATTACCTTTGTCTTCACAGGTTAAAACTGAGCAGAAGAATTTGTTGAGTACTTCCGCCTTGTCTTTGTCATTCTCCACCAGCGATCTCTCTTTAGTTGCTAACCTGGTTATTCCTCCCTTACTCTTTCTTTTTTCCCCATATATAATGAAATAATTTTTATCCCCCCTCTTCACTCCCTGGGCTATTCTTTCCTCCATCTGGGCCTTGGCTACCCTAATTGCTTTTCCTACTTCCTTGAGTTTAATCCTGTATTCTTCTCTATCCATATCAGATTTGGTCTCCTTGTACTTTCTATAAGATTTGTTCTTATTTCTAATTATAGTCAACACCTCTTTGGAAAACCAAAGTGGGTTCTTTGATTTTCTGGATTTGTTTATTTGTTTTATATCAGGAAGCGAAGGAAGACCAAGGGAGGGATAGTGAGGCTTAATAAAGGGGAAGGGAGGTGGGCAGAGGATGACAGTGGAAAAGCAGAGATACTGAATCAATACTTTTACTCAGTATTCACAAAAGAAGAACAGGGGCAGGTACCTAAACAAAGCAATAGAAGCACTCTGGACATGGGGATCAATAACAGTCCATTCACAGAAGAAAGGGTCCTGAGAGAATTCCTAAAACTCAGGGTGGACAAAGCAATGGGGCCTGATGGGATTCACCTCAGAATTCTAAAAGAACTAAGGAGAGACCTAGTGACACCACTGACTACCCTTTTTAACAAATCATGGGAGGATGGTATGGTACCTGAGGACTGGAGGAGGGCAGATATGATTCTTCTTCTAGTGGGGCACCGCAGGGTTCAGTACTGGGACTGGTCCTCTTTAATGTCTTTATAGGAGACATTGCAGAGGGACTGGAAGGAAAAGTATGCCTCTTTGCAGATGATACAAAAATCTGCAACAGGGTTGATACACGGGGGGGTGGAAAGGATGAAAAGGGACTTGGCAAGGTTGGAGGAATGGTCAAAAATATGGCAGCTTAGATTCAATGCTAAAAAGTGCAAAGTAATGCACCTGGGAAACAAAACCCCAGGGGAAGAGTACACAATGGGAAGGGGAAGGGTGGAGATACTAACAACAACAAAAATGGACCTCAGGGTAGTCATATCAGATGACCATAAGGTAGGCAGACAATGTGAGAAGGCAGTAAGGAGGGCTAGAGGGATACTGGGATGCATAGGGAGAGGCATCACCAGTAGAAAACAGGGAAGTTGATATCGCTCTGTACAGACAGTTGGTGAGACTCCATTTGGAGTACTCTGTGCAGTTCTGGAGACCCCATCTCTGCAAGGACATAGTCTGGATGGAGGCGGTCCAGAGGAGGGAAACTAAAATGGTGCAGGGTCTGCACCAGAAGCCATATGAGGAGAGACTTAAAGAGCTTAATATGTACACCCTTGAGGAAAGGAGGGAGAGGGGGGACATGATAGAAACTTTTAAGTTCCTCAAGGGAATCAACAAAGTCCAAGACGGGAGCATCTTTAAGAGAAAGAGATGTGCAAGAACAAGGGGGTACAGTTTAAAGATAGAGGGGGGACAGCTCAGGGTTGGCAGAAAGTCTTTTTTCATGGAGAGGGTGGTGGACTCATGGAACAGCCTTCCTGAGGAGGTTGTGGGATCAAAAACGGTGGGGGAATTCAAGATTGCATGGGACAGACATAAGGCAATTATAGTGAAGGGTAAGAGGAAGTAGGCTGTTGGTTAACTAGAATCTGCAGCTTATCCAACATGTAGGGAATGGGCAGACTAGGTGGGCCAAGTGGTCCTTATCTGCTGTCAGTGTTTATGTTTCTACTGTATGTTTTGTGCATTGTGCTGTGACTGTAGTTATAGCATTTTTAAGTTTCATCAAGGTGTCTTCCCCCATTCCCTGTGGCATCGGTTACCAGCAGTTCTTTAATACTTTCCCTCATTCTTGGGAAATTTACTTTTCTGAAATCAAGCACCCTCCCTATGTCACTAGGTGTGACAAGGGTTCTCTGTGTTGTTAATCGAGAGCCAGACTGACCTGTGGTTGCTGATTCCCAGGTTGATCCCCACTTGCACATCTGACACCCAGGCACTGTTTTTGAGTACCAGGTCCAGAATAGCAGATTCCCTGGTGGGTGACTCTACCAATTGATTAAGACTCACCCCAGTAGCATGATGAGGAATTCTCTACTCCTCTCTAAGGAGGCAGAGAAGGTAGACTGAAGTCCCCAGCCAGTAGTAACTCACCTTTGTTGGCCATCCTCAGTATGTTTTCCAGGTCTTTATCCTTCTCAATCTCCTGGATAGGGGGTCTGTAGATAACTCCTACCCAGATAGGGTCCCTGTTACCAGCTTCCAGAGTGATGCATAGGTCCCCAGCATCACAGTGCAATCCTTGGATTTTAGTTGCATTGATCCCATCTCCGATATACATAGCCTCCCCCACCTTTATTTCCCTTGAGGTCTCCTGAAGAGAGTGTATCCAGGGACAGCAACATCCCAGGTATGGTTCTCCTTGAGCCAAGTCTCCGTGATAGTGATCCAATCATGGTGGGCCTTGGCCATCATAGCAATGAGGACTGGGATTTTGTTTGGAAGGATGCGAGCATTAATGCACACTGCCTTCCATCCCTGGTTAGTCCCACCTGCTGCATGATTACTCTGTTTACATTTTGTGTCCTAAGTGCACTTTCTGTTTCTAGTGCCTTTGGAACATCTTTGTGGAATTCCCCAACCTTTGTCACATGTGGTGGTTGTGATGTAGCGCCCTGGTGCTGTCAACATGTTTGATGATGGGGGGAAGGGCACCAGCTGGTCCATAATACGCAATGGTTGCTGGTGCCCCTTCCCCTTCTACTAGTTTATATGACTGACGAAAACGTCAAATATTTGCCTGAGAATGCATATCCCCTCCTTTGTAAGGTGCAGGCCATCAAACTTAAAGAACTTCCTTTTTCCAGAAGTTTTGCCAGTTCCTGATGTAGCCATGCCCCTTATCCTGACGCCAGTTTTTAAGCCAGGTATTAAACACGCAGATGTCCCCTTCTCTGATCTTCTGCCTACTAGTGCCCCTTTCCCACACAGGCAGAATCTCTGAGAAGGAGATGCTGGATATAAAGGGAAGTTAGTTTTTTGCCGAGTTTTGTTAGATTTTGCTTAGCCTTCTCCACAGACCGACTAGCTAAGTCATTTGTGCCAATATGGATCAGAATGTGTGTGTCCTGCTTGGTGTTGTACACAATGCCCTCAATGTGGTCTGTGTCCTTCCATGCCAATGTTCCTGAGAGGCATCTTAACGTAATCTCCGATCGGCCACTTTGGTGGATGTGACTCTACTCCATGTATCATAGAGTCTCCTATTATTAGTACGTGCTTTTTTTTTGTCTTTGGTGACCTTCGATTTGGTTAGCTTCTCTGTTCGACGTTTGTAGTCCACTTCCACTGGATTGCCTGCTTTGGCAGTAGGTATGGATACCAGTGGAGAGAACCTATTTGACCATGAATTGGTTTTGGAGTCACCGTGGCACTGCTCTTCGACTTAGCTTTGCTGTTTCTAACCAACTGCCATCCACCTGGTTTGCTAGTTTTCTGGGGGAGTGGCATTGGTGATATGTGGGCAGAGTTCGATGATGGCAAAGTGTTGTGATGTATAGAGTGGTTGAGTTGTGCCCTGAAGTAGGTTATCTCAGCTCATGCTGCATGGATCTGAGATCTTAGCTACTTGAGGGAAGAGCGTGTAAGACAATGCCCCACACGTATTGCAAGTGCTCTGGTGACTAGGGTCCCACAAAGTCTGAAGTTCACAATGTCCATTTGTCTGCAGGCATGGAACCAGGCAAAAAGGATATGATCTGTCGCTCTGCAACATCATGATTCGGGACCGATGCATGAAATGACACAGGGAGTGCTCATGAGGTGGGGTTCCTTTATAAAAAGTATGGAAATTAGGGACGGCCTGCCAGAGCAGTGGTTGGACTTCCACTTGTGATACCGATGACCCAGGTTTGGGAACGGACCTGGGAGTCGGAGGGCCGGCCGGAGGAGAAGGATTGAGCATCCTCAGGACTGCTCTCCTTCTCCGAGGGGCAAGGGGAAGTGTGTCAGGTGCTTCGTTGACCCCTGGTGGAGGCTAGGGGAGCTGTGCAGACAGTGCCAGAATGTAGGGGGGCAGGACGGATGCTGGTCATCATTGCACATCCCCACCCCCATGCATACAGCATGTGAAAAACTGCTGGCCCCCTGGCATGACATCCCTGCACAGCCGTGGTCCTCACTGCTTTAGATGTTCACCGGGGGGTCCCTCTTCCATGGCCCCGACTGCAAGCCGGGGCCTGGCCACAAAATGTTGGGGAGTTCCAGTGGCCTGCTCTAGGGGTTAGCCTGGGCATGGGGGGGCACAGACAGGGTATGGGCTGACCTTCTGAGGGAGGATTAGAGGTCTGGCAACAAAAAAGTATGGAAATTCATTGCAAAAACTTCATTAAAGCATCAGTTAGGGTTCTTACTAAAGCAATAAATGCAGGGAAATTGGGTGTTAAGGCTTTCCAGTCCTAACACCCCTACTACCCTCCACAACCCCTACAACTGCAACTACCCCCCACCCTCCAAACACCAACACGCGCGTCAGGAGTGCCTTGGGCCATAGGCCCTAATGTTCTCCCCATTCCATCTGTAAGGAACCTGATATGGTACAGTGTAGGAGAATGGGGTGAGCATTGGGGCCCATGACCCAAAGGTACACCCCGACACTTGTTGGTGTGTGGAGGGTGGGGGTGGTGTTGCAATGGTAGGGTTGGGTGGGGCCCACGACCCTAAGGCACACCCTGACGCTTGTTGGTGTGTGGAGGGAGGGGGTGGTGTTGTGATTGTAGGTTGGGCAGGAGGGTAGGATGGGGTGGGGTGTTAGGGTTAGAAACCCTAACACCCAATTTCCCTGCATTTATTGCTTTAGTAAGAACCCTACCTTATGGTTTAACAAAGTTTGCAATGAATTGTATAATAGATGGCTATGTGATATAACATTTTTTGCATTATTTAAACTGGATCTCAGGGTTGGAATAGGGCCTTCCTGTAAAATAATACTTCCTCATGTCCCTCCTGAACCTCCCTCCTATCAGTTTCCACACCTGCCCTCGAATTAGCATTCAAGCTAAATAGCTCCTGAAAGGGAACATTGTTTATCCAGGAGTAGCACACTAAGCTGAAGCTTGTTTCCAGATGTGACCTGGAAGCACAAGGAAGTTACATAACTTGCTCAGGATCACAAACAGTATGCACCTAGGTGGATAGCCTGAAGGGCTCTATCATATCTCCCCTCACCCTTCTGGTCTCCAATGAGTACATGTTCTGAGCCTTGAGGTGTTCCTTGCAACACCTGCCCTGTTGGCCCTGAATCATTTTCATTACCCTGCAGCCTGTCCCTATCCTTCCTGAGGTGAAGGCTCCAGAACTGGGGGTAGTACTCCAGGTGTGGCCTCACTAAAGATCTATAAAGGGGTAGTATTACCTCCTTCCTCCTGCTATCAATACCCTTCCCCATACACCCAGCATCCTACTTGCCTTACCATAGGCCTTGTTGCACTGGCTCGATTGCTTGAGGGTGTCACTGGGAACTCCAAGGTCACGTTTCACAGCTGTAGTGCTGTCTCACCCCACATAACCAGTACTCTGTCCAGGGGGTTTTATTCCCTACGTACATCACTTTGCCCTTTTTGGTATTGAATTTCAACTGCCAAACCTTAGATCATGCCTCTAGCTTTCGTACATCACACTGCTATTCTTGGATTCCCTCATCACTATCCACTCTCCCATAGAACACAGTGTCATCTGCTGAGAGAGAGAACCTGCCCGATACCTTCTCCAATGTCTCTGATGTACATATTGAAGAGGACCGGGCCCAGGACTGATCATGACCTCCATCTCTTATCTGATTTGATCCCACTGACCACGACCCTCTGCTGTCTACCCTTTAGCCAGTTTCCTACCCAGTTAACTATGTCCTTAGCTGCACCCAGATCCTCCATCTTCTTCAGCAAGCATCTATAACTGGGTAATAAAATTACCTTTCTCAGGTTCTTGTTGGAACTGCACAAAAGTGAAGAAACAACGGACAAGTGTTATCCAACACATAAAGTGATGTATTTCTGGTATATAAAGCAGGCTTACAACCAAATCACAGTGATAAACACCGGGGAGAACACCTCCAATCTTCCTTACCTATAGGCAGCAGTAAGTCTGTTCTTCTCAGATGAAAAGATGTACTGCAAAGGGTCTTATACCCCTGATAATAACCATAGCAACTACCAAAAAATATATATAAAAGTCTCATCATTGGATAGTGGCAAATAACATAACTTCTTACTAGCCTGGGAAAGCATGCTGAGCTAGCAGGAAGACAAGGTAACTAAACAAAGGGCCTGTATTCGTGAAGGCCATGTGTGGTTACATACATAATTGCATAAGTAATTGCTGTTCTGCACTAGAACTGAAGATGGCAGTATTGTCTAACAAATGATTATACAATGGTATAAACAGAGGTGTCTCCCAAGTGGTACAATTAGAATGATGGCAAATGCATTATGATTCTCAGTAGAAATATAGTAGAACTCAGATCCTGACACTTATGCTTATACGATAAGTGCCTGTGCCCTAAATATTACTGTCTGCGAGGTAGGGGGGCCAATCAGGGGTGCTGGTCCATGGATAACATTATCTCCCTTGTTGCCTCAGAAGGGGCAACAATCCCAAGTAAGCTGGTAGGGATGGAGCTAAAAAGTTGTTTACAGGCCCGATGCACAAGCCTTGTAAAGGAATTCGAGTTGTTCTCGATGTTGTTTTAGGGTACATCACAGGCAGCATAGAGTGAAGATTAGGAAAACAATCAAGAATGTTTGAATAATAACAAAAACTTTGAAGCTAAGTTCTACCCAATAATAACTGCCAATGGCAAGACTTAAATCACCATCATGAATCAAATCATTAAGTATATTATTAGCTTTAGATATATTATTGCTAATGTAAATCAAATGAGCATCTTTTCTAGCTAAAAGAGAGCATAAGGAAAGAGTCAAGGGATCAATGTGGACATTAAAAATAGACAAATATTTAGATAGGGCAAGCAAGTATTGGGGATCAGTATCGATAATGTCTGGTTCAGGGAGAGGAACAGGCGTGATCACGGTGTGACCAATGACAGTTTTCTGCTGTGGAGTAAAACAAAAGTTCAGTTTATCAGTATTACAAGTACGAGTTCTGTAGGCAAAAGATGGATAGTTAGTGACTATACAGAATTCTCCCTCAGAGGTATAGGTGACTCTGAGTGTTGGTACGCGCCAGTGATGTAAGTGTACTGGGCAGGTGAAGGTTTGATTTGTCAGCCGTGTGGTGAAGCGATGTCTCTCTTTAAGATAGCTTCTGGATGGTGCTGTTTCAGCATCAAACGCAGAAGATGCAGCAGGAGGGACGTCATCTGGATCAACATCAGTAAGGTTAGTCAGCAAGTCTTCACCCAAAGTCAAAGCCAGGTCAAGATGTTCTGGTGAGTAGCCACAAACAGGTTTCACAATGTCAAAAACGTCACAGCGGCACAAGAAGTAGAATCCTTTCTTGGCGCAACAATTAATGTGAGGAGCCACCCAAGCTTGGAGAACAGGGTGGTAAACCAGCATAGAAGTTCAGTTAATTCACGGAAAATGCCATTTTCAAAATGTCCAATGGAGTGAATGTTTGCCAGCTTGTCAAAGACAGATGTAGCCAGATCAAAGCATGGTAAGGAAACCGTGAAAGTGACAAACATACTGTCCCTAACAGAGCAAGAGTTGGTTAGGTAACATGGTGCTTTGTTAGGAAACCTGGAAACATATCCAATATTGCGTACTGTAGACATGGAAATGTTAACAGTATTCTGTAAACACATAGAAATGCAATCAGTAGCTGTGCAATGTGGGCAATACCATTTATACAATCTGAGATCATGAATAACATCTGGCATTTTGCCCAGTTCCAAGTCCCTGAAGACAGCGTTAACAGTGGATATAACATAAGAGCCATAAGCAGAACATAGAATTTTACACCCAATATATTGCTTTTCTGGCTCACGGTTATTCTTAAAAATAAGATCATGAAGTTACTGTCTCGTGTCATTGAATCCTTAAGTAATCTCCTTCATATTATAAACTGTATAACGCTCTTCCTCGCTGAGAGAATTAACACCTTACAAGATAGGGGGCATAACATCATTGCCAAGTGTTTGCTGGAACTTAAGTGTCTGTGCTTTAATAGAGGCGATATCCGCTATATTCCAAATAGACATTCCTGAGCCGAAGAGGCCAGTAACAGTGCTGGCAACTCCAGTTATACCAGAGACAGAACCAGCTGCACCGGTGATGTCTGAAGCTGCGTCTCGCTTGGTGCGTTTTGGTCTGGGTTTAGCATTTTTACGGGCGTGTCTAAAAACACCAATATGGTCAGTGGTGTGAGGTCCACCAACAGGATCATTTGTGCATGTTTGGTAAGCAACTACAATATCAGTAAGCATCATCTATGAAATGTAGAAGTATTAGTATGTTGACATAAACCAAATTCAGCCATATTCCAATATAATAAATTGAAAATAACTTGGACATGCATAAATTGCACATCGTTTATCAGAGCTCCTGGGAGTGATGTGGCAGTCAAACCACTAGGAGGGCCATCCTCCAGATGAGGACAGGCAAGCAGTTCTTCCTGACTGGGTGGAACTACAGAGAGATAGAGAGAAGAAGCAGCATAGTTTTGAAGACAGAAGTCAATGGCCTCCTGTGAAGGGAGTCTGTCACAAAAGGCAGGATCTATGAGTGCAGTAAGATTATACTGACCAGTGTGTCATGGAGAAGCCTGTCTAATAGAGAGAGAGAGTACCATTTTGAGATATAACAGTGTTAGGCCAGCCATGGAATGTATCTTTGGCCAGGCGAGCTACAGGGATTGTGTAGCCCATTAAATCAGTTTGCCATTGGATGGAAAGTGAAGATTTATCCGGGGCAACAACTACAGCATCCAGAAAGGCATCCTTGCCTTGTGTAACCTTAACTTTATTGTTTGGAATGTTAATCCAAACTCCCCGAGGAGCTGAATGTTCCATTTGACCAAGCAAGTAATCCAATTGGTCCTTGTGAGTCTTTGAGGGTTTGACTGGGGGTGCTATAATGGTTAGAGGCAGTAGTCCCACCAGTAGAAGAGGGTGCAAGATAGCCATCTTGCCAATGTCTGAAAGAAACTGAAAAGGATTAGTTAGCTGTAAGTACTATTCCACCCTATGGGGTTAGGAAAAGTAAGTTTTTAGTCACCTTTATATAGTTTGAGTTGGTTAGCATGGAACCACTTATTAGCAGTCTTTTTCTGCTGCTGTAGTCTGACCTGATACACGGCAGGGCTGAGCTTATTGACAGTGGGATAGGGACCTTCCCATTTATTGGCAAATGAGTGTGTGGGTTGTCTGTATTGGAGAAGCATTACTTGGTCTCCAACTTACCAGTCGACTTCTTTGACATGCTTGTCAAAATGAGCTTAAGCTTGTTGTTGAGCCTTGCCCATCTGCTTAGCAGCGAACAGGTGCATCTTCACGATGTCATTATAAAGCTTTTCCACATACTTGTCTACAGATACTCTATCTGCAGTAGGGGTGTGGAGATCAATCAACAGGTGCTCAGGTAGTCTCATAGCTCTATCAGTCATAACCTCATATGGTGTGCACTGGGTAGTAGCTGCAGGGGTGCCCAAAATTACCATTAGTAGTGGCAAGAGGGAATCCCAATCTTTGGGACTGTCATCAATGAATTTGCATAACATTTGTTTTATGTGTCTGTTAGCTCTTTCTACCTGATCTGATGCTTGAGGATGGTAAGGAATGTGGAATTTCTGATCAACTCCAAGTAGCTGGAGTGTCTGTTGCATCAGTTCCTCTGTAAAGATGGTTCCCTGGTCTGAGTCTACCTTTAAAAGTAGGCCCCACCAGGAAAACAATTGATCCACCAGGATCTTGCAGTTGTCCTTGCTGTGTTGTTCTTAGTGGGAAATGCCTCTACCCACTTGGAAAACAAATCTGTGACAACAAGTGCATACTTATTGTTCTTACTGGAGTTAGTAAGAGGGCCAATTAAATCGATCTGTTTTGCATTCCCAGGCCCAGACTGCCTTTAGGGCAGCAACTTGGCATTTTTCTTCACTTAAATGGGGTTGTTCTGAGCACACACACTATGCAGTTGTCCACACAGTGTTTCATACCTTTGGCCATGACAGGCCACCAGATGACTGTCTTGAGTCTCTGGAGAGTGTTTTCTGTCCCCTGGTGTCTACCAGTGGGGGTGTCATGAACCATGTGAATAAATTTGGTTCGCAGTGATTGTGGTGCCACCCACAGTTTGTCACCTGTACTCTGTTTGTGATACCAGATGAGCTTCTGATCACTGGACAGATGTAAATTGTCCAAGTGTCTTTTGTAGGGAATGCCAACAGGCAGTGGTTGTTCAGTTCCTTTGTCTAGGAATTTGAACACATCTCTGATCTCTGGATCTGCTTTCTGTGTAGCGGAAAGATTTAACAGGAGTTCTGGTACTGGTTCTTGGTGGGCAGCAATTATAGATGTCACAACTGCTGCTATGCACTGTTGGCAAGTCATTTCCCATGTCTCCCCTCCTCGAGTGCCAGCTTTTGCAAGTGAGTCCGCTCATTCATTGAATTCATGGTAACGGACGGATTTGCAGTGAGCCTTTACCTTTTGTATGTACAGCTTATGTGTGAACATTTGTGTAAGGGTGTGTATATGCACAAATAGTTCCCTATTTTTGACAGGGGTACCATCAGATGAGGTAAAGTTGTTCTTTTGCCAGAATGGAAAGAGCTCATTTAGGGATGAGTATACCTAATTGGAGTCCGAAAAGATGATGGCGTTCTCTGACACCATGGGGCATGATCTCTAATGCACAGGCCACAGCAGCCAGCTCAGCGTACTGTGAAGAGATAACAGTACATTTTCTAGCAATGTGCCTGAAATCACCCTCATGATCCAATATGAGCACTCCAATGCCTGCTACTTTGTTCTCCATCCACATAGGATGCAGAGCCATCTGTGAAGATGCAGAACATTGTTTTGTCTTCCAGGACCTCAGGAGAAGGGTCCTGGGTCAGGGAGGTGAGGTGGTTGGAGGACACAGTCACGGGGCTTACTTGTGTACAGTAGACCATGGGCCAGGATTGATGGCATTTTGGCAGGCAGTACTTTGATGTCTATCCTGCAAAAGCAAAGACCAATGGGTGAGTCTGGTGTTAGAGACTGATCCATCTTTTTCTTTGTCTGAAAGCAAAAAGTTAGTTGGAGTATGACAGGTATGCAGAATAATAGGAGCATATCCAATAATGTAGAGGAAGTGTTTGACAGCCCAGAAGGTTGCCAGGAGTGTCCTTTCACAGAGACTATATTTTCTTTCTACTGGGGATAGCATCTGAAATGCATAGGCAATGGGCCTGTAGTGCCCATTGTACTTTTGTGCCAGCACTGCAGACATGGCCACATCAGAGGTGGCAGTTTCCAAATGGAAAGGTAATCTTGGATTTGGGTTGATCAGTGTTGGGGCTGAGGCCAAGGCCTGTTTGAGCTGGGCCACAGCTTCTGTGTGTGTGTGGGGGCCGATGTCCATGGAACATCCTTTTTCAGAAGTTCATACAGGGGAGCGGCCTTCAAGGAAAATTAGGAATAAAATTCCTGGAGTAGTTTAGCATTCTTAGGAAGCATCTGAGGGTTGCCACGCTAGTGGGAAGTGGCAGGTCTTGCAAGCCCTGGATCTTTCTCACAGTGGGGCTCCTCCCTTGGTCGATGATGCGTAGACTAAGGAAGGTAACCTCCTTCTCACACAATTGTGCTTTAGAGCGGTTGCACTTGAGGCCTGCTCTCCTAAGGGGAGTCAGTAGTTCATCCTGAAAGGTCAGATGTTCTTCTTTGGTGGTGGTTGCTAAGAGAAAGTCATCCAGGTACTGCAGGAGACACTGGGGAGTGGAAAACCCCTGAAGAGCATTCATCATCTGGAGATGGACGAGGGAAGGGCTGTTGTGAAAGCCAAAGGGCAGACAGGTCCAGGTGTACTGGCACCCATCAAATGTGAAGACAAATTTGTATTGACTTTCTTGTGCTAATGTGAGTGACCAAAACCCATTACAGATGTCAAGAGCTGAGAACCACTTTTTGTCAGGTGTCAGCAACTTGAGCACATCAGGGGCTGATGCCACAGTTGGGGCACAGCAGGGGGTGACTCGAGCTTTCTGTAATCAATTGTAAGGCTCCAAGCTCCATTTGGCTTTTTCACAGGCCAAATGGGCGAGTTGACTGTAGAAACATAAGCCCTAATCACTCCTAGTTGCAGAAGTGATTGGATGGTTTCCCTCAATGAGGGTAAGGCTTCAGCAGGAAATGGGTACTGCTTCTGCCTCACAGGATTAGGTCCTGGGATCTCAATGGTGGTGTGCATCCTACCGTAATCGTGCTTGTTGGTAGCAAACACATCAATATGTTCCTGTAGTAATGGTTGTAGTTCAGGAAACAAGCCATGACGTCACACTCCTTGTTGTTATGGGAGATGGCTGCCACCACATGGGAGTCTGGTATGGTGACAGCATGACATTGTCCTTTGATCTGTAGCAATAACCTGTTAGCTAGGTCCACCACACAGCCATGCTGTGCAAGAAAATCGATTCCCAGTATGCTGGGGTGATGACGTAATACCATGAGGTCAAAGACAAAATTAGTTTTGAGATGGTCTACCTGCACAGTCAGAGACACAGATCAATAAGTTTGTAGCTGGGTACCATCTACCCCTTGTGCACTGGTCTTCCAGTTGGTAGACCAGGCAGACGTGGCTGGGTTCTCATCATGGAGAACAGACATGGCTGCTCCTGTATCCAGAAGCATGTCTAGTTGGTGGCCCCCGACCGTGGCCCATACACAAGGCCATCCGTTTGTGTCAACAAGCTAGTCACTCACAATCCGGACTGGGGCCTGTAATTGTCAATCAGTGCTGCTCCCGACTTCTTCCTCATCCTCCTGTCCCTGTGACCTGAGGCCTTTGGAGGACCACTGGGCTCCTCTCGGCACTTCACAGGACATGAATACTGTACCTCTGACATGAGGCCCAAGATCTCAAACTGTTCAACTGGCGGTTCCCGAATCACTGCATCAGCCTGGCCAGTCACTGATGCTGTGAAAGGGTTTTTTTCTCAGCTGCTCGTTTGCTCAGTAGCCGAAGACCAGAAAGGGTTGGTGCTATTACTAGCTGGTGCCAGGGTCGCTATGGAACATGTTGATGTGGCCTCATTTGCAGCACGAGCCTCCTCCAGCTGTTTATGGAGGGTCTCGGTTTCATCCTTTAGGTCCCGATTGCTAGGCCCCTTACAGTACTTGCCATCGGAATTTGAGTATTTTCCATTTCTGTTGTGGTTGTTATTGTTCCGGTTATTCTTATAGTTCTGGTCCCTCCCCTTCCCGTTGTGCAACTGTCGGTCATCAGAAGGGGCTTCCTGTTTATCGTTGTTGCCTTCTACTATATAATGGGTTGGGGCAGGGCCTACTGTGGCGACTTGGGCCAGGGTGGCCTGGGCCATTGGAGTTTGGATGGCAGCAGCCTTGTTGGTGTTTTTACTGGAAACTAGGTTATGGAGGTAGACCTGAAAGGCACGCTCTGTCTTGGTGAGGATGTCGGCAAAGGTATCGGTCTGCGGGTAGATGTTGAGTTCAACCTTCTCCTGGAGAGCTGGAGTCATCTTCTAGATGTACAAATCCTTGTACTCAATTTGTTTTTTGTCGGCATTCTCACCCACCAGGCCTTTGCTGGCCTCGTAGGCAAGCCACAACTGCTGATGGTAAGCCGCTAGGCTTTCCTTCATATTTTGCTTGACCTTATAGGCCAGACTCCAACAATACCTGGAGAACTGGCAGCAAGAAGTGCCTGTGCGATATCGTTGTAGTCGAGCATCTTGCAATTGCGGACAGCCTCTGGGAGTTTGGTCCAGAGGGAAGGCCCAATGGTTTGTCTCAGGACTTGGACTCGGTACTCAGGTTGGAGAGAAAGCTTCTCGCAGAGGGAGCACACCTTCTCCAAATGACAACTGAGGTTGTCAGTTGAGCCCATCTGTCCAATGCCTTGGGCAATTTGCTGAACAGAATGAGCAACCTGTAGGGGATTGGAAGTGGGTGAGCAGAAAGCGGTGTTTAGTTCCTCATAACCCAAAGCACCATGAAGGACAACTTCTGCCACTGCATCAGCGACTGCTTTGAATGCATTTTCCTGAGTTACAGCATTTTTGAACATGTGTCCGATCTGTTACTGCATGGAGGAGCTTCCCTCAAGGATTGATTGTCTAGTCAAGATGTCCTGTACAATGCCTCGCACTTCCGTACCATCTTCCTGGGAAAGGGGAGCCAGTGGAAGCGGGCTCTTAATTGGAGGTGGTCGGCCTCCCGTATCATGGGGGCCACCATGTTTCTTTTGATGTAGAAGGCATTGCAACATGACATGGGGACAGGCTATAATGGCTGCCATCTTGGGAATGGCTGTTAAAGGCCACCGCCCTGTGGGGCAGGGTCTTGGATGTGAAGAGGAGTCCTATGTCGTTGTAATCACCTGATTAGGTAATGTCAATGGGTGTGTACTGAAAAACATTCATGGCTTTTACATGGCCAGCGAGGATATCTCGCTGATGGCACATTCTCGCCATCTTGTCTCTACATTTCTTGTGACAAACTTTAGCAGTGCCCTGCTCAATACCTGTCTCAACCTCACACTGCAATACTCTGTATGCAGCGCCCAATTCTATGTTTTCTCTAAGCTCTTTGTCTAGCTCAGGCATCAACCTCACATTCTCGTCCTTCAATTCAACATTATTCTCTCTCAAACTTTCATTCGTACCACTCAAAATGTCATTCAACTAAGACAGCTGTTTTTTTATCACATTTTAACCTTCCATTGTCATCCCATAACATACACAATTCACGCTCAGAGTCTTGAGCAGTGCAGTGTAACAGTCTGTTATTATGATCATGGAGTGACTGTGTCTCCTCTGCGGGTTTCTGTTCCCTTTTCAGTAACTCTGATGCCTACAAGCCCATCTCTTTTTTTAGAGAAGCATTTTGCAGCTCAAGGGAGGCACATCATGCTAGTAAACTTTCGACGGCTGTATGTAAAGCCATGACCAAGAGACCTTTGGTGTGGTATTTTTTGGCTTTTTGCTTCGACTCTAGATATTGATCAGAGATTGTACGCAGAGGGTCCTCTGATGACTTTGTGTCCAGCACGCAAATGGTCCAAGCTCCATGGGAGGGATAGTTTAAGATGTCTAGTCTCAACTCTGTGCACAATTCAGGCATAACAAACAAAGGGGTAAACAAACAAAGAAAGCAGTCAAAAGACTGGAATAAAATCCTTGGCGCCGTCACCCAATGGCTTTCCGTTCCTCCTGGGCAAATGATGGTGCCAAGGAGGTACGCGGCTACTCACAAAGGGAGTGTACCAGTGGTTCGGTGTGGGTCTGCCACACCTGAAACCGAGACAGAACAAGTCCATATAGGAACAATCACAGTAAGTTCAAGTAGGCCCAAGTAGGAAAAAATGCACCACACTACTCAACATTCAGTACAAAGAGCTCAAATGGAATCCTCACTTTGTACATTCCAACCATCCCACGTTCGCCAAATGTAACTGGGTAATAAAATTACCTTTCTTAGGTTCTTGTTGGAACTGCACAAAAGTGAAGAAACGACAGACAAGTGGTGTCCAGCACATACAGTTATTTTATTTCTGGTACATAAAGCAGGCTTACAACCAAATCACAGTGATAAACACCGGGAAGAACACCTCCAATTTTTCTTACCTATAGGCAGCAGTAAGTCTCTTCTTCTCAGAGAAAAAGGTGCAATGCAAAGAGTCTTATACCCCTGATAATAACCATAGCAACTACCAAAAAGATATATAAAAGTCTCATCATCGGATAGTGGCAAATAACCTGACTTCTTAGTAGCCTGGGAAAGCATGCTGAGCTAGCAGAAAGATAACTAAACAAAGGACCTGTATTCGTGAAGGCCACTTGTGGTTACATACATAACTGCATAGGTAATTGCTGTTTTGCACTATAACTGAAGATGGCAGTATTGTCTAACTAATGATTATACAATGGTATAAACAGAGGTGTCTCCCAAGTGGTACAATTGGAATGATAGCAAATGCATTATGATTCTTGGTAGAAATACAGTAGAACTCAGATCCTGACATTTATGCTTATACAATAAGTGCCTGTGCCCTAAGTATTACTGTCTGCTAGCTAGGGGGCCAATCAGGGGTGCTGGTCCATGGATAACACATCCATGGGGCACTGAGTCAAAAGCCTTGCTGAAGTTGAAACAGAGCCAATCCATAATGTAGCATGGCCCCTATCCAATTCCCTATCTCCCAAAGAAAACTATCAGGCTTGTCTGACAGGACCTCCTTGGCACGAACCCATGCTGTTTACTATCCTGGAGATCATTGCTCTCCAGGTAGTCCATGAGGTCTTAGGAAAGTAGATAAGTCACACTCGTGGAACAAAAGACTGGAGAAGGTATGCCAATTTGCAAAGTTTTAATCCAGCAAGGGCAGACGCTGTGCACACCCCAGTGTTTCGACCGGTAAAGGTCTTCCTCAGGGGGTGTGTCTCATCATTTCAAAACAGCCCCTTTTAAATAACATCACAGATCACATGATCAAAAACTCTGTATGGAAGTCGCTTTAAACAGCCAAAACAAACTAGTTGCTATATAGCCATACAACAGCATAAAAAAGGGGAGCAAATCTTTTACACAAAAAGACATTCCAAAAAAATACAATCCATTTATAGTACATGCATCTTAAATGAGTTTCTTCAGAAAAAAAGAGACACTAAAGTATAGAGAGAAAAGTGGGGGGGGAGGACATTTTTAGGTAATAAAATAAGCTCTGTTCAAATAACAAATTCTATATAGCACTATATCTTACAATATCCACATTAAATGTTCAACTCATAACAATTCATGCCTTTGACTGACTGTAATGGATCCCCTAAATATTTGCATTCAATTAAATCCTCTACATATTTAATAATGTCCAGTCTATTTATGTAATCATATAAAGGCATTAGTGATAGGAGCAAGGTTTAAATGGACACATCACAGATAATCAAAAATCCATACCTTATATGTTGAAACTTCAATAATTGGTAATCTTCAGTAATTAATAAGTTTTAAATGGACTTTGGACTTGTGTGACAGTCACCAATTTCCAAGCAGGTAGAGAGTGGTAAAAAGGATGGAAGGAGGCCGAAAGAAGAAAGTTAGTGAAAATAATTATTTTTAGAGAAAAAAACAAGAAGACATCTAATAATTGGGAGAAGGCAAGAGGAAGAAAGAGAACGGTAAAGGAGATGGGTTTATATGGAGAAATGTCAGAAACAGACAAGACTGAATGAATATATTGTTGAATCTAAGAACAAATAAGGAAAAATTGCAAGGGATGGGAAAAAAGGGGGGACGGGGAATGGGGAAGGGGAGAGAGCAGGAAAAGAAAATGAAGGAGGATGGGGTAAAGGAAAAAGGGGGAGGGGAAGAGAGAGGGGGAAAGAAAAAGGGGAGTGGGAGAGTAGTGTATATGAGTAGATAAGATGGAGATGGGGAAGAGATGTGTGTGTTGTTTGTAGGCAGACTAGGCAGGATACAAAAGAAACAAGAGAAAGATCTTATTCAAATCTATTTATTGTGCATTTTTTCTATTCATTCAAAAATAATTATATGTAATGTCCCTGCCACATATGGCTTTCCAAAGCGTCATATGCCCTGGAAATGATATGACCTACAATCAAAAAAGAAACAGATATAAATGTAAAATCAACATACAAAATTAACTAAGAAAGCCATATAGAATCTTTTTATCGTCTTCCAACAACTCCACCCATTTAAGTATACATTTGAATATTATTCATCCTTTAGAAAGGGTCTGTAGTCAATCTCCTCGTTCATCCCTTTTGGATTTAGGGACCCCATATTTGAGATCCACCTACTCTCTTTTCTCTGAAGTTAATTCAGTCTATCCCCTCCTCTGGGTGAATTCTGTATTTGTTCAAGCCCCATAAATTTTAGACCCACTGGGCTAGATCTATGAGCTATCCCAAAATGTTCAGCAATAGCATTTGCATAGTTTTTGTTCACAGTGGCTCTAATGTGTTCTTGTATCTTGGTCTTAAGCATTTGGGTTGTTATGCCCACATACTGAAGACCACAGGCACACCGCACTATATACACCACATGCGTAGTACAGCATGTAATGAATTGACAAATCTTGGCCGTTTTGCCATGTTCAAGTGGGTGTACATAGATATTACCCATGGATGCATATTGGCAGATGTTGCAATTGCCACATCTGTAAAAGCCCTCTGGTCTGTATGGGAGCCACTGAGAATTCAAAATAGGTGCGGTTCTCCTAAAATGACTTTAAGGCACTGTACACACTACAGAACTGTTTTTGAAAACCGTTTTTAAAACCAGTTTAGCGAAACCATTTCAGTGCATCCACACTGTTCAGTAACCTTGTTTGATAACGGTTTAGTGTGTCCACACTGCTAGTGTTAAACCTGTTCTCCTTGTAACTATTTTGTGTTAAGTCCAGCACACAGAACTGTACTTGCCTATACACACTGCAGCTGGAACTGTTTTAGTTAAACCATTACAGCTTAAAACGTTTTTACTCCTGTCCAGACCTGTGAGTAAAACCATGCTAGCTCTAAAATGTTTTTAATAATGGTTTTAAGACTAGGGCCTGGATAGTCTGACTGCGCCAGACTGTGGCGCAAGCCTGGGCACAGCGCAACTTGGCTGCGCAGGGGCGTTGACAGAGCGATATTGAATGGAGCTGTGCCATGAATATCGCACTCTGACCACCCGCAGTGCGCATGGTACAGTGGCACTGTGCCAGCGCAAGTGGCCAGAGTGGAGCAGGGGGATGTGCTAGCGCAAGTTCCGTTGCACTAGGTGCAACAACCACGATATTCAAAAGTGCACATGCAAATGGGGCCATAATGTATGCAAGGTGCAAATGGGGCCATTTGCAGGTCATTATGGCTCCATTTCATGCAGGTGCGCCGATCCCCGGCGACTTGCGCCTAGCGCCCTGCCAGGCTGCAGCTGTCGGGGACCGACGCCCCCTGCACATCGCGGAAAAGTGCCCCAATGCCTGATTGCGGGCATGTGTACAAGTTAAAATACATCCAATATCCCTGGTGATCCAGTGGACCGCTCGCAGCCCAATCGCGGGCATATGTTGTAATAAAATAAGTCCAATATCCCTGGTGGTCCAGTGGACCGCTCGCAACCCGATCACGGGCATAAGTCATAATAAAATGTGTCCAATATCCCTGGTGGTCCAGTGGACAGCTCGCAGCCTGATTGTGGGCATAAGTTGTAATAAAATGTGTCCAATATCCCTGGTGGTCCAGTGGACCGCTCGCAGCCCGATCGCGGGCATCAGTAAAAAACTAATGCTGGACTGTGTAGTACAGTACGGGCTGCACGCCCATTGGCTCATGCTGTGGACCAATGGGCATATAGCCCTATATATGGTGTTAGTCGGCGGGTGGCGGGGGAGCAAGCGGGTGGGGAGCTGCCACCTGCCGCTGACCAGGGGGGGAGCAGGGCGATGGGGTTCAGTGGGCAGGTGGGGAGGGGGTACCACTAGACCACCAGGGTTGGATTGGTGTGGCATTAGTTTTTACTGACGCCCGCGATCGGGCTGCAAGCGGTCCACTGGACCACCAGGGATATTGGACACATTTTATTACAACATATGCCCGTGATCGGGCTGCGAGCGGTCCACTGGACCAACAGGGAATTGACAGTATTATTACAACATATGCCTGCGTCGGGCTGCGAAAGTGGTCACCTGAACCACCAGGAATATTAGACGAGTATTATTACAACATGCACTGCCATCAGGCTGCAAGCGGCCACTGGACCACCAGGATATTGGACTATCCATTTCCATATACCCCGTGACCGGGCATGGAGATACCACCGATGATGCAGCCTGAGCACCGGGTGTCCACCCACAGGTGGCAGTTGCTGTGTTGCACCATGCAATATGGCAGCTCACCTGTGGGTGGTCAGCTGTTGCTTTTTTTTTGGCTCACCTGTGTGCAGCACAGGTAGGGGTTGTGCATGCATGGGCTCAGCACATCCATGGCTGAATGTTGGGATGTGCGGAGTATGCATTGGCACGCCCCCCCACCTGCGCCGCATACATTACTGATGCGCTCTGGCGCATCGGGATTTGTGCCAGGCTCAATCCCTCGCTTGAATATCACGCCGGGCGATCAGTAGTTATGATGCTAAGCCGTTGCGCCATGCATAACCCCTTTCTGAATATCCCGCCTCGGTATCTAGCAGAGTTTATAAATGTTTTGTTAAAACATTTTAAGGGGCTTGTAGTCTGGATGCAAACAGTGCTAGAGGGATTTAAAATGTTTTAAGGCACTTACACTGTTTTAAGTTCCCCAGTGTGTACAGGGCCTAAGTTAACAAGACAGCTAAATTCTTCCCTTTCCGTCCATAAGGTCTTCTTTGATCAGTGACTCCATCACTTTCCTTACAATGGAGGTCAGACTGACAAGTCTGTAGTTCCCCACTTGTTCCTTGTCCCCCCTTATGGAGTGGAACGATGATGTCTGCCACCCTCCAGTTCTTTGGAACTACCCCCGTCTGTATTGAGCAACTGAACAGTCCTACCAGGGGTTCAGCCAGTTCAGCTACCAGTTCCCTGAGTATCCCCAGATGCAACCCATCTAGTATTGGGGCCTTATCTATCTTTAGGTCCGCCAACCCTTTTTTGACCGTCGCTTGTAAATATTGGCTGCCTCATCTCTGGGAACCCCTTATCGGCCACTTTGATGCCACACCTTGTCTTCCTCCCTGGTGAAAACCGAACAAAAAATAATTATTAAGGACGGCAGCCTTTTGCCCATCCTCTTCTATCACCATACCCCCTCCAGTAGCCTAACAATTCCCCCTCCTTTTTTCCCTTAATATATTGGGGAGAAATGTTTTTCTCTGCCCTTGACCCCTTCTGCAATACACAGCTCTGTGTCCAGTTTTGCCTCTCTAACCACCCTCTTTGCCTCCTTATTTCTCAGTGAATATTCTCCCCACTGTTACTCACCCTGCTTTCCCTTGCACTTGTAGAGGGTCTTTTTCTTAGCCCCACCTTTTCCCTGACTTTTGCTGAGAACCATAATGGTCTCTGGAACTTATTCCTTTTGTTTACCATTCTCATGCATAACTTAGATTCATCGAGAATGACCACCTTTATTACCCTGCATCTCGCTTCCACACCATCTAAATTTTCTACCCAACTAACTTTTCCCTGACTAGTTCCCTCAGCCTTCCAAAGTCCACCCTCCTAAAATCAAGGACTTCTGTTCTTGATTGGGGCTTTCCAGTTTCAAGGGCCAGTTCAAACCAAATGGAGTTACGGTCACTGTTCCCTAGTCACTCCCCTACTTTTACTGCTCTTACGAACTCCATGTTGGTAAGTACCACATCAAAAATGGCAGTCTGCCTACTGGGTTCCTTAACTAGCTGTACCAGGAGGCAGTCCTGGAATTCATCCAGCAAGGCCTGACTTCTGGTGCTCCTGGCCACCAGAACATTCCAATATATGTCCAGTAGGTTCAGATCTCTCACTACCACTACTTCTCCCTTTGCTACCCCCCTTTCAAGTTCTTCCCTAAGTTCTGTCTCTCTCTTCTCCTCGCCTCAGAGGTCTACAGACCACATTTAAGCGTAGTTTTTTGCCTGAATTTACTGTGAGTTGCATTCACAGCAACTCTGACTCCCTATTATTACCCCTGATGCACCTATCCTCCACCACCGCAATGTCATCCCTGACACAGAGGAATACTCCTTCTCCTCTACCTTTTCCTCTATCCCTCCTGAAAAATGAGTGCCCAGAAACCATCAGGTTCTAGTTGTTTTCTGTAGCCCACATTTCACTGATTTTATTACCCAGGCTCTTGGCATTAAAGCATACTCCCTTCTACCTGACCCCTAAGCTCACATTGCTATTCCCCTGTCTATGACCCCTGTGTTTCCCATGTTCGCTTAGCCTCTTGTTTTTCTTGCTGTTTGCACACACTTTGCATTCCCCTTCTCTAATGTCCCCTCACCTGGTCCAGATTGTACCTCATCCGTCTTTATAGCCACTGAGCTGATATCAGCCCCCAGATGTGGGGGAGTACTAGATAGGATCCCCTTCCTCTCTCCTGTTGCCATGGTTCCCCTTGCTTCAGTCTCTCCTGCACTCAGTTTAAACATGCGATATAGACTTCAGACTTCTGCCCCAGCGCGCAGGCTCATTTTCTTGTCAGGTGGAGTCCATCACCCTTGAAGAGGCTCCTGTCCCAGAAGCCCTCCCCAGTCCCCAACAAAGTGGTACCCCATCTCCTGACACCATTCCTTAAGCCACCCATTAAACTCCTCTATCTCATCTCTCCTAATTCTATCCTTCTACACCTCCCTGCCCCACACAGGGAGGACCTCAGAAAAGGCCATGGAGGCTGAGTGTGCTGCCAATCTGTCCCCCAGTCTTTGAAAATTCAGCTTCACCATCTCCACAGAATAGTTCACTAATCATTAGTACAATAATGTACCAGCACTCCCAGCTCCCCCTGCTGCCTCTCTACCATCCACCTATCCTGTCTCTATCTCAGATAGCTGATGCACCTGGAAGGCACCTGACCATCCTCCTCCCTTCCAACTCCCCTCCTACCACCCTCTCCACACCACTAAACATTGAGTCCCCAACCATCAGGACTCTCCTGGTAGACTTGCTTCTGCTCATCACCTTTGGTGCCATCATGCTGATCTGCTCCACACCACCAACTGACTCAGAGTCCCCCCCCCCAATGGAGTCAGGTACCTGAGCCTCTTCTAGGGGTGCAAAATGATTTGCCATCCAGATGGTGTTGAGCTGGACAACCTCCTCTTTATGGCTAACTTTGCCTCCCTTCCCCACCCCCTCCACTTCCCCGGGCCAGTGGGCCTCTGGGGAAATGGGGGAGGTGGTCTCCAGTTGAGCTGATGACACAGCTGTGATATTTCTACCCTTGCTGCCACCAGCTGGGCATGGAACTCCACCACGATCCTGCAGATGTGGCAGTGCCTCCTCCTCCAGAGCGTATCTCAAGAGAAAAGTTCCCTACAGCCACTACATCTGTCTCCGCTCTGTACCCCATACTAATACCTTAGGCAACCACCTTAGTAATGAAACAGACATCTTTTTGAACTTGTAGTGCTCACCCAGGTAGGGTGTAACAAAAGATTCAACTTTAGAACAGACTTCTGAATTAAACTAGAAGTACCAGTAATAACAATACATATTACTACAAAACAGACTACAGTGGCAGTAAGCTTCAACTTTAGCAGACTACTAAATTAAACTGAAAGTATCAGTAATAGCAGTAAGTGCTATTACAAAACAGACTACTAATTTAACTATTAGTGCTCACCCAGCTAGGACGAAGCCAGTAAGCATCAACTTTAGCACAGACTGTTAAACTGAACTGGCAGCAGTAGTAGCAACAAGCAGCACTTCAGCACAAACAGGTTGCTAAACTGATTTGTAGTGCTCACTCAGACAAGGTGTTGCTAAGACGTAGCTTAAATAGATTCAAAGAAAGAAGATACTTACCTTGTAAAGTAATGCACTGTAATGTCTGTGACTCAAGCTCCGGCAGAGTGGTGGCTGCATTATAGGCAAAGGTTGGGTTACCGCGACTGGTAGCACCAACCAATAAGCAGCACTTCAGTACAAACAGGCTGCTAAATTGATTTGTAGTCCTCACCCAGGTAGTGTGTTGCTAAGGCTTAGCTTAAATATGTTCAAACAAACAAGGTACTTGTCTTGTAAAGTAATGTACTGTAATAACTGTGAATGATGCTCCGGCAGAGCTGCGGGCAGCAAGAACATTATTGGCAGAGCGTGGGTTACTGGGACTGGTAGTACCAACCAACCAATGGTTGCTGTAATGCAGGTACTGTATTTAAAGGCAGTAAAGCTGTAGAAGGGGACAGTGCAGCATGGTGCAGTGATTCAGGGGCTCTACTTGTGCCGATGGAGTGGCATGTCTACCCACCAGCAAAAAACACCTGCACCGGTGCACAAACCCACTGAAAGGGGGATTGTCCTGCATTGCAGTGGTAGTGCCTGCAATGCTCCTTGAGCAGTTTATACTGCCTGACCTGCATGAATGCAAATCATCTGCACCTCTTGTAACAGTGCAAATCATGCAGTGTAAACAGGCCTTTACTTTTATCAAGAGCTTTTAACGAATTCAATCATGAATGTATGTTACACTGGTGGGTTCAGGCAGAAAACTAGAGGATAAAATGAGTTTATCCTCATCACTAGTGGATCCAGCTGTGTCGTAAAGTAATGTAGCACCTGCTAACCTGTAGACCAGCCAACAGTTGCTCTTTTAACCTAATCTGAGTTTTAAAAGGTGGAATTTAGGGGGAGAGTGCTACCCCTTGACAAAACTGCTACCCCCTTGACAAAGTTCTAGCTCCATAGCTCCACCACTGATCCTTATGTATTTATACAGTGACTCCTACAACGTCTCTCTCCCTCAAGGTCTACATTTAAACTCCCTTAATCTCACCATGTGGGTGCCCAATAGTTACTCAACTCATCATAAATTGTAAAGCATTTGGGACACAGTGAGTATAAAAACTGCTAAATATAATCAATATTCCTTTACTTCCTTCCTTCCTTTACTCAATTGCCGACTGCAGTTAGTTTCAGGTGAGGATTTCTTTTACTGAATGCTATACTTGGGTCAGCCCAGGAGAGGGCGCCCTCAGTCTGTAGCTTCAACATAATAGCAAGCACTGGGCGTCGGATCCAAATCACCAGTATATCATTTTACAATTGTCTGGTCTTTCAGCTGGATAGATGCATAACATCTATTCTATGCATTTACGTGTTTTTTTTTTTCCTTGTTTTTTTTCTGGTGGATACCCCGAGTTGTTTGAACAGACTAAATAACCTGAGAAAAGGCACTCTGCACAGAAACGACAGTAGCATTTCCTAATGTAAGAGCCTGCAGAAATCTTGAAACAAATTTATGGTAATGATCCTAAGGAAATAAAACAGAACTGCAGAGATGGTGTGTTACAGTTCACTGGCTTTAAAGCAGGGCTCCAGTTGCCTATAAAAAAGGATGGATTGACATCAGCGGACCCCAGTTACTCAAATTACTGTATTGGGGCTGGCAGTATAGCATAGAGGTTAGAATAATGAGCTGTGAATGAGCTTGGTACATCCAGCAGACCTGGGATTGATTCCCACAACCTCCACTTGCATACTGTATGACTCTGAGCAAGTCACTTAACCTTCCCAGTGCTCCCAGGTCAAACCTGAAAACAGGCACTTGTGCCTAGTGGGCCTTACCCAGTTACCAAAGACTAAAATAAAAATAAATAAAAACTCAACATTCCAAAATGAAACTAGATTTCAAACTGTTATTTTTTTTACTAATATGAATAAATACAGGAGAATATAACCTTTGTATTTAACAGTTAATTTTGCCCTGATGCTATTAAGGGGCTGAAGTAATAATCCTCCATTTGTTGTAACATCACAGTCAAGTTCATATTAATGGACAGGTGATTGCCACCCCAATTAAATCCTTCTGTCAGAATACTGTTTGAAACTGAAAGCCATCTCAGTTTTGCATAGAAGCAGAAACCAGAAAGAAAGCCAAATTCCTTGTTTAAAAGAGATCTTTATGGCTTTCAAAGTAAGAGTGCCAGTGTTCACAGATGTACCCTTTAAAGTGAATGTGGCTTATCGTCTTGACTATACAGACATCTTCAAAATGATGAAGAGAACTTAAGTTGACTCATGCAAAATGCTCGCTATGGTAAAGGATAAAAAATTTAAGTGGACATAATCTAAACATTAAGATTAAAGGAAGCATGCCTATATACAGTAGTTAGAGCACAAGCTTGGGAACCAGGCCAGCCCACTAGCACAGCAGCAAGGCATCTGGCTGCGGCGCCGACATTCTGGGTTTGGTAATGGACACGGGAGTCGGAGGGCTGGCCGGGGGGAGAAGGACTGAGTGTCCCTGGGACTGCTCTCCTTCTCCGGGAGGAGGGGGGAAAAGTGTCCAGTGCTACGCAGACCTCTGGGGGAGGCTGGGGGTACCGTCATGGCTGGCACCACACATTTGGGGGCGGGGTAGACGCTGGTGTTATTGCACGTCCCCGCCCCCAGGAGCACCTCCTGCAAAAAAATGTCAGCCCGCTAATGATGGCTCCCCACTCCTGCCAAGAGAAAACCAAGGTCTGCCGGAGCCCTGCTCGTGGTCCTGTTCTAGGGTGGAAAACCTGGGTGCAGAGACCATGTTTCCTGGGAGGGTGCCCACCTGGTGGCCACACCTAGAGGAGTAAGCCTGGGAAAAAGAGGGGAGCGGTGAGCGAAGCGGTGAGACCAGAACCTTCAGAAGGGAACAAGTAGCCAGGTACAAAAAAAAACCTTGGGAACCAGGAGTTTAAAGGTTTTAATCCCACCCATGCTACTTACTTACAGTGTGACCCAAAGCAAGTCCCTTAACCTCTCAGTAGGTCATTCCATCCATCTGTAAAAACTGCACACCAAGATGGGAGCAGTAGTGTATGACCTAGGAGGGTGGCATGGGTTGCTGGATGATCTGTCAAAACTGGAGACTTGGTTGGAGACCTGGCAGTTGGGAATCAATGCTAAAAAGTGCAAGGTATTACATTTTGGGTCAAAAAACGCAAGAAGGAGCTACCAGTTGGGGGTGGTTCAGCTAGCTGTGACAGAGGAAGAGAAGGATCTGGGGGTGATTATAATGAGCTCAATGAGCAACTCAGCACAATGCAGGAAGGAAGCTGCAAAGGTTAACAAAATGATGGGTTGTATTGCCAGGGGTATATCTTCAAGGAGAGGGGAGGTGATCCTGCCATTGTATAGGTCACTGGTTAAGCCACACTTGGAGTACTTCATGCAGTACTGGTGCCCATAACTGAAGAGGAACATTAGGTTACTAGAGGGGGTGCAGCGCAGGGCAACAAAGATGATTCAGGGACATGGGGACATACCCTATATGAGCAGGCTGATGGAGCTGAACATGTACTCACTGGAGGAGAAGAGAGGAGAGACAGGGGGATATGACTGAAACCTTCAAGTACATGAAGGGAATAAATAAGACAAGCATGGAGGAGCTATTCAAGTTAAGGGGGGTAGGGACACTCGAGGTCACAATCTCAGATTGGAGGGAGGAAGGTTCAGGAGAGAAATGAGAAGACACTTTTTTATGGTGAGAGTGGTGTCTGGATGGAACGTATTGCCTGTGGAAGTGTATCCTGTAGAACAGTGGACTGCTTCAAAAGGGGATGGGATAGGGTAAGAGGGAGGGACAGGGGAGAGGAGGGAGGGGCAGCTGCAGTATAAGGGTTGCTAGCTGCACACTCGAGCAGACTCAATAGACCATAAGGCCTTTATCTGCTGGCTAATTCGTATGCTCGCATATAACTGAAAAGAGATATTGCTACTCAGCTAAAATAAAAGACAAATTAAGCAGAATACTTTTACTCCAAATGCAATAATGATGGAAGTGGAACTAAGAAAATTCATAAATAAGTCATGACTGTTTGGACTAGTTGGTCTTTTCCAGTTCCCAAAATTCATATGACATCTGTTATTTAACTAAGATGAATTATATAAAAGATTAACAGTAGGCTACTTATGCTATAAGCATGATAACCTCACTATGAAACACAACTGATGGTAAAAGAGTAGGGGCCCGATAGTCAAAAGTCTGTGTGGGTGCAAATGGGTGTTTGCTCTTGCAAACTGAGTACTGCACCCAGTGTGTGGGTGTGGTCTTTTTTCAGACACCCCCACAGCACGGCAAACCCATTAGTGCCTGAGTGCTAAGGTACCGCTGCACCTATGCAAAGGAGGGGGTCTTCCTAGCACACAAGCGCTGCGGTATATTCAGAGGTTTGCACCAGCAGTAATTCCCACCTAAATGTCCCTGGTGCCATGGGATCCCCCCTCACTCCCATTGCCATCCCAGTTTAATCAGAAACATCCTTGGTGCCCAGTGCCCCTCCCAATCACCGGTCTGATAAATGAGGAAAGCATCCCTGGTGCCCAGTGTCCACCCCCACCCACCTGCCGTTTGCCAGCCTGACATAAGAATAAAGTACCCCCTGGTGCCTAGTGGGCACCTCCGACTGCCGGTCAGCTAAACATATATCGCCCTCTTGGGGCTCAGTGTCCCGGCCCCCCTGGTCCTGGCCCTTTAAAGGTAACGGATGTCCCTGGCGTCCCGTGGTCCCCCCGGTCACCAATCCCTGGCCCATAACAAAAGCAATATCCAGTCCTGTGTGTATGTTGATACTATAGTGTAAGGTACAAGGTGAAAAAAATAACTATTCCTTGATGTGTCCTGGTACCCTCCCACCCTCCGATTGCCATTTCCACCTTTGCCAATGAAGTAATCCCTTGTGTCTAGTGACTCCCCCACTGGGACACCGACTACCTGCCCTGCTTACCTGAATCGTCATTGCTGCGGGAGCCCATACGGCAACTGGAACAGTCCTCCTCACACCACCTTGACCGGTCACTATATGCAAATCCACAGACATGTACTGTGGCACACGTCCTCTGTACAGTACAGAGAGCACATGCCCTATGTCCTGTACAGGATGTGTGTCCTTTGTACAGTACAGGGGATGTGTGCCTGTACAGTATGTAGAACATGTGCTCTCTGTGGATTTGAGGAGGTGTGGAGAAGGGCTGTGCCATTTGCCGTATGGGCTCCCACAGCACAGACGATTCAGGTAGGGGGTTGGCAGGGTGGGTGGTCGATGCCATGGTGGGGGAGGCCGCCAGATGCCAGGGATTACTTCATTGACAAAGGCAGAAATGGCAATCGGAGGGTGGGGGATGGTACTAGGACACACTAGAGAATAGTTGCTGTTTTTTTGCTACCATGCATCCTATATTATAGTACCAGCAGACACACAGGACTGAATGTTGTTTTTGTTATGGGGCCAGGGGGGACCACAGGATGCTAGGGAATATATTTACCCAATGGGGCCGGGGATCTGGAACGGGAAGGACCACTGGGTGCCAGGGACATCTCTTATCCTCAATGGAGGGGAGCGCTGGGACAGCAGAAATTCACTTCATTTTTACCGCAATTTCCTTTTCTGTTAGCTCCAACATTGTCAATGGGTAATCATAACAACTGGGTGTAGGGAAAGGGAACACTGTTTAACTAGGAGTAGCACACTAAGCCAACGCTTGTTTCCAGATGCGACCTGGGAGCACAAGGAAGTTAAGTAACTTGCTCAGGATCACATAGTATGCACCTAGGCAAAGTGAGCCCCTACCAGGGGAATGGCACAGCCCAAGCTTTAGAATGTTGGGCATCAGGATTTCATGCACTAGCAGCAACTCCCCAGTTGCTACTTACCTCGCAGTGGCATGAGAGCTACGCATATATACAATAAAAACAATGACACACTTGCAATAATAATATTCTGTCTTACCTTACTAACCGACATTCGGGGAAGGGATGCATTTCATGGACCCAAAATGAAGACCTGAAATATTCAGCTCTTTTTGTACAGGAGCCATGCAGCCACAACATGTCTCACAGGAATCACCCATCTGGTATGGAGGCATGAGTATGCCTCACGGGATCTGTGAATTGAGGCTAATACACAATGAGACATGCCCTGTCTTTCATGCAGATAACTAAACTGCAACAGGAAAATACACCTTCATTAACCAATGAAACCTTTTAACCTGCAGTCACAGAAAATTGATAAATCAGCATATAGATATACATATCAGAGTACAGTGCAGCAGAATAGAGAGAGGTCCACATAGGGGATTTTTTTTTTTTACCTTCTGAATTTATCCTCCTGGCCACCTCTCTGCACTCCATTCTGTTTCTTCTGCGCATCCTGCCGGGGATCCAGCCGCCGTCCGTCTTGTCCACACCCTGTAACTCCTGCGGCTTTCCCCCTGCAGCGGGGTGGCAGAGAGCCCCCTATCTCCCCACCGATCCAGTCTGAGTGCCGATGGATGCTTACAAAGCGGCCATCAAGCCCTTGTGATGCCACTTTCCTTGTCCCCCCATGAGCGGTGGCTGCAATGACGCCGGGCGGCTGGGAGCGTGTATCCGCACGCACGCCACATCCTGGCGCCTGACCCCACTACCTCGAGTACGGCATGCATCCCAGACCCCCACCCTCCACCAGGGGGTAGGCAGGCGCCGACCATCATGAACACCCCCCTCCATGGAGAGGAAGAGCATTCCATTGGACGCTCGATCCCTCTCCTTCCCTGCCAGCCTCTGGCGACCTGTGCTCGCTCCCGAACCTGGGTCGCCGGTGTGGCGACCAGCGCCTCTGCCCTCAGCACCAGTGGGCCGGCCACACAGGGGAATTTTTACTAAAAATAAACCTCTCTCCTAGCATGCAGGATAAGATTCTCCCTCAGGAGCCAAGCTCCTGGGCAGGTCCCATTGACAATGTTGGAGCTAACAGAAAAGGAAATTACGGTAAGTATGAAGTTAATTTTCTTAGTTAAGTTAAGTTTCTTCTTTCTGTAGCACTCTACATTGTCAGTGGGTAATCATAACAATTAGATTCTAAGAAGCAGTACCCATACAACAAGCATTTGTCAATGCCGAATGTTTGCTTGCTGGCATTAGCAGTGGTAGTGTAGAAGTTACAGAGCTGCGTAATAGGAATGGCAGTGAAGTACTGAACTGAAGCCAACCCCACCACCACCCTGCAGAGAGTGACAGGCATTGGGGTGTGCCTTTGGGTCGTCAGGCATAACGGCCACGCCATTTCACCACACCCCACCCTGCAGACACTGACAAGTGTACGGTGTGTCTTAGGGTCTTTGGCCTGTCGCACCCCCATTCCATCAGGAAATACGGTGAGATGGGTACGTATAGGAGAATGGGGTGAACTTTGGGGCCGAAGAGTCCAAGGCATACCTCCATGCCTCTCACTGGCTGCAGGGTGTGGAATGGTATGAGCATTACAGGCAAGAATCCCAAGTCACACCCCTGATGCCTGTCACTCTCTGCAGGGTTGGGCGTTATGGTTGGAAACCCTAATACCTCAGGAATTCGTTGGTATTTTCACTCCAAATTTTCAACATGGTTTTTTTGTGACCCCACCTCATGAACAGTGGCAATATCAGTTTGTTAGCCGAAAGCTGCTTATGCACAGCGCTATGGCATTTAGCACCACAGGTGCAAAAACATTCCGAATAGGATGTAAAAAATTACAGCTGTACTGTTCATGGGGAGATGTAAAAAATGGCAATGTTGCAAATCTGCAGTAAAAATATTAAAAAAGCTGGTGACGTCACGAGCGTGCATAGAAACTGTGCAACGCACACCTGTAATGTAATTAGTTTGGGGATTTTTTACAGCAGATTGTCAACACAGACATTTTGGGACCTCCGATCATGAACAGTGTCACTGTGATTTTCTTTATCTGTCCCGAACAATGATTTCCCACAGAGACCACGCATCTCTGCCTTGAAAGTGTGAAAACACATTTCGCTCCACGCTAGAAAATGACAGCTGTACTGTTCATAAGGAAGTGTGGAAAAATGCCACTGGTGAAAATCTGGACTGAAAATATTACAAAGTCATGAACTTACGAGGGTGCGTGGAAACTGCGCATTGCTCACTCGTAACACAGTCATTTTATGGACTTTAGTCACCAAATTTTCAACATAGCCATTTTAAGACCTCTGCTCATGAACAGTGTAACTGTGATTTTCTTAATCTGTCCCAAACATTGCTTTCGCACACCGACTGCACCATTGTGCGCTACATGTGCGAAAACACATTTTGGGCGACATGTGAAAAATGGCAGCTGTACTGTTCATAAGGAAGTGTAATAAAATGGCAATGTTGAAAATCTGGAGAGTAAATATTGAAAATTCGCAAACTTACGAGCGTACACAGGAACTGCGCAACGCACGCTCATAAAACAGTCATTTTTAGGAATTTTTTCACCAAATTTTCAACATAGCCATTTTAAGACCTCTGCTCATGAACAGTATCACTGTGATTTTCTTAATGTGTCCCATACATTGATTTCGCACACACCGACTGCGCCATTGTACGTTACATGGGCGGAAACATGTTTTGGGCAAGGTGTGACAAATGACAGCTGTACTGCTCATAAGGAAGTGTAATAAAATGGCAATGTTGAAAATCTGGATTGAAAATATTGAAAATTCGCAAACTTACGAGCGTGTGTAGGAACTGAGCAACGCACGCTCATAAAACAGTCAATTTTAGGGATTTTTTCACCACATTTTCAACATAGCCATTTTAAGACCTCTGCTCATGAAAAGTGTCACTGTGATTTTCTTATTGTGTCCCATACATTGATTTCGCACGCCGACTGCGCCATTGTGCACTACATGGGCGGAAACACATTTTGGGCAAGATGTGAAAAATGACAGCTGTACTGCTCATAAGGAGGTGTGGTAAATGGCAACGTTGATAATCTGAGTGAAAATATTGAAAATTTATGCGACTCATTTGTGCCGAGGTGAGGAACCGCGCAACGACACTCATAAAACAGTCATTTTAGGAATTTTTTCACCAAATTTTCAACATAGCCATTTTAAGACCTCTGCTCATGAACAGTGTCACTGTGATTTTCTTAATTTGTCCTGTACATTGATTTTGCACACCGACGGCATATGCGCTACATGTGGCGGAAACATGTTTTGGGTGAGATGAAAATGACAGCTGTACTACTCATAAGAAGGTGTGGCAAAATGGCAATGTTGAAAATCTGGAGCGTAAAATATTGAAAATTGATGAACTTACGAGCCCGCGAGGGAACTGCGCAAACGCACGTCAGTAAAACAGTCATTTTGGAATTTTCCACCAAATTTTCAAAATAGGCTTCTTGAGAGCCCACTTTATGAACACTGGCAGTGTTGTTTCATTAATCAGTCCTGAAAGGTGATTTCGCGCAGTGACTGCAAAATCACCCTTCGGGCCCGAATAACGCCATGACAGTGACAGCACTCATGAGAAGGGGTCCCAAAAACCCCATGTTGAAAATTTGGTGCAAAAATTCCAAAAAATGCCTGAGATATGCATCAAAGTTGAAAAAACCCTCTCTATTACATTATACAGCTTACTGGCATTTCCTCAGTTCGCGGTCGGCTTTGAAGAGTGCAGACGTGTTCCCGGTCCACCGATGATTGTCGCACCAAGCTCCGGAGGTAAGTATGGGGTGAGGGGGATGTGGGGAGGCAGGGTGCGCAGTGGGTGGGTGCGGGTTGTGGGGGAGGCAGGAGACTGCGGGAACGCTTTTCTTAACAGGGCTTTTAGACTATGCGGGACGTTTGCCATGCTGGGTGGGCTCCCAGCGTGGCAGCTGGAAAAGGGTATTTGGGGCTGGAGCCGATGGGGATTGGGCACCCTATCGGCTAGGAACACATTTGCCACGCTGGGTGGGCTCCCAGTGTGGCACCTGGATGCTTGAGGGGAGACAATGGAGCCGACGGGGATTGGGCACTCGTCGGCGGCGGTATGGGAGAGACAGTGGAGCCGACGCGGGATTGGGCACCCCATCAGGCTATACACACGTAGCCACGCTGGGGTGGGCACCCAGCGTGGCATTTGAAAGGCTTTTTTGGGGGGAGAGCGCAGCACAGCCGACGGGGGATTGGGCACCCCTATCGGCTATACAGTGTGTGCGTGGGGGAGGCGAGCACGCAGTGTGCGTGTGTATGTGTGTGTGTGTGTGTAGGGGGAGTGCACATGAGCAGACGATATCTGATCGCTACTCACTGAAGTGTAGCTCCCCCTTTCAACTGTATGCCACTGCATTTTGGAGCTGTCATAGACAGCTCAGCAGGCATTGGAGAACTGTGGCCGCACCTGCAAACACACTGACTGAATTGGAAGAGGGCTGCCACACCTCCGAAAACTCAGATGATGGCACTATGTTTCTTGCACATGCGTGCAAGCAAACATAAAAACCAGGAGAGGAGAGAATATTATCCCATATGCCAGATGCTTCAGAATTACTTGCAAACTGCTGCCTGCAACACTCTGTGACCAAAAGCTGCATCAGCAGAACTCTGAACATCCAATTTATAATGTTTCATGAATGTGTAGGCTGAGGACCATGTAGTCTCCTTGCATAGCTCTAAAACCTGTGACTTCGCCCCCCTCAACCCAAAAATTTGCCATCGTCCTGGTTGAGTGAGCCTTGATAAGAGCCAGAGGCTTCTTCCGTTTCACCACATAGGCCTTCGCAACCCAGGCCCCCACCCACCTAGCTAGAGAGGGTTTATGGTCCTTTTGTGCTTGTATGGTTGCCCCAAACAGCACAAGTAGACTATCTGACTTATGAAATTCAGACATACATTTAAAGTATATTCTAATGGTGCAAGATAAATTCAAACTTGTACAGTTCCTTCCCTTGAATAGAGGAAGTTGTGGACAGTCAGACACATATCAAGTTCAAGTTTATTGGCAGGAAAAAACTCTGTTGAGCAGGCTCATTTACAAGGAGGTCCTGATTAACAACAGGGACATTACACAAGCATATACAAAGTAATAAGCATTTAACACATGAATAATCCATGAGAAAAAAATAGGACAATTATATGAATACCTAGGCGCACTAAGGCTAGGAGTTAAATAAATGGTTAGCACTGGGTAACAAGATAGAGCCACGTGAGGGAAGTAGAATTACAAGGCCAGCAAGGAAAGTAAAGATAGTGGCACAGGCGGGATGGGATAAAGTCAGAGGGAAGGGGGGACAAAGGATGGTAGGACGGAGGTAGGAAAGGCAGACAACAAGGTGGAGGGGGTGGGGAAAAGTGAATATAATAGGGTGGCTATGTTGGCTGGGGCAAGGGCACTATGGAAGTGGTGGGGAGAGGAGGTAGAGATAGAAGGTAAAGAAAGGATAGCTGTAGATAAGGGCAGGGACTGTTGAGTGATTATAGTGTGGGATACAGACTGGGGTAGATCGTGTAGTGAGGATAGTGTAACATGGAGAGGGGAAAGGGGAGAGGAAGAAGGGGGAATGGAAGTATAATGGCAAGTCACTTAGGGGTGAGGAAGGGGGGTGGACAAGAGGATAGAGCAGTTACTGCAATAGACCAGGCAGGGAGAAGGCGCATATCTATGCCCTGGACTTCTGGAATGTAATCCTTATGCCTAATAAGGTATGGCTCCTTAGCAGGAAGCCTGAAAAACAATGCATCCAGTGAAGTGGATGAGAGTGGTTTGGAAAAACTCCTTTATGGCTCCTTAACAGCAAGCCTGAAAAAACAACACCTCTAGTGAAATGGATGGGAGAGGTTCGGAAAACTCCTTGTAAGAAACATTCAGAACCCTGAGATCCCACAGCAAACCAGATCCAACAGCAGACGTGTCCTACAAATATGTGCCTATGAGTTCCTAAGCCAAAAACCACCGGGGCTGCAATAGCAGAACCCAGCCTTTCAATGAACTCAAGTCAACCTCTCTGCTCAACAATGCTCTAACTGCGTGCGCGCGCACCCTCTGTGCACATGGAGGCGCTAGCACACTTGCGCAATACAAGTCAATGGGGCTAAATGTTGTGCAATGCTATTAATGTTGCACATGCGTGCGCCCCACAGGTGCGTGCTCGGGACACTGGCGAGAAGCCAAAAGGATGAAGAAGCACACGACCAGCCCTAATGATGGCTGAGCAAATGGTAAAAAATGGAAGTGAGGTGAAAATTCACAAAAAAAACTCCCATGTTGTCCCAAAATCACCAGTTTGCTCTGAAACAGTGAAAACACAGAAAAACCTTAAGTTGGAGGGAGGGGGGCATGGAACCGACGCTAAAGATGAGTGACCCCCAGAGACCCTAAACTTCCAATAACTTAAATTTGTACCTACCTGTGGCACCTTTTTTTTCTTTTAAAAATCTTTTTAAAACCAGGAGACCATTAAAAACACCCTAGCAAGGCAGAAGTGGCTCCCAATCCCATCAGGGGATGAGAAAGGGTTATTCAATTGGAAAGCCGTAGCTTAAAAGGCATGATTTAAATTTAGGAGTGCTCCCTGTAAACTGGTAGCCCCAACCTGCAGAGCAGAACTGCAGCCCCAAACTGAAGTCTTGAAACTTGAAATCTTCAGAGAAGAGAAAAAAGTAGCTCTGTTCCCTTTCAATGGCACAGCTTAACTGGTGAGTTGCTGCTACTGCATGGAATCCTCATGTAACCAACATTCTAAAGCTTGGGCTGTGCCATTCCCCTGGTAGGAGTGCACTATACCCAGTTGTTATGATTACCCATTGACAACGTGGAGCGCTACAGAAACTGGGAATCAGGAGGCTTATATTTGTTTAGCTGACCGGTGATTAGAGGGAATGGGGACCACTGGGGGTCTTTATTCTTATGCCAGGACAGAGAAGGGGGGGAGGGGCACTGGGCACTAGGGATACTTTCTTCATTTACTGGGCTGGTGATCAGATGGAAGGGGAACCACAGGGGAACAGGTATTCATTAATTACATGCCAGGCTGGTGACTGGAGGGTGAGGGTGGACTAGGCACCAGGAATTCCATACATTTATGGCACTTAAGTAATTGGGGTGGGGGCAGCATTGCACTAACCTGTCACGATTCCCATGCAAAATGAGCCCATAATGGGCATGTCAATGGCCCCATAGAGCCTTACATGCCCATTGGGCTCATCTGCATGGGCCCCTTTGAATGTGTGCCTAGTGCTCCAGCGCAATCAGACCTGGTGCTGCTAATCCCTACACAGCAAGGATCCATGTCAGGGCACCACTACTTTGCTTAACGCTGCATCTACATGCCCCTATATTCAGTTGGTTAGCACCGACGCGCTGTCCCACTGACTATAGTATCCTCAGACTCCTGGGCATGGGCAAAGCGCAGTGCAAAGCTTTGTGCTCCGCTTTGCCCATTCTGGAATATCGAGACCCAGGTGTAAGAAGGAAAATGCCTCATTCTCCAGAAATAAAAACAAGTCCATAAACTGCAGTACACTTCAGATTATACATAGCAATAGCTGGATGAGACATATCTTGGCTTCTTGGTAATAGAACATCTACTGCAGATTATTTTTTGTCTAAGGGTAGTTACTGCATTTCAAGTCCAGTACACAAACAGCGACAAAACAAAGTCTGGCCCTGTACAGCATTACTCACAGGTAAATGAACGGGGTGGCTATTCAAAACAGACCTGCTGCGTTGCAATGGTAAGCAGCAAATCAGCGGTGCCTTCCCAGTATGTGATTTTCTTTCCCTCCCTGCAATTGCATGTCTGTATAGTGAGGTACCGCTGCACACACTGTACTCTGGTGGTTTGATTAGTTGAGGTCTCTGCTTCTGGCCTGTCTCACTGCAGGGCGGATGAGTCATCATCCCTCCTGAATGGCTAGACTCTGGAATGATTCTCGGATGCCATCCTGAATGGGCCCTTGTCTCATCAATCCCAGATGCTATCTTCCATTGATTTCGCTAAAATGACTGCACTGGATAATAAACACCAAGAGATTAAACCGGTTGTGACATAAATTCAGAGTTCTCTTCCTCTTAAGAAATTTTAAGTGTTAATCAGTTTAATATGATTTTTTACGGATTTTTTTCAGACACCAAAACAAAGTACAATGAAATGGGTGAAACAAGTAATTCGTTGTGAACTGTAATACATTTTATAGATGATGTAAAGCAATGCATATAAAACCTGCAAACGGTTTTAGTAAGCCAAGTAAACAGAGTACTGTCATTCTCAGCCCAAGATAGTTTTGGAATTTTCTTTTTAAAATTATCCACATGGGTAACGTCAAAAAACGAAAACCACGGATTTAACGCATTTTACATCAACCACGATAGATCACATTATCGATTTTATTTTGGAAATTATAAACTCGTATGATTAACTGGTTACCAAATAATGATAATATTAAACATTATGGCTTTAAACCACGTCTCTGTTATGCCCTAGTTTCGTACAAAAGATCCAGTGATTTTAATACCTTTTATTAGACAAGTTGGTCCAATGAAAGGTATCAAATCATGTATTTTTTCCCTAGATCTTTTGTCACAAGGACCAATACGGCAACAAAACTAATGTTTTAGTTTTGTACAGTAGTTAGAACCCTGTTGTTTTTTGAACGAAAACACCCAGCCATCCCTTTTCAGTCTGTCGTCTAGTTTCTCCCCTTCCCCTTAGCCTGCACAGCGTCCCAATCGCCGGCCGAACTCGTTGCGCCCTTCCCATTGGGCGGCTATATTAAGAAAGTGCCTGCACCCTTTAAATAGCTGTGACTTGGCTACCGGACCGCTAGTCAGAGTGGAGACACCGGGAGAGAAGGTGCGGGGTAGAAATACACTTCTTAATCCTTCAGACTCCGTACAGTCAGACTGTGACATCCAGAAACTAGAGACCTGATCTATTATCTGCAGTACAAGCCTCCGATCCATATTACGGAGCCTAAAACCAATGGCGCAGTGCTCGCATCTCTAGTGACAAGGAACGAGGTAGACAGCAGCTGGGAGACAAGGCGCATCCAGTCGTGCAGAGCACATAATCGGGGGCGGATACACCTACCGAGGAAAGCGGTAAAAGGACTGAGCTTTTTCACTTCACTCTGTCAAAAGCAGGACTGCAAAGCTCAGCCCCCCTTTTTACACTGATCGATCTCAAGTCTCCAGCAGAGTACCGAGCCGCAGCACCGACGGCCCCCCGAAGACACCCGCCGCAGCAGCTTGCCATGGCCGCCATCCGCAAAAAGCTGGTGGTGGTGGGAGACTGCGCCTGCGGGAAAACATGCCTGCTCATCGTGTTCAGCAAGGACGAGTTCCCCGAGGTTTATGTGCCTACCGTCTTTGAGAACTACGTGGCCGACATCGAGGTCGACGGTAAGCAGGTGGAGCTGGCGCTGTGGGACACTGCAGGTCAGGAAGATTACGACCGCCTGCGGCCACTGTCTTATCCAGACACGGACGTTATTCTCATGTGCTTCTCGGTGGATAGCCCGGACTCGCTTGAAAACATCCCCGAGAAGTGGGTGCCCGAGGTGAAGCATTTCTGCCCCAACGTGCCAATTATCCTGGTGGCCAACAAGAAAGACTTACGCAACGATGAGAATGTGAGGAACGAGCTGGCACGAATGAAACAAGAGCCCGTGAAGACTGAGGACGGACGGGCCATGGCCCTCCGTATTAGCGCCTATGAATACCTCGAGTGCTCGGCTAAAACCAAGGACGGCGTGCGCGAGGTGTTCGAGACTGCCACGCGCGCCGCCCTGCAGAAACGCTCGCGCCCCAATGGTGGCTGCATCAACTGCTGCAAGGTGTTGTGAGTGCCAGTAAAAAGAGCGGGCCGGTGGGGCACGGACTGTGTACAGGAGAGCGGGACTCCGGGGGCTCTGTGACAGCCTCCGCCTCACTTCAACACTACCGCAAACGACAGCTCGCCATTATACCAGCACGGCAAGAACACACGCACAAATTTGAAGGGACAAAGGGCAGTCAGTACAAATTGGGTTTGTACACAAGGCAAGGAAACCACGCACCCTGTTGCGATTCTTTGGCCCCCTTGTATTGGCCAATAGCTCGAGAACCGAGGGGTAAGAAAACAATTATGAACAAAAGTGTGTGTGGGGATGCGTTTTGTTTTCCTCATGCTGTGCCATGGGGGGAGGGGACTGAGTTCTATTATTGCATCAAGTCTGCTCTCGGCTGTAGTTCGAGAAATTGAGTTACGTTTACACTAAAAACTTTCTGCTGTAGGACTCATTTTGTAATGGCTTGCATCAGTCCTTATTTTTTTATTTTATTTATGTTGGTCGGAGAAAGAAAAAGAACTGGATCGAGAAGAGGAGGCACAACGAAGAGTAGCGAACATTATGGTCTTTGAAAGTTTACTTTGTTTCTCCAGGTGGACTTTGGACTTAAAATAAATAAAATAAATGTTACAAAGTTTATATGAAAGTACCCGAATTGACTTGGGTTGGGACAGGATGCAAACTGAAAAAATGCTGGAATTCACAAGTGTTTTCCAGTTGTAGAAAGTTATACATACTAATTTAAAAATGGGTTGTCGTTATGAACAAATGTGCCTGTAAAACAGCTTAATTTTTCTATGATAAAGCTGCCGTATTTTGTATTGGATGTAGTAAAGTGTAAGACATTTTCATAACAAAACTTTACTTGTTGCACAAATATGGTTTATGCCACTTTATGGACTTCCCACCTGCATAAAACACTAGTAATTCATGTAATATTTTTTCCACGCAATTCCCTTATTATTTTCCAAAATATAAAGACAAAGTGTGAACTGAAATTGGGGGGGGGCACTTAAGGTATGCCTCAAAGCTGAGTGGAACACTGAATTTTAGATGAATGTCCATTGCATTTAGAGACAGTTTAGTGTTATGGGACACTAAAAAAATCACTATTTCTTTATTGGCAGCATTGGTCTACATGAAAATAACTTGTACTTCTCTCAGAGAATACAGTGACTAATATTATTTTTATACGTCTTTGACAGTGGTACTAAGGATGTTTGTTTAAAACTGACAACAATGGTGAAGTTTTGAGACGTATATGATGTTTACATAACATTACTTAAGGATATAGACTGTATACAGTTTTTACAAAAAGAGAAAATATTAAAATAATCTTAAGATTAGCTATAGTTGTGTTTTTTTATGCTAAAGTGAAAAGCATGATGACTTAATGGTTCAGTATTATGACATCTTTGCACTTCATGCAATAAAACTGCTGTTAAAAAAGATGTTTGAATCCATACTTTAAAAAAAAAAAAATCAAAATATGGGATTGTCTGTTTGATCTTCGCGTAAGACAATACTTTTTTTTTCCCCCAGCTTGCCACTGTTAAGTGGTGGAATTTTCAGCAAAGGAATTACTTGCATTTCAAAATGGATGGTGTCAGCATAGTGCTGCTAATTTCTAATGCATTGTGTCCAACAAATGTGTTTTTAATATGAAGGTAATCCTCATAAAGTTAGTATTTTTCTTGATGTTTAAAAATATTTTCGGGCACAATTCAGATGGTTTATTGTAGTCGAGTTTCCTCATTATTTATTACTGAAGACATTTACATGAAGGCAGGATTCTCAGATTTCATCTCATCATCCTATCCCCAAATAAGAAATCTTAATCCTCTGCGAGATCACAAATTGAGAGTTATGACAAAGGAACTACTTTTAATCTGGCGCCCCCGAGAAATTTTCACATATTGGATCCCATTACTGTCCTTTTAATAAACTGTCTCTGCTTCTGATTTACAAAAAGTGTTGGGCACCATTTTAAAACTTTTTGATGTAGATTTTGGCCCTTGAACCATAGAGTTCTGTAGTAGAACAAGGACGTAAATTAAATCAAGTTCTGATATGGTCTTTACTAGCAGTGCGTAAATCAGAACCCCATTCAATTTTAAAAGACCTGTACGTAATGATGGAACAGTAACAATATGAACCAGTAATTTCAAACACTGCTTCTACAGAAAACACCAGCTGCAGGTTCAGAGCAGTTTTTTTTTTTTTTTTGGCGGGGGGATGTGAAGTCTGACCACAAAAGATAATAGGGACATAGATACAGAAAATTAATAAAATAAGTTAAATGAGCTCGGATTGTTTTCCTGAAGAGTGAACATCACTTTAAACTAGATTGAGTTTCAGTTAGATAATATGTGGTTTACAAAAATGCTAACTCACTGGGTTTTCAGAAAGGCAGTGGAAGTCTCCTTTGTACTGCTGTATGAGGTCAGGTAGGAGACTGAGCAGCCCAGGTCCTAGTGCCTGTAGTTCATGAAGTAATGCAAAGAAACCATCTCCCTTACCAACAATACCCAGTCTGAAAGCCACTTTAGGAGACTTGGAATATTTTAGGTTTGCATGCTTGCTATTAAGCATGTACAAATTTCTGTGATTTACAGCTGTTCTCACAGTACGAAGTATTGGATTTCCAGGATGTCCCATTGTGTGTGTGTGTGTGTGTGTGTGTGTGTGTGTGTGTGTGTTTAAACATGTTCTGGGGAGAGGGCTCAAAATCAATTTGCTTGAGAATTAACATTAAAGCAGCAGCACTATGGGAAAAGAACTTGCACTTTTATTCCCTGTGCTCTGCTGATCATATACCTGGTACTCTTTCTCGCTGGCATTGTACTATCACCGAGTAATTTGCTCAGTTATTCTCTGCCTTAGTTTACATTTCTGCCACCCAGCATGTTGCACTGGAACCCCCTCTGCTGCCAACTGCACATGTTTGTGACTTGCAGGGACATCGGGAATGGTCAGCAGAGGGTCCCTCTGCTATTGTCAAAAGATGTGATGCGATCTGAAGAAAAGGCGCAGCTGAAAATTAGCCGCCATATTTGTTGTAGCACTACAACACTTCAAATAAATTGCAAATATCTAAAAAAAAACTAAAGAAGACTGGAAAAAAAAACATTTACAGGTATGGAAATTGGAACTTGGCCGCATGCTTACAGCAGAAAAACAGAATTTTGATAGGTCACTTCCTGATTTTGTAGTACTGCTGCTTTAAGGAAATATGTACATTCTGATCTAATATTCAGTATGTACTTCCACTTAGGTTAAACTCCTCCATTACCCTGGGAGTGCCCCATGGTTGGATTTATTTATTTTTATTAGTAATATAGGAATGCTTCCACTACAGTGTTTTGAATGGGGACTGGTCAAGCACAGTCTGTGCTGTCCAGACTGGACAAACTGGCACCCTCTAGTTTGACTCTGGCGCACTCCCATATGAAAGGGACACTGTCAGCCCTTTTTGCGTCATACTATTTCAAGTTGAAAACTCGCATTTTGTGATTACTTACCTTCTCTAAGATTCATTGGTGTTGCTGGTGGGTTAATCTGCCTCTTTTCTTAGTAGAATTGAATTGCATGGTATTTGTGTAATTAGACCCAACCTTGTTTTGTTTCAAATCCTTGATCTGTCCTTATTGCTCACTTCCTGAACATTAGGAACACCCCCCAAACATTGCAGCTGCTCAGGAAGCTATAGTCTCCTTTGCTCACACTGCATCTTGAGTGACTAGACTGTGTTTGGGTGTTCCTAAGTTCAGAAAAGATGCAGTGAGTATTGATTAAGGAATGTAAACAAACATTTTGGTGTGGTAACACCAGAATGGGGGGCAGTCCGATTTTCACTTAAAAACAACAGCAAAAAACATCAAATTACCAATCACATAAGCACATTGTACAGAATGTGACCAATCATGTTTTTTAAACGAGGGACAGTTTGAGGCCAAAAGGGGTTGACAGTGTCTCTCTAATTAAAGAAGACCTGAATGCTCTAATATGGTAATTGAAGAGTCTGGACAAGGTGGATTTTAAATTCAGAGGTGCACATTTTCTTAAATGCGTAGCAGTGCTGTTCAGCAGAATTCAGCAGTTGTGTTGAAGAACTTAAATATTTCCAGTGTGCCTGTTGGCTTCAGAACAGCGGGGGTTGGGGGGAAGAGACTGTATGGCAGCTTTCGTGGCACTTTAAATTGCAAAAAATCTTACAAGTAGCCATGGATTGGTTACAGGAAATCCACATACTCAAATATTGTAATTTGTGTCCGTTTCCATTTCTGGTGATTCCATTTCCGTAGCTGTTGGGGGTAGAAACTTCTTGTTTTTAGTTCTGTTAAAAGTAGCCCTCTCAAACTATCCTGCGTGCCTCCATTTCCTGATTCTTAAAATCTTGTTTGTTCTTAGAAGCTGCTTTATGATTGAGAACATGGGTCTGTATTTACATAGACATAGGAATCTTGCCCTTAAATTTGATCTCCTCTTACTGTTTAATCCTTTCATGAAATCACAATCTTCCATTTGGAGCATCAAAAGCACGTTCACAGTAAGAGATTGTGATGTCACAAAAAAACGATTATAACTTTAAAGGTTTCAGCAGCCGGTCAGCTCTTAAAGGCTAAGGGTCCTTTTTCCATACAAATTAACCTTATATGAACAAGGAAGAGAAATGCAGACAATCAAAAATATAAACTTTAAGCTGAATTGTGACTAGTACGTTTTTCAAAGGGTTCTCAAAAGTGGCACTGAATTCACAAGGGCATGCATGCTGATTTGGTGGATATTACATACTAACATACTAAAAGCCAGCAGAATAGGCCAAATGGCCTGTCTTGTCTGCTCGAAAGCCAGCAACCTAGTGGTTGCTTGCCTTACCACCCCCCAGCCCCCAAGAGGGGCTTCTTTAGTTTCAGTTTCCCCTTGTACCTGTCCCACCCCTTCTTGAAGCCCTCCACTTTACCCTCCTCTACCAGCCTCCCTGGAAGCGCATTCCACGGCTCCACTACCCTCTCAGTGAAAAAATGATTCCTACGTTCCCCCCCTGTAATTTTCCTCCTCCAACTTCCACTCATGGCCCCATGTCACTCCCCCCTTTTTCAGCCTAAACAATTCCCTGGTTCCACTCCAAATTATTGCCTTTACATACTTGAAAACCTCTATCATGTCCCACCCCCCATCCCTCCTCTCCTCCAGTGAGTAAAGCCTAAGCTCTTCCAGTGTCTCCTCATAAGGCCTCCCCTCCATGCCCCGAATCATCCTGGTCGCTCTCCTCTGGACCCTTTCCAGCAGTGCTATGTTCTTCTTCAGATGAGGTCTCCAGAACTGCACACAGTACTCCCAACTGCGGCCTGACCAAGGCCTTATACAGTACAGAGAGAGGATCACCTCCCTGCTTCTGGATGTAATTCCCCTGGCTATGCAACCCAATATCCTGTTTGCCTTGGCTGTAATTCTTCTACAATTTTCAGAGTTATTTATTTTGACATCCGCCACCACCCCTAAATCCCTTTCACCCAATGCGGCTTGCAATGTGACACCCCCCCCCCCCGGGTATATACATGGCCTGGGTTTTTGACTCCCAAATGAAGAACCTTACATTTCCTGGCATTAAATTTCAGTCCCCACCTCCTTGACCACCCCTCCAGGGAATCCAGATCTCCCTCTACTGTCTCCCTCGGTTCCTCACCTGTCCACCAGTATTCCCAATTTTGAATCATCTGCAAAAAGACTCAACCTATTTCTAACTCCCCTTCCTGTATCCGAGACGTAGACATTGAACAAGAGTGGCCCCAATACTGAACCCCGAGGGACTCCACTCCTGTGAAACTGAGGGTTGAGAAAGAGCAGCAAAAACTGAAAACTTGGAGGGTCTGATGCACAGTCACAAGGAACTGCCTCGTAATCTTTGTGTCAACAGTTTTGCTGCAGTCTTTTTTTTTTTTTATGTGTCCTGAGCTATGCTCACAGGGGGTTGCACACATCTCTCATGTATTCTTCTGCATTTTAGTCTGGACACAAGTGAGGTGCCCCATGAAAATGGCCATCCTCAAAGCAATGGTGACCCTCACTGCTACGGCCATAGCACTTTACTGAAATCCCCTTCCCCATAACTACTCTGGGCTGGCGTTAGTGCTATCAAAACACTGCCTTCAGTGGTGGTGGTGGGTGGAGATTGTTGAGGATCAGTATTGCATGAGGGAGAATGTGGCTGGAGCCCTTAAGTTTGGGGGGTTGGGAGGAGGCCAGAAAGCATTTCTTCATGGAGAGGATGGTGGCTAGTTGGAATGTGCTGATGAAAGCGGTGGCCTTGATGAAAAAGTAACTTGGGATCTTTAACATTCATCTGAAACAATCACCAGAAAAGGCAGACATGACCTCGGTTTAACATCTTGTCTGAATGATGGCACACACTGACAGTACAGCATCCCACAAGTACTGCACTTGGGTACCAACATTTATGATATAAGCCCAATCAGTACTGGTGTGGGACTAGAACCCATGACCTGAGTCTGACCCAGAGGTGGATGTGCTACTGAGTTACTCTGGCAAAAAGTAGGCAGACTGTAAAGCATATTTCTGACCCCCCAATTTTGGAGTCATTTAAGGCTGTTTTGGCCATCTGCATCCTATATGAATTAAAAATACAGAGTACTGCGTTTCTTACAAATAATTTGCATTCTGTTGTTCACACATGTATTCTGTGCAGTTGCCTTGGTAACTGACACATTCAGGGGAGGTCTTCATATTATTATAGCTTGACCTTGATCAATAATAATAGTCATATACTGTTAGTAGTGGATGACTTGTGGCAAGGCACTTGTATTCTTCAAGATTTGGAACCAGTTCCTACATCCCAAGAATGCACAAGACCACTCTTACACTGCTAAAGGTGCTATTGGGGGAACAGGAAAATATATACAGTAGGCCATTTCTGTTATGACGTGGTGGTATTTAAACAGGTTTTATTTGAAATTATTCAGTCTTAAAATGGTAGGTGCCTTTCATCCTGATGAGGCATTTTGTAAGGGATAACATGGGAGGATGTACGGTTATAAGGGAATAATGCACACCTCGGGTATTTGCTAGGCACAAGGTACAACCAAGTGCTGCATCCACTTGAGAATTTAATTATACCCCTGTGACCGCATATTATCCCCTTTATGAAATGGGTTTTTATTTGTTAAAGTACATAGTTCAAGTAAAGTGTGCAGTTATAAAAAAAAATAAAAAAGTCATATGATGTGTTTTGTGTATTGAGGCTACAGGATTTTCACTGACCATTTTATAAATAGAGAATAATGCATAGGGTACTGATCATTATGAAAATTTAATGTTCACCTGAGGTGAGGGATGCATCATTACTCGGGTTTATCAATGCATCCCTTACCAAGGGTGAAATTAAATTTTCTTAATGATCAGTACCCTGTCTTATTTTTTATAATTGCTGGCGCAGATTTTTTTCCTGACATAGATTAATTACACACAAAAAACGCTAAATTCAAATAACGCTTTGTTTTGCTTGCTGCAAAAACAACTTCGCTTTCAAATATGAGTCCGTGCAGCATTTTGCTTCACTCAAAAAAACAAATCCCAGAGCTGTGAGACCCTGGAACTTTGTATTTCCGTGTGCTCGCTATCCGTTGCTGCACGATAGTTCATCGCCATGGCTACGGAGGTCGTCTGACAAAGTCCCTGAAATGAACTAAGGGACAGTGTTAAAATTCTCTTGTTTCTGTTTTTTATATTTTAAGTGTCCAGACATGGGATATTTTCGCCCAATGATTAGACTGAAGAGCAGCTTACAGGTTGGTGGAAATTAACAGTTTTTCAAGTGCCACATTCCCTAGCTGTTTGATTGTGTGCTCTAACCGTCGCGCTGAACTAATGTGTGCGCATGAAACTTGTAGCTATTGACTGGTGATTACGGGGAATATCAACTGGTTTTCCCCATTTATAAAAATGTGCACCAGTAATTATATGGTTTTAATTGCCTTTAAAGAGCTAGTGGATCACACTGTTTTTTTTCCCATTTGTTTAGTACTGGAATACAGTTATGACATTTTTTTGTTGTTGCAATGATAGAACTATTAAAGGTATGCAGAGGCAGCTGTGAAGACCATGCTGGAGATGTACCTTATGGTTGATTTCTCCAAGTGGATCACAGTGGGAGGGACCAGAAGTGCCATAATGGTGGAAATGCATGGTCATATTGAAGCGCATGTAGGTCGGATACAGATGGCACTGTGATTGTCAAGTCATATATGCTGTATATGCTGTCTCCATAATTAAGAGAAAAAAAAAACTGACAGACTGCTTCACAGGAGTATGTCTACAAACCCAAACCTGCCAAATCATGAGTACTGCCTGCCTCCCTTCTCTGTATCTGACTGCTGGTGTCTTGCCTCATGAGCTGAAAGGAGAGAGACTCGGGTGACAGAGAATGCCGCTGCAGTTTCCTGGGTCGGAGGTACAAAATACGGACTGCAGCCGCAAGGCATTGCTGGAGCATGCTGCCCAGCGCAAGTGTTTCTCTTCCTGACAGTTGCATTAAAAAGAAATGCGGGCAAAAGAGAGCAGACGCATGGGCTCGGAGGGCTTTACTAAAGAAACTTGAGAGGTGGGCAGGGCAAAAGCAGGATCTCAGAATATAGCATTATTGCTTTTGAAGACTGAGTGCTGTGTAGAAAAAGAAACCGTTTAGCAGCTTCCACTACTGTATATGCTTACTGTACTCCTCATGATACAAACATCCAGTTGCACCTTGAAACATACACTACACATCCACAGAGCAGTCCTTGACTTTTTTCTTTTACTGTGCAGTGGTGATTCTCGTCACTTCCACAGTTCGTACACTTCAGCTGTATTTTGAGGCTCTGCTTTTGCCCCACCCACCTGTCAAGGTTCTTTTCTAAAGCCCTCCTAGTCTGTGCTTCTACTCTCATATCTTTCCAGCATTAGCTGTTAATTTTCTTAATAAATCACTTGAGCTAGAGAAACAGTGTGTTCTATCAGTGCCTTGCAGCAATGCTTTTTTGCCCCGTTTCATACCTTTTAGAAGAGGAAAACCGAAGCAGCATTCTCTCTCAACTGAGTCTCTCTCCTTTTTATGTTGTCTTGTGCATGCAGCGCAAGCAACATTTTGTGACAGCTTGCTGGAGTAACAGGTCATGGAGGTGCGGCCGTGTTGTGGCCAGTGCTGTCACTGCTTTTTTGGGCTGGTCTCTGGCACCAATGAATGAGCATGCTGTATATGACAGTAGTTTAGAAGCGTGCCACCAACTTGAAAGAAATCTGCCGATGCAATGAGAGACATGATCGTCATTGCAGCGGCAGATCTTGCACACCTCCATTATGTGCCCCATGCGAAACATTTCAAGAAACATGGTGGAGGCTCCTGCTGTTTGCCTTTCAAAGTCCCTACAAAGCCGACATCAGGGGTGCCTAATCCCCCTGTCAGCATGCCCCTTCCCCAGTACATTTGCTGACAGGGGATACTAATCCCCGTCGGCATAATGTTCCCACTTTCAGTTGAGAGGGGTGCCCGATGCCCCTCGGCATCATGCCCCTTCCGAAACACAGACATGCTTTCTTTGCCGACAGGTGGCCCAATCTCCATCGGCTTCAGTCCCCTGTCCCCAAAAAACACAGTGTGCCCAATGTAGTACCAAAAAAAAAGAAAACCTTCCCCCCGAAGTTTGTATTTTTATTTTCATTTTTGTATTTTTACCTGTAAACAAGAAAACGGTCACTTGTTGTCTGTGGCGCCCCTCCCCCAACCTGCACCCACCCTCTGCGCACCCCACCTCCCCTCACCCCATACTTGCCTCCGGAGTCCGGCGCGACGATCTTCGGTGGAGCAGGAACACGGCTGTACTCTTCAAAGCCAACCATGAACTGAAGAAAATCACTGTAAGCTGTATAATGGCATCAATGGGGGGTGTCATCAACTTAGGTGGATATCTCAGCCTTTTTTGTGACTTTTGGCTCCAGATTTTCAACATGGGGTTCTTGGCACCCAACCTCATGAACTCTGTCACTGTCATTTCGTTTTTTGGTCCCGAAAGATGATTTTGCAGTTACTGCGCAGAATCACCTTTCGGGACCGATTAACGGAATTACAGTGTCGCTGTTCATGAGGTGTGGGTTCCCAAAAAGCCTACGTTTCAAATTTAGTGAAACAGTTCAGAAAAAATGACTGTTACGAGCATGTGTTGCACAGTTTCCATGCACGCTCGTAACTTCGAGAATTGTTAATATTTTCACTCCAGATTTTCAACATTGCCATTTTTTTCACACCTCCTTATGAACAGTATAGCTGTCATTTTTCACATCCTGCCCGAAATGTGTTTTTGCATTTCTGGCGCACAATGATGCGATTACTGTGGGAAATCAATGTTCGGGCCAGATTAAGAAAATTACAGTGACACTGTTCATGAGCAGAGTTCTCAAAATGCCTATGTTGAAAATTTGGTGAAAATATTCCACAAAATGACTGTGTTACGAGCGTGCATTGCTCGTAACTTAGAGTACTTTTAATATTTTCACTCCAGATTTTCAACATTGCTATTTTTTCACACTTCCTTATGTAGTAAAAAAAAATATTTCTATACAGGAGAAAGAAAACATCATTTGGATTATATAAATCCAGTTTACAAGATAGAGGGTAATCCATATTATAAAATTGGTGGTGGAGGGGAAAGAACTGTCATTTTCCACATCCTGCCCGAAATGTGTTTTCGCCTTTCTAGCGCACAATGGTGTGGTTGCTGTGAGAAATCAACGTTCGGGACAGATTAAGAAAATCACAGCCACACTGTTCATGAGCGGAGGTCCCAAATGCTTTCATGAGGTGGGGTCACAAAAAGCTCATGTTGAAAATTTGGAGTGCAAATACCAACAAACGCCCAGGGTGTTAGAGTTTCTAACCATAACGTCCCACCCTGTAGACACTGACCGGTGTTGGGTGTGACTTTGGATTGTCAGCTGTAATGCTTACGCCATTCCTCCTCCACTTTGCAGCCAGTGACAGGCATCAAGGTGTGCCTTGGACTCTTCGGCCCCAAAGTTCACCCCATTCTCCTATACTGCACCCATCTCAATGTATTTCCTTATGGAATGGGGTGAGTGTAGGGCACAACAACCCCAAGGTACAACGCGACACTTGTCAGAGTCTGCAGGGCGGGGTGAGTTGAAATGGCATGAGTGTTATGGCCGATGACCCAAAGGCACACCTCAATGCCTGTCAGTCTCTGCAGGGTGGGGTTGTCGTCAGTTCCGTACTTCACTGCCAGTCCTATTATGCATCTCTCTAACTCCTGCACTATCAGTGCCAATGCTAGCAAGACAACATTCAGCATTGACAAATGCTTGTTACTTATGAGGTAAGACACTAGCAGCAGGACTGCTAAAGAGAAGGAAGGGAGGCACAGTAGCGCTTAAAAGAAAAAAACAAAACAAAACCTGACATACTGTTGGCTCACAAGTGATCATGAGAATCAGTATCCGAGCACAGTAGTTTAAACAGGAGCTATGAAGTCAGAAGGTAAACTTCAGGCACATCAGGATTAAAATGTGGAAAACATATCAACTTGATTAAAATGCATATCCTTTTGAAAACCTGACATTATAATGACTCACGCATTCAAAAAATACAAATCTTGTCAGATTTAATACTGACTGCTAGCATATGGAGCCAGTTTGAAACAGATTGACGTGTCTCTCCCCCTCCCAAATTCTGTCACTTTCGGTCTAGACAGCAAGGGATGGTGCCAAGCATTTCTTGAGGCAGCTTTTTGAAAACTTAAAAAATTCAAAATCGATTCCTCGCAAGCCAAAATGGTTTACTACATTGAAAATGATGCTAGTTATGATTGTTTACATATCCTAACTAGATTGAACACAGTATTCAGTCCACTAGCTCTTAAAAACATCTTGCTTTCCCATCACTTAAAGCAGCACTGCAATGTAAATACAATCTGTGCTTTTTCAACAGTTTATTCCCTGTGCTCTGTTGAGCATTTCCCTGGTAATCTTTCCAGCTGGCATAATACGATCACCCTGTAATTTGCTCAGTTTCCCTTTGTTTTTGTTTACATTTCTCCCACCTGCCATGTTGACAGCAACAGTAAAAGATAGGCAGCTGCCATATTTTCTGTAGTGCTACAACAACTGGAAACCGATCCCTTTCTGATTAGGTAGTAGTACTGCTGCTTTAAACAGTTGATGGAGAGGCGTGGTGGTGATAATTCCTAAAGTGAGTAAGTAGATACTAGTCAGTCCTTTGTATATGCAGTGTCAAAGTATTCTAGATAAATCAGTAAATATTTGGGGGTGGGGGGATAAGGGAATATATCTAGAATGCATCTACATGTATCTTTATTTTTGTTAACCAGGTAAGTCCACTGAGTACAAGTATCAATTTTCAGGGACAGCCTGGGTGCAAATCACAATAATATGAAAACACAGTTTAAGTAACAATAAATAGTATTACTTGTATGTTGTCAAGTTAAAACAATAAGCATCAATTATTCTTAAAACCACTGAGTTGCTGAAGCAGTAACCTTTGAGAAGCAGGAATAATCAGGGTTTGGTGAAAGGGTGGGAGCCAATAGATTGTTTCTTGATGTTGGTCACTGATGACAGCTGTAGTAAGACTAAATGCCAGTTGCACATCTTGGGTGACAATAACATTTTCTTTGCTGTTGTGTCCACCTGAATAATTGATTAATGACCAAAACTGTAGCTATCTATCTGCATGCAACTGATATATAAGGATATACTGTAATTCCATTGAGTAGTGTAGATGACTTTATAAACCACAAGAGTGAAGCTCGAGTGGTTGATAAGTCACCAGGGCCCTGTGATGGAACGAGTTCCTTGTATATGGTTGCTAATTTTTTTTTTAACAATATATGGGTCCCCTACCATTGTGCATGTCTCTGTTTTGCCATCCAACTGAAAACAAATGACCACTGTCCTCCATGGTGCCACTGCAACTGGTTAAAGAAAACACAACTGGTCTGGGTTTCATGTAATGGTTGATTAAAGAGACATGTTTTCAGGAAAAAGCTTTCCCTGTGAACTATTTTATATAGTATGTTATTTACACAGTCATCATAGAAGCACAGCTTCCCCCCAGAAAAAAAAACTTGCAGTGTCATAATTTCAATTCACCCCACACCAAGCTACTTATATCTCTTGGGACAGTGTGGGTAGCATCTTTTAACTTGTAGAAATTCATACATTTAATTTCTACCAGAAAACATGTCAGTATTGGGCAACAGTCTTGTGATCTAAAGTGCTTTCATTTCAATAATGCTAACTAACACGGAAGTGTGAAATATGGCAGGATCATGGCCCAATGCCAAACTGTTCTGTGATCAAAATTAAATTTACAGAGTGGTTTGTATGCAGTGGGTTGTGGGGTGAACAAGGAATTTTCAATTTTATGACCTTTGAATTTTGTAGAACAACTGTTTGGAATACAGTACACTTAGAATGTACACAACAATTTGGAACATGCACAACATACAGAAAAGGGCTCTACGATGCCGGTTTGACAACTGAGTTGTCGACTGCCATCGCAGCAACAGATTTATGTTGACCGCAACTTGCGGTTTACATAAATCTGACTGGAGACCCTGGACGGTTTTTCATCATGGAGGGCTTTACCCCCTAACACCCCGGGGGGGGCTATGCCCGCCACAAACACCCTGACCTCTAGGATTCTAACTCCGAGTCGGAGTTGTACCGGGGAAGGGTGCAGGACCGGGGGAGAGAGAGAGTTGCTGGCATCTCATGTGCACTATTGCAGCGAAAACATCAGTGTTGTCATCATCGACGTCTTCGCTGCAATAGTGTTGCCGTCCTGGGGCATGCCCAGAAATGTGTATGGATACCCATGCACAACAAGGCCGTGTCTCCAGTGGGGAGATGAGATAAGAGAATATAATAACTGGTGATACCCAATATCAACTTGTTTTCAGCAACTTTCAAAAGTCATGCGAAAAAACTCGTATCAACCTGCGGGTTGATACGACTTTTACATCCTCGCGCCGAGAAGCATCACAAACAAATGAGAGAGTCAGTGGCAGCACGAGATGGTTCTCCAACGGTAAACACACACTCACAACCTTCATATCGCTAAAAATCATAATTAAGTGATCAGCAGCTCCTAATCAAAAAGAGAAACACAGTGGAGAACCGTTTTGTTGCAGCCCTATTTATGCAGTTTAGTTTTGTGTCATGTACTTTCATCCAGACACGTCGAGATAATGCAACAGCGCTGGGTGACTGGTTATGCAGCTAACAGTTTTTTTTTTTTGCCCCAGTTATTATAAAAAATTAAACACATGTAGGTGGTTGATATGGATTTTTTTAACACACCCTCATTGTGTGATAATAGTGAAACCTCTTGAGCTTCGCTCTCGAGGTTTACATATTATCACACAACTTGGGTGTGTAAAAAAAAATCCATATCAACCACCTACATATGCATTTATTCTCTATGTGGACCTCAAGTGACAGCCAAGAGGTCCATGTTGTCCATCGCTAAGATGGGAATACAGCCTGCTGATAGGCACCCATACACTGTTTTATATAATGAATAATTTCCAAGAAATTGCCTGCCCAGTCTCCAACAGTTGGGTTTTCTCACATGCGCACCTGACTTCGATAGCTAGTGATCACGTGATCGAACAGGAGAGCTCTAATAGCTGATGATAGTGATGATGTCGAGAGGGTGTGAGAGAGAGAGAGAGTGGGTAATTGTAGGGTTAGTTTCCGGGTAACTGCTGATCAGTGAGACTTCGTAAACCAAGATTGGGGACACCGGCTGGAGTTAGGTGAGGTGGAGCTGGCTAATGCCATTGCTGTTGGTCATGCTGAGTGACCGCTGAGGTTTTTTTCTTTTATTTGTATGTGGCTGTGTCAGCAGTTCAGTTTGCAGTGTAGAGACAGGAGCAGGGTACACTGCTCTAACCACCAGTTACTGATAGTGTCCATGAGAGAGAGAGAGGGAGACAGAGAGAGAATGTGTGGTGAGTATCCAGGTGGAACAAGGAATGTTTTTATTTGGATAGCTATTGAGCATGAGCTAAATGAGTCATCACGAGGGGATTTAGAATGTTGAAGATGTGTATGGAAATCCATGCACAAAAAGATTTCACTCATACACTAGAAGGATACAGAGAGTATGGATTTCTGTACACAACCATGTCAAACTATATACTATATAGAGAATAAAGGATGGGGTGGTGTGTGTTATGAGATTTTACACACACCCGAGGCATGGGATGCTTTGCCCTCAGGGTTTATGAGAAGCACCCTACTCCAAGGGTGTGTGTAAAATCGAGTTTTATACACCACCCCATCTTTTATTTTATATAATTGCTGGGGAGCTTTTTCGCACCACAGCAACTATATAAAATAATGATATTTCTACGGAGCCGCGGACTGGTCGGGTTTCAGTGCGATCCGTGGCTCATGGTAAAAACAGTTGCTCAGGGTTTTTTTTCCATTTATTTTCCCCTTACTCAGCTGATGTAAAAAATGTTGGCAAGTGTTTTAAAAATAACTTACCGCTGCTGACTCCCAAGTGCGGCAAACTGTGTGGAGCTGGGAAATGGAGGCCGGTACTGAGAAGCGAAGGAGCAATGGCTGTGCATGCTCAGTGTGAGAGAAACCTGGTGCGTGTTCGCCATTGTAACTTGCAGGTTATAACGGCGAATTATAACTGCAGGTGGTACGTGCTCGCCATTATAACCTGCGGGTTATAGCGATGAATTATAACCTGCTCCTTCTGTGGTAAAAAAGGCAAGCCATTTATTACAATATGATTATATACGCTATAATGTGATTATGCCACATAACAGTAGTGTAACCCATACTTAAAACAACAGTATTTGTTAACCAAAAATGTCATCATATACAGTGTTTTATTTTAGCAATGATGTGTTTCTGATATCCTTAAATCAGTATTTTTTTATTCCCTCAGATAGTTTAAACAGCGACTATTATTAGTTTTATTATATGCAGTCAGCCCTTGTAATTCACGGATAAGCCTACACAGTTTTTTGCTGCAATTCACAGACTCACAGAAATCTCACAACACAGTTATGATATCAGAAATGTGAATTGTGGCTTTTTTCTTAGAATGGCTGTGTTCCCCAAACTGATACTTTCCACTTACTCTAGAACATTGTAAGGTAAACGGTGCCACTTGATTCAAATTCCACTGACAAGCAAGCAGTTTCATTCATATATGACAATTTTAAACCCAGTTAAGTGTTTGACTCTATATTGTACAATATAAAAAACAACCCAACTGTAAATTACAAAGCTTATAATTCCATCTCTGGGTACTGGTGACACTTACAAACTATTCCACCTTTAGCAGAGTCCCCTGATGGAATTACAGTGTTGTCATTTACAGTTACCCATTATTTTTATATAGTGGCATGGTAGCACCATTATAATTAAGGTAACAAATGCTATTCCATGTTAAACCCCGATATTTTGCATCTTAATGCTGTAGCTGCCCTGAATGGAATCACCTGAATTTCAACATGTGCATGAGTGATCCCATGATCTCCGGAGCCTGTAAATTTGGAAATGATCATTGGGATGTTTGAAAATTCTAGAAGGTTGAAAATGTATAAAAATATGCTTTTTTATACTTTTTTTTGCTCACCAATACCACAAAACAGATGAGAGTTGAAAACTGACATTTTCATGTTACAATTTGGCCCATGGCTGTCACTTTGCTATTTGATTCAACTGAGAAATGTGTAGTTCTGAACTTTTTTGCTCCCCCCCAAAAAAGCTTGTCTTTGCCCTGTTTTTGTTTTTGTGAAGCTGGTGTGTGCTGCTTGCATGACCTAGCTACATCAGTGTCATGGGAGTCCTGCCATTTGCGTGACTCATGCTGTTCATGCAAACAAAAGAATGTGTATCCCCCAAAGTCCGATTTTAGGAGGATTTAAGTTACACCACTTATGAGGTCAGGGAGGCATCCTAAGTTTACCTATCCCCCTGAGATCAGCTAGATATGGGTAAAATTGACCAATGTATAGCCATGTTAAAATTCCTATCCTAAAAAAAAAAATAGTTCTCAGACTTAGTTTTTTTCCCCTTTCTGTCCAAGCGGTGTACTACACATGCACCTGAATTTTACCATGGGAATTTGTTTTACATGCCCTTGACTTGGACAATTTTATGCATATTTGGATAAATTGGGGTGGGGGTTGGGAGATGAATTATGACATTCCCCCATGACTACATAAGTGGTCCAAGTTAAGTCCTCCTAAAACGGGTTTCAGTAACCGTGTAATAAACATCTGAAGGGACTTTTAACTTGGACCACTTATGTAGTCTGGTGGGGGTACCAATTAAGCTAAAGCGAAAACAGAATACTAATGGAGAAAATAAAGAGTTCTACTCTGGAAATGTGTACCAATGTGAATTAAATTTTTTTCATAATTTCAAAACAAGGGCTATTAATGGTATTAAAAGGTATTGATGAAGGTAACCGGGCCGGCCCAGATGTAATATGTTGCAGTGTTTTGAAAATCTCATTAGATCTAAAAGCGAGACCAGTTGCATACATTTTTGATGCATCACTTAGGACAAACTATATTCTGCTGATCTGAAAAAACAACCTCAGTACTGCAAATCTATAAAGTGGGTGACATTACTAATATGTCACACTGCAGATCTATATCCATACCATGTACATTGAGTAAAGTACTTGCACAAGTTGTTCATAATCAACTTGAGCTATATCTGGAAAACTCGATCTGCTATTGCAAAATCAGCATGGGTTCAGAGGAAACCGAAGTACAGTCACAGCCTTAGTCAGACTGACTAAAGAAATCTACAGTGCTATTGAAAAAGGACAAATAAGATTGATTTTTGTTGACCTGACCAAATAAGGCCTGTGAACACAGGTTTTGCATGTGTTGTTGATGGATTTGCCTTTTGCAAGATTTGTAAATGAATTTGCTAATATCAACCAAACTACTTATTTAGTGCTGCACAGAGGCTTGGCCAAACAGGGATGGTCTGTCTGTTGCTGGTTCAAGTGGAGCAAAAACTGAGAGAGTAAAATACTGCAAATATTTAGGAGTATCTAAATCCAACCCTGAATTTTCAGTGTCACTTGGAAACGGTGTCAAAGATTATAGGAACAACAATAAATTGACATTTGATGCCAGGAAAACAATTTTTAGTCATGTTCTATTATCTGTTCTTGATTATGGTAACATACTTTTATAATTCCTCTGCTGCACTTCTAGCTAAATATTGAGTTATTACAAAAGCAGTATTTTATTTACACAAGTGATAGGTTTTTTTTTTTGGGGGGGGGGGGTGTTTAGTAGTCATTGCAAGTATTCCTGTGTTCTGCCATTTATTTTCCCTCTGTTTACTTTCTGATGTGGTCTACAGCTTACCTTCCTGGCCTGCCTCCCTTCCTCCACTGCTTCTTTTTGTCCTGCTTCCTGTGGTTCAGCTTGAGCCCTTTGTGCACTGTTTTTAGCATATCTGCCTTCTCCCTTTGTAGACTGATCTAGTTTCCCATTTATCCATAGGCACCCTCTCTTACAGCTCCCATTCTGAAACAGCGCGCTTAGAAAGCAACATACAGAGGGCCTGCCAACTGCTGCAGCACAGGTATATTGTGCTCCTGTGTTGGCCCGTCGCCGTTGTGCGCTGACTGCCCCGCCCAACCTGGTCCATCCCTCAGTTTATACATCATTGGTGTCACGTGACCTATCTAGCCACTTTCAATACAGTTCGTTATATCCTATGGCCCCACTAGGAGTCACTACTGAGCCTCCCATACATCAGATAAAGACAGCACCTGTGCTACCTTTTTACCTATTCCGACTGCCTCAATGAGCCCTAGCTGTATAAATCCATCTTTCCCTCTCTGGGTCTCGAACCCCCTACCTTTTAATCTAAAGGTGAGAACCCTAACCACTACACCATTGTAGTAGACATAATTTCTCAGTAGATTTTGCCACCAGCCATTATTGCCACCGGTGGTACCTTGTAACCCCCCCACCTCACTTTTCCTTCCACTATCCCATCCTAGTACCATTCGACCTGTAAACTTTATTTACCTCTGTGCTAAGTCTTTTTTTACTGCCCTCATTTCAGCTTAGTTGCCCCCCCCCAGAATAGGAAGACTTTGCTGTCTGGCACCTTTTCTACTTTTTTCCTATCTCCAATCCACCCTACCCAGAATACTCTCAAGATTTGCTCTAGCATGCCTAGTTATCCTGTGGGCAACCCTGCCCCTAATAGGTAAAGGGGTATCTCAGCATACTACAATACAGGTGGTAATGCAGTCTAGCAACCACTATGTCCTTATCAACAATGGTAATTTTACACATAGTATTCATTACACGCACTTTGACATTTTTGTAACAAGAACTCCTACCTACACAACTGTCCTAATGAGGCCAACCAATTAACTAACCAACATCTTACCATCTTTCCCAAGCTGATCCTCATGCAATGCTATGCTTGGCTTGGTAAAACCACTAAGAGAAGACAATTATCACCCCTCAAATCAATAAAGGCCCAAATCTTAAGAATCACCTTGCTACTTTTGTTACTGTCAGGAAACATTCATCTAAACGCGGGACCCTTGGCCCAACCATTACATCACTTCCCCTAGAAAAGTGAGCTGAAAATTGCATCCGTTAACATTTGCAGCCTCCTCGCAAAATTTGATACTTTCCAAACATGGGTTAGGCAACACAGGCCTGATGTCCTCTTTGTGGTGGAAACTTGGCTTATGCCAAAGTTTGCTGACTCGGAGATTGTCATAGATGGATACACCCTGTTCAGGCAGGATAGGCTTACTAAAAGAGGGGGTGGTTGTGCTATTTAGAATCTAAAGGACAATCTCCAAGGTCTCACTACTCCATTCCCAAACTGAGGGGTTAATGTCCAGGCTCTAGCTGTTAAAATCCTGCTTGGGGTGCATAACAAGTCCCTTGTGGTATCAGTCTACATCCCACCTAAGGATCAGAATGCTGGTGTTTAAGGGGTCGTAGACTACCTCAACAGTCTCTGTAGCCACGTCGAAATTAATGTAACCGGCCACTTCAACGTTAACTGGCTTTCATCTGCAGCAGAACCTTTTAAGGATGCCATCTCTTCCATTGGTGTAACGCAAATGGTAGACTCTCCTACTAGAGTCAGCTATTGTACCGGCACAGGTACTTTGCTGGACTGATTTCTCACTAACCAACCGGGGAAAATTCAGAAAACCGTGGTACTTCTGGACATTCTCAGTGACCATTCACCCATTATCTGCCATTGGACCTACACATTTGCTACGCTTCCTGCCAAAACCATAACTGGGAGATTATTAAAAAAAAGGGCATCTTGAACCATTAAAATTGTACCTTTGGGAACAAGACTGGTCCACTATCTATAACTCTGACAATCTGGACCAAGCCTTGTATCACCTTATTGAGGTGTTTAATGGGGCCTGTGATATACAATACATGCACCTGTTAGGAAACAAAACATTAAGGGGGTCTGTAATCCCTGGATAACTCCAACCCTCCTTAAACTGCTGGGTGAAAAGGACAAACTCTGGTATAATACAAAGGCTACTGGGAAGCAGGCTGATGTACAACAATATAAACAAGCCAGAAATGCCAGTACTTGAGCTACTTGTTTGGCAAAAAGTAACCATTTCAGAGAATAACTGACCAACTCTTGGGGTGATGGGAGAAAATTTGGGGGCAATCTAAAGGAACTTTTAGGGAAAAATGACAAAGCCTCACCAGCTATGATTAATTTAAACAGAACAATTACCCAAGACCCAAAAGTCATTGCTGATACCTTTTAATAAGGCTTTCACTGACCTCAGCAGTGTGCTACCACCTGACTTCCTTAAGGAGGACACAAGACCTTGTCCCAACATTGCTGTGGAAAATCCACATCCGAGTCCCCCCCCTTTTTACTTCAGAGCTATTTCCAGGAATTAAGCCAAAAGTACCTCTTGAAGTCCCTAGGGAAATCCAGAACTAGTGGCGGCAAGCTTGACCTTAAACTTATTGCCCTCACCCTTGATGTCATTCTAGCCCCACTCGATCACATCCTGAACCTGAACATCTTGTCCAATTCCCACAAAGGTGGAAATGTGTAGTAGTCACTCCTGTTCATAAAAATGGGGACAGAACCCTGCATATAAACTACTGCCCTATCTCCATTCTCCCCCCCCTGTATCCAAGGCTCTAGAATGAATAGTCTTGGACCAACTTGTAGAATACCTTGAAAAACACCAGACACAGTGAACTCAACAGCATGGGTTCTGTAAAGGGCACAGCACCACCACTGCACTCGTTGAATTCACTAGCTTTGTCCACAAGGCTATTGGCAGAGTCAAATAGCAGGGGCTGCTTTTATTGACCTGACCAAAACTTTTGATACTGTTAATCATTCACTACTTTTGCAACAATTGTCCCTAGCCGGCCTCTCCAGTAATACAGTTGACTGGTTCTGGAGTTACCACACGAGCCGTGTGCAGCAGGTCAAAATCAATGGGACACTCTCAGACTGTTGTAAAGTCATAACTGGTGTCCCGCAAGGCTCAGTTCTTAGCCTGCTTCTTTTCAGTATATTTCTCAATTGTCTACCCCTAGTCAGCCTGGATAGAGTCTTGCTATATGTGGACGATGCAGTAATCTTCACCTGCAACAATGACCCGGTGGCCCTACAGAAACAACTACAGCTCAACTTCTCCAGTATTGAGGAATGGTTCCTGAAGCAAAAATTGCTCATGAACTGTAAAAAACTAAAGTTATGACCTTTACCAACCCACATAGTAAGAACTGAACTTACCAACTCTCAATTCTAAATAACCAAAACACCATGCTGAAGCAGGTTTACACCTTCAGGTACCTTGGTGTTACCCTTGACAGCACCCTATCATATGCTAAGCATGTGGAACAGGCTGCTAAGGCCATCAACCTAAAAATTGGTTTGATATATAGACATAAACACTGTCTACCAACAGTGACATTGCAGACTATTGTGGGTAGTGTGATTATCCCCATAATTGACTATGGGCTGACTATATATGGGGCTGTGCCAGACACAATCCTCAAAAGGATCACAATATCATTAAACAAGGCCTGCAGGCTCGTAACTAGAGCCTAACATCTCCTACACACCTGTGGAGTGTATAGTCAAGCGGGCCGACTTAACCTAATGAGAAGGCTGAAGTATCAGACCTGCTTGTTTGTCAAAAAGATCACACTGGGGCTTACTCTTCCATCTATTCAGAACCTTCATTGCCATACAACTAACTGTCGCTGTACCTGGGGATCAGACAAACAGATCTTCAAATTCTCTTTCTGGCGGAAAACGCAGGGGCAAAGATCGTTTGTATATCGTGCTCCACTATGGTTAAATACCATACGTGGGGACTTTCCGTCTGAGCTTAAGATTAGTCCCTTCCAACACTTATTGCAGGAACACCTACTAGCACTTGGGGGCTGTGATTTCCCTACCTAAGCTCAGGAATGGGGTGTTCTAATCTCCATGCTTCTGACCTGCTATTTTTGTTCCCCTGCCCTCCTGTGTTGACCCTTAACTTTGGTTCTGTCCTTCTCATCTTATACCCCCATTCCACCCCCCTTCCACTTCCCATGCCCTTAACACCTGCTGTGGCCTTAGGCTTAGGCGCCCATCCCCGTCCCCCCACTTCATCTCACCATGTCTACTCTCACCCTTTTACTTCTACCCATCTACTTCTCTTCTTACTCATAATCATTTTTTTTGTTTTGTTTTTTTTTAACCAACCTTGGCTACACCTGCCCTCACCATTTTTTCGTTCATTATACTCATCAGTTATTTTAATACGTCCCTCTGGGCTAACTCCCCACTGCTTTCTGACTGGTTAATACTATGTTCTTTAAGTAAGGTATGTCTCATAACTGTCTCCTTGTATAACCTGCGTTAGTTACCTTGATCAACTTTTACTCCACCTGGGTGATATGTTATCTTGTTAAATCTCTGCCAGTTTATTTATTTATTTTTTGACCAGGTAAGTGCACTAGACGAATCCTGCCTATTTTCAGGCACGACGTGGGGGAGGGGGGATACAGATGAATGCCAACTGACCTTGAACCAGATGAAACTGTTGGTTGTATTTTTAGTGAATGAGGGAAATTTGGCCAGGACATTGGGAAATTCCCCTACTCTTTTCGATTAGTGCCATAGGATCTTTAACATCCACCTGAACTACCACCAATCCAGGCAGATGGGACCTCGATTTAACATCTCATCCGAAAGACGGCACCTCAGAAGTGCAGCACCCCTCTCATGCTGCACTACAGTGTCAATACTGGGATATTAACCCAAGTGCTAGATGTGGGAACTGAACCCACAGCCCTCTGATCTCCCAGCTTCAGAGGCGAGTGTGCTACCTACTGAGCCACTGGCTCAGTTCTTAGCCTTCTTCTTTTCAGTATGTTTCTCAATCGTCTACCCCTAGTTGTTTATATTTGTAACTTTGACACGGAACCTTTGAAAAAGAGCCTGCGCTCATAATTGTCATCCTAGTATTTGAAATAAATAATTAAAAATTTTGGTCTACTTGCATCACAAAATCATCACTGTTACCTTTATTTGGCCCTGAATATCTTGTCACTGAAAGACCGTATATTGAGTAGAATACTAAATTTCTGTTGTCAGGTATACTAGAAAAATTCATCTACATGACTGGCAAACACATTCGTACAATTGGATAAATGCCATGCCACCAGAAGTAGCACACAGTTTGTAGAAAATTTATTAACACTATAGCTAGAGAAAAATCCTTTACGTCACATGGACTGAAAGTGTTAAACAGTCATCCGAATAATATTTTTCTTGGCATGTCCATACAACCTTTTAAGAATACTTCATAAAACAATTTAATGACTGCCTCAAAGTGTACCTGTTTTATTGTGTCATGAATGTATATTTTAAATTGGATACTTCATCTTGGATATGTGATTGGATAATGTAACTGTTAAGGTGTATTGTTTATTTCTAGAAATATGTTTTGTTTGTCACTAATTATATTGTGTATTTACTTGTCAGACATGTTTGAAAAGGGACAAAATTGTTCAAATCATCTCTTGATTAAACAAAAAAATTGTTTATTGTTTATTGAATATAATCAGAATTACAATCCTTTGAGTCACAGACTCTTGTTTTGGTCAAAATGTTTAAAACTGGCTAAATTATGGGCTTCTAAAATCGGATGTAAAAAAACAAAGCAATTACAAGCTGCACATGCACAAAGACAGTTTTTTTATAGCAGAATTTTGTACTAGTAGCCCCCTGGCTTAATAGGAGAGACAGTTTTTATGTCTGTAAAAGGTATCTGCTCAAGATTGCGAGGGGATAATTAAGCAAAATGCCCGACAGGGTGTGTGTCGTGCTGGGATAATGTCATGCCTCAGATGGTTGGGCACGAGGCTGCAGGCCGAGTGCGTCCAATACCTGAGGCGTGACATTATCCCAGTACGACACACACCCTGGAGGGCATTATTGCTATTATACAATGGCTTGCTGCAATACAGAATAAAAAAAAAAAATTTTAAAGATGTTTTAGTTAGTGTGGAAAATAATTTCTGTTTCTTAAGAGAAGATGCAATCAATCAAGCTAATCCAAGGAATATCAAGAGGTTCACAGTGCTGAGACTAGACCCGTGATGTTGTACTGGGATAACATCACGGGTCCAGACCAAGACTGACCAGTCAGAGCCCAGGATTCTTTCTTGCCATTGTATAATAGCGCAGTAAACTCTGCGTGGAGAAAATAGCATGAGTGAAAAAAGCTACAGGGAAATTATAGCGCTTTACCTGTAGGTGTTTTCACTAATGCCGACGATTGTAAGTCTGCGAGTGTGTGCTGCCTGACCATCCTGCCACTGTAGTGTAGTGGTTAGAGTCACAAGCTGTGAATCGGGTTGCTACATCCAGCTCACCATGGTTTAATGATGGCTTTGTACTTTTTTATTTAATTTTGTTGCTGTCACCCCCCACCCCCCCGAGTTGTGTCCTTCACAGAGTTCTATTATTAAATCGGGCCCCCTCCAAGTTGCGTCCCCTGCAGAGTTCTATTATTAAATTTGTCCCCCCCCGTTGCGTCTCCCTTCCCGAGTTCTATTAGGGAATTTTTCCAGGCCCCGAACTTTCAGTCTGCCCAACTACTGTTTCTTTTGTGCTTCTTCATGTTAACCTGCCCTGTGCTAAAAGCACTTGGTTTGTCTGAAGCTCTTTTTTTTCGGTGCTTTCTTTATTAACGTTATTATGCTTGCCCGTTTTTTCACTGCACTACTTTTTCAACGCTCTTTTGACCTAGACCCCATGTAAAAGAATCCCAGCCTCATTGTGATATCTTTTTTGTGTGTTACAGATTACATCAATGTGTTTAGAGAAGGGCAGCTTATTGTCAAGCCATGAGCCAAGATACATGAAGGAACATACCACCTCCAGTATATCACCTGTCAAAGCAGTGATACAGAATTTAGATGGAGTGCAGGATTTGATGTCTCTTTGAATACATTTTTTTTCCTTGAGGCATTAAAGAGATACCTGTTTTTATCAAGTTCCCCTTTAGGATGTCAAAGGCAGATTGTAGTTTGTGGTTTACTTATGAGACAGTTGGGCTATTTACATACAGGATGAAGTCTGGAGTGCTACTGCCGAGCAGCAGAATCAGTGTGAGCCAAGAGCTGATTTACTCTTGTGTTGTTACTGGGGGGATGTACTTATTCACTGGTGAGTGGGAAATAAAAAGGAGGGAGGACATGTAGCTTGGCCAGGACAAGGGTGGGAGAACCCAGAGAGAGAGTTTGTTCATTATTTGAGCATCTGGGGCTACACGTGGCTATAACCAGCAAACAGAGTGGCTGTAGTATAGTAACTGAAACAGTATGTGTGAGTATTTTTTCTCCTTTCCAGCATCCATCTGAGGTCCAGAGTGCTGCCATCGAGCAGCAGAAACGGCATAAGTTGAGAGCGGATTTATCTTTGTGTTTCTACTATGGTGATGTACTCTTTAAACTGGTGAGTGGTAATTATGGAGGGAGAGGACACTTGGAGCAGACAAGAGAAGGGTGGGAGAACCCAGTAAGAAGATTGTGCCATTGGAGTGTCTGGAGCTACACGTGGCTACAGCCAGCCAATAGGATGTCTGCAGCACAGTAAATAAAGTAGTGTGTGTATGTTTTGTCCTTTTCAGTGTCCGTCTGAGGTCTGGAGTGCTGCTGCCGAGCCGTAGAAACAGCGTGAGCTGAAAGCTGATTTATTTTTGTGTTTTTACTGTGGGAATGTACTGATTCATTGGTGAATGGGAAATAGGGAGGGGCAAGGAGGGAGGCCTCTTGGAGCGAGGGGGAAAAGGACAGGAGAACCCAGGATGAAGTTAGCACCATTGGAGCATCTGGGGCTACATGTGGCTGCAGCCAGCCATTAGGGCAGCTGCAGCACAGTAAATAAAAGAGTGTGTGTGAATATGTTTTGTCCTTTCCAGCATCCATCAGATTTCCAGAATGCTGCTGCTGAGCAGTAGAAACACCATGAACTAAGTGCTGATTGATTTTCATGTTTTCACTCTGGGGATGTACTGATTAATTAGTGAGTGGGAAATGGAGGGGGAGGAGGGAGGGAGGACTTTTTGGAGCAGATGGGACAAGGCAGGAGAACTCTGGAAATGTCGGTGCCACTAGAGCGTCTAGGGCTCCACATGGCTGCAGCCTGCCTATATAGCGACTGCAGCATAGATAAATTTCCCAGGAGTCTAAGTGACCTCTACCATGAGCTACCCCGAAGTGTGAGCACCACGAAGCAGCAGTGTGGCATCTACCTAAGTGAGTTCTGGGGTATTGGCAGGGCATCCGCAGGGGATTCTGCCCAGGTGGATACAGGGGAGGTGGTGGGAGTAAGCCCTATAAACTGAAAGGGGTAGGTGAACAGGATAGAGTAGAAGGGGAAGTAGGAATAGAGACAAGGTGAGTCTGCAGAGGTAGGATTACTAGGGAGTTATAACTATTACATAAGTGGAGATGGCCTACATTGTAGTTACTCCATATATGGAATAGGCCTGCAGGGGCAGGGTAAAGTAGAAACTGCTTGGAGTAACTACACCATTCTTGCTCACTACATCCGTGAAAGTCTTCTGAACTGGATTTCTGCAAAACATCATCACCAGGTATCTGCATTTTTCATTTAAAAATCAACTTTTTGGAAGCTATCCCAAGCAAAACATAAGTCAAGCAACTAAGTCTGACAAACTCAGTGACTCTGGGTCCTGCTTGAATCCACATTTTCACCTGACCTGCTCCATGATCTGTATGTGGGCTTTTCAACAACCTCTTTGAATGACAAAGAAGCATGCAGACAAAAGGATTTCACATCCTGCATATGCGCAGGCACAGTTCATCACCTTCAGGAATTCTAATACATTCTGTGACTCTGGACCTCAGCTGTTGATAATTTCTTTTGGCTTATGACTTAACCACCAGGTATCTACAAGATGCTGAAACCTTTCTCCTACAAATTCTCCTTATGCTGCTCCTGCTCTCAGGAAATGTTCACCCCAACCCAGGACCACCTGGGCAGCCAGCAGTGGCACCAAGCAGAAGGACAGGGACACTCACCATGACATCCTTCAACGCCTGCAGCATCCTCAACAAACTTGATTCCTCAAACATGGATCCTACAGCACAACCCTGATGTCCTCTCAGTGTGGAAACAGCAGCTAAACCCTAAAATCCCTGATACCTCAGTCTCTATCCCTGGCTACTACATTTTCAGGCAAGACAGAATTGCTAAACGGGGTGGGGGCTGCACCATCTATCTGAAGGATACCCTTATGGGTCACATCATCCCATCCCCTAGCCTGAGCAACTCCTCTCAGCTCCTCACAATCAAAATCCTCCTTGGTGCACATAACAAGGAACTCACTGTCGTCTCAGTTTACCTACCCCCAAGAGACCAGGCTGCTGGCTTCCATAGCATCATGGAATATCTAAGGGTCCAGCAACATAATTCTGAAACCATAATCATGGGTGATTTTAACATTAACTGGCTATCCGCTGAGGCCACTACCTATAAGGATGCAGCCGCGGTGCATCACCTCACTCAACTGGTCAGTGCCTCCACTAGATGTAGCTATAGGACAGGCTCCCTTACGCTTCTAGACTGGATTCTATCTAACTGCCCTGAACGCATCTCCAATGTTTCTGTACTCCCAGATACAATAAGTGACCACTCGCCTGTCATCTGCTCCTGGTCAAACAAATACCACAAGCCCCCTTCCAAGCTTATCTATGCCAGGGTTATCAAAAAAGTGCACCTCCAGCTGTTAAAATCCCATCTAACCAGGCTGAACTGGGCAGTGCTTGACTCCCTCAGTGACACCAACAAAGCTCTGGACCTATTTATCAAACGTTTCAACGAAGCCCGTGACATCTATGCACCAGTGAAAAAGATGAAGGTCAAAGGACAGACCAACCCCTGGGTTACTACTGACCTTTTAACTCTACTCAAGCACAGAGACCACCTCTGGCATTGTGTAAATGCAACTCCAGCGCAAGTAAACATACAATTATACAAAGCAGCGAAATGATTGCACTCAAAATACGGAATGCTAAACGCAGCTATTACAAAGAGGCTCGGACCAACTCTTGGGACCAGGGAAACAAATTCTGGAACAACATGAAAGAACTCACAGGCAAGGATCCTAAAGCACCACCCACTATGCTCAACCTTCATGGCACTCCTACACTCGACCTAGATACCATCACTAGCACTTTTAATAATGCATTTACAAACCTGGACAGTGTCCTTCCACCAAATTTTTTTGACAACCTCCCCTCCAGCTCCTCCCAAGTTACCCCCCAACTAGAACGTACAACTCCAAAGTTTTTTTTTAAGGAGGTCCCACCACAAGTAGCTAGAAAATACATTCAAAAGGCCATCGGCAGACAAGGGTACAGTGGTGACTCCCTTGACCTGAAACTGCTAGCACAAGTCCTCGATGAAATCTTAGAACCACTTACAAAGATCTTCAATCCGCTTAGATTGGGCCATTTCCTCTCTCTCTGGAAGAGCCACTGTCACACGGTTCACAAAAGCGGAGATAGGACGCTGCACACCAGTTACAGACCTATCTCACTCCTCCCCACTATCTAAAGCGCTGGATAATAGTGTCGGACCAACTAGTTGAATTCCTGGATAAGTACAATGTACAGTGCCCAGAACAGCATGGCTTCAGAAAGGGCACAGCACCACCACTGCACTACTGGAATTTACAACCTTCATCCATGCCACGCTTGACAAAGGAATTGTGGAGGGCAGTATTTATAGACCTTACCAAGGCATTAAACAAAGTTAACCACCCCCTACTGCTCAAGCAACTGTCCTCCATTGGGATCTCAATGATACCCTTCCATGGTTCACCAGCTACCTTGATAATCGGATCCAATGTGTAAGGATTGCAGGGATCTCTTCGGATGAGAAACTGGTCCGCTCCGGAGTCCCCCAGGGGTCTATTCTGGGCCCTCTACTCTTCTCCCTCTTCATCAACAATCTCCCCAGTGCCTGCCACCAAAAAATATTACTATATGCAGATGATGCAGTCCTGTTTTCCAGCCACCATGACATTACAGTCCTTGAGTCCCAGCTGCAGCTCGACTTCAAGCGCATCGAAGACTGGTTCAATTCTCATAAACTTGTCCTGAACCACAGCAAGACTAAAGCCATGTCCTTCTGTAAGCGAAGGAGCAGGCACAACTCTCTGTCCCTCACCATCAAGAACCACGCTGAGAAACCACTCGAACATGTCAAGGAGTTCAAGTACCTTGGTATTACCCTGGATAGTACCCTCTCCTACACTCGGCATATTGACACTGTTGTCAAGACTGCTAATATATGGATTGGACTACTACACAAACACAAGCACTGTATGCCTGCGGATGCCCTTAAACTAGCCATCTACAGCTCTGTCACCTCTATCATTGACTACGGCCTTGCCATCTATGGCTCTGCCTCTACAAGTGCCCTCCGCAGGATCTCAGTTTCTCTCAACAAAGCCTGTAGACTACTAATGGGTGCGGCCCGACAAACTCACACCTATGACCTCTATGCACAGGCCAGCTGGCTACCCCTACTCAGCAGAATACAATACCAGACCTGCTTACTTACCAAAAAGATTCTCCTCGGTCTCATGCCACCTGGCGTTAGCTTACTCCTTACTACCTACAGTGGCACTCAACAAACACATCGTGCCCAATCTCTAACCTTTCTGGTTCCCAGATGTGCATACCTCCATGGGTCAGCGGTCCTTTACCTATAGAGCTGCTCAATGGTTCAATTCCCTCAATAAAGAAGCTTTTTCCTCTACTACACTTGGACCCTTCAAAGGAATCTCAAACTTTACCTCACCTCTACCACTCAATGTGACTGCTTCTCTGAACAGAGATCTCTCTAAACACCTCCCAGCTCACTCATGTCTCACAGCCCGCCCTTTCCCAGTCTCATTCCCTCTGGCACCGGGCCTTCCTTGTGACTCCTTTCCTGCTTCCATCTCCACTGGTACAAGACATTTTCCACCACCATCGGACAGTGGACCATTAGCCTGCCAACTTCCTCTCCCGGTTGCACGCCTGCAATACTAACTGCCTATGGTGCCCTCTATCTCTTATTGTTACCGCAGAGCCAGCTGCCTACTCAAGCTGCTCGTTATATGAATATTATCTCAAAGTATGTTATAACTGAGTATCTTTATTTTTTCTTTTAGTTGTTTTGGTTGTTTATTGTGCATTCTTTTACTACCTCTGTATGTATGTTGTCCCTCATCCTTTGACGTGGAACCTTTGTAAACGAGCAGTTTCTGCTCAAAGGTATTTGTAATCTGAGAATTTAATAAATAAATAAATAAATGAAGCTACTCACAATCTGGGGTAGGCCTGTGGATGCAGGGTGAATTAGAAACTAAAGCTGTTCCATATCTGGGGTAGGCCTGCGGAGGCAGGATAAATTATGGGGCTACAGCTACTCCGTCCTGCCTACATCACAGAGTGAGCCTACAATAATTTCGCTAACCTGCCTATGTTACAGATGTCATAGTAAGTCACTCTGTGTCCAGTGTGATCTTTGAAAATGCTTTGTGCTACTTGTCAGAAACAAAAAAAAAATCACAAACCACTGTTTTCCAAACTTTTACGTCCCCCCCCAAAAAAAATCTTTGCTTTTGTATTATAAACAGCAGTATATAATGAAGGGTATATGATGGCCCTTATTTTGTATCTTGGGATTCTGTGACATCAGCAAATGGCTTGAACTTTATGGACATCAACAGGAACCCTTGACACAAAATAAATTATTTAATTGTCATTTTTTACCAGGAAAGGCACACTAAGCTATAGTAGCTTTTCTCCAGTTGCATCCTGGGAGGTGGGTTGCATGGGCCTGTTTTACTGACATATTCCAAAATGGCACCCTGCATTATAACAATAAGTCATATTACAAAGAGTCTATTTGAGATCAAACAGCATTTGATATTGCATTAGTGATTTCCTTGTACTTCATCTAATGTTGCAGCTGAAGTGGGGGTTAATCCCATTCACAATCTCATGTGGAATCCTGCACAAAAACGGGGTGTATGGTTTCATGAAACACCTTCATCATTTGTCGCTATAAATAATGATTTGGCATAGCCACTGGGAGCAAGAGTCTTTCCTGTGACTTGAGTTGCAGTGCAGATGGGACCACAAGATGTTAGTGGGCACAAATGGGATTTCTGCTGTCTGAACACACTGGACTGGGTCAACCCCAGAGTGATGTGCATAGCATTGTGCCAGCTGTATGGAGCTATGCTGTGCACACCTTTCCTGAGAACTGGCATTACTACCAGTGTTCCCCCACCCACCCACCTATACCTCTGTGCCTACTTTGGGGTTTTGTATTTTTGATGCGTGCCATACTGTTTCCCTTATGGTACATTGTCTCCGCTTGTATCCCAGTCTGGTCTGGTAGTTGTCCCTGGCATCCAGTGGACCTCCTCAGCTTGCTTCTCTTGCACATCGTCCCGTACTGGATCACATGATGATCACTCTTTCCCGGTGGCTCACCTCTGCCCCATCACAGATTTACAACATCCTAACTGCCTGCCTGTAACAAAGGGATGGTGAACCACTTTGGAGAAGTTCAGAATCACCAAGAACCTAATCCATTTTCTGTATTTTAAAAAAAAAAATTATCAGAACTGTTTTTAGGTTCTAATAGGGTTCTGATAATTTGTAAAACACTGATTTTTGGAATGTAATATACTGATGTATAATTTTGTGTTATTTTAATTGTAAAAATGTTTATGTATAATTTTATTGTATTTATGTATTTGTTTGATTGATTGTGAAATCCCTAGAACCTTAGGGAATGGGCACCATGTAAGTACAATATCCTGGTCTCCCCCCCAACAAAAGCAGGTCTTTACATAGTAAGAATGATGGTTGTGGGAGTGGTGGTAGAAAGACCCAAAAGGAGGCTAGAAATACTGTATTACCACTCCCAAGTTGTTTTTTGATTCATTTCCCTTTACTGTCCACAGCTTAATGGTGAACAGTGATGGTTAACCATTAATGGTTAAAACAGTTTTTGCACTTTAAAAGGCTTAGCAGTTCTGGTGTGGCTCAGATAACTATCAGAACCTTTTATGACTTATCAGAAAATTTTAGAACCTCACAAACTTTTGTTGTTTTTTCATCTCAGCTGTAACAATCTACAGGCAGGGCATGTCGCAAAACTCTGTAACATGGTTTCCAGGATCGTGGATATGTTGTTCTATCCACACTTATTGGCATGTCTTTTCCCTTTAAATATCTTGCCGGAAGGTCTTCAGGTTGGCTCCTCCCACCCACCCGGGTGGTATAACCTTCGGCTCTGCCCATGATGCCAGATCTTCCTTTCCGCTAGAAGATACAGGTTCCCTCCTTCTCGTTTTGCATGTAGTAGGCCCTGGCACTCTAAAAATAGATTTTACTGATTAAGATTCTTCAAATCTCTCCAAACAAATTTGTTCGACCGTGATGGAGGACAAGTCCTCTCACAGGTTCTGCTGGTGTCCATGCGGGCAGAAAATGTCTCGGACAGACTCGCATGCCATGTGCCTGTACTGCCTGGGTCACGGTCATGATTCTCTTGCCTGCAAAATTATGTCGTTCCTTTCATCCAAACATCTTGGATGACCACCTCACACGTCTCCAGCTTAGACACCCGGAAAAACGGTACCCACCAGTCAAATCGAAGGATGCCCGCCATGCGATCTTTGTGGCCGCGGGGTTCGTGGACCAATTGGAACAAATGAAGGCCTTTGAAGAAGAGGCAGCTCGCGCCACTGCATTCTCGTCTTCACCCTCAGTTTTTGTTACACTTAAACTGGGCTTCTCTTTCTCGGGTTCGTTTAAGGAGTTGGTCCATTCCCTTCCCACTCATGGGGAAGGCCCCGGCTCTCACATCTCTAGATCCCGCAAAAAGGAAGCAAAGGAACTGAGAGAGACTATGTCTTGTTGATGTTGCTCTTGGGGCAGAGAGCGATCTCGGTCCCAGCAGACTCCTTCTTCGACTTCGGTCGATGTCGCGGCCTTGGCCGCTGACCTCACAGTGCCCCATCAGGTCAGCCAGCCCACACATGCGGGGACGACGATCTTGTCGAGATCATCCTCAATCCCGTCGACCCATCATTGACCGAGGAGTTCGCCAGCTCCTTAGTTAGGACTCTGATCCATTCGGACCTCACCGATGAGGTGACCCAGCCAGCTGGGAAGCTCCAGGTGGTGGTCCTCCCTGACTTAGAGGAACCAGGTTCTCCCCAACATCTCCCGAACATCCATGTTGGTTCCCCCGACGGTGGATGTCCAGATCTGAGACATCCTCAACTGAAAGGCTGAGGAAGTTGCATAAGCGGAATTCTAAAAAGCGGCGCCGCTGCCATTCGTCCTTGTCCTCCTTGGATGAGGGGAGGCTCTGACGTAAGTTGCGTCAGCGCTATGAGGACATATTGTGGCAGTAGCTTGTTCTGGCTGGGCCGAAGGTGGTCCCTTCTAGCCCGGCCATTACCTGGCTGTTGCCCTCTAGGCTGTCGTTGACCACTACTGAGTTGGTCGTCGCACCCCCCCCCCGCGGAGGCGGCGACAACACTCCCAACTTGGCCAGAGCTGGTCTCCCCACCTATCCTGGTGAGCCGCCACTGAAACAGTCTCCCTCGGGGGCTCCCCCCATGAAGTCTCAGCCTGCCACTGGCCTCCTGCATAGGCTGTCGGTCACTCTTACTCCCGACCATCCACGACGTCCCATTCTGGATCTGCATGACCTGAACCAGTATCTCAGGCCACACACCTTTCCAATGGTAACTCTGTCCCAGATCATACCATCTCTCAAGCAAAATACATGGTTCTGCTCCCTGGATCTTCAGGACGCGTTCTTTCACGTCCAAAACCATCCGTCACACCAAAGGTTCCTCTGCTTCCGAGTGGAGGGAACCCTTTACAAGTTCCAAGCCTTGCCGTTTGGCCTGTCTTCAGCTCCCTGGGTCTCCACCAAATGCATTGCAGTGGTGGCAGCCCATCTCCTGCATCGAGGGGTCAGGGTATACCCTTACCTTGATGATTGGCTCATAGCGGGTCCCTCCAGGTTGGAGGTGGAGAGGTCCAGGGATCTGGCCCTCCAAACCTGTCTCAATCTTGGCCTCCTAGTCAATGAGGCCAAGTCAGAACTCGTGCCTTCGCAGGTGATTTGCTTCATCGGGGCAGAGCTCAACTTTTGCCGAGCCAGAGCCAGGCTCCCGGTGGACAGGGTGGAGGTTCAATCCTCCTTCACTGAATTATTTCTGGTTGGGTAATTGTGCCCTGCCCGGTACTTTCTGCATCTTCTGGGTTACATGGCAGCCTGCACCACTGTGGCCATTGGACCCGGTGGCATAGGCACCCCATTCAGTGCGGTTTGGTCGGCCAGTGGTTCCTGGGACAGGGTAATTTCGACCAGCTGGTCACAGTAACTGATTTGGCACATTCTCCAATGGTGGCCCATCCCAGAACACCTGCAGGGAGGGATCCCGTTTGTCCACCTGAGCTGACGAGTCATCCTTATGACCGATGCCTCTCTCATGGGCTGGGGAGCCCACATGGGAAGCCACAGGGTCCATGGGCTCTGCAAACCCCGAGGAATCCCGATATCACATGAACCTGCTGGAGCTCTGAGCAGTACGACTGGCGCTGGCTGCATTTGCTCCATTTCTGTGGGGTCAGGTGGTCCAGGTCCAGATGGACAAAACCACAACCATGCACTATCTCAATAAACAGGGCGGCACGCACTCCCGGCCTCTGTACAGGAAAGCGCTCCACATCGGGACCCTCGTGAGCCGACTGGAGGCAGATCTCCTAGCCGTCAATGTGGCAGGAGCTTCCAACCAACTGGTGGATGCCATCAGCCATGTGGGCGAGGCATCCCATGAGTGGTGTCGTCATCCAGAGGTAATTCGCAGCCTGTTCTCCCTGTGGGGCACCCCTCAGGTGGACCTGTTCACCTCCAGGGAGAACACAAAGCTGAGTCTGTTTCATGCCTACCCCCCTCAGCAGGCTCACTGCAGGGGGATGCCTTCTCGAGGCTGTGGACCCCAGGCCTCTTCTATGCATTCCCTCCATTTCCCCTTGATCTACAAGGTGCTTCTCAAGGTGAGGAGGGACAAGGTGAAGGTGATCCTGGTAGCCCCAGCTTGGCCATGCTAGTTCTGGTATCCAGATCTCCTCAGCCTCAGCGCCAGGCTCCCAAGGTGTCTTCCAGCATGCCCGGACCTGATGTCAGTCAATCAGGGGATGGTATTCCATCCAGACCTTCAATCCTTGCACCTGACAGCCTGGTACCTGAGCGTCTAGAGTTACAGGGTTTTGGTCTTTCCAACGATGTCCTCAACATAGTTGAGGCATCTAGGAAAGAGTCGACCAGGAGGTGCTATGCCTTCAAATGGAAAAGGTTTTCCATTTGGTGTCAGGGCAAGGGCCTAGACCCCAATTCCTTCTCCTCTGGCCAGTATCCTCGACTACCTTTGGTCCCTCTCCAAAGGAGGTCTCCGGATGACTACCCTTAAGGTGCACCCAGCAGTCATCTCTGCTTACCGGGCGCAGGCCAGTCAGCAGATGGTGGCGCAGGAGAAGGTGGTGTGGCGCTTTTTCAAGGTGCCTTGATCACATATCCCCTATGGTGCGTGAACCTCCACCTCCGTGGGATTTACTCCTGGTACTGGCAAAACTCATGGGCAAGCTATTTGAACCAATGCACAAGAGTGAGATGTCACATCTGTCATGGAAGACCACCTTCCTGGTGGCTATCATGTCAGCCAGAAGGATTGGGGAGCTCCAGGTGCTCTCAGTGGAGTCTCTTTATCTGGTCCTCCACAGGGACACGGTTGTCCTGTGCCCCACCCCGAAGTTCCTTCCAAAGGTGGTGTCAGAGTTTCACTTTAACCAGGTGTTAACACCGCCAGTGTTCTATCCGAATTACACCTCGGAGGCCGAGTACAGGCTCCATACTCTGGACCTGAGACGAGCACTCTCTTATAAGGAGCGTATGTCTGATGTTTGGGGAGAGGTTCACAAGCTGTTTGTCACCTACGCTTAAGCTGCACTTGGCAGGTATGCAGCAAAGTGGACGATTGGCAGATGGAGTATGTCATGCATTGATCTCTGGTACAGGTTGGCGGGTAAGGGAGCCTCCCATTGGGTTAAGGGCTCATTCCACCCACCATACTGCTGCGTCGGTGGCTGCTTCTAGGGATGCCCCTAACCAGGATATCTGCAGGGATGCTTCCTGGAAGTCAACAAACACCTTCATTACCCATTACCACATCGACCTCGAGTCATGCCGGGATGCTGGTTTTGGAGCCTCAGTTCTCCAGTCTCTTTTCCCTAAGTAGGGGGTATGTGCCTTGCTCCCCTCCTCCCAGAGAATTGCTAGGAGTCTGCCAATAAGTGTGGAAAGAACAATATATCCACAAGCCTAGAAAAATGGGTTACTCACCTGTGACAGTAGTTCTAGGAGTGGTATATGTTGTTCATCCACACTGACCCACCTGATCTCCCCAGCTTCGACTCACAACCTTAGCTTCCAGCGGGCAAGATCTGGCATCATGGGGTGGAGCTGAGGGTTATACCACCCAGGTGGGTGGGAGGAGCCAGCTTGAAGACCTTCCAGCAAGGTATTTAAAGGGAAAGGACATGCCAATAAGTGTGGATAAACAACATATACCACTCCTAGAACTACTGTTACAGGTGAGTAACCTGTTTTTATTTATGAGGATCACTATGCATTGCCATGGCACTGTGTTTTGCAACCACACAGGGAAAGCTTGCATCCTGTGTTGTGCATAGCTGTCACTAGAAGCAGTCCTTTCTGACTGCAAGGGGCCCCAAGATTATTTGGTTAGTCAAATAATGGGTTTCACCCAAAATGCATATAGTTTATTGCTATTTGTAGCTTGATTGTTACTGAAAATGGAGATAGAAAGGTGCCACTGAACATCACAGAAGGAGACCATCGAAAATTAAATGCAAAGCCTTATTTATCAAGAAAACACTGCCTTTTATATTCTGTCTTGTTTGGTCCCAAGGATAAAAGAGCCAGTTTATAGGTTAACGAACACCACCGGCTAGCTGATTACTTAGGGGTTGTAAATGCCTCTAGGGCTTTCAACCTCCGCAACCAGCTTTCTGAGCCCTGCAGAGGTGGCTAGAGAGGGAAAAGTGACTCGACTGTGGAGAGAATCCCTGTCAGAACAAGCCAATCCAATTTATTTATCGCATACAAGGGTATAGGTATGTTTTAATATATAAATATTTTGATGTTAGTTGCTCATTAATGACATGAAATTGGTCTTTTTTTTCACAGTGTGCCCTGACAGGACCCTCCTGCAGATGAGTACATAGCTTAGTTACAGTGTGTATTATTCATTTGCACATTAAAAGCAAACAACAAGTCATCCCTCATTCAGAATTTTCGTATTCAGCATTGGTCTGCATTTTAATTAAATACCTGCATTTTTCTGGAAGAGTAAGTGTTCTTAAAGGGCAGCTGACACCTTTGGGAAAACTCTGTAAAACACAATAGTTGGACACAATTCGGCTTGTATTTCATTTGTCTTTTATGTACTTATCCTCTCCATTATTTGTTACTGATGAAATTCCCACAAAAACACGATCTTTATCCCACAGAGTTCAGCTGCCTTTATGGCTTACTCCCTCCTTGAAACCATATTGCTTGTTGTGACACCACAGTCTGTTGCCATGGGTATAATTGTGATGCCATAAGCAGGGGGGTATGGCATCAGGTTGGGAAGAAGCAATAGGAGCTGATGAACCCTCAGGGAACAGCTTTCATGTTTTCATGCAAATGACCCCAATAATAAATAATGGGGATAAGAAATATAGAGCTACTGAGAAATATAAGCTGCTTTGTGGCCAATTATTATGTTTTTCAAAGTTCTTCTCAAGGTGTCCGTGGCTCTTTAAAGGAGAACTACATTTAACTTGCAGTCCTGTGTTTTCAGTGGAAGGAGCCTTTCAACTAATGGTTTGTATTCTGCTATTGTTCCACCATTGTTGCTCTTTTAGTAAACAGTGGGTGTTTCTGATTTGCACACAGTAGTACCACTTTAGAACTGTATGACGTTCCATAGATTATGTCCCTGCTCAGCTCTTCTAGTGTTCTTGTAATATATCCATGTTCTACTACAGAGCTCTGTGGCTGAAAGGGACATAAACCACATCATACAGTTCAACATTATACTTATCCCCTTACACCTAAGAGCCACTATAACGACTCACTTTGCATTGGCTTCTATTTAATTTAGTTAATTTAGGGTTGAGGGAGCTTTAACACCAGTGTGTAAATCAGAAACACCCACTGTGGTTACATAAAGGCTAGAAAAGGTGGAACAATAACAAGGGGTATCTGTGTTATAAAAAAACCCAAAAAACTTTTATCTGACAAAATGGCTTACAGGTTCAACGCAGTTCTCCTTTAGACAAAATACCAGATAGAGCATTTCTCACTGTATACACTCTTTCATGGCAAATGTGATCTAGTTACTGAGCTAGTCTGTGAAGAAGTATTTCCTCACATCTCCTCTGAGCTCCCCCATCTCCATAGCATGACCCATTGTCCTGGAGCATCTTTTTCTTTTAATATAGCTATTTGGTCCCTGTCACCTCCTCCCGCCAACTGGCAACAGGGAGACATAGTTACTTGTTACTAATTTTTTCCCTAACACCCCCAAACCCTGAGGCCCCAGCAGATGGCCATGCGAGCATGTGGAGGCATGCTATGCACCCTGTGGTGCCAGCTCAGCCCCCTCCACCTCCTGTAACATTTGCCGCCCCCTCTCTTCCTACACAACCCACCGGACCTCCACCTGGTAGGAGCGGAACTACGGGGAAGGGGCGCCAGCCCACCCTCGGGAGAGGAGAGCTGCCCATCGGCACGCTCGATCCTGCTCCGCCCCCCCGCATGCTGGCACCCCAACGACCCAAGGTCATCCCCAATCCCGGGTCGCCGGCATAGTATGAGGTAAGGCATCCAGCGCCTCAACCTCAGTAATCCACTGGTTACAAGGTATTCCCCAATCCTTTCCTTCAGTAGTGATTCCATACTTTACCCACTACTGAAGTCAGGCTGAAAGGTCTGTAATTTCATGTCTCCTCTCTATTTCCACTTTTGTGTAGTAGGACCACATCTGCCCTCCTCCAGTCCCCTGGAACCTCCCCTGTGTTTAGTAATACAGTCAAACCTGGTTAATTCATGCCTTGTTGTTACGTGCAGCATACCTGATTATCTGAACAGAGAACCTCTCTTTAATATGGAAACCTCTGTTTCTGAATCCAAATCCTGTGTTTAGAGTACAGAGACCATTATCCCCATTATTTTAACCTGGATAATCCATTGCATGTTTTAATGAGTGTGCTAATGGCAGTCTTCTTAATCCCTCTTAATCCCCTCAGTCATATAAAAGGCGATAGGAAAGGAGTTTTAAATATTTAGCAGCCCTCCCATTTTCCTTTCCATGCCAGTATGTGTTCTGATATGCTTTGACCAGTTTTTGATAAATAAATAAATAACCTAGCTTTGGGATGCTCTCGGCTCCATCTCAAGTTACACTCTCTTCACCAGGTACTGCTCTTTCTTTTCATATTCCTAAACATTCCAAGGAATCAGTGACACCATTCCAGGCTATTCATTTGAATGGCCTTGAATGGTGTTACTAATGTCATAGAATGTCCAGGCAGTTGAAAAGAGAGAGAGAACAGCAACTGCTGAGGAGAAAGTGATTGACTGTGGCTACAAATGCAAAAAGTAAATTATTAATTTAACAAAAAAGGTCAAAACATGGAGACTAGAATATTGTAACTGCTAAGCACTGTATTACCAAATTTCCAATTTTCTAATAAAGTAAACAGCAACAAAAAATCCTTTGGTTATTGTCTGGTTACTATGTATATTTTTATTACGTAAAAAATGGTCAAAACAAATGTTTATGGATTAACTAGGTCTGACTGTAGTTTGAACAGAGCTGTCAGAGGTGCAGCCAGTACCTCCCTGAGCTTCCTCAGTGCCCTAGGGTACACCCGATCAGGCCTCCTTGCCTTGTCTGTTTTTAATTGTGCTAGTTCCTTCAGGACTCTCTCCTCTATAAAATGGCTAGTGTCCACCTCCCTTCCTTTAATGCCCCTGCCCCTTATCTTTGGCCCATCACCTACGCCTTCCTCCATAATTACCGAACAAAAGCAATTGTTCAAAATGTCTGCTTTTTTTGGTCCTCCTCCTCACAAACCCCTCCTTCCCCTTTTAGCCTTACTATCCTTCCTTTGGTCTTTCTCTTCCGCTTATATATCTAAAGAATGTTTTATTCCCTCTTTTTAGTGACTGGGCAGTATTCTCCTCCTTTGAGCTCCTAACTGCTCTCTCTGCCTCTTTTTGTTTCTCCTGGTAACTCTCCCTATCCTCCTCTTTCTATGTCCTCTTGTACCTTCTAAATGCTATTTTTTTGCCCTTACTTTCTCCGCTACTTCTTTGGAGAACCATAGTGGTCTCTTTTTTCTCTTGCCTGTCTTAACCTGCCTGACACAGAGATTTGTTACCTTTTCAATGTGCCCCTTTATTTTTTGCCCATTGTTCCTTGACTCCCCCAGTTTCCCTATCCCTGCTAGTGTGTCCCTGAGGCATTTCCCCATTTTCTTAAAATCGGCCCTCCTGAAGTCCAGGACCCTCGTCTTAGTGTGGCTTGACTCTCAAGATTTTTATTTAGCCAGAATATATCATCCTTGAAGGCACACATCTCACTTCTAAGGGAATCCTGATAAGATTGTATAGCTTTAGGTCATACTCTTACCACTCATTTTCTATATGAAACTAGACTAAAGAAAAAAATATGAATGTCTGATACAGTGTGGTGAAAACAGTAATTATAAAATGAATGGCGATCATTGTGGTGAGTCTGTGTCTCCCTCAGGGGCGGACACCTCAGATGCACAATGTATACTAGGAAAAATAATTTCGGATGCTAGGGGGTGGCTAGTCGTGGGGGGTAATATTAATTTCCCACTTAACCCACACATGGACTTTACAAACCCACACCCTCAGAAGCAATCTCTAGTCACAAACATTTTCAAAAAAATGATTAATTAGGTAGCATTGAGCGATGTAAAGTGCTATGTTAATGCACACAATGCTTACGCTAGACTAGACTATTTTTTCTAACAGCTGAGCATCTACACCAGGTAACAAAAAATACTCCCAACCAAACCCAGTGAAGTCAGCCTCTTTAGAGGACTTCCTCGGATACATACAGAAGTAGTAACTGCAAGTACGGGTGAAGGACCAATGTGCATAGAAACATAGAAACATAGAATTTGACGGCAGATAAGGACCACTTGGCCCAACCAGTCTGCCCATTTCCCTACCTAATGGATAAGCTGCAGATCCTAGTTAACCAGCAGCCTACTTCTTCCTACCCCCACCCCCTAGAATTGCCTTATGACTGTCCCATGCATTCTTGAATTCCACCACTGTTTTGACTCACGACCTCCTCTGGAAGGCCGCTCCATGCATCCACAACCCTCTGTGAAAATATACTTCCTTAAATTACCTCTGAGCCCCCTCTATCTTCAAATTGTGCCCCTTTGTTCTTGCACACCTCTTTTTGAAAGATGCTACCTCTTGGACTTTGTTGATTCCCTTGAGGTACTTGAAAGTTTCTATCATGTCCCCCCTCTCCCTCCTTTCCTTGAGGCTATACATATTAAGCTCCTTAAGTCTCTTTTCATATGTCTTCCGATGCAGACCCTGCACCATTTTAGTTGCCCTCCTCTGGACAGCTTCCATCCTGCCTGTGTCTTTGCGGAGATTGGGTCTCCAGAACTGCACGCAGTACTCCAGATGGGGTCTCACCAGCTGTCTGTACAGAGGGATAATAACTTCCTGTTTTCTACTGGTGATGCCTCCCTATGCATCCCAGTATCCCCCAGCCCTCCTTGCTGCCCTCTCACATTGCTTGCCCACCTTTAGGTCATCTGATATGACTACCTCAGGTCCCTTTCCATTTTTGTTGTTGTTAGTATCTCACCCCCATTGTGTACTCTTCCCTGGGTTTTGTTTCCCAGGTGCATTACCTGCACTTCTTAGCATTGAATCTAAGCTATACATTTGACCATTCCTCTAACCTTGCCAAGTCCCTTCTCATCCTTTCCACCCCACCTTGTACATCAACTCTGTTGCAGATCTTTGTGTCATCTGCAAAGATACATACTTTTCCTTCCAGTCCCTCTGCAATGTCAGTGGCTCAGTAGGTAGCACACTCGCCTCTGAGGTCGGGAGATCAGAGGGCTGTGGGTTCAGTTCCCACATCTGGCACTTGGGTTAATATCCCAGTACTGACACTGTAGTGCAGCATGAGAGGGGTTCTGCACTTCTGAGGTGCTGTCTTTCGGATGAGACGTTAAACCGAGGTCCCATCTGCCTGGATTGGTGGTAGTTCAGGTTGATGTTAAAGATCCCATGGCACTGATCGAAAGAGTAGGGGAATTTCTCCGTGTCCTGGCCAAATTTCCCTCATTCACTAAAAATACCACCAACAGCTTAATCTGGTTCAAAGTCAGTTGGCATTCATCTGTATCCCCCTCCCCCGGGTCGTGCCTGAAAATAGGCAGAATTTGTCTAGTGCACTTACCCGGTCAACAAAAGCTAAATAAATAAATAAAATAAATAAAATGTCGCTTATAAAGACATTGAAGAGGACCGGTCCTAATACTGAACCCTGCGGTACCCCACTAGTAACTCCCCTTTCTTCAGAGTGGACTCCATTTACTATTACTCTCTGTGTCCTATTCTCCAGCCAACTCTTTACCAGGCTGTCATCTTGGGACCCACTCCCAGGCTGGCTAACTTGTATATTAATCTTTTGTGTGGGACTGTGTCAAATGCCTTGCTAAAGTCTAGGTAGGCCATGTCCACAGCCCCTCCCTAATCTACTACTTTGGTCACCCAGTCAAAGAAATCTATCAGATTTGTCTGGCATGACCTTCCCACTGTGAATCCATGCTGCCTTGGGTCCTGTGCCCCTCTGGCCTCTAGATACTCAACAGTTCTTTCCTTCAGAAGTGATTCCATCACTTTCCCTACCACTGAGGTTAAATGAACAGGTCTGTAGTTTCCTGCTTCTGCCTTGCTCCCACTTTTGTGAAGGGAATCACATCTGCCCTCCTCCAGTCCTCGGGTACCACCCCATCCTCCCATGATTTGTTAAAGAGGGTAGTCAGTGGTGTCACTAGTTCTACCCTTAGTTCTTTAGAATTCTAGGATGAATCCCATCAGGCCCCATTGCTTTGTCCACCTTCAGTTTTAAGAGTTCTTTCAGAACCCTTCCTTCTGTAAATGGGCTGGTATCAACTTCTGTATCCAGAGTGTTTCTACTGCTTGTTTTAGGTACCTCCCTCTTCCTTTGTAAATACTGAGCAAAAATATTTGTTTAGTATCTCTGCCTTTTCACAGTCACCCTCTGCCCACCTCCCCCCTTTATTAAGCCTCACAATCCCTCCCTTGGTCTTCCTTAGCTCCTATAAAGGTTTTATCCCCTTCTTAACTGAGTTGGCTATCTTTTCCTTGGTTTGGGCCTTTGCTGTTCTGACTGCCTTCCCAGCTTCCTTTTACTTTAACTGATACAGTTCTCTGTCCTGCTCCTTCTGTGATTCCTTGTACTTCCTGAATGCTTTCTTTTTCTCTTGAACCTTCACTGCCACTTCCTTTGAGAACCATAGTGGTTTCTTACATTGTTTTGTTTTGTTTGTTTGCTTCACACAAAGGCTTGTTACCTCTGTGAGGTTTCTTCCCTCCCACTTAATCTCAGAACAGTTTCTTCCCTCCCACTTAATCTCAGAACAGTATGGGACCCTAAACTTAATAAATCTCTGTACCACACACCACGTTACAGAAACATGGGTGGCAGAACTGCAATTACAGTGTACACAGCTGGAATGGTCCAGGGTAATTCAGACCATACACAAAGTAGCAACCTCACATTAGGGATGGAAGAACTCGGTGAAGTTCTGACCCTTATTAAAAAAGAACCGGAACACGGTGAAGTCCTGATTAGTTCTGATTTATTGACCGATGTTTGGAAAAATGCATAAAAGTGGCCAAAGTTGCTCACATTTGACACAGAGGCCCAAAGGAAATAATTTAATGCATTATTTGTATAAAAATGAATATAAAACTGCTAAATTAAAAAGCAATCTGTCACTACTCACCCCTTCATGGCTGGCCTCTAATGGTGGCATATCATGCTTGGGCCTGTGACACGAGTGTGATGGGAGAGACGGAGAGACAGACAGGCAGATGCAAATACCTACAGTATATCATAGCACCACCAAGCAATGCTGGCACTGCCAGGCAGCTAAGATTTCAATTTTTATTAATGGTGCTGTGTGGATATTATTTTGATGGATGTTCCAGTCAGAGCCAAACAAGCAAAAGAAATGGATATGAATGATCAAATAAGCAGCACTAAGAGAGCCCACTCACTCTACCCATGTGAATACTGTAACTGCTTTGCATGCCCCAGTGTACTGTGGTATATGGTACACTACCTGGTCCAAGAGGTGGTAATGTTTTCTAGTACTGCAACTACGTCTACTGAATCTGATCAACATGCTGAGGAATGGATGTTGAATCCTTAAAGAAGAAAAATGAATGACATAGTGATAATCACACAGGCAGGCAGCCAGTCACTCATCGCATTGGTCAAGTGCAGTGCAGTCATAAAAAAAGTCTGCCACTGCCACCTGCAGACCTGATGACACACAACACAATGACAGCCTTCCTAGTTCCACAGTTGCTTGCTGCCAGCCACTGCCAAGTAATTTAAGTATCACAAATAAAATATAGTAATATAATAATTTCAGCCCAGTTACTGTAAATGAGATGTAACCAGGCTAGCATACCACGCACACACACAAACAATAAAGAAATTGTATGAATTTTCAATTTAGTAGCATTTTTTTCTGTGAAGTATTTGCAGCTAAATATTGGTGACGTGACACATATACAGAGAGTATTCAGTTTCTGAACCTTCAGGCATCTGCTAAGCCATGCATGCACTGTACGAAAATTAAAACAGTACAGTCAGGATCACTTTGAGGGCAAAAAAAGTGAAAAGTAGTAGTAGTTAGAAGGACTGGAGTAAGGACAAAAAGTGACAAGTAGTTGTGACTCGTAACTGTGACTCGTGATGACAAAAAGTGATAGTAGTAGTAGACAGCAGTACTCTACCTTACAGATCAGATAGTAGTACCTGGTACCACCAATGCTGACGTACAGATTTAGTCTTTGCCGTATTGGTCCTTGAAAGAACAGATCCAGAAGCAAATGATTTGATACCTTTTATTGTACCAACATAGATGTAAGAAAAAGAACTAAGTGCTTTAGCTTAGACCCTAAATTGTATCTTTAAGGAACTACCACTGCTAACTTTTAAACAACCACCCAACCTAATTATTAGGAGTAAACTTTCACCAGAACCGAATACCATGACACTTAATGGTACATGACCCTGTAATCAACTTAGATGTAAGACTTGTGAACTCATTTCCACTTCGGACTGTGTGGTTACAGTACAAAACAAGACAATTCGGGTACAGGGGAATTATACATGTGCATCACGGCATGTTGTTTATTTCATTCAATGCAAGAGATGTCCTCAAATGGGTTATGTTGGAGAGGCAAGCCAACCACTCCGCACTAGAATGAACTCGCATAGATATATTAATCTAAAGATGACTGAAAAAACAGTGGGGCAACACTTCTCTTAATCTTAGATATGTCAGTAATGGTCTTAAAAGGAAATTTCAAAAGTACACAACAGAGATGGGCTTTTGAGATCAAACTTATTTTACTTCTCAGTATAGTAGAAGATGGCATGAACACATATTTGGGGTTTATGGCACATTATAGGATTTAAACATCCACAGACCTTTTCTTCAAAGAATAGACATATTATAGGAGTTCAGCGTCTCCGTGTGTGTGTGTTGGGGGGGGTATGTGAGTGTGGTGGGTGTGGGGGTTGCTGTTACATTGAGGTGGCATTATATTCAGGTACATGGCATAATGATGTTATAGTGTGTTATGACTTTTAGTTCACACATATAATGAATATTAATTTCCTTCTTACTAGTTATCTTCCCTGGGGGTTGGGGTGGGGTTAATGCCATTGGGTCTTATTCAGATTCCCTAGCCTGTTACTGTACATATAGTAGTTTTATTATATACTGTCACATTTTGAACTCTTAACATATTGGAGTGCAGGATCTCATCTGCATGGGGGTCCTTGACAAATTAAATTACATTGGGCTAATATTGTAGTGATTTGTGGAAACGAAGATATGTTAGGACTCTTGTCTCACATACATAGTGTACATATTCTTCTAACTAGTTATCTTACCCTGGGGAGGGTGGAAGTTTTATTTCATTGTGGTTTTATTCAGAATCCTTGAGCACACATATAGTATGATTACATAGTGTTGCATTTTTGAACTCTGTACATATTAGGATGCATGATCTCTTTTACTTGGAGGTTCATGACACGTTTAATTTCCCTTGGGTTACAATTGAAGTGGTCGATGTGAATGATGGTGCATTAGGACTCCTGTATGTATGTATGTGTATGTGTATCTCCTTATAACTAGTCATCTTCTCCGGGGGGGGGTTAATTCCTCTGATTTCTTATTCAGATTCCTTAGACATTTTCAGTACATCACGTAGTTTTATTATACACTGAGAATTTATTGAAATCTATACATATGAGGCGGCATGGTCTTAGTTTCTTGTCGGTCCTTGACAAGAAGTTTTTTGTTTGGCACTTATACTGCTAATTTATATTATCATGTATAAACTCATGTTACGACACTAAAGGCCTTAAGGTTTCTGGAGCATAATACCTAGTTTGAGAGTATAGTTGGGAAATGTTTCCAGCTAAGTTTTATATTCTATATAGTGTTAAACTATTGCTCACTTTAGGTAAACTTTACTTTAAACACTTTGTATGCCATATATAGATACTTTTTGTAGTTCTATTTTGTGGGGCTTGTTTTGGGGGGTTTTGCTTGTCATGAACTGCATTCTTAAACACACTGGGTCACTCATAATTGGGTTGAACAGCTCTCTACTTGAGATGTTCTTATCTTATTCTGAAGGTATCTTCAAATCATTTTTATTTATGTGCAGTGTACTCCCTGCTTGTTGTTATGCTGTAAGCACATCTGACCTTTAGGCCCTTTCAGCTGAAGGCAAACTGGTACTATTCAGCTCTGACATTTCTTCTGTTATTTTTTAAATGAGTATTTTAAACCAATGGGAATTTTTTATGGGTTTTTTTTCTGCAAGATCTTGGTGTTAAAAGTATGGGATTTTCTAAATAAATGTCAGTAAGCTTCTGAGGAAGGGCTTTGTTGGTCCGAAAGCTAAAGCACTTTGTTCTTTTTGTTACATCTATGTTGGTCCAATAAAAGGTTTCAAATCATTTGCTTCTGGATCTGGTACCACCAAGCAAGTTTGTGACATGAAATGCAGTTGCTTGCTGTATTTGGACTCTAAACTCACTGATATTATTTTTTTTTCTATTCTGTGCTGCTTATATGATCACAGTGTCATAGCCTAGCCTGTACTGACCTGACTTTTTGCAATTAATTGCAGCCTCATGTAGTAGACCTTATTCACAAAAGATTTTCACCACAGGCACACATTTTTTAAAGTGTTTTGTGCATAGGGCCTGCTCAGAGCAGTTACTGTATGTTTTATTCAAGTATCATATTTGAAATTAAAGTGAGGAATGTTGACTTTGAGAAATGTGAGGCACTCAGCATTTTCTGGTGTCAAACAGGATCGTGTGTCAGTAATGACGTTACCAGCTGAACTGAACAATTGTTCTGAACAGACACTAGTTGGAGAGCAATTCAGGTACTTCATTGCAATGTTTACTAAAGCAGGCCACATGTTTTGTTTGGATTTCCAGTATTTCAAAGGATCAGCATTTCAGCTGATATTGGGCTCTGCCAAGTACATTTCAACAATGGTCTGTGCTGAGGCTGTGTTACAAAAGGCAGATGAAGATGTTACAATAACATCTTCTAAGTGACTCCAGAAATATGAAGCTGAACCAAGTGATTGTGGGACAGTACTATTATGCTTGGCTGGTGGTGAAGAAGAAGATTCAGCTGCAGTGGCTGAGGAGAAAGAGGGTGAAAATGCTGCAACAGTAGAGGGGCCACCTGATGCTGTACTGCTGTATCGTGAAGAAGATTCTGAATGTGATGCTGCTGTTGTACTCTGTTCCATTAGAGCGTGCACCTCGTCAATTATTTCTTGTGTGTTTCTCGCAAAACAAATGTCATCATCACTCAATAGTTGCTTAGATTTGTATTGTGGGTCCAAGATTGTTGCTTTAATGTAGAAATCAGAATGAATCATTTTACATACTTTGTCATCATCTTCAACTTTTTTAATCATGCGTCTCATTAGATCTTGTATTCTGGAGGGCAACCTGCATATGTCAGTGCCACTGGCAGCCTGTGTGATCATGGAACTGTCTGTCTTCTCTAACTTTTCCCTAATCAGATTCAATCTGAATTTAAAATTTTTTATTAGGGGTATCACCTGGCTCAGAGTTGCTGTGTTTGCACTAACCTCCCTGGTGATTTCTTAAAATGGCTGGAGCAGTACAATGAGAAACTCCAACATGGCCCACTGTGGTGAAGTGATATAGATGTCTATATTACCAATTTTATTTTCTAAGGTGTACTGCCTGACAGCTTTCTTTTGTTCCAACAGCTGTTGTAACATATAAAAGGTAGATTTCCATCAAGTAGAAATGTCTTGGATCAGTCTGTGCAAAGGTAAACTGTGCTCCTACTGTATTTTTTTCAAACAAGTGACAGGTTTTGCTTGAGTGACTGAAATGAGTGCATATTCTTTTTTACCAGTGCTAATGAGAGCCTTAATCTTCCTGTCGTCATCGAGAAAACCATGAACTATTAAATTTAAGCAATGCGCAAAGCAGCAGATGGGAACAAAGCTCCCCTCCTCCAAGGCTTTCCTTATGTTGGACCCATTATCTGCAAATATAAAGCCAACTGACAGTCCCTGTGAAGTGAGCCATCGCTGTATTGGTTTTTAGAGCTCTCATTGATGTTGTATGAGATAGGTTCAGATGGAAAATAAAACATTCTTAGAACAGCAAACTGCGAAGCTTCACTGTCCCCACTCCCACGTGAATTATCAAAACATGCCTAATGAGCCGTGACAGACATGAAGGGTTCAGGCTGACAGCTTGTCCAGATATCTGTTGTGAGATGCACCACCCTCACAACAGCACTGCACAAGACACATCTTAATTTTTTAAATACGACATCATAAAGATCGGGAATCCCTGTTGCCAAGAAGTATTTCTGCAATGGTGTACTATATCGAGGTTCAAGGTACTCAAATCCATTTTCAACTCAAATATAAATAACCTCTCTAAGTTCTGGAAGGTGGTCCATTCCCTCTTCTCCTCCCAAATAAACCACCGCCTCCTGTCATCAAAATGAACAACCAGCTCATAGTCAAACACCCTGCTGTAGCGGTGGAATTTAATTCTTATTTTACAGCCTGTGCCTCAGCTCTGCTAACCTCCCTATCCTTGCCACATACATCCCTGGCTACACCTACCCAACCCCCTCCCACAACTGCCAGCCATGAGTTTCTCCTTTTCTCTTATCTTTCCACATGACACCCTACATGCGATTCTCTTTCTTAAACCTTCCAAAAGGCAACTCGCCTGACGGCTTGGACCCCAAGCTACTCTACTTTTCTGACCCTCCTATCTCCATCCCCCTAACTGATCTACTCAACTTATCTTTCCTCACTTCCTCTGTCCCTAATGCCTGGAAGCTTGCCATTGTTGTTCCTGGACCTAAAGGTGCTGACCCTTCTGCTCCAGGGAACTATCACCCTATCTCACTTCTACCTACAATGGCTAAACTTCAGGAACACCTGTTTCTCTCTCAGCTATCTTCTTTCCTGGATGACTCCTCCTTTTTCACTCCATTCCAGTCTGGATTTTGGAATAACCACTCCACCATCTCCCTACTTAGGCTTACTGATTCTATCTTTTCTGCCATGGTTAGTGGTCATATCGCATCTGCCGTCTTTGTCGACCTTGCCGAGGCATCTGACACTGTTTCCCACACCCTCCTTCTTGAGAGCCTCTCCTCAGCTGGCTTATCCCAGTCGGCATGTAACTGGTTTAAAGCCTACCTAGTAGGAAGAACTCAATCAGTTAAAATAGCTGATTCCATGTCCTCGCCACTGCCCATCTCAACTGGTGTGCCTCAAAGCTCAGTACTTGGCTCACTTTTATTCTCTATTTTCCTAAGCTACCTGCCATCAGTATGTTCCTCCTCTTCTATCCATACGTATACTGACAATATGATCTTGTTCACTTCTGGCCACTCTCCCTCTGATGTATCCACAAGCCTCCAGCTCGACTTCAGTAATGTTCAGCGTTGGTTTATGTCACATCAGCTTTTCCTGAATGCCAAGAAAACAGTCTCCATGACCTTTGGCACAAGGCAGAGACTCTCTAGGCTTCCCTCCCTACCTACATTCCACACCCTAGATGGGACCACACTTGAGGATACCACCTCTTTCAAATATTTAGGTGTTTGGATTGACTGACACCTAAACTTTTCTGAACATGTTGACACCATCCTGAAGAAACTGCGCCCCAAGCTTGGTGCCCTTTATAGGAACTACAGCTGTTTACCTCTGTCAGCTTGGCATGACCTTGTTCAGAAAATGATTCTCCCTATTTTCGACTATTGCGACATAGTCTATTGTGCTGCTCCTAAGTCTTCCCTATCCAGATTGGATTCCCTTTTCAATGCTTTTTGTTGCTTTGCTCTTGACTCTCCCCCTCGTACCCACCACTGCTCTCTCTACCACTCCCTTGCTTGCCCCTTCCTGGAGTGCGGACGACCCTTGCACTGTGTGAAATTTACCTCTAACTTCTGGTTTGGTTCTCTCCTCTCTTACCTATCCTCCTTCTTTTCCATTCTGCCTTCCCCACACCATTCTCTCAGATCCACTGACTCACACTCTGGCTATTCCAACATGTATTACTGTAAGAGGCTAAGTAGTTTTCTCTTATTGCTTCCCAACACTCTGGAACTCACTACCTATGCCCATCCAACACTCTTCACCCCCCTCTTCCATCTCCCAGGTCCTACGCACCTTTTATTCCTCAGACTGCACTTGTCAAAGAAGATTCTGCTGTATTTCACAATGTTTATTGCACTTCAAGCATATTTTGCTTTGTTGTAGTATTTGTATAACCTTTTAATTGTATTTGTTTCATTTCTACCTATGTTTATGTCGTTCCAACCATCTTTGCATATGTGCATTCGCTTTATGTGCACTGTTTTCTGTGTATATGCCTACCAAACTGTAATTGAAAATGTACATTCGATCTATCTGTACCGTATTGCGTACATTCCACTCTTCCCTCTCCCCCAGGATGCACCGTGAGATGAGCAACTTGTTGCTCAGCATGTTTATTCTTGTGAAACTCTTCAATAAATAAATAAGCAGCCACCTGAATCCTATATGTTCACCCACGTTATATGGTAGTAAATCAACAGCTATCATTTTGGAATTTTTTTTGATTATTGTAACAGCAACAGGGTGAGTCGAGGCATATTTGGCCTTACATTCATATGTTTCTGAGATGGTAAACTGTCTCCTTGAAGGAGGAGGGCTTTTGAACACATGGTCACTTTCAGTAACAGTTGGAGGAGTCCTTCGAATAGCAGCAAGTGGTGGTTGAGATGTAGTGCTGCGGGGGGCTGCCACTGTTTTCATCTATGGGTGTTACCTCTGAATGTAGTGAGCTATCACTATCACTTTGTCTTCGAGACTCACAACTGACCTTCTCACTAATGTTATGACATCTGTCTAGGTGCGTTTTGAGTGCTGAGGTTCCCAATGGTTCTTTATTTTTACCCCAGCTGATTGGCCATTTACAAATAGCGCATGTTGCTATCAACTCATTGGAAGCACTAATGGAAAAGTATGATCAGACAAAAGATTATATTTTTTTTAGTTTTTTCCCCTGAAAGGCACGACACCTCTGTCATCTTTTCAAGGTCCCCCCCCCCTCTGGATTTGTCCTGGGCCTGTTCCTGTTCTGGTTTATTCCCACTGCCCCTTTCTTCCACAACCAAAACATTTCTGCCTGTTTCTTCCTGATCTGCAATTTCCATCCCCTCCAGTAAACCGTCTGCTGTCTGAGCATTCTCTTCATCTTTATTATCATCAGTATTACCCTTGTTGGGTTTAACCTCAGAAGAATTGGGTGAGGGACTGGCAGTAGCATAGTATGCAATTGTTCCATATCATTGGGTGCCTCTGCAGGTGGTACCCACCATGCCTTTAGTTTTTGTTATTACATAACTTTTTTTTTTTACTTGGGACTGATGATGATCCGAGTCATTCACCTTTTTTGGATTCAAACATTCATTTGGAAGATGAAACCTTATTAGATGTGAAAAAATCCCTTTTTGGGGTTTGACTTTGTTTTCCCTTTCAAACAACATGAAGTCTTGCTGTATTCTGACTAATGCAGTTAGCCCCAGCCTTTAAACCGCCTCGGAGAACAAAGGGCTAAACTTCCTATGCAGAGCATTGAATGCTGGGCTTGAGCTCGGTTGATGTCTCTGTCTGTTTCCCTTTGAAGTCTAACCATCAGATTCTTTACTCCGCCTCACTGAATAGTCGCTCCGGAGATTCCTCCTGCAGCTCGGTTCGAAAGTTGGTTGAAGTGTCGGTTTACTGTCGGTTTTTAACCTAAATTTATTTTCTGCATAGTCGGTTCAGTCTCTGTCTGTGGTACCGTGAGTACTAGATAGGTTTTGTACTGTTTTTCTGTGTGGAACTTGTAAAAGTGTGGATCAGTTTGGCTGAACTGATCATTTGTTGATTATTGTATCTTACTTTAGTGTGTGGTTACCAGTCCTTATCGGTTCAAAAACAAACGTGTTTGGTATGTTTTTTTCCAAGACTCGTGACACGATTAGGAACCGATAAGGAAGTCTTGCCTGGCTGTTGCCAATAAAATAGTAAGTCGGTTAGGATGGCCATGTCTGAGAAACCCAAGAAAAAAAATGGGCCCACTGGGTTTCAACACTGCAGTGAGTGTGGGGAGGTCTTTGCTAAGGCCAATCCCCACACCACCTGTGTTTCTTGTTTGGGGTTTGAACACCTCGATTCAGACTGCCAAATTTGTAAAAACATTTCCAGATCTTCCCTTGAAAAGAGATTAGGTAGACTGAGGGAAAAGGAGGCCGAGAAGTCCAGTGACCGGATGGCCAGCCTGGTTCGGTTCGACCGAACTAGAAGAAGTGCCCTCTGACCAGGGTGATACTTCTTTGGGCAAAAGGAGAGCCAATCCCGAGGGTTCAGTTCCGACAAAAAGGAAACGCAAAGAGAAATCGCCCAGTTCGGATCCAGAAGTCCATGTTCCAACTGCCGAGGAACTAGCCAGAGCGATTCAGATTGTGGAATTGCTTCGCCCGGTTCTGACCGATCTGGCACCTTTTGGCAGGGGCTCGGTTTGGTCGGTTCCCCCGGTTCACGATTATACCCCTGAAGGATTTTATGAACCGGAGTTTGAGGAGGAAGGGGAGTTTGAAGATGATGATGGTGATGGTGAAAGTCTGGATGTGCCTGTTGAACTGGACATCTCCCCAGACAGACCTTCAGGTGTATCCCTTCCTAGGCTTTCTGAGTTCCCTCCCCACTTTCTGTTTTACAGAAAGGTGGCTGAAACCCTCCAGCTTCCTATGGAGGAGGCAATGGAGGATCAAGAAGAGCCTGATTTTGTGGAAATGATGGACATTCCAGAGTCCAGGAGACTGTCTATTCCCCTTCACAAATCTTTTGAGAAGCAGACACAAACAATCCTGAAGTCTCCCAATTCAAACAACATGAAGTCTTGCTATATTATGACATATGCAGTGAGTCCCAACCTTCGAACTGCTCCGGAGGTGAAAGAGTTAACTTTCCATGCCAGGCATGGAATGCTGAGCTCGAGCTCGGTTGAAACTCTGTCTGTTGTTCTTCAAACTCAAACCGTCAGATTCTTTACTCCGCCTCACTGAACAGTCGCTCTGGAGATTTGTCCTTCTGCTCGGTTCATTTTGTCAGTTAAAGTATTGTTTTTCTCGGTTTTCAACCGAATTTAAACCGCAACCGGTCGGTTCAAGCTCTGTCTGTGGTATTTGTGAGTATTAGATAGGTTTACATTAATTCTCTTCTGTGTGGAACTTGTAAACTGTTTATCGGTTCAGTTTGAACCGATCAGGTTGTTTAAAATATCTTAATCTGTGATTTAGAGTGTGGTTACCGGTTGTTATCGGTTCTAAAAAAAACGGATTTTATTACGTTTTTTTCCACGACCCGTGACACGGTTGGGAACTGATAAGAGGGTCTTGCCTGGTGGATTGCCATAAACGGGTAAGTTTGGTTAGGACTGGCACTATGTCTGAGAAACCCAAAAGAAAAACCGGGCCCACTGGGTTTCAACACTGCAGTGTGTGTGGGGAAGTCTTTGCCAAGGCTGACCCCCACACCACCTGTGTTTACTGTCTGGGGTTTGACCACCTCAATGCAGACTGCCAGATTTGTAAAAATTTTCCTGCAGCTACCCTGGAAAAGAGAGTTGGTAGGCTCAGGGAAAGGGAGGCCAAAAAGTCCGCTGACCCGGATGGCCAGCCCGGCTCGGTTCCAACCAAACTTCCTCGGGCAAAAGGAGAGACGACTCTGAGGGGTCGGTTACAGCAAAAAGTACTAGGAAATCAGCTGGTGTGGAGCCAAAACTCTCCTTTCCAACCGCTGAAGATATAGCCAAAGCGATTCAAATTGTCCTGTCGCTTTCCCTGGTTCCGACCAAACCGGCACCATCAGGTAAGCGCCCGTTTGGCCCGGTTCCACCAGTTCAAGATTATGATTTAGAGGAATATTACAAACTGGAGGAGGGGGAAGAGGAGTATGAGGAGAGTGAATGTGGATTTGAAAGTCTGGATGTGCCCATTGACCCGGACATCTCCCAGACAGACCTTCAGGATGTCTCCTCCTAGGCTTTCTGAGTCCCTTCTCATTTTATGTTTTATAAAAGTGGCTGAAACCTCCAGCTCCCTATGGAGGAAGCTGTGGATGATCAAGAGGAGCCTGACTATGTGGAAATGATGGATATCCCAGAATCTAGGAGACTGTCTATTCCCTTGTATAAATCTTTTGGGAAACAGACTTTTAAAATTTTAAAACTCCTCACTATACCTCCTGTGGATAAGAGAATGGACAAAGAGGTACACATTGTCAGGCTCTGATCAGAGTTCCTTTCACAACAATGCAGCCATGTGGGTTGGTGCAGGCTGCAGCCTGTGACAAGGCAAATATCCCTTGGCTTCACACCCCGGACAAGGACTCCAGGAGGATTGATGCCATGGCAAAGAAACAGTACATAGCAGCATCCTTGGGACTCAGACAGGCAAATTATGGCTTATGTTGCTAGATATCAGAAATCCAGATGGGATACTGTTATGGCTCTAGCAAAACAGGTCCCTGGCCAGCTTGCCAAGGAGCTGGAGCAGGTGGCTGCTGATGGTATTGAGGCATCCAAGGTGCAATTCCATGCTGCAGTGGACTCAAATGATGTGTCATCAAGAGACATGGCTACATCTGTGGCGCACAGCAGAATGGCTTGGCTCAGATATACTAGCCTGTCACAGGATACCCAGACTAAGGCCATGGATTTTCCTGTTGTGGGTAATTCCCTGTTTGGGGAGCAGACAGAGAATTACATGAAGAAAATGGATGAGTATAGGACCACCTATAGGAGTGCACAGGCCAAGGAAAGGCAAGCCACTCCTCAAAGGCAGCTTTCCAGGGGCAGGGGCAGGCCTTTTCATAAGCCTTTTTACCAAGCCCAGGCCTTCTCTTCTGTTTATGCCCAGAGGGGGTTCTTTAGAGGGAGAGGCAGAAGGGGTGCCAGCAGGCCTGTTTCCACCCCTCAGCCCAAAGCCCTTGCCAAGCAGGCACCCTGATGGGGTTGCCAGGGCCGATTCTCAACTACCTGTAGGGGGCAGGCTGGCTTACTTTGTCCAGGACTGGGAGTCTCTGACATCAGACAAGTGGGTCCTGGAAGTAGTAAGCCAGGGACTGGTTCTCAGCTTCAGAAAGTTTCCAAAGATGAGAACCAGATCCTTTCCACTATCAGATCCACCAGAGGCACTAGCCCTAGAGGCAGAGGTCTCTTCCCTATTGGCTCTCAGAGCTGTGGAAAGGGTTCCACCCCTACACCAGGGCAAAGGGTTGTACTTCAGGTACTTCCTTACCCCAAAAAAGACAGGAGAATGGCGGCCCATCCTGGATCTCAGATACTTAAACAAGCACCTTTTAAAACCAAAATTCAAAATGGTGACTCTGGGAATTATTCTACCCTCTCTAAGGCCAGGGGACTGGCTAGCGCCCTGGACCTCAAGGTAGTGTTTCCATATTCTCATCAGAAACTCCCATCGAAAGTACCTCAGGTTCGAGCTGCCCTCAGGCCATTACCAGTTCAGAGCAATGCCCTTTGGCCTCACCTCTGCTCCAAGGGTATTCACAAAATGCCTGGCAGTAGCAGTTGCTTCTCTAAGAAGGCAAAGAATCACATCTTCCCTTACCTGGACGACTGGCTCATAGTGGGCCAGTCCCCAGACCAAGTCAAGTTACACCTACAGATAACTCAGCAACTGCTCACCTCTAGGTTTCCTTCTGAATCTTTCAAAGTCAGTTCTAGAGCCTGTCCAGCTCCTCACCTTCATAAGCGCAGAGCTGAGCACAGAGAAAGCCAGAGCCTTCCTTCCTTTGGACAGGGCAAGGACCCTGGTCTCTCTGGCCTCCTCATTCACCCTGCAGGTGTCTCGACCAGCAAGACATTTTCTACAGCTCCTGGGGCACATGGCTGCTTCTACAGCAGTAGTGCAGGGAGAAGATTTCAGATGAAGGACATTCAGTTCCATTTGAGAGCCTTTTGGTCTCAAAGGAAAGACCTCTAACCAAATTGATCCCAGTGACTGAAACCCTGATCCAGGCCTACAGTGGTGGCAGGATCAGAGAATTCTGAGACAAGGGGTTCCTTTATCACTCCAGTCTCACTCCTTAATCCTTACTACAGATGCATCCCTCTTGGGGTGGGGAGCTCACATGGCGCCTCACTACCCAGGGGTTGTGGTCCCCTCAGGAATCTCTGCTCCACATCAATCTGTTGGAACTCAGAGCAGTTTTTCTAGCACTTCAAGCTTTTTCCAAATCTGTTCAGAACAAAGTTGTACAGGTCAGAACAGAAAACACCACCACAATGTGGTACATCAACAAGCAAGGGGGCACTCGGTCTACGGCCTTGTGCACCGAAGTAATGAAGTTCTGGTCTCTGGCTTATTCCCTGAACACCTCCCTTATGGCAGTTCACCTCCCAGGCAAGGACAATGTCCTGGCAGATGCTCTCAGCAGGATTTCCCAGGGCCATCACGAATGGTCACTGGACCCCTGGTCCTGGAGGTGGTATTTGCCAGATGGGGCACCCCGCAAATAGATCTTTTTGCAGCCCCAGACAATCAACAACTTCTCCTTTTTTGCTGCAGGCCCCCAGTGTTGGGCTCAGTCCCTCTGGATGCCTTAGTTCTCAATTGGGAAGGGAAGTTTCTCTATGCTTTTCCCCCCTTCCCTCTTCTGTTCAAAGTGCTAGTCAAAATCAGATCTCAGCCCTGCAAGATGATCCTGATTGCTCCAGATTGGGCCAGACAACCCTGGTATCCACTTCTACTGTCCTTAGCAGTCCATCCTCCCCTGTGTCTTCCCAGGAATCACAACCTGTTAACCTGTGCTCAGGGGAGGGTTTGGTACCTGAACCTCAAATCTCTCAATCTCAAGGCCTGGCTCTTGAAGAGTTAGAGTTTGCTGGTTTACACCTCTCCCAAGATGTAATGGATATCCTGAAGGCTTCTAGAAAACCTTCCACCAGAGCTACTTATAATTCCAAATGGAAGAGGTTTTCCATGGTGCTCTGGAAAGCATATTTCCAGAATCTGCTGATTTACCCACAGTCCTGGATTATATGGTCCACTTAAATACTTTGGGGCTGGACCAAGCTACCCTAAAGGTGCATCTGGCAGCTGTGTCTGCTTTTATTTCAACAGGTAAGCCCTCTTCTCTTTCAGCTCACCCTGTATTCCCCAAGTTTTCAAGGATTGCTTCCACACAACCCTCCATTCAGGGACCCTGCCCTGCATGGGACCTTAATGTTGCATTGCTCAGCTTATGCAACCTCCTTTGAGCCTTTGTCTTCCAGAGCTTAAGTATTTGACTTGGAAGACTGTGTTTCTGGTAGCAATCACTTTGCCAGGCGCATAAGTGAATTACAACCGTTGTCAGTGGAGCCTGATTTTATCTTCTTTCATAGAGATAAGGTGGTCTTCAGGACTAACAGGAAGTTCTTGCCTAAGGTGGTTTCAGATTTCCACCTTAATCAATCTATATCTCTTCCAGTGTACTTCACTGACCATTCCTCCTCCTCTGGCGAGAGGAGGCTGCACAGCTTAGATGTGAAGAGAGCCCTTAGTTACTACATAGAGTGTACCAAGGGTCATAGGTTTGACTCCCTCCAACTGTTCCTCACTTATGGTGAGGTTGGTAAAGGGAAACCTGCCACTAAAAGATCCATTGCCAGGTGGATTGTCTCTTGTATCCAATTTTGCTATGAAAAACTGGGTAAGGTTCCTCCCTCAGGCCTGAGGGCTCACTCTACCAGCTGCTTCCCTGGCTGCTGCCAGGGACATCCCTATTCTACAGATATGTCAAGCAGCTACCTGGAAAACAGTTCATACTTTTACCGAGCATTACTCCCTGGATGTCCAGGCTAGGAGTGATGCTCGGTTTGGCACAGCTGTGCTTCAGAGCCTATTTCCTAAGTAGGTTCTGTCCCTCCTCCATGGAGGTACTGCTTTTGTAGTCTGCATATATCATAATATGGCAAGACTTCATGTTGTTTGAAGAAAAATTCTCACCTTAGTAATGTTGTTTCTTCTATTGAGTCTTGCTATATTATGACCTCCCCCCCCTGCCTGCCCCTCTCAGAACCTCTGTTTTTGGGACATGGGTGGGCAGCGCAGTGTTGGCACTTAGTAGGTGCCCACCTTGTTGTGTTTCACCCCTCCTTTTTTGGGGTGACTTGGTGTTGTGTTTTTCATTTTTTGGGTCTCCTGACTCGAGTCTTTGTTTTGGGACAAAAATGTGTTCTTATGTTTAGTAGCCAGTTGGCTAATGTAGGTTTACAGCTTCACACAGGACCTCAGTGAGTTTAGCTCGTAAAGATCTGACGGTTTGGTTTGAAGAACAACAGAGTTTCAACCGAGCAAGCTCAGCATTCCATGCCTGGCATGGAAAGTTAACTCTTTCACCTCCGGAGCAGTTCGAAGGTTGGGACTCACTGCATATGTCATAATATAGCAAGACTCCAATAGAAGAAACAACATTACTAAGGTGAGTAATTTTTTCTTCTATACCTCCTGTTGATAGAAGAATGGACAAGAGGTATACACTTTTTATATCAGCAATGCAGCCATGTTGGGGTTGTGCAGGCTGCTGCCTGTGATAAGGCAAACATACCCTTGGCTTCACACCCCCCCAGACAAAGACTCCAGGAAGATTGTTGCCATGGCAAAAAAACAGTACATGGCATCTTCCTTGGGACTCAGGCAGGCGAATTATATGGCCTATACAGCCAGGTACCAGAAGTCCAGGTGAGACACTGTACTGGCACTGGCTAAACAGGCCTCCCCCCAGCTAGCCAAGGAGCTGGAGGAGGTGGCTGCAGATGGGATTGAGGCATCAAAAGTTCTGTTTCATGCTGCTGTGAACTCCAATGATGTGTCATCAAGAGTCATGGCTACATCTGTGGCTCTTCGGAGAATGGCTTGGCTCAGATGTACTAGCCTCTCGCAGGATACCCAGGCTAAGGCCATGGATTTTCCTGTAGTGGGTAATTCTCTGTTTGGGGAGCAGACACAGAATTACATGAAGAAAATGAATGAGTACAGGACCACTTACAGGAGTGCTCAGGCCAAAGAGAGGCAGTCATCTCCTCAAAGGCAGCAGTCCAGGGGCAGAGGCAGGCCTTTTCATAGGCCTTTTTACCAAGCACAGGCCTCTTCTCCCTTTTCACAGGGGTTTCTTCAGAGGGAGAGGGAGAGGCAGAAGGGGGATGAGCAGGGCTGCATCCACTCCTCAGCCTAAGGCCCCTGCCAAGCAGACACCCTGATGGGCCTGCCCAGGTCGACTCTCCTATTCCTGTAGGGGGCAGGCTGACTTACTTCATCCAGGACTGGATGTCTATTACATCAGACAAGTGGGTCCTGGAAGTAGTAAGCCATGGCCTGGTTCTCAGCTTCAAAAAATTTCCGAAGATGAGAGCCAGATCTTTTCCACCTGCAGGTCTCTCAGAAACCCTTGCCCTAGAGGCAAAGATTTCATCTCTGCTGGCTTTAAGAGCCATAGAGAGAGTACCTACCCTACACTGGGGCAAAGGTCTGTACTCCAGGTACTTCCTTACCCCAAAAAAGACAGGGGATTGGCGACCCATCCTAGACCTAAGATACCTAAACAAACATCTTTTAAAACCAAAATTCAAGATGTTAACTCTGGGAATAATCCTTCCCTCTCTAAGGCCAGGGGACTGGCTAGCCTCCCTGGACCTCAAAGATGCCTATTTTCACATTCCCATCAGGTGCTCCCACAGAAAGTACCTCAGGTTCGAGTTGCCCTCAGGCCACTATTAGTTCAGAGCAATTCCCTTTGGCCTAACTTCAACCCCAAGGGTCTTCACAAAGTGCCTAGCAGTAGTAGTTGCCTTTCTAAGGAGGCAAAAGATTTCCATTTTTCCATATCTGGACGACTGGCTAATAGTGGGCCAGTCTCCAGACCAAGTCAAGTCAGACCTGCAAGTGCTCACTTCTCGAAGACTTCTTCTCAACCTTCCCAAGTCAGTTCTTGAGCCTGTCCAGCTTCTTACCTTTATAGGGGCAGAGCTGGATATGGTCAAAGCAAGAGCCTTTCTACCTCTGGAAAGGGCAAGGGTTCTTATAGAACTAGCCTCTTCCTTCAGCCTTCAGGTATCTCGACCAGCAAGGCATTTTCTCCAGCTCTTGGGCCACATGGCAGCTTCTATGGCAGTGGTCCAAGGGGCAAGATTCCAGATGAGGGACATTCAGTTCCATCTGAGGGCTTTTTGGTCTCAGAGGAAGGATTCCCTTACCAAACTGATCCCAGTGACTCTGACCTTGATCCAAGCCCTTCAGTGGTGGCAGGATCAGGACAATTTAAGGCAAGGGGTCCCATTTGCCACTCAGTCTCATTCAGTGGTCCTTACCACGGATGCTTCCCTCCTGGGCTGGGGAGCCCATCTGGGGGCCCTCACTGCGCAGGGATTGTGGTTCCCTCAGGAATCCCTTCTCCATATCAATCTCCTAGAACTCAGGGCAGTTTTCTGGCCCTGCAAGCTTCTCTCAGTCAGTACAGAACAAGGTGGTTCAGGTCAGAACAGACAACACAACCACCATGTGGTACATCAACAGCAGGAGGCACTCGTCTACGGCCTTGCGACAGAGCGCATGAAGTTGTGGTCCCTGGCTTATTCCCTGCAAACCTCTCTGATAGCAGTTCACCTTCCAGGGAAGGACAATGTGCTAGCAGATGCACTGAGCAGGATCTCACAGGGCCATCATGAATGGTCCCTGGACCCTCTGGTATTGAAGGTGATTTTTTCAAGGTGGTGCACTCCAGAGATAGATCTTTTTGCAGCCCCAGACAATCACCATCTTTCTCTCTTTTGTTGCAGACCCCCAGTCTTGGGCTCAGTCCCCCTGGATGCTCTGATTCTGAACTGGGAAGGGACATTTCTGTATGCCTTCCCTCCCTTCCCTCTTCTGTTCAAAGTTTTAGTCAAGATAAGGTCACAACCTTGCAAAGTGATTCTGATTGCTCCAGGCTGGGCCAGACAACCCTGGTACCCCCTGTTGCTGTCCCTAGCAGTCCATCTTACCCTGTCTCTTCCCAGGAATTACAACCTGTTAACCTCCTCTCAGGGGAGTATTTGGTACCCCAATCTTCAGTCTCTCAATCTCAAGGTATGGCTCTTAAAGAGTTAGAGTTTGCAGATTTGTATCTATTTCAGGATTTCAGGGGGTTCTGGATATTTTCAAAGCTTCTCAAAAGCCCTCCACCAGAAAGACTTATAACTCCTAATGGAAGAGATTCACCATTTGGTGTTCCAAGAAGCATATCTCTCCAGATACTGCTGAATTGCCTACAGTTCTGGATTATATGGTCCATCTTAATGACCTAGGCCTCAGACCAGCTACTCTCAAGGTACACTTGTCAGCTGTTTCTGCTTTTCTGTCAGTGGGGAAGTCTTCCTCACTATCATCTCATCCTGTATTCTGTAAATTTTTTAAAGGATTGCTTCATACCAATCCTCCCTTTAGAGACCCTGCCCCTGCCTGGGATTTAAATGTTTGCATTGCTCAACTTATGCAACCTCCTTTTGAGCCTATGTCCTCAGCAGAGCTTAAGTAGTTGACTTGGAAAACTGTGTTTTTGGTAGCCATTACCTCTGCCAGACGTATCAGTGAGTTGCAAGCCCTGTCAGTGGAACCTGATTTTAACTCCTTTCACAGGGATAAAGAGGTCCTTAGAACCAATGGAAGGTTCTTGCCCAAAGTGGTTTCAGACTTCCATTTAAACCAGTCTATGTCTCTTTCTGTTTTCTTCACTGATCTTTCTTCCTCAGGAGAGAGGAGGCTACACAGTTTAGATGTTAAAAGAGCCCTTAGCAACTACATAGAGCGTACCAAGGGTCACAGGTTTGACTCCCTCCAGTTGTTCCTCACTTATGGAGAAGTGGGAAAGGGCAAACCTGCCATCAAGAGAACTATTGCCAGGTGGATTGTGTCTTGTATACAATTCTGCTATGAGAAACTGGGAAAGATTCCACCCTCAGGCCTGAGGGATCTCTCTACAAGAGGTACAGCTGCTTCCCTGGCTGCTGCCAGGGATATTCCTCTCTTAGAAATTTGTCAAGCAGACACCTGGAAAACAGTCCATACCTTTCCCAAGCATTACTCTCTGGATATCCAGGCTAGGAGTGATGCTCGGTTTGACACAGCAGTACTTCAGAGCCTATTCCCAAAGTAGGTTCTGTCCCTCCTCCTCCATGGAGGTAGTGCTTGGTAGTCTGCATTAGTCAGAATACAGCAAGACTTCATGATGTTTGAAGAAAAAATTGCTCACCTTAGTAATTATGTTTCTTCTATTGGAGTCTTGCTGTATTCTGAACTCCCCCCGCCTCCCCTCTCAGAACCTGGTTTTTGGGAAGTGGTGGTCAGGCACCTTAGGGGTGCTCCTTTACACCCTCTGCTTTATTGTTTGGGTGTTTATTTTGTTGTTATTCTTATTTGAATTGGTTTTGTGTTTTGGGTTTCCTGACTTGAGTCTTCCTTTGGGAATCCAAAACTTTTTGTTGCCAGTTGGCTAGTAAAAATGTTACAATTTCCACATAGGATAGCTAGTGAGTTTTTGCTCGTAAGTATCTGACAGATTTCAAAGGGAAACAGGCAGAGACATCAACCGAGCTCGAGCTCAGCATTCCATGCGCTGCATAGAAAGTTTAACCCTTTGTTCTCCAGGGCAGCTTAAAGGCTGCAGCGTCAAATGTGATGTTCTTTTGATGACTCCCACCCACAGAAACCAGGGACAAATTTGCTGGCGTGACTCATGACTGTACACAGCACACCGACTGCACAGCAGTCCACCACCGCTTCCTTTCAAAATTACCGGACTGGCCCTTACAATACAGTTACTGTTAAGTGACCATATTCAGCAACTGTAAAGTGTGCCTCAGAATTTGAATTGGAAATGCAGACACATCTGGTGCATTAGCTGCACGCAGCACAGTCCCACACTAGGGTTGGTTAATGCTTATACGTAATGTAAGTTTGTAACGTGATATACTATGAAACTAATGATAATAAGGAATAATGGGGAATGACTGATGATGATGACACGTGTGTAGTGCTTGTGCTTTACTTGTGTTGTCCTGTAAACACTCAGCCTGCTACAACTCACAGTCAGATTATCCCCTGGGCCACCCACAGCCATCAGCACAGGGCAGATGCATTGACTTGTATGTTGTTTGAACAGTATTTTTTTTTAATACATGAACTTGTGATTGAACATAGGCGATGATGATTGTTATTCGTAATTGGATTGTACACACAGTTGCACTGAAGCCAGGAAAAAAAAAATGTTTGGGATTTCTGGGACTGTCACATTTATTGTGGGCCACCCTGCATTCTCTTTCCCGCTCTCCTCTTTATGTCACAAAGATTTATTTTGCCACCCTACTGCCCTTGCTCTGTATACACAGCCGCACTGAAGCCAGGAAGAAAACTTATTTGGAATTTCTTGGATGTCACATTTATTGTGGGCCACCCTGCAGTCTCTTTCCCTCTCCCCTCTTTACATCACAAAGACTTCTTTTGCCACTCTGCTGCCAAGAAAATAAAACTTTCATTTGGGATTTCTGGAACTGTAATCTTGGGGCCACCAGTACTCTGTCCTCTGGAACCGGAATGGCACGGGTCAGATTTTGCTATCCTGCACTTTTTGTACACACAGCTACTGTCTGAGGCCAAGAAAAGTTTAATTTGGTATTTTCTGTAACTGTAATCTCCCCCCCCACAGTACTCTGGATCTGGAATGGCAAAACTCAGATTTTGCCAGCCTGCCCTGTTTGTACACACAGCTACACTGAGGCCAAGAAAAAAAAAAAATAATTTGGGATTTTCTGTAACTAATCTCTGTGTCACCATCACCAATACTCCCTCTTCTCTGGATCTGGAATAGCACAAGTCAGATTTTGCCAGAGGCCAGCCTGCCCTTTTTGTACACACAGCTACTACTGTCTGAGGCCGAGAAAAGTTTCATTTGGGATTTTCTGTAACTATAATCATTCATGGCCCCCTCCGTACTCCTGACACTCCCTCCTGTCATCAACTGACCGACTTCACCCACCCCACATTCTCTATTATCAGGAATCTCTCTCCCTTCCTGCCCTAACTTAAGTGATTTTGCTTTTTTGTTTTGTTGCTTCTAGTCTCCAGTCTCTCTCTCTTCTGCTGTTTCATCAGCAGCTCCTCCGTGCAGCTCAGCGATCCTTCTCCTTCTGGGCCGTGTGGTGCACTCACCAACTTTATATACTGGTGAGTGCGTCATGTGATCTTCTGTTGCTTGATTGGGTGCCAGCGGCTGCCTGTATATCCCAATGGCATCCCCCAGGCAACAGAAAAAAAATGTGGAAATGGCATCTCCACCGAAGAAGCATGTCCTCGCTCCTGCTGGCCACTCTGGTTGGCTTCTGGGTTCTCGTGGTCTCTTCCCAGATTCTTCACTTGCTCTGTCACCGAGCTCCACACAACACCCTGCCATGAATGAAATAAATAAGGCAAATAATAGATTTACAAACAATGATGCATAGACACAGTTCAAGTTCTGTGTTTAAATATAGGATAGTGTATGGGAAACCATACATAACAACGCTATTCTTCCCCCGACTGGGTACTGTGATGACTGATCGCTCAGTCATCATGGTAACCACAAGGGGGAAGATCAGCCTTCTTGTGTAAGGTTTCCCATACACTGTTCTATATAGTGTATAGTGGAACGCAGTAACTGCAGCCTTCATTTAAACCACAAAAAAAAAAAAACAGAATCACTTACTTTTTTTAGTTTTGGCACCAAGTCTCTCTGCTCCACCAACTGCACATCAACCACAACCACCTGCTGGCCAGCACATACACGTGACTCTCCACCAGCCACTGACCAATGATGAGCGTGATGGGGTTGCTTGTATTATGATGTTCATACTAATGCAGAACAAACAAGCATTTGTTAATGCTGAATGTTTGCTTGCTGGCATTGGCATTGGTAGTGTAGGAGTTAGAGAGATGCATAATAGGAATCGCAGTGAAGTATTGAACTGAAGCCAACCCCACCACCACCCTGCAGAGACTGACAAGCATTGGGGTGTGTGCCGTTGGGTTGGCGCCATAACATCATCCATTTCACCACACACCTACCCTGCAGACACAGACAAGTGTCACGGTGTGCCTTGGGGTCTTTGGGCCTTATGCTCACCCCATTCCATAAGAAAATATGGTGAGATGGGTGCAGTATAGGAGAATGGGGTAAACTTTGGGGCTGAAGAGTCCAAGGCACACCTCGATGCCTGTCACTGGCTTCAGGGTGTGAGTGGGGGTGGAATCGCATGAGCATTACAGGCGACAATCCCAAGTCACACCCCTGATGCCTGTCAGTCTCTACAGGGTGGAGCGTTATGGTTCGAAACACTAACACCCTGGGCGTTCATTGGTATTTTCACTCCAGATTTTCAACATAGACATAGAAACATAGAATTTGATGGCAGATAAGGACTGCTTGGCCCACCTAGTCTGCCCATTTTCCTACCTAACAGATAAGCTGCAGATCCTAATTAACCAACAGCTTACTTCCTCCTACCCCCCACTAGGACTGCCTTATGTCTGTTCATGCATTTTGAATTCCCCCACTGTCCTTGACTCCATGACCTCCTCAGGAGGCTGTTGCATCCATCCACAACCCTCTCTGTGAAAAATACTTCCTCACATTACCTCTGAGCCATCCCCTCTATCTTCAAATTATGCCCCTTGTTCTTGACATCTCTTTTCTGAAAGATGCCACCCTCTTGGACTTTGTTGATTCCTTGAGGGTGCTTGAAGTTTTATCATGTCTCCTCTCTCCTCCTTTCCTCAAGGGTATACATATTAAGCTCCTTTAGTCTTTCTTTATGTCTTCTGGTGCAGACCCTGCACCATTTGATTGCCTTCCTCTGGACAGCCTCCACTCTGTCTATGTCTTTGTGGAGATGGGGTCTCCAGACTGCACACAGTACTCAGATGGGGTCTCACCAACTGTCTGTACAGAGGGATAACAACTTCCTGTTTGCTACTATTGATGCCTCTCCCTATGCATCCCAATATCCCCCCAGCCTTCCTTACTGCCTTCTCACATTGCTTGCCCACCTTTAGGTCATCTGATATAATTATTCCCAGGTCCCTTTCCATTTTTACTGTTGTCAGTATCTCACCCCCCATTGTGTACTCTTGCCCTGGGTTTTTGTTTCCCAGGTGCATTACCTTGCACTTCTTTGCATTGAATCTGAGCTGCCATACATTTGACCATTCCTCCAACCTTGCCAAGTCACTTCTTATCCTTTCCACTCCATCTGATGTATCAACCCTGTTGCAGATCTTTGTGTCATCTGCAAAGATACATACTTTTCCTTCCAGTTCCTCTGCAATGTCACTTATAAAGACATTAAAAAGGACCGGTCCCAGTACTGAACCCTGCGGTACCCCACTAGTAACCCTCCTTTCTTCACTGTGGACTCCATTTACTACTACCCTTTGCATCCTGTTGTCTAGCCAATTTTTTATCCAGGCTACCACCTTGGGACCCACTCCAAGGCTGGCTAACTTGTGTATTAATCTTTTGTGTGGGACTGTATCAAATGCCTTGCTAAAATCTAGGTAAGCCATGTCCACAGCCCTTCCCTGGTCTACTACTTTGGTCACCCAGTCAAAGAAATCTATTAGATTCATCTGACACGGCCTTCCCATCGTGAATCCATGCTGCCTTGGGTCCTGTGCCCCACTGGCCTCTAGGTACTCAACAATTCTTTCCTTCAGAAGTGATTCCATCATTTTACCTACCACTGAGGTCAAACTAACTGGTCTGTAGTTTCCTGCCTCTGTCCTGCTCCTACTTTTGTGAAGAGGAGTCACATCCGCCCTCCTCCAGTCCTCAGGTACCACCCCATCCTCCCATGATTTGTTAAAGAGAGTAGTCAGCGGTGTCATTAGTTCTACCCTTAGTTCTTTTAGAATTCTTGGGTGAATCCCATCAGGCCCCATTGCTTTGTCCACCTTCAATTTTATTAGTTCTTTCAGAACCCTTTCTTCTGTAAATGGACTGGTATCAACCCTCGTCTTCAGAGTGTTTCTCTTGTTTGGTTTAGGTACCTCCCCCTCCTCTTCCTTTGTGAATACTGAGCAGAAATATTTGTTCAGTATCCCTGCTTTTTCATTGTCATCCTCTACCCACATTCCCTCCCCTTTATTAAGCCTCAGTATCCCTCCTTTTGTCTTTCTTCACTCCCTAATGTACCTATAAAAGGTCTTATCCCCCTTCTTAACAGAGTTGGCTATCCTTTCCTCGGTTTGGGCCTTTGCTATTCTGACTGCCTTCCCAGCCTCTTTCTGCTTTAACTGATAAAGTTCTCTGTCCTTCTCCTTCTGTGTTTCCTTATATTTCCTGAATGCTATCCTTTTCTCCTTAACCTTCCCTGCCACCTCTTGTGAGAACCATAGCATTTTTTCCTTTATTGTATTTTGTTGATTTGCTTTACACAAAGGCTTGTTGCCTCTGTGATGGCTGTTTTGATTACTCTCCATTGTTCCTCCACCCTCCTTCTTGCCTGTTTGCTAGTGCTTTTCTGAGGCACTCTTTCATTTCCCAAAGTCAGCCCTCCTAAGTCCAATACTCTTGCTTTTGTATGGCTTGATTGTATGGCTGTGTTTATATGAACCACACAGTTTGGTGGTAGCTTGTTCCCAGATGGCTACCACTTCTAAATCTGAGATTCTTTCTCCATCCCCATTTGAGAATACAGGTCTAAGATTGCTCCCTCCGAGTGGGTTCCAGTACTAGCTGTCTGAGGCATGCCCCTGTAGGGCATCAAGAATGACCCTGCTCTTGGATGTGCCTGCAGCAAAGGTGCTCCAGTTAACATCTGGCATATTCAGGTCCCCCATCAACAATATCTCCCCTTTTTCTGCCATTCTATGAAGCCTTCTATCATTTCCTTGTCCATTCCCTCCCCCTAAGATGAGGGTCTGTATACAACCCCCATGCGGATTGTGGTGCCATTTCCTGTCTCCAGGGTGACCTAGAGTGTCTCATCTGCTCCCTGTTTACTCTTTAGTTCTGTTGCTTTGATCCCTTCCTTTACATAAAGAGTTACTCCTCCTCCTCTTTTACCCTCCCTGTCCCTCCTGTAGATTGTGTATCCTGGTATGTTGACATCCCAGTCATGGTTCTCTGTGTACTATGTTTCTGTGACTGCCACAATATCCAGGCAACCCTCTTCCATCAAGGCCACTAGTTCAGGGGCTTGTTACACAGACTACGGGCATTGGTTTTCGTCACCCTCCACTTTTGATGACCTTACCCCTTTTGCCCCATTCCTGTCCTTACTGCCTTTGCTTTTTACGTTCCCTTGCAGCATGCGCAAGGGGCGTTGGGGAAGTAGCACACTTGGAGGTGTGCCTCTCCCATCAATACACTGCTCCTTGAGCAGGCATGAAGTCCTGCACCAATAGGTGCAGGAGCTCTGTATGACAGCCAGTGTTCCTCTGCTTCAAAAGCACGCTGCCATATGGCGCTGCCGTCACGCCGTCCCCCCTCGCGTCCTGCCGCTCCCCAGCGTAGTGGCCTTGCCCCCCAAAGCTTTGGTGCACACGGGAGCCCACCCCAGCGTGGCAAGCGTTCAGTGTCTTTTGCTGCGGGGTGCCCAATCCCCGTCGGCTCTCGGCCCCCCAGCGTAGTTTGCCGCCAGGGTGCCCAATCCCGTCGGCTCCTCTGCCCCCCAGCCATCTTCTGCCATGCTGAGGAGGCCACCCAAGCGTGGCAAGCGTCCACGTTGTCGTTTTTTTAAACCTGTAAAATAAAATGGTCCTGCGCGTCTCCCAGCCCTCCTCCCACAACCCGCACCCACCCTCGCTTAGCCTCCCCACCCCCCTCACCCCATACTTACCTCCAGACTCCGTAGCGATGATCTTCGGTGGACCGGGGAACCGTCTGCACTCTTCAAAAGCGACCGCGAACTGAGGAAATGCGGTAAACTGTATAATGGGCTAGATAGGGGGTTTCAACTGTTGCATATCTCAGGCATTTTGGATTTTTGCTCCAAATTTTCAACATGGGGTTTTGGGACCCTTCTCATGAATGATGTCACGGTCATGGTGTTATTCGGGCCAAGGGTGATTTCGTGGGCACTGCGCGGTCACTGCATGAAATCACCCTTTGGTGAACTCTTCCATGACATGTCATCATTCATAGTCCCAAAAACCATGGTAATGACTAAATCAAAAATGACTTTTTCTGGCGTGTGTTGCGCGGTTCCTCGCGGGCTCGTAAGTTCGTAAATTTCAATATTTTCATTCAGATTTTCAACATTGCCATTTTATCATACCTTCTTATGAGGTTGTACAGCTGTCATTTTCACATCTCACCCAAAGCGTGTTTCCGCCCATATGGCGCAGCGATGGCGCGTCGAGTCGGTGTGAAATCAATGTATGGAACACATTAAGAAAATCACAGTGACACTGTTCATGAGCAAGAGGTCTTAAAATGGCTATGTTGAAAATTTGGTGAAAAAATCCCTAAAATGACCGTTTACAAGTGTATGCTGCGATTCCTATGCATGCTGCACGCTTGTTGCAATTTTCAATATTTACACTCTAGATTTTCAACATTGCCATTTTACACACCTCCTCATGAGCAGTACAGCTATCATTTTTCACATTCTGCCCAAAATGTGTTTCTGCCCATGTAGCGCACAATGGCGCAGTCGGTGTGCGAACTCAATGTATGGGACACATTAAGAAAATCACAGTGTCACTGTTCATGAGCAGAGATCTTACAATGGCTATGTTGAAAATTTGTTGAAAAAATTCCTACAAATAGCTGTTTTACGAGCGTGCGTTGTGCAGTTCCTACGCACACTCGTAAGTTTGCGAATTTGCAATATTTTCAATCCAGATTTTCAACATTGCCATTTTACCACACCTCCTTATGAGCAGTACAGCTGTCATTTTTCACATCCTGCCCAAAATGTCTTTCCGCCCATGTAGTGCACAATGGCGCAGTCGGTGTGCGAAATCAATGTATGGGACACAGTAAGAAAATCACAGTGACACTGTTCATTAGCAGAGGTTTTAAAATGGCAGTGTTGAAAATTTGGTGAAAAATTCCTAAAAATGACTGTTTCTGACGTCGTTGCACAGTTCCCATGCACCGTGGGTTTGCGAATTTTCAATATTCCACTCCAGATTTTCAACATTGGCATTTTACCACACCTCCTCAGGCAGTACAGCTGTCATTTTTCACATCCTACCCAAAGCGTGTTTCCATGCATGTAGCTTGCAATGGGCATGATCAGGTGTCTTGAACTTAATGTATGGGACACATTAAGAAAATCACAGTGACACTGTTCATGAGCAGAGGTCTTAAAATGGCTGTGTTGAAAATTTGGTGAAAAATTCCTAGAAATGACTGTTTTACGAGTGTTCATTGTGCAGTTCCTATGCACGCTCGTAAGTTTGCGAATTTTCAATATTTTCACTCCACATTTTCAACATTGCCATTTTACCACACCTCCTTATGAGCACTGCAGCTGTCATTTTTCACATCTTGCCCAAAACGTGTTTCCGCCCATGTAGCGCACAATGGCACAGTCGCTGTGTGAACTCAGTGTATGGGACACATTAAGAAAATCACAGTGTCACTGTTCATGAGCAGAGATCTTAAAATGGCTATGTTGAAAATTTGGTGAACAAATTCCTAAAAATAACTGTTTTACGAGCGTGCGTTGTGCAGTTCCTATGCACGTTCGTAAGTTTGCAAATTTTCAATATTTTCACTCCAGATTTTCAACATTGCCATTTTACCACACCTCCTTATGAGCAGTACCGCTGTCATTTCATCCTGCTCAAAGTGTTTCAACATGTGCTGCACTATGGCGCGAGTCGGTGTGCAAAATCAATGTATGGCTGCGGTAAGACAATCACAGTGACACTGTTCATTAGCAGAGGTTTTAAATGCCAATGTTGAGATTTGGTGAAAAAATTCTAACAATCACTGTTTTACCAGCGTGCATTGCACAGTTCCACGCAGCGCCCCTAGGTTTGCGAATTTTCAATATTTCCACTCCAGATTTTCAACATTGCCATTTTACCACACTTCCTTATAGTATTAGCTGTCATTTTTCACATCCTGCCCAAAACGTGTTTCGCCTATGAGCGCACAATGGGGGTAACAAAAGGTCATGCTGACAATTTATTGTGCAAATACCAGCAATCGCACAGGGCATTAGGGTAAAGCACCATACATGCCAAACACCACTGCAAATACCTGCAAGCGAACGTCGGCATTGACAAATGCTTGTTTACATTACTTCTGGCTTGCTCTAATGACTTCTCTCCTTGGTGTTTACCTCACTAATTACTGTTGTTTGTGGGGAGGCTGGGATTTCCTACTCTTTCAATGCCTCCCCTTGGCTAGGTTAAATGCTTGCCAATGAAGCATTTAAACCTCTCACCTGGATCCTAGTTCCCCCGGACAGATGCAGACCATCGCGCCAGTATAGGTCTGCATCCCTCCAGATGGCTCCCCAGTCCCCAGTGAAGCCAAAACCCTGTGCTCCACACCAGTTTTTCAACCATTCATTGAATTCCCTGGTGAGGAGTACCCTAGCATCACCCTTGCCATAGACAGGCAACACCTCCGAGAAGGTTACTGTATGCGCTACTTGTCCAAGGCCCCTCCCTAACTCTACAAACTCCTCTTGCACTGCTCTGATCCCATTCCTAGCCAGGTAATTTGTCCCTAGGTGGACAATAACATCCAGCTCCCTCCCTTGTGCAGCTGCTCCCACGATCCTGAGGATTCGCTTCCTGTCCCTCAAGCACGTGGCGCCAGGCAGGCACCTTACCTCCTCTCCCTTCCTCCCCCATTTCTACCCCTAATGACTGAGCCCCCACCAGGAGTAGTTTCCTTCCCTGTGGTCTCAGCACCCTCTTGTGGGTCTCCTTTGTGAAGGTTCCCAGCATCCTCCTTGGTCTCCACTGCGGGTGCCTCCGTAGAGGAACCACTATCCACCAGAAGAGTGAATGAATTGTGGAGAGGTACAGCTGGAGGGATGCAACTCTGTTCCACCACCCTCTCCCTTCCTGAGCTCACCCTGGTCCAGCCTCTCCTCTTTCTTGGCAACCTCTGAGTAGTGGCATTGGCCCTGGTGGTCCCTGGGTGGGGGAGGAGGTTTCACGAATCCTAGCCACGTCAGCCTGGAGACGGGCAACCTCCTCCCTCAGACCAGAGAGGTGCCTACAAATAGAGCAGCATCGCAGCCTCCAGAATGTCTCCCGGAACACTGCCGCCCTACAGCCATTGCACTGCACCACTCCTATCATGTCTTATTTTGTGTCCCTCCTGTTTCTGTATGCTTACCTCTCCCTCTCCTTACAGCTCTCACCTTCCTGTTCTGGGACAGTAACTTCCTATATTCTCAGTAGCCTCCTTCTTGCTCAGTGTCAGACCATCAGCAGCTAGGGGGAGAGTGAGCTACTTTTTCTTTTAGGTTGACAAAACTAGTGTTTCTCCATGATCCTTCCTTCCTACTGCCAAACAGGAAGTTCCTGTTGACAGTCAAATCCAGTGGCTATAAAAGTAGAACTGGCTTAGGGTGGGTGGGTTGAGGGGTGGGATGGAGGGCAATTAGTAAGAAAAAAGGCTAGCAACAGGAAGTTGTAATTTGAGTCACCTGCTTTTATAGTGTCTAAACCACACCCCCAATTAAGCTCTCTCTCCTCCTACTGGTTTAGCAAAGTAAACTGATACAGAACCCTTCCCAGCACAGAACACACACTGACTTTCTTTCTTTTCTTTCTTTTTTTTTAAACCCTAAATAAAGCCCCTTCTACTTCTAATAAAGTATCTATTTGCTTAAACTCAGCAGACACTGACTCCTGCTAAGATATAAGTGTTAAATTAATAAGAAAATGTTGCTTCTTTTAGTTAGCTGCTTTCTGCTCTACAAGCAAGGCTAGCAACAAGAAGTTGTAATTTGAGTCACCTGCTTTTATAGAGTCTAAGCCACACCCCCCATTAAGCTCTCTCTCCTCCTACTGGCTTAGCAAAGTAAACTGATACAGAACCCTTCCCAGCACAGAACACACACTGACTTTCTTTCTTTTCTTTCTTTTTTTTTTTAACATTTTTTTTTGTGACCCCGCCTCATGAACAGTGGCAATATCAGTTTGTTAGCTGAAAGATGATTTTGCACAGCGACTACGTCATTTGGCTCCACAGGTGTGAAAACACATTTCGAACAGGATGTGAAAAATGACAGCTTTCAAACAACATGAAGTCTTGCTGTATTCTGACAATTGCAGTGATTCCCAACCTTTGAACTGCCCCGGAGAACTAAGGGTTAAGTTTCTATTCAGGGTATGGAACGCTGAGCTCGAGCTCGGTTGAAGTCTCTGTCTGGAGTGTTTGGAACCTAAACCGTCAGATTCTTTACTCCACCTCACTGAACGGTTGCTCCGGAGATTTCTCCTTCAGCTTGGTTTGAAGTCGGTTAAAGTTTTCAGTTTTTCGTCGGTTTAAACTGAAAAAAAGTATCCACATAGTCGGTTCAGTCTCTGTCTGTGGTGCCGTTGAGTACTAGATAGGAATTGTTATACTTTTCTGTGTGGAACTTGTAAAAGTGCAGTTGGTTCGGCTGAACCGACCACTTGATTGTGACTTTTGCTATATTTAGTATGTGGTTACCGGTTCTTATCGGTTCTAAAAAAAATGTGTTTTAACCTTTTTTTCCAATACCTGTGACACAGTTAGGAACTGATAAGGGAGTCTTGCCTGGTGGTTGCCAAAAAAGGGTAAGATTGTTTAGGTTGGCTCATGTCTGGAAGCCCAAGAAAAAATCGGCCCACTGGGTTTCAATACTGCAGTGAGTGTGGGGGGTCTTTGCTAAGGCCGATCCCCACACCATCTGTGTTTATTGTCTGGGGTTTGACCACCTCGATTCAGACTGCCAAATATGTAAACATTTTCCCAAGTCTACCCTCGAGAAGAGATTAGGTAGACTGAGGGAAAAGGAGGCCGAGAAGTCCGTTGACCCGGATGGCAAGCCCGATTCGGTTTCGACCGAACCAGAAGGAGTGCCCTCTGACCAGGGTGATACTTCTTCGGGCAAAAGGAGAGCCGATTCCGAGGGATCGGTTCCGACAAAAAGCGCAAAGATAAATCGACTGGTTCGGATCCAGAGGTTCATGCTCCAACCGCCGAAGAGATAGCCAGGGCGATTCAAATTGTGGAATCGCTCCGTCCGGTTCCGACCGATCTGGCTCCTTCTGGCAGGGGTTCGGTTCGGTTGGTTCCCCCGGTTCAAGAGTATACCCTGGAAGAATTTTATGAACCGGAGTTTGAAGAGGAAGGGGAATTTGAGGATTTTGATGCAAGTGAAGGTCTGGATGTGCCTGTGGAACCGGACGTCTCCCAAGATAGACCATTAGGTGTTTCCCCTCCTAGGCTTTCTGAGCCCCCTTCCCATTTTATGTTTTACAGGAAAGTGGCTGAAACCCTCCAGCTTCCTATGGAAGAGGCTGTGGAAGATCAAGAAGAGCCTGATTATGTAGAAATGATGGATATCCCAGAGTCCAGGAGACTGTCTATTCCCCTCCATAAATCTTTTGGGAAACAGACACAATAAATCTTAAAGTCTCCTAACGCTATACCTCCTGTGGATAAAAGAATGGACAAGAGGTATACACTTTCAGGCTCAGACACGGAGTTCTTATATCAGCAATGCAGCCATGTTGGGGTAGTGCAGGCTGCTGCCTGTGACAAGGCAAATATTCCCTTGGCTTCACACCCCCCTGACAAGGACTCCAGGAAGATTGATGCCATGGCAAAGAAGCAGTACATGGCATCTTTATTGGGACTCAGGCAGGCGAATTACATGGCCTATACAGCCAGGTACCAGAAGTCCAGGTGGGACAGTGTACTGGCACTGGCTAAACAGGCCTCCCCCCAGCTAGCCAAGGAGCTGGAGGAGGTGGCTGCAGATGGGATTGAGGCATCTAAGGTTCAGTTTCATGCTGCTGTGGACTCTTATGATGTGTCATCAAGAGTCATGGCTATATCTGTGGCTCTTCAGAGGATGGCTTGGCTCAGATGTACTAGCTCTCGCAGGACACCCAGGCTAAGGCTATGGATTTTCCTGTAGTGGGTAATTCTCTGTTTGGGGAGCAGACAGAGAATTACATGAAGAAAATGGATGAGTACAGGACCACTTACAGGAGTGCTCAGGCCAAAGAAAGGCAGGCAACTCCTCAAAGGCAGCAGTCTAGGGGCAGAGGCAGGCCTTTTCAAAGACCTTTTTACCAAGCACAGGCCTCTTCTTCCTTTTTGCAGAGGGGGTTCTTCAGAGGGAGAGGCAGAAGGGGGATGAGCAGGCCTGCATCCACCCCTCAGCCTAAAGCTCCTGCCAAGCAGACACCCTGATGGGTCTGCCCGGGTTGACTCTCCTATTCCAGTAGGGGGCAGGCTGGCTTACTTTGTCCAGGACTGGATGTCTATTACAACAGACAAGTGGTTCCTGGATGTAGTAAGCCAGGGACTGGTTCTCAGCTTCAAAAAATTTCCAAAGATGAGAGCTGGATCTTTTCCACCTGCAAATCTTTCGGAGACCCTTGCCCTAGAGGCAGAGGTTTCTTCTCTCCTAGCTTTAAGAGCTATAGAAAGAGTACCTACCCTACACTGGGGCAAAGGACTGTACTCCAGGTACTTCCTGACCCCCAAAAAGACAGGGGAGTGGTGACCCATCCTAGACCTCAGATATCTGAACAAACATCTTTTAAAACCAAAGTTCAAGATGGTAACTCTGGGAATAATCCTCCCCTCTCTAAGGCCAGGGGATTGGTTAGCCTCCCTGGACCTCAAAGATGACTACTTTCACATTCCCATCAGGTGCTCCCACAGAAAGTACCTCAGGTTCGAGTTGCCTTCAGGCCATTATCAGTTCAGAGCAATGCCCTTTGGCCTAACCTCAGCTCCAAGGGTTTTCACAAAGTGCCTGGCAGTAGTAGTTGCCTTTCTAAGAAGGCAAAAGATGTCCATTTTTCCTTGTCTGGATGATTGGCTATTAGTGGGTCAGTCGCCAGACCAAGTCAAGTCTCACCTGCAAGTGACCCAGCAAGTGCTCACTTCCCTAGGATTTCTTCTCAACCTTCCCAAGTCAGCTCTCGAACCAGTCCAGCTTCTTACATTTATAGGGGCAGAACTGGTCACACTCAGAGCAAGAGCCTTTCTTCCTATGGAACTAGCTTCTTCCTTCAGCCTTCAGGTATCTCGACCAGCAAGGCATTTCCTCCAGCTCTTGAGCCACATGGCAGCTTCAACAGCAGTGGTCCAAGGGGCAAGATTCCAGATAAGGGATATTCAGTTCCACCTGAGAGCTTACTGGTCTCAGAGAAAGGACTCCCTTACCAAACTGATTCCAGTGACTCCGACCTTGATCCAGGCCCTCCAGTGGTAACAGGATCAGGACAATTTAAGGCAAGGTGTTCCTTTTGTTGCTCAGCCTTGTTCAGTGGTCCTTACCACGGATGCTTCTTTTCTGGGCTGGGGAGCCCACCTGGGGTCCCTCACTGCCCAGGGCCTGTGGTCCTCTCAAGAATCCCTTCTCCACATCAATCTTCTAGAGCTCAGGGCAGTTTTTCTAGCTCTAAAAGCGTTCTCTCAGTCAGTTCAGAACAAGGTGGTTCAAGTCAGAACAGACAACTGTACCACCATGTGGTACATCAACAAGCAGGGAGGCTCTTGGTCCACGGCCTTGTGCACAGAAGCCATGAAGTTGTGGTCCCTGGCTTATTCCCTGCAAGCCTCTCTTGTAGCAGTTCACCTTCCAGGTAAGGACAATGTGCTAGCAGATGCACTGAGCAGGATTTCTCAGGGCCATCACGAATGGTCCCTGGACCCTCAGGTGTTGAAGGTGATTTTTTCAAGGTGGAGCACTCCAGAGATAGATCTCTTTGTAGCCCCAGACAATCACCAACTGCCTCTCTTTTGTTGCAGACCTCCAGTCTTGGGCTCAGTCCCCTTGGATTCCCTGATTCTGAATTGGGAAGGGAAGTTTCTGTATGCCTTTCCCCCCTTCCCATTCCTGTTCAAAGTTTTGGTAAAAATAAGGTCTCAACCTTGCAAGGTGATTCTGGTTGCTCCAGATTGGGCCAGACAGCCCTGGTACCCTCTGTTGCTGTCCCGGGCAGTCCATCTCCCCCTGTCTCTTCTCAGGAATTACAACCTGTTAACATCCTCTTAGGGGAGGATTTGGTACCCCAATCTTCAGTCCCTCAATCTCAAGGCATGGCTCTTGAAGAGTTAGAGTTTGCAGACCTGCATCTTTCCCAAGGGGTTCTTGACATCCTCAAGGCTTCTCGAAAGCCCTCCACCAGAAAGACTTACAACTCCAAATGGAAAAGATTCAGCATTTGGTGTTCTCAGGAGGATATTTCTCCAGACACTGCTGAATTGCCTACTGTTCTGGATTATATGGTCCATCTTAATGACCTAGGCCTCAGACCAGCTACTCTCAAGGTACATTAGTCAGCTGTTTCTGCATTTTTGTCTGTGGGGAAGCCTTCTTCACTATCTTCCCATCCTGTGTTCTGTAAATTTTTTAAGGGATTGTTTCACACCAATCCCCCCTTTAGAGACCCTGCCCCTGCCTGGGATTTGAATGTTTGCATTGCTGAGCTCATGCAACCCCCCTTTGAGCCTATGTCTTCAGCAGAGCTTAAGTACTTGACTTGGAAAACTGTGTTCTTGATAGCCATTACCTCTGCCAGGCATATCAGTGAATTGCAAGCCCTGTCAGTGGAACCTGATTTTATCTCCTTTCATAGGGATAAAGTGGTCCTTAGAACAAATAGAAGGTTCTTGCCCAAAGTGGTTTCAGATTTCCACTTGAATCAGTCTATGTCTCTTCCTGTCTTCTTCACTGGTCATTCTTCTTCAGGAGAGAGGAGGCTACACAGTTTAGATGTTAAAAGGGCCTTTAGCTACTACATAGAGTGTACCAAGGGTCACAGGTTTGATTCCCTCCAGTGGTTCCTCACTTATGGAGAAGTGGGAAAGGGCAAACCTGCCACCAAGAGAACTATTGCCAGGTGGATTGTGTCTTGTATACAATTCTGCTATGAGAAACTAGGAAAGATTCCACCCTCAGGCTTGAGGGCTCACTCCACCAAGGGTACAGCTGCTTCCCTGGCTGTGGCCAGGGATATTCCTCTCTTAGAAATTTGTCAAGCAGCCACCTGGAAAACAGTCCATACCTTTCCCAAGCATTACTCTCTGGATATCCAGGCTAGGAGTGATGCTCGGTTTGACACAGCAACACTTCAGAGCCTATTCCCAAAGTAGGTTCTGTCCCTCCTCCATGGAGGTACTGCTTGGTAGTCTGCAATAGTCAGAATACAGCAGGACTTCATGTTGTTTGAAGAAAAAATTACTCACCTTAGTAATTATGTTTCTTCTAATGGAGTCTTACTGTATTCTGACCTCCCTACCTGCCTCCCCTCTGAGAACCTGTTTTTGGGAAGTGGGTGGGCAGGTGCAGTGTTGCACCTCAGGGGTGCTTCTTATATACCCTCCTGTTTTTGTTTGGGTGTTTGTTTTATTATTATTCTTATTTGGATTGGTTTTTGGTTTTGGATTTCCTGACTTGAGTCTTCCTTGGGAATTCAAAACTCTTGTTGCCAGTTGGCTAGTAAAAATGTTACAATTTCCACATAGGATAGTTAGTGAGTTTTTTGCTCATAAGACTCTGATGGTTGGATTTCAAAGGGCTGCAGACAGAGACCTCAACTGAGCTTGAGCTCAGCATTCTATGCTTTGCATAGAAAGTTAACCCTTTGTTCTCTGGGGCAGTTTAAAGGCTGGGGCTAACTGAAATAGTCAGAATACAGCAAGACTCCATTAGAAGAAACATAATTACTAAGATGAGTATTTTTTTCTTCAAACAACTTGAAGTCTTGCTGTATTCTGACATCATGATTAGCCCCAACCTAAGCTAAAGGGTTATCTCTATCATGCAAAGCATAGAATGCTGAGCTCGAGCTCGTATGTCTCTGTCGTTTCTCTTTGAATGCTAACTGTCAGATTCTTTACTCCGCCTCACTGAACAGTCGCTCCAGAGATTTCTCCTGCAGCTCGGTTCGAAAGTCGGTTTAAGTGTCGTTTTTTCGTCCGTTTCTAACCGAAAAAGTTTCCTGCATAGTCGGTTCAGTCTCTGTCTGTGGTACTGTGAGTACTAGATAGGTTTTGTACTGTGTTTTCTGTGTGAAACTTGTAAAAAGTGTGGATCGGTTCGGCCGAACCGATCATTGATTAATTCTTGTGTAACTTTAGTGTGTAGTTACGGTCATATCGGTTCTAAAAAGAGCGTGTTTTGAAGCGTTTTTCCAAGACCCATGACACGGTTAGGAACCGATAAGTCTTGCCTGGTGGTTGCCAAAATAGGAAGTAAAGTTTGGTTAGGTTGGCCATGTCTGAGAAACCCAAGAAAAAAACCGGGCCCACTGGGTTTCAACACTGCAGTGAGTGTGGGGAGGACTTTGCTAAGGCCGATCCCCACACCACCTGTGTTTATTGTCTGGGGTTTGACCACCTCGATTCAGACTGCCAAATTTGCAAAAATTTTCCCAAATCTACCCTTGAAAAGAGATTAGGTAGACTGAGGGAAAAGGAGGCTGAGAAGTCCGTTGACCCGGATGGCCAGCCCAGTGCAGTGTTGCACCTCAGGGATGCTCTTTTTACACCCTTTTCTTGTGTGGGTGTTTATTTTGTTATATTCCTGTTTGGTTTGGGTTTTGAGTTTTGGGTTTCCTGACTTGAGTCTTCTTTTGGTAGTCCAAAACTTTTTGTTGCCAGTTGGCTATTAACATTTTCTTTACAATTTCCACATAGAATACTATTAGAGTATTGCTCGTAAGAATCTGACAGTTAGCATTCGAGAGAACCAGACAGAAACATCAGCCGAGCTCGAGCTCAGCATTCTATGTTCTGCATAGAAGGGTTAACCCTTTGTTCTCCGAGGCAGGTTAAAGGCTGGGGCTAACTGCACTTGTTAGAATACAGCAAGACTCCAATAGAAGAAACATAATTACTAAGGTGAGTAATTTTTTCTTCTTGCACATGAATGCAAGTAAACATAAAAATCGTTCTGCGTTGGTAAGGATGTCACTACTGCAGCAGAATGACTTTGTACAGTGTATGGATCACCATACACAACCACATTCCACCATACACATTGGGCCATATGCATGAGTGGTGCGGAGTAGCTATGTGTGTGTATCTGGGGCGAGTAGCCACCCCACACCAACTGCACCCCCCCGCGCGATGCATGAAGGGAGGGTGCACAGTGAATATGCACCCGATCCCCCTTTTGGGCGATGAGCAATGTGCCAGAGGCAGGCTGGTTTGGTTCTGACCGAACCAGAAGGAGTGCCCTCTGACCAGGGCGATACTTCTTTGGGCAAAAGGAGAGCCGATCCCGAGGGGGCGGTTCCGACCAAAAGAAAGCACAAAGATAAATCATCCGGTTCAAATCCAGAAGTCCATGTTCTGACCACCGAAGAAATAGCCAGAGTGATTTGGATTGTGGAATCGCTTCGCCAGGTTCTGACCGATCCGGCACCTTTTGGCAGGGGCTCCGTTTGGTCGGTTCCCCCAGTTCACGATTATACTTTGGAAGAATTTTATGAACCGGAGTTTGAGGAGGAAGGGGAGTTTGAAGATGACGATGGTGATGGTGAAAGCTGAGATGTGTCTGTGGAACCGGACATCTCCCCAGACGGACCTTCAGGTGTATCCCCTCCTAGGCTTTCTGAGTCCCCTTCCCACTTTATGTTCTACAGAAAGATGGCTGAGACCCTCCAGCTTCCTATGGAAGAGGGAATGGAGGATCAGGAGGAGCCTGATTATGTAGAAATGATGGACATCCTAGAGTCCAGGAGACTGTCTATTCCCCTCCACAAATCTTTTGGGAAACAGACACAAAAAATTCTGAAGTCTCCCAATTCTGTACCTCCTGTGGACAGAAGAATGGACAAGAGGTATACACTCTCAGGCTTAGAAATGGAGTTTCAAACAACGTGAAGTCTTGGTGTATTCTGACATATGCAGTGATATCCAACCTTTGAACTGCCCCGGGGAGGAAAGAGTTAACTTTCCATGCAAGGCATGGAACGCTGAGCTCGAGCTCGGTTGAGACTCTGTTGTTGTTTGAACCCAAACTGCCAGATTCTTTACTCTGCCTCACTGAACAGTCGCTCTGGAGATTTCTCCTTCGCTCGGTTCAATTTAGTCGATTAAAGTGTTGTTTTTTTCCTCGGTTTCAACCGAATTTCTTCCATCTAACCTGTCGGTTCAGTCTCTGTCTGTGGTACTGTGAGTACTAGTTAGGTTTATTATTATTAGCTTCTGTGTGGAACTTGTAAACGTCGGATCAGTTCGGTTTGAACCGATCAGGTTTGTAAAAAAAGTTTGTTCTGCTTTTTAGAGTGTGGTAACTGGTCCTTATCAGTTCTAAAAAAAAACGGTTTCATTACGGTTTTTCCATGACCCGTAACACGGTCAGGAACCGATAAGGGTGTCTTGCCTGGCGGATTGCCGAAAAAAGGGTAAGTTTGGTTAGGACTGGACATGTCTGAGAAACCCAAAAGAAAAAACGGTCCCACTGGGTTTCAACACTGTAGTGTGTGTGGGGAAGCCTTTACTAAGGCTGATCCCCACACCACCTGTGTTTATTGTCTGGGGTTTGTCCACCTCGATTCAGACTGTTAGATTTGCAAAAGTTTTCCCACAGCTACCCTGGAAAAGAGAGTAGGTAGGCTGAGGGAAAGGGAGGCCAAAAAGTCTGCCGTCCCGGATGGCCAGCCCGGTTCGGTTCCAACCGAACCAGAAGGATACCCTCTGACCAGAAGCGAAACACCTGGCAAGGAGAACCGACTCGGAGAGTCGGTTCCAGTCAAAAAAAAAGAAGGGATAAGTCAGCGGTTCGGATCCACAAGTTCTTTCTCCAACGCTGATGAAATAGCCAGCGATAAAGGATTGTTCAATCGCTAACTCGGTTCGACCAAACCCGGCACCATCGGTTAGGGGCTTGGTTCAGTCGGTTCACCCGGTTCCGGATTATAATTTAGAGGATTTTTATGAACCGGAGGAGGAGGAAGGAGAGTATGAGGATAGTGATGGTGATTATGAAAGTCTGGATGTGCCCATTGACCCGGAAATCTCCCCAGATAGACCTTCAGGTGTTTCTCCTCCTAGGCTTTCTGAGTCCCCTTCCCACTTTATGTTTTACAGAAAAGTGGCTGAAACTCTCCAGCTTCCTGTGGAGGAAGCAGTAGAGGATCAGGAGGAGCCTGATTATGTTGAGATGATGGACATCCCAGAGTCTAGGAGGCTGTCTGTTCCCCTCCATAAGTCTTTTGGGAAACAGACATTTAAAATTGTAAAGACTCCAAATTCTATACCTCCTGTGGACAGAAGAATGGACAAGAGGTATACTCTTTCAGGCTCAGATACGGAGTTCCTTTCCCAGCAATGCAGCCATGTTGGTGTAGTGCAGGCTGCTGCCTGTGATAAGGCAAATGTACCCTTGGCTTCACCCCCCCCCAGATAAGGACTCCAGGAGGATTGATGCCATGGCAAAGAAACAGTACATGGCGGCATCTTTGGGACTCAGGCAGGCTAATTATATGGCCTACACAGCTAGATACCAGAAGTCTAGATGGGACACTGTGATGGCTCTAGCTAAACAGGTCCCTGGCCAGCTTGCCAAGGAGCTGGAGCAGGTGTCTGCAGATGGTATTGAGGCATCCAAGGTGCAGTTTCATGCTGCAGTGGACTCCAATGATGTTTCATCTAGAGTCATGGCTATATCTGTGGCCCTTCGTAGGATGGCTTGGCTCAGATGTACTAGCCTGTCACAGGATACTCAGACTAAGGCCATGGATTTTCCTGTTGTTGGTAATTCTCTGTTTGGGGGAGCAGACAGAGAACTACATGAAGAAAATGGATGAGTACAGCACCACCCATAGGAGTGCTCAGACCAAGGAAAGGCAAGCCACTCCCCAGAGGCAGCATTCCAGGGGCAGGGGCAGGCCTTTTCATAGGCCTTTCTACCAAACCCAGGCCTCCTCTTCCACCTTTGCCCAGAGGGGGTTCTTCAGAGGGGAGAGGCAGACGGGGTATAAGCAGGCCTGCTACCACCCCTCAGCCTAAAGCCCCTGCCAAACAGGCACCCTGATGGGTTTGCCCAGGCCGATTCTCCACTACCAGTAGGGGGCAGGCTGGCTTACTTTGTCCAGGACTAGAGGTCTTTAATATCAGACAAATGGGTCCTGGAAGTAGTAAGCCAGGGACTGGTTCTCAGCTTCAAACAATTTCCCAAGATGAGAACCAGATCCTTTCCACCTGCAAATCCTTCGGAGGCCCTTGCCCTAGAGGCAGAGGTCTCTTCCCTCTTGGCTCTGAGAGCCATAGAAAGGGTTCCACCCCTACACAAGGGAAAAGGATTGTACTCCAGGTACTTCCTAACCCCCAAAAAGACAGGAGAATGGCAGCCTATCCTGGATCTCAGGTATTTAAACTAGCACCTTTTAAAGCCAAAGTTCAAAATGGTGACTCTGGGAATAATTCTACCCTCTCTAAGGCCAGGGGACTGGCTAGTCTCCCTGGACATCAAGGATGCCTATTTCCACATTCTCATCAGATGCTCCCACAGAAGGTACCTCAGGTTCGAGTTGCCCTCAGGCCACTATCAATTCAGAGCAATGCCCTTTGGCCTAACATCAGCCCCAAGGGTGTTCACAAAATGCCTGGCAGTAGTGGTTGCTTTCCTAAGGAGAAAAAAAGATCTCCATCTTTCCATACCTGGATGACTGGCTCATAGTGGGTCAGTCTCCAGACCAGGTCAAGTCACACCTACAGATAACTCAGCAACTGCTCACTTCTCTAGGATTCCTCCTGAATCTTTCAAAGTCAGTTCTAGAGCCAGTGCAGCTCCTCACCTTTATAGGGGTGGAGCTGGATACAATAAGGGCAAGAGCCTTCCTTCCCCTGGACAGGGCAAGGACCGTTGTTACACTGGCATCTTCATTCACCCTTCAGGTGTCTCGACCAGCAAGGCATTTTCTGCAGCTCCTGGGCCACATGGTTGCCTCTACAGCAGTGGTCCAAGGAGCAAGATTTCAGATGAGGGACATTCAGTTCCACTTAAGAGCCTTCTGGTCCCAGAGAAAGGATTCTCTGACCAAGCTAATCCCAGTGACTCGAACCCTGATCCAGGCTTTGCAATGGTGGCAGGATCAGGACAACCTAAGGCAAGGAGTCCTCTTCGTCACTCAATCTCATTCTCTAATCCTTAGCACAGATGCTTCCCTCTTGGGCTGGGGAGCCCACTTGGGGGATCTGACCACCCAAGGGTTGTGGTCACCTCAAGAATCTCTGCTTCACATCAATCTATTAGAACTCAGAGCAGTGTTTCTAGCACTTCAAGTTTTTTCCAAGTCTGTTCAGAACAAAGTAGTTCAGATCAGGACAGACAATACCACCACAATGTGGTACATCAACAAGCAAGGGGGCACTCAGTCTATGGCCTTGTGCATGGAAGCAATGAAGTTGTGGTCTCTGGCCTATTCCCTGAATACCTCTCTGATAGCAGTGCACTTCCCAGGGAGGACAATGTCCTAGCAGATGCTCTCAGCAGGATATCTCAGGGCCATCACGAATGGTCCCTAGATACCCTGATTTTGAAGGTGATCTTCTCCAGATGGGGCACTCCACAGATATATCTTTTTGCAGCCCCGGACAATCACCAACTTCCTCTTTTTTGCTGCAGACCCCTAGTGTTGGGCTCAGTCCCCTTGGATGCTCTGGTTCTCAATTGAGAAGGGAAGTTCCTGTATGTTTTTCCCCCCTTCCCTCTCCTGTTCAAGGTACTAGTCAAAATCAGGTCTCAACCCTGCAAAGTGATTCTGATTGCTCCAGACTGGGCCAGACAGCCCTGTTACCCTCTCTTGCTGTCCTTAGCAGTCCACCTTCCCTGTCTCTTCCCAGGAATTACAACCTGTTAACATGTTCTCAGGGGAGGGTTTGGTATCCGAATCTCAAATCTCTCAATCTCAAGGCCTGGCTCTTGAAGAGTTAGAGTTTGCTGATTTGCATCTCTCAAGGTGTTCTGGATATTCTAAAGGCTTCTCAAAAGCCTTCCACCAGAAAAGACTTACAATTCCAAATGGAAAAGGTTCACTATTTGGTGCTCTGTAGATATTTCTCCAGAATCTGCTGGGTTGCCTACAGTCCTGAACTATATGGTTCATCTCAATAGCTTGGGACTCAGACCAGCTACACTTAGAGTGCATCTGGCAGCTGTCTCTGCCTTCTTGTCACGAGCAAGCACTCTTCCCTTTCAGCTCATCCTGTATTCTGTAAATTCTTCAAGGGATTGCTGCATACCAATCCTCCCTTCAGGGACCCTGCCCTGCTTGGGACCTTAATGTTTGCATTGCTCAGCTTATGCAACCTTTTGAGCCTTTGTCCTCAGCAGAGCTTAAGTACTTGACTTGGAAAACTGTGTTCTTGGTAGCCATTACTTCTGCCAGGCATAAGTGAGTTACAGGCCCTGTCAGTGGAGCCTGATGTTATCTCTTTCCATAGAGATAAGGTGGTCCTCAGGACTAATAGGAAGTTTTTCCTAAGGTGGTTTCAGATTTCCACCTTAATCAGTCTATGTCTCTTCCTGTTTTCTTCACTGACCATTCCTTCTCTGGGAGGAGGCTGCACAGCCTGGATGTGAAAAGGGCCTTAGCTACTACATAGAAGCACACCAAGGGTCACAGGTTTGACTCCTCCAATAGTTCCTCACTTATGGTGAGGTTGGCAAGGGAAAACCTGCCACTAAGAGATCTATTGCCAGGTGGATTGTCTCTTGTATACAATTCTGCTATGAAAAATTAGGTAGGATCCCACCCTCAGGCCCGAGGGCTCACTCTACTAGAGGTACAGCTGCTTCCCTGGCTGCTTACATCCCAGGGTACTTAAGGAGCTAAAGGTAGAACCAGCAGAGCCATTAGCAGAACTGTTTAGTAAGTCTCTGAGCACAGGAGAGGTCCCAGAAGACTGGAGAAGGGCTCATGTGATCCCACTCCGCAAGAGTGGTAGCAGGGAGGAGGCAGGGAACTACAGACCAGTCAGTCTTACCTCAGTAGTGGGCAAGATTATGGAGGCACTCATTAAGGAAAGGATAGTGCAACACCTGGAATCCTTAGGGCACAGGATCCAAGACAGCATGGGTTTACAAAGGAAGGTCCTGTCAAACTAATCTCATAGATTTCTTTGACTGGGTAACCAGAGTGGTGAGCCAAGAGGAGCAGTTGATGTTGCCTACCTTGACTTCAGCAAAGCTTTTGACACTGTTCCACGTAGAAGATTGATAAATAAGCTGGGTAGGCTCGGGGTGGGTCAGAAGTTGGTCAACTGGGTGGCAAACTGGTTGACAGGCAGAAAACAGAGAGTGGTGGTAAATGGTATACAGTCAGAAGAGATGCAAGTCACAAGCTGGATACCTCAGGGATCAGTCCTGGGGCCAGTCCTCTTCAACATCTTCATTAGTGACCTTACAGATGGACTAGAGTGTAAGGCTTGTCTGTTTGCAGATGACACCAAGATCTGCAACACAGTAGATGATCCAGATGGGGTGGGCAGAATGAGCAGAGATCTGGATAAACTAGCAAAATGGTCAGAAGAGTGGCAACTGGGATTTAATGCAAAGAAGTGCAAGATCATGCACATAGGGAAGAGAAACCCTGAAGCCACCTATAGGCTGGGGGGAGTTGCTAGCAGTCACAAAGGAAGAAAGAGACTGGGCATCATCATCACTGATGACCTGAAATCATCCAAGCAGACCTCTAAAGCAGTAGGTAAGGGTGTATTAGTAGGGGTATCACAAGTCGTAAGAGGGAGGTAATAATCCCTCTTTACAAGACATTGGTTAGGCCCCATCTGGAGTACTGCGTGCAGTATTGGAGGCCATACCTTCACAAGGACATTAACCAAATTGAGGCAGTTCAGAGAAGGGCAACCAAAATGGTGCAGGGACTGCATCAGAAGACATATGAGGACAGATTAACAGAGCTCAATATGTATACCCTTGAGCAAAGGAGGGAGAGAGGTGATATGATCGAGGCATTCAAACACCTTAAGGGCATTAACGAGGTGAAAGAGTCTAACATGTTTAAATATAAGAAAAATAGCAGGACAAGAGGACACAGCATGAGATTAGAGGGGACGATTAAGGGGAATGTGAGGAAATTCTTTTTCACAGAAAGGGTGGTGGATGCATGGAATGGCCTACCTCAAGAAGTGGTGGTTATGAATACAGTGCAGGGCTTCAAACAGGCATGGGATAGGCATAAGGGAGCAATACAAATGAGTATGAATAGATAGGCCACTGACAGAGCAAAGGCCGATGGCACATTTATAAGGTAGAAAAAGAAATGGGCAGACTGGATGGGCCTTGCGGTCCTTATCTGCCGTCAACTTCTATGTTTCTGTTTCTGCCAGGGATATTGCTATCTTGGAGATTTGTCAAGCAGCCACCTGGAAAACAGTACATACTTTCACCAAGCATTACTCTCTGGATATCCAGGCTAGGAGTGATGCTCGTCTGGCACAGCAGTGCTTCAGAGCTTGTTTCCAAAGTAGGTTCTGTCCCTCCTCCATGGAGATACTGCTTGGTAGTCTGCATATGTCAGAATACAGCAAGACTTCATGTTGTTTGAAGAAAAAAATTACTCACTTTAGTAATGTTGTTTCTTCTAATGGAGTCTTGCTGTATTCTGACTTCCCCCTCCCCTCTCAGAACCTGGGTTTTTGGGATGTGGGTGGGCAGGAACAGTGTTGGCACCCTAGAGGTGCCCCCCTTTCTTTTCTCACCCTCTTATGTTTGGATGTGTGTTGTGTTTTGTTTTTTGGGTTTCTGACTTGAGTCTTTGCCTTGGAACCAAAAAACCTTTTTATTAAATTTAGTTGCCAGTTGGCTAGTGTGAGTTTACAGTTTCCACACAGGACGCCCAGTGAGTGTAGCTCATAAAGATCTGGCGGTTTGGGTTCAAACAACAACAGACAGAGTCTCAACTGAGCTCAAGCTTAGCGTTCCATGCCTTGCATGGAAAGTTAACTCTTTCCTCTCCGGGGCAGTTCAAAGGTTGGATATCACTGCATATGTCAGAATACAGCAAGACTCTATTAGAAGAAACAACATTACTAAGGTGAGTAATTTTTTCTTTTATATCACCAATGCAGCCATGTTGGGGTTGTGCAGGATGCTGCCTGTGATAAGGCAAGCATTCCCTTGGCTTCACACCCCCCAGACAAAGACTCTAGGAAGGTTGATGCCATGGCAAAAAAGCTGTACATGGCATCTTCCCTGGGACTCAGTCAGGCGAATTATATGGCCTATACAGCTAGGTACCAGAAGTCCAGGTGGGACACTGTACTGGCACTGGCTAAATAGGCCTCCCCCCAGCTAGCCAAGGAACTGGAGGCGGTGGCTGCAGATGGGAGTGAGGCATCTAAAGTTCAATTTCATGCTGCTATGGACTCTAATGATGTGTCATCAAGAGTCATGGCTACATCTGTGGCTCTTCGGAGAATGGCTTGGCTCAGATGTACTAGCCTCTCACAGGATACCCAGGCTAAGGCCCTGGATTTTCCTGTAGTGGGTAATTCTCTGTTTGTGGAGCAGACAGAGAATTACATGTAGAAAATGGATGAGTACAGAACCACCTACAGGAGTGCTCAGGCCAGGGAGAGGCAGGCATCTCCTCAAAGGCAGCAGTCTAGGGGCAGGGGTAGGCCTTTTCAAAGGCCTTTTTTCCAAGCACAGGCCTGTTCTTCCTTTTCACAGAGCGGGTTCTTCAGAGGGAGAGGCAGAAAGGGGATGAGCAGGGCTGCATCCACTCCTACCAGCCTAAGGCCCCTGCCAAGCAGACACCCTGATGTGCCTGCCTGGGTCGACTCTCCTATTCCAGTAGGGGGCAGGCTGGCTTACTTTTTCCAGGACTGGATGTCTATTACTTTAGACAAGTGGGTCCTGGAAGTAGTAAGCCAGGGACTGGTTCTCAGCTTCAGAAAATTTCCAAAGATGAGAGCCAGATCTTTTCCACCTGCAAATGTCTCGTAAACCCTTGCCCTAGAGGCAGAGGTTTCTTCTCTTCTGGCCTTAAGAGCCATAGAGAGAGTACTATCCTACATTGGCGCAAAGGGTTGTGCTCCAGGTACTTCCTGACCCCAAAAAAGACAGGGGAGTGGTGACCCATCCTAGACCTAAGATATCTAAACAAACATTTTAAAATCAAAGTTCAAGATGGTAACTCTGGGAATAATCCTTCCCTGTCTAAGGCCAGGGGACTGGTTAGCCTCCCTGGACCTCAAAGTTGCCTACTTTCACATTCCCATCAGGTGCTCCCACAGAAGGTACCTCAGGTTCGAGTTGCCCTCATGCCACTATCAGTTCAGGGCAATGCCTTTTGGCCTAACCTCAGCCCCAGGGTTTTCAGAAAGTGCCTGGCAGTAGTAGTTGCTTTTCTAAGAAGGCAAAAGATTTCCATTTTTCCATATCTGGATGATTGGCTAATAGTGGGCCAGTCTTGAGACCAAGCCAAGTCTTACCTGCAAGTGACCCAGCAAGTGCTCACTTCTCCAGGATTTCTTCTCAGCCTTCCCAAGTCAGTTCTTGAACCAGTCCAGCTTCTTACCTTTATAGGGGCAGAACTGGACACAGTCAGAGCAAGTGCCTTTCTTCCTCTAGAAAGGGCAAGGGTTCTTATAGAACTAGCCTCTTCCTTCAGACTTTGGGTATCTCGACCAGCAAGGCATTTCCTCCAGCTCTTGGGCCACATGGCAGCTTCAAGAGCAGTGGTCCAACGGACAAGATTCCAGATGAGGGATGAAGGTTCTATCTGAGAGCTTTTTGGTCTCAGAGGAAGGATTCCCTTAGCAAACTGATCCCAGTGACTCGGACCTTGATCCAAGCCCTCCAATGGTGGCAGGATCAGGACAATTTAAGACAAGGGGTTCCTTTTGCCACTCAGCCTTGTTCAGTGGTCCTTACCATGGACGCTTCTCTTCTGGGCTGGGGAGCCCATCTGGGGGCCCTCACTGCCCAGGGGCTGTGGTCCCTCCAAGAATCCCTTCTCCATATCAATCTCCTAGAACTCAGGGCAGTTTTTCTAGCCCTGAAAGCTTTCTCTCAGTCAGTACAGAACAAGGTGATTCAGGTCAGAATGGACAACACCACCACCATGTGGTACATCAACAAGCAGGGAGGCACTCGGTCCACGGCCTTGTGCATGGAAGCCATGAAATTGTGGTCCCTGGCTTATTCCTTGCAAACCTCTCTGGTAGCAGTTCACCTTCCAGGGAAGGACAATGTGCTAGCAGATGCACTGAGCAGGATCTCTCAGGGCCATCACGAATGGTCCCTGGACCCTCAGGTGTTGAAAGTGATTTTTTCAAGGTGGAGCACTCCAGAGATAGATCTCTTTGCAGCCCCAGACAATCGCCAACTTCCTCTCTTTTGTTGCAGACCCCCAGTCTTGTGCTCAGTCCCCCTGGACGCCCTGATTCTGAATTGGGAAGGGAAGTGTCTGTATGCCTTCCCTCTCTTCCCACTCCTGTTCAAAGTTTTAGTCAAAATAAGGTCTCAACCTTGCAAAGTGATTCTGATTGCTCCAGATTGGGCCAGACAGCCCTGGTACCCCATTTTACTGTCCCTAGCAGTCCATCTCCCCCTGTCTGTTCCCAGGAATTACAACCTGTTAACATCCTCTCAGGGGAGGATTTGGTACCCCAATCTTCAGTCTCTTAATCTCAAGGCATGGCTCTTGAAGATTTAGAGTTTGCAGACCTGCATCCTTCTCAAGGGGTTCTGGATATTCTCAAAGCTTCTCGAAAGCCCTCCACCAGAAAGACTTATAACTCCAAATGGAAGAGATTCAGCATTTGGTGTTCTATGAAGCATTTTTCACCAGATACTTCTGAAATGCCTACAGTTCTGGATTATATGGTCCATCTTAATGGCCTAGACCTCAGACCAGCTACTCTCAAGGTATACTTGTCAGCTGTTTATGCGTATTTGTCTGTGAGGAAGTCTTCCTCACTATCTTTTCATCCTGTGTTCTGTAAATTTTTTAAAGGATTGCTTCACACCAATCCTCCTTTTAGAGACCCTGCCCCTGCCTGGGAATTGAATGTTTGCAGTGCTCAACTTATGCAACCCCCTTTTGAGCCTATGTCCTCAGCAGAGCTTAAGTAGTTGACTTGGAAAACTGTGTTCTTGGTAGCCATTACCTCTGCCAGACGTATCAGTGAATTGCAAGCCCTGTCAGTGGAACCTGATTTTGTCTCCTTTCACAGGGATAAAGTGGTCCTTAGAACCAGTAGAAAGTTCTTGCCCAAAGTGGTTTCAGACTTCCATTTAAACCAGTCTATGTCTCTTCCTGTTTTCTTCACTGATCATTCTTCCTCAGGAGAGAGGAGGCTACACAGTTTAGATGTTAAAAGAGCCCTCAATTACTACATAGAGCGTACCAAGAGTCACAAGTTTGACTCCTTCCAGTTGTTCCTCACTTATGGAGAGGTGGGAAAGAGCAAACCAGCCACCAAGAGATCTATTGCCAGGTGGATTGTGTCTTGTATACAATTCTGCTATGAAAAACTGAGAAAAATTCCACCCTCAGGCCTGAGGGCTCATTCCATAAGAGGTACAGCTGCTTCCCTGGCCACTGCCAGGGATATTCCTCTCTTAGAAATTTGTCAAGCAGCCACCTGGAAAACAGTCCTTACCTTTACCAAGCATTACTCTCTGGATATCCAGGCTAGGAGTGATGCTCGGTTTGGCACAGCAGTACTTCAGAGTCTATTCCCAAAGTAGGTTCTGTCCCTCCTCCATGGAGGTGCTGCTTAGTAGTCTGCACTTGTCAGAATACAGCAAGACTTCAGGTTGTTTGAAGAAAAAATTACTCACCTTAGTAATTATGTTTCTTCTATTGGAGTCTTGCTGTATTCTGACCTCCCTCCCTGCCTCCCCTCTGAGAACCTGTTTTTGGGAAGTGGGTGGGCAGGTGCAGTGTTGCACCTCAGAGGTGCTCTTTTTACACCCTCTTCTTGTGTGGGTGTTTATTTTGTTATATTCCTGTTTGGTTTGAGTTTTGGGTTTCCTGACTTGAGTCTTCTTTTGGTAGTCCAAAACATTTTGTTGCCAGGTGGCTATTAAATTTTTTTTTACAATTTCCACATAGAATACTATTAGAGTGTTGCTCGTAAGAATCTGATGGTTAGCATTCAAAGGGAAACAGAGACATCAACCGAGCTCGAGCTCAGCATTCTATGCTCTGCATAGAAGGGCTAACCCTTTGTTCTCTGGGGCAGTTTAAAGGCTGGGGCTAACTAAACTTGTGAGAATACAGCAAGACTCCAATAGAAGAAACATAATTACTAAGGTGAGTAATTTTTTTCTTCTTGCACATGCGTGCAAGCAAACATAAAAATCGTTCTGCATTGGTAAGGACGCCACTGCTGCAGCAGAATGACTTTGTACAGTGTATGGATCACTATACACAACCACATTCCACCATACACATTGGGCCATATGCATGAGTGGTGTGGAGAAGCTATGTGTGTGCATCTGGGGCGAGTAGCCACCCCACACCAACTGCGCCCCCCATGCGGGATGCATGAAGAGAGGGTGCGCGAGTGAATAACAGCACTGATCCCACGATAAGCAATGCGCCAGGGCAGGTTGGCACTACGCACTCATGCATTAAGGTGCAGTGCTGTCCACGGGGAGCATAGGGGGTCGCGGGGTAAGCCAGGGAGACCCAGCCGTAAACCCTCTATGTGCCCCATATGCACCCTGCAGGACTGGGTGTGCAGCCCACCAAAGCAACAGGGCCACAGATCATGGCTGCCTGATGCAACCCAGGCCCACATGCAGCAGTGTTTGTGGCGCACCCCCCCCAACAACCACAATAGCCTTACCCCTCACAGGGGCATGGGGTCACAGCTGCCGCCCGCCCACTTCGGCGACACCGCATGCCATCACCCCTCCCCACTACCAGAGGATGTGCCCCACCACTCCCTGTCGGCAGGCATGTCTTCCCTCTCCTCTGTCAAATGGTACTGCATCAGTGCTGACAACAAGGGCTGTCGGCATTGCACCCCTGCCACCTGCCACAGCCACCGGCTCTAAGACATCCACAGGGTGTGCTGCCAACATGCACCCCGCCTCGTAAGGGATCCACTTGTGGACCCATGTGGGGCATCCGATTGGATGACTGGCTGGGTCCATTGACTCTGCCTGGACCGCCTGCAGACCTGTTCGCTGGGTGGGGGCGGACCGTGGACAGGTGGCTGACGCTTGTGAATGCCGGCACTGGCACACCTGTCCGCAGGTGCACAGCTTCACAGGTAAGGTACACGCATTTCGTGTGTACCCTACGCCCTGTCATGAATGAGACCCAATATGTTAATCTTTTACCTTTTCTGTCTTTTTTTTTTATTCTTTGTGACATAAATTGAAATGTAAAGAAATGTATTAAAGTATACCCTGCTTTTCATATTAGGAAATTGTTGTGTCTGAAATTTATATCTATCAATAAAATATAATTACAAAAAAGGAGATTTCCCGGAAGCTGATTGTTTGAAGCAATCTTCGAATGGCATTAAAAAAAATTAGCAGTTTAATTGGCTAACTGGGCTTGTGCAGCATGAGTAAATATCTGCATAACTCACACAGAAAGACCTAGTTAATCTGCTCGCATAGTGAAACAAAAAAGTGAAATCACTCCTATGTCTCAACATTCTAACTATAGACAATTCACACCCCCCATCTATTCTCTTGCTGATTGGTTCCCACTAAAGCCATTGGTAAAATTGAAAAGAAGAAGTCAAAACGTAACACTAACTTCGAATTGGGCACAAATGAAAAGTTAACAGACAATATTTAACTCACTTGTGGCCCTAGAAAGTGATATAGGCAATGGTGACCAGACAGAAAATGATCAGATTTTCCTGGCACATCACTTACCTGACAGTCAGAAATGCCACTAGCACAGTTGCTGACAGCACAGAATCTGCAGAATCTCATCAAGCTGCAAGAATCATATTTGAGGATACCGGTGTAATGACAATCTCCTGGCACTAGAGATCCGCGATCCTACAAAGACAGAAAACCAAAGTACATCAAACCCTAAACTCAGACATAATTTCCTAAGTGAAAAACAGCTTCTATATTTAGAACTTGACAGAAATGAACCTACTACAATGAAGGAGACTAAATGGTCTGTAAATGTATTTAGGAGTTGGCGTCCTGAAACAAAAAATATACATATAGCTACACGCTGTAAGTCCACAAGAGCTAAATGAAATCCTCAGGCAGTATTATAGTACAGTCAGAAGCGGATTTACTATGATAAGCCGACGCTCGTTTCCCCAACCTATGGTTGCCTGAGCCTGGAATCCTGACAGTGGGGTTTTGCTTGTTTTTTGATTTTTGGGGGGCTTCGCCCACTGCACCCCCCATTAAGATTTTGTGCTTCAGGATTCTGGGGTTGGGCAACAGTGGGTCAGGGTAACACGTGTCAGATTATTGTCATGCTCTCTCAGAAACCCCACAGGTCAGGGGCCAGATTTTAATGGCCTAACATGGTCCAGAGACTTAAGTCCCTGTGCGCAACTCCCAGGTATAGGGAAAAAATTCCCACTACTGCAAAAATACTATTTTCAGCATTTTGTACACATGGGTGGCATTTTCCTTTTTCTACAGCTGCACAGAAAAAATGTTACACCTGGAAATACCAGGCATAGCATTTTTCTGCAGCTGCACAACAAATATGCACAAACTGCTGTAAATGTTGGAAAAGGTTTCAAAAAGGCAACCTTTTTGAAGACTGATCACATGAAAAAAAAAAAAACAACCTTCCCTTACCTAACTTTTTTTCCTCACATGCCCCATTTTTCCACTTGAAAATCTGGCCCCAGTAGTACAGACTGAGCAGCTATGTCAGCTTATGCTCAGGACTGAACCGCCGTATCAGTGACACGCCTGTCAGTCATCCACCAAACCTTATGGCAAACACAGAATTTACCACCCCAATAATATTTTTAAGGGGTGACTAAACACCAGCACAGACAGGGAAAGGACTGAGCTGCACATCACTCACCACTGACGGCAAGAACTAGATTTTCTGAGAGATTCCACTGCCCTTTCACCAAGCACAGCTCCTGGTTTGGTAAAAAAAAAATTGGATGGACATCCAACTTAAGATGGCTCAGACAGGAAATAAAAGAGTAAGATAATTTATCACATCATCTTTTTAAATCAGAATAGAGTGGATGTCACTTGTCTGCAATTCACGTGTATGCAATTTCAGTTTGGGTACACAAATTTGGGCATTCATAATTTTTACCCTTTGATTGCAGTGCTATATGATTCGGATGTATGCAGTGATGATTTCGGTTGTGTGCAGGGTTTTTTGCTATAAAATGCTGTCATTCACTATATGAGCCATACCTCCTGCTTACCTCCCGGGGTTGGTAATGATGTGACATTGAGGTGCTAATCACCTGTGCTGCCCTTGTTTCAGCTCACAACAGGGTGTCACAGGTAATCCCTGATTACACAATAGAGCCAGTGAAGCCCAATTTCCTGTCCCTGGATGCAGAAGTACAGCTAATAGACCAATAGACCAGAGTTGGGTTCCAGGCACAACAAGAAAGGACCTTATCAGTACATTTGGTGTTGACATGTCAAGTGTCTGTAGGATTTTAAAGAACAAAGACACCATGCTTCACAAGTGGAGCAGCAGGTGTAATCGTGACCACAAAAGGAAATGCAGTGGCAAAGATACCTGTGTGGAGGAGGCAGTTCTGTTGTGGTTCACAGCAGCAAGAGACTGAGAGGTTCCAATAACTGGCCACATTATTTAGGAAAAAGCCAGTAATCTCACAGCAAGCATAAGGATCCAGTTTAAATTCACTGCCAGCTGACTGTCCCACTGGAATGAGCGGGATGGAATAACAAACCAGCAGGCTCTCTCTCTTTTTTTAAGCATACTTTATTCAATTTAACAAGTTAATACAAACGAGAAAACAACAGTAGTATTGTGCAATTATTTAAAACAAGTTACAAAACAGTAAAGAGAGAAAATCCAAAAATATTAGATGAAAGGGAAATAAAAAAAAACAAACTAATAATAATCCTACCACCCAATCCTGGAGTCAATCAGACAACAGAAGAACCACACAAACAGTATTATTAAAGAAAGTAAAGGTGTTAATGTAAAATTATATACACCTGCTAATTAAGAATTTTCAATAACTACTTGGGCCCACAAAAGAGAAAGTATAAAAACTACCTTAAAGAGAATAAAAAAGAATAATTGTTGGGTTAACCATCCAGAAAGCTTGACTCAAGCGAAGCATATAACGCCAACCACTTCTTACGGTAACTATGAATGCGATTATTCATAGTGCCCATCTAGCACTCGATATTCAAAACCTGAAGCATCTCCAGATGCCATTTTTGTAAATTCTTAATTATCTCATCGCTCCAGTGACACAGTATTATTGTTTTAGCAGTAAGAGCTACCAAAAACGATATGGCCTGTCTTAGAACCAGTGACTTGACAGGGGTACTTACCTACAAAACATATTTCTGGTGTAAATAAATCTTTTAACTCCAATGAAGGATTTGAAAAATCTTTAATCTTATTCCAAAAAGGAACAACCTTGATACAGTCCCACAAAATATGTTTCAAGGAGCCTTCTGTAATACCACACCTGGTGTATACAAGAGAAGGCAATCATCCCATTTTATATAATTTCTATGGGGCAAAATATAGATTGTGAAGGATTTTATAATGTAACAATCTATATGTATCTTGCTTAGCATAGGAATATAACTGCTGCCATATTATTTGCCAGGTTTCAGGAGTCCATGAGGTCCCCAATGCTTGCTGCCAGTAATAGCACAATCTGGTAGGTGTGCACGGGTCTAACAATTGAAAAGCTTTGTAAAGTCCAAAAATGGATGAGGTTGCACCAATAAAGAAGTTAGATTATCTAAAGTTGGTCTAATTTGATGGGACCATGGACCCCCACCCAAATGAGCCTTAATAGCATATATTAGTATTTGGTACTTAAAACAAAAGGAGGGGAATTTGATATTTTTGTTGAACCCTGGAAAAGGACATAAAAACCTTGTCCTCCAAAGGAGAATGTATTACGAGAGGGACTGGGAAGGGCCAAAAAGAAAACAGAAGCGGGGAATTCCGAATATGTATGTCAGGATTACCTATAAAAGGCTGCAAAGTATCCCTAATCATTTAAGCCAAAATACTGTATTAACTGAATGTGGGTTCAAATGGACCAATGTATTGTGGTACCACGTAGGCCCACAGGCAATGAGAAGAAGTAATATATAACAAACTGTGTGAGAGTAATGCCTACAGCCCAACACAGATCCTCCTCAATTTTATACCACAAGGGGATATATTTTACATCACTAAGTTTATCATCCAGTAAGCCCTACCATAGATATTTGCTGGCATGAAGAGCCCCATAATATAAAAATAAGTTTGGGAGCTGCAAACCACCCAATCGCCGAGGTGCCAACAATTTAAAATAGGAACATCTGATTGCTTTACCTCGCCAGAGAAAATCATTGAGGATCAATTGTAACTTGAAGAACCAACTCTATGGTAAAAAAAAGTTTAACATCCCAAGCAGGTAAAGCAGCTGAGGAAGATCTTAATTAAATGAACATGGCCCCAGAGTGTCACGGGTAAGGATCCCCATCTTTGTGGGTCCAGTTTAAGAGATTGTAAAAGGGGAATTGAGTTATGTTTAATTAAGTTTGCCGGGTCTTTTGAAATCTTAACACCTAAATAAGTAATATAATGTGGTTCCCAGATTAATCCTGTGTCCAGAATATCTTGTTTAACAACCAGCTCGTTTAAAGCCAAAACCTTAGATTTACCAACATTTAATTTATAGCCTGAGATTTTAGAAAAATGGGTAATTTCAGCCAAGACTGCCAAAATAGAAGAATGTGGATGAACAAGATGTAATACTGTATGTAAGTCTGCATACACTGAAAATTTTGTATGCGGTACCCCTGAGGCATATACCTTTGATTGCCATATTAGAATTAAAGCTACAGAGTAGGGGTTCTAAGTATAAATTAATAAACAGGGGTGATGGAAGGAAAAAAACAAAAGCTACTGTCCCAGAGCCGAGGTGTGCATGGAATAAATATCAAACCAAAAACCAAAGAATTCCAGTACCACCAACCATGCAAAACAGTCCACTAAAATATGAAGATGCATAACCAAGTTTATTTACCAGCAGTGTGCATAAAACCTCTTACAGGAGAACAGGGAACACCAACCACCTCCTACCAGTTTCGCTACCAAAGCGTCCTCAGAGAGTGGTAACCATACATGTAAGACTTAATTTAAGCAAGGTGTTTAAATGGGGTGCACACATATAAAGTGACATAGTGCAGTATTTACATACATAAACTACATGATTGATCTAGTGTTTGTAAAAATCATATGCAAAACAATAGGTTTCAATAAATTTCATCAGTATGTCATATGAAAACATGATCAACAAATAATGCAGAAATATCCACAGATGTAGTCATGCTAAAATGTCTTTATTATATTTCAAGGTAGAAAAACAGTGCAACCCCCCCCCCCAAAAAAAAACATGCTGCATTTCATATCACTTTATAGATTATAATTATTATAGAATTGATCCATTTTTTATTTGTCCATAAACCCCAATGTTGTCAAATGTATGTTTATAGATTTATACATATTCATATGTTATAATCCCTGCATAGAACTGGCAGTATCGAATCATTTTACATATAGGTGTTGTTATGGGAGGGCACATTCTTAAGCTGGAGGGTGGGAGATTTAGGAGGGAGGTCAGGAAGCACTTCTTCACAGAGAGGGTGGTGAACACTTAGAATGCGCTGCCAGAAGAGGTTATCTCATTGAAGACAGTGGGCAGCTTTAAGAGAGGCTGGTATAGGCATAGGGGAAGGTAAAGATCATGGGTAGGGAGGATGGGAGGTGTGGGGAAGGAGGGCAGGGACAGTAGCTCAAGCTGTGTACCCTGTAACATGAGCAGACTAAATAGACCAAATGGCCTTCTTCTGCTGGCTTCTTCATATGTATGTTTGTATGTATGTGGTAAGCTATAAGGGCTATATCATATCTGGTGAAGTAACCTCCTTATAGGGGAACTCAGGCCTAGCTGTGTCACCATGCACATAAATGCAGGTTTTGTTACCTTAAACACAGATGAAGTAGCTATGGCATGTATCATGTGCTATAACTTCAGCCTTGAAGGGGATCCAGGCTTTGAGGGTCTAAAATGTAATCAATGTGAGGAAATGCAAGTGCTCAAGAGTAGGATTGTTGAGCTTGAACACACAATCGCTTCTCCTACCTCTAATAAACCCCAGGCTGAACCTACTGTTCGAACTCCTGATCCAACCATATTACAGATAAGGCAAACTATCAATAATTCAAGTGATTTATCCTTAAAAATCACTCAAACAAGATCAAGACTTATGTCAGTGGAGCTCAGATATTGCAGAAACGACTGATCTACTATTAGTGGGTGACTACAATTTGCCTGGTATAGACTGAGACAACTTGACCTCTGTTTCTCCTACTGAATCACTATTCCTGGGCACAACATTAAATGCAGGACTGGAACAACTAGAATCAGATTCAACTAGAGTGGGAAGTATTCTTGATCTCGTCCTGACAAACTTGTCATCTGATATCATGGATTTAGGAGTGTCATCCCCCTTAACAAACAGCGATCACAACTGTGTTCTTTTATCATCAATAAACACAATTATTACTCTAGGCAGTCTACCCATCAGTTTAACTATCAAAAGGGGAATTATTTTAAAATCAGTGAAGCGCGACAGTCTTTCGACTGACGAATAGCTATGATGGACTTATCTGTAGAGGAATGCTGGTCCTTGTTAAAAGCTGTTATCAAAGACCTCGAAAATCAATATATACCCCTGAAACAAAAACCTAACAAAAAAGGCAAAATCCCACCCTGGTTAACTTTAAAGATTAGAAAACATATAAAATGGAAGGAAAGGGTCTTTATAAGGTACAAAAGAAATCCAGATGAATATAATAAAGCCATATTTAAGGATGAACAGAAAAAGGTCAAAAACTTAATTAGACAGGAACTCAGAAAACTTGAATTCAAGCTATCTATAACTAAAAACAACCAAAAATCTTTTTATGCTTACGTCAATAACAAACAAAAAAAGATAATAATTTAGGCCCACTCATTGTAAACGGGGTGGAACTCGGAACCACATGAGGTTGCAGATGCTTTTAAGTACTATTGTGGATCTGTATTCTCACCAAAATCCCCCACTAGCTCATCAGGGATGACCACCAACACAGATTACGTTAGTATAACAAGTGATGAGGTTAACAAGGCAATAAAATTAATGAAAAGTATTTTGGCTTCAGGCCCAGACAAACCCAACAACTATTTCATTAAAGTAACAGGAGACCAATTAACTCTGCCCCACACAATTCTCTTTAATAAATCTTTAAGGGCAGGTGAGGTGTCAAGAGAGTGTAAAACAGCATTGGTAGTACCAATACATAAACAAGCATTTGTCAATGCCGAATGTTTGCTTGCTGGCATTGGCAGTGGTAGTGTAGAAGTTACAGAGCTGCGTAATAGGAATGGCAGTGAAGTATTGAACTGAAGCCAACCCCACCACCACGCTGCAGAGAGTGACAGGCATTGGGGTGTGCGTTTGGGTCGTCAGGCATAACGGCCACGATATTTCACCACACCCCACTCTGCAGAGACTGACAAGTGTCACGTGTTCCTTGGGGTCTTTGGCCCTTATGCGCACCCCATTTCATTAGGAAATACGGTGAGATGGGTGCGATATAGGAGAATGAGGTGAAGTTTAGGGCCGAAGAGTCCAAGGCATACCTCGATGCCTCTCAGTGACTGCAGGGTGTGGAATGGTATGAGCATCATAGGCAAGAATCTCAAGTCACACCCCTGATTCCTGTCATTCTCTATAGGGTTGGGCGATTTAGTTGAAAAGCCTAATACCTCAGGCATTCGTTGGTATGTTAACTCCAAATTTTCAACATGTTTGTTTTGTGACCCCACCTCATGAACAGGGGGAATATCAGTTTGGTAGACAAAAGCTGCTTATGCACAGTGACTACGGCATTTAGCACCACAGGTGCAAAAATATTCCGAACAGGATGTAAAAAATGACAGCTGTACTCTTTCATGGGGAGGTGTAAAAATAGCTATGTTGCAAATGTGTAGTAAAAATATTTAAAAAAATGGTGAAGTCACGAGCGTACATAGAAACTGTGCAACACAATCGTTATATAATTAGGTTGGGGATTTTTAAGCAGATTGTCAACTCAGGCATTTTGGTGCCTCGATCATGAACAGTGTCACTGTGATTTTCTTTATCTGTGCCGAACAATGATTTCCCACAGCGACCACAAGATCTCTGCACTGAAAGTGTGAAACACACTTCGCCATGTTGTGAAAATGGCAGCTGTACTGTTCATAAGGAAGTGTTGAAAAATACCACTAGTGAAAATCTGGACTGAAAATATTACAAAGTCATGAACTAACGAGGATGCGTGGAAACTGCACAATGCTCACTCGTAACACAGTCATGTTATGGACTTTTGTCACCAAATTTTCAACATAGCCATTTTAAGACCTCTGCTCATGAACAGTGTAACTGTGATTTTCTTACTCTGTCCTAAACATTGCTTTACTTTCAACAGCACCATTATGCGCTACATGAAACACGTTTTGGGCAGGATGTGAAAATATTAAGCTGTACTGTCATAAGGAGGTGTGGAAAAATGCCAATGTTGGAAATCTGGAGTGGAAATATTGAAAATTAGCAAACCCTCTGGCGTCGTGGGAACTGTGCAACGCACACTCATTAAAACAGTCATTTTAGGAATTCTGTCTCAAATTTTCAACATTGCCATTTAAGATCTCTGCTCATGAACAGTGATACTGTGATTTTCTTAATGTGTCCCATACACTGAGTTCGCTGCTTGACTTCGCCATTGCTCTGCGCTACATGAAGTGAAACACGTTTGGGTGAGATGTGAAAATGACAGCTATACTACTCATAAGAAGGTGTGGAAAAATGGCAATGTTGAAAATCTGGAGTGGAAATATTGAAAATTCGCAAACCTATGAGCGTGCGTAGGAACTGCACAGCACATGCTCGTAAAACAGTCATTTTTAGGATTTTTTCACCAAATTTTCAACATAGCCATTTCAAGACCTCTGCTCATGAACAGTGTCACTGTGATTTTCTTAATTTGTCCCGTACATTGATTTCGCACACTGACTGTGCCATTCTGCGCTACATGGGCGGAAACACATTTTGGGTGAGATGTGAAAAATGACAGCTATACTACTCATAAGAAGGTGTGGTGAAATGGCAATGTTGAAAATCTGGAGTGAAAATATTGAAATTCGAACTTACGAGGCCGCGAGAAACTGTGCAACGACGCTGTTAAACAGTCATTTTTTGAATCTGGCACCAAATTTTCAACATGGGGTTTTGGGCCCCTTCTCATGAATGATGTCACTCAGATAGATTGGTCTCAAGGGTGATTTCCAGTCACTGCGCCAAATCACCCTTCGGGCCCTAATAACGCCATGACAGTGACATCATTCATGAGAAGGGTCCCAAAACCCATGTTGAAAATTTGGTGCAAAAATTCCCAAAATGGCTGAGATATGCAACAAAGTTGAAACCCCTATCTCAGCCCATTATACAGCTTACCGGCATTCTCAGTTTGCGGTCGGCTTTGAAGAGTGCAGACGTGTTCCAGGTCCACCAAGATCGCCACGCCGAGTCCAGAGGTAAGTGGGTGGGGGTGGGAGGCTGGGTGCGCAGGTGGGTGCGGTTGTGGGGTTGGGAGACGACTGACTGGACCGCTTTTTTTTCACAGGTAAAAAAAAAAAAAAGACGTTAGGACGCTTGCCACGCTGGGTGGGCCCCAGCTTGGCACAAGGACTTTAGCGTCAGCCGACGGGGATTGGCACTCCGGCCGGCAAAAAAACACCGCTGGATCAGCTTTGCCACGCTGGTGGCCCTCAGCGTGGCACAAGGACTTTGTGAGGGGCTGCTCAGCTGACGGGGATTGGGCACTTCTCGGCAACATGACTGATTGTCATGCTGGGTGGCTCCCAGCATTGGCATCAACTACTGGGGGAGGAGACACATGCAGCTCAGCCGGCGGGATTGGGCACCCCATCGGCTTACGCTGCGTGCAGAGGCGCGCACGGCTGGTGGGGGGGCTGCTGCGTGAGCAGCTTCTTCGCTGCTCACTCAAGCCGTAGGGTCCTTTCAACTGGCGAGTGTTACTGCATTTTGGAGCGTGTCATAGACAGCTCCAAAATGCATTGGCTTACAGGGGCCGTGCCTGCCAGCACACTGCCTGAATTGGAGGAGGAGGTGACACACCTCCGAAATCTCCAATGATGGCACTATGTTTCTTGCGCATGCGTGCAAGCAAACATAAAAAGATAGTAAATCCTCTACAGAAAATTTGAGACCAATAAGTTTAACATCCGTGGTGTGCAAAACCTTGGAGAGGATTTTTTTTTCAATTCACATTTTATTGAATTTTCTTGTTATGATACAGAAAAAGTAAACAACTGTGCCAAAATAGCAACATCATTATTAGGGATGTAAGTTTGTCATGGCAGTAATACACGTCATTGATTCCATGACGTTTGATCTTTATTCAGGACTTCCATGACTTTCACTAGTGTCATCAGAATGTAGCAATTATGACAGTGCCACAACATTTACTACTGTTTACTAATGATTTCATGAACAAACAACGAGTCATTAAAACCTCATCCATGATAAACTTACATCCCTAGTCATAATATATCCAGCACAAAACAGAAAGCATCATGCGACTCCATATACCATAAATAATAAGCATCAAAACCACAATACTGTAATGTGAAGAATGGCATCTACAATTAACAATAAACATGCTCCTTCAAGATGTGACAAGCGACAATAGAAGCCAAGAAACATATCTGAATGTTCACCACAAAACAGTATGCTATGTGGGAAAACCTACATCAAGAATGAATATGTAGAACACTAAAATACACACTAACATGCTAAAATACAATCAAGAAAGAACTAGGAAAAACAAGAAAAAGTAGAAATAGTGAGACAGAGTGCAAAAATGTATAAACAGCAAAAAAGCAGACTGTAGTGGATGGGTCTAACACAGGACCTATTCCCATGCTACTCACCCTGGTAAAAAGTGGGAGGGGGATAAAGAATACACAGCAGGTACCCCCAGGCCTTAAAGACCAGAGCGTCATTGTGTTAAAATAGCAATTACAGGGGAATGGGCCCCCATCACAAAAAGGGTCATACAAAAGGGGGGAAAATCAGGTCAAGTAAGGTCCCCATATCAGATTGTATAAAGCAGCGTTAGCTCTAGCGAAATAAGTTAGTCGCTCCAAATTAGCCAGCCTATGCATACTATCTTCCCATTCCTCCAAAGGGGGCTCTGTTCAGAACACCATTTCCTGTAAATCATATGCTTGGCCTCCGAGATAGCTGCCATAAACCAGAGACAAAGAGGTTTACTCTGGACAGGGAGATGGTTGGTATTCCCCAAAATCAAAAGGGAAGCATCCATAGGTATAGCACATTGAAGCACTGCAGAAAGTCTAGACTGCATGGAGGACCACCAACCCTGCAAATTAGGGCAAGACTAAAGAATATAGAGCAGAGTACTGGTGGGCTGGTGGCACTTCCAGCATTCAGGATTGTATAATAAATTCATTTTCCGCAGCTGATTTGGGGTTCAATACCACAGGTGTAATGTTTTCTATTGCATGAGCCTGCCACCTGCATCTCTACAACAACCGTGTACTCCAGCCCAGCAGCAGTCCCAGTTGTCCTCAATTAAAGTAAAGCAAAGTTGTTTCTCCCATCTGGTTTTTAAATCAGACTTTGAGGGGGCATATTCCTGCAGGAGTCCCTTATAAATCTGAACAAGTTTCAGAGGTGCCCCCCCCTCCGCCTGTCCTAAAATATCTTCCCAGATCCCTCTCGAAGGTAGGCGAAGTTGAGACCCAGTAAACCGAGAAAGCAGGTGGTGGAGCTGAAAGTACCGCCATTAATGCGACTGTGGCAAGGAGGCTTGGGATTTAAGGACAGCAAACCCCTTAGAGAGACCTGAGCCTAAATGAAAAAGATCAGCAACCATTGAAATTCCCCCTTTGGCCCATTTAGGCCAATAAGTGAGAGAGCCACCCACCTGTAACTTGGGGTTATTCCATATCTGCCATCAAGCAAATGGGACCCGCCAAGGAGAGGAAACTATCTTTGCAACATCTTTCCAAATGCCAAAAATATATTCATGAATGGGATAACCTGGCCTATGGACAGAAGGATCCCATAGCATCAGGTCAGGTGCCCTGCCCTGGCCCAGATCCTCCTCTAAAGCAATCCATCATGCTATGTATCTACAATAATCTGCATGCAGCCACATCCAGACTTGTCTAAGACCTGCCACTAAATAATATCCCTTGAACCAGGGGATATGAAGCCCTCCCTTAGCCAGGGGAGCCACTAGCCACAGCAGTGAAATCTGAGGCTGGCCCCCGTCCCATAATAATTGTCTAACCAGCCTGTCCAAGGACAACCAAATAGTCTTCAAAACAGGCAGTGGCAGATACCTAATCAGATACACCACTGGGGGGAGTACAAGTATTTGCAGGGCCTGAGATTTGCACCACAACGACAAGCAGAAGTGTCGCCATCTATCAAAATCCTCTTTCAACAACTTTAAAAGGGGGGAAAAATTAAGATGGATCCAAGCTCTACAATTAGAAGAGATCCAGATTCCCAAGTATTTCACTGGGTGTTGAGCCCAATCCAACCCTACATCGCGGAGGATTGGAGAGGATTTTAAAAAATCGACTGGACATAGAAATTTCTGAGAAAGGACTTAAGGACATAACACAACATGGCTTCCAGACAGGATGCTCTTGTATAACAAATTTAATCATGTTTTATGAAAAAGTGAGCAGCAGCCTGGACAAAGGGATACCAGTGGATGTTGTCTTTTTTGATTTCAAGAAGGCATTCGATCTAGTTCCTCTTGTTCAATTAATTGAAAAAATGATCAGATTGGGATTTGACATGTACACCATTAAATGGATTGTGGAATGGCTTCGGGTAAAGGTCCCAACAAGTTATTGTCTCTAGGTCCATCTCTAGGGAGGCTGGGGTCACTAGTGGGGTCCCTCAGAGTTCCATACTGGGCCCACGCTATTCAGAATATTTATAAATGACCTACATGAACATGTAAAATGTAACATAAATGAATTCACAGATGATGCCAAAATCAGCTCAGAGGTTGACACTAGAAAAAATTAGAATGCTCAGTAATGACCTGCATCATATTGAGAAATGGGCTGCTTCCAACAAAATGGAATTTAACGTCAGCGAATGTTCTATCATCCATCTAGGTAAAAAGAACAACATGGTAGATTGTACACTAAATGGTACATCAATAAAACACGTAACCAAAGAAACTGACTTAGGGATTCTCATCAATGATACACTAACACCAGGCCAGCATTGTAGAAAAATAGCTCCGACCGCTAACTGATTACTCAGGTCTGTAAAAAGGTTGTTTGTAACAAGAAGCAAAACTTGCATTGTCCCTCTTTATAAAACATACATAAGACTGCACTGAGCTTATGCTGCCTCCTTTTAGCCCCCAATTTGGTCCAGGATAAAGGCTTACTAGATAATATTCAAATGAAAACTAGAAAATTAATTCCTAGAGTCAAAGGGCTGCCATATTCAGAAAGAGCGCATTTCATTAAACTGTATGAGCTGCAATTAAGAAGGGAGAGCTGGGATATTCTAATGTTGTTTAATATCCTAAGGGATCCTAAGCTGGTTACAGAATGTAACATTAGTAAGGCATCAAAGCCAAACAACATATGATGTCATGATAAACAACTTTTTATAACAAGGGCCTCAACAAACAAAAGAAAAAAAATATTTCACCATAAGGGCTTGTAAAATGTGGAATGCCCTACTGTAGTATATAGTAGATATCACCTCTTTCAACAAATTGAAGTACGACCTTGACAGCTTTCTACTGGGGGAAAAATGGGTAAATACACCCCATGCTGTGTGGGGGATGGCAGTCTCGATGGGCCTAGTGCCCCCTTCTGCCATTATAAAACCGAGTAATACCAAGTAATAAAGATGGGTCAAAAAAGGAATTGGAATATCAGAAAAAGCTTTATAAGAGTTGGTTATGAACCCATTTCAGGGCCTGGAGCTTTATTTGCTGGTAAAAATTGGATAGCCTGAGCCACTTCAGTCTGAGTGATGAGGCTGCTACTGTAAGTCAAGCGACATACCGGTGGATTCATGGTGAGTGTGCAAATTCTCATTAAACAGGAGAAACCCAAGAATTTTAAAAGTTGTTTATTGCAGTGCATTTTTTTAAACTTTTTAAAAGTGTGCACAGGTTAACAGCTTGCAAAGCACAACTGCATTCTTTATTTGTGATTAAAGTTTATACAAATATCCTCACTGTCTCCCAAGATAAGTTTTTTTACTACACCTACTATTAACTTAGTGGAAACCGCTTGTATGCAGTTTTGGTTGTATGCACTAATTTGTCCGGTCCCGGATTTCACTGTAGCTCCAAATGAACTCTGCTATTTGACTAAAACTTATGAAGAAACAAAAAAACATTAAAACAAATCCAGGACCCAACATAAAAAAAAAAAACACTAGAGGATTCCTCTTTGAACAGCCAGGGAGTCCACTATGTCCTCTCCTGAGCTACATGAAATACATTTCATAATTGTCACTTTTCTGTCAACTTAGGAGACAGCCCCAGCACTGTTGGGTAAATTAGACGTTTGCTACAGCACTGAACCCATAGGGCTAAATTACCTAAGTTTTATGCTTCCCAGAATCTGTAAAGAAGCAGAGTTAACAAACACCTGTGCTAACCACTCCTTGAGAGCAACAGCTGTTACTCTTTTAAGTGACGCTGGCTTAGAAGCCAGAGAAATGCTGATTGTAATAGGTCATAAAAACGAATCCCTACTATGTGCATATTGGAGGCCAAACATGAATGACTGCTTCCAGTGGAGCTCGATTTTTGCAGGAAATCCAGTACAAACTCCAGGCAACAACCAGTGTGACAACATTAAAAGCAATCATTTTTTTTTATAAAAAATATGAAAAAGCTCCACCTATGAGTGCATGTTACTTTCAAGAGACTGTATCAACTGCTCTCCACCAGAATCGAGCCTTGATCATAGTATATGCGTACATGGCCATCTGCAAGCAAAAAGACCACACTCTGCAGAACTAAATGCTAAAATCTATAAAAGTAACCCTAAATGCCAAAAATAAATTAATCTTCTTTCAAAAGAAGCTCATGCAATCACTTTCCAAGCTCCACCACCAGAAAAAAGAAATTTGCATCTTCAACAGTGCAGCAGAACACCCCCCCCAAAAAAATAAAAACATCCTGCAAATCTGACACAGCAATCAGTATATTGCAACCAAACTCTGGAAAAATCTGTGACTGAGCAAAGCAACCCAGCAAACTCTGACGAAGGGATGAACCTGCAAAAAAGAAAAAAAAGATTGTTACTGCACTGCAACCTTCAAAGAACAATTCCCTTCTGAAATGCACAATGCCATCTGATGACTTAACCAAGTTGCATGCTCCAAACTGCTTCCAGCAGGTCAACGTCTCAGTTCTCCTCAGCTCCTGAACCATGAAGAGCTGATCTCTTGAGAGCACAAAACACCACACCTCCTCCACCCACAGAGCCTCATTTAAGCAGGTTTATCAACCATGGAACCATAAACTTTTTCATGCATCACAAATAAAAAGAAAAAAAGCTTTCGACTGCAACATTGAGCTACACTGAAAACAACCTCTACAGTAAGACAATCTAATTTCATGTTTGCATTATATTCCATTTAACAGTTTCATAAACTGCAAAAGCTGTAGAATAATGTATTATGCTTCCTTTAGCAACCTAAATCAGTTTCAAAAGTTCACCTTTATGGTACTGTTTGCAGTTCTCTAGCACATGTAACAAGCTTGATATCCTTTGTTGCAACTTGTCAGAATGTTTGTTTTAAAAATAGTTGATAAACATTTCTTGCAGCACTACTGAACTAATGTCTCTTTAAGTGCACCCCTTTGTACATGTTGTATGTCTTAAAGTACCAAAGTGTTTCTCCTGTACCAAATGTTGCTTTTCATATGTTATTTATAACATGGGTTGGAAAAAGGAGGCAACCTTTCTCTCTCTCTCTCTCTCTCTCTCTCTCTCTCTCTCGTAGCTTAGTTTGTGTTGGTTTGTTGTAGGAGGGGGAGGGAAAGGGAGAGAGAGGGAGAGAGAGAGAGAGACAGACAGCAGAGCTCAGTGTGCTAGAACTTCATGGCTAAGTGGCTCATGCATATGTTATTTATTTCATGAACATACAAATATCAGAAATCACTTCAGGACTCTATTTCTGGCATTTGTATGTTCATAAACTAACATATGCATGAGTTCTGGGGACTACTTTCAACTTGGCAGAATACAAATTTTCACTATTCAAACAGCACAAAAAAACAGCTTTGGAGAATTGTTTTTTTAACATAACTCAAGATCTTACTTCGAGAGGGCCCTTGCAGTAGGTAATTACATATTGGACTGACGCCTGCAGGCGGCAGGACCCCACGGAAAAATTTCTAGCCAGCAGTCCCCGGCGAGGGACCGCCCCCACGTCAGGTGACCGGCGTCAGGAGACGTCAGTATAAATGGGCCGTCCCTGATGCCCGCCTTCCAGTTCTTTCCCACCGTTAGCTCGTGCAGCGCCTCGCGGGAAAGTTCATGCTTCGTCAGCCCTATCTTCATTGTTTTTTACCAAAATAATTTGTTTTTTTCGACTAACGTCAGGTACCACTACTCTAAATCAGTCCATAGAGTTACCTACCTTTTTCACGCAGTACTCTAATCAAGGGGAGTATTTACTCCATACTATGGATGTTCACCGGATTCTGAGATACTACACCAACAGGACGAAGGATCTCAGAAAGACTGATCAATTGTTTGTCTCTTTTGCTCATAAAAGGGAAGGCAATGCTGTTTCCAATCAATGCCTATGTAAGTGGTTGGCTCATTGCATCACTTTATGTTGTGACAAATACAACAAGACCCTCCCGGGTCAAGTAAGAGGCCACTCCACAAGAGGAGTAGCTGCCTCAGCGGCTTGTTTCAAGAATGTGTCTGAGGCAGACATCTGTGCTGCCGCCACCTGGACTTCTGTCCATACCTTTACTAAACACTACAGTTTGGATATTGCCTCTTGCCGTAGAGCAGGCTTCGGGCTGGCTGTTCTGCAAGGCCTCCTGTCTTGAGGCTTGCACAGCTAGAACTGCTTTTTGGAGTAGTTTTCCCTCCTCCCGGTGCCTCTCTTTGTTCCAGACTGCTAGGATTCAGTCCTATATGTAATTACCTACTGCAGCAGCCCTCTCGAAGTAAGATAGTACAGTTCGTAGAACTTACTGTAACCGTAGATCTTGAGGCTCTTACTGTGATGTATACCTCCCCTCCATCCCCTAGGCTTTTCAGCTTCTTTTTCCAATGAGGAAATATCCGCTCCTCTCGTCCGCCTTTCTGGCCTGTGGCGGGAAAGAACTGGAAGGCGGGCGCAGGAATGCCCTTATACCTGTCTCCTGATGCCGGTCATCTCATCGTGGGCCGGTCCTCACCGGGACTGATGGCTAGAAATTTTCCATGGGGTCCTGCCACCTGCCACCTGCCGGTGTCAGTCCTATATGTAATTACCTTCTGCAAGAGCCTATCTCGAAGATCTACTGTTACGGTAAGTTCTTACGTAACTGTACTTTATAAGTGTAGTAACCCATGACAGGGTATGGGGATATGCATTAGATCCATATAACCCCACACCCTATTGTGGGTTATTGCTTATGTAGCCCTGTACCCTGGTGTGGGTTATTGCTTATGTGTAGCAGGGTCAAAACTTTGAAATGCAACAAGGACTCAATTTTAGACTGTAGCAAGGGCTTACAATTTTGCAATGTGGCAGGAACAATTTCAGAATGTGGGTGGACATACTTTCTGAATAAGGGACATACAATCATGGAAAATGGTAAGGATATACAATCTTAGCACATAGAGGGGACAGGCAGTCTTGGAATATGTCAGGAAAATGTAATCTCACAGTGTGGTGGGTGTGATGCTTGGATAGCTGGTTCTGATTACTCTATGATTTTTGTAATATAAAATTGTGTTATTGAGTGTCTCTCATGAGACATGCTGAGACAGCCTGTGGGATGACCCCCCCAGGTTTCAACTACAAGCTGTTAACCTAAAAGCCAGGAGACAATTTAATTATAGGCTAGAAGAGACACAAATTAAGGATCTCCTGTTTATCTGGCTTAATAGGAGCTGCAGGCTGCTAGGATGAAAATCATAAACTTTTATGAAGTTTAGAGGAAGAATACAGGTTATGTCACTTAGGTGCTAGGTCATATATGTTCCTTTGATATCTGGGAAGCAGGAAATTGCTCATGGATGAAAGAAGATACTAGAAAATCACAGACTTGATTGGGAAGTCACATGGGGAAATGAGTTTTTGCTGATGTCACCTTAGTTAATTTACCTTCTGAATGATAAGAAATCCTGTTTTGTATAATTTTTGTATTCTGACAGGGAGGAGCTAGGTGACCTCATGCAAACAGGTTGGCAAAGCCAGTTTTAAACAGTATTCTGTTTTCCACTTAGTGACATACATGTTTGGACTGTGAAAAAAAAGCAACAACAGGCACTGTTAGAAGGTATACATTAGAAAGAAAAGTCTAAGTGTACTGTGGTAGGAGATTTTGTTTGTATTTATAACCTTGTTTTTTTTAAGGGATTGTATGGTTTTGTGATATATTGGGCTGGCAGTATAGCCTAGAGGTTAGAGTAATGAGCTGTGAATGAGCTTGGTACACCTGGCAAACCAGACCTTGGTTTCATTCTCACAACCTCCACTTGCATACTGTGTGACTCTGAGCAAGTCACTTAACTGCCCAGTGCTCCCAGGTCATCCCTGAAAACAGGCACTTGTGCCTATTGGGCCTTACCCAGTTACCAAAGACTAAAAAAAAAAAGTTCTGTATTTACATTGTACATATTGTTATCTATTTTAAAGTAAACCTCTATTTTAAAGAGACTGCTTGGTGTGCCTCTGAAATTCTTTCTTTGACAAGTGAAGCATATATGGTTAAAGTTGACACTGTGTATAGCTTATTGGTAATACCAAACTGGCAAAAAGGTAAGAGTTTATCAGAGGTCTTTCATAGAGTGCTAAGGGTTCATTTTGTACACCTGGTTTGGTGCCCATAGGCGAAAGATATCTGGCATTTCCCTGAAGAGCAGAATTATCTGAGCCTGTACATTGGGTACGCTAGCAAGAGGTTCACAGTTTGAATCCCTCCAGAACTTGAGACCAAATGTTGATTTGAACCCACAAAACAGACAGGAGGGTTACCCTGTTCTGTTCCTGTTCACAAGACTGCGCTCAGAGGTTGGTAGTGTGGGAGCAGAGGGCCTGACCTGCTGAGTGGGTTTGTGATAGATTGGTTGGCAGCGGTGTGCATAACTTTGGTATTACAAGCTTTTATTGTTCAGTGTGTCAGCCTGATACTGTATAGCTCATTTGCAAAAAAGGGCAGTGATTTTTTTTTTAAAAGGAAACATAACTATATCACTTGGCTTACAGTCAAGTTCTTACCTGTTGTATTTTTTTCTAAGTGCAAGTCAGAGTAATCGTAGTTAGGGAAGAAGATGGCTTCCAACTACAGCGGGCACACTGTAGACTACTCAAAACAGTTGTGCAGGGACAGAGGAGTCCTGTATAAGGTGCAAGTCACCAAACAGAACCTCGTGGGTGCCTTGATGGTAGCAGATACCCAGAGCATCTAGTCACACACAGTGACTGTAAGGGACCGAACCTTGAATGTGGAAGGGCTAGTGCAGTGTCCAGATCTGATGAGGAGGGCAGCAGGGCCACTGTCAGTGAAGGGCCCCAGCAGCAGGGGAAGGTCACCAGTATCCTGGATCCAGAAGTACTCAGGCTGCAGATTGAGTTGCACAGAATGGAGCTGGAGTTCCAGAGAGAAGAGAAGAGAAGCGAGAACAGCAAGCTGCAGAGGAGAAGGCTGAGCAAGACCGCCAAGAGGCAGAGTGAGGACAGTGAGCTGCAGAGGAGAGGAGGGAGAAAGAACACCGAGAGGCAGAGCGGGAACAGTGGTAGGCTGACCATGAGGAGTGTGAACTCCAGAGGCAACATGAACTGGAGAAGCTACGACTCCAACCACCAGCACCAGAGCAGGTAAGTGGCTTGGGTTTAACTGAGACTACAGGACTGGGTTACAAACTGAATTCCAAATTGATAGCCGAATTTAAGGAGGGGGAAGATATGGATGCCTTTTTAAATTCTTTTGAAAAAATTTGTATTCAGGCTAAAATTCCTAGTCCTGGAGCTTTGAGCTATCCCTGCTACTTATCGGGAAAACTCGGGATGCATTGGGTCAAATGGACAATGAGGACAGTGATGATTACAGCAAACTTAAAGCTGCGCTGTTAAAAAAAATTTGAATTAACTGCTGAGTCGTACAGAGCTAAATTCTATAAGCTCAAGAAAAGCCCTGACATGAGCTACGAGGAGCTAGCCATGAAACAACGTCAGTTTTTAAAACGTTGGTGGGAAGGAATTGAAGCAAACTCTGTTGATAAAATTGAAAATGTGATTCTGTTAGAACAGTTTTTCTGGGCATGCCCAGCAGAGCTGAAAACCTGGCTAGAGGACCGAGATCCCAAAACAGTGCAAGAGGCTGCTGAAATCTCGGACCGCTATGCTAAGAGCAGACCTGCTCTGAGAGTGAATGGGGCGGGCGTGGCAGCACAGAAAGGGCAAAGCATGCCTTCAGGGAAGCTAAAACCCTCACTGCCTCCACCAAAACCAGTTAGCCCCAGGTTTCAAAGAAAAGATTTCTCAGAGAAAAGAAATGAATGTTGGTTGTGTAAAGAAACTGGGCATATTGCCAGACATTGTCCCAAATGGACAATCAATACGCAAGGTGGTGCTAGGAAATAAGTGGGTTGTTTTTGTGTCCCTGGAAGCATGCCTGTGATCATGAGGGAACACACTGACCCAGTCATGGTGAATGGTGTACAGACACAAGGGTTAGGGAACACAGGGGCATCCCTGCCATTGGTAAAAGGGGATCTGGTACAGCCTGGTCAGCTTATACCCAATAAATATGTCACTGTACAAGACTTTACTGGCGGGGAGAAAACATTGCCCCTCACTAGTGTTCTTCTAGGCTGGGGTGAAACAGGTGGAATTATGCAACAGGTGGCTGTAGCCAAAACCTTAGCAGTGGATGTGATTCTGGGCAGCAATCTCAAATGGGATGGTGTGTGCAGTTACCTGTAGCGAAGTGGCAAGGGAAAATTGTAGTTCCCTGGACCCCAGAGAAGCCATTGTGAAAACCACTGGGAGGCTGGTTCCCCAGCCTGTGTCTCCAGATGGGGAGACTAATGAAAAGGGGGTAGAAATTTCCCCAGTAGCAGTTAACCACACAGTTACAGAGAGTTACTCCGAAGAGGGAGGGGTGACCCATTGTCAAAGGGTTGGGATTGACAGTGATCCTGAGTTCCCTGACGCTAGTTCTAGGGACCCTAGTTTAGTGACAGAAGGGGATCTGTCCCTTGCCTTGGGAATGTGTGAGGAGTTTGCAGCTGCTCAGAGAAGTGACCCTAGTCTAGAGAAGCTGAGGGCTTGGGCAGACTCTGACGGAGCATGGGGAGGTGACAGCAGACATAAGGTTTATTGGGAAAATGGACTTATGTATACTCAGGCTGTGCAGACAGAGGGAGGGGTGCTAGGCAGGCAGCTTGTCATTCCCCAGGGGTATCATTAGCAGCTGCTCAAGACTGCACATGATATTCCTTTGTCTGGTCATCTGGGAATTGCACGCACTATGCATTTGTTGGCCCAAAATTTATATTGTCCCAACTTTACCGAGCAGGTGAAGGAGTAATGCTGGTCTTGTCACCAGTGCCAAGAAATAGGGAAGGCAGGCAAGAAAATCCAAGCCACCCTGAGTCATTGCCCATAGTGGAGGAGCCATTCCAGAGGGTGAGAATGGATATTGGGGGGCCTTTAAATATCCCCTGCTCCTCAGGGAAGAGATTCATCCTGACTGTGGTGGATTATGCCACCCGGTACCCAGAGGCAGTCGCCCTATCCTCACTGAGGGCAGACAAAGTGACAAATGCCTTACTTGGGATTTTCTCCTGTGTTGGGTTTCCGCAGGAGGTTAATACCAATCGAGAGGGTTCCTTCATGTCGGACCTGATGAAATGTTTGTGGGAGAAGTGTGGGGTGGTGCAGAGATGCACATCACCGTATCACCCACACGCCAGTGGGCTTGTGGAAAGATTTAATGGTTCCCTGAAGTCAATGCTCTGGGTGTTTGCTGAGCAGCATGGGAGGGACTGGGAGAAATACCTTCCCCTCCTGTTGTTTGCATACAGGAAGGTGCCCCAAGAGTCGACAGGATTTTCCCCCTTCAAACTCTTATATGGACGCCAGGTACATGCGCCCCTAGACTTGATCCGGGAGGATGGGGAAGGCAAGCACACCACCCAGGGAACTCCCATAGTGGATTATGTCCTTAGGTTTAGGGAAAGGCTGAAGGAGCTTATGGGGACAGCCCAGAGCAACCTGGCAGCTGCCCAGCAGAAACAAAAAGTGTGGTATGACCGCAGAGCCAGAGCTCGCTTGTACGTGGTGGGTCAGGAAGTCATGGTCCTTATTCTGGTCCGAAAAGACAAGCTGCAGGCTGAGTGGGCAGGACCATACAAAGTAGTTAGGAAGGTAAATGATGTGAACTATATTATAGAGTTACCTGACCGAAGACAGACAGGATGTACCATGTCAGCATGATGAAGCCATATGCTAATAGGGCTGACATGATGTTTGCAGTGTGTAGTCCTAGGGAGGGGACGGATGAAGAAGACCCCCTTCTGGACTTGCTGGAAGAAAGTAAGTGGGAGTCCTCAGTGGAGGCAGTTAAATTGTCTCCCCAGCTGACCCTGGACAAGATCCAGGAAGTAAGGGAGGTTTTAGCCATTGTTTAGCACCAAGCCTGGACTAACCCCCTTAGCGACACACAATGTGGAGACAGGGACACAGACGCCCATACGGTGGACTGCATATCGGGTGTCAGAGGCTGTCCAAAAGGACATTTTGAGGGAAGTGGAGGAGATGCTGGATTTAGGGGTAATCCAGAGATCCAATAGACCCTGGGCCTCACCTGTAGTCCTTGTGCCAAAGCCAGATGGCTCTACTCATTTCTGTGTGGACTGTCATGGACTGAATGGAGTCACAAAGTCAGATGCTCACCTGATGCCCCGGATGGACGAACTCCTAGACAAGTTGGGAGGGGCGACCCACCTTACGACTATTGACCTGACCAAGGGGTATTGGCAGGTAGAGTTGATGGACAGAGCTAGGGGGAGAGGTTGGCATTCATCACTCCGATAGGCTTATTTGAATTTAAAGTAATGCCTTTTGGGAATGAAGAATGCCCCAGCCACTTTCCAAAGGTTAGTGAACCAGGTGTTAAATGGTACTGAGGAGTACACCGCGGCATACCTGGATGACATTGCCATCTTTAGTGCCAGCTGGGAGGAACACCTGTCCCACCTTAAGTAAGTGCTGGGCAGGATACAGAGGGCCAGGCTCACTGTCAAAGCTGAGAAGTGTCAGGTGGCCATGGGAGAAGTGGCATACCTCAGGCATGTGGTAGGCCGGGGACAGCTATGTCCTAACCAAATAAAAATAGAGATGATCCAGGCCTAGACCAGAAATGCAGAAGCAGGTCAGGAGTTTTCTTGGGACTGCAGGGTACTATAGAAAATTTGTACCCAATTACAGTGCCCTGGCTGCTCCCCTATCTGACCTGGTAAAGAAAAGGATGCCAAAGAAAATTACCTTGGGGCCAGCCTGTGAAGAAGCCTTTACCAGATTGAAGGAGGCACTGTGCAGTGCTCCTGTTTTAACAAGTCCTGACTATAGCAGACTCTTTATAGTTCAGACTGACGCCTTAGACATAGGTATTGGGGCACTACTGAATCAAACATCCAACCAAGGGAAAGATCACCCGGTAGCATACCTGAGTAAAAAGTTACTTCCCAGGGAGCAGGTATACTCTACTGTGGAAAAGGAGTGTCTTGCCATAGTGTGGACTGACCACAACCCCCTGGTTTGCCTGACGCAAATGGGGAAGAATAATGGTAGATTCTTGAGATGGAGTCTTGCTTTGCTAGGGTATGATACGACAATCTTACATAGGGCTGGAGCGAAAAATCAGAACTCAGATGGGTTGTCTTGTGTCTATATGAGGAGTGAACTGATTTGGAAAGCTTATCCCATGCAGGGGATAGAGCCCAAAAATTTAGTCTAGGTAGGGAGGATTGTGATGCTTGGACAGCTGGTTCTGATTACTGTATGATTTTTGTAATATAAAAATGTGTTATTGAGTGTATCTCATGAGACATGCTGAGACAGCCTGTGGGATGACAACCCCCCCCCCCCCAGGTTTCAACTACAAGCTGTTAACCTAAAAGCCAGGAGATAATTACAGGCTAGAAGAGACACAAATTAAGGATCTCCTGTTTTTCAAACAACATGAAGTCTTGCTGTATTCTGACTTATTGTAGTTAGCCGCAGCACTTGAACTGCTCCGGAGAGGAAAGAGTTAAATTTTATGCAGAGCATAGAACGTTGAGCTCGAGCTCGGTTCAAACCTCTGTCTGCTGCACTTTGAAGTGTAACCGTCAGATTCTTTACTCCCCCTAATTGAACAGTCACTCCAGAGATTTCTCCTTCGCTCTCGGTTTGCAGTTTAAAAATCGCCGGTTTTACCGATATTCTTGCATTTGTTTTTTGGTTCAGATCCCTGTCTGTGGTACAATAAGTGCATAGGTAGTAGACTTGGCTAGAAAAAGTGTGTGGAAATTGTATACTGAATTTCTGTGACTGTTTCGGCTGAACCGGTCTCTGATTTAGTGATTGTTTTCTTTTTCTTTACAGGGAATTTTAGTGTGAGGTACTGGTCCTTGTCGCTTTTTTTTTTAAAGATAAACATGTTTTCATTTTTTTTTCAGATACCCGTAACACGGTTAGAAACCAATAAAGGCATCTTGCCTGGCGGTTGCCATAAAAAGAGTAAGGGTTTAGTTATGGCTTTGTCTGAGAAACCCAAGACAAACAATGGGCCCACTGGGTTTCAGCACTGCAGTGAGTGTGAGGAGGCCTTTGCTAAGGCCGACTCCCACACCACTTGTGTTTACTGTCTGGGTTTTAGTCACCTAGAGTCAGACTGCCAAATCTGTAAGAATTTCCCTAAAGCCACCCTAGACAAAAGGTTGGGCAGGCTTAGGGAAAAGGAGGACGAGAAGTCTGCTGACCCGGATGGCCAGCCCAGTTCGGTTCCGACCGAACCAGAAGGGTGCCCTCTGACCAGGGCGAGACTCCTTCAGGCAAAAGGAGAGCCGATTCTGTGGGATTGGGTCAATCAAAAAGAAAAAGAAAAGATGAATCGGCCGGTTCGGATCCAGAACCGCATCATCTGACCGCTGAGGTAATTACCCGAGCGATTCATATAGTGGAATTGCTTAGTTCGGTTCTGACTGATCTGGCGCCTTCTGGCAGGTGTTCGGTTCAGTCGGTTCCTCCAGTTCAAGATTATACCCCTGAAGATTTTTATGAACCAGACTTGGAAGAGGATGATGATTATGATGATGATGAAGGTGATGATGATGATGGAATTGAAGGTCTGGATGAGCCTATCGAACTGGGCGTTTCCCCAGACAGGCCTTGTGGTGTTTCCCCTCCCAGGCTTTCTGAGTCCCCTTCCCACTTTATGTTCTACAGGAAAGTGGCAGAAACCCTCCAGCTCCCTGTGGAGGAAGCTGTTGAGGAACAAGAGGAGCCTGACTTTGTGGAGATGATGGACATCCCAGAGTCCAAAATGTTGTCTGTTCCCCTACATAAGTCTTTTGGGAAACAGACACCAAAGCTGTTAAAAACTCCAAATTCATTACCTCCTGTGGACAGATGGATGGACAAGAGGTACATGCTGTCAGGCTCAGTTACGGAGTACTTTACGTTACGGAGTGAATTACAAGCTTTATTAGTGGAACCTGACTTCATTTCATTTCACAGAGATAAGGTGGTCCTTCGAACCAACAGAAAGTTTCTTCCCAAGGTGGTATCAGACTTTCATTTGAATCATTCTGTGTTATTGCCTGTATTTTTCACTGACCATTCTTCCTCTGGGGAGAGAAGAATACACAGTCTTGATGTAAAGAGGGCTCTTAGTTACTATGTGGATTACACTAGGGCCCATAGAAATGGCTGTTCTCAGTTGTTTCTCACTTATGGAGAAGTGGGAAAGGGCAAACCTGTCACCAAGAGAACTATTGCCGGGTGGATTGTCTCCTGCATCCAGTTCTGCTATTCAAAGTTGGGGAAGGAGCCTCCCTCAGGCTTGAGGGCTCACTCCACCAGAGGTACAGCTGTTTCGGTCGCAGCCAGAGACATACCATTAGTGGAAATCTGTAAAGCAGCCACCCGGAAAATGGTTCACATGTTTACCAAGCATTACTCTCTGGATATTCAGTCAAGAAGTGATGCTAGGTTTGGCACAGCTGTGCTGCAAATCCTGTTCCAAAAATAGGTTATGTGACTTCCTCCTCCAAGGAGGTACTGCTTGGTAGTCTGCATATAGTCAGAATACAGCAAGACTTCATGTTGTTTGAAGAAAAAATTACTCACCATAGTAATGTTGTTTCTTCTAATGGAGTCATGCTGTATTCTGTCCTCCCTCCCTACCTCCCCTCCTGGAATCTAGTTGTTTTGGGATGTGGTCTGGCAGGCACAGTGCTGCACCCCAGAGGTGTACTTGGCATGTCCTATCTTATTAGGGTTTTTTTTTCTGTAATAAATGTTTTGATTGTTTTCACTACCTGCTTAGATCCTTTTTTTAAGGGTTCTCGACTTGAGTCTTTTGACCCTAAAAAATCTGTTTGGGGCCTTTTGGCATAAACATTTTGGAAACAATTTCTAACTATTGAGTTAGTTTAGTGCTCGTAAGAATCTGACAGATAGACTTCAGAGTACCACAGACGGAGGTTTGAAAACCGAGCTTGAGCTGAATGTTCTATGCCTTGGCAAAGAGTTAACTCTTTACTCTCTGGAGCAGTTCAAGTGCTGGGGCTAACTGTATATAGTCAGACTACAGCAAGACTCCATTAGAAGAAACAACATTAATATGGTGAGTAATTTTTTTCTTCAAACAACATAAAGTCTTGCTGTATAAGTGCAGTTAGCCCCAGCCTTTAAACTTCCCCGGAGAACAATGGGTTAACTTTTCTATGCAGGGCATAGAATGTTGGTCTCGAGCTCGGTTGATGTCTCTGACTGTTGTATTTTGAACTGCAACCGTCAGATTCTTTACTCCGCCTCACTGAACAGTTGCTCCGGAGATTTCTCCTGCAGCTCGGTTCGAAGTCTGTTAAAGTGTCGGTTTTTGGTCTGTTTCTACCGAAATTTAGTTTCTGCATAAGTCGGTTCAAGTCTCTGTCTGTGGCACCATGAGTACTGGATAGGTTTTGTTCTATTTTCTGTGTGGAACTTGTAAAAAGGGTGGATCGGTTTGGCTGAACTGATCGTTCAGGTAAATTTTGTATTTTTATTTTAGTGTGTGGTTACCGGTCCTTATCGGTTCTTAAAAAAACTGGTTTTAGTACGTTTTTTCCAAGACCCGTGACACAGTCAGGAACCGATAGGAGAGTCTTGCCTGGCGGTTGCCGAAAAAAGGGTAAGTTTGGTTAGGTTGGCCATGTCTGAGAAACCCAAGAAAAAAACTGGGCCCACTGGGTTTCAACACTGCTGTGAGTGTGGGGAGGTCTTTGATAAGGCCAATCCCCACATCACCTGTGTTTATTGTCTGGGGTTTGACCACCTTGATTCAGACTGCCAAATTTGTAAAAATGTTCCCAATTCTACCCTTGAAAAGAGATTAGGTAGACTGAGGGAAAGGGAGGCCGAGAAGTCTGCTGACCCAGATGGCCAGCCTGGTTTGGTTCCGACCGAACCAGAAGGAGTGCCCTCTGACCAGGGCGATACTTCTTTGGGCAAAAGGAGATCCGATCTCGAGGAGTCAGTTCCGCAAAAAGAACGAAAGAAAATTGTCCGGTTCGGATCCAGAATCTCATACTCCGACCGCCGAAGAAATAGTCAAAGTGATTCGTATTGCGGAATCGCTTCGCCCAGTTCTGACTGATCCAGCACCTTTTGGCAGGGGCTCGGTTCGGTGAGTTCCCCTGGGTCACGATTATACCCTGGAAGAATTTTATGAACCAGAGTTTGAGGAGGAAGGAGAGTTGGCAGAGTCCAGGACACTGTCTATTCCCCTACACAAATCTTTTGGGAAATAGACACAAAAAATTCTGAAGTCTCCCAATTCCATACCTCCTGCGGATAGAAGAATGAACAAGAGGTATACTCTTTCAGGCTCAGATACGGAGTTCCTTTATCAACAATGCAGCCATGTTGGGGTTGTACAGGCTGCTGCCTGCGATAAGGTAAACATTCCCTTGCAGCTCCTCACCTTTATAGGGGCAGAGCTGGATACGGTAAAAGCAAGAGCCTTCCCTTCCCTGGAAAGGGCAAGAGCTCTCACGGAGCTGGCTTCTTCATTCAGCCTTCAGGTGTCTCGACCAGCAAGGCATTTCCTTCAGCTCTTGGGTCACATGGCAGCTTCTACAGCAGTGGTCCAAGGTGCAAGGTTCCAGATAAGGGACATTCAGTTCCACTTGAGAGCTTTTTGGTCCCAAAGAAAGGATTCCCTTGCTAAACTTATCCCAGTGACTCGTACTCTGATCCAATCCCTGCAATGGTGGCAGGATCAGGACAATTTGAGGCAAGAGGTTCCATTTGTCTCATTCAATGGTCCTTACTACAGATGCTTCCCTGCTGGGCTGGGGAGCCCATTTAGGGGACCTCACCACCCAGGGACTGTGGTCTCCTCAGGAATCTCTTCTACACATTAATCTCTTGGAACTCAGGGCAGTGTTTCTGGCACTGCAAGCTTTTTCCCAGTCAGTACAGAACAAGGTGGTTCAGGTCAGAACAGACAACACCACCACCATGTGTTACATCAACAAGCAAGGAGGCACTTGGTCTACGGCCTTGTACACAGAAGCAATGAAGTTGTGGTCCCTGGCTTATTCCCTGCAAATCTCTCTGATAGCAGTTCACCTTCCAGGGAAGGACAATGTCCTAGCAGATGCACTGAGCAGAATATCTCAGGGCCATCACGAATGGGCCCTGGATCCTCAGGTGTTGAACGTGATTTTTTCAAGATGGGGCACTCCAGAGATAGATCTTTTTGCAGCCCCAGACAATCACCAACTTTCTCTCTTTTGTTGCAGACCCCCAGTCTTGGGCTCAGTCCCCCTGGATGCTCTGATTCTGAACTGGGAAGGGACATTTCTGTATGCTTCCCCCCCCCCCCCTCTCCTGTTCAAAGTTCTAGTCAAGATAAGGTCACAACCTTGCAAAGTGATTCTGATTTCTCCAGACTGGGCCAGGCAGCCATGGTATCCCTTGTTGCTGTCCCTAGCAGTCCATCTTCCCCTGTCTCTTCCCAGGAATTACAACATGTTAACCTCCTCTCAGGGGAAGATTTGGTACCCCAATCTTCAGTCTCTCAATCTCAAGGCATGGCTTTTGAAGAGTTAGAGTTTGCAGATTTGCATCTGTCTCAGGGAGTTCTGGATATTCTCAAAGCTTCTCAAAAGCCTTCCACCAGAAAGACTTATAACTCCAAATGGAAGAGATTCAGCATTTGGTGTTCCAAGAGGCATATCTCCCCAGATACTGCTGAATTGCCTACAGTTCTGGATTATATGGTCCATCTTAATAGCCTGGGACTCAGAACAGCTACTCTCATGGTACACTTATCTGCTGTTTCTGCTTTCCTGTCAGTAGGCAAGTCTTTCTCTCTGTCATCCCACCCTGTATTCTGTAAGTTTTTCAAGGGATTGCTTCATACCAATTCCCCCTTTAGGGATCCTGCTCCTGCTTGGGATCTTAATGTTCGCATTGCTCAGCTTATGCAACCCCCTTTTGAGCCTTTGTCCTCAGCAGAGCTTAAGTACTTGACCTGGAAAACTGTGTTTTTGGTAGCCATTACTTCTGCTGGACGTATCAGTGAATTGCAAGCCCTGTCAGTGGAACCTGATTTCATCTCTTTTCATAGAGATAAAGTGGTCCTTTGAACTAACAGAAAGTTCTTGCCTAAAGTGGTTTCAGATTTCCACCTGAATTGGTCTATGTCTCTCCCTGTTTACTTCACTGATCATTCTTCATCAGGGGAGAGGAGGCTACACAGTTTGGATGTTAAAAGAGCCCTTAGCAACTACATAGAGCATACCAAGGGTCACAGGTTTGATTCCCTCCAGTTGTTCCTCACTTATGGAGAGGTAGGAAAGGGCAAACCTGCCACCAAGAGAGCTATTACCAGGTGGATTATATCTTGTATACAATTCTGTTATGAGAAACTGGGAAAGATTCCACCCTCAGGCCTGAGGGCTCATTCTACAAGGGGTACAGCTGCTTCCTTGGCTGCTGCCAGGGATATCCCTCTCTTAGAAATCTGCCAAGCAACCACCTGGAAAACAGTACAGACCTTTACCAGGCATTACTCTCTGGATATCCAGGCTAGGAGTGATGCTCGGTTAGGCACAGCAGTACTTCAGAGCCTATTCCCAAAGTAGGTTCTGTCCCTTCTCCATGGAGGTACTGCTTGGTAGTCTGCACTTGTCAGAATACAGCAAGACTTCATGTTGTTTGAAGGAAAAATTACTCATCTTAGTAATTATGTTTCTTCTAGTGGAGTCTGGCTGTATTCTGACCTCCCCCCTGCCTCCCCTCTCAGAACCTGCATTTTTTGGGATGTGGGTGGCAGGCGCAGTGTTGCACCCCAGGGGTGCCCCTTTATACCCTCTGTTACTCATGGGGTAATTTGTTGTTTCAATTTTATTGGGTTTTGTTTTTTGGGTTTCCTGACTTGAGTCTTCCTTTGGGAACCCAAAAGATTATTTTTCTGCCAGTTGGCTAGTAAAATTTTACAGTTTCCACACAGAACATCTAGTGAGTTTTGCTCGAAAATATCTGATGGTTGCAGTTCAAAATACAACAGGCAGAGACATCAACTGAGCTCGAGACCAACATTCTATGCCCCGCATAGAAAAGTTAACCCATTGTTCTCTGGGGCAGTTTAAGGGCTGGGGTTAACTGCAGTTGTCAGAATACAGCAAGACTCCACTAGAAGAAACATAATTACTAAGGTGAGTAATTTTTTCTTTTTTGTAATAGTCTCGGTACTGAGGACTTCATCCATTTGTGTGGTAATATTAATAACATGGACATCATCTGTTTGTGTTTCAGTTAGTCAAGTAGGATACATAGATACATAGACATTGTCGGCAGATAAGGGCCTATGGCCCACCCAGTCTGCCCATTTGAGCTTGTAAGTTCACGTCATGTTTTTCAAGAAGTCTGTTGCCCCTTATTCATGACTTCCAGAATTTCCTTTTTTTTTTTTAACCAGGAGAGACACACTAAGCTGAAAGCTTGTTTACAGGTGTGACCTGGGAGCACAAGGAAATTAAGTGACTTGCTCAGGGTCACACAGTATGCAAGTGGGGGCTGTGGGATTCAAACCCAGATCTCCAGGTTTGCAGCTCAGAGCCTTAAACCACTGCACTATACTGCCTCCTTATGTCAATCCCATGTGTTCTTAAATCCTGTGATTGTTTCAGTCCCCAGCACTTCCTCTGGCAGGGCGTTTCACTTGTCCACCACCCTTTCTGTGAAGAAATTCTTCCTCATGTTTCCTCTGAATCACTTTCTCTCCAACTTCATCCCATGTCCTCTAGTCCTGAAACATCTTTTTCACTGGAAAATAGTGTATTCCTGCACCCTGTTCCTCCCTGTAAGGTACATGTATGTCTCTATCATATCCCCTCTCTCCCTCCTCCAGGGATTACATATTCAAGTCCTTCAACCTGTCCTCATAGGGCTTGTGATGCAATCCCTGTACCAACTTTGTTGCCCTCCTCTGAACCTTCTCAGCCTTGTCTGTGTCCTTATGTAGGCAAGGTCCTCAGAACTGTACACTGTACTCCATGTAAGGCCTCACGAGTGTCTTGTATAGTGGAATTATGACTTCCCTTTTCCTGTTGGTGATTCCCCTGCCTATGCATCCCAGCATCTTATTTGCTTTACCTGCTGTCTTGTCGTACTGTTTCCGTACCTTGAGGTCATCAGAGATGATAACCCCAAGGTCCCTTTCCTGCTTGGTGCATGCAATATCCTCAACCTACAACTGATATGTTGTTCCAAGGTTTTTGTTTTGTGCCCCATATGCATTATCTTACACTTCTTTGCATTGAATTTCACCTGCCAAACCTGTGACCATTCTTCAAGCTCCTGCAGGTCACTCCTCATATTGTCTACACCCTCTGGCCTGTCCACTCTGTTACAGAACTTCGTGTGATTAGTGAACAGTGAAATTCTGCCTTCTAAGTCCTGTGCAATGTCACTGATGAAGACGTTAAATAGGACCAGTCCCAGCACTGATCCCCATGGTATTCCACTGGTCAGTCTTCCCTCTGTGGCGTGACAGCCATTTGCCACCACCCTCTGTGTCCTGCCACCAAGCCAATTACCTACCCACTGCACTACTGTCCTGCCTACTCCCATAGTCCCCAGTTTGTTTAATAGCCTTCTGTGTGGTAGAGTGTCAAGGGCCTTGCTGAAGTTCAGATAGGCCACGTCCACTGCCCTCCCCTGATCCAACTGCCTTGTCACCCAGTCGAAAAATTCAATGAGGCTGGTCTGGCATGACCTCCCCCGGTAAAACCTTGCTGCCTTGGGTCCTTTAGGCCATTGGCAACCAGATGTTCCTCCATCTCTCTCTCTTTTAGTAGTGCTTCCATGATCTTCCCCACTACTGAGGTCAGGCTGACTGGTCTGTAGTTCCCCGCTTCCTCTTTGTTCCTGCTTTTGTGTAAAGGGACAACATCTGCTGCCCTCCAGTCTTTGGGTACCTCCCCTGTTTCTAGTGGTTGGCTAAACAGGATTGCCAGAGGTTCAGCCACCACCTCTCTTAGTTCCTTTAGGACCCTGGGGTGCACCCCATCTGGCCCCATTGCTTTATCAACTCTTATTCTTTTTTTTTTTTTTTTTTAACTTTCTTTCTCACTCCAAAGCCTGGGCATCCTTTGGGAGTGCCTACTCAGCTGTGCCTCTCACTCCCTGCCTGAATTCTTGTTTCCCCCAGGCTGTCCCCTGAACGACCTGGTCAGGTCCAGCCCACTGGATCACCCCCCGGGAGAGGGTCCACCCTCCTTTGGCAGCTCTTTCTGAAATTAGAGGTCCCTACCAGTCATCGGGTTGGCTGTGGAGAGTCCTGGGTGCATTGGACAGGCGTTGGGATGTGGGCGGGCCCCCGAGTCCGACGTCATCTCACCGGGCTCCAGAGGGTTTTTTCTTGTGTGGTGTTTCTCCCACCCCATCCCCCCCCCTACAGTGGAACTTGACGTGCAATGATGTACAGCATTTGCCAAGCTCCACCCTTGTCTTACAGCTGTATCACATTGTGGCTTTCCCCGACTGCCACCAGAGGTTGCGTGGGAGTGACACATGTCCCTACACCCTCCCCTGGGAGAGGGAGACCTGTCTTCTGGATGCTCAATCCCTTCCCACCCCTGCCAACCCCCAGCGTCTCGGGCTCATTTCCGAACCCGGGTTGCTGGCATAGCACGAGGTAAGGCAGCTATTGCCTTAACCCTCAGTACCACCAGACCAGCCAACTCCTGTTCTTTCCAGTTCCTTTAGAATCCTTTCCCATGTAAAGGGACTTGTGTCCATTTCTGCGCTGTTATCACCCCTTGTACTCCCTTCAGGCCCATTACCCTCCTCTTCCTCAGTAAAGAGTGAGCAGAAATAGCTGTTCAGTATGTCAGCTTTACTGCTGTCATCCTCAACGCAGCTTCCATCCTCCCCCTTCAGTCTCACTATCCCTCCCTTTGCCCTTCTTTTTTCGCTTATGTACCTGTAAAAGGTTTTGTCCTCTCTACCTACTGATTTTGCAATGCGCTCTTCTGTCTGAGCTGTGGCTTCCCTTACTGACCGCCCTGCCTCCCTTTGCATCTCCTGGTACTTCTCCCTATCCCCTTCTGCCCGCGTCTTTTTGTATTGCCTGAATGAGATCTGTTTGGCTTTCACTTTCTCCGCTACCTCTTTGGAAAACCATAATGGCCTCCTCTTCCTTTTCCCCTTGCTAACCTACTTAATGCATAATTATGTTGCTCTTGTAATCCCTGTTTTAAATACTGCCCACTGTTCCTCAACCCCTGATTCCCTCCCCATTCCCATTAATGGCGCTTTCAAGCATCTCCCCATTTTCTCAAAGTCTGCCCCCTAAAATCTAGGATACATGTTTTTGTGCAGTTTGGTTCTGCTTCTTCTGTGATTTCAAACCACAGTGACTGGTGATCACTGTTCCCCAGGTGCTTCCCCATTGTTACCCCCATCACACTGTCCCCGTTTGTAAGCACGAGGTCCAGTATTGCCTTCTGTCGAGTTGGTTCCATGACCAGTTGCTTGGGGAAGGCACCTTGAAGGGAGTCCAGGATAAATCTGCTCCTGGTTGATGCTGCTGCTGGGAGGCTCCAGTCCACGTCTGGAATACTGAAGTCTCCAACCAGCACCACCTCACCCCTGTCTGCCATCCTTTGGGTGGCTAGCATCAGCTCCCTATCTGTTTCTTCCTCCTGAGCTGGTGGTCTGTAGATCACCCCTGTGCGGATGCCTGACCTCATTTTCCTTTCTAGCTTAACCCACAGTATCTCTCCCCCATTTTGTTCCTCCTGGATCTCTGTGGCCTTTATGTCATCTTTCACATAAAGTGCCATTCCTACTCCCTTCCTGCCTGTCTGCCCTGTCTCTTCTGAATACGCTGTAGCCGAGTTTGACCATCTCCCAGTCATGGTTATCATTACACCAAGTCTCTGTGATGGTCACAATGTCCAGGTCCGACTGCGCCATGGCAGCCTCCAGATCCTCCATCTTGTTGCTAAGGCTCCTGGCATTGGCACACATGGCTTTACATGATGTAAGCTTCCTGTACTGTTTAGCTGTTCTACTCCAGCCTCCTCCCTGGTTGTCCTTTATCCCTGGTTCTCCCTGCTGTCTGACCTTCTGTTGAATTTTGCCCCCTTTTTGCCTATGCACTCCTTGGGTGCTTATCTCCATCTTTTGCACACTGCTTTGTAGAGATATCCACTCCTGCAGATCACTGGTACCACTGCTAGCTGTGGGGGGGGGTGGGTAATTAGGTACCGTCCTTGCTGGCCTGTCACGCCCCTTGGCTAGTTTAAATGCTTGTCCATGTAGCATTTAAGAAAATACAAAATCACACATGCCCACACAATGCAAAGCATCATGGGCTGCATATGCAAATCACCACAGAATGTTATGTTGGTTCAACTTTAAGCAGAATTGCATGGTGCCAAAAGGCCTCTCACACAGTTTGCAAGGGGTGCCAACAGATGACACGTATTTCGTCCTACCAGGACTCATCAGTATGTCTCGTCTGTTTGACACCCCAGTGGAATGAACCAGCTCCCCTAAGACAGTCTGTCTTGGTTATGTTGTGGTGAACCCATTAAAATAAAAAACAAGTTAAAAGACAAAGAACCTCTGTGTGAAAACACTGAGGCAAGGGTTACCCCAAAGGGCATTTGGCTGGGAAGCCAAGTTTGAAGCAAATACAAAATTACACATGCCCACACAATGCAAAGCATCATGGGCTGCATATGCAAATCACCACAGAATGTTATGCTGGTTCAACTTTAAGCAGAATTGTATGGTGCCAAAAGGCCTCTCACACACTTTGCAAAGGGTGCTAACAGATGACATAGACACGTGTTTCGTCCTACCAGGACTCATCAGTATGCCTCGTCTGTTTGACACCCCAGTGGAATGAACCAGCTCCCGTAAGACAGTCTGTCTTGGTTATGTTGTGGTGAACCCATTAAAATAAAAAAACTAGTTAAAAGACAAAGAACCTCTGTGCGCAAACACTGAGACAAGGGTTACCCCAAAGGGAATTTGGCTGGGAAGCCAAGTTTCAAGAAAATACAAAAATCACACATGCCCACACAATGCAAAGCATAATGGGCTGCATATGTAAATCACCACAGAATGTTATGCTGGTTCAGCTTTAAGTAGAATTGCGTGGTGCCAAAAGGCCTCTCACGCAGTTTGCAAAGGGTGCTAACAGATGACATAGACACGTGTTTCATCCTACCAGGACTCATTAGTATGCCTCATCTGTTTGACACCCCAGTGGAATGAACCAGCTACCCTAAGACAGTCTGTCTTGGTTATGTTGTGGTGAACCCATTAAAATAAAAAACTAGTTAAAAGACAAAGAACCTCTGTGCTCAAACACTGAGGCAAGGGTTACCCCAAAGGGCATTTGGCTGGGAAGCCAAGTTTCAAGAAAATACAAAATCACACATGCCCACACAATGCAAAGCATCATGGGCTGCATATGCAAATCACCACAGAATGTTTTGCTGGTTCAACTTTAAGCAGAATTGCATGGTGCCAAAAGGCCTCTCACACACTTTGCAAAGGGTGCTAACAGATGACATAGACATGTGTTTCATCCCACCAGGACTCATCAATATGCCTCGTCTGTTTGACACCCCAGTGGAATGAACCAGCTCTCCTAAGACAATCTGTCTTGGTTATGTTGTGGTGAACCCATTAAAATAAAAAAAATAGTTAAAAGACAAAGAACCTCTGTGCGCAAACACTGAGGCAAGGGTTACCCCGTAGGACATTTGGCTGGGAAGCCAAGTTTCAAGAAAATACAAAATCACACATGCCCACACAATGCAAAGCATCATGGGCTGCATATGCAAATCTCTACAGAATGTTATGCTGGTTCAATTTTAAGCAGAATTGCATGCTGCCAATAGACCTCTCACACACTTTGCAAAGGGTGCTAACAGATGACATAAACACGTGTTTTGTCCTACCAGGACTCATCAGTATGCCTCATCTGTTTGACACCCCAGTGGAATGAACCAGCTCCCCTAAGACAATCTGTCTTGGTTATGTTGTGGTGAACCCATTAAAATAAAAAAAATAGTTAAAAGACAAAGAACCTCTGTGCGCAAACACTGAGGCAAGGGTTACCCCGAAGGACATTTGGCTGGGAAGCCAAGTTTCAAGAAAATACAAAATCACACATGCCCACACAATGCAAAGCATCATGGACTCATATGCAAATCACCACAGAATGTTATGCTGGTTCAACTTTAAGCAAGAATTGCATGCTGCAAAAGGCCTCTCACACACTTTGCAAAGGGTGCTAACAGATAACATAGATACGTGTTTCGGCCCTACCAGGACTCATCAGTATGCCTCATCTGTTTGACACCCCAGTGGAATGAACTAGCTCCCCTAAGACAGTCTGTCTTGGTTATGTTGTGGTGAACCCATTCAAATAAAAAACTAGTTAAAAGACAAAGAACCTCTGTGCGCAAACACTGAGGCAAGGGTTACCCCAAAGGGAATTTGGCTGGGAAGCCAAGTTTCAAGAAAATATAAAATCACACATGCCCCCACAATGCAAACTTATCATTGACTGCTTGGATTCCCCTCCAGGACAGATGCAGGCCATCAGGCTTGAACAAGCCCCATCCCTCTAGGTGGGTCCCCAGTCACCAATGAATCCAAACCCTTCCTCACAGTTCTTCAACCATGAGTTAAAGTTCCTCATGCGTGCGCCCCTATGCTCTCCCATGCCTCTCACAGGTAGTACTTCCGAGAAGGTGACAGACATAGCTACTTGCTTGAGACCCCGTCCCAATTTTCTAAACTTTTCCTGAAATGCCTTAGGCTCCCTGTTTGACTTCCTTAGGTTCCCCTAGGATTTACTCTATATACAGTCTTGACAGAAAGTAATATTCTGTAAAAAAAAAAAAAAAAAATTGTAAACAATTAATACATATAAAAATAAATCACAAAAGTAGTATGCAAACGAGTTTGTTTTTGTTGCTATGTCAAGGGCATTGCCAGCCTTTTAGTCACCATTTTTGCATAACTGCTTCTTTTTCTATCAGCTGAGTACATGGTGTTAAAGTAGATGCTCTTTTGTGCATTGTAATCATAGTCCAGCTGCAGACTGAGTGCAGTAAGCGTAGTTCTGAGCTGATGGCAAAATCATACAAAGATAAAGAGCATGTGCAATAACATAATGTGTTACCCAATACTAGTGTGCATGCTCTGAATCTTGGCATGAGTTTTTTCCTTCAGTGCAAAACAATACTTACTATGTTCAGTTTGCTGTCTGACTAAGCTTAAAATACCTCTGGCGAAGCCTTATATGCAGGTCTTCTGTAGGGTTGTTGTCCAACTTTTGGATTTTTGTCCTTAAACTTTAATAAAATATTTAATCCAGCATTGGTATGTGCATCGCTCTGTTTGCTTTTTGGTTACTGGATTTGTTTAGCGGCAGCACCTTTGGGAGCCGGCAGTGTGCACAGCTTTACAGTGTTTCGTTTCATTCCTAAACTGTGCATTCCTGCCACATTTCAAAATTGTACATTCCAGCCACATTTCAAAAATGAGTGTCCCTGCCACATTCTGAAATTGCACATATATAGCCACATTGCAAAATGGTATGTCTTCGCCACTTTCAGAAACTGAGGGTCCCTACCATATTTCAGAATTGTGTGTCTCTGTCACATTTTGAAAATGCATTTCCCTGCCACACTCCAAAATCATACATACCACCACATTCTGAAAACGTGCATCCCTGACACATTCTAAAATTGCTTGTACCTACAACATTTGGAAGCCTTGCATCCCTGCCACATTCCAAAACTGCATGTCACCACTGTATTCTGAAACTGTGCATCCCTGCCATCTTCTGAAATTCCATGTTCACGCCACACTGTGAAATTACTTGTTGCCACCACAATCTGAAATCAAGCATCACCACCACATGCCAAAATTATGCATTGCTGACAGATTACAAAATTGCACATCGCTGCCAAATTCTGCATGTATGTGTCCCCCATATTCCAAAATCATGTATCTTTGTAACAGTTTAAATATTTTGTGTCACTGCCACATTTTGGATTTCAGCATCCCTGCAACATTCCAAAATTGTGTGTCTCAGCTACTTTCTGAGACTGTGTTCTTGCTGCATTCCAAGACTGCAACCAGGTAGCATTCTGAAATCTCATCCCTGCAGTATTCTGAAATTGTGCACTAGCTTGACATACTAAAGCCAAGTGTGCCATCGCATTCTAAAACCACCTTCCTGCCACATTCTTAAGTACAGTACCTTGCATCTGCACATTCTGGAAATGCATACACCATGCTGACCTAGTGTCAGTTTTTCTTTTTCAGATGTCTACCACAATTACAGTTTTATATAACTTCGGAGAAATAATTCATATGAGGTTACTGGCTGGGAAGATAAGGCCGTGAGTACTAGAGCTGATGTCATCAGTAGTTCTCCACTGAAACCTGCATTTTTGGACAGGCAGTTTAATCAGGGTTACAAAATGATGTGTAACTTTTAAATGAAGTAACTTAGAGATCACATTTGCTGTACAGTATGAGGCTTATTGGAGATATGCTGATCCAAATTGTGAATTTACTGACGTTAGAAATTTTGACCTGACTCCCTCTTTAAGGCAGGGTAGGCAGGCAGGCTCAAGGGATGGAACACCCACCAACTGTTTGCTACATGTTCACAAAAACATAGCAGTCATCTAGCTGCACTCTGAATTTGGATGTTATTAATGTTTATCCAGTATAAGGTCACTAGGCAAGCCTATTTTCAAGACCGTGCTGCAGTTCAGTACAGTTCAGTTGCAACCGAGTACAAAAACATATAAATATCAGAACATTTGCAGTGCATGCAAAATATAATATAAACTACTTCATTTAATAACAATTTATTTATTTATTGAAATGTTTTCCCAGGAAGGCACACTGAGCAACAAGTCGCTCGTCTCCCGATGCTAATTTGGGGAACGGTACAATAGGAATGAGACATTAAACATTCAAGTTACAAGATTAACATTAATATACAGTTGTAAGGCAGGTGTTACAAACAATGTTACAACAGTGTTGCGCATAACATGTAGAAAGAATGGACAATAATAAGTGCCGGGGTTAGTAAGCAAACAAGTGCTTACCTGACAGAAAAAGGGGAAAGGGGAGGGAGGAGTGAGGTGGGGAAGGGGGAAGAGTCATGTCCCTGGAGACCCTCTCAGGATGTGCGAAACCCTGCAAGGGGACTTGGGGGGACCAGAGAGAAGGGGATAAGGCACTGTCCCAGAAATACCTCATCAGGATGGTGGTGGAAGGGAGTTGAGAGATACAAGACCCTTGGGGGGGGTAGGAGCGGAACCCATGGAGAGCATTCAGGGTCCTTTACATTCTGTGAGAGATCAAGGGAGGCCAGTAAGGGGAAGCAGTTTGGGGGAAGGGGAGGAGGGCTAGAGATTTGGGGGGGTGGGTGTGCACAGGGTGAAATGAAGGTGAGGGTAGAGGGTAGGGTTTGTTTAGGGATTAGAGGAGGGAATTAGGGAAGGACATGGCAGGAGCAGCTAGGTGCAAGGTAATTATTGAGGGCAGAGCTGATGGAGTAGGTGGAGGATGAGTGCCAGATTTGAGGGGGGAGGGAATTCCAAATTTTTGGGAGGTGGTGAGAATAACTTGATTGGCCATTTGGGTGGCTCTGCGGGGTGTGGGTGACAACCAGGGTACAGGAGTCGGTTGATCTAAGGGAATGGGAGGGTGGTGGGGGTGTTATAAAGAAGGAGGTGAGGTAGGAAGGGAACTTACCCAACCAGTGCTTGGAGGTGAATTTAGCACAGTGGGAGAGTCACCTGTTTGTAAGAGGGGGAAGGATAGGGCACAATAAAGATTGCAGAGATGGTTGCGAGGGGGGGACATCTAGGGCAAAGCGGCAGAAGGAATTGAAAAGGGTGTCCAGTCTGGCCAGGGAGGACTTAGTGGCAGCACCATAGATGCATCACAGTAGTCAAAAATTGGCAGTATCATCTGAACCAGTTCATGCCTAGCCGTAGGAGGGATGCAACTGCTGTTCCTGAACAGGGCACCAAGCTTGGGGTGCAGTTTTTTCTGAATGGTGTCAATATGTCCAGAGAAGTTTAGGTGTTGGTCCAAACAAACACCTAAGTACCTGAAGGAGGATGTCTCCTCAAGTAAATTCCCATCAAGGGTGTGGAAAGTGGGTAGCGTGGGAGGTCTAGAGAGTGTCTCTGCCTTGTGTCAAAGGTCATGGAGACAGTCTTCTTTTTTCCCCCTTTATTTCCCTCCAGTTGCCAGTTTCTGAGGCATCCCTCAGGCATACCCAGCTGGTCCCACCCTGTCTGAGATCCCCCACACCTCAAATCTCCCTGGAAACCCGACCTCATACCACCTTAGATACCCCTGACTTGTGCCCCCCCAGGGTGGGGCCACCGTCTCCTACCTTTGGGTGCTTCTTCAGTCAGGTCTGGTGGTTGGATGCGAGCCGGAGGATATCGGGACTGGGTGGATGGAATCTGGCAGTGGGCATGGGGCTGGTATGCCATTGTCTCCCCAGAATTCATGGTTTTTCCTTGTTTTATGTGTGATCCCTTATGGAGGCGCGGACATGCAGTGATGCTCCAAGTGAGCTGGGCATGCTCCCACACCCCCACTCACGAACATTCGCTGTCGCCTCCTCCCCTTTTGCATGTGTGATCATGCTTGGTGCTACCAGTCTCCACTGGGAGTCGCTGCTGTAGTGGGATTGTGATCCCCACCCTCCCCAGGAGAGGAGAGCTGTCCTCCAGATGCTCAGTCCTCTCCTCCCTGGCCAACCCCCGGCAACCCGAGCTCGATCCCAAACACAGGTCGCTGGTGTGGTGCATGGTGTGGCATCCAGTGCCTCAGCCCTCAGTGTCACCGGGCCGGCTTAGAGACAGTCTTCTTCTCATTGAGGAAAAGTTGATGGTTAGCAAACCAGAGCTGAACATTGCCAAAGTCTTGCTGTGAGCTAGTTGTAACCTTATCAGGACAGGAGCCAGATGCATACAGAACCAATCACATATAAAGGTGCACCATTCTGTTATAGCATTCTTAAAACTAGAGTAAGTTGGTGGATTCCTTATCTAAAGGGAACTAGGTTCCAGAAAAAAGTAGTGGCTATAAAGCTGAAAGGTAGGTTACCAAATCATGTCTTCATTCCAGGAACTTTAAGTCTCTGCCTACTGCCTCCTGAAGATTGTGTTTTGTATTAAGTTAAAGCCAATTTCTCAAGTAGATATTTTAACACTAAGCCTTTCATACATTTATATAAGAATTCATAAAGAAGCCTATATCTCCTCACACTCAATGATGTCTACTCCACTTCAAGGAACATACTACAGTGATGAAAGTTTGATAACTGCCCTGTCACCCCAATACAAATCTAACCAATCGGCAAAGCACCCTGTCCAGTTTTTGTAAGTCATTTTTACTTGCCCACCTATAAATGGCACAGCCATAACCTATAATGGGAATAATTTTGCCTGCTACAGTTTGAGCCCCCAACTTCTATAATGTCTTTATACATAACTTTGTCAATATGTATTGTAAGTCCCCCCCTTGCCTGGTTGGCCCACTTCTGCCCCTGTGGCTCCCACAACCTTATCATCCACCATCTCTGGGACTTACCTTGAGGATCCACCCACTCCTCCACAGTTTTCCCCCTGTGACGGGGCCATCAGGGGTTCCCCAAGTCATAGGTGAGCAAGCCAGAGCAGGCTTGAGCTTGGCTGGAGCATAGTGCCTAGCTCGGCTCGGCTCGAGCTCTATAAGCAGTTGAGAGCCAAGGTCAAGCCAAGCCAGTTATGGTCAAAGTAAGCATTTTTGTCAGCTATAGCAGTTAGTGTAGTGTCTGAAAAGTTCAACTCCTATGTAGAGAAAAGCCTGCAGTAGCCAGGGCTCAGGTTGCATTTTGGCTTGTAGAGTCAGGCCAGACCCCTAGTTCAGCTCTGGCTTGACTCTAGGTGAAAAATTACTGGCTTGCCCACCTCTACCCCAGGCTCCCTCAGGATGGCTTGCTTGGTTAGAGGTCCTGCACCCAGTAGGTGGTGTGAGCTCTGCGAGGAGCCACAGAGCTTCATCCTACCACCAGTAGTGTGTTCTGTGTTCCTCAACCCACGGATGCTCTGCAAAGGCAAGGGCTTAACATCCACACATCATTAGACATGCTGTTGTCTTCTGTCAGTAGTGTCCACCATCTGGAATGGCTCTTTGTGGCCACATTGCCTCCCATGGTCATCTAGGTGGCAGTGCTATGGCTGAATAGGCTGCCCTCCCTCCCCAGAGGAGGAGAACGCCCACTGGGACACTCAGTCCTCCTCCCCCATAGCTGACCCTCAAGTCGCTCAGGTTCATTCTGGAACCCAGGTTGCCGGCGTGACGGCAGGTGAGGCATGAATGCCTTAGCCTTTCATGTCACCAGGCTGGCTAATACGCATTGTAAACTTAAGATCTTCAGATTTGTTTTTACACTTTATCTTTTTTGGCTTAAATATCATGACTTTTCTTTTGAATTTTTCTTTTTAGTCTTTGGTAACTGGGTAAGGCTCACTAGGCACAAGTGCCTGTTTTCAGGGATGACCTGGGAGCACTGCGCAGTTAAGTGACTTGCTCAGAGTCACACAGTATGCAAGTGGAGATTGTGAGAATCAAACCAAGGTCTGGTCTGCTGGATGTACCAAGCTTGTTCACAGCTTGTTACTCTAACCTGTAGGCTATACTACCAGCCCAATATTGATCAAAAGTTTATTCTGTATAAACCAATTCTCCCTTAATATTGATCAAAAGGTTATTCTGTAGAAACCAATTCTCCCTTAATAGTGATCAAAAGGTTATTCTGTAGAAACCAATTCTTCAGGGGGCCAATGTTCAAAACTTTGCATGGCGCTCAAAGTGTTAGTGCACCATTTGCCCAGGGTTTACATGGGACTGCAGTATTCAGAATGGGCAGTTGCATGCACTAACAGGGTTAGTGTGCACGCAAACACTAATATATGCGGGTGGGCAAATGGAGGGGCGGGTCAAGAACACCTATGCAACCAAATATTCAGTGCATTGGCACTGCGCAAAAGGGGTTAACATGGTCAAGTTGCACTGCATAAATACCACTGATCAAAACCCCATCTTACTCTGGGCAACCCTAGTGGCCACCGGAGGAACTGTAGCCAACAGTCACATTGGTGGTTGGGGAGAACACTTGCTCCCTGGTGGACAGTGGAACCCTCTACCCTCAGAACCCTGGCCGTGTTAAAAAAAATTATATTCCTTGTGTCCCGTGCCTCCCACCCCGATCCATGGTTCCGGTATTTCAATATAAGTCTCTGGTGCCTAGTGGTCCCCTCCACCCTCTGATATCTGGCCCGAGAGATAAAGTAAAATTCCATGGTGTCTAGCGGTCTCCCCCTGCCCTCCAATCGTTGGCCCATTCTTACAATATTGTATCCCTGGCATCCAGTGGTTCCCTCGCCCTTCGATCCCCTGCCTCCTAAAAAGTAATATAATCCCCGGTGGCTGGTGGTACCCCCCCCATACTCCATGCACTGTTACCAGTGAAATGAGATACATCCCTGGTGCCTAATGGACCCTCCCACCCTCCAATTGCCAGCCCGGAGTGATCCTCCTGTAACCATAATGGTATGCTTCTTGTACGTGGGGTTGCAAACGTACAATTATATTAAGTTGTGAAAAATATTGAAAAGGACCTCCCTGGCTTCTAGTAGCACCCCCTCCCACCTGCCAATGTCCTTAAAAATGTACCCTGACCCTGCTGTCTAGTGGTTCCCCCACACCGCGAGCACAGGACAACTCACCCTGTCAACCCCTGCTAGATGCCAGGGACAGGGTACGTTTGTATGGGGAACTGTGGGTAGGGGTGCCACTAGAAGCCAGGGAGGTCCTTTTTGTTATTTTTCACAATTTAACATTCTTTACTGCACTTTTGCAACACAGTGTACAAGAAGCATACCATTATGGTTATGGGTGGATCACTTTGGAGCTGGTGAGTAGAGGGTAGGAGGAACCATTATGCATCAGGGATGTATCACATTTCACTGGTGATGGAGGACGGAGGATGGGGGGGACCACTAGCCACCTGGGATTATACTACTTTCTATGGGACCGGGGATCAGAGGTCGGGGGACCACTGGTCAACAGGGATACATTATTGCAAGAATGGGTCTGCAATCGGAAGGAGGGGGTGAACCACTGGGCATCAGGGATACATTATTGCAAAAATGGGTTGGTGATTGGAAGGAGGGGGAGAACCACTGGGCACCAGGGATACATTATTGCAAGAACGGGTCGGCAATCAGAGGGAGGGAGGGAGGACCACTGAGCACCAGGGATACGTTATTGCAAGAATGGGTCAGTGCAGGGGTTCTCAAATGATGAGGCCAGCCTCCCTTGGGAGGCCCCAACCTATTCTAGGGGAGGCTCAAGCAAGTCTTGAAAAAGTACTGTATTTAAATTTTGAACTTTTATAGAGTTTGAGTGAAGGGATAAGGCACACTGAAAGAGGATAATAGTAGGTGAATGTATGTATTTATTCACAAGTCGGTGACCAGGGAAGGTACTGTACACTGAGCAATGGCTTATATCAGGTGTACCCAGGGAAGGGTAGTGAGAGACTACAATTCAAAATGTAAGTGCAAAACACTCAAGCAATACAAAATGAATAAAAGTACAAACAAATTCAGAACAATAAACTAACAATGGGAGGAACAATTGATCAATTAGACTGGCAGCAGAACTGTCTAAATACAAGAGTTATCCATACAGGTACAAGGAATAAGAGCAGGAGAGAGCAAAATGATCCCTGAGAAGTTGCTTAAGAGCAGAGTGAGAGGGGGAGAGGCAGAGGTCAGCAGGAAGGTTATTCCAGTTAGATGGGCAACAGAAAAAGCAGTCTGACCCATGAAGGTATGGCAGTAAGGTAAGGGGTAACAATGGTTCAAGAGTCAAAATATTGGAGCAAGTAGGTTGTCCTGTTTGGGGGGGGGGGTGGAGTACAATAAGCTTAAATAACATGAGAGCAAGCTATGCAAAGAGGTTTCAATTTATTCCCAATGTACTGTGAAAAGTAGGCTATTTTTCTATGGGGAGGCCCAAAAATATTTCAGTATTTTGGGGGAGGCTCAAGATCTTTTTCGTGGCTTAGGGGAGGCTCACTATGACAAAGTTTGAGAACTGTTGGGTCAGTGATTAGGAGGGAAGAGGAAACCAGTGGGTACCAGGGAATATAATACTTACTGTCGGATCAGAGATTGGAGGGTGGGAGACCACTAGTCACCAAGGCACTTTCTTTTGTATATGTCAGGATGGAAATTGGAGGGTGGGGCACCACTAGACACAGGATATCTTTTTTTATATGTCAGGATGGGGATTGGAGAGTGGGGGAGGGCCACTGGGCACCAATATAGTCCTTGCTTGTCTGGGACTGGGCAGTCAGGTGGGGCAGTGTGATGAAAACTTGCTGCTGCTTCCCATGCAAATGAGCCCATAATGGGCATGCAGATCGCTCCTTAGCACCTTGCATGCTCCATCAGCTTATTTGCATGGGGCTGTCCAGATATGTTGCCTGGGTCTACTGGTGCTATCTGGTCTGGTGGCACTATTCCCGGCAGGGATCCAAGTCGGGGCAGCGCTACTTGATTTAGCACTGCGACAGGATGCCCCTATATTCAGTTGGAAAACACCAGTGTGCATCCAACTGAATATAGCATCCTTAGCATCCTTGGCATCCTGGGCAGTGGCAAAGTGCAGTGCAAAACTTCGTGCTTCACTTTGATCATTTTTGAATATCGGTCCCCTGGTTTTTAAAGTCCAGTTGGAGTTTTTGATTAACTCAGTTTCAATTTGGGCTGAAGATAGTAAAACCGTATCATCGTCCTACATTTTTGTTGAAGACTGCTCTGGGATGTTTGGGAGATTATAAGAAGCCAGAAAAAGTGTGTTGGGGAGGTGCAACAAAAGCGACCAAGATGCAGTCGTTTATTTTTTTTCACTTCGTGCAGGCTGAGAATCACCCTCAATGTTTTGCCTATCAATTCACAGGCTTCCTCATGAGATTGCCTAAGGTACTAATAAAAATATACAAAATTAATAGCAGTAAACTGACCACAAAAGTTCAAACGAATTGGTCAATATACTGTATATGGTTAAAAAAAGAGCGGTCTGCACAATACTTACAGTTTTCTGTTACTTTTAAAGTTGTCCATTTGGTTTTCACACCACATGAAAGATACTCCAAATGCTTAGAAACCTATGCTTGTTCAAATTAATAACCAGCAAGCAAACACGTTATTGTTGTGAAATACTAATATAGGGAGGCATTCCCCTCCAGCAAACATCTCACCACATGGCACATAGTCTGACAAGGGCATAATCCTTTACTAAGTTTTATTATGTTAGAATGCACATTTTAAAGCCCATACCCGACTACAGATAGTTTATGTTTTTTACAAATGGTCATGTGAGCTAAGCCAACTTGAAAAGCCTTTGACAAATTGGTAAGCCTGATAATTTATCTGTTTACATTTGGAGAATGTGTATATTACTAAGCTTAAAATATATTTAGAGGTGGTAAGTATAGTGCTAACATTAAGAAGTACTTCTCCCGAAGGGCGGTGAAGCGATGAAACAGCTGACCAGTGATGGTCCATATACAGTACAGAACCTCGAGGTTAACCTGGACAAATGTCTGATTACCAAAGGAATTTAAGGATACCCAGAGTACTAGAATGGGTGGGGGGTATCCCTATTAAATAACACTAGTTTACACAGCATATTTATTAATCCCTGCCTATGATGGGGGGGGGGGTTGGCCTGGTGGACCTAGAGTCCCTCTTCTCAGTGTCCACATTTTTATTTTCCCCCCTCATATATCATCTCAAGAACATTCTGCATTATTTCTTTTTCCAGACAGTGCTCATGTGTTATATTGTAATCCGAAGGGGACAATTCCCCAGGATGCCCTTATTCTGGACTGGAAGGGCAGGTTTCTCTATGCCTCCCCTCCTTTCCCTCTCCTGTTCAGAGTTCTGATCAAGATAAGAACTCAACCCTGCACAGTGATACTGGTGGCTCCAGACTGGGCCAGACAACCCTGGTATCCTCTACTGCTGTCCTTGGCTGTGTCACATCCCCTGTCTCTTCCCAGGAGATATAATCTTCTCTCCCCTCCCAGGGGAGGATCTGGTACCCCAATTTTCAGTCTCTCAACCTCAAGGCCTGGATCTTGAAGAGTTAGAATATGCAGCACTACATCTCTCTCAGGGAGTTCTGGATATTCTGAAGGTCTCCAGAAAACCTTCAACTAGAAAAACCTACAGTTCCAAATGGAAAAGGTTCAGTATTTGGTGCTCTCAGAAAGGTATTGTGCCTGATTCTGCAGGCATTTTCACAACCTTAGATTATCTAGTTCATCTGAATAGTCTAGGCCTTAGGCCTGCCACATTGAAGGTTCATCTAGCAGCTGTCTCTGTATTCCTTTCAGCGGGGAAGGGCTCTTCCCCAGCATCTCATCCTGTTTTCAGGAAGTTTTTCAAAGGCCTGGTTCACATCAACACTCCCTTTGGGGAGCCTACTCCGCCTCGGGATCTTAATGTCTGCATTGCTCAGCTTATGCAGCCGCCCTTTGAGACTATGACTTCCACTGAATTGAAGTACTTGACCTGGAAAACTGTGTTCCTGGTAGCTATTACTTCTGCCAGGCGGATTAGTGAATTACAGGCCCTGTCAGTTGAACCTGACTTCATATCCTTCCTTAGGGATAAAGTGGTCTTAAGAACTAATAGGAGGTTTTTGCCTAAAGTGGTATTGGATTTTCATCTAAACCAGTCTATATCTCTCCCTGTGTTTTTCACTGACCATTCTTCTTCAGGGGAGAGAAGATTACATAGTTTGGATGCTAAAAGGGCTCTTAGCTACTACATAGAGCATACTAAGGAACACAGGAATGACTGTCTTCAGTTGTTTCTCACTTATGGTGAAGTGGGGAAAGGTAAGTCTGCCACTAAAAGATCTATTGCCAGGTGGATTGTTTCTTGTATACAATTCTGCTATAACAAATTGGGTAGAACACCCCTTCAGGCCTGATGGCTCACTCCACTAGGGGTACAGCTGCTACTCTAGCTGCGGCCAGAGATATACTCTTGTTAGAGATCTGTAAAGCAGCCATCTGGAAAACAGTACATACATTCACCAAGCATTACTCCCTTGACATCCAGGCTAGGAGTGATGCTAGGTTTGGCACAGCAGTACTGCAGAACCTGTTCCCAAAGTAGGTTCTGCATTCCTCCTCCATAGGGAACTGCTTGGTAGTCTGTGCTTATGTCTGAATACAGGATTCTCACATGTTGTTTTAAGAAAAATTACTCACCATAGTAATGTTGTTTCTTCTAATGGAGTCTTGCTGTATTCAGACCTCCCCCCATGCCTCCGCTCTCAGAACCTGTTTCTGGGAAGTGGGCTGGCAGGTACAGTGTTGCACCTCAGGAGTGTACCTTGTACCCTCCCTCATGGTGGGGTAGCTGTTATGTTTATCCTTCTTGTGTTGCATAGCTTAATTCGTCACTACCTTGTTTCTTCTTTGGTTCTCGACTTGAGTCTTTTTTTGGATCCCAAAAATATTTTGCCTTTTGGCTATATGTTTCAAACAATTTCTATATTATAGTGCTAAGTTAGTTAGTTGCTCATAAGAATCTGACGGTTACATTGGGAAGTACCACAGACAGAGGTTTGAAAACCGAGCTTGAGCTCAATGCTCCATGCTTCTGCATGGAGTTAACCCTTTCCTCTCCGGGGCAGTTCAAGTGCTGGGGCTAACTGCATTATGTCTGAATACAGACTCCATTAGAAGAAGCAACATTACTATGGTGAGTAATTTTTTCTTGCATCCCTACTCTTCAGTGCCTGCAATCTGACCTTTAGGAGGGACTCTGGACATTTCAGATGTAATCAGCGACGTCCCCGCAAATCAGGGACAGTTGGGAGGCATGTCACATAGGATACATTGGTTTGTACAGAGCTAATAAGACTTGCGTCCATAGTGCTCACCCTTGTTAAACTAATAGGACACCCACTTGGTGTAATTTATCCAGTTTCAGTTTAAAACTCTCCACTGATGTACTACCAACCACTTTTTCAGACAGGGCATTCCATACCGAGATCACCCTTTGGTTAAACACCTTTGGCCCCACCAGGTTTTACAAATTTCCCCTCTTAACCGTAGTGAGTGTGCTAGTACTATAGACTTGATCCCGAAATGTTAGCCCTAGCTTCTCCCAAAGATCTTGATCTGTTAGGGTCTTAAACAGCAGACACATATCTCCTCTCATCCTCCTGTACTCCAGAGAAAACAAATTCAAGTCCCTCAGTCTGGTAATATAGTCCTTTTCTTCCAAACCCCTTATGAAGCGTGTTGCCCTCCTCTGTACCCTCTCCAGCATACATATCTCCTTTTTCTGGTAAGGTGACCACACCTTTGCACCGTACTCGAGTAGTGGCCTCATCAGGGATCTATATGGGGGACCAAAACCTCTCTGGTTCTGCTGGCTACATGCTTTAGTATGCAGTTTAGTACCCCATTCACCTTTCTGCATACATTACTGCAATGGGTCTTAAATTGCAGATAATTTGTTATAGTGATGCCTTAATCTCTTTCCTCTGTCAGAGTTCTAAGTTGTGTGTTACCGATATGATATGTATGGTTTTGATTATTTTTTTCCAAATGCATAACTGTACATTTGTCAGGGTTTAGGGGGAGTTTATTAGTGCTACACCACTAGGGCCGCCTGCAGTGACTCGTAGTCTCCTTGGTCCTTTAGCTCAGCCTTCAGTTTACAGTCGTTTGCAAATTTAGTCATCCATGTTATAGGGATCAACCTCAGGGTTCCCCTCTATGGGGATTTCTATGTTTTACAGGGAACTGGAGCCATCTACTGATCAGTTGTTTTATTGACTCACTTTGTCAGATGCGTACACGGAGGCATCTGGTTCCCATATGGAACACTGTCATCTATGAGGATGTCCGGCCAAATTGCCATCAGGCGGCAGGGACCATGCCAGATTTTTCAGGGAGCTCTGCAGCCTGCTCTGGAGCTGATGTTGCACTCTTCTCCACTCATTCATTTCCCCATTACATGGGGACTGCAAATCAACTCCAGGACTTTGCTAATCTGATGGCATTAACTCTCAAACGAGCTGAATATTCCCCCGTCTAACCCCAGTAATACTCAGGTATTCATAACTTTCTGCAGTAAGCCTGGAGACTTGGACTGCCCGGAGAGAATGGAACATATGCAAATGATGGAATCATCTGCATGTGACAACTTTTCAAATGCTGCCCTATACTAACTGCCAATGTTGTAAACCTCCTTAGATTTTACTCTCTGCCTGAACAGTCTGGTTGCTCAGAGTGTCGCTCTTCAATCAACTGTTTGACGTGAAGAAACTTATAAAAATATATAAGTATCATTTCTATTTCATTTGCTGCCTTATATGAATTGTTTTACTTTAGCTAAACTTAGTTTTATAGATATTTAGTTGTTTTTGACGGATCCTCTCGGTTCGGAATAACCGGGAAGGAACCGGGTTCGTTTTTCATATTTTAGGGGTTTTCTGACACAAAACCCATTTTATTTTTGGTTTAATTTAGTTTAAAAGTGTTTTTTTTGTAACCGTAGTTTTCAGTTACTGAACCTCTAGTACCGGTTCAAAAATTCCTATTGGTTTGGTTCCTCCGGTTCCTCTTCAGTTCCGGAACTGACCGCAAACGGAAGTGTTATTATTGAAATCTTTTTTACTTAGCGGTTATCTTTTTTATAGGTTCAATGGCAGAAAAAAATGAAGAAAAAGACTGGTGAGCCCAGTTTTAAAAATTGTACACAATATGGGGACGTTTTCCCAAAGGCAGATAAGCACTCTATTTGAGTGGCTTGTCTGGGATATGAGCATCTTAAAGAGGATTGTCAAATCTGCCTTATTTTCCCTGAAAAAGCTATTGAAAAGCACCTGGAATGGCTGAAAAAGAAGCTCCCCAAGGGCCCCTGTGGCTCTGACCAGCCGATACCCTCTGTTATTGTGGCTGAACCCACATCTGTTGCTACTTCCACCCCTGTGACGGGTGATAATGCTACCAAGAGGATTTCTGAACTGGCTAACTCCCTGTTCCTCTAAAAAGCACACAAGGTAAACCATACAGAACCCCCAGATATTGATCAGGGGACTTCTGTACCTGCTAATATCATGCCTACTCCTCAGGAAATCGCACAGGCTTTTAAAGTCATTCAGGCTTTTCAGGGCTTAGTGCTCCCTGCTCAGCAAACACCTGTTCTAGCAGGACAGCCTGGCAGAATTCCCCTTATTGAAGAGGAGGAATACAGCGAGTATGAGGAGGATGAAGGGGAACCCATCTTACCCGAGGTATCTCTGGAACAAGAATTTGGTTCACGCCCTAGAACATCTGAAGATTTTTCTTCTCACTTCACTTTCGTCATAAAAAATAGCAGATGCCCTAGACATCTCCACAAAGGAAGAAGTGGAGGATGAGGAGGAAATAAAGTATCTGGAGATGATGGGTTTGATTCCCACCAAAGCCCTCCTCCTCCTCCCAGTGAACAAGTTCTTTAAAAAAGATGCTCTAAAATTGTTGCAAACCCCAAATTCTGTCCCCCCTCTGGATAAGAGGATGGACTAGAAATAACAGTTGGAGAGGGAAGGGGCAGACTTCCTTTTTTCCCATCCAGATCATCAAGGGTTCATTCAACAAGCAGCCTGCGATAAGGCTAGAGTCCCTCTGGCATCCTACTCACCAGATAAGGACTCATGGAAAATAGATAGTATGGCTAGGAAAGGGTACCTGTCAGCCTCCCTAGTCATACGACAGGCTAACTTTCAGGCCAGTGCTGCCCAGTACCAAAAGTCCCTGTGGCAGTCAGTTTTGGCCATTTCTCAGAAAGCTCCCTCACCCCTATCTGATGACCTAGTGGAAACAGCTAGGTTTGGGCTAGAGGCAGCTAAGTACCAATTCCAGATGACTGCTGATACCAACGACACTGCAGCCAGATGGATGGCAAATATGGTAGCCTAGAGGAGATTTGCTTAGCTGAGAGCCACAAATCTCACTGCTAATACACAGTCTAAGGCCCTGGATTTTCCTTTAGAGGGAAATGCTCTTTTCAGAGAATCTACAGTGGCATACATGAAGAAGGTGGATGAGTATAAGACCACTTACAGAAGCAACTCTAGTAGAGAGAGAGCTTCTCCATTCACCAGGCCTTATGGAAGGGGAGGCTGGGGCGGGTTCTTCCACACCAGGCCCTTTTTCCAACCAGTGGCCACACCCCAGTGTCGACAGTACCCACAGCAGGAGTACTTTAGGGGCAGGGGTTCAAGGCATGGATCTCAAGCACAGCTTCAACCACAAGCTAAGCAGACCCCCTGAAGTACAGGCCGCCTCCTCACTCCCTGTCGGAGGCAGACTTTCCCACTTCCTCCAGGCTCAGCTGAACATCACCATAGACAAGTGTGTCCTGGAAGTACTGGGTCAGGGTCTGCCTCTGGCTTTCAAATACCTTCCTCCTCTAGCAGCCAGGGGTTTCAGTGCATCCTCCCTGGTGGAAAAGAACCTGCTGGAGGCAGAGGTCCAGAAACTGTTACCTTTAAAAGCAGTGGACCCTGTCCCAAGCATACTGAGAGGTAGGGGTTTTTACTCCAGATACTTCCTCACCACAAAGAAAAGTGGGGAGTGGTGGCCTATACTGGATCTCAGAGCCCTAAACAGACATCTGAAAAAGCCAAGGTTCAAAATGATAACTTTGGCATTGATTCTGCCAACAATCCAGAAAGGGGATTGGTTGGCATCACTGGACTTAAAAGATGACTATTTCCACATTCCCATAAGGGAGTCTCACAGAAAATATCTCAGGTTCAAACTCCCTTCAGGTCATTACCAATTTTCAACCCTGCCTTTTGGCCTTTATTTGGCCCCAAGGGTGTCTACAAAGTGCCTAGCACCAGTGGTAGCACACCTTCGAAGACAGAGTGTGACAATTTTTCTGTATTTGGACAATTGGCTGGTGGTAGGCAAGTCACCACAACAGGTCACTCAGTATCTAAGCCTTACTCAAGGCCTGCTGTAATCCTTGGGGTTCATTATCAATTTCAAAAAGTTAGTCCTGATTCCTGCACAAAATTTACAGTTCATAGGGGCAGAGATAGACACCTTGTAGGGCAGGGCCTACCTCCCTCTGGACAGAATCAGAAATCTTCAGCTAGTGGCAAATTTCTTCACCTTGAACAGGAGCAAGACAGTTCTTGCAACTTCTGGGTCATATGGCTGCGTCCACAGCCACAGTGCTAGGTTCAAGGTTTCAAATGAGGGACATCCAGTTTCACCTCAGGGCTCATTGGAGTTAAAGAAAAGATTCTCTTTCTAAACCCATTCCGGTCACAAGAATGTTGCTGCAAGCTTTGTAGTGGATGAAGGAAGTACCCAATTTAAGGGAAGGTGTTCCCTTTAAGAAAGAATACTCCTCAGTTGTTCTTACAACAGATACATCCCTACTGGGCTGGGGTGCACAACTGGGAGACCATACAACCCTGGGTACTTGGTCAACCACAGAGTCCCTCCAGCACATAAACTTGCTGAAACTCAGGGCTGTTTTTCTGGCTCTGAAAACCTTTTCAGGACTAGTACAGTCAAAGGCGGTATAGGTCAGAACAGACAATATCACCAAAATGTACTACATCAACAAACAGGGAGGCACCAGGTCGGGGCCGCTTTGCACAGAGGCCATGAAAATCTGGTCCCTGGCATACTCTTTGGGAGTCTCCCTTCAGGCAATCCATCTACCTGGAAAGGACAATACCTTGGCAGATGCCTTAAGTCGAATCAACCAGGCCCATCACGAATGGGCTCTGAACACACAGGTGGTGGAAATAATTTTCCGAAGGTGGGGCAGTCCAGAGGTGGACTTGTTCGCATCTCACCAGAACCACCACTTGCCACAGTACTGCTGCAGACCACCAGATCAGGGTACTCTGCCCCTGGATGCCCTGACTCTAGATTGGTCAGGGAGGTTCCTGTACACTTTCCCTCCCTTTCCCCTCGTTTTCAGAGTGTTACTTAAGCTCAGGACCCACCCAGTATCTCTAATCCTAATAGCCCCGGATTGGCCCAGGCAGCCATGGTACTCTCTAATGCTCTCCATTTCTGTGGCCAAACTGATACAACTCCCTCTGAGGCACAATCTATTGACCTCCAACCAGGGGACCCTGTTATACCCGAACCTCAAGTCCCTCAACCTCAAAGCTTGGTTCTTGAGGAACTAGAATATGCTGACTTGCAACTCTCTGAATCAGTGCTTCACATTCTGAGGGGCTATAGGAAACCCTCTACTAAGAAAACTTATTCTTCAAAATGGAAAAGGTTTTCAATCTGGTGTTCGACTAAGGATTTGACTCCATCACAGGCTGGGGTCTCAGCTATTTTGGATTACCTCTCTCATTTACACTCTCTGGGTCCACAACCCAATTTACTCAAGGTACATCTTGCAGCATTGTCTGCTTACATTTCTGCTGGTGCCAGGGTAACACTAGCTTCAGACCCCATTTTTAGAAGGTTCTTCAAGGGTTTGGCCCATTGCACCCTCCTCACAGGGCACCTGTGCCAGCATGGGATCTTAATGTTTGTATAGCCAAGCTCATGGGGCACCCCTTTGAGCCTATGGCTATAGCTCAACTTAAATATGTCACTTGGAAAACAGTTTTTCTAGTGGCAATGACTTCTGCAAGAAGAATAGGGAGGCAGTATAGCGCAGTGGTTTAAGGCTGTGAGCTGCAAATCTGGTGACATCCAGCAGACAAGACCTGGGTTTGAATCCCACAGCTTCCATTTGCAGACTGTGTGACCGTAAGCAAGTCACATAACTTCCCTGTGCTTCCAGGTTGCACCTATAAAAAAGCTTTCAGCTTAGTATGCTAGTCCTGGTTAAACAACTTAAAAAAAGGAAAAAGAATACATGAGCTCCAGGCTCTCTCTGTGGAGCAGGATTAAATCTTTTTTCACAGAGATAAGGTAGTTTTTGAGAACAAATAGAAAATTCCTACCAAAGGTAGTCTCTGATTTTTACCTTAACCAATACATTACCCTACCTGTCTTTTTCACTGAGCATTCTACTTCTGGTAAAAGAAGACTTCATAGTTTGGATGTAAAGAGAGCTCTCAGTTACTGTATTACAGCCACTAAGGACCATAAGCAGGACAGGAAACGGTTGTTTCTGACCTACTGGGACGTGGGAAAAGGTAATCCAGCTTTTAAGAGATCTGTTTCTCGCTGGTTAGTCCAGTGTATTCAATTCTGCAATATGAAAGCTGGTAGGGAGCCCCCAACAGGGTTGAGGGCGCATTCCACCAGAGGAACAGCTGCTACTCTGGCAGCTGCGAGAGATGTTCCACTGGTTGATATCTGTAAAGCAGCTACCTGGAAGACAGCACACGCCCCTTTACAAAGCGTTACAATCTGGATATCCAGTCTAGAAGTGATGCTAGGTTTGGCACAGCAGTCCTGCAAAGTCTATTTCCTAAATAAATGTTCTGTGCCCACCTCCAGTGGTACTTTGTAGTCTGCAGAAAGTTAGGAATACCTGAGTATTACTGGAGTTAGAAGAAAAAAGTGCTCACCTTAGTAATCTTGTTTCTTCCCAGTAATACTCAGGTATTCATAACTTCCCACCCTACCTCTCCTTCCAGAACTCAAGCCTCTGCACTCCCGCATGCTGCGCTACCACAAAAGGGTACATCACTATGACTATATATATGTTGCCACATAGTACAAGTTGGTAAACAAGACTTATGGTCTTTATCTCTCTTCAGGTGTTTCTGACATGCTGATTCTTTAAAATGTATGTGTTTTCTCCAGTTGGAGTTTTTTTCTTATTAAAATTGGGGTTATTTTGAATTCTATTCTCTAATCATAAATACCTGCAGTATTTTACTGCATGGCTTTGTCTATTCAGACTCCTAGGAAATTTGAGGATGTTTAGAACATTGGCAGTTAGTATAGGGCAGCATTTGAAAAGTTGTCACCTGCAGATGATTCCATCATTTGCATATGTTCCATTCTCTCCAGGCAGTCCAACCCTCCAGGTTTACTGCAGAAAGTTACAATTGTGGCCAAAAATATTGGCGCCCTTGCACTTTTTGAAATAACTCACGATTTCCTCTAAACATAAGTTGAAATTAACAACAGTACAGTATTTGGTCTGCACAATTCTTTATTTCTCTGTTAATATTACAGAACCTTTGTTTTTGATTCAGAATTTAATATATCCTTTTAAATTAGAAAATTAAAAGAAATGGCATTGACAAAATTATTGACACCCTAGACTTAATATTTGGTAGCACAGCCTTTGGTCAAAATAACTGCAATCAACCTCTTCCTATAGTAAATGTTTCTGCTTTTTTGTGTTTTATTCCACTGCAAACCAAAGAAATACATATGTGGATACCAAAATATTTTTTTAATTTCAACAATTTTCTGGAAGAAATGGTGCATTATTAGAAAAAACTGCAAGGGCGCCAATATTTTTGGCCACGACTGTATGAATACCTGAGTATCACTGGGAAGAAACAAGATTACTAAGGTGAGTAATTTTTTCATACCTGCGGTGGTACAGCACCTTGTGGAAGTGCTGTCGTGGACTTCACTGCCAATGTCTGATTTTTCCCACTGATATTCCATCCTTTGTGTCTGAGGACTTTCTCCCTGCAACTTCAACCTCATTGGTCACGCATGCCTATCGAATCATTTTGGTACTAGCCATTTCATTTGCTATCCAGGTCGCACCCATCCTGCTCTACTTAGCCTGTCCCACAACTAAACTAGACTTCTAGCCCCCGGGAGGAGGGGGGGAGCTTTGCTTCCTGACACAACCATTCTAGAGTCTCTTCCATGGCAGACCTATGTGGGGGTCTTGTCATTTTCACCTTGGCCTATGTGAGGTCCTAACTTCATGGTACGACCATTCCATATTTCCTATGGCGAGCCTGAGTGGGGTATCACCATGTCCAGCTTGGTCCACATGGGGCCTAGCTCGACTCACTCACTTCTACTCCTTCCTCGGGCACACCTACATGAGGGTCCTGCTGGTCCAGATAGCCTACGTAGTGGCCTAGCTCGACTCACTCACTTCTACTCACTCCTTGGGCAGACCTACGTGGAGGTCCTGCTGGTCCAACTAGCCTACTTGGTGGTCTAGCTCGAATAATTAACTTCTACTCCTTCCTCTGGCAGACCTGCGTGGGGGTCTCACCATTCCAGCTAGCCCACGTGGGGGCCAAGCTCACTACTCAATCACTTTACATGCTGCTGGAGGAGGACCATTTTGGAGGCAGACAAACTGGCCCTGCGTACACACTGTAGTGTGTACCAGGGGGCAATCAACTGTAAGAAGGCAGTGTTCCTGTCCAGGGAGATTGCTGCTGGGAGAAACTGACCAGCTATGCTTTTTCGGACTGTGGACAGACTATTACATCCAGCCTTATAGCCAAAAAAAGCAGATTCTGAAGCCTTGTGCAATGAGTTTGCTCAATTTTTCTCGGACAGGGTATCCGCCATCAGGCTGGGAATTCTGCCAGTGAGCTGTGTTATGGCCAACAGTGGTCGCCTGGATTGTCGACAAAGCACTCCAACTGGTTGGGGGAGTTTAAATCAGTGGAGGTGGCTGATGTCATTGAGGTATTCTCAAAACTGAAGCACACATATTGTGAGCTGGACCTGGTGCCGACGTGTTTCTTGATGGGATGTGTCGACATTGTTGGCCCGGTGTTCGCCTTGATTGTCCGGTGTTCCTTGTCGGAGGGGGGTTTCCCAGATGCCTTGAAGGAGGCACTGGTGAGGCCCCTTCTGAAGAAGTCATCATTGGACCCTGACATTAAGGCTAATTACCGACCGGTCTCCAACCTACCATTTTTGGGAAAGGTTGTGGAGAAGATTGTGACGCAACAGCTGGGAGAACACCTTGCTGTATTTGATATCTATGAGCCGCTCCAGTCGGGTGTCCATGTAGGACACTCAACAGAAACCGCATTAGTTCGGGTGCATAATGATCTCCTCAGGGTGAGGGATTGAGGTGAGGGGACAATTCTTATTCTACTCGATCTCTCCTCAGCTTTTGACACAGTGGACCATTGTGTGTAATTGGACCTCCTGAGGGACTTCTGGTTTGAGTCCTTTTTGACAAAGACAGAGGGTGGTGATGGGTAATTTTTCCTTGTCCTCGAGCCTTCTGTCTTGTGGGGTACCTCAGGGTTCGGTCTTGTCACCGATGTTGTTTGCTGTGTATATGCTGCCCCTAGGTGAGATCATTAGGAAGTACAGCTTGGGGTTTCATTGTTATGCTGATGATACTCAGCAGTACTTATCCTTTGCCTCTGGGACATCCAATGCGGTGGAAATATTAAACAACTGTCTGGCAGAAATCAATGACTGGATGGTCTCTAGCTGGTTGCGACTGAACCCCAATAAGATGGAGCTACTGGTGGTGGAGTCGAACAGGAGGTGTGATAGGATGGCCTCTGGGGCAGATACTGGACTAGTTCTAGGGTCTGTCTCGTTGATGGCCTCCTCTAAGGTGCGTAATATTGGTGTGGTGTTAGACAACGGTTTGACAATGGAACATCTGTTGTCAGGGTTAGTTTCTTTCATCTGAGAAACATTGCCAGGATTAGGCACCTGATTCTGCCCCTGGACCCCCCCACCTTGGTGCATGCATTTGTAACATCTAGGCTTGACTACTTTAATGCACTCTACCTCTGTGTCTCTGGAGGCACCCTCCGTCGGCTGCAGCTGGTGCAGAACACAGCTGCCAGATTGTTGACTAGACAGTCGAAATACTGTCACATCACCCCGGTGCTGCAGGAATTGCACTGGCTGCCGGTTCAATGGAGGGTGCTTTTCAAGGTGGGCTTGCTCACCTTTAAGGCCCTACATGGACTGGGCCCTTGCTACCTGGTGGACCTTCTTACACCCGCTGCCTTAGTCTGCTCCCTGCAATCCTCCTCGAGGGGCCTCCTGGTGATTCCCAGGACGAGGTTGAAAATGGCTGGTGATAGAGCTTTTAGTATCGCCAGCCCCATTCTGTGGAATTTGTTTCTGCCATTGGTAAGGGAGGCTCCTTCTGTGGAGGCATTTAAAGCCCGCCTTAAGTGTTATCTGTTTAGCCAGGCCTTCTCGGGCACTGGATGAGATCATGGATTGTCAGTTTTTTTGTTTTTTTTTTTAAAGTAAAGAGGGTGATTATTTCTATACAGGACATTGCCAATTCCGACATACGATTTTTTATTATATTGTGAAATGTATTTTTTATAATGTTTTGTGTATTGTACGATGCCCAGAGCCTATGGGATTGGGCACCAGAAAAATAAAATTTACCTTACCTTTACCTTACCTTCCTCTATTGGACCTCCACGGGGGTCCCACTGATCCAGCTTGGCCTATGTGGGGGCTTTGTTCCATGGCATGTACATTCCAGCTTCGATCCTGTTCCAGTTCAAGTTTATTGTATTATGCAGGACACCTCTGTCAAACACAGCTTGTTTACACGACAGTCCTGGGACATTACAGGTACCTTCCTATCAAGGCAATCAAAGTTATCTAACTTCTACTGAAGAAGCAAGACAGTGTCAGCCAGGTCTCTTAAGTTGCTAAGACCCTGTCCATTCATACACGGTACATCTACCTGCTCTCTATATGACTTCCTCACAACTGTCCCATGTCCAATCATGCTATCTGGCCACTTCAGCCTATATGATATCATTGGCTTTTCAATGCCTACAACCTTTGCGGACAATCCACTGGCTGAACAAACCGCAAACAAACTTTGTGCATCTTCTTCTGGCGATCCCTCACGAGGGTCTCCCCTTCCAGCCAGTCTCCATGGAAGCCTGACTTGCAATTCTATTATTCGACTCCTTTCTCTAGTGATCCTGCATGGGGATTCTGCCAGTTCAGCTCGGCCTACATAGCTCCCAGGCACTCGGATGACTGATCTTACAATCTGGCTACCTGCGGGGGGGGGGGCTGTCCATCTCGTACCTTTTCTCAAGTTCTCTGGGAAGGACCTCCAACAATGACCTGTGCGTGGGTTCCTTCGATCAAACTTTCTCACTCACCCGGTATGGGGTCCCCATCTAGCTTCCTAATGTTAACCAGCCACTGGATTTTCATCACTGCTGCTTATCGCATTGGACTGCCTTCAGAGAACCATGTAATCTCATTCTACCATGTCATGGCACCCCCAACATCACATGTCTCTTCTCTGCATTTCAGTGGCTTCATCAGATGCTCCTGCTCCTGTATCTGCTCTTCCTTCCATTGGCAATAACATCTCTAGCATCCTAGCTTGTGTCTCCATGCCTTACCTATGTAGAGGTCTTGGCTGACGCCATCTCAGGGCTTCCATGGAAGACCCTCCTCTCTGACTTTTGTGGAGGTCTTTTCACCCACTCGCTCAGACAGGTGATACTGTCTAATGTGTGACCATTCTTAGACTTTGCTTCTTGTCTTCAGTTTATAATTCTTCATTCCTATACAGAAACCCTGGGCATGGATTAACCATCCATCACCATTTGGGCATCCATCCGAATTGGATTCTTCTTCATCCTCCAGAATCTTCATACTCTAGTATTGACTTTCTGCTCACCATCAAGATTCAGAGGGCACAACTCATCGACCAGCAAGATTGGAATTTAAACTCTTGGACATAACAAGAACCAAACCTCAACCCGCATTTAGGATCATCTCCTCTTAGTATACCCAGAGGATGGGCAGGTCAGTAGCCATGGGTCTTCAGAGGTTCCCCCCACAGGGTTTTTTTCCTCTGCTGCGTGCTACTGGTCACACTCTCGAGTTACAGGAGGTAATCAAAATATTAATCATCTTCTTGGGCCTTAATTCCTATACCTCCCCAGCATTCCACTGAAGTTGGGAAACAGAGAAAAGCCAAAGTCTAAGTCTATGAACATCAAGCACGTAACATCCAAGCTCATAAATATACACAAGCACTGAGCTATGTACCACACATTGAACCAGTTTTTTAAGAGGTGGTGAAACTGAGTTCCTGTGGGCTCCTTCTCAGTTCAGCTATTACACACACACACACTTCTGCTTCCATGCTCTATACCTTTAACACAATGTTCACATTACATAAAGCCTGTTCTTCATCGCTTAAGCTGTGTCATTGTAGAAACTTGCCAAACAACATAGTAAGTAAACGGACCTGCATACAAATAGCTTACCTTGTGTCAGTAGCCCATAGGTCTGACTCAGAACCCTGCTGCAATACAGTGCCACTGGTATGCTCCTCCAATGTCTTGGTCTTGCCAGCCCTGCTGGCACTCCCACTAGTTTTTTGGCCTGCTGCTCCTGCAGGATCCTGCAACCACTCCCCCTGATTCCTGGTTCAGTTGCTGCTTCCGTTGGGTCCTGATGCTGTTGCTGCTCCGGTGCACTACTAACTGTTCCTCACACTGCTCCTGATGTTTTTTGGTCCTGTTACTGCTTTGGTTCACTGTAAGCTAACCTGATGCTGTCATTGGATCCTGATGCCGTCCCTGCTGTAGTGTACTGGTTCCTGTTCCTTCCACTGCTCCCAATGTTTTATGGTCTTGTCACTGCTCTGGTCCACTGGGTGCTGACCTGATGCTGCTGCTTCTAATATTGCCAATCTAGTTTGCTCTCCCCACTTAGTCCTGCTGCCACTACTCTGATCTTTCTTCCTTTTTGGCATACCACCTTGAGTTTCTGTTGGCATTTTGAATCCCTTGCAGCATCATCATCCACAACACAGCCATTCAGCAGCACCTGGATTCACTAGTGTTCCTCAGTCAGTTTCTCTCTTTGTGATTATTTCAGTTAGTTGATTCTGCAGACTTTTCACAAAAACAGTTTTGTAATATTTTGCATACCTTAGATAATTAGCTTTATGGTAAGCAGCAGAACTGTTGTCAAATGTGTGTTGAATCAACTAAATTAAATAATAACACCGAGTCACAATAGTGACTTTCTTTAGATGACTAACTTCTGGAAGAATTCAGTTTCCCATAGCCCCACATAGAGCCATAACAGGTGCCAGATAAAAGATGGAGCTGTAGTAGGGGTCCATTTAACTGATAAGTGCTCCCAACTGCTGGGAGCCTGATCGTGGAGGCGTGAAAGATGGCTGTCTTTGAGTGGGGGGGGTCTCATTGATGGGGAGCCCCATTGCAAAGCCACACTAGGCAGCTGTAAATGGTTTGGGGATCCTACAGATGGAGAAAACCCCTGGCACAGCCGCCTCAGGCCTGATGGGGCACCCCCTGTAAAGTTGCACCAGATGACCACCTGTCTGGATCAGGAATGACACAGATAGGGACTCCCCTGCAAAGCTACACTGGGCAGCTGTCAGTGACAGGGTCCCCAACTGATGGGGAACCTCCTGGGAAAGCTGTACCTCATAGCAGTGAACAGACTGGGGTTCCAAACTTATAGGGAAAACCCTGCAAAGCCATGCCTGATTACAGGAAGTGGATAAGGTTTGCAACAGATGGTACCCTCCTGTAAGCAGTGCAGGGCAGCTGTTAGTAGTTTTGGGGTACTGATGATTGGGAACCCCAAGCAAAGCTTTACCATGCAGCAGTCAATTGTTGGGGTCCCCAGCTGATGAGGACCCCTCTGTAAAGCTTTATCAAGTGGCTGTTAGTGAGTTGGGGATCCCAATGATTAGGTGGTCACGCTGATTGGGAATACCATTCAAAGCTGTACTGAGCAGCAGTCACTTGAATGGATCCCCAACAGATGAGGACCCCACTTCAAAGCCTTACTAAGTGGCTGTCAGTGAGTTGGGGATCCCACTGATTAGGAACCCCATGCAAAATGTTGTCAGGCAGCAGTCCATGTATCAGGTCCCCAAATGAATGGGGAATGCCCCTTCAAAGCCATGCTGGGTAGCATTTAGTGGAATAGGTCCCCGACTGATAGAGACACTCCCTGCAAAGCCACCCCAGGTATCTGTCAGTGGGTTAGGGATCCTGCTGATTTGGAACCCCATGCAAAGCTGTGTCGAGCTGCAGTCAGTGGACCTGGTCCCTAACTTTTTGGAACCCCCTGTAATACTGTGCCAGGTGACAGTCAGTTGATCAAGGTTCCACTGATCACAAATCCTTTGCAAAGCTGCTCCAGGTGGCACCAAACAGATCAGGGCTGCCACTCACTGGGGAACCTCCTTCCAGAGCAGCACCTGGCAGTTTTCATTGGATCAGGAATCCAGTGATGAGGGAGTCCCCCAGCACAGTCATGACCAGTGGTAACATTGAGCTTGGGGCTCCCACTGGAAGGAGTACAGACCCCCCCCCTTTTACTCGGACACTTCCTGAAACTATTCAGGAATGTGAGACACTTAGTCGAGCATACTGTACATGCAGCCTAATCACCACTGAGGCACACATGCATGCACAACGTTCCTTTCTGCCTGCGAGCTAGATTTTGGATCTCTCAGCCTTCATTCCATAGGTTTGAATGGAGGGAAGGCTGAGATTTCAGCCATCTCCATAGGATTCCATTGGAGGTGCACTGTCATAGTCCTAGTGATGACATGGGGGTGTCACATTATTTGGTACCTAAAAAACGCCTAGGCTAAGCAAGATTTACATAATCAAAATGAACAGTTGGGACTGAAAAAAAAACACCATAATCTTTGCTCTATGATTTCTTGTACCAGATCAAAGGGATGAAGCAAACTGTACGGGTTATACAAGTAGTAATGGATTTAAGGCAACTGATGTGCCCCATCAGGGGTCTTAATTTTGATGCTCTGCTTTTTAAGATTTTTTCATAGAATACTAAACCCAAAACAATGCCATGCAATCTAGTGCCATTTAAAAAAAGTGACAATCAGGATTTCTCAGAAACTGTTGCCTTTGTGAGGCAGACACTGGTAACACTAGTGCCCGGCAGTGCTTTATCCATTCAGAACAAAGCTGCTTAGCAGACACAGGCCTTTTTGTTGTTGCCTGGACAGCAGTATAATGTTAGTATAATAGTAGCAGCTCACACAAGCAGACTGTTGGTTAATGAGCTGAGAACCTGCTGGGGTTCTACAAATGAAAGTACCTAATTCCCCACCATGTGGGTACTTTTGACAATATTTAGGGGTATTCACAGCACTTTTAAGGAAGTTTTTCTGAAAAAAACCCAAATTTTACGTTGTTCCTTATTACCAGAAACCTTTATCATAGGGAATCCTTTTTAAAGTCCCTTCCTTTTTGAAACAGAGGAAATAGCTGGCTTTGCTGTGGGATGCTGATAAGCCTTTCAAGGCCTATTATAGCCTTTTTATGACAGTTGGGAATTGAAATCGCTGAATGTTTTTTTTTGGGGTTGGGGGAGGTTCTGATTAATACAACTGAAATCCCTATATTACCAAAAAAGCAGCTTTGTTTCTTTTTTAAAGGCACATTACATCTTAAGTAAATATCTAAACACATAAATGCCTGTGTTTGCTTATTTTAAAATACATGCTTTTATGTTAGACCTCGAACATTGTCATTTGTTGTTTGCTGTAACTACTGTACCTGTGATATAATAGTCAGTTTTTCTTATTGTACACTGTGCTTCTTTTTCTAATGTACTTGTTGTGGTAGTTTATAACACTGTATTTCTCGTGTCAGTATTTGCCTGGATAATGTTTGAAAATACGCATTGTATGTGTGGTGCACTTACCTGGTTAACAAAAACTAAATAAATAAATGCTTAGTTCTGTTGCTGCAGTATTTTCAAATTTTGTTTTATTGGCTTTTCAAAGTGCTTCCTATTCTGAGCAAAGTTTTTTTTTAATTCAATCCTCCCTTTTTACCATAATACAGTGGTGTTTTTTTTTAACTTACTCTTGATCCATTTCTTCCCAGATAAGTGGCACTGTGGCATTACCAAGCCATTTGTGGTGGTGCACTGTTGCTGAGTCATCGGAATAGCACTATACTAAATGATGCAGATACTTTGTAAATGAAGATAGCAGCACAGCACAGAGAGGGCAGAAAAAGCCTTTGGTTTTATCTGTACAGACAGTTGGTGAGACCCCATCTGGAGTACTGCGTGCAGTTCTGGAGACCCAATCTCCGCAAGGATATAGACAGGATGGAGGCTGTCCAGAGGAGGGCAACTAAAATGGTGCAGGGCCTGCACCAGAAGACATATGAAGAGAGACTTAAGGAGCTGAATATGTATAGCCTCGAGGAAAGGAGAGAGAGGGGCATGATAGAAACTTTCAAGTATCTCAAGGGAATCAACAAAGTCCAAGAGGGTAGCATCTTTCAAAAAAAGAGGTGTGCAAGAACAAGGGGGCACAATGTGAAGATAGAAGGAGGGCGGCTCAGAGGTAATTTAAGGAAATATTTTTTCACAGAGAGGGTTGTGGATGCATGGAATGGCCTTCCGGAGGAGGTTGTGGAGTCAAAAACAGTGGTGGAATTCAAGCATGCATGGGATGCATGGGACAGTCATAAGGAAATTCTAAGGGGTGGGGGTAGGAAGAAGTAGGCTGCTGGTTAACTAGGATCTGCAGCTTATCCAATAGGTAGGGAAATGGGCAGACTGGGTGGGCCAAGCAGTCCTTATCTGCTGTCAAAATCTATGTTTCTATATAGCACCTGTTGTATACACTGTATCCCAAAGCGCTTTGCGATTCATGAACATTGCATCAGCCATTGAGCAAGTACAGTGAAATTGGCTCAGTGGGTTATTCAGTAGCAGGCTATGGTAGGAGTGTTGGATTTATTTAAATCAGGGTCTCCAGGTGCAAAGCGATAAGGTAAGGATCACCCATGTTTTTTCTTGAGAAAAAAATAATTTAAGCATTTAGAATCATGCTCATGGAACTGAACATGCAAGTTAATGAAACTGGAAGCCATCTCTAAACTTTTACAGTACAAGGGTAAAGTCAAGTTGCTTCCTTAGGTAATGTTGTGCTGCTGCTTTAAGAAACAAAGGAACTTGTACTGGGTGAAACTGAAACATTTTGTTTTGGTATCTGTGAAGATTCTGCAGTCTCGAAGTTGGTGAAGCAATAAAAATATCCTTTTCCCTGCCCCATCACACTACATGAACCTGACAGCTTGATCTTGTCAAACATTTGCCCCATCTGTTGCCCCCCAGCTAGCCATAACCGCCACTACTCTTAGCCCTTTTCCCATGGACATAAACCCCTTCTACTGTGTTCCCTCCTGCTGCCCTCCTCCTAGAATGTCACATCCCTTTCCTTTGTCCCATCAGCTTTCCCTCCACCCCAAGCCCCCATTATACTAACCCGAAACATAAATGATTACAGGTAGAAAAGACCTTAAGTCCATCTAGTCTGCTCCACATTGTAGAAACATAGACGATTACAGGTAGAAAAAGACCATAAGTCCATCTAGTCTGCTCCGGTCCTTCCTACTGCCGCTCTAGCCTGTCGCTTTGTGGGCAATGTCTGTGCCCCCTATAATCGATTCAGTTTTTCACATGTTTTCCCCCTACTTTCTCCCTTGCCCCCACTGCTACCAACCCTTTATGCCTGTTCCTCGCCACTTTGAGTCCATTCCCTGTCTTTGCCTTTATCACTCCCCTTGGCAAGCTATTCCAGTTGTGCACCACTTTCTCTGTGAAGTATTTCCTTGCATCTGTCCTGATCCTACCCCTGGCTAAGTTGTATCCATTCCTCCTAGTGCAAATCCATTCTGTGCATTTAAACAGTGGCAGAGAGCCCACCCTATTGATCCTCTTGAAGTACTGTGCTGAAATTTTACTTTAGGGTTTCTATCATATCTCCTTGTTCCCTTCTGGCCTCAAGTGAGTACATGTCCAGCCTACGCAACCTTTCCTTATAGGACCTTCCATGCATGCCATGTATAATTTTGGTAGCCCTCCTTTGCACTGATTGAAGGTGATCCCTGTCATTCTTTAAGATAAGGCTCCAATATTGTACACATTATTCTAGGTGTGGTCTTACCAGAAATCTGTAGAGGAGTAGGATCACCTCCTGCCTTCTACTGGTAAAGCCCCTAGCAGTGCAGCGCAATATTCTGTTGTACTTAGCATGTGCCCTATTGCATGGGGTAGATGCTTTGAGAGTGTCAGTAATGATTACCCCAAGGTCCTTTTCCTCTATTGTATTGGCCCAGCCTGACACCTCCTAACCAGTACTCTCTTTTGGGATTCTTTTTTTTCTCAGAATGCATACCGTTGCATATGTTTTGCATTGCATTTGAGTTGCAAGACCCTGGACATTTTCCAGCCTCTCCAGGTCTCTTCTCATTTCTAGAGATGTGTGAAGTTACCGAAATTCACTCTGCAAAAAAATCTACGAATTACAGTAAATTCACGGAGCTGGGGACTGCAGTTCATGTTGTTATTCACCAGGAGGCTTATTCAAATTTGTGTGGTAAATGAGCAGTTCATCTGGTGAATAACAAGGTGAATTGTGTGTAAATTGAGGATACCACCCTCCCTAACCTCCTTCCTTCATCCTTCTCCCCCCATGCCCCAGCAAACATTATGCAGTTGCACAGAACAGTTAATCCCTTCACCCTACCTGTGTGCCAGATACACCCCACCCAACTTCATCCACCTGAGTTGCACTGTCTTTTATAGAAACACCCAGACCACCACACAACCACCCTCTGGTCTCCACCACATGCCTGTTCCTACCATTACCCAGAAAATCATCCTGCAAATAAAGAAAAAACTGTCTCATGGTGCAGAGAGTCTTCTCAGTTCAATACCAGCTCCCATCTCATAACGGCTTTAATGAATCAATGGTGTGATGTGTTTGCTCCTAGTAAAACCTGACCTTACTAGGAGCAAAGGCGTCACTATTCATTCATTCATGCCATCACATAACAGGGAGGCAGCATTGAACAGAGCAGATGCTCTGCACTGGGGAACTCATTTTGTTATTGATTTTTATGGTTGCTGCTGGGGAGGAGGGTGGTGGGGACCAGAGGGGTTGGGACTCTGGATGTTTCTACAAAGACAGTGGGACTTAGGTAGGGAGGTGGGTTAAGTGTATTTGAAGTGTGGGTGGGGGAAGGAGTTAACTTCAGCTGCCAGACCACCAGCCACAGCAGCATGATGTTTGGGGGAGGGGTGTAAAATAATCATATCTGTGTTCTTGGGTGGGGGGGAGCTGATTTCACAGCAAAGTGGGTGGGAGAAGGCTTCTAAATAAAAAAGATCTACCAGCAAAGTTGGCGATTCTGCCTCCTAATTTGTGATTTTTTTTATGAATGCAAATATAGCACATTTGCACACACTTCAGCAAATTAAAATTTCACAACATCGCTACTCATTTCCTTAATCCCCTCCTACATATCCACCCTGCCACATATCTTTGTGTCTTCTACAGATAAACTAATCTTCCTGTATATGCTTTCCACTATGTTGCAGAGTAACACATTGAAAAGTACGGGCCAAGGACTGCACTTGTGGTATCCCTCTCATTACCTTCCTGATTCCTCAGGGAGTTCCATTCACCACCACCCCTGGATCCTACCCCACCCACTGCCATGTGCTTATTCATCTGGATAAGTATGCCCCCATTCCCAGATCACTCAGTTTCTTCACAAGCCTCCTGCTGAGTCAAAGGCCTTGCTGAAGTTCAGGTAGAGGAAGTCCACAGCCTGGTCTTTGTCCAGTACCTGCACCACTGAGTAGAAGAAATCAATGAGGCTGGTTTGGCAGGACTTCCATTTTACAAAGCCATCCACCTTTTTGTCTTGTAGATCATTTGCCCCATGGAATTGCACTGTCTGCTCCTTTTTTTTTTGTAAAATATTTTTATTGGAAGATATCAGTGCACATGTTATGAATCAGGTAATTTAAGGGCATCACAACACCTTCCCCGGAAATCTACTTAGCACTTTATACTATAACAATAATATTGAGTAACATATTTATGGTATCACATCATAAGAGCAACCCAAAATGAGCGACTAGAAATATAGTGACTCTGTGCTCACAACAGAGGGAGGTGAACCTTACAATTGTCTTTGGTTTGTAGCAGATATTCTGCAGGTGGAGGCTACTTCTAACTGAAAGGTGAAATAAGGAACTTAGAATTATCAGGAAAGACAGTCTTTCAAGCAACAGAGGGAGGTGGATCTTGCTTTACTTTTGTTATAATTGTTAAGATTTTCAGTGCAGGAAGAGTTTAAACCCTGAGGGATGGAATACTTTTTACTGTGTCTGTCCTGGTGCACAGCTGACTTATTTTGGGGCTGACTGCTTTCAGAGCACAAATCACCAGGCTGTTTTGGGGTTGGGGAGGTTTACCTGTGTCTGACTTGGATGTCTGGATTTTTCTCTGTTTGATTAGCAGGGTATTTTCTTTGTCAAATTGTTGTGTTGGGCATCTTGCTGACAGGAAGGCACTCATCGCAGCGGTGGCTCAGAGCTTTTAGCTGATTGTTTCATGAGGACACAGTTTAGGCTCAACCCCTGCTCACCCCTCACCCCACCCACCCCTGGAAATAATTCCTTTATACCTGGGGTTCTGACATCATTTCCTCAAGAGTGCAAGGTGCATATCACTGTCATATCCTCTCTAGCACACTGCACTGACAATATAAGCATATACATTGTATAATACAGTATATATATTTCTATATAACAAACCAATCACACACTCAAAAAAAAGAGTAGATAAACATGTGGGGAGTAGTGCAATGTAATGGCTGTGGGGCAGCAGTCTTCTGGGAGTCCTTCTAGAGGCTGAGATGCTGTCCTATTTGCAGACAACTCTCTGCCCTGAGGGAGGAAGTTGCCCGTCTTCAGGCCACACTGGACAGTAGTAAGGGAACCTTCCCCCAGGCCACACTGGACAGTAGGAAGGGAACCTTCCCCATCCAGGGAACACCAGAGCCACCATCACTACTTCAGAGGTTGTGAAGAAAGCACAGCAGTTGGACCACAGTGGGCTCAGGGAGGGTGAGGGTGGTGGAACAGAGGCACATCCAGTCAGTTGTTCCACTCCACAATCCATACACCATTCTGGGGGAGCATAGTTCCCCTATGGATGCATCCACAGAGGAGACTAAGGAGGCTGAGGACAACTGTCACAAGGGAGGCCCACAGGAAGGAGGCAGAGGACACCAAAGGGAAAGGAAGCAGCTCCTGGTGGGGGACTCAATTATTAGGGGGATAGAACTGGGGGGAGCAGGGAAAACTGAAGTAAGGTGCCTGCCTGGTGCCATGGCTTGGAGGGACAGGAAGCGCATCCTTAGGATCACGAGAACAGTTGCATGGGAGTCTGAGCTAGATGTCATTGTCCACCTAGGGACTAATGACTTGGCTCATGATGAGATTAGAGCAGTGCAGGAGGACTTTGTAGAATTGGGGAGGGGCCTAAGACAAGTAGCACACAGTATCCTTCTCAGAGGTGCTGCCTGTCAGTGGCATGGGTGAGGTGAGGGTACTTTGCACCATGCAGTTTAACACATGGTTGAAAAAAATGGTGTGGAGCACAAGGGTTTGGCTTCATTGGGGATTGGGGTTCCACCTGGAGGGACACCAGCCTATACTGGCAGGATGGTCTGCATCTGTCCAGGAAGGGAACAAGTCTTTTGAGCAGTCGGTTTAAATGCTTCATTGGCAAGCTTTTAAACTAGTCAAGGGGGGAGGCACTGATAAGCAGCAGGAAAATCCCAGCCTCTCCCTACAAAACAGGGTACTAAATGAGAAGAAGACCAAAGTAGAAAGGTCAGTGGGGGATGCTGCAACAGAAGGTAAAGCCATCAAAAAATGGAGAGCAATGAGTACCAATGCCCGTAGTCTGGGTAACAAGCTTCCTGAATTAGTGGCCTTGATGGAGGAGGAACATCTGGATATCGTGGCAGTCACAGAAACATGGTACACAAAAAAACATGACTGGGACATAAACATACCAGGATACACTATCTACAGGAGGGACAGGGAGGGTAAAAGAGGAGGAGGAGTAGCTCTTTACATAAGGGAAGGAATCAAAGCAACAGAACAAAAGGGTAAACAGGGAGGAGAAGAAGCACTGTGGGTCAATTTGGAGACAGGCAATGGCACCACAGTCCGCATAGGGGTTGTATACAGACCCTCCCTCTCAGGGGGAAGAAATGGATAAGGAAATGATAGAAAGTATACTTAGAATGGCAGAAAAAGAGGAGATATTGCTGATGGGTAATCTGAATATGCCAGATGTTAACTGGAGTACAGTTGCAGCAGCCACTTCTAAGAGTGGGGTTATTCTAGATGCCCTACAGGGGGCATGCCTTAGACAACTAGTATTGGAACCCACTCGAGAGGGAGCAATCTTAGACCTGGTTCTCTCAAATGGAGATGGAGAGAGGATCACAGATGTAGAAGTGGGTAGCCATCTGGGAACTGAGCACCATCGAACAGTATGGTCTCACAATAACACAGCAATAGAGCTAGCCTACAAAGGCAAAAGTACTGGACTTCAGGAGGGCTGATTTTGCCAAAATGGGTGAGTGCCTAAGGAATGCACTAGCAAATGGGCAGGAAGGAGGGGTGGAGAGAACAATGGGAATAATAAAACTGCCATCACAGAGTAACAAGCCTTTGTGTGAAGCAAATAAACAAAACAAAACAAAACGATGTAAGAAACCACTATGGTTCTCAAAGGAAGTGGCAGTGAAGGTTCAGCGAAAAGAAAGCATTCAGGAAGTATAAGGAATCACAGAAGGAGCAGGACGGAGAATTGTATCAGTTAAAGCAAAGGAAGCTGGGAAGGCAATAAACAGCAAAGGCCCAAACCGAGGAAAAGATAGCCAACTCAGCTAAGAAGGGATAAAACTTTACAGGTACATCAGGGAGCGAAGGAAGAACAAGGAGGGATAGTGAGGCTTAATAAAGGGAGGGAGGGTGAGCAGAGGGTGACTGTGAAAAGGCAGAGATACTAAACAAATATTTTTGCTCAGTATTTACAAATGAAGAGGGGGAGGTACCTAAAACAAACAATAGAAACACTCTGGATACAGAAGTTGATACTAGCCCATTTACAGAAGAAAGGGTTCTGAAACAACTCTTAAAACTGAAGGTGGACAAAGCAATGGGGCCTGATGGGATTCGTCCCAGAATTCTAAAAGAACTAAGGTTAGAACTAGTGACATCACTGTCTACCCTCTTTAACAAGTCATGGGAGGATGGGGTGGTACCCGAGGACTGGAGAAGGGCAGATGTGATTCCCCTTCACAAAAGTGGGAGCAAGGCAGAAGCAGGAAACTACAGACCTGTTAGTTTAACCTCAGTGATAGGGAAATGATGGAATCACTTCGAAGGAAAGAATTGTTGAGTATCTAGAGGCCAGAGGGCACAGGACCCAAGGCAGCATGGATTCATAGCAGGAAGGTCATGCCAGACGTAATCTGATAGATTTCTTTGACTGGGTGACCAAAGTAGTAGATCAGGAGGGCTGTGGACATGGCCTCGTAGACTTTAGCAAGGCATTTGACACAGTCCCACACAAAAGATTAATATACAAGTTAGCCAGCCTGGAGTGGGTCCCAAGATGACAGCCTGGGTAAAGAATTGGCTGGAGAATAGGACACAGAGAGTAATAGTAAATGGAGTCCACTCTGAAGAAAGGGGTTACTAGTGGGGTACTGCAGGGTTCATATTAGGACGGTCCTCTTCAATGTCTTCTAGCGACTTTGCAGAGGGACTGGAAGGAAAAGTATGTCTCTTTGCAGATGACACAAAGATCTGCAACAGAGTTGATGCACAAGGTGGGTGGAAAAGATGAGAAGGACTTGGAAGTTAGAGGAATGGTCATATGTATGGCAGCTTAGATTCAGTGCTAAGAAGTGCAAGGTAATGCACCTGGGAAACAAAAACCAGGGAAGAGTACACAATGGGGGTGAGATACTAACAACAAAAAAAATGGAAAGGGACCTGGGTAGTCATATCAGATGACCTAAAGGTGGGCAAGCAATGTGAGAAGGCAGCAAGGAGGGTTGGGGGATACTGGGATGCATGGGAGAGGCATCACCAGTAGAAAACAGGAAGTTATTATCCTCTGTACAGACAGCTGGTGAGACCCCATCTGGAAGTACTCGTGCAGTTCTGGAGACCCAATCTCCGCAAGACATAGACAGGATGGAAGCTGTCAGAGGAGGGCAGCTAAAATGGTGCAGGGTCTGCACCGGAGACATATGAAGAAAGACTAAAGGAGCTTAATATGTATAGCCTCGAGGAAAGGAGGGAGAGGGGGACATGATAGAAACTTCCAAGTACCTCAAGGAATCAACAAAGTCCAAGAGGGTAGCATCTTTCAAAAAAGGGTGTGCAAGAACAAGGAGGCACAATTTGAAGATGGGGGGGCTCAGAGGTAATTTAAGGAAGTATTTTTTCACAGATAGGGTTGTGGATGCATGGAACGGCCTTCCGGAGGAGGTTGTGGAGTCAAAAACAGTGGTGGAATTCAAGCATGCATGGGACAGCCATAAGGCAATTCTAGGGGGTGGGGGTAGGAAGAAGTAGGCTGCTGGTTAACTAGGATCTGCAGCTTATCCATTAGGTAGGGAAATGTGCAGACTGGGTGGGCCAAGAGGTCCTTATCTGCCGTCAAATTCTATGTTTCTATTTTGGGTGCTTTTATGATGGGCTACTCTGCAGAATAGCAAGAGTATGGGATAGCGACCAAGGGGGAAGAGCAAACGGAAAGAAGGAATAGTGAGGGGAAGGGGAGGGACAGGGAAGGGGTTTTGAGGCACTGGTATACCTGCTGCTGCTGAGCTAGCCATGTGGCATGGGAGGTTAGCTCTGGCAGAGCAGGTACTGGGTTCGAGACCGGGACCGGGTTACATTTTGCTGTAGCTGCGAGCTGTGGCACTTAAATTTTGCAGAGATCCAGATTTTTGCTCCCTCCTTGATATCCACTCCCCTGGAGTTGCGAATCCTCAGTAAGAGGAGTGCGGGGGGCAACGTGGGTGGGCACAGCAGCCCCCCTCCTGCAAAAACACTTTTTTTAAATTCCAGGTGTCAGGTCGCCCTGAAGTGTATATCGCTAATTTGCTTTTTGGTGATATACACTCACCATAATAGTGATTGCCGTTTTGCATTCGCTATTATAACATGGAAACATATTTACATCGTACATACACAACTTAATGCTGAACTATGGAAACATTTTGTTTCACTGTATTAAGCTGAGAACTGTACCTGCTGGCAATATAGACCAATTTGTGCTTCAGTGCTGGACACTTACTTACTTATACACCGAGGAGCTGTTTCAGTTGATCGAAATACCGCACTTCCCAATAGGCTGGGCTCGTGAACCTGGAGATGCTGTCAGCTTCCACAATCTCATGGCCACCCAGGCACACCAAACCTCCATCCAGGTATGTCACTGGTACTTCCCTACAAGAAAGAGTCTGAGTTGAGAGCTTGTTCTGGCTTGAACCAGAGTCTATCAAATTGCTGGCTTTGTCCTGAGATTGTGCTTTGTGCCCTTTCTATTTTTAATTTTTTTTTCCTATATATCTTTCTCCCTTTCTGCGGCACACTCTAGCTTGGGGCATCCAGCCACCGGCTCTGCCCACCCAGAGAGCTGGGTAGCACGAACTGCACCCAGGAGGATCGGGGACAGCTGTCATGCCATCCTGCTGGAGGGCTCCCCCTGTGTCTCTGCCAGCCAGGACAGCCCCGGAACCTCCCCGACAGGATTCCACTAAAGTCCTCCAGGCGGCTCGGAGCATGGCCATCAAGCTGCATGGTCGCGCCTCCAGTTTTTAGCCCCAAGGAACGTGGACGTGCAATGACGTCTGGGCACGACGTGCTGACATCCGCCGTGCTCCCCCCTCAGTATCACCGATGCTAGTAGTGCCCCCAGGCGTCCCCAGGGGTCACTGCAGCGTGGTGAAATTCCCCATCCCACCCCAGGACTAGGAGAGCAGTCTGTGGACGCTCTATCTCAGTCCTCCCCTGCCAACCCCCAATGCCCTGGGCTCATTCCCGAACCCGGGTCGCTGGTGTGGTGTGAGGTGTGGCATCCAGCACCTCAGCCCTCAGCACCACTGGACCAGCCAGTGCCCTTTCTATTTTTAAGCAATTTAGGAGATTATTAGCCCACTGTTGTATGATTGTGGGGTTCTCCGCAATCCAACACTGTGCCAAGGAGATCCAGGCATTAATTAGATACAAGAACCACAGAGGTAAATCCCCACCTAATTTCACTCTACTGGGGTCGGCCCCCAATAGGAACTCCACCGGGAACTTGGGGATTTGTAGGATCCTACCCATTATTCTGTGAGTTTTCTGCCAATAAGGAAGGATTATAGGACAAGTGGAGGTCATATGGATAAATGTTCCCTCCTCCACCTGGCATTTTCGGCATAGTGAAGTTTTGGAGGGGTCCATGACATGTCTTTTCACAGGTGTGATGTACGTTCTGTGAAGAGAATTCAGTTAGGTCTGTCTAAGCCTGTTACTATGTGTGCATTGGTTCAGATGGTGTATTGCCCCTGACCATATATCAAGGGTAAACATTATCCCAAAATCAGCCTCCCAGGCCACCTGTGTCTTTGCCATGGGTTCCTTATTTCCTTTTAGTAATATGTTATAGTACTGTAGATAGGCATAGGGCCGGTCATGAGTTGGGGTCTAAACAACTCCTCCAGGAATGGGTTCTGGACCTTGTGGGCCTGATGCCCCTTGAATAATGTCATGCATCTATTCCTGGTCTGCAGGTATATGAACTTATCTCAAGCAGGTAGCTGCCAGGTCCTCTGTAGCTCCTGGAAGGTAAGGAACCTTCCCCCTTCACACAACTGTTGGATCCGGCCCAGTCCCTTCTTCTGCCATCTAAACAGTCCCCCATGTAAGAATACATTATACTCTGGAATTTGCTTCAGGGTGGCCTATGTTAAGGCATAGGGGGAGGGTGGCTCCTCCACCCCCATGTGGTTCCACATGGCCTCCGACACCCTCAACATTGTTTTAGTGAAGGGATTGGGTATGGTCCCAAGGTCCACTCGGAACTGGTTGGCAACAGTCAGTATGTCTGTGTGCAGGTCATCCCCATTCTTCTTCCCTCTATACTAACATACTAAAATGCCAGCAGAATAGGCCTAACGGTCTTCCATGTCTGCTCGTTTGGTCAGCCTCCACCCTGGGAGCTGACCTTGTTGTCCCCCTCGCCTTCTCTGGCTTCTCCCTTCCCAGTTTTGGATATTCTTGCTGCACTGGATTTTGCTTCCAGAACCCTTCCCTGTACCTGTCCCACCCCCTCTTGAACCCCTCCATCGTCTCTAGCTCCACCAGCCCCCTGGGCAGCGCATTCCATGGCTCCACCACCCTCTCAGTGAAGTAGCATCTCCTCCTTTCTCCCCTGAATCTTCCCCCCTCCAGCCTCCACCCATGCCCTCTAGTTGCCCCCTCCTCCTTCCTTCGAAGCACCCTGACTGCTCCTCCCCTATTTACCCCCTTCATGTACCTGAAGACCTCTATCATGTCCCCCAAGTCCCTTCTCTCTTCCAATGTGTACATATTTAGCTCTTCGAGCCTCTCCCCATAGGTCCTGTCCTCCAAACCCCAAATCATTTTGGTTGCCCTCCTCTGGACCGTCTCCAGGAGTTTAATGTCCCTCTTTAAGTGTGGCCTCCAAAAACTGCACTCAGTACTCGAGGTGTGGCCTCACCAAGCAGTTATACAGAGGGAGTATCACTTCCCTCCTTCTGGAGGTGATCCCCCTAGCGATGCATCCCAGCATCCTGTTGGCCTTGGCTGCTGCCCTCCTACAAGTCTCCGAGTTGTTCATCTTGACATCTACCACAACCGCTAGGTCCCTCTCAGCCATTGAGACTTGTAGCATCCCCCCCCTGGTGTACACCTGGCCTGGGATTCTGGCCCCCAGGTGCAGTACCTTGCATTTTCCTGCATTGAACCTCAGCTTCCACTTTCTAGACCATCTTTCCAGAGCCTCCAGGTCCCCCTGTAGGGCCACCCTCCCCTCCTCCCCAGCAAGGACCTTCCCTATACTCATCCAGCAAGGAATGGTAGGTGCATTGCCTGTGGGTAGAAAGGCAAGCTGTGCTGCCCAGTAGTACAATTTAAAGTTGGGGAGCCCCACTCCTCCCTCCCTCGCAGGTTGTTGTAAGACCTTCCTGCTGATTCTTGCATTCTTCCTACGCCAGATAAATCTATGAAGGATGCTGTTTAATTCCCTGAAAAATCTGTCTGGGATATGGCAATGACTGAAACAAGTAGATTCACTGAGGCAAGATGGTCATTTTTATGGTATCCACTCTACTGTATACTGTGAGGGACAAGTCTAACCATCTCTCACACACTTGTGCCAGCTTTGTGAGTAGCGGCTCGTAATTCAGGGAGTATAGATTCGAGATCTTGGAGGAAATGTATATTTCCAAGTACTTAATTTTAGGGACAACATGCACTCCCAGATCATTATTTTGCAGGGCCCTCCTGCCCTGGTTCCCCACCTGCAACAGTTCACTTTTGAACCAGTTAATGTTGTGTCCTGACACTTGGGCACACTGTTTGAGCAGCCCATGTACACATGGCAGGCTAATCCTGGGATTCTTAAGGTATAGCAATATGTCATCAGTGAACAAGGCAAGTTGTTTTTTCCCCCATGGTCCAAAACCCTCTATGTCCAGCTGGGTTTGTAGTGCCACAGCTAAGGGTTCCAGGGCCATGACATATAGGAGGGGAGATAGGAGGCATCTCTGCCTCGTTCCCCACTGTAATTGGGACATCTGGGACAGGGATCTGTTTGTCGGTATTTGCAACGTTGGCGTGTTATAGAGTAGTTGTATAAGAGATATCATTTGTGGGTCCATCCCATAAACTTGTAGGGCGCCAAATAGATATTTCCGCTCCACGCGATTGAATGCTTTTTCTTCGTCCAGTGCAAGCGCAGCTACCCCATGAGTGTGTCTGGTTTTGGCCCAGTAGTGAATTATATTAAAGAGCTACTGACACCTCAAGGAAAACTTTGAAAAACGAAATAATTAGGTACAATTCAGCTTGCATTCCATATATAGTCTATATATTTCTATTTCCATTATTTATTATTGAGTCAGTTTGTATGAATATATTATCTTTATGCTGTGGAGTTGCTTTACAGTTTATGTGTCTCTGTAGCTTACTTCCTACTTCAAGTCATAGTCCGCTGTTGTGACATCACAGTCTATTGCCATGAGAGAAACTGTGATGTCACAAGCAGTGCATTATGACCTCGGGTAGGGAGAAAGCAATAGGAATAGGTAAACTCTTCAGGAGCAAAGACCCTGTTTTCATGCAATTGACTTCAGTAATAAATAATGGGGAGGAGGAATGCAGAACTAATGTGAAATACAAGCTGAACTGTGTCTAAATATTATATTTTGTTAAAGTTCTCCTGAAGGTGTCAACTGCTCTTTAAGGGTTTTCCTGATGTTGTGCTTACCCTGTCTTCCCTGTATGAAGCTGCTTTAGTCTGGGTGGATTTATCTGGCAACACCTTCTCCATCCTGGCCACTATAGCTGTAGCTAAGATTTTGTAGTCAGATGTGAGCTGCAAGATGGGACGATAGGATGCGCACTGTGTCGGGTCCTTACCTGATTTCGGGAGCACTGTGATGGCGGCAGTCCTAACTGAGGGTGGCAGTAGCGCCTTCTGCACATATTCTTTACACATGTGCAGGGGCTCCAATAGTTCGGGGAGGAAAAGTTTATAGAAATCCATTGGGAGTCCACTCGGACCCAGTGCCTTCCCACTCTTCAAATATTTATGGCAGTTGCGAGTTCCTCCCTAGCCAGGGGACTCTCCAGTTCCTCAGTCGCCTCCTCTGTCATGGGGTGACTGAGGCTGTTTTAAAGAAATCCCCTAGCTGACTATCAGTTGGGCTGGTTTCTGAGGTGTACAGGATCTTTTAGAAATCAGTAAATGCTGCCCCTATAGATGGAGTATCTGATACTTTTAATCCCTGTCTGGTATGTATGCTCTTAATGTTGTTCTCCCCCTCTCTACGCTTCAGCTGCCAGGACAGGAATTTACCACTTTGGTCCCCATCAAAATATGGGCCCGCACCACACAACATAGCGAGCCATGATGCGGCGTCCAACAATTTCATGTTATTGACATTCCCTGACACCAGTACTTCTACCGCAGTTGCGGTCGATGGTTCTGCAGCAGTAAGCCTTTATTTTTTGTGGGTGGTTGAGTCCCTGCACCCCCATGCAGGGGACTGTGCCCCCTGCAACCTCCCTACTTAAGATTCCCAACTCCGGGATGGAGCAAAGTCAGGGATGGGGTGCAGGACCTCAGGCAAGGGTGCTGGGGTCCCAGGCGGACTTTACAGTGACGTGGCAATGTTGTCGGTATCACTCACATCACTGTAAAGTTGACAATGTAGCGATGGTATACCTCCAGCAACAATCCCCTTTCCAACGTGGAAGAGCTGAGGGAGTTATAGTTCCATTTCACTTTTTGTAGCCTGTAGTACAGCTCCCTGGTGATGTGTCTCATGTGGGCTTTTTCCAGTTCTGACACTTTCTGCTGTAGGACCCTAACTTCCCTCACCTCAGTTTTCCTTTTAAACGAAGCATATGAGATGGTCTGTCCCCTGATGTATGCTTTTAGTGCATCCCACCATGTTGCATTCAATGTCTCCCCCCTTTTATTGATCAATAAGAACTCCTTGATAGCAGCCTGAATGAGTTCTAGGTATTGCCGGTCTTTCAAGAGAACCAGGTGCAGTCTCCAGGGCCTCGCACCCACCCCACCCAAGTCCAGGCTTAACTTCACCCTCAATGGTGCATGGTCTGAGATTAATATTGGTTCATAAACTGCTCCTGCTACATGTAGGGTAGCAGCTGATGAAATCAAAAGCCTGTCCAATCTGGCATAGGTCTGATGAGCATGTGAGAAAAAGCTGTATTCCCTATTGGTAGGTTTTTGGTGCCTCCATATGTCTGTAAGGGAGTATGTCTCAACTATCTCCAGTAATGCTTTGGCATTCTTAGTTTGGGCCACAGGTGTTGGGTTGGACCTGTCTAGTATTATGTCTAGTACACAATTTATGATGTATAGTGACTTGTTGTTCTGCATAGAAATCAATCACAGTCAAAATGGTGTTGTACCACATTTCAAAGTTCGTGGACCGTGGTAATACCACAGTGTGGTACCGCAACATCTTGGCTGTTTTTGAGAGTGCACGAGTCAGCAGTTGAACTAAAGGAAAAAAACGCTGCATGCTCATTTCACAATTCAAACAGTAAACAATTTGTCTGACAGTATGGCAGCGGCAGTTTTTCCTAAAGTGGCTCCTAGAGGAGTGCATAAATTACGTTTTTTTATTTTATTATTTTAGAAGAAGGGGTCACTATGCACTATAAAAATTACTGACTGGGCACCTGTGCCCTACCAGTCAGCACTGCCACCTCGGGGTTCAGATTCTGTGTGGCCTCTCGAACTTCGCTCACAAGGTCTAATGGAATCAGAACCCCTCGGTGGCTGCACAGGCTGGTTGCGCACAGTTGCCCAGCCAGTATTCTCTATATAATCCCCTTCTAAGAACCAAGGCCCCTGAAAGAGTGCCATGTTCAGAAGTAACCTGTGATAAAATCTCTGATCCTCAACATTGGGGCAGTATATGGACCCCACAGCTACACATTCCCCATTATCTACACCTGGGCCAGGGTGTATCTCCCCCCCAACCGGGTCTAGTAGGATGACACAACACTCCCAGGAAAATCTCTTGGCATCCATATCGCCACTCCCCTAGCTCTTGGCGAGTGTACTGCTGTAATCCATGTGCCCCCCCATGACTGCCCTAGTTTATGCACCTCAGTGGCCGACATATGGGTTTCCTGCAAGAGAGCAACCCCAGTTTTCTATTTTTTGAGCCTAGATTGCACTTTTTCCTCTTCACCACATTTTTATGCCCATTTACATTCCAAGTAATGATATTAATACCGTCAGCCATTTTGCGTGTCCCAGTTCATATTCCAAAGCAGCCAGCCACCCTTTTCCAGTACCTCAGCCCTCCCACTTGTGGGAAGATTCATTATCCTAATTGCTCTAGCATCCTGTGTACTTCTATAAACATATAAACCAGCTGGCCTGGTGGCGCTGAGGGTTAAGGCACTAGTAGCCTCACCTCGCGCTATGCTGGCAACCTGGGTTCAGGAACAAGCCCAGGATGCTAGGGGTCGGCAGGGATGGGACGGGATCAAGCATCTAGTGGACAGCTCTCCCTTCCTGGGGGGGTGGTAGGGCTTAGCATCGCTTTTGCGCACCCTCTGGTGACGGCCAGAGGCTGCTACCAGCGTCACAGCCGCAAGGCAAGGGTGGAGCTTGGCGGACGCTGGATGTCATTGCACGTCCAAGCTCCACCTCAGGGGGGTGGGGGTTGGCGAGGGAGAAAACCACAAAGAAAAAATCTCTGGTCTTCCGGGGAGGCGACGATGACCCCAGGGACCTCCTCTCACATCCCTAGCACTGGGCGGGCTAACCCGGGGATCCTGGCCTGACTTCACTAGAGGATTGGACCCTCTAATCTCAGACAGACGCCGCCACGGGAGGGCGGACCCTGCCTTGGGGGGGAGATCTGGGGCACTGGGAAGATTCTCGGTGAAGAGAGATCCGGGAAACCTGCTATGGTGGGGAGTAGAAGGGGCAGCGGCGAGTGGGTAACTCCGAGAGATGCCTCGGGTGGCCGGAGCATAAAATAAATAAATAAATAAACATATAAACCGTAAACATGAACTTTTGCACTTTTTCTCCAAACTTTATTCCCTCCTTCCCCCCTCTCTGTGTCCACCTCCCTCTGTCTCCCCCGCTCCCTTCTCCCAATAACCACAACATTATAAACAAACAGTGTACCAAGGTGCAGCTTGTCCCCCCCACTGTTGGTGATGGCATTATTTAGTTGCACATAGGGTAGTTGTACTTCTGTTCTCTAAGTAACTGATAAGGCTTCTGTTATGTATGTTTATTTGTGGCAAGAGGGATATTCCCCCCAACCCTGCCACAAAACCTGTGCATCGCTTAATACTGATCGTGATATTTTCCCTCTTCACCCACCCTGAATGTCCCCCTATTCCCTGCCTCCCCACTACTAAGAGACCCGCTTCTGTGTACTCAAGCCCCAGGTTCGAGTCCCCCCTCCCTGCACCACATCCACCATAGACCACACCCTGCATGTCCTTTCATTGCAATATACCCCCGGTTTCACCAGTCCCAACTGCTTTCCGAGCCTTGGATATTGTTAAGTCTCCACATTTGCCATCACTCTAAAGCGTGAGCCCCCCCATCGATACCTGCATCCCACTAGTACAGTCGGGGGATGAGGAAGCTGCATTCTGATCACTGGCAGCCGTAGCGTCATCATCTCCATTAATTCATATTGCTCCCAGTGTTGTTGTTGGTGTTGAGTGTGTGTGCTTAAAATGCAGGGCCACCAAGAGGTTTGGCACATAGCCTACCTGTCATTAGATGTTAGGAACCCGTTGACACCTGCATTGCGGCGGACTCTCCCCCCACAGGTTATCTGCACCTCTCATTCCTGTGCGGTCCTCAATCACAAGATGTGCAGGTCAATGAGGAGGGGACACTTCAAGAGGACCATACAAAGCCCTGCGGTCAAAATGGCCCTGTCTTTCATCCCCTCCATTCCCAAGCTCTCGGTGGCTAGCAGATCTCTGAGAGGACACAGGGCACAAGTGGATGAAATCTGAGCCAGAGCCCTCTCCGAAAACCACACTTCAACACTGGCATCCCGGGAGGGACTCCTCCTCTCAATGGGACCATGATGAAAAAGGAGGTATTTAATTGTGTATTCGTACCGGTTGTAGTCTGCAGTGGCTCATCAGCACAGACAGGGAGGGCCAGAAACCCCAGGGAATAGCGCAGTACATGGGGCCAATACAGACAAAGATGAAATCCATAAATTAGACATTGTCAGCTATCCAATCCATCAGATAGCCAGAGACTGCCTCGTAGGGGATGCTTTGGTGTCATCTGCCACTTGCTCCTCCCTCATAAATTTCTCAGCATCCAGAGGGTTGTCAAACAATTTGGGGGTTTGCCTGGCTTAATGATTCTCAGCCGAGAGGGTTAGAGATGAGTGAATTCCCACCTGGCAGCATCCAGGGCATATTTGACAACACTGAATTTCTGGTGGCGCATTTGCAAGTCCTTGCTGTAGTCTTGGACTATGAATACTTTGCCTCCCCCTTATAACATTATTGGGCCCAGTGCCTTAGCTGCCCTGAGAACGCTCTTTTTGTCAGTGTATCTAAGGTACTTAATGAGAAAGTGTCTTGGTCAGTCTCCCGGTTTAGGTTTCGGGACGGTTCTGTGGGACTGCTCCACCTCGTAAGAGAGGGCTTGCTCCCACAGTTTGAGGTGCCATGCGATCCAGCAGTTTATCGCCTGACCTGGGTTCTTTTTCTCTGTTCCCTCTGGCAAATTGATAATTTAAAGATTTGAGTGGCAGGACCTGTTCTCCAGGTCGTCCACTCTCTGCTGAATCTCCGTAATCATTTGTTTATAGTCGGCCTTGTCTTTAGTTAGTCTGGCCAGGGAGTCCTCTGCATCTCTGAGCGGTTTCTCCACCTTGTCAGTCTTGACAGTGTGAGCTGCGGAGGTCTCTGAAAGTCTGGTGACCACCGTTTGTAAGTGGGTAATTTGGGCTGTTTTGTTCTTAAAGCCCACTTTCATTACTGTTTCAATTTTATAAAGAGTATTGGGCACTCCGGCCATTGACTTCTCAAATTCCGACATAGTCTTTGGGGGATGAGCCACTGCAGGAAGGCCCTCAGATGCCTAATGGCAGTTGAATCACTTGTTTTAACTTTTCCAGCCAGAAATTCCAGCTTTGCCTGCCTTGTATTTACCTTGGCTGGTACTGTAGAATTTTTGGTAGCCATAGAGAGAGAAGTAGTAGTTCACAATGTGATTTTGCAGATGTTTTGCCTTATTTTAAGTTTTACCCATTCTGTGCTGCACTAGAGAGCATCTACCATCTTGGCTGGTTGGCCAGAAGTCCACTGTCTGCTCCTTGATAGTAGACTCCAGCAACATCTCTAGAGTTCAGGTCAGACTGACTGGCCTGTAGTTCCCTAGGTCCCCCTTGTCCAGTCCCTTGTGGAGAGGGACTACATCTTCCACCCTTCAGTCTTCCTGGACCACTCTTACACTGGAGAGCTGCTGAACAGGTCTGCCACACAGGAGGCTGATAAAGAAGTTGAACAGCCTAGGGATGGGATCCAAAGTGGTGAACTGGATTAGAAATAGGTTAATGGATAGAAGGCAGAGGGTGGTGGTTAACAGCACTCACGCTGATGATGGGAGAGTGATCAGAGAGGTGCAACAGGCTCAGTATTGGGACTTGTCATATTCACTGTCTTCATAGGTGACAGTGCAGAAGAACTGAAATGGAAGGTATGCCTTTTTGTATATGATACCAAAATCTGCAACAGGGTGGACAGTCAGGAGGGGGTGGAGAGAATGCGTAGGGATCTTGGGAAACTCGAGGAGTCGTCAAAAGCATGGCAGTTAGGGTTCAATGAAAAAAAGTGCAAAATCCTACACCTAGAGCACAGGAACCCAGGAGATGAGTATAAGATGGGGAAGGGGAATAACTGACAGTCACTAAATGGGAAAGGGACCTTGGGGTTATCATGTCTGAGGACCTCACAGTGGCAGGGCAGTGTGATAAAGCAGTGGGTAGGGCTAATGGGATGGCGGGGTATACAGACAGGGGTATCTCCAGCAGGAGGATGGAGATGGTGTTGCCAGTTTATTGCTTGCTGATGAGACCCCACCTGGATTACTGTGTCTAGTTTTGATGACTGCATCTCAGAAAGGACATAGATAAGGCGGAGGCAGTCCAGAGTAGGGCAACTAAAATGGTGCAGCAGTTGTATGAGAAGCTCTACAAGGAGAGACTGAGGGTTCTCAACATGTACACCCTGGAAGAGAGGGGAGAGAGAGATGGCATGCTAGAGACCTACAGATACCTCACAGGGGTGAACAGGGTGCTGGAGGAGAGTCTCTTTTAAATGATAAATAGCACCAAGAACAGGGGGCATTTGAAGAAGGTTGGGGGGGGAGATCAGGAGAGATGTGAGGCAATATTTCTTCAATAAAAGGGTAGTAGATGCCTGGAATAAACAGCTAGGGGAAGAGGGGAGACTAAAAGGTAGTACGAAATTTCAGCAGATCAATTTGGGTGAGTCAATTTGCGTGATTCCATTAGCGCAACTGTCATAATGGTGAGCATGTCAATATAGCAACATTTAAAATGCCCGACTGTGACTTGTCAGTGATCCCCTGAGGCAATGAGTGCCTCAGAGTTAGAATCTATTAGAAGGGGTGGTTCGGGAGGCACAGTCCCCCATTGGGGGGTACAGGGAGGCATAGCCCCCCTGCAATACAAGAGACTGGTAATTAGCCCACCATTAAGCACCTTGATTGCTGCAGAGGTTGGTACCTGGCATGTGATGGATGACCCGAGGGAATGGGCATGGAGGACGTCTGACAGTACAGCACAGGTCATCCTGGATAGTACTGCTGGAGCCCCTGATGCTGCGGCAGGTGTCTTGCCTGATATCCTTGTGATGCAGTGGACTATTCAAAGGATCCGTCAGTCAGAGCAGGTTGCTCCTGTGATCCCTGCAGCAGTCAGTGAGCTGATTATCCCCTATGACTACACCCGTACATTGGAGAGCTGTAAAAAAATGAGCTGGTTTGACATGCACTGATATTGCCAATTGCTGAAATTGCAGTCGCTATAAATAAATCACCGAAATTGCATTTGGTATTATAGAGTCACTGTAATGACATGGAGCCGACCAAAACAGTTGGGGGGCTTCAAGCATGCATGGTATAGACATAAGGATATATTAGAAAATAGGAAAGGAGGCAGCAGGGTTGCCAGAGACCAGACAGAGTCTGCGGAGACAGATTAGGCAAGGAACATCTGGGCAGACTGGGTGGGCCAAGCAGTCCTTTTCTGCTGACAAATTCTATGTCTCTATGCCAGTGCCCCCCCTTCCCCCACTTCTCTCAGAACACAGGGTGGACCCTTCTGGTCCCGGTGCCCTAGTCACATTCAACCGCCTCAACCCCTTAAGAACTGTAGCTCCTATAAGTTTCATGATCTTCAGCTTCTGCCTGTTCCCCTCCTTCAGCTTTGTTGAATACTCAGGAAGAGGACCCACTTCCTCCACTGTGAAGCATGCATCCTGTATGTTCACCTTCCCCACATCCTCATCCTTGGTCACCCACAGTCCTTCTTTCTTATTTCGGTAGTTTTTCTATGCCCTCCTTAATCTTCCTCTTTTCCCAAATATACCTAAAGAAGGCCTTATCATTCTCCTTTACCACCTCCACTATCCTGAGTTCTGTCTCTGCATTGGCTTTTTATTCACTGCGCTCCAGCTGCCCTCAACATTCCCTCGTAAGTTTTCCTACTCTGTTGTCTGTTCCCATTATTTCTGTAGGCTACCCCTTTTGCCCTTACAGCTTCCCTCAACTCTGTTTAGAACCATATAGCTGTTCTATACCTCTTACCTCAGTGCTATCTGTCGGAATCCAACTCCCCCTCCCCAGTATGTACCTATCCGTCCAGCTGCTCCTTCTCAAACGCCTGCTTCTTCTGAGCTCCATCAGGAAGTGCCTGAAAACAAGGTAAGGTTTGTTAATGACTTTTTAATGCATTTTGAACTTTTATTCATAACGTTGTGCTTTCTTGATATTTTTACCCCAGATTTTCAACATGGCCTTTATTTAACTCCACTGTATGAATCAGGTAGGTGACATTTTTCTGCCCCACTGAAACATGTTTTCATAGCTGCTCTGCAAAATCACATTTCAGACAGGATAAAAAAAATAACCTGTCTTGATCATAAGATGGGATAATAAAAAGACTATGTTGAAAATTGTGGGTCAGAATCTGAAAAAAAGAAACAAAGCTATGAAGCAATGCTGAAATTCTTCAACATCTACTTAAAACTTTACTATTTTTCCAGATTTTGAGTCCGAATTTTCAACATAGCTTTTTTTTTACCCCATTTCATGAACAAGGCAAGTATAATTTTTCACCTCCCTTTCCGAAACATGTTTTTGTAGTCAGTCCGTGAAATCACCTTTTGAATGAGATTTAACAAATTCAGCTTGTCTTTTTTTTGTTGGATGCCAACAGGGAACTCCGGTCCCTCCCTCAGAGGGACATGTTCTCTGACCCGATTGTCGGGTCATCATAGGCCCTGTTGTATCCTGATTTTGCTGTTTTGACTCCAGGCCCACAGCTATGCAATGGGCAGAATGGTTGGCTCCACCTCCATGGAGGCAGCCTAACGCCCTGGACATGGGCCGTCCCCGTTCTTTGGTGGTGCACCTGTGCTGACACCCAACCACTGCTGGGTGTCAGTCTACAGCGTGCCACGCAATCTCCCCTCCCCTGAGGATGGAGAGCTGTCTACGGATGCTTGATCCTTCCTCGCCCCACTGACCCCTGAGCAACTCAAGTACATTCCTGAACTCAGGTCATTGGCATGGCATGAGGAATCAGGCTTATCTTGATCATGAGGTATGGTCATAATAAGACTATGTTGAAAATTTGGAGTCAAAATCTCAAAAAACGACAACGTTATGAAGAAATGTTGAAATTCTTCAATGATTATTCCTAGCTTTGCTATATTACCAGATTGTGACCCCACATTTTTCAACATTGCCATTTTTGAAACCCACTTCATAAACATGGCATGCGTCATTTTCAAATTCTGTCCAAAACATCATTTCACAATTGTGCCACAAAATGACATTTTGGGGAGGATTTCATAAATGAGACATGTCAAGTTCATAGGCGGTGCAATAAAACTAGTGTGTTAAACATTTGAGGTTGAAATTGAAAAACACAAAAACAAAGTTTACATTTTTTAACCTTTCCTTATACCTTTGCAATATGTTTACTTTTTAACCCACTGCCAAGTATCCTGCCCACCTCCTGATCTTTCCCCATACCCAGTCTGTAAAAACAAAATACTCTATCACTGCCAAGTATACCACCCACCTCCCAATCCTTCCCTCAGTGCCCTGTCCATAAAAATAAAACACCCTCCAACTGACAAGTATCCCACTCACTTCATGATCCTTCCCCATATCCAATCTATAAAAATAAAATACCCTCCCACTGCCAAGTATACCACCCACCTCCCGGTCTTCCCGCAATGCCCTGTCCATAAAAATAAAACACCCTCCCACTGACAAGTATCCCGCTCACTTCCTGATCCTTCCCCGTACACTGTCCTTAAATCTTTAAAACCAGAAAACGGTCCAGTGATGACTTCTGCCCCCCCATGCCCCCACCTCAATGCCCATTTTAGCACCTCCCACACACTCCACTCCATACTTACCTATCCAGTCCAGCGCTGCTTCTTCTCAAACATCCTGCTTCTTCTGAGCCCCACTGGGAAGTGACTGAAAACAAGGGAAGTTCAGTTAAAGGCTTTTTAATGCCTTTTGAACTTTTACTCAAACCTTTGTCATTTCTTAATATTTTTACCCCAGATTTTCAAAGTGGCCTTATTTAACCGCACCTCATGAACCAAGTAGGTGAAATTTTGAACCCCTCCCCGGAAACGTGTGTTTACAGACACTCTGAGAAATGTTTTGCACAGGGCTTTAAAAATTTGGCCTGTCTCGATCATAAGGTGGGGGTAATAAAAGCATCAAGTTCAGGTGAATACAGCACTCACCGGATGGGGGAGAGATACAGTTTGAGGGCTATGCACACCCTACAAGTTACACAGAAAAACAAAAAACACAGTTGTACTCAGGAGCAATACTGTGTGGTATGAGGCACAAATGCTCGAAGACATAGTTTTTAGTAATGTTGTCCAGTTTATTGGTAAGAATCACCAAAATAGTAAAATACACAAACAAAAGGTACAAGGAGCCATTAAGGCCCTGTACACACTGGGGAACTCAAAACGGTTTAAGTGCCTTAAAGCATATTAAATCCCCCTAGCACTGTTTGCATAGATACATAGACAGTGTCGGCAGATAAGGGCCTATGGCCCACCCAGTCTGCCCATTTAAGTTTGTAAGTTCAGTTTATGTTTTCCAGGAAGTCTGTTGCCCCTTACCCCTGACCTCCAGAATTCCTTTATGTCTATCCCATGCATTCTTAAATCCCGTGATTGTTTCAGCCCCCAGCACTTCCTCTGGCAGGGTGTTCCACTTGTCCACCGCCCGTTCTGTGAAGAAATTCTTCCTCACGTTTCCTCTGAATCGTCCTCCCTCCAACTTCATCCCATGCCCTCTAGTCCTGGAACATCTTTTTTGCTTAAAAATAGTGCATTCCTGCACCCTGTTCCTCCCTGTAAGATACTTGTATGTCTCTATCATATCCCCTCTCTCCCTCCTCTCCTCCAGGGAGTACATGTTCAGTGCCTTCAACCTGTCCTCATAGGACTTGTGATGCAATCCATGCACCATCTTCTGTCTCCTCTCTGAACCTTTTCTACCCTGTCTATGTCCTTACGTAGGTAAGGTCTCCAGAACTGCACAGTGTACTCCAGGTACGGCCTCACTAGTGTCTTGTATAGTGGAATTATGACCTCCCTTTTCCTGCTGGTGATGCCCCTGCCTATGCATCCCAGCATCCTATTTGCTTTACCTGCTGCCTTGTCACACTGTTTCCCTGCCTTGAGGTCATCAGAGACTACAAGCCCCTTAAAATGTTTTAACAAAAACTTTCTTCAACTCTGCTAGATACCTAGTCTTAAAACCATTTTTAAAAATGTTTTAGAGCTAGCATGGTTTTACTTACAGGTCTGGAGAGGAGTAAAAACGTTTTAAGCTGTAATGGTTTAACTAAAACAGTTCTAGCTGCAGTGTATACAGGCAAGCACAAAATAATTATAAGGAGAGCAGGTTTACCACTAGCAGTGTGGACACACTAAACCGTTATCAGAAATGGTTACTGAATAGTGTGGATGCAGTGAGATGGTTTAGCTAAACTGGTTTTAAAAATGGTTTTCAAAAACAGTTTTGTAGTGTGTACAGGGCCTAAGACTGCTGCCCAGATGCTCCAGCGCTTTGCACGTTAGAGCTTCCTGCATTTGTGCATTTGTGTCTCATACCACACAGTATTGCTCCTGAGTGCGGTTGTGTTTTTTTATTTTTCGGGGTAATAAAAGAGACTGTGGGGAAAGTTTGGGGTCAGATCTCTAGAAAAGAACATAGTTATGAAGCAACATTGAAATTCTTCAATATTTACTCATAACTTTACTATTTTTCCAGATTTTGACTCCAAATTTTCAACATAGCCTTTTTTGTTCCCCACCTCATGACCAAGCAGGTGTAATTTTTCAAATCCCCTCCAAAACATGTTTTCACAATTGTTCTGTGAAATCACCTTTTAGATGGTATTTAAAAAATGTAATTTGTATTGATCATAAGGTAGGGTCATAATAACACTATGTTGAAAATTTGGGGTTAAAATCTCAAAAAATGACAAAGGTAGAGGAAATGTTGAAATTCTTCAATGTTTATATCTAGCTTTGCTATTTTACCAGATTGTGACCCCACATTTTAAACATAGCTATTTTTGTACCCCACATCATGAGCATGGCATGTGTCATTTTCAGATCCTGCCCCAAACCTTCTTTTCACACTTGTGCTGCAAAATGACATTTTGGACAGGATTTCATAAATGAAACCCATCATGTTCATAACATAAGGTGGTGTATTAAAATGATTAAGTTGAACATTTTAGGTCAAAATTGAAAAAAAAAAGTTATTTGTTTTATTTTACAATTTTTGACCAAGAAGGAAGGACACACTGTGCCTAGACTTGTTTCCAGGTGCATCCTGGGAGCACAGGGAAGTTAAGTGACTTGCTCATGGTCACTCAGTATGAAAGTAGTGACTGTGGGATTCAAACCCAGTTCTCCAGGTTTGCAGCTCAGTGCTGTTAAGTACTACACTGTACTGCCTCCTGGCGTTGACATTTTTCAACGTTTACTAATAAGTTTGCAATGTTTTTACTTTTGAACTCACTGCCAAGTATTCCTCTTACCTCCCAAGCCTTCCCTTTGCCCCATCTGTAAAAATAAAACATCTTCCCACTGCCAAGTATCCTACCCACCTCCCGATCCTTCCCTTTGTCCCATCTGTAAAAATAAAGCAGGCAGGCTGTGCTGGTCTCCATACTGGGCTTCGATGATCGCCAGACACCATAATATCTGTCAGTGAGTGTGAGTACAATATAAATACTGTACATGCGCTCACTGACAACTCACACAATGGCCTGCTGAGGAAGTGAGAGGAAGGCTGTGCCAGTCGCCATATTGGGTTTTGATGATCATTGCCACCCAGGTAAGAGGGACCCAGGGAAGGGGGTGTCCGGGGAGTTGGGATGTGAGGGGCAGGTGAGTGGGGGAACACTGGATCACCACTAACTTGTAAGTGTTTGCACAGGTGATTGGGGGGGCACCACTTGATGCCAGGGATTGTTCTACAGGTTTGAACGGGTGATTGGGGGGTGGATGGTCACACTAGACTACCAAGGATTGTTTTCAGTGTTTGAATGGGTGATCAGAGGGAACCACTGGACACCAGGGATTTATTCCATATGTCAAAATAGGTGATCAGGGGTACCACTGGACACCAAGGATTTATTTCATATGTGAGTATGAGGAATCAGGGTGGGGGTACCTCTAGACACCTGGGACAACAAGAATTATACAGGGATGGGTGATTGGAGGGTGAGGGGTGCCACTAGATACCAGGGACTACAAGAGCTATACAGGGACGGGTGATCAGAGAGCAGGGGTGCCACTAGACACCAGGGACAACAAGTATACAAGTACAGGTGATCGGAGGGTGGGAGGGTTGCCACTAGACAGCAGTGATTACAAGTGGATGGGTGATTGAAGGATGAGAGAGTGCCGCTGGACAAAAGGGCATCTATTGTATCACTGAGCTGGGGTTCAGGTGGGGGGGCAGCTGGCTGCAGTACCACATCCTGTCACCAGGGCCTTGCGGGCCATTAAGTCAGGGTTTGCAAAGGCAGTAAGTAATGCCCATTTGGGTGGCATTTACCCCTGGTGCAAATCACTGAATATGCCACTGCACCCATATGTGGAGGGGGGCCCTATTTGCATGGGCACAGTGATATGTTCATGCTTGGATGCTAACAGGTTTTGCCTGCATTGTGGGGGTCTCTCAATATAGACCCCACCCACAAATTAGGTGTAGAATCTGGGTAGCGCGGCAAATACCCCTTATTGTCTGCGCTAACTTTGAATATCTAGCCCCATGGCTTTCAAGTTCCTGTGTCACTGGCGCTAAGAGGCTCCTGCACCTCATGCAAAGGAGCATATAATGGTCATTCAAATTGCTCCTTAGCACTCTGCATGCTTGGTGGGTTCATGTGAATATAGCTCACAGGGGTCTTGACACTATTCCATTTCAGGCAGCACTATTTCCTATGGGCTATATACAGCTCAGGTCCACGTCGGGATAGCATTGTTGCACTTAGCACTGCTCTGAAACAGCCCAATATTCAGTAGGATAGTGTCGCCGGCTATCTGACTGAGTATAGCAGCCTTCAGGTCCAGCGTAAGCAAAGCACAAACATTTGTGTTGTGCTTACACAGTTTTTTTTCAATATCTAGGTCTAGGACTGTTGCATGATGAACTGAAGCACAAATACAGCATTCCATCACGTCACATTATCTAGGCATTCCAGGCCCAGGCAGTGTACTCACTGGTGTGTGTTGCAAAAGCTTATTCTGCTTCTGTGACCATATGAACAGGCCTCTAAAGGGCACACTAAGCAATCCTTACCATGGTCCTCCCAACAATGATTTCACTTGAATGCCACACATGCTGTTATTTATGATCTGCTACAGCAACCCAATGAAGCATACTATTCTACTAACATACATGTTTGGCTTGGCATATAAATACAGATAAATAATTAAATTACATTAAAAACCACAGACGTCTACTAGTTCCACTAAACAAAACATTCATTATCACAAATTATGTTATCTCATCATATAATAAAAAGAAATACATTAAGATGAATAACAAAAGATTATTACTATCATCATCATATTACTATTTATGCAATAGGCGTGGAGATAAACATAATGAGATAAATCTGTGTATGTCAGCTACTATGTGTATAAATTCAAAGTGTAACATTTATACACATAGTAGACACGTCATTTTAAGTTTATCACCACAGTAGACACATCATAGCTTCGACTGACAACACAGACCAATGTAGAGACAGCCGGACTTGTTAGGAAAAAAAAAAAAAAAAAAGAACTTGTGCCACTGTCAAGCGCGTGCCATGAAGCAAACAGTAACGGTAAAAAAAGGCAGTTAGCACAAGTTGAGTAGTCCGCACGCCCACCGACTCAAGTCCCGATATCAACAGCAGCACCATCCAACGGCAGCCATAGTAAAAAGCAAAATAAACATTAGCGACCAATATCAATGAGTAACACCCGTAAATCCCCTGAAAAAGAAATGACAGACAGTGGGGCAAATAGCAGCTTTAGTTTGGAGCATGAGGAGATACTGACACAAATCGAGATGGATACCGACATCCTTGAGGATCCAGCAAGTGTATTTCAGCATGAAACGCAAACCGGAAGTGCTTCCGTAACAGCAAGTACAAACAAAACATCAAAAATAGATTTGTCAGAGATAGATAATTACATAGACAGGGCAAAAAATGTTAACACTGCCAGAAAAACCCATGCAGATGTGTCCTTATTTACAAATTACCTCAGAGAAAAACTAAATGTAACCAAGGTACTACAAGAAATATCACCAGCAGACTTACAAAATTATCTCGCCACTATTTCATCTATTGTAAAAAAAACGGCTCCATTATGATTCCCCTAACTCATATACAATTTTTTCAAAGCATTGAACTATTCTTACGTGGCAAAGATTATCCGTGTTCACTGTCAACCTCACCCGCTTTTTGAAAAGCCAGACAGGTATTGTTGTCTAAGCAAAAAAACTAAAGAGTGAGGGCAAGGGTTCAAGATCAAGCTGCCGACGAATTACTAACATTACGAAATTTGCCAGCAGATAAAAGCATAGAGGTTCATCAAGTCTGCTCTAATGTGCAGCTAGCTCCTTATCCTGCAGCTGCCCTCTTCACCCTTCCCTTCATTAACCCTCCCCTTGTCCTGTCCCATTCCCTTTGAAACAGTCCACTGTTCTACTGCATACCACTTCTGCAGGTAACACATTCCACCCAGCCACCACCTCTCTGTAAAAAGGGCTCCTCATCTCCCTCCTGAATCTTCCTCCTCCAGTCTCACATCATGGCCCCTGGTGGCTCTCCCTCTCTTACTTTGAACAGCCCCTCTGTACCCGTCTTGTTTATTTCTTTCATGTATTTAAAGGTTTCAATCATGTCACCCCGTCCCTCCTCTCCTCCAGTGAGTACATGTTCAACTCCTTCAACCTCCTCTCGTATGATAAGTCCCCCAGCCCCTTGATCATCTTTGTCGCCCTGCGCTGCACCCCTTCCAGTAACTTAATGTCCCTCTTCAGATACGGGCGCCAGTAATGACCTATACAGTGACAGAATCACCTCCTCCCTCCTCGAGGATATACCCCTTGCAATACAACCCAGCATTTTGTTGGCCTTTGCAGCTGCCTTCCTACATTGTGCCGAGTTGTTCATTGACCCTGTAATGAGCACACCCAGATCCTTCTTCTCCTCTGTCTGGGCTAGCTGCACCCCCCACCTTGCACATTTTGGCATTAAACCCCAGTTGCCAGGTGTCTGACCAGGTTTCAAGCTTTGCCAGATCATTCTGCAACCCCTGCCATCCCCCTAGGTCATCCACCACTGCGCCTACCTTGGTATCATCAGCAAACAGACTGATCTTGCTCTTGATGTCCCATGATATGTCTGCAATGAATATCCCAAACAACACTGGTCCCAACACCGAGCCCTGTGGAACACCACTCGTCACTGCCCTTGGGTGTGAGAGCTCCCCACCCACCACCACCCTCTGTTGCCTTCCCTGAAGCCAGTTCCCTACCCAGCTCACCAGCTTGCACCCGCCCCTGTGCCTACTAACTTCCTTCCCAGCCTCCATGCAGCACCGAGTCAAATGCCTTACTGAAGTCCAGATACAGGACATCCACTGCATAGCCCCCTGTCCAGTTGCCTAGTTACCCAGTCATAGAACTCCACCAGGTTGGTTTGGCAGGATCTGCCATGTGTGAAGCCATGCTGTCTGCTGTCCTGTAGTCCTTGGCCTCTAGGGGAGCCACTGGCCTCTCCTTCAGGATAGTCTCCATTAGCTTACCCACACGGATGTGAGGCTCACTGGTTTGTGGTTTCCCGGTTCATCCTTGGGCCACTCTTGTGGAGGGCACCACATGAGCCATCCTCCAGTCCTGAGGTACAATCCCGAGTGTAGTGAGGCATTAAATAGATCTGCCAAAGGTCCTGCAAGGACCTCTGCCAGCTCCTTCAGTACCCTGGGGTGGATGCCATCTGGTCCTGGCGCCTTGTCCACCCTCAGTGCCTTCAAACCCTCTCGAACTCTGCCCTCCATGATTTCCCCATCTGTCACCACTTCTCCCCTTGCTTCTGCCATTTCTCCCACCTTGGGTGTCACCCCCCTCTTCTCTTTAGTAAATACTGAGGAGAAGTACTCATTTAGTGCTTCTGCCTTATCGCACCCTGCCTCCACCCAACCCCCCTCCTTCCAAATTCTTACTATGTGGTCCTTACAGCTCCTTTTCTCCCTGATGTACTTAAAGAAGTCCTTCTCCCTCTTCTTAATGCCTTGTGCCAGCCTGAGTTCCATAGATGCTTTGTCTCCCCTTACTGCCCTTGTCACCTCCTTCGATTCTGTCACGTACTCCTCCCTGTCCTCCCCCCTCCCTGTTTTCTTGTACTTCCTAAAGGCAGCTCTTTTCCTCCTTACCTTTTCCATGATCTCCTTGCCAAACCAGCTCGGTTTCCTAGCCCTAGCCTTCTTGCTCTGGGCTTTGCAGCAGGTTTTGTTTGCCTCCACTTTCTCCAGCTTTATGAGCTCCCACCTCTGGTTAGTGTCCATACTAGATTGAATTCTGGCCAGGTACCCTTTTACCACTTCCCCCATTCTCCCAAAGTCGGCCCTCCTGAAGTCCAGCACTCTTGTGCCAGATTCCACTCCTTCCTTGCCCATATCCAATGAGAGCCATACTGAGTGGTGGTCACTCCCTGACAGCGGTTCCTCCACTGTAAGTTCTCTCACAAAGTCCCCATTTGCCAGCACAAGGTCAAGAGTATTCTCTAACCTGGTTGGTTCACTGACCATTTCAACAGGAAGCTGTCCTGGAAGGCATCCAGCAGTACCTGCTCGCTTCTGTTCCTGGTTGTTGGGGTGCTGCAGTCCACTCCTGGCATGTTGAAGTCCCCCACAATAACCACACTACCCTTCTCACAGGTCCTCCTGATCTGTCCCGCTAGTTCCCTGTCTAACTCCTCCGTCTGAGATGGTGGCCTGTATACCACTCCCATTCTAAGAATCCTATTCTTGGAATCCTGGATTTGCATCCAAAGTGACTCCGTACTACCCTCCTCCCCTTCCTCCCTTACACACTTCAGTCCTTCCTTCACATATAGTGCCACCCCCCCTACTTTCCCAATCACCCTGTCCCTATGAAATAACCTGTACCCTAGTACAGACAGGTCCCAGTTATTGTATTGGGTGGCCCATGTTTCTGTGATGGCTGCAATGTCCACCTCTCCCTCTGCCATGAGAACCTGTAACTGCAGTTTTCCTCCCAAGGCTCCTAGCATTAAGGGTAACCACCTTCCACCATTTTCCCCTCCTCCCATCCTGCCCTCCTTTCCTAGCATCACCAATTAACAATGTAATCGAAATCCTATATGAAAAGCAACAGCTTGGCCCCCATACCCCTGACTCCTTGCTAAACACTATGTGGTTGACAATAAGTATGAATTTTGGAGTCAGGGGCAACACTGAGATGTGAAATATAAAGTGGGGAGACATAGAATTACAACAATACAAAAATGGCAATTGTTATTTGCAGCACTCCAGAGAAAGGCAGACCAAGACAAGAACCGGTTCAAACCCAAAAGACACCAGGAAAATAAAGCCAAGAGTGTACCAACTCCCAGAAAGGCTTGAAAAATGCCCCATAAGTAACTACTTGTTGTACAAGGAAAAGAGGCCAAAAAAGACACTAGTCCCAGAGTCTCCGTTTTTCCTAGCAGTCAACACCAATGCTAAGGACTATTACCCAACAACCTGGTACAAAAACCAGCCAGTTGGAGTAAAAAAGTTGTCCATACTAGTAAAAAAAATGGTTAACAAAGCGGGGATTAAAACAGAGAAAAATCTAACAAACCACTCTGCCAGAAAGCATTTAATTCAGGAGCTTACTGACTCTGGAGTTGCACCAACTGACATAATCCAGGTAACAGGACATAAACAGCTGAGCAGTATAAATGATTATTCTAAAATGAATGAAATAAATTTCCAAAATACTAAGCGGGGAACCAGAACGTATAATAAAAGCAGAGCCAATGAAACGAGCTGCACGAAGTACTATAACGGAGAACCTAAGTGAAGTACTGGGCCCTTGCTTCAACCGTCCTAGAATAAGAGCAAGAAACATCACATTTAACATAGTCCAAGGTAATGCACACCCAACCACACAAAAGCCATAGCAACATAACACAGTAGTAATGTAGAGTACACTAATAAAAAAATAAAAAATTAAAAAATAATAAATTACGTATTTCTCCCCAACCTGCACAGGCCATCAGTTCGAGTCAAGAAAAAGACCACGACCAAAAGTTTTATATTCCGACTCTGACACAGACTAACAGGTAAGCATGTATAAGCATTTATACTGTACACCCACTCAAAGGACAATGTGTAAACTCATTTCACCTGTGAAAAAAGAAATCATGATCTATAACATTTTTTTTCTCCCCATCCTAGCAAAACCAGAGATGCCATACCACCCAAAACAAACAGAAGCTGTGGTCAAAATGCAGAAATTCCCTCCAGAATCAGCTAATGGAAAAGCATGAACACTGAAGCAAAAACATTTTTGTTCCTGTTTCCCTGCTATCTAACCAATATCTGTAAACAATTCATTCAACACTCGTATGGTTTACTATATTTTTCTAGTGCCTGTCTAGGATGCTGTTTTTTACATATTACTGTTCCCAATAAAATGTAAAAAATTACTCACTTTTCGGTAGTCCTCGTCCATGGATGTCAGAAATGGTTATATAATCCAGCAAATACAAGGGTGAAAGAGGATGTAATCAAAAATTGTTTGCCACAATAACGTCCACTCTTCAATGTGGTAATCCGACCCCCCTCCCCAAAAAAAAGAAAATCCCATAAAAGTGCAGGAATTCCAATTATCACCGCATATGTCCTGGTCTGTCTCCTTGAAGTCACCGAGATGAAGACCGCCACGCAAAAGTATCCCCAGATAAATCACGCCATGTCCCCGACGATGAAAAGTGTAACCACTGTCCCTGACTCCACAACGAAAGGCGCAGACTCCCCGTCGATGAAAGGCACATACTCGAACTCCACGATAATCCTTCCCGCTGTACTTGAAGGCCACTCCAAGACACGCTGCTCCACATGTTGCTCCATCGACGCCTCCCTCCGTACTGATTAAAACCTGTGCAATAGACTTTGACCACGCCCCCTCAGCACGGAACCACGCCCATCAACCAATAGCATTAACCAGCCAAGTGATGCTCAGACCAATCACCGTATTTTAAGCTATGGCAGCCATCCAATCAAAAGTCACACACGACGACACCCAAACAGTTATAAAGCTCAACTAACCCCATTCATAAAAACATAGAAGATATGCGCATTTACACTTAGCCAGCAGTAAAATTACATAAATAGTCCAGTTTAAAATTAAAATCTGAAGCGAACTAAACAAAATGCCAAACAAAACCAGCATCTCATTCAACAATCTCCACACCTATTGCACAAATCGAACATGTAGGGGTCTACTGTGTGATACATGATTTATTTTTACTCGTGGGCAGTGACCGCAGCACCACCACTCGTGGCTACACTACGCTTCGCCACTCGTGATGTCAGCAGCGGTCACTGCCCACACGTAAAAATAAATCATGTATCACACAGTAGATCCTCACATATCCCTTATTTATTATCTAATATATAAAACACATGACATAACAATATGTAACCCCCCTGCAAATGGGGGTTCCCAAAAGACTTCCAGGAGCTTGCTTGAATGCTCCAAGCCTGAATGGTGTTTGGCATTTAAGCCATTTATCAGTGAGTGTTTTTAGAACCTCTGGTACTGTCTCTTTAAGAGCTGTCTGCTTGCAGACATAATTAGTTTGTATGGGGACTGTGTGTTTTTGATTGAGTACCACTCTGCTGCTGCCAATTCACTTCATTTTTGCAGTCACTAGAGTGCAAAGGAACCTATCTGAAAGATGTAACTGTTTGCCAGAAATTATTTAGAGTAATAATGAAATTACAGTTTGTCTAACCTGCTTTCTTTGCAGTCAGAACTGTGTCTGCTAGTTCCCATTCTAGTTTTGAACTGCTGAACTGGACCAATCAGTGTGGGGTAAGCTAGCTCTAAAATGGTGCCTTGGACTAATCAGAACTTGGACTCATAATCTGAGCCAGCCACAAGAGGATTGTATGGGCAGTGACTCTGGGAGATGTAGTTTAGACTTCAGTGCCTTTTGGACCAACAGCAGCAGTCTATTGTGAGTGACAGCCAATCCAGTCAAGAACTGGGAGGAACTCAAAGGAAGTGCCCAGTTTTGTCAGTTGGAGTTTCAGTTGAGCTTTGGCAGTGAAGAAGGAAGGAGCCCTGTGCTTTTCAGTGTGCAGTTTTAGTCAAAACGTGTAAGGCCCAGAGTTCCGGTCTGCAGCTTGTGTAACAGCTTGTTAGGACTGAACTGTCCTGTGAAAAGAATCAAAGGATCTCTGAAGAGTAGAAACCAGGCTCACCCTGTAGAAGACTGGAGGAATTGCTGAAAATTGCACTCGGTCTGTCAGGAACTGAATCTGCTGTGTGTTCTCCGGTATTGTGCAGTAATTGTGATCGGATACAGATGCAGCCTGCCTGGTATAGTGCTTTCTTTATATGGATGTGAAGAGGTTTGTGTACTCAAGTGAGCCCTGCTGACATTGAAGGACCCTATCTTATTTGGAGGTCGTGAGTACTAATTCAGGGTCGCTCCTGTTGAATTGCCACATTAAATCCAAATGGAATTACTGTACTGCTGACTGTTTAATTCTCCTTTTCTCTGTGTGAAAGGGCCCTACCAGCTGCTACGGTTTGACTAAGCCACTAGGGTACCTAGGGACAGTAACTGATAGGGATAGGCCTGTGCACAGAGCCATAGGTAGATTATTAGAGTGATAAGCTAATTAACCTGATTTCCCTGTCCTTGTTATATCCCCTAAATAAATCAGAGCTGCTTGTTTCAGCAAGTTATACTGCCTGAGGTATTTGTCTATGTTAAAGTACTGTACTGTGATTGTTGCACTGTATCTCATTTCACAGGAGGTCCCAGTGCCGGAACCAGACCTGGGGTAAGTGTATACTGTGAAGGTAATTCTGATATATTGTGTGGGCCACTAGTGGGAAGAAAGGGGGGTTGCAGTGTCCCAGAGGGCTGTGACCAAGTTAGTTTAACTATTGCAAACCCTGACCTCTGGGTGGAGGCACCCGCCATTGGATCCAGGCCCCTCAACCTGTTAGTGGCAAATCAGGCAGGGGTAGTAGCCCCTGGGATAGCGCCATCTAGGGGTTACAAATAGAAGAGATAATATCAAATAATAATCAGTATGGAAATATCGTTGTAAAATATACAGTGCTGCAAGGGAGAATATAGTAACTGGGATGAGGTAAAGCAAAGAGAGAGGTGGTATATGCCTTCATGTCAGCAGTAAAGTAGTTGCCATTACAAGAGCTCACACTGGGTCATGATGGTCTTAGCGGGTTGTGCCAACTCTATAACAACACCACAAACAGTAATCCACAGCTGATGCAATGTCAACAGCAGTTATAATAATTCATACTCATTTTCAACCTCAGTGCCCCCCCCCCCCATATGTAGTCTGTTTTACCCCGTGCCAGTTACTGAAGTGGAAGCTGAAGTGGTTTGGCCTAATCGATGAAGCTGAGCCAAGTTTTTAGGCTCTAACTTGAAGCTGAACCGAAGTTGGCTCTGGACCATTTCTCGCACCCTTATTGTTAAGGTGTGGTCCTTCAGATGTGACATTAAGCTGAGGTCCTTTCTGACCATTTCTGGTTGCTGTCCATATGGAAGTTAAAGATCCCATGGTACTTATTGTATGAGTAGGGTTTTTCCCCTAGTTTCCTGGCCAACATTCCTCCTGTTAATGAAACAGATCCATGTAAATCCCCACCCCCAAGAAGCACCTGGAAATTAGATGTCACAGCTTAATGTGCCTTTCCTGGTCAAAATTTAAAAAATAAATTAAACAATAGTTGGCTTGTGCCAACAAGGCTGGCATTGTTATGGCAATGTTGTTATACAGGCAAGAATTCTCTTTGTTTATTGCCACCACTTGAAGTCTTCTCAGAGCCACCACTCTCATACCCATCATGGCCAACAAGTCACTCAGTGCAGTAGAAGAAATTGCTTAACATTTCCACGGCAGTAAGAAGATAATTGTCACTTCCAGACCCAAATGCCAGTAATCTCACCAAGTAGTACTTTGTGTGAGAATAGTGGCATTGGGGACCTGGAGGTGACAGCGAGGGTGAAGATTTTTGTGGTTGGCTGCATGTATGAAACAATTGTTTTAGTCCACTGGGTGACTTGGTGGCCTTTAAAAGGAGTTGGTGGGAGGATAGTGGGGCTGAGATAAGTGGGGAGTGGATTTAACTACCCCCCCTTTGGCTTGCCAGTTGATTACCACTTATGCCCTGATAAGGGTGGGCATACCCCAGAGTAACTCCTGTGTCGGGCAGAATGATGTTGGGGGGGACGGAGCAGAAAAATGGCTGTTGTGCTGCTCCACTCCACTCTTTTCCACGCTGCAAGTTCTTTGCTCCTTGCTCCAATTATAAAAGGTTTTTAGTGGGTTTCATGGATGAAACCCACCTTGTTTTAAACTGTTTTAATTTGCAGCTCGTGCTAAGCTGTGTTGAGTTCATTGGAGAGCTCTTTATTTTGGGCTCTGATTTCTAGCCTTACTTCTTTAGTATTTAGTATTTTAAAAACAAAATTTAAACAAGTTTCAAACAAGTTTTGTTAGTTTGCTAACATCATATTTAGCCTTGTACAACTTGATATCAGCACGTTTTGCTACTGGATCTCTAAGGAACTGTTTGCAGGTGGTCCTGGGCCTCTCGAGTGTTGGGGGCATTTTTTCTATGCATTGAAGCAGTGCTGAAGCAGTGGCTATGGTGCTTCTATATTTCTGCCACTCAGTGTTTGACTGTTGGGACACCAGTACTTTTTCTAAAATGCTTTTTTATTCAGAGAGATTTGGAGCGGCTGATTTTGGTGTCCTCTCCTCAACTGGGAAGAATGGGGGAGGTTTCCGGTGAAATTGTCTAGAAGGAATTGACATAGCACTATATGTGCTGATGCGCTGTGCTGTTTTAATAAAAGGTATGCCACCATTACCTGGGAGTGGGAGGGTATCCTTATTCCAACTGGTGTGAAATTTGACTATGCTCAGTGAAGCGTTTATTTTCTGTTTACCTTCTATATAGGTATCCAGACACTGGGAGGCTGAAGATTAATGCTGGAGGATGATTTGACTATAAAACAGATTGAGAAACTGGGAGAGATCCCTTGAGAGGTTGGACTTCTGGACTCCTGGATTAAAAAAGAGTCACATTTGTTTTTATCTGCAGTAACACTTCTTTGCACACTTTTACAAGGATGCTGCATTAGCAACAGGTAGAGGATGGCTATGGGATAACCCTCCAAGAGGCACTGAGTTGTGCATATTTTTAATTTTTATTTTAACACCCAGTTGAACTATTAAACAAACATAACTGGGTATTGACCACTCCAGTACCATTTCATCTGACCTGTAAATTTGGTAAAAACTAAAGTTGAAGTGCCATCAAAGTTGGCGGAAATTTTTGGAAACTTATGGCCATTATATTAATGCCACATGAATTTATTGGCTACTTACTATATGTCTCAGCTGGAATTAGGATTTTCCATTAAGCAAAGTAATGACTATGATTCCTGGCTCTGGAGTCTATTGCTAGTAGGGTTTGGAAAAATTTTATTCACAGAATTTCAAATACTTCATTTGGATCATTAACTTTGTGCGTGACTGCGTCATATGATTTGAGCCTCTAGAAGGCTGATTTGCCTGCAGAGTGATTCATTGATGCTTAACACGATACTGGTTCGACAAATATTTTGTTGACTGACATCACAGCGATGAATTTATGTTGACCGCAAGTTGTGGTTGACATAAATCCAGCAGGCGAACTGGTTTACTTGCCCCCCCAACTCCCCCCCACACACCCCGATCTTAAAGATTATCAACTCGGAGTTGGAGTTGATTTGGGGAGGGGGTGCAGGACGGGGGGGAAAGAGTGCGGGGGTCCCGGTCGAACTATTACAGCGAACTGTCGATGTTGTTGGCATCGACATGTTCGCTGTAATAGTTTCACCATGCAGAGGGTATACTCTTAAGATGTACCGCTGGATTTAAGATGCACGTAAAAGACTTTTAATTAGACGCCTAATAGGAGCTGATGTAACAAATGGATTATGGCTTGGTAAAATTATCAACACTGGTGGCATTGGACCTTAGTATTAGTGAAAGGCTGAGGTCTGAGTTTAACACATTTAGCAGCAGATATTATATTTTATATTTAGTTTTATGTCAAAGTGGACAAATCAGTCTACTTCTCAAGTGTACATTCAGCAAACCTGAGATAATTTTATATTTCACCTGTGTATCATAGATGAGTGTTTTATGTTTTTTATCTCTCATCTATCTGACAAAAGTGAGGGTCTGATATTGGTACAAAATGTATTTTGAGTCTAACATTTGCTAACATGTGTCATTCAGTGGGCATTATACTATAAAATGCATATCAACTACATGTTGGCCCTTAGGCTGCCGACAGAATTAGAACATATAGGAATTTAGGACTGATCAATCAGTCCACAGCCCTGGAAGGGTTAAGTTTATTTTTAAGAATTTTAAGAATTGTTATGCTCCTAAATGTTTTGTGGGGCAGAGTTTGAAATCGTTTTGAGTCCCATAGTGAACTCCGTGATTACATGGATCTGTTTGGGGCTGCAGTGTGCTTGGGCTCTGATTGCCTAAGTTTAGTTTGTGCCGTAAGACGCTGTTGGAAAGTTTTGAGGATAGCATCTTGCTACTTAGAATGCCTGTGATCTCTGTGCAGTTATTGGAGAGGAGTTTGGATTTTATTTAAATTTTTTAGTTAGTTTGCTTAGTGCAAGACTTTGAGTTTTAGGCAGGGCATCTTAGTGAGTTAACGTAGGAACGTATGTTTTATTTTTTAGTCAGGGACCCCTGAGGAGTGTCGTGGAGAGTGTGTGCTGCAGCGTTTTCTTACTGGTTTTCAGCATTTTGGAGAAGCCTCTCTCAAGAACTCTGGCACTCATCTTAAGATCAAGAGAATGAGGAGCGGACATTGAGGAGACTGGATTCTGTGACTTGTATCTATTTCCTTCTGCTGGACTTTGGCTGAAACGGGATCGGGTTGTCTGCTGTTGGGGCCGCCTCGGGGGTGAATTTGGAGCTTGCAGGGTCCATCGGTGGTTGAGCAGTGGGGGTTATTGGCACAACAGGAGGTGGGAGCTCTGCTGTCCTCCAGGAAAACCCTGCCTTTCTCCCGCTTTGCTTGGTGTAGTCCTGAGCAGCGGTTCCTGGGTCTTAGCGAGGCAGCCCACTTTGAAGATCATCTGCTGGGGAAGAGGATTCCGTTTCCCCAGAGGACTTTTGCTCTGCTTCCAGCCTTTGATTTTTCAGGTGGCTTGCCTGCAATACTCCTGCAGAATCTGTTGATCATATGAGGTGAAGGATATCTCGTAGAAGGACTTGGTGAGAGCTTGTCCCCAGTTTTTTTTCCCTGGACTTTTTCTGCTGACTGGGAGAATGCCTATATTTTCAAAATCTGTGCAGTCATGCTGCTTTGGTGGGAGCTGAGCCATTTTCAACTTGGTGTCCTTGGAGGGACATCCTAAAAACTGAAACTACTTGTCCTAGTTGTCCCCCCGCCTCCCCTCCCCTCCTCACTGGATTCTACCCTCACATCTTGGTATACCCAATGCTGCACTTTTCACCATCTCGCCACCCTTCCTACATTCGTTCTCCCCCCCTCCCCTCTTCCCTCTCCCTATGACTCTGGCACTTCTTATCTGTTGTCTATTTTCTCTGACAAATGCCGCTGGCTGCCTTGTTACAATGCTACCCTTGAACTGTATTAATCTGTACTCTGTTTGCAATGTCCACATTGTTGTAATGTCTGTCTTGATGTTCCCCATAATTTGTATTTCTCTGACGTGGAACCTTTGTAAAAGAGCCATGGCTCAAAGGTATTTGTAATCCTAGACTTGATAAATACATAAATAAATAAGACAGACCAGTCAGCCTCACCTCGGTAGTGGGGAAGATCATGGAAGCACTACTGAAGGAGAGATTGGTGGAACATCTGGTTGTCAATGGACTACAGGACCCAAGGCAGCATGGTTTCACCAGGGGAAGGTCATGTCAGACCAACCTCATTGAATTTTTTGACTGGGTGACTAGGGAGGTGGATCAGGAGGGCAGTGGACATGGCCTATCTGGACTTCAGCAAGGCCTTTGACACTGTGCCACATAGAAGACTATTGCACAAACTGGGGAATATGGGTGTGGGCAGGACAGTAGTGCAGTGGGTAGGTAACTGGCTGGGCAGCAGGACACAGAGGGTGGTGGTAAATGGCTGTCACTCCACAGAGGGAAGAGTGACCAGTGGGGTACCACAGGGATCAGTGCTGGGACCGGTACTTTTCAATATCTTCATCAGTGACATTGCGCAGGACCTAGAAGGCAGAATTTCACTGTTCGCTGATGACACAAAGCTCTGTAACAGAGTAGACACACCAGAGGGTGTAGACAGAATGAGAAGGGACCTGCAGAAACTTGAAGAATGGTCAGGGGTTTGGCAGTTGAAATTCAATGCAAGGAAGTGCAAGATAATGCATATGGGGCACAAAAACCCTGGCACAATATATCAGTTGGGGTGAGGATATAGCATGCACCAAGCAGGAAAGGGATCTGGGGTTATCATCTCTGATGACCTCAAGGCAGGGAAACAGTGTGACAAGGCAGCAGGTAAAGCAAATAGGATGCTGGGATGCATAGGCAGGGGCATCACCAGCAGGAAAAGGGAGGTCATAATTCCACTATACAAGACACTAGTGAGGCCGCACCTGGAGTACACTGTGCAGTTCTGGAGACCTTACCTATGTAAAGACATGGACAGGGTAGAGAAGGTTCAGAGGAGGGCAACAAAGATGGTGCATGGATTGCATCACAAGTCCTATGAGGACAGGTTGAAGGCACTGAACATGTACTCCCTGGAGGAGAGGAGGGAGAGAGGGGATATGATAGAGACATACAAGTATCTTACAGGGAGGAACATGGTGCAGGAATGCACTATTTTTAAGCAAAAAAGATGTTCCAGGACTAGAGGGCATGGGATGAAGTTGGAGGGAGGACGATTCAGAGGAAACGTGAGGAAGAATTTCTTCACAGAATGGGTGGTGGACAAGTGGAACACCCTGCCAGAGGAAGTGCTGGGGCTGAAACAATCACGGATTTAAGAATGCATGGGATAGACATAAAGGAATTCTGGAGGTCAGGGGTAAGGGGCAACAGACTTCCTGGAAAACATAAACTGAACTTACAAACTTAAATGGGCAGACTGGGTGGGCCATAGGCCCTTATCTGCCGACACTGTCTATGTATTTATGTATGTATGTATGTAAATAAAATACTTTTAAACTGGTCGTGCTGTGGTAAAATTCATCAGTCGAACTTTGGTGGTGAGAGCACCTAAGAATTTGGACTTCATCTTGAGACATTTCTAGTTTTTTGTTTTCGGTCTTGAGTTTGACTTTTAATTTAGTGACATGGAATTTTCTGCCTTTTTTTGCTGCAGCGCACACTCACTGGCTTCTCCCCTTATTGATCCTCTGAATTATTCATTTATTTTATTGTATTTGGGTGGTGTATTTTTTTTATTGGGGTTTGCGGATGTAGGACCGAGAAATTTGTATTAACAGAGTGAATGAGGCAATTGTATTTTGCATAGTGTGTGTATGTCTAGTATGCATGAGTGGAACTTCTTTTAGTGGGGTAATTTAATTTTAAGGGTTTTTATTTTGAGCAAGTAGTTGGGGGGTGATTGTGATAGAGGCATGTGTTCTTGTTGCACTGTGAAACCTTGTGCATTTCTAGAATTCTGGTGGGGACTAGAATAGCCAGGCAAGATGTATTGGTGCCGTGGCTCTGCTAGAATTACCTATGCTGCCACTCGAGTCTGCAACCTTCACCCCTTTACTGACCTCCCTGTTTCTGCCATCGCAGAGAGACGCTGTAGGGAGGTCGGAATTACTAAGAGGCAAGGGATCTGCAGGGAGCTGGGGGTGGTGAGCTGTATTGAGGTTGTCCGGTCCAGGAAATGCCCTGGGTCTAAACAGAGTCGAGGGAGAGGCCAGACGTGTTTGGTTTCTGTACCCAGGGTTCCCATCAGACTGAGTAGGCAGGTAACTAGAGGTCTGGCCCTGTCTTCTCATCTGCTTTGGGTGGTGCTTTACAATGCCAGGTCGATAAGGAACAAGACCACCATTTTTGCGGACTTGATTTCTGCTGTCGACCTGGCTTGCATAATGGAGACCTGGCTTGGTGACGATGTCGGCCCAGTTCTTGTGGCTGCCATCCCTATTGGGTACTCCATAGTGCATCACTCGAGGAAGGATCGTCGGGGTGGGGGTGTGGCCATTGTTTTTTGAGCCAACTTGGGCTTCACGGTGCACTCGGTTGCTGACACCCGATCTTTTGAGTGTGTTGCTGTGTGTGGGGGCACAGGTGCAGATTGCAGGATTCTCCTCATTTACCACCCATCTGGGGTGGGGGGAGATTTCCTGCAGGAGATGGCGGACTTCGTTGTTGACCAGGTGTTGGAGTCCCCCAGGTGTTTGATCCTGGGGACTTCAATACCTGGATCAACGACGAATCCTCACGTTTCGGTTATGACCTCCTCCAGTTGATGCAGTCACTGGGCCTGTCACAAGTGGTTGCTTCTGCAACCCACCAGCATGGCCACACACTTGATCTGGTGTTCCAGCTGGGTCTTGAGGTCAATAACCTCAAGATTGATCAGATCACCTGGTCTGATCACTGTGCTGTAGAATTCACATTTGGGCCCCCCCCAAGTAGATCCCCTCCCCCGTGGAGATGGTCAGCTTCCTCCCTTTAAGGGGTGTGTGCCCTGAGGGACTGTTAGCGCTAGCTGACCTATCTTAGGTTGACACGGCATGTGCGATGGGTTCTGGAGAGGCAGTGGCCACTTATAACAGGGTGGTCTCCGAAGCTCTGGATACTCTCACACCAGTTCATATATGACCTAGATCTTCTCACTTGAGGTCCCCCTGCTTTGATGGGGACCTCAAGGTGATGAAGGTCAAGGGTCAGAGGTTGGAGCATTGCTGGCGAAGACCCAGCTGGAGGCCGACAGGCTGGCCCTATGTGCCCACTATGTGGAGTACCAGGGGGCAATTTCCCGTAAGAAGGCAGAATTTCTGTTTAGGGAAATTGCTGTGGGGGAAAACAGACCAGCTCAGCTATTTCGGATTGTAGATAGATTTTTTCACCCTGCCTGTCTGCAGCAGAGAAAATCATTGTCATCCATCTTGTGTGAGGAGTTCACTCTGTTTTTCTCTGACAGAGTGTTAGCCATCCAGTTGGGGATCCCACCAGGGAGGCATTCGCCTCGCAGTGGTCAAGCTGAGGATCTCGGAGGCACTCTGCCTATCTGGGAAGGGTTTAGGCCAGTGGAGGTTTCTGAAGTGACCAGGGTGATCTTAGAGCTGAAGCACACTTCTTGTGAACTGGACCTAGCCCTGCATGTTTCTTAATGGGATGTGTTGAAGCTGTTGGCCCTGTGTTCGCCAGGATTGTCAGGTGCACTATGGCAGAGGGGGTCCTCCCTGCAGCTTTGAAAGAAGCACTGGTAAGATCCCTTCTTAAGAAATCTTCCCTTGACCCTGAGGTCCTGGCGAATTACTGTTCTATCTCCAACCTGCCCTTTCTGGGCAAGATTATTGAGAAGTTAGTGGCACATCAGCTCGAGGATCGCCTCGTGTCCTCAGATATCTATGAGCCATTTCAGCCAGGTTTTTGGGCTAGACACAGCACAAAAACAGCTGAGGGTGCATAATGATCTGCTCAGGGCTAGAAATAGAGGTGACAAGTCAGTTCGTGTTCTCCTTGATCTCACCTCAGCATTTGACACTGTGGACTACATTGTGCTTCTTGATCGGCTCTGTGAGTTTTATGGACTCGCCGGTACTTTCATCAGGTGGTTTGAGTCCCATCTCTGAAACAGAGTGCAGCGGGTAGTGATGGGGAATTTCTCCTCCTCCCCAATACCCCTGTCTTGTGGAGTGCTGCAGGGCTTGATCTTGACGCCGATGCTGTTCGCAGTGTACATGCTGCCCCTGGGTGAGATTGTTCAACAGTACAGTGTGAAGATTCACTGTTATGCAGATCATGCCCAGCTGAACTTGTCTTTTGCTCCTGGAACATCAGAAGCAGTTGAAGTGCTTAACATCTGTCTGGCTAAAATAAACTACTGGATGCCTTCCAGCTGGCTGAGACTCAACCCAGCCAAGATGGAGAGATTGGTGATCGAGCCTGGTTGCGTACGTGATGGGTTGCCACCGGGGGCTGACTCGGGGCTTTTCCTGGGTCCTGCTCCATTGGTGGCTACCCCGAGGGTGTGAAATATGGGTGTAATCTTTGATAATAGACTCATTTTTGAAGATCAGGTGTCATCTGTTGTCAGTAATGGTTTCTGCCATCTGCGGAACATTGCCCGGTTTCAGCCCCTTGTTCCGTCCGAGGACCTGCCGACACCAGTGCATGCTTTAGTGACCTCCAGACTTGACTACTGCATCTCTCTATACTTCAGGGACATGGGAGGGACCCTCCCCAGACTTCAGCTAGTGCAGAACGTGCGGCCCGGTTACTGATGGGGCTCTGCACTTGCTGCCGGTCAGGTGGAGGGTCCTTTTCAAGGTGGGTCTTCTCACCTTTAAGGCCTTATATAGACTGGGTCCTGGTTACCTGTCAGAACTCCTGACTCTGGTGACCTCTGCTCACTCCCTCTGCTCCTCCTCTTTGAGGGGCCTCCTGGACATTCCCAGGGTTCGGCTCAAGACCTCAGGAGATCATGCCTTTAAGCGTCTCTGGGCCGACCCTGTGGAATTCATTACCACCTTCTGTCTGGTAGGCTTCCTCAGTTGAGGAGTTCAAGTGGAGGCTGAAGGCCCACCTCTTTGTCCTGGCTTTTCCAGTTTTCTGGGTACTTCATGTTCTGGTCCCTGCTGTGATATCCTGAATCCCCTTTTTAATTTATTTTAAATTGTTAGATTTATATTTAAGCATTGTTATTGTGTTACTTATTTATGCGGTTTCCAATCATGTCTTGTTTTAACTCTTGTTAGGCACCCAGAGCCTCCAGGATTGGGTGTCCTACAAATAAAATTACCTTGCCTTGCCTCTGTTATCTGACTGGAAATTACCCTCTGTAAGAGCTTTGGCCTTACCTTTTATGAACGCTTACGTGTCATATACAAGAGTACCCAATTTCTACTCACGTTTATTTGGCAAGTTTCAAACTTCTGGATTTGTCTGAGAACAATGTATGGATTGTGGCAAAGAAAGTGGTCTTGAACCCTTTTGTGGCTCATTGACGTGTGTTTGCTTACAATGTGTTTGGTTACTTGGCTAATTGTGGACGGGGCAAGGAAGTGCCCTATCCACAGTCTGTTTACCATATGCTTCATTTTTCTGATGAATACAATGACATCCAAAGTGCAGTAGGGATGCAGCTGAAACTGTTTTAGAGCCTCAAATGTGAACTCATTTGTTATATGACACTGCCCTATTTTGAGGCTGGGATGTATCTGTAAAGGAATTTTCAGCTTTACATTACTGTTTTTAAGAATCCATATGTGTTACATGGAATAAGTCTGAGCTAAGTACTGGGAACATTTTACATTGTTATATATGTATGGAATTTGTATATATTATGTATGTCTTGCTCTATGGGTCCTATTCATAAAGGTGTGGAGTGGGATATGTGCCGTGCATCTCTGGCACATAGCCCACTATGCCAGTCCCCTGTGCACATGCATGATTCAAGTACAACATCCCTATGTGCCCGTCCCCTGGCCAAACGTGCTGATCTGCGCCAGGGCGGGGTGGGGGCTTTGTCAGCACTCCACCTGATTCACAAAGCGTTGGAGTGCTGTGTACGGCAGCCAGCGGGTACGAAACCTTGAGGCAGCTGTAACCCCAAGCAGTTGGATATGCACTCCCTGAGGAAAGCAGCCATGGTGGAAATGGCAGTGGGCATCGGCCCCCTCAATAGGGATGCTTCTGCTGTCGAGGCACACCGGGAGGTTGGGGGCAGTCAGCTGAGGTACCCATGTTAACATCGTGGTTGACGCTGTGCGCACTGGCTGACATCATGGCATCCCGTGGGCGCAAGAGATCCACTGCGGGACCCGGACTGGACAGCTGATTGGCTGCCCACCCAGATCTGACGCTCCACACTTGCCTGCCTCCCCGTGAACCTGCATGTTGGGGCCACGTAAGGGAGCCAGGCTGGGGTCGGTGTTTGTGAATGCGGCCCCAATGCAGATCTCCCAGGGGTGCAGAGCGCCTTTGGTACGTATTTCCCACCCCATAATAAATAGCCCCCTATGTTTGTATGTTTTGTATGGGTGTTTACCGAACAAATAAACCTTTGAATGAAAAAAAAACTTCTATGTCTAGGCATAATTTGATGGTTTCCTTGCCAGGATTCCCCCTTGCAATTAAATGTGGCACAGCTTGCATACCTTTCACTCTCTCCCAAAGACTGTAATTGGTACATATGTCATGAAAGATCACACAACACACAGAGTGGCAGTTCATATGGGATTCCCTTAATGGGAAGTCAGGAGTTTTCATGAAAGTTAATTTCAAGCAGTTTCAGTTCATTGATGAATACACATGAACACATGCTCTGACAAGTTCATCACCAGTTTTGAATGTCTACTCCAGGATATTGCTAGTTACCTTTTGAGCACCTCACCCACAAATTAATATTTGGACTCTCACATCCCTTCAAACAACATGAAGTCTTGCAGTATTCTGACTATTGCAGTTAGTCCCAGCCTTTAAACTGCCCTGGAGAACAAAGGGTTAACTTTCTATGTAGAGCATAGAATGCTGAGTTTGAGCTCGGTTGAGATCTCTGTCTGCAGCCCTTTGAAATCCAACTGTCAGATTCTTTACTGCACCTCACTGAACAGTCGCTCCGGAGATTTCTCCTTTAGTCGGTTAAAGTGTCGGTAAAGGTGTCGGTTTTAAGCCGAATTTGTTCCGCTTAGTCGGTTCAGCCTCTGTCTGCGGTACCATGAGTACTAGATAGGTTTTACCTATTTCTGTGTGGAAATTGTAAACTTGTTTGGAACCGATCACTTTTAGTGAATTTCTGTCTTTTACTTTAGAGTGTGGTTACCAGTCCTTATCGGTTCTAAAAAAAACGTGTTTTGAATGTTTTTTCCAACACCCATGACACGGTTAGGAACCGATAAAGGAGTCTTGCCTGGCGGTTGCCATAAAAAGGGTAAGTTTGGTTAGGTTGGCCACGTCTGAGAAACCCAAGAAGAAAACCGGGCCCACTGGGTTTCAACACTGCAGTGAGTGTAGGGAGGTCTTTGCTAAGGCCGATCCCCACAACACCTGTGTTTTCTGTCTGGGGTTTGAACACCTCGATACAGACTGCCAAATTTGTAAAACTTTTCCTAAATCTACCCTTGAAAAGAGATTAGGTAGACTGAGGGAAAAGGAGGCCGAGAAGTCCGCTGACCTGGATGGCCAGCCCGGTTTGGTTCTGACTGAACCAGAAGGAGTGCCCTCTGACCAGGGCGATACTTCTTCAGGCAAAAGGAGAGCCAATCCTGAGGGGTTGGTACCTACAAAAAGGAAACACAAAGAGAAATCAACCGGTTCAGATCCAGAGGTTCATGTTCCAACTGCCGAAGAAATAGCCAGAGCGATTCGGATTGTGGAATTGCTTCACCTGGTTCTGACCGATCCGGCACCATTTGGCAGGGGCTCAGTTTGGTCAGTTCCCCCGGTTCAAGATTATACCCCTGAAGATTTTTATGAACCGGAGTTTGAGGAGGAGGGGGAGTTTGAGGATGATGGTGACGATGGTGAAAGTCTGAATGTGCCTGTGGAACGGGACATCTCCCCAGACAGACCTTCTGGTGTTTCCTCTCCTAGGCTTTCTGAGTCCCCTCCCCACTTTCTGTTTTATACAAAGGTGGCTGAAACCCTCCAGCTTCCTATGGAGGAGGCCATGGAGGATCAAGAGGAGCCTGATTATGTAGAAATGATGGACATCCCAGAGTCCAGGAGACTGTCTATTTCCCTCCACAAATCCTTTGGGAAGTAGACACTCAAAATCTTAAAGTCTCCCAATACTGTACCTCCTGTTGACAGAAGGATGGGCAAGAGGTACACACTATCAGGCTCAGATATGGAGTGTTTATACCAACAATGCAGCCATGTTGGAGTAGTGCAGGCTGCTGCCTGTGACAAGGCAAATATTCCCTTGGCTTCACCCCCCCCCCCAAGACAAAGACTCCAGGAAGATTGATGCTATGGCAAAAAGCAGTACATGGCATCTTCCTTGGGACTCAGGCAGGTGAACTATATGGTCTGTACAGCCAGGTACCAGACGTCCAGGAGGGACACTGTACTGGCACTGGCTAAACAGGCCTCCCCCCAGCTAGCCAAGGAGCTGGAGGAGGTGCTGCTGGGACTGAGGCATCAAAAGTACAGTTTCATGCTGCTGTGGACTCCAATGATATGTCATCAAGAGTCATGGCTACCTCTGTGGCTCTTCGGAGAATGGCTTGGCTCAGATGTACTAGCCTCTCACAGGACACCCAGGCTAAGGCCATGGATTTTCCTGCAGTGGGTAATTCTCTGTTTGGGGAGCAGACAGAGAATTACATGAAGAAAATGATGTGTACAGGACAACTTATAGGAGTGCTCAGGCCAAGGAGAGGCAGGCAACTCCTCAAAGGCAGCAGTCTAGGGGCAGGGGCAGGCCTTTTCATAGGCCTTTTTACCAAGCACAGGCCTCTTCTTCCTTTTCATAGTGGGGGTTCTTCAGAGGGAGAGGCAGAAAAGGGATGAGCAGGGCTGCATCCACTCCTCAGCCTAAGGCCCCTGCCAAGCAGACACCCTGATGGGCCTGCCCGGGTCGACTCTCCTATTCCAGTAGGGGCAGGCTGGCTTACTTTGTCCAGGACTGGATGTCTATTACCTCAGACAAGTGGGTCCTGGAAATAGTAAGCCAGGGACTGGTTCTCAGCTTCAAAAAATTTCCGAAGATGAGAGCCAGATCTTTTCCACCTGCAGGTCTGTTAGAAATCCTTGCCCTAGAGGATATTCTCAAAGCCTCTGGAAAGCCCGCCACTAGAAAAACCTATAACTCCAAATGGAAGAGATTCAGCATTTGGTGTTCCAAGAAGCATATCTCTCCAGACACTGCTGAATTGCCACCAGGTCTAGATTATATGGCCCATTTCAATGGCTTAGGCCTCAGACCAGTGACTCTCAAGGTGCACTTGTCAGCTGTTTCTTGTTTTCTGTCAGTGGGAAGTCTTCCTCACTATCATCTCATCCTGCGTTCTGTAAATTTTTTAAAGGATTGCTTCATACCAATCCTCCCTTTAGAGACCCTGCCCCTGCCTGGGACTTAAATGTTTGCATTGCTCAATTTATGCAGCCTCCCTTTGAACATATGTCCTCAGCAGAGCTTAAGTACTTGACTTGAAAAACTGTGTTTTTAGTAGCCATTACCTCTGCCAGATGTATCAGTGAATTGCAAGCCATGTCAGTGGAACCTGATTTTATCTCCTTTCATAGGGATAAAGTGGTCCTTAGAACCAATAGGTTCTTGCCCAAAGTGATTTCAGATTTCCACTTGAATCAGTCTATGTCTCTTCCTGTCTTCTTCACTGATCATTCTTCTTCAGAAGAGATGAGGCTGCAGAGTTTAGATGTTAAAAGGGCCCTTAGCTACTACATAGAGCGTACCAATGGTCACAGGTTTGATTCCCTCCAGTTGTTCCTCACTTATGGAGAAGTGGGAAAGGGTAAACCTGCCACCAAGAGAACTATTGCCAGGTGGATTGTGTCTTGTATACAATTCTGCTATGAGAAACTAGGAAAGATTCCACCCTCAGGCCTGAGGGCTCACTCCACCAGAGGTACAGCTGCTTCCCTGGCTGCTACCAGGGATATTCCTCTCTTAGAAATTTGTCAAGCAGCCACCGGGAAAACAGTCCATACCTTTACCAAGCATTACTCTCTGGATATCCAGGCTAGGAGTGATGCTCGGTTTGGCACAGCAGTACGTCAGAGCCTATTCCCAAAGTAGGTTACATAGATACATAGATACATAGATACATAGACAGTGTCGGCAGATAAGGGCCTATGGCCCACCTAGTCTGCCCATTTGAGCTTGTAAGTTCAGTTTGTTTTCCTAGAAGTCTATTTCCCCTTACCCCTGACCTCTAGACTTCCTTTATGTCTATCCCATGCATTCTTAAATCCCGTGATTGTTTCAGCCCCCACCACTTCCTCTGGCAGGGTGTTCCACTTGTCCACCACCCGTTCTGTGAAGAAATTCTTTCTCATGTTTCCTCTGAATCGTCCTCCCTCCAACTTCATCCCATGCCCTCTAGTCCTGAAACATCTTTTTCGCTTAAAATAGTGTTTTCCTGCACCCTGTTCCTCCCTGTAAGATACTTGTATGTCTCTATCATATGCCCTCTCTCCCTCCTCTCCTCCAGGGAGTACATGTTCAGTTCCTTCAACCTGTCTTCATAGGACCTGTGATGCAACCCATGCACCATCTTTGTTGCCCTCCTCTGAACCTTGAAGGTTCTGTCCCTCCTCCATGGTTGGACTGCTTGGTAGTCTGCAATACTCAGAATACAGCAAGACTTCATGTTGTTTGAAGAAAATATTACTCACCTTAGTAATTATGTTTCTTCTAATGGAGTCTTGCTGTATTCTGACCTCCCTTCCTGCCTCCCCTCTCAGAACCTGTTTTTGGGAAGTGGGTGGGCAGGTGCAGTGTTGCACCTCAGAGGCGCTTCTTTTACACCCTCCTCTTTTTGTTTGGGTGTTTGTTTTATTATTATTATTTGGATTGGTTTTTGGTTTTGGGTTTCTGACTTGAGTCTTCCTTGGGAATTCAAAACTCTTGTTGCCAGTTGGCTAATAAAAATTTTACAATTTCCACATAGGATAGTTAGTAAGTTTTTTGCTCGTAAGAATCTGACAGTTGGATTTCAAAGGGCTGCAGACAGAGACCTCAACCGAGCTCAAGCTCAGCATTCTATGCTGTGCATAGAAAGTTAACCCTTTGTTCTCCGGGGCAGTTTAAAGGCTGGGGCTAACTGCAATAGTCAGAATACAGCAAGACTCCATTAGAAAAAACACAATTACTAAGGTGAGTAATGTTTTTCTTTTATGCCTACAGACCTGGCTTACAGTATAGCCAGCTGTTTTGGGGACTCGGAGTCACTCTACCCCACTAATGGATGCTACTTTTGAATACTGTACAGCCGGAGCTACTGTTACAGAACACATCTGTCAAGCTTAACACCTTTCTTAGTTGAGCAGTACCTACATGAGGCCTGCAGGGTACCTCGAATCACAGGCAGTGTGGTCATCCAACCTGTTGACCCACCCTCTGGGATTTTCCATCCAGTTAAAATGTTCAGACAGCCAGTCCCTTTAATTCAGGAATGATAAACATTAATTTGCTGCTTTTTACCTTAGAAGTTAAGGATTCATGGGTAATTACCAGTCTTGCCTTCCAGGATCCCAACCACCTCCTTTTGACCTTCCGTCTTCAGATAATCCCTCCTAGCCCAAAAGTCATCAGTGCACAGTCCTTGAGGTGGTGACCATCTGGGAAACCTGCTTCAGTGCCTTTGGTTCATGTATAGGACATAGGGCACTGTAGGGTGTCCATGCAGCTCCACGTCTGATGACCTGCTATTGTGCCAGGCCTGGTGGACCCCCTCCAGCCACCATGTTCTTCCAGGCACACTTCTCTTGCAGACCTTTAGGTGGCTGCCTCTATCTGGGAACTTTGCCCCAGAACCGAACCTTTTCCCTCCTAAACCTCCTATTTGTCTTCCCCAACCCTTGTCTCCTCCCCTCCCACTAAGGACAGAACTTTAGTGCCAAAGCACTTAGTGCTTTGACGGGCACTGTTAGTAACAATCTTCTCCCTGTCTTGAGGAGTCGAGTTGTTACAGTATTAAAGATGGGTGATAGGAGGAATTGCTGGTCAAGTAAATGAGGATTGGATCATGCTAAACTATGGTGTTACTATATTAAAAATGGCTGACAGCTGGAAGTACTGGCTGGATTGTAGGAGACAGACTTTTTTGTGGTGCTACCTATAGGTGATGAGCTTCAGTAAGAGTAAAATCAGTTTGGTCCTGTACTACTAGCCTATTAAAGTAATGTAACCCCCCACACCCACACACAGCATGTAAAATTACTTTAATTTTTTTGCTTAACCTGGGAAAGGGGAGGGTTGTTTGTAAACTGGGCTGGCAAGTCAATACACTCCCCATCAGCTCAGTTCAGAAAAACACTAAACAACTTGAAATGACCCAAAGGTGAACCAAGGTTCTTTTGTAGGAACACTGCTAAAAAGTAGAAACTGGAAAATTGATGTTTCCAGAGTAGGTCCTTCTCACTGACAACTAGCTAGTCTTGAAGTGCTTTGATTTTTTTCTTCTACTGTTGGGCATTCTTTCTTTTCTTTTTTTTTTTTTTTATGGATATTTTTTCTATGTCCCCTCTGACTTCGGTGTCCAACTCTCTTGGGGATCCCAAGGCACCCACCTGGTTCCATGTGGTGCCTTGCATGCTTCGCCCTCTCCATGGAGCCATGGTTTACCCCCTACAGTGAAGTCAAGGAGGTGGCCAAATTTCCCAATACTCACACGTTCCTATGGCAACATGTAGCATGGCGACTGCCATTCGGATCTCTGAAGTATCGGTATCTCGTCGCCTACAAACACCCAAGCTGTTTTTCCATGTTTCTAGTTACATCCGCACTGGGTGATGGCATGCAAGGATCCAAGCATGTGCATGCACAATGTCATATGGGTGTGCGAGCCCGCCGTCCCCCAGACCCTAATCTGCCTGCCTGCACTGCTTGTGCCACCCATGGTCACCTAGGTGGCAGTATTGCAGTGGAGGCAGTGACCCTCTCTCCCCGGAAGGAGGTGAGCATCCTCTGGGATGCTCTAACTTCTCCCCCCCCGGGCGGTCCCTGATAACCCAGATTTGCTTCTGAACCCAGGTCGCTGGCATCATGAGCGGTAGCATTACCACTGTGTCGATGGGCCAGCTGTTGGGTATTCTTTCTACAAAGAGACCGTTTGTCACCTTTTGGTCATTTCAAATTGTGTTTATTTTGTGATTTTTATTTTGCTGTCTTCTGAAGCCCATACCGCATCCTGAAGGTAGTACCCTCTTGGAAGAATTGTCTCATTCAACACATTGAAGCATAGAAACACAGACAGTGATGACAGAAAAAGACTGGTCCTTCTAGTCTACAAATATTACCCTAAAATACCCTGGGACCTATTGCCTCCATGGGGTCTATGCTTAACCATAGTTCCGCTTTTCTTCTCCATGTTTTCACTTCCCTCATCCTGCAGAGTAACTACAATACCCTTAGCTCACTATCCCACCTAGCCATTTATGGTTCATGCATCACCTCTGCCAGCAGACCATTCCATGGCTCATCTACTCTTTCTTTATAATAATACTTTCTTGTACAAAGCAAAGCAGCTGGATGAACTCCATTCAGACCAGAACATTGGTTCAATATATTCTTCTTTATTTTCAAAAATAACACTTCGTGGGCTACATTTCGTGGTTATACCACTTCATTAGGCCCTTGTGTTTTTCCCATTAAACATAAATATATTGATAATTACATTCTGTTTTTATACCTTTGTATCAATGCCAAGTGCACTGTTCAACCCCACGCTCCATACCCTTATCCATGCACTGTTATCTCGGCTTAGACTTCATTGGTGCTTATTTTCTAGTATTTGTTATCTCAACGTTGATTATCATTACAAGAGCCCAAAAGCTCCATAAGGTGATCTCCCCCTTAAATATCTCAATAACATTACTTAAACTTCTAAATGAATTTATCCACAGACTTCCTCAGTTCTGATATCATTTGTTTTTAAATCAAATAAATACATTCGTATCCACCATGTAATCACTAATAAACATTTTCTTCTTCTTGTTGTATTATATTTTAAGCAGGCCTCACCTTTTATGAAAAATGTAAAGGTTTTCATGTCAGTATTCCTTCCATTTCTTTATGTTTTTTATGCCACTGTTTATCTCTATATAAAGCAGAAATGTGATGAAAATAAGATACTTTTCCACATTCTCTTTCATTGCTTCTTTCATTTTGTGTATATATCATAGCTATCTTGGTTATTTTAAATGCTGCTAGCTGTTTTAAGTTTATACCTCTATTATTTCCACTTCAGCTACTAATGACAGGCCTAAACAGAAGGTTCTCCTCATATGACATTTGTTTCCTCCCTTAATTCATCATGCTCCTCTTTCCTATCTCTAGCACAATCCTTCTTTGCTTAACCGTAGTTCTTACATTCATTTCTGTTGCTTTATATATGTTCATTTTAATCTTTTCCATATGCTTTCTGTTTTATAAAACATTTCTCCTATACTACATGGAGCACATGCCCCTTAAAATTCTATCCCATCCTTTAGGATGTTTAATGTGCATCTTACCATTTCAAAAGCTGACAAACCTTCCCTCTTTACATTTCATATCTCCCTCTTTACCTCAGTTTCTCCAGTGTTTTCCTATTTTAATATAAATACACAGAATAAGTCAAGTGTTCAATATACATGGTTATATATAACACCACAGTATTACTAATGTGAGGAATCACCAACTGGAGGAGTAGAGCTGTTGGCATGGCTATGCAGCGACTCCTCTTTCTGTAGAGCCACCATAGCTCACACCTACACAGTTTATATACTGCTTCAGGGTGGAGGGGGAACTAAATGTCTCAAGTGACATTTCTAACCTGTCTCCACCTACAGGGTTGGCCATCACGGCAGCTGAGCTGCCTGGAGCAGGTTCCCTCGTGGCACTGTGTGGAGGATGACAATGGTGGAGTCACAGCTTCTGTGGAGCCTGCCTGATGGTGGTTCTCCCCCTCCCAGGGCTAGATGCCCCATGTGAATAATTTAATTCTAAATTTTTTACTTTATTTTTTCGACATGCCTCATCCTGCTTTTTTTTTTTTTTTTATTGATTTATAATATTCTGGAAGAATGAAAAGAAAGCTCTGTAGCAGGCAACTCTGCATAGGGGAGTAGGATTTCTAAGGGGAGGGGAACTTGAGGCCTGTGAGTCAGGACAGCCCGGGGATTCTATCTAGTAATAGAAAGCTGCCAATCACACTCCTCATTGAGTCCAGATCTGTCATTCATGCTGCCCAATGTAAAGATCCAATAGACTTCCATCTTGTGCAGTACGTCATCCCATTTAATATCCTTACACTGTGGTTCTGCGACATGTTCCAGACCCCAGAATCTGAGGGAAGAGACAGAGTGGCCTGCCATATTAAAATTATCGCAACTGAGGAATCTTCATTATCTGTACAGATTTTGCTTTTATGTTCACTTATGCAGGTCTTTAAGTCTCTTGTGGTCTTACCTACATAAATCCTATAGCATGGGCACTGGAGGACATACACAACATGATCGGTTGTTCTGGAAATGATTCATTGATGATATACTGTTATTGTGGAAGGGCACAAAAAAGTGATTTGGAGAGATTTGGTAGATCCCTTAACAGTAGGAATGAGAACTTGACATTTACAATGAGGGCAGATGATGTCAGAATACCTACCATTCCTGGACTTGGAAATTTATAAAACTGAATGGGGTTTAGCAACCACTTTATACAGGAAACCAAAGGACAGTAACACCACATTACATAATTCGAGTTACTATGACCCCAAATTGTAGCATAGTATTCCAAAAGCACAGATCATAAGAGCTTAACTTAATTGTAGTGAAGACGCTGACAACCAAAGAGTGGCAGGGGATATAGCCAACAGGTTTGTGGATCAGGGGTATACTTGCTTGCTGTATACAAGGGGATACAGCAAGCAAAAAATGAGGAGGACAGTATACAAAGGGAGGAATTACTTTGAAACAAAAAAAGAGAAAAATGTGGCGATAGGATAGCTCTTTCAACCAATTACAGTCATTTAAGTAACAAGATTAGAAATATCATCATGAATAACTGGCATATTATACAAGCAGGAGATAGTGAAAATAGGAGTTTTAAGGACTCACTCCTGATAGCACCAAAAAAGAATAAAACATTAAAAGACAGCTTGGTACATACTACACATAGAACGGTTACTAAACAGACAAAACAACTTTTACTAGGGCCACTCAAAAATAACACCTTTCAGTGTGGCCGGTGTTTCCAATGTGGGAATACAAGAGGGAAGACTTTCTTTGAACACCCATTTACAAGTGCCAAATACTACATGAAGCAGCACATAATGTGCACCACTGACCATGTTGTGTTTGTCCACCAGTGCCCGTGCAACAAGATTTATATGGGCAAGACCACAACAGACTTAAAGACCTGCATTGGTGAACATAAAAGCAAAATCTGTACACATGATGAAGATTCCTCAGTCACGAGACATTTTAATAGGGCAGGCCACTCAGTATCTTCCCTCAGATTCTGGGGTCTGGAACATGTCTCAGAACCACAGAAGAAGGATATTAAATGGGGTGACGTACTGCTCAAGAGGGAGTTTGCTGGATCTTTGCATTGCAGAAATACACAAAATGTGGGGCTCAACTCACTCATAGGGTGACCAGCACGGTGCTGAACAGCTCTCAGACATACCGAAACAGAACACTGGTTGAGTATAAACAACTCATTGCTGTAGCACTAACCACATAAGCACATAGCTTTCTTTTGAGAACATCAAAAACTGCTTACCACATCGCTGAGTTTTTTTCTCTTTTATTTAAATGCAAAAACGTCTTATAAATAATAATAAAAAAAGGCAGGATGATGCATGTCGAAAAAATTAAGTAAAAAATTTAGAATGAAAATATTCACATGGGCATCTAGCCCTGGGTGGGGCGCGAACCGTTATTGGGCAGGCTCCAGAGACACTATGGCTCCACCGTTGTTATCTTTTACACAGCAACATGGAGGAACCTTCCCCAGGCAGCTCGGTTGCCGTGATGGCCAACCCTGTAGGTGGAGACAGGGTAGTTCCTCCCCCCACCCTGAAGCAATATATAAGCTGTGTAGGTGTGAGCCATGGTGACTCTACAGACAGAGGAGTCGCAGCATAGGCACGCCAACAGCTCAACTCCCCAGTTAGTAATTCCTTGCATTAGTAATAATGTGATGTTATATATAACTATGTATATCGAACACTTGACTTATTCTGTGTATTTATATTAAAATAGGAAAACACTGGAGAAAGTGAGGTAAAGAGGGAGATATGAAATGTAAAGAGGGAAGGTTTATCAGCTTTTGAAATGGTAAGATGCACATTAAATATCCTAAAGGATGGGATAGAATTTTAAGGGGCATGTGCTCCATGTAGTATAGGAGAAATGTTTTATAAAACAGAAAGCAGCAGTCACCATAAATATGGAAAATATTAAAATTAACACATATAAAGCAACAGAAATGAATGTAAGAACTGCAGTTAAGCAAAGAAGGATTGTGCTAGAAATAGGAAAGTGCAGCATGATAAATTAAGGGAGGAAACAAATGTTATATGAGGAGAACCTTCTGTTTAGGACTGTTATTAGTAGCTGATGCGGAAATAATAGAGGTATAAACTTAAAACAGCTAGCAGCATTTAAAATCACAAAAATAGATATGATATATATATATATATGTATATACATATAAAATGAAAGAAGCGATGAAAGGGAATGTGGAAAAGCTGTATCTTATTTTTATCATATTTCTGGTTTATATAGAGATACACAGTGGCATATACAAACAAAGAAATAGAAGGAATACTGACAGGAAAACCTTTTCATAGAAACATAGAAGTTGACAGCAGATAAGGACCTCAAGGCCAATTCAGTCTGCCCATTTCTTTTTCTACCCTATTAATGTGCCATCGGCATTTGCTCTGTCAATGGCCTATCTATTAATACTTATCTGTATTGCTCCCTTATGCCTATCCAATGCCTGTTTGAAGCCCTGTACTGTATTCATATCACCTCTTCCTGAGGTAGGCCATTCCATGCATCCACCACCCTTTCTGTGAAAAAGAACTTCCTCACATTACCCCTTAATCGGACTCCCTCTAATCTTATACTGTGTCCTTTTGTCCTGTTATTTTTCTTATATTGAAACATGTTAGACTCTTTCACCTTGTTAATGCCCTTAAGGTGTTTGAATGTTTCAATCATATCACCTCTCTCCCTCCTTTGCTCTAGGGTATACATATTGAGTTCCGTTAATCTGTCCTCATATGTTTCCTGATGCAGTCCCTGCGCCATTGTGGTTGCCCTTCTCTGGACTGCCTCAATTTGGTTAATGTCCTTGTGAAGGTGTGGCCTCCAGTACTACATGCAGTACTCCAGATGGGGCCTAACCAGTGTCTTGTAAAGAGGTATTATTACCCCTCTTACGACTTGTGATACCCCCACTAATACACCCCAACATCCCCCTAGCCTTACCTACTGCTTTAGTGGTCTGCTTGGATGATTTCAGGTCATCTGTGATGATGATGCCCAACTCTCTTTCTTCCCTTTTGACTGCCAGCAACTCCCCTTCCAACCTATAGGTGGCTTCACGGTTTCTCTTCCCTATATGCATGATATTACACTTCTTTGCATTAAACCCCAGTTGCCACTCTTCTGACCATTTTGCCAGTTTATCCAGATCTCTTCTTATTCTGCCCACCCCATCTGGATCATCTACTCTGTTGCAGATCTTGGTGCCATCTGCAAACAGACGAACCTTACCCTCCAGTCCATCTGCAATGTCACTGATGACGATATTGAAGAGGACTGGCCCCAGGACTGATCCCTGAGGTACCCCACTTGTGACTTGCATCTCTTCTGGCTGTATGCCATTTACCACCATTCTCTGTTTTCTGCCCGTCAACCAGTTTGCCACCCAGTTGACCAATTGACCAACTTCTGACCCACCCCGAGCCTACCCAGCTTATTAATCAAACTTCTATGTGGAACAGTATCGAAAACTTTGCTGAAGTCAAGGTAGGTGACATCAACTGCTCCCTCTTGGTCCACCACTGTAGTTACCCAGTCAAAGAAATCTATGAGATTAGTTTGACAGGACCTTCCTGTTGTAAACCCATGCTGTCTTTGATCCTGTGCTCCTACAGATTACAGGTGTTGCACTATCCTTTCCTTAAGGAGTGCCTCCATAATCTTGCCCATACTGAGGTAAGACTGACTGGTCTGTAGTTCCCTGCCTCCTCCCTGTTACCACTCTTGTGAAGCAGGATCACGTACTGCATAAAAGGTGAGGCCTGCTTAAAATATAGTACAACAAGAAAAGGAAAATGTTTAGTGATTACATAGTGGATACGAATGTATTTATTTGGTTTAAAAGCAACTGATATCAGAACTGAGGAAATCTGTGGATATATTCATTTAGAAGTTTAAGTAATGTTATTGAGATATTTAAGGGGGAGATCACCTTATGGAGCTTTTGGGCTCTTGTAATGATAATCGTCGTTGAGATAACAAATACTAGAAAATAAGCACCAATGAAGTCTAAGCCATGACAACAGTGCATGGATAAGGGTATGGAGTGTGGGGTTGAACAGTTTATTTGGCATTGATACAAAGGTTTAAAAACAGAATGTAATTATCAATATATTTATGTTTAATAGGAAAAACACAAGGGCCTAATGAAGTGGTATGACCACAAAATGTAGCCCACGAAGTGTTATTTTTGAAAATAAAGAAGAATATATTGAACCAATGTTCTGGTCTGAATGGAGTTCATCCAGCTGCTTCGCTTTGTACTAGTTTGAACTGGTCTTTTTCTGGATGACCAGGCATTCTAAAAAACCTAAATAAAACTCTTTTCAGAGGTAAGGCAGCCTGAACTTCTCTCATACAAATTTGCTTTAATAATACTTTCTCACATCCTTTTAAATCTCCCTCCCCCATTAACTTTCGTTCCTGACTCCCCTGTCCTAGCTTCTCTGTTCCTGACAAATAGCTCTTCACAGTTAAACTTGTTCATTCCTTTCAGGAACTTGTAGGTCTCAATCATATCCCCCCTCTCTTGTCTGGCTTCTAGTGAATACATGTTCAGTGCCTTTAGTCAATCCTTCTAGGATCTGCCTTCCTTGCGTTGTACCATCTCTAGCCTGTCCCTGTCCTTTAGGTGGAGACTCTAGGACCGGGCACAGTACTCCAGATGTGGCCTTACCAGTGATCAATACAGAGGTAACAGTACCTCCTGCTTTGTACTGTCGAACCTTCTCCCAGTGCACCCTAGCATCCTGTTAGCCTAGCTGAAGGCCTTGTTACACTGGCTGATTTGTTTAAGTGAGTCACTGATGATGACTCCTAGGTCCCTTTTCTCTGATGTTGAGTCTGTCAGAACCCCTCCCATCCAATACTCTGTTTTGAGGATTTTGTTCCATAAGTGCAACACTTTGTACTTCTTGGCATTGAATTTCAGTTGCCAGACTTTGGACCAATTTTCCAGCCTTTTCAGGTCTCTGCAATTCTCTTATCCTATCCACATTATTAACTTTATCACAGAGTTTAGTGTCATCTGCAAATAGACACAATCTGCCCTGGATTCCTCCTCCAGTGTTACTAATGAATATACTGAAGAGGTCTGGGCCCAGAACAGATCCTTTTGGTACTCTGCTTCTGAGTTCTTGTTTCACTGATTTAATACTTCACTCCCCTACCTATACACAGATCCTCCATTTTCTTCAGCAGCCTTTGGTATGGCACCAAGCTGAATGCCTTGCTGAAGTCGAAGTATAGTAAGTCTGCTGCATAGCCCTTGTCAACTACCCTGGTTACTCTTCCGCTGTCTCAACCCTAAGGCTCACCTCATGATGCAACAACTCTGATTGTAAGGTGTATACTTTGTACCTAGGCACACAATGTAAAAATATGGGGCCCTGCATTACCTAACACTAGCATTCAGCAATAGCAGTCACATTCACAATAATGTTCTGTCGACCAAATGCATCAGCTATCTTAAGTTTGAAGCTTACTTGGAATTTTTCAATGGAACTGTCGGAGGTTAGGCTGCATAACACCATGGATGAGTTCAGCCTACAGCATCACAATTCAGAATGGGAAAGCCGATATCTGCAGCTCTACTAGGTGCCTTTTTTTCTTCTTCCAAGCCAACAAAATCCAAAATGCTGAAGCTGCCTCAGCACAAGACGTCCTCCACTGGGGTGGATGACCAAGGAGCCAGAGATGTGTCATTGCACACGGCCACCAAGACACTAAGCCAGCTTGTCAAGTCAGTTCATTATATGGACAGAAAACTGGACTCATTGAATTCATGTGTGTCCACCTTGGAGGCCAAGGTGGACACAATTGAGCAGGTGATCCAAAGAGCAGAAGGAACCAGCACAAAAATGCAAGACTCAACCTCGGGCCTGATTACTTAGTTTTCCGACAATGTCTGGAAACCTTGGAGAATCAGGCCTGGGAGAGAAACATCCATGTGGTAGGGCTGTCAGAAATGGCCAAAGGAGAAGACCCTCTTGATTTTGCCTGCACCTTCCTCCTGCAGATCCCAAGTTTCATGGAGGAGGATGTGCAAGTTTCCATAGAGAAAGCCTATCATCTCACTCTATGGCCAGACGTGGCAGACCCTACATCCTCACAGACCTTCATGATTATTTGCACTGGAATTAGGGAGTGGATTAGAGCCCTAACGTCTGCCAGACAACTGAGGAATCTCTGGTACAAGGAAGTAGCAATCTCCTTATTTCCCGACCTAGTGTACAGCACCCGCCTCTGTTGGAAGGTGTTCAACCAAGTTCAGAGCATATTAAGGCAACACAAAGTCCAGCACCAAATTCTCCTGCCTGCAAAACTCTGTGTGGTCTGGAAGGGCCACACTTACATATTCAGTGACCCTTAGGAGGCAGCCAAAAAAATCTCAGCAAATTGAAGTGGACTTGAGCACACAAGAAGAGGGAGAATTTGGGCTTAGACTGAATGGTATAAGCTTGTTATTGGGTGGTATATACTGTTTCTCATTTTTCCGCCTACAAATTTGGATTTTACATGTTCAGTGCAGCTTAGAGTTGTCTTAGTCTTCCTCACCTGAAACATCACTCCTGAAGAACAAGTGTGTGATTTTTGGTGGTATTGTATGGCATTTAGCCTCAGTGGGGAATGGGGAATTGGGATTAACATCCAACTCCATTACCCCTGTAGTGCTCTTAGGTGTATACCTTTTGAATATCTGTTTAGTAGTACTGCTGGGAACCCCCACATGTCGTACTGAATGGGGAGATGTCTGAAACATCCTTGATAAGAAATCACATTAGCTTTGTAATTAATTGCTATTCTTCTGTGGAGATTTATGAGTATGTACCTACTTGCAAAATGATAAATAAAATTTTATGGGCCCCGGTCCCTTGCAGCAGTCCTTTCTGTCCCTGTGTGCACAAACAGAGCCTGGAGGGGCAGGGGGTGCAGTCACATCCCCCAGCTTCCCCAGTATGAGTAGTGGTGTCCCTCATCCATTTTTACTGTCTGTGGAATGCTCATAAAGGTCACGCTCAGACTCAGCAGCAACAACATTCAGAGTTTGCACTGGTAAACAGATACAGGTCATGCTGGCCTGCTGTTGAGTGTCACATGGGCACAGATCAGCAGGAGGGGAGACTGAGTGACCAGTTTGCCTTTTTCTTTGAATGCCTACTCCCCACCACATCAGAACAACAGTGTGTGGTGCTGGGAGCAGAATGTTACACTGAACCCATAATATTAAATATCCATTCTGGTGGGACCAGGTGAATAATTTAAAAACAAAGACATGCTGGCTGGCATGTTCTGGCACTGAGTCTCACTCTTGCACAATCACCAGTTGATCAGTCATAACACTAGGGAGGGATTAACTATAGGAGTGGAGGCAGAGAACTGCTGTCAAGGAAGATGGTCAGGTCACTGAATTTAAAAGTCTTAGCTTAGGCCACCTGCTTTGCGACCCAACAAGCAGGGCCCTTGAGAGGGTGGGGGAGCAGGGGATAATTCCCAGAGCCTAGCACCAAGAGAGGCCCAGGCCACCCAGCATACTGTATGCAGGGAACGGGCTGCAAGCTGGTAGGGGCCTCAGAGCCTGAACTTTCCTCGGGGTCCGGAATTCCCCTCAAGGGGCCTGCCAACAAGGCAAAAGAACCCTTTTTTGGAAAGTCCACAATGGTGCCGTCCCTCCCTCCAGTCTCAGTCCCAATCCTTCGGGTCAGGGTAGGACAGAACAGCAGCACATGGTGCTGGAGTGGAATGGGCCTGTACAACCTACAGCTCCATGGTCTGTTTTTCCCTCACTCTTCTGTCCCTCCTCACACAGAAAAAGCTGCCTGTCTGCCTACACAGTGCTGCTTTTGCTTTTCTGTGAAGATCTTTTTCTGGTTTGCTAATACTTAGTTTAGGATTTGCTTGGTGCCATCATGGAGCCCCTGGTTGACTGACTTGCCCCCTCCCCCCCCCCAGCTTCAGCCTGGATCTGTCACTGCCTGGCGGTTCCGGTTCCTGTCCGGCACAGCTATACGAAGACTTTTGTTCTTGGGGGACAGTAAAAATGCAAGATCGGGGTCAGCAGAAAAAAGCCACACAACAGTTAGCAGTTGTAGCATGTGAATATATGTTCAGATGCAGCTCTTGTCTCCGTCCCTCCCAGTTTCACTGTATTACTTGGGAGTACTCTGCGCTATTTCCTGGGTGCCAGTGGACAAAAGTCACACAGCAGCTAAGTGACAAGTCACAATCAGTGCTGGTGGGCATAAGCAGCACAGGGGCTAAGTGGCAAGATAAAATTAGGAACCAGCAGACAAAAGGTCCACAACAGCTAGGTGACAAAGCCTTATCGGGGCCAACTGACATAAGCCACACAGTGGCTAAGTGTGATGAGGCCAAATTGGCAGCAGTGGACAAAAGCTCAGAATGACTTCGTGAAAATATCTGATTAATGCTACTGAAAAACCCCACTTCGTCCCTCACAAGCTGCTGCCCCTGCCACATTGTGGTACCATGCAGTACCAAACTTTTGTCACTACACCACCACTGCAGCAAACCTGGCTCTGCTGTAGTGAGTCAGCAAGCTGTGCTGCTGCTTCGGCCATGCTCAGACCTGCCACCACAACTGCTGTTCTTGGCGACGCTCCAGTTCAGCAGTAATAAGTCAGCCTGATGCTGCAGATGTTAGCAGCAAAAGAAAGTTGGCTAAAATAAACAGTCTTTAAGTGCATGACTTGCAAGACAACTGGCATTTTTCCCAAGATGCTTCTACACAAACTGAAAGCTTGAATGCCTGCTTCTGTCATTCGAAGCCACCCTCACAACCTCTTCAAGCTTTTAGTATTTGCAAGAGCTTTTTGATGAAAATTTTTTTTTTTTGCATTTTCTACATTTAAAGATGTTTGCAATTTTAACCAATGTTCTTTTGCTGATAATGTCTGGAGACTGGAACTCCTGTGCAGCTTACCACTGTTGAAGTAGTTTGCAATGTTTGCATGTACGGCCTCTAGCTTTTGTCTAAGGGAGCTCTACTTGCAACTGCTGACTTTGGTATAATTAGAGTTTTTCATACTGGCTTTCTGCAGAAACTGACATAGATATGCTAATCCCTGGTTCTCCCTGCTGCATACTTCTGTGGAGATTTCTACCAGAAGGGCTCCCTTGTTCTCTATCCAGGAAGCACCCACTGCTAGAACTACACTACCTACTCCTGTACTGTGAGCCGGTCTACAAGTTCATATGCTATATAGAGTGGAATTATTGTTCCATTATTGCCAGTGCCTGTCTACACTTTGCAGTATCATGGGGTACTGCAGCCTGCTGGGATTGAGTTGTGCATGTGTACTATCAAGTAGAGTTTTGCTGTGCACGTCATCACAAAGTTTGGTACACTTATTGTCATGTAGCTCTCATGCACACTCATCTGTACTTGTTGAGAAGTGGTATGAGTCAGCAGCAACAATCAGTAGCAAACCACACCAGTCACACATTTTCTGTCTCACGTCCCGACCCGTGATGCATTTCAGGGGCATGGAACAGAAGCTCTTCTTCATTTCGATCACAATAGGAACTACTCTGGTATGCAGACAAGCTCTAATAAATAAATAACAATGTTTTCATATAGAATGTACGCTGTAAAACAGGTATGGCTTCTGGAGCAGTCTCTACAAACTATGAAAACTCTCTTTATTATATCCCTTCTTATTTTGGGAGGTGCCATAGAAACCAGCACTCGACCCATTAGTTCCACAGTGAATGAAACCAAGCCTACTCCTTATGCTGCTAGAAATAGCAGTATAAATGGTTAAAATGACTTCTTTATAAAAGGAGCATCCTATCAAAGATGGAGTAGTGTCAAGCCTGGGCCCACTACCACTGTACTAATATTATAGTCCTCTCTGAAACCAGAGTTCAGGCAAAAAAATAGTTAAACTCTTCATTTTCTCCGTCTTTAAATCAGATGGGCCAAGGTAAGGTGTGTGTGTGTGGGGGGAGTAGCAATTACAATTTTACAAATGTTTAGCTTGTAAATAGCTATAGACCTGCTACCAAAACTAACTGAGGTACTTTTCCATGCTTAAGCATAATATAAATCCCTTCACTGTGAGCTGTGCCTGTAGATCAAGCAGAAGTGGGACGGCGTTTCTCTTCCCCCAGGTACTCACTTTGCAGTCATTTAGAAGCATTCATCCTTGGTGACATGTCCTGAAACTTAATTGGCTTCATGCTTTACTAATGCTCAGAAATACGAAAATCTATGATTTAATCTGAAGTTATGTCAATAATTAATATACTCTCACTCTCATCTAAATAACAAATCACAGAATCAAACCCCGTGAGATTGAATTCTCATCAGTAGGATTCAGTGCCTTGCTCTGGACTCCTGTCAAGCTGTTTTAGTGTCTGTGCTACAAGCTAGTAGATTTATAAAATTAGACTGAAAGGCTTCCCAAGACAAATGACTATGCAATCCATTTTAATCATGATAACTAAGCAGCCACCCTGAATCTGGTGCTGGCTGTGGCTAATTAATACCTGATATACAGTAGTGTCTGCATTGTAGCCTTTCTTCTACAGTAAATTTTTAATACTTCATGGCAAACATGCCCATGTCAAAATACTGAGAGTAAAGACCCTCCACGCTGCTTGGATCTCTAGTGAGCTTCATAACTTACTTATATATTTTTTTGATTTTGCTATTTTGCCTCTGTAGTTACAGTATGCCTTGATTGGGACCTTCTTCCATGATCCTGCCTCTGCCCCATCTGGGTGACCCAGTGCAGTTGCCCTTGCCCTGACTCCTTTATTTTATGTGCCTCCATGGATTACCCCCAGTGATTGGGGTCCAGCTGACACTGACTTTTCCTTGCATACTTAGAGTTCAAATCCAGTGAGATAGGGACTAGGATGGGCCACACTCAGAGTCTCTGAGGAGCCCGAGGTTGGTGATTTTATCTGCCCAATGGGCCTACAGTTTTCCATTGTTTCTGATCCATCTGCCTTGAGATGCAGAAGTGAGCCATTGCTGCTCTGCAGGACATGGTCAGGTTCCTGGAGCATCCACTCAAACAACACACTACCTCTAACTGATGCATTCCTGGGATGTGGGGGCAAATAGGCAGTGTGACAGGCAGCACTTACTCCCTTCCCAGAGGTTGAAAGTGTCCCATGGGATGGTGCTTTCACATTCTGCTAGTGCAGCTTCCTGTGGTTTTCCTGGGTTTGGATGCAAACTCAGGCTGACTGCATTATGGCTCCTACATCAACTGCAGTATCGAGCCTTGTGTTATTTACCTTAAGAGATGTTGCCTGGTAAAGGTGTTGGAAATGGGGCTTCATGGCAGATAGATGGCAATATAGACAGTTTAATTTTTATTAATTTTAAAATTTGGTGGCTGTGATAGGCCCGTCAAGCCAGAACTCATTTCTGGGTACAACATGGGGAGGTATACAAGGGGAGTAAATGGGGTAAAGCAATTTGAACATGACAAGTGCATGCAAAGAACAATTATTAAGCAAAATGCAAGCAAATTATAGACAGAACAACAAACTAAACAACATGAGCAAAGGTTACTGTGACTGCAGGTAAAACATACAGAAAAATAAAATGGGCAAAATGTGTAAAAATATATAGAATTTACATCCAGTGAATAGATAAATATAATTTGCAGAGGTTACTGGGAAGCTGGGTGATGGGTGTAAGGGTATTCGAGTAGTTCAAGAAAATAGCTAGATGCACGTGCATGTTTTTGAGAATGAGACTAAGAGTGATTTGAATGAGTGAAAGAGGAGAAAGGACGACATTTGGAAGGGGAGAGGGCAGTTATTCCACCGTGCATACCTCTCAATTGTCCTTGATTATGAGGGACGTCCCTGATTTTGCCCCTCGAATTGCTTCGACCCTCACCTGTCCCTTATGGAAAAGGTATTGCCCACACAGAGAAGCTGCTGTAAATTCAGGTTTAAAATAGAAATTCATAATATTCTAAGGTGCCTAATCAAAGATAAACTTTGTACAAATACAGGCAATGGTTTCCCATGTTATGAGGGCCAGTGTTGTCCCTTACCTTATGGTCCCATATGTTAAGTGTTTCTGTCTTTCATTTCAGTGACTAAAGTTTGAAGGTATGCCACAGTGCAGAAAGGTGGATGGAGAAAGAAGAATGGCCTACTATAGATTCCCCGAAGAGGGCTATGAAAGTGTTGAGCATCAGATGAGCATCTCTTTCTTATGGCAGGCCATCCCACTTTTTCTAAAGCTTGGAAGCTTAAGAAACAATGCAAAACTGTCATTAATGGGCCAAATCACAACAGTATACCATTTACAGGAATGAAAACAGAAATACCTCAGAGATTCTGGACCTGCAGTAGAACGTTTTTTGAGCTTGATCTGATTATTAGTGCTCCCTCTAATGAATTAATTTCTGGCCTAAATCTAATAGTGATCCCACCATCCACCTGTCACCAGCAGGGAGAGTTTTGAATGTTGGAAAAATTGTGAAGTTCAAAAGGGCATTTACGTCTCAAAATAGGGTAGAAAGTTTAAAGAAGGACTTTAAGCCCAAAGGGCACCAGCCCCCACCCCCCCAAAAAAAGTTCCCTTAGACATACTTTATGAAAGGGCTAGGTTAGTAAAGGTTACTGTGGTCCCTTTAGTAGTTTATTTTTATGTAGAATTTCTGACTGATAAAGGAACACTGAGCCAAAGCTAATTTCCAGGTGTAACCCAGGAGAGAATTAAGCACAGGAAGTTTATGTGATTTGGTCAGGATCATACACATTATACATCTAGCAGTAGCGGGATTCAAACATGGGTCTGCTGGCTCTGCAGGTTCATTGCTCTGTACTCTAACCACTAGGTTATACTGCCTCCCCCAGTTTGGCCTTGCAGAAAATTCAGTACTGAACTATCCTGGAGATCATAACCAGAAACAGAGAGGTAGAGTTCCCTGTTTCCAGCTGTGGCTGGCTTTTGCAGTGACCAGTCTAGCATAATAATGAGGTCTTTGCATGCTGAGCACTGTAGCATTCTTCACAGAGTGGAATGGGAGCATTTGTCTTCACCAAAATTTACTATTTCAAAGTAAACATTACAGCTGATTGCTGATATAGGCTTAACACTTTTAAGACAAGACTTTTTTGTACTTTTAAGTAATCAGGGCTTGTTACTTAAGCCATAGCAGGGGTCAGACTCAGCATTTGCTTTTAAACAGCAAAATATGCTGAAGGAAAATGCTACCATTGAACTGTATGGAGAGGGCTGGGTGCTGGGGATTTGGGAGCTGAGGGTCTACCTCCCCTTGTGTGGAAGTCCAAATTAAAAAGGACACTAGTGTTGGCATGAGGCATGTTTTTGGGGTTGTAGCACTATTTACACTGATACTTCCCACCACCACCCATTACACATATCCATTATGGACCACCAGGTGGCCCAGTGGTACTGCTATGGGCTCCTATGCTTGCAACCCAAGTTCAGGAGTGGATTCGGGAACCTGCATCCAGACGGCTAGAGCTGGGAGAATGCTGTGAGTGTAGTGTTTGCCAGCTTGGAAAAGTGTTAATGCTGCTGCCCACTGCTGCAGTGATCCCTTTTTGTGGGACAGAGAGACTGCTCCTTCACAGGGGGTGACACTTTGTGTCAGACGTTGCTGTGGGCGTGACCCACCTGAGCATACTGCACAGTGCTAAGAAGTCACTTCATGGGGCAACATCTGTATATGGCGATGCATCCTGCAGCATGAGATTTAAGTGAGGAAACTCTTCCTGCATCCTGAGGGGTACAGCAATACTGGCATTCTCAAGCCCTGCTCAGCCCCATCTCGTCAAATGATGTGGACTTCCAAGGAGGTGCCCCAGATCAAGGCTGTATCCACAGGAGGCAGGTGTGTCAGATGATGGACATAGGCAAGCTAAGGGGTGTTGGCTTGAGAGCTGGCTGGTGTTTGGTGGGATGGGGTGGGGGGTAATCAGCTAAATATACAAAAACAACGTCCTGTCCCCAAAATAGGTGTTTAAGGCCTTGCACCATATTAAGTGCTGGTGTTTACAGCCTCAAGCTAAAGCTTCTCAGACTGTCACCTCCCTCAATTACTTTTCCTGTCACTAAACTTGTTAACCTTTTACTCTCCACTGGGAATCTCCTCTCAGTTCTCAGTTTGCACAGAAAGTAGGCAATTGTAATCCCATTCCATAAGGCAATAGACTTGAACTTGAAGGCATGTAACAAGACTGACTTCAGTCAGTACAGACCCACCACAGTACACTCTGTGTTGTCAAACATGCATGGGAGGTTTTTCCATATACAGGTTTCTGATTATTTGCATCAGCAAAACCTGCAGGCTCTGGTACTATCAAGCTTCTGAACTGGCCACTTCACAACAACAGCACTGTTTAAGAACAAAAAACGCAAGGTGCTGCGTCCAACAGTGGACACCAAGCTGATCATCCACCTAGACTCCAAGCAGCCCTCTGGTTTAAAATGACAGACTTGCTTTCTGCTAACATCTTTCAGTCACCTTATGGTTTAGCACTGCAGTCTGTCTTTTTTACCCCCAACCCCATCATATCTTTGCTTACATGTGTGCATGGTACATTTGCATGTATATGTATGCCTGCACACACTTTCATCCACTGTGTCTGCCTGTGTGCGTGCGTGCGTGTGTGTGTGTGTGGTGTGGGGTGGCATACTCATATGGACATTCCAGCTTTGTGTGCATACTGTATCTATTCTTATTTTTATTTTCCACAGATGCCTCTATCTTTGTCCCCCCCAACCCCACACACATTTGCCACCTTTCAGCCTTCTTACTAGGGCCTGTTAATTAGTCTCCATTTGAGAACACATCAGCTCATTCACTCCTACTATGCCTTTTCATACCAGTTATCACCCTTTTGTTTACCAGATTCTTCCCTTACCTTCCCTATCATCACCTTTTCTCCTGCAGCCTCCCCCAATTTCTTTCCTTACATATATATCCCTTACTTCTCTGTACCTCTCCACTAACTTTGCTTTTTTTTTTTTCTCCTTTTGATAATTCCTGAAGAAGACCTATGGTCAAAATGTCGACTGTAATCCAATTTTCTATTTTCAGCATGCATTTAATAGCACTGTTTAAGGTCAACAATGAGATCATCACAGCCATGGCCATGGGTTAAGGGACAGGTGCAGGATGAAGTGCACACCTAGCCAATGAAGTTGCTGCCCCTCAAAAGGGCATACTCAAAAAATAAAGAAGAGGAATGCGCATACCAGCTGAGGACTATACTTCAGTTGAATTTATTTGATGAGAGACATGGAGTAAACTCCCCTGCTTATCGCCTCCCAAACTGAAGGCTTCTTCAAGGGTGAAAGTAGCCACAGTTTGGGAGGCGACAGGGTAGCTTTACTCCATGTCTCTCAATTATTAATATATTAATAGGTTGGCCACTTACAATGAAACATGGGCACCAGCCACTAACAAGGGCCTTGTTAGTTGACCAGTGTCACGCCCATTGCCAAGGGCCATTATATTATTTAAAACATGTAAAAGCAGCCACCCATTGCTTACCGGAGTGCCCCCACACTCTCGCTGGCATCTCGTCATCACGCTAGTGAGCACGGGGGCTGAGCATGGGTGGCTGCAAAAAAACCGGAAGTCCTTCGGACCCGGTGAATACAAATTTATGAGGGATGTAACTGTTGTATGCATGCAAGATTTATGGAAATTTGAACATTATCGGGATCCTATGTAGGTAAGGCACTGATAGATATGGTGCAGGGGCTACTTTTTGTATCTTGGTGAATCTCTTTAAGAAGAGAGATCAGATAGAGCCATCTCTTAACTCATTACAAGCAATGGGACAAATCATGTAATAGTTGTTTTTTTTTTTTTTGAACAACTTGGATAATGTGACAGTTTGATATTAATGTAACTGTAACAATCTGCTATGTATACCTGTACTGTATTCTTTTTTTTGTTTGTTTTGTTACTATAGGCAAAAATTTAGAGGGTTGAGAAAGACACCAGGGAACAGCTATGCTGAAATGTGTGTGCAACTAAGTAACTTATTAGAATGCTGAGAAGAAAGTGCAAAAGCACTTTCTCTAGAGGAGAAAGTTTTATTTCTTCTAGAACAGTTTTTAAAAACTGTACACAAGGCTCTGAGAATATGGTAGTTGGACAAAACTCTGAACTCCATGAGGGAGGCAGCTGAGGGGGCTCATCGGTTCATATCCAGTAGACCATCCTCTCTCCGTAAAGGGAATGAGGGAGTGACATCAGGTGGTATTAGGGGAACCCGGGGGGGGGGGTGACAGCCTAAAGGAAGCCAGTTTGTGCCTGAATGGAAAGGGGGAGCCACATGGTCTCAAAAGCTCAGAGACAAGTGAACACAGGTGCCGTTTCAGCCAAAAACTGCGGCATTTGTCTTACAATTGTTTGAAAATGTAGCAAAAGGTGTGAGTGCAGCTGGAGGGGGTAGCTCGAGAAACTCCCCACAACTGGCAGCCTGTACACGGAGTACAGTGCCCTCTAACTCCTTTGCACACATGTATCCTGCATGTGTGAATGGGACAGTGACCCAGGGATTGAGGGACACCAAGCCCTCCATTTCTTTGGTGAAGTAAGATCTGATTCAAGAGGAACAGATCTTGCCTGGCTAGTTTTCTAGGATTAGAGGAGTGACGATGGGTCCTGTGGTTTCAGTGCCACTGACTCAGATCTTTCTAAGCTGGGAAGGTGGCCAGGGCATATGAGAGGTAGATGTTATACCAGACCTCCCTGTGGATGTAATCATGGGTAATGACTTCGATAGCAGGGCCACTATTGTGTGTGTCACTACCTGTAGCAAGGTGAGGGAACTGGTTTTTGAGGACACAGGGGGAGCAGTGCATGAGAAAGCAATCCCTACCTCAGTACCAGGAGAAGTTGTAGCTGAAGAAAGAATTGTGAGCAGCAGTTCTGAGCCATAGCTCAGACTGACGAGAGCCCAACTGTAGGTGACTCTCCCGCAGCAGAAGGTATTCTGGAGAAGATCAGGCATGAGGACTAGGGGAGAGCTCAGCAAACTGACCCATCCCTGCAAAAGCTAAGGGAGTTAGCCACCAGTGTGGAATGTGACTCTCTGAGTTCTGGGAAAAGGGAGGTGAACTGGGATAAAGGGCTCCTGTACCATGAGTGGAATCTTAAGGGAGTATCAGAGGAAGGGATACTTCAGCAGATAGTGGTTCCTAGAGAATATAGGAAGCATCTTCTGGCCTTAACCTGGTTCAGGACACCTAGGGGTCAGCCATACAAAAAAGTGGCTGACTGATCATTTTTACTGGCCCAGTATTTTTAAAGATGTGGCACACTACTGCCAGACTTTTCCACAGTGCCAGAGGGAAAGGTTGGGAACAAGGCTCAAGTGGCTTTGGTTTCCCCACCTGTTATCAAAAAGCCATTATGGCGAGGTGCTGTGGTCATTGTGGGACCCCTTAGCACCACAAGTCACACTGGCAAACGGTACATTTTGTGGTCTTAGATTACACCACAGGGTACCCAGAAGCAGTGCTCTTGTCCTCCATCGAGGCTGAGAAGATGGCTCATGAACTCCTGGAGATATTTAGCTAGGTGGGTTTTCCCCAGGAGATTCTGTCAGACCAGGACACCAACTTCACATTTGATCTCTACAAGAGTGGAAGCAGGGAGGTGGCAGGTAACTATAGGCTGGTCAGCCTAACATCGGTAGTGGGAAAGATTATAGAAACACTGCTCAAGGAAAACCTTGGAATCCATTGGAGCACAAGATCCAAGACAGCATGGATTCACAGCAGGAAGGTCATGTCATACTAATCTGATTAGAGTTTTTTGACTGGGTGACAAGGGAGGTGGATAAGGGGGGTTCAGTAGATGTAGCATACCTCAACTTCAGCAAAGCATTTGACACCGTTCCGCGTAGGAGATTGGTAAATAAGTTGGGCAGCCTGGGTGCGGGCCACAAGGTGGTGAACTAGATTGGTAACTGGCTGAGGGACAGGAAGCAGAGGGTGGTGGTTAATGGAAGAATTTCAGAGAAAGGGGAGTAACCAGTGGGGTGCCTCAGGGGTCAGTCCTGGGGCCAGTCTTTTTTAATGTCTACATCAGTGACATAGTGGAAGGGCTGGAAGAGAAGGTGGTCCTATTTGCAGATGACACCAAGATCTGGAATGGGGTGGACAGGATGCGAAGGGACCTGGGAAGGCTGGAAGAATGGTCGGAAATGTGGCAGCTGAGGTTGGAAACGAAAAAGTGCCGAATCATGCACCTAGGGAGCAGAAACCCTGCAGAGAGCTGCAGGTTGGGGGGGGGGTTGCTAGCAGTCACCAAGGAGGAAAGTGATTTGGGGATTATCATCTCAGGGGATCTAAAGATGGCCAAGCAGTGTACCAAGGCTGTAGGGAGGGCCAGTGGTATGCTGGGGTGCATAGGTAGGAGTATCGCTAGTTTTTTTTTTTGTATTCTTTGTTAACTGGGTAAGGCCCACTAGGCACAGCTACCTGTTTTCAGGGGCAACCCAGGAGCTTTTGGGTGGTTAAGTGACTTGCTCAGAGTCACACAGGATGCAAGTGGAGTATGCAAGTGGAGGTTGGGGGAATCAAACCAAGGTCTGCTGAACCAAGCTCATTCACAGCTCATTACTCTAACCTCTAGGCTATACTGCCAGCTAGTGGGAAAGATTATGGAGACACTGCTCAAGGAAACAGAAGAGAGGTGGTGATGCCACTATACAAAATTCTGGTGAGGCCACATCTGGAATACTGTGTACAGTTCTGGAGGCCACATCTTTGTAAAGACATAGACAGGGTAGAGGCAGTTCAGAGGAGGGCAACCAAGATGGTGCAGGGATTGTAACAGAAGACATATCGGTAGAGGCTGAAGGACCTCAATATGTATACACTGGAAGAGAGAAGAGATCGGGGAGTTATGATACAAACCTTCAAGTAACTTAAACGTATAAACAAGGTACAGATGGGCGACCTCTTTCAGTATAAGAGGGATACAAGAACGAGGGAGCATGAAATGAGATTGGAAGGGGGTAGATTGAGGGGCAATGTGAGGAAGTTTTTTTTCACAGAAAGGGTGGTGGATGCATGAAACAGCCTACCCCAGGAGGTGGTGGATGCATGCACAATGGGGGGGGATTCAAGCATGCATGGGATAGGCACAAGAGTACCTTAGGGAGGGAAGGGAGAGGCACAAACCACTGACCAAGCAGGGTCAGAGGGCACTGTTAAAATAGGTAGGATATATGAGCAGACAGGATGGGCCGAGTGGTCCTTATCTGCCATCAATTTTCTGTGTTTCTGTGTTTCTATGATACTGGGTTTGTCTTCGGAAGAAATATGCAGTAAGGTATCTCAGGGTCTCGTCATACCATCCCAAACGTAAGGTCTGGTCGAGCAGTTCAGATGGTCTCTTAAAACAATGTTAAGGGTATTAGTTGAGCAACATGCAAGACAGTGGAACTAGTACCTACTCCATCTCCTATTCATGTATAGGGAAGTCCCCTAGGAATCCACAGGGTTCACACCCTTCAAATTCCTGTATGGCCATAGGGTAAGGGGCCCCCTTAATTTGGTAAGGGATGAATAGGAGGGTGAGTTTGCTCCCCAAGGAGAATCTGTTTTGGAGTATGTCCTGAATTTCAGGTCATGGCTCAAGGAGCTCATGGGATTTGCCCTGGAGCACCTATCCACTACACAACAGAAGCAGAAGACATGGTACAACCATGGGGCTTGAACCCAGGTGTACTGTATTAAGTCGGGCAAAGGGTAGTGATGCTCATCCTTGTCCAGCAGAAAAATTAGAAGTGGCTTGGTAGGGGCCTTACTCAGTGATCAGTAGGGTAAATAATGTTAATTATGTGGTGGCATTACCAGACAGGAGGTGCAAACAGTGAGTTTGCCATGTAAATATGATGTAACCCTACCAAGACAGGGACAAGATGGTTCTGGCTATGTGTTGCTATCCAAAGGAGGGGGCAGAAGCAGACTTGCTAATGGATCTCCTGGGAGAGGTGAAGGGAGACTCTTCAGTGGATGATGTCACCCTCACAAAGTGACTGACATCGGTCCAAGCTGCCAAAATGAATGGGGTGCTGCAAATATTTGGTGAAATATTCTAGGGGAAGCCGGAGTGTACCATACTGGTGGAGCACCATGTGGATACAGGGTCGCAAACTCTGCTGAGGCAGTTACTGTACAGAGTCCTTGAAGGTATAAGAAATGCCATAGAGGAGAGACCAAAGAGATGCTGACCCTCCAGGTGATCCAGGAGACAAGTAGTTCCTCTGCCTCCCGAGTGGTACTGATTCCCCAAAAGAATGGAACCATGAGGTTCTGCATTGAGTACTGCAAGTTCAACAGCTGCACCAACTTGAACACATAGCCCATGCCCAGTATGGATGGGGGTAGTTGGGGGAGCCTGTTACCTATCCAGCATGGACTTGAGAAAGGGCTGTTGGCTGGTACCCTGACCCCCAAACTCAGAGAAAGGTCTGCCTTCGTCACCCAATTTGGATTATTTGAGTTCAGAATAATGCCAGTCAAAATGAAGAATACATTCAGTCACTTTTCAGCAGCTCAGGGACTGTATTCTGCAGGGGGCATGAAACTTCGCTCTGGCGTACCTGAATGAAATTGTCACCTATAGCCAGACCTGGGTAGATCACGTCAGGCACGTGGCCAAGGTGTTCTGCTGACTGCAGGCCACTGGGCTGGCAGTCAAGGCAGAGAAGTGCCTGATAGAAATGGCAGAAGTGTCCTACCTTGGCCAAAGGGAGGGGAGTGGGTACCTCCCGCCTGAGTCAGTGAAAATTGAGGTTATCCAGGGATGGGCCATACCCATAACCAAGAGGAAAGTATGGGACTTGCTAGGGATGGCAGGGTACTACTGTAAGTTTGTGCTGAATTTCAGCAGCATGGCCAAACCCCAGAAAGAAAATGACGGAAAAGGTTCAGTGGATAGAAATGTGTGATACTGCATTCCACCAGCTGAAGGAGGCATTGTGTTAGGCACCTGTGCTCACCAGTCTGGACTATTGTCTTAGGTTTATTGTACATGTAGATGCATCTGATTATGGGCTAAGAGCAGTTCTGAACTGGGGTACACACTCAGGAGAGGAGCACGCAGTCATGTACCTGAGCAGGAAGCGGCTGCCCTGAGAAGAGGTGTACGTCATGATCGAGAAGGTGAGCTTTGCAGAAGCTGCAACATTACCTGCATGGAAGAGAGTTCACCCTGGTTACGGATCACAATTCGACTTTTATGGTTGCATGGGACCAGTGGCCTGAATTCAAAATTACTTAGATGGAGCCTACTGCTGCAGTCCCATAATATGGACATTAGGTACCACAACTGGTCATAGCATGGCAATGCAGATGGGCTTTCCAGACAATAGCTAGTGCCCTTGTTTCTTTCTGAAGTTGGAGAGGCCCTAGGAGAAACTAAGGTAGGGTTCACACAAAGAGTGAACGGAGAGCATAGCAGGTGGAGCCAGCCAGTCCACATACTAAAACCGAAAAAAAAAATTAGTGCTGCTAAAAAGTTTTTTTTTTCGGGGATGTAACAATTTGCTATGTATACCTGTACTGTATTTATATATATAGGTCTTTCTGCAAGACTATTAGTTTGAATTTCAAAGCTGCTGGGAAAAGTCAGGCCTACCAATCGGTGAAAAGAAAACTGACCATCTGGCTCTGTTGAAAATTTACTATCTGACTGCCCAGTCTAATGGCAGGACCTCTGGACAATTTATGGTTGGGCTTAAAGTGTCTTTGATACCTGGAAGTGGCCAGCTAACTCAGACATTCCTGCTGGGGCTCATGTCTTTGGACAAACTACAGATGTATTTGTCCAACATGCTGTACCAAACTGGTTTTCCAAACCACCGCTCCAGACGAAGGATTTTGAATCCATGTCAAGAGAGTGACATATTGGATGATGTGTCATGGGGAAGGCTACTGGAAGGCTTTTAGGTCTGGTAGGGCCTGAAAGAGACAGGCTTGGGACCACAAGCAGTTGCCATCTAAGGGTTGGAATCTGCCCTGATGCAATGTTTCGTGGTAAGCTGATCTACCTTGATAGAGTGAGAGAGTTTTTTTCTGTGTGAAAACCTGTGTGCAAATATTTTCTTTTCCATTTCTGTAAAATTGCTGTTCCCTATAGTCTGTGTGTGTAATACCCTGTATTATATGTGTAGTATCTTGAAGTTATTAAAAAATATATATTTTCATATACAGTACTTCATGTTTCTGTGGCTGCATCCTTTGAGGTACAGCTAACTAATTTATAATTGACAAAAGCTGGTTTTCCGCCTCTTAAGAGAAAGCTACTTAATCTGTTTCTAAAGTAAGGTGTTCTCAATTGTGACAGAGAGGTGGGTCATGTGTACTTGAGCACATAGCGCTGTGCTGTGTGAGCAGTGGCTCCGAAGAGATTCAGATCTAGACATACCTTGAAAGAGTATCTATGCTGATTGGCGGTAGCTACAGAAGTATTGAGAAAGCTGATAGTAATAACGCAGGCTGAGTCTGGAAAAGACCAGTTTGCCACAGTAACTTTTTAAATGTATTTATTGCATTGTATTGTATTTATTGTTTATGAACATATTTTTTTTACAAGTGTTTCATATGCAAATCTGGTCATAACTATCGTACTATTAACTGCACTGTTCTTTTGTCCTTAATTCTTTCCCACAAGCTGATTTTGAAGCCTGGTCTGGTAACTCTCTGAGAGCGAATTCTGGACTGCACTCTCTGCTGTCGTCTGGTTTTTTTTGTGCTTACCATTAAGCTTATGTTTTCTTTCTCCACTTCCATTCCCCCACTTCCCCTCTTCTCCTTTTCCTTGTTTTTTTTTAGTGTGGCTTCCACTTGGATCATTTTAATAATGATTTATACTGTAAAACATTTGCTTTTTGTATGTGCTCTTGAAAATTCCTCTGTACACCCCCCCCCCAACATTGCAACTAGAGACACGCCTTCCAGGGCTTTGCTTGCCAACCTGGTAAAATATATTTAAATGAATATATTTTGGCTACCTGTACCTTTTGTATGACTTTGAAATTTAACAGTGGTCAGTGACGTGGGCGAAAACAAACATGCTGACATCCGGAAACGGGATGCAAAACGGGCGAAACTGGAAAGGCAACAAAAGTTTGACCTTTTCCTCGAGGTGCTATGACCTCAGAGTTAGTTATAATAGTAAAGGGAGGGCAAAGCCCCCCCCGCAAAAAAAGAAAAAGTAATCATTCTGTTTTGCACTTTATGCCTTGTGATTCCGAGTTCGCTTTTAAAGATTCACCCTTATCACATAAAACTAATTTAACCACAACCTGAAGTGGCACTTACCATGGTATATTATTACTTCATTTAAAACATGTTTTCGATGTTCCTAAACTGCATGAAAGTCTATTTGCAGATTCTGTTTCTTGTGTCCCGAGTAAAAAGAAAAAAAAGGCTGTAATACCATTTGACTAAAATAATTAATATATAAGCTTTCAGTCACATGGGCCTCTGTGTCAGGCACTGTGATAAAACAGTTCAAAGTAAATGTCCAACCTACTGGGATAAGGTATTGGGCTTCATAGCCCAATACCTTTTGCCAGCATGAGCTGATTTGTGCTAAAAGTAAAATTTTCAACCGAGTCTAAATAGTTTTAGAAGGGATTGTACTTGGCTCCGTAGCCACTGCTAGCAGATCCCTTCTACCTTCCTAGTATGCCTGCTCTGCCCCAGTGTGCTGAAGTTTCGTGACATATCAGCAGGAAGAGCGTGGGGGTGTGCCCTATACAAGTCTATGGGGTGTTTTTTCAACGCCGGTTTTTGAAACTTTAAGCAATCTGGGAGGGAAATGAGACCCTCCACTCTATGACCCTATTAGTAGAGCAGGGGCTTTAATTTCCCTCCCAGATTACTTAAAGTTTCATAAACTTGCATTGAAAAAATGCCACATAGACTTGTATAGGGTATGCCCCCACGCTCTCAATGTTGATACATCACAAAAACTCAGAGTGCGGGGGCAGAGCAGGCATACTAGGAACTTGGAAGGGATCTGTTGGCGGTGGCTGCAGAACCAGGTACAATCCCTTCTAAAACTATTTAGACTCAGTTGAAAAAATTACTTTTAGCAGAAATCAGCTCATGCTCGCATAAGGTATTAGGCTATGAAGCTAAGTACCTTACAGCAGAAACTTCCTTTAAAGGAGAGAAATTTTATTCAGAGAACTCAATGCTAATTATAATCATAAATTCCAGCACTTCAGTTTCTTGACATCTAAACAACTTGAAATTATGATTATAATTAGTGTTGAGCTCTCAGTATAATTCCTATCCTTGGAACTGTTCTATCACACTGCTTGACAAAGAGGTCTATGTGACTTTGAAAGCTTGATTAGCTCAAATTTCTGTTAGTCAAATAAAATATATTACCATCTGTGTTTTAAGGTTGCTTGGTTGGTGTTATATTTATTTTTATTTTATAATTTTTGACCAGGAAAGGCACAATAAGCTGAGGCTTGTTTCTGGGTGCATTCGGAGAGCACTGGGAAAGTCAGTGACTTGGTCATGGTCACACAATATGACAGTGGTGGCTGTGGGATTCAAACCCAGTTCTCCCAGTTTGTAGCTCAGAGTGCTTAATTACTATGCTATACTGCCTGCTGCTGTAGTCAGCAGATTTCTTGTGAGTATACAAGGGTAGCTTTACAGCAAGGCAGCAGGAAAATTGCCCAGTGAATTGTCGACTAAATTTGAGTGAGCCTTCAAGTAATCCTGCCTGCCCAAGGATATCCCTACAGATAATGCATATAAGGACTTACAACATGGCATCTGGTCAATTTTCACTTCTCATAGATCAGGAACCCATCACGATACTGTGTTAACCTAGCATATATTGCTCAGAAGAGATTACACAGGTGCATTAATCAAGAGCACAACCAGGCGGGGTCAGAAAAGTTAATATGCTAATTGCATATCCTTAGGGTCAAAAAGGTCACAAAGCAAATCAAACAACATAGCAACATCAAAAAGAAATCATTCATATTAAAAACACACATGACCCAACCCCCCTAGCAACACTGTTCAAGAATCACAAACTACAAAGGAAATCCATCCATCTTTGAAGAGATGTACCATACTTCCTAATCAAAAATCCAAACCCAAAAAGCCTTACTGCTGCTTATACAAGAAAAACATTTTAAGCATCTAATAAAAACATGAAATACATTTCAAAATTATGATTCTACGCAACAACTAAAATCTGCATATATACGTCACTAAACCACCAGCAAAACGTCTACAAACATTGCTCTGAAAGCTAATAAAATATCATAGAAACACAGAATTTGATGGCAGATAAAGACCACTTGGCCCACCCAGTCTCCCATTTCCCTACCTAATGGATAAGCTGCAGATCCTAGTTAACCAGCAGCCTGCTTCTTTCTACCCCCACCCCCTAGAATTGCCTTATGACTGTCCCATGCATGCTTGAATTCAACCACTGTTTTTGACTCCACAGCCTCCTCCAGAAGGCCATTCCATGCATCCACAACCCTCTCTGTGAAAAAATACTTCCTTACATTACCTCTGAGCCACCCCCCCATCTTCAAATTGTGCCCCCTTACCCATCTGTCATGCAGAAAAAAAGGACAGCTTATACTTCCTGTGTGAACCTCAGCTGCACAACAGTACACCTAAATGAGGTCACATGACATCTAATCAACAGCCTACGCTACCAGGTCTGACTCATATCACATAGAAGGAGCAGGAAGCACAGCCCAGGCTTCCAGCTTAGCCTCACAGATCACATGTGAAGTACAGGAATAGCTGTTTAAAGCAACAAAATGGCCCACTCCTTGCAGTGCAACCACCCCCACCTAGTGGTTCAGCTTACCAGCTGCAGCCTACCCCCTGCTGCATATCTGATTATGCTAATGTGCTAAAGGCAACCATTTAAAGAGAGGTTCCAAGATTTAAAAAAATTGGGGTTTCAGTACAGTAACCCATTACCGTATGCTGGTGATAATCCTGTGAGGTAACAACAGAATGTTTTTGGTATGTCCACTGTGGGAGAGAAGGAATCAAAAATCATGTCAAATAGATAGCCAGCTGATCCCTTCCATTTCCCGGTATGCCAGCCCTGTTCCCATGCTCGGACATTTTGTGACGTCTAACCAGAGAGAGCGTGGAGGTGCGACACATACAAATCAATGAAGGATATTTTCAGAGCTGTTTTATATTAATTAAAGCAACCTTTGATATAAATGAAAGCCATCACTCAACTAATAGGGCCCCTATAAATTGAGTGATGTCTTTCATTTATATCAAAGGTTGCTTTATTGCTATAACACAGCTCTGAAAATGTCTTCCATTGACTTGTATGTGGTGCACCCCTGTGCTCTCTCTGATTAGACGTTATAAAACATCTGATCATGGGGGCGAGGTCGGCAGCCCAGGAAGTGGAAGTGATCAGCTGGATGTCTGGAACGGTTTTCGATCCCTTCGCTACCATAGTGGATGTACTGAAAACATTCCCTTGTTACCTCACATGACTATCACCAGCATAAGGTAATGGGTTAATGTATTGAGAAACCCTTTTCAAAATCTTGGAACTGTTCTATAAAGATACAGAACCAAATTACAACACTACTTCACTGCTGAAAAACTAACATGTACTTAACATTTTATAAGTGGAACAGGGCAGTTCTATCAGAGATTATGCTATGTCAAAGTACCTCATGGTGGTTGAACAACTCAGTACATAAACATATCATAATCCCCCCTCTGTCGTGCCTCATTCCTTATGTAGTATACCAAATTGCACATATCCCAATAATACTAAGCATCATTGGAAGTATATGCAAATCATCATGCATATTCTTTACACTAGGAGATCTAGCTATGTAGAGAAGCAGCATTCAGTACCCCGTGGACCAGTTATAAGTAACTGGTTTAGCCTAATATAGCTTTGAAGGGAGTATTTTACATTTTTTGGGAAAAGGTCAACTGCCTTGACAAAACTGCTACCCCCTTGAAAAATTCTAGATCCACTCTATGATGCTTTACAATAATGAAGTATGTTGAATATGGTATTTCTTTGAAACTTGAATTTATTGCCAGTGCCCTCCCAGGGTAAATGTGCATTAGTGAAGTATGTTGAATATGGTATTTCTTTGAAACTCGGATTTCTTGCCAGTGCCCTTCCAGGGTAAATCTTGCTTCAGGGATGTTGTGCTAAAGTTATTGTCTTTAAAATATTATCAGTTAAGCTTCTTGTAAATATTTCAGCTGAGATAAAAATCTGATATATCTAAAGTTTCAAGGCACTGGAACCCAGGCCTGAGGCAGTCCAATAGGGGTCGTTTGGTAAACAATAGAGTTTCTGTCAGCTAAAGGGTACTTACACTTCAAATAGGTGAATGTTTTCAAAGTCATGGGCTCTGTTTTAAGTGTAAACAAAGTCAGAGGAGGCAAGACAGAACCCTGTGGACTTTAACAGATGGGAAGACAAAATAATGTACTTGCAATCCATGAAACCAGGGTCTGGATTACAAGTCTAGTTTGGATCACTTTCCTAGATGGGAGTTTTTCCAAGGACGCAAGGACATGTCACACATAGTTTCCTGCTTTTTCATACTGGAGGGAGTATGTATGGAAGCTGAGGACCAGATTTTTCTTGACACCTAGTATAATTGCAAAATACTGAAGAGCAGCATCCTGGAGATGCTGGAGGGGCTGTGGGTGTGAGCAGGCTGATCAAGGTCATATCGTGTGGGCATGTGAGCATCTGGGTCCCCACTGGCAGGAGGTAGTTCAGGAGCTAACAGAGGTCTACGAATGCCTGGAGTTGCTAGTCCCTGTTTATATTCTGACCATACTGTGCCGGAGGGTATATGGATTGACAAAATTACATACAGATAGGTTGCTCTGTTGCTCCTGGCCGTAAATAAAGCCATAACCAGGCTGTGGGATTCCAAAACTTTACCCACCAAAGAGTCTTGTAGAACACTGTTCAAAGAAATGTATGCTTTGGAAAGGCTGACTGCTCGACTCTCTAACCACATGGAGGTCTTTGAGCTTTGCTGGGGAAGATAGGTGAGGTACCAGCTGGAGCACTATGCAGATTTTGTATCTTAAAGGCATGTGGGATGGCGGAACTAATGGGGGGCCAAGATGTAATAATTTTACATATGCACCCCTTTCTGGAAGTGAGGTGAGTACTGACTGTTTTCTGTGAGTTCCCTCCTCCTTTTTTAATTATTGTTATAGTACAGTGACTCCTCTCTCTTAGTTCAGTCTAGTTAATTGTATACTTACCTCTTTTATTTTTTATTCCAGATTACTTTAATTTTTTATATTATGTTAAGCAATTAGTGGCTTTAACCTGTAACAGTCACATCTTTGCAAGAGCCCGAGCTTTTGGCTTGGGCGGATCACTGAATTCTTTGGAATTTTACATATTCATTAAAGGAAGGACAGTGCCCTCTCAGTGAAGCTCCATAGCTGGAAAAATAAGGGACTGGGTAGCTTTACAATGGTGGCCACATCCCCTTTAAGAACTTTTGAAAAGTAACTGTGGTCTGAGAATATCCAACTCAAAATTCACGTGGGCTGCTTTTGCAATTCATTTGTATATAAACTTTGTTGTTTTATGTTCTTATTTCTTGCTTTTCATGTTCTGTGTAATGCCTGTACCTTATACTTTTGAAGAAAAAATTAAAAACTGCAAATATATATATAAAAAAGGACATGTTGAATCTATGATGTCAGCTTGACATACTTGATGATGTGTCATGGGGAACTAGCAGCTGAAGGGTTTTGAGGACTTGCCATACCCTAAAAATGCTAGTCAGGTTTTGGGACCTCGAAGAGTTAACATCTAAGATTTGAGTCTGCTCTGATTCTCCAAGGTGTCCTGTGTGGTATGTTCTTTCTACTTTGTGAAAGTTAGGAGGTGTAGTAAGATTTTTTAGTATGTTTTACTGCTGTTCAGAACATTTTATTTTATCTCTGTAGAAGTGCAGTTCCCATAGTCTTATTGTAGTATCCTGCATTATATGTGTAAATATCCTGACATATTAAAATATACTTTTTCGTATACTTATATGTTTGTGTGAATGAGTTCTTTAAGGTACAGATAACTGGGTTATAACTGACAAAAACTGTGTTTCCGTCTCTAAAGAGAAGGCTATGGTTACCATATTTTGTTTCTAAAGTGAGGTGTTAGCTGTGACAGTGTGTGTTTGGTTGTGTGTCCCTTGATAAGGAGCACTGTACTGTGTAGGAAGCGGCTCTGATGGGATGCAGGCCTAGAGAAACTCCAAGGAAGTGTCCATGTTGAGTGGTGGCAGCTTCTGAAGTACCCTTGCAGGCATCTGAAGGGTTTGATACCCAGCAGATAGCAGTGCCCTCAAAAAGGAAAACACACAACTAAGGGAAATATTTGCAAATACAAGGCTAAATTTATTGAAAATTTATCTCAGTGCAGGCACAGACAACTGGACCTACCGTACTAGTGCTACGGTGCTTCGCTCGGTAGGCCTTCAACAGGGGGCAGGGTAACAGGTTAAACTCCTTACTTGAATAGGCCAGTCCTAGTGACATCATAGAGATCATGGTCATGACATTTTACATATAGCACCTCCGTATGGTCTGCAAGTACACTGTACCTACTGGGTTGCTTCCTGGGTTCCCTGATCACCCCTTGGTCAAGGGGCTGGTAGCGGATCTGGTCTTCAGCAGGATGAGCAACATCAGGAACATGGACAAGCTTCCCAACAAGCAGTCTAAGAAGCTGGACCATGCAGCTAAAAAAGTTAACACTGCTTCCTCCCTGGGTCTCCAGCAGGTGAGCTCCGCTGCCATTATGGCCTATTTTGGTCAAGCCCTCATGGGGGTTCTGGACCATGTCATTTCCCACTTCCCAGTGGACTTACAGTTGCCAGTCAGGATAGTCCAAGACCAGGGATGTTCTGTTGCCAAGCACCAGCTTCAGACGGCTTTGGACATCAGCGACTCCTGTGCCCGGTCGGTGGCTGCGGCAGTCATTATGTGGCATAGGCTTGGTTGAAAATTTCCACCTTAACAGCAGATACCCAACATAAGCTGACAAATGTTCTCTTCTTGAGTACTGACCTGTTAGGGCCAGGGGTGGATGGACACCTCACCAGGATTGAGAAGTCCAGTGCCATTCTGGATACCATTATGTCCTTTCAGAAGGACCTCAAGAGCCAGAAGCCAAAGAAAAAACCCTTTCAGTTTCTGCCCTTTCCACCTCAGCAGTCCAAGCCACAGCAGCCCCAGTCAAAGCAGTCTGAGGTCTGGTGGCCTAAATTCAAGTCCATTGCTTCAGGCTCCATGAAGCCTGGAAGCTGGGACAGCAGCACTTCTCCAGAAGCTGGTGCCAGAGCCTCCGCCAAGCCTTCCCAGTGATGGGTCAAAGGGTGTCTCTTTTCTGCCTGTCATGTCCCTGCCTCAGCTTCCCGTGGGAAGTGGGTTTCACCATTTCTGGCATACCTGGTCCATCATCTGTAGGGACAAATATATGCTAGACGTGGTGGGCCAGGATCTACCTCTCGATTTTTCAGGCTGTCCTGCCCTACCAAGCCCATGCCCCAAGGGAGTACGTGGTGTCTCAGGACATGCTGTCTGCCCTCAGGGAGGATATCACTCAGCTCCTAGAGAAAGGAGCTGTAGTCCGTGTCCCAGACACACACCACGGTCAGCCAGGGATTTGTGTCCTGTTACTTCCAGGTTCCCAAATGAATGGGAGGTTGGTGCCCCATACTGGATCTTCATTATCTGAATCAGTTCTTGAGGAGGCACAAGTTCTGGATGGTCCTGCTGAATCAGATAATTCCATCACTGGAGCAGGGCATTTGGTTCTGCTCCCTGGACCTGTAGAATGCCTTCTTTCACATTCCAGTCCATCCATCCCATTGGCAGTTCCTTCAGTTCCACAGAGACGGGGTACTCTATGAGTTCCATGTCTTGCTGGCCCCTGGGGTCTTCAAGTGCATTGCAGTGGTGGCAGCATTCTTGAGGCACCAAGGGGTCCGTGTGTACCCATACCTGGATGACTGGCTGATTGCCGGGTTGTCCCAGGAGACAGTGCAGTGGTCCAGGGACCTGACCCTCCAGACTTATTGAGCCTTGAATCTTATTATCAACCTGACCAAGTCAGAACTCCACCCCTCGCAGGTCATCCACTTCAATGGGACACAGCTCGACTCCCTTTGGGCCACAATCCGACTCCGAGTTGACTGGGCTTCGGATCGTGCCTGCTTTGCCTGATCATTTCAGGTTGGGTGCTCATGCACTGCCTGAGACTTCCTGCAGTTGCTGGGGTACTTGGCATCCTGCACCAGTGTGGTTTGGTATGCCCACTGGCTGATGCATCCCCTGCAGTGGAAGCTGGCACAACAGTGATCTCAGCACCTCGGTCACCTGGACCAGCCGGTCATGGTGACACAGCCAATGTGGGATGCCATTCAGTGGTGGCTCATCCCAAAACACCTAGAGGAGAGATTCCCATTCATCCACCCAAAGCCCAAGGTCACTCTCATGACCGATGCCTCTCTGGTGGAATAGGAAGCCCACTTCGTAGAACACAGGGCCTATGAGCTCTGAACTCCCAAGAAGTCCAGTTATCACATCAACCTGCTGGAGCGCCATACAGTATGTCTTGCCTTGATGGCATTTGCTCCCTTAGTCCAGGGTCAGGTTGTTCAGGTCCAGATGGACAACACCACGACCATGTACTAGCTCAACAAGCAGGGCAGAACACGTTCCCACTGGTTGTGTCGGGAAGCCCTCCACACCTGGACCCTCGTGTGCAGCTTGGGTGCCAATCTTCTGGTGATTCACTTTACCAGAGCCTCCAACCAGCTTGCAGACACCCTCCGCCAAGTGGGCGAGGTGTCTCACGAGTGGTCTCTTCATCAAGAGGTGGTGGATCACCTGTTCTCCTAGTGGGTCACTCCCCTGGTTGATCTGTTTGCCTTCTGGGAGAATGCCAAGATGAGGCTGTTTTGTGGCTGCCCTCCCCATGTGGGACACTGATGGTGGATGCTTGCACAACAGCCTGGACTCCAGGCATTCTTTACACCTTCCCTTCCATTCCAATGATCTGCAAGGTGTTGATCAAAGTGCAGAGGGACACAGTGCAGATGATCCTGATTGCCTCAGACTGGCAATGTAAGTTTTGGTACATGGCTTTCCTTAGCCTCAGTCTTGCATCTGGACCTACAATATCTGCACCTGACGGCCTAGTTCCTGAGCAGCTGGAGTTCCAGGTTTTGGGTCTCTCTGACGAGGCTCTCCATGTTGTAGAAACCTCTCAGGAGGAGTCGACCTGCCAGTGCTATGCCTTCAAATGAAAGTGCTTTTACATTTGGTGTCAGGACAGGGAGCTAGACTCCTGTCCTGACCTGTGGCTAGCATCTTTGACTACCTATGGTCCCTCTCTCAGTTGGGCCTGAAGTTGACCCTCAAGGTGCTCCTGGCAGCCAACTCGACATACCGGACATGGGCTGGTATGCTGACAGCACAGAAAATGGTGGGCAGGTGCTTCTTTAAGGGCTTTGACCATCTGTCCCCACTGGTGCGTGAACCACCACCACCTTGGGACTCATTGCTGGTACTGGCAATGCTCATGGGTAAGCCATTCAAACAGATGCACAAGTATGACATCTCTCACCTGTCATAGAAGACCGCCTTCTTGGTGGCTATCACCTCCGCCAGAAGAATTAGTGAGCGCCAGGGGCTCTCGGTGGAGTCTCCTTACTTGGTGTTCCACTGGGACAAGGTTGTCCTCCACCCCAACCCAAAGTTGCTCCCAAAGGTTGTTTCAGAGTTTCACCTTAACCAGGTGATCAATCTCCCAGTGTACCTCGCCAATCCAGTCTCGGAAGGTGAGCACAGGCTCCACACATTGGACCTGAGGTGAACACTCACTCACTATACAGAGCACATGGTTGGAGTTCAGGGAGAGGTTTGCCAGCTGTTCATCACCTACACTGAAGCTGCACATGGCAGACTGGCAGCTAAGTGGATGACTGGAAGGTGAATTGTATCCTGCATCGACCTCTGCTATAGGTTGGCTGGCAGGGAGCCTCCCGTAGGGCTTAGGGCTCATTCCACCAGACATACCGCTGCCTCTGTGGCTGCTTCCAGGGATGTCCCTGTCCAGGAAGTCTGCAGGGCTGCTACCTGGAAGTCAGCACACACCTTCATTTCCCACTACCTCATCAACCTTGAGTCATGCCGAGATGCTGGTTTTGGAGCCTCAGTTCTCCACTTCCTGTTTCTTAAATAGGGGTGTGCACTTTGCCCCCTCCTCCCAGAGAACTGCTAGGAGTCTGCCACAGAGTGAATAAGTGCACTATATCCATGTCCCTAGAAATGAGGGTTACTCACCTGTAACTGTAGATCTTCCATGTGATGGTCTCTTGCAGCAGGTAATACTTTCGGGTAGTCACAAGAGGTTGCTGTGGCGCATGGCAGCTCTTCTAACAGTCTTTTACCAGGGGCCGCCCACCGATGACATCATCATCCTGCTTCCTATATAAGAGTGTGTGGTCCCTGGTATCCTCAGTTCAATTTCTCACTGTCCTTAGCTCGCACACAGCAGCTAGTGCAAAGTGTAGGCAGTTATCGATGAGAAACTGAGCAAACAGGATTGGTTTTCCCGTTACCTCTCCTTCATTGATGGATGTCAAAAGGATCTTCAAACAAATCACCTTTATTTCATTCTTGTCGTTGCGATAGAAAAATCTATTGTTTCGACAATCATTCCGTCTGTGCCTGCTGTTTGGGACCCACACATGATTCATCTTCCTGAGAACTTTGTCAGGAATTCAATCAAGCAACTCGACGATGATTGCTTGACATCCAGGCTTACCTTATGGAACAAAAAGCCACTCTGTTAGAAAAGCAAGTGGCCTGTCCCAAGGACACCCCACCCGGTGCTTCACACAAGAAGCACAGACATGAGATGGGTGCTCAGACTTAATTCTCTTCTAAGCGCTCATCGATGACGATCACTTCAGGTCTCTCCTCATCGATGGCACCTTCTAAAATTGCCTCCTCGTCGATGGGAGTTTATTCTGTCTTGTCAATGGTGCTTTCTAGTGCCTTATTGGCAGCTTCAACAGATCCTTATATTAATACCATCGGTGCCCCGTCAATGGTAACTCATCTCTTGTCAATGTCGATGGCTGTTAAACATGTCAAATCTTCCTCTGTTTTGGCACTGTCGATGATGGGTCCTGGGACTTTAGGGAACACCATGGATTTCACTTTTTCGGCTCCCCCCCCCCCTTCAAGGGCTTCTGTTCATAGGGGCCAGCCTGACTGGGACTGGGACCCCAGATTGTTTCATCTGTCCGGGCTCCAGACCTGCTTTTGCTCCATGTCCACTTTCCTATATTAATCCGTTGGTTTCACAGACCCCTACCTCCCTCCTCCTCCCACCACTATTTCAATGGACATGGACACTGTAGTACAGCAGGTTCTGAAGGTAATAAGGCATTCACAGCCTCCAGCTCTTGATGCTGTAGGTCACCCATCCTGGTCGCCCACGCCTCCACCAAAACATTTTCTTGGTGAGTGGCCCAGCTCACCATCTGGTTTTCCTTCAGATTATGAGGAAGAATACTACTCCGAGGATTTAGAATTCCTGGATGACATACCAGAGGATCTGGAGAATATTGACATTCAAGAATGGAACTCTCGTCCTCTGTCCTCTCTTTCCACTGTATCAACTCTGCACGAGGAACCCACCCACCATGCAGCAGCTTCTCCCCCTGATGACCCGTCATTTCATGATATGATGGTCCAGATACAGAAAATTATGGGTTTCTCTACTACTGAACATGATAAGCAGAGGAAGGATATGATAGACTATCTTGAACTGCCAGAGGACCCGGTTGTTGTGGTACTCCCACTCATCCAAACATACCAAAATGAGGTACTTTCAGCTTGGGATCAACCTTCTGCTGTCCCGGCTCTTTCTCAGAAGGTGTATCATTTAAACCAAGCTCTCCCCGATCACCCATTCTTCTCCTCTAACCCCGAGGCTGATTTGGTGGTTATTGTCACCGCTCATGATCATACTAAACACCCCTAGCACATGAGCTTCTTGCCTGTAGATAAGGAATCCCGTTGCCTAGACTATCTAGGAAAGAAAATCTTCCAGGCGGGCACACTGAATCTAAGAATTTTGAACTATATGGGACAAATGGTGAAATACCAATGTACCCTCTGGTCCTCGGCTCTTGAAGTAGTCAATAAACTCTCTCCTTCACAGGAGAAAGACCAATTACTGGCTACGATATCCAATGGAAATTCCATTTTCTGGCATCTTCTCCACTCGTGATATGATGCAGTGGATACCTCGGCTCAGGTAACAGCTATGGCCGTCACCCTCCACTGTCACGCCTGGCTCTGTGTCTCAGGCTTACAACCAGACAGTCAACACAAACTGGTTAATGCTCCATTTAATGGTACTAAACTTTTTAGCCCAGGCACCCAAATGCTCTTGGATGATCTCTAGGCATCAGGTCGCACTCTCCGTGTGGTGCAAGGTATGTACCATACCCCACAGTGCTCATACCAGTCCTGTTCACATTTTCAAAAATGGAGAGGCAAGACTAGAGGGGCGTATTGAGGCAGTTCCTGTGGATGTTCTAACACCTCCTCCAGGACCGCCATGCCTTCCTTGAAGGGACCCTGCTCCCACCCTCCAGGTGGTGTGGGCTAGCCCCCTACCCAGTGACCCATTACAGTTTGCCCCCCAGTTCTTTCTTCAGGCCTCTGAAGCTGTGAGGGGCCATTTTGCCCTTCATCTGGAAGCCTGGACAGCCATTACTTCGGACGAGTGGGTACTTCAAATCCTAAGTACGGGGCATACATTGGAACTTACATCTCCACCTGCCCCGCACCCGCCCCACTCAGTCCATTATCTACCCGACCATGTTCCTATTCTCCAAGAGGAACTTCAGGCTCTTTTGCACAAAAAAGCCATGGATCCTGTTTCTCCTTCAGAATTACTTCAGGGATTCTACTCCCAATTTTTCCTGGTCCCCAAACGTACGGGAGACCTCAGACTGATATTAGACCTAAGACATCTGAATTTACACATTCAGTACAAAAGGTTCCGGATGGTCATGTTAAAGAGACACTGTCAACCCCCTTAGGTCTCAAAGTGTCCCTAGTTTAAAAAGCATATTTTATGACTGCCAAAATTCTGTAAAGATTGCTGATGTAGCTGGTAGTTTGATTCTGACTCTTATTTTCTTTAAAAAAGTAAACAGACTGCCAAACATACTGGTGTTATCACACCAAAACAGGTTTGTTTACATTCCTTGATCAACTACAAATGTATCTTTCCTGGACTTGGGAACACTCACATGATGCATTGAGAGTTTAGGAGGCTACTGCCTCCTGAGTGACTACACTGTTTGGGTGTGTTTCTAATGCTCCAGAAGTATGCAATAAGAAAAGAACTAGGATTGTAAACAAAAACAAGGTTGTTTATAAATATGCATTGCCATAAATTTCAGTTCTACCAAGCAAGGAGACAGAGAAAACAAACAGCAACATCAGTGAATTTTAGAGAGGGCAAGCAATCATAAAATGTGGAGTTAAAACTATAAATAATATAATGAAAAATTAGGTTGACAGTGTCCCTTTAACATCCATACCGATGTTAAAAAAGGGGAATTGGTTATGCACCCTGGACATGAAAGATGCATACCTGCACATCCCCATCCACCCTGCCCACCACCGGTTCCTCTGCTTTCAATTGCTAGGATACCACTGCCAGTTTCGAGCACTTCCTTTCGAATTCTCATCTCTCCTGAGAGTTTTTACCAAGTGCCTTGCCGTAATGGCCGGTAGGGTCAGTTTTCATTGACCTCACAAAAGCGTTTGACTCAGTTAACTACCAGCTACTACTAAACGTACTGCTGTCAATGAGATTGGCCCCAGATACAGCTATCTGGTTTCTCAGTTATCTGTCGCAAAGAACTCAATGAGTTAGAATCGGCGATTCACTCAGACCCAATGGTAGTGACCCTTGGAGTACCCCAAGGGTCCATACTTGGACCACTCCTTTTCAGCCTGTTCATTAACTGCCTCCCTGAAGCCTGCACGGCAAGCATCATATTATATGCAGATGATGCCGTTATATCGGTCCCTGGCAGGAACCACTCGGCCATCATGGATGGCCTACTCGATAGTTTCCACAAACTCGAAACCTGGTTCTTCCAACACAAACTGCTACCGAACCATAAAAAAAAACCAAAGCATGCTGTTCACGGTCCCTCAGAACTAAAGGAAAATTCATCCCACTTCAAATTCAGAACCTTAAAGGTGACACACTAGAACAAATCTCCTCGTTTAAATATCTGGGTGTTTACCTTGATGACACTCTCAACTTCTCCCACCACATTGACCAAGTTGTCAAAACTACCAACATGAAACTGGGCATCCTCCTTAGAAACAAGCACTCGATGACACCTGCTGCCCTCAAATTAGCCACAGGCAGCACAGTATTGTCATCCATTGCCTATGGGTTACCAATATACATAGCAGGGTCAGACACTGCCCTAAACAGGATAAAAACGCTAGCTAACAGGGCTTGTCATCTGGCACTTGGGCAGACCATTGGACTCACGCCTGTGTTCTCTACTCTGAGACTAGCTGGCTCCTTGTGCACTTAAGGGCACGATACCAAACCTGCCTAATCATAAAAAAAGCACAACTAGGCCTATTGCCGGAATTCTTATGTGGTCTTTTCAAGGAGTCAGTGCAAACAAGGCAAACCAGGAGTGCGTCCAAAGGAGGACTCCAAGTCCCTTTCCAGCGCACGTCTTTGGCCCAGAAATCCATCACCTTTAAGGGCCCCAAATGGTTTAACGAACTACCCAACACACTTACAGGTGGCATAAAGCTGAGTCTGTTCAAAAGAGGGCTACAGTCCCATCTAAAGGGTGTATCTACCTGTAACTGCACAAACAAATGATCCACTGGTTCCTCTTTTCTACTTGCCTTTCTTTACCACCCCTTCTCCCACCCAATCCTTCCATAAGTCAATTTACCTCCCTCCTCCACACCTTATCCCTCTTCAGTCGCTACCCACACCGCCTCCTCTTGACAACACCACTCTGGTTGCTAACCACCCTCCCCTACTCATCCATCTGCCAAAACATCGCTTTACTGCTGACATGTTATTTCCTTCCTGGCTAGCCCTACCCTGCAATCATATAATGTAATGCACTTTATTGTATTATTAAGATGTACCTGTAACAAATGAGTCTTGAACCTCATGTGATACCATTCTGTTCTCATGATGCCTTTCCTGTGATCTCTGTTATCTTCCTGGTATTATATTGTATTGTACTGTCTTGTCCTTGACTTGGAACCTTTGAAAATGAATCTCTGACTCAAAGGTAATAATCCTAATCGAAATAAATAAAATAAATAAATAAAGAAAAATGGTGGAGACCCTGAGAAGAGACAGCCATTTCGTCTTCCCATACCTAGACGATTGGCTGATAAAAGCACATTCTGAACATGATCTGCTTCTCCCCCTCCAGGCCACCCTTACCCTATTCCAAAATCTGGGCATTACCATCAACTTTCACAAGTCCAACCCGAAGCCTTCCCAGTCACTCCACTATATAGGAGCACTTCTGGACATGGTTTCAGCCAGGGCTTACCTCCCTGTTGACAGACAAGACAAACTCCTCTTTCTGGCTTTGCATGCTTGAACCCAGCAGTCCGTAACAGCCAGAAGTTTGTTACATCTTCTGGGGCCCATGGCAGCTGCCATCTCCACAGTGGCATACACCCGTCTTCACATGAGACCAGTGCAGTGGGTGCTTCAGAATCAATGGCACCAACGGTCAGGTGACTTTGACGATATTCTCAAAGTTGCCCCATCCCTCTGCTCCACCCTAGCTTGGTGGACACACTAGCACCATCTGTCTCAGGGCATGCCCTTTCAGGCTCCTCCTCCCAAGCAAACGTTGAACATGGATGCTTCCCTGCATGGCTGGGGAGCTCACCTTGGCCCTTATGGGGTTCAAGAAAAATGGCCCCAATTTGCCATTTTACTACACATAAATCTATTGGAAATGAGGGCAGTTCACCTGGGCCTTCAGGTTTTTTGCCCCCACCTTCATCCTGGACCCTTGCTGATCCAGTCAGACAGTACCTCAGGGGTGTTCTGTCTGAACAAAAACAAGAGGGCACCAGATCTCATGCTCTCTGCAGGGGGCACTGAAGGTCTGGCAGGAAGCCACACTCCAACTCACAATAATTGCTGTCCATCTTCCAGGATGCCACAATACCCTGGCAGACATTCTCAGTTGCCAGTCCCCTGTGCACAAGTGGACCCTTCATCAAGAAGTTCTTCAGATGATCTTCCACTTCTGGGGGACCCCGCATCTAGACCTTTTTGCTTCCCCAGAAAATCACAGACTCCCCAAATACTTTTCCATTATCCTGAACAGAAGGGGACTGTCTATCTATACCCTGTCCCAACCATGGACAGGACACTTCTTATATGCTTCCCCCCCCCATTGCACACCTGCAACAGACTCTACTGAAACTACAGTTCGAACCTGCCACGAAGATCCTCATTGCCCCCTTGTGACCCGGGCAGGTGTGGTTTCCCCTACTCCAACAGCTGTGCGTGGCGAACCCCATTCTGTTGCCAATCAGACCAGATCTCTTGACTCAGGAGCGGGGCACCCTCCTTCACCCCAACCTGAAGTCTCTACACCTTCACGCATAGCTCCTGAGGATGCTTTCATAGCACGTCTTCAAGTCTCCTCACCTGTGGCCAACATGCTTTTGGCCTTGCAAAAACCATCAACCAGGGAAACATATAATACTAAATGGAAATGCTTTTCCATATGGGCTACTTGCCTTTCCATAAATCCTTTTTCATGTCCTTTACCCAAAGTACTGGACTACTGGGCTTCACTTACCAATAAGGGTCTTAGCTTTTCCTCTAACAAGGTTAATCTGACCTCCATTTCAGCCTTTCACAAACCCTGTGAAGGCAAATTACTGTATCAACATCATCTTGCCAAGATCTTCTTAAGAGTTATGCTTCACATCAAACCTCCTATAAAGCGCCTCCCCCCTTGGGATTTGAATTTCATACTAGAGAAACTCACCCTTGTGCCCTTTGAACCAGTGGCTACCACTGATTTCTGCTTCCTCGCTTGGAAGATGGTGTTTCTAGTGGCTGTCACTTTGGCTCAGCGTACCTCCGAACTTCAGGCTCTGATGTGTAGAGAGCCTTACCTAATCTTCCACAAGGATAGGGTGGTTCTCCACCCCAACCCTTCCTTTTTCCTGAAAGTGGTTTCAGAACATACATTAAACCAGACCATGGAATTGCCCATCTATTACCAGGAACATTCCAATCAGGGTGAACATGTCCCACACCTTAGATGTTCATCGTATTCTGAGGTACTATATAAACCATACCAAATCCTTGAGAAAAATCTCTCAATTGTTTGTCACCTTTGCCGCTATGAAAGAAGGTTCCCCAGTTGCCAAGAAAACCATTTCCAGTTGGTTGGCTAATTGCATCACATTTTGTTACAAAAAATACAAGCCCCTATCGGGAACAGTACAAGCCCATTCCACTAGAGCTCAGGCCTCCATGGCAGCCTGCTTCAAAGGAGCCTCAATCACTGATATCTGCAATACAGCCATGTGGTCTACCATTCACACTTTCATAAAGCATTACAATTTAGATACTGCTTCCCGCCGTAGGGTGGCCCAAATTTGGCTGAACAGTCCTACAGGGCCTCCTATCATAATTCCACTATCTTTGGGTACACTGCTTGGGAATCATCCCAAAAGTATTACCTGCTGCAAGAGACCATCCTGTGGAAGATAGTACAGTTACATAAAAATTTACCGTAACAGTAGATCTTTGAGGGATGTCTCTTGCAGCAGTTATGTTCCCTCCTTTGTCCCCCTCCTTCTCTAAGAGAATGACTTTGTTCCACTTAGTATGTGGGAAGGGACACCTTTGGTACCTTGGATCCCCTCGGTCCTTGCTTAGTGAACCGAATCCGGTGGGGAAACTGAGGATACCAGGGACTGCCCACTCTTATATAGGAAGCAGGATGATGATGTCATTGGTGGGTGGCCCCAGTAAATGACTGCTAGAAGAGCTGCAGTGTGCCACAGCGACCTCTGGTGACTACCCAAAAGTATTACCTGCTGCAAGAGACATCCCTCAAAGATCTACTGTTACGGTAAGTTTTTACGTAACTGTATTTTCTAGGAGTGATACATGGTGCACATCCACACAACTCACCCGCCCTCCCCTAGCAAATGACACATGGATCCCTGCTTCCAGAATGCAAGATCTGATGTCATGGGGTGGAGCTGAGGAGCATACCACCCGAGTGGGTGGGAGAAGCTTAGCTTGAAGATGTTCGGGCTGATTTAAAGGGGAAAGGAAGACTGCCACAGTCTGGATGTGCATGATATACCACTCCTAGAACTACGGTTTCAGGTGAGTAACCCTCATTTTATTGTGGCACCCTTCCCAGGAGGCTCAAGGCACCATTACAAGATATAGAAGTTGCAGCACCGAAAAAGAAAAAAACATTATTAAGACCATAAAAATAATAAGCTATATTAATTAATGCAATCTCTATGCAAATAAATAACATGATATGACATAAATAAAATAAAATAAAGATTTACAACAGACTAAAAGTCAGTACTGGGGATGGCTTAACAAAGGGAACCTCACTCCCTATAAGCATGTGCAGAAAGATTGCCTACCACTTCAAGGCTTGGTCCCCTGAGGTTTTAAGCCTGGCTTTGGGAATAACAAAGAGGCCCCCCTCGGTGGAGCACAGAGGGTATCAGGATGTATAAGGATGCAGGAAATCAGACAGGTAACCACTCAGCTCCTGTAGGACCTTGTAAGTTAGTAACCCAACTTTAAAGGACATATTCCACTTAATCGGTAGCCAGTGCAGTTCATGTAGTGCTAGAGAGTCGTGACTCGATTTTGAAAGGCCAGTCAGCAACCTAGAATCTGCATTTTGCACTAGCTGCAGGTGCTGCAATGTCCCTTCACTGACCTCAAGGTGTAGAGTGTTACATGAGTCAAGCCTTGAGGTCACAAAAAGCATGCACCAGTGTGGTCAGGTCACCAGGAGGTGATATTGGATTTGATCCGGCTGATGTTCCTTACATGGTAAAAGCCATTCTGGACTACTTTTGTCACCTGAGCCTCAAACGTCAGCCGCTCATCCAGATTGACTTTCAGATTTCTCATGTTTGCGGCAGCCTCAAGCCCATCGGAGCCAAGCTGAAGCCTCGTCTTCCTCTTGGCAGCTGCTACTCTCCCCTTGGACACCTCCTGATGAAGACGTTTGTCATCCTGAAGCCCTGAGGTATTTCATTGTGTGTGGGAGCTTAAATTATCACTGTGATTATAATTTATGAATGAAAAACTTTGTAAGTATTACGGAGTTTATTAATTGAAAAATACTCTCTCACTGAATTTTTTTGGTGCCTGGAGTGCTGATTCTTTTATTTCTTATTGTTCTTGTTTTTCCAGCACCCACTCTTTTATGTGAGTGCTGCCTTCTCTGATTGTTTTTTACACTCCCCTTCAGTTTTATCAAGGCTAAGTTTCATCCAGCTCAATGACATCCTGTCTTGGATCTCTGCTGGGCATTTATTCAGCACATCGACTATGACAGGCATCCCGGGTACAAAGGACAGATAGAGCGGAGTATTATCTACACAGCAGTGAAACCCGGTGGCATACTGTATAATGATCCTGCCAATGGGCAGTACGTACACCACAAAACACATGGGCGAAAGGACCGTGCCCTGAGGTACCCCACAAGACAGAGCCATCAGGAGTGAGGAAAGAACTTCCCAATACTACCCTTTGTGTCCTGCTAGTGAAGTAGGACTTAAACCAGCAGATGACTCTTTCAGTGAGTCCTACATACTCCTGAGCTGATCCAATAATAGCCCATGATCCACAGTGTCAAATGCTGAAGAGAGGTTGAGGCGAGCGAGAACTGACTTCTCTCCCTTATCTCTCGCTCTGAGTAAGTCATTAAGCAGCCTGAAAAACGCATTCTCTGTGCTATGCCGTGACCTAAAACCAGATTGGAGAGGCTCATAGACGTCAAAGGCAGTGAAGTGTGCCTCGAGCTGCAGCGCAACTACCTTTCCCAAAAAGGGCAGGTTAGAGACAGATCGCTACTTTGCCAAGATGTGTGGGTCCAAAGATGGCTTCTTCAAAAGGGGTCTCACCAGTGCACTTTTCAGTGCAGCTCAGAAAATACCCTCCGAAAGTGAGCATCAAGCAACCCCAGCAAGCACTGGGCCCAGCTGGATGACACAGCTCACCAGTCGTTGAATCAGGCCTGGATCCAGTTTTCAAAAATGGGGGCCACAGCTGCAAGATCATCTCACCCACCTCATCCAAGCAAAGGTGCTGCACCCAGATGAGATAGAAATTAACAGGCAAATGATGCTGAGTTAATATATAAAACTCATGCTTATTAAAATGACTACCTCAAAAAGTGCAAAAAGGTGCCAAATTTTGTCAGCCATTAAAATGGATACTACAAGAGCCCAGTTGCACCAGGGTTTTGAGGATCCAATGCTTCTACATTAGGGGGAATTTGTATTGCTTAGTCACAGATTTACCCTTCTGTGTGCCTCTGTCTAACCCTGCCTGTCTAGGATACAATAGTGCACGCAAGGACTTACTGTATATTACACGTATGGAACTTTTCCTCCACAGAAGAGGTTAACAATTATTTCTCTGTGTACGCAGTTGCATTTAATACTAACATTAACCATCTAAATGTATTATCTGAGGCTAACCAGATTATAAAGTCGCTTATCTTTCTGTCTTGTACCTTTACGCTCGGGTTAGCCCCCTCTATGGGTTTATTTCCTTGTATACTATACTTTCCCATCATTAATTCTCTCTCTATATCTTATTCCAAAATACACATACCCATTTGTGTAAAGCATCATGGGAAGTTTAAACAAAAGTATAGACAAATCAACATGTGCAAGATCTAGTGTGCTCCCCACCCTGATCATGCCCCAACATGCCTGCAGTTGTTTTTTTTTCTGACTTATTTCTTCACCTTATCATATTTTATACAGTTGCTGTCAATTAAGAAATGTCAGCTGAGATTTGCGAAAGCCGAACAACCATGGGGACCCCCTTTTGTCAGGTGTAACAGTATTCCATATTAATTTCTATATTTATCTCTCTATTAAAAGTATGATAAGAAGACTAAATGTGCTAGATAATTATAACAAAAAATCTATTTTAGGCATGTTGAGGCAGTATCAGGGGGACACACTATACCTTGTTTGTTGATTCTGATCAATCACTCACCATGAGCATCTTAACATATGACAAAACTGATCTACCTATCAGGGCTGGGCAGGTTACATCGTGTATTTGTAAATCACCATGCATATACTGTCCATGATGCATTGCATTAGCAAGCCATGTGAAATTCGTTGTCTGTGAAACTTGGCTGTGTTGCTAATGCCCTTCCAGGGTAAATCTTGCTTCAATATTTTTAGGAGGAAATTCTTTATTTTTAAATTGCTTCCCTATTTTGGGTTTACCCTGACCCAAATAAATGAGATAATAAGGGAGGTTGTTTCCTCTCCCAGACCTGAGACAACAGGAGACCTATACACAATGACAGTGTTATGTGGTGTTAGTTAGGGAAACATTGAGCTCTCTTTATTGCTGCCTGTAAATCTGTCATACACAAATGGATGTCATTGTTTGTGGGGGTGGTGGGGGTGGGGGTTGTTCTGTTCTATGTTCTTCTGCTGTGATTCCAGCATAGCTAAACATACTGTATGCAGACTATCTGTTTAGATATTATTGGTTGTAACAAAGCTGTACTGAAATTAACACAAACTGCAAAATACAGAGACTGATCCATGGCATTGTGCCAGGTGTACAGTGCTACTGCTGAAGTTATCCCCCCTTGTAACATTGCTTGGTGCCATGCCAACATATGTTCTTCCGCTGTGATGCTAGCACAGCTAAACATACTGTATGCAGACTAAATGTTTAGATATTATTAGTCATAGCAAAGCTGTGCTGAGATTAACAACACAAGCTGCAAAAGTACAGAGACTGATCCATGTAACATTGCTTGATGCCATGCCAATATGCATATACTGTTCTTTACTAGTCTGGCCCAAGAATCCTATGGATTGGTTGTCTGTGTCACTGGCTTGTGTGGATTCGCCTTAGTTCCATTACTTTCTGTTACTTTTGTTGGAGGAGCAACATACCCCCTCCCAAAATTGCAAAGCTGTGGCAAAAGCAAGAATTGCTTTCAGCAGTTTTACCATGGCAGGGTTCATTATACCTTGAGAATGAGGGTGTGAGGGTGCCAGGGAACTGGCTGTGCAGCCAGTAACATACTGAAACTATGACAGCTGCAGGCATTGGTACATAGCATGATGCCATGCCACACCTGTGCCCTAGACACATGATGCTACTGTCAAAATTGTCCCCAGCCATCTTCTCCCCATGACTAGACTGACACTTTATGGTCATGCCAATAAGCATGTATCTATAATTAATGGGTCTCCCCTTTTTCCCATTGGAAGACCATGCCATAATTTGTTGTTATAAAGGAGCGTTTATAACGGCAAACATGCACGCGCCTTCCCTTGGTTTGTGCGTGCGCCTGCCAGTTTGTTCCCCTCACACCGCTTGCCTCTCGCCACTTCCATCTTCGGCGAAACTCAGCCTCCACGCCATAGGAATTTGATGGTAGGTTATTTCTTTTTTAAAAACTGATATTTTTCCAAATATGGAGGGACAACAGAACAGCTGAAAACAAAAAAATAAAATCTGCCAGGCTACTGACAAAAAACGGACCAGAGCGTGGCAGCACTAGAACGTCCGGGGGAACATCTTGTATTTTATATAATTGCTGTGGCGAAAAAGGGGAGACCCAGTGAAATATGGGATGCTGTGTGTAAACTCGAAGTTTACACACACCCTTGGGGTTAGATGCTTTCCATAAACCCCTCGAACCTCGCTGTTGGGGTTTATGTAGCATCTAACCCCTTGGGTGTATGCAAACTTCTTGTTACACACAGCACCCCATACTTTGTTCGATATATATTACACAGGCACGGTTGTGCCTGTATATTAGGGTTGACTAAACACATTCATGTTAAACCCCAATATTTGCACCTTAATAACTTTGCTCCCGTTCAACTGATTGCCATGAAATTTGGAAAGCACAGCATATGTGACAGATCTCTTGATCTGGAAAATGTTATGTAGATCGGTTGAGTGGGCACAGAGTTACAGAGGTGCAAAAAAACATAAAAGTCTCCATTTTAGAACATTTTAAGACTTTTTTGCCATCTGATAACTAAAAAAATAGGAGGCTTTGAAACCTGAAACTTTCAGGTTTGATAGAAGTTGGTCCAAGGTGTGTGATTTTGTTGTTTATAGGTCAAATGTTAAGTGGTTTTTAAATTATTTAAGGAAAAAGTTCTGTTTGTGAGCATGCACAGTTCAAAAAATCAACATTCTACAGATAACTGAATTTTTACAACAGCTGCTTGCATTATACGACACAGCTATCGTTTACTAACAAATGACAGCTGTGTCATATAACAACCCCTGCTGTGTCATGACTCATACATCAGGGATGGGGCTACTGTCACTATAGACCTTCCATTCTGACTGTGCTGTGCCTGAATAAACTGTTATCTGCACACTGGGGATCACAGTCCCCAGTGGCAGTGTATTTATTTTTTGGGGGAATGCCCACCCCTGGTATCAGATGCCCCCCCCTCGCAGCCCATTGTTTTATTAATAGTGCCGACATCGGGGGGACCAATCCCAGTGTCAGCATTTATAAGACCCCCCCCAGCAGTGTGTGACACTGGGGACCCCACCCCCAATGTCCCAAAATAGCTTTATTTCCTTGATTCTTGCAAAAGGAAAACCATCCCATGACGTCTTTTGTTTTTTCTTAAACCTGAAAGAAAACCGTCCCTCATTATCCCCGCTGGCCCCCTGCCCCCATTTCAACCCTCCCACTGAGCACCCATCACCCCACACCCCCCCTTATCCTATACTTACCTGTCGAGGTCATGCAATGTCATCCTCTGTGGACCGAGACATGTCTGCACTCTTTAAAGCCGAACCGTGAACTGAGGAATAAAGGTAAGTGCTGTATAATGTATTTCAATGCTGTTTTGAACTTATGTTCATAACTTTGCCATTTTTAGGAATTTTTTCACCAAATTTTCAACATGACCTTTTTGGGACCCCACGTCATGAGCACTGGCAGTGTCATTTTGTTAATCAGGTCCAGAAGGTGATTTCACTGTTGCTGTGCGAAATCATCTTTTGGGCCCGATTAACGAAATTTCACTGACAGTGTTCGTTAGGTAGGGTACCAGAAATATTTTGTTGAAAATTTGGAGAATAAACTTTTAAAAATGCCCAAGTTACAAGCGTATGTTGAAATGTTTCTACGCACGCGCATAATTTTGGTAATTTTTTGTATTTTGATTCCAAATTTTCAACATAGCCATTTTTTACACCACCTCATGAACATTACAGCTGTCATTTTTCACATCCTGGCCAAAATGTGTTTTCGCACTTGTGGCACGGAATGGTGTTTCGGCAGTGATTTGAAAATGTTCACCTACCGGGTTTCTGAGGCGGGTTCATAACAAGACTATGTTGAAAGTTTGGGGTCAAAATATTAAAAAACAAAGGGATGTCCATTGCACCACTGGGGAACATGCTGCCTTACTGTGTCAGTAAGCTGAGTTCAGATGTAAACTCAGTGAGCTGGTTTAATGAGACAAGGCTGATGGAGAAGGTGCTGCAGCATGCAGCACCAGCTTCAGACTGGATAGGGACAGAGCAGTGTTTTGGCGCAGACACCATACCATATGGTGGGTCAGGAAACCTCACCCACAAGGTATTGACATGCATACCGGGGTCTGCTGGGCCCATGCACTGTCAGGACTGTCTCCAATATTGTATTTATCTCATTTTGGGACCTGTACAAATTAAGATACAATTCCACTATCAGAAAAAGAAGGGAAATTCATTGCAAAAAATTACTTTAATGCAGCTATTAGGGTTATAGAATGCAAAGCACACAAAGAAGGGAAATGAAAAACATTAGGGATTTGGGTCTCCGGAATGCCCCTCCCCTTCCCTGATCAGACAAGGTCAAACGTGATGTCTTCATGCACAGGCCCTGTGTGAAGAAAGCTCCGATTGAGTATGTTGGCCATACAGTATTACTATGAGGCACTAGGTTGGAGCTGTATCTTGTGTTTTGGACAAGTGGCTACAGGCTGGGGAGAGGGGGTGGGCTTTAGGGTTGACAACCCCAAGTAAGACCCCACCACTGATTTGCCAGTACTCCTGAAACCCAAATCCCTAATGTTTTTCATTTCCCTTCTTTGTGTACTTTGCATTCTACAACCCTAATGTCTGCATTAACGTAGTTTTTTGAATCAATATATATCATAGGGGGCTGTGGTTGTGCCCCTATAGTTAGGATTGTACTGGCACTTCAGTGTTAAACCTCAATTGTTGCACTCTTATTTATTTATTTATTTATTTATTTATTTAAATGTTTCACCAGGAAGGCATACTGAGCAACAAGTCACTCATCTCCTGATGCGACGGGAGAAGGTACAATTGGAATGATAGATTAAACATTCAAGTTACAAGATCAACATTAACAAACAGTTGTAAGGCAGGTGTTATAAACAGTGTTACAACAGTGATGCGATAACATGTAGAAAGAGTGGACAATAATAAGTGCCGGTTAATAAGTAAACAAGTGCTTACGTGAAAGAAAAGGTAATGGGGAGGGTGGGGAGGGAAGAGTCGTGACCCTGGAGACCCCCTCAGGATGCAAGGAACCCTGCAAGGGGACTGGGGGGACCAGGGAGAAGGGGATAAGGCAGTGTCACAGAGAGACCCCTTTAGGATGGTGGGGGAAGGGAGTATATGAGAGATACAAGCCCCTTGGTGGGTAGGAGAGGGACCCATGGAAGGCATTCAGGGTCCTTTACATTATGTGAGAGATCAAGGGAGGCTGGTAAGGGAGAGCAATTTGGCGGAAGGAGAGGAGGGCTAGAGATTTGGGGGGTGGGTGTACACAGGGTAAAATGAAGGTGAGGGTAGGGGGGTAGGGTTTGTCCAGGACTTGGAGGGAATTAGGGAGGGACATGGCAGGAGCAGCTAGGTGCAAGGTAATTATTGAAGGCAGAACTGATGAAGTAGATGGAGGATGAGTGCCAGATTTGAGGGGGGAGGAAATTCCAGATTTTTGGGAGGTGGTGAGAGTAACCAGATTGGCCGATTTGGGTGGATCTGCAGGGGTCAACCAGGGTACAGGAATCAGTTGATCTAAGGGAATGGGAGGGTGGGGTGTGTTATAAAGGAGGAGGTGAGGCAGGAAGGGAGCTCATCCAACCAGTGCTTGGAGGTGAATGTAGCACAGTGTGAGAGTCGACTATTTGTAAGAGAGGGGAAGGATAAGGCATGATAAAGATCACAGTGATGGATGCAAGGGGGGGGGCATCCAGGGCAAAGTGACAGAAGGAATTGAAGAGGGTGTCCAGTCTGGCCAGGGAGGACTTAGTGGCAACATCATAGACTATGTCACAGCAGTCAAAAAGGGCAGTATCATCTTCTGAACATGGTTACACCTAGCCGTAGGAGGGATGTAACTATGGTTCCTGAACAGGGCACCAATCTTGGGGTGCAGTTTTTTCTGGATGGTGTCAATATGTCCAGAGAAGTTTAGGTGTTGGTCCAACCAACCACCTAAGTACATGAAGGAGAATGTGTCCTCAAGTAAAGTCCCATCAAGGGTCTGAAAAGTGGGTAGGGAGGGAAGCGTAGAGAGTCTCTGCCTTGTGCCAAAGGTCATGGAGACAGTCTTCTTGGCATTGAGGAAAAGTTGATGGTTAGCAAACCAGAGCTGAACCTTGTCAAAGTCTTGCTGTATGCTGGTTGTAACCTCATCAGGACAGGAGCCAGATGCATACAGGACTGTATCATCTGCATGCATATGTATAGTGGAGGATGGGGAGCAAACAGAGGGAAGGTTGTTTAAGAAGATGGAGAATAGGAGGGGCCCTAATACCAAGCCCTGGGGGAATCCAGTGCAAATCGGGAGGAGAGAGGAAGTGGCATCCAAGATCTTAACTTTTTGGTTTTATCACATCTCTATTTTTCCTCCTGCAGCCACAGTCCCTGCCTACCTCCAGCCACCGCTCCTCCTCACCGCCGACCCCGGAGTTGTGCATACCCAGCTGGCATACGCAACTGTACGGTCAAGAGGGGCCCCTTCCGATGCCCCCGCGCTTGGCCAGGATCCATTCCCGGCACACGCTGCTTGTCCAGGCATTCGCCAACTGGTGAAGCTGCAGGTGTCAAGCTGCCACGGGCTTTGTGCTGCTGTTTTCCTCCTCCTTTTGTGAGCCCCTGGAGTGCAAGCATGCAATGATGTCGCAAAGTGCCGACATCTGCTGCACTCCACCCCTTTTCTGCACCACTCTAGTAGTGCCCCCGGTCATCACCAGGGGCCGCTACAGAGCAGTGATTCCCTGGATCCCTCCCTGAGATGAGAGAGCAGTCCTCCAGATGCTCAATCCCATCCCTCCCCTGATGCCCCAGGCTTGCATCCGAACCCAGGTCGCCAGCGTGGTGTGATGTGTGGCGTCCAGCGCCTCAACCCTCAGCACCACCAGGCCGGCCAATCCAAGATCTTAACTGATTGGGTTCTGCCAAGAAGGTAGGCCTTGAACCAGTTTGTGGTGGAGGGAGATATGCCAGGTGCCGGGAGTGAGCTGAGCAGAAGGGAGTGAGAGATGGCGTTGAAGGTCTTGACCAGGTCTACAAAAATGGCAGTTAATTTGACCGTTGTCTATCCCAGTTAGGACTGAGTCTTTGAGCCATAGGAGAGAGGTGGTGGTTGAATGTTTTTTCCTGAAACCAGACTGGAAAGGGGTGAAAAAGGAGGTGTCAGATAGAAAAGAGGTGAGTTGGGAGAGGACAATGTGTTCTTGAAGCTTGGCAAGGGTAGGGAGGAGAGAAATGGGATGATAGTTGCCTTTAATAACTTTGCAGCCATTCAACAGATTTGCATGAAATTTTGAATGCGCGTGGCAGATCTCTGGATGTACCAAGTTTCGTGCCAGATGAATGTGCAGATTTCAAGATACAGATAGAACAAAAAGTGAATTTTTCTGGATTTTTTTCCATTGGTTTGAATGGGTTTTCTGTCAATTTGACTAGCGTCAAGATGGTTTGGAATTTTGATCTGAAATTTTCTGGGTAGAAAGGGGATGGCCCACAGTTGTGCCTTTTGCTTGTTTGGTGCAAAAAATATCAATCCGTTCCAAAGTTATTTAATTGTGAAATTTTGAATAACTGGTTCTGAGCATGCTCAGTAAGCACCAAAAAATAGCTATAAGAAATTAAATATAATTATTTTTTTGGTATTGACATCATCCTTTTTCATGAGGGGAAAATCCTTTTTTGTTTGGCCGCCATCTTGTTTTCTGGTTTCCCCTAGGGAAAATCAAAATTTCAAAAGCCACAAAAATGACATTCTGGAAAGCGACCAACACATGTACTGCATCTTGTTTATTAGGCCCCTCTTAGCTGGATTCTGCACTTAACTGTTGGAGAACTGCCCTTAAAATTGTATTTTTTAGCAGTAGAAATCTTTTTTCATGACTCGTGATACGTAAAAAGAATATTTTTTCATATGATGTCATCCCTTTTCGTGAGGGGAAAGTCCGTTTTTGTATGAAGTTTCAGTGTATTTCAATGGGGTTTTCAATTTTTGGCATAACTTTGCCATCTTTGCATGCTTTGAGCTCAGATTCTCAACATGGCTTTTTTGGGACCCCACCTCAGGAACAATGTCAGTAGGATTACGCAAATCTGGCCAGAAAAGCAATTTCATGGTTGCTTGGTGAACTCACCTTTTGGGCAGGAGTTGAACATTTTAACCACACTTGTTCATCAGATGGGATCATAAGAAGGCGATGTTGAAATTTTGGGGTCAAAATACATAAAAATGCCAAAGTTATGTGCATATGTTGAAATTTTGCTTCACTCCCTCGTAACTTTGACAATTTTAAATATTATGACTTGAAATTTTCAGCATAAACATCTTTTTACACCACCTCATGAACATGATGGTTGTAATTTTTCAAACCCTGGCCAAACTGCGTTTTCACACCTGTGGTGCGCAGTGGCATTGCAGTGGCACAGAATGATGCTTTGGCGAGGATTTCAACATTTTCATTACTAGGTTCATGATGTGGGGTAATAAGCAGGCAAGGCTGGCAACTTCATTCCTGTTTTACTACAAATGCAAGCACATAGCCCTCCACAGCAACATATATGTATGCATCGAAAGAGGAAGGGCCCTATGCTTCCACAGACAAATGATGATACAATTATACTATCTCAAACAGTAAGGAAATTCTTTGTAAAAACTTTGTTAATATACTAGTTAGGGTTGAAGCGACAAAAGTAAGGAAACGTGGCATTAGGGTTTCCAGCCCTAACACCCCACACCCACCCTGTAGGCAGCAACAGGCATGGGGTGTGCCTTGGGGTTGTCAGCCCTAATGCTTTCCCCATTCCATGAGTAAATAAGCTGAGATGGGTAGTGTATGAGAATGGGGTGAGCTGAGGGTTTACAACCCCAAGGCACACCCCATGCCTGTTGCTGCCTGCAGGGTTGGGGGGGTGTTAGGGTTGGAAACTCTGTCACATTTCCCTACTTTTGTCACTTCAACCCTAACTAGTACATTAACAACATTTTATATATATATATATATATATATATTCCTTGTTGGTCTTTCCTGGTGCCCCTGTGGCCCTGGAATTCCTAGAATTGTTTGCTCACATCTCTGACTTTCAGTGGATCACCCCTCCCTACAGTAGCGCCATTTCTTTCCATTGCTGTTGTTAGTGGTGCTGTGTGCTGCCTAAACCATTTTCCTGTTGGAAAGAACATTCTCGCTCACAAGGTTATAACCACTAGAAAAACTACTTTCAGCAGTTCTACCGTGGCGGGGTGAAGGTACTGGGGAGCTGCTGTGCATAACACAACAGCACTTCCTTGCATACCAGCACCCTCCATAAGTCAGAATTCTCCACCCTTACTCTGTGCTGGTGCACTGAGTTGTGCTTGTGATGTTAGTGGTTGCACAGGAAAAGACTTGCGACTCCTTTGTGTACAGCACAAAGTGTCATAATACAGCACTTCACAGTGGTTACAAAGTTGCAATTCTTTTATGTAATATATTTTTGTTTATCTGCCTAATCCTGGCTGCCCAAGGATACCCATTTAGTGATTGCATAGCATGACTTATTTAGTACACAAAATTACACTTAATCTACTAACACAAAGCATTATGGGAAGTACATGCAAATCACCATGCATATATTTCCAATGATGCTTTGCATTAGTGAGGTATGAGTAATCTGGTATTTCTTTGATACTTGGGTTTGTTGTCCGTGCACTTCCAGGGTAACTTGCTTCAGTGCTTTTGCACTGAAGTTCCTTACTTTTAACCGGCAAGATGGCAGCCACGCTGGGCTAGCCGTCGGACTGCATTATAGTTTGATTGCGTTTTATGTTTTACGTTCTGTTTTAAGCTTTTAAGTTTTTTAAGTTTTTAAGTTTTCTTCTATACCTGGACTGTGGAGAAGCTACTTCGACGTTCAGCCGTTATTGATGTTTCATAGCGATTATTTTTAGTATTTGCGGCTAACTCCCTGGATGATCCGGATTCAGGATTCGCGGTTGTTGTGCAGGGTCCTAGTGTGTTCCAGGTACTGGACTGCCTTTTGGGACTTTGGCGGTTTGGCGGCCTTGCTTCAACCTGTGTCTCTAACTCTGGCGTGGTGCCTGCTTGCTTAACGTCTCCTCTCATTCCTCCAGGAGTTTATTTTTGAGGGACCTGGAGAAGACCAGGAGAAGACAGAATCCACCGTGATTAGGTTTATTAAGGATTATTGGGCACTATTTGTATCTTCAAGACTGTGGTGACTAACTGGGATTTACGTTTGGTCCGTTTGGAGTGGTACTGTCATGTTAGCAGAGACTACTACGACTTAGGGTCCTGTTTTCTTGGAGTCTGGGATTTGTTTATTATTTTTGGCTCTAGCTCTGGTGACCTGCACAGGGGTTAGGGGTCGGGGCCTGTTGGAGAGCTGGCCTTTGACCCTATTCCCCTAGACACTCGGCGGAGTCAGTCGGAGGGCTGACCTGGCCTAGAGCCGTGGTGTTGGGTCACCATTGTAGCTTGGTAGCTGCTGCTGAACTGACTTAGTGGAACCTGTGACCTGATGTGTGGCTTCCTTTGAAAATTTGGAGTCCTTGTTCCCTGAATCCTTTCTGGAAAGTCTGGTTTTTTGGATATACTAAGGATCTGGGGCCAGTATCATCGATTTCTTCAGTGTGCCAATTAAGTGGTTGGAAAGTGCCTGCAAGATAAGTGACTGTGGAAATATTAACTGTTTAAATTATATTACTATTTTTAAGAAATCGTTTCTTCAGCCCAGGTGGTTGATACATATGGTTTATTGTATCTGAATTGTATTTGTTTTGAGGGATAATTTAGCAGTGAGAGTGCTTGTTTCCAGCTTATAGTTCACCCTGCTTGGTTCAGTGAGAGTGTCCTAGAGGGAGGTCTTCAAATTATTCCCTCTTTGTATTTTTATTTATTTTTACTGTTATTAGTGTTAGTTTTGTGTTATTTTATTATCTCCTGGTCGTGAGAGGGCCTGTGGATATAAAATAGTTTAATTTAGTATATTATTTGTTGTATTAGATTATTAGTTTATTTCTTCTTTTTGGTGGGTGGTGGTGTTGTTTATTTTATTTTATTTTATTTTTATTTTTATTCTGTTAAGGCAGCCTGATGTGCTGGCCAGCCTCATCTGCTCTTTGTTACTCGGCCTCCGCTCTCCATGCCCTCCGCCCCTTTTTCTTGTCCCCCTTGCCAGCCCATGTTTACCATCGGTGTCGGGCGTTAGGGATTGCGAGTAGGGGATGGAGGAATTGGGGGGTGTGGAGGGTCATGGACAGCGGAGGTAGCGGTGCTCTCCCATAGGGGTGCTTTGGCCTCGAAGACGCCCTGGGGCGAAATGGTTTCTGGAGCATGGTAGTCCCGTTCTGGTTCCCATACCCAAGGGCACCTCCAGTATTGGAGGGCAAGTGGTTGGGACAACTTGTCAACCTCGTCTAACCCGGGCGTTGTTGTGCAATGCCAGATCTGTCTGTAATAAGACGGGTCTTATTGCGGACTTTGTTGCAGGGGCAGATCTGGCTTGCATTACCAAGACCTGGTTGGATGGGAATGCAGCCCCGTTTTTAGAAGCCGCTGTTCCTACCGGATTCTCGGTTATACATCGCCCGAGATTAGATTGCGGGGGGGGGGTGGCGATCTGTTTCAAGATCGGATTGGACCTAACTGGTGTTCCAGTTGAGGAGGCAAGATCATTTGACTGTACTGTGGTAGCTGGTGTGGGGTGCAGGATTGCTCTCATTTATCGTCCACCAGGGGATGAGAAGCTTTTCCTGCAGGAAATAGCAGATTTTGCCGCCGACATGGCCTTGGAATCGCCCAGATTGATGGTACTGGGTGATTTCAATGCGTGAGTCAACAACGAATCTTCACTTTTTGGACAACATTTCCTCCAGGTGATGACATCGCTGGGCTTCACACAGGTTGTTTCCACAGCTACCCATAAAGGTGGTCACTCTCTTGATCTTGTTTTTCTCCTGGGGATCGAGGCGTCCGATTTGGTGGTGGAACCAGTCGGTTGGTCTGATCATTACTCAGTTGGGTTCAATTTTGAGGCCCCCCTGGGTAGGTCGGCCCCTGTGGAGTTGGTCAAGTACCGCCCATTGCGGGATGTTCTTCCTGAAGACCTGATGGCGGTCCTTGACTTCTCGTTGTTTGACGATATGTGCTCTGATCCTGAGCGGCTAGTGGTGGCCTATAATGAGACCATCTCGGCTGCCCTTGATCAGATTGCACCTGCCCATGTTCGCCCCCTTCTGCGCCGTCCCGTCGCTCCTTGGTTTGATGGGGCGTTGAGAGGGCTGTGGAGGTTGGGGTGTAGGTTGGAGCGTCGTTGGAGGAAGACTGCCTCAGATGCCGACCATCTTATTTTGTTAGAGCATTATAAGCTCTATCAAACAGAAATTTCCCGTAAGAAGGCAGAATTCCTATCCAGGGAAATTTCTGTTGCTCGGAATCGGCCGGCTCAGCTCTTCAGAACTGTCGACAGACTGTGCAACCCAGTCTGTCAGCAGAGCCGTCGAGTTTTTACACAGACTGACTGTGAGGAGATCGCTCGGTTCTTCGTAAATAAGGTGGAAGACATCCGGAGGCAGTGTCCCCGACCTCACTCTAAGGTGGCTGCAGTGGATCAGTGTTTTGTCGCAGAGCCTGGAATTTCCTGGAGTACTTTTGACCTGCCGGATTTTGTAGACACTATGAGGATTGTCCGTGAAATGCGCCCAACGTGCTGTAGGTTGGACCCGGGTCCTACTTCCCTGATTTTGGGATGTAGCGAGTTTATCGGCCCAGTCCTTGCTCGGATTATCCGGTGCTCCTTGGAAACAGGAGTTTTCCCTAGCTCTCTGAAGGAAGGGGTGGTGACCCCCCTCTGAAGAAAACTTCCTTGGACCCGGATGACCTAGCTAACTACCGCCCGATCTCTAACCTCCCTTTTGTAGGGAAGGTTATTGAAAAAGTTGTGGCGGCTCAATTAGACAACCATTTGACCATCCATAGTCTATACGAACCTCTCCAGTCTGGTTTTCGTAAAAGGCATAGCACCGAGACTGCTCTGGTTCTGGTGCTCAATGATCTCCTGATGGCGAGAGATTGGAGACATTGTTCTATTCTGGTTCTCCTTGATCTGTCATCAGCCTTCGATACTGTGGATCATGGGGTTTTTCTCGAATGCCTGAGGTCCATCTGTGGACTTTCAGGTATGGTCCTCAGATGGTTTTCATCTTACCTCGAGGGGAGAACGCAGAGAGTGGTCTCTTGATTATATTCTTCCGGGGCTTTCTCTCTGCCCTGCAGGGTGCCTCAGGGTTCGGTGCTTTCCCCCATGTTATTCGTAGTATATATGCTACCCCTCGGAACATTGTAAGGCAGTTGTGAGCTGAGGTTTCACTGCTATGCTGATGATACCCAGCTCTACTCTGTCTTTGCACCTGACCAGGTTAGTGCTGTCTCGGTGCTGAATAACTGCCTTGCAGACATCCAAGACTGGATGAATACCAGCGGTTTAAGGCTGAATCCGGGAAAGACTGAGGTTATGGTTGTGGACCCCGGCCGCAGGGTTGGGGGTTTGGGGGTGGGGTCCCCCTCCAGAATAATTGTGGGGGGGGGGACCAGATCCCAATTTCTGAACGGGTGCGTAACCTGGGTGTAGAGCTTGACACAGAGTTGACCCTTCGTTACCAGGTATCTGCTGTTGTCAGGACTGCATTTTTCCATCTTCGAAACATCTCCAGGATTAGGCACCTGGTTCCTCCTGGTGATTTGCCGGTTTTGGTCCACGCCTTTGTGACATCTCACTTGGATTACTGTAACTCCCTGTACCTAGGGCTTGCTGGGGTTGATATCCACCACTTGCAGCTAGTGCAGAATGCAGCAGCATGTTTGTTGACGGGGGTTTCAAGAAGATCTCATATTACCCCAGTGTTGCGCTCTCTGCACTGGCTGCCTATACAGTGGTGGATCACCTTTAAAGTGGGTCTTTTGACCTACAAAGTCCTACATGGGTACGGTCCTGACTACTTGAAAGAGCTTTTGTTGCCTTACACCCCTCTGAGACAGCTTTGCTCGGCTGACGAGGGGTTGCTGGAGATTCCGAGGGTTAATTTGAAATCTTCTGGAGCCCGTGCTTTTGGTTTTATGGCTCCATCCCTCTGGAATTCTCTACCCCGTCCGCTCCGAGAAAGTACAACAGTGGATACTTTTAAAAGGGCTTTAAAGTCCTTTTTATGGAATAAGGCTTTTCCATCTATATTGTAATCGGTTTTATCTGCTGAAACTGTTGTTCTGTTTTACTGTATTTTGATGCCTGGTTTTATGAATTTTTGTACAGCGCCTTGAAAACTTGAAAGGCACTTAATTAAATAAATCTTATTATATTATTATGATTATTATTTTATATTATTATTATTGTATTATTATTATTATATTATTATTAAATTGGGTCTCTATTTTGGACTTACTATGGCCACAATAAATGCGATCACAAGTCAGGTTCCTTCTTCTCCATACACTTTGGTAATTGAGACACATATAGTTGTGGTAGTAGATGGTGCTATTCTAGAGTAACTCAGCATTCTGTTTATTGCTGTTTACTGAAACAGTAAACACAAAGGGGTATTGCTGTATGCAGATGTGTTCTTCACTGTAATGGTGGCAAAGCTTCAGTGGTATAGATTGCTTGTCCAGATATTAATGGTAGCACATAGGCTGTGTAATCAATTTAATGCTGACCTGTAATAGTGTAAGAGTGATGGATGGTGCAGGGGGGTACACACGGCTTCCCTTGCTTTCAGCTTTTATCCACTGAAACAGCCATACACAAATAGTTGTCACTTATATAGGTTCTCAGCTTGGGCCAAGAAAGCAGTTAGGGCCAAAAAGAAGGCTTTCTATAAATACAAGGAAAAGCAGGGAGAGGCAGAAAGGGAGGATTATCTACAGAATGTAGGGAGGCAAAAAGGATTGTCACGTAGGCAGAAGCAGACACGGAGCTGTGTATTGTGGAGGGGGTCAAGAATGGAGAAAAACTGTTTTTTAGGTATGTCAGTGAGAAAAGAAAAATAAGGGGAGGCACTGCATGGCTAGTTGAGTGGGTAGAGCGATAAAGGAGGATAAGGAAAAGGCTGCCATCCTGAATGACTACTTTTGCTCAGTACTCAGTCAGAAAGTGGCATCAAAGTGGCCACTAAGGGAGTCCCAGAAATGAGGCAGCCAATAGCTATTAGCAAGAGGGTTCTGAAAGGGCTGGCAGCCCTTAACATAGATAAGGTTGCCGGCCCAGTGGCGCTGAGGGCTGAGGCGCTGGACGCCACACCTTACGCTATGCCAGCGACCTGGGTTCGGGAGCAAGCTTGGGTGCTGGTGGGTCAGCAGGGGCGGGTTGAGGATGGAGTGCCCTTGTGGTGCTCTCCTCCCGGGGAGAACGGGTTGGGATAGCTCGGTGTGCTGGCGACACCCAGTGGAGACCAGGGGACATTGCATCAAGCTGGGCAGTATGAGAACAACGTTGCCGTGCGCCAGAGCATTGGGGCATGCCCACACAGGTTGGGGGATCCAGCTCAGAACAAGGAAAATAACGGCTTTGTGGGACAGGAGATGGCACCTGTCCCCCATGCCCTCCGCCGGGTTCTCCTCGGCTGGCCTTCCAGTTCCTCCTTCCAGGTCCCACCTGCAGCCAGAGTCTGACTTACAAGTGAGCCCAAGAGGCGAGGGAGACCCCTCTTGGGCAGGTGAAACCGGGGGTGCTGGCTGCGGGGGGGGGGGAGAGAAGGCACAGACTGAGGGATCCACAGGCGAGCAGGATAAAGGATGGGATGCCTGAGAGAAGGTCCCATGAGCCATGAATGGAGTGAAATAGAGTAAAAAAAAACATAGATTAGGTTCCAGAACTAGATAGGTTGCATCTGAGGATACTTAGGGATTAGCAGCAGAACTGGCTGAACCACTGGCTAGACTGTTCAACAGTTCACTTAGCTCCGGGGAAGTTCCAAGGGACTGGAGAATGGCAGACGTTGTACCACTTCATGGGGGGAGGGAGTAACCAGGGAACTACAATCTGCCCTCCATTGTGGGGAGGCTAATGGAATCACTAATCAAAGAGGACCTTGCGGACTACCTAGAGAGCAACGGGCTCCAGGATAGTAAACAACACAGTTTAATGGCAGGAAGGTCTTGTCAGATTAACCTGATTTTTTTCTTTGACTGGGTGACCAAGGAAGTAGACAAGGGCCATGCTGTGGATCTTCTGTACTTTGACTTCATGATGGCTTTTGATTCAGTACCATACAAAAGGTTGCTGAAAAAGATGGAAAACCTGGGTGCAACTAAAACCATAGCGAACTGGGTGGGTAGTTGGCTAGAAGAGAGGCAGCAGAGGGTGGTGGTCAACAGGGTTAAGTCAGCAGAAAGGGAGGTTATGAGCAGGTTTCCACAGGGATCTGTCCTGGGTCTGGTCCTCTTCAGCATGTTCATTAGTGACAGTGATAAGGGAATCCAGGGCAGGCTGTGTCTGTTCACAGATGACACAAAACTATGTGGGAGGGTGGATAGTGATGAGGGAATAAGGGATATGCAGAGGGACCTACAAAAAACTAGAGGGGTGGTCAAATGCCTAACAGTTAAAATTCAGTGCCAAAAAGTGCAAGGTAATGCACCTAGGGAAAAGGAACCCCAAGATGGAATACTGGATAGATGGGGTACGACTTAGCACTTCAGAAGAGGAATGGGATCTAGGAGTTATCATCAGTGACTCCCTTAAACAAATGAGCCAGTTCAACAAGGCCTATAGCAAGGCTACCAGGATGCTGGGATGTATCAGAAGGAGTACTGATAGCAGAAGAAAAGAGGTAATACTTCCTCTATACAGATCCCTTGTGAGGCCTCACCTGGAGTACTGCGTCCAGTTCTGGAGCTCTCACCTCAGAAAGGACAGGGATAGGTTGGAAACAGTGCAGCGCAGAGTAACAAAAATGATTCAGGGCCAGTAGGGCAGATCCTTTGAGGAGTGCCTCAAGGCACTAAATATGTACTCACTGGAAACCAGAAGGGAGAGGGGAGATATGAAAGAGACCTTCAAGTTCCTTAAAGGAATTAACAAGGTAAATTCTGGGGAATTATTTACCCTGAATAACAGCTCAAGGTCATGTGGTCACAAGTGGAAATTAACAGAAGGGAGGTTCAGGAGGGACGTGAGGAAGGGTGGTGAAACCTTGGAACAGTCTGCCAACTGAGGTGGTGGGTGCAAACACAGGGGTTTCAAGCAGGCACAGGATAGAATGAAGAGAATAGTGTTCTCCTGGAGTGTCAAGACCAGGGAGGAGAGTGAGGATAGGATAGAGAGGGGTAGTACCCTGGAGGAACAGTAGGTTCCAGGGAAAGTTCCAGGGATTTGGGGAATATGGGCAGACTGGATGGACCTCTGGTCTTTTTCTGTTGTCATGGTCTATGTTTCTATGTTTATTGCAGAGGGTGGCTTCTCCCCTTGGACAGCAGAGCAGCATACACTAATGCAGAGCAACTGTCCAGATGTTAGTGGTTGCATATAGGCTGTGCAACCACTAACATACTAGATTGTGATAGCTGAGGGGTTGTCCATTGGCATATGCCCCAGACAGATGATGCTACTGCCAAAATTATTCCCATCTTCCCATACCTTGATGACTGTGCCAATATGTAATATGTCAAACAGTCAAGGTGGCCGCTCATTCTGCTCCGAAATGAAGTTCACAAAACCTTCTTGGGATCAGCAAAAAGGTTTTGTTATGCTATCCCAATGTTTCACCCAATTATTAGTGGGCTTTTCAGGGACATGTTTCAGTAATTTAATGTAGAATTCATATAAATAAATGTTTTGTCATACAAATCTACATCACATTTAATTTTTGCTTAAAGGAGAACTGCGCTGAACCTGTGAACTATTTCCCCCAGGAGCAGCTGGTTCCAACTTGTTAATGCTCCCTCTATACAGGCTTTTAGTAAACACAGTGGGTGTTTCTGATTTGCACTCTGATGCTAAGTGCCACTTTGGAACTGTATGATGTACTTTCTGTCTCACTCAGTCACAAAGTTCTATAATAGAACATGGATGCATTGTCGCCATTGTGCCAACAATGGAAGATCTGAGCAAGGGACATAAACTATATCACACAGTTCTAAAATGGTGCTTACCACCTGTGTATGAATCAGAAATGCCCACTAGGATAACTAAAAAGCATGTAGAGATTTATCAGTTACAGAATTCAAGCCAGTGGTTAGATATTGGCTTTTACAGAGAAAAATGACGTACAGTTTCAGTGCAGTTCTCCTTTAAAGATTTTTACTCTGCTCCTTTATACGATTATGCATTTCCTAATATATAATTTACTGTAAATCAATTGCTGTTTATATGACATTTAAAATCTTTATAAGCTACTACAGCAAAATAACGTAAAACCACTGAGCTACAAAACCGAGTCAAGTTCCTTTTGCCCAACAAGGGGTGTACAGCCTTGTGACACACCTCAATGGGTGCTCACTCTGTAAGGAAGGACCCCAGGTTGGAACTTTCTGATTAACACAGAATTCATCTCTTAATTATTCAGTTGGCTATAATGTATTCTTATGCCTGAAGGTTTTTTTTTAATTTTTTTGTATTGCTCCAAACAGGTCATTTTTAAAACCAGGTCTCTGATCAATGTAATTGATTAGCTAGATTCCAAATAAATTTACTTAAATTGCTGACATGCCGTTTCAGTTAATCTGGTTACTTCCAGATTGCAAATGCAGCTTGTTAGACATTTCTCACTGTGTCTAGGTGAGATATTAATTGCCTTTAGAAAAGATAAATAAAACTCTAAATCTTACATTTTTTGGCAAGCCACATACTTATATGTCCTGCTTGTTATAGTCAAATATAAAGAATGGCTTACTTTTATTAATAGCAGACTTCTCAATATTTTTTGTTTTTAATTTATCACGCTTAACATCACAGGCCACATGCTGCTGATATTTGCTCCAGAACACATATTTGCTTTGCCCACTGTCTATGAAGACAAGACCATATTTCTGATAAATACTTCTGGTATATATATTGTTGATACATATATTGTCTCACAAATATCACTTCTCTTACCCATAAGTTTCAGTAAACGCACTTGTGTATCGTACATTTATCACTTAGTAGTTTTGAGCTTTTTATTTTGTACCAAGAAAATTGTTTCACAGCTTTCAAGCCACTCTTTGCAGCTTCAGAGTCATTTGCAACAGCGCTGCATCGTTTCAAAAAATATTATTGCAAAGGCAGTTTTATATTTTTTAAGTTCAGTGGTTTCCTTTGTTTCCGTTAGTAAGAATTTCCACTTACATTAATCTCACTTTTGACCAGGTCCAGTCTAAACAGAGACTTGTCCCAAGGCAGCACCTCTTATACTCACGGCTGAGGGAGGAGCAATGACATACTGATGTCATTGAGACTCGACAGCGTCTATTGCTAAAGCAATTGCCAAGCAGTATGTGACACTGCAGCCTTCTCCGTGGATATATAGTCGTGAAGAGTTGCCTAAAATATCTTGTGTTGTTGATGCTAGGTCTAATGTTTGAATACTTTGATGCACAAGTGCATATTTAAAATAAATATTGATAAATGGTTCCACAGTTTCACTCTCACTAAACCTATACAGGGACCCAGATTTGAAAGATCCTAACTTGGAAACCTATATACATATGATAAACAACTGATAGTGGGGTGGGAGGTGGGGTAAGAGCAAAGGATGATGGGAAAGTGGTGATGGGGAACAAGAACCAAGACATGTGGAAAAAGGCAGGAAAAAAGGGGGTGAGTTAGCAAGGAGTATGCAAAATGTAACCTAAGAGTGAGAGTGAATGACACAGGGGCAAAGGACAGATATCCCCTACCTAACAAAGTGCACAAATGGGGGGGGGGGGATTAAGGATATGAGGTGGTGGGGTTGAACATGTAATGGCTAGTCCCCCTACTTGTTACACAGACAAGACAACAAGCCACATTTTGGCAGAAAATAGGCATCACCCCTGGCATTGGGGCAAACACCTGGCTCAGGTATCGGAGAGGTCAGAGGGTAGAACACAAACCAACATTTCCATGTTAACCCAGGTCAGGGGGAGAAGTGCCAGGGCTATGCTGTGTCTCCTATCTGTGGAGCCCCAAAAAACATTCACACAGATCCTCAAAAGATGGATTGTCCACAACTAGGAATCTGGGATGTTACCGTATGGCTTTTTATTCCTGATAAAATGTTAACAGTGAATAAAGGTGGTGCCCGAGGGCTTGCACTATGATGACAGATGACACTTCAGCAGGCAAAAACCTTTCCGAACTTCCTTGCAGGCAAACTATCTTCCCCCACAAACATTTTACCACACCTGTTCAGCCCTCTGCAGGGTTTCTGGACTTCTACAAACTTCCAGCCCTATTTCAGGGACCTTGGACTTACAGAACTGCTACCGATCCAATGCAGGATTCCTGGCTTATTTAGAGCACCACTAGGAGACTGTAGTTAACACCTAAAACACACATTTTCCTTTGTGCAACCAGTTAGATCTATTTGTGCTTAGAATGAGGGGCCACAGCGACCTGGGTTCGGGAACGGACTCGGGATGCCAGGGGTCGGCAGGGGGAAGGAGGATTGAGCATCCCAGTGGATGCTCTTCTCCCTAAGGGGTGGGTTACCAGGGACACAGAAGCGTCCGATACTCCCGTAGAGAGTGCTGGTGGAAGCACCGGTCCTTGAAGGAAACGGCGGCTCCGATATGCCAGAGTCAGGGAGAGGGGACGTCGTACGGTGCATGAGAGGATGACATGCATTTGCACATCGCCTCTCTGGACATAAGTCCTAAAGGCGCCGGCATCCTAAGGGGGCTGGGAACGCAGGGAGAAAAATCGGGGAAAAAATGTAAAAACCCCAGCCCTATGGGCAAGATGAGACTAGGGAATGGGACACCTTGGGGATTGCCCTGGCGGACGGAGTAGGAGGAGGTACGAGGCCTCCTCTGAAAGCCGTGGGAGCCGGCAAGTATAAAAAAAAAAAAAAAAAAAAAAAAGAATGAGGGGCCACAAACTAGATTATCTCTGCCAGTACTTTAGGACTACTGGATTCTCTGCCACACAGGGGCTACAAAAGTCATTCTACTTCCAAATGTTGGGCTAAGGTGCATGGCACCTGTATCTGACAGGCACCAGAAAAGCCTCCGTTAAACAGTTTCATTTTATGTGAAATACACTCTTGTTCCTCGGGGTCCATGGCACCAAGTATCTGACAAGGTACCAGACAAACCCACTTAAACAGTTTGTATTTCCATATCTGTTCCCCTCAGAACTCTTTGAAAGTACTTGAAATCTTCGGTAGCCCGTGACATGCATGGCTGCGATTGAACGAAAACAAAAACTGCGACTCATTCACAGCGCGTGTCATGGGGGTTATTGATGAGGGAGGGTGACCAAATGGGGATGGGTTCTCGCACATAGCGACAGGATGTCACTACATGCATACGTGTGTGGGGGGCGTGGAGCAAGCACGCTGACTGTGGGGTGGGACAGAATGGAGGGTTTGTGAGGCGCAGTGCTGTGGTGGGCTGCTGAGCTGGCCCCAAGGCATAGTGGGTAGGTGGCGGACTGGGATTGTAAGAATGCTGGGTTTGGGTTTGGGTCCTGATGCACATATATTTTGTTGTGCCCAGCCTGAAATTTTTTTCCTTGGGTTTTGCACCCCTCTCGACATGCACCCTCCTGGAGCTGAGAATCCTTTATTGGAGGAGAGTGCGGGGGGGGGGTGCAGCTCCTGCATAAAGCAGAAAACCTAAGTCCCTGGTACCCTTTTGCTGTGCGCCAGGGAGTCACATCGCCGAAAATGATTTTTGGCGAAGTGATTTCGCCCTAACAGCGATCGCCTTTCAGCTGTTATGACATATAACCAAATCCTCAGATCTCACACAAGTCCATTTCTCTAACTTGTACACACAAAATCTCTACAAATTAGGTAGTGCTGATAGCTATTACTGTCTTTTGGGGGTTGCCCCAAAGTACTCACTGAACCTTCAGTCTCATTCCTTCTTTTCTGTGAAGAATCTTCACCCCCTCAGGGCTTCACAGGATCTGGTAGCCACCACTTCCCAGGAAACCAGCTTTTGGAATACTGAACTATGGCAAAAACACAAAACAGAGGGTCCTTCCCACATGACGAGTGCCAGTAGGCCAGCTCTTGCCCTTAGAACTCTCTCACTTGAACTCCAACTTCAGACCACACTGACAGCTCCAGCAACAGCTGTTAGCCAAGTGTGGCTTTTGCTGCAGCGAGAGTTCTAAACTGCATTACCTCATCCTCTGCTCAGCAGAGCTGAGTAAATGGTGATGTAATGTTTTACAGAGAGCATTTAGTCCTTCTTAACACTGCCCAAGCTATCTGCCGGATCTAAAACTGATGGGATTGTAGTAACCCCAGGAACTAGCCAGTTACAAACAGAAAAGGGGCTTGGGAGAAGGGTGGAGTGGGTGGGGGTTCAATGAAAGGGAAAGGGACAGAGGGTAGACCTACTGGAAATGAAACCATTACTAACACAAGGACCAGTCTGTGTCCTTATTTAGTCCCCGGTGACTATGGAGCCTGCCAAGGAGATGCATCCCTCTCATCTCCTCTTTTTGAAGAATTATGCTGTGTTCTCTGCCTTTAACTGGTGGGAGAACCTGTTGAACACTCAAAAACTTGGAGTGATGCACCACTGTGGCCACAGGCTAGAAAGTGCTGTGCCATGCTGGAAGTTTCTTCTTGTTCTAATCAAACTTTTATTTTTCAGAATATGTTTTTAATTACATCTAGAGTTTTTCCCACATATAGACAAGTACAAGGACATTGTGTAACATAAACTACTCCCTCTGAATTACAGTCAGTGTACAGTATATTCTAATATAGAATCTTTTCCCATTGGGTGGGTGAACAAAAATGCCCTTTCAAACAACATGAGTCTTGCTGTATTCTGACTATTGCAGTTAGCCCCAGCCTTTAAACTGCCACGGAGAACAAAGGGTTAACTTTCTATGCAGAGCATAGAATGCTGAGCTCGAGCTTGGTTGTGGTCTCTGTCTGTAGCCCTTTGAAATCCAACCGTCAGATTCTTTACCCCGTCTCACTTGAACAGTCGCTCCGGAGATTTCTCCTTCAGCTCGGTTCGATAAGTCAGTTAAAGTATCGGTAAAAGTGTCGGTTTAAAGCCGAATTTGTTCCGCTTAGTCGGTTCAGCCTTTGGCTGCGGTACCGTGAGTACTAGATAAATTTGACCTATTTCTGTGTGGAAATTGTAAACTTGTTTGATTGGTTCAGCTGAACCGGTCACTTTTAGTGAATTTCTGTCTTTTACTTTAGAGTGTGGTTACTGGTCCTTGTCGTTTCTAAAAAAAACGTGTTTTGAATGTTTTTTTCCCCAACACCCGTGACACGGTTAGGAACCGATAAGGGAGTCTTGCCTGGCGGTTGTCATAAAAAGGGTAAGTTTGGTTAGGTTGGCCATGTCTGAGAAACCCAAGAAGAAAACCGGGACCACTGGGTTTCAACACTGCAGTGAGTGTGGGGAGGTCTTTGCTAAGGCTGATCCCCACACCACCTGTGTTTATTGTTTGGGGTTTGAACACATCGATACAGACTGCCAAATTTGTAAAAATTTTCCTAAATCTACTCTTGAAAAGAGATTAGGTAGACTGAGGGAAAAGTAGGCCGAGAAGTCTGCTGACCCGGATGGCCAGCCCGGTTCAGTTCCGACCGAACCAGAAGGAGTGCCCTCTGACCAGGGCGATACTTCTTCAGGCAAAAGGAGAGCCGATCCTGAGGGGTCGGTTCCTACAAAAAGGAAACGCAAAGAGAAATTGACCGGTTCGGATCTAGAGGTTCATGTTCCGACTGCCGAAGAAATAGCCAGAGTGATTCGGATTGTGGAATCGCTTTGCCCAGTTCCGACCGATCTGGCACCATTTGGCAGGGGCTCAGTTCGGTCGGTTCCCCCGGTTCAAGATTATACCCCTGAAGATTTTTATGAACGGGAGTTTAAGGTTGATGGTGACAATGGTGAAAGTCTGGATGTGCCTGTGGAACTGGACATCTCCCCAGACAGACCTTCTGGTGTTTCCTCTCCTAGGCTTTCTGAGTCCCCTTCCCACTTTCTGTTTTACAGAAAGGTGGCTGAAACCCTCCAGCTTCCTATGGAGGAGGTCATGGAGGATCAAGAGGAGCCTGATTATGTAAGTAATAATACCCGACAGGGTGGGCGCTATTGGGATATAACGGGCCGCCCAGGGGCGTAATGAGGCCCGACGCCACAGGCGGAGGGCCTTATAGCCCCTGGAAGGTCCGTTATATCCCATAATGCCCACCCTGGAGGGTATTATTGCACTTAGATAATGGGTTAGAGATAGCATTTTTGGAAAGAATATACAATATAAGAAAAAAATGTACATATAAAAAAATAATTAAGAACTAAGTAGAAGTAATGTTTGTTGTAAAATAGTTCCTATAGTGTGAAGTGCTGGCATCACCACAGGAGGTCGCTGCTGTGTGTTTTTTTTATGCTGTTTCGAATTAGCATGCCCTCCTGCTTCGTGTTTCTCTCTCTCTCACAGACTGACCCCGATTGAAAACCGTTGTCTGAGAACAGGCGACATGTACACTGGTCATTTTTTTTTAAACAGGTACTTCAGTTTTCATTTTATATGGGTTAGAAGTTGGCACAAGTCTGTAGATGGGTTTAAAACTGAGCAGAGGTTTCACAGGGAGCGCGACAGTGAAGGGAAATGGAACACGGAAGATTGGTATGTTTCCTTAGGAGAGGTCGAGCGAGCTGGCAATGTAAGCATTTAAAAATCAATGTTTTTTTTTTTTTTCCGGTGGTGAGGAGGAATACAGTCAGTTTAGGAGGCTGTATTGGGCTGTTGCTGGCATTTTAGTTTAGCAGTATGGTGTGGTTTGGGTTGTGACTGCCGTCGCAGTAACTGGACAAGACTGGCAAGTTTCGGTTCCAAATGATCGAGCTGGCACTTTTTCTGAGCGGGCCGTTGTTAAGAAATAACGGCCCGGGTGCCAGGCTCTTTCAGCCAATCAGGAAGCGAGTTTGAATTTACCCATTATCTAAGTAGAAATAATGGACATCCCAGAGTCCAGGAGACTGTCTATTCCCCTCCATAAATCCTTTGGGAAGCAGACACTCAAAATCTTAAAGTCTCCCAATACTGTAACTCCTGTTGACAGAAGGATGGACAAGAGGTACACACTATCAGGCTCAGATATGGAGTTTTTATACCAACAATGCAGCCATGTTGGGGTAGTGCAGGTTGCTGCCTGTGACAAGGCAAATATTCCCTTGGCTTCACACCCCCCAAACAAAGACTCCAGGAAGATTGATGCCATGGCAAAAAAGCAGTACATGGCATCTTCCTTGGGACTCAGGCAGGTGAACTATATGGCCTATACAGCCAGGTACCAGAAGTCCAGGTGGGACACTGTACTGGCACTGCTAAACAGGCCTCCCCCCAGCTAGCCAAGGAGCTGGAGAAGGTGGCTGCTGATGGGGTTGAGGCATCAAAAGTACAGTTTCATGCTGCTGTGGATTCCAATGATGTGTTATCAAGAATCATGGCTACATCTGTGGCTCTCCGGAGAATGGCTTGGCTCAGATGTACTAGCCTCTCACAGGACACCCAGGCTAAGGCCATGGATTTTTCTGTAGTGGGTAATTCTCTGTTTGGGGAGCAGACAGAGAATTACATGAAGAAAATGGACGAGTACAGGACCACTTATAGGAGTGCTCAGGCCAAGGAGAGTCAGGCAACTCCTCAAAGGCAGCAGTCTAGGGGCAGGGGCAAGCCTTTTCATAGGCCTTTTTACCAAGTACAAGCCTCTTCTCCCTTTTCAAAGAGGGGGTTCTTCAGAGGGAGAGGCAGAAGAGGGATGAGCAGGGCTCATCCACTCCTCAGCCTAAGGCCCCTGCAAAGCAGACACCCTGATGGGCCTGCCCGGGTCGACTCTCCTATTCCAGTAGGTGGCAGGCTGGCTTACTTTGTCCAGGACTGGATGTCTGTTACCTCAGACAAGTGGGTCCTGGAAGTAGTAAGCCAGGGACTGGTTCTCAGCTTCAAAAAATTTCCAAAGATGAGAGCCAGATCTTTTCCACCTGCAGGTCTCAGAAATCCTTGCCCTAGAGGAAGAGGTTTCATCTCTTCTGGCCTTAAGAGCCATAGAAAGAGTTCCTACCCTACACTGGGGCAAAGGTCTGTACTCCAGGTACTTCCTTACCCCAAAAAAGACAGGGGAGTGGTGACCCATCCTAGACCTAAGATACCTGAACAAACATCTTTTAAAACCAAAGTTCAAGATGGTAACTCTGGGAATAATTCTTCCTTCTCTAAGGCCAGGGTACTGACTAGCTTCCCTGGACCTCAAAGATGCCTATTTCACATTCCCATCAGGTGCTCCCACAGAAGGTATCTCAGGTTCGAGTTGCCCTCAGGCCACTATCAGTTCAAAGCAATGCACTTTGGCCTAACATCAGCCCCAAGGGTTTTCACAAAGTGCCTGGCAGTAGTTGTTGCCTTTCTAAGAAGGCAAAAGCTTTCCATTTTTCCATATCTGGATGACTGGCTTATAGTGGGCCAGTCTTCAGACCAAGTCAAGTCAGACCTGCAAGTGACCCAGCAAGTGCTCACTTCTCTAGGATTTCTACTCAACCTTCCCAAGTCAGTTCTCAAGCCAGTGCAGCTCCTTACCTTTATAGGGGCGGAGCTGGATACTGTCAAAGCAAGAGCCTTTCTTCCCCTGGACAGGGCAAGAGTTCTTTTAGAACTGGCTTCTTCCTTCAGCCTTCAGGTGTCCCAACCAGCAAGGCATTTCCTTCAGCTCTTGGGCCACGTGGCAGCTTCTACAGCAGTGGTCCAAGGGTCAAGATTCCAGATGAGGGACATTCAGTTCCACCTGAGGGCCTTTTGGTCCCAGAGGAAGGATCCCCTTACCAAACTGATTCCAGTGACTCAGACCCTGATCCAAGCCCTTCAGTGGTGGCAAGATCAGGACAATTTAAGGCAAGGGGTCCCATTTGTCACTCAGTCTCATTCAGTGGTCCTTACCACGGATGCTTCCCTTCTGGGCTGGTATGCCCATCTGGGGGCCCTCACTGCCCAGGGACTGTGGTCCCCTCAGGAATCCCTTCTCCATATCAATCTCCTAGAACTCAGGGCAGTTTTTCTGGCCCTGCAAGCTTTCTCTCAGTCAGTGCAGAACAAAGTGGTTCAGGTCAGAACAAACAACACCACTACCATGTGGTACATCAACAAGCAGGGAGGCACTTGGTCTACGGCCTTCTGCATGGAAGCCATGAAGTTGTGGTCCCTGGCTTTTCCCTGCAAACCTCTCTGATAGCAGTCCACCTTCCAGGGAAGGACAATGTGTTCGCAGATGCACTGAGCAGGATCTCACAGGGCCATCACGAATGGTCCCTGGACCCTCTGGTGTTGAAGGTGATTTTTTCAAGGTGGGGCACTCCAGAGATAGATCTTTTTGCAGCCCCAGACTATCACCAACTTCCTCTCTTTTGTTGCAGACCCCCAGTCTTGGGCTCAGTCCTTCTGGATGCTCTGAGTCTGAACTGGGAAGGGAAATTTTTGTATGCCTTCCCTCCCTTTCCTCTACTGTTCAAAGTTTTAGTCAAGATAAGGTCACAACCTTGCAAAGTGATTCTGACTGCTCCAGACTGGGCCAGACAGCCTTGGTACTCCCTGTTGCTGTCCCTAGCAGTCCATCTTCCCCTGTCTCTTCCTAGAAATTACAACCTGTTAACCTCCTCTCAGGGGAGGATTTGGTACCCCAATCTTCGGTCTCTCAATCTCAAGGCATGGCTCTTGAAGAGTTAAAGTATGCAGATTTGCATCTATCTCAGGGGGTTCTGGATATTCTCAAAGCCTCTCGAAAGCCCGCCACTAGAAAAACCTACAACTCCAAATGGAAGAGATTCAGCATTTGGTGTTCAAAGAAACATATTTCCCCAGACACTGCTGAATTGCCTACAGTTCTGGATTATATGGTCCATTTGAATGGCTTAGGCCTCAGACCAGCGACTCTCAAGGTGCACTTGTCAGCTGTTTCTGCTTTTCTGTCAGTGGGGAAGTCTTCCTCACTATCATCTCATCCTGTGTTCTGTAAATTTTTTAAGGGATTGCTTCATACCAATCCTTCCTTTAGAGACCCTGCCCCTGCCTGGGACTTAAATGTTTGCATTGCTCAACTTATGCAACCTCCCTTTGAACCTATGTCCTCAGCAAAGCTTAAGTACTTGACTTGGAAAACTGTGTTTTTAGTAGCCATTACCTCTGCCAGACGTATCAGTGAATTGCAAGCCCTGTCAGTGGAACCTGATTTTATCTCCTTTTATAGGGATAAAGTGGTCCTTAGAACCAATAGAAGGTTCTTGCCCAAAGTGGTTTCAGATTTCCACTTGAATCAGTCTATGTCCCTTCCTGTCTTCTTCACTGATTATTCTTCTTCAGGAGAGAGGAGGCTACACAGTTTAGATGTTAAAAGGGCCCTTAGCTACTACATAGAGCGTACCAAGGATCACAGGTTTGATTCCCTCCAGTTGTTCCTCACTTATGGAGAAGTGGGAAAGGGCAAACCTGCCACCAAGAGAACTATTGCCAGGTGGATTGCGTCTTGTATACAATTCTGCTATGAGAAACTAGGAAAGATTCCACCCTCAGGCCTGAGGGCTCTCTCCACCAGAGGTACAGCTGCTTCCCTGGCTGCTGCCAGGGATATTCCTCTCTTAGAAATTTGTCAAGCAGCCACCTGGAAAACAGACCATACCTTTACCAAGCATTAGTCTCTGGATATCCAGGCTAGGAGTGATGCTCGGTTTGGCACAGCAGTACTTCAGAGCCTATTCCCAAAGTAAGTTCTGTCCCTTCTCCATGGAGGTACTGCTTGGTAGTCTGCAATAGTCAGAATACAGCAAGACTTCATGTTGTTTGAAGAATAAATTACTCACCTTAGTAATTATGTTTCTTGTAATGGAGTCTTGCTGTATTCTGACCTCCCTCCCTGCTAACCCTCTCAGAACCTGTTTTTGGGAAGTGGGTGGGCAGGTGCAGTGCTGCACCCCAGGGGTGCTTCTTTTACACCCTCCTCTTTTTGTTTGGGTGTTTGTTTTATTATTATTCTTATTTGGATTGGTTTTTGGTTTTTGGTTTCCTTACTTGAGTCTTCCTTGGGAATTCAAAACTCTTGTTGCCAGTTGGCTAGTAAAAATGTTACTATTTCCACATAGGATAGTTAGTGAGTTTTTTGCTCGTAAGAATCTGACGGTTGGATTTCAAAGGGCTGCAGACAGAGACCTCAACCGAGCTCGAGCTCAGCATTCTATGCTCTGCATAGAAAGTTAACCCTTTGTTCTCCGGGGCAGTTTAAAGGCTGGGGCTAACTGCAATAGTCAGAATACAGCAAGACTCCTTTAGAAGAAACATAATTACTAAGGTGAGTAATTTTTTCTTCTGGATGTGCGTCCGCAGATTGAGCATGCTCCACAAAGGGACATACCAGGAAAGGGGATCTAACAGTAACTGGTTTCCTCTCGGTTCTTGTTTAGGAACTGTGTGCACCAATTTCATCTAAAGATTTGATGCCTGCTTAGCTGCCATAATAGCTTGCTACCCAACAAGCGGGTCTATTTCTGGATGCTTCTTTAGCACATTCCAGTATCTAGTTTTGAATTTTCTTATGCTAAGAGCATGTCACAGTACGTTGTACTGAACATAACTCTCCCCTCTCACCCCAAGAATCCCTCAGTATTCTTGACTAAAGCAGTTAGTCAGCTAGATTCAGCTGGCCCTGGAGGAGGAGGAGTTTATGTAAACGAGAACGCTAAACTACCAATCAGATTGTAGTAAGAAATTACTGCCTGTAGTTTGTGCTGTTTGCTAGTCAGATTCTTTTCTCCGCAGCAATGGGCAGTTGGCTCCGGAGTATCTCTCTCTCTTTCTCTCTTCACCTAAAGAAAGTTCTTTTCTGTTTATAATGTATTATTTTTCACTTTTACTGCTTTTAGTTTGATTTTTTTTATACATTTTTATCTGATTTTAGTGTTTTTCTCTGGGCTCACAGTGCTTTCCAGGAACAGTTTAAATTTCTCCTCACAGGAGTTACTTCAGGTTTTTCACAATGTATTCTCTGACTGGAAACTACATTTTCTGAGGTAAAAAACACATTTTTTCCTCATTTTCTACTGTTTTTCCCCATTTTTCGAGGGCACTTATTTATTATCAATGTTTGGTTTAAAGTTTCCTTCACAAGAGTTACATCAGGTTTTCCACCATGTATTCTCTGACTGGGAACTACATTTTCTTAGGTAAAAATCTAATTTTTTCTCATTTTCTACTGTTTTTCCCCATTGTTAGGGGAAACTTGTTTTACATTTTTAGTTCCCTTTGGGAAACATCTTTTTTCAGTCTTCTGACTTTTATTTTGTGTCAGACTTTTACACTGAGCTGGACCTACATTTGTTATAAAAATCTGCTTCATTTAGTTTTAATCGTGGTCACTGCTGATGACCACAACCTTACTGTTTTTCTTGTGGGTCCAAGTTTTTAGTATTTGCCTTGTACACAGTTAAACAAAATAAAAGTTGAATAGAGGTCAGAATTATCATTTCTCAGTCTCCCTCCCTATTTACTAAGCCTGTTAAGGAGGGGACTTCTTCCCATATAGATATAAAGATAGGTCCTCTCGGACCCCAGTGAAAATAAGTCTGATAAAAATAATGTTGACCAAGCCAAGCATAAAAGACATTATGAGCATTTCAGATTTGGTGCCTGCAAAAAAAAAAAAAAAAAAAAAAGAAAAAAACCCATATCTCTGCCCCACTTGTCAAAAGACACAGGGAGAAGCTAATGACAAATGAAAATATGCCTTCTCCTGGGAGTTGGCAAAGGTCTGGCAAATGTATAAGATGTTCCAGGCTATAGGCAACCTGTTTGTAGACCCACCTGGGCCATCTACCCCTGCCTCATCTAACACCGACCTAGGTCAGGGTTTTTATTATAATAAAAATGAAGAGGAGCAGGAGGATAAGATGGAGCTAGGTGAATCCCCTGACCAGGAATTTAACTCCCCCTTACCAGGTCAGGAGGATTTCACCTCTCACTACGCTTTTGTCCAAGAGATGGTGGACACCCATAACCTCTATATTCAAGAAGCCTCTGAAGAGGATGAGGAGGCAGACTTTTTAGACATGATGGGCCTCCCTCCCCCAAGAAATTGCTCTTGCCAGTCCACACCTCCCTTTGCAAGGCGACTTTTAAACTGCTACAAAGCCCAACGTCCATCCCAGGGGTGGACAAGAAAATAGAGAAAAAGTACCAGCTTCATAAGAATAATGCTGACTACCTTTATACACATCCTGATCATGAAAGTGTGGTGCAGGTGGCACCCTGTGACAAGGCTAATGTACCCTTATCATCACAGCCTCTTGACAGAGTCCAGAAAACTGGACGCCATGGGCAAGAAATCTTATACTACAGCCTCCTTGCTTATTCGCCTGGCCACATATATGGCATACTCAGCACACTACGAAAAAGCTCTATGGAATGCTATTCTGGCTAGTAGCCAGAAGCTCCCTGACAACATTGCTCAGGATCTGCCCAAAACAGTACGGACTGCCCTGGATGCCGTCAGGTGTCAGTTTCACATGGCTGTGGATACAAACGATACCACCTCCAGGGCAATGGCACAAGCTACCTCTCTTAGGAGATTAATTTGGCTACAAGCTACTAACTGTACTCAGGATACCCATAATAAAGCCATGGATTTTCCCTAGAGAACAACTCATTTTTCTGGGATAAAACTGAGGCCTATGTGAAAAAGATGGATGAATAGAAAACCACCTACAAGAACAATGCAGCTATGGAAAAAAGTCTCCACTTCCTACAAGCCCCGCAGAGGCAGGGTTTACTACCCCAGAGCTTTCTATCCGATGCCTATGCCAGTGTAGTACTTTTAAATGAGAGATTTCTTTAGGGGAAAAGGCAGAAGAACCTAGACGCCTTTTGACTCTGCCCCTCCAACAAAACCCCAGTCCAAACAAAACTTCTGAGTGGAATGTCCAGGTTGCCTCCTCTCCCCTAGTAGGAGGAAGGCTCACCCACTACCTCCACAATTTGCAAAGCATCACCACAGACAGGTAGGTGCTAGAGGTAGTGGGCGAAGGTCTTACTCTGCAGTTAAAAAAATTCTTCACTCAGCAGGGACACAGAAGTTTCAGACTTATCACCCCAACAGAAAAGATTCTGCTGGAGTTAGAGGTAAAGTTCCTCCTGTCACAAAATACAGTAAAGAGAGTACCCCCCTCCCAGCGGGGAAAGGGCCTCCTCTACTCCAGCTACTTTCTCCCAGTGGGGAAAGGGCCTCTACTCCAGATACTTTCTCACCCTGAAGAAAAATGGGGCCTGGTGACCTATACTGGATAGAAAGTACCTCAGATTTAGACAGCCTTCTGGACACTATCAGTTTACAGTCCTGCCTTTCGGCCTTTCCACAACACCCAGGATTTTCACAAAGTGCCTGGCTGCAGTGGTAGCTTACCTCAGGAGACACAACATGTCTTAGTTTTCCCTTACCTTGACGACTAGCTTGTGGTAGGCAAGTCTTCTCAACAGTGCAAAGACTCCCTAAAGCTCACTCAGCTCACCCTAGAGTCCCTCAGGTTTCTGATCAACTTGCAGAAGTCTCAGTTGGAACCAGTCCAAATAATGTAGTTCACTGGAGCGGAAATGGACATCCAACAGGGAAAGGCTGCACCGTGCTCCATTGGACAGGATTCAGAATCTCCAGTCCCTGGCACATTTGTTTGTGCTAGGCCGGCCAAGGCCAGCCAGACACTTCCTCAGTTTACTAGACCACATGGCCTCTACCACAGCAGTGGTTCGGTATGCTGTTCGAACAACGACAATTTTATAGCAAAGACCACCACAGCAACAAATCTCGGCAGGTTACTGTAATAGTCTCACTTTACATCGCTGCTCTCTTTCCAGGTGTTGCACCTACACTCCGAACCAACTTTGAGTTGGAGTTAGTTATCTAGAGATGGGGAGATGCAGGGGATGAAGGCCCCGTGCAGAAAAACACCTTATTCCAATGGAAACAATGCAGACAGTCGGCATTTTTCCTTCACTGTTGGGGATGTCGACACCATTGCTGTCATTGTTACTTGGTGGAACCCAGTGGTTCCAGGTGCCAGGTTCTGAGGGACATTCAATTCCACCCCAGGGTGCATTGGCCTCAGAAAAGAGACACTGTTTGTCAAAGATAATTCCAGTCACAACTACGCTTCTGCAAGCTCTGGACTGGTGGAAAAACGGACAAAATCTCAGGGAAGGAGTTCCTTTCCAGTAGAGAGAGCCCTCCCAAGGTCCTCACAACAGATGCCTCCCTCCTAGGGTGGGGGGAGGCCCAACTGGAGGACCATTCCATAAATGGAGCATGGCCTCCCATGGAATGCAGCTGCCATATAAACCTCCTTGAGCTCAGAGCTATGTACCTGGCCATAAAAGCCTTTACCTCCCAGCTCAAGAGTAACTCTGTCCAGGTCAGGACAGACAATACCAGCAACGTATTCTATATCAACAAACAAAGGGGTACAAAATCCTCGAAAACTTTGCATAGAAGCGATGAGGATTTGGCTTACGGCCTGGTACACTTGAGGAGTTCGAGTTCCCTGACTTTCAGTATTCAGAGCAGGTCCTGAAAATCCTCAAAATGGCTGAAAAGCCTAGCACCCAAAAGATTTATGCCTCCAAATGGAAGAGATTTTCTTTCTGGTATAAGTGTAACCCCCCCGGGGGTTTACCTGTGTTGCCCATGATTTCCCCGTTTTCTCCCATTGTGTTGCTCGTGATTTCCCCATTTTCTCCCATTTCCTGGTGCCCCTGGTTCCCCGGGACAGCCCCGCATGTTGTTTTGCCCAGTTCAGGTGTGGAATCTTGTCCACGAGCTGCCGGCATACTGGCTCTGGGCACTTTTGATGTGCCGACCTGCAGATTTACGGGAAAACAGAGAGTGACATAGCAGTCCCGGCACATCTCCCTTGCTAACTGAGGGCCAGTGACCTGGGGAGTGTGGCAGAGAAGCCACTTGGGGCTCCAGAAGTATAAGTTTGAACTCGGAGCATAAAGCGGGACTCATGAATAATAATGAGCCCTGCATGAATATTAATAATTAGTAGATTGCAGTTTATATTGTGTTTTTTCCTTCACTGTAAAATTGTCTACTAGTGTACAGATTGGTAGAGTGAATTCATTTTTTTCTCTCCCTTCTTATTTCAACAATCCCTTTGCTCTCTACTCCCTGCTAAACTTTCTTTTTTTCCATTTGTGCTCATCCCCCTTAGTTGGCCATCCCTACTACTCTGACTCTCCTAGTCTTGCTCTGCCCCCTCTCCTCTCGTCACTCTGTCTCCCTCCTCCTGTAGCCTGACGGACTCCTTTCTCTCTGCGACCTATCCCTTTCTGCCTCCTCCCACTAAAATCTCTTTTTCTGAGTATTAAAACACCCTCTCCTTTCTTCCCAGCTGTTCTCCCTCCCTCCCTTCCTCTGGGCTGTCCACCCCCACGGAGCTGCTCTCCCGGATCACTCGCCTGTCGACAAAGTACGGACCATCAGCTATAAGCAACCTGCCTCTATTACATTTGAATTTGGGTGCCATTTTAAAGTTGCGTCCAGGACTCTGCAATTTTGTTCATGCCAGGAATATATATATATATTAAGGTAACCAGTGGGTTACCCCAGGGGTCGGGTTGGTGGTATTTTTGTGTTATTAGCACTGTGCGGTGCCTCCATATGTAACCCCCTACCTGGGACCTGGGACCTGGGCTCGGGGAGAAAACTGTTGCTCGGTATTTTGGCTAGGTTTGACTTCTAGTCAGGGGCACCTAAGTAACTCCGGACACAGGAAGCAATAACTGTAATGTCCAATACCAGAAGTTGGGATTCTAAAGTGTGGCTTTTATTCACATCCAACAGAATAACAAAGCATAGATGGACCCCTGCGGGGCTACACTCCTGGTAATGCAGATTTATGGAGATCAGAACACATCCTCTTTACACTGAAACCCTCAGATCTCGAAACACTCTGGGCACTCTGCCCTAACTCAACTCTTTTTCAGTTTCCCTGGCTCGGCTCCATTGCTAGCCCTTTGGACACTTTCCATATAGCATGGAACATTTACTAGGTGGCTCCCTAAACCACCTATGAGCACTTCTGGCTCCATCAGGGAATTTCCTAATCAATCTCACATCTGGGTACTTTCCTCAGGCACTGGCCAAGTACCTGAGAGAAAGCAACAGGGGTCCCAAAGCAAACCCGCAGAGGTGAATTTGGTTACTATTGATGGGGGGGGGTCTCCCACCTCTCGCTCCCATAACTCATACCCAGCCATTTCTCTAGACTGTAACTCCTCATACTTAAAACACTTTGCTGTGTAGATTCGCTTTAAATGTATATCACATCCAGTCTACTGTTTTTCCATCCCATTTGTGCTGAACTTGAACATACTTAAAAAGTGGCTGTGTCCATTACTCTAGACCCCCCACAGAGTTAAGCAGTCCAATCCCCACATCTTCCAAACTGTACTTGGCTGTCTTTTCCTGACCCCACAGTAACAGTCGCTTTAGTTTAATCTTTCTCAGGTGAAAATGCATTGGCCCTTTAGCAGAGCAAACTCACCCCTTGGTTGCAGGTGCCCCGCAGGCATTGTCTCTTCCAAAGAAATCTCATCCAGAACTTCTGGTGCCTCAGCATGAACTTAAACTCAGGTAGTTTCTTGTTCCCTAGCCGGACCAGGGGGTTTGGCCCTGGAAACAGGCTGATTCCCCCCCCATCCCCACAGGGATGGAGCCCGGAACCACTGAAAGCAGTCTCTACCACTTCACTTGGCTGTTCTTGTGTTCCTCTCCAGGTGAGAACACACACCTCCTTCCTCTACTACTGACTGCAACAGACTGACTTCAAATTCCCCAATGTTCTACTCTAACCTCCAACTGCAACATTCCAGTGTGGCTTATGCAGCTGCGATAGTTCTAAATGATGTCATAGCTCCAGCTCAGCAGAGACTGAAAACAGAGCAAGACATAGTGAAATCCATTTAACTGGAGTTTCACTAGCTGCCTGTCCCTGCCTGCTACTAAGTCTTACTGGGATTCTAGTAACCCCGGGTAATGGGGGGGTTACACTCACCCTGGGCCAGGAAAAAAATGACTGTCCGCAGTCATTAATTACCTGACCTAGGCCATCCTACCCTATGTGCTACCAACGGAGAGGGGTGATCAGGCCCCCTCCTACCATCTTCTAGGCACAGGCAGGCAACACTAAGGGCCCAGAGGCCATCAGCTGATGCATCAGTCTCTACTCTACCCGCTGACTATGGGTACCCAGTGGCTCTGGAAGAACTGTCCAGAGCATAGCCCTAATAGATCAGTGCTGTGACCCCTACGGCCGTTCAGAACCATAGCCTGTCTATACCCCCAGCCCTCTAGGGAAAGCCTGTCTGCCTCTAACTCAAAATTCCCTCCCCCCCAAAAAACAGGGGACCTCCCCTCAACCTTGGACACCATGCAACCACACACCAGGAGCTAATACCATACACTATGCATTACTCCCACACTTCCCCACAACCATACCTGTGGAAGGAGAAGTTACACACAGTAACAACAACAATAACAACAGTACTTTAAACACTACACTCTAAAGTACTACTGAAGAACTCCGCTGCGTCCCTCCTCCTCTTCTTGTCTTCTCTTCTTATCATCTTCAGGAACACCTGCAAGGAAAAGAAAGACAACACACTCCTAATCTTCATACACAGTCTGTCTAAACCCCTACCATCAAAACATTGGAGAATCCCAAAAAAGATTTTTTTTAGTTGTAACCCCCTAGATGGCGCTATCCCAAGGGCTACTACCCCTGCCTGTCGTGCTAGTGACAGGTTAAGGGGCCTAGGTTCTATGACGGTTGCCTCCACCCAGAGGTCAGGGTTAATAGTAATTAAACTGGCTTGGATACAGCCCTCTGGGACACTGCAACCCCCCTTTGTTCCAACTAGTGGCCCACACAGTACACGGGAGTTACCTTACCAATACCCCACATATGGACACTTTTCACACATGTAGATACCACTTACCTTCGAGACTGATTCTGCAGAACGTCTCTGAGGACCCCTGTAAAACAAGGTTAAACAACATACACAGCAAAATGCAATACTGTTTCTATATGTACTGACACCACAGACGGTATATAGTATAATAACAATGAATCTGATTTATTTAGGGAACAGCAACACGGGAAGGGGCAATCAGGTTGATTCATTTTTCCAAAGTTCAAATCACAGTACTGTGCACATATATAGGGTCCTAAAAAGTCACACTGTGGGTACCCAGGATGGTGGGGGGCTATCCAGGGTCAGTGCAGCTGGTTGGGGCCCTTTGATGAAAAAAAACACAAGCACACACAAATTATAATCTGGAGCCCTGGGGCTCAGTTCGTGAAGAAATGAAACAGTAATAATCAGATGACACACTTGTAATTGATAATAGGCTGCAGGGAGAATACCCTGATTTGTACTCACAATACCCAAGCTGAGAACTGGATGGTGGATGTTCTTTCTGGATTGTCAGAAACAACAGGGCATGGAGACAAGGTCCTTGTGACTGGACCCAACTGCAGTTGATAACAAATGGATTTAGTCTGACACAAGCTGGAGTTTGCTTCCAGCTTCAGCATACAGCTCACAGTTCAGGGGACATGAAATAGCGGTTCCCCACAAGCACTACGCACATTCATATGTAAAAGGGAAGTACAATACCAGGCAGGCTGCTCCTCGATCCTGATCGCACTTACTGCAAAAAACCCCGGAGCATACACAGCAGCTTCAGTTCCTGACATGTTAATTGGATTCAATTATACAGTTTATACAGGTTCCTGGTTGGTAATTCTCAGGAATTCAATAAAGCCAACATGCTATATCTTTGCCAAATTAGTGGTACTTTATTATGATAGTATTAATAAGATTAGCCAGAAAAATTCTATTGTGCTAGTTTACAAAAGGGAATACATGCTAACATTATTTTTAAGCATCAGGTAGTCCACCACTACCTAGGTGTTTCTGTTACAATTTAGTTGTAAAACAGCCAAAGGGCAATCCCAATGGGGTGTTTCTAACATGCAATCTAGACAACTAGTAATATTTGCATTACAGGGCTACAGCATTTCGGAGACATATGAACCATATGTCTCTGGATCCCCCAAGCAGTCTATGGATAGTCTCAGACTGCATCTTGTCCGAGACTGTGTCTTCACGAAGGGACACTGGACATAACCATAGGTCCCATATTTATGTGTAGCAAGCTTAGAAAAAAATGCAAGGCTGGAATTTCCCAAAAACTACCTCAGCAGTTTTAAACACAGACAATATGTCATTCAACAAGTCATAAGACTTGGGTTCAAAAATACACTGGCTATTAGATACCTCAGTCATAAGATACTTTTGACACTTTGCCAGAGACATTCGGTCATTCTTAAATGGAAAAGCAAGTAATCAGGGGATTTTAATTTGTTAAAAATACTTACTTTAGGATACAGAAAACAAGTGAGGGGATGTGACTGTTTCAAAAATAATTGGCCTACAGATGAAACCAGACAGTGGCCAAATTGGGGAACTTAATCTTCAAGGCCAGTGTGGTTACTAGCAGCTGCGCTCTTATCTCGGCTGTAACCTTTTAAAAAGACATGTTTTGGTATACACTATTGCTGAATAGGACAATTTCAAAATTAGACCTTGACTGTGTGCTTCTTGAATTATTTTATTTTCTTCAGTTTAACTGTTAACCGTTTAAAGCCTCCACATACATGCATTGATATGGTGGTATCATTCATTTGCTTAGCCACTGGCAGCCATTGGCTAGCTAGCCATATTAACTTGTATGTGAGCCTCATTTAGTCATCTATTGGCCATTTGTGTATTTTCTGCAAGCCTTTTACACCTTGCCATAGTCAACTGTATAAATAGAGGTGGCTATCAGCAATTTTATATAACTGAACCTGTATATACCTAGGCCTTGGGGCCCCTGGGCAAATTCAACAGTCCCCACCTTGAAGGTAAAGAGGCCCCTGAGGGACTCAAACCTTCACAAAAATTGAACATGAATGTAAAGATATTAGCTATTAACTGAAGGTTAAAAAAAACTAAATAAAAAATTTTTATTCTTAAACTGTTAGTTTAGGTGAATAGGTATATAATTTAAAACTGGTTGCCAGCATACAGATAGTCAAGGCATTTATAAAAAGCATTCTGTTCTGGAGTTGGTACAGGGGTGGTTACAGATGGAACACAAATGGTGAGTTTGTAAAACATAGTGCAGAACTCAGGGATGTCAACACCACAATTGAAATATGTGAAAAGATGCTAACATGTGATACCACATATAACACAATATGACATAACAATATTTGTTGATGAAGAAGAGTTCATGGAATCAACTTTGAGAGTGGATAAGGTAGATGCTACCTTGTGTTGAGGTGTGGCACACCCTTGGAGCTTGATTGAAGAATCTGTTGATAATGTCTCTTGTTAGATAGGTCATTATAAAACATAACAGTCCATGAAATTAACAGTCCATAAAGTTCATATAAGTAACCACAGGTTGGTGTAATTACAGTACAGGTGAAATGGCATTTGCAGAATGGTGGTAACCCCACAAGACACATGGGGCAATGCAGACAGTAATTTAAAAATAAAACACCAGCATAGTAGAAAAGTCATTGTTCATGTTGCTGGCTGCTGGATGGCTGATTGGCAGACACACTGGCCAGGGGTGCATTAGATTGTGCATTGAGTCCTTTTAAAGGAGTAGCCACACACACACACTGGCATGGCATTTGTGTTGTGGTAGTTGATTACACCCCGGCACAAAGATTAACAGTCCATAAAAAGGTAACAGTTTACAATAAACCATTAAAAACACAGTCCACAATAGAGCAATATGTTTGTATAAAGTACCAGTCATGTTTGGAACAAGCAGCAGTGAAGAAAATGGATGTCTTGCTGGAAGATCAATTGAAGAAGAATCTTCTTGTTGAAGTTAGGGGATTGCCCCTACCCCAGACTTAACTTCATAGTAAACAGAAACAATAAGCTTCATTGTAGAGTCTGAACTGACTGGACCTTCTTCAGTTAATTTAAAGTTCTACAAATATGTGTAATTTTGCTGAAAACATTACACTTGCAGAGGTAATAACAACTTGATTAAAGTAGTAGTTCTTATGTGGAACCAATCAGGCACAAAGATAGTGATGACATTAAAGCTGTGGCAATTGTTTTCTTTTTAGGAAAAAGATGAAAGTCTTGGCAACTTAGATGAAAGTATTACTGCTGTTGAACGTGGAGATCTTATGTGTGCCACACCGTGGAAACCTGCAAACTTGCAAAGTGTGTTAGAAACTGAGTTAAAAATACATAAATAACAATCTGTTAAACCAATTACTTTTTGTTATGTAAAGAGTGGTGTGACAGATCCTAAATTCTGGCAATTGAAAAGAGAAAAAATAAAAGGGATGTCAACCGCACACCTGGGGGTGCAGGCCAAGGTCCAATTATACCATTTGACCATCTGTAAATGCATGACAATGTTATGGTTACACCCTGCTTTCAAATTACAGAAGCGGCTATACAGTGATGAACATAATTTCCCTCTTTTAACTGAGACCCGAGTTATAAAATCTTGTAATGTTACAATAACACACTTGAAACTTATAGTTCATAGCAATATGCCTGTTACACTATGCAATAGTGGGACAAATACATATGTTGTTGGCCTATGCAAACTTAATAACAGTGCCTATTGCACCTGTGACAAGTGAAAGGGTCTACCTTCTTTACCCTGTATAGTAAAATACTCCAAAGTACTGAGGGAGGTAAGGCTTGAAGCACAGGTTTGGAGCATAATCTAAATTCTGCATATTATAATTGTTAAGATTTAAAATGACAAAACCTGCATAGAGTGCACTCATTCTTCAGGGGTACCTGTGAGTAATGAGACAAACAGAGTATTGATTTGTCTGGGGTTTTACTTTGGAACATATTGTAAGGATGGGTCAGCAATGCTGGCCCCAGTATTTAGGTTTGGTTATGAGCATTAAAAACATTTATACGTGTGGAGCACTTTTCTGAATACACACATGCTACAGTGTAGCAAGATGTATATCAAAACATTATAACATAAATGTGAAACATAAGCATTTTTGCAATAGAACAATTTCAGTATTGAGCATAATGCTTAAAATACATTTTAAACAACAAATATAGACTGCAAATTTAAGTCAAAGTCCAGGAATCTTAGAGCATCATGACTTTACTTGTTGTACATAACCTTGGAATAAGTTGCAGAAAGGCTATGAGAAGTTGTTATACATTTGTTTTGACAGGATAAGAAAGCTGAAAAGACAATCAAAAGACATGAATATGTGTGGAAATACATACACAATTCCCCCTCCAGCTTAACTGATTACTTGCTAAGGGCAGAAGCCCTTGTACTAATAATAGGTGTGAGGTTTAACTGTTTGCACTAGAAAAAGCAGAAGGACTTGGGCTGGGTTATACTGTTAAAATACCTTAGGTCTTTTTAAAACCTGTAAATAAGAAACAATTATTAGCAAATACACATTTTCTGGCATTTACCCCTATTGGGAGACAGTAATCTACCTTACAACCTTTGTGGGTATTACACTGGAAGGAAGGGTAGTATGCCCCCCCCCAGCTCCTACTGGTGGAAGAGACGGCTCGAATACTGTAGCAATAAAAAGGTTAGCTGTGGATGGTGACATGGATATTAACCCAGAAATGGTCTGGCAATATTAGTAGCCAGTCGTGCAGCACCTTAAAAAAATGTGCACTGAATAAAAGGTAATGGGGTGGCCTCATTGCAGTCCCCACCTACCACACTTTGAATTATAATAAGACAATATTACAATTAGTTTAGTAAGTTTCATACCTTACTATAAAGATGGGGAACTTCTTTTTCTCTAGAAGAAAGAGAAGAAACACACAGACAAACAGCAAAAAACAAACACACAAGTCTAAAAATAAAACAAGATTATTTTCATAGGATAAAAGAAGCCAAGCGTCCCTGGGTTCCCTTATCCTAAGCATGACAAAATGTCAGCTGAGTTTATAAAAGATCTGGATTGATGGTAATACTGTACATACGTATTTCTTAGAATGCATTTTAAAAAGAAAAAAAAATGATTACACCATGGTTACACATAAAAACAAAAGCCATTGTTTTTCAACTGTAGATGGTCAACTCTCAAAAACAGCTGTAATAGTCCCTTTTCAAAAGTGTACTGTGTATATATATATATATATATATATATATATATATATAGTAAAAAAAAAGTATGGGGAGGTGATAAATAATTCTCCCATTCCAGCTGGAGTGCCTTGCTTAGTATGGGAATCACGTGATATTATTCAAGAACTAAGAAATTATGCTTACAGCCAAATGTTCATTGCCTATGTTGGCTGCAAGCCCAGAAGAAAGGAGAAGAGAAAAAAAAAGTTTTTCCTTTTTACTTAGAATGCTAGTTATGTAATAAAAAGTTAAATTGCATGGTTCACTCTTGGTGTGCTTTCATAAAAACATACATTTTGTGTAAAAAGTTGTGCTTTAGGTAGGGAATACACATCAAGTTTGAACTGGTAGTAACAAAATGTTGAAACACAAGAAGGTCAAATAACGTACAAAAGGTCACACAGTGTGCATGCAAGGGTCACTCAAACCCAGCTGTTTTTGTAGTGTCCTTGAACACTTCCGATATTAAAATATCTTTAAATAATAATAGAGCACAAAATAAAACTGCTGGCCAAGACAGTACACACACACATACACATACAAAAAAAAAAAAATACTTAACACAAAATAAGACTGACATTATTTGACACCAATTTACTGAGGTAATGCCCATAGTTTCATTAGAACACTGTAAGTGTTTTAGATATATGTGCTGCCTCCTGCCTGTCTTGTAACACCGACAACCTTTTAAACCAACAAATTTATACATATCTCCATGCCAAAACTTTTCAGAACAAAACATTTTTTTAAACACCTTCCAACTCTTTTAAAATACAGCACAACATACCATCTGTAAGTGAACACATCTAGTATAACATGGTTACACCTTTTGGCGCATAGCCAAAATATGGCACTCTGCCATTTTGCAAAAAGTTTCTGGTTTTAACTAGAAGTATGATAAAGCCATTCATAGCTGTTAACACATTACATTTTCACCTAGCAGTGGCTTGGCACATTGCCTGCAAACTACAAATCTTTCTGCACATTGCAATCTATGATGACATATCTCTTCACCTTCAACACTACCTGCTCCAACCAACAACTACATACAAAAGTTCTTCACTGACCCTATCTTGGCAGCACAAATGTTTTATCAAGAATAAAACCAATTAAAACAGTCAGATATGAGGCAAAGAAGCTTCTTCTTCTTTTTTTTACTGTAACATATCGTGCACCAAAGGCAGTCAATGCTATCTTGCAACTTTGACAACAGAACACAATTACAGAACACAGATATACGCTGGAAAATATGCGAGAAAGAGACTGAGCATCACCTTGTTTAGTATATGTAGCACAGAAATAAAACAGACAGACATAAAAAAAGAACTTTAAATAAAAAAAAATTCAGACTTACCCGGTGCCAAGGTATTTTCCTTCTTCTTTTCTGATACACTGGTGCGATTGAGAAAACCGACTGGAGGACCTTCATGATAATTTCCAAACGCTGCAGCTATTAACCCTTTCAAAGGTTTTCTTTTGGCCATTTCAGTAACCTGCCAAACCAAGTCTTTTCCCAGAGCTCTGGTTTGCAGTTTTAAAAAAAAAACTGTAGCAGCACTAGGTACTAGGTTGACATCCAACTAGTGGAGGTCCCCAGTACCTGGGTTTGGGATTAAATGTTTCAGCCTCTATAGGAGGCAAGGGAACTTGAAATTGATACAAAAAAACTTGAAACTACACAGATAGGCAACATGGCGGGGGGAGGATTTTCAAATCATCCCGTCTGTAGTCACACCTACTGTGCATACATCTACAGTACTTTATTTTCTTTCTCTAAATGTTGCTTATCTAACGTTACTTAATCAGCCACTGCTTTTCTACTAAAAGCAACCTGAACTGTGAAAGCCATTTTCGGCTCTAACAGTATATACTTCTAGAAAGCACAAATTACGAGGGCAGTTGCCCTTGCTTGTTTGAGAGACTTTTCCTTAATACATCTCTCCACATATTCTTAAACCTGGGGTTCTCAAACCCCCACATAAATATCCTTAAACCTGGGGTCCTTAGACCCACACATAAATATACATTACCCTTACCCAGCTTATAGCTGTCCATAGACCTTTTTGCTGTAGGTTCAAGTACACGCGAACACTCAAGAGTCCCTTAGACTCTTTTTCCCAGCCCCACAGTTAGGTTATAACCCTTGCCTGTGCGGACTCTGTCTAGATTACAAAAAAAACTTTACCAAATTACCAGAATTACAACCAAACCAGCTCCTGGCTGGCTCGCCATTTTATTAATTGGATCCAATTATACAGTTTATACAGGTTCCTGGTTGGTAATTCTCAGTAATTCAATAAAGCCAACATGCTATATCTTTGCCAAATTAGTGGTACTTTACTATGATAGTATTAATAAGATTAGCCAGAAAAATTCTATTGTGCTAGGCCCGGATATTCAAACTGCACCATTCTGAGGCGCAAGCCCTTGCGCTGCTCAAAATAGTTGCGCAGGGGTGTGGCCGGGGCGATATTCAAAGGAGTTGCGCTATTGAGCAACTCCTTTGAATATCACCCCCCAGTCACAGCCACTGTGCATGGCGCAGTGGAACTTGCGCCACCGCAAGTTGTCAGAGTTGAGCATTAAACTTGCGGTGGCGCAAGTACCATTGTGCCATGCTCAATTTCGATATTCAAAAGGTGACATGCAAATGGGGCTATAATTCATGCAAGGTGCGGGGGTATTTGCATCTGATTATGGCTCATTTGCATGCCTATTAGCATGTAGGTGCGCAGATCCCGAGGACTTGGCGCTTGGCCGCCTGCCAGGCAGCAGCCGCCGGGGACCGACGACTCCTGCAGCCCGATCACGGGCAGAACTTGAAAACAACCCCCAAACATCTCCCAATGCCCGATCGCGGCAGTATGTATAATGAAAACACCCCCAAACATCTCCCAATGCCCGATCACGGGCAGTATGTATAATGACAACCCCCAACATCTCCCAATGCCCGATCGCGGGCAGTATGTATAATGACAACCCCCCCTCAAACATCTCCCAATGCCCGATCGTGGGCAGAAACATGAAACAACCCCCAGTGCCCGATTGCGGGCAGAATGTAAAAGACCCCCAACCCGAATATCTCCCTGGTGGTCCAGTGGACCGAATGCCCGATCGCGGGCAGAATGTCCAGTGACAACCCCCAAAATCTCCTGGTGTCTAGTGTCTCCCCACCCCACCCACTCCACGAAGCCCCACCACCCGCTCCCCCGCAGCGGCGGAGCGGCAGCATCCCACCGCCTGCTGCCCCGCGCTTTCCGGTTGAGCTGACGCTTCAGTTGGTGCAGAGTTAGAGCCAATGGGCGTAGTAGTTGTCAGCATGATAGTTCAGACGGTGAATGACCATTCTACAAATCTGACTGTCATGTACGGTATAGCTGCACGCCCATTGGCTCTAGCTCTGCACCAATGGGCGTAGCCCTACTGACAGTCAGTCGGGTGGTGGCGGGCGGCAGGCGGTGGATGCTGCCGCCACCGCCGCCGGGGGAGCGGGTGGTGGGCTCGGGTGGTGGGTGGGGACACTAGACACCAGGGAGATGTTTGGGGTTATCATTGGACATTCTGCCCGCGATCGGCATTACGGTCCACTGGACCACCAGGGAGATATTCGGGTTGGGGGTCTTTTACATTCTGCCCGCGATCGGGCACCGGGGGTTGTTTCACGCTCTGCTCGCGATCGGGTATTGGGAGATGTTTGGGGGTTGTCATTATACATTTCTGCCCGCGATCGGCACTGGGGGTTGTTTTCATATTCTGCCCGCGATCGGGCATTGGGAGATGTTTGGGGGTTGTTATTATACATACTGCTCACGATCGGGCATTGGGAGATGTTTGGGGGTCTTTTACATTCTGCCCGCGATTGGGCACTGGGGGTTATTTCACGCTCTGCCCCGATCGGGCATTGGGAGATGTTTGGGGGTTGTATTATACATACTGCCCACGATCGGCACTCGCGGGTTGTCAGTATATTCTGCCTGCGATCGGCACTGGGGGTTGTTTCACGCTCTGCTCGCGATCGGGCATTGGGAGATGTTTGGGGGTTGTCAGACATTCTGCCCGTGATCGGGCATTAGGGAGATGTTTGGGCGGGGTTCTTTTCACGCTCTGCCCAAACGGGCTGGTGGGGGGCACAGGGATTGAGTTGGGGCCAGCCACGGGTGGCAGCTGCTGTGTTGTGCCCTGCAATACAGCAGCTCACCTGTGGGTGCCCTCAACTTGATCCTTTTTGGCTCAAAGTTGTGCAGGCGCAGGTTGGGGGTTGCGCCTGCACAACTCTGCACAACCCAACTGAATATCGGGTTGTGCAGTTTATGCATGGTTCCTCCCCCTCCTGTTGAGCATGCATTCATTTGCATTGCGCTGTTGCTCAACCTGTTTTCAGTGGCGCAACTGCCTCCTGCTGAATATCGCAGAATGGCGAAATGTAGGACTTGCGCATGCGCAACCCTGTTGCGCATGGTGCAACCCTTTTGAATATCTGGGCCCTAGTTTACAAAAGGGAATACATGTTAACATTTTTAAACATCAGGTAGTCCACCACTACCTAGGTGTTTCTGTTACAATTTAGTTGTAAAACAGCCAAAGGGCAATCCCAATGGGGTGTTTCTAACATGCAATCTAGACAGCTAGTAATATTTGCATTACAGGGCTACAGCATTTCAAAGACACATGAACCATATGTCTCTGGATCCTCTGAGCAATCTATGGATAGTATCAGACTGCATCTTGTCCGAGACTGCGTCTTCTCGAAGGGACACTGGACATAACCATAGGTCCCATATTTATGTGTAGCAAGCTTAGAAAAAATGCAAGGTTGAATTTCCCAAAACTACCTCAGCAGTTTTAAACACAGACAATATGTCATTCAACAAGTCATAATACTCGTTTCAAAATACACTGGCCATTAGATACCTCAGTCATAAGATACTTTTGACACTTTGCCAGAGACATTCGGTCATTCTTAAATGGAAAAACAAGTAATCAGGGGAATTTTATTTGTTAAAAATACTTTAGGATACAGAAAACATGCGAGGGGATGTGACTGTTTCAAAAATAATTGGCCTACAGATGAAACCAGACAGTGGCCAAATTGGGGAACTTAATCTTCAAGGCCAGTGTGGTTACTAGCAGCTGCGCTCTTATCTCGGCTGTAACCTTTTAAAAAGACAAGTTTTGGTATACACTATTGCTGAATAGGACAATTTCAAAATTAGACCTTGACTGTGTGCTTCTTGAATTATTTTATTTTCTTCAGTTTAACCGTTAACCATTTAAAGCCTCCACATACATGCATTGATATGGTGGTATCATTCATTTGCTTAGCTACTGGCAGCCATTGGCTAGCTAGCCATATTAACTTGTATGTGAGCCTCATTCAGTCATCTATTGGCCATTTGTATTTTCTGCAAGCCTTTTACACCTTGCCATAGTCAACTGTACCTATAAAGGTGGCTATCAGCAATTTTATATAACTGAACCTGTATATACCTAGGCCTTGGGGCCCTGGGCAAATTCAACAGACAGACCGATCACGATTCAGCAATATCTCCAGTCTTCTACAGGGTGAGCCTGGTTTCCACACTTCTGGTGCTTCTTTCTCCTCACAACTTGGATTCAGTCCAAACTAGCACTCGCAACGGCTGCAGGCTGAAACTCAGTGCCTCACACGTGCTTCCTGCGCGAAACTACATGCCACAGCAGAAGCAGGGCTTCTTCTCTCTTCACTGTCACAACTGATTTGAGCTTTCCAGTAACAGAGCAGGGCATTTCCTTTGGCTCCACACCAGTTCTGTTGGTGGATTCAGCTGTCAATCACTGCAGGGCTCCCTCTGTTGGTGCAAAAAGGCACCAAGGTCAAAACTACATTTCCCAGAGTCACTGCCCATACAATCCCCTTGTGGCTGGCTCAAAATTGAGAGTCCAAGTTCTGATTCATCCACAGGCTCCATTTTAAGGTCTCCCTATCATCCTGATTGGTCCAAGTCAGCAGTTCAGGACCAAAATGAAAGAGCTACACTGAAATAGTTCATGCAGAAATAAAGACAGGTTAGACAAATTACATTTTCTCAGTCACTCTAAATGATTTCTGGCAAACAGTTATATCTTTCAACAAGGCTCCTTCTGCACGTGTAGCTTCGGCAGAAACGGAGTGAATTGACAGCAGCCCGGGTGGGATTCGGGCATTAGAACACACAGTCCCCCCTTTTCATTTAATTATGGCTACAAGTAGGCAGTTCTTAAAGATACAGTACCAGAGGCTCTAAAAGCACTCACACTTAAGTGGCCTAATGCCGAACACCTCCAGACTTGGAGCATTCAGGCAAGCTCCTGGAAGACTTTTGAGAACCCCCATTTGCAGGGGGGTTACACCCTTCCTGGCCTGGAAAAACTTGGTGTCTGCATCAAGTAGGTACCCTTATAAATTGCAATACAACATCATATACATTTACATCACTAACATATTAGGCTTATATGTGTAATCATCAGTCACCATATCACCTTTGCCATAAACACATTTCTGATACTTTTCAGCATATTACTTTTTACACAGCATTATACACACATTGTACCTTACTCAGGTTATTACCTCTTGCACATGAAACCTGAAGAGAGGGGGCCCTTCCCTATCAGCTACCTTAGGGCTGGATGGGGCAGGGGCACCATATCTAGAGGGTGAAGCAAGTAACCTGGAATTAGCACTTATGCTCAGTTTGGGCAACGAGCTCAAGGACACATATATTCCTTTGTGGACCACATTGAGAGGCAAATCCACAGGCCTCCCAGGAGAATCGTAACTGAGGCGTACTACAGGCTTTACAGCTCTACAAGTCTTTCTAGGGGGAACTGTTACAGTCTCTGCATTTTGGTCCTTACTTTCAGTGTGATCTTTACTTACCAGGGGGGTTTCTTTCGGGGTAGCAGCTTTAGAACTTGGGGCACTGTCAGCTCCATTATTTGCAATTTCAGGGGTCACAACACTTGTTTCACAGGGAGAGCTCTCCTGCACTGCCAGTGGACTGTCAGGGCACTCAAAATACTCTTCTTGTTCTGGTATATCACCAGTCTGTTCCAGTTCATCATTTTCCTCCTCTGAGAGCTCATACAGTTCCACCATGCACAGTGATTCCATGTCATCCTACTTGATACTTTGCACTTCACTTTCTGGGAGCATTGGCTCCAAGGATAAATCTGGGGGCTTAGGCAGTCCAGAAGGCCCAGCTTCATCTCCATGATTGACTAGGGGATTGCCTTGAAACAATTGACTCAGTTCATAAGAAGGGTAGTATTCAAAGTCACACTCACATTCCTCTGACATGGACTGACAGTCATGTTCAACTGGGACTTGTTGTTGGGAACACTTTAACTCAGCATCTGTAGATGCCGACTTTCTTTGCTTTTGCTTAGCAGCAGCTCGGGTCACTGGTCCAGAGGGAGCACTTTCTGGGGGCTCAGACTCAATCAAGATTTATCCAATGGGTAGTAAATGATTTCTATGCATTGTTTTAACATCTTTTGAATTATTCTCAGGCCTTACTTTGTACGCAGGCAAATCATCTAGTTTGCCCACTACAATGTGAGGGAGATGGTGCCACCTGTCAGCAATTTTGTATTTGCCATGCAGTCCCAGATTTATTAGCAATACCCGATCTCCCTCCTGGAGTTCCTGTGCTTTCACCTTTTTATCATACCTTTCTTTGTTGGCCAGATTTCTTTTGGCAGCCATGGTTTGAGCCAGTTGGTACGCATGATTTAGCTGGGCCTTTAACTTTTGCACATACTGTAAATAGTTGTCAGCTCGAACCCCATCGGGAGAAACTCCAAAACATACATCTACAGGCAGTCAAGCTTCTCTTCCAAACATCAGGCGGTAGGGGGAGAACCCAGTGGCATCACTTTTGGGGCAGTTGTAGGCATGTACCAAGGTGCTGATTTGTTGGCTCCATCTGGGCTTGTCTTTTGGGTGGAGGGTGTCCAGCATGTCCAACAGAGTGCGGTTAAAATGTTCAGGCTGTGGGTCCCCCTCGGGGTGGTAAGGGGTGGTTTTGGACTTTCACACTCCCCACAGAGAAAGCAATTCTTTGATCAAACAACTCTCAAAGTCTCTCCCTTGGTCAGAATGGATTCTTTGTGGAGACCCATAGTGAACAAAAAAGTTTTCTGCGAGTACTTTTGCCACAGTGTATGCCTCCTGGTCCTTGGTGGGGAAAGCTTGAGCATATCCGTTAAAATGGTCAGTGACCACCAGCACATTGCTAATATTTATTTGATCTGGCTCCAAACTTAGAAAGTCAATACAGACCAGCTCCATGGTGGCGCTGGTGGTGATGTTAACAAGGGGGGCAGCCTTCTGGGTCAAAGCTTTCCTCTGTAAGCAACGACTACAAGTTCAAATGTGTTGTTCAACACCAGCCCCCATTTTAGGCCAATAGAATCTGGATCTCACCAAGTCAAGTGTTCTGTCTATACCAAGGTGCCCCATGTGGTTGTGTAGGGACCTTAATACTAAGTCTCTGAAAACAGTGGGCAAAACTAGTTGTTGTTTGTGTATTTTTCCCCCTCTGTCTACTGGTTCTCAGTATAACAGTTGATTAATCAGTTTCAACTTAGGACCTTCCTTGTATAACAATGCAGTTCTCAAATCAGTGGAGCGTAACTTGGATACATCTTTCCCTGCATAGAGGGCTTCTAGAGCTGATTTGATCATAGGATCTCGGGATTGAGCCCGCTGAATACTGTCATTGTCCAGCTGAGGCAGTGCACCAATGTCTAATGCAGTGAAATGGCAATAAGCAGCAGGTATGCAATTCTCAGAGGGCCCCAAGCAATCCACTAGACAGTCCACTGCATCCGTGGACACTTGTTCCTCCTTGTCAAACTTCTTGCATAGCGCTCGAATATCAGGTTCTGACAGTCTGACCCATTCATTTCTGGAAACAGGCCTCCGCAAGAGAGCATCAGCATCTATGTGGTTCAGGCCTGCTCTGTATTCAGCAGCGTAATCATATGTAGCTAATGCAGAAAGCCACCTATGGCCAGTAGCATACAACTTGGCTGAAGTCTGCACATAGGTCAAAGGATTATTATCAGTTTTTACCAGTATCTTAGCCCCATACAAGTACTCATGGAATTAGTCAACAATGGCCCACTTCAAAGCTAGGAACTCTAACTTATGCACCGGATAGTTCTTTTCAGATGGGGTCAGACTTCTGCTGGCAAAGGCCACTGGTCTCAGGCCATTCTTGTGCTCCTGGTACAACACAGCCCCCAATCCTTGCAGGCTAGCATCAGTGTGTAGGACATAGGGTTTTGATGGATCCTCAAAAGCAAGGACAGGAGCGTGAGTGAGTTGATATATAATCTCATGAAAAGCAGCTTCACAATCAGGTGTCCACCGGGCTCCAAAGACTTCATTGGGGTGAAAATACACTCTCTCAGCCTCAGGGGAAGCCGACCTCTTATATTTTTTGTTAGTAGGAGGATAACCTTGAGTAAGATTGAGTAGAGGGCTAATCACTCTTGAATAGTCCATGATGAACCGCCGATAGTAGCCACAGAATCCCAGGAATCTTTGCAGTTCTTTTTGATTGTGGGGCTGTGGCCAGGTGGTCAAGGCCTCAACTTTACTCGGGTCTGTTTCTATTCCCTCAGTGGACACTATGTGTCCCACATACTTTACAGAGGTTTGGAAGAACTGACATTTATCGATGGATAGCTTAAGACCAAAGTCTTCCAATCGGTCCAACACCTTGAACAATCTGCTCTCATGTTCTTCCAGTGAGCTGCCAAACACAGTAACATCATCTAGGTATACCAGGCACTCTAATAAGTTCATGTCCCCCACTGCACGCTTTATCAGTCATTGAAAAGTGGCTGGGGTGCCTGAAATCCCTTGATGCATCCTCATGAATTCATAGAAACCAAGCAGACAGATAAAGGCTGTCTTTTCATGGTCTTCTGGGGCCATCGGGATCTGGTAGTACCCACTGCGAAGATCCAATACTGAGAACCACTTGCTACCATTCAGACAGTCTAAGGCATCCTGAATGCGGGGCATTGTATACTGATCAGGGATAGTCCGCTGGTTCAAGGTGCGATAATCCACACATCCTTACTGTCCCATTCTTTTTTCTCACTACCACGATAGGTGAAGCATATTGGCTTCTGGATTCTTGTATTACACCAGCAGCAAACATCTCTTGCAGATGCCGTCTCACATCATCTATGTCAGCAGGTGCCAGGTGTCGAGACCTTTCACGAAATGGCCTTTCATCATGCAGCCAGATAGGTGCACAGCTCCTTGCACACATCCCACGTCCCATTCCTTTAAGGAAAACACTTGGTCTCTCTAGGCAAGCTTTTCACTGATCCTCACTTTCCAGTCAGCTGCCAAAGGGGAGTCACCGAAATCGAACAAGTCGGGTGTCACTCTGTCACTCTTCCCCGAACTCTTGTTACTGGGTAGCACTGCAGTATCTGCACAATGTACATTAGCCAGGGTGCAACCTCTATTTACCCAAATCTCTCTATTAGACACATTATGAACTTGAACCATTACCCTTCTGGCATAAGCATGGGCTCTGGTAGGCAAAATACTAGGCTTGACCCATAGTACTTCTGGTAATTTTCCATTGCCTGGTGTGTCCAGCATAAGTATTTTATTCTTGACATCCTTCCTGATACGGACCTCCCCCTTAAGGTACACTGGGCATTTGGTGCCAGGATCAGGGACTCAGGATCCTTCTTCCAGACAATTCCAACCAGTTTCTCTGGTTCCACTTTTTCAGCATCTCTCTGTGCCTCATAGGCCTTCTTGATCAAAGCCAGAATTCTTAAAGCTCTACCAGACTGTGACCCCAGTTTCTCATAACACAACTGTGCCAACCATCCAAACATATGTGTATTTGTCCCAATAAGTAGAGGAACCCCATCATACAGTCCGGTAGGGGGACACACTAAGGCCAGGATCTCTAATTGCTCAGCCATTCCAGTCACAGAGGTGGGAAAAGACAGCCAAATTCGGATATATCCAAAGTAGGGGTAGGCCTTCTCACTTTACCCTCAGACATTCAGCCCCTCCAACAGTTGTAAGGGTACATCAGACAAATGCTTCTGATACCAGTCTTGGAACATAATTGTCACTTGGGAGCTACTTTCTAATGCAGCTCTTGTAGACACTCCATTCACCTTTACAGTGGTCTCCATGGAGGGACCCACTATTCTGGACCAGTCTGGAGAGGTGGTAGTGGGGGCCTGGGCAACTGACCTTGTCACAAAGGGACATGAGTTAGCGTTTTTGGTATCCTCACTGGGATCATTTCATGTACCTCTTAACCACTGATTTGTTCTCCAAAGCTCTCCCTGTAGCCTATATGCAACTTTGTCTGTGTCTTTTGGGGACCGGCATTCTCTCTTCATGTGCCTATCCTTTCCACAATTATAGCAAAACATACTTTCTGGAGTTTGAGCTGGCTGAGGCGTCACACTGGGAGCCAGAGCGGGGGTACTACTAACTGGAAACCTTGGTGCCATCTCTGTCTGAAGCGTGATAAGCATTTGGAGACATCTCGTCAATTCCCCCACTTCCATGGTCAAGACATCAAGTTTTGAGCTGTTGTCAGCAGGAGATGCCTGGGTGGGTACCCCACCCCCACAGCAGATGCAGTCCGATGAGGGTTGGGGCCTGTACTTGCAGGAGTGGCCTTCATAAAGAGACTGTTTTTTATTTCCCTGAACTCCCTCAGCAGTTCGCCCCATGGTAGCACACCCTCATTGGTCCCCACTTCAGAAGAACCTTCCAATGCTGTGATCACTTGGACCGCGCTCACCCCAGAATTAAAATTCCCCTCCTCATCTTCAACCTCCCGAAATTCCTTTATCAAGTCACAGTAGTCCGGTTGGTTACCTCTTCTGTCTGGGAGCCTTAATTGAAGGAGCTGCAATTTAGAATGCTTTGCATGTTGTAGTAGGTGCTTCAACCTTACATGGTTTAAGTCACTGGTGGCTACCCCACCTTTTTAGTAAGCCTTCTGCAGAGCTCTTTCCAGACGAGTAACATACGCAGACAAACTTTCCCCTGGCCACTGTTTTGTACTTTGAAATTTCCACATCAAGCTCTCACCTGACTCAATGCTTCCAAAATTGCCTTCAAGTGCAGATAGGTACTTCTAGGCAGATGCATCAGGATGTGTGGGCCTCAAAAATGTAATGGCCTCTAGGGCAGTACCCCTCAAACTTTCTATGATTCTTTTTTGTTTCTCAGCCTCCACACACTGCCATTCAGGTATCAGGGGGCAACACAATCTATCCAGGTGTCCCAATCATCCTTCCCCTGGGGGGTGGGGAGAGTACCAGAGAAGATTCTCAACCTTCGGTAAGAGTCGTGACTAATGGCAGGTGCAGAAATAGGAGCCTGCATTGGTTCAGCCACAGAAAGAGGGGCAATAACGGGTGCTGGAGCGGGAAGGGGTGTTGGGGGAGGAACACCCAGGTGGCAGAAATAACTTCACGCCCTCCACAGTTTTCCCTTCCTCCAGCAACAACTTAGCAAATTTCTCCTCAAAAGTTCCAGATAGTGGGGGGGGCTCATCCCCCCCCCGGGTCTTTACTGTCCTTAGTTATCACTCTCCAGGCAGTAAGAGCTCCCTCTGGGGTAATTGTCTGTGGCACTTTGGAGCTATCTGTGGGGTCCTTATACTCTACTAGGGCCATGAAAGTGTGGGCGAGCAGATTAGCATGTTGACCCACCACCACAGGCTTTTGTAAACCTTCCACCTTGGAAAGTACTCCCTGTACAGTGTCCTTATTGGTACCCAGGGGGATGTCCAGGATAAGCATAGCATTTTGGGGGTCGGTCTCCTGCCCAGTACACCACCCCACCAACTGGTGTACAGCCACTTCTGTTGGGGTATTCATGTATTTTTAACAGTGATTCATAAATATGGCCACAAGGGAATGCTAATCCCAGCAGTGCCTCCAAGATGTAACCCCAGGAGGTGCTATCCCAAGGGCTACTACCCCTGCCTGTTGGTCTAGTGACAGGTTAAGGGGGCCTAGGTTCTATGACGGGTGCCTCCACCCAGAGGTCAGGGTTAATAGTAATTGAACTGGCTTGGGTACAGCCCTCTGGGACACTGCAACCCCCCTTTGTTCCCACTAGTGGCCCACACAGTACACAGGAGTTATCTTCCCATTAACCCACATATGAACACTTTTCACACATATAGAGACCACTTATCCCAAGACTGATTCTGCAGCACTTCTCTGAGGACCCCCTGTAAAACAAGGTTAAACAACATACACAGCAAAATGCAATATTGTTTCTATATGTACTGACACCACAGACAGTATATAGTATAATAACAACGAGTCTGATTTATTTAGGGAACAGCAACACAGGAGGGGGCAATCAGGTTGATTAGTTTTTCCAAAGTTCAAATCACAGTTCTGTGCACATATATAGGGTCCTAAAAAGTCACACTCTGGGTACCCAGGATGGTGGGGGGCTAGCCAGGGTCAGTGCAGCTGGTTGGGACCCTTTGATGAAAAAAACACAAGTACACACAAATTATAATCTGGAGCCCTGGGGCTCAGTTTGTGAAGAAATGAAACAGCAATAATCAGATGACACACTTGTAATTGATAACAGGCTGCAGGGAGAATACCCTGATTTGTACTCACAATACCCAAGCTGAGAACTGGATGGTGGAAGTTCTTTCTGGATTGCCAGAAACAACAGGGCATGGAGACAAGGTCCTTTCGACTGGACCCAAGTGGAGTTGATAACAAATGGATTTAGTCCGACACAAGCTGGGGTTTGCTTCCAGCTTCAGCATACAGCTCACCGTACAGGGGACATGAAATAGTGGTTCCCCACAAGAACTATGCACATTCATATGTAAAAGAGAAGTACTATACCAGGCAGGCTGCTCCTCTATCCCGATCGCACTTACTGCAAAACACCCGGGAGCACACACAGCAGCTTCAGTTCCTGACAGACCGAGTGCAATTCAGCAATATCTCCCGTCTTCTACAGGGTGAGCCTGGTTTCCACACTTCTGGTGCTTCTTTCTCCTCACAACTCAGATTCAGTCGAAACTGGTACTCACAACGGCTGCAGGCCGAAACTCAGGGCCTCACACGCGCTTCCTGTGTGAAACTACATGCCGCAGCAGAAGCAGGGCTTCTTCTCTCTTCACTGTCACAACTGATCTGAGCTTTCCAGTAACAGAGCATGGCATTTCCTTTGGCTCCACACCAGTTCTGTTGGTGGATTCAGCTGTCAATCACTGCAGGGCTCCCTCTGCTGGTGCAAAAAGGTGCCAAGGTCAAAACTACATTTCCCAGAGTCACTGCCCATAGAATCCCCTTGTGGCTGGCTCAAAATTGAGAGTCCAAGTTCTGATTCATCCACAGGCTCCATTTTAAGGTCTCCCTATCATCCTGATTGGTCCAAGTCAGCAGTTCAGGACCAAAATGAAAGAGCTACACTGAAACAGTTCATGCTGAAATAAAGACAGGTTAGACAAACTACATTTTCTCAGTCACTCTAAATGATTTCTGGCAAACAGTTATATCTTTCAATAAGGCTCCCTCTGCACATGTAGCAACGGCAGAAACGGAGTGAATTGACAGCAGCCCGGGCGGGATTCGGGCATTAGAACACACATTCCCCTTTCACTTAATTATGGCTACAAGCAGGCAGCTCTAAAGAGACAGTACCAGAGGCTCTAAAAGCACTCACACTTAAGCGGCTTAAACGCCGAACACCTCCAGACTTGGAGCATTCAGGCAAGCTCCTGGAAGACTTTGGGAACCCCCATTTGCAGGGGGGTTACATAGAAAAATAGAAAAAACAGTATAAACATTAGAAAACAGTAGAAAACAATGACATTATTTACAATACACCATATTTGGGGGATGGAGTGCCCTAAATGTCACATCTAGTGACCACAGTGCCTGAAGGCAAGTCCATTAAAGAGTTTCTCCTGGGCCGGAGCTCGGTGAAGCACGGTTCTAGCAGGCCAAAATCCTGAAGGGGAGAATCTTTGAAGACAATTCAAACATCTGGAGTCTGCTAGTGTAGGGTGTGTACTGCAATGTCATAAGAATAGAAAAGTCTGGACTTACCAGTCCCTTGTAGAACAACATGATACCACATCTGGTCCTCAGCCGAAGACTCTCCCTGGCAGCATTCTTCCAATACAGCTGGGCGGACATCTTCCGGGAAACGACAGGAGGGCACATCTGGAAACTGCTTGGTTGATGTCATCTCTGGAGATGGAAACTTGGAACAGGAACAAAAAGGACAACAGCTGGTCTGAAGTCATCCGATACCCAGGCGATGAATCAGGATACAGCTGGGCTGGTGTCCTCTCTGGATCTGAAGTCATCTGGTGGGTCAGTCAATGGATTCTTGAAAGCCAGTACACTGTAGAACTGTGAATGTGGGGCACCCAAGTCCTGGATGTCCAGACTGGCGGAGCAACATAGGTACGGCAACTGCTGGAGTGGCAGCACTGGTTACCACTGCTTTGCTTTCCATTTGGTAGGCATGGGCACATTCACAGGAAGGTCTTTGCATTGTGGCCAGTAGCACAACGGGTCAGGTGCTTGAATTATCACCCCATCTGGGCGCTCATAGTTCAGACTGTGAAAGGTTTCATGTCCCTCTCCATCCACAATTCGAACAGTGTCAATAAACAGTGTCCTGCCTCTTTTCCACTGGCTGTATTTTTCTTGAAACATTCTGTTCTTGACATGCTTGTTTGCTTCAGGATGCACATGTTTCATTGCTTCTTTCCAAATCCAGGATTTCCTGCTTTTTTCAATCTCCTCCCAGAAAGGTAGGAAAGGACATCCCGTAGATTTCATTTGCTTTCCTATGAACCAGTCTTTCCTCTTTACTAGCTTTGGTCAACTTGAGACCTCTGGCCTGGCTTGGGGGCGGCCAGTCCTGGTTCTGTCAGCTATGCATTCTTAACGACACAAAAAATGGATCTCTGGCTTCTTCTTGCACAGCCAGGGCAGTGGTTTTTCGGCGCTGTTGGCTTTCTCAGCGCCGTGTAGCCTTTTGGCGCCATCTTTGGTGCCGTGTGGCTTTTCGGTGCTGTGTTCTTCGGCGTCGATGCCTGGCTCTTTGACTGCCAATCCTCAGGGCCTCTTCTCTCCGAATTCTTTTCCTTCCTCTTTTCCTGCTGATTTTCATCCTTTTCCTGTCCATACAGTCCCTCCTGGACTGTCAGGAGATGATATTGAGCCTGACCCAGATCTTAGACTGGGTGATGATGTGGAAGGAGCAGGTTCTGATCCTGCTGCAGAGCCTGTGGTCGAAGACCTGTCATTTAAGTCCCTGCTGAAAAACTTGAATTCCACTCTTTCTCTCTAGACTATGGACATTGATCCTGGGAAGCTTTTGAGACTCCAGTACCTTCATGTTCCAGACATCCCTATGGATTTAACTCCCCTGGTACAACCCTCCTTTGAGATGCTTTCTCAAATGGTATGGAATAATCCTGCTCTCATTCCTTCTGTGGCTAAGTCCATTGATAGGAAATATGTTGCTCCCAAGGATCGACTCATTTTGGCACCCCAAGCCTTTGTGGATCCTATTGTAGTCTTGGCAGAGAATGATAAGGTCATCCTTCCTCAGACTACTACAGCTCGACCTATAAACAAAGAATCTCATAAGATAGATACTTTAGGTAAGAGAGTCTTTGCTGCTTCCACCCTAGGTATGCGTATTGCCAGCTACCAGGGCTACTACTCTCAATATGAGTATATTCTTTGGCATTCGCTCAAACAAATGGTTGAAGCTCTACCGGAGTCGGACACTAATTCAGAGCTTCTTCAAACCATAACCAGGGGTATCAAGTCCAACAACCAGCAGTTTAAAGCAGCTATGGATGCCTTTGATACTGCCTCCCGAGCAGCGGCGGCGGGCATTTGTACCCGCCGTCACTCCTGGCTGCGCACTTCAGGTTTCAAGAATGATGCCCAGCAACAGGTCATGGCATTGCCCTTCGATGGTGTGTATCTCTTCAGCCCTCAAGTAGAACAGGCTCTAGAGGCCACACAAAAGACTAGGTCAGCCATTAAATTGGCTCAACCTCCTCCCGCTCCCTGTCGAGGGGGTGTTAACAAACGCCAGTTTCATAACCATCAGTCCTTTTGGGGCAAAGGCAGGAGAGGTTTTAATAAAAACCAAGCCCCTCAGCCTCAGAAGAAAATGCAAAAAGAAGGCGCAAGGACCCAAAGCGCCCACTGCCTCCTTCTGAGTTGTTGACCCAAGTCCCACCTCAGCTGCCCGATGGGGACTCTTCCTCAGCGTTCGGAGGTCATCTGACTCAATTCTACAATCAGTGGAAGTCCATTACATCGGACAGATGGGTCCTCAGGATAATCCGTGAGGGGTATTCCCTCAATCTTTTGGAGACCTTTCCGGATCGTCCCCCCAAATGACAGCCCAGGCTGTCAGTACTTCAGTCAGAACTTCTCGCCTCCGAGATACAAGGCCTTCTGAACAACAGGGCAGTGGAAGTAGTTCCACTGGATCAATGGAACACAGGGTTCTACTCCCATGACTTTCTGGTTCCAGAGAAAACTGGGGGCATGTGCCCCATTTTGGACCATAGAAAATTAAACAAATTTTCTTCCGAAAGAGAAATTCAAAATGATATCGCTAGGAACCCTGTTGCCTTTGCTTCATCAACACGACTGGTTAGCCTCCCTGGACATGCAGGATGCTTACCAGCATATTCCTATTCACCCAAAGCATCACAAATACCTAAGGTTTGTGGCTTTGGGACAGCATTATCAGTTCAGAGTCCTGCCCTTTGGGCTATCCTTGGCGCCACGAGTTTTTACAAAGTGTTGTGCAATTCTCGCAGCACATCTCAGAAAAATTGGAATACTATACAAGTGTTCCCATATCTGGACGATTGGCTTCTAGCAAGTCCTTCCAGGCAGGGAACTCTAGATGCCGTAGCCAAAGCCTCACACTTTCTCACGTCCATGGGAGTCCTGCTAAACCTCAAAAAATCACAGCTGCAGCCCTCCCAGAGGCTCCTTTTCATAGGAACTCTTCTGGACACCTCCCATGCGAAAGCATTTCTTCCAGAGGACAGGAGAAGTGATATCCTTCAGATGGCCCAGTACATCGGAGAGAACAGCTCGGTTTCAGCTATCTCGATGCAACAGATGCTAGGTCTCATAGCATCCTCGGTGTTCACTGTATCCCTAGCATGCCTTCACATGAGAACCTCTCAATGGATGCTCTGTACTCAGTGGTCCCCGACCACTCACACTCAGTCCTTTCTCATCAAGGTGACAGAACCTCTGAAGAGATCACTCACCTGGTGGTCGCAAGAGGACAATCTTCTGGAAGGGTATCCCTTTGCTCCTCTGGATCATCAGATTTCCATTACCATGGATGCATCCCTGATGGGGTGGGGAGCTCACTATCAGGCTCTCCACACTCAAGGTACGTGGACTCAGCACTAGTCCCAGCTTCACATAAATGTCTTAGAAATGAGAGCCATCCTTTATGCAGTCCGGGCTTTGAAGAACATTCTCTGCCACAGGAACATTCTCCTTCAAACGGACAACAACGCAGTGATGTATTACATCAACAAGCAGGGCGGTGCTCACTCTTACCCCTTATGCAGGGAAGTGATGAGGATGTGGGAATGGTGCTTGGAGCACAAGGCTCTACTTCATGCAGTCTACCTGCCAGGGGTGCAGAACAAACTAGCAGACCGTCTCAGCAGAACAGAGACAGATCCTCATGAATGGTCTCTCAACTCAGCCGTAGTTCAGTCACTATTCGCAGAGTGGGGAACTCCAGACCTGGACCTTTTTGCATCCACACTCAACACAAAACTGCCTCTCTTCTGCTCCAGAAATCCAGGGCCTGGCACCCAAAACTGGGACCAAGGGACTCCTGGGAAAAGGAGGGGACTAATTCAGGCACCTAGATCATGCCTTAATAAATGAGCAGAAAATGTTTATCCCTATGGTTATCGATTATTGATAGGCTTCACCAGCCAATCAGGACTCTGGATTTTTGGCTGAAACTGTGGTGACTGTCTGGAATTCCTTCAGTCTGTTCCCAGGCTCTGTACGAGTCAGATGTATCCTGTGAGAGTGGACTTTGGAGGTCACGGGCTTACCCAGGTCCTATTTGGAGATTGCCGTGTTGCAGAATCGGATTGAGATGGGGAAAGAAAGAAAGAGACTGAACTGCGATTCTGATCCCCGAGGTATTGAGAAACTGCTTTTCTTATTGTTGAGAGAAACTAAATGCTGCAGAAACCCTGCACTAGAAGCTGAACTGGCTGAGAGGACTGTGCGAATTACCTGAGTGCTACAGTTGCTGCTGAGAGGTTATTTGCTTGTGTAGGACTGCAATTGAAATTCTAAAGAGACAAAGTGTCTCTGGATGTTGGGGTGCTAGCCAGGTGCTGTACATGTCCTGATTGAACTAGTTAAAGTGGCTGAGAGCTGTGCCTCAGCTACAGCCGAAGAACAGGTTGTGGACATTAATCCGTTGGAAAGGTGGATTAGTGTGCAGGGTCCTGTTGTTCTTGAAATTCTCCTGTTTGATTGCACCTGTGCTATTTAGCTCTAAGGCTAGCACCCATTTCAATTGGCATTGGACTTTTTTGGGAAAACTGCCAGTGAACTGTTCATGCTGAGAGCTCAGTGTAGGGACTGCAGGAGGACCCCCACTATTCAGAAGTTTTCACCCAGAGCCAGGGAGGGAATCTGCTAACCTCTTCCAAGTGAGACTCACTGTCTCAAGAGTTCACCAGCGCTTGCCGGAGTGCTAGGGCACCTACGACCCATCGGAGGAGCCGGGCTGTGGAGCCACTCCTGGGTTTGGGCTTTCTGGGGCTGGTGCTATACTTCCACAGAGCTCTGCAATGGGCCAGAAGCAGCTGAAGGGGACAAGTGGCCAGAGCTACAATCAAGGTGACCAGCTGCAAGAGCGACAAGCAAGTTTCATCCTGCCCGAGGGATCAAGGCCAGTCCATTTTCTGCCTTGCTGCACTGAACAAGGCGCTCCATACCCCAGATGTTGAGATCAACAAACAGTGAGTACCTAGGACCTGGCTCCTGGAAAGGAAAAGAGGAATTGGTGTGGTTTTCTTAGACTAAGTTCTTTACAATATTTCAGGGTCCCAACAGCCAGCCAACCTAAGGGACTGATCAGACCTGCACCTAATGGGTACCCAGAGGGACTGATTGGTAACACTGGTACCAGTAGGGGTGGGTTCAGCTTGCAGGCCCAAATACTTATTAGTGTTACTTACTTCACTAACTTTCTTTCTTTTCACAGCAATCCTTTGTCCCAGTATCCCTTCCCTAGTCCTCTCCCCTTGAATTAAGCTGTGAATTTGCTGAAACTGCTGTGTTAGTGAAGTTCATTGCATTTGCCTATTGCTAAGATATATGGTTCATGGTGGAACAAGGTTATTGGGGATACAGTGTGCAGAGTGGTTGGTTGGGGAGGTATAGCATCCCAGAGGGCTGTACTGGGCAGATACCTGTCCCACTAATACCTTACACCATTGGCCCTTCGTCTCTCGGCCTCCTCCTCAGTTCTGTCAGTCATCGACTATGGACTTGTGGTGTATGGGACCACCTGCAATACTGCACTTGCACGCATTGCGACGGCCCTTAACAAGGCATGTAGGCTAACACTTGGGGCAGACAACCTTACGCACACATGCTCCCTCTTTGAGCAGACCAATTGGCTTAACCTACCCAACAGAATAAAATACCAAACCTGCCTGTTGGGCAAAAAATCACTACTAGACAAAGTGGCTCCATTCATTAGTGGCTTGCTGACTGCCTGTAGATCTGGGTACCAGACCAGAGGCCACTCCTGGGGCTCCCTAGTGGTCCCCTTCAGAAAACTGACACTGGGACAGTGGTTGTTTGCATAATGTGCTCCCCTGTGGCTTAACGATATCCCAACTCACCTACTGACAAACTCAAGCCTACCTGCCTTTAAGGCCGAGCTTAAACAGCACCTCTCTGGAAGCATGGCCTGTTGCTGTAGGCAGTCATTGCATCCCCAGCCCTGCAAGTCTTAAGACACAATCGCCTGGCTAACCGACATGGATCAAGTCACTTCCCATACCCTTTTTAACAAAGCCCCCCACATGGCTGCAGCCCACATTCCGGATCCCTCATCTCCAACTCTCTACATCAATTCCACTACATAGATGGATCTAGCTTCCTGGCTACTGAAGATTATACCTTTGTGCCTAGCCTTTGGCTGTTGTAAATTATACCTGTGTACCTGACAGTGTTTGGCCTTGTCATGTTTCTTTGCACTTACCAGATATCTTATGTCTCTAAGTAATGTTTCACCCTTGTAATTTGCTTACACTGGGGCTCCACCCTCCTTTGTTTTCTTTTTTTTTTTTTTAACCTTTTGTTTTACCAAGGAGGACACACTAAACTGAAAGCTTGTTTACAGGTGCAACCTGGGAGCACAAGGAAGTTAAGTGACTTGCTTAGAGTCACACAGTATGCTAGTGGGGGCTGTGGAAATCAAACTCAGGTCTCCAGGTTTGCAGCTCAGAGCCTTAAACCACTGCACTATACTGCCTTCCATTACTCCATCTTTCAGATGACATGTTAAACCAAGGTCCCATCTGCCTGTTCTGGTGGTAGTTCAGGTGGATGTTAAAGATCCCATGGCACTTCTCGAAAAAGAGTAGGGGAATTTTTATTAAATCTTCATCAACAAATAATAACAGACTGTGTTAAATTCACACAAAACAATTCAGAAATCATAAAATAAGAAAAATCAAACAAGTATTACATTCATACAATGTCTAGGTTGCTTTCAACAAGTGCTTAATACCCCCAAAAATGAAATCCTAAACTGAAAATAATCCCCCTGTCCCGTACTAAAGGAGTAGGGGAAGTTTTAAATCAAAACTTAAAGGAACATACAAACAAATTAGTATTGCATCAGCCATAAGGAAAAAAAGGAAAAATGAAATCATAATACAGTATTACATCATACCGTAAACCCATTCAGAAGTGAAAATAGTGTAAACATATCCCCTCCCCACGAAAACAATAAGGGAATATTCAATCATAACTGAAAAGAACATAGAAACAAATTAGTGTTGCATCATAGAGAAGTATAAAAAAAAGGAAAAAATGAAATCATAAGACAGTATTACATCATACAGTAACCCCATACAGAAATACAAATACTATAAACATACCCCCTTCCCTCCCCACAAAAAGAGCAGGAGAAATTTTTAATAGAACTGAAAGCAAAATACATACAAGTCAGTGTTACATCACACAAAAACATAGGGAAAGAAAACACAAAGAAGTATTGCATCATACAGCAAAACAAATATCCAACAAGCAGGGAAATTAGAGTAATAATGATACAGCTAAGCTACCTATAATATATAGGTGATCTACTTGGAAGAACAGAAATAAGAACACAGGTGAAAAGTACAGCCTATAATCAGATAGCATAACAGCACCATCAAATATTACCAACAACATAACAACAGAAATGAAAATGACAACTCCCCCCCCCCCCGACGAGAAGGGGAATGGTGGCAATACTGACAGGATATCTAGTATTACACCCAAATACAGCATAACTAAATAAAAATCAAAAATCATACAACCAGATAACATCCAGGCATCTATGAACTAATTCTAAAAGCCCAAAATAAAATTATGCATCTGCAGCTGATTCACGACCTTACTGAAAAATAGATAAGTATAGAAAAACATAGAAGCCAAAGATCTCTTGTCTATCATAGATGCCAATCAATTGAACCCCACCTTGAGTAGAAAATGGAGGGTGAGCACTGAACAGATTCTTGGTTTCTAAAATTAATAAGGGAAGTCTCAATCATATAAAATAATTCCTCAGACATAAAATGGAGTTGTTGGATTGTTAACCTACAGCGTACATACCAAATATGAAACTTAAAACAAACCAGAAAAAACACATTGTAGTTCTGTCACACTTGGTCCACAAGATTGGTAAAATACCTAAACATAAAATTTCCAGTGTCATATGAAAAAATGGGGACTTAGGCCATCTATTTCTCAGTATCCGCCAGAATCTCTGTATAAAGGGACAGTCAAGAAATAAATGATCCATTGTTTCAATTGTGAGAGGGCAAGACTCTCTAGGGCAATACCATTCGGAGATCTGTTTATGTTTAAGATTTCCTCTCACATTTTATTTACCATGTAAGGACAACCATAAAACTTCCCACATAAAGTTTGGAATGCGTGTACAGTAGATGTTAACATGTTACCTATGGAAAGCAGATGCTGGGGAGGACAGGTATCATAATATGCCAAATCTTGGAAATATTTCTGAAGTCAAAATTCATACAGTTCTTTCCGACTAAATTTCAAAATATGTTCTTTAGCTATGCCCCATAATTTGATTTTTCCAAAACAAGATTTCAAGTCATTAGGCAACTGAACAATAGGCGTCTGTCTGGAAATAGTTGTCTGTGTCAGCTGGGCCATAAAAATAGTGCACAGGGAATCTAAAACCCAAGGCGTCCATCGCTTACTACTCAAGGTTAATAATGGATGTAAACTTGAATAAACAAATACCATAAAAAAAAAATACAATCAGCTGCACCATCTTCAACCCTCCTTGTTTCTTATCCCTTAATAATAAATATCGTTTTACATAGAACATAGAAACATAGACTTTGACGGCAGATAAGGACTGCTTGGCCCACGTAGTCTGCCCATTTCCCTACCTAGAGGATAAGCTGCAGATCCTATTTAACCAACAGCCTATTTCTTCCTACCCCCCACAAAAATTGCATTATGTCTGTCCCATGCATTCTTGAATTCTCCCACAGTTTTAGACCCCACAACCTCCTCAGGAAGGCTGTTCCATGCATCCACCACCCTCTATGTGAAAAAATACTTCCTCATATTGCCGCTGAGCCGTCCCCCTCTATCTTCAAATTGAGTCCCCTTATTCTTGCACATTTCTTTTTCTGAAAGATGCTACCCTCTTGGACTTTGTTGATTCCACTGAGGTACTTAAACGTTTCTATCATGTCCCCTCTCTCCTCCTTTCCTCAAGGGTATATATTAAGCTCCTTTAGTCTCTCCTCATATGGCTTCTTTGCAGACCCTGCACCATTTTAGTTGCCTCTCTCTGAACTGCCTCCATCCTGTCTATGTTCTTGTGGAGATGGGGTCTCTAGAACTGGACGCAGTACTCCAGATGGGGTCTCACCAACTGTCTGTACAGGGGATAACAACTTCCTGTTTTCTGCTGGTGATGTCCTCCTATACATCCCAGTATCCCCCCAGCCCTCCCTACTGCCTTCTCACATTGCTTGCCAACCTTAAGGTCATCTGATATGATTACCCCCAGGTCCCTTTCCATTTTTGTTGTTGTTACTACCTCTCCTCCCATTGTGTAATCTTCCCCTGGGTTTTTGTTTTCCAGGTGCATTATTTTGCACTTCTTTGCATTAAATCCAAACTGCCATACTTCTGACCATTCCTCCAACCTTGCCAAGTCCCTTCTCATCCTTTCCATGCCTCCTTGTGTATCAACCCGGTTGCAGATCTTTGTGTCATCTGCAAAGAGGCATACTTTTCCTTCCAGTCCCTCTGCAATGTCACTTATAAAGACATTAAAAAGGACAAGACCTAGTACTGAACCCTGCGGTACCCCACTAGTAACCCCTCCTTCTTCAGAGTGGACTCCATTTACAATTACTTTCTGTGTCCTGTTGTCCAGCCATTGTTTTACCCAGGCTACCACCCTGGGACCCACTCCCAGGCTGGTTAATTTGACTATTAATCTTTTGTGTGGGACTGTGTCAAATGCCTTGCTAAAGTCTAGGTAGGCCATTTCCACAGCCCCTCCCTGGTCTACTACTTTGGTCACACAGTCAAAGAAATAAATTAGATTTGTCTGACATGACCTTCCCACTGTGAACCCATGCTGCCTTGGGTCCTGTGCCCCACTGGCCTCTAGGTACTCAACAATTCTTTCCTTCAGAAGTGATTCCACCACTTTCCCTACCACAGAGGTCAAACTGACAGGTCTGTAGTTTCCTGCCTCTGTCTTGGTCCCACTTTTGTGAAGGGGACTCACATCTGCCTTCCTCCAGTCCTCAGGTACCATACCATCCTCCCATGATTTGTTAAAAAGGGTAGTCAGTGGTATCAGTAGTTTTCTGCTTAATGTTTTAGAATTCTGGGGTGAATTCCATCTGGCCCCATTGCTTTGTCCACCTTCAGTTTTAGGAGTTCTTTCAGAACCCTTTCTTCTGTGAAAGGACTGGGATCGACACCCCTATCCAGAGTGCTTCTGTTAATTGGATTAGGCACCTCCTCCACCTCCTCTTTTGTGAATACTGAACAGAAGTATTCATTCAGTATCCCTGCTTTTTCACTGTCCCTCTCTGCCCACCCACCGTCCATTCTATTCAGCCTCACTGTCCCTCCCTTTGTCTTTCTACGCTCCCTGATATACCTATAAAAGGTTTTATCCCCTTCTTAACTGAGTTGGCTATCTTTTCCTCAGTTTGGGCCTTTCTATTCTGACTTCCTCCTGCTTCCTTCTACCTTAACTGGTACAGTTCTCTGTTCTGCTCCTTCTGTGTTTCCTTATACTTCCTAAATGCTATCTTTTTCTCCCTAACCTTCACCGCCACCTCTTTTGAGAACCATAGTGGCTTTTTCTTTCATTTTGATTTGTTTATTTGCTCCACACAAAGGCTTGTTGCCTCTGTGATGGCAGTTTTGATATTTCCCCATTGTTGCTCTACCCCTCCTTCTAGCCTGTTTGCTAGTGCTTTTCTAAGGCACTCTCCCATCTTGCCAAAGTCAGCCCTCCTGCAGTCCAGAACCCTCTCTTTTGTATGGCTTGACTCTGTAGCTGAATTTATCATGAAACACACTGTTTGGTGGTCACTTGTTCCTAAATGGCTACCCACTTCTAGGTCTGAGTTCCTCTCACTATCTCCATTTGAGAGTTTGAGGTCTAAAATTGCTCCCTCACGAGTAGGTTCCAAAACTAGCTGTCTGAGGCATGCCACCTGAAGGTCATCGAGAATGGTTCTGCTTTTGGATGTGGCTGCAGCAAAGGTGCTCCAGTTGACATCCGGCATATTAAGGTCCCCCATCAACAGTATCTCCCCTTTCTCTACCATCCTAAGTATGCCTTCTATCATATCCTTGTTCATTCCCTTCCCCTGACATGGGGGTCTGTATTCAACCCCCATGCGGATTGTGGTGCCATTTCCAGTCTCTGAGGTGACCCACAGTGCCTCCTCTCCTCCCTGTTTACGCTTTTTGTTCAGTTGCTTTTATCCCTTCCCTTACATAGAGAGCTACCCTCTCTCTCCTCCCTGTCTCTCCTGTAGGTTGTGTACCTTGGCATGTTAACATCCCAGTCATGGTTCTCTGTGTACCATGTTTCTGTGACTGCTATGATATCCAGGCATCCCTCTTCTATCAAGGCCACCAGTTCAGGGAGCTTGTTGCCCAGACTACGGACGTTGGTACTCATTACCCTCTATTTCTTGATGGCCTTACCCCTTTTTGCCCCATCCCTGTCCTTATTGCATTTGTCGCTTTCTCCATTTACCCCTGCACTTCTCGCTGTCGACATCTCTATGTTGGTGTCTACCCCACTTGGTACCCTAATTTTTTTGGGGGGGGCTAGGATTTCCCTGCTCCTCTCCAGTGCCTCCCCTCTTGGCTAGTTTAAATGCTTGCCAATTAAGCATTTAAACATATCACCTAGGATCCTGGTTCCCTCCTGCACAGATGCAGACCATCATGCCAGTATAGGCCTGCATCCTCCAGGTGGACCCCCAGTCCCCAATGAAGCCAAATCCTGAACTCTGCACCAGTTTTTCAACCACTGATTGAATCCCATGGTGTGGTGCACCCAGCCTCACCTGTGCCATATAGAGAGGCAGCACCTCCAAGAAGGTTACTGTGTGTGCTATTTGTCTAAGGCCCTCCCCATCTCCACAAATGCTTCTTGCACTGCTCTGATCCCTTTCTTAGCCAGGTCATTTGTCCCTAGGTGGACAATGACATCCAGCTCCCTCTCCTGTGCAGCTGCTCCTGCGATCCTGAGGATTCGCTCCCTGTCCCTCCAAGCCATGGCGCCAGGCAGGCACCTTACCTCCCTCTCCCCTTCTTCCCCCAGTTCCAACTTCCTAACAATGGAGTCCCCCACCAGGAGCTGTTTCTTTCCCTTGTGAGGTCCCATGCCACCTTCCTGTGGGTCTCCTTTGTGGAGGTTCCCAGCATCTTCCTTGGTCTCCACTGTGGGTGCCTCCATAGAGGAACCACACGTTTCCAGAATGGCATGGAAATTGAGAGCGGTACAACTGGAGGGATGCGCCTCTCTTCCACCACCCTCACCCTCCCTGAGCCCACTGTGGTCCAACCGCTTCTCTTTCTTGGCAACCTCTGAGGCAATGGCAGTGACCTTGGTGTTCCCTGGGTGGGAGAGGAGGTCCCACAAATTCTGGCCAACTCAGCCTGGAGATGAACAACCTCCTCCCTCAGCCCAGAGAGGTGTCTGCAGATGGGACAACACCGCATCCTCCAGAACGTCTTCCAGAAGACTGCTGCTCCACAGTCACTGCACTGCACCACTCACATCATGTCTTTTTTCTGGTCCCCTAATTGTTGTTTGGAATACTTACTCTTTTCTCTGTTTATTTATTGCTTTTTTTTTTGTTTCTGTCCCTACTTATGTACTGCCTCTGTGTCCTTTTAGCTCCTGATCTTCCTGTTCTGAGACAATAAGTTCCTATATTTCTCAGTAGTCTACTTGCTCAGAGTCAGACCTCCAGCAGCTGGGGGGGGGGAAGGAGAGCTACTCTTGCCCTTTTAGGATGGTGAGTCTTTGGTGGCTCTGTGATCATTCACTTCCTACTCCCACACAGGAAGTTCCTCTTGTCAGTTAAATCCTATGCCTATAAAAGTAGAACTGCCTTTGGGTGGGGGTGCAGGGGAAGGAAGGAGGGCAATATAGTCCCAGTAGAGAAGTTTAGTTATACCAGCAGCTCCTTCCTCCTGGTGGTCTGCTTGTTCTCTGGCAGAAGTTATCTAGGGCAGTATTTAAATCTGGTTTTAACCTAACCTAAGCCACTCCCCCTACTTTGCAAATGTTTTTGCACTTAGTTAATTTCACAGATAATTTCCTTCAGCCACCTGTGACAAGCACCTAGATAACTACACAGATAACACAGATAACAGATAACAATTCACTTCAACTAACTCTGACAAACACACTAACTTTGTTTATTTTTTTTTGCTTTTTTTTACCCTAAATTGAAGGTCCCAGTACAAGAGTTCTAGTTCTTAGTCCCAGTAAAGAAGTTTAGTTATACCAGCAGCTCCTTCCTTCTGGTGCTCTGCTTGTTCTCTGGCAAATGTTTTATGGGATTTAACCTACTTCCCCAGATACAGGAAGAAAAACAACTATACATCTGTGTTTCCAGATGTGGAGGCAGGCTAAACATCATACTCAGATATAAAAAAAATGGTAACAAAAAAGTTTTTACCATGAGCACCCTCCTCAATTTGGATAACCGCCAGGTATTCCATACCTTAACTTTGGCCTCGGCTTCTTGAAGTTTCCCTGACCAATTCAATAAAGCCAAATCCCCTGCTCCAAATAATAACCCCAAAATATTGCAAGTCTCTCTTACTACAGGAATGTCAATTATATGCGTAACTTGTACATCCTCAGGTCTAAGGGGAATACAATGACATTTCTCGTAATTAATTTGTGCTCCAGTATGCCCCATAAAATCTTGTAAAACATGCTCCAGAAGTGTTGCAGAAGGTAGATCACCTATAATGAAACAAATATCATCCACATAGGCTACACATTTTATTTCTGGATCGCTACTCGAGAAGGAAATTCCCCTTATATCTGTTGAATGATGCACTCGTCTAATTAGTGGGTCTATGGTAAACAAGTACAGAAGTGCACTCAACAGACAGCCCTGCCTAACCCCCCCGCTGGATAGCACACTTCTGCCCCAGCCATCCATTACAGTACGCCTGAGCAGTTGCCCTATCATAACATGTTTTAATCCAGTGAATAAAGAGATGTGGTACCCCATATAGCTCCAAACAATCCCAGAGGTATGCATGACTCACATTATCAAAGGCCCTGGCCTGATCCAGACTAAAAAGTAGTCCAGTGATTTCCCCTGTAGACCCTCTATGCATTATTTCTTGAAGGAGAATAAGACCATCTGTTATCTTTCTGTTGGGTATAGAACATGTCTGTGCAGTATGAAGTACAAAATCTGCATAAAGTAACAATCTGTTATTCAGTAACTTAGTTAACAGTTTAAAATCTGTATTAAGTAATGTTATTGGTTGCCAATTTACTATATCTTCTCTAGTCCCTTTTTTATGCATAAAAACTACTAAACCCTCATTCATACTATCAGACAATATCCCAGTGTCTAGAATTTCATTCAAGACCCCCACATGCTCCCGTAATAGAACCTTAAAAATGGTTTTGTATAATTCATATGGTATCCCATCCTTCCCCAGAGCAGAACCTGTTTTAGTCTGTAACAATACAGCTGAAACTCCAAGATGTGTGATTCGAGTGACTAGCATCTCCTTATCCTGTGTGGAAAGTTGAGGAAGTTCACTCTGATCTAACCAAGAGAGGTGAGCATCCACTTGAATATCTGATGGACCAAACAGGGTACGAACATGTGTATCTATAACCTGCATAACATCTACCTTATCTGTACACCATTTTCCTGACTGGTCCCGGATGCCTGCCATATATTTCTGTTGCCTTTGGTGTGCACAAAATTGATAGGTGTTCATAAAGGCTTTACTTCCCTGTGAACCAAACCTTCGTTCTGTATCCAAAGATTTAAAATGAGTACACTGGACCTTATTCATTAATTTCCTTATATTGTCTAACTCTGGAAGGACACTTTCATTCCCCTGTGCAGCTAAAAAGTGTAACTCTAGGAACCTTATCCTATACTCTTGGTATGTGTTTGATTTATGTTTACCATTAATTTTGCCTATAATTTGGAAAAATATTCTGACATAAGCTTTAGTATCCCCCCACCAATCCCTGTAGGTATCATAAATGCATAAAGCAAATTTTCTTGCTTCCAAAAGGGCCATAAATCCCTCTTCTACTGATGGGAGAGATAGGAGCTCTAAATGTAACCTCTAATACCCCAGTCTTCTGTACATGATATCATGACTAGCAACTGTAACTTCAATAAAGGCATGGTCAGAGGAGGCTACTGGTGTAGTGTCAGTTGATATAACCTTCAAGGAGTCAGACAAAAAACCAAAATCAATCCTCGTAGCTTGTGTGCCATGAAAAAATGTTTTCTTAGGAGTACCTGTTAAGGCTAAGACATCAATCAGCCCTGTCTGGGAAATTAAATCATTAAGACAATTGGTTTCACAAAACAGTTTCTGAGTTTTAAGTCCCCTCTCTGTTCTATACCGACTACAATTAAAATCACCCCCCAAAAATACGTATTTAGATGTAAATAAAAAAGGTTGGATTGCTCGAAATACATCGATCCTAGCAGATTTCACTTGAGTAGCATATACATTAATGAAACAACAGTGCATACTACTAATAATCATATCCAACAACAACACACGTCCCGGGATAACATCAATAAGTTGTACCAACTGAGCCGTTGGATTATTTACCACAGTTCCCACACCACTACACAGTTCCTCGCCAAACGACCAATAAGTAACCCCCCATTCCCAACCTGCTGTTGCCTGTTCCATTTCCACTTTAGTGTGTAACCGGGTATCCTGAAAAAACACAATATCTTGATTCCCAGTTTCAAATAATGAGTATATTAACACTCTTCTCCTGTCTGACTGTAATACTATTAACATTCAGGGAAGCCACTGCAAGGTTGTAAATCCCCAACATGCACAGGAAGGTTGTAAAATACCAAACACTACTGTCCATCATAAAACTCTAGAGACAATACTAGGTTCCTGTCCCCTTTTTTTTCTTTGTCCATTTCCTGGTCCCTAAACGGGATTTCTTTTTTTTTTAACAGTGTCAGGGTTCTCCAGAGGTTGATCCATATCAGAAGCCTCCTCTGGTTGTGATGAATGAACCGAGGTAGAATCTAATTCCGTACCTCCATCCTCTTGAAGTACCTGATAAATATTTTGTAATGGGAGTTGAGCTTTGTCAATTACACCTTTCCCAGTGTTTCTGAGTCTCAAACTACTACGTCTAGTAGAGACAACCGCAAAGGCTTCCTCTGGGGGCAACGGGGGGGGGGGCATTGAGTTATCAGGTACAATTGAGATCTCTGTAGTGACATCTACATCTATCACACTGTGATCAATTGTAACTGTTGTGATGTCACTCATCCCCTGCTGAGGAACTTCTGTTTCTTTTAGCAAAGGATCCGACTGGCCTACTGGTGCAGGCATCGGGGGGTCTCCCTAAGGGGGGAGGAGGAGGCCTCTGTCTTTGCGCTGCATGTACTGCAGTATTAAGGAAAAAGTCTTGCACACAGAAATCTCCATTAGTCTTATTTTTTAAACGGGATTTCTTTTTTTTTTAACAGTGTCAGGGTTCTCCAGAGGTTGATCCATATCAGAAGCCTCCTCTGGTTGTGATGAATGAACCGAGGTAGAATCTAATTCCGTACCTCCATCCTCTTGAAGTACCTGATAAATATTTTGTAATGGGAGTTGAGCTTTGTCAATTACACCTTTCCCAGTGTTTCTGAGTCTCAAACTACTACGTCTAGTAGAGACAACCGCAAAGGCTTCCTCTGGGGGCAACGGGGGGGGGGGGCATTGTGTTATCAGGTACAATTGAGATCTCTGTAGTGACATCTACATCTATCACACTGTGATCAATTGTAACTGTTGTGATGTCACTCATCCCCTGCTGAGGAACTTCTGTTTCTTTTAGCAAAGGATCCGACTGGCCTACTGGTGCAGGCATCGGGGGGTCTCCCTAAGGGGGGAGGAGGAGGCCTCTGTCTTTGCGCTGCATGTACTGCAGTATTAAGGAAAAAGTCTTGCACACAGAAATCTCCATTAGTCTTATTTTGAGCTGCCCAAGGGCACTCCATATAAGAATGGTCCTCTTCACATAAAGAACATTTAGCAGGGTGGTGGCAGTCAGCCATCATATGTCCCAATTCACCACACTGAACACATTTTACCACTTCACATGTCCTACTGAGGTGCCTAGTGGAACCACACTTGTAAATGTGGCGTGGCTGGCCCGGATAAAAAAATAAAGCCTTTGTCCCGACCCAGGTAGAAACAACTGGGTAGATGTTGTAACCTTTCATCAGTTTGTGTTAAATTGACTTTGTACCTCCACCCCCCCATTCCAGAAACCTTCAGTATCAAGAATAGGCTCAGCATTGCCTTGGATTTTACATTTTCATTCTAGCCAATAAGTAATATCTTCAACATTGACCCCCTTATTCCTGAACAGGACCGTAATAACTTTAAAGGATTGTTTCGTGAGGGGAATCGCCTGGATATAAGACCAAGCTGGATTTGTTTTCAATACAGCATATTTCATGCAAAATCTGTTCAACATGTCTGGAGTTCTAAAACTAATGTCATAGGTATTATCCCCAGGAGTGTGGATGAGGGCATAGACTTCGCTGGGAGAGAAACCCAGCATTTGTTTGATTACCTTGCCCACATAAAACCTATCCAGGATGTTGTCAGTAGGCCCCAAAAATTGCAGCCGTACTGCATTCCTTTGTTTCGCCAGTGCCACAGGCTTATGGAACAAGCTAACAAAAGTGGCCGCAGGAAGCGGTGGAGCTGGGTCTGACCTTGAATCCACCGGGGTATCCCTCACCACGCTAGCAGAATCCATTACTTCAAGTAATATCCCATCCATTGGGGAATAGGTGGGCTGTGGGAGACTATGTTGCTGAGCTCCTTCTCTTGGGCAGGGAGAACAACATTAGGAATCTGTGTTGCCTTACCATTATCAGGAAGAACCACAGGACTGTGAGGCTGTAGTTCACTTTTAACGAATATTCCCTCCTGCTGCTGTACCTCCGTAGACATCCGCAAGTCATGTTCTGCAATACTTGTCTCGCCCACACCAGATACCCCGGGAAGTGGGATAGCAGGATCTGCTATCCAGTCACCCGATTCAAGTTGAATCTATCCTGCTCCTGCAAGGGCCTTTTGTGGGGACCAGTCTGTATTCGAGACACATGCATGGGTGATTGGGGTCTGGGGTAGGGATAGCTGTTCCCCGGTCTCAACAGGTGCAATACACTTTAAAACTTTTGAAGCAGTACCTGAAATACCCAAAGGGGAATCAATGTCCGGGCATTTCCATTTCTTGAAATCTTCCTCTGCAAGCAGCTGAGCCAACCAAAATTCCTCCTTCGCGGCTTGCAATAGCTTCTGTTTTTCTGCCAACCGTGTCACAGTATCCTCGTTTCCCTGAAACGGCTCAGCAATTGTTGCTTCTGCATCAGACTCCACCCTAGGAGCTGCGCACTGTATCTCAGAATCCACCTGTATAATCAGGCCCTCCGTCGCCATACCACTTTCAGTGACGTCTGCACCGTGAACTGAAATCTCCTGCTGCGGGGGGTTTAGTATGCTCTGCTGGCCACCGCCTTGGTGCATTCCAGCTGTGCTGTTTCCTCCGCTCACTGTATGAAATAGTGACCGTGCAGGCGTTCGTCCTCCTCCACTGTCAACATCCATCTGCGCACTGTCACTCTTTTCTGGCACAACAGCACCACCTGCCGAAAAGAGTAGGAGAATTTCCTCGGTGTCCTGGCCAAATTTCCCCCATTCGCTAACCCCATTCCTTAACAATACCATCAATAGCGTAATCTGGTTCAAGGTCAGTTGCAGGGGCGTAGTTTGTTATTTTTACAGGGGGGGGCAAAGTAACAAAAAAGTCCTGATTTTCGCATATCACGACAGTGAAGAGGGTGGGTGGCTTGTGTAATGCAAACAAATCAACCAGCATCAAATAATGCCCAAAAACATTTAAGACTACAGCTGAATAACTCCTGGGAGGGACCAGCCCAGGCCAAGTCAGAGCACTTCCCCACCCCACCAGTTTTACTGCAGCCTGCTCTTGGCCCAACTCCTCCTGAGACCAGAGTCGAAAAACTGACTGAGATCTGTTTTGTATTCAGTTCTTCGTTCTTCTGCCTTGGGAGTGAGGACTTACTTGTAAAGTTGAAAATATGTAAGAAACTTAACTTCCTTCTCAAGAGGACAGGACCTCCCCTCAGCTTCAATTCAAATCAGTCTTGACCTAATTTTGCCCCCACCTGAGCCTCCAGGTGGATAGCTCACTAGTCTCTCACCCCCCTTTGCTGCTTACATAACCCTTCCAAGTCCAGCCCTTATAGTGGATCCTGAACTTCTTGAAATGTCTGCTTGAACTAGCCCTCCTACCCTTGAGGAGTGCAAAAAGCATGTTTCAAGGAAGTGCAGCAAATGGCTGTGCCACCTCAGTTCACCTATAAACATGGATGCTATGGGAAACATCCCAGCATGTGCATCCTCACAGCATGAGCCTTTATTTACAAAGATTACATAAAAAAAATGCGATTATACAATGACAAGAATTAATGCTGGCCTCTGATTGGTCAGTCTTGGGCTAGACCCACGATGTTATCCCAGTACATCTGATTCATCACAGGTCTAGTCTCAGCCTCTCCATGAACCTCTTGATGATTATTAGCATTAGTGTGGTTTTTTGTATCTTCTCTTAAAAATATTTTTCCACACTAAATAAAACATCTTTAAAATTATTTTTTTTTTAATTCTGTATAACAACACGCCATTGTATAATAGCAATAATGCCCTTCAGGGTGTGTGTCATGGTAGGATAACATCATGCCTTATGTATTGGATGCACTCATGCCCAACCACCTGAGGCGTCACGTTATCCCAGCATGACACACGCCCTGTCGGGCATTATTGCTTACTTGCAGCCAGTGTTAACACTTTTCTTTGTTATAACCAAATTAATTCATTAGTCTCCAGTCCCATCCCATATTATTCAATGTCACATGCCTGAATCTGGTTAGGTAAGGTAAGTGAAGAGAATAATGCTCTCCTCAAGCAAGCAAGCATTGCATACATAAGCATGGGACTTGCTGATATCCCTCAGGTGGTGCTCTTAACAAGCACGCTGATGTACCTGGGACAGTGCAACAGAACAATGTAAATCCCCTAATTGTTCAAGATGATCATGGGCATGGTGTGGTCACACCACAATCCCTACCACTCTCCTCCCCATGGGATCCTAAGAAATATGCATCTCTGTCCATGCCCAGGGTTACACAACCCCATCCAAGCAAACACGGACTGCCCTGGCACAAAAGTGGTCGTATCACATAACCTAAGAGAACAGGACGCTACAGGAAGTTTGCTTGAACAAGACTCCAGATACCTGTGCACAGCCTCGCAGGACCCACCATGAAAGGTAAGTACTTGGTTGGTGGTTTTTATTAGCATCACCTATGACAGTGTGTGGTGGGCTGGTTGTGGTAGCCCAGGTTGCCGTGGATGCTCCCCCCCCAACAGACTACTTCAAAATTGTCTCATCTGACAGTTTTGAAGGGCACAAATGAAACATGGTTGCTTCAGTTTGATGTGGTTTAATACATTTTTTTTTGTCCGAGCGTGTGTCTCTATTCTTCTACACACAGACACAGACAGACACACACACCACCAAAAAATTAACTTTTTTATACCATGTTTACATTCAGCATAGAAACAGGGTAAAGCAGGTCCAGGCAGTACAACACAGTAAATGAAACAATGCATTTTACAATGCCCAACAAACCACCAAAAGACCACAAAACAACAGACCTTCCCTGCCCTGGGGAGGATGGCTAGGTCACAGGTCAGGGTGCTAAATGAGGAAGAGAGACCACAGAACATCTTGTCGAACCACACAGTAAGGTGAAACTACATAAACATGCACAATTTTTATACTGTAGGATTTCATACTTTCCAACAGTTCCTAATTTTGAGACAGAAACTTATCTTTAGTGCTCAGAAGCCCCTTGTACGAGGGAGGTAAGCATGGCATGGACCCAGCAGACTGGCATACATGTTGAAAAAAATATTTCTGTGCCAGTATGCCCGTCCACCCCTCCCTCCTCCATCGCCAGTGGCCAGAACCATTTTTTTTCAGCATGTGTACCAGTCTGCCCTGGTCAGCACAGCAGCTCAAAGCTGGCAGGGCAGCTGAAGGCACAGCAAGCAACAGTGAATTAAATGTCCATGCAAAAAGCTACAACCCACTCTCCCCACCCCAGACCTGCAAGGCCACTATCTCCACCCAGACTGGCCAACTCAGCTACTCTCTGCATCCTGATGGACTTGCACAGCCACTCTCCACACTCTGTGTCCACCCCACCAACACAGCCACTCTCCCCACCGTACCAGCACAGCCACTCTCCCCACCCCACCCAACCAACACCATTTCCAGCTCCATTTTATCTGGTATCCTCTCCAGGCATCCAGGTCTGTGCTTCCCCATCACAGGCAGACAAAAATAAATAAAACCACATTTTATACTGCATTTTGTTTTTGTTTCTTTCTTTGTCTGGAAAGAGAGATGTTGAGCTACAGGTCAGCACAGTTTGCCTGGTATACAATTACAACCCCGCCCCACCGACACAATGCCAGTGCCTCCACCCACACAACAGTGCCCCCACCACACCCACACAATGCCTGTATCCCCAACCCCACCCACACAAATGACCAGTGTCCGAAACCACACACACACACACACACACACATGACCAGCAGTGTTCCCAACCCCCAACACACACATGACCAGCAGTGTCCCCAACCCCACAATCAGCAGTGTCCCCAACCACACACACACACACACACAACCAGCAGTGTCCGCAGCCCCACCCACACACACCACAGTGTTCCAACCCCCAAAAAATCATGGCCAGTCAGTAGTCGCTAAAACAATAGCCAGGTAGTAGTATAATCATTTCTTTAGGGTGCATTTTTTAGTGCAAGATTTTTTTTGCTAGTCTTGTAACACTGTACGGGGGAGAAAACAAAAAGCTACCCCTTCGGTTGTGTTTGCCAGGCAATGAAGACAGAGACAGCAAGGCCAAGGAATCTGTCTGTTTCACCCCTCCACAGTGGACGATCGGAGAAATCAAAAACAGTGAAAGATTACTTTTACAGCCAGGTAAAGGATGAGTGGGAAATAATGTTTCAACATTTACTAATGTTCATATCCTAGCTGCGGGTACAGGTCAGTGAAATACATCCCTTGACAGGTAAAGGATGAGGTGGAAATTACGTTTTAACATTTAATTATGTTTATATGCTAACACCCAGTCAGCAAGCACAGAATGTCCCCCCTCCTAACCAACACGGACAGTTCACCAGAAACCCAGTCAGCAAACATGGACAGTCCCCCCCTTCACCCCACCTACAAGGACAGTCTGACCAGACACCCGAACAGTCCTCCCCTCCCTACCAGACACCGGGCCAGCGAGCATAGAATGCCCCCCCTCCTAACCGACAAGGATAGTCCCACCAGACACAAAGGAAGCCAGCAAACATGGACGGTCCCCATATCCTCCAAGGACAGTCCCCACCCCGACACACACAGCTAGCAAACACAGAATTTCCTCCGCCCCCACCAAATGAACAATCCCCCAAACACCTGGCTAGCAAACACGGAGGTTCCCTCCCAACAACATTAATAGTCCATCCTAAACACCTGATCAGCAATCACCGACATACACCCCCAATAAGCCAACATGGAAAGATCCCCCAGACACCCGACCACCAAATAGTCCCCCCTCCCCACAAGACACCCGGCAGGCAAACATGGACAGTCCCCCTTTTCCACCATTATGGACAGTCCCCCCAGACAAATGGCCAGCCAAATCCACCAAACAATGGCTAGTATCACCACCCCACCATCACAGCCAGTGTCCCCACATCACCATGGCCTGTCTCCACCCCACCAGGCCCCAGAATAGAAAACAGGCTGTCGCCCCAGCCCCACCAAACACTGACCACCCTCCCAGTCCCAGACACTAACCACCTCAGCCCCAAACACTGATCATCCCCCCCTAGCCCCACCAAATGCAGGCCCTTCCCCAGCACCAAGCACTGACCATCCTATCAGTGAGTCAGCCCCAAAACACACAGACTGTCTCCCCCGACCCCAACACCACAAAACAGACCATCCCCCAGCCCCAACAAACGCAGACCAACCAGTGAGTTTCCCCAACAAACCCCACCACACCAGTAGCACAGTAACTGAGTGTCCCCACCCCACCAACATGACCAGTGTCCACACCATACCAAACAAATGGGCACCCCCACCCACCCCACCAACATGGACAGCCTCAACAGCCAGCAAATCCCCTCCCACCCAAAGAAACACAAGCTGACAGCAAACCTTCCACCCAGCCCCCAAACACATGGCTATGGCTAAGACAACCCCCAAAAGACACATTTCTGGGATGTGAATGGTATTAATTTCCAACAACCAGCTTGCAGCACAGTTACATAGAAACATAGAACATAGATTTGGACGGGCAGATAAGGACCGCTTGGCCCAACCAGTCTGCCCATTTCCTACCTAATGGATAAGCTGCAGATCCTAGTTAACCAGCAGCCTACTTCTTCCTACCCCCACCCCTAGAATTGCCTTATGACTGTCCCATGCATGCTTGAATTCCACCACTGTTTTTGACTCCACAACCTCTCCAGAAGGCTGCTCCATGCATCCACAACCCTCTTTGTGAAAAAATACTCCTTAAGATACCTCTGAGTCGCCCCTTCTATCTTCAAATTGTGCCCCTTGTTCTTGCACCTCTTTTTTGAAAGATGCTACCCTCTTGGACTTTGTTGATTCCTTGAGGTACTTGAAAGTTGCTATCATGTCCCCCCCTCCCTCCTTTCCTGAGGCTATCATATTTAGCTCTCAAGTCTCTCTTCATATGTCTTCCGTGCAGACCCTGCACCATTTTAGTGCTCCTCCTCTGGACAGCTTCCATCCTGTCTATGTCTTTGTGGAGATGGGGTCTCCAGAACTGCACGTAGTACTCCAGATGGGGTCTCACCAACTGTCTGTACAGAGGATAATAACTTCCTGTTTTCTACTGGTGATGCCTCTCCCTATGCATCCCAGTATCCCCCAGCCCTCCTTGCTGCCCTCTCACATTGCTTGCCCACCTTTAGGTCATCTGATATGACTACCCCAGGTCCCTTTCCATTTTGTTGTTGTTAGTATCTCACCCCCATTGTGTACTCTTCCCTGAGTTTTTGTTTCCAGGTGCATTACCTTGCACTTCTTAGCACTGAATCTAAGCTGCCATACATTTGACCATTCCTCTAACCTTGCCAAGTCCCTTCTCATCCTTTTCACCCCACCTTGTGCATCAACTCTGTTGCAGATCTTTGTGTCATCTGCAAAGAGACATCTTTCTCTTCCAGTCCCTCTGCAATGTCGCTTATAAAGACATTGAAGAGGTCCGTCCTAATACTGAACCTCACTGTACCCCACTAGTAACCCCCATTTCTTTCAGAGTGGACTCCATTTACTATTACCTCTGTGTCCTATTCTCCAGCCAATTCTTTACTCAGGCTGTCATCTTGGGACCCACTCCCAGGCTGGCTAACTTGTATATTAATCTTTTGTGTGGGACTGTGTCAAATGCCTTGCTAAAGTCTAGGTAGGCCATGTCCACAGCCCCTCCCTGATCTACTACTTTGGTCACCCAGTCAAAGAAATCTATCAGATTTGTCTGGCATGACCTTCCCGCTGTGAATCCATGCTGCCTTGGGTCCTGCACCCCTCTGGCCTCTAGATACTCAACAATTCTTTCCTTCAGAAGTGATTCCATCATTTTCCCTACCACTGAGGTTAAACTAACAGGTCTGTAGTTTCCTGCTTCTGCCTTGCTCCCACTTTTGTGAAGAGGAATCACATCTGCCCTCCTCCAGTCCTCGGGTACCACCCCATCCTCCCATGATTTGTTAAAGAGGGTAGTTAGTGGTGTCACTAGTTCTACCCTTAGTTCTTTTAGAATTCTGGGATGAATCCCATCAGGCCCCATTGCTTTGTCCACCTTCAGTTTTAAGAGTTCTTTCAGAATCCTTTCTTCTATAAATGGGCTGGTATCAACTTCTGTATCCAGAGTGTTTCTGCTGTTTGTTTTAGGTACCTCCCCCTCTTCCTTTGTAAATACTGAGCAAAAATATTTGTTTAGTATCTCTGCCTTTTCACAGTCACTCTCTGCCCACCCTCCTCCCTTTATTAAGCCTCACTAACCTCCCTTGGTCTTCCTTCGCCTCCTGATGTACCTATAAAAGGTTTTATCCCCTTCTTAACTGAGTTGGCTATCTTTTCCTCGGTTTGGCCTTTGCTGTTCTGACTGCCTTCCCAGCATCCTTTGCTTTAACTGATACAGTTCTCTGTCCTGCTCCTTCTGTGATTCCTTGTACTTCCTGAATGCTTTCTTTTCTCTTGAACCTTCACTGCTACTTCCTTTGAGAACCACAGTGGTTTCTTACATCGTTTTGTTTTGTTTTGTTTATTTGCTTCACATAAAAGCTTGTTACCTCTGTGATGGCAGTTTTATTATTCCCATTGTTCTTCCACCCTCCTTCCTGCCCATTTGCTAGTGCATTCCTTAGGCACTCACCCATTTTGGCAAAGTCAGCCCTCCTAAAGTCCAGTACTTTTGCCTTTGTATGGCTTGACTCTATTGCTGTGTTTATTGTAGAACCATACTGTTCGATGGTCGCTAGTTCCCAGATGGCTACCCACTTACATCTGTGATCCTCTCTTCATCTCCATTTGAGAGAACCAGGTCTAAGATTGCTCCCTCTTGAGTGGGCTCCAATACGAGTTGTCTAAGGCATGCCCCCTGTAGGGCATCTACAGTAACCCCACTCTTCGAAGTGGCTGCTGCAACTGCACTCCAGTTAACATCTGGCATATTCAGATCACCCATCAGCAATATCTCCCCTTTTTCTGCCATTCTAAGTATTCTTTCTATCATTTCCTTGTCCATTTCCTCCCCCTGAGAAGGTGGTCTGTATACAACCCCTGTGCGGATTGTCGTGCCATTGCCAGTCTCCAAATTTACCCACAGAGCTTCTTCTCCTCCCTGTTTTCCCTTTTGTTCTGTTGCTTTGATTCCTTCCCTTATGTAAAGAGCTACTCCTCCTCCTCTTTTACCCTCCCTGTCACTCCTGTAGATAGTGTATCCTGGTATGTTTACGTCCCAGTCATGGTTTTGTGTGTACCATGTTTCTGTGACTGCCATGATATCCAGATGTTCCCTCCATCAAGGCCACTAATTCAGGAAGCTTGTTACTCAGACTACGAGCATTGGTACTCATTGCTCTCCATTTTTTGATGGCTTTACCTTCTTTTGCAGCATTCCCCACTGACCTTTCTACCTCAGTCTTTTTCTCATTTAGTACCCTGTTTTGTAGGGAGAGGCTGGGATTTTCCTGCTGCTTATCAGTGCCTCCCCCCTTGACTAGTTTAAAAGCTTGCCAATGAAGCATTTAAACCGATTGCTCAAAAGACTTGGTCCCTTCCTGGACAGATGCAGACCATCCTGCCAGTATAGGCTGGTGTCCCTCCAGGTGGAACCCCAGTCCCCAATGAAGCCAAACCCCTGTGCTCCACACCATTTTTTCAACCATTCATTAAACTGCATGGTGCAAAGTACCCTCGCCTCACTCATGCCATTGACAGGCAGCACCTCAGAGAAGGATATTTGTGTGTTACTTGTCGTGGGCCTCCCCAATTCCACAAAGTCCTTCTGCACTGCTCTAATCTCATGATGAGCCAAGTCATTTGTCCCTAGGTGGACAATGACGTCCAGCTCAGACTCCCGTGCAGCTGTTCTTGTGATCCCGAGGATGCGCTTCCTGTCTCTCCAAGCCATGGCACCAGGCAGGCACCTTACTTCAGTTTTCCCTGCACCCCCAGTTCTATCCCCCTAATAATTGAGTCCCCCACCAGGAGCTGCTTCCTTTCCTTGTGGTGTCCTCTGCCTCCTTCCTGTGGGCCTCCCTTGTGACAGTTGTCCTCAGCCTCCTTAGTCTCCTCTGCGGGTGCATCCATAGGGGAGCTATGCTCCCCCAGAATGGTGTATGGATTGTGGTGTGGAACAACTGACTGTGTGTGCCTCTGTTCCACTATCCTCACCCTCCCTGAGCCCACTGTGGTCCAACTGCTGTGCTTTCTTCACAACCTCTGAGGTAGTGGTGGTAGCTCTGGTGCTCCATGGATGGGGGTGGTTCCCTTCCTACCGTCCATTGTGGCCTGGGAGAAGGTTCTTTTACTACTGTCCAGAGTGGCCTGAAGACGGGCAGCTTCCTCCCTCAGGGCAGAGAGTTGTCTGCAAATAGGGCAGCATCTCAGCCTCCAGAAAGACTCCCAGAAGACTGCTGCCCCACAGCCATTACATTGCACTACTCCCCACATTTTTGTTTTGTTTGTTTTTTGGTTTTGTGTGTGTGTGTGATTGGTTTGTTATATAGAAATATATATATATTATACAATGTGTATGCTTATATTGGTAGTGCAGTGTGCTAAAGAGGATATGACAGTGATATGCACCTTGCACTCTTGACACTCTTGAGGAAATGATGTCAGAACCCCAGGTATAAAGGAACTATTTCCAGGGGTGGGTGGGTGGTGGGAAGGGTTGGGCCTAAACTGTGCCCTCACAAAACAATCAGCTAAAAGCTCTGACCCACTGCTGCGATGAGTGCCTTCCTGTCAGCAAGATGCCCTACCCAACAATTTGACAGTTGGAGTTACTCACAAAATCAGTAAGGGCACAGACAGGGCAGCATGCAGCAGTGCACAGCAAGGCCAAGAAGGCAGGTCAGGTAGCCGAGTCTCTCCCAACAGTCCCATTCCTCTCCCGATTAATCCCCAGATGAGACAGTAACTCATTTTTTCTGACACCAGATGAACATGTTGCATTATGGGTCTGCTATAGCCTGCATGACCACTGGCTTCTTCACTGTTCTGGGCCTGGCTGTTCACTGACCTGAATAATCCCTCTCGGTGGACCGTAGAACTGGTGGGCAATGGGCGTGGTGTGGGACTCGCTGACAACATGGTAAATCTTTTTCTGGCCTGCTGAACACAGGAGCTGGGTGTGCAGGCAAGCCTGGTCGTGCCTCAGACTCACTGTAATTGTACTACTCGCTCCTCTGCCTGGTCTGTCCGGTGGTAGAGGCCTTGTGGCTGCAGGCCTCCTAGGCTGTCAGGGATGGGAGGCTCAGGTGGCAGCGGAGAGCCCAGAGCACAGCTGGCTGCACTGAGAAACAGAGAGTAGGTAGTCAGAGGACTCGGGTGAGGTATATTTAAACTGGGCTGTTCAGGACAGGAGGAGGGTGGGAACACTAGACTGACTGAGACACTGGTGACACCTGACAGACAACCAACGACTGCTGCTCGATGTCCTCGAATAGCTATCTCTCCTCAGCCCCACGCTTATATGGATGCTGCTGCTCCTTCATGGAAGGCACACAGACAACTAAATGGCACCACTAACGGAGTACTGCTCACACGATGGCGCCCAGCTTGCAGCACTCTCTGATTGGCTGTAACATGTAGCTATTATGGTTGCAGGCTTGCAGCCAATCAGAAAAGGGATAGTTTTTGTTAAGAGACACGGCACTGTGCCGCCTCCCTCCCCCCTCCCCTGGGGAGGTGCAGGCAGTCCGGGCATAGCCCTGAGCCCATTCAATATTAAAAAAAAAAATGATAACCGGAGAATGGTGGCTGGGCTCCTAAAAAAGTCCTGGTCTAATTTCTCAGGGGGGGCAGCTTGCCCCTCTGCCCCCCCACAATCTACGCCTATGGTCAGTTGGCATTTGCCTGTAATCCCCTCCCCGGGTCATGCCTGAAAATAGGCAGAATCTGTCTAGTGCACTTACCCAGTCAGCAATAAATAAATGTTTTCTTGTTTTCAATTGTTCACACTTTGTTGTACCTGATGTGGAACCTTTGTAAAAGAGCTTTTGCTCAAAGGTAATGTCTGAATCTTGAAATAAATAAATAAACTCTGGGTGGAGGCACTGCGCTATTGTCAATATTTCTGGGACCAAACCCCCAATTTTCACCATAGTAGGACCCAGGCCTCTTGCCTGGTATCAGGAATAGCAGGCGAGGAGGGGTAGGCCACTGGCATATGGTGCATGGGCTACATAAAGATAAATGAATTGATCCCATGCAGTCAAGCCTGTCCTCTATTTTGGATTACTTGGTGCACCTGCAGGCCTCGGGTCTGGGAGCCTCCTCTCTGAAATTTCACCTGGCAGGAATTTCAGCTTACCTTTCAGTGGGCAGAGAGAAATCCTTTATTTCTCACCCCATTAAAAAAAAAATAATTCTTTAAAGGTCTGCTGCACCTTCAGCCCACATTTAGGGAACCTGTCCCTCCCTGGGATTTGAACCTGTGTATAGCACATTTGTGGAGGAAGCATAGCGCAGTGGTCTAAGGCTCTGAACTGCAAATCTGGTGACATCCAGTAGACCAGACCTGGGTTTGAATCCTACAGCTTCCACTTGCATTCTGTGTAACCCTGAGCAAGTCACTTAACTTCCCTGTGCTCCCAGGTCGCTCCTGTACAAAAGCTTTCAGCTTAGTGTGCTACTCTTGGTTAAACAACTAAAAAAAAAATAGCCATGTTAATGAATGCCCCATTCAAACCTATGGCAACAGCAGACTTAAAGTATGTTGCCAAGAAAGCAGTATTCCTTGTAGCAATTACTTCTGCCAGGAGAAATTCAGAGCTACAGGCTCTTTGTACTGAACCCAACTACATTGTCTTCCACAGAGACAAAGTGGTTCTCAGAACCAATAGGAAATTCCTTCCCAAAGTAGTTTTGGAGTTCCACCTCAACCAATCTATCTCCCTACCTGTCTTCTTTACAGACAAATCTGCCCCAGGTGAACACAGGCTTCATAGCCTGGATGTTAAGAGGGCACTGACCTACTATCTGGAGTGCACTAAGGAGCTCAGGGCCTCTCATACCCAGCTTTTCCTTACCAATGGTGCGGCAACAAAGGCAGGCCAGCTTCTAAGAGAACTATCTCTCGCTGGATAGTTCCTGCATTCAGTTTTGTTCCAAAAAATGCTGGCAAGCAGCCTCCCCAAGACCTCAGGGCCCACTCTACCAGGGGCACTGCAGCCTCAGTGGCTGCTCAAAGAGACATTCCTTTGCTTGATATCTGCAAAGTAGCTACTTGGAAATCTGTACACACTTTCACAAAGCACTACTGCTTAGATGTGCAGTCTAGATTGGATGCCAGATTTGGCACAGCAGTTCTGCAGAACCTGTTTCCGAAGTTGGTTCTGTTCCCTCCTCCCAACCGCACTCTTGTAATCTGCTATAGCCAAGAATACTGAGGGATTCCTTGTGTGAGAAGAAAAAATTACTTACCATAGTAATGTTGTTTCTTTCAAGGGATCCCTCAGTATTTTTGACCTCCCGCCTACCGTTCCCTCATAGAACCCCTCTGTTTGAGATTCTGCAGTCCTTTACTCTGGCCAAATGTTTTTTGTAGAGCAGCATTTTTGGCACAAGGCTTCATGGTTCATGCAATGTTTTATTGTTTGGCTTGGGTGGTTTGGTGTTTTTTGGGTTCTCTTTTTGTAGATTATTTTTTTTCCCCTTAGGCATAGAGTTTAGACTGGGGCCTTCTGCCCCCTTTCAGTTTCAGAAATAATCTGACTAGCAAACAGCACCTACAGGCAGTAATCTCATACTACAATCTGACTGGTAGTTTAGTTTTCTCATTTACATAAACTCCTCCTCCGGGGCCAGCTGAACCCAGCTGGCTAACTGCTATAGTCAAGAATACTGAGGGATCCCTTGGAAGAAGCAAGATTACTATGGTATTTTTTTTTTCAAATTCCTCATCCAGTCTCAGTCTTGTTCTCAGGGTCTGTTCTGTATTCACTATATCAACTCTGTTGGCTGCCTTCTCTAGTATGCCACTCCTATACCCCCTGTTCCTAAACCTCTGAATCATTATTGTCTGTTTCTCAAAATCCTCATTGTCACTACAGTTTCTTCTGACTCGCAACAGTTGTGAGGAGAAAATACTCTCAGTGAGACTCTTCTGCTGAAGACTATCTGTCCTAAGGATGGTATTGCATGCTGTATCATTATAGAATAGTTTTGTTTTCATTTTTTTTTTTTTTTAATTTAGTTGTTTAACCAGGTATAGCACACTAATACGCTAAGATGGGTGCAGTATAGGAGAATGGGGTGAACTTTGGGGCCAAAGAGTCCAAGGCACACCTTGATGCCTGTCACTGGCTGCAGGGTGGGGGTGAAATGGCATGAGCATTACAGCCGACAATCCCAAGTCACACCTCTAACACCTGTCAGTCTCTACAGGGTGGGCGTTACGGTTGGAAACCCTAATGCCCCAGGCATTTGTTGGTATTTTCACTTCAAATTTTCAACATGGGCTTTTTGTGACCCCACCTCATGAACAATGGCACTATCAGTTCATTAGCCAAAAGGTGATTCTGCACAGCGACTGCGCTATTTGGCACCACAGGTGCGAAAACACATTTTGGGCAGGATGTGAAAAATTACAGCTGTACTGTTCATGAGGAGGTATAAAGAAATGGCAATGTTGAAAATCTGGAGTGAAAATATGAAAAATTGGTGAAGTCACGAGCGTGCGTAGAAACTGCGCAATGCATGCCCATAACTCAATTATTTTGGAGATTTTTTTAACCAAATTTTCAACATAGGCATTTTGGGACCTCCGCTCATGAACAGTGCCACTGTGGGTGTGCTACTCTGTTCTGAACATTGATTTCATACAGCAATCGTGCCATTGTGCGCCACTTGTGCAAAAACACATTTTGGGCAGGATGTGAAAAATGACAGTTGTACTGTTCATAAAGAGGTGTGAAAAAATGGCAATGTTGAAAATCTGGAATGAAAATATTAAAAATTGTCGAAGTTACAAACGTGCATGGAAATTACGCAATGCATGCTTGTAACAGTCATTTTTTTGGAATATTTTCACCAGATTTGCAACACAGGCTTTTTGGGACCCCATCTCATGAACAGTGGCACTGTCATTTCATTACTTGGTTCTGAAAGGTGATTCCATGAAGTGACCGTAAAATGACCTTTCAGGACCGAATAACAAGCTGACAATGAATGTGTTCATGAGGTGGGGTCCCAAGAACCCCATGTTGAAAATTTGGAGCCAAAATTCAAAAAAATGGCTGAGATATCCACCTAAGTTGAACCCCCAACCCCATTTATGCCATTATACTGCTTACCAGCATTTCTTCATTTTGTAGTTCGGCTTTGAAGAGTCCAGATGTGTTCCCGCCTACTTAAGATTGCAGTGCTGGACCTCCAGAATTGAGTATGGGGTAAGGGGTGTATGAGGAGTGGGGTTCTACAGAGGTGGGTGCAGGTTGGGGAGGGGTATAGTGAACCACGGACTATTTTCTTTTTTCAGGTACAAAAACACCCTAAAATGGACACTCATCGAGGATGGTTTCTTTTACAGGTGAAATACAACAAATGTTGGGCACACTGGTGGGCTCCCAGTGTGCCCCATGACTTTCGGGGGTAATGTTGGCCACACTGGGGTGGGCTCCCAGTGTGCCACACAATGTGGGGGGGGGCTGACATGCCGACATGGGGATTGCACCCCCAATGTCGGCCTTCTTTGGGGATTGTGTGCCGTCGCCATGTTTATTGAAATGTTTCACCAGGAGAGGTACGTATGGGAGGTGTGTCATTTGTGCCGCTGCATGATGAGCTTGTCTCCGATTGCAGTGGCACTTTTTTTTCAAGTTGGTGGCACTCTACATAATATTTGTGTCAGCGCTAGCATGCTGGCTAATTGGGGAATGAGGGACGCACCTACTAAAGTGTGCCCAGCATTCACCACAACACTGACACACCTCTGAAAGTGCTACTACCCCAATGTGTTGTTTGGGCAAGCACGCAATCCAACATAAAAAGGTATTGTTAATGTATCACCTCCATATTGTAATATCATCATAGAATAGGTTCATCTCTGCTAGCAGCACATACATTTGCTCAAATTTAGTGTTCCAGGAGGCATGGTGGCTACAAAAAAACAGCCAGGACTGGAGCCAGTAATGCATAATACACTCCAAAAGGTCACACAGAGCTCAGCTACACAGTCGCCACATTAAGACACATTAGTTGTGTTTCACGACAAGCAATGTTTTATTCAAAAACTTACAATAATAACCAACAGCAGTAATATAAGTTTAGATAGTATTGCCAATAAGCTTCTATTTGCAACAATATTTTTTCCAACTCGCCCCCCCCCCCATGTGCTCACACACTTTCTGTAAAACTGAGAATAAAAAAGTGTATGTTTTGTCATTGGATACTACATGTTGTAATAAGATGCTGATACAGTCTCCCTTATCTATGCTCCTAATATGTTGGCCAGTGTGCCCTTTGAGTTTTTACTTTGTTTTTCCTACGTAGTGAGCTTGACATTGTGTACATTTTGCATGGTATACAACATTAACAGTGCTACATGTTGCAAAACATTTTTATTTTTGCCTTTGCTCACTGCCTTGCAAAAAAAAAGCTTACTGGCAATACTGTCTAAACTCATATTACCCCCCTGGGTTGAATGATTATGAACACTTTCAATTGCCCTCCCCCCCCTTACCTTTGCACATAAACTTTATTTAATTATCTTAACATGAACTTAAAATGTATTAAATTAATAAAAAAAAAATTTTCACTGAATTTGATACAGCAAAGGATTAGATACATATGTTTCTAATGTCATTTAGAAAAATATTGTAATTGTATGTATTTATTATGGTGTTTGGGATTTTCTATCTCTTTTTCATACATCTTTTTGTATTAAGGTGATAGCACCAATAAGTGAGCTATTGTTGTATTTGAAAATGCACAAAGGGGAACAGGTCACTTTAAGTTCCTGCCTTTTAACAAGGTGCTCACCTGTGAGTAATTCAGCCTTGACAAAGCCCGAGGGATGGGCTAAAAAGGTTTGGCTGGCTGCACACACTGAGCGTCTGGATCTTTACCTGCTGCTGGTTTTTACTGTAAGTTTTTGAATAAAACATTACTTATTGTGGAACACAACTTATGTGTCTTAGAGTGGTGACTGTGTAGCCGAACTCTGTGTAGCCTTTTTGCTCAAATTTATGCATGCACACATTTACATATGCTGGTGCCATGGTAATGCTTATTGCAGTACATTTTGGCTGCTCACAGAACTGCTGTTCAAATTTGAAAAAGTTTTTGCTTAAAATAGTCATAGCTAGTCTTTGCAACACCCTTGTTTTTGGGTTGCACCTTGTTCTCTTGTACCTAACAAATCCCCCATTGCCTCTATTCCATCTTCATGAGGGATCGAGGTATATAGGTCCCGTACATAACAGGTTACCATGGTGCGCTGAATAGGCATATCTTGATTTAAGGATTCTGTTGGACTCAACACTTGCACAGCATCTTTAAGGAAAGTGGAGGATGCTTTCACCAATGACTGTAACTGAATATTTATATAGCTCAAGATCAGTTCAAGAATTTAACTAATTTCAGAGACTAAAGTTCTCCCTGGTGGGTTGCTCTGATTCTTATGAATTTTTAGCAATACATAGAACACTGGTATTCTTGGGAATCCTTTAGTTAACAAATATTGTTCCCAGTCATATAGTCATTCGTTGATTACCAGTAAGGTAATATTTATTACCTCCCAAGGTAATATTTATTAATGTGTGTATAGTATGAGTTGGATACATCTGCAATTGTTTATAATTTTCTTCTACATTCAGGAATGTAAGGCACATATTCCTATAGTGTCCCTTTGGTAGAAGGACAAATCCATTCCCTTATCTGAAGGTTTAAAAACTTTATGAGCAGGGACAGAGTTGCAGACATCAAGGTGGGATGCTGCCAGGGGACCACCAGTCACAGTACAGTGTGGTTCAACATAAGGATGGTACTGAAATTGAGCCACACAAGGGCAAGGGGAGGGGCCTGGATTTCAGGAGGGCAGATTTTAAAAAGATGGATGAAAAGCCGGCCCAGTGATTCTGAGGGCTGAGGTGCTGGACGCCTTACCTCGTGTCACGCCGGCAACCCATGTTCCGGAACGGACATGGGGCGCCGGGAGTTGGCAGGGTGGAGAAGAATCAAGCATTCCCAGGATTGTTCTCCTTCTCTGGGGAGGGGGGATTGCAGGGCTTGGCAATTATCTGCCACCTAGCGGAGGCTGGGAGGTGGCACATCAATACTGGAGGCTGTGGGCGAGAGTTGCGGCAGGCGCTTGGTGGGGGTGTGCACGGGAGCGTGCGCGCCACCACCGCTGGTACCATTGCACACTACAACCTCGGGGGGGGCAAAGAACAGCGGAAAATGGAGAGTCCTCTGCGTGGATGATGATGGTCCCCCTCCACAACAGCCCGGGAAGGCACCTCTCTGAACACTGAATCTGGTCTGGTGGGTTGAGTTGCTCCCCACCCCTTGCCATGAAGGGTACATTGTGGGGTCTAGGGGAGGGGGCCTCATACCCGGTGCTTGAGCGGGAGGGGGATGTCAGATGTAGGGCAGAGGACTCTAGAGAGGCATAAATAAGAAACTGCAAAAAAAAAAGATGGGTGAATGCCTCAGTGATGAACTAATGGTGGGATGATCTGGGTGGAGTGTAGGAACAGTGGGCAAATCAAAATGAGGACATAGTGAAGGCAACAAACCTTCTCTGCAAAGCAAGTGACCAAAAGCCAAGAGGAAAAGGAGACCACTATGGTTCTTAAAACAAATGTATGAAAAGGTGAAGGCCAAAAGGGTACCATTCAGAAGGTATAAGGTGGCGCTGAGGGAAGAGGAAAGGGAGGGGTATCAGGAGAAGCAGAGGGAGGCAGGGAAAGCAGTAAGGAGTGCAAAGGTGCAAACTGAGGATAGAATAGCCTGTGGGTAACGAAAGGTGGGGCAAAACTTTTTAAATATATAAGTGAAAAGAGGAAGACCAAGAGAGGGATTGTAAGATTAAGAAGTAAGTGGAGGAACTGTGCAGAAGACCAGGACAAGGTAGATATCCTAAACAAATACTTTTCTTCAGGGTTCACAGAGGAAGGAGAAGGGGAGGGACCACACAAAAGCAACAGGAGCATTGGAGGAAGAGAGGCAGACACCAGTCCTTTTTCAGAGAGAGTCCTGAAGGGACTCACGAATCTGAAAGTGGACAAAGTGATTGGGTCAGACAGGATGCATCCAAGGGTATTGAGGAGCTCAGGGAGATACTGGCTGCACCTCTGACAGTCCCATTTAACATCTCACTTCAAACAGGAATGGTTCCAGAGCACTAGAGGAGGGCAGATGCAGTCCCACTTCACAAAAGTGGTAGTAGGGAGGAGGCTGATGGCTATATGCCAGTCAGCCTGACTTCGGTGTTGGTGAAGTTAATGGAGACACTGCTAAAGGAAAGGATTGTGAGATATCTTGAATCCAACAGGTTACAAGACCTTAGGCAGCATGGGTTCATGGGTAGGTGTCATATCAAGCAAATCTGATAGATTTCTTTGACTGGGTATAGATCAGGATGTAGCTGTGGACATGGCCTACCTAGATTTCAGGAAGGGTTTTGCACCATTCCACATAGGAGACTGGTAAGGTTGCTGGGCAGCTTAAGGGTGGGTCCAAAGGTAGCAAACTGGGTAAGAAATTGGTTAAGGGATAGGCAATGGACTGTGGTGCTAAACAGAGTTCACTCCAGAGAAGGGAGGGTGACCAGTGGGGTGCCTCAGGGTTCAGTGCTGGGACTGGTCCTCCTTAATGTCTTCATAAGTGATATTACAGATGAACCAGAAGGGAAGGTCTGCCTGTCTGTGGATGACACCAAAATCGGCAATAGGGTGGCTACTCCGGGAGGTTGGAAAGAATGTGCAGAGACCTGGTAAAACTTAAGGAGTGGTCAAGAGTACAGCAACTGGTTTTCAGTGTGAAAAAGTACAAAATTGTCACTTGCAGCACAGAAATCTAGGGGTGGAGTACAAAATGGGAGAACAGGTAGTGACAACCACCAAACTGGAAAGAGACTCTGATGAGATATCTGATGACCTAAACGTGGCCAGGCAGTGTAACAAGGCAATAGGGAGGGCCAGTGGAATGCTGGAGTGCGTAGGGTGGGGTATCACCAGCAGAAGGAGGGAAGTGGTGTTGCCTCTGTATAGATAGTTGATGAGACCCCACCTAGAGTACTGTGTCCAATTATGGAGGCCACATCTCTGGAAAGACAGAAACAGAGTGGAGGCTGTCCAGTGGAGGGCAACTAAAATGGTGCAAGGTCTGCATCAGAAGCCATACATGGAGAGACTAAAGGACCTCAATATGTACACCCTGGAAAAGGGGGGGGTATGATACAGACCTTTAAATACCTCCCAGGTGTAAATAAGGTACTGGAAGGGAGTATTTTTCAGAAAAAAAGATGCTCATGGACAAGGGGACATGTAGTGAAGCTGTAGGGGGGTAAATTCAGGAGAGATGTGAGGAAGTACTTATTCACAGAAAGAGTGGTGGATGCCTGGAGCATTCTTCCAGTGTAAGTGGTGGGGGTGAAAACAGTGGTGGGGTTCAAGAATGCATGGGATAAGCATAAGGGAATCTTAGTGGAAAGTAAAGGGGAGATGAGAGAGCCGGAGATCCAGTAGGACATGTGGTGACATTGTAGGAAGGGGAAAAATGGGCATATTGGGCGGGTCAAGCGGTCGCTGTCTGCTGTCACATTCTCTGTTTCTATGTATAGTGTCATCTTTCTGTAATTCCCTTAATGCCTGGTTTGAGTCTCTTGTTAGGTTGAAATTAAGCTTACAAGCTTGCCTATTGTTTTATAGATTGTCTTTGTCCTTCATAACTAAGCCAATATATGTCTCCACAGGGTTACTTCTACTCTGTGGTGGCATACAGTATATGTGGATTTGACTTGAAGGGCCCATCTGACCTAAAGCTTGTAGTGATCTATGTCTCTCTCTCTCTGCCAAATGTCTGTAATCTCGAAGTTCTGAAGAATTTTTGAAGATCAGTATATGACGGAAAGATGTCATCCTGTTGATGTGGTGCAAATGATAAACCCTAAGAGAAGACCTCTGATTCTACTACGCCTGTTAGAATTTGGTTACTAGGGCTGAAGATAGCTATAGATTCTTCTTCTTCTTGGGCCACTGCTGGCCCGTCCCTTGCCCTCCTCTACTTATTCCTTCTTGTTTTTTTGTCTCCTTTTGTTGCTGTGTCCTGGATCCTTGTAAAATGTCTCTGCTGTGGTGGCTGTTCTTCCCCACTCTGGGCCCTGATATCTGGGCTGGTCTCTGATGTCGGTATGCAAGCAATAAGACAGGGTGTTCTTTAGGCTGATGTAATCACCCACCCAGGGACATAGTGAGACCTGACAGAGCAGATGAGGAGCTTAGAGTCACTGGAAGGACAGTTTTCTGCTTAAGCCCACCCTGCAGTGTCTTATTGCACTGATAAAATGGGGAAGAAGTGAGAAAAGTTGATAAAAACATCAAAATGCATTGAATTTCATAAATATGTACTAAAATAGTTCTTTCTCTAGTGGTATCTGATAAGGATGTCACATGATGTTAGCAGGGGTGCCAGTGTAGCAGAGGTATTGTTTAGAGTTATAAAATGGGTCAAGAAAATGCTGCAAACTGATACGCTGAAAAGACCTTCCAGCCATGTCCTTATCAGCTGGTATCTATGCCAACTGGCACTTTTCTTCCCTGGGTGACCTCACAACAGGAAAATATCAATAACCTCCCTTATGTTTAAACTGCTTTCACAGACAAGCACACACCAGTGCCCGTTGCTCCCGCCATTCCGCAAAGCTATGTCCGTTATTTGCGCCACCATTTACAGTTCACATTACCACAGGAAAACAATTTATTTGAATTGGTTTGCTTTCCCTGCTAAAAAAAATAACAATAACTGACCCCAGCAGCAAGACAAGTTCATATGTCAAGTGTTGTGAGTGTCGCGCGGCATGGCTTTCAAATTGTCATACTTGCTCCTCCAGAACTCACCAGACCCGATGCTGTACTGCTCCTCTACCTTGTCTCACAAAACGGTTAGTTATTTACTAATTTATTTCAATCTCCCAGTTCACACCGAGCTGCTGAAACACAGAAACCAGAAGCGCTATCACGGCAGTGTTAAGTACAGCGAGTAGCGAGGGACACACTCGCTCCCAGCCTCATCGTACAAAATCAGTCTGCAGTGCATCATTTCTTTACAAACACACACATAAATGAATAAGAAAACCCCTAATCTGTAGTATCTTGTGAGTCTCTATTTCGTGGGGGGGCGAGCACAGACTATCACAGAACCGATCATGCACCAGCTGCCAAGAAACATCACACACTCCCTGTAACCTGAAACTGACTGGGCAATGGTTCATGCCATAGAAATCTAGAAAAAGAAAATAAAAACATTAATAAAAAACTAAATTAACCCTGCTGTACAAGATCTTCAGTGCGTGGCTATAGAGTATACTGACAGACAGGCACAAAAGCCCTGTACAGACTTTTAATGAAATAGCTATATTCCAACACAATAAGGACTACTTTTTCTACTAATATGCTCACATGTTATTTACTCTATTTATGCACACTTTTTCTGTACATTTTTAATTGGTTTCTTTACTAGGGGACCCATTTTATAAGCGCAGTAACACACTTCGAGGTCTGGGTTATCGCCTGATCAGAGCATGCCCAGTGGCATAAGGCACTCGGCGCAAGGGTCTTGTGCCTTAGTACACCCCTGGGCATGCTCTTATCAGGCGATAACCCACACCTCATTGTGTGTTATTGCTTGCATAAGGTGCGGTCTGATTGCATTATACACTGCTGGTAGCATTTGGTAGCTCCCCACACTGTCTTCCCTATGCCCTTCTGTGGTGTAAGTTTACAATAAATCTTCAATCTTTTCTATGTGCTTGGGTGAGTATGGTTGGACTTAGTGTAAGTAGGGATCAAACGAGGGAGGTGTGGTTGAAGAATGCAAGTGTGCTACTGAGTGAGTAGTGGATTGTGAAGTGTTTTAAAAGAACAAACAGTACAAAGAAAACATGTAAGATTGAGACTGGAGTATTCACTAATGGTGTGTGTGGGTGGGGTGGGAGTGAGGGGGGAAAAATAGCCACTTTTGCAAAAAACAACATTCTGTTGCTGGGCATGGATCTGCCTGGCATTTATGCAGCCTGTCACCAGTACATTTTTTTTTTTTACCTAGGATTAGGCAGTGGCAGATATATGGGTGCCTACCCTCCTTAGTTAAACAGAAGCTGGATTTTCTCTACCAATTTTATAAGTTTATATACTGTTCCTTGCTGTTTCTGGTGGTCTATTGGCTCTGGAATCCTGTGAATTGCTTGTCCATGTCCCTGGCATCCAGTAAATCCACCCCCCCGGTAACCCCATTCCCTTCCATTACTGTTGTCAGTGGTGCATAACCCTTCCCCAGGTGGAATAAACGCACTTTGCCTAATTTTGATGAAAATGTAATAGCAGCCAAATCTTGCTTTTGTTTGGCTTTAATTCTACTTTAACAGTAGTACAATTCCTCTTTGTCCCATGTAAACTTTTTTTTAATTATTTTTATCTGTGTCTGAGTGACACAGAAGTCTGACTTAATTCAGTTCTGTTTTTCCTCTATATTCAAGACCAAGTAAATGACTGGCTGCCACAAAAGATTACTACTCTTGCTGTACTAACAATATTTCACTTATCACGAAGTAAAAAACCACTATGGTTCTCAAAAGAGGTGGCGGGGAAGGTTAAGGAGAAAAAGGTAGCATTCAGGAAGTATAAGGAAACACAGAAAGAACAGGACAGAGAACTGTATCAGTTAAAGCAGAAGGAAATGGGGAAGGCAGTCAGAATAGCAGAAGCCCCAACTGAGGAAAAGATAGCCAACTCAGTTAAAAAGGGGGATAAAACCTTTTGTAGGTACATTAGGGAGCGAAGAAAGATGAAGGAAGGGATAGTGAGGCTTAATAAAGGGAAGGGGTGGGCAGAGGATGTCAGTGAAAAGAGGGATACTGAATGAATACTTCTGATCAGTATTCACAAAAGAAGAGGAGGGGGAGGTACCTAAATCAAAGAATAGAAGTACTCTGGATAGGGAGGTCAATACCAGTCCATTCACAGAAGAAAGGGTCCTGAAAGAACTCTTAAAACTGAAGGTGGACAAAGCAGTGGGGCCTGACGCGATTCACCCTAAGAATTCTAAAATAACTAAGGGTAGAATTAGTGACACCACTGACTTCCCTTTTTAACAAATCATGGGAGGCTAATGTAGTACCAGAGGACTGGAGGAGGGCAGATGTGATTCCCCTTCACAAAAGTGGGAACAAGATAGAGGCAGGAAACTACAGACCTGTTAATTTGACCTCAGTGGTAGGGAAAAAGATGGAATCACTTCTAAAAGAAAGAATTGTTGAGTTCCTAGAGGCCAGTGGGGCACAGGACCCAAGGCAGCATGGATTCACAGCGGGAAGGTCATGTCACAGGAATCTAATAGATTTCCTTGACTGGGTGACCAATGTGGTAGACCAGGGAGGGGTAGTGGACATGGCCTACCTAGACTTTAGCAAGGCATTTGACACAGTCCCATACAAAAAATTAATATACAAGTTAGTCTGCCTTGTAGTGGGTCACAAGGTGGCAGCCTGGGATAAAAATTGGCTGGACAACAGGATACAGAGTGTAATAGTAAACAGAGTTTACTCTGAAGAAAGGGGGGTTACTAGTGGGGTACCGAAGGGTTCAGTACTGGGACCAGTCCTCTTTAATGTCTTTGTAAGTGACATTGCACAGGGACTGGAAGGAAAAGTATGTCTCTTTGCAGATGACACAAAGATCTGCAACAGGGTTGATACAGAAGGTGGGGTGGAGAGGATGCAACGGGACTTAGCAAGGTTGGAGGAATGGTCAAATATGTGGCAGCTTAGATTCAATGCAAAGAAGTGTCAAGTAATGCACCTGGGAAACAAAAATCCAGGGAAGAGTACACAATGGGGGTGAGATAATAACCACTACAGAAATGGAAAGGGACCTGGGGGTAGTCATATCCGATGACCTTAAGGTGGGCAAGCAATGTGAGAAGGCAGTAAGAAGAGCTGGCAGGATACTGGGATACATAGAGAGAGGCATCACCAGTAGAAAACAGGAAGTTGTTATCCCTTTGTACAGACAGTTGGTGAGACCCCATCTGGAGTTCTGTGTCCAGTTCTGGAGACCCCATCTCTGCAAGAACATAGACAGAATGGAGGCTGTCCAGAGGAGGACAACTAAAATGGTGCAGGGTCTGTACCAGAAGACATACGAAGAGAGATTAAATAAGCTTAATATATATACACTTGAGGAGAGGAGGAAGAGGGAGGACATGATAAAAACTTTCAAGTACATCAAGGGAATCAACAGAGTCCAAGAGGGTAGCATATTTCAGAAAAGAGATGTGCAAGAACAAGGGGGCACAATTTGAAGATGGGGGATGGCTCAAAGGTAATATGAGAAAGTGTTTTTTCACGGAGAGGGTTGTGGATACATGGAACAGCCTTTCTGAGGAGGTAATGGACTAAAAAACAGTGGCGGAATTCAAGAATGCATGGGACAGACATAAGGCAATTCTAGTGGGGGGTAGGAGGAAGTAGGCTGTTGGTTAACTAGGATCTGCAGCCTATGCATTAGGTAGGGAAATGGGCAGTCTAGGTGGGCCAAGCTGTCCTTATCTGCTGTCAAATTCTATATTTCTATGTTTCTATAGTTTGTACAGTGTATTCCAGGTGTGTGGGGGCTCATGAGAGCTGGCATCATTGGTGAGATGGGGCTCAGGCTTTGAAAAGCCTGTATCGATTGCAAAGTATGAATGATATACGAGCGTGTGTGACCCAGCCATAAAATACCTAAAGTGTTTTAATATTTAACATTTGACTGCTTGTTTTTAGCTGATGAATGGCATTGGGTTTTACTGTTAAAGTTTGGGTATTAGATTAGATTTATGACACCTGTGTTAAATTTAGATTGAACGTATATTAGATTTACACACACACATATGTGTGTGTGTGTGTGCTTCTTTTAAAGAGCCACTGATACCAAAAGTGCTACATTGCAGAATTAGAATAAGCATACTCCCAGTAAATCTCACATCAAAAGCTAGATTTCTGCATTACTTCATTTTAAAGTTATGAGCTATTTTGTAACCCTGATTTCACTACCTGTTCAAAAAAGCCAGTTTCAGTGAAGAGCTGCTGATGATATCATCTTAGGAACTCTGGCCTTCCCTGTCAGCAAGCTTATAGGACCTGTTTCTCCAAAGTTTTAATGATCATATGCAATAGTTTTCAAAAGTAAAACTAGCAGCACCATTCAAAAAACATTGCTATAAAAACTGTATGTGTTTCAGGTTTTGTCACAAAGTTGACAAATTTGTATTTTTAATGCCTTTTTTGGTGTGGTCCATTTCTCCAGGGTTGCTGGATGCTTAACCAGCATGACTCCAGGCTGCTGATGCCACTTGGAGTGCCACTCTGCTGTGCCTATTAGGAAGTTGTATTGCTGGTAGTATTGTAATGTTGGTGACTTCACTGCTGTTTGTCAGTATCTGTTTTACAACAAGTTTTAATAAGGGCCTTACAGTTGTTAATTCCTGCTAGGGGTGGAAGTGTTAGCTCTGGTAACTTAGAGGGACAAGTGGCTTTCAGCCACACAAGATTGCGCAATAACAGGTCTGTGATGTCCTTAGATCAGTTCATGTACACAAAATAATATTGCCCAAGACCAAAAATAAATATGGTATAAAAACTCTGCGATCACAGGCAGCGAAATTCTGGAATGTATTACCTTACACAGCACGAATGTTACCTTCTTATGAGATGTTTACCTAAGAGATAAATGGGTTACACAAGTTTCAATGTTCTTGTAGGTTGAAATAAATTAGTGAATTTAGTACATATCACTTTATATTATTTATTTATTTATTGAGAATATCAGATTCAACCTTTGAATCATAGACTCATTTCCAAAGGCTCCACGTCAGGGTACACAGCATAATAGGAGGCAGACTTTTAAACAAAAGTACAGTGGGATAGGGAAAGAAATAACAACAGGGTTAGCAGCATGTATTTAAATGTTTTTAGTAAAAATGTGATAGTATGTTTCCCTTCCCCTTTTTTAAATATTTAAATTAGTTTTGAAATCATTAGTATATGTAACTAAATGTAATTAGATGTGTAAGAATAATTGTGATTGTATAATGTTAGACTTGTTTTTGTCCTACAAATATAAGCACTGACAGGACTGTCTTGAAAACAGGGTTGTATAACCCTAATTACATGATTTATTTATTTTTTATTTTATTTTAGTCTTTGGTAACCGGGTAAGGCCCACTAAGCACAAGTGCCTGTTTTCAAGGGTGACCTGGGAGCACTGGGCGGTTAAGTGACTTGCTCAGAGTCACACAGTATGCAAGTGGAGATTGTGAGAATCAAACCAAGGTCTGATCTGCTGGATGTACTAGACTTGTTCACAGCTCATTACTCTAACCTCTAGGCTATACTGCCAGCATTTATGCCTGTATATGAATAAAGATTTTATCTATCTAGCTATCTGGTAAAATGATCATTTTAATTTAGAGTAGAACATAGATGAGCCTGAATGTAGGTCAAGTAACAGTCTGATGGGGAAAACATTGGGCTGGCTAAATTAGAAAGTCCTAGTAAGGTTTCAAAACAGCATTACCTCTCCCACCCCCATTGACAAGGAGATAGAATAATTGTTTTAAAGGGAAACATCCACATGTTGCAAACAGCAGCACTGTGTCCCTTGCAGCTGCTGTAATGCAGTCACAATGCAAGCCTTTTAAAAAAAACAGATTACCTTGATTTTTTTCCCTTTTTGTTCTTTGTCCTGTCCCTCCTCCAGTTTGTGTGTTGCTTGACCCTTGTACCTCGCTGCACTGGACTTTGCTTCCAGAACCTTTCCCCTATATCTCTCCCATCCCCTCTTGAACCCCTCCACCATCTCTGCCTCCACCTGCTCAGATACAATGCAAAGAAGTGCAAGGTAATGCAAAGAAGTGCAAGGTAATGCACCTGGGAAACAAAAACCCAGGGGAAGAGTACACAATGGGGGGTGAGATACTGACAACAGTAAAAATGGAAAGGGACTTGGGGGTAATTATATCAGATGACCTAAAGGTGGGCAAGCAATGTGAGAAGGCAGTAAAGAAGGCTGGGGGGATACTGTGATGCATAGGGAGAGGCATCAGTAGTAGAAAACAGAAGTTGTTATCCCTCTGTACAGACAGTTGGTGAGACCCCATCTGGAGTACTGTGTGCAATTCTGGAGACCCCCATCTCCGCAAAGACATAGACAGAGTGGAGGCTGTCCAGAGGGGGGGACAGCTCAGAGGTAATGTGAGGAAATATTTTTTCACGGAGGGGGTTGTGGATGCATGGAACAGCCTCAAGAATGCATGGGACAGACATAAGGCAGTCCTAGTGGGGGGTAGGAGGAAGTAAGCTGTTGGTTAACTAGGATCTTCATCTTATCTGTTGGGTAGGAAAATGGGCAGACTAGGTGGGCCAAGTGGTCCTTTTCTGCCATCCAATTCTATGTTTCAATGTTTCTTGTTGGCTTTGGCCGACCCTTGCTCCAACGGAAATGACATTCCATATGAGGAAGCAGCTAGCATTGATAGCATTGATAGCATTGATGAATACCCTACCTATCGCACTTTGACTGCTGTGCCACTAATTCTTGTAGGAGTAGTACATTCCGTTGCCGCCTATTGTTATTTTTTTTTTTTTTATGAAGACATTGGCCCTGTTCTCTCGTATTAGGTGTGCGCACACTCTATTGTGGGTATTTAATGTGTGGAAGCCATTGGTTTAGCTGTCAGCTGCTGTGTTTGTGGTCTGTCCACCTGTGCTCTTTGTGCCTTTCAAACAATGTGCATCATAACGGCCTATTAGTCCTTCAAAATCTAGTTTGTATATACTAACATACTAAAATGCCAGCAGAATAGGCCTAATGGTCTTTCGTGTCTGCTCGTTTGGTCAGCCCCCACCCTGGGAGCTGACCTTGCTGCCCCCCTTGCCCTCTCTGGCTTCTCCCTTCCCAGTCCCGGATATTCTCGCTGCACTGGACTTTGCTTCCAGAATCTTTCCTCTGTACCCGTCCCACCCCCTCTTGAACCCCTCCACCATCTCTGCCTCCACCAGCCCCCTGGGCAGTGCATTCCATGGCTCCACCACCCTCTCAGTGAAGTAGCATGTCCTCCTTTCTCCCCTGACTCTTCCCCCCCTCCAGCTTCCACTCATGCCCTCTAGTTGCCCCCCCTTCCTTCAGAGCACCCTGACTGCTCCTCCCCTATTTACCCCCTTCACGTACCTGAAGACCTCTATCATGTCCCACCGGTCCCTTCTCTCTTCCAATGTGTACATATTTAGCTTTTCGAGCCTCTCCCCATAGGTCCTGTCCCCCAAGCCCCAGATCATTTTGGTTGCCCTCCTCTGGACCCTCTCCAGGAGTTCAATGTCCCTCTTTAAGTGTGGCCTCCAAAACTTCACGCAGTACTGTAGATGCCTCCTCACCAAGCAGTTATACAGAGGGAGAATGATTTCCCTCCTTCTGGAGATGATCCCCCTAACGATGCATCTCAGCATCCTGTTGCCTTGGCCACTGCCCTCCTACAAGTCTCCGAGTTGTTCATCTTGACATCCACCACCACCACCCCCAGTTCCCTCTCAGCCATCGAGACTTGTAGCATCCCCCCCCCGGGCGTACACTTGGCCCGGGTTTTCTGGCTCCCAGGTGCAGTACCTTCCATTTCCCTGCATTGAACCTCAGCTCCCACTTTCTAGACCAGCTTTCCAGAGCCTCCAGGTCACCCTGTAGGGCCACCCTCCCCTTCTCCCCATTCACCACCCCCCCTCAGTTTTGAGTCATCTGCAAAGAGACTCATCTCACTCCTGATACCCTTCCTTATGTCAGAGACGTAGGTGTTGAACAGGAGGTGCCCAAGGACTGATCCCTGATGTGCACCGCTTTCCTGGGAATTGGTTTGTTTCTGCACCTCTGATGTAGTGCATGCCATACAACAACTATTCACTCTGATATCTGCCTGTTTGTGTGCCCTGATTTTTGTGCTCCCTGAAGCTGGTGCTATAAATAGCAGTCCTATTTCCTGTCAGCCATACAGTGCACTTTGCTTTGCTGCTCAGTTTTGAGTCATCTGCAAAGAGACTCATCTCACTCCTGATACCCTTCCTTATGTCAGAGACGTAGGTGTTGAACAGGAGGTGCCTAAGGACCGATCCCTGATGTGCACCGCTTTCCCGGGAATTGGTTTGTCTCTGCACCTCTGATGTAGTGCATGCCATACAACAACTATTCACTCTGATATCTGCCTGTCTGTGTGCCCTGATTTTTGTGCTCCCTGAAGCTGGTGCTATAAATAGCAGTCCTATTTCCTGTCGGCCATACAGTGCACTTTACTTTGCTGCTTATATGGTGTAAATAAACAGAACTTCTTTTTTTTTTAGTACACTGGCCCTGTTCTCTTTTATCAGGTTTGTGCATGCTCAATGAGAAGCAACTGGTTAAGCTGCCAGCCTGTCATTCGCAGTGTGTGTGTGTGTTGTCTGCCTGCCTATGCTTCTTGTGAACCTAGCACACTGTGCATTATAACAGTTCGGCACTACTTCAGAATGTAGTTTGTATTTCTGTATGTACATTGCTTTCCTGAAAATGTTTTATCTGCTCCCCTCTGGCATAGTGCATGATATGCAGCAACTATGCACTCCGATATCTGCCTGTTCGTGTGCCCTGATATTTGCGCTTCCTGAAGCCTGTACTAGGAATAGTGGTCCTACTGCCTGTCAGTCATACAGTGCACTTTACGTTGCTGCTTAAATTGGATACATGAATAAAATATCTTTGCAAATGGCAACTTGTACTGCTAATGGTTTCTTGATCCTACTGTTTGTACTCATAGAAAAAGACATTTCTTAGATTACTGGTGGTGAATAGAGCCCCGGAATGACTCGATTGTTTCTCTACCTGCCCTGTGCTTTGTTGCTTGAAACCCAACTCAGTTGTTGCACAGGCACATAATCGGGGTCACATACTGCCATGTGATCATGGTAGCATGGTCTAATTTCTGCTGTTTTTTTGTTGGTGTCACCCTCAAATCAGTTACTGATTTGCTTGACCCTCCAATTCCTCTGTGTACTGTATCTCACTAAATGGCTTGCAGCACTATCTGATGCTATTTCAAACATATTGCAGATCCACATAAAGGGTGTTATATGATGATGTTTAATACACAACGTATTTTATTTTATTTATTTATTTTGTTTTTGTTAACCGGGTAAGTGCACTAGCCATAGAATGACTATTTTCAGGCACGACCCAGGAGAGTACAATATACAGTTAGATAAATACATTACATCAGTGCAGAACATTACATAATAACAGGTATAGCTAACAGTGGAAAATAATACAATAAGAGAAAATAACGTATATGAAAGATTAGAACGTTGTACAGTCCATAATGGGTGAGCAGCAGATAGCAATGAAACCAAACAGTTTGAGTACAACACTTAGAAATTTACAATTAAAGCAGCATATGGCAGCGTAAGATATTACACACTTCAAAGGGTTTACCTACATCCGAGTAAGCAAGCAAAACAATAGTACAAACCATGGCAACTGGTATAGAGAGAATAGGTTATAGCAGTGTAGAGAAAAGGAAAGACTAAGAGAGAAAGCTGTCCAACTAGGACCCAATAGCTGAAACAGAGAGAAGAAGGGTGCAACCCAAGGAGGTAGAGTAAGTGCAGAAGTATCCAGTAGGTGGAGGTGGGATACTAAAAGGGAGGAAAGAGAGAGTAGGGAATGAGAGAAAGTACAAGTGGGCAGAGGGGAAATTTGGCAGGGTCCGGAAGGTGCTATGATTTTAACAGAGAAAATTAGTGTAGGCAAAGCAGAGCTAGGTGGGGTCAAAACAAGCACGTTGGTCTACTGAAGATAGGTACCATTGCAGTCCACTTTTAAAACTAATGTGGATGGGGCCTGTCAAAGAGCTAATGGAAAGAAGTTCCAGAGCCTAAGGGACGCATTGTTGAAAGCTCCAGAGCCTACGGATGTCCGGCATCTGGGCACATTATGTAGCTCCTTACCAGCTGAGCGGAGCCCATGGGAGGCGGACTGAGGTGTAAGCAATGCCACCAAGTGAGAGTGGCATTTTATTTCTAATTACAGAGTTTACAAGAGAGCCTAGGCAGTACTGTCGGCACACAGAATGGAAGAGCCAGCTCAAGTCACTATAAAGATTACAGTGGTGCTTGAGCCATGGTGACAAGGAGGCATATCTGCATATATTGTTATAGGCTACGTCCCACTTGTGGAGGGTAGTTTTAGATGCAGAAGCAAACATTGGAGCACCATAAGTGAGCAGGGAGAATGATACCCTTGGCAATAGCCAGCTTGACTGAGGGGGTTAGCATATTGGTGGTTTTATAGGCTACCCCTAGTTTAACATTCACTGATTTACTGATGGACTGAATAAGTTGATTAAAATCAAGTGATTTATTCAGGAGAACTCCTAAGTATTTGAAGGATGAAACATTTTCAATTTGCGCCCCACATGAGTCAAGAACTACCAAGGATGTTTGACAAGCCCTGAGCTTAGGGACTGAGCCAAATACCATGGCTTGTGTTTTTTTTACATTTAGTACAAGTTTATGGGCAGTTAGCCAGGATTTTATGTTATTAAAGTTGGAAGAGAGGGAAGCATTTATGTTGGAGACACTGTCTGAGCTGGAATAAAGGATGAGATCATCCGCATACAGGATGGATGAGCAGGAGCAAAGACCGTCAGCTATATTATTAATAAATAGTGAGAAAAGACGGAGGCCAAGGATAGAGCATTGACAGACCCCTGTGTTTATGACAGTTTTGGCAGATAGAGAGGAGTTGAATTTCATAGCTTGGGATCTGTCAGACAAGTAGCTACTGAACCATTCTACTACTGGGATACAGAAATTCAGATTTCTGACAGTACAGTAGCCTACAGGCTCCTCACCTCCCTCGGTTACCATATAGTTGCACTGTACTATGAATGCATTGTATTATGTATAAGACAAGGCCTCCCTGAGGTGGCTTACTACCAACTCATATCATGCATTGCTTTAGCTATCAATTGTATAGGTCTTAACCGCTCATTAGGTAAATATGTTGATAGCTCTGCCCTGTTTCAGCTACCAGATGTATAGGCATTAACCGGTGCTCATTGTACTTGTACTCTGTATGATTGCTCACCCACATTTATTCTATGTATGTACTGTATGAATGTCTAAGTTTTATTCTGATGTGTAGCCTTAGGAAACAAGTCTATGACTCAAAGGGTTGTAATTCCGATTTCCTAAATAAATAAAATAAATAAATAAATAGAGAGAAGTAGGGGGTGATCAACAAGATCAAAGGCTTTAATGAGGTCAATAAACACTGCTCCTGTTAGTAAACCAGCATCCATATCAGAGAGCATATCAGTTGTAAATTTGATGAGTGCAGTCGATGTGCTATGACCCTTTCTAAAGTCATGCTGTGTGCCAGAGAGAAGGTTGTATTTGGCAAGGTAGTCTGTAGTTTGGTTTGCGACTAGTTTCTCAAGAATTTTGCTTAAGACTGAGAGGATGGCTAAGGGTCTATAGTTGGTAATCTCAGCAGGGTCCCCTTTTTTATTGACTGGTGTGACACGGGTGATTTTCCATAGGTTTGGCACCACGCTGGAAGTGAGAGACAGCATAAATATTTTTGCAAGATGGGAGGCGATGAAAGGTGCAGCTAGTTTCAGAAGTCTCAGTTCAAGGATATTGGAGATGGAGCTAGTAGTGTAAGAGATGGTCAGAAGTAAATTCAGGACATCAGACCTCAGGACTTTCTTGAAGAGAAAAGGTGGTGTGGTGCACCACCTGCTAGAAGGATCAAGGACAGATGAAGCAGGAATGGAGGAAGACTGTGCACTTGCTAGAGGTGCCACAAAGGAGGAAGTGTACTGAGATAGGTCTGTTAATATACAATTGAAGGAGTCTGCTATGATATTCGAGTCGTTGCAGTGAACTCCATTCAGTATCATGTCACCAGTGGCTTTTGTTTGAGTGACACCAAGGAAAGATTTTATGTGTGGCCAGAATTTTCTAGGGTCCCCCGCAGAGCTAAGCAGCAGGTCTTTACAGTAGGTACTCTTGGCAGTATGAATCTGATTTTTGCAGGAGTTACGCAGAGCTCAGTAGGTATGGAAATCGGTTGGAAGACACAACAGTTTGTACTTTTTCCAGCACCTGTCTCACTCACACAAGTTAGCCAGAAGTTCTTTGTGAAGCCATCTAGTGGGGGTTCCTTTAACCCTGCACTTTACTTTGGGAGCATGTATACGGTGGACAGCCATAAATTCGTCGAGAGAAATTCCTAAAGCTATCTCAACATTACCCATGAGATAGATGGCAGACCAGTCTATTCTGGAGACATCAAGTAAAAAGGCCTGAGCATCCAGTTGGGCAAAGCTGGTGAAAGTAACATAGCTTGGTGGGGGAGAGGGGATGCTATCAGGCTTCATAGGCAGAAAATTGGGGAATGATCCATTAGTGAGTCAGCTAGAATACCTGCCAGAGGTACATGATCTAGTCAGTTAACCAGCACCCAGTCGATGAAGGTTGAGGAGGTCATGGAAGAAGTTGTTCTTGTAAGTTCCGTTAGTAGCTGGTGCAGGTTATAGCTTTGTATCATGGAGAGCAGAGAGCTTTGAGCTGACCCCAGCCAGTTCAGGTTTGCATCACCCAAAATGATCTCATTTTGTTTTGAGATCAAAGAGATTTGATTCAGCAGTTCCAGTAGGCCAGCAGTACCACCAGTGGGCAGGTTGTAGGCACAAGTAATGTGCAATTTCTTGGCACCCAAAGAAATGACCATATGCAGGGATTCAAAAGCAGAGGTGGTGTCGATTGCTGGTATGACTTCAACGGTGAGATGGCTTTTGTGGAACACAGCAACCCCACCACCAAGCTTAGACGATGGTCTGTCTCTACGGACCAGAGAGTAGTTGGTCAATGCACAAATAGAGTCAGGGATCTTGGGTTTAAGCCACATTTCTGAGAGGCAAAGAATGTCAGGCTTGTATACTTCCACCCAAGCTTCCAGATCAGTGTGATTCCATTTGAGGCTTCTAATGTTCATATGAGCAACAAGGAGACCTTTGTTGGGAAAAGCTGATATGTCAGCTGATGAGAAATATCCGGGGGGGGGGAGGATTTAGTTCAACATCACCTGATAGAAGAATGGCTAACAGGAGGACAAACCAGAGCTTACGACTTTGAGGGGTCAGTGAAATTGCTAACTTCGAAGAATATTTTCTAAGCCTCAGGATACCAAAATAGGTGCAGCCTTTCTGGAATATAAAGTGCGCCCAGTCTGGTTTGGAATATTGTTCAGCTATAAGAGTTGAGAAACAGAATTTGGAGGTAATCAATGGAGTCAGACCATGAGTGTCAAGGAGAGGGATAGATAGTGCGACCTTTGTATTGACTGTTGTGGGCCTTTTTGGGTTGTTGTCAAGTGTTACTAACACTGGTGCTAGACACCTAATGTTGCTGTTTTCATCACCTGGTCTATTCCCAGTGATGGCTAACTGTATTTAGTCCTATACAGTCCTCCTTACAGACTGTTACTGAAGTATACTTGTGGTCTGAGTTAGTGCACTTGGTCAGCCAAAACATACTCAAAGTTCTCAACCTCCCTCCCTCCTCAGCGTCCGTCCCCTTTTGAACCCCCCTCCACCACCCCTCCCTTGTCCTATTTTTTGGTTTGCATTGTCACCTACATACACATTCAAGTGGAATGCTCACATATATGTCCCCTGAGACAGTCATCTGGTCACTGTCCATTCCTATTGTTGAACTGTATTGACCACCACCCTGTGTGTCCTTAACCACAAAACTAACAGATCTTGAAATACCACTAATGCAGCTTGCTTTCTTATTAGCGTTATGTCTTCAGCTTTTTTGAAGGCCTTCCTGTAACATGCCCACGTGCAGAGCTCCACACACATCTCATTCTGCTGTAACCGGGGCTAGCACATTCCTTGCACATGCCCCACCATTCCCAGTCTAGTCATCCCCTGTTCTAGTAACCTATTTGATACCAGGAATTGCACATTCCATTTTTCAACCCTGCCTGCAGAGCTCAAGCAGTGGTGTTCTCTTTCCCTCATTTCCTTTCCCCATCAGTGTACAGTACCTCTGCTGGAAAACCAGAGAAGTGTGTAAACATGCACTAAGCATTATGACAAACCACAGAACCATTTATACAGTGTCCCCATTTCCCCGTATGGGACGTCACCATTCTTACACCACCAACAGTGCATGTGCGTGATGTCGCGGATCACAGCAGGAGAACACAGCAAAACCAGACCTTCACAAGGGAAAAAAAAAACAAACAGGCAGAGGTAAGACAAAACTGTTTTAAATGAAGAGGACGTATGTGGAGCATGCTTTTGGACTGTGCAAGCAGTTGGTAGGTGGACGTTTCCCTTTAAAGTGCCATCCTGAGAAATTGCCTCAATTGAACGATAGGTGTGAATGATCTCAGCTTTTCACCACATCGAAAACTTATTCAGTCTGCAAACCTCACAACAGTGTGCTATGACCCAACATCCAGCAACCCTGGAAAAAAGGACCACAACAAAAAGGCACCCAAACAAAATTGTCAACTTTGTTAGAAAACCTAAAACACACATAATTTTTACAGCAGTGTTTATTGAATTGTGCTGCCTGTCTTACTTGTGAAACCCATTGCACATAAGCTTTAATACACTAAAGAAACAGGTCCTATAAGCTTGCTGACACAGAGAACTAGACCGTGAGTTCCTGAAATGACATCATCAGCACTTATTCACTGAAACAGGCTTTTGTGAACAGATAGTGAAATCAGAGTTACAAAATAGCTCATAACTTTAACGTGAAGTAACACAAAATCTAGTTTTTGGCATGAGATTTACTGGAGGCATGTTTATTCTAATTCTGCAATGCAGCACTTTTGGCCAGAGTGGTGTCAGCTGCTCTTTAACTTTTAGTAATTTTGTTATTTGGTCCTATTAATAGTATTTGTTTTTTTAGTCTTTGGTAACCGGGTAAGGCCCACTAGGCACAAGTGCCTATTTTTAGGTGTGACCTGAAAGCACTGGGTGGTTAAGTGACTTGCTCAGAGTCACACAGTATGCAAGTGGAGGTTGTGAGAATCAAACCCAGGTCTGGTCTGCTGGATGTACCAAGCTCATTCACAGCTTGTTACTCTAACTTCTAGGCTATACTGCCAGCCCAGTGTTTCATTGCCTATGCAAGCAAATATAATAGTGCAGTGGCTGGATTAGTCGTTGGCCAAAATGTGATTAGTCTCACATTGTAACACTCTGATTACAATATGAATCAGCTTTCTGGCCTTTTTGTTTGTATGGTCACTGGATTCCTGCTACTAGACTATGGTTTGTTACTTTTGATAGACCAGAATACTGTGCTTAAGAAAAATAACGTGTTAACTGATGAGTTTATCTTTTCAAGTCTATTATCCCACTCAACTAATTTGATTCCAGAATGCTAAAAATGTTTAGGATGTTTACAGAAAAAGGCATTGTATGACATAGAATTCTGCCTTGGGACAAAAATGTTTACACCTATAAATACAATACCAGTAGTTTTTGTTTCTGTTACATCCTCATGTGTGTGGTTGTCTTTGATATTATCTGGTGATGCTGAAATTAATACTGGCCCCACTCCTGTTATTTCTAATTCACAAAAATTCATTTGGCACTCTGATGGGCTGAAGTTTGTCCACTTAAACATGCATTGTTTATTGCCAAAGAAATCGGAAGTGGAGGCCTGGATTTTATTGTACAGACCAGATATACAAATCTTGACTGAAACTTGGTGAAACCATTGGTCAAGGATAATTTGTGCATGATTGATGGCTATAAATTGATACAGAAAGACAGAGGAGGTAAAAAGAGGGGATGTGGAATCTTGGTATATTATAGGGGTTATATAGAACTTACTGATTAATTTGTTGATTATAGCTTTACAGTAGCTTATAGCTTTACAGTAGTACAGACTGTGAATGGCTCTTGCTTGAACATATCTTGGGAGGGTGTTGTAAACTTAAATTTTGTATGATTTACAACCCTCTTAAGTCTGGAATAAAAGGGCTAAGAGATTTTACTGAGTTTATTGGTACAGCTCATTCAAATAAGGATGTGCTGATTATGGGAGATTTTAATTTAAATTGGAACCCAGAACAAGAGCCAACTTTGGAATCACTTATATCTAGTTCTGGTCTTTCTCAGTTAATCAACACTTACACTCAAATTAATCTAGTGAGTAACAAACGCACAGTACTTGACTGGATTCTTACGAATAATCCTTCTAACATCAAAAGTAAATGCATCTTTCTGGATACAGTGTGTTATCATCTACCCATTTATTGCACCTGGAAAAATAAAAAAATGAAAGGTACCCCAGAAAAAAAAAAATAAAGTACCCCCTAGATACATAACCTTTAGAAATTTTGCTAAAGTAAAAACAGATAATATGATGAAGGATCTTACTTTAATCGATTGGTCATTTCTAGTTGCCGTCCCTGACGTAGATTCAGCAGTAGATTATTTTACAAATTCTCTGCTGGCGATTCAGGATATTTTTTTTTTCCAGGGTAACTAGAAGGGTGAGAGGGATTACAAACAAATGGACAACCCTACAATTGTTCTTATTAATGAAACAAAGGGATGATGCATGGAAACTTTTTAAATCTTCTAAAAGCTTGTCTTGTTTGAATATATACCACAAATTAAGAAATTAATGCAAAATTAGAATATAAATCTGATTTTTTTTCAAAATAACCAAAAAGAGAACTTGGGGAAATCCTAAAAAAATTCTAGGCCTCTATAAAATCCCTGATAGAACCAACTAGTAAACAACCAATTGATATTATGTATAATAATGGTCTAAAATTAAAGAAAAACTCAGAAATTAGCTAAATAGTTTTGGACAAATTTCTAGATTTGAGTACGTATAAAACAGATTTAGAAAATGCTAAACTTAAAGATCAGAATAATCTAGAATCCGTGATTGTATCAACACCTCCATTTTATTTTTGCATTGCTAAAACTAAACAAATATTGAAGATGTTGAAACAAATTTCAATAAAAAAAGTGCAGGACAGGATGGATTCGAACCACGGTTCTTAAAATTAATTGCTACGCATATCTATTGTCCTTGGACTAAGATATTAAATTTGTCATTGATTACAGGAGAGTTCCCTTATTTATGGAAATATACCACGTTGAAACCCATTCCCAAAACCATTCCTAAAACTGATAGGGATAATTATCATCCAATTTCCATACTGTCACTATTCAGTAAGATATTGGAGAAACATATTAATATTCAGTTGGTTGAGTATCTCCAGTTCCATGGTCTTCAATCTGCCGAGCAGCATGCTTTTCGTAGGTACCATAGTACTGGTACAGCCTTGGCCAGGTTCACTGACTGCATCAGTAGAGCTATGGATGGAGGGAAGCTTACTGGTTTGGTTTTTGTGGACCTGTCCAAGGCCTTTGATTTAGCTGATCATTCCCTGCTGCTCAGGAGGCTGAGGAGCACTGGGCTGGCAGATTTTGTATGTGCTTGGTTTCATAGTTATTTGCCTGATCATCCTCTTTGGGTGAGTTATAATGGTGTATACTCTAGCGCTCAGATATTGGAACTGGGAGTGCCCCAGGGCTCCATCCTTGAGCCTTTACTGTTCTCTTTGTTTGTTGATACCATACCATCTGTATTAACACATTCCAATACTATCTTGTATGCCGATGATATCATCATATATTCCAGTTCTTCTTCTGTAGATGAAATAAGCCAGACACGTAACACTTATTTTTCCATTTTTTAATCATCATCATCAGTTTTATTTATAAGAAGGCGTCTTTCTAAAACCAAGGCACCTGTACAATAAAATAAATAAAATAGAATAAATTATTATAAACAACATATAAATTCCAGCAAAGAGCAATATAAAAAACACATAACAAATAACCACATCAATCAACAAAAGCCAGGATAAAAAAATAAGTTTTTAGGGCAGTTTTAAATCACTGGCTTATAAAACATAATCTGTTGTTGAATAATAATAAAAACAAGTGTATGTTATTTGGATCCAAACTAAGACTGTCAAATGTATGTCACTGTTGAGTGTGGATACAACAAGTAGCCTGCTTGAACAGGTCACAGAATTCAAATATTTTGCATTACCTTTGGATCCAAATGTAACCTTTTCGTTACACAGAAGGGCAATAAGCAAACAAACTAATCAAAAATGGAGTGCTTTGTTTAAGCTACAGAATTGTTTAACTTTTGAGGCCAAACACATTATTCCAAACAGTATGGTATTACCTGCTTTAAATTATAACTCTAACATTTTTTTCAAATTTAGTTACTGTTGACTTATCATTGTTTTGTTTTTTAGAACTTTATTTACCATTTTGCAGAGTACATATCCATTATTCAACAGAAGGTTGATGCTTTATTCCATTTATCGAATTAATCACATCAATCTAACTTTACTGAAGTTAGTTTATCATTCCTGTACATTCAGATGTCCCCAACCTTCTAAAAGAACGAAGTAAAGGTTCATGTACCTTATATACTATCGTATACATACACTCCATACACTATACATATTTCAGGAGACTTGAATGTACATATAAATAAAATTCACCAAAAGAGTTAGGAATGCAAATAAGGCTTCAATGTGGTCTTGTTTACACAAGCAACGGAGTTCCATTTCACAACCTTTGTTTTAGTCTTGTCTATTCCCTCCCTAGTGCTTAAAACATAGGGAATCAATTCTGAGTCATGGCTTGTTCTAACTGACCTCACATTTTTTGGTACTTATCCATCTGGTTTCTTACATTATATTTGATTCTTTCCATTTTCATACATTCTAAGAGGGAGTTCAACCAAAAAGCTAACGTGGGGACCTCGTTAGACATCCAGTACAATAAGATACATCTAATTGCTACTACCATTACTAGTCTGTGGAAATCCTCATATGGCCTGGTCTGACATCCATGTCCCACATAAAGTCCCAGGAGAATCTCCACAGGATCCAACCCCACGGGATACCCAAGCACATTTGCCAAGATTTCCACTATCCACCCCCCCAGAAAGTCTGAATCCTTGGACAACTCCATATCATATGAAAGAAAGATCCTGAGTGGACACAACATCTGGGACAAAGATCCGATGTCTGGGGGTCTATTCTATTTGACAATTCTGAGGTAAAATATGCTCTAGCGAAGATGTTATATTGGATCGTCTGGAGTTTATTATTAACTGAACACTTTAATAAATTCTTTATAATCTGCAACCAGTCCCCCCCCATCAGCCCATCTGGTAGGAAATCTTGCTCCCACTTTGTCTTTATTGGTTCCATGGGATCCTGACAGGCCCCCATAAGTATTCTATAACAGCTTCGTATAGATTTGAAGTTCTCATCCTCTTTCCGCCCTACAAATAATTCCTCTATAGGGGACCACATCAGCCTCTGACCCCCTAGCCCTCTAGAGCATATTTTTCCCTGAAGCCTAACCCACAAGAAGTAATGGGAAGTATTCAGGTTAAAGTTTCTAACCAGCAAGTTAAAATGGACTGCTTGTTTGTCTTGCCACAGTTGACCTACTTTATATAAACCCTTTGTTTTCCATTATTTAAGAGTGTTAAAATCCTGTCTATTCTTAGCAGGGCCATCTAGCAGTACGGCAGAGAGTTCTAGGTCTGTCGAAAGAGATCTGGGGTGTTGGAGCATAGTATGGGCTTCCTTCCAGGCCCTAAGAGTCTAGTTTGAACAGGGGTTTGGTGATTTGTCATGTTCACTGGTGTACAGAAGTTTAATCATATTATAATAATAAAGAGATCCTCTCCCTCCATCTTCAAACTCCACCCAACCTGGGCGTGCTGGTTTCTCCCTTATCAGGTCTAGAGTATGGGCCAGTTGTGTAGCGACATAATAGTGCTTGACACTTGGCAGGCCTAACCCCCCCTTTATCAATTGGAAGCCATAATATTTCTTTTTTAATCCTTGCCTGTTTCCCTTGCCAAAGAAGTTGTGTAATGGCGCCTTCTACTGATTTAATGTATTTCTTAGGTATACACATTGGAAGTGTCTGGAATATATATAGGAATCATGGCAGAACACTCATCTTAACATTCACTCGCCCCAGTAGGGTAAGAGGTAGAGTTCTCCAGACAATGCACTGTTCTTTTATTTTTTGAAACACTGGGAGGAGATTAGATTTAACCATATGGGACATTTTTGTCATCAGTTTTATTCATAGGTACTTAATTGAGGTAGAAGGAGGGATTCTTACATCCCATAGGGAGAGGGTGGCTCCAGATCCCCCCATGGGCATCCATTCACTTTTGGACCAATTTATCTTGTGTCTTGATAATGGACCATAAGATTGAAAAATTTTATACAGAATGGGCATTGCCTTGTCTGGATTTTTGAGAAAAAGCAGGATGTCATCCGTAAATAACGAAATCACATTTTTGTTTCCTTTCCATATTAGACCCTCAATCTGTTCCTCATTTCTAATTGTCTCAGCCAATGCTTCAGTTGTAAGAACATAAATCAGGGGAGAAAGAGGACACACCTGTCTAGTTCCTTGGGACAGGGCAAATGGGGCTGAAGTTATGTTATTTGTTAAAATTTGAGCTTTAGGGCTCCTGTATAGGGCCTGAATCCATCCCATAATCCCCTCCCCAAACCCGAACTTGCACGCAGGACTGCCATCATAAAAGGCCATTCTACATGATCAAAGGCTTTTTCTCCATCAAGGGCCAAAAGGCCTTCCCTTGTCCCTCCCCTCCATCGATGCATAATATTTAAAGTTCTTCTTAAGTTATGTCTGGCTTGCCTACCCTTCACAAATCCCCCCCGGTCCATATGAATCAGTTTGGGCAAGTATTTTTCAAATCTGGAAGCAATAAGCTTGCTATAACCTTGTAGTCCAAATTAAGTAAATATATTGGGCGGTAAGAGCCGCATTTATTGGGGTCTTTCCCTGATTTAGGTAGCACAGTGATTGTAGCTAGTGTTAGGGAGGGGGGAAGCTCCCCCGTTTCCAATGCATTCCCTATCATCTGAAACATCAGAGGGCCAATTAAATCCCACATCAGTTTATAAAATTCTATTGGGATTCCATCAGACCCGGGGTGCCCTACCTCCATTTGCCTTCCAAACTGCCCATTTTACCTCCTCCACAGAGACTGGAGTGTCTTTAGTTGCCAATTCCTGAGACTCCAGAGAAGGCATCTGAATACCACCTAGAAAAGAGGAAACATCACCCCCTTTAGGAAATTCCGAGGTATAGAGGGAGGAATAAAATAATTTAAAGGTAGTATTGATTTCTTGTTGGTTATAGGTAATATTCCCTGCCAAATTTTCAATAGAAAGAATTGTTCTATCTGCTCTTTTCCCTTTAATCAGACTGGCAAGCCACTTCCCTCCCTTATCACCTTCAAAGTAGTTCTGTGACTTTGTTATTGTTAAATTTCTTTCTATTTTTAAAGAGGTCCATTGTGATAGCTGCCCCTTAAGCAAGGCCCCTAGAATTCTGCGGCCGCAGAATTTTGCACTGAACTTGCAATCTACCGCAGAACTTCTGCGGTGCCGCAGAATTCACTCTTCTTGTTGATTTTTTATTAATATTTCTGTTTTTCCATCGAATCTGGTTCCCTTCCCCTCTTTTTATATCCTAAACCCCCATATACGCAGAATGTGATGTAATCATTGCTATAACATCATACATTAGCTAATGGAATGGCTGCAATCTGCAACAGAAATGAACAGTCACTTATCTACCACAGGTCCCACTGTCAGAGATGGTGGCTACACATCAGGCATGGTGATATTTGCTCAACCTGCACTACAGCCTAATACAATTTTCAGTCTTACATTATTGCACTAGGGCCATCTTAAACAAAACCTTGTCAATAGCACAGACCTGTTAAGTCCATACCTCACTTTGTACAAACCTATTTGTGCCTTTAAGGTACAGAGATGCCATCTGAAATGAATAACTGGTAAAATGAATTTAACTGTCATTTTTAAGAAAAATAAAGTAATTATGCCCAGAAAAGTGGAATATAATAATGTGTAGACCTGTTGAAAGAATAGACCTGTTAAATAAATAATTGCACTGTACGCATTTTTGCCAGGGTTATTGATTACATATTGTCATTGGTTGATAGAATCACCTAAAAGTTATGGAGAAATGTTGTGTGCAGGGACAGCTGTTGGGCCAGAGGGTAGCATGCTGTGTTTCCGTGCCGGCAACTCAGGTTCAGAGATTAGCTCTGGGAGCTAGCTGGGCAGCACAAGGATTGGTGGAACACATCATTGCTCAGAGCCTGGGAAGGTATGGTGCAGTGTTCTGTCACATGGTGGACACATTGTGCTGGTCTGGAGAGCTCTATCTCACAATTGGTTCACATGCACGTCATGGCCTGATGGTGTTACGCAGTGTGTCAGGGAATGCAGGTTGACATCAAAAATGAGTTTTGCAATAACTCTTCTATTCCATTTTTAATGGGACCTGTATGAATGAGGATGCAAGTTCATGGAAATTAAAAAAAAAAAAATATATATATATATATATATACACACACACACACACACACACACACATTTGTATGTATGTTACAGATTGCATATCAGTATATAAGTGATACACAGTGGGAACCTCATGAGTGGTGTAGAAAGCACATACAAATATATAAGTGATAGACAGTGAAAACCTCATTAGGGGATAGATAGCATGCATATAGAAATACCTTATTTATCCCCATTGCATATGTCATTTATGCAACAGGCTAGGACCTTAAGGGAGAGAAATTTGTTTTGCTTTATTAGGCATAAAATTATTTTTATAAGTCTGTTATTTTTTGAACTAGTGTTACTGTGCTTTCCACCATCCTGATTGCTATACAAACTGCCATGAAAGTGAAGTCTGGATGACAAGCTGTCACTGTGATGTGGTAGTTTGTTAGTGCTGCAGAACTTCCGCAGAAATCACAAACCACCGCCGCAGAAGTTCTGTGGCAAATGGTAGTCTTGCTGCAGAACTTGGTCCCACTGTGCCGCAGAAAAGTAGGGGCCTTGCCCTTAAGGCATCACAATTCTCTTGAGGTGCTTAATGAATGATTTTTCCAGTTCCCTCTCTTCTCTGACTGAATTCTTACCCTTGAATGTTGCATATGAAATAGTCTCTCCTCTTATAAAGGCCTTAATACTATCCCATGTATTATTAATACCTGTATCTTCTGGGGGGTTAAATTCCAAAAATTCCTCCAATTTACTCTTAATCTGTTTAATATACAAGGGATCCTTCAACAATGTTGAATTCATGCACCACTGAGTTTCTGTTTTTTGGCCTTCTGGTAGTAAAATAATTATTTTCGGTGGGGGCATGATCCAAGACCGCCAGGGGGCCATATGAGGCCTCACTAGTACCTCCTAATAAGTCTGGAGGAAGGAACATGTAGTTCAATCTGGTGTATAACCCATGGGCATGGGAATAGAATGAATATTCCCTCTCCCCTGGATGCATGTATCTCCAAGCCTCATGTAGTGCTGTACCTTGTGTTAGGGCTCTAAGGGCTGCTGAACTCTTAGGAGGGGGTCATGTCCTTCCTCTTGAATGGTTCCAGTCCTGGTCCAAATAAGTATTAAAGTCCCCAGCTAGGATTATCTTGTCAGGGAAGGATCCTAGGGTGACCCCTAATCTAGTAAAAAAATCTGGGGAGTCAAAGTTTGGCCTGTAGATGAAACCCAGAGTAAGCCTCATAGACCCCAATTCCACCTCGGCCAGCACATATCTTCCCTGGGTGTCAGAGAGAGTAAAGAGCACTTTATGGAGGATCCCAGGCCGGATCCATATGGCCACCCCCCCGGCCTTAGACGTAAAAGGGGACACCAGCAGAGAACCCCCCCAAGAGGCTGCCAATTTTGAGGCCTCTAATTTATCCATATGAATTTCCTGCAGAAAAATAATATCCCCCTTTATCTTTTTGATAGTTGTCTATATTTTTTTCCGCTTAACCACAGTTTTAAGGCCATTGACATTCCATGACAAAAAATTTAACCGATCCATAAAGTATCCATGATGTTCTTATACATATCCTTCTGTTTAACATGCACAATGGTATATTTGACTCTGAATAAAAAACAGAAAAACTGAACAATCCCCAGGATATCACCCCTTAGCCACCCAACTGTAGCAACATAACCATACAAAAGTCTCTCCAACGGGAGAGGACATAACCCTTGAACAGATACCCCACTTACCCTCTTTCCCCTCCCCCCACCTTGCATTCCGCTACTATACAATTTCTAACTTTCATGGATAGAGCTTTCAATCCATCAAAAACATTATTTTCTCCATTATTTGGTATTTCCAGGGCCCGCTAATCCGGAGCCCTCTATACTGCTCTCCCTTCCATCCCCTAAACCCTCCCTCTGACTGGTAGCAGAGAGTATCCCCACCCTTGGAGACTTGAGGAAGCAAAACACTGGGGACGCTTGGAGATTACCCTCAGTCTCCTAAAGTTGAAAGGCTATCCCGTGGCTGGGACGGACAGGGCCCACCCCCCCATCCATAGCCACTATTGCCATTCAAGTCCCTCTCCGAGCCAGTGTCTCCCCCCCATCTGAATTGCCCCGTGGGGAGAAACGGCCCATTTACAATGCTTCAAACAGTTTAAAACCAACATTGCTCCAACATCCCCATTTGTGCTTTAAACAGACAGAAATCATTATTGTCCAAAATTGCCCCCCCCAAGACCCCTCAGGGAGAGGGGGGACCCCCGCACAACCCCCTTTGCCAGCTCTCCGGAGATGGTCCCCATCAACAGTATCATACTATTGTTTACTCATACCCCTTCCCCAGTATATTAAATACTTAAACACCAACTCTCTCCCCCCCACCAGCCAGTGAGGGTAGATGGAAAAGAAAATACATTTGTTGGTTTTTTGACCATTTCTTTTTATTTTGACACCCCTTACTTTAAATTATGTAAACAAAGCAAAGATAGCTCCTGTTTCCAACCTGTGCCCGATCTAGTTAAGGGGTCCACAGAATTCCACACATCTGATCCAGTAATTCTGTATTTATCTTTCATCACCTCATTCACACACATACCAGGGGCTATCTTCGGGAAAAAGATTCCATAATGAGCAATACACAACTGTTCCCCCAAAGTGATTATGCATATGTCCAGCAGAGGCCTCAGGTGAGTCCTGTGGATCAGTTGGTGCTGTAGAATAAGATAGGCCCCTGTTTGTTGGCTGAGATTTAGATCTATTGAATGAAATCCTTGTTTTTTTTTTTTGTTTTTTTTTGGAAGCTTTGACATCATTAGGCATTTGTCTCTCCTTTAGCTACGATTATTTAGTCAAAGAACCAGTATTTATTGCAGGATGGAAGATATATTTGATGGATTAAGCCAGAGCCCAAGATTAAGCCTCCATACTGCTTTGTAGCTTGGCCATGCCCCCCGACTTATCATTGTTAACTATTACATTTCATGGGATTTGTAGATTCGCACTAAAGATGCCTGTTAGAACTCATCATTGTGTATTATATGTACAGTCTGGTTGGTTATCCCCAAAGTTTAACAGGTTGTACAATTTGTATTGTACTGTAGATAACACTCTAAGGTTAAAAAATGATTCCCATCTTTATGCTGTGTTCAATTTTAAATTTCCTTTGAATATATATGCCACTATGTTTAAAATGTGGGGTCAAAATGTCAAAAAACAAAAAGGTTATGAAGAAACATTGAAATGTTTCAAGGTTTACTTATAATGTTGTTATTTTTGAAGATTTTAACCCCAGATTTTCAACATAGCCATTTTGTTACCCCACATTATGAACATGACAGGTGTCATTTTTCACATCCTGTCCAAAATGTTCTTTCATGCTAATGCCACAAGAGAAAAAATTACTCACCTTAGTAATTATGTTTCTTCTAGTGGAGTCTTGCTATATTCTGACAATTGCAGTTAGCCCCAGCGTTTAAACTGCCCCTGAGAACATAGGGTTAACTTTTCTATGCATGGCATAGAATGTTCATCTCGAACTCGGTTGAAGCCTCTGCCTGTTGTTATTCGAACTGCAACCGTCAGATTCTTTACTTCGCCTCACTGAACAGTCGCTCCAGAGATTTCTCCTGCTGCTCGGTTCAAAGTCGGTTGAAGTGTCAGTTTTTGGTCGGTTTTTCTACCAAAATTGTTGTTTCCGTACAGTCAGTTCAAGTCTCTGTCTGTGGTACCATGAGTACTAGATAGGTTTTGTTCTGTTTTCTGTGTGGAACTTGTAAAAGTATGGATCGGTTCGGCTGAACCGATCATTTTGAGGGTAAAATTTGTACTTTACTTTAGTGTGTGGTTACCAGTCCATATTGCTTCTAAAAATAACGGTTTTTAGTACGTTTTTTTCCAAGACCCGTGACATGGTCAGGAACCGATAGGGGAGTCTTGCCTGGTGGTTGCCGAAAAAAGGATGTTTGGTTAGGTTGGCCATGTCTGAGAAACCCAAGAAAAAAAATGGGCTCACTGGGTTTCAACACTGCAGTGTGTGTGTGGGGAGGTCTTTACTAAGGCCGATCCCCCCACCACCTGTGTTTATTGTCTGGGGTTTGACCACCTCAATTCAGACTGCCAAATTTGCAAAAATGTTCCCAAATCTATCCTGGAAAAGAGATTAGGTAGACTGAGGGAAAGGGAGGCCGAGAAGTCCGCTGACCCCCGGATGGCCAGCCTGGTTCGGTTCCGACCAGACCAGAAGGAGGCCCTCTGACCAGGGCGATATTTCTTCGGGCAAAAGGAGAGCCGATGCTGAGGAATCAGTTCCGACAAAAAGAAAAGACAAGTCAACTGGTTCGGATCCAGAATCTCATACTCTGACCGCCGATGAAATAGCCAAAGCGATTTGTAGTGTGGAATTGCTTTGATCGGTTCCGACTGATCCGGCACCTTTTGGCAGGGGCTCGGTTCGGTCGGTTCCCCCGGTTCTGGATTATACCCTGGAAGAATTTTATGAACTGGAGTTTGAGGAGGAAGGAGAGTTGGAAGATGATTATGGTGATGGTGAAAGTCTGGATGTGCCTATTGACCCGGACATCTCCCCAGACAGACCTTCAGGTGTTTCTCCTCCTAGGCTTTCTGAGTCCCCTTCACACTTCATGTTTTACAGAAAGGTGGCTGATACCCTCCAGCTTCCTGTAGAGGAGGCAGTGGAGGATCAGGAAGAGCCTGACTATGTAGAGATGATGGACATCCCAGAGTCCAGGAGACTGTCTATTCCCCCTCCACAAATCTTTTGGGAAACAGACACAAAAAATTCTTAAGTCTCCCAATTCCATACCTCCTGTGGACGGAAGAATAGACAAGAGGTATACTCTTTCATGCTCAGATACGGAGTTCCTTTATGAGCAATGCAGCCATGTTGGGGTTGTACAGGCTGCTGCCTGTGATAAGGCAAGTATTCCCTTGGCATCACACCCCCCAGACAAGGACTCCAGGAAGATTGATGCCATGGCAAAGAAGCAGTACATGGCATCATCCTTGGGACTCAGGCAGGCTAATTATATGGCCTATGCAGCCAGGTACCAGAAGTCCAGGTGGGACACTGTACTGGCACTGGCTAAACAGGCTTCCCCCCAGCTTGCCAAGGAGCTGGAGGAGGTGGCTGCAGATGGGATTGAGGCATCGAAAGTTCAGTTTCATGCTGCTGTAGACTCCAATGATGTATCATCAAGAGTCATGGCTACATCTGTGGCTCTTCGGAGAATGGCTTGGCTCAGATGTACTAGCCTCTCACAGGATACCCAGGCTAAGGCCATGGATTTTCCTGTAGTGGGTAATTCTTTGTTTGGGGAGCAGACAGAGAATGACATGAAGAAAATGGATGAATACAGGACCACTTACAGGAGTGCTCAGGCCAAGGAAAGGCAAGCAGCTCCTCAAAGGCAGCAGTCCAGGGGCAGGCCTTTCCAAAGGCCTTTTTACCAAGCACAGGCCACTTCTTCCTTTTCACAGAGGGGGTTCTTCAGAGGGAGAGGCAGAAGGGGGATGAGCAGGCCTGCATCCACCCCTCAGCCTAAAGCCCCCGCCAAGCAGACACCCTGAGGGGTCTGCCCGGGTCGATTCTCCTATCCCAGTAGGGGGCAGGCTGGCTTACTTTGTCCAGGACTGGATGTCTCTTGCATCAGGCAAGTGGGTCCTGGAAGTAGAAAGCCAGGGTCTGGTTCTCAGCTTCAAAAAATGCCCCAAGCTGAGAGTCAGATCTTTTCCACCTGCAGATCTCTCAGAAACCCTTGCCCTAGAGGTAGATGTGTCTTCTCTCCTAGCTCTAAAAGCTATAGAGAGAGTACCTACCCTACACTGGGGCAAAGGATTGTACTCCGGGTACTTCCTAACCCCCAAAAAGACAGGAGAGTGGCGACCCATCCTGGACCTAAGATACCTGAACAAACATCTTTTAAAGCCGAAGTTCAAGATGATAACTCTGGGAATTATCCTTCCCTCTCTAAGGCTAGGGGAATGGCTAGCCTCCCTGGACCTCAAAGATGCCTACTTCACATTCCCATCAGGTGCTCTCACAGAAAGTACCTCAGGTACAAGTTGCCCTCAGGCCACTATCAGTTCAGAGCAATGCCCTTTGGCCTAACATCAGCCCCAAGGGTCTTCACAAAGTGCCTGGCAGTAGTTGTTGCCTTCCTAAGAAGACAAAAGAATTCCATTTTTCCATATTTGGATGACTGGCTCATAGTGGGCCAGTCCCCAGACCAAGTTTCTCAACCTACCAAAGTCAGTTCTTGAACCAGTGCAGCTCCTCACCTTCATAGGGGCAGAGCTGGATATGGTAAAAGCAAGAGCCTTCCTTCCCCTGGAAAGGGCAAGGGTCCTCATGGAACTGGCCTCTTCATTCAGCCTTCAGGTGTCTCAACCAGCAAGGCATTTCCTTCAGCTACTGGGCCACATGGCAGCTTCTACAGCAGTGGTCCAAGGCGCAAGATTCCAAATGAGGGACATTCAGTTCCACTTAACAGCTTTTTGGTCCCAAAGAAAGGGTTCCCTTACCAAACTAATTCCAGTGACTCAAACTCTGATCCAAGCCCTGCAATGGTGGCAGGATCAGGACAATTTGAGGCAAGGGGTTCCATTTGTCACTCAGTCTTATTCAGTGGTCCTCACCACAGATGCTTCCCTGCTGGGCTGGGGAGCCCATTTGGGGGAACGTACCACCCAGGGACTGTGGTCACCTCAGGAATCTCTTCTTCACATCAATCTTTTGGAACTCAGAGCAGTGTTTCTGGCACTGCAAGCTTTTTCCAAATCAGTACAGAACAAGGTGGTTCAGGTCAGAACAGACAACACCACCACCATGTGGTACATCAACAAGCAAGGAGGCACTCAGTCTACGGCCTTGTGCACAGAAGCAATGAAGTTGTGGTCCCTGGCCTATTCCCTGCAGACCTCTCTGATAGCAGTTCTCCTTCCAGGGAAGGACAATGTTCTAGCAGATGCACTGAGCAGAATATCCCAGGGCCACCACGAATGGGCCCTAGATCCTCTGGTGTTGAAGGTGATTTTCTCAAGATGGGGCACTCCAGAGATAGATCTTTTTGGAGCCCCAGACAATCATCAACTGCCTCTTTTTTGTTGCAGACCCCTAGTCTTGGGCTCAGTTCCCCTAGATGCTCTGATTCTGAACTGGGAAGGGAAATTTCTGTATGCTTTTCCCCCCTTCCCTCTCCAGTTCAAAGTGTTAGTCAAGATAAGGTCACAACCATGCAAAGTGATTCTGATTGCTCCAGACTGGGCCAGGCAGCCATGGTATCCCTTGTTGCTGTACCTAGCAGTCCATCTTCCCCTGTCTCTTCCCAGGAATTACAACCTGTTAACATCCTCTCAGGGGAGGATTTGGTACCCCAATCTTCAGTCTCTCAATCTCAAGGCTTGGCTCTTGAAGAGTTAGAGTTTACAGATCTGCATATTTCCCAAGGGGTTCTGGATATCCTTAAGGCTTCTCAAAAGCCTTCCACCAGAAAGACTTACAACTCCAAATGGAAAAGATTCAGCATTTGGTGTTCTAAGAAGAATATTTCTCCAGACTCTGCTGAATTGCCTATAGTTCTGGATTATATGGTCCATCTCAATGGCCTAGGTCTCAGACCAGCTACTCTCAAGGTACACTTGGCAGCTGTTTCTGCTTTCCTGTCAGTGGGCAAGTCTTCCTCACTGTCATCCCATCCTGTATTCTGTAAGTTTTTCAAGGGATTGCTTCACACCAATCCCCCCTTTAAGGATCCTGCTCCTGCTTGGGATCTTAATGTTTGCATTGCTCAGCTTATGCAACCCCCTTTTGAGCCTTTGTCCTCAGCAGAGCTTAAGTACTTGACTTGGAAAACTGTGTTTTTGGTAGCCATTACTTCTGCTAGACGTATCAGTGAATTGCAAGCCCTGTCAGTGGAACCTGATTTCATCACCTTTCACAGAGATAAAGTGGTCCTTAGAACTAACAAAGTTCTTGCCTAAAGTAGTTTCAGATTTCCACCTGAATCAGTCTATATCTCTCCCTGTTTTCTTCAATGAACATTCTTCCTCGGGAGAGAGGAGGCTACACAGTTTGGATGATAAAAGAGCCCTTAGCTACTACATAGAGTGTACCAAGGGTCACAGGTTTGACTCCCTCCAGTTGTTCCTCACTTGTGGAGAAGTTGGGAAGGGCAAACCTACCACCAAGAGATCTATTGCCAGGTGGATTGTTTCTTGTATACAATTCTGTTATGAAAAACTGGGTAAAACTGCACCCTCAGGTCTGAGGACTCATTCCACAAGAGGTACAGCTGCTTCCCTGGCTGCTGTCAGGGATATCCTTCTTAGAAATTTGTCAAGCAGCCACCTGGAAAACAGTCCATACTTTTACCAAGCATTACTCTCTGGAAATCCAGGCTAGGAGTGATGCTCGATTCGGCACAGCAGTACTTCAGAGCCTATTCCCAAAGTAGGTTCTGTCCCTCCTCCATGGAGGTACTGCTTGGTAGTCTGCAATTGTCAGAATACAGCAAGACTTCATGTTGTTTGAAGAAAAAATTACTCACCTTAGTAATTATGTTTCTTCTGGTGGAGTTTTGCTGTATTCTGGCCTCCCCCCCTGCCTCCCCTCTCAGAACCTAGATTTTTGGGATGTGGGTGGGCAGGTGCAGTGTTGGCACCCTAGAGGTACCCCCTTTTTACACCCTCTGTTCTCTTTGGGTGGAAAGTTATTTCATTTGATTGGTTTTTGTTTTTGTGTTTCCTGACTTGAGTCTTCCTTTGAGGACCCAAAACATTATTTTTCTGCCAGTTGGCTAGTTAAAAATGTTAGTTTCCACACAGAACACGTAGTGAGTTTTGCTCGTAAAGATCTGAGGGTTTTAGTTCGAATAACAACAGGCAGAGGCTTCAACCAAGCTCAAGATGAACATTCTATGCCATGCATAGAAAAGTTAACCCAATGTTCTCAGGGGCAGTTTAAAGGCTGGGGCTAACTGCAATTGTCAGAATACAGCAAGACTCCACTAGAAGAAACATAATTACTAAGGTGAGTAATTTTTTCTCTTGTGGCATTAGCATGAAAGTACATTTTGGACAGGATGTGAAAAATGACACCTGTCATGTTCATGATGTGGGGTAACAAAATGGCTATGTTGAAAATCTGGGGTTAAAATCTTCAAAAATAACAACATTATAAGTAAACCTTGAAACATTTCAATGTTTCTTCATAACCTTTTTGTTTTTTGACATTTTGACCCCACATTTTAAACATAGTGGCATAAATATTCAAAGGAGATGCACCTGGCGCAACTCAGTCAAAGCTGGCTTTTCCACTGATTGTGGTGGAGCCGCCACCCAAACAGCTTCCCGCTGAGGCTCCAGCCAAGAAGTCTTGGCCCACTAAGGGTCTTCTGCATAGGTTGTTGGTCACTCACACCCAGCCATCTGCAGTGAGTCAAGGGTGACACAGGTGGTCAGCCGCTTTATGTGGACTCATCGGAGTCCGAGGACTCCTCGCTGCACTCCTGTCCGATCGATGACAAGTTGGTGGGGGGTCTCTCGACGGAGGAGGGACTCACGTCCTTCTTGGGCATCCTCCATCTTATCTCTGAATCCATGGGGATGCCGTTGGAGCCCGTCCCGAAGCGGGTTTAATAGCCCCTTACAGATATCCTGGATAAAGGGGCTTTTCCGATGGAGGCCTTTCCAGAGGCTGAAGCCTTTGTCAGCCCAGCCATGGAGCTTTAGCAACACCCTTCCTCCTGCCCTGCACCATCAGCCTGAATGGTCAGCAAGTACCCAGTGCCCATCGGTTCCCTTTCAGGGTTCACGGAGCACCCCTCGACTGAGTGGTTGGTGACCGGGTCTGTGTTTCGGCACTCAGGCAATATTGGAGACATCAACAAACTGCTGGACAAAGAGTCCAAGAAATTGGACCACTCAGCTAAGAAGGTTTACACTGCCTCATTGCTACATTTCTGCCAGGCGAGCTCGGCCGTCATTATGGCACACTTCTCACACGACCTCTTGCTCACTCTGGATGAGGTGCTTCCTCATCTCCCTGTGGACCTCCAGACCACAGTCAAGCAGGTCCGGGACCAGGGTCAGGCTGTGGCCAAACAGCAACTCCAGATGGCTCTAGACATTGGAGACACCTGTGCCCACTTGGTGGTGGCTGCAGTCGCCATGCACCATAGGGCTTGGCTGAGTGCTCCTTCTTCATGGCAGACACCCAGAACAAGTTGGTGGAAGTACCCTTCTTGGGCATCAAGCTGTTTGGGCCCAGGGTCGATGGTCACCTTCAGTGCATTGAGAGGTCCAGCGCCACCCTGGACTCTGTCGCTTCCGGCCAGAAGGACCCTAAAGGCTCCAAGCAGCAGAAGCACAAGCCATTTCGGTCTTTTGCCCCAGCAGCCAAACCAGCCTAGTACCAGTCTGGGCAGCAGGCTCAGTCTTGGCGCCCTCTGCCCAAGTCAGTGGCTTCAGTGCCTTGAAAGTCTGGAGGAAAGGGACTCAGTAACTCCTCACCCGGTCCTCCTCCTCCTCCAAGCCTGCTCAGTGACGGGATGGGGGCAGCCACCCCCATAACCGTCATACCTCCCCTGGGTCCTCCCGTGGGGGGCCGGCTCCACCACTTCCTTTCCGCCTGTTCCACTGTTACCATGGACAGATGGGTTCTGGAAGTAGTCGGCCAGGGTCTGCCTCTGGAGTTCGAGCAGTACCCACCGAGCTGAGCCCACGCCCCATGGGAGGAATTGGTGTCTGCAGACACTTGGTCATCTCTTTGAGATGACATAGCCCAACTTCTTCACAAGGAGGTACTAGTCAGAGTAGCGGATCCTCCGGTAAACCCAGGGTTTGTCTCCAGGTATTTCCTGGTACGGAAATGAATGGGGGGCTGGTGCTCCATTCTAGATCTGCATGATCTGAACACATTTCTCAGATCCCACACCTTCAGGATGGTAACTCTGTCCCAGATCATACCATCTCTTGAGCAGGACATGTGGTTTTGCTCTTTGGATCTACAGGATGTGTTCTTCTATGTCCTGATCTATCGTCCCATCGAAGGTTCCTCCACTTCTGAGCCAAGGGAACCCTTTACGAGTTTCAGGCCATGCCATTCAGCCTCTCCTCATCCCCCAGGGTCTTCTTCGAATGCATAGCAGTGGTGGCAGCCTACCTGAGGTGCCAAGAGGTCCAGGTGTACCCCTACCTGGACCACTGGCTAATAGCAAGTCCCTCCAAGCAGGAGGTGGAGAGATCCAGGGACCTGGCCCTCCAAACCTGCATCGACCTTGGCCTCCTAGTCAGTGAGGCTAAGTCAGACCTCATGCTCTCACCGGTGATCAGCTTCATTGGGGCAGAGCTCGACTATTGCCAGGCTCCCGGTGGACAGGGCAGAGGTTCTCTCCTCCTTTCCCCAGTCATTTCTGGTTGGGCACTTGTGCCCTGCATGGGACTTCCTGGGCCTTCTGGGCTACATGGCAGACTGTACCACTGTGGTCTGATGGGCTCAGTGGCATATGCACTTCCTGCAGTGGGAGCTGGCCAGCCAGTGGCCTCAGGGCAGAGGTCACTTCAACCAGCTGGTCACTGTGACCCAGAGGATGTGGGACGCTTTCCAGTGGGGGACAGTCCCAGAGAATCTGCAGGAAGGGATCCCATTTGTCCGCCGCAAGCTGACAGTCATCCTGATGACCAATGCCTCTCACACAGGCTGGGGTGCCCATCCAGAGGAACGCAGAGTCCACGGGTTCTGGACCTCCGAGGAGTCTTGATGCCACATCAAACTGCTGGAGCTCTGAGCAGTTCAGCAGGCACTGACAGCATTCGCTTCATTTGTTCAGGGTCAAGTGGTTCAAGTCCAGATAGACAACACCACAACCATGTACTACCTTGACTAGCAAGGTGGGACGTGCTCCCTGCCCTTGTGCAAGGAAGCTCTTCACATGTGGATCCTCGTGAGCCAACTTGAGGCAGATCTCCTAGTCATCCATATGGTAGAAGCCTCCAGTCAGCTGGTGGAAGTCCTTAGCTGAGTGGACAAGGCATCTCACAAGTGGTCCCTCCATCTGGAGATAGTCTACAGTCTGTTCTACCAGTGGGGCACCTCTCAGGTGGAACTGTTCTCCTCCAGAGAGAATGCAAAGCTGAGGCTGTTTTGTGCTTGCCCTCCCTCAGCAGTGAATGCTGCAGGGGGATGCCTTCTCAAGGTTGTGGACCCCAGTCCTCTTCTATGCCTTCCCTCCACTTCCCTTGATCCACAAGGTACTGCTCAAGGTCAGGAGGGACAATGCATGGGTGATCCTGGTGGCTCCAGACTGGCCCCGCCAGTATTGGTACCCCGATCTCCTCAGCCTCAGCAGCAGGCTACCAAGGCAGCTTCCAGCATGCTTGGATCTGCTCTCCATCAACTAGGGGAAGGTACTCCCCCCGAACATTCAATCCCTGCACCTAACAGCCTGGTTCTTGAGCGGCTAGAGTTCCAGGCTTTGGGTCTGTCCAAAGATGTTCTCGCTGTAGTCAAGGCATCTAGAAAGGAATCGACCAGAAAGTGCTATGTCTTCAAATGGAAGAGATTCTCCATTTGGTGTCAGGGCCTTGTCCTATCCAGTGGCCAGCATTTTAGGCTACCTATGGTCTCTCTTCCAAGAGGGACTTCGGTTGATGACCCTTAAGGCGCACCTGGCAGCCATGTCTGCTTACTGGGTGCAGACAGATCAGCAGTCAGTGGCGTAGGAGAAGGTGGTCTCGTGCTTTTTCAAAGGCCTCGCTCACATATCCCCTTCAATGCATGAACCACCACCACCATGGGATCTACTGCTGGTACTGGCAAAGCTCATGGACAAGCCATTCAAACCAATGCACAAGTGGAAAACTGCCTTCGTGGTGGCTATCATGTTAGCCAGAAGGATTGGGGAACTCCAGGCATTCTGAGTCAAATCTCCCTACCTGGTCTTCCACAGAGACAAGGTTGTCCTGCACCCCAACCTGAAGTTTCTTCCAAAGGTTCTGTCAGAGTTTCTCCTGAACCAGGTGATGACTCTTCCGGTGTTCTACCCTAATCAGCTAATCACACCTCAGATGCCGAATACAGGCTTCGAACTCTGGACCTGAGACAAGCACTCGCTCACTAAAAAGAGGTCACAGCAGGAGTTCACTGAGAGGTTTGACAGCTGTTTGTCACCTACGCTGAAGTCGCACCTGGCAGACCTGCAGCCAAGTGGATGATTGGCAGTTGGATCACTTCCTGCATTGATCTTTGCTATAGGTAGGTGGGTAGGAAGCCCCCCCCCATAGGGCTTAAGGCTCATTCCACCCACCATACCGCTGCATCAGTGGCTGCTTCTAGGGTTGTCCCTATCCAGGAAATCTGCAGGGCTGCTACTTGGAAGTCAGCACATACCTTTATTTCCCGTTACCACATTGACCTAGAGTCATGCCGGGATGCTGGATTTGGGGCCTCAGTTCTCCAATCTCTGTTTCCTAAAGAGGGTGTGTGTGCCTTGCCTCCCTCCTCCCGGAGAACTGCTAGGAGTCTGCCAGAATAGTGTGGATGAACATCATATCCACGTCCCTAGAAAAACAGGTTATTCACCTGTAACAGTAGTTCTAGGGGTGGTATATGATGTTCATCCACATAGACCCACCTGACCTCCCCGGCTTCAGTGCTCACACTCTGCTTCCAGTGGACAAGATCTGGCATCATGGGGCGGAGCCGAGGGATATACCACCCAGGTGGGTGGGAGGAGCCAGCTTGAAGACTTTCCGGCAAGATCTTAAAGGGGAAAAGACATTCTAGAATTGTGTGTATGAACATTATATATGTATGTGAGTAACCTGCATTTCTGTGACAGCTCAGTCGGCGGGCAGCCATGGAGGAATGCGGTGGGTTGTGCTGCCTGCTGGCTAAATGCTCATATTGGGATGGGGGGAGCGGGGTGGGGTGTGGGTTCTGCAGTGGGTGGGTGGGGTTCCACTAGACTACCACGGAGGTATGGGGTACTTCTTGTAATTTATGATGGGGACTGGGAAGGACGCCACTACACTACCAGGGTATGATGGGGGTATTTAATTATTTTATGATTGGGCATGAGTTTTTCCATTATGGATGGGGATCAGGGATGGGAACGGGGTCACTAGACTACCAGGGACTTTCAGCCAAATATATTGTATGTCACATCGCGGTCGTGTATGGGGGGAGCGGCACTTGACTACCAGGGAATGTTGTGCTTGTGTACCTTATGTGGCATCATGGTTTGAGGAAGGGAAGGGGGACAGTAGACTGCCAGGGACTTTGGATGTTCACTGTATGATAGGGGCATGGCACTGGTATGGCGGGGTGGGTTGCAGGGCATCTGGCACATCCTGCTGGGTGCATCCCTGTTGACTGCATGCAAATGGGGCCATAATGACATGCAAATGGCCCCATTTGCACCTTGCATACCTAATGGCCCCATTTGCATGTTGAGGTCTGACTATCTGGAATTTATGCCCAGCGCATCCCCAAGAAGCGCCACGCATCCCCATTCCAGGTATTAAGACCGCACTGGGGGATGCACCGGCTCATCATTGGTGTCTACCATTTGCACCACCCACATTTGTTGCTATATTCAGAGGAGATGCACAATTGTGCATCTCGTTTGAATATAGCAATTTTGTGCTCCGGTGCAACTCAACTGCGCTGAACAACCACTTGCGCCCTTTCAAGGTGCAGTTTGAATATCAAGGCCTGTGTTCTTATGACCCACCATTATGATCAAGACAGGTGGAATTGTTTAAATCACACCTGAATGGTGATTTGTGGCACAAATGCAAAAACATGTTTTGGAGGGGATTTGAAAAATTATACATGCCTTGTTCTTGAGGTGGGGTAAAAAAAGGCAATGTTGAAAATTTGGGACAAAAATGTTAAAAAAATGACAAAGTTTTGATTAAACATTCAGAACACATTAAAAAGCCAATTAACCACAATTGCCTTGTTTTCTGTCAGTTTGCAGTTGACCTTGATAGCCAGCAGGACATGATTACTTCAGTGGTCCAGCTAGGAAAGGGAAGGGTGCGGCGGGGTGCTGCAAGCTGGGTTGGAGGGCTCAGAGGAGGAGCAGAACAAGTCGTTAGACATTTTTTTTTTTTTTACGGGGACAAAAAAAAAAGGACAATGAGAAATGGTTGTCTTTATTTCAGGGACTGATACTGGTGATTAGACACCCTAGTTTCAGCTTGTTTGACAGCACCAAAGGTGGGAATCCCAGTGTAACATCTCATTGGGAAAGGAATTTTTTGGCACCAGGGGTGGAGGGGTTTGCAGTCTGGTGTTGGGTGTGTGCGGGGGGTTATAGCTGGGTAGGGTAGGTGGGGGAATATCGACGGGGGGGAGGCCTTGAGCAACCACCACCAATGGTACTTCAGAGCTGGGTTGGTTGGGAGGAGGGATACCGGTAGTGGGATTAAACACCGTCTGCCAGTGCTGTGTAACAGCTGGGTAGGGTGGGAGTGGAGATACCGGTAGGGGGATTAAGCACTGTCTACCTGTGCTATGTAACAGCTGGGTTGGGTGAGAGGGGGGATCTCAGCAGTGGGATTGAGCACCGTCTGCCAGTGCTGTGTAACAGCTGGGTTAGGTGAGAGGGAGGATACCAGCAGTGGGGGTTGAACACCATCTGTCGGAACTATATAACAGCTGGATTGGGTGGAGGGAGGACACCTGCAGTGAGATGGAGCACTGTCTGCCAGTGCTATGTAACAGTTGGGTTGGGTGGGAGCAGGATACCAGCAGTGGAACTGAGCACCGTCTGCTGGTACTATGTAACAGCTGGGTTGGATGGGAGGGGGGGATATCGGCAATGGGATTGAGTACCATCTGCCAGTGCTATGTAATAGCTGGGTTGGGTGGGAGGGATACTGGCAGTGGGATTGAGCACCATCTGCAGTGCTATGTAACAGCTAGGTCAGGGTGGATGTTATACCGGCAGTGGGATTGAGCATCATCTGCCAGTGCTATGTAACAGCTGGGTCAGGTGGTGGGTGGGATACCAGCAGTGGGATTGAGCACCATCTGCCAGTGCTATGTAATAGCTGGGTTGGGTGGGAGGAGATACTGGCAGTGGGATTGAGCACCATCTACCAGTGCTATGTAACAGCTTGGTCAGGTGGCGGGTGAGATACCAGCAGTGGATTGAGCACTGTCTGCTGGTGCTATGTAATAGCTGGGTTGGGTGGGAGGGGATACCAGCAGTGGAATTGAACGCCATCTACCACTGCAATGTAAGAGCTGGTTCAGGTGGGAGGGGGATACTGGCAGTGGGATTGAGCACCATCTGCTGGTGTTATGTAACAGCTCACTTGGGTGGGAAGGGGAATACCAGCAGTGGGGTTGAGCACCATCTGCCAGAGCTATGTAACTGCCGGGTTGGGTGCTGGCAGTGGGGTTGAGCCCATCTGCTGGTGCCATGTAACAGCTCAGTTGGGTAGGAGGGGGAATAATGGCACTGGGGTTGAGCACTGTCTACTAGTGCTATGTAAAAGCTGGGTTGGGTGGGAGGGAATGCTGGCAGTGGGATTGAGCACCATCTGCTGATGCTATGTAACAGCTGGGTCAAGTGGGGAGGGAGGATACTGGTAGGGGATGGAGCACCATCTGCCAGTGCTATGTAACTGCTGGGTTGGGTGAGAGGGGATATGGCAGTGGGATTGAGCACCATCTGCCAGTGCCATGTAACAGCTGGGTTGGGTGGGGGATATATGCAGTGGGATTGAGCACCATCTGCCGTGCCATGTAATAGCTGGGTTGGGTGGGAGGGGATATTGGCAGTGGAATTGAGCACCTTTACCAGTGCTATGTTAGAGCTGGGTTGGGTGGGAGGGGATACCAGCAGTGGAATTGAGCACCTTTTACCAGTGCTATGTTAGAACTGGGTTGGGTGGGAGGGGATACCAGCAGTGGAATTGAGCACCTTTTACCAGTGCTATGTTAAAGCTGGGTTGGTGGAGGGGAATGCTGGCAGTGGGATTGAGCACCATCTGCCAGTGCCATGTAACAGCTGGGTTGGGTGGGGGGATATATGCAGTGGGATTGAGCACCTTTTACCAGTGCTATGTTAGAGCTGGGTTGGGTGGGAGGGGATACCAGCAGTGGAATTGAGCACCTTTACCAGTGCTATGTTAGAGCTGGGTTGGGTGGGAGGGGATACCAGCAGTGGAATTGAGCACCTTTTACCAGTGCTATGTTAGAGCTGGGTTGGGTGGAGGGGGATACCAGCAGTGGAATTGAGCACCTTTACCAGTGCTATGTTAGAGCTGGGTTGGGTGGGAGGGATACCAGCAGTGGAATTGAGCACCTTTTACCAGTGCTATGTTAGAGCTGGGTTGGGTGGGAGGGGATACCAGCAGTGGAATTGAGCACCTTTACCAGTGCTATGTTAGAGCTGGATTGGGTGGGAGGGGATACCAGCAGTGGAATTGAGCACCTTTACTAGTGCTATGTTAAAGCTGGGTTGGGTGGGAGGGATACCAGCAGTGAGGTTTAGCACTGTATGCCGGTGCTATGTAACAGCTGGGTCAGTTGGGGGGGGATACGAGCAGTGGAACTGGGCACCATCTGCTGGTATGTAACAGCTGGGTTGGGTGAGGGGAGTAACACAGGGGCATAGTTTGTTATTTTTACAGGGGGGGGCAAAGTAACAAAAAAGTCCTGATTTTCGCATATCACGACAGTGAAGAGGGTGGGTGGCTTGTGTAATATAAACAAATCAACCAGCATCAAATAATGCCCAAAAACATTTAAGACTACAGCTGAATAACTCCTGGGAGGGACCAGCCCAGGCCAAGTCAGAGCACTTCCCCCACCCCACCAGTTTTACTGCAGCCTGCTCTTGGCCCAACTCCTCCTGAGACCAGAGTCGAAAAACTGACTGAGATCTGTTTTGTATTCAGTTCTTCGTTCTTCTGCCTTGGGAGTGAGGACTTACTTGTAAAGTTGAAAATATGTAAGAAACTTAACTTCCTTCTCAAGAGGACAGGACCTCCCCTCAGCTTCAATTCAAATCAGTCTTGACCTAATTTTGCCCCCACCTGAGCCTCCAGGTGGATAGCTCACTAGTCTCTCACCCCGCTTTGCTGCTTACATAACCCTTCCAAGTCCAGCCCTTATAGTGGATCCTGAACTTCTTGAAATGTCTGCTTGAGCTAGCCCTCCCACCCTTGAGGAGTGCAAAAAGCATGTTTCAAGGAAGTGCAGCAAATGGCTGTGCCACCTCAGTATACCTATAAACATGGATGGTATGGGAAACATCCCAGCATGTGCATCCTCACAGCATGAGCCCTTATTTACAAAGATTACATTAAAAAATGCGATTATACAATGACAAGAATTAATGCTGGCCTCTGATTGGTCAGTCTTGGGCTAGACCCATGATGTTATCCCAGTACATCTGATTCATCACAGGTCTAGTCTCAGCCTCTCCATGAACCTCTTGATGATTGTTAGCATTAGTGTGTTTTTTTTGTATCTTCTCTTAAAAATATTTTTCCACACCAAATAAAACATCTTTTAAATTATTTTTTTTAATTCTGTATAACAACACTCCATTGTATAATAGCAATAATGCCCTTCAGGGTGTGTGTCATGGTAGGATAACATCATGCCTTATGTATTGGATGCACTCATGCCCAACCACCTGAGGCGTGACGTTATCCCAGCATGACACACGCCCTGTCGGGCATTATTGCTTACTTGCAGCCAGTGTTAACACTTTTCTTTGTTATAACCAAATTAATTCATTAGTCTCCCGTCCCATCCCATATTATTCAATGTCACATGCCTGAATCTGGTTAGGTAAGGTAAGTGAAGAGGATAATGCTCTCCTCAAGCAAGCAAGCATTGCATACATAAGCATGGGACTTGCTGATATCCCTCAGGTGGTGCTCTTAACAAGCATGCTGATGTACCTGGGACAGTGCAACAGAACAATGTAAATCCCCTAATTGTTCAAGATGATCATGGGCATGGTGTGGTCACACCACAATCCCTACCACTCTCCTCCCCATGGGATCCTAAGGAATATGCATCTCTGTCCATGCCCAGGGTTACACAACCCCATCCAAGCAAACACGGACTGCCCTGGCACAAAAATGGTCGCATCACATAACCTAAGAGAACAGATGCCACAGGAAGTTTGCTGGAACAACGACTCCAGATACCTGTGCACAGCCTCGCAGGACCCACCGTGAAAGGTAAGTACTTGGTTGGTGGTTTTTATTAGCATCACCTATGACAGTGTGTGGTGGGCTGGTTGTGGTAGCCCAGGTTGCCGTGGATGCTCCCCCCCCCAACAGACTACTTCAAAATTGTCTCATCTGACAGTTTTGAAGGGCACAAATGAAACATGGTTGCTTCAGTTTGATGTGGTTTAATACATTTTTTTGTCCGAGCGTGTGTCTCTATTCTTCTACACACAGACACAGACAGACACACACACCACCAAAAAATTAACTTTTTTATACCATGTTTACATTCAGGATAGAAACAGGGTAAAGCAGGTCCAGGCAGTACAACACAGTAAATGAAACAATGCATTTTACAATGCCCAACAAACCACCAAAAGACCACAAAACAACAGACCTTCCCCTGCCCTGGGGATGGCTAGGTCACAGGTCAGGGTGCTAAATGAGGAAGAGAGACCACAGAACATCTTGTCGAACCACACAGTAAGGTGAAACTACATAAACATGCACAATTTTTATACTGTAGGATTTCATACTTTCCAACAGTTCCTAATTTTGAGACAGAAACTTATCTTTAGTGCTCAGAAGCCCCTTGTACGAGGGAGGTAAGCATGGCATGGACCCAGCAGGCTGGCATACATGTTGAAAAAAATATTTCTGTGCCAGTATGCCCGTCCACCCCTCCCTCCTCCATCGCCAGTGGCCAGAACCATTTTTTTTCAGCATGTGTACCAGTCCGCCCTGGTCAGCACAGCAGCTCAAAGCTGGCAGGGCAGCTGAAGGCACAGCAAGCAACAGTGAATTAAATGTCCATGCAAAAAGCTACAGCCCACTCTCCCCACCCCAGACCTGCAAGGCCACTATCTCCACCCAGACTGGCCAGCTCAGCTACTCTCTGCACCCTGATGGACTTGCACAGCCACTCTCCACACTCTGTGTCCACCCCACCAACACAGCCACTCTCCCCACCGCACCAGCACAGCCACTCTCCCCACCCCACCCAACCAACACCATTTCCAGCTCCATTTTATCTGGTATCCTCCAGGCATCCAGGTCTGTGCTTCCCATCACAGGCAGACAAAAAATAAATAAAACCACATTTTATACTGCATTTGTTTTGTTTCTTTCTTTGTCTGGAAAGAGAGATGTTGAGCTACAGGTCAGCACAGTTTGCCTGGTATACAATTACAACCTGCTCTAATCCGACACAATGCCAGTGCTCCCACCCACACAACAGTGCCCCCACCACACCCACACAATGCCTGTATCCCCAACCCCACCCACACAAATGACCAGTGTCCCGAAACACACACACACACACACACACACACACACACACACACATGACCAGCAGTGTTCCAACCCCAACACACACATGACCAGCAGTGTCCCTAACCCCACAATCAGCAGTGTCCCCAACCACACACACACACACACACACACACACACAACCAGCAGTGTCCGCAGCCCCACCCACACACACACGACCAGTGTTCCAACCTCCCCCCCAAAAAAAATCATGGCCAGTCAGTAGTCGCTAAAACAATAGCCAGGTAGTAGTATAATCATTTCTTTAGGGTGCATTTTTTAGTGCAAGATTTTTTTTGCTAGTCTTGTAACACTGTACGGGGGAGAAAACAAAAGCTACTCCTTCGTTGTGTTTGCCAGGCAATGAAGACAGAGACAGCAAGGCCAAGGAATCTGACTGTTTCACCCCTCCACAGTGGACGATCGGAGAAATCAAAAAAATTGAAAGATTACTTTTACTGCCAGGTAAAGGATGAGTGGGAAATAATGTTTCAACATTTACTAATGTTCATATGCTAGCTGCGGGTACAGGTCAGTGAGATACATCCCTTGACAGGTAAAGGATGAGGTGGAAATTACGTTTTAACATTTAATTATGTTTATATGCTAACACCCAGTCAGCAAGCACAGAATGTCCCCCCTCCTAACCAACATGGACAGTCCACCAGAAACCCAGTCAGCAAACATGGACAGTCCCCCCCTTCACCCCACCTACAAGGACAGTCTGACCAGACACCCAACAGTCCCCCTCCCTACTAGACACTGGCCAGCGAGCATAGAATGCCCCCTCCTAACCGACATGGATAGTTCCACCAGACACAAAGGCAGCCAGCAAACATGGACGGTCCCCCATATCCCTCCAAGGACAGTCCCCACCTCCACACACAGCTAGCAAACACAGAATTTCCCAGCCCCACCAACATGAACAATCCCAAACACCTGGCTAGAAACACGGAGAGTTCCTCCCCAACAACATTAATAGTCCATCCTAAACACCTGATCAGCAATCACCGACATACACCCCCATAAGCCAACATGGAAAGATCCCCAGACACCCGACCACCAAATAGTCCCCCTCCCACAAGACACCTGCAGGCAAACATGGACAGTCCCCTTTTCCACCATTATGGACAGTCCCCAGACAAATGGCCAGAGCCAAATCCACCAAACAATGGCTAGTATCACCACCCCACCATCACAGCCAGTGTCCCCACATCACCATGGCCTGTCTCCACCCCACCAGACCCCAGAATAGAAAAAACAGGCTGTCGCCCAGCCCCACCAAACACTGACCACCCTCCCAGTCCCAAACACTAACCACCCCAGCCCCAACACTGATCATCCCCCCAGCCCCACCAAATGCAGGCCCTCCCCAGCACCAAGCACTGACCATCCTATCAGTGAGTCAGCCCCAAAACACACAGACTGTCTCCCCGACCCCAACACCACAAACAGACCATCCCCAGCCCCACCAAACGAGACCAACCAGTGAGTTTCCCAACAAACCCCACCACACCAGTAGCACAGTAACTGGAGTGTCCCCACCCCACCAACATGACCAGTGTCCACACCATACCAAACAAATAGGCACCCCCACCCACCCCACCAACATGGACAGCCTCAACAGCCAGCAAATCCTCCCACCCAAAGAAACACAAGCTGACAGCAAACCTTCCACCCAGCCCTCAAACACATGGCAATATGGCTAAGACAACCCCCCAAAAAAAGACACATTTCTGGGATGTGAATGGTATTATTTCCAACAACCAGCTTGCAGCACAGTTACATAGAAACATAGAACATAGATTTTGGACGGCAGATAAGGACCGCTTGGCCCAACCAGTCTGCCCATTTCCTACCTAATGGATAAGCTGCAGATCCTAGTTAACCAGCAGCCTACTTCTTCCTACCCCACCCCTAGAATTGCCTTATGACTGTCCCATGCATGCTTGAATTTCCACCACTGTTTTTGACTCCACAACCTTCCTCCGAAGGCTGCTCCATGCATCCACAACCTCTTTGTGAAAAAATACTCTTAAGTTACCTCTGAGTCGCCCTCTATCTTCAAATTGTGCCCCTTGTTCTTGCACATCTCTTTTTTGAAAGATGCTACCCTCTTGACTTTGTTGATTCCTTGAGGTACTTGAAAGTTTCTATCATGTCCCCCTCCCTCCTTTCCTCGAGGCTACATATTTAGCTCCTAAGTCTCTTCATATGTCTTCCGTGCAGACCCTGCATCATTTTAGTTGCCCTCCTCTGACAGCTTCCATCCTGTCTATGTTCTTTGTGGAGATGGGTTCTAGAACTGCACGCAGTAGGTCCAGATGGGGTCTCACCAACTGTCTGTACAGAGGGATAATAACTTCCTGTTTTCTACTGGTGACGCCTCCCTATGCATCCCAGTATCCCCAGCCTCCTTGCTGCCCTCTCACATTGCTTGCCCACCTTTAGGTCATCTGATATGACTACCCTCAGGTCCCTTTCCATTTTGTTGTTGTTAGTATCTCACCCCATTGTGTACTCTTCCCTGAGTTTTTGTTTCCCAGGTGCATTACCTTGCACTTCTTAGCACTAAATCTAAGCTGCCATACATTTGACCATTCCTCTAACCTTGCCAAGTCCCTTCTCATCCTTTCCACTCCACCCAGTATCAACTCTGTTGCAGATCTTTGTGTCATCTGCAAGAGACATACTTTTCTTCCAGTCCCTCTGCAATGTCGCTATAAAGACATTGAAGAGGTCCGTCCTAATACTGAACCCCTGCGTACCCCACCAGTAACCCCCATTTCTTCAGAGGGACTCCATTTACTATTACCTCTGTGTCCTATTCTCCAGCCAATTCTTTACTCAGGCTGTCATCTTGGGACCCACTCCCAGGCTGGCTAACTTGTATATTAATCTTTGTGCGGGACTGTGTCAAATGCCTTGCTAAAGTCTAGGTAGGCCATGTCCACAGCCCTCCTGATCTACTACTTTGGTCACCCAGTCAAAGAAATCTATCAGATTTGTCTGGCATGACCTTCCCACTGTGAATCCATGCTGCCTTGGGTCCTGTGCCCCTCTGGCCTCTAGATACTCAACAATTCTTTCAGAAGTGATTCCATCATTTTCCTACCACTGAGGTTAAACTAACAGGTCTGTAGTTCCTGCTTCTGCCTTGCTCCCACTTTTGTGAAGGGGAATCACATCTTCCTCCTCCAGTCCTCGGTACCACCCCATCCTCCCATGATTTGTTAAAGAGGGTAGTTGGTGGTGTCAGTAGTTCTACCCTTAGTTCTTTTAGAATTCTGGATGAATCCCATCAGGCCCCATTGCTTTGTCCACCTTCAGTTTTAAGAGTTCTTTCAGAATCCTTTCTTCTATAAATGGGCTGGTATCAACTTCTGTAGCCAGAGTGTTTCTGCTGTTTGTTTTAGGTACCTCCCCCTCTTCCTTTGTAAATACTGAACAAAAATATTTGTTTAGTATCTCTGCCTTTTCACAGTCACCCTCTGCCCACCCTCCCTCCCTTTATTAAGCCTCACTAATCCTCCCTTGGTCTTCCTTCGCTCCCTGATGTACCTATAAAAGGTTTTATCCCCCTTCTTAACTGAGTTGGCTATCTTTTCCTCGGTTTGGGCCTTTGCTGTTCTGACTGCCTTCCCAGCATCCTTTTGCTTTAACTGATACAGTTCTCTGTCCTGCTCCTTCTGTGATTCCTTGTACTTCCTGAATGCTTTCTTTTTCTCTTGAACCTTCACTGCCACTTCCTTTGAGAACCACAGTGGTTTCTTACATCGCTTTGTTTTGTTTTGTTTATTTGCTTCACATAAAGGCTTGTTACCTCTGTGATGGCAGTTTTTATTATTCCCCATTGTTCTTCCACCCCTCCTTCCTGCCCATTTGCTAGTGCATTCCTTAGGCACTCACCTATTTTGGCAAAGTCAGCCCTCCTAAAGTCCAGTACTTTTGCCTTTGTATGGCTTGACTCTATTGCTGTGGTTATTGTGAACCATACTGTTCGATGGTCGCTAGTTCCCAGATGGCTACCCACTTCTACATCTGTGATCCTCTCTTCATCTCCATTTGAGAGAACCAGGTCTAAGATTGCTCCCTCTTGAGTGGGCTCCAATACTAGTTGTCTAAAGGCATGCCCCCTGTAGGGCATCTACAGTAACCCCACTCTTCGAAGTGGCTGCTGCAACTGCACTCCAGTTAACATCTGGCATATTCAGATCACCCATCAGCAATATCTCCCCTTTTTCTGCCATTCTAAGTATTCTTTCTATCATTTCCTTGTCCATTTCCTCCCCCTGAGAAGGGGGTCTGTATACAACCCCTGTGCGGATTGTCGTGCCATTGCCAGTCTCCAAATTTACCCACAGAGCTTCTTCTCCTCCCTGTTTTCCCTTTTGTTCTGTTGCTTTGATTCCTTCCCTTATGTAAAGAGCTACTCCTCCTCCTCCTTTTACCCTCCCTGTCACTCCTGTAGATAGTGTATCCTGGTATGTTTACGTCCCAGTCATGGTTTTGTGTGTACCATGTTTCTATGACTGCCATGATATCCAGATGTTCCCCCTCCATCAAGGCCACTAATTCAGGAAGCTTGTTACTCAGACTATGAGCATTGGTACTCATTGCTCTCCATTTTTCGATGGCTTTACCTTCTTTTGCAGCATCCCCCACTGACCTTTCTACCTCAGTCTTTTTCCTCATTTAGTACCCTGTTTTGTAGGGAGAGGCTGGGATTTTCCTGCTGTTTATCAGCTCCCCCTTGACTAGTTTAAAAGCTTGCCAATGAAGCATTTAAACCGATTGCTCAAAAGACTTGTTCCCTTCCTGGACAGATGCAGACCATCCTGCCAGTATAGGCTGGTGTCCCTCCAGGTGGAACCCCAGTCCCCAATGAAGCCAAACCCCTGTGCTCCACACCATTTTTCCAACCATTCATTAAACTGCATGGTGCAAAGTACCCTCGCCTCACTCATGCCATTGACAGGCAGCACCTCAGAGAAGGATATTGTGTGTGTTACTTGTCGTAGGCCCCTCCCCAATACCACAAAGTCCTTCTGCACTGCTGTAATCTCATGATGAGCCAAGTCATTTGTCCCTAGGAGGACAATGACGTTCAGCTCAGACTCCCGTGCAGCTGTTCTTGTGATCCCGAGGATGCGCTTCCTGTCTCTCCAAGCCATGGCACCAGGCAGGCACCTTACTTCAGTTTTCCCTGCACCCCCCAGTTCTATCCCCCTAATAATTGAGTCCCCCACCAGGAGCTGCTTCCTTTCCTTGTGGTGTCCTCTGCCTCCTTCCTGTGGGCCTCCTTGTGACAGTTGTCCTCAGCCTCCTTAGTCTCCTCTCATGTGCATCCATAGGGAGCTATGCTCCCCAGAATGGTGTATGGATTGTGGTGTGGAACAACTGACTGTGTGTGCCTCTGTTCCACTATCCTCACCCTCCCTGAGCCCACTGTGGTCCAACTGCTGTGCTTTCTTCGCAACCTCTGAGGTAGTGGTGGTAGCTCTTGGTGCTCCATGGATGGGGAGGTTCCTTCCTACCATCCATTGTGGCCTGGGAGAAGGTTCTTTTCTACTGTCCAGAGTGGCCTGAAGACGGGCAACTTCCTCCTCAGGGCAGAGTTGTCTGCAAATAGGCAGCATCTCAGCCTCCAGAAAAACTCCCAGAAGACTGCTGCCCCACAGCCATTACACATTGCACTACTCCCACATTTTTGTTTTGTTTGTTTTTGTTTTTGTGTGTGTGTGTGATTGGTTTTATATAGAAATATATATATATTATACAATGTGTATGCTTATATTGGTAGTGCAGGTGCTAAAGAGGATATGACAGTGATATGCACCTTGCACTCTTGACACTCTTGAGGAATATGTCAGAACCCCAGGTATAAAGGAACTATTTCCAGGGTGGGTGGGGTGAGGGGTGGGAAGGGGTTGGGCCTAAACTGTGCCCTCACAAAACAATCAGCTAAAAGCTCTGACCCACTGCTGCGATGAGTGCCTTCCTGTCAGCAAGATGCCCTACCCAACAATTTGACAGTTGGAGTTACTCACCAAATCAGTAAGGGCACAGACAGGGCAGCATGCAGCAGTGCACAGCAAGGCCAAGAAGGCAGGTCAGGTAGCCGAGTCTCTCCCAACAGTCCCATTCCTCTCCCGATTAATCCCCAGACGAGACAGTAACTCATTTTTTCTGACACCAGATGAACGTGTTGCATTATGGGTCTGCTATAGCCTGCATGACCACCGGCTTCTTCACTGTTCTGGGCCTGGCTGTTCACTGACCTGAATAATCCCTCTCGGTGGACCATAGAACTGGTGGGCAATGGGCATGGTGTGGGACTCGCCGACAACATGGTAAATCTTTTTCTGGCCTGCTGAACACAGGAGCTGGGTGTGCAGGCAAGCCTGGCCGTGCCTCAGACTCACTGTAATTGTACTACTCGCTCCTCTGCCTGGTCTGTCCGGTGGTAGAGGCCTTGTGGCTGCAGGCCTCCTAGGCTGTCAGGGATGGGAGGCTCAGGTGGCAGCGGGAGAGCCCAGAGCACAGCTGGCTGCACTGAGAAACAGAGAGTAGGTAGTCAGAGGACTCGGGTGAGGTATATTTAAACTGGGCTGTTCAGGACAGGAGGAGGGTGGGAACACTAGACTGACTGAGACACTGGTGACACCTGACAGACAACCAACGACTGCTGCTCGATGTCCTCGAATAGCTATCTCTCCTCAGCCCTACGCTATATGGATGCTGCTGCTGCTCCTTCATGGAAGGCACACAGACAACTAAATGGCACCACTAACGGAGTACTGCTCACACGATGGCGCCAGCTTGCAGCACTCTCTGATTGGCTGTAACATGCAGGCTACTATGGTTGCAGGCTTGCAGCCAATCAGAAAAGGGGGATAGTTTTTGTTTAAGAGACACGGCACTGTGCCGCCTCCCTCCCCCCTCCCCTGGGGAGGTGCAGGCAGTCCGGGCATAGCCCTGAGCCCATTCAATATTAAAAAAAAAAAAATGATAACCGGAGAATGGTGGCTGGGCTCCTAAAAAAAGTCCTGGTCTAATTTCTCAGGGGGGGCAGCTTGCCCCTCTGCCCCCCCACAATCTACGCCTATGGAGTAACAGCAGTTGAAATTGAGCTGAGCACCTGCTGCATGTGCTATGTAAATGCTGGGCCAGGCAGGATGAGGATACTGGTGGCAGGATGAGCACCTGCTGCCAATACTATTTAAAAGCTGCATTCAAGCTGTGTTTGCCAGCACTTGCTGATGATGCTCATGAAAGGATGCAGCCACACTGGTGCTACATTCTTTCATATACACAAAGTTTCCAGCCATCAGCCAGCGAGCAAGCATCATCATCATTAGCCTTGTCAGCATTATGTGTTCACTCGCACACTTCCTGCAAGCTCAGCTCATTGGCTCTTACAACACACAGCTCCTGAGTCCGAACACTGCCAAAGCGGCTCCAAGATACTTGTCTTGTGCATGTGCACAAGCAAACGCAAAAATGGGTAAAACCCAGGACCCCACTGTAAATGAGATGCTGCATCTGAGCTGTACAAGCCTGGAAACTAACTGTAAAATGAAACAAACTTTGTTATACCATACTACGTTCAGCACTCGCACAAACTATGTATTTGTAAGCAAGCTGATGGCTAGCTCTCACTAAATAAGATTATTTAATTTTTTTACAAGTCAAAAGAAGCTATATACAGAGTTGTTAATCTTTAAATCAGTGCAAGGTCTTGTCACTGTAACACAGCACTGGTTTCCTGTTTAGCTTGTAGAGAACAGTTGCAAACAGAAATTGACAAACATCCCGCTTGTTAACAGAAGGACACTGGGTTCCTTCCCAAAATTATTTCTTATTTATTTGAAAATGTATAACTGGGAAAGGCACACTGAGCCAAGGTTCACTTCCAGATGTAACCTGGGGTGGAGGTGGATGGGGATACAAACAAGCAAATGTAACCTCCCCCCACCGGCCCCCCCTTGTTCAACTAGCAGGGTTGCTCCTCTCAGACCTAGGCGCCACCGAGAGGGGTTGGGGTTGTCACTACGAACACAGTTCTGTTGACCCATACTTCTACTTTCTCAGACAGGCAAACCAAGTGTGGCAACTACCTGGCTTGCACCTGGGGGTACCGTTTAGTATGGCCATCAACCTGGGTCCCTTGGAGAAAATGTTTGCTCAGCATTATGCTAGGTTTGAACTTCTGATCAGGGGCACCCAAGTAAATCCAGACACTGAGAGCAATAACTGTACTGTCCAAACCAGGTTGGGATTCTAGAGTGTGGCTTTTAACTAAACAAAGATGGACCCCCCACAGGGCTACTCTCACTGGTAATGCAGATTACTGGGGTACAGAGCACACACACAGCGAACCCTTAGGTTCTGAATGGATCTGGGCACACACGACCTAAACTGGTACACTTTTCTTCTTTTCCTTGACTTGGCACCCCGGCCAGTACTAGGACACTTTCTCATATATCATGAGGAAATCTTGGTGGCTCCCAACCACCTCTGAGCACTCTCTGGCTCCCTGGAAATCCAAAATCCCACATCTAGGTGTTTTCCTCAGGCACTGGCCAAATGCACTGAGCGAAAACAAAGGTGCCCAAACTGAGCCCAGAGAGGTAAACATGGTTACTCCAGATGGGGGGTCTCCCACCTTTTGCTTCCAATATTTATACTCTGCCATTCATCTGGTTAGCACCACCTTTCTCTGAAGCACTCTCTTGTAGATGCTCTCTTGAAATGTCTCGTACATTTAACATTCTACATCTCACACCTCGGATGTGTCATGAAATTAAAAGTTCTTTATATGGCTGTCTTTACTCTAGACCCCCACTTTAGCAGATGCTTTTAAACCAGGCACAGTCTAAAAGTTCTGTACTTGGCAAGTCTCCCTCAGACCCCACAGTAGGCAAACATTTTTAACAGAAACACAGTCTTGGTGAACAGAGTCACTGTCTGAGAAAAACTCATCACAGGAATGCAGATGCCACAGGGCTTCTTCCCCACACACAAGTCTCGGATACTCACAGAACAAACGAATTTAGGCAGCTTCACCACTCTCCAGGCTGGACCAGGGGATTGCCCCTGAATCCTGTAATCCCCCATCCCTCTAGGGATGGGGCACTGGAAAACCCTCTAGGAATGGTCTCTACCACTTCCTTCACTGGTCTTCTGTGTTCTTCTCTAGGGTGAGAACACACTACCCCATCTCCTGAGGTAGCTCTGTTTCAGAGCTAAGTCTGAGGAACTGCACTCTGCAACACTCCTCACTCTCCAGACTCTCCACACAGACTACCGACTCTCTCCCAACATTCTACTGCTAACCCCTGCAGCTAACATTACATTGTGGCTTATGCTGATGCGAGAATTCTAAGGTGACATCATCACTCCAACTCAGCTGAGACTGAAAACAGAGTGTGACAGTGTGAAATCCATCTAACTGGCATCTCACAAGCTGCCTTTCCCTACCTGCCACTGATTCTTAGTGGGATTCTAGTAACCCCTGGGAACAAGGGGGTTACACAAATACAATAGTAGGGATGCATACCACCCAGATAAACTGCAAATAAAGATAGTGCAACATGGCAAAAGCACAAAATAACAATAGCGGATGTACAGAACATGACCCGCTCTACATCTTGAGATAAAATCTAACAACTGGTTGAACATATCTGTGCAATAAAACTAGGAAATGTAAAACTGACCCCAGAGAGGAGGACTGAACTGGGGATGAGGGAGTAAAAAAGGAAGATCAGGTAGGGAGCTGACAGGTACAGGAAGGGATGGCAGGAGTTTAAGCTGGTGCTTAAGGGAAGTTGGGGAGGGTGAGAGATGAATGGAAGAGGGGAGGAGGTTCCAGAGAGGGAGAGAAGGCAATAGAAGAAGGCTTACAGCCCAGTGGAGGAACGAGGGTGGGGGAGGGAGAAGGTGCAGGGATCCATGGAGTGAAGTGAGTGTTAGCCAGTTGGAAAGGGAGAGGTAAGTGTAGACAGGTACGAGGCAGTGCCTCAAACCAGTATTTGGAGATGAAGATGCACAGTGGTACAGCTGATGGGAAGGAAGGGGGAGGATGAAGAGGGAGGAATGGAGTGAGCAATGATGAGTGAGAGGGGATGGGCTTGAAGCAAAATGACAGAAGGCATTACAGAGGATGTCCAGTCTGGAAAGCGAAGATGAGGGAGTGGTACTGTAAATCACATCTGCATAGTCAAAGACTGGGTACATTATTTTGCTAACCAGCTCCTGGTGGACATGTGGGGTCAGGCCTTCTTTATTACGGCACTGGCCACCAAGCTTGGGGTGGAGCTTGGCATGCAACAGTGAGGGCAATGAAGTCACTTCAAGGGGGAAACCATCCAGTGTTGTGAAGGAAGGGAGGGGAGCAAGCCTAACCAGTTTCTGGCTGGATCCAAAGGTCATGGACACTGTTTTCTTGTTTTTGACCCAGAGTAGATTGGCCTGAAACCATCACAGGACACTGTGGAAGTCTTGCTGGAGAGAGACTTCCTCAGCATCAGTTGATGGGTCTGAGATGTAGAGAACTGTGTCATCTGCGTACCTGTGAATATGCATGTTGACAAAGACAGGTGGGAGGTTGTTGAGGAACATAGAGAAGAAGATGGGACCTAGGAGGGAGTCCTGTGGGACTTCAGCCTGGATTGGTAGTGGAGGAGACAGGTTGCCACCGACCTATACTGACTGCTGACAGTCTGAGAGGAATGGAATCATTCAGCAGCAATGGCTGAGAGGCCAGCAGAGCTCAGCTTGTTCAGGAGGAGCAGGTGGGCCACCAAATCAAAGGCTTTGGCCAGATTGATAAAAATGGCTGCCATGATGTGCCCCTGATCTATCTCAGAGAAGATGGAGTTGGTGACATGTAGCAGGGAAGAGACAGTGGATTGGTGCTTCTGAAAACCAAACTGGAAGGGGAAAATAAGTTGGAAGAATAGAAGTCAAGAGAGCTGGAAGTAGACCAATTTCTCTTGCAAGTTTGTGAGAGAGGGGAGAAGGAAGATAGGACAGAAGTTGCCAGGGAAGGAGGGATTGCTCCCTTTGTGGAGGGAGAAAACTCTGGCCAACTTACAAGCCTGGGGGACAGTGCACAGGGTGAAGGAGAGGTTGAGAAGGTTAGTGATGGAGGAAGCAATGACAAGAGCTGAGAGATGGAGGAGTTTAGGGTCCAGGCCATCAGGGGTAGATTTAGACTGGTTGAGTGAAAAGATGGCAAGCAGAGTTTCCTGAGTAGAGAAAGGAGGGAAGTGAGACCCCAAGGAGAGTGAGGGAGAGGAGCTAGGAGAGGGTGAAGAGGGAAGAACATGTGGTGAAAAACTCATTGAAATGAATAGCAACACAGGTAGGGTCAGGGACTTGTGAGCCATTTACCATGAGGACTGGGGGAACGGACTGGGTTGAGGGACTGAAGAGGGAGTGGATCACCTTCCAAAACTTGGCAGGGGAGTTGAGATTGTTCTGGAGGTTGGCCTTAAAGTAGAGGGATTTGGCAGTGTGAATGGCCTTTGTGCAGGAGTTTGTAAGTGCTCTGTAGAAGTGGAGGTCAGACAGTGAGCAGGAGAATTTGAACCGGGCCCAGATCTGATCACGGATCTTGCACAAATCACTGAGATAGGGGTAATCCAGGGGTGGTAGGAAGACTTAACCCTGGACTTTCTGATGGGAACATGTTTGTCTCAGACAGAAGTAAAAATCGAGTGGAAGAGGGAGAGGGCAACATTTATGCTGGGGCAGTGAGAATAGGGACCAGTCTGTTGCATACCGGTTGTGCAGTAGAGCATCTTTGTTTAGCGACCATAGGGACATAGACCAGATGTACTTGGGGGGGGGGGTATCAGACTTTCCTGACACAGTGTGCCATGCAGTGCCCACTAAAAGCATCCGGCAGTATACCTGATGCAATGATGCGGTGCAGGTGTGAGGAGAGAAGCCAATGCAGAAGGGTATGGTTTACGGTGTGTGGACTGAGCTGGATGGGTTCAATAATGAGTTCAGTGTTTTGGCGAATAGAGTATGGGGTTAATAGTGCTTATGTAACTAGTTCACATTTTGGCTTTTCTCTATTCCCACCCTTGGTAGGTAAGCCAGGTAGTGAGTAGGAAATAGAAAGCCCAGCACCAAGGGTGAGTAGAGTGCTGGAGAAGGAGGAGGCAGGGGTGGATGGTGGGTGTTTCGCAACACGCTACACGGGAAACTGCCGTGGGAGGCTGGTCGTTATTAGGGATATGGGAGGAGCTATTTCCCCACACTGAACCTCGGGCTTTAGCCCTCCCATTCAATGTTTTTGTGAGTAGAATATGGGTTAGTAGTGCTTATATAACTGTAGTTTATTTTTTGGCTTTTCTCTATTCCCACCCTTGGTAGATAAGCTGGGTAATGGGTAGGGAATAGAAAGCCCAAAAGATTACCTCCTCCTACTGATGGAGAGCATGACCAGTAGCATGCAGGAGAGGAAATAACCCAGGTGGAGGAAACCTCTGAGTACCCATGGCTACTGACCCGCCTGTCCTCAGGGCAAACTAAGAGGAAATGATCATAGGTTCTTACAACCATATTCTGATTTCTAAGTAAGGTGGATTGTTTGTAGAGATGACATTCCATCTTCAGAGTCTGCTGAATGATGCATTCTGAAAGGTTGATTCTGAGACTGAAGAGGAAGGTCCATTCTGAAGGAGTGTCCAGATCCCGAATATGGATTGTTCAGCTGGAAAAGAGGTGAACGTGGTCCAGGATTCCAGTGTGGTATTGGTTGATATTCAATGGAGTTACAGAGTCAATGCAGGCATGTGGAGCATGAGTTGATTAAATGAGCTGCCATACTCTAAACTGTTGGAAGTATGATGGGTTATGAAATTCTTAAAGTAATCTATCAGACTTTGTAGAGGGTTTGACATCCGGATGAGAGTCTCAAGGCTTGGAGTTCAGCAAGGTGCAATATGTCGCTATGTAGGCATCTATGGAGATGATGAATGATTTGGACAGAAGCTTTAGGTACCTGGTAGGAGGGGTTAATGTGTAAGATTATAGACCAATGAAAGGGTATATGCTGTAGAGACGGTAACTAGATGTCGATGGGGATAATTAGAATGTTCAGCACAATGAAGTCAAGGGTTGACTAGAATTATTGTTACTATAATGAGATTTGCATAGGCTCATATTGAGGAAGGACTGCTAGTGGAAAATGATGGATATGGGTATTGCTGTGGCTTAATTGCCCATGGCAGGAGCTTAAGTGGCCATGGCGGCTTTGCGGCACTGGAGCATCCAATGTCGGAATGTGCAGGGGAGCCAGAGAATGGGTCTTTAAATAAGTCTATAGATTGATGTGGCAATGGGAAGCTGAGAGCAATGCAGAATGCCATGGATGCCTATCGTGCTTAGTCAGGTATAGCACTATTGCGGGGCATGACTGAGATAATGAGACAGCCAAGTCAGATGTGGATGTGCAGATTGTGGAATCAATGGAAGCCTGCTCTCGGTGATGGTATTCACTGGAGGGAGTACGGGAGGTAAATCCTGAGGGATGAGTTAGAAGAACCACTGGATGGGTAGCTAGCATGATTTAGGGTAACATGGAAAAGAGATGTAGATAACTTTATGAATTATAGTGACATCAAGGGGCCAGGGAACAGTGGCTCGGATAGAGCAATTTTAGCAAGGCAGCTAGGCACCAGATATCCAGTGATACATGTTCTGGGATAGTAGTCGGAGAAGGCCTTAAGAACATCCAGTGACTATTAAAGGAGTACAAGTCGAGTAATCATGATCAAACTGAGTCAGCGCTTGTAGGAGAAGACTATGAGGATAAGGTAAAATGGATGATGCCGGTATTGCTATGAGATGTCTTGGGGTTACCGTTATTCTTAGCAGTGATGTTATTAAGGAGTTGGGACATCTCGAAAAGGAATCATGGTCACGTTTCCAGGTAAGGTGATAGGAGTGAAGGAGGCTCCATGAACTCTTTGATCCCATGAAGACATGGGAGGCGGGGATGCCCATACTGCTTGAATTAACAGGCTACATAAGGAAGCATCCTGCAGAGTTGGTTGAGGGGATGAGATCTTCTATAGTCCATTCGAATGGGATTCCAGAAATGGGTCCTAGGGAGGTGATTGGGAAATAGTGATGATTCTACGGTGACAGTCAAGGGATGTTGCTAGAAGAAGGTTTCCTCAGGTGAGATGAACAGGTACTAGGTAGAGCATTGGAAGGGAGCTATTATGATGGCCAAGGTAGGAGTACGAGACGGATGAATGGGTAGGAGTAGTTGATCAGGCAGGGATGCTGGACATTGATAGTTGTAGGAATGCACAAAAAGAGACAAAGCAAACATGCAGGAGCCCCAAGCCGCCAGGGTGGTGAGGAGGAAGGTAGCAGTCCAAGGATGGAAGGAAAGTACTAAAAGCAAAAGACCATGGACTGAAGGATGGAGCATGAGAAGACAGCAGAGGTCAGGCAGTACTGTCATCTGCAGGTGCAAGTAATGTACAAGACTCGGTCAAATGCCACAGCATATCAGAATAGAAAGCAGGAAGCTGCATTGGGCCTTGGGTGGAGGAGCCATGTACGACAGAGAAGCAAAGCCAGGTACCAGGTGCTGTGAAGTTGGGGCAAGAGGTTCCCACCTCTGAAGGAGATGGCGAATGTACCGTGCAGATAGCAAAAGGTGTTGCATTGGTGGTGTATGAGGTTCCCACGTCTGAAGGAAATTGCGAACATAAATGCTGATAGCAAAGGTGCAGTGGTGATGGGGAATGGGTTCCCACCTCCGAAGGAGATGGTGACCTTGCATTGTTGACAGTAAAGGGCAGCAGTTCTGCAGAGAAGGTTCCTGCCTCCAAAAGTAGATGGTGAACAGGGAATGCTGAAGGGGAATTACACGGGTATCGCTGATGGAAGACATCTGGATGGGACGAGGGCAGCATGAGTGGAAAACTGGAGAAAGTCATAGGCACAGGTCCTTGAAGCTGAGCAAATGGTACGTGTTCAGCAGGAAGCCAGGGGGTAGGGAAGTCCAGAAGTCTGATGGACTGAGTGGAGGTGGAGACTGAACAAGCTGGCAGGGTCCAAATCCAGAATGTGAGGAGGCCAAGACAGTGAAAAGTACATTGAGTCCATGGAAATGCAGGACATAGTCAGGTGAGGTAGGCTATCAAATGTAAATGGGGTAAAGTGGTCCCATTCCCAAAGGGAATATGGCAACTGGGTATCAGATATAGAATGCAGTTGGGTGAAAGAGTAGATCAAAGGCAAATGGTGTGCAGTGGCCCTGTTCCCAAAGGGAATGCAGCAACCAGTTATCGGGTGTAGAATGCAGTTGGTTGAAATAGTTGATTGAAGACACAGGCTCCCATCTCCGGTAGTCAAGATGAGCTAACATTCACTCAAATGTCACGCTGGGCTGAGCTTAGAGATGGAGACTGTGGAAAGTCGACTGGGAGTATAACTGGTTGAGACTGGAGGTAGAGGAAACAGGCCCCCATCCCTGGTAGACAGGGCATGCTCACTTTCACTGCTGTGCCTCAGTAGACAGAGTTAGGGAAGAGGCTGTCAGACTGCTGGTATGGGCTGAGCGAGGAAAGGGCAGCTGATGGCTGCATAACAAGAGGTAGGTAAACAAAGAAGTAGAACAATGGTGAAGGTAGAAGAAGTTAGGGAACAGGAGGAAGATTATGAAGTACCAGGGGGTAGGCAAAGTAACATAGAAATAAAAGGCTGAACAGGGAATATGAGTGCTGGGATTAACAATGGTAAAGGATAAGCAGCATAGGTGGTAGGCAGAAACTGGTAAGGGAGGTGGATTGCAATAGATGGTCCAGTGGAATAAATACTGAAGAAGTGCAGGTGCCAGACAAGGGTCAGAGGGGGCACAGAACAGACCATAGACAGGGCATGGAGAAGGGGATGGAATGCCTTTGCGAGGCACAAGTGGCCAAAAAAAACACGGGGAGCATGGGATGGGGCAAGAATGAGGGATGAGGGGATCGGGGAGGGCAGGTGGTGCCAGTACAGCTGGGGAGCAGAACAGGAGGGAGGCAAATTTTTTTTTGTTATTATTTCCTGTTTTGCAGCATTAGTGAGGAAGGGCGCATCACAGTGCAGGTAGAGAAAACAGCAAAATGAGGAAGATGGGTGATACAATGTAAGAAAATATAGGTATACAACAGACTTGGGAAGTAATGGGTATAGAGTGGGGAGTGGGACCTGAAGGACCAACAATGCAGGCCACCCACTAGGACACCAGGGAGCAAAGTAGGGGTGAGCAATTCCCAGTAGCAAGCAGGACATGGGAGGAGGAACCAAAATGCAAATACAGGAAAGAGCAGCAGAGCCAGAGGCAAAACACACCCAGTGGACAACTCCAGGAGCAATGGAGGGAGCAGCAGAATGAGGCAAAAGCAGCAAAAGGCAACAGGGAGTCAGGGGAAGTAGGAACGCAAACCCCAGGGGCAAGGGAGAAGTTGAAGAAACTAACAGCAGGGTAATTTTTTTTTTGTTTGATAGTTTCCCGAGAACGACACAGTAGAGTGACAGTGACTAAGGGGGCCAAACAGTATGAGGTCACAAGGCTGAATTGAGATAGATAGCAATTCACAACACCGGGTTCCGAAAAATCATTCCCCCAATGAGTGAGACAGGGACATCCTTCATCATAATACAGGAAAGGCATACATCTCGACCGCAGCAGGGAGAGTGACCCAAGCTGCACAGACAATAAAGAAAACAAAGTAAGCTGTAGTAGAGGAAGCGGAGGACACTGATACTGGAGGAGGTAAAGTAGCACCGAGATGGGCTGCAACAGACAGGACCAACTAATGGTTCCACTGCAGCAGTATGGGAGGTTGGCAGGCATAGTAGCATCTGGCGTTCATGCACTTACCTGATGTTGGGCTGTGCGCCCGAAGGGTTACACTGCTGGGAAGAAAAGGAATTGAGAGACACTTCAGCATGCAGCAGTGTCCGTAGTGCAAATGGCAGAAGCAGACAGCTCTTACTTCCAGCTGTCCGACAGGGATCAGGGAAACACTAATAAGACAGAAAGCAGGGAAATGGCACTGGAGAGAGGGAATCAGGAAGACAGTGAGCCCGAGGGCATGAGCAGCTCTGGTGTCTACACCACTCAGCTGCAGCTTGGGAGTGGAAAGAAAGAAAAGGTGAAAAGCCAAGGAGGTAAGGGAGAGGAACGGGGAATGGAGGGCAGGAGAAATGGAGTGGCACCGGGGCTAGGCCAGAATTGCGGTTGTGGCAAAGGCAAGTGGAGGAATGGGGGGAGGATGGGCGGCGGGGATGCTAAAGGCAGAGGAAACAGACATGGGTGAGGAGGAGTAGAGAGTCCAGAGTGGGAGACAGAGGGCAGGGGATGGGGCTCCGATGACCTGACATAGGTGGAGGCAGGAGACAGCAACAAGGGAGCGGGATGGGGAGAACGGATGGGTGACCATGGCAACGGAAAGGGGAAGGAACAAACCAGCACAAGGGGAGGGAAAAAACAAACAATGAAGGGGAAGTGAGCAGGGGAGGATGCAAAAGGAGACTCAGCCCATGAGCCACACAGGGAGCTCAGCACGCCATGTTTTGCAATGTGCTAAGCGGGGAACTGACATGGGAGGCTGGCCTTTATTAGGGATGTGGGTGGAGCTATTCCCCCATATTGAATCTCGGGCTTTAGCCCTCTCATTATGAGAGATTTAGGGATTCAGCCCTGAGGGAGTTTGGCCTGGAAGCTGAGGAAAGCCAATTTATGTTAAAGTCCCCAAGGAAGATTAGTTCACCGGAAGAAGAGTGAGAAGTGATGACGGAGAGTGAGTCAACCAGAGAGGAGGGAGTGATTTTACGAGATGCATAAAAAAGGGATGAATATGGGTAAGGTGGAGGGGAAGGAAAGTTTGGGAAGAAGATACTTGTGGGAGGAAGGTATAGCCTTCCTGAGAGTGACAGTGCAGGAGAGGCTCTGGCAAATGTAGAGGGTGACACCAGCACCATGCTTGCCCCTGTCCTGCCTGAGAAGGTGGTAGTTAGGAAGAGCCAAATTAGAATATGGAATCTGGGGGAGAGCCAGGACTCAGTGATACAGAGGATGTCAGGAGAGTTGTGGGAAACCCACATTGTAAGGAGATCCAGTTTAGGGTGGAAGCTTCTAGCACTGAGGTGAAGGACACTAAGGGTGTTTTGGTATAGAGGGGAGGGAGGAGGGAGAGGGACCAGGGTTAACTCCCACTTGACCTGCAAAGATGAGAAGCAGGGTATTCATATGGAGGATATGGAAGAACTGTAGTCTCCTAGACTGGGGAGGCAGGGGAGGACTGGGAATGGACAGAATAGATCAGTGGAGGAACTCCAGATTTAGGAGGTGGGTTGGCAGGGAACCAGGGTGGATAGGGAAGGAGTGGGAAAGGAGTGGGGTGGGAGGGGGGCAATTAGAGTAGGGAGTGGGTAGAGGTTGGAGGAAGGAGGGGAAGATGAGGTTAGAGCAGGGAGGAGGAGAAAACATAGGAAAAGGGCAGGGAGCATAGTGAATGTACAAATGTGATCATAGAAACATAGAAGTTGTCGGCAGATAAGGACCTCTTGGCCCACATAGTCTGCCCTATTTTCCCTGTCTACAGTACCACCGCATAGCATACTCGTTCTCCTACTCAGTCTCTGGTGCACTACCCCTTGCCTTACTTCTAAGATCCCCTTGTGTCTATCCCTTGCTTTCTTGGGTGATACTAAAGCACTCTGGACCTGCAATTTCTCTATTAATGTTAGAGAACATGGAAACCTATGGTATTTTGACATCAATGTGTGTCCTCACTGTGGCATGTGGGACCCCCTTTGTCCTTCAGTTATTTTATTGCAGTTAGTTTTATTGTGGTTAGTTTAGTTTTGTCAGTCTGAGCCCTATTTTTATCAGTTTATTTGAGTTTGGGGGTTTTGCCTCCACACCCCCCTGTGGTAAAAAAAAATCACGGGTGGGGGGCATAGCCCCCAACTCAAATACACTGACAAAGAAAATTCATAGCCCACGGATGCTGCTGTAAAATCATGGACTGCTTCAGTTATTTTAATGTGGTCAGTTTTGTCAATTAGCCCTATTTTTATCAGTTTATTTGAGTTGGAGGGGCTTTGCCACCCACACACCCTGTGGTAAAAAAAAGTGTGTGTGTGGGGGGGGGGGAAGAGACCCCCAACTTAAATAAACTGACAAAGAAAACCCACAGCCTATAGACCGCTGTTGTAAACTGGTAAGTGGAGAGCACCCGGGTGAGCACCATGACTTTAACGTCAATTATTTGTATCTTTTTCTATAAACAAACTTTTACATAAGGTGGGGTCTGGAATGCTTCAGTATCACCCTTTCTTGAATCTTGTAACTGTTTAGGCCCCCATCACCTCCACTGGGAGGCTGTTCCAAGTATCCACTACCATTTCTGTGAAGAAGTACTTCCTCACATTTCCTCTCAGCCTCCCCCCGCCCCTCCACTCAGCTTCATAGTGTGCCCCCTTGTCCTTGAGCATCTCTTTCTCTGGAAAATGCTCCCTTCCTGTACCTTGTTTATTCCTGTGAGGTATTTGAATGTTTCTATTATATCTCCCCTTTTCCTCCTTTCTTCTAGGGAGTACGTATTTAATTTCTTAAGCCTTTCTTCATAGGGCTTCTGATACAGGCCTTGCACCATTTTGGCTGCCCTCATTTGTACTGCCTCTACCATGTCTATCTCCTTTGGAGATGGGGCCTCCAGAACTGGACACAGTAGTTGAGGTGGGGTCTCACTAGTGATCTATACAGGGGTATAATTTCCTCCCACTTTCTGTTGGTGATACCCCTGCCTATGCATCCGAGTATCCTGCTAGCCTTTCCCACTGCCTGGTCACACTGTTTAGCTACCTTCAAGTCATCAGAAATGATTATTCCCAGGTCCCTTTCCTGTTTGGTAACTGCTAGTACTTTTCCTCCCAGTTAATACATTGCCCATGAGTTTCTGTGCTCCAAGTGCATGATTTTACATTTTTTTTTGCATTGAAGCCCAGCTACCAAACCCGTGACCATTCTTCCATCTTTTTTAGATCTCTCATTGTTTCCGCCACTCCACCAACCCCTCCCCCCCGGTGTGTCTACTCTGTTTCAGATGTTTGTGTTATCCGCAAATGAGCATACCTTCCCTTCCAGTCCTTCGGCAATGTCACTTATAAAGACATTGTAGAGGACTGGGCCTAGTACTGACCCTTGTGGTACCCCACTGGTCACTTTGTCCTCTCCAGAGTGGATGCCATTTACTACCACTCTCTGACTCCTGTTGTCCAGACAGATCTCTACGCATCTTACTATTTTAGGACACAATTCCAGGCTTCTCAGCTTGCTCACCAGTCTTCTGTGTGGGACGATGTCGAAGGCCTTACTGAAGTCCAAGTAGTCTAAGTCAGCTGCTCCTCCCTGATCCACTTACTTGGTTGCCCAGTCAAAGAATTCGATCACATGTGTCTGGCAAGACCTCCCCCCTTTGAACCCATGTTGCCTTGGATCCTGAAGACCATTGGAAAAAAGGTATTCCCTAAGCCTTTCCATCAGTAACGATTCCATTACTTTGCCCACTACCGAAGTCAGGCTGACAAGTCTGTAATTTCTAGCCTCCTCTCTGTTTCCATAGTTGTGGAGTGGGACTACGCCAGCCATCCTCCATTCTCACGGGGCCTCCTCTGTTTCTAGTGACAGGCTGAACAGGGCTGTCAGAGGTGCAGCCAGCTCCTCCTTTAGCTCCCTCAGTAACCTGGAGTGAACCCCATCTGGTCCCATTGCCTTGTCTACTTTTAACTGTGAGAATTCCCTTAGCACCCTTTCCACAGTAAAAGGGCTAGTGTAAAACAATACTGTTCAAAACTTAAAACTGACCAGGAAGGCAATACCCTAGTAGGTTGTTAGTTGTGAGACTAGACAATTGGCTAGGAAACAAACAATATAAACTACAAGCCAAAAATGAAATTAGGAATGTAACATTAGTCCAACAAAGTTAAATGTTCAGTAACCAGATAGGGTTTAGCAGGAACTAAAAATGGATACCATTGGGATATCCAAATGTAAACGTAAAAACAAGGCAAACAGTATACTGAGCAAGCTGAGTGTATAATGGTTACAAAACTTAGAACAGGATGCTGCAAACACAGCTGACCCAGATAGGGTAAGTAGAAAATGGCAGGTGATCAAAGAATATGACTGTGAAACTAACAATGCAATTGACACAAATAGGGTGTAATTAGGGAGGCACTAAAATGAGGTAAAAAGTAAGACTGAAACCTTGGATGTAAATAAGTCAGGCAGGCAACATAGCTATCACAAACACTGGTATAGAGGTTAAACCTAGTTAGTAAATATGGTAGGGTGTTGCTGAGGGGTGCACTAAAACTTAAACAGTAGAAATAATCTGTCACCCTTATTTGAAAGATGAGGGTCAGTGGTCAGAGCAGGAGCAAGTGGAAAACACAAGGTGAAGAGGATTCCAGGGAGCAACTTGGCTGACCAAGAGCTGATTCACAGCTGATCCAGCAGACTTCAGTCGATGTCCTTTGCGCTCAGTTGCTAGTGCGAGAACCTCAGCACAGAAGAACCACTTGAGGAAACTTGATTAAGAAAGACTTCCTGAACCTCCTGATTGGCTAGGGGACTTGACTAGTCATGGCTTCTCTCCTGAGAACCACTGTGGGATCATCAGAGGCCATTGGGGGGGAAGGATTAAAGTCAGCAGGACCCCCTAACAACTTCTGGGACAGGCAATAAGACTGTGACTTGGTCAGTGACTGGAGAAGTATGGGCAGTCAGTTGTTGAAAATGGATCAAGATTCAAAGGGTGCCTCAGACATGCCTGTGAGCCTTTTGAATGGCTAAGGGAGTCCTTGACTGGTCTTGGCTCGACACCCATGGAGTACTACAGAATATTCGGGAGCCACTGTGGGGAGGATGTAAAGTCAACAGGACCCCCTCAACACTCCTGAGACAGGCAACAAGTCCATGTCTTGGTCGGTGACTGAGGAAGAACAGGCAGAGTCAGTTGTTGAAAAGGTGCCAAGATTCATACAGACACGAAAAGTGTAGTTTTCGCTATTTGAATCACGTCAACTTTTGAGGAAATCTGGAAATGGTGGGTCCTCTATAAAGTTCAATCAGATCCAGATTTGGTCCCTAAACCCATTCACTTACAAGAATTTCACTTTTTTTTTTCTTTACTTGTTTTTCATGGGATACCAGTGCCACTTGGGGTTTTGTTGTAACATTTTTTGATTATTTCATAGTAGACCATGGCCTGCCTTCATGCCTGCTTTATTTTTGATAGTTCATATTACTTATGTGTTTAGACACAATTTATTCTGTGCTGCTCAGATAATCTTTGTGGAGAAGCCTAGGGCTGCTATCTGAGACATATCACTGTATTTTCTGGCCGCCCTATTATACTGTGCGATTTCCTAGGAGCATTTGTTAGCTTTGATTTTTGTGAACCTTAGTTTTTAAATGTGATTTTGTAATTCTACAGCTGCTATTGTCAATAGTTTTACATTTTCTTAAAGTTGTTATTATAAAAAAAAAAAGAAAAGGCGTCAAGATTCAAAGGATGCCTCAAACATGCCTCTGAACCTCCTGATTGACTAGGGGACTCCTCAGGTCTTGGCTTCTCACCTGAGGAGCGATGCAGGATATTGGGTGGCCGTGGGGAGAGGGAGTAAAGTCAGCAGGACTCCCTGATGACCCCTGGGACAAGCAAGAAGTCTGTGGCTTGGTCAGCCATGGGAGAAGATTGGGTAGAATTAGTTGTTAAAAAGGCACCAAGATTCAAAGGACACCTCAGACATGCCCTCGAGCCTCCTGACTGGCTAGGGGACTCCTTGACTGGTCTTGGTTCCTCACCCAAGGAGTGCCATGGGATCTTCAGTGGCCATTGTAGAGAAGGGAGTAAAGTCACCAGGTCCCCTCACGACCCTTGGGACAGGAACAAGTCCATGACTTGGTTGGCAACTGGAGAAGAAAAGGCAGTTGTTGAAAAGGCACTAAGATTCAAATGACACCTCAGACATGCTTGTGAGCTTCTTGATTGACTAGGGTTCTCCTTGACTGGTCTTGACTACTCATCTGAGGAGTGCTGTGGGATCTTCAGCAGCCATTGGGGGGATGGTTAAAGTCAGTAGGACCACCTTCAACCACTGGGACAGGCAATAAGTCTGTGGTTTGGTCGACAACCGGAGAAGAACGGGCAGAGTCAGTTGTTAAAAAGGCACCAAGATTCAAAGGATGCCTCTGACAACCCCCCCCCCAAGCCTCCCAACTGGCTAGAGGACTCCTGAACTGTTCTTTGCACTTTGCTTGAGGAGCGCCATGGGATCAGCAGCCATTGGGGGAGGGAGTAAAGTCAGCAGGATGCAGCCAGCTCACTGGTAGAGTTAGTGCTTGTGGCACTGATGATCCAGGCTAGGGAGCATGGTCAGAGCATCAGAAGGCCAGCCAGAGTGAGGTTGGATGAGCATGCTAAGGACAGCACTCCACTTCCAAGGGGGAGGATTGGTGGTGCCTGGCATTCGAGTGACACCCAGTGGCTGCTGGGTGTACACCAAGCCAGGGACCATCCTACAGAGGGGAAAGCAGTGGCGGACATCTGCGGAGCATGCATGGAAGCACGCATGCTCGCATGCAGACATCAGTGCACATCAATGCCTTAGAGGGAACTGACGTAAAGGAAAACCCTGTGCCGCAGCAGAAGCAGCATAGTGACCTCCCCTCCCATGCTGAATGATGCCACAGTGTAAGTCTTGGGCCAGGTATATGTGGTGAAGCTCAGTCTCTCCCTTGGGAGCCTCACCAAATGGGGTAAGCTACAGGCATCTATCTCAGCCAGCAGTCAGTGGATGCTGGTTAAGTGTGCAGAGGACTGAGTGGGGGTACATCCCCATCTACAGCACAATGAAAAGCAGAGTTGGAAGATAAAAAAAGTCATCAGGACCCCCTCATTACCCCTAGGACAGACAAGTCCATGGCTTGGTCGATGACTGGAGAAGAACGGGTACAGTCAGTTGTTGAAAAGGTGACAAGATTCAAAGGATGCCTCAGACATGCTCCCGAGCCTCCTGATTGGCTTCAGGACTCCTCGAAGGGTCTTGGCTCCTCACCCAAGTAGCATTGCTGGATCTTCAGCAGCCCTTGGGGGGAGAGGGAGTAGAATCAGCAGGACCCCCTCATGAACCCTCGGACAGGCAACAAGTTTGGGGCTTGGTCGGCGACTGGAGAAGAACAGGTAGAGTCAGTTGTCGAAAAGGTGCCAAGCAACTGGCCTAGTGGCGTGGCTGAGGCACTACAAAGCACCTTGCCTCCTGCCACACTGGTGATCTGGGTTTGGAAATGGATTCTGGTCATCAGGGGTTGACTGTGGAGGGAGAAGATTGAACATCCAAGGGACTGCTCTCCTCTCCTCTCCCAGGAGAGGGGTGGCTTGTCATCCCATCCTCAACTGCCCCCAGGTGGAGGCCTGTGTGTAGACCTGGTCATGGAGCCAAAGTATGGGGGGGACTACAGAGATACATAGGATGGACATGCCTTCATGTGCAATTCCTATGCTCCATAGGAGCTGTGGGACAGAAATGTGGAAAATGGGCATGGGGGGGGCTGCATGAAGTCCCTCCTAGCCATCTCTGCACCTGCACTGCCGGTCGGTGAGTGACCTGGTCCATCTTGCACTTGATGTACTGGGAGCAGGGGAGGATGGCCCTCCCTCTTTGGCTCTGCCACGAGAGGGGAACTTGTGGGAAGAATCACAACCAGGAGCCTACGGCGAGAGACGGAGAGCTGGCCTGGAGAGGTTGGGGACTGGGCTGATGCAGTCACCCCCAGAACATAGCAGGATGAACTCCTATATAGAAAAAATGAAAGGTGCAAGGCTTCAAAGGATACCTCAGACATGCCCCTGAGCCTACTGATTGACTAGAGGATTCGTCAACTGGTCTTGGCTTCTTGCTCGATGAGTGACTCGGGGTGTTGTTGGCTGAGAGGAAGTGAATCAGCAGGACCCCCTCACGACCCCTGGGACAAGCAACAAATCCATGGCTTGCTTGGTGACTAGGGGAGAAGGGGCAAAGTTAGTTGTTGAAAAGGCACTAAGATTCAAAGGAGCCGCAGACATGCCCCTGAGCCTCCTGATTGGCTATGAGACTCTTCAAACGGTATTGGCTCCACACCACAGTAGCACTGGGGGATCTTCGGTGGCCATTGGGGGGGAAGGAGTAAATCCAGCAAGACCCCCTCACAACCTCTAGGACAGGCAACAAGTCCATGCCTTGTTTGGCGACTGGAGAAGAACAAGCAGAGTCAGTTGTTGAATAGGTGCCAAGATTCAAAGGAGCCTCAGACATGCCCCTGAGCTTCCTGATTGACTAGGGGACTGCTCAACTGATCTTGGCTCCTCACTCGAGGAGTGCTGCAGGATGTTCAGTGCATATTGGGAGGGGGGAGTGGTAAAGACAGCAGAACCACTTCACAGCTGCTGGGACAGGTAACAAATCCATGTTTTTTTTTCCTTTGCTTTCTGTTTTTTCCCCTCCTTGTCCACACCAGATCTGTCTCTCAGGGCTTCCCAAATGTATCTGCTTAGACTACACCATGGAGGGGAACCAGGGGTCACTCCTTTAGTGCTCCACTCCAATTTATCCTTTAGAGCCCCGGTTAACCCCCGCCCCCGGGTGGGGTAGAGGAGGTCCTCCTTCTTACCTTCCTCCAAGCTTCAGGGGAATGTGCAGCTGAAGTTCCCTCCGGTCCCTCTGTGGTCGGATGAGGTGTGGGAGCCTATTGCCTAGACCTGATGTGGGGTCCATTTTCTGGTTTTCTGGTCCCACCCCTTGTGGATGTCAGTGCTTGGGGAGGACCAATGAGACGGATGTGTGCAGTGATGCACCTCCGCTCTGTTCCTTCGCCGATGCCCGCCCCTCCCCTAGCGTTGTGCCTCCTCCTACTGCACCGGCACCACCTGTGGTCACCCAGGTGGTGGCGGTATTGCAGCAAGGAAGGTTGCCCACCCCTTCTGGAGAAGGAGTGTGTCCCATTGGGTGCTCAATCCGTCTCCCCCCAGCCGTCCCTCTGGCGACCCTGGCTCGCTACTGAACCCAGGTCACTGGCATCGCAAGTGGTAGCACTACCACTGTGCCAGCAGGCCAGCTACAAATCCATGGTTTGGTTGGTAACTGGAGAAGTTCAGATGTTGCCTTGTGTTGTGAATATTATCCCCCCCCCCCAGCACACTCGAACAGCAGCACCACTCCAGCTGTATTCTCAACTAATTGCTTTGCATTATGGGAATTTCTGGGGTTCGGACATGGGCTGCCTGGTCTGTTTTCATTTATTCTGTCCTGACATGCAACCAGTTACAAGACTTACATCCAGTTTGTCTTACCACCCCACACAAAAAGAAAATGTTATGACGTTTTTGGTTTTGCATACTTTACTGCCTTACAGAGAAATGTTTGTAGCCAAATTGGGCCTTGTAAAAACAGATGAACAAAGTGGGTGATTTGATACTTTTTATTGGATCAACAAGAACGTTTTAGAACACAAGCGTTCAGGCTACACAGTACACTTCTACTGCCTTTCTGGTGGGGGGTGCACAATTGAAAATTAATCATGGGGGAGCCTTAGTTATACTTTTACTGCCAATACTTGAATGGGAACTGGGGGGGGGGAGGCTCTCCCCCCCTCAAAACTCTATGGGCATGACAGCCCTGCCAGAACATTAAAATATTCAGGGCAAGAAATGATGACCGGGAGACAGGCCTTTGTTTACTGAGTCCCTGAGACGGTTGTAGCACTGCCTGAAAAACCTAAAACAAGCAGCAACTCAGCATACTTCTAAAGAATCTATTTCCTATATGCCATGGAACTCTGCCATGTTTATCAGCTGTCTAATCTTGTAATTAGAAATACTGCAGTCTGAGAGACTCTAAGTAAGTGTGCTTGCCTTGTGTGCCTAATGTAACTGAATGCATTTCTGTCTGCTGTCCCCTGTGAGCCTCATGAAAATGAGATGCTGCTTCTCATAAGGTGAAAAAGCATTTTAATAAACAAAGAAGGGGGAGAGTTGCATTAAGACCCAGGCAATATTACACCCCCTGAGTAAGTAATCAGTTCAGATGACTAAAAACTGAAATAATCTTTAACTTTTGATTCTGCTTTACATACAGAATAAAAAAAAAACTGACACGCAATTTGTTTTGGTACAACATCCAGTTTAGCTTTGCCTTTTTACCTTCAGGGCAAAACAGATGTTATGCAGAACACGTTTAGAATCTTCAAACTTCACTGCAGGCGATCCACCCACGCACAATATTGCTTGAACAAGAGAAATGTCTGGTAAGAGAGTTGTAAGATTTGAAGGAATGTGAAACAGGGTGCAGCCCATACATTTAATAGTCTGCAGGTCTAGAGTAGGTGTCTTTATTATCCATGTACTTGTAGAATATTGCTTCTTTTTTAAAATCCTTTGAAAGAGACATTTGCTCCTGAGATGCAACCTGGTATATATGTTTCTGTCTGCATTTACAATTCAGTAATTAATTTCTTTCCTGGCAGGTTCAGAACTGGAAAAAAAATAGATCCTGACAGGGCTGATCTTATGACTTTTGCTAATATAGATAATTCTAGTACATTTTTTCTGAAAGTTATTTTTAAAAAATGAACATTTGCCCACAAGAAACCTGTAAAAACTACTATTGAGACAAAATACAGCCTCTATTTAATGTAGTTTTGTGTATTTATTTTCTTTATTTATTACTATGGACATTTGTACCGTAACAGGATCCTTGGACCTCAGAATTCATCTCCTCTGACTGTTCCTTCATGTTTAGTGATAATTGTCTAGTTGTGATATCACAACCTATTGCCAGGGAAAGGGTTATTATGCTGTCACAAGAAAAGGATTACTTTAGTTGGGGATTACATATTAGAAATAGGTGATGGTTAACAGACAAATGCTTCTGTCATAGGGACATTTCTTTAGCAACAGCTAGCAAAGAGGAAATAAATACAAAAAAATAAGAAATATAAATTGAGTTATGCTTAAATGTTTGGGAGGGAGTCAAAGCCTATGGCTTGATGAAATGTTCTATTGTATCAGACTGTAACGTAAGAGCAAATTGTGGCTGTGTCTAATATCAAAGCTACAGCATAGTTATGTCCAGTTTTCAGAATTCTGAATTATCTATGTCCAGTTTTTAAAGGTCAAATATAGTTGTGTCTGGACATGAATGCCAGTCAAGGTTTAACCTAGCCTAACATTTACATTGAGTTTTAACAATCTAGATCCATTCCAGTCAACATTTAACCTAGCCTAACATTTAAATTGAGTTTTAACAATCTAGATCCATGTCAGTCAAAGTTTAACCTAGCCTAGCATTTACATGAAGTTTTAACAATCTAGATCCATTCCAGGCAACGTTTTAACCTAGCCTAACATTTACACCAAGTTAAACTAGATCCATGCCAGTCAAAGTTTAACCTAGCCTAACATTTACATCGAGTTTTAACAATCTAGATCCATGCCAGTCAAAGTTTAACCTAGCCTAACATTTACATTGAGTTTTAACAATCTAGATCCAGAATGCAGAGCACTGTCAATATGTTCTAGGGTGGCTTCTGATAGACATATCTAGAAGTTGGGAAGCAGTTTCTAAAGGATCCATCTCAGATGCTTCTGCCACTATTTTTAAAACTGAAATGTGTCCAAACTGTTTGGCCATCTTAATAGTGTCCAAATTTTGTGGCAAAAAATTGATGCATACCACATTCGTGATATTTTTTACAACAAATTGTAACTTTTTGTCACAAATGGATGCATCTATTGAAAATAGCTGCAGGGATGTTCAGATACGTTCAGGCAGATGCAGACATGTATTTGTGTCTGTGTCCACCCTTTTGAAATTTCTGCTCATTATGTCCTTGTCAGGGTTTTTTGAAAAGCCTACCCTTTTTTTAAACAAAAAAGGATTGTGAGGAAATGTCTACCAGGAATAGTGTTAGTGCAGAAATGCAGCAGGACTAGTATCATGACATATCTTGTATTTTTTTTTATAAATCATTGTATCATTCTTAGCCAGTCAGGATTGTTAATTTTGAAACATTCCATGTACTCTTAAAACCATAAGAGGGTGTCTTATGCATACAGTTCTAAAATTCTAAAGTTCTGAGTTCAGTTGGCACAGTCCATTTCCCACAAAGGGGAGTCTCTAGTATTCTTCAAAGTAAAACATATTGATTTGAAATTCAAATTACATTTTTTAAACAAAGATATTTGTCATACTTTATAATATATTTATATGTATAGTTTTCTGTGTCTCTTACGGCTACAATACTTTCTTCTCAAGTTCTTTGTGTTGCTGCTTCAGCACCATGCTTCTCAGTTCTCTCACCCAGAGAACTCAAGAATGCACTTCGTAACTGTAAGAGATACAGTACCTGTACTTATCAAATGGGTAATGAGTTTTCTATCTTCTGATTGGACAACAGCTGTGTCCTTATAGAACAATACAAAAGTGGGAACAAAGAGGAAGCGGGGAGCTACAGACCAGTCAGCCTCACCCCAGTAGTGGGGAAGATCATGGAAGCACTACTGAAGGAGAGATTGTTGGAAAATCTGGTTGTCAGTGGACTACAGGACCCAAGGCAGCATGGTTTCACCAGGGGGAGGTCATGTCAGACCAACCTCATTGAATTTTTTGACTGGGTGACTAGGGAGGTGGATCAGGGGAGGGCAGTGGACATGGCCTATCTGGACTTCAGCAAGGCCTTTGACACTGTGCCACATAGAAGACTATTACACAAACTGGGGAATATGGGTGTGGGCAGGACAGTAGTGTGGTAGGTAGGTAACTGGCTTGGCGGCAGGACACAGAGGGTGGTGGTAAATGGCTGTCACTCCACAGAGGGAAGAGTGACCAGAGGGGTACCACAGGGATCAGTGCTGGGAACGGTCCTATTCAACATCTTCATCAGTGACATTGCGTAGGACTTAGAAGGTAGAATTTCACTGTTCGCTGATGACACAAAGCTCTGTAACACAGTAGACACACCAGAGGGTGTAGACAGAATGAGAAGGGACCTGCAGAAACTTGAAGAATGGTCAGGGGTTTGGCAGTTGAAATTCAATGCAAGGAAGTGCAAGATAATGCATAAGGGGCACAAAACCCTGGCACAATATATCAGTTGGGGGTGAGGATAAGCATGCACCAAGCAGGAAAGGGATCTTGGGGTTATCATCTCTGATGATCTCAAGGTAGGAAACAGTGTGACAAGGCAGCAGGTAAAGCAAATAGGATGCTGGGATGCATAGGCAGGGGCATCACCAGCAGGAAAAGGGAGTTCATAATTCCACTATACAAGACACTAGTGAGGCCCCACCTGGAGTACAGTGTACAGTTCTGGAAACCTTACCTATGCAAGGACATAGACAGGGTAGAGAAGGTTCAGAGGAGGGCAACAAAGATGGTACATGGATTGCATCACAAGTCCTATGAGGACAGGTTGAAGGAACTGAATATGTACTCCCTGGAGGAGAGGAGGAAGAGAGGGGATATGATAGAGACATACAAGTATCTTACAGTGAGGAACAGGGTGCAGGAATACACTATTTTTAAGCAAAAAAGATGCTCCAGGACTAGAGGGTGTGGGATGAAGTTGGAGGGAGGACGAGTCAGAGGAAACGTGAGGAAGAATTTCTTTACAGAAGGGGTGGTGGACAAGTGGAACACCCTGCCAGAGTAAGTGGTGGGGGTTGAAACAATCACGGGATTTAAGGATGCATGGGATAGACATAAAGGAATTCTGGAGGTCAGGGGTAAGGGGCAACAGACTTCTAGGAAAACATAAACTGAACTTACAAGCTCAAATGGGCAGACTGGGTGGGCCATAGGCCCTTATCTGCCGACACTGTCTATGTATGTATCTATGTAATGACCTTGAAGCTGGCACTACTTCTTGGCACCCTGGTCATCCCAGGAGCACTGTCAGTGTTATCTTCGGGCAGTGACAGTTTTGAATTCTGAGAGGGAACTTTTGGCAGCCATTTTTTTTCCTCACACCTGACAGGGAACCAGCTGAGAGAAAAAAAATGTCAGACATTCCTCCATCTCAATTTGACATGTTCTTACAAGAAATCCTACAAACATTTTAAGACAACACAGAGAAAACTCAAGAAACAACTGAAGTACCGGCTAATAAGAAGAGAAAAGAAAAAACTGTGTGTAATTTTTCACAGTTGTCTTCTGAGGAATCCGATTCATTAGAAGCTCAAAAAGATGAATACAAAAAAACAATTGCTTGGTTTGTTAACATTTTTAAATGTTGGGCTACAGCTAGAAAGCTAACCATAGACTTTAAAAATGTCACAGAAGATGAAATATGTGCAGCACTAAGACAATTTTATGCTGTAGTACCTCAGGGGAGATGGAAAAGAGTACAGCCTCTTCAGCTTACTCAGCCTGTGGGCAGGTTTGAACAGATATTTAAACAATCCTCAAGTTAGTCGCTATATAAGCATAACAAGCTCACCAGTGTGTCCATCCCCAAGGTTTCCAATGGACTGGGTGGGCAGGTAGCTGGTGGGCCTGCAGTCTCCACTAGTCCCCTTCAGGCAGCGCTGTGCAATGCCAGATCGATGAGAAACAAGACTGCTACTATGGCAAACATGATTTCATCTGTTGATTTGGCTTGCATTACAGAAACCTGGTTAGGGGATGATTCTGGGCCAGTTCTGGAGGCAGCCATTCCTGAGGAGTATTCTGTGGTGCACTGCCCGAGAAAGGGAACGCAGGAGTGGGGCTGTCTGTTTTAGATCCAGTCTAAACTTTGCTGTGCACCCAGTAGGTTCTACCTCATCCTTTGAGTGTGTGACAGTGTAGGTGTGGGCTTCAGGATTCTCCTATTTTGCTGCCCTCTGGGGTGGGGTGGAGACTTCCTGCAAGATGTTGTGGATTTTGTAATTGACAGGGTGTTGAAGTTCCCCGGATGGTTGGTTCTGGAGGATTTCAATGCCTGAGTGGATGATGAATCCTCACATTTTGGATGCGACTTCCTCCAGCTGATGACTTCTCTAGGCCTGTTACAAGCAGTTGCTTTTGCAGCCCATCACCATGGCCATACCTTGGATTTGGTGTTATCACTGGTGCTTGAGGTCATGGACCTCAAAACTGGGTTTTGAGGTAATGGACCTTGACTGATCGGGTGACGTGGTCTGATCATTGCACAGTAGAGTTCTCGTTTGGGGCCCCCCCCCAGTAGTTCCTCTTCTGTGGAGATGGTCAGCTATCACCCTTTGAGGGGAATGTCCTCAGAGGAATTTTTGGCGGTAGTTGATCTATCTGGTGTGAGTACTGCTTATGCAATTGGCATGGGTGAGGTGATGGATGCCTATAATAAGGGTGTCTCAGGGGCTATTGACGCTGGTGCACTGGTCCGTACACGACCCAGTTCCTCTCGCTTGAGACCCCCATGATTTGTTGGGGCTCTCAAGGAGATGAAGCTAAGGGTCAGAAGTTGGAGCATTGCTGGCAGAGGACCCATTCCGAGGAGGACAGACTGGCCTCGTGCACTCATTATTGTGAGTTCCAAGTGGCAATTGACTGAAAGAAGGTAGAGTTCCTGTCCAGGAAGATTGCTGCAGGGAGCAATAGACCAGTTTAGCTCTTTCGGACTGTAGACAGACTACTTCATCCGGTCTGTCTGCAGCCGAAAAAAGCATTTTCTATTGCATTATGCAAGAGGTTTGCTCAGTTCTTCTCTGAAAGAGTGCCCTATTTCCGTGCTGGGTTCTCCCCAGCAGGGCAAAGATTGCCCCACAATGGTTAGCCTGGTGGTGGCATAGGCACTCTGACTGTCTGGGAGGAGTTTAGGCCCGTGGAGGTAGCTGATGTTGTGGAGGTGATCTTGAAGCTGTAGCCCACGTTTTGTGAACTGGACCTGGCCCCTACTCATCTCCTAGTGGGATGCGCTGGGATTTTTGGTCCAGTGTTCACCAAGATTGTCCAGTGTTTGCTTTTGGAAGGGATCTTCCCCAGTGCAAAGAGGCGTTGGTAAGGCCCCTCCTAAAGAAACCGTCTCTCGACCCTGACATCCTGGTGAATTATCATCCTATCTCCAACCTCCCATTTTTGGGGGGAAGGTTGTTGAGAAAATAGTGGCACTGCAGCTCAAAGTGCACCTCATAACCTATGACATCTATGAGTCTTTCCAGTCCAGTTTCAGGGCTAGGCATAACACAGAAACAGTGTTTGTCAAGGCGCAGAATGACCTCCTCAGGGCAAGAAATAGAGGAGATAGGTCAATCCTTGTTCTCCTTGATCTCTCCTCAGCATTTGACACCGTGGATCACATTGTGCTTTTGGATCACCTTAGAGAATATTGTGGACTCGCTGGTACTGTCATCAGCTGGTTTGAGTCCTATCTCTCGGGCAGCAAGCAACGGGTAGTGTTGGGGAATTTCTCCTCCTCCCCGAAGCTCCTGTCATGTGGAGTACCGCAAGGGTTGATTCTTTCGCCAATGCTGTTTGTGGTGTATATGCTACCCCTGGAAGAGCTCATTAGATGGTACAGTCTGGATTTTCACTGCTATGCAGATGACACCCAGCTATACATGTCTTTTGTCCCTGGAACAAATGATGAAGTGGAAGTGCTTAACAGCTGCCTGGCTGAAATCCAGGACTGGATGGCCTCCAACTGGGTGGGCTAAACTCCAACAAGATGGAGGTCCTGGTGACTGAGCCTCGCAGGCATGATGGGACTGCCTCTGGAGTGGCAACAGGACTGGTCCTAGGAACCACTCTGTTGCTGGCTTCCCATAAGGTGAGAAATCTGGGAGTCTTCCTGGGTGACAGACTGACACTTGATATTCAGGTGTCATCTGTTGTCCAAAGCGGGTTTTACCACTTGGTTTACTTAGTTTGGTAAAGGTTAAAGAAGGCCGATGGCCCATCGTGATTACCTTCCACTCCAAGTAGGCTAAGAAAGTAGAAGATTTCTCTTACTCAGGAGAAAGATGTCTAATTCCCTTTTAAATGAGAGGAAGTTGCTTTGGAACATTGCCCAGATTAAACCCCTAGTTCCGTATGAAGATCTGCCATCACTAGTACGCACCTTTCTCAGTTCCAGACTCAACTAGTGTAATGCTCTATACTTTGGGGTCTGTGGAGGGACCCTCCACCAGCTAAAGCTGGTGCAGAATGCAGTGGCCAGGTTGCTGACAGGCCTTTCTAGGTCATGTCACGTGATCCTGATCCTGCGTGATCTGCACTGGCTGCCTGTCAGGTGGAGGATCTTCTTCAAGGTGGGCTTGCTCACCTATAAGGCCCTATACGAATTGGGCCCTGGTTACCTGGTGGATCTCCTTACCCCTGCAACTTCAGTCTGCTTCCTTCACTCCTCCACCAGTGGCTTTCTTGTGGTTCCAAAGGCCAGGCTGAAAACCTCTGGTGATTGTGCTTTTGAGGTGGCTGGCCTGGCCCTCTGGAACTCGCTTCCAAGATCTATAAGGGTGGTGGAGGCATTTAAGAGGGGCCTAAAGACACATCTATTTAAAGTGGCCTTTCTGGAATACCCATAATCTTTTAACTCTGTTTTATTGTTTTAATATTTATTAATGATTTACTATTATGTTATGGGTTATGTCTGTATTTAAAAATGTTACATAACCCTGTAAGAGCATTGTTTTATTATAACCCTGCCTGTTTTTCATTGTGTAATGCGCCCAGAGCCTCTGGGATTGGGTGACATATAAATAAACCTTACTTACTTACGTACCAACTTTCAAACCTGCCAACATGTGTTAACAACAGTTTGCAAGCGTTATAGAAACAGCAAGCGAAAACAAAAAACAACACCATACAGCAATCTCACAGGCCGATCTACTTAAATTAAAAAACTCGGCAGAGCTGTTCACGTCAACTGCCACAGGACTTCTAAACAAATTATGGTTGGACATACAACTATGTATGGCTAGGATGGGAAGGGAAGGTTTAAGGCAGCTGAAACCTGAAAATTTCTCCATAAAAAGGGATGAACAAGGGCTACACTACATCACATTAAACTTTAATGAAAGCACAAAAAAATAAGCTAATAAATGAACCTAATTAAGAACAGTATCAGGGTTACATTTTCAAACTTCCTGGGAACTCTCTTTGCCCTGTAGCATCTTTCCAAAAATACACATTAAAATTACCACTGAACTGTCCAGCATTTTATCTACACCCCAGACAGTTTAAAGAGGCACTGACAACCTATCCAGAGGTCTGGTATTCACGAGAACCTCTAGGAGTAAACTATTTGGCAAACATGATGCCCTGGCTTAGTGAGCAAGCTAAACTGAGCACCTGGTACACTAATCACAGTGTCTGGGCTACTGCCATGCATCTCTATCATCAGTGGGACTAGAATCCCGAGAAATCATGTCCATTATTGTGCGTCACTCAGAACTGAGCTTCCATCATTACTGGGCTGCATCTGTTGAGGAGAGAAAGACCTGGAACTCCATACTGACCTTAGGCAGAAGACCACAGGGAGAAGGGGCTGAAGCCATACCATCCACATCCAGAAGACCACAGCATGACGGAGCCAAAGCCATGCCATCAACATCAATGATGAAACCGAGCCAGATCCCAGTAAAGCGCTAATTGCCAAATAGAGTGGAGAAACGTCTACTGCACATTGGAAAATGCCAGATTAAATCAACTGGACGCAACTTGGTGCATGACAGCAGCTCTCCCTTCCACCTTTGAGCAGCTCACTCCGATAACACCAGAAAATCCATTAATGGATTCAACCTCCTCCTCAGTAACGTGATACTGGGTTCCCAATGAAACAGCCCAACCTGGAGCAAGCGACCACCATCAATCACACAGTGCTGCAGCAAACTTAACCCCTGAAGCACTTCACAGCGTTAAGCACTACAGAAACAAAAGCTGATAAAAAAAGACACTGTCATTAAGTTGTTTGTGGCACCTTCTACTAACAACATTGCAAACCTCCTGGTTCAGCAGCTACAGAATTAACTTTTTATACTGAACAACTGTGTTTTCCCAGGACAAGTCCAGTTCATCAACTACTCCAAATGACATGCTCTCTGTTTAACAAATGGTTCTTTTTTGCTGACTAGTTAAAAACAGTTCTCTTTTGTTGACTAGTTAAAAAAAAAAAAATTCAACTCGGATTAAATCAGTTTTATTGTTTTACCCCCCCTCCCCAAGTTTTAGGACTAATCTGTCACCTTTATTTAAATATATGTCATTATTGTTTCTTGAGCCTTACTTTTGAGGCCTGAGTATTCTTTTGACTGCACACAACCCTTTACAGTCCATTTTATAAGAGCAATAAGATACTCAGGGTGTGGGTTGTGCCTGATAAGAACACTTCCCAGGTGCTGAAGACACTTGGTGCAAGCGACTCATGCCTCTCAACAAATCTGGGGCATGCTTTTATCAGGCAACAACCCACACTCCGTTGTGTCTTATTGCTTTCATATAAACCAGTGAATGACCTGTAAGAAACTGGGATTCTTCATGATACCTTGAGTTTAAACTTTTTAGTTTTAGTGGCAAACTGTCAGTAAATGAAATCTTTCTAGAAATAATTAAATATTAAGGTGTAGCTAGGGGTTGGGTTACCATTCATTAGTCCAACCCCAGTTTTGGTTATGAGGTACAAGACAAAGCTGAGTACCTTATTCCCCTAGGGTTCGATTAACAAAGGTAGCCCAACCCCTGGAGTGACTTAATGCAAAACATCTAAACTGTTTTTATGTTTTAAAATTAAGATTTTTATCACTAAAATTTGAATTTTGTTATTGAGTGCAAGGTTATGCAGTTGTTATCAGGAAACATTTGGAATGTTGTCAGCCAATCAGAATGCTCCATTGCAAGCCAGTGTTTTTATTTAGTTAGTTTTTGTTTACCGGGTAAGTACCATAGCCAAGATATGACTATTTTCAGGCATGACCCGGGAGATTACAATAAGGAGGGATAAATAGGGAATACATTTTGTGTGAAGAGAAAAAACAAAAATACAGAGAGAAACAAGATTTCTCAATACATGAGTAAATAACAAGATAGGTCAGAGTTCATAAACAGTATCGAATAAATTCTGTGACAACAAACACATGTAGCAAACAACAGCTGGGTTAAGAGCAGCTGAAGCAATTTCAAATGAGACATAAGTGCCTAATAACATAACTGGATGGGCAGGATAAGTAGAGATCAGAGAACAGAGGACCGCCATGGAGTGTAAGCTTGGGCTGTCCAAGGGGCCATGGAGGGTCTGAGGTGCACCCAAGCGGGTGGGGGAGTCCTGAGAAAGAGAGGAAAGGAGCGAAGTTAAGCAGGATGAAATAATAGGCAGGGCTAAACATAACAAAGAAATGGGGCGAGTGTAATCTTAAGAGCACAGTTTGAGTAGCAGGACAGATGCATGTGCCAAAAACAATTAGAATAAAATCAGACACACCAGGTGAGTAGCTGCACCCACTAAATTACATTAAGTTGAAATGAAACTTAGCCTCTAAATTTAACATTTCATTTCAGCCCTTAACATATCCTTATAATTTTAGGTAGAAATTAAATAAATTGGGCTAACACAGACTATATCACTAGGCTAGAAAAAGGTCCAGAACAAAGCAAAATGTGCCACTCTTAAAATAAGCTGGAGCAGGATGAGCTTGTGGAGCTTTTAGTAGGAATTAATTAGAGTTCAGCAGCAGTATCCACAGTGGCATCTAAGAGGGACTGCAAGCAGCAAATATTATTTTCCAACGGCTAGGCTGAGAAAAGACCCCAAAGTAAAATTCAAAAGTCCTCAGCTTGTTATGTGTGCCAACTAACAGCCGGGCTGGCGACAAGGTCCATGTTCCCTTATCAGTTACCTTGCTTTAAGATTTGGAAGGTGGGTGATCTCCTGCACACATGACCGCTGTAGATTATAAGTTTGGGCTGTCCGAGGGGCCGTGGAGGGTTCGAGTCATGCCCAAACGGGGTTTTTATAATAAACATTTGGACTTGTCACTAAAAAATCGGTTTAATGGTACATGCTAATGACAGCTTCTTGACAAGGCATATCAGTCTTGATTTATGCTTGGAGAGCTCAAAAACCTGTGCTACAGTACATGGCTTAGAGCTGTTACCAACTCTGATCACCTGCTGCTCAGAGTTTGTACCATCGGTTTGATGTCAGGATGTTGACATTGTTCTGACATCACATAAATGATACAACAACATTCTAGTAAGAAAGCCTTTTCTTTGTATGGTTTCCAAAGTAGAAACTCCACCCCTGTATATATGGTATAAACATAACATGCTTTTTTGAAGGGACACTGTCAGCTTTTAGTTGATTTTTTTAGTTTCCTGCAAAAACGGTTGTTGCAGCGATATCTAGTATATCAATATCATGGCTTTCCAAAGCAAATTTAAAATTACTTATGTTACAGCACTGTGTTTATAAATTAGTTACTTTCCGGCACTTAGTACACTGGCCCATATCAGAAAAACCTTTTTATATATAGACCTAAAAAATGTCAAACTGAGCAAAGCACGAGTTTGTGGGTGTTTTGGCGTCATGTTGAACATGCACATGCCTAAGGAATAGTCCACAGAGGTTTTAAGTCAGCTAGGGAAAAGGAAGAAAATATAGTAAAATTAAGGCTTAACTATGTTTTAAATTCTAGCTGGCACTTTACTGTATATGGGGAGCTAGTATAGATATGTGTAACCCCTAGGTGGCGCTATCCCAAGGGCTACTACCCCTGCCTGTTTGGCTAGTATCAGGTTAAGGGACCTGAGTTCTGAAACGGGTGCCTCCACCCAGAAGTCAGGGTTGGTAATGGTCAAGCTAACCTGGGCACAGCCCTCCAGGACACTGTAACCCCCCTCTTTCCCCTCTAGTGGCCTGAACACTGTACAATAATCAATTTCACAGTACACTTGGTATACCACACAAGTGCCTACACTGTTTGCACTTACCACCAGGGCTGGTTCCTCTGGCTCGACCCTGGGGACCCCCTGTAAAACAAGGTTAAGCACAGCAAATAGCAACAGTACAGTACTTTGAGCACAAACTGGAACCACAGTCAGATTACATGCAGAAAAAGTTAGATCTGATTTATTCAGGGTAATTGAACAAGGGAGGGGCAAAATCAGGTTAATTAGCTTAAAGGTTATATCAATCAAGCAGTTATGCATGTGCCTTGAGTCCCCCCACACAGTCCACCTCTGGGTACCCAGGTGGAGAAGAGATGGGCTAACCAGGACCGTTGCCCAGGATTGCAGCTGGTTGGGGCCCTGTGATGGAAAACACAACATGCAAAGTACACAATATTTGTAATCTGGAGCCATAGAGCTCAGTTTGTAAAGGAAACGAAACAACAAGACAATCAGATGACACACTCAGATTAAGCTGTTGTTGCAGGGAGCTACCCTGGTATTTACTCACAATACCCAAGACTGGACAAAGGCTGGACAAAAATCGAGACTGCAGGTGGTTTATCTGGAATGCCAGGAGAAGCAGGGCCCACACAAGTTGCAGAGGTGTCATTCCTTTTCAAGCGTGGAGCAGGGGGCTGGTCCCCAGGCAGGTCTCTCATCGATGGCTTCCTGTGCAGTGGGTAGTCTGGCTGGGCCAGTCTGGCAAGGCCCAGACCGCATGGAGACAAATTTGAGTGCAGTCTGTTTTGGGCTGGATACAGCTTCCAGCAAGCAGAACACAGTTCGCACAGTGGAGAACTAACTCACAACCCACTAGCAGCTCATAGCACATTTACATGTATGGGAATTCTACTGTACCAGGCAAAGCTCTCCCCAATCTCAATCGCAAAGTCTCTGCACACACTGGAGCTTAGGGGTAGCTGGAACTCCTGACAGGCCAATCACATTCAGCAAAATCTTCGGTCTTCTTCAGGTTGAGCCTGGCCCACTTCAGTAGCTTACTTTAGTCACACAAACTTGGATTAAGTCCAAAATAATTCTCTTCTCTCTCTCAGGAGCAGCAGGCAGACATACAGGCCAAACACTCAGCCTTTTCCCAGCTCTCCCATGCGAATCCACTCAGGATTGCTGCACAGAATTACTTCAGCTCCTTCTTCTTGAACTTCCAGCTCAGAACTAACTGAAAACTGCAAGCAGCCCGAGACTTCCCCAAGATCCAAAAGATTTGGTTGGCTGATTTGGCTGTCAGTCAAAGCAAGAGCTCCCCCTTCAGTTGCAAAAAAAGGCGCAAAAAAAGCTCCAAACTAAAGTTCCTACAGATTTTGAATTCAGACAGCTCCTGTAGTCCGGCTACATTTTAGGTCCCACCAGTACTGTTTGTCCAATTTGCAGTCCAGGACCAATATAGTGGAGACAAACAAAACAGTCCTTACTACAAAGAAAGCAGGTTAGACAAAGTAAATTTTCATTATCACTCTAAATGATTTTCAGTAAATAATTACATCTTTCAACATAGCTCCCTCTCAGATTACTTAAGCTGCAATTAGGCAGCTCTTAAAGAGACAGTACAAAGAGGCTATACAGGCTCTGGTAATCACATTTAAACTGCTAAAATGCAGGACACCAGCCTGGCAGTGAGCATTTAGGCAAGCTCAATGAAGACTTTTTTTGGAACCTCCATTTGTAGGGGGGTTACATATGGCTGCAACAATCATTTTTGCAGGAAATTAAAATACCAGCTGAAAGTTGACAGTATCCCTTAAAATTTTCTTGCAGTCAGTGTATTTTTTGGCCCCTTGATCACTTGGTGCCCCCCCCTTGTGCCAACTGCCCCAGTCCCATCACCTCAACATCTCTAGGATTTTCTCAGCCAGTGTGTTCCTCTAGGGTGTACCCCCTCACAGCAGCTGTGGGGCTCCCCCATCCCCACAACAAAATGGATCTGGTTCTGTGACCGTGCCTATTCATCGGGTGCAGAGCCTTCAGTTGATTGGAGTCATCTTGGTGTCTGGGGTTTTTCCTTGTATTCTCTTCGCATCCCAAGGAGCCGCATGCAGTAGAGTCAATGACGACACCATGCACGCGCCCGTACGTGGTACATTGAACATCCTGGCACTCTCTAACCTTCTGAGTGGTCCCAACCCCCTACCCCCAGCCACCACTAGGGGCCAAGCTAACACTGAGCTTTGTGCCACCCCCCTTCCTGGAGGATGGCTGTCCATCAGATGTGTGATCCTTCTCCCCCTAGCTGACCAGCTGACAGTCTGAGTTTCCTCTCGAACCGGGGTTTTCAGCGTTGCAAGCAGTAGCACTGCTGCTGTGCTGGTGAACAGTCTTCTTTACATTTTTAAAAAACAAAACCACCCATCACCCAACTCCTTAGTACCCACCCACTCACCTGGTGCCAGGAATACAATCTCATCATTTGTTTTTAACAGTAAATGAAATTACTTTGGAAATTTGTCCATATCAAGTAGTGATCTTTGCTGAGTAAGTGCATCCATTTGAATTGTTAAGTTTCTTTCTCTGCTAGTGGCCTCTCCGCACTAAGGACCGAGAGCAAAGAACATCACTGGGAATCTGCCAGGGAGTCAGCCAGGAGAGACAGTCAGCAACCAGGAACTCTAAACGTGTCAACAGTGGTAAAGCTGTATATAAAAAGATAAGTACCTTGTTTGAACCTGTTTAAGCAAGGTCTTAGCAGCACCTATCTGGGTAAGCACTACCAATGAATTCAGGAGCCATTTGTGCTGAAGTGCTGCCTATTGCTAATATTATTGCCAGTTCAGTTTAAAAATATCTGCTGAAGTTGTTTTGTACTGTCTTTGCCCTAGCTTGGTTAGCACTGAAAGTTAAAATTAGTAGTCTGTTTTGTAGTGGCACTAACTGCTTTTAGTAATACTTTTAGTTTAATTTAGAAGTTTGTGCTAAAGTTGAATCTATTGCTACACCCAATTTTACTGTACACTACAAGTTCAATTAGAGGTCTGTTTCAGTACTAAAGTTGTTGCCTAAGGTATTAGTATGAAGGTACAGAGGAGAGACCATTGTGGTGGCTGTGGGGTGCTCTTCTCTAGGGATATGCTCTGGAGGAGGGAGCACTGCCCCATATGTAGGACCATGGCAGAGCTCCATGCTCAGTTGGTGGCACATGGGTAGAAATCTCTCAGTTGTGTCACCAGCTCAACTGGAAACCATGCCCACCCCCTCCACTTCCCTGGAGGCCCACTGGTGGAGAGTGGTGGGCTGGGGGTGGGGAAGGGAGGCAGGGTTAGCCACAGAGAGGTTATCTATCCCATAGCCATCCAGACAGCAAATCATTTTGAACCCCTAGAGGAGGCTCAGGTACCTGACTCCATTGTGGGGGACTGTAAGTTACGCGGTGGTGTGGGGCAGGTCAGCACGATGGCGCCCAAGGGGTTGGGCAGAAGCAAGTCTACCAGAAGAGTTCTTGTGGTTGGGGACTCAATGATTTGAGATGTGGAGAGGGTGCTGGGAGGGGGATATGAAGGGAAAAGGATGGTCTGATGCCTCCCAGGTGCATCAGCTAACTGGGGTGTAGACAGGATAGGGAAGCTGGCAGAGAGGGAGCAGTGGGAGCCTTGTTGCTGGTACACCTGGGTACCAATGACCTGGTGAATCAGTCTGTGGAGATGGTGAAGCTGAACATTTGAAGATTGGGGGACAGAGCGGCAGCACACTCGGCCTCCCTGGCCTTTTCTGAGGTCTTCCCTGTGTGGGGCAGGGAGGGCAAGAAGGACAGAATTTAGAGGGATGAGATAGAGGGGTTTAATGGCTGGCTTAAAGAGATCCACCAAGATAAAAGTTTGCAGCCTCTGCTCCTGCCATGTTGTTGGCTTACTTTCACAGCTTGCTGGTAGTATGTTGATGGCAACAAATAATCCAACCATTAAAAAGCTATCTCACTCAAAAAGTTCTATAAACCGGATCCCAAGGACTTCTCAGTTCTAAGTGCCACCCCCGTCTCGCCCCTGTACTCACTGACGTGATGACGAGATGCAAAGTAGAGCGCAGGGGCATGCCCCATTATAGTCAATGGGGGGGCCACTTTACAATCTTTTTTTAAATATTATAATGGCCACTTGGTAATGAAACGTGGGCACCGGTGAACTAACAAGGGCCTTTAGCACCTCCGAGAAGGTTACTGTATGTGCTACTTGTCTTAGGCCCCTCCCCAACTCTACAAACTCCTCTTGCATTGCTCTGATCCCATTTCTAGCCAGGTCATTTGTTCCCAAGTGGACAATGACATCCAGCTCCCTCCCTCGTGCAGCTTCTCCCACGATCCTGATGATTCTCTTCCTGTCCCTCCAAGCCGTGGTGCCAGGCAGGCACCTTACCTCCCTCCCTCTCCCCTTCCTCCCCCACTTCTACCCCTTTAATTATTGAATCATCCACCAGGAGTTGTTTCCTTCCCCTGTGGGGTCCCATGCCACCCTCCTGTGGGTCTCTTTTGTGAAGGTTCCCAGCATCCTCCTTGGCCTCCACTGCAAGTGCCTCCATAGAGGAACCACTATCCACCAGAAGAGTGTATGAATTGTGGACAAGTACAGCTGGAGGGATGCAACTCTGTTCCACCACCCTTTCCCTCCATGAGCCCACCCTGTTCCAGCCTCTTCTCTTTCTTGGCAACCTCTGAGGTAGTGGCATTGGTCCTAGTGGTCCCTGGGTGGGGGAGGAGGTTTCATGAATCCTAGCCAGGCCAGCCAGGAGACGGGTAACCTCCTTCCTCAGACCAGAGAGGTGCCTACAAATGGGGCAGCATTGTACCTTCCAGAATGTCTCCCAGAACACTGCTGCCCCACAGCCATTGCACTGCACCACTCCTATCATGTCTTATTTTGTGTCCCCTCTTCTGTTTCTCTGCATGCTTACTCTCTCCTCTCCTTACAACTCTCACTCTTCCTGTTCTGGGACAGCAACTTCCTATATTCTTCAGTAACCTTCTTCTTCCTTGCTCAGTGTCAGACCACCAGCAACTAGAGGGGGAGAGCGAGCTACTTTTTTCCTTTAGACTACACTGAACTGAATTATTACTTTTTGGACCTGTGTAAGTAACTAGTATTGATTCTGTTTTTGGGGTGGACTTTTCTTAGTTTCAACTTTAATTTGCCAGGGAGGAACTGTAGCTAGGAGATATTTGCAGTCAGTTGTGACTAGATCTGTTACTTAGCCTTTGTGAAATAGGTGTCTGAAAGGAAGGAAGGCACTCCCCGGGGTGGAGGGTAAGAGTTGTAGGTGATTGTTTCTGGACAGCATAGGTTTACTCCCACCCACCCTCCCCAAGCATATACTTCCTTTATAGCAGGGCCTCTGACATCACTTCCTCAAAACTGCTAACAACATACACCTGTTCATATCCTTAAAGGCATAGCACACTGAATAGGGGGTAGAGACACTCACAAGCTTACACACACTAAAACAAGAATAAAAAAACCAAAAAGCATCTGTAACTGAAAGGGTCACAGACATATGGGGAGTGGTGCAATGCACTGGCTGTGGAGCAGCAGTCTTCCGGGAGACATTCTGGAACTGTGTTGCTGCCCTATTTGCAGGCAACTCTCTGGTCTGAGGGAGGAGGTTGTTTGTCTCCATGCTGACCTGGCAAGGATTCAGGACACCTGCTCCCACACCCAGGGACCACCCAGGCCACCGCCACTACCTCAGAGGTTGCCAAGAAAAAGAAGTGGTTGGACCACGGTGGGCTCAGGGAGGGTGAGGGTGGTGGAACAGAGGCGCATCCCTCCAGTTGTGCCTCTCCACAATTCATTTGCCACTCTGGTGAAGCATGGTTCCTCTATGGAGGCACCCACAGTGGAGACCAAGGAGGATGCTGGGAACCTCCACAATGGAGACCCACAGGAGGGCGAGACTCCAGGACCCACAGGGGAAGGAAACAACTCCTGGTGGGGACTCCAATTGTTAGGGGGAGAACTGGGGAGGGAGGGGAAAGGGAGGTAAGGTGCCTGCCCAGCACCAAGGCTTGGAGGGACAGGAAACGAATCCTTAGGATCGTGGGAGCAGCGGCAAGGGGGAGGGAGCTGGATGTCATTTTCCACCTAGGGACGAATGACCTGGCTGAGAATGGGATCAGAGTAGTACAACAGGAGTTTATGAATTTGGGGAAGGACCTTAGACAAGTAGCAGACATGGTAACTTTCACGGAAGTGCTACCTGTCTATGGCATGAATGAGGCTAGGGCACTCCGCACCATGGGATTCAATGACTGGTTGAAAAGCTGGTGCAGAGCTCAGGGATTTGGCTTCATTGGGGACTGGAGCTCCACCTGGAGGGATGCAGGCCTATACAGGTGTGATGGTCTGCATCTATCCTGGAGCAGAACCAGGATCCTAGGTGATAGGTTTAAATGCTTCAGTGGCAAACATTTAAACTAGCCAAGGGGGGGAAGCACTGAAGAGGAGAAGGGAAATCCTAGCCCCCCCAAAATCAGGGTAATTAGTGAGGTAAACACCAAAATAGAGCAGTCGATAGGGAGAAGGGCAGGGTAAATGGAGAAAAAGACAAAGGCAGTAGGGACAGGGATGCGGCAAAAAGAAATACAGCCATAAAAAATATGGAGGGTAATGAGCACCAATGCCCGTAGTCTAGTTAAAAAGCTCCCTGAAATGGTGGCCTTGATGGAAGAGGAATGCCTGGATATTGTGGCAGTCACAGAAACATGGTACACAGAGAACTATGACTGGGATGTCAACATACCAGGGTACACAATCTACAGGAAAGACAGGGAGGGAAGAAGAGGAGGAGGAGTGGCTCTCTATGTAAGGGAAGGGATCAAAGCAACAGAACTAAAGTGTAAAGAGGGAGGAGAGGAGGCATTGTGGGCCACCCTGGAGACTGGAAATGGCTCCACAATCTGCACGGGGTAGTATACAGACAGTCTCAGGGGGAGGAAATGGACAAGGAAATGATAGAAGGCATCCTTGGGATGGCAGAGAAAGGGGAGATATTGCTGATGGGGGACCTGAATATGCCAGATGTTGACTGGAGCACATTTGCTGCAGTCACATCCAAGAGCAGGGCCATTCTCAATGCCCTACAGGGAGCATGCCTCAGACAGCTAGTTTTGGAACCCACTCGGGAGAGAGCAATCTTAGACCTGGTACTCTCAAATGGGGATGGAGAGAGGCTGTCTGACCTTGAAGTTGGTAGCCTTCTGGGAACAAGCGACCACCAAACAGTGTGGTTCATGATAAACTTAGCTGTAGAGTCAAGCCATACAAAAGTGAAGGTACTGGACTTCAGGACGGCTGATTTTGTCAAAATGGGAGAGTGCTTCAGAAAAGCACTAGCAAACAGGCAAGAAGCTGGGGTGGAACAACAATGGGGAAACATCAAAACCACCATCACAGAGGCAAGTCTTTGTGTGAAGCAAATAAACAAATCAAAATGAAAGAAAAAACCACTATGGTTCTCAAAAGAAGTGGCGGGGAAGGTAAGGGAAAAAAAGATAGCATTCAGGAAGTATAAGGAAACACAGAAGAAGCAGGACAGGGAACAGTACCAGTTAAAGCAAAAGGAAGCGGGTAAGGCAGTCAGAATAGCAAAGGCTCAAACTGAGTAAAAGATAGCCATCTCGGTTAAGAAGGGGGATAAAACCTTTTATAGGTACATTAGGGAGCAAAGAAAGACTAAGGCAGGGATACTGAGGCTGAACAAAGAGGAAGGTGGTTGGGCAGACAGCGACAGTGAAAAAGCAGGGATACTGAATGAATACTTCTGCTCAGTATTCACAATGGAAAAGCAGGGGAAAATACCTAATCCAGTCAATAGAAACACTCTGGATGGGGGGGGTTGATATTAGTCCTTTCACAGAAGAAAGGGCTCTGAAAGAACTTTTAAATCTGAAGGTGGATAAAGCAATGGGGCCTGATGGGATTCACCCCAGAATTTTAAAAGAACTAAGGGAAGAACTAGTGACACCACTGATTACCGTTTTTAATAAATCATGGGAGGATGGGGGTGGTACCTGAGGACTGGAGGAGGGTGGTTGTGATTCCCCTTCACAAAAGTGGAAGCAAGACAGAGGCAGGAAACTGCAGACCTGTCAGTTTGACCTCAGTGGTAGGAAAAATAATGGAATCACTTCTGAAGGAAAGAATTGTTGAGTACCTAGAGGCCAGTGGGGCACAGGACCCAAGGCAGCATGGATTCACAGTGGGAAGATCATGTTAGACAAATCTAATTGATTTCTTTGACTGGGTGACCAAAGTAGTAGACCAGGGAGGGGCTGTGGACATGGCCTATCTAGACTTTAGCAAGGCATTTGACAGAGTCCCGCACAAAAGATTAATAAACAAATTAGCCAGCCTGGGAGTGGATCCTAGGGTGGTAGCTGGGGTAAAACACTGGTTGGACAACAGGACACAGCAGGTAATAGTAAATGGAGTCCACAGTGAAGAAAGGAGGTTTACTAGTGGGGTACCACAGGGTTCAGTACTGGGGCTGGTCCTTTTTAATGTCTTTATAAGTGACATTGCAGAGGGACTGGAAGGGAAAGTATGTCTCTTTGCAGATGACACAAAGATCTGTAACAGGGTTGATACACAAGGTGGGGTGGAAAGGATGAAAAGGGGCTTGGCAAGGTTGGAGGAATGGTCAAATGTATGGCAGCTTAGATTCAATGCAAAGAAGTGTAAAGTAATGCACATGGGAAACAAAAACCCAGGGAAAGAGTACTCAGGGGGGGGTGAGATACTGACAACAACAAAAATGGAAAGGGACCTGAGGGTAGTCATATCTGATGACCTAAAGGTGGGCCAGCAATGTGAGAAGGCTGTAAGGAGGGCTGGGGGGATATTGGGATGCTAAGGGAGAGGCATCACCAGTAGGAAACAGGAAGTTATTGGCAATCTGTACAGACAGTTGGTAAGACCACATCTGGAGTACTGTGTACAATTCTGGAGACCCCATCTCTGCAAAGACATAGACATGGTGGAGGCTGTCCAGAGAAGGGCAACCAAAATGATGCAGGATCTGCATCAGAAGACATATGAAGAAAGACTAAAGGAACTAAAGATGTATAGCCTCGAGGAAAGGGGGGGGACATGATAGAAACTTTCAAATACCTCAATGGAATTAACAAAGTCCAAGAGGGTAGCATCTTTCAGAAAAAGACATGTGCAAAAACAAGGGGGCACAATTTGAAGATAGAGGGGGGACGGCTCAGAGGCAATGAGAGGAAGTATTTCTCCACAGAGAGGGTTGTGGATACATGGAACAGCCATCCTGAGGAAGTCGTAGAGGCAAAAACAGTGGAGGCATTCAAGAATACATGGGACAGACATAAGGCAATTCTAGTGGGGGGTAGGAGGAAGTAGGCTGTTGGTTAACTAGGATCTGCAGCTTATCCGTTAGGTAGGCAAATGAACAGACTAGGTGAGTCAAGTGGTCTTTATCTGCCGTCTAATTCTATGTTTCTTAGGGTTGACAAAACTAATGTTTCTCTATGATCCTTCCCCTTCCTATTGCCAAACACGAAGTTCCTGTTGTCAGTCAAATATAGTGGCTATAAAAGTAGAACTGGCTTAGGGTGGCTGGGTGGAGGGGTGGGATGGAGGGCAATTAGTAAGAAAAAAGGTTAGCAACAGGAAGTTGTAATTTGAGTCACCTGCTTTTATATTGTCTAAGCCACACCTCCAATTAAGCTCTTTCTCCTCCTACTAGTTTAGCAAAGTAAGTTGATAAAATACCCTTCCCAGCACAGAACACACACTGACTTTCTTTCTTTTCTTTTTTTTTTAACCCTAAATAAGACCCCTTCTACTTCTAATAAAGTATCTGTCTGCTTAATCTCAACAGACCCTGACTCCTGCTGAGATAGATGTGTTAAATTAGAAAAATAAAATCCGGGAAGTCCTTGGGACCCAGTTTATTGAATTTTTACGAGTGAAATAGCTTTTTGATGATTGGATTATTTGTTGCCATCAACATACTCCCAGCAAGCTGTGGAGGTAAGCCAGCAACATGGCAGGTGCAGAGGCTGAGACTGGTAGGGCTCTTTAAGGAATGATGTCAGGAGCAGGGGTACCACTTTGTGGTGGACTGAGGGGGCTTCTGGGATAGAAGGCCCTTCAAGGGTGATGGACTCCACCTGACAAGAGAAGGAGCCTGAGAGCTGGGGCAGAAGTCTGAAGTCTGTATCGCATGTTTAAACTGACTGCTGGGGAGACTGGGGCTATTGGAACCATAGTGACAGCTGAGAAGCCCATGCCACTTATGGTGCATGAAGAATGAGATACTGTACCTACAAGGATACCCTCTACTAGGAGAGCAGGAGTAGGTTTGTGTCTTCTGCCCTAGAAAGTTCATTCAGGGCACTACTACCAAAAGCTGGAGTTCCTAATGGTGCTTTATAATGGCTTGAAGATACTAAAAAAAATAACAGTAGGAGAAAAAATTGTTATGGTTTTGAAATTAATGTATTTTTTTCCAGTTGCTTCTGCTGCTGGGTCCAGAAACTGATTCAAGGTAACATCTATGAACAATGTAAAATGATCTTACAGAAAGTCTGACATTTCTATTTTGTTTTTGTGGAGCAGAGAATTTGGGCTGCCAGTCTTGAAAATTAATTTTCTAGATGGAACAGTGGGGGCTTTATATTAGGTGCTGGTAGTTCTGTAATCATATATGGCAGGTAGCCAATCTGAGTGCAGTATTTGTCCTTCCCATTTTATAAGTAAGCCACAACCCATGACAGAGTGTGCATTACTGCTGAATTTGAGGAGTGGATTGATTTAACATTACCTCACACCCTGTTGTGGGTTTTTACTTCTTGTTTACATTTAACCCCGCCCCCAGTGCGCGACACACACACACACACATATACACACACACACGAGACAAGTTTCACAGCACAGTGTGTCAATCCAGGTCAAAAATAAATGACAAATAAAGCAATAAATTTGGAGTAGCTTCAAATGTTCAGTAAATGAATTCTAGGGTTTTTAAACACAACATACATTTTTAGGAGTCCTGACTGGTAGGCGGAGCGAGAAGGCTGATACTTATTATGTTTATTATGCAGTACTCTTCTGCAGCTTGACAACTGGATAAGTTTCGGTGCCCTAGTGCTGCTTACCCATGTTTTAAAATGTGGCACCGTGGTCTGTTGCTCAAACTGTATCGGTGTGCTACTATACCACCTGGTGTGTGCAAATCTGAACCTGGAGACTGCACTTGAAGAAAGACAGGGACTGTGTGGAAGTGGTGCAGGTAACTAGCTACTAGACTGATTCAAGGGCAGCAGGATAAACCTTATGTGATGAGATTGCCAAATCTTAGCATGTGTAGGCTGGAGATCGAGAAACAAGAGTGGGACATAATAGAGACCTGAAATAACTTGAAATAACTTAATATTCTTCAGGTGAAGCTTCCTCTGGCTGGAAGCTGCAACACTGGACTTAAGATATGCAAGAAAGTGAGTTGTGCTAACAACAGAGGGAGGTGAACCTTACAATTTACAATTGTCTTTGGTTTGAAGCAGATTCCTTAGGAAAGTTAATATTCTTCAGGTGGAGGATACTTCTAACTGAAAGGTAAAATAAGGAACTTAGAATTATCAGAAAAGGCAGTCTTTCAATCAACAGAGGGAGGTGGACATTGCTTTACTTTTGTTACAATTGTTAAGATTTTCAGTGCAGGAAGAGTTTAAACCCACAGGGGCTGAATACTGTTTTCTGTGTCTGCCCTTCTGCACAGCTGACTTTATTGGAGTTAATGATTGACTGTTTGCATTGCAATATTTGTAATACTTTGAATTATTCACTGGGCTAATAATTTGTCATAAGTCCTGAACTGAGAGCAGATTACAGGCTGTGTATTGGACCCAGACAGTGCCTAGGGGGTGGAAACTGGTTTTTCTTTTGTTTATCTCTGTGTGCCTTAAAAGGCCAGGCCAGACTGTGTCAGGGAGTGCTTTTATCACAGCTACTCATCAGCCAATAGCTCTGGAAGACTCTTACAGACCTTGATAACATTACTAATTTTAGCAGGCTCATCAAATAACTTAATATTCTTCAGGTGAAGCTACTTCTGGCTGGAAGCTGCAACACTGGATTTAAGATTTGCAAGAAAGCGAGTTGTGCTCACAACAAAGGGAGGTGAACCTAACAATTTACAATTGTCTTTGGTTTGAAGCAGATTCCTTAGGAAAGTTAATATTCTTCAGGTGGAGGATACTTCTAACTGAAGGGTGAAATAAGGAACTTAGAATTATCAGAAAAGGCAGTCTTTCAATCAACAGAGGGAGGTGGACATTGCTTTACTTTTGTTACAATTGTTAAGATTTTCAGTGCAGGAAGAGTTTAAACCCACAGGGGCTGAATACTGTTTTCTGTGTCTGCCCTTCTGCACAGCTGATGTGTTTTGGGGCTGACTGCTTTCAGAGCACAAGTCACCAGGCTGTTTTGGGGCCAGGGAGGTTTACTTGTGTCTGACTTGGATGTTTGGATTTTTCTCTGTTTGATTAGCAGGGTATTTTCTCTGTCAAATTGTCGTGTAGGGCATCTTGCTGACAGGAAGGCACTCATCGCAGTGGTAGGTCAGAGTGTTTAGCTGATTGTTTCTTGAGGGCACAGTTTAGGCCCAAACCCTTCCCACCCCTCACCCCACCCACCCTGGAAATAGTTCCTTTATACCTGGGGTTCTGACATCATTTCTTCAAGAGGGCAAGGTGCATATCACTGTCATATCCTCTCTAGCACACTGCACTGACAATATAAGCATACACATTATATAATACATATATTTCTATATAACAAACCAATCTCACACACACACACACACACACACACACACATAGCTAAACAAAGTAGACAGACATGTGGGGAGTAGTACAATGTAATGGCTGTGGAGCAGCAGTCTTCTGGGAGTCTTTCTGGAGGCCGAGATGCTACCCTGTTTGCAGACAACTATCTGCTCTGAGGGAGGAAGTTGCCCATCTTCAGGCTGCACTGGACAGTAGTAAGGGAACCTGCCCCATCCAGGGAGTACCAGAGCCACCACCACTACCTCAGAGGTTGCGAAGAAAGCACAGCAGTTGGACCACAGTGGGCTCAGGGAGGGTAAGGGTGGTGGAACAGAGACACACCCAGTCAGTTGTTCCACTCCACAATCCATACGCCATTCTGGAGGCGCATAGCTCCCCTATGGATGCACCCACAGAGAAGACTGATGACAACTGTCACAAGGGAGGACCTCAGGAAGGAGGCAGAGGGCACCACAGGGAAAGGAAGCAGCTCCTGGTGGGGGACTCAATTATTAGGGGGATAGAACTGGGGGGAGCAGGGAAAACTGAAGTAAGGTGCCTGCCTGGTGCCATGGCTTGGAGGGACAGGAAGCGCATCCTTAGGATCACGAGAACAGTTGCACGGGAGTCTGAGCTGGACATCATTATCCACCTAGGGACAAATGATTTGGCTCATTATGAGATTAGAGCAGTGCAGAAGGACTTTGTAGAGTTGGGGAGGGGCTTAAGACAAGTAGCACACACAGTATCCTTCTCAGAGGTGCTGCCTGTCAGTGGCATGGGTGAGGCGAGGGTACTTTGCACCATGCAGTTTAACGAATGGTTGAAAAAATTGTGTGGAGCACAGGGGTTTGGCTTCATTGGGGACTGGGGTTCCACCTGGAGGGACACCAGCCTATACTGGCAGGATGGTCTGCATCTGTCCAGGAAGGGAACAAGTCTTTTGGGCAATCGGTTTAAATGCTTCATTGGCAAGCTTTTAAACTAGTCAAGGGGGGAGGCACTGATAAGCAGCAGGAAAATCCCAACCTCTCCCTACAAAACAGGGTACTAAATGAGAAAAAGACCAAGGTAGAAAGGTCAGTGGGGGATGCTGCAACAGAAGGTAAAGTCATCAAAAAATGGAGACCAATGAGTACCAATGCTCATAGTCTGGGTAACAAGCTTCCTGAATTAGTGGCCTTGATGGAGGAGGAAGATCTGGATATCGTGGCAGTCACAGAAACATGGTACACACAGAACCATGACTGGGATGTAAACATACCAGGATACACTGTCTACTGGAGGGACAGGGAGGGTAAAAGAGGAGGAGGAGTAGCTCTCTACATAAGGGAAGGAATCAAAGCAACAGAACAAAAGGTTAAAGAGGGAGGAGAAGAAGCACTGTGGGTCAATTTGGAGGCAGGCAATGGCACCACAATCCGCACAGGAGTTGTATACAGACCCCCCTCTCAGGGGGAGGAAATGGACAAGGAAATGATAGAAAGTATACTTAGAATGGCAGATAAAGGGGAGATATTGCAGATGGGTGATCTGAATATGCCAGATGTTAACTGGAATGCAGTTGCAGCAGCCACTTCTAAGAGTGGGGTTGTTCTAGATGCCCTACAGGGGGCATGCCTTAGACAACTAGTATTGGAACCCACTCGAGAGGGAGCAATCTTAGACCTGGTTCTCTCAAATGGAGATGGAGAGAGGATCACAGATGTAGAAGTGGGTAGTCATCTGGGAACTAGTGACCACCGAACAGTATGGTTCACAATAAACACAGCAATAGAGTCAAGCCATACAAAGGCAAAAGTACTGGACTTTAGGAGGGCTGACTTTGCCAAAATGGGTGAGTGCCTAAGGAATACACTAGCAAATGGGCAGGAAGGAGGGTGGAAGAACAATGGGAATAATAAAAACTGCCATCACAGAGGTAACAAGCTTTTGTGTGAAGCAAATAAACAAAACAAAACGATGTAAGAAACCACTATGGTTCTCAAGGGAAGTGGCAGTGAAGGTTCAAGAGAAAAAGAAAGCATTCAGAAAGTACAAGGAATCGCAGAAGGAGCAGGACAGAGAATTGTATCAGTTAAAGCAAAAGGAAGCTGGGAAAGCAATGAGAACAGCAAAGGTCTGAACCGAGGAAAAGATAGCCAACTCAGTTAAGAAGGGGGATAAAACCTTTTTTAGGTACATCAGGGAGCGAAGGAAGACTAAGCGAGGGATAGTGAGGCTTAATAAAGGGGAGGGGGTGGGCAGAGGGTGACTGTGAAAAGGCAGAGATACTAAACAAATATTTTTGTTCAGTATTTACAAATGAAGAGGGGGAGGTACCTAAAACAAACAATAGAAACACTCTGGATACAGAAGTTGATACCAGCCCATTTACAGAAGAAAGGGTTCTGAAGGAACTCTTAAAACTGAAGGTAGACAAAGCAATCGGGCTTGATGGGATTCATCCCAGAATTCTAAAAGAACTAAGGGTAGAACTAGTGATACCACTGACTACCCTCTTTAACAAATCATGGGAGGATGGGGTGGTACCTGAGGACTGGAGGAGGGCAGATGTGATTCCCCTTCACAAAAGTGGGAGCAGGGCAGAAGCAAGAAACTACAGACCTGTTAGTTTAACCTCAGTGATAGGGAAAATGACGGAATCACTTCTGAAGGAAAAAACTGTCGAGTACCTAGAGGCCAGTGGGGCACAGGACCCAAGGCAGCATGGATTCACAATGGGAAGATCATGCCAGACGAATTTAATAGATTTCTTTGACTGGGTGACCAAAGTAGTAGATCAGGAAGGGGCTGTGGACATGGCCTACCTAGACTTTAGCAAGACATTTGACTCAGTCCCACACAAAAGATTAATATACAAGTTAGCCAACCTGGGAGTAGGTCCCAAGATGATAGCCTGGGTAAAGAATTGGCTGGAGAATAGGACACAGAGGGTAATAGTAAATGGAGTCCACTCTGAAGAAAAGGGGGTTACTAGTGCAGTACCCCAGGGTTCAGTATTAGGACTGGTCCTCTTCAATGTCTTTATAAGCGACATTGCAGAGGGACTGGAAGGAAAAGTATGCCTCTTTGCAGATGACACAAAGATCTGCAACAGAGTTGATTCATAAGGTGGGGTGTAAAGGATGAGAAGGGACTTGGCAAGGTTAGAGGAATGGTCAAATGTATGGCAGCTTAGATTCAATGCTAAGAAGTGCAAGGTAATGCACCTGGGAAACAAAACCCAGGGAAGAGTACACAATGGGGGTAAGATACTAACAACAACAAAAATGGAAAGGGACCTGGGGGTAGTCATATCAGATGACTTAAAGGTGGGCAAGCAATGTGAGAGGGCAGTAAGGAGGGCTGGGGGATACTGGGATGCATAGGAAGAGCATCACCAGTAGAAAACAGGAAGTTGTTATCCCTCTGTACAGACAGCTGGTGAGACCCCATCTGGAGTACTGCGTGCAGTTCTGGAGACCCAATCTCCGCAAGGACATAGGCAAGATGGAAGCTGTCCAGAGGAGGGCAACTAAAATGGTGCAGGGTCTGCACCAGAAGACACATGAAGAGAGACTAAAGGAGCTTAATATGTATAGCCTCGAGGAAAGGAGGGAGAGGGGGGACATGATAGAAACTTTCAAGTACCTCAAGGGAATCAACAAAGTCCAAGAGGGTAGCATCTTTCAAAAAAAGAGGTGTGCAAGAACAAGGGGGCACAATTTGAAGATAGCGGGGGTGACTCAGAGGTAATTTAAGGAAGTATTTTTTCACAGAAAGGGTTGTGGATGCATGGAACGGCCTTCTGGAGGAGGTTGTGGAGTCAAAAGCAGTGGTGGAATTCAAGCATGCATGGGACAGTCATAAGGCAATTCTAGGGGGTTGGGGTAGAAAGAAGTAGGCTGCTGGTTAACTAGGATCTGCAGCTTATCCATTAGGTAGGGAAATGGGCATACTGGGTGGGCCAAGCGGTCCTTATCTGCCGTCAAATTCTATGTTTCTATGAAAATACTGTACCTCTATGAGAATAACAGAGTACAAAGTGGGGAACTGTTTACCTTAAAGAGCTGGTGACACTTTCAGGTGAACTTTAACAAATCGTAATATTTAGATACGTCCAACTTGTATTTCCCATTAGTTTTGTATTCCTCCTCCCCATTATATATTACTGCTCAAGGTCATTTCTATGAAAACAGGATTTCTACTGCTGCAGAGTTCATCTATTCCTGCTGCTTTCTCCCTACCTAAAGTCATAGAGCACTGCTTGTGACCTCAGTTACTCCCATGACCACAGACTGTGATGTCACAACAGAGGATTATGACTTGGAGTAGGGAGTAAGCTACAGAGGCAGATGAACTCAAAATAAACTCTAAGGGACAATGATCATACATTCATACAGATTTCCTTAGTAATAAATTATGGGGAAGAGAAATATGTAAAATCTAGATGGAATGCAAACAGAATTGTGCCTAATTATCATGTTTTTTAAAGTATTCTTTGAGGCATCAGTAGCTCTTTAAGTGGGAACAACAAGCACCAAGGGGGTCTCATTGAAGCTGGTGGGGAGAAGAGGAAGAGGGACATCACAAAGGATTCTTTCATGGATAGGGTGATGGAAGAGGTGAATAGGGTGTCAAGGGAGGCATTCAGTGTGAAATCAGTGGGGGGATTCAAACATGGGTGGCAGAGGCATATGAGGCTGGTGAATACAATGTCAAAAGGTGAGGGAGGAAAGTAGAGGGCCTCTAGGGTCTCCTCAACAACATTAGATAGGTAGGTCTGGGCAGACACGATGGGCCGCAGAGCCCTTTCCTGCCAACGGCGTCTATGTTTTTATGTTCTGCAAAGGTAGCTGAAATCAAGCCATTTGGAGAGGTTTCAAATGGGGATTGTGGCTGTCACTTCTTTTTACCAGTTGTAATGAGAGTGAGGTCAGTTAAGCTTAGCCCTATATACATAATTATTCATCTTACTACTAGGCAGGAAAAAAAGCAATAATGAAAAATAGCAAGCTTTTTTTTGTTTATTTTGGTAACTTAGGCAGAACTGTTAACATGCTAGAAATCATGCTCAGTCAGCTATTTGGCCTGGGGCTTACAATTCAGTGCAGATTGTCTAAAGCCCAATTCAGGCAGCAGGTCTAGAGCTGTTATGTTTCCAGACCAGCTGGCAACTATTGTTGAAAAGCTGCAGTAGCACAGTGACTTTGTGCTGTCTTGCTTGAAGAAGCTGTACTAGTTAACCAGGAAGTCTTCAGTTTTTACATTGTCTAGTACAGCAGCTTTTTTAATATAATATGCTTGATGCCCTCTTGCTCTCAGCTGGTCCCCATCAGTCCTGCTTCTTCTCCCAGCCCTGTCATGTACCATTTCCAGGACTTACCTACGCACCATGTTCCCTCATGGATAACCCGCCACCACCACGATGGGATGGGCTGCGGTGGTCGGCTTAACTCCCCTGGCAGAGTTTAAATGCCGGTCCTTGAGTGGGAGCCCTTGCGGCAGTGTGGGACCTGCAGTGGCCAGCATCCTGTGCGGTTGTTTTTTGGTTTATTTTTCCACTTTTTTCCCCCCAAGCCCATGGATGTCAGAAAGCCCTGACCTGATACACTAATGCACACAAAGCCTGTAACATGCATCAGCGTGCCAACATCCCCCTCACTCTGTCGCTGGTTCAAGCTTGCACCGCCACTTGTGGACACCTAGGTGGCAGTCTTGCAGTGGAGTCCAGACACCCTCCCAACCCGAAGAGACAAGCATCTACTGTGATGCTCAACCACCCTTCCCCTGGCCAGCTCTCCAATCACCCAGGCTTGTTGCCAAAGCCGGATTGCTGGTGTTATGAACAGTTGCACTGCCACTGCACCAGTGACCTGTACTTGGTGCAGCAGTGTTAAAGCAGCAGTATTTGTTAGTTGGCAAATATATTATAGGTTTTTAGCAATATGCTTTTTTGACATCATTAGATTCAGTTTCATTGTATATTTTTTGTTTTCTCCAGTATTTTTAAAACAGCTTTTATAGCTAATTTTATAATTAATGACACGCATCATTAAAGATGGCGGTGATGCACAATTTTTAAAACATTCCTTCTAGTCAGGTTCCCTGTTGAATTTATATACTCGATTTATACTGTGCACATATTGACATATTGGGATGGTGTTACCACATGTTTTGGATGAAAACCCACATGCACAAGACCAGGAACTTAAAAAAAAAAACTTAAATCCTGTATCATAGTTCAGAGATGTAGGAAAACAAAAAGAAAAATGGATACATTGATGATTTTTGCCTTTAAAAACATTATTGCTGAAGAAAACTACATACTGGCTAAGGAATACTGCTGCTTTAAAGTTACGCGTTCACTTTTGAAGCTCTTTGCTGTTTTCTGATCAGTGCTTCCACCAATTTTTAATAAATGAATAATGCAGTATGGATTCACAGGAAATGTTAGCCCCCATACTATTTCTTGTTTCTTTGCTTTTGTTTCTTCTATGAACACCCAGCAAGCTAGGGTGCAGTGCATGCTAGTAACGCTAGATAAAATAGCCCATTAGAGAATAGTACTGTAGTACCCCAAAGTTAGGGGATTTTCCTTTCTCTTCATCCCCCTCCCTTCCAGCCCATTGCCTGTAGTCCTGCAGACCCCTCCCAGTTCCTTTGTCTTGGTTCATGACGTTTGGCATTGGGAAAGGGGGGGGTCATGGGCTAGAGACCCTCCCTGTTGGGCTGGTAGTGCCCAATCTCCTGACCAGAAGCCAGGACCTCCCCTGCCCTACAAAAGGGCAGGGGAGTGGCTAGAAGAGAGTAGTCTGTGGCACAGAGTGGAGGGTGGAGGATGCAAAGAGCACAGACAAATAAAAAAGGTACCTGAATCGGGTCCGTGGCTCCTTTTGCGTTGTTCCCCTCCTGTTTTGGTCCGGCATTGGTGGCATCGGCAGCAGGGTCGGTCGGGTGGCGTGCAGCTCCCCGATGTGACCTGGGCAGAGCCCCGATAGGCAAGGGAGGAATTAGAAAGTTGGTGGACAGAAGGGGTGCATCAGGAAATTGGTCCAGGCAGAAAACATACCCGGGACCCTGCAGTTCCACCCCAGCAGCAGTGCAGACCAGACAGAAGCCAGGTGGGAGCGCGGTTCCCTGGCCACGATTCTTGACTCCCCAGCAGCACTGAAGTCCCGGACCATGGCGGTGAATGGGTCAAGTGCCCAGTTTTCATTACACTCATGCCACGGGTGCTAGGAAAGTGGGGAGAAGGGAGGAAATAAAAAGTTAAAGGGACAGAGTGCCCAGGGAAAAAAAAAGTTAAAGGCCAGTGCCCTAGTAAAGGGAAGAGATTAAAGAGCAGTGGGCCAAGTGACTTGACGCTGCGAGCAAAAATAGTGCAAAAAAGCCTAAAAATGCCACCATTCCTCAATGTGCCTGCTAAGGTGGGCCAGGCCTACTGTCACAGTCTCCTGCAAAGGCTAAGTGCCAACCAAAAAAACAAACTCCCATCCCCTTCCTCAAAATAATCCAACAAAAAAGTTCAATCCTTAACCAGCTGCACAAATGCTGGTAACTGGGGCCTCCCTCTCCCCCCAGGCACGGCGACAAGCACCAGAAAAACTCCTTAAACTACTCCAGCACAGGGACCACCTCTCCATCCAGCAAAAAAGGCTGGTCCAAAAGGTCAGCTGCCCAAAAACCCACCTCCCCATGTCCAAATCATGCTGTCTAAAAAAGCTGCATTAATTGTTCTGAAAGCTTTCCATGACCAGCCCGGACACTTCGGTCATGACAAAACCAAAAGCAACCTCAAAAAATGCTTCTACTGGGTTAGCATAAAAAAAAGACTTTGTCAACTAGTGCAATGCCTGTAAGCCGTGCAGCCTCAAATGCAACCCAGGTACTGCAAAACAAGCACCTCCGGTGCCCATCGTTACCAGTGCACCACTAAAGCTAGTTGACATAAATCACCTCAAACTGGACCCAATAGTAATAGGCAACCTTACATCCTGACCATTATTAGACACTGCAGCAAATTATTGGTGGTAGTACCTGTCCAAAATGTTACAGCCCAAACCACTGCCAAAGCCTTCTAAAATCACTTTGTCAAGCTGTATGGGTTCCCCACCAAAATTCTCACTAATCAAGGTCCTTCTTTCAAATTGCAGCTCTTCCAAAAACTATGTGTACTGTACAAAAGCCTTAAGATGCAAACAACTGGCTATCATTCGCAAACTAATGGGCTCTGCAAACATACCAACTGCACTGTCATAAACCTGCTCAAATCCCTACCAAATAAAACACGCCTGCATTGGCCCACCATCCTCCCAAAGCTGGTTTACAACTGCAGCACCACCCACAGCTCCACAGGTCACAGTCCTTACTACTCATTGTTCGGGCACCACAGCTGCTTACCCATAAACATGGTTCTAAATGTGCCAGCACAGTCAAAAAGTACCCCAACAACTAACCAGTCCAGAAGGACCACAAATGGCTGCAACTGGCTGGCAAACCAGTTTCCCAACACATAAAGCGCACCAACAGCAGAAAAACTTGTACAATAACATAGCCAGAGCTAAACCGTACGCCATTAAAAATAAAGTCCTGCTAAAAAGTACACACAACACCCACAAACTCAAAACCAAATGGAAGCCCAACCCATACTTAATTGTAAACACCCCTTTCCAAAACTTTCTGTCTACCAAATACAGTTAAAGTCAAAACCCTCCCAGCAAAAAATTATGCACCAAAACATCCTTACAACCTGTGCCTTCCAAGCCATGCCACCTGCAAAAAATGTCCACCCAAAACCTAAAAACACCAAACCCCCCAAAAAAGCAGGTACAAAAATCCAATGGGCCCTTAAACTTTTCCCAAAAAGCCCTTACCCGTGGCCCTGGGTGCACACTATCCCGCTACTGTGCCAAAAAAACTGCCGGTGGCAAACTCAGTCAATGTTCCCCAAAAATCCCTGTCGGTAAAACCCACCACCACTGCTTTCAGTAAAACCATTGCCTGCTAAGCTACTTCCAAAGGTGGTCTGCGCACTACCCAAAAAGTACCCCAGCTCATCTCATTACAAAAATATAAAGCCCTGTTTAAGTTCCCAATCAAAGGGTGAGCAGTAGCTCCTGCTCAGTGGTTATGCTGACTTCAGCCACAGGTAACCCAAGGTATTAATACTGTCTAATGTGTTACTAATGTTTATCATGCTGTAGGTAGTTCTTACTGCATTTACATAGACCAGGTCATTAATGTGTAATTATAACCTAATTATGTTGTGCAAATAAAATAATGCTCAGCACCATACATAAAAACATGCATGTTTAAGATGGGCCAGATTGTAGCACCCCAATGGTTGCTACCAAGTCCAGCAAAATAGACTGCAGGGAGGAAAAGGGTTAACCCCCACCCACCCCACACACAGCCAGCTGGCTTGCTAAGCAAGCTAGTTGGCTAACCACTTCCTGTCTTGGTTCCCCTCTCTCCTCTCCCCTTCCTGAACTTTTCCTGGGCGTCGGCCCTTGTCCTGGCCAGACCAGAGTGCCAGCCAACCCCTAAAAGGGCCATAAATCAGCCCAAGGGGTTGACCTAGGCCCCAAAAACCCAATCACCTGGCCAAAAGCCAAGTCCGCCCCCAGGCTAAACAAGGGTCTCCCCTACTAGCCGAAGGGCAGTTCTAAACTAGGTGACTTACATAGTGGAGAGCACAGGGGAACAAATGCCTAAAAGCTTACCTGTAGCTCAGGTCCGTAGCTCCCTGGTGGCTGCTCCTCTATAGCCAGAGGTCCTGGGGTCTTCAGCAGCATCAGCAGTCATCCTCCAAACTGGAGGGGTCCAGCAGTCCTTCCAACATCCAGCAGCAGCAGCAGTTGTTCTCCAGCTTCTCAAGAAGTCCAGCAGTCCCTCCCCCCAACGTCCAGCAGCAGCCAGCCCCATAGGATAAACTACCTTTAATTGTCTGCCACTGGGCTGGTGGGTTCCCCTCATTTTCCATTTTGTGGGTGTCTGGGGTGTTCTTTTGCAGGGTGCCCTGTGCTGCATCTTGCCTGGACAGTCCTCCTGTTTGTCCCTCCTGCTGCAAGCTTTGGGGCCCAGCATAATAAACGGGCCCCATCTGTTCCCCTTCTGGCGGGCCTTAGTGCCAGCTACAACCCGATAAGTTGTCCCCTTTTGCCTCCGTGCCTTTTAGTCCCCCCTCCTTCGCTGTGCCAAGTTGTGGTAACCAGACTTAGTTGGGTGTTTTGTTTTTTTTTTTGGTCAAGGAGTGGAAGGCACAAAGGTTTTAGATACTAACAGATAGCTTTTATTGATAGCAGCCACTGGTTTTATTGGAAATAATGGGTTTGGCGATCGTTATGCATAAAACAGTGTTTAGCAATAATTGGCAATTATGCAGGTTTAAAAGGAGTAACTGTAGGGGTAAACAGTTATACATATATTATTAATATGCAGTATACTTTTAACAGGGTTGCCTAGTGACTTACATTTGCAGACGTTAGTAATAATAATTTATTAATATTTAATTACTTTGGCCATGGATAATTAGAGAAGAAACACCAATTATAGTCTGACAGTTTTGTAGGAGGAGCAATTTTTTTGGTGCAGTGCAGGTGGTTGCTAGCTAGCTTTGAGGAATAGGGTACAGTATTTGAGTGACTGATTGGTTTTGTTGGCTGGCAGGAGGGTGGAGGACAAAAAGATCGAGATGCAGATGAAGATGAAGAGGATGCAGGCTAATTTAGAGCTGTAGATGAAAGTGATAAGAGGATGGGAGATGGTTGAGGCAATGTTTTTTGATGGTGATAGCGGGTTTTTTGGAAGGCTTTTGACGAGTTGCTGCCCAGCCCAGGAAGGGAGCTATAGCCACTTTAAAAAAGCAAAATAAAAATGGGGCAATTTTTTATTTGCATACTGTGGAGGGAACCTTATTATTGTGAGTCGGGGTGGCTTTTAAGCTAACTACACTGGGGGGGGGGGAGACTGACTACCACTATGCTAGCTAATATGGTCTTTTGTTATTTTTGGGGTTGCTGGTAGGCTGGGCGGGAGGCACTAGATGCTTGGCCGGTGAAAGGCAGATGATCCATGAACTCAGTGGTGCAGGATGTCCCCTGCCCTACAAAAGGGCTGTTGAGTGGCTAGAGGAGAGCAGTCCATGGCACAGGGTGGAGGACGCGAGTTGGTCCGGCAGTGGTGGCATCAGCAGCAGGGTTGGTCAGGTGGAGTGCAGCTCCCCAACGTGACCTGTCCTCCCAGGGCAGAGCCCTGATTGGCAAGTGAGGAACTAAAAAGCTGGTGGACTGAAAAGGTGTGTCAGGAAGTTGGTCCAGGCAGAAAATGCACCCAGGACCATGCAGTTCCACCCCAGCAGCTGTGCAGGCCAGACAGAAGCCAGGTGGGAGCGCAGATCCCCTGCCACGACTCTTGGCTCCCCTGCAGCACTGAAGTCCCAGACCGTGGTGGTGAGTGGGCCAAGTGCCCAGTTTTTATTACACTCACACCATGGGCACTTGGAAAGTGGGGAGGGAGTAAATAAAAAGCTAAAGGAACAGTGTGCCCAGGAAAAAAAAAGTTAAAGAGCCAGTGCCCTAGTAAAGGGAAGGGATTAAAGAGCAGTGGGCCGAGTACCCAAACCAATACAAAGAAAGCCTCCAGGGCTGGGAAGATCCCCTAAGGCACTTTGTTTTAATGTTACATTATTATCGTCATTTGTAGTTAAAAGGGGTGCCGTGACTTAAAAGCCCCAAGGGGTTGGGAGGGCATGCTGTGATGGTCCAGGGGTGGCAGTGTAGCCTAGGGGTTGGAGTGGTCCATGGTGGATGGGCTTGGTGCATCCAGCATACCTGGGTTCCTGTCCTACAGCCCCACCTGGCAGGCCTTCATTGGTAGCCATAAGGAGGGTGGGACCCAGGCCCAGGAGTTCCAGAGACCCAGGCATAGAGGTAGTTATTAACATTAATGACTCAAGGGTGTGGCTGCAGAAACAGACAGCAAGAATGTCCTTAATGGTGCAGTGCCCTTGGGAGGAAGAGAGGGATGGTACTATGGCCTAAGTGACCCAGCACCCAAACCGAATTACACTGTTGTCTGCCTAGTGCCCCCTAGAGACTGTATTTTCTATAAGAACTGAACTGTCTGCCAGAAACTGAATTGTTTGCTTGCTACTGAACTGTGTTATCAAATTGCGCCTTGGTGTACCGGATGGCCAGCTTAGCTTTTACTGCCCAGACCAGCTTCGCTAGAGCAGAGCCTGATGCTGACCCAGGGAGGTCCCCGGCCCATCTGCCATTTGCAGAAGAACCATCTCCAGTGATGACAGCTGGTTCTGAAGTTCTGCCACAAGTGTGCCAGCATCAGCCTTGCAACAGTATGTGGTAGAGAGACGCTAGTGAGGTATCCAGTAGTGAGTCAGCTTAGAAACCACCCTAGGCTCAAGCTTGAGGGACCACAGTTAATGTCGTGCATGCCCTTTTCTTATTTTGCCAGCCATCCATAAGTGTGCGCATGCCTGTATTGCTCTGATGAGGCCACCAGAGAGTACCATTGCCAGCAGTCTTGTTTTTGGGAGGTGTCCTGGATGCCAGGGACCTACCAGTGGTCATTGCTGCAGATCGTCTAGAGAATCACCTGCTAACCAAAAGTCTTCTGCTTCTTGCTCGGAGCCGCAGAGGATAACCAAGTTCTTCATTGACCACCTAGCAGTGTTCCTCTTTGGGTTCTGTTCAGTCGGGGGACACCCCGTTATGGCCTGTGTACAAAAGCGCTTTGTGGGGTCAATGCCCACCTGCTGATCAGCCGACTCATAGAAAAGTCCAAGCTTGGTACATCAGTTGTTTCATCATCTCGGCCAAGTGCACATAAGACATGAACTAAAAGGGGTTAGCCCCCTGTTCTGGGTTTGACCAATTGTTGGTCCTGATCATATTGTTTCATTGTTTATTTTGTTACCCTGTAGTGTGTTAGAAACTATCATCTTTTGTTTATTGTCTCTGGTAAATAAACCTCTTGCATCTTGGTCACTAAGTAAGCATCCTGCCTCTCTTTCCAGATTCATCTGGCCTGTCCTATAATTGTTTAGGAAACCTTTTGGCCTGCTACAGTACTACCCCTTTTCCTTCAGAACCCAACAGCATGCTCCAAGGCTCTGTCCATACCAGGGCAGACTGGGTGGGTCTAGTGATCCTTTTCTGCTAACAGTTTCTATGTTTCTATGTTAAACCTACAGAATTATTATGACTGGAACTGCAGTGGCTGCATGCTTAAGGTCATTAAAATGATTCAGGTCAACAGGGCAGATCCTGCTAGGATCACCTTAAGGCTCTGAACATGTACTCATTGGGAACTTGAAGGTCAGAGGGGTGATATGACAGAGACCTTCAAGTTCCTGAAAGGAGTGAACAAGGTAGACTGCGAGGAAATATTCAGCAAAAATGGCAACTCAAACGCATGGGGACATGAGTGTAAGCTGCCAGGGGGAGATTCAGGAGGGATATGAGAAAGTTATATTTTACAGGGAGAGAGGCAGAGCCATGGAGTAGCATACCAGCAGAGGTGGTGGGTGTAAAAATCATTACTGGTTTCAAACGCAGCTGAACCCAAGTAAATGACTTAGGGCAGGTGGCAAGGGAGGAGGGGCTTTGGGTTAAAACCCTGACTAGACAATAGGTCCTGTCAGGTAGTATAGTATGTAACAGGATAGACTAGGTGCACCAATGGTCTTTTTCTGCTGACATTTTCTGTTTCTGTGTAATGAGACATCTGCCTTATGTCTACTTCCTTGATGACATTAAGGTGGAAATTGTATTTGGCAAAAAAAAAAAAATCACGTGACATTATTTGAGCAAGGATATCAGCATGCTACCATTCTAGTCTTTTTTCTATTCACTGCAAAATAAACTATGTTTAGGCATCATATAAGGTTGAAGCACAGAGCATCAAAAGTAGAGAAATGCAGTATTAAGGTAAAAAAAAAGTCCCCTGAGCCATGTTGAATCAGAGGTGTGCTATTCCTTGGGATTGGAATAATCACACACCACAGTGTTAGTGCTTCAGTATTTATTTATTTCAAAAGTTTACCATGAAAGACTTACTGAGCTGGTAACAGCTCATTTCCAGATGCATTCGTGCATCCGGCAGGGGGTGGGGGGGGGATAAATGCAATAAGTTGCATAACACAAAATACATAAAAAGTAGCAGCAATAAAGTTAAAGCAAGCAAAGTAAGGTGCAAAAGTACAGAATATTCAGATGTGCAAGCTAAAATACCGTACAGAGAGGGTACCGGAACAACAAAGTGCCTAAGGTTGAAGCCAAAAGGTAAATAAAACTGCCCTTGGACTGTTCATAGACTAACCTCAGCCAGGACGGATGCCCAGAACAACAGGGCTGGAGTGAGCCATGGGCAGGGGGTGGAGGCAGCTGCTCAGAAGAGGGGTCATGGGCAGTTGCAGGGAGGAGTGGTAGAATGATGAAGAAGAGATTTAAAGGAGAGGGGGAAAAGGTGGAATCCATGGATGAGGAAGGGAAGATCAGAGATAGGGAAGACATATAACAAAGCAGCTTAGCCAGCAGCAGATTTCAAGGGGGAGGAGAGAGGGAAAGAGAATGAGGGACAGTGTTATGGAGTGGGTAGGAGGTAAGAGGAGAGAGAAGAGAGAGAAAAGTTGGGGGTGGGAGCCAAGCAAGAATTTGGATATGAAGGAAGCACAGTCGGCAAGGCACCTGGCATTAAAGGAGGGGAGGGAGAGGGAGCTGTAAAGAGAGCAGTTGTGTGTATGAAGGGGGCAGTACAAGGCAAAATGAAAGAAGGCGTGAAAGAGGGGTCCAGTCTGGCAAGGGTGGATTTGGGAGCAGAGCTGTAGACAATGTTGTCATAGTCTAAGATAGGGAGAATCATCTTTGAGAAAATCTCTTGAAAGTGTTTTTTCCTTTCGTGTTGTATTATACTCTCAAGTAAGCAGATCTTGGCTTTTTTATATTTATGTTGTATTTTATTTTAATGAGACTTTAATTTTGGGATAATAAATGTTACAAATTCTATATTACTTACATACATCACACAAACAAGAAAACAAATAGGTTAGGAGTTCAAACAAAGAAAAGGCAAATAAGAAGCTAAATGCTGGAACCAATATAATTAACCTAAAAGCAATATTTGGCGAAATACATCGACCATAGTACATATATATACATGTATGTCAAGGATCCATCATCCAAAAAGCTTTGAAATTATTAAAGTCTGCATATAAAGTAATGATAAAAAATAAAAAGGATAAATATAATTATAAGCTGTGGGACAAATTGCAAATAGCTATTCAAGAAAAAAATTGGAGTGATTTTTGGAGATTAGTGGCATTTGGTATGGATGATATAAGATATAATATAGCAGCAGTTATTCCACCAGAAAAATGGATACACTATTTCATGACAATGTTTAGTAGTAGAGTGAATATGTACGAACAAGAGATAGGTATGGAGGTAGATAATGTTGAAAAGTCAAATTGGACGGAGTTTACAAAAGAGGAGATAGTGTTGGCAATACAAAAAGAGAAAAAGAAGAAAGCCCCAGGTATAGACAACCTTGGGATGGAGTTATATCAAACAGACGTTGAATGGTGGGCTGAAATATTATTAAAACTACATAAGAATATATTAAAGTATAAGAGAATACCTGAGAATTGGAATGAAGAAGTAATAGTACCCTTTTTTAAGAAAGGGGATATGACAATGCCATAAAATTACAGGCCAATAACACTACTGAATATTAATCAAAAAATATTTACTAGACTTATCTTGAATAGGATAGAATATTGGATGGAAGATAATGATATCCTTTCTTGATTTCAAGCAAGTTTCTATAGAAATAGGCAGACAGTGGACAGGATGTTCACCCTTGGATACATTCTGAATAAGTATGTTGGTTCAAGGAAGGGAAAGATACATACTGCTTTTATTGATATCTAGTCTGCATTTGACTCTGTCCATAGAATAACTTTATTGGAAATTTTAAAAGATTTGGGTATGGATTCAGAATTATTAAATATTATTAAGATATTGCATCAAGAAAATAAACGTGTTAGATAGAACAAGGAAGGTGATATGAGTGAAGTAATAAAAGTTAATCACGGGGTAAAATAGGGATGCGTATTGGCACCATCTATATTTAACTTATATATTGATAGAGTTGTGAGGGACTTGGTGGAGGTGGATACTTTTGCACCAAAGATAGAGGAGACTAGAGTACAAATATTGTTATACACAGATGATGCAGTGATAATATCTCAAACTCCACTTGGCTTATAAAGAGCTGTTGTAGCAATAATAAAATCATTAGATATGCTGCATATGAAATTAAGTCAGTAAAAAACTTAAACAGTGGTATTTGGAAGTAAATCGAAAAATAAACAAAAATGGAGAATTGGGACTTCAGAGCTTGAAGAAGTCAGAGAGTTTACACATTTGGGGGTAATCTTTAGTGAGGATTTAAAATGAAAAAAACAAACAGAGAAAATAAATGAAAAAGCATTAAAAATTTTAAATGGAATTAAGCATTTTACAAAAAAAATAGGTGGAAATTCCTTTATAGCTCAGTATAGATGCTTAAAAGCAAAAATTAATTCCCAAATTTTGTATGCCTCGGAGGTATGGGGACTTCAGGGTAACCATAAAAACTTGGAAATTGTCCAAAATAGGGGGGGGCGTGGCTTGGACGCCAACATGGTGGCAGCTTAACTCTAGAGCTCACCTCGGGCTGAGTGGTATCGGAGTTCGGGCACCATGACCTTCGGGCTAAAGCAACCCCAAGTAATCAAATTTGATAGGGTAACCTCCCCTTACCTATCGACGCGCAGCAGCATCTACACTGAGTGCCCCCTGGAGACAGGAGAAGTGTTGGATCCTGAGCAGTGCGACGAGTTGTAGGCCGAGTAGGCCCCACCAGGACGATAGCGGTTTAGCAGCGAACGGAGTGGCCGGAGTACTGCGATGAGCTGTAGGCCGAGTTAAAATGCTGCCAGAGAGTTATCATCTCAACGGTGAACGGAGCAGCCGGAGCATCAAGCCCTCTTTACTTACTCCTTGTACACATACCGGCGGTAAGGAACTTCTCCCCTGGTCTCTGCTTTAGTGCTGAGTACGCATGGCTTCACAAGGCGAGCAGGGACATGCAGTCCTGAATACAACATCAGCTGTACCATCGGTAGCCGATTCCCTGCAACACATTACACGGATGTTGGAAGTGGTGTTGAACTGGGTGGAGGACATTAACACCACACTATCAGGCATGATGGCTGATGTCAGGAATTTACAGGACCACATGAATGTGTCGGAGCAATGGATGGAGGCATGTGAGCAGCACCAATCTAAACTCCTTCATCGATTGCAGGTACAGGAGGAAAGAATTGCAGCGCTCCATGACAGAGTAGAGGATCAGGAGAACAGAGCCAGAAGGAATAATCTGCGCATTATAGGCATACCAGAAGGAGCGGAGGGACAGAATATGGAGATGTTCTTAAAACTCTGCCTACCATTTTATGGGACAGATGGTGTGGCAACATGGATGTTGAATGAGTGCATAGGCTTGCAGCCAGAAGGGACAGGAACTCTGCATTGCCAAGACCAATCATAGCATACTTCTTGCACTATACTACGAAAGAGAAAATTCTCGGGGCTGCTATAGAGCTAGGAGAGGTGCGCTGGCAAGGTGCTACTGTGCTGTTCTATCGAGACTTTGCTCATGAAACTGCCAGCAAAAGATGTGCTTTTGGCCCCCTCAAACAATTTCTGTATCATTATAACTTTCACTTTAAGTTCAGGGGACTTACTAGTTTACTGGTAATGAAGGATGGCAGACAGCTGGTGGGAGAGCACCCCTCGGAGATAGAGTCTTGGCTTGCTAAATTTTGGCCTGAACTGCCTACTCCCTCCACATCTTCCAGATGACTCTGGAAACCTAATACCTTGAAAGGGGACTTTATGGACAGACATCAGAATCCAGGAGATGGTACAAGGGACGGACGTGTAACATCCAGGAATGGTCCCCCAGCACTTATGGGCCCTCCTGACCTCTCTCAGATGCACTCTGCACCACCAGTGCACTCTCCACAGTCCTCACATAAGGTGAATATGCCACCTCGATCAGCAAATACAATGTCTTGCCATCGACAGAGTTCTAGGAGTGGAGGCCAAAACATACAAGACTCTGTGATGACGGCTCCTCCAGCAAAGGTGTCTCGGCAAGAAAAAGCCTCTCCTCCTTGTAACGTCCATTCTTCTGCTCTGGACACTGTGGATATGGACACTAGCATATCGAAAGACTGGGCAGATATATCTGAAACCACTCTGGTAGAGGTGGTTGATGCTGTGACCCTAATCAGACCCGGGTTAATCTTGTATGCTGCAGCAGTGACCAAGGATGGTTTAGTGCCTGCACCTGTACCCCAAGTGACTAGTGAATGCTCTGATGACCTCCCTGGTTGATAGCCTGGACTTCTATAGCTTCTGCATTGTCAACCTGCCCGAACATAAGTTGTATATTTAATTCCATCATGATAATTACTGCGCCTGTACCCTGATGAGAGTCAGGGTGACGGCTTTCTGGGGTCACTATTGTCTTGGCCTGTGCTCTACCCCCTCTTCACTACCCCGTGCATTGCACACTCTGGACACAGAAACCCTATATTTTTGGTTAGTTACCAGCAGGGGGTTCATTTTCTATGTGACCCAGGAATAACCACGTAGCAGAGTGTGCAGGAAACTTTGGCGGTGGCACGGCCACTCCCTTCGTGCAACGATACCTACATTTCCGCCTGGTGCCTCTACCATTAGGTAAGGTCAGTCCCCCCTCCCTCCTTCCTTTGCTCCCATGAACCCCTCCCTCGGGAATCCCCTTATGGGTCTCCTGGTGGGATCCCTTCCCCGTCCCCCTTGTGGTCTGGCACCCGACCTTGGGCATATTACCAGCCCAGAGTTCTGGACCATAGTTGGCTCTAAACAATCACCTCTCATAAGCATTCAAGGGTTAGTGTAGCTGAGGCCTTCAACTTCTTAGGGGCCTCTTTCACATAACCTCGATCCTATAGCACCTTCACGCACTATTACAGTTTATTTGTGTTTATCATAAGAACTGTTTCTGGGGTGGGGGTCGGATAGATTTATTATCTAGCCCTTGGTTAACCTCCACTTAAGCTAGAGTTACTTAGGTACATAGGCTATAGTGTATACATTGCTTGTACAAGGCTTTAAGTTCTGTGTTGTATTCCTTTTATTGCAGCTTCCCGATCAAGGTGTGAATATCCTTTGCTCCTCTGGTACTTGTCTCCCTTCTCATCTGGCAGCATAGGTGGTTTCTACCTTGATTTGTCTGTTTTTTGAATATATCTAGCAGGGTGATTTATTAGCTAGACATCTGGCTACAGTTCTGGGGTAAGTACACGTTGCATATATCTTAAGTCAATATGTTTCCCCCCCTCGGCCATAGCCAGTTCTATTAGTTCTCCCACAGTTTTGGTATCTTGGAACATCAACGGTTTAAACCACCCTGTTAAACAGACTAAAGTGCTTCAGTATTTGCATTTCCTATGCTCAGATATTGCCCTACTTCAGGAAACTCACCTTCTGAAAAAGGCAGTCGCATAGATGAAGAAATCATGGGTGGGGGCGGTCTGTGCCAGTTCAGCCCCCTCCAAAAGAAGAGGAGTAGCCATTCTGGTCCACCGCTCCTCCTCATGGATCTTGGAGGAGTCCAAACATGACTCACAGGGCAGATGGGTGGTTGCTATGCTATCCTCCCCAGAAGGGAATTTGATTCTCTGTAATCTGTATGCTCCAAATGCCGATCATGCGGAGTTTTTTCCCTCGATCAGTCAGGCTATCTCTTCCGTTACCCAGGATGATGGGGCAATCCCTATTATACTAGGAGGAGACTTCAATATGGTGGCGGATGTGTTTGTGGATAAGTCCAAACCTACCCCACAGGCCAGATCCAAGGCCAGTTTGGCTCTTCAGGAAATGCAGCAGGAATGGGGTTTAACAGACATGTGGCACAGGGATTATCCAGCTGGGAGGGACTATACGTTTTATTCCTCAGCACATTCTACCCACAGTCGCATAGATTTTTTTCTAACCAATGCGGTAACGGCTCAGAACACTGTTAATGCTAAAATTGGGAATATTATAATTTCAGATCATGCCCCAGTGTCAATATGCTATATGGGGTGGGGGGGCAGACTAAAATTGGTACCCATTGGAGGTGTAATCCCCTATTGCTTAAAGACTCAGAATTTCTTAAATCGATTTCTCAGGCTGCGAAGGACTATTTTACTCTCAATACCCAATGTGGCGTTACCCCAGGCATAGTGTGGGAAGCCTTCAAGGCGGTTCTCAGAGGCCACATCATTGCTTTCTCGGCTGCCAAAAACAAAGCTCGGAAAGCCAACTTGGCCCAATGGCAGGCAGACCTAGCTACCTTGGAGTCCCGCTTTAAGGTTTCCCCTACCCATAGGTGAGACAGCTCTCTGATTCGGCGCATTGTGGGCCTTAAGTACCAAATCAATGCCACCTTACACCAAAAGGCGGAGTGGGTCTTAATGAGATCCAAACATGCATACTGGGAGGGTGGTGAAAAAAGTGGCAGACTGCTAGCTTTCAGACTTCGGAAGCAACAAGCTTCATCTCGAATCCAGGCCCTTTGCACTTCCTCTGGTAAGATTGTCCATAAATTTCAAGATATTTATGACACCATGAAGGTATTTTATCAAACTTTATATAGATCACAGGCTGGTCTTTTGGCTCAACAGTTGGAGCAAGAGATAGATCCATTTTTCCAGAGATTCGTCAGACCGGAAATTACTCCATTGCAAAGGGCCACCTTGGATGCCCCGATAACCCCAGTGGAATTACGGCAAGCCCTATTCCGTTTGGCTAAAGGCAAATCTCCTGCCCCAGATGGGATGACAGCCAAGCTGCACCAAGCACTGGTGGAGGATATCTCATAACCCTTACTCCTTGCCCTGCATGAAGCCCACACAGCTGGCTTATTCCCCCCATCTATGAGAGAGGCTCTTATAATTCTCTTACCAAAAAAATCCAGTGACCCTATGGACTATGCCATTTATAGCCTGATCACTCTACTCCCAGTTGATACTAAAATCCTGGCCAAAATCCTAGCCATGCGGATGCAGGAGGTGCTACCCTCAATCATCCACCCAGCCCAGGTGGGCTTTATGCAGGGCAAATCCGGTTCAGATAATAAAGCTTCTCCTAAATTTAAAATGGATAGCTTCTCATTCTCCCGACCCCATGGCAGCCTTGGCAATTGATTTCATTAAAGCCTGCGACTCCGTTGAATGGCATTACCTGCACCAGGTGCTACTGAAGCACGGTTCTGGCCCGGTGTTTTGTCAATGGTTGGCTACACTATACGGTTCCCTGATGGCTTTGGTTTTGACTAACTCCACTATATCTGCACTATTTCCCTGCATAGGGGCACCAGGCAGGGATGCCCTCTTTCCCCTCTGATATGTTTGGTGGCTTTAGACCGCCCCCCATACAGGCCTTTATTGCCTCGCCTGATATCTTGGGCATTACATTTGCTGGGAAATCTTACCTTGTGGCAGCATACGCTGACGATCTGCTCCTGACCCTCTCCCATCCGGAACAGGCCCTACGGCATGTTCTACCCCTGTTGCAGACCTTCTCACCTTTCTCGGGTCTCTGCACTAATCAGAAAAAAACACTCCTGGACCCTCTTAATACAGCATGTACCAGACAGTGCCTACAGGGGACTGACCTTGTGTGGGCTATTCAGGGGTTTTCATACCTAGGCGTAACAATACCTGCTAAGTGGGTGGATCTAGAATGGGCTAATTTCACACCGCTGCTGACTCATTTGTCGGCAGAGCTAGATAGATGGAAAAGACTCCAATTGTCCTTACCTGGGAGGGTTGCGACTATCCGCATGCTTCTGCTGCCCCGAGTTATGTACTTATTTAAGAATCTTCCACTACGTTTTTCCCCTAAGCTCTTTACCGCCATGGAGAACCAGGTATCTCACTTTTTGTGGGAGGGTAAATCTCCCAGATGGAGCAAGCACAAATTAAGAGTGCACTGGTCCAAAGGGGGTCTAGGATCCCCCTGGCTTCAAGGATACCACTTATCCTGCACAGCTGCCGTTGCTACTAAGTGGTTTGTCCCTAGTTCATTACCCTCTCCTCTTTGGGTGCAACTGGAAGCTGATCTAGTGGCAAACACCCAGCTGCACTGGTTTCTACACCCCAAGACCCGCTCCCATCGCACTTTGGTGCCCATAGTAGTGGAGTCTAAATGAGCCTGGCATTTGCTCACGTCCCGCTCCCACACACCCAGTGAGGCTCAGGCACCCCCATGGCTTTATACCTCGCTATGGCGTAACAAGGCTTTAGCAATTGAGGACACTCCTCTCTGCTGGCCTACATGGGAGGCTCAGGGAATCCATTATATACAGGATCTGTGTATACCTGGCTCCTCAATGTTCATGTCCTTTGACCAACTGCAGCAGAAATTCCATATCCCAGGTAGTGATTTTTGGAGATTCCTTCAAATACACAGTGCTATACAGGCTCACAAGCCCTATAGGTACATTGATCTGAAGTAGGAATGGTTAGCCCACAGGCATGAAACCTTCTCATCTGGGGGCCTTATTGGGTGCTTTTATAAGACTTGGAGAGATGCTCAGGCAGACCCCTCAAATTCGTGTAGGTTGAAATGGGCGTCTATCTTGAACACCCATATTTCTCAGGACTCCTGAAACCGCCATCTTTGGGATTGCCATTACATGTATGCAGATACTAAAAGCTGCTTCATACAGCTTAAAATGTTGTTGTTCTGGTATCGAACGCCAGCATCCTTGCACTCCCATGGCCTATTACAACACTCTAATTGTTGGCGATGTCACCAATCTGGAGGTCACCTACTTCACATTCTCTGGACATGCCCTCTGCTCTCACCTTTCTGGTCATCTATTGCCCAGGATTGCTCTACGATTTTTGGAACTCAGATACTCTTGTCTGACCCTAAGTTCCTCCTAGGAGACACCTCCTCCCTAACTGCCTTATCTCGGCCTAGGAGACAATGGGTCGCACTTGCTCTTCTTGAAGCTAAGCAACTGATACTTATGCACTGGCGCCAACCAATTCTACCACCCCGCACTAGCTGGCATGCTACCCTTGCTAGATTATCTATACTAGATCGTTTGTCCTGTATTCAAGTAGGTCGTATGGACCAATACACTGCCAGATGGGAAGCTTACTTTTACTCACCTCTTTGTAAAATTCCAATCTCTCACTGTAATCCTCCTCTATAACCTGTCTGCTACTTCAATGTTATGTCTAGTAGTTCTGCCTTTAGATTGTTTAGTATTTGAGGTCTTTGGATGGCCTCTACTGACTTTTGGATACTGTATGTTCTGGGCAACATGCTGCATTATTCTTATAATGTCTGTGCCAATGTAGAGCTTGACATAGTTGTATATGGGTCAGGCCACTTTTGTGGTCTTTTGGTATATAATGTTGTACTTATGTTTGGAAAACTAATAAAAAATTTTCTATGATCAAAAAAAGGAAATTGTCCAAAATAAGTAGTTAAAAATCTTTTGGGTCTCCCAATGTGGGCCTCTGGGGCTGGAGTAAGACTAGAAACAGGAACCTTATCAATCCAAGCAAGAATTGTGAAAAGAAATATAACATATTGGAAAAAAATTATAACAGCACATAAAGATAGACTGATATATAAATGTTGGGTAGATACAAATAATAGTGATGCTGGATGGGGTATAAATTGGTTTAGTACACTGAATCAAGTATTAAATAAAGCTGGATTACCCTACAGTTATATTCTGTACTCTGAAGGTGTCATGAGGGGCATATCAGAATTTGTAGAAATGGCAGCCCAGAGAATAGAAGATCAAGCGATACAGTTTGATTTTGGATGGATAAAAGATTCATGGAATGGTTCTCCATTTAAGAAAATTAAAACAACTTTTGGAATAGAGGGCTATTTATTAAAATGTGAGAATGGGAAACATAGAAAAGCAATCACTAGATTAAGATTAGGTGAATTTGATAGATGGGAGAGAAGTATATTGGTTTTAATCAGATAGACACCTGTATATATTGTAACAATGCTGCTGTGTCTAGTGCTCATTTAATTTTTGAGTACAATGCACTTAGTGACATAAGGAGACCATACACTGAGCAATCCTTTCAAAACCTTATAGGTATAAATAAGGATGAGCAAATAAAGGAGACTTTAAACTGTAAGAAATTGAACAAGATATTTGCCTTAGCAAATTTTGTACATAGAGTGGCAAAAAAACATGAAGTAGAATATCTAACTCAGTTGGGTGTGTATATGGATTTAATAATTGTCTATATTGAAAATTTATTGGATTAAAGCTAATGGAGATGAAATATATAAGTATTGTGAGAAACAGAGAATGTTAAATATATGTCTATGTGAATTGTAATATTTTGTATGTAAGAAATGATATTTTTATACAACTTGGAAATAAACTTTAACCTTAACCTAACCTCACTGTGTTACCTGTTTATTCTATCTAATTACAGTTTTTATTACAAGGTTCTTGTTGAATGTAATGTTACCCTTTGCCTCCCTTGTCCCTTACCTCATTCTCCAGCTCCAAAATAAACCCCCTTATTTTACTGCAATTGCTGAGTTGTTTGCATTATTGTGTAGTGTAATATTTGCATGTTTAGAGTGATAAGTGGGGAAGGGACTGTATATTGTTCTACCTGTTTCCAGGGAGGGGCTGTATTTCATTTCCTGTGGGAAGCACCCTGGCTGTACACTGCTATAAGGACCCCTAGGTGGAAGTATCATGCCACTTACCAAGCCAATTATAACCATGAACCCAGGTGCCAACCCTATATCCCTTAAGCAGCACCACTTGCGGGTGGGTGTGCAGATAGAAGAGAAGGGGTGGTTTCAGTATATTGCCTTATATTAGTGCTGAGTAGTCTGCCTTTAATAAATCATATTTGATCAGGATAAATAGAAGTTGGTAAAATGAGTTCTAACTGAGTAGCCAATCTCTTTGCTAAGATTTTATAGTCAGTGTTCAGCAAAGATATATGTCTATACAAAGAACAAAACTTTGGATTCTTACCCTTTTTCAGAAAAAGAAATATATAGGTTTTTGAAAATTAGTCAGTGAGTTTTTCCTGTATCCAGTGCTTGTATATAAATGTTCAACAGATAAATACTTACCTGATTTTTCCACCTTTTATAAAATCAAAGGAATTCCATTTGGTTTAGGGCCTTCCAAGCCAATAAGCTATCAACTGCAAGAACATTTTACAGCATTTGGATAGTTGTTCTGATTCAAAGTATACAGGATAGTGTAGAATTAAAAGAAGGCCTTATTATTTTTTTCTGGTATATTCATTATGTCCCTTTAACTTATTCTAATACTAGTAAAGCTTTGCTCTAATTCTTCTTGTTTTATTTGGAGAGCCATACATTTTTCTGGTTTGTCACTTGTGGAGTAGTAAGTAGATCTAGTTTTTAAGATCACATTTTCTACTTTCACTGTTAACAAATTAATATATTCCAGGCTGTTTTCATTAAGAAGCTTTTTATTATGATTAGTAGGTTGGTGAATAATAACAATCTCAAGGTTTTTAATAATTTTTTCTAAGCCATTTAATTTCTTATCTATATCTCTATTCATTGCAAAAAAAAAAGCTTAGTTAATGCACTAGTTAGGGTTAACGTGACAAAAGTTGGGAAATGTGGCATTAGGGTTTCCAACCCTAACATTCCATCCCCATGCTGCAGGCAGCAACAGGTGTGGGGTGTGCTTTGGGGTTGTCAAACCTAACGCTCACCCCACTCCATAAGTAAATAAGCTGAGACAGGTACAGTATATGAGAATGGGGTGAGTGCTAGGGTTGACAACCTCAAGGCACACTCCACTCCACTTCTGTTGCTGCCTGCAGCATGGGGTGGGGTGTTAGGTATGGAAACTCTAATGCCACATTTCCCTTCTTTTTTCGCTTTAACCCTAACTAGTGCATTAATGAAGTTTTTTGCAATGAATTTCCTTACTTGTTGAGATAGTATAATTGCAGCATTTGGTCTGACCTAGTAAAAGTAAATCAGATTGCCTCCCATATATTTGGCTTCAACATGTGTCTGTTGTACAGTAACTGGGTCAGTCTTGCTCAGCAGTTTCAAACTGTGGAAGGGAAGTGCAATTTTGGAATGAGGGAGGGTTACACAACTTTGGAATGTGGGACGACAGTATTTTGGAATGTGATTGGAGTGTACAATATCAGAATGAAACTCACAATTTGTGAAGTAATAAAGTGTAGTGTAGTTTAGCATTGCAGCACACTTGGAAATTGTACATTCCCACCAAATAATCATACTGACATTCCCCATTCCTTACACATCCCAAAATTTTGTGTCCCTGCCACTTTTCAGAAGTGCATGGCTCCACCACATTCTGAAAGTGTGCATCCCCACCACATTTTGACATTGTGTGTCCCCATAATATTATGCAGTTGTATGTCTTCTCCTAACACAGTCTGAAATTGCACAGTCCATCTCAAATGAAGTATTCCTCCATGCTGGAAGTTGTGAAACACCACCACATTATGAACTTGCATGTCATTGCCACATTCCCTGCAATTTTCTAAAGGCATGTACAACAGTGGCATTCAATATTCGTGTCCCCTACTGTATTCCAAAGCTTCATTGCCCACCATGTTCTGAAACAGCATGTAGTTGCTCATTCTGAAAATGTATGCACCAGAGCCAAAGCTGTGTTCCCTTTTTTTAATGGTTAATGTAACAACATACTGTAGATGATGACCAACCATTAATCGAACATCACAAACAGGGCAACAATGTACCAAGTTCTTTTCCTGACATCCATAATGTGAGAGTAAAGTTTGAATGAATTATGACATCATGCAAAGAATGAAAAAGAGTAATGCTACCTATTTATCATGATTGCATACAGGTTGTTATAAGTAATACATTTTTAGATAAAAATTAGATTGGCAGTACTGCCAACTTTCTGCCATCTGAGAAAGCAGAAACATAGCCTTTTTGGTTTTATGCCCTGACGTGAATACCTCATTATACAATGGCAAGAAAGAATCTTGGACTGTGATTGGTCAGTCTGAGGCTGTACCTGTGGTGTTATCCCAGCATAACACCATGGGTATAGTCTCAGCACTGTGAACCTCCTGACTGATTGCACTGGATTTGTTGGATTTGCATAATTGTTTGCATATTATCTTAAGAAACAAAAATATTTTTCCACTTAACAAAAACATTCTTGAAAATTTTTTTTTATTCTGTATATAACAACAAGCCTTTGTATAATAGGAATAATGCACTCCAGGGTGTGTGTCTTGCTGGGATAACGCCACACCTGGGACGTGGACCCACTCGGCCTGCGGCCTCGTGCCCAGCTCCCCCAGGCATGGCGTTATCCCAGCACGACAAACACCTAGTCATGCATTATTCCTCTAGTGATGTTGCCAGGAAGGCAGACCTACAATATGATGTATCTAGGCAAACAAAACACCTGGTGATGCATTCAAGAAAGGAACCACAGGATCAAAATCCTACTGATTCTAATCAGAATTTGTATTCTTAATACATTGTAGTGTTATAAAACCTGGAATTATATTATATAGTGTTGCTGACAAAGAGGACTGGGCTGTGAGCTCTGGAGCTGGCATCATTAGTTGAGCTTTCCTGAATCCCAGCTTTTTTTGAACAGGCATTGAAATCAGGATTACAAATAAACTTGCAGCTTTTAAGTGAAGTAGCTTAGAGATCTCAGTTTTGGCTTGATGCTTACATGTATCTTCTTTGCTAAATTTATTGATCTTAGAAATTTTGGCCAGAACTCTTCTTTTAATAATTTTACTGGGTATTATTATATATAAAGATTATTATTTAAAGCAGATAAAAGACCAGGAATTCAGCCAAACAGTCATGGTACTGTTTTGAGAAATTACCAAGAACTGCAGACATTACACTTCAAGATGGGTCAAAATAAAGGAAATGTACTGTATGTGTTTCATAAAGTTAAAGTAAATATTAAGCCAGACAAAGTAAAAAATCCCCCCCGTGCACATTTCTTAGTACTGCTAAGACTAGGAAGTAATGTCAGACCTCGGAGTTTGCCACATAGTTATTGGCAGTTTCAGACAAAACTAAAACTAATAGTTGTAATGCAGCTGATATAACTGCTCAAAAATGTAGAAAAAAAAAAAAAAAAAGAAAAAAAACAATCATTGCTCAAATGTTCCTCACTGGAAAATTAATGTACCTCATGGTCAAGCAGCCACCTCCGATTTATATCAGCTGTTTTTTTTATTTGGGCATTGGTGTCCTGTGGTACCCCCCATCCTCCCATGCCCGACCCTGTTACTTGGTTTTTTTCTCCCTGGTGTCTACTGGTAGCCCTCCCCCCACACCCTCACAGGTCACAATTATCCTGAAAATAAGAAAACAGTCCCTCAATGTCTTTTTTTTTTCTCGATCTGTAAAAAAAAAAAAAGTCCACCGCTGATGCTGATCTGCCCCCCCACCTGACCTCTCACTGTGCACCCACCACCCTACACCCCTAGACCTCCCACACACACCTGACTCACCTGAACAGGTCCCAGTGTAAAGATCCACCCTCTAACTGAAGGCACATCTTGCCGCTGGAACCGGCCACTGCTGTATGAGAAATACCTTATACCTAATTTCAGACTTAGCAATTTTTCTGATTCCTTTTTCGTGACAAGGGATCCTTTTTTGTGAGCCTTTTTCATTGGCACGAAAAAGGATTTCAGACTTAGTTTTTCCCAAAATCATTTTTCTTGAGATGTGATCCTTTTTCACTTGAATGAAAAATGACTCACATAAAAGGATATTAGCGAGTTGCAAAAAAGGATTTTCAGTAGTAAAAAATAACCATTTAGGGGTCATTTTTGAAACAAACAAGTGCAGAATCCACCTCATGGAGTCCCAATGAGCCAGATACATGTTCTGGTATCTGTGCAAGATGTCATTTACAAGACTTTTGATTAAACGTTTTTGTTTGAAAAAAAAAAACAGAAATGGAAAACAAGACAGCAACTGATGAAAAGGAATTTTCCTCACTGAAAAGATTGCCCCTCTAGAAAAATAATCTTTTTCATGAGACCAAATTCTTTTTCATTCCTGGAATCTATCCTGGAGAGTGATGTTCCCACTGAAAATAATGGGGACTTTAAAATTGAATAACTTTGCGAGGGAATAGTATTTTGTCACCAAACCAGTGAAAGGCACTTGTGTGGCCCAAGCTCCTTCTACCGTAAAAAATTCGGACCAAAATTCTAAACTGTCTGGGTGCAAGGTGAAGAGAAAGAAACAGTGAAAAATTGTGATTTTCAAGGTTTTCGCTTTTAGGGAAGGTTATAGAAAAGATGGTGGCTGTTCAGCTGGAGAGACATCTTGTTGCTTCCTCTGCCTATGAGCTTTCCAGTCTGGGTTCTGAGCAGGGCATAGTACAGAGACGGCCCTGGTGAGGGTGCTATCGACCTCCTGATGATGACGGATAGAAGGGACAGTGCCATCTTGGTCCTTCTAGACCTTCATGCATTTGACACTGTGGACCATGAGGTGTTACTTGACCAACTACAGTTTTGGTATGGCTTGTCTGGAAATGTCATCAACTGGTTCAGGTCATAGCTGACAGACAGACAGAGTACAGAAGGTGACCATGAATTTTATCATCAACCAGTTTGTGCTGTGGTGTTCCACAGGGATTGGTCTTGTTGCTCTGTTGTTCACGGTGTATATGCTGCCATTGGGGACATTATCAGGTGGTACGGGCTGAGTTTTCACTACTATGCAGATGATACCCAGCTGTATCTGTCCTGTGCTCCCAATAGCCAGGTGTCAGACTTGTATTTAACAGCTGTCTTGAGAAATCCAGATATGGATGACTCACAATTAACAAACTCAACCCAGACAAGACCGAGGTACTGGTGGTAGAGCCAGGTCATCAGGGCCGGGGGGGGGCATGACATTACCTCCTGACCTTGTGCTGGGGGGGTGCCTTTAGCCCCTTCTAGGCAGGTGAAGAATTTGGGAATAATCCTGGATGACGGTCTGACACTTGATGTACAGCTGTCGGCTGTGGTGAAAAGTGGGTTTTACCATCTCAGGAATATTGCCCGAATTCATGCCCTGATCCCACCTGATGACCTGCCTACACTGGTATGTGCTTTCGTCACTTCCAGGTTGGACTACTGCAAGTGCCCTGTACCTAGGGATAACTGAGGCAGCCTCTACAGACTGCAGCTGGTGCAGAACACGGCGCCGAGATTATTAATGGGGGTGAAAAGATGTGAACATATCACCCCTGCGCTCCGCCAACTGCACCAGCTGCCAGTCCGGTGGAGGATTGTCTTCAAGATAGGGCTGTTGACCTATAAGACCCTGCACAAGAGGGGGCCCAGTCTATCTGCAAGAGCTCCTTGTGCCTTACTGCTTGACCCGGGCTCTCCATTCTGCCGTGGGTGGTCTCCTTTGAGGTCCCAGGGTCAGGTTATGGCATTCAGGTGATAGAGCATTTGTGGCAGCTGCACCTACCCTGTGGAACTCCCTGCCTAGTGATCTTAGGGAGGCACCCTTGGTGGAAGCCTTTAAGAAGGGCCTCAAGACATATCCATTTAATCAAGCCTTTAATTGAAGGTGTTTTAAAATAATAGTATCTTTATAAAGGCTAATTAAGCTGCTGCTTTCAGTTGTATTTTGTATGTTGTTGTTTTAAAATTTATTGTATTTTAAAATGTTTTGTATGATATGTGTGCTTATATTGTACAGTGCCCAGAGTCTTCGCAAATGGGCGCTATATAAATAAAATTATCTATCTATCTATCTATCTATCTATCTATCTATCTATCCTTATCTTGGAATTTGTACATCTGATCAGAATGAAACTTGGCACATAAAGAGATCCACAGCATGAGACTGCGCATACACAATTTCATGCAAAACATTGAACGACTGCAAAGTTATTAAAGTGCAAAACGTGAGGTTTGACATACAAACCCCAGCTCAACCCTAGAGTAGTGTTACCATGCCACTATAATATTTATAAGCAGAATAGGCAATATGTGACTCCCTAAGATATTATTTATTTATTTAGCTTTTGTTAACTGGGTAAGTGCGCTAGCCATAAAATGACTATTTTCAGGTGCGACTCGGGGGAGTACAGACATGCAGAAACTTAACAGGATAACAAATTATAAGTGCTTTACATACAATGAGTTAAAAAGGATACAATATATCAGAACATACAAAGTAAGCGCTTTACACACGAGTTAAAGTGGATACAATATATCAGAGACATACAGAGTAGACCATTCATAAGTTCATAGGTGCCTACCTATGCAATGAATAGAGAGGACCTTGGACAATAAATTATCAGGTGACATATCATTATGAACAGAACAAGGTACACAAAAAAAAACAGGTAATAAAAAGGAAGAAATAACCATTGAGAGCAGGGGTGTCATTAAGGAAAAGGTAGGTAAGTGAGGAAGAGGAACAAGCCATGAAATTAGATTATATGAGTGCATGTAAGTGTAAAGGAGATGCCTGCAGTGCAAGATTGTACATGGGCAGGGAAAGGAGCAGGACAGACTGAGGCAGTAAGAGGGTTATATAGAGGTGAGGAAATACTATTGTATGGCCAGAGACATTAGTCATTAGGTAGGGTGAAAGCAGGAACAGGTATCAGCAATCATCAGATTCAAGTGCAGTTATCTCTTAAAGCATGTGTGGGAGCTAGAAAGTCTAATGTTGAGGGGAAGGGAATTCCACAGCTGTGGAGCCGCATGCTCAAATGCAACAGTTCCTTTCCTAGTGCGGCACCTCGGCAAATTCAGAAAGGATTTATCAGCTGATCGTAGACCATGGAGTGTGTCCTGAGGAACAAGCATAGCTGCAAGACACCTAGGGGTTTGATTTCGAATTATCAAATCAATAAGAGAGCCAAGGTAGTATTTCCTACTTGCTAACGGAGAGAGCCAACCAAGATCATTATAAAGCTGACAGTGGTGTTTAAGCCGATGAGCAGAAGAGGTATAGCGACATATGTTGTTATACGTAATATCCCATCTGAGTAGGTCAGTTTTATGAGCAGCCCCAAATAAGGGAGCCCCATAGGTTAGGGTGGGGAACAGAATCCCCCTCACAATGGCCATTTTAGCCGATGGCATGAGCATATAACTAGTCTTATATGCAACACCCAGTTTGGAGTTGACAGCTCTGCAAACAGACTGTACATGAAGATTAAGATCAAGAGATTGATCTAGCAGGATGCCTAGGTACTTGAAAGAGGTCACACATTCCAGCAATGGACCATCTAAGTCCTGCACCGTCAGTGCTGTTGTGCAAGCCCAGAGCTTTGGGGCTGATCCAAGCAGCATGGCTTTAGTTTTGCTAGTGCTGAGAGCCAGTTTGTAGTTGTATAGCCAGTTTTGGATATTGTTAAAGTCAGAGGAAAGGGTTGTGTTGATAGTGTCTATATTAGTATAACTTGTATAGACGACAAGATCATCAGCATATAGAATAGCAGAGCAGGATTTTAGAGCAGCTCCGATGTTATTTATATGAAGAGAGAATAGGAGGGGCCCTAGGATGGAGCCCTGAGGTACACCAATGTTAATGGTGGTACTCTTCGATAGAGAGGAATTAAATTTCACCACTTGAGTTCTATTTGTCAGGTAGCTTTCATACCAGTCAACAACAGAGGAGGAGAAATGCAGGTGTCGAAGCAAGGAGAGAAGCAAAGTGTGATCAACAAGGTCAAAAGCCTTTGTGGGTCAATAAAGACAGCCCAGTCAGATTGCCAGTATCCATTTTTGAAAGAGTGTCTATGGTGAATTTAAGGAGTGCAGTCATTGTGCTATGTCCTTTCCTGAAGCCATGTTGGGTATCCGAGAGCAGGCTGTGCTTAAGTAGATAGTCAGTTGTCTGTGTTGCGACAATTTTCTCCAGGATTTTGCTCAGTACCGAGAGTATGGCAATTGGTCTATAGTTCATGACAACCTTAGGATCCCCTTTTTTAAGTACAGGTGTGATCCGAGCAGCTTTCCAGAGGTCAGGGACCACTCCACCTGAAAGTGATAACGTATAAATTTTGGCCAGCGGTAATGCAATAAGGGGAGCTGCAAGTTTCAAGAGGCGGGGTTCAATGGAGTCTGAGCCAGAGCTGGTATGATCAGAGATGGACCTCAGGAGCTTCAGGACTTCCTTTTCTAGACACAGCCTTAAAATAGAGTGGAGGAGTATAAGGAGGCACAGGGACAACACTTCCAACTTATCCAGACAGGTTCCTGATGAGGAGTGGGAGGACACTGCAGTGGGATTGAAGGAAGAGGTATATTGTGAGAGATCAGAGAAATGCAGGTTGAAAGAAATTAGCTATGGTTTGTGAGTCATTGCAATGCACATCATTTATCAGCATATCACCAGGGTTAGTTGACTGTGAGGATCCTAGGAAGGATTTGATGTGTGACCAGATTTCTGGGATCATTGGCGGAGTTAATCAGTAGGTCTTTACAGTACTTGCTCTTAGCAGCTCTGACTTGCCTTTTACATGAATTCCGTAGCGTACGGTAAGTGTTGACATCTCTTTGCTGGCCTGATGTTTTGTAGCGCTTCTAGAATTTATCTCTAAGGTGCAAACTTTTGAGCAAGTCTCTGTTTAGCCATCTTATTTGTTTACCCCTCACTCTCCGGGTGGTCTTTGGGGCATGTTTACATTGAGCCATAAGGAATTTAGTGATGAAGAAGTTAAGAGCATCCTGAGAACAGTGTGATAGATAGATTTCCAACCAATCGGTTCTGGAGATGTCATACAGAAACACCTCTTGGTCTAGGTGAGCAAAGTTTATGAGGTGTGATGAGATGTGGTGGAGGAGATGGAGGTGCCCCAAGGACAGGATGCAGAAAGTAGGAGAGTGGTCAGTTAAGGCATCAGCAAGAGTACCAGCGGCTGAGATGTGTTCGATCCGGTTTACCAGCACCCAATCCAGTAGTGTGCCTAGTGGTGATGAAGACAGACTTCTAGTCAGCACTGTCACCATCTGATGCAGGCTGTAGCTATGAGTCAGAGACTGAAGAGACTGAGAGCTGCCCCAAGCCAGTTTAAGTTTAGGTCCTCTAAGATGACATCCTCATTATGATTAAAATTCTGAGAGGTATTTTCCAACAGGTGCTCTAGACCCACAATCCCTCCGATGGGGGTTATATACACAGATAACATGCAGTTTCTTGGCTCCCAATGCAAGGGTAGCATGCAAGTATTCACATACTGATTGAACATCTGGGATAGCGAGAAGAGACAGTCAGATTATTTTGTGGTACAGAGCAACTCCACCACCACATTTGTTCGATATCCTATCCCTTGAATAATAAGTAATTTGGCAGGGAGCAGAGAGTCAGTAACCGATGGTTTAGCCAGGTCTCCCAGTGAGACAGAGGATGTCAGAGTATGCGGTTTGACCCATGACTCCAGTTCCACAGTGACGCATCAAACTTCTTATATTCAAGTGTGCAATTAACAGCCCATGGTTGGACATACTATGTATGTCATCTGCTGAGAAATAAGCATCTAGTGGCCCAGGATTTGTCTCTATATCCTCAGATAGCAGAATGGCAATGATGACAAGGAACCATAGCTCCACATTTAGAAAAGGATGGGATAATGCAGACTTGTTCCATAGTTTCCTAAACATATAGACAGAACGGTAGGGACAGCCCTTTTGATAGAGAAGAAGAAGATTAGTTTGTAGTATCCTTGTATTATAAACAGTAAGGTTGGAGAAAGTAAAATCATAGTGCTCAGTCCTAGCTTTATTTGAGCCATCCTCATTCCATAAGGATAGTGTAATTCTGTCAAGGCAAAGTAGGACAAGAAAATTCGAGGCAACCCCAGACAGCTGTTGGACATGGTGTGACTGTTGGTACAACACTGGTTCAACTCATGACAGAAAGTCACCAGGGTCACAGCTAGGCAGGAATTGACAAGAGGCTTTGGCTATGCAAGACCTTGCAGGCATGCACTCCCAGCCCCATTACATTGATAGCCTGGGCACACCTACTCCAAGTACAAGTGCAGGATGTGAAATTCTTTTGTCCTTGTGCTTCCTTTGTTATTTAAAGAGGTTGTTTAAAAGCCACAAATAGATCCCTTGGGAGCAGGCCAGACAAAATGTGGATTGAGCAGGACCCAGAGTCACTGGAGTTTGTCAGACCTAGTTGCTTGATTCCTGTTTTGCTTGGGATGCTTCAGAAAGTTGATTTTAAATTGAAAATGTAAATACCTTGTGGTGATGTTTTGCAGAAAATCCAGTCAGGAGACCTTCACAGATGTAATGAGCAAGAATGGTGTAGTTACTCCAAGCAGAAGATCTTGTAAATCCCAAAATCTTAGCTACAGACACAGGCAAACACAAACAGCAACCCACACTTCCAAGATACTGAGGACAGAGGTAGGTTCTAAACATGTTTGTTTCAAAGAAAACAGTAATTTCATCAGATAAAGAGTGGAAGTTCTTGTAGTTTACTTATGTTGGAGGCATATGCCAGGGTCTCAGATTTTTTGATTGGACAGATTAATTGCCAGAGTTAAAGGAGCATGATGGAGATCATGATACTATGATATGTTGTATTTGTTACAGTATATAGAATGGATTCAGAAATTAAAAGAAATTGATCCTAGAGTAGCTCTTGTTCCAGGCAAATAAAACGAGTACATGATAGATATTGGTTGTGATGGCCCAGGGATCCAGCAATGGGAAGTCTTTCATCACCATTCTCAGCATACTGCTTGCACTTCTTCCTGTGTTTTAAGAAGACGGTATTCTATCTAGAATATTAAGGGTAGTATTAAAATCCCCACCAATTATATAGGACAGTGGAAAGGATGCCAGTTCTACAAACAGATCCACAAAAACTTATGGGTCATTTTCATTAGGGCCATATACATTCAATAATGTAAATCTGAACCATGGAAACTGATTTCTCTAATCAAAAACCTACTATTTGGATCAGTCAGTGACCTTCCAGATTTGGCTAGAAATGTTTTCAATAAAGGTTGTAACCCTGTGTGAGTCTGCACAATAACATGATCCAAGGCCTGGATCCCATTTTTAGAAACAAAATTGAACACAGAAACATAGAAAGTGACGGCAGAAGGAGACCATACTGTCCATCTAGTCTGCCCATAGGCCTACGCTCCTCCCTTAACTGCTAGTCAGTGTGGTAGTGCCTTTGTACCTGTCCCAAACATTATTGAAACCTACTACTGTTTATGCCCCCACCACTGCCGGAGGAGGGCTGTTCCATAGAAACATAGAATTTGATGGCAGATAAGGACCGCTTGGCCCACCCAGTCTGCCCATTTCCCTACCTAATGGATAAGCTGCAGATCCCATGCATCCACCACCCTTTTGGTAAAGAAAAACCTGCATGTGTTAACTCTGAATTTGCCCCCTCCAGCTTCATGTTGTGCCCCCTAGTTCTTGTGTGCTTTCTGACTTGGAACAGTTCCTGAACCTGCACCTTGTTTATTCCATTTATTAACCTGTAGGTCTCAACCATGTCTTCCCTCTCCCACTCCAGGAAGTACATGTTCAGGTTTTGAGCGTTCCACATAGTTTTTGTTCTGTAGACCATGTATCATTTTTGTAGCTCTCCTTTGCACTGTCTCCAGTCTGTTGATATCCTTTTTTAGGTGTGATCTCCAGAACTGTACGCTGTACTCCAGGTGTGGCTTCCCCAAAGATCTACTGAATGGCAGGATGACCTCCTTTTTACTGCTGGTGATCCCCCGCCTATGCAGCCCAATATGCCATTCACTCATAGTGCCACTTTCTTGCACTGTTTGGACATCTTTAGGTCATCTGTTATAATTATTCCTAGATCCCTTTCCTGTTTGGAAGATTCTAGTTGTACTCTTCCCAGGTAGTAGTCTTCTCCTGGGTTGGCCCTTCCTAGGTGCATGACCTTGCATTTTTTTGTGTTAAACTTTAGTTTCCATGTTTCTGACCATTTTTCCAGAGCCTTAGGTTGGCCTTCATCTTTTCTACCCACCTGAAGCATGTACCCTATTGCTTATTTTGTGTCATCTGCAAATAGCTCACCTTCCCCTCTAGTCCCTCAGTTATGTCACTAATACAAATATTGAATAGGATCTGACCGAGTACTGATCCTCGTGGTACTCCACTATCTACTCCTCTTTCTTCTGAAAGTGAGCCATTTACAAGTACCCTCTGTGTCCTTCCAGTGAGCCAGTTCCTTACCCATTTCGCTACTTGCTATCCTACTCCCATTCTGTCCAGTTCGTTGATTAGCCTTCTGTGTGGGACTGAGTCGAAGGCTTTGCTGAAATCCAGGTATACTATGTCTACTGCTCTTCCCTGGTCTATTATTTTAGTCACCCAGTTAAAGAAATCTATCACATTTGTTTGGCATGACCTTCCTGTTATAAATCCATGCTGTTTTTGTGTCTAAATTGTTGCTTTCTTCTAGAAAGGATATAATCCTCTCCTTGTGCAGAGTTTCCATTATTTTGCCCACAATTGCGGTTAGGCTCAGTGGTCTGTAGTTGTTTGCACTTTCCTGCTTCTGCTTTTGTGCAGAGGAATAACTGTTGCCTTCTTCAGTCTTGGGGGACCTCTACCAAGCTTGAATGATAGGTTGAAAAGACCAGCCAGAGGCGCTGCCAGCTCATCCATTAGTTCTCTTAGTAATCTAGGGTGAATTTCATTGAGAGCCTCTTAGTTCTCTTAGTAATCTAGGGTGAATTTCATTGAGAGCCTCTTAGTTCTCTTAGTAATCTAGGGTGAATTTCATTGGGGTCTTTAAATATAAAATGTGATTCCTGAAATAATAAAATATCAGCAGGGCTCCTATTGGCAAAACTAACACTTTGCCCAACTTGGTTCTATTCTTCAGACCCTTGATATTCCAAGTTTAACTTGTTTAATTCAGCCATTCTTGAAAATACTGCAGTACTTTGTTCAGAGTTCTTGCCATAGTATAAATGAAACAGATGAAGCACATACAAAATAAATATCATTTTCTTTTTTATCACTCTTTGAGACAGACATCCCCCTCCCTACCACCCCCTCCAAACATCTAATATGTACATTATTACAGACATCATGGTCAGAACAAGCAAAACGTGTATTATTCCCATTAATAATCCAACCCTCCCCTCCCACCTCCCATTATAGCTAACCTTCCCCTTGTCCAATATACCACCACTCTACAGAGCACCCCACCCATCATTAACAAAGACAGCCAAGAGGAATTGGATAGACCCATTTACTCACCAGCGTGCAGAAAGGAGAAAGCTATCCTGGTGTCAAAAGTAATTAGCAAAATTGTCTAAAGTGGTCTCTATCTGCTGGGTATATCAATAGAAAGAAAAAGACAGAGAAGAAAGAAGGAAACATGAAAAAAAATTTTTTTAATTTTTATTATCCTCCAGCCAAAATTCTTAGTCCACATGCAGAAAGTTCAGTTTACAGCATGTCTGAATAATTTAGATGTAACAGTATTTCAAAAGGCCCATTTTCTTCAGAATTCCAGATATAACCAACAATTAAGTTTCATTATTCAAGACCGATTCGACTGTATACTGTTGATTAGTTGATCCATCAGCTTCCTTATCTGGCATGTCCTTAGCTGAATCTAATGGTCTATTATCTCCAGATAGTTGCTTCCGCCAAGATACAGTACATTCATGCTCGCTTATGTAGGTTGTTTTTGATCCAAACTGTAATGAAATTCCTTAGCCCTCATAGTTTGAGGAGGTATATCTGCCATCTCCAGTGCCTTTGCTGCATCTTCTGGTGAGACAGAGTACCAATGTTTGCATTGATATAAAAGCATAATTTTGCTGGTGGTAGCAATGCATATTTGTATCCTTATTCTTTAAGAGTCCAATAACCTGATCGACTGATTTGCGTTGTGTTATAGTGGCACAAACAAAATCAGGTAAACATTGATCTTGTGACCTTCATATATTTAATCCACCCTTCATTTTTGCTTTGTATAAAATGTCTTCCTTTTCCTGGAACCAATGGAGTTTAATATACACACTTCTAAGAGGGTTAAATTGAGCCGCTTGCACCTGAAGGCATTTGTTTTGTGCCACATGGTGTGCTCTGTCCAATGGTATAAACTATTCCAGATATTTACAGCTCCTGGCTTTTGTAATGAATTTCTCAAAGAATAATTATGGGTGCTGTCCCTTCCAGGCCTTCTGGTATCTTAGCTAATTTCAAATTACCCCTTCTAGACCGATCTTCTCGATCTAGTATGTTACTTTTGCATAGCAAGAGTGCCGCCTAAGGATGCCAGCGTGTCTTCAACAAGATTGACTCTACTTTCAAGTTCTATGGTACAGATTGTAAGTGCTTCCATTTTATTATTTAAGGTTATAATTGCCTGTGTCTGAGTTCACCATTGAGTTATTGATAGCCGAAAGGCCCGCTTGCATGTCCAATCTGAAAGCAAGAATGTCTTGATGTATGGAACAATGTCTTTATTAGTTGAGATATCAGCAGAGTTGCTATCTTTATTGTCCCTCAGCACTGAATCATTCACATTCAACTGGGGTCCTGCCATTAATGCCAAAGAGGGTGGTCCAGTCTCTGAAGATAGGCAGTCATACTCTTTGTGGCAGTGCTACTTCAAAAGTTTGGCTGGTGCCCCTGTCCTGATTATATCTTCCATTTGCCAGAGCAGAGTAAATTATAGGGGTAGCTAGAACTGGGGAAATTAATTTAGATACCCCCGAAAGGACCAGTGAAAGTTGTAATGTGTTGTTAGCTTCAGAGCCCACATTAACTATACTGGATGCTGTCATAAAAGTTAAACTTTGTTTTTCTACCCCCGCCAATTTATGCCCCACTGCCATCGAGTACATATGTAGAGAGCAAGAACAAGTGCTGCTCCTGACACCGACCACTCTCTAAATGGACTGGTCGGGTCAAGGCACTGGTTCACCCCCCCCAGCCACAACTTGAAATGGGAAAACCACAAGGTAACCCGACTATGACAACCACCTGGAGGTGGATTTTTGTGTGATGCCCGGCCAGCAAGTGTCAGGGGAAATTTTGGGGAAGGGGGCCCAAGTTCAGATACCACTACTGGGAACACAAGGAGAGGCATAAAGGTGGCTTGAATGCAAGAAACAATTAAAAGTTTATTAGACACAACTAAACAATAACATTATACTAAATATTTACACTCTAAAACTTAACAACTAGAATAGTACTAAATTTAGAACTTTACCTCCTATGTGGTGAATCAGTTGTAAATACCCTATGCCAGCCACCCTTGTGTGTCTAACGGGGAAATGGGAAATAAAGCAGGAAGGGGAACCAGCTGTCTGGGGCAGGGAAAACATACAACAGGACACAGGCCAGGACTATTCCGAGGCGGCGTTGGCCATCGGCACACAGGTCTCTACAGACCACCGGAAATGACACCCCTCCAGGAAAAAGTCTGCCACATTTCCTCCCAGCCACAGTCACAATGTGGACTGCCAGGACTCACGGTCACCCAGCTACAGCTCCAACGTGGACTGCTGGGACAAAGGGACAAACAGAGACATGACAGCTGGTCAGGGACAATAGGGTTGGGTCACCTGGGACCACACGCAGGCTAGGGGGTGGCGGGAAAATAAACTTTTTTATTTAAACTCTGTGTCTGTGTCTTTTATTTTTAGCAATCAGTACTAAGACACTCTAAATACACATAAAACAGTTTAAAAAATATCAACAGAGGTAAATCACAGTGGCACTGTCTTTTGGTAACCAATGTCGGCTGGCTGGCATTATCCACCTTCATGCAAACAGTTATTTGATTAAAGTTCCTGGCTCAATAGAGCCTTGCGCTTGCCTTGCCCCTTTAAATCTGGCACAAGCCACAATAAAATTCCATCTGTAGGAATTAGACAACAGTTACCATCAATTTGTGTAGTTCTTGGCTCCTCTAGACTGGAGGACCCAGTCGTTGCCACTTTAATTCTGGTGGGACTGACATTGCCCCTTTAAGGCTACTATCCATACTGGCAGTCAATCACGCTGCAACATCCCAGCCCCCTTCTCTCACTGTCTATGGGGCTTTCCTGTAGCTCAGCCCCATAGGCGGTCCTGCCTGGCCCTTACACACACACCCCACAGTCATTTGGCTCAGAAGAGCCCTCTGTAGCTCCGCCCCCACATTTCACTGGCTCTACGGAGCCTTTTCTGTGACCTGCTCCAAGGGTGGTACTTTCTCTGGGGCCTTGACCTTTGCCCCACAGTCATTGCCTTGACTGGTGCCTGAAAGCGCCGAATATTTATTTTAAAATATAAAAAAAAAAAATTCCTCTTTTTTTTTTTTTCAGCGGCCAGCACCCGACCTCAATGCTGCCACTACTAACCCTGCTGCCCTCTCCTCTCTGGGCCGGGGACTTGCTGCTGGAGCTGGGGAGGCCTGGACTCACCTCCTCCCACAGGCCTCCTCTAACTACTGGGCAGCAGGCAATGGAGGGGACAACCTGGACCTGCTGCCCCTCCTGGCAATCTCCAGGGACTGCTGGCTGCAGCATGGAGGGGCCGGCTTAATGTTGCTGCCATCAGCCCACCCTGAAAACTCTTGCTGCTTCTACTACTGCTTTGGATGGAGGGGACAGCCTGGCCCTGCTGCCCCTCCTGACAAACCTTCACTGGACTGCTGGGTGGAGGGGCTGGCCTTGGATTACTGCTTGCCACCCCCCCACGGAGCCACTATACGGCCGGTGCAGAATGGAGGGGACGGGATGGATCTACCACCTCTTCTGACACACTTTACCACCACCGCGGCACCAGGATGAACCTGACGACTATGGCCACCACAAAGGAGAGGAGAGGAGGGAGCGATCGGCTGAGGACTGGCTGGGACATCGGAAGGGACCCCAGGACTTCAGGTAAGTCCCTTTCCATTTAACTAGCCCCGGCCAGCCTAGCACTCCCCCTCGCTTACCGCTGCTCACTTTCTGTCCACTCCGACGACTGCTCAATGGCTGTTGCCATTCAAAAGGGCTGAGGATTCTGTCTCGGAATCCTCTCAAGCCCATCCCTGCCTACACTCCCTCGCGACCGGGCCCACGAGCGCAGGTGCCTGGCGTGAGGTAACTGGGGGGGGGCTGTAGGCAGGGAAAATGAGCAGGGGAAAAAACATATTTTTAAAATGGAGCCCTGCTGGGGCTTCATGTTTGGGGGGGGTGGGGATACCTGGCTAGGGGCCCTCCCTACACCCTGGGGCACTTTCCTGTCACCCCAGCCCCAAAGCACCTGGCTGCCCATATCTGGAGGACACTAGGACTCTGGGGCACTACACATATGCTTATTACTGTCCCCGTAGACATAGTTATGGGCTCACTCCCATGCTGGGGAGGTGAATCATCCAGGGTCCATTCTGTATTGCCCCCCCCATTCAGCTTGTCCCTCAGGGTCAGCCTTAAGATTCTGTGTCGGCATATTAGGTGAGTTAGCAAGTGTAGGGGCTTCATAATGGTCCATAGGTCTCTTGGGCTGAACTGCAATGTTAAAAGTATGTGCCATAAATAATCATTGTGGGAATGTTACAGGACCAGGAGACACCCACAAGACTGCTAAGCCTGAATGAGAAGGTGCTGGTTCCTCAGCTGTGGCTTGGTTTGAGATTTGCTGGGGTAGACAGTCAGCTGATCGTGGGCCTGGGTTTGAGGGGTAGTAGGTTGGGGCAGCATTGCTGGCTTCTGGAAATCTGTGTGCAGCACATGAGAATACTTATGATTAACATCGCCCCACCCAGAGCTGTGCTACTTGTCAAGAGTTTATCTGAGTTTTTTGACTTGCCTTGGGTAGTGCTGTTAGAGCAGCTGGTAGTGTTGTTCAAGCTAAGGATACCGTCTGAGTGGAGCACCAGCATACTTGAAGATAACAATGCCATGGACATTTCATTTAGAGCGGGGCTGCTGCCATCTTTTCAGTGCTTGTTGGTGGTTCCTGTGGGATTTCCACAGAGTTAAGCAATAAACTGTCAGATCAGGACTCCAATGATCTCGGGGCTTGGACCAGAGAGAAATTGTATTATAAGCAGGAGCTGCAGCTGTGTCCTCAGTGGAGGACCCGGCCGAAACAGGTAAATTCAAGTTCAAGTTTACATTTGATTCATCCATAGAAGCTGCCAACATGGATTGAGGTGGCGGAGCTAGGTACATCATTTTGGTAGCTTGACAGCTGTTAACTCAAATTATTAAGTGGCGCTTGTGGATTCTACTTAGTAGGTCTTCTGGTGTTCAGCTGCTTCTTTTCGAACTGCAGTAGTTCGGCTATGTCTTTCGCCCATTAATTTTTTTAGACACACTGAAGCAGATAGTAATCACCTGTAAAACTGTAAAACTCATTAGGAACAAACAAAAAAAAAAAAGAGTACTTGGGCACAGAGACGGCATATGTAAAGACACACCTTGACAGATCCAGAATCTGTCACAGTGTGGCATTGGCCATCTTGGTTCACAAAAGGTGTGTATCCATTTTGTATTTTTTTTAGCGAAACATTAAATTTCTCCCTTATCCAGACTGCTGATAAACTTGTGGGTCTCAGGTCCTGAAACTGACATTTAATTCCCAGTCACTAATTTTCAAATAACTAAATAAATACATAAATAAACAAATACACACCCAATATGACCCATCCTGTACATGCAAAGAAATGTTTTGACTGATCACTTTTGTGCAAAAACATTTTTTCACGTTGAGGCAAACACACTTGGCAAAAGTGTTCCTCACCAACAAAAGATCTGCAACAGGATTTGTATTTTGTGATGTGTGAAATTACCTTAAGAAGAAACATTTTTGATACGCTCATGCACCAGATTTTGGCTCATTATTTTGTTAATAAAGTAATTTAAAATGCTTTCATTCCCAAGCCACCGAAAGGGAGTCATTTTGATTGAGCTTTAACAAACCTGAAGGTTTCAGGTTTCCATATCAACACCATTTTTTTAGCCATGGTTGGGCAAAAAGGTCATAAAAACTCAATATTGATCTTTTAATACCTATAACTAGAAATAACTGACCTACGTTACTAAAAGTGGCAGTTCACGAGATCCTGTCACAAAGGAGCTCATGTCATAATTTTAGGTCACTAGGTTCAGATGGTTGAGTTCTCAGTGACTGAAAATTGAGGTTTAATGTTAAAGGGCCTCCTAAATTCTAACTAGATGTGTAAAACTGACAGAAATAATTAAGAATACAGAGAAAACGAAATAAATTGGATCAAAAGTATTATGGAATTGTGTCAGTTGTAAAGTTTTTCTAACAAATCCATTGACAAAAGAGACAGTTTTATTAACTAGTACTGTTGCTTTACCTTGGAGAACTGTGGATCTTCCTGGTTCTTTATTGTCATTTCAGTCGTTATGGCATTCTGGGCTGCAGTTTCATGACAAAGCCTCATCTGCACCTCTGAAAACCGGTAAGGTGAAACTGGGTTGTTGCAAATGTTTCAGAATTAGTCAGGCTCTCTAAATAATGACACCCTGTGTCACAAAGGGCAGGCTATACTTGCATCACAGACTGCAGATGCCCACCAAGTGCTTTTTCATCATCAGTAAGTGTGTGGGCATGTAATTCCAATTCATCTCTGTAATAGATGACCTTGTTGAAGGGTGCTGGGGGATTAGTTGCTCCCCCAGGCCCCAACCCTAGCTGTCTAATACCAGACAACTCAGGCTTGCTTTTACAGTGCTCATGAAAGATATTTATTGAGGACGGCCCAGTGGCACTGAGGGTTGAGGCACTGGACGCCACACCTCGCACCACGCCGGTGACCTGGGTTTGGGAGCGGACTCGGGTTGCCGGGGGTTGGCAGGGGGAAGGAGGATCAAGCATCCCCATGGATGCTCTCCTTCTTCAGGGAGGGATACCAGGGGTGTTTAATACACCCGACGTCCGAGAGAACCAGTAGAAGCACCGACTCTCAGGGCAATGGCGGCTTCCATTGGGGGGGAGCTGGGGAGGGGAGGATGCCATCTGGTACTTGGCAGGCGTGCGTAAGCACGTTCCGCCTAAGCCGACGTCCTCAGCAGGATGGAGGGGAGGAACAGAAAAACGGAAAAACCCCACAGCGTTCCTGGATGATGGCCGCTCCAGCCACCCAATCGTAATCACGGGCAGACCCTGCTGTGCAAGGTGCTCCATGGAGGGAAGAGGCAGGTAGGAGTCACTGGAGGCACTCTGAGGGCAGACTCAGTGAGGGATTGGGGGCATTGAGCAAGCCGAAGGAGAGGAATGGCGGGGCGACCAGGAGGGATAAAAGAAATAAAAAAAGATATTTATTGCCTTAGAAAGGTGGCCAAGGCACCTAGCTTCACCTGAGCTCTTTCCTTCTAGGTTGCTTGAAAGGACAGAGCAAAGAACCTTACCAGAGCAAGAGAAAGGATTAAGGCTTATTTTGGCTAGGCAGATTTACTGTGTGTTGTTATTTTTATTTTGTACTCACAGGGATTGTTACTGTTTGTTGCTAACATTTTATTGCTTTCTTTTTCTCTGATTCAAATTTTTGTTGCTGGGTGTACCTTCTGCTGCATTATTATAGGGTGTACCTACAGGTGTATTTCTGCTCAGTCTTTACTGAGGAAGAGAAGGGTAATGGGTCTGAATGGAGTACAAGGGGTGAGAATGGTGCAGAAATGGACACAAGTCCCTTTACGAGAAAGGGTCCTGGAAGGAAATAATAAGAGTTGATAAAGCAATGGGGCCAGATGGGGTGCACCCCAGGGTCCTTAAAGAACTAAGAGAGGTGGTGGCTGAACCTCTTGCTATCCTGTTTAGCCGATCACTAGAAACAGGGAGGTACCCAAAGACTGGAGGATAGCAGATGTAGTCCCTTTATACAAAAGTGGGAACAAAGAGGAAGCGGGAACTACAGACTAGTCAGCCTCACCTCGGTAGTGGGAAGATCATGGAAGCACTACTGAAGGAGAGATTGGTGGAACATCTGGTTGTCAATGGACTGCAGGACCCAAGGCAGCATGGTTTCACCAGGGAAGGTCAAGTCAGACCAACCTCATTGAATTTTTGACTGGGTGACTAGGGAGGTGGATCAGGGGAGGGCAGTGGACATGGCCTATCTGGACTTCAGCAAGGCCTTTGACACTGTGCCACATAGAAGACTATTGCACAAACTGGGAATATGGGTGTGGGCAGGACAGTAGTGCGGTGGGTAGGTAACTGGCTGGGCAGCAGGACACAGAGGGTGGTGGTAAATGGCTGTCACTCCACAGAGGGAAGAGTGACCAGTGGGGTACCACAGGGATTAGTGCTGGGACGGTACTATTCAATATCTTCATCAGTGACATTGCGCAGGACCTAGAAGGCAGAATTTCACTGTCCACTGATGACACAAAGCTCTGTAACAGAGTAGACACACCAGAGGGTGTAGACAGAATGAGAAGGGACCTGCAGAAACTTGAAGAATGGTCAGGGTTTGGCAGTTGAAATTCAATGCAAGGAAGTGCAAGATAATGCATATGGGGCACAAAAACCCTGGCACAATATATCAGTGGGGGGTGAGGATATAGCATGCACCAAGCAGGAAAGGGATCTTGGAGTTATCATCTCTGATGACCTCAAGGCAGAGAAACAGTGTGACAAGGCAGCAAGTAAAGCAAATAGGATGCTGGGATGCATAGGCAGGGCATCACCAGTAGGAAAAGGAGGTCATAATTCCACTATACAAGACACTAGTGAGGCCGCACCTGAGTACACTGTGCAGTTCTGGAGACCTTACCTACGAAGGACATAGACAGGGTAGAGAAGGTTCAGAGGAGGGCAACAAAGATGGTGCATGGATTGCATCACAAGTCCTATGAGGACAGGTTGAAGAACTGAACATGTACTCCCTGGAGGAGAGGAGGGAGAGGGATATGATAGAGACATACAAGTATCTCACAGGGAGGAACAGGGTGCAGGAATGCACTATTTTAAGCAAAAGATGTTCCAGGACTAGAGGCATGGGATGAAGTTGGAGGGAGGAGCGATTCAGAGGAAGCGTGAGGAAGAATTTCTTCACAGAACGGGTGGTGGACAAGTGGAACACCCTGCCAGAGTAAGTGGTGGGGCTGAAACAATCACGGGATTTAAGAATGCATGGGATAGACATAAAGGAATTCTGGAGGTCAGGGGTAAGGGGCAACAGACTTCCTGGAAAACATAAACTGAACTTACAAACTTAAATGGGCAGACTGGGTGGGCCACAGGCCCTTATCTGCCGACACTGTCTATGTATCTATGTATGTATGTATCTATGTGTATGCTAACAGATTACTGCTGTGATCTTCTGATTCAAATTGTCTTTTGCAAGGTATATCTTCTGTTACTGCTTTATTTTTCTCTGTAACAAAGTGTTTCTTACAGGGTGTATCTTATGTGAAATTATTACAGGTGGTGCTTACATTTTTGTAACTTTTTATCATTAGGCTAAGCAAAATTACTGTTTGCCACTATTTCATTTTTATTTTTTTTTTTTGCTGAAAGTTTTTTTGTCTCAGAGGTGTTGCAGTCTCCTTCTCACATTGAAGGAGCTAATTACTTTCCTCACACAGCTCTTCCAGTGGATTAGGTGTGTATCTAGGGGGTGGAGCTGACAAACTGTCAGTAACTTCCAACAGAAAGAAGGATTAAAAGGTCAGGTTAGTTGCTCTCTTGGAAGTGGAAGACTAGGTTTACAGGCCAAGGCACCTAGCTGCACCTGAGCTATTTCCTTCCAGGTTGCTTGAAAGGACAGAACTACGAACCTACCAGAGCAAGGGAAAGGATTAAGGCTTCTTTTGGCTAGGCAGATTTACTGTGTGTTGTTTTTATTTTGTACTCACAGGGATTGTTACTGTTTGTTGCTAACATTTTATTGCTTTCTTTTCTCTGATTCAAATTGTTGTTGCTGGGTACACCTTCTGCTGCATTATTACAGGGTGTGCCTACAGGTGTGTGCTAACAGATTACTGCTGTAATCTTCTGATTCAAATTGTCTTTTTGCAAGGTATATCTTCTGTTACTGCTTTATTTTTCTCTGTAGCAAAGTTTTTCTTACAGGGTATATCTTCTGTGAAATTATTACAGGTGGCGCTTTACAGGTTTTACAGTTTTATCTATCATTAGGATAAGCTTTCAGGGCTACTGCATTTGTTGCTGGCCGATTGTTTCTGCTGTTACCTCCTTGTTTCTTTTCGGTCCGTGGTTCTTCTGTTTCGAAGGGAAGGGCCCAGCCACCCACCCCCATCCCCAACCACCCCTACACTACACTCCTTTTATAGGGTAGCACAGTTGTGACATCTCCTGTGGCAAAGTAGGAAGGGCAGATCAGTGGGGTTTCCACACAGTGACTTCATTTACAGGGGCACTAGTAATTTAAATTGTTATAACAAGTTATACAAAACAAACAAACAAAACCCCAAATCAAACTTCTGCTTTCATATTCTTCCTTCTAGTTACTCTGACCAGGTTATAAACCCAGCAACTTATCTGGAATGGATATCATTAACTGCAGGTACTGCGAACACTTTCAGAAGGGCAGTTTACAGGATTTAGGACACTGTCCTACATGCTGGGCTATTGAAATCTAAGGGGCTCAGCTCCAGGCAGCATGGGCAGAGATTGTGCACTCAAATTGCATATTCAAGAGGAAATATATTATAACAACCAACTGCCATTCCCCAACATCCAACAGAAGCACCTCGACCACAGAGGTAGTTGGTCTGGGAGGTTGGCAGGTGGTTAGGAGAGAGCAAATTGGGTGCCCCATCACTTAGTGCTCTCCAACATATTACCTCCACAAACCATATAAAAACTACAAACAGGTATCTGCCTCTATCTCCAAAATCAAACAAAGGGGCAGAGGACACTGCAGAGCAGGACACTGCAGCACAGGAGCTAGCACAACAAAACTCACCCAAAACAAGAACCAACACAAAAAAAGCAAAAAGGAAATCCAAAAAACTTCTGATCATAGGAGACTCCATGATTCGGGGAGTTCATACCTATCTCTAGACAGGGGTAATGGTGTGATGTCTCCCAGGTACATCAGCGTGGAGAGACACTGACCGCATTGCTAAAATTTTTCAGGAAGCAGGAGAAAACATTGATGTCCTGGTACACATAGGGACTAATGATCTCACCAGCCAGTCAGTTGTGGAGACCAAGGAACACCTAACCAGGCTGGGTGACAAACTATCATCCATTTCGTCCGGCATCTCCTTCTCTGAGATCCTGCCAGTCTGGGAGAGGGGGTAGATGGACGGAAGGTCAGAGAAAGGAGATAGAGGAGCTAAACATGTGGCTCAAGGGCTGGTGCCTGGAAAAGGACACAAATTTGTAGAGGAACTGGCAACAGTTTTGGGGGCGAATGTTTTTAAATTTGATGAACTGCATTTGGCTAAAGAGAGTCAGTGCATTGGGGCAGAAGTTTGATGTCTTTGCAGAATATTTAAACTAGCAAATGGGGAGAGGGGTGCAGCACCCCATATGTCGAATGGGAAGAACACCCCTCCCCCCTCAGCTAGTGGTCAAACAGGAGTTCAGCATGTTTGCAGTTCATTTGCATCACCAAGTAAGGAAAAAGGTCCGGCTCCCCATACGACGCTCAGGGGAAACGCCAGACCTCACCCAACAACTAACACACCAAAATCTGGCCAATGGAAAATCATGTACACAAATGCTCGCAGTCTGGGAAACAAGATCCCAGACCTGCAGGCAATAATGACAGCGGCTAAACTGGACATAGTAGCAATTAGCGAGATGTGGATTACCAGTAACCACACTGGAAAGACTTCAATACATGGATATGTACTGTTCAGAAGAGACCGAGATGCAAAAAGGGGGGTGGAGTGGTCCTGTATGTCAGTGAAAATATCAAACCTACCGAAATTCAGAATACACATAAGGAGCCAGAAGAACTGTGGGTCACCCTGGAAACAGAAAATGGGACAGCCATACGAACTGGGATTGTCTATAGGCCCCCAGATCAGGGGGAGGACATAGACACATTACTGTTAGAAGATATACAAAATATGACAGTTAAAGGGGAGGTTCTGATAATAGGAGACTTCAACATGCCAGATACAGAAAGGTCAATACCAGCAGGAACATCTGCCAGAACTAGACACATGGTGGATTCCCTGCAGGGGGAGGGCCTCAAACAACTGGTACAACAACCCACAAGAGACAGGGCTATCCTAGATCTAGTACTGACTAACAGGGAAAGGATCACAGATCTCCAGCTAGAAGGTCACCTGGGGGCCAGTGATCATCACATGGTATGGTTCAATTTGGCTACTAAAACAAAATCATCCCATTCCAAGGCAAACATATGGGACTTCAGAGGAGCTGACTTTGATGAGATGGCCAACAGAGTTAAGCTAGCCCTGGCAAAAATAAATACAGGTGGGGGAGTACAGGCAAAGTGGGCAAGCATTAAGGATGCAGTACTTGAAGCAACATCCCATTGTGTTAGAGAGAAGAGGAAGTGCAAAAGAAGGAATCTACTTTGATTCTCAAAAACAGTAGCAGAAAAGGTCAGAGCCAAAAGGCTGGCCTTCAGGAAATATAAGGGAACGCAGTGGGATGAAGATAGGGAGGCATACCAAACTTCCCTAAGGGAAGCAGGGAAGGCAGTAAGGCAGGCAAAGGCCCAAACTGAGGAAACACTAGCACAAACAGTAAAAGAAGGTGACAAGACTTTCTATAGATACATTAGTGAAAGGAGAAAGTCCAGAGGGGGTATTGCTAAGATCAAAGGAGATAAGGGGGCTTGTAAGGAGGAGGACCATGTAAAAGCATCTATCCTAAATAGATATTTCTGCTTAGTATTTACTGAACAGAAGGGGGCAGGGCCCACAACTCAGCATCATGGACACGGGGGGGGGGAGGGAGGTGTACACTCGTCCCTTCACAAAAGAAAGGGTCCTACAAGAGCTTAATAAGCTCAGGGTGGACAAGGCAATGGCACCTGATGGCATTCATCACAGGGTACTAAAGGAGCTAAGGGTGGAACTAGCAGAGCCATTATCAGAACTGTTTAGTGAGTCTCTGAGCACAAGCAAGGTCCTAGAAGACTGGAGAAGGGCTCATGTGATCCCGCTCCACAAGAGTGGTAGCAGGGAGGAGACGAGAAACTACAGACCGGTCAGTCTTACCTTAGTAGTGGGCAAGATTATGGAGGCACTCCTTAAGGAAAGGATAGTGCAACACCTGGAATCCATAGGAGCACAGGATCCAAGACAGCTTGGGTTTACAAAAGGAAGGTCCTGTCAAACTAATCTCATAGATTTCTTTGCCTGGGTAACCAGAGTGGTGGACCAAGGGGGAGCAGCTGATATCGCCTACCTTGACTTCAGCAAAGCTTTCGATACTGTTCCACATAGAAGATTGATTAATAAGCTGGGTAGGCTCAGGGTGGGTCAGAAGTTGGTCAACTGGGTGGAAAACTGGTTGACGGGCAGAAAACAGAGAGTGGTGGTAAATGGTATACAGTCAGAAGAGATGCGAGTCACAAGTGGGGTACCTCAGGGATCAGTATTGGGACCAGTCCTCTTCAATATCTTCGCCAGTGACACTGCAGATGGACTAGAGGGTAAGGTTTGTCTGTTTGCAGATGACACGAAGATCTGCAACAGAGTAGATGATCCAGATGGGGTGGGCAGAATGAGAAGAGATCTGGATAAACTGGCAAAATGGTTGGAAGAGTGGCAACTGTGGTTTAATGCAAAGAAGTGCAAGATCATGCACATAGGGAAGAGAAACCCTGAAGCCACCTATAGGCTGGGAGGGGAGTTGCTGGCAGTCACAAGGGAAGAAAGAGACTTGGGCATCATCATCACCGATGACCTGAAATCATCCAAGCAGACAACTAAACCAGGTAAGACTAGGGGGATGTTGGGGGTGTATTAGTAGGGGTATCACAAGTCAGAAGAGGGAGGTAATAATCCTTCTTTACAAGACACTGGTTAGGCCCCATCTGAGTACTGCGTGCAGTAGCGGAGACCACACCTTCACAAAGACATTAACCAAATTGAGGCAGTCCAGAGAAAGGCAACCAAAATGGTGCAGGGACTGCATCAGAAAACATATGAGGACAGATTAACAGAGCTCAGTGTGTATACCCTAGAGCAAAGGAGGGAGAGAGGTGATATAATCGAAACATTCAAACACCTTAAGGGCGTTAACAAGGTGAAAGAGTCTAACATGTTTCAATATAAGAAAAATAGCAGGACAAGTGGACACAGCATGAGATTAGAGGGAGGCCGATTAAGGGTAATGTGAGGAAGTTCTTTTTCACAGAAAGGGTGGTGGATGCATGGAGGCCTACCTCAGGAAGTGGTGGATATGCATACAGTGCAGGGCTTCAAACAGGCATGGGATAGGCATAAGGGAGCAATACAGATGAATATGAATAGATAGGCCATTGACAGAGCAAGACCAAGGCACAGTTATAAGGTAGAAAAAGAAATGGGTGGGCTGGATGGGCCTTGCAGTCCTTCTCTGCCATCAACTTCTATGTTTCTATGTTTCTAAAGGTAAATGCAGATTTCTTGTCTCAAAACCGAAGTATTCTGAAGTGACATCTTGTGTACTGCTAGGAACACAGGAAATGCTAGATGAAACAACAAAAAATGACAAGGGTCCCTTGTGTTTGCCTATTGCCATCTAGGCAGCTGTAATATTCAGTATGGAACCTACATAAAGACTTTTTGAGAGGGTGGAAGTGATGCAGCGATGGGTAACCAGAATGATGCAGGATATGGGTGTGGGGGTAGATTTGTGAAGAGAGCTGCAGGTCCTCAACATGTACACCCTGGAGACCAGAAGAGAGAGGATGTGATAGAAACATACAAATACCTGCATGGGGTAAAAGGGTGACTTGCAAAGACATAATCATCCTAAGTATGAACACAGGAACATGAGAAATTCAATTAAATTGTTTTGGGGGAAGACAGTAGAAGACAAATTGAACAGGCTTTCATAGAAACATAGAAACACAGAAACTAATGGCAGAAAAGGACTGCTAGGCCCATCCAGTCTGCCCATTTCCCTACCTACTGCAAAACCGCAGACCCTACTTGATCTCTGGCTTTACCTTCTCATTCCTGTCACTAGGGTTCCCCATGCCTATGCCTGTTCCATTCATTTTGAATTCCCCACTGTGTCCCCCACCTTCGCTGGGAGTCTATTCCATTCATCCATTACCCTTTCCGTTAAGAAATACTTCCTCACTTTACCCCATAGTCTACCCCCTTCCAGCCTCATGTCATGCTCCCTCGTTCTTGAAGATCTGCTTTTTTGAAAGATACTACCCTCTGGTACCCTATTTATGCCCTTTATATATTTATAGGTTTCTGTCATATCTCCCTTGTCTCTCCTCTCCTCCAGGGTATACATATTGAGGTCTCCCAGTCTGTCTTCATACGACTTCTGGTGCAAGACTTGTACCATCTTCTTGCCCCTTTTGAACTGCCTCACCCTGTCTATGTCCTTACGAAGATGCAGCCTCCAGAACTGGACACAGTGCTCCAAATGAGGCCTCACCAATGATCTTTACAGTGGCATCACCACCTGTTTTCTTCTGCTCAGTGATACCTCTTCCTATGCACCTCAGCATCCCACTGGCTCTCCCACGGCCTTGGCACATTGTTTGGCCACCTTAGGTCATTAGATATGATTTCCAAATCCCTTTCCTGTTTGGTGACTGTCAGTACCCCCCCATCATGTAGTCCTCCCCTGGGTTCTTGCACTCCAAATGCATGATTTTGCACTTGTTATGCATTGAATCTCAGCTGCCACACTCTAGACCATTCCTCCAGTTTACCTAGGTCCCTCCTCACAGGACTGGCCCCAGAACTGATCCTTGTGGCACCCCGCTGGTCACCCTCGTTTCCTCAGATTGAGCTCCAGTTACCACCACCCTCTGTCTTCTATCACTCAGCTGGTTTCTAACCCAGTTTTACCACTTTGTCACCCACTACCAGGCTGCCCAGCTTCTCCACAAGTCTTCTATTTGGAACAGTATTGAAGGCCTTACTAAAATCCAGGTAGGCCACATCCACTGCTCCCCGCGATCCTTTTGATACTCACTAATAGATCACATAACATTTCATACATTAGGGTATTTGATAACGATATTAGCGACCACAGAGCTATAGCTTGTGTGAGGTTCTACCCAAAACACTTACTCACTGGTCTTTTCATTCAAAGAAGTTTCCATAAATTCAGTATTCCCAATTTTTTTGGCTGATCTTGGCAAGATTAGATGGCAGGACTTCTACCTGGCCCCCACAGTCTCTGAGGCCTGCAACTTTTCCAGCACCTTGTTTTGCAAGTGATTAACAAACATGCCCCAATGACTGAAGCTAGAGTAAGGAAAAGAACATGCCCTTGGTTTACCAACACACTAAAAACCTCTCTACTCCACAGGGATAAGTTATGGAAGAAAGCTCGTGAAACTAAATCAGATTCCGATTGAGCTGCTTTCAGAGCAGCCAGGAATCACTGTACTAGACTTGTTCTGGCAGAGAAGTCTAAGTAATTCCAGTCAGTGCTGGAATCCTCAAAAAACAATGCTGCCAAATTCTGAAGTCCTCTGGGAAGTTGAAGGGCATAAACCAACTTTGTCCCCCAGCTAAAATAGTATTAGGGACCAATACCTACACAAGCAACCATGATATACTGGACCAACTAAACAACCATTTTGTGACCAGTGAGCTAGCCTTGACTCTTCACCTGCTAGCAAGCTTCTCCCCCACCCTCTGTTGGTGACCCTCTGTGCCTACCAACTAAAGCCCATCATTACCAAAACCAATTCAGTTTCAAGCCAGTTACTCTCAAACAGGTCGAAGATCTTTTAATTGCCCTGAATGAAAAGAAAAGTGCTGGGGCTGACCAGCTTGAACCTTTTTCCCTAAAATGAGGCTACAACACTCTGTTCCCACCATTACCCACCTCTTTAATCTGTCCCTTCACTCGCACTTCACTCGATTGCAAAATAGCGCATGTTATTCCCCTTTTCAAATCTGGTGATCCAAGTGATCTTTATAATCACAGGCCAGTCTCTTTGCTATCCATCCTAGCCAAACTTCTAGAAATACTGGTCAACTCCCAGCTTAGAGATCACCTTGAATCCACAATCCTACTGAACCCCCTCCAGTGTGGATTCAGGCCTAAACATAGCACAGTGTCGGCTCTGGCAAAAGTCACCAATGAATGGCAAACCTCCCTTGCCATCAAAAATTATATCTGTGCTCTCTTTTTAGATTTGAGCAAGGCTTTTGACACTGTTGACCATCAAATACGTTTAACAATGCTGTATAACCTTGGGTTGGATGACGTTGCTATAAAATGGTTCTCCTGCTACCTTACTGGTAGACCGCAGAGGGTAAAAGGTCATGGCACATTCTTTCCTCTAAAACTTTTGCAGAGAGGAGTTCCTCAGGGGTCCGTCCTGGGGCTGCTATTATTTGCTATTTATATCAATGACATTGACTTTAATATTAACACTGCAAGCATTCACCTTTTTGCAGAAGACACCGTGCTCTACGTTGCTAGGTCCTCCTTACATCTTGCCTGTCTTGAACTGCAGCACAAATTTGACCTTCTCCAACAAAATCTGCTTCAACTGAAACTACTACTCAATGCCAAAAAAGACAAAGTTATGCTTACAGCCAATGCCCTAAAACAGTCCTCAGTACTCTAGAAATGCTCTATCACAGAGCCTTGAGATTTATCCTAAATGCACCTTTCAACACCCACCACTGTTCCTTTGTCTACAGATTAATTTGCCCTCAATACTCGAGGTGGCATAATGCGCCCTCTGGGTATATAAAGCCATCACTGTGAAGCTTCCCCTTACATCTGCAACTTTTTTAAATGCTCCCCTTGCAGGTATTCCCTCAGAAAACTCTCCTATATTACATTTGACACCCCTAAGATAAGAACCCATTTTGGATCCGCATCCTTGGGATATGCACTACCCACTCTGTGGAACTCCTTAAAAAAAACACTAAAACTTACGCATACTGTTGGAATGTGTACCTTTATGTCTCTGCTTAAACTGGCTTTGCAGACAAAGGACAAGTGGACTTGCTTTGCAAAATAACGGGCCCATCTCCTAAGGAGACTCTCCCGCACTTATTGCTTGCTTGGTGGCGTGTGTTCCGCATTCTACCTGTTCTTCTTTTCTTCTCCAATGGAGGGATCCTGTAGTATATTCCTCTTTTCCTAGCCTGCTTCTTACACTAATCCTAAATACCTTCTGCTTACTCCCTATTCTCTGCACCTTCATTTTCCCAATTTTGCTTATCCCTTTACCCTTCTACCATTTTCTACCCTCCCCTTTCCCCATTTGTCTCTTGCTCTTTCGTTGCCCCTTCCCCATACTCTTACATCTCATTCCAGCAACTCTTCCTGTTCTCCCACTCTTTTTAGCGTTCGTTTCCTTTCTGTAATTATTTTGAGTTGTACCTGCACATTATCTGTCTATATCCCTTGTACGGTTAGCATTGTTTTGTATCTGCCGCCTAATTTCTATGTATGGAACCTAAGTAAGCTGTATTTGCACATTACTTGTTTGTAACACTGGTTTTGTTGCCACAGTTGTTGAATCTGCCATTGTGATTATTAATTCTATGTACCTCCTATGTATATTGGTCCTTCTAGGACCAACACATAAATGAGCTGTCTCAATGGTGTTATCCTGGTAAAAATAACATTGAATTGAAATTGAATTGAATTGATTCACTTCCCTAGTCACCCAGTCAAAGAAATCAATTACATTTTTTTGACATAACCTTCCCGCTGTGAATCCATGTTGTCTCAGATCCTGTGCTCTGCTGGATTCAAAGTGTTCCAAAATTCTTTCTATAAGTAGTGATTCCATAATTGTCCCCACTATTGAGGCGAGGTTGATTGGTCTATAGTTTCCAGCCTCCTCCCTACTCCCACTTTTGTGAAGAGAGACAACATCTGCCCTTCTCCAGTCCTCTGGAACTGGTTCTTTTAGGACTCTTCCTTCCGTAAATGGACTGGTGTCCACCTCACTCCCATATTTGCTCATGTTGCCGAACTGTGGTCCCTCACCTTCTCCTTCTTCTGTGAATACAGAACAAAAATATTTGTTCAGTATTGATGCTTTCCAGGTCCCCTTTCACACACTCAACTTCTTCCCCTTTAAGCCTTACAATCCAGCCCCTGGTTATGTACCTATAGAAAGTCTTGTCCCCTTTTTTTACCTCCTGTGCTATTTTTTTCATCCGTTTACACCTTTGCAACCCTGACTGCTTTCCCTGCTTCTCTCTGTTTATCCAGGTACACTACCCTGACCTCCTCCTCCTGTGTTTCCTTATATTCCCTGAAAGCCATCTTTTTCACCCTTACCTTCCTGGCCACTTCCACCATAAAGATTTTTTATTTCTCTTGCTCTTGTTTACTTGCCTAATGCAAACATAGAACATAGAAATTGTCGGCAGACGAGGGCCTTTGGCCCACCTAGTCTGCCCTATTACCACTAACAGTTGCGCAAAGGTTTGTCACCTCCATTGTGTCTCCTTTAAGATGGGCCCATGGTTCCTCAAGTACCCCCCCATTCATCCCTCCTTGCCAGGGCATTCTTGAGACATATCCCCATCTTCGTAAGGTCCACCCTCCTAAAATCCAGGACCCTCGCCTTTATGTGGCTTGACTCTACGACTGTACTCATACTGAATCACACCGTGCGATGATTATTGGACCCCAGGTTTCTGCACACTCTGACTTCTGCAATTCTGTCCCTGTTGGTGAGTACTAGATCCAAAATTGCACCCTCCTGGGTGGACACTAGCACTAGCTGCCTGAGGCCTGCCCCTTGCATGGAGTACAGGATGTCCCTGCTCCTGGCTGAGGTAGCAGCTGGTATGCCCCAATCCACTTCTGGCAGATTGAAAAAATCAAATCACCTGCCAGCAGCACCTCCCCTTTAGCTGCCATCATGTGGATGGATTCCACTAAAACCCTGCCCACCTCCTTCCCCTGTGCTGGAGGTCTGTATATCACACCCGTGCAAACAGCTATGCCATTGCCCATCTCAAGGGTGGCCCACAGTACCTCCGCCCTTCCCTGCATTCCCTGTATATCAGTCACTCTAATACACTCCCTGACATAAAGGGCCAACCCCCCTCCCTTTTTACCCTTCCTGTCTCTCCTAAACAGAGTATAACCTGGTATTGCTACATCCCAGTCATGGTTTCCAGTATACCACGTCTCAGTAATAGCTACAATGTCCAGGTCAGCCTTAGTCATCAAGGCCACCAGGTCTGGGCTTTTATTTCCTAGGCTGCGGGTATTAATGTACATGACCTTTCATGTTTTGCCAGTTCTCCTTTTATCATCCCCCCCTTTTACCTCCTTCGTTTGTCCTCCCTGTTTTTAACCCTCCTCCTCCTCCTCCTCCTCCTGTCCTCTGCTGTACCCCTTTTATGAATTTAGTTATCTCTGGCGATATCACAACTTTATGGTCCTCCATGTTGACTGTACCATCCTGTGGGGGGTTTATTTTCCCTGCTTTCTTCCGTGCCCCCCCAGCTAGTTTAAATGCTTGCCAGTGAAGCATTTAAATGGTTCACTGAGGATAACGGAGGTGGCAATGGCCAAAACACGGTGAGGGGGTTCAAGGTAGAGAGGGATAGGTACGTGACCATAGAAAGATGGCAGAAGTTAAAGTTAAGGGAAAGGGATGGGCAGTATAGCCTACCTAGTGCAGTTAGGTGGGTGGACAGACTGGATAGGCCACTGGGCCTTTTTCTACCATAATTTTCAATGTTTGTATTGTTAGTATTAGTGTGTCAGAAACAGTTGTAGCCATTCCTTCATGGGAAGTGTTACCAGTATATTTCATGGGCTCTGGCACTATGATGGAATCCTTTCTGGAAACCCAAGGCCCATTGACTCACATAATCCTCTAAGACACACTCATTCTGGCATGTCTGTTTCTCAAGGTCCTCCTTTCCCCAGTAAATGAAATACTGTAACTAAAGGCTTTAGAAACAGATTTAGTACCTTTTCTGTTTGTTGTTTCTTTCTAGCCCTTTATTCGGACTACTGAATTTACCTGTTCTAATTTGTGTGCCATTGTCTACAGTCACATTTTTGTACTACTGTATTGTTTCACATAAAGATCATTTGCCATTCAGGTGCCAGCACAGTCAGTGGATTCAAGCAGGCATGGGACAGAATGAAGGGAACAGTGGTAGCCCAGGGTGACAGGACCAGGGAGGAGAATGGGTATAGGATAGGGAGGGTTAGTACCCTGGAGGAACAACAGGTTCCAGGGAAGGTTCCATGGATTATAACAAACATGGGCAGACTGTGTGAACCTGTGGTCTTTTTCTGCTGTCATGGTCTATGTTTCTGTGTTTTTGACAACTGGATGTGAATCATAATCCTTGTGCTAAGTAAATGAAAACCCAAGTCAAAAGTACCTTTTTTATTCTTTCTCTTTCTTTTCACTTTTTTTGAGTAGAATCTTTTTCCCTCCGGTCACGGTCTGCGGAACCTCTCTCAGACATCCTGCCTACTGTTGCCCCGCCTGAAGTCCTCCTACCTGTACCTTCTCTCTCCCCCCTCCTCTAGCCACGATCGGTACCCCAGCTTAACCACTCTGGGGTGGGGTCACCCCTCCTCTTTGGGCTCTCTCAACAGTCGGCTCTGATGTGGCAGAGGACTCTGGCAGAGGAACCTGGAAGGCCAGACAGGAAGGACCCAGCTGTGGACATGGGGCAGGTGCGTTGCCTGCCCGCGGGCGGTGTTTTTCCTGTTCTGGTGGGCTCTTCCCCTCCTGCCATGTGTGCACATCGGCCTTATGGCACCAACCCCTGCCTGCGTTGGGCATGCAGCTATGTGCTGCCCAGTGAGCTACAGCACTTTCGTCTCCACCAGGAGCCGGTGATGTGCCGAGTGATCGCCAACCTCCCCCCCCATTAAGGAGAGCAGCCCCAGTGGTCGCTCAATCCTTTCCCACCCCTGCCGTAGCCCAGTGCTCCAAGCTCGCACCTGAACTCAGGTTGCTGGCATGGCGCGAGGTGTGGCGTCCAGAGCCTGAACCCTCAGTGCCACTGGGCCGACGTGCTAGTAATTCTTATTAGAACATATGTGAAGTACCCATGTGGCACCAACAATTCTGAAGTAAACGCTGCATGTATGTATTTTACAATACTGTATATCAGGTTTTCTATATGGGCATCATAGACATTTTAGTGCCATTCTACAGGTTTACTTGGCAGCCTATATGTAGTGCTGTAGTAGAGTAGAGCCTTTTATGTTAGCAGCATTGTGGCTAACTCCACAAGAACATGACTTCAGAAATTCAGCCCCTTGACAGTGGTATAACAGCCACTTTTAAAAAACGCTACTGAAAAAGACTGCTGAGTGACCTGGTGTCTACTGGTGATCCAACAGGAGTGCGGGATTTGTTAAAAAAAAAAATGGTCAGGGACAGCATTCACATTGCCGGTGAAGCACAGGCAAATGTAACACCCGCAACCATCCATCATTTTCTGGGTAGCCACTCTGGGACCTGCCCCCCCCCCCCCGAGTTCAATGAGTGAGTGAATGACTGATGATGCTGTTGAAAGAGAACCAGGCGACACTCAAGAGATCGTGCAGACAGCAAAAGATCAAAATGTGATTGCCAACACAAATGAAGCACCAGAAATAATTGATGCCTGGATCCTCAATGATGAAACTCTGCAAACTGTAGACCAGCTGTCAGATGCTGACATTGTAGCCACGGTAACAGCACCATGTGACCAGTCAGCTGAACCAGACATACAATCTGATGAGGAGGACGTGGATGAAGCTCTGGAGCAGCCCCCTACAAGTGAAGCTATATGAAGGCTCAAGACAGGTCTGGGTGTGACACTTCTGACACCCCTGAAGGCAATGCAGCTTTACCAGATTCTCTCATATGCCAAGGACTTAATTTCTTAAAAGGCTTCCACACAACTAAAAGTTGCTGACTTTTTCAAGCCTGATCAGAAACAGTGAAAGTACTGACTGTGCATACTGTAATGAATTTTGTCTGAATTATCATTGTAGTAACATGATTACAGGGTTTAAGTCTGCAGTTGTATGTTATATATGTCAATAACATTAATGTTTTAACTGAGAAACTGTGATCGGGTAAAACTTTAGTTTGGCGTCCCTTGATGTAACATATGAGTTACTATAATGAAGGCTGATCACAGCTCCAAAATTGTTTGTTATACTGTGGGAAGAGAGCATGTATTTTTTTATAATATATGGATAATGAATATAATACCACTGAAACTAATACAAACAAGCATTTGTCAATGCCGAATGTTGGCTTGCTGGCACTGGCATTGGTAGTACAGGAATTAGAGAGATGCACAATAGAATTGGCAGTGAAGTAATGAACTGACGCCGACTCCAGCCCCACCATGCAGAAAGTGACAGGCACTGGGGTTTGTCTTTGGGTCATTGGCCATAACGCTCATGCCATTTCACCCCATCCTACCCCGAAGAGACCGACAAGTGCCGCGATGTGCCTTGGGGTCTTCGGCCTTATGCTCACCCCAGCCCATAAGGGAATATACTGACATGGGTGCAGTGTAGGAGAATGGGGTTAACGTTGGGGCCGAAGAGTCTAAGGCACATCTTGACACCTGTCACTGGCTGCAGGATGGGTTGGGGGAGTGGAATGGCGTGAGCATTTCAGCTGGCAATGCTAACTCAAACCCCTAACTCCTGTCAGTCTGTACAGGGTGGGACATTGCAGTTGGAAACCCTATTGCTGAGGGCATTTGTTGGTATTTTCACTCCAAATTTTCAACATGTGCCGTTTGTGACCCCACCTCATGAACAGTGACACTATGAGTTTGTTTGCCGAAAGGTGATTTTGTACAGGGACTGTGCATTTTGGTGGCACAGGTGCAAAAACAAGAGCTTGGGCAGGATGTGAAAAATGACAGCTGCACTGTTCATGAGGAGGTGTAAAAAATGGCACTGTTGAAAATCTGGAGTGAAAATCTGGAAAATTGGTGACATCATGAGCGTGCGTAGAAACTGCACAAGCACAGCCATAACGCAATTATTTGGGGGATTTATTTAACCAAATTTTCAACATAGGCATTTTTGAAAGTCCGGTCATGAACAGTGTCACTGTGATTTTGTTAATCTGGCCCAAACATTGATTTTCCACAGCAACCGTGCCATTGTGTGAGATGTGCAAAAACACATTTTGGGCAAGATGTGAAAAATGACAGCTGTACTGTTCATAAGGAGGTGTACAAAAATGACAGTGGTGAAAATATGGAGTGAAAATATGAAAGATTGGTGACATCACAAGCGTGCATAGAAACTGCGCAATGCACACCTGTAATGCAATTATGTTAGGTATTTGTTTTACCAAATTTTCAACATAGGCATTTTAGGACCTCCACTCATCAACAGTCTCACTGTGATTTTGTTAATGTGTCCAGAACACTGATTTTGCACAGTGACTGCGCCATTGTGTGCCACATGTGTGGAAACACATTTTGGTCAGGACGTGTAAAATGCCAGCTATACTGTTCATAAGGAGGTGTGGGAAAATGGCAGTTTTGAAAATCTGGAGTGAAAATATTACAGATTCGCAAAGTTACGAGTGTGCTTGGAAACTGCACAACACACGCTCATAAAACAGTCATTTTTTGCATTTTTTTTTAACAAATTTGCAACATAGGCTTTTTGGGAGCCCACCTCATGAACAGAGGCACTGTCGTTTTGTTAATCAGTCCCAAAAGGTGATTCCGTGCAGTGACCATCCACGAAATCACCTTTCGGGACTGTATACACCATGACAGTGACTGAATTCATGAAGAGGGGTCCCAATAACCCCATGTTGAAAATTTGGTGCCAGAATTCCCCAAAATGCCCAAGATATGCACCGAAGTTGAAAAAAACATATTTATGCCATTATACAGCTTACTGGAATTTCTTCAGTTCACAGTTGGCTTTGAAGAGTGCTGACGTGTTCCTGGTCCACCAAAGATCATCGCGCCGGGCTTCAGCGGTAAGTATGGGGTGAGGGGGTGTGGGGAGGTAGAGTACGCAGAGGGTGGGCGTGGGTTGGGGGAGGGGCACCAGAACACTTCGAGGGACCATTTTCTTGTTTTACAGGGATAAAAAAAAAAAAAGGACAACGCGGGTCAGTTTTCTTTTTTCACAGATGTGCTTGGTACACTGGGGTGGGCTCCCAGTGTACCACCTACATTTGTGGGGAGGGGGACACTGTAACCATCATGTATTGTGAAAACCAACTGTTGTTTCAGCTGATAGGACCACAGTTCACGGTTCTTATACCCTGAGAATGTGCGCAACAACACTCTTACAGCTGAAAGAGTAATCTCTGTAACAGCATTAACATACAAAATAATGGCCAAGGTACTGTGATTTCTAGGTCGTAATGCCATGTCTAGATTCTGGTGACATGCTTGAGCTTTGCTTTCAAGGTCCACATGTCGCCAGACCCTTTTAATGGTATGAAAGCCTAATAATTCACAGTCCCCAACATATTATTCTGTTTTTCATATTTGTTGTCAACACTTAATATGACTAATCTGTGTTTTTCTTCTGTACTTAGGATCAAATAAACAAGGGAACACAGTCATTGAAGTATGTCCCTCTCAGCATTAGCAAAACAAAACAGTCACGAGGCACACAGACATCGATTCATGGAGCCATTAAGTGTGTTACAGATGGGCTCAGCATCACCAGTTTTGTGTACAGTAGGTACGCAGTGTGATTCTCCTGTTGAAATAAAAGACAATGGCAACTGCATATGTGATGAATTATCATATGAGGAAGACAAATTGTCAGAGGCATTACTTGATGATGACATAATAGATCCAGATTGAGACATCAATTCTGTTGTTGACAGCAACTCAGAAAGACTGTTTGGATGCAGATGAAATGGATAAGTAAGTCATACTTTTCATATCAATAATTTAAAGTGAGCTTCACCACCATGTGTCCCCATCTTGGTGTTGAACACATCTAAACCTATATGTGCTGCCACAGCCAGGGTTATGGGGGATAGAAAACCAGGAAAAGGGATATACGGGCTTTATGAAGACCTGCATGCCTTCCTCGACCCGTGTCATCTCCCAGACCACTGGATTCATCCAGCTTTGGAACTCTGGAGGGGGGTGGAGGATGGCTATCCCTCTCTTGGCCCCACAGTGGGGGGAATCATTGGAGAAGTGCAGCTTCACGTAGGTGCAGAGGAGGTGGTTGCCAGATGGATGAGGCTGGAATAGTGCTAAAGAGCCACCCACAAGGTCTCCCTGCAAAAATCTTGATGGAAAAAAAAAAGAAATCCTCCTCCTGAGAGATAAGAATTTAAAGAGAGGGTGTGGGACTGCGGGGGGGGGGGTATTGCTGGAGGTACTATTGTGACAGTCACCCACCTGGCAGAATGTATATGTGTAGCAGAAGGAGGACATTGATTCTGTCAATTAGAAATTAAGTTAAATATGGACGGAATAACATAATATGACAAGGCATTATTACACCTAATACCAGTATTTGCTTTGTGCCATATACATTTTTTACAAATAGTATGCTTGCATCCATAATCATATTACTTTGAAACATATATAATGATTTGCAGTAATATATACAGTATATATATTTATACAATGGGGGTGAGACATATTCCAGTGAGATAAAACAAGTTATTTTCACTGCAGTGAAATAAATCCTGATGACATCAGCAGAGTTAAAATAAATGCCGTTTATTACACCCCAAACCTGCGCCAAAACGTGCATAACCCGTGCAACCCGCATAAAGCTCGCAAATTGTACATACATTTTATAATGAGGCCCCATTGTATAAATAGATACATGATAGATCGGATATGGGAAATATGTTCAGCTGTACAGTGACCTCTGAAAGCTCACTTGTGGCTTTGTCACTTGTGAGATTCAGAGGTCACTCTATAGGAGTGAAATATTTTCCATATCACATTTGTACCCATCATGTATCCTATATATATATATATATATATATATATATATATATACATATGGCGAACCAAAGTTCATCTTTTCAAAGTGACATTCTAGAACTCTGCAGACAGATCTACGATGTCATGATACATGCCAAGTCTTTTTACGAATGTTGATGGGTTCATTGGTATAGTTTGAACAGATTAGCGTAAATGGTCATCACAGAACATGGGAGAACAAGCCACATCATCTTTCCTTGCCCACTGAGAATTAAATGTTACATGTGATATTCTTTACACTGGTTCAAGTTCTGTCAAACTTTTTTGTAAACATCCTAACCATCTCTCTTTGGATATGCCACAAAATTCAGTCAAGCTATGTAGTTTTGCTGTCAGAGCTGTGTGGTCAAGTCAACAAAAACAGTTATTGTCAACATTTCCAGACTTGGTTGCAGTACTTGGGGATGATGCTTGTTGTTATTTCCCAGGACATACTGCGATATTTGATTCCTACAGTCCGATGGATCTTTGTCACTCAAAGGTTGTTGATATGCAACTGATACAGGTAAAAATTAACTGCATTTTAAGATACGTTATATTACTAATTACTGCCTGGATATAAATAGTTTTACTGGGTTTGGGTATGGGGAGGGTGGGGAGGTTTTTTCTTGGTTTGTATGAGTGGTTGGTGTGAATGGTTGATTGTGTATGTGTGGAAGTGGTGTATATTTTATTTGAGGGGTAAAGTGTATTAATAGGTAATTAATCGGTACTGAGCAAAATCCTGGAGAAAATTGTCGCAACTCAGACAACTGACTATCTACTTAAGCTCAGTCTGCTCTCGGATACCCAACATGGCTTCAGGAAAGGACATAGCACTGGAGGAGGGCAGATGTGATTCCCCTTCACAAAAGTGGGAGCAAGGCAGAAGCAGGAAACTACAGACCTGTAAGTTTGACCTCAGTGGTAGGGAAAATGATGGAATCGTTTCTGAAAGAAAGAATTGTTGAGTGCCTAGAGGCCAGTGGGGCACAGGACCCAAAGCAGCATGGATTTACAGCAGGAAGATCATGTCAGACGAATCTAATTGATTTCTTTGGCTGGGTGACCAAAGTAATAGACCAGGGAGGGGCTGTGGATATGGCCTACCTAGACTTTAGCAAGACATTTGACACAGTCCCGCACAAAAGACTAATAATCAAGTTAGCCAGCCTGGGAGTGGCTTCCAGGGTGGTAGCCTGGGTAGCAAACTGGCTGCACAACAGGACACAGAAGGTAATAGTGAATGGAACACATTCCGAAGAAAGGGGGGTTACTAGTGGAGTACCTCAGGGCTCAGTACTGGGTCCAGTCCTCTTTAACATCTTTATAGGTGACAGTGCAGAGTGTCTGGAAGGAAAGGTATGCCTCTTTGCAGATGACACAAAGATCTGTAACAGAGTTGATACACAAGGGGGGGTAGAAAGGATGAGAAGGGACTTGGCAAGGTTGGAGGAATGGTCAGACATATGGCAACTTAGATTCAATGCAAAGAAGTGCAAAGTAATGCACCTGGGAAACAAAAAACCAGGAGGAGAGTACACAATAGCAGGGAGGTACCAACAATAACAAAATGGAAAGGGACTTGGGGTAGTCATATCAGATGACCTAAAGGTGGGTAAGCAATGTGAGAAATCAGTAAGGAGAGCCAGGGGATACTGGGATGCATAGGACAGGGCATCACAAGTAGAAAAAGGAAGTGGTTATCTCTCTGTACAGACAGTTGGTGAGACCCCATCTGGAATACTGTGTGCAGTTTGGAGACCCCATCTACGCAAGGACATAGACAGGATGGAAGCAGTCCAGAGGAGGGCAACTAAAATGGTGCAGGGTCTGCATCAGAAACCATATGAAGAGAGACTGAGAGAGCTTAATATGTATACCCTTGATGAAAGGAGCGATGGGGGGACATGATAGAAACTTTTAAGTACCTCAAGGGAATCAACAAAGACCAGGAGGGTATCATCTTTCAGAAAAAGAGATGTGTAAGAACAAGGGGGCACAATTTAAAGATAGAGGAGGGGTGGCTCAGGGGTAATGTGAGAAAATTCATGGAGAGAGTGGTGGATGCATGGAACCGCCTTCCTGGGGAGGTTGTTGGGTCTAAAACAGTGGGGGAATTCAAACATGCATGGGACAGACATAAGGCAATTGTAGTGGGGGGTTGCAGGAAGTAGGCTGTTGGTTAACTAGAATATGCAGCTTATCCAATAGGAAGGGAAATGGGCAGACTGGGTGGGCCAAGTGGTCCTTATCTGCCGTCAAAGTCTATGTTTCTATGTTTCTAATGACTGCACTCTTTAAATTCACTACAGACACTCTTTCAAAACTGGATATTGGCAAACTGACTGGGGCTGTCCTTATAGACTTCACAAAGGCTTTTGACCTTGTTGATCACACTTTGCTTCTCTCCTCGCTTCAACACCTGCATTTCTCCTCCTCTGTTGTTGACTGGTATGAAAGCTACCTGCCAAACAGAACTCAAGTGGTGAAATTTAATTCCTGTCTATTGAACAGTACCACCATTAACATTGGTGTACCTCAGGGCTCCATCCTAGGGCCCCTCCTATTCTCTCTTTATATAAATTAACATCGGAGCTGCTCTAAAATCCTGCTCTGCTATTCTATATGCTGATGATCTTGTCATCTATACAAGTTCTACTAATATAGACACTATTAATACAACCCTTTCCTCTGACTTTAACAATATCCAAAACTGGCTATACAACCACAAACTGGCTCTCTATACTAGCAAAACTAAAGCCATACTGCTTAGATTGGCCCGAAGCTCTGGGCTTGCACGACAGCACTGATGGTACAGGACTTAGAAGGTCAATTACTGGAATGTGTGACCTCTTTCAAGTACCTGGGCATCCTGCTAGATCAATCTCTTGATCTTAATCTTATGTACAGTCTGCTTGTAGAGCTGTCAACTCCAAACTGGGTGTTGCATATAAGACTAGTTATATACTCATGCCATCAGCTAAAATGACCATTGCGAGGGGAATTCTGCTCCCCACCCTAAACTATGGGGTTCCCTTATTTGGGGCCACTCATAAAACTGACCTACTCAGATGGGATATTACGTATAACAACACATGTCGCTATGCCTCTTCTGCTCCTCGGCTTAAACACCGCTGTCAACTTTATAATGATCTTGATTAGCTCTCTTCGTTAGCTAGTAGGAAATACTACTTTGGCTCTCTTATTGATTCAATAATTCGAAATCAAACCCCTAGGTGTCTTGCAGCTATGCTTGTTCCTCAGGACACACTCCATGGTCTACAATCAGCTGATAAATCCTTTCTGAATTTGCCGAGGTGCTGTACTAGGAAAGGAACTGTTGCATTTGAGCATGCGGCTCCACAGCTGTGGAATTCCCTTCCCCTAGGCGTTAGACTTTCTAGCTCCCACACGTGCTTTAAGAGAAAACTGCGCTTGAATCTGCTGATTGCTGATACCTGTTCCTGCTTTCAACCTACCTAATGTCTGATGTCTATGGCCATACAGTAGTATTTCCTCACCTCTATATAACTCTCTTACTGCCTCAGCCTGTCCCGGCTCCCTTTCCCTGCCCATGTACAATCTTGCACTGCAGGCATCTCCCTTACACTTACATACACTCATATAATCTAATTTCATGGCTTGCTCCCCTCTTCCTCACTTACTGACCTTTTCCTTAATGACACCCCCTGCTCTCAATGGTTATTTCTTCCTTTTTTATTACCTGTTTTTGTTTTTGTGTACCTTGTTCTGTTCATATATGTCACCTGATAATTTATTGTCCAAGCTCCTCTCTATTCATTGCATAGGTAGGCACCTATGAATTTATGAATGGTCTGCTCTATATGTCTCGGATATATTGTATCCACTTTAACTCATTGTATGTAAAGCACTTTACTTTGTATGTTCTGATATATTGTATCCTCTTTAACTCATTGTATGTAAAGCACTGATAAATTGTTATCCTGTTAAGTTTCTGCATGTCTGTACTCTTCCGGGTCGTGCCTGAAAATAGTCATTTTATGGCTAGTGCACTTACCCGGTTAAAAGCTAAATAAATAAATAAATAAATAAATAGTACTTTGTTTGGGTTAGTTGTTTATTTGTTTTTTTTTTACATACAAACACATGAAATGTCAGCGAAACAGGCCTCACGGCCCATCTAGTCTGCTCGATTGTGCAACTAGCCCTCAACTGCAGCTGCCCCACCCTCCCTCCCTCCCACCTCATAATTACACCCCTCACTCTGTCCCAACCCCTCTTAAAACCTCCCACCATCATACTGGATGCCACCTCCTCAGGCAGAGTATTCCACTGTTTACCACCTGCTTCGTGAAAAAATGCCTCCTGATTTCCCTCCTAAATTTTCCCCCTCCAATCTCAGCTGATGCCATCTCGTGTCCCTCCCTCTTCTAATTTGGAAAATCCCTTCAGTATTGATTTTGTTTATCCCCTTTAAGTATTTAAAGGTTTCGATCATATCCCCCCATCTGTCCCCTTCTCCAGGGTATACATGTTCAGCTTGCTCAGCCAATCATCGCAGGACCTTTCCTCCAATCCCTGGATTGTCTTAGTCACCCTATGCTGTACCCCCTCCAACAATCTGATGTCCTTCATTAGGAAAGGGTGCCAGTACTGCACACAGTACTCCAGGTGCAGCCTGACCAATGACCTGTACAGGGGAAGGGTCACCTTCCTGCTTCTGGAGGAGATTCCCCTTGCTATACACCCCAGCATCTTGTTGGCTTTTGCTGTTTCCTTTCTGCACTGAGCTGAGTTGTTCGTACTCTGTTATAAGAACCCCTAGATCTTTTTCCTTCTCTATGCTTCCCAACTGTAGCCCTCCCAGCTGATAGCTCCTTCCCTGGTTCTTAGCTCTGAAGTGCAGTACCTTGCACTTCTTGACGTTGAATCCCAATTGCCATGTTTCTGACCACTCCTATAGTTTGGTCAGGTTGTCCTGCAGCTCCGTCCACCCTTCGATGTCGTCTACCACAGCTGCCATCTTCATATCGTCTGTGAATAGACTAATCTTGCTCTGGATCCCATGTGAGATATCAGCTACGAATATTCCAAACAGCACTGGTCCCAGTACCGATCCCTGTGGTACCCCGCTCATCACCTCCCTTGGTGATGAGAGTCCCCCCCCCAATACCACCCTTTGCTGTCTTCCCTTTAGCCAGTTGGTTATCCAGCTGACCATCTTTGTTTCTACCCCTATATATTCCAGCTTCCCCCCTAGCCTCCCATGTTACACGGAATCAAAGGCCTTGCTGAAATCCAAATACACGACATCCACCGCATAGCACTTGTCCAGTTCCCTGGTCACCCAGTTGTAGTACTCAATTATGTTTGTCTGGCAGGACAAACCCATGCAGATGGACCGTCCTGGAGTCCATTGCCCTCAAGAAGATCACCAGCCTCTCTTTTGATTGTCTCCATGAGCTTCCCACAATTGATGTGATGGTCACTGGCCTGTAGTTGCCAGGTTCATCCTTTGGACCACTTTTGTGAATGGGCACCACATGGGCCATCCTCCAGTCTTGTGGTATGCACCCTGTGTCCAGGGAGGTATTGAACAGGTCAGCTAGTGGTCCTGCCAGGATCTCCGCTAGTTCCTTAAGTACCCTAGGGTGAATGCCATCCAGTCCCGGTGCCTTGTCCACCCTTAGTCCCTCCAGAACCCTGTCCTCTGTAATCCCTATATCAGTTGCCCCTTCCCCCACCCACTCCTCCCTCCCCTGAGATGTCTGCCCTTCTTCTCCTTCTGAACACAGAGCAGAAATATTCATTCAGTGCCTCTGCCTGATCCTTCCCATCTTCACCCCTTCTTGATTCTCACAATCTGGTCCTTGCTTTTCCTTCTCTCACTGATGTATCTGAAGAAATCCTTTTCTCCATCCTTAATACCCTGTGCCAGTCTCAGATCCCTAGAAGTCTGACTGCTCTAACTAGCCGGGTCACCTCTCTGGACTTCTTTTTATACTCATCCTTGTCATCTCCCTCTCCTCATTTCTTGAGTCTCTTGAATGCTTTTATTTTGGCCCTCCCCCCTTCCATGACTTCTCGAGTCAGCCAGCTGGGCTTCTGTGCGTTTCCTTCTTACTTCATGTCCTAGTACATGACTCAGTGGCCTCCGCCAGCCCTTGCTTAATGTCTCACTTTTGACTCGCATCCGTGCGTGCTTGGATTCCTGCCAAATGCCTTCTCATAATTCCCCCATCCTTTTAAAATCTTCCCCCTTAAATTTAGTCACCTTAGTGCCCGTACCACCTGCTTCCCTCCCCATATTGAGCATGAACCACACAGAGTGGTGGTCGCTCCCTGCCAGAGGGTCCTCCACCCCCAGATCTCTTATAGCCTCCCCATTTGATAGTACCAGGTCCAGAGTCTTTTCCAACTTAGTTCGATTCCGGACCAACTGCACCAGAAAGCTGTCTTGAAATGCCTCTAATATTACCTGTTCTTTTGCACTCTTGGTGGCTGGGGTGCTCCAATCCACCCCAGGTAGGTTGAAGTCCCTCACCACCACTGTGTTCCCCTTCCTACAAACCCTTCTAATTTGCTCAGCTAACTCCTTGTCTAGGTCATCCACTTGAGCCGGTGGCCTGTACATCACCCCCATCCTCAGTATCCTATTTTTCGAGTCCTGAAACAGCATCCATAGGGCCTCTGTCCTCCCCTCTTCCCCCTCCTCCCTTGTACACATTATCCCCTCCCATGCATAAAATTGCTGTGCTCCCCCTTTCCCCTTGGCACTATCCTTCCTGAATATTCTATACCCTGGGATCATCATATCCCAATCCTGGTACTGGGTGGCCCACGTTTCCGTGATGGCCACGATGTCCACCTTCCCTACTGACAAGAGCACCTGTAACTCAGCTGATTTGTTACCTAGGCTTCTCGCATTCAATGAGACCACCCTCCATTCTGTTTCTCTTCCTACCTGTCCCTGATTTTTCCCCCTCTTAATCTCCCCTCATGCCAATCCCCTGCACAGCCTCCCAAGTTTCTCAAACCTTTCCCTCACTACCTCCACCATCTCCCCTGCCAGGTCATTTGTACCCACATGCACCACAAGGTGTGGTTTCTTCCTACCCCTCCTTGCGCACTTGAGAATTGACTGCCCCGCCCTGCCCGCTGTTAACCCCAGTATGGACTCCATCCATATGCGACTATGTCTTTCCCCTTTACTGCCTCACCTGATCCCTTTTATTATGGAATCCTGCAGCACTAGCACACCACTCTCCTCATTCCCCTTCCCCGGCCCCTTACCTTTTTTTGGTGGGTTATTGAAGTGTATCAACAGTCAAGATGTGCTGGGGGTATAAGCCCATAAGGTGCAGTTACTCTGTGGCCTGTCTGCATGACCTCTGAGCTCCCCTCTTTATCTGCAGAGATGTATAGGAGATGCAGGGCATTGGGGATTGCTTGTAGGAGGAGGTCAGGGTGGGGGGCTGCATGAGTGACTGCCAGGAAGATAAGAAATTCAGGTGGTGAGGCCCAGGGAGTGCCCTGGGGCAAAATGGGTACTGGAGAGGGGTTCTCCATGTCTGGTTCTCATACCCAAGGGCTCCACCTTAGATAATGGGCAAGTGGTTGCTGGTCCAGTGCTTTGCAATGTCAGGTCAATGAGGAACAAGACTGCTATAATAGCGAGCTTGGTTTCCTCAGTAGGCTTGGCTTGCTTTATAGAGACATGGCTGGAAAAAAATGCTGCCCCTATTTTGGAGGCAGCAGTGCTTGACAGGTATTCTGTGATACACACCCCGAGGAAGGATCACAGAGGTGAGGGAGTGGCCATTTGTTTTAAAGAAAGCCTGGGCCTCACGGTGTTACCAGTGGGTTCTGCCAGGTCATTTGAGAGTGTTGCCATGCGAGGGGATCCTGATGCAGGCTACAGGATCCTTCTTTTTTTTTTTTTTTGCCCAGCTTCCCCATCCTTGATTTGGAGGTCGGCCCTGCCCTGCCTGCCATCCCGCCATGCCCAGACTTCCACCTCTGGGCAGAGCTACCAGGCGGGCTCCCCCCCCCAATGGGCACTGTTAGCAAGCTAGCTTACCTCCTGGGTTGGGGCCACGGGAGCGGCACCCCCCCCGGCAGACATTGGTGACAGTGGGGATGATGGCAGAGCAGGGCTTCATGCCCGGGGCTGGGTTTTTCTCTTAATGCTGGATCCCTTTGGGGCAGGGATGTGCAATGATGTCCAGCATGTGCCCCGCCCTCCCCAGGTAACAACGCTGGACACAGCGGTACCCCCAGCCTCTGCTAGGGGACCATAAAGCACCAGGCACTCTTCCCCCCTCACCCCAGAGATAGAGAGCAGTTCCCAGGACACTCGATCCTTCTCCCCCCAACCGGACTTCCAACTCCCGAGTCCATCACCGAACCCTGGATGTTGGCACTGCAAGCGGATGCCTTGCTGCTGCACCAGCGGGCCAGCCTACAGGATCCTTCTAATACACTGGCCACCAGGTGAGGAGAAGGAGTTCCTGCAGGAGGTTGGGGACTTCTTTGCTGACCTGATCTTGGAATATCCCAGGTGGTTAATACTGGGGGATTTCAATGTCTGGGTTGATGACAGACTCTGTTCGTTTGGTCGTGACCTTCTGCAGAGTATAGAAGCTCTGGGCCTGTCACAGGTTGTCACCTCGGCGACCCACTTGCATGGTCACACATTGGACCTGGTGTTCACTCTGGGTCTTGGGGTCGATGACCTTAAGATTGATCCAGTCATTTGACTGGATCATAGCACCTTGAGGTTCACATTTGGGGTCCTCCCCCAGGGTCCATCCTCTGTGGATAGATTCACCATTTGCAGGGATTGTCCCCAACAGGACTACAGGCAGTGCTGGACCTATCGAGTGTGGAAACTGCATGAGCAGTCGGGCGGTGGAGGCCTATAATAGGGCTGTTGCTGCAGCCTTCAGCTCTGTTGTGCCCATTTGTGTCAGGCCCTTATCTACTTGTCGGAGGCTCTCTTGGATTGACGGTGAACTCAGGGAGTTAAAGATAAAGGGTCGGAGGTTGGAGCAGTGCTGGAGGAGGTTGGGACTGATGGAGGACAAATTGGCCCTGAGGTCACATTATGGTGACTATCAGGGGACAATCTCCCCAAAAAAGGGAGATTGCTGCAGCAAGGAACAGACCAGCTCAGCTCTTCTGTATGGTGGACAGGCTGTTACATCTGGCTTGTCTCTGTGCGGGAGGAGCAGGTTCAAGCATGAGGTGCGAAGAGTTTGCTCTGTTCTTTGCCGACAAAGTGTTCTCTATCAGGGCTAAGATCTCTTCCAGAGTCGCTCAAAGAGCTTATGGAGTCATACCTGAAACATGCCAGGGCACCCCACCATATGTGGGCTGAGTTTGATTCAGTTGGAGTGGATGAGGTGGTTGAGATAGTCTTGAGGCTGTGACCAACCTATTGCGAACTAGACCCAGGTCCAACCCGACTTCTGGTTGGTTGTGTGGGCCTGATTGGATCTGTGGTTGCTGAGATTGTCTGGTGTTCCTTGAGGAGTGGGGTCTTTCCTATGGTCTTGAAAGAAGCCTTGGCCAGATCTCACTTGAAGAAACCCTCATTGGACCCAGAGTGTCTCACCAACTGCAGACTGGTCTCAAGCCTCCCATTTTTTGGGAAGGTTTTTGGAAAAGTGGTGGCCATCCAGCTCGAGACTCGTCTTGCCTCCTCCACAACTTATGAGTGTTTCCAATCTGGATTTAGATCTGGGCATATCACGGAGACTGCCCCGGTGAAGGTGCTGAACGGTTTCTTGATGGAGAGATAGGGGAAAACGTGCCATCCCTGTTCTCCTGGATCTCTCGGCAGCGTTTGACACCATGGACCATGAGGTGTTTGGACTGACTGTGGAACTGTTGTGGACTAACTGGTAATGTCATCAACTGGTTCAGGTCCTACCTCACAAGTAGAGTGCAGAGGGTGACGATGGAGTTATCCTCATCTAGCCCAATGCCTCTATGATGTGGAGTTCTGCAGGGGTCAGTCTTGTTGCCTCTGTTGTTCACGGTGTATATGCTGCCATTAGGAGACATTATCAGACAGTATGGGCTGGGTTTTCATTGCCCAATGACACCCAGCTATACCTCTGTGCACCTGCAAACCAGATGGTGGCCTCTGTGTTTAATATTTGCCTGGAGGAGATCCAGAACTGGATGACTCAAAACTGACTGTGACTCAACCCAGACAAAATGGAAGTACTGGTGGTGGATCCAGACCATCCACGGGATGGCGGGGGATCTAGGAATGACCCTGGCTTGATGCTGGGAGTTGTCCCTTGACCTCCTCTGTTCGGCTCAGGGATCTGGGCACTGTCCTCAACAATGGTCTGACACTTGAGGCTCAGGTGTTGGCTGTTGTCCAAAGTGGTTTTTACCATCTGAGGAACATCACATGGATCCGGGCCCTGATACCAGCTGAAGACCTTGCCACTCTACTGCATGTCTTTGTCATGTTCAGGATAGACTACTGCAATGTTCTGTACCTGGGGCTATCTAGAGGCAACTTCTGCCATCTGCAGCTGGTGCAGAATGCAGTGGCTAGACAGTTGACTGACACTTCAAGATGTGTTCATATTATGCCTGTCCTTCGCGAACTGCACTGGCTGCCAGTATGGTGAAGGATTACTTTCAAGGTCAGATTACTGACCTATAAAGCCCTGCATGGCTGGGGACCAGACTACCTACAAGACCTCCTGGTCCCTCATTGCCTGGTTTGCATTCTCAGTTCCTCTGGGGGTTGCCTCCTGGTGGTTCCCACGGCTAGGTTGCGGCATTTTGGGGATCGGACTTTCTCCGTTGCCACACCGGCCCTGTGGAATTCACTGCCAAGACATCTGAGGGAGGCACCCTTGGTGGAAACTTTTAAAAAAGGGCTGAAAACGTTAATATTTAATCAAGCTTACGAACTACATAATGTATAATTATGAAAGGTCTTGTAGGGTACTGACTGTTGTTTTAAGTCATAAATAGATGGATAGATTTATTTTTTTTCTATTCTGTATTGTGCTATTGGAAATTTATTGTTGTTTGCTGATTGTAAATATTATTCAATGCTCCAAGCCTCCAGGAAGGGGCACTATATAAATGGTCTGTCTTTCGGATGAGACATTAAACCGAGGTCCCATCTGCCTGGATTGGTTGTAGTTCAGGTGGGTGCTAAAGATCCCATAGCACTTATTGAAAAGAGTTGGGGAATTTTCCTGGTGTCCTGGCCAAATTTCTCCCATTCACTAAAAATACCACCAACAGCTTAATCTGGTTCAATTTCAGTTGCTTACCATCTATATTCCCTGGTGGCCCCTGAAAAAGGGATTTCTAAGCCCAGTGGGCTTACTGGGTCAACAAAATTCAATAAATAAATAATATAAATAATGTATGTAACTATCTATCTATCTATCTATCTATCTAACAGAATTTTCCGGCACAAAAGGACCACTTGGCCCACCTAATCTGCCCAGATGGTTCCCGCCTAGTTGGTCTCCACAGACTGTAACTGGTCTACAGTGACCCGTCCTCCTCCCTGCATATTTACTAATACAGCAGAGCCCTGTTATAAGCACACCTTAAATGTCAAGCAAAAATATTCTGATTAAAGGACTTCACTTGAAACAGTGAAAATCCATGTAAAATGTATGGCTAACATAATTAAACTGGGCACAAGCTTAATTTTTAGAGAACCTATTATTAAGAACAGTATAATATAGCTCTTTAAAAGAGCTCTTGTACAAACAATTAGAGTATTATTGTAAAGTTGATTTAGGCCCTGTCCACACTGGCGATCAGAAGTTGGTAATGATTTTAAAACCATTACTGCATTTACCGTTCTACCACATCCACATTATGTCAGAACCTTGTTTAAACATGGTAGTCACCTGGCCAGACTTGCTGAAGATTAATTGTGCTGTGAACACGCTCACACACCTCTCATAATCTGTGCTGCAGTGCAGTCTCTCCTCGGTCCCACAATGCATTGCGCGATATCCCTTCCAGTGCCAAAATACTAAGTTACTATGCAAGAATCCATTTACAGTAATGAGGGCTGAGTAGTCTACAGCTGAAATCAGTCACTACTTCAAAATATCTCCTAATCTTTAAATCAAAACAGTGGATGGAAACCGAGATCCATGTTCCTAACAAGTAAACAAGGCGGTTTACTAAATAAATAAATAAGTAAGCTGCTTCAGCTTTGATAAATTAATATGAACTTAAAAGGCAGAAGGAACTATACAATTAGGAAAAAAAGCAAGACCAACTGTTAAAAATAATCAAGGGCTGTATGTTTTGTCCTGCAAAGAGCACTGTATAAAATAAAGGCTAAATACTTTGTGCCCTGAACTTTCCTATGTAGTACTTTATAGCCTTCATAGCAAGAGCTCTGAGATGACTAATGTGCTTTGAATTCTAAGCAGTTCACATGTGGGGTGTAAGACATCACAGTGCGAGTGGCATAAAGTATGTGTAATGCGGGTGCAATGGAATAAAAATATTACAGACTGGGACAGGGCCCTATTCAACCCTGTCACATAGCGAGGCACAGGTCATGAAGCATAGGAAAACCAGGAGCAGTTGTAAAATTTGAACAAGTGATTTATTATTAACAGTAAGATAAAAAAATAAATACAATTATTCAGTATAACTATTTACAAAGGCAATATAAATAGAGAAAATCCATCTGGGTTTCTTCTCAATTTCCAATCTGTCTCTGTGTTTCTCTCTTGCAAGAAACTGCAACTCTGTTTTATACGTCTTTGCAACTCCCGCTCGTTAAGAAAACAGCATGCTTCTCACATAGTGTTCTTGTAAGTTTCAACAAGTGCAGCAAAAAGAACATTGTGACCCAGAACTGACCTCACGCTTACAGCTTCTCAGAGAGTTTGCAAACAGGTTAACCCCTTGAGTTCCAAACAGCTTTTTGCAGTCATTTCAACAGTATAACTATATATATTTCAATAGTAAAACAATATACATTTCTAAACAAAGGAATCCCAGTATCAGTTACATTTCCACATAATGATTCACATATATTTTTATACCAGCGGATATGCTGGGGAGAGAAGACAGAACAGCAAGTGAAGATAGAGAGATAGCGAGAGGCTGAGAACTGCAAGACCACTGGGGTGATCAAGTCTTAGGTCTCGCGAGAAAATCTGGTTGTGCAACCAGACAGAGAAGACAGAAAAGGAGAGAATAGAACAGATCCTTGCATTTAAACTCTTTCTCCAGAACAACTGGGACAGGGCCCTATTCAACCCTGTCACATAGACCTAGAGCAAACCATTTTAGGGGGTTCCGTGTGTTAATATCGCAGGACAAAATATCACGGTCAAAACATTGTGGGAAAAAGATAGTGTGGTAGAAACATCTCCTGACAGAACAGTGCAGGGAGCAGGCAGTACAAGCTGCAAAGTGGCAAAAGAGCACAGGACACTGAAGGGTTCATTGGGGGGGCTAACTTTGCACAGCTGCCCCTCGGTCGCTTCGCTGTGCTGTGCTGTGCTTTACAATCCTGCATTTCGGGTGGGGGGCTAACTTTGCAAAACTGGTGCAGACCCTCTAGTGTCCTGTCTTCTTTGCCACCTTGCAGCGTGTACTGCCTGCTCTCTGCACTGTTCTGTCCTGCAATGTTTTTACCACACTTTATTTTTTCTGCAATGTTTTGACCACAATATTTTGTCCCGTGATATTTTTCTGCAATATTAACACACGGAACCCATTTTGGTTAGCTAAAAAAGAATTCAATACAGTACAGCACAAAAACTAACATAAGGAGGCATATACAATTAAAATAAAATATATAACTCAAGCACTGGAATCAGTATGGCATGTGTTTTCCTTGGCGGGATGCCTATCACTTAAAAGTTATATGTGCTTAAAATGCAACATAGTTTTTAACTCTGTCAACATTATAACATGTACTCCCTATAGTGTGACTTGGAATGCCATGAAGAGAGATAGTCTGAAACAGGCACTGAAGCGTGACTGCAGGTACAGAATCATGGGATGGAGTTGCACTGCATTCTGAGCTGTAGGAGGACAGGCAAGCGCAAGCACAGTATGAACCCCTGTCCATCGCGATAACTCAACCATGCTACACTGTAAACTATCTTCAAAACCAAGCTAAAATCCTCATTTCATCAGGGTTTAAACTTGGTTTTGAAACATGGTTTACAAACGTGTTTAATGTGAACATGACCTATGTTCTCAATGTCACAGATTGTCGGTAATGTTACAGTATAAGAATGCCAGTGTGGTCGGGCCTCAGTGTCACAGCTAAGCGTGAAGGAATGTGTGCTGCCTTCTTCATATGACATCTTTTAAACCCATTCACTACTTAAATGGCTTTTAATGAGGAAACTAGATCACAATTCAACTCGGGCGTAACAAACTTCAAGGTGATGATGACCATCCTCCTCTTGAAAAAACTATTCTTATAAATGATCTGACTGTTTCTATTAAACAGGCTTTACTGCCTTAGAAAGTAATGGGCAAAAACTGAGACATCCAGAAAATGTTCTAATGAACAGGATGTTCTTCGATCCGATGTTTGTCTGAATGGGCTCCACTGTATTCCCCTATGCCTATCCCCTTACTGTTTTCACCTCCACCACTTCTACTGGCAGTATGTTCTAGGGATCTACCACCCTTTTGGTGAAGTAATACTTCCTCACCTTCCTCTTAAACTGCCTACCCCTCCAGCGTCTATGTCTTTTCTGGGGTGTGGCCTCCAGATATGGACAGAATACTCCAGGTTGGGTCTCAAGAGTGAGGGATACAGCGGCAACAATACCTCCCTCCTTCTGCTGGACATACCTCTCCCTATGCATCTCAGCTGCCTACTGCCCCTACCCACTGCTTTGTCACACTGCACTGCTACTTTAATGTCATCAGATATGATGACCCCAAGGTTTCTTTTCTTCTTTGTGACTGGCTGCCCCCAACCCCATAGTCAGTTCTTGGTTTCTATGCCCTAGGTGCATGATTTTGCACTTTTTGTCATTGAACCCCAACTGCCACGTTCTTGACCTCTTTTCAAGGTTTTCCAAGATCCCTATGCATTCTTTCCATCCCCTTCTGAGTGTCTACCCTGTTACAGAATTTATATCATCTGCCAAAAGGCATACGTTCCCTTCCAGTTCATCTGCAATGTCACTTATGAAGACATTGAAGAGGACCGGTCCCAGTACTGAGCCCTGCGGCACCCTGCTGGTCACTCTTCCATAATTGGAGCAAGTGCCATTAACTACCACCCTCTCTCACCTATCCATTAACCAGTTTCTAACCCAATAAAGTACTTTGGATCCCACCCCACATCAGTCTCCTATGCAGCACAGTGCTGAAGGCCTTGCTAAACTTCAAATAGGCCAAGTCCACTGCCCTTCCCTAATCTATTTCCCTGGTCACGCAGTTGAAGAAATCAATCAGGTTTGTGTGGCACGACCTCCCCTCCCCCCATGAATCCTTGACGCCCTTGCAGCCCATTGGATTCAAGATACCCTACCAACCTTTTCTTGAGTGTTTCCATTAATTTCCACACCGCTGAGGAGAGGCTCGCAGGCCTGTAATTGTTAGCCTCTTCCCTCCTGCTGCTCTTATATAGAGGGACCATGCCTGCTCTTCTCCAGTCCTCTGGACCATGCTCGATTCTAGTGAGTTGTTGAATATGGTCATCATTGGGGCAGCCTGCACCTTCCTAAGTTCTTTTAGTACCCTTGGCGTATCCCATCTGGTCCCATAGCCTTGTGTACTTTCAAAGCTGCAAGTCCTTCAGTACTCTTTCTTCTGAAAATAGATTTGAATCAACCCCCGGTTCCTACTACTCCTGGTGGTCTGCCCCCCCTCCCTGTAAAGAATAAAAGAAATAACTGTTTAAAATGTTTGCTTTTTCTTGGTCACTTTCTGCAGTCTCCTTCTGCCGCTCTCTGTATGCTCACTTTCCCTCCCCTTGCTTTCCTCTTCTCACTAATGTACCAGAGAAAGTCTTATCTTCATTTGCTACCCGTTTGGCTATACAGTTTTCTGTCTGTGCCTTTGCCTCCTCACTGCCTTACCTGCTTCTCTCTGTTTTGCCTGGTACATCTCCCTGTCTTCCTCCTCTGCATTTCCTTATACGTCCTGAATGCCATTCTTTTTTCTTCACCACCATGGCCACTTCCCTAGAGTACCATAAAAGACTCTTTTTTTTCTTTTGCCTTTATTCACTTCCTTCATGCAGAGGCTGGTTGCCTTAGTTATACACTCCTTTATTTTTCCTCCCTGTTTCTCTACCTCTTAGTAGCAATACCCCCCACTAGGCAATTTCTGAGGCAGTCTCCCATTTCTTTAAAATCCACCCTCCTAAATTCCAGGACCCTTGTCCTCGAGTGGTTTGCCTCTACTCTCATCTTAAATAGAAATATAGAAGAGGATGACAGATAAGGCCCATCCAGTCTGCCCATTTCTTCTGCCTTATGAATGTGCCACAGGCCTTTACTCTGTCAATGGCCTATTTATTCATACTCATTTGTATTGCTCCCTTATGCCTATCCCATGCCTGTTTGAAGCCCTGCACTGTAGTCATATCCACCACTTCCCGAGGTAGGCCATTCCATGCATCCACCACCCTTTCTGTGAAAAAGAAATTCCTCACATTACACTTTAATTGGCCTCCCTCTGATCTCGTGCTGTGTCCTCTTGTCCTGCTATTTTTCTTATATTGAAACATGTTAGACTCTTTCACCTTGTGAATGCCCTTAAGGTGTTTGAATGTTTCGATCACAGCATGTTAAACCACACTGAATGGTGATCACTGGTATCTGGGGGGACTGCCCACTGTGACGTCTGCAGTGCTGTCCCTGTTTGTAAGCACCAGTACCAGCAATGACCTGTCCGTACTGGGTTTATTGACTAGTTTCCTAAAAAGGCCCCTGTAGGGAGTCAAGGATGGCCCTGCTTCCTACCAAAGCTGTAGCTGGAAGGCTCCAGTCCATATCTGGCAGATTGAAGTCCCCAGCTAGCAACACCTCACCCTTATTTGCCATTCTGATGATGTCTTCCCCAAGTGACTTTTTCCAACTACTCTCCCTGAGCTCAAGGTCTGTATATCACCCCTGTAAAGACAGCGGTCCAAGCTCCTGTCTCCAGGATGACCCACAGCACCTCCAGTTCTTCCTTTTACTCCAGATACCTCTATGCTTCCATAGCCTTAATTCCCTTCCTCATATATAATACAACCTCACCTCCCCTTCTCCATTCCCGCTCTCTCCTGAACAGAGAGTAGCCTGGTATGGCCATATCCCAGTCATGGCTGTCAATGCGCCAGTACTCCATTTTGGCCACCATATCAAGGCTAGCCTCCTTCGTGATGGCCTTCAAGTTTGGAATTTTATTACCCAGACTGTTTGCATTGGCACACATGGCTCTCCGTACCTTACTCCCTCCCTTCCTGCCTTCTGCTTTCTCCCTACTCCTGCCTGTGTTGTTCCCTGAAGCTTTCCTGACCCCCCCACTTCCTTTGTTACCCTCTCTGTTACCTGTCTCCTTTATGTCTCTCTTGCTTTCCTGATTTTATACCCCCTCTTGTTTTCTGCCTTATCCCCACCCCTGTCTTCCTGCACCCCTGCTCTGGGGGGCTTCCTCTCATTGGGCCCTCCCTCCCTGTTTCTTCATCATCTGGGAGTGGCAGTTTTTGGTTCCCTTGGCATTACAGCCTCCCTTCCAGCTAGTTTAAGTGCTATCCAAGCAGCATTTAAACCTCCCACTAAAGACTGTGGTACCCCTCCTAGAAGGTTGCAGACTGTCACCCCTATAGAAGCCCATATCCTCCCAAGTTGGCACCCAGTCCCTGAGGTAGCTGAAACCCTCCTCCATGCACCATGTCTTCAACCAATTATTAAAAGCCCTGGTGCGAGTGCCTTTTCCTTTCACCAGCCATACACAGGTAATACCTCTGCAAATACCACCATGCATGCTACCTGCATAAGGCCTCTCCCAATCTCCCTGAAATTACCCTGTACTAACTCTACCCTATCCTTTGCCAGGTCATTTGTCCCCAGTGTAACTCGGTAATAAACTACCTTTTTTAGGTTCTTGGTGGAACGGCACAAAGGAAGAGACAACAGGCAAGTGGTGTCATGTAATAAATGAAATTTATTACAGCTAAATGATAATACAGGCTTACTACCAACAGTGAATACTCTGGGAGAACTTCCAGTTTTCCTTACCTAGGTATGCAGTCTCTCGTCTCAGAGAAGCTACGTGCTACACAGGGTCTTATACCCTGATAATTGCTTTGGTTGCTACTAAAGAAGATACATAAAGGGTCAAATATTCAAACTGCGCTATTTTGTGGAGCAAGCCCTTGCGCTGCACAAAATAGTTGTGCAGGGGTGTGGTCAGAGCTATATTCAAAGGAGTTGAGCCCTTGAGCAAATATCACCCCCCGACCACAGCCAGTGTAGCTGGCGCAGTGGAACTTGCGCCACCGCGCGTGGACAGAGTGAAGCATTCAACACGTTGGCGCCAGTACCATTGCGCCATCGCAAAATCCCGATATTCAAAAGGTGACATGCAAATGGGGCCATAATTCATGCAAGGCACAGGGGTCCATTTGCATCTGATTATGGCCCCATTTGCATGCCATTAGCATGCAGGTGCGCCCGATCCGAGGACTTGCACCTGGGCGCCCTGCCAGGCAGCAACCGTCAGGGGACCGATGTCTCTGCAGCCCGATCAAGGGCAGAAGACTGCAATTCCTCACCACCACCCCCACTGGCCGACACGGGCATGGCTTAAATCCCCTCACCAGCCCGATCATGGGCGCTAGCTTAAATCCCCAACAGCCTGATGGTAGGCAACAATGTGTTGCCCCGAACATAGCCCTGGTGGTCCAGTGGACCGATAATCCCAATCGCGGGATGTAATAATTAAACCCCGAACACAGCCCTGGTGCCTAGTGTCCCCACCCCACCCACCCATGAAGCCCCACTACCCGCTCCCCGGCAGGTGAGCAGCATCCCACCCGCCTGCCGCCCGCTGCCCGCCGACTGACTGCGGTAGGACTGCACGCCCATTGGTGCAGAGCAAGAGCCAATGGGCGTGCAGCCCATACCATATAAGACAGTCCAGATTTGTGAATGAATACATTCCACCCGTCTGCCACTCCGCTGCCCGCCGGCTGCCAGGGGAGTGGGGTGGTGGGCTTTGTGGGTGGGTGGGGTGAAGGACACTAAAGCCTCACCGGGAAATGTTAGGTAATACATCCCGCGATCTAATTATCGTCCACTGGACCACCAGAGCTATGTTCCGCGATTAATGACACATCCCGCGATCGGGATTATCGGGTCCACTGACCACCAGGGCTATGTTCGGGAGATGCGATTGCAGCCCGCGATTGGGCTGGTGAAGGTAGCGGGGATTTTACACTCTTTGCCTGCGGTCGGCTGCAGAGGCTGAGGAGAGTGGTGGGGGAGACCAGCACAGGTGGCAGCTGCTGTGTTGCACCCTGCAATGCAGCAGCTCACCTGTGTGGCAGGCCCTTGACTTGAACCTTTTTTTGGCTCAAGTTGTGCAGGAGCATTTTGGGGTTGCGCTTGCACATCTCTGCACAGCCCGGCTGAATATCGGGCTGTGCAGTTTATGCATGGTTCCTCCCCCTCCAGTTCAGCATGCATTCATTTGCATTGTGCTGTTGCTCAGCATGTTTTCTGTGGTGCAACTGCCTCCTGCTGAATATCACAGAATGGAGCAAGTTCTGACTTGCGCAGGCACAACCCTATTGCACATGGCGCAACCCTTTTGAATATCTGGCCCCAAAAGTATAAAATTGGACAGTAGCAGGTGGCCTGAGTAACCATCCTAACTAACATGAGAAGTTGCTTAGTTTACATAAGATAGCACAAACAGTGGGATCGCTATAAGTCCCCAAGGTCAGCTGCAATAGCAGTGATGCACAAGCACTAAAGGGGGCACTGTTGCCTTACTTATCATAATATAGCAAAAATATAGTGGAAATCATCTCCCAGGACTACGTTACATTAGTAAAACATAATGGAGCATAATATACATTAGTAAAATACAATAGAACACAGATCCTGACACTTATGCTTATACGATAAGTGTCTCTGCCCTAAAATTAGTACAGGTACCTACATATGTGTTGCTGTCTGCAAGGTGGGGGTACAGTCAGGGGTGCTGGACCATGGATAACACCAGGTACACAATGACATCTAGTTTCCTCCCATCTCCTGCCACCCTAACAATCCTCTGGATTCACTCTCCATCCCTTCAGCCCAAAGCACCAGGGAGGCACTTAGAAACATAGAAACATAGAAGTTGACCGCACTTCACCTTATTCTCCCTTTCACCCCCTGTTCTCAAGTCTGTTTCCCTAACAATAGAGTCCACCACCAGCAGCTGCTTACTCCTCAGCTGGGGGTCTCTTCCTCCCTCCCTCCTTGGGGTCTCCCCTTCTGAGGACCCCAGCATCTTCCCTTCCCACTGCTGCTGGTGCCTCCTCCCAGCTGTCCCATTTCACCAGTGCAGCAAAAGAACTGTGCAATGGTACAGGCTGAGGTGTGCATACCCTTTCCACCACTCCACCCTCCTGGAGCTCACCAAGGTCCAACTGCTCTGCCTCTGTCTTGCCATTCTCTGGGGGAGCAGTGACAGACTTGGTGGCCCCGTGGGTGCATCAGAGGGGTCTCTGAACACTTGCCATTCTGGCATGGCATCTAGAAACCTCTGCCTTCAAACCAGAGAGGTAAGCACAAATGTGGCTGCACCTTAGTCTCCAGAATGTGTCCCAGAAGACTGCGGATCCACACCTGTTACACTGCACCACTCCCATGCCCTATCCTTCCTTAACCTTTTTGTCTGTTGAACCTCCTTTCTCTGCCCGTTGACTTCTTGCTTCTTTGACTACACAGTCAAATAATTTGTTATATTCACAAATGTTCACATTCTAGTTGAAGTGACAAACTTTGTTTTCTATTTTACAGGCTCCAGTGTTTTGCCATGTTATAATGGCCTCTTCAGGGAGCACTTTTATATGTCACCACTTTCAGGAATTAAAAATATATACTCAATTAATTTTCAGCATTATCACCTTCCAGGTTACTTATAGTGTAGAAACCAGCATTCACCATGCCTTTCTCTTATTTAGTCCTCATTCAGGTGACATACAGTTTTACTTTCAAGTATCTTTCCAGCTGAAGAAAACAAGTATTTCATTTTTAACTACACTCAGAGTTATAATTCTGAATGCCACATGCCCACAGGGTGTGATTAATTGGCCATTAACATAACTCTAAGAAATACTTTATTGCTATTATGGTAGTGGTTAAAGTAGTTTTTTTGTTATACAGTACATGTTTATTTATTTTGTTTCATGTTTGTGCTTGAAGTTTCAAAAAAAGTCCCTCCGCGGTCATTTAGAACATTAGCTCAGGCGTGGAGTGGCTATGCAGGTGATGGTAGCCCAGGAGACACGCTGGTCTAAGGAAACCTGCCAGTGTTTACTTTTACCATTGCGGGTGTTGGAAACTAAGGTTAAAGTAAGCACAGAAGGTTGATTTCTTATTTTTTAGACTATTGTTTACTTCATTTAAAAGTTGCAGTCAGTGCGGTTGTAAACATAACTCTGTACAAGGAAGTACCTCACTTATAAGCCACCTGCTGTGCATGTTTCGGCGTTAGTTCTTGTCATCATGGTTTACTTTGCTCAGCTTCATATTACACATTGCTTAAATACCGATGTGTTTCACTGTTAATGGTGCTTGGAATATAAACTGATTGCCTCACTTTTTTTTTCATTGACCTGATGTTTTACATGGTGCTGTTGTCTAGCAAAGGGGAGGGGGCTCATGGACAATGGCACAGTTGTTAGAGCAAAAATTACTGTATTTACAATCCCACCGCTGTAAATGCTGCTTGGAAGGAGCTTGCAACATAACAGGATTTCCATTCATTTTTTTTTTTCCATCGCCCTGACGGTATATGAGGTGCTGTTGCCTAGCAACGGGTCGCTCGTGGGCAATGGTACAGTTGTAAAACATGGGACCAAAAATTAACAATCTTGTTTCCTGCATTTGTAAGTTACGGTCAGTGAGGTTGCAAACATAAGTATCTGTAATGAAGTAGCTCACTGCTAAGCCACTTGCCTTGCATGTTTCGGTGCTTGTCCTTGCTGACACTGTTTACTTTCCTCTGTTGCACAGTTCACATTACTTAAGTGCCGTTATGTTTAATTGTAAATGGTGCTTGAAAGGAGCTTGGAACATAGATCGCTTGCCTAAGTTGAGCTGCCGGTTGGGACAACATCAATCGTTAATGACAGCGCTTCATCATCTGCGGTCCAAATGTCAAAAACAGATGAATCGGGCTGTCATTGCCATGCAGGGTATCTAGGAACGTCTCCATCTTGTCAGCAACGATTGTAAAAGAAAGCTCAATTTTGTTGCTTCAGACGTTATATTTAACAACAGGTATCTGTTGGGATTTTTGGGACAGCAGATTTGACAGATGAATATTTAACTTTTTAAATAATACGAGGCGCTGCCAATGCAAAGCAGTCGCTGTGAACAATGGTGGACAGCAGGATAGTTTTAGAATACTGATATGGAATCTTTTTTATAATAAAGTTCTTTTAGGTGTATCCCTGCTTTTGTACTGTGGCTCAAGAAGCATGTTAATCAAAGATTAACGTAGGGCTCATTGAGGGATTTCAGCCAATCAAAATGCTTTACTATTAATACCATTGCTATAATTGTGGTTAACATCTGCGGTAGCTCCTAATGTTTCCTCTAAGTACTGTATTCTTGATTAACACCTCACTATGTTGAATATCTAGATATTATGAACATATTAACTGTTTCCACAGGTGTTCGCTATAGATAAGGACCACTGTATTCTTTCTTCTCTATATAAATTGCCCTTCAATAAATTGTTGTTCTCACTGTTTATAATGATGTGCACACAGTTGTGTTGAAAAATTTACAACAATTTACACCCATTGGGTAACCTTTTGAAATTAATGAAGCGCTCCATTAATTGTCCATGAATTGCAGTATATCATTAAAAACTCCAGTAGAGACTACGGTTGACGGCATCATGTGCATGGAGTAGTATACAGATGGAGTAGCACCAATTTACACACATTGTGTAACCTTTGGAATTAACGGAGAGCTCCACTTATGGTGAATAATTTGCAATATGTGATTAGAACTCCAATATAGACTACAGCTGGCATCAGTGCATGCATAGAATACTGTGCAAAGGGATTAGCAACAATTTACATATATTAGCTAATGTTTAGGAATTAATGGAGATATCCACTAATTGTGAATAAGTTGCACTATAGGAATTTGATATTATTGTATCATAGTTTTAATATTGATTCAATGTATCTTAATGGTAAACTGCATTAAAATGTTATGTTGTCGTGAGGTTATCAAAAGTCACACATGCCGAGTCATGTTTATAAACAGACTGTATTTATTTATTTATTTGAAAAGGTTTTACCAGGAAAGACAACATGAACTGTAAACAGCTTGTTTCCAAAAGTGTCCGGGGTTGGGTTACAAAGATGGGGAGAACAGGCAAAAAAAAAATAACAATTTACAATACATATCAGAGCAGTTCATTACTTAAAGTGTAGAACAGGCAGAAAAATATAAAATACATACAATGCAAGTACAAATACCAGAAGTGAACTGCAAATACAGTACAAATAGTGATAAACCAAGAACAGGCAACCCAGGTCGGGATATGGTCAGAAGATGGAGAAACGCCTGGAAGTGCTAGCAGCGGCAGATTGAGCACCAGGTTACTAAGTGCTATTTAGCAGCATATGAATGCTAATATAGGTCTAATAGGAATGCAGTTATAACATTAGTGGTGGTGATAGGTGGGAAGGACAGGATGGGGGGGGCAGCCAGGAACTATACCCCTTCAGGATGCAGAGGACCTGCAAGGGGACAGGGCCCGGCAGCTGGGAGTTGAGAGAAGGGGAGCTGAGGCGGGGTGGAGAAATGGGGGAGGAGTGGGAGGGGAGTAGGAGCGCCAGGAACTATACCCTTCAAGATGCTGAGAACCCTACAAGGGGGACAGGATCCGGCAGATAGGAGATGGGAGAAGTGGGGAGTGGTGGAGAAGTGGGGGAGGGCAGGAGGGGAAGTAGAGGAATTAGGAAAAATGCCTCTTCAGGATGCTGAGGATCCTGCAAGAGGACAAGACCTGGTATGTAGGAGGTGGGAAGTGGCACAGGGGGTGGAGAATTCAGAGGAGGGGCAGGAGGTAGAGGTAGCCTAGCACTGGTGATGGACTGCAAGGGGGGCAAAGAGGGTAGCAACTGGAAGAATAAATTAGGCATAATTTGGCACTTGGAGGTGGAAGGCAAAGGGGTGAAAAGAGGGTAGTGGAGATCATTTGGCATGGGGGTTATTATGTGCAGTTACAGCAATGACTGAACAGTGTGCTAATGGAGGAGGGGTGAAGAGAGTGGCGGAATTGTGCAGAGCAAATTTCAAGCGGAGTGAGTTCCAGATATCAGGGGAACTTATAAGAGAAGGTGGCATGGCCAGAAGAAGTGCACTGTGGTGGGAGGGTCAGAGATCTATGTAGGGAGGTGTGGCAGGTGTAGCAGGAGGTTCCGGGGGTAGATAAGAGGGAGGACAAATAGGGTGCCAGAGAATCAAGCCAGAACTTCCCAGTGAAATTTGTGATGTGTGACAGGCACCTGGCATGGAGAGAGGGGAAAGAGAGTGATGAATAAAGGTCACAGTGATAAGTACGTGGTGGGCAGCCAAGTATGTAGTGACAGAAGGAATTGAAGAGAGTGTCCAGTCTGGATAGGGTGGTTTTAGGGGTGGAGCTATAGACAATGTCCCCAAAGTCGAGGATAAGGGGAATCATCTTCTGTACAATTTCTCTCCTGGCTTGCTAAGGCAGGCAATTGCAGTGTCTATACGGAGCATCGAGTCTAGGGAGTAGTTTTTTGTGGATGGTGTCAATGTGTACCCTGAAGTCTAGACTCTTGTCTAGCCGTAGGCCAAGGTACTTAAATGTGGCAACATCATTCAGTGTTGAGCCAGAGAGGGTGTGGAAGGAAGGGGTGGAGCCAAGCCTTACCAGTTTTAACTGTATTTGTATTATATTACAGAACAATGAAGTTTGCAATTCAAATTGTATGGCATTAGAGGGATTGAAATATGGTATTTCTGCTATTAAGTCATCTTGATTGACATGTCAGTGTGAAGAAATTTATGCATGAGCAAGTGCCAGACATATCACATTGTTTTGATGTTTGGCATGATGCAAAAGGTAACTGTAAGCACTATTTGTGTTGCTATTTCATGAAATATGGGGCATGACACATTCAAGTGCAATATAGACCATATGGGGTGATAAAATTAAACAATAATGTACAACACGGTGTGCGACATCATGGGATGTTGTTCTACCTCAAGTGCATTGTGAGGCACGAGGCCATAGACCGAGTGACTTCAACTACCTGAGAAGGGATGATACTCTATGGTATTGCACACCTTGGAGTGTGTTATAGTGATTATGAAATAGATCCATTTTGATTTTTTGACCAATGTCATGACAAACTTTCAGACCGGAACTATATACTGCACTATCATCCAAGTTGAAAGAGGTTTTGAACATTCAGATTTGAGGATTTTGACCATCCATCTCATAATAATGAATAATACTCACTGTGGTGTGTGACTGTGCTGTGATATATGGACACGTTGGGTATGTTGCACAGCAGGAGGGGCATGTCAAGTCCCTTCAACCACCAGAGAAGTCTGTATATCAGCACACACTGACACCGTGAAGGTGTTATTCCTCTTATAAAATATGTCATGAAATGATTTATGAAGTGTAAATTGTGGAATAGTTCAGAACTGTCATGGCATGCCCTGACAACTGGACAGTCAGGTGATGCTGTTAGACGATCAATTAAATAAGATATCATACAGATTTTATGATGTACTTTCAAGCAATCATTGGTGAGTCCCGTATCTCTATTATAAAACATTATTATGTAACAAGAGTGTTACAGCTGGAACTCTGAGCTCCCCTGGATTACTGCCGTGGGACCTAGAGATCATGATTAAGCAAACCGCCTGAAAAAAAAATATTTTTAAATAACTTGCAAGTTTTTAACAGCAACATATATCTGTTTGATCCTGCATCCCCCCGCCTTGCACACCACCAACCTATATATCCCAGAGTCCCCTTTAGCCTGCCCTCCGATGACCTGAACAATGGGCTAATCTGAGGGGGACATCTATGTACCAGTACAGTTCTTTTTTTTTTAATTTTATTCAGTTTTTTTTTTAGATTTTCTTTTAACATATAGGTATTGAAGCATTGTGACAAACACTGGGTAATGCAGCCAATTCAACCATATTTTGTTCAAATAACAACATATAAACAGATGCATTGCAATATATATCCTGGCCAGGGCTTAGCCCCATGGAGATACAATACTGACCTACACAATGTCGGAAACATTCCTAAGTGAATAATATTATCATGAATTGCTATAAACATGCTCAGATTTTGCTGCAGGCCTCAGTCTCACTGCACCAAGCTCCCTTGTCATCTAACTAAAAGATATCCACCTGTTGTGTCTCTGAGGGAGGTGCAAGGGGGGGTGACACAAATGCTGCTGGAAGCATGATGCCAAGCAATGGGGAGCAGGGCATCACCCTCCTGTGACCTCCTGTGTGGATGCAGTTGGTAGGCAGGCCACATCAGGCTCAGTTGTGTTTGGGATTTGCAAGTATTTTGGTAGGAAAGATCCTGCCAGGATCTTACAGTATGCCAAAGTGAGATACTTACTCCACAGATTAACAAATTCTGTTCGTTTACCCCTAGTGCCAAAGAGGACTGTTTCATAACTTTCCATCTTGCCCAGTTCCATCAGCCATTCTTGTACCTGAGGGGCATATTGTCCCCTCCAGTGTTGGAGTATCACTCTTTTTGCTGTAGCTAGTGCCCCCCTCTAGAAACATAGAGATTGATGGCAGATAAGGACCGCAAGGCCCATCCAGTCTGCCCATTTTTTCTACCTTATGAATGTGCCATAGGCCTTTGCTCTGTCAATGGCCTATTTATTCATACTTCTCTGTATTGCTCCCTTATGCCTATCCCATGCTTGTTTGAAGCCCTTCACTGTATTCATATCCACCACTTCCTGAGGTAGGCTGTTCCATGCATCCCCCACCCTTTCTGGGAAAAAGAACTTCCTCACAGTCCCCCTTAATCGGCTTCCCTCTAATCTCATGTTGTGTCCTCATCCTGCTATTTTTCTTATATTGAAACATGTTAGACTCTTTCATTTTGTTAATGCCCTTAAGATGTTTGAATGTTCAATTATATCACCTCTCACCCTTCTTTGCTCTAGGGTATGCATATTGAGCTCCATTAATCTGTCCTCATATGTTTTCTGATGCAGTCCCTGCACCATTTTGATTGCCTTTCTCTGGACTGCCTCCATTTTGTTACTATCTTTGTGCAGGTGTGGCCCCCAGTACTGCATGCAGCACTCTAGATGGGGCCTAACCAGTGTCTTGTAAAGAGGGAATTTTACCTCCCTCTTATGACTTGTGATACCCCTACTAATACACCCCACATCCCTCTATCTTTACCAATTGCTTTAGTGGTCTGCTTGGATGATTTCAGGTCATCTGTGATGATGATGCCCAAGTCTCTTTCTTCCCTTGTGATTGCCAGCAACTCCCCTCCCAACCTATAGGTCGCTTCTGGATTTCTCTTCCCTACGTGCATTATCTTGCACTTCTTTGCATTACACCCCAGTTGCCACTCTTCTGACCATTTTGCCAGTTTATCTAGATCTCTTCTCATTCTGCCCATCCCATCTGGATCATCTACTCTGTTGCAGATCTTCATGTCATCTGCAAACAGACAAACCTTACCCTCCAGTCCATCTGCAATGCCACTGATGAAGATATTGAAGAGGACGGGCCCCAGGACTGATCCCTGAGGTACCCCACTTGTGACTTGCATCTCTTCTGACTGTATACTATTTACCACCGCTCTCTGTTTTCTGCCCGCCAACCAGTTTGCCACCCAGTTGACCAACTTCTGACCCAGCCGAGCCTACCCAGCTTATTAATCAATCTTCTATGTGGAACAGTATCGAAAGCTTTGCTGAAGTCAAGGTAGGCGACATCAACTGCTCCCCCATAGTCCACCACTCTGGTTACCCAGTCAAAGAAATCTATGAGATTAGTTTGACAGGACCTTCCTGTCTTGGATCCTGTGCCCCTATGGATTCCAGGTATTGCACTATCCTTTCCTTAAGGAGTGCCTCCATAATCTTGCCCACTACTGAGGTAAGACTGACTGGTCTGTAGTTCCCTGCCTCCTCCCTGCTACCACTCTTGTGGAGCAGGATCACATGAACCCTTCTCCAGTCTTCTAGGACCTCTCCTGTGCTCAGAGACTTACTAAACAGTTCTGCTAATGGCTCTGCTAGTTCCACCCTGAGCTCCTTTAGTACTCTGGGATGTATGCCATCAGGTCCCATTGCCTTGTCCACCGTGAGCTTAGCAAGCTCTTATAAGACCCTTTCTTTTGTGAAGGGAATACTGCACCCCTCCCTCCCCCCTGTGTCCATGGTGCTGAACTGTGGGCCCTGCCCTACCTTTTCCTCAGTAAATACTGAGCAGAAGTATCTATTTAGGATAGATGCTTTTCCTTGGTCCTCCTCCTCACACTCCCCCTTGTCACCTTTGATCTTAGCAATACCCCCTCTTGACTTTCTCCTTTCATTAATGTATCTATAGAAAGTCTTGTCACCTTCTTTTACTGCTCGTGCTAGCCATTTATCCCTATGCCCCTGCATATGTGTACCAGCATCCCACTGTGGGTCCAAGCTTAGGACCAGCAAGATCAGCGCAGCGGAGAAAACATGGTTGTGTGCAGCAATCTGCCTACAGTTGTGTGGAACCCTATCCCAATATGATTTAAGTTTAGGGCAAGTCCACAGTAGGTGTGTGAGTTTTCCACTGGACTCCCCAAATCTCCAACATAAGTAATTGTCCAGCAGTCCCCGTCTATGTAGTTTCTCTGGAGTTCTATGCCAGCTGTGGAGAATCTTTTACTATGTGAAATGGTTCTTGGAGTCTTTAATTCCAGAAGCTAGCCTTCTCCAACACTTCAACCACTCACCAGGGGCAGGTCTGTTTGGAACTCTTTTGCCCACTGTTCTCTAGTAGAGCTGAAGGGGTCTGGACCTGCCTTGAGAAGTTGTCTATATAAGTGGCTAGCCCTGCTAGACCATGTGAGGTCTTGGAAGAGGGTGCTGTCCAGTGGAGTTACATTGGGAAGCTGGTACCTTGGGCCTAATAGCAGTACCAGCACATCCTGCAGCTGGAGATGCCACCAATGGTGGTATCTTGGTAAACTGTATTGTGTGCAGAGCTGTTGAAAGAACATTAATAAGCCTCTGTCCTCAGTGAGGTGCCCAATAAAGTTTATTCTTCCCTTGCCAGTCCTTCCAGTGTATGGTCCCCCCCCCAAATCCAAACCCAGGGGTTATGCCAAAGAGGTAGGTCTGGGGATTTCTCTGTGGACCAGTTAGTTTGCTTTGCCACTTTGTGCCAGGCTTTGAAGGAGTAGCTTAAGGAGGGGTGGCTTGTCAGCTCTCCAGAGTATTGCTAAAGCAGATGGCCATTGCAAGCGGCTTGCTCAGAATGCTCTCCTCACAGATAACCCACTTATATCACCAGTGTCCCTGGGGTTTGTGTCCAGCACAGGAGAGTAGATGAACTGCCTGGACATTTCTCTTTAGACTGAAGTGGGGAAGATAACCCCCCCACCCTTGCAAATTCCTGCATTAACTTCTTATGGCTAAGTCTTCTGGTGCCAGTGCCCCAGAAGAAATTCAACATGTCCTTGTGTAACTTTGTGATGAGTTTATAATCTAGAGTGATAGGAATGTTGTCCAGGATGTACTGGATCCTGGGAGCCACCCAGGGCTTCAGTTAACTCCATTTTGGGAGTATTTGACTCCCAAAAATAAGGCAAAAACTTCCAAAATAAAGGAGGAGGAAGTCATTGACTTCAAAATGTAAAAATAAGAACTGGATGACTTCCAAAACTAAAGGCACAGAAACTAAGAAATTATGAATTTTTCTAAAAGAAATTGCATTTTACCACTAATATTTATATTGACATCAAAAAATTGATCCTTCTTAGAATACTGGCTTTCAAATTGTGTGATCTGGGAAGTATTTTGACTTTCTAAAAATTGGAATGACTTCCAGGTTTTGACTCATGGAAGTATTTGACTTCCACAAAAAATAAATTAACTGAATCCCTGGAGCCACCATAATTTTCTAAGCATGGGCTCTGCCCCAATAGAATAAGCATAAGCGGTTCCATCTGACCATTTCTTTTTCCAGCACTGACCAAAGGGGTTCAAGATTGTTCTTCCCCAGGAGGGCAATATGCCATGAGAAATTTATGCCTAGGAATTTAATCTGGTTTCGTGCTACTGTCATGTTTAAAGGAAAGACCTGTTGTTGGGCCACAGTACTCTGGGATGGTAGAAGAAGGGGTTTGGCAACATTAACTTTATATCCTGACTGCCTGCCATATGATTTGATCAGGCTGATGAGATGTGGGATAGAGGTCTGAGGCTCAGTCAAAGTAAGCATGACATTGTCTGCAAAGGCCATGATGTTATGTTTTCCTCCCAGGTGAACCCCTTGTATGTGGGGGATGTTATTTTATGGCCTGCAAAAGAGGTTCTAGGGAGAGGATAAAGACTAGAAAGGAAAGGGGGGTAGTCTTATCTAGTTCCTCTCCCCAGAGGAAAGCTAGAAGATGGATGTCCATTTTAGGTCACTGAGGCATCTGCATCCTTGTAAAGGACAGAGATCCAGTTTATAATGTTGGGATTATGTGGAACAGAAATCCCCACTCCACCTGATCAAATGCCTTATCAGCATCCAGTGATAGCAGGACCATTGGTGGGTGGGGTGAGATGCCCTCCAGATAAAGTTTATAAGGTGTCTGGTATTATCTTGCCACCAGAACACTTGTGGTGCAGGCTGGACAGCCAGCCCAGCGGCGCCTCCCTTCCCACTGGTCGCGAAGTACAGGAACCCAGGTGAGCTGCCAACTGAGCCCCGGGCCAAACTCTGGAGCCATGATTGGCTTAGGCACGCAAGCACCGGCTAGTGATTGGTTGCTGCTGCTGCAGCTACCTTCCCTATAGGACCTTTGACTCTCCAAGCTTGCTAAAGCTTTGTTCTTGCTGGCTTCATCCAATTTCTATTTTTAAACCTTTGGGCTGGGCTTTTTTGGAGCAGGGGTTGTCGTTAGATTATTAAACAGGGGAATGTTTATGATGAGAATGTGTTCTAAATGTGTTTAAATTAGTCTACATGCTTGGCTGCTTGTATTACAGTATTTTGTCCTTGCCTTCCTTCCCCCTACTGCTAATAATTTGTTTTTTCCTTTTTGAAACTCTCTGCCTATTCCTACTTTCCTTGCTATTGTCCCTACTGCTGCAATTAGCTGCTGTGGGGTGTTCAGCCATTGGCACCAGCCAAACAACCCCCTTCAGTTGCTGTCTGCATGCCCCCATCCTACCATCTAATTATTTTGTTGCTCTAGTCTGCCCCCCAATTTAGCTCTTTTTTGTTTAATTCCTGATCTCTTAAAGTAAATATCTCCCTCTCTATTTTCCCTTGCAGGACCAGCCCCTGACTCGGGCTCACCGCCAGAACACTTGAGGCACAGGCTGGACAGCCAGCCGAGCCGCACCTCCCTCCCCACCAGCCATGAAGCACAGGAACCCTGATGAGCTGCCGACTGAGCCCTGGGCCAAACTCTGGAGCCATGATTAGCTTAGGCATGCAAGCACTGGCTAGTGATTGGCTGCTGCTGCTGCAGCTTCTTTCCCTGTTGGACCTTTGACTCTCCAAGCTTGCTAAAGCTTTGTTCTTGCTGACTTCGGCCAATTTCAATTTTTAAACCTTTGGGCTTGGGGGTTTTCTCCTGCATCACCTCCCCAGTGCTCTTTAAATACAGTACTTTCCCCATCCCTTCTGAGGCTCCTTATCCAGTTGGGAAAAAAAAAATACTGTGCTCTGCTATTAAGTACCAATTACCTATTTCTTATTGTTACTTGAAGAGCTGTCTATCTAATCTTTCATTCTTTCCACCTGACAGGCTGCATCATAACAAATATCAGCATACAATAAATTAATAAATAATACTCACGAAATACTGCTGCCATTTAATTCCTGAGCTAATCTGTGCCAAGCCCCAAAATGTTTTCTCTCGCACTTTCCTTGGTGCACATAGTAGGTGCACTTCCCATCCCCCTTGACCCACATGCTGTGACTACACCTATACTTTCACCTAATTCTGCAAGACTGAACATTTGCGATTTACTGGATTTCATGACTGATCTGCCACTCCCCATGGGGTCAGTTATCCAACCCTATGTTCATTATGGCACTCACACTAGACTGTACATGTTTTTTTTTTTTTTTTTTTTTTATCATACATGACCTACCTCTTCACCCGAACACTCTCTGCCCTTCTCGACTAAGGTGATTTCATACGTTTCACTGGACTCTTTGGGCCTCGGTTTTGCTCAATCCTCCTCTATTCTTTTATGCCATCATAAAAGGAGAAAGACATGTATGCTCAGGCTATTATTAAATGCCCTAAAATATTATTACTACTGCTGCTTATCTGTGCAGGCAACATTGAACTAAACCCCGGTCCCCACTTCCCTATATCTGCTCCTTCGGAACTTCCTCAACTTAAAGGGATGAGCTTCCTGCATATAAATGCCTGAAGCCTGTTAAAAAGATTCGATGCACTACAGACTCGGATTGACTTCTCTAAACCAGATGTCTTGGTAGTTACAGAAACATGGCTGAGACCCTCCACGCAGGACTACGAAATTAACATTCCTTCAATGTTTTTAAGGCGGACAGACATACATGAGGGGGGTAGCTATGTATATTCGCGAACATTTTATTGTTTCTATAGTTGATACTGCTACAATGCCAAATTAATTTTAATGTGTTATCATTAAAGTCCAACTTTCTCAGTCTGCCCCCTCTGTATAATGGGATGCTACAGATCTCCTGCTGCAGGGCTTAAGATTCTGAAATACATGGACAACTTCCTAAGCACTATATCGTTGGAGTTTGTCATCCTAGGTGATTTCAACATGGACTGGTCTTCCCCTATTGCCAAACCCCTAAAAGATATCTGTGACTCTTTTGGGCTCACTCAACTCATCTCGGATGCGACCCACCCAAATAAAAAAAGCCCGGCATGCAGTACACTACTCTATCTAATTCTGGTTAACAAACCCCATCTCTTCTCACACGCTGGTGTCTTCTTCAATGATCTCAGTGACCATTGTGCCATAGCCTGCGTGAGGTCAGCCCCAAAAATAACTTCCTTCACCAGGTACACTCTTAGAAGAAACTACCAGCACTTTAACCCATTTACCTTCATTACGCACCTTCAGCACACTAGCTGGCAGGACTTTTACCTTGCTCGCAAGGTGGAAGATGCCTATCAAGCCTTTCACTTCATTTTCATTGGGGCCATTAATAAACACCCCCCCCCCCAGTTAAGATTCATACTAAGAAGAGATCCTGCCCCTGGTTTACTGCCAGCCTTAAAGCGACACTGCTCCATAGGGACAGCCTCTGGAAGATGGCAAGAAAAACTAACCAACCCGCCGACTGGAAAGCCATTAGAGCTGTCAGAAATCAGTGCACCAGGCTAATTAGAGCTGAGAAAGCTAGATTCTACCGGTCTGAGCTTGACTCTGCCTGAAACAGTTCAGTAAAATTTTGGAGAACCTTAAAAGATATAAAAGGCCACAGCCTGGCTTCCTCACTTCCATCAAAAATTTCTACTGGTGACTCTTATACCACGGACAAGCACGAAATTCTAGATCTGTTCAATAACCATTTTGCCACCACTGGGTTAGCATCTGACACTTCTCCAGCCAGCAACCTTAGACCCCAGTTATGTGTTCAAGATCACCACCTAACTTTGGCCTCTACTGGGCAGGAAGCAGTCTTCACCTTTAGCCCTGTCTCTGTGAAGCAGGTGGAAGACTTACTTCTGAGCTTAGATACCAAAAAAAGTGTGGGTGCTGACCAACTAGAACCTTACTATCTAAAATTGGCATATTATGTATTGGATGTCCCAATTACTCACCTTTTTAACTTGTCCCTTGTCCAGGGTGCTAGTCCTTCAAGTTGGAATACCGCTCATGTTATTCCTTTGTTTAAATTTGGTGACCCAAGTGATTTAAATAATTATCAACCAATATCCCTACTTGCTATTATGTCCAAAATGCTTGAAAAGATCATCAATTCTCAACTTAGGCAACACTTTGAAAGCTCTAGCATCCTTAACCCAGTACAATCTGGATTTCAGCCACGTCACAGCACCATTTCTGCGCTTTGCAAAGGTTTCTAATAACTGACTAAAGCGCTGGATGCAAATAATCATGTATGTGCTTTGTTCCTTGACTTGAGCAAAGCATTCGATACGGTGGATCATGATCTGCTCTTGGTCACTCTTAGAAACATAGGTTTGGACAGTACAGTTTTGAACTGGTTCTCAAACTACCTTACGGGATGGCTACAACAAATAAAGGCTGACAGAGACTTTTCCCCCCTAAAATCTCTTCTAAGAGGCGTGCCCCAAGGATCCATTCTTGGCCCTGTACTATTTGCCTTATATATTAATAAGATTGACTCTAGAATTAAATCAGCAAACTTACACTTGTTTGTTGATGACATCATACTTTATGTTGATAGGCCTACCCCGGAACTTGCCTGCAGGGATCTCTAACTTGATTTCATCCTCTTGCAGAAGAATCTTCTAACTTAGAGTTACTTCTAAATGCAAAAAACAAAACAAAGCTATGCTCCTTTCTCCCTCATTCCACGTGTCCCAACCAAACTCCATTGGCTTTATTCCTCGCATAACCACCCTGCTGGGTGAGTCTCTGGAATTCATGGGAAGATTTAAGTATCTAGGTGTATGGATCGACTTTAAACTATCCTTTGTTGACCACATTGAAGAAGTACTGAAGAAACTAAAACAGAGACTTGGTCTCTTCTTGAGGATGGAGTATCTGTTAACTCAAGAATCAAAAACTAGGTTAGTCTAATCTACCTTTATGCCATTATTGGACTGTGATGACTTCCTGTATTGCAAGGGGCCTAGAACTGCCTTATCTAAACTAGATCCAAAAACACCAATGCCAGTTTAGGTGCTCCACTTTGAGTCTAAATTACAGCAAGTTGTGCCACCAGTATTCAACACATAACTTCCTTCTACTGCAAAGGTGCACCAGCTTGTAGACTCTATGTTGAAATGTTTTATGGAACCATAATATGCCTCCTTTATCCTGGACATATATAGTGTATTTTAAACAATAGCACTCAGAGAAAGCTTTTTTTCTTCATTTAAAAAAAAACCTTTTAATGTCCCATATGAAAAAGATTCCAAAACCTTACTTACAGCAAGTAGATGACAAATAAATAAAGTGCAAACTAAATCATTAAAATCGTGATATGCACAACATAGCCAGAGTTGACAAACACTGGCTACCAAACCCTACAATTCACTCTGTCTGGGCAGAACTTCATCAGAGGTTACCTATTTGTTCATACTTTACCCCTTTTATAGGGCTTACATGCTAATAAAGTGCTCATCAACCAATTATTTATTTATTTATTTAGCTTTTGTTTACCGGGTAAGTACACTAGACAAGTAGTATGCCTATTTTCAGGAACGACCCGCGAGAGCACAAAACATACAGTATACATACATGGCAACATTGGAGAAACAGCATGATACAGTAAAAAACAGCTATAACAACGCTTGTATAAGGGCAGAGATACTGCCACACATAGTACAAATTGTTACAGGACATAGATAGACATTAGAATCACTGAATACATATTTCATAGACCATCATGGAATACATATTTCATAGACCATCACCAGATGAACAATATTGTCAATCCCACCTTAATTGTGCAAAGAAACGCATCTACTACTATAGCACTTACAAATAGCAATATAAATAAAATTTACATAAAAAAGAAAATCCCACTTAATGGCCTAAATTACCATACAGATTTATTCTTCTCTTTTTGAAACCAAATGTAATGACTTCAAGTAGCAAAACCATTTGTTTTATCTAAAACCTGGCTTTTGCTAGCACATCTTACAAATTAAATTATACAATTCATTTTTTTAATTTTTAATTATTTCTTTCACTGTGCACTCTTGATTGAAGTCTTTATAATTCACAATGGCTTCATCTCATCGCAGGTTCAAGGGATCAAAGGATACACACGAATCAACATTCTGCAAAGAAGAAGGCAAAAACATGCTAAGACATCGTTTATCTTACATTTCATGTAAACAAACTATTGCTCGTCTATATGTCGCTACTAAAAATAAATAAATAAATAAGCATTCTGTGCAACTTAGTTTGCCAGAATCCACTCTCAATACTATACATACTTATAACTTTTAACTTTTATTCGTCTCACTTTGATTATGGATACTGGTGGGGGGATAGGGATTCCAGGTTTTACAGATGGTGCACCAATTCAATTAAGTCATTCTGACCTGCAGGAAAACATGCCCAGGTAATGAAAATCCATTCTGTTTCACATACATTTACTTTATTCTCCCAATCACCTCCTCTTTTCCATTTAGGCACTTTCTATAAGCCAAAAAACATTATTTTGTCCTCACTTTTATTTTTACCTTTAACATGCCTACCAATTGCATATTTTTCATTTTTGTTTTTAAAAGCTCTGACATGTTCTCCTATTCTTAACTTAAAACTGTGAGTCATTCTTCCTACATAAAATGCACCACACTGACAGCTTAATAGATAAACAATTCCCACCGTATCGCATGTAATCAAATCATTACTGTTGTTATGTAATCATTAGTGGTTGCTAAGAAAATACAGTTGGGAACTGCCCCTCCCGGGGTCTGTTCACTCCTTCAAATGAAAACCAGCTCCAGAATTACCAGGAGATCAAAGCCACAACTTTTCCGTATCCCTCACTGCTGCACAGCCATTGGCCAGCGTTCATTCGCCTACAGGGCACCCACTTGGTTTAACGATCGCGCCAATGATACTATCAATACCACTGGGCTAAAGGGGCCTTCAAATCCGAGCTCTGAAACACCCTGGTTCTTCCAGCATCTCGCGACTGTCATGGATAATGTCTATGCAACTCCGCTCTGCTACTGCTCTTCTATCGATCTAGCGCCCCGCATAACACTTGCTCTAGTTTGGCCTCTGCCCCACACGCCCTACAGCACCTGACAATGCCACCTTCCTGGCTGCTTCACCCCACCCCCTTATCCTTTCCTACCCCAACTCTCCTCTCTTCTCATTTTCTTACCTCCGCCTTGCCCTCCCGTTCTTTCTACCACCCCTCCCACTATTGTCCTCTTCCTTTCCACTTTACCCTCTCCCTGTCTGTTCAAAATTAGTTTGATATCATTTACCCTTATTTGTGTAACAATTTTGTCTATTGTCATGTGATACCTATGACTTGACATGGAACCTTTGTAAAAGAGCCCTGGGCTCAAAGGTAATTGTAATCCTAGAAATGAAATAAATGAAAATTACATATTTCCTCTTGGTTGTTCCACTGATGGACCTTGTACCACAAACAGACAATAAATGCACCTACCACATCTTTTGTTTTTTTTGGGGGACCTGTCATACAGAATTCGTTTTTTTCTCTTCGGGACAATACAAAGAGGATATCACAAAATTGCCAATGTTTTTATCCCTTTTGTACACAAATGTAAGGGGTTCCCTGACTAGCTCTTTTAGTGGAGTCTGTGGATAAAGTGGATAGGACAGATATGTTAAAAAAAATGCTCAGAAAAAATTATATTAAAAAAGAAACAGTTCAGTGAAGCCCCACAGTTTATTATAACTTATGCTGTGGGAGGGGTGGATTTGAGATTGTTAACAACCGATGGTCCATTTTGGAAAGTGATGCTAGACTGAAAGAGCTAGTCAGGGAACCCCCTACTGCCTTAGGGGTACAGTCTTTATTAATTTTTGATCTGCAACCAAGCATTATTTGTATCACCTAGAGGTCAGATGGTTACAGGTGTGGTGAGGTGATGAAGGAAAGAGACACAGAAAAAGGAAGAGAGCTAGTGCACTGTGTGACTGATTGAGATTCGCACAGTCGCACATTCAAGCAGGTCATATTGGGAGGTTGCTAGGGGTGTGCCAGAGCAGGCGAAAACATCCAGTCCTGTACCAGCTTTAGTGACAGCCCACTAGAACTTTCTTTCCCTTCTTGACAGGCTCCATTCCTGCCCTTAACCAAAGACAGCCCAGCCCCCTCTAAACCAGTCCTATACCTCTGCGCTACAGGGTTTGGCAACCCCAGCCCTCTTAAACAGTCCTATACCCTGCACTGCTAGTGGTTTGGCAACCCCAGCCCCCTCTAAACCAGTCCTATACCCTGCACTGCTAGTGGTTTGGCAACCCCAGCCCCCTCTAAACCAGTCCTATACCCTGCACTGCTAGTTGTTTGGCAACCTCAGCCCCCTCTAAACCAGTCCTGTACCCTGCACTGCTAGTGGTTTGGCAACCTCAGCCCCCTCTAAACCAGTCCTGTACCCTGCACCGCTAGTGGTTTGGCAACCCCAGCCCCCTCTAAACCAGTCCTGTACCCTGCACCGCTAGTGGTTTGGCAACCCCAGCCCCCTCTAAACCAGTCCTGTACCCTGCACCACTAGTGGTTTGGCAACCCCAGCCCCCTCTAAACCAGTCCTGTACCCTGCACTGCTAGTGGTTTGGCAACCCCAGCCCCCTCTAAACCAGTCCTGTACCCTGCACCGCTAGTGGTTTGGCAACCCCAGCCCCCTCTAAACCAGTCCTATACCCTGCACCGCTAGTGGTTTGGCAACCCCAGCCCCCTCTAAACCAGTCCTCTACCCTGTACCACTAGTGGTTTGGCAACCTCAGCCCCCCCCTCTAAACCAGTCCTGTACCCTGCACCGCTAGTGGTATCGCAACCCCAGCCCCCTCTAAACCAGTCCTATACCCTGCACCGCTAGTGGTTTGGCAACCCCAGCCCCCTCTAAACCAGTCCTATACCCTGCACCGCTAGTGGTTTGGCAACCTCAGCCCCCTCTAAACCAGTCCTATACCCTGCACCGCTAGTGGTTTGGCAACCTCAGCCCCTTCTCTAAACCAGTCCTGTACCCTGCACCACTAGTGGTTTGGCAACCCCAGCCCCCTCTAAACCAGTCCTGTACCCTGCACCGCTAGTGGTTTGGCAACCCCAGCCCCCTCTAAACCAGTCCTGTACCCTGCACTGCTAGTGGTTTGGCAACCCCAGCCCCTCTAAACCAGTCCTGTACCCTGCACTGCTAGTGGTTTGGCAACCCCAGCCCCCTCTAAACCAGTCCTGTACCCTGCACTGCTAGTGGTTTGGCAACCCCAGCCCCTCTAAACCAGTCCTGTACCCTGCACTGCTAGTGGTTTGGCAACCCCAGCCCCCTCTAAACCAGTCCTATACCCTGCACCGCTAGTGGTTTGGCAACCTCAGCCCCCTCTAAACCAGTCCTGTACCTGCACCGCTAGTGGTTTGGCAACCCCAGCCCCCTAAACCAGTCCTGTACCCTGCACTGCTAGTGGTTTGGCAACCCCAGCCCTCTAAACCAGTCCTGTACCCTGCACTGCTAGTGGTATCGCAACCCCAGCCCCTCTAAACCAGTCCTATACCTGCACTGCTAGTGGTTTGGCAACCTCAGCCCTCTAAACCAGTCCTATACCCTGCACCGCTAGTGGTTTGGCAACCCCAGCCCCTCTAAACCAGTCCTGTACCCTGCACTGCTAGTGGTTTGGCAACCTCAGCCCCTCTAAACCAGTCCTGTACCCTGCACCGCTAGTGGTTTGGCAACCCCAGCCCCTCTAAACCAGTCCTGTACTCCTGCACTGCTAGTGGTTTGGCAACCCCAGCCCCTCTAAACCAGTCCTGTACCCGCACTGCTAGTGGTTTGGCAACCCCAACCCCTCTAAACCAGTCCTGTACCCTGCACTGCTAGTGGTTTGGCAACCCCAGCCCTCTAAACCAGTCCTGTACCTGCACTGCTAGTGGTTTGGCAACCCCAGCCCCTCTAAACCAGTCCTGTACCCTGCACGCTAGTGGTTTGGCAACCCCAGCCCCTCTAAACCAGTCCTGTACCCTGCACTGCTAGTGGTTTGGCAACCCCCCCTCTAAACCAGTCCTGTACCCTGCACTGCTAGTGGTTTGGCAAACCCCAGCCCCTCTAAACCAGTCCTGTACCCTGCACTGCTAGTGGTTTGGCAACCCCAGCCCCCTCTAAACCAGTCCTATACCCTGCACCGCTAGTGGTTTGGCAACCCCAGCCCCCTCTAAACCAGTCCTGTACCCTGCACCGCTAGTGGTTTGGCAACCCCAGCCCCCTCTAAACCAGTCCTGTACCCTGCACCGCTAGTGGTTTGGCAACCCCAGCCCCTCTAAACCAGTCCTGTACTCCTGCACTGCTAGTGGTTTGGCAACCCCAACCCCCAAACCAGTCCTGTACCCTGCACTGCTAGTGGTTTGGCAACCCCAGCCCTCTAAACCAGTCCTGTACCTGCACTGCTAGTGGTTTGGCAACCCCAGCCCCTCTAAACCAGTCCTGTACCCTGCACTCGCTAGTGGTTTGGCAACCCCAGCCCCTCTAAACCAGTCCTGTACCCTGCACCGCTAGTGGTTTGGCAACCCCAGCCCCCTCTAAACCAGTCCTGTACCCTGCACTGCTAGTGGTTTGGCAACCCCAGCCCCCTCTAAACCAGTCCTGTACCCTGCACCGCTAGTGGTTTGGCAACCCCAGCCCCCTCTAAACCAGTCCTGTACCCTGCACTGCTAGTGGTTTGGCAACCCCAGCCCCTCTAAACCAGTCCTGTACCCTGCACTGCTAGTGGTTTGGCAACCCCAGCCCCCTCTAAACCAGTCCTATACCCTGCACTGCTAGTGGTTTGGCAACCCCAGCCCCCTCCAAACCAGTCCTGTACCCTGCACTGCTAGTGGTTTGGCAACCCCAGCCCCCTCTAAACCAGTCCTGTACCCTGCACTGCTAGTGGTTTGGCAACCCCAGTCCTCTAAACCAGTCCTGTACCCTGCACTCTAGTGGTTTGGCAACCTCAGCCCCCTCTAAACCAGTCCTATACCCTGCACTGCTAGTGGTTTCGCAACCCCAGCCCCATCTAAACCAGTCCTATACCCTGCACTGCTAGTGGTTTGGCAACCCCAGCCCCTTCTAAACCAGTCCTATACACTGCACTGCTAGTGGTTTGGCAACCCTAGCCCCCTCTAAACCAGTCCTGTACCCTGCACTGCTAGTGGTTTGGCAACCCCAGCCCCCTCTAAACCAGTCCTGTACCCTGCACTGCTAGTGGTTTGGCAACCCCAGCCCCCTCTAAACCAGTCCTGTACCCTGCACTGCTAGTGGTTTGGCAACCCCAGCCCCCTCTAAACCAGTCCTGTACCCTGCACTGCTAGTGGTTTGGCAACCCCAGCCCCCTCTAAACCAGTCCTGTACCCTGCACTGCTAGTGGTTTGGCAACCTCAGCCCCCTCTAAACCAGTCCTGTACCCTGCACTGCTAGTGGTTTGGCAACCCCAGCCCCCTCTAAACCAGTCCTATACCCTGCACTGCTAGTGGTTTGGCAACCCCAGCCCCCTCTAAACCAGTCCTATACCCTGCACTGCTAGTGGTTTGGCAACCCCAGCCCTATGGCATAGCTGGGAATGTTAAACTTGGGGCCCATGATTGTGACTGTCCTCCCTCGACCTCTGGATCGTCCCTCTCCTGTTAAGTTGGACAAATTCCCTTGCCTATGTTATGGGATGTAGGAAGGATGAAGATTGATTCCCAGTGTGGTTGGTGGGTATAGGAGGGTGTGAAGAGATGCAGACAGTCCCCTTACTAGTGCTGGGGGGTAAGGGTTGCAAAACCTGCCACAACAAAACAGCCACATACCTGTGGACAAAGAAAAGCAGGATTAAAGGATTACTGCAAAGAATCCAATCAGGCAGGCTATTAAAGTTTTAAACTGGGCTTCAGTCAAGAGTGTCCATTTCTCTTCAAAGTTGGAGTTGGCTATTCTGGGGTGTGTGCAGTAGGATCACTGGACACTGCATCATCTGATGTCCAGGCGTCCAAAGCAATATCAGCCCAGGATAGCTACCAGTCTTCCTCTTGATGTCTGGGGGGATGTGGCATTGGCTTGTCCTTAACACTGCAGTTCTCAGTTCCAGTACGAGCAGGCTTGCCCTGCTCACCCATTTGGAAGAGGGTTCCCCCGGGGTATCCTAACTATGAGAGCATGAACTGGATTCTCTACTGCCACCCCATCTGGAGGCTGGTGGCGTGGTTGGGAACTTCTTGCAGTCTCTGCCTCTGGATTGTTTTGTCTGGGTCATCTGCCAATCCATGTCTGGGGTCCCTGGGTACTCAGAAGCAGGCCTTGCTGAAGTGAACACTGGTAGTAATGAGGTGCAGTTGATTGTACCTTTGGGTTAGTGGCTTTCACTAAGGATTGCAGGCTTTGGGCTTTCCCCGGCCAGTACCTATACATATACCTATCTGCATCCTCTGGTGACTTGAAGGTGTTGGATACCCTGTTTCTCACCACCATTAATTTGGTAGAGTACTGTAGCTGATAGGGGATCCTTACATCTTGGAGGGCATTCCTCATAGCAGTATATTTCTTCCTCCAGGCTGCCAGTTTGGAGGAGTAGTCACTGAAGATGAGGATCCGGTGGCCCTCTCATGCCAATGGGCTGTTTTCCCTGGCCAGTGTGAGGATTCCTTCTTTTTCAGGAAAGCACAAGTGTTTGGCCTGAATTGCTCTTAGTCTACCTCCTGCCTTGAGTGGGGTGCTAGGGTTTGGTGAGTTTATTCTGTTTCTGGGATGGGTCTCCAGGAGTAATGCAGCAGATTTGACAATTCTTTCTGTAAGAAAAGGGCTGCATCTGATTTTTCAACACCCTCTTGGAAACCTAGAATGCAGATATTGTCTTTATTATTGATGTAGGATAAAATGGTGTCAGTATCTTTTTGCTTATTTTGTAAAGTCTGAACTTTGTCTTGCAGATCAGCTATGGATGCTTTAAAGGATGTGATTTCATTCAGCACCTGCTGAAGCATTCTTTTAATGATGGGCCTATCACTCACCAACAGAGTAGTCTGCAGGGCCGCTGCAGTCACCATGATGCTGCTGAAAGAAAGTTAGTGAGGGAGCAAAATTTGATATGATGATTTCTCTGCTTGGAGTGAGCCAGGTAAGATTTTTTGGGGGGGAGGATGCAGACAAGGAGTTCTGGTCCCTCCCTCGGAGAGACTCGTTCTTCGACCCTGTAGTCAGGTCAAAATGGACCCTGTCAGCTCCTGTTTTTTTTGGTGCTGATCCCCCGGCCTATGACCATGCAATGGGCAGACTGGCTGTCTAGCACCCTGGATGTGGGCCCTTGCCTGTTTTTGGTGGCACGCCTATGCTGGCAGCCAGCCACCACTGGGTGCCAGTCTACAGTGAGCCACGTGATCCCCCTCTCCCAAGGAAGGAGAGCTGTCGATGGATGCTCAATCCTTCCTTGCCCCACTGACCCCCGAGCAACCGGAGTCTGTTCCCAAACTCAGGTCGCTGGTGTGGTGCGAGGTGTGGCATCCAGCGCCTCAACCCTCAGTACCACCAAGCTGGCACAAGCCAGGTAAGATTTGAAAATGAATTTTGTTTCCAAAAATTCAGCTCTAACATATACGTGTACTTGGTAGCTGTAGCTTGAGGCCTGATTTTGAATGCTTTTTAAATGTTTAAGATGGCCATAGGAGCAGTGGTTTAAGCTGCCATCCTTCTTCACAGATTGTGCCTGCACCCACTGTTACAGTTGTAGCTGTATAAACACTGTAACACAGCGCACTATTGGAACTGGTTGTGGCTAGAGAACAAACTGTGATTTGTCTGGTGGACCCCCACCCCACTCTCCCCATCTTGAAACCAAACCAGCCACTGACGCAGCCCTCCTCTCAGCACCACAGCCAGCCACTGACTGAGCTGTCATGGAGCAGGTACTGTATACAGTACATACTCCATGATAGTTTAGTCATCAGCTGGCCATGGTGGTGAGAGTAGGGCTGTGCCAGTCACTGGCTCGGTTTCGGGATGAGGGAGTGGGGTGGAGGGACACTACCAGCCAGGGTGGGAGGTGGGAGGTACACTAGACACCAGGGAAAATATACTTTTCATTTAGGCAGATTGGGGATGGGTGGGTGGGGACTGCTATATCACCAGAGTAATTATTGAAGGTATGGCAGAGAGAATGAGGGATAGGGTGGGGGGACCACTAGACCACCAGGGTTATTCTTGTCATCCTAATGAGATGGCGAATGGGGGAAGAGAAGGGACCACTAGACTACCAGGCATATTTATTATTATTATGCTGGGACAGCATTTGGAGATCTAAGGAGAGGAGAGGGACCACTGGACTACCAGGAATATTTGTTTCAATATTACAGAACAGCGATTGGAGATCGGAGGGGAAGGACCACTGAACTACCAGGGCATAATTTATGTTATAAAGGGACAGCGATCAGAGAATGGGGGAGGAGGAGGGACCACTGGACTACTGGGGACTTAATTTTATTATACAAGGATGGTGATCGGAGAACAGGGAAGGGAGGAAGGACCAATAGATTACCCGGGCATAATTTGTATTATAAAGGGAAGGTGATTGTAGAACGGAACTGGGACCTCTGGACTACCAGGGATATCTGTTATTATTGTGGGACAGCGATCAGAGATCAGGGGAAGGGGAGGGAGCACAAGAATATGAGGGCATACTTTTTATTATAAAGGGACAGTGATTGGAGAATGGGGGAAGGGGAGTGACCACTGGACTACCAGGGATATCTGTTTCAATATTACGGGACGGTGATCAGAGATTGGGGGAGGGGGGAGGGACCACTAGACTACCATGGCATACTTTTTATTATAAAGGGATGACAATCTGAGAACAGGGGAGGGACCACTGTACTACCAGGGATATTTGTTTTAATATTACAGGAGTGCAGTCAGAGATCAGGGGAGGGACCACTAGACTACCAGGGCATACTTTCTGTTATAAAGGGACCGCGATTGGAGAACAGGGGAGAGGGGAAGGACCACTAGACTACCAGGGTAAGTTATTTTTATTACTCAGGATGGCGATCAGCAAGGGGAGGCACAGTACATCTGCCAACCACTAGAGTTGCGTGGAGTTAAGAAGCCTTTTCTCTCGGTGGTGTTTTCTCCACACAAGGGAACCTCGCAAATGGCCCTTAGAAAGAGAAAATGCTTTGAGGATGAGACTGCACCAATATGCAGGTTCCCCCCCCAGTTTGCATTGAGGCTCCCTCCAGACTTTGCCTTGGCACAAACCCAGTTTGCGGGCACAAGCCGGACTTTTGTGAATACTACCTTGGTGCAAAACCCAGTTTGCTCTGTGCACACTGGGTTTGTGCCTTTGCAATGTTTTGTGAATCAGGATCCAGAGTGACACCACCTCTGAAATTACAATTTTTTTTATTTACTATGCTTTTTGGCTGCTCTGGACCATCATGTTATCTGCCCATGTCACGGTGCCCCTTCACGCTTCCACCTCCTAGATAGCTAGAGCTCTCCCAGTCACCCCTTGCTTGCCCCCTAGAGGGTGGGGTCATGGTACCGTCGGGCTTACCAGTGCCACGAAACTGTGACTGGTTGGGAGAACCCAGCTAGGAGGCTAATTGAAGCCTGGGGCAGGGCTTCAAGGAGATGGATGGAGTAGGGTTTTCTCCCCTTAAGCTGAGGTGGGGACGTGCAATGACGGCCAGCTTCCGCCCCGCCCCATAGAGAAACTGGTGTCAGTGCAATGCAATGAACCCAGCCTCCGCCAGGTATCACTTCTGCACCAAATGCACACCACTCTCCTACCTGGAGAAGGAGAGCAGTCTAGAGGATGCTCAATCCTTCTCCCCCCGGCCGGCCCTCTGACAGCCCGGATCAGTTCCTGAACCCAGGTCGCTGGCATCGCAAATGGAAATCCAACCACTGCGCCAGCGGGCCGGCCTCTGAAATTCCAGTTTAACCACTGATAAGGCATTAACACATCTGACCACTTTTTGTTCACTATACACACATACTGTATATGATATATTTACATTCTCTTGATGTTTTTTACAGGAAGTAAGTCCTACAAAGAGCTGGAAGCAGTTTTTTACAGCACAATGCTTTGTAAAGATGTGCAACATCTTTCTCCAGTGGAGCAAACTTCCACACTAGAATCCTACCACTGAGTAGTAACATTCTGTGCACCAAAAAGTGTGCATTTTTATTACATGAAGGCAAGGTGCAGATGATGAATTTTTAATGTCACTTTATTTTTTTGTATTTCTTTTCTGCATTAAATGTATTTATAATAAATAATACCTTTGTGTTGTTTACTGCAGATTGCTTTTAGTGGCACTTCATTGTAATGAAGACTCCAACAGGACACAATAAGTAACAAAGTCTGGCACCAAAAGATGGAGCATCTTTTACCCCAAAGCTCGTGGTGGTGCACCTGTAGTGAAGACTGTAAGCGTTCCTGGGACTCATGGTACTTTTATATATACAGAATTGAACATCGCTTCTTTAGTTGATATTAAAATGAATATAGATTGTCCAGAAATGAGGTAAAAATGCACTCCAAGTATTACCATTGTGAAGTGAGGGAGTGCTACTGACCAACTGTATTGCTCCATTCCTCTGTGCGCAAGGCACTGTTATTCTGTGAAGAATGTGTCAAGCGTAGCTGTCTTGGAAATGGATATGTCGGCAGTGGCTCTGAATGCATATGGGGTTAGTGGCATGGAGGGTTGCCCTTTTGCATTTTACATAAATATATTTTTCCATGCTGACTACTGAGTATAGACACCCTTTTTTCTGTTTTGTTTCAACGGGTACATTGGGGAAAGTTTTTTTATATATATATATATATTATTGATCAAGCTTGATGAATAATAGATTAATACAGTCGACGAGACCACTGTTATGGTTGTATGAGTGGTCGCACTTACATTCATAGGGTATCCAGACCACGCACCACTGGTTCTTGATTCATATACCATGACAATACTCATGAGGCCACTCATACAGTCATAAGAGTGATCTGGTTGGCAGTAATAACTTATGTTAATACTCGATTGATCAACTCCATTGGTGTATAACGTGGCACAGGGCAAATCAGAGTGCCATATTGATCATTAGGGTATTGCAATGAGAGGTGAAGAGGGCATGGATGGCTATACAATATAAAAAATAATGTGTGGTAATCCCTACAGATACAATCTTATGCCATCATTTTGCATTTTCTATGGCAAGGTTTGAACCTCTACAGTTTCTTTGCCAGGGTTCCTTGTTGCCATACAAACCTTACTATGCAGACTCATACTCGTTATGCATGGCTGGCCATGCCTTATCCAATATGTCTATACATGCTGAGTGCCACTGGGTCACCTACAGAGTGTCGCCGGCAATGACTGAGGTGCCAAACTGAAAACAGCCTGATTATACATGAATCATTTATCAGACAAACTCCGCTCTGCATATTTCAGTTATACAGTTTCTCTCCAGTTGTGGGATGACAGGATTTTCATAACTCACGGTCAGAGTCTCTCCGCATGAGAGTTAGGATCTTTGAACCTCAGACTTGTAGATTGATTGCAGATTTAGCATAACACCATTGTTTGTACCCTATTCTTAATATCTAGTAGTAGTGATAGTGGTAGTTTTAGTAGTAACATCGTTTGTTCATATCAAAAATATGAACAGAGATAAAACTCAGTTGAACCAAAAGTTTATTTTCAATGAGTCCCCATACGCATTTCAAGTTACAAGAGACATACTTCCAGTAATGCTTACACATAGTTACATAACATAATATGTACATAAAGGTATATATAATCCAAAAAAATACATAAAAATGTAACTAGATCAGTAAGGGACCTATAGTAACCTAGGACCCCCCAAAAAGTTGGAGTACTACCAGTAAGCCACATAAACGTAGATGTATGCTTATTACTGGCTTATGCCCAATTTATGCCAGCAGGAGAATGAGGGCATTGCCCGATTCACAAATCCTTTATTAATGAAGGTCAGGCTGATTTTCCTGTCAGCCAATCTTAAGGAAGAAGGAATACAATTATATAACACAGTACTCATATAATATAATGAAGTTCTCCCTACCAGCAGGCCACAAGATGGAACTTTATATTCGAGGCCTGAAGCCGACCTTAACCCCTCCTTAACTGGTCTCTCGTGCATATTCTCCAGAATATACAGTGGATATTTGAACTTGTAGCAGTTGTATATAAAAGCAAGCAAGTGCAAATTAATTAATTCACTAAGTCCCAGCCAGCCCAATCTGGTATAAAGAGTACAATGGTGTGTCCTCAGAGGCATGAGGATGAAGTAGGCCAGCTTGTTGTAAGCAACATCCAGTTTTGCCAGCTGCCTCCCCGACACCCCAGCATAGAGGACATCACCATAATTTAATAAGGGGATCAGCATGGTATTCACAACATGCCTGCGAGTCTCGCCTGACATGCAGGACCTGGTGCAATACAGCATAACCAGATGCTTGCTAATATTGCTCAGAGTTTTATCCGTATGGATGTTCCATTTTAGTTTATCTTCCAACCAGATTCCAAGATATTTATATGATGTGGTCTGCTGCATAACTGTACCACTCAAGTCTGTATCACCAGGGGAGAATCAACACTGGATGTTTTGTTCCTGCTGGAAAGAACTGTATCTTTTGTTTGTTTGTTTTAGCATTGAGAACCAGTTTATAATCATTAAAAAAATTCTACAGAGAATCAAAAGCACCCTGTCATTTCTCCTGAATATGTTCAACTGTATGTCCATCAGCATATATGATGGTATCATCGGTATATAAACTGTGGTTAATATTGGGATCTGTAAAAAAAACAAAACATAATTTATGTAGATATTAAATAAAAGAGGACCTGAAAAGTCAAGAATGATAGAAAGTTAGTGGCATGTATATATTGAAAGAAACAATGAAATACAATCACGAAAGACTGTGTATCAAAGCAGTGTCTAATGACAGACATGAAGTTTGATACTGCATCATGCTGCTGATAGACATACAGAAGGTGAGTAAACAAGTTAGCCAGCTTGAGCGTGGGGGCTAAGCTTACAAAGTGGGTGGAGGATTGGCTGGGAGGAAGGACACAGAGTGGTGGTCCATGGGAAGCACTCCAGGGAACTAGAGGTGACGAGCGGGATACCACAGGGATCGATGTTGGGCCCCGTATTATTCAATGTGTATGTGGGGGATTTAGCAGAGGGTCTAAATGGAAAGATGTATCTGTTTACGGACAACAAGAAAGTTTATAACAGGGTGTACTTGCCAGGTGGGGTGGAGAAAATGAGGCATGATCTAGCCAGGCTGGAGGAGTGGGTGGAAAGGTGGCAATTGCAATTTAATGTGAAAAAGTGCAAAAGAATGCACATAGGGCGAAATAATCCACAACCTCATTACTGCCTAGGGGTGAGTCACTGCAGGCCATGGAGCAAGAAAAGGACCTGGGAATTTGGATCACTGACACCTTAAAGGTTAGAAACCAGTGTGAAAGAGCAGCAGGTAAGGCAACAAGAATGCTGGTGTGCATTGGAAGGGACATCACAAGTAGGAGGAGGGAGGGAGGTAATCATGCCACTGTATAAAACACTGGTCAGACCATGGCTGGAGTATGGAGCTCAGTTCTGGAGGCTCCATTTGCAAGGTGACAAGGATAGGCTGGAGCAGGTCCAGAGAAGGGTGACCAAGATGATCCAGGGGATGCAAGGGAGGCCATATGGGGAGAAGCTGGAGGAGCTTGGTCTATATACACTGGAGATGAGAAGAGAAGGGGGGAATATGGTGGAAACCTTCAAATTCATGAAGGGAATAAATAAGGTTAAGGGGCTAGCATCTTCAGACTGAGCAAAAACAAAACCACCAGAGGTCATGCACTCAAGCTGGAGGGGGCAGATTTTGGGGAGATGTAACAGGGAGTTACTTCTCACAAAGGGTGGTAGGGTCATGGAATAGGTTGCCGGAATGAGTAGTGGAGGTGGATACAGTGGAGAAATTCAAAAGGGCATGGGATAGTTACATGGGACTAGGCAAGGGTGGAGAGAGAGGGCAGTGGGGAGGGGGGTTAAAGGGTGGGAGGGGGTGGGCTATCACTTTCGGGCAGACTCGATGACTGAACGGTCCTTTTCTGCCAGCAGGTTTCTATGATTCTGTGATTCTATTGGTCATAATATTGTCATTTTTTTTTTCTGTCCTGCATATCACACAGGATATGTGACTGATCTCTACAATGAAGTCATGTCAGTACGGAGAAGATACCCAACCTATAGCAAAGCAAGACAGTCAGCATACAAATCTATTCCCAAACCAATAGCTGGTTAAACAATTCAGTGATGGAAATCTGCTTATCATCAGTACTTAGTTAATACTTGGAATAACTACTAACTGAAATGTGTTGCAGGTATGATTCTCATCATTTTTTTTCTTTGCACAGCATGTTATGAACTGACATGAAATAGGAGCTGTGAAATAAGTGTTAGTTTTCAAAACAGCTTTCACATTTACGGTGGGAATAGATGAACTGTAAAATAAATGTATGTAGTTTAAAAACACAAAATGCATTTTTGAGACTTTTCAACTGAAATATGCATTTTTGAGAGTTTTCAACTGAAATGGAAGGTTTTCCAATTATTTTGTAAATTCAGTTTGTGGACACTTGATTCCCAATACAATCTGCTAAACAGTTTTACTGTTTTTTCATTAAAACAGACATGCAGTTGGATAGTCATCTAACTTGCCTGCTGTCTGAATTTTCTTCATCTGTTTATAATCGCAGTTCAGCTATTGATGCAAATTCTGTTGATGGGTTCCATGATGGAGTAGAAAATGAACATTAATTTCAGCAACTGACGAATTATGTATAATTCATGTCCAATAATGCACTAAGACCCAGATGTACTTAGAAGATAATGGTGGATAGTCCCAGAATAATTAAAGTCCATGGGAAGAATTACTGTTGACGTACCACACAACAAAGGTTATCATTTTAGTGGATTGTAATACAGTGTCTTACACCTAATGTTGCACATTATGCCAATGATATAGTGGCAGCAGTGTGATCTGAAGTTCATTGTTAGCCACGAAAATGTTTGCAACGTATATGTAGTTTGTTTAACTGACATGAACTTCCGTATTGTATTCAGGTGTTATATGCTGGATAGCATGTTTATTGAAAACTCTTTAAAATAAAATTAAAAAAAAGAAGTAGCACAATGACTTTTACTACTAAAAAGTAATTGTTTAATTTTAAAAAAGGTTGACAATAGTATTTATATAATTGTTTATTACTAAACTTTAGCAGTTCAAAGAACTAATATTGTTCAACATGCATTCACATAGATTAATTATTTCTCAAAAAGAACGATATGCCATGTTTATGTTTATAAACCAAGAGTGCATTTAAAACATATGCCAGTGATTGGAATTTCAATTGACTTTCAGTTATAAATGTTACTTTGGTGACAACACCAATAAGTGTTACTCTAAAACACTATTGCTGTGTGATATGGTTACTGGAATCATAACAATGAAGACTCATGGTTGAGCATCAGTAATGCTAAACATATGTTACCTGTCTTTACATTGTTCACATATCACACTGTCTGAACAAACTAAATGAGTGTAGCTCATAAGTAACTATTTATAATATTTACTTATAAAACGGGTGAGAAAAATCAGTAAATGTGCTGTCTCCTGATTGGACGAAACACACCACATGATTGTGCATTATCCCACAATGACCGCATGCCTAAACTTCTTTTTATTATCACCCCCCCAAAAAAAAACACAATTCTGGCCATTTTATAAGGCAGATAATTTGCTATAGGGTGAGTGGGCGTGCTCTGATATATGAACACCTGGGGTGGTTGAATGCACTCGGCCTGCGACCTCTTGCCTCACAGCACACACCAAGGCATGCATATATCAGAGCATGATCGCATGACTTGTAGTGGATTATAGGTTATACAATACGTATTGGGTATTGTCTTTTTAAAGCAGCAGTATTTGTTAGTCACGATATAGTTTTTTTCAGCAGTAATGTTATTTAGATTCGGGGGCAAAAATATCAAGATGCTCATTTTTCTTTTTGTTCTCTTTCATTCTAAAACTGACATATTGGATTTTGAAGTTTTTAAAACTTTCCTCCCCATGCTGGCCCAGTGGCGCTGAGGGTTGAGGCGCTGGATGCCACACCTTACGCTGCTCCGGTGACCCAGGTTTAGGAACGGACTCGGGCACCGGGGGTCGGCAAAGGAGGGTTGAGGTATAAGCGCCTGTGTGGAGTTCTCCTCCCTGGACTAGGGGGTTGGGTTTGCCTGGTGAGCCAGAGACCCCCCGGTGGAGACCGGGGGGCACTGCAGCAAGCCAGGCAGCACGTACTAGCGTGGCCGACACAGGCAGGGTTGCCATGCACCTAAGCATCAGGGCATGCCCATGCATGGGGGGGTAACCACAGAACATGGAAAAACCTGGTCCTGGGAGAAGGCGATGGTACCAACCCCCATGCCCACTGCCAGGTCTGACCTGACCGACCTTCAGGGTTCCTCCACCAGGGGCCCACACCCACAGCTGGAGTCTATGTGTGCAAGTGTGCCTGACATAGGAGGGGCGGCCCAACCCCAGAGGGGTCAAGCCAGGGGTGCCAGCTGTGAGGCAGGGCGGAGGAGAGAGGAAGGTTTGGTCGGGGGGACTTCAGACAGGGCAGTACTCAGTTGGATGCCTGAGAGAGGCTCCCAGGACCACGACCAGGAGGGAAAAAGAATTGGAAAAAAAAAACCAAAAACTTCCCTCCCCTATGCCATGCCTGTCATGTAAAAATTAAATATCTTGGTACAGTGCTGGGTCATTTGCCATCAGAAACATGTGACAGCACCATCCTAATACATCCACAGTAAGAATCTAGAATGTGCATTCAACATGTAACCTCAATGAAAGAAATTTAAAAAATTGCATGTCATGCAATCTTTAATGACGTGAGTCATTAATTAAAAAATAAGTTATAAAAGCTGTTTTAAATATTCAAGAACACTAAATACACTGAGGATGAATTTAAGGATGTTAGAAATACAGTTTGGCTAAAATACTGTGTGATGAAATGTTTTGTCAACTAACAAATGTTGATTTTTTTAAAGAGCACCTTTCCCAACCCAAAAATGATAAAACCGGGAGGGTATGCTGACCAGACAGCAAAACATTCATTGCAAAATCCCTCACAGCGACAGTCTCGACAATCAACAGTGTATTCCATTTACAACACAGGATGCTAAGATCTTACGATTTCCTTGATCCAGTCTCTTAAATATCCAAAAGGTAAATTTTTAATTGGCAGGATGATGATAGTCTATAAAAGAAAGAACATATGAATAAAGTTGCATGACACTGTGTGTTAAGTATTTTATTTAAACTTTGGTAACTGGGAAAGGTACACTGAGCCGGGGCTCGTTTACAGGTGCGACCCGGGGAACGGGGAAAAAACAAAATCTTAGATTGCCCCTACATATTGTCCCTACCCCACCTCCCCAACCCCCCAAACCCCACCCCACGTTCCTTAACAATGGTCTTCTATCAACTCAAAGCCTAGCCTCAACCCGTGCTCTCCTGAGAAGGGATTTCGATCCTGCCTATCATTGGATGTTGCACTCCCTCTTCTCATTCTCAATCAATGCCTTATCCTTGATTCCTGTATGTTGAACAATGTTTACTCTGCTTACTCAATCAAAGTTGACTCCTATCTGTAATTTAATGTTTAAAGTCTATCACCATGTTTTTGTAAGTCCCCTGTATTTTTTCACTGTCTGTCTAACTGACGTGGAGCCTTTGTTAAGGAGTCTCTGACTCTAACGATTGTAATTCCAATATATTTCTAAATAAATAAATGAATAATAGGAACAGTAAACAAAATGAAAGTAACATAAAAAATAAATGAACATCTTGTACATACTGTACAGTCAAAGTGCATATTCAGAAGTGAAGTTCTTAAGTACAAATGTACAATAACAAGAGAAATGTTGCAATAACGAATAACTAACATTTAGCCAGAGTACAAATTCAGGAACACAATATAAAACTCCTACTGTGCGATATACAATAGGTGCAGGCAAGAGCAGAAATTCAAAGAGGATCAAGGCACCTGATTTGCTGGAGCTAAGGCAGGGAGATACTAGGGGCAGTGGCATGAAGCTACTGGTTCACTTTGAAGCAGGCACTTAAAGTAATTTACCAACTTCCCCCGATGTCATGTTTGCAGATCACCTTCCCTTCATTGAGTGATGCAAAGCTCAGCTGCCCTGAAGTTAAGTATTAAATATATTCAGATGCTTAGTTTTTAACATTTTTGTGCCACATTTGTCTCTGCATGTTTTTTTCTTTGTTTGAAGTTCGCACATGAGTAGTGCATACACATGCATGAGTGACATCAGCACAGGGAAGGTGTTCCCACTGCACCTTTCTCACTGCTCGCTCATTCATCTTTCCTGGACCCAGCCTCAGTGAGTGCAGATCCAAAACTAAACTGGCAAAAATTACAGCGCTGATGACTGAAACTGTTTGTTGTATTGGCAGCTGTTATACTTGCTTTTGGGATTGCAGAAGTGGTGATTTCTCTTGATTTTCAATTTTACTCATCTGACTAAGCTCTGTGTCCTAGGTCCATTGGTTCTAGGAACATCACAATCTACATTGCTTGAATACAGTGTTACAGTTTTAATAAGTGCTGCAAGTACATAATTATAACAAGTCTCTATAAAAAATAAATTTTTTTAACTGAGTGGAGCTGTAATCTGTAGCGTATTAGGACATAAAAGGATGACTTTTGAACTGGGCAGATCTATAAATTGAAGTAAGCTTTTCAGTATTGGTACATAGAGGTCTGTGTTAAATGGATGACTTTTTCAACAGTTCAGAATTGTAATGTGCAGTAAGAGTATAAGCACTGAGCTGCACAGTCCAATCCCAGCAGAACAGTGCAACAAACTGTGTATTTTTGGCAAGTGCTGCTTCCAGTGTGATTGCTTCAGTAAACTGCCTTTGCTATTGCATTTCTGATTGTCACCATCACTATAGACAGTTTATATTTTTTCTTGTGCTCCTGTGTTTTCATGGGCTCATTTGGTGTTCTCATGCAAGCACCATAACACTGATCATCCAAGTATGCTTAAATGTGCATGAATAAAGGGACATGGGGGGGGGGGACGTGGCCTGCTGTGCTGAAGGTGGCTGCTTGATTCTTCATCTCCCTGGATTCACCAAATATCATCATCCATCCTACAGATTCCAGACTTCCTACCTTCACTAACATCTGAGATCTTACTATATGTACATCGCAGAACAGCTCTGGTACAGTATTTTTAGTGTCTCATAATTATTGAACAAGTTATCTACAGCTTTTCAATTTCTCTATTAAGGCCTACAATAATGGCAGACCAATCTCCACATAACAGTTCTCTTAATAGAGTGGAGGCAATGTTCCAGCAACTAATAAGTGAAATCAATGTATTAAAAATTGCATCTCAAAAAAATATCAATAATATGCAGGCACTTGATCAAAAAATCAGCGCTACTGATGTTAAAGCATCTCAAAATGAAGATTCCATTAACACATTACAGGCTACCATCAGGGAGCAGGACAGAGTTATTAGGAACCTTCAGGACAAAATAGATGATATTGAAAATAGAAACAGACATAACAACCTTAGATTTCTTGGACTTCCTGAAGGTGTTGAACTAGGAGATACCAGTGCTCTTCTAACTCATGTACTTCCTTCTTTGCTTAAATTACCAGTTGGCCAAGACCTAACCATCGAGAGATCTCACCGCACCCTAAATCTGAGGCCTGGACCCGACCAGAAACCCAGGCCCATCATTGCCAGATTTCTAAACCACGCACATACTGAACTGATTCTTCAAAAAGCAAGGCAATTGGGTGCACTTACTTGGCAAGAAAACAGAATCCTAATTTTCAGAGACTTCTAAAGAATTATCTAACAAACGAAAAGCTTACAACCCCATTAAAACGATCCTTCATCAGCGTGGAATTAAGTTTGCACTGCGTTACCCTGCAACAATACGTCTTTTTTTGAATTATTCTACCAGAGACTTCAGTACCCCAGAATCTCTCTCTGAATTTCTGAATTGGACACAGCCCACACTTACATTGCCTTACGATGCTAATGCAGCTCATTCCTGCTCCATCACAAGCACTTCGCAATTACAATGTCTTGCCCTTCCTGCTGAAACTGTCCTTCAGGTCCCTGAGAAATCTGCAGCCATCATATCTGCCACTGTAGCTCCTGCCAGAAGCTCCGCATGCATACAAGAAAAAAAAGCATCTGGTTCTTCTCTAAATAATAATACCTGCTGTTTAAATAATATTTCTACCTCTCCAGCTTCCATGTGGAACATCACATCAGTTTTCTACCTCTTACCTTGTCTAACAAATTCTCCCCACTCCAAGAAGATCTACTCCAAGAAGATCTGCACTTCGTCTAGGAGGATCTGAGACAGACTGTATCGACATGATTACTCAAGACCGAAGAAGCTCTCAATGGGTAATGACTCTCCCGACTCTTCCTGGGCTGATCTTGTGTCCAGCTCTCCCTTTAAATCATCTGAACCACCCAAAAAGAAAAGGAGAAGAAAATCGAAGAGCAAGGCTACCTGAGGCTTTTCCCATAATTAGATGTGGTATAGCAGTTTCTCACCAGAATCCTTCCTCTTCACACCACCTCATTCGATTCCCTCGGTACATTTAAAGCAAAGCGCAGTCTCTATCGTACCCAACAGGTTTGGAGCACTTAAATGCAGTAAATCACTATCGCTGTTGAGAAGCCTGTATCTGTATGTGGGAGGTAAGCCAATTGACACTGGTGGTATTTAATCTATGCGGGAGTTACTCTCAATGTATTCAATAGAAAAAAAAAAGAGAAAGAATAAATATTACAATGTTTGTAAGATCTCTTATAATTAATCCTTGTGTGGTGCCAGACATTAGTATATATAATTGCTATTTACATTCTAAGTTTTCATAAGCTTCAGCGCCACCGTGTGGTCAGGCGCATACATGCATATATAGAGTTTTGTATTTCATATCAGTGTGCCCTTAACCCCTACTATTATAGCATTTTTCCACATAAATCCTATCATTTGGAATGTGGAGGATGATTAGACAAATAATACTCTAAAATGATTTACTTATTTAATATTTATTTTGCATCACTTCTGGTATGTAGTGCATCAGGTGCATTCCATTATATCTCACAGATTTTGCACAAAGTATGCTTCAATTGTATTTCTATAAATTGTGTTTTTCGCCTTTTCACATTATTCTTCATCCCATTTTCTTCCAAATCATTGGAACTTATAAAAATGATTCCACAATACACTGATGCACTATGAACCTACAGTATATACTGCATTCCCTAACCTAGCTTAAGTGGATTAATACACATTGGGCATCCTTTAATCTGGCTCACACTGTTCCAGCATTATCTGCCATCATGTTGGTATACTTTATTTAATATTGGACTTATTGCTAGGTCCAAGCTAATTCATTATGTTTGGATTTTAACATTATTACATAATTATCCTTGTTTATTTGGTAGAATGATGTTTTGGTCTTTTCCAGGGTAATGCTTTAATTACCTCAGCACAAATCTCAAATACATTTCTTTGATATACTGTTACATAAAGTTTAGTATCTTAAGATTATAGGGTAAACACGTATCTTGAGATTCACTAATTACTCTACGCCTAGTAGTGTAGAGTGAGAGTCTAATATGTTACGACTCTTATTGCTCTGCATTTCATAAAAGTTTCAAATTAATATTCTTGTTACTGAGTTTATACTAACGTTTGTTGGTTCTAATGTTTAATTACTTGATATTCCTATCTCTACTCCCTCTGCGAGACTAAATGAATACAAATACTCAATCATCTCAAACCCATACAAGTTAAGGGCCCTGCATACATTTGTTTATTATATATTTACCTTTTGAATCTGTGACATCCTCCAAATTAATGGTACTGAGTCCCTCATTCCTATTTGTAACTAACTACCTTATATCCTAGTACCATGGTGATCTAATCTTACATTCATGGAATGTCAAGGGACTCAACTGCCTTGTAACGCAAGCAAGTACTTACCTATCTTAAAAGCATAAAACACATATTGCTTTCTTACAAGAAACTAAACTTTTATCAGAGGATGTCGACAGACTTAAAAGGGACTGGGTCGATCAAGTATATGCGTCATCTTCTCTATCCAAAAAATATGGGGTTGCTATCTTAACACATAAATCTCTTAATTGGCCCCCCATAAAAATCATTAGAGACCCAGATGGTAGGTGGATTATAACCCTATTAAACACCACAGCAGGTCCGCTTATGTTTGTGAATGTATATGCACCCAACTCTGATTCATCCATTTTCTTCCATAATCTATCCCAACAAATTATAATTAATAATAAAAATAATTCACCTATTCTTATTGGTGGTAACTTTAACTTAGCACTACAAGCATATTTAGACAGAAGTAACTCATCACATGATGCCCACCCCCGTAGTATTAATGCTCTATCAATGCTTATGAAGGATTTAGGTCTCTCTGACATTTGGAGATTACATCTTCCCAGACAACGAGATTACACCTTTTATTCCTCTTTACATAAATCATATAGTAGGATTGATTATTGGTTCTCTTCTCCCCTTATTACTGAAAAAATTATTGATACATCGATTCTCCCTATTGTTATATCTGATCATTCCCCTATCAGTTTACATTTACTCTGGGGTCCACCTTCTTCTAAATCCCCATCTTGGCGTTTAGACCCGCTTTTACTCAGAGACCCTGAATTCACTCCTTGGATTAAAACCCAGATTCAAGATTTTCTTTCTATTAACGATACTCCAGATATGTCTCAAGGTATTATCTGGGAAGCATTAAAAGCCACTATTAGAGGTAAAATTATTTGTTATGCAGCGCATTGAAAGAAATGAAGAGAACAACAATTAGCTAATTTAGAAAAATCCCTTAAAGAAAAAAAACCCAATACTATAAATTAAATAAACCCAATCATAATTCACAGCTTCATCTGGAAATTCTACAATTAAGAATTAAAATTAATGAGTTGATATCCAGGAAAGCTGAACTTGCTCTTTTTAGGATTAAACACCGTTATTGGGAACAAGGGGATAAATGCGGAAAGTTGCTCTCTTACCAGCTGAAAACTCAACAGATGCAGAGACATATAGCAGGTCTAAAAGATTCATCAGGTCAGACACACACAGACAACCTTTCAATCAATCGTATTATGCAATCCTTTTACCATCAACTATACTCGCAACCTAATACTACAAATCATAACCTAATACAACATTTTCTGGAAAAATTGAATCTACCCCACCTATCCCCTCAGGACAAAGCTATGCTTGATAAACCAATCACTTTACAGGAAATCCAAATTGCTTTATCATCATTAAAAAATGGTAAAGCACCTGGCAGTGATGGGTTCCCTATTGATTTTTATAAAACCCTATCTGACACTCTTTATCCTGTATTAGTCAATGTATTCCAAGAAGCAACCTTAATAAAGAAACTCCCATGCACAATGACCGAAGCCATTATAACAGTCTTACCAAAAAAAGACAAAGACCCTTTTCTTCCTTCAAACTATAGACCGATCTCACTTCTTAATACTGACGGAAAAATATTTGCCAAATTATTAACTCTCCGCTTAGAATCTTTAATGACTAAACTCATCCATACTTCTCAATCAGGATTTATCAAAAATATAAACAGTTCCAATAATCTTTGCTCATTACTCAACTTAATTCACAAAGCAAAAACTCTTAAAACCCCTGCAGCTGCAATAGCCATTGACTTTGAGAAAGCATTTGACTCTCTCAATTGGAAATATCTATATCAGGTGCTACCTCATTTTGGCTTTACAAATCATTTTTGTGCTTGGATTCAATTATTGTATACCTCCCCTTCAGCTCGAGTTCTCACGAACTCTATTTTGTCTCCCTCCTTTTACTTAGCAAGAGGCACCAGACAAGGATGCCCTTATCGCCTTCATTGTTTATCGTGCCATGAACCTCTTTCTGCGTCCCTCGTCAATCCGGTACAATTAAAGGCATTACTATTGGTAACTCTCACTATACTTCACTCTCATATGCAGATGATCTCCTTATTTTACTTGAAAACCTCGAAAGTTCCAGGCAACCTTTAGTTAAACTACTGCATGACTTCACCTCCCACTCCGGACTAGCTCTAAACCTTAACAAATCCGAAACGCTACCATTGAATACCCTTTGTAGTCCCCTCATGAACAACTGATTAGGCTTTCGTTGGGCCCCCCAAGGTATATCTTATCTTGGCATTCGGATCACCCCGACATTGAATAAATTATGGGATGCTAATCTTTCTCCTCTGTTAATCAGTATCCAAACAACACTTGATAGATGGAGCTACTTAAACTTTCTTTTAATGGTAAAATTTCCACCATTAAAATGTCTATAACTCCTAAAATATTATACCTATTTTCCAATATCCTTTGATACTTCCTCTAGTTTCCTTACCAAAATAGACAAAATTATCAGCAGCTTCATTTGGGAAGGCAAAATACCTAGATTTAGTCGTAATAAACTTAGATCCCATTGGTCAAAAGGTGGCTTTGGCCTTCCTTGGTTCCAAGCCTACTTATGGGCTTTCCACATCTCAAACAATTAAATGGTTTAACAAACCCAACATCCAGTCTCCTTTATGGGTCAATATGGAAACATCCTTATGTCCTGGTAATGTGGTGACTTCTTTCCTTTATAACACCCTTACCTCTTTAAAGTCTCACCCTACCATAGCTGCCTCTATATTCTATTGGAAAATCATTCTACAAGCATATTAAATCTAACCCCTACCCTTAGCTCACACACCCCATCTGGGTAACCACCATATATCTCTTGATGATCACCCCATTTTTTGGCGTACCTGGAAAAATAAGGGTATTCTCTTTTTGCAGGATATACTTGAACCCAGGTCATTAAAGTTAAAATCTTACACCGACCTAAGAGGCATATGGAATCTTCCCCACCAGGATTTTTGGAAATATCTACAGTTTCATACCGCATGCAACTCTTACCTCACACCTTTCTCTATCAATTCTCTGTATGATAAGCACATCTCTAAATGGATAAAAACAACATCCAATTTAAATAGCACTGTTTACGAAGATATTTGTGATATCCTTCCTGATTACTCTGTCAATGCTAAAAACAGATGGAGTACTTTGCTACAATATAATATCACCAATGCACAATGGTCCAGATGTTGGGTCTCCTGTCACAAATCTTTTAATGATAAACGCAGTTCCCTAATTCAAACCAGGATCCTTCATTTGTGGTACAGAACTCCTGTTGTAATACAAAAAATGGGTTTATTGAGCAATAACAATGGCTGGCGCTGCAATTTCACCAATGGGGATTTATTGCATATCTTATGGCACTGTCCCCTCATACAAAAGATTTGGCACTGTACTCATAGATTTGCAATGAATGTGGTAGGTCAGCCTTTTACACTGGACCATAAACATTGCATTCTTGGTATTTTTAATCACCGTTCTTATAAAATTTCATATCTGCAGAGCAGATGGTTAAATATACTCTTCCTTCAAGTTAAACGCACAATCCTCATGCATTGGAGATCCAACATAATCCCCACCCTTCCCGGTATCATTAACCAACTATTGCAATACGGCTCTCTGGACCGTATGACATATATCTTGTCTGACCGACTCATGTTATATAACAATTGTTGGCAGGGCTTTTTTAATTTTTTGGAATCAACTAAATCTTCCAGCACCAATGTATGGACTTAATATATATGGATTTTCCCCTTTTACTGATACATCATTGTAGTCTCGCCTTTTTTTCCCCCTTTTTTCCTTTTTTTTTAATAGTTTCCCTCTCTCTCTCTTCTTAACGTCTTATATATCTTTTCTTTCCTATACTCTGTTCTTAATCGTTCTTTATTACTCCACAACCCTTTTACGAATGTACTTTTTTCCCTTTTGCAGCATTATATATAATTATGTAACATTTTAATATAAACCGTATCTAATCATACTATCCACTTTAAGTTCACTACAAATGTCAAGTATGTGCTAATTACATGACCTGTATTGTTTACTATATTTTAAACCAAAAGCTCCTTGTATTATTGTAGCAATGTTCTTATTATATGCTGCCTCAATTTCTCTTTTTAAAAAAAAATCCTCACATTGTACTGTACTGTAAGAGGTTTGTCTGTATATCTTATGAAAAATTAATAAAAAGTTTAACTGTAAAAATAAAGGGACATGGTGCACTGAATTGTTTCTCCAGCTTGCCAGCTCCTCGCTAAGTTTATAAATGAATGCAATAAAATCAGTTATATACTGTACATAGTTTACAGTGTATCTCAAAATTAAAAACACTTAGTTTTTTAACATTTTAACATACAGTCTTTATTTATAATTAGGATTATAGCATCATTGTATGTGCTCTGGAGCATCAGCAAAAGAGACTGCAGTTGCCATCCTCTCCTGACACTGTGGTACCAATGTACGGCTTCTATGGTGTTATATTGCAAAGTGTGCTAGTCAGTTTGGCATACTTAGGGAATAATGTCTGAACCAAAATATGGACTACACAGCAATGAATGTAGGGAGTCTACACAATGCACCATGACATCAGTAAGGCATGGGAGACAGTATAGTGCAGCATCTGTTGTATTTGCTCTACACTTTACGCATGTGCATCTGAGATGCAGCGTAATGGAAAAAATGGGAAAACACAAATGGCTTGACACAGACCGAAGTGGTAATGAAGTATGGTGACATAAGTGAGGAAGGGTGGTTCAAATACAGTCTAACACTTGAGTACCTGCCGCACGGATATGTCCCTTTTTGTAGTGGACCAATCAAATGGTACTTAGGCTATCTAAACATAAATGCAGTCTCTTTCTCCATAAGAAGGGTATTGGCAGTGTCATTTTTAACCTTGGGGGGGGGACGGTCACCAACTGTACTGTATATTTTTTGCTCAATTCATAATGCACCTGGAGGCACACATGTAGCGGCAATAAGCCAATGCCAGGATGGTATTACAGATGCTTATGCAGACACTAATGACAGCTGCAGTCTGTATGGTTCCTGAGTGCTTAGAGGTAACACAAAGCTGATGCAATAATTTGTAGTTTTAAATTTATAACATGCCGTAAACAGGGGAACCAGTGACTTCAACACGTTACTCAATCACTGATACCTCTAAAGGGGAAAGTACAAGCAGGTCCCCCAACCCCAAACACACACATACACAGAGAAGAAAGCTATAGCGTAGACCGTTGGCACTAGGGCAAAGACAGACCCAAACAGTATAAATAATTTACAGACAATAAAAGTTCTATGCTGCAGCATTTGTCTAAGTGTATGTTTGCAGCTGGGGGGTTTGGAGTGGTTGGGGTACAAGGTGCTTGCTTGTAATTTCCACCCTGTGCTCCATCAGAGTGAGTGACTGATAAATCAATTGGCAGGAGTGGCAGGAGGTCACTACTAACTAGTACCAGGTGAGGAATTTGGACAAATTGTGAGCCATTTATTCTGCTCAAGCAATGCCACCAGATTGAGCCCTGCTCTGTGTCATGCTGGAATGGCCAACAACTCTTTAGCATAGGGAAAGCAATCCCCCCTCCCCAAAAAAAGAGAAATATAAAAACCCAGGGTACTATCACTAGCATTTGTGTGGGCACATCAATGCTGGGAGCAACAGAACACGTAGTATACCTCGATTGTGCACGGTAAAATGACAGCAATGACGGGAACCAAACTGTAGCACTAAGAAGCAAAATATAATATTAACAGTCCATGTTGCTAAGTCTGATCTCATTGCTGTACTGGAATGGATTGGGACTACTGCTGTGACTGCCTGAGCTACTGCCCACATCATTCTTGCTGCTGTTATAGGGTCATCCCTATGGGGATCTACTATGCAGTGGCTATCAAATTGTGGTACTATATCAGTGTCCGAAAGATCACTGTTAGTGCAGGACAACATAATGCTTTCATCATCGGACCCTGAAAATGAACTGTTTGACATTGCTATTGTCATGCTGCATGCTACGACCAAGAGCTCTGTTATCAAGACAGAATTGCTGTGACCAAGAACTAATTTAAATTGCAGAGCACAGATCTCCCTGTGGTGACATTGCAAAGGTAATGAGTGTCAAAGGTCACCAAATACAGGCTTCAATACACAAAATGACACTTCCTGGTTTGTGAGGGTGAACATCTGATTTAATTTGCTAAAACAGGCTATGTATCTATCAAAATACATTGCGAATCAGTTCTATATGCAGTCACCTTGCAGTATATGCATTCATATATCAAAATTTGGTAAATCGCTTTAAATGCAGGGAATGAGGTGGCTAGTTGGGGAGTAGGTGAGAGTTTGTTCCAAAGAGAGGGTAGACAGAAGGAGAAGGCAGATTGACCTGCCATGGAGTGAGGGCAAGAAAGAGAGAGAAGGAACAGGTCACCTTGGAGTGGAGTGGATAGGGAGAGGGGCTGGATGGGTATAGGAGTGAGGAGAGATAGGGAGGTAGTAGTCCAAACCAGTATTTGGCAGTAAAAGCTAAGGAGTGTGACCGATGGCAGTAGGGGGGAGGGGGGATAGAAAGTGACAAGTAGAGGGAATAGTGGTGAGTGTGGAATGGGGATACTGAAGCAGAACTGCAAAAGGAACTAAGAAGGGTGTCAAGTCTGGCAAGGGAGGAGGCTGGGGCAGTGCCGTAGACAATGACGGTGCAGTTCAGCATGGGGAGGATGGTTTCAATGACCAATTCATGATGAATGAAAAGGGAAAGGCAATCCTTATTGCAGTACATTACTCCTAGTTTAGGGCAGAGCTGGGCATGCAATGTGTCAATATGGACTGACTAATCAAGTTTATTGTCAAGCCAAGCACCAAGGTGTTTGTAAGCAGAAACAGTTTTGAGTGGGGACCCGTCAGGGGTGGAAAAGACAGGGGGGCACAAGATGGTTGAGAGTTTCTGCCTTAACCCAAAGGTCATGGAGACAGTTTTCTTTGTGTTAATCCTCAAGTTATTGGCCTGGAACCAGTTTAGCATGTTATGAAAATCACTTTGGAAGGGGGTCTCCACATCGAGGGCTGAGGACCCTGAAGTACAGATGATCAGGTCGTCCACATACAAATGAATTTGTGCATGTGAGCAAGCTGAGGGGAGGTCATTTATAAATAGGGAGAACAAGACGGGACCAAGGATGGAGCCTTGGGGAACCCCAGCAAGGACTGGGAGTGGAGAAGATAAGGTGGACCCTACCTCAACAGACTGACACCGGTTTGTTAGATAGGAGCTGAACCAGTTTACTACAGGGGTAGCTAATCCAGTTGTGCAGAGCTTGTGGAGCAGGAGTGGTTGGGACACAGAGTCAAATGCTTTTGCCAAGTCGATGAAAATGGCTGCAGTGATGTGACCCTGGTCTATGCCAGTAAGAATGGCGTCAGTAACATACAGTAAGGAGGCCATGGTTGAATGATTCTTCCTAAAACCTGCTTGGAGCGAGGAGAGGATATTGGAGACTGTAAGGAATTTGGAGACCCTAGAGTAGACTAGAGATTCTTGGAGCTTTGCAAGGGACAGGAGGAGGGGAGATGGGACGACAGTTCCCGGAGCTGGATGGGTCACCACCTTTGTGGAGGGGAATGACCTTAGCTGTTTTCCAAGCCTGGGGAACTATGCCTGAGGAGAGGAAGAGATTTAGTAGGTGATTGAGGGGGAGGGCAATGGTGGGGGTGGAAATTCTAAGGATTTTAGGATTGATGCCATCAGGGCTGCTCTTGGTTGGGTTTAGAAACAGCAGAACACAGTATACTTCATGCTGGGAGAAATGGGGAAAATGGCTTCCATTCGGAGAGACCATTGTGGGGGGTGGGTTGGGGGGTCCATGGCATAGGTGTCCTGAAAAGCGCAAGAGATAAAGTACTTATTTAGGGTGTCTGCTACGGAGGCAGGGTCTGTGTTAGTGGAGCCATCTAATGACAGGACTGGGGTGGTTGGCTGGATGGGGGGATCAATGATTTATTTATTTATTTAAATTTTGGTAACCGGGTGAGCCCACTGAGACCAGAGGTCCCTTTTTCAGGGGCAACCCGAGATTAGTTACACAAAAACATGAGAGAGTGGATGGACTTCCCAGAAATTTTGAGGAGAGCCTTGGGTAGAGTGATGTGGTTCCTTGAAGTAGTTTGCTTTGGCTATGTGGGTAGCCTTAGTGCACTTATTTCTTAATGACCTCTATGCCTGGAGGTTGGCCTGGCTCAGGACTTGTAGGAGGCTCAGGCTGGATCACACAGTTTGCACTGAACAATAAGGGTGGTGTTTATCCAGGGGTGGCTGTTACATTTAACACATACTTTTTTTTTCAGTGGAGCATGAGTGTTCCATACTCTGGTGAGGACACTGGTAAAAGTACTGAGAGCTGTGTTGGCACTGGTGGCAGAATACGACTCTGCTAGGCTGGCCAGGTGGTGTAGAGAGTTGAGGCATGGGCACCTTACCTCGGCCCATGCCGGTGACCCGGGTTCGTGAACAGACTCAGGACGCCGGGGGTTGGCAGGGGCAGGAGAGGATTGAGCGTCCATAGGGACTGCTCTCCTCTCCTGGGGAAGGGTTAGGGAGACGTCGGTCGGCAGTGGCCTCTGGTGGAGACCGGGAGCACTGCACGATGGTGCAGGAGGGACGTACACACTAGAAAACGTGAAAAATGCTCCATGTTATGCCAGATGGTGGCTGCCCAGCTCTCCAAGGCCATCAATTCCCCTGAAGCCTTCCGCCTCAGCAGCACCCCGGGCCAAGACGTTGCACTGGTCTGTGGTCCCCTGGCTGGTGCCTTCCCCCTCGGAGGAGGGGGATTCACCCAGCGAAGGGTTACGCCAGGTTACTTGGGGTGGCTGTCATTTGAGAGCAGAGGCTTGGGGTGCAGGACGGGTCAGTGGAAGCCTTGGCTTGCCCGAAGGAGAGGCTAATGTGGCAGCAAGCTGGGGAGAAAAAGAAATAATACAAAAAAAAAGAATTTGACTCTGTTGTTGCTGGGACTTCTGTTGCTTGTTGTTCATTCGTTTTTACCTGCTGCCTGTTGTGTTCTTTTGGGGTAAAACCAGACTTAATAATGGTAGTAAGGAAGGCATCACTGTATAAGGTAGAAAAAAGGTCTTAATTGGCTGCTCTATCATCTGCTTTTTTTTTCTTATATAGAAACATAGACGTTGTTGGCAGATAAGGACCACCAGGCCTATCTAGTCCGCCCGTGAGCCCTCCCTTTGGTTTGATGCCACTGACCGTACTAGATCAATGGCTTTCTGTATTCCCTCCCACTACTAGAGTTCCCCTATGTCTGTCCCATGCATGTGTAAATCCCCCCACTGTGCTTGCACTCACCACCTCTTGTGGCAGACTATTCCATGTGTCCACTACTCTGTGTGAAGAAAATCTTCCTCACATTTCCCCTTAACCTGCCACCCTCCAGTTTCATATCATGAACCCTCGTTCTTGCACTCCTCCTGTACTGGAAGAGGTCACCCCTTTGTACCTTGTTTATGTCTTTAAGGTACCTGAATGTTTCTATCATGTCCCCCCGATCTCTGCTCTCTTCCAGTGAGTACATGTTAAGATCCCTTAGCCTCTCCTCATAAGTTTTCTGGTGCAAGCCCTGTGCCATCTTTGTCACCCTTCTCTGGACTGCTTCCACCCCATCAATATCCTTGCATAGGTTTAGTCTCCAGAATTGTACATGGTACTCCAGGTGAGGCCTCACTAGTGTTTTGTACAATGGCATCACTACCTCTTTCCTTCTACTAGTAATACCTCTGCCTATGCACCCCAGCATGCCACTGGCCCTCCCTGCTGCCTTTGTACTCTGCTTAGACATCTTTAGGTCATCTGAAATGATAACTCTCAGATCCCTTTCCTCCTTGGTGATAGTCAGTAACCCTCTCCCCCCATTCTGTAGCTCTCCCCAGGGTTCCCTCCTCCCAAGTGCATTATTTTGCACGTCTTTGAGTTGAAACCAAGCTGCCACACCTCAGATCATTTTTTGAACTTTCCCAGATCCCTCCTCATTTCCTCCACTCCATCAGGAGTATCCACCCTGTTGCAGATCTTTTTTTTTCTCCAATTCTGTTTATTCTCCAGCTTACCGGGGCATCTCTCAGGCAGATTTACTCGACCTTGCCTCCAACGCCCGCCTGAACCCCTTCCCCAACTAAGGAATCAGATGCTGGGTCCCCCCTGTCCTGCCAGCCCTCACGGGAGGAGGCGTGGACCACAGAGAGTCAAGTCGGGGTCGGGGCTGGCACTGGGCATGTGGGCTCAGCCACTGAAGATCTGCTGTCACCTCACCCAGCAGCTGGGTTCTTTTCCTTGTTTCTCCCATCCCTCCAGATGCAGGACATGCAATGACATCCAGCGCGTGACATGCACGGTTCCGCCCATGTCCACAGGAAGGCTGCCTAATGCCGTCCCCTTCTTGATGTCCCTGATTGCAGTGCACCCAGTCTCCACTGGGTGCCACTCGCATCACAGGACTTGGACCCCCCCCCCGCCTGGAGAGGAGAGCAGTCCATCGGACGCTCGATCCTCTCCTCCCCAACCAATTCCCAGCTCGCTCCCAAACCTAGGTTGCTGGTGCGGCACGAGGTGAGGCTGTCTCAACCCTCAGCACCACCAGGCCAGTGTACCCCTGTTGCAGATCTTGGTGTCATCTGCAAACAGGCAGACCTTTCCCCACAAGCCTATCTGCTATGTCACTAATAATGACATTAAACAGCACTGGTCTGAGGACTGATCCCTGTGGTACCCCACTGGTCATCCCGCTGTCCCCAGATTGGATCCCATTTACCACCATCCTCTGCCTCCTGTCTGTTAACCAGTTCCTGACACAGTTTACTACCTTGTGGCCATGCCCAGACTACCAGTCTTGCTAGTCAGCCTTTTTATGTGGGACGGTGTTGAAGATCTTGCTGAAATCAAGGTAGGTGACGTCCATCCCCCGCCCAATTTACCTCCTTCATCACCCAGTCAAAAAAATCTATCAGATTTGTCTGACATGACCTCCCTGCCATGAATCCATGTTGCCTAGTATCCTGGGCACCCTTGGATTCCTAGTGACTTACTATTCTTTTCGTAGCTCTTAGAGACTTTGATTTTGACATTTGTCAAAAAAGGTGTCTGTGTTTGCAGAGTGGCGTTTCTTTCAGCCAACTTGCCTGATATGGGGCTACTTAGAGCACTAGAGAAGAGAGCCAATAGCATAAGCATCCTGATCGTGGTCTTTATATTTTCACTGAATAAGGAAACTGGAGGAAACAATAGCTGGCAGCTATTTGAAAACAGTTTGTCAAGGCATGCACCTCATTTAGTAGAGTCTCATTTAAGCATGTATCTGTTTTATTGTTATAACACAAAACATTTTAAAAGTTCATTTCGGGAGGTACTTTGAGGATCCTGTCTCAGTGACCCACTTCATCTGTTCTCCTGTGTCCACCATTTTTGATCCCTTCCTCAGTGCTGCACCTCAGCTGACATTCCTCCCCAGGCACTATCAGTCTGCTTCTCCAGAAAAATCAGTGGCCGGTACATAATTCCCATTCTGGGTTGTTCATTTGCTTTAGGCTACTGCTTTATAGCCTCCATATACAGTATATTAACCACAAGGCATACATAGTAATGTCTGCTTTTTTGTAGGACACTGTGTTTGCTGAAGTGTGGGCCACAGGAACATTGATTTGTATTGAGCTTGCCTTAGGCACAATAGGCCGGATTTACAAAGGCCAGAGAATGACACAGGGTGCTTGCATCAAAAACAACTGATGCAAGGAGCAGGATGCATTAAACCTTGCATCAATTCTGATTTTCAAATGGTGCTTGCGTCAGAAACAGGTCTGCATGTGCCAGACTGGTTTGCACCATGACAATGCCTGCGCCATGTCAGAAGGGATGCCTTCGTCACCAAAATGATGCACCATCCCCTTATTTTGGATTTTCAATGAATGCAAGTCCTGTCCTTGTGCCTAAGATGCATGTGGCGGTTAGACCAGCCAGAACTGGTCTAAGGGACACTAGAGCAATAGTTCTTAGACTTTGTCACAGTGAGCCTCTCCAAATCCATGGAAAAGATTTTGAGCCTCCCCAAAAAACTGAAATAATCTTGGGCCTCCCCAAAGAAAAATAACGTACTGTACTTTGTGCAGTACACCATGAATAAATTGAAACCCCTTTGAGTACTTGGCTCACATTCAGTTCTTTGTCTTATACTGATGTGGAACCTTTGAAAAAGAGCTCCTGTGCTCAAAGATGTTATCTGAATAACACATGAATAAAATAAACAAATATTATTATTCAACTTATTGTAACCCCCAACAGGCTAGCCTACTTGCTCTGCTATTTTCATTCTTGAACCATTGTTATCCCTTGTTGCAGTACCTTCATGGGTCAGACTACTTTCTTGGTTTCCTGTCTGTATGAAATAACCTTCCTACATACTTTGCCTTTCCCCCTCCTTCCCTGCTCCTAAGCAACTTCTCGGGGATTACTTTGCTTCTTTCTGCTATTGCTCTTAGCACTTCTATGCTCAACCGTTGTATTTGGGCTGTTCTGCCATCAGTCTACAAATTTATCAATTACCAGCACTCATTATTAGTTTATTGTTCATTTTTGTTTGCACTATGGTTTAAATGTACAGTGACCCACCGTTTATGACAGCCACTCAGTTTTGGGGCCTAGCTTAGGTTTTAATCAACTATGCCTGACTAATTCCAATGCCTGGGAAACATGATGTGGGTGTTTTATTTATTTATTTATTTATTAAAGTTTCGGAATTACAACCCTTGAGTCAGTGACTTCTTTGCAAAGGCTCCACGTCTGGACAGACACACAGAATATGCAAGAAAAGCATGTAACAATTGCTTGGTATATACATTAGTGATTACATAAAGACATCATACATATAACAGATAGTGACTAATCTCAGTGTGGGTTGCATAGCAGCCCAGGGTCAAGCAACATGCAACATAGTGGTGAGACGTTCGTACTTTTTGATAAATTGTAGCAGCCATTTCAGTACTTAGGTAGTATCTGGGGATTGGTTGTCAACCCTGCATCAGGTGGTGTGGTGTGTTCAGTTGCAGTTACACATCTCTGAGTCTATGAGATGTCTCGATGTTAGTTTTAAACTGGCCTAGTCTTTGGGTCAGGAAGATGAGCGGCGGGAGTTCATTAAGCCAGGTAGGTGCCCGATAACTAAAGGACCTTTGGCCTAGCGTGGTCCTACGGTAGGGGACATGGATGGGCATATTTGCTATGTGCCTTGGGGTGCTCCTGTATGTGTTTGGTTTTATTAGGGAGTGCAGGCCAGTGGGTCCAATTTTCAGTAAATTTTCTTGGCCTGAAGGCAGGTGTGGTTATTTGAGCCTTCCGTTGAAGGTCAGCCAGTCAGCTTTTTTGTAGAGGTCGCAGGTGTGGGTAAGTCGGTCACTTTCTGTGACCAGACGGCTGGCTTTGTTGAGGGCAAGGTTGACTTGCTTTAGGGCTGTGGGGTCAGCTGTCCCATATATTATTATACCATAGTCAACCAAGGATAAGATCGAGCTGGTAACTGCCAGGTGTAAGGCCTGCGGTGGGAGGCATTGTCTATGTCTATAGAGGATCCCTATTCTGGAATTTACTAGTGAGGAGAGGTGGTTGATGTGCGTGTGATAGGTAAGCGATGTGTCAAGTGTGATGCCAAGATATTTGAAGTGTGTGACCTGTTCAGTTTTGGTGCCCTGGTAGTTGTAGATGTTGAGGTGGGAGCTATTATAGGGGCTTTGTCGGTGTGCAAAGATCATGGATTTTGTTTTGGTATAGTTAAGTATTAACCGGTGCTTTGTGAACCAGACTTCTAGTTCCTGGAAGTGAGTTTGAAGCTTGTGTTGGAGGGAGTTTGGGGTACTATCTTTCCAGTAGACTACTGCCTCGTCTGCATAGAGAAGAAGCTTGCCATTGCATGCCAGTGGGATTGAGTTAAGGAAGAGGGTAAATAGTAGCGGGCCCAAGATAGATCCTTGGGGTACACCTGACTGGACAGGGTTCCTGGCGGATAGGGTGCTGTTTATTTTGACTTCTTGTGTTCGGTCTGTAAGGTAGTTCTTAAACCAAAGCATTGTGTCCGGGGCTATGTTGAGGGAGGGGAGTAGATGTAAAAGTAGGTCATGATTGACAGTGTCAAACGCTTTGGTTAGATCTACGAAGATTGCACCTGCTATTTCCCCCTTGTCAAGAGTCTCATGTATGTAGGATGTGAGTTTGAGCAGTGCCGTGGTGGTACTATGTCCTGCTCTGAAACCGTGTTGCTCTAGACAGAGCAGGGAATGTTTTGACAGGTACTCGGTGAGTTGGTCAGACACTATTTTTTCAAGGGCTTTTGAGAGCGGGGGAAGAATAGTGATCGGCCTGTAATTGCCGGGATCAGTTGGGCTACCCTTTTTTAGGACTGGTGTGATAATTCCCCTTTTCCAGAGAGTGGGGAATTGCCTTAGGTGAAGTGAGTGGTTGAAGATTTTGGTGAGGTGAGGGAGGGTCGCGTCTAACGTTAGACGGAGTATCTTGAGATCTATAGAGTCACTGCTATACCTTTTTGTTTCTTAAGGCTATTGTAATGTAGTGTTTGGCCTTGTTGCAGGAATTTTTGAGCGGAAAGGTGGGATGTTGTGCCGGGGGATGGGGCCCAGGGGGTTGGTCAAAGAAGTTTGATGGGAGAATGTGACTAAGGTCTGTGAAGGAGTTGTTCAGGATATTCGCCATTATGGTGGGGTCTTGCGTGAAGGCACCATTATAGTTTATTTGGGTTGGCGATTGGTTTGCAGTTTTCCCACATAGCTCTTTGATATTACTCCAGAACTTGTTCCCTGAGCCCCAGGTTGAAGTGAGAGCTTGTTTGTAATGGTTGGCCTTAGCTAGCCGAATAGCCCTGGTGCACTTATTTCGTGCCTCTCTATAGAGTTGTCTACCGTGGGGAACTTGGGAGTTGAGTGCCTTATACCAGAGATTATCTCTATAATGCATCTGGTCTAGCAGGGGCTGTGTGATCCACGGGGTGTCCCTTGATTTTAAAACATTTTTTTGTGATTGGGGCCTGTGTGTTGCAGGCTGTGTTGAAGATTTTGATAAAGCATTTGAGGGCCTCGTCAGCGGATTGGGCGGTATGGACTGGTGTCCAGTCACTGGTGAGGAGGCAATGGGTTATCTTGGTTAAGGTGCCCTTTTTGAGGTGCCTTTGGTGGGAAATTTTGGGGTGGTTTGGTGAGTTCTTATTGGACCAGAGACAGGAGAGGGGGAGAGTGGTCGCTGAGAACATCCGGGAGGACTTTGACATTGGATAGGTGTTTGGGGGAGTTTGTCAGGATGAGGTCAAGGAGGGTATGTGTTCCTGTCCTGGGGTCTAGTCTTGTAAGGGTCTGTACAACTTGGGTCAGATCATGCGCAGTTGCTGCGTCCTTGAAGGGGTCTGATGCCTTAGTTAGCCAGTTTGTATTGAAATCACCCATTATTATAAGATCACTTCTTGGGGGGAGCAGCGCAATATTGGCCAGAATCGAGTCAAAGGCTAATTTTTGGTTGTTAGGTATGTAGACAGACATTATGTATAGTGGTTTCCCTTGGGAGTCAGTCGTTGCTTTGATAGTTACTGCTTGTGCCCCATGTTTCAGTGAGGGCAAGGGGACTAGTAGTGGTTGGAATTTCGTCCTGGCATAAATAGCACAGCCACCTCCCCTCTTTCCCTCTCTATCTTCTCTGAAGATTATGTAGTCATTCAGGGCCACTGCTGAGTCCGGAACGTTCCCAGCTAACCATGTTTCGGACAGAGCCAGGATGTCCGGTGAGTGTTGTGCAACCCACCCTTGTAATAGTGTTAGTTTTTTTGGAAGGCTGCGGATATTTAGTGATGCTAGTAGCAGACCAGCATTACTCTGTTTTTTGGATCTGGCTGCCAGGACCGGCCCTGGGTTGGGGTGTATGTCACCGGCCATGAGTAGTAGGAGTAGGAGAGCGTGTCTGAATGCTGCTAACTGTAGCCATTTGGAAAAGTTCTTGGTGTGACGTGGGCTAGTGTTGTGGTTGGGCAATCTGCATGGTATGGGAATGGATTGGGTCCATAGGGCTAGTTGTCCTTGTAGAAGGAGAGGATTGCGGTAATTCAGGAGGTGTGTGTTGGGTTGAGGTGCTTGCTTTGCCTGTACAGTCCCACTTACAGTGCAGCTTAGGCTCTTGGATATGTTGGAAAATTGGTATTGGGGGTGTAGGTGCTTAAGTGGGGAATTGTTGCTGCGAATTGAGTGAGGGAGTGTGTGAGCAGCAAGTGCTATGATGAAAATGAAGTGTAGAGGTGTCATTTGGCTGCTTAACATGTTGTTTAATGAGTGAAAAAATGTCTTAATTATTTTTTCTTTTAAGTGAGCCCCCTAGTGTTTACTTCATATAACCTGCCAATGGGAAAGTGAGCTGATTGGTTTTTGAGCTCACATGGTGCAGCCTATAAAGTTAAGAGTCGATCAAGGGTGGTGGTGGGGAGCCGGCACGCAGCGCTGGCAGGGTCAAAATCTTGCTGGCACAGTAGCGCTCCCGAGGAGGAAAAACACTGCCTCCTGTAGACACTTACAATGTTAGAAAGGCTTGGGGGGCTCTGCGAGTGGTCCCTCGTGACCGCGTCCTTGCTTGGGGGGAGGGTGTCCAAGAACTGGCCCTCTCGACCTCCTGGGTCTCGGTCTGTGGACAAGGAGAAAGGGTAAGTCAGGCAATGAAGTACTGCAAAGGTCTGGGTGTTTCTGTGAGGGGATGGGCTTTTGTTTGCCAATCGCTAGCTAGTAGTAAGGGCAGAGGATTAAATGCTGCCTTCACTCAGCTTTTAGCCTTTTCCTTTTATTTTTTTTTTTCTATTTTCGGCTCCCTTTTTTTTTTTTTTTAAATGATTAGCTGCAAGCCTTTGGCCTGCGTATTGTCTGTGAGGCGATGGTTTAAAAAGTGGCGCCAACAAGCTACAGTGGAGCCCTGTAACATCAGCTCCCCTGTAAAAGCATCAGGCCCCTGCCTTTTGAGTTTAAACTGGGATTATGGCGCAAGACAAGGTGGATACATACATTCAAATATAACAGTGAGTAAAAAACAGTTGCTGTAAGCTGTACTCCCTATCTAGTTTAAACAGTGCAGTTTTTTCTTTTTTTGGCGCCAGAATCAGAAGGAGATAGAGATTAACTTGTTCCAGATCTTGCTGGAACAGTAGTGCTCCCGAGGAGGAAAAACGCTGCCTCCTGCAGACACTTACAATGTTAGGAAGGCTTGGGGGGCTCTGCGAGTGGTTCCTCATGACCACATCCTTGCTTGGGGGGAGGACATCCGAGAACTGGCCCTCTCGAACTCCTGGGTCCCGGTAATGTTAGGAAGGCTTGGGGGCTCTGTGAGCAGTCCCTGACAGTCCTTGCCTTGGGGAGGCGCCTGAGAACTGGCCCTCTCGACCTCCTGGGTCCCGGTAATGTTAGGAAGGCTTGGGGCTCTGCGAGCGGTCCCTCACGACCGCATCCTTGCTTGGGGGGAAGGCGTCCGGGAACTGGCCCTCTCGACCTCCTGGGTCCCGGTCTGTGGAAAGTGACCGTAATAGCTTTTAGTGATGCTAACATTCTTTATTCTTTTAATAAGTTTATCACCAACAGTCACACTCAGTTAATTCATAGTACGGTAATATTTCCCATTTAGTTTGTTCATTCAGGATAATGTGGTTGTGTGTCTCTAAACATTTTACCATACTTTACTTGCAGGTTCAGCTTTGTTTTTCTTCCTCCATTTTGTCCTTCTTGGCTCTATTGCCTAATCCATAAAGTGCCAGTGTTATATTGCCTTTCAGTTTTATGTTGTACTCGGCGGTTCAATCGCTAGCCACTACCTGTGACCAAGGATTCTACTGCAGCTAAATACACACGCGCTGCACTCGTTCCTCATAGTGGGGAGTTTCCCCTTCTTTAGAACCCATGCAGCATTTTCTGTGTAGCTCCTTCAGCTCGGTGTGCTGTGAACCACGCCTCCTAATGTGCTGATATTTCAGAGCTATGCCATTCCATCATCAGAGCTACCTGCAATCTGGAAGTCCCAGTTTTTAAACACTTGTTGTTGCTCAGCAACCATTTTCGTTTGTCTGACTTGTTTTTAACATTCTCTATATTCCTTCATATTATTTTTCCTTTATCTCTTGTCAGAGTAATTGACCAGTAGACTGTGCAAATTCTGAGCTTTCTTATTTTGCGCTTATATGTACGTTCATTTTGTAGCGTAATCTTTAATGTCTGCCATCAGTGAACCAAATGAAAGGTCTAAAGGGGGAGGTATTCAAAGGCTTATCCTACCATTTTATGCAGCACGGCTTTTTAACCCATAACTTTTATACATAGATAGAACTCCTATTCACATACATATATCTCCTTGTGATGCTACAATTTAGCCTTATTTAATAAACCTTGTTGAATTAAAGAATTCCTACCCCATATAAAGTGCAGTGTGTCAACTCCTCCCATAACTCACTCAAACCTTTATTCTAAACAGTACTATATGCTCTGTCTTGATACCATAACATATTTAAATTTGTTTTTCTTACTCCTCCCATAACTCACTCAAAACATTATTCTAAACAATACTATATGCTCTGTCTTGATACCATAACATATTTAAATTAGTTTTTCTTACATCTGGAGTGCTTCTTTTTTAATGATTTTATCCAACCTTTAAATTCTAAAAATGATCATAAAACCATTCCAACATTTTCCCCCGCTGCCCTGTAATACATTATACAAATACAAACATTCTTATTTAAAATACCCTTCACCATTAACTAAAACCCACAGCTGCCCAGTCTTGTACCCACATAAACAAATATCTTAAAATTCCATTCTCAGATACCTATTATTATACATATACGCATACATATTACATTCACATACATATTATAGTCTAAATGCTGCTTGATTGGATCACATAGCTAAGAATTTATCTTTTATAATAGTTAGAGCATTTCCCTTTAAGGGACACATATAAAAGGGTGTTTTGAACTACCTGAGGCACTCCCTGATGATGCCTTAGGGCAAACGAAACCAGTAGGAGGTTTGGTGCATAGGGCGTCTGCCGGTGTCCACGTATAAGAGGTGTGGTGAGTTTTCTGGCATTTGGACTTTTCAAGAATAAAATACTGCTTGGTTTATACACTCTAAGTTGGTGTTGGTCTGCTTATTACATAAAGGTGGTGGACAAGTGTGGAAATTTGTGTATTTGATAGCTCCACAGAGCCCAGAGCTGAGCACCAAAACCAGTATCCCAGCTACCTGCCATCCACTGAAGGGGTGCTTATGGCCTCCCTTGTCATATCTTATAGGGTGCAGTGCAGGGATCTGTTTCCAGAATTTGGCCTAAAGTTTACTGTATGGACCTGAAGTGCTTCTGAGGCCAAGGCAGCATGAAAACATACTGTATCTGCTTGAGCTGTTTGTTTTAGTCTTTGGTTCAGTTTCACACTGGTAAAGTTATAGCTTAAATGTAGTCTTTTTATACTGTTGTGTAACATCAGCACAGAGAACATTTTAGCTCAATAAGCAAATCTGTCTAACTGGTGGTACCTACACATACAGTTCTAACAGCTGTAAAGGTTAAATAAGCATTTTATTAAGCATGCTACACTAAAAAAAGTTTTCACTTCATTGATGATTTTGAGGAGGTAACTCTTCACAACTGAAAGTGATGTGTTCTTGAGGTAATTACCTCTCAGTCTGTATATATTTTATTGATTGATTGATTGATTGATTGATTGATTCATTCATTCATTCATTCATTTAATAATTTTTTTACTGGTTACAGTGGATAGTACACAGGTCCTTGATACAGATATTCAAGATCAACTGCCCCCCTCATTTTAAAAAACTTACCAGTCTCATGTATTTCCCTTATGCTGTACACAGATGAATTCAGAGTCCTGTTTCATTCTTTTAAACAAAAATAACTTTGGTAATTTTTAATGAAATACCTCGCCATACTGACTTCCTGCATCGTGGCTGCACTGTTTGTTTACTAGATTGTGCCTTTTGACCTCACGCTCCTGCAGTGACGTGAATCTTGTCACTCTGCTAGCATCGAACCTGCACTGCAGCCACATTGTACAGTAGGTTTAGGTTTAATTTAGTTTATTATTCGGTCATTCACCATTACAAAATGAGTAATAATACATCAATACAAACATACACATTACATAACTATGAACTTCCATGATTAGAAAGACAAAATCAAACATTTGTACAATTAAAAATAGTACTTTGCATACATTTAAAGTCCTAAGTATAACAAATCTATTTCTGTGACTCCTTTTCCCTCTAAGAATTCAATTGTTTTTAATAATTTATCAGTTGTTATCAAATTTTATTCTTATTAGTGCAATATTCTTTAAATAAGAAGCAGCCTGATTTATTATATACTCATCCTGGGTTGTGAACATAATATTCATCAATAATATGTGGTTATCACTCTAAATTGAATTCCAGATAGGTAACGACCACTGTTTTCTCTGTTTACTGTACCATGAACAATTAAACATTACATGTTTCAGATATTCTGGTTCAGAACAGGAGCAATTACAGAATTTATCCTCCAGTTTCAGTGCTTTAGAATAGCGAGCTTTTAATATTTTACTATAGAATAAATCAAAACGATATTTTGTATATAACTTTCTTTTATCCTGTTCTGTAATGACATCTAAATAATATCTGTATTCATGATTTAGGTCTTGTGCCACCACCCAAGGGGAAATTTTTAGCTTGGGCTTTTGTCAAATCGTTTTCTTTGTAGAAATGTATGATTTTATTAGAGATATACTTGATATATTGTATACTAATTAGTATCCCTTTATGTTTGTAGTGATTTAACATGTCCAAGTCATATTTATTCAATAGAGTCTTGATGTTTTTTAGCCAATCTGATTCTTTTTTCCCATTCATATTTTTCTTTAAGACATAATAAAGGTACTCTGTTTTTATCCATTTAGTTTTATCCAGTATGCAAGTTTCCTAACATCCATTAAGGCACTTGGAGAGACCATACCTAATTCTGCTCTTACTAAAGCATTTGGAACAGAGGGTCCTAGTCCCACAGTGTTTTTTTTTATAAAGTTTGGTTAATGGAGTTTCAATAATAACGCATTTTGTTAAGTTCCAAACTTTACTCTGGTAAGTTATTTGGGGAAAATATTTTGCTTTTATTGCAGTCAGTAGAGAAAAGATAGTATTACCCCCATACTTATAATTAACCTTTTGTAATGACCCTGCTGTTTGTTTAAATTTTCTTTTGAGTTTATGAGTATGTTTTAACCAATTACCATTTGAGGATAATGTAAGGCCTAGATATTCATATTGCTGTACTATTTTTAAACTTTTGACATTTACTTTCCAAGTTGCATTACTTCTTTTCTCCCCAAAAATCATACTTGGCTTTTTTGTTCATTTATCTTTAATCCATAATCATCTGCAAATGTCATAAGTTTAATTATTTTTTTTTCTGCAGACCAGCTTTTGACAGAGCTATTAGCACCAAGTCGTCTGCATAAGCAAGTGCAGGGCAAAGGTATGTACCTATCTTTGGGGAATCCATATGTTCTTCGCTATACTGAATTAGAAGTTTGTTTAAATAAATATTAAGTAACAATGGGGCTAGCATACACCCCTGCCTAACACCTTTATTTGTTGGGAAGGGCTTTGAGGTTTGCCCAAACTTATCCCATCTTACTTCTGCCCACGTTTGAGTATACAGTTTTTTTATTATACTGATAAATATAGGATCAGTTCCCCAATTATACATAGATTGCCACAATTGTATTCTGGAAATGGAGTCAAATGCTTGACTAAAATCTATAAAGGCAGTGTACATATTTTGTTTTCTGAGATAATATATTTTTCATATAAGTGTACTAATATAAATCGTATTAACTATTGTTGTATAGCCCCTTCTAAAACCTGCTTGGAGTTCTAACAGGCCTCCAAGGTTGGTTATCTCATCATTTAGTCTGCAGAATATTATCTTAGCAAAAATGTTTCCCATTATATCAAGAAGGAAAATTGGGTGATACTAACATACTAACATACTAACATACTAAAATGCCAGCAGAATAGGCCTAACGGTCTTTCGTGTCTGCTCGTTTGGTCAGCCCCCACCCTGGGTGCTGACCTTGCTGTCCCCCTCGCCTTCTCTGGCTTCTCCCTTCCCAGTTCCGGATATTCTTGCTGCATTGGATTTTGCTTCCAGAACCCTTCCCCTGTACCTGTCCCACCCCCTCTTGAACCCCTCCACTGTCTCTGCCTCCACCAGCCCCTAGGCAGTGCATTCCATGGCTCCACCACCCTCTCAGTGAAGTAGCACCTCCTCCTTTCTCCCCTGAATCTTCCCCCCTCCAGCTTCCACCCATGCCCTCTAGTGGCCCCCTCCTGCTTCCTTCGAAGCACCCTGACTGTTCCTCCCCTATTTACCCTCTTCATGTACCTGAAGACTCTATCATGTCCCCCGTCCCTTCTCTCTTCCAATGTGTACATATTTAGCTCTTGAGCCTCTCCTCATAGGTCCTGTCCCCAAGCCCCAAATCATTTTGGTTGCCCTCCTCTGGACCCTCTCCAGGAGATTAATGTCCCTCTTTAAGTGTGGCCTCCAAAACTGCACGCAGTACTCAAGGTGCGGCCTCACCAAGCAGTTATACAGAGGGAGTATCACTCCCCTCCTTCTGGAGGTGATCCCCCTAGCGATGCATCCCAGCATCCTGTTGGCCTTGGCTGCTGCCCTCCTACAAGTCTCAGAGTTGTTCATCTTGACATCCACCACCACCCCCAGGTCCCTCTCAGCCATCGAGACTTGTAGCATTTCCCCCCCAGGGTGTACACTTGGCCTGGGTTTCTGGCCCCCAGGTGGAGTACCTTGCATTTCCCTGCATTGAACCTCAGCTTCCACTTTCTAGACCATCTTTCCAGAGCCTCCAGGTCCCCCTGTAGGGCCACCCTCCCCTCCTCCCCATCCACCACCGCCTGATTTAGTCATCTGCAAAGAGACTCATCTCACTCTGATTCCTGTCCTTATGTCAGATACGTGAGGCTGAACAGAAGGGGCCCAAGGACTGATCCCTGTGGCACCCCACTAATGACCTCCTTGGGGATGAGACTATCCCACCAACTATGACCGCCTGGGTCCGGGTCCTGAGCCAATGCCTATCCATCTGATCATCTGGTTCCCCACCCCATTTCTCCCAGCTTATCCAACAGGCCCATGAGGAACAGAGTCAAATGCCTTGCTGAAGTCTAGAAGAGGACATCCACTGGTCTACCCAGGTCCAAGGCACTTGTCACCCAGTCATAGAACTCCACCAGGTTTGTCTGACACAATTTCCCCGGGACGAATCCATGCTGTCTATCGTCCAGGCACCCTGACTTATCCAGGTCCTCCCCTAGCCTCTCCTTGACAATGCCCTCCATCACCTTGCCCACCACCGATGTCAGGCTGACAGGCCTGTAGTTTCCTGCCACCTCCCTTGATCCCCCCTTGTGGATAGGCACTATATGCTACACCTTCCAGTCTTGGGGCACCCACCCTGTCCTCAGAGAGATGGTGAAAGCCTCACAGGGCTTCATATCTGTAAGTTCCTTCAGCACTCTGGGATGTAATTTATCTGGCCCCGGTGCTTTCTCCGTCTTAAGGGAGCTGAGGGCTTCCCTCACTCTCTCTGCTGTGATTTCCACTTCCGGTACCTCTTCTCCCTGCTTAGCCCTCCCCCCACCTGCCAGTGATGCCTCCCCCTCTCCCCAGACCTGCTGGTCGGTAAGGTTCCCCCCCTCATTACAGGATCTTTCTATCTCCCTTTTTATAAATGGATATTATTGTCGCACTCTTCCAATCTACTGGCATACTTTTGTTAATGATATATTTATTAAAATAGGGAACTAATATGTCTTTCCAAAAGGATGGAGCACATAAACATACATCTGATGGTATCTGGTCAGGTCCTGGTGCTTTTCTTTCATTTTAAAGTTGTTATTGCAGTATATACTTCTTTTGGAGTCATTTCCTGAAAATTTGACCTGTTTATTTGAAGTTCCCACTGAAATGTAAACTCTTGTTGATTTTGATCGAAAAACATATTACTATAATGTTCCACCCAAACCTTTTCTGAAATATACAGTATAAATCTAATTAATTTTTACTATTATTGGTACCCTTTGCTACCATCAACCAAAATGATTGTTGATCTTTCTTGTCTATAATGTCCAGCATTTTTTGCCATTGTTTTAGACACAAATTTCTGCATTTTTCTTTAAGGAGTTTTTAAACTCTTCTCTTGCTTTATTTAACTCCTTATATTTAAATTTCTCTCTTGAGGTTTTTACTTTTCTCACTAGCCTTGTGAGATTTCTCTTAGCTACAAGGCATTCTTCATCAAACCAACTGTTTTTGGTTTTGGACTTTGCTTTGATTTTAATAGATTTATACAGAAGATTACTTATTGCATTAAAGCAATTTTGCAGACATTCCTGAAATTCTGATAATAAGGTAAATTACTCTGGAGGTAATAAATTCTGCAATAGTTCTGCTACTGCTGGTTCTTTACTTACTTCCATCTAACTTTCTTATAATTCCTTATTTCAATGTTCAACAAAGAATCACCCTTTACAGTTAGGGTATCATCTATCTTTTGAAGTGGTCCATGAATAATAAGTGGAAAATGATCACTTTCACATCTCTCAACAATATTACAGTATATCCAAAAGGTCATATCCCCATTCCAGCAAAAATAATATAAAACTGCTGGTCCTCTTGCACCATAGTGTGTATAATGACCTGAATTATCTGGCTCAATTCTGCCATTTAAGAAGGCAAGATGTTGACTGATCAGAATTTCCATAAATATTTTCCCCATATCATTTGTTCTTTTATCTATAGATGTGCTACAACATTTTGGGGCATTAGGGAATATCCAATTTTATACTTTATTATCTGCGTGACCATTGAAATCACCTATTCTGGAGTCTGTCTCCACATAATAAAATATTTAGACCCAATTTTAAGTTCTGACTTCTTTGTAATAAAGTTTCTAACTCCTCCCAAAGTACCGTACTATAATATTTTGAATTTTGGGGGAGGAATATAAACATTCACTAAGAGAAATGTATATTCATTGGTTTTTACCAAAAAAGCATGTGATATAGAGCATGTATCTAGTAACATAGCATTTAAATCTTTAGTGATTTTAAAACAAGTAAGAAGGCCTCCTGATACTCTGCCAATTTTTCCCATTTTTTTCCCTGTCAGATGATAATTTACATAGCCATTAATGTGAATATCCATTTCACCCATCAACCATGTTTCCTGTAAACACATGATATGGTAATCAGTAATGAAATGTTTCCAATCTATATCAGCAACCCTATTTGCTAGGCCTGCAATATTCCAGGAGATGATCTTAAAAATGGGCTCATCTGGCAATATCCTTCTATTGTTTTGAGTATTTGCCAGTGATTAATTTGAATTTGACAGTTTAGCATATTTATTTTCTACCCTGACATTATAGAATTTTTGAATATTTTCAATTTCATCATAATCTTCAGACTCCGATGTCTGTTTAGGTATCTCAGTTTGAAGTTCCTTGTATATGTCAGACTTATCATTTGTCTCAAGGTCTGCCACATCTATACTGTTATTTATCTTATTCTCAATTATGTAGAGACCCATTTTATCAAGTTTGTCTAAATTCTTCAAAGTTATATTACATAAATCCCTAGATTTCAAGGTATTCATAATCTGATCACAGTGTATGTCTTTCCCCAGTCTCCTAATCAAGAAAGAGTTTTTGTTAGGGGAATATCCAAAAACTGTCCTAAAATATCTATAATTATATTTTTCATTGTACAGTAAAAACAGAGGAAATGTCTTCAGATGAGGGGATGCCAAATCTGATGATATTCAGGTATTTTTCCCGGTTGATCCTTCATATCAGAATTCCTTGCATGTGTTAGGAGACACTCCTCTCCTGCTAACAGTACCAATGAGGAGGAAAGTGATCTGGACAGCAGCCTTCAGGAGCTAGAGCCTCAACCAGTGGAGGAATGGTCAGTACAAAGTGAAATCTTGTCACCCCTATTTTGTCAGTGTTATATCACACATATATTTAATTAATTCCCTGCCACGTTGTAAATGCACAGTACTGTATTCACATTATTCTTTTCAAATTTCTCATGCTACCACTCATTGATTCTCCTCTGTATACTTGTCTGTATTCCACCACACACAAGGCCTCAACCACAATGCACCTTACTTGGTGCGTGGCGTCCCATCCCAACCACAGCCAAGGGGCATACCACAGTGACAGTTACATATGCTGATTTTGCCACATATCCCCATCACAGGAGCATATGTCACTCCAGTATTTACAGTATAGGGAAGGGAAAATGGGCAGACTAGGTGGGCCAAGCGGTCCTTATCTGCCATCAAATTCTATGTTTCTGTATTGTTGTACTGTACAGTGATATGTCTGCAGTTTTGCACAAACCCCTTACCAACCAACATATGGGTATGTTACCCAGTATCCCAATCCCAGGATAATACTGCACCCAAGTGCACGGTCTCAAAACTACCCACATGACAGTAAAGCCACAACCTCTCACCAATCAACATGCATCTCTGTTGCCCCACTTCCTTATACTAGGACTATTTTGCACCCAAGTGCACACCTACTATGAGGACAGTACAGCCACTAACCTCTCATCAATTCACATACAACTCTGTTGCCCCACCCTCTCCATCTCACGACAATATAAATAAATACTTACATACATAAATACCGCACCCAAGTGCACAGTTGCACAGGACAGTACAGCCACAAAGCCCGAACCAACCCACGTACATCTCAGCTGTCCCGTCCTCCCCATTCCAGGACAATACCACACTCAAGTGCACAGCTGCACACCTACCATGAGGACAGTACAGCCATTAATCCCTCCCCAATCCACCTACATCTCTGTTGCCCCCCATCTAAGCACCATACCACACCCAAGTGCACAGTCGCACACATACCCACAGGACAGTACAGCCACAAAACCCTCACGAATCCATATAAATCTCTGTTCCCCCCCATCCCAGGACCATGTCACACCCAAGTGTACAGTTGCAGACATACCCACAGGACAGTGCAGCCACAAAATCTTCACCAATCCAAATACATCTCTGTTATACCCCTCCCCATCCCAGGACCATACTGCATCCAAATGCAGTCACACACCTACCCACAGGACAGTACAGCCACAAATCCCTCACTAATCCACATATATTTTGGTTTCCTCTCCCATCTTTGGACCATACTGCACTAGATAACATAAGGTTACATTACCATGACCCATACCCAGTTAGTTTCTCATAGCCAATAAAACAACTTTTGATATATCCCTATGTCATCAAAATTTATTTATTTATTTATTTAGTTTTTGTTGACCAGAAGGAGGACTAGACAATCTTTTTTCCTATTTTCAGCCTTGTCCTGGAAAATGTTATTTTTGTTCTAAGTACTTTTTGCACTGCATAGAGTTTTTTATTTCATTATAATAATGGTGCTCCATTTTTTCCCATAAGGAAACATGGTTATAATTTGCCTGTGCAGTACTAAGTCAATACAAGCTGTGCTGACATGGCCTAAGGTTGCATATGGCCCACAGTAGATAGTCTGTACAAACCATGGTAGTGTCAGGGTCTCATGGGCCATATTCAGTCCTATCATGTCAATGAGCCCACTGGGCGTACACGGCTCTTAGGGAACATTTGTATGCCCATTATGTGCTCACGTGCATGCGTGCTCAACCTCCTTAGCGCCAGTGCTCAGCCGTAGCTGCAGTGAGTCCATAGTAGTCTAGCAAACCCCCGAATTGCCCCTGTAAATTATTAAAGTACCTTCCTGGGTACTCTAGTGGACCCTCCTCCCCTGATCACCACTGTAAATTATTACAGTGACATCCCTGGTGTCTAGCATCCCCCTCCAAGTGCCACCCCTCCAACTGGCCACCCACTGAGGACCCCTGCCTAGACACACACCCTCACACCAGTCACCAGGTCGGACAGCTGTTTCTACAGTACTCATTTGCATAGGCACTGCTTGGTTTGGGCAGTGCTCTAGAGGTCTCTGAATACCCCCCAACAGCCCAGTGCTAATCCAGGTTACAGTGGCACTAACCCAGTTAGTGCAACAATAAGCTTTTAAATATGGGGTTTTACTGTTATACTATGCCAATTGTTAGGGTATTCCTCAATTCCTCCGGTGCCTTAAGTGCCTTTAAATGTTAGAGCTTACCTGTTCAAGTGCTGCTCTTTAGTCCTGCTAATTTCCATCAGTCCCTTAAGAGTCATTATCAGTAGTGTAAGTGTTTTCCCTGTAAAACTAAGGTGCTTGAAAACGGTACTTGTTGAAGTCTAACCCCTTGCTGCAATACTTTGTTCTCCATTTTTGTTCTCTCTGGCCCCCCCCCGCGTCTCTCCCTTCCCATTTCCTGCCTTGCCCTTCACTGACCCGTTGCTCTCTGTCTGACCTTTTAATCCCACTCCTTGCTGCAGTACTTTGTTCTTTTCTTTTTTTTTTTTATTTAGTTGTTTAACCAGGTATAGCACACTAAGCTGAAAGCTTTTTTACAGGAGCGACCTGGGAGCACAAGGAGGTTAAGTGACTTGCTCAGGGTCACACAGTATGCAAGAGGAAGCTGTGGGATTCAAACCCCGGTCTGGTCTGCTGGATGTCACCAGATTTGCAGCTCAGAGCCTTAGACCACTGCGCTATACTGCCTCTCCATCTTTGTTCTGTATGGCCCCCCTCCCTTCTCCCCTACAGCTCTCCCTTCCCGTTTCTTGTCTTGACCTTCACCAACTTATTGTTCTCTGTCTGACCTTTTAATCCCTGTGATTGTTTTGTGCTTTACAGGCTCCCAGAACATCCCCAGATCCCAGAAGAGAGCAGGCCGAGTGGGCAGCTTGTGGCCCACCCCCTCACTTATGGTGGCATCCCAGGAGCGGCACTAAGCTCATTCAGAGTAGACACCACAGGCTGCAGGTACACAGTGTTACCCTGCAGTTTGTGCTCAAGCAGCAGTTTCAGGCTCAGGGCTGCAGTGGCGCTGTGCTTTGCGCAGCACCACTAAACACTTCCCACCCAACCTGCCCCAGCCACCCCCCACCCTAAGGTAGTCTCCCTTATATATGCTGTGTAAACCAGTCAGCCCAGTTTGACACCCCTGCTGTTCTGTCATTTGGTTCACCCCACCATTGCCCCCCCCCACAGGAGTATTTCATCTTGGTACATCCCTTTGCTAATCCCCAACAGGTAAATCTGCCTTTCTACGCTCCTTATTATATACACAGTACTCCCCTGCTCCTACTCGACAATGTAGCCTAATCAGACTCCCTACCTTGATTCTCTCACCCAGGTCAACTTTTAGAAGTATCCCTAATGGTCACACCTTAGGTACCCCCTGCATACTCCTGGATTATTCTGTAGGCCAGAGAGTTTAAACTTCCTCTATACCTCAGCCTCACTGCATGTTCTGTCAGCTCCTCCACCTTCATCTGATTATGTCACACTCAGTCCCTCCCTGCTTCATCTTGCTCTCTCTTACGTGTCCCATCATCCCTCACTCTCTCCCCCTCCCCCTTTTGTCCCTGCCCACCTACTCTCTCCTCTCCTGGTCCCTCCCCTCCTACTCCCTGCCCATCAACCCCTCCCCCAACTCCCTACCCCTTCACTGCCCTCCCCTATCTCACCCTCTTATTCACCCAGGAGTTGTATGCTCCCCGATGCTTACTCTAGAAGCTGGTATCCACATTTGCCATCCCTGCCTCCTCTCCCACTGCCCTCTTATCTTCTGACATCGCAAAGGAAGAAAAAACACCTCCCTGCTCCCTCTACTATTCTTCTTATTGCTCCTCGCTGGAGATATTGAAACAAACCCAGGCTCACCCTTCCCATCCTCCCCCCCAGATCTACTGAAAGGCTTAAAAATCTTCCACTTCAATGACAGGAGCCTCCTCCCCAAACTGGACGACCTGAAAATCTGGACTACCCAACACTCCTCTGATATTCTTTGCACCTCCGAAACTTGGTTGTCCTCCAAGGTACTAGACTCCCACCTCTCACTTCTGGACTATGGCCTTTTCCATCAGAACAGGGGAAAACGGGGAGGTGGGGTAGTCATTTATGTCCACCGTTTACTCTCATGCGCCATCTCCCTGCACGGGTCCCTCACCTCCTCCCACGAGTTAATAATAGCCAAGCTCACGATCCTTGGCACTCTCCCCTTATACATTGGGTATTATACGCCTCCCCAAGACTCTCCTCAGCCTCCTTGTTTACTGTACATGCATCATCTCCATCACCATGTACATATCCTCCAGGGAGTTGATCCTTCTTAGCGACTTTAATCTAACTGGCTCTCCCCAACCTCAAAGCCCACAATACACAACATAGAACTATTGAATCTCACCCAGCTCATCAAGGAACCAACATGGCTAAACCCTCACTCATCAAACCACTCTCTACTTGACTGGGTAATCTCCTCTCACCCCCACTGCATTATTGCTTCAGGCATCCTCCCTAACATTTTCAGTGACCATTGCCTGATGTATTGCATCAGGAAAGTGCACCTGCCACACCCACTTCCTAAATACATTTGGCACAGCTCTCTCTGGTCACTTGACAACAACACCCTTCTATCAGACTTACTCAGCACTAACTGGTCCCAAGTGCTCTCGTATTCTGACAATCAGAGAATTTGAACAGACAACAAACCCAGAGCCCCTGAGAGGATGCTGATGCTACTGCTGTAGAAATGCTGAAAGCTTCACAAACAAAGCACCTGAATGTGTCAGAAGAACTGATAAATCACTCTTGAAATACGAAGTATGCCAAAATGACATCTGGCGTAACTGTGAACTCAGACAACCTTTAAACCAGCAAAACTACTCCACAGAAGGAACAGCAGGAGTAAATGATGAAGCTGTATCTATACTGGAGAAAAAAACGACAGTAAAATATGTTAAAGAAAATCCAATAAACTGCTTGATAATGTGGAACCTAGGGAAAATCTGCTTTGAGGGGACAACAAAGAAAATCAAAGTCCACCTCAAGACAAAATCTGCTGCGTATCTCAGATAACACATAAATGAGAGAAACTGCCAGCCCTGGGATCAGCTTCGAACTTCAGGGACAAAGGTAAAAATATTTTTGAAATCTTTACAATGCTTAAACCATCTCAAAAGGATAAAAATATTATTGCATTACTTACAGAGCAGACTGATATAAATTCAGGTCCCAAGGAAAAATAGATGACATTATGAAAAAAAAAACTGTGGCCTAGAAGAGCCTTCACAAAATAATCGGAGAGCTAAGATAAATGAGACTAATAAAAGGCTAGTGATTGAAAATACACAAATAGTAGCACAGAATGTGACACAGCAGGAGCATCAGGAAAGAGTAACTGAGAAGGTGTATCAGATGAGGATTCTGAGTCTGAAACACAACCGATCCCCTTTGGGGCTAAAACTATTTTTTTCCTTAACTTTCCTTATTCACCTTTGGTTCTGCTGGGGATATATCCCGTACTTGTCCCATGGAGCCCTTGGCCCATCTGCACCTAACTGCTGACCCCCCCGTCACCCCAGGGCTTTTCTGCACAGGTCGATTTGGCCGTGGCTTGTCCATTAAGGCAGGGCTTTCCCTGGGAACAAAGGGAAGAGACCAAGATCACCAAGTGGTCTGGATGGTCGTTCCTGATGTTTCTAGCAGACAGAGAGAGGTGGGCACAAGTGTTATACAGAATAGCTGGAGGGTGTTTTCATGCTATAATTTTGCATGGAGGATCTGACATGCAATGACGTCCTGACGCATCATGCAGACTCCCATGTGTGATGCACCAATGTCGGCTGCATCCTCCAATCCCCTATATTTGCACAGTCTAGGTTCACTTCCCCCAGCCACTGCAAGGAGTCAGCCTATTGCAGGGCACCTATCACCCTCCCACCTTGGAGAAGGTGAACTGTCCATCAGATGCTGTAACCTCCTCCCACTGTCAATCATCCAACTCTAGGCTTGTTCCCGAACCCATGTCGCCAGCATCAGAAGTGGTAGTGCTATCACTGTGCCAGTGGGCTCATTGGGCTAAAACTACAATATCTTAAGAGAAGTTCTAACTCTGGAGAGGGGAATTTGTATTTATTAAAGAGATAAAGTCCTAAATGAAAACATTAAATGAAAAAACTTAAGGAAGTTACAACAAATGTTAAACATATTAAGGAAAGAACAACAGAAATAGAGTCAAGGATATCTACATTGGAGGATGATTCACGGATGCAGAAAAGAGCTACAATACAACAAGGAAAATGATGTTAAAGAGATACAAACCAAGTTAAAAGATTATGAAGCTAAATGCAAAATTATAAGAATGGTGGGGATACCTGAAAGTTTGAACATAGAGACCAACTTAAATGCTACACTGATTTTTTTTTTTGGGGGGGGGTGAACCACTAGAGAAAGATACCTTTGAAATGGATAGTGCTCATAGATCCCTTAGACAAACTCCTAGAAACGGAAGACTGCCCAGAGCCATAATTGCAAAGTTCATAAAGTCAGGTTAAAAAGATAAGTCGAATGCTGGCCCAGTGGCGCTGAGGGTTGAGACACTGGACGCCACACCTCGCGCCACACTGGTGACCCGGGTTCAGGAATGAGCCTGGGCCGCTAGGGGTCGGCAGAGGGGAGAGAGGATTGAGCATCTGGAGGACTGTTCTCCTCTCTCTGGGGAAGGGTACTAGTCATCCCACCCACTGACTGTCCTCTAGCATTGGCTGGAGGACAGTACAGGTCAGGAGGCTCAGAAGCTGATGTGATTATGTTGGAGGGGAGGGAAGGAAGAAAATGGAAAAATGTCTGGGGCTCCATGGACCCGTAGATGGCCCAACCGCTCTGGCGAAGTCTGCCCCCCACCACCAGAAATAATGTACCGGGTGTCAGGGGACTGCTGGCACCCCCCCCCCCACCTGGCCCTGCCACAGAGGGGAATCCATGGGGAACCTCAGGGGGGACAGACAACCTGGGGGTGGGCCGGAGGATGTACCCCCTCTGAGGGAGGGGGTCATAGCCCCGTGGAGTCTGTGGCAAGGAGGTTAAAAAAAAAGATAACTCATGCAAGTAGTATATCGAAAGAGAAGGGTCAAAATAAAAGGAGAAACTCATTTCCATGTATCACGATTCACTCTACAGAATAGTTGTGGCAAGGAAAAAGGTTGGTGCAATGGGAAGTATGCTTTGGAGCAATAACTTGGGGACTAACATGCTCCACCATGCGAGGTTGGGAATCAGTCTGAATTGACAATACTTGACCATTGATACCATAAAAGAAGGTGAAAAAAGCACTGAGAATAAGAGTTCCATTATGTTTTCTGCCTAAAAATGTCAATGATGCAAATGGAAATAGTTGACAATCACATTATAATATTGGTCTGAGTAATGATTTGTTTCTCTTATTGTTTATTGTCTAGACATCAAAAAATTGGATTACGTGCCTTACATATAATGAGAAAAAAAGAAATAACACTGCAAGGAGTTTCACCGGGGGGGGGGGCTTCAAGAACACATGTGATAAACACAGGTATATTAGAAAAGAGGTATGGAGGGGAGAGGGTCACTGGAGACTGTATAGGGTATGTGCAGGCAGAATAGGCAGGGAACATGTGGGCAGACTGGGTGGACCAAGCAGTCCCCTTCTGCTGAGAGATTCCATGTTTAGCCAGGTGGGGTGAGTTCCAAAGGGGGGAGGCTGCTGGAACAGAGAGGCAGCCAGTAAAATGGAAGCAGTCTTTTGAAGCTTGTGGTGGCTCTCCTTTTAAACATGGAAGCCTGGCCTTCCTGCTCCAAACCACCATGGGCAGACCGGGGACTGAACACCTGCTGTCAGTTTGGAGGTGGATGATGTTCAGCCAGGTGGGGTGAATCCCGAAGAGGGGGTGCTGCAGGACAGAAGTAGTAAAGCAGTAAAATGGAAGCAGTCTTTTGAAGCTTGCAGTGGCTCTCCTTTTAAACATGGAAGCATCGACCCCCTTGCTCCAAATCACCAACGACACACCAGGGACCAATGGCTGCCTCCCGTCCAGTGCTGGATGTTGTTCACCCAGGTGCGGTAAGTTTTGAAGAGTTGAGGGCTGCTGGAAACAAGTAAGGAGGCAATTAGTAAAATGGAAGCAGTCTTTCCAAGCTTTCCTCTATTTAGACTATGATTTACTGTATAGTATCTAAAGCCTTTGTTTGATCAATGATGATTGCCCCAGTTAGTTTTCCTGAGTCCATGACTGGCAAATTTTTCCTGATGTTATGGGATGTAATATGCTAAGATGGACCTCTACATTCTTGTAAGGTGTAGCTATTTGGAGTTAACATCCTGTTAATTAATGTATTTGGGGCATACCCTCCTACTCTTAACTATTATGCCAGACTAACTGTTTCTGATCCATTGGATGGTTCCTATGTATGATGTGATACCTGGCATATGGACATGTATTGTTTATCTTGGGTGGGATATTCAAAGCAGTTGCACATGGTGCAACTGAGATGCGCCTGCACAAGTGCGGAAGTGCGCCAAAGAGCGATATTCATCGGGAGCCAATGCGCAGTGCAAATGGCAGTGTGCCAATGCACAACCCTAATGAATGCATGTGCAAGTGCAGGGGGTGTAGCCATGAATAAGTGGCACAGTGCGATATTCAACAGCAAGCTGATGGCGCAAGCGCAGAGCAACAAGGACATGTGCGGAGCCAACTTGAGACCATAAAAAGAGGGAGCAAGCAAGGGATGGAGGCTTGCACCACAGGGGAGCAGAAGAGAGAGAGAGAGAGAGACTTTGGCCAGGCAGGACAGCAGGAGGAGAGCAAGACAGAGGCAGGAAGTGCCACAGAGTGTGGGATAGGGCGTGTGACCCTGAAGGTGCCTGTGTGTGTGAGTGTGTGTGTGTGTGTGTGTGTGTGTGTGTGTGAGACAGCAGTGGGGGCAGCAATTGCAGCGTGAGCATGCGAGCCCGGCCATAGGAGTGGCAGTGAAAGTACCCGGACAGGTGGGAGGTGGGGGCCACAGCCAACATGCCGCCAGCAGGGACCCCCAACACAGGTGTGTGCCCAGCGCAGGGGCACACGCAGCAGCACACAGCCAGGGGTGCCAGGACAGACAGCCGCCCGGGGGGGGCAGGACATCCCAGGCCATGGCCAGTGCCATCTTCCAGATGGAGGCAGTAATGAGGGGTATGAGGAGGCAGGAGACAGAGCAGTGCGGCCGTGGAAGGACCCATCTGCAGTATGCCTGGAACAAGTGGTACCGTGCCCACACCACCTTTGAACAGTACAGTGACACCGAGATTGTGGGCCGGTACCACCTGAACCGGGTAATTCTGAGGCAGCTCTGTGAGTTGTGCAGTGATGAGATGCAGGCAGCCACAAGACAGAGCCACGCCCCATCGGTGGAGACCAAGGTCACAGCCATCATGTGCCTGCTTACCACGGGTACCTTCCAGAGACCAGCAGGGGACACCACAGGCATCACCCAGTCAGCCGCATCATGGCTCCTCACACAATTCCTCAATGCACTGCTGCCACACAGTGTGGAATACATCCAGTTCCCCAGCACACAGGCAGAGCGTACAGCGAACATGCAGGAGTTCCACAGGGTGGCACGTATGCCTGGCATGTTAGGGGCCATTGACTGCACCCACGTAGGCATCCGCACACCACCTGGGCTGGAGGGGGTAGCCTACATCAACAGGAAGGGCTACCCCAGTGTCAACTGCCAGGTGGTGTGCGATGCCAGGGGGCGCATAATCAGTGTCTGTGCCACACACCCTGGTGGAGCATACGATGCCTTCATCTGGCACCAGTCAGCACTGTGCCACAGGTTTGAGAGTGGGGACATCCCCACCGTCCACTTAGTAGGTGAGTATGCAGCTGGAATGGGCAACGTGGCACAACAGGGCAGGGCATGGGGGGCTGCTAGGCCAGGGGCATCAGAGGGTGTGGTAGGAAAGGCAGGGGGATAGCTACACAGACCACCATGCTAACCACACATGTCAACACACAGGTGACAGTGGATACCCACTCCGGCTCTGGCTGCTCACCCCATACTGGCGCCTGTCAACCGTAGAGCTGGAGCAATACAATGAGGCACATGCCAGCACACGGAACATCATTGAGTGAGTGTTTGGGCTGCTGAAGGCTAGGTTCCATTGCCTGGACAGGTCTGGCGGTGCCCTACAGTACAGCCCCTCAAAGGACTGCAGCCTGTTCTGTAAGATAGCTGTTGAGGTTGAAGAGGGGAACAGCAGTGGGGACGATGCGACCGCCGGGCCAGGTGGTGGTGGGCACCTCTCCCCTGGGTGACGGGAACCCCGGCTGAACAGGATGGTCCAGCAGCACCGGGACACAATTGCAGAGGAGCACTGTGGTGCATGCAGGTAGGTGAACATGACCACATGCAAGTCTCAGGGACCATGGCACAGTGCACAGGCATGAAAGGTCGGGCCCCATGACAGATACAGCTGGAGGGTAGTGTGGGTGGGCATGGGACTGGACTCTGTGGAAGCACCCTATACAGCACTGTAGACCCCACACACACACACCCACACACACATGCACATGCACACCCACACGCACACACCCAGAGGCCACCGATGGACATGTGTCAGACGCTGCACACCAGTGCACAGTAGCGAGTGTTGTTGTGTTAGCATCATCATGCACATGCCACGGTGGCCAGCAGCAGAGTGGGTGTGCACAAGGCAGGTGTGTGGCGTGGACCATGGATGACATGTCCCTGGAATGCACATGCACACGCCACAGCAATGTGCACACAGTGCAGTGGCAGACAGTGGATGGGGAGGGATGCGGATCAGGACCGCCGTGGACACGTGGACGGCCCCACCGAGATCGCCCAGCAGATGCAGGCTGTGGAACAGCCACAGGAGGTATCTCAGATGGTCCTCCAGGTGTGTCACTGTGGGGACGTGACCCGTCCCTCGCAGGGGTCTGCAGGCTTCTGAAAATGCCCACTCCAGGCATGCCTGGAATGCCCACAGTGGATCCCGACGTCAACACTGAGGGGGTTGCATGATGCTGTGACCGAGGGGTTGAGAAAGCACTCCGCAGGGTCTGCAGTGGATGGCCATGCAGCAGTAAGCTGATCCAGGGCTGCGGTGTTGTCCTTCCACATGCACGTGGTCTCGGCCAGGAGCTGCTCATAGTCCCAGTCACACCTCCCTGTGGACTGGCGCAGCTCTGTGCGGAGTGCACGCACCCCTGCCACGACCAGCACCTGTTGCTCCACTGAGACCCATAGCAGATGGGTGTGCACAGTCAAGGGGTCAGCACCATGGGGGGGCATGAGCATTGCGCTGACCCACAGTGTTGCATGACCCCGCAGCACAGCTCCACGCACTGGTGGGGACTGCATAGCGGGGCCCCCTTGGGGCTGATCAGTCTGTGGTGCAATGTCAGTGGCCACTGCACCCGGCCCCCTGTCGAACCCGTCCTACTGCCGCTGCTGCCTCTCCGGCTGCTGTGCATGGAATGGCACTGGAGCAGCTGCATCACCACTGCCACCCCCTTCGGACTGTGCTGCACCGTTGGCACCCACAGTCTTGCTGGGCGTGGCGGCCAGTGGGCAGACAACTGCCACCAGTGCACTGTCTGAGTTGCCGTGGTGGGTGTGTGGTATGGGTGCTTCCCCTTGAACAGCAACACGACTATCCAGGATAACAGTCACGTCATCGGTCCCGGACCCCACCCCGATCTTTGTCTCTGCATACTGGACTCCATGGCTGGCGTCCTGCTGAAACACAGCCAGGGCCTTGTCCGCAACCATGCCACAGGCATCTGGTCAGACAGTGGGGTTGGGCTGCCTGCATTCCGGACCCCAGAGACTGGTGGAGGTGGATGGATGGTCCTCCAGGTCCAGGACCGGATCCATGGTGGTCACCCCCACCCCTGCCGCTGCATGCAGATGCTCCAGAGCTGAAAAGGAACACAGTCGCGTTAGTGCCACTGGCACACACCCCTGCCTCTTTCCCTAGATGCTGCTGTACCCACCATGCAGTGATGGGCTACACCCCATCTGGAATCTTCCACCGGGCACACCCTCAACGGCACTGCACCACATGGACGCCGCCACCAACTCCTTCTGTGGCGTCAGATGTGGCACATTAGGCTGTCCCCCGCCCGTGGCAGCACATGCTGCCCGGACGGTGGCCACCTTCTCCTTAATTCTCCTCCCGTCTGTGCCTACCTTCTTTTTGCACTCCTGTGCTGTCCTCTGATGGCTGCCCTGCTGGTTCACAGCCCTGGCCACACCCTCCCATGCTGCCACCCGGGCCTGTGGGGTGCCTGTTGAGCCACACAGGAGAGGCTCCTGGTTCAGGTAGGCATTGAATAGGGCATCGCTTTCTGCCCTCTTGAAGTTGGGCCTGCGCTTCTGTACAGGCCCACGCTCCTCAACCTCCTCGTGATCAGTCATGCTTATTCCTGTGGTATGAACATGTGGTTAGTGATGGCTGCAACACACAACGCCCTCCCAATCCACTGCCCTGACAGGCCCACAGCCTGGTGGATTACCTCTGAAGGATGCAATACCGGTCTGGTGCCTGTGCAGTCCCGTGGCGCACTTATAGCACATCACATGCAAATGAGGGGATGCGCAACTGAAATGAGATGCAAATGCCTCCGATGCGCCACGGATATGCTGATCAGCCCATCTGCATATTCCGGCTGAATATTGCGAAGTTTCTCATTGCGCATTAGTGTTGCGCATGTACAAGCCATGACACAACTGTATGACGTGCACAGGAGGCCTGGCAGTGCGCATGCACGCACTGACATCACATATCGTTGGTGCATCCCTATGCACACTATGCTATACATGGTACAGCGCTCTGCTGCTATTGGGCTTATGCTGCTCATGCTATATGCTCTATAAGCCCGTGCACAATTGGCCCACGGACTGTGGGGCCCACATGCCCCTATTGCGCACCATGCATGGCGTGCCCTATCGCGCTGTCACGCAAGGTGCGTGTGTTGACCTATGATCCCACAAGTGACCTTTGACCTTCTGGGTGCCCTGTGGCACATGCCAGTGCTGCCCCAGCTGTATCGTGCAGCACCAGGGAATGCACGATTGGAAATGGCAGCGCATCACCAAGCGAGTTGCGCACCCACACCATGTGTGTCTTGTGCGCTACTGGGCAACATTTTGGTTGTGCAATTGCAGGATCGAGCATGCCACACCATAGCACTGTGAGGGCACCCAACTGGTCCCAGGTAGAACTGGTGAACCTTGTGGCCCTGGTGGAGCCACATGTGGGATGTCTGTATGGCCAGGTGCCCCTGGATCAGCCACAAACAGAGATGTGGCAGGAGGTGGCTGAGGGGATGAAGGAGGCCACTGGGGCGCAGCACAGCAGACAGCAGTGCTGCCACTGCTATGGAGACCTCTGGAGGAGGGACCCTGATAGGCTACGGGCAGTGCTGGCACATGTCCGGAGTGGCACCATGCCACGTTCAGGTGAGTGCACTACGTCCATGTCTGTGCCATTCCAGTGTTCTGTGAGGGCCAGCACGGTGTCATACCATGCTGCAGGGGGGTCTGTGGCTATGCACTCTGTTGGCCGTGGCAGCGCACCATGGGTGTGCTGTGCCACTGTACCGTCACTGCGCAGGGTCAGGGGGCATGCTATGCTGGAGGGAGGGGGCGCATGGGATGCTACCAGATACTGATGTGTCCTCAATGTCTCCCTACTAGGCCCTGAGAATAGGCGACGTGCATGGATGGCTGGTGCTGCAGGTGGACGAGAGTAGGCCAATGCAGGGGCACAGGCACAGGTTGCAGGCTGCATGGGTGGTGCTGCCGGACAGGCGCCGGTTGCACCTCAGCAAGCAAGTAGGCACTCTTTCAGGGTTTGATGTTGTGCAGGGAGGGGGTGGGCCACAGCTCCCTATGCGCAGGGAGTGGGTGGGCCACAGCTCCCTATGCACATGGCCATTCCAGCTGTGCACCGCCAGCGGGGTCCATTGCACCATGCCGTGGCTATTGCACATGTGTGTGGCTGCTGCAGGTGGGCTGTGGGCGCACCCAGGTTCCAGCTGTGCCACTGCCATCCCGCTGCTTAGCCCTGTTGCCTGGCCACCATGGTTGTGGTGTGCAGCACGTGGGTGGTGTTGGTGTGCAGTGCTCTGCGTGGCTGTGGATAGTCGGGATGGCAGCTCATGTGGGCACATGCGCTGTGGGAGGCTGTGTGCCATCTCAGGGGCACATGTCACCACTGTCCACTGCGCACGGTGGGCGGGCTACTGTCGTACAGACATGCTCTCATACCATGTTCCCTCCTTTGTCCTAGGTGTCCAATGGGATGATGTTAACACCAGGCTCCTTTGGCGGATACTGCAGGTCACCACAGCCATGCTCCAGGTGGCGTGATTGATACAGCAGGCCCTGTGCAGGCCGCAGAGAAGACGGCGTACCAGGAGCCGGTAGGGCATAGACGCCCAGAGGGCCCCTTGGCCTGCACCCCCTTCCCTTCCTTGTCCCCCCCTTCCTTTCCCTCCCTTGTACCCTTACCCAGCCATGTCCTCTGTCCCCCTGCCTCCGTTCCCCAGCCTACCATTTTGTCTGTGGCCTCCCCATTCCTGCTCCTGTACCTGTTGTTTATTGTTCTGTACATAGTTCTTTGTTGCTTGGTTTTAATACACTTTTCTATTGATAGCCATCTGTGTCTGTGTCTGTTTTGCAGCTGGTGTGTGGAGCCATGCTGCAGTGGTGTGCATGGTGGCCGAGTGGTACATCTGGGGTTGACTGGGGATTGTGCCTGGTGGTTTGTGCCCAGTGGCTGGTGGGTGTGCCCTGGGGTGTACGTGTGCACTGTGTTTGTGTTGTGTGGCGTGTGTGTTGTGTGCTGTTGGCATGTGTGTTGCCAGCTGTGGTCCAGGTGGCGTATCCTGTGTCTTCCTGTGGGTGTTGCCCATGGCTGTTTGCCAGCGGACATTGGTGTCACACTGTCTCCGTGCACCACTGTGATGTGCATGGTCGGGGGCCTGCAGCCGTGTGCCTGCCATGCCTCCCTCCTGGCATCCTCTGCACCCTGGTGGTGGTCTGTCCCCCTCTGGTGACATGCTTCCTGCTGTGATTGTTGTCCTGTGTCCTGGCCCATGCACCTCTGACCCTTGCGCAGCCCTGGTTGCACTATGTCGCTTGCTGGTTTGCTCCCTGGTGCAGTCCTGGTTGTGCTATGGCACTTGCTGGTTTGCTCCCTGGTGCAGCCCTGGTTACGTGATGGTGCTTGCTGGTTTTCTCCCTGGTGCAGCCCTGGTTGCACTATGTTGCTTGCTGGTTTGCTCCCTGGTGCAGTCCTGGTTGTGCTATGGCACTTGCTGGTTTGCTCCCTGGTGCAGCCCTGGTTACGTGATGGTGCTTGCTGGTTTTCTCCCTGGTGCAGCCCTGGTTGCACTATGGCACATCCCTGTGATATTCAGCCATGTTGCGCTGGTGCTTGCGATCATGCACAACCTTTGAATATCGCGTTCAGTGCACACTGGGACAATGTACTTGCGCTTCGCTGCTACTACACCTGCCTCTGGCGCATTTCTGAATATCCCACCCCTTGTGTTTTGTTTGAAATGCAATAAACACAAAGTGCAAACATAAAAAAACAAGATCATTGATTACTTTAAGGAGAGCAGTGCTTAATCAGAGCAGTGCTTAAACAGTGTAATCGGGGATTTTATTTATTTGATTAACCAGGTCAGGGAAATTTACATCTCATGCCACATTGCTTATGATGTGAAAGTCCTGTGTGCAGCATTGGTTAGTGAGAAGATGGTTCGAGCATCCTTCTCACTATCCAATGCCTTCTTATTAAAAATACCAAAGTTATGAAGGTATGTGGAAATGTTCAATGTTCACTTATAACTTTTAGAAATTATTAATATTTTGACCCCAAATTTTCAATGTAGCCATTTTTTCAAACCACCTTATGAGCGGGACAGGTGTCAGTTTTAAAATCCTGGCTAAAACACGTTTTCATGCTTGTGTTGCAAAATGATGTTTCAGAAAGTATTTTATTAAAATATACCCATCATGTTCAGAAGTGGGGGGTGGGGTCATAAAAAGATTATGGTGAAAATTTGGGGTCAAAATGTTTTAAAAAAAACAAAAAAAACTTTTGTGTGCAGTGCCAACTAGTGGAACAGTGGGTAGCGGGTTGTGTTCCTGTTCTGGAGATTAAGTTCAGGGATGAACTCTTGGAGCTGTCTGGGCAGTGTGAGCATGAGGGCCAGCACTGTTGTACATCACCGCTCTGAGCTGGGAAGGTATTGCGCAGTGTTTTGTCACGCAGGCAGCTCCTTGTGATGGGTTGAGAAAAGGGGTTGACATGCATGTCATGATCTGACAGGACCACGCACTGCATCAGGGGAAGTGGGTTGGCATGAAAAATTGGGTCAGAAAATATCTCTACTATTCTGTTTATTCCATTTCTAAAGGGACCAGCACAACTGAGGATACAATTTCATGATCACAAAAAGGGAAATTCATTAAAAAAAACTACAGTAATGAAGCCAATCTCAATATTATAATTTTTATTAATTTATTCATTTGTGCCTCTGTGCTATCTATAACCCAACAACTTCACAGCAAATACAAGCAAGCAAACATCTTGCATTGACAAATGTTTGTTTAAAATAAGGATGTGCTACACATTCTGCCATGTGCTCTGCATTTTAAAGGCCAGAGCTATGCATTTTAATGCTGAGAGGTTGAGCGGTATGGCCATTGGCCAATGCAGCATCTTTGTGAAGGCTGATTTATGAATTACCCCTTTAAATATGTGGGCTGTTTTCCAAGGTGTTTACAAAGTTGAAAAGCAGCACAGAAGTGGCCAGTAAGAGCAATTTGCATACCAATGAGGAAGGTTAAGTGATTTTGTTCCTGCAAACAGCCAATGGCTCCCCTGCTGTGGTTGTTTGAGGGATAGAGATCTGTATATTTCTGTAATCTGAAGTTCCTGTTTTGCAGTAGATATATTTTTTAATCTAGGAGTTTTCTTAATGAGAATATGTGAAACACAGCTTCCAGAATGCAGATCAGATAAGAATGTTGGTCATAGAAACAAAGATGCTGCGTTGTCCAATGGCCGTACCGCTCAACCTCTCAGCATTAAAATGCATACCTCTGGCCTTTAAAATGCAGAGCACATGGCCAGAATGTATAGCACATCCTTATTTAAAAAAAGCATTTGTCAATGCAAGATTTTGGGGTGTATTTGAAACATTTCACATACCTTGTTCATTAGTCAGTGTGAAAAAATTGCTAGGTTGAAAACTGGGGGTCAAAATATTAAGAAATGACAAAGTTATGAGTAAAAGTTCAAAACACTTTAAAAAGCCATTGACGGAACTCCTCTTGTTCCCAGTCACCTCCCAGTGGAGCTCAGTAGAAGCGGGATGTTTGAGAAGGAGCAACAATGGACTGGATAGGTAAGTGTGGGGTGGGATTGTGTGGGGTGGGGGTGCTGAGATGGGGTTGGGTGGGGGCTTGGGGGGCAGAAGTCAACGAGGACCATTTTCTGGTTTTACAGGTTTACAAACAGAGCACAGGGAAGGATTGGGAGATGGGCAGTATACTTGGCAGTAGGAGGGTATTTTCTCTTTTCACAGATGGGGCATGGGGAGGGATCAGAGGTGTGTGGGATACGTGGCAGTGGGAGGGCATTTTATTTCCATGGACAGTAGGTGAGTGGGGAGACACATATAATATGTGTGTGGATATGGTAAGCTGAAGTACTAAAATGTTCTGACATGAACAAGATGCCGGGATGCATAGCTAGGGGATCAGTAGTAGGAGAGAGGAGGTTATACTGCCCTTGTACAGGTCATTGATAAGGCCACATCTGGAGTATGGAGTTCAGTACTAGTGCCCACACCTCAATAAGGACATTAATCTGTTGGAGAAGGTCCAGCGGAGGGCTGCAAAGGTAATCGTGGGTCGGCAGAATAAGGCATATGAGGAGAGGTTGAGGGCACTGAACACGTACTCCCTAGAAGACAAGAGAGAGAGAAAGAGAGAGGGGACATGATTGGGACCTTCAAGTACTTGAGGGATAAATAAGGTTGATAAGGAGAATCTCTTTAAGCTGAGTGTCAACCATAACACTAGGGGGCACAGTCTTAAACTGGAGGGTGGGAGGTATAGGAGGGTGGTCAGGAAGCACTTCTTCACAGAGAGGGTGGTGGACACATGGAATGCACTGCCGGAAGAGGTCATCTCATTGAAGACAGTGGGCAGCTTTAAGAGAGGCTGGGATAGGCATAGGGGGAATGTAAGGACCATGGGTAGGAAGGATGGGAGAAGTGGGAAGGGAGGGCAGGGACATTAGCTCAAGGACCCTGCAATATGAGCAGACTTGATAGGCCAAATGGCCTTCTTCTGCTAACTTCTTTCTATGTTCGTATGAAGATTCTAAATGGTTGGGAGGGGAGACAAGATGTCAAATATTAATCTTGGACTGAGCTTAAAAGGTTAAGGGACTTTTCCACTGGCCCAACTGGTATACTTAATAAAATGTTGCCTCCTCCAATAAAAGCCTACCCGCAATAGTGGTAGGGGCAAAAACAGTGGTAGAAATTCAAAAATGCCTGGGACACACACAAGGAAACCCTAGAAAAAGGGAAGAGTAGGAAAGCCGCAGATCATCTACAGTCTGCAGGTTAAGTAAACGGTAAAGAAAATGGGCAGACTAGATGGGCCAGGCAGTCCTTATCTGCCAACAAATTCTATATGTCTATGTATGTATGTATGACAGGGCACAGGGGGAGGATCGGAAGGTGGGTGAGATACTTGGCAGTGGGAGGGTATTTTCACAGACAGTGCATGGGGAAGGATCGGAAGGTATGCGGGATAGTTGGCCGTGGGAGGGAGTTGTTTTTGCGCATTTTGGTCAGTGGTGGGGGAGTTTGGAAGTGATTGTGACACTGCTTAGCTGCTTGCTGGGCAGTGCCATGCAGATGAAAGCAGAGTCACCTTGTGATATGAGCAGCTGTTTTCTTTGAACTACACAACGTTTCCGCCCCACAAGCATAGAACAGTGTCATGATCAGGCTTCCTGATTATTGGCCTGACTCTGTAGAGCCCACTGCAGACTGCCATGCATTGGACCTGACAGTGACATGCCTCTGAAACCCACTATTGTAGCAGTATGTTCACTTTGTGCAACCACAAGCAAACATAAAAATAAGTTTAGTAATAGTGGACCCCATATGTGCAATGTTAAGGACTGTTTCTATCAAGTTTATTTAATCCTTTTATAGTTTGTATGTCCAAAGTATCTCAAACATTATTGGGAACATCAGTAACTCTTCACAGATCGAGAGTGAATGTGTATGTAAAAAATATAGTGCTATGTGATATTCAGAGTAGTTGAGAGTTACTGTGTGGTGTTGGCAGATGAAGGCCATGTGGCCCATCCAGTCTGCCCCAAAACCTGCCTAGTATTGGGAATTGCCCTAGCAGATATTATCCTCCCCCCATTGCCCCACTCACACCTTTCCCATGTTCCTGTCATATTCCTTTTTGAGCACCCACTGAGACCTAGAAATCTGTCAGCAGAAAAGGACTTTTTGACCCACCTAGTTTGCCTAGATGTTCCATGCCTGTTCTGTCTCTGCAGACCCTAACTATTCCCCAGCTACCCCCCTGCCTATTTACCAGTATTCCCCTATGTTTGTCCTATGCATGCTTGAAGCCACACATTGATTTTGTTCCTGGCTGTTTCAGCACCTACAGCCTACCTAAGGACCTTGTTTCATTTTTCTACCACCTTTTCTATCAAGAAATACTTCCTGTTGTCCTTTCTGAACCTCCCTCCCTACCAGCTTCATGGTGTTTTCCTGGTACCCATTCCCACTCTTTGTAAACAATGCTCTACTGCCTCCCTGTTTATCCTATTGTACTTGAATGTCTCTGTTGTGACCCCCATCACTACTATCCTCCAACGCGTACTGTACATACTGAGGTCCTCCAAACACTCCCTATATCACTTCTGCTGTTCGTAGATCATTTTACTAGGTTTACTAGGTAACTGAGGACAAAAGGAAGCCATGAAGCCTATCTTGATTGTCCCCCAAATGTGTGGGAAATTACACTTTGTTGCAATTTTTGGAGAGACAATGATCTACACCCTTTTTAAAGGATTCAAAGGTATTACAGTCTACTAGTTCTTGTGGTAGCTGGTTCCAGAGCCTTGGTGTTCTTACCGAGAAGAAATGAAGTCTCCTGTTTGTTTGTGCTTTACACATCATTAGTTGTTGATTGTGAAGTTTAGGTACTATTTTTCTTTGTGTTTTAACAATACCACATTTGTCCATCAGAGAGGGTGATTTGAGAATTTTATATAAGAACAGAAGATCACCTCTGGAGCGCCTAAACTCCAGTGAATGTAGGCCTGTTTTTTGAAGCCTCTCTGGATATGGTAGTGATGCTAAATGGGGCACCATTTTTGTTGACCTTCTCTGAACTCTTTCAATCCCTTGAATGTCCCTGACCATGTATGGACTCCACACTGGTGACCCATAATCTGTATGTGGGCTGATGTATGCTTTAAACAAAGGGATAATACATTCCTCTGTCTTAGATATAAATGTATGGTTAATGTGCCTTAGTTTTAGCTACATGATTACAGTGATTGGAGGAGGATAATTTGTCATCTATCAGGATGCCCAAGTCTCTTTCACATATTGAAGATTTAATGATAATATTATATAGTGTATGTTGTCCTCTGCACTGACTGCAGCCTTTTTCTGTCAATCCTCAAGTGTGGATTCTTGAACCAGTGCCTCCCTTTTCCTGCTACTGATCCCCCAACCTATGCAACCCAGCATCTTATTTGCCCAGCCTACATCCCTCGTACACTCTGCAGTGCTTTTAAATTCTCCATTATTACCATGCTCAGGTTCCTTTCTTCTGTTGTTCTTTCTCATTTAGTTTTTGCTCTTGTTGTTGCTCGCCTAGAATACTGGGTACAGTTCTGGAGGCCACATCTCTAAAAGGATGTAGACAGAATGGAAGCTGTCCAGAGGAGGGGAAGTGAAATGATGCGGGTACTGCGTCAAAAGCTCAATGAGCAGAGACTAAATGAACTCAGTATGTACACCCTGGAAGACAGGAGAGATATGATACAGACCTTTAAATACCTCATGCTACTGGACGTCCAGTGCCTGACCCTTATCTACAACCCTTGTCACCCAGTTAAAGAATTTGATCAGGTTTGTTTGGCAATATCTCTCACTGATAAACCTATGTTGCCTGGTGTCCTGCAGACTGTTTGCCTCCAGGAATCCTACCTTTATTATTGATTCTAATAGTTTCCCCATGATAGACATCAGCTGACCAGTCTATAACTGCATGGCTTGTCTCATTCCTACTTTTGTGCAGGAGACAATTTCTGCTGTCCTCCAATCTACATCCACTTTCAGTGCCTGTAAGCTTTTCAACACCCTGTCTTCCATTATGGGATCCACATTGGTGCTCTACAAGTTAGCTGTTGACTGTGAAATGATCCTACCCTAGTCCTAAAAATGATCCTACCCACCTTTGACTACTGCGATGTAGTTTACAACTCCGCCTCAAAGACCACCCTAGCCAGACTTGACCCCCTCTTTAATGCGTTCTGCCGCTTTGCCCTCGATGCCTCCCCCCCGCTCACATCACTGTGAACTCTACCACTCGCTGGCCCTGCAATCCATGAGCAACCGACGCCTAATTCATAGTGTTAAATTCGCTTCCAACTTCTGGCTCGGCTCCCTTCTGCCCTATCTCACATCCTCCCTATCTTTCCCACCTACCCCCACCCACATCCTCCGGTCCACTGACACAAGGCTATTAGGCATCCCCCACCGAAGGACCACCGCCGGTCAATCAGCCTTCTCTTACCTCTTCCCTAAGCTCTGGAACGGCCTGCTGGCCCAGTTCCACCATTTGTTGTCCAAGTACTCCCTATTCTCTGCCCTCTCTAACTTCCTCGTACCAAATTGCAACTGCCCCTGACCTCCCCCCCCATTTGTTAGCTTCTCTCCCCCTGCTGCCCCCTAGCGCCTGACCAGCGGCCTGCCCATCGCCTAATTGTCTGGCTTATATAACGCCCTCACGACTTACACTCATTCTTACTCCCTCTTCTCACTTCTAACATCTCCCTTCACTCCCCCCTTCATATCTAATGTACGCTGTTCTGCCCTACCCACAGCTACTAACACCTTTCTCCCTTCCTCCCATCTCACCTAAACCTACCCCCATGCACCTAATGCTTACTAGTCCACTCCCCCTCTACCCCCCATCTTCACTTTCTAACTCCTACTGTCAACTTGGTACATCCCACTGCAGCTCAGGTTGTTACTGGCACCCAAATTCCTTCTGCCTTATAGTTCTGCTACTGGCACGTATGTAATTCATGTATTGCCTTGTTGTGTACCCATGTTACGTTACCCTGTTCCTGATGTGCATGCTCTGTATTGTTCTTACCCAGCCTTGTTCCCATGATATGTATACCCTGTCATTGATGATCATTGTTCTGAGCTGTTCTCTTTATGCAACAAGTTCAAATGTAATCCCTCCAAACCATGTACATTATCTGTATTGCACTACTGCTAAACTCTACTATTGTATGTATACCTGCTTCCTCTGTAACCCTTCTCCCTCAGGTCGCACTGTGAGACGAGCATCTTTTTGCTCAGTGTGCCTTTCCTGGTAAAACATTTTCAATAAATAAATAAATAAATAAATTTCCAAATGTGACTAAGGTCTGCAGGTCCTGTTTGGCAGGTTCCAGTGCTGGTGGCTTTGCAGTGTATTCTTGGAGATTTTCTTACACATGTGGTCAAAATCAGCCACAAATCAGCTGAAGGTCTACAAATCTAGCATATTATGCCTAAACATAACTACAGTACATCTAACTATGAACTACACCATTTTCTGCCTGAAGCTATCCCACCTTTGATAGGGCTTGGCTTAAGACGAAATGATAGATACACAGTTTGAGGGGTGGTCCTTGATTCTCAGCTGACATTTGAATCTCAAGTGTCCCCTTTAGTCTGGGGCTTCTTTTGTCATCTTAAAAATATTTCCAGACTACACCCCCTTTCTTAACAGTGCTGACCTCTGCATCCTAGTGCAGGTCTTCATGTCCACCAGACGCAATTGCAGCAGTGCACTTTATAATGTCTTAGCCTGTAGTCAACTGCATGGCCTGCAGCTAGTCCAGATGCAGCAGTGAGGTTTCAAACAACATGAACTCTTGCTATATTATGACATATGCAGTGAGTCCCAACCTTCAAACTGCTCTGGAGGTGAAAGAGTTAACTTTCCATGCCAGGCATGGAACGCTGAGCTCGAGCTCGGTTGAAACTCTGTCTGTTGCTCTTCACACTCAAACCGTCAGATTCTTTACTCCGCCTCACTGAACAGTCGCTCCAGAGATTTCTCCTTCTGCTCGGTTCATTTTGTCAGTTAAAGTATTATTTTTCTCGGTTTTTGACCGAATTTAAACCGCAACCGGTTGGTTCAGACTCTGTCTGTGGTATTTGTGAGTACTAGATAGGTTTTACATTAATTTCTATTCTGTGTAGAACTTGTAAACGGTTATCGGTTCGGTTTGAACCGATCAGGTTGTTTAAAATATATTAATCTGTCATTTAGAGTGTGGTTATCGGTTCTTATCGGTTCTAAAAAACCGGATTTTATTACGTTTTTTTCCATGACCCGTGACACGGTTGGGAACCGATAAGAGGGTCTTACCTGGCAGATTGCCATAAACGGGTAAGTTTGGTTAGGACTGGCACTATGTCTGAGGAACCCAAAAGAAAAACCGGGCCCACTGGGTTTCAACACTGCAGTGTCTGTGGGGAAGTCTTTGCCAAGGCTGACCCCCACACCACCTGTGTTTATTGTCTGGTGTTTGACCACCTCAATGCAGACTACCAGATTTGTAAAAATTTTCCTGCAGCTACCCTAGAAAAGAGAGTTGGTAGGCTCAGGGAAAGGGAGGCCAAAAGTCCGCTGAACCAGATGGCCAGCCGGTCCGGTTCCAACCGAACCAGAGGGAGTGCCCTCTGACCAGGGCGAGACTTTTCGGCAAAGGAGATCTGACTCTGAGAGTCGGTTCCAGTAAAAGGACTAGGAAATCAGCTGGTGTGGAGCCAAAACTTTCCTCTCCAACCGCTGAAGAAATAGCCAAAGCGATTAAAATTGTCCAGTCGCTTTTCCCGGTTCCAACCGAACCGGCACCATCAGGTGAGTGGCCGGTTCGGCCGGTTCCACCGGTTCAAGAATATGATTTAGAGGAATATTATGAACCAGAGGAGGGGGAAGAGGAGTATGAGGAGAGTGAATGTGGATTTGAAAGTCTGGATGTGCCCATTGACCCAGACATCTCTATAGACAGACCTTCAGGAATGTCTCCTCCTAGGTTTTCTGAGTCCCCTTCTCATTTTATGTTTTATAAGAAAGTGGCTGAAACCCTCCAGCTCCCTATGGAGGAAGCTGTGGATGATCAAGAGGAGCCTGACTATGTGGAAATGATGGATATCCCAGAGTCAAGGAGACTGTCTTTTCCTCTGCATAAATCTTTTGGGAAACAGACAGTTAAAAATCTGAAAACTCCTCACACTATACCTCCTGTGGATAAGAGAATGGACAAGAGGTACACATTGTCAGGCTCTGATACGGAATTCCTTACACAACAATGCAGCCATGTTGGGGTAATGCAGGCTGCAGCCTGTGACAAGGCAAATATTCCCTTGGCTTCACACCCCCCTGACAAGGATTCCAGGAGGATTGATGCCATGGCAAAGAAACAGTACATGGCAGCATCCTTGGGACTCAGGCAAATTATATGGCTTATGTTGCTCGATATCAGAAATCCAGATGGGATACTGTTATGGCTCTAGCAAAACAGGTCCCTTGCCAGCTGCCAAGGAGCTGGAGCAGGTGGCTGCTGATGGTATTGAGGGCATCAAGGTGCAATTCCATGCTGCAGTGGACTCCTAATGATGTGTCATCAAGAGTCATGGCTACATCTGTGGCACTAGAAATGGCTTAGCTCCAGATGTACTAGCCTGTCACAGGATGATCCAGACTAAGGCCATGGATTTTCCTGTTGTGGGTAATTCTCTGTTTGGGGAGCAGACAGAGAATTACATGAAGAAAAATGGACAGTATAGGACCACCTATAGGAGTGCACAGGCCAGAAGGCAGGCCACTCCTCAAGGCAGCTTTCCAGGGGCAGGGCAGGCCTTTTCACGAGGCCTTTTACCAAGCGCAGCCTTCTCTTCTGCTTATGCCCAGAGGGGTTCTTTAGAGGAGAGGCAGATGGGGTACAAGCAGGCCTGCTTCCTCCTCAGCCCAAAGCCCCTGCCAAGCAGGCACCCTGATGGGGTTGCCAGGGCGATTCTCTCAGTTACCTGTAGGGGGCAGGCTGGCTTACTTTATCCAGGACTGGAAGTCTCTGACATCAGACAAGTGGGTCCTGGAAGTAGTAAGCCAGGGACTGGTTCTCAGCTTCAGAAAATTTCCAAAGATGAGAACCAGATCCTTTCCACCTGCAAATCCACCAGAGGCACTTGCCCTAGAGGCAGAGGTCTCTTCCCTCCTGGCTCTCAGAGCTGTGGAAAAGGTTCCACCCCTACACCAGGGCAAAGGATTGTACTCCAGGTACTTCCTTACCCCAAAAAAGACAGGAGAATGGCGGCCCATCCTGGATCTCAGATATTTAAACAAGCACCTTTTAAAACCAAAATTCAAAATGGTGACTCTGGGAATTATTCTACCCTCTCTAAGGCCAGGGGACTGGCTAGCATCCCTGGACCTCAAGGATGCCTACTTCCATATTCTCATCAGAAGCTCCCATCAAAAGTACCTCAGGTTTGAGCTGTCCTCAGGCCATTACCAGTTCAGAGCCATGCCCTTTGGCCTCACCTCTGCTCCAAGGGTATTCACAAAATGCCTGGCAGTAGCAGTTGCTTCCCTAAGAAGGCAAAAAATTGCCATCTTCCCTTATCTGGATGACTGGCTCATAGTAGGCCAGTCTCCAGACCAAGTCAAGTTACATCTACAGATAACTCAGCAACTGTTCACCTCTCTAGGTTTCCTTCTGAATCTTTCAAAGTCAATTCTAGAGCCTGTCCAGCTCCTTACCTTCATAGGCACAGAACTGAACACAGAGAAAGCCAGAGCCTTCCTTCCTTTGGACAGGGCAAGGACCCTGGTCTCTCTGGCCTCCTCATTCACCCTGCAGGTCTCTCGACCAGAAAGGCACTTTCTACAGCTCCTGGGGCACATGGCTACTTCTACAGCAGTAGTGCAGGGAGCAAGATTTCAGATGAGGGACATCCAGTTCCATTTGAGAGCCTTTTGGTCTCAAAGGAAAGACTCTCTAACCAAATTGATCCCAGTAACTCGAACCCTGATCCAGGCCCTACAGTGGTGGCAGGATCAGAGCAATCTGAGACAAGGGGTTCCCTTTGTCACTCAGTCTCACTCCTTAATCCTTACTACAGATGCATCCCTCTTGGGGTGGGAGCTCACATGGGCGACCTCACTACCCAGGGATTGTGGTCCCCTCAGGAATCTCTGCTCCACATCAATCTGTTGGAACTCAGAGCAGTTTTCTGGCACTTCAAGTTTTTCCAAATCTGTTCAGAACAAAGTTGTACAGGTCAGAACAGACAACACCACCACAATGTGGTACATCAACAAGCAAGGGGGCACTCGGTCTACGGCCTTGTGCACTGAAGCAATGAAGTTGTGGTCTCTGGCTTACTCCCTGAACACCTCCCTTATGGCAGTTCACCTCCCAGGCAAGGACAATGTCCTGGCAGATGCTTTCAGCAGGATTTCCCAGGGCCATCAAGAATGGTCACTGGACCCCCTGGTCCTGGAGGTGATATTTGCCAGATGGGGCACCCCGCAGATAGATCTTTTTGCAGCCCCAGACAATCACCAACTTCCCCTTTTTTGCTGCAGGCCCCCAGTGTTGGGCTCAGTCCCTCTGGATGCCTTAGTTCTCAATTGGGAAGGGAAGTTTCTCTATGCTTCCCCCCTTCCGCTACTGTTCAAAGTGTTAGTCAAAATCAGATCTCAATCCTGCAAGATGATCCTGATTGCTCCAGATTGGGCCATACAACCCTGGTATCCACTCCTACTGTCCTTAGCAGTCCATCTTCCCATGTGTCTTCCTAGGAATCACAACCTGTTAACCTGTGCTCAGGGGAGGGTTTGGTACCCGAACCTCAAATCTCTCAATCTCAAGGCCTGGCTCTTGAAGAGTTAGAGTTTGCTGATCTACACCTCTCCCAAGGTGTAATGGATATACTAAAGGCTTCTAGGAAACCTTCCACCAGGGCTACCTATAATTCCAAGTGGAAGAGGTTTTCCATATGGTGCTCTGGGAAGCATATTTCCCCAGAATCTGCTGATTTACCCTCAGTCCTGGATTATATGGTTCATTTAAATACCTTGGGGCTGAGACCAGCTACCCTAAAAGTACATTTGGCAGCTGTGTCTGCTTTTATTTCAGCAGGTAAACCCTCTTCTCTTTCAGCTCATCCTGTATTTTCCTAGTTTTTAAGGATTGCTTCACACCAACCCTCCATTCAGGGACCCTGCCCTGCCTGGGATCTTAATGTTTGCATTGCTCAGCTTATGCAACCCCCTTTGAGCCTCTGTCTTCAGCAGAGCTTAAGTACTTGACTTGGAAGACTGTGTTTCTGGTGGCATCACTTCTGCCAGGCGCGCAAGTGAATTACAAGCTTTGTCAGTGGAGCCTGATTTTATCTCCTTTCATAGAGATAAGGTGGTCCTCCAGGACTAATAGGAAGTTCTTGCCTAAGGTGGTTTCAGATTTCCACCTTAATCAATCTATATCTCTTCCAGTGTACTTCACTGACCATTCCTCCTCTGTGAGAGGAGGCTGCACAACAGATGTCAAGAGAGCCCTTAGTTACTACACAAAGGGTACCAAGGGTCACAGGTTTGAATCCTCCAACTGTTCCTCACTTATGGTGAGGTTGGTAAAAGGAAACCTGCCACTAAAGATCCATTGCCAGGTGGATTGTCTCTTGTATCAATTCTGTTATGAAAAGCTGGGTAAGGTTTCTCCCTCAGGCCTGAGGGCTCACTCTACCAGAGGTACAGCTGCTTCCCTGGCTGCTGCCAGGGACATCCCTATTCTAGAGATATGTCAAGCAGCTACCTGAAAAACAGTTCACATTTTTACCAAGCATTACTCCCTGGACATCCAGGCTAGAAGTGATGCTCGGTTTGGCACAGCTGTGCTTCAGAGCCTATTTCAAAGTAGGTTCTGTCCTTCCTCCATGGAGGTACTGCTGTGTAGTCTGCATATGCCATAATATAGCAAGACTTCATGTTGTTTGAAGAAAAAATTAATCACCTTAGTAATGTTGTTTCTTCTAATGGAGTCTTGCTATATTATAACCCTCCTGCCCCTCTCAGAACCTCTGTTTTGGGATGTGGGTGGGCAGTGCAGTGTTGGCACTTAGTAGATGCCCACCTTGTTGTTTTTCACCCCTCCTTTTTGGGGTGACTTGGTGTTGTGTTTTTCATTTTTTGGGTCTCCTGACTTGAGTCTTTGTTTTGGGACCAAAAAATGTGTTCTTATGTTTAGTAGCCAGTTGGCTAGTGTAGGTTTACAGCTTCCACACAGGACCTCAGTGAGTTTAGCTCGTAAAGATCTGACGGTTTGAGTTTGAAGAACAACAGACAGAGTTTCAACTGAGCTCGAGCTCAGCGTTCCATGCCTGGTATGGAAAGTTAACTCTTTCACCTCCGGAGCAGTTTGAAGGTTGGGACTCACTGCATATGTCATAATATAGCAAGACTCCATTAGAAGGAACAACATTACTAAGGTGAGTAATTTTTTTCTTCTGTCTTCTGCTCAGAATGCACATCATATTACTCCCTCACTCTGGATTCTGTGCTGGCTGCCTTTTAATGGTGTATTGACTACAGGATATTGGTATCAGCATATAAAGTCCTGTATGAGCTAGATCCCCAGGGCTTCAGTGATCTCCTGACCTCCCACATGCTGGCCAGGGTGGTGAGATCCACAGGGCAGGAGACGTTGCCAGTGCCACTGTCCTGTTTGAAATCTGCAGGAAACAGGGTCTTTGAAGCAGTAGTGCTAGCATTATGAAACTCTCTACCATGCAAAATCCACCTGTTCTATTCCTTTCCAGTCTTTGAAGAGAAGCTGTTGAAGCACCTTTTTGAACGAGCCTACCTAGAGTAATTTGTGTGGATGTTTGCATGAAGTTCAGAATCATCTCTTCCCATTATGTCTTTGTTTGAGTTTGTGTTTAATTACTGACCACATGTTGACGCTGAGGTGTTTTCTTTTTCTGTACCATTGTTAAAGAGTTTTCAGAAGAGTGCTCCATAAATAAAAAAGATCTATACACCGTACCATACCGTACCGTACCATACCTTATAAAATTGGCAAGTGAAATACTGCATTCTGATTGTCTGTTACTATTCCATTGGCATATGTTTATGTGCCAACACCATCCTGTAAAGAAAAAGGTCCAACCACATGATTTGTAATTGGGACATATCATATACAGAATTCATAAGCCACTTAATTAATTCATGATTTCCACACCTTTACTCTTCAGAAAAGAAGACCTTCAACTAGGCTTTAAAAGCACTATTTAGAACTTTCATTGTTGGGGTTTCTTTGACCACATGCTTTTGTTCTGGATTTGACTGCATAAAAAATTCCCGCCATATCCTAATCAACTTGACAGAGAAGTCTCTGCTACTAACCCTACCATCGATAAAATTGCAGCTCGGGCTTCATATAAGGCCTGTGTATGTCTGTAGAAGTGTATGCCCGTGGAATACAACAAAATTCTGAATTGTGGATTCCATGTCAACAGTCCATGTCTGTGTGTGTGTGTGTGTGTGTGTGGGTGGGGGCTTTTACTAGAGAATACTGCAGAATATGAGGCAATAACACCCGACAGGGTGGGTGGCATTGAGCTATACCAGATCGCCCCATGGGTCTAATGAGGCACGATGCCATAGGCAGAGGGCTTTATAGCTCTTGGAAGGTCTGGTATAGGCCAATACCACCCACCCTGGAAGGTATCATTGTGCTTAGAAAATGGAATGAAGTTAAAAGAAACACTCAAACACAAATTAATTGAATTTGAATAAAATGAATGCCAATTTATTGAACTTTTCTGTTAGAGAGAAAAAAAGTAGTCCTTCTTTCTTTAACAAAAATAACAAACCACACTAAACCTGCACGTTGCATGTTCCGGTGAGGGGTTTGGACAATAAAAAAACTTACTGAGCCCACTGCTTGCTGTAGGTTATAAAATTGATGGGGGCAAAGAAATTGCAGCTCACCGATTGATATATGTTTCCAGAATTTGTAGTTGGGATGGTGCTGGTCTCTGCATATGGCATAGGTGAGCTGCTGACTGGGTTCCTGACCTGTGGCTGCACTTCAGGCTCTTCGTTCTTCTTTTCAGCTGCCCACCCAGGATTGTGCTCCATTTCTTGTGATCAGCGCTATTTGCAGACCAGTAATTGGCCAGACTTCTCTCTGACCTGTGCCCAGTTACACTGGTAATCTCTCTTGGTGCAAGACCTTCATTTGACAAGAGCTGAACAACTGTTGCTCGAATGCTGTGGTTTGCATACCTCTGGGACAGTTTGGCTTCTGTGCTATGCTTTGGCATCAGTTCTCCAAGGTAGTTCTTGCCCATTGGCTCCTTAGAATACCAGCAATCCTGTGCATTTAAATATTCTTGTGGCTTGCATAGAGGATGTAGATAAAATGCAGGTGGATCAGATGGCAGCGTTGATAGGTACTTTAAGAATGATTCACTGGGCACAGGATTCTCAGGTTCAGCACACATGAACCCACAATAGCTTTCTTTTTTAGTTTCCATGGGTTTTTTATGATTCTTTGTACTTTCATTATGTGATGTCACATACTGCTTCCCATTTCCATCTGCCTTTATAAGGAACGAGTTCACTTTAAGGTCCCTTAGCCCCTCCCAACCATGCCTGGCCATGTGGATTTGAATGTCAAACCACACCTTCTTTACTAGGCCAGTAACAGTATCGGGAGGGGGAGGGGGATGGCTTCAGATTTCCTGAGCTGCTCAAGGTCTGCAGGGGTGGGTGCAGGATGGTGAGTGACTGTGTCCTTTTGATCTTTCCTGAGCTTCTTTAGTGTGCTGGCCAGTGCATTATTTGCAGATTTGAAAATTAGGTCTCCTATCAGGCTACTGTTATGCCCCACTTGAGGTGAGCTCAAGTAGTGGTTTAGTCCAGCTCACAGAGAGCAAAACCCAGAAACTGAATACTGTTGCCCCTTGCCATGTGCACTTCAGCAAACAGAGGTTGGGACTCATTGTTTCCCAGTCTTTGTTGCCTTATACCGGACCAGCTACTTCATGCTATCAGCCAGTCAAAAAGTTCATTTTATTCTCTCCATTTTCTAATGAATTTTTATATTCCCTGGTAAACAAACACACACACCTTCTATTGAATGTGTAGAAAGACAGATAACTGACACGTAGAAACCATCTGTGGAGGGAATATTTGACATTTTCCAAGCAATATTTTATTATATAGTATTATTATTATGTGACTTGCTCAAGGTCACACAGTACTTTATGGAGCTCCAGTGGAATTGGATTCTGGGTCTCCTGGTTTCTAAGCCTGTGATCTAACTACTATGCCATACTGCCTCCTGGCAAAATACATCAGTAGAAATTCTTGAACATGTATCTACAAGTGGTGTCCCTATGACTCAGTTTACATCACAAGGTAGTTTCCAGAAATATGCATAACCTCTACTGATGTTAGATAACAAAAAGGCAAGGTCACCTGGTTATACAAACTCCAAGTTCTTGTGGTCTGCCAACACTGCTTCTGACAAACATCTGTGTAGTATATTAGTACATTTTAGACAAAACTTCTTTTGTAATCAGGGATTGAAAAGATAGCGTGGTCTAGGAACAGTATTACTAATCACAGAGCACATAGCACCATAGGAGCCAGGTTTATAAAATTTTTGGTGGGGGTCAGGGGTCAAGTCCCACCCCCTGACCCAGGGGTCAAGCACTACCCCCTGGCCCAGGGTCAGAGGTGAAGCACTGGGGTTCTAGGGGTCAAAGCCCCACACCCATGGGCTGGGGGTCAGCGATCAACCCCACGACCACCAGGGGTCTATAGGAGCAGCGCACCTTGTATCATAATGTGGGGGTCTGCGTAATAAGCTCCTATCCCCAGATACAACAGTAGACCTGAAATATTCCTACATAGAATATCACACCTGTAGTAATGCCTACTTAATTTGGTAGCTAGTTGTGATGTAACCAAGGCAACCAGATTCAAGAGAGCTGCAGCTCTGTAGACCTAGTCTGCTTTTGAACTGGAAATACAAAAAGGTTTTCCAAAGGTCACTTCATTCTTGTCTAATTATTCTGTTCTGTGCATCAAAACGTGGAGCACACTTTAGCAGACGGTTGAATTATAGACAGTAAGGTTTGAATAAATCACTGTCTCTAACAAGTGCTGGGTGACAAATGCATGGACTAGATTTACAAAGAGCAGCATACATTTGACATGGGCAGCAACTACCCTTACAGTATTCTGTCTGGTGGTAATCCACACTTAGAATTTTTTATGGAATGGAATGACTGCCATGAGATTATATAGCAAAATGACTCCCAGTAAATCACAAGGGTGTCTTCAACTCCCAGATCTCAAACTTTAATATTTAGCTCCCAGGGCTAGCCAGTTCTCATGGTGGAAAGACATGACTGGGGACCAATATGAAATAGGTACAGACCACAGTGGCAGCTCATAGAAAGTGATCTGTGCTCCAGTCCAAGACAGGCATAAATATCAGAGCCTTGCTTAATGTACCCCAAGGCCATTGGCAGGATTTTTACAAGGGGTTCTTTTTTGGAGTCTGACTTCTTCAAAAAAGCCAGGGGTCTGGGGGCCACCAGGCCACCAGAAGCCCAGGGGTTCTAGATGTTCTGTGGTGCATTTTCTGGCTTCTTGGCTGCAGGTTGAATACATACTTGTATTCTTTACATGATGTTAGAAAAACACTGATATTGTCGTACAAGTGATATATTTATTGTCTGCAGCTGTCAGCTGCTGGCTTGACATAGGCCAGGTAATGAATATTAGCATTTTTCTTCCTCAGGTACAGAACAGAAGTATTTATTCACCCTGTAGCCAGCCAGATAATAGGGATTTGGATGCTGGCAGGCCCTAACCAGGATTTTCTCAAGTGGTGTTCCTTTTTTTTTAATAGACTGTTGCTCTGTTACTATGCAGAGTTTAATTTATGCAGTTTATGAGCTTAATTTGTGCAGCTTAGCCAAGCAGAATTTAATTTATGCAGTTTAAGAGTTTAATTTGTGCAGCTTAGCCAAGCAGAATTTAATTTATATAGTTTAACATCTCCTTCTCTTGCCAGCATAGGCCATCACCCCCCATTCCAGTTTCTATCCCCTCCCACTGCTGTTCCTACTTAAAGCCCTTACCTGCCTTTCTGTTCTGCACAGCGCTCTGCTCCAGGATCCATCGAGGGTCCCTCTGACGTCATGAGGGCCATCGTAGCCCTCCCCCACCCCCCGAGACAAGCAATCAGGTAACGACGACACAGCCGAACGCCAGCCCGAGGATATCAGGCCGCAGTGTTTGCTGCTGATGAATCCGGTTTTGAACCCTGATGACGCATTCCGTAGGCTCCCCACCGCCCTCACCACCACCCTTGCTCAACTTGTGCTTATATAGGCAGGGCCAGGCTGATTTGAACCAATCAGTCCACTTCTCTATCTGCAGCCTATACACTGTCACCACTAGAGGCAGCCCGATTTGTTGTTGCTTTTCCACACTACTGGCTATTACTCTCCACTACACCTCCCTGCTCCACACCATGCTCCTTGTGCTCGCTATCTTTTTGCTCTGTTCCCTGTGCTCTCTCACCCCCCCAACTCCTACTATGAATCATGCTTCTGAAACCTCTGACCTCCACAGGGTTGATTGACAACCTCCCCCTCCTCTGTGCACACTGCCTGGCACCCAGAGACTTCAGTGAAGCTTAATGGGAATGACTTCATCTCTCCTGTGACACCCCCCTCCCAGTTTCTGGGACCTTCCCCCTGCCCTCCCCTACTACCTACCACTATGTCCACTACCATAGAGGGACCACCCACTATATGTCTCTCCTCCACCAGGAGCTGTACCCCATGACACACTGGTATCCGCCGCCCCTTCTCTTCACACCTACGCATCCTATTTGCCCCCTGCACTCTAACTCTCCCTACGCCCTTCCTCTCCAACACACCTGGGACCTCAGTTCGCTTAGCACACCATCGCAATAAATTGGCCTGGAACTCTGTACTCAGGTCACTCATCTTCCTGCTCCTCCTGATATCTGGTAATATCCATCTTAACCCTGGCCCACCTGTAACCTACAGGCCAAACCATGCCCCCAGCAGTGGACTTCGAATTGCCATCCTCAATGTCTGTAGCCTACTAAAAAAGTGGGATTTGTTTCAGGGGTGGGTCCTCCATCATCAACCTGATATCACTGCTGTTAATGAAACCTGGCTCTCCCCCCTGACTCCTGACGCCACGATAGCCCTGCCCAGGTACAACCTCTTCCAAGCTGATCGACTGGGAAAATGTGGAGGAAGGTGCGCTATCTACGTTGAGGACAAAGTGCACTGTCAACTGCCCCCCCTCCATTGCTGGTACCTGGCCCACAGGCCCTTACCCTCAAACTCAGCCTGGGTCACTCTCAAATCCCCCTTCTTATCACGTCAGTTTACATTCCACCCAGAGACCAGAAAATAGCTTTCCACTCGGTCCTGTCCTATCTTGCCCCCCTCCCGCAACAAGTTGAAAAGATTATTCTTGGAGACTTCAACATTAACTGGCTGGCTAAGTCCAACACCCCGCTAATAGATGCAGCCACAGCCCAAGACCTTGTGCAAGTAGTCCCCTCCCCACTCGTCTGGATCCTTGCACTGGATCTTCCTCCCTGCTGGACCTAGTCTTCACCAACTGTCCCCATAAAATCACTAGCACCGAGGTCTTACCAAATACGCTTAGTGACCACTCCCCAGTTCTCTGCACTTGGTCCTGCAAAATACCCACCCCTCCCCCCAAGATAATCTTCCATTGCAAACTCTGCCCGGGCAAACTTGCTCTCTTAAAAACTCACCTCAGAACACTAGACTGGTCCCACGTAATCAACACCCTCGACCCTGATCTAGCCCTCAGCCTGTTCATCCGCACCTTCAACACCATCTGGGACAAGTTTGTCACTGTCACCAAAAGGATGGTCAAAGGCAACCTAGTCCCCTGGATCACTGACCACCTCCTGACCCTGATGCGCACCCTTGACTAACTTTGGCACCTCTTCAATGAGACTGGCCATACAGTCGACAGGCAGAAATACAGAGAGGCCCGGAACAAATGCACGTGGGCACTATGCAAAGCCAAGACTGAGCACTATAAAGCCACCATTTCTGCTGCCTGGGGCTCTGAGCACAAATTCTAGAATAACATCAAGGAAATCGGTGGCAAAGACCCTAACCTTCCTCCAAACCAGATGGTTGTGGATGGGCAATTGACCTCTGACCCCTCTTGTGTAGCCTCGGCCTTCAATCGTGCTTTCACTAACCTCAACCATGTTCTCCCTCCTACCTTCTTCGATCCGCCCCATCTCTGGTCCCCCAACCCCTCCCTTTCACCACTGATGCATCACCTTCAAGACCGCAGAGCACTACATTAAACACGCCATAAGCCACTCCCATTACAGTAGTGACTCCTGGATCTGAGGCTTCTCCGCTCACCCTCCATGACGTACTCTACCCCATCACCCATATTCTCAGCCACTTTCTCTGCCAAGATAAATTCCCCTCCCTCTGGAAATCTGCCTCCGTTACCCCCATATTTAAGAGTGGGGACTGTATTGGCACCAACAACTACCGGCCCATCTCTATCCCCCCCCCCATCTAAAGCACTCAAATGCATAGTCTATGATCAACTCACCGACCACCTTAACAAACATGATCTCCTCTGCAGACAGCAACATGGCTTCCGCAAAGGTCACAGTACTACTACAACCCTTCTGGAGTTCACTGCACACATCCACTCCACTTTAGACAAAGGTCACACCACTGGTGCTGTATTTATTGACCTTACCAAAGCACTTGACACCGTCAGTCACTCCTTTCTGCTAGACACACTCTCCAACATTGGCTTCTCCCAGGATACTCTGTACTGGTTCACTGCGTACTTGTCAAATCAGTTCCAACAGGTCAAAATTGGCACTACCCTATCTGATTAGCTCCCAGTTCTCTCAGGTGTCCCTCAGGGTCCATCCTTGGTCCCGTCCTCTTCAGCCTTTACCTTAACTCCTTCCCCGCCTCCTGCCCTGGCAACCTAATCAATCAATCAATCACTTTATTTAACCAGGCATAAACACCATTGAGCAAGCTCATTTTCAAGGTGGTCCTGGGCATTAATACAATACAGCACACTTCATAAGATTGCAATTATGGTGGACAATGGTGCAAAAAAGAAAAAACATTGTGAAGGTGCCGGTCAATATGGGCTTATACATACCAGTCAACATAATTAACATGCAAAGGTACATAATGATAAGCTTTACTGAAATGAGATGAGACAATAATCCCATATAGTCTCCGTTAAGTAAGAGCTCATACCTAAATGATAAAAAATAAGGAGGTATTAAGGAATAGGGTAGAAACTGGGTTGAAAGAGTAGGCAGCCAAAAGGGAGGCCAGAATAGGTAAGGTGGAGAATAGGCAGGGCCATCTTGGATTAAGGGAACTAGGCTTGTAGGCCCTAGGTTTCTGTTGTTAGGAATGTGGGGTGGATGAGATACTTAGGCGTTGGATTTGAGAGTGGCACCCGGGGCTTAGGGGTCATCGGCATCTGAAACAGTTGCATGATTCCTTCAGATAATCCATTAATAGAGCTTTGAATGTGAAAATGCATGGAAGTGAGGATAACGCTTATCATTATGTACCTTTGCATGTTAATTATGTTGACCGGAATCACTTCTGAAGGAAAGAATTGTCGAGTACCTAGAGGCCAGAGGGGCACAGGACCCAAGGCAGCATGGATTCACAGCGGGAAGGTCATGCCAGACGAATCTAATAGATTTCTTTGACTGGGTGACCAAAGTGGTAGATCAGGGAGGGGCTGTGGACATGGTCTACCTAGACTTTAGCAAGGCATTTGACTCAGTCCCACACAAAAGATTAATATACAAGTTAGTCAGCCTGGAAGTGGGTCCCAAGATGATAGCCTGGGTAAAGAATTGGCTGGAGAATAGGACACAGAGGGTAATAGTAAATGGAGTCCACTCTGAAGAAAGGGAGGTTACTAGTGGGGTACCGCAGGGTTCAGTATTAGGACCGGTTCTCTTCAATGTCTTTATAAGCGACATTGCAGAGGGACTGGAAGGAAAAGTATGTCTCTTTGTAGATGACACAAAGATCTGCAACAGAGTTGATGCACAAGGTGGGATGGAAAGGATGAGAAGGGACTTGGCAAGGTTAGAGGAATGGTCAAATGTATGGCAGCTTAGATTCAATGTTAAGAAGTGCAAGGTAATGCACCTGGGAAACAGAAACCCAGGGGAAGAGTACACAATGGGGGGTGAGATATTAACAACAACAGAAATGGAAAGGGACCTGGGGGTAGTCATATCAGATGACTTAAAGGTGGGCAAGCAATGTGAGAGGGCAGTAAGGAGGGCGGGGGGATGCTGGGATGCATAGGGAGAGGCATCACCAGTAGAAAACAGGAAGTTATTATCCCTCTGTACAGACAGCTGGTGAGACCCCATCTGGAGTACTGTGTGCAGTTCTGGAGACCCACTCTCCGCAAGGACATAGACAAGATGAAAGCTGTCCAGAGGAGGGCAACTAAAATGGTGCAGGGTCTGCACCAGAAGACATATGAAAAGAGACTAAAGGAGCTTAACATGTATAGCCTCGAGGAAAGGAGGGAGAGGGGGGACATGATAGAAACTTTCAAGTACCTCAAGGGAATCAACAAAGTCCAAGAGGTAGCATCTTTCAAAACAAAAGGTGTGCAGAACAAGGGGCTAATTTGAAGATGGGGGCGGCTCAGAGGTAATGTAAGGAAGTATTTTTCACAGAGGTTGTGGATGCATGGAGCGGCCTTCCGGAGGAGGTTGTGGAGTCAAAAACAGTGGTTGAATTCAAGCATGCATGGGACAGCCATAAGGCAATTCTAGGGGGTTGGGGTAGAAAGAAGTAGGCTGCTGGTTAACTAGGATCTGCAGCTTATCCATTAGGTAGGGAAATGGGCAGACTGGGTGGGCCAAGCGGTCCTTATCTGCCATCACATTCTATGTTTCTATAATTTTAATGAGTCTTGCATAGTGTTCCAAAGTGATGGAAGTAAGAAGTTGATTGCTGCTGAGCCAAGGGTAGTTTTCACTCTAGGAATCTGGAAGCAGATTAAGAAGAAGCGTCTCAGGCCATAGGAACCTTTAGCCCATTTGAAGATGTTCGAGATGTATTCAGGGAGGTTATCAGATAATGCTATAAAAAAACCAGAGGAGAGCATTCCTTTTTCTTCTGGTTGAGAGTGAGGTCCATCCCGAAACCTGGTATAGATGGCAGTGATGTGTACTACGGGGTAGATTTAAGATAAATCTTAAAGCCCGGTGGTAAAGGGTGTCCAGTTTGTTTAGCATCGTTGATGGGCAATGACTGTAAAGGAAGTCAGCGTAGTCCAGTATAGGTAGGAATGTAGTTTGTACTAGTCTCATTCTGGCTTCTAACGTGAGTAGGTGTTTAATGCGATAGAATAAACCTAATCGCTGTCTTAGTTTCTTTGAGGTTTCATTTAAGTGGCATAGAAAGTTGAGCTTGTTATCCAGCCAGAACCCTAGGTATTTAAAGGTATCAACTACTTCAAGGGGTTCATCTAAGAGTGTTCGGAGCTGTGGTGATATGTGGACATCCGAAGTAGACTTTGGTGAGAGAATCATTGCTTTAGTCTTTTGGCGTTGAGGAGGAGCTTATGAGTGAGAAGGTTGTATTGAGGGTGACGAGTCTTTCTGTAAGTACTCATGGGCCAGATCCAGGATAATTTGTGGTATAGAGTACAGTATCATCTGTGAATAAGTGCACATTTGCTGTGCCCAGCTGCAAGTCCAGATTATTGATGTATATTGCAAAGAGGATAGGGCCCAGGATGGAGCCTTGTGGGACTCCTCGTAACAAGGATTTTTGTGGGGACAGATCTCCTATGGCTTTGACTTGTTGTAACCTATTGGTTAGGTAGCTGGTGAACCATTTAATGGCAGAACTATCAAGTCCGATGTTACTCAGTGCAGTAAGCATGATGGTATGATCCACAGTATTGAAGGCCTTACTTAGATCAAGGAAAAAGGCAAATACATGCTTCTTAGAGTCCAAGGCCATTTGCCAGTCTGTAGTTACTTTGGCAAGAGCTGATACTGTATTGTGTTTGGCTCTGAAGCCAGACTGAGCCGGGTTTAGCAACTTTCGTGAATTCAAATGTTCTCTAAGTTGGATGTTGACAATTTTTTCAAGTAATTTAGAGAGGACAGATAGTACAGAAATAGGCCGGTAATTGTTCAGATCACTCGGATCCCCAGTCTTGAATAATGGTAGGATGTGGGCAGTTTTCCACAAGACAGGTAGCTCACCTTGAAACAGAGAGGTGTTGAGTAAGTGTGTAATGGGGGCGGTCCGATAGGTGTGGCCAAGTTTTAGGAAGTAAGGTTCAATGTTATCTGCACCTGTACTCTTTTTTGTATCCAGAGAAAGGAGGAGGTCCTCCACTTGCTTGAACGTAATTGTGAGGAAGTTGAAGGGGGTGGGATGCGGTTGGTTATGGTTGTGATTATCAGTGAAGCCACAGTGTAGTCTCTTGCCGGGCTAAGTTTGCTGATAGGTGAGGTGTCAAGGCAAGCCCTGCAGTGGCAAAGTGATCATTAAGCTTCTCTAGTATATCAGCTTTGTCCGTATAGGTGGTACCATCAGACACAATTTTGTTTGGAAGGGGTGTTGCAGTGGACGGACCTTCGACTTCTTTGAGGATGTTCCAAAATTTGGCAGAGTTGTTTTTATTGTCTTCTAGTTCTTTTTGGAAGTACCTAGCTTTTTCTGACCCAATTAACTTAGTACAAGCATTCCTAGTGGTACGGAATGCTAACCAATCAGCCTCCAGGTGGGATTTCCTCGCTTTTTTCCACCAGTAGTCCCTATCCCTAAGTGCTTTCTTCAGGATGGGAGAGAACTAGCCAGGAGTTTTACTTTTTGATTTGATCAGTCTTAGTGGGGCGTGTTTGTCTATTAGCCCCAGTAAGAGGCTGTGAAAGATGTTAAATGCCTCGTTAAAGGTGGGGGCTAGATAGAAATCCTGCCAACGAATGTTGCTTAGATCTTTCAGGAAAGTATACTGGCAGAACTTTTTCAGGCATCTTTTCAATTTGAATTTGGAGGCCGTTTTTATTTGGGAAGGATGCTTCTGCTATACGCGGATGATGCGGTACTTTACGCGTCTAGCCCTGACCCTTTTCATCTACACCTAACCCTCCAGTCCTCCTTCAGCAAAGCAGAACAGTGGTTCTCTGACCAGTGCCTTATACCAAACTACAGAAAGACCAAGTTCATGGTCTTCTCCCACCCTCGGCACTCTAAGAAGGAACTTTGCCGCCAGATTCTAACAGTGGACGGAACCCCGTTTGAACAAGTGGACTCCTTCAAATACCTGGGCATCACCCTCGACCCGGCACTCAATTACCACCAGCACATACATCACCTGTCCTCTGCCATTAATGTCTGCCTCGGCCTGCTCTATCGGATTAAACACTGCCTTACTCCTGATGCCCTCCGAATTGCTGTCTCGTCCTCTGTCCTCTCTCTACTCAGTTATGGCATTCTCGTCTATAGTGCTGTCACCAGCTTGGCCCTTAGTAGGCTCTGCATCTCCCTAAACAAAACCTGCCACCTTGTACTGAAACGTGACCGGCTCACTCACACCTGCTCACATTATAACTCCACAAACTGGCTTAACTTAGACAACAGGATCAAATTCCACACCTGCCTAATGGCCAAAAAAAAAATCACCCTTGCCCCCCCTTCCCCAGTCTTACCTGCTTAATCTATCCAGCTACTACCCAAAAAGCAACCCGCAGCTCTAGCAAGAAACTCCTCATTGTTCCCCTCTGTCAGACCTCCAAATTTTAAAGATCCTTCAGCTACAAGACCCCCTCATGGATGAATGGCCTACCTAGCTTCATCACAAATGAAAATGCTATTGGCCTCTTCAAAACCCATCTTAAGGGGCATCTCCATTCCCTAAATAGCTGTGATTGCCACTGAGCCTGCTGCCGCTCGCTCCTCCCCCTGCCATGACAATGGCCTCTGGCTAGCTTACCCCACCTGCCCCCATCCCCTTTTTTTGTCCCTTTCCACCAATCATCAAGCATCTCAGCATAAATGCTTACATGCTCATCTGGTCAAAGTCTGTCTGATACTGATTGTGAGCCTTTAACTGTATTTATGTTATTATTACTGTGTAACTAGCGTGTCCTGCTACCTGTGTATATATTTACCTAATTACTGTTCTGTACCATTAATGTGAAGTGGAACCTTTGTAAATGAGTCTCTGACGCAAAGGTATTTTCTGAATTCTGAATAAATAAATAAATTATAAATAAATACTCTTTACAAATTTATTTATTTATTTAGATTTTGTTGACCAGGTGAGTGCACTAGACAAATCCTGCCTATTTTCAGACACGACCCTGGGGAGGGGGAAACAGATGTATGTCAAGTGACCTTGAACTGTGGTGCATTTCCTGGCTTATTTTGATGCTACATAACTCTTATCTTAGCTCTACTCTACCCCCGTGTTCTAAAATGACAATGTGTCTGGCTGCAGGGTGAATACACACTATTCTGTATGTGAGTTTAGCAAAATGCTGATATTCAGTATAACTGATGCATACATTGATTGCAGCCATCACCTGTTGTCTTAACATAGGCCAGGCTAATGTAAGCATTTTGCTAACTTCACATACAGAACTGAAGCATGATTTTAACCTGCAGCCACCAGCCAGCCAGATATTAGGGGTCTGGCGGAGGCTAGGCCCAGAGAAGCCCTGAGTTACTGTGGTTCATTTTGTGATTAACTGTAAAGCTCAGGAAGTCATCTGTCATCTCTCTATCACTCCTGGCTGTCAGGACAGTTACTATCCATGTGGCTCACAACGTACTAATATATTCCTTACCTGAGGATAGCCAGGGTCAGTGTACTGACCACCATTTTACTCATGCTAATACAAGTGTAACCCCTAGGTGGTACTATCCCAAGGGCTACTACCCCTGCCTGCTTGGCTAGTAGCAGGTTAAGGGGCCTGAGTTCTGAAATGGGTGCCTCCACCCAGAGGTCAGGGTTGGTAGTGGTCAAGCTAACCTGGGCACAGCCCTCCAGGACACTGTAGCCCCCCTCTGTCCTTACTAGTGGCCGGAACAATACACAATAATCACTTTCACAATACCCCTGATACACCACACAAGTACCCACACTGCTTGCACTTGCCACCAGGGTTTTTTTCCTCTGGCTCGACCCTGGGAACCCCCTGTAAAACAAGGTTATACACAGCAAATAACAGCAGTACAGTACTCTTGCACAAACTGGAACCACAGTCAGGGTAAATGCAAAAAAGAATTAGATCTGATTTATTTAAGGGACTTAAACAAGGGAGGGGTATAATCAGATTAATTTGCTTAAAGGCTATATCAATCAAACAGATATGCATGCACTTCAGGGTCCGTAAACAGTCACACACTCTGGGTACCCAGATGGAGAATGGTGGGTAGCCAGGAACGTTGCAGCTGGTCGGGGCCCTATGATGGAAGAAAACAACATGCACCACGCACTCTAATTGTAATCCGGAGCCGGAGGGCTCAGTTTATGAAAAGAAAACAACAAGACAGTCAGGTGACACACTTTTAGATTAGGCTGTTGTTGCAGGGAGCTACCCTGATGATTATTCATGATACCCAAGACTGGACATAGGCTGGACGAAATTTGAGACTGTAGGTGGTTGATCTGGAGTGCCAGGAGAAGCAGGGCCCACACGATTCGCCGAGGCGTCATTCCTGTTCAAGCATGGAGCAGGGGACCGATCCCCAGGCAGGTCTCATTGATGGCTTTCTCTCTGCAGCAGTTAGTCTGGCTGGGCCAGTATGGCAAGGCCCAGGCCAAATGGAGACAAATTCGGATACAGTCTGTTTTGGGCTGGATACAGCTCCCAGCAAGCAGAACACAGTTCACACAGTGGGGAACCAAATCACGACCCACTAACAACTCACAGCACATTTACATGTAAGGAAATTCTACTGTGCCAGGCAAGCCACTCTCCGGTCATGATCGCAAAGTCTCTGCACAAACTGGGGATTCAAAAGCAGCTGGAAATCCTGACAGGATGATCACATTCAGCAAAATCTTTGGTCTTCTTCAGGTTGATCCTGGTCACAACTAAGTGGCTTACTTCACTCTCACAAACTCAGATTCAGTCCAAACTGATTCTCTTCTCCCTCTCAGGGGTAGCAGGCAGGCACGCAGGCCAAAACTCAGGCCTTTCCACAAAAACTGTATTGAGCTGTTGCATCTTCAGCTACCAACTTAGATCTGACTCAACTGCCAGCAAGCCTGGGAATTTTCCCATGATCCAAAAGGTTTGGTTGGCTGATTCATCTGTCAGTCACAAGAGGAGCTTCCCCTTCAGGTGCAAAAAGGTGCCAAAAGCCCAAAACTACAATTCCTACAGATTCTGACTCCAGACAGCTCTTGTAGTCCGGCCCCATTTTAGATCCCACCAGTACTGATTGGTCCAATTCGGCAGTCCCGGACCAAAATTGTGGGGATAAACAAAACAGTCCTTGCTGCAAAGAAGGCAGGTTAGAAAAAACTACATTATCATTATCACTCTAAATGATTTTCAGCAAATAGTTACATCTTTCAACAGAGCTCCCTCTCAGATTACTTATGACTGCAATCCAGGCAGATCTTAAAGAGACAGTACACAGAGGTTATACAGGCACTCTCTGGCAATCACATTTAAACTGCTAAAAAGCAGGAGACCAGCCTGGCAGTGAGCATTTAGGCAAGCTCAAGGAAGACTTTTCGGGAACCCTCATTTGTAGGGGGGGTTACACCCTTCCCTGCCTGGAGAAAACTTGGCATCCGCGTCAAGTCTGTACCATCACAATGTTGCAAATGCAAACTATATGAGACATTTATACCATTAGCATGTTATGCAGGTGACATCTGATGCATCAGTCAACATAAGCGTATACCTTTACTATACCTATTCTCTGCACTTCACAATACTATATCCATTCTGACAATACAGCATGCATATTTCACACAGGTAGTTTACACATTACTATGCGGAATCATGTAATAACTTCTTGTACACTGAACAATGCAAGAGGGGGCCCTTCCCTATCAGATAACTTGGGGCTAGATGGGGCAGGGGCACCATACCTAGAAGGCAGAACAAACAACCTGGAATTGGCACATAGGCTCAGTTTAGGCAGTGAGCTCTGAGAAATATAAACCCCTCTGTGGACCACATTGAGAGGTAAATCCACCGGCCTCCCAGGAGAATCATAACTGAAGTGCACTACTGGCTTGACAGCTCGGCCAGTCTTTCTGAGAGGAACAACTACAGTCTCTGTACTCTCAGCACTGGTCTGGGGACTCTCATCACTTGTGAGGGGTGCCTCTGCCTGGATGAGAACATCCAAACTTGGGGCACTGTCGGCTCCTTGCTCTGTAGGCTCTGTTTCTACAACACTTGACTTGTTTTGCGAAGGCTCAGGCACAGTCAAGCTTTGAGGCATGGAAGGGGGGTGGTCAGCACTCTCATAGTGTTCTTCAAGTTCTGGTATGTCACCAGAAAGACTCAAACCCTCAGCTCCTTCTTCAGGCAAATCATACAGTTCCACAAGACACAGAGACTCAACATCTTCAGACATGATACTTTGCACTTCACTTTCTGGGAGCATTGGCTCCAAGGACGATGCTGGGGGGAAAGGCAGCCCAGAAGGCCCAGCTTCATCCCCACAATTAGTCATAGGGTGGCCTCAAAACAGCTGACTCAACTCGTAGGAGGGGTACTAGGCATTGTCACATTCACTTTCGCCGAGGTAGATGACAGTCACTATCGTTCTGAACCTGCTGCAGGGGAAACCTTGAACTTGTAACCACTGGGATAGGTCGAGTCTGTCTCTTTCTTGCAGCAGCATGAGTCGCTGGCCCAGAGGAATCAATCTCTGAGGGTTCAGCCTCAGTTATGACTTGGCTGATAGGTAGCAAGTGGTTACGGTGCATGGTCTTGACAGCTTTGGAGTTATTCTCTGGGTGCACCTTGTACATGGGTAAATCATTCAACTTTTCAACTACTACTTGGGGGAGATGGTGCCACCAATCAGCAATTTTATGTTTGCCAAGCAGTCCCAAATTGCATAACAACAAACGGTCTCCAGATTGAAGCTCTTGAGCCTTTACTTTTTTATCATGCCTCTCTTTGTTGGCTAGATTTCTCTTGGTGGCCATTGTCTGGGCCAGTTGATAGGCATGGTTCAATTGAGCTTTCAGTTTTTGTACACATTGCAGGTAGTTTTCGGCTTGGACGTCATCTGGAGAGACCCCAAAGCAGACATCAACTGGCAGCCAGGCCTCTCTCCCGAACATGAGGCGGTAGGGGGAGAACCCTGTAGCATTATTTTTCATGCAATTGTATGCGTGTACCAAGGTGCTAATCTGCTGGCTCCATTTATGCTTGTCTTTTGGGTGGAGGGTGCCCAGCATGTCAAGCAGAGTGCGGTTAAATTGTTCTGGTTGGGGATCTCCCTGCGGGTGATAGGGGGTGGTTCTTGACTTCCGCAACCCCCATACAGACAGCATTTCTTTGATTAGTTGACTCTCAAAGTCTCTTCCCTGGTCAGAGTGGATCCACTGGGGGGCACCATAGTGGACGAAGAAATTTTCCACTAGCACCTTAGTCACGGTAGATGCCTTTTGATCTTTGGTGGGAAAAGCTTGTGCATACTGTGTGAAATGATCTGTAACCACTAACACATTGCCAATGTTCCACTGATCAGGTTCTAAACACAAGAAGTCTATGCAGACTAGTTCCATGGGAGTGCTGGTAGTAATATTAACAAAGGGGGGCAGCCCTCTGAGGCAGGGCTTTTCTTTGCAGGCAGCGACTACAAGTCTTTACATGGTGCTCAACATTGACCCCCATTTTGGGCCAGTAGAAGCAAGATTGTACCAGGCCAAGGGTTCTGTCAATACCGAGGTGCCCCATGTGATTGTGGAGGGACCTCAGTACCAAATCTTTAATGGCCGTGGCAGGACCAATTGGTGCTTGTCTACTTTGCCACTATGATCTACTGTCTCTCTATATAACAACTGATTGAACAACTTCAATTTGGGGCCTTCTTTAAAAAATAAAGCAGTTCGCAAGTCAGTGGAACGTAACTTAGACACATCTTTCCCCGCATGCAGGGCATCAAGTGCTGGCTGAATCATAGGATCTTGAGCCCACTGAATGCTGTCATTGTCAAATTGAGGTAGTACACTAATATCTAGAGCAGAGAAGTGGCAATAAGCAGCTGGTCTTCAGGTGTCAGAAGGGCCCAAGCAAAGTCCACTGTGTCCGCAGACATCTGTTCATCACCATGAAACTTTTGGCACAATGCTGGAATGTCAGGTTCAGACAGCCTGACCCAGTCACCCTTGGAAGTGGGCCTTCATGATAGGGTGTCTGCATTAATATGGTTCAGGCCTGGTCTGTATTCAACAGCATAATTACAGGTTGATAATGCAGAAAGCCACCGGTGCCCAGTGGCGTCTAACTTAGCTGAAGTCTGTACATAGGTCAATGGGTTATTGTCAGACTTCACCAATATCTTTGTCCCATAGAGGTATTCATGAAATTGGTCAATGATGGCCCATTTTAGCGCAAGGAACTCCAACTTATGCACAGGGTAGTTTCGTTCGGACGGGGTCAAGCTCCTACTGGCAAAAGCTACTGGTCTCAGGCCATCCTCATGGTCTTGATACAGCACCATTCCTAGACCCTGCAGACTAGCGTCCATATGCAGCACATAGGGTTTGGTGGGGTCAGCATAGGCAAGGATGGGGGTGTATATTGAGCTGGTATATGATCTCATGGAAGGCTGCTTCACAGTCAGGCATCCAACAGAGCCCGAAGAGTTCACCTGGGTGGAAGTATATTTTATCTGGTTCTTTAATGGCCCCTTTTTTGTATTTACGATTGGTGGGAGGGTAATTCTGGGTAAGGTTCAAGAGTGGGTGAATCACCTTGGAATAGTCTTTTATTAACCTGCAGTAGTAGCTACAGAACCCCAGGAAATGTTGTAGTTCTTTCAGATTATGGGGCTGGGGCCAAGTAGTCAGTACTTCAACCTTACTGGGATCAGTCTCTATCCCTTTTACATAGAAACATAGAATTTGATGGCAGATAAGGACCACTTGGCCCACCCAGTCTGCCCATTTCCCTACCTATTGGATAAACTGCAGATCCTAGTTAACCAGCAGCCTACTTCTTTCTACCCCCACCCCCTAGAATTGCCTTATGACTGTCCCATGCATGCTTGAATTCCACCGCTGTTTTTGACTCCACAACCTCCTCCGGAAGGCCGTTCCATGCATCCACAACCCTCTCTGTGAAAATACTTCCTTAAATTACCTCTGAGCTGCCCCCCCTCTATCTTCAAATTGTGCCCCCTTGTTCTTGCACACCTCTTTTTTTGAAAGATGCTACCCTCTTGGACTTTGTTGATTCCCTTGAGGTACTTGAAAGTTTCTATCATGTTCCGCCTCTCCCTCCTTTCCTCGAGGCTGTACATATTAAGCTCCTTTAGTCTCTCTTCATATGTCTTCCGGTGCAGACCCTGCACCATTTTAGTTGCCCTCCACTGGACAGCTTCCATCCTGTCTATGTCTTTCATGAGATTGGGTCTCAGAACTGCCGCAGTACTCCAGATGGGGTCTCACCAACTGTCTGTACAGAGGATAATAACTTCCTGTTTTCTATTGGTGATGCCTCTCCTATGCATCCCAGTATCCCCCAGCCCTCCTTGCTGCCCTCTCACATTGCTTGCCCACCTTTAGGTAATCTGATATGACTACCCCAGGTCCCTTTCCATTTTGTTGTTGTTAGTATCTCACCCCCATTGTACTCTTCCCTGGGTTTTGTTTCCCAGGTGCATTACCTTGCACTTCTTAGCATTGAATCTAAGCTGCCATACATTTGACCATTCCTCTAACCTTGCCAAGTCCCTTCTCATCCTTTCCACCCCACCTTGTGCATCAACTCTGTTGCAGATCTTTGTGTCATCTGCAAAGAGGCATACTTTTCCTTCAGTCCCTCTGCAATGTAGCTATAAAGACATTGAAGAGGACAGTCTAATACTGAACCCTGCGGTACCCCACTAGTAACCCCCTTTCTTCAAAGTGGACTCCATTTACTATTACCTCTGTGTCCTATTCTCCAGCCAATTCTTTACCCAGGCTGTCATCTTGGGACCCACTCCCAGGCTGACTAACTTGTATATTAATCTTTTATGTGGGACTGTATCAAATGCCTTGCTAAAGTCTAGGTAGGCCATGTCCACAGCCCCTTCCTGATCTACTACTTTGGTCACCCAGTCAAAGAAATCTATCAGATTCGTCTGGCATGACCTTCCTGCTGTGATACTATGTGCCCTACATACTTCATGGAGGTTTGGAAAAACTGGCACTTGTCAATGGATAGCTTGAGGCCGAGGTCTTCCAGTCAGCCTAGGACTTTAAACATTCAGTTCTCATGCTCCTCTAAGGTGCTCCCAAACACAATGACATTGTCCAAGTACACCAGGCATTCCAGAAAATCCGTATCTCCCACCGCACATTCCGTCAGTTGCTGAAAGGTGGCCAGGGTGCTCGATATCCCCTGTGGTATCCTCAGAAACTCGTAGAACCCCAGTGGAGAGATGAAGGCTGTTTTCTCACAGTCTTCCAGGGCCATCGGGATCTGGTAGTATCCGCTGCGAAGATCCAACACTGAGAACCATTTGCTCCCATTCAAGCAGTCCAGGGCATCTTATATACGAGGCATAGTGCATTGGTCTGGGATGGTCTGCCGGTTCAGGGTTCGATAATCAACACACATCCTCACAGACCCATTCTTCTTACACACAACCACAATGGGAGAGGTGTATGGGCTCCTGGATTCTTATATCACACCAGCAGTGAGCATTTCCTGTGGGTGTCTTCTCACATCATCTATGTCTGCTGGGGCTAGGCGTTGGGACCTCTCTCGAAATGGCCGTTCATCATGCAGGCGTATGTGATGCTCCACACCCTGGACACATCCCACATCCCATTCCTTCAATGAAAACACTTGGTCTCTCTGTGCAAGTCTCTTGCTAATTCTAGCCTTCCATTCAGCTGGCAATGGGGAGTGACCAAAGCCAAACAAGTCTGGGGTCACTCTCTCCTTCTCACTAGGGTGCTTGTTGCTGGGCAATGCTGCAGTGTCTGTGCAGTGTACCATAGCTAGGGTGCACCCTCTGTTCACCCGGATCTCCCGATCTGACACATTGTGAATCTGAACCATCACTTGTCGTACATAGGCATGGGCATGAGCAGGCAAGATGCTGGACTTGACCAATAATCGTTCCAGCAATCTTTCATCACCTGGCACATTCAACATCAGTATTTTGTTCTTGACATCTTTCCGGAGGCAGACCTCCCCTTGAATGGTACACTGGGTGTTAGGGGCCAGTGCTATTTAATCGGGATCATTCTTCCACACAGTCCCCACCAGTTCATCGTGGTCTACTTCCTCGGGTTTCTGTTGCAAATCATAGGCCCTCTTGATCAGAGCTGTAATTCTCAGGGCCCTCCCAGTCTGTCGCCCTTGTTTCTCATGACAGAGTTGCACCAGTCTCCCAAACATATGGCCGTTTGTTCCGGTTAGCAGGGGAATCCCATCATACAGTCTGGTGGGGGACACACTAGGGCCAGTGTCTCTACTTGCTCCTCTACGCCAGTGACAGTTGCAGGAAAGGACAACCAGAGGCGGTCATATCCTAGATATGGATAAGACTTGTCGCTCAGCCCCCACACATGTAGGCCTTCCAGGGATTGTAAGGACACATCAGATAAGTGTTTGTTATACCAGTCCTGAAACACAATGGTCACTTGCGACCTACTGTCAAGCACAGCCTGAGTAGGAATATCATTCACAGCTACAATAGTCTCCATTGAAGGGCCCACTATCTTGGACCAGTCTGGAGGGACAACAGCAGGGGCCGGGACAGACAATTTAGCCACAGAGGGGTTTGAGTTAGGATGGCCGAAGCTTTTACTGCTGTCATTTCGTGCACCCCTTGACCACTGACTCATTTTCCGAAGTTCTCCTTGAAGCTAGTTCACCACTTTCTCTAAGTCCTTCTGAGACTGGCATTCCCTCTTCATATGGCCATCCTTGCCGCAATTGTGACAAAAGACACGCTCTCTGGGCATTCTTGGGGAAAACATAGCAGGGGATGCTGGAGCATGGATGGGAGATTGTGATCTGACTTCTTCGGGTAGTGTACCATGTCTCAAAAGTTCCTTTAGGGTGGCAGTCAATTTCTTGAGCTCAGCCAAGAAGCCACCCCCAGTAGAGGATGCCTGAGGGTGCACCCCCACCCCCATAACAGTCACTTTCTGACAGGGACCAGGGTCTCTGTCAGCAGAGGATACCTCAACGAACATACCAGGTTGTGCTTTTCTGAATTCCTTCAGCAACTCCTCCTCCTCCCACTGTTTAGCCCATGGCGGGACACTCTTAGTGGTCTCCATTTCGGAAGGGCCTTCCGGTGCCATGATCACTTAGGCTGCACTCACCCCGTTATTACACTCTCCCTCTTCATCTTCTACCTCCCGGAGTTCTTTTATCAAATCACAGTAGTCAGCTGGGTTATCCTCTCCTATCCTGGAGCCTTAACTGGATGATCTGCAGTTTAGAATGCTTGGCATGTTGCAGTATGTGCCCCAATCTCACACGGTTCAAATCACTAGTGGCTACCCCACCTTTCCAGTAAGCTTTCTGCAGAGCTCTTTCTAGGTGAGTAACATACACAGAGAAACATTGCTTGATACCTTGGAATTTCTACTTCAAAGTCTCCCCTGACTCAGTGCTTCAGGTACAGATAGGTACTTTTGAGCAGATGCATCAGGGTTTGTGGACCTCAAAAATGTAACGGCTTCATGGACAGGGCCCCTCAAACTTTCTATGATTCTTTTCCACTTCTCAGCCTCCACACACTGCCACTCTGGTACCAAGGGGGCAACATAGTTGATCCAGGTCTCCCAGTCATCCTTCCCGGGGGTGGGAAGGGTGCCCGAGAAGATTCTCAGCCTTCAGTAGGAGTCGTGACTAATGGTGGGTACAGACATAGGGGCCAGCATTGGCACAGGCACAGAAGGCGAAGCAGTAACAGGTGCTGGAGTGGGAGGGGGTGTTGGGAAAAGAACACCCCCAGGTGGCAGGAACAGTTTCTTAAAGTCCTCTACGGTTTTCCCTTCCTCAGTCTCAGATAATGGTGGGCTCTCATCCTCCCCAGGGTCTGTAGTGTCTTTTGTTATCACTTTCCAGGCGGCTGGGACCCCTTCTGAGGCAATAGTCTGTGGCACTTCAGAGCTGTCCATGAGGTCACTACACTCTACCAAGGCTACGAAGTTTTGGGCGATCAAATCAACCTGTCGACCCACCACCACTGGGTTTTCTAAACATTCAGCTTTGGAGATTGCTCACTCTACAGTGTCCTTACTGATACCCAAGGGAACATCCAGTATAAGCAGAGCATTTTGGGGGTCAATCTCCTGCCCAGTACACCACCCCACCAACTGGTGTACAGCCATTTCTACTGGGGTAGCCATTAATCTTTAACAATAATTTGTAATTTTTGTCCACTAGAAGGCAAAAAATCCTAGCGGTTAACCTCCAAGATGTAACCCCTAGAGTCATAGGTGGCACTATCCCAAGGGCTACTACCCCTGCCTGCTTGGCTAGTAGCAGGTTAAGGGGCCTGAGTTCTGAAATGGGTGCCTCCACCCGGAGGTCAGGATTGGTAGTGGTCAAGCTAACCTGGGCATAGCCCTCCAGGACACTGTAACCCCCCTCTTTCCTTACTAGTGGCCAGAACAATACACAGTAATCACTTTTACAATACCCCTGATACACCACACAAATACCCAAACTGTTTGCACTTACCACCAGGGCTTTCCTCTAGCTCGACCCTGGGGACCCCCTGTAAAACAAGGTTATACACAGCAAATAACAGCAGCACAGTACTCTTTCACAACCTGGAACCACAGTCAGGGTAAATGCAAAAAAGAGTTAGATCTGATTTATTTAAGGGACTTAAACAAGGGGGGGGGCATAATCAGGTTAATTTGCTTAAAGATTGTATCAATCAAACAGTTATGCATGCACTTCAGGGTCCATAAACAGTCACACACTCTCGGTACCCAGATGGAGAATGGTGGGCAAGCCAGGAACATTGCAGCTGGTTGGAGCCCTGTGATGGAAGAAAACAACATGCACCACACACACTAATTGTATTCCGGAGCCGGAGGGCTCAGTTCGTGAAAAATAAAGAACAAGACAATCAGATGACATACTTTTCGATTAGGCTGTTGTTACAGGGAGCTAACCTGATGATTACTTAAGATACCCAGGACTGGACACAGGCTGGACAAAAATTGAGACAGCAGGTAGTTAATCTGGAGTGCCAGGAGAAGCAGGGCCCACACAATTGGCTGAGGTGTCGTTCCTGTTTAAGTTTGGAGCTGGGGGCTGATCCCTAGGCAGGTCTCTTGTCGATGGCTTTCTCTGTGCAGCGGGTAGTCTGGCTGGGCCAGTGTTGCAAGGCCCAGGCCAAATGGAGACGAATTCGGATACAGTCCGTTTTGGGCTGGATACAGCTTCCAGCAAGCAGAACACAGTTCACACAGTGGGGAACCAAATTACGACCCACTAACGACTCACAGCACATTTACATGTAAGGAAATTCTACTGTACCATGCAAACCGCTCTCCGGTCTCGATTGCAAAGTTTCTGCACAAACCGGGGATTCAGAAGCAGCTGGAAATCCTGACCGGCCGATCGCATTCAGCAAAATCTTTGGTCTCCTTCAGGCTGATTCTGGTCACAACTCAGTGGCTTAGCTCATTCTCACAAACTCAGATTCAGTCCAAACTGATTCTCTTCTCCCTCTCAGGGTCAGCAGGCAGGCATGCAGGCCAAAACTCAGGCCTTTCCACAGAGACTGTATTGAGCTGTTGCTTCTTCAGCTCCCAACTTAGATTTGACTCAATTGCCAGCAAGCCTGGGAATTTCCCCAAGATCCAAAAGATTCGGTTGGCTGAGTCATCTGTCAGTCACAACAAGAGCTCCCCCTTCAGGTGCAAAAAGGCACCAAAAGCCTAAAACTACAATTCCTACAGATTCTGACTCCAGACAGCTCCTGTAGTCCGGCTCCATTTTAGGTTCCACCAGTACTGATTTGGTCCAATTTGGCAGTCCCGGGCCAAAGTAGTGCGGATAAACAAAACAGTCCTTGTTGCAAAGAAGGTAGGTTAGACAAACTACATTATCATTATCACTCTAAATAATTTTCAGCAAACAGTTACAGCTTTCAACAGAGCTCCCTCTCAGATTACTTATGACTGCAATCTAGGCAGCTCTTAAAGGAAAACTACACCCAAAACTTGAAAAAATATATGTTGTGCAGAGTGTTTTAATTTGTATGTGAAGTTCTAGTGTTTCCTTCCCTCTGACTGGTATTAGGAGTTTTCCCCAAATTAGCCTGCTAGCTTTTTGCTAGTTTTACAACCCCTGGGGATCTTCATACCTGATAGTGTAATTGTATTTCTTGTTCCCACATTGCATCTTGTCTCATGTGACTGTGATGTAAGAGAGACCCAACATTCAGCACACACATGCCAAACAAACTAAATATCTTGGAAGCTTTACAAGCTGCACAAAAATTACCAGCAGCAAAGTTTTTCGGGACAGTAAAACCTTTAGGATGAAGGTGGTCACCAAGCTGAATTCTACAGATTTTAAAATATAGCCATCTCTATTGTTGTGAACTGATTGTAATGCAATGCGTTCTGCTGTATTTATGGGCTCTGCTACATCACCATCACATGAAACAAGGTGCATTATAGGACAAAGAAATGCAGTAAAGCTATTTGATATGGAGATCTCCAGGGGTCGTAAAACTACCCTAAAGCTAGCAGGCTAATTTAGGAGGAACTCCTAATACCAGTCAGAGGGAAGGAAACACTAGAACTTCACATACAAATTAAAACACTCTGCACAGCATATATTTATTCAAGTTTTGGGTGTAGTTTTCCTTTAAATAGATAGTACACAGAGGCTATACAGGCACTCTCTGGCAATCACATTTAAACTGCTAAAACACAGGACACCAGCCTGGCAGTGAGCATTTTGGCAAGCTCAAGGAAGACTTTTCAAGAACCCCCATTTGTAGGGGGGTTACACAAGCCCTGCCCATTAGTTTTTTCATTTGACCCTTACTTTTTCTACTCAATGGCTCAATTATTCCATCAAGATAAATGTCTGAAATGAACCCTGAATATGTGTCTAGGTGGACTAGCACTACGATTTTACTGTGATTTGTTCAGTGTTATAAAGTATTTGGCTGTGGATGAAAACTTTATCCCTAGTTCACAAGTTGGTGTGCTTAAATCATGACTGCCTATCTTGCTTAAACAGTGACAGACCCTCTGTAGCTAGATTACGGGGCTGGACACAAAAAAAAACCCTGTAGGAGCCAAGGATTTGTAGTACTTTGACTTAGTTGCAGAAAAATATCTACACACAATACAGGACAAAAGATTACTTCAGCATCCTAATCCACACACCTGTATTGGCCCATAAAGCAAATGTAGAAAAACAATTATCTATACACAGCAATAGGCCAGAAATAACGAGCATTTCTTAATGCCGAATGTTGCTTGCTTCTATGTGCTGTTTAGGTATTTGGAAGTCATTGGAGTGCAAATATTGAAAATTTGCGAACTTACAAGCGTGCGTAGGAACTGCTCAATGCACGCTCGTAAAACAGTCATTTTTAGGAATTCTTTCACCAAATTTTCAACATTGCCATTTTAAGATCTCTGCTCATGAACAGTGTCACTGTGATTTTGTTAATGTGTCCCATACATTGAGTTTGCACACCGACTGCGCCATTGTGCGCTACATGGGCTGAAACACGTTTTGGGCAGGATGTGAAAAATGACAGCTGTACTGCTCATGAGGAGGTATGATAAAATGCCAATGTTGAAAATCTGGAGTGAAAATATTGAAAATTCACAAACCTACGAGCGTGCGTAGGAACTGCGCAACGTACGCTTGTAAAACAGTTATTTTTAGGAAAGTTTTTTCCAAATTTCAACATAGCCATTTTAAGACCTCTGCTCATGAACAGTGTCACTGTGATTTTCTTAATTTGTCCCATACATTGATTTCGTACACCGGCTGCGCCATTCTGCGTTACATGGGCGGAAACATATTTTGGGTGAGATGTGAAAAATGACAGCTGTATGACTCATAAGAAGGTGTGGTAAAATGGCAATGTTGAAAATCTGGAGTGAAAATATTGAAATTTGGTGAACTTACGAGCCTGCGTAGGAACTGTGCAACACACGCTCGTAAAACAGTCATTTTTTGGAATTGTGGCACCAAATTTTCAACATGGGGTTTTTGGGACACCTTCTCATGAGTGATGTCACTGTCATGGCGGTATTCGGGCCCCAAAGGGTGATTTTGCAGTCACTGCGAAAATCACCCTTCGGCCCGAATAACGCCATGACAGTGACATCATTCATGAGAAGGGGTCCCAAAAACCCCATGTTGAAAATTTGGTGCAAAAATTCCCAAAAATGCCTGAGATATGCAACAAAGTTGAAACCCCCTATCTATCCCATTATACAGCTTACGGCATTTCCTCAGTTCGCGGTCAGCTTTGAAGAGTCAGACATGTTCCGGTCCACGAAGATCGTCGCACGGTCCAGATAAGTATAGGGTGGGGGGTGTGGGAGGCTAGGTGTGCAGTGGGTGGAGTGCGGGTTGTGGGAGGGGATGGGAGGCGCACCGTGGGACCCGTTTTCGTTTTACAGGTTTCAATAAAAAAAGGCGTCGTGGGGCGTTTGCCCGCATGGTGGGCTCCAGCGTGGCACAGAATATTGGGGGGCGTTCAGCGGCGGGGGATTGGGCACCCCGTCGGCCATAGGACTGCTTGCCATGCTGGGGTGGGCTCCCAGCGTGGCACCCGACTACTGGGGGGCGTAGCTCAGCCGATGGGGATTGGGCACCCGTCGGCTATACAGTGCGTCTTGAGGCGCATACGCCTGCGGTGGGGAAGCTGCGTGTGAGCAGCCTCTTATCAGTGCTCACTGAGCGTAGCTCCCCTTTCAACTGTGCGCCACTGCATTTTGGAGCGTGTCATAGACAGCTCCAAAATGCATTGGCTTACAGGGCCCGTGCCTGCCAGCACACTGACTGAATTGGAGGAGGAGGTGACACACCTCCGAAATCTCCGATGATGGCACTATGTTTCTTGCACATGCGTGCAAGCAATATAAAAATGCATCAGGCATTTGCTCAGCTGCAGTTGGACTATGAGACTCACTGTGCAAAATGCAGGCAGCCACACAGGGTCTCAAACACAGATTTACAGGAACCTGGCAAAATGGAGGAGTTCAGTCTTTATTTCCCTTAGCTTTTGCTGCAGACTGAAGTCTGGATGAACAAAGACTGAAGCGGCCACACAAGATGAGCTCTAGAGCCTGATATTGTTGTATAAGGAAGAGGAGGTCACATTCTTATTGTTAGCCCCTTTTGCAGAGATTGCTGGACCATGACCAAAATTTCAGGCAGCCAGGAATGATGACCTCTGTAGAGATTAAAAACAAGCATTTGTCAATGCCGAATGTTTGCTTGCTGGCATTGGCAGTGGTAGTGTAGAAGTTACAGAGCTGCGTAATAGGTATGGCAGTGAAGTATTTAACTGAAGCCAACCCCACCACCACCCTGCAGAGAGTGACAGGCATTGGGGTGTGCCTTTGGGTCGTCAGGCATAACGGCCACGCCATTTCACCACACCCCACCCTGCAGACACTGACAAGTGTCACGGTGTTCCTTGGGGTCTTTGGCCCTTATGCGCACCCCATTCCGTTAGGAAATATGGTGAGACCAGTCAGTCTTACCTCAGTAGTGGGCAAGATTATGGAGGCACTCCTTAAGGAAAAGATAGTGCAACATCTGGATTCCATAGGGGCACAGGATCCAAGACAGCATGGGTTTACAAAAGGAAGGTCCTGTCAAACTAATCTCAGATTTCTTTGACTGGGTAACCAGAGTGGTGGACCAAGGGGGAGCAGCTGATGTCGCCTACCTTGACTTCAGCAAAGCTTTTGACACTGTTCCACATAGAAGATTGATAAATAAGCTGGGTAGGCTCGGGTGGATCAGAAGTTGGTCAACTGGGTGGAAAACTGGTTGACGGGCAGAAAACAGAGAGTGGTAGTAAATGGTATACAGTCAGAAGAGATCGTCACAAGTGGGTACCTCAGGGATCAGTCCTGGGGCCAGTCCTCTTCAACATCTTCATTAGTGACCTTGCAGATGGACTAGAGGGTAAGGCTTGTCTGTTTGCAGATGACACCAAGATCTGCAACAGAGTAGATGATCCAGATAGGGTGGGCAGAATGAGAAGATCTGGATAAACTAGCAAAATGGTCAGAAGAGTGGCAACTGGATTTAATGCAAAGAAGTGCAAGATCATGCACATAGGGAAGAGAAACCCTGAAGCCACCTATAGGCTGGGAGGGGAGTTGCTAGCAGTCACAAAGGAAGAAAGAGACTTGGGCATCATCATCACTGATGACCTGAAATCATCCAAGCAGTAGGTAAGGCTAGGGGTGTTGGGGTGTATTAGTAGGGGTATCACAAGTCATAAGAGGGAGGTAATAATCCCTCTTTACAAGACACTGGTTAGGCCCCATCTGGAGTACTGCGTGCAGTATTGGAGGCCACACCTTCACAAGGACATTAACCAAATTGAGGCAGTCCAGAGAAGGGCAACCAAAATGGTGCAGGGACTGCATCAGAAGACATATGAGGACAGATTAACAGAGCTCAATATGTATACCCTTGAGCAAAGGAGGGAGAGAGGTGATATGATCGAGGCATTCAAACACCTTAAGGGCATTAACAAGCTGAAAGAGTCTAACATGTTTAAATATAAGAAAAATAGCAGGACAATAGGACACAGCATGAGATTAGAGGGGGCCGATTAAGGGGGAATGTGAGGAAATTCTTTTTCACAGAAAGGGTGGTGGATGCATGGAATAGCCTACCTCAAGAAGTGGTGGCTATGAATACAGTGCAGGGCTTCAAACAGGCATGGGATAGGCATAAGGGAGCAATACAAATGAGTATGAATAGATAGGCCACTGACAGAGCAAAGGCCGATGGCACATTTATAAGGTAGAAAAAGAAATGGGCAGACTGGATGGGCCTTGCGGTCCTTATCTGCCGTCAACTTCTATGTTTCTATGAGATGGGTGCGATATAGGAGAATGGGGTGAACTTTGGGGCCGAAGAGTCCAAGGCATACCTCCATGCCTCTCACTGGCTGCAGGGTGTGGAATGGTATGAGCATTACAGGCAAGAATCCCAAGTCACACCCCTGATGCCTGTCATTCTCTACAGGGTTGGGCATTATGGTTGGAAACCCAAATACCTCAGGCATTCGTTGGTATTTTCACTCCAAATTTTCAACATTATTTTTTTGTGACCTCACCTCACCTCATGAACAGTGGCAATATCAGTTTGTTAGCCGAAAGCTGCTTATGCACAGCGACTACAGCATTTAGCACCACAGGTGCAAAAACATTCCGAACAGGATGTAAACAATGACAGCTGTACTGTTCATGGGGAGGTGTAAAAAATGGCAATGTTGCAAATCTGCAGTAAAAATATTAAAAAAGCTGGTGAAGTCACAAGCATACATAGAAACTGTGCAACGCACACCCGTAATATAATTAGGTTGGGGATTTTTTACAGCAGATTGTCAACTCAGGCATTTTGGTGCCTCCGATCATGAACAGTGTCATTGTGATTTTCTTTATCTGTCCCGAACAATGATTTCCCACCGCGACCACGCATCTCTGCGCTGAAAGTGTGAAAACACATTTCGGCCATGTTGTGGAAAATGACAGCTGTACTGTTCATAAGGAAGTGTGGAAAAATGCCACTGGTGAAAATCTGGACTGAAAATATTACGAAGTCATGAACTTATGAGGGTGCGTGGAAACTGTGCAATGCTCACTCGTAACACAGTCATTTTATGGACTTTTGTCACCAAATTTTCAACATAGTCATTTTAAGACCTCTGCTCATGAACAGTGTAACTGTGATTTTTGTAATCCGTCCCAAACATTGCTTTTGCACACCAACAGCACCATTGTGCGCTACATGTGCGATAACGCATTTTGGGCGACATATGAAAAATGGCAGCTGTACTGTTCATAAAGAAGTGTAATAAAATGGCAATGCTGAAAATCTGGAGTGCAAATATTGAAAATTCACAAACTTATGAGCGTGCGTAGGAACTGCGCAACGCACTCGTAAAACAGTCATTTTAGAATTTTTCACCAAATTTTCAACATAGCCATTTTAAGACCTCTGCTCATGAACAGTGTCACTGTGATTTTCTTAATTTGTCCCATACATTGATTCCGCACACTGACTGCGCCATTGTGCGCTACATGGGCGGAAACACGTTTTGGGTGAGATGTGAAAAATGACAGCTGTACTACTCATAAGAAGGTGTGGTAAAATGGCAATGTTGAAAATCTGGAGTGAAAAAAAAGTCATTTTTTGGAATTTTTCCACCAAATTTTCAAAATAGGCTTCTTGAGAGCCCACCTTATGAACACTGCAGTGTCATTTCGTTAATCGTTCCGGAAAGGTGATTTCGCACAGTGGCTGCGAAATCACCCTTCAGGCCTGAGTAACACCATGACAGTGCAAGAATTCATGAGGAGGGGTCCCAAAAACCCCATGTTGAAAATTTGGTGCAAAAATTCCCCAAAATGCCTGAGATATGCAACAAAGTTGAAAAACCCCTATCTATCCCATTATACAGCTTACCGGCATTTCCTCAGTTTGCGGTCGTCTTTGAAGAGTGCAGACGTGTTCCTGGTCCACCGAAGATCGTCATGCTGGACTCCGGAGGTATGTATGGGGTGAGGGGTGGGGAAGAGCTGGGTGCGCGGTGGGTGGGTGCGGGTTGTGGGAGGGGCCAGGGAGAAGCGCCGAGGGAAAGTTTTTATTTACAGTTTTTTTTTTTTCAGTGACGACGCTGGACGCTTGCCACGCTAGTGGGCTCTCAGCGTGGCACAAGGACGGCTGGGGGCGGAGCCGACGTGGGGATTGGGCACCCCTGTCGGTCATATCATCAGTTGCCACGCTGGGTGGGCTCCCAGTGGCAACCTGTACTCTGGGGAGGACAGTGGAGCTGATGGGGATTGGGCACCCCGTCGGCTATACCATGAGTTGCCATGCTGGGGTGGGCACCCAGTGTGGCATGTGGAAAGCTTTGGGGTAAGCGCAGCACAAGCTGATGGGGATTGGGCACCCCGTCAGCTATACAGTGTGTGCATGGGGCAACACGCGAGTATGCGTGTGTGTGTGTGTGTGTGTGTGTGTGTGTGTGTGTGTGTGTGTGTGGCGTGTGTGTGTGTAGGGGGCTGCGCGCGGGCAGGCGATATCTTATTGCTGCTCACTGGGCGTGGCTCCCCCTTTCAACTGCGCCACTGCATTTGGAGCTGTCATATACAGCTCCAGCATGCATTGGCGGACTGGGGCCGCACCTGCCAACACACTGACTGAATTGGAAGAGGGGGTGACACACCTCCGAAAACTCGGATGATGGCACTATGTTTCTTGCACATGTGTGCAAGCAAACATAAAAATACATTTTCACAAACTCTAAACTAGATTTATTGCAAAGAAGTGCAACATTATGCACCTAGGAAACAAAAACCCAGGTGAAGTGTACACAATCGGGGCCGGGGTACCAAGAACAATAAAAATGGAAAGGGACCTGTAGTCACACCTGATGACCTAAAGGTAGCCAAGCAACGTGAGAAGGCAGTAAGGAGGGTTGGGGATACTGGGATGCACAGGGAGAAGCACCACCAGTATAAAACACTTCTAGAGACCATCTCCGCAGTAACAGACAGTATGGATGCAGTCCAGAGGAGGGTAACTAAAATGGTTCCCAGAGAATACGAACATACGAATGTGCCAGCAGAAACAGACCATACATTCTAATAGTCAAAAGTCGACTTCGGCACTGCCAGCCATTTTCTAATTGAATATTCACAATGCTTGCATCCAGTTTGTGCTCTGCCCCCTCCCCCCCAATTTCCACTATCCTGTTAGCACTGGGCAAGAACTTTGTAGTCAAATTCAGTCCTCTCACAGTGCTCTCTCTCCAGGCAGTTTGGCAATTTAACCATTAAAATATCCCCCTTTTTTTAAACTCATCCAGACACCCACCCCCAGCAGCTGGAAAGCAAGCCCCTCCCCCCCATAAATTGAACACACCATAAAAATCAAAGGTTTGGTCAGCCACACCTCTTTAAACCATTACAATAAAAATTATCCCCTTTTCTAACCCCATGTATTCTTCTATATTCATAGCTGTATGCAGTCTGCCTCCTAAGTAGAACTGCCCAGAAAGAATTGGAACAATATGTAAATGATAGAACCTGTCATTGCTCGATACACACATTCAAACTGCTGCCCTCATTTATTGCAACATTCTATCAACGTCTCAGATTTCTCACTCCGCCTTACAAGTTAGATGCCTGGAGATCATCTCGTCAGTTCGAGCTGATTCCAGTTTTATAAGTATTATCTAGCGTAATATTTAAACTGTTGCCTTTGTTTATTGTTTAATTTCATCTTATTATATTAAAAAGTTAAGTTTCTTTTGTTTAGTGGTAAAATCGTATTATTTCTCGGTTCCTCACGGTTCGGTATAACCGCTGAGGAACCGGGGCTTTTCTAGTTAATTTGGCGCTTCTCTCCTTAGTTTTACTTATACATTTTGTGTATTTTTGTTAATTTCTGTGTTTTAAACTCATTCTTTGTAACCTAGCGGTCGGTTCTTCTGAACCGGTACCCCGGTTCCTGTGAATCGCTGACCCGGTTCGATACATAAGTTATTGGTTCTTTCCTTGGATCCTTAATCGATTCCTGAACCGACAAAAAAAAAACAAAAAAAAAACCTTAGTTTGAATACTAGTAAGTGGTTGCCGTTTTTTCTCCTGGAAAGGGAAACACAAGAAAAATTGAAGAAAAAGACTGGTCCCCCAGGTTTTAAAAACTGTACAAACTGTGGGGAAGTTTTTGCTAAAGCTGACAAACATGACATTTGTTTGGTCTGCTTGGGACCTGATCACTTTTCAGCAGGCTGTGCCATTTGTAAATCCTTCCCTCCTAAAACAATTGAGAAAAGGATAGAAAGGCAGAAGAAAAAAGTGGAAGGTGGTTCCTTGGGCTCTAACCAGCCACCAAAAACTGCAGGTCAAACTGCCTTATCTACTGTTACTACCCCTGAGAAGGGTGTTTCTGGCACTTTAAAAAGGGGGAGTGGTCCAGCTGACTCTCCAGCCCCCTCCAAAACATCTAAGAAAACTAAACACATAGAGCCCCAGGCCTCTGTTCCACAAGGGGTCTCTACTGTGTCTCATAGCCTGCCTTCTGCAGAGGAGATATATCAGGCTATGAAGGTTCTGCAGGCTTTAAATGGGATTCTGCCTGCTCACCCTGCTCAACCTGCTTCTCGTAAGGCTCCTGCCACAGCTCCTACCCCTGAGTCACAGGAACTGGAATGTGATGACTATGGTGAGATGGATCCTGAACAGGATGAACCTATAGAGCCTGAAATCTCACCTGAGCAGGAGTTGGGGTCTCCCCCTCGACCTGAGGATTTTTCTTCTCACTTTTCTTTTGTGAGAAAGATAGTGGATGCTCTGGACTTAGCTACCACTGAAGTGGTCGATGATGAAGAGGAGGCCGAATACCTTCAGATGATGGATTTAACCCCAACAAAAAAGGTGTATTTACCAATCAACAAGTTCTTTAAAAAAGACTTGTTTAAAATTTTACAGACTCCTAACTCTTTCCCTCCTATAGATAGGAAGTCTGACAAGAAATATCACCTGGACAGGGAGGGAGCAGAATTTTTATACTCTCACCCTGATCACCAGGGTATAGTTCAGCAGGCAGCCTGTGAAAAGGCGAGGGTTTCTCTCTCTTTCTTCCCATCCCCCTGAGAAGGAATCCAGGAAATTAGACGGTATGTCTAAGAAAGGGTTCCTAGCTGCCTCCCTAGGTGTGAGGTAGGCTAATTACCAGGCACATGCAGCACAGTATCAGAAAATACTGTGGCAATCAGTACTGGCTATGTCAGAGAAGGCTCCCTCACCCCTCTCTGATGACCTGGCAGAGGCATCTAGATTTGGTCTGGAAGCTGCTAAATACCAGTAGCTGATACTAATGATAACTCTACCAGGTATATGGCTCTGTGGGTGGTCCTACGAAGACTGGCATGGCTTAGGGCCACTAATCTCACCCAGGATACCCAGACAAAGGCCATGGATTTTCCTGTGGAGAATAATTCCCTGTTTGGCAAGCACACTGAGGAATACATGAAAAAGGCGGATGAATACAAGGCCCCCTACAAGAGTAATTCCTCCTGGGACAGGCCTACCCCTTCTTATAGGCCTGATGGAACGAGGGGGACAGGGGAAGGGGGTCCCCTTGTGGGAGGCCTTTTTATAGGGCCAAGCTGCTTTTCAGCAACAACCCTACCCACAGCAGACTGGGTATTCTAGACCTAGAGGCAGGAGGGATTCCAGAAAGGGGCTCCCAATCTGCCCAGGCTCAGGCAACCCCAAAACAAAACCCCTGACCAGTTTGTCCAGGTCGCCTCTCCACTGCCAGTAGGGAACAGGCTGACTTACTTCCTCCAGAACTGGTTCTCCATCACCACAGACAAGTGGGTTCTGGAGGTGGTAAGTCAGGGTTTGTCCCTACATTTCAAATCCCTTCCCCCTCTGAAATTAAGAGTTTTCAAACCAGCTTCCCTATTGGAGGGCAAGCTCTTGCAAAATGAGGTGCAAAAATTGACCCACATGAAAGCAGTGGAGCTGTACCAACACATCTCAGGGGAAAGGGTTTCTACTCCCGCTACTTCCTGACCAAAAAGAAAAATGGGGACTGGCGACTCATTCTGGATCTCAGATCTCTCAACAAGTTCCTGGTAAAACCAAAATTCAAGATGTTCACTCTGCTGTCCATACTCCCAGTTATCCAGCAGGGAGACTGGTTAGCATCTCTGGATTTAAAAGATGCCTATTTTCACATCCCAATAAGGCAATCTCACAGAAAGTATCTCGGGTTCAGACTCCTTTCAGGACATTGTCAGTTCACTTTTCTTCCCTTCGGTCTGACCTCAGCACCCAGGGTATTCACAAAGTGCCTGGCTGTAGTGGTGGCGGCACACTTAAGGAAGTCTGGCATCCTAGTCTTCCCTTATCTGGATGACTGGCTGTTCATGGGAAAATCCTCACAACAGGTCTCAGAGCTGCTGCAAACAGCAGTTCATCTCCTACAATCCTTGGGATTACTGATAAATCAGGAGAAGTCTGTTCTTACCCCTGTTCAGCTGCTTCAGTTTATAGGAGCAGAACTGGATACTACTCTGGGAAGAGCTTTCCTCCCTCAAGACAGAGTGCAGAGTATTTTCGACCTGGCTGACTCTTTCAAGCGAAACCAGCCATGCCCAGCAAGACACTATTTACAGATTCTGGGCCATATAGCTGCAGCAACAGGTACAGTTTCAGGGGCAAGGTACAGAATGAGAGACTTGCAATCTCATCTCAGGTACCATTGGTCGCAGAGAAGGGACAAGATGTCAAAGCTCAGCCCAGTAACAGAGGTTGTTATTCAAGCCTTACAGTGGTGGAAAAATTCAGACAACTTAAGGCAAGGTGTCCATTTCCAAAGGGAGAACCCTTCCTTTGTTCTCACAGCAGATGCTTCTCTGTTGGGATGGGGCGCCCACATGGGGGAACACACCATCCGTGGGACTTGGTCCGAGGCAGAATCCCTTCTGCACATAAATCTCTTGGAGCTCCGAGCTATATTCCTAGCTCTAAAAGCTTTTGCTCACTTGGTACCAGGCAGTGTGGTATAGGTCAGAACAGACAATACCACAACGATGTACTATATAAACAAGCAAGGGGGCACAAGGTCCATCCCTCTGTGCTCAGAGACCATGAAATTGGGATCTTGCATACTCTATAACTCTGCAAGCAGTCCATGTCCCAGGGAAGGACAACATTCTAGCAGATGCCCTCAACAGAATTAGTCAGGGCCATCACCAGTGGTCATTGGACACACAGGTGGCCAATTGGGTATTCAGAAGGTGGGGTACACCAGAGGTGGATCTCTTTGCCTCTCCAGAGAACCACAAACTACCACTGTTTTGTTGCAGACCCCCACTCAGGGGCACAGTCCCAGTGGATGCTATGGTACTGGATTGGTCAGGGAGAAGCCTATATGCTTTCCCTTCCTTCCCTCTCATCCTCAGAGTCCTGATCAAGCTCAGGTCCCAGTCAGCCTCAGTGATCCTCATCACCCCAGACTGACCCAGACAACATTGGTATCCTCTCCTACTATCCATGCTGGTATCCAGACCAATACATCTTTCCCGGAGGCACAACCTGTTAACCTCCCACCAAGGGAAAATAGGATATCCCAGCCTCGGCTCTCTCTGTCTCAAGGCTTGGCTCTTGAAGACTTAGAACTTGCAAACCTAAATCTCTCCCAAACAGTTTTACACATACTTAAGGGATATAGAAAACTCTCCACTAAGAAAACCTATTCAGCCAAATGGAAAAGGTTTCTCTCTTGGTGCACCCTACACAGCATCGAACCTGCCTCAGCAGGAATTCCAACCCTACTTGAGTACCTTGCTTTCTTACATGATCAGGGCCTTAAGCATACTTCACTAAGGGTCCACTTAGCAGCTATCTCTGCTCATATTTCAGTGGGATGCCCCACTTCCATTGCATCTGACCTTATTTTTAAAATGTTTTTCAAAGGTCTGTGTCTTACATATCCACCGATTAGAGAACCTGTCCCTGGGTGGGATTTAAACATTTGTATTGCTCGGCTTATGATGCCACTTTTTGAACCTATGTCCTCAGCCCACCTACAGTATGTCACATGGAAAACTGTATTCCTGGTAGCTATTACTTCTGCTAGAAGGATAAGTGAGCTTCAGACCCAATCTGTGGAAAAGGACTATTTGTCTTTCCATAATGACAAAGCGGTACTCAGAACCAATAGAAAATTTCTCCCCAAGGTGGTGACAGATTTTAATTTGAACCAATCCATTACATTACCAGTGTTTTTCACAGAACACTCTACTTCTGGTGAGCATAGACTTCACAGTCTGGATGTGAAGAGAGCTCTTAGTTACTACATATCTCATACTAAGGACCACAGGTAGGATAAACAACAGTTATTCCTTCCCTGTGGGGATGTGAAAAAAGGTACACCAGCTACCAAGCGATCAGTCTCTCACTGGATAGTAAGCTGTATACAGTTCTGTTATCAAAAAGCAGGCAAACAGGCCCCATCAGCACTTAGGGCCCATTTAACCAGGGGAACAGCTGCTTCCATAGCAGGTTCAAGGGATGTCCCCTACTGAACATATGCAAAGCTGCCACATGGAGGACAGTACATACTTTCACTAAGCATTACAGCCTGGACATACTGTCCAGAGGTGATGCCAGATTTGTAACAGCAGTCCTGCAGAGCCTTTTTCCTAAGTAGGTACTTTGCCCACCTCCAAAGGTACTGCTTTGAAGTCTGCATATGGTTATGAATATAGAAGAATACATGGGGTTAGAAGAAAAAAATACTCACCTTAGTAGTCTTATTTCTTCCAGTGTATTCTTCTATATTCATAACTCTCCCTTCCCTGCCTCCACTACCAGAACCAGAGCCTTAGCTTGCCTACTGATGTTATCTTGGATTTTCTACAAGCATGTACACCCCATTGGGGTACACTTTACCTGGGCAGGAGTCCTCGTTCTTCTTTGGTTACCTGAGTTTCCAGGATAAAATTTGTGTTTCAGTTCTAGTGAAATAGTCACTATGGTATATATATTTTGTTATGGGAGTTAATCTCTTTTAGGTATTTATAGATAGTTTTAGATAGGTACATTGTATTTCTGCCTTGTGGGCTATTTTCAAAATATGAGACGTTGATGAAATGTTGCAATAGATGAGGGCAGCAGTTTGAATGTGTGTCTCAAGCAATGATAGGTTCTATCATTCACATATGGTTCCAATTCTCTCTGGGCAGTTCTACTTAGGAGGCAGACTGCATACAGTTATGAATATAGAAGAATACACTGGAAGAAATAAGATTACTAAGGTGAGTAATTTTTTTCTCCCCCCCCCCACTTGTCCAGACCCCTGTCCCCAGCAGCTGAAAGTGAACCCCTGATGAACAAGCTATAAAGAAATGAATTGGTCAGACACCGATTTTCTCCACTTTTCAATGCAGGCAGTAACTCAGCACTTGTTCTCTTCTCCACCCCACCCCACCCCATCTCCACCAAGAATAAACTTCACTAATTCTGTAAACACCGTAGGACACCTATGCACATCCCAACTGGGAACTCAGTGTGCATATATAAGCTGTAACATAACCTCATAACCTTCTAAAAGCAAAACCTCTTTCACCTATTCCAACCAATATGGAGCAACCAGAGTTTCAAAATATTAAATATTTATTTGATAGCCATTTTTGGATAGGGCCTCTCAGCTCATTAAATCACTGGAAGATGATAATACTCTTATCAGATCTTAAAGATGACATGATCAGAGAAACATGGATGTATTCCAAGTTCTCAAGCTCCAGCATGTTATGGCCACCACATTTGGTCTAAGACCATGAGTCTGCACTACATAGATATAGAGGCAAACAATAAACTATATGGTCTAGCAAGGGAGGCAAAGGGATGCATCATACAATGTCCATGTTGTACAGAAAAAATGCAAAATCATTTCTCCCCTAACAGACCACTGGCTACCCAAATGTCAAGTGTTTCTTGAATTAGATGATCAGGAGATGTGAATGGGCAGAGGCTAAGCTTCAGATGTCCTATTACACTGCTTGTTCTCCAAGTGTTCCTCTATGTTATGGCCTGATTCCCTGCCTGGGTCAATAAATGTTTATCAGGTTCTCTTTTCATCAGATAATGGGATTTGGCCACAACAAACAGTTGATTTCTTCGGCTCCCTTGAAGCACTGCCGGAGGGGCGAGGATCTGCTTGTAAAGTTAATTTTAGTTCTGACTCAATGCCAGGAAAGTCTAATGCCTAACACCACTCCACCCCCCCCCCCAAAAAAAATAGAAAACACATATTCGAGGATTAAGGTTTTTGGATCGATGTCACCCAGACCTCCAAACCCCAAATTCGTTCTACCACCTCACTAAAAATAAATAAACAAACCTTTGTCCCATTCTGATTGGAATAGCTGTCTGCACCTCCACTTCAGTGATACTTAACATGACTATAATAAAAATAATCATTGACATCTCTCTTAACCCCTTGTCTGATAAATCAGAGAGGGACGTGGCTTAAAAAATCAGGGACATAGCTTAAAAACTGGCAATAACATGTCAGGGTGCTGTTGGGAGTTAGTGTAAAATGCATTTTCTGAATAATAAGTCTGTAACTAATGGCTGACATTAGTTTATGTAAGCAATAAGACACGACAGGGTGTGCATGGAACATATTTTACCACACGGCCAGGGGCGTATTAAGGCACGAGGCCCCTGGCAGAGTGCCTTTAGCCCATGGCGTGCAGTAAAATGTTCCATGCACACCCTGGAGTGTCTTATTGTGCTTATAAAATAGGATCTAATTTTTTTCTTACTTTGTAAAGTTAAAAGATCATGCTTATATATAGAAAATACCATTTTATTCTGCTATTCTATGATAAAATAGTCCTTCTGCCTACACTGTTTAATATTGATGAGCTCATTTGCATATAGGGATTTAGTAAAATTACATGGAGCTAAGCTTTCTCTCTGGCTGCGCTAACTCTCTGGCCTAAAGGTTGACTGTTTTCTAGAGGATCCATACAAAAATCCCGACACACATTATCCAGACTTCACAATCACGTCAACAAAATCCCGAAAGCACAAATGCCCAGCTTTAGTTCGCACTTTGTGGGGAGCGTAAGGAAAATGGCATTATACAAACATCAAACATTTGTTTCAGTATTGTGGCACTTTCTTCACAAGTTGCTCCAATCGCTGCTCGAAGAGTCCGTAGTTTCTTTGCTGGGTTGAGGTGCTGTGGAGAAACGGAACTCCGCGGGTGGGAGGAGTTGAGGCTGTGGAGCTGGCTACAGAGGTACTGTGCTGCAAGATGAGGGTTCAGGGGAGGGGGGATTCATGGTTTTGTCATCATGTGAACTCTCATTTGCTGGGTTGAGGTGCTGTGGAGAAATGGAGCTCCGAGGGTGGGAGTAGTTGGGGCTATGGAGCTGGCTACGGAGCTACTGTGCTGCAAGATGAGGGTTCGGGGTTGGGGGTCGTGGTTTGTCACCATGCCAGCTCTCATTAACAACCCCAGCCGAACATCCACGTAATTTTGTTACCAGGCAGTCACAAGTAGTTTGCACTTTGCAAGGAGTGGGAGGAAAATGGGGGCATTATGTAAACACATCGGGCAGCAGTTAATTATGCTTTCATGAAGGTGCCTCTGAGAAAATGTGGTGCGTGTGTCGGGATTTTTGAAGATGGGCAATGAATATGTCAAGTTGTACAAATAAAGGATTATGAAATGGATAGGCTACATCCAAGTAGATTTTCTTCATGATGGGCAAATAGAAAGATGGCTGACAGTAAAAATGCCAAAGTTCTATAACTTATGGATATTGGCCTTTTTACTGCCAGCTCTTTTTTTTAACCCATGCATGGAACATATTTCTTTCATGGGTAAGTAGACAATTAGATTGTTGGATTTAGCCTGTCCATTTTATAAGCTTATAATCCCCAGTTTTCAGGCAGCACTGTGGCTCATGTCATGGCTCTTGATGCTGGTAGCTGCCAGCTGCACCTGCTCATTCACCAGTCACATCAGGTGGGGCCCTCTCCCTCTCGAACTGGAATCACACTGGCTGCCCCCTGGACCATCACACATCGACCAGACAAGACATCACCACCTCGCCTCTCATCTGCTGCTGCTGGCTGCTCTTCTTTCTTCCCGGAGACCCAGACTCTCGACCGTCACCGACGCACCGTGACCCGACTCCAAATCTAGCGACTAGAACTAGAAGCCAAAAGGTTGCTTGCTGTTACTTTGCTGACCGGCGCCCCCCTGTTGCTCCTCTTGTCGTGGACTCATTGATCATCATCTTACTCATCTCTCTCCCCGGCTTACCTTGCCGCACGCCGCTTCACAACACCAAGACGCACGCGTATGATGCCTAATAAGTCCTCCCCCCTGGCCAATCACGGTGCAGCAACACTGGCAAATTGAAAAATGACACCAGCTGCCAACCAACCAGAAGCAGACAGAGTGTCACAACAATGATGATTGGGTGGGGGGATGGGGGGGTTAACAAGCAAAAGGCACAAATTTTAAATAATGTGCCAGTGCTGTGCCTGCCACTAGCAAATTAAATGTGGGGCCGGTGAATCATGCCAGCAGCCGGCGTGGGTCACCAACTCACAGCAGCAGAGGGCACGCACCGCGTGTGTGCACAGTGAGCCACAATGGGGGGGAATGTCAAGGCAGGCAGTGGCATTGGAAAATATTGCTGGGGCTCAGCCCAGCTCAATAAATATTGATGGGGCCAATGCCCCATGGGCCCATACAATCCATCGCCTATGGGTAGCACTGTATTTCAGACACGCCTGTAGCCTAATTTATTGTAAGATTGTATGTGTGTACCATAGAACAGCACAAAAGGCCAGATTTATATGAGATTTAGAGGCTGGCAAGATGTGAAATATATTTCATAGTCATCTTTATGCCTTAAGACAATTTACAAAGCACATTCAAGGGTTGGGTTAGGGGTTACAGACACTTTCTGCTGCAAAAAACAGCAATGCATGATTGCAGATGGTAAAGGTCAGATCTAACATTTGTGATCTGCAGAACATAGGATTGTTGTAACTTGACCCCCCCCCAAAATTTCCATGCATCCCCCACTGTATCTTTGTACTATATTATCTTTTCTTTACAAATAAATGTATACAGTTTTATCTACCTTCTAGAAGGCCTCTTTGGTCCTGCACTGCTAAGTCTATAGATCCCACAATGGGATGCAAATGTCTATCAAATTTCTGGAAGGTTATCGACTCCCTATTCCATCCCTCAGTCTACTCCCCCTCCCCCCACCGCCCCCGTCCTTCTGGTGGAAGGCTCACTGATCTCGGAGCCTCCCACCTTTGCTGCTCATTTAAAACAATTCTTCACTACCAGTACCTGTGCACTACCTTCTCCTGATCCCTTCCCCTCCCTGTCCCCCACTGTCTCTCCTCCACCCCACTCACCTGAAGGCTTCCAGTTCCCTTCTGTTTCCCCCCAGGAAGTCTTTCTCACCCTTATTTCACATGACCCTTCTAATGGGAGGCAGTATAGCGCAGTGGTTTAAGGCTCTGAGCTGCAAATCTGGTGACATCCAGCAGACCAGACCTGGGTTTGAATCCCACAACTTCCACTTGCATACAGTGTGACCCTGAGCAAGTCACTTAACTTCCTTGTGCTCCCAGGTCGCACCTGTAAAAAAGCTTTCAGCTTAGTATGCTACTCCTGGTTTAACAACTAAAAAAAAAAAAAAATTCAGCCCTAATTGGCTGGACCCAAAACTCTGCACCAGCCATTGCCTCTCTGCTCACTCACCTTCTGAACCTTTCCTTCTCCCTCAAGCCTGGAAAGTTGCTAAGGTTCTACCTTTGCACAAAGAGGGCAACCCCTCTTCTCCTGGCAATTTCCGGCCAATCTCACTCTTCTCCTCTCTTACAAAGCTGCAGGAGAATATTGTATATTCCAGGATTGATGACTTCTTCTACTCCTCTAATTTCCTCTCCCCTTTCCAGTTTGTCTTTAGGAAAGAACCTCTCTACTGTCTCCTTCCTGCTGTATGTAACTAACTCCTGTGTTATCACTGGGATGGCTCAGGGACAGTGGTGTCATGCCCATAGAGCCTGAGGACGAATGTGCCCCCCAATATCATTGCACAAACTAGTAAAAACTACATACAATGTTATTGTATTTCCATGAAATCCAAGGTCCAAAACAATATATGCTTTTTTGAAGTTGGTGGTGGTGGTGGTGCCGGGGATCTACTAAAAATGCACGGGTCGATCGGGCCAGTGAAATGAATGTTCCCCCAACTTTCCCAGCTTGGCTACTGCAATCTAGCCTGTTTTGGTAAATGTCCCCTTAAGAAAATGTTGGGTTCCTTTTTTTTTTCATTCGAATACTTACTTTTGCAGTCTGGCAACTAATACCAGGTCCTCGTAGAGCCATCTGATTGGACAAGGAATTATTTGGCACCAGTCTCTGCAGCCCATGCCCACCTTGTGAGTTGCTGAATCCCCACATGCCTGTAGTGAAGCCGCACTAGCCTGTGCAGAAGAGACTCAGAGAGCAAGTCCTGGGAGAATGATGCCAGTGAGCGGCTGCCCCAAGTTTGCTGGATGGTAAGAGCAACAACATCAGCTAAATATTTATAATTACCTAGTTAAGTAGGAAATTAGCAAATATGTGGAGTAAAGAGTGAAAATGGGCAGGCCTATCAGTTGTGTATCATCTGAGTGTCGCCTGGGGATAACTGTAGACAGTGTGGGCTACAGTTGCTGCAGAATAAATGATGCCACAATGTGGGGGGGGGGGCTGCTCAAGAGTCATTACAACCTGCAAGCTATACCCACTCCCTCACCCACTGATTTTGTAAACTGTCTGGCATCACCGTGTCTGGTCTTCCCCAACCCCTCAACTCCGCAGGGTTCAGTCCCTGTCTCAGAGCAGATTTGATTTAAGCAGTTTACCATGGCAAGGGTGTGGGTTATGCTAGGATTTACAGTGCCTGGTGTGTTGTTTGGTCACGAGGCCAATAGGCCGAGTGAGCAAAACACACCAGGCATTGTAAATTCTAACGTGACCCACACCCTTGCCAAGGTAAATTGCAATTATACAATGTTCTTTTATTTTGCATTTGAAAAAAAAATAAAATAGGATTTTTTTTTGGTATGTTTTAAATTATTTTTAAATTGTTGTTATTGCTCTGTAAGAAAAAAAAAGTACCCGTCGTATCCCCAAAGCGAGAGTGTATGCGGTTTCAATTTTCTGCATGTAGCGATGTGGACAGGGAGGTTTAAAATTGCGAGTGGCAGTCACTGAGAACGCGATTTTATCTGGGATGAACAGAGCCATTTAGAGGTACAAGTGTGTGTGTACAATATGATGGGACAGTGTTTTTTTTTTTTATCAGGCGGGCTTTACTGGGTGGGCTGGAGTCGTTAGAAGATTGTCAGCGTCTGTTCGCTCTGTGCTAGTTCTGCCTTTGCGGAGGTCGGAGTGATTTTGGGGGAGCCATTGGTGCAGCTTAGTGGGGAACTGGCACCTCTTCCCATTGGTACTGTGGAGGATTACAACGGGCACGAGGTGCCAGTTGACCAATCGGAGCCTGCCATTTTTGGACCCCATTGTATAATCATTAATTTTATATTACTTTTCTCAAGTCAAGCTTTGTTTAAATTTGAACTACTGCTTATTTCTGATGAAGGGGGGTTGTGAATGCTCAAGCTGGCAACTTGAAGCCAGGTATGTGTAATGTGTGGAGTTTAGTTCTTAAAAAAAGGGGGTCTGAATTAGGGCTAGTAAATTGTCTGTTTTCACTTAATGTGTTGATTGCTGTCACGTGGATTTTTGGAGTGCCGCTGTGCTATAGCAGGATGCGAACCAGGAACCCTATCTAGTACCTTCTGGTCCATTATTGTGCAGAGGGTAGCAGCTGAATACTGTTTTTATGTCATGTATACTCCTCAAACAGCTCTACAGGCACTAAGCCTAAGGGGCACGGGGGATGTAGGTTAAAAGTCCCCCTGCAGCACTGAGGTTAGCCAAATGGAGCGGCTGGATTTGGTTGGGGAAAGAAAAACTGTTGCTACAGGGTACCACATTGATTCTGGCTGTGCCCGAGGCTTGTATTCTGGCGGGGGGTGGGGCAGGGCTGGGGCCTGGTAGGTTCGGTCTGGATTGTGGTGGACTCTAGTCTGTGGTCGCGCTTGGAGATTTTGGCCAATAAAGCAAATGATGTTCTACTCTCACACCCCTGTTGTGCAGTGTCTGAGACTCGAGACAGTTCAGGCATTTTGTTTGGAAGTCAGTCTGGCCTGTAGTAAATTAAGTTACTCAGGACATATACTGTCCATGTCCTGAGTGAGTTTTTTTACTACAGGCCAGACTGACTTCCAAACAAAATACCCGAATGGGGAACAGAGTGCTGTATTGGCCAAATCTTCAAGCATGACTACAGAGCCCACTACAATCCAGACCTATTAGGCAGGGCCCCCAACAGGGTGTAGCCAGCTTCCAGACAGTTGGGCATCTGTAGGTTGCAAGAGGGTCTGGTGGGGATGCAAAATGAAACTTTCTTTTTATTTTTGATTTATTTAAATGTTTGGTAGCTGGGAGAGGCACACAGAGCTGAGGCTCGTTTCCAGGTATGACCCAGGGACAGGGAACATAGGAACAATGCATGCAAATACAATGCAATAGTAAGTGTAATACACAACTGGGAGCATAGCAATTCATTAACATATTAGTATAATAATAATCATAAAATAGTTTGTGAGGCTAATACAGCAAGCAGGCTATACCAATAATAGAGGAACAAAGATGAGGAGGAATGTAAACAGAACACGAAATAAACGTTACAAGCACTAAGTGATGTTGTGGGAACAAGTAGGGAAGGGTAAGAGGCGTTGCAGGAGGACAGGAGGCATAGAAACATAGACTTTGATGGCAGATAAGGACCGCTTGGCCCATCTAGTCTGCCCATTTCCCTACCTACAGGATAAGCTGCAGATCCTAGTTAGCCAACAGCCTATTTCTTCTTACCCCCACCGCAAGAATTGCCTTATGTCTGTCCCATGTATTCTTGATTTCTCCCTCAGTTTTAGACCCCACAACCTCCTCAGGAAGGCTGTTCCATGGGTCTACCACCCTGTCTGTGAAAAAAATACTTCCCTCACATTGCCCCTGAGCCGTCTCCCCCCCCCCAACCCCCATCTTTAAATTGCGTCTTCTTGTTCTTGCACATCTCTTTTTCTGAAAGATGCTACCCTCTTGGACTTTGTTGATTCCACTGAGGTACTTAAAAGTATCTATCATCAACCCCCTCTCCCTCCTTTCCTCAAGGGTATACATATTAAGCTCCTTTAGTCTCTCCTTGTATGGCTTCTCTTGCAGACCCTGCACCATTTTAGTTGCCCTCTTCTGGACTGCCTCTATCCTGTCTATGTCCTTGCAGAGATGGGGTCTCCAGAACTGGACGCAGTACTCCAGATGGGGTCTTACTAACTGTCTGTACAGAGGGATAACAACTTCTTGTTTTCTGCTGGTGATGCCTCTCCCTAAACATCCCAGTATGCCCCCAGCTCTCCCTACTGCCTTCTCACATTGCTTGCTAACCTTAAGGTCATCTGATATGATTACCCCCAGGTCCCTTTCCATTTTTGTTATTGTTACTACCTCCCCCCATTGTGTAATCTTTCCCTGGGTTTTTGTTTCCCAGGTGCATTATTTTGCACTTCTTTGCATTGAATCTAAGCTGCCATACTTCTGACCATTCCTCCAACCTTGCCAAGTCCCTTCTCATCCTTTCCACGCCTCCTTGAGTATCAGCCCTGTTGCAGATCTTTGTGTCATCTGCAAAGAAGCATACTTTTCCTTCCAGTCCCTCTGCAATGTCACTTATAAAGACATTAAAAAGGACTGGACCCAGTATTGAACCCTGCGGTACCCCACTAGTAACCCCTTTTTCTTCAGAGTGGACTTCATTTACAATTACCTTCTGTGTCCTGTTGTCCAGCCAATGTTTTACCCAGGCTACCACCCTGGGACCCACTCCCAGGCTGGTTAATTTGACTATTAATCTTTTGTGTGGGACTGTGTCAAATGCCTTGCTAAAGTCTAGGTAGGCCATGTCCACAGCCCCTCCCTGGTCTATTACTTTGGTCACTCAGTCGAAGAAATCAATTAGATTCATCTGACATGACCTTCCCACTGTGAACCCATACTGCCTTGGGTCTTGTGCCCCACTGGACTCTAGGTACTCAACAATTCTTTCCTTCAGAAGTGATTCCATCACTTTCCCTACCACAGAGGTCAAACTGACAGGTCTGTAGTTTCCTGCTTCTGTCTTGGTCCCACTTTTGTGAAGGGAAATCACTTCTGCCTTCCTCCAGTCCTTAGGTACCACACCATCCTCCCATGATTTGTTAAAAAGGATAGTCAGTGGTGTCACTAGTTCTCCCCTTAATTCTTTTAGAATTCTGGGGTGAATTCCATCAGGCCCCATTGCTTTGTACACCTTCAGTTTTAGGAGTTCTTTCAGAACCCTTTCTTCTGTGAAAGGACTGGGATCAACCCCCCTATCAAGAGTGCTTCTGTTAATTGGATTAGGCGCCTCCCCCTCCTCCTGTTTTGTGAATACTGAGCAGAAACATTCGTTCAGTATCCCTGCTTTTTCACTGTCCCTCACTGCCTACCCACTATCCATTCTATTCAGCCTCACTATCCCTCCCTTTGTCTTTCTACGCTCCCTGATGTACCTATGAAAGGTTTTATCCCCCTTCTTAACCGAGTTGTCTATCTTTTCCTCAGTTTGGGCCTTTGCTATTCTGACTTCCCTCCCTGCTTCCTTCTGCCTTAACTGGTACAGCTCTCTGTCCTGCTCCTTTTGTGATTTCCTTATACTTACTGAATGCTGTCTTTTTCTCCCTGACTTTTTCCCCGCCACCTCTTTTGAGAACCATAGTGACTTTTTCTTTTGTTTTTGATTTGTTTATTTGCTTGACACAAAGGCTTGTTGCCTCTGTGATGGCAGTTTTGATGTTTCCCCATTGTTGCTCCACCCCTCCTTCTAGCCTGTTTGCTAGTGCTTTTCTAGTATATATATATATATTTTTTTAGTTTTTGTTGACTGGGTAAGTGCACTAGACAAATCTTGCCTATTTTCAGGCACGACTCGGGGGAGGGGGATACAGATGAATGCCAATTGACCTTGAAAGAGATTAAGCTGTTGGTGGTATTTTTAGTGAATGGGGAAAATTTGGCCAGGACACCGGGGAAATTCCCCTACTCGCCTGTGGGTGGACTGCCGTCTCTGTGTGAGATGGCCACTCTGGGAGAGCTTTTGGAGGAGATGGATGTGCGGCTAGTGGTGGAGAAGGCCTCATTGCTAGCGGAGATTTCTTCATCAGAAAATGATTTGGAATGTCTTTCTGTGAAGGAGAAGAGGTTTTTCATGAAACTATTTCGGTACCGGAACTTTTGGTACCTGAAAAGAATACGTTAGTTTTGTCTGACATGGGAAATAACACTTATCTGCGATGCAATGGCAAGGAATCCAAGGTGAAATTTTCAAATGTAGCGCCGTTTGCACTCCAACACCCTATGTCACACACTGATTCAGCTGAGCGGTCTGACAAGCTGCCTGCAGGTGTTGACAGCAGGAATGAGGAAGTTGGAAGCCAGCTTCCATTGAAGGTGTCGGGTGAGTGTGCTACTGACTCTTGTAAAGATTTGAAGGCTGAGATAGGTGTGCTGGCTGGCAGGTTAGTCGCTGAAAATAGCGAGTGCCAAAAGCCGAGTACACCTCTGGGGATTGACATTGTTGGTGAGCCGATATTGGCGCCTTCTGAAACTTTCAAATGCCCTACGGTGGCCCCAATACTACTACAAACTGACTCACAGTTTCAAAAAGCAAAGACTCTGTCTAAAGAGCCGGGTTTTGTGTTTTATCTGCAGTCGCCATCTGGCAGTGCACAGACTGAAGCCCTTCCAATAACTTATCAAATGAGGGCTACTGATCAAAAAGGAGTTACTGAATTCAGTTTTGCACCTCCTGTTACTTCTAAACCTCAAGCGGCTTTACTACAAAGGGCTACAACTTTACCACAAGAAAAAGCCCTGTCAGAAGAGTGTGCTGCTAGTTCAGGAACTATCCCTTTATATCAGGGTATCGGGGTTTCTGATTTAGATGATGCTACCTGGTCTTCTCAAAAAGCGTTGCAAGTAGCTGGATGGGAGAAGGGCCCATCAGGGATTTGGACCACGGACTCTGCCTGGGATCCCTCTTTCAATTTTCAAACTCCTGAGTGGCAGCCAAAGTCTAATTCGCAGGATATCTTTACTGGTAATTCTGCTACAGCCATGCCTGTGCAAATAGCTTATCCTGATCTACAAACTGTTCCAAAGGCGAATTTGGCTCTAGGGCCACAAGTTTCAGAAAATCAAGAGAGTGTGGGGACTCCAGAAGCTACAACTAAGCCTGTCTTATCTGAACTTTTTTCAAAATCCAGAAGGGAAGCTGCACCTTGGAGGAACGCAGTGAGAATACGTAATAAAGGGGGTCTGGAAGTCATTCCAGATAGACATTATGTGGGGAAATATTTAATTAAGGAATCATTAAAATTTTTGCCAAGAGATGTTTTTGCATTTATAAATATATCCGGGGAAGACAATTTCGACATCAGTTTTCGCTCTGCTTATAACTTAGATCTTTTTTGGGAACATTATGGACAGGTTAAGTTTTCTCCCATATGGACCCCCTTCTTGGTAATCCCACTTTCTAAACCTTTAATTAAAAATGTTATAGTGGGTAAAGCTCAGGCAAACAGAGTCAGGAATTGATCATATTCCAAATGCTTTTTTGTTGGGGAGAGATCGTGGGGTGTGTTTTTACAGTGGGCAACCTAGGGCATGATACAAGTGTGGGGCTAAAACTCATCTTTCTAGTGTGTGTGACCAGCCGAGATGTGATAATTGTGGGGAAGTGGATCACATAACTATGCAGTGTGTGAACCACACTAAATGTGACTTATGTGAAGATTTTGGCCATGCTTTTAGAGATTGCCCATGGGCTGCAAAAAATAAAGCTGCTTGTGGAAGTACGGATTTGATCATTCAACAAGCCCAAGATGCTGTTTCTAAACAAGGGGAGTCTAAGGTAATGACCCCTTCTGTTCAGCAGGAGTCTTTAGACCTGGGTTCCCATTTTAAAGCCCCTTTGCCCCCCCCTTCCTCCTTCTGTTTCCACTTTACCTCTCTCCCCTGTAGTTCCAGCTAGTATTGTTAAAATTGAAACTGAAGTAGCAAATCTTTTAGAACCTGCTAGCTACACTGATACTACAGATTCAGAACAGACTAGGAGGGACAGTGTAGGAATGTCTTCCCTTCCTCCACGATGGTCTAATAGACATGTGAAGACTGTGGTTGTTTAAAAAAATGAGTCTTTTGAATCGCCTAACTCATATGCTGCTCTGTTTACCTCGTGGGGGGATTCAGAAATGGATGTTGGAGACTTTGACTCCCAAAAATCCACACAGGGTGGAATGGGTACCCCCATAGAAGACTATAAGGAGAAAAAAAAAAGGAGGAAAAAATAGTTTGAGTTTCCCTTGCTCTTTCTATTATGTTCATGGCTGGGTTCTTATGGGGCTCCCTTAATACAAATAGTCTTCTCAATTCTGCTAAAAGACAAGCTGTCTTTCAACTCCTTAGGGACCTATCTTTAGGAGTATGTTTTCTCCAAGAAACTTGGATGTTTGCCCAAGAACAAATTTCTTCCTTCAAACGACACTGGCCTTGGGGGCTGTCTTTCTGGTCCTTTGGTAGGGACAGTACAGATGGGATAGGTATTTTGTTTAATTCTTTTCATTTCAAGCTACTCAAACTAATTGAATTGATTCAGGGGAGAATTTTAATTATTGATGGTTTATGGCACTCTAGATCTTGTAGATTCATTAATATTTATAATCCCCAAACAAAAGGCCTTAGAACCGAGTACATGAAATTGATTCAACCCTTTTGGTTTCTTCCCTTACTATTTTTTGGGAGGAGACTTTAATTGTACTCTCTTGACCAAAGGTGGGTCAAACAAAAAAATGTATTGTGACTCAAACTGTTTAGCATCGATTATCAAGACAGGAGATGTGGGTAATTGCAGCTCTTCAGTAAAAATAGACTCTAATTTTACTTTTTTTAAGGGAAAAGTTGGTTCCATGATCGATTATCTTTTCTTTTCAAAAAATACAGCATTTGGAAAATTTAAAATTGTCCCTGTAGAATTCTCAGATCACCTTTTAGTGCTGGTTGAAGTTGATATCTTCCCCCCTGTTGAGAGGAAAGTTACAAGATGGAAACTTAATACCTCCATCCTGAAAGAAACTGTTGTAATAAATTCCATCTCCCTTATTTTAAGGGCTAGATTATCAATAGCATTTTTATATTCTGATTTACGTATTTGGTGGCTAGAAATGAAGCAAGATTGTTGTTCTTGGTTCCAAAAATATGGAAAAATAAAACAGAATTCAAGTTTTCTTTCATATTTGAATTTAAGGCCCCAATTGCAATACTTGACTACCCTAGCTAATACATCTAAGTATGATTATTCTGAGCAAATTCAGCTCATTAAAGATCAAATGAAAGTGATTCAATATAATAGGTCCCAGACCTTGCAAGCTGTTCTTACCAATCACTCCTCTAAAACAGTTATCAGGGATCCCTTCAAATTATGTAAAAAACTTAAGGATTCTACAGCTTTGGAATACCTCATGTGGAAACAGATTAAGGTGGAGGATGCAGATGGTATTAATTCTATTATTAAAGACTATTTTGATAGTTTAAAACCAATTTCTGAACCTTTGGGTTTTGATATGGCACATTATTTAAGGGTGCCTCCTGAATTCTTACAAGCCCAGAAAAAAAAAATTGGAAGTTCCCTTTTCTTGCCTAGAAATAGAAACGGTTATTAAAAAATTAAAAGATAACGTTACACCAGGTCTGGATGGCCTTCCAGATTCCTATCATAAATCTTTTCAAACAGATATCACGGCCTGTTTACTTCTAGTATTTCAATTTTTTGTCTCTCAAGTACAGTTTCCAGTTTTTTTTTACTGAAGGGCTATTGATTTATATCTTTACATCTGGTGATAAAAGAGATCTAAGGAATTGGAGGCCCATTACTATTTTAAATACAGACTATAAAATCTTTGCTTCATTACTTAATAATAGGTTATGATTAATGGCTAATAAAGTTATATCTCCATTTCAATATTGTGGTGTACCAGATAGGAATACCCAGTCGCCCTTAACAATCATTAGAGAGGTGATAGAATATTTATCCTTAGAAGGGAAGTCTGTTTTTTTGTTATCAATTGATTTAGAGAAAGCTTTTGATAGGGTAAACCAGGGGGTTTTATTTCAGGTGTTGACATTTTTTGGGTTCCCTATTTCATTTGTCGGGATAAACCGGGCTTTATATAAATCTCCTAAAGTCTACCCAGTGGTCAAAGGAAATAGAAATTAACATTGGGGTTCATCAAGGGTGTCCGCTTAGCCCCTTGCTATATGTTTTTTCACTAGAACCATTATTACGTGCTTTGACTATCCCTCCCCGTTGGGAGGGGATACATAAACCAGTATTAAATGATCAAGTACTGGTACAGGCTTTTGCAGATAATGTTTGTCTTTTCTTTAATTCTCGGGATCAGATAGGAGTTTTTTTTACAGAATTTTCTCTTTTTTCTTCCATGTCTAATGCTAAAGTTAATCACATAAAATCTAGAGGCCTACTGATGGGGAGTGTTATTCATTTTCCTATTTTTGTACATAATATTAATTTTTCAACCGAACCTTTAACTATTTTGGGTGTTCTTTTTGGGCCTCAAAACTTGCCAGTTGATAACTGAGATTTAGTATGTAAAAAGGTTGAGGGGAAAATTTCTAGATGTAAGCATTTTAAGTTTTCCAAACTCAAAAGAATCCAGGTCCTTAAACAATTCATTTTGCCCTGTCTTCAGTATATTGCTCAAATATTTCCTGTACCTACCCAGTATGAAATCAGACTATATAGTTGTTGTTTCCAACTTCTTTGGGGGAATAGACTGAATCCAGTAAAGAGATGTTATACGTATTTGGACACGGAAAAAGGGGGTTTGGGTATGGTGGATCCAGTTATTTTTTGTCATGTTTTGTTTATTTCACATAATTTAAGGAAAGATTTTTTAATTCCAGACAGCCGAGCTAGGTACTGGATTAGTCAATCCCTAGACTGATATTTGAAGGCCTGGACAATTTTTGCTCCTAAAATTCATCCACATCTCTATTTCCCAGTTTATTTTCGACCAACAGCACAGAAGCTGTATAAATGGCAGGTGTCAAAAGAACAAATTTCTTCTAATAATACGAAGAAGCTTTATAGGAGTACAATGACTAGTGTTTATCCTACTGACCCATGTTTTAAAAATTGCCCCTCAGCTGGTAATAATAATATTTTAGAACAATTAAATAACCTCAGACTCCCTATACAGATGTGGGAAACCCAGTGGCTCATCATGTATGGTCGTTCAAATGTTAGGGGTACAGCTAAATATAAAGCCAGGGAAGAAAGAAATTGCCCTTTTCCTGATTGTACTAATCAAGAAGAAACCACGGAGCATTTTTTCTTGTACTGTTCCTTTTCAAAATCAATGTGGAAATATACTGCCAATAGATGGAACATGCCTTGGCTGTCTCTTATTAATTATGAGACTTTAATTATTGGAAATGTACCACCCTGTCTGCAGATATATGACAAACACACTTTGTTGATTTTTTTTGCATGTTTAAGATTTTGTTTATGACAATTCAGATGCCAATGGGTAATTTATCAGAAAATGAGTACAGCTGAGGGGTTTTGTTGTTATGTTAAGAATGAACTGTTGAAAGTTTATTTTAAAGATAAACAAATGTATAATGTGGATAAAGTGAAATTTTGGTGGCGGCGTTTTTCACACATTATTAAATATAAATAACTAGGATATTAACCCCCCCTCTTTTTTTTGGGTGTTTTTTTTTTGTAACATACTGTTTTGAATTATGATTTTTCTTTCTTTTGAATTTGTTTTTTTCTCTCCCTTTATCTTTCCAGTTTTTCTTTTTTTTGTTATTATGAGGATCATGTATCTCTCTTGTTGTTCTTGTGGTTTTTTGTATGTATTATTATAAATAAAATCACCCCTACTCTTTTCGATAAGTGCCATGGGATCTTTAACATTCACCTGAACTACCACCATTCCAGATAGATGGGACCTCGGTTTAACGTCTCATCCGAAAGACGGAATAATAATAATAGGGTTGCAGCCAAGGAAAGTCACCCAGAGTTTCTGCTCTTGCAAACAGTTGTACATTGTGGCATGACTTACCTCAAAACTTTAAGGGGATGCTATCAAAGCTGAATATTCTTTGGTCACACCTTTGAAACTATAGCACAGGTTGTAGAGGTATAAGAACAGGCAGAAAATAGTAGCTGTCAGTGGTGGGTTATAGAAGTATTGTCTCTTTGAGAAGTAATGTGATGCCAGTTATTTCTAGGGCAAAAATCGGTACTGGATTGGAGGAGATTTTATTTAGGGCTGTGAACTAGTTGGACTCGGAGCAGGTGCAGGGATTACAGAAGTTGCTGACCGTTTGAAGTGATGTTGGTTAAAGTTTTTAATAACAGTTATCTGGTATATTGAGCCTGCCCAGCCACCTTCACTCAGGGTTCACCGGTTGCATCATTCTGGCTGCTGTGGGCGGCCTGGGTGTTTTGTTTGGAGGCCTGATTTGTATAATACACAATAAACAAAGTATCAGCAAGAACAGATGACTTGTGTCATTATTTTTCATGCATAAAAGTTATAGTATATGACTGTAATTACTTATATGACTATTTAAGGTTGCATTTCTGGCTTTTAGTAGGTAGTGAATCAGCTAGGAATGGACTATAACTAGCTAGCTGATTCACTGTATGGTAAAAGCCACCAAAATGCACCATTTCACTTCAATTTTTTCAAAATTTCTCTGAACATATAAAAGGTCACTGTCCACAGACTGAACAAAGACAGAAAAAAATGCATCCTTGCTCTATCATTATGATGGCATTTTGGCATGTTGTGGAACAGCTTCCTGGCCTGCTAAAAGTCATCAAAATGCACCATTTGACTTCAGTTTTTCAAACTTTTCCCAGAGGACCATGCCCCTGGGCCCGCTAGAGAAGTCTGGATGTTGTGCCCCTCCACAATTTCTGGTTGCATGACGCCCTTGATCAGGAACATATCACCACAGCCATATTCATCAATCTGGCCAAAGCTTCTGACTCAGTGTCCCACCTGCTCCTCCTGGATAAGCTGAGCTCTGCTGGCCTTTCAGCATCCACTATGGACAGGTTCTATTCATACCTCACGGGCCATTAACAGTCATTTCAGGTGGGTGGCATCCAGTCCCTCCATCTTAGCAGGGGTCCCTCAGGGCTCCATCCTGAGTCAGATCCTGTTCTCTGCTTTCCTAAATGACCTCCCTTCAGCCTGTGTTTCTACGCATATCCACACATATTTGATTGACATAGTCATCTTTATCTTTGGCCCTTCAGCTTCAGCTGTGGAAGTTCTGCTCCAGCAAGACTTCCACAACATGCTGCACTGGTTGCACGCCAATCAGCTCAGGGTCAACACCAAGAAGATTGTGTCCATGACCTTTGGCACCCACAAAAAACTGGCAAGGCTATCACCTTCCCCTGTCTTCTCCACACTCGATGGCACCCCCTTGAGCGTGTTCCTGCCTTCAGGTACTTTGATGTGTGGCAGGATAGCAAGCGTGACTTCTCTGCCCCTTATCAATGCCATTCATGCAAAACTTCACCCCAAACTTGGTGCCTTTCCCGGTTACCAATTTAAAAAAAAATAAAATAAAATGTGTTCTTGTGTCTCAGCACCTCCCAATGAAAACTGCATTGAGGTTTTTAGCCAAAAAAGACACCTAGAACAAAATGCAGATTGAACTATTAATGTCAGTTGGAGTGAAAAACAGAATTTAGATCAGTGAGCTACCGGAAATGGGGAACAACCCTACCCCACAAAATAAAAATTGCAAATGCTTAAAACAAAAAACAGGTGTTTACTAAGATAAACTGTTTTATTGTTTATAGTGATTACATTTAACGTTAATGTTTTCTAGGAGTATGGCTTTGCCACATTATCTGTTTGTTAATGATGTCACATTTACATGTAGCTTTTCCACTCTCTGTTTCAAAAACATCTAACTCACCTCACAGTTCCTCTGTTTGAGACATGGCAGTCTTTTATGAAGGTAAAAGCTATGATGTCATGACAGCAGCACTATGAAGTCAGAAAATCTGGCCAGGCCAGCCCAGTGGTGTGGAGGGCTGAGGCATCCATGCCTTACCTGCTGCCACCCCGGCAACCCATGATTGCGGTATGAGCGGGTTGCCAAGGATCAGCCAGGGAGGGAGAGGATCGAGCATCTGGAGGACAGCTCTCCTCTCCCAGGGAGGGTGGATTGGCAGTCCTGTTGAATGACTACCCCGAGGTGGAGGCCTGATGGTAGTGCAGGTTGGGGACATCAACTGATGGGGGGGTGCTGTGGGACCCCGCAATGTGCACGCATCTCCATGTGTGCACGTTGATATGCACATCCCAGCAATGGTGAAGGGAGAAAATTGGAAAAAGTAGGGGGAGTGTTGGTGGGCTATGTGAAGCCCAGACCACGCTCTCAACCTGCTGCCTGGACCAGCCAAACTGGATTGTATGCCGGGGGGTGGCCCTCCCTCCTCCAGCCCTGCCACGGGGTGAAATCCATGGGGGATTTGCCAGTCATGGGGCTGGGGTCTAGAGAGAGAGCGAGCGGATCTCAAGGGTTGATGAGAGCTCCCTCGAGGGAGCCGAAAGCTGCCTGCCAGCAGGGAGCCCCAGGGAAAAAACAGAAGGTAAAAAAAAAGAGAATCTGGATGAAAACTTTTTATATGGACCTATACTACCTCACCTCACTGACCTACTGTACTGGTGAGTTATCTCCCTGTTGCTTCACACCCTCACTCCCTCACCCCAAATTCCATATTGCCTCTCCAGGTACTTAGAGTCTGCTTGCCCTGTCCCAGCCATTTTTAAACCTGTTTAGGGTAGCTGCCCACACTTCTTCTGTCGGCAGTCTGTTCCACAATTCCACCTCTGTTTGGTCCCCACCAACCTTTAGTCATGCCCCCTGGTGACTGCCACTATTCCTTACAAAGAGGTCTTTGCTAGTCACCCTTTTTGTACCCTCAGAAATGTATACAGTTCTACTGTGTCACACCTCCTGTGCTTATCATGTCCACCTCTTGTGCCTGGCCTCCAATGGATACATATTTAGGGCCACTAGTCATTCTTCATATAATCTGCCTTGCTGGCCCTGGATCACATTTTTTCAAACTTTTTAATTTTGGAATGTTTTTTTTTTTCCAAATACCAACTTGACTGTTTGACAATGCTGTGACATACAGAGTGTGGCTATACACATTACAGTTAATTGTAATGCAAGGAAAATCTCTCCATTTCCCAAACTTTCCCACTTTCACTTCATGTTCTTCATTTCTTGACTCTGAGGACTGATAGGATGGGGGGACAGCTACATGTGCGGGGAAGGGGGGGAGGATGTGCCAAGAGGAAGTCCTAACTCTAAAATCATTAATCCACTTCCACTACTCAAGTGGTCTGTCCAGTGTCCTTAAGGGGCCCTTGATAAAGTTATCTGGGAACTGCAATTTTGGTATTGTACCTTAATTTATATGGTATGGGGATCATGGGATAATATCTGATTTTTTCTGCATTATTTCGAGAAGACAAGTGTTCCCTTTATTTTGTAATTTTTGGAAGGATATTATGGAGTTGGGCTGTAAGTTTCTCCATCTTGTAAATATCCAATATTGTGTCTTCTCAGTGTGTTAATGTGGGTGGATCTGGTTCTAGCCACAGCTGTTAGTAATATCCCCACTAGGTAGATTTTGGCTTTGTCTTTAAGTTGTGTGGGGAAGTGGAGCAATATAGTGGCTTCTGGGGACAGCGTGCCAAAGGTTGTTATCATAATGGTTATTTCCTGAGACACTGATTCCCAGAATTGGGAGAGCAGTGGGCAGGCCCACAAGATATGAGTGTGGGTGGCAATTTCAGTTCTGCATCCTCTCCAGCAGGAGGCATCCCTGGTTGCATAACATTTTGCTGGAATCTGAGGGATCAGATGACTATATTCCATCCATATTCTCGCCATTGGTAGGAGTTGGTGAACTAATGCTGCCAATTCCATATTCTGGTCCAGTCTTCTGGTGTGAGGTGGGCAGTCAGTTCTGCCTCCCAGGTGTCCATGGTATGGGCCACATTAATCAGGGTGCCAGCCATGAGGGTCTGATAGCAGGCAAAGATGAAGTCTCCCAGCCAAACCCCTAGCATAAACCTGCTTAGGAGGTGAATTATTGGGGGGAGATCCTTTTTATATATCAGGCTACTCAATGTGGATTACACATAGTGTCGTAATTGTAAAAATTGTAATGGTCTCTTGTATCCAGGTGGAATTCAGCCTTGAGTTGGACAAAAGATTTGAAGTGTTCTGCTTGTATAGAAATTGAAAATGTGACTTAATCCTCATATCCAGGTGAAAAATGCTGTGCCTGGGGTGACTGGGAGAAAGTCAGTGTCCATTGCGCCCCCGTGAAATACTGTGTTCGACCCAGGAGATTATTTCATGCCTTAAGTAGTCCTGCTAGAATGGAGCCCCTGGAACACCTAGATGTGTGTTGCGACTGGGGCCAAATAGGTAGACCAGGGCAGGAGAGGGCAGTATATGGTGTTCTATGTATATCCACCTTGGGTGTGGGGAGGGCCAAATCTAGGACATGAGGTGGTTAATGATGGTTGATTGGGCATAGAAAAGAGATCAGGGGGTGTTAATCCCCCCTTCACATTTGGCAGTTGCAGTTTCCTATAGGCAATCTTGAGCCCCCCCCCAATAGGTGTTGAGAAATGATTCAATTATGTTTGTGGCATTCTCTTGGGGGTGGGGGTAGAAGCTGGATCATTTGAAAAAAATAAAGAATTCTTGGTAGGATGTTCATGCAGACCGCATGTGCTCTGGATAGTAAGGACATCTGAAGGAGGGACCACCGTTGCAAGTCTTCCTTAACTCCCTGTTCCAGGGTGGGGTAGTGATATTTGTAGAACCATATGCTCCAGTGTGGACACCTAGATATCTAATGTGCAGCCTACCCTGTCTAAATGGGAAATGGAATTTGAAACTTGCAGAGGGAGTGTAATTACTTTGTATGACTTCTGACTTCTGCCTTGTCATTATTGAGTTTATAGCCCACCATTTGTTCCATAAGACTAAGGGCCTCTGCAAGATGAGGGAGGGAGTGCCGGGATTAGTAATATATAGTAATAAATTGCCAGTGTATTATGTATTACGCCACTTTACATTCATTTATCCCTATGTGAACGCCAGTGATTGTTTCTGTTTGCCTCAGATGTTGTGCCCGAGGTTCCACATATAGTGTGAAAGGTAAGGTGAAAGTGGACACCCCTGGTGAGTGCTTCTGGTGAAAGAAAACTGGGTGAACAGTGAGCCATTGACCTTCACTGTTGCACATGGGGCTGAGTAAATCCCCTGGAGAAGTTGACGAAATTGTTGGGGGAAGTGAAATAGTGTTAGTGTTTGATGGCCCTGGATCATCTTGGTGACCCTTCTCTGCACCGACTCTAGTCTGTCGATGTCCTTCCTCAGGTGCAGACTCCAGAACAAAGTACTGTACTCCAGGTGAGGCCTCACCATGGATCTGTGTAGGGGCAGTATCACCATAGGAGCTGACTTTTATTTTTCCCGGGGGGGGGGGGCTTAAGCTCTGGGGTTTTTGGTGCTCTGTGGTGCATTTTGAGGGTTTTCCTGAAGAGATAGCACAGCATAAAAAACACTATTTCAATTCCAGCACATTACACAAATTTGCCTGAATTTTGTTGTTTCTCATCACCTTGCCAACCTACCGCCCATCAAGGTGCAGTGTCACGCACCTACCTTGACCCCTTCCCAGCTATTGGCATAGCCTCTGATGTTGTCACTTACCCAGACCCATTCCTCAGCAAGTGTTGCAGACACTGGTGATGTCACTTACCCACCCTGTCTCCATTTCCAGCTACTGGCATATCCTCTGGTGTTGTTACTCACTACCTTGAACCACTTCCCACCAGGTCAGGGTGGACACCACCAGTGTCTGCCGCATTTGCTGGGGACCCCAACAAGTGCTGCAGCCAGACACTGGTCGTGTCTCTGACCTGGTGACTTTTTCTGCAGTCTAACCCCAAAATCTTTTCTCAATAAAATGAATTTCCCAAAAATACTGTCTGCTGTTTTACTAAAATGCCACCCACTTCCCAGGGGCCAGGGATATCTCTTCCTGCCCTATCCCTGGTCTATGGAAAGTGGGTGGCATTTTAATAAAACACCTGTAATGTGTACTGTCAAAAGCCCTATGGCATATAGTAGGGGAGGGCAGAGGTTGCTATGCAAAAATACCTAAGCACATCTTGTCTGTTATCATTCATTCAATAAAAATAAAACCCCAAACATGTAAACCCAATGCAACCAAATATAAAATTCAGTCCTTAAATTTCTAAATAAAACAGTGCAAGCTATACGACAAAGTTAATGAAAAGCCCAGTCCGCTATCTTGCTCTCACCAAGCAGGGTTCAACTGGAAATAGTCCACAAAATATTTAAAGACTGTTTTAAATCAAGCCAACTCCCATTTAAAAAGAAAGTAATTCCAACAGCGAAGATATTCTGAGGTAACCCCAAATACATCTCTGCTCTCACCAGAGGCCTATGCCATCTGGAAACTGCAGCTAAAATGTTTGCAAGTCTATGTAAAACTCTCAAATCACTTGCTCACTAGAAGAGCTTCCAGTCCCCGGTCTTTATAGGAGATGGGATGAGGATTAATGAACCTTCTCTTTCACAATTGATATACTGTAGCCTGTGCTTGAGGAGAATTTCAGGGGACTGGCTGGTGATGCAGGATTCTCCTCAAGCACAGGCTGTAACAATATCTCTTACCAGTTGTAATAATCTCTCATATATAAAGAAGAGTAAAGTTAATTGTGGGGACCCAAACAATGCAATACTCCTTTACCTGATCCCATGGCACTCATGCTCAAGCAAGCAACTGACTTCAAGAATGAAGATGCAGACCCTTAAACAGATGAATGGATCTTGTTCTCACAATGTCACTTAAGGTCACAAACTGGGCCACTGCATAGTTCAGTGGGTCACACTTAGCATAGTGCAAAATGCAGTGCAACTCCGAATCTTCAGCTACAATCCCTGCAGACTAGGTAGAAAACTACAAGCACTTGTAGCAGTGAAACATCCGCCCTTCATAGTGATGTTACCAAAAGTACAAATCAGGTCCAGGAATTAGCGCCAGTCCTAGCCTTCAAAATGCTGTAAGTGACAGGAGCAGAGAGTGTTGAAAATGTATTAAACCCATTAACCTTTGCTGCCATAAAGTGTAATTTGATGGTTATTACTCCCATCCATTCCCCATGGGAAGTGGTTTATGGCTTGGTGGATAAAGTGCTGGTATTCCTGGGGTACAGCAGGCATAAATAAATTATATTTTTGGACTGACCATGCTCAACTCTGGAGAACTATCAGTTACGATACGTCCACACCAGTGGCCTTGCACGCCTGAACAGCTACATCCAGACCAGTTGTCTTGCACATATGAACTGCTTTGCTGGAGAGGTACTCAGGCCCATACCCTCTGGTGAGTCTAATGGCTGGATAGAGAGCAAGAGAAAGAACAGAAAGTGGCATCTTTGAACAAAGAATTATATGGGGGGGGGGGGGGGGGCTCCTGGTTGGTTTACCACCATATACCCTAGACCCTAGATATGGGAGTCACCCTTGGGCCATGCTCACCCCATCCCAGGTTCTGAGACAGAACAATTGGAGGGCTGAAGTGGGTTGTCCTTTAGCCAAGACTATAATCTAATGAACATGCTCACATAAGCCAAGGGATGAAATACAAAGAACCAGACAGCATAGCAGACAAAATTAAAGTTGCAATTTCAAAACAAATAGGGGAATGTTTTTCAAAATGCAGATAACCGAGGGGCTGTGGAACAGTTTACTAGGGGGCAGAGATAGATAGTTTACATGTGTTTCAGCACTGCGTTCGCACAGTACACACCAATTCCATCTCTGTCTTTCCCTGAGTCTTCCTGGCTGGTATCTTCTATGTCTTTCTCTTTCTGTCTCCAGTTCTATCCAGTGGGCTCAGGTCACGTATGTGCCATGTAATTCAAGTCACCTGACTCAGTGACTGCCATACAACAGGTGTCAGTGTGCCTCTCATGAGATTCATGAGGCAAGACAATTGGAGGACACTGCAGAAGAGTGCAAAAATGTTGCATGGGGTATTTATTCAGGATTCCTATATGTGAGGCACTGCAACAGTCACAGCAGTGTGGCTGTGAGAGGCAGGTAGAGCTGTTTTTGTAGTCACACAGTGCTGTATCTCTTATGAGCTCTCACTTTCTTTAAGCTGTGGAAGAGAGCAAAGTAGCAGCAGACCAAGTGTGAGAGACAAATAAATCCCTACTATTTCTCCTAAAAGTGGAAAAAAAAAACATAAGCAGTTTTTTGGGTAGGGGTTAGGTACATTTGTGACAGGCAGGTAAGCAGCTGCTCATGCAGATAGTGAGTGAAGCAGATCCAGAGAGGCAGGAGGGCAAATGAGGCCAGATTCTGTCAAAAGCAAAAATAAAAGTGAAGATTCAGAATGATTTTTTGGAGGTGGAGGGTACTAGGATTCATTTGTATCAGGCAGTTGCTTCAGACAGTGCATCAAATTCAGAGCCTCTACATTCTCTTAGCAAGGCAGGAGGCTTGGCAATCTCTTTCTTCTACAGCAGCAGCAAACACAGTTTCCACCAATTAAAAAAAAGGGAAAAAAGAAAAGCGATTTAAAAAACACAAATTACATGACACTTGGGCTCCTACAGACAACAAACGTTTTTCTTAATAAGTTGTTAAACACTTCTGAGTCTATCAGATCATGCTATTTGTGATGTATAATAACTTGTCTCCAACCCTTGCTCGGCTCCCAGTACCAACATGTCCCCGAGTCAGACTCCTACCGTAGGAACTTGGAAGTCTCATTTAATTCATCCTGGACTCCTCTTGGCTTTCTGCTGCAGTGCTGCCTCTCAGGCCTCGGAGTCTGAACCGGCTGCCACCGCCGGTTGCTCCCCTTGTCTCTGCTGCTCTGCCCTTGTCCCCGTTCCACGCTGTGTGCTCACGCAGCGCTCCCCAGGCACCCGCCAAGCCCAGAAAGCACCTCTGTCCTTCTTAGGGGGCCCATAGCTGATGTCGCGACTCCCGACTGAGACAACTGGAGAGTGTCGGGGGCGGGGGGAGCGACTGAAGGATGCCAGTCCAGGCCACGACCATGACAAAAAAACTGCGCTTATCTGCTAAGGCCTGAGATGCTGAGCGAGTAAGCAGGGAAAGCTACGCGAGTAGCAACTGCTGATGCAGCAGTTCAGCAGCGCCCGCCTGCCAATCCCAAGTCCTGCCCAAATGATACACACAGATTGGCTGGGCTGAAAGGAACTTTAGGAGATGGGGATTTAATCTGTTAAAATGCTTGCTGGTGGCTGGCAGGTGAGGTGGGTGGAATGGCATTCTGACTGTTCTGCCTCAATTTTAACCCCGGACGCTGCAGCCTACAACTGGGTAAATTCCGGGGGGGGGGGGCCGAGCCCCATCTAATCTTCCTGGGGTGGGCTTCAGCCTCTCAGCCCCCCTGTAGTCAGCGCCTATGAGTATCACCTTGCTTCTCCTACTATTAAAACCCCTCTTCAAACACCCCAGCATCCTTGACACCTTGCTATATGCATTGTTGCAGTGACTTGTTTTTTAGAGGGAGTCACCGATTATAGCCCCTCTGTTGAAGTGACCAGCCGAACCCTCCCAGTCAGTATTCTGTGCATGGGTTCTGTCTCCTCAGCTGCCTGTTGTAGGTCCATCTGGAGCACCTGTACCCCTTCCTCATGATCTAGCCTGCTGCAGAGCTTTGTGTCATCATCAAAGAAATACAGCTTGCCCAGGATACCTTCTCCTATATCACTGATAAAAATATTGAATAGGACAGGTCCCAGAATTGAGCCCTGTGGTACCCCGCTCATGACTTCCCTGTCCACTGACTTGGCCCCATTCACTACTACTCACTGTTGCCTCTCCCCAAGCCAGTCAAGCCAATTTCCTACCCACCTGAGCTCTCAAGCCCTCTAACGTTTTCAACAGCTTCCTGTGCATTACCAAATCAAATGCCTTGCCGAAGTCAAGGTAGAGTAAATCTACAGCATGTCCTCTGTCTGTTGCCTTAGTGACACTGTCGAAAGATTGAATCAGGCTGGTCTGACATGACCTCCCGGACAAAAACCCATGCTATGCCTGCTTGCCACCCTGCAGTCCGTCATCCTTCAAGTAGGCCACCATGCTTTCTTTAACTATGGACACCATCAGCTTACCTAAAATGGAGGTAAGACTGACAGACTGACAGTCCTGTAGTTGCCAGGATTCTCCCTTTCCCATGCAATGTGCTTCAAATCCTGGGAAATACAAATGAAATTTAGAAAAGGTGTTCTGTAATGACTTGGAATAGCAGCTCACCTTTGTTAATTAAAAAAGATCGTGAATACCTTCTCTTCTTTGATGTAAGAAACCATATGGGTACTGACAAAGACAAATCTATATGGCAAGACAGAAATGGCAGCAGTGTAGGCTGTACCTGTAATTAAGTGGATTATGATGTATTGTTAATGTGTTTTGCAAAGTGCAGTAATGATGGGCTGGTCTATATTTGCTTGCTTCTTTCGATTCCATAACAACAGCTTTGGCCGTACCCTGACCTTATGTAACTGACCTTACATAACCACTTCAGCTGGAATGGAGGAGCAAAGGAGAGCATTATCTGGATTAGCATTACATTTCTTTACTTGGTACAATACAGTATGATGTAAGTGTTTTGGTTGAGTGTCTGTCAATACAATGTGCATCTTAAAGTGCTATTACAAGCAGGAAAGTGACAGACTATGACAGCACATTTGATAGTATATGAATCGAGATGGAGTGAGTTACAATCCCATATGGTAAAGGTAGGAAAGGGTTACAAAGGAGGCTGTTTAACTGATTGGTTCAGAGCTCTAGGGGAGGCTGCAGAGGACAGGAGCTACTGTGACAAGCATTCATCAACACTGATAATGTTTGCTTGCAAGTTTAGATTAATCTTTTTTTTTTGTATTATCTATTTTACCCTCCTACGTGTTCCATGCCCCACCACTCCATCGAGCCGACTAGGTCCCCCGACCCACCTACAACCCCCGCTCTATTTACTTATTTATTGAAATGTTTCACCAGGAAGGCACACTAAACAACAAGTTGCTCGTCTCCTGGTGTGACCTGGGGGGAGGGGTACAATTGGATGAAGAATAAGACGTACATTTTTTTTTTTTTTTTTAATCACGGCACATTTTTTTCTCCCCTGCCGGTCGGCTCCCATCCAACCGCCCCCCCCAGCCCCGTTCCCTGGAATCACCGGCTCTTACCTGCCCAGCCCAGGAGCAGCAACTGCGGGGGGTTGGTCTTCACCCTGCTGACTGGGATTTTCTCTGGTTTGTTTCCCGGAGACCCCAGGAGTCAGTGCACATGCATGTGGAGGCGTGCATACACCGAACAGCCCTGGTAATAGCCTCCTTCCCCCACCCTCTAGCCTACTGCATAGGCCCCCTCTAGCCCAAGCTTCCTCCAGCCTCCACTGGGGTTCGCCCATCAGCCAAGGGATGCCGCGCTTCCTCCCCGGAGAGGAGATCCTGCCTATTGGCCGCTCCATCCAGCTCCGCCCTCCCCTTCATGCTGACCTCCGATGCCCCAGGCTCATTTCTGAACCCGGGTCGCCAGCGTGGGTCAAGATAAGGCGCCAGAGCCTTAGCCCTCTATGCCACCAGGCTGGCCCAGACATATAGTTTAACCTTCAAAATATACAAGAAATTAAACATTCAATTACATTTGTAACAAGACATACAGTTAAAAAATATCATAAACAATCATACATTCGCATTTGTAACATAACATACAATTAAATATATCATACCTGTGAAATATGCATTTAATTACACGTGGCATATCTGAGGAACATAGTACATAGCGGTGAAGGGAGAGGAGAGCATGCTAAGATTCAGGCTGGGGGATGGAAGGTTTAATAGGTTTAATAGGTGTCATGGCGAGGAGCAGAAGTATAGGAGGACAGTTAAGGAGGGTTAAAGCAGGACCAGTTAGATGAGAGAAAGTTATGTAAGGCAGAGGCAAGGGAGTGGGAGGAGGAGGTGTCATATTTGGGGGGAGGGAGCTCCAGATTCGTGGGAAATGATAGGTACAGCCTGACTGACCGATGAGCGTGATAAGACAGGGGCCCAACAAAGTGTGAGTGTCAGAGGATCTAAGGGAGTGGGAGGAGGGAGGTGGGGAAGAGAGCAAGCATGAGAGGTAGGAGGGAAGTTCTTCTAACCAAAATTTAGAAATGAGTTTGGTACAATGAGTGAGGTGCCTGTTGGTAAGCGGGGAAAAGGAAATGGTGTGGTAGAGGTCACAGTAATGAGTGCATGATGGAGCATCAAGGGCAAATTGATAGATGGATTTAAACGGAATGTCTCTCTTGAGCCTCCGACCTCATGTAACAGCTTCCCCCAGGATAACCCGGTGTAACCCTTTGCCGGATGGCTCCCTGTCCTCTGAGGGGGAAGGTGACTTTGGGGGAGATCAGCACAACTACTTGGCTCCAGGGTGCTGCTGAGGTGGACATGGCTCTTTCGGGGGCTTCAGAGGTGGCAGTGGACCAACAGCTGTCATCTGGCCGGTCATGGAGTGGTTTCCACTTTTCTGGTTGTTCCCTACTGCGCCACTTATGCAGTGCTCCCGGTCTCCACCAGGGACTGCTGCTGAGCGATGCTACCCACCCCAGGAGAGGAGAGCAGTCTCATGGATGCTCAATCCTCTCCTTCCCCTGCCAGCCCCTGGCGTCCCGAGTCCGTTCCCAAAATCAGGTTGCTGGCATGGCGCGAGGTGTGGCATCCAGCTCCTCAACCCTCAGTGCCACTGGGCCATCCTTAGATTAGACTTTGACAACAAGATAAGGAAGGCTAGGCAGGGATGGAGCCAGGATTTTAAGAAGGGTCCTCTGGCAGTAATAAAAGGGCTGAGACAAATATATGGGCGGAGCCCAAAGGGGCGTGGCTATTGGATGAAATAATGCTTATGGATTCATTGCTGTGCATGCAATGCAATGGCTGTGGTAGGCCACAAGGAAGTTAATTTTAGTTATTTTATACATATTAAAACATTAATGCTGCTTAGTGTAACATCAAATGAATGATTCTTCTGTAATGCACACCGGTTTTGTACTTAATGAAAATGAAGTTATAGTAACATTTACATGGATGCTTCATTTACTCAGTGGTTTATTAACACTATAATTTTGTTTGGTTACACAATACGCCTTTATGCAACCATAGATGTTATGTGGCTAATAGCGCACAAGGTTTAACATGCATAAACACAGAACAAAACAGGGGTTCTGCCCAGATGAGCTGGCAAAAAACCTTTTTCTCATGCCAGAGTATCCCAAATATAATTTAGCAGTCACTGGGATTATCTACAACCAAAATAACTTGGCACCGTATCTTGTCTTCAGTACACTCATATACATACAGTATGTACACAATACCAGCATAAACACCAAAGCATGTTAGCTAGTTTCTTTGCCTACATGCAACATATTTTTAAAACATTTTCATTGTGAAAAGATTTAAAGACATAAGGAATAGTCAAATACATGTAAACTTTGCCACTACTTTTCACAGTCACCTTTTTCTTGTCTGTCACTTCCTTGCACAACCATAACACAATCAACTAAAAATGACAAAATCAGTTTCATTCTGTGTGGCTGTAAGGCATAGTGAGCAATCAGCATATCAATAGTTTTCTCTGTGTCTTCTGTGAATTCTCGCTGAATATAAAGCAAAGCAAGGCCTGTCAATCTGTTTTCTGTCATAGTTGATCAAAGGTAGCTCTTCAGAAACCTCATGGTGGAAAAGGATCTTTCTTCACCAGCAGTAGACACTGGGATTGTTGTGAAGATCTGTAGTAACAGAGACTGCTTCCCCCCTGCTGGTGGCCGTGAGCTTATCAAAATGGTGCTACTAGTTTTTGAATGTAGAGATATGTGGTCTTTGGTTCAGTCCCCTTCACTTCCTTCGCCAGACTGGACATCCTCTGCAATGCCTTTTAGGTTTGACAAACTCACCTACTCGTACACACCATTGCTCCTTCTCCATTTCCCCCAGCACATCGTCATCAGCTACACTGTTCTTCCTTTATTTCCAAATGCTGGGTTGACTCCTTTTCCTCCTACCTATCATCAGTTCTGTCTCCAGTCATGCCTGCTCCATGCTGTCTCCATTCCAGGGACTAGTTAACTTTATTTGCTCCTCACCCTCACTCCTCTGCAGCCAATCTCCCTTCTGTAATGTCTCTTTACACTCTGGAACCAGCTGCCCTCATCCCTCCATTACACCACCACTGCATGCTCCTTCAAGCATCAGTTGAAACCAGTGCTGGAATTATACTTCCAGAGCTAGGGGGTACCTGAAAATGTTTGATCAGGAAGTAACCGTCTGTGGATGTTTTAACTCAGTGTGTAATGTACGCCAACAGGTCAGATGGAAGGCACACTGCACTGAACAGTACTCATTGGTTTGTGTAGGCCATTGTTTCTCAGTAAAACTAAGCATACCTAAGCATACAATGCAGAGTCTTGTGTTACGTAACTTTTAATGCATTTTCTAAAAACTGTATATTTGAGCATGGCATGTCATTTATTTGTAAACTACAGTACTGGTAACTGGGAAAGGCACAGTGAGCTAAAGCACTTTTCTAGGTGCCATCCATGACAGGGAAACAATGATACTAAGTATGGAAAAAAAGCAACAAGGTACGCTTTCTTATTCACTTACTTATTTTTATTGGGGGGGGGTAGGGAGGGAGGTGGGGGGAACAGTATAGTCCAGCAATGTGCAATAAATGCAAAATAGTAACAATTGTGCAAAAAGCATACAACAGATGCAGAGAAATACAATACAATAAGGTGCATAAAGTTAAATTTGCAAATAAACAAACGCAATAAAAGAAGAGTAGGAATAATACAGTAAATTGGTGATGGTGAAGGGGGGGATGAATACTAACATACTAAAATGCCAGCAGAATAGGCCTAATGGTCTTTCGAGTCTGCTCGATTGGTCAGTCCCCACCCTGGGTGCTGACCTTGCTGCCCCCCTTACCTTCTCTGGCTTCTCCCTTCCCAGTTCCGGATATTCTTGCTGCATTGGATTTTGCTTCCAGAACCCTTCCGCTGTACCTGTTCCAGCCACTCTTGAACCCCTCCACCGTCTCTGCCTCCACCAGCCCCCTAGGCAGTGCATTCCATGGCTCCACCACCCTCTCAGTGAAGTAGCACCTCCTCCTTTCTCCCCTGAATCTTCCCCCCTCCAGCTTCCACCCATGCCCTCTAGTGGTCCCCTCCTCCTTCCTTCGAAGCACCCTGACTGTTCCTCCTCTATTTACCCTCTTCATGTACCTGGAGACCTCTATCATGTCCCCCGGTCCCTTCTCCCTTCCAATGTGTACATATTTAGCTCTTCGAGTCTCTCCTCATAGGTCCTGTCCCCCAAGCCCCAAATCATTTTGGTTGCCCTCCTCTGGACCCGCTCCAGGAGTTTAATGTCCCTCTTTAAGTGTGGCCTCCAAAACTGCATGCGGTACTCAAGGTGTGGCCTCACCAAGCAGTTATACAGAGGGAGTATCACTTCCCTCCTTCTGGAGGTGATCCCCCAGCGATGTATCCCAGCATCCTGTTGGCCTTGGCTGCTGCCCTCCTACAAGTCTCCGGGTTGTTCATCTTGACATCCACCACCACCCCCAGGTCCCTCTCAGCCATCGAGACTTGTAGCATTTCCCCCCCCAGGGTGTACACTTGGCCCAGGTTTCTGGCCCCCAGGTGGAATACCTTGCATTTCCCTGCATTGAACCTCTGCTTCCACTTTCTAGACCATCTTTCCAGAGCCTCCAGGTCCCCCTGTAGGGCCACCCTCCCCTCTCCCCATCCACCACCGCCCCCAGTTTTGAGTCAGCTACAAAGAGACTCATCTCACTCCTGATTCTTGTCCTTATGTCAGAGACGTAGGCATTGAACAGGAGGGGCCCAAGGACTGATCCCTGTGGGACCCCACTAATGACCTTCCTTGGGGATGAAACTATCCCGTCAACTATGACCCTCTGGGTCCGGTCCTGGAGCCAATTGCCTACCCATCTGATCATCTGGTTCCCCAACCCCATTTCTCCCAGCTTATCCAACAGGCCCACATGAGGAACAGAGTCAAATGCCTTGCTGAAGTCTAGAAAGAGGACGTCCACTGGTCTACCCAGGTCCAAGGCACTCGTCACCCAGTCATAGAACTTCACAAGGTTTGTCTGACACGATTTCCCAGGACAAATCCATGCTGTCTACGTCCAGGCACCCTGACTTTCCAGGTCCCCCTAGCCTCTCCTTGACAATGCCCTCCATCACCTTGCCCACCACCGATGTCAGGCTGACAGGCCTGTAGTTCCCTGCCACCTCCCTTGATCCCCCCTTGTGGATAGGCACTATATGCGCCACCTTCCAGTCCTGGGGCACCCACCCTGTCCTCAAAGAGATGGTGAAAAGCTCTGCCAGGGGTTTCGCCAGGACATCTGCAAGTTCCTTCAGCACTCTGGGATGTAATTTATTCGGCCCCGATGCTTTCTCCGTCTTAAGGGAGCTGAGGGCTTCCCTCACTCTCTCTGCTGTGATTTCCACTTCTGGTACCTCTTCCACCAGCTTAGTCCTCCCCCCCTCCTGCCAGTGATGCCTCCCCCTCTCCCCAGACCCGCCGATCGGTAAGGTTCCCTCCTCAGTATCTCTGTCTCCTCCCATGTATGATGCAGCACCTCCATTTTCCTTGGTGAAAACTGAGGTGAAGTACTCATTTAGTACCTCAGCCTGCTCCCCCGGGTCTTGTGCCCATCTCTCCCCTGATTTAATCCTGCTAATCTGCCCCTTCACCCATCGTTTCCCTAATGTATCTAAGAACCCCTTTCCCTCTCCTAATTTCCTGGCCAGGTTCTGCTCCTTCCTTGCCTTAGCCGCCCTCACCACCTTAGTGGCCCTTCTAGCCATCAGCTCATACTCCCTCGATCCCTTTCACTCCTTGAGCACTTGAATTGCCTATAGGCTGCCTTCTTTTCCCACACCACCTCCTGGACCTCCCTGGTCCACCAGCAGGGTTTTCGGGCCCTACCGCATTTTCGTCTTACTCTTGCACAGGTGCTTGTAGCATCTTGCACCCCTCTCCTAATGATTTCCCACCTACTATCAGCGTCCATGTCTGACCCAATCACATCCAAATGCTCCTTAAGGATCCTTCCCATTTCCTTAAAATACAGAGTGCAAATATGCTGGGCAAGAGAGAACTACGGCTAGAGGGTGGTGGTCAGCAGCTTTTGACAAGATAAATTATAGCAAGCTAAAACAAAGAAAATTCAGTTACAAGTTGAGTAAAACGCACTATACAGCAGCACAGCCCTAGAACTTATAATTGCCTAAATTATACAGCTGAGCTGCATCCCCTTTAACATCTCCGCTGACATCTGTTATCAAGAAACCCGATTAGAAAACAGAAAAAATGGAGTAAGAAAGCTAAAACGTTAAAGGAATTGCAGGCTTTTTTAAGCAACTACAGATTCAAACAACATGAAGGCTTGCTGTATTCTGACTATTGCAGTTAGCTCCAGGACTTGAACTGCCCCAGAGAGTGAAGGGTTAAAGTTCTATGCCAGGCATAGAACGTTGAGCTCGAGCTCAGTTGAAAACTCTGTCTGTAATACTTTGAAACCCAACCGCCAGATTCTTTACTCCGCCTCACTGAACAGTCGCTCCAGAGATTTCTCCTTCTGCTTGGTTCAAAGTTGGTTAAAGTTGTCGGTTTTAGTCCGATTTTTTTTCCTCATTACGTTCCGTTTATCAGTTCAAGACCCTGTCTGTGGTACTGTAAGTGCTTAGGATAGTTTTGTGTGGAAATTGTAAAACTGTGATTGCAGTCGGTTCGGCTGAACCGATCCTTTAGTAAAATCTTTCGTCAGAAATTTAGTGTGTGGTTACCGGTCTGTATCGGTTTAAAAAAAAATGTGATTTAGCGTTTTTTCCAGCACCATGTATAGGTGAGAAACCGATAGGGAGTCTTGCCTGGCGGGTTGCCGCTTAAAGGTAAGTTTGTTAGGTTGGCCATGTCTGAGAAACCCAAGAAAAAAAACCGGCCCACTGGGTTTCAACATTGCAGTGTGTGTGGGGAGGTCTTTGCTAAGGCCAGTCCCCACACCACTTTTATTTACTGTCTGGGGTTTGACCACCTCAGTTCAGACTGCCAAATTTGCAAGAATTTCCCTAAGTCTACTTTGGATAAAAGGTTGGGTAGACTTAGGGATAAGGAGGCTGAGAAATCCGCTGACCTGGAAGACCAGCCCGGTTTGGTTCCTACTGAACCAGAAGGAGTGCCCTCTGACCAGGGTGATACTTCTTCGGGAAAGAGGAGAGCCGATCCTGAGGGATCGGTTCCTACTAAAAGAAAGCGCAAGGAAAAATCATCTGGTTCAGATCCAGACCTTCATGTTCTGACCGCCGAAGAGATTGCCATAGCGATTCGGATTGTTGAATCGCTTTGTCTGGTTCAGGCCGATCCGGCACCTTCTGGCAGGGGTTCGGTTCGGTCGGTTCCCCCGGTTCAAGATTATTCCCCTGAAGATTTTTACGAACTGGAGTTTGATGAGGAGGGGGATTTTGAAGAGGATGATTTATGATGGTGAAAGTCTGGATGTGCCTGTGGAACCGGACATCTCCCCAGACAGACCTTCTGGTGTTTCCCCTCCTAGGCTTTCTGAGTCCCCTCCTCACTTTCTGTTTTACAGAAAAGTGGCTGAAACCCTCCAGCTTCCAGTGGAGGAGGATGTGGAGGATCAGGAGGAGCCTGATTTTGTTGAGATGATGGACATCCCAGAGTCTAAGAGACTGTCTATTCCCCTCCATGAGTCCTTTGGGAAACAGACACAAAAACTTCTTAGGTCTCCTAACTCTCTACTTCCTGTTGACAGGAGAATGGAAAAGAGGTACACCTTATCAGGCTCAGATACGAGTTTTTATATCAGCAATGCTGCCATGTTGGGGTAGTTCAGGCTGCAGCCTATGACAAGGCAAACATTCCCTTGGCTTCACACCCCCCAGACAAAGACTCTAGGAAGATAGATGCCATGGCAAAGAAACAGTACATGGCATCATCTTTGGGACTCAGGCAGGCTAATTATATGGCCTATACAGCCAGCTAGGGATTTGAAAATTATTAGCGAATCAAGAATTTACTAGCGATATGGCAGCCATATTGGATTTTGGAGGTCATTTTGGATTTTCTAAGTTGTCCCATCCAACTTGGCATGGCAATAAATGTAGAAAATGACACCTTGGAATTGCCGAGCTATGGGGCCAGGAGGGCCCACACCATCCAAAATCAGAAATAGCCCCCCCCCCCCGAGGGGCCATCCACCAATTTTCTCAGGGGTAACAAGCAAATTCTGAAAGGTGAGGTCTATCTACTCAGGAATCTGCAGAGATACCAACCTCTGCATAGTAAATCGAAAGATTAGGCCAGTACACCTGTCTAGCTGAACTCATCTTTCTTGGGGATTTTAATATTAGCTGTCCCTGGCCTTCAGGCAGCCCTCCCTCAGGATTCAGTCTTGACTCAAGTACATCTGGTCCTGATCCCTTCGTCCACTGAACAAAGATGCTCTACTGAGCGACCTGAATGCAACAGATTGGCCCCCCATTCTCTCTCCCCCCCATAGATCTGGCTCTCTCCCTCTTCTGTTCATTATTTACTTCTGTTTGGGCTAGCTGCACATCCCCATCAGGAAAACCAGGGCTAAGTCTACCTATCACCCCTTGGAGCACCCATGATCTCATTGATTTGTGTAAGACCCGTGATCTAGCCTAGGCCCATTACAAATTATTCTGCTTCATGTCTGACCTCCAGTCATACAGGGTGCTTAGAATCACTTGCACAAAGGCCATCTGTACCACCAAATCCTTATATTTCAAGGCCAACCTCCAGAGCAATCTTAACTCTCCTGACAAATTCTGGAAGGTGATTCATTCCCTTTTTGACCCCCAATCCATTCGACTCCCCCAGTCCTCAAGGTAAATGGTTGTCTCCGATCCTGCCATTGTTGCTACTCTCTGGAATGAGTTTTTCACCATGTGTTCCTCCTCTCCACCCACTTTTGGCTCCCCTCCCCTCACTCTGTCTTTTCTCTCCTCCTTTCCCTCCCCCTTCCTGGGGTTCCATCCCTCCCATCTCTACCCAGTAAACCCTGCTTGCCCTTTCCTCACTGAACCAGTTCAAAACTAGCCTTGATGACCTGGACCTCAAACTTCTCCACATCTCAGCTCCAGTCATTACCTCCCCCCTCACTCACCTTCTCAACTTCTCCTTCAACTTCTGTACTGTCCCTCAGTCCTGGAAATTTGCCAGAGTTCTCCCCCTCCATAAAGGGGAGATCCTTTCACCCCTGGCCACCTTCCTCCTATCTCCTTCCTCTCCAATCTTGCTAAGTTTCAAGAAAAACTGGTCCTCTCCAGCCTTTCTGACTTCCTCCACTCTTCCCATTTCCTCTCCCCCCTTCCAGTTTAGTTTTAGGAAGCACCTCTCCACCATCTCCTTTCTACTACAGGTCACTGACTCCATCCTCCCTGCGATAGGTCAGGGACAATGCTGTCATTTTCATTGATCTGGCTAAAGGTTTTGTTTTGGTGTCCCATCTACTTCTCCCAGACAATCTGACTTGTGCCGGCCTCTCAGTCTTCGCTCTTGACTGATTACACTCCTACCTCTCCGTCTGTCAGCAATCAGTCCAGGTAGGTGGTGTCCTGTCCCCTCCACTCCCTGTCCAGGCTGGGGTCCCACAGGGCTCCATCCTGGGTACAATCCTCTTTTCCATTTTTCTCAATGATCTCCTCTCTGCCTGTGCCTGCTCGCATATTCACATGTATGCAGATGACACAGTTTTCTACTTCTCAGGCCTCTTGACTGTGTCTGTGGAAGCCTTGCTCCAGCACTTAGCACTGTGACAGCAACAGTGAAGGTGTTCGGTGATCTCCTGGTGAGAGACGGTGGTCATTGTTCCATATTGGTGCTGCTGGATCTTTCTGTGACGTTTGATACTGTGGACCATGGGTTGCTGTTGGCTTAGTTGAGGCACTATGTAGGGCTAATGAGGATGATGCATTGCAATGGTTTGAGTCCTACTTTTCTGGTAGGTGGCATTAGGCAGTAACATCTCAGGCTGCTGCATTGTGCTGTGAGAATAAACACTGGGGCTGCACACTCGATCCAAAACTGCAGCAGGTGACATCAATATAACAAGTAGGAGCAAAAACACAAAAAGATACACTCTAGATATGAACACAAAGATTGCTGGTGGCTTCAAAAATATTTTTTAAATCCACAAAAGGATCACATATGCAGTATGAGGTGGTAGGTGTCTCAGTGTTAGATAAGTGTCTGGCTGAAATGCAAAACTGGATGGCATCCAGCTTGCTTAGACTCAACCCATTAAAAACAGATGTGTTACTGGTAACACCAGGCCAGGTAGGGGCAGCAGTGAATAGTGAAAGTGCACTTCTACCATCTTTTAATGGGACTGCACTAAGAGTGGTGGATAAGGTGGGAATTCTGGGCATATCTGTGGACTCCCGATTAATGTTGGAACATCAGGCTTGGTCAGTGTCATCAGTGGTTTGCATTGGCTTTTGCCATCTGCGTAATATCACCCGGATTAAAACCTGGAGCCTACTGACCTAGCACTGCTGGTACTCTACATGCATTTGTTACTTGAAGTTTTTTATTAATATGATGCTCTTTACCTCGGGCTGTATGTGGGGTTAATATGTTACTTGCAGCTAGTACAAAAAGTGGCATCCTGGCTGATTGGTGGGACCTCTCAGTTTGGGCTTAGAAAATGGGCAAGATTGTTCGTGATGTCTGATTGGCTGAGAACTACAGCAGGGGGTACATTAAGTTTCAATAGACGCCTGCTCGAAAACAACGTCCAATTCAGGGTGCCCTATTACTTATGTGAACCTTGGACACCCCTGTCCCTCTCTCTAACTGGCTAAAGCACTGCATTTCAAAATAAAGTCACAGCCATTTTTTTGTCACATAGCGGAGCGAGAGGTGCTGCTGGTGAATATGAGCTGCAACTTCAGCTTCGTTGGCACAAACATTTCTTTTTTTAGAAATACCTTATCTTTGCCAGTGCTCTCACTGCTCATCCTCCAGCTCCTACAATCTAGCCCATTTTCCCAGTCTCACTTAGATACCAGCTCCATTGACCACGATGGCTGCTCGCGCTCCATTCTGAAACGGGCTATTGACAACAAGCGCTTCCGTGTCTGTGACCTGTATCGGCATCAATTGGAAAAACAGAGCCGTGCAAGTAGGACAAAAACCTTTCATTTTGAATTACATACTAAAACAGATCCCGACAGACTGCTCATGAAGCATTTCAAAAAACATCTCATTTTTTTGGGGGGTAGGGGATGACAACAGAATGGATCTCATGAGCAGGCAACAGGACGTGAAATAAAAATCAAATGGAGGGACTGCTCTACAAGTCAAACTGTTAAATATCATTTTTACTTAACTTTTTTTACATTGCTTGTTTAATTTTTTTAAATCGCAGATAAAAGTGGTAAAGGAAGCCCATTTTCTAACCACAATAATACCCTCCAGGGTGGGCGGTATGGGCCATACCGGACCTTCCAGGGGCTATAAGGCCCTCCACCTGTGACGTCGGGCCTCATTATGCCCCTGGGTGGTCCGGTATTGCCCAATACCGCCCACCTAGTTGGGTATTATTTCTTGCATATTACACTGTTTCTGCATGAAAAGCACTGTCTGCTAGTGCGGTGGTATATCCAATTCAAGATATGTTTGTTGACCTACAAAGCTCTTCACAATCTGGGCTCTGGCTTCCTAAAGACCTTATGTGTGAATACACTCCCTTCTGTCTCCTTCGTTTCTCTGATGCAGGTCTCCTAGTCCCATGCTCCTGACTGAACTCTTTAGGTGATTGTTATGGAAAGGGACTTGGGGGTAGTCATATCACATGACCTAAAGGTGGGTAAGCAATGTGAGAAGTCAGTAAGGAGAGTCAGGGGGATACTGGGATGCATAGGACGGGGCATCACAAGTAGAAAAAGGGAAGTGGTTATCCCTCTGTACAGACAGTTGGTGAGACCCCATCTGGAATACTGTGTGCAGTTTTGGAGACCCCATCTACACAAGGACTTTGACAGGATGGAAGCAGTCCAGAGGAGGGCAATTAAAATGGTGCAGGGTCTGCATCAGAAACCATATGAAGAGAGACTGGGAGAGCTTAATATGTATACCCTTGATGAAAGGAGGGACGGGGGGACATGATAGAAACTTTTAAGTACCTCAAGAGAATCAACAAAGTCCAGGAGGCTAGCATCTTTCAGAAAAAGAGATGTGTAAGAACAAGGGGGCACAATTTAAAGATAGAGGGGGGACGGCTCAGGGGTAATGTGAGGACATTTTTTTCACGGAGAGAGTGGTGGATGCATGGAACCGCCTTCCTGGGGAGGTTGTTGGGTCTAAAACAGTGGGGGAATTCAAACATGCATGGGACAGACATAAGGCAATTGTAGTGGGGGGTTGCAGGAAGTAGGCTGTTGGTTAACTAGAATCTGCAGCTTATCCAATAGGAAGGGAAATGGGCAGACTGGGTGGGCCAAGTGGTCCTTCTCTGCCGTCAAAGTCTATGTTTCTATGAGTTGCTGCCTCACTGATATGGAACTGTCTTTCCTCTGACATTTGAAGAGCCCCATCAGTTAGTGTATTTATGGCTTTGCTTAAAACTTATCTTCTTAATCTAATTTTTGGGGCCACCTAAATAGATACCCAACTAGTTGATAGTCTTAGAACTCCTGTCTTAAAATTCTATTTGTTATGATTTTTTTTGTTCTTTATTCTTTTGACTTTTTTGTAAACTTGTTTCCATTGTCTCTGTATGGCAGCCAGAGCCACTGGGATGGACACATAACAAATAAACTTGCCTTGCCTTCCTCCCCAGTGTCAGGGACTTCTTCATCTATTAGTGGGAATGGGTGGTTCTCCAGGATGTGAAAACCAGTTATACAGTCATGGCTGCCTCATATGCTACAGCTTATTTGACTGCCTACATTCTGAGTTTTGTTTATTTATTTTTAGTTTAAAATTGATATAATTGGTAAATGGCCATCTGTACACAATAGAAACATAAAGTTAAGTGAATCAGTCAGTGTAGTGGACCTGAGGCATTTAGATAATTGCCTTCTACATTTCCCCAAAAATAACAAACAACTGTGAACGTCAAACACTTCTGATTGACAGGTGGGCATTGAAGTGGAGTCCCAGGCAATTAAAAAAAAAAACAACCAATGCCAAGGCTATAGGTTAGGGAATGTCTTAGCTATGCCTAGCAGATCAGTTACCTGTGAAATTAACAAAGCTAAATATGTGACTGCATCAGAGCTGTAACTCACCCATACATTGTACTGGCAAGTTACCTCCACATTGCAGTACTGACATCAGCAGTCATGCTAGCCTGAATAAATGAAATAAAAAAAATGCTACATGATTTGAACAGTATTGCAAAATAAAAAGGTATCCACATATATCGAGACACTGTTCACACTGTATGAAATGTGACTGCACAACAGGAAGTATCTCCTTAATAAGTATAGTCTTACCCCCTCACTGTAGCATGAAACATACCAAATTTCAATATTCAATGAAAGCTTGTTTTTTATGTTTAAGGCTGTTCAAAGCATTAAAGTTGGTTTGTTCTTTGGAAAAGTCTTTGAATAAAGGTTTATTTTAAAAAAGATGAAGTGTTCTGTTTATTACTGGTCAGGAATCACTGTGAAAGTCAAACAGTATCGGACGGGGGGGGGGGTGCAGAGCAGTTACAGTAGCAGGCTGAGCTGTCCATGTGTGATGCCTAGGAAAACTACCTCTTTCTCTGTTCAAAAGTTACATCTGTGTGCTGAAGAAAACAAAACGAAGGCTTATTAAAAAGTAAATTGGATGCCACAGATGTCTCTTGTCTAATCAAGAGTGTTCACTTGTGGGCATCTTAATGTTCCAGAACCACTCAGCTTTGTGTTTCTTGAGTCTGTAAGATGACACAAGAGAAACACAGAAACATAGAATTTGATGACAGAGAAAGACCACTTGGCCCACCCAGTCTTCCCATTTTTTCTCCCTTGCCTATACTGTCACTGCAGACCCTATTTGATCTCCAGCTCCCTCTCCTCCCCCTTGCTTCCCACTAAGATTCCCTTGTGCATAACCCATGCATGCTTGAAGCCCACCACTGTTTTTTCCCCCCACCACCTCCGTCGGTAGACTGTTCTAGGCATCCACTACTCTTTCAGTGAAGAACTGCTTCCTTACATCTCTCTTGAATTTACCCCCTTCAAGCTTGATTACATGTTCCCTTGTTCTCGTGCATATTTTCCTCTGAAAAGCACTCACCTCCTGCACTTTATTTACACCGTGAGGTATTTATAGGTCTCTGTCACATTCCCCTTCACTCCTTTCTTCCAGGGTGTTCATATTAAGGTCCTACAGTCTCTCCTCATAGTGCTTCTGATGCAGTCCCTGCACCATACACAGTACTCCAGGAGGTGTCTCACCAGTGATCTATACATTGGCAACACCACCCCCTCCTTCTGCTGGTTATACCCCTCCCTATATACCCCAGCATCCCACTAGTCCTACCTACTGCCTTGTTACACTGCCTCACCACCTTGAGATCTTCACATATGATTACTCCAAGATCCCTTTCCTCTTTAGTGGCAATCATTGCCTCTTCTCCCATATTGTACTTCGCCTCCAGGTTTGTATACCCTAAGTGCATGATTTTGCACTTTTCTGCATTGAAACCCAGCTGCAATTCCCTTGACCTCTCCTCGGGTTTTCTCAGGTCTCTGCATATTCTTTCCACCCCCTCTGGAATGTCCCCCCTTTTGCATATTTTGGTGTCATCCCCAAAGAGCCCTATCTTCCCTTCCAGCTCATCTGCAATGTCACTTATAAAGGCATTACAGAGAACTACTGGTCTCAGTACCAAGACCTTTGGCCCACCTCAGTCGCACTCCTTCTCTGGAGTGAATTCCATTTACCATCACCCTCTGTCATCTATCCCTTAACCAATTTGTTACCCAGTTACCATCTTTTGACTGACTTCTAAGCTGCTCAGTCTCCTTTTTTCCCTTATGCTGCCTGTCTGTGGTAGGGGAAGAATAAGGTAAGCCTCACCAGGAGCTTCAACCAATGGCTGAAGGAGTGGTGCAGAGAGGAGGGATTTGGCTTCATTGGGGACTGGGGTCTCACCTGGAAGGATAAAGGCCTATACATCCAGGAGGGGAACCACAGACCTCAGTGAGTGGTTTAAATGTAACATCAGTGAGTATTTAAACTTGCAGAGGGGGTGGCAGAAGGAAGCAAGGAGACATAAACTGCCCCCCCACCCCTCACAGGCTGAAGCAGTCAGGGAATACCGTAAGGGAGGAAAATGCCATAGGGTACCTAATATCAAGAAATACAAAATGTTAGAAATGAGGAGAGATGGGAATGAGGAAGGAGAGAAAGCTAAAGAGAATGGGGGAAGGGTTGACAATCAGGGTGGCAGCAGAATTTGGAAGACCATGTGTGCAAATGTTCGAAGTCTGGGAAATAAAATCCTGGACCTAGTGGGCATTATGGCAGAAGCTGACCTGGACATTGTCGCCATTACTGAGTCATGGTGCAATGAATTCCATAACAGGGACATAGCCATACCATGCTTTACTCTGTTCAGGAAGGATAGCATGGGTAAGAAGAGGGAGGAGTTGTTCTTTATGAGAGGGATAGCATAAAAGCAACAGAGATTCAGGGAATGCAGGGAGGGGCAGAGGCACTGTGGGACACCCTAAAGACAGGGAAGGGAGACGTTATTAGAACAGGTGATCTATCGTTATTTGATCTACAGATCTCCAGCACAGGGAGGGAAATATATAAGGTTATGATGGAAGACATCCAAAAGATGGCAAATAAGGGTGAGGTGCTGTAGTGGGGGACTACAACCTGCTGGACGTAGATTGAAGCATCCCAGTTGCAGCACCATCCAGGAGCAGGGGCATCCTAGACTCTTTGCAGGGGGGATTCTTCAGGCAACTTGTGGGGGAGCCAACTCATGAGGGAGCAATTCTGAACCTTGTTCTCACTAATGGGGACAGTGTTGCAGAAGTCATGTGGGGTGGCTACCTGGGGACCAGTGATCACTGCATACTGTGATTCGATATAAGATCTGTGACAGAAGGAAATCGCACAAAGGCAAAAGTCCTGGACTTCAAAAGGGCTGATTTTACAACGATGAGGGGATGCCTCAGGGATGTCCTGGCAGGGGGGAAGAACTTAGGTGGAGTGGAGGAACAGTGGGCGAAACTAAAAGCTGGGATAGTGAAGGCAACAAACCTCTGCATCAGGCAAGTAAGCAAACACAAGAAGAAAAAGAGACTACTATGGTTCTCAAAGAAGGTGTCTATGAAGGTAAAGGCAAAAAAGTTAGCATTCAGGAGGTATAAGGAGTCACAGAGTAAGGAGGATAGTAGGAAGGAGTATCAAGAGAAGCAGAGAGGGGCAGGGAAAGTAGTCAGAAGAGCAAAGGCTCAAACGGAGGAGAAACAGCCAAGGCAGTAAAGAATGGGGACAAGATATTTTTTAGGTATGTAGGCGAAAGGAGAAAGACCAGAGGAGGGATTGTAAGGCTAAGTAGGGTGTGGGAAGTGTGTGGAAGGGGACCAGGATAAAGCAGACATTCTGAATAGATACTTTTCAGTGTTCACAGAAGAAGGGGGAAGGCAATGGTCCACAGATAAGAGCCAGGGGAATTCTTGGTAGGGTGGTTGATACTAGTCTATTTACAGAGGAGATAGTCCTGAAGGAACTCACAAATCTGAAAGTGGACAAGGCAATGGGACCAGATGGGATACATGCAAGTATACTAAGGGAGCTCAGAGAGGGGCTGGCTGCACCTCTGATGGTCCTGATCAACCATCACTGGAAATGGGAGGGTGGTTCCAGAGGACTGGAGGAGGGAAGACGTAGTCCCACTTCACAAAAGTGGTAGAAAAGAGGAAGCTGGAAATTACAGGCCAGTCAGCCTGACCTTGGTAGTGGGGAAATTAATGGAATCACTACTGAAGGGAAGGATTTTGGAATATCTTGAATCCGGTGAGAGTTCAATCTTGGTAAGCAGGGAAAAAATGGAGGCCAAAAGATTTTGAGTTGGGCAAATTGATTTTTTGTTGAAGGGTAGGCTGACACTGGGACTAGTTATTTCCCAATGTGGCTTACACCATCTGAAGCAGCATGGATTCACAAGGGGAAGTCATGTCAAACAAATTTCATAGATTTCCTTGACTGGGTGACCAGGGAGGTAGATCAGGGTCAAGCAGAGGACGTAGCCTACTTTGGTTTCAGTAATGCCTTCGACACTCTTCCTCATAGAAGACTCGTAAATAAGCTGAGCAGCCTAGGTTTGAGTCCAGAGGTGGTAAACTGGGTAAAAAATGGGTCGGGGGACAGGAGACAGAGGGTAAGGGTGAACGGAGTTCACTCTGAGGAAGGGAGGGTGACCAGTGAGGTGCCACAAGGATCAGTACTGGGACTGGTCCTCTTTAGTGTCTTTATTAGTGACATTACAGAGGGAATAGAAGGGATGGTATGTCTTTTTGCAGGTGACACTAAGATTTGTAATAGGATTGACACTCTGGGAGGTGTGGAAAAAATGAAGAGGGATTTATGAAAGCTTGAGTGGTCAGGGACGTGGTAAATGAATTTCAATGTGAAAAAGTGCAACTGTCAACATAAGGATGATGGTGGAAGTGAACCACAAGGACAAGGGTCCTGGACATCAGGAGGGCAGATTAAAAAAAAAAGGGGGGGGGTTAAAGATTGGTGTGGTGCAGGAACAGTGGGCTAAGCTAAAAAATGCACTGTGAAGACAACAAACCTCTGCGCAAAGGAAGTGAGCAAAAACAAGAGGAAAAAGAGACCGCTATAGTTTTCGAAGGAAGTGGCTGCAAAGGTTAATGCTAAAAGGGTAGCTTTCAGGAGGTATAAAGAGATGCAGAGGAAAGAGGACAGGGGGAGGAATATCAGGAGAAGCAGCGGGAGGCAGGGAAGGTGGTTAGGAGCACAAAGGCACAAACAGAAAAGAAAAGTTCAAGGAGTAACGAAAGAGGACAGGGCAGAAAAAGGGGAGGTGCACTTGTGGGGGACTTTAATCTGCCAGATGCAGATTGGAGCCACTTAGACGCAACTTCAGCTAGAAGCATAGACATCCTGGACTCCCTGCAGTTGAACCAAACTGTATAGTGATCACTGGTTCCCAGGTGGCCTCCCACCTTGACGTCTGCAGTACTGGCCCTGTTACTGAGCACCAGGTCTGGTATTGCCCCATCATTAGTGGACTTCCTGACTAGTTGCTGAAAAATACCCTCTGCAGGTAGTCCAGAATGTCTATGCTTCTAGCTGAAGTTGCATCTAGGAGGCTCCAATCTACATCTGGCAGATTAAAGTCCCCCACAAGAGCACCTCCCCTTTTTCTGACATTGGGCCAATGGCTTCCACCAGTGCCTTATCTAAATTCTCCCCATTCTGGAGGTGTGTAGCTCACACACGTGTAAACAGTGACTCCATTTCACATCTCCAGGGTGACCCACAGTACCTCCAACCCTTTCATTCCCCCCCTTGATTCACTGTATCGCCATTGCTTTGATAATCTCCCTTTCATACAACCCCTCCTCAACTTGCTTCCTTCCCACCCTATCTATCCTGAACTGAGTATAGCTCGGTATGGCCATGTCCTATTCATGGTTTCCTGTGTAGTGCACTGTGACTCAGTAATAGCCACAATATCCAGGACTGCCTCTGCCACGATGGCCTCTGCGTCAGGAAGTTTATTTCTTATACTTCTTGTATTTCCACACATAGCCTTTCACATTTTTTGCCCTCTCTTTTTACAGTTCATGTTTCCATCCCCTTTCATTTCAGTGTAACCCATAGGTGATGCTATCCTATGGGCTACTACCCCTGCCTGCATGATTAGGCACAGGTTGAGGGGCCTGAGCTTGGTGAACGGGTGCCTCCACCCGGAGGTATGGTTTTGGGTGTAGTGTAACTACTGTTGGTATAGCCTTACAGGATGCTATAACCATCCACCAACCCTTCTAGTGGCCTACACAGATCAACAGAATAACATTCGCATATACCATACGACAGCAATACTGAGACCACACTCCCTGCTCTTACCATCAGGACTGGATCAGCTGCAAGTGCCCTGGAGACCCCTGTAAAACAAGACCAGTGATGCAACAATTCAATGGCAGTACAATATCCCCACCAAGAAGGTGCACACTAGCCAGGTTAAATGTAGAAAAAACACAATCTGATTTATTCAGGGGGATGTGAACAAGGGTGGGGGATGAATCTAGCAGATGATTAGCAGATCTGATTAACTCAAGGTGAACAGGCATGCACTGTGAGACCCTTTGATATAGTCAGACAATCCTGGGTACCCAGTTGTTAAACAGGCTAACCTGAAGCGTTGCCCGGGGTAGGCTGGTGTTGCAGCTGCTAGAGGGGCCCTTAGGAAAGAAAACAATTAGCATGCACAACAACCCAGAATTTGTAATCCAGAGCCTGATGGCTTAGTTCATTGTAATAAATCCAAACAAGCAAATCAGATGAAACACAATGATTGTAGCTTTGTTGCAGGGAGCTACCCTGTTTTTTTCTCATGCTACCCAGACCAGGAGGCAGAACTGATGAGAGGAAGACCTCTGGATGTTGTACTGGATTGCCAGGGGAAGCAGGGCTGAAATGACTCACTGTGGTGGTTGCTGCCTGTTCGATGGTATTGAGCAGGGAGCCGAATCCCTGAGCCAGTCTTTCATTGGAAAAATCTCTCCATTGGGAGTGGCAGTCTAGGCCAAGATGACGGGGCTCAGACAGAGCGAGCAGTCTGGATACAGTCTGTAACAAGTGCTGGAGCAGCTTCCAGCTAGCATAACGTACATGGTGGTGGGGAACCAGATCGCGACCCACACTACACATTCAGCACACTTATAAGCAGCACAACTATTAGCCACAGTTTGGATAAAGTCCGTTTGCAATGCAGCAGGGTTTTTGTGCAAACCTTTCGCTCTGAGGCTCACTTCAGTACCTGACAGGCCGATTGCTTCTGGAGCAAGTCTTCAGCCTACTTGTAGGCAATGAACACACACGTTTCTGATCAGCTTTCTGATCTCAGAAGGATTATTGGAATTAAGTCCGACTTCTGCTTTTACAGGATTCTTCAGTCTGGAAGATGGTGGCAGGCAGGCCAAACATAGCCTTCCCGCTGATTCTTCCATGATACTACGCAGGAGCAGCTGCTCGAATGGCTTGAACTGTTCACTCTACAAACTCCAGCTCTTGACTGACACACTGCTGCAGGCAGCTGTGGGCTTTCCCAGTGATCCAAAGGTTCGGTTGGCTGATGAAACTGTCTGTCACAGTAAGGGCTCCCCCTCCAGGTCCATTTATGCGCCAAACCTTAAAAACTACAATTCCTACATATTTCACTCCCACAAGACCTCTGGGGACAGTCTCCATTTTAGGTCCCCTGATGTTTCAATTGGTCCAACACTGGCAGTCCAGAACCAAGATGGTGGCTCTTATCCAAATGTTCTTGCTGAAAATGAAAGCAGGTTAGACAAACTCCTATGTTAATACTACCACTACAGATAAACAGTAAATAATTACTTATCCTAATAGAGCTACCTCTGCACTAATAGCGACTGCAGAATGGAGCAGAAATATCACTTGTCTGGCTGGTCATGAGCCTTAGGTCACTTGGACCCAGCCCAGACCAATTTCTAGCACAGCATAATAGTTCTCTTAAAGAGACGGGCATGGAGGCTCACTATAGTGCTCTCATGCAGGCAATTTTAAGTGGCTGGACACAGAACACCATCCTGACAATGGGCATTAGATAAGCCCAGGTAGACATAATAGGAACCCCTATTTGTAGGGGGGGGGGGTTACATCAGTCATACTGCTTTTTTCTTTATTTTGCACCCTGGGGGATTTATCTCCCCTCGAGTCCTCCTTTCTGTCTGCTTCACTCTTTTGGGGGGAAGGGGTAGGTTATGCCTCCATGACCTCCCACCCCCAGCTAGTGTAAATGTTCATAAAAGAGCCATTTAAACCATCCGCTGAGGACTATGATTCCCCTACCAGATGGATGCAGACCATCTCCCCTATATAGGCCCTTATCCCTCCAGGTTGGTCCCTAGTCGTTAAAAAACTATTTTTTTTTACTTTAAGTTTTGGGCCTGATTTTGTGACTTAATTGTTTTAATTTAGTATTTTGCTGTTAAGTAAGTTATAGATTTGCTTCATTTATTGTGAGGCACCTAGAGCCCTTGGGATTGGGCGCCATATAAATAAAATTGCCTTTCCTTTCCTTGCCCTTATGTAGCTGGACCCCTCCACTCTACACCACTTGTTCAACCATTAGTTGAAGCTCCTGGTGTAGAGATCCCTATGCTTCCCCTGCTGTAGACAGGCAGCACCTCAGCAAAAGCCACTGAGGGCACTACCTACCTAAAACCCTTCCCCAGCTTCCTAAAACTTCCTAAAATCCCCCTGCACAATCCCAGCCTTGACCTTAGCCAGGTCATTTGTCCTCAGGTGGACAATGACATCCAGCTTCCCTCCTCTCCAGTCACCCTAGCAATCCTTACAATCCTCTTTCCATCCCTTCAAGCTGCCGCTCCAGGTAGGCACCTGACCTCCCTCTTTCCCTCCCTTCTTTCCCAAACCTACCCCCAACAATTGAGTCTGTCACCAAAAGTTACTTCCTATTCTGCTGTGGTCCTCTCCCTCCCATCTTGAAGCCTTTCCTAGGAAGGATCCTCGCATCCACCCTGGCCATTACAATGGATGCCATCTCCTGGCAGTCCCATCCTGCCAGAGCAGTGAATGAGTTTCATAGTGGCACTGGCTGAGGAATGTGCCTCAACCTGCCACCTCCACCCTCTCGGAGTCAACCACAGTTGAGTCGACCCTTTTCCTTGGCATTCTCTGGGGCAGCGGTGGTAGACTTGGTGTCTTAGCAGTGGTGGTAGACTTGGTGGCTCCTGAGTCAGGAAGAGGTCCTCCAAATCCTAGCAAGCTCAGCCAGTAGTCTAGCATCCTCCTCCTTCAGCCCAGAGAGGTGCATGCAGATGGGGCAGCACCTCAAGCTCCAGAAGGTCTCTCTGAAAACTGCTGCTCCGCAGCCACTGCACTGCATCACTCTCAACATTCCCATTCCTACTCTCACTATGTTAACTGGAAGAACTTGTACCATTACCCTAGATAGGGTGTTTCTAATTTCCCCTCTTTTGCTTTGCTTAACTCCTTTGTTACTTGACTCTAGAGAGGATGTTTTAAGTTTTCCTTTTTTGCTTCTTTACTTCTCTTTTTACCCTCATCTTAGCTAGGGTGTTGCCTTTATTCCCACACTATAGCTGCTTTTAGTTTGCCTCTACTCCTTTGTATACCTACCCTAGACTAGGGTGTTTCCTCCCTTCCCAGACAACAGGTGGTATCTGCTTGTATGAACTGGTTTCCCTCTGTTGTTAGCCCCTTACCTTCTTCCACTAATCCTTTACAGAGGCAATATCAAACAAACAGGTATTTTACCTTACCTCCATGGATGGCAGAGTTTCCTGTGTGGCTGCTGTCCCCTGCGGATGCCTAAGATGCCAGTCCTCTTCTTTTCCACTCATGCTCTGGGACAGAAACGTAAATGGGACACATTAGGGGTGGTTTCATTTATAGTTCCCTTGTCACTTACTTCTAGCTGGCGATTGGTCTGTGTGGACCATGACACCCCCTCCTGCTGCTGGCTGTGCTCTGACCCTGATCTCTGTCCGGAACCTAAATAACCTGGAGAGAGCTGCTAAACTACACCAAAAACAGCAGGTTAGATTTTGCACTTTTGTATTTTGTCCAACAAACTCTTCTATCTGATCTGATCTTTTTAAGTTGGACTCCCTGCTTCTTGCTGGAGCACAAATCAGAAATGTGATTCACTCCCACCTCCAGTTATCAACTAGCTGAGCCTCAGGCCTGACAGTTATCACCCCTTCCACAACCATAGGGCAAGACAAAGTTCTTTTAATATGACCCCTAAATGTAGGCTGCTATGGCTGGTCTCAGATTTACCCTTCAGTCAGTAATAAATACATCAGTTTAAACAAGTTTCACCACAACTTACCCCCACCTATGTTGACTCAAAAAACCCAAAAGCCCTGTTTCATTCCTATGACAAATGCAGGCAGACTCTGCCGAGGCAGCATCTGCAGGAGTATGTTTGATAATTTTTATTTATTTATTTGAATTTTGATAACCGGGGGAGCCTGCTGAGACAATACAGTCCCTTTTTCAGGGGTGACCTGGAAAGTGCAGAACATAGACAATGACATGGCAGTAGCAGTGGAAACATTTACAACATTCACTGATTTACAAAAATTCATTGTTTACAGAAACATTCGCAGATTTACACATTAATAAGACATGGCCGTTACAGTGGTTATATTTACATCATTCGCAGATTTACAAAATGCACCATTTACAGATACCCTTACATGAAATATTTACATAAACAGGAAGGGGCAGGGAGTGGGGGTTCTTATACATATGAGGATCAGTGAGTGGTGAAAATGTACGAATAAAATTATGGAAGCTGGACCAAGAGCCAACGGAAGCAGGAGCAAAGTGATGAGGCATTGAGGTGGTGTAACAGGGAGGATGGAACTTAGTGAGAGAAATGCAGGATAAGGTAGCATGTGGTAGTGAGTTCCAGCTAGACACCGCCTAGAAGGCAAATGATCTCTGGGCCACTGCTAACTGAGGTTTGGGCAGTACGAGAAGAAGGAGGGAGGTGGAGCTAAGAGCACATGGTGGTTGCCAGAGCTGAATAAGTTTGGTAAGGCAAGGAGGGGTGTAACGGTGGACCAGTTCGTGCACTAGACTCCGTGTGGCATACTGGAGTTTGGATTCATACGTTAGCCAGCCCAGAAGGAAGAGGACATTGCAGTGGTGATGATGGGCACTAACCCCTAAGGCAAACCTTCCCACCATATGATTGGCCTGTTTAAGGTGAGATAGGATGGTTGTGTTGGTTGTAAGTAGTAGCGGGGCACCATATGTAAGGAGGGGCAGGAGGGTGGCGGACGTGATCTTGTTGCATGAAACCAATGTTTGGAAGGGTTGTATGTGGTAAAGCAGATCCAGTTTTTGGTTTAGAGCTTTGGTTAGGAGGGTGACATGAGTGTTCAGGGAAAATGAGGAATCTAAGGTGATGCCCAGATATTTAAAGGATGGGACGGATTCAAGAGCATCACCATTTTGGGAGAGCATCACAAGAGGGGAATGAGGATGTGGCATGGAGGAGGGATTGGAGAACAGCATGCATTTGTTTTTTTTTGGTGTTGAGGACTAGTTGATTATCTAGAAACCAGCCCTCGAGAATTCGGAAGTCTGAGGCGAGCATGCTGTTGAACCACCTGACGTCGGATGAAGAACGATAAACAATGGCGTCATCTGTATAAAGGTGAACAGAGGCCCCTCTGTAGTTATTTGGTAATTCATTAATGAATAGGGAAAATAATAATGGGCTCAGGATGTAGCCCCGAGGGACGCCATGGTTTATTGGTCTGAGATCCGAAAGAGAACTGGACCACTTGACCACTTGGAGGCAGTATAGCACAGTGGTTTAAGGCTCTGAGCTGCAAATCTGGAGACCTGGGTTTGAATCCCACAACCCCCACTTGCATACTGTGTGACCCTGAGCAAGTCACTTAACTTCCCTGTGCTCCCAGGTTGCACCTGTAAACAAGTTTTCAGCTTAGTGTGTCTCACCTGGTTAAACAATTTAAAAAAAAAAAACCTGACCATTTGAGTGCAGCCAGTAAGGTAACTTTGGAGCCAAGTTCAGGCACTAACATCAAGGCCAAATGAGTAGCTGCCGTAGAAGGAGATTGTGGTTGACCAAATCAAAAGCCTTTGTCAGATTGATGAAGATAGCACCGGTGGCAAAGCCCTGGTCCATAGCAAGGAACAGATCAGATGTAACTTTTATCAAGGCAGTGAGGGTACTGTTTTTTTTCTGAACCAATGCTGGAACCTTGAGAGGAGGTGGTGGTGGTCCACATAATCCTGTAGATGGTTATAGAGTATACGCTTTTGGATTTTTGCCAGTGGGCAGAGGATGGAAAAAGGCCTAAAGTTATCAACAGTTGTGTTGGGTCCACACTTATGAATGGAAACAACCATAGTTACCCTCCATTTATCAGGGACAGCCCCCAAGAGGAAGGATCAGTTAAAAAGGTCACGGACTGGGCAGGCAAGGGTAGCAGCTCTGAATTTGAGAAATTTGGGTTCACAGGTGCCATGACCGGGGGAGCTGTCAGATTTTAGGTTAGCGAGAAGCCAGCAAACTTCATTGAGGGTGGCAAGTTTAAGGTGAAAGGCTGGGCAGGCACCAGTGTCCACTGGTGGGGGGGGGGAGAGAGAGGGGGCAGCTGGTAAAGAGTGAGGTATATCTGTGCAGGTCGGTAAAGAATTAATTCAATCCAGCAGTGATGATTCGGGGGGTAGGGTCAGAGAGGACAGTGCCTTGGGGAGAAATGGAGCTTTGGGCCTCCAAGGACTTGCCTTTGATTATGGAGTTCACCTGCCTCCAGAATTCTTTGGGATTACAGAGATGCTCAGTTTGGAGTGACCTGAAGTGGGTGTGCTTAGATTTCTGAATAGAATTTTTACACCTGTTCCTGAGCTGTCTGTAGACTTTCCAGTTGGAGGGTAGCACACTTCGTTTGGAAGTCTTCCAAGCCCGATTGTGAGCAGTCATGAGCTTCCTAATATCCTTTGAGAGCCATGAAGCTTTGATCCCTTTTGATCTGCTCCTTTCCATGGAGGCATGATGATCAACTATATTGGTAAAGGTGGTCACAAAAAAATTGAGGGCCTAGTTGATGTCCAGGAGAGTGTTTCTTGGTCCCCAATTGCCATCTGAGAAAGAGGCAAGAAAAGCACTGGGATTGAGAAGGGACATATCTTGGACCAGAGTGACATTGGGTGGAGGGTTAGGGAAGTTATTTCACCAGATACAGAAGGTAGTGGAGTGATCACCGATGTTGTGTGCGAGTACATCCACAGATTTCACCTTATGGGTACAGGTGGCGATCACCCAATCAAGCAAGGAATGGTTGCCTGATTTTATGTTGATTCTTGTTGGGACATTGATGAGCTGAGCCAGGTTGCCACTGGCAAGAGAGACACGAATCTTGTCAGAATTGAGGTTCAGTCAGTCTATGTTAAAATCAACACAGAGTCTGAGGTCATAGTGAGGGAGGTTGGCAAGGGATGTTAGAAAGGGTGGGGGAGGCAGATGGAGGCCTTTTGGGGAGGGAGGTAGACACAATCCACTGTTAATTTTTTGATGCTGCCGATAGTCAGGGAGAGAAACCATGACTCTGCCACATGGGGTTCAGGGGCAGGAGTAGGGATTTCAATGGCATCTAAGACATAACAAGTCACAACCAACTGGCAATCACCACTCTTGATTAGACTAGAGACATCTCTGACATCAAATTTCTTAAACATAGAAACATAGATTTTGGAAGCAGGAAAGGACTGAAAGGTCCATTCAGTCTGTCTTAATTCTGCCCACCCTATATGGTGGCAAGGAGCCCTGTGCTGCTCCCAGCCCCCCCATGCCTTATATTCTTATCTAGTTCTTCTATGAGAACACCTGCTCTGCTGGCATGTAAGGAACTGGCAATGGCAGCTTTGTGAAAGCCTACTTGGTGGCCATAAAAGGATTTGCGGACAGTGGCACATGTGGAAGCACACTTGGTAGGCACAGAACAAGCTACTGACAGTAGAGCTTGTGAAAGCCTGCTCAGCTTAGCAGGCACATAATGAGCCACCAACAGCTACATTTTCAAAAACCCACACAGTGGGTGCGGAAGGATCCACTAACAGTGCTGTCTGTGAAAGCTATGGGGGGTACTGTTTAAGGGCTGGGTCAGGAGAGGGGGGAACAAAACTGTTGGCTTTCCTCAAACACAGGACAGGCAGTGCCTCTGAGGGCAGAATAAAAAAAAAACAAATTTGACACAAGACTATCCGGCTGGCATTGAGGAGCTGAACTACAGTATAAGAAGCCTATTCGAAGGGCAGTAGAGGAAACACCACCAGTATTTGGGTGAGGAGCTGGAAACATAGATTTGCATGGCTGCAGATTGGCATGGCTTTCAACATATCAGCCACATATCTGTTTCACACACAGGTTGACACCTCAACCAATGAATCAACAACCTCACAGACAGATTACCATGTCTGCTCATGAATCACTTCCAAGTAACATGCCTTTAAAAAGGAAAACATTGGCAGTCAGCGACATGAATTATTCCTCTGTGTACAACTCCCTGAACAAAACATCACATGTAGTTATTCAAATGAACCAGACCCTTACAGCACCACTGACTGAAATGTTGGAGCGGCTGCTATCTCCATCATTCACTGGCTAACAGCCAGACATACCTGCAGACACCAAAACACATACCAGCATGTTTGTATGCATTCTGCAAGCAATTAAAAAAAACTATGACATTTGCAATGCTCTGCAAGTGGATGTTTGTAAGGGAGAGCCATTAAAATGGGTGGGGGGGAGGTAGAGTGACATGAAGATGGAGAGTAACATAGAATGGGTTGAAGTACCAGAACATAGAAAAATAATTTATTTTATTTTCTGTTTCATCCACACTTATTTAACGGGACTGGCTCTCCTTTAGCCTGACCACGAACCTTTGATCCCTGCCCACTGGAGCTGTCGTCACTGGGCTGGCCCCAAATACTGACTGCCAGTCCCCTTATGTACTGTCCCTGATGTGCCACTGCAGGTGGGACTGATTGGCTGGGCTGGAACTTTCTTAACCGGGGAGGGAGGCGCAGCGATTGTTCACCATATCTGACAGGGACAGCAAGACAGCATTATTCATATAGTGCTACAATTGTTCCCATCTGCTTTTATTTTTATTTCACTCCTCCTCAAGTCCCACTTCCCCCCACTTGAGCATGACCTAAGACTGGGGACCTTCCTTTTTTTACATTGAGCTTTTTCTCCCCAGCCATGTCTGCCAGAAATATGCTCTGCTCACATGGATATACCCAAGTCTGGCTTTTGATCCCCTTCCCCCAGGCCCTGGCCCCACTTACATCACCCACAGGTCTATCCACCATGGCAGGGGTGCCAGTGGGAGTGGCATCCTCCCCCTTCCTGAGGTGGTTCACTGTGTGGACTAGGATCCAGCTTCAGTGGGCACTAGGAACCAAGGGGAGCCCAGGTTATCATGTAGATGGATATGTTTTCTCCCCATTTCCCTCCCTTGGATCCTCCCTCCTCCCTTGGACTAGGTATAGTCCATCAGATGGCCTCAGCTGCATATAGCAGTGTCATGCAGAGGGAGCAGGCCCTCTTGGCCCATCAGCCATCAGAGGGATCACTAGTATACTGGGGCCTGATGCTATCCCTCACTGACCACAGTGCACTATAAGAAGGGCTGGGGAATACTGGAATGTATAGGGGAGGCATCACCAGTTGAAAACAGGAAGTTGTTATCCCTCTGTACAGACAGTTGGTGAGACCTCATTTGGAGTTCTGTGTGCAGTTCTTGAGACTCCGTCTCCGCAAAGACATAGACAGGATGAAGGCAGTCCAGCGGAGGGCAACTAAAATGGTGCAGAGTCTGCAACAGAAGTCATGTGAAGAGAGTCTAAAGGAGCTTAATATGTGTATATATATATATTTTTTTTTTTTATTATTATTTTAAATTTGTTAACCAGGTAAAAGCACTGGGAAGAAGCCCTTTTTCAGGCCTGACCTGACCCAAGACAACACAGCACATACAATACATGCAATAAACCTATTACAAAACAAAATGAACAAAAATCATTACATCAATTAAAACAATTGTATCTATCCAATTGACATCAAGTATTCTTTCAATCTTATCTTGAACAACTGTAGCTAGATTTCAAGTTCGTAACATATCAGGAAGTGCATTCCAAAACAATGGGGCTGCTACAGAAAAAGCATGTGAACCTTGTTTAGACTTGCAATGTGGAATGGTTAGTGAAATACCAAATGAAGAGTGTAAACCAGTTAATGAAGTTCGAAAAGTAGTACAGTTTTGCAGAGGATAATATGATTTATGAATTGCCTGAAAAATTTGGCATCCAAAAAAGTAGGCAGATTTGCTACACGGAGACAACCACCCCAGCTGGGAATATAATACACAATAATGTGTGCGTGGAAGAGAACCCAGTACAAAACAGCAGATGTTATGATAAGTAACCGTCAATACATTATTTTTTCTGAAACCCAAATTAAGATATAAACCTGAATCATAATCCAGGTGGGGCATCAAGGAACCTAAAGCAATAGTGTAATGTGTGGTATAAGAAAAATATTTCCTCAGCTGATATAGAACACCAAGTTTACAGTTAATAATTCGGCTAACTGTAGTAACTTGAGGAAAAAATGACAATTTTTCATCCAAAATAACTCCTAGATATTTAAATTGTGATACCTGCTCAATTTTTGTTCCATTTAAGTCATGAACATGTAAACTGAGATTATTTCACATCATGATAGGTGAACCAAACAACATTCATTTTTTTTTTTTTTTACATTCAAAATCATAGAATTTGTCAAGAGCCAAGAACAAATCTTTTGAAAATCAACTTCTAAACAAGTGGTCAGTTGACCAATAGTTTTCGCAGAGAAAAGACAATTAAATCGTCTGCATACAAAAGCGCTTCACAGGAATTACACAGGGAAGGAAGCTGATTAATAAAAAACTAAAATAACGGGCCCAAATATGGACCCCTGTGGAACTAAACATTTTAACTCACAGGCATCTGACCTAACAGAATCAACACAAACAACCTGGGAACGTTGCATCAGGTAACTATCAAACCAAGTTACCACACCTGAAGAAAAACCCAACTCACCAAGTTTCACTCTAAGTAAAAAGTGATTTATAAGGTCAAATGCTCTGGTCAGCTCCACAAAAACATAACACATAAATCATAACACCTTTATCAAAACCTCCCAGGATGGAAATAGTGAACATGACCAGAGCTGTACCCATCCCATGTTTTTTTTTAAATCTGTGCTGGTAAGGACACATTAAATCACATGTCTCTAAATATTGTGTAACCTGAATGGAAACAATTTTCTCGAGAATTTTACTCAGTGGATTTAAAATAGAGATAGGTCTGTAATCCTCAGCCAAGATAGCACTGGATTTCTTGGGAATGGGGATGACCTTGGCACATTTCCAGGCAGATTGGAAAACACCCATATTCAAACATAAAGTAAAAATAGTGGAGAGTGGTCTGGCCGCAAAAGAAGATGCAAGTTTAACAAAGCGACCATCCAGCCCACCCCCACAGTCTCCATACTTATCAAGAAGAGCACCTATACCCTTGAGGAAAAGAGGGAGCTGAGGACATGATAGAAACTTTCAAGTACCTCAGTGGAATCAACAATGTCCAAGAGGGTAGCATCTTTCAGTAAAAGAGATGTGCAAGAACAAGGGGACACAATTTGAAGATGGGGGGGGGGATGGCTCAGGGGCAATGAGAGGAAGTATTTTTCACAGAGAGGGTGGTGGACGCATGGAACGGCCTTCCTGAGGAGGTTGTAGGGTCAAAAACAGTGGGAGAATTCAAGAATGCATGGGACAGACATAAGACAATTCTTCTGGTGGGGGTAGGAAGAAGTAGGCTGTTGGTTAACTAGGATCTGCAGCTTATCCAATAGGTAGGGAAATGGGCAGGCTAGATGGGCCAAGCGGTACTTATCTGCCATCAAAATCTATGTTTTTATGTTTCACTGCTGAACAGCAGCTGCTGCAATCTGGCCTGGCTCTCAACAAGACATCTCAAGTTTGCTCCAGACCTCGGGTCACCTGCATCGCAATGTGTTGTACTGTCAGTGGGCCATCAGGGAGGTCTTGATTGGAAACCTTGATTACCATTCAGAAATGGACTAGGCCCAAGCCTATTGATCACAGATTGACTGACACTCGCTGATACAGGACTGGACATATGATAATGCAGCCACATAGTACTGTATGCCATTGCCCTGTGTAACACCAATATTTCACCCCACCTCCCATCATGAATGAAATACTCCTTCCCACATGACTGTTTCTCCATGGGCTATGAAGGGGCAGTCATGTTATGGTAGGTGGGCAGGAGCTACCCACCTAACCTGAGGCAAGCATATGAGACAGACACTCAGCACTGCATTGACCTCCCTAATGTATGACACTCTGGGCCAAAGACAAGAACCTAGATCATCAGCATAAGTCACACCACTTATTCTTAGACCATGATACGATCTGAACACCTGCCCCCATCAATTTTTACTGACTGATCAGTGAATGCTGTTCCTTAGTCCAAAGAAATGCTAATGTTTCTCTTTGAAAGGGCATGTCTGTGCTACATGTATTTTTACTAAAATATGTATTCAGGGTAGTTCCATGTGATCTCTGAACACATTTGGCAGTGATCCAGTTGTATTGGTCTGTAGAGTCAAGAAAGCAATATCCCACAACAGGGCATGCATTTCAAGAGAATTAATGTATGCCCCAGGTGAACTGGAAGTCATGAGACCAACAGCTGAGTAAGTTTTAAAACACTGGGTAAGTGTATTAATTCTCAAGAGCCAAGCCCTGGAGTGGGTTATTGTGCCTATAAAATGGAAAATGTTCCTTTTTTTTTCAAAGGAAAAGGTTTCATTTTCCTTTGGTTGTTGCTAGGTAGAATATGTGAGTTTGGTTACAAAACTCAGTGTCTTTGAATGAACCTGGAGAGTGCATTTATTTTGAAAAAACCTATGCCTTGTACTGGTATGCACAGTGCAGGCAGACACAAAACACGATTATGCAGCACACCAAGAAACACAGTACTTAGTGCAAATGATCTAGTACAGTACCAGGACATCAGACAATTGCATTTATTGCAGCTGGCAATGAGAGACCATTTTTCAAGGGCGTGTGAGTAGTAAATCAGGGTGTTTAGACTTTAAAGTGTTAATCAACTTGGCACTGCCTAATCTGGGGTGGTTGAGTTCCTTCTGAAGGGTATGTGGATAAAGGATTTCTGAGCAGGTGAGCTCCTCCCTGAATTGATGAGCAAACTGCCACTTTCAAATAATGTTTTGTTTAGGGCAGGGGTTCTCAAGTTTTCTGACAGCGAGAATCTGTGATCACGACTAGACATGCCTGAGGCCACCCTGTTCAAAACCAGACATGCACGAGGAGCCCCTATCCCCAAGCAGAATTTAATCTATTCTGTAGCACTAACTTTCTGGCTTTATTCAGTATTCAGCATTCACTAGGAATAAAATTGTCTTATGTATGCAATACTTGTACATATTAAAGTGTAATTTAAGAAGATTGTGCTTGCTTTTTGTGCCTTGCCAATGTACCCCAGGTGGAGGAATACTGATTCTTATGGGGAAGAGAGACGGGTGAATGAATGTGATTTTGTTATTTTTAAATGTTTGCATGTCAGAGTAGCAGTAGCCAATTCTAAAGTGTGACAGGATTTATTGCAAACGTCTAAACAGGGTGTTGCTACAGTAGTAAAAAAAAAAAAAACATCTGATAGCATCCAGACTCAGCCTGGCAGCTCTGTCAAGTTGAGTTTGTGGTTTCTTCAGAGCGGGCCATGAGTAGCTTGACCATAGAATGCTGGCATTGTTCTTGTGAGGGGAGTATGCGGGAGTGGCTGGTGACTAGGAACAGCTGAGTGCAGCCAGTGCAGAGATTTGCATGTTTCATTCAGACAAGGAAAGCCTATAATCACATGTTAAGGTTCAGATATATCTGTATTGATGATGTACTCCATCTTCTGAAAGGGTGAAACCCACCCTCTGAACTTAATACGCCCAGCCATCAGTGTTTTGTAGCAACAGCTGAGAAAATATGTGGAGGTTGTTGCTATGTACGCCTACTCCAGTTAAATTAAAATAAATAGCTTATGAATGACAACCCTTTTGTACTGAAGAGTCAAGCATTAAAGGGAATAACAGTAGTGTTAGCCTCTATCACTGATGGAACATTGCAACCATAAAAAAACAACAACAAAAAACAAAAACAAAAACCCAGATGTACAAGCCTGTCTTTTTTTTTTTTATCATGAAAGATTTTATTGAGTTTTCTATACAAAACAGAAAACATTACATTAATTGATCGTTCTCCACAAGAGTCCTGAGCCAGCTACAGATAGTACATATATAAGAGATACACAATCTACTGTCATAAACTTAAGTTTTGCATACGTTCTACTACCTAGGGTATAAAACCTCAACTTAGTGAAACTTCAGATTCATGAACTTAGAATCATAAAAGACTGCAACTGTGCCTCCCAACAAGGGAGGTCGAGGTAACTGAACAAGAGATGTGGGTAAACCAACCTGTGGAAAGAGCTCCCTCTGCTTGACAGCAACCGTTTGGTTAAACATCAAGTTTGGTGCACATTTCTTTCATCACTACTAAAGGGTGGTGCACCCCGGATGTTTATGCTATCCCCTTCCTGTGGTTCCCCAGCCTGAAAAGACTGTGGATTACCAGTTAGGGGGTGGAAGTGATCATGTGGAGTAAGAATGTCGTCAGTATCATAAGGGGGGTTGCCAGGTGGTGGTGGTGTGGGCGTAGAGCATAGATGTGAGCTGAGATAGTGTCCCCATTTCTTCTCCAGTTAATGCTGGAGTATGTCAGACCTTCAAAGATTGCTAGTTTGGCCACAGCAACATGCCAAGTAAGAAGCGAGGGTGGGGTGGTCTGACGCCACCCCATCAGTATTGTCTGTTTGGCTTTGAGAAGCACTGCAAGCAGCCAGTTCTTAGACTGAGGGGATCAGGGTGGCAGCTGCAATGTACTTCCCAAAAGGGTAAGGGCCGATGTTGCAGGAATTTGAATGTGCAGGACTGTGGAGCAATCATGTAGTACTCCTGCCCAAAATGGGGACAGTGTGGAACAATGCCACAGTATATGTAGCAGGTTCGCCTGTGGGGCCTGGCATCTGCAGCATTTAGAGTGTGGAATAAGTCCCATCTTTTGCAGTGTGTCTGGAGTGCAGTACCATCTCAGTAATACCTTAAGCTGGATGAGTTGGCTGCTGGAGTCCTTGTACCCTACATGCCCACTCTTGAGGAGGTTGGCCCATTCCATGGGGTATGTCCTCCTGCAGGTCCAACGTCCACTGTGTTCTGCATTTATCAGTGGTGCCAGGCATGGAGTCTCTGAGCATGCGGTATACCTTCTCTGCTAAGCTTTTGGTTTTACCTTGCTCGTGAAGGGTACCTAACCATAGCCACTCTTCCCCCGTGCATGTCCTGGTCCTTAGGTTCTGCATAGCCTTCCGGATCTGCAAAAACCTCCAGAAATCCAACTTAGGTAACCGGTATCAAGCTTGCATTTGTAGGAAGGAAATTATATCTTCTGAGTCAGGCACGTATAGGTCTGCAATTGTACCTACATCAACCTGGTGCCATGTGTGCCATCTGATGGGTTGCCCCCTACCAGCACTTCTGGGTTGTCCCATAATGGACAATATCGGGCTGGAGGGTGCCAGACTGTGCAGGTGAGCCTTTTGCATTTCTGCCAGGCTTCCCGTGTCTCCCGTATTACCGGGGACAACCTCTCCTTCTGGTGCCCCCTCTTACTTAACAGAGTCCCCAACCATGTGACATCTGCTAAATCAGTTTCCAGTGCCACCCATGCAGAGTGCTTGGGGTCCCAGTGAGAAACCACCTGGTGGTCTGGACTGCCCTGTATGCCAGAAGGTACCCTCGGAGCCAAGGGAGGCCCAGGCCTCCCTTTGAACAATGAGCTCGTAGTCTGATCCTCCTGAACCATGGGGCTTTGCCTTCCCAAAAAAAGCCTGCTATCGCCTTATCTAGATTCTGACGCGTGTTTAACGGACTCAGGATCAGAAGATTTTCAAAGAGGTAGGATATCTTGGGTAGGACAAACATATGCACAGCTTCCACCTTACCCTTTAAGGAAAGGTGCATTTTAGTCCACCTTTGTGTTTCCACCCCTATGGAGGTCATGGTGGGCCCATAGTTGGCCTCCATGATGTTCCTCCATTGGGTAGTGATGTTTATCCCAAGGTACATTAAGCCATGGGGTGCACATACCACTGGTGTGCCAAGTATACAGTCCTTCGCACAGACCAGATTTAATTGCAAAAGTTTTGTTTTTTTATTGTTCATGTGGAGCCCGATATTTTGGCAAACCTCTGCAGGGTGTCCAGCATTGGTGGTAGGGAAGCAGTGGGGTGTGACAGGGTGAGAAGGAGGTCATCTGCCTAAGTGCTAATGAGATATTGCTTGTCCTTGACCTCAATGCCCTGAATTTCAGGGGAGTCTAACAATTTTCTGGTCAAGGGGTCCAGAGTGATTAGCAACAAAAGGGGGGACAGAGGGCAACCTTGCAGAGTGCCCCTTTGCAGCTCGAAGGGTGTGGAAATATCTTGGTTAGTTAGCACTATCACAGTGGGCCAGGTGTGCAAGGTGGAGAGCCAGGTCTGGAAGTAGGGGCCGAAACCATATACCCTCAGGGTAGCATGGAGGTATCCCCATTCCACCAAGTCAAATGCCTTGTGGAAATCTACCGCTAGGGCAGCCATTGGCATTGTTGAGGTCATAGCCCGCCATTTCAGGTTGAGCACTGCTTGTGTATTGTCAGCTCCTGTCTTTCCCTTACTGAAACCCACTTGGGAATGGTGGATCAGGGAGGTTAGTACCCCTTCCAGCCTGTTGGCCAGGGCATTTGCAAGGATTTTATTGTCCACCGAAATTAATGAGATAGGACAGAAGTTAGCACAATCTAGAGGGTCCGATGACTTTTTGGGCAGCAGTGTGATAATTGCTTCCTTCATGGTTGAAGGGAGCACTCCTTCCACTCTCACCTCTTCAAGAGCTGCTAGTAATGGAGGCAGGGTAACAACACCCAGGAGCTGGTATAGTCCTGCTGTGATTCCATCCTCTCCAGGGACCTTGCCCTTGGTGAGTTGGTGGAGTGCAGTTTTCAACTCCTGCTGGGTTATGGGACTGTCCAGGTCCATTGAGACCTCCAGGGTTAAGCAAGACAGTGGTGCTGTGGCAAGAAAAGCATGCAGATTTGAGTTGGGGTCCGTCCCAGTGTCGGGGTTCACCTATGAAGAGTACAGCTGTTAAATAAATTGGCACATGGTAGAGTTGATCTCTAGGGGCTTGGTGGTTGTGGCTCCCTGGGGTTTCCTGAGGGCATGGATTTGGGAATCAGACTTCTTTCTGTGGAGGTGGTAAGCCAGCATCTTACTCCCCTTGTCGCTGGACTCCCAAATCTGATGCTTGGCTCTCAGTAACTGCCACTCTGCCTTCCTCTGGAGCAAAGTATTGATTTTATACTTTAGCCCTATGATCGAAGCATGGAGTCCAGTGGGAGGGGGAGGTGACTTCCTCTACATTGAACCTCCAGGGCAGTGTGCTCATGCTGTAGGCCTTCCATCTTGGCCCTACTTTTTCTATTGTGTCTTGCTGTGTGAGAGATAATACAGCCCCTTAAAAAGGCTTTATAAGCCTCCCACACTGTGCCCGCTTTGACCTCTCCAGTCTGGCTCCATTCAAAGAATAGGCATGTTTCTAACTGTCACTCCAGAAACTCCGTATCCTTCAAGAGTAACATCTGGGAGAGGAGAACTGAAGGCCTACTGGGAGAAAGGAGAGGTACAAGCCTGTCTAAAAGGGTGTAACTGTTCTTGGGAAGTCTTGTCAGACTGCCCTGCACAAGAATATGCATATCCATTCTGCCTTGCACTGAGCTTTGGAGACATGCACAGAAACCAGGCATTTGTGAATGCTTGTACAGGTTCAGCACAGTTACAAGCCACATTGCAGAAAAACTAGAATATTATACATAGCAAATCTGAGAGACCCCCCCCAACATCAAACAGTAAAAAAAAACTTACAGAATACTGTATTTTTAATGTTCTCAAAAAGAACTCAGAACTCTTCCTTATCCACTTTTTGTAACATTATTCAGATTGAATTATAGAGACAAGTACTGCCCTATGCTATATAATTACTTTTCCCAGCTTCATACATTCTACTAATAAATGTGTCCACAATTTAATAGACTTCGGGGAAAGAATCCTGTCAATGCCTGGCTAAGTCTCTTCTGGCGTTAAACACTGCCACAGTCAGCAGTTTCCTGTTTGACCTTGTTGGAATTAATTACTATGTGTAAGAAGTGCTCAAGATCTAACAATCTCTCTTTCTCTTTCTAGATATATATATATAAAAAGAGAGAGAGCGAGTGTGTTATGCAATAGGTGTGGACCCCAAATCATATATACTGATATTTGGGGGTTACAGTATAAATGTTTAAGTACACAGTAGACACCTCATCATGATGTCCCCGCTGGCACTACTTCCACAGTTTACAACTAGCAATCTCAGTCACACAAGTCACACACACACACTTCCATTTCAGCAGTGCCAGCAACCTCCATACTGTGCTACTAAACTGTCATAGCAGGACACATACAAAGAAACAGTTATTTTTTTTTTAAACATAGTAACACAGAAACGTGGAAACATAGAAACATAGAATTTGACGGCAGATAAGGACCGCTTGGTCCACCTAGTCTGCCCATTTTCCTACCTGATGGATAAGCTGCAGATTCTAGTTAATTAACAGCTTACTTCCTCCTACCCCCCACTAGAATTGCCTTATGTCTGTCCCATGTATTCTTGAATTCTCCACTGTTCCTGACTCCACAACCTCCTCAGGAAGGCTGTTCCATGCATCCACAACCCTCTCTGTGAAAAAATACTTTCTAACATTACCTCTGAGCCATCCCCCCATCTTCAAATTGTGCCCACTTGTTCTTGCACACCTCTTTTTCTGAAAGATGCTACCCTCTTGTACTTTAATTCCCTTGAGATACTTGAAAGTTTCTATCATGTCCCTCCTCTCCCTCCTTTCCTCAGAGGTATACATATTAAGCTGCTTTAGTCTCTCCTCGTATGTCTTCTGGTGCAGACCCTGCACCATTTTGGTTGTCCTCCTCTGAACAGCCTCCATTCTGTCTATGTCTTTGTGGAGATGGGGTCTCCAGAATTGCAGGCAATACTCCAGATGGGGTCTCAACTACTGTCTGTACAGAGGGATAACAACTTCCTGTTTTCTACCGTTGATGCCTCTCCCTATGCATCCCAGTATCCCCCCAGCCTTCCTTACTGCCTTCTCACATTGCTTGCCCACCTTTTGGTCATCTGATATAATTACTCCTAGGTCTCTTTCGATTTTTGTTGTTGTTATTATCTCACCACCCATTGTGTACTCTTCCCCTGGGTTTTTGTTTCCCAGGTGCATTACCTTGCACTTCTTTGCATTGAATCTGAGCTGCCATATATTTGACCATTCCTGCAACCTTGCCAAGTCCCCTTTCATCCTTTCCACCCCACCTTGTGCATCAACCCTGTTGCAGTTGTTGTGTAGAATTTGACAACAGATAAAAACCGCTTGGCCCATCCAGTCTACCAATTTCTCACTACCTACACTATTACATCAGACCATGCCCAATCTACAGCTCTTTCTCCTTCCCCCCTTCCTTCCCATTATGCTGATCCCATGCATTCTTGAACTCCACCACTGTTTTTGGCCCCACCACCTCTGCTGGAAGGCTGTTCCAGGAATTCACTTTTTCTGTGAAGTATGTTCTCACATCTCTCCTGAACCTACCCCCCCTCCAGTTTCATAGCATGTCTTCTTGTTCTTGAGCACCTTTTCTTCTGAAAAATACTTCCCTTCTGTACCTTATTTACCCCATGGGGTATTTAAAGGCCTCTATCATATCTCCTCTCTCCCTCATTTGTTCCAGGATGTATATATTGAGGTCCTTTAGTCTCTCTCCTCATAGGGCTTTTGATGTAGAACCTGGACCATTTTAGTTGTCCTTCTCTGGACCACCTCTATTCTGTCTATGCCCTTCTGGAGTTGTGGTCTCCAGAACTGGACATAGTACTCTAGGTGGGGTCTTAACCAGAGATCTATACAGAGGTAAAATCACCTCCATCTTTCTGCTGGTAATACCCCTTCCTATGCAACCCAGCATCCCACTTGTCCTCCCCTACTGCCTTGTCACACTGCCCGGCCACATTTAGGTCATCCAGTATGATTACCCCCAGGCCTCTTTCCTGCTTGGTGGTCATCAATACCACTACACCCATGTTGTACTCTTCCCCTGGGTTTATGTGCCCAGAGTGCATTATTTTGCACTTTTTCACATTGAAACCCAATTGCCATACCTTTGACCATGCCTTGAGTTTTCTCAGGTCTCTGCTTATCCTTTCCATCCCCCAGAGTGTCCACCCTATTGCAGATTTTGGTGCCATCCGCAAAGAGGCAGGCCTTCCCTTCCAGCTCCTCTGCAATCTCACTTATAAAGACATTAAAGAGGACTGGTTTTGCACTGATTCCTGAGGCACACCGCTGGTTATCCTCCCTTCCTTGGAGTGAACTCCATTTACCACCACCCTCTGTAGCCCATCCCCTAACCAAGTTCTTATCCAGTTTACCACCTTTGGACCCAGTCCTAAGCTACCTAGCTTGCTTACTAGTCTTCTTCTTCAACATTCCAAATAATACTGCTGGTAGCTGCACACTGCATCCTTTTCTCTAGACCTGCTCCACACCTAACAACACCCTCTCAGCCACTCCTGCTTTGATCCCACTGGCTACCTCATCCACTCTGGTCCCACCAGCTGCCTCTCCTGCTCCGGTCCCACTGGCTGTCTCATCTACTCCTGTACATTGTCCAGCTGAAATGTAAACTGAATACATCATATCTTTTTTCTTGTAACTGATTTCATCCGATCTATATTCCTCCCATACAGCCGCAGACAGCTCTCCTGCGGTCGCACACTCACACTCCACTAAATAAATACAATGTTTTAAATAAAAGTAAGACAATAAAATCATGAGCACATTAAAGTACAACAGACAACCAAAACCCACTGAGACCATTTTAGTTCAGTTGCTTGCTAAAACCTGTGGCCATTTTATTTAAACTTTTTTCTGAAAGCCATTAGCTCAACCAGTTAGCAGCTGTGCTTTAACATCAACATGCTGTCATGATGTGGCATCCTTAACAGTGGCATAGCAACCAACCTCAGAAAGACACTTAAATCAGGCAGACCACAAAAGAAACCCTCACAGTTTATTTTATGCACTATATTTTAACAGAATTAAATGAAACACAGGCTCCCCTACCTATTGCATAAATGAAAAATGCAGTGGGGACCTTGTGGGATAAGTCATGTATATGCACTTGAGCTGTTTGACCTTGGTCACATCACTAATAGCTTACGTCACTCATGAAGTTACCCAAGGTCAAAGGGCTGTAGTGCAAAGGTCCCCACTGCATATCCCCTAGATAGATACATTATAAGGACAAGGGAGCGCCCCTATAGTTAGGACTGAGTAGGGTATCCAATGTTAAATCTCTAACTTTGCACCTTAATAGCTTTGGCAACGTTTGATGAAATTCACTGAAATTTTGCATGTGTTGTCTAGGAGGCAATGCCTAAATCTGTGGAAAGTTTTGTGATGGCAGCTTGTGCAGTTTCTGAGATCCACATATGTCATTTTTCTACATAAGAACATAAGAAATTTGCCAGCAGAAGGGGACCTCTTGATCCATCTAGCCTGCCCAGAAGACCTCCCCCCTTAGACTACAGTATTTCCTTTTTTGCATGTAGTGTTTATCCCACACAAGTTTGAATTCCCTTACATATTTTGAGTCTACTACCTCTTGCGGTAGGCTATTCCAAGGGTTGACCACACTCTCAGAAAAAAAGTACTTCCTGATGTTTCCCCTAAATTTACCTCCTGCCAGTCGTAGATTGTGGCCTGTTGTACGACTCTCCGATTTCATCTGAAACAGGTTTTCCTTCCGCGCCATGTTAGTTCCCTTCATATAATTAAACGTTTCGATCATGTGCCCCCTGTCTCTTCTCTGTTCAGGTGAGTACAGCTGTAACTCAGCCAGTCTGGTTTCATATGGCTCCTGGTGTAAACCCGGGCACCATCTTTGTAGCCCTTCTCTGCACCGCCTCCAGTCTGTTGATATCTTTCTTCAGCTGCGGCCTCCAAACCTGGACACAATATTCCATGTGCGACTTGACAAGTGATCTGTAGAGTGGCATTATCACCTCTCTTTTTCTGCTAGTTATACCCCTTCCAGTACATCTGAGGATGCCATTTGCTTTCTGCACTGCCCTTTCACATTACTTGCTTGTCCTAAGGTCATCTGTAATGATTATGCCAAGATCCCTCTCCACCTGTGTTACCTCAAGCTGGTGTCCTAGCAGCATGTATTCCTTCCTGGAGTTTCTTTTACCAAGATGCATGACCTTGCATTTTTTGGCACTGAACTTCAGTTGTTAATTTTTGGACCATCCTTCCAGCCTATTCAGATCCTTTTCCATCTTCAAGACTCCCTCGTGGGTGTCCACCTGGTTGCAGAGTTTTGTATCGTCCGAAAACAGGCATAATTTCCCCTCCAGCTCATCAGCAATGTTGCTGATGAAAATGTTGAAGAGAATGGGGCCTAATACTGACCCCTGTGGCACTCCACTGGTCACCATGCCCTGCCCTGACTAAGCTTCATTAACTAAGACCCTGTGTGTCCTATCCTTGAGTCAGTTTGCAATCCAGTTGACTGTCTTCTAAGTTCTGTATTTTCCAGCTTATTCAGAAGCCTTCTATGGGGTACGGTGTTGAAGGACTTGCTGAAGTCTAGGTACATCACATCCACCGTTCCTCCCTGATCCAGTGTTCTGGTCACCCCAGTCGAAGAATTCTATCATGTTTGTTAGGCATGATTTTCCTGCTGTAAATCCATGTTGCTTGGGGTCAAGCTTTCCAGATTCTTTTAGATGATCCACTATTCTATCTTTCAGCAGGGTTTCCATAAGTTTGCCTACTGCTGAGGTCAGACTGACTGGGCAGTAGTTCCCAGGCTCTTCCCTGCTTCGACTTTTATGTAAGGGTACCACCACAGCCTTTTTCCAGTCTAGTGGTATTGTGCCACTTTCCAGTGACTTATTAAAAACGTCAGTGAGCAGTGTAGCAATTTCTTCCTGAAACTCCTTTATAATCCTAGGGTGGATTCCATCGGGTCCCATTGCTTTGTTTACTTTTAGTTTGCTAAGCTCTTCTAGGACTCTTTCTCTTGAGAAGTGGAAGTCATCTACTGTTCTGCTGTTGCACACTGCCTTTCCCATAGTAGGGCCACTGCCTTGGTCTTCAGTGGTGAAGACTGAGCAGAAGAATTTGTTTAGCACTTCTGCCTTGTCTTCATCCATAGAAACATAGACTTTGACGACAGATAAGGACCACTTGGCCCACCCAGTCTGCCCAATTCCCTACCTATTGGATAAGCTGCAGATTCTAGTTAACCAACAGCCTACTTCCTGCAACCCCCCACTATAATTGCTTTATGTCTGTCCCATGCATGTTTGAATTCCCCCACTGTATTAGACCCCACAACCTCTCCAGGAAGGCAGTTCCATGCGTCAACCACTCTCTCCATGAAAAAGAATTTCCTCACATTACCCCTGAGCCATCCCCCCTCTTGTCCTTGCACATCTCTTTTTCTGAAAGATGCTACCCTCCTGGACTTTGTTGATTTCCTTGAGGTACTTAAAAGTTTCTATCATGTCCCCCCGGCCCTCCTTTCATCAAGGGTATACATATTAAGCTCTCTCAGTCTCTTTTCATATGGTTTCTGATGTAGACCCTGCACCATTTTAGTTGCCCTCCTCTGGACTGCTTCCATCCTGTGTATGTCCTCGCATAAATGAGGTCTCCAAAACTGCATGCAGTACTCCAGATGGGGTCTCACCAACTGTCTGTATAGAGGGATTACAACTTCCCTTTTTCTACTTGTGATGCCCCTCCCTATGCATCCCAGTATCCCCCTGGCTCTCCTTACTGACTTCTCACATTGCTTACCCACCTTTAGGTCATCTGATATGACTACACCCCGATCCCTTTCCATTATTGTTGTCGTTAGTACCTCCCCTGCTATTGTGTACTCTTGTCCTGGATTTTTATTTCCCAGGTGCATTACTTTGCATTTCTTTGCATTGAATCTAAGTTGCCATATGTCTGACCATTCCTCCAACCTTGCCAAGTCCCTTCTCATCTTTTCTACCCCCCCCCGTGTATCACCTCTGTTACAGATCTTTGTGTCATCCGCAAAGAGGCATACCTTTCCTTCCAGACCCTCCGCAATGTCACCTATAAAGACGTTAAAGAGGACTGGACCCAGTACTGAGCCCTGAGGTACTCCACTAGTAACCCCTCTTTCTTCAGAATGTGTTCCATTCACTGTTAGCTTCTGTGTCCTGTTGTGCAGCCAGTTTGCTACCCAGGCTACCACCCTGGGACCCACTCTCAGGCTGGCTAACTTGATTATTAATCTTTTGTGCGGGACTGTGTCAAATGCCTTGCCAAAGTCTAGGTAGGCCATATCCACAGCCCCTCCCTGGTCTATTACTTTGGTCACCCAGTCAAAGAAATCGATTAGATTCGTCTGACATGACCTTCCTGCTGTGAATCCATGCTGCTTTGGGTCCTGTGCCCCGCTGGCCTCTAGGTACTCAACAAATTCTTTCTTTCAGAAGTGATTCCATCATTTTCCCCACCACTGAGGTCAAACTAACAGGTCTGTAGTTTCCTGCTTCTGCCTTGCTCTCACTTTTGTGAAGGGGAATCACATCTGCCCTCCTCCAGTCCTCAGGTACCACCCCATCTTCCTATGATTTGTTAAAAAGTTGATTTTAGCCTGATTATCCCACCCTTACTCTTTTTTTCTTTTGCTTATGTACCTAAAAAAATGTTTTGTCCCTCTTTGTTACTCTCTGTGCTATTTTCTCTTCTGTCTGGGCTTTGGCTATACTAATAGCCTTTCTCGCTTCTCTCAGCTTTGTTATGTAATGCTGCCTGTCTGCTTCATTGTTTGTCTGCTTATACTGCTTAAAGGCCCTTTTTTGGTTTTTACTGTTGTTGCTATTTCTGTTTAGAACCACAGTGGCTTTTTTCTTCTTTTTGACTTGCTGATGTGCTTTGTGCAATGTATAGTAACTTGAAGTAAAGCTGTCTTCAAGGCTTCCCAGCTTCTCTCCGTGTCCCATGAGTTGTTGATTTCCAGCAAGTTTCTTAACTGGGTTTTCATGGTGTTGAGGTCTGCCTTGTAGAAATCAAGTATTTTGAACTTTGTGTGACTTGACTCCACTATCCTTTCCACTACTAACCAGATTGACCTGTGGTCACTGGTTCCCAGATTTACCCTTACGGTTACGTCTGAGATTCTGGTGCTGTTTGTTAGCACCAGGTCCAGGATAGTCTGTTCTCTGGTGGGGGACTGCACCAGCTGATTAAGTCCTGCCCCCTTCAGAGCAAGTAGGAACTCTTTGCTGCATTCAGACGATGCCGTGAATGCAAACCAATCTGCATCAGGTAGATTGAAACCCCCCACTAATAACAGGTCTCCCTTGTCGGCCATCAAGATGATGTTTTCCAGGATCTCCTTGTCTGTGTCAGAGTTTGGGGAAGGAGGTCTATATATAACTCCCATTCAGATGGGGGCTTTGTCCTCTGCTTCTAGGGTGACCCATAGAGTTTCTGGTCTTCCCTGTTTTGCTTGGACTTCTATTGCTGAGATTCCTTCTCTTACATTTAATGCCACCCCCTCTCCCTCTTTCTTCCAACCTGGTCCTTCCTAAAAAGTGTGTCACCTGGTATAGGGAAGTCCCAGGTATGGTTCTCCGTAAACCAGGTTTCCGTGACTGCTACCCAGTCTATGTTGGCTTCTGCCATTAAATCGGAGAGGTCAGAGATTTTATTCGACAGATGACGTGCATTGACACACATATCCCTTCAGCCCTGTTTTGTGCGGTGTGGTGAAGAAGTAGAATTGTTATGCTGTATATCAATGTTGCTTCTCTTGTGCCTATTACGCTTGTCCCTTTACCTGTTATGGGAAGTGTCTTGATAACTACCGGTTCTGAGATCACTAAAAGAGACCTGAGTCGAACTAGCTGTTGGTTGGGAAGGGGGCTCCTGACACTCTTCTTACCTACAGGTGTCCTTGCTGCTCCTCCACACTCACTAGTTTAAATGGTCTATGTGCACATCGAGTTTTTGTCAGAGTACCCAAGTTCCTTGTTTGTTTAGGTGCAGACCATCGAATCTGTAGAAGTTCCACTCCCAGAAGTTGTGCCAATTGCCAATAAAAAGCCATGTCCATTTTCCTGGCACCATTGTTTAAGTCAGGCATTGAGTTCGGAGATGTCTCTCTCTCTCTCTCTCTCTCTCTCTCTCTCTGATCCTGTGCCTGATTCTGCCTTTTCCCATACAGGCAGGATCTCTGAAAGAGAGAGGTCGGATGAAAGAGAATTCATTTTGCTGGCCAGATTTGTTATGTTTTGTTTAATCTCTTCTACCGTGTGAGAGGCCATGTTGTTTGTGCCTATGTCATGCAGTTTATGGTCCATGTTGCGTACGATATTCAGAATGCAGTCAGTGTCCCTCCACACAGACATACCTGGGAGACACGTAACAGCAACTTTTGTACGTCCGGATTGCTGAAGGTGAGACTCCACACCTTGAATAATGGAGTCTCTGACTATTAGTACTTGTTTTTTGGTGGTTGGTTTGTTTGTTCTTTTGGGGGACTTTTCAATGTTTTGCTGTATTGGATCCACCTGTTCCTTACTCTCCAACATCTCTGTGCTAGCTGTCAGTGGAGAGTATGTATTTGTTTTGTGCACAGGTGTGATTGTTCCTGTAGCTATAGGCTTTGGAGCATTGTGATTTTTGACCGGTTTCCAACCTCCTGGTCTGTTTGTCCTTTGGGGCAATGGGACCTGTTTGGTAAAGAACTGTTTGTTGGTGCTGTTTTGTTATGTATAATGGAGAATTGTTCTTTGATAGTTTATCTCGTTCCTTACTGCATGGAGCTGAGTTCTTAGGTCCCTTAGGGCAGAGCATATTGGTCACTATCTCACTCTCACAATGTATGCTGTCGTGAAGAGTGAGCCGCAGGCGTTGCAGTTTATGACCTTTGTTTCTGCTACCTGTAAAAACAATCAGTGATGTTCAGCCTTTTAGATGTATCAAGACCTTGTTACTTCAACTGCACATAAAACTAAACTACACACAGAACTGATAGCATGAAAAGAAAACATGTTGTTTTTATGTTAAAGGGGTGAGGAGCAAGTGTTCCAGCATCTCCTTATGCTGAGAGAGCAGCCGCTTGCTATGTCTGAGCAGTGCGAGTGAGGAGAGAAGGTGCCTCAGCAGAGAAAGAAGCCCGAACTGTGGACTCCAAGGATTCAGGTAGAACCGCTGTCAAGGAATCCCTGCTTCTGCACCTGTTGGAGTCTGCCTTCCCTCTGTGATTGGTCTGTTTCCCAGTTATTGAAGATCAGTGAAGCTCAGCAGACAGTAAAGCTAGGGGCTGGACCGCTCTTGGCATATGCCTCCTAGTGGTGCCCTTTGTGTCTGAGCTGTTGCTTCCAGCTGATAGCTTTCTATTAGCTGTGTACAAATGCTGATTTACATACAGCAGTCAGGAATTCTGGATAAGCGTTCCAACAGCTCCTTATGCTGAGAGAGTAGCAGCTGTGTCTGAGCAGAGTGAATGAGGAGAGAAGCTGCCTCAGTGGAAAAAGGAGCATGGACTGTACACTCCAAGGAGGATTCAGGTAGAACCACTGTCAAGGAATCCCTGCTTCTGCACCTGTTGGAGTCTGCCTTCCCTCCATGATTGGTCTCTCTCCCAGTTGATGAAGATCAATGAAGCTCAGCAGACAGTAAGGTTAGGGGCTGGACCGCACTTGGCGTATGTCTCTTAGGGTTGCTGTTTGTGTCTGAGCTGTTGCTTCTGGTTGTTTCTGGCTGACAGTTTTCTACTAGCCGACCACTATTTCAGTAATGGGTACAGCAGTTGGTGAAGATCAGTGAAGCTCAGCAGACAGTAAGGCTAGGGGGCTGGACCTCTCTTGGCGTATGCCTCCTAGGGGTGACCTTTGTGTCTGAGCTGTTGCTTCCGGCTGAGAGCTTTCTATTAGCCGTGTACAAATGCTGATTTACATACAGCAGTCAGGAATTCTGGGTAAGTGTTCCAACAGCTCCTTATGCAGAGAGAGAGCAGCTGCTGGCTATGTCTGAGCAGAGCGAGCAAGGAGAGAAGTTGCCTCAGTGGAGAAAGGAGCCCGGACTGAGCACTCCTGTAAATGTCTATTTGTTTTCCTATACTTAACATGGGATTTGGGTTAGCTCTCACATACAGCCTACATTTAATGGAATGTTTTTCTGAAACTTTCTGGGTATAAGCATGCTATACCAAGGTAGTGCCTTTGGAAGGTTCAATGAAAAATATTAAATGATTCCAGGGTTATAAAGATTTACATGTTTGTTTTTTTCTGTTCTAAGCATGCTCAGTAGAGTTTTGGGATAATGTTCTGATCAAACACAAACAAATTCACCATCGCAAGACCGTTTTTGGTTTCTCACCACTTGCTTCTCTTAGCACCAAAATTGTTTCCAGTGCTGTGAGAGCCATCATCTTGTTTTTTTTTTCCTTTTGAAATAAAAAAAATGGAAAATAAATAAAATAGTGTAATTTTAGAAAACAAACACCTGAACCTAGCTAAACGTGATACATTTAGCTACATTCTAATTTTTTTTTTAAATAATGGCCAGAAATACCTCTTCTGGGCACCCCAAAATCTGGGGCACCCAGCTTAGCGAGAGGAGCCATTCACTTTTGTTCTCTGTATGAGAACAGTGGGACTTTCTTGACTACTGCAGCTGCAGCTAGAGTCCTGCTGCTGGCTGCAGTGAGGTTAGTGAGCCACTGATCCCCTGTTCTGTCTACCTGCCTCTATCTATCTATGTGTTGGACTGGGGTGCCCACCCCCAGTACCACTTCTTTCTCCCCCTTCCCTCCCCTCCAGGCCTCCCACCCACCATTCCCAGTGTTTATGTCTTTTCTTTATAATTCATAAATGGACTGTGGTGCCCACCCCCAGTACCACTTCTCCTGACCCCTCCTCTCTATGAGGTCATCCCCCCTTCCCAGGAAATACATGGTGGCACTGGGGTGCCCACCCCCAGTGCCGCCAAACAGTAGCCCAACACTAGGGTGCCCAATCCCCAGTGTCGGAATCTTAGTATCCCCTGAAAAAAAGAAAACTGTTCCTCATTGTTATTTTTTCTTTACCTGCAAAAAAAGAAAACAGTCTCTCAGTGATCTGACCCCACACCCTGACCTACCACTCAGCACCCACCACCTCACCCCACACACTCTTACTTACCTGAACATCTCCCATGGCAAAGATCCACTCTCTGATCGAAGATACATCTTGCGGCTTGACCTGCCGACTGCAACATGAGAACCTAAGGTAAGTGCAGTTCAATGTATGTCACTAGAGTTTTGAACTTTCATGCATGACTTTGTTATTTTTGCATATTTTGACCACAGATTTTCAACATGGCCTTTTCGGGACCCCCACCTCCTGACCAATAGCAGTAGAATTCTGTAAATCAGGCCTGAAAGGCAATTTCACAATTGCATGGCAAATTTACCTTTCTGGATGGATTTGAAAGGTTTCACTACCCTTGTTCATGAGGTGGGTTCTTAAAAAGGCTATGTTAAAAATTTGGGGTCAAAAATATGGAAAAATGGCAAAGTTATGTGCATGCGTTTAAATTTTTCTATATTCGCTCGTAACTTTGGTAATTTTAAGTATTTTGAACCCAAATTTTCAACATAGAAATTTTTTCATACCTTCTAATGAATAGCTGTCATTTTTCAAATCCTGGCCAAAATGTGTTTTCACACCTGTTGCAGAGAATGAAGTTGTGGTAGCATGGAATGGTGTTTCCATGGGAATTTGAACATTTTTACCTACCAGGCTCATGAGGTGTTGTAATAAAAAGGCTATGCTGAAAATTTGGTGTACAAATATGATAAAATGCTCAGGTTATGGGTGAACATTGCAGTATTTCAAAGTTCACTTATAACTTCACTAATTTCAATATTTTGACTCCAAACTTTCAACATAGCCATTTTTCCACACTACCTCATAAATGTGACACGTCATTTTTTTTAAATCCTGGATGAGATGTGTTTTTGCACTTCTGGTGCGAAATGACATTTTGTCCAATATACTGTAAATGGTTCCTGTCATGTTTATAAGGGGAGTCATAAAATGATGATCTTGAAAATTTGAGGTCAAATTTGAAAATAAAATATATATAATTAAGAAACTTTGGGTTAAGTGTCAGTTTTCATCCCAGTGGGTGTGCTTTGTGATCCCAGGCTGGTAAGTTGAGTTTGGGGGTGAGCTCAGTGACCCAGTTGGATGGGGTGAGGGTGAGGGATAGTGCTGTTATATGACACCCCTTGCCAGCCAGGGAATGAAAGCTGCAGGGTTGTCCCCACATGCTTGGGTACCATATATAGTGAAGACAACTGGCCTTTTGGCAGAGGACCCTGTGCATTGCCTTACAGATGGACTCTGCTCTGTGCATTTGTACAGTATCTGCAGCCACATGGAACCACAGGGAACACAGTGCCCTGTACTTCTACAGCCTACTAGACAGCACCATGAATTCTTGACATCCATCACCACATGGAAATGTGGGGCCTGCAAGGGCCCTGCACTTCTGTAGGTGGCCAGAGTCATCCCTTGGTGCAGGGCCCAAAGGGCCTTGTGCATCTGCATCTGATCACGGCAGTCCCCAAAATGAGAATACGATTCCACTATCTCAAAAAGAAAGGAAATTCTTTCCAAAAATCTTCATTAATGTTGATGTTCAAGTCAATACCACGAAAGTAGGGACAGGTGGCATTAAAAAATGGGTTGTGCAGCTACCATCTTGTTTTTTTACTATATTAAAAAAATGGAAATACATAAAAATGAAGACATTTAAAAAAAAAAAACACATTAATCTTGCTAACCAGGACTTGTTACATAGAAACATAAAAGTTGATGGCAGATAAGGACTGCAAGGCCCATCCAGTCTGCCCATTTTTTCTACCTTATGAATGTGCCATAGGCCTTTACTCTGTCAATGACCTGTCTATTCATACTCATCTGTATTGCTCCCTTATGCCTATCCCATGCCTGTTTGAAGCCCTGCACTCTATTCATATCTACCACTTCCTGAGGTAAGCCATTCCATGCATCCACCACCATTTCTGTGAAAAAGAACTGCCTCGCATTACCTCTTAATCGGCCTCCCTCTAATCTCATGCTGTGTCCTCTTGTCCTGCTATTTTTATCATATTGAAACATGTTAGACTCTTTCACCTTGTTAATGCTCATAAGATGTTTGAATGTTTCGATCACATCACCTCTCTCCCTCCTTTACTCTAGAGTATACATATTGAGCTCCGTTAATCAGTCCTCATATGTTTTCTGATGCAGTCCCTGCACCATTTTGGTTGCCCTTCTCTGGACTGCCTCCAGTTAAGCAAGTTATTGTTATTTGTTTTGCCCTAAAATGAGCAAGAGATACATTTTGGGGACTTTGGCTAACATTTTATCGACATGGCCAATTTATGTGTTGTGAGCTGAGAATTTTAGTGTCACACATTTTTTTTTAATTATTTGGTATCTGGGTTAGGCCCACTAGGCACAAGTGCCTGTTTTCAGGGGCAACCTGGTAGCACCAGGGTGGCTGAGTGACTTGCTTGGAGGCACACAGTATGCAAGTAGAGGTTTGGGGAATCAGACCTAGTTCTACTGGATGTACCAAGCTCATTCACCGATCTTTACTCTAACCTCTAAGTGCGACATTAAAATCTGTGACACATAAATTTATGTCACTCATTTTAGTGTTGCATTTAAATGTGTGACACTAAAATTCCATATTTGTGTCTCACATATGTTTACTCATAACTTGGCCATTTTACAATGTTTTAGTCCCAAATTTTGAATATACTGCTTACATGATCCTACCTCATGAACAAGGATGGTGGGAATTTTCAAGTTCAGGTTGAAAGGTGATTTTGCAGTTGCTCTGTGAGACCACCTTTTGAGCAGGATTTAACACATTCTAGCATCCACATTTTTTTTAAATTATCTTTTTATCCCCCTGCATCCTGGTTGGCCCCCATCTGCTTGGACCTCCCCCAAGCCCGTCTCCCTTATCTCCACTGGGACTTACCACCAGCCAGTACCCCCAGGACTTGCCCACTCGGTGGGGTCGACAGGGCCCCTCAATCCTCCTCCATGAGACTGGATCCAGTAGATGGACCAGCGAATCCAGCTGCTCAGGTGCATGTCTGCTAGTGTCTGAGCACTATCCTGCCACTGAGAGTTTCCTTGTTTTCTCCCCTGAGGGACACGGCATGCAGTGACATCATGACATAAGACTCATGCACCCGTCTGCCACGCACCGGCATCTGCACACCATTCCTGCTTGCTTTGAGGCAGACCCGGGTGTCTTTCCCTAGCATACTGCTATCAGAAAGGCATGCACCAGGCCCTGAAATGCTCCCCCAGGAGGAGGAGGAGGAGGAGGAGGAAAGCAGTCCTCTGGATGCTCAATCCTGCTCCTCCCAGCCAGCCCTCTGACACCATGAGTTCACTACCAAACTCTGGTTGCCGACATCGCAAGCGGTAGCTCTACCGCTGTGCCGACGGGCTGGTTTACTGATGATGTTCATGATGTAGGGTCATAATAATTTTTTATGTAACACATTTAAATGTAACAGTAAAGTGCAACACTAAAATTTGTAACTTTAAAATGTTCCGTGTGCATGAAAAATGGAATTCTTGGGTTGCACTTAAGGCAGAAGGATGCTTCCCTTGGTGCAGAGCTCAGAAGTCCCAGCACATCTGCACCTGTTCACGCTGGTCCCAAAGGAACAAGCTTGAATGAGGTTGTGATTCTACTATCTCAAAAAGAAATGAAATTCATTGCAGAAAACTGCATTAATACACCACTTAGGGTTTAAGTTGACACCAGAAAAGTAGGGAAATGTAACATTAGGGCTTGCAGTCCTCCCCCCCACAAACATCAAAAGGACAGGACCACACAAGCAACCACATCTAGCCATCATCAGGTAAGACAAACAACATACAACTGTTTCCAGATGATGCAAATGTAGTAACATTGATATGTTACCTTCATGGATTTGTAGCTGCATCTGTAAAAGCATAGGCCCCACAGGGGCCTACACTTCAGCAGCCAGAAATGTGTGTGTATGTCTCACAGTGGGTATGAGTGTCTGTGGCTGAAGAAGGCCTGCACTTCCACAGCCAAAAGTGTATGTGTATGTCTCACACCGAGCATGAATGTTTGTGGATGCAGAAGTGGCCTGTGCATCTGCAGACACAAGTAGTGTTAAAATTTGGGTATCATCAATTTCAGTATGAAGCAGCAGAAGTGCAGGCTCTACAGCAGCCTGCACTTTTGTAGACAGAAGTCAGTGTCTATGTCTTAAACTTACAGCTGCAGAAGCACTGAACCCACAGGGGCCTGTGCTTCTGCAAACAAAAGTAGTGTTGCAATTTGGGCATTATGGGTTTCTATATGCAGTGCCAAAAGTGTAGGCCCTACCTGGGAATGTGCTTCCATACACAAAAATTGGTGTGTGTGTCTTACACCTGCAGCTGCAGAAGCACTAGCCCCTGAGGAGCCTGCACATCTGCACACAGAAGTAGTGTGCTATTTGGGTATCATGGATTTCATGAGACCTGCGCTTCTGCAGCCAGACTTCATTGTGTATGTCTTACACCTGTGGATGCAGAAGTGCTGGCCCCTCAGGAGCTTGCACTTCTGTAGCCAGAACTGTGTTTATGGCTTACCACTACTTGAGTATCTGTGGCCACAGAAGGGCTGGCCCATAGGGGCTTGCGCTTCTGCAGATAAATGAACTTTTGCAGTTTGGGTATCATAGATTGCTATATGTGGCTGCAAGGGCCAGTGCTTCTGCACACAGAAGTAGTGTTTGATTTCAGCATTGTGGACTTCTATCTGCAGCCAGAAATGAGTGTGTATATCTTGCAGTGTACATGCCACTGATACAAATCCATGAAGGTAGCACATCAGTGCTACTGCATTTGTGTCAGCTGGAAACAGTTGTATGTTGTTCATCTTACTTGATTGTGGCTCTGTGTGGTTGCTTGAGTGGTCTTGTCTTTTTGTTGCTTGGGGATGGGGAGTTAGGGTTGGAAACCCTAATGCCACATTTCCCTACTTTTATGGCATTAACATGGACCCTAACTGGTGCATTAACATAGTTTTTGCAATGATTCTCTCTCTCTCTCTCTCTCTATATATATATATATATATGTATATGTATATGTGTGTATATATATATATATATATATATATATATATATATATATATATACAGTATATATCATGTTGCTCTGGCCAGCCAGTAGGTTCACAGACCTCAGAGAGTTAACTCTAGCCAGCCTGGAGCCTCCTTGTTGGCTGTATTGGCTGGGAGTTTTCAGAGGGTGTGGCTAACTCCTGGTGACTGGTGAGACATCGAGTAGGGTGGTGCACTACTCAGTTCTGCTGTGACAAGTGGAGAGACCTGCAGTCTGCAGTTGAAGGAGCAGAGGCCTGCTAGAAGTGGAACCCATCCAATTCAAGTTAATTCAATTTTTATTTTGTAAAAGAATGTATAAAATCAGATGACTTGTTACGTACTACTTATAACACATTCAGTCATTAAATACCAATACATATATATATTAAAATTCATCTAGGGATTGCTTTTCTTAATTTTTACAATTCTTGAAAAATTTTGCAACTCCATACATAATTGTTATCTTTTTGAACTGGATGATATAAGACATAGTATCTACAGCTGAATATTGTGAGGACAGTAATGGTTCTATCCATTTTTTTCTATATATTTCTCTATTTTTACATTCAGAAAGAATATGTAGCAATTCTATTGGCAGTTTGGTGGAACAGTTACACTTTCCCATTCTAAAAATATCATAGTTGTTCACATTATAATATTGTATCTCAAGGCTAGACAATCAAAGTAGGCAAAGGACATTTCTATGTTCATAGTTTTCACAGTGGGCCAAATAATTTTCTATGCCTTAGGAATTTTTTATACTTGAATATAAGCCATGCACATCTAGTTCATGAATTCTGGAAAAGTCTTCCTGTCTAGCAGTATCATGTAATCTTAATGTTATTTCCCTAACAGTATTATCAATACTGCCCAGAGATCTGATGGACCAGATATCTGGACATCCTATTTTCTTTAAGGATAAGTTTAGTTTACTAAGCCAACAGATTCCCTGAGTTTGCTTTGACATTCATTTTTGGTATTCTAACCAACACATTTTCGGAAGGCGGTTATCTGGCATTTTTATTATTCTCCTCCACAGCTTGATGGCTCTAATAAGGATTCTAGTTTTTACTGGAAGCAACCCTGTTTCTAACCTTGGGAAGCTAGAAGGGCAATCCCTTGGTAAGTTCAGCATTGTTCTAATAAACGTATTCTGTATTGTATCAGTATTAGTACTATCAATATACAGTCCCCAAGTTTTGCTTCCGTAGAGTGACTTGATTAATAGTTTTTACTTCAAAGGCTTTATTCATAGCAACAAAAGAGTTACCTGTGAACTTATTTGCAAAAGTTCTTATGCCACCCACTGATTTATGTGAGTTGTTTTTCATTTCTCTTAAATGTACTTTCCATGACATAGAGTCAATTATCATGCCTAAATATTTGTATTCTGTCACCATTTCAAAATTTTCCCCTTGATAGTCCAATATTTAGAACTTGTTTCATTTTTCCCTAATACAGCTGTTTTTGATATATCAACATTTATTTCCAAGCGAAGCTTACCAAGGGATTACATTATGTTTTCTATCCCCTTCTGAAGTCCAATAGGCATTTGTGAGATAACTATCTCGTCTTCCGTGTACAGTAATAGTTGAATATTTTCATTATTTATAGAGGGTGCATAAGTATCTGTAACAGAAATGTTTTTAATCAGTAATTCAATATAGAGATTGAACAGTATTGGAGCTAGCAGACAACCTTGCTTCACCCCTTTTTCTATATAAATTTCATTTGTTAAAGCTCCATCTTTTGTGAATCTAATTTCTGCTGTAGTATTATAATGTAGCATCATTGTGATTGCTAGCAGATGAGGGTCTATTCCAAAATTATCTAATAACACCCACAGGGTGGACCAATTGACCGAGTCGAATGCAACTTTTATATCTATAAAACTAACATACAATTTTCCCTTTTTCCCAAATACATACTTATCAACCAGATAATTCAATGTAAAATTTAGATCCAATGTACTATGTTCTCTTTTAAATCCACATTGGAATTTGGCGATTAAATTTTCCTCTTCAACCCAGGCTGATAGTCTATCCAAGATCAATCTGGTAAAGATTTTATAGACTATTGGTAGTAACATAATTGGTCTATAGAAACATAGAAAACATAGAAACATAGACTTTGATAGCAGATAAGAACCGTTTGGCCCACCTAGTCTACCCATTACCCTACCTATTGGATAAGTTGCAGATCCTAGTTAACCAGCAGCCTATTTCTTCCTACCCCCCACAAGAATTGCCTTATGTCTGTCCCATGCATTCTTGAATTTCCCCACTGTTTTTGACCCCACAACCTCCTCAGGAATGCCGTTCCATGCGTCCACCACCATCTCTGTGAAAAAATACTTACATTGCCCCTGAGCCATCCCCCCTCTATCATCAAATTGTGTTCCCTTGTTCTTGGACATCTCTTTTTCTGAAAGATACTACCCTCTTGGACTTTGTTGATTCCCTTGAGGTACTTAAAAGTTTCTATCATGTCCCCCCTCACCCTCCTTGCCTCAAGGGTATACATATTAGGCTCCTTTAGTCTGTCTTCATATGGCTTCTGCTACAGACTCTGCACCATTTTAGTTGCCCTCCTCTGGACTGCCTCCATCCTGTCTATCTTCTTGCAGTGATGGGATCTCCAGAACTGCACACAGCACTCCAGATGGGGTCTCACCAACTGTCTGCACAGAGGGATAACAACTTCCTGTTTTCCCCTGTACATCCCAGTATCCCCCCAGCCATCCCTACTGCCTTCTCACATTGTTTGCTAACCTTTAGGTCACCTGATATGACTACTCCCAAGTCCCTTTCCATTTTTGTTGTTGTTACTACTCCCCCCCCATTGTATACTCTTCTCCTGGGTTTTTGTTTCCCAGGTGCATTACTTTTCACTTCTTTGCATTGAATCTAAGCTGCCATACTTCTGACCATTCCTCCAACCTTGCCGAGTCCCTTCTCATCCTTTCCACCCCCCCTTGTGTATCAACCCTGTTGCAGATCTTTGTGTCATCTGCAAAGAGGCATACTTTTCCTTCCAGTCCCTCTGCAATGTCACTTATAAAGACATTAAAAAGGACCGGACCCAGTACTGAACCCTGTGGTACCCCACTAGTAACCCCCCTTTCTTCACTGTGGACTCCGTTTACTATTACCCTCTGTGTCTTGTTGTCCAGCCAATGTTTTACCCAGACTACCACCCTGGGACCCACTCCCAGGCTGGCTAATTTGTTTATTAATCTTTCGTGTGGGACTGTGTCAAATGCCTTGCTAATGTCTAGATAGGCCATGTCCACAAACCCTCCCTGGTCTATTACTTTGGTCACCCAGTCAAAGAAATGAGTTAGATTTGTCTGACATGACCTTCCCACTGTGAATCCTTGCTGCCTTTGGTCCTGTGCCCTGCTGGCCTCTAGGTACTCAACAATTGTTTCCTTCAGAAGTGATTCCATCATTTTCCCGACCACTGAGGTCAAACTGACAGGTCTGTAGTTTTCTGCCTCTGTCTTGCTCCCACTTTTGTGAAGGGGAATCACATCCGCCCTCCTCCAGTCCTCGGGTACCACACCATCCTCCCATGATTTGTTAAAATGGGTAGTCAGTGGTGTCACTAGTTCTCCCCTTAGTTCTTTTAGAATTCTGGGGTGAATCCTGTCAGGCTCCATTGCTTTGTCCACCTTCAGATTTAGGAGTTCTTTCAGAACCCTTTTTTCTGTGAAAGGACTGGTATCAACCCCCTATCGAGAGTGCTTCTATTGATTGGATTAGGTACCTCCCCCTCCTCTTCTTTTGTGAATACTGAACAGAAGTATTTGTTCAGTATCCCTGCTTTTTCACTGTCCCTCTCTGCCTACCCATCCTCCCCTTTATTAAGCCTCACTTTGTATTTCTTTGCTCCCTAATGTACCTATAAAAGATTTTATCCCCCTTCTTAACCAAGTTGGCTACTTAGGGTCTTGCCTATCTCCTTTTTCAAAAAGTGGGACAATTATACCTCTTTTCCAATTTGGTGGTATGATAAGAAATTGACCTGTGATAGAAAATATCAGGCAAGAAGGTGATCCCAGTACTCTGGATAGTGCAGGAAGATTTCTGCTGGTAAACCACCTACCCCTTCTGCTTTGTTTCTCTTTTGCCATCTTATTGCTGCTTTCACTTCTTGGACCGTACAAAAGAATGTACCAGCTAATGTTTGTTTTACAGAGTTTTCAACTAGTAGAGAAACGTCATCTTTGTTATCGGCCCCATATATTCTTGAGAAGTGGTCTACCCATACATCTGCAGTAATCATACTCAAAGTGTTATAACATATGTTATTTTCATTTTGTCCATAGGCCATGAGAGACCAAAAGGTCTTCGTGTCCTTTTTCTTTGTACAATTTTGTTAATTAGACCATAGCTTGTTTCTAAATTTTCTCTTTTTTTCATATATAAGCTTCCAATATTCTGCCTTCAAGGTCTTTAATGCTCCTAATATCGGGGGAATTGGGTTTCTAGCTCTTAATTTCCCTACTTGATCTATTTGTTTTTTAACTTGGTACACTCATTGTCATACAATAGATTCCTTGCCCCGATGTTTATTTTATTTTTTGGCCTTTTTTTGTATCTAATTGTCTCACAAATTACTTCATAAAAGTTTCAAAACCATTCATCATAGCCACAGCCTCACTATATAATATGTTATTGTTCACTATAATTCTGTTTGAGTATGTTTCTTTAATAACTTTGTCAATCACCTCTTTAGTATAAAAAGTCCAGACTATCTTTTTCCCATACTTCAGACACATATGCGTATCTGCCTCTTTTTCTGCCGTTTTATTTCTGATTTCTTTAGTAAACGTATTCTCGAAACCACATTCAATAGGGAGGTGGTCACTACCCCAGGTTTCATTTACTCTATGATATTTTACTGAAGCATAATTTATAGCTTCAGTTATACATAGGTCAATAACACCACTTCCCTTCGCTGTAGGGAAAGTATACTGTCCTTGCCAGTCTCACTCTGTATGGCCATTTAATAACCTGAGGCCACATTTTTCAAACATATCTTTGTGATGTAGTATTATTTTATCTTTCAAGTTTCTCACTGGGATATTGAATGTATTGTCCACTTGCCAGTCTGTTGTATATTCTTCAACTAAACTTCCAATATGGGTATTAAAATTGCCTGCGATTATGGACTTGACTCCTGAATATCTAGCTTTAGTTGCTTCTAGGGACTTCTCTATAGAATTTAATTCTCTTTCTAACTCCTTTTGCCTTAGGGCTGGTAATATATAAATGTTGAACAGTAGCCAAGTTTCTTCATTTCCTGATATTATAACATACAGTACATGAAGGACTCCTTGTAACTTGCTGACTTCTAGAATTTTAAAACTAATTGACACATCTATAAATATTGTTTATTCTGTGTGCTGGTGATATCCATGCTCTAAATCCTTCGATTAGTTGATCTTGTATCTCTCCAATCCAGGTCTCTTGAATAAATATTATAGAGAAATTGTTTAACCACTGTAGACAGTTCTTATCCAATAGTTTTAGTTTTAACCCAGCTACATTCCAGCTCTAAAAGTTTAACAGTTTATCTTCTTTACAAATGGTGCTTTGTCAATCAGATGCATCTGAAAGTGTTATTGTGCTATTAGAGTGAATGATACTTAGCACAGTTTCCTCCTCAGATGGCGTCTCTTTGTCTAACATTGAGCTTTCAGCAACTATGATAACACTTGTGTTTAACCTTTGTCCAAGTTGTTTTCTCCCTCTTCTTCTTATTTGATCTGGCACTTTTCCTTGGAGTTCATGCTCAGTTTCTATAGGTTTCTTAAATTCTGTGATTCGTGGCTGTTTATGTGCAGTTGCATCATTGATCCCTCTTCTGCTAACAACTCCGTTTGTTCGTGTATTTATATTTACCTCTGCACTTTTTTAAAAGAGTCTGAACTCACTGTAGAATTTAGAGTTATGCCAATATCTAACAAGTCAGCTTTACTGACTAACACTTTCAGCCTTTTCTCCTGACTTTTTAACACTGTACATACCCATCCTTTACATGGTTGATTTTTATAACAATATGATGACTTGATGTCTTGCCAGCTTATTTTGTTTTTCATAATTCCTTTTAATAAATTATAAGTTGCAAGCTTTAGAATATAGTGGTTTTACCTTACTGCAGCGACAGCAGTTATGGAGACATCCCTGACAGTGACAGCTGCATTGCCAAGTGTCGGCAATGTAGTGTCGGGGGTGCCTCCATGTTTCCATTGGGGGGCTATGCCCCTGAACTCCACCATGTGGGGGCTCCACTCCCCCGGTCTCTAGGATTCTAACTTCGAGTCAGAGTTGGACTGGGGGGTAAAACCCCCTGTGAGGCAGTCCCCTGGCCATGCAGAGACCATCACAGCAACATGCGGATTTTTCCCAAATCCTGTCGCTGTGATGGTCTTCGCTATCGGGGAGTCGCTGCAGCGATGGTATACTGAATATAGTTATTCTCATTTTTTGACTTTGGTAGTCCCTTTATAAAAACCATTGGGAGTAGGTCACCCGATACTATTAACTGATCCTTTTCAGCCTCTGTGGGAGGCACTGATTTTTCTTTCCTCACTATCTTTTCTTTATGTATGTTTGCAAATGTAACTTATTTGTCTTGGTAATTTATTCTGCACTTTAGTTCCATGTTCTTTGTTATCGACTGTGTTTTTTCCTTTATTATCCCTATGCGTTGTTATCTTTATCCCATTTGTCTCTACCTGTTCTTGGATCTTTTCATCATTTTCTTTTGTTTTCCTTTTTTTGTTAACATATGTTTCTTTAATCTGTGTTTTTCTTTCATTTAGTTCCTGTACTAGCAGCTCTATCTCTCTAATCTCTTTATTAGCTATAGCCTCTGTAACTTCCTTTACTGACTTGTTTTTCTTTGCTTTTTTTTCTAACACTCTGTCGTTATCCTTTTCTTGCTTACTTTCCTTCTTCTGATTGCCAGGAGTATTAGTATGCTGATTACTATTTTCCTGGCCCTCAGGGGGAATTGCCTTACATGATTTTTGAATGTCTACCACCTCTGACTCTTTTTCCCCTACATTAGTAAAACAGTCAGTAAATGCCTTAAATAGGGCTACTAATTCCAGGAGCTGCATATTCCAAAACTGTATTTCTTTTTGTAATTCAGAAAGTTTCTGAGTAATGGTAGGCATATTATTAGTTCCATATTGATGTCTCCTAGTCTTAACAATATCTACTGTACTAGAAACACTATCAGTTTCTATAGAATTGCTGGCCTGTTCTTGGCTTCCTTTATCATCTATTTCATTTCTAGATGGAGGATCCAAATCATGTTGTTTAATAATTGGGGTAAGAAAAGACTCATAATCATTAAGGAAAGATCCTTGATCTGTTAATTGTGTTCGCTGTGTTTGTTGTTGTTTCACTAAATTTATATCCTCTGAGTTAGCAGCAGCTTTTGGAAATAGTATTATATTTGTCAGTGAACTCCCCACTTGTGTCCCCTTATCATTACGCAAGACATGTATTACATCTTTCTTATTCTCTTGAATGCTGCAACTATTATTATTGTCACTTTGATTATTGTCTGCATTCCTCTCCTTATCATTCAGCTCTACAGGGTCAGATAAATGCAATTCAGGTCCAGTAGCATTTGTTAAATTAACCAGATGTTTAGACGTAGCCTTCATTTCTGTTATTTTTGTATTAAAATGAGGCTCTTCCCAGCTTTTGATCCTTTTCAGTAGTAGATGGACTGATAGTGACCCTAAATTACAATCTTTAGTTGGCGAGAATGTTAAGCTGGGATTGACCCCTTAGTTTCGGGCATATGCATAGGACCACATCAATATACACTTTCAGTGTATGCAGATGACATTTTACTTCATGTATTACACCCTTCTATATTGATTACTGCTGCACTCGAGATTATAAAGGAATTCGGAGAGTTTTCTAACTACAAACTTAACATCTCTAAAACGGAGGTAATGCCCTTGAATGTTTATACGTTTTCAGCTGAAATCTCCCATTTAGATCTCTGTTGGGTGAATGATAGAATGAAGTATCTAGGGATATATCTTTCCTGTTCAGCATCCACAATGAAACTACATAACTTAGATAAGGTTTTAGCCCACATAAAACTTGATTTGGCCCGTTGGGCCTTGCTTCCGCTCTCTTTTTGGGGATGAATTAGCGTGATAAAAATGAATGTTTTGCCCCGATTATATCCTCTACAAATGATAAATGCCTTTCTCCCGAAACAATGGTTTATACAAGTTCATAGTATGATCTCTAAATTCATATGGGGAAACGCATCTACCAGAAGGGCCTTATTTAAACTGCAGCACACTAAAAATGCAGGTGGGTTACAAATACCAGACTTTCTCCTTTATTATTTTTCTATTACTAATGCGGTTCTTGCTCGCTGGTTAACAAGTGGGCAGAGAGAAGGGTTAGTACAATACTCTCCTTTATGGCTACAAATAGAAGAATCCCTATGTCGGTCCTCTGAATGTGATCTTAAAGCTCTAGTTTATGTACCCATTAAAAATATTCCTAAGACTCTTCAGAACACCCCGATTAAAACCACACTTCAAATACATGCTCAGATTTGTAAGGTATTCCAAATTTCATTAAAAACAGATGTCTCACAACCTTTTCTATACAATCTGAATTTTAAAATTGGTAAACGTCCCATCACCTCTCAATTTTGGTAATCGGGGAACTATGTTAGAGTGGCTGATTTAATAAAGGAGCAGAAACTTATGCCTTTTCAACTGGCATGTCATAACCTTAATTTGCCCATCTTTTTTTGCTTTAAATACTTACAACTGACACATATGCCTACACAACATTTTGGTTCTGGCCTATGGGATCAGAATATGACTGGACTCCTCCTATCATCTATCCCCAACTTACCCTCTTCTCATTTAATTTCTCATTTCTACCGGCTTCTAAGGAAGGGTTTTAAGGAGAAGGAAGGCCCCCCGCACTACATTTGGGACCAGATGTTACCGTCGATGCCATCCAAACAACGGTTATGGTCCACGATCTGGACCCATTTATACCAAGACATAAAATGACCCAGATATCGTATTTTACAATTTTATACACAATTTATATTATACGCCAATTAAACTACATAAAATGGGCAAACTTTCTTCTGATTTGTGTACGAAATGTCGTAAGCACCCTGGGACTCTGTTACATATAATGTGGGACTGTGAGAAAACACTACCATTATGGGAAGCAATTAAAAACAAAATTGACTCTCTTTTAGGACTTACTGAAGCTTTTAGACCTGAGATCTGCATATTGGGAGATTATGGGGCCTATCTAATGGGAAATCAATGAAAACATATGGCCTTGATATCGTTATGCGCTAAAAAGGTAATTTTACGGCGTTGGTTAGATCAAACTGTTCCCTCTTTTACAGAATGGCTTAAGGAGATATTGTTTGCCCTCCAGGCAGAGAATATCACCACTCAAATGCTCAAAAGACCACATTATTATCTGAGAGTCTGGGCGCCTCTGCACACACTGCTGACCATTATGTGAATGGGACTAGAGGAAAGATAACTTCCGTAGAGACTATAACTCAATTTGTTTGTATGGAAATTTGACTCTCGATGGCTTTGGAAAAAGAACAAAAATTAGAAGTTATAGCACTAGGACCTTGCGTACAATAGGGGGGAGGAGGGATACAGGGAGGTAGGGGGATGAGAGGGAAGGACATGTAGGGAAATTAAGTCAATAAAAATAAGTACATTAGTACTAAGGTAGAAATATGTTTGAGGAGTGTATGTGGGTATGATCTGATATATTGGCAAATACCAGGTCATATGATTGTGTCAACTTATCACTCTGTCATGACTTGTTATATTATTATGTAATACTCTCGGAATACACTTATGTATGGATTGTTAAAACAATTTTCCTTCCAGTAAAGTACACTAAATGAAAAAAGGAGGGATTTACATTTTTTGCAACTTTTCTATTACCCCTCAATTCAATATGATTGGAGCATAGCTACACAAATTGTATAATTTTATTACTCTCGTTTTTTGTACTCTGAATCTTTGGATCTGTCTTTTTAATTACACCCTTACTATTGTTTTTTTTGGCTATATGTTTTAACCCCCTTTTTCATCAACTTTGTTGATTTGGACATTTTGAGATATAGTAGTTGTAATGAACTAGACTAAATATCTATCAAGTTTAACAAGTTTAAAGAATAACTTTAACCAAGTTGCTATAATACTGTATAATACTGTAATTGTAATGAACTAGAGTAAATGTCTAGTGAAATTAGCAAATTTAGTGGATAGCTTTAACCAAGCCATTTTAATAAAGTAAAAAAGCTAACAGAGTACAATTAAAGTGCAGAAGCAGCCAGTTAATAACACTTTAACAACACAGGTTTGATATTAGATATAGTCAAAGAAGCAGAAAAATAACCAAGTACTAAATATTTCTAAAATTCAGTATTAAAAAGGTAAATGAGTAAGTATCTAGCAGGCTTAATAGTTTACTATACCAAGCAACTTTAATCTCAGAATATCAACTCTTGAAACAGCACAATATCACTAAAGTGCATCCAATTCAAGACAGTTATGAGTAAAAAGAAGAAAGAAAATGGTTTGAGAGGCACAGTCTTTCTTTTTATATTCTCCTCAGCACAGATACTGCAGTACATAACAAAAGGTCATACACCATACGCTGTTTGAGTCAATTATTCAAGAAAAAAATAAATAAAAATGTCTTGTGCACAAGTTTTACTTAACTCTTATTTGATTCCTTAAAGTATTTATATAGCCTTAGGACCGCTATTCACAGTGTTCTAATTCCCCCAGGATCTTCCTGTGCTATTAGCATGGGGTTCTTGAATCCCTTGAAGTAACTGTCTGTTATCTTTGTTCTAGCTTGTCCTATCTTGTCCTGTTTCTGACATGCAGGGCCCGATTCCAAAAGGTGTTACGCCTGGTGAAAGGTGAGTTACGCCCATCCTGATGGCGCAAATCACACCTTACGCCAGGCATAATTCCAGTTGCAATTCCAAAAGGTACCTTGCACCATGCCGTATGTGGGTTACGCCACCAACTACGCCCGCAACACACAGTGGCATGGCGTAAGGGTGGGTTATGGCAGCAACTGCTCCCTGTTCCAGAAGAGCTGCTGTCATAACCAACTTACGCCATTCCAGAACAGGAAATGTTGTAGCGCGGGTTAGACCAGCTAGGAGGAGGTCTAAGGGGCATCCATCCTGGCACAGCAATGGATGCCCCCCTGCAGAGCTACAGAAAGTACATTGCTGTGCTCCCCATGCTCCCTGCCCTTTCATGCCCCCCTACCCCGAATGTCAGGGACCCCTGTGGCCCATTTCGACCACTGTCCCCCCAGTGCATGTGCTAACTGGCCAGCCCCCCAATGCCCCCAGGTGCATGCTGTTGTGTTCTGGGGTGGGGGCTCGAGGGGTCAGTAGAATGCAGGCTGCGATTTGCGATACCAAGGTCTGGTGCGCCATGCCTTTGGCACTAGCCTGCAGTTGCCACAAGTTGTGGGCGTAGGTGCCGGGGACCCTGCTTGTCCTGAAATATAGTGCATCGTCCCTGGCATAGCGCCACATGGTGCAACTCGCATATGCCCATAAGTTGTGCCATGCATTTCAGAATCAGGCCCCCAGTATCCAGTAGGTCTTGAAGCATGTTACATGGAAAGTTAAATCTTTTAGATCCTTTAAGTCTAATGGCAGCAAGTTGTTCGTCATCAGCTCTCTCCTTCCACCATTCACTAAAATGCAGAAATATAGATTTTTGAGCTAATGGAATTAGATGGCAGTCACAGTGCCACAATAGCAGTTCTAGGATTTAAGATTTCTGTATAATCCCCCAAATAGTTTGTTAAATTCACTGGGTACACTAAAAGCTATAGAGTTAAATAAAAAAACTTAAAAACTTTTAAATATTCTACCTTAGCTAATTAGATAAAGCAATTACAATAATAAATGTCAGAAGTGATTCCACTTACTTTGCAAAGTTAAATCTCTAACACTTTTTACACAGAAATGCTATAGCCTTCTGTCTGCTCACTTTTGGCATAGCGGGACAGATTGGAAGGCTGTAACGTGCACTTTAAACAGAAATGAAAAGATGGCAGATTAGACAACTCTTGAGCTGGTGTCCCTCGAATATTTAAATGAACAGCAGGCAGTGGATAGATATGCAGTAGCAGTAGCTAGTTAGATCGCAACCACCTAAATAGATCACAAATTGCATCAACTGCCTTCTCTCCTGTTTCCAACTCGATTGACTGCTGCTCCTAATTAGGCTGTTGGACATGCACTTTTATCTGTGCATACCATGTGATTTAATTAGCACATGGCAGGCTCTCTTTGTTTTTTTTTAAACTGAACTCTACCTCTAATATAAATATAAAATCACTAATATTTCTGGATACTGTCTAAGAAACAATCACAATCACAGTCACAGAATCAAAACCCTATCTACAAAGCACTCAAAAGAAAAAAAACATCAGCAGAGGCAGAGATGATAGACATAGACAAAATACTACTATTCCTTTCAATGTTTTTCAGTATCTACCAGCTAAACAGGTCCAAAGAATATAAAATAAAGTCTTGTGGAAATTTGTAAATGTCAAAACCGACAACAAAGTTCATCTGCTTCAGTCAGCGTGTAAATCCTGACCGAGTCAGCAAAATAGCAATCAAATCCGAGTGGTGAGAAAAAACGTTCTGCGATGCGCTCCTCCACCATGGTGCTTAGACCATTCCAGCTGGACTTCTGTGTCCACTTTGGGTCCCACCTCACTGCAGAGCTCCAGGCTCCAGCTCCAACGCCACCGTCAGCGGGCCTTCCTCCACCTAAGGGAACAGGGACACACCAGAAGAAACAGCAAGTCTTTCCCAATAAGATAAACTGGGAAGACAGCAAGCATTTAAGGTAATGATGGCATGCCTTTTCCAAATATTCTTAAAGCGTTGCTCTCCTGCTTCTCTACTCTACTCCTCAAAGTAGACAGTGCTTCATGAAAAAAATCACCTCCACTCTACCCAGGCCTTGGAATGGTGCAGCCTGCAGCATGAAGCCCCCTGTGGGGTGTCACTCCACTGTCTGCAGATGCTCAAAAGAAATTATTTTACAGTTAAAGCTAAATTTGTAGCCTGTGTGGTAGAATATGTGAATGTTCTGGACATTTGAAAAGGAAATGTATTAAGGGACCTTGGTACTTCCACTCTGCTGGATAGCAGGGGGGATATCCTGTAACAGGAGGAGTTGGTAATCAGTTATGGACCCTCTGCATCATGGGATCATGCGTGGGAGAGGGTGAGAGGCCAGAGCTGTGGCAACTGTGACCCCAGGGGGTGATGGCCTTTCCAGTGTTGTGTAAATTGTGGGACAAATCTCCATTGGTCCTTTAATCCAAGGGACAATACTCTGAAATAGGTGTAGATTATGCAGACTCCAGGGCCTCTAAGTTGGCTTCCGTCATTCCACAGGGACATGGACGCACCAGAACCCTTGAGCTATGATGAACTCTCCTTTTCGAGGTAGTAGTGAAGTGGGTACTGAGTCTAGGGGAGGTTGGAAGGATGGAACCCCTGGGTAACCTTCATTTCATTTTCATTTTTATACTAGAAAAGCATGTGAGCAAACCTGCCTGGTTTCACAAGCGTCCAGTGACAGAAAACACAAATTAAACAAACAGTAAAATTCAACATGTACAATGGTAAAAAAACTAGGAATTAAAAACACTTACAAACATTTCTGTTGAGTAGGTAATGTTTTAAGTTATTTTTTAAAAAGCGTCAGAGTCAGGCACTGGACCAACGATGATGGTAAGCTAATAAAAAGTTTAACTCCCCCGTAAGAGAGGGCAGGATGCCCCATAGTTACATTTATATTTCAGTGCTGGTGCTGTTCTGCTTCATGCTGGGTCCTGTAAAGTAGTTCGGGTATGAAACCCACAGTCACTTAATGTTCTAAGTTCCTCAGTGTTGTTAACTGCTCCAGCAGAAATGAAGATGTCTAGTATAGGACCTATGCCCTGACAATGTGCCTCCTCAAGTATAGGATGTTGAAGTTCCTGAAATTACAGTTAATACTGAAGGAAGATGTACCTGAAACCTTCCTGGCTAGGACTTATGATTTTTACCCTTGTAATAATATGCTTATGAGATTTTACTTTCATTAAAAGGGATTCTGTTGGATTTGACACTTGATTTGGACATTCAGTTACTATTTACAAAGTGTTTACCTGCTGACCTGTTAATTCACAGCACTCAGCACCAAGAAAATGTTATTGCTCCCAAGAGGTGACCTCTGGCCCGGGAGGTCAAGTAAGTCAGTTTATTATTTCATGGGCTTCTTTCCCATGTAACGAGTCAGAAAGAATACCCTTAGGACAGGGAAGGGATTTTACACACACACACACACACACACACACACATTCTTTATGCAAATGGCATTAATGCACCAGTTAGGGTACAACTTGACACCACAAAAATAGGGAAATGTGGCGGTAGGGTTTCCAGCCGTAACACCCCACCCCTATCCCCCCAAGTCACAATAGGATAGGACCACACAAGCAACAACAGACAGCTATCATCAATCAAGATAAACAATGTACAACTGTTTCCAGATTACACAAATGCAGTAGCACTGATGTGTTACTACCGTTGTGGATTATATCTGTGGCATATAAACCGCAAGACATACAGACTCATTTGCCACTGCAGACAGAAATCCATGATACTCAAGTCACAACACTGCTTCTGTGTACAGAAGCACAGGCCCCTGCAGTCTAATACAAATCCATGATATCCAAATATAAGTGTACAAGAGTTATGTCTGCAGAAGCGCAGGCCCTTGTGGGGTCAGCACTTCTGTAGTCTGAGGTACTTAGGGGCACTGTAAGATATACATGCATTTGATGGGCCTGTGCTTCTGCAGCTGCAGGTGCAAGATATACACACAGACCTTTGGCTGCAGAAATGCAGGCACCACAAAATCCATGATAGCAAAATTGCAACAGTGCTTCCATGTGCAGAAGCACAGGCCCTTGAGGGACCTGCACCTCTTCAGTCACAGGTGTAAGGCATACACACCGACCTCTGGCTCCAGAGGGGCATGTACCTGTGGGGCCTGCGATTATGCAGATGGAAGTACTGTTGCAATGTGGGTATCATGGTGTTAGCAGCAGATCTAGACATTTTCAAGGGGGTAGCAGTTTGTCAGTTATGCAGCTGCATATAGAAAGCCATGTACTAGCGGCTCATGCTGTCAGTACATCATACATGAGTGCATCTATCTGCAGAAGCACAGACCCCCATAGAACCTGCACTTCTGCAGCCAAATGTACTCAAACACCCTGTATAACATACAGACACAGGTGTGGCTGCAAAGTGCAGTAGCCGCAGATACTAATCCACAAAGGCAGCACATTAGTGCTACTGCATTTGTGTCATCTGGAAACAGTTGCATGTTCTTTGTCTTACCTGATGATGGCTGTCTGTGGTGGCTTGTGTAGTCTTGTCTTTTTGCTGCTTGGTGGGGGTGGGGAGTTAGGGCTGGAAACCCTAACACCAAATTTCTCTACTTCTGTGGTGTTAAGTTGGACCATAACTGGTGCATTAACACTGTTCTTTTCAAAGAATTTCCTTTCTTTTTGAGATAGTGGAATTGTATCCTTATTGTGAACAGATGTAGATGCATATGGCCTTCTGGGCCCTGTGCCAAGGGAAGACTCCACCCATCTGCGTGGGCCCTGCACTTCCATGCAGCAAGAGATGTCAAGAATTCATGGGGTTATCTGGTGGATTGCAGATGCGCAGGACCCTCTGGGTCCTGAACTTCCATGTGGCCATGGACACAGATGCACAAGGCAAAGAATCCACCTCTCAGCTGAAGCATGGGCCCTTTGGCACCCATGGATGCAGAGGTGCAGAGCCCTATTCTGAGAGAAGAGTTCTGTTCACTACATTATACCTGGATTCATGCAGGCTACCCTGTATCTTTCTTTCTCAGGCTGGGAGCTGGTGTCACATGACAGAACTGTCCCTCAAGCCTTGGCCCATTTAGCTGGGTCACTGAGCTCACACAAAACACTACCTGCTGGAATAAAGGCTGATACTACACACAACATTTCTTAATAGTTTTTTTTTTATTTTGACCTCAAGTTTTCAAGATAGTCTTTTCATGACTCCACCTTATAAAAATGACATGTGGCATTTATAGAATACTGGCAGAAATGTCATTTTGTACCACATGTGTGAAAACACATCTTGTCCAGGATTTGAAAAATGACACCTGTCACATTTGTGAGGTGATGTGAGAAAATGGCTGTGTTAAAAGTTTGGAGTCAAAATATTGGAAATTACTGAAGTTATGAGTGAACACTGAAATTATTTATTTATTTATTTAAAATTTTGGTAACTGGGAAAGGCACAATGAGCCAAGGCTCGTCTCCAGGTGTGACCCGGGGTGGGGGATAGGGAAAATAATAGAACATCATATACAGGAAAATATATCATGTAATTCACTCCATCACTCACATATCCCCTACTTTTACAGCTTTTCTACTATTCCTAAATCAGTCATGAAGGTATCAGTTATAACACTATCTAATACATAAAACTTTCTAATACTAGAAGAATGCTATAAACTACCACAAAAAATAAAAAAAAATAACTTTGCTGTGTCACCCTCTAATCCTTTTTAACTGGGTAGATGAGGAATGGTCCCTAGATTTCATGAAACCTGCTTAAATTTTGGCTTGATAAATGTGATGTCCTTTCATACTCAGCTAGCTTATGCTTGGCTGCAAGCCAGTCTTGGAGACTTGGGGGGTATGGGGTTCACCACCTAAGGAGAAGCCACTGCTTTTGATGATAGGATATGTGGCATGCAATAGCTATGCCACCCAGTATTCAGAAAACTGGGTCCAAATAGACCTGGGTTCCTAACACTTTAATACAGTGAGTAATTACCTGAGACCAGAAAGGGAAAAGAATAGGGCATGACCATGGGACATGCACAAATGAACCCATCTCTTGGTGGCAATGCCAGCAAAGGTCCATGCACAGCATCCCCATCTATTTGAGAACATAGGGGATATGATATCACTTATGCAGAATCTTTTTTGTTTTAGCTGATATTGCAGGTCCCTAAACCCAGAGTGGGCCTTGTAGAGCATAGAAGACCACTGGGTTGGTAGAATGGTTGTACTGAGATCAGCTTGCCATTGTATTCTGATATGGGCTAGGTCAGGGATATAGGGAAAGAGCAAATACTTATAGATTTTGCCTCTGAGTCTCTTGGGCTGTTCCGCCCATTGCGAGAACAGCTCTGGGAGGCTGCTTGTGGGCTTTGGCCCAGCTTTGCATCCCCTAGCCCTGACTGCATCTCTGAGCTGGAGGTATTTCCAGAAGTCAGATTTGGACAGATTAAATTTGTTAAAGTTTCAAAGGTCTCTGGAGTACCAGTTTTAGGGTAAGTGACATGCCCAATGGTGTGGATACCTTTGGCTTGTCAGGCAGGCCAGTAAATGGCTTCATTTGCAATCTGAAGATGGGGATTGTGCCAGAAGGGTTCCAGCTGCCCGAGGGGAGAAGCCTTCCAATTATGACTCTTAATGAAGGTGGCCTAGGTACTGTTAGAGTACACTTGGAAAGGTGAGGGCCAGGGAGAGGAACCCATGTGCCATCTCGATATATGTTCTGCCCAAGCTAGTTTAACTGATAGACTGGCTTCTATCGGCAACCAAAGTGAACCCTTGTGGGTGCTAAAAAACAGCCAGGTCAGGTTGTGGTTAATACCTGCTGCTTGGTGGAAGGCCATAACCACGGTATAGCCCACCCTCCCATTTTTCCTGGTGCCTTCAATTTATGAATGTTCAGTCAAGGCTTTGTCCTCTCCCACAAAAAGGAGGCAAACAGTGATTCCAGCCTATGAAAGATTTTTGGGGGGCTAGGGATTGGCAGGTTGTTGAGATAAAACAGTATTTGTGGTAATGCTATAATCTTATACTGTAGGTTGCAATTTTACCACAAAAAGTAAGATTCAGCTTCTTCCACCTGCAAAACTAGGCCAATAAGGAGGCCATAAGGGGTTTCATATTTAATGTCACTAGAGAAGTGAGTTTATCAGGCAGTAATCCAAGGTATTTGGTACGTTGAGGCACTCATTTCAGACCAAGTGATTTGATAGGTGCTTCATGGGTATGGGGATTAAGAGGGGCTATTTTGGTTTTGGACCAATTCACTCTGAGGTCTGAGATTTATTTTGTTACGACCTCAAGAGCTGTTGAAAGGGAAGCAGCCAGGTTTGCTACTGCCAGTAGCAAATCATCTGCAAATTTATTCATTTATTAGCTTTTGGTAACTGGGTAGGTGCACTAGGCAACAGTCCTGCCTGTTTTCAGGCATGACCCAGGACAGTACAAAATTGAAAATGCAGATATGAACAGTTGAAACAACATTCACATAAGAAATAACAAATACAAGGTAAAGTCAAAACAGTATAGGTATGGATACATCCGGTGGTTGATAATGCAGACTAACTTGTGCACACACAAGAATGAGAAATGCAAGAGAAGTGTTTTGGCAATGGGAGGAGCACACTCCTAATGGTCCTATGTCAAGCTTAACAAAGCACTTAAATTATATTCCATGAGGAGAGATCCTACTTACAAGCAGTTACAGTTACTTTGGGCATAGAGGTGGGAGAACAGAGAACACTTAAAAGAGAGGAGGGAAGTGGAGTTTTTAACCAGAGGGGGGAAGGAATTTCAGAGTTTGGGAGCAAAATGTGAGAATGCCTGCTCACCCATTTTGGTCACACAGGGTCGTACAGAGAGCATTGGGACAGAAGAGGACCTAAGGGTGCGGGAGTGGGAGGCCGGGGTAATCAAGTCAGCCAAAGAGGCATGGTGAGGTGGTCTAGTAAGGGTGTCAATAAGACACCCAAGGGAATATGTCTGGAGGTCTTTGGGAGACAACCAGTTTAGTCCAGAGTAGAGAAGGCAATGGTGAGTAAGGCACGGGGCTGATAAGGTGAACCTACAGATATTGTTGTAGGAGGTGTCCCACTTGCAGAGCACACTGGCATTGGCGGGGTACAGAACCAGGATGGCATAAAGGAGATGGGGGAGTAGTACTCCCTTAGCTACTGATAGCCTGGCTGATGGAATGAGTGAGTGTCACACACGATAGATGGCTCCAATTTTAGAATTGACAGTACAACAAACCTCATTGACATGCACCGAGAAATCGAGAGCAGGGTCAAGCGTAACCCTTAGGTATCTGAAGGTAGCAGTGTTAGAGACCGTAGTGCCATCGCCGCAGTGGACAAGGAGCTTAGGCGCCTCTGAGGGCACCTTTTTAGAGGATCCAAAGAGCATAGCCTGCGTTTTACCTCTGTTTAGAATTTGATGGTTATCCGAGAGCCAGGATTGAAGGGATTGAAAGTCATGTGAGAGTTTGCGGTTAATGTCCATGGATTTGGATGAATAATAGAGCACAAGATCATCAGTGTACAGGACAATTTTACTATGATGAGAAGCACTGGGAGTTTCATCAAGGAACAGTGAAAAGAGTAGAGGACCCAGTATGGAACCCTGTGGTACACCGCGGTTAATAGGAATGGGGGAAGAGAGAGCCTAATGGAAGGCAACAGCCTGAGTGCGGTTATCAAGATAACTACCAAACCAGTATATGGTAGTAACTGAGGCTCCTAGGGTTGCAGCTTAGTCAGCAGAAGCTGGTGGTGGACCATGTTGAACGCTTTAGAAAGGTCTATGAACACTGCTCTTGTGAGTTGGCCCTTGTCCATATAACCTTTGATATAACTGGTAAGTTGGGTCAGCGCAGTGGTAGTGCTGTGCCCCACCCTAAAGCCATGTTGACAAGGGGACTGAAGGTTATACTTAAGGAGGTGCTCTGTGACCTGTCAATGGACTAGTTTCTCCAGAAGCTTACTGAGCGCTGGGAGCAATGAGATGGGTCGGTAGCTGGACAGTCGTTTGTCATCTCCCTTCTTAAAAATGGGAATAGTTCTGGCCATTTTCCAGACCTAGGGGACTGAGGCAGTGAAGATAGAAAGGTTGAAAAGCCAGGTAATGAGCAGTGCTAGCCAGACCGCAAACTGCTTTAGTATCCCAGGATGAATACCATCAGGGCCAGGGCTACCACTTGCCAGAATAGTTTTGAGTAGCTTTAGAACTTCCTGGTATGAGGCAGGAGCAAGCTTAAGGGTAGGGTTAACGATGGCACTGTGGGAAGCTGCTGGCCTAGCTTTAAGGTGCCAGGAGGGGAGTAGGATTAGGTAGCGAGGAGAAGAGGGAGTTGAAAGCATTAGCAATGGTGAGAGGGTGGTTACAGTGGACATCATTTAGATACATCTGATGGTGTCTGCGGCTTGTTGTTCCCAAGTATTTCCTTGATTTGGGACCAATACCGTTTGGGGTTAGAAGCAGAGAAAATTAGGAGATTTCTGTAATAAGTACTTTTTGCCAGGTGAATCTCCTTTTTGCATGTGTTCTGTAAGGCTCTATAGGCTTCAAAGTCAGTGCGTAGATGGGAGGCCTTCCACGCAGACCAAAGTTTATCCCTGAGTTTCAGAAGGTGGAGCAGAGGGCGCTTGAGCCATTTGGTTGCCTTCCCTTTTACCCTCCTAGTGGTGACCGGGATGTGTCTATTTTGCAGGGTAGAGTTGAAGTAAGCTGTAGCGATGTTTATGTCATCAGTATGGTAGAGGGGAGACCAGTTGACTTGGTCTAGATCGCAAGTAAAGGCCTCCGTATTTATGTTGGAGAGATTGAAGAAAGTTAGCACTTTTGATGGGACGGAGGGGAAGGAAGTTTCCCAAATACAGTAGACAGGGGAGTGATCACTTAAGGTGTCAGGGAGAACACCAGCTGAAGTAATAAACTCCTTCCTATCTGTCAGGATTCAGTCTAATAGTGTTGCACAGGAGCCACCATGGGAGATCCTAGTAGATTCCTGTATTAGCTGAGTTAGATTGGCCTTGCTTATCATAGAGGATAGTAGCGAGAAGCTAGATCCAGCCCAATCTAGGTTAAAATCCCTGAGACATATTATGTCATTTTTTCCAGTCTCAGATAGTAGATGTTTCACGAGCTCCCCAAGCCCCAACCTAGAGTTTCTGGGCTATATATATACACAGAAAATATGGAGTTTCTTTACTCCCCCAAACAGTAGGAGGGCATGAAGAACCTCACAGTTTGTGAGGGGGAGATCCTGCACCAAGGTGATGTTTAGATGAGATTTGTAGTAAAGTGACAAGCCTACGCCTCTTTTAGCACAGGTCTGATCCACTCTAAGCATATTATAACCATGAAGAGAACACTGGGAATCAGTAACGGAGGGCTTAAGCCACATTTCAGATATGGCCAAGATATCAGGGTTATTCACAGTGATCCGTGTCACCAGGTCAGGAAAATTGGCCAATAGGCTCCTAGTATTAATGTGAGCAAAGGAGAGATCAGAAGACTGGGGGCAAACATTGCAAAGGATGAGACTGGGGGGGATAAGTGGCCTGGGGGGGACCTGGATTAGTCTCAACATCTCCTGCCAGAGAAAGGGATAGGGTAAATACCCAAAGCGTAGCTATAATGAAGGCCGAGCTGCATGTCCAGGGGAGATGGCGAACCTAGACTGGAGCAACCTAATTAATAACCCCAGTAGTTTGAAATTAAGCCCGGATGGTGGAAGAGGGTAAGGGATGGAAACTATAAGTAGGTTGGAGAAGCGGAAAGTATCCAGTGAGCATACAGAGGATGGAGCAGTAATCTTAGCAGGGCCAGAGAGAACGGTGGCAATCCATAGTAAGAGTGTAACAGAGAGCAGAGTAAGTATTGACCTGGTAGCCATTATGAGATTATATTGAGACAGGAGGATGAAAGAAAAAAGGGGAGAGAGAGGGCATAAAGGTGGAGCCAAGGGTGGGTGCTACCACACTACCAAGAATGCAAGCAACGTAAGGGAAGGACGAACTGGTGACCTCTAGTGGTCAGAGAATGTAATGTGCAGATAAAGATGCAGGGACTTAAAAATAAAACAAAAGACTAAAGTACCGTGAGAGAATACCATATATAAGTAACACCAGCTAAGGGTGGGAGGGTATTGGGGGGTGGGCAGGGAGCGGTCATGAAGCAACTGCGGGGCTAGCAGGGACCAGCTCTGTTCCTAGATGGTGTGCAGTTTCTCCATACCTTGCTTCGGAGGGGGAAGGCTTCAGCAGTAGTGCCCTCATGACCAGTGATCTGGACCCTCGTAGGATCCCTGCAGACTGTGGAGAAAGAAAAAGGTAGGACTTTATATCAAGGGCCAAGGGTCATTAGCATAGGTAAAGCTGATTCAGATTAAAGCAAGAATTAGACTGGCTCCCAGCGCCAGGTAACGGCTGGTGCAGTTCTGATTTAAACTAGCTCAGGAAGCAGTCAGGGTTACTGTGAAGGGAGCAGTTACGCGTAACAGTTAAGATTAAAAATCATGGCTAATCTTGAAGCTACATTAAAATAAGGCAACAACACAAACAGTGGGATTTCATGCAATTGAGGTCCCTTGAACAAGAGGTGAGGTACTCAGTTAAAGCACATAGTAGAAACAAAAAAATGGCTAAAAATCAACATCTCAAATTAAAGTGCACAGTCCATACAGGCAGAATCACATTAGGAATCAGAGAAAACAGCCTAAAAAAAAACTATCACCAATGTTGGGCTGACTAAAAAGCTAGCATAAATTCAAATTAGAAAGGGTGCCAAAAAGCAGGAACCAGCTCTGTTCCTAGATGGTGCACAGTTTCGCCGTACCTTGCTTCGGGGAGGGGGCTTCAGCAGTAGTGCCCTGGTGACCAGCGACCTGGACCCTCGTAGGATCCCTGCAGACTTGCTTCAGGGGGAGGGCTTCAGCAGTAGTGCCCTCGCGACCAGCGACCTGGACCCTCATAGGATCCCTGCAGACTTGCTTCGGGGAGGGCTTAGCAGTAGTGCCCTCGCGACCAGCGACCTGGACCCTCGTGGGATCCCTGCAGACTTGCTTCGGGGAGGGCTTCAGCAGTAGTGCCCTGCAACCAGTGACCTGGACCTCATAGGATCCTTTCAGACTTGCTTGGGAGGGCTTCAGCAGTAGTGCCCTTGCGACCAGCGACCTGGACCCTCGTAGGATCCCTGCAGACTTGCTTCGGGGGGGGGATATTGACTTTGGTTGCACCACAGACAATACCGTAGCTTCTCAGCTTAAACAGCAGAGGTTCCATGGCAATAAGGAACGGTAACGGGGACAAAGGGCACCCCTGCTGCATCCTCTACCCCAATGGAAAGAGGAGGAGATATGCCCATTTGTGAGCAGGCATGCAAATAGTGCTGGGTATAAAGTTCTGACCATCTGGATGAATATCTGGCCTATGCCCATGCTTTGCACAGCCATGTATAAGTAGTCCCACTCCACTGAGCCAAATGTCTTTTCTGTATCTACACTGAGGAGGACAGATGGGGTTTTATCTTGGGATGCTGCCCAGATGACATTTATGGCAGCTCTAATATTATCCATAAACATGTGGCCAGGTACAAAGTCAACCTGCTGGTTACAAATAAGATATGGGATGTACACCTTCAGTCTGTTTGCCATAATTGTGGCCAGGATCCTGACATCCATGTTAAGAAGGGAGATAGAGTGGTAGTTCTCAACCAGTTGCAGGACTTTTCCTGGTTTAGGGAGCAGGATAATTAAAACTTCTGTCATGGATTGGGGAAGTTTTCCTGCAACTAGGGCTTCCAAGAGTGTGGAGTGAAGCCTTCGCTGAATTACTGGACTGAAAACCTGTTAGAATTCAACAGGGAGTCCATCCTTCCCAGGCATTTTCCACTTAGGGAGGCTCTTTATAGCAGACTGAACTTCCTGCAACATAATGGGAGAGTCACGTTTCTGTGCCTGAGGGGCCAATACTTGAGGTAAGTAGAGGTCCTGTAAAAAAGCATCCCAGTTAGGCAAACTTGCTGTGCGCTTGGACGAATAGAGATCCTTATAAAACTGAGAAAGTCCTCAGGGATATATTTAGCTCAGATAAGCAGTTGGCCTGTAGGGGTATGGATATCACTCGCCACTTTAGCCACCTGTTGAGTTCTGAGGCAATGAGCTACAAGGTGCCCCGCTTTCTCCCCTGATTCCCAGTATTTGTGTGGTGTATGAATTACTGCATATTGTGCCTCTGTGAGGGTTAGGGAATTGATCTGGAACCTGAGCTGCACCGTTTCCCAATGGATTTCCAGGGAGTGAGCCTGGAGAGAGTTGTATTGTTGTTCCTTTACTTTGAGAGCCTGTTCCAGCTCCTTATGCATTTCCACCCTCTGTTTTTTCTGATAGGAGACTTACTTATTATTCTCCCGCTCAGATAGGCCTTCATAGTATCCCATAAAGTGGCTCTTAAGATTTCAGGGGTATCATTTGTGGAGAAGAAATATTCTATTTTGTTAGTGAGCCACTCTTTGAAATCCAGCTGGGAAAGCAAGAATGTATCTAACCTGCAGCACAGGGTCGAAGCTGTTTTTGGACCCACCCCAGGACCAGGTGCATGCAGGCATGATCCAAGAAAACAAAGGGGCGTATCCAGGTTCACGTTACTTGGGAGATGCCTTGTTGTGGGATAAGGAAAAAGTAAACTTGAGTACTTGAGTTATGGGAATGTGTATGGAAGGTGAAGTCTCTTTTCAAGGATAGCATGCTATGCCAGGGGTCAACCAGTTGGTATTCCATGGCCAGACCATGAAGTGTACAGCGCGTTTTAGTAAAAGACTTGGGGGGTCCCCGCAGTCGGTCTATAATGGGATCCCACACCTCACTGCAGTCCCCTGCTATTACCAAATCTGCTATGGCCTGTGCTAATTCGGGGTAAAAGATCTGTGTGTCTATGTTGGGTCCATATATGCTTCCCAGTAGAAGTATTTCAGAGATAATGCAGACTCAGACTACCACCCATCTCCCTTCTGTTGAGTGGGCCATTACCACGACTTGCACATTCAGTCTTTTGTAGATGAAAATGGCTTCTCCTCTCTTTTTTCTTGACTATGAGGCACCCTCAACCAACCCCACCCATTCCCTCACAAGTTTCTGAGTCTCTGCAGCCATCAGGTGATTTTCTTGCAAAAATGCAACATCACAGCTTTCTTTTTTAAGATGTGTCAGGACTTGTTTTTGTTTAATAGGGGAGTTAAGACCTTGTACATTCCAAGAAATAAATTTATACAATTGGTAACTCATTGTTTTGCCTACAGATAGGTTGTTGCCAGTCAGAAACTGAACCATGTTCAGTTCCTCTTCTCCACTTCGGGGACTGATTTCGAGACATAGCTGGGTAATAGTGTCCTGACATGTTATAGCATGCTAAATCATGTTTCTCATAGATGGGCCTCTTATGCCCGAGATGAAGTATGGACAGAGAACCAGTAAATTGGCTATATACTTCTAGACTGGATTGAAAGTGACACTGAGAAGAACAATCTACATAGAAAACAGCTTTTGATTGGGAATTTATCCACACTTTCATCTGTGCGTTACTGACAACTTTCATAAACCTTTTCTGCACATAATGGGGGATTGTAAGGGGATAAAAATCATCCTCTTTATCATACATTGCTAGGAGCATAAAAAATAACCTGAATAAGGGAAAGACTAGCAGTATAGCTACAGGAGGAAAGAGGTCTCCCAACCAGCCACTGCACAGCTTTAGCACTAGCCAAGTCCTATATATGTCAGCTAAACCTCTCCTAGGGCATTTAAAGGATATGTGAATCTCCCTAGCACCATAAATGGGTGTAAGGCAGTAATTCTGATTTTTGATGGGTTGTACAACCTCCTGCATAAGATAGCTCTAGTTCATCTGCGTGGGGTAGTTGCAAGACTAGCTGTCAATAGGCATAAGTCTGGATAGGGATCTAGGGTTGGGTCCCCAGTCTGCCTGGGTAGGTTGTGCCCCACAGTCCCTGTGACCACTGTCATTAGGTATTTCAGGGTGGCTTGACACACCTTTAGGGCTCCCCTTAGACCTATACCCCTCTGCTAAGCTGTATGAATGGGAAACTCTGTGCTGAACCCCTCTTAGGGAGTTGTCTCTGCCCACGTGACCATCTGCCACACAGCGTTCTACCTTGAAAATCCATGATCAACTCTGCCTCCATGGTATCTATTGGGTATATGCACTTCCATGGGGACAGGTAGCTACCAGCCACATAGCTCAGGGTGGGGAGTCCTCTGGAGAGGGGAGAATCTCTTGGGCCGATTTAGAAGTGGTGGTGGGTCGCCATCTCGTCCCATTACCTCTGCAGTTGTACGATAAGGGAGAGACTATCTGTGTCTTGGCCTCCGTGCTTGCTGGTACATATTTGGTTGATCACTAACCTGCCTCCATATCGCTGCCCACCAGACAAGCAGTTTCATAGTGGATTTACAGAGCTTGGCATCTATACTGGCCTCCCAGCCCTGTGGGATCCAAGGTATAGGGGCTGGAACTTAGTATGTGCTGAGTCAGGCAAGCAGGGGGTTCCAAGTGTTAATCAACTTCCTGCACTAGGATTCAGGTCCCCCACCAACTTCCTTCCACCATCTTTACCCAAGTTCAGATGGCATCTTGGGACTGTAGCTTGAATGGGCAATCCAGATGACACCATGCAGCTTAATATAGAGTTTGAGTGGCAGATCAGACAACATTCTTAAGCTGGCTTGAGCAGGATTCCCATCTTACTAGGTAATGAAAAGTACCTTAAGTGTATGGTTGGGTATATATGGTGGGGGGGAGGCTGAGTGTGTGGGTGGTCCACCAAGCAAATGCCTCTGTTTTCCCTTAATAATCTGCAGCACTGAGTAGAATGGGCAGTCCTGGAATGGGGGGAGCCACATTCTGTGCTGCGTCTATTCTAGGGATGGGTGGAAAGGGTCTGGTGCTAGTTAGGCCATTCTGCCACCAAAATGTGGACAGCTTAGTGAGTCATCTCTCCAGATGGGTCTACCACTTATCCCTTCCACTCCCTCCCACTCCCCTTTTCATTTATGCAGACTGATAGCAACTTGTTGAGTGGTAGTAGCAGCTTGTGGTGTGCAGCCCCTGTGTAGCATATGGGTAAGCATTAATAGCAGAAGCCTCTTCCCGTTTTACAGAGGATTCCTAAACCACCTGTACCTTTATGTGAGGCTTCTCACATTGCCGAGGGCATTGCTCCTATCCACAGTTAGTGGTGTATTAGGCTGTGACCAAGAGTTTGCATACTACAGGCTGGAAGGGCAGGAGGCCTTAGAGGTTTTAAGGGAGGGACACAAGGCTGGTGCAACATCTTAGACAGGATTAGTACTATTATTGTAAGAACCAGTTGGGAGAAGGAGAGGAGTAAGGAATAAAACACTGACTTATCACTTCACAGTCCTAAATAAGCAATATAAATGATGTGTACATGCCATGTAACTCCAGCTAAGTTAGCAAACCAGAAGAGGGACGTTCAAGCTGTCCATACTCATATGTCTGATTTGAGGTGTCCCTATGCCCTTGTGTTACCTCTGCCAAAGTGGTCACTGAGTGGTGCTGAGGTGTAGTTCTTCTTCCCCATTGATAACATTTCATCTGGCAGTAATTTCTGTAAAGAGTTCTTGTCAGGGGGAGAGTTTAAAGAGAAGAGTCCACCATAGGGTGTCTGGATCCCCGGCTTCCGCTCTGGTGATGGGCACACTGGGCACGGCTTTCTGTCAGACTTTAGTGGCCTCCCTGCTATTTCTTCTGCCAGCTTCTCTGCCTTTGCCACTGGTGTAGGGGTGTCTTGCTCATTGATGGTACCGGTGAGTACAGAGAAGTGTCCATATGGCTGCTGGCATCTATCTGTTCTGCCCCTTGTCTTCCATGCTGCAAACTGTCCGGGGGAGGTCTGGCTTCTCACATTTCCCAGGTACACTGGACAAAAGCAATTGACTCCAATGGGTTCATGACGTCATGGAAGTCACAATTCCTCTTGATTTTAAAAGTAGCTGGGTACACCATCCTGTATTGAACCCCAATCTGTTGCAGAGATTTCCAGACTTCCATAAAGGCAGCTCTTTTTTCATTTTGCTTGATTGAATAATCTTGGTAAAATGAAATACAGTGCCCATGCCACAGAAGTGGTCCTTTTTCTTTTGCTAACTGGATTATTTTTTCCTTTATGGCATATTGAAAAAAAAAGAGCCAGGATTGGTTTGGCCTTTTCTCTGGCTTGGGGTCCAGGTGCACGGGTCCACTGGGCTCTCTGAACCTCAAGTGGGACATTTTTAGCTATAGTAATTCTGACAGGAGATGCTTAACAAAAGCGTGAACATTTTTTCCTGCAGCCCCTTCAGGGACCCTGATGATCCGCAAGTTATTTCTGTGCCCCCTGCATTCCAGGTATTCCAGCTTGTCCCCACAGCAGGGTGATCTCAGATGTTTTTATTTATTTATTTAGGGATTCGGATCATACCTTTGAGCTCAGAGCTCTTTTACAAAGGTTCCACGTCAAAACAGTGACAATGACAACAATAACAAACAGTTTATATACAATACTCGAATAGTGGGTAGCTAGTATACAAGAATGTTACAATGTCATTCATAGTACCAATGGTGATAGTACAGCATCAAGAGCATTCAACTTGGGTAAAGGACAGTGTTTGTATATAGTGAAGGAGATAAAGAGGTATGACACCGAGTGTGAGAGTCCGAGGAGGAGTCAAGGTGAGGGGAGACTGCAGGGGGAAGAGTGGGTGGCCAAAAGAAGTGGCTTTGTCTAGGAGGTTGGGAGGTAGTGGTAGAAGGTTGGTTATAAGGTTGATCCAGTGGGGGAAAGATACAGGGGGAGAGGAAGACAGAGGGATAGGGCAAGGGGGAAGAGTGGGGGTAAAAGGAAGGGGAAGGAGAGTGTGGGTGAGTGGGCATTATGATTGTTAGAGTCCTAGTGGCAGTCACAAACTGTCCTAGTAAGAAGGTGTTGCCTTAGGCCATTTTTGAATTGCGAGATGCATTGGGAGTTTAGAATGTGCACTGGGATTTCATTGAGCCATTGGGGGGGCCTTATAGCTGAAAGCACACTGTCCCTGTGCAGTTCAATGGAAAGGTGTTGATAGGGCCCCCCTCATCCTGCCTCTGGTGGTATAGCTGGTAGCACTTGGTGTTAGGATGCTAGAAATGCATGGAGGGGGGTTTACCCATTAGTGCCTTTTTCCCAAGGAGACATGTTTGGAATATAATCCTGTTCTTTAGTGGCAGCCAAGTGTTCTGCTCGTATAAGGAGCAGGTGTGGGTATTTTGATCTGCAGCCATTGTGAGCCTATATGCCTTGTTGAGGGCAATGTGAATCATTTTTAGTGCAGTGTCTGTTGCTGCACTGTAGACCACCAGTCCATAGTTGATGGTAGAAAGGATGGGGCTGGAGACTGAGAAATTGAGGGCCTCTGGAGTGAGATACTATTTATGCCTATAGAGTATACCCAGCTTGGTGTTCACTGCCTTTACCACTGTGTTGTTGTGTTGGGTGAAGGTGAAGGAGTCATCAATAGTGACCCTCAGGTACTTGAAGAAGCTAACTTGTTCTAGTGGCTCACTGACTTTACTGGAGATTGTGAGGGGAGGGAGCTTCTTTTTGTGCTGTGGGCTGGCTGTGAGCATCACATTGGTCTTTTTGTAGTGTAATAGAAGTTTATGGCTACAGAACCAGTCTTCCAGCTTGCAGAAGGATGCCTGTAGCTCGGAGTGGAGGGTGACTATTGATGAACTGCTGGTGAGAAGTACAGTGTCATCTGCATAAAGTATCAGTTTAGTGTCACAGGCTTCAGGAAGATTATTTAGGAAGAGGCTGAATAATATGGGCCCCAGTATTGACCCCTGTGGGACCCCTATAGATACCTCATTGGAGCTAGATACTGTGTGCCCAATTTTTACACATTGGCTTCAGTGTGTTAGGTAGTCCTTGAACCAGCAGACAGCAGTGGTTGCAACCCCCAGGTTCTGTAGTTGAGTCAGGAGGAGAGAGTGATTGACAGTGTCGAAGGCTTTGGTGAGGTTTATGAAGACTGACTCAACCAGTTTTGCTTCATCTAGTGCCTTGTGCAAGTAGTCAGTGCAGTCCAGCAAGGTAGTGGAAGTACTATGATTCTGCCTGAAGCCATGTTGGTTGGGACATAATAGGTTATATTTGTTGAGGTAATCTGTGAGTTGGGTGGCCACAATCTTTTCCAGGGCTTTAGATAAGGGAGAGAGGATGGATATTGGCCTATAATTGGCGGTGCATGTCATATCATCGTTCTTGTGCACCGGCGTCATGAGAGCCTGTTTCCAGATTCCAGGGAATTGTGCAAGAGCCAGCGATTTGTTAAAGTTTTGTAACTGGCACGATGATGACATCCAGTGTTAGGGATAGGAGTTTCATATCGACTCCATCGCTCCGGTCTTGCCTAGTATTTTTTTTATGTGTTTGTAAGCCTCCTTCACTGACAATTTTTTGAAGTAGAAGACAGCGGTTGAGCCCCCATGAGGCGTGCAGTTGGTTTGTTTCCCAGCAGGGTGCAGGTATTCAGAGGGTAGCACTCCAGTCAGGTCAGTGAATGCTGTGTTGAGAGAATCCGTGATGTGCCGTGGGTCAGTAATCGTGACGTTGTTGATGTTGAGCAAGCGGAGGATCTTTTTCTCATCCTTCCCAAGAAGGTTTCTGATGTTCTCTCAAAAACTCTTCCCATTGCCCTAAGTTTTATTAAGCTGCTCCTTGTGGAAGTTGGCCTTTTCTTGGTGGATAAAGTTGGTACAGTGGTTTCTTCAAGCTTTATAGCTTTGGAAGTTGTGTTTGCTGTGAGAGGACCTGGCTTTTTCCCAGAGGTTGTCCCTTTCCTTCATCTAGGCAAGGAGATCCCCTGTGATCCAGCCATTAACTTGACCCTGAATTTTTCTTTTTCTCAGTGGTGAAAAGGTATCACAAATGTTGTTGAAGCCCTCTATAAAGAAACTTAGGTCCTGGTCAATATTAGGCACATGATCAATAGGGGGACCAGTCATGCTGGGAAAGGGCCCCAAGCTTGCCCTTCCCCAAGACCCTACTATTAATTATGATAGGCGAGGGCTTACTCAATTTGTTTGACCATGTGAAAGTGACTGGGGAGTGATCACTTACGGTGTCAGGCAGGACCTTAAGCTCAGAGATCCGAGAAGGGGAACTCGAAAGGAGCCAATTGAGGAGGGTATCTTTTCCTGTTTTTGTGGTTCTGCCTTTTTGGGCTGTCTACGAGTTGGGTCAGGTTGGAAGTAGCGACCATGTCCTTGAAAGGCGTGGATTCCCTGCCCTCCCAGTTGATGTTAAAGTCACCTGTTATGAGAAGCTCTGTGCCCTTAGGAAGGGTAGTAATTGTATCCAGTATTTTTGCGAGGCCATCCCTGGCTTTAGTGGGTGGAAGATAAAAAGAGGCTAAGATTAGAGATTTGCCATGCCGATTGACCTGCTCTTTTATTGCTAGTAGTTCATGATCATTCTCGATCCTGGTAACAGGGAGGACTGAGCAGCATAAGTAATCCCTGGCATAGATAAGGACTCCTTCGCCTCTCTTGCCACACCTGTCATTCCTGAATGTTTGATATCCCGAGAGCATCACTTCATTGTCTTTTATCTTGCTTGACAGCCAGGTCTCTGTCAGACAGAGAATGTCAGGTACATGGTGGGACATCCACGCTTGGAGTAGATCAGACTTTGCTGTGAGGCTGCAGATGTTCAGTGCAGCTACTTTCAGGCCTTTACCTGTGTTTCCCCCTGTGTTTGACACTGGTTGTGGGCCCAGATTGGCATGGATGTTACCTGATAGAAGAAGAAGCATGAATATTATTTTCCTGGCTGAGAGGTTTATGCTAATGGTGGAGTGTATCTTGCGTCTCCCGCTTTTGCAATGGGGGAGGTGAATGTTCACCAGGGTGATCTTTATGGGCATGAAAATAGTAATGTTGATAACCATGGCAGGTGTCGGGGGCCCCAGGCTAGCAGGTGGGATGCAGGTGGTGGAAAGCTGGAGCTCCCTCGACACAGTTGACATTGGGGTACTATAGAGTCCATTTTTGTCAAGAGTAGGTTCTCGCAGGGGTGGTAGTGGTCCAGCTTGGCATCTTGGGCCAGTAGCACCCACAGCAAATAGAAGAACTAGGAGGATGGAGTAATCCATGGTAGAGCAGCGGTGGCGGCACTTAGGTGGTCTAAGAAGCACACCAGGAGGAGATGGCAAATGAAAAATGCAGATGGTTAATTACATCCAGAGAGATGTTGAGATCCAGGGTCACATAATATGTTAAAATTCCTGAAAGGTGATAAACTGTGGCCTAGGCATAGGCAAGGTGTGAAATCCTTTTGTCTGTATACAGTTTCCTTTGATCTTCAAAGTCCTCAGAGACAAGTACAATACCTTTGGTAGCAGGTCAGACAAAAATGTTGATTCAGTCACAAAATGTGTTAAAATTCCTTTGTTCTTTGAAGTCCACAAGTACAGCTGCTTTTGACGAAAATGTTGAAAATGTTGATTCAGTTGCAGGACCCAGCATCACCATGTTTGTAAGACTAGTTGTAAGGCATATGCTTCCTTGGGGAGGCTTCAAGAAAGTTGATTGAAAATTAAAAAGCTGATATATGAATGATGCTGCTTTCCAGAAATTCAGTCCAGGAGACTTTCACCGATGTGTGCTATGTGTGCAAGAATGGTGCAGGTATTCCAAGCAGAAAAACATGTAAATGAACAAAAACTAACCTACAGACACAGACAAGCACAAATAGCCACCCACTTAGCCCCAGGAGGAGGAGCTATAATAACAGGCAGATCTCTGTGTCCCTTTTGTCAGTTTGACTATACAATTGTTTTAGGGTGCCCTCCACGTCAAAAACTCACAGGGACAGGTCCTCCATTCTGTTTTCTAGGGATGTAACTGCATTTTTTTTCCATATGCATTTTATCTCCTGATTACCCTGGCAGCCCCTTCTAACTGACCCCTCCAGCTCTGTCACCGGCTCCTTCGGGACTTACCTTCACCAGCATCCTCTGCCACAGGACTGCGGTTGTGCCCGGCTACTGGTGCTGGGCCTGTGGAGGGTCGGTCATCATCCTGCTGCCTGGGGTGGTTTTCCTCTGATTTTCTCCCCGGGCCCATGGACATGCAGTGGGCATAATGTCTGAGCTTTTTCTTCCACAGAGATGGCCCCGGCATCCTGCACATAGGATCCCTTCCCTACATGATGGCGTGCATGTGCTGGCACTGAACCACAGCTGGGTTTCAGACAAGCAGCGCACCACACTAACCCCCCTCCCTGAGGAAAGAGAGCTGTCTACAGACACTTGATCCTTCCTTGCCCCGCTTGCCCCCTAGCAACCCAAGTCTGTCCCTGACCTCGAGTTGCTGGTGTGGCAGGAGTAAGGAGCCCAACACCTCAGCACTCCACACCACTGGGCTGGCTTATGTTATTGCATTTTTAACCCATGACACCTCTTGAAGAATCTTTTCAAACATTAGTCTTATCTGTGGATCAACCACGGCTGCAAAAGAACGTGGCTGTCCCGCTTTCTCAATCATGACAAGAATAAATCTCAAAAAGGATTTCTTTGAGGAAACTCTCAATTGACCCTCTGAAGTGAGGTATTTTTTGTTTCTTCACAACAAGGGTTAACAAATAGGGGTGGATGCTTCAGGATTGGAGGCTATCCACAAAAGTGGCTCACAGGAGGAGTCAGGTAACTACAGGCCTGTCAACTTGATGTCAGTGGTAGGCAAAATGATGGAGGCCATCTTGAAAGAGAGGCTGGAGGTGTTTCTGGAGACACGGGCCATCTGGATGGTCACCAACATGGCTTTGTTCAGGGCAGATCATGTCAGACTAACCTTGTGGAGTTCTACGATTGGGTGACAAAGGCGCAAGACCAAGGCAGGCCAGCGGATGTCCTCTTCCTAGACTCCAGCAAGGCATTTGATTTGGTGCCACACCCTGGGTTGCTGGACAAGCTGGGGGGAATGGGGTGGGGGAAAAATGGTTAGGTGGATAGAAAACTGGCTAATTGGGCAGTTTCAGAAGGTAGTGGTCGATGAGAAGGTATCATCTACTAGGAGAGTCATTAGCGGGGTCCCACAAGGGTCGGTGCTGCGTCCAATCCTGTGTAATGCTTACTTCTCTGATATCAGGGATGGTATCAGGAGTGAGATGAGCTTCTTTGCTGATGACTCAAAGCTGGGGGCAGTGGTGAATGGGGAGGAGGGTAGAAGAGCCCTTCAGGGGGACCTGGAGAGGTGGTCAAGCACCTGGAAGCTGAGGTTTAATGGCAAGAAATGCAGTGTTCTCCACATGGTGCATAGGAACCCAGCTCATGAGTACTTTTTGTGTGGGGAGAAACTGCAGGTTTCAGGAGGGGAAAAGGATCTTGGGGTGGTTGTGGATGCCAAAATGAATAACTCTGAGCAGTGTAGGAGGGCTGCAGCTAAAGCAAATAAAATGCTCGGCTGCATCTCCAGGGGGATAACCTCGAGGAGACGGGAGGTGCTTCTCCCTCTGTTAGACTGAACCTAGAGTGCTGCGTGCAGTTTTGGTGCCCGTACTTGAAAAAGGACATTGTACTTTTGGAGAGGGTCCAGAGGAGGGTGACCAGGATGATACAGGGTCTGGGGAAAAGATCCTATGAGGAGAGACTTGAGGAGCTCAACTTGTACTCCCTGGAGGAGAGGAGGGGCAGAGGGGTTATGATTGAGGTCCTTAAATAGCTAAAGGGAGTAAATTAGGTCAGCCTAAATAAGGTGTTTCTGCAAAGATGGGGAGGGGGCCACCAGGGGCCACTCCATGAGGCTGGTTGGCAGAAGGCTCAGGGAGGAGACTAGGAGATGCTACTTCAATGAGAGGGTGGTGGACCCCTGGAACACACTGCCTGTGGAACTAGTGGCTGTTAATACAGTGGAGGGATTCAAGAGGGGCTGGGACAGGTATAAGGGGAAGGTAAAGCTGAGTAATGCCAGACCTGGAGGTGTAACTCCAATGGGTGATGGGGTTGGGTGGATTTACGGGGGAGGCGGGGAGGGCAGCAACAGTGTCCTGACCTGTTGCTGATTTTCGAGTAGACTCGATAGACCATTTGGCCTACTCTGCTGGCATCTTAGTATGTTAGTATGTAAATAACTGTACTTTTGCCACCGAAAAGTCAATTTGGAGATTAGATTTTTTTTAGGATTTTGCCCATCCTGGAGAGTAAAGGACTTGGATCTTGACCAAACTGGAAGACCAACTTTTTTGGTTTTTAATATTTTTATCAACTTTTTTCTTTCAAGGTCTTTTTAGCCCCACCCTCACAAACCCTTATTTATTTATTTATTTATTGAAATCTCGAAATTACAAACCTTTGAGTCAGAGACTCATTTACAAAGGCTCCACATCAGACAGTACAATTAACAAGTAAGTGCATGGTTTACAGGGCACCACATCAAAACAGTATGAGTGAGTACAAACAGTGCAAGAAATTTAACAGTAATGGTACACAGTGCATAAGGAACACAAAATTAACATGTTGAGTAAAAAGAAGAGGTAGAGAAAAAGAAAGGAGTAGGGGTACAGTGGGGTTTATAACAGTAGGGAGAATTGGGGAGTGGAATGCATATGTTGGGAAAAAGACTAGGGCAGAAATAGTGCTGAAGGAGAAGAGAAATTGAGAAAATGGTAGGAGACAGGGAGAGGGGCCATAGAACACAGGACAGGGAAAAGGTGCTAAGGAAAGCAGAGTTACAAGAGAGTTGTCAGTCCAGGGGACATTGTCAGAGCCTAATGCATGGAGAAGAAAGTGCCAGCAAGGAGAAGAGAGAAAATAACTAAAAAAAAGAGATCAAGAAGAGATATGGGGAAGGGTGGGAGGAGGGGAGAAGGGTGAGAGAAGAAGAGGGAAATGACAGGAGAGCACTGAGAGGTAAGAAAAGTTGGATGGAAGGAGCCAGGAACAGTCAAAACAGTTTAATGAGAGGAGGTGCTGCCATAGTTTAATTTTAAAAGGGCCAAGCCCTTATGCCAGTATACACTACAAACACCTGTTTTAGAGGGCATTTGAAAGTTGGCACCCATAGGATTCATGACAGTGGGGGTAAAACAGCACATGGCAGAACAAATTTGGTAAAAATAGTGAAACACAAAAAAGTTCTGACTAAACACACGGGGCCTGAAGCAAGTAAAAAGTTAGCTCCTGACCTGCGTAGGGCAGGTAGGGCCCTGTGTGAACCAAGTTAGGACTTATCTCCTATTATGCATCCTGTTTGGGCTCAGGATTATGTGTTTTGGCCCCACACATAGCATGTTACAATTTATTTTCTCAAACAGTAAGAAATGACTCACATAGGGTCTGAATGGCCCTGTGAGATGATAGATAGGACTTACATCCTATTATGTGGAGTTGCGTGGGGCCAGAAAGGCCCTATACATTCTGTTCCACACAGTGCCCAAAAGGCTCTGCACAAAGCAAGTTTGGACTTACCTCCTGTTAATGCATATGGTTGCAAAACACAAAATGGACAAAGTATGGAATGAAAAACATTAGGGTTTAAAGTCTCATGAGTCTTTGCAAATCAGTAGTGTGGTGTTCCTTGGGGTTTTCAACCCTAATGCTCACCATCCTCCCCTAGCTTCATGACCCAAAAACGTGCTACAGGCCTAGAGCATGCAGTTGCTGTATGGAGAAAGTAATGAATGATCTTCTGCTTCATGCAGGGCCCTGTGGGAAGGAAGCAATGAACTGTGTCCTGCTTTGCACAGGGCCTGCAGGGCCTTGCTTAAAGCAATTTATGCCTGATTCTGCAGATCCCATTTGGAGAGCCTTCATTGTCTTGCTTTCAAGCACCAGCCCTATGGGGCACGGACTTTGACCAGTTCTGAACTTAGCCTCCTACATTTCGCAGGGCCCTGTGCAAAGGAAGTAATGAATTGTCTCCTGCATCACATAGGGCCTGCAGGACCCTGTGCAAAGAAAGTTAGACAGGTCCTGCTGGCCCCATGTGGAGAGCCATAGTTGTCTTGCTGCCTTCAAGCATCAGGCCTATGGGGCATGGATGTGGACCTGTAACTTGTCATGGGGTCACAAGGCTAGGGCTAGGGTATGCACTGGGCTTGGAAACCCTGAGGAACACCACATTACTAATTTTACTGTGGCAGCTACATGGTCACTACCAAACAGTATGGTGAGATTTTGGGATACAGCTAGTCACAAGTTAGACATGGGATGTATATCTCAAGAGGCAAAGCTCAAGGGACTATGGGTGCTAATGGTGAACAAGCCCCCAGGGCCAGATGGAGTGCACCCAAATGCAGACCCTGGCAGAACCCTAGGTAGACCTATTTAACAAATCGCTAGCAAAAAGGAGTGGTGCTGACGGAATGGAGGGTGGCAAACGTGGTCCTTCTGCACAAGACTGAGGATAGAAAGAATCGAGGAAATTATAGGCCAATGAGGCTAACAGCTATACAATAGTTGGCAGGCTATTAGAGGTGAGCATAAAGGAGAGAATCATTGGATTCCTGGAAGTGAGCAGGCTTATTGATAAGAATCAAAATGGGTTCACAAGGGGCAGAACATGTCAAATAAACTTAATAGATTTTTCAAATTTGGTGACAGAATTGGTGGATAGAGGCCAAGCAGTTGACATCCTATACCTGAATTTCAGGAAGTTCATTTATTCAGTACCACCTAGGAGACAAGTGAAGAAGATGGAGACCTAGGACTTGGGGAGATGTTTGTGATTGGAAATTAGTTGAACGATAGGACTTGGAGAGCAGGTCTAAATGGTAATGTTGAGTATCACAAAGGAAATGGTGATCAAAGGTCTGAAAGGGTTAAAGGTGGGTAAGTCACTGGACTGGATGGTCTGCACCCACAGGAGCTCAGAGAGGTGGGGCGGGCTCTGGCAGCACCCCTGGTAGAATTATTTAACTGCCTGATAGAGACAAGTGTAGTTTTCAGTGACAGAAGGGTGGCAGTTGTTCCTTAGAGTGGAGTTAGGAGAGACACTGGGAGTTATAGCCCAGTGAAGCAACAGTAAACTAGCACAACTCACCTGTGCTGGTAAAGAAAGAGCAGCACACAAGCCCAGCTGGAAGTGCTCATAATCCTGTATTTTGTGAACAGGTAAACACAGCAACTAGTGGCTAGGTGTATGGGGTGAGCAATAGACATCTCAACATTTTGAGTGGAGACAAAGTTCCATGTTTCAAAGCAAGTTCAAGAGACTTTTCTGGTCCCATGGATTAAAAAAGGATTCAACAATTAAAGCAGAAGTTTATGTTACAGCTGCATTTTGCACCGATACTGTTTTACCCCAGTTTTAAACACCTATTTGCTTCTATATTGCAAAATACTCTCTTCTCCCCATTTTGAATCAGCTTTAATTTTCTTTAGACTTGAAATTATTAATGGTGAACATCATTAAATATGGCTGTCGCAAGGTTTTCATCCATTTCACATAAGAACATGGGCTATTCAGAGAGAAGCAGGCCGTTTAGCCCATTGTAATCATCTGCTACGTCTCAGTGCTTGTAGCCGTATGAGCTACCGCCCTAATTTCTGCACTGTCATCTTTTCCTGCTACTAAGATGACTTATGTAAGGATTAACCCACGATAGAGCGTGGGTCTCTCTGGGATTAATGTATGGCTGGGGGGGGGGCGTTGGATCACGAGGCCGAAGGATGAGTTGTTCCAACCACCCAGCCATACATTAATCCCTGAGAGGCCCATGCCCTGGAGGAGGTTAATTCACTTGTAACATGGGGAAGAGAAAGGGTTCAGCTCTCTTTTTATATGTTTCTCTTTCTCATGTTACATTTGTGTAAAAGTAATTTTAAAGTGCAAAATTACAAAAGTTCTGGGAGGATGTTAAGGTTCCGGCCATGGGGAAAAGAAAACAAGTTGCACTTGACTGGAGAAACTACATGCTGAGCTTTTTAATATTGTGACTGCAACGGTGAACAATTACTGATTACATGCGGATGTGATCAACATTTCAGAATATGTGCACATTTTGACTGACTTAGTTTTGTAAACTGTGAAATCATCTCCATTTTTCTGCTATATTTGATCTTTGGGATTTGGCTGTTGTGCATTATGGGAAATGCATATATTTAAAGGCAGAGCAGATTTGAGATCTGGTAGTTGTTGCTGCAGTTCCCTTGGCTAACCAACAGATGGTAGTATACTGAGGCATACATCTTTTTTATCTGTGAATTTTACAGCCAAAATTGCACATTAATAGCTTTGCCCCCTTTCAACTAATTTATGTGAAATTTAGAAAGCACAGCCTCTGTGTCAGGAACTCTTGCTCCTGTAAATTCCATGTAGATAGAGTCAGGTGAGGCAAAGTTACAGAGGTACCCAAAAATACAAAAGTCTCAGTTTTTGAAAATGTTAAGCCCTTTTTTGCCACCCAATAGCTAAGAAAAATAGGAGACTTTGAAACCTGAAACTTCCAGGTTTGATAGAGATTGGTCCAAGGTGTGTGCATTTGTGGTTTTTAGGTTCCACTGTTAAAGTAATTGTAACCCCTCACCCCTGCCTTTTTGCCAAAACGACAGGTGGCATGCTGTTGAAGCTGACAGCAGTACCTGGTGGGGACCTGGGTTTGGGGAGGATGAGGTTACTCGGCACAGGGGGACATAGGTTTGGTTACTCTGCACAGGGGCACCCAAGTAAATCTGAACACAGGAAGCAATAACTGTAATGTCCAGAACCAGGAATGGGATTCTTCAGTGTGGCTTTTATTCACATACTAGCTGAACAAACAAAGCATAGACGGACCCCCATGGGGCTACATTTCCTGGTAATGCAGATTAGAGACTACAGAACACTTTATCACCATTTCCAGCCCTCAGGCTCTGAACCCACCAGGCACACAGCCCGGACTTGCACGCAGCTCTGGGTACACAGCCCGACTTGTACACACTTGGTTTTCCCCACTGGCCCGGCTCCCCCGCCAGCCACTTGATCCATGGTCCATTGGAAGAATGAACCAATTATCCTGTCGTGGCTCCCCACACCACACTAGAGTCTGCGACTCCTAGAGAGAATTTTCCTTGTCGTGGCTCCCCACACCACACTAGAGTCTGCGACTCCTAGAGAGAATTTTCCTTACAATCCCACGTCTGGGTACTTCCCCCATCACTGTCCAAGTGCCTGAGGCAAAGTAGAAACCACAGAAGAAATCCGTAGAGGTGGACCTGGTCACTAAAGATGGGGGGCTACCCACCTCCAGCTCCCACAGTCCATACCCAGCCATTTTTCTGGAAAACTGAGCAATTCCTTTGCTGAACTTCTAAATGTAGATTAAGGGTAGACATCTGTCACATCTCCTCTACATATTATTTGCATCACACAAATTCTAGGATTTGACACTACTTTTACTTGCTTGGCCCATTTCGCTAGGCTTCCCAATATGTAGTTAAATCCCTAGATTTTCACACAAGTCCCAGGGTGAAGAAAACATATGCCCTTTTAGCCCGAGCAGACACTCACCCTTAAGTTGCAGGTGCCCCACAGATGACTCACAAATCTTCCATCTTCCAAAATAAATCCTGGACTAAAACAGGCAGCTTTTCCTCCTCTAGCAGAGTTAAGGGGATTGCCCCAGGAATCTGCTGGGAATCTTTACATCCCCCACCCCCGGAGGGAGGGGCACTAAGACCCGAACAGCGGTCTCCACCACTTGAGTACAACTTCACTCCTTCAAGCTCAGGGCTCCCATATCTACAGGGATTCCTGTATTTTACAGGGATTTGGAGTCATCTACAGGAAAACTCTTCCCATAGACTTGGATTCGTTATACAGGAAAACAGGGCAATTCCGCTTCCATAGGAAATAATGTAATCTACAGGAAAACACAGGAATATCACCCTGGAGTTACAGGGAAAATGCCAAATCAATATGGGAGCCCTGCAAGCCAAACTGCAGACTCTCACTTTGAAAACTCCCAACGTTCTATCTAACTCCCTTTGCTGCAGATTCCAATGTCGCTTATGCAGCTGCGAAAGTTCTATTGGTGATGTCAACCCTCAGCCTCAGCTGAGACTGAGAACAGAGTGAGAGTGTGAAACCCATTTAACTGGAGTTTCACAAGCTGCCTTCCCTGCCTAACACTAGGTCTTACTGGGATTCTAGTAACCCTGGGTAACAAGGGGTTACATAATTTTTTTTACATATTTAATAAAACACATTGAGGCAATCTGGAAAATCATATGTGGCATACATTACTATGTAGTTACTGAAAGGGTATGTGTTTTTGATTTACATGAAATTTAGAAAGCATAGTCTCTGTGTCAGGAACTCTTGATCATGTAAATTCCATGTAGATCGGTTCGGGGAGGCAAAGTTACAGAGGTACAAAAAATGCAAAAGTCTTAGTTTTGGCAAATGTTCCTTTTTTTGCCACCTGATAACTAAAAAAATAGGAGCCTTTGAAACCTGAAACTTTCAGGTTTGATAGAAATTGATCCAATGTGCGTGCTTTTGTGGTTTTTAGGTTCCACTATTAAAGTATTTTTTTACAATATTTAATAAAAGACATGGAGGCAATCTGGAAAATCATATGTGGTATACGTTACTGTGTAGTTACTGAAAGGGTATGTGTTTCTCAGCCAATAGACCAAGTAACCAAAAAAAAAAAAAAAAACATTAGATAGTCATATAGATGTTTTCAAGCTACTTATGAGGGAACTACCAGCAATTTCACTTTAGCATATCTATTCTTGTTTGACAGCCATCTGTTGGCCGGCCATGAATTGCAGGCTAAGAATGTTTTCTGACAGGAAACTAACATGGGGAACAGAATGTGGGTGCACTTTACCATTGACTAACTCTCAGGCAACTGTGGATTACTTGAGAATTAATCAACCATCACCTGATACTGTTGGACTAATCCTACGCAACCCGTTCTCCTCCCCATGTTACAACATGCATCAGACACTGCTCGCTCACCTGAAGAACACTGTATCATTACTCTTAACTTCTTCTGCAATCTGAAGTTCCTTGTCTGCCTTTTATTCATATTTTTAGAATTGAGGGTTGAGCAAAGCACATTGAGCTAAAGCTAATTTCCAGGTGTGATCCGAGAGAGAATTAAGCACAGGGAGGTTAAGTGACTTGCTCGCTCTGGGTCACACAGTGGTGGTGGTTGTGGGAAACAAACCTAATTCTTCTGGGTCTCCATGTTCCTGACTCAGTAACCACTAGCTGATACTGCCTCTCATGGACAGTATGCATTGCTGGGGTTAGCAGGGTTAACTCAGTCTAAACCGCCAAACATAAACTCTTATGTGGTGAATACCAGATGAAATGTGGCACCATATGTGGAGACGTGCAACCAACAGTTAACAGCAGGGGTTAATATTGGAGGCTGCAAAGGGGAGCATAGCGAACTACTGTATATAAAAACTCAGTCTATTGGCCTCCTGCATGACACAGTATTGGAGTCAACAACTGATTCATTTTTGAACTCATGGAACCAGACTCCTGAAATGAATAGGATTTACTATTCTGGGCAAGTATAATATAGTGCTCTTGTTTATGGCTTGAGCACAAAGAGACTGGAAAGAGGTTTGTAACCTTCCAGTGTATTTTGACTAATGGGATGGAACATTCTGCCTGAGAGTGAGGTCACTTACTGGTTATGATCACAGTGCTGATCTGTCTAGACAGCGAGGAACGTATCCGGGTTTGGATACAGCCAGACAATACAATACAATACAATCTTTATTTGGTGTGGTGTATTTCATACAGGCTGTACTGAAAACATTTAATCAGATTATGCAGTATAAGACAGTGCTCAACAGTACATGAAAAGAAAAATCTGTGCTATCAACAATAATCAACAACAGCAGCAGCATTATATCAACCGCATCACTGTGTAAAATATTTTCCATACATACTTTTTTTAATAAATGTTTTCATCTCTCCAGGGCTGACCAAGAGGCTGTTCAGCCTTGTCTTCAATTACCATCAACCGTCCTATGCATCTCTCTGGAGGGGCAGGGGTGTCCTCTGCAGATTGCTCCCCTGCAGCAGGGCTTCCACCTGGTAGCAGCCAAGAGCTAGGAGGACTCCAGTCTGAGAGAGGAGAGCTGCTGTAGCCACTCAGTCCTCTCCCAGCAACCCCCCCCCCGCCAGCCCCCAACAACCCAAGCTCATTCCTGTACTTGGGTTGCAGGTATAGCATGAGGTAAAGGACTGTGCAGTGCCTCAGCCCTTTGTACCACCAGGCCAGGCCCCACACATTTTTTTTTTCCTGAAGTGGGGCATTTAGCACTTTAGAAGGTTAAGGGTTGATAGCACTGAAATCACAGGCCAGGTACAAAAGGATACAATGCAGCATGTCCTACCATGCTTCATCAGTGTACCTCAACAGCATTGACTTGAAGGCTCTGCATCTCTAGGTTGGGGGGGGGGAGGTGTTGGGGAGTGGTATATCTTAAAGACATTTCTGTAAGAAATCTGTTTTGTTTTTTAAACTCTGTCTTATTTCTCATCTCTCAGATATGCACAACATGCAATAACAATTCTACAATTGGCTTAACATATACTGTCTGGTCGGCCTAGTTGCCAAACATTATAAGATATTGCCTTTCTACAAAGCTAATGGTCCTGTATAAGGCAAAAAGATCATTCTTTGGGAATATCTAAAATAACAATCTATGCAACATTTCTTGTGGAGCTCATATTCCCACTCTACCCATTGGGTAGCAAAGTCCGTGAGTATCAGAAACAAAAATTTCCCAATGTGTTCTGTCACTGCATGTTGAAAGTCGTATACTAGTTCAGTGTGTAGTGAAATGAACAGAACAGTAGAATTCTGTTTTTATGTATGTTATGGGTTAAACAACAGTTGCTCTTCTATAGTGTTTGTTGACAAGAATGTCTCTGGCTAGATGAATTTACACATTGGTCTCTGTGTGGTAGATACTGTACACAAACTGCAGTCTGTACTAGAGGACTGAGACTACAGATAGAAAGATTTGATTTATTTAAGTCCAATTTTCAGCTAATTCTGGGCAAGCTGTACAACAGCAGCAATAGTAAAAACATACACTATACCAGGAATTACAACATGGATTACAGCAGTGATGCACTGTGTATTGCTTCGTTTGACTTGTAAAAGAAGAAAATGATTGTGTTTGTGAAAACAGGCCCTGACATTTTAAATTATGAATGTATTTATTTTTGTTAAACATCTTTTTTTATGTTAAAGGGGATCATTTATGAACAGTGCAGATCATAGTTTGAAAGTCCATGAATAGATATTTTCAGTGAGGTATTGTGCTCCTCTGTAGCTGGTGGTAGTCCAGAGAAATCGATGATTAACTCTGCCCCATACCGATACTAAATTGCCAAAATGTTTAGAACCTTGTGATATCATTGACAATCAAGTTGTGCTTTACTACAGTATGGTTAGCCACAACTTGATCATCAGTGACATCACAAGGTTCTAAAAAGTGTGGCATTTTAGTATCAGTATGGGGCAGACACAGTCATTGATATTTCTGGACTGCTCTCAGCTACAGGTAACCCAATACCGCATTTAAAAGAGCTTCTCATTGGCTTTCAAATTATGATGGGTGCGGTTCATGAATGTTCCCCTTTAAAACAAGTACACATGACAGTACTGAACCTCATACAATACATAATAGCATACATTTGTACAGGCTTGCAGCATCACTGTATTGCTGGTGATTCTATCTGTCTATGACTCATGAGATAAAATCAGCTAGGGCAGAGGGGTAGAATGTATGAGGAGAGGTTGGAGGCCCTGAACATGTATTCCCTGGAGGAGAGGAGAGGAGAGGAGAGAGAGAAAGAGGGGACATGATTGAGACCTTCAAGTATTTGAAAGGAATAAATAGGGTGGATATGGAGGGTCTCTTCAAGCTTAATGAAGCCATAACACAGGAAGACATGTCTGAAGTTGGGGGCAGGAGTTTGGGAGATAGGCTAGGAGGCATTCCTTCATGGAGAAGGTAGTGGCTGGTTGGAATATGCTTCCAGAAGAGGTGGTTTAGTTAAAGATGGTGATCAGATTCAAGAGAGGGTGGGATAGAGTTAAAGGAAAAATAAGGGTCAAGGGAGGGTGGACAGAGGGGAAGGGTGGATTGGGGGGCAGGATCCATAGCTTAAGCTGAAGACCCTGCAATATGAGCAGACTAGACAGACCAAATGGCCTTATTCTGCTGGCTTTTTCATATATTCATACGTAAAGCACTGTAGGTTTACAAACTGAAACTAAAAACTAAAATTCCTCTGCAAACCCCACTAAATATATTGGTTATTCCCTAAAAAACAACGGGGTTATCTAGGGATTATGTTCATTTAATCTGCCTGTTCAGGTCAAACAAGAATATTTTTTTCCTTCCATAAGGTCCAACTGGAGAAATCAAAAAGATAAGGAAAAGAAACAAAGTCAAAATAGTGCTCTCAATAAATGATCACTGTACAGAATTTCCACGACTTCAAAATAAAAGTGCTTAGGTGTAGGTGAGGATTGGTGTTGGTATGAAGTGAGTGAAGGCAAGATTTCCAGGTGTTCTAACCAGCATCTGGGAGACCTCCGCTCCTGCTTATACCCTGTTTTTAGTCACTGAAGTTGAAATATCACTCCTCGACTCCATATTAAGCTTGTAACATAAATCAGCGCTTTGAAGGAATTTATTGAATTTTGACAGCAAAATTCCATCATATAGATAAAGCGTCATGGATGGCATGAAAACAAAGCCAGAAGTACAACATGTCATATTCTCAGTGGAAGTTTAGTTATATCTGCCAACAAAGCTAGTGTATATGTTATCAATAGGGAGGACCAAGTGTCACATGGTAAGCTAACCATCTCCTTTGGTCAGAGCCTCGAGAAGTGGGCATCATCCCATTGTAACTAAAGGAATAACTGGTGCAGCTACCCATTCTAGGTGGCATGCTAGCAGAATGCCACCATTCCATTCTGGGAAGCTGAGGCCTTCTGCTTCTATCCAGTGTCTCATTTTTCATTTTTTATGAGAAAATATGGTAGAATTCTGAAATTTGGACTACCTGCACACTGGTAAAAACAAAGAATTTCACAGAATTTGGCATTTTGCACCGATCGCTAAATCTACTAAGCTTGTATTTTTCTTACAATTGCCTTCTTCTACTATTTTCAGATTGCTTCCTTTAATGCTCTGTGTATTAAACCTTCTTTTATTATGATTATTTATGCACACACTAAAAGAATAACAATAGAATCCTGATAAAGTCTGGAAATTAGAATTACAGTCACTGGTGCAATTCCTAGCATTTCAATTCTTGAAAATGGAATTTCATTACATTAATCACCATAAATCAGTGACCTTGCTTGTGACCATTTATACAACCTGTGCACTGGTTAACGGCAAGATAAAAAGTGCAATCTTTCTTGACTCAACATACAAGATAAATGACATTGGTCGCTAATCATGCTACAAAATTTATTTCACTCATTTTGTCTGCATTGAGCATGCATGCCAGTAATTTATTCTCACATGTTAGTCCCCCATCCCCCTTACGTCTACCTTTCTCCGCTACTTGCTGTACTCAGCAATGCCCTGTTTTCCATATCATTTTGTCCTCCTTTTGCACTTATTCCTGAACCCGCTAGTGGTTTGTTCACAGTACAGCTTTGCTACCACCTGCACTTTACTGTACAGTTTGTTCTTGTTGTTCTGTTTATTAACTTGTACAGTTTTGACTATTGCAACCAAGTTGTTGTAATTTATTGTTTTACTCCCACATTCCCCCTCCCCCCCAGGACACATCTGGAATTGAGCAGAGTATATCTTTCCTGGTAAATCTTTGCAATAAATTTATCTTTTGACTGACCATCAAGTTTGTGGTATTGATTGGTTGCTCTTAGGCTGAGCCATTAAACATTAACTTGATGTGAGAAATGTGGTACTGCCCACCCATTTCAGGTGTTGATAATCCACCTCCTTTGTGAAGTTCCACAGGTCTCAAGACTGAGCTACTCGCTCATAATATTGCAAAGTTTATCCTCTAGAAGTCTGTCCCTTGGGCATTTTCAGAGGAAGTGTACCATGGCTTCTACCTCTCGGCCACACCTTAAGCTAGTATGTGAGGCCCTGCATACCATTATTTCGAGTTTTACCGGGCTCAGGTAAAAACATTTCAGAATTAAAAAAAATGTGTCAGCTGGTAATATTGAACTCTTAAACTTGCAGCTCACTGTCACATATCTTAGTGTGTCTCTGTGAACAGTGTATTTTGTACAAAATTTACCTTGTAAATCCTTGCACCTGATTCTGTCCCTCCCTCTCTACAGACACATCAGTAAACAAGAAATTGCATTTAGCTCAGTATGCCCCCTGATTAAAATGTATTAATAAATAAATACATAATGTTTGACCAATCCAAGGAGTCTGGATAAGCTGAAGTTCTTTCTTCCATCCATTTTGTGGTGCATTTTGAGGGTGTTGTTTAGTTTGAGCAAGAAGGAATCTATTAGTATGAACTGCTGGATGATCCCGCAAGTAGGTTGAAGTAAGTCAAAAAGGTTCAACAGCGGAAGTTTGGTGAGTCTGTCTGGCACCTTGTGCTCTCCTCAGGGTTTACTTAATGGTATTTCTTGTGTTTGCTTGCAACCTGGGGCTGACATGGTTGAAATTATTGTAGTCCTTATCTTTGCAGAACACCTTTGCCACCTGTGTCTCCAGCTACCTTATCCTAGAAATTAAGTAACTTGAGGAAATGTCTTAACAAAAGTATGTGAACACGAGTGCTCTAAATCACTTCCCAGCTTTCAAGAACATAAGCTGGTAAGGTCCCTATGGTGAAAAAAAAAACAGCAGCCGGTAACATCTTCTGTTACTACAAATCTCAAAATCCATTGCAGTTGACATTTGAGCAGTAGGCAGCAGTGGGAGATTCAATAGTCTGTAGTGCATGTTAACAGCTTTTATAATTTCTGATCAGATGTTTTCTGAGTCTGCTTTTCTCTTGGGCTAAGTATAGTCCTCTGCAACTGTACTTAGCCCAGAGAGAACAGCAGGACCAGCAAACAAAAGATCGGAGCTTATATAAACTCTTACATACTCCGCATGCGACTTAATCACTCACTGCTGCCTACTGCTCTGATATCAACTGCAGGGGATTCTGGAATTTGTAGCAACAGATGATGTCAGCCTAGAACTAAAAAAAATTAGTCTGATACAATCTACTATACTACAGTAAACAGTAAGTAAACCAAAATGGTTTTGCACACAAAGTGCGTATTGGGACTGGACCAGCCCCACACTTGAGTGTGGGTGGGCCCTTGGTGTTGACTGTTCCCCTTTAATGCCAAATGCACATCTAGAGACCTTATCCACAAAAATAATCCAGATGTGCCTTCAACATGGCCTCTACCTGGTATAAGACATCCATAGGACCCCACACCTGACCCAAGTGCCCACATAGAGCAGTGGGTTGGGTTGGGACCAGCCTCCATGGGGGTGCAACTCAGGCTGAGGATGCAAGGAGGCCCTGATTTGTGCAGAGAGGCACATCCTGCTCCCAAAGCCTTCCTATGCCCCTCTACACAGGTGCAGAGAACTTCCAGAGCTCTTAGTGGATCAGGATAGGAATTATCCAATTTTCCCAGCATCCCTCTACAGTATGTGTGCAGGTTGTGACTGAAAATAGGCTAAGTCATCCTAGTGCACATACCTGGAAAACAAAAACAAATACATGAAAAACAACAGTTGGTCTAATACAGTTCATGTGTTCCAGTACCAAAGTTCTAAGCATTGAATAGTTTGATATTTCTGTACTGACTGCCAGTGGCTAAATGAGGTCAAAACAAAACAAGCATTTGTCAATGCTGAATGGTGGCTTGCTTGCATTGGCATTGGTAGTACAGGAGTTAGAGAGATTCGTAATAGGAATGGCAGTGAAATATTGAATTAATGCCAATACCACACCCCCACCCCTGCAGAGACTGAAAGGTGTTGGGGGGGGTGTGCCTTTGGATAGTCGGCCATAACGTTTATGCCATTCCACTTCACCTCACCCTGCAGACAGCAACAGGTGTTGCAGTGTGCCTTGACATTTTCGGCCCTTATGCTCACCCTATTCCATAAGAAAATAAGCGGAGATGGGTGCAGTATAGGATAATGGGGTGAATGTTAGGGCCGAAAACTCTAAGGCACATCTCAATGCCTGTCAATTGCTGCAGGGTGGAGATGGAATACCATGAGCCTTACAGGCGATAACCCCAGTCACAGCCCTGATGCCTGTCAGTCTCTACAGGGTGGGGTGCTATGGTTGGAAACCCTAACATCCCGGGATTTTGTTGGTATTGTCACTCCAAATTTTCAGCATGGGCTTTTTGGGACCCCATCTCATGAACAGTGTCATTATCGTTTCATCACTCAATCCTGAAAGGTGATTTTGCACAGCGACTGCACCATTTGGCACCACAGATGCAGAAACACATTTTGGGCAGGATGTAAAAAAATTACAGCTGTACTGTTCATGAGGAGGTGGGAAAAAATGGCAATGTTGAAAATCTGGAGTGAAAATATGAAAAACTGGTGAAGTTAAGAGTGTGCATAGAAGCTGCGCAATGCACGCTCATAACGCAATCATGTTTTGGAAATTTTTGACCAAATTTTCAACATGGGCATTTTGGGACCTCCCGTTATGAACAGTAACACTGTGATTGTGATAATCTGTCCCAAAAGTTGATTTCCCACAGCGACCGCACCGTTCTGTGCCACAGGTGTGAAAACATGTTTTGGGAAGGATGTATAAATAACTGCTATACTATTCATAAGGAGGTGTGAAAAATGGCAATGTTGTAAATTTGGAGTGAGAATATTAAAAACTGGTGAAGTTATGAATGTGCACAGAAACTGCGCAATGCACTCTCATAACGCAGTCATTGTTTGGAATCTTCTAACCAAATTTGCAACATGGGCTTTTGGGACCTCCTTCATGAATACTGGCACTGTCGCTTTGTTAATCGGTCCCGAAGGTGATTCACAAGAGCGACCGTGGAAATCTCCTTTGGGGCTGTTGAAATCAAAATGACAGTGCCAGTGTTCATCGGGGGGGGTCCAAGAACCCTATGTTGAAAATTTTGGCCAAAATTCCAAAACATAGCTGAGATATCAACTGAGTTGAACCCCCTATTGACTCCCATTATACGGCTTACCTTTGATTCTTCATTTTACGGTTCAGCTTTGCAGAATGCAGTCATGTCCCGTCCACAGAAGATGACAACGCCCAATCTCCAGAGGTAAGTATGGGTGAGAGGGCTGTGAGGAGGTGGGGTGCAGAGGGAGGGGTGGATGGGGATGAGGAGGAAAGGTAACACAACAATGGACTGTTTTTTACAGGTAGAAAAAGGAAAACAGCAAAGGATGGTTTTCTTCTTTCACAGGGAAATTTTTTTTGGATTAATGTGGGCACACTGGGGTGGGCTCCCAGTGTGCCACAAGAGTGGGGAGGCATGCCGTAACGAGGATTGGGCACCCTGATGTCGGCAAATCATGTAGAGGGTTTGGGGGGAGGGGGACCCATTCAACACTGGGAGTGGGCATCCCAATGTTGGAGGAAAATTTTAAAAACTTGGCACACTGGGGTGGGCTTCCACTGTGCCACATTAATGGGGGAAGGGGGGATACATGCCGATACGGGGATTGGGCACTTTGATGTCGGCTTTTTGGGGGGGTGTGGAGGGCAGCAGGAGCCACTCATGTTTTGACACACTGGGTGGGCTCCCAGTGTGCCACATCTAATGGGGGGGATACATGATGACATGGAGATTGGGCACCCCTGATGTCGGCTTTGCAGGACTGTGTGGTGGGCCGTAGGAGCCGCCATTGTGGAAAGCTGCTCTGCGGCTACATTATTTATTGAAATGTTTCACCAGGAAAAGCACACTGAGCATGCATGTAGCTCGTAACTCTGACCATGCGCATTACTGTGCACTGTAATGCGAATGGCCAGAGTCTTGTCATCTTCCGCTGCAATGACGAAACTGCACCTGATTGCAGCGGCAGATTTCTTTTAACTTTTTGGCTCTCTTTGAAGTTTTTTGTCATTGCCAGCATGCTCACTGATTGGTGGCTGAGGGACACACCCACTAAAGTGTCTCCTGCATTTGCCACAATACTGACACACGTCTGAAATGTACTACTACCACAAGATGTTGCTTGCGTATGCACACGAGCCAACATAAAAAGTAAGTAGTTTCTCCACTACAAAGCAAACCAAACAAATAATTGATGTAAACCATTTTCTTATATATCAACATGAAAAGTATAAACTGAAGTAATGAAAACATGAAACTGTACAAAAAACGATATTACAGTAGAGCATGAGTCAGTATGTAAAAAAAAAAAGCAATAACATTATTGTTCGCTATGAAGATCCATAACCCATAAAATTACTTGGCTGTTTAATTGGGAGTGGGATATATTTATCAGCAAATACAGTATCAATGAAAAGTGAAATTCTCTGTCACTTAAATAGAAGTCCAAATCAACTGTGTGTGTGTGTGTGTGTGTGTGTGTGATTGAAATTAGTCATACAAGTTTTGGTCGTTTGGGACACCATTGTAAATGAGTTCTGCTCAATGGTGTAACCTCCTAATAAATGACATGAAATAACAACACAGAAACATAGAATTTGTCAGCAGATTCCCTGCCTACAGTATCACCGCATATCCTGCCTGATCTCCAGCCCATTCACCACCCCCTTCCTTTCCCTTAAGAGTCCCTTATGCCTACCCCATACATTTTTGAACCCATCACTGTTTTCGACCTCACCACATTCACTGGAAAGCTGTTCCAGGAATCCAACACTCTTTCTGTGAAGAAGTAGTGAAGAGAAAAGTTTGCCAGAGATAGTTTAGCCTGTAACGAAGACTATTTTGTCCCCTTAATTGTTTAACCTGTTTGGACACCCTGAACTCCTATACAAAAGCACTGGCGGCACCAAACAAATTCCTTCACTTCCAAGTTGAAAAACTGCAGTCCTTGTACGAAGAAACTGGGGTACCTTCTGAAAGATTCAGTTCACCACAATTCTTCACTGCCCTCAGCATTCACTTTGTCGCACAGAAAGAGTACAGAGGGTGATAAGGTTATCCAGGTGGCTTCTAGAGGAAGTCCTATAGATTTTCAAAATGGCTGGCTGTGGATTCAAGGATAAAGAACAAACAAAATTGAAACAGTATTTATGTTTAAAGTTGCTTCATTCAATGCCTCAAGTATGTCTATAAAGCTTACATTAGTAACCCCTCTCCTATCTTATCAGCAGATGCTATGGCTTTCAGTAGCAGCAGTCTGCTCCAGGCGCCTAATACCGAAACATTGGAAGAACCCCACGGGGCCTTCCATGTCTGAATGGTTCAATATGATGAGTTATACAGCAAACAATGAATGAATTTCCTATATGTTGTCTGACAAGACTAAAAAGTTTGTAGAGGTATGGGGCCCCTTCCTACAACTCACCAATATATAAAGCTTATATGTCACTTAGCTAGTCAAGTGACAGGAATTCTGATATCCATGAATTTATAGAAAACCTATTACCACTGTAACCATTTTTTTCTCTCTCTCCTTTCTCCCCATTTACTTATCTAGACATTTATATAGTCACCTGTTTTTAGGAGCATTCTTTTTTGTTTTTACTGTAATCCTGAAGCATGAACCTTGATTAGCTAGAATCACATATGCAAGTTCTGTTTTGATGTAACTGTGATTTATGTTATGTTGTTACTTATTGTATCTCTTATACACTGTTTTACTTTTAATAAAATAAAAATGTATTATGGTAACAAAAGCACACATTAGCAGAGCATGAAATGTTCTCCAGATGCTTCAGCCAGAGCCAAAGAACTTAATTTTCTTTACCAAGACTCACTGTGACAAAGACTGCCTTGCCCTCCGTTCCACTCACCTTCTTAGCTTCAGTAACAGCCACTTCCAGCCCAGCCTGTGTTTCAATTGTTTTAACATTTATCCCGAAACTCTACTACTTTACATTCCAGTTCCTTTACCATCCTGCAATACCACTGATTTGAATACCGTAGGGGTCACTCACTCACTCACTCCCCCTTCCGCCTTGTCATCCTCCTGAGCCTCGTATGTCTGTCTGAATCCCTCCACTGATGTAACATGGACCAATAGCTCTGGCAGCCTGTTCCACGTATCCACCAAACTTTATGTAAAGAAATACCTTCTTATATGTCCTTCTTGACTCTCCATCCTAGCAGAGTTTTTTTCTGTTCCCCTCTTGTGCCTCTGTTTCTGCTCATTATGAACACTTCCCCATTTCTCCAGTATCCACTTTAGTAATTCCATGAAGAAATTTGAAAGTTTCAGCCATGTCTCCCCTCTCCCTCCTGTTCACCAGTGTATAGATGTAGAGATCCTTGTGTATCTCCATGTAGGACTTCTTTGCAGCCCCTGAATAAGTTTCATTGCTCTGTTATGTACTGCCTCAACTCTATCTCTGTCCTCTTTTAAGTGATGACTCCTGAAATGCACACAGTACTCCAGATGCTGCTGTACTAGGGATCTGTACAGGGGCAGGATCACCTCCTTCCTGCTGCTGATCCCCCCCTGTTCATGCCCTCAGTATCCTATTTAACTTCCCAACTACTCTGTTACACTGTGCTGTTTTAAGACCCCATTGCTCTGTCAATTTTTATAGCAGTATTTCTCCCATTTTGTATTCTATTTTCAGGTTTATGACCTCTATGGGGCTATGTACAAAAGTGTGTAAAATGGGCCAAAACTGTTGGACTACTGTGCACACCCCACAAGGCCCCGGACAGGTGCAGAGTGTGCAGATGCACAACCATAAGCACCCGCAGTACACCTGTCCATGGCTCCTTCCTCCCCCAACAGGAAGGTTCACAGGGGGCAGATGGGTGCGGAGCAGTGGACCTGGGCAGGCATACAATTGGATGCCCAACCTGGATTTCAGAGTGGATCCCTTGCACTGTGGGAGTGGGAGAGTGTGGGAAGATGTGGGTCTAGTTTTCTACAAAGTATGGGTACTCCCCCGAATGAATGCCCCCAGCCCTCTCCATCTGCCCAGTGGGCTGGGGCAGCAGTGTGGCAGTGGTCGGAGTGCTTCCGCTGCCAGCAGGCATCCACTGGGGGACTGAGTAACACAGCAGGGTCCTCCCTTGCGTACAGATTCCCAATCTGGCCCAGCACACAGCACCTTCATGTTCCTGTGGCACGTCCTGGCATGCCCCTGGTGTGGGGTGGCATGATTGGCCAGGAGATCCAGTGTGCAACTGACTGGTGCACTGACAGTGCATGCCGCTGGACCTCCACTACATGGGATCCACACGTAGGGTTGCCTACATGCCTCTGTTACACAGCACATCTATGTGCATAACTTTGCACTTTTTTGTACTGAATTTTAGTTGCCACACCCTTGGTCATTTCTCCAGTCTCTTGAGATTTTCCTTCAGTGTCCTGCCCTCCTTCTCACTGCCCACTTTACCACAGATTTTTGTGTCATCTGCAAAACATCTTCCCTTGGATCCCTTTCCTAAAATTGCCAGTAAAGATATTGAAAAGTACTGGGCCTAAAACCAATTCCTCAGGATCCCCACTGGTGAATTTCTACTATCTGTGTTCTCCCATCCTCAGGTCCTCCAATTTCTTAACCATTCTCCCATGTAGGACAGAGTTGACAGCTTTGCTAAAGTCCAGATACAGTGTATCCACTGCCTGTCCTTTTTCCCCAATATAGTCGTCAGACCGGCAGGTCTGTAGTTATCTGGTTCATCCCTGCTCCTGCTCTTGTGCAGGGGTACCAATCAGTTGCCCAGCAATCCGTCGGCACCACTTATGTTTCCAGTGAATGGTTGAAGAGGTCAGCTAGTGAGGTATTCAGTTCTTGCTGCATTTCTTTTAACACTCTAAGGGGCAACCTGTCTAGAACCATTGATTTGTCAATCCTCAGAGTGCTTACACCCCTCAGTACCTTCTCCTGGGTGGCTGGCTGCATGTTAAATTTAACCCCCCATGCCCTTTTGGCTTTGAGACCACATTCTGGTAACAGCCCCTTGTACTGTACCACAAATACTGAGCAAAAATACTTGTTTAGTATTTCCACTTTGCTCATGTGCTACTCCACCTACCCTTTCCCCTTCTTCAGCCTAACACCACCCCCCCCTTGGATTTGTACTTCTCCCAATTTAGATGAAGAACACCTTCTCACCCTTCTTCTCCCCCTCCACTATCCTCACCTTTGCTTCTGACTGTGTCCTTCTAGCCCTCTTGTTGGAGTTTCTCATCTTGGTCTGGTACACTTCCCTGTTTTTCTCTGTCTGGTTGGCCTTATATTTTATGAAAGCCTTCCTTTTTTCCCTTGATTCCTCCTTCATAGAAACATAGTATTTGATGGCAGATAAGGATCGCTTGGCACATCCGGTCTGCCCATTTCTTCCTTCACCTCTTTTATGTACCAGATTGGTTTTCATTCTTTCCTCTGTTTTGCTACTAGCATGATAAAGGGACTGACTCATTTGTTCAAACAACCCTTTATTAATCAATCCCCATTTACTGTCCACATCCACCGCCGCCCCCATCCCTGTCAGCTTCTTCTGAACCAGTCCCCTCATTCTACCAAAGTCTACCTTTCTAAAGCCCAAAACCTTAGTTTGTAAGTGCTTGCTTTCTGGCTTTAGTTTTATGCCAAACCACATAGTCAGGTGATTGCTGGTTCCCAAGGGTTGCAGTACTGCAGCCTTTCCAATTCTGTCCGTAGTTGTGAGAACCAAATACAGAATGGTCCTTTCCCTTGTGGGCTTCTCAACCTTCTGTACAAGGAATGCATCTTGTAGGACCTCTATCAGCTTCTATTTTCTAGCACTTGCTACTACTGGGTTATTCCTGTCCATGTCTGGCATATTGAAATCCCCCACTGGTAGCAACACATCTTGCTTTACTGCCCTCTTTATTACCTCTTCCAACTCATCAATTTATTCATTTTGAGATAGTGGTCTATATGCCACTCCAAGTCTGATAATCCTCCCACTGTCAATGACTACCTTTACCCAAATTGCTTCTGTATTTGTGTCAACTCCATGACTTTGTGTTGTGTATCCTGAATGCCCTCCATCACATGCAAGGTGACTCGTCCCCTTTTCCCCAGCCTCCTATCCCTCCTGACAACTGCATGGAACAACCACTTCCTTACAGCTGGGGTGATGGTTTTCCACTGCAGTAAGTCAAAGGGGAAGTGACAATCTGGCATACTCACCAAATGTATAGACGATAGGACAAACTGTAGTGCAGATAAAAGGGTGCCCTCATGGTGCTGGGGAGAAGGGGAAAGAAGAAGAATAGAAAAGGAAAAGGGAGAGAGTATTAGAGGGAACTTTCATTTCATTTAATTTAAAATTGCAGGTAGGTACACTGGAATATACATTCCTTTTTCAGGTGCGACCTGAAGTCAAAGTCAAGATTAAATTTACAAGACATACTGTAACATTAAGACACAAAGTAATATCAGTACATCAACACATCGACTTGCATACTCATTCATTTAAACTTTTAAAATTATTAAGAGCTGCTGTTCAAAAAGCGTCAGTGGAAGTAGAATGCTTAACATAAGTCGGCAAAGAATTCCACACAGAAGCAGCACAGTAAGCAAAAGTTCTTTTCCCTGAATTTGTACGCACGAGTGGTAAAACCACTTGAGATTTTTGAGAAGATCATGACTCTTATGTAGAGATGTAATTAATGAACAGATCACGTAATGAAGCTGAAATTCCAGAGTTCAGTATCTTAAATCCTCTCTCAGGAACTCACATAAGTCCCCATACTCCTCGCTTCTCACCAACAGGGTGGTAACTTGGTGTCTCAGGGTCTCTTCCATTCCCCCGGTAGTCCCCCATGTATCTACTGTCATGGGGAGCAAGGCTTTCTCTGTCTCTGGCCCCTACCTCTAGCACAGAATCAAATCGAAGCTAAGAGATTGTCTCATGTCTCAGGCCACCTGTACCTGCTGCCTTGGAAGCACCCTCGCCAGAAATCCACCCTAGCGGCCCAGTATACCATTTGTCTTACTCCACAAGTACTGGCTACTACATAAACAATTGACACATTTTTAACTCCACTGTGAAAATGTTGATTGCTATAGTGTAATCCCTTATGCACTTTATTGTAAACCTTGAACTGGCTGAATAATGTCTTGATTTGCTATAAGTGTATGTCCTAGTTCTCTGCAAGCAGAGAAGCGTCGCTTTATTTGTCATGAACTTGTTTTTTATGTTCTTAACCCCTATTTTAAGATATGATGTTTATGTAACATTGTTTCTGATACCACTGTACTCACTGTAATATACGTACCTACTGTATTATAACTTGTACCTATTGTCTGTGCCACTGTATAGCCTAGGTCGCAACTGAAAATGGTCCTCTGGATCAGTTTGCTCACCCAGTTACCAAAAACATAAATAAATAAATGTGAATTGTGACAAAGTTAACTCGTAGTTGTTCTGAACAGATAACCAATCAAGTTTATTTAATATTTGGCAATGATGAGTTTGATATGGAGCCCAAAGTGCAAATTTCCAAATTGTTTGTAACAACATCTGTTTTCTAGTTACAGAGCTAACAGGTGAAGTGTCAATGATAATTGAAACATAATTCAGTACAAGAAGAAGATTTTGTTGTGCTATGGCTATACGGGTTTCTTTAGTTAGAAAACTGTGCAATTGGTAAGGAGTTCCTATCTTTGAATGTATCGTAGCTGTAATTTTGTCCATATGAATATTACATTTTAAAGATAAAACCAATGTAATTCCAAAATTTTTAAATGGTCCACGATTTCAATTGGGCTTCCCTTATGGGAATGCACTACAAAATTTCTTGAAAATTATTTTAATGTGGAATCTGAGCCAAATAGCATATCTTCTGTTTTGGTGTTATTTAGAACCAGATTTTTTTAACAAAGCTAGTTTTGTAGTTTGATAAATTCACAGCTTAAAGTGGAGTTGTTTTCTGTAACAGATGAATTTTGGGTCAACAAGACAGCATCATCTGCATATAATAACAAATCACAATTGTGAGTTACATGTGAAATGGGATCAATGAAAAGAGAAAAAAGCAAAGAACCCAGTATGGAGTCCTGCGGGACTTCACACTGGACCCTTCAAAAAGAAGAGAAAGCACCATTAAGTTTAACACACTGAAACTTATTAGAAAGATAATCCCTAAACCAGGCCTAGGCGGGATTTCCCAACCCCACATGCTTCAGGCGACTCAACAAACGAGAATGGTCTGCCAAGTTGAATGCCTTGGTTAGGTCCACAAACACTGCCCCTGTTAGGCAACCAATTTCGGCAGCCCTGTGGACAGTGTCCATGAACCTAACCAAGGCAGTCTCAGTACTGTGTCCCCCTTAAAACCATGCTGATTCAGAGAAGTCAAATCATGTGACTTAACATATTCATTGAACTGTTGGTATACAATTTTGATGCTTAAATTGCCTTTTCCTGGCAGGTGCCCCACAAGTATGGGCAGGGGACCTGCTGGTCTACCCTTGCCATGGGTGACAGCCAGGGGAGCAGCAGACACAGCCAGTAGGGGGCTGATGATACTAGGATACCCTTCTGAGTGCCCTAGAGGGTGAGCACTAGCCAGTGGCCTCCATACCCTTCTTGCCTCATAACGGCAGAGAGAGGTGGTGTCCTAGGTTTTATCCTGATGGCAGCTGGCCAGATGCTCAGGAGGCACAGTGAGGGAAGGCTCCCACCTGACAGCATGGTAGGAGCAGGGTACCTGTTGCATTTAGGCACTCAGGGTAGCAGAGGCCCTGGAATTCTCGAAGCTCCAAGGACATCATGGGAACATCAAAAGAGACACTGGTAGCTATCAGGGAGTGACCCCGGGCACTAAGCACAGGTTCCAAGCCACTGGGATCTGTGAGTCGCATCGAGGAGGCTTGTATAAAAGGTCTATAGCTGTTTTAAAAAAAATCTGCATTTGTGAATGGGTTTATTGATAAACTAAGGAGTTCCTTATAGCAGGTTCTTCAGAGAAACTGATTGTACTGTGTATATGTTGCCTAAAATTCTCAGATTATTTATGAATACATGAGATACACCCATTATCACTGGGCAGGGTTCAAATACTAAACCTTTGTTCAATGTATGTGGACTCCTTCATTAGTCCATTTGTAAAAGGATTAAGATCAAACATTAAAGGCACCAAGGATATGTTGGTGGTCTTAAACAATATGGACTTGGAGGATAACACATACTTAATAACTATGAAAAAAGAAACCCTGTATACCCCATGAGTGTGGCCTTCATACCATAGAACATTTTCTGAATCTATGTCCGGATGGTGCCATACCTCCAACAGGGTTTTTTGTTAGCTTACCTGAGTTTGTCTTGAAATTTAATTCCTTCCCGTTTGAATTCCCACTACTTACAAATAAAAGGAACAGCTATGGGTGAACGTTTCACTCCCAGTTTAACAAATCTTTATGTGGGATTATGGGAACAGACAGCAATACATGATGTTGATAGGAATCCTATCTGGTCCAAATTAGTACTGTGGCTAGATACTGCATATTGATGATGTTCTGGCTGTGTTGCATGGAGACCTTGAAGAATTGAATCAATCTGTGGAATATTTACATTGGAAAAAAGGAGCCACTCACTGGAATATCATTTTTTTATTTTCATTTTCATACATTACTTATTCATGTTATAGTCAAGATTTCGTAACTCACTTGTCACTTCTCCAGGACAGCTTATTGCTAAAAACAGATAGTATACAAAATTATTATTTTTAGATGTTCGATAAAATCTATTTCCTTTACATATGGATTCAATGATTTGGTTATTTTGTTATATTTTATTACCCCTAACTTAATCACTATTACTGCATAATAACATCAGTTTAATCTCACTTTCAAAGACTAAGCCTTGTGTGTAGTATAAATATATGTACAAAATTATTAATATGTGACAGAGTGCTAAATGAATTCACCATGAAGAAGTTAAAATGTTATTTTTCTTTGGTAAGTGAGATCTAAATAAAGAAAAGTATATATATATATCTCTCCTTTCTATAACTTATTTCAGTCTGTGTTATGTTAAAATTACATATGCCATCCATACCTTTGTTTGTTACTTCTTTGCTTTTGTCCCCTTTCTTTCAGTAATGGCTCCTTTACTTTATCACCTTCATTTATTTATTTATTGAAAATGTTTCACCAGGATAGGCACGCTGAGCAAAAAGATGCTCGTCTCACGGTGCGACCTGGGGGGAGGGTTACAGAGGAGGCAGGTATACATACAGTAGATGAGTTTAGCAGTAATGCAATACAGACAATATACATCGATTGGAGGTATTACAAATTAACTTTTTACATAAGGTGAGGATTACAGAACAATGAACAGTACCGACAGGGTAAATATGACATAGGTAAAAGGCAAGGTAAGAGCAGTATAAACATTGCACAACAGGGACAGGAGTAAACACGTCATAGGTATACATATCAAGTGTACAGGCATGGAAGGAGCAAGGCATAGCAAACTATAACACGTCAAGGGTATACATATCAAATGTACAGTCATGGTTGGAGCAAAGCAGAGCAAACGCTACAGGGGAGGGTTGAACATACAATGGATACTCTAAGGGGAAAAACATTAGTTACGTAAGTGCATTAGCTTACTAGTGTGACAGGTCAGAACTTGAGTGCCTGTGTAGCCATGAGCTGCAGTGGAAGCACAGGAGCCTGTTGGAGTTGGGGGAGATAGTATGCTTAGGGCGTGGGGGTAGGTAAAGGTGATGTGAGAGGAGGCGAATGGATTGGTGCAGAGGGTGAGGTGGGGGGGGAGATAGGAAGGGGGGAAGAGGGAGGTTTAAGGAGTGGGAGGGGGGAGTAAGCGTGAGTGTAAGCTTGTGGAGCAGTATATAAGCCAGCCAATCTGGCTATTGCCAGGCCGCTGGTCAGGCTCTGGGAGGTACTGGGGGAGAGATAAAAGGAGGAGGGGAGTTCAGGGGCAGTTGCAATTTGTTGCGAGAAAGTTAGTGAGAGCAGAGGATAGGGAGTATTTGGATGATGAGTGGTGGATCTGAGCAGGTAGGCCATTCCAGAGTTTGGGGAAGAGGTAGGAGAAGGCCGATTGGCCAGCGGTGGTCTTTCAGTGGGGGATGGATAATAGCCTTGTGTCGGTGGATCTGAGGGTGTGAGTGGGGGTAGGTGGGGAAGATAGGGAGGATGCTAGGTAGGGTGGGAGGGAGCCGAGCCAGAAGTTAGAAGCGAATTTTACAGTGTGGAGTAGGCGCCGGTTGCTCAGGGTTGGCAGGGCTAGTGAACGGTAGAGCTCGCAGTGATGTGAGCGAGAGGGGGGGCATCGAGGGCAAAGCAGCAGAACGCATTAAAGAGGGGGTCCAGTCTGGCTAGAGTGGTCTTAGAGGCGGAGTTATAGACTACGTCACAGTAGTCGAAGGTGGGTAGAATCATTTTCAGGACTAGGTCACGTCTGATGGGTAGCGAGAGGGAGGAGCGGTTCCTATAGAGGGCCCCGAGTTTAGGGCGCAGTTTGGAAGTGATGACATCTACGTGTGTGGTAAAGGAGAGGTGGCATCGAGCCAAACCCCTAGATACCTAAAGGAGGGCACTTCTTCGAGGATAGTATTGTTTAAGGTATGGAAGATCAATGGATGGGTGAGTTTGGAAAGACGTTGCCTTGTGCCGAAAGTCATAGAGATGGTTTTCTTGGGATTTAGGGAGAGTTGATTGGTATTGAATCAGTGTTGGATTTTGTTGAAATCCGTTTGTAGTTTGGAAGTGAGTTCTTCGTGGGTCTGGACGGAGGTAAAAAGGACTGTGTCGTCTGCATACATGTGTATAGCGGAGGAGGAGCATGAATTTGGCAGATCATTTAGGAGGATAGAGAACAGGATGGGACCAAGAACCTAGCCTTGGGGAACGCCAGTGGTGATAGGGAGAGGGGGGGAGATGTGGTCAGCTATTCTAGTGGATTGGGTTCTATTTAGTAGGTAGGCGCTGAACCAGTTTGTGGCAGAATCGGCTAAACCGGCTCTTGATAGGCGGATAGTAGGAGAGGTGTGAGACTGTGTCAGGGGCTTTAGCTAGGTCTATGAAGATAGCGGCAGTGATTAGGCCTTATCCATCCCGGAGAGGATGGCGCCTGTGAGACGTAGTAGGGAGGAGGTGGTAAGTGGTGTTTTCTGAAGCCGGACTGAAGAGGGTGAAGAAGTCGGTTTCTGAGAGAAAGTGGGAGAGCTGGAATAGAACTAGGTGTTCTTGGAGTTTGACAAGGACGGGGAGGAGGGAGATAGGACGGTAGTTTGTAGTGGAGGAGGGATCACCACCTTTTGGAAGAGGAAGGACAGTGGCATGCTTCCAAACGGAGGGGAGTGACTCGGTGGTAAAAGATAGATTTAATAGGTCGGCAAGGGGTGTCGCAATGGCTGGGGCAGAAAGGAAGAGGAGTTTGTTATCAAGACCGTCGAGATTTGCCTTTGGAGGGGTTCAGGAGCATAGGGCATCTAAGGTTCTGATAGGGAGATGGGTCTGAATGAAAAGGGGGTCCTACCTGTTGTCAGGGGGATAGATGGCGGGGGGGTGGAGGAGGTTGTCGATGTGTGGGGAGTGGGCAAGGATGCTGGGGGTATGGAATCGAGGAGGGTTTGGGCGCAAGTAGTGAAATAGGAGTTAAACTCAGCGGCTACCTTCCGGGAGTCGGTGAGGAGTGTCCCTTGGATGAGGAGAAGAGGTGGAGGGTTTGCTGTTTGAGGGGTGAAGAGGGAGTTAATGACTTTCCAGAATTTAGACAGATTCCCAAGATTTGCGTTTAGGGTGTTGTTGAAATATTCGGCCTTGGCAAGACGGATGGCCTTTGTACATTTGTTGCGGAGCATGCGATAGGTGACAAGATTATTTGGGAGGGGCGTGGCTTTGTAGTTATGCCAGGCCTTGTCCTGGGCTTGTTGGCAGGCTATCAACTCAGGGGAGATCCAGGGTAGATGAGACCCACGGACTCTTGCCCAGCGCAGGAGGGCATGTTTGTCCCAGGCGGCGAGGAAGGTGTTTTGAAAATGTGTGAGGGCCGAATCCATGCTAGAGCAGTCAGTGCTTGGGACCCAGTTTGAGTGAGCGAGATCTTCCAGGAGGGGAGAGAGGTTGAGTGATTTGTAAGAGCGTTGGAAAATAAATTTGGGAGGGGGATTTAAGTCTGTGGATTTTGCGGACCAAGTAGATAGGGTGGTGGTCACTTATAGAATCGGAAAGGAGGCCCGAACTGATGACGCGGTGTGGGTGGGATGTAAGCGCCCAATCTAGTAGTGTGTGATTACCGGTCTTATGGTTTAAGCGGGTAGGTTCCAAAATAGTTTGGGTAAGGTTGAGAGCAGTTATCTCAGTTTGGGATTTATTAAAAATGGGAGTTAACCAGTTGTGGTTAAAGTCTCCCATGCCGTACAGTTCACCCGACTGGGCATGGGAGGAGAGTTGGCCCAGTAGGTCAGTGACTATTGAGGTAGGAGTGCCTGGGCGGCAATATATGCCAGCCATGAAGATAGGTAGTGAGGAGGGGGGGGGACAGCTTTACCATGAGGAGCTCATACGCTTTGGGTTCAGCTTTTGTGAGAGAGACGGTGAAATGAAGGGTTGATCTGATGTAGATAGTCACCCCTCCGCCTCTGGTGGGCCGGTCTTGCCTTATGGTTGTAAAACCAGAAATGGCAATGAAGCATTGATGCATTTAATCATACGCAACAATTTTTTAATGTATAACAACATACTAATAGATTCTTGGGGCTCGATTCACAAAACTTTCCCATGGCACAAACCCTGGTTTGTGCGGCACAAACCAGGTTTTGAACCGAGTTGGTATTCACAAAAGCCCGGTTTGTGTCGGGACAAAGTGTGGAGGGGGCCAAAATACAAATGAGGAGGAGGGGACATGAATATCGGCGCTGCCCAATTCACAAAGCATTTGCTTTGCACATGGGCCTCTTGAGTGGTCCCCTTGTGTGGCGCAAATACCACTTACTGAGACCAGACGGTATCCTGCACAACTCTAGTGGCTGGCAGAGGTACTACAGGTGCCCCAGACCATCAATCGTCAGCCCAAGTGAAACCCAAAATGTTTTCCTGGTGGCTAGTGGTCCCTCTCCCCACCCAATTCCTCACCTGATATAATAAAAAATGTTTTCTTGGTGGCTAGCGGTCCCCCCCCCCCCCGGTGATCGCCATTCCATTTAGAGGCAAAAATATCTCCCTGGTGGCTAGCGTCCTGTTTAGAGAAAATAAATATCTCCCTGGTGGCTAGTGGTCCCTGTTCCCACCTGCTCACCCACCCAATAGATATAAAAACATTGTCCCTGGTGTCTAGTGTAACCCCCCCCACCCCGACACCTCATATAATAATGTGACACATTTCCCTGGTGGTCTAGTGGATTCCCCCCACCCTATCCCCTGTATAGTGACTATAAACTGTATCCTGGTGGTCTAGTGGATTCCCCCCAACCTATCCCCTATCCCTTGTATAGTGACCATAGACTGTATTCTGGTGCTCTAGTGGACCCCCCAACCTGGTAGGGAGTGACCCACCACCCTGCTTCCCCCCAACCTGATCCCCAGTCAGCGATCAGCACAGCCCTCCTTTCTCCGCCATGGCTAGCCACCCACTGAGCTGTCAATGAGCACCTAGTGTATACAGTGCATACTCAGTGACATGAGCTGTCAATCAATGTCACTGAGCATATACTGTATACAGTAGGTGCTCAGTGACAGCTCAGTCGGTGATCAGCCATGGTGGAGAGAGGAGGGCTGTGCTGGTCTCCAATTGGAGGTCGGGTTGGGGGGGCAGGCTGGTGGGTCACTCCCTGCCATGATGGGGGTCCACTAGACCACCAGGGTACAGTTTACAGTCACTATACAGGGGATCATTGATAGGATGGGAAGGATCTGGTAGACCACCAGGGAAATGTGTCACATTATTATATGAAGGGTCAGCGTGGGGGGGGTTACACTAGACACCAGGGACAATTTTTTTATATCTATTGGGTGGGTGATTGGATGGGGGGAGGGACCATTGGCCACCAGGGACATATTTTTAATGATCACCGGGACAGCAATCTGTGATCAGGAAAGGGGAAGGACCACTGTACCACCAGGAAGATGTTCTTATTTATCAATGGAATGGTGATCAGCGAAGGGGAGGGACCACTGAACTACAAGTGAGATTTTTTTTTTTTTTTTTTATGGGTCCGGCGATCAGCAAATTGGGGGACCGCTAGTCACCATGGACTGCTTATGTATTTCCTGAGATGGTGATCGGCAAGGGGGGGCACTCTGCACTCACCACAGCCTATGTAAATGAATCCATAGTGGGCACACAAATTGCCACCTAGCACCTTGCATGCCCAATGGACTCATTTGCATGGCTTCCTTTGTGAATAGTAAATAGCGCCTCTATGCTATTCCTTGTGGGCCCATGCTCCTGGCTGCACATCAGGTTGGTGTTACTGCGGTAGTGCTGTGAATAGCAATTTTGGACACCTGGGTGACAGCAAAGCACAATGCAAAATTTTGCATTGCTTTTGTGAGTTTTTGTGAATCGGGGCCTTGTTCTTTATTATTAATAAATATCATAACACATACTGTACTCACATTATTATACATCCTGTTTCATCTGAGTGCTATTCATTTGCATTTTACAGTTAAAACATGTTCTCTATCATAAATAAGACACATAACTTATAATCATCACTAACTTCATAAGCAAGTACAACGAATATATGTGTATTGTGTCTGCATGTTTTCTGTTCAGACTACAAGTTCTACTGCCTTAAGGACAAGACGTAAACTGTCATTTAAATACTTCCTTTTACTGTTTGAAAAGGCATTAGGGAGAAGTTGCCTTGGTCCAAGTATTTGTACTGGGGCTGGATATTTATATATTCTGGAGGGAAGCTGTAATTGATCTGAATATATTTTAATATAATTTATTGAAATCAGATCATAATACTCAGTCGTAATCTCATTTTTTAACCATTTCGTGCCTGCATAATTATCTCAGTTTTTGACACAGACTACTGTTCGTGCAAAGGATTTGAACAGATAACTTCATATACAGGATTGTTTGTGGATATTTCTTAGAAGCATTTTAAACAAAACATTTTTTGTTTAGCATTTGTGACTATAGTTTTATGAGAAAGATGTTTGAAGTAAAAATAATTTTATTTATTTCTGTGCTGGTCTGACTATTTTTTAGATGAGATAAATGGTATTTATGACTCTTTAAATTTACTGTAAGTCTGCTTCTTACAGCCTTCATGGTGCTGCCCTACTTCAGACTTGGAGGAGGACTTTAGTCTGTGTTTGTTGATCACTAACTTTGTGTCACTTCATATTCATTTCTATTACACTTCTTTAGTGACTGATTATTTTCCACCCCATGCCACAACACTTCCATAGTTTTACTTCATTTCAAAACACTTTTTTCATTATTTTTATTTCTAGTATAACTCACAAATGCTATGTATTTCCAAATTGCATTTTCTTCCTGTTGTCTCTTAAAAGCGAACTAGAACCCTTGCTACACATCCCATATGTATTTCCTATTAAATAATACTGCCACCTACCTAGATTTCAGCAAAGCCTTCGATACCATTCCACATAGAAGGCTGGTAAACAAGATGGGTAGTCTGGGGTTGGGTTGCAAAGTGGTGAATTGGGTTAGTGACTGGCTGAGGGACAGTGACTGGCTGAGGGAGAGAAGGCAATGGGTAGTAGTAAATGGAACCCAGTCAGAGGGCATGGAGGTGACCAACGGGGTACATCAGCGATCAATTCTAGGACCAGTCCTCTTCAATGTCTTCATCAGCGACATTGCGGAGGGGCTGGAGGGGAAGGTTTGCCTGTTTGCAGATGACACCTAGATCTGCAACAGAGTCGATACTCCAAATGGAGTGATAAGGATGAAAACAGACCTAGAAAGGTTGGAAATATGGTCTGAGGTGTGGCAACTGAGGTTTAATGCAAAGAAGTGCAAAATCATGAACATGTGGAGTAGGAACCCGAGAGAGAGCTACAGGATGGGGGGGGGGCTGCTAGCAGTCACCAAAGAGGAAAGAGATCCGGGGATCATTATCACAGATGACCTGAAGCCACCAAGCAGGCAGAAAAGGCAGTGGGAAATGCCAGTGGGGTGTTAGGTTGTATAAAAAAGGGTATGACAAGCCGAAGAATGGAGATACTGGTCCCACTGAACAAAACACTGGTGAGGCCTCATCTAGAGTACTTTGTACAGTTCTGGAGGCCACACCTTCATAAGGACATTGACAGGGTGGAGACAGTGCAGAGGAGAGCAATTAAGATAGTGCAAGGATTACAGCATAAGACATACGAGGAAAGATTAAAAGACCTCAATAGGTATACGTTGGAGGAGAGGAGGTAATGGGGATATGATCGAGACGTTCAAGTACCTCAAGGGCATAAATAAGATGGGAAGGGAAACACCTTCCAGTCTAAAAAGAGTACTAGAACAAGAGGACATGACATGAGATTGGAGGGGGGATATGTAAGGGGAAATGTGAGAAAGTTCTTTTTCACTGAAAGGGTGGGGATGAATGGAATGGACTACCCCAGGGAGTAGTGGGAGTAAGCACTGTGGTGGGATTCAAACATGCATGGGATAGGAATAAGGGAACCATAGAAATGAGAAGGAATAGCTAAAACCAATGACCAGCTATGGTCACAGGCTGTTATTACAGGTAGGGCAAACAGGCAGACTGGATGGGCCTGATGGTCCCTTTCTGCTGACAACTTCTATGTTTCCATGTCTTACAAGTGCTATATATAAGCATCTTTTCGCAAGTGCTACAGTGTGTCCACCATGACATTAAAGCAAATGTACTTATTTAATAGTACTATCTTAAAAATGTTATAAAAGAGTGTTTTAAGCACTGCAGTGAATTTGATGTGTTAATATTAAAGCAAATGCTCTCATTTCACTTCATCCTTTTGATATTATAAACTTTTTTCCACCCCTCTTTCACATGTAGTTTAACACATATTTAACATTTATAGTTCTTATTGTATATCAAGCTTTGTGCTTCTCTTCTGATCTCATTATGTAAAATACTTCTCTTTTCAGCTTATTTGAATAAATTTGTCTTGCTTTTTCTAGTCTCTGCATTTAATATTTTCTATTAAGCTGTCTAAGCTTGAACACAGTGCCAGCTCCATGGCAACATATTCTTAGTTTATTAACTCCTGTTGTACTTAAACATCTACTATGCTTTCTGTTGTGTTTGGGGAAGTGAGTAGCATTGTGAAATGCTCCTTATATACCCCCTATTCTTAATACGGCAACAAAATTGCCCTTCTACACTGTCAAGCTAAACATACACTTAGAATTTTTCTTAAAATAAATATCTTTTGCAAAGTAAATAGTTTTTTTCCAAACCTTATTATGCAGGTCCTATTCTCTGGTTTTGTAACTGTGTGGTCGGATTTATGTTTACTAGCTTTTTCAGGTTGACAATTTTTCGTCACTGTCTCTTGCCTACTATTCTAATCAGGGATTAAAAATTCTATGCTAGTGTTCTGCAGTTACTATAACTATGCTTGTTGTTTTCACACTTTCGCACATTTGCTTTATGTCTAAAATTCCTCTTAGAAGTTTTTATTCTGTCATTTACTTCTGTTGTTACCACTATTATAATTCATTTTTCATAGTATCTGTTTATTGGGTGGGGAAGGAGGTGCACGGAAGAAGTTGTAAAGAAATGAGCACACATATACTGTATAAGAATGGTCTTACAACACTAAAAAACGAGGCAGAGAGAAGAAATGACATTATGCAGTACATTATATGGCAAATAAAATTACCCTAGGACAAAAACAACCTTATAATAACAGATGACATCTATTGATAATCCAAACTTTTCTAGGTGAAAACGATAACATATCTGCCTAAACAATTTTTTAAAACTCAGTAAACTAAAATACAATAAGGGGTATGGGTGAATCATTGTCTGTGTCAGGAGACACCAATGCAGATCAAATGCTTCGTCCGACCTTCCCCCTGACCTGTCCAACAAAGGCAGCCAAAGAGCCATAGGACAATCTACTCCAAGCACTTAGGGCAGAGATAACAGATAAACAAAGTAGTCTGGGCCCTCAAAGATCCTGACCCAACCAATAGACTCATTAAGATTGAACTTGAGGTTAACTGCTCCAAGTTCTTCAACCCAGAAAGCTTCCCTGGTCAAGAGGATTTTATCCACATTTCCTCCTCTAGGGGGGCTATTACTCTTTTTCTAACCTCAAAAAAGTAACATTGGAATACTATACTTCATGTTACTAGAATGACATGAGGCTGGGGGTCTCCTGTTCCCAGCCTAATAGCACTTTTATGTTCAGCCATACGATGATGTAGTTGTCGTAGTTTTTTTCTACATAAACCAAATCACAGGGCCGTTTTATAACACAGATCAACTGCTCTGTCTTACAACTAATAAAATCTTTAATTTATGAGAGAAATGTGATATACTGTGAAACAAATCAATATTTGGAGAAAATATTAGAACACAGGATATTTATTGAAGACATTTTCTTTGGCCTGGCACTGAAGGAAAGCTACAGGGTTTTGTCACATATGTGAATGAAGTGACTATTTGAGTTTTACTGTGGGATATACTCTAGTAAGACAGAATTTTCCTTTCTGGACTTAGGGATTAAAGCTGAAGAGAAAAAAATGACTACAAGGTTATATAGAAAAATTACTGATCAAAACATTTTGCTCCATCATTGTAGCTTCCACCATTCAGATTTGAAGAACCGCTTGGACAATTTTTTTTTAATTAAATTGAACTCTGCAAAGGAGTAGGACTACATTAATGCATCAGAAGATTTAACGGAACTATTACTTGAAAGAGAGGGTACTCTTGGAACATCATAAATAAACCTAGAGAAAAAAGTGCCAACATGAGATGAGAGGAACTATTGAGGTACAAACCAAAATCAGTAGAAACACTAAGAATTGTGTTTTCAGCAAATTTCTGTGAAGAAATGTGATTGTTGAAACAAATATTGTATAGATATTGGGGAACTCTTCGAGTAATAAAAATAGGAGAAATAATGTTTAAAGAGAAGCCGTTGGTGGTAACGAAGAGAGTTTGCACTATAGGGACAGAACAAGACATTCGGTACATAAACTCCTCGGGCCAGAAGTGGCATCCTTCCATGGGCAGCCATGATAAAGGTCAGTTAGCCATGTGGACATTACATACACTGTAAATATACTCCAGAAACAAAATAGTTTCCCAATGATTTTTGATTCTGCTGTAAAGAGGAGCACATTAGGAAAATTAGAGGGGTAGAGTCAGCTGAAGCTTCCCCTCCATCTTTTCACTTAGCAGCTAGCTGAGACAGCTAAATGTGACCTGTGAAAGCAGAAACAAGTTTGCCACAGATCCATTTTTGATTCTGCTTTTAAAAGCAGCATATTAGGGAGAGTAAAGGGATAGAGCCAGCTGTAGCTCCGGTCACCCCTTTCACTTGACAGCCAGCTGAGACAGCTAATGAGAGGGACCTGTAACCTGTGAAAGCAGAGTTAGGTTTGCCCCAGATCCATTTTAAGCCTCCATCTGTCAACGGTCCTCCACACTGCAGGCCTCTGTACTAAGGACCAAGTGCAAAGGACATAACTGGGAGTCTGCCAGGGAGTCAGTCTGGAGAGACAGCCAATAGCCAGGAACTTTGAACATGTCAAAACTGGTAAATCTGTATATTGTTTATTTATTCCATTTTGTTGACTGGGTAAGCTCACTGATCCCAAACGGTCCCTTTTTCAGTGGTGACTCGAAATTAGTTACGTAGAACCCTGTGTGGAACAGGACACAGCAGTGATACATTTAAATAGGGATAAGTACAATACCTTGTTTGTTTGAACCTATTAAAGCAAGGTCTTAGCAGCACCCTATCTGGATGAGGACTACAAATCAATTTAGCAGCCTATTTGTGCTAAAGTGCTGCTTATTGGTACTGCTGCTGCCAGTTCAGTTTAAAAATCTGTGCTAAAATTGATGCTTATTGGCATTGGCCTAGCTGGGTGAGCACTAATAGTTAAATTAGTAGTTTGTTTTATAGTGGTACTTATTGCTACTACTGATACTTCCCGTTTAATTTAGTTGTCTGCTAAAGTTGAAGCTTATTAGAAACATAGAATTTGATGGCAGATAAGGACCACTTGGCCCACCCAGTCTACCCATTTTTCCCCTACCTACATTATGACCATGGACCATACTTGATCTACAGCTCTTTCTTCCTCTCCTCTTCCACTATGACTCCCTTGTGCCTATCCCATGCATTCTTGAATTTCACCACCGTTTTTCCCCACCATCTCTGCTGGAAGGCTGCTCAAGGAATCCACCACTCTTTCTGTGAAGTACTTCTTCACATCTCTGAATCTAAATCCCTCCAGCTTTATAGCAAGTTCCCTTGTTCTTGAGCACCTTTTCATCTGAAGAATACTTCACCTCTTGTACCTTATTTACACCCTTTGAGGTATTTAAAGGTCTCTATCATATCACCCCCTCTCCCTCCTTTCTTCCAGGGTGTACCTATTGAGGAGGTCATTTAGTCTCTCCTAATAGGGCTTTTGATGCAGACTGCACCATTTTAGTTTCCCTCCACTGGAGTACCTCTCCTCTGTCTATGTCCTTTCAGGGACGTGGTCTCCAGTAATGGACACTGTACTCTAGGTGGGGTCTTACCAGTGATCTAAACAGAGGCACAGACCGCCTCACTCCTTCTGCTGGTGATACCCCTTCCTATGCACCCCAGCATCCCATTAGCCCTCTCGACTGCCTTGTTGCACAGCCTGGCCACCTTTATGTCATCTTATATAATTATCACCAGATCTCTTTCCTACATGGTAATCGACAATACCACTCCACACATTTTGTACTGTGCCACTGGGTTTCTGTGCTCTAAGTTCATTATTTTGCACTTTATCACATTGAAACTCAGTTGCCATTCCCTTGACCGCTCCTCTACTTTTCTCAGGTCTCTGCCCATGCCCCCCAAAGTGTCCACCCTTTTGCAGATTTTGGTGACATCCACAAAGAGGTAGACCTTCCCTTCCAGCTCCTCTGCAGTCACTTATAAAGACATTAAAGGGGACAGGTCCCAGCACTGATCTCTGAGGCACGCCGCAAATCACCCTCCCTTCCCCAGAATGAACTTCATTTACCGTCACCCTCTTTTGCTTACCCCCCAATCAATTTGTTATACAGTTTGTCAGCTTTGGATCCACTTGTAACACCCAGCTTGCTTACTAGTCTCCTATGTGGAATGGTGTCAAAGCCTTACTAAAATCTTGGTAGGCCATGTCCACCGCTCCACTCTGATCAAAATCCTTTGTCATCTAGTCAAATAAATCTAGAAGATTTGTTTGACATGAACCCACGAACAACGGATGCTACTTTGGGTCTTATAACCTACTGATTCAACATTTTCCACAGTGCTTTCCTTCAGCAGGTGATTCCCTAATATCCCCACCACTAGTGCAGGCTGACTGTCCTTTAATTGCCAGCCTCCTTTCCTTGCAACAGAGCAATAAAAGGTGAGCACTTTAGAGAACAGTCACTTGGGCCCTCTAAAAGACACCCAAAGAAAATAGCCTTTGTGATCTTAATTTAAAACTTTTTTATTCACAAGCTTGTTTTTACAGGGTGCATAGAAATAAGGTACTAAAGTGAATAGTATAATTAATATACAACATACTCACATCTGTATGTCTTATAATTATGTACAAATCATTCCCTACCATTAGCCAGCCACCAGTGAATACCCCAGTGCTTCAGCTCTCGCCTTTCTTAGGCTATTGCCTATTAACTATTGCCAGCCTCCTCCCTGCTACCACTTTTGTTTAGTGAGACTACATCCACCCTCCTCCAGTCTCCAGATCTATTTCTGTTTCCAGTGAGCTGTTAAATAGGGCTGTCAGAGGTTTAGCCAGTATATCCCCGAGCTCCCTCAATAGCCTTGGATGCACCCCTTCTGTACCCTTTGCTTTGTTCACTTTCAGATTAGAGAGTCTTTTCAAGATTCACTCCTCCAAAAAATGACTGGTGTACATCCCCCTTCCTCCAAAACTTCTGTTACTTTCTTGTGGCCCCTCCCCTTTTTCTTCTTCTGTGAACACTGAACAAAAGTATTTGCTCAGGATGCCTATTATTTTACAGTATGTTATTGATACAGTAGTCTGTTTTGTAGTATCACTTACTGCTATTACTGATACTTCCAATTTAATTTACAGGTCTGTGCTAAAGTTGAATCTATTGCTACACTCTATCTGGGTGAGCACTACAATTCAACATCTGTTTCAGTACTACAGTTGTTGCCTAATTATTAGTATGGGGAACAGAGGGGAGAAAGACAGTTGTGATGGCTGTGGGGTGCTGCTCCCTAGGGATATGCTCGGGAGGAGGGGGCACTGCCCCATGTGCAGAACCATGGCAGAGCTCCACACTCTTCTAGTGACACCAACGGTAGAAATCTCTCAGTTGCATCATCAGCTCAACTGGATTCCACCCCACACCTCCACTTCCCCAGAGACCCACTGGCCCAGAGGAGGAGAGAATGGTGGGGAGGGGTTGGGAAGGGAGGCAAGGTTAGCCACAGAGAGATTGTGCAGCCCAACACCATCAAGATGGCAAAGCATTTTGCACCCCAACAGAAGGCTCAGGTGCCTCTTTTGGGGGGACTGTGAGTCAGTCAGTGGTGTGGGGCAGGTCAGCAGGATGGCATCCAAGGGAATAAGCAGAAGCAAGTCTACATGGAAAGCCCTGGTGGTTGGGGACTCAATGATTAGGGGAGTGGAGAGGATGGTGGGAGGGGAATTGCAAGGGAGGGGGATGGTCAGGTGCACCAGCCATAGACAGAACAGGGAGCATGGCAGAGAGGGAGTGGAGGAAGCTGGGGGTTCTGCTTTATCTGGGCACTAGTGATCTGGTGAACCAGTCTGTGTTGATGGTGAAGTGGAACTTTTGAAGACTGGCGGACAAACCCCCGTGGCCTTTTCTGAAGTCCTCCCTGTGTGGGGCAGGGAGGGGAAGAAGTATAGAATTGGAGGGAAGATGCAGAGGAGTTTAATGGATGGCTTAAGGAATAGTGTCAGGAGAAGAAGTACCACTTTGTAGGGGACAGGGGGACCTCTGGGACTTCTGGGACAAGAGACTCTTCAAGGGTGATAGACTCCACCTGTCTAAAGATGGGACCTGTGCACTGGGGAGAAGTCGAACGTCTATATCGCACATGTAAACTGATTGTGGGGTAGACTGGGTCTAGGGGAACCATGGTGACAGGTCAGAAGAAGGGGGTTCTAGCTAGTACTCCCCCACATCTGGTGGCTAGTAACAGCTTAACAGGTATAAAGAGGAATAAGGTAGAATCTGGGCCAGGTGAAGGGGCGTTAGAGAGGGGGAACACAAAATGTACAAACATCAAGAAAAACAAGAGGCTAAGAAAACATGGGAAACACAAGAGTCATAGACATGGGACTAGCAAAGCGGTGTCAGGGTCAGACGGAAGGGAGTGTGACAGAAATGGGAAACAAGAAGCTAATGGCTTGGAATTTTGGCTTGCATTTTTTCTGGCCTTCTGAAAACACACACACACACTCACACACACACTGGGATTCCACTACCTAGCAGCATCTAGATAAGGTGATGGTCTGAGTAATAAATCTCAGACAGAGTGACCAAGAGGAGGAGTGGACATACATACAGACACACACAGTTTGAAAGGATTGGACCACTCAAATATAAACTAAATGTTAAAATAAATATAATTGGACACCTATAGGTGTTCAAACTGATTGGAACAGTTAAATACATACATGGTAAATGGTTGGTTCATTCAAAGGGGACAGGAATTACTTCTCTAAGGGACGCTATAAGATGTTGAAAGACAGTGACATCCAGGCAGTGGTCTGCTGGGGTTACCATCAGAGAGGAGAAACTTTGAGCCTACTGCTCTAACTACAGTATGTTCATGGGAGCTGACAGCATAGGATTTCAGTATCTCTGTAGCAGAGTTAGGCTACACCCTCAGCTGTGACCGATGGACCACTTTTCTATCTCCTTATTTCCTAGCTACAAAAAAACTTCTGTTGCACAACAGTTAACACTTTCCTGTTTGCTTTTCTTCTTCATCTGAAGTTTATTTCCACATGCTGTGACAAACCTGGTGCTAAAAGTGGCTTAGTACTAGTTGTCCAGAGAAACAAGGGGAGACCAATACCCAGATACCAGCCCTAGTATCCAGACATACGGGCAAAGAGCAGGATGGCACACCTACAGGATCCTGTGGAGGACAAGGTTCTGGAGGAGGAAGGGCTTCCCAGTGTGCATACCAGAGCCCAGGTGAGGAGAACTGGAGAGGAGCTATTGCCTGGATTTGAGTTTGAGGGAATGCGGAGACAGACCAGCATCAGAGAGAGGTGGAGCACTGCTGCCAGGTGCTGATGGAGGGTTCCCAACCGGAGGATTTCATGGTGGAGGCAGAGGACCAGGATCCATGGGTTCTAGAGGAGGAGGACCCCCCCCGATGGAACCTTTGTTGCTAGCCACTTTAGAGATCCCGTTGTTGCCCATTTTTCCAGGCTGCTGCTACTTGGAGGATAATGAGATGAAGGCTCCAGGTAAGACTGTTTCTAGACATATGCATACTGGGGTGAAGACTACAAGCAACAGGGAAGACACCATGGTAGCTGAAGGGACTTTCCCATGTTTTGAACCCCCTGTGATATGGGATGAAATGTATGAAACATGTAGTGTTTAAAATGAATGTAGCTTTTAACGCTGGTGTTGAGTACAGTCAGTTGAGGGTACCAGAATGGTGTAAGGGTTGAAAGGTAACTCCTGGTATGTTATAAATAAGGGTTGAAAGAAAACCCCTACTGTGTTAGAAATAAGGGTTGAAAGGAAACCACAAAGATTTTGGTAGTTAGGAACTGGCTGGTTGATGTTCAGCATGAGAAGGTTCCTTGTCTACCAGAAAATATATGAAAGGGAAATGGATAAATGAAATGTATGAAATGATTACAAGAAATGTATAACATAAAAGAAATGTCTATACTGTATGATCTTGATATATTTTTAAGGTCGTACGAGAGAGTATGTGAGCAATTTCAGTTAGCTAAGACTTCGTGGTCAACTCATCTCACACCCTTACTTACGGGGCAGGCTTTGCAGAAATTTACTAAAATGAGTGATGAAGACTATGTTGATTATGATAAGGTTAAAACAGTGTTGTTAAAACATTTTGAATTAAATCCTGAGACTTACAGAAGGAAATTTAGGGAGTTAAAGAAAAGCCCAGAAGACAGTTATGTGGAATTGTAGGTTCAATTGTGTCTTGACAGGTGGGTGGATGGGGCAAAAGCAGACACTGTGGAGCTAATCAAAGATTTACTTGTGAGGGAACAATGTCTTAAAATTGTACCTGAGGACCTGCATGTATGGCTGCTAGACAGGGTATGACACTCCTTGAATGAGGTAACAGCAAGAGTTGACCTGTATGTGGCCAGCAGGCCATATACACAGCGCAAGTCTTATGGTGGGGGGCAGCACATGGTTCTAAGGGGTCCCATGGGGGGCAGCCCAAAGGAAACCTGCCTGCACCTGAGACCAAAGCAGAACCCTCCGGTTCTAAAGGGAACCAAGAGCCGAGGCCCAAGAAGTGTGATATTTGCAATCGAATGGGGCACTTGAGGTATAACTGCCCTCAAAAAATGGTTAAGGGGCAAAGGTCTGGGGCAGAGGATGCTCAAAATAGCACTGGTAATGATGGTAGGGTGTGTGCAGCCTGAAGAACCACATGCCTCCTCCAAGCATATGCACCCTGTTGTAGTTAATGGGACAGTAACCTAGGGATTGAGGGACACAGGTGCTTACATCTCCCTGGTGAGACAGAATCTAATCCAGGTGGAGCAGATGCTTCCAGGGCAATACTCCAGTCAGGGGAATCACAGAGCCAGCAGTCCAAACACCAATGGCTTGAGTCTTCCTGAGTTGAGAGAGTGGCCATGCAGAAAAGGAGGTGGGAGTTGTAGAGGATCTCCCTGTACATATGATCATGGGGAATGATTTTGACCACAGGGAATCTCTGGTGTGTGCTATAACCTGCAGCCAGGCAAAAGGGCAAGCTTCTGAGGGTGAAGAGGGAGTGACTCAATCAGGCCCAGCCCCTCCTTCAGCAGCTGAGGAAGTGGCTAGCAGGGGGGGAAGGGCTGGCAAGAAGCAGCAGTCCTGAGCCTCAGCCACAAATGGAGAAGATCACAGAACTTCATTCTGAAGGGGAGCTGGGAAGGGTCAGACGAGAGGAACTGGGTGCTGCACAGCTGGCTGATCCTACCTTGCAAAAACTGAGGGAAATAGCTAACAGGACTGAGGGTCCTCAGGAGGGTAAAGCGTCAGTTTACTGGGACAATGGGCTGTTGTACAGAGAATGTACATCAGGGGAAGGGCTAGATGGAGAGGTGCTCCAGCTTCTGGTAGTCCCTAAGTTTCACCGCTGGAAGCTTTTAGCCTTTGCCCATGATATCCCTTGTTTAGGCCACTTGAGTGTGAGGTGCCTAAATCGATGATTGGCTGCTGTTTGGGGACATAGGGTCTCAAATCTGGCTGCTCCCATTTAGTCTGATGTAGTCCAACATGGTTCCCCACTTGTGCAGCCCTGGTGCAGCCAAGCAAAATGCTTTATTTCAAATAAAACCCCACTGTGATGTAGTTCCTTTTGTGCCCTATTAAACAAGCCCAGAGTAGACTAGTGGGGTCTCAGCCACCAGCAACCTGAACTTCAGAAAGGTAGACTTTGCCAAGATTCGGGATCTGGTAGGCAAGGGCCTGGGGAAGCTGCACGAGGCTGGTGATGCACAGAACATGTGGGGTTTGTTGAAGAAGGAGCTTGAAGCAGCCTTAGATATCTGTATCCCATTTCTTTTATTTATTTTGTAAACTTTTGTTAACCGGGTGGGGATGCACTGGGCCATATAGTTCTTTTACAGGCTTGACCCTGGTACAGAAATAACAGACTTAAACAGATACTGTACATAAGTGTAGTAACACACTTACACAGTTATTGTATAACACACGTACCTCAGAAGACAAAGTGCAACTACAATAAGCAAGTAATTACTGAATACACATAGCAATAGGTCATAGCGATAAGAGTATACTAAAAACAAGTGCATCTGTCTTCAATAAAAAGGTGTTTCTTGTATTTGAGTTTGGAAAGATCAATGTTGGCAACTTTTCTAATCCCCATATCAGTGTTGTTTCATAGTTTAGAGACTGAGTAATGAAATGATTTTTGATTCTTTGTTGTTTTAAAAAACGGTATTTGAAAAGATTCCAAATCATTTGACCGCAAAGATCATGTGCAAGTTTTCAGGACAAATAGATCTGCTAATGGGCTGCCATAATCTTTCTGCAGCAAAAAGCAACTGTAAGCAATAAGGGAAAAAGGCCAAGAAGTGGCCCCCTGGCTAATTGACCCAGCACAAAAAGAGCACTTGTAAGTACTGGAAAGAAAGGGATTGCCTCTAGGCAAGACAGTAGTACAGAGCAATACAGAGCAACACTGAGGGACTGTTAGGCTAAAATTAAGAAAACCAAGGAGGGACTGTGAGACAGGATAGCAATAAGAACTGCAGATAACACAAAAGCCTTCCTTCAGTATATACTACAGTATAATGGAAAGAGGAAGGTAAAGGAGCAGATTTGTTATCACGTCATAAGGGCGACCCAAAATGAGTGACTAGAAATATAGTGACTCATTTTGGGTACTTTTATTGTGGGCTACCTTGCAGGATAGCGAGGGTATGGGATAGCGACCAGGAGGAAGGGCGAAAGGAAGGGAGGAATAGCGAGGGGAAGGGGAGGGACAGGGAAGGGGTTTTCAGGCACTGGTGTACCTGCTGCTGCTCAGCTAGCTGTGTGGTGTGGTGGTGTGGGAGACTAGCTCTGGCAGAGCAGCGACTGGGTTCGAGACTGGGATTGGTTACATTTTGCTGCGGCACTTAATTTTTTGCGATATACGGATTTTGCCCTTCCTGACATGCACCCTGGAGCTGAGAATCCTAATTGGGGTGCAGGGGCACAGCCTGCAAAACACTTTTATTACATCCGAAGTCGGTCGTTTTAAAGTGTGTATCGCCGATTTGCTTTTCAGCAGTATACACTCGCCATAATATCAATTGCTGTTTTGTGATCACTATTATGACAGGAAACCACAAATTTGGTCCCTGAAAACAAGGGAAGGGGGAGAAACATGAGAGAGAACCGTGGGCAATGGCTGTATGCAGAATGAGTACAAGCAATCATTGTGCAGTGTGGTTTGGCATACAGACTGGACAGGAGAAAAGGCACACTAGGATGAGACCCCAGGACTTCAGGAGAGCAGATTTTAAAGAAATGGAAGACTTCTTAGGAAATGCCTTTAAGGGGGGATAGCTGTGGGAGTGGAGACACAAAGGAACAGAATAACTAAGGTAACAGCAAGCTGTTTGAAGGTAGTAAGGAATGGTAAGAGGAGAAAGAGGCCACTGTGGTTTTCAAAGGAGGTGGCTAAGGCAGTAAGGGAGAAAAAAACAGCTTTCAGAAAGTACAGAGAGACCCAATCTGAGGTGGGCAGGGAGCTATACCTAGAGACACAAAGGGAGGCAGGAAGGAGGATAGGACAGCAAAGGCTCAGGCTGAGGAGAGGATCACCCAAGAGGTCAAGAACGGGGTTAAGACTTTCTTCAGGTATGTGAACAAAAAAAAGGAAGGCAAGGGATTGTATAGTGAGGCTCAAGAGTCTGGTGGGGGGTACTGTGCAAAAGAAGACAAAGAAAAAGGGGGAGGGGATGGACCGATGAGTGTTAACAGACATCAGGGTGAGTGGACATAAGTCCAAATATGGAAGAGAGTCCACTGGGATTGGAAGCCCTAAAGGAAAACAAGACTATGGGGCCTGAAGAGATCTACCCAATGGTACTTAAGGAACTGAGCAGAGTGCAAGCTGCCCTCTGGCAACACTATTCAGCACCTCATTTGAGATGTGGGGTAGTCCTGGAGACTGGAGGAGGGCAGATGTGGTTCCTCTGCACAAGAACAACAACAGGGAGGAGGCTGGCAGTTACAGACCAATCATTCTCACATCAGAGATGAGGAAATTAATGGAGTCCCTGCTGAAGGACAGTCTTATGTAGTATCTGGAGATAAATGGGTTACAGGACGACAGGCAGCATGGCTTTACAGGGGAAGGTCATGTCAAACAAATCTCATAGACAGGAGTTTCAGGGGAGGGGAGTAGATGTAGTAGCAGTAGTAGTAGATTTTATTTCTTTATAGTGCCCTTCCCCGAGGCCTAGTGCACCAGTACAGAGTAGTGATTATGATAGCACAGCCACTATCATAAAATGATCTTAAATAGAACAAATACAAAATAAATAAAAAATACCCTCATATAAAAATAACCCTTAAATCTTCAAATAATATTGCACATAACTAAATATCAAGTATCAGTGTTGCTAGGGACGTATAACCCCAAAAGCCTGAGAAAATAGGAAGGTTTTAAGGCCCCTTTTAAAAGTCTCCACTCAGGGGGCCTCATTTAATGCCATGGAAGGGAATTCCATAACATAGGGCCAGACACTTCAAAAGCTTGGTCCCCAGAAGTTTTCAGTCTCACTCTGGGGACCACAAGGAGACTCTTCAGCAGAGCAAAGGGGGCACATGGGCATGTAGGGATACAGGAGGTCATGCAGGTAACTTGGAGCCTGACCATGTAGGGCCTTATAAGTTAACAAGCCAACTTTATAGGAGATACGCCACCTCACTGGCAGCCAGTGCAGTTCATGCAGTGTGGGGGAGATATGATCTGACCCAGAAAAGCCAGTTAACACCCTAGCAGCAGCATTCTGCACCAGCTGCAGGTGCTGCAACATATCTCCACTGACCCCAAAGTAAACAGCATTACAGTAATTGAGCCCTGAGGTCACAAACACATGCACCAGTGAGAGCAAGTCTTGAAAGGGGATCAAGGATCGAATCCGGGTGATATTCCTAAGATGGTGAAAGGCATTCTGAACTACTGCCGACACCTGAGACTCAAATGTCAGCCCCTCATCCAAAGTGACATCCAGAAACTGTCCTAATACAACCCCCTGTGACCTACACCCGAGATAGGACTCAAACCAACAGATGACCTTGCTGGTGAGTTCTACCTCCTCCCTGAGTCGATCCAAGTCCCATGGTCTATGGTATCAAATGCTGAGGAGAGATCGAGAAAGACAAGTATTGGCCGTTCTCCTCTATCTCTTGCTCTGACAAGGTCATTATGCACCCTGACTAGTGCAGTCTCAGTGCTGTGCTTTGACCGGAAACTAGACTGGAGATGCCTGTAGATGTCAAAGATCTCAAGGTGCACCTCCAGCTTCAATGCTGCCACCTTCTCAGTAACCTTGCCTAAAAATTGCAGGTTAGAGACAGATCGATAATTTGCCAACATATCCAGGTCTAGTGATGGTTACTTCAGCAAGGGATTCACCAGTGTATTTTTCAATACAGATGGGAACATTTCTTCTGAAAGACAACACCTGATAACCTCAGTGAACACTGTGCCCAGCTGCCCGACACAGTTCACTAGTAGATGGGCCAGGCCTGGATCCAGTTCACAACAGGTTGGTCACAGCCCCGAGATCACCTTGACAACCTCTTCAGCCAACACTGGCAAAATCTCTCCCCATGACTTCTGACTGCAAATGTGTCCTCCTGACTTGATACTGTAGGGCCTAAGTGACCCCATTGGTGAGACTGAGGACCTGATAGAAGACACCTTGTCCAAAAAGAACCAAGCAAACTCTCCTCACTTGGTAACTGAAACAGCTTTCGTGGGCTCCAGACAGGATGGATGAAGATGCCTATTCATCACCCAGAAAAGTTGTGCAGGTCAGTTCTTTCCAATGGCAATCTCCCTGGACAGGAACTTTGCCTTCTCACAGGAGACTGTCCTTTGATATTTAGTGTAGTGAATATTCAAAGCCAGTTTGTCTTCCTCCACCCTCAATCTCCTCCAGTGTTGCTCTAGCCTCTGCCCCCTAGCCTTAATCACTCTCAGCTCACAGTCATAGCATAATGATCTGAGATATGAAACTAGTGGGCTTTCATGGACTGGTGCCCCAAGGTTGAAGGCATCACCAACAGCCCTATTAAAGGCTGCCACTGCTTCTTCTGATCTCCCCGGCACAGGCTGCCAAAATACTCAAGCAGTCCAGCACCGCCAGAAGTACCTCTGGCCTAGCCCTCGCAAAGAGCAGTCTTGAACTGTCTACTCAGGAGGTGGACTATAGAGAGGTGCTCTAAAGTAGAACATAATAGTGCAGTGGTCTGACCAACTGATCGGATCCACCCTGAGATTTTCAACCTCAAGTCACAAGGGTAACACCAAGTCCAGAGTGTGCCTGTGTTAATGGGTTGTAGTAGCAAGATTTGTCATCAACCCAGGTGGCGAAGCTGCCAAGGATAATCCATCTGGGCAACTCCAACACCCTATCAGTGATGAAATCCACTATTTCCCACAAGAAATCCCCTCCATTTCCCAATCTGCAACTGGCACCTGTGTTCCCATGCATGGCCATGCACTCGAGCAATGAGATATACCCGACTGGGTGCACCACCAAGTTCAACTCAGCTGTAGAACAGATAGCAACCCCACCCCACCACCACCACTGGTCTTTCCTCAGGCAGTACACCACAGAGAACCCAGCCAGGACAGCTGCCTCCAAAATTGGGCCAGCATCATCCCCCAACCAGGTCTCCATGGAGCAAGCCAGATCGATAGGGGAAGAAGATATAAAATCTGCTATAATAAGAGTCTTATGCCTTATTGATCTAGCATTGCAGAACACTGCTTAAAGAGGACAAGTGTTAGAAGCTGGCCCATCACATACCTCCCTACCCAGTCTGGTGGGATCCCCGGGGATAGGGACTGAACACCTTCGACCTCTCTCAAGTCCCTGACTCTCCCTAGGGCATGTCCTGGTCTTCACCATTCCAGATTCACCCACCTCACTATCATAACCCCAACCCTATGATCCCCCTGGCACCTTCTAGCAATTTCCAGTTCCCTGCAGTGCTGATATAATGCACTAGATGGGGCGGGGGAGTCATGAAAGGGGCATAGCAGAGATGGGGAGTAACCAAGTACAGGAGCACTCCTAAGCAATGCATAGCTACCATTATAGATTGAGAGAGTGCTCCTGACCAATTGGAACACTCCTTTCCTCTGTGCATGAGACACTGTTATTCTGTGAAGAGCATCTCATGTGCAGATGCCTTGGAAATGGGCACATTCCAGGATTGTTTTAAAAAAATATATATATTATTGATCACACTTGAGCAATAATATAATAATATGTCCCCCATCGCCACTTGTTTCTGGATAAGAATGGTTTCACTTGCGTTTTGCTTGAGCCAGAGCAGCTCAGCTTCACTTCGTTGTTCTGTGTCGAGCAGAATGTGCATGAAACCACTCTTATCCAGCAACAAGTGGATCCAGGGGATATATTAGTATATATAACTCCCTACAAACTCCTACTTATGATCCTTATAAAAAAAAAAAAACACCCCCACACTCACTTCACCAGTCACACAGTAAACAACAAAACTACTAATCTTCATTCATACCTGACTCACTTCAAAGCAGTTTTAATACTAAAACCAATTAAAACTACACAGAAACAGTTAAGATAATGTCCCTCTTAAGTCCCAAATTCCAAAATGCTGTGGTGTCCAGTTAATAAATCTACAGTTCCTTGAGTCCAACAAACTCAATTTTAATTAAGTCACAGAAAAAAGCGCAATGGGGGATGATGTCCATGTCACAAATAGTCTGCTACCAGTTAGTGAGGATCAGTACAATGCTCTCATGGCAGTGCTCTAACCACCACCACCATATCCAAGAATAGTTGAATACAAAGTTTATGAGCCAGCAGGCTCTCTCACTGCCTGCTGGGTCATGCAATCCTCCAGAAAACGTACAGCATAGGTCCCACATCTCCTCAGCTGCAGTCCAAAGAGAATCCTCTGGGCTTCAAAATGTCTGACTTTGGGGCAGATCCTCCTGCATAGCAGACCCAGACCTGCCACCGAAAAAACCTGCAGCCATGTTCAACACAGTTCTTTCCACACAGTCCTTGCTTAGCTCATGAACTGGGGAATCTTCACACTCCCACATGGACCGCTGTCTCTCTTGAGTCTCGGCAAATCCATTCCACGTCTCAAACACTTCTTAGCATCAGTAACAGAGGTGTCTAATAGTCCGGTAGTCCACAAAATTCCAGCACTTATCCTAAGGTCAGCTAATCTCCCATACTTCACTTCCACAAATGCACACAAACTCCCAGATCTGCAGAACTCCAAACAGCAGTGGTCAGATCTACTAATCCAGTCACAATTGACCAGACACTGGGGCACAGAGGTACTGCACTCCTAATACTACAAACTAAAAAAGACTAACTCCTTTCTTTAACTCACTGTAGAACCCTATCTATTACTACTAAAATAATTCCCCCTACTACCCTATGTTAAATAAATTCAAAATAAATGCTGAAAGCTGAACACCAAGCAATAAACTGCAAGTGTTATAACATCTGATCTATCTGGACTTCATCAAGGCCTTTGAAACTGTACCACACAGCAGGCTGATAAAGAAACCTAGCATCCAGGGGTTGGGGAGAGGGTGGTGTAGGGGGTATCAAACTGGTTGAAGGATAGGAGGTAGAGCATGGGAGTAAATGGAAGTCACTTGAAGGACAAGATAGTGGCCTGTGGAATACCCCAGGGATTGGTACTGGTCCCTAGAAAATGAAAATGATGGCAGAAGGGGACCTGTGGTCCATTGAGTCTACCCAAACATAGTTTCCTGGGACCTATTGTCACATCAGGGTCCTGTCCCTCGAGATGTCCCTGTTCTCTTCAATGTCTTCATAAGTGACATTGCTGAGGAGCTGTAGGGGAAGGTATGTCTCTTTGTTGATGCCACAAAAATCTGCATTAGGGTGGACACCCAGGAGGGGGTGGAGAGAATGGAAAGGGATTTGAGGAAACTAGAGGATTGGTCGAGGGAGTGGCAGCTGGGTTTCAATGCCAAAAAGTGCAAAATCATGCACCTGGGGCAGGGAAACATGGGGACTGTGTATAAGATGGGAGGGAGGTACGTACAGTTACCAAGCAAGAGAGGGTCCTTGTGGTGATTATATCTGATGATCTCAAGGTGGCAGGGCAGTGCAACAAGGCAGTAGGCAAGGCAAGCTGGATGCTGGGGAGCATAGGGAGGGGGAGTGCTAGTAGGAGAAGGGATGTGGTGCTGCCTCTGTATTGCTCACTCGTGAAACCCCACCTAGAGCACTGTGTCCAGTTCTGGAAGCTGCACCTCTGCAAGGATGTCAACAGGGTGGAAACAATCCAGAGGAGGGCTACCAAAATGATGTGGTGGTTGCACAAAAAAACATATGAGAAGAGGCTGTGGGAGCTTAACATTTATTCCCTGGAGGAGAGGAGAGTGAGAGAGGACATGATTGAGATCAGTAATTACTTCATGGGGGGGTTAACAAGGTGCAGGAGGTGAGTCCCTTTCACAGGAGGAGGAGGACCAGAACATGGGGGCATGCTATGAAGCTTGAGGGGGAGGGTTTAAGAGGTATGTGAGGAAATCCTTCTTCACAGAAAGGATGGTGGGCACCTGGAACAGCTTGCCAGAAGAGGTGGTAGGAGAGAAGACAGTGGGAAGCTTCAAACATGGGATAGGCACAAGGGTATAGTAAGCAGAAGTAAGGGAGGAGGGAGGGATACCTGTGATCAATTAGGTTCCAGGGTGTAGAATAGGCAGGGAAAATAGGGCAAACTAGATAAGTCTACTGGTCCTTTTCTGCAGACACATGCTATGTTTCTATGAATATACTGCTAAAGTGTTAACCCTGGGAGAGGGAGAGTTCCCACTGGGAAGGCCAATGGTATCCACAATGCAACCTGTGGACCTGATGCTTGCTCTAGTAGCTGACTACCTGACAAAGATTAAGCCAAGTAAATCTCAAGGCATAGATGGGATACACCCCATGATCAAAGTGGAACTAAAGGAACAATTGACAACCACTTGCAATAATCTTTTATAAGTTTGCTAAGATTTTATGCTGACGTACTGTAAAGAAAGTCATCAATTAGCCCCCATTAATAGCTCCCATCTTCAGTAATGATGCAAGGTCAGAGCCAAGCAAATATAGGCCTGTCAGTCTAACATCAATAATGGGCATTGATTTGGAATTCCTTATCAAGGACAGAATAGTGGGTCAGATGACTGAGGCCAAAGTTCTTACCCCCTCTCAGCATTTCTTTATGAAGTGCAGATCATGCCAAACCAACCAAATCTCCTTCTTCAAGGAGGTGGCCAGGGATGTGGACATATGTGGAGCCATAGACAGTCTATATATAGTTCAGCAAAGCTTTTGAAACTGTCGTAAATGATGAGTATCCTGTTAAGGTACACCAGTGTGGTATACATGAGGCATACACAAGGTGGACTGCTAACAGGCTAGAGGGCATTAAGCAGACAGAAGTGGTTGATGGGCAGATCCAGTGAAATGGGGAACTTAGCAATATCCTTTAAGGATGAATGCTGGGGCCAGTGCTAATCAACATTTTTGTCAATGACCTGGCATCTAGCGTATTCAGCTGAATGCTTAAGTTCACTGATGACACTAAGCTGGCCATGATGGATTTCTTTGCAGATGGGGCAAACTTTGGGAGGATCTGAACAAGCTGGGCAATTGGTCAGACTCCTGGAGTCTTTGAAGAAACAGAATTTACACTTATAAAGCATTTTTCATACACATTGTATCCCAACGCACTTTACAAGCAATGAGAGACTGGTAGTGAAGTGACTGTAAATATGTAGTGGCAGCCATTCCACTCATCAACACATCCACACAACCTCAGACAATTGCCTGAACTAGTTCTGTGGGAAGGGAAATGTAGTTCCGGACATCGGGAAAAATCCCCATCTCTGATGAAAAGTGCCTTGGGTTCTTTTACTTCCCCCTTGACACCCATCAGGACAGCACCAAAGATGGGCAGAAGGGTTTTCGGTGTCACATCTCAGCTGAAGGATGGCACATACTGACAGCACCCCCTTTGTGCTGCACTGGAATTCCAGCATTTAAGGTTAGAGCCCAAGTCTTGGTGTGGAAATAGAACCCACAAGCTTGTGGCCTAGATGCAGATGTGTTACCAGCTGAGCCATGCTGATACCCATGGGCAAGCCTATTGAGTCTTAGACTTAATTCAGTCAAATGCAAGGTGCTACACTTAGGGAGGAAGAACAAATGTGGGACCTACACACTGTAGAATGTCTCATGTTGCAGCCAAGGACGAAATGGGCCTGTGGTCTTAACAGACAAGTAGCTATAGGTCAAACAATGTATGTGCCACTGTCCAGAAGGCTGGAAGAATGCTTGTGTGAATCAAAAGTGGGATGACAAGCAGAGCAGGGAAAGTAATCCTGCCACTTCACAAGCCCCTGGTCAGGTCCCACCTGGAGTACTGCATGCTGTTCTGGGCTCCCCATTGCAAAGAGGACACTGAGGCAGACGAGAGGGTGCAAGGCCGGCCACCAAAATGTTCAGGATATGGAGGGTAGATGTTATAAGGAGAGGCTGGGCTGTTAACATGTTCACTGTGGAGAAAAGAAGTCCGAGGGGGAGCACTATTGCAGTCTTCCACATGGAGATGCCTGAACTGGTGTTCTCCAATAGGACATGGGGACATGCCCTGAAGTTCAGAGGTGATACATTTAAGGATAGTGTCGGGGGACACTTCTTCTCCCATAGGGCGGTGAACCTATGCACATCTTACTAGTGGAGACAGTGAGCATTAAGACAGTACAAGCATGTAAGGTAAGCCTGAACAACTTTCTGCACACCAAAGGAATCACGGGGTACCATGAGGAGCACAGGCGGTTGCACATCCCTACAACTTAATACAGATTTGCACAGCATAGTTGTTGGCCACTGTTTATGAAGCAAGAGATGGGTGTTGAACTCGATGGATCCAGAGACCCTTCAGACATTAAATTACTACGTTACTTTTACTATGAAACTATGTTTATTTTGTTCAGGGACCTATTTTCAGCACAAACTAGTAGTAATGTCTGATTGTGTATCATACTAGCATCTCGTCTGAGACCACAGGAATGATTTCATTTGTTTCCCAAGCTGAAGTGTGCACTGAGAGCTCTGGATGGGAAATAACAATATTATAACCACTTGTCTACTCAGCTCCTTTTGCATGTGTTGTTGATTATATTGGAGTAGCTGCTAGCAGTTAACCAGATATCAGTTTTCTGTTGACAAAAGTCCAGTCTTCAAAAGCCCAGTTAACAAAGGCATTCTCTCTCCAGTGATTTAAAGGAGCCTGGACAGGTTGTTTTCTCCATATGGTAATGTACAACCATTGAAATGCCAAGGACATTCCAAAAGCAGGTAAATTACGTAACAAGCTGTCTTTAAAAAACTCAAGGAAAGTTATCTGTCTGAACATATTTGAAGTGTGTCATGGAATTAAGTGAAGGTCTGTAACCCTTGCCCTCTTCCACCCTTACATGCGCTATTCTGCATGTAGAAGTGCCATCAAAGCTTAGGCTTCCAACTGGGGGCCTTTTCATGATCTTTATCTATCAGTATTATAGGAACTGTCATTAGTAGTGCACTTACTAACAGCTGGGCTGGGCTGAGGATGGGGAAGCTGCCAAGGGTTAAGACTTCCGCTATGATGCCCTCAGAATGTCAGCATGCTTAGACACTTTTATTATCCTCGTGCACTATAGGGCTGGAAGGACAAAGCATTCCTAAGATCTAGTGATCAAATTACATTTCTGAACCTTCTCAATCCTCTCCATAAATAAGCGGACATTGTGAGAAAGTACTGCTCATGTAAAAAGCACACTGTTCCATTTAAATGCCAGTGCTTCTGAATACTTCATTGTAAATATTTTGAAGCTATATCTTTTTGCATGCAATATAACAGAACTATACAACTGCAGTTTTATCAGAGGCACACAAATACTACTATACTATATTGCAGAGAGGGGGAATTATTGCCATCCGGCATTTCTGACAAATGTTTGATATTTTTTTTTGGTAAAAGAAGTTTCTGTGTTGGTTAAATAGGATCTGCAGCTTATCCTTTAGGTAGGGAAATGGGAAGACTAGGTGGGCCAGGCGGTCCTTATCTGCCGTCAAAGTCTATGTTTCTATGTTTATGTGGACCAAACCACTGGTGGTGCAGAAGCAGCCATCATGTTGCCACCTGGGAAATCTCTGCCCCAATGTGGACGTGCAGGCAATGGATAAACTGGAAATCTGTAGTTGAGTCCTCTCTTCTCAACTGTCCTTTGCTCTCCATTGACTAGTTTTTTTCAGAGGCATATGTAGGAACTCCCAAACAAATTTAAGAGGAGGCAGAATTGAGTTTATGTGATTTCCTGTTCATCTTCTGCTGGCGCACCCAATGCTCCTTTTCACTTGAGCCTCCATGACCCCCATTTTGGGGCCATCCAGGCCACAGTATTAGAGGCAAGAATATAAATAGGCACTGGCTCCTTTGTTGTAACAACACAACCCAACAAATTACCCATATTGAAAGCTGTATGTGCCTTGGGACATAGAATAATTAATCAGTCCCCCAAACACCATTTTATTAATAATAAAATGCATTTCAGATTTGCGCTATTTTCTGTGGTGTTTTTCCAGCTGCCAGAGAAGCAACATGCATTAATAATGCAATAATGCCTAACAGGGTGGGTGTTATGCTGGGATAACATCCCACCTCAGGTGGTTGGGCCCGAGGGGCCACAGTCCAGGTGTCCAACACCTGAGAAGGAATATTATCCCAGCATAACACTCACCCTGGAGGGCATTATTCCTATTATACAATGGCTCTTGTGTAAAACACAAAAAAAAGATGAAAAAGGTACATTTTAAAGTATACTTTCCCTGTTTTTTTTGAATGGGGAAGTATACTTAACAAAAATAGTGATGATTGACTGCCAGTAGGTGGAGCTGCAATATTGTGTCTGTGCAATGTGCCACACTAACCCGCGTCTTAACAGTGGCTGTGAGAGATTGTCATCCTCCTTCCCCGTCCTGTTTTTTTTTTTTTTAATTATTGAAAAAGACATAAAGGGAGGGTATGCTTTTTTGTGTTTGGAGACAGAACGTGTGAACTCCTCGCTGCTCCACCGAACTGAGAGAATGCAATTGAGGGAAGTAAGCGAAGCATGGTGTGATTTGCTCTCACTATGGTAATGGTCTTTAGGAAGAAGTGTCATGGCATGAAGCTACTTGCAATACACTTGCTATGGAGCAGATTATTTATGTAATTTTTTAAATGGAACAGGAGAGAAATTATTATTTATTTTTCTTGGGAGTTTAGCCTGGGGGGGCAGGGGAGCGTTGAGTGCCCATTCTGAGCGGAGCGGGGATGGCGATTGTTACCAGGGTGGGAATCGCCAATAAGGAGCAGATGAAGCTGCTCATAGGGATGGTTGCAGAGCATTTTTTTTTTCAATTACTTATGCGGTCCCGAGTGCACTGGGACTACAGCTGGGATGTTATGCTAGGATAACATCCGCTGGGATGTTATGCTAGGATAACATCCCTGCTCCAGTTCCAGTCTGACCAATCAGGGAGCAGGATTCTGTCTTGCCATTGTTAATTTACTTTTTTATATCCTTGTGACTGCACCTTGATCTCTGAATGGGAAGGTTTAGGCAAGTTGCTGCATTTGCAGCCAATACTAATGTCAGTAGAGAAAGTACTATGGTGTAAGAGAAGGCAACGTGGTCTAGGGAAGGTTGTGACCTGCTGGTTCATGGACTGAGATAAGAACAGGCGATCATAGGTTCATGTTCCACCACAGTCACTAACTCACTGGCTTGAGCAAGTCACTAGACCTCCTGCTAAGGGTGAATCAATGCCAGTTTGGAGTTTACATTGGTGGAAGCACCAAAAGACGGCAAAGAAGGTCTGAAGAGACTCAGCTTCACTTTAACATTTTGACAATTCAGCATCATGACCTAACATTTTTTTTAGGATCAGTTACTGAGCTTATGCAAGATACATGACATGCAGCAGTCAATCAGTAACACTGGAGATCAAGAACTTCTTGTTCTGTACATGCCATGGTACCTTTTCCAGCTCTCACTTGGCAGAGAAGGATGTGGCTTCTCCTGGGAGCTCTTTATTTCTGTGCCAGAAGATTTATTTGTGATCTGAAAAGTTATAAAGTGTCACAGAATCATGAATTATCATTCTAATTAACTAGTTAACAGCAGTTTAAGAACCAGTGTTCTGGCTGATCATTTAAAATATGAACATGGCATTCCTCGAAGAGCCATGTCCATTTTCTTTTTTTTTTTTTTTAAACTTTCAGTCTTTATTGAATTTTAACAACAAGATATACAAGGGAGGGTGTAAAATATTTACATAAAAAAGAGAAAAAGGATTATAAGGAAGGGAAATAATATAAAAAAACAACATATTATTATGTGCACATACATCAGGTGAATCAGAATATTTCATTTCCTAGACAAGAGTGGAAGCTAGAGAATACAATTAAACATTTCAGAGCCATACAGTTAGTACTGTACAAGGAAGGGAAAAAATAGGGATAAATCTTTCAGTAAGGTGTAAAGTCGGACCGTGAAGACATTATATACAGAACCCATTTTCTCCATTGAAATTCAAAAGCCTCTTGTGATTTGTTAAGGCTGTAAGACTCTCCATCTTGTACAAATCTAGCATTACTTGCTGCCAGAGGTCCAGGGTGGGGGGTGAATTTGAATACCACTTTTTAGTAATAGCCTTTTTAGCAGCCAAAAGGGCCAGGTTTAGAATTTTCTTAGAAGGAGCATCTGCTATTTCCGGAGGGAAGAGGCCAAATAAGAAGAGTTGGGCATTTAAATTTAATTTCTGGGATATTATCTGATGGAGAGCCTCGTTAAGTTGTACAAAAAAAGGCCGAAGGGCCGTGCATGACCAAAAAATATGCCCCAAAGAGGCAGGAGAGAATCCACATTGTCTCCAGCAGCTAGCGTTTGATTGCTTTAGATACCTCTGAGTCACCGCAGGGGCCCTGAAGTATCTAACAGCGAGTTTCCATGCAAAGTCCTTCCATGTCCCTGAGCCAACTCCCTTATACATGTTCTTCAGGTAGCTTTGCCAGTCTGAGGGAGACAATTCCATTAACAGGTCTCTCTCCTACGCTCTCCTGACCTCCTCTAAAGCCTGAATCTGAATCTTAGAGAGAGCTCTATATAGAGTAGAGATCGAGTGAGAAGGGACAGGTCTCCCGTCCACCGCAGAGACCAATACATGCAGTAGGTCTGGTGGGGGTGCATCCTCCCAAGGCAGCTTCCCCAATGCATTCAGGAAATTCCTAGTCTGAAAGTATCTAAATCTTTCATTGTATGCAACATTATGCCTTTGGGTAAATTCTGTAAAGGACAGGATCCTGCCTCCGGGAATGAAATGATATACCAAGTGAAGGCCCGTCTTGAGCCATCTGATAAAACCCTTATCTAACTTGCCGGGAAGGAAAGCATCCAGATAGGGGAGGGAGAATAAAGCAGGTCTCCAGAGTTTAAAATCTCTGGCTGCTATAGTTCTATGTTAGCATTTAAGTGTTGTCTGAGTGTAGGGATTGGTTATGGTTTCTATGCTGATCATGAGAGGAAAGGATAATAAGGTATTATAAATATCCATAAGTTCTAATTCCTGTAATTCCACAGATTTCCACCTGGATGTGTATGTCTTATCTAGCCAATACAAGGGGATTCTCAGTTGACAGGCCTGATAATATAACTTAAAGTTTGGTAAGGAGAGACCTCCAGAGTGTCTAGGGAGTTGTAGGGTTGTCAGCCTGGTGCGGGGCTTATGGTTAGCCCAGATGAACGCTGAGATTTTTTTCTGCAGAGTCCGAAAAAAGGCATCCGGGATTTGCACGGGTAGGGTTTGGGCTAAGTATAAGAAGCGAGGCAGAGTCACCATCCTGATTGATTCTATGCGTTGACTAAGGGAGAGGGGAAGGGCCTCTCTCTCTAGATCAGAAGAGGTTTTGGTCAGGAAAGGAGAATAGTAAAGTGCGAACAAATCGTATCCCGGCAGCCCTATACGAACCCCAAGGTACTCAATATTGTCTAAGTGCCATTTAAAGTTATATGCCTGTCTCAGATCCTCCTGAGGGACAAAGTTCCCAGCCAGGACCTCAGTTTTATTTTCATTAATTTTGTAGCCAGAAATAGCACTAAATGTTTCCAGAATGTCCCATAAGTGGGGGATGCAGACTCAGGGTCTGTCAGATATATTAAAAGGTCATCTGCATATAGAGCCAGTTTATGCTCTGTAGGGTGGACCACTATTCCCGTCAGTTCATCTCTCTGTCTCAGGGCCTGTGCCAAAGGTTCTAGGTATATCGCAAATAATAAAGGGGAAAGGGGGCATCCCTGTCTGGTACCACGGAAGAGAGAAATAGGGTTGGAGAAGGAACCATTTATGCGAATATAAGCTCTAGGATGGGAGTACATGGCTTTTATTGAATTAACAACTATCTGGGGAATTCCCATCCTAATCAGAACCTCCCACAGAAAGGGCCATTCGACGCGGTCGAACGCCTTCCCTGCATCGAGGGAGAGAAGGAGGAAACTGGATCCAGAGACCTTTATTCTCTGCAATAAGTGCAAAGTTCTCTTGATGTTATCCTGTGTCTAGTGGCCAGCAACAAAACCCATCTGGTCTAGGTCTATTATCTCCTGTAAAAAAGTTTGAAATCTTTTAGCTATTATAGATGCAAAAATCTTGTAATCGACATTAAGAACCGAGATAGGCCTGTAGGAAGAGCAGGAGGTCATGTCCTTTCCTGGCTTCAGAATACTGGTTATGTATGCATATCGCCATGAATCAGGGATGGGGTCCCCCAATTGTATGGCCCTGCATGCTTCAAGTAGGGTGGGGAGAAGTTCTACCCGGAAAACTTTATAAAAGTCTCCAGTATAGCCATCGGGGCCTGGGCTCTTATTAGCTTTTAAAGCTGAGAGAGTCTGTTCCAGTTCAATTTTGGTGACTGGGCTTTCTAGAGATTGCTGCTGCACTTTGGATATTTTGGGTAGGTTAAATTTCCTAATAAAGGCTTCAAATGCATGACAGTTTACAGAGTGTTCGGGGCTGTAGAGGCCACTGTAGTGTCTACAAAAGGCCTGTTCAATCTCACGGGGAAGGGAGACTACCTTTTTGGAAACCGGGTCTCTTATTTGGCAGATACTGGATCTGGTTTTATGCTGTCTAAGTCTATGAGCTAACAAGCGGGTAGCTCTGGGGCCCCCTTCATAATATTTTTGTTTAAGGAGTTGTAAGGCTTGTTCCGTTCGTATGTCCAGGATCCCCTGAATCTGTTGTTTAGTGGTCTGTATGAGAGGATAAGCCCCTGCATCTCCAGCCACATGTAACTTCAGGAGATTTTGTAACTGGCTGTGCAGGTTATCTAGTCGCAGCTGCTGCTGTTTTTTGAGATGAGCAGCGTATTTAATTATTTCCCCCCTTAAGACCACTTTGATGGTGTCCCATAGGACACCTCTCTTAGTGTCCTGTCTGTTATTGTCTTCTAAAATCTGTTTTAATTTATGTTGTACGAATTCTTTAAAGTCTCTGCTATTTAGTAAGAAATTATTAAATTTCCAAAGGGAGTTGGTTCTTTCCCTATTCCACGTCATGTTTAGTGTTACAATCGAATGATCCAAAAGTACTGCTAGTATGTGTCAACTCTGCATTTTATACAGGTGTTCTTTAGTAACACGTATATAATCTATGCGGTGTACACTTTATGGGTGCAGAGAAAGGAGTATTCCCTTCTGTTAGTGAAGGCTCTCGCCTAGACACTATCCAGTGCGCCCAAGAGGTACGCCTGCACCGCTCGCTGTGCAGAGGTTTTTTTAAAAGGCCTTCTAGCTGAGGTATCCAGGTAGGATGTAGTTAGGTTATGATCCCCTCCCAATACCAGAACCCCCTTGCTTCTCTCCAGTACCTTCTGAAGAGGTTGTTTCCTGACTTCAGGTCCCTCCCCTTGGGGGACATAGATAGAGGCGAGGGTGAGCTCCTGCTCCTCCAGCCTGCCGACAACAACAGTAAGGCGGCCTTCAGGGTCAGAATATGAATTTAATAATTGAAAAGGAACACCCTTAGGGACCAGGACAGCAGTACCTCTCCTCTTCCCATTGTTATGCACCAAGGCTACTACCGTAGAAAACCCAAACTTAGTGAGTTTTTGGTGTTCCCTTTTGCTTAAGTGGGTTTCCTGTAATAACAAAAAAGAAGGTTTCAATTTTCTAAGGGAAGAGATCACCCTATATCGTTTAATGGGATTATTTAACCCACTAACGTTATGAGAGCAAATCTTAATCATGGGGGTTTTATTCATGAATAAACCAGACTAAAAACATCATCTGATACTGTATACACAATAAACCCATTATAATGAGACTCAAAATGTTGCTGGCTGATTTCCCTGGCAGAGAACCTGCTAGAGAACATCTCACTACTAAATTCCAGTATATGGCTTCGTAATAACAAGAGAGAATAAACTGGAAAAGTAGCTTCATGACTCGAGTAATTTTAAAGAGACTTCCCAGCATGTGCACAAAAAAAAAGACCAAATAATACTTAGCTCCTAAAGACCATATCTTGGCCAACCTATTTACAATTAAACTTCCAAAAAAAGGAGGGCAAAAAATGTACCCCTCCTGGAAAAAAAGACCACCTCCTGAATTCAGGAAAGGGTCCTTTGGGAGGAATTGTGACCTTCAGAGAAATCAGGCCTCCCCAACCCCTATGGTACTCGAGGTTGAAAGTTTGGGACAAAACCCCATCGAGGAAAGCTATCAGGGCTATCATTATTCGAATGATTTGATGACATGCCCTGAAAAGCCATAGATAAGATCGTTGCATGTAGGTGTGTTGATATTCGCCACCCTCCCCAGCCTGCACCCTTGAAAGATTATTTCTAAGTGTAGGCACTCACTACGTATTGCGCCAGACTTAAATTAATATGTCCGAGAGACTCCCGCTGCAGTTCAGACATAACTAACAAATTTCAAATAAATTTAAGTACAACTCTTTAGCTTATTGAGTCAGCAGTGTGAAACAAAACATAGGATATGACCAGACTGGTATCGGCCCTCAACAAATGCCTCTAGAAGTGCGCAGCATTATTAAGGTTTGAAAAGCATTAGAGGGATACATGAGATCCAAGGATATCCAGCAGATCAGAGTGTCCTCAGGTATTCAGGCTGCGAGAGTCGGTTTCGTGGTCTTTCGCACGAGGAAGTCTAGATCCGATATACTGCTTGAGCTCCTGTAAAGAGCGAAATCTTCCCTTTTTGCCTGTGTCCCTGCGAGTGTCCGCACGATCTTGCTAGAGAGCACGGGGGGGGGACGCTTTTGCTGTTGCACAGGACCCACCGTGTTGAAACTCCACCCTCTTTTCTTTAGTTCTGGAGAGATTTCCTCTGGGGATGAATAGATGGTTGTTCCAGACTCCCAAAAGACCCGTAGCTTGGCCGGGTAAGGCGTCTGAAATTTGATATTTTTCTCTCGTAGCAGCTTTAATATAGGAGCATAGGCCATCCTTCTCCTCATTATGTTGGTGGGATAATCGTTGTCAAAGAGAAGCCTGGCCGAGTTGTATGTGACATTTTTTAAGGCCCAGGCTGTCCTCAGAAGTTGTTCTTTATCCCTGTAACTGGATAGTTTCAAGACCACTCACCGAGGTCTTGCCTAGGGGTCTGTGGGCTTTCTTGCCAGGGCTCTGTGCGCTCTTTCTACTTTAAATTGAAAAGTGGGAGGGAGAGCTAAGACATCTTTCAGCAGGTCAGTAATAAAGTCCTCCATTTTGCCAGTCTCCGAACCCTCAGGGAGCCCGAAAATGCGGAAATTATCTCTCCGGGACCTAGCTTCCAGATCGATAATTTTGTCTTGCATAACTTCATACTGATCCACTAAGTAGTCTACTGCTGTGTGAAGTTGATGTGTTTCCTCGGCCACCTCGCCAGTGGCCTCCTCTGTTCGGTCTAACCTTTCTTCAACCTCCGAGAGGCGATTCTGTAATAATGTGAACTCCTTTTTATTTTTAGCTCGAAAAGCCTTTATTTCAGAGAGAAGAGCTACAAAACGAGATCGGGAGAGCCTTTCAGATTCCCTGTCTGTGTCCAGGTCTTGATCGCCCGCCATGCTACTTGCTGGAGAGACACTGCCACTGTCGGTAGGCCTCATCTTGAATCTGGGTGCATCCGTCTTTTGAGGGGGTCTTCCTGAGTGCGAGTTTGTTCTGTTCTTGCTCCCCGTCATACTTTGTTTACTTAGGCTGCTTTTTAAAACTCGTTAAGGCAGTAAGGGGGAGAATTTCTTGGCAGGCTATGCGGGAGCTTTCACTCTATGCTACCATACCCGATGGTGACGTCACCGGAAGTCCCGACATGTCCATTTTCAAGTCGCACTCAAGTCAGACAGGCCAGCAGCAGGGATAGTCAGGTAAGGGAAGTGGTGGAATAAGACCATTCCTTCATGTAATCCAACCACCATGGCAACAGCCTGAGCAAAGTGATGCATTCCTAGGTATCAGTACTGGATCACAAGGAGTCCAACCCCCACCAGCCAGTCCCAGGACTAGCATAAGCACTATAGTCTAAAAAGTTTTAGCTACTGTGGCTAAAATGCAACAATTTTTTTAGCCACATATGGACTAGATTAGCCATTGTATAAACGTGATCTGACACTGCTTTATGGTCTCTGTGGTACCTATCAACAATCCTAGGATCACTGACTGGTGCCACAGCCAGACCAGTGAGTATCACGTTTTCAAAGGGAAGTGGGTGAACACCCCAGTAGGCTCTGATCAAAGTGTTGAGGAGGAAAAATCTAATTATAGTCTGCTGCATGCCCCAATTGGTCAGATGTGATGCTGGGTGTGAGAAGTTGCAGATGGATGTGACACAGTCAGCGTACTGCAGTGTGATGGCATTGGACACAGTTGCTGGTGGAGGTGAAAGACAGCTACACTTAATCAAAATGTCTGAACTACAGTGGTGAAAGGGAGCCTAAAAATATGAGCCAAATTGATTTTACAGTAGCCACTGGTGATGGTGGTGATTCATACCACAAACCATGGCACAGGTGTTGAGTACCAATGCCCGTAGTCTGGGTATCCAGCTCCCTGAACTAGTGGCCTTGATGGAAGAGGGATGCCTGGATATCATGGCAGTCACAGAAACATGATCCACAGAGAACCATGACTGGCATGTCAACATACCAGGGTACACAATCTACAGGATGGACAGGGAGGGTAAAAGAAGAAGAGGAGTAGCTCTCTACATAAGGGAAGGAATCAAAGCAACAGAACTAAAGGATAAACAGGGAGGGGAGGAGGCACTCTAGGTCAGCCTAGAGACAGGAAATGGCACCATAATCCACACAGGGGTTGTTTACAGACCCCTGTCTCAGGGGGAGGCAATGGACAAGGAAATGATAGAAGGAATACTTAGAATGGCAGAAAATAGAGAGATGTTGATGGGGAACCTGAATATGCCAGATGTTAATGGGAGCACCTTTACTCAGGGACCCTGGTTTTCCATTTTTACCGGTAACACCGGTAACAATCACGGAATCCTGCTTGGTATGCGGATTTTGAATTCTTGTACCGGTGCCTCACGGAAATTGCATGTCGCTGCACAGAATCTCTAAGATTTCAGCATCTTTTTAATTTTTTTTTTTTATTTTCTTTTTCTATGTCCCCTTCCCCTTCTCACAGCATCAGTCTCCACTTTTCAGAGATCCCTAGGCTGGGTATCCCTAGCTTTACCCCAGGTAATGCTCAGGAACTCCTGTGGGCCTGCCCCTATCCTGCCTGGATTGTACCCCCCCCAGGTGGGAAGGGAGGGAACCCCAGGTCACCCCTCCACACTCCGTTAGTCTGTAGCGGGCAGTTCAGTGGGTCCCTCATTGTGCCTGGTTATGAAGTCTGGGGCACCTGGGTCCCTTCTGCCAGTGACCAATGTACAGTGATTGTTCCTGGTTTTCTGTTCTCTGTCCCTGAGAGCATCTGCACTAGAGGAGTTCCAAGGAGGTAGGTTACATAGAGACATGCCACTGCTCCAGATCCTGGCTAGCGTCCTCCCCTCCTGATCACTCTGTGGCACCATTGCACCGCCATCTGTAGTCACACAGGTGGTGGTAAAGCAGCAGGACCTGCATCCCACCCTCCCCGGAGGAGGTGAGCAGTCCCCCGGGTGCTCGATCCTACTCCCCTGGCCAGACCTCCAGCAAACAGAGTTCACTTCTGACCCTGGGTCACTGGCATTGCAAGCAATAGTGCTACTGCAGTGCCAGTGGGACAACCCAGATTTCAGCATCTTAAGATGAATGCTGCTGTGCTTTGCATTCTTTCTGCTTTGCTGTATATAGATTCAGTGAGGAAATCACCTGCGCTGCTTTGTTCTAATCAGCCATTCAGTTTAATCACCCATGCCTAGTGGTTAGAGTAACAAACAGTGATTGAACTGGGTACATCCAGCAGTCTTGGGTTTGATTCCCACAACCTCCACTTGCACACTGTGCGACTCCAAGCAAGTCACTTAACCTCCCCAGTGCTTCTAGGTCACTCCTGAAAACAGACAGTTCTGCCTAGTGGGCCTTACCTCCTTTACAAAGAATATAAAAAATACTAATATATGTTTATTACATCATAGAATAGTAGTCAGGGTACCATGTAATTTGTCTCATGCTTACTTGGACTGCAATGATTTTGTATAAGTAAAGGTAAGTGTTCAGATACATTTATGTGTTTTATAAGCTTGTTTTTAGATTTTAGTCAGGTTTTCATTGTATTGTTTGCATATGAGCTTCCAGATTGTAGATTGCTAAACACAGGATCACTGTTACCAACTAGCTTATTCAAGTTTATACTGTAATCAATAGGGCCATCCAAAATCCTCAGTTGTTTGAATGAAAACTAGTCTGAATGAAAATATGTTCACAAAGAACAAACAGCCTTCCTACTTGTGAAAAGACTTCACAGTCAGCACCCCACTTAGGTGAACTGGATGATTTGCACCTTTTCTCCCACCTGCTGTTTCAGTCTCTGTGACAACAGAAAGTTTTCTGATGACTGCTTCAACAAAAAGCAAAAGTTAAGTATTTAAGTGTACATATGTTTGGCCAGTGGATTCTGAAAGCACAGTCAATGACATACAGAAGGTAAGACCCCAGGGACTGTATGATGCTGGTGGGCAGAGTGGTGCTCAATTCACATCTCAACAGACACGAAAACTGGAGTCACCCTTTTCATGGACACCAAATAAAAAAAAAAATGCATCCACATGTCTGGGAGATGCATGAATCCATTTGAAGGTCCTCCACTAATCACTTGTGGATTTTTTAGGTGAAGACACTTTATTTCAAAGAAGCACATTCAAGCAGTTTTGTTTTTCTCCTCCTACTCCCTGGCCATCCACTGCTTCAGGCCTGCCAAGGCCCCCTTTCTGGACCACCATCCACTGCCCTTTAGTGCTGTGCTACCAGGTAACCAAAAGTAACCCTTCATTGAGTGGGTCCCTACCCCAGTGGGAGGCTACCAGGGGAGGAGAATTATCACAAAGAGCTTCCTGTGTATCCTTAGCATGGCAGGGGTCAGAACAGACACACGTGTGGGGCTTCCAGTTTATGGAGGGACCAACAGCTGTCCTTAGGTTGGCCAGCGGGTGTTTTCCTATTTTCTTGACAGTCACATGATGTCAAGGCACAAGCCGATGTCCATCATGCTCCCTCCTGCAGTGAGGGCTGACATGTTGTTGTGCCTCTGGCCTCCACCAGGGGCCAGCAAATGCTGAGCCGTGAACCCAGCCTCCCTCCCAGGAGAAGGTGCGTGGTCGTTGGACAATCAAGCCTTCACCCACCAGCTGGCCTTCCAACACCCAAGTCTGTTTCCTAACCCTGGTCAGCTGTGTCATAGGCAGAAATCCAATTCAGGCAGTTAAATTATAGATAGGAAAAAACAAAGGTAGTCCACCTTAGTGGTGATTGTTTAGATTAATTCACATCTGAGTTCTAACAAGCAAAGAGACCAAATCATTTGTAACTTGTGCATGTGGGGTGTGGGATGGAAGAAAGGGATCATAGTGCTGTCACTACTGCCATCACCCCAGAGGAATGTGGACTGCATTGTTGCTACTGCCATCACACACAAGGGTGGGGACTGTAGTGATTCTGCTATCACCACTGGTGGATGGGGAAAGTAGTACTGCTGCCATCACACCTAAGGATGGGGACCACAGTGCTACTGCTTCTGTCATGCCTGAAGGAGGGAGGTCATAGTGATGTTGCTGCTGCCATCACCCCAGAGGGATGGGGGCCATAGTGCAGTTGGTGCTGCCATCACACCTGAGGGATGGGGGCCATAGTGCTGTGTTGGTGCTGCCATTGCATCTGAGGGATGGGTCTGTAGTGCTGCTTCCATCACACCTTAGGGATGGGGGCCGTAGTGCTGCTGTTGCCATCACATCTTGTACCTAAAATAACTTTAAATTGGTACGAGGATGGAAGGATGTGCAATAGTGGAGGTCAAAATTGCTAAAATGCATGTTAGCAGAGTTAAAAATTGTTAAATATAGTACAGAGAACCAAATACCGGTAAAACCCGATTTTGGCTTAGCAGATACCGGTGACAATACCATTTTTTACAATGTGCAAAATGGAATATGCCCTTTCTCAATCCCGGTAAACCAGTGTCCCTGCCTTTACTGCATCCACATGCAAGAGCACAGTCATTATCGATGCCCTACAGGGGGCATGCCTCAGACAGCTGGTGTTGGAACCCACTCTGGAGGGAGCAATCTTAGATCTGGTACTTTCAAATGGGAATGGAGAGAGGATCTCAGATTTAGAAGTGGGTAGTCATCTGGGAACAAGCGACCATCAAACAGTGTGGTTCACAATAAACACAGCTGTAGAGTCAAGCCATACAAAAGCAAGGGTGTTGGACTTTAGGAGGGCTGACTTTGGCAAAATGGGAGAGTGCCTCAGAAAAGCACTAGCAAACAGGCTAGAACGAGGGGTGGAAACATAATGGGGAAAAATCAAAACTGCCATCACAGAGGCAACAAGCCTTTATGTAAAGCAAATCAACAAAACAAAATGAAGGAAAAAGCCACTATGGTTCTCAAAAGAGGTGGCAGGGAAGGTTACGGAGAAAAGGATAGCATTCAGGAAATATAAGGAAACACAGAAGAAGCAGGACAGAGAACTATATCAGTTAAAGCAGAAGGAGGCAGAGGCAGTCAGAATAGCAAAGGCCCAAACTGAGGAAAAGATAGCCAGCTCTGTTAAGAAGGGGGATAAAACCTTTTATAGGTACATTAGGAAGTGGAGAAAGACCAAGGGAAGGATACATAGGCTTAATAAAGGGGGGGGGGGGGAATGTGGGCAGAGAGTGACAGTGGAAAAGCAGGAATACTGAACGAATACTTCTGCTCAATATTCACAAAAGAAGAGGAGGGGGAGGTACCTAAACCAAACAATAGAAACACTCTGGATAGAGGGGTTGATACCAGTCCATTCACAGAAGAAACGGTTCAGAAAGAACTGTTAAAACTGAAGGTGGATAAAGCAATGTGGCCTGACGGGATTCACCCAAGAATTCTAAAAGAACTAAGGGTAGAACTAGTGACACCACCGACTACCCTCTTTAACAAATCATAGGAGGATGGGGTGGTACTTGAGGACTGGAGGAGGGTGGATGTGATTACACATCACAAAAGTGGGAGCAAGGCAGAGGCAGGAAACTACAGACCTGTTAGTTTGACCTCAGTGGTAGGAAAAATGATGGAATCACTTCTGAAGGAAAGAACTATTGAGTACCTAGAGGCCAGCGGGGCACAGGACCCAAGGCAGCATGGATTCATAGCAGGAAGGTCATGTCAGACAAATCTAATTGATTTCTTTGACTGGGTGACCAAAGTAGTAGACCAGGGAGGGGCTGTGGACATGGCCTACCTAGACTTTAGCAAGGCATTTGACACAGTCACACACAAAAGATTAATAGCCAAATTAACCAGCCTGGGAGTGGGTCCCAGGGTGGTAGCCTGGGTTAAACATTGGCTGGACAACAGGACACAGAAGGTAATTGTAAATGGAGTCCACGCTGAAGAAAGAAGGGTTACTAGTGGGGTACCACAGGGTTCAGTACTGGGTCCAGTCCTTTTTAATGTCTTTATAAGTGACATTGCAGGGAGACTGGAAGGAAAAGTATGTCTCTTTGCAGATGACACAAAGATCTGCAACAGGTTCAATACAGAAGGTGGGGTGGAAAGGATGAGAAGGGACTTGGTGAGGTTGGAGGAATGGTCAAATGGATGGCAGCTTAGATTCAATGCAAAGAAGTGCAAAGTAATGTACCTGGGAAACAAAAACCCAGGTGAAGAATACACAATGGGGGTGAGATACTAACAACAACAAAAATGGAAAGGGACCTGGGGTAGTCATATCAGATAATCTAAAGGTGGGCAAGCAATGTGAGAAGGCAGTAAGGAGGGCTGGCGGAATACTGGGATGCATTGGGAGAGGCATCACCAACAGAAAACAGGAAGTTGTTATCCCTCTGTACAAACAGTTGGTGAGACCCCATCTGGAGTACTGCATGCAGTTCTGGAGACCCCATCTCAGCAAGGACATAGACAGGATGGAGGCTGTCCAGAAAAGGGTACTAAAATGGTGCAGGATCTGCACCAGAAGACATACAAAGAGAGATTAAAGGAGCTTAATATATATATATATATATATATATATATATATATATATATATATACCCTCGGAGGAAAGGGGGGCACGATAGAAACTTTCAAGTACCTCAAGGATCAACAAAGTCCAAGAGGGTAGCATCTTTCAGAAAAAGAGATGTGCAAGAACAAGGGGGCACAATTTAAAGATAGAGGGGGGACGGCTCGGAGGTAATGTGAGGAAGTATTTCTTCACAGAGAGGGTTGTGGATACATGGAACAGCCTTCCTGAGGAGGTAGTGGAGTCAAAAACAGTAGGGGAATTCAAGAATGCATGGGACAGACATAAGGCAATTCTAGTGGGCGGGTAGGAGGAGGTAGGCTGTTGGTTAACTAGGATCTGCAGCTTATCCATCAGGTAGGGAAATGGGCAGACTAGGTGGGCCAAGCGGTCTTTATCTGCCATTAAAGTCTATGTTTCTATGTTGTTACAAAACAAACTACAGTGCCTGTGTCATTATGTCTGCATTAAACTGCCTCATACTCATCCATATTCTGTACGACTGACACAACTCCCTGAGGAGGTGATGGCCCTTGATCTTCAGCTATTTTTCATGGTATGAGACACTAACTTTTAAAGACTCTTTCAGGAAGTGAAGTCCAAATACAGCTTTCCATTGCACTTCACATTTTCTCGGTATGTTATCTGAACTATGTACAAGGCAGTATGAAACATAGAAACATAGACTTTGACGGCAGATAAGGACCGCTTGGCCCATCTAGTCTGCCCATTTCCCTACCTACAGGATAGGCCGCAGATCCTAGTTAACCAACAGCCTATTTCTTCCTACCCCGTACAAGAATTGCCTTATGTCTGTCCCATGCATTCTTGAATTCTTCCACAGTTTTAGACCCCATAGCCTCCTCAGGAAGGCTGTTCCATGCATCGACTACCCTATGCACACTGATGGTGACACTTCTAAAGGAAGCAGGGTAGAAAATGGGGGTATCAGGTTAGAATAGCGATTCCTGAACCACGCTGCAGGAACCGCATAATGCCTGTGTAGCAACAGGAATAGAATAGTGTATGTCAAGTACTGCTACACCTGTAGCTATTCAGGCAATGGTAACAGTCTAGAAGTAAAAGAAACTTGCAGTGGCTGCTCCTGTGGTGGAGAGGGTTAAAACAGCAGTAGTTTGGGCTGCACAGAGTGGGAGACCAAGGTTCTGTTCTTGGTCTCCCAACACATGCATGTTCACTTTCCCCCTGCCCAAAGTGTAGTTTTTTTTAACACCCAAAACAAACACCCCCCCCCCCAAGTTTCTCCTTTTCCCTGAGATCCACACCCCCTCGGACTTGGATATCTAAGTTATGGGGTGTGTGGGGTGCAGAACTCCTCTGTGCGATCAGCAGTTTCATCAAGCAGAAGAAATGAAAGGAGTGCCACAGCAGGAATAGACTGTTGGTGTGTTCTTCCTCATCATCATGCATGTGCAGTTGCCCATCTTCCTTTTGCTTTCTGCACTGTATACTCAATTCTTTATGTGCTGTTCGTGCAGTAGCAGACCAAGACTAGCTCTTGTTCACAGGCAGCAGAGTTTTAGTGATGCAGATGAATTAATTATATATATATATCATTAATAAAAACAAAAGTGTTAAATGTGCGTTTTAGCAATGGTAGCGGTCATCTGTGTGGTTTACAACCACTATCATTAGCATTGTTTTTATTTACGATGTTCTTCCCTGGCACTGTTGTCGACAACGCTTTTTTTACAGTACTGTTCTTGACAGCACTTTTCTGATATGCACTATTCTAACCTAGTGCCAAGGATGGGCACTTCACTAGAGATATCTGAAGTAGTGCAAACCAAAGCTTCCAGTCTCACTGCCCAGAGCTGTGTCCAAATCAAGCACCACCATTCCTGTCCCGCCTCCACTACAACCAGCCCCTGCAGGAGTTATATTGAAGCAGACTGCCTCCCAAGGCAAAGCAATAGAGGAAGTGCTTTACTTGATGTGGCAGTATTGAAGGGAAAGCACAGTCAGGGAAACACTCTTTGGTTCATCCAATTTTTGCTATACAGCTAGCCATACCCTTACAATCTGAACGTGGGCATCTTTACTTGGTTTATTTTTTTTTTGGAAATGGAAATTAGTGGTAACATGCTGACGGTGATGACTAATGGGGATTTAACAAAGAAACTGCTGCCAGAAAAAGACAAATGGTCCATCGAGTCTGCCTGAATCGGAATCCCTAACGCACCCCTGGCTTGACCTACTTCCCTGGCAGGGTATCCCCAATCCCACCCCCTGAAACGTTCACCATACTAGTTTCCCTGGGTGTAAATTTCAGACCCCTTACTTTATCCTAGCTGTGCTTTAATCCATTTATACTCTTTGCCCCTATTATCTCCGCTGGCAGACCATTCTACAGCTCCAACACCCTCTCTGTGAAGTAAAACGGCCTCACATCTCTCCTGAACCTTTCTCTGCTTTCCATTCAAGCCCCCTCATTACTAACTTGCTGTTTCTATGGAATAGATCCTGGCAGTTCACTCTGTTTACTTCTCTTATGAACTTGAAGGTCTGTCATGTCGCACTTCTCCCTTCTGGCTTGTAGCGAGCATATGCTCAGGGTCTTCAGCCACTCCTCATAGGGTCTGCCCTGTTGGTCCTGAACCATTCTGGTGATCCTTTGCTCTACTGATTCCAGTCTATCTGTGTCCTTGTTCAAGTGTGGACTCCAGAACTGGGCACAGTACTCCACATGAGGCCTCACCAGTGACACATACAAGGTCAGTATCACCTCCTTTCTTATCAAAACCCCTCCAAATGCGCCCCAACATTCTCTATGCCTTACTGTTGGTCTTATTCAATTGACTCATTTATTTTAGAGAGTCACTTATGAAGACTTCTATGCCCCTTTCTTGTATTAATCCAAACAGAAAAATACTCCTGGTACAAGGAAAGGCACAGTGCTGCACCTAAAAAATACTTATACAAAAAACAAATACGGGTGTGCAAAAAGCAAGAACAAGTCAAAGTAAAGATGCTTGAAGTATGAATATTTATTAGAGCTAGGTGTAAACACAGAACCACACTCATTCCCTAGTGCTTCGGATCACAGTGATCCTTCCTCAAGGGGGCGAGGTATCTCATCATACAATACATTTTTATACTGAGCTAGACAGGTGTTTTTGATTAAATGCCTAATACAAGTAAAATACCTCATTCGAATCCATCAGACACATACCCATTTAACTACATAAATTACTACCAAGTTATGTAAAGTTTTATAAATACACGCCCCGCAGTGAAAAAGTCAATAACTATTAAACTCTAATATTGTTTAATTATAAATGTTAAAAAAAGGCTATAGGAGAATATCTGCCTGAATTTTCTATAGTATAGTATTTAATTTATAAATATAACATTGTAATAAATACAAGGCAAAAATCTTTAAAGTATTCAAGTCAAAATTCAGAGGCAGCTGGCCAAAAAATGCAGGACCTATGAAGAAAGGAGAAAACAAGAAAACTTAAGCAACACATATTACATATGGTATCAGTCCTCAGGAGCCATACTTAAGCTTATTTTAGAAAAACTATTTCTAAGTCGAACCAAAAATAAATTAAACCAGAACTTAAAACAAAGATGAGGGTGAGGAAACTAAGAAGGATGGGGGTGAAAAAAACTATAAAATAATAATACAAGAAATCTTTTGTTAAAAAGATATCTTTATTAATATGGGTAGAGGTCCCAATCATCATTTAGTCCTTCAGCAGTACAACCCCCCCCAACCTGAAGATCAGTCTCCCCTCCAGTTGTGACAGCATGTTAGTTCTATTCCCACCGCGTAATGAGTGGGGGACATGATCTATGCCCATAGAATGAAAGTCTGTTGTATCAAAATTGTGTTTAGAATGGTAATACTTTCCCACCAGTGTGTCACTATCAGGACTGGTAATGGAACAAACATGTTCCGGTAAACATTTTTTAAGTGAACGTGTCATTCTTCCTATATACAGTTTGGGGCATGAACATCAAAGAGCGTAAATCACATAGGCTGTGCGACAAGTCAGAAAATGTTTCACTGTGTGGTATGTTTGATCCGCAGGGCTAGTAAATCTCTTCTCCTGTGAGGTAAACTTACATGTGTTGCATTTTCCACACCAATGGAATCCTGTAAGTGGTGTACTACCAAAAAAGGTTCTTGTGCCAGTTTCCTGATAGTGACTATGTACCGCTGTGTCCCCCCAGGGTTGTACTGCTGAAGGACTAAATGATCATTGGGACCTCTACCAATGTTTATAAAGATATCTTTTTAACAAAACATTTTTTGTATTATTATTTTTTTACAGTTTGTTTTTTGCACCTCAACCCGCCCCCCCACACACTTCTTTGTCCCACAGCCAGTGTTCTACCCACTTTTCTGTTTTTTTTTTTTAATTTAAGCTCTTTATTGAGTTTACAATAGTCAGACATGTGGTACAAATGACTGCAGAGCTGTAACATGTCAATGCCAAGTACATTTAACGTAAGTACAGCAGGGAGCAAAATACCATAACAATCCACCCCCCCCACCCAAGGGTGCCACCCCAAGTTCCTACATGAGATAGATTGAGCCTATCGGAAGTGCAATCGATCCAACAAACTCCGCTTTCAAAGGCCGGACTAAGACAAAAAAAGGGAAAGGAATTGTTCCTGCCAGAGGTAAGCTAATGAGAGGGTTAGTGCAGGTACAAAGCGTACAGTTTGCCCATTTCCGATTGAAAGTGGAGCTATCATGCCTGAAGCTAGCTATTAATCTTTCCATCCTGAAACATAGGGAGATTTCTTTGAGCCATTCATTATAGGAGATATCTAATTGATCTAACCAATGTCTGAGGACCAACCTCTTAACTACCATTGAAATTAAGGCTATATGGAATTTCCGCTCCTTAACCCTGATTTCTGAGTATGACCCCAAAACACAGATCTCAGCTTTAAATAATTCGTTAAGTCCCAAAATCGGGTCGATATTGGTCCTAATTTTATTCCAAAGAGGGGCCACAAAAGAACATTCCCAGAATATGTGTAGTAAATTCCCTTCTCCCCTACCACATCTTGTACAAGTACTTGACTTCATCTTCCCAAATTTAGATAATCTAGCTGGTGAGTAATACATATTATTCAGAATAAAAATTGTGTAAGCCTATACCTATCCAAAGTAAGATATTTGTATGTATCTCTCCAGATCTGTCCCCAGCTTTCCTGAGGGGTAGTTATGAGAGAATGCCATATCTTGGATCCAAATAGCGGATTGGAATAGTTGGCAACCAGAAGATAATGGTACAACTTAGCTATGCTATCGGATTTGGCCGCACATTCTTTTACTTGATCCAAAAAGGTCTCGCTTGGGAGGGTACACTGACATATCCAAAAACTTTCCAGCAAGTGCGTCCTCAATTGGAAAACCTTAAATATCGCTTCTGAGAAATATTCAGTTCTGTTAACAACCCAATCGAGGAACGGAGAGAACCCTGATAATAACAATCCTCCACCAATCGGTCATGGATTTGGGGAAGCCAATCGGGAAATAGCGATAACCCCCCAATTTTGATATTGGGATTAAGAGTTAAAGGTTGAGCCATATCTTTGGTATATGAAATTTTGAGAAACTTCCAACAGTGAGTAAGAATTTTAATTGAGCGACTGATGGGCGAGTTCTGAATATCTTCCGGCAAGGAGGAATAATTATAATAGAAAATACGAGGAATATTTAAGTTATATTTATTCAGCAACTTAAGTTCCAGATCCAGCCAAACGGGCATGAAACCCCCATTTTGAGGATTACACCAACTCCCAATCCTGACCAACTGGCTGGCCCAATAATAAAACCTAAAGTTAGGAGACGGAGACCTCCTTTTTCTTTAGGCAGGCTGAGCTTAAGATAAGCTCTTCTGGGATGTTTACCTTCCAAATGAAATTGATAAGACCGAGTGAATCCGGTGGAAATAGGTGTGGGAGCCAAACATTGAGAAGGTTCAGAGGGTAAAAATACAGGTAGGATATTCATTTTAAATAATGCTGATCCTCCTCCTACTGATAATGGAAGGCTATCCCATCTATTAAGATCTTTCCGGATTCTATCTAAGAAATCGTCCAAGTTTAACTTTTAACTACTCCACGCCTCGAGCTAAATATATACCCAGATACTTAAAGAAGTTGAGGCCCATTTCATGCCAAAGTGGGAGAAATTGGTCTGATAAGTAAGAGAATTGAGAGGAAATATCACTGACTTAGATAAATTTAATCTATAATTGAGACCTTTCGAAATGTTTAATGATACATAGAACCTCTTCAGTGAGGACTCTGGATTTGAGATGCAAAGTATGTCATCTGCAAATACAGAAAGGGTCAAAACTTGTTGAGAGATCCACACCCTGTGACCAGAGGAGAGGCTTTAATACAGAGAATGAGAGGTTCTAAATATAAATTGAACAAGTATGGAGATAATGGACATTCCTGACGGGTACCAGAATGGAGGAAAATGAGATGAGAAAACCCCATTGCAATAAATCCTGGCAGAGGGTGAGTTATACACTGCCTTAATCCATTGTATGAAAGTCAGTGGAAACCCATTCTGCCAAAGTTGCCCACAGAAAGTCCCAATTGACCGATCAAAAGCCTTCTCGGCATCTAAAGCAACCAACACCATGGGCTCTTGGGACCTCTGTGATTCCTGAAAAATATGGGCTAAAGCGCAAGTGGTCTGCCGCTGATCTACCCTGGACAAAACCCACCTGTTCAGGGCTCAGCAATACCTGCCATACTTGCTTGATCCTCTGAGAAAGAATCTTAGTCAAGATCTTAATATCATAGTTTAACAATGATATTGGTCGATAGCTAGCTGGTTCCAAATGGGGTTTGTCCGGCTTATGAATTAAGATGATTATGGCCTCTAATAATGTGGGATCTAGGGAATCCAAGGAAAGTATGTATTTGAACAGCTTTAAAAGGGGGGGAGAAATCTCTTTACTGAAGGTTTTATAAAAATTTGGAGAGAACCCATCTGGTCCAGGGGATTTATCCAGGGGTAATTCTTTAATAGCCTCTATCTCACTCAGGGTAATAGGGTTGGTTAGTAATTGCATTGTTGTGACTGCAGATGGGGAGGTGGATCCTATCCAAAAATCGTTCTATCTCCGGTAGGATAGCTGAGAGGTACTGCCCCATACAAGTCTTTGTAAAAGGATTCAAAGATCTGTGCAATATCCTTGGGAGGTTCTGATTGACCCATCCGTGCCTCTAGAGCGGGATCAGTCTAGAACTCTCTCCCTGAGTCTAAGAGCGAAAGATTCTACCGGGTCTTTCCCCCTGGTCAAGATACCGAGTTTTAGTCTTGAGGATGACATACTCTGTTTTTTCTTGTATCAAACCTTCATATTCATTCTTGAGTTTACAGAGTTTCTCAAAATCAACTTGAGAGTTGGAAAGGGAAAAGGTCTCCTCAGCACTTTTAATTTGGCCAGATAAAGAGGAAATCCTAGCCCCTCTCATCTTTTTCCTCCCAGAGGCCAGTTTAATAAACTCTCCCCTGAGGAAGCACTTTAGAGATCACCAAATTAGATCCTCCCTTGCTACCAAGCTTTGACTAAATTCGAGAAAGGACGAGATCAAGGACTTAATATGAGAAACAGTATGATCATCCTTCAAAAGTTGAGAGTTGAGCTCCAGGTAGTATTCTGACCAGGGGGCTGGGGACAGTCTGATCCACGCCAGAGAATGGTCCCAAATCACGTTGGCTCTATACCAGACTGAGAAACATTAGCCAGAAGAGAGAGCTAATTAGTATGTAATCCAACCTGGACCATGACCATGGATTTGGGAGTAGAAGGAGTAGCCTCGGTTAGTGGGGTTCAGGACTCTCCAGGGGTCACATAATCCTGTTAAATTCATAAAGTCTTTGAGAGCTATTTGGGAAGGTGAGGGGGAATTTTTAATTCTATATGTTCTGTCTAAATCTTGTGTTGGGGTAACATTCCAGTCCCCTCCCAAAATAAATGTAGCCGGCATAAAATTGCTCAGCTTATCAGCCAGTTGCATAAAAAATTTAGGGTCTCCGCCCACTGGACCATAAATTGCTCCTAAAACCACTTTTGTGTTGTTAAGCGAACCCTTAACCAAAACCAACCTACCCTCCTGGTCTTTGGAGCATTCTTCGGCAGCAAAAGGAATACCTCTTTTAATCAAAATAGCCACACCCCTGCTAGCTGAAGTGCCTTCAGAGAGAAAAATCTGAGAGAACCCCTGACGACATAAATCTTTACTCTCTGATACTAGCATATGAGTTTCCTGCAAAAAAATAAAGTCAATATCGAGAAGGGAGCAGTTTAATAAAATCTGGGTTCTTTTAACCCCGTCTCTCATACCTCTGACATTCCAAGTGGCCACTTTAATAAAATGCGTAGCCATCTTGAGCCAGAAAGAGAGAAAAACAGACAAGAAAACACCTAAGGGCCCGTTGCACTTACAAACGGCCCAACCCAGGGTGGCACCCCCCAAATCCCTCCCAACCCCCCACCTGCATATTCGTAACTGTACCTGAGAGTGTTTCCGAGTGAAAATCTAAGAGCACAGTACTACTACCTACATTGATTGACAACCAAAAACAATCTGATCCTGAAAAGATGACTCCATACCCACCCTCCCATCTCCCCCCCATAACAACCCAATATAGCCTAATCCCAGAACCTATATACATTATGCCCCAATAATATAGTTGAATTACGACTATGCCCTGAATCTGGCTCAGAAAGGCCCCCATGGTCACCCGCCCAGGGTTTAACCAAAACCTGTTATAGTATCGCTCAGCCTCCAAGGCCCTTTAATACTGTATGCCCAGATCAATATAGCCAGAAATCTACTAAGGAAAGCCCTGGTCTGGGTGAATCCACTTCCCATATTTAGGCCATGATGCATTTCCCCCAGTGGCTATCCATCTCCCGCTCTCCCACTCCCACCCCCAAACTCCAAAAGGAAAAGAAGAAAAAATTCTAAACATCTTGCCCTAAACCACATGTCTCCCTCTTGATATCGTGTAGCTTCTTTTAGTCATGATATCTGAGGTCAAGAAGAGCCTCATGACATTGTCAGAGTATAATGGTGCCTTCTCTTACGAGCCCAGATAATTTAGTGCACATAATGCAACATTGGGGTTTCTGTTGTTAAACGCATCTCCCCAGTCGCTCTAACCCCACACTAAGCACTCCCAATCAACCAAACGGGGTCACCCCACGATATATTGCGCACCCACAGGAAGACAGAAGCGGAGATCCTCTCTCAGGGACCCAATTGTCCGTCCTAAAGGAGCCGGGCGGAAACGCCTCCCTGTAAGATTAGTACCTTCTACCACCCCTCGACTAGGCCGCACACCACCCAACTCCCAACCAGGCCCACCAGGCCTCAACCTGGTCTCCCCACGAATCGCCCGACCAAACTCACAATCCCAACCAGAACAACAACTCCAGGTAAGGAATCTCGACGCCTTATACACTTCGGTAACCAGAATAAAACCAGAAAAAGAAGTAATAGAGATTCATTCAAATTAAATCCAGTCCCAGACATAAGTTCAGTCCCCTTTGAACAGGTTAGAAAGTTTCACAGATAGCTCTGACAACGCTTTTTCCGGGGACTCATAGGTAGTCCAGACGCCTTCCAGAGAAACCTTCAAGCGAGCCGGATAATTCATCCCGAATTTAATGCCTGCCGCTATTAATTTCTTCACGATCGGGTGAAAAGCCGCTCTCTTTTGTCTGGTCTCATAAGGCAAATCTTGTGTGATGTGGAGTTTCGCATTATCCCAGTAGATCGAATCCAACTCTCTCAATTTCGCTAGAACGTGCTGTTTCTCAATATAACTTAGAAACTTAATTATAATGGGCCGAGGAGGTGTTCCAGGCTGAGGCTTGGGTTTCAGGGACCGGTGAGCCCTCTCAATGTGGTACTGCTGGCTAATCGGTGAGGGACCTATGACTTTATTTAACAGTCTCTGGATAAAGGTGATGGTGTCCCCAACCTCCTCTGATTCAGGCAAACCAATAATTAATATATTGTTTCTCCTGCTTCTGCCCTCCAAATCTTCTGTTTTCAGCTGAAGTTTATGCACCTGCTGGCAAAGCTTCACAATGTCTGGATAAATTCTCTCTTTCCAATTTTCTAACGATGTTGCTCTAACCTCCATGTCTCCAACCTTACAGGAGAGAGCTCCGAGGTCACTCCTAATAGATTTCACTTCTGTAGAAATATCTTGAAGCGTTTCACGGAAAGGAAGTAGCTCTTCCAGAAAACGATCCTCTGTGAGCAAATTAGCAGCAATCCCAGGTGGATTGTGTCTTGCTGCCTGCCCCTGATTCTGGTTTCTGGCTTTTTTAGCCGACTTCTCGGGTGATGTAGGCGGAGTATGCCTAACTCCGGCCTGCTTCATCTCGGCTTCCATTCCCCGGAGGTGTTGGTTGTGGTCGAATAAAATTCTTTGGAGTGCCCCAATTGAGAGCTATAGTTGGAGGAGACTCTTAGAAAAGTAGACTTCTGGTTAAATCGGATTTTAGATGAGGCAATGATGTGTTTAATCGGGTGGTAAGTGGGAGCTTCAGGAAAGCCCGTCACCGGTCTCTCTGCATCACGTGACTCTTCTCTACCCACTTTTCTAACTCCTACCCCACTCCCAAATTCTTTAACTTCTTCAGTAGCCTCCTGTGCAGCCCCCTAGTTGAATACTTTGTTGAAGCAGAAGCAGAGTAAATTTACTGCCTATACCTTATGCACTACCCTCATAACCCAGTCAAGGAATACTCAGGTTGGTCTGATATGACCTCACTGCCATGAACTCGCGTTGTTTACTATCTTGGCGCATGTTGCTTTTCAGGTGGGTCATCAGGTTTTCTTTGACTACGTCTTACGTTTACCTACAAAGGAGGTAAGACCGATGGGTCTGTAATTGCCTGGATCCTCCCTATTCCTTCCCTAGTGAAGTGGAACCATGTCAGTAGTCCTCCAATCCCTCAGAACCACCTTGGACCACAGCAAGATACTGAACAGCCCGCCCAAGGGCTCAGCAAGTTCTGATGCCAGTTCCTTGAGCACTCTCAGGAGTAACCCATCCGGTCCTGGTGCTTTATTTATTTTCATGGCAGCAAGCCCTTTTCTTACCCTATCCACTGTAATCTGTCCTGCCCAATTTCCACCACCCCCCCCCCGCTGCTGCCTTAATTCCCCTTTATGGCAGTGGCTCGCTGTCCTCCACTGTGAATACTGAGCAGAAGTAGTTGTTTAAACCGGTTTCTTCTGCTCATCATCCTTCATTATCTTCCCTCCTTTTCAACCTAACCACCCCTATCTAACTTTCCCCCGATATACTGGAAGCACTTTTTCTTGCCTCCCTTGACGCCTTCAGCAATTCATAATTCTGTGTCTGCCTTTGCACCCTGATCACCTTCTTGGCCACCTTCAGCTTGGTTTGGTACTCTCCATACCTCCTTCTCTTTGTACTTCATGTACTCACTGAAGGCTCCGTTTTTGCCCTTACTACCTTCCTTACCTCCATGGAGAACCACATCAGTCTCTTGTATTTGCTTCCCTTGGTGACCATTCTTAAGCATGAGTTAGTTGCTTCCAGAATGGCCCCATTAATTTCTTCCTTTCCCCCCGAACACCATGACCTTATCCACACTTACCATTTTCCTTTGATTTTCTTTCATTTGATTAAAGTTTGCTTATCTGAAATCCTGAACTACAGCTTTTGATGAGGTTTCCTGTTACCCAGGGCCAGTTCAAACCATATGGTACTATGGTCATTGGACCCCAGTGGTTCCCCCATCATCATGCTACAAACCATTTTCAAGTTAATAAGCATAGCATTAAGAAGTGCAGTTGGCTGTGTGGGCTTCCTGACTAGCTATACCAGTAGGCAGTCCTACAGGGTGTCTAGCAGGGTCTGACTTCTGCTGTTCTTTGTTGCAGAGGTATCCCAGTCTGTGTTCGGTAGCTTGAGATCCCCCATAACCACTGCTTCTTCTTTTACAATCCCTTTCCTAGTTTCCTCCCCTAATTCCTCATCTTCCTCTACCGTATCTCATCAGTCTATAGACCACCATCATTCTTATCTTTTTTTCCAGCAGCAGCTTTTAGTAGCACCCAGAACAACTCCATGTCTCTTTCCACACTCTTGATGGAACCATCCTCTGTGACCTCTAAGCTGTCCCTAGAATAGAGGGCTACTCCACTCCCAAAACCTTGCCTCTATCCCTGCTACAGAGGGTATACCCTGATCCAGCCAGATCCCAGTCATTATTCACAGTGGCCCAAGTTTCAGTAATGCCTAGCAGGTTTTATTCTGCATCTTCCACAATTGCCTAGTGCTCACTGATCTTATTACATACTCTGCTGGCATTAAGGTGGAATACCTTCCAGCTCCAGCTTATTCCCAGCCTTGTCCTGTGTGAGCCTTGTCCTCCTCCCCCACTCTTAGTCTTCCTACTGTTCCTTTTCCCCGCTGATTTATTGGCCCTCCCATTAGTACATCCTTCTGAACTAGTCTGAGCCCCTGTTGTGCCATTCCCAGACTCATCCAAGAGAGTCTTAGCTAGGTTTTCTTATCCTCTCATCCAGAAGGGTTCCCACAGTAACAGCCTCCACTCTTCTCAGTTTAAACATCCACCTAAGAAGGCATCCAGTTTTTGTCCAAGTGCACTGGTGCTCTCCCTCATCAAGTGAAGACGTGAAGACCATGTACCTTAAAGTGTACTGCCTCAGAATTTCCCCTTGTCTCCTAAAAAATGAAACCCTTCCTCCTGACACCACCCATTTAATCATTTGATAAGGGCCACTATTTTCTCTCTCTCTCTCTCTTCACCCTTTCCTCCTCCTTACCCCACATATGAAGAACCTCAGAAAAGGTCAGTGAGGCTATGTTTCTCTTCAGGCTATCTCCTAGGTTTCTGAAGTTTAGTTTGACTGCTTCTAGAGTCTGATGTGCCAGATCATTGGTACCTAAATGTACCAGGACTCCAACTACCCCTTCCAATGCCCCCCAGTCATTCCCCCTATCCTGCCTATATCCTGAATGGCCAGTGTATCCGGTTGGCATCTGATCACTCACCCCTTTCTAATCACCTTCTCCACCCCCCACCCCCTTAGCCTGGATTTTACAACTACTAGGATTTTCCTAGCTATCTTCATCCCATCTCCCCTGCTGGGATCACAATCTCATCTAGCTGTCTCCTCCCAACTGTCTCTTAGGAACACCCTTGGGGTAGTCAGGTATCTGCACCTCCTCCAGTGATGAGAGATGATTTGCAGTCACTATCAAAGGAGCTTGACTTACACCATCTTGCCTTTTCAACTCTTCCTTTACACCACCCTCCAGCACCCCCGGATAAGTGGGTACCAATCACGCTGAAATCCAGTGCAATCATTACTGGTACAATAAGTTTGGTCATGCTCTCCATTACACTGTTACTCATTAAACATGATTGCAGGCACATATATGTCCCCTATGCCTTAACCCAATGTTTCCATCATCAGAACACTGGCTGCAGGGGACACAGGGAATATAGTACACAGGGCACTGGGTCCAAACAGTGCCAACAATAATAGCATTGGCATGTTGTGCATGACAAAAACAGCACCATTTCCCCCCGTCTTTAGGATTCTCACTCCGAAGGGGAGCAGATCCCAGGGAAAGTTAAAATTTGTGAGGCCATGGAATACTGTTTCCATGGCCCCATGTAAACTAAACAAAGTAGTAGAAAATTTTAGAGACCAGGATTAGAACCCTGGTCTCCATTGCCACTGGTTGAGTTGTTCCATACCCTAGCCCTCCATGCCACTGGAGCAGCTTGGCTAGCCTCCTGTTCCCTGCAGCTCTTGTCCTGATTACAGGACCATGGACAGTGACCAGGGGAGCACTTACAGCAAGTGCTGTAAATCCCCCCTCGCTGTCCATGTGAGCACTTAACAGACTAGCACCATATAGTACAGCGTTATTCTGGTAGCGCTCAATTGACGGGGAACCGTACACAGATATAGCAGGTGGGGGTCGCAAGATCCACCAGATACTAAAGCAAACTACAAATCATTAAGTGAAGGCAAAATTATATTTTATTGCATTTTGCTTAATTGGGACCTCAAGGTTCCAAAAGATTTTTGCAGGGGAGCAGAGAGTTCCCCTTTAAAGCTCCTATGGAGCATGCTGAGAACCCCTCACTGCTGCTCTTGATCTGCTCGACCACACCAATCAGTTGTAGCAACCTCTACTTGGGGTTCCTGCCCTCTCTGTCCCCCCTGCTTACCAGTAGCACTGAACAACAACCTCACTAGGCCCCCTTTGTGTCCTTTTAGCATTAACCCCATGCAGCCTTAATCCTGAGGACAGCAGTCCTGCTCACTCACTGGTGACCTGTGGAGTGAAAAAAAAAGCCCTGGAAAGATTGCATTTAAAGCTCCTAGTATACTAGAGATTTCTGTCATGCTGTAAATCTGATGGCAAATCATGTGTTTGACAAGCATGCAATTAAAAAAAGCATTTTACACTTGAGGAGTCTTTGCTAAATATTTCCATTGTTCTCCAAAATGCACTGAGCTCCTCTGTCATTACCAACAGAAGCACAATGTTCCTCTGCATTTCTTAGTTAAAAAAAAGTTGTGGGTGAGTCATCAGAAAGTTGTAATCTGGGCTATGGAATTTTAGGATGTGGATTGTCAGGAATATCTGTATTGTTTACAGTGGTGTGTTCTGCAAATGCTTGTTCCACTTCTGTGACCATGTCAACAGGCCACCAAAGATTTCAGTACAGAATCAGCAAACCTTAGCATGGCTGTTCCCATGGTGTATCTACTTAAATACATCACATGCCATTATTTCTGATATTCCACAACAACTCAGCTGGTAGTGGTGGTAGCTGTGACAGTACAGAAAGGTGATTATGACTATGGTTGTAATGGTGGAGGTGGAGGTGACAACACTAGTTCATATGAGTTTCACAGCAGTAGAAGCAGCTGGATGCAATACTCATTAAAGAAGTATCAGAGATGATCTTCGCCTTCATATGTTCACTGAGCACTATAGTCTGGACATTGGCTTTGGCCTTGCTTTCCTGCAAGGTCTGCTGTCCTGATCCTCTTTTCAGGGTATCTGATCTCCCTCCCTGAGCTATGTGTATCATTTGGAAATTGTTATAAAGATGTGGCTCAATGGATAAGATATCCTCAAAGAAGATAGCTTCATTACTTACCAGTAACAGTAGTTCTTTGAGAGAATTTTCTCCGCTGAGCCACAGCTCACCCTACCTCCCTCCCTCTGTTCCCCTGTGGCTTGTTCTGGCTGGTGCACTCAGTTGTGGTTCATGGCTGCATTTTCTATGGGGCATTCTATGGTTCTAACCATCAATGGTTTATTATTTAAGTCCATCCCTCTCCTGTGGGCTTAGTGTTGGGTCTGGACTCCTAGCTCTGCTAGTTTTGGTACCCTCCAGGCTTGCCTCCAGCAAGGAACTGAGGAGTGGAGAGGCCACCCATGTTATATAGGCTACATCAGCATATATCAATGTGGATATCCCCAGCTTGGAAAAAGGTTCTGAGTGGATTACAGTTCCAAAAGTGTGGCTCAATGTAGAAGATTCTGTAGATCTACTGTTACTGATACACAACAAAACTTTTCTTACACAACTTTTTTTTGTTTTGTTTCACAAACAGGTTTGACAGAGTTAGACTGGAACTACAATTTGGCATGGCAACACTACTGGATCCCAGCTATAAAGACATGTTAATTTCCCCTGGATGCGTAGACTATATCAAACATAACATGTGCACCCACTTATGATGGAGCAGGAGGACAGCGCCTGGTCAAGTGAGGGAGTAAACAGCTGTCATATGACTCTGCTAAAAACTTCCACTTTAGCTCTGATGTTACTTTGCTCATTTTGCATGACTACTAAGCACAGCTGTGGTGGTAGCATGCTGTACAGTCTACCTGCACATTCTTAATTAACTGAAGTATAAGCAAAGCCATTCACTACCTTCTCAGTGGATGCATGTCAAAACTGTACCTGGTTAACACAATGGCTTTTCACATGCTACCTGCTTTATTATCACAGAACACTTTCTCACTGAGCGCATGTCAGCAAACAGAGTTTCAAGATGGTTGCCACGCAACATCACAACCTCAAAAATCAATACCACAGAAACTGTCATAGAAAAATAAATCAAAGGCTCAACCTTTGGGCCAAATAAAATAAACTTAATTCTGCCACCACAAGAACTGCAAGAACTACAAGACCGGCATAATCTGCAGGAACAGATATCCCCTGTTCCCATGTTAATATACGTATTGGACCATCAGATGCAGCTTTCCCATTGCTGCTGAGTGATCCTCCGAGCCCCAGCCCATTCTTGGTGCCCCAGGCATTCTTGGTGCAACAGGTCAATGCAGAAAAGTACAAACCACCATGACATGCTGAACTCCTCGAATGAGCAATTCCCTTTGAATTTCTCGAAAAGGAAAACTCACTTTCTTCACGGCAAGAACTTACAATTTAAGACTTTGGAACATACAAGTCTCTGGGTCAGAGGAAAAGAATAGGGCAGAGGTCAGGGTAACAAATTCAGTCTCAGAATATGAAATCCCAGAACAGAAAGGGAAAAATGCTTCACAGACACAGATGATTTCTAATACCCAAGTGAGTCAACCTGTTTGTCCTAAAATGACTTTTGTAGACCTAAACCAGCCAAAGCAAACAAGATTTCAGTTGAATTTGAGACACGTATGGTGGTTGTTATGGAGCAAAGAACTGATAATTACAAATAATAAGGAAACAAGAAAGGAATATGGGGACATAATCCTGAACCGACAACAATATGCTCCGATTATTCTTCTGATAAGATTCAGTTGAGATAAATAATTTGAAAGTAAAGCCATTACCACAAATTTAATGGATACCCCATCAGGCTGGGCAACAGAACCTTTAAAGGAAGAGCACAACATTAAGAGCAAGTTTGCTGTAATAGGAACATTAGCAGAAGTGGAGAAAATAATAATTACATTAATAGATAGTATTGCAGAATACCAGCAAGCGGATGGGTGAAAAAAAGATCAGTATTTTTAATTTAAAGGTTGAAAACTTGGCATTAAAATGGACCATCTTGCAGCTGCAGCAAATGAGGGGAAGTAGATGTCCAAATGAAAGGACTTTGAACTTAGGGCCCAGAGGAAGAACATCAAGATTACAGGTGTGCCTAAAAGTTGGGAAAAAGCCTATTCATTCAGAAACATCATAGAAAATGTTTTTTGTACGTTCTTAGAGAAGTCTGATGTGGGTTCATCAACAGAAACAGACTGGGCACACAGAATTTTGAGACACAAACCAGATGACAGGTTACCACCATGAGTGATTTTTTTTTTTCATATTACTTTCTTCTCTGGATGATTTGGACAGGGGCTACTCTATTTCATCCTGCCCCACCTTCAGCTGGACACTGTCTCCCATGGCACTCATCTAGATCCAGTGACCCCCATGACTAGTCCCTTGTGACGGAACCTGGAAGGGGAGGGCTGTCCTCCACCCACCTGGGTATTCAGTATCCAGTGTGGATGGGTGGTCTGAGTGGTAGCACGAGCCAGGGCGGGCGGGAAGAACTTCATGGAGCCCAAGTCTACCTTTCTTTTCCATCTTCTCCCTACATTCACTGCCATGGTGGCATGTGAGCATGCATGGAGGCACATGCATGCTACAGAACTACTGATATGTGGCAAGTCTAAATATGGCTCACATTGCGTCTACAGTTATTGAGTGACTGTTCCCTGTTTGCACAGTACAGCTGCTGGTTAACAGTTGGTGTGGGGGCTCAGTGGTGAGCCATTGGCCAGCGGTGCAGTATGGGGTGGGGATGATTACTTGTTAAGCCCATGCCTGCCAGGAAGCAGCAGAGCATCATTTGCATCATCCATTGCCCAGTATAGTAGTGTCATCAGTGGCTGAGAACTCCTGGAGCAGCAACTACTGGTCATTTAAACATTACTTTCAGTCATCTGCAGTTATTGAGAGACTGTTCCCTGCTTGCACAGTATGGCTGCTGGTTAACAGTTGGTGTGGGAGCTTGGCAGTGAGCCATTGGCTGGTAGTGCAGTACGGGGCAGGGCTGAGCACTTGTTGAGTCTGTGCCGGCCGGAGGCATGAGTGTGAGTCAGAACAGAAACGTTTAGTCAGAAGAGTCTAAAGGTATTTGTTAGATGTCTTATATTAGTATTTAACATGGATTATAGACTTATATGGGTAATTTTAAGTTTAATTGTGTTTGGAGAATGTTTATTTTATCAAATGGGTAGAGACAAAATATATGAGGGGGTTGTGTGGAGGGCGGGGGGACATACAGACACAGATGATAAAGTTAATACTAGGATATCTCAGTTAAGTAATTACTGTAAAGATTTCATCCAGGTCCATTATGATATACTATCATTACCTCATTTTTATCATCCTGGGTAATAGTTATAAAAAGAAGGCCTAAGATTCGGTTGGGGAAAGGGGTGTTTCATAAACTAAAGCAATCCAAAATGAACCAGTTTTCCTTGATTTTGTTATTACTCTTAGCCAAAGATGTAGAGATCAATCCAGGGCCCTTCTGCTTTTCCAAAAGTCTTGGGGAAACAGAAGGCCATGGACTGAAAACAGTGTATTTAAATGCGAGAAATCTTCCAGCTCTTATTAATAAAATTAAGGTTTGGGTTGAGGTGGGGGGTTCTGACATTACAGGCCTAAGAAGTGAAACATGGCTTCAAGGGCACATAATGGATAACCAAATAGATATGGATGGGTTTTCCACATTTAGACAGGAAAGGGTGGGAAAAAAAAGGTGGGGTAATGTTTTATGTAAGGGATACAATAACAGCCCAAGAAGTTGAAAAGGGGCTTCTCGAGGAAAAGATCAATTATTTGACAATCAGAATTTTGATGGGAGCCAATAAGTGTAAACATTTATACCTAACATGTTTTTATTGTCCATGCAGCATAGAAGATTATAAGATATTTGAACTATGGACCTGTAATCACAAAAACAGAAGAGAACATATTATGATGGAATATGCCAATCTCGATTGGGGGAAGGGACAGGAATTAGGCAAAATCAACAAGACATGGATGCAAGTCACTTTGCACAGTTGATACGCTCCCCGTCCCATTATAATTATAAAAATATCAACCATACAAACATTGACTAGCTCATTACACATAGGCCAGCCAATGTTTTACAACATAGCATATTGTCGGATTGTATATCAGACCATTGCCTATTTTGTGCATAAAAAAGTTAAAAAAGGTTCCAGTTCGACTCTGGATTATTAATATTAGGAGTATAACTAAACAGTCAAGGGGTAAATTTTCATCTTGGATAAATAGAAATATTAGGGATTTAATAAAGAAGTGAGATAAGCAAAGGAAATAATATTTAATGAATAATCAGACAGTTTGATACAATATAAAGTGTTAAGAAATAAAATTAAAACTGAGATAGTGAAGGCTAAATCAGGCTATTATCATCAAGCACAACTGAACAATCTGGGGGACTCAAAAAACTTCTGGGTCTCTTTCAAACAACTTTGTAATCCTCAGAGTAGAGCAGGAATTGAATATTTTAAAGAAGGGGAAATAGAATCCATGATGCAGTGGTAATGGCAGACAAGTTTAATGAGTATTTCATTTCAAAAACCACACAGGGACAGGAAGAATGAAGCAATCAGCTTAAAACAGGCCATCAATTAATATGATGAGTTTTGGCCATGGTGTCCCTCCCTTTGCATTCCAAGGGATTGAAGAGAAGGAAGTATTGGAGCTTCTTCATGGACTGTTGGCGAGGAAGGGTGGTGGAAGAGATGAGCGTCACTTGAAACTGTTAAAGATAGCAGCAGCTAGGATTAAGGGACCAGTAACAGCCATATTCAATGTATCACTCTTAAGGGGCAGGTACCACAAAGATGGAAAGAATCTATGGTAATCCCTATACATCAGGGAAGGGACAAACTTAGTATGTTAGTATGTTAAATTACAGACCTATCTCAATTTTGACAGTGATGAGGAGAATGCTGGAGAGATGTGTGTTCCATCAGATAATTGCTCATGTGGAGGAACATAACCTGTTGATAGACCAGCAACATGTGTTTAGAAAAAGGAGCTCCACCGTGATGGTGCTGGCCAGGTTCACGAAGGCTATACTGGGGGCCTGTGAGGAGGGGTTGGTCACTGGCACAGTGTTCAAGGATCTGTTCTGTGCCTTTGACATGGTGGATCATTACATATTATTGGAAAGGTTAGGAAATATGGGGATTCAAGGGATGACTAAGGAATGGTACAATAGTTATCTTAGCAACCATGTACAGAGAGTGGAGATAGGCGACAAGGTATCTGAGACCCTAATAGTTAAAGCAGGGGTTCCCCAGGGATTGATACTGGACCCCCTACTATTTTTGATATTTGTGAATGATCTGCTCAGTCCTTTCTCTGGTGGAAATAGTTTGATGTACGTGGATGATGCGGTAGTAAGGGAATCTACACTGGCAGTTATAGATTTACAGTCTTCCTTACAGACTAAATATGATATCTTGGCTAGATGGCTTAAATCAAATAGATTAATTCTGAATGAGGGGAAGGCCAAAACGATGATGTTTGGATTAGTTCAAAGACTGTGAAGGGAAAAGAACTATCTGCAGATTATAGGGAAAAATGGGGAATGTTTACCACTGGTACATACAGTGTCATCCCCCAGGATGAAACGCAATTCTGCAGCATTTTGCAGCATTCTGCAGAATGCTGCAGAAGACCTACTAAATAAAGCAATATAATTTCAATGGTAATTAGTCGCGTTTGTCATTCAGGAAAATGTGACACTTCCAGAATGAAGTGATTGCCACAGTTTTCTGCAGAGATGTGTAAAGTGGAGAAGAATTTTGCCTAGTGAAATATTAATATTCTGCATTACAACATTTTAAGCAGTCAAAATGTAATTTCGCCTCTGATTTTTGCTTTCATGTAATGCAAAATCTTGCCAATTTCTCTTTTGCGTAAGGTGAAATTTTGCCAAATTACACTGAATTTCGCCAATGTTTTTTAATTTTGCCAATTAAATTGCAATGCATTGTGGGTAAATAGCTGAAATATCACGTGCAAGCTGTTTCCTGCACAGTATATTGTCTGTTGAGTCAGGGAGCAGTTCAGTGTGGTGCATCACAATAAATCCTTCAAAATCCTCTTTATTTGTGATTTTTGAGAGTTAGTTGCTCCCCAAATCTAAATTTTGTTCCTAGTGCTGCTAGAGAACCCTTTTTATGATACCTTTTGGTATCTTTGGATAATATTTAGTTAACCTTACGTAGCGTTTTCAGTTTTCTCTGTGTCTGTTAGGGAGTTGAGTGGGGGAGGGTCAACCATGTGGTGTGTGTGTGTGTGTATGTGAAAGCAGAGCAGGCTAGTTTCTAATATTTGACAGATTTCTCACTGGTTGTGAGTGAGTTTCTATAATTTCTTTTAAGTCTTAATATTTTTGTTGCTTTACTACTTATTTGTTATATTTTTCTTACATATTGACCCTTTTTTGGGTAACTTTATCTGAACAGTTACTCATTCTGAGTAGTTCTATTCCTGTTTCCCTTTGCTTAATCACTTTTGACCGAGACCTGCTTTTGGTCTGAATTTACTGTGACATTTTTTGGGAAACATTTCTGGACTTGTAGGGCAAGTTTTGAACTGGTAGCGCTGAGATTCTTGCTGAAATTATTGGTAAACAGGGCCAAAACAGCAATTTAATGTCTGGGTGTTGTGTGTGTATTTGGGGGGTGCACCACATCAGATCATGACTCAGACCATATTTCTGTCTCAACTTTATGTACCATTTTTCCTTTAACATTTCTGGACCTGTACAGCCTGTTCTGCGCTCTTAGAAACAAGATTCATTATGAAATCACTTGTAAACAGTGTAGCAAAGACCATGTTTTGGTTTGGGTGGTGGCTTGGGTGCCATATAACAACATGGCTGAGACTTGATTTCTGTCTCAATTTACTGTAATATTTTTTGAGGAACATTTCTGAATTTCTGGGCCATGTTAGTCAGTGTCAACACCATGATTAGGCCTTAAACCATTGGTAAACAGTGGGCCAAACAACATGTTTTGGTCCAGGTGGAAGGTGTGCAACATATAGCAGCATGTCTGACACCTGATGTAGGTCTGAATTTACTGTAACATTGTTTGGGAAACATTTCTGGACTTGTGGGGCATGTTAGACAGTGGCACCACCATGGTTAGGCCTGAAAAACATTTGAAACGGTGCAGAAAACAACAGGTTTGGGTCCTGATGGTGGATATAACCCATGTAACTGCCTGTCTGACACCTGATTTCTGTCTGAATTTACTGTAACATTTTCTGGCAAAAATTTTGGGAATTCTGGCCTTCTGGGGCATGTTATCAGTGCTGGCACCAGATGTGTTACATCTTCATAATGTTGCACACATCAATCAAGGACAGTGGTTTACTGTTTACGCGATGACATGGACAGAATCCCGGAAATCTGATTGGTCCGCGGGAAAACGGTGCCAAAATGGAAACCGCATTTGTTCTCGTAGTGCCTGTGGTCTTGAGCCTTTAAAAGTTTCAGCCTCAGTAGCGTGGTTTCTACTTGCTTGCCTGCTTGATCATGTGCTGTTGGTGTCATCTAATTATTGCTGCTGTTCTGCTCCTCGTGTTTCTGCCTGTTATTTCTCCTCCAATTTGTAAGTAACCACTAACCAGCCACCAAGGAATGTACCTGCAGTATTTGTATTTAATTTTAACGTTTCCAGTGATCAGTTGGAATGCATTTTTTTTTTTTAACATTGCTTGCTGCCTATATATGTGTGTGTGTGTAGTTTGCTGCAAAACCAGAGCAGTGTATTTTGTTTTTCCTCTGGCTGCTTTCTCTTCTGCTGTGCTTGGTGCGCTGTGTTAAAGAATCAAAAATGAGTAATTACATTGGGAGCATTTGCGGTGTTTTGCATGGCAGTTTTCTGGGGTTTTCAGCGAGCGAGCGGGCTGGCGTGGGGGGGGTCATCGGTACCTGTAGCGAGCTGCAAGTTAAAAACACTAGTGTGTCACTGAATCCTTGCTGAAAGCACAGGGGGGTTGTTTTAGTTAGCCAGACCTCCGTCCCAGTTGCCATTGAAGGAGTAGGATTGCAACATCAAGAAGGTAGGTGTATCCTCCCAGCACAAGTTGTCAGGACTAAGATTAATGTGGTGAATGTTTATTGTGTTTGGACCGAGAAAATATTTCCATTTCTCAGCCTCGTCGATTGCATCTATACACAGGGGGGCATCATCTTAGCCAGGTCTTAGATGACGGGGGGGGGTTTCAACTGGCTCCATCTTAGCCAGGTTTCAGCTTGGGGTAATGTGTAAGAGTGGCGTTTGGCAAGCCATCTACATTAATTTTGATATTGTGAGATTTGCATCACTCACATATGGTGGTAAAATGTTGCTTTCTTTGAGGGGACACAGTGGGGTTGGGTGTGGAAACTGGTCATGTGTGGCTCCACTGGGGATGGGCCATGGGTTGGTGATATACTGGCAGTGGGGTAGGGGCACTGGTCACTATGGTGGTGTGGGGACATTAGGTGTGGTTTGAGGTGGGGGACACTGGTCTTGGTGGAGTCAGATGGGGATAGGGGTGTGGTGGTGGGGTGGGGATGCTAGCATTGTGCATGCCAGTCTGTCAGGTTGGAGAGAGTTGCTGTGCTGTTCGGTCAGAGGGGAGAGATAGTGGCTGTGCCAGTCTGTTGGGGTGGGGATAGTGGCCATACTGGTAAATTAGGGTGGGGAGAATGAACGTGCGGGTCCATGGGGGCGGGAGAGGGCTGTGTGTCTGTGGGGGTGGGGAGAGTGGCCGTGCGTGTCTTCTGGGGTGGGGAGAGTGGTCGTGAGGGTCCATGGGGTGGGGAGAGTGACTGTGCCAGTCTGCTGGTGGGGAATGGATCTGCTGGTCCATCGGGGTGGGGAAAGTGGCGTGCTAGTCCGTGGGGGTGGGGAGAGTGACTGTCCTAGTCTGCTGGGGTGGGGAGTGGATCTGCTGGTCTGTCGGGTGGGAAGGGTGGCCGTGCCGGTCCACTGGGGTTGGGAGAGTGGCCATGCCGGTTCATCAGGGTGGGGATGGTGGCAGTACCGGTCTGTAGGGGGGGAGGGTGGACTTGCCTGTCCGTGGGGGTGGGGGAATGGATCTGCTGGTCTATTGGGGTAGGGAGAGTGGCTGTAGTGGTACATTAGGGTGAGAATAGTGGCCATGCCGGTCTGTCAGGGTGGGGAGAGTGGCCGTGCCGGTCCGTTGGGGTGGGGAGGGTGGACATGCCGGTCTGTAGGGGTTGGGAGAGTGGTCATGAGAGTCCATGGAGGGTGGCGAAAGTGACTGTGCCAGTCTGCCGGGGTTGGGGAATGGATCTGCTGGTCCACCAGGGTGGGGAGAGTGGCCTTGCTGGTCCCTTGGGGTGGGGAGAGTGGCCGTGCCAGTCTGTGGGGATGGGGAGAGTGACTGTGTCAGTCTGCTGGGGTGGGGGAATGGATCTGCTGGTTTTCTGGTGTGGGGAGAGTGGCCGTACTGGTACGTTAGGGTGGGGAGAGTGGCCGTGCTGGTCTGTCGGGGTGAGAAGAGTGGCCCTGCCGGTCCGTGGGGGTGGGGAGAGTAACTGTGCCATTCTGCCTGGGTGGGGGAATGGATCTGCTGGTCTGTTGTGGTGGGGAGAGTAGCCATACTGGTATGTTAGGGTGGGTAAAGTGGCCATGCTGGTCTGTTGGGGTGGGAAGAGCCATGCTGGTCTCAGGTGCCAAGAGTGACCATGCATGTCTGTGGGGGGTGGGGAGTGGCTGTGCGGTCTGTGGGGTGGGAGAGTTGAAATGCTATCCGCCGGGTGGGAAGGTGGATGCCAGTCCGTCAGGGGAGGGAGGTGGACGTGGCAGTCCATAGGGGTGGGGTGGCCATGCCGGGTCTGTAGGGGTGGGAGGGTGGATGCATGCATGGCGGGGAGGGTGGATGTGCCGGTCCGCTGGGGTGGGGAGGAGAGGGCAGCATGTTCGTAGGGGTGGGTAAACTGACTGTGCCAGTCTGCTGGGGTGGGGGAATGGATCTGCTGGTCTGTTGGGGTGGAGAGAGTGGCTGTACTGGTACGTTAGGGTGGGGAGAGTGGCCGTGCTGGTCTGTCAGGGTGGGGAGAGTGACCGTGCTGGTCCGTTGGGGTGGGGAGAGTGGCTGTACTGGTACATTAGGGTGGGGAGAGTGGCTGTACTGGTACATTAGGGTGGGGAGGGTGGCTGTGCGTGTCTGTTGGGTGGGGAGAGTGGCTGTGCCAGTCTGTCGGGGTGGGGAGAGTGACTGTGCCAGTCTGCCAGGGTGGGAGAATGGATCTGCTGGTCTGTCGGGGTTGGGAGAGTGGCCATCCTGGTACATTAGGTTGGGGAGAGTAGCTGTGTGTGTCTGTGGGGTGGGGAGTGGGCCGTGCTGGTCTGTCGGGGTGGGGAGAGTGACTGTGCCAATCTGCCAGGGTGGGGGAATGGATCTGCTGGTCTGTTGGGGTGGGGAGAGTGGCTGTACTGGTAGATTTGGGTGGGGAGAGTGGCCGTCCATGTCTGTGGGGTGGGAAGAGTAGCGATGCCAGTCTGTTGGGGTCTGGAGCGTGACTGTGTCAGTCTGCCGGGGTGGGGAATGGATCTGCTGGTCTGTTGGGTGGGAGAGGCCAATATATGTTAGGGTGAGAGTGGCCGTGCTGGTCTGTTAGTATTTTTTTTTTTTTTTTACATTTTTTGGAAAGCCATGCTGCTGCTTTTATTTGAATGGGAAAGCAAGGGAGGCAAGATGTAGGGTGGAGGGTTTGTGTGCATGGACTGTATGCTTAATGTAAACAAACAAATAATGTTTTTGAAATGACACACATGCTGAAAGAAATGGTTCTTGCCTCTGGCCATGGTGGAGGGAGGGGCAGACGGACAGAATGGCACAGAACCATTTTTCCCAGCATGTATGCCAGTCTGCAGAGTCCTTGCCACACTCCAGTGATTGTTTATTTATGGTCAGCTGAGGGATGGGCTGGGCGTACTGGTTCACATGCTGGCAAATAATGGTTCTGGCCTCTGGGGGGGTTGATGGGCAGAGTGGCACAGAACCATTTTTCCCAGCATGTATGCCAGTCTGCCAGGTCCGTGCCACACTTTGGTGGTTGTTTGTTGATGGTCGACTGAGGGACAGGCTGGGCGGATTGGCACACATGCTGAAAAAAATTGGTTCTGGCCTCAGAGGGAGGGACGGACGGGCAGAGTGGCACAGAAGCATTTTTCCCAGCATGTATGCCAGTCTGCAGAGTCTGTGCCATGCTCCAGTGGTTGTTTGTTGATGGTTGGCTGAGGGACGGGCTGGGAGGACTGGTTCACATGCTGGCAAAAAATTGTTCTGGCCTCTGGGGGGGGTGGATGGGCAGAGTGGCACAGAACCATTTTTTCCAGCATGTATGCCAGTCTGCTGGGTCTGTGCCATGCTCCAGTGGTTGTTTGTTGATGGTCAGCTGAGGGACGGGCTGGGAGGACTGGTTCACATGCTGGCAAAAAATGGTTCTGGCCTCTGGGAGGGTGGATGGGCAGAGTGGCACAGAACCATTTTTCCCAGCATATATGCCAATCTGCAGAGTCTGTGCCATGCTCCAGTGGTTGTTGATGGTCATCTGAGGGATGGACTGGGCGGACTGGTTCATATGCTGGCAAAAAATGGTTCTGGCCTCTGAGGGGAGGGCGGACGGGCAGAGTGGCACAGAACCATTTTTCCCAGCATGTAAGCCAGTCTGCCAGGTCCATGCCACGCTCCAGTGATTGTTTGTTGATGGTCAGCTGAGGGACGGGTTGGGTGGACTGGTTCACATGCGGAAAAAAAATGATTCTGGCCTCTCGGGGGTGGACGGGCAGAGTGGCACAGAACCATTTTTTCCAGCATGTATGCCAGTCTTCTGGGTATGTGCCACGCTCCAGTGGTTGTTTGTTGATGGTCAGCTGAGGGACAGGCTGGGCGGGCTGGTTCACATGCTGGCAAAAAATGGTTCTGGCCTCTGGGAGGGGTGGATGGGCAGAGTGGCACAGAACCATTTTTCGCAGCATGTATGCCAGTCTGCAGAGTCCGTTCCATGCTCCAGTGGTTGTTTTTTGATGGTCAGCTGAGGGATGGGCTGGGCAGACTGATTCACATGGTCCAGTGGCAAGAATTTACAGTGTATATGTGTGTGTGTGTGTGTGTGTGTGTGTGTGTGTATATATATATATATATATATATATACACACACATATATATGTATATATATTATACAGTACATATATATATTTTTTTTAACATTACTGTGTGGTTCGACAAGATGTTACATGACCTGCCTTCATTTAGCACCCTGGATACCCATGTGGGGACTGGCTGCGTGACAGGCCTGGGTGCCAGGCTTGTGATGCAGCTGTTCCACATACCCCCCCCTCCCGGGTAGGGGGAAGGTGCCTTGTTTGGTTTTGTGGGCATGTGTCTTTACTGAAAAATGCATGTTTTTCATTTGTTTCATTTGTCATTTACTGTGTTGTGCTGCCTGGGACCTGCTGTCTTGATCCTGGCTATCCTGAATTTAAACATGGTGTAAAGTATTGTTGGGTGGTGTGCATGTCTGTGTAGAAGAATACAGACACATGCTCAGGCAAAAATCTTTATTAAACATCATTAAACTGAATCAGCCATGTTTCATCTGAACCTAGAGGGCATCATCTGTGCAGTTGGAAATGCGGATTGTCCTCCTCGGTTCCCTTCATCAATTTTGGAGGACGCAGACATTGGATTACCTAGGGGATAAACAGATAGGTTAAACTGTCAAACTGCATGTTAACAATTTTACCGCTTTTATTAAATACATTTCCTATGTTGAACCTTTTGCTGGAATTTCTAATGGAATATGTTGGAGGCCTGTTGGAGGCCTGTCTTGATTTGTGCATATAAAATTTAAAAGTTTTGAATAAAGAAGTTGTTGCTGGGGAGCCTTCGCGGCAACCTGGGCTACCACAACCAGGCCCACAACCCACTGTCTCATCATAGGTAATGCTAATAAAAACGCCACCCAAGTATTTGCCTTTCAGGGGGTACTGTGTGGCAGTGCATGGGTATCTAGAGGGTACTGTGTGGCAGTGCATGGGTATCTGGAGTGGCCATTCATACAAACTTCTTGTGGTGACTTTTCTCCTAGGTGGTGTGGTGTAACTGCCTTGGCACCAGGGCAGTCCATGTTTGCTTGGATGGGGTTGGGGAAATAGAGATGGTGAGTTCTTAAAGGAGAACTACTGGCTGAGGTGAAGCCCTGACCACTGAACAGATTGGGGCTCGCTTCATCTATCTTGTCCCCCCGACCTGCAGGCACTGTGTTAAGTTAATAATCTTTGCACGTAATCACTCAAATTGGTAAATTCTCCGGTGCATCCGGCTCATTGATTTAAGAGCTTGTGAACATCTCGCTCTCTCGCTCATGCATTGATGATGCTACCTTGCCCTTTCTTCAAGTGCCCCTATGCTTGGACATTGAAGTTTTGTGCCCTTTTATTATAAGTACGATGGTGTGTCTAGGCCACTATTACACTGCCAATTGAGAAAGGGGCAAGGCGTTGTCATCAGCTTGCAGTTTTAATAAGGAAAAGAGCAGCGCCATAATTAACATTCCGGGGTGCTCCAGAGGATGTACCAATTGGTATAAGTGATCAGGTGCAAAGATTCATTGACTTATACTAACTGCAGGAGGGATAGGAGAGACAAAGCCCCAATATGAACAGCTATCATGGTTTCACCACTGGCAGCAAAACTCCTTTCTTGAGTTTGAGCTCCGACATGAAAACTAAGAGGCTCCATTTTCATGAAGATAGCCAGAACGTTCCCAATTTACTATTTTTCGATTCTGGATTGGTTTATTCTTTGGCAGAGATTGCGTTTGTGTATCTCTCCACTAGCATCCTCATTAATCACTTTAATTTTTTAAGTTGGATGCACTTTGTTTACAAATAAACCAATTCAGGCATCTGTATATTAGATAGATAAAGACTGAACCGATGGAGTCCACCTTGGCGTCTGGTGGTTTGGCTTACTTCACGTCTGAGCTTGGACAGATTTGTACATGGCATTGGGCTGCAGTGCTGCACATGCTGCCATCACACGGGATGGGTGGGGGCTGCAGTGCTGCACATGCTGCCGTCCCACGGGGATGGATGGGGCTGCAGAGCTGCACATGCTGCGTCACATGGGATGGGTGGGGGCTGTAGTGCTGCACATACTGCCATCACATGAGGACAGGTGGGGGTTGCAGTGCTGCACATGCTGCCGTCACACGAGGATGGGTGGGGGCTGCAGTGCTGCACATGCTGCCGTCCCACAAGGACGGGTGGGGGCTGCAGTGCTGCACATGCTGCCATCACACAGGATGGGTGGGGGCTGTAGTGCTGCTCATGCTGCCGTCACACTGGATGGGTGGGGTCTGCAGTGCTGCACATGCTGCCATCACGCGGGATGGGTGGGGGCTGCAGTGCTGCACATGCTGCCGTCGCACGGGATGGGTGGGGGCTGCAGTGCTGCCACTATTGCGGTTCCACTGGACTGGTGAAGGCTGCAGTGCTGCACATGCTGCCATCACACGGGACGGGTGGGGGCCGCAGTGCTGCACATGCTGCCGTCACACGAGGATGGGTGAGGGCTGCAGTGCTGCAAATGCTGCTGTCACACAGGGATGGGTGGGGACTGCTGTGCTGCACATGCTGCCGTCACATGGGGACAGGTGGGGGCTGTAGTGCTGCACATGCTGCTGTCATATGGGATGGGTGGGGGCTGCAGTGCTGCATCTGCTGCCATCACACAAGACGGGTGGGGGCTGCACATGCTGCCGTCACTCAGAATGGGTGGGGCCTGCAGTGCTACACATGCTGCCGTGACACAGGATGGATGGGGGCTGCAGTGCTGCAAATGCTGCCGTCACACGAGGATGGGTGGGGGCTGCAGTGCTGCACAAGCTGCTGTCACATGGGATGGGTGGGGGCTGTAGTGCTGCACATGCTGCCATCACATGGGGACAGGTGGGGGCTGCAGTGCTGCACATGCTGCTGTCATATGGGATGGGTAGGGGCTGCAGTGCTGCACATGCTGCCATCACACAAGATCGGTGGGGCTGCAGTGCTGCAATGCTGGCCGCCATTGAATGGGTGGGGCCCAGAAAAAGGCACATGCTGCTGTGACACGGATGGATGGGTGCTGAAGTGCTGCAATGCTGCTGTCACATGAGGATGGGTGGGGGCTGCAGTGCTGCACATGCTGCCGTCACAGGGACAGGTGGGCGCTGCAGTGCTGCTTTCAAATATTGATTGAGGAAATACCACGGTTTCCATTTTGCCTGGAGATGGAAGTTGAAGTGACTGCTCTGTGCTTTTAAGGCTGTGCTCTGCTACAGACTGTACTGCTGTTCAACTCACACCCAACCCTGGCCTATTGACTGATGTGGACGCCTGAACTCCAGACTGCTAACAGCAACATGTCCTGTGATTGTGTCACTGCTGCTCCGTTGAAAAAGTAAGTTTATTTTGGATGTCTCATCGTTAACTTTTTTGGTCAAGACTGTCTGGTTCAGTTTCTTGGTCGGGTATAGGGCAACAGTAACTATTCGAGGTAGAGTTTATTTTCAGGTGGTTAGTGACTGAATGGCTTGGAGTGCTGGTGGCAAGTTCGGCCGCCATGTAACTGCCTCACCATCAACCACAATTAAAATAATTGAAAATTACTTGCAGATATTCTGACACCAACATTGTCTGGACACTTTTTCAGTGATGGCCCTTGTGACAGTCACTGAGAGTACTGCAACCCAGTCAGTGAGAAGTTGCCCATGATGAGTGACTTGAATGAATGGAGGGTGTCTGCATCAACATCCTCCATGGAAGTGGGTTTTGTTAGTACAACCCGCCAGATGTTGACCCAGAGCCCTTGTCCCCAAATTCAGACAGTGGGGATCTGCTGCTTTAAGTTTTATACACCCTGGGTGGTTTGGCACAAAGGTGTGTTTCCTGTGGGTGCTGGAAACTAGGGATTGGGGAGTGTGGGTGGCAGCAATACTCTAATAAGACCCTACACTCATGGGCTCTCATGCGCGTACTTGGCTTTCAGACAGGTGGCTGCAACTATGGTTATTGGTAACACCTTAGTCCTGGTGGCTCACAGCCGAACTTTCAGGTTCTGTCTCCTGGCAGAGGAGGCAGATGGCATGTCTAACTAGGTGGCATTTACTTGTACATGTAGGGGTGAGGGGTGTGTGTGTGTCCTTTATGTAGACAATAACTGTGTGTTTTATTTTTTTTCTGATTTTAGGTTTCAATGTTCCTGCTTGGTGTGAATTTCAGCTGAAAATAATCATCATCTCTAAAACGTATGGTGTGGTCTTCATATTCATGTGTTTTTTCAAGTCTTAGTTTGTTTGAGCCAAGGAGACAGAAAAGGTCTTAGTGCAATGCGGGCAGCAAGCCCGGGATCCTGTATGTTATCAGGATATTCTACTTTTGCATTATATAGTCAAGCCTGTGACAACTTCTGAGGACAGCTTGATATCTGTAGCTGCTCCTCCCGACTGTCATCCATGGACTGAGCATGGATTAGCAGTGAGATTCTGATTCTGGTATTGTTTTTTGTATGGACTGTGAGCTGCTGAGGTCAGCTTGTTTTCTGTAGCTGTTCCTCCAGACTCTCATCCATGGGCAGAAATTATCTGTGATATTTTAATCCTCAATGTAGTAGTTCTGAAGCTTTAAGTAGTTCTAAAATCTCTCCAACTTGTGTTCCACTTTTAGTTCTTTGGAGTCATCTGTACTACCCATTGTGATGGCAACACCAAGCAAAATGACAAAACTTTCCAGTGTCACTGCTAAGGACTGAGCATTGCAATCCAAGTTGGAAGGCATGTATGAGGATGGAGAGAAAATGTTTTGTCACTTTTGTGATCACTCCATTGACTATGTGAGGAAGGATACAGTGGTGGATCACTGCAAAAGTAAAAAACATATGAAGAATGCAAGCCAGAAGAATAGCAACAGACAGGTGACACGTCACACCAGCTTTAATGCCACAACTTCTGCAGCTGCAGCATGGGAGAATACTGTATTGGGTGTATTGAGGGTTTGGTGTGGTGCAAATATACCCATTGAAAAGTTGGATCAACTGTGCATAAGAGACTGTATGGGGGACAACATAAAAGGAATTGGTGCTCTCCCAAAGGTATCCATCTTAAAGTAGAACTACTTGCCCAAACTGAGAAAGAAAATGGAGGATGTAATTTCACAGCTTGTGAAAGGGAAGACATTCTCTGTAATGTGTGATGAGACAACAGACTCAGATGCCCACTGTATACGGAACATAATTTTTGTCATGCAGGGTGGAAAATCTATCATTGCAGACACAACAGAGTTGACAATAGTGAACCACACCACTATCGCACAAAGTGTTATAAAGACATGCAGAAATATTATGTGGAGATGGACCAAGTAGTCGCCTTCATCAGTGACAATGGTACATGGTGAAGTGCTTCAAAGAGGTTTTATATGGCCTAATTGGTGCCCATGTGATCCATGTTGGTTGCTGGGCACATGTGTTATCCTTGGTGGGAGACTCGTGGATTGACCATTTTGAACTGGTCAATAAACTTGTGGCACTTGTAAAATACTCATTCCAGCAGTCGCCCAAACACAAGAGAGAGTACTTGGCATTCCTGGAGGGGTGAGATATAGAAAAGAAAATATTGCCTCCTGTTCCTGTTTTAACCCATTGGAACACTTGATTTGAAACCGTTAAGGACCATTCACTTTACCCTCAGCACTTAAGAGACTTCTAGGAGGAAGTAAGTGATTGTAACTCCATGAATTCTTTGAGAAAACTTTTTCAAGACTGGTTTACAGAGCTGCAGATTCACACAACCTTCATCGCTGAAAACTGCAATGATCTCATCAGCACAATAGAGCATCTACAAAGGAAAGACAAACCCTTGGCTGTTTCTATATTCAATGCACTACATGGAATAAAGCAGAAGTTTCAGATGGGTGTATCAAAAACCGAAGCATCTGGAGAAAGGACAGATGAATACTTACCTACTCTTAGGCCACGGGTTAAGCAGGAGCAGATTGCAATTTTCCAAAAGGCATTTGGAGTAGCCCTAAACAAAATGGCAAAACACATGGAAACAAATCCAACCACAGAGTTCTTGAAAGCCTGCCATATTTTGAACCCCTACAACCTTCCTAAATTGAGTAGGGACTTCACGCACTACTCCAGTGACATTGGTGTATTTGAACTGCATAACCAAACTGCACTGTGAAAGGACTGGGAGATGTATTTTGAGCAGGACATAGGAGAGCTTCCAGATATAATGGACTTTAATGTTGGCCAGTACTGGATTTCAGTGCAGCCACAATTACCAGTACTAGCCAAAGCTGCTCTGCAAGCCATTTGGATACCTGTGTCGAGTGCCGATGTGGAGAGATCCTTCTCAGTCTATAAACAGATCCACACAGACCAAAGACGTAACCTGCTAGTAGACAATGTGAGATTGCTATCCCAGCTTATGTACAATAAATCAAAGGATTAGATAGATTGGTGAACATTTTCTACAGATGTTTTGCACATTTCATTTAGTTATAGGGTGTAAACATTTTCCATAACTTTGTTAGCTTGTTTTCCATATTCCTTGCCATGTCATGGGTGTATATACAGTATATTAATATTTTGTTTTAGTTCATGTGTTTTTCACTGTATATATTTTGTCATACTGTATTTTGCACATTTTGCACATTTTGGTTTAGGTTTTGTTTATGCAGTTTTCCTTCATGTGTTTTTCACTGTATATAGTTTGTCATACTGTATTGCACATTTTGCACATTTTAGTTTAGGTTTTGTTTATGCAGTTTTCCATATTTCCTGTACCTTTGCACATTTGACACTTCAAGTATTTGTATTTAGGTTTTAGTTCACTTGTGTTTCAGTATATACTCACTTTTCTACATTCTGCTCATTTTCAATTAGATTTTGTTTTTGTTCACATTTTTCAACTGTCGTACTTGTATATTGTTTTTGATTTGCAATATTTGCATTCTTTATAAACTACTTTTCTTGAAATGCTATACTTGCTTTTATTATTGACTTCATTAACATTTCTTGGGATGAGGACTTATAAGAAAGGTAATGTGGGTGGGAACTTAGTCTGCATTGTGTGGTGACTGGTGGCAGTCTCTAATGGCTAGTTCCTTTGAATTTATCCAAGTGTCCTGCAATCTAATATTCTGTATTGTCACACTTGAGGGATATGGGCTGCAGAGCTTTACCACCATGTTACTGACAACACACCGGAAGGATGGAGGCCACAGTGCTATCGCCATTGCACAGGAGGGAGAAGAGCCGCAGTGGTGCTGCTGCTGCCATCACACTGGAGGGATGGGGCTGCAGGGCTGCTGCAGTCACCACACACCAGAGGTATGGGACATGCAGTGTTGCTGCCAATCACACCAGAGGGAAGGGTCCACAGTACTGCTGTCCCCGTTGCATCAGAAGGATAGGGGGCATTAGTGGTCCTGTCATTATATGGGAGGGATGGGGATATAGTGCGCCTGCTGCCTTCACACATTGTAGCTTCTAAAATAACTTGATAGCTACAAGAGCAGATATGCAACGGCAGATGTAGAAATGTGAAAATGCGTGACAGCAGAGTGCAAAATGGTTAAATACAGGTTACAAAGCCAACACCGGTTAAAAATGATTTTGCACTTGCAGACACCGATGACAGTACCAGTTTTGTCAATCTGCAAAATGGAATTTGCCTTTTCTCAATCACGGTAAACCACTGTCCCTGACAACAATGTGTGATGCAACATCACATAGCATTGTGAAACAGTTTTTTAGTAGGCACAATACTTGACATTTGTGGATAGGAGAAGGAAACATGTTAAAGAGCAGATGACGCCTTCAACATAACTTTAAAAAAACATAACATTGACCAACAATTCAGTTGCATCCCCCATAAATGTGCTAGCAGGAAAATGACTAGGAGCACCAGGACAAGGCCATGGTGCTCGTTGGAAAAAAATCATTAGTACATACAAAAATAAAGAGCACCCATAGCAAACAGAGATAGCAGAACTGCCAAAAATGGTATCAAAAAGCATACAGTCGTTTATTAAATAAATATGTGCAAAAAGCTGCTGCAGTAAAATGTTCAGAGCTCTGGACTTTTTACTGCAGCAGCTTTTTGGCAAATATGGCAATATACACAATAGGGATGAAGTCATAGCAAGAATTGTCTGTGTTTTTTCCCTTCAGCCTATGATAGAAAAACAACTGTAGACTTTAAGGATGTTTATGAATATTTGAACTCTTTAAGATTTTCCACAGGTGGATTTGGAGGATATCCCCTTTACAGAGGCAAAGATTCTGGCTTCCCTTGAAGTTTCAAAGAAAAGGAAAACACTTGGACCAGACGTTCTTACTGCTAATTTTGTTAGTGTATTTACAGAGCAGACTGTCCCATGGTTCACCATAATGAAAAAGGAATGCACTGCCTTCCTGTTTCACTTTTGGAAGCTGAGGTAATATTAATTCCTTAATACTGAAATGATAATACAAAAATATAACATATCCCCTTTGCATGATTGAATTTGGACTACAAGATGGTAGCTAAGTTAACTATGACAAGAATTATAAACAAAATTCCAGATATGGTCCATAGGGACCAAAAAGGTATTTTGAAAGGAAGGACCTTATTTCAAGCCTTGGAGGAAGTATAGTTAATTATAGGCTCGGCTGAAAACAAGAATGAGGAAATTACTTTTTTTTTTTACCTTGGATGCAGCCAAGGCTGTTTAGTGTAATGGCTGTACATTTTTTATTGCTTGGAAAAATGGGGCTTTCCCTTGACATGTATGCCCATAATAAATCAGCTACATCATTCTTCTAAAGCTACTTTTATGGCAAATTCATATAAGACTAGACATTTGACAGTGAGCACTGGGGTTGGCTGTCATTGTCCCCAATTCTATTTATTCTGTCTTTGGAGCCCTTATTAATGAGAATCAGACAACATAACCTAATAGGTGAAATGATTATAGAGGAAAGAGGTACACAAATTGAATGCTTGCACAAAATATATTTCAGTTATCATGAAAAATACACAGTTATTTTCTTGACTGTGGTGGATAAAATTGCTCACTTCTCTCACCGTTATCAGAACGGGAGATTAATTAGGCCACAGCATTTGAATTGCTGATTAGTGCAATTTTCACAAACACTAAAACAGCAATATCTAACATTAATATTACAGAGAATTTTAAAATATTCGGGTTTTATTTTAATGGCAAGTATAGATGAGACCACACATTAAAACATCACTTCAATACAAACCAAAATAGAACATTGTCTAGATAGGTAGACACATTTCCCTTTGTAACAAGAGGTAGAAGCAACACCTTAAAATGATAATCATGACATAAATGATTTTTATATGCATTCATTATTAGGGGAAAGCCAGGATTTATGGTTTGATAAAACTTAAATAATCATTCTTCGATTTTTATGGTGTGGTGATTCCCCCTGTATTGTGTTGGAGAACCTCATGGTTAATTTCAATAAAGATGGCCTGGGTTGATCTGCCCCACAAATGTGTTATGTTGCAACAAATAGAAAATGGTCCTAAAATGGACATATCCTTATGACAAACAAGTGTGGTGGGCAGGTGACTATATTCACCTTGCTCAAAAGGTAATTGATGTTGAGAATAACAACTTAGTACTTCAGAACCATTTGGTAGTCCCCAAAATTTCCAGGACCATTTGGTAGTCCCCAAAATTTCCAAGGAGCACAAAAACCCAATAATAAGCTCAGTGGCTAAAGTACTGTAACTGAATCAGGATTCAGCGTTACAAGGTTGTTCAACTAGTATTTTGTGGAATCAAGAGCTTTGGTACCAAAATATGAGATCAAATTGCTACTGAACTTGATGAGGCTAGCACTTCCAGTTTTGGCATGATTCAAGGTAAAAAAAAATATATCTTATAAAAATTTCCTAGAGATTTGTAAGCTAAATAATCAGACTTCATGCTTTCTTATAATGCTTTGAGGGAACATTTATTGAACCCACAAGGCAATTGAAGGGTAAATACCATGACCTGCAAGCATTAAAGAAGCAGCATACAAAATTTAGGAATAATTTAGATAATATCAATATCTGTCTATAAAAAATCTAGTTTTTACAAAGTAATAAACAACTAGTATATCACAAAGTAGAAGGGCATTGGGAATATTGAAATATACAAGGTAATTGGGATGGGAGATAAGAAATATAAATGCAATCAAGATTTATAGTAATACAAAAATAAAACTATATAGCATAAGATATTACCTAAGGCATGTATGATACTTGAATAATTTCTTCCAATTGGTTTCATACCTAATTTCTTTGGTTTCATACCTAATTTCTTCTGATGGGTTTGGTGCCAAATGTGAGGTGCTGACATAATTAAGGAACAACTGCAGACCAGCTATATCTACTTTGGGGTGCCCATTGATAAAGAACTGGCAGAGAAGGTCAAGAAATGTGTTTAAAAATGCAACCTAGATTGCAGTCCAATTCACTTTTAATTTTTGTGTGTCCACTTTTAGTCTCTCACAGCAAAAATAACTGTACACAATTCTACTGAGAGGATCATTTTAAATAGTTGGAATTCTCCACATATAGATTCTTTCAATACATAATCGAGGATAAAGATATTTATATACCATGCAATTTTAGAGGCTAATAGACCATGTCTATAATATCATGGACTGATCCTGGAGAGACTTTGTTGAAAATGCCCCAGCTATGTTAAAAATTTAAGGTTGGGGTCAATCTTATTTGTATCAATCTGGGTTATCAACCTCCTCTACTGCTCCCTCTCTTACCCCTAACTTTTTTATAGCCTTTTCATTTAACGCCTCATAATTTTTTTTATGCTATTGAATGTTTTGTTATTTATTTACTTAAATGCTTTTGGGAACTTGGGTAGTCACCTGTGTAGAAACATAGAAACATAGACTTTGACGGCAGATAAGGACAGCTTGGCCCACCTAGTCTGCCCATTTCCTTATCTATTGGATAAGCTGCAGATCCTAGTTAACAAACAGCCTACTTCTTCCTACCCCCCACCAGAATTGCCTTATGTCTGTCCCATGCATTCTTGAATTCCCTCACTGTTTTTGACCCAACAACCTCCTCATGAAGGCCGTTCCATGCATCCACCACCCTCTCTGTGAAAAAATACTTCCTCACATTGCCCCTGAGCTGTCCCCTCTCTGTCTTCATATTGTGTCCCCTTGTTCTTGCACATCTCTTTTTCTGAAAGATGCTACCCTCTTGGACTTTGTTTCCTTGAGGTACTTGAAAGTTTCTATCATGTCCCCCCTCTCCCTCCTTTCCTCAAGGATATACATATTAAGCTCCTTTAGTCTCTATTCGTATAGTTTTAGACCTCTACCTCTATAACGACAATTACTAAATAAGTAACTAAATGAGGGATAAACCTTCCTGTTAGTCTTTATTTAGACCATTACTGATAATGAATATAATGGTTGATATAGATCACATGCCTTATATTATTTTCATTAGATGATCACAAGATTTGTATAACCCTGTTAAGAATTAAATTGAATTTATGTTTTACATTTAGTTTCTGAAACCCTTTTACAATCATGTATATGTGTTTTTGTTCAAGATTAAAACAATACTGTACTATTTTTATAATGTTATATAAAAATGGCTTCTATAGTAACTATGTTATGAAGTAAGGCATGATAATTATATGTTTGTTTGATGTAAAAGAGTAATGAAGAAATATAATTAAAAAAAAGTTTGATGGAGCAGCAAAAACAAGTTGAAGAAACCATCAAGAATGTGCATACATAACCTCCTGGTCATTCCATTCCTCTTCCGCTGATACACTGTAGTGGCAGTCACAGGCATGAACATGATGTCATATCAAACACTTGAGTAGTAATGATTTTGAGACAAAAAAAAAAAAACAATGTGTGCTATACATAGGAGTGTGTCATGTCTTTTTACACACATCCTCGACTTTGCTGTCAGGATTTATGAAGCATTACACACCTTGACTTTATATAAAAACCATCACACACACCTACCCATACATTATTCCCTATATAATTACTGATCAAAACTTAATACACACATAATTGTATTGCAATTATCAGTTACAGCTTACCATGTGTAATTGAGAGCTATCAATCGACATGCAGCACAACCTCAACAGGAGTTGCATAAGGCCCACTATCTCTTCCCCCCTTATACAGTATATTCACTTATATGCACTCACTGGGCTGGTGGCAGACCCCCACACCCCTCTGTGCAGTCAGGCACTATCCCTCTCCCAACCAATCCAAACCTCCCTGCCTGTACAATCCCAAGTGACAGGTGACAGCTTTATTCAGTCAGTAGGGACAGCAGTGTTAAAAATAAAATGTGGGTGAGTGTAATCCAGAATTTTATACACACCCTCTGCGTGTGATGCTTTTGCAAACCCTTTGAGCTTCGGTCTCTGCATTTATGTAACATCACACATCTTAGTGTGTATAAAATTCTGGTTACACACACACACACACACACACACACTTTAGTCTCTGTATTATAAGTCATCAATGCTGAGATTAGCTATGCTTAAAGAGCCACTGATGCCTCAAGAAGAGCTTTAAAAAACATAGCATTTGGACACAAAGCAGCTTGTATTTCTCATTAGGTCTGTATTTCTTATCCTTGTTATGTTTCACTGAGGTCATATGTGTGAAAACAGGAGAGTTGTTCCTTGAGGGTTCATCTGCTTCTATTGCTTCTTCCCAACCTGATGTCATAATACTCTGTGACATCACAGTTATTCCCATGGCAACAGGCTGTAATATCACAAATAAACATCATGATAGAAACATAGAAACATAGACTTTGACGGCAGATAAGGACCACTTGGCAGACCCAGTCTGCCCATTTCCCTACCTATTGGATAAGCTGAAGATTCTAGTTAACCAACAGCCTACTTCCTGCAACCCCCCACTATAAATTGCCTTATGTCTGTCCCATGCATGTTTGAATTCCCCCACTGTTTTAGACCCACAACCTCTCCAGAAAGGTGGTTCCATGCGTCCACCACTCTATCCGTGAAAAGAATTCTCACATTACCCCTGAGCCGCCCCTCTAACTTAAATTGTGCCCCCTTGTTCTTACACATCTCTTTTTCTGAAAGATGCTACCCTCCTGGACTTTGTTGATTCCCTTGAGGTACTTAAAAGTTTCTATCATGTCCCCCCTGTCCCTCCTTTCATCAAGGGTATACATATTAAGCTCTCTCAGTCTCTCTTCATATGGTTTCTGATGTAGACCCTGCACCATTTTAGTTGCCCTCCTCTGGACTGCTTCCATCCTGTCAATGTCCTTGTGTAGATGAGGTCCCCAAAACTGCACGCAGTACTCCAGATGGGGTCTCACCAACTGTCTGTATAGAGGGATAACCACTTCCCTTTTTCTACTTGTGATACCCCTCCCTATGCATCCCAGTATCCCCCTGGCTCTCCTTACTGACTTCTCACATTGCTTACCCACCTTTAGGTCATCTGACATGACTACACCCAGATCCCTTTCCATTATTGTTGTCGGTAGTACCTCCCCTGCTATTGTGTACTCTTCTCCTGGATTTTTATTTCCCAGGTGCATTACTTTGCACTTCTTTGCATTGAATCTAAGTTGCCATATGTCTGACCATTCCTCCAACCCCACCTTGTGTATCAACTCTGTTACAGATCTTTGTGTCATCTGCAAAGAGGCATACCTTTCCTTGCAGACCCTCTGCAATGTCACCTATAAAGACGTTAAAGAGGACTGGACCCAGTACTGAGCCCTGAGGTACTCCCCAATACTAGTAACCCCCCTTTCTTCAGAATGTGTTCCATTCACTATTACCTTCTGTGTCCTGTTGTGCAGCCAGTTTGCTACCCAGGCTACCACCCTGGGACCCACTCCCAGGCTGGCTAACTTGATTATTAATCTTTTGTGCTGGACTGTGTCAAATGCCTTGCTAAAGTCTAGGTAGGCCATATCCACAGCCCCTCCCTGGTCAATTACTTTGGTCACCCAGACAAAGAAATCAATTAGATTCATCTGACATGACCTTCCTGCTGTGAATCCATGCTGCTTTGGGTCCTGTGCCCCGCTGGCCTCTAGGTACGCAACAATTCTTTCAGAAGTGATTCCATCATTTTTCCCACCACTGAGGTCAAACTAACAGGTCTGTAGTTTCCTGCTTCTGCCTTGCTCCTACTTTTGTGAAGGGGAATCACATCTGCCCTCCTCCAGTCCTCAGGTACCACCCCATCTTCCCATGATTGGTTAAAAAGTGTGGTTAGTGGTGTCACTAGGTCCTCCCTTAGCTCATTTAGGATTCTAGGGTGAATCCCGTCAGGCCCCATTGCTTTGTCCACCTTGAGTTTTAGGAGTTCTTTCAAGTAGGGAGCAAACTAAAGAGACAGATGAACTCCAGAGACAAAAATCTTGTTTCTGTGGAAATTTCTTCAGTAATAAATAATGGAGAGGAGAAATCTATAGAAGATATATGAAATACAAGCAGAACTGTGTCCAGTTATTGTATTTTATGGTATTTTCCCAGTGGTGTCAGCTACTCTTTAAGGAACTCTAAGAGGAAAATGCAGAATTGGAAAAAGTGAAGTGTTCCTCTTGGAAACTGGACTTTTCTTTTTAGTTTTAAAAAAATGATATTCTTGTACTGTGAATGTATTATAAATCATGAAAAAAATAGTTTGATGATTGTTGTTTGTTTGAATGAAGCATTAGGATGCATGCTACAGGCATAACGGTGCCATCTCTTGCTTTGCTTGGGTGCCAAAACCACTTGCCTTTCATTCACAATTCTCTCACTGAAAGAACATCTGAGGACAGTCTCCATAAAAATACACAAGTAAAACAATGGCATGAATGAAAACACTGTTACTGCACAGGAAACAAACTATCTGGCATGGCCTGCTGGTAGCGCTGGGCATGATTGCAATAATCCTCATCTACAGAATAGTGTTGGGGAAATCATGTTTCAGCTAAAGTCATAGCATTCTACAAAATGAACATTTCCTTTGTGCTCCATTGATTAAATCTGCTAAACTGCAGAAGCTGGCCTGTTCCACTGCATGCGTGAGAAACCCAACTCAGATGCTTCTGTCCCCTTCCTCTCTGTAATGTGACCTCTGCAGAAAGCTTTTCTGCTGTTTGTGGACTACACATAGCACATATTGTTGAAAAAGTTACCTCTCAGACATGTAAAGTGCAGTTCCCTCAGATTCACAGCTACTGTACTTGTGTGTTAAAAAAATAAAGTTCCTAATGAATGTGTAATCATAAAATGCATGAAAAGTGTGGTAACCCAGTTACCAAAACTGAATAAATAAATAAATGTGTAGGTGACATGGTAATGCAGAATGACTTGCCACTTGATTACATGCTAGCCATGATTTCTACTGAATACCTCCTCACTGTGGTGCTATCAGATTGATGAAAGCAAACTGCATGATTAATGATGCCATGGTATCTGCATTTAAAATATATATTCCTTATTTCATTATTGATAGGGCCACAGCTGTCACCTCATCGTTTCAAGTTCCCCAGCTAAATCAAGAGTGGTGGTTATGTAATGGTCACCCCATATGACAGCACATCCATTTCGGCTCTGCTGCTCATGTCATAGACTGCTGAGGTTCACTAACCACAATGGTGAACAGTATTGGTGAACAACATCGACAAATGATAACAAGCCCCAACTGTGCCAAACATGGTTTGAATGATAAAATCAAGCTGTAGGACCTGGTTCATGCACAGAAGCACAAATGAAATCTGAAAGGCCAGTTTTTTGAATGCTATAAATCTAGGAAATAAGGTTACAGACCTAGAGCCATCATGGCAGAGGCTGACCTGGATATTGTGGCCATTACTAAGTTTTGGTGCACTGAAAACCATGACTGGGACATGGCAATACCAGGCTATACTCTGTTCAGGAAGGAATGGATTGGAAAGGAGGGGTTGTGATGCTTTATGTGAGGGAAAGCATAAAAGCAACAGAGATACAGGGAATACAGGGGGAGACAGAAGCATTGTGTCTCAGCCTGGAGACAGGGAATGGAGCCACTGTTTGCTCTGGAGTGATCTACAGACCTCCAGCACAGTGACAGAAATTAGATAAGGCACTGGTGGAAGCCACTGGCAGAATGGCAGAAAGGGGGAGCAGCTGCTGGTGTGGGGACTTCAACCTGCTGGATGTAGATTGGAGCCTCCCAGCAGTGGCTTCAGCTAGAAGCAGAGACATCCTGGTCTCTCAGCAGGGGGCACTCCTTGGGCAACTAGTCAGTGAACCCACCATGATGGGTCAATTCTTCATCTGGTACTCACTAAAATGGACTGTATTGCAGACGTCAAGGTGGGAGGCCACCTGGGGACTAGTGATCACTATACAGTATGGTTCAGTACAAGGACAGCTAAGGAACTGAACCACATAAGGGCGAGAATCCTGGACTTCAGCAAGGCAGACTTTATAAAGATGGGTGAATGCCTTAGGGATGACCTGGTGGGAGGGGATTTCCTGGGTGGGGTGGTGGAAGAGTAAGTGAAGCCAAAAGTGAGCATAGTAAAGGCAACACACATCTGTGTCAAACAAGGGAGCAAAAGCAAGAGGAAAAAGACCCACTATGGTTTGCAGAGAAGTGGCTGAATGGGTAACGGCTAAAAGGGTGGCATCTGGAAGATATAAGGAACAAAGAGGGAGGAGGATAGGGAGGTATATCAGAGGAAGTACAGGGAAGCAGGGAAAGCAGTAAGGAGTGCAAAGGTGCAAACTGAAGAGAGAATGGCCCAGGCGGTAATGGAAAGGGCCAAAAAATGTTTTAGGTATTTAAGTGAAAAGTGGAAGATGGGGGGTGTGATCATAAGGTTAATCAGGGAAGGGGACTGTGGAGAGGGAGACCAGAAAAAAGCAGACATCCTGAACAAATACTTTTGTTCAGTGTTCACAGAGGAAGGAGAAGGGGAGGGCCACAAAAAAGGAACTAAAACTTTGGAGGGAGGGGGTGGACAGGACACTAGTGCTTTTTAAGAGGAGAGAGTCCTAAAGGGACTCTCTAATCTGAAAGTGGACAAAGCAATGGGACCACATGGGGTACTTTCAAGGGTATTGAAGGAGCTCAGAAAAATACTGACTGCACCTCTGACAGTTCTATTTAACAGCTCTCTAAAAACAAGAGTGGTTTCAGAGTACTGGAGGTGGTCAGATGTAGTCCCATTATGCAAAAGCGGTAGCAGGAAGGAGGCTGGAAATTATAGGCCAGTTAGCCTGACGTTGGTGGTATAAAAATTAATGGAATCACTGCTGAAGGAAAGGATTGTTAAATATCTTGAATCCAGTGGATTACAAGACCCAGGATAGCATGGGTTCACAGGGGGGAGGTCCTGTCAAATGAATATGATAAAGTTCTTTGACTGGGTGACAAAGGACTTAGATCAGGGTGGAGCGGTGGATGTGGTCTATTTAGATTTTAGTAAGGCTTTCAACACTGTTCCTCATAGGAGACTAGTAAGCAAGCTGGGTAGCTTAGGAGTGGGTCCAAAGGTGGTAAACTGAATAAGAGATTTGTTAGGGGATAGGCAATAGAAAGTGGTGATAAACGGAGTTCACTCTGAGGAAGGAAGGGTGACCAGTGGGGTGCCTCAGGTATCAGTGCTAGGACTAGTCCTCTTTAATGTCTTTTAAAGTGACACTGCAGAGGAGCTGGATGGGAAGGTCTGCCTGTTTGCGGATAACACCAAAATCTGCAATAGGGTGGACACTCTGGGGGAGTGGAAAGGATGAGCAGAGACCTGAGAAAACTAGAGGAGTGGTCACGGGTATGGCAGTTGGGTTTCAATGTGAAGAAGTGCAAAATAATGCACTTAGGGCACAGAAACCCTGGGGCAGAGTACAAAATAGGTGTAGTGGTATAGATGACCACCAAGCAGGAAAGAGACCCGGGGGTAATCACATCAGATGACCTAAAGGTGGCCAGGCAATACGTCAAGGCAGTCAGGGGGTTGGTGGGATGCTGGGGTGCATAGGGAGGGGTATCACCAGCAGAAAGAGGTGATGGTGCCTCATATGATAGCTGGTAAGACCCCACCTAGAGTACTGTGTCCAGTTCTGAGAGCACATCTCTGGAAGGACATAGGCAGAGGAGGTGGTCCGGAGGAGGGCAACTAAAATTGTGCAGGGTCTGCATCAAAAGCTGTACAAGGAGAGACTACAGGACCTCAAAATGTACTCCCTGGAAGGGGGGATATGATAGAGACCTTTAAATACCTCATGAAGGTAAATAAGGTACAGGAAGGAAGTATTTTTCAAAAGAAAAGGTGCTCAAGAACAAGGGGACATGCTATGAAGCTTAAGGGGGGTAGATTCAGGAGAGATGTAAGAAGGTGCTTCTTCACAGAAAGAGTGGTAGATTCCAGGAACAGCCTGTGTTGAGGTGATACAGTGGTGGGATTCTAGAATGCATGGGATAAGCTCAAGAAAATCATATTGGAAAGGGGGGGGAGAGATAGAGCTGTTGATTGCAAACGTTTGACAGTAATAGGGTAGGTAGGGAGGAATGGGCAGACTGGGTGAACCAAGTGATTCTTAGCTGCCGCTATGGTTATCAAAATGTTATGGTTATCAAAAGAAGTGACTGGGAAGGTTGGGGCGAAAGAGTTAGCATTCAGGGTGTATAAGAAGACACAGAGGTAGGAGGATAGGGAAGTGTATCAAGAGAAGCAGAGGGAGGCAGGGAAAGTAGTCAAGAGTGCAATGGCACAAACAGAGGATAAAGTAGCCCAGGCTGTGAACAAAGGGGACATGACATTTTTCAGGTATGTAAGTGAAAGAACAAAGACCAGGGGAGCAAATCAGCGGTTGTAAGGCTAAGGGGGGTGGTGTATGAAGGGGGACCAGGAAAAATGCGATGTCCAGCACAAATATTTTTGTTCAGCATTCACAGAGAAAGGGGAAGGTGGGGGACCACAGTTAAGTGGCATTGAAGGAAGGGAGGTGGACACCACTCAATTTACAGAGGAGAGAATCCTGAAGAAACTTATAGATCTGAAAATGGGCAAGGCAATTGGACCACACAGGGTACATCCAAGGATACTGAAGGAGTTAGAGAGGTGCTGGCTGCACCACTAACAGTCCTGTTCAACCACTCACTGGAGACGGGACTGGTTCCAGAAGACTGGAGGAGCACAAGTGTAGTCCCACTTCACAAAAGTGGTAGCAGAGAGGAGGCTGACAACTACAGGCCAGTCAACCTGACTTCAATGATGAGGAAATTAATGGACTCAGTACTAAAGGAAAGTACAGTGGAATATCTAGAATCCAGCAGCTTACATGACCTGAGTCAGTGTGGATTCCTAGGGGAAGGTCATGTCAAACAAATCTGATAGATTTCTTTGACTAGATGACCAGAGAGTTAGATCAAGGTGGAGCAGTGGACGTGGCCTACCTAGATTTCAGTAAGGCCTTCGACACTGTTCTGCATATGTAACCCCAAGGAGGCGCTACTCCTAGTGTTACACCTCTGCCTACTACCCTGGATATAGGCTATGTCAGTTCTTAAACTTACATCAGGTCTCTATTAATTATGAATGCTCCACTCAGAGTTTACCTTTATATGGGCTAGCTGTTACCTGGTACAACCTCCTGAGATGTTATACCACCCACAATTACCTTTTACCACCCCAAGCATGACCCATTATTCAGTTCCCCACATTTTAGACATTTTGGAATTAAAGACTCTCTCTAATAATATGCTCACACACTATGATTTGCAAAAACAGTAATACCAATATTTATTTGGGGGGACATAGGAGTTAGGATGGGGAAATAGGAAGAATAGAGGTTATGCAGATCAATATTTACAACTGCACAACAAGTACGTTGTTTGTTACTGATTTTGTCAAAATGGGAGAGTGCCTCAGAAAAGCACTAGCAAACAGGCAAGAAGGTGGGGTGGAGCAACAATGGGAAAACATCAAAACTGCCATCACAGAGGCAACAAGCCTTTGTGTGAAGCAAATAAACAAATCAAAATGAAAGAAAGAAAAACACACTATGGTTCTCAAAAGAAGTGGTGGGGAAGGTAAGGGAAAAAAGATAGCATTCAGGAAGTGTAAGGAAATACAGAAGGAGCAGGACAGAGAACTGTACCAGTTAAAGCAGAAGGAAGCGGGTAAGGCAGTCAGAATAGCAAAGGCCCAAACCGAGGAAAAGATAGCCAACTCGGTTAAGAAGGGGGATAAAACGTCTTATAGGTATATTAGGGAGCAATGAAAGACTAAGGCCGGGATACTGAGGCTGAACAAAGAAGAAGGTGGTTGGGCAGTGAGCGACAGTGAAAAAGCAGGGATACTGAACTAATACTTCTGCTCAGTATTCACAATGGAAAAGCAGGGGGAAACACCTAATCCGGTCAATAGAAACACTCTGGATAGGGGGGTTGATATTAGTCCTTTCACAGAAGAAAGGGTTCTGAAAGAACTCTTAAAACTGAAGGTGGATAAAGTAATGGGGCCTGATGGGATTCACCCCAGAATTCTAAAAGAACTAAGGGAAGAACTAGTAACACCACTGACTACCTTTTTTAATAAATCATGGGAGGATGATGTGGTACCTGAGGACTGGAGGAGGGCGGATGGGATTCCCCTTCACAAAAGTGGGAGCAAGATAGAGGCAGGAAACTACAGACCTGTCAGTTTGACCTCAGTGGTAGGGAAAATGATGGAATCACTTGAAGGAATGAACTGTTGAGTACCTAGATGCCAGTGGGGCAGGACCCAAGGCAGCATGGATTCACAGTGGGAAGGTTATGTCAGACAAATCTAATTGATTCTTTGACTGGGTGACCAAAGCAGTAGACCAGGGAGGGGCTGTGGACATGGCCTACCTGGACTTTAGTAAGGCATTTGACACAGTCCCGCACAAAAGATTAATAAACAAATTAGCCTGCCTGGGAGTGGGTCCCAGGGTGGTAGCCTGGGTAAAACACTGGTTGGACAACAGGACACAGCGGGTAATAGTAAATGGAGTCCACAGGGAAGAAAGGGGTGTTACTAGCAGGGTACCACAGGGTTCACTACTGGGGCTGGTCCTTTTTAATGTCTTTATAAGAGACATTGCAGAGGGACTGGAAGGGAAAGTATGTCTCTTTGCAGATGACACAAAGATCTGCAACAGGGTTGATACACAAGGTAGGGTGGAAAGGATGAAAAGGGACTTGGCAAGGTTGGAGGAATGGTCAAATGTATGGCAGCTTAGATTCAATGCAAAGAAGTGCAAGGTAATGCACCTGGGAAATAAAAACCCAGGAGAAGAGTACACAATGGGGGGTGAGATACTGACAACAACAAAAATGGAAAGGGACCTGGAGGTAGTCATATCAGGCGACCTAAAGGTGGGTCAGCAATGTGAGAAGGCAGTAAGGAGGGCTGTGGGGATACTGGGATGCATAGGGAGAGGCATCACCAGTAGAAAATAGGAAGTTGTTGGCCCTCTGTACAGGCAGTTGTTAAGACCACATCTGGAGTACTGTGTACAGTTCTGGAGACCCCATCTCCGCAAAGATATAGACAGGGTGGAGGCTGTCCAGAGGAGGGCAACCAAAATGATGCAGGGTCTGCATCAGAAGACATATGAAGAAAGACTAAAGGAACTAAAGATGTATAGCCTCGAGGAAAGGAGGGAGAGGGGGACATGATAGAAACTTTCAAATACCTCAAGGGAATCAACAAAGTCCAAGAGGGTAGCATCTTTCAGAAAAAGACATGTGCAAAAACAAGGGGGCACAATTTGAAGATGGGGGGGATGGCTCAGAGGTAATGTCAGGAAGTATTTCTTCACAGAGAGAGTTGTGGATACATGGAACAGCCTTCCTGAGGAGGTCATAGAGTTAAAAACAGTGAGGGAATTCAAGAATGCATGGGACAGACATAAGGCAATTCTAGTGGTGGGTAGGAGGAAGTAGGCTGTTAGTTAACTAGGATCTGCAGCTTATCCGTTAGGTAGAGAAATGGGCAGACTAGGTGGGCCAAGCGGTCCTTATCTGCCACCAAATTCTATGTTTGTATGTTTTGTGCTAGTGAACCCTCCAGCTGGGTGGCTATCAAATTAACAGAAAAGGAATTACAGCTCAACAACCAGAAATGATACCCAGAGCCCTGGCTATCTAAGCTGCTGACTAATCAGATGTTACACAGTAATTTTCCCCACCACTGGTACCAGTCTCCAGACACATGTGAAACCCTACAATCTTACACTATACCTTGGGTACCCAGATACCGAAGTCCTGGATTGTTGCAGTCCTGGATTGCTGCAGCTGGTTGCGTTGGTCGGCACTGATTTAAAAGGAAGGGGCTAACTTGGAAGGCGAATTAACAACTGTTGATCCTAGAAAGTGCAGGGGGTTGCCCTGCTTTTGGCAGAATAGCAGGGGTTGCCCTGCTTGTTGTAGGAGAGCAGGGATTGCCCTGCTTGTCGCAGCCTGAACAATCCAGAAGAGGGTAACCAGTCGGGTTACCTTAGCTAGATACTTGGAATCCAAATCCTGAACTATTCAGCACATATATATTGTAGTCACATCCAGTACATTCATATAACAATACATCTCTAATGCATCTATATTCTCAGACATAATTCAAACAAGGTGGAAAACTGTCTTTTCCAGATTTAAAGCACAGTCGTAACTGGACTCTGAGGTCTCATGTCCCTTGGTGTGGCAATGCGGCTATGGTTGGCGGCTCCACAGGTCAGTCTTGACTGGATAGAGGACCCAGGTGCATCTCAGCACATTTATATGATTTTATAAGATATGGGTGCAGACTAGCACATTTGTAGGATACTACTTGACACTGGTGCATTATGGCACCTTTATAAAATTCTTACTAGCATAGGTTCATGTCGGCACATTTATATTACTTTCTTGAAACAGGTACATGTTGGCACATTTATTCTGGGACATGATGGCCTATATTCATTAAGCTTGCTTTCTCTGCATTCAAACAATTACAGGGGCATGACGGCCCATATTTACTCAGCTTGTTTTTCTCCCTTGCACCGGGGTACAAGGATACTTACTCAGGTCCCTCATGGACGAGCCCTGCTATAGAAGGCTCCTGAAGGTCTTCAGTCCTCTCACAACTGAGGCTCTTTCAGCGCACTCACCACTGCTTGATGTCATCCGGTTTTGGTTCACATCTTTCCCTGACGTGGAAGGGAGGACTAGCACCTGGAGGACATTCTGCCAACCTCCAGGCTAGTAGTTCCAAACTTAACTAAATTACTTTAACTTCAGTAAAACAAAAACCCCTCCTGGATGGAGGACTTAACTGAAATGACCAGGCCCATTTACTCTGCAGGGGGCCCTGAGCCCCTACCCCTGTGGGGGGAAGGTCCTGCTCGAATCTAGCAAAATGCTGGAAAACACTGTCTCTTATAGGGCTTTCCTGAGGCTCCTGATTGGCTGATGTTTTTGGTTGCAAGGCCTCTGATTGGCTGGAGGACCTGTCAATCACAGAAATTAATAATGCATGAACCTCACCCGATGCACTGTTGGTCTGCTGTTTTGGGTCCTGAAATAAACTCACTGTAATTCCCCATGAGCACTTGGCATTTACCCATGAGCTTTGGTGAATGTCCCACAAGTCCTGACTTTGTTTTCCTGGCTTTTCGATTGGCTGTGGCTGCTTGCAATGGCTGCTTAACCCACTGCCCCTTAGCAGATCAGATACAGTCCCAAACTAAAGTTCTGGTGCAGCCAGGATGAATGAAATATTTTCCCCAATGCCCCACACTTCTTTAGTCCAGGTTGAGTACTTGCTGTCGCTGCACAGATTGAGGAATTTTGCTCAGTCCATTTTCCTGTCACTGCTACCAATATTTAAGCTCGCTGACATTTCTCCGAGTCCCACAGTTGTCTGGTGTAACCAGGAGCAGTAATTTTAATTATTTAAACACTTTCCCCACCACACTTTTCCCCAACATTTAAGGCAGCAGTTACAATATTTATTTAAAAAAAAAAAAACATTTATTTTCTTTTTTGGCTGCAGCCAAAATACAGCTGCCCCGAGGGCAGACAGATCCCATGAATGTTTAAATGCGATCAGGGTTCTGGCTCATGAATATTAATGAGGTCCGATTGAACTCCATCGCAGATCTCCATTAATTTTTCAAGGAGTGGCCTCTCAGTGGCTTGTCCATGGTCACCGGGTCCCACTTAGCTGATGGGGATCCCGGTACCAACAGAACAATCCCCTGTTTGACCGTAAATTAGCGTGGTCACAGATTAAAGGTGCTGCTCATGCCTGCATGATCCCCGCTGCCCCGAGGGCAGACATTAGAGCAGGTGATCTTGGTAGTATTATTCAAACCTCGCAGAGCTGGATTAGGACTTTGGGCTGCTTGGCTGGGGCACTAGGGGCTGGACAAGACCTGAGGGACCAAAAAAAATTAAAAATGCAGGAAGGATTGGGAGACACCTGGTAAGAGAGCAGGAGGACAGAGATGCATGGGGGCAGGTAAGCCCCCATCTGGCAGGGGGGTACACATAGAAGACTCGTACACAAGCTGGGCAGCCTGGGAGTGGGTCCTATGGTGGTAAACTGGGTAAGAAATTGGTTGGGGGATAGGTGACAGAGGGTGGTGGTAAACGGAGTTCACTCCGGGGAAGAGAGGGTGACCAGCGGGGTGCCACAAGGATCAGTACTGGGATCAGTCCACTTTAATGTCTTTTTTAGTGACATTGCAGAGAGGTTAGAAGGGAAGGTATGCCTTTTTGCAAATGACATAAAGATCTGTAACAGGAAGAGGGATCTAAGAAAGCTTGAGGAGTGGTCAAGAACATAGCAACTAAATTTCAATACAAAGAAGTGCAAAATCATGTGCTTGGGGCACAGGAACCAGTGGCAGAGTACAAGTTGGAGGGGAGTGGTACTGCGACAAAATAACAGGAAAGAGACCTGGGGGTAATCATATCTGATGACCTAAAGGTGGCCAAATAGTGTGACAAGGCAGTGGAGAAAGCCAGTGGGATACTAGGATGCATAGGGAGGGGTATCACGAGCAGAAAAAAGGAGGTGGTGTTACCGCTGTACAAATCATTCATGAGACCTCATCTAGAGTACTGTGTCCAGTTCTGGAGACTGCATCTCTGGAAGGACAGACATAGTAGAGGCGTTCCAGATGAGGGCAACTAAAATAGTGCAGGTTGTGCACCAAAAGCCCTATGAGAAGAGACTAAAGGACCTCAATATGTACACCTTGGAGAAAAGGAGGGAGAAGGGGGGATATTATAGAGACTTTCAAATACCTCACGGGTAGAAATAAGGTACAAGAGGGTAGCTTTTTTCAGAGAAAAAGATGTTGAAGAACAAGGGGTCATGCTATGAACCTGGAAAGGGTAGACCAGTTCTTCACAGAAAAGGTAGTGGATGCATGGAATAGCCTCCCAGAGGTGGTGGTGGGGGCCAAAACTGTGACAGAATTCAAGAATGCATGGGATAGGCACAAGGGAACCTTAGTGGGTAGGAAAGAGAGGGTAAAAGCCAGATTTCATGTAGGGTCTGTGGTATTAAAGTAGGGAGGGTAAAATGGCAGACTAGGTGGGCCAGGAGGTCCTTATCTGTCATCAAATTCTAGGTTTCTGCCATTCAATTCTGTTTCTATGTTTCTATTATGACGGAGTTCCCTGGTGTCCAGTGGTACCCCCCTGCACTCTTAGCAGTATCCAGTGGCACCCTTCCCTCTGAGCACATGTCTATGTATAGGTAACATCTATCCTAGTGTCTAGTGGGCCCCCCACTTTGCCTACACCAAGGACACTACCCTGCCAGTCCCCACTTACCTCTCTTGCCAGTGCCATGCAGGGGATCTGATACAGAGACCAGCACTGCCCTCCACTAACCACCTCAGCCGGCCGACCTTGTGGAATGTAAGTAAGCATGCATACAGTCTACAGCATATACTGCAGACTACATGCATGACCTGTCACTCCATAAGGTGGCCGACTGAGGAGATAAGAGGAGGGCTGTACCAGTCACCATACTGGATCTGCGTGGCACTAGCGATAGAGGTACGGGGAGGGTTCAGGGTGGTGTGCTAGGTGCCAGTGGTGTTTTTGGGGGGCACTAGATGCTGGGGACTCTGGACTTTCATCTGGGACAGGTGCTTACGATGGGTGATGCCACTGAACACCAGTGGCAACCTGTTCATGTGGTGTTGGGCAAGCGAAGGTAGGGGGGATTCCATTAGACACCTGGGTCCTTGTCACAAATATGGTGGTTTGACGATCAGTGGATGGGGTGCCACTCGGCACCAGGGACTACCAAAACTATTAGACTGTGGGGATCGGAGGGCAGGGGGTGACTCTAGCCACCAGGGAATAACAACACACATACAGGGCTGGGGATTGGGAGTAGGGAGGGCCGCTAGACACCAGGGTGGGCCCTTTCAGTTGTGATGCCAGGCATTCAGGGTGAGGGAGAGCACTTGCAACTATGCCTGATGTAGTGGTCAGCCACAGGAAGGGTGCAAATCTGTCACTGCTTCCTATGCAAATGAGCCCATAATGGGCATGCATATGGCCCTCAGTGCCTTGCATGTCCCCTGGGCTGATTTGCATGTTGCTGGCTGAATATCACACCGGGGGCTCCCTGTGCTATTAGATCTGGGGCTGCAGTTCCATCCTGTTCTTTATGGGCTGCATACAGCCCAGATCCATGTTGGAGCATTGCTTCTCATCTTGCACTACCCTGAGATGGCCCTATATTCAGTCGCATAATGCCAGAACGCTGTCCGACTGAATATAGCATCCTCAGGGTCAGGAGCAATGACAAACGCAGCACAGACCTTTGTGCTCTGCTTTTGCTCATTACTGAATATCTGGCCCTAAGATACAGAGGAACTGCCTTCCTTGTACACTTGTGCCCCTGCTGTCCCCGACGGTACATGAGCACTGTGCACATAACAAGCTCCACAGTGCCCACCCCCACTGCACAGCTGCCCTGGCAATAAGACCTGTGACCAGCCGAACCTCCCCAGCAGGACACACCATATCCACCATGGGGCTAACAGTCACAATCAACAGCATGTCACCCCTGACAGGAGGAAAGACTTGGACACATGACAGACTGTATGTTGCAAAATAAATTTTGCTCTAAAGAATACAACTGTCCCTGTTTGTGGCAAGGGTGCATATCAAAATGGGATGTTCCTGTCAATGGACAGGAACATAGACAGGTCCCTGTGTTCACTGCGGCAAGCTGGACCTACATTCGGTGGCAGGACCTCATGCTTGCTACGATCAGACTATGAGCAATTCTGCAGCAATTCTGTGGCAATTCTGTGATGGGCTTTTCATTCTTTGGCAACTGAAATGATCCCTAAAATAAAATCTAGTTACCCAGAAAGAATGCTCAGGAAAAAGCAGCCTGGGGCAGTTTGACAGATGCACAGCAAGGCAAGGAAAAGCAATTCTGGCATCATGATCTGGACTGGATATAGGACATGGGGGAATTGAAGGGTTATTTTTTTACTTGCAGCCTGTTTTATTGTCCCGTGGCTCCCTCCCACCTGCCCAGTGCTGCTTTACCACAATTACACTCCTGAGAATTTCTCCCCCTGCCTGCCCAGTTGCTTGAAGACCAGTGCTAACTACCTGGTTGCAAAACAGTGCTGCTCCAATGGCTCCCTTCCACCCACTTGCTTGAAGCCTGGTGGTGATGGTTTATGCAGTAACGCTGCTCTAGTTGCTTCCTCCTGCTCGTGCATTTCAGCACCGGTGGTGTCGTTTGTGTCAATGCTGCTTGGCTTCCATATCTTCTTCTCTCCCACTCTAACTATTTACTGTGAGGGTAGAGAGTAGCTGGACCATTTTACATTAGACAAAGATCCAGAAAGCCTCCCATTTTCTGTTTCCAATAATTACTAATACGTTTTCATTCCACAGTTGGCAAATAGAACCACCATTCTTCCTCATGAAATAGACTTCATGAAGTTCTCTCAGTGTTTGTAGAAGGCCGTAAAGGTTATAAGTTTCAGGGCTGAGTGCTGGTCGATTGGAAACGGGTGGCCCCGCTGACTGCTGCAACCCAGGGGGGACATATGTATACTGGAACTGCCAACAACTCACACTAGTGCCATTTTAAGGTTGCTCACATTCATTTTAGCCATTTAGTTGGGGGTTTCAGTGGTGACAGACATTTTTACTGCACCAAAAAATGCTGTTTCTGTGGCAGAGGGTTGTTTCTGTGGCAAGACCATGTCTCTGCAGCAATTGATGCAGACGCAGAATCGCAGAAAATGCAGGGCCCTGAACATAGATACAAAAACATAAATAACAATCATTAGCCCCTTCTGCGACACTTGGGACAATGATGAGGGCAGGGACTGCCACCTAATCCTCCTCCTCCTGGGGGTCATTGCTTGAGCCTATTGGCATTGACAGGGTGTACTCCCTCTCCACAAACACCAAGCACCCTAGGTGTCCATGATATCTCTGGAACAAGAGGAACACAGAGCAGGGGCATGAGCAGGATGCAATGCAGAGCCACAGCAGAACACAGTTGACACACAGCCCCCACCCCCCAACATATCACTTACCTTAAATGGCTCAGCCAGGGCCACTCATGTATGCCTTCATATCAAGTTTGTGGTAGGCATCCTGGCTGCCTACATGCCAGGACAGCCAGTCTGGCAGATACAATGGCCACCGGGCCAACGCCACTTGCTCTGCCCTATCGGGCTGCTCCTACCGCTCAGGGACAAATCTATCCAGCCTGCCATGGAAGTCCTGTGGAAACATAAATAATGTAACAACATCACTGATGCAGTGCACACAACACATGGCATGCACACTAACTTGCAAGTTGCATATATTCCTCCTCCAGCTCCTTCATCTTCCAGACAACACCTCTATTCTCTGAGTCCTGGTATGTTAGTTTAGACATCCTCCAAAGCTTACAGGAGTTCTCCCCACGGAGCTCACTGAGACACTCACAGCCCCCATCTTACTCACATGAATGTTCAGGAATGACCCAGTGATGCCAACACATGCTACATCACCCCTCAGGCATAATGGCCTCTTTAAAGTGCTAATTTATGCATGGGACATCTGTGCAGCATCCATGTCAGAGCCACAGTCAGAGGAAGCACAAAGAGGTATGTGACACACAATGCCTGGCAGCTGTTCCAGGGCCACTCCACAGGGTTGCAGTGGATGTACCCAGAAATACTACTGAATGTCCTCCTGCTGGACGGCAAAAGGGAAAACAAACAGGTACAGAGGGCAGGTTTGCAGCTTCATGTATTCCAGCCTCGACCGAATGCCAATGCCCTGTGCGGCACACACTGTCTTAAGAGATTCTAATTGGACCATGCCATGATCACATAACTAAGTAACATTGTCTGTGCCCATGTGGCCCCACGTACCGTTGGTCGTAGGCAATGTCAGTTGAGACAAAGGTGCAATGTTTATTGGCATACTATGCCACAGAGTCCTTCCAGTGGGTGGGGGAAGATGTCATGGGCTTCACCCATCCTCCGTGTCAAGGGCACTGCACCAGGTCACCGACACCCTGCTCCTGTGTGTTCATGAGCACGTAACATACCCCACTACACAAGCTGGCATATGGTCCATGAATGAGGCATTCTGTACTATACTATGCATGGCATGCCCAGTGTACCGGGGGTATGACTATAGTCGTTGTGATTCTGGCACCATTCGTGGATGAGGAGGCATGCTGTAACTGAAGATGGCATCACAGCATCAACTGCCAGATAGTCTGTGATTCCGTGGGTATCATCACTAATGTGTGTCAAGTGCCCACATTCATGAAGATGCCTATATCTTTGATGTATACAGTTTTAGCACCCTCCTTGTTGCACGTGGGGCAGGGATGGATGGTTGATAGGTGAGTATCTGTACTCTACACAAGTGGTATACTGGTGGATGTCATACAGCTACACGGTACTAATCCTGTTGACTACCCACTGTATAGGTGACAGCAGATATCCACTGCAGCCATATCTGATGACACCATACCTGGAGGCACACAGAGCGGCGGAGGAGGAGGCATACAGTGAGGCACGTGGGAAGACATGGTCTGTGATCGAGAGGCCTATAGGGCTACTGATGATATGGTTCCAGTGCCTGGATTTGACAGATGACATGATGATGCTTGCCCCAGAAAAGTCATGCACAGTGTTCACAACATAAGCCATGCTTCACAGCATATCTGTGCAGAATTCATCTTCCCATGCCTCAGGACAGACAAGGGGATGTTCCGCTGGGTGACTGGAGAGGGGGGACTTCCAAGGGCAAGGAGAACAGTAGCTATCTGGATGTGTGGCACAGCATGGACTTGTGCAGGGGACAGTCAGTCGCTGGGAGGGCTGGTGTGGCACTGTGATGATGTCCCACCCTGAGTGCCACACCACCCATGGTAAGGGATGGGGGCTATCAGTGTCTGTGCTTAGGCACATATGTGTTGGGGAATCATATGAGGTGGTGAGTTATATGTGGTGGGGGGGTAGTGTTGTTGGGGATATATGTGGTGGGGGTTATATGTGGTTGTGGGTTGTATGTGGTGGAGGATATATGTAGTGGGGTTATATGTGGTGGGGGTCTGTATGTGGAGATGGGATATATGTGGGGGGGTCATTAATGGTGGAGAGATATGTGCGGTGGAGGGATGTGCAGTATGTGCCTGTGTGGAACTCAGTGCTTGTGGTGGGTGGTAGCAGGCATTATTTATTTTTGCCTGATTGCTGCTCTTTGCATGTGGAGGCATGCATGAATAGATGCCATGTCTTGGCTGTAGGCTTTCCCCCTGCATTGCCCCATGTATCCAGTTGTGTACCGGACATCAGTGGCATGTTGCTGTCCTCCTGCCCATCAGGATTCTCAGGCAGGCAGGTGTGTGTTGCATGGTGTCCTCTGATGTTGCCTTGGGTCCAGGCAGGGTGCCTGTGCTAGCCCTGGCTAGCATGTTTTCTGTTAGCCTTTCCAGTAAGTCCCCTATGTGGTCAATGCCAAACAGCATGCTCCTCATCTCTGCGGTAAGCTCCTTCAGTTGCTCTGTACTGTCTTTCTGGTCATGGAGTCAGTCCCATTCAGGCAGCCTAACCTTGAAATAATATGTGTGAAATACATTCCTGCTGGTGGATGGCTGGAGGGGCTCTTGTTCTCACTGTCACTGGGATGCTGTGTGTTCCCTCATGGATCTCCTATGTTCTGCTGTTCACCACCACTGGGCAAGCAGACTGTCTCAGGTGTGGTTGCATGCAGGGTTCCACAGTACCCATGGTATGGCTGTGGCTGGGGACTGGGACTGTACATGGGTAGTGGGTGACTGTCTGTGGTGGGGGTGTCCAGCTCCTCCTCATCCTCCTGTGTGTCCTGGAATGAGTCCATGTCTTCAGTACACCTTCCTCCTCCACTGTGGCCGTGGGTTCCTGACGTTTCCTCAGGGGGAGGACAAGCAGACAAGCCAGATGTTACAGGCTGTGGCATAGCTGTGGGCATACCATGAGTGTGTTGCAGGCCCCCTGTAGGTAACCTGCCTGTACTGTCCTCTTGACTATGGCTGCCACGACCAGTCTCTGGGCATGGACCCATGGACCCATGGGTGTCGCTACCTCCACACCATGCAAGAACATCTCTGCAAGGGTCTCTGTCACCAACCTCTCAATCAGTGACAGGCTGAGCTCCTGTGAGGGTGGGCCACTGCCCATGGCAGTCTGAGACTGCTTGAGAGCTGTCAGCATATGCTTGACGGGGGACCGAAGATCACACCAGTTGTTCTTGATCACTGCCAGTATGCATGCCTCTGGCCAAGCAGCATTCACAGTAGCCTGAATATCACACCACAGCCTGGCTCATTTGATACCTTCTGGGAGTCTGCATCATAATGGATGCCATAGTGCTCCCTTATGTCATTAACCATGGCTGAGACCTGTTTGCTGGAAAAGTATAAGGACCATGATCGGCTGGCCCTGCATGCCCATCCACATCCTCATGTCTCTGTACGGCCATGATCTGTACCTTTGGTTACCAGTGGTGGCCTGGGTACTGCAGGTGGTGCTTCTCCTCTGCTGTCCTCCAGCACAACATGCCCTTCAGCTTTAGTGTTGGTATTCATTTCCATGGATGCACACAGGGTGGTGTGTATGTCCATATATGGTGGGGTCAAGAGGTGTTTCCACATACTGTAGGTCCACTCAGTATCTACTCCACATGGCCCTGCATGCAAATATATGCCCCGCCTATGTCTCTGCCTGTCCTCTGTGTGTGTTTGTGCATCGCACATAACTCCACCTGCCTGCACAATGGCGTAGGTGCACGCCACAATTACTTTGCATATGAGTGCAGTTCGTGCACATTCATGTCACTTTTTACAGTTTTTTCCTCATTGTTTTGCACCCAGATGGTGCGGAGTTCTGGTGTGAATTTTTTATAGTAGAAACAGATTGGGTCACAGAACTGCCTTGTGTTTGTTTGGTGAAAAAGTATTAATCTGCTACGAAGTTATTCAATTTTTAAGCTCCCATTATTTCTAATGGGAAGATCACTCTCCAGGATAGAGGTATAAAGTTTGACAAAGGATTTGGCCTCACAAAAAATAATTTTTTTCATGAGGGGCCAATTCTTTTTTTCAAGAAAAAATTCCTTGTTCATGAGCCGCTATCTTGTTTTCCATTTAAAAAAAAAAATTGAGAACCCATGAAAATTAGGTGCTATAGGGACTCCAGGAAATGGATCTTGATCATTGGAATTCCGTTAGTTGGATTCTGCAGTTGTCTGGTATCAAAATGATCATGGAATATTGTTTTTTTCTATGCTTTAAATCCTTTTTTGTCACTCGCTAAGATTCTTTTTTGTGAATCCTTTTTTGTTCAAACGAAAAAGGATCACGAGTCATGAAAAAGGATTTTGGATTTAGTTTTTTAATGATCCCTGGTGTCTAGTGGCACCCAATACCCGCCGATCACTGTTCCCATTGTTTTATTGATCCCTGGTGTCTAGTGGCACCTCCCACCCTCTGATCACTCTCCCTATTGTTTTTTTGTTTTATCCCTGCTGTCTAGTGGCACCCCCACCCTCTGATCACCATTCTCTTGCTATTTCATTTATTATAGCAGTAAAAGAAAATCTACCACATTTGCTCACACTACCGGACAAAATGACATGGTGAGTCTAGTATCCATTAAAAATTCCTTGTCATTTTCAGTGTTCAGTGTAGGTTCAGTGTCAAAAAATTGCTTTCTATTTAACCCAGATGCCCTGCTATTCCGGGTGACCCATCTTCTTTAATAATGTTTAATGTATTATCCCTGGCATCTAGTGGCATCCCCCACCCTCCGATCACTCTCACCATTATTTTTGTCTTATCTCTGGTGCCTAGTGGCACCTTCCCCCCACCCTCTGAAACCCATCCAGACCTGATATAAAGAAAACTGTCCTTTTTTCCCTTAAATAAAAAAATGGTCCATCGCCGATCAGCCCCGCCAGCCCCACCTCCCATTTAGCACCCACCATCCCACATACCCACAGTACACCCCCACACACACCCTCACTCACCTGAACAGGTCCTGGGTTTGAGATCCACTCTCTGATTGAAAACTCGTCTTGCTGCTGGAACTGGCGACTGCAATATGAGAAACTAAGGTAAATTCAGAGAGCAATCCTATCGCACTAGGGCACACCCGCTTCAATTGAATGGGGTGAAATGCAGATCATGGAAAAGACAAGAATGGCATAACCAGAGGGTGATACCATGGTGGAACACCCTACCTTTAGAAATAGTGGGCAGCTCTTCAGTTAACAGCTTTAAACTGAAGTTAGATGAACTACACAGAATGGGAAAATTTACTTTTTAAGTAATATGCTAGCACAAAGGACAAAAGTCTGTACAGCTCTGTAGAGACCTATGTAAGCTGTGTAATGTATTTCAATGGGAGTTTCAACTTTGATGCATAACTCTGCCATTTTCTGACATTGTTACCCCACATTTTCAACATGTCCTTTAGGGAATCCCACCTCATGAACAACAGGACTGCTATTTCGCAACTCCGACCTGAAAAGTGATTTTGCAGTCACCTGGCAAATTCATCTTTTGGGCAGGATTTGGAATTTTTTTCTGCCCTTGTTCATCAGGCGGTGTCATAAGAAGGCAATATTGAAAAGTTGGGATCAAAATATGGAAAAATGCTAAAGTTATAACCACTCATTGCAATTTCTCTACACACGCTTGTAACTTTGGAAACTTTTAATAATCTGACCCAAGATTTTCAACATAGACTTCTTATTACCCCACCTCATGAATGTCACAGCTGCCATTTTTTCAAATCCTGCCCAAAATGTGTTTTAGCACCTGTGATGCAGAATGGTGCTGCAGTTACACAGAATTACGTTCTGGCGGGAATTTGAAAATTTTCTGTAATGGGTACATGAGGTAGGGTAATAAGAGGGCTATGCTGACAATTTGGTCACTGTTGCCCTATAAATGGAAGCGCAGGGCCTTGAGGGCCCTGTGCTTCCACAGCTATATACATATACTTATCTACGGAGGGATGGGAGCACAGGGCCCGAAAGACCATATGCTCCCACAGTAAAATAAGGTTACTATTATATTATTGCAAAAAGTAAGGAAATAAGTTGCAGAAAACTTTGTTAATGCTCCAGTTAGGATCAAAACAACAAAAGTTAGGAAATAAGGCATTAGGGTTTCCAACCCTAAAACCCCACCCTCCCAAACCAGGCAGGAGAGCAAGTGTGGGGGTGTGCCTGGGCTTCTCAAGCCTAACGCTCACCCCATTCTCATAAAGTGTACACATCTGACCTTATTTACAAACATACGAAGAATGCCAGCAGATACAGGCCTGATGGTCTAGCTAGTCTGCTCGAGTGTGCAGCTAGCAGTCTGTTACACTGCAGCTGCTCCCCCCTCTTCTACCAGCATATCCAGTTTCAGGCACATACTAGCTGTTACCCCTCTCCCTGTGCCTCACTGGTGACTTTCCCCCTGACTTTGTCCTATCCCCTCTTAAAACTGCCCACTGTCTTCAAGGATGCCACCTCCTCAGGCAGTGCATTCCATCCTTTCACCACTTTCTCTGTGAAATAGTGCTTTCTCATTTCCCTTCTGAATCTACCACCCTCCAACATTAGATTATGCCCCCAGTGTCTTTCCCTCTCCTTAATCTTGAAATTCCTTCTATACCATCATTATTTATGCCTTTCATATATTTGAAGGTTTCTATCATGTTCCCTCTATCCCTCCATTCCTCCAGGGAGTACATGTTGAGCTCCCTCAGTCTCTGCTTGTTTACATTTATATTTAGATATGGAATGAGGTAAGCGTTAGGCTTGAGAAGCCCAAGGCGAACCCCACACCTGCTCTCCAGCCTGGTTTGGGAGGGTGGGGTGTTAGGGTTGGAAACCATAATGCTTCATTTCCCAACTTTTGTTGCTTTGACTCTAACTGGAGCATTGACAATGTTTTTTGCAACTTTTATACATCATGGAGGGCCATAAAGTTATGGTATTGCCAGCGGAAATGAAACCCAAAGAACGGGAAACAGTGGAGTACAGGAGGAACAGGGTTGAAAACAGGAAGTGTACACAGAGGAGGCAAAATGACAGCAGGGGGGATGATAAAAGGGCAAATGGCAGGACATGAAAGGGCATGTATACCAATGCCTGCAGCCTAGGGAATAAAATCCCAGACTTGATGGCCTTGATGACTAAGGCTGACCTGGACATTGTAACTATTACTGAAACATGGTATACTGGAAACCATGACTGGGATGTTGCAGTACCAGGCTGTACTCTGTTTAGAAGAGACGGGGGGGGGGGTAAAAAGGAAGGGAGTGGTGGCTGTTTACGTCAGGTAGGGAATTAGGGTGACTGAGATACAGGGAATGCGGGGAGAACAGAGGTACTTTGGGTCAGCCTTGAGTCGTACAATGGCACTGCTTTGCACTGGCGTGATATACAGACCTCCAGCACAGGGGAAGGAGGTGGACAGTGTTTTAGTGAAAACCATCCACACGATGGCAGCTAAAGGGGAGATGCTGCTGGCAGGTGATTTCAATCTGCCTAATGTGGATTGAAGCATCCCAGCTGCTGCTTCTGCCAGGAGCAGGGACATCCTGTACTCCGTGCAAGGGGCAGGCCTCAAGCAGCTAGTGCTAGAGCCCACCAGGGAGGGTGCAATTTTGGACCTGGTACTCACCAATGGGGACAGAACTGAGGAAGTCAGGGTGGGCGAACACCTGGGATCCAGTGATCATCACACCATGTGGTCCAGTATGTATACAGAGACAGAGTCGAACCACACAAAGGCAAGGGTCCTGGATTTCAGGAGGGCAAACTTTACTAAGATGGGGTTATGTCTCAAGCATGCTGTGGCAGGGAAGGACAAAGGGGGGGGAATGGAGGAGCAGTGGGCTCTTCTGAAAGGACCCATAGCAGAGGTGACAAAAACAAGAGCAAGAGAACGAGAAAGGCGTAATGTTCTCAAAGGCAGTGGCTGGGAAGGTAAGGGCGAGAAAGATGGCTTTCAGGAAATACAAGGAAACACAGCAGGAGGAGGAGGACAGGGTAGTGTATCTGGATAAACAGAGGGAGGCCAGGAAAGCAGTCAGGAGCGCAAAGGCACAAATGAAGGAAAAAAATAGCACAGGAGGTAAGGAAAGGAGACAAGACTTTTTACAGGTACATTAGTGAAAGGAGAAAAACCCGGGGTGGGATAGTAGGGAAGAAGGAGTGTGTGTGGAAGGGGACCTGGAAAAAGCATCAGTACTGGACAAATATTTGTTTCTGTATTCACAGAAGAAGAAGGTGAGGGACCACAGTTAGGCAACATGAACAAATGTGGGAGGGAGATGGACACCAGTCCAGTTACAGAAGAGAGAGTCCTAAAAGAACTCAGGATCACATCAGGAAGGTCTTGTCAAACAAATCTGATATACTTTTTTGATTGGGTGACTAGGGAAGTGAATCAGAGATGGGCCATAGATGCCGCCTACCTAGATTTCAGCAAAGCCTTTGATACCATCCCACACAGAAGGCTGGTTAACAAGATAAGTAGTCTGGGCATGGGGCATAAGGTGTTACATTGGGTTAGAAACTGGCTGATGGACAGAAGGCAGAGGGTGGTGGTAAATGGGATCCAATCCAGGGAGAGACGGGCGACTAGAAGAGTGCCACAAGGATCAGTACTGGGACCTGTCCTGTTCAATGTCTTCATTAGTGACATTACAGAGGGGCTGGAAGGAAAGGTCTGCCTGTTTACAGATGACACCAATCTCTGCAACAGGGTGGATACTCCAGAAGTGGTGCAGAAAATGAAGAGGGACCTGGAGAAGCTTGAAAGATGGTCGGAGGTGTGGCAACTGAGGTTTAATGTGAAAAAGTGCAAGATAATGCACCTGGGTAGGGGAACCCTGGGGAGAGCTACAGGATGGGGGGGTTGGGTGCTGACCATCACTAAAGAGGAGAAGGACCTAGGGGTTTTCACATCTGATGATCTTAAGGTATCAAGCAGTGCACAAAGGCTGCAGGGAGGGCCAGTGGCATGCTGGGGTGCATAGGCAGAAGTATTATTAACAGGAGGTGGGAAGTGGTGATGCCATTGTAGGAAACACTGGTAAGGCCTCACTTGGAGTACTGCATGCAGTACTGGAGACCACACATGAGTAAGGACATAAACAAGGTGGGGGCTGTCCAGAGAAGGGCGACAAAGATGGTGCATGGTTTGCACCACAAAACATATGAGGAGAGACTAAGAGACCTCAATATGTATTCACTGGAGGAGAGGAGAGGAGAGAAAGGAGAGACATTATAGAAACTTTTAAGTACCTCAAGGGCATAAACAAGGTGCAGTTGGGAGATCTTTACAGTGTAGAAAAGATACCAGAATGAGGGGGCATGATATGAAATTGGGGGGGGGGGATTAAGAGGTAATGTGATGAAGTTTTTCTACACAGACAGGGTGGTGAATGTTTGGAATAGTCTGCCACAAGAGGTGGTAGGGGCAAACAGTGGAAGGGTTTAAACTCACCTGGGACAAGCACAGGGGAACCTTTGGTGGGAAGGGAGTGATGAAAAGCCCTTGACCACTTAGGGTGAGTGGATGCATACATGTATAGGGTCTATGGGCAGACTGGGTGGGCCTAGCAGTCCTTATCTGCCAACAATTTCTATGTTTCTGTGTAACTCACAAAACTGAAAGTGGACAAGGCAATGGGATCAGATGGGATACATATTAAGGAAACTACGGGAGGTGCTGGTGCCACCACTGGCAGCCCTAGTCAACAAGTCACTCAATACGGGAGTGGTTCCGGATGTCTGGAGGAGGACATATGTAGGTCGTTGAGGTGATTTCGAAGCTGCAGCCTATATGCTGTGAACTGGACCCTGGCCCAACCCATGTCCTGTGGGAGGGATGGGGATCATCAGTCCAGTGTTTGCCGGGATAGTCCAATGCTCGTTCTCAGAGGGGTGCTTCTCCGGCACCTTGAAAGAGACAGTGGTGAGGCACTTTCTGAAGAAACCATCGCTCGACCCTGACATCCTGGCGAATTATAGACATGTCTCCAACCTCCCATTTTTAGGGAACGTCGTTGAGAATGTAGTGGCTGTGCAGCTCGAGGTACACCTCTCGGTCTTTGACATCTATGAGCCATTCCAGTACGGTTTCAGAACTAGACAGAGTACACAGACAGCATTAGTTCAGGTGCAGAATGACCTCCTCAGGGCAAGAGATAGAGGAGAATGGTCAGTTCTCGTCCTTCTCGATCTCTCGATCTCTTCTCAGCATTTGACACCATAGAATATATTGTGCTATTGGATTGCCTTAGAGTGTACTGTGGACTCACCAGAACAGTCATCAAATGGTTTGAGTCCTATCTCTCCTCGAAGCCCCTGTCATTTGGAGTGCCTCAAGGCTTGATCCTTTTGCCAATGTTGTTCGAGGTGTACATGCTGCCCCTGGAGGAGCTCATTAGAAAATACAGCCTGGGTTTCCACTGCTATGCAGATGACACCCAGCTGTATATGTCATTTGGCCCTGGAGCTGGAAATTCCATTGAAGTGCTAAATAAATGTCTGGCCAAGATTCAGGACTGCATGTCCTCGAACTGTCTGAGGCTGAACCCCAACAAAATGGAAGTGCTAGTGATTGAGCCTGGTTGCTGGCATGATGGGGAGGCCTCCGGAGCAGTAACAGGGTTGGTCCTGGAATCCCCTCCATTGATGACCTCCCCCAGGGTGAAAAATGTGGGCATCATCCTTGACAACAGATTGACTCTGGAAGTCCAGGTGTCATCAAAAGTGGGTTCTATCATCTAAGGAATGTTGCCCAAATCAAATCCCTGATTCTGCCTGAAGACTTGCCATCACTTGTACACTCTTTTGTGACTTCCAGGTTGGACTACTGTAACACTCTGTACTTCAGGGTCAATGGAGGGACCCTCTGCCATCTGCAGCTAGTGCAGAACGTGGTGACCAGGCTGCTGGGGGGCCTACCAAAGTCCTGCTATATGACCTCGGTCCTGCGGGATCTGCACTGGCTCCCTGTCAGGTGGAGGATCATCTTCAAGGTGGGCTTGCTCACCTACAAGGCCATATATGGGCTTTGCCCTGGTTAGCTGTCTGATCTCCTGACTCCAGCCATCCCAGTACGTTCTCTCCACTCCTCCATCAAGGGCCTCCTGGCAATTCTGAGGACCAGGCTGAAAACCTCAGGGGATCGTTCCTTCGAGGTGGCCTGCCCGGCCCTCTGGAATTCACGCCAAGATCTTTGAGCGAGGCCCCAACGGTGGAGGTATTTAAAGGGGGCCTGAAGACCTCTTTTTAATAAAGCATTTCACGATAGTTTTTAATGTGATTTTATATATATTCTGTTTTTAGTAATTAATATGATTTGGTGTATGATGTCTGAATCTTGCTGTGAACTGTAATGGCACCCAGAGCCTTCGGGATTAGGTGCCACAATAGAAATAAAGCCTTACTTATTTACCTACAGATTCAACAAGCACAGTGTCTAGCTCTAAATCCTGACTGTTGGTTTGCTAACAATAAATGTTGCTTCAAATATTTAGTTGGTTGGTTAACATACCATCTGTTCCAGTAGCAACTGTGGTCCTCTCCCCCCCAACCAAAAAACAATCCCTTTCAACGTTGAAGTGCCCAGTACCTTGTGCTGGCTAGTACTCCCCACCTGTCTGTTTTCACTGGGTGACACTGGGGACCCACCCCCGGTGCAGCCAAACATAACACCAACAATGGGGGTACCCAATCCCCAGTATCACTGCCTGAAATAAAGAAAGCAGTCCTTCAATCCCTCCCACCCATTCCTTCTTATTTTTCCAATACCGGGGTGCCCAATTCATGGTGCCAGCTACTACCCTCCATCCTCCCTGTATTCAATGTGGAACACCAGGGAGCCCCATCCCCCCGTGTCACCAAACATAACACCGACACTAGAGTGCCCCATCCCCAGTGTTGATACTTGAAATAAAGAAAACCGTACCTCATAGAATTTTTGTATTTTTATACACCCTGTAAAAAAGAAGACCATCTATCGATGTCTGTTGCCACCACTGGGCCACTATCTCTTTTGAAGCTGCCCACCAGTGTCAGTGATACCACTTCTTCTGGCAACGTATTCCAACTGGTCACCACTCTCTTGGTGAAGAAAAGCTCTCTATATTCCCTTTTAAACCTTCTCACATCCAACTTAAGACAGTGCCCCCTTAAGTTATAGTTACCACTTAACCTAAAGAGACCCTCCTTATCTACCCTATTTATCCCTTTTAACTCATTGTCGCCACAGGAGCCCTCTGAAGGTGCACCTTGTGTCTCCTGTATACTGTTAACAGTGAATCCTGGGCCTTTCTAAGCAAAATTAAGCCATAGTCAGCATGCCACAAACAAATGCTAATAGCTCAAGAACCATAAGTGCTAGACACAAAGTATGAGTGGCAAAGTTGTTCAGCTCAAAATTACCTTTCCAACAGTGATATGCAAGTAATAATAAGTAATATAGTTTTGTTTCTATGCTGGTCGATACAGAAAAACATATTTTTTTTTCACTAAAGAAGGCAACATAAGCCATTTTTTGTTGGGAAATATGTAATATATCAACACCAATTTAAGCATCCAGTCATTAGATGTAGTTTTAATATTATGTTTGTAAAAAAAAGCTATCTTTGTAGTATGAAATATCATTTTTCCCCATTTTAGTCACAGTGTTTTGTTGAGGTTTGAGAGATGAATCTCAACCATGTACACCATACCATAAACAAATGCGTATAACACCTGAAGTATACATGATACACACAACATATCAGTGGCAAAGTTGTTGAGCACAAAATTACCTTTCCAATGGTGCTATGCAATCAATTGTTATCAATTCGGTTTTTGTTTTATACAGGTTGAGATACCCCAAAAAGTGTGTTTTATATAAGGTGCTTAGATGAGTCTCGATGAACAAAATTTCAGCAATACACACTATACCATAAACAAATGGGAATAACTCCTAAAGTATACATGATAGACATAAAATATCAGTGGCAAAGTTATTCAGCACAAAATTACCTTTCCAAAGGTGCTATGCAACCAAATATATATTATATTGTATTATATATTAAAATATACAAGTGACGTCTCCAGTCGTTGCCAGGGCACACAGGAAGTCAGTAACTGACTTCTGTAGTCATTCTCAGACACACCAGTGCATTTTACTGCCAGCTACAGGTGTTTTCTAGGAGACAATGAGTTAAGTGTTTTAAAGTCTCAATCATGTCCCCTCTCTCCCTCCTCTCCTCCAGGGAGTTCATGTTCAGGGCTCCCTGACCTGCAGTCATCTTTGTTGCCCTCCTCTGTACCTTCTCCAGCAGGTTAATGTCCTTTTTGAGGTGTGGGCACCAGTATTGTACTCCATAGTCTAGATGTGGTCTCACCAGTGACCTGTACAAGCGCAGTATGACCGTCATTCGCCTACTGCTGGTCCCCTTGACTATGCATCCCAACATCTTATTTTCCTGTGCTGCTGCTCTCCTGCACCGCATGGAGTATTTTAGCTTGCTAGTGATCATCACACCCAGATCCCTCTTCACATCTGTTATAGATATCCAGCCCCCTCCCAGGTAGTACTCCATCCTGGGTTTCTTGGCTCCAAAGTGTATAACTTTGCATTTTTTGGCATTGAAACCAAGCTGCCAAATTCTGGACCAGCTCTCAATTTTTTTCAGATCTTCCCTTAGGTCCTGTATCCCTTCGGTTGAGTCCACCCTCCCACAGAGTTTGGTGTCATCTGAAAAAAGACACATTTTGTCCTTAATGCCATCCCCCAAATCATTAATAAAGCCATTGAACAACACTGACCCTAGCAACAAGCCCTTTGAGACCCCACTAGTGACCTCCCTTGTGTTAGATAATTCTCCCCCCAATACGTGCTGGGTTCTGTTCCTTCAGCCAATTTTCCACCCATCTGGTCACCTTTTCCCCAACCCCTAGATCTGCCAACTTCCTGATCAACCTCTTGTGGGGTACAGAGTCAAAGGCTTTGCTGAAATCCAGGTAGAGGATGTCCACTGTTTGACCCTTATCCACAGTTTTGGTGACCCAGTCAAATAATTCAGATTTATTTGACACATCCTCCCTCCCATAATCCTGAGCTGCCTTCCATCATGAAGATCCTGCTTCTCTTTATATTCAACCAACCATTCCTTAAGTATTGTCTGCATGAGCTTGCACATGATTGAAGTCAAACTGACAGGTCTGTAATTCCCTAGGTCATTTTTAGGACCGCTCTTATGGAGGATACCACATGTGTCATTCTCCAGTCTTGTGGCACCACTCTTGATTCCAGTGAACTATTGAACAGGGCCACCAGTGGCGCCACAAGTTCCTCTGACAGTTCTATCAGCATCCTTGGGTATACTCCATCTGGGCCTGGAGATTTGTCTACCTTCAACGATAGCAGCTCTTTCCTCACTTTATCCCCTTTATAACCACATCCATGCTCCCGTCCCCTTTGCTCCTTTTCTCCCTCCTGTTGGCACTGGTCCATCTTGCTCCCTGGTGAAGACGGAACAGAAGTATTTGTTGAGTACCTATGCTTTTCCTCCATTCTCCTCCATCCACCTGTTCCCTTTTTGAAGCCTAATGATCCTGTCCTTCTTATCCCTTTTGTCACTCAATGTATTGAAAAAAGGCTTCCCCCTTCTTAATTCCCTCTGTTAATTGCAGGTCTTTTGAGATTTAGCCCACCTGACTACTTTACTTGCCACTCTAGCCATATTTAGGTAATTTTCCTGGTCTTTATCTCTCTTGGTTTTCTTGAATTTCCTATAGACTAACCTCATGTCCTTTACTGCCTGAAAAAACTCAGTAACGAATCAGCTGGGTGCTCTGAACCCTGAGTTCTTCCCCCTGAGCCTCACTCACTCCTCTGTTGCATTTGCAGTTATTATCCCCTCCTTAATGATGGACCACTTTTGATCCACCCTCATATCTGCCCTGAGGCACATCCTTAACAATTCATCCATTTTCCTAAAGTCTCCCCTACTAAAGTCCAGTACTTTGGTCTTAGTGGGAATGTTTTCCCTGTCCATATTTAGCTGTAACCACATTGTGCTATGATCACTTCCACCCAGGGGCTCTTTGACCTTTATATCTTATACATGCTCCCCATTCGCGAGCACTAGATCAATAATAGCCCCTTCCTGGGTGGGTTCTATGACTCCCTAAGTTAGGAACTCATTCTGCAACACTTGTAGGATCACCTGACTCCTGTCATATGTTGTGGTTGGTATGCTCCAGTCTGTCTTGCACAGGTTGAAGTCTCCCACTATTACCACCTCACCCTTTCCTGCAGCATTCAGTATTTGTGAGTTTAATTTCCTGCCTCTTTCCTCTACCAGGTTGGGTGGTCTATAAACCAACCTCATCTTCCTTTTTCTGTTGGACAGTAACTGAACCCACATTACTTCTGCCCTTCCTTCATCTGGCTCCTCCCTTATACATGATATAGCTTCTCTGATGTAAACTGCCACCCCCTCCATTCCATAGCACTCTGACCCTTCTATATAATTTATACCCAGGGATCGAGAGGTCCCAGTCATGGTTAGGTGTGGCCCAAATCTAAGTGACTGCCGCACTGTCCACTCCTCCTTCTGTCATCAATGCTTGCAGGTCATACATTTTGTTACTGAGACTTCTCGCATTACAGGAACACCACCCTCCAGCTAGAATATGAGCCTATTTCAAAATAGGAACAGCGCTCCAAAAGACCAACACGAAGAGTCAAGTAAAGTTCATGGCCCCCTGAGGAAGGCAAGTTGCCGAAGTGCTGGGGCAGTGTGGCGTGTGCTGTTGTACGCAATTGGAAATAAAATCCATGAACTTTACTTGACTTTTGTGTTGGTCTTTTGGAGCGCTGTTCCTATTTTAAAATAATCTATTTGATACAGCTGGCAACTGTGGATCAAGTGACCTGATTTTCTCTGGTGCAGGTATACTTTAGTGAATAGAATCTGAGCCTCCTTCCTTTCCCCTTTCTTTTCCCTTCCTCTTTCTCCTCTCTGTGTGTTCCCATCCTCCTCCCATTTCTGAATGCTTTGCTCCCACTCCACCCTCCAGATCACTTCTACTGGAATGGGGGGAGGTCTGTTGTCCTCCTCCTCCCAGAGGCTTTGAGCCTGTAGGTCCATCTGCTTCCCCATTAGTTTAAATGTTGTGTTATGTAACCCCCATTTATCTCTGAGTACTCTCCAGCCCTCCATACTGAGGTGTAGTTTGTCTGATGCATAAAGTGTTTTATTTGACCAGGTGTCCCCCCAATCCCCAATACTGATGAACCGCTCCTCCCTTCACCATCCCCTCAACCAGAGAATAAATTCTTCTACCCTTTTTTTCAGACCTTGCTAGCCCTTTGTGCTGATAACACTTCTGAGAATGACAGTGATCTTCCTACCTCTCTGCATGTGTTCCATGATGCCCTGAATCTATCTTGTACTATCTCCACCTCCTCACCAGCTAGATCATTGGTACCTAGGTGTATAACTACATTTGGTTCCCCCCAACCCTCCTTACTATTTCTCCTATTTTTGGGCACACCTTCCCTGCTGTCATCCCAGGCATGCAGATCACCTTCCTTCTTGCATTCTTATACCCCTTCGATCCTCAGCGAATTCCCTTAATTATGGAGTCCCGCAGGATTACCACCCTTCTGTCCCCTCCATTCGTGTCTCCCTTCCTCCCCTCCTTGACTGCCCTGCTAGCTGTTCCCCCACCTAATTGCTTCCCCTCCACTTTGGATAATGTCCCACCACATCAGGAGTTACATTGGGCAGGATCCCACAGGAACTTAGTTCCACCACCTCTCTAAAAAACTATGAAAGTTCCACTGGTTGTGTCACCTCTCTTCATCGACTATGATAGAAGTGTTCCATCACCTAGAAATAATATTTCCACCACCTACACATCTCTACACAAGAGTTCCCCCACCTAAACATTTCCAACTTACCCACTGCACCACATCCTTTACTAATTCCTCCAACTATGTTCCCATTCACCTCTATGCCGTTCCCTTTCTGGTAAGCTAAGTCTGCCTCCACGTTCCACTGTATTCCTCCTACCCTATCCTCTCTTCCTCACTTTCTTCTCCATTTTTTCTGTTTCTTCTTCACAGACCACCTTGACTACCCTGCAGAATCTCACAATCCCTCTCATCTTTCAATCCCTGATCTCGTTGTTTTAACCTGTTCTCCTACCCCACATCCTGCTGCCCCTTCCCCTTTCCAGACAGTAGGTGAAATCTGTTCATCAACGACACCCCTTAAAAAGTTCCCACTCCTTTTGCTACCCTTGCAGTCCCACTCTTTCCCTCTACCACTTGGCATTCACCTTCCCTGGGCTCCCTGACCCTCTAAGGAACAGGTGCCCGCTGATACTGGGTAAGGTAAGCTAAGATTTATTTATATGGCATCCAATCCCAAGGGCTCTGGGTGCCTTACAGAAGGTCAAAACAGGAAGAGTAAACACAAACAACATATGAATCAAAGCTGTACAAGGGTTATACAAACTACAAGTTAAAAACTTAATAAATAGACATTAATAAATAATAATAATAGTTAAACACTTAAAAAAAACAGCTGCAATTAATCTGGGAATGCCTCTCTAAAAAGGTAGGTTTTCAGACCCCTCTTGAGTGCCTCCACCGATGGGGCCCCCCCACAGATCTAGGAAGCGAGTTTCAGAGGACTGGACAGGCCAATCCAGATGCATGGTCACCCAAGGTTTTCAGCCTGATCCTTGGAACTGCAGGGAGGCCCCTGGTGGCATAGTGGAGGGAGTGGACCAGAATGGCAGGTGTAAGGAGGTCGTTCAGATAGCCTGGGCCCGAGCCATAGGTACCTAGGTAGGTACATAGATATAGATTCAGGTCCAGTTAGCTACTAGAGCCATATATGGTTCTGCCACTGTTTAGTGGTCAATATTTCCATTTATTTTCCCCCATATGGAGGTCAAGCCTTTTTTTAAAGGATATCAAGTTATCAGTGGTTACTACCTCTATGAGGAGGGCATTCCATGTATTTACTGCCCGCTGGTTAAATTATCTTCCCCATTTTGTAGTAATATACCTTTCACCATGTAACTGCAATGGATGAGACCTAGTCATTATCCCTTTCTTTTCTTTCCATTGCAACCCTGCTGATTCCCGTAATACACCATCATATAAGACTTTAAAAACATAACACAGATCTCCTCTCAACCTGTGATAAGTCGAGTATAAATTCAGTGTTAGTAATCTTTCACCATAATAACAATCTTGTACACTTCTAATTCTTCTTGTAAAACACCTCTGTACCTGCTCCAATGTTTTCACAGCGCCAACCACCTGAGGAGTACTAAAATGGGCTCCGTATTCAAGTACTGGTCTAATCAGCGACTTGTAAAGAGGGTACAGAACATTAGTTTTCCTGCTTTGTGCAGTATATGCCTATAGATGTTACCCATAATTTTATTTCCTTTCTTCACCACCTCGTGATTGTGGTGTTCAAAGCTTAGGGTGTTTGATACTGTTACACCCAAATCTCTTTCTTTCTCTGTTTCTGTTCTTTTTTTTAATTTAATAAACTTTATTGAGTATAAACAATCCAATAATAATGAACATACACATGAAACATAATCAAGATTGAGACCACCCTCCTAAGCCACTTATATATGCCCCGCCTATCCCTCTCTCGTGGAGCTGCTAACTGTATAAAGACTGCAAAATTAGCAGATATTGGTCAAAACCACCCCTATTATCCACTCTAGGCCATGAATAAACTAGGCGATCAGATGGCCAAGCATCCAAAAGAAGAACTAGATAGTTGAATCTCATGTAGTGTATAATGTATATAGTTTCTCCCATTTCTTATCAAAGCTATATGGCTTATGACGTATATACGTAATCATAAGTTCCACCTGAAGGTTGTGCAGTAACTCTTGTAACCACTGTTGGTATGAGATCAAACACTGGTCTAGCCAGTGCCAGAGGACCACCTTTTTCAGGGAGAGGGAGATTAAAGATATAAAATATTTATGTTCTTTAACTGGGAGAGTTGCATAATCTCCTAGAATACAAATTTTACGTTGAAATATCCCTTGTAAGCCTAATAACAGGTCAGCCCTAGCCTCAATTAGATGCCAAAGAGGGGCAATTTTGGGGCCGTTCCAAAAAATATGAAATATAGAACCCTCATCCTGGCCACACCTAGTGCAGTTGGATGACAGCAATCGTCTCAAGCGAGCCCATTTCTGTGAAGTGTAGTGGAGGTGCTTCTAAATATTAAACTGAATGAGTCTCAATCTATCTTGAGCAATGTAGCTATATGTATCTGTCCAAGCAGATTGCCATTGGCTAGGAGAAATAGAGAACAATTGATCCCAGTAAGGAATAGAACCATATATTTCGGAGCAAAAACTGGAGAATAGTAATGAATAAAGAGAAGACACTGCATGCTTCTGAGATACCAATACTATAATAGAAGAGAAAAGCCCCAAAAAATCAGTGGTCCAAGAGCCCAGACCAAATCTGTGAATCAGAACATGTCTCAGCTGAAAAATTTTAAAAATGAACCTGCGCTCCAGGTGGAGTTGTGTTAGGATACCCTCAGATGATCTTAATACCCCATCATCAGGCAAATAGCACACTCCGATCATGTACAGTTGAGGGAGCCAGTCTGACTTAAGGAGCTTCGGGTTTTGAAGAATATGTTGTGTGATTTCCTTGGAAATGGGAGATTTGATTAGGGTCCAGAATTGGGAGTAGACTCGTAGGGAGATGCCCATAACTGAGTCTTTCACATTAGGGGGGTAACATACCCCAGGGAATAAAGGGTAAAGAGGATAAGGACAATCCATTATTTTGTAATAACTGGATTTCCAGATCAGCCAGAGGGGCCTATATCCAGGGGAGGAGACTGAAGGTGGAGGGAGAAACCATTGAAATAGCTTACTAAAATGGCTAGAAAAATAATAAAACAGGAAATGTGGCAGTTTGATTCCTCCCAAGTTTTTTGGAACCGTCAGTTTCTTATAAGCATGAATATGGGCTTTATTTTGTCAAATAAAGCTGGCAATTAACCGGTGAACACTCCTGAACTACTTCAATGGGAGCCAAAGGTTCAACATGTGAAGGGAATAAAATAACTGGGGCAGAACGTACATTTTAATAATGGAAATTCGCCCTCAGAGATTCAATGGAAGAGCTTGCCATCTATACAAGTCCTGCTGGATGTGGTGTACCAGATCATACAGATTAAGTCTAAGCATAACAGAAGTATCCTTAGCCAAATATAAACCCAGATATTTAATGGAGTGGGGGGACCAGGTCATGCACAGAAACACTATATCTTGTTTGTTAATAAATAAAGTAAGGGGTAGCACCTCCTCCTTATTGAGGTTAAGCTTATAGTTAGAAAAAAGCCCAAATTCCTCAACAACCTGAAGAGTAGCAGGGAAGGAGTTTTTAGAATGTCATGTGGAGCATAATGTCATCTGCATAGACTGACATCAGGAAAGTTTCTGGGCCTACAGGAATACCAGTTATATCCAGAGATACTTTCAATCTACGGAGTGAGGATTCAAGATATAAGTTGAAAAGGAGAGGGGAAAGGGGACATCCCTACCTGGTGCTGGAGGCCAGAGGGAATGGAGCTGAAAACACTCCATTACAGTATATTTTCACTGAGGGAGAGGAGTACAGAATCCGGATCCAATGTATAAAGAATTGTGGAAAACCAAAGTCCTCCAGCATCAAAAACAGGAAGTCCCAGTCCATCCTATCAAATGCTTTCTCCGCATCCAGAGAGACCAGAGCCATCAGGATAGCAGACTCTGGATGCAGAGAAAATATGAGCCAGTTTGCTGAAATAGTCTATGGACGAGCAGTTAGGAATGAAACTACTTGCTCACGACTAAGCAGTCCCTCCCAGACGTGAGTCACCCTGCTGGCCAGAATTTGGAAGAGGATCTTAATATCACAATTAATCAGCTAAATAGGCCTATAGTTTAGAAACAAGTTCTGGGGATTTACCAGGATTGAGTAGCACAAAAATTAAGGCTTCAAGCAATGTAGGGTCTAAAATACTGGATTCATGCATATAAGCAAAAAATCAATACAAAAGGGGACTAGTTGCTCCACGAATGTCTTATAGAAATTGGGAGTATGTCCATCTGGACCCGGTGACTTATCCGGTGCTAAGCTAGAAATAGCCTGGCAGATTTCAAGTTCAGAAATAGGTTGAGATAGAAAGGCCTGTTGCTCTGGAATTAATTTGGGAAGGGAACAATTTTTTAAGATAAGAAATAGATTCAGATTGAGACAGGGAGGAAACTATGTTACCATACAGCTCCGTGTAAAAGGAAGCAAATTCCTGAGTAATCTCCCTGGGTTTGGTCTGGAGAGATCCATCATTAGCTTTTGTAGCAGTTATCAGCCTGGAAGACTCTAGTTGCTGAAGCCAGAGGGCCAGCAACCTACCTGCCTTACCCCCCCCGATCAACATATTTAGCCTTAGTCTTCAGGATTGCATACTCAGATTTCTCCCTTAGAAGATCTGCATACTCATCCTGTAAGATTGTCAGAGCCTGTAAGGTAGATTCCGGTGTATGCGAGGAAAGGGCATGCTCAATATCAGTAATCTGCTTAAGGAAATCAGCAACTGCCTGACTATGTAGACGTTTATGTCTGGAGGCAAGTCTAATAAGCTCACCCCTGATAAAACATTTACAAGCTGCCCATTACAAGTCAGTTTTACCCACTGAGTCTACATTTTGCTGGGCATATAAAATAATTTGGTCCTTAATCTGCTCTACAATGAAGTTATCATTACGTAATTAGTTATTGAGTTTTCAGATTGTGTCCTTGTCCAAACTGGAGCTGAGGACCAATGAAACCCAGACTAGAGAGTGATAAGAGAAGACCTTGGGCCCAATCTCCCCCTCAAGCACCCCAGCAAAAAGGGAACATTTTAGGAGAACATAATCCAGCCTAGAGTAGGAACCATGAGTGGAAGAATAAAAAGTGTAAATTTTATCCTGTGGATGTAAGGTCACAAAGCCCCAAGGATTGGATCATGGCCCATAGGGAATGCTGCACAGAAGAGAGTCTCATCAAAGTCCCTCCCGACCTAAGTCTGACATTGGGGCAATGTTCCAGTCCCCTCCTATGATTAGGGGAATAGAAGCAAATCTAGATATTTGGTTTGTCAGATCCATAAAAAAGGCAGGATCTGCTTGATTAGGGCTGTATATACTTCCAAGTACTATTTCTGTTATGATCTAAAATCCCTTTTACAAAAATATATCTACCCTGGGGGTCTGTGAGGCTTTGCTGAATTTGAAAGGGTACCAGTTTAGAAATTACAATAGCCAAGCCTTTACTCGCACTAGTGCAGCCCCCTGCAAAGACTTGTCCTATTGACTGTCTGAGGAGCAGGTTGCCTTCTGCCAGAAGGAGGTGAGTTTCCTGAAGAAAGATAACCTTACAGTGAAGATGCTGTAAATCTTTGATGATTTGGTGCCTCTTAATTGGTGACCTGGTCCTGGCCCCTTTTACATTCCAGGAAGCAAATTTTAGAGGGTTAGTCATGTTTATGCCACAGCCAATCAGAGTCCCTGCCTAGTAGTGGGCAGCAACCTCTATAATAAAACCCCTGAAGCTCCACTGATTCGACCCCCAATTTGCACCCCCAACCCCCCTACAATCCACCAAATAACCCTCAAAACTAAAGAATCCTGGAATCCCCAAACCCCCCTCCTGAAAACAAATCTCCCCCAATTAAATGAGTCTATCCCACAACATGTGAAATAAAGTAATGGCAGGAGAGAAAAAAAAACTAGACATTTAGTTCGTGTCTGCCCCATTTGCCGTGCACATCTGCTCCCCACTCCCCACCCTGCCCCCCCACCATCAAAGTCCGTAACCCACACCCTGAACTAACTCTTTATACTTCTACAAATAACTGAATACCCAACCTGAAACAGTCCCCTTATTGAGGATAACTTGGGACTCTATTACCACCTTAAATTCTTAGCCCTCAGGTAAAAAATAACTGCAACTACTGAATACTATATTCAGATCCCAAATACCAAAAGTTCAAAGGTATGTCATGTCTCTGGAGCCCTCATTGAAGGGGAGTAACCAGTGCCCCTAACGTAGAGCCAATTTAAAGAAAAAAGGGGTAGGAAATCCTGAAGAGACAGTTCTGCAGCCTGTAGTCTCTTTACCAGAAAAAACAGTGATGCAGACAAGCCGTTTACACATTCTTAATGTCCCAGGTCTCCTCTCATGGACTGTTGAAAAGATTAGGAAGTAAGTGCTTCAGCTTCCCATTTGCTTGTTCCACATTCTCAAATGAGTGCCAAGAGTCCTTGCAAAAGACCTGGAGTTTCACCGGGTATAGCATTCTGAATTTAATAGTGGCAGCCAACAGCTTTACTATGAGAGGATGGAAGGTCGCCCTTTTCTGCCGAACTGTAGCAGGTAGGTCTTGTGAAATGCGAATTTGCTGACCCTCCCAGGTAATATCCTTGAGCTCCCAGCACTTCTGGAGGACATGCTGTTTGTCCAGGTAATTAAGGAGCTTAAAGATAAATGGACTGGAGGTGCACTGGGCTGTGTCCTTGGCCTTAGGATCGGTGTGCCGTCTCCATGTTGTAACAGGAGTGATATAGGGAAGGGCCTCATGCGCTCCAGGAATTTCTGCGTAAATAACACTGGAGATGAGGTCTCCGCATCTTCAGGCAGCCCAAAAACCAGTAAGTTGTTTCTTCTGCTTCTTCCTTCTAAGTCCTCCAGCTTACTTTCCACGTTATTCAGCTTTTGATGTAGCGATATAACCTCAGGGTCTAGTCTCTTCCTCCAGTTTTCCAAAGAAGTGGTCCACGCCTCCACATCCCCAACTCTCCTTTCCGTGTGTTTAATTTCACTCGCAGCTGTTTTAATTCTTCAGAGAAAGACTTTGTTAAATCTCTGAGAGGCTGTATTTCAGCTAGGAATTTTTCCCCGGTGAGAGGTGGAGCTGGCGCATTAGTAGTAGAAGTATGGCTAGAGAAGGACCCATGTGCTTTAGACTTCTTGCTACTCTTTTCTGGAGTTGTAGGTGGTGTATGGGTTGGTAAGGCCAATCTCATCTCGGCGTCCATCCCGTGTAGGATCACAGAACAAATGGGACTAATTAATGACCGGATAATACTTAGAGACTAGTTCGGCTATCTGAGTTGAGAAATTTGCAAAATAACTTAAAAAAATGACTGGAATTAGGCGGGAGAGGCAGGAGCAGTGAGAAGATGCAGCCACTAGCTCTGAGGCATCACATGACTCCTCTGCTATTTGTTTTTTATTTAATATGTATTGTGCCTTCATGTTCCTTGCACCAAAATGTATAACTTTACATTTACCCTCATTAAATATAAGATTATGTTCCGAAGCCCATTTTTCCAGACAAGTAAGCTGATTCTATAGATTCATTACTGAGTCCCTGCTACCTGCCACTCGAGAGGGAGCAATATTAGACTTGATACTCTCAAATGGAGATGGAGAGAGGATCACAGATGTAGAAGTGGGTAGCCATCTGGGAACTAGCGACCAACGAACAGTATGGTTCGCAATAAACACAGCAATAGAGTCAAGCCATACAAAGACAAAAGTACTGGACTTTAGGAGGGCTGACTTTGCCAAAATGGGTGAGTGCCTAAGGAATGCACTAGCAAATGGGTGGGAAGGAGGGGTGGAAGAACAATGGGAATAATAAAACTGCCATCACAGAGGTAACGAGCCTTTGTGTGAAGCAAATAAACAAAACAAGACGATGTAAGAAACCACTATGGTTCTCAAAGGAAGTGGCAGTGAAGGTTCAAGAGAAAAGAAAGCATTCAGGAAGTACAAGGAATCGCAGCAGGAGCAGGACAGAGAACTGTATCAGTTAAAGCAAAAGGAGGCTGGGAAGGCAGTCAGAACAGCAAAGGCCCAAACTGAGGAAAAGATAGCCAACTCAGTTAAGAAGGGAATAAAACCTTTTATAGGTACATCAGGAGCAAAGGAAGACCAAGGGAGGGATAGTGAGGCTTAATAAAGGGAGGAGGGTGGGCAGAGGGAGAATGTGAAAAGGCAGAGATACTAAACAAATATTTTTGCTCAGTATTTACAAAGGAAGAGGTAGGCATAAAACAAACAGTAGTAACACTCTGGATACAGAAGTTGATACCAGCCCATTTTCAGAAGAAAGGGTTCTGAAAGAACTCTTAAAACTGAGGGTGGACAAAGCAATGGGGCCTGATGGGATTCATCCCAGAATTCTAAAAGAACTAAGGGTAGAACTAGTGACACCACTGACTACCCTCTTAAACAAATCATGGGAGGATGGGGTGGTACCCGAGGACTGGAAGAGGGTAGATGTGATTCCCCTTCACAAAAGTGGGAGCAAGGCAGAAGCAGGAAACTATAGACCTGTTAGTTTAACCTCAGTGATAGGGAAAATGATGGAATCACTTCTAAAGGAAAAGAATTGTCGGTATCTAGAGGCCAGAGGCACAAGACCCTAGGCAGCATGGATTCACAGCGGAAGGTCATGCCAGACTATCTGATAGATTTCTTTGACTGGGTGACCAAAGTAGTAGATCAGGGAGGGCTGTGGACATGGCCTACCTAGACTTTAGCAAGGCATTTGACACAGTCCCACACAAAAGATTAATATATAAGTTAGCCAGCCTGGGAGTGGGTCCCAAGATGACAGCCTGGGTAAAGAATTGGCTGGAGAATAGGACACAGAGAGTAATAGTAAATGGAGTCCACTCAGAAGAAAGGAGGGTTACTAGTGGGGTACCGCAGGGTTCAGAGTAGGACCAGTCCTCTTCAATGTCTTTATAGTACATTGCAGAAGGACTGGAAGAAAAGTATGTCTCTTTGCAGATGACACTAAGATCTGCAACAGAGTTGATGCACAGGGTGGGTGGAAAGGATGAGAAGGGACTTGGCAAGGTTAGAGGAATGGTCAAATGTATGGCAGCTTAGATTCAATGCTAAGAAGTGCAAGGTAATGCACCTGGGAAACAAAAACCCAGGGAAGAGTACACAATGGGGTGAGATACTAACAACAACAAAATGGAAAGGGACCTGGGGGTAGTCATATCAGATGACCAAAGGTGGGCAAGCAATGTGAGAAGGCAGCAAGGAGGGTTGGGGGATACTGGGATGCATAGGAGAGGCATCACCAGTAGAAAACAGGAGTTATTATCCCTCTGTACAGACAGCTGGTGAGACCCCATCTGAGTACTGTGTGCAGTTCTGGAGACCCAATCTCCGCAAAGACATAGACAGGATGGAAGCTGTCCAGAGGAGGGCAACTAAAATGGTGCAGGGTCTGCACGGGAGGACATATGAAGAGAGACTTAAGGAGCTTAATATGTATAGCCTCGAGAAAGGAGGAGAGGGGGACATGATAGAAACTTTCAAGTACCTCAAGGGAATCAACAAAGTCCAAGAGGGTAGCATCTTTCAAAAAGAGGTGTGCAAGAACAAGAGGCACAATTTGAAGATGGGGGCGGCTCAGAGGTAATTTAAGGAAGTATTTTTCACAGAGAGGTTGTGGATGCATGGAATGGCCTTCCGGAGGAAGGTTGTGGAGTCAAAATCAGTGGTGGAATCAAGCATGCATGGGATAGTCATAAGGCAATTCTGGGGGGTGGGGGTAGAAAGAAGTAGGCTGCTGGTTAACTAGGATCTGCAGCTTATCCAGTAGGTAGGGAAATGGGCAGACTGGGTGGGCCAAGCGGTCCTTATCTGCCGTCAAATTCTATGTTTCTATGTTTCTATGTTTCTATGTTTCTATCCACAATTGATCCAATCTTGGTATCATTAGCATATTTACAAATCCATACCCCATTTTCTACTAGCATTGATGATACCATAATATTGAACAGTAAAGGACTCGGTATGGACCCCTGGGGCACACATCTCATCATAGTTCCCCTGTCAGAGAAGTGTCCACGTAGTTGTACCCTTTGTTTCCTATCCCTCAGTCATCCTATGATCCATTTTTGGAGACCTTTATTTATATCTATGTCCTGCAGTGTTTTCGTTAACATGTTATGTGACACAGAGTTGAAAACCTTTGAAAAATCTAAATAAATCACATCCACAGGAAAACCTTGATCCAGGGCTTGACTAACAGGCTCGAAAAAGTGCACAAATTACTCATGCATGACCTGCCCAATGAGAAACCATGCTGTGAGACATCGGCATGTCCCCACCTTAATAAGTCCAGTTCTAAAAATTCCTTTATAAAACCCTCCAGGATCTTTCCCACTATGGACGTGATGCTAATGGGCCTATAATTCTCAGTCCTTTCCTTCTTGCCAGATTTATGGATTGGCGTAATATGAGCTACCTTCCATGTGTCTAAAACACTTCCAGTTTGTAAGGATCTATACAAATAGGCCAAAGGTTCAGCCAATTCTGTAGCTAAGTTTTTGAGAAACGCTAGTTAGATCCCATCTGGACTTCCAGATTTATAATTATTTAGTGACTTTAATTTTGCAATCACCTGTTGGGCAGTTACTTCTGGCAAATTTTGTCCATAAACAGTAGTATTCTTTTTAATTTGGATACCATCATCCTGCTTTTGATATACACTCAAGAAATACTTATTCATAGTATTGGCTATATCTACCTCCTTGTTTATCTCCTGGTTTCCATCCTATAATAGTGATATTGAGTTTTGCATTTTCTTTAAACTACCCATATAATTATAAAAGTATTTTTTTTTGTTGCAAGCCTTAATTCGTCCGTTGCTCTTTTTATAGCTTTCTTAAATTTTTTCCCAGTTCCCTGTATTTGTCCTTCCTTTCTTGTGTGGAGCTTTGCTGATATTTCTTATATGACTTTTCTTTTCTCATTATTAGTCTTTTAATGTTGTTATTAAACCATTTCGGTATCCTTCCTTTTTTGTTATATATATATTTTGTTATTATTAAACTCTAGGATTACAAATACCTTTGAGCAGGAACTGCTCATTTATAAAGGTTCCACGTCAAAGAATGTAGGGTAACATACATACAAAGGTCAACAATGGTTACAGTCTTAAAAACACAAAGATGTCTAAGCATTTATTATACAGCCAAAAATTGGGAGAGACAACATAAGCCAGCTTCAGAGAAGTTTCAGGGTGAACAGTATATAGTTAGTATAGGATAGGAGGGAGTCAGGAAAAAGTAGGCAGGCTAAAGGGCCATTGTTGGCAGGTAGAGGTGGGTGGCAAAGTGCGAGGTGAATGGGCTCGAGGGCCCCGTATCTGAAAGTACCATTAGAGAGGGGAGGGGGTGGGTGAGGCAGTGTGGTGTAGTGTGGTGTGGGGGGGGGTAAGGGGTGAGAGTAGGGGAAACTGGTGCCAAAAAAGGGGAGCTCTAAGGGAGGTTACAGGTCACCTTCAACTAGGGTAAAATAAGGAAGAAGTTACTTAGGAGAGGCAGTCACACTGAGTGGTAGAGGCGAGGAATAGTCGAAGTTGCCTTTTAAAGGGACCAAGCATCGCAGTTGTAAGTGTTTCTTTGTTAAGGGTATTGTACCACTGAGGAGCCCTGTGCGTGAATGACCTCTGACCCATTGTGGTCCGGCATCTAGGGACCTGGAAGGTTTGATATAGAGCACTGTGTGTAAGCTGGGTACTGCTGTTGGCAGTAAGGAGCTTTGCCACTCCTGATGGCTTGAACGCGAGGAGAACAAGCAGGTCTGGTATTGTATTCTACTAAGGAGTGGTAGCCATCCAGCCTGAGTGTACAGGTCACAGGTGTGTGTTAGGCCGATGGCACCACTTAGAAGCCTGCAGGCCTTATTGACTGTCACCGGTATCCTCCGGAGGGCAGTAGGGGAAGCAGAGCCATATTTTGTTTGTTCGGGGACATATTTATTTATGCAAACCAGGAGAGTGGAAATTATTTTTTCCCACATCTGTTCTAAGGTCAGATTGGCTAGGTCTCTCTTCTTTCAGTTCCTACATTGTAAGAACTGTTTAATTTTAATATAATTTGCCTTATGGTAATTTTTATGGTGTCTTGCGCGCGCAGCGCAAGCAACATTTTGTGACAGCTTGCTGGAATAGCAGGTTGTGGAGGTGCGGCCGTGTTGTGGCCAATGGCGCCACTGCTTTTTTGGACTGGTTTCTGTGGCACCAATGAAATGAGCATGCTGTCTATGACAGCAAGTCTGAAGCATGCCACCAACTTGAAAGAATTTCACTGCTGCAATGAAGGAGAGCCCCATCATTGCAGGGCATGCCTTGTCTGCTGAAACATTTCAATAAACATGACGGCGGCTGCCACCGTCCGCCTCTCCTCAGTTCTGTGAAAGCCAACATTGGGGTGCCCAATCCCCCTGTCGGCATGCCCATCCCCAGTTTGTTTGCCGACTGGGGAGCCCAATCCCTATCAGCATAATGTTCTCCCTTTTTTTGTCTGCCCCCTCGGCATCATGCCCCCCCAAACACAGACATGCTTTCTTTGCCAGCAGGGTGCCCAATCCCTGTCAGCTTCAGTCCCCTGTCCCCAAAAAACACAGGTGGCACACTGGGAGCCCATCCCAGTGTGCCAAATGTGATTGTCATGCCCTGAAAGAAAAAAACCTTCCTGCAACATTCATTTTTTTTTTTTATCCTGTAAAACAGAAAATGGTCCCTCGTGGTCACGACGGCCCCTCCCCAACCTCACCACTGTCTATGCACCCCACCTCCCTGCACCCCCCTCACCCCATACTTACCTCCGGAGCCTGGCACGATGATCTTCGGTGGAGCTGGAACACGTCTGCATTCTTCAAACCTTACCGTGAAAAATCACGGTAAGTTGTATAATGGCATCAATGGGGGGTTGGGGTTCAACTTAGTTGGATATCTCAGCTATTTTTGCGACTTCTGGCTCCAAATTTTCAACATGGGGTTCTTGGGACCCCACCTCATGAACTCAATCACTGTCATTTCGTTATTTGGTCCCAAAAGTTGATTTTGTGGTCAGTGCATGGAATCACCTTTCCGGACTGATTAATTAATCAAATGCTGAGAAAAGATCAAGGAGAACAAGAATTGACTGGTCTCCTCTATCTCTCACCCTGAAGAGGTAATTTTGCACCCTGACCAACACCATTTTGGTGCTATGTCTAGCCCTGAAACTGGACTGGAATGGCTCATAGATGTCAAAGGCTGCAAGATGTGTCTTGAGCTGCAGCGACAATACTTTTTCAGCAACCTTCCCTAAAACTGGGAGGTTGGAGATGGGTTGATAATTCGCCAGGGCATCAGGGCTGAGGGATGGTTTCTTCAGGAGGGGCCTCACCAACGCCTCCTTAAAGGTGTCGGGAAAGATCCCCTCCAAGAACAAACTCCGGATTATCCTGACGAACACCAGACTGATGGTCTCAGTGCATCCCACTAGGAGATTTAGTCGGGCTGGGCCCAGTTCACAAAAGCAGGGCCACAGTCAAAACCAACCTCTCTAGGGGTTCTATGGGCATTCCCCCCAGGACATTTTGAAAATGTAAGGTGTGAAATGGTGCATTTTGGTGCATTTTAGGCCCAATTTCAGGAGCAAAGTGTTAATTACCTCCTCAAAAAGAATATCCTAGTTTCCTTTCCATCAGAGATAAACACACGTCTTGTTTCCAGGTTCATAAACAACACATGTATTATGAGAGTTCACACTGGTTACTTCCATGGCTCCAAATCTGACTGCTTGCCCCAAATACTGAAACCCAGCAGTGTTTTTTTTTTTTTATTTTATACTTTGCTAACCGGATAAGACTCACTAAGCACAGGTGCCTGTTTTCAGGGACGACCAGAGAGCACTGGGAAGGTTAAGTGACTTGCTCAGAGTTGCACAGTATGCAAGTAGAGGTTGTAGGAACCAAACCCAGGTCTGTCCGCTGGATGCACCAAGCTTTCACAGCTTGTTACCCTAACCTATAGGCTATATTGCTGGCCCCACTTGATTTGAGTCAAAGTGTCTCTTGCAAGCTTAAATCACTGGTGCAGCTCAAGGGAAAGCATATCATGAGCAGAGCGCAAGAACATTGTAGTAAATACTGTTATGTATGGAATTCAATGCCTGGAATATGCTCGTTCGGCTGCAGTAGTAACATCATTATGTTGTGCTGCAGTAGTGATGTCACTACTGCAGCAGAACAACTTGGAATCATAGTTGCTTTCCTTTATCCAATTAAGCTGGAAGCTGTTTTTTTTACTTGAACTTGCAGAAACATCTGCAGCACACTGTGTCAGCAATTGCTTACACACACACAGTACACATACAGTACACAATAAGTGCTTATACAATTCTAATATGCAGGCACTGTCACAGCTCTGTAATTTACTGTACCTCCCTTATGCGGGTGCCATCATTCTCTCATTTACTGAGGTACTGTAATTTATTAGGCATTCCACTATGGACAGCTTGCATGCAGAGTTTCACTCACACATCTTATCTCAGATGTCAAACCCATATATCAAGGTCTGAGTATTTCCAGTCTTATCTTTCCCTTAAGTGCCAAGTTCCCCCTCACTGACTTTGTGAGTCTAAAACGTAAACATTTTGTTGAACTTATTAGTATGTCCAAAAAAAGGTATTAAACCACTCATTTTGTTCATTTTCTTGCACAAGTAATATGTAACGGCATGGGCACACAACAAAAACTCATATTTTACTTAGCATTATAGAGATACAGTTAAAATGGACAGCTTTAGCTCTGCATCAGCACTAGGGCTGATCCCTTGCTAGCTTTACAGCACACAGCTGTTATCTGTCTTCTTCCCCTGTAATTCAAGAACAATCAGTGACTGCCTGCTTGTCTTTGAATTATGTGGTAGAAGAACATACCATCTTCAGTTTCCAATTAAGTAAGGCTTATCAAAGAGGGTGGCACACACTCTCGTGCCATGACCTGAATCCGCCACTGCCCTGGGTAAGCACAGGAGCCCACATTCAGTTGTGGACTTTTTTTCGGCTGCAGACAGACATGATGAAGTAGTTTGTCCAGTCTGAAAGAGCTGAGCTGGTCTGTTTCTCCCTGTGGCAATCTCCCTAGGCAGGAACTCTGCCTTGTTACAGTTGATTGCCCCTTGATACTCATGATAGGCCAGTCTGTTCTCCTTGGACTGGGTTCTCCACCAGCAATACTCCAACTTCAGATCCTTGATCTTCATCTCCTTGAGAGCCCCATCAAACCATGGGGCTCTCAGTCGAGAAGATCTGGGTCATGTACGGACCGGTGTGATGGCATCGAGTGCTTCGGACACAGCCTTATTATAAGCAGCCAATGCCTTGCTTGCACCAACCGCACATGTAGTGCTCACACCAGACAAATTTACTACTACCAAAAGTCCCTCTGGGAACAGTCCCCTTAAAGGGCGATAGCTGACCATCTCAACAGGGGAGAGGCCATGGGGGGGGGCCCCAAACAAGAGCTCGACCAGGTGATCCAATCAGTCCTGAGGTTCATAATCTCAAGCCCCAGTGAGAATACTAAGTCCAGGGTGTGACTGTGGTGATGGGTTGCAGAAGTAACTGCTTGTATCAGGCCAAGTGATGTCATCAACTGAAGCAGTTCATGTCCAAGATATGAGGATTTTTTTATAGACCCAGGTATCAGAATTAACCATCTGGGTGACTCCAACTTCCTATTGATGACGAAATATGTGACCTACTGCAGGAAATCTCCCCCACCCCCAAGGATGGCAAAGAGAATCCTGCAACCTGCACCTGGACCCCCACACATTCAAAGGATGAGGCAGAACCCACTGGGTGCATGGCAAAGTTCAAGCTGGATCTAAAAGAGATGGCCACACCCACATCCCTGTATTCCCTCCCTGAGCAGTGCACTACGAAATCCCCGGCAGGGACAGAGGCCTCCAAAATTGTCCCAGTGTCATCCCCCAACCAGATCTTCATAATGCAAGTCAGATTGACAGAAGAAATCAAGTCAACCATAATTGCGGTCTTGTTTCTGGCATTGTATAGCACAACCTAAAGGGGACTAGTGGAGACTGCAAGCCCACCAGCTAACTGCCCACTTGGTCTGGTGGGAACCCTGGGGATGGTCACTAAACATGTCTGGCCTCTCTCCTGGCTCTGTTTAACCCCAGGGCACCTCCTGCTCCTAACCACCCCAATACTGCTAACCTCTGCCGTAGCCACAGCACCCTGCCTCCCACCAACTCGCCCCATCTAATACCTACCTTCCGACAGCACCTCACCGCTGTAGCTGAAAGAGGGATTGACAAAGGGGTGAAGGTCACACAGCAGGGATGCTGCATAGGTAATGTTGAGGGGTCTGCAATTCCAACACATTATGTTGCAGCTAACTACTTAATTAAAATCCCTGCTACAGCTTTAAGTAATAGAATAAACCCAGTCAAAAATAAAATAAAGCCTATCCCTAAACATGCATCCAGCATTCACACAGTAAGATACAAAACAGCATCCTGCACACACTCAAACCACAGTCACACACTATCGAAACCCACATACCAACCCAAGAGACAATCCCAAATATGTACAGTAAACTAAACAAGCAATTTCCCTAACTATAACCCAACCCCTCCCAAACCCTTTAAAGCACAAACATTTTTTAAACATATAATTCAGCATAAACATAGGAGAATCCACCATGAAAGTGCTATGGCAGTCAGAGTCACCAAGAAGGAACCTTACAGATTCAGCAGTTCTTGTAATGGTCAATGATTTCCCAGCAAAGCTCCCACCAATACTTGGAAAATGACCCGAGAGAAACAGTGCTCTCACCACTGGATCTCTACTATATCGAGCTGGTCTTAACTACTAACCTGGAGGATTTATATCAGGTAGTGAAGATTTGGGGATTGTTCTGTTTTCACAGGACTGCTCTCACCGGCACTGGGAACAGCAGTTTCAGCAATTTAGTTCACAATGAGGTATTCTTACCACCAGTCCAAAGCTCAAAGAGTGTTTTAGGACATCCATATCACTCTCACCAATGAAGAACAAATGCAGAGATAGAATTGCACAGTCTGTTATGACCAAGAGACACCTCTTTGTGATGGACCAGAAGAAGTATCCAGCATTTCGATACTCTGAGTGATTGGAGCAGCACTTAACCACAGAACACAGCACCCGCACAGTTCGCCTCAACTGCGACTTACGGTACAAGTTGATGCAGTGGTGGTGTACACTCCACACAAAAAGGAACTCTTTCTTTGTTGACACAGGTCAGCTGTTCCAAAATGGCTCTCCACCAGAACCATAAACTCCAACTCTGACTCCAGCAATGTTTCACCAGTGAGAGACAGTAGGAACAGCCACCAGGACAGACAGTCTTGTTGAAATACAATAGTCCCTTAATCTCCACTACCCGATAATAGAGCCACAGCACCTGAACAGTGACCTCACTGAAAATAATAAAACTCACTCCTACCTTTAAATAAATGTAGCCCCGGTGCAGTATACCAATGGGCTACCCACCCCCCCTTGCCCACTTCCTCTGATACCGGGCAAGGGGTCTGGGTCCTGCTACGTGACAATTGTGGGTTCGTTCCCAGAAATATTAAAAATTGCACGGTGCCTCCACCCAGACTGAGGTATTAGTTGGCCAGATATCTGCTTGGCACAGCCCCCTGAGATACTGCGCCTACCACCTCCTCAACCAACCACTCTGCACACTGTCTCCCCAAATACCTTGTTCCACCATAAACCATATATTTCAGCAATAAGTGCATGCAATAAAGTTCACCACTACAGCAGTTTCAACAAACAAATTCACAGCTTTATTTGGGGTGGGGTAAGGACTAGGGAAGGGGATACCTGGACATAGGGTAGCTGTGAAGGCAAAAGTAAGGTTAATGCAATATGCAATTTCAGCATGTGGGCCTGCAGGCCAAGCACTTCCCCCACTTATACCAGTGTCTCCAAATTGTCTCTAGGGGTACCCACTAGGTGCAGGCCTGGTCATTACCGTGGGTTGGCCGGCTGTTGCAGCCCTGTAATATTTTTAGAAAAACTTGCAGAATGAATAACAACAACAATTTCCCTTTCCCTGCCAGGAGCCAGGTCCTGGGCACCCACAGTTTTGTAGATCTCAGCACCAGGGGAAATTGAGCTCCTTGAGTTAGTGCAGCAAAAAAACACGGGCTGGACAGAATCTCTCTATCTGAATGGAACTTGCTTGAGGATCTTGCAGCTGGTCACCTTGATTGTAGTTCTGGTTGCTTGTCACCTTCAGCTGCTTCTGGTCCATTGCAGAGCACAGTGGCAGGACAGCACCAGCCCAGAAGGCTCAGACTCAGGAGTGGCTCCACAGCCCTGCTCCCAACTATGGATTGCAGATGCCCTATCACCCCAGAAAGCACCGGTGACCTCCTGAGACAGTGAGTCCCACTTGGGAGGGGTTAGCAAGTTCCCTCCCTGGCTCTGGGTGAGGACTCCGTAATGGTGGGGGTCCTCCCTCCTGCAGTCCCTGCACTGCGCTCCCAGCAATTAAAGTTCTTTGGCCATTTCTCCACTAAAGTCCAGTGCCAGTTAACAAGAGTGCTAGCCTTTTTCTCAATAAGGGCAAGTGAAGTTCAGCAGGGGGATACTTCAGCAACAACCCCCTGCACTCCAGTCTAAACTTTCCAGCTTAACAGTGTCCACACTCTTTCCTTCGGCTGCAGCAAGACCTCAGCTCTCAGCCACTTTGAGCAGTTCACTCAGGACACACACAGTTCCTGGCTAGCACCCCAATGACCAGAGACACTCTGCCTCTTCAGAAATCGCAGTTACAGTCCATGCAAGCAAATGGCTCCTCAGCAGCAATTGTAGCACTCAGATAATCTACTCAGTCCTCTCATCCAGTTTGGCTTCACAGTGCAGGGTCTCTGTCACATTCAGTTTCTCTGTTCAACCTCAAGCAACTTCTCTGTACCTGGAGAATCATAATCCAGTGTCTTTCTCTCTTTCCCCTTCTTGATCAGTCCAGCAGCAAGTACCTGGGGAACTAGAACCTCAGCACAAATGTTCTTCCTGCTGTCCCCTTTCCAGTCCACTTCTGCTAACAACCACTCTCCAAATGGGGGCCCAAGGAAGCCCCTGAAGTACAATGTCCACTCTCTCAGCACAGTCCTGACTCATACAGAGCTCAACTACAGACTGAAGAAATCCCAGTAAGTACTCACTGTATCAGCTGAAATCCCAGAACTAATTGGCTGTTGAAGCCTTTCAATAATTGATATCCATAGTGATCAATGTTTCCTGATCGGTTATTGAGGCATGATCTAGGCACCAGAATTAGTCCCCTCCTTTTCCCAAGAGTCCCTTTGTGTCCAATTTAGGTGCCTAGATCGATGATTGGTTGCAATAAGGTGTTTAAATATCACCAACATGTCGTCTCCCATACAGCTCCATGGAGTCCCATTCAGATTTATGCAGTCTCTCCCCTTCTAACCTCTAGTGCAGCCCAACACAAACCACTCGGTGCACCAGTATCCCACCAGGTTATAGCCCCATGTATTCTCTATTAAATGAGTCCACTCTCAGGGTTGTAGCACCAATAGTTTAACTGTCACTGCTGCCGTAACTCTATCCCCTCAGGCAGCAGGCAGCATCCTCATTAATATGTATGGAGCCACTCATTAATATGTATAAGCTCCTGAGCAGCCCTGTTGTGTAACTTCCCTTATGCTGCACCCACGGGCTTCTGCCCGACCCTGTTCAGGTCTCTGGTCCCCAAGAATATCAGGAGTGGCACTGGAACCATAAACCAACTACCTGTTTTTCGACTGCAACGCGGTCAGCAGCATCAATATACTCCTAGGTGCTCACGCTAGTGTCGGACGAATTTGGCACGCTGGCAGATCAAAATCACTGGATTATGCCATGAGGGGCAGAAAACAACCTGTTGGTGAGGGGAGCAGATGTGGGGAAACCCAAGATCGGCAGCAAATCCAGGGACAAATGGGGCAATTTCAGGTAAGCGCCCAGAGGGGGGTTACACTCCCCAATGCTTGGCTTCCACAGCAAGCATAGGGAAAATCAAAGTTAAGCATCAAACATCAATAACATTTCTATCTATACATCTGGTTCCTATCTAGCATGTAATAGCCATAAGAACCATCAAACGCAGAACAGTGTATACATTTTAGTAAACCATTTTTTCCTCTTTTGAAACCTTTGGCCACATGAAAAGTGGAACCCATCAGATATAAGATACTAAAGTCCTCCAGAGTACACTTTTCCCTCAATCCTGCTAGGAACCCTGTTCACCTCCCTCTTCTTTTTCTGGTCACCTGTTTCTCTGACCTTGGGGTTTTTGCATCAACAGGGCACATAACCACCTTCTGTAGGGACCTAGGAGTAATGTACACTCTCTTATGCAGTACAAACAATGGCAAGTCTGTAGGAACCCCAAGGGCATCATATGTCAATTTAAGGACAGGCCTTGTCATCCTCCCTGTCCTACGAGGGGTCTCCTGAATACCTGTGCTCTTACCTACCCCTGGGTCAGCGATGATTTCCTCATCTTCTTCACTCTTCTCTGGTTCCTCAACTAACAGGGTGAACGACATTAACACTTTGCCCACATCAGGCACAACTCCGGGGGAACTAACCTGGGCTCCTTTAAAGGGCACAATAGGATCAGTGTTCAGTTCTGATTTGGGCCCTTCAAAAGAAGTATCTTCCCACGCATCTTCCTCATCCTCATAATCACCCTGTAACCACTCCCTGGGTGTATCTGCTGGGGAGCTGCTCCAGTACCACTCTAGCAGCTCAGACGGACTAGTATTCATGTCCGGAGTGGTCCCCCTGAGGGGCATGGCTGGAACAGACTCCCCAACCATACCTTGTATTCTAGGTGTATTCCTTGTCAGGGGCGATCCCTGGAATAACCTGGCCAACTCCCTGGTAGGGTATTGACTACGTGGGGTCTCATCATCCTTCCCCTTAGACTCATCTTCGGTGTTTCCATCATCTGAGGCCCCAAACCTGGGCAGACCCAGCCCTCATGGCATCACTGTCTCTCCACCTCTGTCTTCTGCATGCAGCAGCTCTAGTGATGGGGGGTGATGAAGGATCTTCCACAACTTCCTCTGCATTCACTACTTTGTCACCAATAGGCAGCAGATGGTTACGATGAATAACATTGTGCCCTCGAGTATCTCCCTCAGGCCGAATCTAATTCACTGGTAGGCTTGCAAGCTTCTCTATTATGACATATGGTGTGTCTCCCCATCTGTTGGCAATCTTATGCTTTCTTGGTATGCACAACTGGCGTAGTAGCACTCTATCTCCTGCTTTCAAGTCTGGAGCTCACACTTTTCTATCATAGCGTTCCTTATTCACCTGGTTCCATTTAGTGGCCATCTCTGAAGCGAGCTGGTATGCATCATCTAGTTGTTGTTTCAGAGTTTTTACATACTGCAGATAGTCTCCTGCTCCCAGTACATCAGAGGAGACTCTATAACACAGGTCCACCGGCAAACAGGCTTCCCTCCCAAACATGAGCTGGTAGGGAGAGAATCCCATAGCATAATTTTTCGTGCAGTTATAGGCATGGACCAAAGTGCTAACCCGCTGACTCCATGTGCACTTGTCCTGGAGATCTAAGGTGCCCAGCATGTCTAACAGGGTTCTGTTGAATCTTTCAGGTTGGGGGTCACCTTTGGGATGGTAAGGCGTGGTCTGGGACTTCCTGATGCCCCACAATGACAAGAGTTGTTTGATGAGTCGGCTTTCAAAATCGTGACCCTGATCCGAGTGGATCCTCTGGGGGCACCATACTGCACGAAAAACTTCTCCACCTGGCCACAGTGGAATCTCGCTGATCCTTGGTGGGGTAAGCTTGAGCATATCGGGTGAAATGGTCATTAACAACTAAAACGTTGGAGATATTGCGTGAGTCAGGCTCCAGCATGAGAAAGTCTATGCATACCAGTTCCATAGGGCCACTAGTTTTGATGTTGCTTAATGGAGCAGCCCTCTTGGGGAGCGCCTTTCACTTTATACATCTCATGCAGCTTTTGCAATATGCTTCTACATCTGCCCCATCTTTGGCCAATAAAATTGACTCTTTACCAGGTCCAAAGTGCATTTAGCTCCCAAGTGCCTCATATCGTCACGAAGGGCCTTCAACACAGTTTTAACAAGCTTCTCCGGGAGAACCAGTTGATCTCATGGGGCCCCCTGCTGGTCCTGGGTCTCTCAGTACAGCAACCCCTTCTTTAACCTTAGCTTATGCCATTCACATAACAGTAGCTGTGCCTGAGAAATAATGGTGCCCACTTGCTCTTGGCTCCCCTGCTGTTTCAAAACTTGCCAGATCTACCCAGTGACTGGGCTAGCCCTTTGATCCTATTGTAAGTCTTGAGTAGTTAATTGTGGAAGGGATCTGACATCTAGGGTGGCCGGTGGACAGTAGATGACTGGAAGACAATCCCCTAAGGCCTCCAGACAGTCTACAAAACAGTGGGTGTCTTCAGTGGGAAAGATCTCTTCACCGTCATGCTTCTTACACAAGGCCTTTACAGGTTGCTCCGAGATACGTACCCAGTTTGAGCTCTCATTGTGACAGGCTTAAGGTCACCCAGACAAAGCATCCATATCTATATGATTCATGCCTGAGCGGTGCTCCACACAGTAGTCATAGGTGGGCAAGGCTGACAACCACCCATGACCAGCTGCATCTAGCTTGGTCATGGTCTGCATGTAAGTAAATTGATTATTATCCGTTTTCACCCTGATCTTGGCCCCATACAGACGGTCATGGAACTAATTAACTATGGTCCACTTCAACACCAGGAACTCCAATTTATGGATGGGATACCTCCATTCTGAAGGATTTAAACTTCAACTGGTGAATGCAACTGGACAATAAACCTTCAGGGTGTTCCTGATAAAACACAGTCCCCAATCCACTAAAACTGGCATCGGTATGAAAGACATAGGGTTTCTGCATGTCTGCATATGCCAGCAGCGGTGCATGGGTCAAACCATAGATGATGTCATCAAAAGCTCTATCACAGTCTCCATTCCACCTCTTGCCGAATGGTTCAAAAGGAGCCTCACCACCCGGGTGTACTCCTTTACGAATCTTCTGTAACGGCTGCAGAAACCCAGTAACTGCTGCAAGTCCTTCAGGGTGCGTTGCTTAGGCCAGGTGGTAAGGGTCTCAGCCTTCCTGGGGTCAGTCTGTATACCTTTTTTCTAGATGATGTGCCCCACATCCTGACCGAAGTCTGGAAGAACTGGCATTTATCGATGGACAGTTTCAGTCCAAACTCTTCCAGGTGGTCGAACACTTTTATCAACCAGGCCTCATGTTACTTCAGGGTTTTCCCGAACATGATGATGTCATCCAGGTAGACCAAACACTCCAGCAAGTTCAAATCCCCAACAGCCTTCTTCATCAGGCACTGAAAGGTGTCAGGGGTGCCAAAGACACCTTGGGACATTCTCAGAAACTCATAAAATCCAAGGGGGCATACGAAAGCCGTCTTCTCCTGATCCTGAGGGTCCATCAGGATCTGGTGATAGCCACTCCATAAATCCTAAACCGAGAACCATTGGCTTCCATTTAAACAGTCCAGTGCATCCTGCTCTCTGGGCATAGTGTACTGATCTGGCACCGTCCACTTGTTCAGGGTGCGGTAGTCCATGCACATTTGTATGGCCCCACTGTTCCTTACCACCATAATGGGTGATGCATAGGGGTTCCCTGAGTCCTGAATAGTCCCTGCGGCCAGCATCTCCTGCAAGTGCTGCCGGACATCATCAATATCAACTGAGGCCAGTCACCTTGACCTCTCTCAGAAAGGCTTGTCATCAGTGAGTCGTAGCCGATGCTGCTCTTCACTCACACACTCTACATCCCACTCATGCAGGAAGAAAACATTTGTCGTAGCAGCCAACTTTTCCCTCACTCTCTCTTTCCATTCCTCCAGGATGGGGGAGTCGCTCAGATCAAACAACTCTCAATCAAGTCCCAGTGGGACGCCCCTGCTTGCTGCAGTGGTATGCACTGTCGTGTCGGCGCAATATATCTGAGCCAGTGTTTGTCCTTTCTGTACCACCACCTCCTTCTCCACAACATTCTTCACTTGCACATTCACCCTTTGAATATATGCATGCGTTCTGGTTGGCAGAATGCTAGGCTTGACCATCAGTTCCACTGGCAATCCATGTTCATTCGGAGCATCCAACATCAATATCTGGTTCCTGGCATCCTTCTTCAGTCTCAATACACCAGCAATGTTGCATTCCGCATTTGGTGGGAGCACAATTTCATCTTTGTCCCTTCTCCACACTTTCCCTACTGGACCATCCATCTCCGCAACAGGGGATTGCCCCTTCCTTTGGTAGGCCTCCCAGAAAAGGGAATGTAACAAATATTTCTCTGCTCATTGTTCAGCCATCTGAGCATGACATAGCTGGGCCAGACATCCAAACAGATGAGCATTTGTGCCCACCAGTACTGGCACTCCATCGAAGATGTTGGCTTCAGGGCAAATCAAAGCTAAGGTCTCTAAAGCTTCACTCACTCCAGCCACTTTAACAGTGAATGCCATACATACCTTGACATAGCCGAGATAGGGGTATGCCTTTTTGCTGAGACCCCACACATGCAGTCCCTCAAGTGACTGTATTTCCACATCAGATAAATGCTGATCATACTAGGATTTAAAGACGATGGTAACCTGGGAGTCACTATGCAGAACAGCACGAGTAGGGACCCCGTTGATGGTGATCTTAGTCTCAGTTGTTGGTCCCACTAACATGCGCATATCTAGTGGTGCTGCTGTGTTAGTTCTGCCTGATGAGATTCTTGTGTGAGCCATGGAGCTGAACCTGCCTGGGGACCCAGTGCACTCCTTTACTGGGCCCCTCCATAGTTTCCCTGCTTGTGGACTGTGTTGGGGGGTGCTCTGTCTCTGCTAGATGAACTGTCTAAAGGCACCCTAGACATTTTTTCACACCACCTCATGAATGTGACAGCTCTCATTTTTTAGATCCTGGCCAAAATGTGTTTTCACATTTGTGGCACAAAATGTCGTTTCAGACACTATTTCATAAATGACACCTGTCATGTTCAAAAGGGGTGGTCATAAAAAAGACTGTTGAAAATCTGGGGTCAGAATAAGAAAAAAAAATAAGTTATGAAGAAATGTTGAATTGTTTCAATGTTTACTCATAACTTTATATTTTCAGATTTTGACCCCTAATGTTCAACAAATCCCTTGTGTTACCCTACGTCCTGAACATAACAAGTGCCATTTTTTTAACCCCCCCTTCGAAACATGTTTTCACAGTCGCACTGCAAAATTACCTTTAGAATGGGATTTTAAAAAACTCCACCTGCCTTGATCATGATGGCTGTTCATAAAAAGACTGCTGGAAATGTGGGGTCAAAATGTGAGCGCTCACTAAAAATTAGGTATTGCCTCCCAGCTGGCCTATCCTGAGTAAATACAACCTAAAATGTATAAAAGCAGGATACCACTGAAAATGAGAGATTGTATCTCTTCTGGTCTATCCTGGGTAAATGTATAGTAAAAACAAACATTTGTCAATGCTAAGAGTTCACTGTTGGTATTGCTGATGTACATGCCTCCCATATTTTTCTGTGTATATTCCTCTGCCTTGCATTTTAAGGGTGGGCGTTACGGTTGGAAACCCTAATGCCCCAGGTGTTTGTCAGTATTTTTTCTCCAAATCTTCAACACAGGCTTTTTGGGACCCCACCTCATGAACAGTGGCAGTATCATATTGTTACCAATCCCAAAAGGTGATTTTGGACAACGAGTGTGCCATTCGATGTCACAGGCGTGAAAACACATTTCGGGTAGGATGTGAAAAATTACAACTGTACTGTTCATGAGGAGGTGTGAAGAAATGGCAATGTTGAAAATCTGGAGTGAAAATATGGAAAAGTGGCAGTTACTAGTGTGCGTAGAAACTGTGCAACGCACACTCGTAACGCAGTCATTTTTTGGAATGTTTTCACCAAATTTTCAACATGGCCATTTTGGGACCTCCCCTCATGAACAGTGGCACTGAAATTCCATGAATCTGTCCTGGAAGTTGACTTTTCACAGCAACCGTGCCATTCTGTGCCACAGGTGCAAAAGCACTTTTTGGGAAGGACACAAAAAAAGGACAGCTGTACTGTTCATAAGGGGGTATGAAAAAATGGCAATGTTGGAAATTTGGAGTGAAAATCTTAAAAATTGAAGATGTTATGAGCGTGCATAGGAATTGCACAATGGACAAGCATAAAGCAGTCATTTTTGGGAGTTTTTTCACCAAATTTGCAACAAGGGCTTTTTGGGACCACACCTCATGAGCAGTGGCACTGTCATTTTGTTAACTGGTCCTGAAAGGTGATGCCACGCAGCGACCGTGAAATCACTTTTCGGGACCTAGAAATGAAATGACAGTGACTGTGTTCATGAGGTGGGGTCCCAAGAACCCCATGTTAAACATTTGGGACCAAAACTCCCAAAAATGGCTGAGACATCAACTGAAACTGAAACTCCCTCATTCACTGCCATTATAGGACTTACTGTCATTTCTTCAGTTTGCAGTCAGCTTTTGAAGAGTACAAATGTGTTCCCGGTCCACTGAAGATTGCTGCTCCTTACCACTGGACATAAGTATGGGTGAGGGGAGTGCGGGGTGATGGGGTGCCCAGAGGGAGGGTGCAGGTTGGAGGAGGGCAGCAGCAACAACGAGGACCGTTTCTTTTCAGGTTTAAAAAAAGGCGTTGTGGGTCTGTTTCCTTTTACAGGAAACTATGGATTTTGCACACTGGGGTGGGCTTCCAGTGTGTCAGAGTACTGGGGGGGGTCAATGCCGACCCGGGGATTGGGCACCCTGAGGTCAGAGGATACATGGGGCGGCGGGGCACATCCAACACTGGGAGTGGGCATCCCAGTGTCAGAAAGACCACAGCAGGTTTTGGCACACTGGGGAGGGCTCTCAGTGTGCTACATTAAAGAGTTGGGGGACATACAGGCTGACATGGGGATTGAGCACCCCGATGTCGGAAGGTGGGGGGAAGGGGTCTGCAAGCATGATCGATCGCACTTAGAGTAACAGTGCCTTTGGGCACTGAATACTCCCAGGCTGTATAGAGCTTAGGCTGTGGCCTGCTCTGCACGGGTGGGAGAAACTTTAGAGCAGGAGACAGTGGGACATGCAGGAGGCAGACGAGGAAAGCGCCTCCTCCCAGTCAGTGAGATCGATCACGCTAAGAGTAAAAGTGCCTTTCGGGCACCGAATACTCCCAGTCTGTACAGAGCTTAGGCTGTGGCCTACTCCGCACAGGTGGGAGAAACTTTACAGCCGGAGACAGTGGGACGTAGAGGATGCAGGTGAGGAAAGCACCTCCTCCCACCTTTCAGGCAGGGACTGGTGGGGTGGCGAGGCGGAGGCGTCATGATACAAACAGCTGTTTGCTCTGCGGTGACCTGCAGATGAAAGGAAAAAAACACCTCCTGATTAGTGCGGCTTTTTCTTTTCAAGTGAAGACCACTGCAGGCAAAACAGCATCCGGATCAGCCTGGCTGAGGACTGGTTTGATACTGTCACACCCCTTGCAGAGCACTCTGCATTGCACAGACAGTGCTCAAAGCCTACTATCCCAAGGAGTTTGCCGCGCATGTGTGAACTCAATGAGTACAAGTAAGATGTGGTATAACAGCAATGCAAGCAATGAACATTTGTCATTGACATGTGCTTGTTGCTTCAGTTTCTCTATAACTCCTTCACTGTATACAACTATTAAATATAACTTTGATTGGGCAGGAATCCACAGGAACTAAATTCCCATCCTCCTTTTACAAAACTGTATGCAAGTTTCAGCTCCACTTACAACCATTTAATATATACTGATGAATAGTTACATCTCCTAGAGATAACAGTTCCCTCTGCTAATGATCTAGCATGAAAGTTTCCCTCCCCTAAAAAAAATCCAATGTAACCCCTATACCTTAAACATTAATACAAGCTGCATAACCTGAAAAAAGTTGTAATAACATGTTTTGCATTCTTTTTCCATGTTGTAAAAGTTGTAAACCTGCTTTCTGTTAATATTCACAACTGCAGGAATAGCAGAAGTAGTGATGTTGGTGATTGTGGCCAGTTTCCTACATGCTGTTACATTGCTCGTGTTCAGAATTGGGTTTGCTGACTACTTCCTTATTTTGGGTGCAGTTTAGTTGAAAAAGTGAGACACTTAAGAGCATTCTGACTGTGAATTAAATATAGGGATTGCTGCTCACAACAAACTCACATGGTTAACTCAAGACTATGAACAAGCCACATGGTTACTTCCTTTTTTAAATATAGAATTAAAATATAAAATAAATTTGGCTTACACTCTAAGAAAATGTATTTGGAATAACAGATGTGTAATGAACCTGAGAGGCTTCCTCTATCTACCATATGCTCATAGCCCATAAAAGGGAAATATTCAGGAACCATGTCCCTTACAGTTTAGAAGTCCATGAAACACTGTTTTAAATGAGGTACACGGGCTTACCTTTAGCTGTCAGCAGTCCGGAGCTATCCCTGACTAAGATTGTTCTATTTTGATTCTACTTTGCCAACATTTTTGGAATGTTGTGATGTCACATATGATGAAGCAGTGCCCAACTACTTTACCATGCATGACATCGTGTGGTTCTACAAAATGGTGGCAGTATAGTATCGATATTGGGCAGACATAGTCAGGGATAGCTCTGGACTGCTGACAGCTAAAGGTACACCCATGTACCTAATTTAAAACAGCATTTCATGGGCTTTTAAACTGTGAGGGACATGGCTCATAAACATCCCACTTTTAAGGTCTTGTAACAGAAAACTGTGGCAGGGAAGTGGTGTTACAAATACTGTCAGGAAATGAGTTCCACTTATGAGGTGTGGCAAAATGCCTTTTCACCACTCCATTTATTGATTTTCGTAATATGTCATATGTTGACAACATGTGCCCTGAGCCAGTCTTTCAGTACCAATGGTCTTTTTCATGGTCCACGTGCTATTGTGTGGGTCCCTGAAGAAGAACATAGGCTGCCTGATAAATCTGGTCCATTGGATGTGAGTTACTGCATGACATAATTTTTTTGGGAGGGGATCACAGTTTCTAATAGTACAGTCTATGTAAGCCGTGACACAAAACAAGGCGTGTGTCCTGCTAAATGGAAACACAACCTGGACGAGTTGCGAGGTTTACTCATTGTATGTATTTGCTTTTGATAACTGAGTATGAAACACTAGATGTAAATATGCTTATTTTCAGGCATGACCTAGTAGAGTTGCAATAGATGTCACCAGAAAAAGAGCTACAGAAAACATTATCAAATGAAAAATTAACAAACAGGAACAGGCAAGAAGGCTTTATAGTTGAGCATAATTTACACTAACATTTAGAATTAATTAGTGCAATGAGAGCAGCACAAATATCAAACTGGCAGCATAAAAATACTATACACAGTATAAGTGAGAAAACTAAAGACCATACCAGTATACATTGCTAAAACATTTGCAGCAACCTAAAATTATCCAGCAATGGGCAGCAAAGGGCACTGTGTTAGGATGAGCTAAATGCAGTAGTTTGGATGGAATCAGGGGAAAGAGCAAGGGCTACTGGGGCACAGAGAGATGTTCAGAGCCTTCAGAACAGTGTGTAAATTGGAGAACAGCTTGAGGCGATACTGAGAACCTACTCAGGAAGGACATTGATTCAGCCAAACACACATCCTGGAGTGAACCATTTTGCTTATAAAATAAATTATTAATCACTTCAGTGATCATAGCCAATCACCATAGTAATCATAGCCAGTAATCACCGAGAGCCACTAGATCTCTTATCCTGCTTACAGTTGGCATTTTGTGTGGGTGCTTCAAATGAAAGAATAGATTTTAGCAGTGCAGAAGATGAGTGTTACATTGTTTGTTTGTTTTTTTAACTAAAAAATAATTTAAAACATAAATTACTCTAGGAAGCAAGTAATTTATAATGGCAGGGATATTCAAAACAGTTGCTAACTGCGGCGCAAACAGCGCTTTGCAAATGCTAATCTACAGCAATCCATAAACAATGGTATATCGGAACAATCGCAAACTAACACAGCAGTTGCAAAATACGTATCGATATAGAAGGTTTTAGCGACTGTTGCAAATGGTACCACAAAGTAAGCTGAGGTGCACACCACAAACAACCAATCTGTGATCATAGAGGGAGGTCACATGACCAAGTGACAGCACAATTGGCATACCACAGGCCCCCCAGGCACAGAAATGCACATACAGAACCATGAAACATATAAGACACATATGTAGAAACAATAGAATCTTTATATAAAAACAAACTGAACATAAACAGGCAAATGCAGCAAACAAAATTAATAGGACACACTGCCAAAACCAAAGTGGCACACAGCCAGTAGATAAATTATATGTTTCAAATTGATATAAAACAACGTGGAAAACAGCCATAAACGAGGACAAGGTGGCACACAGCCATAACAGAAATATGGGGGCTCACAGCCATGAAAAAGTAAAATTAGTTTCAAACCACCCTAGAAGAAAAACATGGCAAAGCACTGTAAAAAAAACATATAGGCCACCCGCCATAGAACAAGAAAACTGCAAACTGCCGGAGAAAAAACTGTGGCAAGGAACCCAAAATAAAAACATGGCATACCACCCTACAAAATAAGTACAGGACAACCACCATATAAAAAAAGACAAACCACCATAGAAAAATGGCAGCAAGGAGCCCACAATGAAAACATGGCCAATGGCCCGGAAGGAATAAACAGCAAAGGTCCATGGCTATGTTAGTCTAACATTATACTACTGGCCCTCAGTTGGACCATGTGGCTAGTGTTGCTGCTGCCACTGTCCCTGTGACCCAACCTGCACTCACTGAATGCTCACCAGGTCACATAGGAGGTTTGCTACCTCCCCTAGCAGGGCATGCATGCCCTGGACATTCGGCAGTGTATTTCCTAACATGGACCTTAGTGCCTCCTCATCTGCCCTGCTGGCCCATCATGGATGAACACCTGGAGCAACAAAGGGAACAGATTCAACATGTGCGCCACACATAACACAAGCTTGACCTGCTGCATGTGATCAGCAAGAAGGTGTGCAGCAGGCATAGCCTTTTGTGGGGCATCATACTATACTATACATACATCTGACAACCCTCCTGTGCAGGGCAAAGTAGGGCATCTAGATGTTGCCAGTGCAAGGCATGCACTTCGCTGGTCCTGGTAATGACTATGTGTGGACTAAGGACGTGGCCGCCAACAAGGCTGGTAGTATGTCTGTCGTACTGTAGGCAGTGCTGTGTGAGACACCGTGGGGTTTCCAAAGGTGAAACACATATGTCCAGAGGTCAGGGGGGGTAGGTAGCTGACCAGTGGTACTGCGCAATACAGAGCACAAACAATGCACCTACCAGAGTATGCCATCTATAGTGTACTGTAAACCACAATGTGCAGGCCAGCAGACATGTACTGGGCAACAGCTAGAGTGTATGGCAGAGTTTTGCCACACTGGGATGCCCCACTATACAGTAACATACACAGGGAACACACTGCATTACGGTGAAAAGGTCACCAGACATGGCAGGGGCAAACAGGCAGTGCAGAAGGCACAAGAGTAGTTGCTGTAATCTTGACCTTAAAAGTGTAATTCCGAGGTGTAATGCTGCATTGCTGCACTCAGAAACATAGAAACATAGACTTTGATGGCAGATAAGGACCGCTTGGCCCACCCAGTCTGCCCATTTCCCTACCTATTGGATAAGCTGCCATTCCTAGTTAACCAACAGCCTATGTCCTCCTACCCCCACTATAATTGCCTTATGTCTGTCCCATGCATTCTTGAATTCCTCCACTGTTTATAACCCCATGACCTCCTCAGGGAGGCCGATCCATGAGTCCACCACCCTTACTGTGAAAAAAAAACTTCCTCAAGTTACCCCTGAGCCGTCCCCCCTCTATCTTTAAATTGTGTCCCCTTGTTCTTGCACATCTCTTTTTCTGAAAGATGCTACCCTCTTGAACTTTGTTGATTCCCTTGTGGTATTTGAAAGTTTTTATCATGTTCCCCCTCGCTCCTTTCCTTGAGGGTATACATATTAAGCTTCTTCAGTCCCTCTTCGAATGGCTTCTGGTGCAGACCCTGCATCATTTTAGTTGCCCTCCTCTGGACCGCCTCCATCCTGTCTATGTCTTTGCGGAGATGGGGTCTCCAGAATTGCACGCAGTACTCCAGATGGGGTCTCACCAACTGACTGTACAGAGGGATGACAACTTCCTGTTTTCTACTGGTGATGCCTCTCCCTGTGCATCCCACTATCTCCCCAACCCTCCTTACTGCCTTCTCACATTGCCTGCCTACCTTTCGTCATCTGATATGACCACCCCCAGGTCCCTTTCCATTTTTGTTGTTGTTAGTACCCCCCCCCCCCAATTGTGTCTCCTCTTCTGGGATTTTGTTTCCCAGGTGCATTACTTTGCACTTTTTTGCATTGAATCTAAGCTGCCAAACTTCTGACCATTCCTCCAACCTTGCCAAGTCCCTTCTCATCCTTTCCACTCCCCTTGTGTATCAACCCTGTTACAGATCTCTGTGTCATCTGCAAAGAGGCATACTTTTCCATCCAGTCCCTCTGCAATGTCACTTATAAAGACATTAAAGAGGACCGGCCCCAGTACTGAACTCTGTGGTACCCCGTTAGTAGTCCCCTTTCTTTGGAGTGGGCTCAGTTTACTATTACCCTCTGTGTCCTGTTGTCCAGCCAATTTTTTACCCAGGCTACCACCCTGGGACCCACTCCCAGGCTGACTAACTTTTTTATTAGTCTTTTGTGTGGGAATGTGTCAAATGCCTTGCTAAAGTGTAGGTAGGCCATGTCCATAGCCCCTCCCTGGGCTACTACTTTGGTCACCCAATCAAAGAAATCTATTAGATTCACCTGACATGACCTTCCCACTGTGAATCCATGCTGCCTTGGGTCCTGTGCCCCACTGGCCTCTAGGTACTCAACTATTCTTTTTTTCAGAAGTGATTCCGTCATTTTCCCCACCACTGAGGTCAAACTAACAGGTCTGTAGTTTCCTGTCTCTGCCTTGCTCCCACATTTGTGAAGGGGAATCACATCCGCCTTCCTCCAGTCCTCAGGTACCACCCCATCTTCCCACGATTTGTTAAAAAGGGTAGTTAGTGGTGTCACTAGTTTTCCCCTTAGTTCTTTTAGAATTCTGGGGTAAATCCCGTCAGGCCCCATTGCCTTGTCCACCTTGAGGTTTTGGAGTTCTTTCAGGATTCTTTTTTCTGTGAATGGACTAGTATCGATCCCCCTATCCAGAGTGCTTCTACTGTTTGGTTTAGGACAGGTACGTCCCCCTCCTCTTCTTTTGTGAATACTGAACAAAAACATTCATTCAGTATCTCTGCCTTTTCACTGTCATCCTCTGCCCACTCCCCCTCCCTTTTATTAAGCCTCACTATCCCTCCCTTGGTCTTTCTTCACTCACTAATGTACCTATTTGTAGTTAAAGATTTTTATTGCATTTACATATAATGTAGTAAAACTATAACAGCACAGCAGATAGTTAGATTCAAAACAGCAGGCCCAGGAGCCTAATTAGAAACATACATATGTTCAATGTATGTGGAATAGCAATGGGGTATATAGTGCTTGTGTAACTTGTAGTACTTTTTGTGGTTTTACTCTATTCCCACCATTGAGTAGTAGGTATGTAGGTAGTAGTTTGTAGGGGATAGAAGGCCCATGAACAAGGGTGAGAAGAGCGCTGGAGAAGGAGGAGGAGGAGGGGATGGCGGTGGACAAAGAACACCCCCTAAACAAGGGAGGTGCGTCAGTGGAGGGTTTAAGTAGAGGTTGTGGGAGGAGCTATCCCCCACACTGAACCTCGGCCTAAGTCCTCCCATTCAATGTTTTTGGAATAGCAATGGGGTATATAGTGCTTGTGTAACTTGTAGTACTTTCTGTGGCTTTACTATATTCCCACCCTTAAGTAGTAAGTGTGTAGGTAGTCATTTGTAGGGAATAGGAGGCTCAAAAAGATACCTTCTCCAACTCACAAAGAGTATGACTCCTGGTACTCAGGAGAGGAAAACCCCCAAGTGGAGGAAACCTCTGAGGATCCATGGCCACAGGTCTGCCTGTCCTCTGGGCATGCTAAGTGGAGAAGGACCTTGGTTCTAGTAACCATAGCTAATTTAAGGAAAGTGAGCTTCTTGGAAAGATGATAATCCATCCATGATCCAAGGCAGATGCAGACTGAATGATGATCAGCAGTTTGAAGAGTAGGTATTTTCTGTGGGAGCGATAGAATCCGAAGTGTGAAGCAGATCCAGTTGAAGAAGGGTGAATGAAGTCCAGCTTTCCTAAGTGATGAAGGGTGCTTGTCCACAGGGTTTGTGTGGATGTAATGAGCAGAGAGAACGTGAATTGATCGATAAGTTGATGGACAGTGGAGGGTGGACTTGCTAAGAAACAAGAAGTCATGGGTGAATGATCAAACTTGTGTAAGGTCTGACTTTTGAAGTAAGGTCTGGAAGCAAAGAATTCAGTAGTAGGTGAGGGGTCACTAAGAAGCATCCATGCAGTAGAAAATGAGTAGAACAGAGTCTTTGAGTGCCTTGGAGATGATGGTCCATCCTCAATCCATGGACGATGCAGATTGAATGATGATCCTGAGGATGAAAGGATGAAGAGTAGGTCTTTCTGAAGGAGTGGTAGAATCCTAAGCGTGGAGCAGATCTAGTTGAAGAAGGGCGAATGGAGTCCGGATTACCAAGGGGATGAAGGATGTGTGCCCAAAGGGATTGCAAGGGCGTAATGATCCGGGAGAGCATAATTTGATCGATATGCTACCAGACAATGAATGGTGGGAACTGTGATGATTTGTGCAGTCATAAGTGAATGATCTGACTTGTGTAAGGTTTGACAGACAGGTAGAGTCTGGAGGCAAAGAATGTAGTAGTGAGCAATGAGTAACTAAGTAAGCATCCGTAAAGAATAAGGGAGAGTCTTGACGTGCCTGATAGGTGGACTGCCATTAGTGATTAATAGATAACTAGAGGAGGATTTGCAGATTGTAACCTAATATACAGTGAAGCCCACCAGGGTGAAGTGCAGCACACAGAATTCAGCAGTAGAGTTACTGCAGCAAACAATGCAATTTCAATGGGAGTTAATCCCTTTTGTCATGCAGTAAACCTGAGATACTGCACTTCATCCTGGCACATTTCACTGTATATGGAGAATGATTGGAAGTTTGGTATAAGGACTTGGATGGTTATTTGGGCATGATGTCATAACTTTATTTGTATACACTCTGCTAGTATGCAGGCTGAAGGAAATCCAGGTATATATGTGGCGTGGTTGTCCATGAGATGTGCTGTTGTGGCTTATAGCTGGATAGGTACCCAGTTCATCCGATGTCGAAATACCTGAGAGATGCTTGGATGTGGATATGTGGAAGAGTCCGTAGGCTGAATTGGAAATGAGGTTGACTAGTGTGGAATGCTAGAGGATATTAGTGCTATGGCTGAGTAAGACCTGTTGGGAGGCAGGACTGGGTTAGTGAATTTGCCTGAACAGTTGCAAATTTCTGGAAGGAATTAGAAGTGCCTGTTCTTGGTGATAGTCTTTACTGGAGAGATTAATGTAGATAATTCATGAAGGAGAGGCTGGAGGGTCCGCTGGAAGGGTGGTTAACTTGACTGAAGGTACTAGATGAAGAAGTATGGATGATTGTATAAGAAATATTGATGTCCGGGAGCCAAAAATGATGGTTTGGATGGTGCAGCGGCTGTAAGCAGCTAGGTGGTGGAGATCCAGCGATGAATATTTTGGAAGGAAGCTGGGAAGGTCTTAGAACAAGTAATGTCTGTAGAGCAAGTAAAAGTCTAGTAACATAGTCAACAAATTCGGTGACGGTAGAAAGCTGCGGACTAAAACTATGCAGTGTCTGAGGTGACATGAGGTATCATGTGAGTCCCAGGATCCGGAGAAATGTTGATGGAGAGTAAGTTGGAGCATAACAGAAATTGTTACATCCTTTCCATGCAGTAGGATAGCCTGTGAGACACAGTAGACAGGAAAGTACATTGAGACTGGATGGCAAGATTCATAGAGAGTATCCAATGGAGAGAGATGGGAATGTTTTAAATGTCCAGACAAATGAGTCTAGGATGATCAAGTGGAGCTGACTGGCTAGTGTGGAAAACTTTAAGTTAAGATAGGAGTGTCAGAGGCATGTTTTTCCAGAAATGCATGCTAGAAGTAGGTTCCTCAAGTGCAGTGAACAGTGATCCATTGAGCAGTGAATGGAAGCTGTGATGATGGCCTGAGTAGGAATATGCGATGGATGGATGAATGAGGGTAGTAGTTACCTGAGTAGGAATACTGGCCAGTGATGTGGTAAGATGCCCAAAAAAGCCACAGCAGACAGGATGAAGCCCCGAGCCAAGAAAGTGGAGATGAAAAGGTTGCCATCCGAAGATGGAAGGAAAGTCTGGAGTAAATCCAGATGGACTGAAGGACTGATCCAGGACAGTGTTGAGGTGAATGAAGTCAGATGACATACTGTGCAGAAAGGAATATGACCAGGTTGTCTCCTCAGCGAGTGGCAGCAGAATACAGGAAGGCTGTAGCAGTCACTAGAAAATGATCCATGGAGGGCCGGGGAGCGAAGCGAAGTACAAAGAGCAACTGGGTTGAGGTTCATAAGTCCTACATGTGACGAAGGCTTCAACTGACCAGTGAAGGGACGGAAGATGCTGGTGTGAAGAAAGATAGAGGTCCCACATCTGAAAGAGAAAATACACTTGTACATCTACTGGGAGGGTGACCTGCAGCAGGGAAGTCCCAGAGTCAGTTGAACTGGAGTGAAACAAATTTCAGACCAGCTGGCCAGATCCAAAGCATGAGGGACAGGAGGCCAAGGGGGTCAAGCACAATGGTCCATGGATGAGCGGAATGGTGAGTGGTGAAGAAGGATGGAAGTTAGTTGGAGTAAAGGGATCCTGAGTCTGGAGAGAAGTGGGAATCAGGAATGATATAGGAATTGCATAAGGAGGGACCAGCAGGAGCAGATGCAGATTCCTAACCAAAGTAGGTGGGGTGAGATGACGGGCATGACGCTCCTGATGATGGCTGAGGGTAAAGGGGGCACATTAGGGACATGCTTAGGTCCAGGAGGGAGCAGCAAGCGACAGTGCAGTGGAGAGCCAGTAAGGTCAAAACGGGTGATTGTAGAAGCGAGCTTCCAGGCTTGGTAAATGAGGAGAGAGAGAGAACTAGTCTTCGATACCACTCTGCAGAGCAAGGAGAATGGAGGCAGGCAAGTAACGGATGTCCTTTCCAGACAGGAGTGGCAACCGGGCAAGAGACGGGATGCGATGACCCAGTGGATCCAAAAACAGGATACCTTTCCTTAATGTTGAGGAGATGATGTACAATCAATGTTGATGGGGTCAGAGCTGAAGGTGGAATGCAGCTGGAGTGTGATGGTCCCATTCCTGAAGGGAAGTGGCAACCTGTATCAGGTAGAGAATGCAGAAGTGGAAACAGTGATGCAAGCTTGGGCTCTCGACCAGGGCAGGTAATGCAATGAGACTTGGGGGACGACGGCAGGCAAGGAAGAACAGAGACTACGGGTAGGAGGAGGTCCAGTTCCAGAATGGTTGCAGCATCTGATAGCAGGTCAAGAAGGGATACCTATGAAACAGTAGAATGTAAACTCAGGCATCCAGTCATGACTGTAGAGGCAAGATGATCTGGACTGTAGGCTTATGGTGACATGAGGCAGCCAGGCATAGGTAAATTGATGAGGGCATATGGGGTGAAAAAGTTCCATTCCCGAAGGGAAGCAGCAACTGGTATGAGTTAGAGAAGGCAGGTTAAGACCCAGTAGCTTGAAGACAAGACTCCCATCCCAGGTAGTCGAGGTGAGCTAACCTTCACTCTATGCTGTCCAGAAGAGTTAGGGATGGAGGATATCAGGTTGATAAGTAGTAGGAGGTAGGTAATGTAATGGAATCCCATCCTCGGTAAACAGGGGAAGCCCACCTTCACTTAACACCTCAGAAGGTGTGAGTTGGGGCGGACTCCTGAGTACTACTGGTATGTGCTGGCTGAAGCTCAGAACACTACTGTAGAAGGAAAGTAGATTAGGGAACTGAAATGGGAGAGGTATGATAAAATAAACACAGGTATGATAAGACAGATGGAGCATGATGAAAATGGTAGTCACGTAAACAGGCAGTGCTGTAGGGAAGGTTTGGCTGTGGAAGCAGTGACAATGCAAGGGAAGGAGGCCCCACTGTAGGCTGAAGCAGGAACCTGGTGAGAGAAGTAAGTGGGCACTGGCAATTGGGGATGGAAGCAATAGCACCAAGTAGGCGAGGATGATTAGGATTAGGAGAATGGGAGCACCCCCTCCTCCTCCTTAATTACACCCCCATACCCCCAGCCCCAGACACACGACACCCCCGCACAAGTACGATACTCAAATGGAGCAGTGGTCACAGAAACATCTCATCTAAATCTACTAACCGTCACTTGTAGTGAAGAAACAGTAAACAAACACTGCAGATGGGTATGTGGATGGCAGGTGCAGCTTGGGGTACTGGTTCCGTAGATGCAGCAACAGACATCTTGATGTAGAGGGAGACTGAAGTAAATTAGGCAGGATATTCCAAGAAAGGGAGGGAGAAGAACTGGGATAGAGATGGTAGTCACCAGAGTGGCACAAACAAGAAAGAGAACGAACTGCTAGATAGAAGCAGGAGTTACAGAAAGTGGGGAAGATCCACTCCAATCGCATACGGTACTAGAGAGAAGTGGGAAGAATGTGTAATTGAGCCCCCGCATGAGAATAAAGAGGCTGCAACATTGTACTTGGCTAAGCAAAATTCCAGAGCAGTTGCTAAATTCATCATTGCAAATGATTTTGCTTCAGTGTTTGGGGTAGCACGGCTAGGAGCAGTGATATACGAATACATGGCAAGGCAGGCTGTAGCACACAGTTCTTAATGGCTGGTTAATGGGTATAGCATATCTGAAAGAGAACCATACATGTTACAGTAGAAAATACAGCATTGCAGAAGGGAGCAGTTGATGAAGTGTAAGGCTGTTCACCAATGCAGGTGACATGCAAAAGTTGCAGGATTGTATGTGATGGGGTCAAAGTATCCGGATAAGTGGATGCAGAGGGTCATGTCCAACACAGTAAGGAAGCAGTAATGGCTACTGGCAGATGTGGAGCCTACTGAGCTGCCCTGGGCCTTGTACAAGCTGAGGTAGGATGGTGCACTGGGACAGACAGTTATTGCAATATAGGGCTAGCTACTATAGAAAGTGGTGGTGAAAACAGGAGGTACACACTGAGGTTGAGAGAGCACTGTGAAGACAAGGTGACAGGGAATCCAATGGGAGCACCTGTGGAGAGACGGCGTGCAAACAGCCAGGGAGTTAAGGAGGGGAAAGAGATGCCACTGGGAATGGACAGAAAGTGCTGCGGTGGAGGGGAGAAGGAGGAAGCACTAAAGGAAGATCAGAGCTGTGGACACTTGCAAGAGTTGGCAGGCAAGGAATGGAACATGGGTGAACAAGCCCAAAAGAAACGAGGAGCACAATCCATGGTACAGGGGGAAGGGCACGAGTGGAAGAAGGGAGCAAGGAGGTGGCCATGCTGCCAAGAAAGGAGGAACAAGAGGGACACCGGCAGCAGGGGTGGGGGGAATGACACAAGAGAGCCAAGACAGGAGGGCAATGGGGGGATGAACCCAAGACAAAGCAGAGCAGCAGAACCGGAGACAGCACAGCCACACGAGCCATGCAGGGAGCACAGGGAACAAAAAACACTCCCTAAGCAAGGGAGATGCATCAGTGGTGGGTTTAAGTAGAGGTTGTGGGAGGAGTTATTCCCCAAATTGAACCTCGGGCTAAACACTTCCATACCTATAAAAGGTTTTATCCCCCTTCTTAACTGAGTTGTCTGTCTTTTCCTCGATTTGGGCCTTGGCAATTCTGACTGCTTTCCCAGCTTCCTTCTGCTTTAACTGGTACAGGTCTCTGTCCTGCTCCTTCTGTGATTCCTTATACTTTCTGAATGCTATAGTTTTCTCCCTAACCTTCCCTACCACCTCTTTTGAGAACCATAGTGTTTTTTTTCCCTTGTTTTGTTTATTTGGTTCACACAAAGGCTTGTTGTAGTTTTTCTTTTTCTCCATTGTTCCTCCACCCCTCCTTCCTGCCCTTGTGCTAGTGCACTCCTTAGGCACTCTCCCACTTTGCCAAAGTCAGCCCTCTGAAAGTCCAGTACCCTTGCTTTTGTATGGCTTGACTCTGGCGTGTTTATTGTGAACCACACTGTCTGGTGGTCACTTATTCCCAGATGTCTACCCACATCTAAATCTGAGATCCTCTCACCATCCCCATTTGAGAGTACCAGGTCTAAGACTTGTTCCCTCCATAGTAGGTTCCAACACTCAACATATACTGTGCAATGACCATAATGTGATCCTACTCCAGCATCAACACAGTAACAATCAACAGGTGTAAGACTACCACAGGGGCATACACACCACTAGGGGAATACCTGACCCAACTACAGGCCCGGACAGCATCATGTGGTACATATCACACACATGTGCAGGACACAGGGGCACATTAGGAGCACAGCCACAGAACTCCATAGTGAAGTGTGTCCCAATGGTCAGGACATATATGGCCTCTATGTAATATGTGCACTGACACAAGGCACTGCTGCACAGATGTAACAAGTGCAGCAGGGGGACCATGATAAGGACTGCACCATATACATGGCGGTGCAGCTAGGAAGACCTGACATGTGTACCAGAATGTGTGGGTCACTCCTGTATCCCCCTCCCTGTGGAAATGGCCAACTGAGCAACACAGACACCATGCACAAACCAATACGGTGGGTAGTGCATCACACAGGAGGAGCTGAACAGACCATAGGACATAGTCATTAGCAGTGCATATTGGATGGAACACAGTGGGCATAACATGTATAAGGAAACAATAATGCTTGACACTGGATATCGGTCAAAACATGCAGCACCATACCAGGTGATGCTTACCAGCAATGTGGGAGGGTGGGCAATGGTGATGACATGTGTCCCCACCATCCAACATATGGATATTATGTGTGTGATGGGGGGCACAGTATTGTACTGGGGATGCCATTTTGTGTTGCCTGTGTGCAGAACAGGGACCAGTTGACACAGGCACCACACATGTCCTGGACATGCAATAGTGCTGTAGTGTTGCACGTGGACTGTACACCACAGGAATTCTGTAGTCAAGGCCAGTCCATATGTGTGTATATGTAATGTGTTGCATCATGATGAATGGCTGTGCTGACTGCACGGTTGCCACACTTTCTACTGTGACGTGTACCAACCCACCTGTGCATCAATGGAACATTCAGTAGCAGGCTGTGCCAACACCAGTGGCAAAATTGCTGCTGTAGCTCAGCAATGATGGCAGTGGGGCATGCTGCAGGGCTCTGTGGACCAATGATACATAACTAATGACCACAGACTAGTGCCATTGTAAATATGTCTCCCCGGGACACAGTGCAGATGGTGCAGTGTATGTGCCATGATGTACACAGGGCTGTATCGGATTCTACAGTACAGTCCACTAGGATATATGCGTGGCACACCCAGTGAAACCAGATGACACAGCACATGTGTAGACACTGCACAACGCTGCCATAGTGGACGTAGACATGCATAGCCCAGAACTCTGCATGCCACATGCATGAAGAATGTACAGTAGGCAGCAGCTGTATGGTGCACACGGGGCTGGATAGTGCAGTATGTAGACAAATGGAGACATAACTGAGTGGATCACACTACGTGGCTGTGCTGGTGGTTCCCTGCCTGGGACTGGTGCCTGCATGTCCCGGATCCTCCACCACACTAATGGCTGTGGTGCTTCTCCCATGGGCCTTGGTGCTGTGCATTGGGCATATGCCTGTTGGCATGCCTGTTGTAATAAAACAAAAATGTGGTAGCACTTGAAAAGATCCCCTTTGAAAACTCATGAGAATCAAGTCACTAGGGGTCAGTAGCTGCACTGCCGAGGTTTGCTTTGCACTGTGTACAACTGATATGAATTGATGTCCGAAGCTAAGCAGTAAAGCCTTTGAAATGCATGTGGCTTTGGTTTTCTCTCGAGTACTACCAAGTTTTTGGTTTTGTTACTGCAGTGAATGGAGGTTAGCCTCCTCCCTTGCGGCAAGCACCGGCCAGTTCTTGAGAAATGCGGCCGATTTCTGGATTGGCATGCCTGTTGACAACCCTCCCCCTCAGGCGAGTCTAGCCACGGGTGTCTGAGGCAGGGGTGCACCCATCCTTCTTCCTCCTCATTGTGGCCCCCTGGTTCTTTGCATCCCTGCTGTTGGAGCCATGGAGACATGGAACACAGGAAACAGTGTGTAAGTGAATGACAGGGCACTGAGGGGCACAACAGGTATGTGCCATGGCAGATGGCATAAAACACACAGCCTTACAAAGCCATGCACAGGTACAGGGCCTTGACAGATATGTGGTTTGATGACACTTGCACTAGTGTACATACAGTTGTGTGGATATGAACTTGCTGCACACTTTTTAGCAATCTTTGGTGATTTTGCGATTGCTATTCCTGCAAATCCAATATGGGGCAAGACCCAATAAATCATCACAATTGCATTGTACTGCTCACCAATTGTATTACCACCTATGAAAATGTTTGAATACCCCCCCAATATATCTATATGTGTAGTGTGGGAGATCTTTTATAGAAAAATAACGTACTCTCGTGCTGTTGGGGCTGACAGAAGTGCTCAGCTTCACCTTGCAGTCTTCTCCGCAAAACAGCAGGAGAGAACATCATTTTTCCATGAGAGACACCCCACTTTTACACATACCAACATTTAGAATTTAAGGAAAAGTTGACACTTTCACATTAGTTAAAAAGGGAATTTATATCCATGTTGCTATGGTGTTTTTTGTTTCTGTCAGCCCCCTTGCTCATCTAGGATATTTTACTATACAGTTGCAAGGTATCTAAAGAAATGCAGTTAGTTAATACTGTATACTTTCAAGGTACGTAACCAAAGGCAATTAGTTAATACTGTATAGTTTTCCAGATATGGGTCCTGAATTGTCTTAGTTTAGATGGAAAAGACCAAGTCTCGTGGAGCCATAATTTAGTCAATGTTCAAATTAAGTGTCTCTGATGCATGAAATGTAAAGATTAAAAGGAACATGGTACCTGGGGTTCAAATGCTTGATCCCAGACCTCAGACCGGACCTTTGTTGCTGAACCCTGAATTGAACCTTTGGCTATGGACCTCAGGACCTCAGATTGGACCATGGATAGAACCTTTGGAGCTCAGATTGGATCTTGGATAGCACCTCTGGCACTGGTCCTCAGATGGACTCTCTGGACCTCAGATGAAGCCTCTGGACCTTGGGTGAACCACCTGGACCTTGGATGAAACCTATGGACCTTGGATGGAACCTCTGGACCTCAGATGAAACCTCTGGATCTCCGATGGAACCTCTGGATCTCAGATGGCCTATCTGCACCTTGAATGGAACCTCTGGATGGCAGATGGAGTCTCTTAACCTGTAAGGAGAAAGAAAACCTTAGACTAACTTTACAACACAGAGCCTTCACTAGTGAACTGGCACAGTTCCTCTTCTAATTCACTCTCTTGGGTTTAGAATGCAGACCAGCTAAAGACAGTGTTCGTCAACACTCCATCCCTGTCTAGCAATCACCTTACGTTGCCTCACTTGATTGGCCTCATGTATGAACTTGACAAGTGTGCCACTGGGTCCTGTACAATCCCTTCTACTGAGCAGAGACTAACAAGGGCAATATCAATGAGAGACAAAAGTGCTGTGGTGTATACCTACTCATGGGGTTTTGTTTCCATATTGTCTTTTTAAACTGTCATTAATTATAAGTAAGTTTTAGATCTGTAACTTTCAAATAAAGACCCGCTTCAACTCATGAGTGCAGTCTCTTTGTTCAGTAGAGGATGTAAACAATTATTTGTACAGGCCAGCTCTGCTACCAACCTGGTGCTGCTGTTCCCATTTGCCTGGCTAGGCTTGCAGGGCTTGAATTAGGGCTGTTGCCCCACCCTCTGACTGGCCTGGCTGTGCTGTGTAGGCTGTGGCGTTGTACCACTAAACTAAGGTTTAACTTTGAAAGTGAATTAAAAAAAAAAGTCAATCCCTCCCTTGTTGTGGGAGGAATAGTGAGGCCTGCACTTACTCTGGAGTGCTGCCCGAATTTGGTGTCTGCCTCCCAAAACACTGCCCCCACTAGGCGGTCTAATTTCCTGTTCACTCCTCTAAGGGGAAGGGACCAATGTAACAGGTACCTTCCTGGATCTGCCCCCCCTCCCCCCACTGACTAGAGCTGACTCCGTGTTATCTTTTCTCCAACTCAGCTGGCTGCCACACTCTGCCTTTCCCTCCTGGGAGAGGGCCAACTGAGGCAGGCACTGCCTCAAGGATTCGCTCCGGATTGGAGTAGGCTCTGCCTCTTTCCATCCTAACTGTATGGAACTTCCTCTTCACCCCTGTAGGCTTTGTAGTGTGCCAACTGACATATAATAAATTGTCAGTCAGCACCGAGTTCAGGTGCCGCTGCTTCAGCTCACCGCCACCACTGAGTTACTACTGCTGGAGGAGGGTTGCAAAGCCAGAGCACCATTGAGGAGCGTACGTTACTTTTTCCTGTACTGCACCTCTGTGCTGCTGCTGCTTCTTCTCTTTCTTTGGCCAGCTGAACACATCCTCTAAATGTCCACAGCTTCCCTAAGGAACCAGAACAGTTGGCCCCCTAATGATTGCTCTGTGAGGACTGCCACGCCATCCTGATTTTCAGAAAAACAGAATTCTATCCACTTGCTGGGGAAACCACAGTACGGGCTCCCAGCACATGGCACACAGTCTCTCCTTCTCTCTCTCTCTCTCTCTCTGTCTCACTTTTTCCTCTCTCAGGGACCAGAAAAGGGGAGGGGAAAAAGGTGAAGTACACCACAAAATAGTAAACTAAAAAAAAAGAAATGACTCAAACACACTGTCCCCATGGGTTCTAGTCAATCAGAAGGCTAGGTTTCTCACTCCAGTTTTGTAATGTGGGAGAATGGAACCAAGTGTTACACAACAGGAGTAGGGGCAGCATTCTGGTTAATTAGCATGGAGGTATGGCCATAATTAAATTCGATTAAATTAAACTGCAGCTTCTGGGCATCCGCTATGTTTGGGTTAAGGGCCTGCAAGCATTTCACACTTACAAAGCCACTGGATCACTGGGATGTTGTGGTGGTTACCCCTGCCTTTGGGTCTCAACAGGGTTGAGGGACCTGGTTTATTTTCTCTTCTTTGGTTGGGATGTGTGATTCGTATCCAAAGAAAATTAAAAACTAGATAGTGTGTTGCTGCCACCCAAAAAAAGGTTGAAGCAAACCTGGTGTAAGTATGGTACAACTCCTTGGCATGCAGTAGCTCACCCTATGCATGAACCAACACACAATATATGCAGTTATCACTTTAACAAAAATGGAACTCAGACAAATGATTGCAAACAAAAGAACAGGTACTTTATTTAGGTACCAGAGTCCAGCCCTAACTGGGAAGACAAGGGTGTTAGCAACAATAAGGTAATGCCGTGTAGCATCTTGTGTCAGGTCATCTGTGGTCTCCAAGGTGCTTCTAAAATAATGCTTTCCATGGACTGTGGTTATGTGCCCTTTCAGGCTCAGCCCACAAACCATGCCTGCCCCAACATCACATTGCACTATGCAGTAGCTTTAAGTGCAGCCCTCCTGTACCCTCTTCCCACTGGTACCAGTGTTACGCTTAGTTCTAACCAGGAAGCTTACGGTGCTTCATTGGGTACCCCACCGTGGAAAGGGCGTAGGCCCGATGACACTGCGTGTGGTTGGCTGGTGTTGATGCATGTAAATAAAAGTGAGCAATGCTTTTCAAAATTAAAACCACACACCCCAAATGCTTTTTAAAACCTCCAAGTGAGGTACAGTCATTTATACCTCCTGGTCGGATACAAAACCCCAAAAACATTTTCCAACTAAATTATAGGTTGCAAGATGCAGGGAATGATGGCGCAGTTTGCAGCAAACCCTTTCTGGATCTTGTTGTTCTCTATATCTCCTCTCTCTCTCTCTCTCACCTGTGATGGTGCATTGTATCACAGGTAGAGATGTTACAAATGTTTTATCTGCTGGCGAAGCTAACACGAATCCACCATATTCACAGTGGTGAAAACATTTACAGATTAAGAGGCTGAGCTGCCAACTTCACTGGCGGATTTGTTTACATTTAAAAATCCCCCACCCACTGTACTGGAAAATCAGATCCTCCCCCACCCAAGAACATAAAGGCCAGTCCACATCACCCCCATGTCACCTCAGTATGCTGCTGCAGCTGGCAGGCTAGCACAGCGGCTGAAGTTAATCACTTCCCCACCCATGCACCAACACTTCATCCACCTCCCCCACCCAAGTCCCACTTTTCCCCACACACCAGAGTCCCAGACCCCACCCAACTCCCTGTGGTCCTCTGCCCTCCTACCCCCAGCAGTACCTACAAAATCAAAATTGAAATCCCCCCCCCCGGTGCAGCACAGCATCTGCTCTTCTCAATGCCGACTCCCAATCTGTTAATGGAGTGAATGAATGAGCAGTGAAGTGTTTGCTGCTAGTAAAACCTGATTGGTTGAATTGGTCTTTGGAATTTTCAACCAGTCAGATTTTACTAGAAGCCAAAACACCACCCTTCATTCATTAAAGCCATTACAAGATGGGAGTTGGCACGACACAACACTAAACAGTGCAGACTCTCTGCACAATTTTCTTCATTTTCTAGTTCATTTTGTGGTTGCTGGTGGGGGGAGGTGGGTGGTAGGGACCAGAGAGGGGTTGGGTGGGAATCTTGGCACTGAGGTGTTCTGCACAACGCTTGGGAATCGGGTAGTCAAATGGGGGAGGTTGGTGGAGACAGTATATCTGGCACAGAGGTAGGAGGAAGAGATTATTTTTAAGCAGCAGCAGGGTGATATTCGCTGGCACGGAAGGAGGGGAGAAGTGAGGGGGGGTGTCAGCAGGAGGTTAGGAGGGTGGTATCCTCATTTTTTACACAATTCATCTTGTTATTCACCAGGCGAATTGACCAATTGCAAGGCGAATTTGGCCACCCAGCCTGGTGAATAACTAGGTGAACTGAAGTCCCTAGCACAGTGAATTTGCCAAAATTTGCAGAATTTTTTAGCAGAGCGAATTTTGGCGACTTTGCACATCACTGCTTGTACGGCTGCATCTCTCCCAGCAAGGCAGATCAGGTCTCTCCTGGATCCAGCAGCCTGTGGCTAAATCCTTTGAATCACAGACAGCTCCTGTGTAGCAACCTTCTCCCCCTGCCATTATGATTTGTGTTTGAAAGTAATTTCTGATCTAGAAATAGTGAAACTGATCTCTGAGCAACCACCCAAACTCTGCCCTGCATTCATCAAAAGCTTTCAGAACCGTCCCCTGCAACATCTGTTCTGGAAATTGAAATCCACTTCTCGCCCGTCTAATGAACTATAGGTTTATGTGAGTGTGTGTGGATACTGGAGAAATCTGTCCCAGGCTTTAAAGACAACTTCTAGAGTTTAGTCTGGAAACTTCTTCCTCTTTCTAAGAGTGGCTTGTCATATACAGATGGGCTAGTAGGGCTTGATGACTTATTGGAACAAATCACATGCCTTGTCGGAAGGAACGAGGTCCTTATTTATTTATTTATTTTATTTATTTATTAAGCATCAGTTTACAACCTTTGAGCCAGAGGCTCGTCTACAAAGGTACCTCGTCACAGAGAAGACAGTACAGTGATAGCAACTTAGTACAGAGAAACAGTGTACAGTTTTTTGTTTTTTTTGAGGATACAGGACAAATGAGATCAACAGTTTACCACATACAGGGTTGGTGAAGTTAACATTGTTCAGGAAATAACTAGAACATCAGAAAAACATAGGATATCAATACAGTGTGTTTTAGTGGAATCAACAGGGAGGTAACAGGAACCAAGGGTAGAGAAGGTAGAGGATTTGAGCAGCCAACAGGGGGCTTTGTCAGAGAGTGAGCAAGATATCTTAGAAGCAGCAACAGCTGCGAGTGGTGAAAAGGTGGTTCCGGAGGGTAGTTTTAAAGCAAGAGATTGTGGGGGTGTCTGAGATACTGGCAGGGAGGGAATTGTACCAAGACGGGGCACGGTAGTGGAAAGCCCGTTGTCCATGAGAGGTCATTGCCCTAGGTACCTTCAACTTGGTTTTACAGGAGGACCGTGTTGAAGCTAGGGAGTTAACACTGTGGATAACGGCAGTCAAACCAGGAGGAGAGAGCCCAAGGAGAGTTTTTTTTGTAAGGATGCAGGTTTGATACCTAAGACGTTCGTCAAGATTGAGCAGATTAGCCTGGGAGTAAAGATGGCAGGTATGTGTAAGTCTAGGAGCACCTAGGATTAGTCAACAGGCCTTATTTAAGGTGAGGCAGATTTTGTTTAGCGAGGTCTGGTCAGCAGCCCCATAGACTGGTAAGCCATAGTCAACAAGTGACAGAATGGAGGACATAACTGCTAGTCGGAGGGCATCGGGGGGGAGACAGTGTTTGTGGCGGTAAAGGATTCCCAACCTAATATTGGTGGTGGAGGCTAAGGTGGAGATATGGGAATGGAACGTGAGGGCAGGGTCAAAGGTTATTCCAAGGCATTTGTATGTGTAAACTTGTTCGAGTGGGAACATAGAGCTGGCAAAGACTTGAAGTTGGAAATTACTAGCTTTGTTTTGGGGGTGGGAGAAGATCATAGATTTGGTCTTTTTAAGATTGATAACCAGTCTATGTTCTTTAAACCAGGCTTCCATATCTTTATAGGATAATTGCAGGGAATCTTGGAGGGTGATGGGGTTACGGTCAGAAGTGAAGATAACAGCGTCATCTGCATAAAGGAGGAGTTTACCAGTACAGGCACCTGGCAGGGTGTTGAGATAAAGGGAAAAGAGCAGGGGCCCAAGAATAGAGCCCTGGGGAACCCCAGATCGGATAGGGCAGAGGTCAGAGAGGGTGCCATTGATTTTTACACGCTGGGACCGGGCAGACAGATAGCTGGAGCACCATGAGACAGGTCCTGCAGCAAAGCCAGTGTGGCTGAGTGCATCCAGCAGGAGAGGATGGGATACGGTGTCAAAGACTTTTGACAGATCGTTGAACACTGCACCAGCAAGAGAGCCCGAGTCCAGGGAGGAATGGAAGAAGTTAGAAAACTCGATGAGGGCGGTATTGGTGCTGTGCCCAGCACGGAAGCCGTGTTGTTCAGGGCAGAGAATACTGTATTTGGTAAGAAACTCGGATATTTGGGAGGATACTACTTTCTCTAAGGCTTTTGAGAGTGGTGAGAGGATTGAGATGGGACGATAATTACCAGAAAGGGCCCTATCTCCACCCTTATGTATGGGAGTGACAGTGGCAATTTTCCAGGCTGATGGAAATTGCCCTAGACAGAGTGATTTGTTGAAGAGGCAAGTGATTGGGGCGATGACCTGGTCCAATGCCAGGCTGAGGAGTCTGGGGTCCAAGGAGTCACTGCCAGTGGTGTTGCTTCTTAGGGCCTTGGTCAGATACGGTCTTCTTGGGGACTTAAACAAACACTGGCTGGACAGTAACCAAACAACATTAATGACCAAGTTACAGAGTTATAACCTACACCAGCTTATAGGTGAACCTACCAGAAATACCCGTCGCTCCAACACGCAAGTAGACTGGATAATGACCAATCTCCCTGAAAATGTAATTGCCTCTGGAGTTGTACCAGATGCCATCACTGATCGCTCCCCAATGTACTTTATCTGGGGAAAAGGCAGGCTTACCCAGACGGGACCTCGCTTCATTAACTTCCGCAACTATGCAAACTTTACCCTCAGTCTTTCCTGTACGACATTGCTTCTACTGATTGGTCCCCCATTCTCTTATCCAATGATGCTCAGGCCGCCCAGAACCTGCTCTTGAAACACTTCCTAGAGCTCCAGGATAAGCACTGCAAACTCGTAACCCACAGGGCAAAAAATAGACAAACCCGATGGTTGAAAGCTGACCTACTAGCTAAACTTAAGCTAAGGGACAAAAGCTGGCTACGTTATAAAAACTCAAGGTTAGCCTCTGACCTCAACAACTACAGGGCTCTGCAAAATGCCTGCTAAAAGGACATCAAAAAAGCCAAGAGCGCATACTGCAAAGACCTACTGACCAACTCCTATTGTGACCCCAAAAAATTTTGATCACATATTAAATTCTTTCTTGGTTCTAATCTTGCATCCACCCCTAATGACATGTCTCTTGATGGGGTACACTGTAATAATCCCAGAACCATTGCAAACTTCTTTAACTATAAATTCTCAGACTTAACCAACTACACCTTCTCCTTCCCTGCCCAACCAAGTGTATCTACCCGACCTATTGCAAACGGTCCTCAATATTTTTCAAGGCAACCACAAAATGTGAAGTGCTCAGATTGCTAAACAGTATCTTGGACTGCACAGCAGCTGGCTCGGACAATCTTGAGCCCAGACTACTTAAGACTGCAGCCCCTTTCATCGCTGCTCCCCTAGCCAGGATTTTCATGCTCTCCCTGTGCCAGGGCTACATCCTGGACATATGGAAAACAGCTAGAATTACTCCAGTCTTTAAAAAAGGAGATCGTAAAGACCCCTCTAACTATAGGCCCATTGCCATCCTATCCGTCCTGAATAAAATTCTTGAGAAGCTTGTAGCTGCCCAGACAATCGACTTCTTACAGAAGCATGATCTACTCACTGTTGCCCAGCATGGTTTTCGCAAAGGTCATAGCACCACTACTGCCCTCCTCAAATTCACATCAGATACTCAAGTGGCTATGGACTCCAGCCTCCTCACCGGTGCAGTTTTCATTGACACGACTAAGGCGTTCGACTTAGTGGATCACTCCATCCTTCTAACCACCCTGGTATCACTAGGTTTCTCAACTAACGTTGTTAGATGGTTTGGAAACTACCTAGCTGATACATCTCAAATTGTGAAATACAACTCTACCCTCTCAGGCAAAACTATCATAAATATCGGGGTGCCACAAGGCTCCATCCTTGGGCCCTTACTTTTCTCTCTTTTTGTAAATAACACCTCCACTGATCTCCACAGGACAACCTCCCAACTATATGCTGATGACATTGTGCTGTATGCTAGTGCTAAAAGCATTGATGACATTAACAGATGACTCTCTTTTGATTTCCAGCTAATACAAAAGTGGCTAGTTACTCACCGACTTGTACTAAACGACTCTAAAACCCAAGCTATGCTCTTTCGATCAACTGCGAAACTAAAGCATGCCCATTCTCAATTCAAAGTCACCTCCTTAAATGGTTCAGTAGTTGGGACAATATCCTCATTTAAATATCTGGGTATTACCCTTGATACAGCACTAAATTTTGACTTACACATCAATCTAACTTGCAAACAGGTAAATGCCAAACTAGGAATAGCCTACCGAACCAGCTATATGCTCACTCTCTCTGCTAGGCTTGCCATTGCCCGTGGCATACTCCTACCATCACTTACCTATGGGTCTGCAACATATATTTCTGTGTGCAAATCAATCCTTAGGAAATGGGATGTTACATATAACAACATTTGTCGCTATGCCTCCTCCTCACACCGGTTGAAGCATCACTGCCTCCTCTATACTGACCTGGGATGGCTTCCTCCTGCTGAACTAAGGCTACATGCTTATGGCTCTGTCATTGACAACATTGTCTGTCTACAAATCCCTAAATCCCTAGCAGGCCGTTTCCAAAACCTGATTCCGTGCTATGGATTGCATTCCATGGTCCAGGTCCCTGTTTTCATCCCCAGACACTGCACCACTAAAGGTGCTAATGCTTTTGCCTGCCATGCCCCCAAATAGTGGAACTCCCTTACACTAACCTTGCGACAATCAACATCCCATGCATCTTTTAAAAAAGGTCTACGTACTTATCTTGAAACTTCTCACAAATGCTCCTGTTTCAAACCTCTCTAGCCCTTATTACGCCAGTCTTACCTCTTCTTTCTTATCTGTCCCCAACATGCTAAGCACTTCTCCTTTACCTCCCCTTTGCACTTCTCCTCTACCTCCCCTTTCCGAATCACCTACTCCTATCACCTACTAATATCCCTCCCATAAGTTAACTCTTCAATCCCTTATTAGGGCTGAAAATGTTTTTATATCATGTATCTCTCTAAGTAAACTGTGGTTGAATTTTGTTTTTGTACTGCTCCATATTTTTCCACACTGTTACCATAACCGCCTTGTTTTTAGCTAATTCCTTGCAACCTACTTGTAAACTGGTGTAATGATTTTGTTGTTGTACCTGTATTTGGAATGTCATCCCTGTATTTGTTGTTTTGTATCCTCCCGGGTCATGCCTGAAAATAGTCATGACTATGGCTAGTGCACCTACCTGGTAAACAAAAACTTAATAAATAAATATATATAACATGGAAGCCTCAAATCTCACCTCAGAGACCTAACCTCCATATCTTTCCAATGGGCACAAAAGTGTGGGTTATCCCACAGGAGTGCCCCTCAGATTTGAGTTGCTACCCTGTAATCCCTCAGAGCTGGTATGGCTCATCCTCCCCAGGCTTTTTTGGTCACTAATAGGGCACTTCTGAACTGAGGTCTAGCCTCAGCCCATATGAATTTATAGATCTGTTTCTGCATCTCTTCCTACCATTTGTTAATTAAAATGACAGGAGCACAGTGGAAGGACCTTCATTTTTATGGGCTGTATTCTGGCAATAGTGCAAACAGGAGTAGGGACTATATTTTAATGTCTTCTCTTAATTGGTGAAGGGGGGGGCACAATTATCTTGATGCAGATGTGAGGTCCTGTTATGTAATATTGTTACCAGGTATTTCAATTTGGGCAAGACCCAATTCATATGGAAGCAATTTTGTATGTTCCCTGGAGGGTGCATATGTGAATATGAGAACTTCTGTTTCAGTGGCGTTGAGCGTGTACCCCACCAGAGCTGAGAACTCCTGGACAAGGGTCAGTACTCTAAACAAAGATGTCTCCAGCTCCATGAGGAAGAGGAGTACACTGTCTGTATAGATAGCAATTTTGTGTTCTTGCCTCCCCACTGAGACTCCCCGGACTCCGTTGTCCAGTCTAATACACTGGCCAATGGTTTGATGTAGAGTGTGAATAATAATGGTGAAAGAGGACACCCCTGCCTGGTGCCCTGGCCAAGGGTGAAGCTCCACAACAAAAATCCATTGGCCCTGACAAAGGCCTGGGGTTCCCTATATGGTAACTCGTGATATGAGCAAAGGGATATGGGAGACTCAATATGCACAAGTAGGGAAGAGCGACTGGAATGTGAGCGACCATTACTAAATGTCAATGGTTATTTTAGCGATGTTGTGAGAGGGCTAGGAAGAAAGGGAGGGACTGATGTGCTGATGTATGTAGGGGGACAACTGTGAGGGCAGAATCGAGCTGGCGGCATGGCTCAGAGGGTATGAGCGCTGCCTGCGAGTGTGGAAACCCTGGGACAGGGTGTGGGCATTTACATATTTTGCTGGATTTTTTTTCTCAACTATACAGCGAGTTGGTTATTTATTACAGTTGTGGGGTGTGGGAGCAAGCCCCCCACGTGGGTGGTGCAGGGGGCATAGTACCCCACATAAAACATAATAATACATTGGCTCCCATAGTTAGAGTACACGCTGGGAGGGGAGTTGCTGGCAGTCACAAAGGAAGAAAGAGACTTGGGCATCATCTTCACCGATGACCTGAAATCATCCAAGCAGACCTCTAAAGCAGTAGGTAAGGCTAGGGGGGATGTTAGGGTGTATTAGTAGGGGTATCATAAGTCATAAGAAGGAGGTAATAATCCCTCTTTACAAGACATTGGTTAGGCCCCATCTGGAGTACTGCGTGCAGTACTGGAGGCCACACCTTCACAAGGACATTAACCAAATTGAGGCAGTCCAAAGAAGGGCAACCAAAATGGTGCAGGGATTGCATCAGAAGACATATGAGGACAAATTAACGGAGCTCAATATGTATACCCTTGAGCAAAGAAGGGAGAGAGGTGTTATGATCGAGACATTCAAACACCTTAAGGGCATTAACAAGGTGAAAGAGTCTAACATGTGTAAATATAAGAAAAATAGCAGGACAAGAGGACTCAGCATGAGATTAGAGGGGGAATGTGAGAGGAAATTCTTTTCACAGAAAGGGTGGTGGATGCATGGAATGGCCTACCTCAGGAAGTGGTGGCTATGAATACAGTGCAGGGCTTCAAACACGCATGGATAGGCATAAGGAGCAATACAGATGAGTATGAATAGATAGGCCACTGACAGAGCAAAGGCTGATGGCACATTTATAAGGTAGAAAAGAAATGGGCAGACTGGATGGGCCTTTGGTCCTTATCTGTCAACTTCTATGTTTCTATGTTTCTATGTCCCCCATGCTGTGTAATCTTCCCTGGGTTTTTGTTTCCCAGGTGCACTATTTTGCACTTCTTTGCACTGAATCCAAAGTTACCTGGTGAATCTCTTTTGCTCGTATCAGGGAACAGGGGATCTCATTTTGCTCTGGGAGACCTAGGAGAGATTAAGTTGGAAATACAACTTTAGAAGTGCGAAAGAAATAACTGCCTCAGCTGGGATTTGAACCCAGATCTGCTTGGAATATCATTCCACTGTACTAACCAGCTGTGATACCAGGACAGCTGAAACCTGAGGATCCTTAACGGCACCCAACTTTTTCTCAAATACATACCATGAAGCTACACAAATTAGAATTACATCTTTATTATCAAAGAGTATGGTGCACATATATGTTTGAAACATAACTTTAGAAGTGGCAAAGAGAACAACTTCTGGTGAAGTCACCAAGCGGATGGCAGCCTGAGCTGGGAGCGCCATACAAGCCCACTTAAAACTTCATTAATCCTGGACATATAAACCACCCTTCCAGCTTAAAAATGCTTGATCGAGGCTATTACTATGGCTACCAGACAACGACTAAAAGAATTTGTGACCACAGGAAGTACTCGGCCACAGAGAGCAAACTCAAGCAAACAACCATGAGGTCAGAGCAGCTCGTTCTCCTGCATGGCAGCGGTCCCACACACCAGTGACCTAGAAGAAGAAGAGGAATTTATGATAACCTCAAAAAAACTATGCTTCCAACTCTGAGACATCGGAGAGACTTTGTGGAAGCTTTGCAGATGATCACCAGTCATGATCAGTCATGGAAAAAAGAACATGTGCTATGGAAGCATGCCTGTCTGATCACACACACACCGTAGATGTGAATAATTCAGCTGTACTTTCCCTACACCACAAAAAGAAGGAACTGGAGATGAAACAGAAGACCTTGAAAATAGGCATCATCGTAATGATATATGTTTACATGTTTTCCTGGAAAAAACAGAACAATCATTTGTCAATGCCGAATGTTCACCTTGTGCACTGGTGTCATAGAGGGTTATTAACATTTAAGAATGGAAAGTAGAAGTGATAATGTTGGGCAGTGTAACTGTTTTGTTTGTTAATATTTGTGTGCCAAATTTTCAACATACCCTTCTTATGACCCCACCTCATGAACAAGTGCAGAGAAAATTTTCAACTCCTGGCCGAAAGATGATTTCACACAGCAACTGTGAAATCACCTTTCAGAATGCAAAAAAAAAAAACCTTTTGTCCAGGATCTGAAAAATGACAGCTGTGACAATCATGAGGTGGTGTGAAGAAATGGCTATGTTGAAAATTTAGGGTCAAAATATTGACAATTGTCAAACTTACGAGGCTGCATTCACAAATTTCAATGCAGGCTCATAACTTTGTTGGTTTTTTGTTTGTTTGTTTTTTGAATATCACATTTTTTTCTGCTCCCTGCAGCTCAATCGGCAATCATCCAGCCGCCATCCTCCTGCGCCCCCACCAATCCTCAGTCAGGCTCACGCTACTCAGGCTAGCACGCAGTACCCATAGGGGGCCCCCTACCTTCCCATTGGGTCTGGATCTAATAGCCGTGTGCAGCTCCTCCGGGTCTGTGGGTGCGGAGGCAAGGCCATTAAGCCACCATGACCAACCATCATTTTTCCTCTGTTTTTCTCCCCTTTGGAGTACAGATGTGAATTACATCAAGGCACTGCATGCCAATGTCCACTGTACTCCACCCCCTAGATGCACCACACTCGTAGTGCCCCTGACTCACCATCGGGGGTCGCTGCAGAGCGACATGATCCCTGAGCCCTCCATCGGGAGAGGAGAACAGTCAGTCAGACTGTCAATCCTCTCCTTCCGACTCGACCCTGATGACCCAGGCTTGTTCCAGAACTTCGGTAGCCGATGTGTGGCACAGGTGTGCATATGGCACCTCAAACCTCAGCGCCACCGGCTGGCCAAATTCATTATTTTTTTAATATTTTTACACCAGATTTTCAACATAGCCTTCTTATGACCCCTCCTCATGAACAAAGGTGGAGTAAATTGTCAACTCCTGCCCGAGAGATGATTTTGCACAGCAACCGCAAAATCACCTTTCGGGACAGAATTTCATAATGTTACTTAATTGTTCATGAGGTGCTGTCCCAAAAAAGGTATTTGGAAAATCTGGGTCAAACATATTAAAAAGTGGTCAAGTTATGGCACTAAGTTGAAAAACCCTTTGAAATGCATGGAAGCGCTTACCTCAGTTCGCGGTTGGGCTTTGAAGAGTGAAGACGTGTCTGCGGACCAAGGAAGACTACAGCAACAGACCTCTGGTGGGTAAGTATGGGAGGGGTTTGGGTGGTGGGTTCTCAGTGGGAGGGTCAGGTGGAGATTGGGTAACGGCGCAGCAGACAATGATTGACGTTTTTCTTTTTTTTTCAGGAAAAAAAATTACGAGGGACAGTTACCTTTATTTCAGGGAGTTTTCTATTAATGGAGGATACTGGAGGATTGGGTACTCCCAGTGTCACTGGGAGGGATAGTATTTAAATCATTAAGGACACTGAGGGATTGGGCATCCCAAGTGCCACTGAGTTATGTTTTTGGGGGGGGGAACGCAACAGATGTTGATGGACGGTTCTCTCCTACATTGAGGGATAGAGCACCCCCAGTGTCACAACTGTTTGTGTGTGTGGGGGGGGTGGACGCTGACAGGGTGGGTCATCTTGGTGGACAGTAAGGACCACCAGTAACAGACATCAATGGGCGTTTTTCTTTGTTGCACACAAGCATTCCAGGCTGACCATGACAGATCAGTCTGGCTTGCTGGGTGACGCAGATCAAAGGGATGGCAATTTCTTTTGAAGTTGGTGTTGTCCCCACCCAGCAAGCCAGAAACTCTGCCATAGTCAGCCTGGGTGCTGATTGGTGTGGCACTGTTGGGCCCCTGCAACACTTGCTCTGCATTGGGTGAGCAGTGTCGTACTCCTCAAAGGCTTACTCTCATACCAACGTGTTCGCTGCACTTGCACACATGGCGAACACAAAAAAATCAGGGACATATCTTAAGAATTGACAATATGTTCTGAGGAGCTGGTAGCATAAGGGACTTGGTGTGAAATGTATTTTCTGGAAAAAAAGTTTGTAAATGCAATGTTTGACATTATTTTCTGCTTACTGTCTCTACTGTTCAGTCACCAAACCCCACATTTTAGGAGAGACAGAGGAACATTTTGAGGCAAAATTGGGGAATGAAAATCAGTGACAGTTGAGAAGTAAGGTTCTGCCTTTTAATAACATGTTCCTAAACTAAATATTCAGGATACTACACTGGATGCATCACCAAATGTTGCCTTATCTTTCCATAAACTGATCCTAACTTCATTAGTGGCAGTGCTCAGTTGCATGGGGGCGAGTGTTGATGCCTTATGGCACAAGTGCTTCTCTAACCTGGGATCAGATCACTTGGGAAATTAAAGGAAAGAAACTTGCAAGAAAAGAGCTAGCATAATAAGCTTCCCGCAAAGCCCTTTTTAGCAAATGTTGACAACGGTTAAAAACTGGCAAGCAACTGTCAGCAGTGATAGTTTTGTAAAATTATACAGTACTTATTATTACTCCACACAACATAACACCAGCTCAGCTGCATCTTGCTTCGGATTCCCTGCACATTCCTTTTACCATATGACTGATGTGAGGGTGGAGACACAAATCAACATAACCCACTCCGTCAATCCCCTCATATCAGACTTAGTTCACTGGATTTTTTACAAGGAAAGGCATGCAGAAATGCACTAAAGCAACAGCTGTCTCCCTTTTGTACTAGTTACAGGATTGCACTAGTGCCCAGAAGGCACAGAAAGCAAAACAAATTGTACAGCCTTCTGGTGCTTCCTCTTCTTCCCGATCCTGTCCATCCTCTTCAGTCTCAGCCAGTCTGGCTCGAGCACTGCTCCTCCAGCTCTGGGTTGATGTGGTTTCTGCTGACCAGCACCTTCAAGATTTCCAACACCTGCACCACCTTGGGCATGAGCCGAGGGACGGCCTTTAAAGCTGTGCTGGTCGATGAGCCACCCGAACTCCTGGCCCCACCACCAGTAGCAAGCGTGATAAAAAAGTGGGGGGCCCACGGCCATATTCAGAGGTTTGTGCACAGTCAGTGAAAAAGGGGTGCAAAAATCCTCACAAAGTTAGGGAGGTCTGGGGGTATGCTCCCCCAGGAAATTTTTTAAAACATCACGTAAATGGTGCATTTTCCTGCATTTTGGAGTAAAGTAAGGTACATAAAAGCCCCCCAGGATGAAACATTCTATGATGAGGAAGTTACTGCTTCCTGCAAGAGTGTTTTAAAAAATTAAACTGTTTATGAAATTGCATTCTTGGCTTCATTTGTAAAGTGGATTGCTTCTCACTTTCCATTTCTCTTGCACTCTGTGAAACAGATCCCCCAGATCACACTTACCCCATTTGTTAATTACCCTTTTCTTCCACCAGCACCAACACCCCAGGATATTTTGCCAGCCCACTGTCTACAAGTTATGCACCATACCCAATCACAAGAAGTGGACAAGCAAGGCAGCTTATGCAAAGGATTATTATCATACGAGCTGCCATTATGATATGACCATAGGAATAAAAAAAGACACAGCAGCGATGAAAACAGATGGGAAGGGACCCAGTCTACTACTGTTAAGGGACAATCAAATGGTGATTTGTGCATTATGATGCTAGGCAGAGTATTAAAAAAGATTAAATTAAACTTGTGGATGAAACCTTTACCAGTTAACAATGGGACTCCTCACAGCAACATAACACACATGTGCCACCATTTTATTTCCTAAATAAGATTACCATATATTATGGTCTCTGAGGTTCAGTTAATATTGGATGATTGATGGCAAAAACTTCAGTGGTCAAAATTTGAAAGTCACTCCTGTTTTGGGAAAGTCAAAATACTTCCCAGGTTACAACATTGGAAGCCAATATAATGTTGTCAGGGACAATTTTGTAATATACACATTACAGATAATGCCATGCCCCCTCATTTATTCAGAAAAATATCACACCATTGTTTGACTTCCATGCCTGCAAAATACAAAGTCACCTACATTTTTCACTATTAGGAGTCAAATACATCCCCTTAAGTAATTAAATGAGGAGACAATGAGATTAACATGCGTCTTTCCTAACACTTGCAATATTTCCTTCCAGGTCTCCCTATTTTCAGGAGTCCCTTTATTTTGCCCAACCCCACACCCCGGACACATGTCTCACACAGTTACACCACTATCCAAAATATCCGTAATTCATAGGCTCTTCTCTTTTACTGATCTAGCACTGAACTTTTGTCATATTATACACATACAGGCTAGCTCTTCTTGATTTACTGGTCAAAAATCTGACAATGTTGCGGATGTGCCTCGGCTGCACTATGCAAATCACTTGGGATGCATTACTCAGGTAGGAGAAAGCAACATACTGTCTATTTTCTATAATATACATATTTCACCTGTGCTCCGGAGACACAAAGCACCCCCCTTAGTCTTACATCACATGGACTCCAGAGACACATGGCACCTCCGAACCTTGCCTTATTGACAAGGGTTCCAGAGACACACAGTGCCCCCCCTTGCCTTATTTTACCTGGACTCTGGAGACACAAAGCACTCCCTAGCCTTGCCCCAGTTCACATAGGCTCCGGAGATGTACAACACCCACCACTAGTCATGCCTTACTTCACATGGGCTCAAGGGACACAAAGCAAACACCCCCTGCCTTGCCTTACCATACTTCACATGGGCTCTGGCCCCACCACCCAGCCTTGCTTTACTTCATATGGGGTCTGAGGTCTGAAGCTTTATTTCACATGGGGCCCAGAGACATACCCCTGTCTTACTTTACATGGGCTCTGAGACAGAAACAACCCTCTGTCTAGCTTCCTTATCTTATTTCACATTGGCACTGGAGAACAAGTTCCCTCCCCAAGCTTGCCTTCACTACACATGGGTTTTGGAGACTAAAGTCCCTTCCCCCCACATGCGAGGTCAGGCTGAGGAGGTCAAAAGAGTAGCCCTGGTCCATTGAGGGTCACTCTCTCAGCTCTCTCTATGGTGGCAACTTGTGTTGACACTGCCAGACAGTCCAAGATCTGGTACAGCTCCGCATCTGGCCCTACCCCACACTCCAGCCCCAGACAACTACCACTGTCTGTCTGCCCCAAGTTCCTCTGAGTCCTGACTTACTCATCCTAATTCCTGCCTTTCTCACTGCCTTTATACAAAAAAAAAACATTTACAAACCATCTGGAGCTGTGTGCTCCTGATTATCCTATCTTGTCTAAAATAAGACTCCTCTAGTAGAACAGCCAGCAATAATCTGATTTCAACAGGCAGTACAGCAGAGGTGCCGCACTAGTCCTCTGGGCTCCTGAAACTGTGCTTGTCCCCCTCCCCCCCAAAAAAAACTCATTGGCAGTGAACAAATAAGTTGTTCCTAGGGGCTCAGTGTAGGGGCTACTACTTTTACCTCTGGATTAAGTAATCTATAGTCTGAACTGAAATGAACCCCCCCAACTGTGCTCGTTCAAGTAGGTGTCACACCGGACATCAAAGAAGACAATCACAGCAGCATTTGTTTACAATAAATAAGTATGAAGATAAAGATCTCTGACTATCGCCTTTTTAAAGTATCCGTGAAGGACTAACTTTGGTGCTAGCTGTGGATACTACTTATAGCTGTGGGAGGCTTTTGTTTATTTGTTTTCCAGTAAGGCAGCCATCAAAGCAGTCAAGCAACGGCATGCTATCACTTAAGGCTTGTTTACACCACCAACTTTGCAACGCATCAACACACACACACACAGGTCGTTGCATTGCAGAGTCAGCTTTGTAGACACTTTCCGGAGCACCATAAGTGCGCTTCAGATCCCTTTTCTGCTGCAGCTCAATTGAGGGTACCCATATCAGAGCGAGCACATTAACCAACACTGTAACACCTTTGATGCACTCGTTCCATTGGGAAGCCTTCTGTCCCTGTGTCTCCCAACATCCTCCGCTGAATTTACAGCCCCTCCTCGGAGTGACCAGCAGAGCTGCAAGGGTGGGCAGTGTAAACACTAAATTGATGGAGGAGTAGCCAGCACAGTGGGAAGGAAGTAGCACAAATGCAAGAGTGCTGCAGCCATGTAATCACGGCTTTAGATAAGTATCTGTTTCAAATATCACTTAACTCACTTTGATGTCAGTTGTGTGGCTATGGGTTGGGGAAGGTTATTGTTTTCCTTGATGGTTGTTAAAAGGGAAAACATGGTGTTAATTATTGTTTTTCACTCAGGCAGGGCAGCTGCAGTTTGTGTTCCTGACTGAATGGAGATCGGCAGCTGCAGCAGTGAGAAGTAAGGGGGCCAAAACATGGCCCCCCCAGCACCTTTCAGTTACACAGAACACAGGGGGCCTTCTTAAAAAGTAAGTTGGCCCAACCCCCTCAGGCCCCCCTCTAATTCGAGCACTGCCCACTACCACTGCAATTTCATACACAGCCATCACTGTGAGCTCAGCCACATTCTTCTCCAGAGCTGCTGAGCCCCTGCCACTGCTTTCTTCCATGGTGGCCAGGCACTGGCTGCCCCTTACTTCTTCCCAAAATAAAGAAGTCCTCAGTGACTCCAAGCTTCAGAAACTTCACCAGCCCCTTGAGTCCAAGTTTTGCAGTAGCAGTTCAGCCCCCAATGGTTGCTATTTCCCTTCTAACATCAGCATTTTCACTGGGAATTCAGTCACACCAGTTTAAGAGAATTACCCGAAGGCAAAATTTTGTGCCAAATCTGTACTGCCTCCCTTCCTTCTACCCCTGTGTGTCACAAAGCAGGGAGAAGCTGCAGAGTGCACTTGTCCATTGGAGCTCAGCCCAGGATAGTCCGAAGGTGGCAGGCAGGCAAGCATTCCAGGCTGATCATGACAGATCAGTCTGGCTTGCTAGGTGACATGGATCAAAGGGACGTCAACTTCCTTTGAAATTGGTGCCACCCCACTCAGAAGCCAGAAACTCTGTCATAGTCAGACTGGGTGCTGATTGGTGTGGCACTGTTGGGCCCCTGCAACACTTCTCTGCACTGGGCAGACAGTGTCACACCCCTCAAAGGCTCACTCTTATATCAATGTGTTCACCGTGCATGAATGCACTGCGAACACAAAAAGGAGATGTTAAAATTTATGGAGGAACTTTTGCAGGGAATTCTCAGCCTCCGTAAGGACAGGCTACTCAATTTAATCAGGGACCACCAATCACTAACAGTACCTCAGAAGGATGCTAATGTACGTCCATGCTCGATCATCATGGCTTTTCTAGATTATCGTACCAAAGATGAGGTGCAAGGGCAGTGCAGGCCAAAAAGGAATTTTTTTTCTGGTGTCCATAGACTATATTCAAACACGATTTTGCACAAGTCACACTTCAACGTTGCTATCAGGTGTTCATGGTTCAGCAAGCCTTTAAACAGAAAGGTATCCCTGCATACTTAGAATATCCAGCTTGCCTGGGCCTGAAAGTACAAACTAAAGAGGTCTCTCCCTGTTTGATGACCTGGAAGATGCTACTGATTTCCTGACTTCTCACTGCATACATTTGGAGGAGATGTGACAACAGCTTTGATCACAAGGTTTACAGCAGTGGGCTTGGCAGCAACCTGGATGTACTCATAATGCGCAAGCAAAAGGGACTCATTAAAGATGGGATTCTTTTTGGACTGTTGATGCTGTTAACCACTGTTCTCCTTCAAACCCAGTACCAGTGGGGTCAGCAGGCAGTCCCCCTTCCCCACCCCTTTTTGACATAGACTTGGTAAACGCAGCCATCTTGTAAGGCATTCTGCTGCTGTTGCCACCCCCTTCCTACAGACAGTTAGCATCATACCCCCAGACACCAGGGAGGGAGTAGGCTTACATAAGAAAATCTGTGCCCACACCCAGCTCTCAGCCCAGTACATCAAGCACAACTTGAGACTTTACAGACTGGAAACAATGGGCAACTTATAAAATGAAAATGGCTACCCAAGCTTTAGGGTGCCTTCTTGGACAGTCGCTACAGCCCAAAATATCTGTGTAACCCCCAGGTGGCGCTATCCCAAGGGCTACTACATAGAAACATAGACTTTGACGGCAAATAAGGACCGCTTGGCCCACCTAGTTTGCCCATTTCCCTACCTACAGAATAAGCCGCAGATCCTAGTTAACCAACAGCCTATTTCTTCCTACCCCCCACAAGAATTGCCTTATGTCTGTCCCATGTACTCTTGAATTCTCCCACAGTTTTAGACCCCACAACCTCCTCAGGAAGGCTGTTCCATGCATCCACTACTCTCTCTGTGAAAAAATACTTCCTCACATTGCCCTTGAACCGCCCCCCCATCTTTAAATTGTGTCCCCTTGTTCTTGCATGTCTCTTTTTCTGAAAGATGCTACCCTCTTGGATTTTGTTGATTCCACTGAGGTACTTAAACATTTCTATCATGTCCCCCTCTCCCTCCTTTCCTCAAGGGTATACATATTAAGCTCTTTTAGTCTATCCTCGTATGGCTTCTCCTGCAGACCCTGCACCATTCTAGTTGCCCTCCTCTGGACTGCCTCTATTCTGTCTATGTCCTTGCGGAGATGGGTTCTCCTGAACTGGATGCAGTACTCCCGATGAGGTCTCACCAACTGTCTGTACAGAGGGATAACAACTTCCTGTTTTCTGCTGGTGATGCCTCTCCCTATGCATCCCAGTATCCCCCAGCTGTCCCTACTGCCTTCTCACATTGCTTGCTAACCTTAAGGTCATCTGATATGATTTCCCAGGTCCCTTCCTTTTTGTCTTTGTTACTACCCCCCACTGTGTAATCTTCCACTGGGTTTTGTTTCCAGGTGCATTATTTTGCACTTTTTGCATTGAATCCTAGCTGCCATACTTCTGACCATTCCTCCAACCTTGCCAGTCCTTCTCATCCTTTTCCGCCTCCTTGTGTATCAATCCTGTTGCAGATCTTTGTGTCATCTGCAAAGAGGCATACTTTTCCTCCAGTCCCTCTGCAATGTCACTTATAAAGACATTAAAAAGGACTGGACCCAGTACTGAGTCCTGTGGTACCCCACTAGTAACCCCTCTTGCTTCAGGGTGGCCTCCATTTACAATTACCTTCTGTGTCCTGTTGTCCAGCCAATATTTTACCCAGGCTACCACCCTGGGACCCACTCCTAGGCTGGTTAATTTGACTATTAATCTTTTGTGTGTGACTGTGTCAAATGCCTTGCTAAAGTCTAGGTAGGCCATGTCCACAGCCCCTCCCTGGTCTACTACTTTGGTCACCCAGTCAAAGAAATCTATTAGATTCGTCTGATAAGACCTTCCCACTGTGAACCCATGCTGCCTTGGGTCCTGTGTCCCACTGGCCTCTAGGTACTCAACAATTCTTTCCTTCAGAAGTGATTCCATCACTTTCCCTACCACAGAGGTCAAACTGACAGGTCTGTAGTTTCCTGCCTCTGTCTTAGTCCCACTTTTATGAAGGGGAATCACATCCGCCTTCCTCCAGTCCTCGGTACCACACCATCCTCCATGATTTGTTAAAAAGGTGATCAGTGGTTTCACTAGTTCTCCCTTAATTCTTTTAGAATTCTGGGTGAATTCCATCAGGCCCCATTGCTTTGTCCACCTTCAGTTTTAGGAGTTCTTTCAGAACCCTTTCTTCTGTGAAAGGACTGGGATCGACCCCCTATCAGAGTGCTTCTGTTAATTGGATTAGGCACCTCCCCTCCTGTTTTGTGAATACTGAGCAGAAATATTAGTTTCAATATCCCTGCTTTTCACTACTCCCCCTGCCCACCACTGTTCATTCTATTCAGCCTCACTATCCTCCTTTGTCTTTCTACACTCCCTGATGTACCTATAAAAGGTTTTATCCCCCTTCTTAACCGAGTTGGCTATCCTTTCCTCAGTTTGGGTCTTTGCTATTCTGACGTTCCTCCCTGCTTCCTTCTGCCTTAACTGGTACAGCTCTCTGTCCTGCTCCTTCTGTGTTTCCTTAAACTTCCTGAATGCTATCTTCTTCTCCCTGACTTTCCCCGCCACCCTTTTGAGAACCATAGTGGCTTTTTATTTGGTTTTGATTTGTTTATTTGCTTCATACAAAGGCTTGTTGCCTCTGTGATGGCAGTTTTGATGATTCCCCATTGTTGCTCCACCCCTCCTTCTAGCCTGTTTCCTAGTGCTTTTCTGAGGCACTCTCCCATCTTGCCAAAGTCAGCCCTCTGAAGTCCAGTCCCTCACTTTTGTATGGCAGCACCCTGAGCTGGGGTTTAACGTGAACCACACTGTTTGATGGTCGCTTGTTCCCAGATGGCAACCCACTTCTAGATCTGAGAACCTCTCACTGTCCCCATTTGAGAGTATGAGGTCTAAGATTGCTCTCTCATGAGTGGGTTCCGAAACTAGCCATCTGAAGCATGCCACCTGTAGGGCATCGAGAATGGCCCTGCTCTTGTATGTGGCTGCAGCAAGTGTGCTCCAGTTAAAAACTGGCATATTCAGGTCTCCCATCAACAGTATCTCCCTTTTCTCTGCCATCCTAAGAATGCCTTCTATCATATCCTTGTCCATTCCCTTCCCCTGACCTCGGGGTCTGTATACAACCCCAGTGTAGACTGTGGTGCCACTTCCAGTCTCCAAGGTGACCCACAGTGCTTCCTCTCCTCCCTGTTTACTCTTTTGTTCAGTTGCTTTTATCCCTTCCTTTACATAGAGAGCTACTTCTCCCCCTCTTCTCCCCTCCCTGTCTCTCCTGTAGATTACATACCCTGGTATGTTAACATCCCAGTCATGGTTCTCTGTGTACCAAGTTTCTGCGACTGCTACGATATCCAGGTATCCCTCTTCCATCAAGGTCACCAGTTCAGGGAGCTTGTTGCCCAGGCTATGGGCATTGGTACTCATTATCCTCCATTTCCTGATGGCCTTACTCCTTTTTGCCCCATCTCTGTCCTTCTTACCTTTGTCACTTTCTCCATTTACCCCTGCCCTTCTCCCTATTGACATTGCTATGTTGGTGTTTGCCGCACTTACTACCGTGACTTTTTTGGGGAGCAAGGATTTTCTTGCTCCTTTCCAGTGCCTCCCCCCTTGGCTAGTTTAAATACTTGCCAATGAAGCATTTAAACTTATCATCTAGGATCCTGGTTCCCCTCCTGGACAGATGCAGCCCATCATGCCAGTATAGGCTTGCATGACTCCAGGTGGACACCCAGTCCCCAGTGAAACCAAATCCTGTGCTCTGCACCAGTTTTTCAACCACTGATTGAATCCCATGGTTGTGAGCACCTAGCCTCTCGTCGCCACATGACAGGCAGCACCTCTGAGAGAGGTTACCGTGCATGCTACTTGTCTAAGCCCCTTCCCAATTCCACAAACTCTTCCGCACTACTCTGATCCCTTTCTTAGCCAGGTCATTTGTTCCTAGGTGGACAATGACATCCAGCTCCTCAATGTGCAGCTGCTCTGGCAATCCTGAGTTCGCTCCCTGTCCCTCAAGCCATGGCGGCAGGCAGGCTGCCCTCCTCTCTCCCTTCCTCCCCAGTTCCTACCTTCCCTAATGGAGTCCCCCACCAGGGTTGTTTCCTTCCCCTGTGGACCCATGCCACCCTCCTGTGGGTCTCCTTTGTGGAGGTTCCCAGCATCCTCCTTAGTCGCCACAGTGGGTGCCTCCATAGAGGAACAACACTTTGCCAGAATGGCATAGGAATTGTGTAGAGGTATAACTGGAGGGATGCACTTTTGTTCCACCACCCTCACCCACTCTGAGCCCACTGTGGTCCAACCGCTCCTCTTTCTTGGCAACCTCTGAGGCAATGGCAGTGGTCCTGGTGGTCCCTGGATGAACGAGGAGGTGCCACAAATCCTGGCCAACTCAACCTGGAGATGAGCAACCTCCCCCCTTAGCCCAGAGAGGTGCCTGCAGATGGGACAACACTGCATCCTCCAGAACATCTCCCGGAAGACTGCTGCTCCACAGCCACTGCACTGCACCACTCCCATCATGTCTTATTTTTGGCTCTTTCACTATTGTTTGGAATCCTTACTCTTTTCTCTTTTTTTTTTTCCTTCTCTCTCTACTTACTTACTGCCTCTGTGCCCTTTAAGCTCCTGAGAGAAGACTGTAGAGAGTAGAAGAGTTCTACTTCTTTAGTCCCAGTGGAGAAGTCCAGTCACACAGTACTCCTTCCTTCTGGTGTCCTCTGCCAAGCCTCTGACAGAATCTTTCTAAGGCAGTATTTAAATCTAGTTTCCTTCTAGCTAAGCCACTCCCTCTACTTATTAGATCTTTCTACAAGTAATCTAAACTGCACAGCAATCAAGCCCCTTCAGCCACCTGAGGTTTACACCTAGATAGCTGTTCAGATAATCACTTTAGCTAACAGAGACAAACACACTATTTTTTTTTGTTTGTTTTTTTTTAACCTAAATTAAAGGTCCCAGTAGAAGAGTTCTACTTCTTTAGTCCCAGTAGAGAAGTCCAGTCACACAGCACTCCTTCCTTCTGGTGTCCTCTGCCAAGCCTGCTTGACTACTGACAGGTTGAGGGGCCTAGGTTCTATGGCGGGTGCCTCCACCCAGAGGTCAGGGTTTGTAATGGTTGGTCTAGTTTGGTCACAGCCCTCTGGGACACGGAGACCCCCTTCTAATCCCTTTAATGGCCCACACAATGCACAGGAGTTACAGGACTAATACCTCACATATACACACTGTTCATTCATAAGGTACCACTTACCCTTGAGACTGATTTGCAGGTTCATCTCTGAGGACCCCCTGAAAAATAAGGTTAAGCAGCATACACAAACCAATACAGTGCTTGACATGAAGGTACTGACACTTTAGACAGTTTAAAGTTTAACAACAACAACAAATCTGATTTATTTAGGGAACAGTAAGATGGGAGGGGGAAATCAGGTTAATTAGTGGCATTAAATCACAGTACTGTGCACGCATACAGGGTCTGAAAAGTAACACTCTGGGTACCCAGGTTGGGGGGGGGCTAGCCAGGTCCGTTGTCCGGGGTTGGCCGGCAGGTGCAGATTGATAGGGCCCTGTAGAAGAAAATATATGCACAACACCCAATTGTAATCCGGAGCCTGATGGCTCAGTCCATGAAGCAAAGAAACAACAAGAATTAGATGACACCCTTGTGATTGAAAACAGGCTGCAGGGGAATACCCTGATTTGTACTCACAATACCCAAGTTGAAAACCAGATGGCGGATGTTCTTCTGGATTGTCAGAAACAGCAGGGCATGGAGACAAGGTCCTTGTGACTGGACCCCACTGCAGTTTATAGCAAACGGATTTAGTTTGAGACAAGCTGGCATTTGCTTCCAGCTTCAACACACAGCACACAGCACAGGGGATTGGAAATAGTGATTCCCCACAAACACTACGTACATTCATATGTAAAAGGAAAGTGCTATACCAGGCAGGCTGCTCATTGATCCCGATTGCAATTACTACAAAATACCCGGGAGCACACACAGCAGCTTCAGTTCCTGACAGACCAAGCGCGATTCAGCACTTTCTCCAGTCTTCTACAGGGTGAGCCTGGTTTCCACACTTCTAGTGATTCTTTCTCCTCACAACTCGGATTCAGTCCAAACTGGCACTCACAAAGGCTGCAGACTGAAACTCAGGGCCTCCGAAGAAGCACAGAGCTTCTTCTTTCTTCACAGTCACAACTGATCTAATCTTTCCAGTCACAGAGCAGGGCATTTCCTTTAGCTCCACACCATTCTGTTGGCTGGTTCAGCTGTCATTCACAATAAGACTCCCTCTGTTGGTGGAAAAAGGCACCAAGGTTAAAACTACATTTCCCAGAGTCACTGCCCACATAGTCACCTTGTGGCTGGCTCAAAATTGAGTCCAAGTTCTGATTCGTCCACAGACTCCATTTTAGGGTCTCCCTATCATCCTGATTGGTCCAAGTCATCTATTCAGATCCAAAATGAAAAAACTACACTGAAACAGTTTGTGCTGAATGGAAGACAGGTTAGACAAACTACAGTTTCTCAGTCATTCTAAATTATTTCTGGCAAACAGTTATATCTTTAAAAAAGGCTTCCTCTTCACATGTAGCAACGGCAGAAATGGAGCGAATTGACAGCAGCCAGGGTGGGATTCGGGCATTAGAACACACAGTCCCCCCATACTAACTAATTATGTCTGCAAGCAGACAGCTCTTAAAGAGACAGTACGTGGAGGCTCAAATAGCACTCACTTGGAACCACATTTAAACAGCTCAGACGCCGAACACCACCCAGACTTGGAGCATTCAGGCAAGCTCCTGGAAGACTTTTGGGAACCCCCATTTGCGGGGGGGGGGGGTTACATCTGGATGTGGACAAAACACTTAAAATGTACAATGACTCTGGATTACACAGGAATGTGATTATATTTTGCACCCCAGTGTGGGCAGAGTGCAGAGGTGAGTACCTGTGGTTGGGTGTGTGTGGGGGGGGGGCACTTAGCAGAGCCTAATTAGTTAAGTGTTGTTTCTAGGGCTGGGCGAGGCATTTGCTGAGGGGTTTTGCTCCTTTTTTCCCACATTCTCCCTGTTATCATTTCCTTTTCTCCTGCTTTTCTTCTCTACAATATGAAGTACATCTTCAAAAAAACAAGCATTTGTCAATGCCGAATGTTGATTGTGCTGGTGTGTTGAGCTCACTCACTGCCCCTCTGTCACTTGCTCAGCCAGTTTCTCCCGGTGCTGCAGGCTTCTGTTTTGTACTGGGCTCCTGCCTCATTGGCACCTTGTTTTCTGCCACTAAAATCCGGAGCTGTCCCGACAGGCTCGCGTTGAGGTGGCCTCACTCCCCCTCTCACTCTGCGCGTTCTGTTTCTCTGGGCTGCAGGCTGACCTTTTGTACTGGGCTCCTGCCTCTGTTGGTGGCTTTCTCGCACAAAGAAATCTGCAGCAGTCCCAACACAGGTCTGTTGAGCCTGCTCACTCCTCCTCTCTCACTCACTTGTTCCGTTTCTGCCAGCGCTGCAGGCTGCCCTTTTGTACTGGGCTCCTGCCTGTGTTGGCACCTTTTTCTGCCCACAAAGAAATCCACAGCTGTCCCGACAGAGCTCCATTGAGGGCGCTCACTCCCCCTGTGTCACTTACTCATTCTGTTTCTCCTGACGCTGCAGCCTGCCCTCTTGTACTGGGCCCCTGGGTCTGTTGGTGCCTTTTTCTGCCCACAAAGAAATCTGAAGCAGTCCCGACAATGCTCCATTGAGCTCGCTTAGTGCCCTTCTCTCACTCGCTCATTCCATTTCTGGTGGCGTTGCAGGCTGCCCTTTTCTATTGGGCTCCTGCCTGCATTGCCGCCATTTGCAGCTCTCTCACTCGCTCATTCTGGTTTTTCTGCCACTGCAGGCTGCCATTTTGTACTGGGCCCCTGCATGCATTGCTGCCTTTTTCTGCCCACAAACAAATTTGCAGCAGTCCCAACAGAGCTCCATTGAGCTCACTCACTCCCCCTCCCTCACTCGCTCATTCTGTGTCTCTTGCCACTGCAGGCTTCCCTTTCGTACTGGGCTTCTGCCTGCATTGGTGGCTTCTTCTGGCCAGAAAGAAATCTGAAGCAGTCCCGACACAGCTCCATTGAGCTCGCTTACTCTTCCTGTCTCACTCACTCATTCCGTTTCTGCCCGTGCTGCAAGTTGGCCTTTTGTACTGGGCTTCTGCCTGTGTTGCCGCAATTTATGCCCACAAAGCAATCCACAGCAATCACAATAGAGCTCCGCTGAGCTCACTCACTACCACTCTGTCACTCATTCATTCTGTTTCTTTTGGTGCTGCAGGCTGCGGTTGTGTACGAGGCTGCTGGCTGTGTTGGCACCTTTGTCTACAAATAAATCCACAGCTGTACCAACAAAGCTCCATTGAGGTTGTTCAGTCTCCCTCTGTCACGCACTCATTCTGTTTGTCCTGGTGCTGCAAGCGGCCCTTTTGTACGGGGCTCCTCCCTGCATTGGCGCCCTTTTCTGCCAACAAAGAAATCCACAGCAGTCCTGATAGAGCTCCGTTGAGCTCACTCAGTCCCCCTGTCTCACTCACTCATACTGTTTCTCCCACCGCTGCAGGCTGGCCTTTTCTACTGGGCCCCCTGCCTGCACTGATGCCTTTTTCTGCCCAAAAAGAAATCCGCAGCAGTCCTGACAGCACTCCGGTGAGTTCGCTCACTCCCCCTTCCACACTCACTCTCTCGTTCTGTTTCTCCCAGTGCTGCAGGCTGCCCTTTTGTACTGGCTTCTTGCGTTGGGGCCTTTTTCTGCCCACAAACAAATCCAGAGCAGTCCCAACAGAGCTCAGTTGAGCTCGGTCACTCCCCCCTCTCACTCGTTCCATTTTACTCTATCCCAAACACTGATGTCCCACAATGACCGTGCTGTTCTCCGTCAGGAGTGCAAAAACATATTTTAGCCAGGATGTGAAAAATGACAGCTGTATTGTTCATAAGGAGGTGTGAAAGAATGCTACTGTTGAAAATGTGGTGTGAAAATATTACAAATTTGCGAAGTTACAAGGATGCGTGGAAACAGTTGAACGCATGCTTGTAACACAGTCATGTTATGGAGTTTTGACACCAAATTTCCAACATAGCGATTTTAGGACCTCTGCTCATGAACAGTGCCACTGTCATTTTCTTAATCTGTCCCTAACACTGATTTCCCACAGCGACCGCGTTATTCTGTGCCGCAACTGTGAAACCACATTTCACTCAGGATGTGAAAAATGACAGCTGTACTGCTCATAAGGAGGTGTGAAAAATTGCCATTGTTGAAAATGTGGCATGACAATATTACAAATCTGCAAAGTTACAAGGATGTGTGATTTTCAACATAGGCATTTTAGGACCTCTGCTTATGAAGAGTATCACTGTCATTTTATTACTCTGTCCTGGACAGTGATTTCCCACAGTGACTGATCTATTCTGCGCCGGAACTGCGAAAACACATTTCGGCCAGAATGGGAAAAATGACAGCTGCACTGTTCATAAGTAGGTGTGGGAAAATGGCAATGTTGAAAATCTGGAGTGAAAATATTATACATTCGTGAAGTTACGAGCGTGCATGCAAACTGTGCAACGCACACTCGTAACACAGTCATTTTACAGAGTATAGTTACAAAATTTTCAACATAGCCATTTTAGGACCTCTACTCATGAACAGTGTCACTGTCATTTTCTTAATCTGTCCCAAACACTGATTTCCGACAGCGACCACGCTATTCTGCGCCAGAAGTGCGAAAACACATTTCTGCCAGGATGTGAACAATGACAGCTGAACTGCTCACAAGGAGGTGTGACAAAATGTCAATGTTGAAAATCTGGCATCAAAATATTGCAAATTCACAAAGTTACGAGCGTGCATAGCAACTGTGCAGCGCACGCTCGTAAAAGAGTAATTCTGGGGATTTTTCCCACCAAATTTGCAACATAGGCTTTTTGAGAGCCCACCTCATGAACACTGGCACTGTCGTTTCGTTAATTGGTCCCCAAAGGTGATTCCGCGCAGTGACCGCGAAATCACCTTTCGGTGCCAGTTAACGCCATGACAGTTGAAGTATTCATGAGGCGGGGTCCCAAAAACTCCATGTTGAAAATTTGGTGAAAAAATTAGAAAAATGCCTGAGATATGCAGCAAAGTTGAAAAAAATGCTATTTACTCCATTATACAGCTTACCGGCATTTCCTCAGTTCGCGGTAGGCTTTGAAGAGTGCAGACGTGTTCCAGGTCCACTGAAGATCATCGCACCAGACTCCAGAGGTAAGTATGGGGTGAGTGGGGTGTGGGGAGGCAGGGTGCACAGTGGGTGGGTGCAGGTTGTAGGAGGGGGGTCTAGGAGACCGCGAGACACCGTTTTTTCTTTACAGGTAAAAAAAAAAAAAAAAAGACAACGTGGGACAGTTTTTAACTTCACAGGATCATTTGGAGTCTCGCTTTTGGGGGGGTGCACTGTAGCCGATGGGGGATTGGGCACCCCCATCGACAAACAACAAAAGGGGGGATTCCTTTCTGCCGATGGGGATTGGGCACCCCATTGGCAAATAACAAAGGGGGGAATCCTTTCTGCCGACGGAGATTGGGCCCCCATCGGCAAATAACAAAGGGGGGGATAATTCCTTTTTGCCAACAGGAATTGGGTACCCTGTCGGCAGACACTGAAATGGGGGGGCACATTATGCCAACGGGGAGTGGGCTCACCCATCGGCAGATAAACATTGTGGGCGGGGGGCTTATATTGTTTGTGAACAGGGCGGCAACCCGCCACCATGTTCACAAACAATATCAGGCTTGCTAGATCTGCCCTGCAATGACTGGTCACTCCCTCATTGCAGGGGATGGCTTACGCTGCAATGACGAGGTGGCCCCTGATTGCAGTGGCTGATTTGTCACAAGTTGGTGCAAACGTTCCAAACTTGTGTCACCAGCAGCCTGCAATGACATTGGGAGAAGCGGGACAAGCCTTTGCAGGCTGTGGGGGCATTGGCCACAACAGTGCCATGCCTCCACAGCCTGCCTCTCAGCAAGCTGTGCCAATATGTTTCTTGCGCTCTGCGCAATTAACATAAAAAAGGGTGGGGAGTTTGGCTGCTGTAATATGATATGCTAGAACAAGAAGGCACATCTGTCTCCAGTTATCATGGTTATATTGGTTTTAAAAAATAACTACAGTGGAAATCTCCTTGATTCCCAATTGGTTCCGTTATGAGTGCGCTCACAAGTGTGTGAAATGGTGCTCAGAGAAAGGGGTCAAAACCAGGAAACTAGTATAATGAATGCTGTTGCCATTATTCACTTTTTGTGTGGCAGTCTAGAAACATATAGAAACATAGAAGTTGACGGCAGATAAGGACCGCAAGGCCCATCTAGTCTGCCCATTTCTTTTTCTACCTTATAAATGTGCCATCTGCTTTTGCTCTGTCAGTGGCCTATCTATTCATACTCATCTGTATTGCTCCCTTATGCCTATCCCATGCCTGTTTGAAGCCCTGCACTGTATTCATATCCACCAATTCCTGAGGTAGGCCTAAGTGACTGATTAGAGAGGAGTTACCCTTCCCTCTTCATTTTAGTGGAAGATTGCGTAAAAAATAAACAAGCTAGCCCTGCCTGTATAAACTAGCTATTGAGGTGGGGGGTGGACAACAAAGGAGCAAGAGATACCCTCCTACTAGACAACAGTTTCATGGCTCAGGATGACAGGTTATGAACCCACTTAGCTGCCTCTAAGTGTAAAAGTATTATAGGCATACAGGGCACAGGAGATGGAAGGGATTGAACATCTCCCTTCTTGGCTTAATAACACTTCCCACCCTCCAGGAGATAAACGTATCTAGCTTCACGAGGATATTGGGTGAGGGGTGAGGATGCAGGGAAGGAACACTTTACTGTTGGTTTATTTATTTAGTTTATTTGGCTTTTGTTTTTACTAGGTAAGGTGTAGTAGACAAACATTTGCCTATTTTCAGGTTTATTAGTTCTGCCTCTCCTTTCTTGCTAATCTTAAGGTTGGGGGTAGAGTTTTTTTTTTCTCTTTTTGGCTCCCACCAATAATTTTTTGCTCTGCTGGTGGCTCTGCCTTACCTCTCTTAGGATCTGGGGTTGCCTCCGCAGCTCAGACATTATTGCCATGATTGGAACAGTGGGTCGTACTAGACAGAACTTGTTTTTACATCTTAATGGTCATCTTATTGGTTGTTTTACTCTTAAATGGATTCAAACTGCACAGCATGTGTGTCTCAGTTTTACTGTCATTTTTCTTTAATTCAAGTTTATTAAACAACTTGGGTACAAGGAATATAGCATAGAATATTTTGTAGCCATGTAATACTCTCCTTACTTCTTGAGGCACTATTACTTTTAAAGACAGTTGAAATCACCCTCTGGCCTGGTCCATATATATAATCCAGAGCCAGAAATAGGGTCTTCTTGGTGGAGACTCTCATGCCCCATTTCAAAAACCTCGCAGTTGGGGGTACAACCCAGGTGCATAACTTTGAAGTACTATTGTGTTATATTTTAGTAGGAGTTGGAGGATGGTTCAGTAATTGCAAATGAGAGGTGCGGGGATTGTATTTCCACAGGAAATGCACCTCACTGCCACAGAGCATATAAAACTAAAAAGAGCTTGGGTAGGAGAGGTTCATTATTCCTCCTCTGAACAACAGCCATGTCGCAGAGGCACAGCCATTTTAATATGGAAAAATTCCCCTTCCAGAGCAGCAGAGGCTGACATACGTTAAGAGGGACATTTTGCTCATGTGATAGGTGACTATAGGGGACAGAGATGCATTTTTTTAAATTTATATGCCCCAAATGAGGAGCCCACTCACAACCCCTTCTTGAGAAAGGCTGTTTTGGATGTGGTAACAGATGTCCATAGTTTGATTGTGACTGGAGTGTAGTGGGGTCTTCAATATACCCATTTCCTCAGCTTTAGATAAATCAGGACACAATACCCAGAAACCGTCTAGGGCAACTAAACTAATAGGGTGCCTTTGTGCAGAGTTAGGTCTATTGAAGGTGTGGTAATATGTGAACTCCCATGTTCGAGTGTATTCTTATTCCCCATGTTACAATCAGTACTCTCGTATAGACTACTTTTTAATTCCAATAACATGGATACATGCTGTACAGAGTAGTTTGATAGGTAACCTTACTGCCTCAGACCGTGGTTCAGTTTCTTTGAAGCTCTTTATTACTCCAATCCCAGGTCATCATCCTGGAGACTTATTGTATGTTTTGTTAAATATGAAAGATTTCCAGGAACTGGTCCAGGGGGATGTTAGGGCCTTCCTAATGCATAACCCCAAAGAGGACAGTGAGGCTCCAGTCTATTGGGATGCCCTGAAATTGACATTAGGAGGCAGGTCATTTCTTATGCCTCCCAAGTAAAGACGGACAAGGTGGCAAGGCGGCTGTTCTTGGAAAGACAGATCAGTGACCTTGAATTTCAACATAAAATAGTTCTGGATGACACTGTAAAAAGACAGTTACTTCAATATTTGGTGAATAGAGTAGCGCTTGTGTATATTTGTCAGATTTTGGCCTGTCTTTATTCCCACCTTTGGTAAATAAGCTGGGTAGCGTATAGAAAACAGAAGGCCCAGCACTAAGGGTGAGCAGAGTGCCAGAGGAGGAGGATAGGGAGGATGCTGGTTTCTTGGAAACACACTAGGTCAGGGCTGCTGGGAGAGGCTGGATTTTATTTGAGATATGGGAGGAGCTATTCCCCCACATTGAACCATGACTTCAGCCCTACCATTCAATGTTTGGTGAATAGAGTAGTGCTTGTGTATACTTGTCAAACTTTGGCCTTCCTCTGTTCCCACCCCTTGGTGGATAAGGCGGATAGTGTGTAAGGAATAGAAGGCCCAAAAAGAGTACCTCCTCCAACTCACAGAGAGTGTGACTATTAGCACACAGGAGAGGAGAAAGCCCCTGTGGAGGAAACCTCTGAGGACCCATGGCTACTCACCTGCCCATCCTCTGGGCAAACTAAGGGAAGATGAGCCTAAATGCTTGTATTGATTTCTGGTTCCAGTTTAGGATGTAGGATTGACAGTGTGATGAGGTCCATCTTCTGAGTCTCTGGATGATGTGTGCAGGACTGATATTCCTTGAGGGTGAAGAAGCTGCTCCAGTCTGGAAGAATATCCTGATAAACATATCGATTAAGTCTAAGCTGTTGTGAAGAAAGGTTCAAACATGGTCGAGGAACCAATTTTGTGGTCATAGGTAATTGATTATCAGAGGTATCAGAGGACGTGATGGATCTGAGCATGAGGAAGAGATGTGTTTGTCTATATGAGCTGCTGGACTCCAGTAATTACAGGATGGCTAACATGTTATGTGAACTCCTTAATGTAAATCTGTCAGTCTTTGAAGAAGGTAACGGAGGATATAATAATTAGCTCCTGTTTGTAAATTGGTGAATTTAAGAAAGTTGGTAGAGCAGGATGATGACATAGTGTATTCTCCAGGATGCAGGGATCCAAAGAAGACTAGACAAAAATAGTAGAAAAAGCCATGATGTTTGAGGTAGAGCTACATGGATCGGAGTTCAGTAAATCTACATTTCATTATGGAGCCATTTATGGGGAGATGACAAGGACTTTAAGCAGTCGAAGCTCTTTGGATATCCAGTAGAAGAAATATAACTAAAGGATCTAAAAAAACAGTGATAGCGAGGATGGAATAGGCTGTGAAGAAAATAACTGGATACCTGATAAATATAGCTTAATTCTTCTGTGTGATACTTTCAAGGCTTGATAACATTTATTTATTTATTTAGTCATTCATTCGTTCATTTGTTAACCGGGTTGGTGCACTGATCTGAAAACCTTTTTCAGGCATAGCATGAGCCAGGGACTGGCACATACATACAGTCATTGCAAACAGCAGGAATCATACAAGGTCCAGGGTCTGGCACATACAGGGTAAAATACAGTCATTACAAACAGCAGGAGTCATACAAGGTCCAGGTCTGGCACATACAGAGTAAAATACAGTCATTATGAACAGCAGGAATCATACAAGGTCCAGGGTCTGGCACATACAGGGTAAAATACAGTTATTACAAACAGCAGGAATCATACAAGGTCCAGGGTCTGGCACATACAGGGTAAAATACAGTCATTACAAACAGCGGGAATCATACAAGGTCCAAGGTCTGGCACATACAGGGTAAAATACAATCATTATGAACAGCAGGAAACATACTAGAATCAATAACAGGATCAGTAACATAAAATCAAGTACAAACAGGCAGATAATACAGTGGTGGTGAGAATAAAATGCAGTAACGGAGAGGATAAATACAGGTAAACATCACTATGTCAATCTAACAAGGTGAGCAATAAAAATTAAATTAAATAACATACATGGAACAGGGCAATGAATCAACTGACAGTAGGTAGGTTAACAGTGGCTTTCACCAATGTCAGGTGGAACACAGAGTTAAAAGGGATTGGTTTCAGGAAGATTCTCAGCTGCTGTTCGGGAGGAAAAGGATGAGTGGTGAGTCAGAAAACTGGGACGGAGGAGGAGAGCACTGGTGGGAGGAGGATGTGGGGGGACAGCATAGGAGAAACAGCAGGGCTAGTGGCCTGTGGACAGTTGGAGGCTGAGGAGGACGGAAAGTGGGTTCTTAGCAAGGTGTTTAGGTTTAGAGGGGGATCAGGGGAACATAGGGAGGAGTGGAGGTCATTCCATAGTGAGGGTCTGGCAATGGTGAAGGCTCTTTGGCCCATCCAGGTGGTTATTTTAGGTTGGTCCAGTTGGAGGTGGGATGAGTGACGCAGATTGTGACTAAAGATTCTGGGCTGGATCAGAAGAAATAGAGGAGAGTAAGGGGTTTGTGTAAGGCATCACCAACTGTCCGAGCTAACAGATAGGATCATTGTGCTTGAGGGGGGAGCCAGTTTAGGGACTGGTATAGTGAACAGTGGTGGGTGGAGAGAGGGGCGTGGAGGGCAAAGTGGCATATCTGATTATAGGTAGTGTCTGGCTGACTCAGGTTGGCAGATGAGGTAAAGGAGTGCACCGGGCACCCATGATCAAGGGGGAGGAACAGCTAGGTGTGCTTCAGGTGTATGGTTTATTTTTTATTTATTTATTTAGTTTTTGTTAACCGGGTAGGTGCACTAGCCAGCAAGACTATTTTCAGGCATGACCCGGGAGGGTACAGAGACATACTTCAGGAGAAAACAATATATGTACAATACTACAAATGACATGTAAGTATTTGAGCAGTTAACAGTGGTAAAAAAGATATAAACAATACATCAATTAGGTTAACATGTAACAAAATACAGTCGGGTCATTATTAGAGTATCTGAGCAGTATGCAAGCAATAAGGAATATAGCTCAGTGAGAGCAAGTAGTAATAAGGTAAGAGAGGTTAGGCAGTGAGAATTGGAAGGAAAAGTGCTCCCTGTTGGAGTGGACTGATTGATTAGGCGATGGCAATGCCCACTCTTCTGAGTAATGTGCCTGATCAGTGAGGATATGTGGTTAGAGTATGTAAGAGACGAGTCCAGATTATCCCCTTATACCTAAAGATGAGAACAGTGTGAAGGGGAAACCATCTGGGGAAAGGACAGTGAGAGAGCAGTCAGAGTGTGCAAGGGAGGAGAGTTTTGGTCTAGAACTGAACAGCATGGCCTTCATTGTGGAAGCATTGACCAATAGTTTGTAGGTGGAGAAGCAATCGTGGACCATGCAGAACTCAGTGATAAGGGTGTTGGACAGAGTTGTGGGGGATGGGTCACTTTGGAATAGTATTAGGTTGTCAGCATAAAGGAGTGATTTACAGGACAGGCCCTCCGTAGGGAGGGAGTTAATAAAGAGGGAAAAGAGGAGAGAGCCACGTACTGAATCCTGGGGGACACCCACTGTGACAGGTAAAAGGGGGGAGGTGGCATCACCAAGGCAGACCATTTGAAACCTACCTAAGAGATAGTTAGTGATCCAGGCGGTGGAGGCAGGGGAGAAACCAAGGGTGACAAGTTTTGCTAACAGGATGTTGTGGTTGACAAGATCAAATGCCTTGGACAAATCGACGAACACTGTGCTAGTTAGATTGCCTTCATCCATGTTCCTTAGCACGTGATCAGTGAAGAAAGCAAGGGCTGTGATAGTGCTGTGCCCCTTCCTGAAGCTGTGTTGCTGAGGGCAAAGGAGATTATTTTTGGAGATCTACTCAGAGATTTGGGAGTTTACCGCCTTCTCAAAGAGCTTTCCAAGATGTGGCAGGATGAAGATGGGATGGTAGTTGTTCATGAGACTAGGGTCACCAGACTTATGGATGGGAACAATTTTGGCCTGCTTCCAGGTGGGGTGACAGTGGCCATGGTAAGTGAGAGGTTAAAGATAAAGGTGAGTGGATAGGTAATGTTTTGGGCCACCAGTTTTAAGAAATGGGCTGATAATCCATTACTACCAGCACTCCCTCTAGTTAGTAGGCTGAGGAGGAGCTTGAGCATCCCAGGAGGGGAAATGGGAGGCTACTGGAAGTGAAAGGTGGGGGTGTGGGCAAGGGGGGGGAGTTTAGCCAAACAGCTGCTACAATTAGAGAAATGAGCATTAAGTACATCCCTCAGTTTCAGCATGGTCAGTCAGAGAGCCTTGTTGGGTATTTAGAGTGGAAGGGACCAGCTTAGTAGAGTGGGAGAGCAAGAAGTTAATGGAGGGCCAGAAGTGCTTGCGGTTACCAAGGTGTTTGGATTGCAGCAATTTGAAGTAGGCCAACTTCCTAGATTTAATGCAGTGCCTGCAGAGATTTTGCAGATGATGGTAGTCGTTCCAAAGGGTAGGAGATGGGGTGGCTTTATAGACTGTCCACTTGGAGTCAGGCTCCTTCTTCAGCTTGAGGAGGTTCGATGAGGGCCACTGAGTGTCACCCCCTCGCACTGTATGAGTCACGAGTGGGAAATGCTTGTCTTGGATGGGAGAGAGGGCTGAGACAAAGATGTCAAGTGCTAGATCAACATTGGTGGCACCATAGAGGGTCCAGTCAATGGTTATGAGGTCGTCCTGCAGCCTGAATGAGTGATAGCTAGAGAAGTCTCAGAAAGTTGGATAGGTTGGTGGGGGGTTTGGTACGGCAGACACAGTAGATGGGGGAGTGGTCACTAATGGCATCGGACAGTGTGCTGGCATGAGCCACTTTGTCAGCTCAAGTCATCAGGATCCAGTCAAGAGAAGTGTGTTCGTTGATCCGATTGCTGAGGTGTGTTGGGGAGATAATTAGCTGAGTGAGGTTATGCTGCTGTATAATGGAGTAGCAGTCAGAGAGGGGGTTGGAGTCCCAGTCGATGTTAAAGTCACCTACTAGAATGGTATCTCTGGAGCTGGAGAAAGGGGCAAGGATGTTCAGGAGTGCAGCAATCCCAGGGACACCAGTCCTCAGTGGGTTATGGCAGCACCCCACGAGCAGCTTTAAGTTGGTGGCAACTGTGATCTCAGCTGCAAGCCACTCAGTAGGGAGGTCACTGTTGGACCGGTCAAGAAGTGAGGCAGTATAGGAGTTCCAATAATACATGAGAACAACACCACCACCATGACATGAGGTGGTATGATCATGGAGGAGGAAAGAGCAATCAGGTAGGGAGCAGCTGTGGTCAGGGTGGAGCTTTTTAGCACCACAAACACATGGAATAGTCATCGATCATGCAGAAAATGTTCTCTGATGCTCAATATTTATTCAAAAAGACATGCAAACAGGCTCCCCGGCGCTTCGACTATAACAACCCTCTTTATCAGGGGGGTAGAGCAAAAAATCAAAGTGCACATTTATATAGTCTTCAAACCATAAAGTAATTTAAAAAGAAAAGCATATTAACCCATTCAGTGCTTCCTCTAATTAGATTTGAAACAAATCCATGCATAGTTATACTGCCAGTGCTGAATTCTTTGATTACAGTTTTTCTATATTAATTTCAATTTCAGTAAAACAGATTAGCTATTTAGAAAAAAATACTTCTCTTCATTTTTTGTTGCATTATTTCATATACATTTTTACACTTGCTGGCACCCCAATGAAAAATATTTTTCATAGCTAAAATACAGCATAATTGGACAGAATAATAATACAGAATGTTTTATAAAACAGCAGACACCGCATATAAAAAGTGGAACTTTGATAAGAATTTACTAATGCATCCCAAACTTTTTGTAACTGGATAAGGTTGTTATTTTTTTTATTATATACAACCAAAATGGTAATTTATTCTTAATTTTTTGACTTATAAATTAGAACTTCATAAATCCAGATATAACACACCAAACACCCTAAATTAACCAGTAACTCATTAAATTATTTTATTATTTATAATGTGACCTGCAAAATGTGATCAGTAATATTGAGGATTGGTCAAATAGTTAAGGGGGTTTAAAAAAGAATGCAGGGTGCATTGTAAATGAATGAAAGTAGCAAGCAGTGTCAGTTTTAACTATCAAACCACATTAAGTTGGTCTAAAAAAATGAGTCAATTCAGCATTGAATACAAAGAAGTCACAAATATACACTGTGGTCAATGTCCCTATTTAACTCTATTGGCATCATGTTGCCTAGGGTGAAAATCCATTTGGACTCTTTTTGTAAAATAATCTGTTTTCTGTCTCCTTTCCTAGGCACTGGAGCTTTTTAGCCAGGTCTCAGAGATGCCCAGTATATCACGTTTGTACAGGGAGATCCAGGCTTCTAACTCAGCTATTTTAGAAAGAAGGTTCCTTACATTTAAATGGACAATTTTTGGGCTGTGCATTATGTCCCATAGAGGATGACAGTGGGATAGGGGAGTGTTTAAGAGGGGTGAAGCAGCAGGGACAGGGTTACTTTCAATGTCCCCAGAGAGTAGGAGTCAGTCAGTGTGGAAATTGGATGAGAGGAGGATGGGGAGGGAACTGGAGGGAGAGCAAAGAGAGGTGAAGGAAAAATGGTACCTGTCATGGGAGTTGAGGAAGGCCAGGACAGTCAATGGGCAGGAGAGGAGCAAGCCACATTTAGAACGGGGCAGTGTATGAGGAGGGCAAGGGGTTGGTCTGGTATACTTCAGAGCAATTTGTTCTAAGGCAAAGGATGATGCACCAAAATCAAAGGATAGACTGAGTCCAAGAAGAGTACAGAAAGAGACACAGAACAGAAGGCATGGAAATCATGGGGGTGGGGGGCGTGGAGGTAGGAGTGCGGACAAATTAAGGTTGAGAGAGTTTTTGGAGAAACAAGATCGAGCATATGGGTCTGTCTACACTAAAGGAGTACATTTATGCCACATCCACTTTACTTGCCCTTATCTCCAAAAATATGGCTTTTAAATAATCACGAAATGCACTGCAGAGTGCTAAATCACCTGGGGGGGATAACATTAATAACATTACTTAAGTAACACAAATTCATATATTTTATTTAAATAATTAGCATAAATGTCCCCTCTTTTTTGCATGTGCTGAGTGGGACATTTAATGACACACATCTTGTAGGCTCTTTTTCTCTTTGTCCAACTGCACTGCCAGATCCCAAACACTGTGGATACTTTCTCAATACACATATGTTAAAACCTGTTATGTGTGTGTGTCTTTAACATTTTCCTTTTTTTTTTAAAATGCCACTGAAACTTGCAATCACGTACATAACCTACTCTGTCCCTCTAGGTTACATACGTGATAGGAAACCTTGTACTATGAGGTTGCCAATATTTGGGGCACCTGACCCCCCCACAAAGGAGAAACAGTGTTTTTCTTTCATTCTTGCCTGTTTGCATCTCCTGTGGCTCCATCAGTCTCACGCTGCTGCTTTTTATCACTCCTGGCTGGCTGACTCTGTCCCTCCCCCATCTGTGTATGTAATGCTCCTCTGGCATGCCCTGGGAGCATGATAGTGTCTCCATTAATGACTGGCTTATTTCTAGCCAATCACAACAGGTAAACACCAGACTTTAAAGCCATTTTGCCCACAAATCTGGTCTATTTTGATTGTGATTTCAAGTCTGAATATTTCTCTGTCTCCTGTGGTCTTCAGCGTTACATACAGGATCCTCATGTGTCAAGGTATGCTTTCTTGTTGTATTGCTGCTTCGTCTAGGGGGTTGCACTGAATATAAGCAGCAAAGGTTGCTATAGACAGTATTTACTTTCCATATATGCCAATTTGGCAGAGCAATAGATTGGCTTCACTTTATGGCAAGCTTCAGACTTGATTGTTAGGAGACCAGGTCAATCCCATTTGCAGGGGACAGATTTAGTAGTGTCTGTCCCTGTTACAAGGGAATTTAAATATTGGGCAATGCTTTTGTGCCAAGTTAAGCTACATTACATTATTTATTGTAATGGAGTTCATAACTGCCATTGAAATAAATAATATAATATCAGAATATGGCAGGTTCTCTTGTTCAGTGGCAAAAGGATACTGGTTTGTAAACCATTGCTTCCCCCTTTGTGCAGAAAATGTTAACTAAATTTTGCAATTTGGTATTGTGCTAACAGGGTTGTTAAGCTGATTAACTATCAGTGTGAACTTAACTTTGGTAGGCTGCCAAACATTTATTTTAAATGGTTCTTTTGTTGTGCATCGTTTGTAACAGGGACAGATTTAACATAATCACGTTTGTAACTGGGGACAGCCTTTAAATATCTGTCCCTATTACAAATGAGATTTTTAGTAGAACCTTATTCCTTTTGTGATTATTACAATATCTGTGGTTGACTTTAGCGAGGATTTACTTTGGGGGAGTGCACCAAAAGACTTCTGGTTTAAAAATGGACAAAGGCATGCTTTGGGGGGGGGGAGCTGCCACCTCTTCCAAAGCAAAGTATAAAATATATTTACTTTGAAGATTGTTATGAAACACTAAGAAAATGTGGTGCAACAGTAATTTATTATTATGTTTTAAGTGAATGCAGCTTTAAGTCCTTGTCTGAATTTTACAAAGTTGTCTTGAAACCCTCTTTCACAGTTCAATCTTGTTTGTAACAGGGATGGATTTATCATATTAATGTTTGTAACAGGGGCCATGTTATGAAAATCCATCCCTGTTACAAACAAGACTTTTAGTGCTTCCCTTTTTCTTTTGCAATTATCACAATATTTGTGATTGATTTCAGTGAGAATTTATTTGGGTAATGTAATAAAGAACTTTTGGTTTGACAATGGCTGATGGCACACTTTGGGAGGTGGGGGCTGTCAGCTGTTGCAAAGCAAAATATAAAATGTTATGTTTACTTTGAAGAATGGTATTAAAACCTAAAAAGATATGGTGTTCCAGTAACTTACTAATAAGTTTAAACTGAACAAAGCTTTAAGTCCTCATTTGACTTTTAAAAATGTGTCTTAAAAGACCCTTCCTAGTTCAATCTTGTTTGTAACAGCGACAGAATTTTCATATTATGTTTGCAACAGAGGACATGTTGTAAGCATTGTCACTGTTACAAAAACGACTTTTAGTGCACCCCCTTTTCTTTTTTGATTATTATAACATTTGTGGTTGACTTACAGTAAGTGAGAATTTATTTGGGTAATGTAAGAAAGAACATTTGGTTTGAAAGTGGTCAACAACATGCTTTCAGGGTTGGGGGCAGCCAGCTGTTCCAAAGCAAAATACAAAATGTTATGTTTACTTCCAAGAATGGTATTAAAAACTAAAAAGATATGGTGCAACAGTAACTTAATAATAAGTTTAAACAGAACAAAGCTTTAAGTCCTTGTCTGAAATTTAAAAAGTTATCTTCAAGACCCCTTCCCAGTTCAATCTTGTTTATAACAGGGATGGAATGATAATGTTTCTAACAGGGTTTGAAATTGCCACCAGGTCCCCCGCAACAGCTGACAGGGATGGGGAGGGAGATGAAATAATGCCAGGTCCACCAAAACTGCTTATGGGGATGGGAAGGGTGAAAGGAATTACACTAGATCACCAAGGACAACAGATGAGAATGGGGAGGGGAAAGGAATGATGGTAGGTCACCTGTGCCAGCTGATGGGGATGGGGAGGGGGGGAGCAGTGAAACTAGGTCACCTGGGAAACTGACAGGGATGGGGAGGGAATGACACTAGGTCACACAAGAGACCTGCCAGGGATGGGTGAGGGAGAAAGACACTAGGTCACCCAGGACAGATGACAGAGATGGGGAGGGAAAAGGAATAACGCTAGGTCACCCAGGACACTGACAGGGATGATGATGATGAGGAAAGGAATGACACTAGGTCATCCAGGACAGCTGATGGGGATGGGGAGGGGAAAGGAATAATGCTAGGTCACCCAGGACACTTAAAGGAATGAGGAGGAGGAAAGGAATGATGCTAAGTCACCTGGGACAGCTAATGGGGACGGGGAGGGGAAATAATAACACTAGGTCACCCTGGACAGCTGGCAGGGATGGTAAGGGGGAAAGGTCAAGTCACCCATGACAGCTGATAGGGATGGGGATGGCGAGGGGAAGGAATAACACTAGGTCACCTGAGACAGCTGACAGGGATGAGGAGGAGGAAAGGAATGACACTAGGTCACCCAGGACAGCTGACAGGGAAGGGGAAGGGAAAGGAATGACGCTAAGTCACCCGGGACATCTGATGGGGATGACAAGGGGAAGGAATGACACTAGGTCACCCGAGACAGCTGACAGGGATGGGGAGTGGAAAGGAATGATGCTAGGTCACCCAGGACAGCTGATGGGGATGGGGGCAGGAGTAACACTAGATCTTTCGGGACACTGACTGGGATGTGGAGGGGGCAAGGAATTATACTAGGTCACCCGGTACAGCTGATGGAGATGGGGAGAGGGAAAGAAATGATGCTAGGTCACCCAGAACAGCTGACAGGGATGGGAAGGAGGACACTAGGTCACCCAGGACAGCTAATGGGGATGGGGAAGGGGAAGGAATGACACTAGGTCACCCAAGACAGGGACAGCTAATGGGGAAGGGGAAGGGGAAGGAATGACACTAGGTCACCCAGGATAGCTGACGGGGATGAGAGGGGGAAAGGAATGACACAAGGTCAGCTGAGACAGCTGACAGTGATCGGGTTGGGGGAAGGAATGACGCTAGGTCACCTGGTACAGCTGATAGAGATGGGGAGAGGGAAGGAAAAGATGCTAGTCACCCAGAACAGCTGACAGGGATGGAGTAGGGGGAAAGGAGGACACTAGGTCACTCAAGACAGCTGATGGGGATGGGGAAGGGGATGGAATGTCACTAGGTCACCCAGGATAGTTGACAGGGATGGGGAGGGGCAAATTAATGACACTAGATCACCTGAGACAGCTGACAGAGATGGGGAGTGGGGGAAGAATGACACTGAGTCACCCAAGACAGCTGATGGGGATGGGGATGGGGGGAAGGAATGACACTAGGTCATCCAAGACAGCTGACAGAGATGGGGAGAGGGGAAGGAATGACACTAGGTCACCTGAGACAACTGATGGGGATGGGGAGGGAGAGGGAATGATGCCAGGCCCTAGGAAAGGCCATGTTTGCGGACCAAAGGCTGTGCATGCCTACACTTTGTATGCAGCCTAGTGGCTGTGCATGCCTCCATTTGTTTCGCAGCCCAGTGGCTGTGTGTGTGTGTACCTCCATTTTGTTTGCAACCCTGGTCAGTCTTCTTCAGGACCCTGGTGGGTCTGCATGAGGAGTACTGTGCATACCTGCTCGAGTGAGAGACTGTAGGCCGGTACCCACTTTCTCGTGTGTTGGATTCAGCTATGCCATTACCTGTAGTCTCCCAGGTCCCTGGTCAGTCTTCTTTAGGGCCCTGGTGGGTCTGCATTAGGAGTACTGTGAATACCTGCTTGAGTAAGTCACTGTAGGCTGACACTCACGTTCTTGTCTGGTGGATTCAGCTACACCATCACCTGTGGTCTCCCAGGTACCTGGTCAATCTACCTCGAAGTACTGCACACACTTGCTCGAGTGAGTCACTGTATGCCTGTGCCCACCTTCTCGTCTGGGTGGATTCAGTTATGCCGTCACCTGTGGTCTCCCTGGTCAGTCTTCCTCAGGGCACTGGTAGGTCCTCATGAGGAGTACTGCACACACCTGCTTGAGTAAGTCACTGTAGGCCAGAGCACACGTTCTCATCTGGTGGATTCAGGTATACCATCACCTGTGGTCTCCCAGGTCACTGGTCAGTCTTCTTCAGGGCCCTGGTGGGTCCGCATGAGGAGTACTGTGTACACCTACTCAAGTAAGTCACTGTAGGCCATCACCCTCATTCTTGTCTGGTGGATTCAGCTACGCTGTCACCTGTGGTCTCCCAGGTCCCTGGTCGATCTTCTTTAGGGCCCTGGTGGGTTCACATGAGGAGTACTGTGCATACCTGCTCGAGTAAGTCACTGTAGGCTGACACTCACCTTCTTGTCTGGTGGATTCAGCTACTCTGTCACCTGTGGTCTCTCAGGTCCCTGGTCAATCATCTTCTGAGTACTGCACACACCTGTTCGAGTTCAATTCAATTCAAATCATTTTTATTTTTATGGCACCTTTCAAATACCAAGGCACCTTACATAAAATTAGACAACTACAGCATAAAATGGCATATATTATAAATAGAATAAAATTTATAAGCAATCAGAAGTATAAAACTAGTCCCCAAAAGCATGGCTCCATAAAATAGTTTTGAGCACCTGTTTAAATCCCTCCATGGTTGGGCACTCATGTATCTGATGGGGTAGAGAATCCCAAAGGGTAGGGGCCGCGTATATAAATGCATGGGCCCCAGAAGATTTTAAACAAACCCTTGGGATCTCTTGCAACCCCTTGTCAGTCAAGCGGAGAGATTGCCCAGGGCAGTAAGGGACCAGGAGCTCTTTCAGGTAGTCCAGGCCGAGTTCATGTAGGGCTTTATAAGTCAGAAGTACGACTTTGAAGGTGATTTTCCAGTGAACTGGCAGCCAGTGCAGTTCACACAGCATCAGCAAAATATGACAGGATCGAGAGGTTCCTGTCAATAACTAGGTTGCTGCGTTCTGCACCAGCTGCAGGCAGCGAATATCCACCCCCCGGGAGCCCAAGGTAAAGGGCATTGCAATAGTCCAGGCAAGAGGACACAAAGGCATGGACCAGTGTGGGAAGGTCACCAGACAGAACTAGGTGCTTAACTCTGGAGATATTCCTCAGGTAATAAAAAGAGGATTTGACAACGGCTGACACCTGCGAATGCAATGTCAAGCCCTCATCAAAAATTACCCTCAGGTTTCGCACCTGTTCAGAGATCAGGAGTGAGAGACCTCTGAGAAAAAGTCCCGAGGGTAACCCCAACCCCAGCCCCTCTATCTGGTGACCCAGATCCACCATCAACACCTCAGTCTTTACCGAGTTCAACTTCAGCCAGCTTGAATCCATCCACTCCTGGATCTCTGCGAAGCAGTTATTAAATACTGAGAGGGCTCTATTCTGGTCAGGTACAAAAGAAAGGTAGAACTGGGTATCATCAGCATAACAATGAAACCTCAGCCCATACCTTCTTACAATGTCTCTGAGGGGTAGCATGTACACTGCGAACAACATGGGGGACAACACCGAACCCAGAGGAACGCCACATGACAAAGGGATTGGGTCAGAGGAATAAATCCCCGACACCACCCTTTGAGTTCTTCCAGTGAGGAAAGATAAAAATCACCTGAGGACAGTACCTGACAGGCCACAGATGAACCTCAAATGATTGTGCAGGACCCCATGGTCCACAGTGTCAAATGCTGAAGAGAGGTCCAAAAGGACCAAGATGGAATGACTCTTCCGATCTCTAGCCATCAGGAAATCATTGAGCACCCAAACCAGTGCCGTCTCAGTACTATGCCTCTTTAGAAAACCGGACTGGAGAGGCTCATAGACATCATGGATGGTCAAATGGTCCTCCAGTTGTATGGCAATTACTTTCTCAATCAACTTCCTGATAAAGGAAAGGTTCGAGATTGGTCTGTACTTCACATGGCAGTCTGGGTCCAAGGAAGCTTTCATCAGGAGGGGTGTCACCACTGCCTCCTTCAGGGAGCTGGGAAACTCACTTGTTTCCAGGGAGCACCAGACTGTCCATGCTAGGATCGGGCCAAGAATGTCGCTACAACCCAACATCAGGGTAACTGGACCCGGATCCAAACTACAGCACATGGGGCACATACCCTGGACAATCCTCATGGTGTCCCCGAGCTCCGGCCGGCAGAAAGTACTCCAGGAAAACCGAGGCGCAGTATCCAAATGCCGGTCTAGAGCAACGCCAGAGTGTGCCGGTAGGCATTCCGCCCTGATGTCGGCCACCTTAGTCGCAAAGAACCGAACAAGCTCCACGCACTCCACTTGCAAAAATGCTCTTCGAACATGTAGACAGGCTGGGTTGCACGGTCTGTCCACGGTTTGAAAGAGCTGAGCTTGTCATTTCTGAGTGGCCTCAATCTCCCTGGACAGGAACTCTGTCTTCTTACAGGTGACTGCGGATTGATAGGCTTGATAATGGTCCATCAATCTAAGGTGGTCAGCATCAAGGGCAGATTTCCACCAGCAATGCTTTAACCTTCGTCCTAGTTGCAGCATCTCCCTCAAAGATCCATTAAACCAAGTGGATTGAGGGTGAAGGGAGAGAGGACAAATGCGGACAGGAGCAATGACATTCAGAGCCGAAGTTACAGCCTGATCATAGGCCACAACTTGGGCTTCTGGGTCACTGGTTGCCAGCTGAAGAACTGATAAATCAAGCACTGCCGCCAAGCCTTCAGAGCTTACATCTCGTAAAGGGCAGTACCTGATCATCTCCACAGGGGCAGACCTACGAAAGGGGGTGCAAAAACTGAAATGCATGGTCTAGTGGTCCGACCATCCGACTGGTTCCACCTCCAATTACGAGGTGTCGACCCCCAGGAGGAACACCACGTCAAGAGAATGACCATGTTTATGGGTAGCAGTAGAAACAATCTGTGTGAGGCCCAGAGATGACATTAACTGGAGGAAGTGCTGACCAAATTGCGAGAGTTCATCATCGACCCAGGCGTTGATGTTGCCCAGGACCATCAGCCTGGGCAACTCAAATGCCATGTCAATCACAAAATCCACCACTTCCTGAAGGAACCGCTTCTCATCTCCGGGTGGACGGTAGATGAGGGCAATCCTACAACCTACACCTGTTACCACAGTACATTCAAATGACTGGGTCTCCTCAACTGGTACACCCAGTCTGGTCTTGAAACAGACTGCAACTCCCCCCCTGTGATCCAGTCTTGGGCAGTGAATAACCAAGTACCCAGCCGGAGTTACAGCCTCCAATATGGGGTCAGAGTTTTCGGCCAGCCAGGTCTCGGTAATGCATGCCAGGTCCACTGAACCAACAAGATCTGCAATAATTGCAGTCTTGTTTTTAATGGACCTGGCATTGCATAACACTGCATGAGTTGGATAGACTCCCATTGCCATCCGGGCCACCTGCCCACCAAAATTGTTGGTGCCCTTTGGTATGGAAACCAGACATGGAGAACAATGCTCCAGGTTCCATTTCACCCCAGGGTGTCTCCCGGATCTCATGACTCCAATACAGTGGCTCCGCTCATTCACCCTCTGCTGTTCGTGCCCTTCAACTCCCCTCCTCCCCCGACAAGCAATACCCAATGCTCTACAGCACTGGTAGATATCAAACTGCAATGGGGGAGTTAAAGGGGCAGAGGGCATGAAGGGTGGAGGATAAGCAGTGCATGACCATGGGGGCAGGTGTCCAACACATTTTAATAATCACAGTAAAATTACACCACTTCACAGAAAACAAAACAGTTCACTAAATTATAATCATTAAATAAAATAAAAACAAAAACAAAAAATTAAACAAACTAAAATTAAATTAACACATAAAACTCCCTCAGCTCACAATTAGGGGAACCAAAAAGTACAGACTAACATGATCATTCAGTCCCAACCAGCAAGCCCAAGACAGTCAGGGGATGCATATAACAATGAAAACCTTCAAATAATAACTGAAAAACTAAAATACATGAGAGTTCAATAGCAAGGAGAGGTCCAGGTTTCTCAACCCCCAATAGCCATCCCACCATCAGAAGAAGCCAACAGATTCCCCCAGGGACTCTTACTTCCTGTAGATAAAGAGCTTAAAAACTCAGTTCCCTCTCAGTCCCCAAAGTACTCTCACTACCAGGGGACTTTGCTAAAGATGACCGAACCCTTTTCAGTCTTGGTGCCCTCTCACAGTTCCGAGACTAAGGAATAAGAAGGCACTCTCACTGCCTTCTAAATGAGATTTAAACTTGAAAATAAAAAAAGTTTGACCATATCTTTGAAGGGAAAAAGATCGAGAAATCCACTTCAGGAGATGTTACTTCGAAGCCGGAGCAACCCCAATATATCCAATAAGGGACCAGACTGCAAGCCTGTGGCTGATGCTGCGGATCCCAACCAGGCCCACTTATTAGCAGGCCCAACAGAGGCTTACTAGGGGTACACCAACCACATTACTGGCTACCCAACAAAGTAAGATTGGGACCCCTGCTCGGCCACACACTGCAGTCAGTCCACCAGCAGGATCAGGAAACCAGCTCTGTAGGACAGCGCCAGCATTCTCGTCTGGTGGATTCAGCTACGCCACCACCTGTGGTCTCCCAGGTCCCTGGTCAGTCTTCTTCAGGGCCCTGGTGGGTCCCAATGAGGAGTACTGTGCACATCTGCTCAAGTGAGTCACTGTAGGACAGCGCCCAGGTTCTTGTCTGGTGGAATCAGCTATGCCATCACCTGTGGTCTCCCGGGTTCCTGATCAGTCTTCTTCAGGGCTCTGGTGGGTCCACATGAGGAGTACTGCACACACCTGCTCCAGTAAGTCATTGTAGGCTAGTGCCTGTATGGTCGACTGGTAGATTCAGCTACACTGCCACCTCTGGTCTCCCAGGTCCCTGGTCAGTCTTCTTCAGGACCCTAGTGGGTCCGCATGAGAAGAACTGTGCAAAACTGCTTGAGTGAGTCACTTTAGGCCAGCATCCATGTTCTGGTCTGGTGGATTCAGCTACACCATCACCTGTGGTCTCCAAGGTCCCTGGTCAGTCTTCTTCAGGACCCTGGTGGATCCGCATGAGGAGTAAGGCACACACATGCTGGAGTAAGTCACCATAGGCCTCACACATTCTCATCTGGTGGATTCAGCTATGCCATCACCTGTCATCACCCAGGACCCTGGTCAGTCTTCTTCAGGCCCCTGGAGGGTCCACATGAGGAGTACTGTGCACACCTGCTCGAGTGAGCCACTGTAGGCCAGCACCTGTGTTCTCATCTGGTGGATTCAGCTACGCCATCACCTGTGATCTCTCAGATGCCTGATCAATCTTCTTCAGAGCCCTGGTGGGTCTGCATGTGGAGTACTGCGCACACCTGCTCAAGTGAGTCACTGTAGGCCAGCACCAGCATTTTCATCTGGCGGATTCAGCTACGCCACCATCTGTGATCTCCCAGGTCCCTGGTCAGTCTTCTTCAGGGTCCTGGTGGGCCCCAATGAGGAGTACTGTGCACATCTGCTCAAGTGAGTCACTGTAGGCCAGTACCTAGGTTCTCGTCTGGTGGATTCAGCTACACCATCACCTGTGGTCTCCCAGGTCCCTGATCAATGTTCTTCAGGGTTCTGGTGGGTCTGCATGAGGAGTACTGTGCACAACTGCTTGAGTGAGTCACTGTAGGCCGGTGCCCACGTTCTGGTGGATTCAGCTACACCATCACCTGTGTTCTCCAAGGTCCCTGGTCAGTCTTCTTCAGGACCCTGGTGGGTCCGCATAAGGAGTAAGGCACACACATGCTGGAGTAAGTCACTATAGGCCTCACACATTCTCATCTGGTGGATTCAGCTGTGCCATTACCTGTCATCACCCAGGTCCCTGGTCAGTCTTCTTCAGGCCCCTGGTGGGTTCACATAAGGAGTACTGTGCACACCTGCTCAAGTGAGTCACTGTAGGCCAGCACCCATGTTCTCATCTGGTGGATTCAGCTATACCATCACCTGTGGTCTCTCAGTGCCCTGATCAATCTTTTTCAGGGCCCTGGTGGGTCCGCCTGAGAAGTACTGTACACACCTGCTCAAGTTAATCACTGTAGGCCTGCACCCAGTACTCGTCTAGTGGATTCAGCTACACTGTCACCTGTGGTCTCCCAGGTTTCTGATCAGTATTCTTCAGGGTTCTGGTGGGTCTGCATGAGGAGTACTGTGCACAACTGCTTGAGTGAGTCACTGTAGGCCGGTGCCCACGTTCTGTTCTGGTGGGTTCAGCTACACCATCACCTGTGTTCTCCAAGGTCCCTGATCAGTCTTCTTCAGGACCCTGGTGGGTCCGCATGAGAAGTACTGCACACACCTGCTCAAGTGAATCACTGTAGGGCAGCACCCACATTGTCGTCTGGTGGATTCATCTAGGCCATCACCTGTGGTTCCCCAGGTCCCTGGTCAGTTTTCTTCAGGGCCCTGGTGGGACTGCATGAGGAGTACTGTGCACACCTGCTCGAGTGAGTCATTTTTTTTAAATCAGGAAAGACACACTTGAAAGCTTGATTACAGGTGTGACCTGGGAGCACAAGGAAGTCAAGTGACTTGCTCAGGGTCACACAGTATGCAAGTGGGAGCTGTGGGATTCAAACCCAGGTCTCCAGGTTTGCAGCTCAGAGCCTTAAACCAATGCGCTATACTGCCTCCTGCCACCTTCTCATCTGGTGGATTCAGCAAAAAGGTGAATGAGGTGTTCAGAAAAATGAAGCAATAATTGCAGCTCTTGTTTCTGATGTACAATGTACAGTTGATAGGGGGACTGGCTCTGAAGTAAGCAATGTGTATATTATGGTAACCAGTGAGGATGGTGACTGAATATGAGCGACCATCAAAATGGCAATTCATATTTAGCGCTTTCCTCCTGGACTACACTGCAGGGGTAGTGACCCTACGTGAAAGCAAGGGTAGTATAGGGCAACAGGAGGGGGGGATAGTGAGGGGAAGGGGAGGGGCAGGGAAGAGTTTTTGGGGACTGGTGTGCCTGCTGCTGCCAAGCTAGTAGTGTGGTGTGGGGGTGTGGGTGGTTAGCTCTGGTGCAGCAAGTACAGGGTTCGGGACCGGGTGCATGAACATTTTGCCACTGCCTGTGGCTGTGGCACTTAATTTTTTCTGATCTAGGGATTTTGCCCATACCAGACATGCAGCCCCGTGGAGTTGAGAATCTATATTCAAGAAGGCACAGCCCCTCCCCCAAGAACACTTTTCATTTTCTGGATGTCGGGTAGCCTGGGAGGGTATCATGTCATTTCATCGCAAACATTTCATCGCAAACACTTCATCGCAAATAACTCAAGAAACAATTTACCGCATGACATTATATCACAAACCCACTGAACCTTAATAAAAGAAAAGTAAATTACTAGTACCTTAGTTATGTGATCGAGTAATGGGTTGGTAGATGCGTCATGCGTCATGCGTAAGGCGTCAGGGTCAAGGGTAATTTGCCACATATCGTTAATCATAGTATAATCGAATCATGTCGCACTGATTTTATGAGTCCTCATGGAGTTATGTGTCCTCTTATGGCTGGGTTTGGTCAAAGGGTCAGAAGAAGCATTTTAAAAGATAAATCTTTGGTCATTTGCCACATAACGTGAAGCACACAGTTACTCACAGTATAATCCAATCATGTCTCACTGATTTTGTGTGTCCTCTTAGAGCTGGGTTGGGACTGGGTCAAAAGATGCAGGTTAAAAATGAAAGCTTTATTAAAGTTAATTAAAAATGAATCTTGTCTTCTTGAGTCTCACACAAAACAGATCTAGACCTGCAGTTGGAAGTTATGAGCAATAGCTCATAAGAAGTCCATCCTCTCTGACCTCTAATGCTTTTGACAAACTCGAGAGGCATGGCTGTTCAAACGCCAGTTGCACTGTAGGTGGCGGCGCAACAGAACAGCAAATTAATATACGCTGAACTGTCATGCACTGTAGAGTCTATGCATTGCAATGTATTGCGCTCTAATTACCGCACGGTAATTAACCGCGACGAAAAGTTTTGCAATGAAAAGATATGGAACTGCCTGGGAGTGTATATCGCCGATTTGCTTTAAGGCAATATGCACTCACCATAATAGCGATCGCTATTTTGCAATCACTGTTATGACATGGAACCGTATAGTGTATATCAGGGGTGTCCAACCTTTTCTTGGTCATGAGCCACTTTTAAATTTCTGACTTAGCCATGAGCCACAACAACATGCGGCCCATACATTACCCTTATTTAGCCATTTTTAGGAGTTAAAATAATAAAATAGTCAATAATAATTTTTAATAAATAATTTTATTGTTAAAAATAGTTGTAGTAATAGTTATTCAGAGCATATCTAGAGTTAAGGCCAGCTGTCGTAGGGCCCCCCCCCCACAGACACCCCTAGTAACCTACAAGTCTGTTTCCCCCAAGAGGCAATTCACAAATTGTTGATGATAAGTTTTGATGTGGTCACTGGCTCGAGCCCCATTAGCCACTGTATGTATCCCTACTCAACACGAGTCATAGTGCATAATGCTAGGGGCCCTTGGGCGAGCATTTGGGGAATGTGTGCATGCAAAGTGGAGGTCTGTAAATGTTCCTGCCAAAGGGTAAGGGACAGCAAGGGCAACTAAACTGTAGTCACAATCTAATGTTGTCCTCCTGTTTTCTTTTTTTGTCTGTTTGTTTTTTTGTGGTGAAGGGGACTAGCTGGGGGGTTGGGAGTTTTGTTTTTGGTGGGGGAGACATGGAGGGTTATGATCATGTCATTCTGGTAGGTGGTACTGTATGCTCCTGAAAGACTGGTGTCATGAACAGGATTCAAATGGAGGGAATCCAGAGCATGTGGCAACTCACAAAATGATGAAAAACAGAAGTGGCGAGTCATGGAAGATGGCAATAGGGATGGGTGATTGGGACCAGTTCTTCATGGCTGTGTGAATACCTTCTCATGAATAGTCTATGAGTATTCATACCCAGGAAGAAACAATATTTATGTCATTGACAAGTACTTGACAAATGGCGAGGACGAACATCAAAAGTGCCTTTGGAGACTGGCCCACGTAATTGACTAGAAATTGAAAAACTACACACGAGTCACATCAAATGGCTTTGCCAACAACACATGGCTCGCGAGTTACGGGTTTGACACCCCTGGTGTATATTGTATATAGTATATAGTGTGGTGTGTATAGTGTGCTCTTTTGGATTATAGGTCTTAATTTTATTGTGTGTGTGTCTAATGTGTGTGTCTAATATTTTTGGCAAGTAAATGTGTTGATCTGTTGGATCATGAACTTCCTTTGTGTTGGTGGTATGTAATAGTAGAATTTTCCTCTAAATAATTCATATATATATATATATATATATATATATATACCTTTACAAATAAAAATATAAACTGGAAAATAATAAAGGACTCAAATAGCCTGATTTTCTGTTTTCCACAATGTTTTCAGTGACTACCTGCATGTTTTTTATTTTTTCTCTCTCCTGTTACATACGTTAATGTAACATTTTTTCACTGATTTTTGGGGTTAAATTTTTTAAGGGATCAAAAAATGTTTTAATTGTTATTTACTGTTATCACCACTCACTTATAAATGCATTTTAATCTATGACCGCCCTGGAAATTGTGGTCAGAAAAAACTTTGAAATTACTGTTTCCCTTAGAAATGTATCATGTGTTAGAACAATGGTTATCACATGCATTTACATGCAAATATTGTGGAATTGATTACTGAATAAACTAAATGAGTTAAAGTCCTGAAAATTCATATACAGAACAAAATATATTAACACATAATTTTTTTAAATTTAAAATCTTCTCTGTTTCTAATGAGAGTAAGAGTTATAGGAAGACATAAATTTCTACACATTTCAGATAGGGTAAGAATGATTGTGAAATAATACGCTCAGTCATATTGTATGAATGTAATTTTATTTAAAATACCATGGTTGATATCCACAAATATTGATTATGTATACTAGCCTGGTAATGATATTGTTGAGGATAAACCAACAGACTAAAGACTGTATTAGGTTGTGATCATATCCAAAATAATAAAAAAAAAAAAATATTCTCTGTCTCTGTTACATACATTACAAAGTTACTGTTTCAAAACTTTAGGGACTGCACCTTAAAAACCACAAGTGATATTATCTTCATGTTTGCTTTAAACAAATGACTTTAAATGTAAAATACTGATGGTGAAAGAAGAAAGAAATGACAATATTTATTTTTCCACACTCATGTCCCACATATGTCCCCTATTACTGTGGACAGACCCATATACAAGGGAAGGTGACAGTGGAGGGTGTGAAGCATCACCTGATGAGTAAACCAACCAGGAGCAGGGGGGAGAGAGTAGAGCAGAGCAGTGGGAGGAGATCAAGAGCAGCAGGGGAGGGGGGAGAGTAGCAGAACAGCTAGTAGATCAAAGAAGCAGATCCAATTGTTACTAGAGGGATGGCCTAGTGGTGAGAGCTGCCATCTCCAGATGGTCAAGGCAGTAGCAGCCAGGGGTTCAAATCCTGAGGTGAGGGAAATTATGAAATGGTGTATGAGGCAGGATGGGTTAAGGCAGGTCCCAAGTGAAGTGGGGAGGAGTAGGAAGAATGCAATAGAAAACACAGTAATTATATTAGGAGTTAGGAGGAGTATGTAGAAGAGAGCAATGGCCTCTAGTGGCCCAACAGTATAACAAGCTAATGGAATATTGGAGAGTTAGCAAGCAATGGATCACATGACAGTCACGTGACGCAGGGCGCCCAATAAAGGAAATGCCCACCAAATGTGGGTGGATAGGGCAGCCTCTACGAGAGCAGTGGCAGGCAATCAAGTGCCTCCAACTTTGAGGAAAGCAGGAGCTCACCTGGGGGCTGGAGGATCTGTAGAGTTGGCGGACAATGGGGGGGGGGAAGGAGCTGTCCTATATTGGCTCCAGGTGACTGCTGAGGGAAGAAACAAAAGAGAGGATTAAATACAAGGACTGCAGGGAGGATTAAGGGGTTACAAAACAAACAGAAGGGACCTGAGAAGTCAGGGCAGGAAAATGAGAGCCTGATGAGGGGAAGGGGGCAGGGGATTCAGTCAATCAATCAATCAAGTCTTTATTTAACCAGGCGTTCATCGTTGAGCAGAAGCTCATTTGCAAGATGGACCTAGGTGGAGCATAAACAATTGTATATACAGGTCAACATAGGTATTTACAAGGCAATACAGATAATACTGTTTACAGAGAGGAAGAAAAAGAAGTTCATATGTACATAGAATTATACAGATATTGTACAGATTACAGGGTATTTACATACATAGAAGTGTCTATAGGAAGATAATGCATGTTATCTAAGGTTGCAGGAGGAAGTAATGGAAGAAAAAAAATAAAATAAATATATTCAACTCTGGCACAGCTCAAGACTTATGCAGCAGAAGCATGGTGGGCAGAAACACAAGCTACAAATTCCAGTCTTAAGGCTCCAGTGAAAAGTCAGCTGTACAGTGCAAGAATTACAACAGCTTTAAGGTAACAGTCCCACAACACAAAAGTCCCTTTAAAACCCAGTACAAGCAGAGCAACAGAAAACAATCAAGTGCCTCTGACTTGGAGGAAAGCAGGAGCTCATGCCTTCCGGGTCAAAGGATCTGTAGAGCCAGCAAGTGGTGTGTGGGGGGGGGGGGGTGGAGCCATCCTACCTTGGCTCCAGGTGACTGCTTCAGGGGTCAGAGGATCTGTAGAGCTGGAGGCTGGTGTGGGAGGGAGCTGTCCTAGCTTGGCTCCGGGTCACTGCTTCAGGGGTGGAGGATCTGTAGAGCCGGTGGCTGGTGTGGGGGGGGAGGCAGCCATCCTATCTTGGTTCCGGGTGACTGCTTCGGGGGTTGGAGGATCTGTAGAGCTGGCTGCTGGTGTTGGGGGGAGGGAGCCATCCTATCTTGGCTCTGAGTGACTGCTTCAGGGGGTTGGAGGATCTGTAGAGCCGGCGGCTGGTGTGGGGGAAGGGGAGAACTGTCCTATCTTGGCTCTGGATGACTGCTTTGGAGGTCGGAGGATCTGTAAAGCTGGCGGCTGGTGTGAGGGGAGGGAGCCATCCTATCTTGGCTCTGGGTGACTGCTTTAGGGGTCAGTGGATCTGTAGAGCCAGCAGCTGGTGTGGTAGGGAGGGAGCCATCCTATCTTGGCTCTGTGTGACTGCTTCGGGGGTCAGAGGATATGTAGAGCTGGGGGCTGGTGTGAGAGGAAGGGAGCTGTCCTATCTTGGCTCCGGACGATTGCTTCATGGGTTGGAGGATCAGTAGAGCCGGCGGCATTTATTGGGGGAGGGAATCATCCTATCTTGACTCCGGGTGACTGCTTCAGGGATCAGAGGATCTGTAGAGGTGGCAGCTGGTGTGGGGGGGAGGGAGTCATCCTATCTTGGCTCCAGGTGACATTAGAAGAGCTAGTACATGTTTTATATGCACAGGAATATTCAGGAAGAACTGCAATGCACAGAATGAAGGATGCTGTTCACGCTGCAGCGAACCCCAACAAGCCCGTGCAGCAGGGAAGCGAGCTCCAGGTGCAGGCTGCAGGGAAGGCAACAGTCTGGTAGACAGAGGCCCTGGAGGGTGTGCGCACCATGCAGCAGAGACACCCACTGCCCACAGCCACGGACCGCTGATGCCCCCCAGCACAGCACACCACCACCACCACCGGAGCAGACCCTCCCCCCCACCAGCAGAAACACAGGCACTCGCCACTGGCAGGTCCATGGGCCAGAACAGTACTTTAGGAGTTGTTCACAGGACATGGGGTAGGGGCCGGACAAAACACCACGAGAAATAGGGGGCGGGCAGGAAGGGGCATCTGCAGGGTAACACAAGGCAGGGCCACAGACTGCCCCATAAAGGAGCTCAGCCCACAGTAGCTACATTACTGTCACCCTGTCAGCAGGATGTCAGTAAAATACATACAGAGCCAGAAAGGCAAGCACCTAACCATTTACAACAGCTATCAAAAGGACAAGGCTGGACCGTAGAAAGTGTATTGGCGGTGCGCTGAAGCCCACAAAAACTACTGCCTTGCCCGCCTACACATCATTGAGGACACTGCGGTGGCCACGATATGGGACCACAACCATGCCCCATACATGGCGGATGTAGGTGTGCGCCGTGTGCTCAGGAAGCTGTGGGACAGGGCACAGCGATTGAAGGACAGTGCATCACAGGTCATCATGGCAAGCACATCTGGGATACCTGTGGCCATTGCAGGATGGCTGTCAGGCATGAGACTGCTTCGGAGGACCATTCAGCACATGCAACACGTGGCATGGGGGTGGCCAATGACACCCATGACTGTCATGGACCTCATAATACTGGAGGAGTTCACTGTGATGGGGGATGGGGCATGGTTCCTGCTGTTTGGCAGTGGTCGGGAGCGGGGCCTTCTGATCATATATGCCACCAACCGAGGTCTGCAGCAGTTGGCAGACTGCTATGACTGGTTTATGGATGGTACTTTCAGGGCATGCCCCACCCTATTTGACCAGTTGTACACAGTCCATGCTGTCCAGTCAGGTGCAGTCCTGCCGGCTGTGTTCGCCCTCACCTGCTCCTGGAGGGCACAGACCTACATACGGCTGCTGGGCCAGTTAAAGATACACTGTCCAGCACTGGCACCCACCACAGTCCAGCTGGATTTCAAGCATGCCAGCTGGCATGCTGTGTCCACTTGTCTTCCTGGACACCCAGATCCATGGCTGCTTTTTTCATTATTCGCAGGCCCTATGAAACATAGAAACATAGAAACATAGAATTTGACGGCAGATAAGGACCGCTTGGCCCACCCAGTCTGCCCATTTCCCTACCTACTGGATAAGCTGCAGATCCTAGTTAACCAGCAGCCTACTTCTTCCTACCCCCAACCCCCAGAACTGCCTTATGACTATCCCATGCATGCTTGAATTCCACCACTGATTTTGACTCCACAACCTCCTCCGGAAGGCCGCTCCATGCATCCACAACCCTCTCTGTAAAAATACTTCCTTAAATTACCTCTGTCAGCTCCTCTATCTTCAAATTGTGCCCTCTTGTTCTTGCACACCCTTTTTAAAGATGCTACCCTCTTGGACTTTGTTGATTCCCTTGAGGTACTTGAACGTTTCTATCATGTCCCCCTCTCCCTTCTTTCCTCGAGGCTATACATATTAAGCTCCTAAGTCTCTCTTCATATGTCTTCCGTGCAGACCCTGCACCATTTTAGTTGCCCTCCTCTGGACAGCTTCCATCCTGTCTATGTCTTTGCAGAGATTGGGTCTCCAGAACTGCACACAGTACTCCAGATGGGGTCTCACCAGCTGTCTGTACAGAGGGATAATAACTTCCTGTTTTCTACTGGTGATGCCTCTCCCTATGCATCCCAGTATCCCCCCAGCCTTCCTTGCTGCCCTCTCACATTGTATGGCGCAGGGTACAGCAGTACCCAGAGGTCCTGTAGTGTTATACCACTGACCCAGACTTTGCTCTGAACCTCCGGATGCTACTAGCACTGGCCTTTATCCCACCAGCAGATATGCCAGCAGTGTTTGAGGAGATGCACGAGTGGGATTACGTGGCACAGAATGAGGAGGTGCTCCAGCCGGTCCTCGATTAGTTCGAGGATACCTGGATCAGTCACCCCACTGGACATTCCAGTCACAGACATGCCACCTTCCCCATCGACCAGTGGAACTGCCATGGGGAGACCATCCAGGGACTAGCCAGGATGAATAAAGCTGTGGAGGGGTGGCACAGGGCCTTTAACACCAGGAGCAGTTCGTGCCACCCCAGCATTTGGTGACTGCCTACATGAGGAGGAGCGCATGGCCATGGTACAGTCCAAGCAGCTAGTCTCCATGGCTGAGTCATTGCAGGTCCGGCAATGGTGCCATGACCTGAATGCCCGCATTGCCACTGTGGTGCTAGACTATGACACACAGAGCCATTATGATTATCTCCGGGGCCTGGCACACAACTTCACTGTCCATGTGTGACCGGGCACATGGTGGCCTGAGGCATAGCCATCTGGTATTGTTGGCACCTGTTGTGCACTGCCCTGCCGCTTGAGGACTTTACACCTGTCACAGGCCACCTGTTGCCTCATGACACGGGCACGGCAGACTGCTACTGAGCCTAGTAGTGGAGCGGTGCTGCCCTGGTAAGGGTGCCCACTCATTTCCCACATCCCCAGAGTTGCTTTTTTGACACTTGTGCCTGTTCCCCGCATGGCACCACCTTGCTGCCATGACACCTGTGCCTGACAGTGCAGCCATGGCAGACCTGTTCTCCCCCCTGCCACAGCATGCCTGCCACTGGCATGAGCACTGCTGCCCTGTAGGCGTCCACCCCTGGTTTCCTGTGCACCCAGCCCTACCCTCCTCGTTCCCCCCACAGTAGGATACCCACTGCCTGTCGCCCTGTGCCACTTGCCCTTGTCCTGTAGCCCAACGCACAGTGCTCTTGTCCATGCACCTCATTGGACATGCTCTGTGCCCTTCACCCTGGTGTGTTCACCTGTGCATGTATGCCCTGTGGAGACGGTTGTGCATTGCCACCCAGCCTTTCAGCCTCTGCCTCCTTCCAGTGCTCTCTCCGCAGGTCACCATATTTCCAGCTTCACCCTTCCTGCTGTCTGCATCCTGTAGTCGCTCTTTGGGGACTCGCTCTAAAGGAGTCGCCCTTATCACATAAATCCAATATGAGGAAAGATGAATACTGACTGAAGGGAGCAGTGATGACCCCACGGAAAACAACTGGCATGAGTGGGTAAATCCTAAAGAGGCGATATAGATGAATTCATGAGGTACTGTACTGTCCAGAGGTCTGGGAGCAGTGATCCAGGATTGCGTAAAGATAGCAGGATAGCCATGCAGTGGAGATGCACTGATGTATATTCTGAGATGCAGGATGGAAAAAAGGGACTTAGAAGGATAGTAGATGGACATTCCAGGAAGGTAAAATTGGGACCACATAGCTAGATCTAATTTGCCGCAGCTGAGATTTGGATATGATGGCGCCATGGGGAAACCGATTATGCCAATGCCAATAGGTAGGAAATGAAGGACTGACCTTGAGGAATTATTGTCATCGCAAATCTGAGGTATTCCATGAGGGAAATAAGTTCACATTTCAAGCAGGAGTAACTGTTAGAGGACTCCACTAAACCTTGAGTCCTGTGGAGTTTATTAGGGGGTAACTGGGCTTCCATATGGTCTGAATTCAATAAGATGCTGAGGAACTCGAGGGATATCGCTAGACCGAGGTTTTTCTTCTTCTTTGGTCAAAAGAACTAGTAGTTCTTGGAACAGCTGGACAGGAGCAGTACTACCAGCTGCTGGAGGAGAATCTGGCAGAATAAATCAGGAGAAAGTAATTAAACAGGTGAGTAATTGCTGGATGGCAACAAACGTTAAGTAATGCCCAAAACACACAGAGCAAACATGCCGAAGCCCTGGGTTGCTGTACCGGCCAAATGAACAAGATACTGGAACAAGATAGTGGTCCTTCCTAGACAGTCCATAGAGATGCCAGAGAGATGGATAAAATGGGAACAGCCGAAGTGTGACTGGGAATCGACCATTGAGAGCCAGTGGCAGTGTCCAGTGATAGATAAGGTGTCAGGGATATGAGCCTAGGGTGCAAAAAAGTAATTGGAAGGATCCAATGATGTAATGGCAGGGATGAAGGACAACCAAGGAGCAGAAGGCTGACAATGAGATGCTGCTTGCAAGAAGATGTCCTATGAGTGATAGCGATGAACTGATTTGATAGGGAGGAATGGCGGATGCTGAATCGGATCCAGGAGGAATCCATGTGGAAGAGCAGTGCAGAACAGCTGATAAACAATAGCAGGTTTCTTCATAGCAGACTGAAAAGTACAATGGTGGAAGGCAGAGGAGGGGAGCACTGAGATGCCAGTGGGGTAGATGCGAAATCCAAGGGAGAAGTTGCACAACAGATAGGAGGCTGACGCCTCTCAGCTGAAAGAAAATTGGAAAAGATCCCATCACGGTATGTGCAGAGTGCCAGGAGTCTGGGAGGTACACACAGCAATATCACGGAAATGATTACACAACAGACAATGTCTGATGTCCGAGATAAGGAGCTGTGATGGCTGAGGTGGATGGCATATGAACACGTGCATAAGCACCCAGAGGAGTAGGAAGGTCTGGAGCACCGATGATGGATGAGATAGCAGAAGAAGCTGATGTGTCAGAGGCTGGATAAGCTTGAGCTGGGAAATGAGCTATGATTGTGGACTCACTGGAGAGCAGGTTGAAAACTGAAGAGACAAGCGGAGCCAGGAATTCCCACATTTCAGACAGTGCAGAGAATTCTGGTTGGCAAACATGCTGGCTGGGACCAGGATCCTGACAAGATGAGGCTTAGAAGCTTGGATAAAGCATGCAGGTCCTGAAAGTGGGCAGAATCTGAGAACTGGAAATCCTGGTACGTGTAGGCCAGCCATGAGATGGGGGACAGTCCAGACTTTAATGGAATAGTTTGATGTGGAAGCCCTCCTATGGGCAAGGAGAGCTGAGGAATAATCCAAAGATACAATGTAGTACCTTCTTTGGGTGGTATAGGCATGGTATCAGTAGATGCAGAAGATGTCTTGAAGTCAATATGTGGTGAGGTGGTGGTAGAGAGCCCAGGGAGCAACACCAAGCAGCGAGGTCCAGGAATTGATGGAATGAAAGGCCCTGGTATGGGAGAGGCTTCACAGAGTGGCTAGAAGGTTCCCACCTCTGGCTGAAGATGGTGAACCTGAACCTCATTCTGTAAGACCTGAAACAGGCTCCCATTACCAGTAGACAGAGGAAGCCTACCTGCACTTCGATACCTCACAAGTTAGAGTTAGGGACAGAGGCTGTTGGACTGCTGGTATGACTGACTGACTGAGACAGACTTCCATCCCTGGTAGACAGGGCAAGCCTACCTTAACTCGAATATCTCACAAGATATAAGTTAAGAACGGAAACCGTCAGATTGCTGGTATGGCTGAGCAGGGAAAGAGCAGCTGTATGCTGCTTTAAAGAAAGAAAGAAACAAGGCACAGTTAGCAGGAGGAAAGGGAATTAGGATCAGGGTGAGGAGAAGATGGAGGGTAGCCAGGGGGCACTTGACAAAACAAACAACTGGACAAAATACAACACTTTAGTGAATTGAAGGCACAACATGAAGTAGAAACATTGACATGAAATTAAAGGGTAGTATAGCTTTAAACAGAGTGCTAGGGGTTGACGTCACAACCCAGAAGCACTGGCTCAGAGGCGGATCGGCGGCACCGAGAGTGAGTTAAAGAAGTGACCAAAAGAAACAAAACGAGACAAAAACTGAAGCAGAAGCACAATGAACATATGAACATATGAAACTTGCCAGCAGAAACAGGCCTCACAGTCTATCAGGTCTGCTCAAATGCGCAGTTAATGCCCTTATATTGCAGCTGCCCCACCCCCCCATCACCTCCGGAAACTGCTCTGCGTTGTTTCCTCAGTTCCCCCCCTTGCCCTGTCCTATGCCCTTTTGAAACTTCCCACCATCTTGCATGTCACCACCTCCTCTTACAGAGCGTTCCATTTAGCCACCACCCTCTCAGTGAAATAATGCCTCCTCATCTTCCTCCTGAACCTACTTTCCTCCAATCTTAGCCTGTGACCCCTTGTGTCCCTTCGCTTCCTCAGCTGAAACAACTCCTCCATGCCAGATTTGTTGATCCCCCTCAAGTATTTGAAAGTTTCAATCATATCCCCCCAATCCCTTCTCTCTTCCTGGGAGAACAGACTCAAGTGTCTCAGCCTTTCTTCATAGGTTCTGCCTTCCATACCCTGTATCATTTTCATTGCCCTATGCTGCATCGCCTCAAGCAGTCTGATATCCTTCATCAGATACAGATGCCAGTATTGCATGCAGTACTCCAACTGTGGCCTGACCAAGGACCTGTACAGGGGTAGGATCACATCCTTGTGCCTGGACGAGAATGAACAAGGTAGGTGGAGAGGGCACAACAAAATGAAAAGGCAGGAGTGGGGAAAGAAATGAACAGGGTAGAGGAAAGAACACAACTGCACAGAGAAAATGGGATGGCGGAGGAAGGGGTTGCAAAAGAGGGACAGAAGAAACAGGAGGCAGGGGAAGAAAAACAGCAGTGTGAGGAGCAGAAGGGGGAGCACAAACGGACTAAGGAGAAAGAAGATGAGGGGAGCAAACTAAGCAACAACAAAACTGAGAATGAAGGGAGAGCAGAGGGAGGTACAAAACAGAAGCGAGGAAGCAGGCAGAAATTCAAGGAGGCACAGCCACGAGCCACGCAGGAGCCCAGAGTGATCCAAAACAGACTTGCTCGGAAACATGCTAGGCATGGGTGGCTGGGAGAGGCTGGATTTTATCTGAGATGGGAAGAGTTACTCCCACATTGAACCACAGGCTTCAGCCCCCAAAAAAAAGTGCATTCACCAAGCTGCTGGAAACCTGAATTGAAGGGACCCTTAGATACTCAAAACAAAAACTTCGTGAAAGTGGAAACTGGGCTGGGAAATTATTGGCAGGCCAGTGAAGTTAACAGGCAGTCCTGAAGCTTAAATTCCTACAGACAGACAGAGACCTCAACCCCGACAGAAATTCACAGTGGTTTGCCAGATTTTTTACTAATCTATATGGGGAAGAGGGGCCCTCATCATCAATAAAAAGTTACAGAATATTTAAGTAATCTTCCACTGCCAAAATTAGATGTCCAGAGAAGAGAGGACCTTAATTGTCTATAACAACTCAAGAGATAACAAACAAAATTAAAACATTAAATAATGGAAAATCACTGGGCCCGGATGGGTGCCTGGCAGAGTTTTTCAAAATGTTTCAGGAGATCCTAGCTCCATACCTTGCAGATGTGGGAAATGCCAGTTGCTGGACAAACTCCAGGTCCCTTCCTCTTGGTGCCAAGCCCAAATCTCAGTATTCTCAAACCCTGGAAAGTATGCAGAGGAAAGTGGCTCATACTGACCAATTTCTTTACTGAACACAGACCTGAAAATCTTCACGAGGATCTTGGCCGATAGGTTACAGCACCATATTCAAAAATTAGCACACTGTAATCAGACAGGATTTATTCTTGATAGATTACTGCAAGATAACATAAAATGCTTTCTCAGTATCATGACATCACAAAGGAACAAGGTCTTCCAGCTTGCCATTAGCATGGATGTTGAAAAGGCCTTTGATAGGGCTGACTGGGTATTTCTGCAGTCAGTATTGGCCATCCTCCTGCTTGGGAACAATGTTGTTGGAGCTGTCTCCTCCCTTTACCAGGACCCGGAAATAACAGTTTGACTCAGTGGTCACCTCTCCCAAAGGTTTGCCTTGGGACAGGACACCAGGCAGGGGTGCCCCTCTCACCCTGTTTGCTCTTAGTGTAGAATCTCTAGCAATCAATATTGGTCAAATCCAGACATTAGAGGAGTGATGGTAGGTGGAAGGGAGCAGAAAATTGCTCTATACCCCAATGACTCCTTGTTCTTTTTGGGGGGACCCCTCCTTTTTACTTCCATATTTACTAGAGACATTGCAAAACTTTGGTAAGATTGCTGACTATAAAATTACTCTAAGTCTGAAACAATGAAATTGAGTGGCATCCCCCACCAGGTTTCAAACAATCCTATCCATTTTCTTGGGCACCGCATAACACCTTTAAGAATCTAGGTGTCTGAACTGCTGCAGACACAAAGAAACATTTCCAAGAAAACTATAATAGAATATTAGACACTTTAAAACAAGATTTTGCCAGATGGAGACTTCTGCCCCTTACATTATATGCGCAAACCCAGGTAACCAAAATGAATGTCCTCCCTTGCCTGTTATTTTTATTTCAGACTTTCCCTATATCAGTCCCAACCTCCTATTGGAATACCTCGTTGATGGAGACATAACAATTTCTGTGATTATGGAAGAAGCTTAGAACATCTCAGCAAACACTTCAGTTCTTGAAGGACAAAGGTGGATTAGGCCTTCCATGTCTCAGAAAGTATTGTTTGGCAGCACAAGATCCTTTCTGGGCACCTGGTCAAAACAGAGGGTAAGCTCGGGGTGGTATTTAATAGAAGAGGCTGATTTGCCATGGTCAAGCATTTCCTTGTGGACTGTCCAAAAAAGGTACTCCTGGGACACATAGTCAGCTTGATTAAAAACCCTTGGTCAAAATATACAGTGCATATTCTTAATAAAAATAAGATTGATAACCGATACCTCAAATTCCTTGGGACCATCAACATTAAGTGATACCACAAAGACCAAAATCCTGGACTTCAAAAGGGTGGACTTTCAGAGATGGTTGAGGTACTGAAAAAGCACTTTGCAAAAATCACAAGTATGGAGGTGGACCAAAAATGTGCTATTATAAAGGAAGGCTTAGAGGCTGCAATGAAGGAATGTGCTGAGTAGTGAAGGAAGAACTCAAAAAGGAAAGTGCCTGGCTGGTTCAGCCCTAAGGCAGCCCAGTCAGTGAAGGACAAGAGGTTGGCCTATATTAAAGTTCAGGAGGACCAAGAAAGATGAGGACAGAGAATTATACCTAGGGCTGGCGAGGAAGGCAGGAAGGGCAGTTCAGAGAGCAAGGGCACAGAAGGAATTGCAGTTAGTGGAGGGCATTAAGATGGGGGAGAAGGCTTTCCTTCACTTCATTAGCAAGAAAAGAGACAAGAAGGAAGGATTAGTCAGACTGAGAAGAGGAGATGAGTGGGTGGAGGAGAATAAGCAAAAGGCAGACTTGAATGAAAACGTCTGATTTGTCTTCACAAAGGAGAAAGGACTGGTACTGATGGGGGGAGGGAAGGGGAAGGGGGACAGATGGGGCAATAGATGGAGAAAGAGTGAAGAAAGGGCTGCTAGCTTTGAAGACAGACAAATTACTGGGACTGATGGAGTAGACCCTAGGGTGCTGAAGGAGCTGGCAGGAGAGCTTGTACAGCCACTGGCAGACCTGTACAGTTGTTCACTGGAGTCAGGCATGGTGCCACAGGACTGGAGAATGGCACATGTGGTGCCCCTCCACAAGAGTGGTCCCAGGAATGATCCGGGGGACTACAGGCTGGTCAGTCTCACTTCGATAGTGTGCAAGATTATGGAGACAATACTGAAGGAAAGATTGATAGAGCACCTAGCAGGACATGGCCTCTATGGATGCAAGCCAGCATGGATTTATGGGGTGCAGTCTTGTCAGATGAATCTGATTGACTTCTTTGACTGGGTCACCAAAACAGTGGATAGGGGCTAGGCAGTGGACATCCTCTACCTGAATTTCAGCATGGCCTTTGACTCTGTATCACATAGGAGGTTGACCAGGAAATTGACTGAACTCTGAATAGGAGAAAAGATGGTTAAGTGGGTGGAAACTGGCTAGGGAACAAGTCACAAAAAGTGATAATGGGAGGAGAGTTGTCTAGTACCAGGGTGGTCACAAGTGGTGTCCCACAGGGCTCAGTGCTGGGGCAGGTGCTGTTCATGTTCATTAATGACATTGGTGACAGCATCAAGGACAAAATATGCCTGGTTACAGATGACACCAAGCTCTGTGGGAGGGTGGACACAGCAAAGAGGATACAGGACCTTAAGGAGGACATAAGAAGACTTGAGAAGTAATCTGGGATCTGGTAGCTGGGCTTGAATACCAAAAAGTTCAAGGTCATGCACATTGGAACCAGAAACCCCAGGACAGAGTACTACCTGGGAGGGGTCCACGTATCTCCCATAATGGAGGAGAAAGATCTAGAAGTGACGATATCTAGGGACCGAAAGCACTTTGCACAATATAGGTAGGCAGTGGCAAGGGCAAATAGGATATTGGGGTGCATAGCCAGTTGGGTCCGCAGTAGGAGACAGGAGGGGATTCTGCCCTTTTATAGGTTGCTGGTGAGGCCACATCTGGAGTATGCAGTGCAGTTCTTGCACCCTCACCTCAAAAAGGATATCAACCTGATGGAGGTGGTCCAAATGAGGGCTATGAAGATGACCGCAGGGTATCAAAGTAGATCGTACTAGGAGAGACTGGGAACCCTGAACACGTGCTTCCTGGAAGACAGAAGGGAGAGGGGAGACATGATTGAGACCTTCAGTTATTTGGAAGGGATCAATAAGGTGAACAAGGAGTGTCTCTTGAGGCTAAGTAGCAACATAATTATGAGGGGACACAGCCTTAAGCTTGGGGGGTGTTTAAGAGGGAGCTCAGGAGACATTTCTTCACTGAAAGGGTGATGAACAAGTGGAATGTGCTACCAGAAGAGGTGATATCAGTGAGGACAGTGGTTAGCTTCAAGAGGGTCTGGAATATATACTGGGGGAGGAAAAGGGTTATGGGAGGAGGGAAGGTAGTAGCTGGAAATGTTGGGGAGGGGAAGTGGGGACAACATCCTGAGCTGTAAACCCTGCGCATGGACTAGACTAGATAGACCAGAAGGCCTGATTCTGCTGGCTGCTTTGTATGTTTGTATTAATTAGGAATCATAATGCCTTTCTGTTCCGCCCCCTCAGTTGGACTCTGGGAATACATTTTGGGAAAATAGGGTAAGACAAGATTTGAGGAATGTATCACAGATCAGAGGTGCTTTTCCTTTCAGAAACCTAAAGATAAATTTCAGCTCCTTGGAGAAAATCATTACAGAGTCTTGCAAGTTCAGCACTATATTTTTTGTAAAGAGACCACAGTATGATTTGGAACAGTTTTTTTTATTGGCTGATAATACCGAAAGTAAACAAAAGGTTAGCTTCAGAATTGTATTTGGAAGGCTTGCCTGGAGTTCAGTGGACAAGCAGCCAGCCACGCCCACTTTCTGAGCTATATAAGCAGTTCCCCTCAGCATCCTTCTGAAGCACTTTTTCTTTGCTGGCCAGAGGTTTTGTCTGTTTGTCCTCTGCAGCTAGCTGGGGCCTACCCTGGGGCCTGCCCCCCCCCCCCACCGGCTGCTTCTGTTTGTCTCTGCTGGACTCTGCGTTTGTTCTTCTGCTTCTGGTTTGTATTTGCCTCCGGCAGCATGCTTCTTTCTGTCTTTCTCCCTGTTTTCTGTTTGTGTGTTTTTGTTTTGGGCCATGTTCTCTATTCTCTGTGTTTTTTTGTTTTGCTTTTGTCTTTTAGGGGTTTGTTTCTAAGCTCCTAGCATACTGCTACTCCAGGGCTCATACTATTGCTTTCAGTTACTCATTATATGCAATGCAAGTGCAGCCATTATCTGTGTGTTTCAGCTCAACCATGGCTGCTTCCATGTTGCATACTCAATTGTTTTCACCTGACTCAGGCTTACTCTGAGCCTTAGCTATGCAGCTCAATCATGCTCTCAACTCATTCTACTTACCTCATTGCAGCAGTTTCATTGCAATGCCTAGTGTCAGCTGCCTCCAGAGCATTGTGCCTCCTTTCTTTTATGTTTATTGCAGTTTTACAAATCAGTATACTCAATGCAGATATTGCTTCTCTGTTTCTACACCTGTTATCCTCTGAAGTCAGCTGGGGCTACTGCTTATGCTGTACCTTAGTTTAATCCTGTCTCCGCCATCCATAGTGCACAGCACTCAGCATACAATGCACAGCAGCGTGCAGCGGAACATGGGGTGCACAGCATACAGTGCACAGCAGCACATAGCGTCGAACAGCAGCGCACAGCAGTGCACAGCGTACAGCGGCAAACAGCAGCACACAACACATAGCTGTGACTCACTGTGATCCCTAGCAATGCAGCTCCATCATGCATTCTTCACTCATTCTCTTACCTCATTGCTACAGTTTCATTGCACTGCCTAGTGACAGCTGCTTTTAGAGCATTGTGCCTCCTTTATTTTATGTTTATTGCAGTTTACAACTCAGTGTGCTCACTACAGATGCTGTTTCTATGTTTACACACCCTGTTTTACTCTGAGGTCAGCTAAAGCTAATGCTGATGCTGTAAATTAGTTTCAAAATCCTGTCTCCGCCACTGGCAAATCCTTAGAGTATCTATCACCTTATTGGCTTTTTAGATGGCTGGCTGGCTTGCCCCACTATTTACAGTGCTGTTTCATTGCTACTCCATTATGCAGACCTATGTGCAGGTCCACCTATTGCTGCACTGTTTGCTGATCTACATGTAGGTCCACTCTTGCTTACACAATCAATGCTTCATGTCTACCACCATCCCCTTAGCTTCAGCCTCTGGGATATCTGTTGCACTCAGTTCTGCATTCGACCTTGCAAGATCTTAGTACTCAATGCTCATTAAAGTCTCAGCACACCAGTGCTCATTTAGCTGCTCACCAGTTTTTCAGCTCCCTATCAGTATTCTGGGGCATACCAGTGATACCATTCTGGCGTAGGCCTCCCTGCAGCCAATGGTCTCACTCTGCACCATGAGTCCGCAGCTTGAGCATGCGAAGCTTGGGGTGGGGTCCTTTTCACCTGTCAGCAGAATTGCACCATCCCCTCAGCTTCAGCCTCTGGAATGTCGGCTGCAGCTGGGAATGTTCTTGCTCTGGGTGGACCTTAGTCATCAACCGTACTGACGGCACCTCAAGTTGTAGAAGTTCAGACTCAGCTTGATGGGGTGGGGCATTCATGGGGGCCCCTTTAGTTGCCTGAGCGGGTTTGGAGCCACCCTTCAAAGCTATTCTCCCCATGACTGCCTCTGGTTCGCCTGGTTTGAGTTTAGGGTGAGTAGGCCAGTTGAGTGCCTCAGCAGTCATTGCTCTCCTCCTCCTTCTGCCTTGGTTGCCTATCATGTTGCAGAGTTTTTTTGCAACCTTCCATGGCATTCCCGCTAGATGGTTTGAGTGAGAGCCTTCCTCCAAACTGGAATATTTTCCACCTCCCTTTAATTGGGTTTTCCAAATTGCAGATGCAGAACCATAACTAAATAAGATATCCTAAACCTGGAGGGAAGGCGACCTAGGCCTTGGATCCCCAGAGATTTCCTCCTCATAGGGTTTTTTTTCTCTCCCCTGTTGCCTCAGGTTATAACTGTTGGTTAGCATAGTAGTGTTCCCTAGTTTCTTTAGGTAGGTTCTGCTGTTGGATGGAGGTGGGTGATGTCCCTGCTGTTCCCTCTCTCCTTAGAGGATCCCCTCATTCTCAATGCAAACCCTCAGACTCATGCCATGCAAACCTGGGCATTTCATTACATTATCAACCTGAGCACCTCATTACGTTATCAAACTGCCTGATGCTTATCTACTACTACGTCACAATTACTGCTTGCTTATATGCTTGGTGCTACATCATTCTTTTTGGGATATGCTTTGTACTACATTTCTTTTTGAAGATCCTTCCTAAGGTACCGTCCTGTGGCACCTCTAGGGGTGGAACCCTCTTTGAGGGTTCCTTGCCTTTGGTACCCCTACAGGGTGGTAATTCCTCTGGAATAGAGAGTGCGAATGGCCAAAACCAAACTAACACAGACCTCTGTGGTAGGGAAAGTGATGGAATCACATCTGAAGTAAAGAATTGTTGAGTACCTAGAGGCCAGTAGGGCACAGGACCCAAGGCAGCATGGGTTCACAGTGGGAAGGTCATGTCAGACGAATCTAATTGATTTCTTTGACTGGGTGACCAAAGTAGTAGACCAGGGAGGGGCTGTGGACATGGCTTACCTAGACTTTAGCAAGGCATTTGACACAGTCCCACACAAAAGATTAATAGTCAGATTAACCAGCCTGGGAGTGGGTCCCAGGGTGGTAGCCTGGGTAAAACATTGGCTGGATAACAGGACACAGAAGGTAATTGTAAATGGAGTCCACTCTAAAGAAAGAGGGGTTACTAGTGGGGTACCGCAGGGTTCAGTACTGGGTCCAGTCCTTTTTAATGTCTTTATAAGTGACATTGCAGAGGGACTAGAAGGAAAAGTATGCCTCTTTGCAGATGACACAAAGCTCTGCAACAGGGTTGATACACAAGGAGGCATGGAAAGGATGAGAAGGGACTTGGCAAGGTTGGAGGAATGGTCGGAAGTATGGCAGCTAGGATTCAATGCAAAGAAGTGCAAAATAATGCACCTGGAAAACAAAAACCCAGGGGAAGAATACACAATGGAGGAGAGGTAGTAACAACAACAAAAAAGGAAAGGGACCTGGGGGTAATCATATCAGATGACCTTAAGGTTAACAAGCAATGTGAGAAGGCAGTAGGGAGGGCTGGGGGTATACTGGGATGCATAGGGAGAGGCATCACCAGCAGAAAACAGGAAGTTGTTATCCCTTGTACAGACAGTTGCTGAGACCCCATCTGGAGTACTGCATCCAGTTCTGGAGACCCAACTCCGCAAGGACATAGACAGGATAGAGGCAGTCCAGAGGAGGACAACTAAAATGATGCAGGGTCTGCAAGAGAAGCCATACTAGGAGAGACTAAAGGAGCTTAATATGTATACCCTTGAGGAAAGGAGGGAGAGGGGGGACATGATAGAAACTTTGAAGTACCTCAGTGGAATCAACAAAGTCCAAGAGGGTAGCATCTTTCAGAAAAGAGACGCAAGAACAAGGGGACACAATTTGAAGATGGGGGTGGTTCTAGGGCAATGTGAGGAAGTATTTTTTCACAGAAGGGGTTGTGAATGCATGGAACAGCCTTCCTGAGGAGGTTGTGGGGTCTAAAACTGTGGGAGAATTCAAGAATGCACGTGACAGACATAAGGCAATTCTTGTGGGGGGTAGAAAGAAATAGGCTGTTGGTTAACTAGGATCTGCGGCTTATCCTGTAGGTAGGGAAATGGGCAGACTAGGTGGGCCAAGCGGTCCTTATCTGCCGTCAAAGTCTATGTTTCTATGTACAAGCATAACACAATACTGGCTGTGTAGGCCATTGAATTGGAAGGCTTGCCTGGAGTTCAATGGACAAGCAGCCAGGCACTCCCACTTCCTGAGCTATCTAAGCAGTTCCTCTCAGCCTCCTTCTGAAGCACTTTTTCCTTGCCCCACCATCCTCCCCTCCTCCTCCAGCGGGAGCCCTTCTCTCCTTAGCATCCTTCCTAAGGTACCGTTAGCCATGGGAATCATCCCGTGGCACCTCTAGGAGTGGAATCCTCTTTGAGGGTTCCTTGCCTTTGGTACCCCTACAGGGTGGTAATTCCTCTGGAACAGAGTGTGAATGGCCAAAACCAAACTAACACAGTTGCACAAGCATAACACTATACTGGCTGTGTAGGCCGTTGAAATGTTATTAACCAAGCTAAAGACACCTCCCATAGAAGAGATCTGTATCCATTGGGAGATGGAGAGTGGCGTCGAAATATCAACACAAATATGGAAAAAAGCCTTTGCAGATGGTGGGCAGTCATGGTCTCCCAAATGTGGAGGGTTCATAACTAGTAGATTTTGATTAGCTATTTTAGAATCCCCAGTGTCACCGAACACTATCAGACCACATATTCTGATCAATGCTGGACTGTGTGGAACCTCTGGATTGCACTATCATATCTTCTGGGTGCGTCCAGTGGTTTGCCTCTTGTGGCAGGAGATCCATTTTACTATTCAACAGATTTTAGGAGAACCAGTTGCAGATGCCTTCACAGATATAATACTTGGGTTTCTAGCTTTGTGGCGACACCTACCCTACAGGAGAAAATTGTGATGTCTTGAAATGTTTAACCTTGAATTGGCTGTCTCTCCTTCCACCTATAATGACACTATGACGTAAATAAGGTGTCTGAAATTGAAAGTACGGAGTGCATTACAGCCGCCCTAGAACTCAAAAAACAGAAACTGCTTGAAATCTGGAAACATTGGCACCATTATATATCAGGAACAGCAGAGAGTAATGGAGCCAAGGCAATATAGGGTAGTCGTTAGATTCTTATTAGGAAACACCAACTCGGGCTGTGTAACTGCTGTTTTGAAGGCTCCCACCCCCCAGAAAGTGACTGTTAATATATAGACAGATCCTATCTACAATACATTAATTATGGAATACATGTAAAAACGTATGACCTAGAAACTGCCTACAACTTGTTTTTACTTACTGTCTCTTTTTTTTCTTAGTACATAATTATGTTTAAATTTAACCTCAGAGTTTATGAGGTTTAAACAATATGTATATCACATTTTTATAGGATAACCTTGGTGACCATTTGTTTTGCTTTTTGTTTTGGATGTCTAGTTAGAAAAGTATCAGACATTCATGAAAATATTGTCTATGTGTGATACATAAGTTCTGCTTTGTAACTGGAAGCTTTACATCTGTGAAACTGAATCAATAAACTAAAGTTATAAAAAAAAGAAGTGAGAAAGAACCAAATGCCCCAGCTGGGATTTGATTGGCAAGGAAGTAAAGCCCAGCTGGTGCACTTACCTGTATTTCTTTCTTACTTTTAAAAGTTGTGTTTCAAACATATGTGTACACAACATTTCTTGATAATAAAGATGTAATTCTAATTTGTGTAGCTCCAGGGTGTGCATTTGAGAAAATGTTGAGTAACCTTGGAGATCCTCAGGTTCCAGTTGTCCTGGTAGCACAGTTGGTTAGTGCAGTGGAATGGTATTCTGAGTAGACCTGGGTCCCAATCCCAGTTGTGGCATTTCTTTCTTTCTTACTTCAACAGTTGTATTCAATCATATATGCGTACCACACTCCTTGATAATAAAAATGCAATTCTAATTTGCATAGCTCTAGGGTGTGCATTTGAGAAGCAGTTGAGTGCCCTTGGGATCCTTAGCTTCCAGTTGCCCTGATAGCATAGCTGACTAGTGCAGCAGAATGGTATTCCAGACCTGGCTTCATATCCCAGCTGGGGCACTTATTTCTTTCTCACTTCTAAAGTTGTGTTTCAAACATATATGTGCACTGCACTCTTTTTTTTTTTATTTTGTAGACTTTGTTTCTTCGCCTCCAGAGGAGAACTCTCTCCAGCTACCTCCTATCCGTGATCTCTACCTCCTGCTGTGACTCTGCTCCTTACTCCTCGCTCCACCCAGCAGAACCCCCGGATCTGAACCCCCACGGGCAAGGGCCACCTTATCCGTCCAAGGCGCTCTTTCTATAGTGTAGCTCACCGGGCCTGGAGCAGTGGGGGAGATGGAGAGGAGAGAACCCAGTGTTGGGAGTGTGGATTGGGGGAGGCGCCTTCACCTATCCCCAATGAAGGGGTATTTCTTACTTTTTTCTCCCCGAGGAGCTCAGACGTGCCACGGCAGCTAGGCACAGCATGCCACCACCTGCTAAGCTCCTCCCCTGTTACCTTCTGCACCAGATGCCCTGAGCTGTACCCGACTGCTGCCAGATGCTGCTATAGAGCGGTGCAAGCCCCGGAACCCTCCCCGGGAAGGGACAGCTGTCCATTGGATGCTCGATCCCTTCCCTTCCCTGCCGACCCTCTGCACCCTGGCTTGTTCCCGAACCCGAGTCGCTGGTGTGGCGTGAGATGTGGTGTCCAGCGCCTCAACCCTCAGTGCCACGGGGCCGGCATGCACACTGCACTCTTGATAGTGTTGACTAAGTTGGGCCAGATATTCAGTTATTCTGTCTGGAGGGGGATCATCCGTCACCCTGTATAATTTCCCATAGTATTGTTTGAAAGCTTCTGTTATACACTCTAATCTGGTAACCCTACATCCCGTGCTCTGATGGGTAACTGGTTATACGGGCCTGCACCTTCCTAACTTTGAGTCTGTAAACTAATAAACGTAGGCTCTTGGGACCCCCTCATAACATCGTTGCCTTAGACACATAAGGTTTTGTTCCATCTTGTAATCAAGGATGCCAGTTAATTATTTTTGAAGTTTCAACAGTTCCTGTCCTCTGTAGCAATCTAATTTGGTTTGCTGGTAGTGTTCTAGGGTTTTGTCTATGTTTCTAGCTGTAAATTCTGTTCCTTTCTTTTTTTTTCCGGGCTGCGGAGATTGCTATAAGTTTACCTCAAAATTGCCTTATGGTGACCCACCATATGCCAAGACCAGTATACCAAGACCCGTGTCCAGGTTAGTATTGTCTTGGACTGCCTGAGAGATTATTCTTGGGATTTCATCCTGCACTTCCCTGTCCTAAAGATGGGAAACACTACGCCTCCTAAAGTCTGGTCTCTTTTGTAATTGAAGATGTAACTCTAATACCAGTGCAGCATGGTCTGAAAGGGCCAGAGGCCCTATCACACACTTTTTACTCCTAGCTGTGGATTCATCTGAAAGAATAAAACAATCAAGCCTGCAGTAGATTTGGAGGACATGGCAGTCATATGTAAAGGCTTACGTGGAGCCATAGAAATGCCTCCAAGTATCTAGCAAGCCAAGTTTTAGCATTAGGGCTTTAACTTTTTTTACAACGATATGGGCCTTCCAGGGTATTTGTGAAGTGCTATCCAACTGTGGGACAAACATGAGGTTTAGGTCTCTTACACATATCAATATCCATTCAGCTTTTGGTGAGACAACTGTAAACAGTTTCCCAAAAAGGGTGTAATTGGAACCAGGCAGGGCATAGATAGATACCAGGGTGAGCTTTTGGCCATAATAGGCCTTTGACCATTAACTATCTACCATCGCTATCTTTGATAGTCTCTGCAGTCTCACAAGGGACTCTGTTTATATGAGGAGAAGTGGACTTCCTGGTAACCAACCTAAGCCAGTTTCTCATGTTCAAGTTCTGTAAGGTGAGTCTCCTGCAGGAACACAAATTCTACCTTAGTTTACCATACATATGTCAAGATCTTTTTCCATTTAATGGGATTATACAATCCATTCACATTAAAGGTAAATATCTTAACTGACAGGGCTGCCATGATCATCTAGTTATAGGAGGATCTGGCTAATCAGAAAGGCTCAGGGGCCCCAGCGCAACACCTCCTCCTGCCATCGGAGACCAAATGATTGTCTCAGGAAATCCCTTCCTGTAAGAGCAACCATAAATTCATAGCCAACAAGGCTAAAAACTAAAAACTAGTAATGCTAGTCGATCAAAACTCTGGGTAGTAGTGATGTCTGTTCTCTTATGTGATGGGGCCACTACTCGAGCTGCTTCCAAGAAGGAGGAGCTCACAATACAAATGAAGAACATAAAGAACAGGAGCCACAACCAGGACATCTGAACCCTCTGATGGTTTATCCCCCCCCAACCAGACCACAGACATCTGCAGGTATTCTGTGAGATAATACTGGCTACACGTATGGGCTCTTAGAAGTGACCTCCCTGTCTGAGGGTGGGTATTTGACAAAAGGGGAAATCAGGAAATTAGTTCCCTTATAGCTATGGGCTGGCCAGTACTTAGGTGTGTTTATGTTACTCCATGTACAAGACCCTCAAGACTAAAATGGGTAAGAAAATGCATAGGGTGTATAGATTTGGTGCATGTGTGTAGTGGGGGTGGGAGCATCCCTCCCACCTGGCCCTACAGACAGCCCGGCTGTCAAGTGGCCCCCCATCACTTCTAGCTGAGTCCACTGGTCTTTACCAAAGATTTCCACGTTCAGGTAGGCACCCTTGAGCTCTTGCTTTTTGCTCTTCTGTTAAGACTAGTTTTGTGCGACCTTTTGTTGTCACTACAAAGAGGGCGAAATATGGATTTCTGGAAAGGAAGTAGGAGTTGATATAAGATAGAGTAACTTGGCTGACTGAAAGGAGAAGCCAAACTAGCATCATGGCAGACTTCGGCATCCCCTCTGGCCCCCCCCATTTCAGAACCAGTCCTACCAGGTGGCCTTCTTTCCCATCTCCCACATGCAACCCTTCCACCATTCTGAGCACTACTCCCATATGGCCTACTATGCTGAGATACCAACAACCGGTACGTCCTATCCCAGTCCCATTGTGAACCACCTTAAGCATGTTAGTCTCTGTGCTTCACACTGAATGTGATCTGTTCAGCCACCCCAGGGTAGGCTGGTGAAACTGACTGAAAACCATCCTCAGCTAGGACATTATGCATGCTTTTGCTGCCCCAGGTGGTGGTGGCTATACCTTCCCTGCAGATCTTGCATTAAATCACCTACCACAATAAAAGAAAAAGTGCACATGTTTATGACCCCCCCTCCCATTATCAGGCACATGCAGTAGTCCATGCCCTGTATCTATGGTCCCCCCTCCAAAGCTTCTCGTGTTTGGTACTCATTGTTAGGCTGCTGTGTCGACCAGGCTACCCTTGAAGCCATGGCCCATGTCATTTCAGGAGGAGGTGATAAAGTCCCCAAGACAAGGCAAGCAAAATTGAGGCCATCAGTCTCTTAGATCAGTGTAAAGTTTAGGGAGGGCAGTAATGCAAAGAGTGTCTGATGGGAGCAAGGATGCTTCAGGTACGAGGTCGGTGAAGTTTAAGTCACTGTGGCAGTCCAGAATGTTCTCTGAGAGTGCCTTAGTTCCCTAGAGATTGCCTAGGTTGAGGTTCAGGTGGACTGCTGTCATCTGGAGGGCTGTGGGACCCTTCTGACTGACTTGCTGGAGGAGTGTTCTAATCTCACTCATGTGAATCATCACTCTGTGTCCTGAGGCCTGGATCATCTGTCAGTGAACCATTTGTTACCAGCAGCGTACTTTTGTTGCTGAGGTGCTTTGCATTGCTCCAGGGGAATGCCATGCTCCTTAAGGGCTGCAGTTGCCTCTGCAGGAGTGTCATACATCTGGACTTCATCCTTCCAGAAAATTCACATCTGTGTGGGGTATGGGGTTTGAAATGTAATTTTTTAAGATGGAGGACCTTGGTGATATCCAGGTACTACAGTCACCTCCTCAAAATCTGCAGTGGGTAGTCTTGGTCCAAATAGAGGCATGTTCCATTGAGCTGAATGTCCCCCTTTTGCCTAGCAAGCCATAGAATCTCCTCTTTGGTCTGGTAGCTGGAAAACTTCATTAGGATTGGCATTGGTCTGGTGTTAGGTACTGATGGTTTTAGGAGAAGGGCTCTATGGGTGCACTCAATCTGAAATTCGAGGATAGCTGGAAGTGCCAGGACATATCTGAGCAGGTTGTAGAGCAAATTGCACATATATCCAGTTTTAGCCCCTCCTGGCAGTCCAGTAAGCCTAAGACTGTCTTTCCTTGAGTGATCCTTGAGGTCCATGCATTTTTCTTATAGAGTTTTTGTATTTTTCTTATAGAGTTTTTGTGTGTGTGTGTGTATATATATATATATATATATATATATATATATATATATATATATGTAGTAAGTAGTCCAAGACCACCCCTAGCTGCAGGGCTCAATCTTCCATGATTAATATTCTCTCTTCAGCTTCATTGAGATGTTTTTTTCTACTTTGGTATGTCTTTCAATGCTGGTGAGGCACTCTTCCTGTTTATCTGTATTGTAGGTAGGCCTTCTTGTGCTGTCTGGAGACCCACTGCGGCTGTGGTCAGGGCTTGATGCACGATAGCTATGTCCATCCTTAGCTTGTTTAGTTTCTGCAGACTGCAGTCTGTTACCTCTGCTCTCCCCTTCATCTTTACCTGGTATTGTGTTAGATTATATGTGTTTCTGGCTATAAGAAGAGAGTTTTAGGTCTCAGGAGGATAGAGAGATTCTCCCTCAAGTTGCTGTCTCAGCCATGATGTAACTGGAACCTCTGCAAATGAGTTTAAAAGGTATAGTGGTCTTACGGGAGTTATGTAGGTATAACACATGGCTAAGGGGCATGCTAATCATAAGATACAGCACGTAAAGTCAAAATGTCATTATGTACAGTAAATCAAACACAATCACGACTCCCCCCCCCCCCGGGAAAGAAAGCTTGCTAAATCTTTTATTGTACACATGGGCCAGATTCACTGAAAAACACAATTTTATTATTAAAACACACAGACCACCACCACCACCCTACATAGACTAGCTAACTAAAACAACAAAACTCAATTAAAAATAAATAGTGAAGTCATTCTGTTGCATGCAAGGGCTAAATTCACAAAGAAGTACAACTTCATTAAAATAAAATGCAAAGTCCCCTCTGCCCACTCTACACAGAAAAGAAGCCTAGCTAAACATTGCCATTGCCTGCAACCAGGACACATTTAGAAGTTTTGTAAGGGGTAGCAGTTTTGTCAAGTGGGTAACACATTCCCAGAAATATGATAAATGTTCCTTTTTGAAACTCAGGTAGGTTACAACAACTACTGTTTTTTGGCCGAAGGGGGGTAATGGATTATCTTTTTCCACTTAGCTAAATCCGCTAGTGCCTACAGTCCCCAGGTGACCCAAAAAAACAGCTTCAAGTAAAGTACACATAACTCAACTTCTAAAGGTTGCAAAGCTACAGAAACTGAACAAACAAGCACATAATAATAACTTGCCTAACTCTAGAAACATAGACAATAATTTATTTATTAATTGAACGAATCAGAATTACAACCTTTGAGTCAAGGACTCCTTTGCAAAGGCTCCACATCAGATATACATACATTACAAGAAATGACAAGATATACAATAAAAAATATACAGAGAACACACCAGAATACATACATTGCAAGTTTAGAAACAGTATATACAATAAGAGGCATATAGTGAAGACAAGTTACATTTCAAGGGTGGAATGGACCAACCTATGTCAAATCATTATAAGTCAAACATGTACAATAACAATATACAGAAAGCATAACGTTATAGTCACAAGGCAAGGGAGAGAAAGACTAAGTGCAGTCACAGTTGGAGTGGGAGAGGATTTCAGTATGGAGTAGGGTTTTAAACGAGCCTAGTCTCTGTTCCAGGGTGATGGCCAATGGCATTTCATTCGACCAGAGGGGGGGCCTGTAGTAAAAGGAGCATTGGCCCAGAGAGGTCCTGCAGTGGGGTACAGAGAGGGAGGCTAGCAAGGAGCTCCAAGTAGACTGTGGGTGAGTGGAGGGCAGAAAAAGACAATTGGTCTATCTGGTCTGCCCGTAGTACCCTATTAAACCCTGGGACCTAAAGTCCATACAGGGTTCTAGCTCTCACTCTTCACCCTCCTGCTTCCATCCCATTGCTACCACCCCGAGTAACCACTAAACCCTTCACCTTGTTGCAGCTGTCCTTGAAACCATTCATGGTTTTGGTTCCCACATCAGCGGGCAGACTGTTCCATGGATCCACCACCCTTTCTGTAAAATACAACTTTCTTACAGCCCTCTTGACCCCCCAACAGTTTCCACTTATGCCCTCATGTTCTTGAACCATTACTCATGCTAAATATTTCCTTGCAATTTACATTGTTTATTCCCTTTAGGAACTCGAAGGTCTCTGCATATCTCCCCTTTATTATCTGGCCTCCAGCGAGCACATGTTCAGTGTCTTGAGACATTCCTAGTAAGATCTGCCCTGCTGACCCTGAATCATCTTGGTCACCCTATGTTGCACTGTCTCTGACCTGTCCTTATCCTTTCTTAGGTGAGAACTCCAGAACGGGGCACAGTACTCCAGGTGCAGTCTCACGAGTGATCTGTATAGTGGTTGTAATACCTCCTTCCTTCTGCTCTCAATACCCTTATGATACACCCCAGCATCCTGTTTGCCTTAGTATAGATCTTGTTGCACTGGCTTGATTATTTTAGGGAGTCACTAATGATGACTCCCAAGTCCTTGTGCTTAGTTCTACCCCTCCCATCCAGTAGTCTCTCCTGGGGTTCTTGTTCCCTAGGTGCATCACCTTGCACTTTCTGTAGTTGGATTTTAACTGTCAAATCTTAGACCACCTTTCTAACCTTTTGCAGATCACTCTGCCTATTGTTTATCCCCTCATTGCTATCTACCCTACCACAGAGCTTTGTATCACCAGTGAAGAGACACAGCTTGCCCTGAATGCTTCTCCACTGTCGCTGTTGAACATATTGAAAAGGACAGGACCCACGATGGATCCCTGTTGCACTGCTCATAACCGCCCTCTCTTCTGATTTGACTCCACTTAAGACAACCCTCTGCTTCTTCCCATTCAACCATTTTTCTACCCCTCCAACGATGCCCCGTGCACACCCAGATCCTCTAGCTTCTTCAGCAATCTTCTTTGAGGCACCTTGTTAAAATCCTTGCTGAAATCAAAGTTGAGTAAAACTATGGCATGGCCCACACCTTCTACTCTCGTTTCCCATTCAAAAAAAACTATCAGGTTGGTCTGACAAGACCTCTCTTCCACAAATCCATGCCTGTTTACTATCCTGGAGACCATTGCTCTCCAGATAGTCCTTATGCCCCCTGGAAAGTGCATTAAAATCCTTTAGTGCACACCCTGGAGTGGCTTATCACATTTATAAAAATGGGCTACTATCCTTACAACAGTAGTTAATGGTGACTCCTCACCTCCCCTGCAGTAATGCTGTGGGACCTTTAGGTCCTAATTACAAAAAACACAGTTAAAGTTTTCATGTACATACTAATTTGTAATTTAATTTTTTATCTTGTTGATCCTGCAACCCTCCGCCCTCCATATTTACTCACTACAAGTACCAGTGTTCCCCACGACCAGTCCTCTACTAATGCGACTGATGGACTGAGCCATAGGGGACCTCTGTATGTCCGCAAGTCAAGAGTGTATTAGTGTGAAAAGCACATAATCATGCTTATTCTACTGGTACTAATTGCACTAGTGCAATTGGTACTAGTGATATAAGCACAATCATGCACTCCTTCACACTAATACACTCTTAACTGACTTGCGGGCATATAGAAGTCCTCCATGACTCAGTCTATTGGTCTCGTCATCAGAGGGTTGGCTTCTGGGGTCACTGGGGCTTGTAGTGAGTAAGTATGGCAGGTGGAAGGTCACAGGATCGACAAGATAAAAGAATTACATTATAAATTGGGAAGTACAGGAAAACTTTCACTTTAATTGCGTTTTTCTTAACTGGGACCTAACGGTCCTGCAGCATTTCTGCAGGGAGGTAAGTATTCCCCTTTAAAAGAAAATTGTCAGAACACGTTTTAGTTTGCTTTAAAACATAATAGTTTAAATTTTAAACAAAATTACGTGCAAAATAGAGAAAAAATAGTCCCTTAGAATATGTTAATGGGAGTTAAAAGTTTGCATTATTAAGGCGTTTCAAGCACATAAATTCTGTAACAAATGAACAGTCTAAGTGTACTTGTACAAGCAGAACGTTTATCTAGGATATAACTGTTTGAGAAGGATTTAAATAGCGTTAACTTTATTTAGATTTTTATTTTGTAGATTTAAACAACTTGTATATTCAGCTTGAAGGTAACTTTGAAGATTTGTACTTACAGATTGTAGTTTCTAGATGTAGGTGGAAGAAAGAAGGGGTTTGAGGTTAGTATGGTAGGTGTTACTAATTGGTCAAGATTAATGGCACAAGAGAAGTGTGGCAAAGAAGGTTCTGGCAGTGGTGCCTTGCAAAGCCAGTCACTTGTTCTGTTTTTATTTATTTATTTATTCATGTATTTGTTAACTGGGTTAGTACACTGGTGCAGAAGACCTTTTTCAGGTACGACCTGGGCCATCAAGATGACAGACTGCACAGTACAAAAACAGAAGACATAAGCCTTGGTACAACACAATACAGAGGAATACAGTAGACATTTCAATTTTACACAGTACCAACATAAAGAGCATGGATAAGTTACAATCATTGACCTTCAACATTTAGCCGATGTAGAGAAAAAAGCGAAATTAAAGGTCGAGGAGCTTTACTGAGTTTTTTTTTTCAATGGTGCAGTCTGTGAAGAATAAAAGTAAATAAATGGATTTAAGTGTCTGATGGTAAAATATTTAATTTTTTTTTTGCAGGTTGTCGAAGTCGGAGTCAGGAGTGAGAGGATGTCGGTAAGGTGCATTTGTATCATGGTGCTAAAATTGGGGACGGTTGAGTTTGAATGCTTGGTTAAAATGTGCTTTTTTGCAGGATTCATACTTTGAAGAGATAATGCATCTTTATTTCATCTTTAGTTTTGCATTTCTTGTTTAACGGTGATGATATTTTTGTGCATTCTGATGGTGGGGTTCTGCATGTTTGACCACATGGTGTGGGTGGGAGATGGGAGAAGTCATGGAGAGAGTGTGACTTTACTCTTGTATGCTACATTTTAATCTGAAATATGCTTCTTTTTCCTTTACAGAGATTGACTGTAAGATTTTCTTTTTTGGGGGACAGATTTGCTGACAATCATTCATGGGTTCTTGGGAACATGGCAGTACTGGTAGTGGGGAGGGCGGCAATAGTTATTTGCTGTTGATATAAAGTGCAGTTAATTAAACCTGGGAAAACAATAATACTGGTCAGTACATGATGCTAGGATGTTACCGATTACATTTTCAACTTACAGAATGCATTTTTCCTGCTTGTCCAGCTGCGTAAATATTCTTCAGTGAGTCTAGTAGATGGGCTTTCTTTAGAGATATAAAAAGGAAAATGATGGAAGATTAGCAGAAAATGTTTACAAGACTGATTGTGTTTTGTGGTTGTTTGGATGTCTTTGCACTACATCTTATTATGGTCTTGGGGTGCTTTTGCATATTTTGCAAATGAAATTTATAGTTCCTCCTGAAATGTTAAGGTTCTGAATGTTGAAGGGGGAAGTGCTTGACAATATCGATGGTGCAGCGTAATTTGTTTTTTGCTGCGTGCTGTAAGATGTTGTGGCACATTGATTGCTATTTCTTCGTGGGAGGTAACTTGTATTTATGACTGTGGATTTCTGCTGGCATTTGAAATAATGGCACCCCACTGTTTTCGGTATGCTTTGGAAGCAGAGCAGTAGTTTTTAAAGGACTGTTCACACTGCTGTCCAGTAATACTCATTATTTCCCTGGACTCCAAACCCACATGTTTACTGTAGTACTGCCGAGGAAGTGATTAGCGTATCTTTGTGAAAGTCCAGCTGCTGAAGAAAGATGGGGCATCATATTTCCTGGGCAATTAAAATGCCTATGGGCTCTTGTGAATACCAGTAGATAAGACAGATAACATTTTATTTTTATACAGGAAATACGTCATTAGGATTGTTACATGCTGTTTGCAAGACAGTCCTGTGTTCAAACTTAGCAGTTTCACTAAGCATATAAAAGAAAATGAAAAACAGGCTTAACATACAATATACATACAATATAAAGCACATATAACAACCACATAAAACACTTTGATCAATTTCCATCTATACATGCTTGCACTCTATGGGAAACATTTGTTCAAGGCCTTTGTGAACTTTAGATGTGATGATTTGGTATGTACTGTGTGCGGCAGGTTATTCCATAATAACGCTGCTTGTAATTTCAACGTTTTCTCACCGTATTTTGTATTTGTTTTTGGATGTTTGATTTTATTCACAAGGACTGATCTTTTAAAGTCCTGAACTATGTTATTATCCATGCCAAATACTTTACCCGTAATATAATGAAACAGGTTTGTTGAGTAAGGCTCATTGTTAAGGACATATTACGGTAGTGTGTGGGGGTGGACATTTCAATACATATTTCATAAATTAATTTACAGGGCACATATCATCTCTAGGTTGCTAAAACATGTAATTACAGATACAGTACTTTCCTTGCAAGCTTCTATTACAGTTTTATAATTTTTGATACTTTCATTGACGCTGAGTGCAATATACTTTGCTCTGTTTTCTGTTGTATTTAGGGTATTTGAATTACATGTTAAGTTTCTTAAGTCTTCTCTTCCGATCTGCACATGGAGCCAGACCTTTTTTCACTAATCCTGTAACTGTCTGCACAGAGACGGCATCAGAGTATGTTAGAGTGGCTAAATCTATGTCCGTGATGGAACTGTAGTGTGAGGCCCTGTCTCTGCCTGATTTTCAAAAAAGTTTTAAAACTGAGCTAACATGTTTGCTGAATCTGAGCTCAGATGCTGTGACTGTGCTGAGATTCCAGTTCATTTCAATACTGTTTAAATAACAATTTAGCCCAGCTCTTAGGGCATCTCTGAACCAGAAGAGTTTCTGACACTTGCATAAAATTCTCATAACAAAGAATTCAGTTTGTTTGCCTCAATTAAGTTTAACTGAATATCTTTTTGTTGTGCCCAGTCTTTTAAGATGGTTAGAGCCCAACTGGTGGTTTTATTTTGGCGTTGAGTTCATCCTTATCAGATTCTATCTGGTTTAATTCAGTTTCTGAGATAACTATATGTCTACTCACAGCATTTTTTCAGTGTGTTTTTCCTTTCTACTTTTGTTTTTAAGAGGTGAATGCTTTGGTAGTGCTTTTGAATCCTTTCTTCATGCCATTGACTTTATGCAGTTGAACTGTAAGGCAGGTAAGGGGTCCATTTTTAAATTTTGAGCCTTTTTCTTTCTCCACAGTGGTGAAAACAAATATGGCTGCTGTTTTGTTTTTGAGAGGGAGTGGTGTACTGATTTGTTGACATATTATGTGAAGGGGCAAGCTTGAAGTGAAAATTAGGTTCGGTATAAAGACGTCTGTTTATAAAGATTTAATGTACGGTCAGGTGATGTCTTTTAACCAGTGAGGTTGCTTTATTTTTTAGGCCCATTTTATACCCTGTTGCACATGATGCTTTCCAGAGGAAGTTCCTTTGTTTAGAATTATAATACCTTAATAGTACAAGTCCTTTCAGCTTTATTTTGTTTTGTTTTTTGATTACGCTGGTTAAGGCATATGGAGCAACTCTGCCTGTGTTCAAATGCAACCAGTGTCAGTGGCCGAATCCTTTGTTTCTCAGGCAGCTCCCCCTCTGGCAGCCTCTTGGAATCCACCTCACTCAGTGTGTCCTGGCATCCAGTGCCACAGGGTGGCTATAACCAGCAATCTTGGCAATCTTTATTTACAGGATTTTCACACTTTTTGAGCATTCAAAGCATGATCTGGTTTCACAGGGATTGGACTAATTTAATACTGCATGCTAATGAGCCGAAGTAATAGTTTAGAGAAGGAAAAGAGCACTTGCAGTAATTAAAGCAGCTGAGCCTTGACTCATTAAAAAGGCAGCTAGAGATGTAAATAGAATCTCAAGTCTTATGATTTGGCTTGCTTCTGGATACAGGGAGTTACTTGCATGTCACTTATGCACAAAATTAAATTGACCACAGTTCAACAACAAAGATTTCTTCAAGCTCTGGCATCTAGATGTGAGTAACACTAAACTAGGGGTGAGGTTGCGAGAAAATTCAATCTTACCTTTAGACTCCATTTCCAATCCCCTAGACATTTTCTCTCTTCCTTTATAGCCTGACCCCTGCCAGGTTTCTCTTTCCTTTTATACTTGATTTTGCTGCAGGCATTTCAAGTTATTTGTGACAGTTTATATGCCAGGTGGGGTCCACAAAAAAGTTACTGGGTGGTCCACAACTGGCACCAGGTACACTATTTGTTCTGCAGTATTGTGTGATATGAGTTTCCTATTAGGCACTGGTTTTTCAGTTCTTTTATTTCTTTTGGAGAAATAAATAAGGTGACCAAGTGTACAGTAGTTCCTAGAAAATTAATTATTTGATGGTTTTGTTATGGTGAACACTGCAAGTGCTTAAGAAGATATAGGAGCAGACATGAAAGGACACTAGTGTCATTGGGTTAAAGTCCTATTTCCAATTAATTGTTTCTAAATTAGGGTTTGAGAGACTTATTTAAATACTGTTCCTCTCCTAACCTCTCAGACATCAACCAGAACCTCAATCATAATTTTAATACCTTTCAGAGTTGGCTACTGCAGAACAAACTTGTCCTCATTAAAAATAAACCAGTGACTATGCTCTTCAGCTCCGGTCCAAAAATTTGATCCTGCACCCAACCTTTAAACATCAGAGTGCTAGATGAAGTTCCTCTCAACACAGTTACTTTTTTTAGATACCTTGGAGTCACCCTTGATCCAGCCCTGGACTTTGACCGGCACCAGGCTTCAGTCATCGAAATCATCAATATACAACTGTGGCTGACTTATAAAGTCTAACATAGCCTAACATCTGCGGTCAGGTTGGCCATTGCTCAGGGGATTCTGAGACCCAAACTGGTGTACGGACTTATAGCTTTTCCGGAAACCACAGGAGGGCTCCTCCATAAGTGGGATATCTGCTACAACAACGTTTGCTGATTCGCTCTGTCACTACCTAAGTTTACTCACTGATGCTCACTATATTCTAGCCTGGGATGGCTTACCCCCTCAGCTTTCCGTCAGTTTAACACCTCCTGTTTTATAAAGAATATAATCTCCTCTCAGATACCTGGCAAACTAGCTTTACTGCTCAAGCCTGTGACCTCTGGCTGCCCCCTTAGATCAGCTGATAAATCCCTACTCGTCCAACCGAGATGCAATACTAAAATGGGTGAAAATGCCTTCTTGGTCTGTGCTCCAGAATTATGGAACTCCCTTCTGCTGACTGTCAGAAACTCCCCTTCCTCATGCAACTTCAAACTGGACCTTTGTAAGGCCCTTCTAAGCTCTGCACCCTGCTCCTGTAGTGGTGCTACCCCCTCCTCTGTTGGCTCCTCCTAGTTGCTTAACCGACACCTGTCTCTACTCTCTCAAATTGCCTGGGAAATCCTGCAACCCCCCCAAGCACTTACCCACTTGTTGATGATTCAATAACTGCCAGTTATTTGCACTTGTATCTTGTATCTGTTTTATATATTGTTTCTGCAACTGTACTGTTATTGCTGTGTAGGTCATGTAGCTGAATTGTGACTGATCTCTACCCACTTGCTGATGATTAAATAACTGGCAGTTATTTTCACTTGTATCTTGTATCTGTTTTATATATTGTTCCTGCAACTGTACTGTTATTGCTGTATAGATCGTATAGCTGAATTGTGACTGATCTCTAGCTTGTTTAGCACCGATTCTTGTTCACTTGATTTTTCCTTGTATTTACTGTTGCCTTCATGCCCTCTGTTGTAACCTCCCGGGATGCACCTGAAAATAGGCAGCCATGCTATCTAGTGTGCCTGTCTGGTCAACAAAACTAAATAAATAAAATATGGGTGGGTGCAATCCAAGAAAATACAGGTAAGCCAACATATACAGCCCTTTTGAGTGACAATGGATTAGATGGTGTTGCAGTGAATAATATGTTTACTTTTTAATTTTATTTACATTTTCCTCCCCTGCCTCAGACGGCCCCCATCCGCTGGACCCCCCGCCCTGTCACCTCGATATCCACTGGGACTTACCACTGGCTAATACCCCCCAGGGCTTGCCCCACCAACGGGGTCAGTAGGGTCCCCCAATCCTTCGCCGTGAACTGGATCCAGTAGTTGGACCAGCGAGCCTAGCTGGTTGGGTGCAGAGCCTGCGAGGGTCAGTGCACCACCCTGCCACCAAGGGCTCCCTGTTTTTCTCTTTCCCCACTCCCCAAGGAGTGCGGCATGCAATGATGCCATGATGCATGACCTGAGCACCTGCGAGCTGAGTGTCAGTGTCTGCCCTCCTCCCTATTCATTCTACGACTGTCCAGGGTACCTTTCTCCTAGCTTACTGCTAGGGGCCAGGTCTGCACCAGGCTTTGCGATCCCTCGCCTCCTGGCTGAGGAGAGCAGTCCTCTGGACACTCGATCCTCCTCTCCCCGGTCGACCGTCCAGCGGTCCAATCTCGCTAAAGAACTCGGGTCACTGGCAGTGCAAGAAGTAGCTCTAATGCTGCACCGGTGGGTTGGTTAATATGTGTACCTTTTAGCCATTTTAGTCAAATCAACCTTGTGGAGTTCTATGAATGGGTAACATCAGAACTGGACAGGGGTAAGCCTGTGGATGTATTATTCTTGGACTTCAGCAAGGCATTTGACTGTCCCCCACAATGGTCTGGTGGAGAAACTGATGGGGTTAGGAGTAGGCCCTTTGATGGTCAGATGGATTGAAAACTGGCTAGCTGGATGCACTCAGAGTAGTGGTCTGTGGGAGCTCTTAGACCCTAGAGAGTTGGTAGTGGGAGAATGCACAGAGGACTCGGTCCTGGGTCCGATCCTGTTTAATGCATACATATCGACATCAGGAGGGTATAGGTGAAATGAGTCTCTATGGATGACTCCAAGATGGGAGCAGAAGTTGAGGGAGAAGAGGGGAGGTTGGCCCTGCAAGGGGACCTGGACACCCTGGAAAGCTGGGCTCACACATGGAAATTAAATTTCAATATCACCAAGTGCAAGGTGTTGCATCTTGGTCGGGGAAACCCTAAACACAGGTACACCCTGGGAGGGGAGGCGCTGGAGGCCTCAATAGGGGAAAAAGACCTAGGGGTCATGGTGGATGCATGTATGAATAACTCTGAGCAGTGCAGGAGAGCAGCTAGCAAGGCAAACAGGATGTTGGGATGCATTGTAAGGGGGATCACCTCTAGGAGCAAGGAAGTGATTCTGCCGCTGTACAATGGACTGGTTAGACCACACCTTGAGTACTGTGTACAGTACTGGAGACCACACTTGAAGAGGGACATACAGCTCCTGGAGAGGGTACAGAGGAGGGCAACAAAGATGATACGAGGGCTAGGGATTTGACGTATGAGGACAGACTTGAGGAGCTCTGCCTGTTTCATTGGAGGAGAGAGAGACAGGGGGACATGATTGAGGTCTTCAAGTACCTCAAGGGAATAAATAGGGTAAACATGGAGGGTATCTTTAGACTAAAGCAGGAGGTATCACCAGAGGGCATGGTTTGAAGTTGGAAGGTGGAAGGGTGAGGGGAAAGAGAGGAGGAGGTTTTCACTGAGAGGGTGGTGGACCCTTGGAATGCACTGCCTGGTGAGCTGGTTCAGAGATCCACAGTGGAGGGCTTCAAGAGAGGGTGGGACAGACACAGAAAGTGGATGTATCAGATGATGGCCTGTCCCAGGGGGGTTGGGATGGATGATAGGGGTTTCTGGAGCACAAGGGATGGGAGGGTCTCGGCACCCAACTAAGGAACTAAGGTTCGAGCAGACTCGGTAGACAGTAAGGCCTAATCTGCTGGCAAATAGTATGTTAGTATGTTAGTATGGGAGACCTGGTACTAACTCACATTGACTCAGATCATGGGGAGGTGGGGGTTGAATTAAAAAGCAATATAGTACACCATGGCTGGTTCTAGGGGGAATCAATGATGCATTTTGTGTTTCAAGTGTCTTCAGTCATCTGGGAACTGCATCGATTCCTCAAAAGGTTTACCATGAAGTGACTTATCTAAGGGGCATTAATACTTTAAAATGGGAAATAAAAGAAGGAAAGTTTTGAAATCCATCCCTGGTGAAAATAATCCCTTAGAATTCTGGTGTTAGAAAAGCACACATTTAATTATGCATATACATTATAGAAAAGTGGTTGTGTTTAATTAATTTGCAAACAGGAGGCACAGAGAACACTATGGAGCTCAAGAGTAAACAGAAAATCACTTAGAAAAAAAAAAGAAAAAAACAGCTCTCAAGAAAATCCACAACATACAAATATCTGTATTTAAAGTGCAAATTAGCACTTTTGTTTTACACACATGGATACAATTAGGAGAAAACTACAAGGACAGCACACAATGTTTCATACAAATATGTGCTTTTTCAAGAGTCTAAGGAGTACTTCATTAGCAGCACATAATGTACTGCACCCCGTGTACAAAATGTGCACATTTCAATTAATGTCAGTTAAGCTAAAGTGCTAGTGCAATAAATATATGCTCAGAGGACAAAAATGAGCAATACTGACAAACAATGGGATTAAAACCACACACAAAGTCTATATCGATGATTAGTCAGAGAAGACAACAGTGCAAATAATCACACAGATAAAGCTATTAGTTGCAAAGTTCATGGGTGTCTTCTTCAAAAATCAAGCTGGCTTTTACTCCTTCAGTTTTGCAGGATTAGCACATTCACTAGTCTGTCAAGCAGATCAGTAGCAGCAAGGATTCCTTTCAATCTGAACACTATGAAAGAACACACATAAGTAATAATACCCGACAGTGTGGGCAGTATTTGGAAATACTGGACTGCCTAGGGGCATAATGAAGTCCGACACCACAGGCGGAGGGCCTTATAGCCCCTGGAAGGTCCGGTATTGCCCATACCGCTCACCTTGGAGCGTATTAATGCACTTAGAAAATGGGCCACTGCATTATACATGTTTGAAAGAAAAATGTTAATGTTAAACTATTAAGTATTTTACTTATTAAAATAATAGTTCCTCCACCTGTATTACAGTGCTTTTTTGGGGGCTAGGACTTTTGTTCCATTTGAGCTCCTGTAGTTTTGACTTTAGATGTTCGTTTCCATGGTTACCCCTCCCTCCCCACACACACATACACACAGGGCTTAAAACAGGTAAAAAAAGATTTTGTTCTAGCGTGTGTGTTTATGGTTGCAGTCTTTTTTTTTTCTTGTTTTTTTTTTTATTTTGTATTTATTAAAGAGCTGTGCTGGGAAAGATGCAGCCATTGTGGGAATCATTACCTCACACATGCCTGGCTGATGTAAATCTGCAAGTACCGTATGCAGGGATGGAAAAAGGTTGCAGACTGCTACATTCTTTTTTTTCAATTTTTTTACTCTCGTATTCATTATGGAAAGGGTTCTGTGAGCGAGAACATCAGTGGTGGTGCTGAGTGGGATATCAGCAGTAGCACTAAGAGCACATCTACAGCAGTGCCAGTGATTTACCAAGGTACAAAATATTAGTTTTTAGTTTCTAGAGTAAAACCTGAGACAGACGGGGGCTGCCAGCCGCCAACTCGCCAGCTAAGTGACAGGAAAAAATGGCGGCATTTCAAAATTGAATATTCTATGAGTACAGTAATACCAAACTGGTAATGGGGCAGGCTGGGCTGGCACTGTTTTTACCTGGGCTCTATTGACTGATAGACCCCACCTTGCCGAGGGGCTTATCCAATCAGAACTCTAGAAAAATGAAGCCTATTTTATAAAGATAATAAAGTGACACTTGGAAGCAAAAGCCAGCATTCAATACACACTTCAAACTGATAATTTTACAAATAGCATCAGACTGAATCTCCCGTTCAGCCCTTTACCATGCATAGCTCCAATTTTCTATATCCAAAAGCTCTCACGTTCTGAAAGGTCATTGCTCAGGTTCCCCCTCTTGCACCATGTCTCACTTTTTCTATACCTATACACTTGAATGTGTGTCCCTCCCCATATCCCTGGTGATATGCAGAAAAAAGTATGTGTTCCCCAATTCAGACTTAGTTTTCTAATGGTCTTGCCACATAAAAGTTTTGACATTTCCACACAGCCGGGTACACTCTGACTCTGTGTTGCTATTAATAAATTGCTTAACATGGAATGTTTGGCTTGTCTTTACATTCTGAAAAAATACCATCTTCTTTATTACCCTACCAAATTTGCAACTACTGCAGGCCCAGTGGCATAGAGGGTTGAGGTGTTGGATGCCTTACCTCGCGCTATGTCAGTGATCTGGGTTTGGGAATGACCTTGGGTCGTTGGGATGCCGGCGTTGGGGGGGAGGACTGAGCAGGATTGAGCATGCCGATGGGCAGCTCTACTCTCCCGAGGGTGGTGAGGGTGGGTTGGCGCCCCCCCATAGTTCCACTCCCACCAGGTGGAGGTCCAGTGGGCAGCATAGGCGGAGAGGGGGTGCAAAGTATCAGGAGATGGAAGGGGCTGAGCTGGTACCATGGGGTGCAAAGCGTGCCTCCACATGCTTGCATGGCTGTGTGCTGGGGCCTCTTGGGGGGGTCGGGGAGAAAACTGAAAAAATACCTATGTGTCCCCATCGCCAGTTGACGGGAGGAGGCGATGGGGACCAAATAGCTGAATAAAAAAAAAAATTGCAACTACAGCAAACAAAACTATCAGTAGGTGGTGGTCGGGGGGCATACAGTCAGGTCTTGTAAAGTTACTGGATGAGGGTTTCTTTTTTTTTTTAAATTAACTATGCTTTATTAATCTTTCAGATAATAATAACAAGAAGAAGAATGACAAGAACATTAAAACTAACAATAAAACACTAAGCTCTTCCCTCCCAACATCCCTCCACCCTCCCCATCCATCCCACACACAGCAGAGCAACATTAATCCCACATTAAGAATAACTCACACAAAGGGTACAATCATACCCACGACTGGAGTAAAAGGAGAGCAGTAATCACTAGGGGAGACTGGTGCCCACCTGCAAGGTGTACGGAGTGTGCAGTTTACCCCAAATTCGATTGAACAGTGGTAATCAGTTATGCAGACCTGCGATCAATTGTTCAGTTCTAAGATTAGCAAGAAGTTCCTCCAGCCACTCAGTGTAGGACAAACTCACTGAGTTGCGTCAATGACACAAAACCAGTTTTTTAATTGATAAGGAAATTAGAGCTAGAAAGTATCTGCATTCCCTTACTCCCACCTTGGAATAATCCCCGACTATGCAAATGTTTGGGGAAAAATTATCGTTAATTCCTAATAAGGGATCTGCCCTTTTACCAATAACTGCCCACAAGGGGGCTACCTTAGGGCAGTCCCAGAAAATATGTAAGGAGGTGCCCTCTCCCTGCCCACATCTCACACAGGCAGAAGATGAGGCTCTACTCATTTTAAATAATTTAACTGGCTTGTAGTATAAATTATTCAAAACTTGGAACTGCAAAAGTCTTAAATGATCCTGCGTAACATAGGTGTAGTTATCCTTCCATATCCTGCATCATTCAAAAAAGGTCTATGGAAATTGTTGAGTTCCAATATTCAGAAACACCATCCACCTGTGGGTAGACTTTGGTGTACAAGCAGGCATATAGCTTAGAGACTGAATGGGACAAGCTGGCTAAGTCAGTGAGTGACTGCAGGAACCCACTCGCATTAGGGTAGTCAAAATTTTCCGCAAAACTTTGCATCACCACATGGCGGAGCTGATACACCTTAAAAGTGAAGTGTTTACCTAGCTGGTATTTCTGCATTATGGGTTTGATTCTAGAAGGTTGGCGCAAGTCACCGCCAAACGTGACTTGCGCCAACCACAACTGCGACATTGACCCTGTGCCCTATTCTAGAAGGGGCAGGGTCTCCGCAGCTAAGTCCTGCGACTTGCGACATGCGGCAAGGTATGCCGAACAGAGGGCGTACCTGGCAAGCATGTCGCAAGCCGCAACTGCATGTCGCAAGTGCACCCCCCTGCCCAGCAAGCCACATTAGGTGCCCTGCAGGCTGGCCACACCTCCAGTCCCCTGAAGTGATCAGCAAGAGCCCTGCAGGGCTGCCCAGACCCCCAGCCCCAAGTGAAATAAGCCTCCAGGGCTACCCACACCAATCTGCCCCCAGGTGATCTGTAAGAGCCTCGCAGGGTTGCTCATTGCACTGCCTCAAAGTGATCTGTAAGAGCCTTGCACACACTGACCCCTCAATCCCACATTGTGAATGCCTGGCAGGGCGGTAAGCGACGATCCCGACACCCATGCCCTGACCTGTCCGGCCAGAGCCCCGGTGTCTAGTTTCACCCAGTTATGACAGTCTGTTTGCTTTTTGCTCGCCCTCAGCCGGCGAGCCTACAGCCTGGTTTCCTCACCTTCCACGGCCACGCTTAACTGAGTTCTGTAGGGAGGTGCCAGCAAAGACATGCTCAGAAATTGACCCCTGAGCCGCCTTTACAGTAGCGCTTCCCACGGAACTCAGTCAGCGGCTGGACATGGAGGTGTGAGGTGGGCTGTGCCAGTTGCTGGCTGGGGACGGGTGGGGTGCTGTGGACTGGCATGGCTGGGTGGGGTTAGCCACTAGACTACCAGGAAGTGTCTGGGTGTATGCTGCATTTGCAGCAGACCTGGTTGGGCAAGGGTGGGGGATGACACCTGGTCTCTGTGGGGCGCTTTACAATAGGAGATCTGGGGCAGTTGTGTGGGGTACTCATGGGCTCTTACAGATCACTCGGGGCAGTTGATTTGGGAGCCTTGCAGGGCTCTTACAGTTCACTCGGGGAAGTTGGTGGGCAGTCTTGCAGGCACATTATGGACAAGTCGGGGCAGGGGCACCCACTGGGCATGCTGGGCATGGGGTGGGAACTGTGGCATGCCCGCTGAACTGCAGGTGGTTTACAGGACCTCGGTGTTCAGAAGTTACACCAGCTAAAAGCTGGTGTAACTTATGTTGCCAGTTCTCCCCCGGGGGGTTCATGTAGAATCCCAACATTGGGGACTTTGTTGCTGCCCTTCTGGAAGGGGGTGCAACACCTGCTGTAACCCCCCCCAGCACCTTGTCGCAGGGGGTTTCTGGCGCAACTGCCGGCGTAACTGCTGTTCAGCGCATGTGGCCTGCACCATGTCGGCCTGCATTGTAGAATCGCGCATGTCGCAACTGCTGGTGTAAGTTGCTACATGTGCCATTCTACTTGGCTCAACTGCTGTTACACCAGGTGTAACTGTACTAGCATCGGGGCCTATGTCTGAAAAGGAGAGGCAAACTTCATCCCTAAATAGGTCACAAACTTTTACCTCTGCTAACTGAGGTAGCCAGGAAAGGGAGAAAGGCTTACCACCAATCCTGAAATTCGGGTTCTGAAAAATCAGCTGTGAAATATCTTTCTTATTTTTATATTTCAAAAAAGTACATAATTGAGCATGTACTTTAATGGAAGTTGCAATCGCTGAGGTACGCAACTTACCCGACAAATCCCTGGGGCCTACATGCAACATAGCAGAGGGAGACATCCCAGAGGAAGCAATCATATCCCGCTCCAAGGAGAGCCAGACTGGAACATATGGAGAAGAGCCATCCCCAGAAGACAAGGAGCACCACCTTAAATACTGGCTTGCATAGCTGGCCCAGTAATACAGTTTGAGATGAGACAGCCGAAGCCCCCCAGGTCTTTGGGTGCTGCCATCTTGTGGCACACCCTTCTCGGAGGCTTACCTAACCAGACAAAGTCTGTAATGATAACATGTATCCGCTTGAACCATGATAGGGGTAACCAAATATTCAGCAGGATAAGCGGGTAGAAAACCAGGGCATTGATGAGGGTTTCTGATAACTGAACAACTTGATCCCTGATATTTGCACCACGTTTATACACTAGTCTAGGTTTCTGTTCTGTGTAGGGGCACAACCTCACATCTATGCTTAGTACATGCCAATGCTTGTTTAATATTTTCTGTAGCTTGTTTGAGTGAGTAGATTTCATCTATAACACTATTGAGTAATGAATCCCCACAGGGGTTATTGACCTAGGCTCCTCAACCATATTTGAGCACCTTAAGGCTGGGGTACTGCACTATTCTCCATGGTGACCTGGTATATATTCTAGAGGCACTGCTTGAATCTTCTGTTTACCACCTGGATGCCTATCAGGAACTGCTTGGGATCCTTACACCAGAAATCTTTTTGTGAAAATTAAATGGGACTTCTTGAAAGTCGAGAGTAGGCATGGTGCTGAGGAAATAGATGCCAAAAGGATACCTGCAACTACAGAGATCACCAAGGGGTGAGGCAGTTTCCTTCTTGGAACCTTAGAACCTGGGCATGAATTCACAAGGATATACCGCTGTGTACCATATAACTAGGGAGAAGAGATGCTGTCAGTGTTTCTGAAGCAGCTAGATTCCTTGGTACTGAGGGAGTACAGAGGAGAAACACTGTCAACAGCAGACATGGACAGAGTCAGAGTAGAACGGGTACTATGGGGTGCAGTGTAATCTGACTAGATACAGGCTGAGGGACTTATAGAATGGTTGGTATTCTATGCAGAAATTATATGGGAGATACATGCGCTAGAAGCTGCTGTGCCCTAGGAGTGGACATACTAAGACCATGGAAGGTGCCTCATCCATCGACACCCAGGTGTGCATCCAGTGTAGAGGAGCTACAGACCCAGAACAATTAGTTAATGGGCTTAGAGATGGAGCTCCAAGACCAAAACTGCTAATCACTGCAGTAAGAGAGCATGAAAAGGGACCTACCCAGTCAGGATTCACTTTTGTGAGGTGTCCCAGAAAAGTGCCATGTGGGGACCATCTCAAGGGATAGAGTTGGATGTCTGTATAGGTGCTTATGTCTGCAAACTGTAAAGTAACCTACCAGACTAGGAACCACTGTGGTAATGTGGACTGATTGTATGCTATATGGGGACTGTTCTGAGAGAGACAAAGGCTGGATTCCCCTCAATGAGCCTTTACATAATAGGATGAGATCTACGACCATTACATCACAGGGCAAGATGTAGGATGGGGATTATATGCTACAGGGTAGGAGAAGCAGGACATTTGATGAAAACATGCCAGTCCCTGAAGGGCTTACAGAAGGTACATGACCAGTTCCAGCAGGAAACTCTGAGTAACAGGACCTTTAGTCAATATTGGGAGAAGTTCTCGAGGAGGACTATGGATCCAAGAACCTGCAGGGGGAGCACTAGGAAGGACTGCCTAGGAGCCAATGACATTCAGAACTCCAGACGTTTTATTGTCTTGTTGATAGTTGCTTGGACCTGAGAGCCAAAGATATATGCCCAGCCTTGAAGGCAGGGGATGCCAGAGAAACAGATGTGTGGAGAGCTTTTCTCTCTCTGCCAGTTGAAAATTGAGGAAGTAGTGCCAAAGCAAACTATGCTCAATCTTCCTCCTTATCATAGAACCTTCTGTGGCTGAGCCAGACTCCATTGATGAAGACGTGAAGTTGGAGAGATATTACTAAGAAGTCAATCTTCTCCGATTCTGTGTAGATTTTGAAGAGCCACTGGAAGACACAAATGTCGAACTATTTGTGCCTTTGGACACAGGACCCATAGCCGAAGAGGATACCAGTGTAGAGGAAGATTGAGATACCTTGGAACTGGAGAATGCTGTGGAACCCATTGTAGCTGAGGATTCTCCATTGCTTTTCAAGAAGATGAAAAGTCGACAAGCAAGGTCCAAGAAAGAAATGCCTGCTCTGTCTGCTGTTCTATGGAAGACGCCCAGCTTGTCATCAAGGTAAAATTTGACTCTTCTGGTGCCTTCCACAACCTGTCATGCACAGCAATTACCAGGAGATCTTTATTAGCCCTAGCTCCTTGCTCCATTTTTGTTTCTGGGTAATGTCTACTAATGGGGCTCCTGCTGACACATTAGACATGAGATATTTGTCTAGCCAGCCAATGTGCTTATTGCTGACCCAAATAATGTTTAGATACAGAGGATTTATATAGACAGTATGTCTATTTATGCTTTATTACCAACTGTCTAATAGCATCTATGTGTCAAGATAACCTATTTATGTTGTTCATGTTGTTTCTAGAGTAATGCTTAAGCATGCTTAAGCATTTGTCTAGACAGGCTAGTGCCTGACTGAAAATTGTTTAGATATGAATACTGTGTCTAGATAGCAGGATGCAGTATAACTATGTTTACTGTTTAGATTAACTATGTGCTTAACCTTGAAATGGATGTCAAGTATTCAGCTGGGGGAAGAGTGTAAGCCCCATGGCATCTGAGAGCTTGCCTTGGACTTCTTGGAGACACAGCTACCAGCCACCCTAATACTTGCTCCCTCTGGTCCCTGGGCTTCTAGCAGGACTGCAGTGGAAGCAGGAAGGAAAATAAGTGATGCCACCTTTAGCACCATGCACTCCATTCCACCATAGCTCCCATCGCATGTCAAAGGTGATCACCTGCCACTGTTACACTGATGGAGGTGCTGCCGATGAAACCAGAAATTCTCCTGATGGATCACCTGACCCGACTGAAACACTAGCACAACACAAAACACAATAAAAGTGCACAATAAGTAAGGATTAAGCTATGAGAAAGGATGGGTCTACTGTGGAATTAATTGGCCTTGTGCCTTCAACGACCCAGCCATGGATTAATTACACAGTAGACCCATCCTTTCGAGTGGCTTAATCCTCTTGTAACATAGCAATGATTGTATGACTAATATTCTCTGAATGAATGAGAACAGACAGACTGATTTAGTTTTGGAATGCTTTATGCTGAGCTGTTAAACGAGGTGTACACACAGTACAAAACAATTGGAACACACCTATTGGAAATATCATGGCTGCTATTTAATTTTTGCATTTTTCATTACAAGCTTTAAGCTTTCTAACATCAAAACATATTTTAGAATTTTTCAAAAACTTGCAGTTAACTTTCTACGCTAGTGTAACCCCCCTGTTACCCGGGGTTACTAGAATTCCAGTAAGACCTAGTGGTAGGCAGGGAAGGCAGCTTGTGAAACTCCAGTTAAATGGATTTCACACTGTCTCACTCTGTTCTCAGTCTCAGCTGAGACTGAGGGATGACATCATTTAGAACTGTCGCAGCTGCATAAGCCGCACTGGAATGTTGCAGTTGGAGGTTAGAGTAGAAAAATTGGGAATCTGAAATCAGTTCTGTTGCAGTCTGTAGTAGAAGAGGTGCTCTGCTGCAGGCAGGCCCTCAGAGCTCTAAGCTCTGCCAAAGAGCTACTTTTGTTGTATAGGTGTGTGTTCTCACCTGAAGAGGAACACAAGAAGAGCACATTGAAGTGGTGGAGACCACTTTCACTGGTTCAGGGCCCCATCCCTGTGGGGATGGGGGGAAGGAATCAGCCTGCTTCCAGGGGCAACCCCCCCGGTCCAGCTAGGGAAAAGAAGCTGCCTGCTTTAAGTTCGTGCTGAGGCACCAGAAGCTCTGGACGAGAGTTTGTTTGAGGAGAAAACGCCTGTGGGGCACCGACAACCAAGGGGTGAGTTCGCTCTGTTATATGGCCATGTATATTCACCTGAATCAAGAGGAAACTAAAGGGACTGTTACTGTGGGGTCAAGAAAAGACAGCCAAGTACAGTTTGGAAGATGTGGGGATTGGACTGCTTAACTCGGTTGGGGGTCTAGAGTAATGGACACAGCCTCTTATTAAGTATGTTCAAGTTCAGCACAAATAGGATGTAAAGACAGTAGATTGAATGTGGCATACATTTAAAAAAGAATCTACACAGCAAAGTGTTTTAAAGGATGAGGTGTTATAGTCCAGAGAAATGGCCGGGTATGAATTATGGGAGCGAGAGGTGGGAGACCCCCCATCAGTAGTAACCAAATTCATCTCTACGGATTTGCTCTGGGACACCTGTTGCTTTCTCTCAGGTACTTGGCCAGTGCCTGAGGAAAGTACCCAGATATGGGATTGATGAGAAAGATTCCTTTATGGAGCAGAAGTGCTCATAGGTGGTTTAGGGAGCCACCAGTAAATGTTTCCATGCTATATGGAAAGTGTCCAAGTGGCTGGCAAGGGAGCCGAGCCAGGAAAAACCCAGAACAGTGTACAACTTCGGGTTGTGTGCCCAGTGTGTTTCAGAGCCTGAGGGCTAAAGTGAATGAGGATGCATTCTGGTCTCCTTAAATCTGCATTACCAGGAGTGTAGCCCCGTGGGGGTCCATCTATGCTTTGTTTATTCTGTTGGATGTGAATAAAAGCCACACTTTAGAATCCCTCTTCTGGTATTGGACATTACAGTTATTGCTTCCTTTGTGTGGAATTACTTGGGTGCCCCTGTTGCAGAGTAGCCAAACCTAGCCAATCTGCCGAGTGACATATTCCTCCCCGAACCCAGCCCACCAGGTAGGACTGTCAAGATAGAAACGGCATACCTGGGTGGGGGTTACACTAGGTTCTTCAATTTTCATCTGTGTGTATTACAAGATATGGGTTGCACTGCATGATGGGAGTGTGCTAGGATAGATCTTCATGCTTTGTTCCTGCAGTTCCCTTGGCAGACCAATAGCTGGCTATGAAACAATACTAGCAGCACAGCACTCTTTTTCCAAATGTACTGAATTGTGCCAATCTGAAAAAAACTTTAATAGACCAAGTATTATTTTCTGAGTATTAGCTTCACTTTTTTCATCTCTAAATTATCTAGCTCAACAGGAGATAAAACAACATGACGTTTACTGCTCTCACCTTTCAAATACTTGTTTTGACTAGTGTTCTTTTCTCTTTGATTTCCTTTTGTTTTCTCACTTTCTTTATTTTTCTTTTTCACCAATAGAAGTAGCCTCTTTCTTTGATCTTGTTTTATCTCACTGTCTTTGTTATTTTTGCTTTCTGTTTTAGAAGGTGCAGGTTCATCTTTACAATAGTGTGCATTTACCAAGGTAGTGAAGCCCACTACTCCACACATACAAAAGATGACATTAAAATTATGTATTGCTCTCCTTCTGTGCTTCACTTGTGAATGGTGATACACTGGGTGAGTGGGTGGCAAAATCAAGGAATTCTGCTGTTTTACGATGGCTGTGAAATGATGCTAACAGCATAACGCTGTTTTACAGCCATCTGTTGGGCTGCCATGGGAACTACACTTGAGCAAAGAATTGTTGGAGCAAGCAGAAACAGCAAAATATTTGCATGCTATTTTAACTTGTATACTGCTTTTGCCTATGGTGGATCATCAAGATACTACATCACAAACCATGGTCTACTTGGGAATTAGTCCATGGTTGATGAGGTACCACCTGTTATATTTAGGCCACTAGAAATTCAATATTTCAGTGTGCAAATGTATGCCATGTTATAATGTTTGCTTTAATATTGTTTATTAAACTGTAAATTGCAATCTGTTTTGGTTGTATGGAGAGTGTGTTTGTGTAGTTATTAGTTGCATTAGTATGTAGTTTAAGGTGTGAATGGTGGGACAGGGTGGGTTTTTGTGGGTAACCTGTCATAATTTAGTTTTAGTTTTTGTGAATGGTGGAGTAGGGTGGGCTTCTGTGTTTTTTTATTATAATGTAGTATTTTTTAGTTTTAGAAAAGTACTGTAGGCATTTCTCAGCACATGCCTTGACATTCTGTTTTCTGGTGCCTCTTGTAAGCATGTCTACTTCCTGAACCACCTGCAGCAGTTTTGTCCATTCATGGAGTCTCAGTGTGCTCCACCTGCAGCAGTAATTAGGTGCTGTGTAGGACTCAGGATCCTTCAGAGATGGAGCAAGGGTCACAGTGGAGGTCATGGGGAGTTGATGGGGGGGAATCAGATGGGTGAAATTTAAAAGATGCCCTAGGGGAAAATTAAGCTAGCATAGGGGTTTCCCTGTTCTGGTTCCAATACCCCTGTATCTGCATTATGGTAACAGGCAGGTGATTGTCAGACCAGCCAATTCTGCTCCTCCCCTTCAGGTTGTTCTTTGTAATGCAAGATCAATGAGGAATAAGACTGCTGTGATGGAGGCATTCATTGCTGATTCAACAGCCGACCTTGTTTGCATCATGGAGACCTTACTGGGGGATGACTGTGTTCTCGTACTAGAAGCATCTATGCCTGCTGGGCTCCATGTGGTACACTGCCAAAGGCTGGAGCACAGGTGGGGTGGGGGGGGCATCTGTTTTAGATCTGCACTGGGGCTCACAGCATATTCCATGGGAATAACCAGATCTTTTGAATGCATGACTTCTAGGGATGGGCCACGAACAGGGTGCAGGATCATCTGTGTATAATGGCCTCAGGGCCATGAGGGGGAATTCCTGCAGGAATTGGTGGATTTCATGGCCAACCAGGTTCTGGACACCTCTTGTGCTGGTGGATTTCAGTGCATGGGTAAACAATGACACCCCCCCTTGCTCAACAGTTCCTTCAGTTGATGTTATCACTGGGCCATGCATAGGCTATTTCCTCTGGTATCCACCAGCATGGCCATGCCTTGAATCTGTTCTTTTCATTGAGCCTTGATATAAGTGAAATCAAGGTTGATCTAGTTGCATGTCTGGATCATCATGCTGTGAATTTCTCTGCTGGAGTCCGTGGAGTATTACTCCTATGAAGATGATCTGGTAGTGCCAAAAGTACAGTTTGGAGCCTAGCAAACTCCAAATAGAACTGAACTCCTTAGGTATAATGTTGGCTTGTACTACAGGAACTGAAAAGGCTGTGGAGTGCTACAATATGGCCCTCATGTCTGTCTTGGAGTCCCTGGCACCTTATCACGTTGATCCCTCAACATTCCATTGCAGCTTACTATAGTATGATGATGAACTGCAGCATCTGAATACTGATGGATGGACGTTGGAGCATGGAGATCCCGCTCTGAGGGCAAATTGGTGCTGAGGGTACATTATGGTGTGTATCAATGGGCAATCACCACGTGTTTCTGTCAAGGATGATTGCTGCAGCAAAGAATTGGCTATTTCACACTGGTTCCATGTGATAACAGCATGGCAAAATGGTGATGGCAATTTCAGCCCAGCAATATGAACACCAGGAAAGACAGTGAGTGGAAACTTTACTGAGAGGTCGGAACAGCAAAAATCAAATTAACACCACTCAAAAGTTTAGAAGCGCGTGGCCTTGCCACCCCCCCAACCCCAAACACACAGGGGGCTTCACCCCATGCTCCCCCTTACTTAAAGGAGTAGTCCACACAAACCATGCAAAAATATATGTTGTGCAGTGTTTTAATTTGTATGTGAAGTTCTAGTGTTTCCTTCCCTCTGACTGCTATTAGGAGTTTTTCCTAAATTAGCCTGCTAGCTTTACGCTAGTTTTATGACCCCTGGGGATCTTCATCCGAGACAGTTTAATTGTATTCCTTGTTCCCACAGTGCATCTTGTCTCATGTGACAGTGATGTAACAGAGACCCAACATTCAGCACACACATGCCAAACAAACTAAATATCTTGGAAGCTTTACAAGCTGCACAAAAATTACCTGCAGCAAAGTTCTTCATGACAGTAAGACCTTTACAATGAGGGTAGTCACTAAGCTGAATTCAATAGATTTTAAAACATAGCCATCTCTACTGTAGTGAACTGATTGTAAAGCAATGCTTTCAGCTGGATTTATGGTCTCTGCTGCATCACTGTCATATGAAACAATGTGCATTGTAGGACAAAGGAATACAATTAAGCTGTCTCATGAGGAGATCTTCAGGGGTTGTAAAACTACCCTAAAGTTAGCAGGCTAATTTAGGAAAAACTCTTAATAACAGACAGAGGGAAGGACACACAACAACTTAACATACAAATCAAAACACTCTGCACAACATATGTTTTTTGCAAGTTTTGGGTGGACTACTCCTTTAAATATACATACTTGAAGACACACTATACACCACAGGAATGTCTTGCTGTTCCGATGCCTTGGTGAAGTTTCTATTTGCTGTCTTTCTGAGCGCTTATATTGATGGGCTGACATTGTCTTTGCCATTTTTGCTGTGCTGTTTTGACAGGACACCTTCTGCACCATAGACATATCGATTAATCCCCTCTGTTTGCAATCTGAATATGCTTTTTCCACAGCCACGTGCAAAAGGTTTAACCACATTTTTTGTTGACAAGATGACCTTTATGTGGACTAGGATCTCTTCAAATGGTCTGTTATGGACTGGCAGTGGCCAGTTGCCAAGGGGCTTAGACAATCTATCATCCTGGGCAGACCTTCGACCAGTTGTAGAAGAGGAGGTGCTCTGGGTGGTCTCTAGGTTTTGCCCCACCTGCTGTACTTTGAACCCCAAGCTTGTCTGGCTGCTGATTGGTTATCTGGAATCCATGGGGGCCATTTTCTCTGAGATCATTAGGTGCTCACTTTTGGAGGGTGTCTCCCCACAGAACTGAAAAAGGCTGTGGTGAGATCCCTTCTGAAAAACAAAATCTATGGACTCTGACTGTGTTATGAATTATGGACCTGTCTTAAACCTTCCCTTTTTAAGGAAGTTGGTTGAGAAGGTAGTCATGGTGCTGTAGCTTGAGGATCACTTGGTTCAATGTGACATTTATGAGCCTCTCCATTTGGGCTTCAGGCCTTGTCACAGCACCAAGACTGCTCTTGCCAAAGTGCTTCATGATCTCCTCACTGCGAAGGATAGAGGGAATAGGACCTGTCTTGGTCCTTGTAGATCTCTCGTTGGCATCTGACACAGTGAGCCATAGGGTGCTCTTGGATCACTTGAGGCAGGTTCCATGTGATAATGGTAACTGCGCAATAGTGATCGCCATTTGGGTGACCCTATTTTGCAGAAAATTAATTTCAGCGATGTAGACTCATGGCGAACAACAAGGTGGTACCGGAGACTTATATTTTATTGTTTTATGCAGGGGACTGCACCCCCTGTACCCCCTCCTAAAGGATTTTCAGCTCCAGGGGGGTGCATGTTGGGGGGGTGAAAATCTAAAAAAAAGCAACACATGACCTGGCACAAAAAATAATTGCACCCGGAACCTAACCCAGCACCCTTTCAACCCCAGCCTGCCACCAACCCACCACGCCACATGACCAACTTGGCAGCCCACCACCACACTACACCCCACAAACCGTTCCTCCCCTTCTACCCATCGCATGGCGTGGTCCCTCTCCACCCACCCCTGCGCGCGTGTATACATAGCGACATCCTGTCACTATATTCACCGAACCCCCTATCCGGTCACCCTCCCTGCCTGGTAACCCAGTGTAAAAGCACCATGATTGAGTCACCCTTTCTGAAAGCACTCAGTCACGGTTGCCTAATACACAGGATATCCCTGAGGCACTATGTGGGACTCACCGGTACAGTCTTGTGCTGTCTGACTGGGAGAGCATAGCAGGTGGTACCAGGTATTTTCCTCTTTAGCAGTACTGTGCCCAGATGTGGAATGCCTCAAGGCTTGATCCTTGCCCCTATGTTCGCTTTGTATTTGTTGCCACTGGGTGAGATCATTAGGTGATATGGTGCTGAGTTTCACTATTTCCAGTCAGTGTCAGTGGCTCAGCAAGTAGCACACTTGCCTCTGAGGTCAGGAGATCAGAAGGCTGTGGGTTCTATCCCCACACCAGGCACTTGGGTTAATATCCCAATTCTGACACTGCAGTGCAGCATGAGGGTGGGGTGCTGCACTCCTGAGGTGCCGTCTTTCAGATGAGACATTAAACAGAGGTCCCATCTGCCTGTTCTGTTGGTAGTTCAGGTGGATGTTAAAGATCCCATGACACTTCTCGAAAAGAGTAGGGGAATTTCCTCAGCGCCCTGGCCAAATTTCACCCCTTCACTAAAATACCACCAACAGCTTAATCTCATTCAAAGTCAGTTGGCATTCATTTGTATCCCCCTCCCCCGGGTCGTGCCTGAAAATAGGCAGAATTTGTCTAGTGCACTTACCTGGTCAACAAAAACTAAATAAAAATAAAATAAAATAAAAAAAATTATGCAGATGATAATCAGCTGTACCTGTCCTGTGCACCAGAGGATGGGAATAACAGTTTCACTGGTGCTTTGGTGAAATCAGTGACTGGATGACCTCCATCTGGTTGAGTCTTAGAAACATTGAAACAGAATTTGATGGCAGATAAGGACTGCTTGACCTACCTAGTCCGTCCTTTTTTCCGTGCCTATAGTATCACTGCAGATCCTACTTGATCTTTGGCCCATTCACTCCCCCCTCCCTTTCCCTAAGATTCCCTTATGCCTGCCCAATGCATTCTTGAGCCCCACCACTGTTTTTTTTTTTTCCCTCAACACCTCCACTGGAAGGCTGTTTCAGGAATCCACCACTCTTTCTGTGAAGAAGTACTTCCCCACATCTCTCCTGAATCTACTCTTCTCCAACTTCTTATCATGCCCCCTTCTCCTCGAGCACCTTTTCTTCTGAAAAATACTCCCCTGATGTACTGTACCTTGTTTACCCCTGTGAGGTATTTAAAGGCCTCTATCATATCCCTCCCTCCTCTCTTTCAGGGTGTACATATTTAGGTCCTTTAATCTCTCCTCGTAGAGCTTCTGATGCAGACCCTGTACCATTTTAGTTCCTCTTGTCTGAACTGCTTCCAATCTATGTCCTTTCTAAAATGTGGCCTACAGAGCTGAACACAGTACTCCAGGTGGGGCTTACCAGAAATCTATACAGAGGCAAGACCACCTCCCACCGCTCCCTATGCCCCCCAGCATCCCACCTGCCCTGCCAGCTGCTTTGTTGCATTGCCTGCCCACCTTTAGGTCATCTGATATGATCTCCCCAGGTCTCTTTCCTGCTTGGTGGTTGTCAGTACCACCCCCCCATTTTGTACTCTGCCTCTGAGTTTCTGTGCCCCAAGTGCATAATTTGGCACTTTTTCTCCTAAAACCCCAGCTGCCATACCCTTTCCCACTCCTCGAGTTTTCTCAGGTCTCTTCTCATCCTTTCCACCCCCCTGTGATGTCCACCCTATTGCAAACTTTGGTGTCTTCCACAAAGAGGTAGACTGTCCCTTCCATCTCCTCTTCAGTGTCACTTAAAAAACATTAAGGAGGACTGGTTCTAGCACTGATACCTGAGACACTCCACTGATCACCCTCCCTTCCTCTGAGTGAACTACATTTACCACTGCCTTCTGCTGCCTATCCCTTAACCAATTGTTTACCCAGTTTACCATGTTTGGACCCTCTCCTAAGCTACCCAGCTTGCTTAGTTGTTTCTTATGTGGAACACTATTGAACGCCTTACTGAAATATAGTAGCCTATATCCATTGCTCCACCCTGAGCTAGTTCCTTGGTCACTCAGTCAAAGAAATCTATCAGATTTGTTTGACATGACTCCCACCCCTTGAACCCATGATGCCTCTGGTCTTGCAGCACACTGAATTCAAGATATTCCACAGTACTTTCTTTTCAACAGTGATTCCATTAACTTTCCCATCACTGAAATCAGCCTGACTGACCTATGATTGGAAGCCTCTTCCCTGCTACCACTTGTGTGAATTGGGACTACATCTGTCCTCCTCCAGTTCTCTGGGATCATGCCTGTTTCCAATGAGCTGTTAAACAGGGCCATCAGAGGTGTATCCAGTACCTCCCTGAGTTTCCTCAATACCCTTGGGTGGACACCATCTGGTCCCATTGCTTTATCCGCTTTCAGGTTTGTGAGTCGATTTAGGACTCTCTTCTCTGAAACTTGACTACTGTCCATCTCCCTCCTGCCAATGCTTTTGTTACATTTTTGTGGCCCCTCCATGTCTCTCTTCTCTGTGAACACTGAACAAAAGTATTTGCTCTGGACATTTGTGTGGAGGGGTTGTGGGATAACAGATGGACCAGACACCAAACTTCAGGTTCAACACACAGTCTCTGTGTGATGTTTATTCAAAATTCAGGAGATAACCTTAAACAATGGCATATCCCTTCTTCAGTACATCAGTTTGCAGCAACAGACTATGTACCTCTTTTCTCTGCACTTAGCCAGCATCTACTCACTCACTGATCTCCTGATCTAACTTAACAGTCGCAATTCAGCCTCCACCCCATACAGACCTTGTCTGCTTGGGTGGTGGGGGATCAAATAAAAAAACAAAAAAAAAACAAGCTAAAGACAAAGAACCTCAGTGCAGAAGCACTGAAACATGGGTTACCCCAAGAGGGCATTGACAATAAACCAAGTTTCAATGAAAAACACAACATCACACATACTTCTATAATGCAAAGCATCACGGGATATATGCAAATCAACATGACATTTCAGAGTGTCTCAGTTTACAGCAATTTACATGCATTTTAAATAGCACAACTAACTCAATTTTTATAATACAGTCAACTAGTACTTTTTACCTTTATCAAAACACCTAGTGCCATGGTATTTTCAACATTTCCAGGTTTCATAAACATAAAGTATATACAATACCTCAAGGTATTTTATGACATAGTAGTGCTGTTACATACTAAATCCAACAACGATAAACACAACATGTTTTACATACGCTCGGAGGTCACCACAATAACGTCCCTGTATGAGGACCTGAGAAGGAAAAGGAAAATTAAAGAGGACACTATAGCATAGTTAGGAAAGGGAAGGGGTGCCCATAAGTGGCTAACCTTATGGACTAGAAATTGTAAAGGATAGATTAGGCTAAGAATCAGAAGAACTGTTGCAACAGATTTAAGAAAAGGTCAGATCTCAAGAGTGGCAGGAGCTCCCTGTCACATATCCCCCACCTTAAGAGGAAAGCAGTTATTGCAGACTGCTTACCACCTTCCTGTCTCAGGAAGGGATGGAACTTCCACCCATACATCTTCAGAAGTTCTGTCTTAGGGTCCCTATTAACGTTAAACATTCCATCATAAATGTAGTGGATATCATCATTTTTTTCCCTGAGGAGTTAACACATTTCTCAACAGAGACTAACATTACCTTCCCATCTCCTTTCAGGGAAAATCCGTCATATTTTATTGACCGAAAATCTGGACGGCTGTAAAGTCCAGTAACATAGAAAGACTTTCTCTGGGGTGAGTAATTACCAGCTCCAACCCCACCAAACATATTGGTTTTAAGCAGGGCCCAGTCCTAGGTTTAACCCCTTTACATAAACCCACTATGTCTCTTGATTCATTTATTTCACTTGCTATTGATACTGACACCTGAGGGTAGACACTCTTTTAGTGTTACCCCAAAAACAGGTTCCAGTCCATTTCCACCCACCTCCTTCTTGGTAGGTTTCCCTCGGAAAAGAATAAAACACACATACCACCTCAGACTCTTAACATATTGTAACATTTTGGTAACATTAGCATCTTTAGCCTGCAGTATACCCCAGTCAATACTGTTAATAGATGTAGCTGCATCAAAACAAGAAAAAGTCCCTTCAGCCTCATAAGCTTCTTTTTGCTTGTGTGGAGTCTTCAGCCCCAGCACAATATCACTAGGCACAGTCTTACCTGGGGTCTCACATTCAAGTTCCATACTTGCATCTCCAACCTCCAACAGGTAACATCCTGGGAAAACAGGCAACAAAGGAATATCCTGCTCAGTAAGGCGGTCATCCTCCAGCCGAGCCCATGAAAAATCCTCCTTTGATTCTTTATCCAGACTCTCTGGCAGGGACCTCTCAAGCACCTGGCACCGGTGTTCCACCTCTCTGCATAGTCGGTCTGCCTCCAGCCATTGCCCACTCATCCAGTGGATCATCTTCATCAGGGTCTCCACCTCCTGGGTGTTGTCTCTTGCATATCCAGTCTGTCTCAACCTGCATCGCTTCATTGTCTTCAGGCTTGGCCTTCATCTGAACTCCCAGGTCCAGTCCAGGCAGTAGCTTCTCTCCCAGTCTGACGGCCATGGTTCTGATCAGAACTCCATGGACTTTCTTCTCCAGGTTCTCCTCTGGCAGCTCCTGGTCATCAGTCCACCTGGGATATCTGGGCAATATTCACCAGAAAGCATCCCTCTTCGGCCAGTCCAGATGCTTCCAGCAAGTTCTGACACCAAGTCTGTGGATGGGTTGTGGGATAACAGATGGACCAGACACCAAATTTCAGGTTCAACACACAGTCTCTATGTGATGTTTATTGAAAATACAGGAGATAACCTTAAACAATGGCATAGCCCTTCTTCAGTACATCAGTTTGCAGCAACAGACTATGTATGTCCTTTCTCTGCACTTAGCCAGCACCTACTGACTCACTAATCTCCTGATCTAACTTAGCAGTTGCGATTCAGCCTCCACCACTATGCAGACCTTGTTTGCTTGGGTGGTGGGGGCTCAAATAAAAACAAAAAATAAGCTAAAGACAAAGAACCTCAGTGCAGAAGCACTGAAACATGGGTTACCCCAAAGGGCATTGACAATAAGCCAAGTTTCAAAGAAACACAACATCACACATACGTCCATAATGCAAAGTATCATGGAATATATGCAAATGAAAATGACATTTCAGATTGTCTCAGTTTACAGCAATTTACATGCGTTTTAAATAGCACAACTAACTCAATTTTTATAATGCAGTCAACTAGTACTTTTTACCTTTATCAAAAACACCTAGTGCCATGGTATTTTCAACATTTCCGGGTTTCATAAACATAAGGTATATACAATACATCAAGGTATTTTATGACATATTAAATCCAACAATGATAAACACAACCTGTTTTTCATATGCTCGGAGGTCACCACAATAATCTCCCTGTACGAGGACCTGAGAGGGAAAAGGAAAATTAAAGAGGACACTATAGCATAGTCAAGAAAGGGAGGGGGTGCCCATAAGTGGCCAACCTTATGGACTAGAAATTGTAAAGGATAGATTAGGCTAAGAAATAGAAGAACTGTTGCAACAGATTTAAGAAAAGGTTGGTCCTGAAGAGTGGCAGGAGCTCCTTGGCTATATCCACTGCTCCACCCTGAGCTAGCTCCTTGGTCACTCAGTTAAAGAACTCTATCAGATTCATTTGACATGACCCCCCCCACCCGTGAACCCATGATGCCTCTGGTCTTGTAGCACACTGAATTCAAGATATTTCACAGTACTTTCTTTTCAGCAGTGATTCCATTAACTTTCCCATCACTGAAATCAGGCTGACTGACCTATGATTGGAAGCCTTTTCCCTGCTACCACTTTTGTGAAGTGGGACTACATCTGCCCTCCTCCAGTCCTCTGGGATCACTCTTGTTTCCAATGAGCTGTTAAACAGGGCCATCAGAGATGCAGCCAGTACCTCCTTGAGCTCTCTCAATACCCTTGGGTGGACACCATTTGGTCCCATTGCTTTATCCACTTTCAGGTTTGCAGGTTGCTTTAGGACTCTTTTCTCTGAAAATTGACTAGCGTACACCTCCCTCCCACCAATGTTCCTGTTACATTTTTGTGGCCCCTCCATGTCTCTTTTCTCTGTGAACACTGAACAAAAGCATTTGCTCAGGATGTCTGCCTTTTCCTGTTCTCCCTCTGCACAGTCTCCCATTCCCTTCTTAATCTTACAATCCCACCTCTGGTCTTCATTTTTTCACTTACATAACTAAAAAATAGTGTTGTTCCCTTTTGTTACTGCCTTGGCTATTGTCTCTTCAGTTTGCACCTTTGCACTTCTCACTGTTCTCCCCGCTTCCCTCAGTTTCCCCTGATAGACCTCCCTATCCTCCTTCCTCTGCATCTCCTTATATGTTCTGAATGCTACCCTCTTAGCTTTCATCTATTCTGCCACCTAGTTCAGGAACCATAGCAATCTCTTTTTTCTCTTTCTTTTGCTTCCTTGCTTGATGCAGATGTGTTTCGACTTGATTATGGCCCTTTTTAGTTCCCCCCACTGTTCATACACCCCACCCAATCCACCCCCCTTTGCTAGGTAATTCCTCAAGCATTCACCCATCTTTTTAAAATCTGCCCTCCTGAAGTCCAAGACCCTCACATTTGTGTACATCAATTCCACAGCCATCCTTATACTGAATGAGATTGTATGGTGATTGCTGGTCCACAGGTGGCCCCCTACCTTCACATCTGCAACTACATGTAGTTCAAGAGCTGACAAAACCAAGAATAGCAGACAGTGATATTTTACAAATTTAAAGAAGCAGGCAGCTATAACATTTTATTTTTGAAGTATTTTTTTTATTTTCATTTTGCTCATTAGAAGGTTTTCTATGTGATAGCATTGTGCAGAATGAGTGGAATAGCACTTTGCCAGGCAGCTAAACATCTACAGTTGTTCTGTTCCTCCCACTACATCATCAGCATTGTGACCTCACAGACAGTAACATCAAGGATGAAGGACCTGACAGCTGCTTAGTGGCTTTACCCGAGTAGCTGTGATGTTACATTCAGTGAGGTCATAATGCTGATGATGTAATTGGAGGAACAGATCTAGTCATGTCAGCTACCAGATAGAGTGCTGTGCTACATATCACACCACCTAACAAACAAGTTAAAAAAAAAATCTGATTAATCAAAGGGGAAAAAATACCTGAGATATGAAAGATGTTTTTGACTGTTCTTAAAAGCGAATATAGTTTTAGACAGTACACTAGCTCTTTAACCCAGGTAAGACAGAGGTACTGCTTGTCGTATCTGGTCTCGTGGGTCAGCAGTCAGAAGTGTTGTTGCCATGTTGCCAGCTTTAAATGGTGACACAGTTCAAGCTATGGATTTGGTAAAGAATCTGGATGTCACTCTGGGCTGCAAGCTGATTCTGGAATTACAAGTGTCAGCTGTAGTTCAGGGTGATTTTTCTACCTTTTCAATATCACCCGGCTCAATCCACATCTTGCATGATAGTACATGCCTTAATCACCTCAAGACTGGATTACAGTAACATTTCACACGTAATGTTATCTGGAGACTTGACATGCTGCCTGCAGTTAGTCCAGAATACTGCAGCCCAGCATGTATGTAATGCTGGTTCACCATAGTCAGCGCTGGCTGCAAATTTAGTGGCATATCAACTTCATGATATGCTTGATTACATACAAGGCCCTACACAATTTGAGTTCTGACTACCTGAAAGATACCCTGCTTCCTCACACCCCTATGCACTCTCTCCGCTGATGCAGGTCTTCTAACAGTTCTTGTTTCTGATTGAAATTTTCAGGTGATAGAATCTTTAGTATTGCTGCTCTGGTTCTATGGAACTCCCCTTTACCTGGTGTTCTGTCGTCCGGCACTGTGGATGCTTTTAAGAGAGCATTAAAAACATGTTATTATGAGCTTGGCTACTGCTTAGTTGTGTTATTTATGGATGTACTTTTGCTCATTTATTAATCTGTGATTTTTATTGTTTTACTGTCCTGTGAGGCACTCAGAGCTATTCGGAATGGGTGCCATAGAAATTAAAAGTTGCCTTGCCTTTTTAAGAGCAGGAGCCATTTTGAAATTAAGACCTTGTGGTTAGTACTCCATGACTACAAAACCAGCAGCCATCTTAGCCACCTCTGACCTCTATTATCATTGCATTGGGGTTAAAAGGGGCAGCCAGCCAATCAGGCTCAGGAAACCTGCCAAGAAGCCACAGAGGGTTTTTGGGACACAGAAAGACTTCATTAGTTTGCTCAGAATACAGGTGACCAATCAGCCATTGAGGATAAGCCAGATAGACCCTCCCATGTGACTGACAGAAGATCTCAACTGATGGGAGTGTTAAATCCACCCATGAATGGCAGGAGCAGTTCCAGAACTTTTCAGTCTACATCAGAAACAGCCTGGAGTCAAAGCTGCTTCTGAGCCTGTCAGAGTTGGAGGCCTACCTAGGGCTTGTACGACATCAAGAGGAGACTTCAACTCACAGAGAATGAGGGCGAGGGAGACACACACTCAAATTTGCAGCTAAAGGCATCAGCCTGTAAGGGTAAAAGCACAAATCAGTGCACAGATTGGGCAAACAGGATTAAAATGGAGAAAACACCAACATATATTAAAAGAGTAGGTTGATTTTTAAAAAAAGAAGCACACACGGGCTAATGCATAAACCATAAACGTGCCTTGCTAACTCCAGTGCTTTGTATCTTCACAGAGACACTTTCTCAGGGGCAAGTGGTCTGGAGAGAAGCAGTGTGGGGGGAATGTGTCACTGTACCCCCAGTGTTTTTAGCTATTTTGTATGTAATATGGTGCCAGGAGCCTACTGCATTGAAAAGAGCAGGGTCTCCTTTGAGGACATGCCCTGTTACTTGAACTTACCTTATTATTCTCAATAAATATTTGCCAGAGTTTGATTCTGTATTTTAGGTAGCTTTTTTAACTCACATTGCCACTTATTTTTTTATTTATTTTCTGTGGACTGGTCATGTGGACATGGTCTACCTAGACTTTAGTAAGGCATTTGACACAGTCCCGCACAAAAGATTAATAAACAAATTAGCCAGACTGGGAACGTGGGTCCTAGGGTGGTGATCTGGGTAAAAAATTGGCTGGACAACAGGTCGCAGAGGGTAATAGTAAATGGCATCTACTCTGAAGAAAGGGGTTTACTAACAGGGTACTGCAGGGTTCAGTATTGGGACTGGTCCTCTTTAATGTCTTTATAGGTGACATTGCGGAGGGATTGGATGGAAATGTATGCCTCTTTGCAGACAACACAAAGATCTGCAACAGGATTGATACACAAGGGGGGGGTGGAAAGGACAAGAAGGGACTTAGCAAGGTTGGAGGAATGGTCAAAAGTATGGCAGCTTAGAGTCAATGCAAAGAAGTGCAAAGTAATGCACCTGGAAAACAAAAACCCAAGGGAAGAGTACACAATGGGGGGAGGGGTATTAACGACAACAAAAATGGAAAGGGACCTGGGGGTAGTCATATCAGATGACCTGAAGGTAGGCAAGCAATGTGAGAAGGTAGTAAGGAGGGCTGGGGGGATACTGGGATGTATAGGGAGAGGCATCACCACTAGAAAACAGGAAGTTGTCATCCCTCTGTACAGACAGTTGGTGATACCCCATCTGGAGTACTGCGTGTAGTTCTGGAGACCCCATCTCCGCAAGAACATAGACAGGATGGAGGCAGTCCAGAGAAGGGCAACTAAAATGGTGCAGGGTCTGCACCAGGAGCCATATGAAGAGAGACTAAAAGAGCTTAATATGTATACCCTCGAGGAAAGGGGGGGGGATGATAGAAACTTTCAAGTACCTCAAGGGAATCAACAAAGTCCAAGAGGGTAGCATCTTTCAGAAAAAGAGAAGTGCAAGAACAAGAGGACACAACTGAAAGATAGAAGGGGGATGACTCAGGGGCAATGTGAGGAAGACTTTTTTCACAGAGCGGGTGGTGGATGCATGGAATGGCCTTCCTGAGGAGGTTGTGGGGTCAAAAAACAGATGGGAAATTTAAGAATGCATGGGACAGACATAAGGCAATTCTAGTGGGAGGTAGGAGGAAGTAGGCTGTTGGTAAAACTAGGATCTGCAGCTTATCCGATAGGTAGGGAAATGGGCAGACTAGGTGGGCCAATCGGTCCTTATCTGCCGTCAAAGTCTATGCTTCTATGTTTCTTATTATTTTCAATTGGTTTCAAATACCTTCTTTGATCCGTAGCCATCTGTTTGGTCTTTGTTGATGGGTCTCTCCTCTAATTCTATTTTAATTTTCTGTAGTGCTCCACATTGTCAATGGGTAGTGATTACAGCTGGGGTGTTGTGTACCCAAGTAGGGGAAATGGCACAACCCAAAGGCAGAATCGGCATAGAATGTTTGGCACATGAGCATTCTAAACAGCAATAACTCTCCAGTCTTCATTGTGCCATCAAAGGGGAAACAACTAAAAAGCTTCTCTGAAGAAAGTCAGCTTCTAATCTTCTGGGGTTGCAATTCTGCATAGCAGGGTGTGGCTACCTGGTGATATGGAGCACCCCTAAATTAAAATTGTATCTGTTAAACTGCTGCTTTCAAATTGGCTAGCCTGCTCTTCTCATTTTGACTGCCTGTGCTTGAATTGGGGCCACATCTGCCACATCCTTTTGAAGTGATATATTTCAACAGGTCTCCGATTACTTTTATAAAAAAAAAAAAAAAAAGGGTGCCTCAGATAAGTACCTGTTCTTCTTTGTGGATTTTTAGTTTAGGACATTCCTGGGGGTTTCCCTACATCTTTAGGCAGCAGTTCCTTCCCCCTCACTTTTTAGTATCTCTCTTTTGTTGTGTTTGCCTATCAGGTGTTTGTTTTTGGTACTTTTGAGAGGACACTGACCCTTTATTTTGGCTCTCTTGCCTTCAGTGGCATTTCCTCCTTTATTTCTTCTCAGCAGAGTGAAAAAAAAAAGAAAGGTTCTGGGGAGAGAGCTTTTAGACACTGGGTAGTCTCAGAGTCTTTCCATGGTTCTGCAGCATTTTTACACCCTTCAGACAGTTTGGTGTTTTTTCTAGGATCCATTGAGCCACTCAGATTTCTGTCATTTTTTTCCGCCCTTCACTGTCCATTGGACACATGCTCTCTTTTTCTTCAGAGGCTTCTTTAGCCTCAGCACGCCATTCAGGCACCACTGTTGTGCATGCCCTACCCACGATGTGCTGATGTCATGCACAGCATTGTGATGTCATGCACGTGCACTGTTTGACTGAGCATACATGCTCCTGCACTTTTCTAGTGTTAGATGTGGCAACTCTGCTCTGTTCAAGCTTTTCTCTTCCTGGCAGGCTAAAAGGTGTAGTCAACTCAACCTTTTTACTATTTTCCCCACAATTGGAGGTGGGGATCATGGCAGTATTGTAGTCCTCTATATTTTCTTGGGAGAAACTTCAGGTTTTTAATCGTGTGCACCTGAATTGCCATTTTACTTTCACACCATGACTTATCGGAGACCTCTCATTTTTAAAAGATGTAAGACCAGCAAAAGGGTAATGCAACCCTCTCCACTGGTTTCCTATTGCCCCCTTTGTGTTACTCAAGCTAATATGTCTCTTATGGTTCCCCCTAGTCAGACCTCTGAGCTGGGAAGGGTGCGCCTGGTGTACCAGCTGGCAGTGGCAAAGCAGAATTGCATAAATATTTCGTGTTACTTTCTGGATAGCGTTTGAGCTATGATGTTCCACAAGACATCCCATCAGACACACCTGACTCCAAACCAGCCCCTCAGGTTGTGGGTGGTCCACACAGGCACATCCAGGTGTGCCTCAGCAGGATAGGGCTGCTAATATGGATTTGCAGGCAGACCCTGACCCTGACCATTCTGAGGGTTAGGATGAGGACATCGGGGATCTTGGGGAAAATCCTAAGCCTAGGAAGTTACTTGATTGTGAGGAAGACAAACCTTCTGAGGAGGAAGAGGGAGTGGACGGAGCCGAAAAGCAGGATTCCTATTCCTCCCCATTTGATACCAAGTCTTTGTCCTATCTAATAACTGAGACATGTACTGTAGAACATTACAGCTCAAGGAGGTGCAATCCATGGAGGCACTGGGTGTCAATCCTATCCTGTACAAGTCCTCCTCCGCTCCAAAGTGTTTTCCAAACTTTATTCACTGTGACCAAATTATTGAACAGGAATGGGCAGGTACAGACCAAAGAAAATATCTGCCAAAACCTAAGGTACAGTGTTTACTTTTTGGAAGAAAATACTCACAAGTGGGAAACACCTCCTTTGGCGGATAAGGTGATTAATAATTTCATCAGATGCACCACTATTACTCTTGAAGGGTCCTTAGACTTAACAGTTTTGCATGACAAGCGAGTGGTTGCTTTATGCAGAAGAGCCTTCAGCTCCAATGGCACAAACTTCCACACCTCCTAGGCCTCCTTTATTGTTGCCAGAGCTTTAAACTTGTGGGTTATGACCCTGGCCAGCTTTATTCCCCCAGATTTGGAGGCATTGAGCATTTTGCAGTTGGTATCCATGGCCTCCACCTTCTTAGAGGATGCCACAGTGAGCACACGCTCTCTTTTTCTCCACAGGCTTCTTTAGTCTTCAAGGGAGTCTTGTTGTTTGGTTCTGGCCTGAATTATACTTTGAAAGATATCCAGGATAAAAAGAGCCACTTTCCAGTGTCAAAGAAACAGCAAAAGGCCAGTTCAACTTCAACAGGTCAAGGAGGTGGCTGACAGAAGCTGTATCGAGGGGGTTTTCATACATTTAGGAATTTTGGGAACCAGAGGAGTAAAGAAGACTATTCTGGTTTTAAGAGCAATAGTTGCAGAGAACCCCCTGCCCAAAGATTCAGCGGAGGCCCAGGGTGAAAAGCATGGAGAAGGAAGAGGCAGAGAATATTTTGAAAGATATCCAGGATAAAAAGAGTCACTTTCCAGTGTCAAAGAAACAGCAAAAGGCCAGTTCAACTTCAACAGGTCAAGGAGGTGGCTGACAGAAGCAGTATCAAGGGGGTTTTCGTACCTTTAGGAATTTCGGGAACCAGAGGAGTAAAGAATATTATTCTGGTTTTAAGAACAATAGTTGCAGAGAGCCCCTTGCCCAAAGATTCAATGGAGGCCCAGGGTGAAAAGTGGGTACCTCACAATGAGGGTACATGGGCCTATCTCTGCCTCCCTTCTCTTGTTGAAAAAATGCATGATTTTTACACAGGATAGGCCCAGATAATATCAGAGCTTGGGTTTTGGAAATTCTGGCTTTAGGTTATGTAATAGAATTTTCAACAATTCCCTCGAAGGGGTATTTTCTGTCATCCCCAGTTCCAAAGGACCCTGTCAAGTAACAAGTGGTGTCACAGACCCTGAACCACCTCACTTAAATCAGGGCAATTGTTCCGGTGCCTTCCGGTGAACAAGGCCAGGGATTTTACTTAATCTGTTTCACAGTTCCCAAGAAGTTGGGGGTTTCAGGCCTGTTCTGGATCTAAAACACCTAAACAAATTTGTTCGCCACACAACCTTCAAGATGGAGTTCTGCATTCAATCATCTGAGCTGTTCAGCCAGGGGATTATCTAGCTTCCTTAGATCTGAGGGATGCATATCTCCACATCCCCATCCAACAATCTCATCAGAGATTCCTCAGGTTCACAGTCCTGGGACAGCACTTCCAGTACAGGGCACTCCCATTTGGGCTGGCAACAGCCCCCAGGGTTTTCTCAAAAGTGCTCATAGTCCTGGTGGTTCAACTTTGGCAGGAGGAACATCATGTCTATCACTACCTGGACGGTCTACTCATTCAAGCACCATCTGCGCCATTGGCACGGAAGTTGGTGACCAGGACTCTGGAGGTTCTGGAGTCCCACGGCTGGGTGGTGAATCAGGAAAAGAGCTCTCTTGAGCCATCACAGACCCTGGAGCACCTCAGGGTGGTGTTCCGGATGGATGAGGGGAAGGTCTTCCTCTTACCAGCCAGGAAGAAGACCCTGTTTTTTTTTTAACTTCATCAGAATTTTATTGTTCTTAAAACAGGTCATATTTCATTAAGTACAGTATGCTTATATCCACATTAGTAACAGAGCATGACCTCATATACAATTATGAGGACATCTTCAAATAATCCAGATACAGTATGTCTCCAATACAAACATATAAGTCTCTGTGTTAAGAAATATAGTTCTACTAATCTCATGAGTGCTAAAACATTTCTAACATATCACCATTAACATAAACAATGACCCTATGTGCAATGTCTCCTTCTCCTACTTCTTTCCTCCAGAGTTATACTTCAATGGTTTATACTTTTTAGGGTGTGAGCTCACTGGTTAAAAGGTGCAATTTCTCCAAGAATTTCTCTTGTTGAAGCCCTAATCAGCTACTGATGTTCTCCATTCTCTTCAATTCTCCCTCTCTAGTTTGCCAGTCCGTTATTGAAGGTGGAAGAGGAGAGAGCCATCTAGAGGTGATGCACTTTAATGCTGCTACTCTAAACATCTGTGCCAAGGTTCTAGCTGTTTTAGTACCTGTGAGCAGAGTGGGAAAGCCGAGTACTAGATCTGTAGCTGTGTGAGGCACTTGAAGTCCTGTTAGGGCCTGCATTTATGCATGTATTCCTGCCCAGAATGGTTAAATCAGCGGCCAAGCCCCAAAAATGTGTCAGTGTGTCCCCCTTTGCCCACAACCCCTCCAACATAGGTCAGATTGGGAGGTCCAAAAATGTTTGGTGATAGTTGGGGTCAAGAAGTACCGGACCCATATTTTCCAGTGAAATTCTCTCCAGGTGGGAGATGCTGTTATTTGTCAGCTTCTCCCCAATCTCTTTATCCACTGAGCTGGTTGTATATGGGTATCTAATTCTGTTTCCCATTTTTCCTTCACTTTGTTAAGAGGTGATAACTCTTGTTTATTTAAGATAATGTAGAGCTCTGTTAAGTAATATGAATTGCCTTTCAGTGTAATTGCATAGTAAAAGAACAGTTCTAGGTCTGTTCTCTCTCTCAGAATTTGGGGTATGGCCCCTGGGGACTGCAAAAAATGTTGTACCTGCTAGAACCTGAAATTATCTTCGTTATGGAGTTGGTATCTAGCTTTAAGTAGTGCAAAGGATAAACATCTATTATTAAACAAACATTAAGAAGACCCTATTGAAAGAGGTTCAGTGGCTGAGGAGCTAGTCAATGGCTTCAGCTCACCGCCTTCTGCGAATTCTAGGCATCATGATGGCAGTGATAGAACTAATTCATTGGGCTCACCTTCACATGCGACCCCTGTAGATTGAATTACTGTCAGCCTGGGATCTGACCTCAGAGGATTATCAGGCCAGGATCCCCATTCCACCACAACTGCGGCAGTCTCTGATTTGGTGGGTGAGTTTTGAGAATCTGAGCAAAGGATCTCTCTTGGAAGTCCCCCCAGAGTTGATTCTGACATTCAATGCCAGCCTGTTGGTCTGGGGGACAGTCCTGGACCACATTCCCATTCAGGGGATTTGGTCAGCACAAGAACAGCACCTACACATAAATGTTCTGGAGATGACAGCTGTGCACTTCGCTCTCCTTCATTTTCAAACTCAGGTGCAGTCAAGAGCATGAAAATAAGGTCAGACAATGCCATCATGTTGGTGTACATAAACAATAAAGGGGGTACAAAGAGCAGGGAGATGCTGAAAGAAACCACCAACCTTCTGCTGTGGGCAGAGGAGAATCTTCTCTCTCTGTCAGCAGTTTACCTGGAGGGGGAGTTGAACATTCAAGCCAAGTGGCCAAGTTGCGAAAATGTCCATTTAGGGGAGTGGATGTTAAACCCAGAGGTGTTCAGCCTTCTGTGTCAAAGGTTCTTTCATCCTCAGGTCAGCCTGTTTGCCTCCAGCCAGAATGCTCAAGTTCAGTGGTTCTTCATCCACTACCGGTGTCCACAGGCAGATACCCTGTTGCAAGTTGTGGAGCTTCGATGGAGCACATGCTTTCCCTCCTCTGTCGCTCCCTCCCAAGTTCATATGCAAAATAAGGCACTCAAGAGGAAGATTTCTTCTAATAGCTCTGGAGTGGCCCAGAAAAGACCGTGGTTCTAGGACTTAATGAACCTAGCTCAATGTGCACCATTTCGCCTTCCAGTGTGGGGGGAGCTTCTCTCACAGAGCCCCATTCTGCATCCAAATCTGGGAGCTATGTAGCTCCCAGCCTGGCTCCTGAAAGGAGCAGACTCCAGAAACAGGGTTTGTCTAAGAAAGTATAGGACACCCTGCTGGCTGCCAGGAGGAATTCCACATTAGCAGCTTATGCTCGCGTATGGCCCACTTTTTTGACCTGGGCCATGGAAGAAAGATCTGGCTTTCCAAAACCATGGTTCCACAGATTTTGGATTTCCTGCAGGAAGGAGTGGAAAAAGGTTTGGTCTTGAGCACCCTGAGAGGTCAGGTGTCAACCCTTGGAGCCTCCTTGGGTTTGTCCCTAGGTACTAACCAGGAAGTTATTTGTTTTCTGCGAGCAGTCAGGAGTCGACCTCTGTTCTGATCCCCTGTTCACCCATGGGACCTGAATCTGGTTCTGAATGCTTCTTGTAAACTGCTTTCATCAGTACCATTGGATGTGCTGTCTTACAAGGTGTGTATCTTAGTTGCTATGTGCACAGCCAGGAGGATTGGTGATGTCCAGGCTTTGTCCCACTAAGAACCATACTTTGTCATGCACAGGGGCAAAGTGGTGCCCAGAATAATTCCTTCTTTTATTCCGAAGGTCCTCATGGCCTTCTATGTGAACCAGGAAATCTGTTTCCCATCCTTTTGTCTGCAAACTTCTCATCCAAAGGAGAAGGAGTTGCACAAGTTAGATTTGTGATGGGCCATTAAGACATACCTTAGACTGCTGACTTCCAGAAATTGTATAGAATGTTCATTCCTTTTGGAGCAGCCAAGCAGGGACAAAAAGCCTCTAAGCCCATCCTAGCAAGGTGGGTAAGGGCCTGCACTGCCAAGGCTTATGTCGAAGAAAAGAAGAGGCCTCCAGCTCTCATCAAGGCTCACTCCACCAGATCTATGGCCCCCTCCTGGTCGGAGAGAGGTGAGGCATCTGTTTTAGTGTTGTGCAAGGCAGCTACATGGTCCTCCGTCCACACATTCAGCAGGCAGTACCGACTGGATGTTCAAAGCTCTGGTGTTGCGACCTTTGGTCACAGACTTTTGTAGGCAGCAGTTAACAGGTAAATTCCTTTCCTGTATGTGGTTAACTTATGGGACAATATTCTCCCCACATGTCTTTTTCTGTGTACTGCTTCTTATAACCCAGTTGTAATCACTACTCATCGACAATGTGGAGCACTACAGAAAGAAGAAATTTCTTCATATTTACTGTCATTTCCTTTTCTGTTAGCTCCAACATTGTAAAGGGAGCAGCCCTGGAGCCTTACTCCTGTGGGAGAATATTGTCCAGTTTGCCAGTGCAGGAATGTCCATTGTCCTGTTATAATCTCTGATTGTAAGCCTGTCTGGACATTCCTCTATAGTTTACCTGCTGCACTTTTGTTTATACAGCTATTCACAAAAAAAGAGCAGTTCCATATTAAAATGTTGGTTATTAGCACACAGATTTAACAGGTTCAAATTTGATGTGTGCCTCCATTGTTGCAGGTGAGTGCTTACACTGCATTCATTCCTTTTCCATTTAACAAGTCTGTTTCAGTTGATTCAGTTCTGCAGGGACTTACAAGATGTAGACTTCTGGAAGATGAGACTCGATCATTCATTTTTTGTCATTTGACGATGTAGGCCACTGTTTACTGTATTTTATTCTGGCTAAAGTCCTATCAGTGTAGACAGCTGATTTGTGTGTTTTTCTTTTTGCACCTTCCCCCACAACCTGACCGGCCCCTCCTCCAGCCAGGTCTGTCACCCCTCCTGCCATCTGCAGCCACCCAATTCTGTGCCCATGGTCAGCCTGATCATATCCCTTCGCTGGGGGGGACCCCTCCCTGGGAAGACACAGGGGAGGAGAGACTGGAATTCAACTCTTTCTGGGGCACTGGGTTTCAGGCACAACTTGAGAGGCATTCCGCTGGTGCTTCTAGGCAGAGGGGGACTCGGTGACAGTAATCCGGTTGGTTAGGCACCCAGTTTTTTTCCCCATTTTCTGGTCCCTGTCCCACCCCCCTCCCCAGCTGAAACCACACCCATGGTGTCCTGCCCGATGCACAGCTGGCACGTAGTCAGCCATGCTGCATCATCAATGCCACAATGAGGCCACCAGGAGCCACTCTAACACCGACGTAAGGCTTGGCACCCACCCCACTGGGAGGAGAAACATCCATGGATGCTCTAGCCTCCCTACTGGCCTCCTGCTCCTGTTTCCTGGGCTCAAAGCAACCTGAGTCACCAGTGCCAGGCTATCCCATTGCCTCAAGTACCATGGAGCTGGCTGATTGTGTGTGTTTTCTGCATCAGGTCGACCGGTATGATATTTATTTTCATATCTGGAGGCACTGCGTGGACAGCAGTGATTGGAGAGTTGCTGCTGTCTGGAATGCTCATGTGTCCAACATTCTAGGCTGATTCAAGCCTTTGGGCTGTACCATTTCCCCTAGTAGGGATGCACAATACCCCAGTTGTAATCACTACCCATTGACAATGTTGGAGCTAACAGAAAAGGAAATTATGGTAACTATGAAGAAATTTCTTCTTTTTCCACTATTCGCCCCTTTCACTGTGTTTGCATTTATTTTCCAGATCTGCTTGTCTCTTTAAAGGGACACTGTCAGATGTAACAACTTGATTTATTTTACTTTGTAAATAAACAAACTGATGTTCTTAAATATGTCTCTTTGTCTTATTTATTCTGTTTCTGTGCTTTATATTAAAATACACTTACTGTACTAACTTTGCCACCCCCCAGCCTGCTCTCAGTTGGTCCCGGTGCCACCTCACCCCATCCCCTGGGACTTACCCTTCTGCCAACCAAAGTTTATCCTGGATTGCCCCCCGGGTGGGGCCGTAGAGGGAGCCACTCCTCACAACTTCCACAAATGGTGCAACAGAGTTACTCTGGTGACAGGAGAGCCTTGGCTAGCTACATTGGACCTTGTGAGCATGGACATCTTCTGTGCCCTGTCCATAGAGAGAGAGATTTTTTTGAATGCTGTTGGGAGGTGTGGCATGCAATGATGCGAAGACACAAATGCCACATCTGACACACCTCCCAGAAGCCTGCAAGCCTCAGCTGTGATGTCCCCCCAGCCTCCGCCAGGAGTTGCTCAAATCCCAAATGCTACCCAACCCTTCCCCTGGAGGAGAAGAGCTGTCCATCATACACTCAATCCTTCTCCCCCAGCCTGCCCTCCATCTTCCCGGGCTCACATCTGAACCCGGATCGATGGCGTCGCAAGCGGAAATCCAACCACTGCGCCGGTGGGCTAGATTGTACTAACTACATTTGAACTAAATATATACCAGCTGGCTACAAATCCTGCTGTCAAGAGCTCAGCCGTGCATGCCCTTCACTCAGACATGTTGCACGAGATGCTGACAGCTTCACTCATGAAAATGTGAGCATAACCCACGCCTGATAGTATAGTGAATGAGCCTACTCATGCTGTGCGAGACATATTCTGTCACCCACACTATATGCCAGCTGTCAGTGCCCCTTTCTGTCAAGGTAATTGAGGGTCATCTCACACTATTAGCTGAGGCAAAAAATGAATGAATTAGAAAATGTATCTAATTTTCTTCCATTTATCTGAATACAGTACTGTGACTACTTTGAAATACAGAGTAATTTTGTTTCTGTGACTGTGAAACTAAACCAGCACTCGTACCTGGTATATATATAGTCAGCTGAAGGGCTGACATGTGTAGTTCATATTTGTGACATTTTATATTACACAGTTTATGAAAATGAAATTTGCTCATTGTCTGTGAACACTAAACTTGCAACAGAAAGCTTAAACTGACATGATCTCATGCTCACGCAAAAAGTCAAAATTGCCACCCATCAAACATCAAGAACCTCTGTTCTTTTGTACGTAATTAAGTAGTAGTCTGCTGTTACACAATATGATTATTTTGCCATTTGATCTCAGCCCACTGAAAATGCTAACACACTTACATGCATTTCATCATATTTGTATTGCAAGGTTCAAATTCCAGTACATTCTCTGATAGTATGCATTTGGAAAAAAATGTAAATAAAAAAACAGTATTACAATCATGGTAATTTATTTTAGAAAAGACTAAAACATGTATATCATTTTTATTAGATGAATCCCTCTGAAAAGGCATCTTTTTATACTACAAGCGGATTGTAAGACAGGAAGCCCTAATGAACATAGTATCCACACAGGCTGCAAATGAATGACAACAGAGGGCAAACAGTTTAATGAAGCAGACCCAGTTCCTGCTAAGGGGTGCTATAAATAAAATTCCAACTGAGTTGGGGGACCATGCTCGCTCGCCATGGACAGCTATCACATTAAAGTCTGTATTTAAACCTTGTGAACTTCGTGACAGATGTTACCTCTTCCAAATCCCTCCTCCACCCTCCCCCCACAAAATGTTCAGAGGCTTTCTTATGATTTTTATTCAGTATTACTAAATACTAGCACATTAGTGCGACTGTATTAATGATTTATCTGAATATCCTTTGTTTTTTTATAGCTTCATTGCTTTTCCTTGACCCCCCCAACCCATCAAGTCCTTTTTCTGTTGGGTATGTTGAAACCATCCCACACAGAGGCACCAACCAGTTGTGACACAACTACAGTATCACAATATCTGTCCATGCCAGCAATTACATTCCAGCAGCCAGTGTTGTCATGGCCCCCTACCCCAACTTCCATCCAAGTATTGCATTTTTGCAAAGGAAGGGCAGTAAAAGTATAATTTTTTTGCCTGTCCTGGATTGGTCTTTAATTGTGTGTTCAACTCCACCATCCCCATTTATTTTGGCTTGATATCTCTGCCAGCAGTGTACCTATATTGTGACTGAGCAAAATCTCTTCTGTACTGCACCCCCCACCGCCTAAAGAAGACAAGTATGCTAGAGAGTACTACCCTAACCCAATGTACAGTACCAAAACACAAGGAATGTGTCCTGGCTACTCTACAGCAGCCTTTACAACACTTCTCCTGCTACAGTCAATGGTACTCTGTCTCGCTGATACAGTATATCCGAGATAAAATGTCATTCTCCTGTGATTACAGCCTTTTAGCTCACAGATAGCTCCCTGCTCATGTTATAAGTAAGAAATAACCCATGACAGGGTGTGCGGTTATTGGGAATTAATCAACACCCTGGCTGGTGTGAGGACACTCGGCCTGCGGCCTTGTACCTCACAACACTCCAGGGGTGTTGATTAATCCTCAATAACTGCACACCCTGTCTTGGGTTATTGCTTACTTAACACACAGATATATATTACATTCCTTCTAAAGGGTTGCACTTTTGTTATTTATTTAGTTGGTTTTTGTTTACCAGGTAAGTACACTAGACAACAATGTTGCCTATATTCAGGCACGACCCGGGAGAGTACAGACAGGGGAGAGTCAACATTAAAGAGTATTTCATGATGCAGCATGAGGTGAGAACAAACATTTGAACAGTATACAGCCAGGTACAGTCATTATCAGTAACGACAAAGAGAAACAGATAACATTACATTAATTATTTTCATCTGATGATACATCAATGACTAAATTGAAACGACAAGCAGCAAACAAAACTTAAATGAAGTAGCATTATAACAATAGGATTTCTGCTGGATGTGGAAACTTTCAGATTTTGGAGACCGGTAGGAAATCAGTAAGTGCCAAGGGAGGAGAAAATGCTAGAGAGAAGCTCAAGTTACAGCACAAGAGCAGCAGTCGGATTCTAATAGGTGTGCCCGAAGACTCAGTTTAAAGGCCTTGTGGGAATTGGAGAGTTTGATGTGGGAGGGATTGGAGTTCCAGAAGCGGGGGGCAGATATGGCAAAGGATCGTTCTCCTTTTTGTGTGAGATATCTGGGAATTTCAAGTTGGGTTTGAGCAGATGCCCTGAGGAGGTATGCTTGGGAGGGCTGAGTTAATAGTTCGGAAAAGTATTTAGGGGAACCCGTTCTGATCATATTATCAATTGTACAGCCTGCAGAATAGTGTCTGAGCGAGTATGGGGAGAGCCAATTTAGTTTTGAGTAGAGCAGGCAATGATGGGTAAGTCTGTGGCGGAGAGAGCAAATCTGCATATACTGTTATAGCAGGTGCTCCATTTCTGGAGTGTCCTTTGCTAGCTTTAAGGTAAACCTGAGAGCAATATGTTAGAGCAGGGGAGGAAATCCTTGTGCAATAAGCAAGTCAACATCATTGCAGGAGGACCTAATTTTAAAGGCAAGACCAAGTTTTGAGTAAACTGTCTTACATGTAGCCGCAATGTGGAGGTTAAAGTCAAGAGATGGGTCGAGTGACTCCTAGATACCTGAAGGAGGTAACGAATTCAAGAGGGGAGTCATCCAGAGAATGTATCAACAAGTCTGGAGTAAGAGATCTGATTCTTGACAGGGGGCCAAAAAGCATAGTTACAGTTTTCTTAGCATTCATTAGGAGCCTGTTCTGTAGTAACCACTCCTGCAAGCAGTTGAAGTCTGCTTGAAGATGTGCTCTTACTGATAAGGGATCTTTACCACTGGAGAGAAGCATCATGTCATCGGCATAAAGGATTAACGAGGAGGAGCAGGGAAGGGAGGGCAAGTTGTTAATGAAAAGGGAAAAAAGTAGTGGGCCAAGAATAGATCCTTGGGGGACTCCAACAGAAGTAGGGGAAAGATTTGAGACGGCAGATTCAATTTGGACAAATTGCAACCTCCCTGAGAGGTAGCTATCGAACCAGGAGATGGACAACAGGTCAAAGCCAAGGCGGGACAGTTTGGAAAGTAGCAGAGAGTGATTCACAAGGTCAAATGCCTTTGTGAGATCGATAAATGTAGCCCCAGTGAGCAGGCATTATCCATCGCTGTAAGGACTGCATTTGTCAGCTGAAGTAGAGCAGTTCTGGTGCTGTGTCCTGTTCGGAATCCGTGCTGGGTAGGGGATATAAGGTTGTTAAGGTGCAGGTAATTTGTGACCCAAGTAGCGATGGCCTTCTCGAGAAGTTTATTTAGGGTAGAGAGAATGGCAATTGGTCTATAGTTTGACATATTTTTGGTATCCCCTTTTTTGTGAACAGGGACAACTTGAGCGGTTTTCCACAATGTTGGTACCGTTTGGGTTATTATGGAAAGATTAAAGATTCTTGCAATAGGAACAGCAAGGGCAGGGTCTGCCTGCTTCAAGAAGCTCGGCAATAGCCCATCCTGGCCAGCAGATCCATAGGTGGATACTGATTTGAGGAGATGCAGCACTTCGGTGGAGGAGACTAATGTGAGATGAAAAGGGGTTTCATGCGAAAGTTGCACCTCAGGAGGAGGTGAAAGAGGTTGGTTGAATTTCTCGGTGTATTCGGAGAGATCCGAGAATTGTGCATTAAGAGCATTAGCAATAGTAGGTAACTTGTTACAGTTTGCGTCATTCAGTGTCATGTCGGTAATGGCCGTCTTGGGCCTTTGCCTAATGAAATTTTTGATGTGGTTCCAAAAACCCCTGGTATCACCCGCTGAAGATTGGAGAAGCTTAAGGCAGCAGCTCCTTTTAGCCTTCCGAATATCTTTTTTGCAGGCATTTCTCAGTTGTTTATAGTTAACCCAGTCTTCTGATTGTTTGGACTTCTTTGCCAAGGTCCAGGCCTTGTCTCTTTTTATCATGGCTCCACAGAGGTCTTTTTTAAGCCATTTATTAGGGGACCCCCTAAGACGCCTTTTTTTCAGAGGGATGTGCAGATCCTGAAGGGCCAGAAGCTGAGACATCAGGTATTCAAGTGCTGTGTTTACATCATCAGTGTGATAGATGGGAGACCAGTCTATATTATTAATATCCTCGAGAAGTGCAGTTCGGTTTAGTTTGGCAAAATCCCGAAATTGAAAGATTCTTGGGGGGGGAAGGGGGTTAAGGCAGTGGCCATTCCAGATACAGAACGTAGGCAGGTGATCACTAATAGAATCCGAAAAGGTCCCTGCAGCAATTATTTTATTTGCTCTATTTGTAGCCATCCAGTCCAGGAGAGATTGGCGTTCTGAGTTGGAAGGGATGCGTGTAGGGCTAGAGATAAGTTGAGCGAGGTTAAGTCGGGCGAGAGCTTCAGTATATGTACCGGCGTGACTCCCTGATAGGTCTAGGTTGAAGTCTCCCATTAGTATGACTTCAGATCTACCGTTTAGAGTGGCCAGATAATCCAAGGGCCCATTTAAGCCAGGAGAGCCCCTTTGGAGGATTGTAGACACAGATCAGATTTAGCCTTTATCACCACCTAGTTGTAGAACTGTATGCAGAGCTTCACAGTGATTTGTTATCCAAGACTGGAGTACAGAGACATTGAGATGCTCTTTATAATAAAGGGCAACTCCTCCACCCTTTTGTTTGGTGGGCGATCAGATCTGGACAAGCTGTAGCCAGATATTTTGTACAAGGAATCAGGCATCTCTGGCCTGAGCCATGTTTCAGTTAGTCCAAGTGTGTCCGGACAGTACAGGGCTATCCAGGCTTCAAGTTCAGGAAAGTTTGCTGGTAAACTTCTGATATTCATGTGGGCAATTTTCATGCCCTTAGTGGAAAACCAAGAGGAGTTATCCGTGGACCTGGCATTCCAATGGGGCCAGGGTTAGATTCTATGTCTTCTGACAAGCATAAGTGCAGAAGCATCACCCAAACTTCTTTGTAGAATCTGTAATTGTGCTTGAGGTATTTGGGCATGCTAGGGGGGTGATAGAGAAGGAAATGCCCCAATTTGGAAGGATGAGTTATATGGAGGTACAGGTTAGGAGAAGGAGCAAGGTTCTAGTTGGTATAAGGTTGAGAATACAAAGGAGAATTCTTCATGGCAGTGGGACCCAGGGTATCCAGCTGGTATGTTACATGAGAGATAGGAGAGGATGATTATGGTGGGTAGTAACCTGATACCACCAGAAGTGACCTTGGGCATGCAAGAGAGAACATTATGTATGCCTTGTGTGAAACCTCTGTAAATCAGAAGTAGATTGTCCCTTATAAGAGAAGAATATAAGTGACAGAAATGGTGACTTAAGGGCAGGGTGACACCTATAGTGAAGGCAGTTTGAGTGAGACCCTTAGTGGCCAGAGGTTGGCAGTCAATTATACAAGTTATTCACAAGAGGCAGGTATTCCAATAGAGTGCAGTTTATGAGGAGTGGACAGGAGCAGGGGGAATTTGAAAAGGTGAGGGGAAAAGATAAAAACTGGGATACCCTCAGTCTGAGTTACTTTTCCATACAAAATAAGTGTAGAACAGAGGCAAACATAGAGAATAGGCAAGAGTGAATGGAGGGAAAAAAAAAAAAGGATTGCCTCGCTGGTTTGAATTAGGACTGATGCAGCAAGGGGGAGGGGTAGGACTGCCCTCCAAGTGAGTTTATAGGTTGGAACAAAAGTGGGCGGGATTACCAGTGTATTTAATTAATGGTAGGGGTGGTGGGCGAAAATTTCAAGCCTGCAAGCAGCTGCTGTGTTAGAGGATATGCTAAAATTAATTAAAACAGCAGCTGCAGTGTACCAGAATCAGTAAAAGTTAATTAAATCAAGGTAGGCAGGCTAGAGTTGTATCATAGGCACAGTCTTAGGCACAGTCTTGTGAGTCAAAATACATTAATTTCCTTGGGATTAAAGTGGCTGCAGCAGTGAGTACTACAGCGCCAGGGAGCTGAGACAGAAAAAAGGCGCCATGGTTTAAAAAAGCGCGCGTAGTCTTGAGATTGCGTACACCTTCCTGCTGCCAGCCTTGTAGCTTCAGGGAACCGGGGGAGCTGGGAGGGCTTTCAACAAACCGTAGCCCTCGAACCCTGGGGAAAGAAAAAACATACAAGGGCTTAAATACATTGAAAATCAGGGCTGGGTCAGACAGTGAATATGCACAAAGGAGTTAATCAGGGGGACGGGGAGGGGGATTAGAGCTTAGCAGCAAGTGAGAAGCAAACAGAACAAATCAGTAGGAATGAAATAGAAATTGTAAAAGGCACACTTTCAGCTCAGTTTTATACTTAGGTAACTGGAAAAACAGCAAAAATTTCAATTTAAATTTCAATTCAAATGAATTAAACAGCAGCTGCAGTGTACCACCAGCCACCGTCACCCAGTAGTACACTAGCTAATAGTGCAAACAACAATGTAATAACTAGAACTCTACTCATAATATGCACACACCAGCCACTGTCCCCAGTAGTACACTAGCTTATAGTGCAAACAAACATGTAATAACTAGAACTCTACTAATAATATGCACACACCAGCCACCTTCCCCAACAGTACACTAGCTTATAGTGCAAACAAACATGTAATAACTAGAACTCAACTAATAATATGTTTCAAGCCTGCAAGCAGCTGCTGTGTTAGAGGATATGCTAAAATTAATTAAAACAGCAGCTGCAGTGTACCAGAATCAGCAAAAGTTAATTAAATCAAGGTAGGCAGGCTAGAGTGTATCGTAGGCAGAGTCTTAGGCACAGTCTTGTGAGGCAAAATACATTAATTTCCTTGGGATTAAAGTGGCTGCAGCAGCGAGTACTACAGCGCCAGGGAGCTGAGCAGAAAAAAGGCGCCAAGGTTTAAAACCGAGCTCAGTCTTGAGATCGCGTACCTTCCTGCTGCCAGCCTTGTAGCTTCGGGGAACCGAGGGGAGCTGGGGAGGGCTTTTCAACAAACCGTAGCCCTCTTGACCCTTCCTGCTGCCAGCCTTGTAGCTTCGGGGAACCGAGGGGAGCTGGGGAGGGCTTTTCAACAAACCATAGCCCTCTCAACCCTTCCTGCTGCCAGCCTTGTAGCTTCGGGGAACCGAGGGGAGCTGGGGAGGGCTTTTCAACAAACCGTAGCCCTCTTGACCCTTCCTGCTGCCAGCCTTGTAGCTTCGGGGAACCGAGGGGAGCTGGGGAGGGCTTTTCAACAAACCATAGCCCTCTCAACCCTTCCTGCTGCCAGCCTTGTAGCTTCGGGGAACCGAGGGGAGCTGGGGAGGGCTTTTCAACAAACCGTAGCCCTCTCGATTCATCATGACTGTAAATTATAGTCCTGTAGTGGTAAAACAGAATGCAATAGTTTCCAATCCAGCATTAGGTACACCTGCTGACAGATCAGCCCCTTCCCCAATACACACATAAAGACTTTCAAAAACTCTGTATAATGAACATTCAATACTGAACATTATTGCAGGTGTATGGAATCTATCACATGTATTATTTGCCTTCTCACAACAACCAACATATTCCAGTGTCATGTCTGATGTAATATTCAAATGTCCCCTAAGGCTGCTAACCACAGTACCATTTAAACATTTTAATCATCATCATCAGTACTGCCTGCTCAAAATCTGTGTGACTGCATATAATGAAACACATAATGGATTGTGTTAAATAGGACCTGTTGATGGTGCACTAATCTGTGTATGTTGTAGTCTGTACAATGCTTACTCTTCTGTGATATCTGACGTACTGCTGATCCCTTGGATCCACATGTAAATGAGATGATTGCAACTCTTGGGGTGTTATCTCCAGGTATCAAAAACAGCAAAAAGCAAAGAAAATAGATGTGAGTGGGTGTGGGAGTTATTAATGAGTGCAGATTAAAACAATAAGAACAGGCATCTAGAAATATGCAAGCAGAGCAAAGTTTACTGCCTTTCAAAAAATAAGGTTATTTTAGATGCCAGCCATTTTTATAAGTAATCGTTTTGTGGATGCCTAAGTGTGTCTATTGCAGTCCTTTTACACCAGGATGCCACCAGAAAAAAGGGACATAAATAATGAAGATGAAGATTACAAAGCATACAGTAGTCTTGGCTGAGGAGCCCCGTGGCCAGCTGCTGCTCCCCTTGATGGCACACTAAAACAAGGTCAATAACTGTTACTGGAATGCTGAGACAGTCAGGGTTTGTGGTGATAATACCACTCAAGTGTCCCTCATTACGAGGATCATCCCTCATTTTGCCCCTTAAAATTGCTCTATCCCTCATCCGTCCCTCATGGAAAAGGTGCTGCCCACACAGAGAATGTGCTGTAAATTCAGATTTTAATGCAGAAACTCTTAATATTCTAAAATATAAAATAAACTTTGTACATGTAAACACTATGGTTTTCATAGTGTTCTGAGCTTGTATCTCCATGTTTGAGGATGTGTCCCTCATTCTGAGGGTCTGTGTCCCTCATTGTCCCTCATTTTGAGTGTCCAAAAATGTCCATGTCCCTCATTTCAGTGACAAAAGATTGAGAGGTATGGTGGTGATATCACAACTCTGCATGTGTGTGTGTGTTATTCTCCCTAGTTGGATGGTGTCGTAACGCAGCAGTTATCCGTAATATAGTGCCAACCTGGAACAGCACATAAAATTTTTTACATGTTACACAGGTTAGTAAAGGAAAAATAATAGGAGGCCATAACCATTTTATGGGGACAAAGGTTTGAAGTTGTTTTTTATATGAATAAATGGTGCTAAAAAAGATGGGCTTGGGGGACTCTCTCAAAAATTTGAGCAATTGCTACTAGGTGGCCAAATTCAAGATGACTGCCAAAAATCTCTAAAATGGCATATCTCAGCTCATAGTTGTTAGGGCTGGCAGTGTAGCCTAGAGGTTAGAGTGATGAGTTGTGAATGAACATGGTACATTCACCAGACAGACTTGGGTTTGATTCCCACAACCTCCACTTTCACACTGGGTGACTCTGAGCAAGTAACTTAACCTCCCCAGTACTCCTGGGTCCCCCTTGAAAATAGGCACCTGGGCCTAGTGGGCCTTACTCAGTTACCAAAGAATGAAATAAAACAAAAAGCTGTATTCAAAAGGGGACTGGACAGGACAAGGGGGAGGGTCAATAAAGGGGAAGGGTGCAAGGGAGGGGCAGCTGCAGAATAAGGGGTACTAGCTGCACATTCAAGCAGACTAGATAGACCTCTAGGCCTTTATCTGCTGGCAAATTTCGTATGTTTGTATGTTCATATTTGATGTCTAAATAGGGGTTTTGAGGGTCAAGGAATTCATTTCTTATAATAAAAATGTTCTTTCTTAAAGCCAAAGTCATCATGACAACATGTTCTCAAATTTACACAATAATGGCTGCTTAATTCCAAGTTCCCCCACCCCAAAACTTGAAATTTGTGTTTCTAAACTTAAGTATATAATGCATGTCATTTTTCAGTGTCAGAAAAATGGTTCCATGTCACCGCAGTAACTGGAAATTTGCAGACCGTCATTACAGCGATGGCACAATGCCGACAACTGGCATTGTTCTGTCATTGTATAAATGTTTGTTTTTGTGGGGGGCATTGCCCCCTGCATCCACCCATGCGGGGGGGGGGTTCTGCTGCCCACATCCCCCACACTGTAGTTTACTAACTCTGAGTTGGAATTGGTTCAGGGAGGGGGCTAACTCCCAGAGACAGCAGCGTTGGGAAACCAGTGGACCATCACAGTGAACAGATGATTCTGTCACTGTGATGGTCTTCGCTGTTTTCCCGTTGTGGCGATGGTATACACAGAAAAATAGCCAACTTTTATTTTTACAAAATCTAGTTTTGCACAGTTAGTAACATTTTTCATTGAAAAATTCTAGTTTGGAAACATTAGTCAGATTGTACAATTATCTAATATCCATAATGTTTGATGCTTATTGCTGTCGTCACATTCTCCAATTAATGTTTGAAGTGCTGTCTTCATTTGAGCATGCCCAAAATCTCCTACTCATTTTCTTCTTCCATGTTATTCTCAGAATCATTATCAGAATCATAGTCTGTATCAGATTCTGCATCATCTTTCCAGCTGTTGAGACATTTTCTTGTACTACAATATCCCTGAGGCTCTTTGGTAGAGGTGCCTTTATGTGTTAAAGAGGTTGACATTTAACTTCAATCAGAGTTCAGCCACAGTCCAGTGGTGATAGTGGAGCATCAGACTTGTTATAGTTGAGCAGGATGTACACCTGGTAGTTAACTTGCTTCACCTTAAAGTCATGTGAATCACAGTCAGGAGGTATTGTCTGGGATGGCTTTCTCTACATTTGTCCCACTTCGATGTGTGAGCCTCAGCTAGCATCTTGCCGATACTATTTCAATATACAAACCTTATACTGAACTTCGTCATGTTGTCCAGAATATCTGATGCCACTGGGAGACTCTTTCCAACACCTGACAACAACCTATGTGCTACTTCAGATTTCAATGCACTTTGAAATACTAACTTATTTCCATGTCCAAAGAACCCTGAGACTGCATCTGCTCCCATGTGTATATGAAGAGGTACAATGACTTGAGCAACTTCTTTTGAACCCAGTGCCTTAAAATCAAACATGTCCTTCTTCCTCTTCAAGTTGAGAACACTGTCAACCTGGTGTGATACATATGCAGCTAGGACTACTATGTCGGTGTCTTCTGCATTAAGTACAACAATATCCTTTACTTCATTCTTCCTCAGTTGTGAGTATATATACAGAAGTATAGTGTCTGCTTCTATGTGGTGACACTGGAACTCTTTAGTTTGCACATGTTCATCCTCAGAGTTGCTCAGATCCCAACAGTTGCTCCTCACAGAATATAGAAATCGGATGGCTGGATGTTGCTGTGCAGACACTCTGAATTCACCCTTCAGGAATTGCTGGATATGTATTTTGTTGCTTGGGTTTTTTAACATGTTGTGGAACTCATTTGAAGCAGGCAACCTATGCTCTCTCTTGATATATATATTCTGCTTCCCTCCTGTGTATGATGTGCATGTTGTCCTGTGTTCATGCTTACTGTCTTTGATGTTCATCCACAAATCACATGGATCATTCACAAAGATGATCTCAGAAGCTTTGGGGTATCAAGCCAGGACAAGTGCAAATACCTTACGAGCATAATCTGCCCATGAGAAGTCAGTCTCATCATGCTTTTCTCTATCCTCTGCAGAAGGAAAGGTATGCCTCCAAATCAATTCCATGTATATCAGGGCAATGTAGCTACCGATGAGGTGTAGTTGAACCAGGTTCAACTTTTCAACTAACTTTGATTTTTGCACTTTGATCATAGTTCCATTAGGACTGAATACTGAGACACATTCCTCTGCCACACAATATTCCATTACTTGTCACAGATCAAGCTTCTCCTACTATTTTCGAGCAAGAGAGATTACTTCTGCCATGGCATTATTTTCCATTACACTAATCCTTGTTACAATGTTTTTTGTTCCATCTCTGATAATAGGTGGTCTACTGAAGTTGTACTTTAAGTTTCTGTGAACTGTTGCATCAAATGATTTCCTAGTTGATAACTTCCACTCCTGAAAGAATTTGTTGACTATTGATTCATCATCCTCATGTGCTGTTTCAAAGTCCTGGACAAGTTTTTTGGATGCAATCATTCCAGCCTGGAGAGTCCTCAGAGTAGGCTTTGTAAGGTCAAAAAGATTACAGGCAAATTTGTGATGCAACTATCGAGGTCCTGTATTGCCTGTTCATCGGCTTTGAGTTGGGTGGTTGTATTATCACTGTGGCATTGAAAGGTTGCCTTCATGTTTGCAATGGCATGCAGAGAGACTCTATTTGTAAAGTTTGCATTTCGAGTGTGAGTTAGTAGCATCTTCTCATTCTTCAAAATTCTCATCCAATTGGCTTTCATCTTTGAGCCCTTGTTTACTGTCATTTCTATCCATAGATCCAGTGGCAAGCAAGTGTAGGGATTCCTTATCATTGATTGTGCAAATAAATCATCATGCATGTACTTGAGTTTTTCCTCAGGCAGACAGCTAATCTCTAGCCAGAACTCAATGAGCCATCTTCCATACTTGCCATTCTCATATTTTATTTAGTTATTTAAAATTTTGGTAACTGGGAAAAGCATACTGAGCCAGAGCTCGTTTCCAGGTGTGACCTGGGGGAGGGAGGGGGTGGCGAAAATACAGCAAGAAAACATTGGATATTGTACAGCACTGGTACAATAAAGCACATGCTGATTACACAAACTATATACAGTAAGGTACAAGAATAGTGCAGGTATATACCATATATTCAATAAATACAAGCGAGTATGTACATAGGTGATTGCCTAGCATTAGTACATAGGTGATTACCTAGCACTAGTGACAATAAAATACAGATATTTACAACTGTATACAATAAAGTGCAGTATCATAAACATGCAGCTATGGCAACATCAATCAGACTGATGCCTTGTATTCCTCCCAATCCTGAGTTCTTAATGCATGAATATTCATCATCAGTATTTCAGTCACATACATGTACATGAAACTGAGCCAGCACTTTGCTATTGAACTATCAGAATTTTCAACCATTTCAAATGCTTTCACAACAAATGAAGATAACTCTTGATCAGCCTCTAGTTCATCACAGATCATAGTGAGCTCTTCTCGTGTGTTTGTGGAGGGGTGTCTTAGTTTTTCCAGCTTTTTTTGCAGCTCTGGAGACAAGTGTAGACCACCACTAAGTCTTTTTCAAATTATTCTGCGAGCCAGTACCTTGTACATCAGTCAAAGACATCGAATGCTTCTCTTATAATGTTTTCCACACAGTGCTTTGTCAACTGAACCCTCTGTAATCATACTAGCTGCAAAGAGAATGTCAGATAAACCAGATCCTTTGAATCACTTGTTGATTGCTGATATGAAAGAACACTGTGCATGGAATGGACCTAGGAATGGAAGGATGAGTTCAAATTGTGTAGGATTCTCATTTTTCAACTGAACAATCAGCATAGACTGGCTGGTCTCCAACCAGTTGAATGAAAGGCATTGATTTATTTTTCACTACAGCAACTATGTAACACATCACCTCATGTGCCACTGGCTTGTGGGGTGGCTTGGGCAATGTGAGGTAGTATTATCCTTGCTCTTTGTAGCCAATTTCTGTATATTGGGTTGAAATCCAGCAAATGCTCCAATCTTCTGGCTTTCTGTTGGAACCTCTTTCCCATTGCTATCCAGATAAGCCAAAGAATGGACCATTTCTCAAATCTTTTGGTCCCGAGTGCTTTGTGGTGAGATATCAACTTCAGCTTGAACTGATGGTAGGCCATGTTTGCCCGTCTTGTAAGATTGAACTCTGAGTTGTTCTGCACTGATATTTTTCATCTCAAGAGGCTTTACCATGGCCAGTTTTGGATGATTTTCAGTAGAAACTTTAGTAGCAACATCCTGTGGTTCAACAAACATCACATTTGTACAGTGAGAAGTGTCAGCTCCAGTCAAAGTGCCATCCTGAAAGTCGCCATTGTCTAGAATGGCAGTTCCAGGAAAATCGTTGCCAAGCTCTTCAGGACAGCTGTCATTCTTCTCAAGCTCAAACTTGGCCCAGATAGCATACAGATTAAGAATATCCTTGTAGCTTATTTCAAGTGATAATTTCTTCATCACGTTTATCATCTCACGCCTTCTACTCAAGCCATGAATTGTCATTGATAACTTGACTTTTAAGAAAGTGTATTTCCCTGTGATGAATGAAAATAACGGTGATGACAAGGCTGTAATCTTTGGATCCTGGCAGGCATCACTGAAGTCTCTAGCAGCATGGTCCTTTAGCCAGGTGAGAAACTTTTGTAACTCAGGATTAGTTTTTTCAGTGTTCTCAAACTCATCGATATGTGGAGGCCAGCTAATGCCTGTATCATGCAATAACTTATCTTTCAAGAGCCTGGCAAAGGTATTCAGTAATTGTTCATCGCTCACTCCCCATGGGTATATTGCTGCTTCCACATAACTTCCACCTGCAGATGTGTCATACACTATGGTACTCTCGTTTTTGTGGAAACGGTCATGAAATCTGATCCTGTTTGCAAATTCCTTTTGAATCATCTGCTTTATTGTGCTTGATTTTGTTGTACTTGTATCATAACCGAAATTCCTCAACAGGTTATTGTAGTCTATCAGTAGTTCTTGAAATGTTCTTGGCTCATTCATATCCAATATTTCTCAAACTTCTGCAAGACGAACCTGTTGTAAGTGGAGATATGAATTAATGTTTTTGTCCTGATGGTATATTGGAGAGACATATTTTTTCCAACAGGAGCGATCATACAGAATTTCAGCAGCAAAAGAATCTGTTGTACGATCAATTACAGCTAAGATATGGTCACACATTGCAGCATCTTCTAGGTACACTGTATGAGCCTTGAACATGTGCCATGCATCCATTTGTTGGAGAAGATCCCACTTGTCTCAGCCAGGATGTTTTTTGTCTTCTGGCATCATGCACTAGACACAGAGATCCTTGTTCTGTAGAGGACCACTCCATGAAAGTCTAACAGAAGTGCCAGGAGCATTTTAGGGGAACTGTCATGCTTCGATCGGAATATGAGGATTTCTTGCATCTGCTGTTTCTCTTTCCTAGTTTTGGCTTGCTGAAGCTTCCTTTTGCTCGTGAATCCAGTCTTACACAATTTGTGAAAAAACATGCCAGTTAGAACAGCATCCCAGTTTACTTTCTCAAAAACACTTCCATATTTATCCAACCCCCTCCATTCCAGGGCTAGATTCGTCAGTTTCTTCCATGAATCAATTGAATAATCAGTTTTGTCTTCATTACACTCTTTATCACATAATATACACAGTTCTTTAATTGTCTCATCTACCATCCTCTTCTTTCCTCTCAACTGTTGTACTGGTTTTATCAAGGGTGTCGACATCTTTCCAATCACCAATCACATAACTTCATTTTGACACACCTGCAAAAAGATAAATCACACATCCATCTATCAGTCTGTCTGTCTATCTATCTATCTATCTATCTGTCTGTCTATCTATCTATCTATCTATCTATCTATCTATCTATCTAAATTTGGCTTCAAGAAAGAAGAGTTTTATTCTAAGAAATGAATTCCTTGACCCTCAAAGCCCCCATTTAGACACCAAATACAACTTTATACAACAACTATGAGCTGAGATATGCCATCTTAGAGATTTTTGGTAGCCATCTTGAATTTGGCCACCTAGCGGCAATTGCTCGAATTTTTGAGAGGGTCCCCCAAGTCCATCTTTTATAGCACCATTTATTCATATAAAAACCATCTTCAAACCTTTGTCCCCATAAAATGATCACGGATTACTATTATTTTTCCTTTACTGGGTAAAAAAACAAATGAATATTTCAAAGAGCTATAACTTACGTAAGCAATAATCCATGACAGGGTGTGGGTTAGTGCTCATATAACATGGGTTATGTGAAAAACATGAACGACACCCACAAAAAGATTTTTTTTCCTGTTTTTAAACACAAAAAAAAGTACTGTATCTTGCCACCTTGCAAAATAGTCCCTAACAAAATGCACAATTCACTGCTCTTATGGCCATAGAAATGTCACGCATACTGTACTGACTTCATGTGTGACATTTCTTGAGCACAATATGCTGTGGTACTGTGCATAGGACACTTCATGACTCCCCCCCCAAAACTGCACATGCACAGAAAGACACATACTGTACAGAGACACAGAGACAGAGCACATAGCAAAACTTTTCCTGCACACTCCCTGTCACTGTTTTCTATCTCTCCTGATCCACGGCTCACTGTCGGAGCTACCTCTGCAGGGGAACAACCAGGGAACATGGCACTTCTCTTGCTCTCTCTCTCTCCCTGTCAGTGTCTCACCCTGTCTCCGTGAATTGTCACTGTCTCTGTGCCTCCCTACATCTCATAGAGACTGCATCTTGTGCTGCACAGCCTGTCTGCCAGTACCATTCACTGATGGCGCAGCAAATGTTGCTCCCATACAGACACTACAGCAATTAAGAAGCACTTTAGAATTTATGTTCCGATCACACAACACACACTGAGACACAGACAAAAGCAACTTTTTTCTCAATGCTGGGAATGGGCGGGGGGGGCCAGCAACTACTTTTACTGGTGCCTCCAGCGGTATGGAACAAATGGAACCAAAGGCAAGCCAGCACACAGGCACTTCAGACCATGAGGGAGACCACCAAAGAAACCAAGCTACAGGCTAAGGATCACTGCTGACAGGGAACCAAAGTATTTCTTTTCACTCACGCTGTCTGCTTGCTGTCAGCAATGCTACATTCCATGCCCCACTGTGTCTCTTCCTCACTCTCTGTGGCCTGCACACTGTCATAGCACTGGTGACCTGTTCACAGTCTCTTTCTCTACCCACTGCTACTACACCAGGGAAAACAATCACTGTCTCCCAAACTGCAGGGCTCCATGGTGCCTGTTGTGCTGCTCACTGTGGAGAGAGAGAGATAGAAAGAGTGAGAGAGAGAGAGAGAGGGGGAGGAACAGCTCACAGTTCTGCCATTCAGTTGCTCCCTGTCGGTGTCACGGTCAGTTTGGGGGGGGTGTGCTCCAACTGCATGCCACCAGAACCATGCCACACACACACTTACACTCTCCTTGTCACTGTTGCTCATGGGGCAGCTGTCACAGAGAAAGCAAGTCTGTGCTCCGGTAACTGCAGTTCAATGTCCTGCTCTCTCATTCGCTGTCACTATGTTTTGGTCTCTGTCATGGTCCATGCTGTGCACTTTACTGCCATTCACACAATGGCATTGCAAAATCAGGACCAGAGAGAGAGAAAGACAGAAGAAACGGTGAAGACTTTGGGTGGGTGGCAGCATTCTGTATGGTGGGGGGTGGACAAAGACTGTACCTGCACTTTGATCTGTCTCACATCCCCCTGGATGAGCTATTTGCGATCTGCACTGCGTGTGTCAGCAGACTGCTGGATAAGTGTAATTCCCACTGGTGCCAAACAAGCACTGCTCTGTGACTATTACGCAGCATGTCAGTCAGTGTGCCTCACTTGTTTAGACAGATTCTGTCATGGCGCCCATTCTGACTTTTTTCCCCCAACTGACTAACGAGAGCCAGCAACTCCTGCTTTGAGTCCCTCTGTGAAACCATGTATTAAAAAGGGAATTTAATGCATGGCCGTAGAGAGAAACTCCACCAATCAACTTGTACATTTACATGTACCCATGTTATAACAGCAATTAACCTTGCTTCTATGCCTGACTGACTTTACACATTAGGGATATGCAAGTAAATATTTGGCAAATATTTGGTGAGTGTTTGTACTTGCCAACTCCATATATTTGTCATTTTTATTCAGGGTCCAAAGGTAAAGAAAAAAATTAAAAATCTAGCATTCTGCAAGTGTCAGTTTCAGTCACTTGGCCATTCTATCTCTCTGTCCAAGACTTATCCCATCCATAAACCCCTTATCCCTTCTCTCACACTTTTTAAAAAATAATTCTCCATGTGTCAACTTCTGAAACTATGCCAAGAGTTTTTTTTTTTACTAGTACCCCCCCTTTCTAGCTTGGCCCGTCCCCAAAACATATTTATTCATATGATGGCTCCCCACTTGACACCCGATCCATGAGTTTGGGTGGCGGGCAGAGTAGTCTTTCAAACAGCATTTCTGCTCTGGTTAAACTATTCTAGCACACTGGAGTGAGGTAGTGCACTGTCATGAGGGAAGGGGCTGTGTGACAGTACTCATATTGCAGAGCATATAAAGAATGCCAGCACCCAACAAACATATTTAATGAAAAACATACACCAAAAAGTAAAAAAAAAGACAAAAAATTAATGTTTTAGACACACTTGACCAGCCACTTTACTTAATAAAAAAACTATCGATCAGAACAATCACAAAACCTTTCACTCTGTCCATGACATGTTTAAATTCATTTATGATCTTTGTACCCAAAACATCTTCTGGCATAATGTTCTACGGCTCCACCACCTTTCTGTAAACAACTCCCAAACAGATCACTTAAACCTTATCCCTATTTGTTTCCACTTGTGACCGAGTGTTCTTGACTATATACTCATGCTAAATAGTTCCCTGCAGTTCACCTTTTTTAATAACCTTCAAGAACCTGAGGTTCCTTATCAGCCACCATACTGTGTTGCCTGTTCTCCGGTGAGTACATGTTCACTGCCTTATGAAGCTTTCCATACAGTCTGCCTTGTTGGAACTGACTCATCCTGGTCACACTGCATTATACCATCTCCAGCCTTTTCTGAACTGTCAGTACTCCTTTTTATACACCCCATCATCCTATTAGCCTTACTATAGATCTTATTACAATGGCTTAACAGTTTGAGGGGGTCACTAATCATGATTTCCAGGTGTCTTTCCTCCACTGTAGTGCACATGTCTAGGGAATATCATATGATTTGAGATGTTATAATGTTTTTGCTATGGTATGTGGTTTTAAATCTTATGTAATGGTGCCCTGGGCCTTCAGGGAAGGGTGCCACAAATAAATAAAAACTACTGCTTCTACTACTACATGTTAACCCCTTCCATCCAGTACTCCTTTTTTTTTTTGTATATCTGCATAACCTTGCATTTTTTGGCATTATATTTCAACTACAAAACCTACAACCACCTGTCTGGCCTTTATAGATCCCCTTGCATCTCCCCGATCCCTTTGTCGCCATCTATTCTACTGCAGAGATTCATGTCATCTGTAAATAGACACAACTTGCCCTGGATGCCCTGTCCTGTGTTGCTGGTGAACATATTGAAGAAAACAGGCCCAACGACTGATCACTGCACTGCATCACTCATGACCTCTCCTCTCCTCTTCTGATTTGAACCCACTTATCACCATTCTCATATTTTTGACTCAGGTAATCAAAGTGACTACTACTCTTTGTCAGCCTCTCTCTATTCAAAATACATATGTAATATATGGATTTTAAAAATAATACCCCCAAAAAGCATACAAAAAAAAACCTATAATACCTTAGTCAGTGCCGTAATACTATACTTCCGGTCCCCGTAATACTATACTTCCGGTCCAATAATACTATACTTCCGGTCCTCGTAATACTATCGTGATCGCCAACTTTTCTAGTGTCGAAAGCATAGTTTTTTTTTTTTCTTTTCTTTTTATTCTTGAGAGAGAGAGAAGCAGGACTCCATGTGAGAAGGGTGGGATGTGAGTGAGGAGCGAGAACAAGCAGCACAGAACCGTCCCACAAGGAATCCAGAGGTAAGACCTCGTCAGCATCTCGCATCCATATATTACAAAAAATAACAGTTAGCTTCCAGTGAATCACTCGGCTGTAATTCCATCTCGAGGTTCTGGGGACATAGGAACCTCTCGAGCTTCGCTCTCGAGGTTACCTATGTCCCCAGAACCTCTCGATGGAATTACAGCCTTGTAATTCACTGGAACCTATCTATTATTCTATTTATAGTATACGGTGGAATGTTGTTCTGCGTGGAAATCCATGCCTACAATTGGGCTGTTGTGTTGCAATAGTGTCATCAATACAGTATATTGTGCTAGTGCAGCACAACAATTTAGAATGCTGCCACACAGCTGCTTTTCTACAGCCAATAAAGCTGGAAGCTGTTTTTTCTTAATTTGAGCTAAAAGAACCAATTGCACGTGCAGTTACTAGCTACACTTTCAGTCAGTAATCTGAGCTCTCCACCAGCCCTGAAGTGCCTCCTCCCCAACCACCAGTTCACCGAAAGGAAGTGGAGTGTCTGAAATGGCATGCATACCCATAAACTATAAAAGAAAATGAGTGGGCATCCACACACAGACAAGCCTGTGTCTTCATCTCGAGTTTTCTATGGCAACCAGTGAACCTCTCAAGCTTCGCTCTCAATGTTTCTGGTTGCCATAGAATCCTCTTGATGCAGATACAGACGTATTGTCCATAGCTACCTGTATATTGCACTGTGCTTGAGAATTTTCAACTGTCGATAACCATCCCACGCCCCCAAATCACACTGCTGCATATCTCATCCAAATGCAGCTGACCTTATAATTTAGTTTCTATAATAACATATTGTCTAGTAAAAGTAACATCCATATAAGTCCATAATATGTGTTTGACATGACATTAACTTTGTGCATGGTGCATTGTGCTGCTCAAGTAATATATATATTTTTTTCATTTTCCTGTCTAGAATGCCAACAAACATTATTAAAACAAGGAAGACTGCAATCATTGACCAATTCTGCAAAGAAAAAATAAAAAAGAGATTCAGAAAAAAGTAAAACCTGCATATCCATCTGTTCAGAGTTTGACCATTGGCTGAGTGTTAAAAACAGTTTGCAACTGTCATTACACTCAGATGTGACAAATGTATTGCTAGATATGCAAGTTGTGCTTTAATTATGTATCGCATCAGGGGTGCATGATATCAGGAATACATAAGACTCCTAATTGAATCCACCTGCATCACTAGCTGCAGGAGACACTTTCATATCAGGACAACCCAGTATCACCAGGAGACTTAGTTACTGTCCAGCTTGATAATCTTTATTTAATTCCTTATTCCTCCTTCTAAGGAGTGGTTTCCCATTCCAAAATGTCAGCAACTATGTCAGCATGCCTATGGGAGTGCACACAGTCTTCCCCTGCTATTAGATCTAGTTGAAACAGAGAAGCAACAATGTTCTACTGATGCTGAAAGATTGGTTTGAATTGAAAAAAGCACTTTGAAAACACTGGAAATAGGCAATTGAGCCATGAAAACTGAAAAGTCGCTGTATAACAACGGTCTGATATCAGTATACATGTTTTTCTTTAATATGTGTGAAGTTTGAATAAGGAATTAAATAAATATTAAATAAAGGTTGTCAGGCTAGACAGTAACTAAGTCTCCAGCTGACATTAGAGGTGAGTGAATCAGTTAAGGGGAAAATCCAAACCTTTCCAAATCAGCAGCAGTAATGTTAATTGAAGCACTTCAAAGTAGTTTTTACTGTTTGGAACAGTCTGGATAACTCCTTGTTTGCCACACGATTCAGTTAGTGACAACACAAAGAGTTGGAGGGTGGCTGGAGCAGGACTGACGTCTAGTGCGGGGGTGGGAGAGAGCTGTAGGAGGGACCAAACAGAGAAATTCTCTGTTGTGTCTCCTCATTGGACCAGGAACATCCATATATACTAACAGGTATGCCTTGTAAATAGGGTTTCCTTTGAACCCTAATGGTGATATCTCTGTATAAATAAAATTGTAGATACATACATGTATGTAAAGTGGCACTTGATTTGGGTTCTGCTGGGAGGAACCCATGTGGTTATGTTTACGTGCTGGCTGTTTACTGCTGTAGTCTGCTCAGTGCCTGGCAGATATTAGAGAGAGAAGGAACAGCTCTGCACTGCTCCATGTTCATTCATCTTCTTGTTGTCAGCAGTGTACAGTACATGCAAAATCAATACTACTTAAATTCAAGCCGAAGGTCGACTCATCTTGTCCTCAAAGAATTGAGGGTTATTAAAATTATATAAAATACTGATTAAACAAGAACTTTAGAGAAGAGTGAAAATCTGTGAAGCAAAAATAGAGGGAAAAGGACAGAAGGGCAGGGGCAAGTGAGCAATAGACTGAATCGGCAGGAAGGCAGTCTGCTGCAGTGAATTCTTTTTCTGTCCTGCAAAAAAAGCCAAAAAAAACCATTTTGGGGTGAAAATTTTAAAAGTAACTTAACTTTCTGTGAGCAACAGGTGGAGGAGTGGAGAAGGGGGCGGGGGAGTGATAAGTAAGTGGGAAGATGCTAGTAGGTGCAGTGCTAGCCTGTATTAACCAGTAATCTCAGGATAAGTTACAGGCTTTTTGAGACAGGGTTCGGCCAATTGTTGATTGTGAGGTGACTCCTGATTTTGGTTTCCTTTTATAAGTCAGAGGCTTAGTATCAGTGTGAACCAATCTACTAGAATAATATTGCAGGCCTGTGTCTGAAATTCAGTTAAAATCTGACAGCCGCCATTGCCACTTGCATACCGTCTGTGTGACCCTGAAGCAGTCAGTCAGTGTTAGGCCAGGTTTGTGCTTTGAGACCCCTGAATCTTCAATTTGAACTTTAATATTGTCTGTGGGTAGCACCAGCCCCTTATAGTTTAGAAGTCCAGTGTGATGTGTGAACCAGAATAATATCGCAGACCTGTTTCTGAAATTCAGTTAAATCTGACAGCCACCAGTGCCACTTGCCAGTTGCATACGGTCTGTGTGACCCTGTGCAAGTCAGTCAGCTCTCCTCCCTGTGCTCTGTGGGACACACCTACAAGCTTTGGCTCAGTAGGCCTTTCGTGGACTATAAATAATAATAATAAAAAAAAATTATCCTTGCTTTGGAAGGACTGTGTCGTAGAGGGTTAGGCCAGGTTTGTGACCCCTGAATCTTCAATTTGAACTCTAGCATTGTCTGTGGGTACCACTTGCCCTTATAGTTTAGAAGTCCAGTGTGAACCAGAATAATATCACAGACCTGTGTCTGAAATTCAGTTAAAATCCGACAGCCATCAGTGCCATTTGCATACTGTCCGTGTGACTCTGAACAAGTCAGTCAGCTCTCCTCCTTGTGCTCCTTGGGTCACACCTACATGCTTTGGCTCAGTGGGCCTTCTGTGAGCTATAAATAAAAAAAAATAATAATCCTTGCTTTGGAAGGACTGTGTCATTAAGGGTTAGGTCAGGTTTGTACTTTGTGATCCCTGAAAATTCAACTTGAACTATAGCATTGTCTGTGGGTAGCACCAGCCCTTATAGTTTAGTGGTCTAGTGTGAAGTGTGAACCTGAAAGTCTGTGTGACCCTGAACAAGTCAGTCAGCTCTCCTCCCTGTGCTTCATGGGTCACACCTACATGCTTTGCCTCAGTGGGCCTTCTGTGGGCTATAAATAAAAAAAAAAATTATAATCCTTGCTTTGGAAGGACTGTGTCATGGAGGGTGGTTCCATGTGATATGAGTGAAGATTTTACGGTGACTGACATTACGGCGACCACATTTGGCCAAAAACAAAATTGGTGATCAACACCACAGCAGCCAGCCGACCCAGTGGCGTTGAGGTGCTGTACGACACACCTCACGCCACACCGGCAACCCAGGTTCTGGAACAGATTCAGGCTGCTGGGGGTTGGCAGGGGAGGGAAGGGATCGAGCAGTGCTAGCCTACAAATAAGCAGAATAAAAAATTAATATCGCACACACCAGTAGGGAAGAGCAAACATACAACTGATAACAATCTAGCAGGAAATGAGGAGACCAATTTAAGAGACGTCCTGGTATTGGGCGACTCCATGCTGAAATACACAGACCACATTATTTGTAAAAATCGTAAACTAACAACCACAGTAAGTGCACTCCCTGGAGCTGGTATAAAAGACATTAAAAATATTCTCCCTGGCTTGAGAGAAAATACCCATCAACCTCTGGTGCTACTACATGTGGGATCTAATGATGTAGGTAAAAAAAGGCTCCTAGAAATTCAGAGAGAGTTCAAGGAGGTAGGAAGGACCCTTACAGGGGATGGATGTGATCTTATTGTCTCTGGGATCCTACCAATACCTAGGGCAACACGTGCGGTAAATGATGATATATTGCAGTTAAATGGATGGCTGAAAAGATGGTGTGTTAGAAAGGGTCATACCTTTCTTGAACACGGGGCAAAATTCAGGGACCCAATGTTATACACACAGGATGGACTTCACCTAAACAGAAGGGGGAAACAAATTTTTGCCCACCACCTTAGACATACTTTAGAAGTAAATTTAAACTTGGCATGGGGGGGGGAGGGTAGGCCAATTGCTTCCCTTCTAAATGAAGATACATACGACTGTACCCCATATAATTTCCTTTCTTTAAACGACAGGAGCTTAAATAATAAAATGGACGAATTAAAATTAACTCTTGAACAATTAAACATAAGATTATGTGCCGTGACCAAGACCTGGTGGAGCCCAAATGATCCATGGGATAAACAAATAAATGGTTTTAATTTGTACCATAAGGATAGGAAGGATACAGACCAGTCCCACACAGCCCAGTTGTACAATGACTTCTTTATATCAGTCTTCAATAACAAATCCTCCCCTAAACTTGAACATTTTCCAACTGTATTAGAAATAGAATCACTGATAACTAGTGAAGATATACTCAAAAGGCTACTTAAAATCGATCAGAATAAATCCCAGGTCCGGATGGAATTCATCCAAGAATAATTAAAGAACTGGCAGACATTTTGGCAGGACCCCTGTCAGTAATCTTTCAAACGTCATTAAAAAAAGGGATGGTTTTGGAGGTATGGAAACAAGCAAGTGTGGTTCCCATATATAAGAAGGGGAATAAACATGACGTATCCAACTACAGACCCATTAGCCTGACGTCAGTCCTGGGAAAAATATTTGAAGGTATCCTAAAAGAATATATTATGGAACACATCAAGGAGGTAGACTTGGTAGACCCCGTCCAACATGGATTTACCACTGGAAGGTCCTGCCAGACCAACCTCCTGGAATTCTATGGAAGGGTCAGCAGGGCTCTGGGAGAAGGGCAGCCTGTGGATGTGGTGTATTTTGACTTCTCAAAAGCCTTTGATAAGGTCCCCCATGGTGAGCTCATTGACGCATTAATATTGCATGGCCTACCAGGAATAATAACAAAATGGGTAGACGCATGGCTTACTTCCAGAAAACATACTTCCAGAAAACAATCAGTAAATATAAACGGGACCAACTCAGCATGGGCTGAAGTGACAAGCGGGGTTCCCCAGGGATCTGTCCTGGGGCCTTGCTTATTCAAGACATACATTGCCTCACTGAAGGTCAATAATGGGGTCTGGGTTTCCAAGTTTGCTGATGATACCAGGGTTGGATTTTCAATTAATAATTAAAATGATTCCATAGCACTACAAGAAGCATTAGACACACTGGAACTTTGGGCAGTGGAGAAAAAACTAACGTTTAATGTGGACAAGTGTTGTGTTATGCATTTTGGGAAGGCAAACAAGCAGATACCCTATACACTTGGAGGTAAAATATTAAGTATTGTCGAACAACAGAGTGATTTGGGAATTATGATTACGAATGACCTATCATTTAAAACGCACTGTAATGCAGTTATTAAAAAATTGAGCAGTATTCTACACTGTATCAATAAGCATATTACATCAAGAAGAGGATGTTCTCCTGCCCTTTATCGTCCTTGGTGAGGCCTCACCTGGATTACTGTGCTGCAGTTCTGGTCACCCATGGGTAAGACTGAAATAGTGGCAGTCGAGAGAGTCAAGGAGAGCCACCAGACATATCAAGAGGTCAAAGGCCTAGAGTATACAAAAAGGTTAAACACTTTGGGTCTGTATTCTCTGGAATATAGCGCTTAAGGGGAGATATGTTTTAATATATAAATCAACTATCGATCCAGACCTATGGAACTACTTGGCAAAATACAGGAACCTATGTACAATACCAGATCTCACCCACTACAATTTTTGTCGAATGTCCAAAACGAACAAAATCCTGGCTCACGCTGAGGGCCACCAACATTTGGAATAAACTACCTTTAGAAGTGGTAGCTAGCGATACTGTGAATACATTTAAAAACAGATTAGATAGCTTTCTATTTAAACATAATGTTCAGGGTTACTAGTTAAATGGCGAGCAAAAGGACTAACGTCTATATGGCTCTGTATCTACCTATGAGACCTATGAGCATCCAGCGGACTACTCTCCCTTCCTGGGGAGGGATCTGGGGTTGTGCCACTCCAGCACAGCTTCTGGTGGTAGCCGGGGGCAGCAATGGAACAATCGGCGCAAGCGGATGCTGGGGCGGAACATCAGCAGGCATCGGTGCATCAGCACCATGGACGCCATTGCACATCCATGCTCTGCAGGGAGAACATATGGAGGAAAGCCCAGAGACCGGGGAGGTGATGAGGACCCCAGTGGTCAAGCCCCACGTTCCCAATACCGGACTGTCTCCTGATGGTCCTGGATTCGCCCCTAAATGCAGAAAGAGCTGCCAGGTAGGAGAGGTGGTCTCTCCCTGGAGGGTGATTCGGGGAGGGCTGGGAAGTCCTGTGGGAACTCAGTGGAAAGTTATGGTGGGGAATAGAGGGCAACTGAGAGGGTACCTCTGAGAGATGCTGCAGCCGAAGGAGAAAGAGAGTTGACAAAAACAAAACAAAAAAACCAAAAAAACACCACAGCAACTGACAAAACAGCGATGGCAGTATACAGTAAAACAGGGGGATGATGTACACTGAAGTCCCAGGTCCGTAACCTTTGCAGGCGGTTATCGTATCCAACACACCAGGCTGCCAGCTCGGCAGCAGCATGCTTAATTACTCCATTTAGCCCACATAACTCTATACTCCCCAGTCATTTGACCTCGCAATTCTGTCCCTCCACAGTCGCTATTCTCTAACCTCGCTGTTCTATCATAGTTGTTATTCCTTCAGACGCACAAAGTGAGTTGTTCAATTTGAGTCACTCAATTCACTTTGCCCATATCACTGGATACCATAGAGGTTTAGGCCAGGTTTGTTTATGAACCCTGAATCCTCAATTTGAACTCTAGCATTGTCCGTGGGTAGCACCAGCCCTTATAGTAGAGGTCAGAGCACCATTGTGAACCAGCATAATATAGCAGATCTGTGTCTGAATTTAAATTCAGTTAAAATCTGGCAGCCACCACCGCTTGCATACTGTCTTTGTGACTGTGACACTGAAAAAGTCACTCAAGAAAAACTGGCATTATGAGTACTCAAAGCAATTGTGAAACAATAGCCAGGGGCAAACAAGGAAGAAAATGTTAAAGTTTATTCAGTAGTCCAGAAAGAAGTGGCCCATCAAAATACTAAAGTACAAGCACCACAGTCTATTGAAGGGGCTGAACTAAATAATGCTACTACTACTGATGTGCTGACTAAGTCTCAAAATGCCGAATCCTCAGCAACTGAGGTTGAACTGTCTGTGTCAGAAGTGTTCAGTAGTGCCATAGCAAACAAAGTTTAGAAAGAATCCAAGGCATCTACTAGCAAGTCATCTGAGAAAATTTGAAAAAAAACAAAGAATATTCCTTTTATATTTAAAGTTGAAGAACTTACAGGTGTAACTCACAGTGGAGTTGCTTGATTTGCAATACATGCATATTGAATAACTCAACCGCAAAGTAACAGTAGCTCTACTGAATCTGATGATGATGATTATGATGACGACCATGGTCGTCGTGATACTGATGACATGAATCATCAAATCTTTCATATCTTTATTTGTACTAGGTGCCCTTCCATAACTCAAGGCATCTTAATAATACATACAAACTAAAACATAAACAGAATGATAAAATACATTACTAATACAGTAAAATACAACTATAAAAACACTTCAGTCTTATAACAGAAATCTTCTTTACATCCTCTCTCAGGAACCTTGAAAGTCCTGGAAGAACAGATGTGTTTTGAGGGCGGTTTTAAAACCCTCGATGGTCAGGCTATCTTGTATCCGACGAGGCAGAGAATTCCACAGGGTAGGAGCCATAAAGGCAAAAGGTCATGATCCAGATGTTTTTAAATGCACTCTGGGAATCTCTAGCAATCCCTTATCAGAGGATCGGAGTGGATGGGAGGGACAGTAGGGGTGCAAAAGATCTTGCAGATACTGTGGTCCCTGGTCGTGTAAGGCTTTATAGGGCAGCAACGTGACATTGAAGGTTATCCACCACTGTACTGGCAGCCAGTGCAGTTTGCACAGCACAGGTGTTATATGACTGGATCTAGGGGTTCCAGTTAACAACCTGGCCGTTGCGTTCTGCACCAGCTGCAATTGGCGGATATCTACCCCCAGTAGCCCTAGATAAAGGGCATTGCAGTAATCAAGATGAGTGGTGACAAAGGCATGGACCAGAGTAGGGAGATGGCAAAAGGAGGATTTGACTACCGCTGACACTTGAGCTTTCATGGTCAGGCCTTCATCAAAAATCACCCCCAGGTTACGCACCTGGCCCGAGGCACTTAATGGGATTCCTTCAAGCTGTAATCTGGAGGGTTGTCCCACCAATGTCCCGGCCATCCTACGATCAGGGTCCATGACCAATACCTCTGTTTTCCCAGGGTTTAGCCTCAGCCAACTAGTACTTATCCAGTCCTGTATTTCAGTTAGGCAGTTGTTAAACGCCGAGACAGTATCTAACTCCTGGTCGGGCACAAAAACATATACAGCTAAGAATCATTTGCATAGAATGAAAACTCAAACTGTACCATCTTATAATGTCCCCTAGTGGCAACATGTACACTACAAACAACTGGGGACAGCACTGAGCCCTGCAGCACCCCACAGGGCAGACAGCTTGAGGCAGAGGAATAAATCCCTGACATCACTCTCTGAGCTCTACCCTCGAGGAAAGTTCTAAACTAACAAAGGACTGCCCCCCTCAGTCCACAAAAAAAACACAGGTGCTCGAGCAGCACTCCATGGTCCACAGTGTCAAACACTGCAGAGATATCAAGGAGAACCAAGATGGAATGGGCTGTCCAATCTCTAGCCACCAGGATATCATTTAGTACCCGAATCAGGGTGGTCCCTGTGCTATGCCTTTTCCTGAAACCCGACTGGAGAGGGTCATAGATATTATGGCTGGATAAATGATCTTCCAGTTGCAGAGTGACAACTTTCTCAATAACTTTACCTGTAAAAGGCAAGTTAGAGACTGGTCTGTAGTTCGCTGGACAGTCCGGGTCAAGGGAGGGCTTTTTCAGGAGGGGCCGAACCACCACCTCCTTTAAGGGATCCGGGAAGATCCCTCTCTACAATGAAACCCTTACCATACCAGCTAGGACTTGGGCCGATTATCTCAACACACCCTACAAGAAGATGAGTTGGGCCTGGGTCCAGACTACGGCAAGTTGGCCGCAAAATCTGGATGATCCTCATTATATCCATTACTGCTGACTGGCTGAAGATAGACCAGGACATCTGGGTATTTGTACCACCTAGTTGGTCATTGCAAGGTCCAATGGGGAGGCACTAGTTGATCTCATCCCTGATGGAGGCAACCTTATCAGCAAAAAACTGCACTAACTCCTCACACTTTCCTTGTGACACTGATTGACCAGACTGCAGACAGACTGGATTGCACAGTCTGTCCACAGTCTGGAAGAGCTGAGCTGGTCTGTTTTCAGCTGCAGCAATTTTTCTGGACAGGAACTCTGCCATCTTATGGGAAATTGCTGATTGGTAGACCTTATAATGGTCTAACAGTCTAAGTCTGTCCTTCAGGCGAGTTTTTCGGCAATGTCTCTCCAACCTTCGCCCTAGTCTCTTCAACTCCCGCAGTGTCCCATCATACCATGGGGCAGCCGGGTAAAGAGTAAGGGGGTTAACACGTACCAGAGCAATGACATCCAGGGCCCCTGTCACCGCCCTATTATAGGCGAGGATAAGGGTCCCTGGATCACTGCTATCTGTCGGAATTCCCGAAAGGTCCAGCACCGCCATTAGACCTTCTGAGGTAATTCTTGTCAAAGGACGGTACTGTACCATTTCCTTGGGAGCAAGCCTACTTTGGGGGGTCGTGAAGCTGAATCTCAGGGCGTAATGATCAGACCACCTGATAGGATCCACCTCCATATTTGAGATTTCCATCCCCAGGAGGAACACCAAGTTCAATGAGTGCCCCCCTTGTGGGTTGTGGTGGCAATAACTCGTGTCAACGTAGAAACATAGACTTTGATGGCAGATAAGGACTGCTTGGCCCACCTAGTCTGCCCATTTCCCTACCTACTGGATAAGCTGCAGATCCTAGTTAACCAACAGCCTATTTATTCCTGCCCCCCACAAGAATTGCTCTATGTCAGTCCCATGCATTTTTGAATTCTCCCACAGTTTTAGAACCCACAACCTCCTCAGAAAGGTGGTTCCATGCATCCACTACCCTCTCTGTGAAAAAATACTTCCTCACATTGCCCCTGAGCGATCCCCCCCTCTATCTTCAAATTGTGTCCCCTTGTTTTTTGGGCATCTCTTTTTCTGAAAGATGCTACCCTCTTGGACTTTGTTGATTTCACTGAGGTACTTAAAAGTTTCAAACATCCCCCCCCCCTTCCTCATTGGTATACATATTAAGCTCCTTTAGTCTCTCTTCATATGGCTTCTCTTGCAGACCCTGTACCATTTTAGTTGCCCTCCTCTGGACTGCCTCCATCCTGTCTATGTCCTTGTGAAGATGGGATCTCCAGAACTGGATGCAGTACTCCGGGTGGGGTCTCACCAACTGTCTGTACAGAGGGATAACAACTTGCTGTTTTCTGCTGGTGATGCCTCTTCCTATCCATCCCAGTATCCCTCCAGCCCTCCCTACTGCCTTCTCACATTGCTTGCTATACTTAAGGTCATCTGATATGATTGCCCCCAGGTCCCTTTCCAGATTTGTTGTTGTTACTACCCCCCCCCCATTGTATACTCTTCCCCTTGGTTTTTGTTTCCCAGGTGCATTATTTGCACTTCTTTGCATTGAAACCAAGCTGCTATACTTCTGACCATTCCTTCAACCTTGCCAAGTCCCTTCTCATCCTTTCCACTTCCCCTTGTGTATCAACACTGTTGCAGATCTTTGTGTCATCTGCAAAGAGGCATACTTTTCCTTCCAGTTCCTCTGCAATGTCACTTATAAAAACATTAGAAAGGACTGGACCCAGTACTGAACCCTGTGGTACCGCACTATAACCCCCCTTTCTTCAGAGTGGACTCCGTTTACTATTACCTTCTGTGTTCTGTTGTCCAGCCAATGTTTTACCCAGACTACCTCCCTGGGACCCACTCCCAGGCTGGTTAATTTGTTTAATCTTTTGTGTGGGACCTTGTCAAACGCCTTGCTAAAGTCTAGGTAGGCCATGTCCACAGCTCCTCCCTGGTCTACTACTTTAGTCACCCAGTCAAAGAAATCGATTTGATTTGTCTGACATGACCTTCCCGCTGTGAATCCACACTGCCTTGGGTCCTGTGCCCCACTGGCCTCTAGGTACTCAACAATTCTTTCCTTCAGAAGTGATTCCATCATTTTCCCTACCACAGAGGTCAAACTGACAGGTCTGTAATTTCCTGCCTCTGTCTTGCTCCCACTTTTGTGAAGGGGAATCACATCCACCCTCCTCCAGTCCTCAGGTACCACACCATCCTCTCATGATTTGTTAAAAAGGGTAGTCAGTGGTGTCACTAGTTCTCCCGTTAATTCTTTTGGAATTCTGGGGTGAATCCTGTCAGGCCCCATTGCTTTGTCCACCTTCAGTTTTAGGAGTTCTTTCAGAACCCTTTCTTCTCTGAAAGGACTGGAATCGACCCCCCTATCCAGAGTGCTTCTGTTAATTGGATTAAGTACCTACCCCCCTCCTCTTTTGTGAATACTGAGCAGAAGCATTTGTTTAGTATCCCTGCTTTTTCACTGTCCCTTTCTGCCCACCCACTGTCCATTCTATTTAGCCTCACTATCCCTCCCTTTGTCTTTCTACACTCCTTAATGTACCTATACAAGGTTTTATCCCCCTTCTTAACCCAGTTGGCTATCTTTTCCTCAGTTTGGGCCTTTGCTATTCTGACTGCCTTCCCTGCTTCCTTCTGCCTTAACTAGTACTGTTTTCTGTCCTGCTCCTTCTGTGTTTCCTTATACTTCCTAAATGCTATCTTTTTCTCCCTGACCTTCCCCGACACCTCTTTTGAGAACCATAGTGGCTTTTTCTTTCGTTTTGATTTGTTTATTTGCTTCACACAAAGGCTTGTTGCCTCTGTGATGGCAGTTTTGATGTTTCCCCATTGTTGCTCTACCCCTCCTTCTTGTATGTTTGCTAGTACTTTTCTAAGGCACTCTCCCATTTTAACAAAGTCAGCCCTCCTGAAGTCCAGTACCCCCACATTTGAATTGCTTGACTCATCAGCTGAGTTTATTATATACCACACTGTTTGGTGGTCACTTGTTCCCAGATGGCTACCCACTTCTAGATCTGAGATCCTCTCACTGTCCCCATTTGAGAGTACTAGGTCTAAGATTGCTCCCTCCCGAATGGGTTCAACACTAGCTGTCTGTGGCATGCCCCCTGTAGGGCATTGAGAATGGCCCTACTCTTGGATGTGGCTGCAGCAAAGGTGCTCCAGTTAACACCTGGCATATTCAGGTCCCCCATCAATAATATCTCCCCTTTCTCTGCCATCCTAAGGATGCCTTCTATCATATCCTTGTCCATTCCCTCCCCCTAAGATAGGGGTCTGTATACAACACCTGTGCAGATTGTGGTGCTATTTCCAGTCTTTAAGGTGACCCACAGTGCCTCCTCTCCTCCCTGTTTACTATTTTGTTCCATTGCTTTTATCCTTTTCCTTACATAGAGAGCTATTCCTCCCCATCGTCTACCCTCCCTGTCTCTCCTGTAGATTGTGTACCCTGGTATGTTAACATCCCAGTCATGGTTCTCTGTGTACCATGTTTCTGTGACTGACATGATATCCAGGCATCCCACTTCCATCAAAGCCACCAGTTCAGGGAGCTTGTTGCCCAGACTATGGGCATTTGTACTCATTACTCTCATTTCTTGATGGCCTTTCCCCTTTTTGCCCCATCTCTATCCTTACTACCTTTGTTGTTATCTCCATTTACTCCTGCCTTTCTGCCTATCAACATCTCTATCTTGGTGTTTACCTCACAAACTACCCTGATATTTTTTTGGGGGCTAAGATCTCCCTACTCCTTTCCAGAGCCTCCCTCTTGGCTAGTTTAAATGCTTGCCAATGAAGCACTTAAACCTATCACCTAGGATCCTGGTTCCCGTCCTGGACAGATGCATATCATCGCACCATTATAGGTCTGCATCACTCCAGGTGGACCCCCAGTCACCAGTGAAGCCAAACCCCTGAGCTCTGCACCAGTTTTTCAACCACTGAATGAATCCCATGGTGTAGAGCACCATAGCCTCACCCATGCCATAGACAGGCAGCACTTCCAAGAAGGTTACTGTACGTGCTACTTGTCTAAGGCCCCTCCCCAACTCCACAAACTCCTCATGCACTGTTCTGATCCCATTCCCACCCAGATCATTTGTCCCTAGGTGGACAATGACATTCAGCTCTCTACCCAGTGCAGCTGCTCCCGCAATCCTGAGGATTCGCTCCCTGTCCCTCCAAGCCATGGCACCTGGCAGGTGCCTCACCGCCCTCTCCCCTCCCTCTCCCAGCTCTACTCTCCTAACAATGGAGTCCCCCCCCACCAGGAGTTGTTTTCTTCCCCAGTGGAGTCCCATGCCACACTCCTGTGGGTCTCCTTTGTGGAGGTTCCCAACATCCTCCTTGGTCTCCACTGCGGGTGCCTCTATAGAGGAACCACACTCTGCCAGAGTGGCATACAAACTGTGGAGAGGTACAACTGGAGAGATGTGCCCCTGTTCCACCACACTTACCCTCCCTGAGCCCACTGTGGTCCAACCATTCCTCTTTCTTAGCAACCTCTGAGTCAGCGGTAGTAGCCCTGGGTGGGAGAGGAGGTCCCCCAAATCCTGGCCAACTCAGCCTGGAGATGAGCAACCTTCTCCCTCAGCCTAGAGAGCTGCCTGCAGATGGGACAACACCGCATCCTCCAGAATGTCTCCTGGAAGACTGCTGCTCCACAGCCACTGCACTGCACCACTCCCATCATGTCTTAATTCTCACCCCTTAACTGTTGTCAGGCCCAATGATTCCATCAATTGGAGGAGGTTTTGTCCAAATGATGAGAGTTCATTGTTGACTCAGACATTGAAGTCCCCCTGAGCCAACCATCTGGGGGCCTCCAGTACCATGTCGTTGATAAAGTCAGCTACTTCCTTCAGGAAAATCCTCCCATCACCTGGTGGATGGTAGAAGAGAAGGGTCCTGCAACCTGCACCTGCACCCACAGTGCTCTCAAAGGAGTTGGTAGTTCCCGCTGGTACCTTCCTTAGACCCAGTTCTGACCTAAAACAGATTGCAACCCCCCCACCCCATGATCCACCCTTGAGTTGTATATCACCAAGTACCCGGCCAGAACTGAGGATGCCAAAATGGGCCCCGCATTATCACCCAACTAGGTCTCGGTGATGCAAGCCAGGTCTGCAGAAGCTACAAGATCTGCAACTACTGTAGTCTTATTTTTTATGGACCTGGCATTGCATAACACTGCCAGGGAGGGATGAGAATCCAAGGATGACCGCACCACTTGCCTGACAAAATCAGAGCTCTTAGGTATGGGCACCAGACAGGGAGGACCCCGGTCCTTGTGTTCATTTTGCTCCAGGGCACCTCCTGGTCCCTACTGTCTCTATCTGTTCAGTCCTTTCCCATCCCCGCCCAAGACCCCCAGGACTCCCCTCCTCCCCTCCACCTCCTCACTATGCCCAATGCCCAGCAGCAACCATACACTTCAGGAGGAAGTGGAGGGCAGTCAAAGGGGCAGAGGTCCCTGAGTCTCGAGGGGGGGAGTACTGCCTGACTGTACTAATTGAGCTCGTGAGTCTGACATTACCTATTTATCAGTCTGACAGTGACAATATGGATGAAGAGATGTTATAGGATGGTTTTGTGAATATTTAGACTTTCTTTCAAAAACCTTATTTAATTTCAATTACCTCTTATCAGGGGTAAAGTTAAATTTGGCTGGGGGTGTTGTACTACATGCCCTGCCTGCTAAAACAGAGGATCTTACTGAATTTGCTTGAAGCAAAAGTGGACTTTTGGATCTTGACTGGGGACTACCATCTCCTACTATTTCAGCTGTTCGAGAGGCTGAGGACAAGGTAGTTCACTTTACTACTGACACGTGGACCAGCACCCAAACCATTGCTTATCTTTCTCTTACTGTACACTGGATCAGTTTTGCAGGTAACCCATCATCCTCACACATCAGTCTGCCTGCTACCCCTACCACTTCAACCACTACTACTAGTACTACCACTACTATCTCTCACAGCTCCAAAAAAAAATCCCTCATTTCAGAAATGGCAGTTCTCCATGTATGTCACTTTCAAGACACACACACACACAGTACAGCACATTCAACAAGAACTGGAAAGACTAGTTAGTGTTTGGTCACCTCACAGGGTTTGAAAGTTGTTTTATTTGTTGCTGACAATGGTTCAAATATTAAAAAAGCACTCCATGATGGCAACTATGTATGTGTACACTGTTTTGCACATTGTCTTAACCTAATTGTTTGAAGCTTCCTGGATAATGACCGGTAAGTATCAATCACAGTAGGAACAGTGTGCAAAGTGTGTGGCCACTTCAGCCATTCAGTAAAAGCCCATGACATTCTTGCTGATATCCAGACGAACAAAGGTCTTCCTTACCATCAGCTTGTTCAGGATGTACCAACAAGGTGGAATTCAACTTACTGAATGGTTACACGAATCCTTGAACAAAAGGTAGCTATCATTGCGTATATCATGTACAATGATATCGGGAGGGCACTGTATTACATTCTATTCAGTGATCTCTGATGGAACAGTTGTGTTGCATTCTGAAACCATTCATGAGTGCAAACAAAGAAGTCAGTGCAGAAAAAGCATCCCTTAGCCAAGTTATTCCACTCATTCTACTTCTCAAAAAAAGGTTGGAGAACATGAGGAACAACTTAGATTAGATATGAACCAATCTCTAGTCAATAACATGCTTACCAGACTTAGCAATGATTATATGTACTTAAGCATCCTATCCCCTGATGGATCCCCACTTGAGCATGTCAATGCTTTCAAATACCTGGGAATAACACTTGATCGACCCCTCTCCTTCACAAACCATATTGGCCAGGTAGTAAAATGGGTGAATCAACAATGGGGTGTTCGCTACCACCTGAAACACCTTATCACACCAGAAGTAAGACTTGCTAGAGTGCAGGGTACCCTTCTACCTCTCCTTGATTACTTTTCTCCCATCATCTCCTTAACCTTAATCAAAATTTAATAAATAAATAAACCTCATCTCAACTCATCACTTGCCTCAATACAGCATATAACAATTTCTGCAGGTTCATCACTCCAGCCCCTTTTTGTACCCACCACTGTACCCTTTACTCGCCTGTTGAGTGGCTCTCCACCCAGACCCACAGGGACTTAATGTTTGGCTCACTTATTTTTAAATCCTTCTATGAGAGTGACAAATCCTTATTATCAGGACTGTTAACTATCAAACAAGGCTCTCGCCACCTTCAGTCCTCCTCCCACTGTCTTCTGGCCTGCCTCAGGTCCTACATGGATATGGGACAGAGAGCCTTCTCTAGTGCTGCTCCTAAGTTCAGGAACGCCCTACCAGAAGAGCTACACTCCTCAGGATCACCCCTTACATTTGAGACACTACAAAAATGCTCTACTATATACAGTGTCATGCAGCTACAACCACTGATCCCTGCTACCCAGATCATTAATATTTGTACTCAAGTTTGATTGACCGTATAGTGTACGCATCTCTGTCCTTGCTATTTGTTCTACACTGAAATATGTCTTATGTAAATTGTTTGATCTTGCAATACCAAGGTTATATTTATCTTTCTGATCCATGTACTAGAATACTATGACTGTTCCTGTATCTCTCATGTTCAAAATTGTGCTCTATGTGCCATCTAGATGGACTGGGTCATGCCTGAAAATGGTCCCTGGGACCAGTGACTTACCCAGTTATCAAATAAATAAATAAATGATAAATTACCAGCCATGAGACGGAGCAAAGAGTATATCTTAGCAACATTGCTAGGTCTATGTTTCCAGGACAGATACCTTCCTGATGTTGTTTCTGAGGATATGGAGGAGTTGAACTACAGGCAACTTTTGATTGATGCAGTAGATAAGGTTTCATTTTTCTTCTTTTTTTTTAATTTAAAGTTTATTAAAGTTTTCCAATACATCACAAAACCACAGCCTTCCACAAGTCAGAATATATACAAATGGAATAAATGACATGTACTTCCATCCACATACCCCCATTTCTCCCTCCCCCTACCCTCTACCCTCTCCCACCCCCCAACTCTCCCTCCCCACATGGCATTATTATCCCAAGATACTTGACCAGTAATTATATGCAGTATCACCAAACAAGTTAAAGAGAGTACAAAGTATGTAAGCGGCGTCAAACTTTCTCAAATCATGACAGACGGTTATTAAGGCTGGCAATCATTTTTTCTGTCCTAAGGTTGGCTAGGAATTCCTGTAACCATTCATTGTAGGTGATGGCATCCCATCCTTCCAGTGTCTTAATACGAGTTTCTTAACTGACACAGAGATGAGTGCCATGTGATATTTACAGTTAGTAATGTTCACCTCTGTAAAGTCGCCTAGTATGCAATTAAGAGCTGTGAACAAGTCATCCAACCCCAATAGTGGGTCTGCCTTCTGCTTAATACAGGTCCAGAGTGGGGCTATTTTAGGGCAGTCCCAGAAGATGTGAGATAGGGTGCCTTCTGACTGTTGACAGCGGGTGCAATAGGAGGATAATGAGCGCTGAGTCTAGTCAACTTCACCAGAGTGTAATCAAGATTATGTAAAATGTGAAATTGCATTAGCCAGAGTCTGTCCTGGGTCACAAACTTATGACAACCCTTCCACAGTGCAGCCCAATTAATGAATATCCCTGGAAACTGGGCTGACCAGCAACAAGTGGGACCATCAATCTGAGAGTAGGCCCAATCGTAGAGAAATCCAAAGATATTGGATACAGCATGCAGGAGTGCAGTTAAGGCAGATAATTCTGAAAAAAAAAATTTGGGGAGCTGTGGGATTTCAGAGCTAAAGAATTGCACCAAAAGATGCCTCACTTGATAAATTTTGAAAATTGAAGTATGGCTAATATCCAACTTATGAATAATCTCTGGGGAAGTGAACCATGCACCCTCATCATTCAAAAAGTGTACAACAGAGGGGGAATTCAACTGGGGCAGCCAAGACTGAGGAATAATCTGTCCATCCAGTTTAAAGTTGGGGTTACCCAAAACAGGCTGGATAATATCACGTACATTGTTGTACTTCAAAAAAGAACAAAGCTGGGAGTGGACTCTGACAGAGATACCTATTGGGGAGTTGTGTAGAGGACGAGAAAGAGATTTATACTAGGTATGGAGAAGGGCAAGTGGTGAGAGACCCTGTGAGCGTATTTGCTGTCGCTCTATATGTAATCAAAGTGGAAATAAGGCTGCGTTTCTCGAGGCAAATCTGAAACCGCCCAGCATAGGTATTTACTGGCATGACTAGCCCAGTAATATATACCTAAGTGGGGCAGTCTCAATCCTCCCTGGTTTTTAGGGGCAGCTAATTTATGGTATACTAGATGCGGGTGTTTACCTGCCCAGATGAAATCAGTTTTATGGCTGTGTATCTTCTTTAACTAATAAAGGGTGACCAGAGATTTAGCAAGTTGAGGGATAGAAAAGCCTGGGAAAAAAATTCATCTTTAGCAAATTAATTCTACCCCACAAAGTAAGGGGTTGAAGGGAGCACCGTTTCATGTCCTGTAAGATAATTTGGAGGGTATGTTCTAGATTTAACTTTTTGAAACCAGCTTCACTCCTAGAAAGGTCAATCCCCAGATATCTGATAGACTTGGGGGCCCACATGAGACCCAGGGCTTTTATTACAGGGTTTTGGGCCTTGTGATTGAGAGTGAATACTACTGTCTTGTCAAGATTCAATTTATAGTTGGACAGGGCACTGAACTCTTCAATTATATTTAGCATGGGAGGGAGAGATGTAGTAGGGTTTGAAATTTAGAGTAATAAATCATCCGTGTAAGTGGAAACCTTGATCTCTTGCTGCCCTATAGTGATACCTTGTGTTAATGGGCAGGCCGTTAATCTATGAATCAGGGGCTCCAGATATAAATTAAAAAGTAGAGAAGACAGAGGATACCCCTGCCTAGTGTCTGACTGGAGGGGAAACGTTGAAGAGAACTCGCCATTACAATAAATGCGGGCAGTGGGAGAGTTGTAAAAGGCACGTAGCCATTGTTGAAATTGTGGAGGGAAACAAAAGGCAGTTCTGAACAGGAATTGCCAGTTGACTCTGTTGAAAGCCTTCTCCGCATCCAGGGAGACCAACACTGCAGGGAAGGAAGCATCCGTGGATATGGAGAGGACATGAGCTAGAGTTCTGAGATAGTCTACAGACAACCGTCCCTTCATAAACCCAACTTGTACTGGGCCTATAAGATGTGGCATCACCCGGGCCATCTGATTGGCTATGATCTTAGCTAGATTTTTAATATCTTGATTTAGGAGGGGTATCGGTCTATAACACGTTACCAGATCCACCTTCTTTCCTGGTTTGAGTAGCAGGATTATCAAAGCCTCAAAGAGGGTATTGTCCGACAAGTGACCGGATAAAATATAGTGGAATAAAATCTTAAGTAATGGGACAAGGTGCCCTGCAAAAGCCTTGTAAAAATTCGAGGTAAACCCATCTGGACCTGGAGCCTTCTCGTTAGGAAGGTCCCTGAATACTTTGAGAATTTACGCCTCTGAGATAGGGGATAGGAGGGAGAGAGCTTGAGGACTGGAGAGGGAGGTAAGGTGAGCATTTCTCAAAAAGACGTCCAGTACTTGACACTGGGGAGGGTTCACCATAGGGCTGTAAAGCTCTCAGTAGTATTTTTCAAATTCTTTGACTATCAGAGGGAGAAGTCTTGAGGGAGGCATCATCAGAAGAACGAATGTCATTAACCTAGATGTTTCTTGTTTTTTAGTTCGAAGGGCCAGCAGGTACATGGCTTTTTCTCCCTGGTCTGTATAGCTGGCTCTAGCCTTTAGAATAGTGTATTCCGCTTTTTCATGTAGTAGCTCAGAATAAACTTCCCTTAGTTTTGTGAGTTCTTGGTGGAACTGTTCAGAGGATCGAGGTGACAGTTAGGATTCCATGGTTCTGATTGGAGAGAGTGTTGCCAGCAATCTCTCATCCCGTTTCTTTTTACGGGAGGAGGCTAAACCAATAAGAACCCTAGAGGTAAGCCTTCAAAGAGCACCATTCCATATCTGGCTTCCCCGTGGATCCCTGTTATTTTCTATGAATTGTTCTATATGGGTCGAGATGAGATGGACCGATGCCAGATCTTTCAGTATTTGATTATTTAATCTCCAACTCCCCACAGATTTAGGGAGAGAGGAGAAGGATAGTTTATAAGAGACCACTGTGTGGTCTGAGGGGGGGCCTGGATGAATGGCAGAGTCCATTACTCCAGGTAAAATTGAATGGGAGAGAAGGATATAGTCAATACGAGAAGAGGTCCTGTGAACCGCGGACTGGAATGTGAATTCTCTGGTTGAGGGGTGCAGAACCCTCCAGACATCACATAGACCGAGATGGTCAGTTAAATCCCTCAATGCACACTGACCAGGGGAAAGACCTTTAATATTCGTCCCAGACCAGTCGAGACCTGGATCATAGAGGAGGTTCCAATCCCCTCCCAATATTATGGGAAGGTCCAAAAAGGGAGTTAAGACGTTTAAGAGTTGGGCAAAGAAGGAAGGGCAATCAGAGTTAGGGCCATAAATGCTACCTAAAAGGAGGTCAGTGGTATGGAGAAGCCCCCTGACAAATCTGTATTGACCCTGTGAATCACAGATGGTCTGAGTAGGGACAAAGGGGACTGATCTTGAAAACAAAATCATTACTCCCCAACTCTGGGTATTACCCTCCGCAGAGAAAACCTGCCCAATAAACTGCCTTCTCAGTTTAATTGATTCCGCATCAAGCAGGTGTGTTTCTTGAAGAAAAATCACATCAGCTTTTAGGATATTTAAGTGCTTTAGAATCTTGTACTGTTTCATTTTATGTCTCGGCCCTCTTATATTCCACATGGCAAAGAAAAGTTGTCTAGCCATTATCTAGAATGCGGTGGGATGTAATACCAGACAATCGAAGTGGATAGGGGACCTGCATAGCTAGTTTGAGGCCTGAGGTTGCTGTGCTACTCCTCCACCACCCCTGACCAAACCCCTCCAATCCATACATTCCACCAGAAAACTGTACATTTTCAACAATAGATACCAGAATGAGAATGCAACCCCCCCGCTGTCATAGTCCATAATCAACAGCACACAAATACTTAGCCCCCCCTCCAGCCACATTGCGTACCCAAATGTACCAATTCAATAGGAACTGTAACCATAAGTAGTGTACATAAATCACAAAGCCCAGTGGGCGTATATATCTTGCAATAGGAAGACTCAACTATTAACAAGCAAAAGTCTAAGCCCCAGAGATTTAATGAAAGGGAGGGCTACTCCCTCAACCCAAAAAAGGGTCACAACGGATGAAATTGCAGGATTCCTATTGCATTCCAAATTCTGAAAAATATAGTGTAAGCTCTGAAAAAGGACCTCCTTGTATAGCAAGCTTCACCTGGTGGAGGTGAAAGGAAACAAATAACTGAGAGATGGAGGTACCCCCTTTAGGGAAACATATGCCACGAGCGGCCAGGAGCATAACCCTGAAACAGCAAAGTAACCGTCCAAACTGGCATGCCTTATATTAAACAATCAAAGAACTACTTAAACCCAAACAGAACTGAGTGAAAAAATATGTGCTCCTGAATAAGTCAACCGAAGAAATATCACCTCCGTAATCGGCTGCACACTGAGGAAGCAAGAAGTGCAGGAAGACCAGTAAGTCCCAGGAGCCTGAAAGCAAATGCTGTGCCTGCGGTCTACAAAGCTAACTCTATAGCTGGTGATAGGCTTCCTCTAGTGGTGTAAGTCACACAGTTCAAGAAGTTTGAGTGCATGCAGTAGCATCACGAATGTGCGCACAATTGGTGAGAGGGGATCAGCACAATGAGCCGGTAATTCCGATCGAGCTCTTGATGTGGGAAAACTATGCTGCTGTCCATTCGAAGGTCTGACGCTTCATGTACAGAAATAGGTAAGAAGCCATCACCATGACCATCAGGATTCGGGGGAAATAGTCCACATTGATCTAACAGCAACACAAAGGAAATCTTCAGGTCAATCTAACCAAAGAAGTCCCTTGCTTAGTTTTGCCCAGTAGTCCCAGCAAGGATCACTAATCACAGCAATCAGCAAAGAGGGTAAATGAGATTACTTGCAACCATTCCTCGGCTTACTTTAACTCAAGGATCATGGAAGAGGTCAGGCAGGGTGGCGTTTAAGCTGGTAGAAGCTGAGTCCAGATCTTCGTAAGTGGCCCATTTACCTGCGATGAAAACCTGAAGCCACGCGCCAGATACCCCATCTTGAATTTTATTCCTGCAGCAATGAGTTTGGTTACCAGAGGGTGGAATACTGCACTTTTTTGCTGCACCATTGTGGGGAGGACCTGGGCAACTCTGATTTTCACTTCCTCCCATCTTATATCTTGCGTTTCCCGGGCTTTCACCAAGAAATGTTGTCTTTCTAGGAAATTTAGAAAACGGAAGATGAGGGGACGTGGCGGGGCTCCTGGTGGGGGCATCGGGCGAAGGGCATGGTGAACACGCTCAATAATGCACTTGGGCCCAAAAAACGATGGGCCTGCTATTTTTTCCATAAATTTCTGGGTGAACGTTATGGAGTCTATACCTTCGTCCTTCTCAGGGAGCCTGATGAGCACCACGTTGTTCCTGCAGCTATGGCTCTCCAGATCTTCAACTTTCAGCTCCAATTTAGAGATCCTCTGCCATGCAGTCGCCAACTCAGGGTCGAGTTTAGCAGTTTTCTTTTGCAGGGGAGTGTAGCTGGGCTTCGTTATCCAAAGTTTGCTGGGAGATGTCCTCCGTTGCTTGTGAGAGGGATTTCAGCTCCATAGTGATGGTTTTAAGCTCATCCTTAAAAGGTTTAAATTCCTCCATCAGTGTAAGGGGTTCTTGCTCCAGTGTGAGAGTTGCCACGGCATGGGTATCAGAAGAGGAGGAGGAGGCCCTGGATTTTTTGTGGGCCTTCTCTGGTGAGACTTCTTCATTTCAGTATCCATGGATCCAAATAACCCCAGCGATGGAATGCTGGTGAGTTTATCACCATGTAGAACAAGGTTTGAAGCTCATAAAGTGGCTGAAAAAGCAGAAATTTACTTTTATCTAGGTCGGGTGCCTGGAGAAGTGGAGAAGTGTTGTTAGCTGGTGCTCTGTATCACGTGATCTCCGATAAGGTTTCATTTTCATTAGGAAGCAGTACTACAATGACACCACCTCCGATTCAAAAGATTGCTCCAAAAAACAGTACAGAAGCAGACAATGAGCAGGATGACATTTGGTGCCAGCTGCAGGACACTGAAATTCCTAAAGGAGAAGATGTATGCTCAGTAGTAAGCACGGTAGATGCACATCTGTCTGAGCCCAACATTAGTATTAAGGATGACCCTTTAGCTTACTGGAAAAAGAAATAAATCCAGCTGGCCAATGCCGGCTACCCTGGCATGTAAATATATTGGATGTCCATCCTCCAGTGTCCCTTCTGAACATTTATTTAGCTCTGCTGTAGCAGATAAAATGAACTAGATTAACATCAGACAATGCAGAGAAACTAACATTCTTGAAGGTTAACTTGCCAAACATTGGCTGCATATGTGTTGCTAATCTTGAAGAAGAAGACGAGGCTGACAGCAACACATGTGCTGCATCTGTGGATTACGTGACAATAACATCAGCTTTCAATTTTTAGACTGGACTGGTTACAACTAGACATCAGGGACTTGCCTGCCTTTTTTGACCAAATCATTATCATACTGGGGGTGGGTGGGAGGTGCATCCATTACATGACATTGTACTGGTAGCAACTGTGGCAGACAAGTCCCTGTTCCCACAGAGTCGCTTTCTCATTCTAAGGAGATCATTTAACTAAATGTGCCTTAACCAGATTGCCTCCCCAGTAGCCCACATTTTTAATCTATCCCTCAGCTCTGGGCTAATCCCTGATATCTGGAAGGAGGCGAGGATAGTCCCTGTTCTGAAGCAGGGCAACCCCAAACTACCTGACAACTATCGCCCAATTGCTATTCTTCCATCCCTTAGCAAACTCCTAGAAAAGGTGGTGGCTGAGCAACTCTCGGAGTACATCCACACCCATGAGCTGCTATCCAAGGCCCAGCATGGCTTTCAAGGGACATAGCATCACAACCACTTTGATTTCTGTAACTTCAAGCATCAGATCAGCCATGACTAGGGCAAACTCTCGGGTGCCATATTTATTGATTTGTCAAAAGCCTTTGACCTTGTCGACCATGAACTACTTGGAGCGCAGCTATGGTCACTTGGACTCTCTCCCCATGCCATGAATTATTTAATGGGCTACCTGAATGGTAGAAAGCAGCGTACCTGCTTCAACAAGGCCCTCTCGGAGCCCAGGGCAGTGACCATGGGAGTCCCCCAGTGATCAGTGCTAGGCCCTCTCCTATTCTCGCTCTTTATTAACCAACTGCCCCAGGCGATCTCCCGCTGTCAAGCCACCTTATACGTGGATGACCTGGTGATAGTGGCTCATTCTGACAATGCCACCGCCCTAAACCAGAGCTTGTCTGACGATTTCAACAAAGTCTTGTCCTGGGTTACTAACCACAAACTGGTTCTGAACCTGAAAAAAACACAGGCCATGCTCTTTGGTTCCACAGCCAAGATCAAAGCCTCATCAGCCTTGCTCAACATAACTAGTGAGGGTGGACTCGCTGCCAACAGTGACCTAAATCAAATATCTTGGTGTTACTCTTGACCCCAACTTGACATGGGGAGTCATATCCTAAACATCTGTAGAACAACAAATTGTAAGCTTGGCTTAGCCTATAGGGCCAAATACAACCTAACTTCTGGGGCTAGACTTGCCCTTGCGAGAGGAGTGCTTCTTCCCTCCCTCAGCTATGGACTTCACTTATTTGCTCGATCCCCCCATACTCATCTCACTCGGTGGAACATGGCATATAATAATATCTGTCGTTTCACACTAGCTGCACCCAAACTCACCCATCGTTGTGAGCTTTACGACAAACTCTGCTGGCTCCCCCCAGCTAAATACCTGGAATTCGGTGTTGGAAGCTTCTCCGGGAAGGTGCTTACTACTGGCATTCCGCTGGGACTGGCTCAACTGCTTCCAAAAATGGACCCCACGCCCTACCACCTTAGGTCCCAGAATGCTGGGTTGCTTAAAGTCCCCCCCACCTGTACTCTTATGGGGGACCGTGACTTTGCTGCATATGCGCCCAGACTCTGGAACTCTCTCCCTGATCATGTCCGCTCAGCCCCCTCCCATGGGATCTTTCGCACCTTCCTGTGGTCTCATCTGAAGCAATCAACGGTGTGTGACTGCCCTAAGCCCCCTTACAGAAATGAATAAAGCTGAATCCAGCCGCCCCTAATGTCAATTATGTTCCTTCTATACGTTGTGTAATTGTTGATTGTGTATATTCTTTTCCACACATGTTTATTATTTCCTGTAATATGCTGTTCCACCCTAAGTTGCCTTATATGTATTCTACATGTTGTGCTCTCCCGGGTTGTTCCTGAAAATAGGCATAATACTTGTCTAGTGTACTTACCCGGTAAACAAAAGCTAAATAAATAAATGCTGCTAGCTCTGTCCCCCCCGCCGACAGTAGTGGTAGCAGCAGTAATGAAGTGGTAACGTTTGGACTGCCTGATGCTCTTCTCTCATGTTACTTTGCTTTGTATTCCATATTGAGAGGCGTTGCTAAACAAAAGCGGTGCCTGTGACTGAGAAATAAAACTAGCTATACAAACACACACTCTATCCCTTTCCACAAAAATTAAACTCAGGGGAGAGGTTAAAAAAATAGAGATCTGAGACTTGCTTTCATTTGGACCAAGTTATTGTTGTCCTGGGGGTAGGTGGGAGGTGCAGCCATTACATGACATTGTACTGGTAGCAACTGTGACAGACAAGTCCCTGTTCCCACACAGTCGCTTTCTCATTCTAAGGAGATCATTTAGTTAAATGTGCCTTAACTGGATTGATAAATATTGCTAGCTTTGTTTTTCTCCCCCTGAGAGTAGTGGTAGTAGCAATGGTGAAGTGGTGACTTTTGGACTACCTGGTGCTCTTCTCTCCCATTGCTTCGCGTTGTGTTCCATATATAGAGCCGTTGCTAAACAAAAGTGGTGCCTGTGACTGAGAAATAAAAAACAGCTATACAAACAAACACACTGTCTATCCCCTTCTACAAAAATCTGACTCAGGAGACTGGTTAAGAAAAAAGTAGAAAGAAGTGATTTTCGGACTACCTGCTGCTCTTTTCTCATGTTGCTTCCTAATAGTGATGCGTTGCATTCCTTACCAAGAGCCATTGCTAAACAAAGTGGTGTCTGTGACTGAGAAATAAAACTAGCCATACAAACACACTATCCCCTTTTACAAAAATCAGACTCAGGACAGAAGACTGGTTACAAACTAGAGATCTGGTCTATTTATTTTTTTATTTATTTGTTTGTTTACTAGGTAGGTTCATTGGTCCAAGAACTGTTTTCAGGCCATGACCAGTGCCGTGGAGATTGCACCAGAATACAGTTAGAAGAATACAGCAGGTACAAAGCAACAACAAGCACTGGGAAAATAAGTACAGTAATAGAAATTATACATAGGTGACAAAAAAGTAAGAGGCGGGTATATTAGACAGCAATAATAAAAAATTACACACAGCAAAAATAAAACTGAACTGGCAGGTAATTACAGTAAAACATTATAGGCATGGTGAAGGGTGGATTACAAATGGAGTTACATAAGGCTGAGTGGAGTAGGGCCAAAGGAGGGGGACATGAGAGCAATTAATAAGCCAGGGGAGCAAGAACAAGTAGCAGAGGACAGTAGGTGGGACCTGAGGGGAGAGTGGAAATGCTGTGGTGAGTCAAGAGTTCTAAGGGGCAGGCTATTCCAAAGTGTTGGGGCAGTGGATGAGATGGCCCTCTGGCCCATGCAAATGGAGACTTATGGACAGTCCAGCATTGGGCCTGTGGCGAGGCAGAGGTCCCAGTGAAATGCCTTAGGCAGGAGGAGGGAGGAGAGATGAGAAGGAGCTGGATTATGGATGGCCTTGTCAATGGTACAGGCTAGGAGATAACCACATCCAGCTTGGGGGGGGGGCAGCTAGGGCCTGATAGAGGGTGCAGTGGTGGGTGGTGTACGGAGCCAGAAGGGCAAACAGACATGTAACCCCCCTACAAATGGGGGTTCCTGAAAAGTCTTCCTTGAGCTTGCCTAAATGCTCACTGCCAGGCTGGTGTCCTGCGTTTTTAGCAGTTTAAATGTATTGCCAGAGAGTGCCTGTATAGCCTCTGTGTACTGTTTCTTTAAGAGCTGCCTGTATTGCAGTCATAATTAATCTGAGACGGAGCTGTGTTAGAAGATGTACTTGCTTGCTGATCATTTGTTAGAGTAGTAACAATATTGCAGTTTGTTCTAATCTGCCTTCTTTGCAGCATGGACAATTCTGTTTGTTTCCATCATCTTGGTCCTGGACTGCAGAATGGGCCAATCAGTACATTTGGAACTCTAAAATGGAGCCTGCCTACAGGGACTTGGTGGGGCCAAAACTTGTAGGAATTGTAGTTTTGGGTTTTTGCCACCTAAAATAACCTGGGAGGGGAGCCCTTGTTGTGACTGACAGACAGATCAGCCAACCAAACCTTTTGGATCTTGGAGAAAATCCCACACTGCTTGCAGTTTCAGTTACTGTAGATCTGAGTTGGAAAAGTGAAGTAACAGCTTGAGATAGTTTGAGCAGCAATCCATAGTGGATTCGTGTGGAGAACTGTGGAAAGGCCTGAGTTTGGCCTGCATGCCTGCCTTCTGTCCCTGAGAAGGAACTTGTGCTTTTTTTGGACTGAATCCCAATTTTTTTTATTTTTTTGGGGGCAATTATTTAACCAGGACTAGCACACTAAGCTGAAAGCTTGTTTACAGGTGACACCTGGGAGCACAGGGAAGTTAAGTGACTTGCTCAGGGTCACACAGTATGCATGTGGGGGCTGTGGGATTCAAACCCAGGACTCCAGATTTGCAGCTCAGAGCCTTAAACCACTGCGCTATACTGCCTCCTATTTGGAGGAATTTGGAGAGTAAATTAAGCCACTGAATTGTGACCAGGCTTTAACCTGAAGAAGACAGAAGATTTGCTGAATATGATCGGCCTGTTAGGACTTCCAGCTACCTCTGAACTTCCAGATTGTGCAGAGACTCTGTAATTGCAACCGGAGAGCCATTTGCCTGGTGCAGTGGAATTTCCTTACATGTGAATGTACTCTGTGCTTATAGTGGTCATGATTTGGTTCCCCACTGTGTGTCTGAACTATGTTTTGCTTGCTGGAGACTGTATCCAGCTCCACGGACTGAATCCGTATCCATTTCCGTTTACCTGGGCCCTGCTACACTGGCCAGCCAGAATACCTGCTACATAGAGAAAGTCATCGACGAGAGACCGTCCTGGGATCAGCCCCCTGCTAAACGCCTTGAACAGAAGTGATGCCTCGGTGATTCATGTGGGCCCTGCTTTTCCCGGGCACTCCAGCTCAACAGCCTGCAGTCTCGATTTCGCCCTGCCTATGTCCAGTGTCGGGTATCATGAGTAAATATCAGGGTAGCTCCCTGCAACAACAGCTAAATCTAAAAGTGTTGTCATCTGATTGTCTTGTTGCCTTTTCTTTCACGAACTGAGCCCTCCAGCTCCGGATTATAAATAGTGTGTGTTGTGCATGTTGCTTTCTTCCATCACAGGGTCCCAACCAGCTGCAATGTTCCTGGCTAGCCCACCGTTTTCCTACCTGGGTACCCAGAGTGTGTGACTGTGTAGGGACTCTGAACTGCATGCATAACTGTCTGATTAATATAGCTTTTAAGCAAATCAATCCTCCCTTGTTCAAGTCCCCTGAATGAATCAGATCTAACTTTGTTTGCATTTAACCTGGCTGTGATTCCAGTTTGTGCCAAAAGTATTGTACTGTTGCTATTTGCTGTGCTTAACCTTGTTTTACAGGGGGTCCCCAGGGTCAAGCTAGAGAAACCAGCCCTGGTGGTAAGTGCAAACAGTGTGGGTAATTGCCTGGTGAATAAGGGTCATTGTGAAAGTAATTATCGTATATTGTTCAGGCCACTAAAAGGGAAAGGGGGGGGTTACAGTGTCCCAGAGGGCTGTGCCCAAGTTAGCTTGACACTAACAACCCTGACCTCTGGGTGGAGGCACCCATTTCATTACCCAGGCCCCTTAACCTGCTACTAGCCAAGCAGGCAGGGATAGTAGCCCTTGTGATAGCGCCACCTAGGGGTTACATTTTGGAGACTCACCGCTGGGATTTTGTGCCTTCTAGTGGCCAGAAATGACTAATTTTTGTTAAAGATTAATGGCTACCCCAGTAGAAATGGCTGTACACCAGTTGGTGGGGTGGTGTACTGGGCAGGAGATTGACCCCCCAAATGTTCTGCTTATATTGGATATTCCCCTGAGTACCAGTAAGGACACTGTAGAGGGAGCACTCTCCAAAGTTGAATGTTTAAAAAACCCTGTGGTGGTGGGTCGACAGGCTGATTTGATCGCCAAAACGCCAAAAGCAGGGACAAATGACTTGGCTCATCATGAGATTAGAGCAGTGCAGGAGGACATTGCAGAGTTGGGGAGGGACCTAAGACGAGTAGCACACACAGTATCCTTCTCAGAGGTGCTGCCTGTCAAAAGCATGGGGGAGGCGAGGGCAATTGGCACTATGCAGTTTAATGAATGGTTGAAAAATGGTGTGGAGCACAGGGTTTGGCTTCATTGGGGACTGGGGTTCCACCTGGAGAGGACACCAGCCTATACTGGCAGGATGGTCTGCATCTGTCCAGGAAGGAACAAGTCTGTTGAGCAATCGGTTTAAATGCTTCATTGTAAGCTTTAAACTAGTCAAAGGGAGGAGCACTGACAAGCAGCAGGAAAATCCCAGCCTCTCCCTACAAAACAGGGTACTAAATGAGAAAAAAGACTGAGGTAGAACGGTCAGTGGGGGGATGCTGCAACAGAAGGTAAAGCCATCAAAAATGGAGAGCAATGAGTACTAATGCCCGTAGTCTGATGACAAGCTTCTGGAATTAGTGGCCTTGATGGAGGAGGAACATCTGGATATCAGGATCACAGAAACATGGTACACACAAAACCATGACTGGGACATAAACATACCAGGATACACTGTCTACAGGAGGGACAGGGAGGGTAAAAGAGGAGGAGGAGTAGTTCTTTACATAAGTGAAGGAATAAAAGCAACAGAACAAAAGGGTAAACAGGGAGGAGAAGACGCACTGTGGGTAAATTTGGAGACAGGCAATGGCACCACAATACGCACAGGGGTTGTATACAGACCCCCTTCTCAGGGGGAGGAAATGGACAGGGAAATGATAGAAAGTATACTTAGAATGGCAGAAAAAGGGGAGATATTGCTGATGGGTGATCTGAATATGCCAGATGTTAACTGAGTGCAGTTGCAGCTGACTCAAGAGTACAGTTATTCTAGATGCCCTACAGGGGCATGCCTTAGACAACTAGTACTGGAGCCCACCGAGAGGGAGCAATATTAGACTTGATTCTCTCAAATGGAGATGAGAGAGGATTACAGATGTAGAAGTGGGTAGCCATCTGGGAACTAGCACCATCGAACAGTATGGTTCACAATAAACACAGCAATAGAGTCAAGCCATACAAAGACAAAAAGTACTGGACTTTAGGAGGGCTGACTTGCTACAAATGGGTGAGTGCCTAAGGAATGCACCAGCAAATGGGAGGAAGGAGGGTGGAAGAACAATGGGAATAATAAAAACTGCCATCACAGAGGTAACGAGCCTTTGTGAAGCAAATAAACAAAACAAGACGATGTAAGAAACCACTATGGTTCTCAAAGGAAGTGGCAGTGAAGGTTCAAGAGAAAAAAGAAAGCATTCTGGTACAAGGAATCATAAGAAAGAGCAGGACAGAGAGCTGTATCAGTTAAAGCAAAAGGAGGCTGGGAAGGCAGTCAGAACAGCAAAGGCCCAAACCGAGGAAAAGATAGCCAACTCAGTTAAGAAGGGATAAAACCTTTATAGGTATATCAGGAGCAAGGAAGACCAAGGGAGGGATAGTGAGGCTTAATAAAGGGGAGGGAGGGTGGGCAGAGGGAGACTGTGAAAGGCAGAGATACTAAACAAATATTTTTGCTCAGTATTTACAAAGGAAGAGGGGAGTCATAAAACAAACAGTAGTAACAGCTGGATACAGAAGTTGATACCGCCCATTTACAGAAGAAAGGGTCTGAAAGAACTCTTAAAACTGAAGGTGGACAAAGCAATGGGACCTGATGGAGTTCATCCCAGAATTCTAAAAGAACTAAGGGTAGAACTAAGTGACACCACTGACTACCCTTTTAACAAATCATGGGAGATGAGGTGGTACCCAGGACTGGAGGAGGGTGATGTGATTCCCTTCACAAAAGTGGGAGCAAGGCAGAAGCAGGAAACTATAGACCTGTTAGTTTAACTCAGTGATAGGAAAATGATGGAATCACTTCTAAAGGAAAGAATTGTCTATATCTAGAGGCCAGAGGGGCACAGGACCCAGGCAGCATGAATTACAGCGGGAAGGTCAAGCCAGACAAATCTGATAGACTTTCGACTGGGTGACCAAAGTAGTAGATCAGGAGGGGCTGCATACTCACCTAGACTTTAGCAAGGCATTTGACGTAGTCCCACACAAAAGATTAATATAAGTTAGCCAGACTGGGAGTGGGTCCCAAGATGACAGCCTGGGTAAAGAATTGGCTGGAGAATAGGACACAGAGAGTAATAGTAAATGGAGTCCACTCAGAAGAAAGGAGGGTTACTAGTGGAGTACCGCAGGGTTCAGTAGTTAGGACGGTCCTCTTCAATGTCTTTATGTTTACATTGCAGAAGGACTGGAAGGAAAAGTATGTCTCTTTGCAGATGACACTAAGATCTGCAACAGAGTTGATGCACAAGGTGGGGTGGAAAGGATGAGAAGGACTTGACAAGGTTAGAGGAATGGTCAAATGTATGGCAGCTTAGATTCAATGCTAAGAAGTGCAAGGTAATGCACCTGGGAAACAAAAACCCAGGGGAAGAGTACACAATGGGGGGTGAGATACTAACAACAAAAATGGAGAGGGACCTGGGGGTAGTCATATCAGATGACCTAAAGATGGGCAAGCAATGTGAGAGGGCAGCAAGGAGGGCTGGGGGGATACTGGGATGCATAGGGAGAGGCATCACCAGTAGAAAACAGAGAAGTTGTTATCCCTCTGTACAGACAGCTGGTGAGACCCCATCTGGAGTACTGTGTGCAGTTCTGGGAGACCCAATCTCCTCAAAGACATAGACAGGATGGAAGCTGTCCAGAGGAGGGCACTAAAATGGTGCAGGGTCTGCACCGGAAGACATATGAAGAGACTTAAGGAGCTTAATATGGCATCGAGGAAAGGAGGGAGAGGGGACATGATAGAAACTTTCTCAAGTACCTCAAGGGAATCAACAAAGTCCAAGAGGGTAGCATCTTTCAAAAAAAGAGGTGTGCAAGAACAAGAGGGCACAATTTGAAGATAGAGGGGGCGGCTCAGAGGTAATTTAAGGAAGTATTTTTCAGAGAGGGTTGTGGATGCATGGAACGGCCTTCCGGAGGAGGTTGTGGAGTCAAAATCAGTGGTGGAATTCAAGCATGCATGGGATAGTCATAAGGCAGTTCTGGGGGGTGGGGGTAGGAAGAAGTAGGCTGCTGGTTAACTAGGATCTGCAGCTTATCCAGTAGGTAGGGAAATGGGCAGACTGGGTGGGCCAAGCAGTCCTTATCTGCTGTCAAATTCTATGTTTCTATGTTTCATAGCCTTGGTAGAGTGTAGTGACCTCGTGGACAGCTCTAAAGTGCCACAGACTATTGCCTCAGAAGTAGTCCTAGCCGCCTGGAGAGTGATAACAAAAGACAGTAAAGACCCTGGGGAGGATGAGCTCCCACCATTATCTGAGACTTTTGAGGAGAAATTTGCTAAGTTGTTGCTGGAGAAAGGGAAAACCATAGAGGACTTTAAGAAACTATTCCTGCCACCTGGGGGTGTTCCTTCCCCAACACCCCCTCCCACTCCAGCACCTATTACTGCCCTGCCTTCTGTGCTCATGCCAATGCTGGCCCCTATATCTGTACCCTCCATTAGTCACGGCTCCTACCAAAGGCTGAGAACCTTCTTGGGCACCCTTCCCATCCCCCAGGGGGAGGATGACTGGGAGACCTGGATCGACTATGTTGCCCCCTTGGTACCCGAGTGGCAGTGTGCAGAGGCTGAGAAGCAGAAAAGAATCATAGAAAGTTTGAGGGGCCCCTGCCCTTGAAGCCATTACACTTTTTGGGTCCATAAACCATGATGCATCTGCTCAGAAATACTTATCTGTACTTGAAGGCAATTTTGGGATCATTGAGTCAGGGGAGACTTTGATGTGGAAATTCCAAGGTACCAAACAATGGAAGGGGGAAAGTTTGTCTGTGTATGTTACTCGCCTAGAAAGAGCTCTGCAGAAAGCTTACTGGAAAGGTGGGGTAGCCGCCAGTGATTTGAACCGTGTGAGATTGGGGCACACACTGCAACATGCCAAGCATTCTAAACTGCAGATCATCCAGTTAAGGCTCCAGGATAGGAGAAGTAACCCACCTGACTACTGCGACTTGACAAAAGAACTCCAGGAGGTAGAAGGTGAAGAGGGAGATTGTAATTATGGGGTGAGTGCAGCCCAATTGATCCTGGCACCGGAAGGCCCTTCCGAAATGGAGACCACTACGAGTGTCCCACCATGGGCTAAACGGTAAGGGGGAGGAGTTGCTAAAGGAAGTCAGAAAAGTACAGCTGGGTGCATTCACTGCAGTTTCCCCTGCTGACAGAGACCCTGGCTCCTGTCAGGATATGACTGTTGTGGGGGTTGGGGTGCACCCTCAGGCATCCTCTACTGAGGGTGGATTCTCAGCTGAGCTCAAGGAATTAACTACCACCCTAAAGGAACTTTTGAGACATGGTACACTACCAGCAGAAGTCAGATCACAATCTCCCGTCGATGCGCCAACATCCCCTGCTATGTTTTCCCCAAGGATGCCCCGAGAGCCTGTCATTTGTCACAATTGCAGCAAGGATGGTCATATGAAGAGGGAATGCCGGTCTCAGAAGGACTTAGAGAAAGTGGTGAACTGGCTTCAAGGACAGCTTCGGAAAATGAGTCAGTGGTCAAGCGGTGCACGAAATGACCACAGTGAAGGCTTCGACCATCCTAACTCAAACCCCTCTGTGGCTAAATCGTCTGTCCAGGCCCCTGCTGTTGTCCCTCCAGACTGGTCCAAAAATAATGGGCCTTTCAATGAAGACTACTGTGGCTGTGAATGGTATTCCTACTCAGGCTGTGCTTGACAGTGGGTCGTAAGTGACCATTGTATTTCAGGACTGGTATGACAAATACTTATCTGATGTGCCATTACAATCCCTGGAAGGCCTACATGTGTGGGGGCTGAGCAACAAGTCTTATCTCTACCTAGGATATGTCCACCTCTGGTTGTCTTTTTCTGCAACTGTAACTGGTGTAGAGAAGCAAGTAGAGACACTGGCCCTAGTGTGTCCCCCCACCGGACTGTATGATGGGGTTCCACTGTTAACTGGAACAAATGCCCACATGTTTGGGAGACTAGCACAACTCTGCCATGAGAAACAAGGGCAACTGACTGGATGGCCCTAAGAATTCCAGCCTTAGTAAAAATGGCATATGACTTACAACAGAAACCCAATGAAGAGGACCCAGATGAGCCAGTGGGGATAGTGTGGAAAAAGGAACCTGACTCCTTGGTATTGGACCCAACACCCAGTGCACAATCCATGGAGAAGTCCGCCTAAAGAGTAATGTAAAGAACAAAATATTAGTGTTGGATGCACCAGGTGATGGAAAGTTGCCAGAAGGATTATTGGTTAAACCCAGGATCTTGCCTGCCTGCGCCCATATCTATGCACGACAAGTGATGGTCCAGATTCAAAATGTGTCAGATCGGGAGGTCCGGGTGAACAGAGGGTGCACTCTAGCTACAGTATACTGTGCAAACACTGCAGTAGTACCCAATAACAAGTACTCTAGCCAAAAGGAGAGTGTGACCCCAAACTTATTTGACTTTGGTGATTCCCCGCTACCAGTTGAATGGAAGGCTAGGATTAGCAAGAAACTCGACCAGAGAGACCAAGTGTTTTCGTTAAAAGAATGGGATGTGGGATGTGTCCAGGGTGCAGAGCATCATATATGCCTGCATGATGACTGGCCATTTCGAGAGAGATCCCGACGCCTCGCCCCAGCGGACATAGATGATGTGAGGAGACACCTGCAGGAAATGCTCACTGCTGGCGTGATACAGGAATCAAGGAGCCCATATGCCTCTACCATTGTGGTTGTACGTAAGAAGAATGGGTCGGTGAGGATGTGTGTTGATTATCAAACTCTGAACTGGCAGACCATCCCAGATCAATACACCATGCCTCGTATACAAGATGCCCTGGATTGCTTGAATGGGAGCAAATGGTTCTCAGTACTGGATCTTCGCTGAGGATATTACCAGATTTCCAATGGCCACTGAGGACCGTGAGAAATCCACCTTCATCTGTCCTTTGAGGTTCTTATTCCTGAGAATGCCACTGGGGATTTTAGGTGCCCCGGCCATCTTTTAGTGACTGATGGAACGTGCAGTGGGAGATATGAACTTGTTGGAATGCCTAGTGTACCTAGATGATGTCATTGTGTTCGGAAGCACATTAGAGGAGCATGAGACCCGACTGTTTAAAGTCCTAGACCGGCTGGAAGACTTCGGCCTCAAGCTGTCCATTGACAAGTGCCAGTTTTTTCAAACCTCTGTGAAGTATGTGGGGCACATAGTATCTGCAGAAGGGATAGATACCAATCTCAGTAAGGTCGAGTCACTGACTACTTGGCCCCAGCCCCATAACTTGAAAGAACTACGTTTCCTGGGGTTCTGTGGCTACTACCACAGGTTCATAAAAGACTATTCCAAGGTGATTCACCCGCTTCTGAATCTCACCCAGGGTTACCCCCCTACCAACCGTAAATACAAGAAAGGAGCTGTCAAAGAACCCGAGAAAGTATTCTTCTGAACAGGTGAACCTTTTGGGCCCTGCTGGACACCCGAATGTGAAGCAGCCTTCCATGAAGTCATGTACCAGCTCACCCATGCCCCCATCCTCGCCTATGCTGACCCAACCAAGCCCTATGTGCTGCATACGGATGCTAGTCTGCAGAGCCTAGGAGCTGTGCTGTATCAAGACCATGAGGATGGTTTGAGACCAGTGGCTTTTGCCAGCAGGAGCTTGACCCCATCAGAATGAAACTATCCTGTGCACAAGCTGGAATTCCTTGCCCTAAAGTGGTCCATTATTGACCAGTTTCTTGAGTACCTCTATGGGGCAATGATATTGGTGAAGGCCGACAATAACACATTAACCTATGTACAGACTTCAGCTAAGTTGGACGCCACTGGGCACCGGTGGCTCTCTGCTTTATCAACCTATGATTATGCTGTCGAATACAGGCCAGGCCTGAACCATATTGATGCTGATGCCCTATCACGAAGGCCAGTCTCCAAGAGTGATTGGGTCAGGTTGTCTGAACCGGACATCCAAGCAATGTGCCAAAAGCTTGATAGAGATGAACAGATGTCTACAGACACAGTGGACTGTTTAGTAGATTGCTTGGGCGCTCCTGATACCTGCATGCCGGCTGCCTATTGCCATTTCTCTGCTCAGATATTAGTAAACTACCTCAATTTGACAATGACAGCATCCAGTGGGCTCAATCCCAAGATCCTATGATTCAGCCAGCACTTGATGCCCTGCGTGCGGGGAAAGATGTGTTCCAATTGCGTTCCCCTGACTTGCGAACTGCCCTATTGTTTAAAGAAGGCCCCAGGTTGAAGTTACACAATCAGTTGTTATACAGAGAGATGGTGGATCACAGTGGTCAAGTAGACAAGCAGCAAGTGGTCCTGCCCATGGCTTTTAAAAATTTGGAACTGGGGTCCCTCCACAATCACATGGGGCACCTTGGTATTGACAGAACTCTCAACCTGGTATGATCTCGATTCTACTGGCCCAAGATGGGGGCTGATGTTGAGCAACATGTAAAGACCTGCAATCATTGCCTGCAAAGGAAAGCCCTGCCTCAGAGGGCTGCCCCTTGTCAATATTACTACCATCACCCCCAAGGAACTGGTCTGCATAGACTTTTTGTGTTTAGAACCTGATCAGCAGAATATTGGCAATGTGTTAGTGGTTACGAATCATTTCACATGGTATGGACAAGCTTTTCCAACTAAAGATCAAAAGGCCTCTACCGTGGCCAAGGTGCTAGTGGAAAATTTCTTTGTCCACTGTGGTGCCCCCCAGCGGATCCACGCTGATCAAGGCAGAGACTTTGAAAGTCAGCTAATCAAAGAAATGCTCTCTCTGTGGGGGGTGCGGAAGTCAAGAACCACCCCCTATCACCCGCAGGGGGGCCCTCAACCAGAACATTTTAACCGCACCCTTCTAGACATGCTGGGCACTCTCCACCCAAAAGACAAGCAAAAGTGGAGCCAGCAGATTAGCACCTTGCTACACATATACAATTGCACCAAAAACGATGCTACTGGGTTCTCCCCCTACTGCCTCATGTTTGGGAGGGAGGCCCGACTGCTAGTTGATGTCTGTTTTGGGGTCTCTCTACAGATGGGGTCCAAGATGAAAACTACCTGCAGCATGTATAGAAACTGAAAGCTCAGTTGAACCATGCATATCAACTGACCCAGGCAATAGCAGATAAAAGAAATCTCACCAAGAAAGATAGGCATGACAAGAAAGTAAAGGCTCAAGAGCTACAGCCCGGAGACCATGTGTTGTTACTCAATTTGGGACTATATGGCAAGCACAAAATTGCTGATAGGTGGCACCATCTTTCTCATGTAGTAGTTGGAAAGTTGGATGATCTACCAGTATACAAGGTATGCCCAGAGAATAACTCCAAAGCTGTCAAGACCATGCACCATAACCACTTGCTGCCTATTGGCAAAGTTATTACTGAAGCTGAGCCAGCAGACATTGCCTCCCCTGCACTGGTGACTCATGCTGCTGCTAAAAAGAGACAGAGTCAACCTACCCCAGTAGTTACAGAGTTAAGGTTTCCCCCACAGCAGGCCCAGAATGATAGTAACTGTCAGTCCACCTCTGACAATAGTGAGTGTGACAATACCTATTACCCCTCCTATGAACTGAGTTAGTTGTTGTGAGGTAACCCTATGACTAATTGTGGGGATGAAGCTGGGCCTTCTGGACTGCCTAACCACCCAGTTTCGACCTTGGAGCCAATGCTCCCTGAAAGTGAGGTGCAAAGCATCACATCTGAGGTTGCAGACTCTCTGTGTTTTGTGGAACTCTGTGAATTGCCCGAAGAAGAGGCTGATGGTCTAAGTCTCCCTGGTGACACACCAGAACCTGAACAATGCGAGAGTGTTGACAGCCCCCCTTCAGTGCTGCAAAGCCTAATTGTGTTAGAGCCTCCTAAAAATGAGCAACCTGGGCCTTTTGTCAGAGGATAATAATGAGCAAAGTGTTGTAGAAACAGAGTCTACAGAGCAAGGAGCTGACAGTGCTCCCGGTTTGGACATTCCCATCCATGCAGGGGCACCCTCACAAGTGACGAAAGCTCCAAAGTTAGTGCTGAAAGTACAGAGACTGTGGCTGCTCCCCCGAGAAAGACTGGCTGAGCTGTCAAGCCGGTACTACACTTTAGTGACGATTCCCCTGGGAGGCCAGTGGATTTGACTCTCAATGTGGTTCACAAAGGGGTTTACGTCTAGCCAAGCTCACTGCCCAAATTGAGCTTGACGGCCAATTCCAGATTACTTGTTTTTCCCTCTCACCATGGTGCCCTTGCCCCATCCGGCCCCAAGTTAGCTGATAAGGAAGGGCCCCCTCTTACATTGTTTAATGTGCAAGAGGTTATTACCTGAAGCAGTATTGTGATGTTACTAATGTGTTAATCATAGTGGAATCAGCATTACCTGTATGAAACATGCATAAGTATTGTCAATATGGATGTAGTAATGAGAAGTATATTGAAAGGTATAGTGATGTAACAAGCTAATTATATATATGTCTCGTTTATATTGCATTTTTGATATTGTGATGGTACAGACTTGATGCAGATGCCAAGTTTTCTCCAGGCAGGGAAGGGTGTAACCCCCCCTACAAAAGGGGGTTCCCAAAAAATCTTCCTTGAGCTTGCCTAAATGCTCACTGCCAGAATGGTGTCCTGCATTTTAGCAGTGTAAATGTATTGCCAGAGAGTGCCTGTATAGCCTCTGTGTACTGTCTCTTTAAGAGCTGCCTGTATTGCAGTCATAATTAATCTGAGAGGGAGCTCTGTTAGAAGATGTACTTGTTTGCTGATCATTTGTTAGAGTAGTAATAATATTACAGTTTGTTCTAATCTGCCTTCTTTGCAGCATGGATGGCTCTGTTTGTTTCCATCATCATGATCCTGGACTGCAGAATGGGAAAATCAGTACATTTGGGACTCTAAAATGGAGCCTGCCTACAGGGGCTTGGTGGGGCAAAACTTGTAGGAATTGTAGTTTCGGGCTTTTGGCGCCTAAAATAATCTGGAGGGGGAGCCCTTGTTGTGACGGACAGACAATCAGCCAATTGAACCTTTTGGATCTTGGGGAAAGTCCCACACTGCTTGCAGTTTCAGTTAGATCTGAGTTGGGAAGTGAAGAAGTAACAACTCGAGATAGTCTGAGCAGCAATACATAGTGGATTCACATGGGAGAACTGTGGAAAGGCCTGAGTTTGGCCTGCATGCCTGCCTGCTGTACCTGAGAAGGAACTTGTGCTTTTTTCCGACTGAATCCAAATTTGGAGAGCAAAATAAGCCACTGAATTGTGACCAGGCTTTAACCTGAAGAAGACCAAAGATTTGCTGAATGCAATCGGCCTGTCAGGACTTCCAGCAACCTCTGAACTCCCGGATTGTGCAGAGACTCTGTAATTGCGACCGGAGAGCCATTTGCCTGGTACAGTGGAATTTCCTTACATGTGAATGTGCTGTGTGCTTATAGTGGGTCATGATTTGATTCCCCACTGTGTGTCTGAACTGTGTTTTGCTTGCTGGAGGCTGTATCCAGCTCCACGGACTGAATCCGTATCCATTTCCATTTGCCTGGGCCCTGCTACACTGGCCAGCCAGAATACCTGCTATGCAGAGGAAGTCATCGATGAGAGACTGAACTGGGGATCAGCCCCCTGCTCAACACTTTGAACAGGAACGACGCCTCGGTGATTTGTGTGGACTCTGCTTCTCCGGGCACTCCAGCTCAACAGCCTGCAGTTCGATTTCATCCTGCCTGTGTCCAGCGTTGGGTATCATGAGTAAACATCAGGGTAGCTCCCTGCAACAACAGCTAAATCTAAAAGTGTTGTCATCTGATTGTCTTGTTGCCTTTTCTTTCACGAACTGAGCCCTCTGGCTCCGGATTACAAATAGTGTGTGTTGTGCATGTTGCTTTCTTCCATCACAGGGCCCCAACCAGCTACAATGTTCCTGGCTAGCCCACTATTTTCCTACCTGGGTACCCAGAGTGTGTGACTATGTAGGGACTCTGAACTGCATACATAACTGTCTGATTAATATAGCTTCTAAGCAAATCAACCTGATTATACCCCTCCCTTGTTCAAGTCCCCTGAATAAATCAGATTTAACTTTGTTTGCAGTTAACCTGACTGTGGTTCCAGTTTGTGCCAAAAGTGTTGTACTGTTGCTATTTGCTGTGCTTAACCTTGTTTTACAGGGGATCCCCAGGGTCAAGCTAGAGGAACCAGCCCTGATGATAAGTGCAAACAGTGTGGGTAATTGCCTGGTGAATAAGGGTCATTGTGAAAGTAATTATTGTATATTGTTCAGGCCACTAAAAGGGAAAGAGGGAGGTTACAGTGTCCCGGAGTGTCGTACCCGGGTTAGCTTGACCACTAACAATTCTGACCTACAGGTGGAGGCACCCGTTTCATTACCCAGGCCCCTTAACCTGCTACTAGCCAAGCAGGCAGTGGTAGTAGCCCTTGGGATAGTGCCACCTAGGGGTTACAGACAGATATTGTTATCGGTGGTATTTAACTGTAACAGGTTAGTAGAAGAGGTAAGGGAATAGATGGTGGAGCAGTAATCAAGTAGAAGGAGAAGGTTACACTGGGCAATGGTGAGCTGTGCTTCTGGGGTGAGATAATTAACAAGGCAGTAACTGACCCCCAGTTTCTGGTTAATGCTGTGGACTAATATGGTCTGAGAAAGTAAGGGCGGGGTGAAGGGTGACGCCCAGTTATTTGAAGGAATAGACGGTCTCAAGGGGCGAACCATTTGGGGATAGGATGCTGAGAGTATTGTGGGCTTGAACTAGTTTGGCTGGCCTGGGTTTGGAGCCAAAGAGTACTGTCTTTGTCCTTTTAGTGTTAACCAGCAGTCAGTTTGTCATGAACCATTTGTGGGCTTGACTGTAGTTAGATGTAAGTGAAGTGGAGAGGTTAGTCAGGGATTTATCACTCTGGTAGAGGATGAGATTGCATATAATAAGGACTGGCAGGAAAGACAGTCTTGGGGGGAGCGTTTATAAAGAGGAAGAAAAGAACGGGCCCCAGGATAGATTCTTGAGAGACACCAGTGGAGACAGGTAGTACAGAGGAGATAGTGCCACTAGTACAGACAGTTTGGGTGCGGCCAATAAGGTAGTTGTAAAACCAGTCCGTAGTGGCAGGGGATAGTCCAAGGCAACCTAGTTTGTTACGAAGGATATTGTGGTTTACCATGTCAAATGCCTTAGAAAGGTCCACAAAGACAGCTCCTGTAAGCATCTCATCATCTATTTTGTGGAGGACATGGTCAGAGAAACAGGTCAGTGCAGTAGTGGTGCTGTGGCCTTTTCTGAAACCATGTTACTGGGGGCAGAAAATGTTATATTTGGTCACATAGTCCATAATCTGGTGATGAAGAGTCTTTTTCCAGTAGTTTGCTGAGGGGGGAGAGAATGGATATAGGGCAGTAGTTGTACATGTTATTAGGTCACTGGATTTAAAGACAGGGACAATGCTAGCCTGTTTCCATACCATGGGAACTGTGGTGGTGGTGAGGGAGAGATTGAAAATCTTGGTGAGGGTTTTGGAGATTGCTTGGGCCACAACTGTGAGGAAGCGGGAAGAGAGGCCATTGCTATCAGCACTACTCTTGTTGGGGAGATTCATGAGAAGCTTAAGCATATCACTAGACAAAATGGCTTGAAAATAGAGTGGGGGGCTCCCCCCAGTGGTATGCTGGTCTAGGGGAAAAGGATTTGGATTTAGTGGGGGCAATTTACAGACATAGTCATCCAGGTTAGTAAACTTGTTATTGAGTGTGTTAAGCTCATCCGCATTGTCATTCAATGGGCCGTCAGGGGTGTTGAGTTCAAGCGGAGGCAGTTTTGCCCTGGGGGTTAGCAGGGAGTGGATGGCTGAACAGAAATATCTAGGGTTATCAAGGCTGCGAGATTGTAGGTTGTGGATGTAGGCAGCCTTACAGGATTTGATAAGTCATTTACAGCGGTTGCGAAGGGTTTTGTATTCGTTCCATAGCTGTGGGAAGGAGGAGGCTTTGAAGGATGCCTATTTAGCATCTCACTCCTTCATCAGTCTTATGAGGTCCTTGATGAGCTAGCGGGTATCACTCCCACATACTCTTCTCGTGGTCAAAGGGAAATGCTTGTCCTGGATACTAGAAAGGGCAATGATGAAGAAGTTAAGTGCAGAGGAGACTTCTTTCATCATATGGGGGGAGACTAGTTAACAGACATGATGTCAGTGTGGAGCTGTGAGGGGTTGTATTTGGAATAGTCCTGGAGAGTCAGGTACTTGGAGGGGGAGGGGTGTAGATTTAGTTGACCAGATACAGTAGATAGGTAAATGGTCACTGATGGAGTCAGATTTGAACCCAATATGGGTGATCCTGTCTTCTCGGTTTGTCGGAATGCAGTCAATAGTGGAGTGATTTAGGGATTTGCTATTGTGTCTGGTGAGGGTAGTGATGAATTGGATAAGACTGAATTGCCTAGGAGTCAGAGTGAGTGCTGTCCTAGTATTAGGGTGTCCCTAGGGGAGGAGAGAGACCCAAAGCTAGGCAGCAGGTGGGAGAGGCCAGTTGTGCTGCATTTGGTCGAATTGTAGCAGCAACTGATGTACAGTCTTCTAGAGGCCTTGATGGACAGTTCAACAAATAACCATTCAGTTAAGGAGTCAGTAGTGGATTGATTGGTTAGGGAAACAGAAAAGGGGTCCTTGAAATAAAGGAAAACCCCACTGCCCTTGTGAACTCCATGGTGATCAACTCTAATAAGGGAGTAACTGGTCACATAACAGAGAGATTCTGGGGTGGAAGGTTTTAGCCAGGACTCAGATATGCTAAAGATGTCAGGATTATAAAGGGAGACCCAGGCATCCAGCTTAGGAAGCTTAGGCAGAAGGCTGCAGATGTTCAAATGAGCAATTCTTAGACCATGTTTAAGTTCCCAAGTTGGGTTGTTATGAGAGATGGGGGAGTAGTTAGGGCCAGGGTTACATTCGATATCTCCGGTGAGCAAGAGGAAGAGGAGAGCAAGAAATAGTTGTGAACAATGGCAAGGGGTGGACGGAGAAGGCCATATGATGGTTATCAAAAATACGAAGTGCTAGGACTTGCTTGTCATCACACAGTCACTTTTTCATTATTTTTTAAGAAGTCCTTTTTGGTAAATGTGCCTTAACCATATTGATCTCAGTGCTGGTACAGTAGTTCTGTTTTTCCCCTAATTGTAGTAGGCAGGGGTAGTAGCAGTTGTGAAGTGGTAGCTGGCTGACTGGCTAATGCGGTTTCTGATTCTCCATTATGGTGGTGTGTTCCTTCTTGTTCATTAATCTTAACTGAAAGACATTCACAGTGGTGCCTGTTGAGAAATAGAAGTCACTACTGTTATTAACTATTTCACACAGTATTAAATTACTTTCTTACATCTCAGAAACTGAAGAGTGGTTAGAGAGCATTCTGGAAGTTGCCTGCCTTTTGACAAAAATCACACGAACTGTATGCATGTGGTGGGTGGCTGTCAGAGTTTAATATACACACAGGTCTACTAATTGCTATTATTCTGGTTCACACTGGTGCTGTAACTACTAAGCTATAAGGGCTGGTCAGAGTTCTGTGACTTACCTACCTCTGGACAAAATCATCATCATCGGCATGGAGGTGGGTGCTGGTTGTGAGGTTCAGCATGTGCATATTATAGCACTGGCACTTCCAGTAGGCACGTCCATGGTCACATCATTCACTCCTCATTTCATTTCACTAAGCATGCTGTTTATTACTACAAAATAGTGGCTTAATTGTTTTTTTCTACAGATATGTTGATTAAAAGCTGTTAAAATTATTTTTTAACATACAGTTATCATAAAACATATAGGTTCTAAAAGGTTCAGATAAGGTTCGGATAACTGTTTTTTGCTTATCAGAACCTTTTAGAACCTCAGAACCTTTTGAGGTTCTCCCATCACTAGCTGATATGAAAGTGTCTCCTGCAGCTACTGCTGCAGGTGGGTTCAATTAGAAGTTTGTTTTTTTCTCTTTTAGATAACTCCTGTGGATGACCTAAAGTTGAAACTTCGATTTTAACTCTATTTTCAGCGTGCATTTAATATTACCATTTTGTTTTGTTTTCAGACCACACGCTGACACAGCACCTTGTTTTTTTTTTGTTTTCACTTCAGTGGTTATCCATGATCATGTGGAGTTATATTTATGAGAAAGCAAAAATGCAACAGGCAAGTGCTGCCATGGGACAGGAAAATGCTGCCTTAGAGGCAACCTGTCACTGAGTACTGTGTCCAGTTCTGGAGACCACATCTCTTGAAGGACGTAGATTGAGTGCAGGCAGTCCAGAGGAGGGCAACTAAAATGGTGCAGGGTCTTCATCAAAAGCCCTACAAGGAGAGACTAAAGGACCGCAATATGTACACCCTGAAATAGAGGTTGGGGGGGGGGATATGATAGAGACTGTCAACCACCTTACAGTGGTAAATAAGATACAACAGGTAGTATGTTTCTAGGAAAAAAAGGAGATCTACAAAGGGACATGGTATCAAGTTGGAGGGGGTTAGATTCAGGAGAGATGTGAGGAATTACATTCTTCACAGAAAGAGTGATGGGTTCCTGGAATAGCTTTCTAGCTGAGGTGGTGAGAGTGAAAACAGTGGTGGGTTTCAAGAATGCATGGGATAGGCACAAGGGAATTGTAGTGAAAAAGAAGGGGGCAGGGAGAAAGAGCTGTAGATCAAGTAGGGTCTGCGGTGAGAATGTAGGTAGGGAAAAATGGGCAGGGCCCAGTGTTTACTGCGGTAAACTGGAACCTAGATTCTGGGGCAGGACTTCATGCTTGCTGCAATCAGACTAAAGCTACTAGACTGGCTAAGTCCTATTATTTCAACTCATCATTCCTGACTAACATTAACTCTCCATCTAAATTCTGGAGGGTAGTTTATGCCCTATTCTCTCTCTCCCCCCTCTCTGCCTCCCCCTCCAGTTCTCAAAATAAATAACTCCCTAGTTTCTGACCCTGGCTCCGTGGCCAATTAATTTAATACCTACTACACCTTGTGTGCCATGTCTCTTCTAAATTCCCTCTCCCCATTGCCATCTACTAATGTCAGGCCTTCACCTCAGCCAGTGCCTACCCCTCCCTCATTTTTCTTTTCTACTATCTCCTCTGACAAAGCTATTAATGCTCTCCTATCCCTTAACCCCTCTAAAGGCTCCTCACCAGATGAGCTTGATCCTAAACTTTTCTACCTTTCTGCTCCTGCAATTGCTTATCCTATCTCCCTAATCCTTAACCTGTCCTTTATTTCTGCCCAAGTACCCTCATCCTGGAAACACACTGTAGTCCTTCCTCTCCTGGAGGGTGGTAACACATCCACTCCTGGCAACTATTGACTCATTTCCCTCCTTCCTACCCTTACCAAACGTCAAGAACATTTAGTTCTCTCTCAACTATCACCCTTCCTCTCTGATTCCTCCTTCTTCACTCCCTTCCAATCTGGTTTTCAGAAGAACCACTCAACAATCACCTCCCTCCTCAGACTTACTGATGCCATCCTTTCATGGATTGATGATGGCCTGATCACCTTGGCCATCTTTGTCGACCTAGCTAAAGCTTTCAACACTGTTTCCCATCCCCTGCTTCTTGTTTCACTCTCCTCAGCTGGCCTTGCTCCGTCAGCCACCGACTGGTTTAAATCCTACCTCATTGGTAGGACTCAATCGGTGAGAATCCTTGAGTCCTTCTCCCCCCACTTCCCATCAACACTGGCATCCATCAGGGCTCAGTGCTTGGTCCCCTACTCTTCTCCATTTTTCTTAATGATCTTTCCACAGCCTGCTCATCCTCTTCTATCCACATGTACGCTGACAATACTATTTTGTACAGTTCCGGCCAAAACTCTGCTGCTGTGCAAACCAGTTTACAGCATGACTTCAACCAAGTTCAGCTTTGGTTTGCTTCTCACCAGCTTTTTCTAAACACCAAGAAGACAGTCTCAATGACCTTTGGCACCAGGCAGAGACTCTCTGGGCTCCTGACCCTACCCACCTTCCACACCATTGATGGGACCATCTTGGAGGACACCTCCTCATTTAGATATCTGGGGGTTTTGCTGGACCAGCACCTCAACTTCTCTGTGCATATTGATGCTATCCTGAAGAAACTGCACCCCAAGCTTGGTGCTCTGTACAGGAATAGTAGTTGCATCCTGCTGACTGCAAGGCGCGAAATTGTCCAGAAGATGATACTCCCCATCTTTCACTACTGCAATGTAGTCTATGGTGCTGCTCCCAAATCTTTCCTGACCAAGTTGGACACTCTCTTTAACTCCTACTGCCACTTTGCTATCGACTCCCCTTCCTGCTCCCACCACTGTGAACTCTATCACTCTCTAACCTTCCTTCCACTATCTCACAGATGCATCTCTCACTGTGCCAAACTAACCTCCAAATTCTGGTTCGGAGGGCTCCCCTCCTATCTCTCATCCTCTCTTTCTACTCTACCTCCCCACCCACTCTCTCAGATCAAATGGCACCCACACCTTGACAGTCCCTAGTAGCTACACCCTCATTGGTCAGACTGGTTTCGCCCATCGTTTCCCTAAAATCTGGAATTCCCTCCTCCCTGAAATATGACACTCCTCCTCCAACTACCCCCTTACTGCTGCCCTAGACAATTACCTTTCCCTCAGCTGTTCCTGCTTTAACCCACCTTAATACCTATCCCCAGTTTCTGCCTTTCTACCATGACCCCCCCACCGGCAGGGTTCTCAACTTCCTGAAGGGGGAAATCAGGAAATGGCTACCCCTTCTAACATACTAACATACTAAAATGCCAGCAGAATAGGCCTAATGGTCTTTCGCGTCTGCTCATTTGGTCAGCCCCCACCCTGGGAGCTGACCTTGCTGCCCTCCCTTCTCTGGCTTCTCCTTCCCAGTTCCAGATATTCTCGCTGCATTGGATTTTGCTTCCAGAACCCTTCCCTGTACTTGTCCCACCCCTCTTGAACCCTCCACGTCTGCCTCCACCAGCCCCTAGGCAGTACATTCCATGACTCCACCACCCTCTCAGTAAAGTAGCACCTCCTCCTTTCTCCCCTGAATCTTCCCCTCTCCAGCTTCCACCCATGCCCTCTAGTGGCCCCCTCCTCCTTCCTTCGAAGCACCCTGACTGTTCCTCCCCTATTTACCCCCTTCATGTAGCTGAAGACTTCTATCATGTGCCCCCGGTCCCTTCTCTCTTCCAATGTGTACATATTTAGCTCTTCGAGCCTCTCCTCATAGGTCCTGTCCTCATATTCAGTTCTTGCCTCTCCCCTTCTCTTCTCCACCTGCTCTTCTCGGTCACCAGTGTGCACAACCTAACCCCATCCTTTTTACTCTAACAGCACTTGTATACTACCTTAAGTCTGCTCCTGGTACACTCATGCACTATAAATGGTTCTATCGCATTATTATTGTTTTGTACATTTATATGTTCTTTTGTATGATTTTGGCCATGTATTGTAATTTACCCAATGTTCCATTACTGTTTATTGTGCAATACCTTGTGTTCCAGCTGTTACACAATCTTACAATGTTGTATTGTTTGTACTACCCACATACAATTTTATCTGATCATCCTTCACAACCCTATATAACCCCTCCCCCCAGGTCGCACCGTGAGAAGAGCAACTTGTTGTTCAGTGTGCCCTTCTGGTGAAACATTTCAGTAAATAAATAAAAAATAAATAAATAAGCAATTCTGTGATGGGCTTTACATTATTTGGCAACTTAAATAAGCCCCAAAATAAAATCTAGTTACCCAGAAAGAATGCTCAGGAAAAGGCAGCTTGGGGCAGTTTGGCAGATGCACAGGCAAGGCAAGGAAAAGCAATTCTGACGTCATGATCTGGATTGGATGTAGGGCATTAGGGAATTGAAGGGTTATTTTTTTACTGCAGTCTGTTTTATTGTCCCATGGCTCCCTCCCACCTGCCCAGTGCTGGTTTACCACAGCAATGCTCCTGAGAATTTCTCCCCCTGCCTGCTCAGTTGCTTGAAGACCAGTACTGCCCGGTTGCAAAACAGTGCTGCTTCAATGGCTCCCTCCCACCCACTTTCTTGAAGCCTGGTGGTGATGGTTTGTGTTATAACACTGCTCTGGTTGCTTCCTCCTGCTCACACAGTTCAGCACCGGTGGTGTCGTTTGTATCAATGCCACTTGGTTTCCATATCTTCTTCTCTCCCACTCTGTAAGGATTTACTGTGCGGCTAGAGAGTAGCTGGATCATTTTACATTAGACAAAGGTTAAGAAAGTCTCCCATTTTTGTCTGCAGTAATTACTAATAATTTTTCATTCCACAGTTCTACAATTGGCAAATAGAACCACCATTCTTTCTCATGAAATAGATTTCCTGAAGTTCCTTCAGTGCTTGTAGAAGGCCATAATGGTCATAAGCTTCAGGGCCGAGTGCCAGTGTATTGGAAAAGAGTGGCACCACTGAATATTGCAACCCGGGAGGGATGGATATATAATGGAGCTGCCAACAGCTCACACTAATGCCATTTTAAGCTTGCTCAGATTTGTCTTAGCCATTTAGTTGAGGTTTTTGGTGGTGACAGCCATTTTTACAGCATCAAAGAATGCTGTTTCTGCGGCACAGGCTTGTTTCTGTGGCAAGACCATGTTTCTGCGGCAGTAGTTGCAAGCACAGAATTGCAGAAAACACAGGGCCCTGAAAATGGGCAAACTGGGTGGGTCTAGTGTCCCTTATCTGCTGTCAGATGCTATGTGTAACCCCCTAGGTGGCGCTATCCCAAGGGCTACTACCCCTGCCTGCTTGGCTAGTAGCAGGTTAAGGGGCCTGAGTTCTGAAACGGGTGCCTGCTCCCGGAGGTCAGGGTTGGTAGTGGTCAAGCTAACCTGGGTACAGCCCTCCGGGACACTGTAACCCCCCTCTTTCCCCTCAAGTGACCCGAACACTGTACAATAATAACTTTCACAATACCCTTGGTACACCACACAAGTACCCACACTGTTTGCATTTACCACCAGGGCTGGCTCCTCTGGCTTGACCCTGGGGACCTCCTGTAAAACAAGGTTATGCACAGCAAATAGCAACAGTACAGTACTGAGCACAAACTGGAACCACAGTCAGATTACATGCAGAAAAAGTTAGATCTGATTTATTCAGGGGACTTGAACAAGGGAGGGGCAAAATCAGGTTAATTAGCTTAAAGGTTATATCAATCAAGCAGTTATGCATGCGCTTTGAGTCCCCCCACACAGTCCACCTCTGGGTACCCAGGTGGAGAAGAGTTGGGCTAGCCAGGACCATTGCCCGGGGTTGCAGCTGGTTGGGACCCTGTGATGGAAAACACAACATGCACAGTACACAGTATTTGTAATCTGGAGCCATAGGGCTCAGTTTGTAAAGGAAACAAAACAACAAGACAATCAGATGACTCATTCAGATTAAGTTGTTATTGCAGGGGAGCTACCCTGGTATTTACTCACGATACCCAAGACTGGACACAGGCTGGACGAAAATCGAGACTGCAAGTGGTTGATCTGGAAAGCCAGGAGAAGCAGAGCCCACACAAGTCGCAGAGGCGCCATTCCTGTTCAAGTGTGGAGCAGGGGGCTGATCCCCAGGCAGGTTTCGCGTTGATGGCTTCTCTGTGCAGCAGATAATCTGGCTGGGCCAGTCTGGCAAGGCCCAGACTGCATGGAGACAAATTTGCATGCAGTCCGTTTTGGGCTGGATATAGCTTCCAGCAAGGAGAACACACTAACTCACAACCCACTAGCAGCCCATCGCACATTTACATGTGTGGGAATTCTACTGTATCAGGCAAAGCACTCCTCGGTCACAATCGCAAAGTCTCTGCACACACCGGGAGCTTAGGGGTAGCTGGAACTCCTGACAGGACGATCGCATTCAGCAAAATCTTCGGTCTTCTTCAGGTTGAGCCTGGCCCACTTCAGTAGCTTACTTTAGTCACACAAACTTGGATTTAGTCCAAAATAATTCTCTTCTCTCCCTCACAGGAGCAGCAGGCAGACATGCAAGCCGAACTCAGCCCTTTCACAGTTTTCTCATGCGAATCCACTCAGGATTGCTGCTCAGAATCACTTCAGCTCCTCTCAGTTCATTTCCAAGCTCAGAACTAACTGAAAACTGCAAGCAGCCTGAGACTTCCCCAAGATCCAAAAGATATGGTTGGCTGATTTGGCTGTCAGTCAAAGCAAGAGCTCCCCCTTCAGTTGCAAAAAAGGCACCAAAAACTCCAAACTATAGTTCCTTCAGATTTTGAATTCAGACAACTCCTGTAGTCCAGCTACATTTTAAGTCCCATCAGTACTGTTTGGTCCAATTTGAGGTCCAGGACCAAGATAGTGGAGACAAACAAAACAGTCCTTGTTACTAAGAAAGCAGGTTAGACAAACTACATTATCATCACTCTAAATGATTTTCAGCAAATCGTTATATCTTTCAACAGAGCTCACTCTCAGATTACTTAAGCTGCAATTAGGCAGCTCTTAAAGAGACAGTACACAGAGGCTATACAGGCTCTGGTAATCACATTTTAACTGCTAAAACTCAGGACACCAGCCCGGCAGTGAGCATTTAGGCAAGCTCAAGGAAGACTTTTGGGAACCCCATTTGTAGGGGTTGCACCTCTTCCTGCCTGGGAAAATTTGGCATCTGCGTCAAGTCTGTACCATCATAACATTGAAAATGCAACATATACAAGATATTTATACCATTAGCATGCTATACAAGTACTATCTGATTCATCAATTGGCATAACTTGTCACTTTACTACACATTTCAATGTACTTCACTATATCATTTCCATTCTGACAATACAATATGCATATTTCACACAGGTAAATTGAACATTACTATACAGAATCATGTAATAACTTCTTGTACTCTAAACAATGCAAGAGGGGGACCTTCCCAATCAGCTAACTTGGGGCTGGATGGGCAGGGGCACCATGGTGAGAGGGCAGAACAAGTAACCTGGAATGGGCCATCAAGCTCAATTTGGGCAGTGAGCTCTGAGAGACATAAACACCTTTGTGGACTACATTGAGAGGCAAATCCACTGGCCTCCTGGGGGAATCGTAACTGAAGCGCACCACTGGCTTGACAGCTCGGCCAGTCTTTCTAGGGTGAACAACGTCAGTCTCTGTACTTTCAGCAGTGGTCTTGGAGCTTTCATCACTTGTGAGGGGTGCCTCTGCATGAAGGGGAATGTCCAAGCTGGGAACACTGTCAGCCCCTTGCTCTGTATTTTCTGTTTCTACAACACTTGGCTCATTTTGAAGACACTCTGGCACTGAAGGGGGGTTGTCAGCACTCTCATAGTGTTCCTCAAGTTCTGGCATGTCACCAGAAAGACTCATACAATCAGCCTCTCCTTCAGGCAAATCATACAATTCCACAATACACAAAGACTCAGCATTCTCAGACGTGATACTTTACACTTCGCTTTCAGGGAGCATTGGCTCCAAGGATGATGCCGGGGGGTTAGGCAGTCCAGAAGGCCCAACTTCATCCCCATAATTCAACATAGGATTTCCACGAAACAACTGACTCATATGAGGGGTAACAGGCATTATCACACTCACTGTCATCCGAGTTAGACTGGCAGTCACTATCATTCTGGGCCTGCTGCGGGAAGTTTTAAATCGGCAACCATGGGTGCAGGCTGACTCTGTTTCTTTCTTGCAGTAGCACGAGTCACTGGTCCAGGGGAATCAATCTTGGTGGGTTCAGCCTCAATTATAACTTGACCAATAGGTAGCAAGTGGTTGCGGTGCATGGTCTTGACAGCTTTGGAATTTATTCTCTGGGTGCACTTTGTACACTGGCAAATCATCCAACTTTCCAACTATGACATGGGGAAAATGGTGCCATCGATCAACAATTTTGTGTTTACCATGCAATCCTAAATTTTGCAACAACACACGGTCTCCAGGCCCAAGCTCTTGAGTCTTTACTTTTCTATCATGTCTCTCTTTGTTGGCTAGATTTCTTTTGGTGGCCATTGTCTGGGCCAGTTCATAGGCATGGTTCAATTGAGCTTTCAGTTTTTGTACATATTGCAGGTAATCTTCAGCTTGGACCCCATCAGAAGAAACCCCAAAACAGACATCAACAGGCAGCCGGGCCTCTCTCCCGAACATGAGGTGGTAGGGAGAGAACCCAGTAGCATCATTCTTCATGCAATTGTATGCATGTACCAAGGTGCTAATCTGCTGGCTCCCTTTATGCTTATCTTTTGGGTGGAGGGTACCTAGCATGTCTAGCAGGGTGCGGTTAAAGCGTTCTGGTTGAGGATCCCCCTGCGGGTGATATGGGGTGGTTCTTGACTTTCGGACTCCCCATAGAGAGAGCATTTCTTTGATTAGCCGACTCTCAAAGTCCCGGCCCTGATCAGAGTGAATTTGGTGGGGGCACCATAGTGGGCGAAGAAATTTTCCACTAGCACCTTGGCCACGGTAGATGCTTTTTGATCGTTGGTGGGAAAAGCTTGTGCATACCATGTGAAATGGTCCATAACCACTAACACATTGCCAATGTTTCACTGATCAGGCTCTAAACTCAAGAAGTCTATGTAGACTAGTTCCATTGGGGTGCTGGTAGTAATGTTGACAAGGGGGCAGTCCTCTGAGGCAGGGCTTTTCTCTGCAGGCAGCGACTAAAAGTCCTTACATGGTGCTCAACATCGGCCCCCATCTTGGGCCAATAGAATCGAGATCGTACTAGGTCAAGGGTCCGGTTGATATCGAGGTGGCCCATATGATTGTGGAGGGACCTCAGTAACAAATCTTTGAAGGCTGTGGGCAGGACTAATTGTTGCTTGTCTATTTGGCCACCTTGATCTACAGTCTCTCTCTATACAACAAATGATTAAGCAGCTTCAACCTGGGGCCTTCTTTAAACAATAAAGCAGTTCGCAGATCAGAGGAACGCAACTTGGACACATCTTTTCCTGCACGAAGGGTGTCAAGTGCTGGCTGAATCATAGGATCTCGGGATTGAGCCCACTGAATGCTGTCATTGTCAAACTGAGGTAGTGCACTAATATCTAGAGCAGAGAAGTGGCAACACGCAGTCGGTATGCAGGTGTCAGAGGGGCCCAAGCAATCTACTAAGCAGTCCGCTGTGTCTGTAGACATCTGTTCATTTCTATCAAACTTTTGGCACAATGCTTGGATGTCAGGTTCAGACAGCCTGACCCAGTTGCTCTTGGAAATGGCCCTCGGGAATAGGGCGTCAGCATCAATATGATTCAGGCCTGGTCTGTATTCGACAGCATAATCATAAGTTGACAATGCAGAAAGCCACCGGTGCCCCTTGGCGTCTAACTTAGCAGAAGTCTGTACATAGGTCAATGGGTTATTGTCAGTCCTCACCAATATTTTTGCCCCATAGAGGTAATCATGAAACTGGTCGACAATGACCCATTTTTAACGCAAGGAACTCCAGCTTGTGCACAGGGTAGTTTCGCTCTGACGGGGTCGAGCTCCTACTGGTGAATGCCACTGGTCTCAAACCATCCTCATGATCTTGATACAGTATAGCTTCTAGACCCTGCAGACTGGCATCAGTATGCAGCACATAGGGTTTGGTGGGATCAGCATAAGCGAGGATGGGGGCATGGGTGAGCTGGTATATGACTTCTTGGAAAGCTGCTTCACAGTCAGGCATCCAACAGGACCCAAAAAGTTCACCTGGATGGAAATATGCTTTATCTGGTTCTTTGACGGATCCTTTTTTGTATTTCCGATTGGTAGGAGGGTAACCCTGGGTAAGATTCAAGAGTGGCCGAATCACTTTGGAATAGTCCTTTATGAACCGGCAGTAGCAGCCACAGAATCCCAGGAAACATTGTAGTTCTTTCAAATTGTGGGGCTGGGGCCAAGTAGTCAAGGCTTCAAGTTTACTAGGATCAGTCTCCATCTCCTCTGTAGACACTATGTGCCCCACATACTTCACAGAGGTTTGGAAAAACTGGCACTTGTCGATGGACAGCTTGAGGCCGAAATCTTCCAGTTGGTCTAGTACTTTGAACAGTCAACCCTCATGTTCCTCTTGGGAACTCCCAAACACAATGACATCGTCCAAGTACACCAGGCATTCCAGCAAATTCATGTCTCCCACCGCTCGTTCCATCAGTCGCTGGAAGGTGGCTGGGGTGCCCGATGTCCCCTGTGGCATTCTTAGGAATTCATAGAACTCCAAAGGACAGATGAAGGCTGTCTTCTCACAGTCCTCCGGAGCCATTGGAATCTGGTAATATCCTCTGCTAAGATCTAACACCGAGAACCATTTGCTCCCATTCAAACAATCCAGATCATCTTGTATACGGGGCATGGTGTATTGATTGGGGATGGTATGCCGATTCAGAGTTCGATAATCAACACACATTCTCACAGATCCATTCTTCTTATGCACAACCACAATGGGAGAAGCATATGGGCTCCTGGATTCTTGTATCACACCAGCTGTGAGCATTTTCTGCAAGTGTCTTCTCACATCGTCTATATCTGCAGGGGCTAGGCATCGAGATCTCTCTCTAAATGGCCGTTCATCGTGCAGACATACGTGATACTCCACACCCTGGATGCACCCCACGTCCCATTCCTTCAACGGAAACACTTGATCTCTCTGGGCAAGTTTCTGGCCAATTCTAGTTTTCCATTCAGCTGTCAATGGGGAGTCACCAAAATCAAACAAGTCGGGAGTCACTCTATCTGTCTTGCCAGGGTGCTTGTTGCTGGGCAACGCTGCAGTGTCTGCACAGTGTACAGTAGCTAGGGTGCATCCTCTCTTCACCCGGATCTCCCGATCTGACATATTGTGAATCTGGACCATCACTCGTCATGCATAGGCATGAGCACGAGCTGGCAAGATGCTGGGCTTGACCAATAATCCTTCCGGCAATTTTCCATCACCTGGCCCGTCCAACATCAGTATTTTGTTCTTGACATCTTTGCGGAGGCGGACCTCCCCTTGAATGGTACACTGGGCGTTAGGGGCCAGTACCATTGAATCAGGATCCTTCTTCCACACGACCCCTACAGGTTCATCCTGGTCCACTCCCTTGGGGTTCTGTTGCAAATCATAGGCCCTCTTGATCAGAGTGGGAATTCTTACGGCCCTCCCAGTCTGTAGCCCTTGTTTCTCACGACAGAGTTGTGCCAGTCTCCCAAACATATGGTCGTTGGTCCCAATTAACAGGGGAACCCCATCATACAGTCCAGTAGGGGGACACACTAAGGCCAGTGTCTCGACTTGCATCTCTACACCAGTTACAGCTGCAGGAAATGACAACCAGAGGTGGACATATCCTAGGTAGGAATAAGACTTGTCGCTCAGCCCCCACATATGTAGGCCTTCCAGGGATTGTAAGGGCACAGCAGATAAGTGTTTGTCATACCAGTCCTTAAATACAATGGTCACTTGCGACCCACTGTCCAGCACAGCCGTAGGAATACCATTCGCAGCCACGGTAGTCTCCATTGAAGGGCCCACTATTTTGGACCAGTCTGGAGGGACAGCAGCAGGGGCCTGGATGGATGATTTAGCCACAAAGGGGTTTGAGTTAGGATGTCTGAAGCCTTCATTGTGGTCATTTTGTGCACCTCTTGACCACTGATTTGTTTTCCGCAGCTCTCCTTGAAGCCGGTTCACAACTTTCTCTAAGTCTTTCTGAGACCGGGATTCCCTTTTCATATGGCCATACTTTCCATAGTGGTGACAAATGATAGACTCCTGGGTCATCCTTGGAGAGAACATTACATGAGGAACTGAAGTAGTAGCAAGTGATCAGGGTCCAATATCTGCTTGCAGCAGTGAGAGGAGTGCAACGGGTTTCAACAGTTCCTTTAGGGTGGCAGTCAATTCTTTGATTTCAGCCTGGGAGCTATCCATGGTAGAGGATGCCTGAGGGTGCACCCCACCCCCATGGCAGTCACGTCCTGAGAGGAACCAGAATCTTGTTCCATGGGGGGAACCCTTGCAGAGGTGCCCACCTTCAACTCTCAGACTGCCTTTAATAGCTTGACTTTCAAAAACTGGGCCCAAGGTGGGAAGTCCTTTGCATTCTCAGAGTGTTTGTTAGGTGCTGACGTTTGCCCCTGAACCCCACTTGGATGATCACTCTATGTCACTTGTGCAGTAGCAGCAGATATTGGTGAAATTCCCCCCCCCAGGGTCGCCTTTGCTCAACTCCCCCAAATTTCTTTCATTAGCTCGTCATAAGAGGGGGGCGATTCCAGTCAGTTGGTGAGGCGTAACTGAAGTAGTAACAATTCTGAAAATGGAGCAGACTTAAGGATCCAGTCCAGCCTAGTTCGATCTAATCCATTTGATGGCAAACTACCCTTTCTGAGGCACTCTTGTAGCAGCTTTTCAAGCCGAGGTACATACATAGACAATGGCTCCCCTGAGTACTGCTGGGCGTAGCTTACTCTCCACCACAGGTCCTCATCTGAATCCGGGCTCCCATACACATTCTCCAGTGCATCAAGATAGTCCTGTGCAGTTGCTTCGGGGTTATTGGCCCACTTGGCATGGATGGTAGCCAGGGCAGGACCTCCAAGGTTCTCACTCAACCTCTTTCATTTCTCTGCTTCTGAGCATTGCCATTCAAGTAATAGAGGGGCAACATAGTCTATCCAGGTCTCCCAGTCATCCTCCCCCTGGGGGGTTGGGAGGGTGCCAGAGAAGATTCTCAACCTTTGGTAGGAGTCGTGACTAATGGCAGGTACAGGTATAGGGGCCAGCATTGTCACGGGCACAGAAGACGGGGCAGTAACAGGTGCGGGAGTGGGAAGGGGTGTTGGGGAGGGAACCCCCCAGGTGGCAGGAATAGTTTCTTAAATTCTTCTATGGTTTTCCCTTCCTCCAGCAACAACTTAGCAAATTTCTCCTCAAAAGTCTCAGGTACTGGTGGGAGCTCTTCCTCCCCAGGGTTTTTACTGTCTTTAGTTATCACTCTCCAGGCAGCTGGGGTCCCTTCTGGGGCAATAGTCCATGGCACTTTGGAACTGTCCACTGGGTCACTACACTCTACTAACACCATGAAAGTCTGGGCGGTCAAATCAGCTTGTTGCCCCACCACCACAGCATTTGTTAAACATTCAGCTTTGGAAAGTACTCCTTCTACAGCATCTTTACCAATGTTCAGGGGAATATACAATACAAGCAGGGCATTGTGAGGGTCAATCTCCTGCCCTGTAAACCACCCCACCAACTGGTGCACAGCCACTTCTGTTAGGGTAGACATTTATGTTTGACAATAATTCGTAGTTTCAGCCACTAGAAGACACAAAATCCCAGCGGTGCCTCCAAGGTGTAACCCCCTAGGTGGCGCTATCCCAAGGGCTACTACCCCTGCCTGCTTGGCTAGTAGCAGGTTAAGGGGCCTGAGTTCTGAAACGGGTGCCTCCACCTGGAGGTCAGGGTTGGTAGTGGTCAAGTTAACCTGGGCACAGGCCTCCGGGACACTGTAACCCCCCTCTTTCCCCTCTAGTGGCCTGAACACTGTACAGTAATCACTTTTACAATACCCCTGGTACACCACACAAGTACCCACACTGTTTGCACTTACCAGAAGGCTGGTTCCTCTGGCTTGACCCTGGGGACCTCCTGTAAAACAAGGTTATGCACAGCAAATAGCAACAGTACAGTACTTTGAGCACAAACTGGAACCACAGTCAGACTACATACAGAAAAAGTTAGATCTGATTTATTCAGGGGACTTGAACAAGGGAGGGGAAAAATCAGGTTAATTAGCTTTAAGGTTATATCAATCAGGCAGTTGTGCATGCTCTTTGAGTCCCTCCACACAGTCCACCTCTGGGTACCCAGGTGGAGAAGAGATGGGCTAGCCAGGACCATTGCCCGGGGTTGCAGCTGGTTGGGGCCCTGTGATGGAAAACACAACATGCACAGTACACAGTATTTGTAATCCGGAGCCAGAGGGCTCAGTTCGAAAAGGAAACAAAACAACAAGACAATCAGATGACACACTCAGATTAAGCTGTTGTTGCAGGGAGCTACCCTGGTATTTACACACGATACCCAAGACTGGACACAAGCTGGACGAAAATCGAGACTGCAGGTGGTTGATCTGGAATGTCAGGAGAAGCAGGGCCCACACGAGTCACAGAGGCGTCATTCCTGTTCAATCGTGGAGCAGGGGACTGATCCCCAGGCAGGTCTCTCGTTGATGGCTTCTCTGTGCAGTGGGTAGTCTGGCTGGGCCAGTCTGGCAAGGCCCAGACCGCATGGAGACAAATTCGGATGCAGTCCGTTTTGGGCTGGATACAGCTTCCAGCAAACAGAACACAGTTCACACAGTGGGGAACTAACTCACAACCCACTAGCAGCTCATAGCACATTTACATGTACGGGAATTCTACTGTACCTGGCTAAGTGCTCCCCGGACACAATGGCAAAGTATCTGCACACACCGGGAGCTTAGGGGTAGCTGGAACTTCTGACAGGCTGATCACATTCAGCAAAATCTTCGGTCTTCTTCAGGTTGAGCCTGGCCCACTTCAGTAGCTTACTTTAGTCACACAAACTTGGATTTAGTCCAAAATAATTCTCTTCTCTCCCTCACATGAGCAGCAGGCAGACATGAAAGCCAAACTCAGCCCTTTCACAGTTTTCCCATGTGAATCCACTCAGGATTGCTGCCCAGAATCACTTCAGCTCCTCTCAGTTCACTTCCCAGCTCAGAACTAACTGAAAACTACAAGCAGCCCAGGACTTCCTCAAGATCCAAAAGATTTGGTTGGCTGATTTGGCTGTCAGTCAAAGCACGAGCTGCCCCATCAGTTGCAAAAAGGGCGTAAAAAACTCCAAACTATTGTTCCTACAGATTTTGAATTCAGACAGCTCCTGTAGTCCGGCTACATTTTAGGTCCCACCAGTACTGATTGGTCCAATTTGCAGTCCAGGACCAAGATAGTGGAGACAAATAAAACAGTCCTTGCTACAAAGATAGCAGATTAGACAAACTATATTATCATTATCACTATAAATGATTTTCAGCAAATAGTCATATTTCAACAGAGCTCCCTCTCAGATTACATAAGCTGCAATGAGGCAGCTCTTAAAGAGACAGTACACAGAGGCTATACAGGCTCTGGTAATCACATTTAAACTGCTAAAACGCAGGGCACCAGCCTGGCAGTGAGCATTTAGGCAATTTCAAGGAAGACTTTTTGGGAACCCCCATTTGTAGGGGGGTTACTTATGTTTCTATGTGACAAAAGTGGTTGGCGTGCCAGGGATGATGGGGGGGAGGTAGAACTATAGCGGGCTATGGACATCAAATCAGATGCCCTGCTCAAAACAATCTATGCAATGACACACCATTATGCATAAATCACCCAGTTGCATAGCATATAGACAGTGGTGATAAGAGGCACTCCCTGTCAGTATCCCATTGGAAATAAAGCAGGCCACGGCATCCAGATTCTTCAGTGTTCCTCACACAAACATCTCTGTAAACCTCATAATTCCATAATCCAGTGCTATGATTGCCACCACCCAAGTACAAAAAACCTGGACATTTGACATATAGAGGCCAGGTCTGGGGGCTGCTAGGCCCCCAGAAGCCCGGGGGGTGGGGAGTAGATGCTCTGTGGTGAGCTTTGGGGCTTTTATTGAAGATAAAGCTTTTTCCCCTGGAGTCAGGGGTGTAGGGGAATCTGTCTGGCCAACTGGGGGTTGGGGCCAACTGGCTGATCAACAATGTCATGAAACAACCACCCATCGCAATGTCTTATGAAAGATTTTTATGTAAAGGCCGGGGGTCTAGGGTTTTGGATGCTCTGTAGGTGATGAAAACCTTTAACAGGAGACAGTAAATATCCACCCACCACTCTCACACATTTACTGCTGCCTTGAGTACAAGTTCCTCTCTGCTCTGACTCTTACTTACTGAAAAATTACATTATTATAACACATATGCAAATGGCACATTCAAAAGTTCACTGTGGAACTGAATAACTAGCTGCACAGTGACAGCTGAGATCAGAAATTTTTTTTCTCATTTATTTGCTGTGGAAAATAAGCTGTGGTAAATAAACTGATGAAAAACTTTAACTGGAGACAGTAAATGTCTGTCCACCACTCTCACCCATTTGCTGCTGCCTGGAGTGCAAGTGTCCCTCTGATCTGACTCTTACAGACAAAGTACATTATTATAACACATATCATATAAATAGTACATGAAAGTTCACTGCTGAAGTGAATAACCAACTGCACAGTGACAGCTTAGGTCAGGAACTTTGCTTTCTTGCTTATTTGCTGTGGTAGCTGATGAAAAAACTTTAGGAGACATTAAATGTTGCCCATCCACCACCTCTCACCCATTTGCTGCTGCCTCTCAAAAGTGCCCCTCTGTTGCTGTCTCTTACTTATTGGCACATTAGTAACACATATGCAATTGCAATGTAAGTAGCACATTACAAATTCACTGTTGAACTGAGTAACTGCAGTGACAGGCTGACAGATGGTTGATGAGGACAGGAACTTTGTTTTTCTTGCTTATTTGCATGTAGTAGCTTAGCTGATGAAAAAACTTTAACAGGAGACAAAGTAAATGTCAGATCTCACACAATTGCTGCTGCTGCATCTCAGGGTCTGTGGTGACAGTGACCCAATACCCATCCTCTCCTTCACTCCACCTCGTTTGTTTGCTTCTGTTTTTTCCTGTCCTGGGCTGAGGCCTGAGGGCTCAGGGCTATGTTGTCCAAGAACCGAGTTGGTCAGTCTTCAGTTCAGCCTGTTGTAATCTAATCTGACCTGTTACCTGGTGGCTACATGCCTGCACCTGCAGGCTGCTGATGATATGCCGGAGCCTGAGGGCCCGGGGGCCAGCCAGGCGGTGGTAATGAGATCAGGATGGGCTGCAGGTTGCTACCTACCTAGTAGGGCCTAGCAACATACAAGAGAAGCCCAAGCATGAGCAAGCCACACCACACAATGATGTCGTTGACAATGATGATAGTACTCAGTCACACAAGTTCAGCTGCTGTTGATTAGTCGGTCGGTTGCAGACAAGTGCACAATAAGTCTGTGTCAGGAGCAACCAGAGGACATTAAATACATTTTTTCCATGCGGCATGGTGCCTGCACATTCTCCAGAGCCAGTCCACATCTATTCTGAACCAGGATTTCCACTGAGACAGAGACATGCGCTCGCTGTTGCTCCACTGCACAGCATCATAGAGCAGCATAATACTCTGTAACCTTCATACAAATGAGGGTTCCTGAAAAGTCTTCCTTGAGCTTGCCTAAACGCTCACTGCCAGGCTGGTATCCTGCATTTTAGCAGTTTAAATGTGATTGCCAGAGAGTGCCTGTATAGCCTATGTGCACTGTCTCTTTAAGAGCTGCCTGGATTACAGTCATAAATAATCTGAGAGGGAGTTCTGTTGAAAGATGTAACTATTTGCTGAAAATCATTTAGATTGATAATGATAATGTAGTTTGTCTAACCTGCCTTCTTTGCAGCAAGGACTGTGTTGTTTATCTCCACTATCTTGGTTCTGGACTGCGAATTGAACCAATCAGTACTGGTGGGAACTAAAATGGAGCCAGACTACAGGAGCTGTCTGGAGTCAAAATCTGTAGGAATTCTAGTTTTGGGCTTTTTGCTCCTTTTTGCACCTGAAGGGGGAGCCTTTGTTGTGACTGACAGGAGGATCAGCCAACTGAACCTTTTGGATCTTGGGGAATTTCCCAGGCTGCTGCAGCTAGTTTCAGTTTTGAGCTGAGAAGTGAAGAAGTAATAGCTCAAGTGATTTTGAGCAGCAGTTCTGTGTAGTTTTGCATGGGAGAACTGTGAAATGGCTGAGTTTTGGCCTGCCTGTCTGCCTGTTGTCCCTGAGAGGGAAAACAGAGTTTATTCGGACTGAATCTGAGTTGTGAGGACTATTTAAGCCACTGGACTGTGACCAGACTTTAACCTGAAGAAGACCAAAGATTTGCTGAATGCGATTGGCCTGTCAGGATTTCCAGCTGCTTTTGAATCCCCGGTTTGTGCACAGACTTTGCAATCATGACCGGAGAGCAGTTTGCCTGGTACAGTAGAATTTTCTTACATGTAAATGTGCTGTGTATTGAAAGTGGGTTGTGATTTGGTTCTCCACTGTGTGAACTGTGTTCTGCTTGCTGGAAGCTTTATCCAGCCTAATTGGACTGAATCCACTTTCATCTACATTCGGCCTGGGCCATGCCACGCTGACCCTGCCAGACTACACTGCACTGAGAAAACCACCGACGAGAGATTTGCTTGGGGATCATCTCCCTGCTCCATGCTTGAACAGGAATTACGCCTCGGCGAACCATGTGGGCCCTGCTTCTGCTGGCACTCCAGATTAACCACCTGCTGTCTTGATTTTCATCCAGCCTGTGTCCAGTCTTGGGTATCGTGCGTAATCATCAGGGTAGCTCCCTGCAACAACAGCCTAATCTAAAATTGTGTCATCTGCTTGTCTTGTTGTTTTCTTTTCACGAACTGACTCCTCCGGCTCCAGATTACAAATAGTGTGTGTTATGCATGTTGTTTTCTTCCATCACAGGGCCCCAACTAGCTGCAACATTCCTGGCTACCCCACCATTCTCCATCTGGGTACCCAGAGTGTGTGACTGTTTATGGACCCTGAAGTGCATGCATAACTGTTTGATTGATAGAGCCTTTAAGTAAATTAACCTGATTACGCCCCTCCCTTGTTCAAGCCCGTTAAATAAATCAGATCTAACTCTTTTTTGCATTTACCCTGACTGTGGTTCCAGTTTGTACAAGAGTACTGTACTGCTGTTATTTGCTGTGTATAACCTTGTTTTACAGGGGATCCCTAGGGCTGGGCCAGAGGAAAGCCCTAGTGGTAAGTGCAAACAGTGTGGGTCCTTATGTGGTGCAGCAGGGGTATTGTGAAAGTGATTATTGTGTATTGTTCTGGCCACTAATAAGGAAAGAGGGGGGTTACAGTGTCCTGGAAGGCTGTGCCCAGGTTAGCTTGACCATTACCAACCATGACCTCTGGGTGGAGGCACCCGTTTCAGAACTCAGGCCCCTTAACCTGCTACTAGCTAAGCAGGCAGGGGTAGTAGCCCTTGGGATAGCACCACCTAGGGGTTACAAATCTATTAGCCATACTGCTCCATTGCCTAAGTTACCTTGTGGTAAACATGCTGGGAGGACAATAGTGGCAGCCGGTGGCAGTGCTTGCACTGTTTGCAGGTGGATTTGGGGCAGAAGATTAGAATCACAAGGGAGAAAATATGAGAATTACATTAAAACAAAAACGTTACTACTACAAATCTTTTTTTAAATCTAATTACTATAAATGTGCACATAAAAAACAGGACTTCTAATGTCCAGGGAAGAGTTTCACATTTGCCAGGACTGGGATCTTAAAAACAGGACAGTCTGGGAAAAAACGGGACAGGTGGCAACCCTAATCAAGTCGGATCAAAAACATAGCATTTAGCAAGGAGACACTAAGCTCCCTCACACCATCACATACTGAGCAGTCTGTTGTGCACAGCGACAGTAGATGACCTAACCATGTGAAATACTTAGCAGCTACAATAGCCTACTGAAACCACCCTCTCATGAACTGTCAGTTATGAAGCAATCATTGGGTCAGCCACAGTGACATCAGTCTTCCAGTCACACAATAATCGGTCAGTTGTTCAGTGCAAGACTACAGTCCATCATTCAGTTACTTTCAAGTCCTGACATGATGAATTCACCTTCAACATGTCAGATACAGCACATTCTGACCAACCATATCGCACTGACATACATGACCACATCGCATATCAGGCTGACTGTGGCATTCAGTGAAAGTGCCTGTCCGCTGTCACCCTGTCACATACTTACCAGTCCTTGCAGTTGTAACTTACTGTACATTACGTGATATGTTTGGGATGATTTCGGTTATGCTAGAGTTTGTTAGCAAATGCTAATACTCAAATGAGATGTATCTATAGTGGTTTTAGTATCCAGTATGTGCAAACAAGTACAGTATGTATTTTCTGAGCTGTCAGAATTATTATCATTCTTCTGCATTGTGATGGCGGGTAATGCGGATGGGGGGTGGTGAATGGGTAACCAGTAATACCTAACGCTATATTTTGTATGCAGCTTACATTCCCTGGCCATGTGTTGCATAATAATAATAATAACAATAAAGTAATTGCAAAGCTGTGATTGTAGGATTGCAAGAAAGTATGCAGTGCAGATGCAGCACTCAGGGCCTTTGCTACTGTTTGGGATGTAATGTGAGCCTGATGTGATCACGATGTGCGGTCCATACTTAATGTCAGAAACTTCAGATTTCATTGCAAGATTCAGATTAAAATAACTGCATCTTCTGTTGTTTCTGCTGTTGGAAAAAAAAACGCATCTTATTTTAAAAGTACAGGCTTTGTAAGTCTTCTGCATTTTGTTATGATAAGAAAATGGGGTTTTGATTATGTGAGGGCTGTGGGGTATGGAATACTCTACAAAACACATGGGGCTTGATTTTCAAAGCTCTATGAATGCTGCAAGCCACTGGTGCACTGATCATTTGGCACACGGTTCTTGCGGCAGTCTTCTGGCTGACGATTAGGATTTTCAAGCCCAAGCAGTAAATGCCAGAAGTTAGACCACCTTTTCCCTGTTCTAACTTGTGCCGTTTGGAAGACCCTTTTTACAGGGCTTGTGCCAAATCTTTGGTGCAAGCTGCCATAAACTGAGGAAGCTGTTGCAGCTGCAGCTCGTGTACTGCAATCGGGCGCAGTTGTGTCAAAAGAGTTTGGTGCAGCTGCGCCACAGAACGGGTTTGACATAGGGCTTGATGCAAACCCTGCCTCGTCCTCTGAAAATCAAGCCCATCGTCTTGCATCCTCATAAAGATGTTAGTACATTTCTGGGCATACCAACAGCAGCCATATTATATTATATAGTAAAGCATGTCACTTATCACATGAAAACACACAAATGATGAAGTCTGATTCTGAGCTACATTACAGGGCTACTAGCACTGTCTTTATGTTGAGAATGGGCTGTGTAAAATTGCCAGCGATGAATACAACTGTGTTGTCAGCAGTCTGAAACCAGTATAAATGATGAAATAAATGTCTGTTTCAGTCATCTAAAACTGTTTCCCCACCTCATTTCTATTATGGCGATCATCCATCTTGTCTGAGTTTGTGGAGCAGGAAAATGGGAAAGACCGCACTGAAGTCTCTTGTGGACCCTGTGCTGCAGAGTTAGCGTGTTCATACAATGTGTAATACACTGCCAAGACTATGACCTTCTCACACCTGTGAACTTATGAACAGATCAACTAGACATAGGTATGAGCATGTAGTTAAGCCACTGTGCTGTTTCTGGAGAAAACGGCTTGCAGACAATTTTTTAAACTACACAAAAATGCAGACTCTGAAAAAAAAAAACATCAGGGTGTTTGAAATAATGAGACGTTTAATTTTAAACATAAGTTTGTGTTAATATTTAAGACAGAAAAGATGAATCCTCACAACTGCCAGTGCCCCTTTAAATCAAATCTTTAAATCAAGGCATATAAATTACATTGTTTTTTTCCAGATCCCTCTCCCCCATAGGGGGTGTCTAGATTTAATGGGACCCTTACCAAACATGAAGACTCAGTTTGTATTCAGTTTGTAGTACATTTTGTATCCTGAATACCTCTTTTGTGGTCATTTTTAGTATTCAAATAAAAGTTGAATATAAATCGCCTAAACATTTTATAGGCCTTCATGTTGTATTTCGAATGTATCCCACCACTTGTTGGTTTCTGCATAGGCCAGAATATTTAAATTAGCTTTGAATTTAAATACAAATGAATACAATCTGTTTACCACTAGTAGTATTCAGTTTGTATTCAAATACAAACCCAGAACCACTAGAGCTTTGTATTCACATTAAATCCTTTGATACTTTTCATGTATATTTTGAATACAACTGCCTTAGTAGTATCCTTGCAATTATGCTTGCCTCCCCACCCCCTAGCCATCTACCCTGTGTCTCAGGTGTCCCATGCCCCTACAGCCTTATAAATTTCCATGACCCAGACCCTTATTGTTCCATCCTGCTCCGTACTGCCACCTTCTGTATCAGACCCCTTTCTCCTTAGGTCTCAATGACCCTATCCTCACCACACTACCTCACTGGATACCTGTAGGGTCCTTGAAATTCCCTGGTATCCCTCTTGTAAAGGCTATGCCCTTCCAACAGTCCCAATTGGCCCTTTCATTCTTTCCTTCTAGGTATCCCATTACTTCTTATCCTGTGGGTCCCCTTCCCACTGTCCCACATTGTTCTCCATAGTTTCTATTGCAGCCATATCAACTGCCCTTGTTGTCATGGTCACCATTACACTAGATATGTTTTGTGAAGGCCCTGGGGTCTACTGGCTAGAGCATCTTCTTAGGAACAAGAAAATAACAGGTTCAAATCCTACTGGAGACAGATACTGCCTGTGTGACTTTGAGCAAGACTTCTAAGGAGAAGAGGAAGAATTTGCACTCAGAGTGCACTTTTCATACACATTGTATCCCAAAGTGCTTTACAAACAATGAGAGTGTTGGTAGAAGGAATGCATAGGGGGATCATGTTTTCTTAACAGCCAACTCTGATGTCAGGGTATATGAACATGGAAAATGATAATAAAACAGTCAGGAAAGTGAAATAAGATGTATGAGAAGGTAGATCCTGTTTCAGTTTGGCTTTTATTCAAGTGCTAATGTGCTACTGAGTCACTATGCAAGGCAATAATGTGATTGTCGAGTGAATAATGTACAAGGTCAAAGACCGGGTACTTTATCCTCATGAGACAATTACATTGCCTCTGCTAAGGGCCCAACCAGCACATTTTAACTTTTGTGCTTAACTTTTGTACTTTATGTGTTTGCTGATGTGAACAGAGACCTATCAGAAACAAGAAAGATGACAATGTCACCACAGACTGGAGATAAACAGATTAAAAGAAAATGACTTTTTTTAGTTTGCTAAGGAATATACGGACGCTGGGTGCAGGGTCTGTGGGGGGGTCAGACCTTCACCTGCCCAGCCGGAACATTTTTCCCCTCCTGTTTTCTCCCCAAGAGGAGGAGGCTATTTCAACTGGTTGCTACCATCACCTCCCCCCACTCACCAGGCTGCATGAAACATATTTTGGCTGTGACCCCTGCCCCCCCCCAACACACACATATACTCTCCCAGCTAGAAACAAGACAATTTAAAAGTAGGGGTTGGAGTAACTTATGACACTGACGTGTCTTGCTTCCATGCCGTGTGCAGGACATAGATGTCTACTGCTACTCCTCTTTTCCTGACATTCCAGTCCCTGGTTGCCTTGCCCCCAGATGCTGCTAGAGGCAGAACTGTACCAGGCTCTATCCTCTCCAGAGGAGGGACACAGTCCATCAGATGCTCGGTCCTCCTCCTCCTCCTCTGCCCAGTGGACCCTCCGACATTTTGAGCTCACTTCCAAACTTGCACCATTGGTGCTGCAAGCACTAGGGTTACCACTGCAAGGACGGGTCGGTTAATAAATTTATATTTGCAGGTAAAAAGACTTGTGTTTTCTCATGTTAAAACACTCATACACCTACGCACATTACTGTACATTAATATTATACAAATTGTACTTTCACCCTGCCCTGTACACACAGCATTAGGCCCTTTCCACCCTTTCACCACTTGCCAGCTCTGTTCTTCTTCCTATAGTACCTTCCCATAGCTTCTCATTAATCCCTCTCTGTACATCCCACCAGATCACTACCCAAGCACCGTACCTTATAACAGATGTTTAAACAGTTATTGTAGTTTTTTGTTGAAAAAGTAATATCTGTTATATGACTGATCCATGATGGGAAGCTGTTCCTTGAAGGTTATCCCAACAGAGTCCTAAAAAAAGAAAATATTAAATTTAGGAGGACATAATCAGACTCAAAGAGGAGATTTAAGCAACATGTGAATTAACTAATTAAAAAAATGTTAAAAAATATACACTTATCTAACAGATAGTTTGTGATGTCTGTCTATATCTGTAAAATATGTCATAAGGCCCAATCTACAAAGATGGCTGGGGTACACATCTTAGACATTTATCCTGGTATGGATGCTTTACAACTGCAGATGGCTTGCATCAGTGGCATGACCCACAACCCTCAGTCTCCCCACCATGTGCATAGAAAACAGAATGGAAGGGCATAGGAGAGTGGAGTGGGGGCTGAATGGCAAGCATCCAATTGGATGCCTGACCTGTATACAGAGTGGAACCCCTGCTCTGCTTGGAGAAGTGATTGCAGGATGTGGTAGTCCTCCAAGGACTGTCATATCCCAAAATGCTCATTCCAATAAGAAAAATCAAAATCTGAAAAATTATACAGACGGCCCTCAGCCATCCATAGTAGCTTACAATGGGCTGTCTGCACTGTTAGGCTCTGGGATGCACCAAAACAGGCACGCATTGGGATGTGCAAGTACACTCCATTCTTTTGGCCCCAAAATAGCATGCTGGGCCAGGATGCACTTCGCCTGGCTGGCCTGATTCGTGGGCACATAAATCAGCACAAGGGGAGGGGCCAGTCAAGGGCCAGACCTGGACAATACTGTGGGCTTCTAGTTGGAAGCTATAGCTGGTCCCACACTAGATCCCCTGCTTTCTGGAGGATGGGTTACAGTAGACCACGTAAGGAATGCCATGTCTCCTGCAGATATGCCATTTTTATATTATGTTTCAAATGTGCCACACATCCATCATTCTCTAACTAGTCCTGTGGCATGGAGGAAGGCTGTGGCTGCAGGGCAGCAACACATCCACCAGATGGTTGTGGAGGCAGTGCACCAGTGTTGGCAGACCTCTGGCTGGCATATCCAAATCCTTCTTCAACGCTGGGCTGGCAGAGTGCAAAAGGCATTCTGAATGCTGTACTCAGCTAGCCTAGCACCTGACATGGCCCCTACCACCCCAACTGGCTGCACAGATGCCCATGTACAAGCTCAGTTGGGACCTGGGAGGGACATGCAGCAGGGAAGTGGTGCTAGGGCACCTGCAGATGTCCAAAGGGCATCAGTGATGCATACATTTCAACTCAATTGCTTGAGGGAGTCACTGATGATAACTCCTAGGTCACGCTCCTCAGCCATAGTTCTAAGTCTCACCCCACCCATCCCGTACTCTATCCTGGGGTTCCTGTTCCCTAGGTGCATCGCTCTGTACCTTTTGGCATTGAATTTCAACTGCCAAACCTTAGAGCACCCCTCTAGCTTTTGTAAGTCACTCTGCATTTTTCTGAGTCCCTCGTCGCTATCTACCCTCCCACAGACCTTAGTGTCATCTGCAAAGAGACCCAACCTACTCTAGATTCCTTCTCCAATATCACTGATGAACATATTGAAGAGGACTGGGCCCAGAACAGATCCCTGTGACACTCCACTCGTGACCTTCCTCTCTTCTGATTTGACACCATTGACCACAAGCCACTGCTGCCTAACCCCCAGCCACTTTCCTACCCAGTTAACTATGTCCCTAGCCACATGCAGATTCTTCATCTTCTTCAGCAAGTGTTTGTGAGGCACCTAGTCAAAAGCATTGCTGAAGTCAAAGTAGAGCATATCCACAGCATGGCCCCATGCAGTTTCCACATTATCCAGTCAAGGAACACTCTCAGGTTTGTCTGACAAGACCTCCCTGCAACAGATCCATGCTGTGTACTATCCTGGAGCCTGCTGCAGTCCCAGTACTCCATGAGGTCTTCTTTGCCAGTGACTCCATCAGCTTCCCTACAATAGGGGCAAGAGTGACAAGTCTGTAGTTCCACGCTTGTTAGTTGTCCCCTCTCCTTATGGAGTGGAACCATGTCCACCGCCATCCAATCCTTTGGAACCACTTCCATCCCCAGTGAGCTGTTGAACAGACCTACGAAGGGGTCAGCCAGTTTCTTTAACAGTTCCCTGAGTAACCTTGGATGCAATCCATCAGACGTACATCAGAGGAGTCAGTATTAGGGGGCTAATAAAGATTTGCTAGTTTTATCATAGTATAGTTTAGTTCAACAACCACCATAGCCATTCTGTGCAACTCTTCTGCATACATTGAGCAGGACAGCAGGTCCACACCAAGATCTCTCTCCAGTCTGTTTGCCTGCAGCACAGTCCCCTCTTTATAGGCCCAACTCAGAGACCACGTTCATAGGTGCCTGAGAACATCACTCAGCATACTTGACAACCCACAGGGTAGGGAAAAGGCATCAGAACAAGGGGTTGATCCTTTTGCCAGACACCTGCAGGGGAGAACAAGTGCTGCAGGGACTAATGTAACAAACAAACAGTATCAACACACTCACTAGGAGTAGATTTTCTTTGTAAAAAAATTCAAATTACATACTGGATTCCATTCAGTGATTTTATTCGGCATAAATGCTAAATACAGAACACTGCAGGCAAGTATTGAATGGTACTCTAGTGCTTTGGTCACACACCTTCATCTGCGAGGCCCTGATATTGTTGTTTGCTGGACATTCAGTGGGTAGCTCATCCCCACAGCAGCACTGCAGACCAGCACCGGAACATGCAGACTGTTTGCAGTTATTAGTACTTGCAGAGTCTAGTGCGCCTGCAAGGGTCTATTAAAGTACTCTTTCCTGGAGTGCAAAAGGAGTAGAAAGAAAAAGGTTTGAAAGGGCAGGCTTGCCTAATAGATATTTTTCCCTCATCAGTGATTTATTCCAGCCAACAGGATCCAGACTGAGGAAGGTCAGCACCTAAGACAGATGGGTCTCTGTTAAAGTCAAACATGAGGAGAACCAGCTGGTATCCAGTCTCTTTATATTTACCACTGTTAGGAGGAGATACAGTGGGCTGGTGCCAGCCAATGCCCATAGCCAATGTGGCATTACCAGAATTATGGTTTCCTCTTACTTGGAGGTGTTACCTTGCAGTGCTCGAGTTAGGTGGGAGGGTTGGTGCCCCAGTGGTATAGCAGACTAATATAATTTCAACAAACATGCATAGAAACATAGAATTTGATGGCAGATAAGGACTGCTTGGCCCATTCAGTCTGCCCATTTCTCCCTACCATAGGAGCCAGGTTTGTAACATTTTTGGTGGGGCCCAGAGGTCAAAGCCTCCAGTGGGGGTCTCTGGGAGCAGAGGTCCTATATGTGGGGGGTCGGGGGGGTTTAAGCTGGACCACCATTGAACCTCCGCTATTAGCACGCACTCAAGTTAAGCTACTTGCCCAATTATGGCATATTCTATTCCGTATTGACCTATTGGCTATTTTTCATTAGTTTATTTGAGTTGGGGGGCTTTACTCACACACCTCTGTGTTAAAAAAAGCAAGGGGTGGGGGGGCAGAGCCCCTCAACTAAAACGTACAAAACACCGCAAACAGTCGATTATTTTTTACTAGTTTAAGTTGGAGTGTCATTGCCCCCTCACCCCCATGTTAAAAAACAAGGGTGTGTGGGAGCAAAGCCCCACAACTCAAATACCACAAAACCTCACAGCACACTCTATACCACATTTGACTGTTATTTATTTTTTTTAGTTTATCCGAGTTGTGGAGCTTCACCCCCACACCCGATATTAACAAAATAAGATAGGTGGGGAGGGACAGAGTTCCCTCAATTCAAATAAACTGACAAAACCCAACAGCAAGCACACAATGAAAGTAGCTCTTAGAGCAGCTACAGTACAGCGCAGCAAGCACGTGACAAAATTATGCTATATTCTCTGTAGCTTTAGGCTATGCCAATACTGGAGGTCCGATATTCTAAACACTCACCAAACAAGCTAGATAGATGACATTAGAGACATTTCAATAAACTGTAACATTATTCATTCATTAAACCTGCAAATTATCAAGAGTGAAAACAACATTGCACTTTCAGGTTTTGAATAAAATTGTACTTTTTTTGGTTCATCCTGTTGTTAAGCTTGTCAATCTCTATCCTATCTCTTGCTGTAAAGGTATACTCTCTGCTCTCATAAGCAATTGTTGAAGTGGTCAGGTCAGCTGAACAGGCCCATGGCTTCTTCGGACAAACAGCCCATCCCCACTCATTGTGCAGCTGATCTGAAATCTTTTTTTTTTCTGTGTGTGAAGTGAAACCACCCAGTGACCTTTTATCTCCGTGTTGGAGTCTGTATGTGTCCCTGAGAGTCAGTGTCCCCTCACTGTCCTACATTTTGAGTGTCCATGGACCATGAACCTCTTTTCAGTGACAACAGGTTAAGAGGTGTGGCAGACTGGGTGGACCTTTGTCTGGTCTTTTTCTGTCTCATGGTCTATGTTTCTTGACCCCAGACTAGTGGGCCATGCGGTCCTATCTTCGTCATCAAATTCTATTTCTGTGTTTCCCCACTCAGAGATAGGCCAACAGCCACCAGCCCATCACAGCCACATCACCCTCCTGCCATGGTAATGGAGTGACTCCACTCCTCATTTTTTTCTCTCAACTGTTAAACTAAACTTCAGACTTCTCTCTGAAAGTTCTCCCGACAACAGCCTGCCACCAGCCAGCCCACCACACCACCATGACACAACACAGACTACTCCTGCTTCCGCTTAGGGCAGCTTGACACTGCTCAGTACCACAAAGTGGAGGCTAGATACTATGCCTTGCCTACAAGGAAGCATTTGCTGTGGAGTTATAACTCATGATAATTAGCAATCAGCATAGTGCAGGGGTGCTAGAGACAATCAAAGCTTAATTAATGAGAAATCTGTCCCGTTTGCTTGTGGTTTGCTTTCATGACTTTTCAGCCAAACCAGAATACCTTCGTAAGCATCTGAAGACCCGTCATAAATGAGTGACAACAGTTCTTCAAGTTAATACTGAAAACAACATTATCGCATAGAAGTCCACATAATCCCTGTTGAGATAGATAGATAGAGACAGCAAACCCCCCCCCCCCAAAAAAAAATAAAAACATTAATAGGGCTAAATTAAAGCAAAGCATTAAAAGTAGAGAAATGAAAAATTAGGGTAAAAGGTCACCGGAACATTTATGAATCTATGGTGTGTTCCCTCGAGGATGATCGTGCAACATGGTGCTGATGTTAACTCCAGTTATGAAATGGGTGGAAAGAATGCTGGCTCCTGACTGGACAAGAACAGCTTTCAGCTGGGCTGTTATCCCAGCACAACGGCCCAGCTAAAAGTAAAATGTTTAAAAAAGGCATACAATTTACTAAAAATGACCCATTTCATAATAGTAATAAGGCACTCCAGGGAGTGTTTATGAGGGCTAAAGGCCTTTGTCAGTAGGGAAGCACTCGCCATGCTCGGGCTTCAACCCACCTGAGGTGGGCTCTTATCCAACCATAACACACCCGCTGTCATGCCTTATTGCTTAACTACAGCACCCTCTATCCCAGACAATATTGTATCAGAGTTCTACTTTGTCTGACAACAGACTGCCAAGAATGAGGATAATGCCAATAACTCCACTGCAAAAACTTCCTTGTAAGCAAAGCACAGTATCTAGCCTCCTCTTGAATCTCCTCTACAGTTAGTGGATTTTAATAACAAAATTTCTCCGGAAAGAAGGACTAAGTCAGAACTGACGCAGGAAAAAATAAACCCTATCTTTGTGTGTAACCATATGTCTCCATTTTTGTAACATGGGTATACATATGTATCTACGGGTTCGGGGAAGACTGAGGTTACCTGGCACAAGAGACCTAGGTTTGGCTACTCTGCACAGGGGCACCCAAGTAAATCCAACTACAGGAAGCAATAACTGTAATGTCCAGAACCAGAATTGGGATTTTTCAGTGTGGCTTTATTTATTAACTCACTGAACATAAACAAAGCACTGCCTGGTCCCCAAAGGGCTACGTTACTGTAATGCAGATTAGAGGTTAAACACAGCGGTCCATTTGAGGAATGAACACATTACAACAGTTGTCTGGCTTTGGACCCACCAGGCACTCAGCCCGGACTTTGCATGCATTGATACATAGCCCGACTGGCCTGGCTCTGCCGCCACTGCACTGACGGTCCACTTGGCGAATGAACCCAAACTTTACTTGGAAAGACATTCCATCAAACAAGGAGGTTCCCAAACTGTGGTTCCCACACCACTTGAAGTCTGCTACTCCTAGAGAGATTTGTTTTCATACTTCAATCGAACTCCCATCAAACAAGGAGACTCCCATCCAACAAGGAGTAATTTTCCCATCCTGTGGCTCCCACACCACTTAGAGTCTGCGACTCCTAGAGAGATTTTCTGTGTGACCCACGCCTGGGTACCCACCCCATCACTCGCCAAGTGCATGAGGCAAGTAGCAAAACACAGAAGAAACTGAGAGGTGGACCTGGTTACTAAAGATGGGGTTTTCCACCTCCAGCTCCCACAGCCCATACCCGCCATTTCTCTGACACACAGACAACTTTAGACTTTAAATGTAGATTGAACGGTGGATGACCTGAAGCACCCCTCTACAGTGAACTTTAAATCCATTAACACTTTAAACAGATGACTGCTCTATTTGTTTGTCCTAGTTGACATAGTCCTCCCAAATAGCAGTCCACATTTACTTGAAATCCAACTGAAGAAAATAAGTTGTTTGCCCCTTCCAATGGAGCCAAACACTCACCCATTCGTTGCAGGTGCCCCACAGGCAAAGTACTGTAACCTTTGCTGTTATACATAAACAGACTGAACTTAAATTAAAACAGGCAGCTTTCTTTCCAGGGTGGGAGAAGGGGATTGCCCCTGGAACCCACTGAGAACTTTTCTCCCCCCCCCAGAGGGAGGGGGGCACTGAGACCAGGGGAGCGGTCTCCACCACTTTAAAAAGGTAAAACTCAGGAACACTTCCTTCTGTGTGGAGGCAAACAGACAACTCACTGATTTCCTCACTGTTTGCTTAAGGACAAACTGAAGACTGACTTTGAATTTCCCAAAGTTCTAAACTTCACTCTCTGAGCTGAAGATTCCAAATGTGGCTCATGCAGCTGCGACAGTTCTATAATGATGTCATCTCTCAAGTCTCAGCTGTGACTGAGGACAGAGTGAGACAGTGTGAAACCCATTTAACTGGAGTTTCACAAGCTGCCTTCCCTGCCTAATACTAGGTTTTACTGGGATTCTAGTAACCCCGGGTAACAAAGGGGTTACATGTGGATAAAATTAGATATATTTTTTTTCAATTGCAGACAAATGTCTCTGATTATTAAACCCTTTAAAAACACATTCTGTCAGCGTGAACCTCAACAAGAAAACAAAACAGCAGCCAGTTGCTAATGAAAATGATACAAAATATTTGCGCACCAGGTAGATTTGCCTTTTCAGTTGTTTTCTATGCAGAGTGCTTCACATTTGCTCTATTTTACATTACATGTACAGCTTTAGGGTGGAAAGGATAACTGAAACATAGAAACATAGAAGTGCAATGGCAGAAAAGGACTGACAGGCCCACCTAGTCTGCCCATTTGTCTCGCTATCTGCTAGGACTTGCCCCCCCCCGTGTCTGTTCCTTGCCTTTCTGAAGCCTTCCACCATTGCTTCTCCAACCAGCTCCTCTGGAAGCCTATTCCACTTATCCACCACCCTTCCTGTGAAATAGTACTTTCTAATGTTACCCTTGAACTGTCCCCCGTCAATCTGTAACCCATGCCCCCTTGTCCTCAGATTCCCTTTCAGCTGTAAGATGCTTTCCACTGGCACCCGGTTTATACCCTTAAGGTACTTGAAGGTCTCAATCATGTCCTCCATCTCCCTCCTCTGTTCCAGGGAGTACATGTTCAATCCTCCCAACCTTTCCTCATAGGACAGGTGGCTGAACCCTTTTACCATCTTTGTTGCCCTCCTCTGACCTCCCTCCAGCCTCCCCACATCCGTTTTGAGGTATGGCCTCCAGAACTGAACCCCATACTCCAAAAAGCAGTCTAACTAGATGGGTATACAAAGGTACTATGAGTCTATGACCTCCCTTTTTCCTACTGGTAATCCCCCTTCTGATGCAGCCCAGCATTCTGCTGCCCCTAACCACTGCTCCCTCGCAGTGCCTTTCCACCTTCAGATTGGTTTAGAATGTCTCCCCCAGTAGCTCAGTGGAAGGACCCTGTTACCCCTTTTTCTTTAGAGCACTCCTCCAGTCTGAACTTGATGGTTATTGGAGTATCAGCTGATAACAATTGCTGTAAAACTTTATTCCAAGTACATTTACCACTACTTCTGTGAAGTCGTTCTGTGGTTTCCCATGAGTCTTTCTCTTCTCGGCCTTAATTTTCCCAATTTGTGGGCGTCACACTAATAATTGATACAAAGTCTAATAGCCAGTTAAGTATTAATCATCTGGGTGATGGCCACAAATGTGGTAAATAAAGGGCCTGCTCTTCAAAGGCAGTAAGGCACCCCATATATATCCAAATTATAAAGAGTGCAGGCGGTGCCCAAGAGGTGGCTGCAGTCTGGCTGTCCCTCGCCATGCCACACACAGTCGAGAGAAGGGAGCCAGCATCACCAGCAGCAGTGGTCTGGGAGCCTTGGGAGGGCATCAAGAGGCAGGCAGGTAGGGTGCATCTCTTCAGAGGGGATTACACTTATCTTCCCTGCTTTTCACCCCATGGGCTTCCTTCTTCTCTACCCCCTTCCCTTGGTGAGGCCAGACCAGACAACACTCAAATCCCCATCTGGCTAACAAAAACCTTTTAGCTGTGGTTAGGTTAGTAGCAGTGCATTAGAAACCCAGGATATTCAAGTTGTCTCTCCCAGCAGGTGTATTCAGGCCTTCCTCAGTTGCTTCCCTGACCTTACCTGTGGGATCTCGGTCTCGGGGGGGTAGATTACCATTACCTGGTGCGGTGGTTAAGTCACTGCCTGTCCAGTCCTCCACCATCTGGACCAGTGGGTCTCTGATTCGATGACTCCTCCTCTTCAGATCTCTCAGCAGCTGTGCCTGCCCTACTCGTCGGCACGACAATGACCCGCCCGGCTGTTCATGGTCCAATACTGACTCCATCGGCCACAGTCATGCTATAGGACTTCTGCGGCTGCTGCTTTTGGCTCCCTCCTCTAATCATGCTGGGCCTGGTTCACTCCTGACTGACCCTGCCTGCCAACTGAGATGGATGGACAATGCTTTCCTCTCAACATCTAGGACTCTAGTCTGGTTGCTCACTGGCATCGCCTCAAGTCGATGCAGTTCACTCCATTCACTCGCCTAGTGCCCATCACCGTCCCTTGTCACCCAGTGACATTAACCGCTTTCTCTGTCTCTGTCTCTCTCTCTCTCTCTCTCTCTGAGTGCATGTGCATTGGAATGTGCACGTACACAAATAGGTGCCAATTTCCTGTTTAAGAATTTTTTATTATTTGATATGACACACACACATCACAGAGTGATATACCAATGCCAGGCCAAACTGCAACATTTGGAGAGGCCAGGAGATTACTGATAAAATACATTACAATACACTACAAACAAATATCTATTGGTATTGACCAAAAGTGTACATACCATGACAAAACAGTCGTCTAGTTAGGCATAATTAACAAAGGATCCGACTGTGTCCCATGCGCCTCTAGGGCTTACAGTACTTGATTACATTAAGTAAAAAGCATAACAAAATTAGAGTAGATATTCCTGCTGGGTCAATTCCATACCAGATAGTAACCATGTGTGTGCCAGTCTTAAATCCATGCGACCATATCAACTATATACAAATAGGCAATCTTTCACTAGATAAAGAACAATTTAAGGGAACGGGCTGGGGCCAAGAGGGGAGGAGGGCATCACCTCCAGCGAAGATTAGATACCTAACCCAAGATAACAGCAAGCTATGGGGCAGTTTGAGTGGGGAAATTATGACAAAATTTAGACTGCAAGAAGGGTTGCCAACATTTCTCAAATTGGGCCATAGAGCCAACCGCAAAGCTGGAAATTCTTTCAAATATAGCACCCTGGGCTAATGCTAATAAAAAATCTTGAAAGGATGGTGTCACTGAGGATTTCCAGTTTAGTAAAATGAGCTGTTTGGCCACCGCCCCTACTGCAGTAACCCACTTAGCCCCAGGGTTGCATTTGGACACATTAGGCTGCGCGCATCCAAGAAGCAAAAGGAGTGGATCTAGATTTATGTCTGGGAAAATTTGTTGACACATGCCCTGAATCGATGTCCAAAAGGAATGCAGGTTAGGGCAGTCCCAAAGAACATGAAACAAGTGCGCCCCAGACTTGCCACATCTCCAATATGTGTCCTTTGAAAGAAGACCCATCTTCTGAAGCTTGGTTGGATCCCTATAGTATCTGTGACTGGTCTTATTCATAATAAGACGGGTGCGCCCATCCTGACAGGCCATATGTGCTCTGATCCAGCCATGTTACCACTGCTGGTCACAGATTGAGACCTGAAGGTCCCTTTCCCATTGTGCTTTAGCCCGCTGGGCAGGGTCTACAGTGGCATCCCTAAGAGCCGAATAAATCACACTAGCCCTGCCCTTATTTTTCTTCCCCCAAACAACTAACGGGTGAGATTGATGCTGCCCCCCCCCCATCTCGTGGGACATTAGGCAAGTGAAATATAGCATTCCTAATCTGAAGGTATCTCCAGAAGTGAGACTGGGGGAGACCATATTTGTCTTTCAATGATTCAAAAGTATCCAGTGTGACAATATTGGGGAGTAACAAATCCTGGATCGTGGAAATGCCTTGGGCCTCCCAGTATTTCCAGTATATTGGGGACCTCCCTATCTGTAAAGCTGGGTTGTTCCACAGGAGCATATGTCTCCACGGGGTTGGATCTTGTTCCAGAAAAGAGAGGGCTTGCTTCCAGTACAAAATGGAAACATATATAGGGAGAGAGAAAGCCTGGGGTAGTTTCTTCTTGCTATAGAGCACCACCGCCAGTGAAGGAGCCTGAGCCAATGATGCCTCTAGGGGGAGCCAAATTGGGGAGGCCAAACCCATCCTAGTAAACCGTCTAATAGTTTGCGTAGTAATGAAGGCCATATGGTATCTCTGAAACCAAGGAAGGCCCCAACCTCCTTTTCTCCAGTGTTGACGTAGTTTGAGTTTACTGTACCGAGGCTGGGCCCCCTCCCATAAAAAGTTACCCACTAATGCATCTAGTTTCTGAAACCATCTTTGGGGGATAGCAACAGGTAATTGAGCTAATAAATATAATATCCTAGGGGCAGCCATCATTTTGATGGAGTCAATCTTACCAGCAAGCGACAATCTTAAAGCCTTCCACCTACCCATGTCCTGTCTAAGGGAGTCTAATAAAGTCATAAAATTAGCAGAGAGCATTTTCCCTATATTTGAATGGAGGATAATACCCAGATATTTTATACCATTAGGGGACCAGTGAAGGCCTCTACTTATAAAGTCAGTTCCAGGAGTCTTGGAGTTCAAGGGAAGCACCTTGGTTTTGGAGTGATTAATCTTAAGGCCTGACACATCAGCAAAGGTAGCCAAAATCTCGAGGATACTATCGATCACCTCGGGAGAGGACTCCGTGGTGATGAGCAAATCATCCGCATATAAAAACGTTTTGAAAGTATTATCTCCTACTTTTAGCCCGGGGATTTTAGGTGATTCTCTAAGGGCTATGGCTAGTGGCTCTATGGCCAGGACAAAGAGAAGAGGGGAGAGAGGACACCCCTGCCTAGTTCCTTTTTGTAAAGGGAAGGACTGAGAAATAATACCATTTGTCAAGACAGAGGCCATAGGGGAGGCATATAGCAATTTTACCCAGGCAATAAAACCAGGTCCAAAACCCATTTTAGAGAGAGTGAGGAACAAAAAGGGCCACTGAACATAATCAAATGCCTTTTCAAAGTCAATTGCTAAGGCTACAGATGGCTTATTAGATAGTGTGGTGTGATGCAAAAGTGAGAGCAGCGATCTATGATGATCCAACCCCAATCGCCCTTGAATAAAGCCTGCTTGGGCAAGGTGGGTCAAATCTACCATGAGGCATTCTAACCTACTAGCAAGAAGTCTGGCCAGAATTTTAGCATCTGCGTTAATGAGGGAAATGGGATGGTAGCTACCAGGGAGAAGAGGATCCTTCCCTTTTTTCGTAAGCACTGTGATAGTAGCCTCTCTCAGGGACGGGAGGTAGAAGTCCAGCCTGTAATGAGTGTCGAAACATCCTAATCAAGTATGGAGCCAGGTTTGTTCCCTTGATTTTATAAAAATCAATGAGGAGGCCATCCTTTCCTGGGGCCTTCCGAGGGTTTAAGGATGTAATGGCCCTCTCCACCTCCGCCACAATAATAGGCGCCTCCAGCAGTTCTGTGTCAGAAACCGTTAAGCGAGGGATAGGGAGTTTATCCAGAAATTTCTGAATACTCATAGGATTGAGGGGGGGTGAGGGGCTGAATACAGTGCCTCATAAAACTGGGTCATGATCCCATTCATCCCTTTGTGAGAGTGGGTTGGGACCCCGTGTTTGTCTTTCAACGCATGAATGGTATGGGATGCCTGCTGTTGCTTAAGTCGATAAGCCAGAAGTTTGCTGGCTTTTTGACCCCTTCCCAGTAGGAGTGACGCAGCCGTCTGAGATTTAATTCCGCTTGCCGGGTCAGGTGGGCAATTAGAGAAATCCTAGTACTAATCAGTTGAGCTAATAAGGACTGAGAAGGGACTGAAGATTTATACTGAGCTTCCAGGGAGGCTAGCTGCCTTTCTAGAGCCCTTTGGTCAGCTTGGCGCCGCCTCCGTCTAGCAGAGGCATATGCAATGATTCTACCTCTAAGGGTGGCCTTAAAGGCCTCCCAAAGAGTTGAATCATTCACTTCCCCATTGTCATTAATTTCCAATATTCTTGCACCACAGGCCCCGACCAACGAGAAAAGTCAGCATCCTCCAGTAACAGGGGGTCCAGCCGCCATGTAGGAGCCGTGAGGGGGTCAGATCCCAATTTAATCCCTAGCTCTAAAGGGGCATGGTCCAAGACATATATTGAATGCATATCAGTGCTGGTTACCTTTTCATATAGACCAGATGAGAGAAGCCAGAAATCAATTCTACTAGATGAGCCATGAACCTGAGAAAAACAGGAATAATCATAAATACCCAGATGCATAGTTCTCCAGGCATCCAGAAAAGTATGCTCTGACATTAATGTCTGGACCGCTTTGAGCGCTTGTCTATGGGGTTCAGGGGTTTTGTTACTTCTGTCCATAGAGAAATCCATAACTAGATTAAAGTCTCCACCCACAATCACCGGAGTGTTGACTTCATTAAAGTCAGTAAGGGCCTGGTTGAAGGTGAAGAAGAACTGAGGGCAGTCCTGATTAGGGCATAAAGATTGGCTAGAATCAGAGAACCCTCTGGGGTCTCTACCTCTGCCAGGATCCATCTTCCTCTTTGTCCTGTTTATGCCGCTTCACTTTCCACATCAAGTTTTTGTGAAATAAAATGGAAACTCCCCTTTTTTGGGCCTTCGCTGCACTATGAAGCTCTGTGGCAACCCACTCCAGCTTGAGCTTCTTGGCTTCACAGGGGGACAGCTTTGTCTCTTGGAGAAACACCACCATAGGTTGCAATTTCTTTAAGTGGAGCAAAACCTTTTTACGTTTAATTGGTGAGTTGAGCCCCCTCACGTTCCAAGAGATAAATCTAGTCCCCATATGACCATTGAGTTAGCATGGCTGAAAGGAGGTATATGAGGAAGCCCCACTCAGGTGCAATATGCCCAGACTCCCTACCTATATCCATAGTATCATATATGACACTAGATTCCAGATTGCCATGATAAAACGCAGAACAACATTTTACAACAGTATTTCCAAGGGTAAAAACTGTCCCTAACAAGAAAAAACACCAACTACTTATATGTAACCAGAAAACAGCCATAACCTGAACCCACCCCCACCCACTGCCCAAACCCAAAAACAGTCCCTTATCAGACCAGCAACTGGTGAGCGTACCGACCATTAAAAAGGCCCAGATACCAGCGGAGGTCGCTGGGGATAGTGTAGCCACGGACTACACTAAACAGGGAGGACTCTTCAAAATCCAATATCTCCTACTCCCAACCCCTATCATCAAATGAGTCCTTCTACCCAAGTCTTCATTACAGGAGGCAGAAAAAAAAAAAAAACTTTGTTGAAAGTTCACAATAGACCCCAGCAGCCCAAAAATGGGGCTAGGCAGCTAGATAGCCAAGGATTTGTGCCAGTTAGTCCATACATATATCCCATATAATCCAGATGTGGGGGGTGTGCACAAGCAGCCCCTGTGAAACCCCTCGAATCATTGATCTGAGGTGAGAAATATTATAACAATTGCTGGGTATATTCCCCCTTCATCCAACCTCCATTAGCTCCCACGGGGGGGGGGACAAGAGAAATGCCTTAGTAATGACCCTTATACAGAGGGAAGCATCACGGAGGTCATATACCAGCCCAAACAAGAAGCAACAAGTATAATAAACAAAGGAGACATTAGCCCACGGCCTCCTTGACTGAAGCCGAATCGTCCATTGGCTTTAGTTCGTGCAGGTTGTTTGATGAGTGCGAAGCATCCTAGGAAGGATCTTGTACCTCGGCTCGTGCAGTATTTCTGACACCTTTAGTCCCGGTATCCTTGGAAGGGGAAGATTGGGGAGGCAGAGGAGGGACAACCAGGGAGCCTTCGGTCGGCAAGTCATTCAAAGCCTGGTACTTATTATTACTCATATCTGGCTGGAAAGAGTTTTGCGATGTAGATGAATCGGAGCTTCCACTCTGGCTTCTTGACTGGAGACGGGGGGTTTTAGCAACATGTAGCCCCTCAAGCCTTTGCCGTCTCCTGTTTCGTCATTTTCCGATGCCACCTGGGGTTTTTTGTGGGGATGGGCGGTTAGGAGTGCTCTGGATTTTAGGAGGTCTCTGAGTGGAGTGATCAATTCCTTGCGATGATGTCTCCATTGGTGACGACTTGCTAGGGTATGTCTGTGGGCCAGAGAGCTCACCTAGACAGCCCCAGGACAATTTAGGAGCTTGTGCCGAAAGGAAATTCTCCGCAGCAGTAGGGTTGTCGAAAACTCTGGGGGCCCCATTATAGATAATCCTGAGTGAAGCTGGATATGTTAGAGGATACTCTAATCCCAGTTCTGCACAGGCTCTGCGGGCAGCTGTGAAGGCCCGACGCCTATTAGTGACCTCCTGAGAATAGTCTGCAAAGATCTGCATTTTGTGCCCTTTCCATTGCAGATCCTTCTTAGTACGTGCCAGCCTGGTGATCATCTCCTGGTCCTGAAATCGAAGAAAATGGGCCAGAATTGTGCGTGGACAAGCCCCAGCTTGCGCAGGAGCTAAAATTCTGTGGGCCCTATCTATTTCAAGTGGGGCCTTACATTGCCAATCCAGCAAGCCGGGCAGGTCTTTCTGCAAAAAGCTAATTGCATCAGTTCCCTCACACCCCTCCGGGAAACCGACAAGCTGCAAATTGTTCCGGCGGCTCCAATTCTCTAAATCCTCCACCCTACCCCAGAGAACATGGATGAGATGTTCTTGTTCTTGAAGCCGGGCACTCACTTTATGCCACCCATCCTCTGCTTCAGCCAGTCTATATTCAGTAATACATGCCCGTTGAGACAGGTCGATAATATCCACTGAGTTTTGTTTAGCTGCCACATCTAGCTTCTCCATACACTGCAAGATCTCAGTAAACATTTGCCGAATTTCAGGCATGTCGCCTTGCTGCTGGTTGAGATCCGGAACCGAATCCATCATGGCAAGAGGTTAGGCCCTGCGACTCGGACACAAACCACCGAGAGTAACAGATATGGATCAGCCGAGGACTAGAAATCCGTTTCTCACCATGCATAGGCTACCCGGGCACAAGATATTAGTTAATCACGCCGTTTAGGTAGAGGAGCAGTGGATAAAACACAGATTTTTTTAAGGGTTTTGCAGGAGCTCAGAGATTAAGCATCCATTCGGCTCGGCTGGTAGCCATGCCCCCCCAACAGGTACCAATTTCAAAAATACTATGCTACCAATTATCAGGGTCTGGGATCACTCCCGGGGGGGGTGGGGCTGCAGCAGGTCACAGAGGGCAAGCATGCTCAGGCCAGGAGTCACAGAACAAAAGAATAAGAAGGAAAAATTTATTTTGTTAAAAATCTTACTTGTAACAAATTATTGGTGGGGCTGGGCCCACTTCAAAAAATATTGCTGGAACTCTATACTACAGACCCATGCCCATATTGGCGCCTATGCTCCCTACCTACACAATTACTGCAAACCATGCAGAATCTATAGCTTTTTCTCCCTCCCCCTTCTTTTTCACTATGATTCCCTTATGCTTATCCCATAGATTCTTCAACCCTACCACTGTTTTTGCCCCAATCACATCTGCTGGAAGCCTGCTCCAGGAATCTACCACTCTTTTTGTGAAGAAGTACTTCCTCGCATCTACTTGGAAGCATAACTTAAGAAGGCACTGGTTTAGCCAGAGGGTGGTTACACCATGGAATGCTCTACCAGCAACTGTAGTTAACAGTGAGAGTATGAAACAGTTTAAGGACAACTGGGATTTACATTTTGGGGACTTAGTATATAATTTTTGAACTTAATATTAAAAAATGGCAAGCATCAAGGACGCAAGTCTACTTGTTTGAAAACATCTATGAAATCTATGAAATCTCTCCTGATCTACCCTCCTCCAGCTTCATAGCATGTTCCCCTATTGTTGAGCACCCTTTCTTCTGAAAAATACTTCCCTCTGGTACTTTATTTACTGTACCCCGTCAGGTATTTAGAGGTCTCTACCATATCCCCTCTCTCCCTTCTCTTTTCCAGGGTGTACATATTGAGGTCCTTTAGTCTCTCCTCATAGGGCTTTTAATGCAGACCCTGCACTATTTTAGTTGGCATCCTCTGGACCACCTCCACTCTCTCTATGTCCTTCTGGAGATGTGGTCTCCAGAACTGGACACAGTACTGTAGGTGAGGTCTTACTAGTCATCTATACAGAGGCAACACCACGTCTTTTTTTCTGCTAGTGATACCCCTCTCTATGCTCCCCAGCATCCCACTAGCCCTCACTACTCCCTTATCATACTGCCTGGCCACCTTTAGGTCATCCAATATGATTATCCCTGCTCTCTTTCCTGCTTGATGGTCATCAATATCACTCCATCAGTTTTGTACTCCACCCCTGGGTTTTTGTGCCCTAAGTGTGTTATTTTGCACTTTTTCACAGAGTCCCAGCTGCCATACCCTTGACCACTCTTCGAGTTTTCTCAGGTCTCTGCTCATCCTTTCCAAACCCCTCCCCCCCCGGAATGCCCACCCTACTGCAGATTGTTATGTTCTCCACAAAGAGGCAGAATTCCCTTCCAGCTCCTCTGTAATGACACTTGTAAAGACATTAAAGAGGACCGATGCCAGCACAGCTCACTGAGGCACCCCACTGGTCACCCTGCCTTCTTGGGAGCGAATTCCATTTACCACCACCCTTTGTTGCCTATCCCCTAACAAAAGCCATTTGTAGAGAGACAGCTCAATGGAGAGTCGACACCTGCTTCCAATCAATCAATCAATCAATCTTTATTTTTATAGCGCCTTTCAAAATCAAGGTGCTGCACATAAAATCAGATATAAATATAAATATAAATTTAAAACAAAAACAATAAATAGCAGATTAACCATAATTAGGGAAGGCTAAGTTAAATAAATACATTTTTAGCTCAGTTTTAAACCTTTACCCTTGCTGAAACTGCGGTAAATGAAGAATGAAGCAGAGCGGGTTTGCCTTGTTACAACAGAACATTAAGTACAGACCAGAATTCTGTTTCTACAGCATATAATTTCCTGCTAGATCCTGGTATTTCTAACAGAATTTCTGAGTTGATGATAATCTCAGAGGGTGTACTTTCATGGTATCTGTTTTAGGGTCAATAATTCAATTATAGTCTCTTCCAAGAATTAGCATTCCTTCTGGATGCTTCAGCACCCTAGTGCGAAGTAATTTAACATCAGAGGATTTCAAATTGGGGGGAGGGGGGGGATAAAGATTTGGTAGTTTTATGATAGTTTGGTTTAGTTCACCAACCACAATAGTCAGTTTGCATGATTGTTCCACTTATGCCGAGCAGGACAGCAGGTCTTCACACACCAACATCTTCCTCTGATCTTTCTGCCTCCAGCACAACCCCCTCTTTATAGGCACAGTTCAGGGACCACTTCTGTTGGTACCTGGGGCTGTCACTCAGCATTCTCGACAACTCACAGCTAGGGAAAAGGCATCAGAAGCCTGGGCCCCTCCTTTTCCTAGAAACCTCCAAGGGGCCAAGCTTGGAGCCCAGCATGCCTGTATGGGTCAATTAAACTATATCCTGTGGTGCAGGAGTAAAAGACAAAAGGTCTGGTGCCCTGTGGCATAGCAGACTTCCAGATCTTCAGCAAAAGCCCTTTCAGAGATAAATGCTCAGTCGAGTCCACGTCTGCTGCGGTGAAAAGCAGAGTGAATGAGAAACGTTTGCCTTGTTGCCAAAAGAACTGTGAGTACAGAACAGAATTCTGTCCCTACAACAACATAATTTCCAGCAAAATAGTTAGGGAATGGGACATCGCAAGTCCTGGGCAGGATTATTTCTGCAAAGATTTTGTAGGCCAAAGTAGAATACCTGAGGATGGTGACCTGGCCTTGTATTAATTGCTGAAGTGTTTGTTTAATATAGTTTACTGTGACAATTTGGTTGAGCACACCATCAATAATCTACAATCCTGTTGGTTAATGACCACAGTGTTGGCAAAGTACCCACTGTAGTGAGACTGAGATCACTCAAGATCTTTGGCAGGGCAAAGCCAGGTGCACCTTCTTGATACCCAGTGAGGTGGGCATGATTGTGTGAGGGATTAGAGCTTGGGTATATTTGATACTACCCTTTTTTCCCATTTATCCTATTTTCCTCATATGCTTTTCCTACCCCTACCTTTTAATAAAAGAGTTATTTGTTTTACATTGTGTTTCTATGTCTTGGGCATTATTGTGTGACGGTGCCTTTGGTTGTAGGGAGGTACCGTCTTTCGGATGAGACGTTAAACCGAGGTCCCATCTGCCTGGATTGGTGGTAGTTCAGGTGGATGTTAAAGATCCCATGGCACTTATCGAAAAGGGTAGGGGAATTTCCCCGGTGTCCTGGCCAAATTTCCCTCATTCACTAAAAATACCACCAACGGCTTAATCTGGTTCAAGGTCAGTTGGCGTTCATCTGTATCCCCCTCCCCCGGGTCGTGCCTGAAAATAGGCAGGATTTGTCTAGTGCACTTACCTGGTCAACAAAAGCTAAATAAATAAAAACTGTGTGGGTACAGGGTAAAAAATATTATTTCCCATGTGGGAATATCCCTGTCTCAGCTATCAGGGATCTATTATTGTTACTTAAGGTGGACGCACTACATTGTTAAGAGTTACAAGTACACAGAGAGACTCCCCAGCCAAGAAGCCAGGCTGGCCCCTCAGTGTAAAGGGACATATCCCCTAAGAGCACCAGATGGCTGCTACAAAGATACATACAGTTTAACGTTGTCTTACTGCTCTTGCAAGAAGGCTCTTTTAAATGTATTGCACAGGGATATTTGAAAACCTCAGCCTTGAGTTTTGAAACCGCGCTCCTACAGCTGGTCTGATCTTGGCACATCTGCAAAATGTCAGTGCTGTGCCAGTGTGACTCACTGTTCTCACTCTTGACTCTGGTCCAAAAGGTCATGGGTTCCAGGCCCACATTAAGGGTTTTGGCTTGTACCCAGTGCCGACACTGCCGTGCTGTACTAAGTGGTGGTGCAGAGTTGGGAGTGCCCATCCTTCCGATGAGACATTGCACTGAGGTTTCCTCCGTGCCTTAGGTAGTTAAATTAAAGATCCCATGACATCATTCAAAAAGAGTAAAGGATATTCTCAGTGTCGTGGCCAAAATCCTCTCTCTCTCTCTCTCTCTCTCTCTGTCTCTCTCTCTGTCTCTCATCAATAACTGGATGTAGACAAGTTGCTGAAAGCTCCATTTGTCTGTGTGGAGCTACTATACTACCAGTTTCTAACTGTTTGCTTTGCAAACCACTGTGATGTACTTTCTGTAAGGAAGTGGTGGAGATACATAAAATCCTGGATTTCATTCCAGTTCTTTCTGTTCTGTAAAGTTGTTAATTTCTTTATCCAGTTGCAATGTAAGGCAGCCACATATGTTCAGCCCAAAGAAAAGTCTGGACCTCTTGTACAATCACAAAAAAGTGTGGGGCTGCAAAATGGGGCATAAAGGTGCACCATAACACCATCACACTTTTATGCCTCACACAAAGCCGGATTGCTGCTACCAGAGGGTGGAGTCTTCCTGCAATGGTGACATGCAGCACTACATGTGAATTAGCTAATCTAGATGATAGAGGGCACAAATGCAGCATGTGTCACTGTCATTCCTGAGCATGACAACCACAGGGTTCTGTGCATGGCACAGTGCTCATGCATTGCGCACCATGCCAGTTGTTCAACTGCCATAGTGTTATCCCACCACCCTCACCCCTCATATTTTGCCTGCTTTTGGGCTGACGCCGTTCACAACTACTGGCCCCCTGCCTGGTCCTTTCTGGTGGTCCAGTGCTGCCAAAGCACTCCTTAATCCGATCGCCACCTGAGGTCCTGCCACCAGTCATTTCTCTACATGTTAAAGAACTGGTTGTGCTGTGTGCTGCCTAACCCGTTCCTTTGCTACAACTTTTATTTCAGTTCGCAAGACTGTGCCCCATGTAGAGCTGCTTTTAGTAGTTCTGCCAAGCTTGGTGGTGCTGTGGCTTGCAGGCAGGGGTATGGGAGCCCTGCGCAGCCGAGTGTGGCTCAGTGGCTCGTTAGCATGCCGGCTGCTGCAGTTCCATTTCAGCCCCGCCCCTTTCCATACGCAGTCGCAATGCGCTTAGCAGCCACACAGGGAAAGGCTTGCAGTACCATGGACTGTAGCACAATGGGGACCATAACAGAACAATGGCAAAAGGTGACCATCCAGCCCATTCCTCAAAACTAAATTGTGATTGTGTTTGGGCGCCTTGGGATTCCAGGAGAGCAACAGAAAACATTTTAAAATAGAATTCATTGCATCCAAAAATGAAATTGTGGTTAACACTGGTGATATGTAGCTTATGAAACATTTAAGTTTGTTGCTGACATAGTAAATATCCACTGGAGACTAGACTTTATTATTTATTTTTCATATAAAAGAATTATGTTAATATACATTTGCAACCCTACATCATATGAATGGGAAATACAAGGAGGCAACAGCAGTTTAAGGAAACCAACCATTTACCTTGCGTGCTTAACACAGCCACTTACTCACTGTCTGTCCTTACGCAAGTCATTTGCCTACCTTGTGCTCCAATCATCTGGTCCCATAAGCGAGTATACAACTTACTGAGCTTCTGACACTGAAACCAGAGATTAAAGGCACTGCCAGCATTATATTCAGGTTCTGCCATGCAAAACTATTATTATACTAACATACTATGAAGCCAGCAGATTAGGCCCTATGGTCTATTGAGTCTGCTCAATGGTCAGTGCCTTCCCAGGGCACCATTAGTAGCCCCCCCTCCCCACAAGGTCACCCATTTCTTATTGGGGCTCTGCGATGCACCCTCCCTCGATATGTATCCCAGCCTTTCTTGAACCCCTCCACGATAGTCAAATACTTATATTTATACTTCAAATACTTATACACCTTATATTGTATATTTATATATATATATATATATATATATATATATATATATATATATATATATACACACTTATATATAAATAGTTATAATTATATATATTATAGGTGCATGTGATTTTTTCCACATTTGCAAATGATTTCCTCAGTTCTATGCATGCATATTTCCTTGCTGTGGTCATAATATTCCCTTTTTGACCCTCCCACACAGTCTGGCTCTCTGTGTCTTCTTGTAAATGGTTCACCAATGTCCAACCCATCCTCTGTTGCTGCTCACTTCAATGAGTTCTTTACTACTTGTGCTGTCCCTTCCACTCAACCTCCAGCCTCCTCCACTCCATACATTCCCCCTCACTTTCCTTCCATTGTTTTCCTCTTTCCTTTTGTTACTACCCAGGAAACCCTTACTGCCCTTTACTCCCTCAACCTGCGCAAATCCAGTCCTGATGGACTGGATCCCAGATTACTCCAAATCTCTGCACCTGCCGTAGCACATCCACTGACTCACCTACTGAACCTTTTCTCCTTCAGTGCTGTCTCAGTCCTGGAAGTTGGCCAGAGTTCTTTCACTTTACAAAGGGGAGGAACCCTTCCTCCTCAGTAACTTCTGGCCAACCTCCCTCCTCCCTTCTCCCTTCCCTTGATAAAATGTAAGAGAAGCTTGTCTATATTAGACTGATTTTCTATCTTCCACTGATTTCCTCTCCTTGTTCCAGTCTGCCTTCTGAAAGCATAATGCCTTCTGAAAGCATAACGCCACTGTCTCCTCCCTGCTTCATGCAACTGATTCTGTCTTCTCAGGGAGGGATGGATTAGGGACACATCACTCCATTTTCATCGATCTGGCAAAGGCCTTTTACTCAGTGTCCTTCCAGGACAAGCTGAGTGCTGCTGGCTTCAGCTCCTGCAGTAGACTGGTTTTGTTCTTATCCTTCTGGCTGCCTGAAGTCAGAAAAGGTTAATGGGGGCGCTAATGAGCGGCTAATGAGACAGACGTGACAGAACGCAGCTCCAGGCCATTAGCCGATTAAAAGTAAAATTAGAGAAGGAGAGAGCTGACTTTGCGGTGTTTTGGTGGAAAGAAATTGTATGGGAGAGTGTTATGGAAGAATATTTGGTGTCCACTGCTGGGAAGAGTCAGCGTGTCACTGGGAAAACGGGGAAGAAAGCGACTGCCTCCACGGCCTCCATGTCAGGTGAAAGCGCGGGCAGAATTTCCCTGTCTGCAGCAGAAATAGGAGCAGTAGGCCAAGAAGTCACAGGCCAGGTGATTGCTGCGCTGGAGCCTAGACTATTGAAACTGGAGGAAAAAATTGACCTGAAGCTTCAAGAAGTGCTCGAGCAACAGACGGCCCATTCAAGCAGACTAGAGGAGGCTGAAGAAAGGATTTCCCGGTTGGAAGATGAACATTCTGAGACACCAAGACAAGTCATACAATTGCAGAAGGAGCTGGAGGAACTAAGGGATGCAATGGACTATCAAGAAAATTATCATCGGCGGCTCAATCTCAGGCTGAGAGGCTCACCAGAGGGAGTGGAGAAAGGGGATGTGATGGGTTTCTGCACCCGTGTACTCCCGGAGCTGCTGGGTGTTCAGTGTAAGCATGGAAGCATCAAGCTGGAATGAGCACATAGAGCCGTGGTGCCACGGCCCTCAGGAGACCAACCTCCGCGGCAGTTAATCATGCGCTTTCATGCATTCCAAGATAGAGAGACGATCATGAGAGCTTATAGAGAGAAAGGCAGATTGGAATACGAAGGGTCATGGTTATTTCTATCGTCAGATTACTCCCTGCGACTGCTCCAAAAGCGAAAAGTATTCAATCCGCTAATGGCTCAACTGAGAAATCTTAAAGTTGAGAATTTTATGGTCTGTCCAGCCGTGTGGAAAATAAAACATGAGGGTGCGACATATTCCTTCCGGGAGATCAATAAGGCCGAAGGGTTTGTGGCAGACCTGCAGAAGAAGCTGGGCAAATGAGGATACGGGGAAGGCCCGTTGGAAGCTGGTTGTTGAGTTGGCTGCCGTTGCAGTATTTAAGTTAAAATTATTCTATGTTTTTTCTTGTTGCCCCCCTTTGTTTCTGTTATCGGGGCAGTTGAGATGGGACGTGGAGACAGTTTATTACTCGCTCGAAATCTGGGAGGTCTGCTTGGAGACCACTACATGATGAGAATGGGACAGATGTGAGGATCAGTAGTGGACAAGGATGGAAACTCTGGTTGGGTCCCACTTTTTGATGGTCTGCAATTGGAATAGCCTCCAGTGGAGAAGAAAAGAACAACAGCTTGAAGGCCAGGAGGACCGCGAAGAAGAACTAGATAGCTCGCTCGCGGGGGGGCCTAGCGCGTATGTTGGAAGCGGCCTACTTCCTTGCCCTCGCGAAGGCGGGCCTGTGTGAAGAGGACACTATTGGGGAGGGAGAGGATAAAGTGCTATAGGGGAAAGGAAGGGTCCATGGGAAAAAGAAACCGGGAATAAAATGGAGAAATCGGCTGAGGGACGCCCTGATGTGCTTCATTAAAGGGCCGGGTACGAGGTAAAATCCACAAGGGTTTATACATAGCCGGTCATGATTAGGGGATAAAGGAAGGACGGGGTAGCACAGGGAATGGCTGTAACTGGAATGGAGGGGTTGAACTCTTTCTTATTTACGACATATAACAAGTGTCAATTTGGTTCTTTCTCTAATACAATGTCTAATAGAAAGTGAAGGCAATGGTGGGGGTGGCGGGACACAGATGTCGATAGAAGAGATTTATAGGCACTCATGCGAGAAATGCATTTGTGTCATTTAAGGGGTTGAGGGCAAGAATAGAAGGAAAGATAAGTTGGTAAAAACAATATGGGGGTTATTTCATTGGGGAACTAATGGGGAAGGGCAAAGAAAATGGGGGAATGGTCAATTCGATACATGGGGGGAGTTTGATGCTACTATTACTGTGTTTAGTTGTTGTTACTCTGAATGTTTATTGTTATATGCATCTCATGTTGAATGTGAAGGACAATGTTGGGGTGGGGTGTTGGAGGATGGGGGGGGTCGGTTGGTGAGCTCCTGTGCAGGGAAAAACCAGGGAATAGAATATGGGTAGCAAACATGATTTAACAGTGATCTCCTGGAATGTTCGAGGGATCACGAATCCGATTAAACGCACAATGCTTTTAACAGCACTCAGAAAAAAGAGCGTGCAAGTTGCATTTCTCCAGGAAACCCACCTATCGGAGATTGAGCATGCAAAATTGGTTAGGGGGTGGGTAGGGAAAGTTTATGCGGCATCTTATTCCTCACGGAAATGTGGGGTGGCTGTTCTACTGCACAGGAGCCTGCCATTCGAAGTAAAAAGAGTGGTGAAAGATCATAAAGAGGGCAGATATGTCTTTGTGGTGGGGCAACTGTTTGGGGAACAAATCACCCTTGGCAATGTGTATGCGCCTGAGGTGTATGAACCGAGATTTTTTCCTGAGCTGCTGGATCTATTGGTTAAGGAGCAGTTTCCGGGCCTGATATTAGGGGGGGACCTTAATAGTGTGTCAAACCCTAGCATGGATCACTCGGGAGGGAAAGGGAGAAGACCAGAAATGGTAAACCAGTGGTGGCTAAGGGTATTGGACCTCGATTTAATAGATAGTTGGAGGGCAGTGAATCCAGGGGCAAGAGAATACACCTTTTTTTCGAACCCGCACGGGACCTGGACAAGAATAGATTATATTCTGGTCCCCCGGGAATGGAACAATAGATTGATAGAGGTCTCGAATAGCCCAATCCACATCTCAGACCACGCGATGGTAATTGGAAAGGTAAGGATGCAGGGGTTAAGGGAGGGTCCACCTCAGTGGAAATTCCCTACATACATGCTTCCCAATAAGAAATTTAGGGAATACCTGCTGAAGCAGTGGTGTTTCTATAAAGAGACTAATCAAAGCTCAGAGGTGCCTATATCTGTGTTCTGGGATGCAGGGAAGGCTTTTTTACGAGGCTCCATAATTGCATACATGGCCAAAGTCAAAAAAGAGAAACAAGAAAAAAGACAGAAATTAGAAAAGCAGCTTAAGGACTTGGAAAAGCGCATGGCTCGGGGTGAGGGAGGCACAGTTGGCCGCCTGTTAACATCTACGAGGGAGGCACTGAATGCCTTGGTACGAGAAGAAGCTAGGAGTTCGTGGCAATATGCCAAACGCCAGATGTTTGAGTGGTCCAACAAACCGGGCCCATTGATGGTCCGGCTTATGAAGGGGGGGCAAATGCCCTACTAGGATAATAGGGATAAGGGATAGTGAAGGCAGGATGCACAGAGAGATAGGGGCAATGAGAGATTGCTTGCGGAGGTTTTATGCCCAGTTGTATAAAGCAGAGTGTGGGGAAGGGGAAGAGGGATGCAGGAATTTTTAGATGGGATTGAATTACCCAGGTTATCAGTGAGCCAAAGGGATCGACTAAATCAGGCGATCACAAGGGAAGAGGTTAGTAAAGCTATAGGCAGAATGCAAAAAGGGAAGGCGAGTGGCCCAGATGGATTCCCACTGGAATTCTATAGTACGCTAGGGGGCCAATTAGCAAACACACTTAGCGAGGTTTTTCAGGAGGAACGGGGGGGAGACAGCCCCAGATACCAGACACTTGTTATGACGCTATGATATGTCCGATACCTAAGCCGGGTAAGGAATTATTGGAATGCGCTTCATATAGACCAATCTCGTTATTAAACTGTGACCTTAAGATTCTGGCCAAGATCCTGGCGATGAGATTGGAAGACTACCTGCCTGATCTGATACACCCAGACCAGACCGGGTTCATAAAGGGGAGACTATCCTATCATAATATGCGTAGATTGCTTAATGTGGTCTGGTGGGCGGGGCAAGAGGCGGAGAAAACATATATTATATCTATGGATGCGGAAAAAGCGTTCAATAGGGTAGAATGGAGGTACCTCTTTGAGGTATTGCCCCGGCTTGGTCTGGGTGGGTCATATGTTGCTTTGATCAAGGCGATGTACCGGGCTCCCAGAGCAAGGATTCTGGTTAATGGGACACCCTCAGCACCAATTACTTTGGAGCGGGGCACACGACAGGGGTGCCCTTCATCCCCGGTGCTGTTTGCTTTAGCACTGGAGCCTTTGGCGGCAGCAATAAGGCAATGTCAGGGGATCCAAGGCATCAGAGGGGAAGGTAGGACCATGCATAAGGTTACCTTATATGCAGACGATATGTTGTTATTCATAAGAGATCCGCAGAAATCCATGCCAGCGTTGCTGGAATTAATAGAAAAATTTGCCACTTTTTTGGGATATAAAATTAATTTAAATAAATCCGAAATGCTATGTTTCCCTAGAATGGAAATTACTGATAACCAATAGGGAATACAGGGCCGGGAACTATGCATTACCTACTTGGGGATTAAAGTAGGTAGGACAGTTGGGTCCCTGTATGAGCTGAATTATGCACACCTTCTTAAGGTGATAGAAGCGGATATGAGGAGATGGTTGCAGCTGCCTATAGCTTGGATAGGGCGAATTAATTTAATAAAAATGAACATCCTGCCTAGGATCCTTTACCCTATGCAAATGATCCCTATGCACCTGGTTAAAGGGGACATTAGGAAGGTAGAGAGGCTAGTTACGCAGTTTATCTGGAGGGGGCACAAACCGAGAATACGGTTGCAGAGGCTAAAGGCTGAGACGAGTAAGGGGGGCCTGAATTTCCCTGATCTAACAAATTACTACTAGCTATCCAACTGCGTTACGTTGCTGACTGGGTGTCCAACCAACAGCGAGATTGAGTCACGCTGGAACAATGGGGTGTCGGTGCGACTATCGCGATCTACACTCAAGGGTAGACAGGCTTACGCTAGCCAAGGGTCATAACCTGCTGATAAGAACGGTGCTAGAAGCATGGAACCTCATTAGGAAACTTAGGGGGATTAATAAGGGAGAAACCTTGCTACTACCTTTAGAGGGGAATCCTTTCTTTTTACCAGGGCTAGAGGGCGGAGGGTTTAAGGAATGGGAAAGGGCAGGTGTTAAATGTATGGGCAATGTGGTAGACAAGGACGGACTAAGGACCCTGGAAGATATAAGTAGAGAGAGGGATTACAAGGCCAGCAAACTTTCCGATACACAATTGCGGGCATTCTTATTCCCGAAGATAGAGAGGAGGCGGGGAGAGAGGAGGCACAGGGGGTGGGGGCCAGAGTGGAACAATGATACACAGGGCATAAATGGATCCTAAAGGGATATATAGGCAAGATGGTAAAGATAGGGAGGGAAACACTCCGATTATACTAGAAAATCAAGCAATTGTGGGAGAAGGATCTGGGTATCAGATTACTGAGAATAATTGGGGACAAATGCTGGTGGGACATGTGGGTCTCTCTGTTTGTAATAAGTACAAGGAGGCCTTTTATAAGTTTCTACATAGGGCATATTACCCGCCAATGGTGGTACATAGGGCACACGCGTCTGTCTCACCTATGTGTGGCAGTTGTGGGGAAGAAAGAGGAACATATATTCATTCCTTTTGGAACTGCAGGATATTAAGAGTTTTTTGGGCTAAAATATGTATAGAAATAACACAGATGGGAGGGATATTCATACCTGTGGATCCTGTAGTGGGACTATTTGGTATGTCTCCAGGAGAGGCAGAGAACTGGGAGTATTTCCCACAATGGATCAGAGTAATGCTGGTAATGGCTAGACACTGTGTCCAAAACACCTGGGTCAATCATGTGGTCCCTACTAGCCAACAGTGGCGCCAGTTAATAATACAGAATCTGGCCATGGAAAAGTTGACCCTGGTTCTAAAGGATAGGCAAGAGACATTCTATAGGGAATGGGCCCCTCTATTGGCAACACTGAGCAATGAAGAAATGGTTATTCTTCAATGTGGGACGGGATAGGAATAGATGGATCCTCCTCTATAAGTGTTTACCCTCCCCCCCGACCTGCCCTCCTCTGTATTGTACTACCCCCTGGTCTAAAGCCATGAGAAATGTGTAAAGGTGGAAGTAATTAAAGAAGAAGAGGGAGAAATTATGATGAATAGCTCCAACATGTATGTGTATGTATAAATAATGAATCATGAGATGCATCTGTTTGTATGTCTGTGTGTATGTTTGTATGTCATTGTGTATTGTAGTTGTTAAACTTACTTACTATAAAATCAATAAACAAATTATACAAAAAAAAAGAAAAGGTTACTAGTGCTCTATCATCTTCACTTTCCATCCAGGCCAGGGTCTCAGAAGGCTCCATCATTGGGCCCATCCTGTTCTCCATCTCCTTGAAATCATCCCACAGTTTGTGCCAACTCGCATATCCACATGTATGCAGATTACACAGCCATATACACCTCCGGTCCCTGCACTACAGCCATGGAACATCTGCTCCAGAAAGACTTCTACAATGTCCTATGCTGTTTTAAATCTAACCAACTCCAGGTCAACACACAAAAACAACTGTGACCATGAACTGGGGCACCAACCAAAAATTGGCCAGACTCCCAGCTTTGTCTATCTTCTCCACCTTGAATGGCATCCCTCTTGAAGTGGTTCATTCTTTCAAGTACCTTGGTGTAACCCCTAGATGGTGCTATCCCAGGGGCTACTACCCCTGCCTGATTTGCCACTAACAGGTTGAGGGGCCTGGATCCAATGGCGGGTGCCTCCACCCAGAGGTCAGGGTTTGCAATAGTTAAACTAACTTGGTCACAGCCCTCTGGGACACTGCAACCCCCCTTTCTTCCCACTAGTGGCCCACACAATATATCAGAATTACCTTCACAGTATACACTTACCCCAGGTCTGGTTCCGGCACTGGGACCTCCTGTGAAATGAGATACAGTGCAACAATCACAGTACAGTACTTTAACATAGACAAATACCTCAGGCAGTATAACTTTGCTGAAACAAGCAGCTCTGATTTATTTAGGGGGATATAACAAGGACAGGGGAAATCAGGTTAAGCTTATCACTCTAATAATCTTTCTATGGCTCTGTGCACAGGCCTATCCCTATCAGTTACTGTCCCTGGGTACCCAAGCCCTAGTGGCTAGTCCAAACCGTGGCAGCTGGTGAGGCCCTTTCACACAGAGAAAAGGAGAATTAAACAGTCAGCAGTACAGTAATTCCATTTGGATTTAATGTGGCAATTCAACAGGAGGCGACCCTGAATTAGTACTCACGACCTCCAAATAAGATAGGGTCCTTCAATGTCAGCAGGGCTCACTTGAGGTACACAAACCTCTTCACACATCCATATAAAAGAAAGCACTATACCAGGCAGGCTGCATCTGTATCCCGATCGCAATTACTGCACAATACCGGGAGAACACACAGCAGATTCAGTTCTGACAGACCGAATGCAATTTTCAGCAATTCCTCCAGTCTTCTACAGGGTGAGCCTGGTTTCTACTTCAGAGATCCTTTGATTCTTTTCACAGGACGGATTCAGTCCTAATAAGCTGTTACACAAGCTGCAGACCGAACTCTGGGCCTTACACACGCTTTTTGACTAAAACTGCACACTGAAAAAGCACAGGCTCCTTCCTTCTTCACTGCCAAAGCTCAACTGAAACTCCAACCGACAAAACTGGCACTTCCTTTGAGTTCCTCCCAGTTCTTGACTGGATTGGCTGTCACTCACGATAGACTGCTGCTGTTGGTCCAAAAGGCACTGAAGTCTAAACTACATCTCCCAGAGTCACTGCCCACAATCCTTCTGTGGCTGGCCCAGATTATGAGTCCAAGTTCTGATTCGCCCAAGGCACCATTTTAGAGCTAGCTTACCCCACACTGATTGGTCCAGTTCAGCAGTTCAAAACTAGAATGGGGAACTAGCAGACACAGTTCTGACTGCAAAGAAAGCAGGTTAGACAAACTGTAATTTCATTATTACTCTAAATAATTTCTGGCAAACAGTTACATCTTTCAGATAGGTTCCTTTGACCTTAGTGACTGCAAAAATGAAGTGAATTGGCAGCAGCTTGAGTGGTACTCAATCAAAGAAACACACAGTCCCCCATACAAACTAATTATGTCTGCAAGCAGACAGCTCTTAAAGAGACAGTACCAGAGGTTCTAAAGACACTCACTGATAAATGGCTTAAATGCCAAACACCATTCAGGCTTGGAGCATTCAAGCAAGCTCCTGGAAGTCTTTTGGGAACCCCCATTTGCAGGGGGGTTACATTGGTGTGTGGCTAAACAGCAAACTTGACTTCTCTGACAACATTGATGCCATCCATGCTAAGCTCCACCCCAAACTCGGTGCATTGTACTGCAATAAAGACTGTCTGCCTCCATTGGTATGCCATGAGCTTGTCACCAAAATGGTGCTCCGAGTCTTTGAGTATGTGAACATGGTCTATGACACCACTTCCTCCACCACCCTGGCCAGACTGGACACCCTTTACAACACTTTCTGTCATTTTGCTACCAACTCACCTTCTCATACCCACCATTACTCACCCTACTCTACCTTATTGATTGTTCCTCTACCTTCACATTGCCAGAACCACTGCGCCTCATTCATATCCAAATACTGGTTTGTGTCCCTTCCCTCTTACCTCTCCTCTCTCCTCTGCTCCATTCCATCTGCCTCTTGCTCCCTCCGCTACAGGGATCCTCACACTTTCACCATTCCGTATCCCTGCTCCTCTGCTGGGTAATCAGTTTTTTCCTCTCATTTCCATTCACTGTGGAACCTACTCCTACCCTCCATCCATTTCACTACCTCTCCATTTGCTCAGATATCAGCTGAAACTCCTTCCCTTCCCTTTGCTCCTGTTTTCCCCCTACCTGACTGCCCCCTTACATTTACCTCGTTCCCTGGTATAGGTGTGACTGAATTGCTCAATTTTTGCCTGCTTGCTCTTATTGTACTCATTCCTGTTTTAATCATGTATTCTATTCCACTTTAATGTAACTGTGAACTGTTTCAGTTCTGTGTAATTGCATTTAACTGCATACTGTGTCCATTTTTTTAATTTATTTATTTGGTAACCGGGTAGGTGCACTGATCCAGAACACCTGTTTTCAGTCTCGACCCGGGCCACACAGTGGCAAGGTACAATACATACATTACATGCAAGAAACAGCACAGTGCAGTAGTACAGATGTTACAGGTTACATGCAGGAACAGAAAATACAGTTTCAGTAGCACATATTACTTATGGTTTGTGCTGCAGTTACATGTTACTTACAATGCAAGTTTACAGTAACAATTCCAACAGTCCATGCTGAGTATTTGCCTCCCCTCTTCCCTTCCCCAGGTGCACCTGGAAATGTACCTTTGCTCAGTGTGCCTTTCCCAGTCAACAACTTAAAAAAAAAATATATATATATATATTGGCTGCAGGGTCAGACGGCACATGTTCTGTCTAGCTGTGAGCTGCATCAGCAATAATCTGTGTCCATCTGCTGCTGATATCAGTTGTCTGATTGTTCCTTTAACCAATTACAGTGATTGTTCCTTGAACCAATTGCAGTGAAAAAAGGGAGGCAATCAGGCATTTAGTACATTTGGATGTAGACTAGTGTTTAAAGCACATAAAGGTGAAGAGGAGAGTCCAGGTTCAAATCCCAAAGCAGTCACACTCTAACAATGTGACTTCACTGTGCTTAGAGTCAAGACCCCCCACACAAACACACACTGTAATCAAAGTGCTCACCTCAGTTCGGTTATTCTGGTTAAATCAATTGCAATAAACAGAATTGTCAGCTTAGCATAATTGGCATTGTGCTTATCTAATCTTTTAGGACTACAGCTGGGTTCCATAAATGAAACATGCGGGCCATTATGCATTGGTGAGAGAGTCAAATGATGCCAAGCCCCCAACAGATTACTTCTGCAGTTGTGATTTCCACTTCCCTTGTACAGCACCACAGGTTCCTAAACACAGTGTCCTGCTTTTGTGTGGATGTTGGTTTTGGCAGGTATCTCCCTGCCTTGGGGAGCAAACAGAGCAGAAGGGTCCAATGTTTCATTCCACATAGCAACGGAATTCCCCTGGCAGAAACAGTTGCCTTCCTCTCACAGGCTAGTCCTGCAGTGCTGTGCTATGAATTGATAGGCAAGAGATGTTTCTTAAGTTCACGTCAAACATGTACAGTAATTTGATACAAAAGGCATTTTCTTTACACAGACAGACAGATGGTACAGGAGTCATTAGTAGTGCTGCAGACTCTAGTTCAGCAAATGTGAGACACTGACAACTTATTTGGTGTGCTTAACAAACATGAAGAGAAATTTGTGAAGCTTGCTAGAGCAAAATGTGGCCTAGCCATTTTACTGACTGTGACATCAGTTTGATGCCCCTATATCTGCCTTACATTGGTAGTGCTGATAAAGTAGTCTATTTGTGGACTACTTGAGTTGCACTACTGTTGTGAATTGCTAGTCGTTTTTTTTTTTTATGTTGTCGCAGGTAGTGTAAGAGAGGGGATCAGTTGCTAAATTCTTGGTTTACCTCTTTAGGGTAAAAGTGCTGAGTCACAGAGGGATACATTGCGTCACTGGAGGAACACAGAAGCATGGATCTAGCCCTGTGGAAGTGAGAAGGAGTCCGTGCTACTGTGAGAGTGTCACTTGTATCCCCCTGGGCCTGGAATAAGGTTTGCCTTTTTGTGGCAGTGCTGGTTTGTACCCTTGAGTCTGGCAGGGATTCTGCTTATTTCATCAGTGCAGTGTTCCTCCTGGGCCTGGCAGGGACGTTGTCTTATTGCGACGGTGCTGTTTGTGTCCTGGGCCTGGCAGGGACACTGTCTTAGTGCGACAGCGCTGTTTGTGTCCTGGGCCTGGCAGGGACTTCATGTCATTGTGGTGGTGCCACTTATGTCCCCTGGCCCAGTGAGTACTCAGAGTCATTGCAAGGGGTACTGCTTTTGTCCCCTGGGTCTGTCAGGGCTTTTGTCATATTGTATTTGTATTATATTGTATGTATTTAGTTCACCAGGAAATGGCTCCATTGAGCATGCTCATTTACAAGGAGGTCCTGGGTGTGGCAGCAATACAATGTTTAGAAACAATGATACAGAGTACAGAGATATATAAAACAGAACATTGTACACCACAAGAGTAAGTTAACTAGGTTCACAACTCTGGGATTATATATAGAAATTTTAAGTATGCAGGATCTGGCTGGGCATCTATACTAGCTGTATGTGCATCTAGTAATTTGTTAGCCACATCATGGAGAGGAACCGCACCTTACAGTTAATAACAAGTCAATGAGAACCAGAGTAGGCTAGTCACATGAGCAGACTGCAGTGTGTAGTTTTTTTCCCATGAGCATCTTAAAGGTGATTGGTCTGACTAGTGAAGTGAGTTACATAGATACATACACAGTGTCGGCAGATAAGGGCCTACGGCCCACCCAGTCTGCCCATTTGAGCTTGTAAGTTCAGTTTATATTTTCCTAGAAGTCTGTTGCCCCTTACCCCTGACCTCCAGAATTCCTTTATGTCTATCCCATGCATTCTTAAATCCCGTGATTGCTTCAGCCCCCACCACTTCCTCTGGCAGAGTGTTCCACTTGTCCACCACCCGTTCTGTGAAGAAATTCTTCCTCATGTTTCCTCTGAATCTCCTCCTCCAACTTCATCCCATGCCCTCTAGTCCTGGTACATCTTTTCACTTAAAAATAGTGTATTCCTGCACCCTGTTCCTCCCTGTGAGATACTTGTATGTCTCTATCATATCCTCTCTCTCCCTCCTCTCCTCCAGGGAGTACATGTTCAGTTCCTTCAACCTGTCTTCATAGGACATTTGATGCAATCCATGCACCATCTTTGTTGCCCTCCTCTGAACCTTTCTACCCTGTCTATGTCCTCACGTAGGTATGGTCTCCAGAACTGTACACTGTACTCCTGGGTGGGGCCTCCACTAGTGTCTTGTATAGCGGAATTATGACCTCCCATTTCCTGCTGGTGATGCCCCTGCCTATACATCCCAGCATCCTATTTGCTTTACTCTGCTGCCTTGTCACACTGTTTCCCTACCTTGAGGTCATCAGATATGATAACCCCAAGATCCCTTTCCTGTTTGGTGCATGCTATATCCTCACCCCCAAGTGATATATTGTGCCAGGTTTTTGTGCCCCATATGCATTATCTTACACTTCTTTGCATTGAATTTCAACTGCAAACCCCTGACCATTCTTCAAGTTTCTGCAGGTCCTTCTCATTCTGTCTACACCCTCTGGTGTGTCTACTCTGTTACAGAGCTTTGTGTCATCAGCGAACAGTGAAATTCTGCCTTCTAGGTCCCAAGAATGTCAGTGATGAAGATGTTGAATAGGACGGTCCCAGCACTGATTCCTGTGGTACCCACTGGTCACTCTTCCCTCTGTGGAGTGACAGCCATTTACCACCACCTCTGTGTCCTGCCACCCAGCCAGTTACCTACCCACCACACTACTGTCCTGCCTACACCCATATTCCCAGTTTGTGTAGTAGTCTTCTATGTGGCACAGTGTCAAAGGCCTTGCTGAAGTCCAGATAGGCCATGTCCACTGCCCTCCCGATCCACCTCCCTAGTCACCCAGTCAAAATTCCAACGAGGTTGGTCTGACATGACCTCCTTGGTGAAACCATGCTGCCTTGGGTCCTGTAGTCCATTGACAACCAGATGTTCCACCAATCTCCTTCTGTAGTGCTTCCATGATCTTCCCCACTACTGAGGTGAGGCTGACTGGTCTGTAGTTCCCTGCTTCCTCTTTGTTCCCGCTTTTGTATAAGGGGACTACATCTGCTGTCCTCTAGTCTTTGGGTACCTCTGCTGTTTCCAGTGATTGGCTAAACAGGATAACCAGAGGTTCAGCCACAACCTCTCTTAGTTCTTTAAGGACCCTGGGGTGCACCCCATCTGGCCCCATTGCTTTATCAACTCTTATTACTTCCAGTTCCTTCAGGACCCTTTCTCGTGTAAAGGGACTTGTGTCCATTTCTGCACCATTCTCACCCTTCTACCCTTCAGACCCATTACCCTCCTCTTCCTCAGTAAAGACTGAGCAGAAATACTGTTCAATATGTCAGCTTTACTGTTGTCATCCTCCACGCAGTCCCCATCCTCCCCTTCAGTCTCACTATCCCTCCCTTTGTCTTTCTTTTTTCACTTATGTACCTGTAAAAGGTTTTGTCCCCTCTACCCACTGATTTTGCAATGTGTTCTTCTGTCTGAGCTTTGGCTTCCCTTACTGACCTCCCTGCCTCCCTTTGCTTCTCCTGGTACTTCTCCCTATCCCCTTCTGCTTGTGTCTTTTTGTATTGCCTGAATGCAATCTTTTTGGCTTTCCTTCTTTGCTACCTCTTTGGAAAACCATAATGGTCTCCTCTTCCTTTTCCTCTTGCTAACCTACGTAATGCATAATTCTGTTGTTCTTGTAATCCCCATTTTAAATACTGCCCACTGTTCCTCAACCCTGATTCCTGTCCCATTCCCTTAATGCCTCTTTCAAGTATCTCCCATTTTCCCAAAGTCTGCCCCCTAAATCCATGATACGTGTTTTTGTGTGGTTTGGTTCTGCTCTTTCTGTGATTTCAAACCACAATGACTGGTGGTCACTGTTCTCAGGTGCTCCCCACTGTTACCCCCATCACACTGTCCCTGTTTGTGAGCACAAGGTCAGTATTGCCTTCTGCCAAGTTGGTTCCATGACCAGTTGCTTGAGGAAGGCACCCGAAGAAGTCCAGGATAAATCTGCTCCTAGTTGATGCTACTGCTGGGATGCTCCAGTCCACGTCCTGGAATATTGAAGTCTCCAACCAGTACTAACTCACCTTGTCTGCCATCCTTTGGATGGCTAGCATCACTCCCTATCTGTTTCTTCCTCCTGGGCTGATGGTCTATAGACCACACCTGTGGATGGCTGTCCCCATTTCCTTTTCAACAACCACAGTATCTCTCCCCATTTGTTCCTCCTGGATGGCTGTGGCCCTTATGTCATTTTCACATACAGTGCCACTCCTTCTCCTTCCTGCCTGCTCTGTCTCTTCTGAATATGTTGTAGCCAGGTATGGCCATCTCCCAGTCTTGGTTATCATTATACCAGGTTTCAGTGATGGCCACAATGTCCAGGTCTGACTGCACCATGACAGCCTCCAGATCTTCCATCTTGTTGCTAAGGCTCCTGGCATTTGCACATGGCTTTCCATGATTTGGCCTCCCTAGACTGTTTCTGCTGTTCTACCAGCCCCTTTCTTGGTTGTCCTTTATCCCTGGTTCTCCTTGCTGTCTGCCCTTCTGCTGAATTTTGCCCTTTCTGCCTATCCACCTCTTGGGCACTAATCTCCATCTTTTGCACACTACTTGGAAGAGATAGCCCTCCTCTGGTTCCTGGTTCCACGGCTAGCTGTGGGAGTGAGCAAGTAGGTACCCTCCTTGCCTGCCACCCCTTTGCTAGTTTAAATGCTTGTCAATGTAGCATTTAACTTATCATTGAGTGCTTGGATTCCCTCCAGGATGGATGCAGGCCGTCGAGGCTTGAACAAACCTCCATCCTCCAGGTGGGTCCCCAGTCACCAATGAATCAAACCCTTCCTCACAGCACCAGTTCTTCAACCATGAGTTAAAGTTCCTGGTATGCACTCTATGCTCTCCCTTGCCTCTGTAGGTAGTACCTCTGAGAAAGTGACAGAATTAGCTACTTGCTTGAGACCCCTTCCCAATTTCCTAAACTCTTCCTGAACTTCCTTTGGCTCCCCATTTGCCAGGTCATTAGCACCTAGGTGGATAATGACATCCAGCTCACCCTCCCGTCTTGCCTTCCCAGTGATCCCCAGGATCTTCCTTCTATCCCTCCATGCCGTGGCACCTGGTAGGCACCTCACCTCCCTGTCCTCCCCCTCCTGTGTTCCTAGCTGGATCCCTCTTATGATGGAGTCCCCACCAGGATTCATTCTCCTCCTCTGGGGTCCACTGCTTTCCCGCTGAGGTCAACTCCTTGGCTAACCTCCACATCCTTTCCTTCCACTTCTGGGTACCTCTGTTTGGTTGTCCTCATTTGCCAGTGTGGCATATGAGTTCTTGAGTGGAATAGGATCTGGGATGTGCCTCTGCCTGACCGCTCTAATCCTCCCTGAGCTCACTGTCATCCAAGTGCTCCTCGTTCTCTGCCTCCTTTGAGGCAGTTGCATTGGACTGGGTGGTCTCTGGATAGGGGTGATGGTACTCCTGACCCAGTTTACTTCCGCTCTGAGTCTGGCTACCTCATCCCGCAGTCCAGAGAGATGCATGCAGATAGGGCAGCACCTCAGTGTCCAGAAGGTCTGCCTGAATATGGCTGCCCCACAGCCACTGCATTGCACCACTCCCCACATTATACTGCAGTTATACTGCTATTCCACTACTTGTCTGCCACTGAAGCTCTCCTAGTTCCCTTTTTATTAATTTACTGTCCTAAAAATCCTGCTACTGATCCTCAGATAATTTTCTTTAAAAAAAATAAATAAATAAATGAGTCAAAACACTTGTCGTGCTGAGGGTGGGCTTCTTCCTCCTTATGCCCCTCCTACTTCACACCCCTTACTATACCCTGTGTTTAGCTCCTGTCAATCAGATTTATCAGGGCATATAATTAAGAGTTGGGGGAAAGGGAGGGAGGGGGATTTTGCAGCAATTAAAGACAGCACAGAATTACACCACCACTACTTTTTAAATTTTCAACAACCCAAAAACAATTCTAAGTAAAGACAACAAAGAAAGTACGGTGTCACTAAAAGCCCACAATCTAAGTTTAAAAGAAAAATAGCAATTACCAGTTACTCTAAAGCACTGAATTGAATATGTTTCCTTCCTTCCCCTTCTGGCTTCTTCTTTAGAGATGCTTGAAGCGAGTTCCATGTTTTAGGGGTGAAACAAGCGACTGCAGATTTTCCTATCTGTGTAGTGTATTTTGGAATATCCAGCAACATGTAATTGTTTTCTCTGAGTGAGCAGCTGCTGCTTGATGTATGAAACAGCTTTGTGATACACCCTGGGAGATCTTTTAGGAATATATTGTATGCCCAGGTGTACAAGTTTAGAAGTCTCTTAGTAGCTAGAGAGAGCCAGGCAACTACAGCACACAAAATACAGTGTGGGTACTGGGCCCTAATCCTGTAATGAACCTGAGCGCTGTGTGGTCGAATACATCTAACTTAGTGAGGGATGTAGCTGAAACGTGACAGTAAATTAAGTCAGCATAGTCTATAATCGGGAGGAAGGTGGCTTGTACCAGCTGCTTGTGTGCGTCATAAAGGAAACATCACCTATTTCTAAAGTAGTATCCGAGTCTGAGTCTATGGGTGGCAAAAGATAGTTTGGTGTCGATCCAGACGCCAAGATATTTGTAATTTTCCACTACTTCAAGAGTGCTACCTGATAATGTAGTACTGACAGGAGTAGATACACATTGCGAAGCTGTGTGGTGTGACGTAATGAACATGACCTTAGTTTTTAACAGCAGCTTAGAACGGTAGAGGTTGAGTTGTAGTTTTTTTGCATTCCAATTGAAGGTCACAACAGACAGCGGTGATATTGGACCTAGAGATGTATAGGACAGTATCATCTACATGAAAGTGCAGTTTGGCATCAGTGATGCTCTCACCTAGGCAATTTACATATAGCATAAAGAGTAGTGGGCCTAATATGGAGCCCTGGGGGACACCCCTAAGGAGGGAGGTATAGCTAGAGTAGAGTCTTCTGCTTTTATCTGCTCATCCTGGCCAGTTAGATAGTCAGAGAACCACTGCAGTGGGGCAGCACCTAATCCTGTCTTAGACAGTTTTTGAATCAGTATGTTGCGGTCGATAGGGCCGAAGGCCTTACTGAGATCAAGGAAAATAGCTCCGGTAATATGTTTTTGGTCAATCGCTTGTATCCAGTTATTAGAAACTTTAGTCAAAGCAGAGACAGTACTATGTTTCAGTCTGAAACCAGATTGTAGGGGAGTTGTAGTATTAGACCAGAAAGTCTCCTATTTGAGCATTGACTAGTTTTCTAAGCCAGTACTACAAGGATGGCTATGAGTCTGTAGCTGTTGAGAATACTAGTGTCACTCAATTTTAGGAGGGGAGTGATGCGTGCTGGTTTTCAGATTTGTGGCATACCCTTACTGTAGACTGATAAGTTGAACAGGTGGTGTATGGGTGCTCAGAGATGCATGAAGCCAGTTTTAAGGAAAAAAGGGTCCAGGCCATCAGTGCCTGCAGTTTTTTTGGAGTCTAGCCCTAGCAGGAGCTGTTCCACTTGTTTGTAGGTGCTTTAATCTCAAATCCATCATATTGTGGCTGTGTTGGTTGTGCACCTCAGGTCTGGTGGTGGTGGGGACTCTGTTTTATATGGCAGTGCCACTTGCATCCCCTGGGTTTGATGGGAATGCTTTATTATTACTGTAGTGCCACTTGCGTCTCCTTGAGCGTGGCAGCTGCTTTTGTGCCCTGGGCCTGGTGAGAACTCTGATTCACTGCAATGGTACAACATGTGTCCTCTATGTCTGACAGGGACTCTTGTCTTATTGTGGTGACATTGCTTGTGTACCACGGGCCTGGTGGGAACTCTTGTCTTATGTGTCAGGGCCACGTGTGTCCCCTGGGCCTGAATGGAACTCAATAGTATTTCTGTGATGCCACAGGAGGGCTCCTGAGCCTGGTAATCTTATTGTGGTGGTTCCACTTATGTCCTCTAGGCCCAGCAGAGTTGTGACAGTATTGTGGCAGTGCAGCTTGTGACTCCCAGTGGAAACACATCAAAGCAGCATTTCATGGCTGTTTTCCAACTCTCGGCTCAGCAGCAGGCTGTTAAAATTATTGACAACAATAATGGACATGATGGGGTTGCACTGTATGGGGACCTGCACATATTAAAGGCAGGGACCTATAAACAGTGACTTAGAGTTCCCTGTACAAGGAACTGCACATATTAAAGCCCCCTTGAAGGCACATTGCTGAGGTGCTAGGGGCTACCACATTGGTGCTAAATAAATCAACTACTTGGTTGAGAGATAATGCTTTGATTGATTTTTTTCTCCTTAAGAGAGCATACAGACTTGGATTTGTGGCACATATTAAAGGCAGAGGCCTATAAACGGTGGCTTACAGTTCACTGTACAGGGACCTGCACATATTAAAGTCAGGAGCCTATAAATAGGGGCTTAGAGTTCACTGTAGGGGGACCTGCACATATTAAAGGTGGGGGCCTATAAATGGTGGCTTAGAGAGTTCACTGTATGGGAATCTGTACATATTAAAGTCAGGAGCTTATAAACAGGGGCTTAGAGTTCACTGTAGGGGGACCTGCACATATTAAAGGTGAGGGCCTATAAATGGTGGCTTAGAGAGTTCACTGTATGGGAATCTGTACATATTAAAGTCAGGAGCTTATAAACAGGGACTTAGAATTCACTGTAGGGGGACCTGCACATATTAAAGGTGGGGGCCTATAAATGGTGGCTTAGAGTTCACTGGATGGGGATCTGCACATATTAAAGGCGGGGGCCTATAAACAGGGGTTTAGAGTTCACTGTACGGGAACCTACACACATTAAAGACAGGGGTTTATAAACGGTGGCTTACAATTCACTGTACAGGGACCTGCACATATTAAAGGTGGGGCCTATAAATGGGCTTAGAGTTAATGTGGGAAGTGCTAGGTACTGTACTGCAAATAGGGGCAAAGAATATGGATCCACATACCATGTAGGCCAACAGTGGACAGCACATCTAAGTTAAAGCAACTGTGGTAGGAGCATTGGTGCAAGCTGAAGCCAGACAGGTAAAGTTTACTGCTGCAGTCAACCAAGCCAAAATAATGTATAGATGCATAAGGAGGTGTCACAACCTGTTCACACCTAGAACTCAGTTTGCAACAGGTTGCTAAATTTCTCAACCCTCAGCACCTGCAGGGGTACCTCAGCAGCTGCTACCATGCTAAGTCATTTTCTTACCAGGGGACTTTCTTAGTCCAAATCCCACCAGAGCCGCTGCCTACCCGGTACAGTGCTCCTTTGGCTAAGGGCAAACAGCCTTTCCCTGTTACTCACTTCTGAGAAACCCCTTACTTCTTAGAATATGATAACCATAGCCTTCTTCTCCCTCTTGGAGACAGATCATGGATTTGTCAATACCAACAGTTATCTATTCCCCCCAAAGATCAGTCACAGAGGCGTGAAATATATAAAAATAATATTTATTATTTCACAATATTTACACAGTCCACAGAATATCACACATACACAAGACTATGGAAATGACAGGGTACTACAGAAATAAAAAAAATGTGTTGCACACAGCAGAAGAAACAAATAGAGAAATCTCCCTATAGCTTCTTAACTTTACCAAAATAGAAACAGTCTTACCACATAGGCTATCTTAGTGAGCCATGGCAGATGTCAGCTCTTAGGTGGTGTAAGTATGAAGTCCCAATACTGACCGAGTTGCTAGGGCCTAGCACAGATCTCAAAAGCCTTCAGCTGCCAGCCTACCATGCTGCATCATCAAGTATGTCACTCTGACATAATGAATTTGGCACTTTTTTGTTGCCTGGGGGTACCACCCCTCTGGAAAGCTGGTGTAACCCCTAGGTGGTGCTGTCCCAAGGGCTACTACCCCTGCCTGCATGACTAGGCACAGGTTGAGGGGTCTGAGCTCGGTGAATGGATGCCTCCACCCAAAGGTTTGGTTTAGGGGTAGCATAACTGCTGTGGGTATAGCCCTCTGGGACACTATAACTCCCCTCTAACCCCTCTAGTGGCTTAAACAGGTCAACAAATAAACAATCACATGTGACATATGATGACAGTATCGAACCCACACTTGGTACACTTACCACCAGGGCTGGATCAGCAGCAACAACCCTGGAGACCCCCTGTAAAACAAGACCTACAATATAACAGTTCAATGGCAATGCAGTATCCCCTCCACATAGGTACACACTAGCCAAGTTAGATGCTAAAAGGGCAGAATCTGATTTATTCAGGGGGATTGAACAAGGGTGGGGCAGCAATCTAGAAGGTGATTTTAGATCTGATTTATTCAGACTGAGCATGCATGCACTAAGAGTCCCTCTGTCACAGTCACACACTCTGGGTACCCAGTTGTTACTCAGGCTAGCCTGAAGTGTTGCCCGGGGCAGGCTGGCATTGCAGCTGTTGTTGGGGCCCTTAGGAAAGAAAACAATTAACATGCACGTTAACCCAAAATTTGTATTCCGGAGCTGGATGGCTCAGTTCATGGTGACAAACCCAAATAATTAACTCAGATGACACACAATGATTGCAGCTTTGTTGCAGGGAGCTACCCTGTTTGTTACTCATGCTGCCCAGACCAGGAGGCAGGACTGACGAGATGAAGACCACTGAACGTTGTTCTGTCTTGCCAGGGGAAGCAGGGCCCACACAATGCACTGTGGTGGTCGATGCCTGTTTGATGGTGTTGAGCAGGAAGCCGAATCCCTGAGCGAGTCTTTTGTCAGAAAAGTCTCTGCGGCGGGAGTGGCAGTCTAGGCCGAGATGGCAGTGCCCAGATCAGAGCAGACAGTTCAGATTTAGTCTGTACGAGTGCTGGAGCAGCTTCCAGCTAGCATAACACCGTTGAAAGTGGGGAGCCAAATCGTGACCCACACAGCACATTCAGCATACTTATAGCAATACAACAATTCACCTCAGATCGGAGGAAGGCTATTTGCAATTTAGCAGGGTTTCTGCACAAACCTCTTGACCTGAGGCTCTCTCCAGTACCTGACAGGCGGATCGCTTCTGGAGAAGGGCTTCAGTCCACACCAGGCAAAATTCACTCTCCTCCTTTCCACTTCAGGTCAAAATGCAGGCTATCGGATTTAGTCCAGTTGTATTATTGCAAAGTCCTTCACACTGGAAGATGGTGGCAGGCAGGCCAAATGCAGCCTTCCCGTTGAATCCCCGCGCTACCACGCAGGAGCAGCTACTTGGATCGCTTGACCTGTTCACTCTCTTAACTCCAACTCTCGACTGACACTCTACTGCAGGCAGCTCTGGGATTTCCCAGTGATCCAAAAGGTTCAGTTCGTTGACCCATCTGTCTGTCACAGAAAGGGCTCCCTCTCCAGGTCCATTTAGGCACCAAACACTAAAAATTACAATTCCTACAGAAATTCAATCCCAAAAGACCTGTGGTACAGTCTGCACGTTAGGGTCCCCCAAAGTGCCGATAGATCCAACTCTGGCAGTCCAGAACCAAAATGGTGGCTCTAAGCAAAATGTCCATGCTGCAAAGGAAGGCAGGTTAGACAAACTCTTATATTATTATTATTATTATTAAAGCAGATAAACAGCAAACAATCACAGGTGTTATAAGGGCTCCCTCTGCGCATATAACAACGGCAGAATGGAGCAGGAATACTACACCCCGGGTGGGACTTGAACCTTAAACCACTTGGTTCCAACCCAGACTAATTATATCCTACAAAAATAGCTCTTAAAGAGACAGGCACGGAGGTCAAGCACGGCACTCGCATGCAGGCAATCAAAGTACTGCAGGCACAGGACACCATCCTGGCAGTAGGCATTAGGCAAGCCCAGGAAGACATTTTAGGAATTTATAGGGGGGTTACCTTGGCCTAAATCAGAACCTTGGATTTTGTGGAATCACAGACCTCTTCTTTGGTTCTGAGTCATTTCTGCCTCTGCCGGGGTTGGCTGCATCACCAGGACAGCTTCGTGACATGAATGACTTTTGGCTCTTTGATGCTCTATCGTTAGTTGACCAGGGGTCTCCTCATCACAGGACAAAGGGATTGTACTTACCTTCCACGGACAGCTACTCTGCCTCTGGTAACAGTTTAAATCTCCTTTCCCAGCCAATGTCTATCCCCTCAGCTGATGAGATTCTACTGTTATCAACGCAGATAGAGTTAATTAAATAAAAAAGGTCAAAAGTATTGCTACAGGAGGTTTTAAGGAGCAGGTTAAGACAGGTGATACTCCCCCCTCTCCAAGGCCTTGATCAGATCACACCAAAAGCACTGCGGCCATTTCTGACCACTACAGTACATAAAGGGTACAAGATGTAGCTCCTCCCACCCTCCAGGTTGGCACTTAACCCTGGCATGCTAGCCACTAAACAAGGTTTACCTGTTCTGGCTGTTGGGCGGAGGGTCCTGGTTTAATAGATGTAATGGTTTTCTGATTTTAAGTGTCATGCAGTGCCTCCACTCAACGTGGCTCCTTTCAGTATTGCTCCTCTAGAAGATGTCTTGTGCTCACAGTAGTGCTTGACATTGTACAGTACCTTTGGATTGGAGGGTAGTAATGAGCTTGGTGGCTATCATGTCTTTTACCTGGTCGGACACTCTCTTGCTTGTGGTGAAAGTTCCCCATTTTACTTTCACATCTTCCATGCATCCCTTAGCAACATCAACTATATGGTTGTAGCATTGGGCTAAGGTAAACAGGACCTACAGACTCCAAGTTGCAATGAAACAAGAACTGGTTTAGTTACAAGTGCAGTACACAGGCCATTAGATATGATCGCTATGCAGATGGCATGCAGTTGACATAGTCAATAACATTTAGGATTCCCTCTTTCCATATGGAGCATGGCTAGCTTTGGACCTGAGAGTTACCTCTCCTGTATTGAGCTACTTTTGTGGCTTTAGTAGTGACAGAAAAGTTACAGCCATCCTTACTGAACTTCTATCTCTCGCTCAGGGTGGACACAGAACACTTTCCCTAACTATGGGTCTAGATGGAGAATCTAAGAATCACCACTCCCATTAGTAGCTATGTCTTGCAACTTCCGTGGTGAAACCAGGAGCCTATCAGGACTCAGGCTGTAATGCTCGGATTGAGCCATTCTTTACGTGTTTTGCAATAGATTTTGGAATTGACACTGCTCTCTCCAGTTGATAGCTAAATTCCCCAGAATTGTTTCTTGTGGTTTCTTGTGTTATATGTTGTTTCCTTTAACTCAAAACACATTTCTGGGCCCCCACTCTTTACCTTACTTATACCCTGAGACACTTGAACAGTATGTTTCAATCATGTCCTCCCCTTCCCATCTGATCTCCAGTGGATACTTATTTAGGTCCTCCAGCCATCTCTAATAAGATCTACCCTACTGTCCCTGAAAATTTGTCACTGAAATGTGTACACAAAAACTCAAAATGTGAGACAGTGTGGGGCACTAAACTTTGTAATGAGGGACACATCTTCAGACATGAAGATAGAACTCAGAACACTATGGAAACGTATGCTTTTATGCGAACAAAGTTTAATTTTGGTTCAGCATAATAAAATATCATGAGTTTCCGCTTCAAAGAATGAGTCTACAGCACCATCTTTGTGTTGGCAGCACCTTCTCCATGTGGGACGTATGTGGGACAGAACAATTCTGAGGTTTAAAATTAGAGATGTCCCACAGAATGTGGAAAGTTGAGAGCTATAACTGAATTACATGGGCACCTTTGTCTTTACTCATTCAGAGACTGGGGAATCTTTTGTCTTATAGGCTGCCTGTCACTATCCTCAAGACAGCTCCTGACTTGGTGTTTGGCTTTTGGCAACAGATAAGACTAAACATATGTTACCAGGAAGGCAGTGGACATTAGACAGCTCTAATGACCATCGGCTCACAGAAACCCAAACAGCAACTTTGTAGCTCATTCATGACTATCTGATCTCTTTTGCTAGGTGACAGAATTTACCTCGGTTGCTGCCATGTCCCACAGGCTCAACTGGAACCTCCCAACTCTTTTTAATGCTGAAAACTGCCAAAACACACAGTGCAGTCATACGGATGAACCCCTTGAAGGGGAACCTCTGCTATAGGCCCATCGCTTCCCTGTGGTTTTTTTCTCCCTTCTGTACCCAGCAACTTGGGACCAGACTAGACTGGAGGCCTGTGCTTTATCCCAGACTAAGGGCCTCTAGTATCATACCCTAAGCCTGACAGGTCCTCCTTGGCCACTCACAGCTGGTGAACCACAAAAGGCTCTACAAGGATTCATCCTTCCCCTCTCACTCTGAAACACAAAGTTCGAGAACATCTCCAGCTTTTCCCAGGCTCCCCTTTTATATCTCTCATACCCCCAACTGCCATAGCAACCCTGGAAGGGTCTTAGCAGTTCATTTCATGGTAGGGCCCATGTTTACTTGTTTTTGCAGAAAAAGTACAGAACATGTATGAAACTGACATTGTTAGCCTTGTTTGCAAAAACCTTTAAGCCCTGTTGTCCTGAAGGGGGTTACAAAGGGATTGAAAGGGCAGAACATTCAGCACAGGACTGCCCAGATGATTAGTGACTCGGAAGACAAGAGCTATGAAGATAGATTGGACATAGTTAAATTATTCAGCCGAGAGAAGAGAAGACTGAGAGAGGACTTGATCACAGATTCCTAATGCTAAGAGGAATAGACAAGGTGGTATATACAAGATGAGCTGTTGCATACGAGCAGAACCAGGGTACATGCACTCAAACTGGGGGAGCAGGAAAAGGGTAAGCATCAGAAAGCATTACTTCACTAAGAGGATGTTTAACATGTGAAACAGCCTACCATGTAAGGTTGTGGAAGCTAGCACAGTTCAGGCATTCAAAGCAGGACTAGACAGATTCATGAGGGAAAATTACATTGAGGATTACATAGCATGAGTGGGGATATTATTCTGGCTGATAAGCTTGGCTCTGTGACCATACTCAGACTGGTTCAAACAACATGAAGTCTGGCTGTATTCTGACTATTGCAGTTAGCCCCAGCACTTAAACTGCCCCGGAGAGTAGAGGGATAATTTCTATGCAGAGCATAGAATGTTGAGCTTGAGCTCGGTTCAAACCTCTGCTGCTGCACTTTGAAGCACAACTGTCAGATTCTTTACTCCGCCTAACTGAACGGCCGCTCAGGAGATTTCTCCTTCGCTCATGGTTCGAAAGTCGGTTAAAGTCCTCAGTTTTACCAATTATTTTTCAAAGTTTCGGTTCAGATCTCTGTCTGTGGTACAGTAAGTACTAGGTAGTGAACTAGACATAGTAAACTTGTGGAAATTGTAAAAATAGATTTTTCGACCGGTTCGGCTGAACCGGCCGTTTAGTGATATATATATTCTGTCTTTGTTTTTAAACTTAGAGTGTGGTTACCAGTCCTTATCGGATTTAAAAAAACTGCATTTTTTGTGTTTTTTTCCAATTCCCGTGACACGGTTAGAAACCAATAAGGGTGTCTTGCCTGGTTGTTTGTCATATAAAGGGTAAGTTTGTGGTTAGGATGGTTATGTCTGAGCAACCCAAAAGAAAAACTGGGCCCACTGGGTTTCAACACTGCAGTGTGTGTTGGGAGGTCTTTTCTAAGGCTGATCCCCACACCACCTGTGTTTCTTGTCTGGGGTTTGACCACCTCGATTCAGACTGCCAAATCTGTAAAAATTTCCCGAAGTCTACCCTGGAAAAAAGATTAGGTAGGCTCAGGGATAAGAAGGCCATGAAGTCCACTGACCCGGATGGCCAGCCCAGTTCGGTTCCGACCGAACCTGAGGGAGTGCCCTCTGACCAGGGCGATACTTCTTCGGGCAAGAGGAGAGCCGAGCCTGAGGGATCGGTTCCTACAGAAAGAAAAAGAAAAGGAAAATCGGCCGGTTTGGATCCAGAGACCCATTTTACGACCACCGAAGAGATTGCCAATGCGATAAGGATTGTAGAATTGCTTCGACCGGTTCTGTCTGAGCCGGCGCCTTCTGGCAGGTGCTTGGTTCGGTCGGTTCCTTCAGTTCAAGATTATGCCCCTGAAGATTTCTATGATCCGGATTTGGAGGGGGATGAAGATGATGATGATGATGATGATGATGAAGATGACGATGGTGTGGGAGGTCTAGTTGAGCCCATTGAACCGGACATCTCCCCAGACAGGCCTACTGGTGTTTCCCCTCCTAGGCTTTCTGAGTCCCCTTCCCACTACATGTTTTACAGGAAAGTGGCAGAAACCCTTCAGCTCCCTGTGGAAGAAGCTGTAGAGGAACAAGAGGAACCTGATTATGTGGAGATGATGGACATCCCAGAGTCCACGAGACTGTCTATTCCCCTTCATAAGTCTTTTGGGAAACAGACACAAACGATTTTAAAAACTCCAAATTCTGTACTTCCTGTCGACAGAAGGATGGAAAAAAGGTAGACCTTATCAGGTTCAGGTACAGAGTACTTGTATCAACAATGCAGTCACGTTGGAGTTGTGCAGGCTGCAGCCTGTGATAAAGCTAATATACCCTTGGCTTCACACCCCCCCAGATAAAGATTCTAGGACGCTGGATGCCATGGCAAAGAAACAGTACATGGCATCCATCTTGGGACTCAGGCAGACTAATTACATAGCCTATGCAGCCAGGTACCAGAAGTCCAGGTGGGACACTGTACTGGCACTGGCTAAGCAGGCCTCCCCCCAGCTAGCCTCGGAGCTGGAGGGTGTGGCTGCTGATTGGATTGAGGCATCTAAGGTACAGTTCCATGATGCTGTGGACTCCAGTGATGTGTTATCTAGAGTCATGGCTACATCTGTGGCTCTTCGGAGAATGGCTTGGCTCAGATGTACTAGCCTCCCACAGGACACCCAGACTAAGGCCATGTATTTCCCTGTGGTGGGTAATTCTCTGGGGAGCAGATAGAGAATTTCATGAAAAAGATGGCTGAGTATAGGACCACCTATAGGAGTGCACAGGCCAAGGAAAGGCAGGCAACTCCTCAAAGGCAGCAGGCTAGGGGCAGGGGCAGGCCTTTTCATAGGCCTTTATACCAAGCACAGGTCACTTCTCCCTTTCCCCAGAGGGGGTTCTTCAGAGGGAGAGGCAGAAGGGGGATGAACAGGGCTGCATCCATCCCTCAACCTAAGGCTCCTGCCAAGCAGACACCCTGCTGCGTCAGCCCGGGTCGACTCCACCATTCTTGTAGGAGGCAGGCTGGCTTACTTCGTCCAGGACTGGATGTCTTTTACCTCAGACAAGTAGGTCCTGGAGGTGGTAAGCTAGGGGCTGGTTCTCAGCTTCAAGAAATTTCCAATGCTGAGGGCCAGATCTTTTCCACCTGCAAGCATCTCTGAAACCATTGCCCTAGAGGCAGAGGTTTCATCTCTACTGGCTCTAAAGGCTGTAGAGAAAGTTCCTACATTGCACAGGGGCCAAGGTCTATACTCCAGGTACTTCCTTACCCCAAAGAAGACAGGGGAGTGGCGACCCATCTTAGACTTAAGATACCTGAACAAACATCTTTTAAAACCAAAATTCAGAATGGTGACTCTGGGAATAATCCTTCCCTCTCTAAGGCCAGGGGACTGGCTAGCCTCCCTGGACTTAAAAGATGCCTACTTTCACATTCCCATCAGGTGCTCCCACAGAAAGTACCTCAGGTTCGAATTGCCTTCAGGCCATTATCAGTTCAAAGCTATGCCCTTTGACCTGACATCAGCTCCAAGGGTATTCACAAAATGCCTAGCAGTAATAGTGGCCTTTTTAAGAAGGAAAAATATTTCCATATTTCCATACCTGGACGACTGGCTCATTGTGGGTCAGTCCCCAGACCAAGTCAAGTCAGACCTTCAAGTGACTCAGCAAGTGCTCACTTCCTAGGATTCCTTCTCAATCTTCCCAAGTCAGTTCTCGAGCCTATACAGCTCCTCACCTTCATAGGGGCAGAGTTGGATACAGTCAAAGCAAGAGCTTTTCTTCCCCTGGAAAGGGCAAGGGCTATTGTAGAGCTGGCTTCTTCATTCCACTTTCTGGTCTCTCTGCCAGCAAGGCACTTCCTTCAGCTTCTGGGCCACATGGCAGCTTCTACAGCAGTGGTCCAAGGGGCCAGATTTCAGATGAGGGACATTCAGTTTCACCTCAGGGACTTTTGGTCGCAGAAGAAAAATTCTCTAACCAAACTAGTTCCAGTGACCCAGGCTCTGATCCAGGCTCTCCAGTGGTGGCAGGATCAGGGCAACCTCAGGCAAGGAGTCCCATTCATCATTCAGTCTCACTCTGTGGTCCTAACCACGGATGCTTCTCTATTGGGGTGGGGAGCCCATCTGGGGGCTCTTATAGCCCAGGGACTGTGACCCTCAGGAATCCCTTCTTCATATCAATCTCTTGGAACTCAGGGTGGTCTTTCTGGCTCTGCAAGCTTTCTCTGAGTCAGTGCAGAACAAGGTGGTTCAAGTCAGGACAGACAACACCACCACCATGTGGTACATCAACAAGCAGGGAGGCACTCAGTCCATGGCCCTGTGCATGGAAGCCATGAAATTGTGGTCCCTAGCTTATTCTCTGCAGACCTCTCTGATAGCAGTCCACCTTCCAGGGAAGGACAATGTGCTAGCAGATGCATTGAGCAGGATCTCCTAGGGCCATCACGAATGGTCCCTGGACCCTCTGGTGTCGAAAGTGATTTTTTCAAGGTGGGGCACTCCAGAGATAGATCTCTTTGCAGCCCCAGACAATCATCAACTTCCTCTGTTTTGTTGCAGACCCCTAGTCTTGGGCTCAGTCCCTCTGGATGCTCTGATTTTGAACTGGGAAGGGAAAGTTCTATATGCCTTCCCTCCCTTTCCTCTACTCTTCAAGATTCTGGTCAAGGTAAGGTCACAACATTGCAAAGTGATTCTGATTGCTCCAGACTGGGCCAGGCAGCCTTGGTACCCCTTGTTGCTGTCCCTAATAGTCCATCTTCCCCTGTCTCTTCCCAGGAATTATAACCTGTTAACCTCCTCTCAGGGGAGGATTTGGTACCCCAATCTTCAGTCTCTCAATTTCAAGGCATGGCTCTTGAAGAGTTAGAGTATGCAGATTTGCATCTGTCCCAAGGGGTTCTGGATATTCTCAAAGCCTCTTGAAAGCCTGCCACCAGAAAAACTTACAACTCTAAATGAAAAAGATTTAGCAGTTGGTGTTCCAAGAAGCATATATCCCCAGACACTGCTGAATTGTCTACAGTTCTGGATTATATGGTTCATCTTAATGGCCTAGGCCTCAGACCAGCTACTCTCAAAATACATTTGTCAGCTATTTCTGCTTTTCTATCAGCGGGAAAGCCTTCCTGACTGTCATCTCACCCTGTATTCTGTACATTTTTCAAGGGATTGCTTCATACCAATCCCCCCTTTAGGGATCCTACCCCTGCTTGGGATCTTAATGTTTGTATTGCTCAGATTATGCAACCCCCTTTTGTGCCTTTGTCTTCAGCAGAGCTTAAGTACTTGACTTGGAAAACTGTGTTCCTGGTAGCTATTACCTCTGCCAGGGGTATCAGTGAATTGCAAGCTCTGTCAGTGGAGCCTGATTTTATCTCATTCCATACAGCTAAGGTGGTCCTTAGAACTAAAAGGAGGTTTTTACCTAAAGTGGTTTCAGATTTTCATCTGAACCAATCTATGTCTCTCTCTGTGTTCTTCACTGATCATTCTTCTTCAGGAGAAAGAAATTTACACAGTTTGGATGTTAAAAGAGCCCTTAGTTACTACATTGAGCATACTAAGGCTCACGGGTTGGACTCCCTTCAGTTGTTTCTCACTTATGGGGAAGTAGGTAAGGGCAAACCTGCCACTAAGAGAACTATTGCCAGGTGGATTGTCTCTTGTATTCAATTCTGCTATGAGAAGCTAGGCAAAATACCACCCTCAGGCCTGAGAGCTCATTTGACTAGAGGTACAGCTGCTTCCCTGGCTGCGGCCAGGGATATTCCTTTGCTAGAGATATGTAAAGCAGCCACCTGGAAAACAGTCCATACATTTACCAAGCATTACTCCTTGGAGATCCAAGCTAGGAGTGATGCTCGGTTTGGTACAGCAGTTCTGCAGAGCCTATTCCCAAGGTAGGTTCGATTCTCTCCTCCATGGAGGTACTGCTTGGTAGTCTGCAATAGTCAGAATACAACAAGACTTCATGTTGTTTGAAGAAAAAATTACTCACTTTAGTAATTATGTTTCTTCTAATGGAGTCTTGCTGTATTCTGACCTCCCTCCCCTCTCAGAAACTGTTTTTGGGAAGTGGGCTGGCAGGTGCAGTGTTGCACCCCAAGGGTGCATTTGGGTAATCTCTCCTTTTAGATGGGGGAGTGGGTTCTTTTATTAATTTAACAGTCTTAAATTGTTCACTACCTGGTTTTTGATTTTGGATTTCTTGACTTGAGTCTTTTGGGGATCCAAAATAGTTGGCTGCCATTTGGCTAGTAAACATTTTACAATTTCCACATAGTAGTTAGCATTAGCTCGTAAGAATCTGACAGTTGCGCTTCAAAGTGCAGCAGACAGAGGCTTGAATCGAGCTTGAGCTCAATGTTCTATGCTCTGCATAGAAATTAACCCTCTACTCTCCAGGGCAGTTTGAGTGCTGGGGCTAACCACAATAGTCAGAATACAGCAAGACTCCATTAGAAGAAACATAATTACTGAGGTGAGTAATTTTTTCATATAGTTTATGGTGGAATGCTGTTACGCATAGAAATCCATGACTGGAACAGCCTTGTTGTGCTGCAGCACTGATATTTAAATGTTGTGCTGCAGTATAGCTGTCACTACTGCAACACAACAACATGGAGTGCTGCTGGGCGGTTGACATCCTTGGTTGCATCTTCTTTTTTAATCTTCTTTAATTGAATGGTACATGTTGCTGATACTGTCTCTTTTTCCCTAATAGTCTTGGAGCATCGTCTTGTTGGATGCTTAACAATGCTCAGAGCAAATTCTGGTAGAGGCAAGTAATTTAAAATATGGAAAGTCGGTATTGGCGGCTGAGGGGTGGTGCTGTCAAGTACTCAGTGGCCCACATATGCTTTTTTTTTGCATTTTTTAATTGATGGTTGCCCATACACTATTAAAGATTGTATATGGGCAACCAGACACAGACAAGCCTAAATCTGAATCTTGAGGTATCCATGGCAGCCAGGAGAACTCTTGAGCTTTGCTGTTGAGGTTCCTGGTTGCCATGGATACCTCTAGATCCAGACAGAGGCTTGTTGTGTATGGTTTCCCATACATGATCCTCTATATAGTCACTGCAGTGCCTCTGAAGGACTGGACAAGATGGACCCTAAGACCCTGCCACCATCATACGAACATGCCAGCCAATAAAGGCCTTACAGTCTATCTAGTCTGCTTGAGTGTGCAGTTCCCATTGTTTACAGAGGGAACTCCCCCCTCCCTGTTTCCCTCTAGACCTCCCTCAACTTCCTTCTCTCCCACTTGCCCCCCTTCTACCCACAACTTTCCCTCTCACCCTGTTCCATCCCCTCCTGAAGCTGTTCACTGTTTTCAAGGAAACCACATCCTCTGGCAGCTCATTCAACTTGGCCACCACCATCTCAGTGAAAAAGTGTCAGCTCATCTCCCTCCTGAACCTTCCCCCACCCACTACCTTTAAGATTGTGCTCCTAGTGGTCTTGTTTAACTAATTGTGGAGAGGCCCTAAGTGCTCACTATTTTTATACCCATAAGGTACTTGAAGGTCTCAATCATGTCTCCCCTCTCCCTTCTTTCCGCAAGAGAGTACATACTGAGCTCCCTGAGCCTCTCATCATAGCTGTTGCCCTGCTGGCCCAGGGTTATCTTGGTTGCCCATCTCTGGACTATCTCCAGCAAGTTGATAACCTTCTTAAGATATGGGCACCAATACTGCACACGGTACTCCAGGTAAGTTCTTACTAGTGACCTCTACAGTGGCAGAATGGCCTCTGCCTTCCTGGTGGTAATTCCCCTGGCTGTGCAGCCCAGCATCCAATTTGCTTTGGCTGTTGCTATTCTGCAGTGTGCAGAGTGGTTCAGGTCACTTGTGACTGTTGTTCTCCGGTCCTTTTCTTCCTCTGACTTGGTTACCTGCACACCACCCAACCAGTATTTGGTCCCTGAATTTAGTCTTCACCTCCAAGTGCATAATTCTACACTTTTTAGCATTGAACCCCAGCTACTAACTGACAGACCACTTTTCTTGCCTAGCCAGGTCTTTTCTGAGTTCTTGTCCTCCCTCCTCCATGTCCACCCTCCCACAGAGTTTGGTGTCCTCTGTGAACAGGCAGATTTTGCCCCTGATCCCATCTGTGATGTCATTTATAAAGATAACCAACAATACTGTAGTGAGTCCCGAGTCCTGAGGGACCCCATTGATCACAGGCCTAGTTTCTGAGAATCCCCACCACTACCACCTTTTGGTTTCCATCCTGCAACCAGCTTCTGACCCATCCCACAAGCTTAGCCACCCCCCAGATCTTCCAGCTTCCTGACCAGTCTTCTGTGAGGCACCAAGTTGAAGACCTTGCTGATATCCAGCTACAGGACATCAACTTACAGGCCCTAGTCCACTGTGCTAGTGACCCAATCAAAAAAGTCAATTAAGTTAATTTTACAGGACTTCTCAGACACAAACCCTCGCTACCTCACGTCCTGGAGCCCATTTTCCTCCAGAAAGCCTACCAGTCTCCCTTTTAGGATGACCTTCATCAGCTTACCCAATACTGAGGTCAGACTGACTGGTTTGTAGTTCCCTGGTTCATCCCTCAGCCTACTTTTATGGAGAGGCACCACATGCACAGTTCTCCAGTCCTAGAGCATGTTTCTTGACTTCAGAGAAGAGTTAAACAGGTTATCTAGGAGATCCGCCAGAACTTCCACCAGTTCTCTTAGGACCCTGAGGTGCCTGCCATCTGGCCCTGGTGATTTGCCCACCTTTAGGGTCCTTAGGCCCTTGAGTACCCAATCTGCTTGTGTTACACCAGGTGTGACTCCTCCCTCCCAGCCCCTGCCTCCCTGCTTCCTTGGGGCACTGTTTGTCCTTCTCCCTAGTGAAGAATGAACAGAAACACTTGCTAAGCACTTCTGTTTTTTCTTCACTAGCCTCTGCCCAACCTACGTCTTTTTTAACCTGACAGTATCATCTATTATGTTCCTTTTCTCCCTTATATACTGGAAAAAGACCTTCTCACCTGCTTTTACCCCCGTGCTAGCTGTAATTCTCTTTTGGCCTTTGCTGTCTTACCACTCTGTTTGCCTCCCTTAATTTAGCGGAGTAGTCCACCCTAACCTCCTCCTTCTGAGTATGCTTGTACTTTATGAAGGCTGCCCTCTTGTTCCCTTCTGCTTTTGTCACCTCTTTTCTGAGCCAGCTGAGCTTTTCGGCCTTAGCTTTCTTATTTTTGATTTTGCCACACTCACTAGTGACCTCCATCAGTCCCATCTTTATTATAGCCCATTTCTGGCCATCACACAGTAGTATGTTACTGTGTTACTGTGTCTTGTTCTGTTTCCTAGAACAAAAGAGAACTTCTGTTTGAAACTGAGGAAAGCCTCTTGGAGCCATCTTGTTTCTAATGATAGTTTCCACTGTCAGCATGGACTGGCTGTACATGCGGGCAAACATGGCAACAATTATGTACTAGCTATGCCAGGATTGTCCACAATACCATGGACAATCAGAGACCTGCTCATCTAAATAATGCATTGGTGCCTTTATCTTTCACCTGGAAATACATGCTCAAGAAACTGGGACCTTCATAACCATTGATGTCTCTCTCTGCCTCATGCTGGATCTCTTTCTCTCACTTGGTGGGACAATGTAGTCCAGTGGTGGAAGAGCACAGAACTGTAGAACAAGAGGTTCCAATCTCAACTCCCATCACAGCCCCTGACCGTGTGACCATGAGCAAGTCCCTTAACCTCTGTGTGCTTCAGGTCACTTTGCTATAAAATTGGTTAGAGGAAGGACCCCACTGAAAATGAGATGCTGTAGCTGCATCCTATCTGGGCTACCTAGGGGTAAATAAATGCTAAAATAAACATAAAACAGGATAGACTGTCAAATCTGAAGGATGCCTCTTGCAGCGGTCCAAAACCCGTAGTAATGTACTGTAGTATCAGCCATGATGATGAGTTCAAATCTTCCTAGTATTGAACTAGAGCAATGGTTCTCAAGCCCCAAATCCTGGTAGCCCCAAAGAGCCTCATATTGTGGCCCCCAGAATCTAATGGTGGCCTCATCACTCTTTACTTATCACCCAAAACCCTGATATAACACATTTATCTTCACACAGTATACAATAAATTCCCTGATATATTTTCACTTGAAATGTATCTCCCATATTTTTAGAGGTAAGAAATTGTCCAGTTCATCTAAAGAGTTCTCTTGCAGCAGAAAATTGTGCCGGTCACTGCACGCAGCCATGGTAGCTTTATTTGAGAACACTGAACTAAAGCCCCCATGACCTTGTGGCACAGAGGTGTGTGGAGTGCTACCAGATGTGAGATACTGACTGGTTATAGGAACAAATACAAGAGAAGCTCAGTTTGAGCAGCTAATATAGTGTTTGGAACAAAGTACCTTTAATTGTTTTATTTGAGCAGAAGGACCATAGACAGGTAGAGCCAGGATTTGGTAAACAAAAGAAAGTTGGCACCTCCAGTTTGTATTACAAAAGTGTTTTTTTTCCTTCTTTCAGATTTTTGCCTCTTTGGGGCAGCCCTGCTCAGCTTCAGCCCACTCCCAACCACTGCTTTGCCTCCCCCAGGAGCCAACCTGACAATTACCCATGGATTGCCACATATGGCAGGGCTGGGAGAGGAAAGCTGTCTCCCCCCTCCCCAAGACCTCATCCAGATGAAATTGTGGTCCTGGGTGGCAGTGGGGGTCAAAGAGCAGGTCGAGTATCATGCTCCAGCCCCATTTTCTGTTTTTCTGGTCCCTAGGTCTGTAGTATGCTGGGACGCCAGCATGCATGTGCATAGACATGCACACAATCCACATGCCTGCTGCTAACCAGTGCCCTACTGGAGTCGCAACCACTGCCCTGCCGCCATACCTCTATGCAGTGGCAGTACCGAGGGAGGTGCAACATCCCTCCCTCTCTCCTCAGAAGAGGCAATCAGTCATCAAACATTCAGTCCTTTCCCCTGGCTGACCCCCAGTAATCTGGGCCCATTCCCAAACTCGGGCCACTGGCATGGTAGGAGGTGTGGTGTCCAGTGGATCAACCCTCCATGCCACTGGGCTGACACAGCATCACAAAAGCTCAATGGAAAAGTTGACTCACATAAAGATGGGTGCAAACACCCAATGAAAACACTGCTGTGCAAAGCTGTGGGAGAGTAGAGTGACAAAACAGTGTCACGTGGCCTCAACTGGGTTTTACTCGTCAGTGCCTACTCAGGGTGTAAGTGGTACAACATTCAGCTGGCTTAAATAGTGTAGCCTATTTAAAGTGACCATGGTTGCAGAAATAAATGTACAAATCCTGGAGGATGCATGGATGGAAATGTTCAGTTTGGTACTTTCATATGCTGATGCAGCAAGTTCATAGGGGCACTCTGTCTACATGAGCATGATGGAGGTCCTGCCGGGAAACCAAGGTGGAGCTTCATAATATTTTTTTGGCCTGCCTAGTGCTCAAGATCTTTCCTGTCAGAACTGGAAGAGGCTCTAGAGACTATGTTCTCCCCGAATCTAGCACTTACACCCTAGCTCTTTCTATTTTCCCTATTCCCTCTGGAGAGAAAAAACACTGTGGCTAAATACCTCCTAGGCTCACTTCTGGTTACAGCCAAATAAGCTATTGCCAAAAAATGGCTGCTCCAGGAGCTACCTAACTCAGTGAGTGGCAAGAGATTATAAATAATGTTTACCAGATGGAAAGGCCGGCTTTCTTCATGAGGGCCTAGGAGAAAAAGGGGAGGAACACAGGCATGAGATGGGTGGTATACAGTATGGACAGAAACCCATCTTCCCGGAGCCAGCAGGTGTTTTTCCATTTTCGTCCCTCCCCATCAGTGTGTAACCCCTAACGTCATGGCACTTACGCATCGACATCCACGCTGTGAGGTGGCCACCCGTTCCCCTGTAAGTGGGGCTTGCAGTACTCCGAGCCTCCACTCGGAGTCAGACAAGTGCGCAGTTGTGGCCGCAACCCTCCCCAGAGAAGGCGAGCTGTCATCGGACACTCTAGCCTATCTCCCCCCGGCTGACCCACCAGTGATCCGAGTCCACTCCCAAACCTGGATCACCAGTGTGGAGTGAGGTGTGGCATCCAGCGCCTCAACCCTCAGCGCCACCAGGCCGGCCAATCTCTGTGTTTTAACTAATAAACCTTGAAACTCCCTTCCTGTACTGAGATGTAACAGAGGCTTGCCTACTTGACATGCATTACTTGTTATATATTTCTAGTATAGTACCTTATCAACACACCCCGTTTTCTAAAAAAAAAAAAAAAAAAAAAAAAAAAGGATTACACCATTTATCTAAATAAATTCTAACTACAGAACTTTTTTTCTTTTTACAAGACACATGTACCATCATTTTATATTTTAACAGGCTTCAATAAGTCTCTTTGGCTTTTTTATTAGCCTACCAAATTTCAACCTGCCCAATTGTTCAAGTGTCTTATGACTAACAGTATCATTAGACATCTGAGCACTAGGCATCAGTTCTGTGTTGTGTTGTGGTATTTCAGGAAAGTCAGGTAAAGCCTTGTCTGGTGTACTAGAATTTCCTTCCTGTTCATAGTCCTCAGTCATAGGCATTCTAGTTTCCTCATGCTGTTTTTCTGACCAGTTCTTGGGTCCCTCAAGTAAATACTCTGTCTCTGAAGGTACTGTCCCTTGTGATGCAGGAAAGTGTCCTGAGCTTGCCGGCACTGTTTTGTCTTATCAGCTGTCCACTTTCAGTAAGTACCAAATAGGATCTTATAACCACAAGCCTTTGAATGATTACCAGTTTTCCCTCTCACTTCTCACCCTGACAGTTTCTCCATGTTGCAATACCCTGTGATATTTGTAGTTCTGTCAAAGGTATCATTGTTGTTTCTTGAATTGCATAGTCTTTTTCTTCAGTACACTTTTATTATTAGTGTAACATTCAAGTTTGAGCTTAGGTAATTGGGTTCAAGTCTGATGTCCTATTAGCAATTCATCCGGGGATTGCCACATTCTGATGGTATTGCTTTGTAATTCAATAGACGATGGATGGATCTGTGTTTTCCTCTCTAGTCTTTTTTAGGAGAGTTTTTATGATTTTGGGTCCACATTCTGCCTACCCATTTCCTTGTGGACATGTGGAACTAGTGGTGGTGTAACTGAAACCATAGGACTTTGCAAAAGCTTTAAATTCTGCGCTTGCAAACTGAGGTCCATTATCAGTCCTTACAAACTGTGGTATCTCAAATCTTGCAAAGATTACTTTAAGCTCTTGTATCACTTGGCTTGATGTGGGTGTCTTAAGCTTCCCAACTTCTGGGTAACATGAGAATGCATCAATCACAGCCATGTACTCCAAAAGAACCCCACAGCAAGTGCCCTGAGGCATGGGTTATCCCAGAGGATATTGGCCATACAGCCAAATTATCTGCCTTGTAGCTTAAACAAATCTACCCCAACTATTTCCCAAATGTTGGCATTTTCTGAGTCTGAAATTAAAGGCTGTCTCTGCAATGCAAGCCTGTATTTATGACATATACGACAGGCCAAAACTGTATTTTCCACATCCTTAGTGATCCCAGGCCAGTACACTATCTGTCTGGCTCTGTGTTTACATTTTTCAATACCCATATGTCCTTCTTGAATTTTGTGTATCATTTTCTTTCTTAGGGTACTAGGAACCACAGTTCTAACCCCTTTAAGCAGTGCTCCATCCACCAAAGACAATTCTGCCTGAAATGGCACATACATGTGTGATATGTACTGTGTTCTCCAATAATTGCATTGCTGACGCTATTGCTTGCAACAATTCATCTGCTGCTGTTTCCATTTGCAAATTTTTCCACACCTGTGCCGAGACAGCTCCCGAGGTTCTTATTCTGTTAATATGAATATCCACCTCTGTTTCCCCACTTTGAACTATGGTCCTGTGAGTTTCATCCCATGTTCTTGACAAAGCATCAGCCACAATCTGATGGTTTCCTGATGTGTATTCTATCTTGTAATCATACTTCTGTGGTTTGATTAACAGTCTCTGAATCCATGGTGGTGCCTGCCGTAAGTCTCTTTTTGAAACAGTAATCAGTGGTTTGTGGTCTGTTTCAATCACAGAGGGGGTTCCATAAATGTGATTATGAAGTGCCTCACATCCAGAGGCTATGGCCAACATCTCTTTTTCTATTTGATCATATTTGTATTTTGTTTTTGTAAAGGCTCTGGATGTATATACTACAGGTTTCCAGCTTCTGTTTCTTAGCTGTAACAATACTGCTCCCACGCCATCCTTTGAGGCATCCGTGGAAACTTTTGTCTGACAAGTAATACCAAAATATTGAGTGATAGCTGATTTCTTTGAACTCTTGCTCATGTGCAGCTGTCCAGCACCATGTGGCTGACTTGCTTGGCAATTTTCTCATATTGCATGTCTTGTCAGTCAAATTAATGAACTTCCCAAGATAGTTCATCATCCCCAGGAAATGCTGTAAGTCTTCTTCAGTTTTTGGCTCTGGAACTTTTTTTACAGCTTGTACTTTGGCTGGGTGTGGTTTCACTCCCCCTCCCTCCCCGAAAGTATTTCTCCAAGGTAAAACATTTCAGTCTTCCTTATTTGACACTTTGCTTTGTTCTGTTTATGGCATGTTCCCCTAGCAACTTGTGTGACACTTTTTTCAGCCTAGTGTCATTTTCCTTCTCTGTGGAGCCCCAAATCAGTATGCCATCAACATAAACTTTAACTCCTTCAATGCCTTCTAGCAGTTGCTGCATTGTTTTGTGCAAAAGTTATGTTGCTGAGCAGATGGCAAAATGGTAATCTTTTAAAGCAATGTCTCCCATATCATATTAATCATAGGAATAATACGAGTCAGAAGCGGTAGCCATATAGGCTCGACCAATATTTATTGGTAATGAAGGTTGTGCCAGTGAGTGTCAATATTTACATAGATACATAGACAGTGTCAGCAGATAAGAGCCTATTGCCCACCCAGTCTGCCCATTTGAGTTTGTAACTTCAGTTTATGTTTTCCTAGAATTCTGTTGCCCCTTACCCCTGACCACCAGAATTCCTTTATGTCTATCCCATGCATTCTTAAATCCCGTGATTGTTTCAGCCCCCACCACTTGCTCAGGCAGGGTGTTCCACTTGTCCACCACCCGTTCTGTGAAGAAATTCTTCCTCACATTTCCCCTGAATCATCCTCCCTCCAACTTCATCCCATGCCCTCTAGTCCTGGAACATCTTTTTCACTTAAGAATATGTATTCTTGCACCCTGTTCCTCCCTGTAAGATACTTGTATGTCTCTATCATGTCCCCTCTCTCTCTCTCCTCTCCTCTCCTCCAGGGAGTACATATTCAATTCCTTCAACCTGTCCTCATAGGACTTGTGATGCAATCCATGTACCATCTTTGTTGCCCTCCTCTGAACCTTCTCTACCCTGTCTATGCCCTTACGTAGGTAAGGTCTCCAGAACTGTACAGTGTACTCCAGGTGGGGCCTCACTAGTGTCTTGTATAGTGAAATCATGACCTCCCTTTTCCTGCTGGTGATGCCCCTGCCTATGGATCCCAGCATCCTATTTGCTTTACCTGCTGCCTTGTCACACTGTTTCCCTACCTTGAGGTCATCAGAGATGATAACCCCAAGATCTGGGTCCAGTCCTCTTTAACATCTTTATAGGTGACATTGCAGAGGGTCTGGAAGGAAAGGTATGCCTCTTTGCAGATGACACAAAGATCTGTAACAGAGTTGATGCACAAGGGGGGGTAGAAAGGATGAGAAGGGACTTAGCAGAGTTGGAGGAATGGTCAGACATATGGCAACTTAGATTCAATGCAAAGAAGTGCAAAGTAATGCACCTGGGAAACAAAAACTAGGAGAAGAGTACACAATAGCAGGGAGGTACTAACAACAACAAAAATGGAGCAGGACTTGGGGGTAGTCATATCAGATGATCTAAAGGTGGGTAAGCAATGTGAGAGTCAGTGAGGAGAGCCAGGGGATACTGGGATACATAGGAAGGGGCATCACAAGTAGAAAAAGGGAAGTGGTTATCCCTCTATACAGACAGTTGGTGAGACCCCATCTGGAGTACTGCGTGCAGTTTGGAGACCTCATCTACGTAAGGACATAGACAGGATGGAAGCAGTCCAGAGGAGGGCAACTAAAATGGTGCAGGGTCTGCATCAGAAATCATATGAAAAGAGACTGAGAGAGCTTAATATGTATACCCTTGATAAAAGGAGGGATGGGGGGACATGATAGAAATGTTCAAGTACCTCAAGGGAATCAACAAAGTCCAGGAGGGTAGCACCTTTCAGAAAAAGAGATGTGTAAGAACAAGGGGACACAATTTAAAGATAGAGGGGGGATGGCTCAGGGGTAATGTGAGGAAATCTTTTTTCACAGAGAAAGTGGTGGTTGCGTGGAACTGCCTTCCTGGGGAGATTGTTGGGGCTAAAACAGTGGGGGAATTCAAACATGCATGGGACAGACACAAGGCAATTATAGAGGGGGGTGTCAGGAAGTAGGCTGTTGGTTAACTAGAATCTGCAGCTTATCCAGTAGGTAGGGAAATGGGCAGACTGGGTGGGCCAAGTGGTCCTTTTCTGCCGTCAAAGTCTATGTTTCTATGATCCCTTTCCTGCTTGGTGCATGCTATATCCTCACCCCCCAACTAATATATTGTGCCAGGGTTTTTGTGCCCCATATGCATTATCTTGCACTTTTTTGCATTGAATTTCAAATGCCAAACCCCTGACCATTCTTCAAGTTTCTGCAGGTCCTTCTCATTCTGTCTACACCCTCTGGTGTGTCTACTCTGTTACAGAGCTTTGTGTCATCAGCAAACAGAAATTCTGCCTTCTAGGTCCTCCGCAATGTCACTGATGAAGATGTTGAATAGGATTGGTCCCAGCACTGATCCCTGTGGTACCTCACTGGTCATTCTTCCCTCTGTGGAGTGACCGCCATATACCACCACCCTCTGTGTCCTGCCGCCCAGCCAGCTACCTACCCACCACACTACTGTCCTGCCCACACCCATATTCCCTAGTTTGTGTAATAGTCTTCTATGTGGCACAGTGTCAAAGGCCTTGCTGAAGTCCAGATAGGCCATGTCCACTGCCCTTCCCTGATCCACCTCCCTAGACACCCAGTCAAAAATTTCAACAAGGTTGGTCTGACATGGCCTCTCCCTGGTGAAACCATGCTGCCTTGGATCCTGCCATCCATTGACAACCAGATGTTCCACCAATCTCTCCTTCAGTAGTGCTTCCATGATCTTCCCCACTACCGAGGTGAGGCTGACTGGTCTGAAGTTCCCCATTTCCTCTTTGTTCCCACTTTTGTATAAGGGGACTACATCTGCTGTCCTCCAGTCTTTGGGTACCTCCCCTGTTTCCAGTGATCGGCTAAACAGGATAGCCAGAGGTTCAGCCCCCACCTCTTTGAGTTCTTTAAGGACCCTAGAATTTTCTCATCTGGCCCATTGCTTTATCAACTCTTATTACTTCCAGTTCCTTCAGGACCCTTTCTCGTATAAAGGGACTTGTGTCCATTTCTGCACCATTCTCACCCCTTGTACTCCCTTCAGACCCATTACCTCCTCTCTTCTTCAGTAAAGACTGAGCAGAAATACCTGTTCAGTATGACAGCTTTCTATTGTCATCCTCCACGCCCCCATCCTCCCTTCAGTCTCACTATCTCTCCTTTGCCTTTCTTTTTTCACTTATGTACCTGTAAAGGTTTTGTCCCCTCACCCACTGATTTTGCAATGTGCTCTTCTGTCTGAGCTTTGGCTTCCTTACTGACCTCCCTGCCTCCTTTGCTTCTCCTGGTACTTCCCCCATCCCCTTCTGCCTGTGTCTTTTTGTATTGCCTGAATGCAATCTTTTTGGCTTTCACTTTCTTTGCTACCTCTTTTGAATACCATAATGGCCTCCTCTTCCTTTTCCTCTTGCTAACCTGCTTAATGCATAATTCTGTTGCTCTTGTAATCCCCGGTTTAAATACTGCCCACTGTTCCTCAACCCCTGATTCCTGCCCCATTCCCCTTAATGCCTCTTTCAAGTATCTCCCCATTTTTCCAAAGTCTGACCCCCTAAAATCCATGATACGTGTTTTTGTGTGGTTTGGTTCTGTTCCTTCTGTGATTTCAAACCACAATGATTGGTGGTCACTGTTCCCTAGGTGCTCCCCCACTGTTACCACTAGCACACTGTCCCTGTTTGTGAGCACAATGTCCACTATTGCCTTCTGCCGAGTTGGTTCCATGACCAGTTGCTTGAGGAAGGCACCCTGAAGGGAGTCCAGGATAAATCTGCTCCTAGTTGATGCTACTGCTGGGATGCTCCAGTCCATGTCTGGAATATTGAAGTCTCCAACCAGTACTAACTCACCCTTGTCTGCCATCCTTTGGATGGCTAGCATCAGCTCCCTATCTGTTTCTTCCTCCTGGGCTGGTGGTCTATAGACCACACCTGTGCGGATGGCTGGCCCCATTTTCCTTTCCAGCTTAACCCACAGTATCTCTCCCCCATTTTGTTCCTCCTGGATCTCTGTGGCCCTTATGCCATTTTTCACATACAGTGCCACTCCTCCTCCCTTCCTACCTGCCCGGTCTCTTCTGAATATGTTGTAGCCAGGAATGGCCATCTCCCAGTCATGGTTATCATTACACCAGGTTTCTGTGATGGCCACAATGTCCAGGTCTGACTGCACCATGACAGCCTCCAGATCTTCCGTCTTGTTGCTAAGGCTCCTGGCATTGGTATACACGGCTTTCCATAATTTGACCTCCCTAGACTGTTTAGCTGTTCTACTAATTTTGTCTTAAAAGATTCCATTGCAGGATTTTTAACTATATGTTCTGGTAAGAAGTTCCAGATATTAACTATTTCTGGTAGTGGTGTTATATAATTCACCCCTTAGCTGCATATCATGTCCCCTTAGGCTTTTGTTTGCTACCTTGATCTCAAGCCCCAGACATTCCCATAAGTCTCGGTTTTTAAAAGCTCTGTACACTAGGCATAAATCACCTCTTAAACATCTATAATTCAAGGAAAAAAGATCAAGATCTTTAAGTCGCTGCTAATAATTTAGATGTGATACTTCAGAAATACTACATGTGGCTCTTCTTTGTACCCTCTCTAGAGCATAAATATCCTTGTTTTTATGGAGTGCCCAAAATTGGGCACAGTACTCCAGCTGGGCCTGATAAGGGAACTGTACAGAGGTATTACGACTGATTTGTCACGACTTTTTATATTACCCAGTATGCAATTCAACATTTTATTTCCTCTAGCTACAATATCCTGGGTATGTTCAGAGAAGGAAAGCTTATTTATTATTATTACTCTAAGTTCCTTCTCTTTATCGCATACTCTAAGAGGTGCTCCATTTAAAAAAATAGGTTGTCATATTGTTTTTATGGGCCAGATGCATAACCACACACTTGTCAATGTTAAATGATAGTTTATGTGTTTTTGCCCAATTTGCTATTATAGCTAAGTCACTCTGGAGTTTGTTACAAGCAGTCAAGTTGTCAGCTAATGCTCCCTATTTTGTATAATCTGCAGACTTACAGATCCAAGAATTTTCAGACATCTGCATTGATGATGCATACAAACTGAAGATTATGGGGTCCAGGACAGGTCCCTGTGGCACTACGCTGATGACATTTCCCCAATCAGATATATGGCCTTTGATCCTAACTCTTTGTTTCCTGTTTGACAACCAGGAATTAATCCATCTGATAATGTTATTACAGATGTTGAGTTTTTTAAGTTCATCAATTAGCTCTTTATGAGGAACACTGTCAAAGGCCTTGGAGTAATTGAGATAAATTGTATCAGTGGAAAGGGCATTGTCCAGAGCTTTGCTTTCAGGTTCAAAAAAATGAAATAAATTGGTTTGGCAAGATCTAGATTTTGTAAATCTATGCTGCACTTCCTCTGACTTGGTTACCTACCCTTATTATTGTATTTGAATTTCTCTGGGATAAAATTCTGAATACAATATTCTAGATTTGCTTTTATTATAAGCCACATTTGTTCAACAGACATGTAATTTATTTAATCTTCCCAGTTCAATTTTGACAGTTCTAATTATCTCTTCATATCATCAATATTTGCCCTGTGGTAACATTTGATTTTTGTAGTACTTTTTATGGCCTTCCATTTTCCATTATTTTTATATGAAACATGTTATGATCCCTATTTAATAAAGGCTCTCTTATATTTACAGGAATATCATCAGCTTCAAGGTTAGTTATGACTAAATCAAGAATACTTAATCCATATGTGCTGTCCTACACAAACTGTGACATGTTATTACAAACCATGAAATCAAACAGTTTTTTTCCCAATGCCATAGTACCCTTTCCTTACTCCCTGTCAATATTAGGTAGATTAAAATCTCCAATGATTAAAGTTCTATGATTAATACCCATTTCTGATAGGATATCAAAGAACTGTAGATTCTGTTTAGTTGTAAGAGAGGGGGACCTATAACAGACACCTAGGTTTAAGTGTTTTATTCCTGGCACATTTATGTTAAGCCATATTTGCCCAGTTCAATTTCATACTGTATGTAGCCTCACAAGCCTCGAGCAGGTCACTAACATAAACTGCGACACCTCCTCTTTTTTTGTTTATTCTTTTTTTCTGGAACAACTTGAAACCAGGGATGTCTTTCCCCCAGGTGTTTTCATTCCACCATGTCTCCCTGATCCCGCATTTGTGGATATCCTCCAGGTTTAGTAGGAGATCTTAGGCATCCATTTTGTTTTGGAGACTTCTAGCACTGACTGATCGAACGTTTAGGCTAGAAATATTTAGATGTTTGTTCTTGACAAATACAAACTGTCCCCAAGATACCCTTTCCCCCTTTTTATTTAGTTTAAATGTTCCTTATTTATAGTGTCCCTAAAAAGTTTCCCCAAAATCTTACTGCCTTTTCTACTAAGATGTAAACCACTTTTGGCAAACATGTCTCTTTTCTCATAGAAGTGCTCCCAGGTTTTAATGCAAATAATTTTGTTTGCTAGGCACCATCTAAGTAGATTGTTATTTATGCTTCTGATTTTAATATTCCAGTGAATATTTGCCCTTGGGACTGATAGGATTTCTGAGATAATCACCTTGCACTTCATGTCCTCTAACCTTTTATAGAGTACTTGGAGGCCAGTGGGAATTTCACATTCACTTTTATGTCTAATATCATTTGTTCCAGCATGAAGTATAAATCATTTCTCACTCTCAACTTGTTCAACAATCTTTGGCGCTAGGATTTGCAAGTCACTTATCCCTGCGCCAGAGAAGCAGGTGCTGATAATATTGTCTCTATTTTTCTTGGTACTATAATGATCAGTGTATCTAATTATAGAATCTCCCATTACAAGGGCAACTTTGTTTGTGTTGAGTTGTTGGAAGGGAGCCTGCACGTGATTTACTGCAGCCAGTTCATATTGCCACCCTCATTTAAACCTTCTTCTAGGTGCTCATCTGTTTGTATGTTATTTGGTGCCTGCTGGGTCGTATTTAGTTCTGTATGTGTTTTAAGCTCCATTTGGTTGTCTGTTGTTGGAGTTGTATGTTGATTTTCCTTAGTGTTTTCTTTACTAGTCTCCTGCATTCCTTTATTGCTGTCATTATTATCAAACAATTTAATCACCTCATCAACTTCATTATGTACCCTGTCAATCAGGTTCATTTGGGAAGAAGACTGATTGTGTAAAGGTATAGTAAACTCCATGGCTCGTTGTCCTTTTTATGTTGGGTTGCATGTGCGCAAGCAACATCTTGTGGCAGTAGCGTATTTCACAGGTGTGTCAGTATTGTTGCCAATGCAGGGAACGCTTTAGTGGGTGTGTCCCTCAGCCACCAATTAGCGAGCATGCTGGCAATGACAGCAGCTTCAAAGAGAGCCATGGAGTTGAAAGAAATCTTCCGCTCCAATGAGGTGCAGTTTCCTCATTGGAATGTCAGATGACAAGACTCCGCTACATGCCTTTCCTGGTGAAACATTTCAATAAATGTGGTGGCTCCTTATGTCTGCCACACAATCTCCAGAAAGCCGACTTCGGTGGTGCCCAATCCCCATGTTGGCATGTCCCCCCCATACAATTGGTTTGCTGACAGGGGTGCCCAATCCCAGTTGGCATAATGTTTCCCCCCAACTTAATTTGTTTGCTGACAGGGGTGCCCAGTCCCCGTTGGCATCATGCCCCCCCACTTTGTTTGCCAATGGGGGTGCCCAATCCCTGTTGGCATCAGTCCCCCCACCCCAAACTCATGTGGCACACTGGGAGCCCACCCCAGTGTGCCTGAAAGTATTTTTTTAAACCTGTACATAAACAAAACCTTCCCCCGATGTCCATTTTTTTTGTCCCTGTAAAAAAGAAAATGGTCCCTCATCGTCCCACCACCCCCTACCCCAACCCGCACCCACTCTCTGTGCACCACACCTCCAAGCACCCCCCTCACCCCATACTTACCTCTGGAGGTCTGGTGCTGCAATCTTCGGTGGAGTGGAACACGTCTGAGCTCTTTAAAAGCTAGCCGCAAACTGAAGAAAATCACGGTAAGCTTTATAATGACATCAATTGGGGGTTTCAAATTAGGTGGATAACTCAGCCATTTTTGAAATTTTGGCTCCAAATTTTCAACATGGGGTTCTTGGGACCCCATCTCATGAACATGTGACTGTCATTTCGTTACTCGGTCCCAAAAGGTGATTTTGCAGTCACTGCATGGAATCACCTTTTGCGATGGATTAATGAAACAACAGTGCCACTGTTCATGAGGTAAGGTCCCAAAAATCCATGTTGCAAATATGGTGAATAAATTCCAAAAAATGACTGTGTTACGAGCGTACCTTGAGCAGTTTGCACACAAGCTCGTAACTTTGCCAATGTTTTACATTTTCACTCCAGATTTTCAACATTGGCAATTTTTCACACCTTCTTATGAACAGTACAGCTGTAATTTTTTACATCCTGCCCAAAATGTGTTTTCACACCTGTGGTACACAATGGTGCGGTCACTGTGGGAAATCAACTTTTGGGACAGATTAACAAAATCACAGTGCCACTGTTCATGAGGGGAGGTCACAGAATGCCTATGTTGAAAATTTGGTAAGCAAATCCAAAAAATGACTGCATTACAGGCATGTATTGCGCAGTTTCTACGCACATTCATGTCTTCACCAATATTTCATATTTTCACCCCAGATTTTCAATGTTGCCATTTTTTACACCTCCTCATGAACAGTGCAGCTGTTTTTTTTCACATCCTGCCCAAAATGTGTTTTTGCACCTGTGGTGCCAAATGGCGCAGTTGCTGTGCAAAATCACCTTTCGGCTAATGAACTGATGGTGCCACTGTTTATGAGATGGGGTCACAAAAAGCCCATGTTGAAAATTTGGAGTTTAAATACCAACAAACACCCAGGGTATTAGGGTTTCCAACCATAACGCCCCACCCTGTAGAGACTGACAGGCGTCGGGGGTGTGACTTGGGATTGTCGGCTTGTAATGCTTATGCCATTCCACACCCACACCCACCCTGAGCCAGTGACAGGCATTGAATGTGTGCTTTGGAGTCTTTGGCCCCAAAGTTCACCTCATTCTCCTATACTACACCCATCTCAGTGTATTTCCTTATGGAATGAGGTGAGCATAAGGCCCAGAGACCCCAAGGCACACCATGATACCTGTTGGTGTCTGCAGGGTAGGGCGAGGTAAAATGGCATGAACGGTATGACTGACGACCCAAAGGCACACCCCCAATGCTTGTCAGTCTCTGCAGGGTGGGGGTGGAGTTGGTGTCACTTCAATACTTCACTGTCATTCTTTTTATGCATCTCTCTAACTCCTGCTCTACCATTGCCAATGCCAGCAAGCCAACACTTGGCATAGAAAAATGCTTGTTTAATATGCTTATTGGTGGTTATCTGTTCCCATTGGTCTCCTTCTTTATACCCTTTTCTTTGCCTTTTTAGTAAACCCTTGGGTCCACTACTAGAGGCAATTACTTCATTATTGTTTACCTTTTCTTCTTTTTGCATTTTAAGCATTTTATTGTCTAGTTCCTGGCATAGTACGGTATTTTTACTCTTAACTCCTTTAATTCATTGCACTGTTTGCATGTGTATAGGCTGAAGTCATTTAGGGCAGCAATGGTGAACTCCTTACATATTTCACACCTAGTCCCTATTTCACCAGACAGTAGTTTAACAGTATTATCATCCATCCTAATAAGATGACACAGTATTTTACCTTAGGAGTTTTTTGGTGATGTGGCTGAACCCTATCAGAATACCTGCACTTGAGTCTGCTTACTCAGGCAGATTGTCGTATGCCATGGAAAAAAATGCTAGTTCATGCAGTGCCTGCTTCCAGTTTAGCATTTGCAACCACAGACAAAAAATTTCAATCTTCCTTATCTGACACTTTGCTTTGTTCAGTTTAAGGCCTGTTCCCCTGGCAACTTGAGTAACACTTTTTTCAGCATAGTGTCATTTTTCTTCTCTGTGGAGCCTCAAATCAGTATGACCTCAATATAAACTTTAACCCCTTTGATGCCTTCTAGGAGTTGCTGCATTGTTCTGTGGAAAATTTGTGGTGTTGAGCAGATGCCAAATGGTAGTCTTTTAAAGCAGTGACTCCCATACAGAGTGTTAAAAGTAGGGCTGCGTGAACCTCTAAAAGTTCTACCTCGCAAACTTTCTGAGTAGAACCAAAAAAGTTCTACCTGGTTCTGCAGAGTAGAACCCAGTAGAATCTGGTTCTACCAGGTTGAACTGGGTTCTACCATTTATAACTAAGTTCTACCAAGTAAAACCAGGTTCTACCAAGTAGAACCAGGTTCTACCAAATAAAACTAGGGTCTACTAAGTAAAAAAAAAAGGTTATACTAAGTTATACCAGGTTCTACAAATATCCCTGTGTGTTACTACTTAAAGTACTTGACTCGATGCAGCCAGCAGTACTATATCTACCTGCTAGGGAACAAATATCCCTATGTGTTACTACTTAAAGTACTTGACTGGACACAGCTAGCAGTGCTGTATTTACTGCTAGGGAGAAAATGTCCCTGTATTTTTCTGCTTAAAGAACTTGACTTGACGCAGCCATGAGTGGTAAAAAAGTAGCAACACTTCTTAGGCAATCCAGGCAACAGTGACAACAGTACATAAAATTCAGGACATTGCAGGAGTAACCCGTCATGGTACTCGGAGGATGAGCACAAGAGCCATCATAGTGCAGCAGCCAGTCTTAGTAAGCACAGTGATGGATGATGATGAGGAGGAGGAGAAGACAGAGAAAACTGAGGGAGAAATCAATGAAACAGATCCTGAGTTTGTAGTAGATAAAGTAGCAGCCAGTCTGTCAAGTAGCAGCAGTTCTGTGAAGTAGGATGATGATGAGGAGGACCACAGGGCCAGAAAAAGAGCAAAAAAGAGTTCTGGAAAGGATGGTGGTGCTAAGAAAAAAATTAATGGGGCATAATGAGACAACAACACCTGCAGTGGAGAAACAGAGAATAGAAAATGGACAGGGTTCTAGAGGAGTTGAGGCAGGAAGAGTTGCTGTGCATCAACATTCATTGATTGGCATGGAGAGATGGAAAGACCTCAGTAAGATACTGGCAGCAGCAGTGGCTGTAGTGGTGCCATGGGCAGTGGCAAACATATCCTCCCCATAAGCAGCAGTGCAGCAAAATCTGTGAAATCCGTAGTGTGGGATATGTATTTTTTTTTTTACACAAGATAAATCATCCTGCAGTCATGTGATTTGTAAACTATGCAAAACAAAATTAAGTCATGGTAAAGTGAGTACCTGGATGGGAACATCAATGATAATAAGACATATGAACAAGTCTCACATTTATCAGTATCAAAAAGCACAAAAGGAGGACACACAAGTTGTTACACTGCTGCACTTTGCTGAGGAGTATGATGATATGGATGTTTACCGAGGTCACGGTGATGATGTAATTGATGTGGAGTTGGAAGATGATGAAAGTCTGACGTCCAGTCAAAGCACAACATCTTCAATTTCACATTTCTTTACCCCTCTGAGCCCACTACCACAGCCTGCCAGGAGTCATACACCATCCATGTCCATGACATGTACCTCTCATGGTGGTAAAAGTCAAGGGAAGCTGCCAAGAAAATCTGCTGATATCAGCAAGTGTAGCAGTCATCAAATTTCACTGAAAGACTGTTTTGAGCAGTCACAGAAATATAAGTCCAACTGGCCTGAGGCAAGGTGATTAACAAAGGCAATTGGAGAGATGATAGCCATCGACTTGCTACCATTCTCCTTTGTGTCTATCCCAGGCTTTAAAGCATTAATGGAAATCGCTGTGCCCAAATATCAAGTCCCCAGACGGACTTATTTCTCAACTGTTGCCATCCCAAACTTCTATGATGCTATTCGTAACAGCATGTCTGAGGCTCTTAAACGTTCAATGGGCAAAAAAGTTCCATGTCACAACAGATATGTGGACCAGTGGCCAAACAACTGACTCTATGGCTGTGACTGGCCATTGGGTAAACTTTCCTCCCTCCTCCTCATCATCATCATCATGTAGTGGAACTGGTGGTAGTAGCAGCAAAAAAGCAAGGGTCTTTCTCTGTTCGCAGACAGGCAGCATTATGTATTTACAGTTTTGAAAAAGTTCACAAAGCGAAACATCTTCTGGAATTCCTTGAAGTAAAGTTTGCCGACTGGCTAACTCCAAAGTCCTTGCAACCAGAGTTTATAGTGTCTGACAATGCTTCTAATATTGTGAAAACAGTAAGGCTTGGTAATTTTACATATGTACCATGCTTTGCACACACTGTTAACTTGGTGGTGAAAGACTATCAGTGAGGACCAAAATGTTCTGAACTTGATTGCAGCTGCCCGCACTCTGTGCACCCACTTTGACCATTCTGTTAAAGCCAGAAAGTTGTTGTGGCAGATTCAAATAGAAAACAGTCTCCTTCTTCACTAGATAATCCAGGAAGTTCCAGCCAGGTGGAATTCCATCTACTATATGATGCAGGGAATGCTTGAGCAGCAGAAAGTCATCCATCAGCATGCAGTCCAACATTGGGAAAGGAGATGTGAATATCAGCCCCAATCAGTGGTATCTGATGGAGAATCTTAATTGTATTCTTAAACCCTCTGAGAAGGCTACATGAGTGGTGAGCTCTGATGGTGCTGGGCTAAGACAGATATTATCCTTAATCTCACTCATCAGAATGAGACTGGAGCCTCTTGAGTCACAGTTCCTTGACACTGATAACATCAGTGCTGCATCCCTTGTGGGAAAAATGTTGAACACATTCCTGGCTGACGAGTGCATTGTAAATATGTACAAAGCAGAACATTACATTTTGGCCACACTTCTTGATCCTCAGTTTAAGGATACAGTTGAGACATTCTTCAACCCACATGACTTTAAAGATCTAGAATACTATCGCGAACTGTTAATTGAGAAAATGTCAGCATGTATAGTTGAGAAAAGTAGTACATCGTTAGTGCCCTTGTGGCAACATTCAAATTCTGAACAAGATCTGGTGGAGAGTGAGGGAGCACAATCTGCCATTGCTGCTGCTGCTGGTGCCACCACTACTGATGTTTTTTGTCATTAAACACCAACCAGAACTGCTGCAACACCACAAGAGGCCAAACCACTGTGGGACATGCTGTCAGATTTTGGTCTGATAAAGACAGCTGGAAAGGCTCAGCCAGCTATTGTGGTACCAGAAGTCACTGCTGCAAAAATGATGAAAGATTATATGGAGGAGACTGTACATCTCACTGTAGGTGATGAACCATTGCTGCATTGGCAACAGAAAAAAATCTATGTGGCCTTCTTTAACTGAGATCACAATTAAGTACCTCAGTTGCCCACCCGCAAGCACATATTCCAAGAGAATTTTCAGTGCTGCTGGAGCAATAGTGAATGACAAAAGAACATGTCTTTCCAAAAAGAATGTAGAAAGGCTCAGTTTTCTTAAAATGAACCTGCCACAGTTCAAAAACATATACAGTCCAAAATTTATGCAGGCTGACAGCACCCAGATGGCATGCCATGCTAATTTATGGCCCATGGCCACAGCCATTGGGTTCTATTAGTAGTTCAGTAGAGGGTTACTACTTATGCCAATCTTCAAGTAGGAGACACTCAGTAGCTGTACTGTTGTCACTTTTGCCTGGATTGCCTGAGAAGTCCTACTGTTTTTTATACCACTCATGGCTGCGTCAAGTACTTTAAGTAGTACGACAGGGATGTTTGTTTCCCAGCAGGTAAATAAAGCACTGCTGGCTGCGTCAAATCAAGTACTTCAAGTAGTAAGACATAGGGATATTTGTTCCCTAGCAGGTAAATACTGCTGGCTGCGTCGAGTCAAGTACTTTAAGTGGTAAGACACAGGGATATTTTCTCCCTAACAGATAAATACAGCACTGCTTGCTGCGTCGAGTCAAGTACTTTAAGTGGTAAGATACAGGGATATTTTCTCCCTAACTGGTAGATAACATCACTGCTGGCTGTGTCGAGTCAAGTACTTTAAGTGGTAAGACATAGGGATATTTTCTCCCTTAAAGATAAATACAGCACTGCTTGCTGCATCGAGTCAATTACTTTAAGTGGTAAGACACAGGAATATTTCTCCCTAACAGATAAATACAGCACTGCTTGCTGCGTCGAGCTAAGTACTTTAATTGGTAAGACACAGGGATATTTTCTCCCTAACAGATAAATACAACACTGCTTTCTGCATTGAGTCAAGTACTTTAAGTGGTAAGGCACAGGGATATTTTCTCCCTAACAGATAAATACAGCACTGCTTGCTGCGTCGAGTCAAGTACTTTAAGTGGTAAGACACAGGGATATTTTCTCCCTAACTGGTAAATAACAGCACTGCTGGCTGTGTCGAGTCAAGTACTTTAAGTGGTAAGACATAGGAATATTTCCTCTCTAATAGATAAATACGGCACTGCTGGCTGCGTCGAGTCAACTACTTTAAGTGGTAAGACACAGGGATATTGTCTCCCTAACTGGTAGATAACAGCACTGCTGGCTGCGTCGAGTCAAGTACTTTAAGTGGTAAGACACAGGGATATTTTCTCCCCACCAGGTAAATACAGCACTGCTTGCTGCATCGAGTCAAGTACTTTAAGTGGTAAGACACTGCTGGTGCTAGATGTGTCAAGTCTACAAGTCTGAACACAGTGAAATTGTTTCCCAGATAGGTCAGTAAAGCACTAATAGTAGGACTAGAAGAATACAGTATGAAAGAAGGGATTCCTTCAAAGTAAACTCAGCTCTCCATGTTTGCACTTGAAGCTCAATGCCCTCAACTACTGCTATTGCCTTCTCTGTATAATTTTTTTTTAAACTTTATAGCTTTTTCTGTTGGCTTTTTGTCCTACAGTCAGTGTAGAGACTACAGAATTACAGAGAGAGAGATTTTATTTTAACAACACCAAGTCAACTCAGCAAGCATCATCATCACTGCAGTGAGTACTGTAGTACAGCACACTACAGTAACAGGCTGCAGCACGAGTGTCTCTCTCTCTAGCCTGCCTGTACTTAATTAATTTCACTCCCCTGCTGCAGTGACTAGTACAAAAAAAAGTAAACATTTCAATTGGATTCACAGTCCACTAGCATGTTTTCTGCTCTCCTCAGACTAGAGCAGCCATCAACAGCACAGAGAGACAACTCTCTCCCGCGTCTCTCTCACACACTAACACTACGTATGCCACAAATGTGCAGCAAGCTGGCAGCATCCCATGTGTTTTTGTGACCTACTGCACCAACCGTTGCTAGTGTTGAATGCGTATGCAGTGGGAGAGGCAGAGCGAGATCACCCTTCGTCCAATGATGGCGAGTGATACTGAGGGGCAAGGGTGACTTACGTGCTGCTGGTGGTGTCCCATGACTGTCCCTCTGCTGCATCACATGATGTAAAGACCGGGGAGCTGATGGAGTATGCGCAGAGCTGCAGAAGCCACAGATGGCAAGGTAAAAAAAATGTTTTTTCAGTTACTGGAGCGAACCTTGTGAACCAAAGTTCGCATTTTTGGAGAAAATGTTCAAGCTAAGCGGACAGATGCGAACACAGAGAGTTTGCATATTTTATTGCCAAGAATGAACTGAACTTGCAGCCCTGGTTAAAAGTACATAAGCATGCACTTTCTGGCATTAGAGGTATTTGCCAGAATCCTGAGGAGGCATCCAATATTGAAAAATATGTGGCCCCTGCCATTTCATCCAGAATTTCATATCTAGTGGGACCATGGAAATGCTGTCTTTTAATGCATGTATTCAACTCTTTTAGGTCCAGCACAAGCATAGTGACCCATCTTTTTTTTCGATGCTCTCCAAGGAGTGAACCATGGTGTCATCTCCTCCGACATCCATGTCTATTAAGTGTTTCAGTTCCTTTTTCAGCCTCTCTCTCAGGGCCACAGGTACTCTTCGTGCTGCATGAATTACTGGAACTGCATTCTCATCCACAGTGGTGTGATGTGTAATGAGGAAACGTGCCCAGTCCCTTAAAACATCATTGTATTCAGAAACGATATTATCAGCGACAGGCATTTTTTTAAATGTTTTTATTTATTAAAAGTCTAGGAATTACAACCCTTTGAGTCAGGGACTCATTTACAAAGGCTCCACATCATAACAGAAAAGGAAGACAAATAAAATTAGTAACTACAGTAGATTAGAACAGACAGATACAGTGAACATTACCAGAAGTGCACATAGTAAATTTAAATAAACATTCGATATAGATACATGTTATTACAGGGACGAGAAATCAGTCCATTGGGCCTCGACCAGGGGGCAGAGGTTTGAGAGCAGAGATGGAGGAAGGGAGGAGGGAGCAAGAAGGGTTAAAGGCAGTCACAGTTGAAGATGTACACAATGTAGTCATGCAGCTCTTTTTTGAAAGGACACAGTTTGGGTATGGAGAGGAGATGCCCTGGGATTGAGTTCATCCAGAGGGGAAGCCTATATTGAAAGGACCTTTGGTCAGTATTGGATTTGACAAAGGGGATGTGAAAGGCAGTAGTGTCTGAATGTCTTGTAGCCCGCCTCAGCAACCCCGGTTGAAGAAGTGAAAGACAACCAGGAGGAGATAGGCCCAATTGGATTTTTTGGGCAAGTCGGCAGGTCTGGTAAAATAGTTGCCCTTGGAAGTTTAGTCAAGCTGATAGTTGGTTGAGGTCACATGTGTGTGTGAGCTGTTCACTGCCTGTGGCCAGTCAACAGGCCTTATTTAAGGTATGTTTGATTTTGGACAGGGCAGTGTCCATGGCGGAGCCATAGATGACTGTAGATGACTGTGCTGTAGTCAACCAGGGAAAGGATAGAGCTAGAGATAGCTAATCAGGGGGGAGGCAGGGTCTGAGTCTATATAGGAGGCCAATTCTGGAATTAACTGCAGAGCAGGTAGACACGATATGGTCACGGAAGGTGAGAACCGAGTCAAATGTGATCCCTAGATATTTAAAGCTGGTGACAGGTTCCAAAGTGGTTCCCTGGGAATTGTGTATAGAGAGGACAGCCAAGTTGTGTTTATGTTGGGAGTGGGCAAATAGCATGACCTTAGTTTTTGTATAGTTGAGGACTAGCTTATGGGTGGCAAACTAGGATTCTATTTCCGTGAAGGAGCCCTGTAACGATATTTGGAGCTAGGCAGGGTCTGGATGTTGACTAAAAATCACTGCATCATCTGCATAGAGGAGGAGACATCCAGTGGAGGCCATGGGTAGGGAGTTTAAGTACAGCGAAAAGAGGAGTGGGCCAAGGATGGAGCCTTGAGGGACACTCGATCGAACAGGAAGGTTTGTGGATAGGGTATTATTGATCTTTACTTGCTGGGTACGTCTGTGAAGATAGTGAGAGAACAAGCCAGTGGCCTCCTGGGATATGCCAGCAGAGAGGAGGGAGTCAATCAGCATAGGGTGACTGACTGTGTTCAAGGCCTTGGAGAGATATATGTAAACAGATCCAGCCAAGGCTCCCTGGTCAAGGGCATCATGGATATAGGAGGTATACTCCAGGAGGGCAGTGGTTATACTATGTCCCTTCCTGAAACCATGCTGTTGTAGGCATAGAAGGTGATATGAGTCCAAGTATTCGGTGAGTTGATCAGCAACAATTTTTTCTAATGCTTTAGAGAGGGGAGGTAAGTTAGATATGGGTCTATAGTTGCTGCGGGCAGTATGATCGCCATTCTTATGTACAGGTGTAATGACTGCCCTTTTCCACTGTGTAGGGAACTACCCTAGGCACAGAGACATATTGAGGATTTTGGTTAGGGGAGTTTGTACTGCATCAAGAGCCAAGGAGAGCAGCTTTGTGTCTAGGGAGTCACCACTTTGTCTGGTTTTACCAAGGAACTTGGAGAGATGGGTGAGTGTAGCGCTACGGCAGATTGTCTTAAAGCGAAAAGGTGGGACCCGGGGGGGGGGGACTGACCAGTGGAGGTAGAGAAGAAGTCAGGGGGAGGACAGAACTGAGGTCAGAGAAAGCAGCATTAAAAACAATCACAATCTTGTCAGGGTCTTGGGTGGGAGTCCCATCAACGATTAGCATGGAGGAGGAGGGGGGAGGACTTACCATTTAGTTCCTTAATATTCCTTAATATTCTCCCAGAAATTCCTCCAATTTTCCCAGGTGATGGTGAGTTTGGCCTGATAATAGACTGCCTTAGCTTGGCAGATAGCCCAGGTGCAGGAGTTAAGGGCAGCGTGGTAGAGTTGACGATCAGCAGGGTAGCCAGACTCCAAGGCACGGTGCCACAGATCATTGTGGGCTATCATTTGGTTGAACAAGGACTGATTTATCCAGGGAGAGGATTGATTTTTTACAGTCCACTTCACGAAGGAGGCAAAGATATCACAAGCGGCTTGGAAGGAGCTAATGAAGAAGGACAGAGCGGCATCCACTTAGGTCAGGTGATCGAGAAGGGACCAGTCGAGATTTAGAAGGTGATTGCAGAAATGTACTAGGGAATCTTTCTTCAGCTGATGGTGCCTAGAGATCCTCGTGGGGGAGGATTTCCAGCTGTTGGACCAGAAGCAGGTGACCGTGGAGTGATCACTGAGTGAATCAGACAGGAACTGGACATCCTGTACATGCTCAGGATGATTAGTGAAGATGAGATCAATTAGAGAACTGGTATCCCTGCTGTAGTTTACCCTGGCAGGTGACAGTATCATCTGAGATAGATTTTGGGTGGCAGCTGCATCCCTGAGACAGGACGTCTGAGGGGCAAGCCAATTTGTGTTGAAATCCTCGAGTACAATACTTTCTGAATTTTTGGGGAGCTGGGCAATGATGTTTAGGATGGATGCAAAAACATCCTTCTGATTATGGGGAAGAATGTAGACTTACATCAGGTAGAGTGATTTGCCAGAGTTGCCAACAGCAACCTTTAGGGTGAGAGTCTGGGCACCAGCACTGGGGTGTGTTGTTAAAACTGTGATGCCTTGCAAAGAGTCCCGGAGGTAAAATGCACACCCCATGGAGCAGGGGAGGACTTGCAGAGAAGAAGAGACACAGAGAGGAGAAAAAGCAAGGAATACATTTCCTGGCAGCAGGACGAGGGAGTTAGATAGTGGAGGAGCAGTTTAGTTAGAATATCTAAATAGTGATCGGAATTGGGTTGGATAGTTAGCAGCCACTAGTGGCAGGCACAGATAACCTGCCTATGTGAAAGTGGGCTGATTGGTTTTGTAAGGTCACCTAACAAGCTCTATATAAATGAGTCCACCAAGGGTGGTGGTGGGGCAATGGGATAGCCAACGTGAACACTGTGGGCCTCCTTCCCAGCAAGCTGGAAAATATCCTAGGGCTTCTGGGCTTGCCAGCTTTCAGCTCTGGGAAATCTTTACCTGACTGCAGCGACAGGGGTCCATTCCAGGGAGGCTCAAGTGTCTGACCCTCACGACCTGCACCCATGAAGGGAGCCTATGTTGTGCTGTAGAAGAGAACAGAGGAGACAGAATTTAGTAAGGTGAGTGGCAGGGGAGCTCAGAGGACATGGGGAGGGGATTCAGAAATGAAGAAATCACAGGTGAAACTAATCCGAATTTGAGGGGAGAAGTGCAGTGAGGGCCTTTCTGGAAATATTATTCTAAATGCAGGCTTAACTATATCAGGTGGAAAAAAGTAGCAAATGGAGATTTTTTGCCCAAAATGAATGCAATAGACAGCTTTTACAGACTACATTACAAAACTAGGAGCTGGCTAATCATAAGGCAGTCATTAGCTAACAGATGGAACATTAGGCTAGAAAAAATACATTTAAATGACTAAATTGTGTTTAAAACAGGCAGAAAATAAATGTGATAAGGCAGTAAATTTAGGCACAAAAAATACATGCAGTAAGACAGCTTTTTTAGGCCAGGAGATTCAAACTGGGAGTTGGCACCAAAAAACTCCATCTCTATCATGATCCCACCAGCTCTTAAGGTGCAAGCAGGAACAGACTGTTTAGGCTATAGAATTCTGTGAGATAGTTCTAAGCAAAAACTATCTTTACTTGTGTGGGGTCAGAAAATCCTTAAGGCAGAAATTTAAATGTCCTTCTCAGAGCGAGCTGGAGAAATATCTGCAGGGCTTCTGGGCCTGCCAGCTTTCAGCTCTGGGAAATCTTTACCTGACTGCAGCGACAGGGGTCCATTCCAGGGAGGCTCAAGGGAGGGTGTCCAACCCTCATGATCTGCACCTATGAGGGGAGCTTGTGTTGTGCTGTAGGAGAGAACAGAGGAGACAGAATTTAGTAAGGTGAGTGGCAGGGGAGCTCATTTTCTATTGCAAACAATTTTTTTCTATCAGACCCAACTTCTGACTGGTGTCTAGCCCCAAAACTGGCATTTGTCCTATGCAACAATTACAAAATTGTGTTTACTGACCTTGCCTTTGTGCTGGAGATTCACTGAGCAGTACTCTATAATGGGTATGGTTAGTCCATTATATGCCTTTAAAACAGTAGTATTCTTCTTTATCTGTGGTTTATTTGGTATCCTACACTACAGTCGAGCTGGGTTCCATTCATTCTTCTGTGAGATGCCATGCTTATCTAGAGCCCCTATAAAGAGTGTATTTTCACTACTTGAGTCCTCCATTTCAGTGACTGCATGCACTTCATTTCTCTGTCCACAACATCTTATGAAGTGATTAAGTTGTCTACAGGATCTGCACTGTTGGCCATTGGCATGACAATTTCTGTAGGCATGTTGCTTACCACAGTTGCAGCAGAGTTTACTTGCACACTTTCTTTGTGTGGTTGCAGCTCTTCCTGTCTCTTTTTGTCATACCTCTTGCTTTGTAAAACTTGTAGGGGACCTTTGAGCTCAATTCTTTGCAGTTTGCACAGCAGCAACCTCAGAGCTGTCCTTCGTGTCTTTTGCTGTAGCGAGAACTTTAATTTGCATATGAGTTTGCTCAGCAGCCTGCCAAATCTGGATGGCTTTTTCCGTAGTTAGTTCAGAGTCTCTTAATAGATGTTCTTTGACTTTTCCTTCAGAACAGCCCATCGCAATTTGGACTCTTCTCAAAGAATGGGAAAGAGTGCCAAAATTATAGGATTGTGCTTTTTGTTTCAAATCAGTGGCAAATCCTTCTATTGTTTCTTGTTCCTTTTGCATTCAGGATCTAAATACAGTACATATCTTTCATAAGTCTCATTTTTTCTTGGCACACAGTATGCTTTAAACTGCTGCATTACAGTATCATAGTTCTGCCTGCTATCTTCAGACAATTGAAAGGTATTATATATGTCTAAAGCTTCTGAGCCTGCTACAGTCAGTAATAAAGCTACTTTTTATGGGCTGTCTTTTTTGTTTGACCCAGTTGCTTGTAAATAAGGGTTGAAACATTGCTTGAAACATTTCCATGTTTCTTCTAAATTACTCATGAACCTGATCTCTGGTGGAGGTGTTAGTTGCTCCATTTCAGCAGTCTCCAGTATCGATGAGAGCAGCCCGCCAAAATTTACATTCACTTGAACCTATATCACTGTGAGGCTTGTCTGTTCTTCTACCACAAGAATTCTCTGTCTTTGTTGCTTCTCTTTTGTTTGTTTTTTTCAGAAAAATCCTGAAATCACTCCTGGCACTATGTCTTGTTTTGTAGTATTCAAAACAAAGGGTTCAGTAGAATCTTTAACAACACTTTATTACAAGATGTTTGGCTACTTACGGACAAAGACTAATGGTTCAAAGACCCTTCAAGCAGGCTGGCCCCTTGTTACATGATCTCTTTGTTTTAATTCATAGACCTTGAAACTCTCTTCCTGTACTGAGATGTAACAGAGACTTGCCTGCCTGACAGTACTTGCTATTTATGTCTAGTACCTTATCAGCACAGGGATAAGGCTTCCTTCTGGTACATAAGTGAGAAGAGAAATGCAGCAGGAGGAATATTGAGGATAAGGAGGGCAGTAAGGCAAGGCAAGGCAACTTTTATTTCTTTGGCGCCCAATCCAGGAGGTTCTGGGTGCTGTACAGGTATAAACATTAAAGTGAGACACTGCATGCATAGAAACATAAATAAAAAATTAAAGCAGGATAAAGATAAAAACAGCAAGCTTAAAAACAGAATATATCAACATTAGCTAATGAGTAAATACTGACGTCCCTAAGGATCAATGTCTAGAAATGCCAAGGCAAATAAATAGGTCTTGAGGCGGGTCTTAAAAACCCTGACTGAAGGGCCTCCCTCATAGAAGGTGGTAGCGAGTGCTACAGGACGGGACCAGTGACACTAACAGCCCTGTCACCGGTAGTTTTTATCCTCATCCTGAGAATCGCAAGGAGGCCCCTAGAGGAAGAGCAGAGGGAGTTGGCATTAGTGGCAGGTTTTAGAAGGTCAGACAGGTAGCCAGGACCAAGTCTATATAGGGCCTTAAAGGTGAGCAAGCCCACCTTGAAGAGGATCCTCCACCTGACAGGCAGCCAGTGCAGTTCGCGCAACACTGGGGTAGCATGACTGAATTTAGAAAGTCCTGTCAGCAGCCTAGAGGCAGCATTCTGCTCCAGCTACAGTCAGTGAAGCATACCTCCAGAGGCCCTGAAGTAGAGTGCATTACAGTAGTCGAGTCTAGACATCACAAAAGCATGCACCAAAGTGGGGAGGTCCCCAGGAGGAACTAGGTGTTTGATCCTAGCAATATTCCTCAGATGGTGAAAACTACTTTGGATGACGGACGACACCTGAGGCTCAAATGTCAGTCCTTCATCAAGGAAAATGCCTTTATCGTGCACCCTAGAGGAAGCCTTCAATGGTGCAGGCCCCAGGGTTAAACCTGTTGCCACGCCAGAGGCAATCCTATCACACCTTAGATTCGACTCCACCACCAGTACCTCCATCTTATTGGGATTCAGTTGCAACCAGCTGGAGGACATCCAGTCATTGATCTCAGTGAAGCAGCTATTTAGCACATCCACGGTGTCTGGTGTTCCAGGGGCAAAGGAAAGATACAACTGGGTATCATCTGCATAGCAGTAAAAACCCATGTTGCATGAGCTCACCCAGGGGCAGCATGTACTCAGCGAACAGCATTGGGCAACTGGACAGAGCCCTGAGGTACTCCACAGGACAGGAGGCTGGGGGGGAGAAGAAATTCCCCATCACCACCTGCTGCCTCCTATTTGCGAGTAGTCCCCAGTAGGGGAAGACTGCGCAAAAGAGGATCAAGGAAAAGCTGCCATCTTGAACAGGTACTTCTGATCAGTCTTTACAGTGGAGGTGAGGATGGACTACCTGGAAGCAGTAGGAACAAAGGTGGAAAGAGGTGGCACAAGTCCATTTTCAGAGGAAAGAGTCCTGAAGGGACTTGGAGCTCTGAAAGTGAACAATGTTATGGGACTGAACAGGATACACCCAAGGGTACTAAAGGAACTCAGGGAGGTGCTAGCTGCCCCACTGGCTGTCTTATTCAATAGCTCACTGGAAACAGGTGTGGTTCCAGAGGACTGGAGGACAGCAGTTGTGGTTCCTCTCTATAACAGCAGCAGCAGTGAGGAGCTAGCAACTAATGGCTGGTCAGTCTGATATCAGTGGCAGGGAAATTAATGGAAACCATGATAAAGGAAACATTAGTAGAGTATCTTGAATCCAGAGGAAGCATGGATTCATGTGGGGGGTGGGGGTGATTTCCTACTAGATGAACCTCATTGATTTACTTGACTATTTGGGCGTCATCATCACCGATGACCTGAAATCATCCAAGCAGATCACTAAAGCAGTAGGTAAGGCTAGAGGGATGTTGGGGTGTATTAGTAGGGGTATCACAAGTTGAAAGAGGGAGGTAATAATCCCCCTTTACAAGACACTGGTTAGGCCCCATCTGGAGTACTGCGTGCAGTACTGGAGGCCACACCTTCACAAGGACATTAACCAAATTGAGGCAGTCCAGAGAAGGGCAACCAAAATGGTGAAGGGACTGCATCAGAAAACATATGAGTACAGATTAACTGAGCTCAATATGTATACCCTAGAGCAAAGGAGGGAGAGTGGCAATATGATTGAAACATTCAAACATCTTAACGGCATTAACAAGGTGAAAGAGTCTAACATGTTTCAATATAAGAAAAATAGCAGGACAAGAGGACACAGCATGAGATTAGAGGGAGGCCGATTAAGGGGTAATGTGAGGAAGTTCTTTTTCACAGAAAGAGTGGTGGATGCATGGAACGGCCTACCTCAGGAAGTGGTTGATATGAATACAGAGCAGGGCTTCAAACAGGCATGGGATAGGCATAAGGGAGCAATACAGATGAGTATGACTAGATAGGCCATTGACAGGGCAAAGGCCAATGGCACATTCATAAGGTAGAAAAAGAAATGGGCAGACTGGATGGGCCTTGCAGTCCTTATCTGCCGTCAACTTCTATGTTTCTGTGTTAGGTGACCAGGTAAATAGATCAGGGGAGTGCAGTAGATGTGGCTTATCTCCACTATAGCAAGGCCATTTACACTATGCTGCACAGGAGATTGATAAAGAAATTGAGCAGCCAAGGAATGAGATCCAAAGTGGTGAACTTTGTAAGGAACTAGTTAATTGATAGGTGAGAAAGACTGGTGGTTGCTTTCCATGACAACACAAAACTCAGCGGGTGAGTGGACAGCAAGGAGAGAGGGAGGCGGAGAGCTGCAGGAAGATCTCAAAAGGTGTAACAATGAATACACATCAGTTGAAATTCAATGCGAAGAAGTGCAAGGTGATGCACTTGGGTAGAGCAAACCCTAGGACAGAATACTGGTTAAACAGGGTCAAACTTAGCTCCTCGGCTGAGGAATGGGATCTGGGGGTCATCATTAGGGGTGACCTCAAGCAGGGAAGCCACTGTATTAAGGCATACAGCAAGCCTAACATGGTGCTGGGATGTACTGGAAGGGGTATAGATAGCAGAGACAGGAAGGTGGTAGTGCACTTTTGCCAGTCCTTAGTGAGGCCTCACTTGGAATACGTGTCCAGCTCTGGAGGCCTCACCTCAGAAAAGATACTAATAGGTTGGAGGTAGTCCAGAGAAGGGCAACAAAGATGATACATGGCCTTCAGGGAGTCACCTATGAGGAGAAGCTGAAGGCTTTAAATATGTACTCATTGGAGACTAGGAGGGAAAGGGGGACTATGATAGAGACATTCAAGTTCCTCAGAGGTATAAACAAAGTGCTGCACACAGTGCTTTCCATCAGGAACACCAAGTCTACAACAAGGGAGCACGAGTGGAAATTAAAAGGTGGAAAATTCAGGAGGAACATCAGAAAGCACTACGTCTCAGAAAGGGTGATGGAGCCATGGAATAGACTACCACCTGAAGTGTTGGTTGGAAAGTCGGTGTTGAGTTTTAAGCACATGTGGGCCAAGACTCGGGCACAATCACACAGTGCTAGAGAAGGCTTGGATTGACATCTAGGGGGACAGGACCCGATGTGACAGTAGGTCCCCAGAACCCATGTTGGGTAGACTCGATTGACCGCAAGTCACCTTCTGCTGTCATTTTCTATGTTTCTATGTTTCCACAGAGTTAGACCTTACCTTCTAGACAACACATGCAACATTTCAGCTAATTTCGTCAAACGCTGCCAGTGCTATTAAGATGCAAAGTTAAGGGGTTTAACACAGAACCTCTCGCTTAACCCTAACTATAGGGGCACTACCACACCCCTATAATAAGATGTGATAGTACCTGTACATTAGGGTAGAGTAAGCACCTTAATGTTAAACCCCAGTTTTGCACTGTAATAACTCTGCTCCTGTTCAAGCAATTTGAACAGATTTGGTAGGTGTAGAGTCTGGCACAGCGTCTCTGGATCCCAAACATTTTGTTTCAATCATTTGGGGCATTACAGAAGGCAAAAATGCTTACATTCACCCAAATTAAGAAATTTTTATTTGCTCACCTGTAACTAGAAAGTGTTTTTTAAGACTTGAAACTTACAAGTTGATAGAATTTGGCAAAAGGTAGCCACTTTTGCAAGTCTGAAGTTTTTAACTTATATAATTTTTAAAATACAGTATAGGGTAAACACTATACCATTTTCTGTGTATGCTCAGTTCAAAAATGAGCATTCTATGGATAGCTGGATTTTTGCATTAGCAGTTTGAGTGAAAGTCATTTCTTTCAAACTGCTTTCATCAGCTGGTTGACAAAAACAGTTTGAGGCAAATCAAAAGTGATTTCATTGAAGTAATTTCACCCACACTGCTAATGCACAGAAACCCACCCACAGAACGCCTCCCTATCTAGCAACATTTATATTACAATTACCTGAGTATGAGTGCCCAATCCCATCATTGGTATCCCCCCTTCCAACCTTTATGTTACAATTACCTGAGGGCAAGTCCCCAATCCTATCACTGGTATCCCCCCTTCCAACATTTATGTTACAATTACCTGAGGGTGAGTGCCCAATCCCATCACTGGTATCCCCCTTCCAACATTTATGCAACATTTACCAGACGGAGGATACCAAATCCCACCGCCAGTATCCCCTTCCCTCTTGACCCAGAGTTTCACTAAAAAGTCTGGCAGGTGCCCAGTCCCACCAGACATTGCAGCTTTTTTTAAATGCTCCCTGTGAATAAGAAGTGAACTGGGAATTCCACCCCTGGTACCACTAAATGCAAAAAAAAACATCCCCTGCAGTTTGCCCATCTCCCACATAGCTGGCAACACTGGTGCGCCCAGCCCTGGTGCTGCCAAAAAGTCTGCTGACAATGGGGTGCCCAGGGATCTTTTTTTTTAACCAGAAAAGGAAAAAAAGTTTCTCGTTAATCTCTGACCCCCGAGCCCCACTCAGCTGCCAGTGCTCCACAGCCAGGTTTAGGTACTACTGTTGCATTGACATAGTAAAATAGTGCCACAGTAATTTGAGGTCAAGTGGGACTCTAGCTCCATCAGCCCCACCTCCTTTCATAAGCATGATGTAATAAGTACGTTGAGCAAACATGCACTGATTTTTAGGGATATGACGTCCCTTCTTCTACGTGGTGTTGTTTTGAATCCCAGGGACCAAAGATCCCTGAAATGACTTTGAGATTTGATTTTGGGTAGGAATACAAAAGATGTTAACAGTTTAGAATCAAAGCCTTTTCCTTACCCCTAACTGGCCTTTACAGCATTGGATATCAATACTAATAAAGAGTGAGTAAGTGAGTGAGTGAGTGAGTGAGTGCATGCCAGAGTGAGCAAGTGAGTGAGTAGAACATGGGTGTTGTTTATTTTGCATTGAATTCCTGATTTTGTAATGAGAATTTACTACACTGTATTGCTGCACATGGCTTTTTTGGGTAATTGTCAAGTTAAGCAAGCCTGCTGATTTAAAATAATTTGTGTAAGCATCGTTACTCACTTTTTGTAAGATATTTACTAATCATGTGTATTAGGTAGTGTAGCATAGTGATTAGAGCACAGAACTGTGAACTAGGAGAGTGTTCCCAAGTTCAAATCCCACCAGAGTCACTTTCTCATGATCTGTGACTTTGAATTTATCACAGTTCTTCTGTTCACCTAGCAGCAAAATTAGGTAACAGCAGGATCCCTCTGAAAATGAGATTTTACTTATCAGCTTGGATATCCTAGGCAAATAAATTAAATTGTAAAAAAAAAGTGACAAACGTAATCAATTGCTGTAATGTTGCCTGACCAAACATCTACTAGGAAAACTAATATTTTCAATGTATATGTCAGTGAAGTCTGCCATTATGTCACACTGATGCAAGCATCTCAGTGTATACTGAGGTAAAATATATTAACTGAAGAAAATAAGTACCAGTGAGCACATTTGATTTGCTCTTCCGAATTTGTATGAAGATGTTTCTCGCCCTCTTCTATCTGTCTCAGCTCACGTGACAATACTAGAGTATATCTGAAAACTGTTGAATTTTGTGTATTGTGGTATATTGTATTTTAATTCTTATATTATTTATATTGTACTTTATTATTCCCTGACTGTGTTTCTGTGTGTTAGTGTTCAACACTTCTGTATTACCCCATTCTATACGTTGCTGTTTCTTAACTTATGTATGTTGTCCTACCCAGGACCTCCTTGAAAATGAGCATGCTCACTGGAGCCCTTTCCTGGTGAACTAAATAAATGAAGTGAAAAGTTAAATCAAATGAGCTAACACTTGCCCTGTGTTTCCTGTATCATCTGGCACATTGGCGTCAGCTAAAATTTACTTTCCCTAAAACAAAATGTTTGCACTGATGAAATCGTTCCTGAAAGGTGAAAGACTGAAGAAAACTGGAAACTGATACCCTGGGTGCATTCACAGATCTGGGGCCCCATTACCAGAAGGACCACTTGGCAACAATTGTGACTTGTGACTTTGTGCTCCATTGTGCCATGCACAACCAGGTCTGCAAGCCTTTTGTGCTCCATTGTGCCATGCACAACCAGGTCTGCAAGCCTTTCCTGTATGGTCGCAAAACATATTGCGACCGTATGAGTAAGAAGGCAGAGTTCATCATACAAATGGTCCATGGACAATTCACAGAGTAGGACAGCCCTTTCAGACTCAGTCACAGAGTTTTATGCTACCCCACCCCTGTCTTTACAACTACTGTGGGCAAGTAACAGGGGATATTGCAAACCCACAAATGGGTTCAGAGGAGCTGACAGCAGATAGAGACTGTTGTGGTGCTGCAGGAACAATTACAGTGCGCAGGAGAATGGGACTAGGGTGGGGATTTCACCAGAAGCCAAGCAGTGCTGATGGTCATGGGAGCAGGGTGGGTACTGAGGGTCAAGGAAGCAGGGCAAATACTGAGGGTCATGGGAACAATGGGGGTACTGAGGTTCATGGGAGCAGGGTGAGTACTGAGGGTCATGGGAGCAGGACAAGTACTGAAGGTCATGGGAGCAGAACAGGCACTGAGGGTCATGGGATCAGAACAGGCACTGAGGGTCAAGGAGCAAAGCAGGCACTGAGGATCAAGGGATCACGGGCAGGTACTAACGGTCAAGGGAAGAGGACAGGTACTGAGATTCATTGGAGCAGAGGGGTGCTGAGGGTGAAAGGAGCAGGGCAGGTATTGAAAGTCAAGGGAGCTGGGTGGGTACTGAAGGTCTGGGATCTTGGCTGGTATTTAGGATCATTGTAGTAGGGCTGGCACTAAGGGTCAAGGGAGCAGATCAGGTACAGTAGGTCATGGGAGCAGGGCAGGCACACAGGGTCATGGGAGCTGGGAGGGTACTGAAGGTCAAGGGAGCTGGGCAGATACTGAGGGTCATGGGAGTAGTGTGAGTATTTTATTTATTTTTATTTTAGAATGTGTGGACTAAAAAGGCGCACCAAGTTGAAACTCATTTGCAGATACATTCCTGGAGCACAAGGATGTTAAGCGACTTGCCCAGGGTCATGTAGTATTTATGCGGAGGTTGTGGAAACCAACTCCAGATCTACTGGATGTACTAAGCTCATTTGCAGCTCTTTGCTCTAATCTCTAGGCTATAAAGCCAACCTATCAATAATAACTGAAGGCTGGAGCCACACAACTTCCCTCTCTCTGTCCCCCCCACCCATGTTTTCATGCAACTGTCCTCAAAAATAAAGAATGATGTGGGCGTGCTCCATTATCCATCCCTTTTTGCACTGGGTACATGCCTTTTGCCAATTTCTTCTTAATATGTCTGTCCCCTTCTCCTCTACTGTATTCATTCTGGCCTTCCTGTCGCAGGCCCCCATATTCCTCTCTCCCTGTTTAAATGGCTCACTGTGGGGAGTCACGTGATGCTGTTTTCGTGCTAGCTGCACTCTCTGCAAGCTCCGCTTACCCCTGCCTAATAAGTGTGTATACTGCTCAGCTTTTTACAAATTTGCTGCCGTACGAACCCGTTAAGGTTGTGGACGTCTAGAGGTAGTGGCTGGTTTCTTCAATGGAGGAGGAGATGCCGAAGGCTTTGCCTAAACGTACGCCACCCCGGAGAAGGCCACAAAGAAATCGCGGGCCTTGCCTACGCAACCCTCCCAGTCCTGAAGCTCTGGTAGCGGAGAGGAAGAGCCGCTAACGCTGACGCGCTTTCTGGAAGAGTTCCGTCCTTTTAGGGCAGAGATGGAGGATATGGCCTCAGAAATTAAGAACATCACTTGCACCCTGAATGATCTGTCCAAAAGAATGACAGATAATGAAGCCCGGGTATTTTCGCTCGAGAACAGGGCGGAGAAGTTGGAAGGGGTGCTCACTTTAGTTAAGCAGCATGTGGCTAAATTGGATATGAAGGCCGAGGACTTGGAGGGGAGAAGCCGACGTAACAATGTTGTCCTGATAGGCCTACCAGAGAGAGAGGAGGGTGGCGATCCTGTTAAGTTTTTCCAGCGGTTTGTCGAGAAGATTGTCGGTCCTTCTCCTTTTGGGCCATGTTATAGTATAGAGAGAGAGCGCATTTCAGATGCGACTTATCCTCAGGTGCACCCCCGTATTTTCTTGGCTAAGTTCTGAACTTTCAGAGCGACAGTTGTTTCTGCAAAAGGTCAAGGAGGTCAAGTCACTGCAGTGGGAGGGGCGAATCTCGGGGTGACACAAGATCTGCCACTGTCCGTGCGGCAACGGAGGGCCACCTTCCACCTGCTGGTTTCCAAACTCATTGCGGCGGGCATTAAGTTCAAGATGACGTACCCTGCGAAATTGCAAGTCCTGGTAGACGACACCTGGAAGGCATTCGAGGATGTAGATTCAGCCTTGGAGGTGCTACAGAGGGTCCTGCCTAACTTGCTCAAGCCAAAATGAGTGCGTTACTGAATCCCCCCCAGGGGATCGGATTCAGCTGGAGGTGTCATGGGGGAGTGCTGGCGTGAACTATGATTTGAAGGGGCGTAATGCCTTTTATTTTGCCTGCTGGGGCTGGGGAAGACTCATTCAAGGGAACTCTGAAACGCCTGGCAGTTGTTGGTCTTGTTCTGCTGCAACCCGGGAAATTAGATGTTTAAAGGCATGCCAGGGGTCTGAATGACCAGAAGAAGGAACCAGCTTATTTTAGATGTTGAATGGCGGTGCAACTCCATTTGGGGGGTGTGTGGGATTTAAGTGGCTTTTAAGGAGACCCCCATGACGAACGTTGGACATGTTGGGGACAGGAATGATATAATGGGTCTCCTCATCATGTGTTTTTTCTTTTTCTTTTGGGGGGTAGTTCAGTTGGGCTATTGTGATGGAGACTGTTGCACCTAGGGGCTGAAATAAAGCTCCGGTTCCCCCCCCTTTTTTTTTCTCCCCCGCTCCGGTATAAACTTAATTATGCCCTGGTGAAGGAGGGCTGTCACGAGGGAGGCAGCCTGATCATGTTGATTTTCTGCCGGGCGTTCTTATAGCGGGGTGTTATGCTATACTGGAATAGTAGTTTCAGGAAAATTCTCTGGAATGGGGGATGGTCTTTATAGTGTGGAAGTTAGGTTAATGGCCTACTCGTGGGTATGTCTTTTGTAAGGGTTCGGGCAGGCTTATTTTTATTGGGTTCCGTACTGGAGGGGTGAGCGGTCCCGGTATGGTTGAGCCGGAAATGGGGTGGGGTCAGCGGGGCGGGATGAGGTGGCAGGAGCGAGCTGTCATCATGGACCGCGATGATGTGGGTGGGTTAGTTAGGGGTGTCTTTGCGGGGTATGCGGGGTTTAGTTTTTTGGTTTGGGGGGCGCAGGGGGGGATGGGTAACACAAGGCTCTGAGGTAATGGGTAAGGGTAACTGGAAGAAGGGCATTTACATGGATTCCTGGTTCTCGCTTGGATCAATGGCAGCTTATAGAGTGTTTAAATTTCTAAGTTGGAATGTTAAGGGGGCAAGGCAGAAGTCCAAACAGTACAAAATTTTAAAACACATAGGGGCTTTAGGAGCAGACATTGTCTTTTTGCAAGAGACACATTTGCTAGAAGCAGAGAGCAACAATATGAGGCGCCTTCAGGTTGGGCAAGTTTTTGCTTCACAAGGGAGCTCACAAAGCAGAGGGGTCATGGTCTTAGTTCACAGAGCTGTCCCCTTCACTCCCCTTCAGATAATGTAAGACAAGGTGGGTAGATACATTTTGGTTTTGGGAAGTTCAGACTTTAGAGATTTTAATTGGTCAATCCACGGTCCCAATTGAGACCCAGGATTTTTTGTGCAGCTAGTGGAGGTTCTGGCACCTTTGCCAATGTCCCTATTATTATTGGGGAGATTTTAATTTGGTAATGGACCCTTGCTGGATAGGTCAAGGTCTACTGGTTTTGGTCTTTCACCGGCTCAAAGAGCAGTGAGGGACTGGGCAGATCAATTTGGTCTGTCGGATGTGTGGAGGGTTCTCCACCCTGGAGATCGGGAGTATACTTTCATATCTTCTGCTCATGGCACAGCCTCTCGTATACGATTACATTATGATCTCATAATCTCCTTCCCGGGGTACTGGGTTCGGACATACAATCAGGGCCTCCCTCTGACCATGCAGTGGTATCGGTGTCGATGACCTTTGATGCCCTACCCAAGCATAATAACAGATGGAAGTTAAATTATCAAATTCTGAGGAATCAAAATGTAGTCAAATATATCTCCTCTCAAACAGATGAGTTTGTTCTTAACAATGTGAGGGAAGATGCCCGTCCGGACATGGTTTGGGGGGCGTTTAAAGCATTTATAAGGGGAGTTTTGATAGGCAGTCAGTTAAAAGGAAGAGAGAAAAGAGGCCTTATGTTGGAGTTACTGGCTCAAATAAGACTCAAGGAGATCAATCTCTCATGATTCCTCGGAGAAGATAAGCAGGATTTAATTAGATTGAAGAATCTTTATCTTACTTTACTAGGGGAACAAGCTGAATTGGCCTTAATTAAAACTAAAGCTAGTTATGTGGACCAGGGAGAAAAGGCGGGCAAGTTGCTGGCAAGGCGAATCAAGCAACTTGAGGCCTCCCGTATAATTCAGGCGGTCCAGTCCGAAAAGGATGATAGGATAATGACTACCCCAAAGGAGATTGCGGAGGAGTTTAGGTGTTATTTTGAATCTCTGTATAGTCCAATGGCTAAGCCTCCCTCAGTTGAGGATATACTGTCCTCTCTCGAGGAGCTAAATCTTCCCTCCCTGTCAGAACAACAGCAGGCGATGCTTACCGTGGAAATTTCTCAGGATGAAGTTGTGAAGGTTATTATGGGGCTTCCTTTGGACAAAACGCCAGGACTGGATGGTTTCTCACCTAATTTTTATAAGGTTTTTTCTAAACAGTTAGCGCCTCTTCTGGTGTCCTTGTTTCAGTATATTCTGAGAGGTCAGGCTGTGGACCAATCCTTATCCGAGGCACTTATTGTTTTAATTCCAAAACCTGATAAACCCCCTGAGCAGCTTGCAAGTTATAGGCCCAACTCTCTGCTTAATTACGATATTAAAATACTGGCGAAGGTCCTGGCCGACCGTTTAAACAAGGTCTTGCCTGATTTGATTGGATCAGAGCAGGTTGGTTATATGCCGGGAAGGTCTATAAGTGATCATTTGAGAACTGTGGCGCATGTCTTCTCCGTGTCTGCAGAGAGCGGTGATGCAATGGCTCTGGTCTCGTTAGACGCGGAGAAGGCATTCGATAGGGTTCACTGGCGGTACTTGATAACAACTATGGGGAGGTTTGGTTTCCCTGAGCTATTCTTGCAATGGATTGGATCCCTCTATCTTAATCCCACTGCTAGGATCTCCTGCAATGGGGTGACGTCGGACCCTTTAATTTATCGTTGGCTCGTCAAGGGTGTCTGTTGTCCCTCTTCTCTTTAATTTATATCTTGAACCCTTATTAAAACATATTACATAATCAGGATATAAGAGGTATCAAGATTCAGGATAGTATTGTCAAGGTAACAGCCTATGCGGACGATCTCCTGGTATATATCTCCCATCCGAGTGACTCGATCCCTGCCCTATTAAATACGATTGGAGAGTACAGCTCTTTGGCCAATTATAAGTTGAATTTGGGCAAAACTGTGGTGTACCCTCTTAATAGGAGGGTTTTCAAGCAAGAGATTACGGAGTTGGGCCTGATGTGGAATTCGGATGCCATCAAGTATCTGGGTCTCTCCTTATCTAGAGATATGAAATGAGTAAGACATCATAATCTGGATGCCTTGGTTCATACAATTGACTTAGATTTCAAAAGATGGGCAAAACTCCCAATCTCGCTGTGGGGAAGGGTAAATTTGGTTAAAATGAATGTGTTTCCTAGGCTGTTTTACCCTCTTAGTGTTTTGAATATTCCACTATCGCTTGCGTGGTTTAGGAAGATTCATGGGCTTATTGCCAACTTTGTATGGGGATACAAGAAGGCAAGAATGACTTATCATAAGTTGGCTGCTCCTAAATTATTGAGGGGGCTCAGGCTACCGCACCTAGGACTCTATTATTGGGCAGGCCAGGCTAACAAGTATTTGAGGTGGGTCAAGGGTGTAGAGACCTCGTATTTCTCTCTATGGTTACAGATTGAATTAGCCCTAATTAAGGGAGCAGGTCTTATTCCTGAAGCCTTATTGTATGTCACTCCTAATCTCCTTCCAAAATCTCTCAGGAATTCCCCGATTGGGTTTTCTGTGAGGGCCCATTCGCAGCTCTGCGGCTTCCTGAAATACTCTCATGTCAGGGATCCAGCCCAACCTATAAGGGGCAATCTGCGGTTTCATATTGAGGGTAGACTTATGAGGGCTAACTGGTTAGCGCAGGAGGGAGAGTGCCGTATTAGAGATTTAATTACAGTAGAGGGAAATGTGCTCTCTGCTCCAGAGATTTTGAGTAAGTTCAAGCTGCCAGTTTCGGCAATTTTCCAGGTCTATCAGCTCCGTCACCTATTAATTAGTAAGCTGGGTAATTTGTTAATACAGAGCCCGAATATAGATTTTTCGGAGAAATTAAGGCCCATAGGCGGTTTACCTCATGCTGTTTCAAGTATTTATGCTATGTTATTTAACTGGGCCTACTCCCAGAATTTAGCCCCATCATCTTATTGGGCCTCTGTCTTTCCTAGTAGGAACTGGACTGGACAGCGTTGTGGCATTGTTGTCATAAATTGCTTTCTCAGGATCGTCTGAGACTGATCCAGTTCAAGATACTCCACAATATCTATTATTCCCCTCAAAAGCTGGCTAGGTTGAAGATAACCGCCACTGATACTTGTGTGAGGTGTCAGCAGGGAGTTGGAGATTTATTGCATATTTTTTGGAGCTGCCAGAAAGTAGCGCTGCTTTGGTCTAGTATTAAGAATGGGGTAGACCCGTTGTTAGGACTGGGTGATCTGTTCACTCCGGAGATATGTCTGTTGGGAGATGTAGCTTCTATTCCATTTAAAATAAGGAGGTTTCATATCTCCTTAATTTCGGTATCCCTCAAGAGTGTTGTTCTCAGACACTGGAAGGACTCTGTTGTGATCAGTTACTCAGAATGGTTAGAAGAGCTTCTAGCCAATCTCAGAACTGAGTGAATGATTGCCATTCTTCAAAATAAGCTGTCTAGGTTTAATAAAATCTGGGGCCCCCTTTATACCTGTTATTCGTTACAGAATTGGCTGGCTTTGTGTCCTGTCCACCTAAGTCTCTTTGATCCCCCTGCATTCCAGGATGTCCATATGTTTTTCTCCCCACCTTTTTTAGTGGCACTTCCTGTTTGTTCTTCTTTTTTTTACTTCCCCTGTTGTTCGGCTGCCATGTTTGCTGACTTTATTAATTGCCCCTCTGATTAATAGTGGTGTTTTTTCCCCACTATGTTTGTTACCCTTACTCATGATTATTTCTAACATAATGTCTGTTAGGCCTTTTTGCAATATTTGTATAGTTAACTTTTCTTCATCCTCTATTTATGGTATCATTCATATAGTGTTTCATAGTTTATGGGAATTTTTTATTGCTCTGCTTTTGTACGCTGTGCCATACTTTTGTACAAACTTTGTGCTATGCTGTTTTTCATGCCTGTCATTCGGTCATACTGTTCACTGTTTTGTTAACTTGCTTGTTGCATACTCAAGCAAATTTTTAATGGAAAAAAACAGTAATGAATGAGGAGTGATCAAGAATGAGGATCCCACTGGGACTGAGATGGTGCATCTCAGCTGGGCTATCCTTTGCAAGGAGGACTGCTGGATTTGTCCCAGGTCACTGTATGATGCCTTATGGTTGCCCAATTGTTTTATGCCCCCCTGAGAAAGCCCTTGTGTTGGGCAAAACACCAGGGATTTTTCAGGCTTTTGTCTCTGAGCACGGTACACTTGGAGGTAATTCGAGAGATACTGTCATTGTTATATTGAATTTTTCAGTCACTAATCACTGGCTTGGTTTGACTGTTTGGGATACTTGCACACTATTTTGAGTACCAACTCAGTTAGTTGGACATTTCACTTTACTTGCTGCAATTGTCAGCGCTCCATCTTCAGTGCTCTAGCCATCATGTATAGCCATGTATATGGCATTGTTCCTGGGGGGAAAAGCACCAAGTCGTGGGTTTCAGAGCCCTGGTGACAACATACCTTGTCTGCATTAATATTTTTTTATTTATTTCATAATTCCGGATTTACAACCTTTGAGTCAAAGACTCATTTACAAAGGCACCTCATCGCAGGGAGGGTAGACAACAATTGGTGGTGGAGTACAACAAAGGAGAACATTACAGGTGAGATACAGTAAAAGAACACACAAAGCAATTCCAGTAATACAAAGGTGTACAAAGGCTTCAATTAGTTACAATTAGTCTAGTATATAAATAATAAGGTACCGCTAGAGTTCAAGGGCGATACTTGGGGGTTGCTGAGGAGAAGGCAGTCAGAAGGACGTTGTCTGTAAATTGTGATATGTTTAAATCCACACTGCTGGTTCTTTGAATTTAGCAATCTGCATTAGTGTTTTTAAGTCAGCAAAGCTGATTGCAGGACATTAGTAGTACTAAAAATGTTTATTAGCAGTTTTTATGCAGAGCCCTTTCTTACATTATATGAACAGGAAGTGAGATTTTCTTAGCACTGCTAAGGCTTTCGGACATAGTCTTCTATGTGCAATGTGATGGATTTTCTGTCTTAAAACTGATACGCAGTACTGTTGTTTGCAAATGTATTTTACAGTCTGAGTATTAATAAAGATTTGTATATGCAATACTGCCTTGTAGTGCCATTGACTTTGAGCCTATTGTTAACTAATTGTTTGACAGAACTTTATTTGTCTTGTATCTTCCGAGTGTGTGCCACTTTTTGGGTACATTGCAGATGTTTTACTGGGTGACTCTAGTGATCTGCTTTCCTTGCCTCTTCTGTATGATTGGCCAGGGATAGATTCCTTGTTCTTGATGGTTGGTAAATGTTGGTGCTTTGTTTACTAATAGTGGGAACTGAGGTGGATGGGGACTGTTCACATTATACAGGCAACTCCCCTCCCTGTGACGAGGTGCCTTTGTAAACGAGTCTCTGACTCAAAGGTTGTAAATCCGATATTTGTCTAAATAAAATAAATAAACTCCCAGGCCACCAAAGTCATACATGGGAGAATATATGGTAACATGGGTGGTCCCTGCTATGACAGTCTCCCATGAGGTACTGATCCATCGGCTTACAATCTGATGTGTGTGTGATTCTGTTCTCTCAAAAGCACGTATACATGGCTTCTCTGGTCTTTTGCCTGTTCCTGTGCTGCCCTGACCTCCAACCTCGATATTGTATGACGTTTAAATGGCTCCTCTCAGTGCTGATGCATGCCATGCTGGAGAGTGGCCATAAGTTCTGGAGCTGGGTGGAATGTGTCCCTAACTTGGCACTGGTTTGGGGAGAGGAGCAGAGAACAGCTTACCATGATTGGATAAACATTCACACAACCGCATCGTCACTACAGCAGTCTAAACAGTCAGGTTGCTGTGGTTCATTTGTGGCCATGAAAATATCCCTAAAGATCTACTGTTACAGGTAAGTAAGGAAACTTTGCAACCTAAGCATTTGTTTTCTTACTAGACTCGTCCCTCCCTCTTTTTTTTTTTTTTTTTGCTGAGAAAAGTACACTGAGATGCAGTTGATTTCTAGATGCAACCCAGGAGGACAGGGACGTTAAGTGAATTGCTCAGAATCATACAGTATGCAAAAGGAAGGTGCAGGATTCAAACCCAGGTCTGCTGGGTCTCCAGGTTCACAGCTTGGTGCTCTAACCTCCAGGCTACCCTGTCTCCTTCTTAAGTTTGCTTTGAGCTAGTTGATCCTTTGCCCCCCGTGGACATTTTACAATCTGTGCCACTTGGGAACATCCCAGAACCCCCTTTTACTGGCATCAGTCGATGGAGATATAATTACATATAATAACTGGGTCGCATTTTGTTCCTATAGGAAAAGCCAGTTGTAATACACCATTATAACCAACTGGTTGAACACACACTGCTTTTCTTATGCAAAAAGCACGTGCCACACAGTGACTCTGCTTCTAAGGAGCTTTTCTTTCGTACCATCTGGTGCTATAAATAAAATGTATGTATTTATTTTATTTAATAAATTAAGCGGTTGGCACCTGCCCAGTGGTGCTGCTGCGACTCACTGCCCCGACCTGGGATGAAGTACTATAGGAAAGAGGCTGGAAGAATTTCAGTGGTGGTGTAGTGAAGGGCAGACTCTCACTACACTCACTCAACTGCGTATATAACAGTTTGCACTGAGGTAATATTTATCCGTGTGAAAGATATATTTATTGTTAGAATACGTAATTTTGTATTCAATAAGCTTCTCAATGCTCTTTTATATGATGACTATGTTAGATGCCCAGCATTACAAATAGAACAAAGTATGGGGTGGTGTGTGTAATGAAAGGTTTACACCCCCGAGGTGTTAGATGCTACATAAACCCCAAGAGCGAAGCTCGAGGGGTTTACTAAAGCATCTAACATTGAAAGTGTGTAAACTGAGTTTACCCACATCACCCCATATTTTATTTTATATAATTGGTGGATTTCCCTTTTTCACCTTAGCAATTATACAAAATAAAAAGAAGTTGCTGTGCAGCCGTGATCCAGTTAGATTACAGCACGTGGTTCATGGTCAACTTTCTTTATTTATTTCAAAGGTTTTTTTTGTTTTGTGTCTAGCTGAAAGTTAATTTTTTAAATGGCTGTGGTACGTTTTGTTTTTTAATTACTTACCGCCGAGTCTGAGTGGTGGTACAGTGTCCATTAGTGGTTCAGCGAGAAGGCAAGGAGAGTGGTCGGGGAGTGAGGAACTGCGGCAGGAGCATGTGCAGAGTGAGGGAAACCATGCATGTGTTTGCCGTAATAAACACTCCTTTATTACGGCAAATTATGCCATGGTTTCCCTATGGGAAAAAGGGGAAAGCCAATAATTATTGTACTATAATAACTGGGGAGTGTTTTCTCCCATAGGGAAACAGGTTTATTGACTGTTATAACCAGCTGGTTATAATGGTGAACGTGTGTTCCTCACTCCATGCATGTGAACACTGTCTCTCTGCTTCAGCCCAACCATGACTACAGGCACGGAGGTCAATCTGTATAACTGCTGTGGTGAAAACATGCTCCACAGCAATTGTATAAAACAAGACATGGGTTAGTGAATATAACTCAGATTTTACACACAATCTCAGTGTTGGATGCTTGTATAAACCCCTGGAGCTTTGCTCTTGGGGTTTTATGTAGCATGCAGCACCTCGGGTATGTGTCAAATTCTTGTATGTATTATTCTGTGTATATATATATATATATATATATATATATATATTTAAAGGAGACAGATAACAAGGAAGCAGTAAAATCAGTAGCACAAGCCAACATTGCTATCACGGGATAAAAGTCACACAGTCAAGCTCTGGACACACAGGTGTGGAATTCTGCATGAATGCTATTTCTAAATGCCTATCAAGGATGTCAGCGGTCATCCTTAGCACAGACTGTTATCTCTTTCCCATTAGCCCCTGGTGAGTCATTGTTAAAAACAAACAGTATTGTCCTTCCTTCACAGCTGCTGATAATCTGAAGAGGTTTAACAACAGTATGCTTTCACGCTTGGATGGTTTATTATTACAGATGTCAGATAAGACTGAATTCTTTACAGCTGATTTATAGGGGAATGGTTTTATGCGGTCATTCAGGGTCACATTACGTAGCATCACACTAGTATTGAAACCTTTTTTTTTACCAAGCAGAATCTTGCATTTCCCTACCATTTTATGAAGCAAAAAATGATAGGCACTTGTGAGCACTGCTGTACAGAAGAGAGAGCATTCCCCACACAGGGTGGCTCTCAAATCATTGTTAATGAACGTAAAGATGTGATGGATCTCAACGATTACATTTTCTTTGGCCAACTAGGAGATCTGCCCTGATTTCTGAAGGTCTTGACATGGCCCAGAGGCTAAATCCTAATGTTTAAGCTGCTGGTTCAGAGGTAAAAGCTCTGCACTGGTGGAAACGCTATTTTCAACATTCGTGCACACAGGAGGCAATCAAATGGCATATGCAGCTGCTGAGGAACGCTATGCCTTTTTTTCGCAATTGTTTAACCAGGAGTGGCACACTAAGCTGAAAGATTGTTTACAGGTGCAACCTGGAAGCATAGGGAAGTTAAGTGACCTGATCAAGGTCACACAGTATGCAAGTGGAGGCTGTAGGATTCAAACCCATGTCTCCAGATTTGCCACTCAGAGACTTAAACCACTGCTCTACACTGCCTGGTGATACCAGGTGTAGCAGCTAAGTGCCGCTACACATGGAATCCTGTGTGTAGGCTGTCATAAATTGTGTGAATGGTTGCTAAATGGCTCCTTGTACGAAAATTGCATACGTGCAGAATAACTTGCAGTTGCACAAGGGAAGCTCCCCATGCACACCATTTTTTATGCACATGTGCATTTGTTTGGCCCTTGAAAATCCGACCTCTGACTTCTCTTACTGGGCTAAAAAGTAATAATCAGAATGTAAGATTTCAGGCCTACATAGTGCTGTTTTTCAGGCGATGGCAGGTTTTGCAAAAAGCATTTCTTATGTACATCACCTGAAGAATGGCACTATGTAGGCCTGAAAGCTGTCTACTGAAACGTACATACTGATCTAAAAACAGGTACTCTATCACATCACCTACTTTGTCTATCTGTGTGTACAGTGACCTGTATGGCTACACACATATCTGTGATTTTCAGCAGTAAGAGTCTAAGAGATTTTTTTATACCACAATGACATGTTCAACAAAGTGTATACAGTAACTGTGAAAATAATTCTCTTTTACTCTCTTTACTTTTTAAAAGTGTTCTCGAAACATACGCTATCAAAAACATATTGGGGCTGGTAGTATAGCCTAGAGGTTAGAGTAACAAGCTGGGAATGAGCTTGGCACATACAGCAGACCTGGGTTTGATTCCCACAACTGCCAACTGCATATTGTATGACTCTGAGCAAGTCACTTTACCACCCCTGTGCTCCTGGGTCGCACCTGAAAACAAGCACTTGTGCCTAGTGGGCCTTATCTGGTAATATATATATATATATATATGTATATAAAATCTACAAATACATGGGAACTAGTTGGAGACCTGAACCTCCCAGACCTTGACTGGGCTATCCCAGACACAGCTTTGACCAGAAGCAGGGGGTTTCTGGAGGTGCTGCAGGGAGTGTTACTTCAACAGTTGGTCAGAGAACCAACTGGGGGAACAACCTGCTGGACGTGGTCCTGACTAATGGGGAGAATGTGGAGGAGGTGGAGGGGGAGGAGTTAGGGAATAGTGACCATAGGACCATGGGGTTTAAGGTGAGGGCAGGAAGGGGGGGGTGCTGAACCAGGACAACGGTGCTGGACTTCGGGTAAGCAATCTTTGGGAAGATGAGAAGATTAGTGAGGGAGGAGATGGAAGGGATGGGGGAAGGAGTTATGGGGAGCTATTAGAGATCGGGTTATGGAAGCCACACAGGTGTGTATAAGGAGGGTTAGGAAGGGCCCAAGAAGCAGGAGGCTGCTTTGGTTCAATAGGGATGTAGCATGGGTGGTCAAGAGCAGGAGGAGGGAGTTTAAGAAATACAAGAGAATGCAGAAGGCAGAGGACAGGGAAGTTTACAGGGAAACAAGGCTAGTGAGGAAGGGAATTAGGAGGGCAAAGGCCGATCAGAAGAAAGGATAGCAAAGCAGGCCAAGAGTGGTAATAAAACATTTTTTTAGATATGTGAGAGACAGGAGAAAGACTGGCCAAGGGATTGCAAGACTTGGGAAGGAAGGAGGAGAACCATTAAAGGAGGACTCGGAGAAAGCGGAAGAGTTAAATAGGTACTACTGCTTGGTATTTACGATGGAGGGGTAGGGCAGGGGATGAGTTGAAAAGGGGGCGGCATAGGGATGGAAATGAGACTCTTCAGTACAGAGAGAATTAGATACAAACTGGGCAGAGTAAAGGTGGACAAGGCCATGGGGCCAGACGGGCTGCACCCAAGAGCGATCAGGGAGCTGAGAGAGGAGTTGGCTCCCCCACTGGCTAGACTGTTCAGCCGGTTTTTGAACACCAGGAGGGTGCTGGTGGACTGGAAAAGGGCAAAATGTGCCAATCCACAAGGGGAGAAGCAGACAGATGAGGGAACACTACCACCCGGTCATCCCCACCACAGTGGTGGGGAAGATCATGGAGGCACTCATCAGGGAAAGAGTAACAGAGTACCTGGAGTTGAATGGGCTACTGGACAACAGCCAGAACTGATTCAAAAGAGAGAAGTCATGCCAGACTAACTTACTTGAATTCTTTGACTGGGTGACGAAGGTAATAGATCAGGGGTGTGGTGGAAGTGGTCTATCTGGACTTCAGCAAGGCCTTCGACACTGTACCCCACAGAAGGCTGGTCAATGAGCGGGAAAGTATGGGGATGGGGGACAAAATAACTAGATGGGTAGAAAACTGACTGAAGGATAGAAGCCAGAAGGTGGCAGTAAATGGGGAGCACTCAAGGTCAAGGCAGGTGACGAGTGGGGTACCCCAGGGGTTGGTGCTGGGGCCACTCCTATTCAGTATCTATACATGTGACATAGCAGATGGAATGAAGCGATGTGTGGCCCTCTTTGTGGACAATATAAAAATCTGCAACAGGGTTGACACTGAAGGGGAGGTTGAAGACATGAGATAGGACCTGAAGATGCTGGAGGGGTGGGCGGAGACCTGGCAACTAAAATTCAGCATTGGGAAGTGTGCAGTCATGCAGCTGGGGTACAGAAACCTGAGGATAGAATACACACTTGGGGGGGCGGAGTCAGGATTACAGAACAGGAAAGGGATATAGGGGTAGTAGTCTCCAGTGACCTCAAGGTGGGGAAACAGTGTACAAGGGCAGTGGGGAAGGCTTACGGGATGTTGGCAAGTATAGGCAGGGGAATCACTAGCAGGAGGAGGGAAGTCCTGGTGCCCCTGTATCAAGCCATGGTGAGACCACACCTTGAGTATGGAGTCCAGTTTTGGAGGCCTTACTTGCGCAAAGACATTGACTCGATTGAAAGGGTTCAGAGAAGAGTGACCAAGATGGTGTAAGGGATGAAGGACATACTATATGAACAAAGATGCAAGGAGTTGGGGCTCTATACATTGGAGACCAGAAGGGAGAGAGGGGACATGATAGAGACCTTCAGATACATCAAAGGGTTAAATAAAGTGGACCCAGGGCAATTACTCCACACGAGGGAGGGCATCATTACAAGGGGGCATGGCCTGAGACTTCGGGGGGGGCACTTCAGAGGTAACATGAGAGGGCAATTCTTCACTGAGAGGGTGGTGGATGCCAGGAATGGGCTTCCAGAGGAGATGGTGGAGGCTGAGACCATCATGGGCTTCAAGAGGGCATGGGACAGGCATAAGGAGTTACAAGGAAGTGGAGGGTGCTCAAGGTTAGCAGGGAGGAAAGGGGCAGACTTGATATGCCAAGTGGTCCTTTTCTACCATCAAGTTCTGTGATGCTATATGTATTCCCATGGTCTAGGCAGTGTCTTGGAAATTACCTATTGACTAAATGCTCAATACACAAAAGTGGCCCTGATGTGCTCGAATTAAGCATATTTGTGCTGTGACCCTGCGCCCTTCAATGCTCCACTGCAGCAGACCACATCATTGCCCCCTACCTCTATGCTCTGCTAGTGTGAAGCCGCACACTGATGCAGGGGTCAGCAGGGGTAGGCAGAACACATCCAGACCACGGGCTTTCAACTAGATGCCCATGTTGGTCCATCACTGGATCTCTGACAGTGCAGGGTATGTCTGGATTCAATAGTTCTCCGGGACTGCCACATTCTCACTGGCACAAAAATTAATATGAAGAAAATACTGGCCACTACTAGTGAGGCCCCAGCCCGGTATGGAGGCTCCTACACTGGAGGATAGAGGGACAATCAGGCCCAGAAGCAGGATGTGTGGCTTGGGGGGGAGTGTATCCACTATTGCTGCCCTTAGGCAGACTTAGCAGCTGCCCCCTCCACTAGGCCTCCGCACCCTGGAGTTTATTCCTTAGATCGGGCGCATACCTACCCACACTCCCTTGCCCATTCTCTCCTGCCTGACTGCATAGGGTCCGAGACTTGGTGCAGAGAGGCAAGTGTCCTACATTGTGGATGCCGAGGAGTGCCCTGATGGTGTGCATCCTGTACATAGTGAGCTCTCCATGGCTTTTCCCAGCTCTCCGCACGTGCAGATGGGCTGGGACCTTTCTGTGGATTGGGCTTTTAGGGCAGTAGGTGGGGGTGGTGATTGTTGCATATTTGTAATTTCTCTGAAATGTTCCACTATGTTGTATAGCTGCCTGGCTAGATTATTTGCCACCTTGACTTCTCTAGCCACATTTATATCATCCACGAGAAGCACCTCCCCACTATAATGGAACAGATTTAGTATCTTCCTGCTGAGAGATCAAGCTCAAACTGATCCTCCCAGCATTTTGATTACAGAGATGTGGTCTACAGTGCTGCCTCTAAATCCACCCTGGCCCTATTGGATCCATTCCCATTCCCACTTCCACTTCCACTCTTTCTGTTGTTTTGCCTTAAATTATAAACCATGCACTAATCACTGCTCCCCATACACCAATCTGTGTCTCCCTTTCTTGGAAGGTACAGTATGTTCCTCTCTCACTCTGGCTCCCTCTCTGAATTCTGTTTTTTCTATCTCCCTAATACCTTTCTTCCCTCCTTACACCTACCCCCCCCACTCACCCAGATTCATTGCCTCCCCGACCCCCATTGCAAAGTCATCTGGGCTGCAAGCCACCTTTTCTTTGACTTCTATCTCCTTTGGAATAACCTCCCTCTCCCATCTTTTCCCCCACCTTTCCAATCTCACAACCTAGTTTTGTGTGATGATGATCTCACCTCCCACTCCTGTTCCTATAATTAGTCCTCCTCCCCCTCTCTGCTCCCCTCACTTGTCTCTCCTGCTCTGCACCCTCAGTTATAGTGTGGCTCTCTCTGATGGTGTTTTTTTGTATCCTGAGAGTTCTGAATCCTGTTACAATTTAATGGTTACATGTTACTGCATCTCTTTTTCTTGTGCCATTGGCTTAACTTGTTACAGAGAAGCACAGACTCTGTCGGCATAAAAACACCCATTGTACCATTGTGTCTGCTCATTTCCTATCTATTGTTGAATGAAAGAACCCTGAAAGTGCTCATCTGCCAATGTTATTTTATATCCTGTCTTTTGTGTGACTCTGCTCCCACAGTTCTATGTAATCCCTTCCCCCAGTCCTATATAATCCCCTTCCACTTCGCACTGGAAATGCATTTCTGCTCAGTGAACCTTCCATTAAAAAAAAAATAAACCTGTAAATAAACAAATAAACAGTGATATGGTGAATTAAAAATGGTAGCAGCTCAGTATGGCAAATTGACATAACCACAGTGGCACTGTTATTTGAATAACTTGTAAATAGTCTCTTATTTAGTAAATTAGTCAATGCAGAAAAGAACCTAAAGTTATACAGTGGGATGAGGTCAATGCTCATGCATCCTGTTGATGCAGTCAGATGTGTGATCAGGCTAGCAAAAGTCACCTCACATTAGCTGAACAGTCCACTCTAAGGCTAACATTTTTGCATCATATTATTGCAATACAATAGAGCTAAATGTAAAGTCACTTTATCTAGTACCTTTCTATTAGATTCAAAAGGGATTTGCAGAGTGCACGTTACATAAAACATTTAGTGACAATTAAAACAGATACATAAATAGTGCATGGTGTACTATTTTGGAAATGCCTGTTTGAATATCACTGTTTGCATCATTTTCTTAAAGTTTCCAAGTGTGGTGTCACTTTGTATAAGTTTAATGGTGGTGATCTGCATGGGGGGGGGGCCTTTACCCACAATGTTCAGCCATTGGGCACAGAAGGTCACATAAGCTAAGACAGCCCATATTTCCATTCAGGGCTTTACACACTACATCAAAATAAAGACCTGCAAGTCACTCCTTCAACATGATGCAGGCTGTCAGTGCACAATGCAGAGTACAAGCATCTCCCTTTAACGAGTTAGTGTAATGCCTGAAATTAATATTACATTTCAAAAGTAGTGACCTATTACCTCTTTTAACTTTACGTATTTTGTTTTTCTTATCCCTTTTGATACTTAGATTTGTTTTTTACCTGACAGCACTAGATGTGACTTGTGGAACAGTACTCAGCCTTGAAGCTGACATACTAGTTATATTCCTCCTCATACATCATCATCAGCCCTGTGATATCACAGACTGTGACATCACCACTGACCAAGATGAGCCTCTCACCCACTGATAGACAGACCACATGTAATGTCACAATAAGTGTGGTCACAATGCTGATGAGATACTGTGTAAACAGGAACAGAACCAGAAATGTCCATTTCTAGGTAAAGCACTGCTCTTCATATCTCACGTACTACAAGGGCTGGCTCTGCCACTCGCAACTGGAACCAAAGAAGATTTATTTTTTGAAATGGTGATTTTGAAAACTGTTTGGCACCATAAAATAGTGAGAAAAACATGTCTGCCTACCATATGATGCAACATAATATTTTTAGCAAAGCTACTGGCATAGAAAAAGCCAGAGCAAGCCCTGTAATACTGCCAGATAGAAAACCTTCTAAAGAGCCAGTATAGAAAACAAAAGTACTTTAGAAATAAAAACTAACAGGTGATTACTTAACAAAAATTAGAAACATGTTCTGACTGCTAGTTTTTGGCCTACTGGCTCTTTAAAATGATTCGTAGGGTCATTGAGCTTCTGTGAGTAGGTTTAGTATTCATGGAAGATTGAGTAATGTATGGTGCTTGTACAACTGTGTACTTCAACTTATGCTCTCTCTGTCCTTGCTACAGGGACTACCATCCGGTCGGGGTGCTATAATGACTCAGGAACCCTGATTAAATACTTTGGATAGATAAGACAAAGTAGGCCAAAGGCCCAATTAATCTGTCTCCTACCCATCAGTGGGTGGAGTTACCAAGTGCATGCCAAAAGGCAGGCATCCAATCTATCTTTGAAATTGCTAAATGTAGGTGCAGACACAAAATAAGTAGGTAACTTATTCCAAATTCTGGCAGATCTTACAGTAAAATAGTTATTCCTCTTATTGATATTACCCTTGGTATTACTGTCTGCTATGAGATCTCAGATTGTTATTTCGTGGCTAAAAAGCAAACCATATTGTGCCATTCAGTCCTCACATTTAAGTATCCTGTAGAGGAGAAATAGACCCCCCTTCATTCTTCTGGTTTCCAAAGAAAATAAATTCAAAGATTTTAACCTTTCACCATAGTTAAAGGTAGCCAAGCTTGCTATTGATTTAGTGATCCTTTTATGGGTCCTTTCAAGTAAGTTTATGTCTTGTTTCTAAGCTAGGGATTCCAGACCGGGGATCCAAAATCCAAGTGAGGGATAACATATAATTTATATACTCTCATCAGGCACTGACTGTTTCTGGAAATAAAAGTTAATTTTTTGTAACTGTATATTTATTGGTTTTACTGCATAACATATACAGCAGCTGTATTTTATAGGCAGGTTTACAGTTCATAATTAGCACACATCATGCATGCAATACAACGGTTTTACAGTCACAGATTTGCATAGCCCCTATATCATGCTACCTCAGTGAGGGGTTAGCTACAAATACAAATTCCTACCTCTGGTAAGGTAAGTGGCATTTCACAGCCATGAGCAAAGAGTAACTGTTACATCGTGTTCTAGAAAAATGCTAAGAATCCTTATCAATAATAGAGATAAATCTCCAAACTACATCGGTTTAACTTGCATAGGTGTATCAGCTTTCTGTGAGGCTCTTCTACACAGCTAAAGGATTAATTAGGCAATGTTCCTTCAATCATATTATTAATAATAAGTCCACTGAAATTCAGTCCATTATAAACCGTACCGTAGAGCCTATTTGTAGATCGTGGTTCCTGCGTATGAAACTCTAGCCAGGCGAGGACTTAAAGTACCCCTCCAGACTAACCCAACAAAGTATATCTTTTTTGTTAAACATGAAAAGAAAAAACACAAATGGAACATTTATACAGTTGTTTTAGAGGCTCTTGCTTTCACTTACAAAGGGTGCTAATTTAAATTTGCCCTCTTAACATTAAGTCATTCATTGTCCTCATTTTCACTGCCTGCAACCACAGTTTTGGCCTCAAAATCTTTTTCCGCTCTGTCGATAAACTTGCTAGTTTCCATGGGCTCAGAAAATTGAAAAGTTTTTACCCCGTGAAAGATCCGGAGGCTCGCAGGCATCAACAAGACGTGCTGTATCCCCAGCTGTCACAATTGAGCTCAGACTGCGTCAAAAACCTTTCCTCTGTAGCCGCATTGCATAACTCAAGTCGGGGAAAATGTGGATTTTGTTCCCTTCCCATTCCATGGGGCCATTCCTTTTTGTTTGAGCTATGATAGCGTCTCTTTTTCCCACAGATCCCAGTGGCCTTTTCTGGTACCCCCAGAATGAGAATATTTGTAGCCCTTGAGAAATTCTCCAGATTCTCGAGATGGTGCCTTAACAGACCATTCTCCTTAACCAGACCCGATGTCGGCGCCATCACTGCTGTTGCAGATTTGGTCACTGCCTTGGTGTCCTCTTCTAGTTTGAGGACCTTGGTGTCCAGTATTTTAAACTGTGTGGTAAACTCTTCCATCTGCCCATCTATTTTTTGTATTGCCCTCAATAGTGCCGCATTGGTCAGCTGGGTCATCTCCTAATGGATTCTGGTATTTGGATCTTTATAGGGCCCAGATCTGGTGTCTTTCAGGAGCGTTGGTTCTCCGTTCAATGCTGCTTTGCTTGTTCGACCCATATCTATTGAACGGTAGTAGCAAGTTACAAGTTTGTGGTATTGGAATGTTCAGTACAGCGAACACTATTAGAATATTCATGCTATTCATAAATTTGGTGAGATCTTTTGATGTTTTTATCTAAAAGTAAAGATCTGCGATCAGAGCCTCCACCAAAAGCTGCTGTTAGCTCAGCTGCTGGCCGCACCCCTCGGAAATAAAAGTTCTTTTAATGGCATAAATTATTCTATCTGTTGTTACTGCAGTATGTCTGCAATGATGTGCAGATGCTACTTAATTATTTATTTTTTATTTATTATCATTTCTAAATTCCTTTCTTTATTTACTGATTTAATGTTTTGTCCTCCTAGGGTATATGTACATTTCTGATTTTTATTTCCAAAATATAAGACTACACATTTTGATGTCTTGAAAGACATTTTGTTTAGTAGCACCCGTTTTCCAATTTTTGTAAATCTCTTGTCAAAGTAAGGAACTGTTCCCTGGTTTCCACTATACTGCCAAGGTTTGTATCATCTGGAAATTTAGCTATTATATTAGTTACTCGAAGGCCCATATCACTAATGAATAGTCCAAACAGAGTTGGTCCGAGTATGGAGCCTTGAGGAACGCTGCACCTCACTTGAGTTTCATCATATAGTTGGCTGTTTATTTTAACCATTTGAGTCCTATTTAATAACCAATTGCTGATCCATCTTATCAGACTTTTATTTATTCTCATAGTCATCAATTTACTTATCAGTAGGTCATGAGAAACAGTATCAAAAGCCTTACTGATATCAAGGAGTAGTACATCTATAGGTTTCCCTTTATCCAAGTGTGATGGGTCCAACCCCTCGAGGTGTCACAGTGACGAGGCCCTAGGACCAAAGGAACTACAGAGAAGAAAGCCCAAAGTACAGTAGAAGACAGACGAGCTTGTTCTTCCCAAGAAAAGGAGAGACATAGTAGGACTGAGATTCAGACCTGGATTTCCACCAGACAATTCTGGCTACAGCAGCAGCTGCATCATTTTTATGACATTTGGCATAGAGGAGAGGAAAACACCCTGTTAAAGGAGGAAACCTCTTGGTGTTTGTGATGGGGTCTTACTTGTATCACTCACTGGGAAGAATTTGATAATAAACCAGAATTGTTTTGCTGGGATGGACTACACTTAAGTTGCAGGGATAGTACCTATCTAGGTAAACAATTTCTGGACCAATTTGCATCACATTTAAACTAAGTGACCGGGGGGGAGAAGGGAAACTGTCCACTTCTCTTAACAGACAAAACATTTCTAGACACACACCAAAAAACTCTTAGTTGAAATGGATGTATTTTAATGCCAGAAGCCTAAATAACAAGCTGGATGAATTAACAATTAGAGCTATACAGGATAAGATCAACAGTATCTCTATATCTGAAACCTGGGGAAACAACAAATCATTCTGGGATACTCAGATCCAAGGATATAGTTCATTTAAACTAAACTGCACCTCCAGAAAAGGTTGTGGTGTTGCCTTGTTTATTAATAAATGCATAAAGGCCATTGTGGTGTCTGACAAGATTCACACTCATGAACTTGAAACAGAAAGTATCTGGGTTAAATTGTTTCCTTCAAACACTCCACCACTTATTATTGGTACCTGTTATAGATTCCCTGATTCTTCTTTTGTTTATTTTGATGCACTTTAAATGGAAATGGAAACTGCAGCAGTGCTGGGTGATGTCATAATAATGCATACTGTGTGACCTTGAGCAAGTCACTTAACTTCCACGTGCTCCCAGGTTGCACCTGCAAACAAGCTTTCAGCTTAGTGTGTCTTACCTGGTAAAATAATTGGTAAAAAAAAAAAAACAACAACAAAAAAACTGGATATTTCAACATTGGTAACATTGATTGGGCAGAGAAATCATGTAGCTCTAGTAATGGTAAAAAACATCTTGATATTTGTAAACAAATAGGACTTAGTCAGTATATCACGCTCCCAACTAGAGGGAACAAGATTTTGGATTTTTTTAGTAAATGACCACCTGGATCTCAGAGATGTTAAAATCAGCACACCGGTTGGTAACAGTGACCATAATTCTGTGTCATTCACCTTGCATATGGTTTGTGCACCCACTGTTGGATCGACTAAATTATATTTATATGGCAAAGCTGAGCTTACAAATTTTAGGGAAGAATTAAACTCCATCTCATGTGATACTGCCTTTCAGAGTTTGAATATAAACTAATGCTGGAATTACTTTAAAGATACTTTAGTTTATCTTAGGGATAATTACATATCCACCAGGCAAAAATAGTTATATAATAAACATCATCCCAAATGATTTAATAAGTCTATTAAATGTTTAGTTAAACTAAAAGATAAGAAATATCGGTCTGATTTGAAATCCAAAACACTGTATAATTGGTCTGCTTATTTATCTATACAAAAGAAATGTAAGTCTAAAATAAGGAAAGCTAAAATTAAATGGGAACATAATCTCACTAGAACAGCTAACAAAAATGATGGAAAACAATTCTACTCATATATTAATTCATTTAAAAAAAATCTACTAGTCAGCTAGGACCGATATTGTTTAATGATACACTAATTCATGATCCAAAAAACCATGGCAAATGTATTTAACTCTAAATTCTGTGACATATTTAGTTCCAGTCATCAAAATGTACCAAGCTGTAATGTTATTAATATAGGTGATACTAGTCAGATAACATTCTCCTTAGATCAAATTCCTCTTAAACTTATTGCTCAAAAATGTAAAACTAGTTTTGGCCCTGATAATATCTCTGGACCCTTATTATTTCTTTTATCTGATAGCTTGGGTTAGCCATTGAAAAAGTTATTTGAGGGCCTATACTGGCATGATGGTCTGCATCTGTCCAGGAGGGGAACCAGGATCCTAGGTGATAGGTTTAAATGCTTCACTGGCAAGCATTTAAACTAGCCAAGGGGGGAGGCACTGGAATGGAGCAGGGAAATCCTAGCCCCCCCCACCCAAAAAAGATCAGGGTAGTAAGTGAGGTAAACACCAAGGTAGAGATGTCGATAGGAAGAAGGGCAGGGGTAAATGGAGAAAATGACAAACAAAATAAGGACAGTGATGGGGCAAAAAGGGGTAAGGCCATCAAGAAATGGAGGGTAATGAGTACCAATGCCCATAGTCTGGGCAACAAGCTCCCTGAACTGGTGGCCTTGATGGAAGAGGGATGCCTGGATATCGTAGCAGTCACAGAAACATGGTACACAGAGAACCATGACTAGGATGTTAACATACCAGGGTACACAACCTACAGGAGAGACAGGGAGGGGAAGAGGGGGAGGAGTAGCTCTCTATGTAAGGGAAGGGATAAAAGCAACTGAACAAAAGAGTAAACAGGGAGGAGAGGAGGCACTGTGGGTCACCTTAGAGACTAAAAATGGCACCACAATCTGCACAGGGGTTTGTATACAGACCCCCATGTCAGGGGAAGGAATGGACAAGGATATGATAGAAGGCATCCTTAGGATGGCAGAGAAAGGGGAGATACTTTTGTTGGGAGACCTGAATATGCCAGTTGTTAACTGGAGCACCTTGGCTGCAGCCACACCCAAAAGCAGGGCCATTCTCTATGCCTTCAGGTGGCATGCCTCAGACAGCTAGTTTTGGATCCCACTCGTGAGGGAGCAATCTTAGACCTCATACTCTCAAATGGGGATGGTGAGAGGATCTCAGATCTAGAAGTGGATAGCCATCTGGGAACAAGTGACCACCAAACAGTGTGGTTCACGATAAACTTTGCTACAGAGTCAAGCCATACAAAAGTGAGGGTTCTGGACTTCAGGAGAGCTGACTTTGGCAAGTTGGGAGAGTGCCTTAGAAAAGCACTAGCAAATAGGCTAGAAGGAGGGGTGGAGCAACAATGGGGAAACATCAAAATTGCCATCACAGAGGTAACAAGCCTTTGTGTGAAGCAAATAAACAAATCAAAATGAAAGAAAAAGCCACTATGGTTCTCAAAAGAGGTGACAATGAAGGTTAGGGAGAAAAACATAGCATTTAGGAAGTATAAGGAAACAGAAGGAGCAGGACAGAGAACTGTAACAGTTAAGGCAGAAGGAAGCAGGGAGGGTAATCAGAATAGCAAAGGCCCAAACTGAGGAAAAGATAGCAAACTCAGTTAAGATGGGGGATAAAACCTTTTATAGGTACATCAGGGAGTGTAGAAAGACAAAGGGAGGGATAGTGAGGCTGAACAGAATGGATGGTGGGTGGGCAGAGAGGGACAGTGAAAAAGCAAGGATACTGAACGAATACTTCTGCTCAGTATTCACAAAAGAGGAGGAAGGGGAGATGTCTAATCCAATTAACAGAAGCACTCTGGATGGGGGGGAAGGTCAATCCCAGTCCTTTCACAGAAGAAAGGGTTCTGAAAGAACTCCTAAAACTGAAGGTGGACAAAGCAATTGGGCCTGACTGAATTCACCCCAGAATTCTAAAAGAATTAAGGGGAGAACTACTGAATCCAATGACTACTCTTTTTAACAAATTATGGGAGGATGGTATGGTACCTGAGGAATGGAGGAAGGTGGATGTGACACCCCTTCACAAAAGTGGGAGCAAGGCAGAGGCAGGAAACTACAAACCTGTCAGTTTGATCTCTGTGGTAGGGAAAGTGATGGAAGCACTTCTGAAGGAAAGAAATGTGGAGTACCTAGAGGCCAGTGGGACACAGGACCCAAGGCAGCATGGGTTCACAGCGGGAAGGTAATGTCAGACAAATCTAATTGATTTCTTTGACTCGGTGACCAAAGTAGTAGATCAGGGAGGGGATGTGGAAATGGCCTACCTAGACTTTAGCAAGGCATTTGACACAGTCCCACACAAAAGATTAATAGTCAAATTAACCAGCCTGGGAGTGGGTCCCAGGGTGGTAACCTCAGTAAAACATTGGCTGGACAACAGGACACAGAAGGTAATTGTAAATAGAGTCCACTCTGAAGAAAGAGGGGTTACTAGTGGGGTACCACAGGGTTCAGTACTGGGTCCATTCCTTTGTAATGTCTTTATAAGTGACATTGCAGAGGGACTGGAAGGAAAAGTATGCCTCTTTGCAGATGACACAAATATCTGCAATAGGGTTGATACACAAGGAGGCGTAGAAAGGATGAGAAGGGACTTGGCAAGGTTGGAGGAATGGTCAGAAGTATGGCAGCTTGGATTCACTGCAAAGAAGTGCAAAATAATGCACCTGGGAAACAAAAGCCCAGGGGAAGAATACACAATGGGGAGGGGGTAGTAACAACAACAAAAATGGAAAGGGACCTGGGGGTAATCATATCAGATTACCTTAAGGTAAGTAAGCAATGTGAGAAGGCAGTAGGGAGGGCTGGGGGGATACTGGGATGTATAGGGAGAGGCATCACCAGTAGAAAACAGGAAGTTGTTATCCCCTTGTACAGACAGTTGGTGAGACCTCATCTGGAGTACTGCATCCAGTTCTGGAGACCCCATCTCTGCAAGGACATAGACAGGGTGGAGGCAGTCCAGAGGAGGGCAACAAAATGTTGCAGGGTCTGCAAGAGAAGCCATATGAGGAAAGACTAAAGGAGCTTAATATGTATATCCTTGAGGAAAGGAGGGAGAGCGGGGACATGACAGAAACTTTTAAGTACCTCAGTGGAATCAACAAAGTTCAAGAGGGTACATCTTTCAGAAAAGAGTTGTGCAAGAACAAGGGGACACAATTTAAAGATAGAGGGGGGATGGCTCAGGGGCAATGTGAGGAAGTATTTTTTCACAGAGAGGGTGGTGAACGCATGGAACAGCCTTCCTGAGGAGGTTGTGGGATCTAAAACTGTGGGAGAATTCAAGAACGCATGGGACGGACATAAGACAATTTTTGTGGGGGTAGGAAGAAATAGGATGTTGGTTAAATAGGATCTGCAGCTTTTCCTGTAGGTAGGGAAATGGGCAGATTAGGTGGGCCAAGTGGTCCTTATCTGCCATCAAAGTCTATGTTTCTATAACTATTTCCCTGATGACTGGAAACATGCCCATGTCATTCCTATTCATAACAATGGTCCAAAAACTACATGGGAAAATTATAGACCTATCAGCCTTACCTCATCAGTTTGTAAAGTTATGGAAGGCCTAAAAAAGATATAATTACACTGATTCTGGAAAGAAATGATCCTGAACAGCATGGATTCAGGCAAGACAGAGGCTGTATAACAAACCTTATGTGTTTTTATGAGACCATAAGTTCTGTACTTGATAGAAAACTCCCATTTGATGTAATATTTATAGACTTTAGCAAGGCCTTCGATGTTATGCCCCATTGGACTTACAAATAAAATTACTGCATCTTAACATCAGTAATTCAATACTTAACTGGATATGTAATTGGTTGAGAAATAGGTCCCAAAGTGTATTAAGTAATGGTGAACTTTCTGATGTAGGTCTTGTGACTAGTGGGGTACCTCAGGGCTCCGTTTTGGGCCCCTGCCTTTTCCAGGCTTTTATCTCGGACATGACAAATACTTGTACCTCTATTTCAACTAAATATGCAGACAATGTTAAAATTGGTGGACCTTGTGCTACCCCTGATCAGTTTGAGACCTTACAGCGAGACTTAAATAAGATCTCTGATTGGACAACTAAATGGGGTATGAAACTCAGCAATAATAAGTGCAGGATAATGCACCTGGGACATCAGGCTGTTGGTTAACTAGAATCTGCAGCTTATCCAGTAGGTAGGGAAATGGGCAGACTGGGTGGGCCAAGTGGTCCTTATCTGCTGTCAAAGTCTATGTTTCTATGTATCAGAACCCCAACACATTATATACCCTGGGAAATACAACTTTACTGAGTACCACTGATGAAAAGGATCTTGGTATTAATATCTCGAACAAGTTGGAGCTCTCAAATCAAATAAAGCAGGTCATCAGTAAAACTAATAAGGTTATATGGTCCATTTGACGTAATATAAAATCCCGTAATCCCAATATTATGATGCCTTTGTACCGGGCTTATGCAAGACCCCATTTAGAATATGCTTCTCAGTTATGGTGCCCGTACAAGAAGCAAATTGTACTCAACTTGAAAAGGTGCAAAGAAAATTCATGAAACAATTGCAGGGGTTACACACTAGTTCATATAGCAGTAGATTAAATTCTCTTAATATAATGTCACTAGAGACACGTCGATTGAGGGGTGATCTGTTGTTTCTAGTCAACATTATCAATGATATTTACTTGATGACCGAACTAGGTTTAGAATTTAAATACAATACATATAATACCAGAGGGCATCCATTACAATTGGCTGGTAAACATTTCCATTATAACAACAGGACATTTTTCTTTACATTACGGGTTATATATCCCTGGAATACACTGCCATTGGAAGTTATTATCAGTAAATCAAAACATGAATTCAAAAAATAACTTGACTCATTTTTACTTACAGATGGGCAACTTAAGTACTATTCATTTAGAAATTGGTTAGTACAGGAGCACCCATGAGCTTTTAACTCCCTTGAGCCTAGCTTTCCTTAGTATGAACCTTAGTGTGAATTCAAGGTCTAGGCCAACTTCTCCCCAGGCTTCAGCTAGTGCAATTTAGTGACCCAATTCAGGGGAAGTATTTTAGAGAAAGGGCTCTCCCTCTATCCCTTTAACAGGAACACCATGAAGGTGTGGCAAGCTGATTTCTGCAGTTAAAGGAAGTTCCCCATGAAGGAGGCCAACGCCAGCAGGGCTGTAAGGAGAAGAGTAATGACTGCTAAAAGGCACTTACCTGCTATCCAAACTGAGGGGAGGCCTAAAGAGGAAGCCAAGCTCTTCAGGGGCAAGGCATAGGAGTTGAGCCCTTGAGGGGCAGAGCAAGTATGATCTTCACCCCTGAGGGGCAGAGTAAGGAAAGTGGGAGGAGACCAGGTGAGCCTTGGGTGGTTGCAGGGAGAATAACTTTTAAAGGTGCTGCCAGCGTGGTCTGCACAAGTAAAGTAGCCCCTGAGGACATAGATCCCCACTTTCTGGTAGCTGAAGTCATAAATGCTACATCAAGATGTACCACCAAGTCGATCTGTACAGCTGAAGTTTCTCCCAGACCATAGGACATTCTCACCCAAAGGGCAGAAAGAGGAGAATCATGCCCAAGTTTAGGGACTCACCCTTGAGATACAGACTCCAAGAGACCAAAGTGAGATCATCAGCTAATCGGGCTAGGGCTCTGTAAGTCATAGATATGATCTGGGTTGACATGGTCTGGAGCAGGAGTGTACAGGAAGGCCAATGGCGAAGCCTAATGGCTGCTAGAGAACAAACAGTGTAGGACCAAACAAAGATAAGGCTGAATGATTGAACGAAAGCATGGTATGCCAACTGGCTATCATACAGATTGAATGGTATGGAGCAAAACAATGATGGATGCACACAGACCAATCACAGAAGAGAAGGTACTAGCTAGACTGGCATGAAGGCTGAAAAACTTGAGGTATGAAATCATGATTAACAAGATGTCTACAGCTGATTGGTTGCAGAACTCAGTTCTTTGACAGAATAGTATAAACAAACATGGAACCTTATCTATTTGTTTATTTATTTCAAGAGTTTCACAAGGAAAACCATACTGAACTAACTGCTCATTTACAGATTTGTCCTTGAGGAAAGGGGATATGGAGAGTGCAGTAATACGTTACATCAGTAATGTTACAATTCTAAAACAATAATAATAATTAAAAAAGTAAGAAGTATACAGTGGACAATTGAGAGGAAGCACAAAGTAAGTAGTGTAAAACATAGCATATTGATAACATATCTACAGCGACAGTTCCGCAAAGTGGCAGTAAAATGAGGGAGGGAAGGGAGGTTGCGAGTACAGTGGGGGACTAGTCAAAGGGAAAAGTTGGCCAGTACATAAGTGCAATAGGGGGAGGGAGTGTATGGAGTGAGGAGCAGTGGGATTAGCCTAGGAGCAGCAGCAACTGCAGAAAAGAGTAGTGAAGTCACAGAGGAGGGTTTTTTAGTGATATGGAGGAAGGAGCATTGCAAATTGTAATGGGAAGGATGCTCCAATGTTTGGGGAAGCAGAAAGAGAAAGCAACTTGACCAGCAGAAGATTTTACAGGGGAGAGAGTGAGACAGTGGGTGTCAGAGCTGCAAAGGGAGCAGTAAGTGGACGGTAGAGAGGAGAGGAGGGAGGAAAGGTAGTGGTGGTGGGGAAGCCCAGCCAGAATTTGGAGAGGGAGGTGCCACAGTAAGCAAGGTGTCTGGCATCAAGGGAGAGCTTTGGAGAGGGAGGAGTCTAGAGAACAGTGGTGGGTTCTGGGGAGGCACTCCAGGGCAAAGTGGCAAAATAAATAAAAGAGAGGGATCTAGCCCAACAAGAGTGAATGTGAGAGCAGCACTGTATACAATGTTGTTGTAATCAAAGATAGAATAATTTTCGTGACAACCTGTACGGGTAGGAAATGGGATACAGTACTTGCTTTGTTCCTGTAAAGTGTCCCAAGTTTATGGTGTAGCTTCTTGTGGATAGCATCCAAATGAGTCGAGAAGTCCAGATCAGAATCCAAACATATCCCAAGGAGTTTAAAGCAGGAGACATACTCATTCATAACGCCATCAAGGGAGGGAAGAGCTTGGCAAGCCTTTGCTTTGTGCCAGAGGTCACTAAAACCATTTTTGGGGCACTGAGGGACAGCTGGTTGGTTCAGAATCAGTGATGGATGTTGTTGAAAGCCAGTTAAAGATGGATCATACAGTCAGAGGCAGAAGAGCCAGTGGCAAAGAGAACCGTGTTGTCTGTGTACATATGGATGGATGCAGAGGAGCAGGCAAGGGGAAGGTCATCTAGGAAGATGGAGAATTAGGATGTGGCCAAGGACAGATCCTTGAGGGATGCCAGAGCAGACAGGGAGAGGAAGGGAGATGGTATCACCAGTATGGACTGCTTAGGTCCTACTCTCAAGGTATGAGCAAAACCACTCAACAGAGGAGATGGAGGAGAGCCCAGCCACTTTTAGTTTATGCAGGAGGATGGGGTGGGCAACAGTGCCAAAGACATTGGCCAGATTGACAATATGGTTGAGGTGACCAACCCCTGGTCCATGCCAGAAATTTATGGAATCAGTCAGCTTAATGAAGGAGGTGAAAGACAAAGAACCTTAGTGTGAAAAAACTAAGGCAAGGGTTACCCCAAAGAGCATTGGACGGGAAGCTAAGTTTCAAAGAAATACACAATCACAGATACCTCCATAATGCAAAGCATCATGGGCTATATGTGCAAATTACCGCAACATTTTAGATTCGTTCAGCTTTAAGCAAGAATGCATGGTGCTGAAAGTCCTTTCACACAATCTGCAAAAGGTGCAAACAGAAGACACAGACGTGTTTTGTCTTACCAGCACTCACCAGTGTGCCTCATCTGTATGACACCCCATGGGAATGAACCAGCTACCCTAAGTTGGTCTATCTGGTTTGGGTTGTGGTGAGCCCAATAAAAACAAAAAACAAGCTAAAAAAACAAAGAACCTTAGTATGAAAGCACTGAGGCAAGGGTTGCCCCAAAGGGCGTTAACTGGGAAGCCAAGTTTCAAAGAAATGAGGGAGGTGATTTGGAGTGGGATTTCCTGAAGTCAGACTGGAAGAGAGCAAAGGAGGAGTCATCATCAAGAAAAGGAGAGAGCTGGGAAAGGATCAGGTGTTCCCGAAGTTTCACCAGGGAAGGAAGGAGTGAGATGGTACAGTAGTTCCAGGGAGGAGGGAGGGGTCTCCCCCTTTAGGAAAGAAGATGACAGTGGCCTGGTTCCACAGATCAGAGACCGAAGCAAGTGAAAGGAGTGATTGAGGAGGTGGGTATTGGAAAGGGCAATGTCTGGGGCAGAGAGAGACAGGAGTTTGGGGTCAAGGCCATGGGTGCTCTGTCCTTTGTGTGGGTTGAGAGCAAGGAGGACCCTGAAGGTTGCAGAGGGAGTGATAGAGGAAAAGGAGAAGAGATGGTGGGGTTAAGGAAGATCAGGTTGGGGCAGAAGGGAAGGGAGTGTAGAGGAGGTGAAGGGATGGAGCAAGAAAGCACAAGTGTTGAAAAAGGAGTTGAAAGATGAGGTGACTGCAGGGGGATCAGGAATGGGAGAGTTGCTCACCTTGAGGATGGGGGAAGTGGCTTGGAGGACGGTGAGAAGTGGGCGTGGATGACCTTCTAGAACTTTGAGGCATGGTAAAGATTGTTTTGGAGCATGGATGCAAAGTAGTCGGCCTTCATGACTAGTAGCTGTGGTACAGGCATTACAAAGTGACTTATATTTAGCAAGATCAGATGGGGAGCCCATGGACTTGACGGTCTGCTAGGCAAGGCCACATGCATGGTGACAGGCCAGCAACTTGGCAGTGATCCAAAGGAGATGTGAACCTTGGACTCGAGTTTTTCTTGGTGAACTTGCAAGCACAAGGTTTGAGTGAGGCCATAGCAAAAAGTCACTGAATATGTGACATGAGTGAGCCTGATCAGAGGGCTCTATGACCCTGGGGCATAATGGCTTGGTGAGTAGCTGCTGCTGAAGAGGCCAGGGAGCACAGGCTGGCCTGGTCCTGCAACGAGAAGAGAAAGGCTGAAAACAAGCCCTAATAAACAGGAGAAGCAGACAGAAATGGCCAAACAGCCACGGATGCAGAGGAGGGACACCCAAAGGTAACACAGGCACTGCATGGTACAGAGGGTGATGGAAATGGAGCAGCCATGGAGTGGGCAACAAAACATCCCAACACACCAGAAACCTAGCATGCGGGAGGCTCAGAGGCAGCCAAATGGTGGGAAGGGAGAGTGAAAACGGGAATGGAGAAGCCGCCATGCAGCAGGGAGCCAGCCAAACATTTCGAGCATCCAAAGAACATCTGGACATGCATGGTTTTGTACCGTGTGGGGGTGGGGGTGGTTTGTGCTGTCCACTGCCCCTCTGAACCACCATCAAGGGACAGCAGAGTCGGCCTTATGAGGAGAGACTGCAAAGTCTTAATAATGTATTCGGTGGGGACGGGGGGTATGCTAAAAACATAGAAGTACATGCGGGGTACAGCATGGTTAACTCCACTGAGCTGTTGAAGTTGAGGGACAGTTTATTCACTAATGGGCACAATCTCATGCTGGAGGAGAAGGAATTCAAGAAGGGCTGTAGGAAGCATTTTTTCACTGAGCATGTGGTGGACAGGTGGAATAGACTACCCAGCAGTATGGTCAATGCTGAGACTATGTCTGTATTCAGAATACAATGATACATCAGTAAGGAGGTAGGTAAGAATGTGAGGGAGGCAGGAGACAGGGAAGACCCTGACAGGAAGGCCAACTTGGAACAATACATGGTAGGGCATCAGTGCAGACTTCATGAACTAATAGTCTTTTTTTTTTGCCTTATTTTTCTATGTTTGTATTATGTGCTCTCAGAAGCTGAGCTGCTTCATTCTGAACCCCCTACTCTAGACAGCAGTCCTAACATGCTGCTAAGCCCATCCAAATGAATTTCAATTGGTTGTTCTAGTTTCTCGTCTTTGATCCCTTTACCCTTGAGACAATAACCACATTTGTTGAGTTTAAATGGCCACAGCCATAGGTTTATTTATACTGCAATTTTCTAACAATGAAGTGTACATGGCATGAGTCAATGGGAGTCTCTCTAAAACCCCATCTTCCCCTCTTTTGCCATAGACTGAGAGCTGAAGTCTGCCCCATGGCCAGACTTCTCCAATGAGGTGAATAAGTGTAAAGGGAGGAGCCCTTTGAAACAGCCATCCATCCTTGATGAAAATCTAGGCCAGGCTCCCTTGCTTTCCAACCATGGAAGTTGAGGACCTTTCTAAAGGGTTGTCCAACTCTGATGCCTTTTTCTCTTGTTGTCTCCTGGCCTGTGGAACTGGTACAGTAACACTAGGTATTTTGACTCATCTGTGCCTGTTGTAAACTTCTCAACCACTCAGCCAAACTGTGGGGGTCTCCTCTGTACTGGACATAAACCCTCTCCTCTACCTTGAGGAAGGCTGTTCCTAGCATCCAACCAAGGCTAAAACCATAGAACAACTCCTGACACATAATTTACAATTTGGCAGTGATGATGCCTACCATCACGCTACCCCTACACTTCGTTCTCCAACCCTGATCATCCTGTTGGAGGCAAAAAAAAAAATGGGATAAATCTCCTTTACCAGAAAAATCTGGGAAAACTCCTTCGACCCCTGAAGGCAGTTCTCCTGGTAAGAAGCATGCCGTTAGAGCTAGTGTCAGTGGTTCAGTAGGTAGCACATTCGCCTCTGAGGCCAGGAGATCAGAGGGCTGCGGGTTCAGTTCCTACATCTGGCAATTGGGTTAATATCCCAGCACTGGCACTGTAGTGCAGTATGAGAGGGGTACTGCACTTCTGAGGTGCCGTCTTTCGGATGAGACGTTAAACTGAGGTCCCATCTGCCTGGATTCAATCAATCAATCAATCAAGTCTTTATTTAACCAGGCGTTCATCGTTGAGCAGAAGCTCATTTGCAAGATGGACCTGGGTGGAGCATGAACAATTGTATATACAGGTCAACACAGGTATTTACAAGGCAATACAGATAATACTCTTTACAGAGAGGAAGAAAAAGAAGTTCATATGTACATAGAATTATACAGATATTGTACAGATTACACGGTATTTACATACATAGAAGTGTCTATAAGAAGATAAAGCAGGTTATCTAAGGTTGCAGGAGAAGTACGGAAGAAAAATAAAAATAAAAATACACCAGGTAGAGGTGAAGGTAGGGGAAGAGAGGAGGGAGGGAAGTAGGGGAGAAAGGCTAGGAGGGCACGGTACACAGAAGGAGTTGGTAAAGCTGGATGTAGAAGGTGGATGGAGAAAGGAGTATGTGAGCTCCGGGATTGAATGCTATAAATGCGGGCATGGTAGGATGTCACAACCCAGGGTAGTGAGCTTCTATCCGAGGTTGGGAAAGGAAGAATAAGAGGATGGATGGGCCTAGTGTTGATAAGACAGTGGGATAAGAGAGAGAACAATGAGGCTGGTGAGGAGCAAGCTGGGGGGGTCAGTACTTAAAATTGGGTCTAGGCATGGCTATATACCAGTGCAGACACTGGTACTGGGTCTGAGTGGGTGAAGCAGTTACATACTTCTCTGATTGTACGGAAATAAAGCATCTTGAAAGCATTTATACAGATTAGAGTGCTTAATTTGAGGGTTTTTTTGTAGATCGTTCCATAAGGTAGGTAGCACGAAGCTTATGGCTGCCCCTGCCGAGCGGATTTTGCTTTGGGTACTTTAATGTAATAGCTGAGTAACTTCTTAACGCGTATTTCCCAATTATACTCAGGGGAAGACAGCAGGAGATATAGTAAGGCAGCTTATTAGAGATGGCTCTATAGGTCCAGAGAGTGGCGTTTCTGTGGCGCCTGAACGTTAGTGATGTCCATCCCACTGCTGCATATAGGGTGCAGTGATGTGTGTCGAAGGGGAGTCCCATTATAAACCTCAGTGCTCGATGGTAGAGTGTGTCCAGTTTAGCCATGTAAGAGTTGGGGCATTGGCTGTAGAGGAAGTCAGCGTAATCAACCAATGATAGGAAAATGGATTGGACCAGTTGTTTCTTGGCATCTCTGGTGAGAAATTGGCTGATTCTAAAAACAGTCCAAGCCTTTGCGAAGTTGTTTAGCAAGTCCTCGATATGTTCAATGAAGGAGAGTCTTTGGTCTATCAAACTCCCAGATACTTGAATTTGTAACAAATTCTAGTTTTTCACCTAGAACTGTGGTAATTTGGGAACTGTCCCACTGGACATAGGGTTAGTTATGCGGATAAAGGAGGACCATTGCTTTAGTTTTTTGGCATTAAGGAGTAGCTTTTTGGAGGGTTGGCTTTGCAAAAGGTTGAATTCTGACTGTAGGTCATTGCAGGCAGCTTCAGGTGTTGGGCGACTCACGTAGAGAACTGTATCATCTGCAAACAGATGGATGTTGGCTTCTTTTATACAGTGGTCGATGTTATTAATGTAGATTGCAAAAAGTAAGGGCCCTAATATAGAACCTTGAGGTACCCCTCTTTGCAGAGTTTTTAAGGGGGACAGGCCTCCTTCTGCTTTAACTTGTTGAAGGCGCCCTGTAAGATAGTCAGTGAACCAACGCAGAGAGGAGGGGTCCACACCTATGGTTTGAAGGCGAGAGGAGCAGACTATGGTCGACGGTGTCGAAAGCCTTGCTGAGATCAAGGAAAACAGCACAAATAAAGTTTTTGCTCTCAAGATTACGCTGCCAGTGGTTAGTAACTTTGGCGAGGGCTGAGATAGTGCTATGTTTAGCTCTGAATCCGGACTGCATAGGATTTAGCAGTTCCCTAGACTCAAGGTGAGTCCTCAGCTGTGCATTTACAATTTTCTCTAGGAGCTTGGACAGGACCGGAAGGAGAGAAATTAGCCTGTAGTTATTGAGATCGCCACGGTCACTTGATTTGAACAGTGGTATGACATGTGCTGTCTTCCATATAGGTGGTAAGGTGCCCTGAGACAGGGATAAGTTAAAAAGGTGGGTGACGGGTATTGCTAGTATGTGGTAGGCAATTTTTAGGAAGTAAGGGTCAGAGTCATTCAGCACTTTTCTAGTATCCAACTGAAGCAGAGGTCCTCTACCTCTTTCAGTGTGGCAGGTTGAAGTGAGAAAGGCGTGACTGTCGGAGTTTCAGGCAGTTGGCTGGCAGTCTGGGAGCCAGTATGTTTGCAGGAGTTATCAAATGCCATGCCTGCAGTAGCAAAGTGGTTATTGAATGCGTCAAGTATATCCATCTTTTCGGCTATAGTCAAATTGCCAGAGGTAATCTTGGTCGGGAGTGAATTTCCTGGGGAGTGGCCTAGCAGATCACTGATTGTGTTCCAGAGCTTGATTGGGCTCTTTGTGGCAGAGTCGAGTTTGGATTTGAAGAAGGTAGCCTTCGATTCTCTGATTGTTTTAGTACATAAATTTCGTAGTCTCTGAACTGGTTCCAATCCTCTGCAGTGTTCAGTCTGCGTGCTTTTTCAGAGCTTATCTCTTTCTAGAAGCAAGGACTTGATCTGAGGGGTGAACCATTTACAGGTGTTGGTCCTAGTTCGAACTTTAATAAGGGGAGCATACTTATTAAGGGCCCTTGATAGAATGTTGTGGAAGATATTGTAAGCTGACGTAATTGTTTTGGCCAGGTAGAAATCTTGCCACTCAGGGGAGTACTTAAGCTCGTTTAGGTAGGCATGTTCATTGAAGTTGCGCCTGGATCTCTTCATAGAGAACTTGCTGATGGGTGCTGGGTTGTTGGTGGATATTACTCCTGCAATAAAACAATGGTCGCTGGCGTCTGAGAAGAAGACATCAGCGTGGGAGAAGAGATGAGGTTTGCTCACCATTAGCACATCCAAAAGTGTACTTTTACTGGGGTTCTTCACGTTTGGGCGTGTTGGTTCAGTAATAAGTTGCGTCAGCCCATGTTCATCACAGAAGGATGCAAGGGGGGCAGCTGAATTAGAGAGCCAGTCAAAGTTAAGGTCTCCTAAAATAATAGTTTCTGGCAGCCCCTGTCCCAACTTGTCATAGATATGACACAAGCTGTGGGCCAGCAGGCGGTGGTCTGTAGCATCCTATTCGCAGAAGTGCAGTAGTCTGTGTAATTTCCACTTTGAGAATTAGGCATTCGATTCGCTGGCGATAGATGCCGAGGATAAGCAGGAGGCAGAAAATTTGTCTTTAACGAGATAGCTACCCTCCTCCTCTGGCATGCCTATCAGCTCTGAACAAGACATAGTTGGGTATGTTTACTTCTCTATCAGTGATGCTGGGTCTAAGCCAAGTTTGGAAATCACAAGTATGTCAGGAGGTATGGATTACCAGGTTTGTAATAAGGTTATCTTTTAGGGAGGCTACATACGTTAATATGCAAGAAGCTTATTCCTTTTAAATTTGCTAGTTCTGCTGCAAAGCAATAGCTTCTGGGGCCAGGGTTGAGTTCTACATTGCCTGAACAAAGCAGGAGGATAAGTAGGATTTTTCTAAGGCGCTAATTATAAGCTTGTAATTCCTGCCTTTCTCCGTCTAGTAGATCTGATGTTTTTTAGGGACTGGAAAGTAGCCACCATAGAAGAGCTGATCTGTTGTAGCAGAGCTAGTACCCTACCACGATAGGCGGGAGAGATAGAGAAGTCTCGTGGTGGGAGGTGGACCTTGTGGTGGGGAGTGTTATAAGTACTACTGGTATGTGTGGTCCAAGAGCAGGGTTCGAGGTATTGGTACTTGGAATCACGGAGGCAATTAAAGGATAAGTTGCCATGTGGTATACAGCACAAGGTGCCATTGTAGACCAAACATGATGGTAGTTCAGGTGTCCAATGCTGGGCAGCTGGTATCAGCAGAAGAAGGGGGCAGTAAAAGGAGCCATATAGGGCCCGACATGATGGTACCTCAAAAAGGGGCCACTCAATTAGCCCAGGGGCCAGTGGGGTTGCTGGATTAATGCAGCTTATCAGTAGATTTCCGATCCAGGTCGACCCAAATTTGACAGCATTAAAGATATTTAGTGGTGAAGGCACAGCCAAGGAGAGCCTATGCGTTTTAGTGAGTTGAGGCCCTGAGAGTTGGATCCCGTAGGCTGGATAGAGAAGAGGGGGATCACGAGCTAAGTCTCTATTGGTGGGGCACTGCGCCAGGGGATGTGGACTAATATTTTGGCAGGAGCTACTGTATTTAATAATCAGCGGAGATGGGGGAGGGGGCGGTCGAAAAAGTTGCGGCAGTTGCCGTACCTTGTAGGGCCTTGGGTCCATGTCTGCGGTCTCGAGCATAGGGCTGAGGCGCCGACCGCCTGCAGCCGAATCTCGGGCTTAGGAGCTGGGAGCCTGGGCGACAGTTTCTAGGCTGAGGGAGAGAAGGAGAGTGAGGTTAATAAAGTGGATTCACATAAAGGGTTAGACAGAACAGCGGAGTCCAAAATTTGCAGAGCAAAAGGACGTGTATGGTACCAGCAATGCCAAAAGAGGTAGTGATGAGTAGTAGTAGGTGGTTGCACCCAAGGTAGTTTGTTTGGTGTTGCTGGCCTGTTAACTGCAAGCTGGTTTATAGTTGAAAGGGTATATAGTCGAATTAGGTGAGGTCCTAACAATAGGGCAGGTAGAGCAGTAATTGAGAGGAGTTAGATGGAGTGGCTGGAGAAAGGTTGAGAGCAAATGTGGGATCCTGTGGGTGGGATTGCTTTAAAAGGGCGGTAAGAAAGTGGGTCAAGTCAGGTATTGAAGAGAGGGAGGCCAATAGCATGAAAATGTGCAGCAGTGGAGTGACCAATCTGCTGCTAGGCTGAGGAAGGGGTGGAGTAAGGGCCTATTTAATACTGTGAGGAGGAGGAGGGGGAGGGGTGGGAGAAAATTCAGTCCAGAACAAAGCACAGAAAGAGATTTCCCTGAGACCAGGAAGCACCAGGCGTTGGAAAATCAGCCAAGGAGTACAGCTGCCAGTCAGTGCCTGGTTCCTCCACTGGGCATCCAGTCAAAACAGAGGCATTCAAAACCACGAGTTTCGGAGGTCCGGTGCATACCTGAATCTGTCCGGGGGTCAGTCGGGTGGTCTGTTAGCTGTGGCCTGCTCGGAGAGAGCCAAGGCCACAGGAGCAGCTTAGGAAGCCCACAGATGGGCTGTCTGAATCTATCCGGGGGTCAGTCGGGTGGTCTGTTAGCTGTGGCCTGCTCGGGGAGAGCCAAGGCCACAGGAGCAGCTTAGGAAGCCCACAGATGGGCTGTCTGTGGAACAAGGAGGGAAACACAGAGGATTAAATACAGCTAGAGTACAATAGCAAGCTCAGTGGGGGGCAGGCAATGGGAAAGACAAAGCATGAGGTAAAGAGGTGGTAAATGTAGGGCAATTATTTGGAGCTAGAAGAGGAGTAAATGGGGGTCATCTGTGCTTGGCAATGGGATGTCTGAGGAGGACAGCAGCAGCAGCAGTGGGGGGTGTAAGGAAAGGGTTTGTAGGTAAGGCAGAGAAGAAAGTAAGGTGTTTAGAGACAGCATTACAAGTGGGGCAGAGAAATTAATAACTGGCAGAGTGACCAGTGTGGGGAAGGGGCAGAGTTCGTCAGTAGGGCAGAAATGGAAAACTGCAGCAGTCTTGCTCAGTAGCTAGGTCAAGCAGTCAAACATCAGCTACTATACAATACAGTTTGTCAAGCACTAAGTAACACTGAGAGGCTAGACTAGTGGCTTGTAATAGACTAGCTAAGCTGGCAGGTAAAGTAAGAACAATTGATGCATAATACATGTAGATTACATTAACAAAAATTCAGTCCAGAACAAAGCACAGAAAGAGATTTCCCTGAGACCAGGAAGCACCAGGTGTTGGAAAATCAGCCAAGGAGTACAGCTGCCAGTCAGTGCCTGGTTCCTCCACTGGGCATCCAGTCAAAACAGTGGCATTCAAAACCACGAGTTTCGGAGGTCCGGTGCGTACCTGAATCTGTCCGGGGGTCAGTCGGGTGGTCTGTTAGCTGTGGCCTGCTTGGAGGGAGCCAAGGCCACAGGAGCAGCTGGGAAGCCCACAGATGGGCTGTCTGAATCTGTCCGGGGGTCAGTCGGGTGGTCTGTTAGCTGCGGTCTGCTCAGAGAGAGCCAAGGCCACAGGAGCAGCTTGGGAAGCCACAGATGGGCTGTCTGTGGAACAAGGAGGAAACACAGAGGATTAAATACAGCTAGAGTACAATAGCAAGCTCAGTGGGGGCAGGCAATAGGGAAAGACAAAGCATGAGGTAAAGAGGTGGTAAATGCAGGGCAATTATTTGGAGCTAGAAGAGGAGTTAATGGGGGTCGTCTGTGCTTTGGCACGGGATGTCTGAGGAGGACAGCAGCAGCAGCAGTGGGGGGTGTAAGGAAAGGGTTTGTAGGTAAGGCAGAGAAGAAAGTAAGGTGTTTAGAGACAGCATTACAAGTGGGGCAGAGAAATTAATAACTGGCAGAGTGACCAGTGTGGGGAAGGGGCAGAGTTTGTCAGTAGGGCAGAAATGGAAAACTGCAGCAGTCTTGCTCAGTAGCTAGGTCAAGCAGTCAAACATCAGCTACTATACAATACAGTTTGTCAAGCACCAAGTAACACTGAGAGGCTAGAATAGTGGCTTGTAATAGACTAGCTAAGCTGGCAGGTAAAGTAAGACCAATTGATGCATAACATATATAGATTACATTAACAAAAATTCAGTCCAGAACAAAGCACAGAAAGAGATTTCCCTAAGACCAGGAAGCACCAGGCATTGGAAAATCAGCCAAGGAGTACAGCTGCCAGTCAGTGCCTGGTTCCTCCACTGGGCATCCAGTCAAAACAGTGGCATTCAAAACCACGAGCTTTGGAGGTCCAGTGCGTACCTGAATCTGTCCGGGGGTCAGTCGGGTGGTCTGTTAGCTGTGGCCTGCTCGGAGAGAGCCAAGGCCACAGGAGCAGCTTAGGAAGCCCACAGATGGGCTGTCTGAATCTGTCCGGGGGTCAGTCGGGTGGTCTGTTAGCTGTGGCGTGCTCGGAGAGAGCCAAGGCCACAGGAGCAGCTTGGGAAGCCCACAAATGGGCTGTCTGAATCTGTCCGGGGGTCAGTCGGGTGGTCTGTTAGCTGTGGCCTGCTCGGAGAGAGCCAAGGCCACAGGAGCAACTTGGGAAGCCCACAGATGGGCTGTCTGAATCTGTCCTTGGGTCAGTCGGGTGGTCTGTTAGCTGTGGCCTGCTCGGAGAGAGCCAAGGCCACAGGAGCAGCTTAGGAAGCCCATTGGTGGTAGTTCAGGTGGATGTTAAAGATCCCATGGCACTTATCAAAAAGAGTAGGGGAATTTCCCCGGTGTACTGGCCAAATTTCCCTCATTCACTAAAAAAATACCACTAACAGCTTAATTTGGTTCAAGATCAGTTGGATCAGATCACATTTGTATCCCCCTCTTCCGGGTCGTGCCTGAAAATAGGTAGGATCTGTCTAGTGCACTTACCCGGTCAACAAAAACTAAATAAATAAAAATAAACACTCTGACAGATATGCTTATAAGCAGGGTAGGAAGCTGGGTGTTTTGGTTTTTCTGAAAGGGAGCAGCAGGAAAGAGGAAGCAGTCAATGTGCAGCTGTCCTTTAGAATCAAGACCTGAAAGTCAGTCCTTTACCATGATGCAAGTAGTCAGTGTGGCTCATGGAGCACAAGCATTAAATCTCTCAGAAATATTTATTTATGCATCACTTTTGACCAGGAAAGGCACACTGAGCTGTGACAGTTCCACCAGTGGAGTTCCAATAATGGTTTCTATGTAAACTGTGGAATAATATTCCACATATTGCGGAAAAGGAATCTGCAGTTTATATACAAAAATCTGCTACTTTTTAAATTTTGGAATTCTGTACAGCCCTAATATAAATGAGTTTTATTGATGGGGAGAATGCTGGCCATGACAGCTGGGAAATTTTCCTACTCTTCTTTGATAAGTGCTATTGGAGCTTTATCTTCCACCCAGTCAGTGACCAGAGATGGGCAAAAGGGAACCACCCAGCCAGTGACCAGAGATGGGCAGAATGGAACCATCCAGACAGTGACCAGAGATGGGCAGAAGGGACCAGAGATGGGCAGAAGGGAACCACCCAGACAGTGACCAGAGATGGGCAAAAGGGAACCACCCAGCCAGTGACCAGAGATGGGCAGAAGGGAACCACCCAGACAGTGACCAGAGATGGGCAGAAGGGAACCACCCAGCCAGTGATCAGAGATGGGCAGAAGGGAACCACCCAGACAGTGACCAGAGATGGGCAAAAGGGAACCACCCAGACAGTGACCAGAGATGGGCAGAAGGGAACCACCCAACCAGTGACCAGAGATGTGCTAAAGGGAACCACCCAGACAGTGACCAGAGATGTGAAAAAGGGAACCACCCAGCCAGTGACCAGAAATGGGCAGAAGGGAACCACCCAGCCATTGACCACAGATGGGCAAAAAGGAACCACCCAGACAGTGATCAGAGAGGGGCAAAAAGGAAATTGGTTTAAAGTCTAATCCTAAAATCAGCACCTCAACAGTGCAGCACCCCCATTATACTGCGGTTTCAGTTCTGGGTATTTCCCCAAGTATATGGTGTGGGGCTAGAACCAAGGATCTTCCAGTCTTCTGCGGTGTGTGTGCTACCTACTGAGCCACTGACACTGCTTTGTTCTTCACCCTATACACTACACAGTGATCCTAACTTGTTGATATTCCCACACTGAACGTATTACAATTGTTAATGTGTAATGTAATGAAGGTATGAACTGGACAGATTATTTCTGCAGTTTTTGACATGTATTGACATGTTTTCATTAACACAGGAATTGGAAGATGTCCATACCTGTGAACTGCAAAACATTATGACCCCCCACCGTTTCTAGTGGTATATGGTGGCATATCTTGTGAGAAGATCATCCAACTTACATCATGGGAACCTGTGCCTTCACCATTACCTTGCCACCTTGAGTCTGGGGTGATGGGGCTAGGGGCACCTTAACCATACACTGGCCCACCATTAACATGAGCCCACACACAAACTGAGTTTCAAAGATGGAGCTGGGATCAAGTTGGATATATTTATTATGCTGCCAGGGTGGTACACAGCATTAAAAGCATATCATTGTCCACTTTAAATCTTCTCTTCAGTTCCTTAAGCACAGTGCTCACTGCATCACACTATACCATAACAGTTAACTGGGGTTCCAATCTTCATCCCCACCAATCTTCCTAGGGTCAACCTCCCCTTGCACACTGTGTGACTCTGAACAAGTCACTTAACCTCTCCAGTGCTCCCTGGTCGCCCCTGAAAACAGGCACTTGTGCCTAGTGGGTTTACCCAGTTACCAAAGACTAAAATAAAATTAAAAAATAAACATTGCTCCTAGCTGCCTAGCCACTGTTGGTAACTTAAATGGTATAAGTGCAGCAGGGAGCAAAAGCCTTCTACTCTGGAAAACAGTGTTTTCTGGGCTTCACCAGCCTTCTCCTTGCAGCCGACCATCTCATCCTTCACTCTCTGAGCCCAAGCCTGAATCTCCAGCTGGATAACTGAGCTGGCACTGTAACCTACATGTTAGAGCTATGAGCTGTGAACTAGCCTGGTAATATGCATTCAGCAGAACTGACTTTGACTACCACAACTTCCACTTGCTAACTGTGTGGCCCTAAGCTTATTACTTAACCTCTCATCTCCCAATCACCCCCTGTAAATGGGCCTTGTGCCCAGTGGCCTTACCTGGTTACCAAGGAAAAAAAAAATGAATGGGGTCCACTTCTGAGACATTGGGCCAGCACCCCTCAACCTTTATAAGAGATCATATGTAAGGCAAGATGCAGTTTGCGTTCTTTTTCCATTTTCAGCTATACAGTATGGTATATGTGTAACAAACTTTTCTTTAATAAAAGTCCTGTTGAAATGTACTACTGTACTGCGATGTTGATACTGCTGCACCATTCCCCCACACTGAGTTCTCACCATTGTAATGTGCTGTGGAAAGCATCATGATGTCATTTAGGCTACAGCACAATTTTTCTTCTGTTTGAAAGTGGAAAATTAAGCTCACTGGTATAAAAACCAGTCAGTTGTGTCACTATAAGTCAATACCTAAAAAAACCCTTTTCACGGAGGCCTGGGGAAAGAATAAATAGACACTGCTGACTTCAGTGACATTTTTAGAGTCTTGTGTATCTGAAAGATCTGGAAAGGAGAAGTGCCCAAAAAAGCTCACTGACACAACCCTGACTGAATACATTAAGTTTTTATTTTGATCTTATCAACCTAACAAACACATAGTTACTGGGGATTAACACCTGGCTTGGGGGGGGGGGTTGTTAATGGCCTGAGGTGAAACCAATGGCCAGTTATACCATCCGGGCATCAAGCCCAAGGAAATGACTACTTGTATTTTTTTTTTTTTTTATGATTATAAGTTTAAACTTATTATTTTCTTTTAACTTACATTTTTCTGCTGTTTTTACTTTAGGAGGTCAGCAAGTTGGTAGGTGCCAGTGTGAGTAGGATGCAAGTACATGCTTAATAATGTGCTCAAATTGGAAATCAAAAAGTGCCGCATGGTGACAGTTTCAAACAGGACTGTTAAAATTACTTTTTCAATGCCAGCATTTGTAGCTCATAGTACCTCTTGCAGTCCTGCATACTCTTTTCATTTCCTACAAGGGCTGTTTACACGGCTGCTTTTGCACCAGAGCAACCCAAGTACCCAGGTTGCTCTGGTGCAAACGCAGCCATGTGGACACTTATTGGTTCACAGTAAGTCATTTGCTGCACTGATTCTGGAGCTGCAGTAATCCTGGGAACATAAGTCGGAGCATGTGGTGTAAGCAGCCATGTGGACAAGCTGCACTGTTCACTCCAACGTTGAAGAGACCCTCACAGCAGTGCCTCCCAGCACTCTTCAGTGCCTCCCCTGACTCACAGCTCCTCTCTAGCATGTCTTGTATTGGCACTGAGACAGATCATGTGAACACACAAGGCAAGAACCTCAGGAGGTCAGGATGGCGCTGAGACATTCTGCAGCAGGAGCAAAAGTTTCCATGAAAACACGGCTAAAGATTAGCATTACATTCACTTTGAGTAATTTGGTCACTGATCCCAGTAATAGGATCTGTATAGGGTTGCAGACAGTCAATCCAAATGGTATTCCATCAAAAGGGTGCTGCAAAAAGGGCTCCATAATGTGGGCACTGGTGATAGGGCACTGGCAATTGCAGCGCACGGGAGGTTTGCTCACGGTGCAGTGGGCACATGGTGCTGAGGTCACCTTCTGTCTCCCTCCCACTTCTGCTGCCTCCCTCAACATTACCCTTCTCCTCACCAATATGGGGCAGGAGGAGTTGGTTCTATATATTTAGTGGGGTGCGGGGGCAGAGTCCCCTGCATTACAGTGGCATGGGTGATACACATGCGGCACTATTGACAGGTTCCCTCTTTTTCTGCAGCCACTTGTCTGTGCCCCCTATTGCTGGCACTCTCTTTGTTTGCACCCTAAAGTGGGTGAACCTGTCCAAATTAGTTCCAGTTGGGACATTGCTTGTTTATTGTTTTTTTTTTTACTTTATTGTTATTAATTTTCGGTTAATACATTTGCTTAACATATACCATGTATTGGACAATCCATACAACGTCAATGATCAGATAGAGACATAGTTCCTTAATCATAGAAACATAGAATTTGACGGCAGATAAGGACCGCTTGGCCCACCCAGTCTGCCCATTTCCCTACCTAATGGATAAGCTGCAGATCCTAGTTAACCAGCAGCCTACTTCTTTCTACTCCCAACCCCTAGAATTGCCTTATGGCTGTCCCATGCATGCTTGAATTCAATCACTGTTTTTGACTCCACAACCTCCTCCGGAAGGCCATTCCATGCATCCACATTGCTTTCTGTGAAAAAATACTTCCTTACATTACCTCTGAGCCGCCCCCCACTCTATCTTCAAATTGTGCCCCCTTGTTCATGCACACCTCTTTTTCTGAAAGATGCTACCCTCTTGGACTTTGTTGATTCCCTTGAGGTACTTGAAAGTTTCTATCATGTCCCCCCTCTCCCTCCTTTCCTCGAGGCTATACATATTAAGCTCCTTTAGTCTCTCTTCATATGTCTTACGGTGCAGACTCTGCACCATTTTATTTGCCCTCCTCTGGACAGCTTCCATCTTGTCTATGTCCTTGCGGAGACTGGGTCTCCAGAACTGCACACAGTACTCCAGATGGGGTCTCACCAGCTGTCTGTACAGAGGGATAACAACTTCCTGTTTTCTTCTGGTGACACCTCTCCCTATGCATCCTAGTATCCCCCCAGCCCTCCTTACTGCCCTCTCACATTGCTTGCCCACCTTTAAGTCATCTGATATGACTACTCCCAGGTCCCTTTCCATTTTTGTTGTTGTTAGTATCTCACCCCCCATTGTGTACTCTTCCCCTTGGTTTTTGTTTCCCAGGTGCATTATCTTGCACTTCTTAGCATTAAATCTAAGCTGCCATACATTTGACCATTCCTCTAACCTTGCCAAGTCCCTTCTCATCCTTTCCACCCCACCTTGTGCATCAACTCTGTTGCAGATCTTTGTGTCATCTGCAAAGAGACATACTTTTCCTTCCAGTCCCTCTGCAATGTCACTTACAAAGACATTCAAGAGCACCGGTCCTAATACTGAACCCTGCGGCACCCCACTAGTAACCCCCCTTTCTTCAGAGTGGACTCCATTTACTATTACCCTCTGTGTCCTATTCTCCAGCCAATTCTTTACCCATTCTATCATCTTGGGACCCACTCCCAGGCTGGCTAACTTGTATATTAATCTTTTGTGTGGGACTGAGTCAAATGCCTTGCTAAAGTCTAGGTAGGCCATGTCACAGCTCTCCCTGATCTACTACTTTGGTCACCCAGTCAAAGAAATCTATTAGATTCGTCTGGCATGACATTCCTGCTGTGAATTCATGCCTTGGGTCCTGTGCCCTCTGGCCTCTAGGTACTCGACAATTCTTCCTTCAGAAGTGATTCCATCATTTTCCCTATCACTGAGGTTAAACTAACTGGTCTGTAGTTTCCTGCTTCTGCCCTGCTCCCACTTTTGTGAAGGGAATCACATGACCCTCCTCCAGTCCTCAGGTACCACCCCATCCTCCCATGATTTGTTAAAGAGGGTAGTCAGTGGTGTCACTAGTTCTACCCTTAGTTCTTTTAGAATTCTGGGATGAATCCCATCAGGCCCCATTGCTTGTCCACCTTCAGTTTTAGAGTTCTTTCAGGACCCTTTCTTCTGTAAATGGGCTGGTATCAACTTCTGTATCCAGAGTGTTTCTATTGCTTGTTTTAGGTACCTCCCCCTCTTCGTTTGTAAATACTGAGCAAAAATATCTGTTTAGTATCTCTGCCTTTTCACAGTCACCCTCTGCCCACCCCGCCTCCCCTTTATTAAGCTTCACTATCCCTCCCTTAGTCTTCCTTCACTCCCTGATGTACCTAAAAAAGGTTTTATCCCCCTTCTTAACTGAGTTGGCTATCTTTTCCTCAGTTCTGGCCTTTGCTGTTCTGACTGCCTTCTCAGCTTCCTTTTAATTTAACAGATACACTTCTCTGTCCTGTTCCTTCTGTGATTCCTTGTACTTTCTGAATGCTTTCTTTTTCTCTTGAACCTTCACTGCCACCTCCTTTGAGAACCATAGTGGTTTCTTACATCGTTTTGTTTATTTGCTTCACACAAAGGCTTGTTACCTCTGTGATGGCAGTTTTTATTATTCCCCATTGTTCTTCCACCCCTCCTTCCTGCCCATTTGCTAGTGCATTCCTTAGGCACTCACCATTTATGCAAAGCCAGCCCTCCTGAAGTCCAGTACTTTTGCCTTTGTATGGCTTGACTCTATTGCTGTGTTTATTGTGAACCATACTGTTCGGTGGTCGCTAGTTCCCAGATGGCTACCCACTTCTACATCTGTGATCCTCTCTCCATCTCCATTTGAGAGGACCAGGTCTAAGATTGCTCCCTCTCGAGTGGGTTCCAATACTAATTGTCTAATGCATGCCCACTGTAGGGCATCTAGAATAACCCCACTCTTAGAAGTGGCTGCTGCAACTGCACTCCAGTTAACATCTGGCATATTCAGATCACCCATCAGCAATATCTCCCCTTTATCTGCCATTCTAAGTATACTTTCTATCATTTCCTTGTCCATTTCCTCCCCCTGAGAGGGAGATCTGTATACAACCCCTGTGCGGATTGTGGTGCCATTGCCTGCCTCCAAATTGACCCACAGTGCTTCTTCTCCTCCCTGTTTACCCTTTTGTCCTGTTGCTTTGATTCCTTCTCTTATGTACAGAGCTACTCCTCCTCCTCTTTTACCCTCCCTGTCCCTCCTGTAGATAGTGTATCCTGGTATGTTTACATCACAGTCATGGTTCTGTGTATACCATGTTTCTGTGACTGCCGCGATATCCAGATGCTCCTCCTCCATCAAGGCCACTAATTCAGGAAGCTTGTTACCCAGACTATGGGCATTGGTACTCATTGCTCTCCATTTTTTGATGGCTTTACCTTCTGTAGTAGCATCCCCACTGACCTTTCTACCTTGGTCTTTTCTCATTTAGTACCCTGTTTTTGTAGGGAGGCTGGGATTTTCCTGCTGCTTATCAGTGCCTCCCCTTGACTAGTTTAAAAGCTTGCCAATGAAGCATTTAAACCGATTGCCAAAGACTTGTTCCTTCCTGGACAGATGCAGACCATCCTGCCAGTATAGGCTGGTGTCCCTCCAGGTGGAACCCCAGTCCCCAATGAAGCCAAACCCCTGTGCTCCACACCATTTTTTCAACCATTAGTTAAACTGCATGGTGCAAAGTACCCTCGCCTCACCCATGCCACTGACAGGCAGCACCTCTGAGAAGGATACTGTGTGTGCTACTTGTCTTAAGCCCCTCCCCAACTCTACAAAATCCTTCTGCACTGCTCTAATCTCATGATGAGCCAAGTCATTTGTCCCTAGGTGGACAGTGACATCCAGCTCAGACTCCGTGCAACTGTTCTCGTGATCCTAGGATGCTTCCTGTCCCTCAAGCCATGGCACCAGGCAGGCACCTTGCTTCAGTCTTCCTGCTCCCCCAGTTCTATCCTCCTAATAATTGAGTCCCCACCAGGAGCTGCTTTCTTTCCCTGTGGTGCCCTCTGCCTCCTTCCTGAGGGCCTCCCTTGTGACAGTTGTCTGCACCCTCCTTAGTCTCCTCTGCAGGTGCATCCATAGGGGAACTATGCTCCCCCAGAATGGTGTATGGATTGTGGAGTGGAACAACTGACTGGGTTTGCCTCTGTTCCACCACCCTTACCCTCCCTGAGCCCACTGTGGTCCAACTGCTGTGTGTAACCCCTAGATGGCGCTATTCCAAAGGCTACTACCCCTGCCTGATTTGCCACTAACAGGTTGAGGGGCCTAGATCCGATGGCGGGTGCCTCCACCCAGAGGTCAGGGTTTGCAATAGTTAAACTAACTTGGTCACAGCCCTCTGGGACACTGTGACTCCCCTTTACTTCCCACTAGTGGCCCACACAATATATCAGAATTACCTTCACAGTATACACTTACCCCCAGGACTGGTTCGGGCAGTGTGACTCCTGGGACTCCCTATAAAATAAGATGATACAGTGCAAAAACCACAGTACAATACTTTAACATAGATGAATACCTCAGGCAGTGTAACTTTGCTGAAACAAACAGATCTGATTTATTTAGGGGGATATAACAAGGACAGGGGGAAATCAGGTTAATTAGTTTAACGCATTAATAATCACAGTACTGTGCACATATTTCAGAATCCCAAATGTCCCTAATGTCACTCTTACTGGGTACCCAGGCAATAAGAGACTAGCCTATTTGGTGCAGCTGGTTGGGGCCCTGAAGATGGAAAATGCATGCACAATACCCAAATTGTAATCCGGAGCCGGTAAGCTCAGTTCGTGGAGAAAGAAAGGAAAAGTAATCAGATGGAACACTTGCAATTAGATGATGGCAGGGAGCTACCCTGATTTGTACTCACAAATTCAATGCTGAGACTGAATGGAAGGCAGATTGTCCTGGATTGCCAGGCAGAGCAGACCATGTGGACAAGGTCCTTGTGACTGGACCCCAAGGCATTTCAGAGCAAATGGATATAGTCTGGATTAAGCTGGGGTTTACTTGCAGCTTCATGCACTCAATTCACTGTACAGTAGATTTGAAATGCGAGTCCCCACTAGCACTACACACATTTATGTGGAAAAAGAAAGTACTATACCAGGCAGGCTGCTTCTCTATCCCGATCGCAATTACTGCACAGTACCCGGGAGAACACACAGCAGATTCAGTTCCTGACAGACCGAGCGCGATTCAGCAATTTCTCCAGGGTGAGCCTGGTTTCTACTTTTCAGATCTCCATGATCCTCTTCACAGATCAGATTTAGTCCAAACAAGCACTTGCACAAGCTGCAGACCGGAACTTGGGGCCTTACACGTGTTTCCCGACTGAAACTGCGCACCGAAGGAGCACAGGGCTCCTTCCCTCTTCACTGCCAGAGCTAAACTGAGACTCCAGCAGACAAAACTGGGCACTTCCTTTGAGTTCCTCCCAGTTCTTGGCTGGATTGGCTGTCACTCACAATAGCCTCCCCCTGTTGGTGCAAAAAGGCGCCGAAGTCCAAACTACATTTCCCAGAGTTACTGCCCATACAATCCTCTTGTGGCTGGCTCAGATTATGAGTCCAAGTTCTGATTCGTCCACAGGCACCATTTTAGAGCTACCTTAACCCACACTGATTGGTCCAGTTCAGCAGTTCAAAACTAGAATGGGGAACTAGGCAAACATAGTTCTGATTGCAAAGAAAAGCAGGTTAGACAAACTGTATTTTCATTATTACTCTAAATGATTTCTGGCAAACAGTTACATCTTTCAGATAGGTTCCCTTTGCACTCCTAGTAACTGCAAAAACGGAGTGAATTGGCAGCAGCTCGAGTGGGACTCAAGCAGAGAAACACACAGTCCCCCCATACAAACTAATTATGTCTGCAAGCAGACAGCTCTTAAAGAGACAGTACCAAAGGCTCTAAAAAAACTCACAGATAAATGGCTTAAATGCCAAACACCATTCAGGCTTGGAGCATTCAGGCAAGCTCCTGGAAGTCTTTTGGGAACCCCCATTTCCAGGGAGGTTACATGTGCTTTCTTCGCAACCTCTGAGGTAGTGGTAGTGGCTCTGGTGCTCCCTGGATGGGGGAGGTTCCCTTGCTACTGTCCTGAAGACGGGCAACTTCCTCCCTCAGGGCACATAGTTGTCTGCAAACAGGGCAGCATCTCAGCCTCCAGAAAGACTCCTGGAAGACTGCTGCCCCACAGCCATTACATTGTACTACTGCCCACATAACTGTCTACCTTGTTTAGTTTTTTTTTTGTGTGTGTGTGATTGGTGTGCTATATAGAAATATATGTATTTATATAATGTATATGCTTATATTGTCAGTGCAGTGTGCTAGAGAGGATATGACAGTGATATGCACCTTGCCCTCTTGAGGAAATGATGTCAGAACCCCAGGTATAAATGAACTGTTTCCAAGGGTGGGTGGGATAAGGGGTGGGTGGCCTAAACTGTGCCCTCAAGAAACAATCAGCTAAAAGCTCTGATCTACCGCCGCGATGAGTGCCTCTCAGGAATACAGTGCATCGAATACATTGCGATACCACAGTGGGGGGGGAGCATACATTTCTTCTAAAGTTCCACATTGTGCTGAAAACTTAAGCCCACGAGCAGTATGACTAATTTCTTAAAGCTATAACCAAAAGATCTACTAAATTTCTATGCCCTGCAATAGGGCTATATGGCATCATACTATGCAACCTAAGTAGTAAGCATACAAAATATAGAGAATACTGGATGGACAACTATGCTCAACCAGTGTGTTCTGCCACGGAGGGGTTCTGATTCCCACTGGTTTCGAGAGTGAAGTTCAAGAGGTCCATGGGAATTAGAACCATGAGGTGGCAGAACACACTGGTTGTGCATAAAGTTGCTCATCCTGTGTTTTTTTATAGTGTATAGTATTATGCGAAATGTGCACACTGTGGTTCTTTCACTTTCAGAATGAAACTGACTTGTGCAATCTCTAGAGGTTTTGGAATGCTGTTGTACAACAGAAGGGTACAGTCACATTCTGTGACCTTTGAACTGTGGTGCAACAACATTTTGAAAGGGATGGAATTCTATACAGAACAGTGCTACAATATGCACTATATAAATGCTTGTTTATAGGTTTGACTGCATTCTGAACTTGAAGCTCTTTGACATCAGACTTGCTTACTACTGAGCTCTACACCATCTGTGTAGGTAGGCATGCCAGTAACACCTTGTAATAGCAGGGGGGGAGGGAATCCACACTGAGAACTCATAGGCTGAGAAAACAAAGAAAAGCAGGGCAGGATATATACTAAACCTGCAGCTTGAACATGCTCTCAAAACGAACAGTACAAAAAAAAGTGATCTGCCAGAACAATACAGACACAAGCTACAAGGGAGCAATTAACCTGGGAACAGATGGAAAACAAAAGCCAGAGCAAGTGAGGATAGAGCTAATGTGGGCCATCTTTCATTTTATTTTATACAAAATATCTTTATGTTCCATTGGTTTAATATTTGAGTAGTTAAAAAGACATAAAAACTTTTAAAACAGCAGGAACTACTTTAACAAGTGGCTGTACTTGACAGAGGCAAATGTTTGTTAGGTTTTCAGTAGTTAAAGTATCCACATTGTGAAATGAAATTACCCTGGCAGTCCAGTGGCACCACCCACCCCATCTCCACTGTAAAATAAAAGTACACTGGTAATACAGCGGTACTCCCTCTGACCCCAATCTTTATGTCCTGCTACCTCACTGACCCTCCTTGGCTGGCTGAATGACTGGGACTGACTGTGCATGTACTGTTGAAGCACAGTACATATGTGTTTGGTCCCTTTCATTCAGATGATGGCTGGCCAAGGTGATGAGAGGAGGGTCTGTACCAGTCACTATCCACTGCTGTGCCCAACATGTCCATAGGCATTTTTGCATGAGTCAGGTACCAGACAGGGAGTGGAGGGTGGTGGATACTGAGTGAGTAGACCAGGCCTGCAGTGGCAACATTTTAAAACAGGAATTGGGTCAGGAGGTAGGGTACCAATGGACCAACATACTTTCTTTTCACAGTGGGGATCAGCTGAAGGGGGGGTGTCTATGGCTAACCAGAGAAATTTCTTTCTACAACAAGGGTTGGGTGGAAGCGGCTGCCAAGGGTCAGTCAGGGTAATTTATTTTTACAGTGGGGATTAGGGTGAGAGGGGTGTACTACTGGATAACCACAGTAATTTCATTTTATAATGGAGATTAGAGTGGGAGGCAGGTACCAAGGGACAACTAGGATAATTTCATTTTTCAGCGAGGATTGGGGCAGGTTTGGGATGAGGTGAGACTAGACTGTCAGGAATTTATACATTGGGGTATGGGGATTGGGTGAGGGTGGGGCATTGACCAAAATTGTACAATGCCTCCATGCATTTATATACATGGAGGCATTATGTAAAGCTGCTAATTGGCACAAAACAGTGTGCAAATGTCCTCTTAGCACCTTACATGCCATATGTGGTCATTAGTATGCAGGCCTCAGAATACTGCACCTAGAAGCGAAGGCACTTATCCATTTGGGGCATGCTATCACCCTTTGCTCCTAGGTGTCTGTTGCCAGCAGCAGGTTGTGGTGCACCACACATATGGACTTTGAGCAGCATTGTCACAAATGAATGTTCACACAGTGTCTGCTGGTGAGAATGTGCCACCTTATGAATATGCCTCCTTGACAACCCTGTGCTATATCACAAGGGGGGGTCATGTTTTCCATGGCACAAATGGCCATTTCTGAATATGGGGGCCTTGACCTCTAGTGCAAATTTATTGCAAGGTTTGGGTGTTCAGCTAGTGTGACTGAAAACTTAAAATAAACCAAAGGTTGCACCAGCCAAGGTCAATCTGCTAAACACAAAACCATACCTCAGTATAGCCCCTCACAATGTGAGGATGAAATGTGTAACACGAATCTTGCTGGAAAACATATTTATTTTAATTCCAACTAACTTTGGATGTTTACTTTCAAAAACATCCGCAGTTAAATTGTTGCCTCACCCCATCAATACCAAACTGTACCGTCATCCACATGCATACACTACCACCGAGTTGTAAATTTCTTTTTTGCAGGCATGTTTGATGTCCTGACAGAAAGGCACATTGTTCCAATAGTCTCCAAGTCTGAGTATGAACTCAGTTCTTACAATGAGCGGTACTCCAGTTAGTGTTCGGTTTTCTGGACCCTGACCGAAACAACACATTTTTTATCTGCTAAAAAGCCTGCTTTTTGCTGTCTGTTACCATGCATCCTAATCATGCACTACACTGAAGTTTCAGCTACTGGGCATGTAGCTGAAATGTTAGCATAGTGCACTTTCCCACTCCGGGATTTGTTTCATATCAGCAAAATGGCTGAGTGACAGGAGCTTCCGGGTTGCACCTTGTATAGTACTTACACAGGCACTGATCAAGCTTTTGCTCCTTGACCAGTTTCACATTCTGTGGTCTTAGGCTTTGAAATTTAATGGATTCAATTGTGGTTTTGGGGTTTGGTTTGCAAAATTATTGGTGCAAACTATTAAGTAGCTTGTCAAGGCAAGGCTTTGTTTTCTGGTTCTGTTTGAAAATGCCTTCTTGTGAGGCAGAGGTGTGGATGAGGCCTAGAAGAAATTTTCAATTGTTTTTTGCACCATTTCTGCAGACAGTGCTGATATGTACCTGATGCTCTTCCTTTTGCCTTTCTGTCATCTTCATAGTCCTCCTCCAAATGATTCCCATGACTGTACTTGCAGTTCTGAGCATCGGGTACTTTTTCAGTAGCCGAAAGGATCTGATAAGGGCACTGTTGAATTCTGTCTGCCTCATTGTGTTGCAGTATTTTAAGTGGAACATCTTCTCTTTCATGACCTACACCAGTTTATAAAATGGGTGGGAAGTTTCCTGATACCTGCTAAATAAGTTTAAATAAGTTCTAAGACCCATATGTTAATTCCCCAGAAATGCAGAGACTGGAACAAGTTGAGGCAGTGTGACTGGAAATTTGGGCCAGTCACATACAGAAATGATAAGTCACTTCACTCATCCCTGACTGCCACCGCAAACATGGCTCTGCAGTTTATCCAATAGGTAGAGAATTAGGCAGACTAAGTAGGCCAAGCGGTCCTTATCTGCCATCAAAGTCTATGTTTCTATGGCTACCAGCTTTACTCACTGAAAACCCTCAACAAGGCCCTGCAAATTAAAACACTTTTAAAAAAATAATAAAAAAATCAATAAATAAAAATTCTTTCCTCTCATGATACTCTCCTCACACACACAAATTAAAAAAATGAAGCACTATTCACAGTTTTAATTCCTGGTGTTTCTTTTGTGACCATGATAAATTCCCCTTATATCCTTACCAACTTGCCAGAGCACTCTCTAATGATTACCCTGCCACAGATAAAACTGAGACCTTGTCTCCATATAAGGCCTTCTGTTGTGTGTGAGGGGTGAGCATTCTGTCAGAGGAATTCTGCAGAAGTTTGAATTTTTGTGTTCCATAATAAACAAACATTCCATCTATTGAATATGTAGAAAGACAGATGATTGAACAGGTGGAGCGGGATTACGTTTTACTAGTCACTGTTAAAAGAAAATACATGTTTTTAATAAAAAAAAGTTTGCTTTTTTGATTTTTAAATTGTTTTTCAGTTTACTCCTTTTATAAGTGCAATAAGCTACTCCGGGTCATTGATTGTCTGAGGTTAATGCACTTCCAGGTGTTCAAGGCGCTCAGAATAAGCACCTCATGCCTCTTTACGTATGTCGGTGTGCATTAAGCCAAGGCAACCAATACCCTGTCAAGTCTTATTACTTACTTTTGATGAAGGTTGTAGGAACAAGGAAAGCTCGGGTTTTGCTTCAACGGGGGTCTGTTTGTCTGGTGAGCAAGTGGAAATCATTTTTGCAACAGTTACAGCATCATGCTAGTGAGTGTGACAGTCTTTGTTGTGCCCTTGGCAGTGCTTTACTATTTGATCTCTTGTGTACCTTTGGAGTCTCAAATGGGTTATTATCATATAAGGAGACTGGGACCGGGCAGTTGTGGCTGAGGAGAGATGGCTGAAACCATTTTCTGTCGCTCCATTTTTCTATTCTCCTTGTACATTTCTAATCTTTTTTCCTTCAGTTGCCTTAGATTTTGAACTGATGTTTGGCTCTCTTTTTGTTTTCTCTCCCTCCAGCATGCTCTCTGCTCAATCTTCTTCTGTTCATCAGCTTTGGTTGTTCACTTTGTTGCCACCGTGCACTCTGCAGTGCAGTCTCTGAACCTTGGGCCTTCCTTTGTCTGTATCACTGCATTTTAAACCTTGCCTTTTCAATATAGTTTTTCCGCCTTTCTTCATCCAAGTTATCTCTGTAAGCCTATGAGTGTGCTTTCAATTTTTCTAAATATTCTTGATAATGTTCTGGGCCATTTTTCAAGTTATCTTGGTGCTGCACACTTGCTGCCCTATCAGATTGTGCACTGGAGCAATTCTTCAATGCATTTCTTAACAAGACAGCAGCGGATACATATGGTCTTCTTAGGTCAATTGCTCCAAAGGCAAACTAAAACAAAGTTCAGATATTATAATAATAATAATAAAATTTATTTAATTAAGCACCTTTCAAATTTCAAAGCGCTGTACAGTATTCATAAAACAAAACACATGTACAAATACATGCAATATAAAATCAGAACAAAACAGGAAATGCCTTCCCTCATAAAAAAGTCTTAAATGCCTGCTTAAAACTCCCCACTGTCCTGCACTCCTGGAGCTGACGGGGCAGAGAATTCCAGAGGGTAGGTGCCACAAACCCAAAGGCACACGCACCAGATGACTTTAAATTAACCCTCGGAATCTCCAGCAACCCCTCATCAGCCAAGTGGAGCGATCCTAAAGGGTTGTAAGGAACCAGGAGCTCTTTCAAATAATCAGGACCCAATCCGTGTAGGGCTTTGTAAGTCAATAGACCTACTTTAAAGGTGATCCATCACTGTATTGGCAGCCAGTGCAGAGTGCGCAGCACAGGGGTAATATGTGATCTTCTAGATGCCCCAGTCAACAAATGTGCTGCCACGTTCTGCACTAGCTGTAAGCAGTGGATATCAACCCCAGGAAGCCCTAGGTAAAGGGAGTTGCAATAATCAAGGCATGATGTCACAAAGGCATGGACCAAAACAGGCAGGTCGCTGGATGGAACAAGGTGCCTAATCCTGGCAATGTTCCTAAGATGGAAAAAGGCCAGCTTGATGACTGCCAATACCTGATGTTGAAGAGTCAGACCATCGTCAAGCACCACTCCCAGGTTATGCACCTGTTCAGAGGTGAGAATCTGGGCCTCCCCAGGACTAAACCGGAAGGGAGCCCAGTCTTAAACCCCTCTGCTCTATGACCCGGGTCCACAACCAAAACCTCAGTCTTTCCTGGGTTCAACTTTAGACTGCTGTAATTCATCCAGTCTTGGATTTCTGCAAGACAGCTGTTCAGTACCGAGATAGCACCAACCTGGTCAGGCGCAAAAGACAGGTAGATCTGGGTATCATCAGCATAGCAATGAAACCTCAGCTTGTACCGTCTTACAATGTCTCTGAGGGGTAGCATATATACTGCGAATAACATGGTGGACAGCACTGAACCCGGAGATACCCGCATGTCAGAGAGAAAGCCCCAGACGAAAACAAACCCAAGACCACTCTCTGCATTCTCCCAGTGAGGAAAGATGAAAACCATCTGAGGACTGTACCCGACAGCCCACAGATGAATCTCAGGTGTTCAAGCAGAACCACATGATCCACAGTATCAAAAGCTGATGACAGATCCAAGACAACCAAGCTAGAATGGTGTCTCCGATCTCTCATCATCAGGCGATCATTGAGCACCTGAACCAGAGCAGTCTTGGTACTATGACTCTTACAAAAACCCGATTGGAGAGATTCGTATAAATTATGGATGGTTAAAAGGTTATCCAGCTGAGCAGCCACAACTTTCTCAATAACCTTCCCCACAAAAGGGAGGTTAGAGCTAGGCCTGTAGTTTGCTAGGTTCTCTGGGTCTAAAGAAACTTTTTTCAGAAGAGGGATCACTACCCCCTCCTTCAGTGAGCTAGGGAACTCACCCATATCTAGAGAGCACCGGACAGTCCAAGCTAAGACCAGACCAATGATCTCACTACAACCCAAAATCATGGAAGTAGGGCCCGGGTCTAAACTACAGCATGTGGGACACATCTCCTGGATAATCCTCATAATGTCTACGAAATCCGGCAAGTCAAAGGTACTCCAGGAAACTCCGGGCTCTGTGACAGAGCACTGATCAACAGCAGCCCCATTAGAGTGAAGTTGGTGGCACTCCCTCCTGATGTCATCCACCTTATTCACAAAGAAGTGAGCGATCTCATCACAATCAATTTGTGTAAAGACTCGACGGAGCTGCTGACAGGCTGGGTTGCACAACCTGTCAACAGTTCTGAACAGTTGAGCTGGTCGGTTCCGTGCGACAGAAATTTCCCTGGACAGGAATTCTGTCTTCTTATGGGAGATTTCTCTTTGGTAGAGTTTATAATGCTCTAGCAAAATACTATGGTCAGCATCAGCACAGTCTTCCTCCAACAACGATCTAACCTACACCCCAATTTCCGCAACTCCCTCAGAGCTCCATCAAACCATAGAGCTCCAGGGCAATGCGGAAAGGGGTGAACTCAGATAGGAGCAATCAGATCGAGGGCTGAAGATATGGCCCCATTATAGGCCATAACCAACTGCTCGGGATCTATGTAAGACTCGTCAAACAATGAGAGGTCAATCACCACCATCAGGTCTTCAGGGACCACATCCTGCAAAGGGCAGTACCTGACCAACTCCACAGGGGCCAACCTACCCAGGAGGGCCACAAGATTGAACCTAACTGAGTAGTGATCAGACCAACTGACTGGTTCGTCCACTAAATTGGAGGTCTCGATCTCCAGGAGGAAGACCGGGTCAAGAGAGTGACCTCCCTTGTGTGTAGCTGAGGAAACAACCTGTGTGAAGCCCAGAGATGTCATAACCTGGAGGAAATGTTGACCAAAAAGTGAGGATTCGTCAACCCAGGCATTGAAGTTGCCCAGAACCATCAGTCTGGGTGACTCCAAAGCCATGTCGGTGGCAAAGTCTGCCATTTCCTGCAGGAATAGCTTCTCATCACCTGGTGGATGGTAAATGAGGGTGATCCTGCACCCAACACCAGCTACCACGGTACACTCAAATAACCTGGCCTCCTCAACTGGTATACCCGTTAGGCCCAATTCGGTCTTGAAACAGACCGCAACCCCCCCCCCCGTGGTCCAATCTTGGGCGATGCACAACCGAGTACCCAGTGGGAACAGCGGCCTCTAAAAAAGGGGCTGCATTCCCTCCAACCAGGTCTCGGTAATGCAAACCAGAGATGCCCTAGCAACAAAATCTGCAATAAGATCAGCCTTGTTGCAGACAGATCTGGTGTGTCATAACAGCGCCCGAGTTGGACGAGGTTGGAAAGCTGTCCCAACTACTTGCCCTCCCAAATTGGAGGTGCCCTTGGGTATGGGAACCAGAATGGAATCACCACGTTCCAAGTACCATTTCGCCTCAGGGCATCTTCTGGGCTTAACCACACCTATGGGAGAGCCCCACTCACTCCGCTGTCTGCAGCCCCCCATCCAACCCCGACTCCCCCCCTACAAGCAATCCCCAATGCCCGAAAATGTTGATAAATAAAAGCAGGCAGGGGGGAAGAGGAGAAAGGGCGGAGAGCATGGAGAGCGGAGGCCGAATAGCACAGGACAGGAGGGGCAAGCAGGCACATTTCAACAACACTATTAAAATAATGGGAAAGCACAAAACTCCAATATCCCAAATCACAAAGTGATAATGTAAACAGAATTAAAATCTCCAAAACATAAAACACTTAAATATCCACCCTAACCATAATAAATCAAATAAACTACAGATAAACTACCCTCTCACACTATAAGATAACCTTCTAACCCTGGAAGAAAAAATAAAACTAAAAAATAAAACAATAACATAATCCCCTCTCACGGGATAAAATAAAACATCAAAATATAAAATAAAAACTCCCTCTTCCACAGCCCTCTCACAACCAAGGAGGGGGAAGAATAATAAAACAACCCCCTCTAACAGGATAGTCAAAACAAACAAACAAACATAAATTTCCCCCAACCCTCCCACAGCTGAGGAAAGTAAGAAAAAATAATAACAACATATTGGTAAATACTTATTTTTTTCTGAACAAATGAACAACAGCTGACTGACATAGAGAGGCTGCACATTCCAAAGTATATGGACGGAGTAAACGAAAGGTACTGCACACTTGACTAACCCTGGAAAAAAGGAGACATGCTGCATGTGTCACAAGATACAGATGGACTGAAGGAGAGGTACTCACACTTGACAAATGATGGAATAACGAAGATGCGCTGCAGATGTCACAGGATACAGATGGACTAAAGGAGAGGTATTGCTCATTTGACAAATGACTACACAAAGGAAATGCACTGCATATTCTGCAGGATACAGGTTGACTGAAGGAGAGGATACAGGAGGACTGAAGGAGACTTGCTGCACACTCAACAAGCTGTTTAATAAAGCAGATCTACTGTACATTCCATAGGATATGGACAGACTGAAGGAGAGGTACTGTATACTCGACAAACAATGGCATGAAGGAGATGCACTGCGCATTCCATAGGATATGGAAAGACTGAAGGAGAGGTACTGTATACTTGACAAACAATGGCATAAAGGAGATGCACTGCACATTCCACAGGATATGGATGGATTGAAGAAGTACTGCACACTCAGCAAATGATGGCATGAAGGAGATGTGCTTCACATTCCACAGGATATGGATGGATTGAAGAAGTACTGCACACTCAGCAAATGATGGCATGAAGGAGATGTACTTCACATTCCACAGGATATGGATGGATTGAAGAAGTACTGCACACTCAGCAAATGATGGCATGAAGGAGATGTGCTTCACATTCCACAGGATATGGATGGATTGAAGAAGTACTGCACACTCAGCAAATGATGGCATGAAGGAGATGTACTTCACATTCCACAGGATATGGATGGATTGAAGAAGTACTGCACACTCAGCAAATGATGGCATGAAGGAGATGTGCTTCACATTCCACAGGATATGGATGGATTGAAGAAGTACTGCACACTCAACAAATGATGGCATGAAGGAGATGTGCTTCACATTCCATACGATATGGATGGATTGAAGAAGTACTGCACACTCAGCAAATGATGGCATGAAAGAGATGAGCTGCACATTCCACAGGATATGGATGGACTGTAGAAGAGGTACTGCACACTTGACAAATGATGGAACAAAGGAGATGCACTGCACATTCCATAGGATATGGACAGACTGAAGGAGAGGTACTGTATACTTGACAAACGATGGCATGAAGGAGATGTGCTGCACATTCCACAAGTTATCGACAGACTGAAGGAGAGGTACTGCACACTCAGTAAATGATGGCATGAAGGAGATGCTCTGCATATTCCACAGGATTTGAATGGACTGAAGGAGAGGTACTGCACACTTGACAAATGATGGAACAAAGGAGATGGACTGCGCATTCCACCAGATACAGAAGGACTAAGTGCTTCTGGAGTGGTGCAGTGCAGTTGTTATGGGGTGGCACTTCAAGGAGACCTTCTGGAGACAGCAGTGCTGCCCCATCTACATGCATCTTTTTGGGCTGAAGAAAGAGGTTGCTAGACTCCAGGCTGAGTTGGCTGAGAGCCAGGGGACCCTCTTCCCAGCCCAGGGGCCACACAGTCTGACACTGTTATCTTAAAGGATGTGAGATAGGAGGCGCAGCTGGACTATGCTGGGCTCAAGGAGGGTGGGGCTGGAGGGATCTGGAAGGTTGGAGGGTGAGCCACAGGCACATTCCTCAACTGGTGCCACTACAGAATTCCTACACTGCTCTGGCAGAACAGGACTGCCAGGAGGAGGCACCCATAGTAGTGGCAAGGGAGGCTGTGGGGGGCCTTCCCAGTGGAGACCCCATGTATGGTGCAAAAGGAGGAGGAAGCAACTTCTGGTGGGAGACTCATTTGTCAGGGGAATGAGTTGCAAATAGGAAAGGGGGCAGAAATAGAGATCAGGTGCCTACCCGGTGCCATTGCACAGAGGGATGGGAAGCGCATTCTATAAATCACTAGGGTAGCAGGAAGGAAGAGGGAGCTGGATGTCATTGTCCTCCTGGGGACAAATGCCCTGAGTAGGGACAGGGCAGAAATAGTGCAGGGGGAGTTTAGGGAACTGGGAAAAGGTCTGAGGTAGGTAGCACACTCAGTAGCTTTTGTGGAGGTGGTGGCTGTCTAAGATATGGGGAAGGAGAGGGATCTCTGCACCAAGGCCTTCAACTCATGGTTGAAGGAATAGTGTGGAGAGGAGGGGTATGGCTACATTGTGGACTGGGGGTCCGCCTGGGAGGATTAAAGCCTATACAGAGGTGATGGCCGGCATTCATCCAGGAGGAGAACTGTGGTCCTCAGTTAATGGTTTAAATGTTACTTCAATGAACATTTAGATTGGCCAAGGGGGGTGGTGGAGGAAAAAGGTGAGACAGAAACTGCCCCCCCCCCCCCACAGGCTCAGATATATAGTAGGGAGACCCTGAGGGGAGAGAGCCCCACCAGGGTGCAAGTTAAAGAAGCATGGGGTTAGCAAAGGAGGAAGGACAGAAAAACAGCAGTCAAAGGAGTAGGGGGAGGAAGGGGGAACAAAAGGAAGAAGGTGGGTTGACAAGCAAAGAGTTAAAATCTGGAAGGCTATGTGTATTAGTACTAGAAGTCTTGGAAAAAAGATCAAAAACCTAGAAGCCATCATGATGAGGCCAACCTGGATAATGTGGCAATTACTGAGTCATGGTGCACTGACAACCATGATTGAGACATGGCTATACCAGGCTATATGCGGTTCAGAAAGGACAGGGTGGGAAGGAATGGAAGGAGTGTGGAGTTTTATGTGAAGAAAAGCATAAAAGTAACAGAAATACAGGGAGTCGGGGGCAGAGGTGTTGTGTGTTGCCCTCAAATCAGAAAAAGGAAGCAGTATTCAGACTGGTGTGATTTACAGGCCTCTGATACAGGGGGAGCAATTACATAAGAAAATATTGTAAACAACTGGCAAAATGACTGAAAAAGGGGAGGTGTTGCTGATGGGAGACTTCAGTCTGCCAGATGTGGATTGAAGCCTCCCACCTGTGACTTCAGCTAAAAGCAGGGACATCTTGGACTCCCTGCAGGAGGCATTCTTCAGGCAACTGGTCAACGACTCCACTTGTGATGGGGCAATACTGGACCGGGTGCTTACTAACAGGGACAGTGTTGCAGACATCAAGATGGAAGCCATCTACGGACCAGTGATCAATGTAAGAACAGATGTGGAATCCAACAACACAATGGTAAGGGTCCCAGACTTCAGAAGGGCTGATTTTATAAAGATGGGTGAATGCCTTAGGAATGACTTGTCGGGGGGATAAACTGGCGGGTTGGGGTGGAGGAGCAGTGGTCCAAACTAAAAGGGCATAATGAAGGCAACATACCTCTGCATCAAGCAAGTAAGCAAAAGCAAAAGGAAGAGGAGACCCCTATGGTTCTCAAAAAAGATGGCAGGAAAGGTAAAGGCTAAGAGAGTAGCATTCAGAAGGTATAAGGAGACCCAGAGAGAGAAGGATAAGAAACTGTATTAGGAAAAATGGGGAGGGGGTACAAAAAACAGTAAGGAGCGCAAAGACGCAAACTGAAAAAAGAATAGCTCAGGCAGTATCAAAAGGGGACTAGATTTTTTTGGTATGTTAACGAAAAAAGGAAGGCTAAAGGAGGGATTGTTAGGTTAACGGAGGGGGGCTGTATGGAAGGGGACCAAGAAAAGGCAGACATGTTTAACAGATAGTTATGCTCAGTGTTCACAGTGGAAGAAGAAGGGGTGAGGGACCGCAAAGAAGCATCAGGAGCTTTGATGGGAGAGAAGTGAACACTAGTTCTTTCTCTGAGAAGAGAGTCCAGAAGGTATTAGCTAACCTGAAGGTAGACAAAGCTATGGGTCCAGATGGGGTGCAACCAGCAGTACTGAGAGAGCTTAGGGAGGTAATAGCTGCATCTCTGACAGACCTGTTTGACAGATCACTGGAGACTGGAGTGGTCCCTGAGGACTGAAGAAGGGCAGATGTAGTCCCACTTCACAAAAGTGGTAGAAGAGAAAATGTGGGCAATTATAGGCTTGTCATCCTGACATTGGTGGCGGGTAAATTAATGGAAACACTACTAAAGGAAAGGATTGCGTAATATCTGGAATCCAGTGGGTTACAGGATCTGAGGTAGCATGGATTCACAAGGGAGAGGTTATGCCAAACAAATCTGGTAAATTTCGTTGACTGAGTGACCAAGGAATTGGATCGGGGGAGTGGTGGACGTGACCTTCCTGAATTTCAGCAAGGCTTTCAACACCATTCCACATAGAAGACTGGTAAGCAAGCTGGGTAGCTTGGGAGTGGGCAACAAGGTGTTAACCTGGGTAAGAAACTGGTTAGGGGATAGGAAGCAATGGGTAGTGGTAACCAGAGTTCAGTCCAAGGAAGGGCGAGTAACTGACTGGGTACCTCAGGGTTCAGTGCTGAGTCTGTGCTTCCTTAATGTCTTTATAAGTGACATAGCAGCACAGCTGGAAGGCAAGGTCTGCCTTTTTGCAGATGACACCAAGATCTGCAACAGGGTGGACACTCTTGGTGGGGTGGAGTGGGATGGAAAAGATGGGCAAAGATCTGAAAAAACTGGAGGGGTGGTCAAGGGTATGGCAGGTGGTTTTTAATGCAAAAAGTGCAAAATAATGCACTTAGGCCATTGAAACCCAAGAGCAGAGTACACAATGGGTGAGTGATAACAACAATAACCAAACAAGAAAGAGACCCAGGGTAATCATACTGGATGACCTAAAGGTGTTCAGGCAGTGTGACAAGGCTGTCAGGAGGGCTGGTGGGATGCTGGGGTTCATAGGAAAGGGTATCACCAGCAGAGAAATGGAGGTGGTGTTACCCTGTATTTATTGCTAGTAAGACCCCACCTTGAGTACTGTGCTCAGTTCTGGAGTCTGTGTCTCAGAAAGGACACAGACAGAGTGGAGGCAGTCCAGAAGAGGACTGCAAGCCCTATGAGGAGAGGCAAAAGAAGCTTAAAATGTACACCCTGGTGGAGAAGAAAGAAAGAGGGGATATAATAGAGACTTTTAAATACCTCACAGTGGTTAATTAGGTAGAGAAGGGGAATATTTTTCAGAAAGACAAGGTGCTCAAGAAAAGGGGACATGCTATGAAGCTGGAGGGGGTAGGTTCAAAAGAAATGTGAGGACATATTTCTTCGCAGAAAGAGTGGTGGATTCCTGCAACAGCCTTCCTGCTGAAGTAGTGGGGGTGGAAACAGTGGTAGGATTCAAAAATGCCAGGGATAAGTGCAAGTGAATCATAGGTTTAAAGAAGGTGGGGGGGGGGGGGGAAACAGCAGTGTAGATCATGTGGACTTAAAGCAAAAATGAAGATAAGAAAAAAATGAATAAATAAATTAGGCAGACTTAGTGGGCCAGTCAGCCCTTATCTGCCATCAGATTCTATATTTCTAACACATTTTAAACACTAGTCGAGCATACACAGCTTGTTGCTGTACCACTGACCACATAAGCACATGACTTACTTTATAGAAAATCAAGAAACTGCTTACCACATCGCAGAGTTTCTCTTCTTTATTGAGTGCAAATGTACTATAAACAAATGCCAGAAAGTGCAGTATTATTCCAAAACGGCGGCAGATTACATACAAACAATTGTTAAAAATAACAAAGACAGTACTGTTGACAGTGCACTGCAGCCATACTAACGACCAGCAGCCGTGCTAAGCAACATGCATGACGTCCTACGTGCTACAAGTGCAGATCAGCTGATGTTTCTCCAAAAGTGCTTCCTCAGAGCTGATTGGCCATCATTTTCCATCCCTATTCATACTCTATCTCATTCATATTTATACATCTCTTTAAAATGATTGGCTGTTAAACACACTTTCACATATAAATCTGTCTCAATCTTATAAATAGTTCTTAAACACACATACACGTATAAATCTGTCTCAATCTTATAAATAACTCACATATATCTATGACAATCCTATAAATGACTAACATATCTATATCACAAAAATATATCTTATTCACAGTTTTATAAATAACTGACAGGGGATATTTCTTCATTTAAGCCCCTTGGCTGCAAAGTATCCAAAGTATGAATCCAATAGCATTCTCGTTGCAACAGTTTATTCACCAGATTTCCACCTCTCACCCCAAGTTCCACTTTTTCAATACCAGAAAAACGTAGGCTCACAGGTGAGCCATGTTGCATCATTTGATAATGTCTTGCCACTTTATTTGTTTGTGAGCCAGTTCTAATAGCGGACTTATGTTTTGTTGTCTGTTCTCTCAAAGTTCTGCTAGTTTGGCCCACATATCCCAGGCCACATGGGCATGTCAGCAAGTATACAACCCCCACAGTTGAACAGTTAATAAAAGAGGTGATTCTAAACTTTAAAATCTTTAAAAGTTTAAAAAAACTGCATAGAATAGCAGATTTATAGTATGGCGGCTGATGCAAATAACACCGTGGGAGATTTGAATGTAACCATATCGACCAATACTAGCTCTGGGACTAATTTTGAATTTTTAAGTTTCAGTGAAACTGAGGGAGTTTCTTTAGTCTTTGACCAGGCAGCATGTGAGAAATTGTTTGCCCCACAAGCAGGCATAAGCACTGCTCAAGTGAAACCAGATGGTATGCTATTAGAAAATCTCAAAAAGAAACTGGTTCGCTATCAGATGCATGCTTTCTCTCTATCACACTATTGGCGTGAATGAAAAATTCCTAGAGGCTTAAGAATACAGGTACCACCAGCATACGGTTTAGAGGTCCGATAGTTGATGCAGGACTGGGAAAGAATATTAAATAAAGCATCAAGTGATCTAATTTTAAGCCTTATAAAGAAAGCCAGGAGACATATTGATAGCGTTCAGAAGGAAATCACCCAAATGGAGGCAAACATTAAGTTCTATGTGCCAAACACAGAATACCCACTGTTGCTGCAGAAAATTGAAGCTCAGAATGCAAAATTCAATGATGAACTAAAAGAATGCAAACAGGGGAAACATAACAGAGATGATAGAGACTATGAATGGGGCCAATTATATAACTGGCAGTGTAAAACAAGGAGAGAACCATACAGATATCAAGGTAACATAAATCAGTTTCAGGAGAATAGTTTTACATCATCCCCTGAGAGTGAAGGAGAAGGCCCATGACAAGGTCAAGGCAAACAAGTTTTTTAGGCCAGTAGATGGGGAATACAGCCATACAGGCCAAATGCATGCAATACCGACCCCACAATCCCAGTATGTAAATGCAGGACAAGGAGGAGTAGGGGGAAATGGATGAAGGAGAGGCAGAGGAAGAAGGCCCTGGCAGCAATCGGGGCCACCTTGGAGGTCCAACAGAAACAACAAATATCAATCATAAATCTAACACAACAGCCTCTATGTAGTGAGCAGATAAGGTTACTACAGAAAGGCCTCTCCTTTGTTCCTAGTGTTACAATAAATCCCTTTCAATTATGAATTGATTTATTCATGTGCTACAGACAGCTTCATTTTTAAAACTTCTTTTCCCAGTCAATTTGCAGTGAGATGAATGTTGCATCAAATGAGGATCATGGTGAAGAGATGAATTTAAGGCTGCCAGGATCGACTCCCGCTACAGCTGTTGTGCTTAGTGTAACTTCATATCTTAAAAAGAAATCTACATTTTACCGCCTTACATATGCACATCATAACATTAATACTTTTGCAAGTTTGGTGGATAGTGACATTTCAAAACTAATAGACATCCGAGCATAAACTTAACTAGAAGTGAAAAGCAAGCACTAAAAATGTTGCAAAATGATATGGGTCTGGTTATCAAGCCGGCGGACAAGGGGGGTGCAATTGTGATCTGGGGATTAGAAAAATATGAAGAGGAAATGGACAAGCAGCTGTCTGATAGTAGATATTATAAACGCATTACAGATCTGACTGAGAGAATTAAACAGTGGGCGTTCAAATTTATCAGTGAAGGGGAATTAAATGCCCAGCTTATTAAACAGGAATGTAACTTTTTGAAAGTACATAATCCAGCTAACCGTGTATTTATCTGCTGCTCAAGATACACAAGAATTCCACAAATACACCAGGCCGTCCAATAGTGTCTTCTATAGGTTGATCTATGGAACCATTTTCACAGTTTATTGATTGTCATTTGCGACCTTGTGTTCTGGAATTGAAATCATATCTGAGAGATATGAGTAATGTAATAAGAGCACTGGTACAAGTACAAGGACAACAAGCTATGATTCTAGTTACATTTGCTAATGAAAGTTTATTCTCCAACATCCCTCATCAAGGTGTCTTAGAAGCATTGCATCACTATCTGAACTTGAGAGAAAATACTGATGTACCAGAAACAGAGTTTCTGATAAAAATGGCAGATATGGTCCTGACATCTAATTATTTTATATATCAAAAAAATATTTATGCACAAATACAAAGGACAATGATGGGGACCACTTTCGCACCAAGCTTAGCAAGTTTATATGTGGGGCTATGGGAAGAACATCACATGTATATAAACATTCTTTTCAATAAGTATGCTATTTTTTGAAAATGCTTTATCGATGACTGTTTGATGATTTGCATTGGTACAGGGAAGGCCTGGATGTGCTTTAACACATAATTAATAATTTTGATCCAAATCTGAGATTTGTAATGCAGAAAGATGTGTTAAAAATAGATTTCTTTGATATCACAATTTATAGTGAGGGAGGAAACCTAACTACAACTATGTTCAGGAAAATCACAGATCGCAAAAGCCTATTGCATTACACCAGTGCCCTCCCCAACCATTACGGGACAATATACCAGTAGGACAAATGTTGCGTGTAATAAGATTATGCAGCAGTGCCCAGGAAATAGAGAAACACTCAAAATTGATGGCTCAGCGGTTTGTGGACCATGGATATCTGCCTGAAATAGTGAAGTGTGGCTGGATAGAGCTGTTAGAACTAATAGGGAAGATCTTCTTCGAAAAAATAATAGGATACAGGAGGAACAACCGATTACTTTTGTGACTAAGTTCTGTAATCAAAGTGAGGTCATTGCTAAAATAATAAGACAACATTGGCATGTAGTACAAAACACAGTAGGTTCTGAGGATAAACCTCTAAGAGTTTCATGTAGAAGGGATGTGAATTTACGTGATAAATTAGTGCATAGCCTGCATGTAAAACCTGTTGAATCTAAGAGAACATGGTTACCCAGTATCCCTAAGGGCAATTATAAATGTGGGCATTGTGCTCAGTGTAACAACACAGTGAATGCAGAAGAAATTAAGCATCTGATAACTGGGAAACATTTTTAAATCACCTCTTTTATTAACTGTTCAACTGTGGGGGTTGTGTACTTGCTGACATGGCCATGTAGGCTGGGATATGTGGGCCAAACTAACAGAACTTTGAGGGAACGGATAACAGAACATAAGTCCGCTATTAGAACCGGCTCACAAACAAATGCAATGGATAGACATTATCAAATGATGCAACATGGCTCACCTGCGAGCCTACGTTTTTTCTGGTATTGAAAAAGTGGAACTTGGGGTGAGAGGTGGAAATCTGTGAATAAACTGTTGCAACACAAATGCTATTGGATTCATACTTTGGATACTTTGCAGCCAATGAGCTTAAATGAAGAAATACCCTTTGTCAGTTATTTATAAAACTGTGAATAAGATGTACTTTTTTGATATAGATATGTTAGTCATTTATAGGATTGTAATAGATATACTAACATACTAATTGCCAGCAGATTAGGCCTTATGGTTTATCGAGTCTGCTCAAACCTCAGATCCCTAGTTGGGTACTGAGGCCCATATATGTGAGTTATTTATAAGACTGAGATAGATTTATATGTGTATGTGTGTTTAAGAACTATTTATAAGACTGAGACAGATTTATATGTGTATGTATGTTTAAGAGCCAATCATTTTAAAGAGATGTATAAATATGAATGAGATAGAGTATGAATAGGGATGGAAAATGATGGCCAATCAGCTCTGAGGAAACCTGTTTGGTGAAACATCAGCTGATCTGCACTTGTAGCATGTTGCACGTCATGCACATTGCTTAGCATAGCTGTTGGTCATTAGTATGGCTGTGGTGCACTGTCAACAGTGCCATCTGTGTTATTTTTAACAATTGTTCGTATGTGATCTGCCACTGTTTTGGAATAATACTGCATTTTCTAGCATCTGTTTATAGTACGTTTGCACTCAATAAAGAGGAGAAACTCTGTGATGTTGTAAGCAGTTTCTTGATTTTCTATAGAGTAAGCCATGTGCTTATATGGTCAGTGCTATAGCAACGAGCTGTGTTTGCTCAACTAGTGTTTGCTTCGGTATCTCTGATAGCTGCTCAGCACCGAGCTGGTCACCCAGTGAGTGAAGTGAGCCCCACATGTTGTGTGCTTTTGTCTAACACATTTTAATCAGGATCTGAAAAACACCTGGCACATTCATGAAGTGGTGTAAAAAATGGCTGCGTTGAAAATGTGGGGTCAAAATATTGAAAATTACTAAATGAGTGATGTGACGTAGACAGCCAGCTCTGAGTGCTAGAGTGCTGTATTAATTTTTTTAATTACATATAAAATATGTGAAGGGAAGGTCAGTTCAAAGAAAAGGCTGTCTTACTGGAACTGACACATCAAGACCCAGGGATAAGTTCAAATGACAGGAGGTATTTTAAACTGCAGAGATCTGGGGTGCAATTACCTTGTCAATTTGCTTTCATCCCAGGAAATATGATTAGCCTTTCATAATGCCCTCAGGGAGATCCTTTGACTTGCATGGTTACCAGGAAGGACTTGTGGGGAGGGACGTCAGAGAAAAGCCAGAATGGACATTGAAGAGGTTTGATGTCTGAGCCAGGGAGGACCCAGATGGATTTGGAAGGTCCAAAATACATTTCCCAGGGAACCCTTGAATTACATCAGAAAGACCTGAGGTGTAGATTCTAAGGTCTAGACGGGATTAAAGAGGCCAATGCACTTTTGCTTTGAATACAGTGACTTAGATCAAAGAAACTTTTGAGATGTATGTGTAGCAGAGCACAAACCAGTTCTGACCAGTTAACCTGTGAAGAGGAAAGTCAGTGAGGTCATCTCATATGTTTTTTTAAATATTTTATTTGGAGACCCTGTATTGTAAAACATAGAGTTTGATACACCAAGGTGGAGTTAGTGACCTCATGAGAAGGCCGGCTCAGAAGTGTGTTTAACTGCTGAGAGAACATGACAGAGATACAAGAAAATATTTTTGACTGAGAGAAGGGAGATCCTCAAAGCACTGAAAGAAAGTAAGCATTAGATTATACCAGTCTAAATGTATGAATTGTAGGAACTGTATTTTTTTTTCCTGTTTGTTTTAAGGTTGTATGTGTTGGGATATATACAATATATTTGTTCTGTAATTATTGTTCTGTTTTGATATTTTTAAAGTAAATATAATTTTTTACAATTGAAACTGCTTGAGTGCCTTGACCTTTATTTTTATTTTAAGTGGAGCTTTTAAAGGTTATAAATACACTGTATATGGGCTTATTGTATACCAAACTGGGAAATGGATAGAGTTCTCTAAAGTCTTGCATAGAGTTCTAAGGGTTCATTTGAAAGACCTGGTTGGGTGCTCGTAGGCAAAGATATCTGGCCCCCCAAAGACAGAATTATCTGAGCCTGATAATTGGGTATGCTAACAAGAGGTTATCAGTTTGAATTCTTTCAGAGCTTGAGACTAAGGTGACTTGAACCCACAAAACAGACAAGAGGGTTACCTTGTCTGTTCACTGTACACAAATCATATGCTCAGAGGTTGGCACTTTGGGAGTAGAGGGTTGACCGGATGAGCAAGTTGGTGACAAATGAATGTTGAAAATTTTCAACGTACCTTCACACTTTGGTATTTTTAAGATTCTGACCCCCATATTTTCAGCCTAGTCTTTTTATGACCTCACTTTGTGAACCTGATAGGTGAGATTTTTCAAATCCTGCCCGAGAGGTGATTTCGCGGCACACCTGCAAAATCGTCTTTTGGGCTTAATTTGAAAAATTCCACCTGCCTTGTTCATGAGGTTGGGTCCCAAAAAGACCAAGTTGAATGTCTGATGGAAAAATGACATAGAGACATTTCAGGAGTATTATCAAGGATTTTACACTGATGAACTAGAGGGGATAGATGCGCAAGCTAAAATCTCAAGCTTTCTTTGATATTCAACTGCCCACTTATCAGAGGCTCAACAATGGCTCTTAGATGGCCCAATCAGATAAGAAGAAATCCAGGCTGCCATAGGGTCCCTGACCTTGGATAAGGCTTTAGGACCTGGTGGTTTTTCTTCCAGTTTTTATAAACACTTCCAGGAGGACTTGGTCCCCATCCTTACAAAGATGTACAATTATTTATATGGGCACGGTTTAAAAGACTCTGTGTTGATGGAGACCAGGATCACCTTGATCCTGAAACATAGAAACTGTTTGTAGATAAGGACTGCTAGGCCCATCCCCGTCTGCCCATAGGCCCTATACATAGTACGTGGTCACTGACCAGGTAAGGGTAAAACCCAGCCTGGCAGATGGTTCCCAATTTCTCAAATTAATGTGGACATAAAATTTTATGTGAAGTCCTAGCTGCCTGGCTGAGTAGTGTTTGGGGGACTTTGATAGGCCTTGAACACGTGGATTTTATGGCAGGGGAGAACATCTAGCAATCATTTGCGATCATCTAAGGAAGTTGTACCACTTGATTTCCACATCCTAGGAGGCTGACCAGGAGGTAGTGTTGGTCTCCCTGGATATGGAAAAAGCTTTTGATCATGTGGCCTGGCAGTGTTTATTTTTCATTATGGAACAATATAGGATTCCCTAGTCCTTTATCCAGTGGATTAAAGTTCTTTACCAGGTCCCCATGGCCAGAGTGTATTGTAATGGGGTTCTGTCACTGATTGTTTCTCTCAAGAGGGGGATGAGACAAAGTTGTCCTCTTTCCCATATACTTTTTAATTTACATCTAGAACCATTAACCCTTAAAATTAAGCAAAATCCTAGGATGAGAGGAATCATGGTGGGATCACAAGAAATGAAGGTGTCATCCTATGCATATGATATTCTTCTTCAGGTCATGGACCCTTAAACCTCTGTTCTGGAGGTTTTAAAAGCGATAGAGGCTTTTAGTGAATTTTCAGCATACCAGCTTAACCTCTTTAAAACTAACATCTTCCTTCTTAATAAACACATTCATGAGCAGCACATTCTATCCATAGGATTACACTGGGAGAGTAAATCCCCCACTTACCTGGAAGTGGCCAACTCCCTTACATCACTTAAGGTTTTAAATTTAGATCCCTGTCTGGATAGAGCAAGATTTACGTAGGTAGGGGATGCACCCCTAACTCTTTGGGGTAGGGTCAATATTGTCAAAATAAATGTGCTCCTGAGGATACTATATCCTTTGGGCATGTTAAATATTGTTCTTCCCTGTGCTTTGTTTCAGCAACTCCAAGACATAATTACTAACTTTCTTTGGCAAGGCAAGGCTATGTGTAAAGCTCATAACAAGCTATGGAGTTGGGGGGTCTCCGTTTACCTAACTTTTTACTTTACTATTTTGCCCTGCATGGGGCTAAATACTTGCTTTGGGGTTAGACAGGTGTACCAGCCTAATCTTTTGAGTTACAATTCAGAGGTTGGTATCTGTGCAGATTCCTGTGTAGATAGACCTCACCTTTCAGACTTTGCTTGTGACCCCCGAGACAATTGGTGGATGGCCCCTCGAGGGGCCTATTTCTGATTTTGGATGTTGTGGGCCCTCCGTGCCCCATTGCTCGGCCTAGGAATGCCCAATTTACAATTCCAAGGTGTCATTTTCTGCATTTATTGCCATACCAAGTTGGATGGAACAACTTAGAAAATCCAAAATGGCCACCAAAATCTAATATGGCCCCCATATCACTAGTAAATACTTGATTCACTAATCATTTCCAAATCCCTAGCTTCCAAGATACTGATTATCAATGATTCATGAACATCTATATATTGAACATTTATTCATGAACATTTATGACATCTATATATTGCTTTGAGGCTCCCTGTTAGACACAGGACAAAATGCACACATTAATATTACATAAAACAATTGAATTCACGAGGGCAATTTAATGATAAAATAGTTATAAATATGTACAGTAATGCTTAAAGAGACTCACCAAGGTAACGGAGTCAGCCCCTGCACCATACCAATCGATGCCTTGCCACCAGAGGATCACAATGAAGTTAATATGTTCAAAAAGTTTTAAGCACTTAAAAAGATCTGTCCCACATAAAAATATAAAAAACGGATCCCAAGAACTTCCCGGTTGTTTTATGCCGCCTCAGCTCCGCCCCCGCGCTCAATAGCATGATGAAGAGATGCCAGTGAGAGTAAGGAGGGGGTGCTCCATTTTATGTAATGGGCGGCAGTTTTTCTATTGATTTTAAATGCTATAGTGGCCACTTGACAATGAAACGTGGGCACCGGTCAACTAACAAGGGCCTAGTTAGCTGACCGGTGCCAATGTTTCATTGCCAAGTGGCCACTATATAATTTAAAATCAATAGAAAAGCTGAGGCCCATTACATGTAATGGAGTGTGCCCCTGCGCTGTCACTGGCATCTTGTCATCACGCTAGTGAGCACAGGGGCAGAGCTGGAGCAGAAGATAAAAAATGGAAAGTCCTTGAGACCCAGTTTTTATATTTTTACGAGGGAAAGATCTTTTTAAGTCCTTAAAACGTTTTGGACATATTAACATCATTGGGATCCTCTGGCAGCAAGGCACCGATGGGTATGGTACAGGGCAATATCCTGGTGAGTCTCTTTAAAATCTAAATGTTGTACGTGCTGATTTTTGTTTAGAATTAAGTCATTTTATCAATGATTTGACCCAACACTATGAATATTTTGGGTCAACTGTACACCTTAGTTGTAATGTCCAGTTTTGAAGTCATTATATTGGAGTCCACTCTGGATCTGAACTGTCACATTCACTCCTGGAAGCGTGAAGATTCAGCCACAGAAGTTTGTTCTTTAGCTGTCGATGAGTCGTTTTCAGTGTCATCATCTCCTGTACAATCAGTTGTTGGTGCTGGGGTTGAAGGTTTTTGTTTGGTCTTCTGTGTATGTCTTTGAGGTGTTGACTCACCTTCATCATCTGCCTCATCTCCATCAGCTGCACATCGTCGGCCAGCTAAACTTCTGCCCTTTCTTCTATGATATAGGATGTCAGGTTACTGAAATCCAGTGAACCACACAGGTTTCAGCATTTCATCCTCTCATTTCCATCCTGACAAACAAGGGTCAACTTTCGGGGTTTCCGGCTTTGTGCAGTGGCACCAATAGTAGGCTATGAGATTTGCTCTCTTTATGTGTTGGCATAGGCTCGCTGGTCTGGTAGAATCATTGGCGTAGTCTTCACTTTCAGGTTATTGTATTGCCTTACTCTTCTGTCTACCAGTTCCTCTCCTCCTCTACCATTGTACACACAGTGTTGAATAAAGGTCTTGACATTTTATTTAGTGTCTTGTGATGCATATGTGCTTTCCCCAAGCCCTGAAAGGAGATTTATTCTTTCTTTGACCCTGTGCAAATGTTGAAAGACTAATTTCTTTCATACCTTGTAGAAGTAACTCACTGCATTACATCCAGAGACAGCATGGTATGTTGACAAATTAAGACTTGCAGCGTGTCCAGTGTGATCGTATATAGATCCTATGTTTACAAATAAATCGGGGTCAATTTGGAGCATCCATGGTGAATTAGAAAGGGTCTTTCCGAAAGCATAAACCATCAGGATGAGGATATCTGTATCTTTGACTTGGACGAAAACTGGGCCTTTCACAAGAGCACAATGCAGCACTATCTTCGTAGCTGCCTCCTCATGGTTACGGGAAAACAGGAATTCTTCTGAATCTGGGTATATAGTATGCATGCTTCTGCCATTGCTGATAGTAAGCGGGTATCATAAGTTTATTCTGGCATCCTCTTTCTAACATACTCATTGAAGCGCTGTATGAGATCTGTTTTGTTGTCATTGTTGTGAAGGTTCTGCTGATTCACCTTTCTCTGTGGCATCTCTTGTGAATCTGATCCCATGTAAAGTCGCAGTCCTCCTGTTTTTTCTGGCTGTTTCACTGAGAACTCCTGATCATCCTTATAATTATCAAACATGACGATGACTTCCACTGGGTTTGCTGTAGATGGAGGTGTGAATACGACAAGAAGTGCTTTACAAAGGCTGTCCCATGTACGCTATGCATGGACTGCCCTGACCATCGCCATGGAGTTGTATATGTACGTTGAGCGTAACGGAGGAAAGGAAGAACTTCGAGCTTCTGCTTCATCGATGAGATAATTTCTTAAGACATGTTTGGTATTAGGTTTGTAGAGGTTTCCTTCTGGAGTTGCTATTGCAAGAGGATATGTAGTGAGCGGATGGGAAAATGCATCTTTCTTATCAGGGCACTTTGCAACAATGATACCAAGAGCCTGATGATCTTCTTTCAAGACAGATTCTGCTTTGGGTTTCTTTTTCTTCTTGTCCATTCCCATGGAAATTCCACTGTGTTTAATGGGCTAGAAGAAACCAACTTTCCTTGATAGGAGGTGATCGTTTATAAATGCACTCAACATAACTTCCCCGTAGCCCTTGCCTTCAAAAGGCCCTCTACTGTTGCCGGCGGTATTACAATGCTCATTGCGATGTCTCATGCTACACCCTGACATGGATCTGAATATGTGTGACATTTCTTCACTAGCTCTTTCACTTGACCATCATGTTTCTTCATGGCACCATATGTCAACTCATTGTGTGTGGCCAATGTTTTCGGAAGCATCTTCTCCTTCAGTGACAAATGAAATTTAATGAGCTTGTGGGAATTCAAAACAAAGTCACCAGCAGCTTCTGCAGACATACTGTACCACCTCTCATGGGTCCACCCCTCACTTTGACCTCTCTGTTGATTGAGACCTCAGTCACTCGGTCACCAGGTATCGTGAAGAACGCCTCACCAGACAAAATAGCCCCAATGCCATATTCCTGCAGTTCATCGTATGCATTCTCATTTATGGTTTTCAGACTGATGAGATCTATATGATGCCACATCAAATACCGAGAGTAGTTTTGATGGTTGAATGCAAACAGTAAAGGTAGAATATCTCTTTGAGCCCGCAGATGCAAGTTCAGATTCTTGTCTCTGTATGCGGTAACCTGGGTGAGAAGAGAGCTAGTGTCACCAATGCAGCCTGTCACCCACTGTCCCATGGTGCCAGAGGTTTCCAGCATTCATGACTGCACTTCAGGGAAAGATTCATCCAAGAGGACAAGATTCAGGGATTCTGCTGTTGCAGAACTTCTCATGTTGATGAGCTTTTCTCGTAGTTTGTTGGTTAGTGAGCCATGAATCTTGGATCCCATGAATCGTAGGAGAGCCTCGAGGGACTATTTATGTAACCTCCGCAATCTAGAATAGTGGTGTCCTTCCAAGGCCTGGACAACAGAACTATCCGCTATTATCGCTGCCTGAACCCACCAGTCATGAAGTCCCATAGCACCGTATTACTTGTAGAGGATCTTCTGCCTCACCATCAGTTCATGAACTCCTACCATCAAATTAACTACTTTTGTATATTTTTCTTCTTTCCACATTATTTGTGCAATCTTGTAGAAAATTGAATGATTGCTATGGCTGAAGATGTGGTCATTTTGTAGGTCATCCATTAGATCCATGAGAAAGTCAAGGTAATATTTGCAAACTGCATCATCTGGTTCATGTGGTATAATGGGCAGGAAATCAGTTTTGGATTTGAAGGTAGTGGTCGATGTTGCTTTTTTATTGAAAGCTGTCCATGATCCTAGGACTGGAAGATATTCATCTTCTCTGGAAGATTCTATGCTTGCTGCCAGAGTCCAAATATAATCTCTGCTCAAACAAAGATCAAGTTTGTCCCTTCTTTCATCCTCATCGTAGGATGGGATGATCGGTCAGGGTTTTCTCTTTCCTAGTTTATAATCCCCATAGTCAATAGGTTCTGAGCTCTCAAAGGTTTCCTGGACTTCTCTTGTTGAGCTGCTTGGAACGTTCTGTTCTTGTACTGGCAAATCGCAGATGACAGCAGGACGCGAAATTCGGAGTATGTAAGTCACTGAGTTAGTGTCATATGTTGTTGAGACTCCTGTTAATGTCTGTTGCTTACCATCTGAGTTATCAATTGTGACATGAATTGGCTGTCCACGTGGAATTGTGTACGGTGCTTTTTTTCCCTCAGATTTACTATCATGGGCCAATTTTTTTTTTTGTCTTCTGACATTTGTGTAAGAAATACCAGCCCCGGAACGATGTAGAAGATTGACTGTTTCTTTACTTCTGGCAAGACGATAAATGACCATGGCTAAAACTATTGACTTTGGAGAACGTTATCTGGTAATGAGGGGTTGCCAGTCACTAGCAATGGACCATATCTTGGTAGTTTGAATTTCTGTTGGGATGGTTGCGTAACCTAGAGCATTAATCTTCTTAGAAGGGCTTATAGAGAGAGCTATCGCATTGAAGATTTCCAGAATGGGTTCATAATTATCAAGCTCAGAAAGCAAGTCTTCATATGCCATAGGAAACTGTGGTGACTCAATTTGTCTATCTTTTAATTTTCCAAGTGATCATCTTTGCAAATGCCTTGGTGATGTCACTATCTCTGAGCCCAGCTCCTCTCAAGATTTCCAAAGAATAATCAAGTGGGTTTACTTTTGTCGAGTGAAGAATGAGAGGATCCCCACGTATCCTCTTCCCCGCAATAAAACTTATCTCACCTCTGAATTCATTGCTGCTAAGATTCTTCAACTGCAATGTGTGATTTATTCCAGCATCTTGTTCGCATCCATGGAACTCATAGAGGTTATGAAGATCCTACAGTAACTCTGGGAGTAAATAGCAACATTTCTGCTCAACAACCTTTCTTCTCACAATTTGAAGAAACCCCATTTCAGCACTCTTTGTGTGAATGTTTTCCAACCCGCCTGGTGTTTGTCTCTCTCATTTGCCGATGTAGACGAAAGTGTTGTAACAACTTTGATGGTATTTGACGTCCACAGCAAAGATGTCAACATGGGCGGTAGCGACCTTCAAACATTTGGCTGCACAAGACAAAAGAGCATCATCAGAATTTTCATTGAGTAACATGCTTTCATGCAATGCAATCTTTCCATCTTCAGGTTCAACTCTTTGGGTTTTTCTTCCATATTTCCTCTCTTTTTCCTTTTCTTATCACAGACGAAGCAGGTCTCATCCTTCTAAAATTCCAATGATTTCCTTTTATATCGAGTTACATGGACCGCGTCACTGATACTGGACGTCTGTGAGTTGCGTATGCCGGAGAATTCCGCTTCAGAAAATTGATCTGAAGAAACTTATTTCATTAAGTTGGTGTTTAATTTTGTTTTCACTGGTGAAATTTTGGTGACACCTTGTATGAACAGGTAGGCCTGTTTCTTCAGGGCTCGGGAGGGGGGGTGTTGGTCACGGATTTTATTCCACATGAGGTTGAAGTTTCTGACGTACTCAGAAGTTGGTTTTGTGACTGACCAGTTCTCTGCAAAAGCCTTAATGGTATTCAGACCATTCTTTCCTAATATTTGTTGCAGTTCCATATCTTTAATTCGGTTCTCACAAAGAACACAGGTATGCAAATCAGCTGGGTTGGCCAATCCAATAGGTTCAGCTAGAGGGCTATCCATGTTTCTTAAGGAGGCAGTATAGCGCAGTGGGCTAAGGCTCTGAGCTGCAAATCTGGTGACATCCAGCAGACCAGACCTGGGTTTGAATCCCACAACTTCCACTTGCATACTGTGTGACCCTGAGAAAATCACTTAACCTCCTTGTGCTCCCAGGTCGCTCCTGTAAAAAAGCTTTCAGCTTAGTGTGCTATACATGGTTAAAAACAACTAAATTAAAAAAATAAAGAAAAAATAAACAAACAGAAACTAAAACTAGAAATATAAACTAAACAGGCATTCAACATACATGAACATGCCATGCAATCCTGTGAACAAAGTGGCAAATTCTCACAGAATGGATGCAATTTTGGGTCAATGGCACAAGCAAGCAGATTGATGCTTTATGCATTGTTTATTTATATTTATGTTCTATTGTATTAAATTAACATGTGTTTATATTAAATGTAATAACTCCCCGTTCATGAATCATTGATAACTGATATCTTGGAAGCTAGGGATTTGGAAATTATTAGCGAACCAAGTATTTACTAGTGATATGGTGGCCATATTGGATTTTGGTGGGCCATTTTGGATTTTCTGAGTTGTTTCATCCAACTTGGCATGGCAATAAATGTAGAAAATGACACTTTGGAATTGTAAATCGGGTATTCCTAAGCCAAGCTATGGGGCCCAGAGGGCTCACATTGTCCAAAATCAGAAATAGGCACCCCGAGGGGCCATCCACCAGTTTTCTTAGGGGTAACAAGCAAGGGCATAGCTACCGATATGCCTGACATGCCACGGCGTGCTGCAGCTATCAGCTGGGGTAGCAGGAGCCAGCTGGTCGTCTGCTGCATTCCTTTGTTTCTTTCAGGTTTTTTCTCGGGCTTTCCCGGGCATGAGAAAAAGTTTTGAGGAGGAGGGGTGGGGGTGAGGGGTCACTGTGACGATAGCGCGTACTGTGGCCTTAGCTGCTAGGAGGACCTGATTGAAAATGTGTTTCATATCTCAATCAGGTCCGGCTGAATTAACAAAGGAGGCGTGCCATCAAAATAAAGGCGGGGTTGGGGTGTGGCAGGCTCTTTAAATGCCTGAAGTTACAGTAATCTCTCTTTGGTCGGTGCTTTGGTGGTGGCGTGGAATTCGGGTTGGACAGAGTCAGAGAACAGAGAAGAGTCCTGGCAGCGTGAGCGTACATGGCGATAGTGAAGACTGCAGAGATGACAGAGAGAGGAGTGACGAGCCGAGGACGAGGTCGGTCACCAGTCAGCCAGCAGCAGAGTCGGTCGGGAGCCAGTAGCAGCTGAGTAGTCGAGCGTAGAGGTAGTAGCGGCGGGTCGGACTAGACTAGTGGACTGTCTGCCTATTGCCTAATCTGATTCTGAGACTGCGGTGGGTGAGTGCGGTCGACCGCCGAATCATCCTGTGTGTGTCTGGTGCGGTCTAGTGCTAAATCAACAGTCCATCGAGAGAGCAAGCAAGCAGGGGACTGGAGACACCTAGGAGTCGGAGACAGACTGACTGTGACTGCACCGCTGCATCCTCCAAAAGTTCTGCCTTAGCCTCCTGTTTCTAAGGTGAGTGACAATGTGGCCATTTTTTATTTGTGATAAACGAATATAGGCTAGCCTGGCTAGGTCTGAGTTGCAAATTAAATGTGGTTTATATTTGCCTCAATTTTGTCAGCATTTGGAAATCCTGATTCATACATTGCAGCAGGGTTCATTCAGTGGCCCAGTCGGATCGTGGGTAATCCACTTGTTGTTGTCCTGGAACTAAGCCAAAGCTTGATTCTGATGTCTCTTCCTTGGGCATTTCATGGCTGCATTAGAGTTATCATGCTATGCCCTCCCAGTATGTTGCTCCAAGTATGTCTGTCTCCCATGGAGGTAATGGTACTCCAACAGCTCTGGAGGCTGCTTTAATTTTAATGACTGGTTTTACACAATTTGTTGAGACTCCAGGCTAGCATCACTAAACTGATGCATAGCTGTGCTCCTCAGCGAATGAGTTATGTAATGGAGACTTAGTGACACTCCTTCAATCAGCAGACAGTCAGGGGAGCATTAAACCAAATAATTCAATTTCACTCCCATCAGCTTTCTAGTTCTACTGTAGCACACAGGTGGACTGTCCAGGAAGGATTACTTTTGCAACATAGGTGACCCCCCCGCCACTCACCAACCAGCCACACCACCTGGACAGTACTGTGGAGCCACCAACTCCACAGGTGGTTATCCCCATCCTCCAACCACATGGGAACCAACAGCTCAGTGCAGCTGAAAGTCAAAATCTTTGAGCTTGGCCCCTTTTCTGTACTTGCGTCCAGCTCCTCCAGGATTCTCCCACAAGACTACTAGGGGGTCAGAGAGTCACTGTTGTAACTTAGGTGACTGTCCCCCCTGTCACTTGCCAACCAGTCATGCCACCTGGACAGCAGAGCCACTGACTCCACCGGCGATTAGCCCTGCTCCCCAACCACATGGGAACCAACAGCTCAGTGTTCTACTACTATTTAACTGGGTCCACCCCTAGCGGTCCTCCGTGTTAGTGGTCCAGAGCTCTAAGGGCCACAATGCAAAGGACATCACACTGCGGGTGTCATCTGTGGGAGTCGGCTCTCAGCCAGCCGTGCTGCCCCTCCTAGTGCTGCCTTTGCTCAGTTTTGAACCTCACAGCAGCTCTACATATCTTTGACAGTTCTACCCATAACTTCTCTGCTAATATTTGTGACTGCACTGCCTCTTAGTTAAAGTTTGGCTCTGGAGTCAGCCATGTATATTGTAGCCACTTAGTAAGTCTTGTATACAACTGATGCTTATAATGTATTTGCTCACACTGTATCTCACCTGATTCCCACCTATCCATCCTGACTACCAGCCAGTGCTACACAACAGTTGCTCTGTGAAGCTTTCAACTGTACTGCTTTTAGGTAGGGTTATTTACAGCTGCATCTACCCCAAGTTACACATGGCAACTGCTTTGTTGTAGCCCTGAGTGTGTCACCTTCTTAGCTTGTTCTAAGTGCTTCTGTAATTCTAAGGCTCTGCTCCATGATACTCAGCCGTGCAAGCAGAGCCTTCTTGTACCTCTCCCACTTTTCTGCTTACTCACCTAGTTACTACTTTCACCATGCTCAGCACTCCCCCATATTGCCTTTCTCACTCGCCTATTTCTGTCCTCCCCTGTCCCCTGCTGGCCTGCTTCCCTACCATCCTACCTCTCACTCTCCTCTCCATCTTCTGTTCAACTCCTCCATTCTCCCTCCACCCTCTATACCATCTCTCCTCCTCTCCTTTCCCCCTCCCCCCCATCCATCCTGGGTGCCTGCGTACTCCCTCCTTTAATCCTGAGTTACTTCTTTGTGCTGGCCTTTCCCTCATTTCTTCCACCCACATCCCACTGGTCCAAAGGGTGCAACTCTCACTCCATTCTCCTTCTGATGCTCCTCATTCTTCTAGCTGGAGATATTCAGCTCAACACTGTTCCTCCTCTTCCTTCCACCACCCCACCCCCTCTGCCTAAAGGCCTCAGGTATTTCCACTTCAGTGCCAGGAGTCTCCTTCACAAACTAGACAACCTTAAAGTTGAGGGTCTTCCAGTACTCCCCTGACATTTTATGCTTCACTGAAACCTGGCTGTCCTCCAGGGTACTTGACACCAGCTTAGTGCTCCCTGATTTCCACCTCCAGCACCAGAACTGTGGCAAGCATGGTGGTGGGGTTGCCCTTTATGTATGTCAATCCCTTTCATGCTCCATCTCCCTCAAATTCCCTTACCTTCTCCCACAAACTCCTGCTGGCAAGGATATCTCTCTCCTTCTCTCCCTATTTTTGCTGGGGTTGTCTATTACTCTCCCAAGATTTTAAACCCTAAAATGTTTGTTGGGACAAATGTTAAAAAGCCAAAGTGTTAACCCAGTCTGTAATTGAAAGGACTTGAATTGTGGTTTGGGAAAGAAATCTAGTGTTTACAGCCCTTTCCCCTCATACATGTACTGGCCCTTGACACTTTTGGGTGCCAAAGTGATCCAAAAATTTAAGGTCTGTATGGGTAATTACTAAATACAGTAACTGCAGATTGGGTGCTTGGCACACATTTGCACTCCTAGGCTTCATTTATATTAGCTTGCTTCAGGTAGGAGACATAGATACTTAGACACAGATACATAGACAGTGTCAGCAGATAAAGGCCTATGGCCCACCCAGTCTGCCCATTTGAGCTTGTAAGTTCAGTTTGTTTTCCTAGAAGTCTGTTGCCCCTTACCCCGACCTCCAGAATTCCTTTATGTCTATCCCATGCATTCTTAAATCCCGTGATTGTTTCAGCCCCCACCACTTCCTCTGGCAGGGTGTTCCACTTGTCCACCACCCGTTCTGTGAAGAAATTCTTTCTCATGTTTCCTCTGAATCGTCCTCCCTCCAACTTCATCCCATGCCCTCTAGTCCTGGAACACCTTTTTCGCTTAAAAATAGTGTTTTCCTGCACCTCTGTTCCTCCTGTAAGATACTTGTATGTCTCTATCATATCCCTCTCTCCCTCCTCTCCTCAGGAGTACATGTTCAGTTCCTTCAACCTGTCTTCATAGGACTTGTGATGCAATCCATGCACCATCTTTGTTGCCCTCCTCTGAACCTTCTCTCCCTGTCTATGTCCTTACATAGGTATGGTCTCCAGAACTGTACACTGTACTCCAGGTGGGGCCTCACTAGTGTCTTGTATAGCTGAATTATGACCTCCTTTCCTGCTGGTGATGCCCTGCCTATACATCCCAGCATCCTATTTGCTTTACCCTGCTGCCTTGTCACACTGTTTCCTACCTTGAGGTCATCAGAGATGATAACTCCAAGATTCCTTTCCTGCTTGGTGCACGCATATCCTCACCTCCCAACTGATATATTGTGCCAGGGTTTTATGCCCCATATGCATTATCTTGCACTTCTTTGCATTGAATTTCAACTGCCAAACCCCGACCATTCTTCAAGTTTCTGCAGGTCACTTCTCATTCTGTCTACACCCTCTGGTATGTCTACTCTGTTACAGAGCTTTCTGTCATCAGCGAACAGTGAAATTCTGCCTTCTAGGTCCTGCACCATGTCACTGATGAAGATGTTGAATAGGACTGGTCCAGCACTGATCCCTGTGGTGCCCCACTGGTCACTCTTCCCTCTGTGGGTGGACAGCCATTTACCACCACCCTCTGTGTCCTGTCACCCAGCCAGTTACCTACCCACCATACTACTGTCCTGCCCACACCTATTCCCCAGTTTGTGTAATAGTCTTCTATGTGGCACAGTGTCAAGGCCTTTCCAGTGTCAAGGCCAAAGTCCAGATAGCCATGTCCACTGCCCTCCCTGATCCACCTCCCTAGTCACCCAGTCAAAAATTCAAGCGAGGTTGGTCTGATATGCCCTCCCTGGTGAAACCATGCTGCCTTGGGTCCTGTAGTCCATTGACAACCAGATGTTCCACCAATCTCTCCTTCCAGTAGTGCTTCATGATCTTCCCACTACCGAGGGTGAGGCTGACTGGTCTGTAGTTCCCTACTTCCTCTTTGTTCCACTTTTGTATAAGGGACCATCTACTGTCCTCCAGTCTTTGGGTACCTCCCTGTTTCCAGTGATCGGCTAAACAGGATAGCGAAGTTCAGCCACCACCTCTTTAGTTCTTTAAGGACCCTGGGGTGCACCCCATCTGGCCCCATTGCTTTATCAACTCTTATTACTTCCAGTTCCTTCAGGACCCTTTCTTGTGTAAAGGGACTTGTCCATTTCTGCCATTCTCACCCCTTGTACTCCCTTCAGACCCATTACCCTCCTCTTCCTCAGTAAGACTGAGCAGAAATACCTGTTCAATATGTCAGCTTTACTGTTGTCATCCTCCATTGACCCCATCCTCCCCTTCAGTCTCATTATCCCTCCCTTGGTCTTTCTTTTTCCTTATGTACCTGTAAAGGTTTTGTCCCTCTACCCACTGATTTTACAATGTGTTCTTCTGTCTGAGCTTTGGCTTCCTTACTAGCCTCCCTGCCTCCTTTGCTTCTCCTGGTACTTCTCCCTATCCCCTTCTGCCTGTGTCTTTTGTATTGCCTGAATGCAATCTTTTTGGCTTTCACTTTCTTTGCTACCTCTTTGGAAAACCATAATGGTCTCCTCTTCCTTTTCCTCTTGCTAACACTTAATACATAATTATTGTTCTTGTAATCCCATTTAAATACTCCCACTGTTCCTCAACCCCTGATTCCTGTCCCATTCCCTTAATGCCTCTTTCAAGTATCTCCCCATTTTCTCAAAGTAGTCCCCTAAAATCCAGGATCGTGTTTTGTGTGGTTTGGTTCTGCTCTTTCTGTGATTTCAAACCACAATGACTGTGGTCACTGTTTCCCAGGTGCTCCCACTGTTACCCCATCACACTGTCCCTGTTTGTGAGCACAAGGTCCAGTATTGCCTTCTGCTGAGTTGGTTCCATGACCAGTTGCTGAGGAAGGCACCCTGAAGGAGTCCAGGATAAATCTGCTCTAGTTGATGCTGCTGCTGGGATGCTCCAGTCCATGTCTGGAATATTGGAGTCTCAACCAGTACCACCTCACCCTTGTCTGCCATCCTTTGGATGGCTAGCATCAACTCCCTATCTGTTTCTTCCTCCTGGGCTGGTGGTCTATAGACCACACCTGTCTGGGATAGCTGTCCCCATTTTCCTTTCCAACCAACCCACAGTATCTCCCCCATTTTGTTCCTCCTGGATCTCTGTGGCCCTTATGTCATTTTCACATAGAGTGCCACTCCTCCTCCTTCCTGCCTGCTCTGTCTCTTCTGAATATGTTGTAGCCATGTATGGCCATCTCCCAGTCGTGGTTATCATTACACCAGGTTTCAGTGATGGCCACAATGTCCAGGTTCTGACTGCACCATGACAGCCTCCAGATCTTCCATCTTGTTGCAAGTCTCCTGGCATTTGCATACATGGCTTTCCATGATCTGACCTCCCAGACTGTTTCACTGTTCTCCTCCAGCCCCTTCCTTGGTTGTCATTTATCCCTGGTTCTCCTTGCTGTCTGCCCTTCTGCTGAATTTTGCCCCTTTTCTGCTTATCCACCTCTTGGGCACTAATCTCCATCTTTTGCACTCTGCTTTGCAGAGATAGCCACTCCTCTGGTTCACTGGTTCCACTGCTAGCTGTGGGGCGTGAGCAAGTAGGTACCCTCCTTGCTGGCCTGCCATCCCCCTTTGCTAGTTTAAATGCTTGTCAATGTAGCATTTAAACTTATCATTAGTGCTTGGATTCCCTCCAGGATGGATGCAGGGTCCGTCGGGCTTGAACAAACCTCCATCCCTCCAGGTGGGTCCCCAGTCACCAATGAATCCAAACCCTTCCTCACAGCACCAGTTCTTCAACCATGGTTAAAGTTCCTGGTGCATGCACTCTCTTCCCTTGCCTCTCACGGGTAGTACTTGGAGAAAGTGACAGAAGTAGCTACTTGCTTGAGACCCTCCCAGTTTCTTAAACTCTTCCTGAACTTCCTTTGGCTCCCCATTTGCCAGGTCATTAGTACCTAGGTGGATAATGACATCAGCTCACCCTCCATCTTGCCTTCCCGGTGATCCCCAGGATCTTCCTTCCATCCCTCCATGCCGTGGCACCTGTGAGCCACCTCACCTCCCTGTCCTCCCTCCTGTGTTCCTAGCTGGATCCCCCTTGATGATGGGGTCCCACACAAGATTCACTTTCTCCTCCTCCTCTGGGGTCCCTGCTTTCCCGCTGAGTCACCTCCTTGGCTAACCTCCACATCCTTTCCTTCCACTTCTCTGGTACCTCTATTTGGTTGTCCTCATTTGCCAGTGTGGCATATATGAGTTCTTGAGTGGAATAGGATCTGGGATGTGCCTCTGCCGACGCTCTAACCCTCTCTGAGCCCACTGTCATCCAAGTGCTCCTCGTTCGGCATCCTTTGAGGCAGTTGCATTGGACTGGTGGTCTCTGGATAGGGTGATGGTACTCCTGACCCAGCTTACTTCGCGCCTGAGTCTGGCCACCTCATCCCACAGTCCAGAGAAATGCATGCAGATAGGGCAGCACCTCAGTGTCCAGAAGGTCTGCCTGAATTGGCTGCCCACAGCCACTGCATTGCACCACTCCTCACATTATACTGCAATTCCACTACTTGTCTGCTACTGAAGCTTCCTCGTTCCCTTTTTATTAATTTACTGTCCTAAAAATCCTGCCACTGATCCTCAGATAATTTTCTTTAAAAAAAAAAAACAAAAACCAATAAATAAATAAATGAGTCAAAACACTTGTGGGTGCTGGGGTGGGCTACCCCACCCCATGCCCCTCCTGCCCACACCCTTACTACCCTGTGTTTTGTCCTGTCAATCAGATTTAAGGGCATATAATTAAGAGTTGGGGAAGGGGCGAAGAGGGCAAAAAATTGCAACAATTAAGACAGCACAAATTACACCACCACTATGTTTTAAATTTTCAACAGCCCAAAAACAATTATAAGTAAAGACAACAAAGAAAGTATAGTGTCACTAAAAGCCCACAATCTAAGTTTAAAGAAAAATAGCAATTACCAGTTACTCTAAAGCACTGAATTGAATATGTTTCCTTCCTTACCCTTCTAGCTTCTTCTGAGAAAATAAAACTGTACTTGCTACTTCAACTCTGACTAAGCCCCACCTCCAGTTATCACATAGCTGAGGTCAGAGGCCAGACAATTAACACCCTTCACCCAACTACAGGGCAGTCAGACAAGCCAAGATAAAATTTGCAGCAATTAAGACAGCACAGAATTACACCACCACTATGTTTTAAATTTTCAACAGCCCAAAAACAATTATAAGTAAAGACAACAAAGAAAGTATAGTGTCACTAAAAGCCCACAATCTAAGTTTAAAAGAAAAATAGCAATTACCAGTTACTCTAAAGCACTGAATTGAATATGTTTCCTTCCTTCCCCTTCTGGCTTTTTCTGAGAAAATAAAACTCTACTTGCTACTTCAACTCTGACTAAGCCCCCTAGTAGATTAGTTTTATACCCCATTAACATCAGTTTGTTGAGAAGTCTGATTGGAACCATTTGTGGAAGCATTGTAGAAATGTTTGCAGAGTGAATGAGTACTGTGTAGGGAGGATTGCCTAGAAGTGATTAACTGTCTACAAGTACCCACTGTGTTATACTTTGATTTTATCTGCATACAGTTTTTTGTTTAGAACTTGGTAACCAGGATAAGTGCACTAAGCCAAAGCTTGATTCTGTGTGTGGGGGTTGGGGGTAGATAGCCTAGGGCTGTGAAGAGCAAATAAAATACATTTATAGTGACAACTGCAAGCACAGCCTCCTAAAACACAAAGGGCGTGTTACTGTTACTTAGTGGCAACAGACAGAAGAGGCAATGATGATGAATCAAGGATTGACCCACTAAATAACTAGTAACTTGGGTTAAAAAACACCAGAGTTACCCAGGTCTGTAGCATCACAACATTTGCTCTCGTTGATTGGTAGGCTGAGGGGTGATTATTTATATTAGGGGACATAGTGCTCTGGTTGTAGAATTCTGCGGATTATGGTACTTTTTCATCCAAACGGTGGCTGTTGGCCATGCCCCCTTTCAAACGTCAGTTTTTCCCATCCGCAATCAGCCAAATTGGATGTATTTATTTATTTTATATGGTTATAAGCGTTATTGAACTGCACTGGTACCACCCCCCAAATAAATACGTAAAACCAAAATATGCAGTTTAATGGAGTTATATTTTTATTACTATCTTCAGCGCCGCACTCATTCTGATGTTCTCTCTGTCAAAATCACACAGTGCGGCAAAACATGCCTTTCTATTATGGGAAGCGACGTATTCCAGTACCAAATGAGCTATTCGGCTGTAGTAGTTTGCAATAGCCTTATGTTTGTTCTGTGGGGGTGCTCCGCCTCCGCCCCCCCCACACACCCTCAGGTCCAGGAGTATATTCTGAAATATTTTAATAATTACACATTTCCTAGTTTCAGCTTCAGTAGTTTGCCATAGCCTTATGTTTGTTTGTTCTGTGGGGGCGCTCCGCCCCACACCAGATCCAGTAATATATTGTTTGAGTGCAGCAAACGATGCTGTCAATAGTAAATATTTTAATAATTACATTTCCTAGTTTCGGCTTTAGTAGTTTCAAATAATATATGTATGTTCTGTGGGAGCATGACATATCAGTGACTGCTATCGCGTTGCACATTATTTCTACTTCGGCTTTTCGCTTTCAAGGTGTTGTCCCTAAAGTAAATATATGCCGCCTAAGGTAAGGGTTGAGGGCACGAGCACGCTGGAAGTAGACAGCACTGAGTTGCCGTTTGAGAGGGTAGGAGGAGTGGCAGATGGAATGAGAACAGGAGTTCCAGAGGAGGTTAAGTGTGCCAAAAAAAAAAAAACAGGCCAGATTGGACAACCAGGTGTTACAGTGAGGGCTCCTGAAAGAGGCTGAGGTCTCAAAAGCAGACTGAGTAGGATGAGGATGAGGAGGAAATATTGGGTGAGAGCAGCACAGAGATAAGAGGGGAGAGAGGCAAGCCAATATTTTGAGAGGAAGGCAGCACATAGAGAGAGACAACAGGATTCAAGAAGGGATAGAGAGGTTCTGGTACAGGAGACAGTGGTGAGTTAGTGGCAAGGAGTCAGTGGCAGAGCAACAGAATGAATAAAGGAGAGGGTCCAGCCTGGCCAGGGTGGATTTAGGTGAAAGCTTTTTAGAACAGGTCAGCATAGTTAAATGATGGTAAGAAAGGTAAGAATGAATTAACGCAAGTTTCAAAGAAATACAAAATCACACATGCCCCCACACTGCAAAGCATCATGGGCTGCATATGCAAATCACCACAGAATATTATGCTGGTTCAAATTTAAGCAGAAATGCATGGTGCGAAAGGCCTCTCACACAGTTTGCAAAGGTGCCAACAGAAGACATAGACAAAGTTTGTTGCATTTGGGAACAAACTGATAAACATACTAATTAGACACAATTCATCTTGTATTTTATTAATTCTTGTATTTCCATTTCCTTTTGTTTTCCAATATTTTATTATTTACATGGAAACAGGATCATCAGATGTATGGCACAGTTTAGCTGCTTTTTAACTTTATTATTTCAGTTCAGAAAATATTTATTTAAATTTGGTGACTAGGTAGGCTCAATGCACGGTGAGTTAGAAACCAGCACATGTGATGGTTACTTGACTTGCCCATTAATACTTACGTTTGATTAGCTTAGTAAAAAAAATTCTAAAAAGCAGCTCAGTACTCCTCTGCATTAAAACTCCTGTTCTTACTTCAGTTGCTTGCATCTCTTTTTGAACTAGAAAGAAAAAAAAAACACAGTTAAACAGTACTTTGCCTGAAGGGAGCCACAAATCATGGAAAAAATAAATCAAAGTGTGTGTTTAATGGGAGGGATAAAACAAGACGCAAAACGTGTGTACACAAACCACTATAAACAAGGCTAGCTGTTGGGGTCTCCAAAAAGTTAACTGTCTGTGCAGCTTGTTGGTTTTTTTTTTCCAACTCTTGTTTTGCAAACATGGCTGGATGTTTCTTGAACTCCTCCTGGACTTGTTGCCCTTGTTTAGGGAACGGGGTGAGGAGATCCAGTTCCTACCTTCACTTCTGCAGGACCTTTAAGGTGAACTACAACTTGTGAACATTGTACCAGCAGAATGCTACTTCTTTGATTACCATTGTATTGTAGTTTCATGCACCATACCACATGGCTTCTACGGGTCTCATATTCCTGTCTGAGAACACTGTTTTTGTTACTCTATTTTGGCGAAAAGGGACCATCAGCAGTATGCCACATATTTCTGTTTTTCGTGGAGGGTTGCCATGCTGCGGGATGGGTCATTTTCTGCTTTTTTCTGTCCCCTTTCCTAGGGATGTCAGTGGCAAAGGTTGCACAAGCGGCACTGCATGGCGTGTGCAGTACAGCACAGCAGAGTGCCAGCAATACTGCCTCGCTCACAGCAATACAGAAAACTCAGAAATGAGCGCAAGAAAAATGATCTGGGGGCAAAAGCCACTTCTGCAAGGCCACAATTCTCTCAGCTCTACCAAAGACCCCAGGCGGTTCCTGGAGAACCATTCAATCACTGGTCGGCCGGTGAAAACTTCTCAGGGTCACTGACATAGCTCATCGAAGGAGTTTCCTGCAACAATCCTCACGTGATTGCTAATGCACTAAACTCTCATTTCACTGACTCACTTTACTCTTCTGCTCAGGTCCTCAGCCCGGAACTCAAAGCGGCTCTCTGCCTCCACGTCTGGCAGAGTCTGGTCTTCGCCCTCCTTTTTTTGCCTAGGCAGTATGAGCGAGGAGTGATCTCTCCTTCTTGGTCTCTCCAGATACTATCCCCAGCCCTGATGATCCACAGACTGACTTCTCAAACCAAGGGCCCCATAGCCTCCCGGTGGCCCATATTTTTCAACCTATCCTGCAGGGACTGATCCCTGATATCTGGAAGGTTTATGAGGTCATCCCTGTCCCTAAGCAGGCGACCCCCAAATCCTGGGCAACTTCTGTCCCATAGCTATTCTCTCCTGCACATCAGCAAAGCTCCGGAAAAAGGTGGTCACAACAAATCTCGAGAGAGTCCACTCCCCATGGTCACATAACATTGACTAACACAGCTTTCGTGAAGGCACAGCACTACCTTGGCTCATCTGTCTCTTTGGTATCAAACGGCTATATATCAGGGAAAACTCTCAGGTGTGGTATCTATTGACTTATCCAAGGCGTTCGACCTCGACCACGACCTGCTTGCCTATGCCAGATGAGGTCCCGCGGTCTGTCCCCACTGCCCCTAAACTGGGTCTCCGGACTACCTATATGGCAGAAAACAACTAACTAAATTCAATAAAGTCCTCTCTGCCCCCGGCCTGTTACCTCTGGTGTCCTCAGGGCTCTGTGCTGGGTCCCTCTTTCCCTGTTCATCAACAATCTCCTGATATGGGCTCAGCCGCCGGTCACCATGTACGAGATGACCTGGTTCTCCTGGCCCCCTGTGATACAGCCACAAAACCACACTTATCTGGAAGACCCTGGAACATCCAGGCATGGCTCTCAACATAAAGTGGTCCTCAATCAAACAAAACCCAGGCTTCCATACTCTTGGTTCCAGCTGCAAAATACGGGCCTCTTCGCTCCCCTTCACATCAACTAGAAGATGACCCTCCCAACCGGACCTTCCCCCAAATATCTTGAGGACACTTGATCCCCAACAGAACCGTGGCAGTCATATCCATAATGCCTGCAGGGAAACCGTAGCTGGGATGGCTCAGGGCTCGGTGCAACCTGACACCAGCGGCTTGCATAACTCTGGCCGAGAGTACTACCTCCCCACAGCTCCCTCAGATTGCTCATACTTCTAAGACCTCCCAAGCAAGTGGAGCACAACATACACCAACCGTCGGCACCAGCACTTCGCCTCACCTATCACTGTAGGCTCTGCAGAGCTTGGCTGGCTATCCCACAGCTCAATCACCAATTTAGCACTGGGTGCCTCACAAGTAAAGTACCCAGCTCCAGCACCCTCTGAACTGGCCCAGTTCTGCCCCCAACGACCTCTCCCCTACCTGCTCGATCCCAAGGTCCCAGACTACTAAATGTGCCTACCACCAACACCATCATGGGGACCGGGCTTTCAAGGTAGGCTCTGGAACCTTTCCTGAAAGTGTCCGTACTGCCCCTCTCACAAGCTTTTCCGACCTCCCTGTGGGATCATCTTAAGTTGGCCTTTGCTGTGAATGCCCTAAGCCCCCTTAGTCACCCTCGGGTGTCCACTGGTGCCTGCTTTCTCTCTACTCTACGTCACCACTCTTGCGGGGAGACCTCATCCAAATCCCTCCTTGGCTGACTCTATGGTGTTCCCTCATAAATCCACTAAGCCTGTTGGTCATTTGTATTGTTCCAATCATACCTTGCCCCAACATTGTATCTGGGTGCTTAAACGTAATGTAAAACTAAAATTGTCTTTCTCCTGTTTCTGTCTAATGTATCAGCTCTGAACCAATTGCTGTATTATTGTACCTGTTGTCCTTTTGTACCTCCGGTCGCTCCCTGAAAAGAAGCATAATATTTGTCTAAGACTTACCTGGTAAACAAAAATGAAATAAATTAATCTTCCCTTCCTATGAGCCACTTCTGACTGCACTGCCACCAATTTGCTCAGGGTGACACAGTAAACCTGTGGCAGTGGTGGGATTCAAACCTGAGATCAGCTACTCCACAGCTCGATCTAGCCATTAGGTCATGGTGCTTTGCAAAGCTTGACCTCATTTGTGGCAGAACTATCAAGCAGTTTTACCTCAGAAAACCACAGACAGGGGAACCTGATGGCCCAGTCATGCATTGGGCTACCATAGGTGACCTGTGGCAGAGTGTGGCTCTAACCACCCGGCCTTGGGCATAGCCAGTGGGAGGAGAAGATGACAAAAGGTGGGGAGGCCTCAAATACAGTCGGGTAATAATGGCTGCAGTATTGCAGGGCCACGCGCTGCACTAAGCTGCACTGCGATTTCAGAGCTGGACTCACGAAGCAACTGGAGGTGACAGACATGGGATGTGCAGCAAGACTAAGAAGGCAGGGTGGATAAGGGCCCCAATGATCAACTTGAATGGTTTCCAGATGAAAAGAAACTGCAGCCTGGCTGGTGCAAGCTGAGGGCTGAGGTGCTGGATGGCACACCTCGTCCATGGAATGTTTACATTAAATGGCTGGTCTGTTTTCTCTATAAACCACCTGGAACACTGGGTGGGATATCTGCATTCTGTAATCATGGACCACTGCAGTAACCTCTAGGTAAATTTATTTAAAATGATGGTAATTATACTGCAGGCTAGTGTTGCTTAATAATGGTCAGGTCAGCAGTTTGATTCTATGGTTGCAGATCAGGATGTAACCTAGTGCTGACAGAGGTAATGCAAGCAATAACCTGCACGTTACGTGCTGGGATAACGCCACACCTCAGGTGGTTGGTGAGGCCACAGTCCCAGTGCATCTGATGACTGAGACGCAATGCGGTCCTGCCGCACACACACCGAGGCATTATGCTATTATACAGTGACTACCCATTATACAGAATTGAAAAGTCATTTCAAATATGTTTCTTGTATGGAAACAATATTTTTGTTTAAGGAAGATGAAACATCCAGCTCAAGATGCTCAAGTAGCTCGCTTCATCTACAGGTTCACAGTGAGGTTGAGATGAGACCCGTGATGTTGTACCTGCTTTACATCACTGGTCCAGCCAAAACTGACCAATCGGAGACCAGGATTTTCATTGTATAATTAACAATATTTATAAAGGCAGGTCATTGGTGTAATGCACCGTAGATTCTGGAGGAGTCCAGTACTGGGCAGCGACATATAATGTGTTTCTCTACATTAACCCAGCTCTGCTGCTGGCGGTTGTGCCCTGAGGACTGGGGTCTGGGAGCGGTAAACATCTCACGCTGTTGGAAAGTATGCATTTGCCCAGACTATTCTGGGGAAGGACTATTGTCCAGGTGGTGAGAACACATTGCATACCCCTGCTGACAGTGACATGGGACAGCTGGACTGTATGTGTGCCCTGTATTGGAGCAGGGTGTGGCTTTCAGCTGGTTAGTGTATGATATTGGTGAATAAATGGTCAAGTGAAGAAATCAGTCTCAGATGTGCTTGTACAACTGTACAACAACAATCTACAATTGCAGTACTTTACAAGATTTCTGAGCCGCTGTGCGCTACTAGGAGGCTAACTGCCGCATTGCTGTTTCAATTGACTAGGCAAGTCTCTCTCATTTGCATACCTGCCGGTTCTTTAGAGCGCACTGCTCGTGCTGTTTCCCTACTGACACTGCTGTCTAACCATTACCTGCTGTTGAAACCTCGTAATTTTATTTTAAAATAAGTTACACTGGGCCCAGGCAGTGAATACTGACACACAATTACCCATTCTTATGCAATAATATAAAAAATGTACAGTCTTTAATTGATGAAATTTTCCTGCATTACAACAGTCACAAACATCATCATGCGACAATAACAACATAAATGCACACACACAATCTGGTGCAGGCTGTCATGGTTGACTGGAATTTCTGAGCAAAGCACTGCACAGGCACCATGGTTTCAGTTGGCACAGGCATGTCCCAGATAGCACCATTACAAACACTATGAGACTAATTTCAGTCAGACCAGAACTGTTAATTTTGTATACTCATTGGAAGTCTCAGGGACATGAAAAGGGTCTCAGAAAAAGCGGTGGATAGATTTTTGGACGGCCAACAGGGCTATGACTGGAAAACTCACGCTATAGACCTTTCCATCAGCCAAGCTGGTGTATGTAAATATGTTCAATAGTACAAAGTGCAGCTAATGTAAACTTGCTGGCTAAACCCAAATTCACCAGCATTTGACTCTGAAAAGGTCCGGATTCTACTAATTTTGTTATACCATTGACGCTCAAGAAGCTTAAGAAAAGCCGCCATCATATCGTATAACATTTACAACTTAGATACAGCTGCAAGGCCTCAAAAATTAAAGCACAACATATTATAAACACATTAGTAATTATGTTCATCATTTCACAAAACATGCACTTAATTGGGCCACCCCTCTGGATGTGTACATTACAGTGGTTAGCTAAAATTGGAATTGGCTAGCTACCATTACTCACAGCAGTGGAGCTGACCGAAAACCCCAGTACATCTGGTAACTTTGCATCTCTTATCAGTCTTGCTGTACTAGTCAGGCTATTAATAAGTTTTTCGCCTTATTAATGCGAGGTCAGGTGTAGTTGCAGACAGCGTTGAATAAAATTGGTCAGAAACAGCCAGTGAACAGTTTATCCACTATATAAAGGTACAGTACAGTCCTTAATCTCCCAAAGCATCACTTATTTGAATACTGTAACCCTATTCTTGCATTTCAAAGGCTAACTTTCATGACAAGTTGGGCTGGAAAACGAAAGCAACCATCTGAACACATATCCCAAGGCAAAGCATTGAGAATGGAGGAAACTGCAAAGATGTAGGGTATGCAGTCCTTCCTCACCGAGGTACATCAACATCTGGGTAAGACGAGGCATACTTGACAATGCATTGTATTATAAAGAACACTGGCAGTTCAGCGCAGTACATTAAAGGTGGAGCATTTGTGTGTTTCAGGGTTGGCAACACAGAGCCACAGCCGGAGTGCCACAGAGAATGCATTGGATAACTGTACCCACTCGTGAGATGACAGTGAAGAAGATTCACATTACATGCCATTATAGGAAGTAACACCTCATTTATTGACACCTCCAAAGCTGCCCCTGACAGCTGTTCCCGGATGAACCACCTGATGGAAACTGTCCAGAATCAGAGAGCCCAGGAAGAACACACCATTGAGCTTTCCAGACAACAGCTGTCCATAGGTAGTCCTGCAGACGCCCAACCAACAACATCCCCAGGAACTGAATCAGAATCCTGCAGCTGAAGATCTTAGCTGTTTAATCGGGCATCTTACAGATGCTGAAAAAAAAATTCTGGAAACACGGTGGCTACCAACACAGACTTACCTTCCAGGGTGTCTGATGGGTCCCGAAGGCCAACAATGTTTTAGGCATTTTAACGCACAGCTGTTGAATGATTACAGATTTGCAGGATTCAAGATGTTGATGGTGTATTCTCGCGCCATTCTTTGTATTCAGTTCAGTAACATCATTCCAGCATCTACACCAAGGAGGATTGGTCCAATGGGAAGAAGACTCTGGAAAGGCACAGCAAAGCAAAGACCATGGGATCTGTTGCTCAGGCAGATAATTTCTTTCAGTTTGTTCTGGGAAGTTAAGAACAACAAGCCAATCTCTCTGGAGTAAGCCAACAAAACGACAGAGGGACCTTGCATGTCACGCCACATAAGTGTGATTATTCTCTTTGTGGAAGGCAAACATTGCCCTCAGAGGAAAAACTAGGAGGAAAACACCACAGAGAGACAGACAACAGGATTCAAGAAGGATAGAGAGGTTCTGGTACAGGAGACAGTGGTGAGTTAGTGGCAAGGAGTCAGTGGCAGAGCAACAGAATGAATAAAGGAGAGAGGTCCAGCCTGGCCAGGAGTGGATTTAGGTAAAAGCTTTTTAGAACAGATCAGCATAGTTAAAATGATGGTAAGAAAGGTAAGAATGAATTAGCATGAAGTTTCAAAGAAATACAAAATCACATGCCCCCACACTGCAAAAGCATCATGGGCTGCATACAAATCACCACAGAATATTATGCTGGTTCAAATTGAATAAGAAATGCATGGTGCAAAGCCTCCACACAGTTGCAAAGGTGCCAACAGAAGACATAGACACAAGTTTGTTGCATTTGGGAACAAACTGAAACATGTACTATTAGACACAATTCATCTTGTATTTTATTAATTCTTGTATTTCATTTCTTTGTTTTCAATATTTTATAATTTACATGGAAACAGGATCATCAGATGTATAGCTTTGGTTAGCTGCTTTTTAACTTTATTATTTTCAGTTCAGAAAAATATTTATTTTAAATTTGGTGACTAAGTAGGCTCAATGCACGGTGAGTTAGGGGGGCAAGCGGCTGTGTGATGGTTACTTGACTTGCCCATTAATACTTACGTTTGATTAGCTTAGTAAAAAAAAATTCTAAAAAGCAGCTCCAGTACTCCTCTGCATTAAAACTCCTGTTCTTACTTCAGTTGCTTGCATCTCTTTTTGAACTAGAAAGAAGAAAAAAAAAACACAGTTAAACAGTACTTTGCCTGAAGGGAGCCACAAATCATGGAAAAAATAAATCAAAGTGTGTGTTTAATGGGAGGATAAAACAAGGCAGAAAAGCGTGTACACAAACCACTATAAACAAGGCTAGCTGTTGAGGTCTCAAAAAGTTAACTGTCTGTGCAGCTTGATGTTAGTTTTTCAACTCTTATTTTGCAAACGCGGCTGGATGTTTTCTTGAACTCCTCCTGGACTTATTGCCTTGTTTGGGAACGGGGTGGGGGGAGATCAGTTCCTACCTTCACTTCTGAGGACCTTCAAGTGAACTACAACTTATGAACATTGTACCAACAGAATGCTACCTTTGATTACCATTGTATTGTGAATTTCATGCACCATACCACTCTCTTCTGAGTCTCATATTCCTATCTGGAACACTGTTTTGTTACTCTATTTTGCCGAAAAGGACCATCAGCAGTATGCCACATATTTCTGTTTTTTTCGTGGGAAGGTTGCCATGCTGCGGGATGGTCATTTTCTACTTTTTCTGTCCCTTTCCCTAGGATGTCAGTGGCAAGGGTGCACAAAGCCTATGCATAAGCGTGTGCAATACAGCACCAGCAGAGTGCCAACGATACTGCCTCGCCAGCAATACAGAAAAACTCAGAAAGATGCAAGAAAATGATCTGGGGGCAAAAGCGACTTCTGCAAGGCCACCCTTCTCCATCTGCCAAGACCCCAGAAGCGGTTCTGGAGAACCATTCAATCACTAGTGTTGATGGCTCTCTCCAGGGGTCACTGACATGCTCATGAAGGGAGTTTCCTGCAACAATCCTCACCGTGATTGCTAATGCACTAAACTCTCATTTCACTGACCTCCCTTCTGCTCTTCTGCTCAGGTCCTCAGCCGGAACTCAAGCTGGCTCTGCCTCCGTCACAGCGGAGTCTGGTCAGCACCCCGCCCTCCTTTTTTGCCTAAGAGGCGGTATCGGAAGCGAGTCACAGTCTCTCCTTCTTGGTCTCTCTCCAGAATGCTATCCCAGCCCTGATGATCTGGGCCCAAGCTTCTCAAACTAGGAGCCCCTTATAGCCTCCCCGGTGGCCCATATTTTCAACCTATCCCTTACCCAGGGACTGATCCTGATATCTGGAAGGTTGCCAAGGTCATCCCTGTCCTAAGCAGGGCGACCCCAAAATCCTGGGCAACTACTGTCCCATATATTCTCTCTGCTGTCAGCAAGCTCCTGGAAAAGGTGGTGCATAAACAAATCTCGGATATATCCACTCCCATGGTCACCTACTGGCCCAGACTTAGCTGTCGTAGAGGGCACAGCACTACCATGGCTCTCATCTCTGTCTCTTCAGTATCAGAGCAGCTATGTATCAGGAAAACTCTCCAGGTGTGGTATCTATTGACTTATCCAAGGCGTTCGGCCTAGACCACGACCTGCTTGCCCCTTGCAGATGAGGTCCCATGGTCTGTCCCCCTCTGCCCTAAACTGGGTCTCTGACTACCTATATGGCGAAAACAACTAACCAAATTCAATAAAGTCCTCTCTGCCCCCGGCCTGTTACCTCTGGTGTCCCTCAGGGCTCTGTGCCAAGTCCCCTACTCTCTTTTCCCTGTTCATCCAACAATCTCCCTGATGCAGGTCTCCAGCACCGTGTCACCATGTATCACGGATGACCTGGTTCTCCTGGCCCTCCTGTGATACAGCCCACACTAAACCGACACTTATCAGAAGACCTCCTGGAACATCCAGGCATGGCTCTCCAACCATAAATTGGTCCTCAATCAAAACAAAACCCAGGCTATGCTCTTGGTTCAGCTGCCAAAATACGGGCCTCTTCAACTCCCCTTCATACTCAACCACAAGATGGCTCCCCTCTCCCAACCGTGACCTTCCTCAAATATCTTGGGAGTGACATGATCCCCAACTGAACCGTGGTAGTCATTATCCATAATGCCTGCAGTACGGGAGTAAACGCATCGCAGGGATGGCCCCTACAGAGCTAGGGTGCAACCTTACTCCAGCAGCTTGCACAGCAGCTCTGGCCAGGGAGTACTACTTCCCTCGCAATGCTGGCTCCCTCATATTTGCTCATACCTTCTAAGACCCTCCTAAGCAAGTGGGCACAGCACACTACCAACATCTGTCGGTTTGCCCTGGCACCCCGCCCTCACCTATCACTGCAGGCTCTACAAGAAACTTGGCTGGCTATCCCGCTCAATCCCAACTGCTTATGGCACTAGGTGCCTCCAGAAGTAAAAGTACTTAGCTCCAGCACCCCTCTAGAACTAGCCCAGTTTCTTGCCCCTGCTGACCTCTCCCCCTACCTCCTGCAGATCCCAAGGTCCCAGACTACTAAATGTGCCTACCACCCGCACCATCATGGGGACCAGGCTTTGCTATCCAAGGTCCCAGGCTCTGGAACTCCTTTCCTGAAAGTGTCCGTGCCCTCTCTCTCACAAGTTTTCCGGACCTCCTGTGGGATCATCTTAAGTTGGCCTCTTGCTGTGAATGCCTCTAAGCCCCTTGAGTCACACGGTGTCCACTGGTGCCGCTTCTTCTCTCCTACTCTGGCGTCACCACTCTTGCGCTATGACCTCATCCAAATCCCCTCCTTGTTGACTGACTCATGGTGTTCCTGTGCTCATAAATCCCCACTAGCCCTGTTGGTCATTTGTATTTGTCTCCAATCTATACCTTGCCCCCAGCATTGTATCTGGAGTGTACTTTCTCGTCAATTGTAAAAACTGTAAAAATTGTCTTTTCTCCTGTTTCTGTATCTAATGTATTAATCTGAACCAATTGCTGTATTGTTGTACCTGTTGTACCCTTTTGTACTCTCCGGTCGTTCCTGAAATAGGCATAATATTTGTCTAGTGTACTTACCTGGTAAACAAAATAGAAATAAATAAATCTTCCCTTCCTGTAAGGCCACCTTCACGACTGCACTGCCGCAATTTGCTCAGGGTGGCACAGTAAACCTGTGGCGGTGGTGGGATTCAAACCAAAGGATCAGCTACTCCACACAGCCTCGATCAGCCATTAGGTCATGGTGCTTTGCAATGAGCTTGACCTCATTTGTGAGGCGAACTATCCAAAGCAGTTTAGCTTCTCCGAAATTACACAGACAGGGGTAGCCCTGATGCCAAACAATCATAGTGCATTGGGCTACCACCATGGGTGACCTGTGTGTTTGAGTATGACCTCAGACCACCTGGCCTTGGAGTGACTATGCCTGTGATGGGAGAGAGAAAGATAAACAAAAATTTGGGAAGGCCTCAAATACAGTCGTGTAATACTGGCTGCCAGTATTGTGAGCCACGCTGCACTATAAGCTGCATTGCGATTTCAGAGCTGAGGTCTCTGACAGTAACTGGGAGTGACAGACATGGGATGTGCAGCTTAAAGACTAAGACAGGCAGGGTGGATAAGGGCCCCAATGATCAACTGAATGGTTTCCCCAGATGAAAAGAAGCTTGTAGCCTGGGCTGGTGGTGCTGAGGGTTGAGGTGCTGGATGGCACACCTCGGTCCATGGAATGTTTATGTTAAATGGCTGGTCTGTTTTTTTTCTCTATAAACCACCTGGAACACTGCTGGGTGGGATATCTGCATTCTGTAATCATGGCACGTCTGCAGTAACCTCTAGGTAAATTTGTTTAAAATGATGGTAGTTATGCACTGCAGGTTAGTGTTGCTTAATAATGGTCAGGTCAGCAGTTTGATTCTATGGTTGCAGATCAGGATGCCAACCTAGATACTGATGCCAGAGAGAAGTGTCGTTTAAGCAGTAGCATGGCCTGGTGTGGAGTGCTGGGATAAATCACACCTCAGGTGGTTGAGTATGAGGCCACAGTCCCAGTGCATCTGATGACTGAGGCGTATCGTTATCTGGCGGGCACACACACCTTGGAGGGCATTGTCCTTGCAATGCTCACAGGTGGCTTGTTGGTATACAGGAGATTGAAAGTCATTTCAAATATGTTTTATTAATAGAAACAATATTTTTGTTTAAGAAGAAGTGAAACAATCCAGCTCAAGATGCTCAAGTAGCTCAGAGCTCATCTACAGAGTTCACAGTGAGGCTGAGATGAGACCCGTGATGTTCTGTGCCTGGTTACATCCGCAATTCAGCCAACGACCAATCGGAGACCAAGTTCTTTCTTGCCATTGTGAGTGTAATATTTATAAAAGGCAGAGTCATTGGTCTAATGCACTGCAGATTCTGAAGAGTCCAATGCATGGCTTGATGACATATAATGTGTGTTCTCTGCAGTAACTCAGCTCTGCTGCTGGTGGTTGTGCCACTAGGTGACTAGGGTCTGGGAGGCCAGTGTAAACATCCCACGTCTGTTGCAGAAATGTGCATTACCCCAGACTATTCTAGGGGAAGGGACTCTGTTGCCAGGTGGTGAGAAGAACATCTACCTTGCACCTCCTGTGACAAGTGACAGCGGGACAGCTGGACTGTATGTGCCCTTTGATTGAAGACAAGGGTGTGGCACACAGCTGGTTATAATCATATGATAATCGTATTATGAATAAATGGTCAATGTATGAAATGTCAGTCTCAGATGTGCTTGCAACAACTGTACAACCATATTCACAATGCAGTACTTTACAAGATTTCTGAAGCGTAGTGTGCTACTGCTGCTAGGGTAACTGCCGCATTGCTGTTTCACTTTCGTTGACTATGCAAGTCTCTATCTCATTTGCATACCGCTGCGGTTCTTTAGTGCGCACTGCTACGCGTGCTGTCCCTGCTGACGCATAGCAATCTAACCATTACCTGCTGTTATGAAACCTCGGTAATTTTATTTTAAAATAAGTTGCACTGGGGCCCAGGCAGTTGAATACTGACACATGAGTACTCATTGTCATCGGCTAATAACTATAAAAAATGTACAGTCTTTTAATTCGATGAGGAATTTTCCTAGCATTACAACAGTCACTACAAACATCATCATGTGACAATAACAATTGTAAATGCAACACATTACAGTCTGGTGCAGGCTGCTCATGGATTTGACTGGTAGTTTCATAGGCAACAACACTGCACAGGCACCATAGTTTCAGTTAGCACAGAGCATAACCCTGTAGATAGCAACCAGTATAGACACTGTAAAGAACTAATTTCAGTCATACAGAACTGTTAATTTGTATACTCATTGGAGAGTCTCTGGGACTTATGAAAAGTGCTCTCAGAAAGCGGGTTGTGGGTGCCAGCCCTGTGGCCGAACAGGGCTACTGACTGGAAAACTCAATAGGCCCTGGGAGCCTTTCCATCAATAAGCTGGTGTATATTACTGAAATGTTCAATAGTACAAAGTGCACGACTAATGTAAACTTTGGCCTAATTCAGAATTCACCAGCATTTGACTCAAAAAGGAATCCTGATTGTACTAGTTTTGTTATACCATTAGCGTTCAAAGCATTAAAAAGCAACGTCATCATATAGTATAACATTGTACAACTTTGGAATGCAGTTGTTAATGGGCTCCCCTGTACCATTGTATATTATAAACTTACAGTTAGTGGTGTTTATACCATCATTCACAAACATGCTGCTTAATTAGGACGCATTACCCCCTTTGGATTAATGTACATTACGGTGGTTAGCTAAAATTGGAATGTAGCTACCATTACTCACAACAGTAGGAGCTGACCAAAGCAGTCCCAGTACATCTGGTTACGCCTTTGCATCTCTTGTCAGTCTTGCTTTGTACTAGTCAGGCTATTAATAAGTTTTTTTTCGCCTTATTAAATGCAGGGGTCAGGTGTCGTTACACAGAGCAGCGTTGAATACACATTGGTCAGAAACTACCGCCAGTGAACAGTTTGTCCACTATATAAAGGTACAGTACAGTCCTTCAATCTCCCTTTCAAGCATCTGCTGTATTGCATGTATTTCCAACAGCCCTATTCTTGCATTTCTAAGGCTAATCTCTTCATTGACAAGTTGGAGGCTGGAAAAGCATAAGCAACCATCTGGAGCACATGTCCAGAAAAGCAAAACGTGCCAGAATGGAGAACTGCAAAGATGTGTAGGGTGATGCGATCCTTCCTCACTCGAGGTTCATCAACATCTGGGTAAGACGTGCATATGACAATGCATTGTATTGTAAAGAGCACAGTCAGTTTAAGCATGATACATTTAAAGTTGGAGCATTTGTGTTTCAGGGTTGGCAAACACAGAGCCACAGTCCCGAGTCCACAGAGAATGCATTGGATAACTGTGCACCACTCGTGAGAGATGACAGTGAAGTTAAGATTCAACATTACATGCCATTATCGAGGAAGCTAATGCCACCTGTCATTTTATTGGACACCTCAAAAGAACTTGCCCTTGACAGGCTGTTCCCTGGATGAACCTACCTTGATGGAAGCTGTCCAGAATCAGAGCAGCTCCCAGGAAGAACACACCATTGAAGCTTTCCAGACAACCAGCTGTCCACTGGAATAGTAGTCACTGCAGGCGCCAACAACAACATCCCAGGAACTGAATCAGAATCCTGCAGCGCTGAAGATCTTGGCTGTTTTAATCGGGCACATCTACAGATGCTGAAAAGAAGCAAATTCTGGAAACACGATGGCTACCAACACCAGACTTTACCTTTCCAGGGTGTCTGATGGGTCCTGAAAAGACCAAACCAGTGTTTTTAGGCATTTTAATGCACAGCTGTTGAATGATTACAGATTTTGCGGTATTCAAAGATGTTGGATGGTGTATTCTCGCTCCATTCTTTGTATTCAGTTCCAGTAACATCATTCTGGCATCTACACCAAGGAGGGATTGGTCCAATGGGAAGAAGACTCTGGAAAGGCACAGCAAAGCAAAGGACCATGGGAATGCTGTTGCTCAGGCAGATGAATTTCTTTCAGTTTGTTCTGGGAAGTTAAGAACAGCAAGCCAATCTCTTCTGAGTGCGCCAACAAAAGCGACAGAGGACCTTGCATGTCTCGTCACATAAGTGTGATTATTCTCTTTGTGGAAGGCAAAACATTGCCCTCAGAGGAAAATCTAGTGTGCTTGGCAACTTTAATGCCATGGTACAGTACACTGCAGTGATGGATCCAGAGCTACAAGAACACATCACAGCAGCGCACAAGATACCACGTACATGTCACCCGCCAAATTCCAGAATGAATTGATAAGGTAATGGGACAACAGGTGCGAGACAAATTTTGCGCAATGCAGAGGAAGCAAGTGGTACGCTTCACTAGTAGATGGTACTACGGACATTTCCACAAAGGAACAGATATCTTTATCTGTGCACTATATGCACTGTGTGACTTCTGGGAATGTCAAAATAAATGAGAAGATTGCATGGAATTCACAGGAAGGATTTGACAGCACCGGTCAGGGTCTCATGGAACTGTTTCTATGGCGGTTAACAGCTTGGGCATGGATCCAACACTGATGAGGAGGTGAGCAGCTACGAAAGGCAGCAACATGGTGGAAGATTCAATGCGTGCAAGCAAAGATCAAGGCAGTGGCCCCCGAAGCAATGTATACTGTTTGCAAGGCTCCTGGCCTGAACACTACAATTGTCCTCATGTTCCACAAGAGGAAATAAGCAAATATGTTTGATACTACAAAGAGACCAATCTAAACACTAAAATCGTCATATAAGCGCCACAATGCCTTTCTGCCGAACAACAGATTCTGCAATCTCCCATCTGACTACGATGATGAGCCAGCAGACCATATATCATCAATTCCTGCAGCTGGAAACACCAGATGGATGAGCCAAACTGATTCTCTGTCAAGATTCAAAGACAAGTTTTGGTGGTAGCCAGCACTCTGAAAAGATAGCTGAATATGACTGTGAAGGACAGACTATTGGCTGCAATACTGAGATTTGATTCCTTGTGACGCACTGTAGTGTGGATTTTGTTTTGACCAGAACAAAACCACTCCATCTTTACCTGCAATGGGTCAGCATTGATCTAATTCAGGCCTCTGAAGAAACCTCCACAGTTATTGAAAGAATGAAGGACATGAGGGAGAGTTCGGAGAAGACATTTGGGGAGCTGTATCTCAAGATCATGGCTTTAGCAGATGCTGCATGTATTGAAGAGTCGGTGCCCCGGACATGCAGAAGGCAAGCGCAATGCAATAATATCAATGCTGCCACTGCTGAAGAATACTACAGGTGTAATATATTTATTCCATTTTTAGACCATGTGATTTCTGAATTGCAGGAGCAGTTAATCGACTGTTGCCCTCGATTCCTTGCCCAGTACCTTGTGCCAAAAAAAACTTGGATTTCTGCAGGAGGCACAGCTGGCAGACTTGTTTGCTGCCTATCAAAGCGGACCCTAAAGCAGCTTGGAGGACCTTGAGTGGAGTTGGACTTTGGAACACAAAGTGGTGTGGTGTTACCTTTGGCAGAAAGACCAGATTCGATTCTGACGACCTTGCAACAACTAAATCCAGATATTTATCCCAACATAAATGCCGCCTCATCGGTCTTGGCCACCATGCCAGTCAGTGTGGCAGTGCAGACGATCATTTAGTGCCTTCTGGAGGATCAAGACCTGGCTCGAAGCAGCATGAGTGAAGAGCGCCTTACAGGACTTGCTCTTCTGCATATACATCAGGATACTAGCGTTGATGTAGAGCGTGTGCTCAAAGACTTTGATCCGTGCAAAGACAGAAGATTTTCAAACACATAATGGAATTCAGCAATTGAGCTGTGCCACAGTAACAACTGCCAATCTTGCATGGGATCAAAACCTAGGGTAATATCTGGAGTGGTGTGGATCAAGAACTCAACATCTGAAATGTCACATAAAAGCATTGTGATTTACGTCGCCAATGCACAAGAGACAACATTCTATGTATGTGACGGAAGCAAAACCCGAGCACCACTGAGGTTACCCTATCCCTCTTTGACTGTAATCTAGTGCCTGGTATGTCTGAGTTGCTGACTCAGCTGCGGCTATTCCTGGGCTGCAGCAGTACAAGGCTACATTTTGATTGAATTGGGAGCTTGGCTCTCTGGGGGTGTGTGTGTGTGTGTGTGTGCCTGCTTGTGTGGTTTTCAGCAGAGTAGTGAACATGGCATGTTTTTGTGGTATGGGGCTCTTTGGGGCATAGCAGTTTAAAACTGGTCCAGAACCAACCCCAGAGGTATGGGCTCTGTGGTGTGAATGGTTTAGGTGATGGTTACAGTGCCGGAAGCAAAACCCGAGCACCACTGAGGTTAACCTATCCCTCTCCTACTGTAATCTAGTGCCTGGTATGTCTGAGTTGCTGACTCGGCTGTGGCTATTCCTGGGCTGCAGCAGTACAAGGCTACATTTTGATTGGATTGGGAGCTTGGCTCTCTGGGTGTGTGTGTGTGTGTGTGTGTGTGTGCGCCTGCTTGTGTGGTTTTCAGCAGAGTAGTGAACATCTCAAAAGAGGTGGCTGTGAAAGTCAGGAAGAAAAAGATAGCATTCCGGAAGTATAAGGAAACACAGAAGGAGCAGGACAGAGAGCTGTACCAGTTAAGGCAGAAGGAAGCAGGGAGGGAAGTCAGAATAGCAAAGGCCCAAACTGAGGAAAAGATAGCCAACTCAGTTAAGAAGGGGGATAAAACCTCTTATAGGTACATCAGCGAGTGTAGAAAGACAAGAGGAGGATAGTGAAGCTGAATGGAATGAATGGTGGGTGGGCAGAGGGGACAGTGAAAAAGCAGGAATACTGAACGAATATTTCTGCTCAGTATTCCAAAAGAAGAGGGAAGTGCCTAATCCAATTAACAGAAGCATTCTTGATAGGAGGTCGATCCAGTCCTTTCACAGAAGAAAGGGTTCTGCAAGAACTCCTAAAACTGAAGGTGGACAAAGCAATGGGTCCTGATGAATTCACCCAGAATTCTAAAAATTAAGGGAGGAACTAGTGAAACCACTGGCTACTCTTTTAATAAATCATGGGAGGATGGTGTGGTACCCGAGGACTGGAGGAAGGCGGATGTGATTCCTCTTCACAAAATGGGACCAAGACAGAGGCAGGAAACTACAGACCTGTCAGTCTGGCCTCTGTGGTAGGGAAAGTGATGGAGTCACTTCTGAAGGAAAGAATAGTTGAGTACCTAGAGGCCAGTGGAGCACAGGACCCAAGGCAGCATGGGTTCACAGCGGAAGGTCATGTCAGACGAATCTAATAGATTTCTTTGACTGGGTGACCAAAGTAGTAGACCAGGGAGGGGCTGTGGACATGGCCTACCTAGACTTTAGCAAGGCGTTTGACACAGTCCCACACAAAAGATTAATAGTCAAATTAACCAGCCTGGGAGTGGGTCCCAGGGTGGTAGCCTGGGTAAAACATTGGCTGGACAACAGGACACAGAAGGTAATTGTAAATGGAGTCCACTCTGAAGAAGGGGGTTACTAGTGGGGTACCACAGGGTTCAGTATTGGGTCCAGTCCTTTTTAATGTCTTCATCAGTGACATTGCAGAGGGACTGGAAGGAAAAGTATGCCTTTTGCAGATGACACAAGATCTGCAACAGGGTTGATACAAAGGAGGTGTGGAAAGGATGAAAGGGACTTGGCAAGGTTGGAGGAATGGTCAAATCGACAGCTAGGATTCAATGCAAAGAAGTGCAAAATAATGCACCTGGAAACAAGAACCAGGGAAGAATACACAATGGGTGGGGAGGTAGTAACAACAACAAAAAAGGAAAGGGACCTGGGGGTAATCATATCAGATGACCTTAAGTTTAGCAAGCAATGTGAGAAGGCAGTAGGGAGGGCTGGGGGTATACTTGGATGTATAGGGAGAGGCATCATCAGCAGAAAACAGGAAGTTGTTATCCCTCTGTACAGACAGTTGGTGAGACCCCATCTGGAGTACTGTGTCCAGTTCTGGAGACCCCATCTTTGCAAGGACATAGACAGGATAGAGGCAGTCCAGAAAAGGGCAACTAAAATGGTGCAGGGTCTGCAAGAGAAGCCGTATGAGGAGAGACTAAAGGAGCTTAATATGTATACCCTTGAGGAAAGAAGGGAGAGGGGGGACATGATAGAAACTTTTAAGTACCTCAGTGGAATCAACAAAGTCCAAGAGGTAGCATCTTTCAGAAAAGAGACTTGCAAGAACAAGGGACACAATTTAAAGATAGAAGGAGGGCGGTTCAGGGGCAATGTGAGGAAGTATTATTTCACAGAGAGGGTAGTGGATGCATGGAACAGCCTTCCTGAGTAGGTTGTGGGGTCTAAAACTGTGGGAGAATTCAAGAATGCATGGGACAGACATAAGGCAATTCTTGTGGGGGGTAGGAAGAAATAGGCTGTTGGTTAACTAGGATCTGCAGCCTATCCTGTAGGTAGGGAAATGGGCAGACTAGATGGGCCTAGCGGTCCTTATCTGCCGTCAAAGTCTATGTTTCTATGTTTCTATGGCATGCTTTTGTGGTACAGGGCTCTTTGGGGCGTAGCAGTTTAAAATTGGTCCAGAACCAACCCCAGAGGTATGGGCTTTGTGGTGTGAACGGTTTAGGTGATGGTTACAGTGCCGGAAGCAAAACCCGAGCACCACTGAGGTTACCCTATCCCTCTTTGACTGTAATCTAGTGCCTGGTATGTCTGAGTTGCTGACTCGGCTGTGGCTATTCCTGGGCTGCAGCAGTACAAGGCTACATTTTGATTGGATTGGGAGCTTGGCTCTCTGGGGGGTGTGTGTGTGTGTGTGTGTGTGTGTGTGTGTGTGTGTGTGCGTGCGCCTGCTTGTGTGGTTTTCAGTGGAGTAGTGAACATGGCATGCTTTTGTGGTACGGGGCTCTTTGGGGCGTAGTGGTTTAAAATTGGTCCAGAATCAACCCCAGAGGTATGGGCTCTGTGGTGTGAACGGTTTAGGTGATGGTTACAGTGCCGGAAGCAAAACCCGAGCACCACTGAGGTTACCCTATCCCTCTCCTACTGTAATCTAGTGCCTGGTATGTCTGAGTTGCTGACTCGGCTGTGGCTATTCCTGGGCTGCAGCAGTACAAGACTACATTCTGATTGGATGGGAGCTTGGCTCTCTGGGTGTGTGTGTGTGTGTGTGTGTGTGCCTGCTTGTGTGGTTTTCAGCGGAGTAGTGAACATGGCATGCTTTTGTAGTACAGGGCTCTTTGGGGCGTAGCGGTTTAAAATTGGTCCAGAACCAACCCCAGAGGTATGGGATCTGTGGTGTGAACGGTTTAGGTGATGGTTACAGTGCCGGAAGCAAAACCCGAGCACCACTGAGGTTACCCTATCCCTCTTTGACTGTAATCTAGTGCCTGGTATGTCTGAGTTGCTGACACGGCTGTGGCTATTCCTGGGCTGCAGCAGTACAAGGCTACATTTTGATGGGATTGGGAGCTTGGCTGTCTGGGTGTGTGTGTGTGTGTGTGTGTGCCTGCTTGTGTGGTTTTCAGCGGAGTAGTGAACATGGCATGCTTTTGTGGTACGGGGCTCTTTGGGGCGTAGCGGTTTAAAATTGGTCCAGAACCAACCCCAGAGGTATGGTCTCTGTGGTGTGAACGGTTTAGGTGATGGTTACAGTGCCGGAAGCAAAACCTGAGCACCACTGAGGTTACCCTATCCCTCTCCTACTATAATCTAGTGCCTGGTATGTCTGAGTTGCTGACTCGGCTGTGGCTATTCCTGGGCTGCAGCAGTACAAGACTATATTCTGATTGGATTGGGAGCTTGGCTCTCTGGGTGTGTGTGTGTGTGTGTGTGTGTGTGTGTGTGCCTGCTTGTGTGGTTTTTCAGCGGAGTAGTGAACATGGCATGCTTTTGTGGTACTGACTTGGCTGTGGCTATTCCTGGGCTGCCAGTCTGTGTGAAACCTGTTGGTGTGGTATGTCTGGTGTGGTGTGAATGGACCTCTGTGGGACTGGCTACCTTGATGTGGTACAGAGGCTTGTCACAATGTAATATTGTAACCAAAAGCCAGTCTGTGTGAAACCTGTTGGTGTGGCATGTCAGTTGGGAATGGACCTCTGTGGGACTGGTTACCTTGATGTGGTACAGAGGCTTGTCACAATGTAATATTGTAACCAAAAGCCAGTCTGTGTGAAACCTGTTGGTGTGGCATGTCGGTTGGGAATGGACCTCTGTGGGACTGGCTACCTTGATGTGGTACAGAGGCTTGTCACAATGTAATATTGTAACCAAAAGCCAGTCTGTGTGAAACCTGTTGGTGTGGCATGTCGGTTGGGAATGGACCTCTGTGGGACTGGCTACCTTGATGTGGTACAGAGACTTGTCACAATGTAATATTGTGACAAAAAGTGTCTGTGTGAAACCTATTGGTGGTGTGACTAGTGGTGTGCTGGCATATAATACAGCAAATAACTCATTGGGTGGAGGGGTAGCTCACCCTAAGGGGGGTATGGATGGGGGAAGGGTAGCTCACCCTAAGGGGGGGGATAATAGCAGTGACTTCACACTTGGTGTGCAGTTCAGAAATCCCTGGCTACACCCCTGGTAACAAGCAAATTCTGAAAGGTGAGGTCTATCTACACAGGAATCTGCAGAGATACCAACCTCTGCATCGTAAATCGAAAGATTAGGCCGGTACAGCTATCTAAAAGGTAAGGTAGATTTTGATACTGGAGGAGATGGTTATGTACATAGATACATCGGTACATAGACAGTGTCATCAGATAAGGGCCTATGTCCCAACCAGTCTGCTCATTTGAGCTTGTAAGTTTACTTTATGTTTTCCTTGAAGTCTGTTGCCCCTTAACCCTGATCTCCAGAATTCCTTTATGTATATCCCATGCATTCTTAAATCCCGTGATTGTGTCAGCCCCCACCACTTCCTCTGGCAGGGTGTTCCACTTGTCCAGCACCCGTTCTGTGAAGAAATTCTTCCTTACGTTTCCTCTGAATCATCCTCCCTCCAACTTCATTCCATGCCCTCTAGTCCTAGAACATCTTTTTCACTTAAAAACAGTGTATTCCTGCACCCTGTTCCTCCCTGTAAGATACTTGTATGTCTCTGTCATATCCCCCTCTCCCTCCTCTCCTCCAGGGAGTACATATTCAATTCCTTCAACCTGTCCTCGTAGGACTTGTGATGCAATCCATGTACCATTTTGTTGCCCTCCTCTGAACCTTCTCTACCCTGTCTATGTCCTTACGTAAGTAAGGTCTCCAGAACTGTACACTGTACTCCAGGTGGGGCCTCACTAGTGTCTTGTATAGTGGAATTATGACCTCCCTTTTCCTGTTGGTGATGCCCCTGCCTATGCATCCCAGCATCCTATTTGCTTTACCTGCTGTCTTGTCACACTGTTTCCCTACCTTGAGGTCATCAGAGATAATAACCCCAAGATTCCTTTCCTGCTTGGTGCATGCTATATCCTCACCCCACAACTGATATATTGTGCCAGGGTTTTTGTGCCCCATATGCATTATCTTGCACTTCTTTGCATTGAATTTCAACTGCCAAACCCCTGACCATTCTTTAAGTTTCTGCAGGTCCCTTCTCATTCTGTCTACATCCTTTGGTGTGTCTACTCTGTTACAGAGCTTTCTGTCATCAGCAAACAGGGACATTCTGTCTTCTAGTTCCTGCGCAATGTCACTGATGAAGATGTTGAATAGGACCGGTCCCATCACTGATCCCTGTGGTACCCCACTGGTCACTCTTCCCTCTGTGGAGTGACAACCATTTACCACCACAACCCTATGTGTCCTGCCGCCCAGCCAGTTACCTACCCACTGCACTACTGTCCTGCCCACACCCATATTACCCAGTTTGTGTAATAGTCTTCTATGTGGCACAGTGTCAAAGGCCTTGCTGAAGTCCAGATAGGCCATGTCCACTGCCCTCCCCGATCCACCTCCCTAGTCACCCAGTCAAAAAATTCAACGAGGTTGGTCTGACATGACCTCCCCCTGGTGAAACCATGCTGCCTTGGGTCCTGTAGTCCATTGACAACCAGATGTTCCACCAGTCTCTCCTTCATGTAGCTCAGTGGTTAACCATTGAAAGGGATCTGGCACATGAAAATCACTGTCATTGCAAAGCTCTGTTCTCTATTCCCCTGTTGAAATTACGCATCTGATTTAAAAATTCCCCCGTTGAGTGTTCCAGCATTGCCCATGCCCAGCTCTGTAATTTTTCAGGAGTGCAGTTCACACGATATGTGTGACAACCACTGTGTGGTAACCCAGTCTGGTGATAGCTGGAAAACCAACAATTCATCAGTTTTTGGGATGGACTCTGAAATCTTTTTGCAGAATGAAGCAATCCTGTTGTTGTGTTCCTTTCAGCAATAGTTAATTTATTTATTTATTTGAAAAGTTTCACCAGGAAAGGTAACTGAACTAATAGTACATTTCCAGGTGCATCCTGGGTTTAGGATGCCAAATAGTGCTAGTTTTAATATACAAATAACATGTTGTATTACTCAGTTCTTAGGGCCCCTGCCATGGTTCAAGCAAGATGGATTATTTTTTGAAGCTCTTGTTCAGGTGGCCCACCAGCCTCACCCCATTTCAGATCTTCATGCTGCTATAGGGAATCTAAGCCTGGGCTAGTCTCTAGCTGCATGTCCATATTGGTCTCGGGAGTTGGGGCTTGAATTAACAGAACCTGAATGGCAAGTTTGGAGAGATGTACATAAATATATATTTTTTTTAAATATAATTTTTATTGTGAGACACACAGATATGCATTACATTCCATCATACATAAATATCTTAAGCATGATTGATTAAGACTGCAACAATATAAAATTTTACCTAATATGTATTTCACCCCTTGAAGGCTTCATAGGATAAGCAAGAAGAAGTGATCCAGTTTGTACAAGGTGTGGGTCTATGTAAGACACACTTTTTCACATTCTATGGCAGCGCCCCAAGGTTAGGCCTTTTTGAAAGCTATACAAAATAGCCTAGACCCTTTCTTAGGATTACAAGAGGCTTTTACACCCAGGATATGTTCGGTAGAGCTATACAGAGACAAACTTTTAGGACCTAGAAAAGGTTATATTGCCCTGATTGCTGCAGTCGCTAAGCTCATTATACTTTGACATTGGCTGGATTCAGAAATACTGTCTAAAGCAGAATGGTTAAAGGAAAACGAAATTGTAATGGCATTAAACATAGACAAATCTATAGCTAGTTTTGCTCATCAGACAAAATGTTTCCAAACTAATTAAGAGCCCCTAATGAGTTGACCCTCTAGCTATTAATGTAATTTGCTGTCATATTTAGTCAACATGGACTCTGGCTAAGATCCATCTATCTAAGCTAGTTGTGGGACTGATGGGGATATTGCCTTCTACCCTTGCCCTCAGATGTTTACTTCTTCATAGAATTTCTTGTTTACCTAGCCTGTTACCCCATATTTCGCATTCTGGATGACCTGTGTTGTGGGGATGGGGGCACGGTGGGTATCTTGTTTGTTTGTTTTTTTGTTATTGTTCTTGTACTGTTGTATTTTTACATGTTAATGTTTGATGTTGTTGGTTGTGTTTTTATTGAAAATTCAATAAAGTACATTAAATTTGAAAAAAAAAACATAGACAGGTTACCGCGAACATTTGGGATGAATATGTAATTATGAATATAGAGAACTACTATAAAGAAGCCATCCAGCACCTGAAGGATAACTTTTTAAAAGAGAATTTAGGAAATTAAAAGATATCTCCTTTTCTAAACTCTATCGGCAAAAGAACCAGTTTAGAGTTGAAGAAAGTACTTAAAATTCTGTCAAAATGAAAAGCAGAGATCAGCCTTTTGCAAATTCAGAATGGGCATGCTAGGTAAAAATCTTGATAATCTTGAACTCTGGAGACTGCAAAATGAGACAGAGAGCTGCAAGTGTGATGATAACTAGAACATACTATTTCTGATTGTCAAAACTTACAAATGAAAAAACAAAAATGACTAATACCCGTCTGGCCAGATATGGTTACAAATAATGCTGCCTACAGAAAAAGAATAATTAAAGGTACAGTACCCTGGTTTGCAATTGTGAATCTCATATATTTGCGATGTTTAATTTTTCCCTCAAGGCAAGTTGCAAAATTGTATTGTCTTATGCTAACCTCTTCATTGTAATGCCATGGTCTGCTGTTGTTAGTCCTCCTTTTTTCTGTCATTTATGGATACTGGATATTATTCTGCAGTCTATTACTATTTTTATGGATTTTAATTGAGTATATGTCATAGTAATTGCAAAAAACTTTGTTAATGCACTAGTAAGGGTTAAACCAACAAAAGTAGGGAAATGTGGTGTTGGGGTTCCCAACCCTAACACCCCCCCCCCACCCTGCAGGCAGCAACATGAAAAACCATTACAGTTTGACCTCTCCTGTGTCTTGCAAATCAGGTGTGGAGTATGCCCTTGGGTTGTCAGCCCTAGCGCTCACCCCATTCTGTCAGTAACTAAGCTGACAACCCCAAGGCACACCCCAAATCTGATTTGCAAAGATACAGGAGATGTCAAACCATAATGGTTTTTCATGTTGCTGCCTGTGGTTAGGGTTGGGAACCATAACACCACATTTCCTTACTTTTGTCAGTTTAACCTTAACTAAGTCATTAATAAAGTTTTTTTAGCAATGAATTTCCTTACTTTTTAAAATAATATAATTGTATCCTCATTTACCTGTGGGAGCGCAGGGCCTTCTAGGCCCTGCACTTCCATCCCTCCCTAAATGCATACATCTGTGTTATTGTGAAAGCACAGTCTGTGCTTCCATTTACTTAATGAAGCAGTCATCACTGGCATTATCAACCAACAAACGTGAATTTCTTACAGTAAAACATCTTATTAGAGCTACCATATATGGCCTCCCAAAAATTCACAAAGACATAAACAACCCCACACCAGACCCATCGTGTCTAGCATTGGCTCACTTACTGAGACATTAACCCAGTATATAGATACACATATAAAGAACACTACACAGGGGTCTAGAGCATACATGAGGGACACCACACATATTTTGGAGGTACTAGATGCTATAGAGGTAGAGCTTGAATGGATTCTGGCCACCCTGGACATGACAGCCCTCTATACCAACATTCCCATAGTGTTGGTCTAGAGGCCCTACATGAAGCCTTGTGTGAAATAACTATACATAAAAATTAATTAATTGAGTTTCTGATTGACTTGACTGAAATGGCTCTAACTGAAAATGTGTTTACTTTCAAACAAATATGTATCATCAAGTAAGGGGCACAGATATGGGGGCTGCCATGGCCCCCAATTATGCAAATATGTATCTGGTGCAATGGGAGAAGACATACATATATGACCAGGACGTTAATGAATACTACGAAAAATTGGAACTGTACCATCATTATATTGACAATATTATTTTAATTTGGAAAGATGACATGATTGACTTAGAACAATTCATGTCTTATTTGGAATGATCAAATCCCCATTTGAAATTCACCTTGAAACCCAGTTACACACAAGTAACATTTCTTGACGTAGTGGTGTATAAAAACTACGGAGGGGGTCTATCCACTGACTTGTTTCATAAACCAACCAACTGCAGCGCCATTCTGCATTACACTAGGTGCCACCCCAGACAAGTCACCACAAACATACCTGTGGGCCAGTACACGAGACTGAAAAGAAATTGCAGTACCATGGAGGTGTATCAGGCGGCTGCTAACATTCTGACGTCTAGATTTCTGAATAGGGGATATAGCAACCGCTGTCTTAAAGAAGTCATAACAAGAGCAGAAAAAATGGATAGAAAAACTTACTTGATTCTAGGAGTAAAACCAAAAGAAATAACTCTAGGTATAACAGGCCTAACTTTTAGTACTTTTACATTACAGGCTTTTGGAGCAGTACCATCTTGAATTGCCTACTCTGCCCCACACACAACTCTAGTAGTCTCCTTTTTACACACTGCCTGTATGCAGCGTTACTAGGGGCATGCCAGCATTTTAAAAACCTTTCCTGGCCAGGCACAATCAAGAGTGCACCGGTGCAGACCTTTTACATGCTTGGATAAACTGCTTGTACCGCTACACTCCAAGCCACGAACCCAGAAAACCTGGGTATGTATTTTACCGCAACAGAGTGGCTTGCTTCGGTGCCACCTCCTTTATCACGGCAACAAAGCTGCCATTGCAGTTGGTGCAACCACTGTATGTAAAAGCCCTGTTTGTCACTACTTTCAATACGCAGGCCACATGCTTTGAAACAATCATCCACAGAAATTGACACATATTGAAGGTGGAACCATCCCTAACAGACGTGGTTAAAAATGGCCCCAACATTACCTACAGAAAAGGGGAAGAACCTATCCGACCTCTTGTTACATAACTTACAGAAAGAATGCAGACCCAGGAACAATGCACTACCTGTTGGCAACCACAGATGGGGAAATTCCTTAGCCTGCCAACACAGTATGCAGGTGAGAGAAGAGGTAATTAAATTTGTTCCCATAACTGGTGGAAAATGTATTGGCAGCACACATTAAGTCAGCTGGATACGGACATGTGTTTACCTTCAGAGGATTGGAAAAGGTGACTCTAGGGGTCAGGGGTGGGGCTCTGGTATCTGGACAATAAATTGATGTGCAGAGAAACTTTTTGGCGGCGGTATACACTAAAAGCCACTACACTCCTCTCCCCCACCTCAACAAATACTTTCAACTGTCCCCTTTTCTGAAAAGACACATATAATATTGCATAAACACTCTGTGTCTTTATAGGGGTTTACATGGCATATCTTAGAACTAAACTTCTTCAGAAAGAATTGTCTTCTTCAGATAGAGCAGCATAAGGTCTGTTTCAGTAAGTCATGTAACTTTACTGGGGTATCCTTTTAATTTTGGAAACAAACCTCTCTTTAGAATCATTATGTAAAACATAGAGGAATGTGAATGTGGCTGCTTTGTTATAGACTTGCACTTTGGTTATAGACTTGCACTTTGCACTCACGATATTTGAGATTTTATCTGCATGTTTATTGATTTACATCTCTTGATGCTAGTTGGCATTTGTGCTTTTTTATGTGTCTTGGGTACGTATAATCACGTGTGCATTCACTGCTGGTATGTATGCTTTTAAATTGCTGTCAGCGTATATTAGCATATCATTATTTTTTTGACTATTTAAGAGCTGTGTTTTCTTCATGCTACATCTTGAAAAGTATCAGTGCGATGTGAAATGTTGACCTTTATGAGGGGGTGCTACTGTTTTTACTGATTCGTAATAAACAATATTGTTTTATCATTTCCTGACACTGGAGAGTTGTGTCCTGACATATGAGCCGAGTCTCTTCCTCCTTTGTCCACTGTGTGTCTCCATACTTGGCTTCATCATTGGGGGCTGTGGAACCAACTCCTTCCCTATTTTGCCAGCTTGTCCTCCCTGCCGAGGCTGAGGCTGGGAAAGAGCACATAAGGAGACAAGATCTCAGTGGCAGAGCCAGGTTTGGGAGCATTTGGGAGCCAGGGGGGCCATTTAGTCAATCATGGGCACCACAATGGGCACTAAACAGTGAATAAAGATAGTGGTGGGGTGCCACTACTCAGACTGGGGCAGCCAGGAGAGGCGACCACCCCTCCAGCCTCCCCCCCCCAGCTCCGCCACTGCAAGATCTTTCTGGATATGCCAACAAGCCTGGGAACATTTAAAAATATCAAATTAGGATGAGCTTATGAAAAACTGTTCACTTTGCTCAGAAAACCATTTGGCCAGTAACTGTTGCTCTGAGGAAGAGGGATTTCTTCCTTCAAAACATTGGCAGGCAACTTTAAAGGTACTGTGACCAATGGTTAGTAAATAAAAATTGTGAAAAACTAAAGAATGTAAGTGGTGAGTGAATCTATTTTTCCACAAACAATAGACACTTATGGATACCATTTTTTTAGTATTGACCTGAAACTGGTTAGATTGAAATCATCATAAAACATTGTGGAAGTCTAGCTGTAGCAGACCTTCCACATCCATGTCAGAGGAGCCAGAAGTGTAGATGATTGTGTCACCTGCATACAAGTGTATATGTAAGTTAGCACAGGCAGAGCGGAGGTCACTGAGGAAGATGGAGAAGAATATGGGACCATACCATACAGCCCTGTGGGAACCCTGCCTGGATGGGAAGAGGAGGTTACAGGGTGCTACCTACCTGCACTGACTGAAGATGTCCCATGAGACAAGAACGGAACCAATCAATAGCCCAAGCTGAGTGGCCAGCAAGACCCAACTTTTTCCGAGGAAGAAGGTGAGACACCAAGTCAAAGACCTTAGCCAAAGCAGTGAAGATGGCTGCTGCGATGTGGCCCTGATCCATCCCCAAGAGGGTATAATCAATTACACACAGCAGGGATGAGATGGTGAAGTGATCTTTTCTGAAACCAGACAGGAAAGGGGAGAGGAAATTGGAGGAGGAGAGGAAGTCAGTGAGTCTGTGGTAGACAAGCTTCTAATGCAGCTTGGTAAGAGAAGGGAGAAGGGAGATTGGCTGATAGTTACTACAGGAGGAAGGATCCTCCACTTCATGTAGAGGTATAACTTTGGCCAACTTCCAGGACTGTGGAACTGTACTGAGGGAAAAGGATAAGTAGAAAATGGGAATCAAAGGAGAGGCTATGGTAGGGGCAGAAATATGCAGTAGTTCAGGACCAAGTCCATCTGGACCTGACTTGTTCAAATTCAAGAAGTTAACAATTAATCAGGGTCTCCTGATGGTAACAGAGGAAAAATGGAAGCCCTGAGAGGGAAGGGGCATGGAGGGAATAAGGAACATGGTATGAAGAAATTGTGTCACATGGAGAAGGGAGAACTCAAGTGGTGAAAAACTCATTAAAGTGTGAAGCAATGGGGGGGGGTCAGATACTGGTGAACTATTAATCAGAAGAGCCAATGGGCCAGACTTAGGGAGAGGGGGAAAAAAGGTAGTTAATTACCTTCTAGCACTTCAAAGGGTTGTTGAGGTTATACTGGAGGTTGACCTTGAAATATTGCAATTTCACAGTCCTGAAAGACTTGGTACAGAAATTCCTGCTAGACCAATATCTGAGGAAATCAGGAAAGGCACGAGAAGATTTGTAACATGACCAGATAAGATCATGTTACTTACACAGATCAATACACAAGATCCTAAAGAAATTGCAAACCACTTCAACAAGGCCTTTACAGACCTTAGTGGAGTACTACCCCAGACCTTCTTGCCTCATTAACCAGTTTTGACCATCCTAGTACAAATAATTGAACTGATAATCCAGCTCCCCTTCTACCTCAAGATTATATCAACAATCGAGGCCAAGAAAAAAACTCCAACAAGTACTTAGGAAGTCAAAAACAACCAGTGGCACATTAGACTGCAAGCTTCTTGCCAGCACCCTCAATAAGGTTCTTTCCACTCTAACTAGGATTCTTAACCTGTCCCTCATAACAGGGAAATTTCCTCATTCTTGAAAAGCTGCGATGGTCACTCCTGTATTGAAAAATGGTGATAGGTCTTGTCACTTCAACTACCCGGCCTATCTCTATTCTTCTGCCACTCTCAGAAGCACTAGAGAGGATCATCTATTACCAGTTCATAGACTATCTTGACAAGTATAAGCTTCAATGCAGTGAGCAACCTGGTTTCCGGAAGTTTCACAGCATGAACACAGTGCTTGTTGAATTCACTGGATATATCCTTGAGGCTCTTGACCGGGGCATCTTAGAGGGGGCTACCTACATTGACCTCACCAAGGCCTTTGACACGATCAACCATACACTACTACTAAGCAGCAAGTGAATACTAGTCTTTCTCTAGATTCTTTGAAATGGTTCCAGAGCTACTGTACCTGACAGGATGTGTTCAACAAGTGAGAATACTTGATGCCCTATCTGAACAGCGCTGTTACAACTGGGGTCCCCCAAAGTTCAATTCTGGGCCCCCTACTGTTCAGCTTGTTTCTAAATGACCTCCCTAAGGCCTGTAGCAGCAAAGTCCTGTTGTACACAGATGATGCTGTACTCTTCTCAAGCCACTCTGACCCCAAAGCCCTAGAAAAGCAAATGCAAAATGACCTTTCTGAAATCGAAACTTGGTTCATCAACTCTAAGCTTCTTTTGAATGATAAAAAACTAAGTCAATGTTTTTTGCCTTGATGCAGAGCAGGCATAGGTCATACTGTCTTAATATTCTAAACAACCAGAATGTTGCACTTGAGATGGTAAACAGTTTTAAATGTCTCAGCGTTACCCTTTATGGTGCCATCTCTTTTTCTCAGCACATTGAGCATGAAGCCAAGTCTGCAAACTCATGGACTGGCCAATTATACAGGCATAGGCACTGCCTTAATGATGAGGCTCTCAAGCTTGCAGTGACCAGCTCTGTTCTGCCAGTCATTGACTACAGTTAAGTAGTCTAAAGGGCTGCTAATAATTCTGCTCTAAAGAGGATCAAAACTGCACTAAACAAAGCTTGCCGACTAGTACTAGGTACACATCGACTAACCCACACTTGTGAGCTCTACACTCAATCAGGGTGGCTAAATCTTCAAAACAGAATCCAATACCAGGTCTGCCTGCTTGGTAAGAAGGCCTCCCTGGGCCTCATACCACCTGGGATTCAAAATCATCTCTGCTCAACCTCTCAGCTAAGCCATACCAGGGACACAGATTAATATATGCTTTTAGTCCCCTTCAGCAAAACATCCCTTGGGCAACGGTCATATGCATACAGAACCCCCAAGTGGATTAACTCTCTTAATACAGACCCACTAACTGTGCAAAAAGTTGATCAATTTAAATCTTAACTTCGATCTCTTTTGATCACCTCCAGTAAGTGTGACTACGATACCTAGCACCCTCTCCCCCCCCCGAGGCTATCATCCTACACTAGCACTTAGTCTCTGACCTTCCTCCAATTCCCACCTCATCTCTCCCTCTCCCCTACACTTCCCCATCATTCCTCTTGTGTTATCTTCTACCCCTCTGTGGCTCCTATACTGAAACCACCATCCAGAACCAGCACTTAGACACTTACTCCCTTTCTATCCCACAGCACATACCACCATTTCCTCCCACCCCACCTTACTTAACCCATGCGTAATCTCACCCCCTCAGTGGCCAATTCCCGCCTCACCCTCCTCATACTACCTGCTCTCTCAGGCTACCCTTACTTCCCCCACAACCCTCCTGTTAACCCCACCCCTCTCCCCTTTACACCTCCCCAACCATCCTATGACCTCCTTCTTGCCCCACCTTCCTCACATAGGCTCACCTTCTGGTCCCTGCTCAAACCCTTCCCTTATCCTGACAAGGCCCCTATAGGTGGCTCCACCCTCACACACTTTTCATTGACTTCTCCTTGCAGCAACCTCTTACACTATTTTTACCTTCTCTCACCCCTGCTTCTGTTTCCCCTTCTTCTCTCTCTCTCTCCATCCCCCTCACCTCCCTGCCTCCTCTTACTCCTTCCCCTAGTGTCAGTACTCTGGAAAGCCCTACTAAATATGTAAGCTTCACTACTGTGTACTTTGTAACCTATTGTATGAACCCCGAAATGTTGACTAGCTCTACCGAACCTGTTAGCAATACAGCTATGTATATTGTAACTTTGTTGAAACAATGTTGTAATGTGTAAATCCTCTGTCAGTATGTTGAACACTGATGGCGTGGAACCTTTGTAAACAATCTTTTAGCTCAAATGCCTCAATCCGAGATTCTAATAAATAAAATAAAATAATTTCCAGGGTAATCCAAGGATGATGATGGGATTTTACCCTGAATTTTTTGAGTGGGACATGGTTGTCCCATATTGAAAAGAATTTAGATTGAAACAAGGAGAGGGCAACATCAGTCTCAGATGTGATGTAAAAGGCTGCCCAATCTGATGCAGCAAGGTCACTCAAGAGTGTCTGAGTGTTGCAGGGCCTGCACCAGATGTATTTTGGGGAAGAAGGAGGGTGTCTGATCTTCCTTACTTAGATTGTCATGCAGTGGTCACTGAAGGTATCAAGCAAAATACCAGCTGCAACAATACAATGGGGATGAGAGGTGAGAATCCAATCCAAAAGGGTGTAATTTTGTGTTTGTGGGTTGAGCTGAGTAGGCTCTGATTATCTTTGTGAGATTTAGGGACCCAGACTTCTTGACAACTGATCTAGAGGCTGGGGAGAGCCAATTGCATTGAAATCCCCTAGAAGAATGAGTTCACCAACAGAGGAATGGGAGACAGTAGTAATAGATTCAAAATCAGCCCCCCTCATCACACACCTAAACTACCCAGCTTTCACCCCTGAACCAATGCCCATGGCTTAAAAATCACACATCTGAATGCCATGAGTTTGATGGGCAATTTCCTTGAGCTAGAGGTGTGGGCCACACTTCATGACCCCGACATTCTGGGTGTCTCCGAGATGTGGCTAAAACCCGTCATCTCTGTCAACATGTGCTTCATCACCAGTTACAGTCTCCTGCAAGTCGACTGCCCTTCAACTAAAAGAGGTGGTGGTCTTGCCCTATTCTTTAAGTCTCATCTCAGCTTCACTGTACTACCCTCACCACTAACTTTTCTGCCTTTAACCCTACCACCTTTTTAGATGGCTTTAGGCAAATTAGCTGGTCACCCCTTTTTACTACCAGTGACGTCAACCTTGCCACTGAATATTTCACCTCAGTCATTATCTATCTCTCCAACATATTCATATACTAACCACCAAGCATCAGGTTAGAGGGTCACTCACTAAATGGTTACACTGATCCCTTCTCTTGCTGCTTAAAACTAGGGATAATGCATGGGCTAAGTACAAGTCCTCATCCTTACTTGCTGAATGGGCAGCCTGTCGCCACTTGCGCAACACCTGTAAACGCAAAATCTGATCCGAAGAAAGTAAGTACTACAAGACTCTCCTGACTACTACAGCCCATTTCCCCAAGAAGTTCAGCTCCCAAAGAAATGGCCTCCTATGGAAAAACCATAGTCAACCCTTCCCCCCGAGAACTGCTGATTGACAATGTGAACTGCAACAACCCCTCCACTTTTGCCAATGCCTTCAACTCGCTCTTTCTGGATCTCTCCTCCCATGAATCTGCTGTGCTCTATCTCCTTTCTCCCCCTTCCCCACCCCTCCTTCAAATGTTTCCCGTCGACACCTTTGCCTAGCTGCACACTCCGAAGTTCTCCGCCTTCTCAATGTGATCTCTCCCCATGGTAGAACTGGCCCTGATTGGATCGAAACAAAAATACTTAAATTGTCTGCCCTCCACCTTGCCACCCTGGTCATGTACCTATTCAATCTATCTCTTCAGTCCTCCACAGTGCCTTCTATCTGGACAATTGCCAGGGTTGTCTCTGTGTTTAAAAATGCTAACCCCTCCCCAAGCCATCATAAACTGCCACCCTATCACTATCCAGCCATTCCACTGCAAACTCCTTGAAAAGCTAGTCCACTCCCAAGTCTCTGACTATCTGCTTAACTCTAATCTTATGTCCCCTGCCCAGCACTGATTCAGGCACGCCCATTATACTTGTACTGCCCTAACTCTATTCACTAGCATCATCAAATCCAATATCGATGGAGGCCTACTTACAGGCACCATCTTCATTGACTTCACTAAAGCCCTTGATTTAGTGAACCGCCCCCTCCTTCTACATAAGCTGGAGTCCCTCCAGGTCTCCAGTCAGACCCTGGCTTGGTTTTCGAGTTACCTTCATGACCGCCACCAGTTGGTATCCTTTAATAAAACCCTCTTCTCTCATACTCCCTTAAAATCAAGTGTTCCTGAAGGCTCCATCTTGGGTCCGCTACTCTTTTCAGTCTTCGTCAATGACATACCAAACTCCCCTTCCCACTTTAAGACCTTTCTGTAAGCCTATAACCTAGTACTTTATACAGAGTCTAACTCCCTAAATGATATCAACTCCAAGCTTACGTTCAACCTTCGTGGTATTTAAACCTGGCTCTCCCACAACCATCTTGTCCTCAACATTCCCAAGACACAGGCTATTTTCTTTGTGTACCCCCCATAGGACCCATACCCTGTCCTCCAAGCTCTCCATTCAATGCCTGGATGGATCCCCTATCTCTTTGACCTCCTCCTTTAGATATCTTGGAGTCACTCTGGACCTGCCCTTGACTTCTCTCTGCACATTAATGCTATTTATAGATCAGTCAATACCAAGCTTAGACATACCTACTGTATCCACCATGCCCTTACCCTGGCTGCTCACATTGCTATAGCCCGGGGTGTCCTGCTTCCAACACTCTGTTACACACTCCTGTCATTCTTCCAGGCCAAAGCCAGCTGCTTTCATAAATGGGACCTTACTTATAACAATGTATGTAGGTTTGTGTCATCCTCCCGCTACTCACCCACATTGTCTGCTTTATTCTTCCTTAAACTGGCTATCTACCCCCTCAAGGCATTCCTATATTCTTGGCTGTTTCACTGACAACATCATTAGATTCTCCCAGGCTGTCCTGCAGGCCTCCTTGTTTTCTCCAGTAGACCATGTACACTCTCTGCAGTCTTCTTCACAGGCCCTGTTGACTGTCTCCAAATGCTCCACTAAGATGGGCCAACAGGCATTCACCAACTATGCCCCTAATTTCTGAAATTCCCTACGTGCACACCTCCAGGTCTCCAACTCTCATATCTTCAAAAAAGATCTTGGCCACCACCTCCATACCTCCAACATATTCTCGTGCTTCGAATCTCATTGTCCCCTGCTGCTCAGTCCTGCTTTTCCTCTACAGTTGTCCATTCTCCAGCCTTACCTATCCACAGCTATTGCCTCAGATGTTACCTGCACCCTTCTCCTACTTGTACTCACCTTTTGCCTGTAAACTATAACACATCTGATATTGTCCTCAACAGACTTGTACTTACCGCTAATTTGTAACGTAAGGCACTTCTTGTTTTTACAAGAATGCTTGTATTCTTTACTTATGTTCACTGCCTGTTCACCTGTTATGTACTCTCCCAGGTCATGCCTGAAAATATGCAGTTTTTTTTGTCTATTGCACTTACCCGGTAAACAAAAGATAAATAAATAAATAAAAAACTAGTGAGGATGGTGAGATTTTGGGAGAGGCATAGAGAATACCCACAAAAATAGGCACAAAGGAGGGGAATGAAAGCCTAATGAGGAGACTCTAATGGCAGCAGGCTACAACTTCTCTGACAGCCATGTGACATGAGAGGTTCTGACATGTAAAAAAATTACCCCCCCCCCAACACGTTTACCCCCTTTCTGTCTGAAAAGCCGATAGTTCGGGACAGCCAGATCAGAATTTGGGATCCTGGCAGACAGCCAGGATTCAGAGATGCATAGGATGTCAGGAGAGTTTTACAAAACCCATGAATTCAGTAGGTCTAGTAGAAGAATACTCTGAGCACTGAAGTGGAAAACGCTCTGGCACTTGGCAGTTAAGGATGAAGCGAAGGAAGAAGGGGTAGTGCCCGGATTGAGCTCCATGTAGCCAGATAGGACCAGGAAGAGAAGCAGAAGGATGGAATGGAAGTTATGCCCCTTAGAATAGGGGGTAGGAAGAGGAGCAGTGAGGTGAGGAAGGGAGAGGTGGATGCAGTGGAGAAGCTCAAGGATAAGGATGAGATAGGAGACCATGGTGGATAGGAGGGGAGAGAGGTAAGAGAAAAGACCATGGGAGAGGTAAACATAGAGGCGGAAGAGGTTGGAGGGATGGGTGGAGGTGGAGATAGTGGTGATGTTGGGAAAAAGGAATAAACGTAATGTACAATGTAAGCATCTTAACCATAAATAGAGGTATAACAGCCAAGAATGATGCAATACAGTGAAACTGATGAGGTAGTTCACAATGAAACACTTAGATCCTCCACCTGTTAGCTAGACTAAGCATTGAATGGGAAAAATGCAATAACAATCTACAGGCAAATGACTAATACAGAGTAGTTTAACAACTATAGAGGTAATATGCAATAACGACCCACAGTATAGCAGCAGGACTAAAGCAAGTGCAAATAAGCAGGATTAGGTCATAGTCTCTTACAAGATTTTGGAAAGACATTGAAACATAGAAACATAGATTTCGATGGCAGAAAAGGACTGCTTGGCCCACACAGTCTGCCCATTTCCTTATACCTATTAGATAAGCTGCAGATCCTAGTTAACCAACAGCCTACATCTTCCTACCCCCCCACCAGAATTGCCTTATGTCTGCACCATGCATTCTTGAATTCCCCCACTGTTTTTGATACCACGGCCTCCTCAGGAAGACCGTTCCATGTGTCCACCACCCTCTCCATGAAAAATTACTTCCTCATGTTGCCTCTGAGCCGTCCCCCTCTATCTTCAAATTGTGCTCCCTTGTTCTTGCACATCTCTTTTTCTGAAAGATGCTACCCTCTTGGACTTTGTGGATTCCCTTGAGGTACTTGAAAGTTTCTATCATACCCCCCCTTTCCTCAAGGGTATACATATTGAGCTCCTTTAGTCTCTCTTCTTATGGCTTCTGGTGCAAACCCTGCACCATTTTCGTTGACCTCCACTGGATAGCCTCCATCCTGTCTTTGTCTTGTGGAGATGGGGTCTCCAGAACTGCATGCAGTACTCCAGATATGGTCTCACCAACTGTCTGTACAGAGGGATAAGAACTTACTGTTTTCTACTGGTGATGCCTCTCCCTATGCATCCCAATATCCCCCATCCCTCCTTATTGCCTTCTCACATTGCTTGCTTACCTTTAGGTCATTGTATATGACTACCCCAGGTCCCTTTCCATTTTTGTTGCTGTTAGTACCTCCCCCCATTGTGTACTCTTCCCCTGAGTTTTTGTTTCCCAGGTGCATTACTTTGCACTCCTTTGCATTGAATCTAAGTGGCCATACTTTTGACCATTACTCCAACCTTGCCAAGTCCCATCTTATCCTTTCCACCCCCCCTTGTGTACCAACCCTGTTGCAGATCTTTGTGTCATCTTTAAAGAGGCATACTTTTCCTTCTAGCCCCTCTGCGATGTCACTTATATAAGACATTAAAAAGAACTGGTCCCAGTACTGAACACTGTGGTACCTCGCTAGTAGCCCCCCTTTCTTTGGAGTGGACTCAATTTACTATTACCTCTGTGTCCTGTTGTCCAGCCAATATTTTACTAAGGCTACCACCCTGGGACCCACTCCCAGGATGGCTGATTTGTTTATTAATATTTTGTGTGGGACTGTGTCAAATGCTTTTGCTAAAGTCTAGGTAGGCCATGTCCACAGCCCCTCCCTGGTCTACTACTTTGGTCATCCAGTCAAAGAAATCTATTAGATTTGTCTGACATGACCTTCCTGCTGTGAATCCATGCTGCCTTGGGTCCCATGCCCCGCTGGCCTCTAGGTACTCAGCAAATTATTTTTTTCACAAGTGTTTCCATCATTTTCCCTACCACTGAGGTCAAACTAACAGGTCTGTAGTTTCCTGCCTCTGCTTTGCTCCCACTTTTGTGAAGGGGAATCACATCTGCCCTCCTCCAGTCCTCAGGTACCACACCATCCTCCCATAATTTGTCAAAAGGGTAGTCAGTGGTGTCACTAGTTCTCCCCTTAGTTCTTTTAGAATTCTGGGATGAATCTCGTCAGATCCCATTGCTTTGTCCACCTTCAGTTTTAGGAGTTCTTTCAAGACCTTTTCTTCTGTGAATGGATGGGTATTGACCCCCCTATCCAGAGTGCTTCAATTGATTGGATTAGGTATCTCCCTATTCTCTTCTTTTGTGAATACTGAGCAGAAGTATTCATTCAGTATCCCTGCTTTTTCACTGTCACCCTCTGCCCATCCACCCTTCCCTTTATTAAGCCTCACTATCCCTCCCTTGGTCTTTTCTTGCTCCCTAATGTGCCTATAAAAGGTTTTATCCCCCTTCCTAACTGAGCAGGCTACTTTTCCTCAGTTTGGGCCTTTGCTATTCTGACTTCCTTCCCCGCTTCCTTCTGCTCTAACTGGTACAGTTCTCTGTCCTACTCCTTCTGCGTTTCCTTATACTTCCTGAATGCTATCTTTTTCTCCTTAACCTTTCCCGCCACCTCTTTTGAGAACCATAGTGTTTTTTTCCTTTGTTTTGATTTACAGTATCTGCTTCACACAAAGGCTTGTTGCTTCTTTGATGGCAGTTTTGAATTTTTCCTATTGTTCCTCCACCCCTCCTTCTTGCCCATTTGCTAGTGCTTTTCTGAGGCACACTCCCATTTTGCCAAAGTCAGCCCTCTTAAAGTCCAGTACCCTTGATTTTGTATGGCTTGACTCTACAGCTGTGTTTATCGTGAAACACAATGTTTGGTGGTCACTTGTTCCCAGATGGCTACCCACTTCTAAATCTGAGATCCTCTCTCCATTCCCATTTGAGAGTACCAGGTCTAAGATTGCTCTCTCCCGAGTGGGTTCCAACACTAGCTGTCTGACATATGCCCCCTGTAGGGCATCGAGAATGACCCTGCTCTTGGATGTGGTTGCAGCAAATGTGCCCAGTTAACATCTGGCATATTCAGGCCCCCATCAACAATATCTCCCCATTTTCTGATATCCTAAGGATGCCTTCTATCATTTCCTTGTCCATTTCCTCCCCCCTGAGACAGGGGTCTGTTCACAGACACCCCCGTGCGGATGGTGGTGCCATTTTCTGTCTCCAGGGTGACCCACAGTGCCTCCTCTCCTCCTTGTTTACCCTTCAGCTCCTTTGCTTTGATCCCTTTCTTTAAGTAGAGAGCAACTTCTCCTAATCTTTTACCCTCCCTGTCCCTCCTGTAGATTGTATACCCTGGTATGTTGACATCCCAGTCATGGTTCTCTGTGTACCACATTTCTGTGACTGCCACAATATCCAAGCATCCCTCTTCCATCAAGGCCACTAGTTCAGGGAGCTTGTTACCAAGACTATAGGCATTGGTACTCCTTGCCCTCCATTTTTTGATGGCCTTACCCCTTTAAGCCCCATACCGTCCTTACTGCCTTTGCCTTTTTCTCCATTTACCCCCGCCCTTCTCCCTATTGACTTCTCTGTCTTGTTGTGTACCTCACTAACTACCCTGTTTTGTGGGGGGAGGGGCTGGGATTTCCCTGCTCCTTTTTAATACCTTCCCCCTAGCTAGTTTAAATGTTTGCCAGTGAAGCATTTAAACCTATCACCTAGGATCCTGGTTCCCCTCCTGGACAGATGCAGACCATCACGCCAGTATAGGCCTGTATCCCTCCAGGTGGACCCTGAGTCCCCAGTGAATGCCAAAACCCTGAGCTCTGCACCAGTTTTTCAACCATTCATTGAATCACATGGTGCAAAGCACCCTAGCCTCATCTATGCCATAAACAGGCAGCATCTCCAAGAAGGTTACAGTACATGCTACTTGTCTAAGGCCCCTCCCCAACTCCACAAGCTGCTCCTGCACTGCTCTGATCCCATTCCCAACCAGATCATTTGTCCCTAGTTGGACAATGATGTCCGGCTCCCTTCCCCGTGCAGTTGCTCCAGTGATCCTGAGGATTCACTCCTTGTCCATCCAAGCCATGGTGCCGGGCAAGCACCACACCTCCCTCTCCCTCCTCGCCCCCAGTTGTACCCCCCTAACAACTGAGTCCTCCACCATGAGTTGTTTCCTTCCCCTGTGGGGTCCCATGCCACCCTTCTTTGTGGTGGCTCCCAGCATCCTCTTTGGTCTCCACTTCGTGTGCCTCCATAGAGAAATCACGCTCTGCCAGAACAGCGTATGGGTTGTGGAGAGGTACAACTGGAAGGATGAGCCTCTGTTCCACCACCCTCACCCTCCCTGAGCCCACTGTGGTCCAACTGCTCCTCTTTCTTGGCAACCTCTGAGGCTGCAGTGGTGGCCTTGGTGGTCTCTGGGTAGGAGAGGAGGTCCCCTGAATCCTGGTCAACTCAGTCTGGAGATGAGCAACCTCCTCCCTCAGCCCAGAGAGGCACATGTAGATGGGACAACACTGCATCCTCCAGAACATCTCCCGGAAGACTGCCGCTCAACAGCCACTGCGCTGTAACATTCCCATCATGTCTTATTTGTGGCCCCTCGACTGTTGCTTTGTATGCTTACTCTTTCCTCTCTGTGTTTACTTTTTTTTGTGTTTTTTTTCTCCCTACTTTCCTACTGCCTCCATGCCTTTACAGCTCCTGCCCTTCCTGTTCTGGGACAGGAAGTTCCTGAATTCCTCAGTAATCTCCTTCTTACTTGCTCAGAGTCGGACCTCCAGCAGCTAGGGGATGAGTGAGAGCTATTATTTTCCTTCTAGGATGTTGAGTCTTTTGAGCTTCTGTGGTCACTCCCTTCCTGCTCCCAAACAGTAAGTTCCTGTTGTCAGTCAAATCCAGTGCCTATAAAAGTAGAACTGGCTGGGGGAGGGCTAAGAAGGGGGGTGGGGTGGACAGGAGGGAGGGCTATAGTTCCGGTAGTAGAGTAGTAAAGTTCTATCAGCTGTCTCCTTCCTCTTGCTGCTCTCTGCCAAAAACTATCTAGGGAAGTTTTAAATGCAGGCACCTGGCTTTCTGCTGTCTAAGCCACACCCCCTAATTTACAGCTCTTCTCTTCACCTAACTAACTGCACAGATAACCATTCCCTTCCCTTCCCCCAACTCAGACAAGCACACTAACTCTTTTTTTGTTTGTTTTTTACCCTAATAGAAGGTCCCAGTAGTAGAGTTCTTGTTCTTTAGTCCCAGTAATAGAGTAGTAAAGACTTTAGGGTGAAGTCCTCTTAGATCTGTGAAACAGAGCTTAGTCCTTATGCTTCCCATGTGGCAAGTTGTTAGCCTGTTTGCCATGATAGGCATCTCCCATCACCCCACCCTGTCTTCCTGATGTCTTTATACAAAGATAAACATCTACCATGGAATATCAGTTTGTGGGTACTCATCCACACCCTCATCATGGTTGTAGTAAAGGAAGTCATCATTTCTTTAAGATAACTGGGGCTAGAGCTGGGGCTAAGGCCTGCATCCTGAAGGAGATAGATTTCCTCACCAGTTCCATGTGGTCCCAAGCCAGTCTGTTTTGTGTTTTTGGAGTTGCCTCCTTGTGGAAAACCAGCTGGGCTGCAGTGTAGTAGTGTCTTCAGTTTGTTATGCCTAATCACCCTTCCTGCTGGGGTCTCTGCAGTGACTCCTGTCTTATTCTCACTTGCCCTCCCTTCCACAAAAAGGATATGATATATCCTTTGGCAAAGTGAACATTTTTGGACGGGAACCCAAAAAGGGAGGACTTGAAACATATACAGAAATTTAGGTAGAATGGACATTTTGACAGAGTTTACTCATCCCAAGAGTGTCAAAGGAAGGTTCCTTCTTGTCTATCAGTCATTCTTTACTGCTTGTAGTATTGCTTTATAGTTCAGAGACCACAGTTGTGAAAGTTTCTTGGGAAGGATAACCCCTAAGTACTTTAGTCATGAGGTGAGCTTCAGAAGGTAGCCTGCCAGTGTTAGTGGGGGGCCTGTCTCCCCTCCCATGGGCAGCTATTCACATTTCACCCAGTTGATCTTGTGACCTAAGACTGGGCCATATACCTTGAACAGTTTGGTTAACTCTTGTAGTGCTCTAGTTGGGTCTGCCAAATACAGATGTACATCATCTGCAAAAAGTGAAATAACGTGGTAAGACCCCCCCCCCCAAGCCCCACAATGTTTTGATTGGATCTTATGGCTGCTGCTAGGGGTTCTGTTGTCATGATGTATATGAGAGAGAATGGGGGAACCACTGCCTAGTTCCCCAAGTGAGATGAAAGTTTTCTGTGAAGTTTCCATTTATTAATATCTGGGGCTGGGGGGGGGGCGCTTACGCAGTGTTTATAGCCAACATATTAGGTGTGGACCTATTCAAAATTTCCTTAAGGTGACAAACATGAAAGGCCATTTGACCCAGTTGAAGGCCTTCTCAACATCTAGGGCCAGCAGATCGGGCTGAGCAGCTCCCCCTCCCAACCATGCCCACATTACATTCAAGGACCTCCTTATGTTGTTTCTTGCATGTCTGCCTCTGACAAACCCTCCCTGATCCTCATGGATGACAGAGGGAAGGATGCCCTCCATCCTACCTGCCAGCATCTTGGCCACCACCTTGTAATCTGCATTAAGCAGAGATACAGGCCTATAAGAGCCACACAGTGTGGGGTCTTTGCCTGGTTTAGGCAGGACTGTGTTTGTGGCCAGGTACTGCCAGAAGGGCAGAGCACTCATATTCAAGGCCATTGCCATCATGGGTCCCTTCAGTTGTTCCCCACACAGTTTGTAAAACTCCCTGGTTATTCCATATTGGCCCAGGGCATTCTGCCTTTGAGAGATCTCACTGCTTCTTCCACCTCATTCTCTGTGATGTCACCATCTAATTCATCCCTCTTAAAGCAGTGATTTGGGTCAGGGGAAGTGGGGGCTAAGAAATCCTCAGGTGAAGTAGAGTGTTCCTCCCCCACTTCAGAGGTGTAGAGGGTCCTATGGTAGTTGATAAAGTCTTCTCCTTGCTCCTTCTCCTGCTGTATCATCATATGCCATCCCTCTCCCTGCAGCTACCTGTCTCTTTCTTTTTGAGCTGCCATGCCAACCACTTCTTCCCCCTTATCTCCCTCAAAATGTGATTTTGATTGGGTCAGCAGTAGATTTCTTTTTTTCTGGCTGGTGGTGATTTGAAAAAGCTGCCCTTTTATTTGGTTATTTCAGTGCTTGGTAGAGCCATGGACTCAGGTTGGCCATATGCTGTTTCTCTAGTTCTTCAACTTCCCTCAGCAGCTTCATCTCTTTTGCCCCTTCTTGCTTCTTTTTTGTGAACTGCATACACTATCACTATTGCTCTGGCATAGGCCTTCATCCCCTCCCACCTGATGTTTTCTGTCATGTGCCCCTTCTTATTATTTTCAAGAAAAGTTTGTAGTTCTTCACCCAATTTTTTTTAAAGTTAGGGTCAGTCAGTAGGCACGGGTTTAGCCACCGTCTCGGTTTTCCCCTTTGTACACTATCACTGCCCAAAGCTACCAACAGGGGGGCATGGTCTAATGTGATTATGGAATAGTACTTAGCTTGATCTACTTGGTGAAGCAGCTGTGAGGAAAGCATTATCAGTTTCTGCCTGGCAAGCACGCTGCGGGCATGGAAGTACAGTAGTATGAATACTCTGCTGTGGTGGGTAAAGGGTTCTCCAGGCATTGGACAGGATGCACTCCCCCGCCATGCACTTAAGTGCTTCTGAACTCTACTTTGGAGAGCATGTGGGTGGTGATGACTTCTCCAGCACCTAGTCCTAGATTGATATCAGTGGGTCTGGGAATGCCTGCAGGGTGAGGTACAGCTGATGGAAGAAGTCAGGGATGTTATATTTGACATAGTACACCAAGGCAAAGGTGTATCTGTCCCTCTCTACCTTGGCCTTCACTATGGTATACCTGCCCTGGGGGTCTTTGACTTGTTTAGCAATTTTCAGTGGTAGTCCCTACCTAAACCAGACTGCTGTCTTCCTTGCCTTTGAAGTAAAGTAAGAGGCCACCATAGTTCCCTCCAGCAGCGGGCTGTCCTATCTGCCTTCTCCACTGTTATGTGAGTCTCCTGGAGGAGTACCACATTCCCCCTCATTTGTTTAATGGCTGCCTAGACACTTGTTAATTTGACCACCGTCTTTAATCTATGAGTGTTCCATGTAATAACATTTAAAGTACTATTCATATTTAATTATCGATTCTTTTGTGTCTGTAGATGTGCACTCTGGCCCCAGTCAGTGTCCCCCCCCCCAGCCCAACTGTCCTTCTGCACTTCAAACCTTAGTTTTTCTAATTTAGTACCCCCTCAAATAAACCAAGACCTCCTAGGAGAACACAACACAGATCCACTCCTAAGGTTTCCCCCATCCCAGACCAAAAGTAGCAAATAGCACAACGGAGACCGACCCATCCTCCCAAGACCCAAAGGGGCCCTAAAAGTTCCCCAGTGTAGAAAGATTGTTCCCCTGATGTCTGGTCTGGGACCAGCCTGATCTGAGACCAGTTTCCAAGCAACCTGGTCTGAGACCAACCTGGTTTGAGACTAGTTTCAGAGCTGCCTGGTCTTAGACTAGTTTCTGTGCCACCTGGTCCGGGACCAGTTTCTCCTTCCAGCTGAACTGGTCTGGAATCAGTTATTGTTACATATTTGTATAACCACAGGCTTGCTAGGCAGCAACCAGCATAGTGTAGTGGTTAGTGCACTAGGCTAGGATCCTGGAAGTCTGGGTTTGAATATCACTTTCCACTAAAATTCTTTTGGCCCCAAATTTCACTGGTATGGTGATCCATGGCGGTGTGGAGCTGGTAATAAAAAAGCTACACTAAAAGTTGGTGCAGGAAAACATCTAAGTGCAACAAAGAAAGCTCTTGTACAATGGTGAAACTGGCTCCAGACCAGGTGTCTTGGAAACTGGTCTCAGACTAGGATGCATGGAAACTAGTCTCTGACCAGTCATCAGTGGAACAAACTTCCTGCAGCCAAGTTCCCTACTATTCTTGTGGTGGAGCTGGTTGGCCCTTCCATCCAGTAATATGAGTTGTAATTCAAGAAATATCCTTTAGCAACATCCCATGCTGTGAAAAGTCAGAGTTCCTGGACCTTAGCGCACCCTATAAAACAAACTTTGCTTATTTTAACTAGTGGGTACAACTACCAACAGGAAATGCTGGTCAAATGACCAGGATTCCTGACCTTCCAAATAATTCGGTCTGCTAAACTTCGTTAGAAAAATAACACAATGTTAGTTCAGTCAACAGTAATTGGATCACACAAATCAAAGTTTCATCACATACAGTGGTAGTTGTACAAAAGTTGACCAGGTACTGAGGTACTGCTGAGGTACAGTCACATTACAGTCAATGCAGACTGTAACTTGAATGCCTCAGTATACCTCAGCATTATCTCGGTAAGTTGAACTACTCGTGCTGCTTGGGTTTCCCACCAGTAACTATCGGTTTGGGGATATTTCCCTTTGCACGTTCTGCACATTATATATTTATCAAGGAGGTAGTGTCCGTACAAATATATATATTTAACATTTTTAATTGTTTTTTAGTATCCCTCCATCCCACCCTGGTACTGCATCTCTGGAGTTAATAACTGAGAACAACCTTTTGGCAGAATGTGGTGGCTGGTCTGCCATGTTGATTTCAGTTAATCATGTCTAGACTCAGTTGAGTTCAGTTCAGAAAATTAGTACCCTGCGATTCGTGCCTTTATGGGAAAGCTTGACAACAGGAATGAAGGCCAAAGGTTAAAGAGAGCGTACCGTTAAACCTTATAAAACATGCTATACATTTAACAGTTCTTAGGCACTACTCCCTGCCCTTTTGGTATTTGTCAGGGAGGCTATAGCTGGACCCAAACCCAAGCAGAAAATAAAATCCTGAGGCTTATGTTAATCATTGTGTAAACCAACAATGTTATGGTCTTCTTCAGCTACTGGAGTTGGTTCTCCTAGGGGCTGAATGACCCTCCATGGCTTCTCGTTCCTGATTGAGAAACGCTTGTGCTGCCACTGGGCTGGTAAAGGTACTGGGTGGCTTCCCTTGAGTCCTGATGATTAGACATTATGAGCAGAGGTGGGAAAATTGACATTGCTTGGTGTGTGGAATGTCATTAAACACTTGTCTCCTGTTCTGCAGGCATCTGCTGTAGTCAGGGAAGATTCATACTAGGGAGTTTGCTACTTTCATTGGACCCTTCTGTGTTGCTGTTTGGAGCACCTGCTACCTATCCTGATAGCCAAGGAACTTAATCAGGAAATGCCTCAGGTTTTTGGTTGCTTTGGGTGATTACCTGGAGAGCGATGCACTCTCTGGATTTCCAGGGTGGTATCTGCAGGAAGTTTTAGAATCTATGGAAGTCACTTTGCTAAATACTGCAGGTGATCTCTACCTTCTGCCTAGCCCAGCAGACTGACCACAGACAATGTTCCACCTTTCTCGATTCTCATGGTCATCTATAATCTCCTCTAAGTCCTCAACTTTCTTGTAGGCAGCTCCCAATTTATTAGTAAGGTCCATGGATCTCTCCTCCTGCTCTGCTATCCACCCCTCCATTTCCTCTATTTGTTTGGTGTGCCCTTCCACTGTTGTTCCCAGATCATTCACCATTTTCTTTTTTTTTCGTAGTTATTTATTTATAGTGCTTTTTTTCCATTGTGTTCCCCCGCCCTCTTGTCCTTGGTGGAGCGTGCACGTGTGGAGGCACACGCATGTCACGCACTATGGGACACCCCAACCTACCAGTCACTCCATGACCACCTATGCCTGCCACCAGACCTCCATCCGGTGATGGCGGGACTGCGGACAGGTGACCCTCCCTCCTAGGAGAGGAGTACCATCGCTCTATCCTGCTCCCCCCTGTCCCCTGGTGCTGGCTCCCCAGTGACCCGAGGTCATTCCTGTGCTTGTAGCATGAGGTAAGGTGTCCAGTGCCTCAGCCCTCTGCGCCACCGGGCCAGCATCATTCACCATTTTCTATATGTGGCTGAACTTGGTGGACAAGTTGACAAAGCCTGCTTTCATCTCCATTTTCATCTCTTTTTGCAGTGTAGACAGTGACTTTGGTGTCAGGGGCTGTTCAGTTACTGCTGGCTGTTGCTTCATCATGGGCCCGCTCTTTGTGTGGCATGCTTCGCTTGCTCTGAAGGCCTTTCTCTCTTGTCACCATCTGTTGTTTTAAAAGATAGTTGGATCTGTTTTTTTCTTTGATTTTGCACTCTGTGCCATTAGAAAGGCTAGACTGCTGCGTTTCATGTCATGTTTACTTGTTTGAAGTGAGGATGCTGGAGATTTTTTGATGGTGGACCTCAAAGCAGTTCTAAAGTGCAGCCATTTTGCTCCCCAGCTGAGCCACACACCCATAAATGATTATTTTACTGTAAAATTGTATACTTTTGAAATGATTTATGATCAATCAGGTAAAGAAGAAACTGAAACTGATCTCGCCTCCTGTGTGTAACAGGATCAGACGCTTTGCTGAAGTCCAGATATACAACATGCATTGAATTCTCCACATCCAGTTGTTTGCTGGCATTTTCAAAAACAGCAACAAGGTTTTGAGTTGAATATAATTTTACATTTTTCCAGTAAGTTAATAGGTTAATGCATACTAAAAATGGATGTTCAATTTACACAGTCACATAGCAGTAACATACCCCTGCCCCCCGCCCCCCCAACCACACACTTCACAAGCTGGGAAGAAATGAATATATTGTGTAAACATGTACCAGTTTACAGGGATTCCCTTCCCAGTCTTCTACCCAGGGTCCCCGGTAATTCTCTTGGTAAGCAGAAATTTGTCCAGGCTTACTGTCTTCATGACTACGATTTTCACTACATAGAAACATAGACTTTGACGGCAGATAAGGACCGCTTGGCCCATCTAGTCTGCCCAATTCCCTACCTACAGGATAGGCTGCAAATCCTAGTTAACCAACAGCCTATTTCTTCCTACCCCCCACAAGAATTGCCTTATGTCTGTCCCATGCATTTTTGAATTCTCCTACAGTTTTAGACCCCGCAACCTCTTCAGGAAGGCTGTTCCATGCATCCACTACCCTCTCTGTGAAATAATACTTCCTCACATTGCCCCTGAACCTCCCCCCTTCTATCTTTAAATTGTGTCCCCTTGTTCTTGCACAACTCTTTTTCTGAAAGATGCTACCCTCTTGGACTTTGTCGATTCCACTGAGATACTTAAAAGTTTCTATCATGTCCCCCCTCTCCCTTCTTTCCTCAAAGGTATACATATTAAGCTCCTTTAGTCTCTCCTTGTACTGCTTCTCTTGCAGACCCTGCACCATTTTAGTTGCCCTCCTCTGGACTGCCTCTATCCTGTCTATGTCCTTGCAGAGATTGGGTCTCCAGAACTGGACGCAGTACTCCAGATGGGGTCTCACCAATTGTCTGTACAGAAGGATAACAACTTCCTGTTTTCTGCTGGTGATGCCTCTCCCCATGCATCCCAGTATACCCCCAGCCCTCCCTACTGCCTTCTCACATTGCTTGCTAACCTTAAGGTCATCTGATATGATTACCCCCAGGTTCCTTTTCCTTTTATGTTTGCTTGCGCGCATGTGCAAGAAACATAGTGCCATCATACGAGTTTTCAAGAGGTGTGTCAGCCTCTTCCAATTCAGTCAGTGTGTTTGCATGCGCGATCGCGGTTCGCCAATCACTGCTCCAGCTGTCTATGACAGCTGAAAATGCAGTGGCATACAGTTGAAAGGGAGAGCTCTGCTCACTGCGCGAAATCACCTTTCAGGACCGATTAACAAAACGACACTGCAAATGTTCATAAAGTGGGCTCTCAAGAAGCCTATTTTGAAAATTTGGTGGAAAAATTCAAAAATGACTGTTTCTGGTGCATTCGCGGTTCTCATGCCGCTCGTAAGTTCGTAATTTTCAATATTTTCACTCCAGATTTTCAACGTTGCCATTTACCACACCTTCTTATGAGTAGTACAGCTGTCATTTTCATCTCACCCAAAATGTGTTTCGCCATGGCGCACAATGGCGCAGTCGGTGTCTTGAAATAGATATCTTGGGACACGATAAGAAAATCCACAGTGACACTGTTTATGAGCAGAGGTCTTAAAATGGCTCTGTTGAAAATTTGGTGAAAAAATTCCTAAAATGACTTTTACGACATCGTTGCTAGAGTTCCTACATGCGCTCATAAGTTCACAAATTTTCAATATTTTCACTTCAGATTTTCAACATTGCCATTTTACCACACCTCCTTATGAGCAGTATAGCTGTCATTTTCATCTAAACCCACAACATGTTTCCGCCCATGTAGCGCACAATGGCTCAGTCGGTGTGCAAAATCAATGTTTGGGGCACATTAAGAAAATCACAGTGACACTGGTCATGAGCAGAGGTGTTAAAATGGCTATGTTGAAAATTTGGTGAAAAAATTCCCAAAAGTGACTGTTTTAGGGCTTACATTCGCAGTTCCTCACATGCGCTGGCAAGTTTGTGAATTTAATATTTGCACACCAGATTTTCAACAGTGCCATTTTACCGCACTTCCTTATGAGCAGTACAGCTACCATTTTTACATCTGCCTCAAATTTGTTTCCGCATACGTAGCGGCTAATGGTACAGTCGGGTGTGCGAAAAACAATGTTTGGGACAGATTAAGAAAATCACAGCGACATTGGTCATGAGCAGAGGGTCTTAAAATGGCTATGTTGAAGATTTGGCGACAAAGGCTCCGCCGAAAGTGACTGTGTTACGAGGTGAGTATTACGCCAGTTCCAGCGCGCCTCGAAGTTCATGAATTTGTAATATTTTCAGTCCAGATTTTCACCAGTGGTATTTTTTCACACCTCCTTATGAACAGTACGGTTGTCATTTTCTCAACATGACCGAAATGTGTTTTCACACTTTCAGAGCAGAAATGCGTGGTCGCTGTGGGAAATCATTGTTCGGGACAGATAAAGAAAATCACACTGACACTGTTCATGATCGGAGGTCCCAAAATGCCTGTGTTAACAATTCTGCAAAAAATCCCCAAACTAGTTATATTACGGGTGTGCGTTGCACAGTTTCTATGCACGCTCATGACTTCACCAGTTTTTTTAAGATTTTCACACCAGATTTTCAACATTGCCATTTTTTACACCTCCCCATGAACAGTACCGCTGTCATTTTTCATTTCCTGTTCAGAATGTGTTTTTGCACCTGTGGTGCCAAATGCCTTAGTCACTGTGCAAAAGCAGTTTTCGGCTAACAAACTGATATTGCCACTGTTCACGAGGTGGGGGTCACAAAAAAACCATGTTGAAAATTTGGAGTGAAAATACCAACGAATGCCTAAGGTAGGGTTGCCACCTGTCAGGTTTTTTACCTGGCGATCAGGTTTTCAGGGTCCCTGTCAGGTAATCCGGTTTTGCTCTGTGCTGGTCAGGTTTTTGAGCCATTTTGGGTACTCACATGCTTTTCAAACAAATGTTGTCGTACCATTCATTCTTTCAGCTACATGTCCAGGTTATAAACAAGTTATGTTGTCAATATAGCCCTTTGTTTGTGAAAGCAGTCAGCCTAGGAGGTGAAAAGTATGGCCATTAACACCATTAGCATTACTAACCTAATCTTTCCATTGCATTTTAAAGTGGCAGAGCAGCACTTGCTGTCCCCACCTTTTGTAACAGTAGCAGAGCCAGTTGTATTCCACTTTCATTTGCTGGTAAATATTTTCATCTCTAAAAGAATTTAGGCATTTTTAAATGCTTAAACTTATTTTTTTCCTCAAGAAAAATGTATGGTCACTTCTTTGGCTTTGAAATAGTACTTTGGATATGAACAGGGAATGGATCCAGAAAAGATAAAAGTACACATTACAGAAAACAATTTCTTTATTATATGTTATTATATACAATGTATACTGGTGTATGCTATTTATAGTATGTCCCTTGTCTCCCCCCAGATCATATCTGTAAATGAGATTTCTTTTATCTCTGTATGTTTGTCTGGTAAACCAATGTCAATAAATAAATACATTAGTAAATGAATGACTAGGAAGAAACTAGGAAAGTAAATTTAACAGGTAACATTTTTGTTGAACTACTGCTTTGAGTGTTTTTTATTGATAGGACAATGGCTTTCTAGGAGGAGCAATGCATGATGAGTCATGAAAAGGGGTGGGGCTGGGGGCGGAACTTAGGATCCAGTTTTTGCCTCATCCAAAGGTGGCAACCCTGGCCTAAGGTGTTAGGGTTTCCGACCATAACGCCCCACCCTGTAGAGAATGACAGGCATCAGGGGTGTGACTTGGGATTCTTGCCTGTAATGCTCATACCATTCCACCCCCACCCACACCCTGCAGCCAGTGAGAGGCATTAAGGTGTGCCTCGGACTCTTTGGGCCCAAACGTTACCCCATTCTCCTATACCACACCCATCTCACCATATTTCCTGATGGAATGGGATGCACATAAGGGCCAAAGACCCCAAGGCACACTGTGGCACTTGTCAGTGTCTGCAGGGTAGGGTGTGGTGAAATGGTGTGGTCATTATGCCTGACGACCCAAAGGCACACCCCAATGCCTGTCACTCTCTGCAGGGTGGTGGTGGGGTTGGCTTCAGTTCAATACTTTGCTGCCATTCCTATATGCAGCTCTGTAACTTCAACACTACCAATGCCAATGCCAGCAAGCAAACATTCGGCATTGACAAATGCTTGTTTGTTGTTGTTACTACCTCCCCCCCATTGTGTATTCTTCCCCTGGGTTATTGTTTCCCAGGTGCATTATTTTGCACTTCTTTGCATTGAAACCAATCTGCCATACTTCTGACCATTCTTCCAACCTTGCCAAGTCCCTTCTCATCCTTTCCACGCCTTCTTGTGTATCAACCCTGTTGCAGATCTTTGTGTCATCTGCAAAGAGGCATACTTTCCCTTCCAGTCCCTCTGCAATGTCACTTATGAAGACATTAAAAAGGACTGGACCCAGTACTGAACCCTGCGGTACCCCACTAGTAACTCCTCTTTCTTCAGAGTGGACTCCATTTACAATTACCTTCTGTGTCCTGTTGTCCAGCCAGTGTTTTACGCAGGCTACCACCCTGGGACCCACTCCCAGGCTGGTTAATTTGACTGTTAATCTTTTGTGTGGGACTGTGTCAAATGCCTTGCTAAAGTCTAGGTAGGCCATGTCCACAGCCCCTCCCTGGTCTACTACTTTGGTCACCCAGTCAAAGAAATCTATTAGATTCGTCTGACATGACCTTCCCACTGTGAACCCATGCTGCCTTGGGTCCTGTGACCCATCATTTCCGGAAATTAGTAGGCTGTACCAAAGGTTCACCACCACCTGTGAACAAATTTAGAAATAATTTTTTTTTTCCCCGTGATGCTTTCTAAAGGTATGATTTGTAAAGTGAAAAATAAAAATAGTTATTAACACTGGTTATTCTTTTCTTCACATATTATTTCTGCAGAAGACCTTATGTTCAAAGCAGTGAGTCTAACCTTATTTTCCATTTTCAGCATGCATTCCCTTTTGCATTTTTTGTATATGTTTATCAATCTGCCTTTTTTAATCTAGTATATGTAGTAGAAGGTATGCAGCTTTCTTTACATCCAAAGGGATAGCAAGGGCAAAGAAAGTAACATGTTCCTAAGAAAATTAGTTCTGGCATGCATGAGCCTATGAGAGTACAGTAGTATTGTGAAATCAGAACAGATTAGGGCTGTTTCTGCTCCCTCCTTGTGCTGAGTCTCTACAACCACTACTACCGCTGACTGCAAGGCGCGAAATTGTCCAGAAGATGATACTCCCCATCTTTGACTACTGTGACGTAGTCTATGGTGTTGCTTCCAAATCTTCCCTGACCAAGTTGGACACTCTCTTTAACTCCTTCTGCCGCTTTGCTATCAACTCCCCTTCCTGCTTCCACCACTGTGAACTCTATCGCTCTCTAACCTTCCTTCCACTATCTCACAGATGCATCTCTCACTGTGCCAAACTAACCTCCAAATTCTGGTTTGGGGGCTCCCCTCCTATCTCTCATTCTCTCTCTCTCTCCACTCTACCTCCCCCCACCCATTCTCTCAGATCAAATGATGCCCGCACCTTAGTGGTCCCTCGCCGCTCCACCCTCATCGGTCAGACTGGTTTCGCCCATCATTTCCATAAAATCTGGAATTTCCCTCCCCCTGAAGTATGACATTCCTCCTCCAACTACTCCCTTACCTCTGCCCTACACAATTACCTTTCCCTCAGCTATTCCTGCTTTAACCCTCCTTAATACCTATCCCCAGTTTCTGCCTTCCTACCATGACCCCCCTCCGGCAGGGTTCTCAACATCCTGAAGGGGGAAATCAGGAAATGGTTACCCCTTCTCCTCATATTCAGTTCTTGCCTCTCTCCCCCCTTCTCCACCTGCCCTTCCGGGTCACCAGTGTGCACAATCTAACTCCATCCTTTTTACTCCAACAGCACTTGCGTACTACCTCGAGCCTGCTCCTGGTACACTCATGCACTATAAATGGTTCTGTCGCATTATTACTCTTTTGTACATTTATATGTTCATTTGTATGATTTTGGACATGTATTGTAATTTACCCAATGTTCCACTACTGTTTATTGTACAATACCTTGTGTTGCAACTGTTGCACAATCTTACAATGTTGTATTGTTTGTACTACCCACATACTATTGTAACTGATCATCCTTCACAACCCTATGTAACCCCTTTCCCCCAGGTCACACTGTGAGATGAGCAACTTGTTGTTCAGTGTGCCCTCCTGGTGAAACGTTTCAATAAATAAATAAATCTCCCTGTGGTTAATTTCCTTGTCTATAATAGAGACAGCTACCTAATGACAGTAGCATTCAGAAGATGTGGTTTCTGAAAAAAAAAATCTTCTTGGTGGTTCCTTTATCCAATGTTTCCTGGCTAGAAAGCTCAGGAATCCAGTTGCATCCAGTATGACTGATCCTATGTTCACACCATTATTAGATTTAGGTAATAAGGCCCGACAGAGAGGGCCTTCCAGTCAGATAATGCCTCAGGTGGGTAGAGAAGTGCCTGAAGCATGGCCAAGGGTGCTTACTCACCTGGGTGATTATCTGACTACTAAGGCACAAAACGGAAGGCTGTACTGCAATAATAAATCTTCCATCAGTGTTTTAAAATTAAAATAAAACTATGAAAGCCTTTTTAAATTGAAAAACAGTTGTAGTACCGCGGTATGCATTGGGTCCACTGTTCTGCTTACTCTGGCTGTCTACTACCAACAGAATAAGAACAGATAGTGAGTGGACCAGTCAGAATTGGGGACTTCTCATAGACTATTCCGTGAGATTTGTAATAGAAACATAGAATTTGTCAGCAGAAAAAAAACTGCTTCACACACCCAGTCTGCCCTTGTGTTCCCTGTCTACTCTATGTCCACTCTGCTCGCTGGCAACCTTCCCTCTCTCTGCTGGCAATTGTAGAAAAGGAAGTGAACCACAGAGAGTACTCTGTAGTGACTCAGCACAAGGAGGGAACGGAAACAGCCCTCATCTGTGCTGACTTTACAGTACTATTGCATTTCCATAGCCTCATAAATGCCAGAACTAATTTTCTTAGCAAAATGTCACTTTCCTTGTCTTTGCTATCCCTTTGGATGTGAAAATGCTGTTATACTTTATGATTTACAGAAATTATAGGAGCCCATGAAGAGCCGTCTTTATACTCTGCCCATCTCCCCCTGGTAACAAGTTAATAGCAGCACTGCAAGAGCTACAGGGACAGTGGGGCCCAAACCAAACCCCCATAGATCCACTATGATTTCAAGACTGGTCTGATCTAGTGTACTGCTTTTGGCACCTCAGCATTCCATCAGGGCTTGCCCCTACCCCGCGAGGTCGACAGGGTATCCTCCAATGCCCCATCAGGAACTGGATCCAGTTCCTGGTCTGGTGAGCCCAGCTGGTTGGGTGCGGGGGCCTGCAGGTATCCTGGCACCTCCCTGATGCTGGTAGCTGTTTTCTCATGTTCTGATTCCCCTGAGTGGCATGCAATGATGCCACAGCATGCTTCCATGCACCGCACATCAGCATCTGCCATGCAGCCCCCCCCCCTTTGCTTTCTAGGCAGTCCCAGGTGCTTTTCACCTAGCTTTTGCTAGGGCTAGACAAACACCGGGCTGTCTAAACCCAGGAGGAGGCAGTCCTCTTGATGCTCAATGCTCCCCCACCGGCCAGCTCGCTGATGCCCTAGTTTGCTTCTGGACCCAGGTCGTCAGCATTGCGAGAGGTAGTGCCCCCTGCACTGGTAGGCCAGCATCCCCCTCAATAACTTGATACCATCAGTTAGAACATCACTGACTGCTATTTTATATCTAACATTCACTGTCATTTAATTTTATCTCTTTAGGCTCTCTGTTCTCCTCTCTTTCCTTTTCACACCCCATCCCTCTGTTGTATTACTCCAAATAGTATTTGTCGAAATATATAAAAAAAAAAAAAGAGAAAATACATGTAATAAAAGACATAATGGGTCTTTCATCGAGATAGGTTTGATTTGAAACATATTCATTAGGTAATCCTCATAATTCCTTCATACTGAAGGGTACTCCTGAGTCAGCCATCGCTTCACTCATTGGATCCAAATCAGAAAAAACACAGCCTCTTTTTTTTTTAACCAGGAGTGGCACACTAAGCTGAAAGCTTGTTTACAGGTGCGACCTGGGAGCATGAGGAAGTTAAGTGACTTGTTCAGGGTCACACAGTTTTCAAGTGGAGATTGTCGGATTCAAACCCAGGTCTCCAGCGCAGAGCCGTAAACTACTGTGCTATACTGCCTCATCCTGTCATGAATTGATCAATGGTCATTTTTTTGCCATGGGAGTATTTACTAATAACATTTTGTATTACTTTACAAAAAAAGTATCTTTCTTAGTATATTAACAGCCTCATTTGGGATCTGAGAAGTAAATTTCTATGTTCCAAAAACAGAACTCAGCTATAATTAACAAAAGTATTACCATTCCCGTCAAAGTTACTTTTCTAGCTACCTACTATGCTGTGCACCATAGTCTTCTTTTTTTTTGATGTTCATGCTAGTAATGCTTATTAGATCTGCAGTGCTAGTTCTAAGCCAAATGTGGCAGCCACCCCTTTTCCTGAGAAAAAAACTAAATTAAAACATTTATAAAATACTCAGATTTTGGTGGAACTAGAAAATGTGTTACCACCAAATAAAATTGGAAGATGCCTGGGGCCCGATATTCAGAAGTTTGCCCGCTGAGCAAAATGACTGTGTGACTGTTGCCTAGGGTTTGCACCTGTGTGCAATATTCAAGGGGGGCAGGAGTGTGTGCTAAATGGGATAGCATGCACGCAAGGATCGGAGCGCAAAGGGAGGGGCGGGAACATGAATACGGGCACAGCACAATATTCAGCCCATTAGCACTGTGCAAAAGGAATAGCACAGGCCACTTTACGTAGCACAATTACTGTCAAACAAAGGTCAACTTACTCCAGGCAACCCTAGTGGCTGGCGGAGCCACTGCAGCCAACAACCAAGTTGGTGGTTGGGGAGGATACCTGCTCCCTGGTGCCTAGTGGCACCCTTCCCCTTCCGATCCCTGTCCACATTAAAAATCACACATTGCCTGGTATCCACTTGTACCCCCGTTCTCCGGTACATATCCCCATATATGTAGCAATAGTCTCTGGTGTCTGATGGTACCCCCCACCCTCCAATCCCTGTTACTGTTAAAAATCATACATTCCTTGATATCCAGTGGTATCTCTCACCTTCTGATCACTCATCACAGTTTATTAAAAGAAGACCCTGGTGTCTTGTGGTCCTCCCACACCAACCGCACTGGGTACATCATCCTGCACCCCCACTTACCATAGTTGCCAGCACAGTGAGGATCCTATAGGGTGACAGACACAGCCCTCCTCTCACCACCTCGACTCTCTGCCATATGTAATGACAGGGTTCCATGTGATTGCAAAGGAAGCAGTTAATAAACTGCAGTGGGTGACTGGAGGGTGGGACTACCACTGGACACCAGGGAATGTGTGATTTGTTAATGGGGATCAGAGGGTGGGGATTGCCACTAGCCCCCAGAAAATGTGTGATTGTTTTATTTTATTTATTATGCCTTTTGCCTCCTTGTCCATCCAGCCCCTATTGGTGTACACACACACACACACACACACACACACACACACACACACACACACACTCTATCCTGCTACATGACCGCTGGGACTTACTCCTCATGACCCGGACTTACTCACCCCGACTGACACCTGGAGGGCCACTTCCCTCACAATGGAGACTGTGCGGTACAATGAGAATGAGAGCCTGGTCAGTGGGCAGGGTCAGAGGCTTGGGGGGTAGACTTCATTTTGCAGTAGTCGGACTTTTGTTTCCATTCTCCCCAAGGAGGCGTGGCATGCAGTGACATGAGAAAAGCTAGCCATACGTCTGCTATGCCTCCCAGATGCAATCAGTCATGGCTGTTGCACCCCCAGCTGCCGCAAGGGGCTGTGCAAACACAGGTGACCCCCCCCAGAGGAGGAGAGTGTTTCATAGGATGCTCGATTCTCCTTTCCTGACCATCCCTCCAATGTCCCAGGCTCATTCCTGAACCTGGGTTGTCGGCATCACGAGCAGTAGCCCTACCGCTGCTCTGGCGGGCTGGCCTGTAACGTGTGATTGTTTAACAGGGATGGGGATTCGAGGTTGGGGGTGCCACTAGACACCAGGAACTATGGATACATATACAGGAACAGGGATCGGAGGGTGGGATTGCCACTAGACACCAGGGAAATCATCTTATTGCAGCAGGAAGGACAATTGGGGTGGGGGGGGTGTTTGCAGGGGTACAAACCTTTCTGGTGCTTCTCATGCAAATGAGCCCATAACAGGTATGCATCTGGCCCCTTAGTGCCTTGCTTGCCCAATGGGCTCATTTGCATGCTGCCAGCTGAATATCATGCTGGGAGCTCCCGGCGCTAACAGCAGTTCCATTCACTTTGGTATGGGCTCCATACAGCCCAGATCCCTGTCAGGGCAGTGCTACTCAACTTTGCACTGCCATGACATAACCATAATTCTGTCGGATAGCACCAGTGTGCTGTCTGACAGAATATCGCATCCCCATGTTCCTGGGCAAGGGCAAGCGCAGCATAAACCTTTGCATTCCATTTTTTCCCATTTTCAAATAGCAGCCCCTGAAATTTTTTTATAGCGAAGGTTTGTTACACTGCTTCTTTAATCTCCTTTGGTATTTAAACTACTGATCGACTCAGTCCTCTAACCACAATAGGCATAGAGCCCTGTCTTGTTTAAATTTTCTAGCCCCAAACACTAAAAGTCAAGTTGATTGAATACCCTTAAATAGCTTGGCCCCTGTTGATAGTAACATACATAGTAACATTAACATAATAGTTCAAGGTTGGAAGGAACTCTATATCAATCATGTCCCGGAATGATCTATAAACTAAAGAAAATATTTCCACTCCCATACCACCTGTACAATTTAAAAGGAAACTTGTTTTCCTTTTACTTTGACTCCTTTGAAATCAGGCTCTGCCTAAAGGATTTTGTGTGAAATAAAAACTAAATTAAAAACTACACTATCCCATTTCACTGAAAACTGCTCTAAGTTTTTGATTTCTGTTTGTGCTCCAAATCTAACCACATTGCTTTTGAAGTTGTTTGAATGATGGTAAATCATTCAGATGTTTCTGTACATATTCCATTTATTTATCCTCGTCTGTGTGCACCTGTGGTTGCATTAATTGGATTGTGAAGTTGCTCCATAGCCAGATCACCCTTCTAAAGGAGATTATAATCTCAGCAGGTTCTTTGGTCTGAAGCTTGTCAATATTATTATTATTATGAGGAATACTCACTCTTTAACCACTAGACTGACTCCACTCAAAAAGGGCTGTGGCAGCACAGAGGACTTGCTGTTTCAGAGATGGAACAAATTAAGGCCTCATGCCCCGCAGATTGTTTGACTTCCCTTCACTGAAAAAGGAGTGCCTCTGTTACTCAATAGCTGTCTTTGTTTCAGGGAAAAACAAGACCAGCTTTACACTTACATTCTACAAATGGAACGAAGGTGCCACTGCTCTGGTACCAGCTGTGAGAATGCTGGACTTACTGTATGGTATACAGTTCACATTAATACTCCATTTGTCCTGCTGTTGTTCCAGCTGTGAGAATGCTGGACTCACTGTATAGTATACAGTTCACATCAATACTCCATTTGTCCTGCTGTTGTTCCAGCTGTGAGAATGCTGGACTCACTGTATAGTATACAGTTCACATTAATACTCCATTTGTCCTGTTGTTGCTTTCTTCCTCCCAAAGAGCATTGCAATGGGGAGGGGAGTAGAGTGCCTGTGTGATTTTGTGCAAGCAATGATTCAGCCATGACACATGTGTCCCAAGTCTCAGCTGTGACAGCCGCTTTCTGGAAGCTTAGAATCCATCAGCTGTCCACTCCCTTGTGCCACAAGGGCTCTTTGCATTTTTGTCGCTTGTAACACAGATCTTCTGTTAAATACAAAACTATGAAGGCAAACACCAAACATTCTTTTATTTAGTTTTAATACTACAGTGTTTTCCTATTTTGGTTCTGTGGAAATACAAAAAAAATGTTTGTCATGATTCAACCTTTCTGTCTTCTTTAACCCCCCTCCCATTTTTGCCTCTTTTTAAAACTTCTCCAAACATCCCCCCTATGTTCAGGGTCATCATGGTTGCACCCATCCTCTGGCCAGGTGGTTGGGCAAATAGTTGCCTTCACAGCCAATGCTAATCTTACTCTTTGGTTGTGTGTGGCACTGATGCCAGGCACCCCCCGCCTCTCTTTCTGGGAGCTGTTAGTGCCCCATACTGTTCCAGATGAGCCCGGCCCCAGGCCAGCCCCTTGATTCTGGGACTCTGATGCGAACCCCTGTTGCCCAGTTGCCAGCACAATTCTTTGCCATTGCACCACACCTGAGCCCCTTGGTCCCTTTTTTTGCTTACTGTGGAACATTTCCCTGTGCAAACAATGGAATTTATTGCCAAACTATATCACTTACTCATATTTGGAAGTTCTAATTATGTAATTATTTATAAACATTACCAACATTTCCTTTCTTGTTGATGAAAGCACAGAAGTATGGCAAAGGGCAAAGGGTGAAAATATGAAAGGGACACTATAGAGCCCTTTTGAATATATTATGACCATTTTGAGATAAACAGTTTTAATGAATATTTAGTTTTCTATTTTATTTATTTTTATTTACAGGTTTTGTCCAGGAAGGCACACTGAGCTGTAACAGCTCATTACCATGTGGAGTAGCATACATGCATACGTAGCTGGTTAATAAAACAAGCTGGTCAGCTTTTGACCTGTTGTTTCAACTCTGAAATGGCTAAATGAATGTGCATTTATAACACTCTGAGATATACATATATATATTTTTTATTCTTTTGTTAACCGGGTAAGACCCACTAGGCACAACTGCCTGTTTTCAGGGGCAACCCGAAAGGTTTAGGCTGGTTAAGTGACTTGCTCAGAGTCACACAGTATGCAAGTGGAGGTTGGGGGAATCAAACCCAGGTTTACTGAACCAAGCTCATTAACAGCACGTTACTGTAATCTCTAGGCTATACTGCCAGCCAAGTACTGGTACAATTTTAATATATTCATGGTGGCACTAGTAGTCATGTGTAGGACCATAGGATATGTTTTGATATCCAATGATTATATTGTAGCATTAATAATTATTTAGTATTAAGTGAAATTATAGATTATGTAGTATTATGTAAATTTATAAATGTTATACGTGAATGTTTTAACACTGTTAATTTTATATATTCTTTTTCTTTTCATCTTTTGTAACCAGGTATTGCACGTAAATGGTACACATTAAAAATGAGCTCACAGCCCACTGAGGAATAACCATGTTCTTGTACTTGTTTTGTAACAATGAATAAAAATGTTATTACTACTACTACCACATTTGCATCCTGGGGAAGAGGTAAAATATTTTTTTCATCTTTATTTACCAGGTTAAGTGCACTACACAAAGGAATTCCCTACTTTTAGACACAGCCTGAGGCGTAACTAAGAGGCAAAAACAAAAGCAGTTTTACAGCACAAAGCAATATATTTTTACAAATAAATGTTTTGCTAGGAAAAATATAACATATTTAAATGTGAAAATCTATAGTATATACAGCACAGAGGATAAACAATGCATATCCATGTTAAAATGCAACAGAGTCAATGAGTTAGCTAGCTAGGGAAGGCAATTAAACCAGAGTAACTAGGTAAACATCAACTAGATTTATAACATGTATTTATGGGCCAAGACAGGGATGGCAACTATACATGTTTAAGAATTAAGTGCAATTGACAAGGCTAACACATCAGGATTCATTTTATATGATTAATTCGCTCTTTACATGGTATGCCATCATCAAGTCAACACAATTAGGGCATAATGATCAGGGCACCACAACCAGTTCACCTGTCACTGTGGTGAACTGGTTGTCGAGGCGCCCGCAGAAGGAGTGCCACCGGGTGTGCACCCCTCCCAATAAACCTCTGCCATGGAGGTGACTATAATAACTTTCGGGGGGCATGTGGCTCAATATAAGATCTGCATATTCTGCAGCACTCAGGGTTGGGGTGGCACAATGCCTGGTACCTTGATCGGGAATTAGGCATTGTGTTTTGACCTAATGTATGGGAACATTTTTCATGTCGAACCATATGGGGTGCAGTGTTGGGTAAATTACTTTTTCTATTACTTTCTATTACATTTGGAAACTTGTTCCAGGAAGCTCTGTGCAGTCACTAACAAGGATGGAGAAGTACTAGAAATAGTAATACACCTTACAATTATAGTTACTTATTTATTTTTATTCAAAAACAATACAAAAATAATAAATAACTATAACAGATTACATTTTTTGAAAGTAATAGGTTAGTTACTAGTTACTTTCAAATAAATGTAATCAATTACAGTTAAGTATTTCTTTTGTATAAAAAGACATAAGTAATTGTAACTGTAAGGTGTATTACTTTTTCCTGTACTTCTCCATCCTTGCTAGTGGCTGCACAGAACTTTCTGGAACAAGTTTCCAAAAGTAATAGATAGTAATAGAAAAAGTAACTTAACCAACACTGACGGGGTGAACCATTTATACAGACACTGGCAGAATTACACAGATACACAGAAATGTGATGGCAGAGAAAGGCCCCATGGCCCATCTAGTCTGCCCAACACCCTACCTCCCCCCTTCTGTTATGCTTCCACCCTCTTTTCCCAGCCCCTTAAATCTATCCCAAGCCCTCTTGAACCCCTCAACCATTTCAGCTGCCACTACCTCCTCTGGCAGCTTGTTCCAGGCCTCCACCATCCTCTCCATGAAAAACTGCCCCCTGACATTACCTCTGTATTGCCCACCTTCCAGTTTGAGGCTATGTCTCCTCGTGTTCGCTCCCTTCTTCAATTTGAACAAGCTATCACCCTCCACCTTATTTATTCCCTTCAGATACTTAAAGGTCTCAATCATGTCCCCCCTCTCCCTCCTAGTCTCCAGAGGGAGTTGAGGTGCAAATGCCAAAAGGTGCTGATGTGCAGTGAGGTAAACATGTTTATGTATTCATTTAGACATTTATTTTATTTCCTTATTTGCTTGTGGTTAGCATGTATCTGGATGCAGAGGAACAGAACAATTGCATGAGGGTTCTGCTTGGTACATTGACCATGAGAGCTAATCACCTCATACAGTAGAGACATCAAAACCTATTGAGAAGAGGAGTACTACAGGGACAGAGGGAGATTGCTCCACAAGTCCAGAGGTGGGGGAGACTGTGAGAGAAGGTCATCTGCCCAAAGGTTGTCTTACAGAGTGTTTTTTTTGGGGGGGGGTGAGGAAGACATAATGATTTGAATTCCTCAGGGAGTATGACAAGATGGGGAAGTGATAAGGAGGATGCACAGTAGCAGGGATTGCTGCTTGCTCAGATCTTTCAAGTAAGGAAGGAATGTTGTAAGTAAGTAAGGAAGGTAAAGTATGACAGACACTCCAGTTCTAGAAAAGAATAGGCCAGCTGACTAAACATGGTGCAGTGGTGACTGGTACTCATGGGGACTGTTTCCCCCAGAAGTTACACAGCTAGGAAAGGCATACTCTCCCTGGAGGTGTGAGGGTGCCATCAGCAATGCCTCTCCCAAAAACTGATCCCTGTGGACAGAGAATCCTGATCCACATTAATACTTCTTAAGGCTTTGTCACCACGTGACGGGGATCACAATTTAGGGGTTAGGAGACGCGGACACCCCTTGGCGGTCTGAGGCTGCCACTGGTGCCAACTTTCACCCTTTCCCAAGAACTGACCCCTTTGGGCAGAGGTTCCCAGACTGAATTATCACTACAGATGCATACTTTCAAACCCTCCTGCCTAGTGCAGGGCAGTAGGGCACTGCTGGTTGCCCTGTACAGTCCTGATATAAAACAATTGTATATCACCTCAATTTGTCTTTATCTGAAAGTTGCTGTTTGTTCTTCAGATAGGTCCAGTCCTCCTCTCAGACTATGACTGGGTGAATTCATGGAAGAATCCCCCCACCCCGGAGTCCCTACCAACAGCAGCCACTATGGTAACAGCAAGATATCTGTGGGCCTTCCACAGAGAAAAATAGGTTCAGCACAGGAAGCATGCCTGATGTACACCTCCCCAGACTTAGGCAACTTCCTGCAGCTCTCTCAGCTGCAGTTAATGGGTAGAGGGGACAAAACCTTTTACAGGTAAATAAGTGAAAAAAGAAAGGCAAAGGGAGGGATAGTGAGACTGAAGGAGAAGAATGGGAGCCGTGTGGAGGATGACAAGAGTAAAGCTGACATATTGAACAGGTATTTCTGCTCAGTCTTTACTGAGGAAGAGGAGGGTAATGGGTCCAAAGGGAGTACAAGGGTGGGAATGGTGCAGAAATGGACACAAGTCCCTTTACATGAGAAAGGGTCCTGAAGGAACTGGAAGTAATAATAGTTGATAGAGCAATGGGGCCAGATGGGGAGCACCCCAGGATCCTTAAAGAACTAACAGAGGTGGTGGCTGAACCTCTGGCAATCCTGTTTAGCCAATCATTGGAAACGGGAGGTACCCAAAGACTGGAGGACAGCAGATGTAGTCCCCTTATACAAAAGTGGGAACAAAGAGGAAGCGGGGAACTACAGACTAGTCAGCCTCACGTCGGTAGTGGGGAAGATCATGGAAGCACTACTGAAGGAGAGATTGGTGGAGCATCTGGTTGTCAATGGACTACAGGATCCAAAGCAGCATGGTTTCACCAGGGGAGGTCATGTCAGACCAACCTCATTGAATTTTTTGACTGGGTGACTAGGGAGGTGGATCAGGGGAGGGCAGTGGACATGGCCTATCTGGAATTCAGCAAGGCCTTGGACACCGTGCCACAGAGAAGACTATTACACAAACTGGGGAATATGGGTGTGGGCAGGACAGTAGTGTGGTGGGTAGGTAACTGGCAGGACACAGGGGGTGGTGGTAAATGGCTGTCACTCCACAGAGGGAAGAGTGACTAGTGGGGTACCACAGGGATCAGTGCTGGAACCAGTCCCATTCAACATCTTCATCAGTGACATTGCGAAGGACCTAGAAGGCAGAATTTCCCTGTTTGCTGATGACATAAAGCTCTGTAACAGAGTAGACACACCAGAGGGTGTAGACAGAATGAGAAGAGACCTGCAGAAACTTGAAAAATGGTCAGGGGTTTGGCAGTTGAAATTCAATGCAAAGAAGTGCAAGATAATGCACATGGGGCACAAAAACCCTGGCACAATATATCAGTTGTGGGGGTGAGGATATAGTATGCACCAATTTGGGAGGCAGTATAGTGCAGTGGTTTAAGGCTCTGAGCTGCAAATCTGGTGACATCCAGCAGACCAGACCTGGGTTTGAATCCCACAGCTTCCATTTGCATACCGTGTGACCCTGAGCAAGTCACTTAACTTCCCTGTGCTCCCAGGTCTCACCTGTAAAATAGCTTTCAGCTTAGTGTGCTACTCCTGGTTAAACAACTAAAAAAAAAAAAGGCAGGAAAGGGATCTTGGGGTTATCATCTCTGATGACCTCAAGGTAGGGAAACAGTGTGACATGGCAGCAGGTAAAGCAAATAGGATGCTGGGATGCATAGGCAGGGGCATCACCAGCAGGAAAAGGGAGGTCATAATTCCACTATACAAGACACTAGTGAGGCCTCACCTGGAGTACAGTGTACAGTTCTGGAGACCTTACTTACGTAAGGACATAGACAGGGTAGAGAAAGTTTAGGAGGGTTACAAAGATGGTATATGGATTGCATCACAAGTCCTATGAGGACAGGTTGAAGGAATTGAATATGTATTCCCTGGAGGAGAGAGAAGGGAGAGGGATATGATAGAGACATACAAGTATCTTACAGGGAGGAACAGGGTGCAGGAATACACTATTTGTAAGTGAAAAAGATGTTCCAGGACTAGAGGGCATGGGATGAAGTTGGAGAGAGGACGATTCAGAGGAAACGTGAGGAAGAATTTCTTCACAGAATGGGTGGTGGACAAGTGGAACACCCTGCCAGAGGAAGTGGTGGGGGTTGAAACAATCACAGGATTTTAAAATGCAAGGGATAGACATAAAGGAATTCTGGAGGTCAGGGTTAAGGGGCCAAAGACTTCTAGGAAAACATAAAGTGAACTTACAAGCTCAAATGGGCACACTGGGTGGGCCGTGGGCCCTTATCTGCCAACACTATCTACGTATCTATGTATCCTCACCTTGGAAAGCTGGAACAGGCCAGCTGGGCCAGTTCACTGAGACTCCAAGGGATTAAACCTTTAGGGAATTCTAAAGAGGTTTCATAGACCTACATAAGGATCAGAGCTCCTTAAAGGGGCTACAGTCGAATCTAGGGCTTCATAGCCTGCAGAGGTGCAGAATAAGGGGTGACCTTATGTTAATGTTCAAAATAATAGGAGATAATATCCTTCTGTCATCTTTTGGGTTAGTTAGAAAAAGCATTTCATACTATATAAGAGACCATAAAAGGCAGTTTATATGGCTGGCCTGGTGGCGCAGAGGGCTGAGGCACCACGCCTCACCTGCCATCAGGCCGGTGACCTGGGGGTCAAGAGTGACTTTGGGGCATTGGGGACGTTGGCCAGGGAGAAGAGGATCAAGTGTCTGAAGGACTGCTCTCCACCTCTGGAGGAAGGTTGGGTAGAACCCACTGCTTGCCTGTCCCCTGGTGGAAGCTGGGGGAAAGGCAGCTCAGGCCAGCAGGTCAGGGAGATATGGCAGAGGTTGGCGCACATCATACGGGAGCACCCAACATATGCCTGGGCGTCATTGTGTGCCACACCACCCAGGGGTCCAGAAAACAGGGAAATTGCCAGCGGCTGGATGATGGCGGGTGCCCACAGGTCCTGTTCCCTGCCTAGCTGGGCTCACCAGCCCGAACTGGATCCGGTCCATGGCGGGGGCCTGGACATCCCCCTGTTGACCCCACTGGGGGGGCAAGCCCTGGGGGAATACAGCTGGTGGTAAGTCCCAGTGGACATCAGCGGGATGGGACTGAGGCACCATCCTGAATGAGGGCCAACCGCATCGAGGAGAAACAGAGAAACAAAAAATAACAACAAGCAAAGCAAAAAAACAGCTCATATGTAGTAAATTTATGACCAATGGGGGCTATGCACTATTCCGGGGATGGGTATATGTGAGAGGCACATACCCAACCTGTGCAGCTCTGCACCGATGGACAGCCGCCACTGGGTGCCTGTCCATGTCCCTACCCCCCGGTGTGCTGTTGCAGGGGGCATATCGGAGGACACAGGCGGGCATCCAATCAGATACTTGTTCTGGGTCCAGAAGTGGATCCCTGCTGTGCATGAGCAGGGGAGTCATGGATGGCTAGGAGGGAAAAATTTAAGTTCACAGCTGAGTGCCCGAATGGCTGCCTCCTGTCCTCCCTGCCTGCCCAGAAGGCTGGAGTGGTGTGGTGGGTTGGTAGATTTTTCCAGTGCAGTTGGTGGTTGCAGTCAGGGTGTGTGTGTGTGTGTGTGTGTGTGTGTGCAACAGATATGGCTTGTTTCCTGCCTGCATATCCTTTGCCCCCTCACCTGGCACTCCACACCTTTTGGAATGGTGCAGGTGCAGGCATGCCCCCTGACACTCCCTGGACCGGCGGCACGTGTAGCTGTATGTCCGGCAAGGGGATCTGGTGCAGAAGGGATACACATCCTTCTGTGCATGCATGCAGGAGTCCACGGGGCCCCCAGTGTGTGGAAATATCCCTTAGGATTGCCTACATGCTGTGGATCCGCAGACCGTAGGCAATCTGCACCATATTGCAGAGACCCCAATAAGAGAACATTTTCTTCTTCCCAAAGATTGTTACCTTACAGAACTCACTACCTGATCATTTGTTAGAGTGTTCCAATATAGAAGTATTTAAAAATTCTTTGGATGCCCTTATGGATGGGGACAGTTATGAAAGTTATTACCACTGAGCAATATGTGACAGAAACAATTGGCGCCTGCCTTCTTCGGTCCTAAATTTCCAGCATGAAATCCAATGTGAAAAGAGTGAAATTAGACTAGAACAGCCTAGAAATTATCATATATAACAGTGACCATGTTAGTAGTAATATATAATAGTGACAGTGTTATTAGGGCTGGAGGGAAGGGGTTATGTTTTGTATTGAATATCCTTTTGTTGTTGCTGGGGGTGAAGGGTGGGATAGGGAGGGTGCTAAGATGGTGGGGAAAAGTTTTTTAAGAAATCAACATACTATCGAGAACTGTGAAACTTCATAAAGCTATGTGATGTTTGACAGTGGCACTTTGCCAGCCATTCCCTAGCAAATTAAAACTTTGCAACGTCCCTGTACTATAGTCTCATAGTGCGCTAACTAGTAGACCACACAGCTTTTTCTGGTTAGATCAGGGTGTACTATAAATGGCATTCTGAGTTGATAAGTGCCACGTTAAACAGAATCAATCAAACTGACAAATGGGCAATTTCATGCAACAACCTTCTTCCCACAGTAGGGGGAGGGTTGTTACTAGTAGTGCAAATCAGAGCATTGGGTGTCTTGGCACCAATGCTCTGTGTTACTGTGAGATGGAGGAGTCTAGAGACAGGTATAAAAGGAGGCTTAGGCAAGATGTTTCATAAATCTTGAGTCTTTCAGTTCTTGGAGCTCGAGGTAGGAATCATCGCAGTCTTGGCTGGTCCGCATGGGGGGGGCCTGCAGGGGGCCTACCAGGCCCAGGGTGATTGCAGTGTCCTGGGTCTGGGGTAGCACAGGAGCACTCCAGTCCCCAGCTGCCTGTAATAGCTGTAAAAGGGCTTGCTTGGAGCTTTGTCTGAGGGGTCATGTGGGTTCCTGTTGAGGGGGGACTTCAATGCCTGTGCCATGGGCATGGGACAGGTCAATTTAGTGTCCCATGGAGGAGGGATACTGGATAGGAGCTCCTGGTGCAGGCATTGCCAGCTTACATGTTGGGTACTGGGGAGCTGGGTAGCACCAGAGAGGCAGGCACAGGTAGTATTCCATCATGTGGCTGACTGCAGGACTGAGGACAGGGTAGCATGGCTCTCCATTGCAGCAGATGTTTTCCTTTGATTGGGTTGTTTTTTAAGGGCAAATCAAGGAACCCACAAGAGGGAGTGGGAGTCCTGGGTAAGCACCCTCTGAAAGAGTGTGCACCAGTGGCTTTCAAGCCTGGAGGGAATCCATGAAGAAGGGCTTAGTAGAAGCAAACGAAGAAGAAGAAGGAGAATCTAAGGCTGACACTATTTTCATAGTATCTATGGTTCAGGTAAACAGTGTGATTCAGAAATGTGGGTCATTCTTGGGATATATGCCAGGTTGGCTGTGGCATTCTGCTGGGTGAGATATCGGGTTTCTGCAGGGGCTTGGTACCCACCCTAGTGGGCTGAGCAGCTGTGCCCTAGTGTAGAGTTATGTGGGTACCAGATCCCTAGTGCACCAGAGCACAGCTGTGGGATGCCATTCTGGTGAATTTAAGCAAAAGCTGTAGTGATTCTGGACATTGGCGTGCCTTGTTTGGTGTGCTGCTCTTTCACCAGTTTCAACAATAAGTAAAATCTGGTACTTTTTTTCACATTTGGAATAATTACAAGAGCACGCCTAGTAATATGGCTCAGATGAGGTTTTCATTGGTATTCGCAGCAGTTTTTGTAAACCTGTTGTCTTGTAAGATAAGAGATCACTGACTCTCGTAAGCTAGTTCATTTTAGTCACAACAGAAAAGAAGTTAAACAATGGGTATTTAAAAACAGCAGGCAATACTGACGAAAACCTGATCCAAGCCACATTAATATGAATGCTCTTTTTATTATTTCATATGTGAAAAAAGTACTAAAGCTAACTGAAAATGGGGAAAGAAGGGTATCATACAAGTCAGGAGATATGGAGCAATCTAAAATAAAATAAAACAATATAGGTCAAAATTTTCACCAGTATAATGCACTGCTGCTTTAAGTTTGTTTGTACTTCTCGGGCCCATATCTCAGTCAAGTTTCGGCTGATTTGCACCGAATAATTTTTAAACTGTGTGAGATGTCTCGGGTTACCCTCCTGGGCACTGTGCTCCCAATATCTCAAATCTTCCAAATCTCAGAAGACGAGCCTCCACGTGGAAGCCCTGCCCCCCCATGTCTAGGGGTACCAGTGTTGCATCTTATCTGGGGGCTGCACCCAGAAACCTTCACTACACCTTACCACTACTGGCCTAGGAAATGGGGATGAGGAACAACAGACACAACAGGGCACGTTTACCTAAGAGTCCACTTACAAAGTGAATGTCCACACTTGGAGCTGGAATCATGCAGGTAGGTAATGTATTCATTTTTCCGCTGATGGTACATTAGTCCCCTGGGGACTACTCCAGGTTCAGATTACCATATTTCACACTTGTCAAACCACTTAACTTCATTTGGGTTGTCACCTTTGGTAACTTTGTATACTTTCCAAACAGGCTGGCTGTGCTGACACATTGTAAGTAGGGCATCCACATCAAATTGTCCCTGTTTTGCAGTTGCTTCATCACTAGTGATTCAGGACTACTACTATTTACAAATAAACCAGACTGATAATAATAGATTATCCGTAGATAAGGAGCAAAGCATTAAAACAAGTAAATTAAGTTCCCAGAAAGCAGGCTCCTCAGGTACAGGTACAGCTATAGATTCGCCACACAATCCGGCCCCAGGACCCACCACTGTGACACATTATCCCTACTAAACTGGCCCTCCTGGGATGCCCGGCTCCAGTACCCCCTACTCTGCCAAACCTTTAAATTACTCAGCTCCTCCCCTCCTACCAGCCTCTTCAGGCTTATCGCCTTAAAGAGTAACCCTAGGCTCCTCCGCACGACGGACTGGACACTCCTTGCAGTGCCTAGGGTTAGAACCAAGGCGGGTGGCAAGTCATTTGCCCTCACCGCCCCCACACTATGGAACTCCCTGCCCCCAGGAGTCCAGGAAGCTACCTCCATCAACAGCTTCCGCACAAGGCTTAAGGCACATATGACGGCCACCTCCAAGTGCAATTGCTAAAGGAATGGGGCCCCCTAGCAGAAGCCTAACATATCACAGCACAACACTCGCAGGGGGCCTTACCCCCTGCCCCCCCACTCCCCCTTACAGGGAAGTACCTACAATGACTACACTAACCTATATGGCTAACTCAGCATATGCAACCAGCTGATGTGCAACTATGTATTACCCTGTATTATGTCTTGATGCGTCTTATGTAATGTACTTATGCTGTATATTATACCATGTAAACCCCGGGTCGCCCCTGAAAAAGGGACCTTTGGGGCCCAGCGGGCTCACCCGGTTATCAAAATTTAATAAATAAATAAATATGCATGTGTAAACAAATAAAACTTCATCCCCTGTTTGAACTCTTCCACTGAGGTTTAACTCCTAAGTTGCTTTGGTAATGAATTCCATATAACTCGGGCCATCACTGAGACAGTCCTATCACCAGACTGTTTGAGATGGGATCTTGGAAAGGCCAACTGATTCTTTGTGGTGGGGAGGAGGAGGAGGCAAACTGGAGCACAGAAGGCCATTAGATCTTTGAGGTAGGCAGGGCTCAGTTTGTGTATGGCTTTGCAAGTCAACAAAGTGACCTTGAAGGTAGTGTATTACTTCACTGGTAGCCAGTGCAGACTGCACAGCACAGGGGTGATGTAATCCAAAATTGCTGTCCCCATAAATAACCTAGCCATACACTGTACACCAGCAGCAGGCAATGTATCAACTTTCCAGACAGTTCTAGGTGTAGAGTGTTAATGTAATCGAGTTTGCAGATCGCTAAGGTGTGTACCAGGATCACCAGGTTCTCATGCTTCCCAGGGCTGGATGAGATGAATCCAAGGTTGCGCATGGAACTGGCATCAGAATTAGCTGAACCCCTGGTAGGGCTATTCTATAGCCCTATTCAGACAGAGGTGATTCTGAAAGACTAGCGGGCATAGTTCTGCTCCACAAGAGTGGGGACAAACAGCACTCAGGTAATTACATATCTGTCAGTCTTACCTCTGTTGTGGGTAAACTGATGGATACACTAGTAAAAGAGGACCTAGTGTTTTACTTGGAGAAAAACAGACTGCAGGATAGTAATCAGCATGGGTTTGTAGCAGGGAGGTCTTGTCAGACCAACCTCATAGTATTCCTTGACTGGGTAACTATGGCAGTGGATAAGGGTCATGCAGTGTATTTACTCTGCTTCAGCTTAGGCAAGCATTTGACTCGGTGCCTAACGCAAGGTTGCTGAAGAAGCTAGAGAATCTGGGTGCAACAAAGGACATAGTTAGATGGGGGACCTGGTTATAAGGGAGATAACAGAGGTTAGTGGTAAATGGATTCTGATCTGAGGAGATGGAGGTCACCAATAGGGTGCCAGAGGGATCAATCGTGGGTCCAGTTCTTTTCGATATGTTCATTAACAACATAGGAGAAGGAATTAAGGGCAAGATGTGTCTCTTTGCAGATGACACTAAGTTCTGTGGTATGGTAGACAGTGAGGTGGGAGAAGGGAGATGCATAGGGACCTGCAAAAGTTGGAGATGTGGTCCAAGATATGGCAGCTGAAATTCAACCTTAAAAAGTGCAAAGTGATACACATAGGGAACACAAACCCCAGAATGGAATATTGGAAGGGCGGGGTTAAGCTGGGCACTACCTCTGAGAAAAGACACCTAGGAGTCATCATAAGTGGCTCCCTTCAACAGTCTAGCCAGTGTAACAAGACCTACAGTGAGGCAGACAGGATGCTGGGGTGTATCAGGAGGGGTTTTGACAACAGGAGGAAAGAGGTATTACTGCCTCTCTATAGATGACTGTTGAAGTCAAACCTGGCGTGCTGTACTGAGATCTGAATTTCTCAACTAGGGAAAGGCAAGGTCAGACTGCAGATGGTGCAGTGTAGTGGGAAACCAAAATGATTCAGAGCCAACAGGGCAGATCCTTTGAGGCTTGATTAAAGGCACTGAACATGTATTGGCTCAAGGTCAGATGAGAGGAGTGATATGATAAGAAACCTTCAAGTTCTCAAAAGTATAAGCAAGGTGAACTGCAAGGAACTATTCAACAGGCGTAGCTTATCTAGAACATGAAGACATGAGTGGAAGCTGGCGGGGGAGGTTCAAGAAGAATGTGAGAAAGTTACTGAATCATGGAACAGTCTGCCAGTGAATGTGGTGGATGCCCAAACCATTCATAGTTTCAAACACGGCTGAGACAGAGTTAAGGGCATGGTACTCACTTGGAGGGGTAGTAGCAAGACAGGGAGCAAGGGGATAGATTATGTCAGACAAAACCCCCATATTAAGAAAAGATCACGGGTATGATAGGGTGTCACGGACAGATTGGAAGGACAATTTTTTTTTCCTGCTGTCATTGTCTGTGTTTCTTTGTTTCTATGCACTACATAGGGTTTAATCCTGGAAATATTTTTTAAAATTGGGACAACCCACTGTGGACCACCTCTTTCACTTGATATTCCAAAGACAAGCCTACAGTCCACCGTTACCTCAGGATTCTTTACCATATCCATGGCTCCTGAGGTTATGTCATTAAACAGAGAAACATAGAATTTGTCCACATAGAAACATAGAATTTGACGGCAGATAAGGACCGCTTGGCCCACCTAGTCTGCCCATTTCCCTACCTAACGGATAAGCTGCAGATCCTAGTTAAACAAAAGCCTACTTCCTCCTACCCCACCACTAGGACTGCCTTATGTCTGTCCCATGCATTCTTGAATTCCCCCACTATTTTTGACTCTATGACCTCCTCAGGAAGGCTGTTCCATGCATCTACAACCCTCTCTGTGAAGAAATACTTCCTCACATTACCTTTGAGCCGTCCCCCCTCTATCTTCAAATTGTGCCCCCTTGTTCTTGCACATCTAATTTTCTGAAAGATCCTCTTGGACTTTGTTGATTCCCTTGAGGTATTTGAAACTTTCTATCATGTTCCCCCTCTCCCTCCTTTCCTCAAGGCTACACATCTTAAGCTCCTTTAGTCTTTCTTCATATGTCTTCTGGTGCAGACCCTGCACCATTTTGGTTGCCCTCCTCTGGACAGCCTCCCCCCGTCTATGTCTTTGCGGAGACAGGGTCTCCAGAACTGTACACAGTACTTCAGATGTGGTCTTACCAACTGTCTGTACAGAGGGCCAACAACTTCCTGTTTTCTACTGGTGATGCCTCTCCATATGCATTCCAGTATCCCCCAGCCCTCCTTACTGCCTTCTCACATTGCTCGCCCACCTTTCGGTCATCTGATATGACTACCCCCAGGTCCCTTTCCATTTTTGTTGTTGTCAGTATCTCACCCCCCATTGTGTACTCTTGCCCTGGGTTTTTGTTTCCCAGGTGCATTACTTTGCACTTCTTTGCATTGAATCTAAGCTGCCATACATTTGAGCATTCCTCCAACCTTGCCAAGTCCCTTTTCATCCTTTCCACTCCACCTTGCGTATCAACCCTGTTGCAGATCTTTGTGTCATCTGCAAAGAGACATACTTTCCCTTCCAGTCCCTCTGCAATGTCACTTATAAAGACAGTAAACAATGCCGGTCCCAGTACTGAACCCTGCGGTACCCCACTAGTAACCCTCCTTTCTTCACTGTGGACTCCATTTACTACGACCCGCTGTGTCCTGTTGTCCAGCCAGTGTTTTACCCAGGCTACCACCCTGGGACCCACTCCCAGACTGGCTAATTTGTTTGTTAATCTTTTGTGCAGGACTGTGTTAAACGCCTTGCTAAAGTCTAGGTAGGCCATGTCTACAGCCCCCCCAAGTCTACTACTTTGGTCACCCAGTCAAAGAAATCAATTATATTTGTTTGACATGACCTTCCTGCTGTGAATCCATGCTGCTTTGGGTCCTGTGCCCCACTGGCTTCTAGGTACTCAACAATTCTTTCCTTCAGAAGTGATTCCATCATTTTCCCTACCACTGAGGTCAAACTGACAGGTCTGTAGTTTCCTGTCTCTGTCTTGCTCCCACTTTTGTGAAGAGGAATCACATCTGCCCTTCTCCAGTCCTCAGGCACCACACCATCCTCCCATGATTTATTAAAAAGGGTAGTCAGTGGTGTTACTAGTTCTTCCCTAGTTCTTTTAGAATTCTGGGGTGAATTCCATCAGGCCCCATTGCTTTATCCACCTTCAGTTTTAAGAGTTCTTTCAGAACCCTTTCTTCTGTGAAAGGACTAATATCAACCCCCCTATCCAGAGTGCTTCTATTGACTGGATTTGGTATCTTTCCCTGCTTTTCCATTGTGAATACTGAGCAGAAATATTCGTTCAGGATCCCTGCTTTTTCACTGTTCCTCTCTGCCCAACCACCTTCCTCTTTATTCAGCCTCAGTATCCCTGCCTTCGTCTTTCTTTGCTCCCTATTGTACCTATAAAAGGTTTTATCCCCCTTCTTAACCGAGTTGGCTATCTTTTCCTCGGTTTGGGCCTTTGCTATTCTGACTGCCTTCCCCACTTCCTTCTACTTTAACTGGTATAGTTCTCTGTCCTGTTCTTTCTATGTTTCCTTATACTTCCTGAATGCTTTCTTTTTCTCCCTTACCTTCCCCGCCACTTCTTTTGAGAACCATAGTGATTTTTTTTGTTTTGATTTATTTGCTTCACACAAAGGCTTGTTGCCTCTGTGATGGCAGTTTTGATGTTTCCCCATTATTGCTCCACCCCACCTTCTTGCCTGTTTGCTAATGCTTTTCTGAGGCACTCTCCCATTTTGACAAAATCAGTCCTCCTGAGGTCCAGTACCTTCACTTTTGTGTGGCTTGACTCTACAGCTAAGTTTATTGTGAACCACACTGTTTGGTGGTCGCTTGTTCCCAGATGGCTACCCACTTCAAGATCAGAGATCCTTTCTCCGGCCACATTTGAGAGTACCAGGTCTAAAATTGCTCCCTTGCGAGTGGGTTCCAGCACTAGCTGTGTGAGGCATGCCCCCTGTAGGGCATCGAAAATGGCCCTGCTCTTGGATGTGGCTGCAGCAAAGGTGTTCCATTTAACATCTGGCATATTCAGGTCCCTCATCAGCAATATCTCCCCTTTCTCTGCCATCCCAAGTATGCTTTCTATCATTCCCTTGTCCATTTCCTCCCCCTGAGACGGGGGTCTGTATACAACCCCTGTGCGGATTGTGGGGCCATTTCCAGTCTCCAAGGTGACCAACAGTGCCTCCTCTCCTCCCTGTTTACCCTTTAGTTCTGTTGCTTTGATCTCTTCCCTCACATAGACAGCTACTCCTCCTCCTCTTCCCTCCCTGTCCCTCCTGTAGATTGTGTACCCTGGTATGTTGACATCCCAGTCATGGTTCTCTGTGTACCATGTTTCTGTGACTGCCATGATATCCAGGTGCCCCTTTTCCATCAAGGCCACCATTTCGAGGAGCTCTTTACCTAGACTACGGGCACAGATACTTATTATCCTCCATTTTATTATGGCTTTATTTCTTTTTGCCCCATCCCTGTCCTTACTACCTTTGTCTTTTTCTCCATTTACCCTTCCCTTATCCCTATCGACTGCTCTATCTTGATGTTTACCTCACTAACTACCCTGATTTTTTTTGGGAGGGGCTTGGATTTCCCTTCTCCTTTTCAGTACCTCCCCCCTTGGGGCTAGTTTAAATGCTTGTCAATGAAGCATTTAAACCTATCACCTAGGATCCTGGTTCCCCTCCTGGATAGACGCAGACCATCACGCCTGTATAGGCCTGCATCCCTCCAGGTGGAGCCCCAGTCCCCAATGAAGCCAAATCTCTGAGCTCTGCACCAGTTTTTCAACCTGCCATTGAATCCCATGGTGTGGAGTACCCTAGCCTCATCCATGCCATAGACAGGTAGCACTTCCGAGAAAGTTACCATGTGTGCTACTTATCTAAGGCCCCTCCCCAACTCCACAAACTCCTGTTGCACTGCTCTGATTCCATTCTCAGCCAGGTCATTCATCCCTAGGTGGTTAATGACATCCAGCTCACTCCCCCTTGAAGCTGCTTCCACAATCCTGAGGATTTGTTTCCTGTCCCTCCAAGCCATGGCGCCGGGCAGGCACCTTACCTCCCTTTCCCCTCCCTCCCCCAGTTCTACCCCCCCTAACAATTGAGTCCCCCACCAGGAGTTATTTCCTTCCCCTGTGGGGTCCTGTGCCACCCTCCTGTGGGTCTTCATTGTGGAGGTTCCCAGCATCCTCCTTGGTCTCCACTGCGGGTGCCTCCATAGAGGAACCATGCTCCGCCAGAGTGGAGAATGAATTGTCCACAGATAATAAATGCTTGGCCCACCCAGCCTGACCATTTTTCTCTGCCTATACTGTCACTGAAGATCCTACCTGATCTCCAGATACCTCCATTTCCCACGCTTTCCTTCCATGATCTGTTTGTGCCTATCCCATGTATCCTTGAAGCCCACCACCTCTGCAGGAAGACAGATCCAGGAATCCACAACTTTCAGTGAAGTACTTTCTCACATCCCTCATAAATTCCCCCCTTTCAGCTTCAGTCCATTCCCGCGTGTTCTCGTACACCTTCTCTTCTGAAAAATACTCCCTTCCTGTACCTTATTCACCTCTGTGAGGTATTTATAAGGCTCTATCATGTTCTCTCAGTCTCTCCTCCTTTTTATGTAGCCCCTTCACCATTTTAATTGTCCATTTAAAAGATGGCAAAATTGACAAATTCCTGTCTTTTGAAAATTTGGCAGTTGACACTTTGCCAAACCTTCTGTTAGAAATGCTATTTAAACAACTGTGTTGGGCTGCTGTTATATCCAATACAACAGCAGCCAGCTGAGAATGAACCATCATTTCAGATGATTTTGAAAGAAAGCAGCCATTTGAAGGGATCCAGCCCATTAACCAGGAGAAGACCATCCTACAGAAAAGCCAGTCAGAGTTGATGGAGCCACTGGGCTACACTGGAGCAAGCACCAGCCAGCAGCCAGCCATATTTGTTGCAGCCAACCCACAGCCAGCACAGCAGGGCCAGTCCACACCAGCACTAGGCAGGGTCAGTCCTCACCAGCACAGCAGGGTCAGTCCACACCAGCACAGCAGGGCCAGTCCACACCAGCACAGCAGGGTCAGTCCACAGCCAGCACAGCAGGGCCAGTCCACACCAGCACCAGGCAGGGTCAGTCCTCACCAGCACAGCAGGGTCAGTCCACACCAGCACAGCAGGTCCAGTCCACACCAGCACTAGGCAGGGCCAGTCCACACCAGCACTAGGCAGGGCCAGCCCACAGCCAGCACAGCAGGTCCAGTCCACACCAGCACTAGGCAGGCAGCACTTTATAATCCAGGAACTGAGCCAGAGGGGGAAGAAACCTAGCCAGGATCAGACAGCCAGGCAGCATTTTTGATCCTTCAGCAGCCCAGGAATGGGTTTGATTAAATCCAGGATTAAATATGGACCAAGAGGAGCAGCAGCACACAGCAAGGTGGACCAGGAGCCCCTGCATCCAGAGTGGATGAAAGATGTATACATTAATTTCTCCTAGAGTGGGATTGGGCATGTAATGTTTATGTGTACACCAAAAATGCAGTGTGATGGTGTGCAGATAGGCACTAGGCTGGCTTCCCCACCCCCAAAAAAATATTGTTCTTTTAATCTGTAATAAGTTATGAAAATTTGATGAGCCGAGTTTTCATCAGATAGGCAACATCAGAGGGAAACTTTTTAAACTGCATATTTCCCAGTGTAGTGTACTTTGTTAGTAACAAATGAGGTATGATATACTCTGGGCAGTTGGGCTGTCTCCTCATGAGCTTCCTTTGTTTGCTTGGAGTGAGGACAAGACAGAAAAATATAGGTCAGAGACTCGGGCAGATTCACTTTCCATCATCGCCCTGGCTGTGTTTCTTGCACACATCACAATATTAATTAATCATTCTATGGGGTAGCAGCATTTCTTCTGTGTGGTGTGTGGCACTGTGGCAAGAAAGTTTCTGTGCTTTGCTCCATCCATATTTTTGACTTAATATGCACTGCCTGCCATAACACCATCACTAGATGCCCCTGTATTCACTGCAGTGCTGTGTACAAATATGGTGCGGCTATGTAAGTAAACTATTGTCTACTCTGTGAGTCTTGGTGTAGCTGTTTACTTTACTGTAAATATTAATGCTCTGGAATGTAATAATAAAATTATAGTTTTATTTTCTCCTAAGGAGAAAGCATGAGCAGTAAAATGACAAGGTTCTTCCCCGAGTCTGCTGAAAAAATTAGAAAAGTAATTTTGTGTGCCGGCACAATGGCATGTGCAGTGAACACCAATATGAGAGTGCCCTTGAGGATGTGACACTCTCTGCCCAATGCAGAGCAGTGTTGCAGGGGTGTGACAGTGCCACACCAATCAGCACCAAGGCTGACTATGACAGAGTTTCTGGCTTGCTGGATGGGGACGGCACCAACTTCAAAAGAAGTTGCTGTCGCTTTGATCCGCGCCACCCAGCAAGTCAGGCTGATCTGTCATGGTCAGTCTGGAATGCATGGAATGTGTGCCTGCAACAAAAAACTGTCCATCAATGTCTGTTGCTGGCAGCTCTAACTGTCCCCCAAGCCGACCTTCTCTGTCAGTGCCCCACCCCCCCACACACAAACAGTAGTGACACTGGGTGTGCTCAATCCCCCAGTGTCTTTCCCTAAAATAAAGAAAACTGTCCCTAGTCCTGTTTGAAAAATGTCCATCGATGTCTGTTGCTGCCACCCCCCCAAACATAACATAGTGACACTGGGGGTGTCCAATCCCCCAGTGTCCTCCGCATAACTGTCCCTGAAATAAGGAAAACTGACCCTCGTCATTTTTTTCCACGACAAGAAGAAAACCGTCCATTGACGTCTATTGCACCCCCTCCCCCCCAAACATTACTCAGTCACACTGTAGCTGCCCAATCCCCCAGTGTCCTCCATTAATAGAAAACTGTCCCTGAAATAAAGAAAACTGTCCCATATTGTTTTTTTTAAAACCTGAAAAAAAGAAAACCGTCCATTGTGTATGCTGCACCATTACCCACACACACCCGACCTGACCACTCAGGACCCTTAAACCCCCCCCCCCACACCATACTTACCAACTGGAGATCCATCGGCGTACTCTTCTCTAGACCTCAGACACGTCTTCACTCTTCAAAGTCCAACCGCAAACTTAGGTAAGCGCTTAAATATATTCCAAAGGGGTTTTCAGTTTCAATGTATTTCAATGGGGTTTTCAACTTAGTGGAATAACTTAGCCATTTTTTTATATTTTTGGCCCGGATTTTCAACATACTTTTTTGGGGATCCCACCTTAAGAACAATTAAGTGACATAATGCAATTATGTCCTGAAAGATGATTTCGCAGTCACTGCGCGAAATCACCTTTTGGGCAGGAGTTGAAAATTGTCCCCACCTTTCTTCATAAGGTGGGGTCATAAGAAGGCTATTTTAAAAATCTGGTGTAAAAATATTAAAAAACAAAAAAGTTATGAACCTGCATTGAAATCTGCGAGCAGAAGCATGCAACTTTGTCAATTTTTAATATTTTGACCCCAGATTTTCAACATTTCCATTTCTTCACAGCACCTCATGAATATGACAGCTGTCATTTTTCAGATCCTGGCCAAAATATGTTTTTGCATCCGAAAGGTGATTTCGCTGTTACTGCACAATATCACCTTTCAGGCAGCAGTTGAAAATTTTCTCCACCTTTGTTTATGAGGTGGGGTCATAAGAAGGCTATGTTGAAAATCTGGTGTAAAAATATTAAAAAACAACAAAGGTATGAGCTTCCATTAAAATTTGTGAACATAGGCCCAGACAGCTTTACCACAAACTTTTATAAGACTTTGAAAGATCAAATAGCCCCAATTCTTCTAAATACATATAATTATATATTTGAACAGGGCATCTCTGATTTTTCTCTCACATCTGCCTCCATTGTAGTCATCCCTAAACTGGACCGGGACCCTTTACTTCTTACTAACTACAGACAAATATCACTTATTAATGTAGACTTTAAGATACTCTCAAAAATATTGGCCAGCAGACTTAACCTCATCAGTTGCGAACAAGTAGGTTTCGTTAGGGGCAGACTGTCAGCCGACCACCTCCGGAAGATATCCTATCTCCCCTTGGCATCTGGGGAACTCCATTACTCTGCGGTCTTGTTATCCCTGGATGCCAAGAAAGCATTCAATATGGTTTCTTGGGACTACTTGTTTACTCTTTTACCAAAATATGGCATACCTAGAGAATTCGTGCAATGGGTGAAAGTGTTATATCCTTCTCCAATTGCAAGGATGTTATGTAATGGCATGCTGTCTTGCCTCTTCCCTTTACATCAGGGGACCAGACAAGGATGCCCTCTTTCACCCTTTCTATTTAATCTTTTCCTGGATCCCTTGATCCGTAAAATTAACTCCCCTCCTAGTCACCGGTATTCCAATTCACAATACAGAATATAAACTCTCAGTGTACGCAGATGATAGTCTGCTTCACATCTCTTCCCTTGTGAATTCTCTCCCTTCGGTCTTAGAGATTATCTCTCAGTTTAGTATTTTTTCTAATTACAAATTAAGTCTTGCTAAAACAGAGATAATGCCTCTTAATATTAAAACTCGCAGGGTGGATGTTGACCACCTGGGCCTAACCTGGAGGAAAGACAAGCTGAAATATTTAGGGATTTTTGTTACTACTTCCCTTAATAAATTCAAACAATATAACTTAGATACTATAATTTCCCGTATCAAGCTGGACTTAGATCGCTGGTCATTAGTGCCCTTCTCTCTCTGGGGAAGACTGAATGTCATTAAGATGAACGTTCTTCCCCAGCTGTTATATCCCCTACAGATGTATAATTGGTCAGTCCCTTATTCTTGGTTTACCCATGTGCACAGGATTCTCGCCTCCTTCCGCTGGAAAGGCAAGGTGGCCCGCTGAGCATTATCAAAACTAATGAGGAATAAATAAGATGGAGGACTACAAGTCCCTAACTCTTTATGTACTATCTAGCCTTACACCTCAGCAGATTCGCTTATTGGCTACAATTACTAAGAACTACATCTTATACCCCGCAATGGGTAGACATAGAGCTCTCCATTTGTTCCCCTCATGGTATGGATCCCAGCACACTCCCTTTCTTATCAAGAAAAAACTGCCTACCCAATTGCGAGATACCCCCCTTAAAGCATCTCTTCATACTCACTCACAACTTTGTTCCCTTTTGAAAATTTGTCCTGAAAGGAATAATCTTTCAACCCTTAATTGGAAACTCTAAACTTCAGATTGCAGGCCAGCTGCTTTCCAAACGTTTCTGTCCACACATGGATGTGGATAAAGTAACAGACCTTACACAAGGTGGCAAATTGCTTTCTTATCAGGGAGCCCATGATCTATACCATTGCCCCCCCCCCATCTAGTTTCAAATACTTCCAAATAATCCACATGCTCTCTCAATTTTTTGTCAGGGCCCCTGACAGAGTCCTCTTAGTTCATTACTAACACCCCTATTCTCCTCAGCCCCCTCCTCCTGCCTAGTATCATATTACTGTCATTCACTACAAACACTGTTGGCCGACTGTGAAGGTCCCAGGTTTTATAGCTGGGACACGACCTTGCCCCCAACTACATCTACCAGAGATTGGCAGTGCATCTGGAAGCAACTGTACCAATTTATAAAATGGAGTAAATACCAACTTATGCAGTTTCAAATAATGCACAGCCTCTACTACACCCTTGTGTGGTTGCATCAGATGGGTCACCTCTCTAATGATCTGTTTTAGATGTGGTCAAGAATCTGATTTCCTATACCACATACTATGGACCTGTTGTAAAATTACCCCTTTTTGGAATGCAATACTTTCCCATCTGGACTCACTTTTGGGGTTAGCAGATGCCTTTAGCCCTGAAATTTGCACAGTGGGGTATTTCCCAGACTCCCTTATTGGTAACCAGAAGGCGCATATAGCTTTGATCTCAGCATGTGCGAAGAAAGTTATCCTCCACCACTGGCTAGATTATGATACCCCCCATCTCCTAGAATGGTATAAAGAAATTCTTTTTGCCCTACAAGCTGAATGCCAGGTGGCTAGCCTTTCCAGTAACATATCTAGATGCATGAGAATCTGGGAACCTCTGTTAACACTCTTGACCTTATAAGGATTGAGGGCTATTGTTAGCTCCTCTTCTTTCCCCCTCTAGGTTTAGGGGCGCCCTTCTCTCTCCCTGCTTCTCTAGCTATTCCTGAATCTTTTTTTAGGTTTTTACATTGTGAGCCTGACTGCTAGAAACATGAGTAAGTCTGCTTGAACCCTTCCTTATATTTAAGCATAAACTCTGGTGGTGGAGGGTGGTGGGGTGTGGGAGGGTACTAGGGGTGGGGAAAGTGTAGTATATAAAATTGCCATACAATAACTACTGTATTTGCAGATGCACATTTCAGTGTTGCTTTTTTATTTTCACTGTCGACTTGTTGTACTCTGCCTTACGGTTTATTGCTGAATAAAGGGTTACCCGTTAAAATAGTGACTTCAAAATCGCGACTAAAAAATAGCGAGAACAGAATAGCGACTGAAATATTAGCGAGTGCTACAGTACAGCGCATGTACAAAAACAGCGACTATACCGCATCGTTGGAGTCATTTGGGTGACTCATCATGACAGCGACTCCACATAACAGCGACAGGGAGTGGATAAGGGATGAAAGTGGAGCCAAGCAGATCTGCATATGTACACGTTCTTGACCGAGTCTCCTGAATGTTGTGTGGCTGAGAATTGTACTTGAAGGCAACATGGATCAGCAGAAGGTCAGGCATTTAACTTCTATCAGTATCCCTGCAGCAGGTGAGAAAGATCTATTGGCTTTTTGGATAAGGTTGGGACTAGCAGCCTCAGACACAGCTGACAGGCCAGCTTTCTCAGGGCTTCTCGAGTGTGGAGTACCTAGGAATGGGACCAGAGAGTTCTCTTTTATTGGACTGCATCTGATCAAAGTGAGAAACATTGGACACTTTTCTTTTCTCCTTACTGTCTTTCCTGACATTTTTTGTGGTTTAGGGCTCCAAATATTCAGGAGAAAGGAAGAAAAGTCAATTTTTCTGAGAGTGTTCCTGAGAGTAGTTCAGTCACACAGCCTGCTACAAATAACACTGTCAGGCATGAAAACACAAATAAATGTTTTATTTTTATTCATTTATTTTTTTACGCAGTAAAATTAAAAAGCTTGTTGACAGTGGCAGCCTTAGGCACTTTCAGTCTTGGTGGCTGTTACCCCCCAAACACACACACTGCTTGTAAAGACTTAAGCAACATTGTCAGTATGTGGTATAATTATTGCAGGTGCTGTCAGAGCATTAAAAGACTCACATTTAACTTCTGTTCAAGATGCGATTATTACCTGGGCGCTGTAAATGTAGTCGCTACAATTTAAGGTCGCTAAGTTTTATGTTGCCAATATAGACTCACTCATTTAACAGTCATGATTTTTTTGTGCTGTTTTTACATGGAACCAAATAAAGCATATTAAATTTGGAAATTTGTGAATGCAGGCGTTACTTAGGTAATTTTTAATATTTTGACCCCAAATTTTCAACATTGCAATTTCTTCACAGCACCTCATGAATGTGACAGCTATCATTTTTCAGATCCTGGTCAAAATGTGTTTTTGTATCCCAAAAGGTGATTTAGCAGTCGCTACGTGAAATCATCTTTCAGCCAGGAGCTGAACATTTTCTCTGCACTTGTTCATGAGGTGGGGTCATAAAAAGGGTGTGTTGAAAATTTGGGGCACAAATATTACCAAACAAGACAGTTACACTGCCCAACATCATCACTTCTACTTTGTATTCTTAAATGTTAAAGAGCTGCTGACGCCTCAAAAAAATCTTTAAAAAACATAATAATTAGGTACAATTTGGCCTGCATTACATTTACATTTTCTATATTTCTTTACCCCATAATTTATTATTAAGGAAATTTGCATGGGTACATGATCTTTGTTCCTTGGAGAGTTTTCAGAGTCCGTCTGCCTCTATAGTTTACTCCCTACTTCAAGTCATAATCCTCTGTTGTGACATCACAATCTGTTGCTATGGGAGTAACTATGATACCACAATGAGTGCTCTATGACTTCAGGTAAGGAGAAAGCAGCAGAAATAGATAAACTCTTCAGGAGCAAAGATCCTGTTTTCATTCAAATGACCTCAGTAATAAATAATAATGAGGAGGAGGAGGAGGAATACAGCACTAATGGGAAATCAATTAATCAATCAAAATCTTTATTTATCCAGGCGATCATCATTGAGCTAGGCTCATTTGCAAGATGGACCTGGGGATAACAGGGTCAGGTACAAAAGGAAATACATTACATATGAAAATAAAAGTACACACATACACAATTATATATACACTACATACAATTTACATCTGAGAACAAAGGCAACAATGGAGACATACGGTAGAATACCTGGCTGACATAATACAAGAGAACCATATACAGGGTCAGGTACACAAGGAAATACATTACATATGAAAAAGTAAGTAGACACATACACAATGTAATATACACTGTATATAATTTACATTTGGGGACAGAGGCAACAATGAAGACATATTGTGGAATACCTGGCTGACAGAATAGAAGAGAACCATATACAGTTGTGAATCAATAAGTTGTGGTCCAAACACATGATAGTAAGTTGCGGGGAACCATTTATGGGTGGCAGCCCCCAAATGCGGTTGTAGTTCTGTCTCTTAAACTTGGGAATAAATTTAGACGCTGACGGACGGCACAGTGGCGAGCAGGGATGGCAAGAGCCATGTTGGGGGAGGGAGAGGTCGAGACCCAATAGCGCGTATTTTGTTAGGGTTCCATGGTTGCTTTTCAGGTGTCAGGGTAGGGAAGTGGGAAAAAGGCAGAAGAGCTAGGGTGAGAATTGGGTTGCCAGTGAGGGCTGAGATGGGTAATAGGTACTTTGAGCGGTTGGAGTAAAACAAAGGGTCATGAATATGTATAAGTGGACGAAGAGAGAAAAAAGAGTGAGATTACGGAGTTATGGTGGTAAGAAATTGATAGGATAGAGGAACTTAAGTCGGGATTAAGGAAAGCATTTGCAGGGTTCCTTGATGAGATGAAAGTAAAGTGTTTTGAAGGTAGAGTCACTGACCGGAGTACTCAGCTTCAGTGTTTTCTGAAGTTTGTTCCAGAGAGAAGGCAACACTGTACTTATAGCCACTTTACCAAAGCGAGATTTGTCTCTGGGAACTCTCAGTGAGATGGATGTAAGGCTTCTCAGGGCATACTTGCCTATTTGGTTTAAAGGAAGGCAGTCAGTAATGTATTGTGGAAGTCTGTTAGAGATTGCTCTCAGTGTTCATAGGGCAGCATTTCTGTTCCGTCTATATTGAAGGGTTGACCAGCCCACTGCTGTATATAGGGAGCAGTGGTGGGTAGAAAAGGGGAGACCTGTGATGGATCTCAGAGCTCTATGGTACAACATGTCCAGTTTTATGAGATAAGAGGCAGGACATTGACTGTACAGGAAATCCGCATAGTCTATTAAGGAGAGGAACATTGTTTGGACTAGATGTACTTTAGAAATACAAGCTGGACTGTGTCTAAATCTAACATTTTGCTAAAGTTCTCCTGAACATGTCACCAGCTCTTTAATAAAATGATTCCTTCACTGAAGCAATTTTCAACCCCCCCCATGACACTAATGCACACGGCAAACATTCAGCAATGACAAATGCTTATTATGTTGGCTCGCACTTGTGAGGCCAACATATTGCATTAGTAGCAGATTTGGAGGTGGGTCAATGTTGGGCGAATGCAGGGCATGCATCAGTAGGTGTGCCCCTCATTCCCCAATAAGCCAGAATGCAGGCACCACACCAGGAATACATAATGTGGCAAGCACATCTACGAAAAGGTCCACTGCAATGACAGCCAAGCTCGTCATGCAGCGGCACCATAACATGCCCTCCCTACGTGCCTATCCTGGTGAACCCCTTCCAACATGGTGGCACTGACTGCAGCCGCGTGGAGAGCCGACTTCAGGGGTGCCCAATTCCCCCTGTTGGCATGTCTCAACCCATGTCATTTGCAGATGGGGGTGCCCATTCCCCGTTGGCATAATGAAACCCATCTCCCATTTAAAGTATGTGCCGAGGGGGTGCTCAATCCCCTCAGCATCATGTCCCGCTTCCCGGTTTCATATGCCGATGGGGGAGCCCACTCCCTGTCGGCATAATGTCCTCCCATTTGTTGTGTGTCGACAGGGATGCCCAATCCCCTGTCAGCTACAGAACCCCCCCCCAAAGAACAACACTCAGGTGGCACACTTGGAGCTCACCCCAGCGTGCCAAATGACCCTGTAAAAGAAACACTGTCCCAAGATTTTTTTTTTAACCTGCAAAGCAGAAAGCGGTCCCTCATCGACTGGTGACCCTCCCCAACCCGCGCCCACCCACTGTGCACTCTGCCTCCCCATACCCTCACCCCATACTTACCTCTGGAGCATGGCATGACGATCTTCAGTGGACCGGGAACACATCTGCACTCTTCAAAGCCGCACCACTTAACTGAAGAAATGCCGTAAGCTGTATAATGGTATAAATAGGGTTTTTTCAACTTGTGCATATCTCAGGCATTTTAGATTTTAGACCCAAATTTCAACATAAGCTATGGGGACCCCTTCTCATGAATTCAGTCACTGTCATGGCATTATTCAGTCCCAAAAGCTGATTTCAAAGTCACTGCACGGAATCACCTTTCAGGACTGATTAATGAAACGACAGTGCCACTGTTCATGAGGGGGGCTCTCAAAAAGCCTATGTTGCAAATTTGGTGAAAAAAATCTCAAACTGGTTGTTTTATGAGTGTGCATTGCGCAGTTTCCATGCGCCCTTGTACCTTTGTGAATTTGTAAAATTTTCACTCCAGATTTTCAAAATTGGCATTTTTCCACACCTCCTTATGAACAGTACAGTTGTCATTTTACATATCCTGGCCGAAATGTGTTTTCGTACGTCTGGCGCAGAATAATGTGGTTGCTGCACAAAATCAGTTTTTGGGACAGTTTGAGAAAATGACGGTGACACTGTTCATGAACAGAGGTTCTAAAATGCCTATGTTGAAAATTTGGTGACGAACGGCCATAAAATGATTGTTACAAGCGTGTGTTGCCCAGTTTACATGCACCCTTGTAACTTCACAAATTTTCAATATTTTTATGCCAGATTTTCAACACTGGCAATTTTTCACACCTCCTTATGAACAGTATAGCTGTCATTTGTCATAGCCTGCCCAAAATGTGTTTCCGCACCTGTGGTGCACAATGGCGTGGTCGCTGTGGGAAATCAACTTTTGGGACTGATTAACAAAATCACAGTGCCACTGTTCATGAAGGGAGGTCCCAAAATGCCTATGTTGAAAATGTGGCTAAAAAAATCCCAAAAATAATTGGTTTACGGATGTGTGTTGCGCAGTTTCTATGCATGCTCATGACTTCACCAATTTTTCATATTTTCACTACAGATTTTCAACGTTGCCATTTTTTTACACCTCCTCATGACCAATACAGTTGTAATTTTTCAAATCCTGCCAAAAGTGTGTTTTCATCCCTGTGTCGCCAAATGGCATAGCCACTGTGCAACACCACCTTTCGACTAACAAACTGATTGTGCCGCTCTTCATGAGCTGGGGTTACAAAAAGCCCATATTGAAAATTTGGAGTGACAATACCAACAAAGGCCTATGATGTTAGGGTTTCCAACTGTAACACCCCACCCTGTAGAGACTGCTAGGCATCAGGGGTGTGACTTGGGATCATTGGCTGTAATGCTCATGCCATTCCACCCCCCCCACCCTGTAGCCAGTGACAGGCATCGAGGTGTGCCTTGGAGTGTTCGACCCTAAAGCTCACCCCATTCTCTTATACTGCACCTGTCTCAGCATATTTTCTTTTGGAATGGGGTAAGTATAAGGCCCAAAGACCCCAAAGCACACCACGACAGTTGTCAGTGTCTACAGGGTAGGGTGAGGTAAAATGGCATGAGTGTTATAGCTGACGCCCCAAAGGCACACCCCAATGCCTGTCAGTCTCTGCAGGGTGAGGGTGGGATTGGCATCAGTTCAATACTTCACTGACATTCCTATTATGCATCTCTAACTCCTGCACTACCAATGCCAATGCCAGCGAAACAACTTTCAGCATTGACAAATGCTTATTTTTAACTTAAGTTTGATACTTTGGGTGTGGGTTAAAACAAGAATTCATCAGGGTCCAGAAAGCCCACAAATCCTTTAAGTGCTCTAGCCAGCCCAGAATGCCTCAAAAATAGAGTAGGTGCATTCCCTATAGAAGCACTCCATCGGGGACTTTAACTGGGTAAGGGCATTCAATTTGGGGGGAGGCACTAATCTGGATTTGGTCTCCCCCTCCTTCCTCTTACCCTTTCCACAGCAATGTTTCCCATTCCCTTTCTTTTTCATCTAGGAAATCTCCCGTTGGTGAAGCTGCCTTCTCATCCTACTTTCCCAAACTGTGGTCCACCCTTCACCTGTCAATCTGCTCTGCCTCTTCTCCCTTAAGTCTCTTTTTCTTGACTTTTCTGCTGCCACCTGCAACTGTCTATGACCCCCTACTTCTTGACTCCCCTAATCATATTACCCTGACCACTGTTCTCTCTCCCTCCCAGTTATGCCTATAGTAATAATTTCCTCTTGCCTATCACAACTCAATTTGGTCTACCACAAGTAACTATTGTACTGTTTTGCCGTACAGTGTCTATGCTCCTTTACTCTATTGCTGTATCTGACTTCTATTTTTGTAATGCTGTTAATTACTATTTTTTTTTCTTCTCTTGAACTATCTTCTATACCCTTCACCCCCAGGACACATCTGGAAATGAACTGTTATCAACTCAGTATGTATTTCCTGGTAAAACCTTTGAAATCAATCAATCAATCAATGTGTTGTGAATTTTGGTTCCAAATGCATTTGGAACTCACTTGGAATGGAAAATTGACCCTAAATCCCAAACTGCATCCCCTAAACTGAATTCCCATGCTGCCCCCCCCCAGTTGTAGGTGCATTACTGCTTTCACCAAGTCCCCAGTGCCTGCATCTTTTGTTATGAGTAAGCCAAGTAGAGCCAAAGATTTCATCAGTATATATGGTTTACAGATCAAGGGACAGATGTGTAAAACATTAGCAGTGCTGTTGCCCCAACCAATTTTGGTATATTTTGTAGCAGAAAATTGAATTAATTTGTGCCCAGATTATCCAGTGACCACATCTGGATTTATTTACAAAACTTTGATATTCTGGTAATGAATGCAATGTCCTTGAAGACTTCTGGAAGCAAAATTACATGTGCAATTAAGTATATATAGGATAAAGTATGGGTCTTGGTGTGTGTGTAACGAGAATTTACACACACCTGAGGGGTTTGATGCTACATAAACCCTGAGAGCGAAGCTCGAGAGGTGTATGCGTAGCATCAAACCCTGAGGGTGTGTGTAAATTCAAGTTTACACACCGGGACCCATATTTTATTTTATATAATTGTTGGGCTTCCCTTTTTTGCCTTAGCAATTATATTAAAAAAAAAAAAGACTGCTGTGCCGGCGCAGTCAGATTACCTCGGCGCGCGAGGTCCACTTTCACTTTATTTCAGATATTGTTGTGGGGGTCCATCCAGTAGCCGTGTGGAACATCTGAAGTAATTTTAAAAATTACTTACTGCCGAGTGTCTGTGGCAGTTTCTCTCCATGGTGGGTTTGTGTAGGGGAACGGTTTCCTGTTCGGGACGGACACAGCGAGCAAGAAGTTTGAGCATGCGCAGTGTGGGGAAAACTGTGCGCATGTTTGCTGTTATAAACGCTCCTTTATAACGGCAAATTATGCCATGGTTTCCCAATGGGAAAAAGAGAAACTCATTAATTATACTGTGATAACACTCTGGTACATGTATTATAGATAGGGTGTGGTCATTGAGGTCTCTTCCCTCTTTCATCTGCCCTAGTCCTAACTTCCCAGAAATTGTATCACAAGATCAACATGCCAGTTTATCTCTTCTCACAATTAAACTTTACTGTGTTTTATAGTTCATAAAATGAGTGGCTGAGGTCACGTGATGTGCCTGATCGAGTGAACAGTGGGAAGAAACAGCTTTACTCTAGCACTAGCATAACCCAGATAGACCATCCTAGGGTAGCTGGTTCATTCCACTGGGGTGTCAAACAGATGAGGCATACTGATGAGTCCTGGTAGGCCGAAACACGTGTCTATGTCTTCTGTTGGCATCCTTTGCAGGCTGTGTGAGAGGCCTTTCGGCAACATGCATTTCTGCTTCAAGTTGAACCAGCATAGTATTCTGTGGTGATTTGCATATGCAGCCCATGATGCTTTGCATTGTGGGGGCATGTGTGATTTTGTATTTCTTTGAAACTTGGCTTCCCGACCAAATGCCCTTTAGAGTAACCATTGCCTCAGTGCTTGCGCACAGAGGTTCCTAGCCTAATCTGCTTAAAATAATGGCAATCCATCCATTTCTATCATTTTTGTGAGCGGTAAACATTTATACTGCTGAAGCGACATCAGATCACAGATGATGGCCTCCGATTTGGAATCTGAGGGGAAGAAATCAGACTTGCTTTCACTGTTCCCCTACCTGAAAAGTGCCAAGGCTTCAAGAGATACAAGCTCAATCAATCCCCTGCTGCTCAAGAGAGCTTGCAGCTGAGCCTACAACATCGGAACCCCTGACCCTAGATGACTTTCTACAGGAAATGGGTGGAATTAAAGAAGCTGTTTTGGAGCTGGCCAGTGATGTGAAAACCCTCTGCCCAGTCTTAGACAATCTCAGTAGGAGGGTAGGGAATACAGAAGCTCAGGTGAACTCTGGAGAGGGCCACTAGGCCAGAATGGAACCAAAAGATGTCTCCCTACAGTATTAAGTCTTCTGATTCATAGAACAGCTGGGCGACCAAGAGAGGCACAGTTGAAGGAATAATTTAGTACTGTTGGGCTGACAGAGAAAGCAGAGGGTCCAGACACTTTTCAATTTATACAAAAACTATTAACTGAAATCACTGGCCCTTTGCCACAAGACCCATCAAACACCATAGCGTGAGCACACCGAGGGCTGCACCCAACCCTGCTGGAGAGAGAGAAACCTAGGCCCATCATTTCCCAGCTGTTAAACTACCTGGACATGTCCAGACCAAGGGCCAGAACTCAAGGAGATACAGTGAGAGGGAAGGCGGCTTCCTTTTTCAAGATTTAACCCCACACATGTGCCAGAAGTAAGTAGTGTACAAAAACATTAAATCTGAACTGCATGCTGCCCAAATCAGATTCAGAATTGTCTACCCAAACAAACTGATTGTGACTATTCAGCAGGGACAGAAGCATTTTAATTCAGCCAAGCAAGGAACCCAGCAGCTGTCTGACTTTTTTGCAGACCTGTTTCTATCTCGCCACTGAGGTGGCAGTCCAGTGCCTTCGGCTGAGCTGCATTCCACAAGCTTATGCATTTGTGGCTGGTGGCAGCAGGGGGTAATCCTACTCTTGCTACTCAGAACTTTGGATTGCCAATGTGGAAGGATTATTGCTTTGTGGAACCCAACACTGCACTATGGATCCATGCAAGACCAGAAGGCATCTTGATCTCCTTGTGAGACTCAAGCGAGGGTTTCAGTCTCCTTCATTAAGATGGCAGTTTGGTGGGAAGCGGCATGTCCTGGGAACACATGGCACCATGCAGGACCAAACTTTGTATTCGTTGAATTAACTTTGCACACTAATGCTGGTATTCAGTTCTGTTTGTGGTGGACTGCATGATCTCAAACATTTCTAGCATGTAACAGGACTGCTGCACACTCCACACACACACCCCTGATTCACTCTCTGGCTCGACTGACACTGACATGTGCCATGGGACACAGAAATGCCATACTTTACAGTAAGGCTGTACAGATTCACACCTGCTATCATGTGGCTGTGAAAGGCACTTATTTGTGGCCACAGAACATTTGTTTCTTCCTCTGCAGGCTTTGCATGGACTTAATGGTGACTCACCCAAATAGAATTAATTCATCGTGAGATGGTGGGGACTTGAAAGCTGCAATTCCTTAGTATATTGCAGATTGTTCTATGGCAAAGGTTTTCACTGTTGTATAAAAAGGTTTGCTTAATTCCAATATCACCAATTTAAGGGTGACTATCAAGTTATTCAATATATATGGTTACTTTCTTTGAAACTGTTATCTGTGGTGGGTCAAGTTGTGGTTGGAGGGGAGCACTCCTGCTCTCTGACCCGATACTAAGTGCAGAAATGCAGAGCACACTGAACAGGATGGCACACAGATCACGCCCATCCATTTGGTGAGCTTTGTTCTCAGAATGATGGTACTGGCGGTTCCCACACTACCAACTGGCGACAAGACCGACTATGGGTGGATTGCCCAAATGTGAGCATTGCAATGTTTCTGAGCTGCAACTGGTCAATCATGGACCCACTGTTAAGAAGAGCAGTTGACTAGACTGGGGGCAGTCAGTGAGATTACCTTTATGTTAGTGTTGTCAGAACTAGTTTGAGTAAGATTCAAACCCATCTCGAACCCTGGTGTTCGAGTTCTAATTTAGAACTCGAATACTAGAGGGTTCACAAAAGGGTTTGAATCTTTGTAAAAAAATCTTATTTTTCTGTAGGCATTCGGTAAGCATCCCTCCCAAGTCCTGAATACAAATTTTCAGCACCAGAGTGAAAAAATCTTACTTTTTTACTGTCGGCAAAACTATCAGCTCCTGACTCCAGTACTGTTCCCATCCCGGCTCCTGCTCCAGTTCATTCATTATGACTGCATAGGGAGGCAGTATAGTGCAGTAGTTTAAGGCTCTGAGCTGCAAATCTGGAGACCTGGGTTTGAATCCTACAGCCCCCACTTGCATACTGTATGACCCTGAGCAAGTCACTTAACTTCCCTGTGCTTCCAGGTTGCACCGGTAAACAAGCTTTCAGCTTACAGTGTCTCGCCTGGTTAAACAATTGGGGGAAAAAAAAAATGGAAAAAAAAAACTGTTGTGGGGGGGGGGGACATTGTCGGTGATATTGCGCCTGTGTACTCCCGATCTCAGTCACCACCTGACCAACTACTCTGCGGTCATATGGTGCTCTAACCTGCACAGTATTTAAGCTGCATGGCTGTGTGAGTATTTACATTCAGTCCCAGATAGAAAGGAGTTGCAGCCAGTGACATTACACTCCGGCACTGCTGTGCCTGCTAATTGCGTTGCGAGTTGCAAATTGGTGGCATTTTTTTCAAAAGTGAACTGACTTGCCTCGCCTTCAACTACTAGAGTAAAAAAAAATAAAGCTAAAGTGTGGGTTGGGGTGAAAAGGTGGGGGGAGGCACGGGGACTGAGGAAAGAAAGGGCAGGAAGGAAAAACAGTTGTGTCTCTCTCGTCGGACACAGAGTGATGTTTAACAAACATCTGTCTGACTGCCTGCATCGGAGTGCTGCTTAGTCTTGCTAGTTGATGAATAACATTACTATATTTTGAATTTTCTGATTCTCCTGATCTATTTAAAATTAACAGCTCATCTCTGTCTGGTGGGATTTGTCATGGCACTCTTGGAGGGAGACAGAGCACCCTGGCTGAGGGAGGGGTGAAGAAAATATTCAGATTTTCACTTGTGCGAGAGAAAACAAAGTAAAAAAAAAATAACTGAATGGGTGAATGAACAGTGAAACATTTGTTGAATTAAGTATTGTTTAAAGCCAAGTAGCCAACAAACTGAAAACAAATGAATCCCTAGTCCCACAACCAAGTATCAGGAGGACTGTGCTGTGCTGAGGAGGGTCCTTCTCTTACTCTCTTTCACCCTGAAAAAAAACTTCTGATAAAAGAACAACACAACAAGGCAGTTTCATTTTCTTGACGCTGTTCTCCTGCGTTGTGTGCGTGTGACTCCACTGTGTCATCTCTTGTGGTCAGCCCATCACCCTGCTGCTGTGTTCCCTTCCCTTTGACTGCACTGTACCCTAATTATTACTACCCATTGTGTGTTGCCATGAGAGGCCCGGTGGCCAGTTCTGTGGTGCCTTTATCCTTAAATACATGACAGAAGCCTAAAAATATAATTAACTGTTGGGAAGAGAGACAGAAAAATCTCTTTCCCTGTGTTGTGTGTGTGACTCTGTCTCCTGTGGTCAGCCCATCACCCTGCTGCTGTGTGCCCTTTGACTCACTGCAGTGTACCCTAGTACCCAGTGTGTGTTACTGTGAGAGGCCCGGTGGCCAGTTTTGTGGTGACAATAGCCTTAAATACATGACAGAAGCCTAGAAATATATTTTACTGTTGGGAGGAGAGACAGAAAAATCTATGTCATTCTGCTGTATGTGTGACTCTATCTCCTGTGGTCAGCCCTTCACCCTGTTGCTGTGTGCCCTTTGACTGCACTGTACCCTAGTACCCAGTGTATGTTGCCGTGAGAGGCCCAGTGGCCAGTTCTGTGGTGGCATTATCCTTAAATACATGACAGAAGCCTAAAAATAAAATTAATTGTTGGGAGGAGAGACAGAAAAATCTCTTTCCCAGAGTTCTGTGTGTTACTCCGTCTCCTGTGGTCAGCCCATCACCCTGCTACTGTGTGCCCTTTGACTGCACTGTACCCTAGTACCCAGTGCGTGTTACTGTGAGAAGCCCAGTGGCCAGTTGTGTGGTGGTTCAACTGGATTCAGAATTACAATTAGTGACTGTTCACTTTGCCCGGCCTGCTTTGCATATGCCTTTGCCCAGCAGCCCAATTATTCTGTAAGTCTTGAACCTGGGATCCTTTACTTGCAAACTGTCATATTCTTCAGTTATCTTCAGTCCACTGCATCAGTGTCATACAGCCAAAACCAAATTTTGGAGTTGTAGCCAGTGATCACAGATCACATTTCATTCTTACACAGGAATTGTATATGTGTGTGTGTATGTGTGTGCGTGCGCAATATACTGCTGCTATTATGGCTGACACCAACATAGATGAAGCATCTGGTGCCGGTGTTGGAGCAGGTGTTGGTGGTAGTGGTAACCATGGTGTTAGCAAAAATAAGCAAAATGTTTCACATGATAAAAATTCAACAAACAGCAAAAGAGCAACAAAGAATTGTGGTAAAGGACAACCTTTTAAGAAAACTTGTGCTGCTGCTGCTGGGGTCACATGGAGAGACACCATAAGATATGATGTTCATGCTGTTAAAATCCCTGTGACTAGTAGTAATAATGCATGTGACAGTGAGTCCCTTTCTGACTCAGACAGTTGCTCTTTGCCTCAGATTGACACTGTTCTGTCTGGTGACATATCATCAGTTCCTCTATGAAGTGAAATGAGCAAGTCTGCTGACAATGAATCAGGTAGTGCACTTGCAAATACATTTGCCTCTGTTGGCAATGAAAAGGACATATCCAGTAAATCCACTACTTCTACGTTTGGCTAGCAATGAAAAACCCTCAAGGGCCCCTGCCCCCCTTCTAGCACCAAGGAGGATGTCTTTGGTTCTGCTCAGACAGGTGAAAAAACACAGTTTTTAGTTATTTTCCTAGCACTTGAACAAAATCTGTCACATCTGAAGTGTGGAATTATTTCTGTGTCAGTAAAAGTGATCCATGCACAGCAATTTGTTCCCTGTGTAAACAAAGTGTAAGCCATGGTAAAGTAGCGTCATGCCTTGGCACTACAGCTCTTAAACACCATCTGAAAAAACATTCAGTATTGCTTGATTGTCCAAAACCCATGTCCTCCATCTTCTAGACAACACGTGAGAAGAGTCAGGAATCTGAAATGGATAATGAATTGTCTGAACTTGATGCAGACAGAACCACTGCCAGCCCTAGGATCACCATTACCACCAAAGCCAGCACAATTAGCACCAGTTGCACATCCACTGATGGCATTGAATGTATAAGTCCAAGTCCACCATCTCAACGTCCATCTGGCCATCAAAGCACTGTATCTAATAAACCAGTAGGGACATGTTGTAAGCAGCTAACACTGTCTCAGGCATTTGAGAGGAAGAATACTTTTACCAAAAATCATCCAAAGACCCTTCATCTTAATCACAGAATTGGTGAACTGTTAGCTGGAGCCCTTCTTCCATACTCTTTTGTAGATCATGAGGATTTTAGGGAACTCATAAAACTTGCAGAGCCTTGTTACAATGTTCCTCATCGAATGTACTTTTCCTATGTTGAAATACCAAACATTTATCAGGCTTTAAAAGTGACAGTGATGCTTGCACTTAAAACTGCCGGGGGGGGGTTATTCATGTCACAACAGATATGTTGACCAGCAGTCAAAATATAGATTATATCTCCCTTACCACTGATTGGGTCACTTTTTCTTGTGCTTCTTCAAAAACAAAGACACCCCAATAGATGGTGCTGCTGCAAATAAAGAAGTTTGGGCAAAGTCATACAGCTGCCGACATCTTGCAGGAACTAAATGATCTCCGTCATGAATGGATTTTTTCTCACGTTTTAAAATGTGGTTTTATAGTAAGTGACAATGGAGCCAACATCTTGAAAGCAGTACAGGATGGAGGATTTATGCATGCATCTTGCTTTGCACATTGCTTACATTTAATTGTCATGGGGTTCCTGAGTAATGAAACACAAGTGGATGGTATGATTGCTGTTTGCAAAAAAATTGTGACTTACTTTTCACATTCAACCAAGGCTATACGAACATTGTCCACACTTCAAAAGAAACACAAGCTGCCCCAGCAAAAGCTGATTCAAAATGTTTCCACTCAGTGGAACTCAACTCTTTATATGCTGCAGCGCCTTTTGGAACAAAAGCAAGCTGTATATGACTATTGCTCCAATTACATTATTGGAGATGGCATTATGCTTCATGTGCTGCACTGAAAATTAATGGAGACAGTGTGCTGCATTCTAGCTCCTTTTGAGACAGCTACAAGGGACATGTCGTCTGAAGGTGCATCTCTGAGTCAGGTTATCCTACTCATAATGCTGATTTCACATCATCTTAGTGTTCTGACTCTACAGATAGAAAAAGACAGATCTGAAGCTCAGACAACATGTCGGCTGTATCATGGAAATCTCATAAAGAGAATGAACGAGCACTTCCAAAACAATGACACATTAGTTGCAATGACAAAATCAAAACACTACATCCTTGCAACTCTCTTAGATCCCAGGTTCAAGGCTACACATCTTCCACAAACAGATGATGTAGAGCATTACAAATGTCTGTTGCTAGATGAGTTGCAGCACTCATAGGAGTCAAACAAGACACGCACAGTACCCTCAGGTTGTCATCGCCATAACGTGCAGGTCCATCTTAACAAAGGGGTACAGAACTGGAAAATTCACCAAACATTATCAATAGTTGTTCCACAGCTGCCACTTCAACCTTTAGTAGCAAGCTAAATCTGTGACAAAACCTTTTCCAAATTGTTGCCATACCAGCTTACGCTGATTCCTCTTCTGAGTGTTCTCTGTCCATCATGGTAGCCAGTTACCTGCAAGAACCACTTATTCCTATTGATGCATGCCCTTTTGAATACTGTAGATCAAAAAAGTTAATATGGACTGAGCTGTATGATGAAGCCTGTAAATGTCTTGGTTGTCCTGCAACAAGTGTCTCTTCAGAACGCACATTTAGTACAGCTGGCAATATTGAGACAGACACCAGAAATAGGTTGCTGCCAGAAAATGTGCACACGTTAACGTTTATGAAAGTTAATAAGGCAAGATTTCCATGTCCCTACAAGAATATACAAGCTGACCCTGAAGTGATTGATGTTGTGGATGCGGATGGTGATGACAACTCAGATGGTGGTGGTTGGTAAGTACTGTGTGGGACTGAGTCTTTCTGGGCAAAAAAGAAAACTGTACAGAGTGCGATGAGGTGGGTTGTCTCTCTTCTCTCTTGATCTCCTACCATGGACTATATACCCCAAAAACTTTCACCATTTATGTGGCAAACTGCTTTGTAGCTTGGGCTTGTAACTTAAAGTCAGCAATTTTTTTTACAGGAAAATTTTAACATCAGTGGGAACAGGCTCAAATCTGGCATTAATGGGACACTGTCAACCATTTCTGTGTAATATTTTCTTTTCTTTTTTTTTTTAAGTATTTGTTTCTCCCCTGGCTCCACCAGCTGTCTCTCTGATGTCCCCCTCCCATCGCACCCAAGCATCAAACCCCCTTCCTTGTTGCCCCCACGACTTACCCTTCATGGTAGGTAGTGGGGAGCAACTCAGCCCATCAGCATGGATCCAGCTGAGGGAGGTGCCCTCTCAGGGCAGCGCTGCGGAGGGGGGTCATCATCATCCTGCAGTGGGAGACAATTTTTCCTGTTTTCTTGTGGAGTGCGAGTGTGCAATGCTGCCAATGATGCCCAGCATGTGCTTCCACACGCTGTACATTGGGCAGCTGCTCTCACTCCACCTCCACTTTGTGGGACCTGGCATGCCTGCCCCCAGCTACCGCTAGGGGTCAGACAAGTGCCGGTCCATGTCCCCACCCTCCCCCGGGAAAGGAGAGCTGTACTCTGGATGCTCAATCCTCTCCCTTCCCGGCTGACCTCCCGCGACCTACTTGCACCATGAACACAGGTCGCCGGTGTGCTAGGAGGTAAGGCAGTGATGCCTCAGCCCTTCACGCAACTGGGCCAGCTGTATAATATTATTTCTAGTTGAAAAAAAAAAACACATATTTTTGGATTTACCTTCTGTAAAATTGATTGATTTTGCTCTTTGTGTTTTATTTGCTTCCTTTTAGTAGTAAGTACCACTTACTTATGGCAGCAGTGCAATGAAAAACATTAACATGCCTGGCAAATCTTACCTCGATAAACTGTAATTTCAATTCCAAACTCTTGAACAACACAAAGACACCCCCCAAAAGCCACTCATGATGCTGTGTCTCCTCTCTCTTCTCCCACTGCATCATGATTGGCTAGACTGTGTGGTGGTATTATTTCCAAGCCAGGAAAGATGCAGCTGAAATTGATCAAGGAGTGCAACAGTACACTGCTGTAACCAAACTTAGTCTGTGACTCTGTGGTGCATCAGTGTGGGCCGGGACCAGGGGCGGTCTATTTTTCAGTTTTAAAGAGGACAGAAAATGATTTCTAATTGGTAGCTGTTTATTATTTTCCTCAATTACAGAAATGTTAGCCATAAACCAAAATGATCCATATGTAACATTACTGAATAGAAAGAGATGAGAAAAACTGTATTTTGTATTGTTGTGTTTTTGTGGGCAGCATTCTGTTATGGGTCTCTTCAGGAAAACAGTGATCTGGAGTTTTACCTATGTCATGGTTGAGCACATAACTGTAAGCATAGGTCTCATACTACAATAGCTCATGTTTAATATTCTGCTGTACACAAACCATGACATAATAGTAGAAACTCTTAAATTACTGGTTCCATGAAGAAAACTGTACAGAATGTTGTCCATAAGAAGAAAACAATTGATAAGACAGTTTTTCACATAAGTGTTTATTAAGGAACAGTTAACTATGGTTCATTTGGAGGCAAGACTTTCATTTCTCTTATTAAGGACATTACGAACTGCTGCCACCTAGCACACATTTCCTGGCCTCTTTAAAAAAGAAGAAAGGAATCAGAAATAAAAAAAAACAGCTACATCAACGTTCTTTACAGAATGTGACCAATCATTAAGTGTGTTTGTTTTACAAATATGTAGGATACGGTATGGTTCATGATGAACAACAAGGCTATTCTCCAACCGAGTAGTTACTGTGGTGACTGTTGACCTCGAGAGCGCAATTTGAGAGGTCTGACAGTCGCCATAGGAACTACGAGGTTGGAGAAGAGCCTTCTTGTTCATCGTGAGCCATACACTTTTCTATATAGTGTATGGGGCAGAGATTGTATTTTGAGAAAAAAAAGAACACTCGATACCAGTATTTAAACTTTTAAGGCAGCAGCATGACTCCTATGGAGAGATAAATTAGGGATGGGGGAGAGAAAAACATTAAGAATAGGAGCACAAAAAAAGGAGACACTTACTCACATTTCGACAGTCATGGAAGTGCGAGCTGGATACTGCTGCCATTTACTGAGCTGCTCCAACCCCTACCCCCCCCCACACACATCGGGCACCATAACAAGGAGATGAAAGCAAAATAAATTGTTGACGTTTCGAGAGTAGCCTGGATAGAACCGTGATGGACAGTGCTATTCAGAGGTATGTGGAAACAATGACAGTGCTCACTAGTAATTTTTTATTTGATGAATCACTGCTTTTGAAAACATTCAGTTGCTCGCTTGTATTTACAGATGCCACGCAGCAGAAGACTCAGTTTTATGATTGTTTTAAACTCACGCTCATGCCAGTATGACGTGCCTAGTTCAGCAGAATGAAAAGTCGTTCTGCTGCACTACGGACGTCACTACTGCAGCAGAACGATATTTTGGTACACATTGAAATCCATACTGAATAATGCGTCTCCATACACTATAGTGATAATCTGATGCATAAGGGGATTGACAGACACTGTCCTTTAAACATCACATGCCAACTGCTGCAGCTACATTAAATGTTCCTTAAGACAATATGTGGTGAGGAAACCTCTTTTTTCTTTATGTGATTGAAATACACATTTTATTTACATATCAGCTGGAACGTTGGTGCATTATCTTAGAAAGCTGTATGTATTACTTCAATTTGGCAAAAAGAATGCTGGTATATGTACGCATTATCTTACAAAATCGTATGTATTATTTGCCAACAAGAATGATTGGTATTTTTTTTATTCAAATGTCTTGGCTTACTACATTATGACATAATATGTCTTGCACCAGTTCCATGTGCTGTGGCTGCAGTACCTTGACTTTGTTAACAAACTTTCTTTTAAACATAGTAACTTTCGATTTATCTATGTAAATGAGAAAGCAGCAAATAGCTGAGATTAGGTAATATCAGTTTTTTTTTCATAATTCATGATGATAATATATAACTGAGTATATAAATGGTTAATGTGCCACTTTTTTTCACTAAGAAACTATAATGCAGCTGCAGCAGGAAAACTTTTAACATATGGGTGGGTGGGTTTATAGCAGTCAGCACCTGTAACTTGGTTGACTTTAGCAAATAGACCAAGAAACCATAGATAAACCTAACTAGTGATAGTCATATAAAAGTTGCAACATGATAATTTCTCTCTCCCTTATATTAAACAGTTTGCAGTTCTTTCTTTCCTTGATTTTACATCTGTTTCAATAGTATCTTCATTATTGACAGAATATCCTCAATTTCACATGTATTTTATTATTATCTTCATTATTGGCAGGACAATTAAAAAAATAGGGCTTGAGTTCTAAAAAGTTCTAAAAAGGATTAGAACCCTAGAACTTTTTCAAAAGTTTTAGACCAGAGCTAGAACAAAGAACATTGGAGGGTTCTGACAACCCTACTTTATATGTTCTTAATACTGTGATGTTCTAATGTTTTCATGTTGTTGGGGTATAAGTTCCATGTGTGGGGGGGGGGCAAATGGTAGGCAAAGTGCCACCTTGTACCAAACTGTTAGCTGCTAGCAGGGTGCCCCTTATAGACAGCTGAGATATTTTACTGGATCTTCATGGGTAGCGTCTACCAGTTAACTAGATGGAACATTAAAAGAGGTGAGGCAAAGCAAAGATGATATGCCATACTTAACCATCTAAAAACAAAATGCCATGTTTGCATGTTTACAGCAGAGATACCTGACGTTGGAGCAGATTATGAGTTTCCAAAAGGAATGGGTTGGGCAGGTCTACGAAGTGAGGGATAGCACAAAACAGACGGGGTAGTGATTTTAATCTCCAGGCAAGTCCCCTTTCAACTAATCGAGGAGATATGGGACATCACAGGGTGCTACATTTTCCTGCATGGGAGATTGTGACAGGTAGAAGTCCTCCTGGGGGCCATTTACGGCCCAAATGTGGACACCTCTTCCTTCTTTACAAGCCTGGTCCCTAAGTTAGCCTCTTTTACGAACTTACCCCTTTTTCTGGGTGGTGACTGGAACTGGTTATACCAGTATGCTCTTGATAGGTCAGGAGGAGGAAGAAACAGGGATTATCCCAAGGGCAGAGGGCCCTCTGGGAATTAATGGTTGACGTGGGTCTGGTTGACCCATGGCAGTTATTACATCAATGGATCAAGTGTTATTCTTTTTGTTCCAAGCCACACAACTCCTCTTCTTGAATTGATTGTCTGTTGATGAGTCAGACGTACTTGTGAGATGGAGGCAATGGTCCTAACAGATAATGCACCCATGATTTTAAAGATAGACTTACACAGGGGCACAGAATCTGATCATACTTGGAAATTTAGTGCCAAGCTTCTTTGTGGTGACCGGACTCAAGTGGGTGGTTCATCTCTTTCAGTCAAGGAGAGGCAGGCACAATGGTTCCAGATGCAAACAGATAGCTTTTGTTGGTAGTAGTCACTGGTTCCACTGGAAAGCAATAGGTTAGGTGATTGTTATGCGCAAAACAGTGTTTAGCAGTAGGAGGCAATTATACAGTTCTAGCAAGGGTGACTATAGGGCAAAACACTCATACATTTGCTATCAATATGTGGTATACCTCAACCAGGGTCTCCTAGTGCCCTACATCTGCAGACATCAATAATAATAATTTATCACTACCCAACCACCTTGGCCAAGGATACTTAGAAAGGCACACCAGTTATAGTCCGACAGTCCCGTAGGAGGAGCAGTCTCTTTGGTGCAGCGCAGGTGGCTGCTAGCTAGCTTTGAGGAATGGGGTACAGTACCTGAGCGACTGATCAGTCTCATTGGCCACCAGGAGGGCTGAGGAAAACAAGATGGAGATGAAGATGAAGAGGATGTAGGCTGGTCCGGAGCTGGAGATGCAGGTGATGAAAGGATGGAGGATGATTGAGGTGATGTCCTTCAATGGCGAGTCCTCTGGAAGACTCCAGACGGGTTGCCGCCCAGCCAGGGAAGGGAGCTATGGCCATCTTGAAAAAGTAAAACAAAAGGGGCAATTTCCTAATCGCATTCTTTGGAGGGAACCTCACTATCAGGAGCCGGGGCTGCCCCTAAGCTGACTAGACTTGGGTGGGGAGTTGACTACCACTTATGCTGGCTAATGCAGTGTTGTCATCTTCATGGGGGTTGCTAGCGGTAGCTAGGAGGAAGGCACTAGATGCTTGGCCGAAAGATGGGTGACCCCTGACCTCAGGGGTACAGGCAATTGCAGTCTTCATAGGGCAATTAGTTGGGTGATGAGACTACCACAGTTATGCAGTCCATCCACTTCCCCACTGCAACAGCTCAGACTGGGGGTGGAAAGAGAACTGATGGAGCTCAATACAGTTGGAAAGGGGGCAGGCAGTTTGATCCCCTTTCAGGACAGTGCAGGAACCAACTGGTTGAGGTGCCTTGCAGACAAGTTCAGCCCCGACATAGATAGGTGCCTTTGATGGGTGCAGGGCTGGTAGTTCAGGCCCTGTTGCAACTTTAGCAGACCTTGATACAATTAGTTTAGTCTGTTGGGGTTGCTGACGTCCCAGGGCACAACCCGGGCAGACATCAAACACAGCAACTACACAATAATTACTTTTTCCATACCAGGGACTGGGTTAATCTCTGATCAGGGTCTGGGTGGTAGGCAGCACAGTGTAGGCATGACCGTTCCTTCAGTCCATGGGCACACCAGCTACCAGCAAGCAGTCCAGGGGAATGGGAGTGGCAGGCAGGAGGTGTTTGGGGCCACAGTGAAGAGGTTTGGGCCTCAGGGGTGGCCTTCCCATGAATGGGACACTGGCCCTTTAAATCCCGAAGGGACCTCTTTTCATCTGTCTGCAGGCCCGGTGTGGGGGGCCGGGATCTTTTTAGGCCCAGCTCCCACCCTTGCCAAATGTATGCGGGGGAACTGGTCTGCACCGTCGGCCCAGGCTTTGCTCCTTCACTAATAAATATTCCCCTTTTTGGCTACTCACCTCTAACCCTCCTGCTGCCTCTCCTCTTGTGTAGTGTCATTTCAGCACCATGCTTAGACTCTGGGGCTCATGCAACGCTGGGGCCCCTTGCTTCTTTCTAGTGGGTGCCCTGCCCACTTACTCTCCCTTTTTCCCCTGTCCTCTGGTGCCACTTCCCTTCCTGAACCCTTCTGGCATGGAGTAAAAAGAAAAATAATTTTTGCTGGGCATACAGCCCAATCATCACCTGGCTCGGGTTCGCGGCTGGTTCTGGTGATCACTGGTGGGGCTAGTGGGGCCGCTGGGGAACCACTCTCCCACTCAGCACTAGCTGCTCTGTCCTTTTGGATCCCAGTGTGGAATTAAGAGTTCCAGGTGCTGACTTCCGCCCGGATGCCTTTGCTTGCTGCACAGCGCAGTCAACTCTTTTCAATGGTCCCCTCCTCAGATGCAGTGTGGACTATGACCAGCAGGGAGTCTGTAACCACGGGGCCGGGAGAGGGAGGAACAAAGAGGAGAAACAAACAGTTGGACGCAGGGATGGTGGGGGAGGGGGTGAACCTCGCCTCACCTGGAGTTGGGACTGGCTCTGTGTGGGCCGACTAGCGGCCAAAAGATCCAGGGCACACGGGACTCCATGACTAGCCAGCAAGGATAGGGATGAGACAGGATGATCCACACTGGGAATGGGCCCATATCAGCCTGGAGCTTCAACCCCAGGAGAAGGGAGGTGGACTGCTACCCCGTGGACAAGCAGCACCTTGAGGAAGAGGGACAGGTGAGTGATAATGCCAGCCCCAGGCACTCCAGGACTACCCTTCCCTTTCCCCCTCCACAGCCACTACACACTTAGGGAACAGACACAGGGAAGGGCTTACCCTATGGACCTGGCTGCTCCTGGACCTCGGGAGGACTGCTTGACCCCTATAGGTTGGAGGATGGCTGTTGCTGCTGAAGACCCTGGAGGACCACTGGCTACAGAGGAGCAGCCACCAAGGAGCTACGGACCCGAGCTTCAGGTAAGCCTCCGAGTGTCCATGCCCTTGTGCTTTCCACTTTGTCAGCCACCCAGTCTAGAACTACCCTCTGGCTAGCAGGGGAGACCCTTTTCTAGCCCGGGGTGGACTTGGCTTCTGGCCAAGTGATTGGGTCCCTGGGTCCTAGATCAGTCCCTTGGGCTGATTTATGGCCCCTTTAGGCATTGGCCGGAGCTCTGGCGGGCCAGAACAAAGGCTGCAGCTCGGGAAAAGTACAGGAGGGGGAAGGGGAGAGGGGGACCAGGACAGGAAGTGGTCAGCCAGCTAGCTTGATCAGCAAGCCAGCTGATCAGGTATGGGGTGGAGGGGGTTAACCCATTCCCTCCCTGTGGTCCTTCCTGCTGCCTTGTATAGCAACCTTTGGGTGACATGGATCTGGTCGACCCATGGCAGTTATTACACCCATGGATCAAGTGTTTTTCTTTTTATTCCAAGTCACACAAATCTTCTTCTTCTTGAATTGATTGTCTGTTGATGAGCCCGATGGTCATCCCTGGGATACGTGCTTGTGAGATGGAGGCAATGGCCCTAACAGATAATGCACCTGTGATTTTAAAGATAGACTTACAAAGGGGCGCAGAATCTGATCATACTTGGAAATTTAATGCCAAGCTTCTATGTGATAAAAATATTGCCAAACATTTCAGGAGCAACTGCAGCAATTTTTTCAGGATAATAAGGGCTCCACCGAGAAAGCAGCCATGTTATGGGGGGCAATAAAGAGTGTTATAAGAGGAGGAATTATCAGATTAGCCACAATTGGAAAGAGCAGAGCATCTGTTAAAGCCTGTTCAACATATTGAACATAAACTGAAACCCTCAATACTGGTAGAAATTCGGACTAACCTAAATAATTTTCAACCACAATAAGATGACTTGCTTAATGAAAAAGTGGAGAAGGCAATTTTTAACTCCAAAGGTACAGTAACTGCTTGGAATAAGGGGACAAAGCAGGCCAACTTATGGCCTTAAAACAGTAGGAATCCAGATGGGTAATAAGGGATCTGTGGAGAGAAGGGGAGACTATGATTACTACTAAGGCTAGGGGCATAATCAACATTTTCAAGGAATACTACCTTACCTAAAGCAGAGTCTGCCTGCATCTGCCCCAGGAGGGTCAAAAAAGGCTTGTGTGTTTTGGAGACAACATATGTGTGGTAAGTTGTGTTGAAACTTGTTTGAGTTGGTGTATTTATTAATGAGTGAAGGGTAGATTTGAGACCAAACATAGTAGCCCACATTTAGGGGCCATATTATAAGAACTATGTCTAGCAATGTAGTTCGCAGGGGAGTGATAATTATCTGGTCTGGGGCCTGAGATAGTTGATAATTGGGGTGGGACTGAGTCACATTTCTGATAGGTTGGTTGTGGCAGGATGACTTGATAGCCAGGGCACCAATCAGGGACTCAGTTGTCCAACAGAAAGTACCACCTTAAGTGGGCTGTACAGGAAGGATAAAAGGCAGCCACCCCTAACATGTCCCCACATACGTTTGTGTCCCAGCGAGTGAGTGGAACGGTGAAGGAGTGGAACAGGCGTAAGACTGGTGTCTTAGGCATTGCCAGACATCTGCAGGAGGAAGTGGGGGACTCTGCCAGTTGACTTAGGTAAGGCACCTGTTCACTCCTATTGTTGCAGTCACTGCTGGGAAGGGCAAAAGGTAGGCCTAAACTGTGAATAGGAGAAACACCCAATCTAGAGTAGCAGTATAAGGGGAATTACACCAGGTATGGATGAACACAAGTAGCAACACACCAAAAAAAGGGGAAGCTAGGAAGGCTGGATTGTAAAAAATAGGCCTAAAACAGGTAATAGGAGCAACACCCTATCATGGGTAACAGTATAAGGGGATTTACACCAGATATGGGGGAACACAAGTAGCAACAAACAAAAAAAGCATTTGTCAATGCCGAATGTTGTCTTGCTGCCATTGGCAGTGCAGGAGTTAGAGAGATGCAGCATAGGAGTGGCAGTCAAGTATTGAACTGATGCCAACCCACCCCCACCCTGCAGAGAGTGAGAGGCATTAGGGTGTCCCTGTGGGTGTTTGTTAGTACAGTGCTGGAAAACATGCTGGGCAGGATGTGAAAAATGACAGCTGCACAGTTCATAAGGAGGTGTAATTAAATGCCAGTGCTGAAAATGTGGCGTACAAATATACAGAATTTGCAGAGTTGCAAGGGTGCATGGGAAATATGCAAGGCACGCTTGCAGCACTGCCAGTTTGTGGGCGTTAGGCTCCAAATTTTCAACACAGGCATTTTAGCACCTCTGCTCATGTACAGTGTCACTGTCATTTCTGAAAGTGTCCCAGTGATTTCGACAGCCACCATGCTATTCTGCAGCGGAAGTGCGGAACACATTTTGGGCAGGATATGTGAAGTGACAGCTGTACTGTTCATCAAGAGGTGTAAAATGGCAATGGTGAAAACCAGAGGAAATATCAGAAATGTACGACGACACGAGCATGCGTGCAATCTGCCAACGTACGCTCGTAACACAGTCATTTAATGGAGTATCAGCTCCAAATTTTCAACATAGGCATTCTAGGAGCTCTGCTCATGAACTCTGTCACTGCCATTTTCATAATATGGCCCAAACACTGATTTCCCACAACGACTGCGCAATTGTGCGCCAGAAGTGCGGAAACACATTTTGGGCAGGATGTAGAAAATGACAGCTATACTGTTCACAAGGAGGTGCACAAAAATGCCAATGCTGAAAATATGGCATTAAAATATTGTGAATGCGCGAAGTTATGAGCCTGCGTAGCAACTGCGCAATGCACGCTCGAAAAACAGGCATTTGTTGGATTTTTCCCACCAAATTTGGAACATAGGCGTTTTGAGAGGCCACCTCATGAACACTGGCACTGTCATTTCGTTAATGGGTCCCGAAAGGTGATTTTGCACAGTGACTGCGAAATCACCTTCCGAGGCCGATTAACGCCATGACAGTGACAGAATTCATGAGGAGGGGCCCCAAAAACCCCATGTTGAAAATTTGGTGCCAAAATTCCAAGAAATGCCTGAGATATGCAGCAAAGTTGAAAAACCCTATTCATTGCATTATACAGCTTACCGGCATTTCCTCAGTTCGTGGTCGGCTTTGAAGAGTGCAGATGTGTTCCGGTCCACTGAAGATCGCCGAGTCTGGAGGTAAGAATGGGGTGAGGGGGTGAGGGGAGGCAGGGTGCGCGGTGGGTGGAGTGCGGGTGGGGAGGAGGGATCTAGACTACGAGGACGGTTTTCGTTCTAGGAAAAAAAAAAAAAAACGCTATGGACAGTTTTGCCATTGCAGGGCATTTGGCATGCTGGAGTGGGCTGGGTTTTGGGGGGGTCAGTAGCTGACGGGGGATTGGGCACCCTTGTCAGCACACAACACCGGGGGGTAATGCCACCGGGGGATTGGGCACCCTTGCCAGCAAACAAAGTTGGGGAGGCACGATCCGAGGGGGATTGGGCACCCCCCTCGGCATTCAACAGTTGGTGGGGGTGATGCCGACGGGGTGGGCTCCCGTCGTGTGCAAAGGCAAGTGGGGCGCGAGCCGAGGAGTTGGGCACCCTCGCATTCCACATTTGCGGGGGATGCCGACTGGGAGTGAGCTCCCCATCGGGCACACAAACATGGGGGTTGCCGACAGGGGATTGGGCACCCCGATGTCGACAGAGGTGAGGCGCCGCCTGCTCACCGACTATGGCTATAATGGTGGCAGCACGCAAGCAAAGGACTGCTGCATATGACGATTGCAGCGGACCTTTGCTTTGATGTGCTCGCCCCATTATGTATGTATGGTGTGGCGGTGGCATGCAGGTTGATTGGGGAATGAGGGACGCACCTACTGATGTGTGCCCTGCATTCGCCCAACAGCAGCCGCGCCCCCAAGACCCGCACTGTCGCAAGATGTTGCTTGCGCATGCGCGCAAGCCAACATAAAAAGGGAAAGCTAGAAACATTGTATCAGTGGTATGGGTACATAAGTATTTCCAGGTAACACAAGAAATGGTGCAGTGCAGTGGCTGTGGGGTGGCAGTTTTCAGAAAGATCTTTTGGGGACTGCAGTGCTGCCCTATCTGTATGCACCTCTATGGGCTGAAGGAGGAGGTGGCTAGACTCCAGGCCAAGTTAGTTAGGATTTGGTTGACTTCTTTCTTCACCCGGGGCCACCAAGAATAAAACTGTTATCCCAGAGCATGCCACGGAGGAGGAATGATGGACTACAGTGGGCACTGGAAGGGTGGGGGTTGTGAGTCAGAGGCACATTTCTCAACTGGCACCACTACGCAATTCCTATGTCACTTTGGTAAGGCAGCACTGCCAGGAGGAGGCACCCGTGATAGTAGCCAGGGAGGATATGGGTGTTCTTCAGAGCTGAGACCCCAAGGAGGGATGAAGAGGACCCCTGAGGAGGAGGAGGAAGTAACTTTTGGTGGGGGTACTGAATTCTGAGGGGGATAGATTTGGGAATAGGAAAGGAGGACAGGGAGGTTCAGAGCCACACTGGCCCAGATGGATGGGAAGGGGATCCACAGGATAGCTAGGGCAGCCGGACGGGAAGCAGAGCTAGATGCTATTGTCCACCTGGGGACTAATGCCCTGGCTAGAGAAGTGCTGTGATAGTGCAGAGGGACTTTAAGGAGCTGGGGAGGGTCTTAGAAAGGTAGTGCACACAGTGGCTTTCACTGAGGTGCTGCTTGTCTACGACAAGGGACGAGAGGGATCTCTGCACCAAGATCTTCAACTCCTTGCTGAAGGAATAGTGCAGAGAAGAGGGGTTCAGCTACATTGGGAACTGGGGATCCACCTGGAGAAATAAGGGCCTTTACAGGGGTGATGGTCTGTATTCATCCAGAAGAGGAACCACAGTCCTCAGTGGATGTTTTGATTTTACTTTGATGAACATTTAAACTAGCTGAGGGTGGTGGTGGAAGTTATCAGGGAGGCAGTAACTGTCCCCCCCCCCCCCAGAGGCAGAAGTAGAAAGTAGGGAGAACCCAAGGGAGATGGAATCCTCAAGGGTGGAAATTAAAAAAGGAAGCAGGGTGGTAGAAATGAAGAGGGATGGGAATGGAAGCATTAAAAAGAGATGGGGGAAGGATGAGGGCAAAAAGGAAAGAAGGGGATACCAAGAAGAGTAGTAACAAAATCTGGAAGGTCATGGGCACAAATGGTAGATGTCTAAGATTCCAGACCTAGAGGCCATAATGGCAGAGGCCAACCTGGATATTGTGGCCATTACCCAGTCATGGTGCACTGAGAAATATGACTGAGACAAGGCCATACCAGGCTGTACTGTGTTCAGTAGGGACAGGGTGGGAAGGAAAAGAGGGGGTGTGGTGCTTTATATGAGAGAAGACATAACACCAATGGAGATACAGAGAATGTAAGGGAGAGCAGAGATACTATAAGTCACCCTAGAGACAAGGAATGGAGACTCTGTTTGCACTGGCGTGATCTGCAGACCTCCAGCACAGGAGGAGGAGTTAGATAAGGTACTGGTGGCAGCTATTGGTAAGATGTCAGATAAGGGGGAGGCACTGCTGGTGAGAAACTTTAGTCTGCCTGATGAAGATTGGAACCTCCCAGCGGTGACTCCAGCTAGAAGCAGGGACATACTGGACTACCTACAGCAGGTGTTCCTCAGGTAACTAGTCAGTGAAACCATTCGTGATGGGACAGTACCGGACTTGGTACTCACTAATGGGGCAGTGTTGCAAACGTCAAGGCAGGAGGCCTCCTGGGGAATAGCGATCACCATGCAGTGTGGTTCAATATAAGGATGGCTGAGGAATTGAACCAGACGAGGGCAGATTTTAAAAAGATGGGTGCATGCCTCAGGAATGACTTGGCAGGGGAGATGACCTGGGAGGGGTGAAGGAACAGTGGGAAAATCTAAAAAGGGCCATAGGGAAGGCAACAAACCCCTATCAAGCAGTGAGCAAAAGCAAGAGGAAAAAGAGATCACTATGGTTCTCGAAAGAGGTGGAGGAAAAGGTAAAGGCTAAAAGGGTAGCATTTACAAGGTGTAAGGAGATGCAGAGGATAAAGGATAGGTAGCTGTGTAGGGGAAACAGAGAGAAGCAGGGAGAGTAGTAAGGAGTGCAGAGGCACAAACTGAAGAGAGCATAGCCCAGGGGATGATGAAGGGCGACAAGACATTGTTTAGGTGTGTAAATGAAAGGAGGAAGACCAGGGGTAGGATCATAAGGTTACAAAGGAAGGGGGCAACTGTGCAGAAGGGGACTGGGAAAAGGCAGACATCCTGAACAAATACTTTTGTTCAGTGTTCACAGAGGAAGGAGATGGAGAGGGGCCACAAAAAAGTAACAGGAGCATTGGAGGGCTGGAAGTAGACACTAGTCCATTTTGAAAGGAGAGTGTCCTGAAAGGATGCACTAATCTGAAAGTGGACTAAGCAATGAGCCAGATGGAGTGCATCCAAGGGTATTGAGGGAGCTCAGGGAGGTACAGGATGCACCTCTGACAGTCCAGTTTAACAGCTTATTGGAAACAAAAGTGATTCTGGAGGACTGGATGAAGACAAATGTAGTCCCACTTCACAAAAGTGGTAGTAGGGAAGAGGCTGGCAGTTGTAGGCCAGTCAGCCTGACATTGGTGGTGGGAAAGTTAATGGAGTCACTGCTGAAGGAAAGAATTGTGGAATATCTTAAATACAGTGGGTTACAAGACTGGAGGCAGCATGGTTTCACAGAGTGGAGGTCATGTCAAATGAATATGATAGATTTCTTTGACTGGGTGACCAAGGACTTAGATCATGGTGAAGCAGTGGACATGGCCTACCTAGATTTCAATAAAGTTTTTGACACCATTCCACATAGGAGGCTAGTAAGCAAACTGGGTAGCTTAAGAGTGGGTCCAAAGGTGGTAAACAGGGTAAGAAATTGATTAGGGTATACGCATCAGAGGGTGGTGGTTAATGGAGTACACTCCAAGGAAGGGAAGGTGACCATCAGGGTGCCTCCGGGATCAGCGCTGTGACCGGTTCTGTTTAATGTCTGTATAAGTGACATTGCAGATGAGCTGAAAGGAAAGGTCTACCTCTTTGGGGATGATACCAAATAAGCAATAGGGTGGACATTTCAGGGTGGTGGAAAGAATGAGCAGAGATCTGATAACACTTGAGGAGTTGTCAAAGGTATGGCAGCTGGGTTTTAATGCAAAAAGTGCAAAATAATGCACTTGGGGCACAGAAACCCAAGGGCAAAGTACAAAATGTGAGGAGCCAAACAGGGAGGAGTACCTAAAAAATCTTAGAGAAGCAGGAAAGGCTGTAAGGAAAGCAAAGGTGCAGACTGAAGAAAGATTGGCATAGACAGTGAAGAAAAGGGACAAGACTTTTCTTAGGTACACCAGTGAAAGAAGGAAGGCTGGGGAGTGTGGGGATTGTAAGGCTCAGAGAGGAGACAGGAGAGTGCAAAGAGGGAGACCTAGAAAAGGTGAAAATACTGAACAAATACTTCTGCTCAGTATTCACTGAGGAGGATGAGGATCACGGACCACAACTGAGTAGCAGGAACAAAGGGGAGGGAGAGGTAAACACTAGTCTATTCACGGTGGAGACAGTCCTGAAGGAACTCACTAAATTAAGGGTGGACAAGGCAATGGGCCAGATGGCATACATCCCAGGATATTAAGGGAATGAGAGGGGAGCTAGCAGTGCCACTGGCAGCTTTGTTCACTGAGTCACTTAACACAGGTGTGGTTCCAGAGGACTGGAGGAGGATACATGTAGTCCCTGTACACAAAAGTGGTAGTAGGGAGGATGCGGGGAACTATAGACCCATCAGCTTCACCTCAGTGGTGGGCAAGATCATGGAGGCACTGCTTAAAGAAAGGATAGGGAGCACCTGGAGTCCATCAGGTCCCAGGATCCAAGACAGCATGGATTCACAGCAGGAAGGTCGTGTCAGAAAAATCTGATACACTTTTTCGACTGGATTATGAAGGAAGTAAATCTGGGGGGGGGGGGTGGTTGTGGATGTCACCTACCTCAGTTTCAACAAAGCCTTTGACACCGCCCTACACAAAAGGCTGGTCAACAAAATGAGTAGCCTGGGTATGGGGCACATGGTGGTAAACTGGGTTAGGAACTGGCTTACAGACAGGAAGCAGAGGGTGGTGATAAATGGGATCCAATCGAGGAGAGGGAGGTGACCAGCGGGATACCTCGGGGATCAGTCCTTAGGCCAGTCCTGTTTAATGTCTTCATTAGCGACATTGCAGTAGGACTGAAGGGAAAGGCTGCCTGTTTGCAGATGATGCTAAAATCTACAACAGGGTGGATACTCCGGACTGAGTAGAGAGAATGAGGAGGGACCTGGAGAAGCTTGAAAAATAATCTGAAGTGTGGCAACTAAGATTCAATTCCAAGAAGTGCAAATAGTGCACCTGGTAATAGGGAACCTTGGAGAGTGCTACAGGATGGGGGGAGAGTTGATAACTATTACAAAAGAAGAAAGGGACCTGGGGGTTATTTCTGATGACCTAAAGGTATCTAAGCAGAGTACAAAGGCTGCAGGGAGGGCCAGTGGCATGCTGGGATGCATAGACAGAGGTATCACAAGCAGAGGGTGGGAGGTGGTTATGCCATTGTACAAAACACTTGTGAGGCCCCACCTAGAGTACTGTGTGCAGTTCTGGAGGTCGCATCTTCGTAAGGACATTGACAGGGTAGAGGAGGTCCAGAGAAGGGCGACTAAGATGGTACAAGGATTGCACCAGAAAACATATGAGGAGAGACTAAAGGACCTCAACATGTACTCATTGGAGGAGAGGAGGGATCAGAGGGACATGATAGAAACATTCAAGTACCTTAAGGGCATAAACAAGGTGCAGGGGGGAGACATCTTCATGGGATAGGTATGGGAATGCAGCTGCGGTCCCTGCTACATACCCCTCCAACGAAATTGCTAGGCCACTTAGATCTACCCCCATAATGTGGTCAATCAGAGTGCACACTCAAACCTGCAGAGCTATGTGCCTTAAACTGTGTACTGACCGCCCTCAATCCCTATTTTCTAACCCCGACATCCAGATTGGAGGAGTATCTTGGACCCCAAACACTGAAACAATGTGAAAATACTTAGTGTAGATCACTTGCTTCTTGGGAACACAATACTCCCATTCCATTCCTTCCAGGTGCAATTTCAGGTTCCAAATAACTTCTGCTTTAAATTCATACAACTAAGACATTGTGTCATTACCTTTAATGGTCCACCCCCATGGTCTAAAGAAGGTAGCATTACCTTAGACAAGCTGCTTGTGGCTGCAGAGCTTCCTCATGCCATCTCCCAACTACAGTATATTCAGTCATACAAACCCTTGATCCCAAAAGACTGCCGGGATGCTTTCCATATAAGAGTTAGATCTTACATTGTCAGACAATATGTGACCCCCCCATGTTAGGGGCTTTCCTCGATGCCGCCTTCCTCTGATTGTGCCATCATGTCCCAGGTTCAATGTGGCCCCTGGATGCTCCTGCTGACCCCGTTCTCCTATGCTGCTTTGGGGACTGGCAAAGTGAAGAAATAAATAAAAGGAAAACTGCATCCTGCGGCGGGTTGGGCTGATTGCTGTGCAGCTCACCATGTGAGCTGCTGCGGTCGGCTCCCTCTCTCTCGATCCCTCTCGCATTATGCAAGCACTGCAGCGCTCAAAGGTAAAAGCCACTCTGTGCACCTCTGCAGCAAATTGATTGTGTGTGCCCTGGCCCCCGATTGAAAAGAAAGATGAAAGGGGGTCCAGAGGCACTTTTAAAGGGAACATAAATTAAATATTTTTAAAAGTGCTCTTAAGTGTTAGTAAGATTAAGTGCACCTGTCATTTTATGGAGCAACGGAGGCTGCTCATGAATATTAATGAGCCTGCTGGTGCTCTGGGGGTATAGTGCTATGGAGCTAGCGATGGGCACATGAAGCCCAGATTGAAATTTACTTCACAGTCGCTGCATAGGGCACAGAAGCAGCTACTGCTGCATGTTTGTAAATAAATGTAAAACTTTATGGTTTGCCAGTACTTTTATGTTAAAGTTGGGACCTTGCTTAAAATGTCTGACTGGCAGCCATGTTTGCCAGTCTGGTGACCACTGAACAGCCAATCAGGAAGCCAGGATTCCGAGGAGTTACTGTAAAGGCTTCTGAGAGAAGGAGGTGGTGCCAGCTTTGCCACCAAGACAGCCAGCCAATAGGGCATCGAGTAAGCCCATTAACTGTCTTTTCCCTGACTGACAGCTGGCATCAGCCAATTAGCAGCTGCCAGGTTCTCCCATTGTTCTGTTCAACCAATCTGGAGCTGTGTTTAGTTCTTGAAGCTTGTGAGGAGAGACAATAGATTCAGTTTGAGTTTGAATTCAGCCTGTTGGCTGGAGCTCTTCCTGAGGGAGAGGGCTTCTGGCCCTTGCTCCCTGATCCAGTGGGGGGCAAAGAAGAAAAAGATGCCTAAGAGTTCAGTTAGAGTCTGAGTTCCAATGCCTGGAAGGTGCTCCAGTTCTAAAAAGTGAATTTAATTGTCTGAGGCAGGGAAGTTGCCTGACAGTTGTCAGAGAGAAAGGAAGTTCTCCCTGATGTTCTCTGAGTAAAGGAAAAGGACTGCCTGGGGGTTCACACAACCCACAGCCCAGGGGGTGCCTGCGTGTCTTCCACTGAAGGGAAGGGAAGGGAAGTTTTCCAGCACAAAGTTGTTGTGTCTGAAGCAGAATCAAGGTCACCGGTTGGGGTTTCCTGAAGGAAGAGGAAATTGCCCAGATGCTTGTGAGGTCTGAGAATGTCTAAAGCAAAATCAAGGTAATTGGCTGGGATTTCCTAAAGGAAGAGGAAATTGCCCGGATGCCTGTGAGGTCTGAGAATGTAAAGAGGTATTTCTGAGTGCCTGCCTGGTTGCTGAATGCCCAAAGGAAGCCTGTCCGAAATTTTCAGTATAATTTTCAATGGAAAGTGAATCTGATGCTGTACCTGATCGGTGAATTGTTCTGTTTCGTCAGCATCTGCACAGTGAGAAAGAAAACCATCTTCTGTTATCCATAGACTGTTTGCCAAGTTCAGGGTCCTCAAAGGAGCCCTTGCAAGTGTGTACCACATCTCACAGGGACTGCCTGCCCAGTGAAAGTTCAGAGGCTGTGTGCTGTAAGCAATGGGCCACAGCTGCCATACTGGTAGGTGGTTGAAAATGACTTTTCAGTCACCTGTTGTGACTACAGATTTCTTCTAAAGTGAAGTGACAAAACTGACTGTAAAGCTATGAGAGACTGAATTCTTGCCTCAGCCATTTGTCCCAAAGAAAGCACTGCTGCTGATTCCAGAGCAAGTGAAAGAACAAGACTGCAAGCTGCAAATCTGGGGCCAGGTAGGGAAACTGCCAATCCCTATCAAGTGAGGCCGACTGGGCCACAAGGAGCCACGGGTGCATGCCCGAGTGCTAGGGCACTCTGATCCATCGAAGAAGCCGGACCATGGGGTCACTCCTGGGTCTAGGTTCCTTGGTGGCCTGGAAGGTTTTGCACTGCACTCTGCATCTGGCCTGCTCGGTGTGCTGAAGGGACAAGCTGCTAGAGACTGCAGGCAAGTTGCAAGGTGCCAGTTTTTCCAAGCTGCAAGATGTCTGCTTTATGCCTCAGTGTTTCAAGCTGCAAGATGCCAGCTTCGCGTCTCAAGCTTTTCAAGTATTCAGGTTTCTGCATGTTCCATCTACCCCAGAGCTACAGATTCAGTGCCACCAGAGTTTGTCTGCAGAACCGTGAGTAAATGCAGGGATTGTCCTGCCCCTGGGGAACTGTATATATTTTGTCTTCAAGTTTTCACCTCACGGCGCAGAAATTTTAAAGAAAAAGTTAAAATGCCATTCTAGCAATTGCATGGCCTTTGAGGCTGTGGGTTTGTGATCTGATTTAAAGTGCATCAATGCCAGCTGACCAGCTGCATTATTCAGGCCTGCAACTAGATCCTGGGTACCCAGCTAGGACTCATAGGGGTTATTCTGGTACCAGTTTAGGAGTGGGTAATGTATTACAACCTGTGGGCTAACACCTGTATTGATCTGAAGTGAAATGCTGGCGGGGGGCGGGCACTGAAAATGTTTTACTTGCAAAGTGATTGATGTTTACAGAAAATGCAAATGCCAATGTTGTTAATTCTACTCCAATTTACCCAGTCCTAGCCCTCCCCCATGTAAACAAATGTGCCTACTGTTTTGGAGCAATATCTGACTCGTGAGCATATTATTAGCTAGAGTCTCTAATTACAATGTTATTGAAAATAGGATTTTTGGTTTCAGGTATGCCATGTGTGTGGGATGACTGTAAGGGGAGATGGGTAGGTATAGCATCCCAAAGGGTTGTGCTACTAAAACAACATCTGACCCACTTTATATTTAACTCTGGGTGGAGGCACCACGCTATTTACCTAAACTTTGGGAAAGAACCCCTTTCTTTCCATCAGAATCCAATCTCAGGCCCCTCAACCTTGTTTGAGCTGGTCCTAACTGTCAAGGCAGGAGTAGTGACCCTTTTGTTTCAGGCCACGGCGCCCATGAAGGGGTTACAGTACACGGGAAAGGATATGGCTAGATTGGTATAAATACATTAAACAAGACAGACTAAGACTGGAACAGTTTAAGGTTTTACATAATCTTTATTGCTCACCAAGCAAATTGTTCCATATGGGAAAACATGACTTAGGCCTGCATGAGATGCAACAAGGAGGGAGGCACATTATACCATATCTTATGGTCCTGTGAAAAGCCACAGTCATTATCGTCAGATATCAAAGACCACATTGACCCACTGTTGGCTTGCAGGAGGCATTTATCCCTGAAATTTGCTTACTGGGTCTTTATGATGATAAACTGATTGGGCCACATAAAGGCCATATTGCCTTGATAGCAGCATTGGTGAAGCTAATAATACTGAGGCACTGGCTAGATTACCAAGTTCTATCTCAAGCAGAATGCATGAAGAAATCTTATTTGCTGTCAACACTGAAAACTGCATAGCCAATGTTAATCATTATTATAAGTCATACAATAAGCAGTGGGCGACATTACACACTCTGTTACTAATAATGTAGGACTCAATGGTCAGGCCAGAACCCTTGGCCCTGGAACAAACGGGTCCCAGTCATATTTGTGGTGGTTATGTATCATATGTGCAAGTGCTGTGATTTTCTATCTTGGAAATTCATGCATGGTAATACCTGGGGGATGCACTCTTTGGTATCTTGGCACCTGCGTCTCATTTTGGCCTAGGTGTGGGAGGGGGAGGAGCTGGGGAGGGATGTTTGTAATGTTCCTGTATTTGTCCATATACTATATTGTAATGTGTTGTATTGTATTGTTGGAAAACCCAGTAAAGTACACTGAATTAAAAAAAAACAACCTGTGGTAGCAATTTGTGGGTGTTTTAATGAAATCAAACAGCAGCAGTATCCCAGACAAAAAAACAAGGAAGAGGCACTCAACATTTCATAGAGAATGGCATACAAAATTCAACTGGATTTCTGAGAGTAGGCACAGGACTGTGTTTGCCTTCATTAAAATTGTGCATCTGATTTTACAGTTTGCCATGATGGATGCTTTCATACAGTGAGATATGAAATACATGAGAAACACTAGAAAATATTAAGCATTCAGCTGGAATGAAGATGACAAATTTATTTGTGGCATACAGTACTCTCAAAGGTAACCAAGACCAAGGCTGTTTTTGTAAGCTTGCTGGCAGAGCACAGTCTGTCATTTTCATGTGCCAAGCACATTCTTAGTTTTAAAGAGCATTTGCTCAGTAAGGATGCATTTCTTAAAGCATGAATGTTTGGGACCTTGAGAAGCCTTGGTAATCATTTTGTTTGCTTTCGTTTCTTTACTTAACTTTTCATTATTTAATTTGTTTGCCAACTACTAGTAAAAAATAATCCAATGGGATCCTTGTATTATGAAGTCAGAAAACCTTTACTGGCAAGGCTGGCAGTGTATTTCAGTGGGAAACTGCAAGTCTGTTTTCAGATTTTTACGAAGAAGCAAAACTTGCCGGCCTGGTGGTGCTGAGGGTAGAGGCGCTGGACGCCACACCTCACTCCACACCGGCGATCTGGGTTCGGGAATGCACCTGGGCTGTCAGGGGTTGTCCGGGGAAAGAAAGGATTGAGCATCCATAGGACTGCTCTCCTATCACTGGGGAGGGACTGGGGCATCCATCTCTCTGCAGTGGCCCCCGATGGAAATCAGGGGCACTGCAGGAGCGGGGATACATATGGGGAGAAGTGCGGCAGATGCTGGCATGCTGTGCCTTGATGTCATTGCACATCTGCACTTCTTGGGGAAAAACACAGGAGGAAAAATGGCAAACGACCAAGGCAGCTTGATGGCCGCACTTCAGCATCCCCCATGAAGGTACAGCACAGATTTTACTTGGGAAAAAGAAAAATAAGCCAATTACTGTTTAAAAAAAAGTAAAATCATACAGATGGACCACAATAGTGCAAACATTTAAAATGCAACATTTGCTGCTGAAAGAAATACTGGGTGGGATATTCAAAGGGTTTGCGCATAGCGCAACAGTGTTGCACCATGCGCAACCCACTGATGCACCCCGGTGCAATATTCAAAGAGGGATGTTGCGCTGCACAAATCCTGATGCGCCAAGGTGCACCAATAATATATGCAGCGCAAGTGCGGGGGCGTGCCCATGCATATGCGGCACATCCCGATAGTCAGCCCAGGATGTGCGGCGCATATGCAGGCACAAACCCACCTTGCACCACACGGGGGGGGGCACAAAGATCTGCCCGTTAAAAGCAGGAACAAGTTGAGGGACACCCACAGGCCAGCAGCCGTATTGCTGGGTGCAACATAGCAGACGCCTGCTATGGGTGGCCACCCGCCCTCCAGTGACACAGTACGGGCATCGTGCCCCCCCCTGCCTGATCACAGGCATAATAGATTTATATCCCTAGTGGTCCAGTGGACTCTACCCCCTCGCCCGATCGTGGGCTAAAATATGAGTAAATACCCTGGTGGTCCAGTGGATCCAATCCTGAGCCCAATCATGGGCTGTAGTACACATCACATTCCCTGGTGGTCCATTGGGCCTGCTCCCCTGCCCGATCACAGGCAAATAAAGAAACTACTTCCCTGATGGTCCAGTGGACCCAATCCCTGGCCCGATCATGGGCAAATAAAGAATTTAATTCCCTGGTGGTCCAGCGGACCCGATCCTTGGCCCGATTGTGGGCAAATGAAGAAACTAATTCCCTGGTGGTCCAGTGGACCTGATCCCCGGCCCGATTGTGGAAAAATAAAGAATTTAATTCCCTGATGGTCCAGCGGATCCGATCCCCTTCCTGATCGGGGGCAACTGATGCAATCTATTCCCTGGTGGTCCAGCAGTACCCTCCCTCCGCCCACCCACTGAGACCTGCCACCCCACTCCCCGGTCAGCGGCGGCGGCGCTCCCCACCACAAGCCGCCCGCCCGACTGACAGTGTACAGTACAGCTGTATGCCTATTGGTCCACTGTGTGGGCCAATGGACATACGAACCAATACTGTACTACAGTCATGAAATGTGAATTCATTCACATTTTCGTGACTGTAATACAATGCTAATCTGCATGCCCGGTGTACGCAGTGGGAACAATAAGTGTACAACTGTGATATGTCACTGTCAGTTGGTGGGCCAACTGGGTGGCATGTGGGTGGGGAAGCACGCCCACGCTGACACGGGGAGCAGGGTGGCAGTTCTCAGTGGGCGGGTGGGGAGGGGTACTGCTGGACCACCAGGGAATAGATTGCATTAGTTGCCCGCGATCAGGTCAGGGATCAGGTCCGCTGGACCACCAGGAAATTAAATTCTTTATTTGCCTGCAATTGGGCTGGGGATCAGATCCACTGGACCACCAGGGAATTGACTTCTCTATTTGCCCGCGATCGGGCAGGGGAGCAGGTCCATTGGACTATCAGGGATTTATTTATGTTATGCCTGAGATTGGATGTTGGGGCACATTGCCCGCTGAGGGGCAGGGGGTGTCGGTCCCCGATGGCTGCAGCCTGTCAGGGCACCAGGTGCAAGTCGCTGGAGATCAGTGTACCTGCATGCAAATGGGGCTATGATGACACGCAAATGGCCCCATTCGCGCCTTGCATGCATAATGGCCTCATTTGCATGCCCAGTGCTGAATATCACAGTTGCTACACCTAGCGCACCCACACTTGCGCTGGCGCATCCCCCTGCTCTTCACTTGCCACTTGTGCTGGCGCAGTGCCACTGTGCCGTGCGCAGTGCGGGTGGCCCCAGTGCCATATTCAATGATACTGAGTCATGGCGCAGCACCATTGAATATTGCCCAGCCCATGTCTTGGCGCATCCCAGTTGCGCTGCACCTAGGCTTGCACTCCTGCCTGGCACATTCTGAATATCCCACCCCCTGTATCTATTTCCTTAGAAAAAGAAAAATAATTTTAGTTTCTCATTGAAATACCTAGAGCTCCTAATTATCAGTTTCTGACATCACAATTCCAGAATTTTTTTTATTTCTTTTTTACTAGTAGAGTAAAAAGCAAAGTTGAAACCCCACTTACTGTATCTCACTGCACAAATAAATATTTTTATAAGTGGAAAGTAATTTGCTTTATTTTGAACTGCTAACTCCTCCTATTGCAATGTATAACTACCTATGATTGAAGCTACTCACTGTTAATTTTGTAAGTTTATGTTTGCACTATAGAATCTGTACTTCCTCATGGCTGTATGTACCATCTGTGTAATGCTTCTCAATGTATATATGTGTTATAAAGCACGCTGATTCACCTGATGCCACCCCCCAAGACACACCATGAGATGAGCAACTTGTTGTTCAGTGTGCCCTTCCTGGTGAAACATTTCAATAAATAAGTAAGTAATTACTAACACATCAAATCACAATAAATAAAATAGCCGTCTGTATATTTATTAGAAGTGAACATATGCTCTTTAATAAGAAAAGCCAAAAAAATGACTGGTACCAGGCTTAAGGGACTTGCAAACTCTTTATTACAAAATGGTTAAAATGCATTCAGTGTTGCACACTGTACTAATAGTGTGCAACGAAGTGCATTTTAACCATTTTTGTAATAAAGAGTTTGCGAGTTCCTAATAGTGTGCAACTGAATGTATTTTAAACATTTTTTTTGTAATAAAGAGTTTGCGAGTTCCTAATAGTATGCAACTGAATGCTTTTTAACCATTTTTGTAATAAAGAGTTTGCAAGTTCCTAGCAACTGAGTGCTTTTTAACCATTTTTGTAATGAAGAGGTTGTGAGCTTCTAATAGTGTGCAATGGAGTGCTTTCAAACCATTTTTATGTTTGCTTGCACGCATGTGCAAGAAACATAGTGCCATCATCCGAGTTTTCTAGAGGTGTGTCAGCCTCTTCCAATTCAGTCAGTGTGTTTGCAGGCACGGTCGCAGTTCGCCAATCACTGCTCCAGCTGTCTATGACAGCTGAAAATGCAGTGGCATACAGTTGAAAGGGAGAGCTCTGCTTCAGTGAGCAGAGCTCCCCTAACAACACGCATGCATATTGCGTGCTGATGCGCTCCCCCCCACGCACATACAGTATAGCCGACGGGGTGCCCAATCCCCCGTCGGCTCCAGCCCTCCCCCAAAACAGTGTTACAGCTGCCACGCTGGGAGCCCACACCAGCATGGCACATGTCAGTATGGCCGACAGGGGTGCCCAATCCCCCATCAGCTCCAGCCCCCCCAAACATCCTTTCCAGCTGCCATGCTGGGAGCCCCAAGCGTGGCAAGCGTCCAGCGTCGTCTTAATCATTAAAAAACAAACCTGTAAATAAAAGCGGTCCTCGCGAGTCTCCTGCCCCACCGCACCCACCCACTGCGTACCCTGCCTCCCCACCCCCCCTTACCCCATACTTACCTCTGAGTCTGGCGCGACGATCTTCGGTGGATTGGGATCACGTCTGCACTCTTCAAAGCCGACCGCGAACTGAGGAAATGCCGGTAAGCTGTATAATGTAATAGATAGGGGTTTTCAACTTTGTAGCATATCTCGGGCATTTTTTGGAATTTTTGCACCAAATTTTCAACATAGGGTTTTTGGGACCCCTTCTCATGAATGCTGTCACTTTCATGGCGTTATTTGGGCCCGATGGGTGATTTCGCAGTCACTGTGTGAAATCACCTTTTGGGACTGATTAATGAAATGACACTGCCAGTGTTCACAAGGTGGGTTCTCAAGAATCCTATTTTGAAAATTTGGTGGAAAATTCCAAAAAATGACTGTTTTACAAGCGTGCGTTGCGCAGTTCCTACGCATGCTCGTAAGTTCGCAAATTTTCAATATTTTCACTCCAGATTTTCAACATTGCCATTTTACCACACCTTCTTATGAGTAGTACAGTTTCATTTTTCACATCTGACCCAAAATGTGTTTCCACCCATGTGGCGCACAATGGCGCGGTCGGTGTCTTGAAATCATATGCGTGACAAATTAAGAAAATCACAGTGACACTGTTCATGAGCAGAGGTCTTAAAATGGCTATGTTGAAAATTTGGTGAAAAAATTCCTTAAAATGACTTTTACGGTGTGCGTTGAGCAGTTCCTACGCACGCTTGTAAGTTCGCTAATTTTCAATATTTTCACTCCAGATTTTTAACATTGCCATTTTACCACACCTCCTTATGAGCAGTACAGCTGTCATTTTTCTTGTCTCACCCAAAATGTGTTTCCACCCATGTAGCGCACAATGGCGCAGCCGGTGTGCGAAATCAATGTATGGGACACATTAAGAAAATCACAGTGACACTGGTCATGAGCAGAGGTGTTAAAATGGCTATGTTGAAAATTTGGTGAAAAAATTCCCAAAAATTACTGTTTTAGGAGCGCACGTTGCACAGTTCCTACGCACGCTGGCAATTTTGCGAATTTGTAATATTTGCACACCAGATTTTCAACGGTGCCATTTTACCACCACTTCCTTATGAGCAGTACAGCTACCATTTTTCACATCTCGCTCAAAATTTGTTTCCGCACATGTAGCGCACAATGGTACAGTCGGTGTGCGAAAACAATGTTTGGGACAGATTAAGAAAATCACAGTGACACTGGTCATGAGCAGAGGTCTTAAAATGGCTATGTTGAAAATTTGGTGAAAAAATTCCTAAAAATGACTTTTACGAGCGTGCGTTGAGCAGTTCCTCACTATGTAACAGCAAGTTCGCGAATTTTCAATATTTTCACTCCAGATTTTCAACATTGCCATTTTACCACACCTCCTTATGAGCAGTACAGCTGTCATTTTTCATGTCTCACCCAAAATGTGTTTCCACCCACGTAGCGCACAATGGCAGTCGGTGTGCGAAATCAATGTATGGGACACATTAAGAAAATCACAGTGACACTGGTCATGAGCAGAGGTGTTAAAATGGCTATGTTGAAAATTTGGTGAAAAAATTCCCCAAAATTACTGTTTTAAGAGCGCACGTTGCGCAGTTCCTACGCACACTGGCAATTTTGCGAATTTGTAATATTTGCACACCAGATTTTCAACGGTGCCATTTTACCACCACTTCCTTATGAGCAGTACAGCTACCATTTTTCACATCTCGCTCAAAATTTGTTTCCGCACATGTAGCGCACAATGGTACAGTCGGTGTGCGAAAACAATGTTTGGGACAGATTAAGAAAATCACAGTGACACTGGTCATGAGCAGAGGTCTTAAAATGGCTATGTTGAAAATTTGGTGACAAAACTCCATAAAATGACTGTGTTACGAGTGAGTATTACGCAGTTTCCACGCACCCTTGTAAGTTCATGAATTTGTAATATTTTCAGTCCAGATTTTCACCAGTGACATTTTTCCACACCTCCTTATGAACAGTACGGCTGTCATTTTCCACAACATGGCTGAAATGTGTTTTCACACTTTCAGCACAGAAATGCGTGGTCGATGTGGGAAATCATTGTTTGGGACAGATAAAGAAAATCACACTGACACTGTTCATGATCGGAGGTCCCAAAATTCCTGTGTTAACAATCTGCGGTAAAAAAATCCCCAAACTAGTTACAATACGGTTGTGCGCTGCATAGTTTCTATGCATGCTCGTGACTTCACCAGTTTTTTTAAGATTTTCACACCAGATTTTCAACATTGCCATTTTTTACACCTCCCCATGAACAGTACCGCTGTCATTTTTCACATCCTGTTTGGAATGTGTTTTTGCACCTTTGGTGCCAAATGCTGTAGTCACTGTGCAAAAGCAGTTTTCCGCTAACAAACTGATATTGCCACTGTTCATGAGGTGGGGGGTCACAAAAAAACCATGTTGAAAATTTGGAGTGAAAATACAAATGAATGCCTAAGGCGTTAGGGTTTCCGACCATAACGCCCCACCCTGTAGAGAATGACAGGCATCAGGGGTGTGACTTGGGACTCTTGCCTGTAATGCTCATACCATTCCACCCCCACCCACACCCTACAGCCAGTAAGAGGCATCAAGGTGTGCCTCAGACTCTTCGGTCCCAAACGTTACCCCATTCTCCTATACCGCACCCATCTCACCATATTTCCTGATGGAATGGGGTGCGCATAAGGGCCAAAGACCCCAAGGCACACTGTGACACTTGTCAGTGTCTGCAGGGTAGGGTGTGATGAAATGGCCTGGTCATTATACCTGACGACCCAAAGGCACACCCCAATGCCTGTCACTCTCTGCAGGGTGGTGGTGGGGTTGGCTTCAGTTCAATACTTCGCTGCCATTCCTATTATGCAGCTCTGTAACTTCTACACTACCAATGCCAATGCCAGCAAGCAAACATTCGGCATTGACAAATGCTTGTTGTAATAAAGAGTTTGCGAGTTCCAAACAGTGTGCAACTGAGTGCATTGTCACCATTTTTACGTTTGCTTGCGCGCATGCGCAAGGAACGTTTTGGGAGAGTAGCACACTTTGGGTGTGCCTCTCCTTTCAATCCACTGCTCCGTTGAGCAGGCGTGGTGTCCTGCACCAATGGGTGCGGGAGCTGTGATGACAGCGGTGGTCTTCGCTTCAAAAACCACCACTGTCGCCTGACAGACCACCGCCACGCCGCCCCGTCACGCCCGCTCCCCAAATCTTTGCTGCCATGCGTGGGAGCCCACCCCAGCATGGCAAACATCCCACGTTGCTTGCCAGCAGGGGTGCCTAGTCCCCGTCGGCTCCACGGCCCCGAAGCCATCCTTCTGCCATGCTGGAGCCCACCCCAGCGTGGCAACGCTCCAGCAGTTTGCAGACGGGGTGCCCAATCCCCATCAGATCCTCGGCCCCCAGCTATCTTGTGCCACGCTGGGAGCCCACCCCAGCATGGCAAACATCCCACATAGTCTTTTTTTTCTTTTACCTGAAAAGCAAAATGGTCCCAAGCGCTTCTCCCAGTCCCCTCCCACAACCCGCACCCCACTGCACACCCAGCCTCCCACCCCCCACCCCATACTTACCTCCGAGCTCGCACGATGATCTTCGTGGACCGGGAACAATCTGCACTCTTCAAAGCCGACCGTGAACTGAGGAAATGCCGTAAGCTGTATAATGGGCTAGATAGGGTTTTTCAACTTTATTGCATATCTCAGGCATTTTTGAGATTTTTGCCAAATTTTCAACATGGGGTTTTGGGACCCCTTCTCATGAATGATGTCACTGTCAAGGCGTTATTCAGGCCAGAAGGGTGATTTCGCAATCACTGCATGAAATCACCCTTTGGGCCCGAATAATGCCATGACAGTGACATCACTCATGAGAAGGCGTCCCAAAAAACCCACGTTGAAAATCTGGTGCAAAAATTCCAAAAAAATGACTGTTTTACAAGCGTGCGTTGCGCAGTTCCTACGCAGGCTCGTAAGTTCACGAATTTCCAATATTTTCACTCCAGATTTTCAACATTGCCATTTTACCACACCTCCTTATGAGCAGTATAGCTGTCATTTTTCACATCCTGCCCAAAACGTGTTTCCGCCCACGTAGCACACAATGGCACAGTCGGTGTGCGAAATCAATGTATGGGATGCATTAAGAAAATCATGGTGACACTGTTCATTAACAGAGGTCTTAAAATGGCTATGTTGAAAATTTGGTGAAAAAATTCCTAAAAATGACTGTTTTACAGCGATGCTATGGCTCCTACGACGCTCATAGGTTTGTGAATTTTCAATATTTCCACTCCAGATTTTCAACACTGCCATTTTACCACACCTTCTTATGAGCAGTACAGCTGTCATTTTTCACCTCACCCAAAACGTGTTTCCGGCCATGTAGCACACAATGGCGCAGTCAGTGTGTGAAATCAATGTATGGGACACATTAAGAAAATCACAGTGACACTGTTCATGAGCAGAGGTCTTAAAATGGCTATGTTGAAAATTTGGTGAAAAAATTCCTAAAAATGACTGTGTTACGAGTCTGCATTGCACAGTTCCTATGCACGCTCGTAAGTTTGAGAATTTTCAATATTTTCACTCCAGATTTTCAACATTGCCATTTTACCACACCTCCTCATGAGCAGTATAGCTGTCATTTTTCGCATCCTGCCCAAAAATATAATGCATAATGAAGTAGTCGGTAAAAGCGAACTCAATGTATGGGACACAGTAAGAAAATCACAGTGTCACTGTTCATGAGCAGAGATCTTAAAATGGCTATGTTGAACATTTGGTGAACAAATTCCTAAAAATAACTGTTTCTGACGTGTGTTGCACAGTTCCACGCACACTTTCGTAAGTTTATGAATTTTCAATATTTTCACTCCAGATTTTCAACATTGCCATTTTACCACACCTCCTTATGAGAAGTACAGCTGTCATTTTTCACATCCTGCCCAAAACGTGTTTCCGCCCATGTAGTACACATGAGCCAGTGTGCTAAATCAATGTATGGGACACAGTAAGAAAATCACAGTGACACTGTTCATTAACAGAGGTTTTAAAATGCCAATGTTGAAAATTTGGTGAAAAATTCTAACAATGACTGTTTTACGCGTGTGTTGCACAGTTCCCACGCACACTCGTAGGTTTGCGAATTTTCAATATTTCCACTCCAGATTTTCAACATTGCCGTTTTAACACACTTCCTTATGAGCAGTACAGCTGTCATTTTTCACATCGTGCCCAAAACATGTTTTCGCCTATGTAGCACACAATGGGGGTAACAAAAATGTCATGCTGAAAATTTATTGTGCAAATACCAGCAATCGCACAGGGCATTAGTGTAAAGCACCATACGTGCCAAACACCACTGCAAATACCTGCAAGCGAACGTTCGGCATTGACAAATGCTTGTTGTAATAAGAGTTTGCAAGTTCCGTAAGTGTAGTGCTGGTATTTTTTGCTCTGTTAGTTTTATTGCTTACTAGGCACAGGCGGTCTTTGTGTGTGGACAGCAGTGGTTTTTCAGTGCATTCTTTAATAAGAAGCACTACATGAATCTGGAAGTTGTTAAAAAGATGAGCTGTTGATCCACAAACGCAAGCTGCATTGCAAGAGATGCCTTGAGACCCAGATAGTAGTCTGATGTGGTAGCCAGGTGGTGCCCTTCTGTGTTTACATACTGTAGATCAGTGCAGAGACATGAGAGGTGTCAAACTGTTAATTTTGGTTGGAGTTTTTGATGAGCATCTGTTGTAGGTAAAAATGTGATACAGTTCCTTGATATCCAGGCATAGATTCTGATAAAGAACCTTGCTGCAGAACTCATGCATTACAAACTTGATGCCTGCAGCATAAGGAGGCAGTATAGCGCAGTGGTCTAAGGCTCTGCGGCTGCAAATCTGGTGACATCCAGCAGACCAGACCTGGGTTTGAATCCCACAGCTTCTACTTGCATATTGTGTGACCCTAAGCAAGTCACTTAACCTCCTTGTGCTCCCAGGTCACTCCTGTAAAAAAGCTTTCAGCTTAGTGTGCTATACCTGGTTAAACAACAACTAAAAAAAAAATTAAGGCCTGATGGAAAATCTTTACTTAAAGGAGTACTTCAGTCAAAATTTTACCAAAACATATGCTGTGCAGAATGTTTTGATTGTTGTGTGTAGTCCTGGTGTGTCCTTCCCTTTGTTTGCTATTGCTAGTGTTTTTTATAAATTATCCAGCTAGTTACTGTATATGGTAGTTTTACGGCCCCTGGGGATCTCCATCGAAGCAAGATTAATTGCTTTTCTTTTTCCTACAATTCCTCCTGTTCAATGTGACAGTGATGCATCTGGGACTACTAGAGATAGGAACGTGATGTTCTGGCCTCCACTAAATAACTCTAATTCAGTATTTTTGGTTTCTATGTGTGTGTCAGATCTCGCCAGCTGGAGTAAATGTTTTGCTTTTGAAACTTTTCATTTCATCAAACTACACACCCATAAAAATCACCCAAATCACCCCAGATCATCAGTGGTATAAATGATAAAGACTTTAGCTGCTTTCTTACAGAATAACCCACTCAATTAGCTCTCAAGTGTTTTCTGAACTGTAAATGTAGCCATTAGTGCTCATTGGATAAGGAGAGTTACTTAAAAGCACAGATCCACTGTTCTAAATTGACACTAAACCAGTGCCTGCTGAATCCATGATCCTGGATACATCACTTCACAATCACATTCAAGTTTAATGTTTAGGTTTTATTAGGGTTATGTCATTGAGCTGCGGCCATTTACAATGACATCCCTACATACATTCATACCATGGTTACATCTTTAAAAATATACAGTATAACAGTATAATGTTAACTATAAACTATACATACATAATCATGTGACAAACCAATTTGTTTTGTTTAAAATACTTGTGGGGGACTTCAGCAATAATATTTAGGACAGTATTACGTTATACCTGCTCTGCATTTATTACATGTTTTACATGTTTGAGGTTAGGAATCAAACCTTGTTTCTATTTGCTTGTAAGTTGGTAGCTTATTTCCTTGAGTTCTAAAGAACTCATGTAGAGAGTTCCATAGCTGTGGAACCAAATTGCTAAAAAAAGAACCTTGCTCTAGTTATCAATGTCTGGGGGGATACCAACTCATAGAAACATAGAATGTAACAGCAGATAAGGGCCACTGGGCCCACGTAGTCTGCTCATTTTCTTTCATTTTTTTTTATCTTCAGTTTTTTGCCACAAACCCTACTTGATCTAAGGTGCAATCTCTCCCCCCTTCCTTACCCCTAGGATTCCCTTGTGCCTGTGCCAGGCATTTCTGAATCCCACCACTGTTTTTCCCCCACTACCTCCACTGGAAGGCTGTTCCAGGTATCCACCACCCTTAATTTGCCTCACAGTGGGGCATGTTTGTTTTCTTGAGTATCAGTCTCTCTGCAAAGTAATCTGGTACTTCATCCTGTAAGCATTTTGGGGCAAAAAGAATGTTATGTAGCTTACATCTTTTGTTCAGGGAGGACCAAACTTATTTACCATATAACTCACAGCTATGAGTATCATAGGGACTATGCAAAACAAATTGCTCCAGGTATCCATCACCCTTAATGTGCCTCACAGTGAGGTATGTTTTTTCTTGAGTACCAGCCTCTCTGCTAGGTAATCTGGTACTTTATCCTGTAAGCGTTTTGGGGCAAAAATAATTTTATGTAGCTTACATCTTTTGTTCAGGGAGTACCAACCTAATTTACCAGATAACACAACTATGAGTATCATAGGGACCATTCATGACAAACTGTGCCAATCTGTTATATAATATGCCCAATTTATGCAATCTATCCTTTGTACAAAACTCATAGACAGAACTGTCAAAATCGAAAATTGGAATATTTGAGTTCAGGCTACCTGAAGCCTTGCTTCATACTTCTGGCAGCATCTATTCTGGTACAAAGTCCCCAGACACTTGCTTATTCTGTCTATGAGCCTCGCAACACATTGGTTGCCAGACCCCTTGGTATCAATCTGAAAATTTAGGTATTCGTGCCCTTCAACTTACTCCAGCTGGGAGCTGCTGTCACATGGGACAGGAGACAGGAGGCATTGTAGGAACAAGAAGAGCAATAAACCATACTGAGATGGAGATTCCCAGGGGCATACAACTACCACAAAATGGATCTACTACAAAATCCCGATATGTATCTGCCTGACCACAATATCCCATCTCCATTTGCCCAGCAGTCAACTGCCCAACAAGTGTAAAAGCCCAACAGTCAACTGCCCAACAACTGAAGTGTGAGCATCGCTGAGGTGATGTTATGTTATTTATATGTTTCGTGGGGCTATGCCCCCCTCAAGCCCCATAACTAAAATATAATCACTTCCATGGTGCGTAAACGTATATTGTTGGGCAGTTGACTGTTGGGCTTTTACACTTGTCGAGCAGTTGACTGTCAGGCAAATGGAGTTGGGATATTGTATGTCGGGAAGACAGATGTTGGGATTTTGTAGGGTCCCCCCATAAAAATAGGAGGCCAATTTAGAAAAAACTCTCAATAGCAGGCAATGTGAAGGACACACTAGGACTACACATGCAAATCAAAACACTCTGCACAGCATATGTTTTTGCAAATTATATCTGTAGTACTCCTTTAAAGTACAGTATCTCAAACACTCACCAACATGAGGTGGAAGGCTTTTTCCTCATATGCACCAAAACTCTGGAATGCCCTGCCAGCACCGCAAAGAAAAATTGAAATGCATACCCAGTTTAAAACAGGAGTAAAAAAGAACCTTAATAATGTTCATATATGTACTTGTGTTACCGAAAACTGTTGCCCCCATAATTGTATCTCCTACTGTATCACTTAGTTATTCCTGTGGCTGCATGATATCATCCCTACTATAACTGTTGTACCGGCTGTCTGGGTCGTGCCTTAAAATAGTCTGTTTCAGTCTAGTGCACTTTCATGTTTAGCATAAACTGAAATAAATAAATAAATAAATAAAATATTCTGACAGTGTGGCTGACACGATAGGAAGGAATAAGTCCATGTTGTCCAGGTTGAAGAACCTCAATCCTAATGTAGTCAATATGGTCTGTCTCTGTCATTTGGTAGACATCTATAGCAAATGTCCCATCAAGGTTCTTGCTGTACCAGTCGCAGAATTGATTTCTGTTGTTTACAGCCATTCCTCATCAAGTGCCCAGCAACAACATCAATGTAAAGTATGTTCCTTGTAGGTTGACCTAGAGCTGCAAAATATAATCAAATGTTTACCAACCAGATGGCTAAGTTTGCACAAAGTGGTGAACTGAACATTATAAAAGGTAATATTAAATACACACTGAAAATATAAAATAGAGTTAGAATCAATTTTTTTGACCATGGGTCTTCTACAGGAATTATCTAAAACAGAAAGAAAAGCAAAGTTAGTAGAGAGCGGAAATAAGGGGTATATATGTGAAGAAAGAAAATAGGGGGAGGATCTAGGAGAAAAAAAGTGATAATAGAGAGGTAAAAATAGAAGCTGAAAAACCAAAAGGTGATGATGGGTGTGAAAAGGAATACTAAGAGTGCATGAGCTGAGGAGTCCTCAAATGGGGACTAATTAACAGGGCCAAATAAGACAGCTGAAAGGTGACAAATGTGGGGAATGGAGATCTTTCTTTCTTTCTTTCTTTCTTTCTTTCTTTCTTTCTTTCTTTCTTTCTTTCTTTCTTTCTTTCTTTCTCTTTCTCGCTCTCTCAGCAGTAAAGACATACTGAGCTACTAATAGATCATTTTCAGATGCACCCTGGGGAAACTGGAGATGTGGAAAGTGATGCACAACAAATACAATATAACAGGAGCATAATCAAAAAAATTGAAGACAAACAGTATAAAATATATTCAACAAGAAAAACCAAAACGGAGTGAGCATCAGGAAGTGGTGCTCAATACATAGGTTCAGATAATTGATACGACTTCATAGGAAAAGTATTTTATTATTATTTAAACATATTACGACGCAGCTGATGATACCGCATCCTTGAGAAAGGATGGTATCATCCAAAACGCTGCAGGTGATATGGTTGTTTAATTCTTGAAATAAAATTGTTTTTTAGACCTGTGCCCTTGTATTGGAGGTGTGAGTGCTCTACTTTTGGTTGTTTGCAAGTATAAAATATATGTGCAGTAGCTACAACTGAGATAATACAGTGGGCACTACTATTTAATTATTGTATAGTACTGTGAAAAGGTAATGAGGGAAACAGACTGCCAGGGCAAACTGGTGGGGGGAGAGTAAGAGGGTCATGGACAGTTGCAAGAGGGAGAAGAAAAGTCATGCAGAAGAGACTTTAAGGAGAAAGCAGAAGAAGCAGAGTGAACTGACGGGGGAAGAGAGGACCAGAGTTTAGGAGAATGGTAAGAGAAAGCAGACTGACCAACAGTAGATTTTCTAGAAGGAATAATGAAGGAATGGGATGTATTATTGCAGAGAGGATAGTGGGAATCAGGGGGAGAGGATAAGATGGAGGAAAGGTAGGAGGGAAGAGAACCAAACCAGAATTTAGAAATAAAGGAGGCACAATGGGAAAGGCACCTGGCATCAAGAGAGGGGAGAGAAAGGGCAGAGTAGAGTGAACAATAGTGGGTACAAGAGGAACAATATTCCAGATGTGGACTGGAGCATCAACTAGGAGCAGATTTATCCTGGACTCCCTTCAGGGTGCCTTCCTCAAGCAACTGATCATGGAACCAACTCAGCAGAAGGCAATACAGGACCTTGTGCTCACAAACAGGGACAGTGTGATGGGGGTAACAGTGGGGGAGCACCTGGGGAACAGTGACCATCAGTCATTGTGGTTTGAAATCACAGAAGGAGCAGAACCAAACCATACAAAAACACATATCCTGGATTTTAGGGGGGCAGACTTTGGGAAAATGGGGAGATACTTGAAAGAGGAATTAAGGGGAATGGGGCAGGAATCACGGGTTGAGGAACAGTGGACAGTATTTAAAAATGGGGATTACAAGAGCAACAGAATTATACATTAAGTAGGTTAGCAAGAGGAAAAGGAAGAGGAGACCATTATGGTTTTCCAAAGAGGTAGCAAAGAAAGTGAAAGCCAAACAGATTGCATTCAGGCAATACAAAAAGACACAGGCAGAAGGGGAAAGGGAGAAGTACCAGGAGAAGCAAAGGGAGGCAGTGAGGTCAGTAAGGGAAGCCAAAGCTCAGACAGAAGAGCACATTGCAAAATCAGTGGGTAGAGGAGACAAAATCTTTTACAGGTACATAAGAAAAAAGAAAGGCAAAGGGAGGGATAGTGAGACTGAAGGGGGAGGATGGGGGCCTCGTGAAGGATGACAACAGTAAAGCTGACATACTGAACAGGTATTTCTGCTCAGTCTTTACTGAGGAAGAGGAGGATAATGGGTCTGAAGGGAGTACAAGTGGTGAGAATGGTTTAGAAATGGACACAAGTGCCTTTACACGAGAAAGGGTCCTGAAGGAACTGGAAGTTATAAGAGTTGATAAAGCAATGGGGCCAGATGGGATGCACCCCAGGGTCCTTAAAGAACTTAGAGAGGTGGTGGCTGAACCTCTGGCTATCCTGTTTAGCTGATCACTGGAAACAGGGGAGGTACCCAAAGACTGGAGGACAGCAGATGTAGTCCCCTTATACAAAAGTGGGAACAAAGAGGAAGCAGGGAACTACAGACCAGTCAGCCTCACCTAGGTAGTGGGGAAGATTATGGAAGCACTACTGAGGGAGAGATTGGTGGAACATCTGGTTGTCAATAGACTGCAGGATCCAAGGTAGCATGGTTTCACCAGGGTGAAGTCATGTCAGACCTACCTGAATTTTTTGACTGGGTGACTAGGGAGGTGGATTGGGGAGGGCAGTGGACATGGCCTATCTGGACTTCAGCAAGGCCTTTGACACTGTGCCACATAGAAGACTATTACACAAACTAGGGAATATGGGTGTGGGCAAGACAGTAGTGTGGTGGGTAGGTAACTGGCTGGGCGGCAGGACACAGAGGGTGGTGGTAAATGGCTGTCACTCCACAGAGGGAAGATTGACCAGTGGGGTACCACAGGGATCAGTGCTGGGACCGGTCCTATTCAACATCTTCATCAGTGACATTGCGCAGGACCTAGAAAGCAGAATTTCACTGTTCGCTGATGACACAAAGCTCTATAACAGAGTAGACACACCAGAGGGTGTAGACAGAATGAGAAGGGACCTGCAGAAACTTGAAGAATGTTCAGGGGTTTGGCAGTTGAAATTCAATGCAAAGAAGTGCAAGATAATGCATATGGGGCACAAAAACCCTAGCACAGTATATCAGTTGGGAAGTGAGGATATAGCATGCACCAAGCAGGAAAGGGATCTTGGGGTTATCATCTCTGATGACCTCAAGGTAGAGAAAAAGTGTGACAAGGCAGCAGGTAAAGCAAATAGGATGCTGGGATGCATACGCAGGGGCATCACCAGCAGGAAAAGTGAGGTCATGATTCCACTATACAAGACACTAGTGAGGCCCCACCTGGAGTACAGTGTACAGTTCTGGAGACCTTACCTATGTAAGGACATAGACAGGGTAGAGAAGGTTCAGAGGAGGGCAACAAAGATGGTACATGGATTGCATCACAAGTCCTATGAGGACAGGTTGAAGGAATTGAATATGTACTCCCTGTAGGTGAGGCAGGAGAGAGGGGACATGATAGAGACATACAAGTATCTTACAGGGAGGAACAGAGTGAAAGAATACACTATTTTTTAATGAAAAAGATGTTCCAGGACTAGAGGGCATGGGATGATGTTGGAGGAAGGACGATTCAGAGGAAATGTGAGGAAGAATTTCTTCACAGAATGGGTGGTGGACAAGTGGAACACCCTGCCTGAGGAAGTGGTGGGGGCTGAAACAATCACGGGATTTAAGATTACATGGGATAGACATAAAGGAATTCTGGAGGTCAGGGGTAAGGGGCAACAGAGTTCTAGGAAAACATAAACTGAAGTTACAGACTCAAATGGGCAGACTAGGTGGGCCATGGGACCTTATTTGCTGACACAGTCTATGTATCTATGTAACAATCTAAAGCAAAGTGACAGAAAGAGTGGAAGGGTAGTCCAATCTGAGAAAGGAGGATTTGGGAACTGCACTCTAGACTATGTCACCATGATCAAAAATAGGGAGAATCATCTTTAAAACAATCTCTTGGCGGACAGGAAGTGGAATACTCGCTTTGTTCCTATACAGTGCACCAAGCTTGTGGTGGAGCTTTTGGTGTATGGCTTCAATATGCACCAAGAAGTCAAGATGATGGTCAAACCAGACCATGAAGTACTTTGATGAGGATACATCCTCAATTATAGCCCCATCAAGGGTGTGAAATAAAGGGAGATGGGTGAGTCTGGAGAGCCTCTGATGGGAGTCAAAAGTCATGGAAACTGTTTTTTGGCATTGAGGGAGAGTTGGTTATACTGGAACCAGCACTGATTATTGTCAACATTCAGCTGCAGATGTGCGGTAACATCATGGGAAGAGGAGCCAGATGCAAAAAGAACTGTATTATTAGCATACATATGAATGATACAGAAGAACAGACACAGAAGAGGCCATTCAAGAAAATGGAAAAGAGAATATAACACAGGACTAACCCTCGAGGGACACCTGAGTAAATAGGGAGTAGAGATGAAATGGAGCTACCTATCCAGACAGCCTGAGACCTACCCTCAAAGTAAGAATGAAACCAACTGACTGCAGAATCAGAAAACACTGGTAAAGACTGAAATAAAAATAATACTCTTGGTAGAATACTCATTTTTAAAATGCTTATTCTCCCTAGCAAAACTAATGGTAGAGTCTGCCATCTCTCTAAATCAGACATAATTTTAAGCAGTGCTGTTGAATAGTTTAGCCCATAAAGTAATTTGTTATTCGTTGCTAATTCCACCCCTAAATATCTTAAAGATTGCTTACGGAGTCTTCATAATGGATGATTTTCTTGTAATTTCATTTCGTCTGCTAAAAATAAAGCTTCACTCTTCCCCCAATTAATTTTATATCCTGATACTTTCCCAATATTTGTAAATAATTCTAATAATTTTGGGTAATCTTTTTCAGGCTCATTTATAAATAGTAAAATGTCATCCACATATAATGACAATTTGTGAGTTTTATTATTAATTCAAATGTCCTCTATATCTTGATTGTCCCTGAGAATGATTGCTAGGGGTTCAATAAACAAGGAAAACAACAGAGGAGACAGGGGACATCTTTTCCTGGTGCCCCTTGTGAGCTCAAAATAATCTGATATACAGTATTTTGATTAGCTTTAACTCTTGCTTTTGATTTCCAACAATCCAATTCAGAAACCTTCCCTTGTTGCCGAAAGACCCCAACTGCTCAAGTAGAAATTCTCACTGAACTCTATCAAAAGCCTTTTCGGCATCGAGGGACAGGATGACTGCTTTAGATCCTTCAATAATCTCCATCAAGTTCATTACCCATCTGATATTGTGTTGTAGCCTTCTACCTAAAAAAAAAACAGTTTGATCCCTGTGTACTAAGCTGGGGTAATTACTTCCAATCTATTTGTTAAAATTTCTGTAAATATTTTATAATCATTGTTTAACAATGAAACTGGTCTGAATGAAGAGCAATGATCCGGGGGTTTATCCTTTTTTAATAACAATGAAATATTAGCTTCATAGAATGTTGGTGGTAACTTACTTGAGCTCTCAATCTCTCTAAAAGCCTGCACCAAAATATTGGAACTAATATACATTTCATATTTTTACAAAATTTCATCATGAAACCATCTGGGCCCCTGAATTTTCCATTAGACATATCTTTAATCACTTCAGAGATTTCTGTTTCATTAATTTCTTTATTCAGAAATTCTTTATTGCCATCTAGAACCTGTGGAAATATTATGTTACTCAAATCAGTTTTAACATCATATACTGAAAGAGACTTATCCGTTTGATATAAATTATTATAATATTCTTTAAACTCCTTATTTATTTCTTCTGGATTAATAATCACACTGCCATTTGTTAAAGTAAGCTTATCTATTCTATTTTGATTTTGTTCAGTTCTTAACTGATAAGCTAACAGTTTACTCCGAGTATCCGTAAAAAAATAATATTTCGCCCTGGCACTGCACATTTGCTTTTCTGCTGTTATATTTCACATGTTTTCAAGTCTTTCTTTTAAATGAATAACATTAATTCTATTTTCTTCAGAATTAATATGAGCTTGTGTTGCTTCAGCTGCCATTAGTTCTGCTTTGATTTTGTTCAGATTATCCATATATATTTTCTTTTTATTATTATTATTCTTATAAGTGATTATATAGCCTCTCAAGAAAATTGTTATTGTTTCCCAAATTGTACACCAGGACAATTCTTCAGGAGTATTTCTTTGAAGTAGAAAAGATGTCTTCCTACAAAACATTGACATAAACTGATCATCCGATCATAAAGAATTATCCAGATACCATCCTCTTAATTAGACTGCAGTGCAAGTTAAATCTATTTCCGTGTAACAAGATGCATGGCCAGATATAATTATAGAATTATAACTGACAAATCTTACTTTGTGTAATAATACATTAGTGATCATGAAAAAAATCTATCCTAGATAGAGTATTATATGTTTTTGAGTAGTGGGAGAATTTCAGCAAATTTGGATGTATAAACCAGAAGGGATCCATCAGTGCTAACTCCTCCATATAACCTTTAATCAGATCAAGAGTTCTTCTTTTTCATTCAAGAGCTGACTGTGCTTTATCTAAATACAATAAAGTTATATTAAAATCCCCTCCTATAATGCAAGGAGTATCACATTCTGCAATCTGTAGAAACAAATCTGTAAAAATCATCGGATCTTCCTCATTTGGAGCATATAAACTAAATACTGAGATTGTAAAATTTTCTAATAGCATTTTTACTTTTCCTGAGGCATGGAACAGGTGGGCAAAGTAAATAGCATCTTTTTTTTTTCAAAATGTGTTTTCTGAAGCAACAAACACCCAATTCCCTTCTTAATAATGTAATTCACTGATTTATTCATTTTTACTCTGTCTTTGGCACCGTTCATGTACCAGATTGTAAATCTAACTATACCCATAGTTTTATTCCTTTTTCCTATTACTAACTTCTTTAATGTTTTCTATAATACCTTGATACTTATTTAGGGACAGCAGACTAACTAAACCTATCACTATTTAGTTTCCATAGATACAAGATTTTTTATTTTCCTAGACATTAATTTGTTTTTTGTAAACTTTTTTCAAGCTTTAATTTATACCTGTGCTCAATTTGTTTAGATATTTAATTTTTCTTTAAATTTCCCCTTCCCACTTACCCCCTCCCTGCCTTGATAGATCTAAAAGTAGACCCATCATACTACCCTTCCCACATCTTGAAGACTGTTCCTTTCCTGTGCAATAGATGTACCATGAGCTTACCCCACCCCTCAGTTTCATGCCTTGAATTCTCATGTCCGAGAACAAGTATTTAACTAAATGTTACTTTACTACTTTATTATTGTTGATATGCAAAGTATCTCTTTTGTAATCTAGAATTCTGTCCCCCCCAACTTTCCATTACTCCTCCCTCTTTCCTATTCTCACTACCACTAAGGATGTTTTATTCATATAATAATCTTTTTTTCTAATAGAAAGTAAAGAATATATATCATTTCATGTTATGCACAAATCTCTCTTTTTTATCCTTATGCTGTAATCCATATCTAGATTTGATAAATTTAGGACGTAATTCCTTAAAAATATAGAAGCTTATTCTTGGTTTGATTCCAGTTGCCTTTCTGAGCTCAGAGCATCCTTCACTCTGGATGTAATATTTCCCACAGAAACCTCAGCAATTATTTGGACTGATGTTTCTGTTTCAGCAGTGTTATATTACTTCCTTTTTCTGAGGGCCTCCATAACTTCTTGTGGATTAAAAAAAAACATCTTATTTGCCCATCTAAATTAACACATAGTTTGCAGGCTATAACAGAGAACAAGGTATACCTTCTTTCCTCAAGGTATCCCTAATTTGATCAAAAGCTTTCCATTTCATAACTACAGATGGAGGTAGATCAGGGAAAGCTTGTAATCTCAATGCATTATAATGCAGCCTTTTTTCACCCTTGCTTTTTGTAATATTTTCTCCCAATCTTGATATTTTAGTGGTCTCACATACATGAATCTAGGTTTAAAATCCTGTCTAGGGCCAAATGCCCTATGTGCCTCATCAATTTCAATCTTCTGTTCCAAAAATGTTAAACCCAGTATTTTGGTAAACATCTCCACAAAACTGTAGAGGGTCAGACTCTTCAATATGCTCTGAGAGGTTACCAATCTTTAAATTCTGTCTTTGAGACCTTGTTTCAAGGTCTTCCACTTTGGATCTTAAAGCTTCTAATTCTTTAGTCACATCTGTAAGGCTTGAGGATACTTTAGGGAGCAGATCCTCCAAAGTACTAACTCTTAACTCACAAGCATCTGCTCTGATTGTTAGAGCCTCCAGCTTTCCCACAGCTTCAGTAATTTTTTTTTTATCCAATGTCAAAATAGATGCATTCACATTACAAAACTCTAGTTTCAGTTCTTGTAGAATATTTTGTTGTGACTCTGCAGACTTATCAGACACTGCACTTGTTTCAGTACTGGCTTTTGCCCTTTCTGTAACAGGTGATTCCATCACAATAAGATCACTCTGCAAATTAACTTGATCCTGTATCCCCTTTTCCTGAATATTGTGCCTGTTCAAAACCATTTGCTTGTCAGAAGCTTTATCAGATTTATCAGGTTTTTCTTGTTTTTCTTGCTTACCCAACTTATCCTGCTACTCCATAGTTTTAGCCGACCATGTTATGTTTGCTTGCACACATGTGCAAGAAACATAGTGCCACATATGAGTTTTTGTAGGTGTGCCTCCCCAGTCCCAATGCCCTACTCCCTTTTGCAAACGCGGTTCCACCATGCCAATGAATGTCCCAGCTGTCTATAACAGCCGTTCAGATACAGTGGCGTACAGTTGAAAGTGGAAAACCGCTGCGATCAGCGGTTGTAATGTGTAGGCAATTTGCATACTGCCATCGGCAGGTAATTTACATACTGCCATCAGCAGCATGCAAATTGCCTACACTCAGCACTGCATACTGAATGGAGCTGTCATAGACAGCTCCCTTGAAGTTCCCCCTCCCCAAACACTGAAATAGCATGCTGGGAGCCCACCCCAGCATGCTGATGCACTCCCCCACTGCACACAGTATGGCTGACGGGGTGCCCAATCCCCCATCGGCTCCTCACCCCCCCACAGACTTCTAGGTGCCACGCTGGAATCTCACCCCAGCATGGCAAAAGTGAACATGGCGACGGGGGTGCCCAATCCCCCATCAGCTCCACTCAAGAACTCCCCCCCAAAAAACCCCACAGATTTCCAGTTGCTATGCTGAGAGCCCACCCCAGCATGGCACACATCTGTATGGCCGACGGGGGTGCCCAATCCCCCATCAGCTCCACTGACCCCCCCAAAAAACTTTCAGCTGTCAAGCTGGGAGCCCACCCCAGTGTGGTACAAGTCCCATGTCATCTTCCTAGAAAGAAAAACACCTGAAAAACAAAAATGGTCCTCGTTGATTGTCTAGCCCCACCCCAACCCGTGCTCACCCTCTCGCATCCACCTCCCCACACCCCTTACCCCATACTTACCTCCGGATCCCCAGTGCGAAGATCTTTGGTGGACCGGGAGCACATCTGCACTCTTCAAAGCCGACCACAAACTGAGAAATGCCGGTAAGCTGTATAATGGCATACATGGGTTTTTTCAACTTTGGTGCATATCTCGGCCATTTTTGGGAATTTTTTCACCAAATTTTCAACATGAGGTTTTTGGGACCCCTCCTCATGAATTCTGGCACTGTCATGGTGTTAATCGGCCCTGAAAGGTGATTTTGCAGTCACTGCATGGAACCACCTTTTGGGACCAATTACTAAATGACAGTGTCACAGTTCATGAGGTAGGCCCCAAAACCCTATGTTGTAAATTTGCTGAAAAATTTCCAAAATGACGAATGTTCCTATGCACGCCATAAGTTTGCAAATGTTTTATATTTTCACTCCAGATTTTCAACATTGCCATTTTACCACACTTACTTATGAGCAGTACAGCTGTCATTTTTCACATCTCACCCAAAATGTGTTTCTGCGCATGTAGCACACAATGGCACAGTCGGTGTGCGAAATCAATGTTCGGGGACAGATTAAGAAAATCACAGTGACACTGTTCATGAGCAGAGGTCTTAAAATGGCTATGTTAAAAATTTGGTGACAAAAGTCCATAAAATGACTGTGTTACGAGCGAGCATTGCGCAGTTTCCACGCACCCTCGTAAGTTAATGAATTTGTAATATTTTCAGTCCAGAGTTTCACCAATGGCATATTTCCACACTTCCTTATGAACAGTACAGCTGTCATTTTTCACACCCACCCAAAATGTGTTTTCACACTTCCAGCGCAGAAATGCGTGGTCGCTATGGGAAATCACTGTTCGGGACAGATTAAGAAAATCACAGTGACACTATTCATAAGTAGAGGTTCCCAAATGCCTGCATTGACAATCTGCTGTAAAATATCCCAAAACTAATTACATTATGGGTGTGCATTGAGCAGTTTCTACGCACGCTCGTGACTTCACTTTTTCTGCAGGGTGGTGGTGGGGTTGGCTTCAGTTCAATACTTCACTGCCATTCCTATTATGCATCTCTCTAACTCCTACACTACTGATGCCAATGCTAGCAATCAAACATTTGGCATTGACAACTGCTTGTTTTTGGTAGAGTTGACATCTCTTTAATTTGTGAAATTTCTTTGTTACAAACTGGAGAATTCAAATACCCTCTTGTCAATTGCTGTGCCCAATTCCCAAACCTGAAGGCTGAATCACTTTTTCTTCTTTTAGACAGGTTAGCTTTTTGTGTGTGTGTGTGGGGAGGGTGGGGCGGAGAGGTCGCTCCGTCATGTGTTTCAGGTGATTTACCAAACTGAAAAATAAATTCACTTCCTGGCTTGGGAACCTGATACCTTTCCACAGCTGGGGACTGTAAATGTTTTATTTATTTATTTATTTGAATTTTGATGACCGGGTTGGCCCACTGGGGCATACTATCCCTTTTTCAGGGGCGACCTGGGGGAATGATACATTCCATGAACAAAGCTTTATGATCCTATACACCAGTCAGCTAGGTATAAAAATGTATGGTTACAGTGGTAATACAATAAGACATCCAGATGAGGACAAAGATTAACAATTCAATGTATAAACAGTTCCCTGACAATCCAAATAAGGTAAAAGTGCATAGCAATTCAGTCATGTGTCAGTTACAGATATTGTAATAAAAAAACAAAATGCAATATAATACATATGTACAAGAGTAGGAGACGTGAAGAGATAGGTGTAAAGTATGACTCAGAGGGGAAGAAGGAGGAGGAGGAGTCAAGATAGGTAGATAGGTAGGAGAGGTAGGTTGCCAGGAGTTGGTTATAAACAGCTACTGTTACAAATTGGTGGTGGGAAGAAGATTTCTTTGAAGTGTTTTTTGAACTGTGGAAGAGAAAAACAGGAAAGCAAGCTATGAGGGAGGTTGTTCCACGTTTGAGGAGCCGCAAAAGAGAAGGATCATTTACCTATGGCTAACTGGGTTTTAGGTACACTTAGTAAAGGCAGGTGGGAGGATCTGAGAGTTCTAGACAAGGTTTTCTGGGTAAACAGGGAGGAGAGAATGGGAGGGGAGGGAAGGTGGATGAGTTTAAAGATCATTCAGAGTACAGGGAAGTCCAGTTTAACCTTAAAGGATGGCCAGCCTAGGGTGTTGAGCTCTTCTCAGTGGTGAGCACGGGCTGACACCTTGGCAACAAAGCATATGATTCTATGGTAGGCCTGCTTAAGTTTGGCCAGGGTAGATGTCTGAATGGAGTGAATAATGGAGGCCCCATAGAACAGGACTGGGAGGAGAATAGCCAAGGCAATTGTTTTTCTAGCCTGGGGTGTGATGGGGGGGCTGTTCTGTAAAGGAGGCCAAGTTTCAGGTTAGTAGCCTTAATAACATTTGTTACATGTGGTTCAACGAATAGATGCTTATCAAGAGTCAGGCCTAAGTATTTAAAGGAGTCCACTCCTTCTAAAGGCACCCCAGAGGAGGAGTGGACTACTAGGTGGGACTGGGAGGTAGTATCAAAGGAGCTTTGATGGAACAGCATGGTTTGTGTTTGCTTGGTATTCAACACCAGCAGACTTTCCTTGAACCAGGAATCCAGTTGCTGGAAATCAAACTCTAGATCAAACTTAATAGAGGAGATGTCCCGGCTGGATCCATATAGAACAGCATTGTTTGCATAGAGCTGGACAGAGGCACATCCCCCCCAGTTTCTCAGGAGTTCATTGATGAAAATGGAAAATAGTAGGGGCCCCAGGACTTGATCTCTGGGGACCCCGTCAGTGATGGGAGATAAGGAGTAAGCACCCACCCACTTGACACATTGCGAGTGGTTAGTTAGATAGTTGGAGAACCAAGATAGAGAGTTCGTGTCAAGACTGATACAGTGGAGCTTGAAGATGAGGAATGGATGATTTATGAGGTTGAAGACCTGCGTAAGGTTTATAAAGACTGCCCCGGTGCCAGAACCTTGATCCATAGCCTGAAATATGTCGAATGTGACCCTTAGAAGAGCTGACTCTGTCCCGTGCGCTTTCCAAAAACCATGTTGATGTATGGTAAGGGTGCCAGTTTGTTCTAGGAAGGAGTTTAGTTGATTATATAGGATTCATTCCTGAATTTTTGCTATGGGGCATAAGATGGATATGGGTCTATAATTCTCTACGAGTTTGGATGGGCCATTTTTGTGTACTGGGACAATGATCATAGTTTTCAACTTTGCTGACACTATCTTCTTCAAGCCCATTCAGGCTTCCCAACTTTTTGTAAAAAGTAAAACATGTACCTTTCAGGGCCAGACTATCTGGATTTGTTACCTGCAGCCGGACAGGCCGTTGAAGATTATTGGCTGCCCCGACTTCTCCTTTCACCTGTTTTGACTTCTGAGTTCCTTGCTTGGAATCCAGTGTTGTCCTCACATGTGGTACTTCAGCATTCTCGTTGTCCTTTATCTCTCTAGCTCTTCTAAATTGTTTGGATTGGACATACCCTTGCATTTTCACAAAACTCATATAAAAACACAAAAAAAGGAGTTTAAATATCTTAATTTCATCGCGTGAAACCGATGAGTCGGAGCGGATGTAACTCGCTGTGCACAGACAAAAGATCAATCGACCATCTTGCCGAGACTCCTCCTTCAACTAATGCAGAACTCCCCAGGCTTCACTAATTAACTGTATTTCATTGTCTTGATTACAAATATAGATTATGCTGTTGTTAAAAACATGGCATACCCTTACAAAATGTGCCCCATATCATCTTCCACATTGCCAAGGTAGGTGTCCCACAGTGTGCCCATTTGTCCCACATTCTGCGAGTCACTGCCCCACGTTGTTGTGTCCAGTGGTTGAGTGGCATAGGTGGGGAGATAGGCAGGATGGATAGAAGGAGACTGAGAGAAAAAAGACCTGAAATACAGGAAAAAAAGGAAAAAAAGATTTTAATAAACAGATTGAGAGGTTAGGTAAAAGACATGCAGGTCACTCACCAAATGAATGTTAACATCTGTGAGGTGCATACAGTGCCATAAACTCAACTGCATCCTTTTTGTAGTGTGCAAACACCTTAAAGGGGTAAAGTTTCATAAAATTTAAGGCATGGGTAGTCCATGTAATAGTAATTGCCATTATGCCCCTGCCCACAGACAAAATATGTATATTTGGCCAATATAATGATCTTCTAAAATGAGCACTGCAATTGGTAACTGTGATTGACTTAAACAATCCACTCACTTTACAACTCTTTCCTAATGACTGTCCTTTTTGGTGGGATGCTATCTCCAGCAATATAGCTAACTGAAGTAGCTTTGTAACCACACAATGCATCTAAACAAGCAGAAAATGACTTTGACTGACTCTTAATAACAATCTCATGGGTTGCTTTAGCCTCTGTACCATGTTAAGGTAGCCAGCCACACGGAGAACCACACACACACACACACACACACACTGCATGTAGATAATCCATATTATCTTGGTAAAATGTCTCCATTGAACACTCATGTATTACTTATTGCAAATTGCATTTTACTATCCTTTTCTTCTACTGTTTTATTATTTTTATGACAGTGTTTCTCTGTCTGCTATTGCCCTACATTTGTATGCTATTGCTCTTCAATGACGTATGATTGTGTACTTATTACTACTGTTTCCCTAATTTATGTATGCTGTTTTACCCATGTCCTTCTTGTAGATGAGCTTGCTCAATTGGGCCTTTTCCTGGTGAAATAAATACTGAAAATACAAATACAAATTCTATCAATACTGCCCCTTACTCCCAACATTGCTTGTATGTATGACTGTGCATTACCAGCATGGATGTTCTTGCCCTTTACCTGATGTGTACATGTGAAACTGATCCCAAACTGCCGCACAGTGGCGAAAAATACCACTCACCAGTGCAAAGTTTTAAGAGTTTTTATTTGTACTTTCTGTACATGTTGAAGGACAAGCTTAAATCAATGTTTTGTGGTGCTCTCAACCACGTCGTTGGGACTCAATTACAAAAATAAGTTTTTCATAAATATTAAATATTATAATTAATAACCTTTGTTTATTATATAGTTTTCTGTACATAACTTCACACCATAATTGAAATTTCTTCATATTCAAAATAAAAACACCATAATTACTCCACAGAATTTATTATTAATTTTTTCAAGATTCTTGTACTAGTCACATGTTTTGGCCTAATATCAGGTATTTTTGACTTACAGTATGTTCCCGGTATGAGAGGGCCACACTGCTCCTTGTGTTGCTCCATTGAGACTGATCCCACTCACAACTTCTTAACATCTCTTGTATGCTGAGTGAACAGCTTCTCCTGATCCTCTGTGGGGTTGGCCACCTTGATGTGGAACAGAGGCTGAACCAATCCATGAGATTGTTCCAAGAAGCCAATGATTCTCTACCTATTATAGTGGCATTGTGTGCTATACCTCAGGGTTTTAACAAGTATGTGATGCAGCATTGACATTACCCTAATTTTGGCACTGTCTTGTCATGTAAAGTAAAATACAGGCACAGTAATGCTTACACAGAGAGTGTCTAAGTTAGGATAACATCAATGCTCCATCGGGTGTTCATTCAATAACCAAGGAACAGTACACCACAAATTCAGGAAGGCTCCAAGGATTATTGCCCCTAACTTTTTGTTTATTTCTCCACATTATGTGTTATAACCATAAAAGATGCACCTGTCTGTCTGTCTATCTGTCAGTCAAACTATCTATTTCAAAAGATTTATCAGGAAAGACATACAAAACTGGTAGCAGCTCATTTCTTGATGCATCCTGGAAATGGGGAATATATCTATCTATATATATATATATATATATAGCCATACAAAAAAAGAAAATTGAGTCATGAAAACATTTTTTAAAATGCATAAAAGACATCTTTCTAGGTCATTTTCCCAAAAAGTAACTCCAGAATCCACCTAATGGAATACTGGACAATGCTGTCCCCATTCTCATACACTGTACCCATCTCAGCTTACTTACTGATCGAATGGGGTGAGTGTTAGGGTTGACAACCCCAAAGCACACCCCACACCGGATTTGTGAAGACACAGAAGAGGTCAAATAGTAATGTTTTTTCCTGTTGCTGCCTGCAGGGTGGGGTTGGGCATTAGGGTTGGGAACCCTAACGCCACATTTCCTTACTTTTATCGGTTTAACCCTAACTAGTGCATTAACAAAATGTTTCACAATGAATACAGGTTATATTTGTTAGGTGCATATAAGATGTTATTTTTATGAATTTGATATTTAGATAGTTAACATAATGGGGCATTAAAATATTTTTGTTTCTAGGGATTTGTGGTTTCATGTACAATTCGAGCAAAGTTGCAAAAGGATTATATACACACTTAATGTAGTATTCATCTAGTTACATTTGCTTGTGGACATGCAATACATACATTAGGTACATGGGCAACAGTTGGTATGCTGTAAATATTAAGAATTGTGTTGTATTATATGTAAATTGACATTTTAGGTAATAAGGTTGATAACTGCCATGTTTAATGTTTTACTGTAAAGTCATTAATTAGATTGTAAATTAGATTTAAGAGGGATAGTAGTTTCAGATGTTTGATACATTAGGGAACTGCTATGTATATATTTTTTATTCTGCCAGTACAGTTTTCCAATGTGTATATACCGAAACATGTGATATTGTTAATTTTGCACTGTACGTTTGTTTAGAAATTTTTATATTATAAACAGATTTATTAATTTAGTCTTAGTGTTATATGCTACTGTTGGCTGCCTTTCCTGTGTCTCCACATACACCAGTTTTAATAAACGGAAGGCCAGATTTTTCTCTGTTACCTACACATTTTTCTAATCTATCTGGAGTCCAAGGAGATAAAAAGGGGAAAAGGCAGCTGCAAAATAATAGGAACAAAAAGAGGTGGAAGAAGAAGCAGGCAGCTGAAAAACAAGTGGCTGACCAAGCTACTCAGGGAAAACTCCTGGTAGTAACAGAAGCAAAGGTTGTTCCAAGGGAAACAATATTTGCAAAGAGATTCTCTCAAGATGTGTCTGCTGCTATTTTCAAAGTAGAAATGCATCCAAATCTGTCATATCATCTATTAGATGGCCTAACAGTGTCCAAAGTTTGTGTCCAAAAACAGATGCAATTGCACCTGCATCTAGTTTGGACACAATTGCATCCATTTTTGGACACAAACTGTGGGTGGGATTTTGAAAGTGTGGACACAACACCTGCATCCATATTTCATATGCATGCTGCAGTCCCACAAATGCATCCAGATGCCTATGTCCTATTGACAGTCATGTGGGACAGCATTTTCATAGAGGTGGACTCAACACCTGCATCCGTATTTCAGATTCATGCTGCATCCACACAAATGTGTCCAGATGTCTACATCCTATTCACAGGCATGTGAGACAGCATTTTCATAGAGGTGAATGCAACACTTGTGTCCATATTTCAGATTCATGCTGCATTTGCACAAATGCATACAGATGTCTACATCCTATTCACAGGCACATGGGTCAGCACTTTCATAGAGGTGAATGCAGCACTTGTGTCCATATTTCAGATCCATGCTGTGTCCTTACAGATACATTGAGATGTCTGCATCCTATTCACAGGCATTTGGGACAGTATTTTCATAGAGGTGAATGCAGCACTTGTGCCCATATTTTAGATGCATGCTGCTGCATCCATGCAGATACAACCAGATGTCTGCATCCTCAGCCAGATGTCTGCATCCTATTCACAAACACAACAATTTCCACAGTTTACGACAATTTTTGCTGCAACTGTGGGAATCACATATGTTTTTCAGATTGAAGTGCGGAAATCTGACTGGAAAAACAGACCAACTTTTCTTGGTCGAACTTCCCCGCCAGATATCGGAACGTATGTCCAAAAAATGGATTCAGGGCTATAAAAATATCATCCTTAGATGTGTAACCCCCCCCTGCAAATGGCGGTTCCCAAAAGTCTTCCAGGAGCTTGCCTGAATGCTCCAAGTCTGGGCAGTGTTCGGCGTTTAACCTTTTTAAATATGGTACCAAGTGAGTGCTATTTGAGCCTCCACGTACTGTCTCTTTAAGAGCTGTCTGCTGGCAGACTTAATTAATTTGTATGGGGGACTGTGTATTTATTGCTTGAATCCCACCCGAGCTGCTGTCAATTCGCTCCGTTTCTGCCGTTGCTACATGTGCAGAGGGAGCCTTGTTGAAAGATATAACTATTTTCCAGAAATCATTTGGAGTGACTGAGAAAATGTAGTTTGTCTAACCTGTCTTCATTTCAGCATGAACTGTTTCAGTGTAGCTGTTTCATTTTGGTCCTGAACTGCTGAAATGGACCAATCAATGGGGAGGGGTTCCTTAAAATGGAGCCTGTGGACGAATCGGAACTTGAACTCTCAATTTTGAGCCAGCCACAAGGGGCAGTGTATGGGCAGTGACTCTGGGAAATGTAGTTTTGACCTTCGTGCCTTTTTCCACCAAGAGAGGGAGTCTTATTGTGAGTGACAGCTGAACAAGCCAACAGAATGGTGTGGAGCTAAAGGAAATGCCTTGCTCTATGACTGGAAAGATCAGATCAGTTGTGACACTGAAGAGAGAAGGAGCTCTGTGCTTCTGCGGTATATAGTTTCACGCAGGAAGCACATGTGAGGCCCTGAGGTTCGGCCTGCAGCCGTAGTAAGTGCCAGTTCAGACTGAATCCGATTTGTGAGGAGAAAGAAGGAAGTCTGAAGAGTGGAAACCAGGCTCACCCTGTAGAAAACTGGAGAAATTGCTGAATCGCGCTTGGTCTGTCAGGAACTGAAGCTACTGTGTGTGCTCTCGGGTATTTAGCAGTAATTGCGATCGGGATCTAGGAGCAGCCTGCCTGGTATAGTACTTTCCTTTTACATATGAATGTGCATAGTGCTTGTGGGGAATCACTATTTCCAATCCCCTGTGCTGTGTGCTGTGTGTTGAAGCTGGAAGCAAACCCCAGCTTGTCTCGAACTAAATCTGTTTGCTATCTACTGCAGTGGGGTCCAGTCACAAGGACCTTGTCTCCATGCCCTGTTTTTCTGGCAACCTAGAAGAACATTCACCATCCGGTTCTCAGCTTGGGTATTGTGAGTACAAATCAGGGTATTACACTGCAGCCTGTTTTCAGTTACAAGTGTGCCATCTAATTATTGTTGTTTCACTTCTTCATGGACTGAGTCATCTGGCTCCGGCTCACAATTGGGTGTTGTGCATATATTTTCTTCTACAAGGCCCTGTCCATCTACACCTACCGGCCAACCCTGGGCAATGGACCTGGCTAGCACCCCCCCCCCAACCTGGGTACCCAGAGTGTGACTTTTCAGACCCTGTATGTGTGCACAGTACTGTGATTTAATTCTGCCAATTAACCTGATTGCCCCCTCCCGTGTTACTGTCCCCTAAATAAATCAGATTTGTTGTTGTTACACCATATACTGTCTGTGGTGTTGGTACTTATGGAAACAGTATTGTATGTTGCTGTGTATGTTGTTTAACTTTATTTTACATGGGGTCCTCAGATATGTGCTGCAGAATCAGTCTTGAGGGTAAGTGGTACTTTATGAGTGAACAGTGTGTATACGTGGGGTATTGGGGCTGTAAATCTTGTGTACTGTGTGAGCCACTAGAGGGAATAAAAGGGGGTCTCAGTGTCCCAGAGGGCTGTGACCAAGCTAGTCTAACCACTACAAACCCTGACCTCTGGGTGGAGGCACCCACCATAGAACGTAGGCCCCTCAACCTGTCAGTAATCAAGCAGGCAGGGGTAGTAGCCCTTGGGACAGTGCCACCTGGGGGTTACAGATGCTTTTGCAACATTTCCTGTAGTTCACAGCAATTCCTGCTGCAACTGCAGGACTCAAGCCCATTTTTCTGATGTAAGTGCAGAATTCCGTCTGGAAAGTTAGACCAACTTTTTGTGGTCTAACTTCCATGATGGATTTCTGCACTCGTGTCTGAAAAATGGATGCAAGTGTTAAAAAAATCTCATCCTGTGGCTTTTTGTCATACACAGATGCAACTTCTGCAAATAGCAGCAGGGCTGCCTGGACACAATAAAATGGATGCAGACGCAGCATGCATTAGTGTTCAAGTGCAACCGTTTTGAAAATCCCACCCTCCCTCTCAACCTTTGGTATCACAAATGAATCAGGCAGTAGTTGGTGATGTAATCATTTTGGATACCCAGACTGAGAATTCACAGTCTCCAAGTCCTGAAGGCCAGCAGCTAGTTCAGGTGGCTGAACAAGTGGAAACTCAACATAGGCAGGACTTGGCCATAAATCAGGCTAATTATAGGATCACACAGCTCCAGACATTTTGATCAAATCTGAGACTATTATATAGAAGGAAAGGGAAAGGCAGAATTCATTAACAGAGATGATAAAATATCTACTGATCAGGAAATTAGATGTCCCTTTACAGGAACAGGACATTTTGTTCTGTTGTAGGGCATTAGATGGTAACAAAACAGGAACTGCATATTTGTTCTTGGTTAATGATATACATCTATATGACTTATTGTCAAATGAAGATGTTCTCCATGACCTAGGCATTTCCTGTTCATTTCACATACGCTGTACCATCAACTATGGAGAGATTAACGCCCTGACTTCCATAGCCATGTACTGTCAACTCTAGTGAATCTTTAGGTCAGTATTTAAGAAGGCTGGATGACTATGAAAGAGGAAATATGATTGTAGAAGATGAAACTGATGATTATGTCCAATTGTCTGTTTTTGGTTTACCCAAAACGAAATATGAAACAGACCAGTCATTAGTAAGACAAGTTATCTCACTTCTAAACAATTGTTTGAAAACACATAGAAACATAGCCAATAATGGCAGAAAAAGACCAATGGTTCACCCAGTCTGCCCAAGTTCCCTATCTAACCCAGGGACCCACTGTCCATCCAGGGTCCTAGCCCTCCCCCTCCTCCTCCCATTCTCCTTCCAGTTTCTGTTGCCCTGAGTTACCACTATGCCATTCATTCTAGGGGTGTGGATATGGTGTACTTATCCACACTACTGGCAGAATTCCTTTTTAAATCTTGCCAAAGGGTCTTCAAGCTGGCTCCTCCCACCCAGCTGGGTGGTATCCTCCTCAGCACCACCCCATGATGCCAGATCTTCCTTTCTGCTGGAAGAAGTAGGTTCCCTCCATCACAGCTCTGTGCTTGGTATAGACCATATCGTTGTTTTTTACTAAACTTGGTCTTCGTTTGCTCTGCATTTTTTCCATTGTAGCATCATGGATTCCACTGTTTCTATGTTGGTGCCTGGTTTTAAGGTTTGTTTGTGGAGTCAAAAAATGACATGCATGGACCTTCGTGCCACATACATTTACTGCCTGGGCCGCAAACACAATCCTCAGACTTGCAGCCGATGCCGCACTCTTCATCCCTCCAATTTGGAGGACAAGTACACATGACTTTTTCTTGGCCGTCTGGATGAGCAGGATCCTCCCATTTGGTCTAAGGATGCCTGTTGGGCAGTCACCACAGCTGCAGGGGTCCACTGATCACTTGGTAGCTTTTGAAGAAGCTGCAGCTCTGGCTGTGGCCGGCACTTCTGTGTTGTCCGTGCTGGTCCCACTGAGTTTGACATCTCTTTTACTGGGGCATTCTGGGACTTATGCCAGTCCCTTTCTACCATAGGGGAGGGCTCTTCCTATGGGTCTAAATCCTTAAAAAAAAAGACTCCAAGGCAAAAGCTAAAAAGTCCCATCACAGGTTGTGGGACCGTGGGCACTCTCGGGCCTCACTTCCTTGTGATCCTGGTTTGTCTACCATCATCAAAGGGTTGGTTGTGGCCTACACCTCTGTCCAGGCTGCTGGCCCCATGGTGTCTCCATCAGGCTTGTTGGCCAAGAAGTGGGCCAAAAAGGGTGTTGAGATCTTTCTTGACCTGGTCAAGCCATTGTCTCAGGAGGAGAGGGATATTTTCCTCTCCAGGATTCCAGTCCTGCCTCTTCAGTCCCAGGGTGGGTCAGATCAACTTCCTGATCAGGTCCTTAACCCTCAAGACACTAAGCTTTAGGGGAACCTAAGCATCCCTCACTGGTTTCCGCCTTCCTTTGCCATCCTGCATGCTGGTGGTTGAGGTCGCGGTCCCGAAGCTCTTGGTTGAGCAGCCCACACCGGAGCCACCAGTCTCAATCTCAACACTTGGAACAGTAGCACCAACACTATTACTCTTCTTCCTTCTCTTTGGGGAAGGACTGGCTCCACCACAAGTTGCATCGGCACTGCGAGGAGCTCATGTGGCAGCAGCTCATTTTGGGTGCTGGGCCTAAGCTGGTGCCAGCTCCTACCCTGGCTCTCCCTTGGCTGCAGCCACCTCAGCCTGAGCCTATTCCAGCTCAGCCGATTTGGCATCTCCACCCATTTGGGTGGAACCCCCACTGATTCAGCTGAACGATGGTCCCCCATCCAAGGATGGCTGTACTGTGCCTGGGCTTCCTTGATGGCTGTCGGTCATGGTCACTTGGGCCGATGAGCTCATAAGGTTAGCGGGGACTCAGATGTGTGTGTCGGCTGGTCTTTGATGAATCCTTGGAATCTGAGGGTTCCTCCATGCACTCCAGACCTATTGACCTGTAGTCAGGCAAGGATTTGTCCAGGGACCATGGTTCTATCTCTTTTGGCACCATGGTCTGCCTGATTTCAGAAGCTATGGGGATCCAGTTGGAGCCTGTACAGAAATGGGCCAAGTATCCACTCACTGCAATCCTCGACCAGGACGACTCCCCTGGCATCACCTTCCTGATGGCTGAGGCCATTCTCATTCCTGTGATGGAGTTCTGGTAATGTCCAGCTTCCTGCCCCATGCCATTGGCCCATATGACCTGGGTGGGTGGATTGGGGTGATGGGAACAAGGAGATGCTCTGGGGCAAAATGGATCTAGGAAAGGGATCCCCCCTGCCTTGTTCCCATACCCAAGAGCTCTACTTCATGCAGGCAGGTGATGCAGTCTCCCTCAAGTGCTCATCCTACTCGGGCAATGTTATGCAATGTCAGATCTATCAAGAACAAGACTGCTTTAATAGCGGATCTTGTTGGGTCATTGGATCTGGTTTGCATCACAGAGACCTGGCTGGTTGAAAATACTGGCCTTGTTTTGGCTTCCGCAGTTCCAGCCAGGTACTCGGTGATACACCACCCGAGGATGGATCGTAGGGGTGGGGGTGTAGCCATCTGTTTTAGATCGGAACTGGGCCTTGTGGATGTAGCAGTGGGGATCACCAGCTTCTATGAGTGTCTTGTGGGCATGGGTGTAGGGTGCAGGATACTTCTCATCTACCATCCATCCAGAGATGGGAAAGTTTTCCTGCAGGAAGTTGCGGACTTCATCATCAGCGAGGTTTTGGGATCCCTCAAATGGTTAATTCTGGGGGGATTTCAATGCCTGGGTCAATGATGAACTCTCACAGTTTGGTAGGGACTTCCTCCAATGAATGACTTTGTTGGGCCTTACACAGGTAATTACCTACGTGACTCACAGGTGTGGTCACGCCTTAGACTTGGTGTTCCTTCTGGGGATGGAGATCTCTGACTTAGTGGTGGAGCCAATCGGTTGGTCTGACCATCGCACCATAGGGTTCAGTTTTGTGGCTCCCCCCCCAGTGGGCCTGCCCTTATGGAGATGGTCCAGTACCGCCCCTTCAGGGGTGTTACCCCAGATGGTCTAATGACTGTGCTGGACCTATCAAGCATATCAAGTGAATGCATGTATCCAGGGAACCTAGTACTAGCCTATAAAAAGTTGGTGTTGGGGGCCCTGGATTCCATAGCTCCTGTTCAGGTTTGTCCCTTCACTCTTTGCCCAAGGTCCTCTTGGTTTGATGGGACTTTGAAGGAGATGAGGAGAGAGGGATGAAGGTTAGAGAGGCACTGGCAGAAATCAGGCCTGGATGGTGACAGACTTAGACTGATGGACCATTATGTGTGTATCAATCGGTAATCATCCATAAGAAGGCAGAGTTCCTGTCCAGGGAGATTGCCGCTGCACAGTACCAACCAGCTTAGCTCTTCCCAAATGTCAACAGATTGTGCAATCCAATCTGTTTTCAGCCTGGTAGAGTTTTTTCACATGAGAGATGTGATGAGTTGGCTTGGTTCTTCACAGATAAGGTTGTCACCATCAGGTCCAGGATCTGTGTGACCCCCTCTATTGGGTATTGTGAGGGTTGGCAGGGGGATGCGGACACTCAACTTGCCTGGTCTGACTTCGGCCGGCTGGAACTCTTGGACATCGTGAGGATCATCCTGACTCTGTGGCCAACTTGTTGTAGTTTGGACCCAGGCCCAACGTACCTTCTTATAGGCTGCGTGATGAAATCGGTCCTGTCCTAGCTAAGATAGAATGGAGTTCACTGAAGAGGGGGTCTTTCCAGACCCCTCAAGGCGGTTGTACATCCTTTCCTTAAGAAATCATCCCTTGACCCAGACTGCCTGGCTAACTTCAGACCTGTCTCTAACCTGCCCTTTGTGGGTAAGGTTATTGAGGAGATGGTTGTGCTGCAGTTGGATGATCATTTATCTATCCATGATGTCTATGATTCTCTCCAGTTGGGTTTCAGGAAGAGACATAGTACCAAGACGGCCCTTGTCCGGGTGCTAAATTGTCTCCTGATAGTGAGAGATTGGAGGACTCATTCCATCTTGGTCCTCCTTGATCTCTCTGCAGTGTTTGACACTGTGGACCATAGTGTGCTGCTGGAGCACCTGTGGTTCATCTGTGGACTGTCTGGTATGGTCCTCAGATGGTTTTGATCTTTCCTCAAGGGTAGGACTCAGAGAGTGGTGTCTGGGATTTATTCCTCAGCCCCTCTCCCCCTATCCTGCAGGGCCCCATTTTATCACCCACTATCACCCATGTTGTTCGCAGTGTATATGCTGCCGATGGGAGATATCATTAGGTGGTACAGGCTGAATTTTCACTGCTATGCAGATAATACTCAGCTGTACATGTCCTTTGTGCCCGGGCAAGAAGGCCTTTTCTTGGTTTTCAATAACTGTCTCTCTATAATCCAGGACTGGATGAGTGACAGCTGGCTGCAGTTGAACCTGGCTAAGACTGAGGTGTTGGTAGCGGACCCAGGTCATCGGGAGGTGGGTTTGTCGGCAGGGCAGCCTTCTGTTCTTTGGCTCAGGGATGTTCAGCTGACTACCTCAGACTGGGTGTGGAGTCTGCATATATTTTTGACAGTGGCCTGACCTTTAGATCTCAGGTATTGACCATTGTCAAGACATCCTTTTTTCATCTGAGGAATATTGCCTGGGTGAAGCATCTGGTTCCTCCTGATGATCGTCCAATGCCATTCCACGCCTTTGTGACCTCCCACCTTGACTACTGCAATGCCCTTTACCTAGAGCTACTGGGGGCTGATATCTGCCTCTTGCCCCTGGTGCAGAATGCAGCAGCCAGACTTTTGACTGGTACTTCTAGTTCCAGTCATATTATGCCTGTGCTGCTCAGACTGCACTGGCTGCCAGTACAGTGGCGGATCACCTTCAAGGTCTGGTTACTGATCTATAAAGCCCTACATGAACAGGGACCTTGTTACTTGCAAGATCTCCTTCGTCTTTACTGCCCCCTCCGCCCACTCCACTCCGCCGATGAGGGGTTGCTGGAGATTCCCAGGGTGTGTTTAAAGACATCTGAGGCTCAGTCTTTCGCTTTTGCAGTCCCTACCCTGTGGAATTCTCTACCTCATCGGATACGAGAGTGCCTGACCATCCAAAACTTTAAAACAACTTTAAAAGCATTTATTTAGCCAGATGTTTCTGGACTGTAGTGCATGATTTGATGCTTGGTACATGATCTTAATTTACTGATAATGGATATTTTATCTGTGGAATATTAATTGTTTTAATATGTTTATTTATATGTTTTTATATACAGGCACTTTGGCTCTGGAAAAGCACTTTTTAGAAATAAAGGATGATTTAATTTGATTTGATTTGAAGTATGTGATCACTATAGGTTCCCTCTCTGGGTTTGCCGAACACCCCTCAGCTAATAGCTTAGTTGCTGACTCAGTTTTCCAATGGACGGGCAATGTCGGGGATGTCAACAAGCCCCTTGACAAGGAATCCAAGAAATTGGATCATGCGGCCAAGAAGGTGTATGTGGCCTCATCTCTCTGCCTCAGGCAGGCTAGTGTTGCCTTAATGATGGCCCACTTCACCCATGGCTTGCTGGGCACTCTTGACCAGGTGCTCCCTAGAAATACAAGTTACTCGCCTGTAACTGTAGTTCTAGGAGTGGTATATGGTGCACATCCACATGACTCACCCTACCTTCCCTGGCAAGTGTCACACTGGTCTGGCTTCTAGTGGGTCATATCTGGTGTCACGGAGTGGTGCCGAGGAGGTAAGAGGAGCTAGCTAAAAGACCTTCTGGCAAGATTTAAATGGAAAGGAATTCTGCCAGTTTTGTGGATGTACACCATATAGCACTCCTAGAACTACAGTTACGGGTGAGTAATTTGTTTTTCTGTGCCAACCATACTTGAAGCCATTAATGGTTTTAGCACCCACCACTTTGGCTGGTAGACTGTTCCATGGCTCCACCACCCTTTCTGTAAAATAATACTTCCTCATGTCCCCCTTGAACCTCCACCCTGTCGGTTTCCACTCATTGCCTCAAACTAGTTCTTAAGCTAAATAGTTCTCCACAGCTCACATTGTTAATTCCTTTTAGGAACTTAAAAATATCTATCGTATCTCTCCTCTCCTCTCTTTTCTGGTCTGCAGTGAGTACATATTCAGTGCCTTAAGGTGCCCCTCATAAAACCTGTCCTGTTGGCCCTAAATCATCTTTGTTACCTTGCATTGCACCATCTACAGCCTGTCCCTATCCTTCTAGGTGAAGGTTCAAGAACTGGATGTAGTACTACAGGTGTGGCATCACTAAAGATTTATAAAGAGGTAGTATTACCTCCTTCCTCCTGCTATCAATACCCCTTCCAATACATCCCAGCATCCTACTTGCCTTGCCATAGGCCTTGTTGCACTGGCTCGATTGTTTGAGGGTGTCCCTGCTGATAGCTCCAAGGTCCTGTTCTTCAGCTATAGTAGTAAGTCTCACCCTACCCATGCCATACTTTGTTCTGGGGTTCTTGTTACCTAGGTGCATTACCTTGCACTTTTTGGTGTTGAATTTCAACTGCCATACCTTAGACCACCCTCTAGCTTTTGTACGTCACTCTGCATTTCCCCGATTCCCTCATTGCTATCTACCCTCCCATAGAGCTTAGTGTCATCTGTAAAGAGACACAACCTGCCTTGGATTCCTTTTCTAATGTCACTGATGAACCTATTAAAGTGGACCAGTCCTAGGACATCCCTGTGGCACCCCACTCATGACCTCCTTCTCTTCTGACTTGATCCCATTGATCACAACCCTCTGCTGCCTCCACTTTAGCCAGTTACCTACCTAGTTTACTATGTGCTTAGCTGCACCCAGACCCTTCATCTTCTTCAGCAAGCATCGGTGGGGCACTGAGTTGAAAGCCTTGCAGAAATAAAGTTGAGCAAGTCCGTGGCATGGCTCCTATCAGATTCTCTCATCACTGAACCAAGGGAAACTATCAGGTTAGCCTAACAATACATCCCTGCTACAAATCTGTGTAGTTTACTATCTAGAAACTGTTGCTCTCCAGGTAGTCCATGAAGTCTTCTTTGCTCAGTGACTCCATCAGCTTCCCTACAGTAGAGCCTGATGCATTTGTAACAGTTCCCGCAGGCTAAGACAATTTCTGTCACAACTGTAGGAACTGCATCTGTTTTTTGAGCGCAAGTGCAGAATTCCATCTCAGAAGTTAGAGCTACTTTTCTTGGTTTAACTTCCCAGGCGGATTTCAGCACCTGTGTCTTGAAAACAGATGCAGATGTTTGAAAATCCTGCCCCGGTATTATAAAAAAAACTGTGAGAAAATGTTGGCAGCAATAGAAAACAGTGATACCATTTTATTTTGGAATTTGGTGGCCAAGGGAGTAAATTAATCCCCTAAAGTTTTACAATCTTTTATAACCCCTGAGAACTGGTTAACTTGTTAACTTTTATAAGGTGTATTTTTTGAGAAAGTTCCAGGCAGTGATAATATTCCAGCAGAGCTATTTGTCTCCAGTATAGAAGGTTAGGCAAGTATTGTCTGTTGCTGGACTGTGTGATTCCGTGACATGGCATACTTCTGGTTTGCATCTGAGTAGTGGCACAGCTTTAGACTCGCCAACAACGCAATGCCTGTTTACAATTTCAGAACCACTAACTGTAAGTGACACAAAGTATGAGGCATGGAAAAAAAACAGGTACATGACACATTTCACTTAAGACTGTGTCTTGTATTCCAGCCTTGTGGCTAGTAAAGGCAGTGCCTACCTCTTCACTATCAACCACAGGACACTGGATAAATTTGAGCAAGACTCACCAATGATAGTGGGCAATACCATACTGGTTTGGGGATATGTGGATGATTTTTTTTCTTTTTATAGTTAATTCTTTGCATCACAATAAAAGCAAAGTACAAACAAAAGAAAAAACACCATACAACTACAGTCAGCAAGAAAAACAGGTTACAAAGGGCAGCCACAAGATCAGTTCAACAGTAGAGTAATACACAGTTGTTGACACTTCTAAAGTAAATATTTTGCAGTCAACCTTATACAATGCAGATAACAGAATGGCAGAACCAAATCATGGCAGGACAATTGTGTAGGCAAAGTACCTGGGATGCAAATGAGCATGCACAACAGGTCCTAAGAGAGCCAGCTGTTGTAGCCTGTTCCTATGTCTCAAGCTCTTGCAAGATCAAGCCCCAGCATAAGCCTCAGGTGAAACCAGGCTACATGGAAGAGCAGGAGCCACTGACTATGCCTGCCAGAGACCACCAGATGGTGGGACACCTCTGTCAGGGCAGAGGAGGAAAAGGGGGACCTGGGTCTCTGCTGCACTCTTATTAGAGGGGAGAGGGGGTCACTTGAATGTGAATTTTTAAGGGTCAGACAGACAGTACTGTAAGGTCAAAAAAGGGACTCAGACATCTAGGTAGGCTGCAGTTGTCTTTTTGGCTGTGTGGGACATCCTGGCCATAGTTGCAAGAGTTCAGACCACCATTAGGGAGCATCATTTCCCAAGGAAGAATGGATGGCTGCAGGCGAGAGCTGCAAGAAGCCATCACAACCGGGAGCTGCCTTTTCTTATATTTTGCACAGACTTTTACATCAGACTATAGTCACAACATACCTGAATTGCCTTTTTTCACTGTGAATTCTGTTTTGGCTGTTGGAGAGGGTCCAGCGGTGGATCACACAGAGAGCCGAGTTCTGTGGGGGTAGGGCACACCAGACTACAAAGCCCGCACCTCCCACGCCATGGTATACCAGCATCATTTCCCGAGGAAGAATGGACGGCTGCAGGTGAGAGCTGCAAGAAGCCATTGCAACTGGGAGCTGCCTTTTCTTGTATTTTGCACAGACTTGTACATCAGACTGTAATCACAACATACCTAAACTGCCTTTTTTCACTGTGAACTCTGTTTCGGTGGTTGGAGGGGGGGATCCAGTGGCGGATCACACAGAAAATCGAGTTCTGTCGGGGCAGGGCACACCAGACTACAAAGCCCGTGCTGCCCACGCCATTGTATACCAGCATCATGTCCTGAGGCAGAATGGATGGCTGCAGGTGAGAGCTGCAAGAAGCCGTTGCAACCGGGAGCTGCCTTTTCCTGTATTTTGCACAGACTTCTACATCAGACTGTAGTCACAACATACCTGAACTGCCTTTTTTTCACTGTGGACTCTATTTCGGCTGTTGGAGGGGGTCCGGTGGCAGACCACACAGAGAGCTCAGTTCTGTGGGGGTGGGGCATGCAAGACTACAAAGCCTACTCAGGGAAGAAAAGCTGATAGAGAAGTTTAGCTAACCTACATTAATAACAAATGCGGTTAGCAATAATGATGGGAGGGTGGTTACTAATAGGCTTCTGCTTAGCTAATTTCCAGTCCACGTTTATAGAAAGTGCTGGGGTAACTAAAGGCTCAGTCTATATGACATTAGGGGATTTAATCATCAGAGGGAGAGTGATATGGTGAAAAGAAGTAATCAATTTACAAATGAGAAAAAGTTGGTCACCAGACATTTTATTAGGGTGCAGAATGGTTTTGCAACTAGACTTGGGGGAAGGGGAGGAGTTTCTTTTTAATCCTACTTTTAGCGCAAAGTGGAGATATTGAATCCAACCCAGGCCCAAATGAGAACATAAGGATTCCAATAATCCATGAAAATGTAAGAAGTTTAGTAAATAAAGTAGATGAGTATAGGACCTGGGCATCTGAGGCAAAGCAAGATATACTAGGAATCTTAGAGACATGGTTACATCAGGGTATAGGGGATCAAGAGATACACATTGTAGGATACAGTCTTGAAAGAACGGATAGGGGTAGAAGGGGGAGGGGTAATGTTGTAATTAAACATAGCTTAGGCCCATATAGGGTCATTTTAACAGAAAACATTAAGAGGATTGATTGTTTAATGGCAGAACTAATAACAGTTAAATTAATAGTGGTAGTATTCTGTGTTCCCCCAAAAACAAAAACCATATACTTTGATACTCTGGCTGATGTATTAATTGATAAAATAAACATAGAAACTTAGAAACATAGACTTTGATGGCAGATAAGGACTGCTTAGCCTACCTAGTCTGCCAATTTCCCTACCTACAGGATAAGCTGCAGATCCTAATTAACCAATCAGCCTATTTCTTCCTACCCCTCACAAGAATTGCCTTATGTCTGTCCCACGCATTCTTGAATTCTCCCACAGTTTTAGATCCCACAACCTCCTCAGGAAGGCTGTTCCATTCATCCACCACCCTCTCTTGAAAAAATACTTCCTCACGTTGTCCCTGAGCCGTCCCCCCATCTTCAAATTGTGTTCCCTTGTTCTTGCACATCTCTTTTTCTGAGAGATGCTACCCTCTTGGACTTTGGTGATTCCACTGAGGTACTTAAAAGTTTCTATCATGTCCCCTCTCCATCCTTTCATCAAGGGTATACATATTAAGCTCCTTTAGTCTCTCCTCGATGGCTTCTCTTGCACACCCTGCACCATTTTAGTTGCCCTCCTCTGGACTGCCTCCATCCTGTCTATATCCTTGAGGAGATGGGGTCTCCAGAACTGGATGCAGTACTCCAGATGGGGTCTCACCAACTGTCAGTAAAGAGAGATAACAACTTCCTGTTTTGTGCTGGTGATGCCTCTCCCTATACATCCCAGTATCCCCCAGCCCTCCCTATTGCCTTCTTACATTGCTTGCTAACCATAAGGTCATCTGATATGATTACCTCCAGGTCCCTTTCCATTTTTGTTGTTGTTACTACCTCCCCCACCATTGTGTAATCATCCCTTGGGTTTTTGTTTCCCAGGTGCATTATTTTGCACTTCTTGCATTGAATCCAAGCTGCCATGCTTTTGACCATTCCTCCAACTTTGCCAAGTCCCTTCTCATCCTTTCTATGCCTCCTTGTGTATCAAACCTGTTGCAGATCTATGTCATCTGCAAAGAGGCATATTTTTCCTTCCAGTCCCTCTGCAATGTCACTTATAAAGACATTGAAAAGGACTGGACCAGTACCGAACCCTTCGGTACCCCACTAGTAACCCCTCTTTCTTCAGTGTGGACTCCATTTACAATTACCTTCTGTGTCCTGTTGTCCAGCCAGTGTTTTACCCAGGCTACCACCCTGGGACCCACTCCCAGGCTGGTTAATTTGATTATTAATCTTTGTGTGGGACTGTATCAATGCCTTGCTAAAGTCTAGGTAGGCCATGTCCACAGCCCCTGCCTGGTCTACTACTTTGGTCACCCAGTCAAAGAAACCAATTAGATTGTCTGACATGACCTTCCGCTGTGAACCCATGCTGCCTTGGGCCTGTGCCCCACTGGCCTCTAGGTACTTAATAATTCTTTCCTTCAGAAGTGATTCCATCACTTTTCCTACCACAGAGGTCAAACTGACAGGTCAGTAGTTTTCTGCCTCTATCTTGCTCCCACTTTTGTGAAGAGGAATCACATCCACCTTCCTCCAGTCCTCAGGTACCACACCATCCTCCCATGATTTGTTAAAAGGGTAGTCAGTGGGGTCACTAGTTCTCCCCTTAATTCATTTAGAATTCTGGGGTGAATTTCTTCAGGCCCCATTGCTTTGTCCACCTTCAGTTTTAAGAGTTCTTTCAGAACCCTTTCTTCTGTGAAAGGACTGGGATTGATCCCCCCCATCCAGAGTGCTTCTGTTAATTGGATTAGGCACCTCTCCTCCTCCTCTTTTGTGAATACTGAGCAGAAGTATTCATTCAGTACCACTGCTTTTTCACTGTCCCTCTCTGCCCTCCCACTGTCCACTCTATTCAGCCTCACTATCCCTCCCTTTGTCTTTCTACGCTCCCTGATGTACCTATAAAAGGTTTTATCCCCTTCTGAACTGAGTTGGCTATCTTTTCCTCAGTTTGGACCTTTGCTATTCTGACTTCCCTCCCTGCTTCCTTCTGCCTTAACTGGTACTGTTCTCTGTCCTGCTCCTTCTGTGTTTCCTTATACTTCCTAAATGCTATCTTTTTCTCCCTAACATTCCCCACCACCTCTTTTGAGAACCATAGTGGCTTTTTCTTTCATTTTGATTTGTTAATTTTCTTCTCACAAAGGCGTGTTGCCTCCGTGATGGCAGTTTTGATGTTTCCCCATTGTTGCTCAACCTTTCCTTCTAGCCTGTTTGCTAATGCTTTTCTAAGGCACTCTCCCATCTTGCCAAAGTCAGCCCTCCTGAAGTCCAGTACCCTCACTTTTGTATTGCTTGACTCTGTAGCTGAGTTTATCATGAACCACACTGTTTGGTGGTCACTTGTTCCCAGATGGATACCCACTTCTAGATCTGAGATCCTCTCACTGTCCCCATTTGAGAACATGAGGTCTAAGATTGCTCCGTCATGAGTGGGTTCCAAAATTAGCTGTCTGAGGCATGCCACCTGTAGGGCATTGAGAATGGCCCTGCTCTTGGATGTGGCTGCAGCAAAGGTGCTCCAGTTAACATCTGGCATATTCAAGTCCCCCATCAACAGTATCTCCCCTTTCTCTGCCATCCTAAGGATGTCTTCTATCATATCCTTGTCCATTCTCTCCCCCTGACATGGGGGTCTGTATACAACCCCTGTACAGATTGTGGTGCCATTTCATGTCTCTAAGTTGACCCAGAGTGCCTCCTCTCCTCACTGTTTACTCTTTTGTTCCATTGCTTTTATCCCTTCCCTTACATAGAGAGCTACTTCTCCTCCTCTTCTCCCCTCCCTGTCTCTCTTATAGGTTGTGTATCCTGGTATGTTAACATCCCAGTCATGGTTCTTTGTATACCATGTTTCTGTGATTGCTACAATATCCAGGCATCCCTCTTCCATCAAGGCCACCAGTTCAGGGAGCTTGTTGCCTGGACTATGGGCATTGGTACTCATTACCCTCCATTTCTTGATGGCCTTACCCCTTTTTGCCCCATCCCTGTCCTTACTGTCTTTGTCATCTTCTCCATTTAGTCCTACCCTTCTCCCTATCAACATCTCTATCTTGGTGTTTACCTCACTTACTACCCTGATTTTTTTGGGGGGCTAGGATTTCCCTGCTTATTTTCAGTGCCTCCCCCTCGGCTAGTTTAAATGCTTGCCAATGAAGCATTTAAACCTATCACCTAGGATCCTGATTCTCCTCCTGGACAGATGTAGACCATCACACCAGAATAGGCCTGCATCACTCCAGGTGGACCCCCTGTCCCCAGTGAAGCCAAATCCCTGAGCTCTGCACCGGTTTTTAAACCATTGATTGAATCCCATGGAGTGGAGCACCCTAGTCTCACCCATGCCATAGACAGGCAGCACCTCCGAGAAGGTTACCATGTGTGCTACTTGTCTAAGGCCCCTCCCCAACTCACAAACTCTTCCTGCACTGCTTTGATCCCTTTCTTAGCCAGGCCATTTTTTCCTAGGCAGACAATGACATCCAGCTCCCTCCCCCGTGCAGCTGCTCCGGCAGTCCTGAGGATTCGCTCCCTGTCCCTCCAAGCCATGGCACCAGGCAGGCATCATATCTCCCGCTCCCCTTCCTCCCCCAGTTATATCCCCCTAACAATGGAGTCCCCCTCCAGGAGTTGTTTCCTTCCCCTGTGGGGTCCCATGCCACCCTCCTGTGGGCCTCCTTTGTGGAAGCTCCCAGCATCCTCCTTGGTCTCCACTGCATGTGCCTCCATAGAGGAACCACATTTTGCCAAAATGGCATATGAATTGTGGAGAGGTTCAACTGGAAGGATGCACCTCTGTTCCACCACCCTCACCCTCCCTGAGCCCACTATGGTTCAACCACTCCTCTTTCTTGGCAACCTCTGAGGCAATTGCAGTGGCCCTGGTGGCCCCAGTGTGGGAGAGGAGGTTCCCCAAATCCTGGCCAACTCAGCCTGGAGATGAACAACTTACTCCCTCAGCCCAGAGAGGTGCCTGCAGATGGGACAACACAGCATCCTCCAAAACATCTCCTGTAAGACTGCTGCTCCACAGCCACTGCACTGCACCACTCCCATCATGTCTTATTTCTGGCCCCTTAACTGTTGTTTAGAATGTTTACTCTTTCCTCTGTTTATTTTTTTTTTCTCCCTACTTACTTACTTACTGCCTCTGTGCCCTTTAAGCTCCTGATCTTCCTGTTCTGAGACAAGAAGTTCCTATATTTCTCAGTAGTCTTCTTACTTGCTCAGAATCAGACCTCCAGCAGCTGGGGGGCAGAGAGCAACTCTTTTCCTTCTAGGATGGTGAGTCTTTTGTGGATCTGTGATCACTCACGCCCTGTTCCCAAATAGGAAGTTCCTGTTGTCAGTCAAATCTTGTGCCTATAAAAGTAGAACTGGCTTAGGGTGGAGAAGGGTGGAGGGGAGGAAAGGATGGCAATATAGTCCCAGTAGAGAAGTATGGTTATAACAGCAGCTCCTTCCTCTTGGTGTTCTCTGCCTGTACTCTGGCAGAAGCTATCTAGTGCAGTTTTTAAATCTGGCTTTAACCTGGCTTGCTTCTAGCTAAGCCACTCCCCCTACTTTACAGCCCATTCTACACTTAGCTAATTGCACAGATAACAATTCCCTTCAGCCACCCGAGACAAACACCTAGATAACTGCACATATAACAATTCACTTCAGCCAACTCAGACAAACACACCAACTGTTTTGTTGTTGTTTTGTTTTTACCCTAAATTTAAGGTCTCACTACTAGAGTTCTAGTTCTTTAGTCCCAGTAGAGAAGTATAGTTAAAACAGCAGCTCCTTCCTCTTGGTGTTCTCTGCCTGTTGTCCAAAGACCAAAGAGTTATATTAACAGGGAATTTTAATGCAAACTGGCAGCAACCAAGAAGTGGCAAATTGAAAAATAGTTTTGAAGTCCTGTGCTTGAACCAGATAATTCAATCTCCAACTAGATGTTTAAACAATAAAAATCAAGGTTCCATACTGGATTTATTTTTGTGTCCCAGTTAACAGTTAATAGTTGGAAAATAATACCCCTAAATCTAGGTGACCACAGTCCAATAAGATGTAGTTTGCTTATTCAATATCCCCAAGTAAATACTCATTGGATAAGGGACTTAAAAAACTTTGGAGGAGAAGCATTAAGAAGTAGTTTAAGGAATTTCAATTGGAACAGAGTGTTTTTAATTCCAGACATTAATTTAGCAGTGCAAGAATTTAAAGATTCTTTAATGTCAATAATTCAATTTCATGCACCTAAAGTGTTATGGAAAAGACAGGAAAGAGAAGTGCCATGAATGATAGATAGATTAAAAACCTTAATATGGATACGACATCAAGTTTGGAAAAAAGCCCGAAGAACTAAAATAGCACAAGACTGAGATAGTTATAAATTTTGGAGGAACAAAAATAAAAAAGAAGTGAAACAAGGAAAAAAGACGTGTCACTTAAACAAGGTAAATAATGCAAAGGACCCTAAGAAGTTTTGGAGGTGTGTCTCAGAACTAAAAAAATTCAGCTAAAACAAATAATTTGGTTAACCTAGTAGAGGGGAGCACCTTAGTGGAAGACCCAAAAGAGGTGGATGATGTATTATATTTAATGCCTATTTTTCAGACCTTCCTGATTTAAAAATACTGAAACCCAATTTAAAAACAGCTGATATCACAGTGGCAAAAATAATTGAAGAAAGAGAGAAAAATAAGATAGAATTAATAAGTGATTTAGCACCTCGCTTTAGATTTGTAAAATTAATAATTAAGGAAGTTGAAAAGGAACTATAGAAACTGAATGTCTCTAAGGCAGGGGGATTGGATGGTGTGGAGGCTAGGTTCTTGAAAATAGGGGCAGATATACTTGCTCCTATCATAACTTATTTGAGTAACTGGAGCTTATGTAGTTCAATAGTTCCTGAGATATGGAAATTGGGAAAAATAATTACCATTTTCAAGGGGGGTTATAGCACTATTCCTTCAAATTATAGACTGATCACCTTGGTCTCTTCTGTCTAAGGTCTTGGAAAAAAGAGTATACCATCAGCTCACTCAGTACCTGGAGCAAAACCAGATACTGACAGAGTATTAGTATGGTTTAGGGCAGGGAGGTCCATGGACACTGCTTTAATGGATTTTAACAACTTAGTGGCAATTTCCCTAAATCAGGGGAGGAGCACTTGGGTGGTGTTCAAGGACCTCAGCAAAGCATTTGACCTGGTTCAACACAAGGGCCTGTTAGAGAAATTGAGCAAGGTGGGGGTTCAGGAGGAGCCACTAAAGTGATTTCAATGATATCCATCAGGCTGAAAACAATGTGAAGCTTAGGGGCCTGCTCTTTCAGGCCTGGTAGAGAGTAACAGAGGAGTCCATCAGGGCTCAATATTGGGCCCACTGATGTTTAATATATATGTGAATGATTTGTCAGCATTAACAAAATACAGTGGGATAAGACTATATGCAGACACAACAGTACATGTGACATCTGCAAGTTACCACAAGGGCCTGAAACAGCAGCTCCAGATGGACTTGACCCTTATGGAAAAATGGATGAGAAATTCTGGTTTGCTACTCAATACAAAGAAAACCCAATGTATGGTGTTTTCCATGGGTTATACCCATGAAAGAAAGTCAGAGTTTAAGCTACAATTTGCTGATGGAACTTATTTCAAAAATGTTTCAAACTATAAATATTTGGGAGTAATAGCGGACACTAGATTAACATATATTGATCATATTTTATAGCAAGTTAAGAAAGTGAGCCAGAGATTGGGGGCACTGAGAAGGGTGTCTGAATCACTTACAATAGAAGTAAGGAAAAATTGATACAGCAATTGATAATGCCAGTATTAGCGTATGGTTCCATTGTATATATGAACTCTACTCAGTCAGCTTTAGTCAAACGGGATAAAATTTATTATACACTGGGGAAGTTTATCACAAAAAGTGCTTATGGCACATCATTGTGATATGTACGGTAAGCTTGTGTGGCTTAAACCAGAAGAACAAAGAGCTTATCAGTGGACAATATTGTGTCACACGTTCATATATTCAAAGGAAAAACACCCAGTAGCTTGTTTGGTAGAGATAGCACCTCACTCAAAACAGTTGGCTTGTTTAAGAGTAACCTCCCAGAAAATCCCTTTGATAAAATCGTGCAATAGACTGGGAGACATTACATTACAAAATAACTTAGCTAGACTTTGGAATAATCTACCATATGATTTGAAATCAGTAGCTAGCTTACCGGCTTTTAAGACATTACTGTATAATCATTTTAGCTCAACGTGTTCTTGGTTTAGATAGTTTATTATGATGTGATGCATGTGATGATTTTGTTGTTTGTGTATGTATTCTGTCCAATTTGCACCATAAGATATTGTTGAAAATGGGGATAAAACCCTAACAATTTGTATCTTATATAAAAATACATTTTTAATCAATCAGTTAGCCATCCCTGAACCACTGGAATGTCTGCCGAGCTCCACCTTTGCAGAAGCTGGCGCTTGGCTTCAATGCCCACCATAAACAGTGATCACAGCCAGAGGGTCGGAATGTGAGTATTCGGTGGTGGTGTGTGTGTGTGTGTGTTCCAGTATGTAGCACTGCAGGGAAATAGGGAACTGGATTCCGACTACCTCTGTTCAGATGTGTAACCTGCTCCAGAAATGGGAGGGGGACTAGAGTTATTGTGGAGGGTGGTGTATCTAAATGTAAGGAGCTTGGGAAGCAAAATGACAACTCACTGATGGCAAAGGGGAGGCGGACATGGATGCCATCACAGAGACATGGGCCACACCTATCCATGATTGGGATATCTCTGTCTTGGGATACCGTCTGTATAGAAGAGATGGCTGGTAAGTACAGGGGAGAGTGGCTCTGTACATGAGGAAAAGAATCACCTGCACAAGGGAGGAGGAGGCAGTAGGATGGATAGAATTGCTGTGGGTAAAGGTGCAATCATTAAAAGGCAAAAAACTAAAGCTAAGAGTAGCGTACAGGTCACCAAACCAAAAGGAGGAGTTGCACAGGGAACTGGGGTTCAAATTTGTGGAGATGGCCAGCAAAGGAGGGGGTGGGGTAATGATCATGGGAGACTTCAGTTTACTGAGGTGGATTGGAAGATCTTTGCTACAACCTGTACTAGGATTCAGATGCTGTTGGAGGCATTCCAAAGTGGGTTTCTGACACAATGTGTCCTGGAACCCACCAGGGAGAGGGCCATACTGATCCTGTTTTTGATGAATGGAGCACACATCCAGGTGGTGAGGGTGGAAGCACCACTGACAGGAAGCAACCCAGCTGGTTTGACAGGGAGGTTGACCAGAATGCAAAGTGGAAAAGAGTAATCTTCAAAAGGTACAAAAGCAGCTGGAAGAATGAGGACAGGGAGGAATACAACAAAACTCCAAGGAGGTGACCATGGCCAAGAAGGAACTGCAACTGGCTGAGGGGGTAACAATGGGACAGAAAGCCTTCTTTCAGTACATCAAGGAGAAGAGGGATATTATGGATGGGATAGTCAGGCTGAAGAAAGAGGAAAAGTGGGTAGAGGGTAACGTGGACAAGGTAGAGATACTTAATGAGTACCTCTGCTCATTCTTCATGAAGAAGGATGGCCTGGTCCCCCTAAGGGAAGAAGGGGAGCATGGGGGGAATAGGAGCCACAGATGGGGAGACTGACACTGACAGGGTGAGGAAGGATTTAAAGGCCCTGAAAGTGGGTAGTAAGTGCCCGGAACTGGGCATATACCAGAGGATTCTGAGGGAATTAGCGGACCTGTTTAATGCCTTTCTTGAAACAGGAGTGGTACCCCTGAACTGGAGAACAGCACATGTAGTGCTGCTACATAAAAGTTGGCCAAGGGAGGACCCCTGGTAATTACCAGCTGGTTAGTCTGACCTTGATAGTTGGAAAACTCATGGAGACCCTTCTGAAGGAAAGACTGATAAACTTTCTGGATGAAAATGGACTACAATGACAGTAGGCAGCATTGCTTCATATCAGGGTGATCCTTCCAGACCAACCTAATTGATTTCTTTGATTGGGTAACAAGGATAGTGAACAAAGGCCAAGTAGTGGACATACTGTGTCTGGATTTCAGGAAGACCTTTGACTCTGTTCCCCACAGGTAATGGTTTAGTAAGCTAGAAGATTTGGGTGTAAGGGCATAACTGGCTAGGTGGGTAAAACACGGACTAGAAGGGAGAAAACAGAAGGGGTGGTCGGGGGGATGAATTCTCAGAATGATAGGCCATTTACTAGCAGTGTCCCACAGGACTCAGTGCTCAGCCCACTGTTATTTAACATCTTCATCAGCGATATTAAGGATGGAGTACAAGGCAAAATATGCCTCTCTGCAGATGATGCAAAACTCTGTGGGTGAGTGGACACTGAGGAAGGAAGGCAGAACATTAGGGAGGAACTGGGCAAACTACAGAGATGGCCAGATATGTGGCAGCTGGGATTCATTGCCAAAAAAGTGTAAAGTAATGCACTTAGGGGTGAAAAACCCAGAGACCATATACAGTACTGGACTGGGGGTGTGCAGGTCACTAAGTCAGTGGAGGAGAAAGACTTGGGTGTGATCATCACAGGTGAGATGAATCACTTGGCACATTGCAAGAGGACAGCAGCCACAATTGGATGGCAGGATGTATAGTCATGGGTATAGCCAGTAGGAAGGCAGAGGTCATCTTCTTTATTTATTTAATTTTGGTAACTGGATAGGCCCACTGAGACGGTTACAGTCCCTTTTTCAGGGGTGACCTAGAATTAATTACAATTAACAAAATTAATTTACAGCTATGACAATAAGAAAAAGCATCTACAGCAGGTATCATAGGCATGCGCGGGGGGGACCCTACCCGGCCCCCCCTGTTAAAAATCATCCTCCAAATAATTATAATATAATTATATATGCCCCCAGACCTCCCTAACTTTGTCAGGATTCTGGAGACCCTTGTTTACTGACTCTGGGCACACCTATAGCAGATGAATACTTTCTCCCTGCCCATTGTTAATTCCTTTCTGCTAAGTATACTTTCCTGTGGCACCTAACCCATCCCACCTCCATCCTCTCACCCCCTGGTTTTTGCTCCCCTCCCTCAAATGCTCTATTCTAACAAAGCCACTCTCTGGCAGCTTATTTACACACTTAACCACTCCCTTCCTGCTGCCCTCTTCCCCTCCCTCCTGCACTTTAATTTTTTTGTATATTATTTTCATATTGCTTTGACTGTACTATGTATGTATATATGCCATTCTGTATATGGTTTATTTTTATTTTTGGTAAACAACCTGTATAGTGTCCAACATGTTGCTATTCTATGCTATGTATTCTTGTACCTTCCTGCTTTGCTCTATCTATGATGTGGAGACATTGTAAATGAGCTTGTAGCTCAAAGGTTGTAATTCCAAGAGAATAATAAATAAATACACAAATAAATAAATAAACCATTGATAGACAGTTGGGGCAGGAAAGGAACATCTGCAACTGTGCAGGTCACTGGTTAGACTACATCAGGAGTATAGGGTGCAGTATTGGAGCCCTTGCCTAAAAAAATACATCAGCTTACTGGAGATGGGGCAGTGAAGGGTGACCAAAATGATCCAGGGACAATAAGGCAGGCCCTGTGAGGAGAGACTCTGAGATCTCAACATGTATTCCCTGGAGGACAGAAGAGAGAGGGGGGTGATATGATCGAAAATCTTTAAATATCTTTAGGGTTTCAACAAAGTGAACACTGAGCATCTATTCAACCTTAGTGAAAACAGGACCACCAGGGTACTGCCTCAAACTGGTAGAGGAATGATTTAAGAGGTAAAAGAGGAGACACTTTTACACTAAAAGGGTGGTGGCAAAGTGGAATGAGTTGCCAGAGGAAGTTGCCTCCCTGAAGACTGCAGATAGCTTCAAGAGGGGATGGGACAGGGTAAAAGGGAAAACTGCATGGAGTGGGGGGGGCATTGATGAAGAGGGAGAAGTGGATAGTGGGGAGGGGGACAGATCCATCAGTGGGTACTGGGAAGTCTGCAAACTTGAGTGGACTAGATAGACTGTAAGGACTTTTTCTACTGGCTATTTTCCTATGAATGTAAAAGTGTGGGCAGGACTATAAAACATGTAGGAGATCAGCACTGGGTGCTTGGCACCTCCAGCAATTGTCATGTGAAAATGAGCCTAGAGTTTTGAGCTCTGCCAGGGTACAGTACCAATTGTTCAGCACCTTGTTTTGTATAAATAGGCTTCAACTATCAGGGCAGAACACATGTGCCAGGCTCTAGAGTTGGGCCCATTCTTCTTCAGAGATGCTTAGGTGGGGTGAGACTTTCCATTTCCCTTTAGCCTTGAGAGAGGGGTCTGGGACAGTTTGTATTCACCCTGTATATTCTACTTGCTTTGCCCTTATATGCAGTTAGCTAGGATGTTATCAGGTATGGATTTGTGATGGAGGCTTGTGTTGGCCCTTCATCCTATGACAATGTAAGATATTTGGTGAGGTGATCATTTTTACAGAAGAGCTGAGATCTTCCTGGACCTAAGTCTCCACCACTCATTCACACTAGTGGGATTAGGGCCGGAGGCACTAGGACCCATCGGGAGCAAACTTTTTTGCTGGAGGGTCGGCGCGAGAGATGGCGCCGCGAGACACGGCGCCGCGAGCTGCGGCTCGAGCGGTAACGACCTTCTCGGCGCCGACCCTCCAACCGCCTCAGTTCCTTTTTTCCCGCCGTCGAGTGCGCTTCAGCATACATATCACCTGAGATGGAGTCAAACTTCAAACTAGCGCTAGTTTTCAGTTTGTTTTTTGTAACATTATCACGATAGTAGTATCGCTTAATTTTATTCTATTTCAAATTTTTTCTAATATCTTAAATTTAATCTTACTTGAAGAAGTCTCGCCTACTTGACGGAGTCAACCATGAGCAGGTCAGGTGCGATTTTAGGGAGATCAGATGAAAGCTGTTTAGTCAGCCGGGCTGGGTCCGTCAACCTCCTTCTCAAGAAACCCAGCGCGGGTTCCGACAACGGTCGTCCGATGCCCGGGGATGGGCGGTCCCCGCCAGGCATAAAATAAACGGTCGCTTTCACGGCACCGCTCGCCTCGAGCTCTTCTTCGCCACAGGTCAAAAAGAGAAGGCATCTCGAGGTCGCCTCTGGTATGTTCTGCGCGCCGGACGGTCGGTTATCATTGCTGTTGTCGTCTCCTTCGGAGTCGCCAACTTCTGGTAATCGCCGCCCCGACATCGGAGCCCCTCCCCGCCTATAGGTAGGGCTCCAGATGAGCAGTTTCATCAGTGGGCGCTCTTATGGGAGCGCGGCCCGGAGGTTGGTTCTTCTGCCTGGCTCGGTTGCACGGAGCCCTCGGCCCTCGGTGATCAGGTAGGGCGGTTGGACCTTCCTAGTCGCGCGGCGCCTTCTTCGGTGCCTGCGACTCCGCGCTTAGGTGTTTCCCCCCCTCACATGGCTGCGGCGCAGGGGGCCACACCGATGCCCTTATCTCCTGGTTTTGTTTCCTCCTCTTGCTTTCCAGGTTCCTGGGGCTTTTCCGGCGCCTTCTGCGGAGTCTGTTGGCTTGTCGGCGCCATTTTTGGTGCCGGTGGGTCTTGCGGAGCCGTCCGCGGCGCTGTTGGATCTGGCGGCGCCATCGGCGGCGCCGCTGGGTCGGGCGGCGCCGTGTGCGGCGCCGTCGGCCTCGGGCGGCGCTGGTGCGGGCGCTGGTCGCTTCGCGGCGCTGCAGGTGGTGTTATCGGGCGGCGCTGCGCGGGCGCTGCCGGGCTTGGCGGCGCTCGGTAGGGCGCCATCGGCTTCGGTAGGTGCTATGCTGCTCGCGGGCGCCGCCTGGGGTTTTGCGGTGCCGCTATGGGTCCAGCGCCTCTTTGGCGCCGGTGTTTCCTTGGTGCCGCTTGCCCGCTGTTGCTCTGCGCTGGGTCCTCGGGACTCTCCTTGTTTTCTGATATTTCTCCTCTCTAATTTTCATTCCTTTCCTGTCCAAACAGTCCTTTCTGGACCATCAGGAGATGATGTTGAGCCTGACCCAGACCTTCGGTTGGGTGATGAAGTGGAGGAAACAGGATCTTTCTTTGCTACAGAGCCTGTGGTCGTGGACCTGTCCTTTAAGTCTCTGTTGAAGAACCTGAGATCCCACTCTTTCTCCAGACTACAGACATCGATCCTGGGAAGATATTAAGACTCCAGTACCTTCATGCTTCGGAGATCCCTACGGATTTGACTCCTCCGATCCAGCTTTCCTTCGAGACGCTGTCTCAAATGGTATGGAATAATCCTGCTCTTAATCATTCAGTGGCTAAATCCATTGATAAGAAGTATTCAGCTCCCAAGGATCGTCCTATTTTTGGCATCCCAAGCATTTGCGGATCCTATTGTAGTCCTGGCAGAGAATGACAAGGTCGTTTTCCTCAAACTACTTCAGCTCTACTTATTAACAAAGAGTCTCGTAAGATTGATACATTAGGTAAGAGAGTCTTTGCTGCTCTACTCTAAGTATGGATTGCAGTTATCAAGGCTATTTTTCTCAGTATGAGTATATCCTGTGGCACTCTATGAAAAGAATGGTTGAAGCTCTTCCAGATTCGGACTCCAAGTCAGAGCTTCTATTGACCGTTACTAGAGGTATTGAATCCAATAACCAACAAGTCAAAGCCGCCATGGACGCCGACACTGCTTTCGCTCAGCTGCTGCAGGGATTTGTACTCACGCCATTCCTGGCTGCGCTCTTCGGGCTTCACAAGGATGCTCAGCAGCAGGTAATGGCGCTGCCTTGATGGCACCTATCTTTTCGCCCTCAGGTGGAGCAAGCCTTGAAGCCTCCTAAAGACTAGATCGCCATTAAATTGGCTAGAACCTCCGCCTGCCCTCGCTGGCATACGAACAGACGCCAGTTTCTTAGTCGTCAGTCCTTTCGAGGCAGAAGCAGGAAGCTTCCATAAAAGCCAACCTGCCCAACCTCAGAAGAAGACGTAGAAAGCGCAGGGGCTCAAAGCCCCAGCGCCACCTTATGAGTTGTTGGCCCAAGTTCCATCCACACTGCCCGAGATGGAACTTTCTCCTCCGGTGGGAGGTCATCTGATGTACTTCTACAACGAGTGGAAGTCCATAACTTCAGACAAATGGGTCCTTCGGATAATTCGCGAGGGTTACTCTCTCAATTTCCCCCCCCAAATTGTTCCCTCCCAGACGACAACCCAGGTTGTCGGCTTCTCAGTCAGACCTCCTCACCACCGAGATCGAGGGCCTTCTGAACAACAGGGCAATAGAACTGGTGCCCCGCATTTATGAACACAGGTTCTACTCCCATTTTTTCTGGTTCCAAAGAAAACTGGGGAATGCGCCCATTCTAGACCTCAGAAAGCTGAACAAATTCCTCCCCAGGAGAAATTCAAATGATTTCCTATGTACCCTGTTACCCTTGCTGCATCAGACGACTGGCTGGCCTCTCTGGATATGCAGGATGCGTACCAGCATATCCCGTCCACCCGACCCACCGCAAGTTCCTCAGGTTTGTAGCTTTGGGTCAGCATTATCAGTTCAAGTCCTGCCTTTTGGGCTATCCTCGGCGCCCTTGAGTTTTACAAAGTGTTGTGCAGTTCTGCGGCGCATCTCAGGAAAGGCGGACTCGAGTCTTTCCCTACCTGGACGATTGGCTTCTAGCAAGTCTCGCCCAGCCAAGGGACTTTGAAGCCGTGCAAACGACTTCTCTTCTCACGTCCATGGGAGCTCTGCTGAATCTGAGAAAATCCCAACTGCAGCCCTCCCAGAGGCTCCTTTCTTAGGGACGCTTCTAGTCACCTCTTCCGTGAAGGCTTTCCTTCCAGAGGACAGAAGACTCGACATCCTTCGGATGGCCCGTTACATCGGGGAGAACCAATCGGTTACAGCTCTCTCGATGCAACACATGTTGGGTCTCATGGCGTCCTCGGTGTTCACTGTACCCCTGGCCCGGTTGCACATGAGAACCACCCAATGGATGCTCTCCACTCAGTGGTCTCCGACCTCTCACCCCCAGTCTTATCCCTTCAAGGTGACGCAACCCCTTCAAAGGTCTCTCACCTGGTGGTCTCAAGAGAGCAATCTCCTCAAAGGGTTCCCCTTTGCTCTTCCGGACCATCAGATCTCCATCACCACAGACGCATCGCTAATGGGATGGGGAGCTCACTGTCTCTCCCTCCACACTCAAGGTGTATGGACTCCGTTCGAATCTCATCTCCACATAAATGTCTTGGAGGTGAGAGCGGTCCTCTTGCATCCAAGCTCTGAAGGATGTCCTTGTCACAAGAACATTCTCCTTCAAACGGACAGCAAAGCTGTGATGTATTACATCAACAAGCAAGGCGGTGCTCACTCTTATCCCCTTTGCAGGGAAGCAATGAGGGTATGGGAGTGGTGCTTGGAGCACAAGTCCACTTCCCTTGCAAGTCAGTCTCTTGACCCAGGGTTCGTTGGTCCATCCCAACCTGAAATCACTTCACCTTCATGCTTGGCTCCTGAAGAGATAGAAGTGAATCGGTTCAACGTCTCCCGCAGAGTCTCGAGCATCCTTCTGGCTGCTCGGGAGCCAGCCACACGGAAAACATACGCATCCAAATGGAAGCGTTTTTTTCTCTGGTGTGCAAAGTCCTCTTGGAACCCCTTTTCCTGTCCTCCTGACAAGGTTCTGGAGTATCTTTTGGACCTATCTAACTCAGGTCTTCAGTACTCCACAGTTAAAGTTCACCTTAGTGCCATCTCAGCGTTCCATGAGCTGGTTTCATCCCTGACTCTGGCTCAGTTACCTATGGTGAAGAGATTTCTTAAGAGGATTCTTCATACCAGACCCCCTGTTAAGCGTCCAGTTGCAGCCTGGGACATTAACCTGGTGCTGGACATGCTCACTCAGAAGCCTTTCGAACCCCTAGCTACCTGTGAGCTAAAATTTCTTACCTGGAAGACTGCCTTCCTGGGGGCCATTACCTCACCCGCAGAGTCTCTGAGATACATGCCCTGGTTACAGACCCTCCGTATACTGTCTTCCATAAAGACAAAGTAGTTCTCCGTACTCATCCAAAATTTCTTCCCAAGGTTGTGTCAGAATTCCATCTAAACCAACCTCTGGTACTTCCCGCTTACTTCGCTAATTTCCAAAATGAAGGGGAACGAGCTCTTCATTCCTTGGATGTTAAGAGAGCCTTGCGGTTCTATTTGGACAGAACCCAGGATGTTCGCAAGACTCAACAACTCTTTGTTTCTTTCAGCGACACCCGGCTGGGTCAACCTGTCGCTATCAGATGCATCTCCTCATGGTTAGTGGCATGCCTTCGACATTGCTACTCCATGGCTCAGGTTAAATTAGAAGGTAGAGTGTACGCTCACTCTACTAGGGCGGTCGCGGCATCCCTGGCGGAAATTCGCAATGTTCCAATTGCAGATATCTGCAACGCCGCCACCTGGAGCTCAGTGCATACCTTCGTTAAGCACTATGCACTGGATGTTCATGCCAGGCGACATTCCGCATTCGGCAGAACCATCCTTAATGGGCTTCTACCTTAGACATGTGAGCTCTGGCTCTCCTGCCGCCCTTTTTGGGGATTATCAGCTTGGTACTCTCCCACTAGTGTGAATGAGTGGTGGAGACTTAGGTCCAGGAAGATAGAGAAATTACGTACTCACCGTAATTTTGATCTTCTTGGACGAGTCTCCACCACTCATTCACACCCACCCTCCATCCCCCGAGCTCACCGCTGTGTTGGTCTTCACTGCCTCAAATCTTTAGGCTGTGAGGACTTCTTACTGACCCTTCTTACGACGGGTCGCACGGACTATCTTATGTCCGTGTTTTAATGTTACAGTTACTCTTTCGTTAGTTGCGCTGCACCTCCTTGGATAAAAAGGTACTGGGCGGTTGGAGGGTCGGGCACCGAGAAGGTCGATTACCGCTCGAGCCGCAGCTCGCGGCGCCGTGTCTCGCGGCGCCATCTCTCGCGCCGACCCTCCAGCAAAAAAGTTTGCTCCCGATGGGTCCTAGTGCCTCCGGCCCTAATCCCACTAGTGTGAATGAGTGGTGGAGACTCGTCCAAGAAGATCAAGAATTACGGTAGGTACGTAATTTTCCTCTTTTCCTTGCAAGTGAGAGTTTAAGGGATTACCACCTCTCACATTTGTCCCTCAGAACCCTAAGCAGGGGTGTGAGTTTTGCAGACACCAGAGTACTTAAGGTAGGTGTTAACGCTACCCCTAGAGATTTAATACCTCACAGTGACCACTTAACAGTGCTTATGAAATGGGCACCATAAATTAAGAGCTTTCATTGGCTGCTAGGGATGTGATATTCATTCTGATGCACAGGAAAAAGGACCAACACTAGGCAGTGGGCATTGATATAGGTGATGCTGCCCACTTTAGAATGTTAGCAAAACAAAACGCAGCCATCTCATTCGTGCCAGAAGTGGTGCCAGCTGAACTGTTAAAAATAAATACCTCTGACGCCTCTTCACTTTGCCTCAGTGAAAAAAACGGAACAGCCACGATCTCTTCACCAGCCCGACCGGCTTCTTTAAACTCAATTGTTTGAATTTTAACAGAAAAAGAAACAAACAACTCGCTATGTGTCTCCCAACCCGGATGCTCCTTCATCTACCAAAAAAAATCGAACAACCGCGATCTCTGTACCAGCCCGCCCAGTCGCTGTCTCTATCAGCCCCCTCGCTCACTCTGTCTTTAAATTAAAAAAAAAGAAACAGCACAATTTCTCTTATTTGTCTGCACAAGCAGCATGGGGGGGGGGTACTGCTATCATTACCAGACCTCCGCGATCTCTGTACCAGCCCACCCACTCGCTTTATCAGCCCACCTGCTCACTAGAGTTTTTGTTTTTTAATAAAAAAAAAGAAAGAAAGAAACAGCTGCAATCTATCTTATTTCTGTCCAGCAGCATGGGGGCTATGCTATGACAACCAGACCTACTAAAGTACAGAAGCCTTTGTAGGACAAAATTACTTCAATGCAAACAAAAACACACAGCACACTTAGGCGGAGGAACTATTTTATTAAAAGTGACACAAACATACATGTTTTCTACTTAAAATTGGAAATTTAACCTACCAAATGCAGTTGAACTGAGAAAGATTGCCATTCATAAAGCAATAAACTACTCCAGGGTGTCGTTAGACAGTTTATACACGGCTAGGAGAGTTGACGACCTGGGCCGCTGACCTCGCAGCCTCACTACGCCTCCCTAGCCATGTGTTAAACTGTCTAATGCACACCCTGTCGTGGCTTATTGCTTACTTATTTAGGGGAAAGAGTTCTTACTTGAGTTAGTTTTTAAGCCAGAGACTTCCTGGAAAGTGATAAGTAGGGCAAGGAGATGTGGCAAGCTGGATGATGCATCTTGTAACAGCACCAGAAAGTCATGGGCAAATAATTTAGCCCTGAACTAAATGAGCCCACAGATATTCAAAGCAAGTCATTGTATTTTCTTATGGACAGAATAAGGGGCTTGGTGTCCATCATAAAAATTAGAGTGGACAGGGGGCAACCCTGCCATGTGCCTCTTATTAAAAGGAAAGTGTGGATCTAGAAGAACTGGTCAGGACTCTTGCAGGTGGCTTTAGTAGATACAGCGTTATCCACTCCCCAAAGAAAGGCCCCAAATCCCTCCTTGATAGGGTGGCATGCCGGTTCACCCCCTCCACGGAGTCAAAAGCTTTGTCAAGGTCTATTGCAATAGCAGCCAGTGGAGTGGGGTCATAACTAGCTACCACCAGGATGGGTAGTGAGTGATCTCAAATGGTCAGAGCTGTGATGCCCCTTCACCAAGTCCACTTGGGACGGATGAATGAGGATGCCAAGATTTGACCCAGTCTGAGGACCAACACTTTAGCCAAGATTGTGGCATCAGCATATGTGGATGATCTGGCATTTTTTTCTCTATCAAAATTTGGCCTTCAAAATATGTTCAATAAATGTAAAGCATTTTGTGATAAAAATAGCTTGCCTGTAAATCTTCCTGAAACCAAAGTGTTTAATTTTGGTCCGAGGTCTATTTCATTATTCAAATGGAGATATGGGGGGGGGGCCTCATATCCTGGAATAATTTAAATCATATGTTTATCAGTGTTTAATGTTTACATCATCTTTATCATGGGTAGACCATTTTAATGCTCTGGCAAAGAAATTTCATTCATCCCGTATGGGACTGGGAAGATTTAATCGGAAATATGGAGTGTATTGTGAAAGCCGCAGCCTGCGAGTATCAAGTTGGCTTCTGAAATATTGAATGCAGCTGGAATTTGGGGCATGAATAGGGCTGAAATATTAGAAGAGAAAATGCCCACATTTTCAAAACAATTGTTAACTCTTCCACAAGGAATTCCTTCCTATGTAGTGAGGGTAGAACTTGGACAAACCTGTTTACTTTCAGAGAGCAAAGTTCAAATTTTTTCCTGTTGGTAAAACTTATCAAAATGCTTCATTTTAGATAACACTTTGCAATTCTTTATATGCCAAATAAGGCTAGGACCCAGGGCCTTAATTCTGTCTGGTTAGGCAATCTTGATACTGTTTTGTGTCAAATGAAGTTATATTTACTTGTCCTGTTAGTAAACTCAGGAGTGAATTTAAATACGGATTACAGGAAGCTAGTATATTCCAGACTAAGAGAAGCCAAAAGAAAAGTGGAGCTTCAGAATCTTTCTAACTGTAAATTTAGTTTCTGGCTAGCTCATTCAAATGCCATGCAGTACATGAATACTAATCATATTTAAGTTTACTAACAGAGCCTTCAGCAAATTAGGTTTCAGAAATTTAACTCAAATGTTTAAAATCATGCTATGCTGGGCATCAAAGCACTGCAAATCCACCTTGTGTGGATGTGGATTGGGTTCCGCAGAGGACACATTGCATATGGTCTTGCTTTGTCCCCACTATTATGCACAACACAAGAAATATTTGTGTTTTTATTCTTTTAAATTTCTAGATCCACCGCAGAAACAACTAAATTACTTGCTATCTGGGACTGATCCTGTTATAACTGAATTGTGAAAAATTCCTTTCTTTAGTTATGAAAAAGAGGAAAAATGCAAAGCTAACCTTGACAGATTGGTTCAGCTGGTATAGCAGCATATAAATAATTGTTGAGATTTAAGTGTTTATAGGTCACGAATGTATAGTAAATGAATTTCCTTCCTTTGAATATAATGTATCTATAATAACTGGGAAGCATTTGCTCCCATAGGGAAACACGGTTATAATTGACTTGTTATAACCTGTGGGTTATAATGGCAAACACATGTCGGCTTTCCCTTGCTCCATGCATATGCCAACCGCTGCTCTTTTCTTCCTTGGCACTGGCCCCGCACCTCAGCACTGGATAGTTCACCACCACTTGGAGTCAGTGGTAAGTTCATTTTTAAGAATAATATTAACAGGCTAAAAAAAAACAACCTTAATTTTCATCCTGGGCTGCTTTAAAAAAATTAAATGTTTCTTTCATGAGCTGCTACAACTGAGCTGAAACCTGACCAGTTTGCATCTCCATAGGGATGTCTGTTTATTTCATATAATTGCTGTGGCAAAAAAACACTCTCCTGCAATTGTATAAAATAAAGACTGGGTAGGTGTATAAAACTTGAATTTTACACACAGTCTTGGTGTGGGATGCCTTTACAAACCCCTCAAGCTTCGCTCTTGCAGTAATTGTGGCATCCCACACCTCGGGTTGTGTAAAATTCTCCTTATAACCACTTACCCAGCCATTATTACATATATAATGTTCTACAGTTTATCGTTGATGTTTTGGTATGGATGTAAATTGCATTTTATGAATTTGTTAAGGCTTTTGCCAATCAATAAAGGATACAGTGCAGTACTGAATGTACTGAATGTCCCACTACACCCCCTATCTCTAGCATGACATTGTAAAGACATCCTGGAGCTGCAGTTCTTGAGGCAGCTACCAGAATGTTGCCAGAACAAAGATTCAATGTTTGTGGAATAGCAATGGGGAGAGAGGAGGTATATAGTGCTTGTGTAACTTGTAGTACTTTTTGTGGCTTAACTCTGTTCCCACCCTTGAGTAGTAGTTATGTAGGTAGGAAGTTGTAGGAATAGAAGGCCCATGAACAAGGGTGAGAAGGAGGAGGAGGGGATGGTGGCAGACAAAAAACACTCCCTAAGCAAGGGAGGTGTGCTAGTGGGGGGCTTAAGTAGAGGTTGTGGGAGGAGCTATTCCCCACATTGAACCTTGGGCCAAGCCTCCCATTCAGTGCTTGTGGAACAGCAATGGGGAGAGATGGGGTATATAGTGCATGTGTAACTTGTAGTACATTTTGTGGCTCTACTCTATTCCCACTCTTGAGTAGTAGATATGTAGGTAGTAATTTGTAGGGAATAGAAGCCCAAAAAGATACCTCCTCCAACTCATGAAGAGTATGATCCTTTGGTACTCAGGAGAGAAAAAACCTCCAGGTGGAGGAAACCTCTGAGGACCCATGGCCAGAGGTCTGCCAGACCTCTGGGCATACTTAAAGGAGAAGGACCTAGGTTCTAGTAACCATGGTTAATTTGAGATTTGTGAGCTGCTTGGAGAGACGATGAGCCATCCTCGATCCATGGATGATGCAGATTGAACAATGATCCTGAGGTTGAAGAGTGGGTCTTTTCTGAAGGAGTGATACAATCCAAAGTGTGAAGTAAATCCAGGTGAAGGAGTGTGAAGGAAGTCCAAGTTTCCAAGATGATGAATGATGCTTGTCCCACACAATTGCAGAGGTATAATGAACATAGGGAGTATGACTTGGTTGATAAGTTACTAGATGGGGAATGGTGGAAATACTATGGTACAAGAAGTCATTGGTGAATGATCCAACTTGTGAAAGATTTGAATGTCAAGGTATGGTCTGGAGGCAAGGAATTCAGTAATGAACTAGGAGTCACTAAGGAAGCATCCATGAAGTAGAAATGAATAGAAGACAGTCTTTGAGTGCCCTGGAGATGATGGTTCATTCTCAATCCAAGGATGACGCAGACTGAATGATGATCCCGAAGATGAAGGGTATTTATTTTCTATAGGGATTAATACCGATTGGGAGGCAAGACTGAGTTAGTGGAGTTGCCTTTACTGTTATGGATTGCCAGTTGGAATTCAGGAGAGCCAGTTCTCAGTGATAGTCTGTATTGCAGAGATTAATGAATGTAATTCATGAAGAAGAGTCTGTAGGGTCTGCAAGAAGAGCGGTTAGCTCAGCTGAAGGTATTAGATGAAAAGGTCCAGATGACTGTGTAAGAAACGGTGATGTCCAGGAGCGAAAATGATGGTTTGGATGATGTGGAATTATTAATCATCTAGGTGGTGGAGATCCCTCAATTACTGTTCTGGAAGACATCTGTGAAGATCTTAAAACAAGCAATGTCTGTTGAGAAGTAGGATTTGAGTAACTTGGTCAACAGAGTCGGTGTTGGTAGAAGAGGCTGCAGAAGGTAAAATGGATGATATCCGTAGTTGAATGGGTTATCTTGCAATTCCCGGTATCCATAGAATCGATACTGATTACGAAGTCAGAGCATAGCAGAATGATTTAAGATAGTGGGGGGACAGCTCAGAGGTAATGTGAGGAAGTATTTATTCACAGAGAGGGTTGTGGATACATGGAACAGCCTTCCTGAGGAGGTCATAGAATCAAAAACAGTGGGGTATTTCAAGAATGCATGGGACAGACATAAGGCAATTCTAGTGGGGGGTAGGAGGAAGTAGGCTGTTGGTTAACTAGGATCTGCAGCTTATCCATTAGGTAGGGAAATGGGCAGACTAGGTGGGCCAAGTGGTCCTTATCTGCCATCAAATTCTATGTTTATATGTTTCTACGTCCTTTCCATGTAGGAGGATAGCCAGTAAGGCAAGGTAAACAGGGAATTCATGGTGATTGAATGGACGGGAGTTGGAGGGTATATCCAATAGAGACAGAGAAGGTCTTCCTATTGTCCAGGTGAATGGAATTCCAAGAATGATTGTGTGGATCTGATTGGGCAGTATATATATATAAAACTCTATGATGATGTAAGAGTTTATGTGGCATGTTGGCCACGGGAGATTTGCTGACAGTAGTATTTCTCCAGAGTAAGGACAAGTGATCCATTAAGTAGTGGAAGGGTACTATTAGAATGGCCAAAGTAGGAGTATGAGATGGATAATATGGAAGAGCAGTTGGCCGGGTAGAAAATACTGGTCTGAGATACGGTACTAGGCCCAAAAGGGCCACAGCAAACAGTACGAAGCCCCGATGCTGCAAGGCAGAGGTGACAGTCTCCAGTCAAATGGCAGTGAAGTCCGGAGGGAATCCTGATGAACCGAAGGAATGATCCGGGGAAGGTGATGGGTTAGGCGAAGCCAAATGATAAACTGTGCAGGAAGGAACAGGACTGGGTTGGCCCCTCAGTGAACAGTAGCAGGATGCAGGAAGGCTGTAGCAGTCACTAGAAGACAAGCCATGGAGGCCAAGGAGAAGAGCGCAGTATGCAGATCAGCTGGGTTGAGGTACAGAAGTCCAACATCGGATGATGGCATCAACAAACTAGGGAATGGAAGGAAGGAGTTGGAGCAAAAAAGGATAAAGGTCCCACATCTGAAAAAGAAAATAAACTCAGCCATTAACTGGAAGGATGCCCCACAGCAAGGAAGTCCCAGAGGCAGGCAAAGTGAATCGTAAGAGATACCGGACCAGCTGGCAGATCTAAGTCACTAAGGACAGGAGGCCAAGAGGTCAAGTACCATGGTCCATAGAAGAGTGGGGATAGGGAGTGGTGAGGAAGGATGGAAATCAGTCAGAGCAGAGGGGTCCTGTGAATGGAGGGAAGTGGTAAACTGGCAGGAGATGGAAAATGCAGAAGGAGAGATCTATAGGTGCAGACACAGGCTCCAAAGCAGGTAGATGAGGTGTGATGATCAGGACAGGACGCTCCAGATATGGCTGAGGGACAAGGTACATCCGATACATGGATCAGGTCGAGAAGGGAGCAGCAAGTGTTGGTCCAGTGGAAAGCAATGAACTTGAAACAGTTGATTGTAGAAAGGAGCTTCCAGGCTTGATAATGCTGCTTAGGCTCCTGACCAGGGAAGGAAGTGTGGTAAGACCAGAGGGGAGGCTGCAGGCAGGGAAAAATGGAGAAGGCGAGCAGGATAAGTTCCAGATCTAGAAGGGGTGTGGCATCTGAAGGCAGATTGAGAATGGAACTGTGTAAAGTAGTGGAATGTCAATACAGGCATCCTTCCTTGACGGTCGAGGCGAGATGATCTTGACTGGATACAAGTAGGAGGCAGGATGATGAGAGTACATGGTTGAAAAGTTCTGGTCCCAGAGGAAAGCGGCAACACGCAGCAGGTACTGGATGCAGATGGAGGTAATGGTCGAATGCAGACTCAGGATCCTATCAATGGAAGTCAGTGGGGATAGGACTGTGGATAGAGGCTGTCAAACAGGTATGGAGGAGAAGGCAAGACAGGAAAAGTCAAGTTCCAGAAGGGAAGCAACATCTGGGTATCAGGCTGAAAATGCATGAGTTGAAGCAATAGAACGTAGACTCTGACATCCATTGGGAATGGCTGAGGTGGTATCATGGTGACATGAGGCAGTTAGGCAGAGGTAGAATGAAGGAGGCACATGGGGTGAAGTTCCATTCCCGAAGGGAAGAGGCAACTGGTATGGGGTAGAGAAGGTATGGTATAACACAGTAGATTGTAGACATGGCTCCCATCCCTGGTAGTTGGGGTGAGCTAACCTTCACTCAGTGCTGGCCAGCAGAGTTAGGGTTGGAGGATGTCAGTTTGGCAAGAAATAGAAGGCAGTGAATGCAATGGAATCCCATCCCTGGTAGACAGGGGAAGCTTTCCTTTGCTCAGCACCTCAGAAGGTGTGAGTTAGGGATGGAGTCTGGAGAACTGCTGGTATGGGCTGGCAGAAAGCACAAAATGCTGCTGTAGAAAAGAGTAGATTATGAGACAGATTGAGAGACTGATGTCGCATTATGAGGTAAGGTAAGAGAAAGGTAAAATGATAAGGATGGTATACATAGAAACAGGACATGATATGTAGGGGAAAGGCCAGCCTTGAAGCAGGACAATGGAAAGAAAGAAATCCCATGGCAAACATAGGCATGAAAGGGGAAGAGCAATGGGTAACGTAGGTAACTGATTGCAGGCAGCAAGGCAGGCGTATGAGTAAGCACAAGAATTCAGTGGAGCATGAACCGCAGGAGGCCCCCCCCAATGTCCAAAGGAATGCGGCTCTATAACCCTGCAGAGGACGGGTACTATGACATTTAGGCAAGGTATGTAGAAAGGGAAATGGGAGAAAAGCATGGGGAAGATTGAAGAAAGGAAATCCTGTACATTAAGGACCATGTGAAACGACGGAGAAGTAGCGGGGTCGCTCGGAGGTGCCAAGTGGGGGGCTGGAGGTGCAGAGCTGGATGCACTGGAAGACCAAAAGGCCCAAAAGAAACACGGAGGAGACAGGCCCAAACACAAGTGGGAGACGAGAACAGGAGCGGGGAGGCGGAGGAGCCGCTGAGGAGGAGACAAGACAGACTGGGGAGATGAAGGTAAAGCACAAACAAAGGGGAGAAAAATGGGAGGGGGGGAAGAAAGGGGGGGAAAACAAATGACAAATGAAGCAGTGGTTCACAACAGAGCACAGCCACACAAGCCATGCAGGGAGCCCAGGGAAAAACACTCCCTAAGCAAGAGAGGTACGTTAGTGGAGGGCTTAAATAGAGGTTATGGGAGGAGATATTCCCCACATTGAACCTCGGATCAAGCCCTCCCAAAGAAAAATGTGTTTTTTCTTCCCATTTTCAGCTTTCTGCAGGGACTTCTGCCTAAGATAAATTATATTTTAAGGATTTCCTTATATCACTTGCCTTGCATGTCCCTCATAGAAATCTTGGACATTCACTTTAAAGATATGTGAAAGCATCTTGCTATAAAACTTCACCCAGACCTGAAGTCCATGGAGACAGAGCAAAATAGGAGTAATGTGTGTTCCTGGAGCCTAGTTATAAGATACGGGCAGCAGCGTTCTGAAGTCATTGTACTCTAGCCAGTGTTACCTTTGATGACCTATCTGGCCCAGCATTGTAGAAATCAAGGTGACTAGTAATGAAAGTATATATTAGGTTCACAAGCCGAGAGTAAGACAGAACAACATGCAGCTTGGAGATGCTTCTCAAATGGAAAATCTAGCTTTGATATTTCTAGTAATATGCAAACTAAAATAAAAATTTGATTCAAGTAAAACACCTAGAGCCCCCTATTCAAAAGGCTCTATCCTGAGCATAATCAATCTCAAGTCCATCAGCTGGCTATATTCAAACAAGTTCTGAGCACAGTGTGAGTTCCCTAAACATGTTTGAATATAGCCCCCTAGAGCACAGCCTTAACTAATTCACTACCAGGTGCATGCAGCACAAAGTACAACTCCCCGTACTGGCCGCAGAGAGGTTTGTGACTATGCTGAACATTGGCTGTCAAGGAGAAAAAGGAGTTAGGCTATCCCAAAGTTGTTAGCACTCTTTCATTAACTTGCTACAGTATATTGTAGTCCCCATGCAAATTACCCCTCTTCACCCATGCAAGGCACTCAGAGGTCATTGCAATTTTGCATCTCAATATGGCCTCATTAACTAGTGCAGAGCAAGCATTTTCTCCTTGGACTGTGTGAAGGGCTGTCTCTCCTGTGGTATGTAGTCATGCAACACCCCCCCCCCCCCCAGCAGGCATCTCTGGTGACATTAGTGCTACGAATTTAAAAAGAGAAAAATAAAGAATGGATATACATTCCCCTCCTGCCCTTTTCCATTGCCTGTCACTGAAGCATTAATTTCCCTGGTAGTCTAATGGACCCCACCCTCAACCAGTATCAAGTGTTCCAATCCCCTGTGTCTCCTACCTGCTCAGTCCTAGCAGTGGTGAACAGCAGAAATGACCACTCACCTCCACAGCTGGCCACCATCTGCTGCTCACAAGCATTTGTACCATTACACAACTCTGTATAACCATTAAGTGGAAGACAAGGTTTGCCGGCAAAGGCACCTAGCTTCACCTGAGCTCTTTTCTTCTAGGTTTGCTTCTAAGGACAGAGCAAGGAACAACATTATCGAGCAAGGAAAAAGAGTAAGGCTTCTTTTGGCTAGGCAGATTTTCTGTGTGTTACTATTTTCTTTTGTGGTCACAGGTTTTGTTACTGTTTTTGTTGCTTACATTTTACTGCTTTATTGTTCTCTGATTCAAATTGCTGTTGCAGGGTATACGTTCTGCTGCATTATTACAGGGTGTGCCTACAGGTCTGTTACTGTTTTGTGCTTACAGATTACTGCTGTAATATTTTCTGATTCAAATTGTTTTTTGCAAGGTATATCTTCTGTTACTGCTTTATTTTTCTCTGTAGCAAAGTGTTTTTTGCAGGGTATATCTTCTGTGAAATTGTTACAGGTGGTGCTTACAGGTTTTACAGTTTTATCTATCATTAGGCTAAGCTTTCAGGGCTACTGCATTTGTTGTTGGTTGATTGCTTCTGCTCTTACCTCACTGTTTCTTTCGGCAGTGGTTCTTCATTTTCAGCAGGGGAAGGGCTCAACCACCCACTCCTATCCCCAACCGCCCCAAGCTACACTCCTTTTATAGAGTAGCACAGTCATGACATTTCCTGTAGCAAAGCAGGAAGGAGAGGATCAGAGGGGTATCCACACAGTGACCTCACTTACAAGGGCACAAGTAATGTAACTTGTTATAACAAGTTATACAAAAACAAACAAACAAAATAAAATATTAAAAAAAAAATATATCAGACTTTTGCTTTCATTTTCCTTCTAATTACTCGGTCCAGGTTATAAACTCGGCAACTCAACTGGAATGGATATTAACTGCAGGTACTGCTGGACACTTTTCAAAAGGGCAGTTATACAGGATTTAGGACACTGTCCTACATGCTGGACCATCAGAGATCTAAGAGCTCAGCTCCAGGCAGCATAGGCAGAGACTGCGTGCCTCAAATTGCATATTCAGGAGAAAATATATTACAAGACCCATCCGTCATTTCCCCAACATCCGACTGAAGCACCTCACCTGTAGAGGGTAGTTGGTCCAGGAGGTTGGCAGGTGGTTAGGAAGGGCAAATCGGGTGTCCCCCCTCATTCGATGCTCACCAACGTAACGCCTCCACAAACCATATAAAAACTACAAACAGACATCTGCCTCTATCTCCGAAATCAAACAAAGGAGCAGAGAAAACTGCAGAGCAGAACACTGCAGCACAGGAGTTAGCACTACAAAACTTACCCAAAACAGGGACCAAAACAAAAAAAGCAAAAAGGAAATCCAAAACACTTCTGATCATAGGAAACTCCATGATTCGGGGAGTTGATACCTAACTCCGGCCGGGGGTAATGGTCAGATGTCTCCCAGATATATCATTGTGGAGAGATACAAACCGCATTGCTAAAATCATGCAGGAAGCAGGAGAAAACATCGACGTCCTGGTACACATAGGGACTAACTATCTCACCAGCCGGTCAGTTGTGGAGACCAAGGAACACCTGACCAGGCTGAGAGACAAACTGTCATCCATTTCATCCAACATCTCCTTCTCTGAGATCCTGCCGGTCTTGGGGGGCAGATGGATGGAATGTCAGAGAAGGGGAGATAGGGGAGCTAAACATATGGCTCAAGGGCTGGTGCCAGAAAAAGACACAAATTTGTAGGCAACTGGCAACAGTTTTGGGAGCAAAAGTTCTTTAAATTCGATGGACTGCATCTGACTAAGGAGGGAGTCAGTGCATTGGGACAGAAGTTTGAAGTCTTTGCAGAATATTTAAACTAGCAAATGGGGAGAGGGGTGCAGCACCCGATACATTGAACAGGAAGAACATCCCTTCCCCCTCAGCTAGTAATCAAACAGGAGTTCAGCAGGTTTGTAGTTCATTTGCATCGCCAGGTAAGGAAAAAGGTCTGGCACCCCATATGACGCATAGGGGAAGTGCTGGACCTTGCCCAACAACTAACACACTGAAATCTGGCCAATGGAAAATCATGTACACAAATGCCCATAGTCTGGGAAACAAGATCCCAGACCTGCAGGCAACAATGACAGAGGCTAAACTGGACAAAGCAGCAATTAGCAAGACATGGTTCACCAGTAACCACACTTGGGAGACTTCAGTACCCGGCTATGTACTGTTCAGAAGAGACCAAGGTGCAAAAGGGGGGGGGGAGTGGCCCTTTATGTCAATGAAAATATAAAAGCTACAGAAATTCAGAATACACATAAAGGGCCAGAAGAACTGTGGGTCACCCTGGAAATAGGAAATGGGATAGCCATACAAACTGGGGTTGTTTACTGGCCTCCAGACCAGGTGGAGGACATAGGCACATTATTGTTAGAATATATACAAAACATGACAGCTAAAGGGGAGGGTCTGATATTGGGAGACTTCAACATGCCAGATACAGATTGGTCAATACCAGCAGGAACATCTGCCAGTACTAGACATATAGTAGATTCCCTGCAGGGGGATGGCCTCAAACAACTGGTACAACAACCCACAAGAGACAGGGCTATCCTGGATCTAGTACTGACTAACGGGGAAAGGATCACAGTTCTTCAGGTAGAAGGTCACCTGGGGGCCAATGACCGGCACATGGTATGGTTCAATTTGGACACTAGAACTAAATCATCTCATTCCAAGGCAAAAATATGGGACTTCAGAGGAGCTGACTTTGATAAGATGGCTAACAGAGTTAAGCTAGCCCTGGCAACAAGAAATACAGGTGGGCGGGTACAGGCAAAGTGAGCAAGCATTAACGATGCAATACTTGAAGCAACATCCTATTGTATTAGGGAGAAAAGCAAGAACAAAAGAAGGAGGAAACCACTTTGGTTCTCAAAAACAGTAACAGAAAAGATCAGAGCCAAAAGGCTGGCCTTCAGGAAATATAAGGGGACGCAGCGTGATGAAGATAGGGAGGCATACCAAACTTCCCTAAGATAGATAGATAGATATTTTATTTATAAAGCGCCCATTTCCATGGACTCTGGGCACTGCACAAACAATTCAATAACACAAGTTTACAGGCAGCAGCTTAAACACAAACTAAAATTCTGCCCATCCCTTTAAAACCAATCACTCATTAAAAGCCTGCTGAAGCAGATACATTTTTAACGCTTTCTTAAAGGCTTCTACCGAGGGGGCTTCTCTTTAATAATCAGGCAGGGAGTTGCACAGAGTGGGCGTGGCCACTGAAAACGCACTATCTCCAGAATGCCGCAGCCTCGCTCTGGGAACTCCAAGGAGGCCCCCGTCCTGGCAGAACGAGTGCCCAGGGCGGACGGTAGGGGACAAGAAGATCTTGCAGATAGACAGGGAAGCAGGGAAGGCAGTAAGGCAGGCAAAGATCCAAACCGAGAAAACAATAGCATGAACAGTAAAAGACGGAGACAAGACTTTCTATAGATACATTAGTAAAGGAGAAAGTCCAGAGGGCGTATAGCTAAGATCAAAGGGGATAAGGGGGAGTGTGTGGAGGAGGATGAAGGAAAAGCATCTATCCTAAATAGATACTTCTGCTCAGTATTTACTGAGGAGAAGGTAGGTCAGGGCCACAGCTCAGCACCATGGTCACAGGGGGGAAGGAGGTGTGCACAAGTCCCTTATAAAAAGAAAGGGTCCTACAAGAGCTCACTAAGCTCAAGGTGGACAAGGCAATAGGACCTGATGGCATACATCCCAGGATACTAAAGTAGCTAACGGTGGAACTAGCAAAGCCATTATCAGAACTGTTTTGTGAGTTTCTGAGCACAGGAGAGGTCCCAGAAGACTGGAGAAGGGCTCATGTTATCCAGCTCCACAAGAGTGGTAGCAGGGAGGAGGCAGAGAACTACAGACCAGTCAGTCTTACCTCAGTAGTAGGCAAGATTATGGAGGCACTCCTTAAGAAAAGGATAGTGCAACACCTGGAATTCATAGGACCACATGATCCAAGACAACATGGGTTTACAACAGGAAGGTCCTGTCAAACTAATCTCATAGATTTCTTTGACTGGGTAACCAGAGTGGTGGACCAAGGCAGTGCAGTTGATGCTGCCTACTTTGATTTCAGCAAAGTTTTCAATACTGTTGCACATAGAAGATTGATTAATAAGCTGAGTAGACTCGGGGTGGGTCAGAAGTTGATCAACTGGGTGGCAAACTGGTTGGTGGGCAGAAAACAGAGAGTGGTGGTAAACAGTATACAGTCAGAAGAGATGCAAGTCACAAGTGGGGTACCTCAGGGATCAGTCCTGGGGCCAGTCCTCTTCAATATCTTCATCAGTGACATTGCAGATGGACTGGAGGGTAAGGTTTGTCTGTTTGCAGATGACAGCAAAATCCGCAACAGAGTAGATGGTCCAGATGGGGTGGGCAGAATAAGAAGAGATCTGGATAAACTGGCAAAATGGTCAGAAGAGTGGTAACTGGGGTTTAACGCAAAGAAGTGCAAGATCATGCACATAGGGAAGAGAAACCCTGAAGCCACCTATAGGTTGAGAGGGGAGCTGCTGGCAATCACAAGGGAAGAAAGAGACTTGGGCATCATCATCACAGATGACCTGAAATCATCCAAGCAGACCACTAAAGCAATAGGTAAGGCTAGAGGGATGTTCAGATGTATTAGTAGGGGTATCACAAGTCATAAGAGGGAGGTAATAATCCCTCTTTACAAGACACTGGTTAGGCCCCATCTGGAGTACTGCGTGCAGTACTGGAGGCCACACCTGCACAAGGACATTAACAAAATGGATGCAGTCCATAGAAGGGCAACCAAAATGGTACAGGGACTGCATCAGAAAACATATAAGGACAAATTAATTTAGCTCAATATGTATATCCTAGAGCAAAGGAGGGAGAGAGGTGATATGATCAAAACATTCTAATATGTTAAGGGCACTAATAAGGTGAAAGAGTCTAACATGTTTCAATATAAGAAGTAGGACTAGAGGACACAGTATGAGATTAGAGGGAGGCCGATTAAGGGGTCATGTGAAGAAGTTCTTTTTTGCAGAAAGGGTGGTGGATGCATGGAATGGTCTACCTCAGGAAGTGGTGGATATGAATACAGTGCAGGGCTTCAGACAGGTATGGGATAGGCATAAGGGAGCACTACAGATGAATATGACTATATAGGCCATTGACAGAGTAAAGGCCTATGGCACATTCATAAGGTAGAAAAAATGGGCAAACTGGATGGGCCTTGTGGTCCTTATCTGCCATCATCTTCTATGTTTCTATGTAAGTATTTGCAGAGCATCTATTGAAAATCATGTACAATCAGTGATTTTTAAAAGATGTCCCTGAAGTACTGTATCAGCATACAGAGTTGTATAGTAATACAAGTACAGTTATTGAGAGAGGCTGATTGTGGCTGGTCACTGAGGTAGTTTGTGGGTCTATGCCAGTTGACACTACCAGTTTCTGGCGGGGTGGGAGGTTGGGGGCACAGGTGTGGCACTGGATAGTGGGTGAGGAAGGGGTGTCCACTATTTGGGAAATTGATTGTTTCAATAACAGGCACTTGAACTAGGTAGGGGGATGTCCTCTGTAGTACCAGGGAAAATCCATAATGGATTTTTTAGTGACAGACAATGGGATCAGTTGGGGGGGGGTATTGCTGAATTTTTTTTTACATTTCTACCAATAACAGCACCAGAGATTCTTCTTGGTTGGAGGACTGCTCACCACTGTGTGCGTTTCTGAAACTAGGGTTTTGGAACAAGAGGCATTAAACAGTGCTGCTCAAGCAGCCTGTTTGCACTTCCCAAGCCATTCCAATATACTGTACCAATGCTCACTTCAGTCACATTGGCAACCCTCATTTGCATGCACACCTGGTACTTGTTAGTGCTCATGCACTAACAGTTTAGCACTCACCTTCTGCCAGTTAATGGCCACATTCACTGTGCCTTTGAATATCACATTGAGTGCGCTAACAGCCTCTTCAGTACGCAAAGCACAGTTAGCGTGGCACTAAATCTGCTAGCATGGGGTGAACTGAATATTCCAGCCCTAAATTCTTAACAGTAGAAACTGATCATTTCTGCACATTGTCAAAAACTATCTTGGACTGATAATGCCTGGAAGCAGGACTCCACTGAAAAGGAGATGCCATACCATCTTTAATTTTGCCTACCCTGACTAAAAAAATCTTAAACAAAATGTATAAACTGCTATATGTGCAACTGCTTTTCTAACTAATGCTTTTTTAAACACTTTCTGTATGATGTATATGTTTGGTATTGTTTTTAAGTTGGCACTACGGGGACCCCCTTGAAAATGGGCATATGATGCTCTTTGGGCTACCGGGGAAACACATTTAAAATAAATGAATAAAAGTCACAGTGATCAATAGACATGTAAGTTCTTCTTGGAACCCTCTAATGGAGGGTGTTACCATCTTGTCAAAAAGCACTGGGTCAGAAGTTCAAGGATTCTAGTATTGCTTTGGGCAACAAGAAACCTTAACTTCATACCAGCTAAAATTCCCCTAGCAGCATGTGCTGCTGATGAATTGTAAAATGGAGATCCTGTGTTATACACTGTCAAGAAAGATCAGTGGTATGAACCCTCATGCCCTGTGTTCATGAAACTGCACTTCCACATCTCAGCAGGGGCCTCTCTGTTAATGAGCATGTAAGCTCAACGGTCCCATTCTGTCTGCAGCATTTCTTTAGGAAGCTTCATAGCAACTACTTACTGATGGAAGTTTATTGCGTTCACTTGAGACTAAAGTAGGATTTGTGTCTTGGCAGCGGACTGGCACTTTGTAAAACTGTCTCCCAAAAAAAAAAACAACACATGGCAAAACTCCAAAATAGAATTTTCCAAGCTTCCTGGGGGAACCAGCTGACTTGTGGCTGACATTTTTTGTAATGGAACAATTTATACTTTTAGGATCTTGTACGTTCTTTTTTTTCACGTAAAACTGTTCTTGTTTTGGCATATTTTTATTCCATCAGTAACCTTATCAGCAGGGCTGTGTAATTTTAGCTACACATTTCCTTTGAGCAGAACCGCCGGCTGTTAGTTTTGGCATGCTTCCTCAATTTGAATTAGGCCTACTGATAGCAGGCATGCGAGAACCACACAAGGGTCTTATAAGCCAAGAAAAGTTTCATTAGTTATCCGAGCCATGTGAGAACATTCAGAATCTTTTAATTTAACATAAAAACAGTTTTAGTTTTAACCATCACTTCTCATCCGTGGGGGGGGGGAAGGTTGTTTTACCCGGAAAGGCACACTAATCCGAATCTTGTTTCCAGGTATGACCTGGGAACACAAGGAAGTTAAAAGACTTGCTCAGGGTCACACAGTATGCAAGTGGGGGCTGTGGGATTGATACCCAGGTCTCCAGGTTTACAGCTTAATGCCCTAAACCACAGCGCTATACTGCCTCCTAGGTATTTTAAGTGAAGATAAAGGGATCTGAAACAACCTAGTGCCAGCAAAGTCAATGCAATTAGTGTCTTATAGCTACTGCTGCACTATTAGTACCCTTGGCTCACTGGGTCCTTTCTCCATCTCCAGCCTTCTATCTGGGTCTTTTCACCACCACCACCAGCCTTTGTTCTCTGTAAAGACCTGCTGGGAGAATATACAAAACTCCGAAATCAATGTTTTAAAAAGTATAAGAACCTTATCAGAACATTAAAAATGGTTCTGATATGGTTATTTTATAGAAAACAGCAGAGTTTTTTTTTCTATATTTAAAGTTTGTATTGAAAATTTTCAATAAAGATAAGATCAACTGAGTTACACATGAGGTACGTCAGGTACAGTGATCAATACATAAGTCACTGACTAGTAAAAAGTCCTACAATTATACAGACCAAGACATGCTGAATATATATGTCCAGCTGCCTGCTCCTAGGAGATCCAAAGCCTCAAGTCACAGCCAAACCCTCCATCCCAACCAAATTGAAATTAGGAAAGGCGGAAGAGTTCTGCCTCAACTTTTGTTAAAATTTACAAGCCAGATAGCTGAAAATTTCAAAAGCTGTTATATAGACAATGATTTAAGTTTTATGTGCAATCAAGATATAATAGTTCAAAAAGTGAGTCAATTTGCATGTAATATAATACCCAAGGTTGCTAGATTTCCCGACAAAGTGTTACCTCACCCCTCGGGGTATAGGTAAGTTTTTCAAAGGTGTATATTGGGGAAGCTGGGGGCCAAAGATCTGGGGCTTATCCTCGTCCCTTGTGGAGGGATTAATAGCAATATCATAGAGGCGCTAAGTAATGAGAAGTCGAGCGAGAGCATTTGAAAGTGCTATTCCAGTTCTTGCCAGAAGCCCTGAAGGGCTGGACAGGCCCAGAAGATGTGAGATTAGTGTGCATCTGACTGGCCGCACCTCGGACAGCAACTACTATATCTTTCTCCCATGTGATCAGTGAGGCTGAGCAGGAATCCTGAGCTGTGTTTCCCCTACCTTCCATGCAAAGAATTAAAAAACTAGAATGGAAGGCTGATTACGATGCATGATGCCACTCAGGAAGGTATCACTATAATGGCGTGCAAACATTCTAACACTGGTTGCCTGTATTAAAAGTGATTGTCTTGCTCTCATTTCCCAGTGCATGCAGTCCTACCCAGTGGCATATAAGTCAATGTCAGGGCATTGATATCTTATAATAGGAGACTAGAGAGGGTATCTTGTGATTATACTGGGGTTTCCCAGCCAGCATATGCAAGTGGCTTCAATCTGAACTTAGAGCACCGAGAACTCATACAAAACAGCATCAGCAGAGCAGTGAGAGCCCAGACAAAACACTGGCAGTTGTATATACTGTATATGACAGACAGCATGGTGCAGACATGCACTGCAGTGAACTGTGGTAATTGGTACATGGTTGGTAGTACTGCTGGTATTACCTTTCACCAGTATGAGTTTGTCCAACTCAGTAGTGTACGTGTGTGTGGCTGACTATAAGCAGTGTAGAGAGAGCTGAAAGTGCCCCATCAAACGGTACTTGTGTATTACTGCCAAAACTGACAAAAAACATACAAAGACATACATATAGTGTACACACATACTGCAGAAACAGCATGGTGAGGAGGTTGAATAAAGTGTTGTGTGGTTTAAATAAAGTGAATGTCTGCCTACTCATGTCTTGAATTGTAATTGTATAAAAAGTGCTACCGAAAATCCACTATGCATGCCTCTGTCACCTGATGTGGTCTAGATATAGCATTACAGACTGTTAGGAATGTATATAAAGTAGAAAAGTTGACCATTAACAGAGACATGTGACTAACTACCGTGCAGCTGATGTTGACAAACAGCTGGCAGTTCATGTGGCATAGTAGAAGCTACGACCTGTTGTTTTGGGTTCCTTTGTACTCTATAGTATAAGGGCCCGATCCTCATAGGGGTCCACATGTGCAGAAGGCTGTGAAACACTATGGCGTGCCACCTATGCACAGGGTGTGCACCATCAGGGTACCCCACGGTATCCACCAAAAAGGATGCGCACCTCTGCCTCACCCGATTCTGCCAGCACACCTTGCTACATGGGTGCATGGGACTGGTGCGGACCAGTGGGCAGGGCCAGTCCCCACCTGATCCTCAAAAGGTCTTCTGCATTGCTGAGGAAAGGTGGAGGGTGTGGCAGCTATGCCTGCTTAGGAGCAGCAGTAGTGGCTAGGCATTCCTCTCTGCTGGCCATAAAACTGGGCAACGAGCCTGACTGGCCTCCAGCCCCCAGCTCTAGGGCCTCAGCAGCAGGCTGGGGCATCGTTGGCACCAACCGGTGTTGTTTTCAAGTTGTTGTTATTCCCTCAGGCCAGGAAGACTGCATATCCCAACATGCCCTGCAACCTCTGCACAAGCAGGGATCCAGTCCAAGCCATGTACAGGCATCCCATTCAGTGCCCTTGGTCCAGACCCATACTACCCCCACCCTCTGCTACAAAGTGTGGCTCTGCACTGGTGGACCACAGGTGGCAGGGACAGTGGATGCTGGCTTGCGTGCAGGCACCTACCACTATTATTTATTTAAAACTGGTAACCGGGAAAGGCACACTGAGCTCAAGCTCATCTCCAGGTGTGACCTGGGGGTAGGGTAAACAGAGAAAATGAACAATGTAGAAACAAAGAAAATTGATCGAGGTTACAAGACCAGTTTACAATAGTAAGACATTTATACAGTGAATTTAAAATAACACAAATACAAATACAATGTTGCAAGAACACAGTTTGGCATCAATACATGCAAGTAATTAGAATGCTAGAATATTAGGATGATTATGGTAGGCACAGAGTATGCTACTTGCTACCAGGGGCTATGGGAGAGGGGAAGAAGTTGCAGGCTCATAAGGGAGAGAGACCGCTTGGGCTGCAGAGGGGGAAAGAGAGCACTGTGATCACTGAGATGAGTGGAGAAGTCTGAGGAGATTCTTTAGGGTGGAGAAAGAAGAGGAGAGATGGAGGTCTGGGGGAAGTTTGTTCCAGAGAAGTGGGAGATGATAGGAGACGGCGAATTGGTCCGCAGCAGTATGATGGCGGGGGATGAAGAAAGTGCATGAATCTCTGTGGTGAAGGGAGTACATAGAAGTGGAAAAGCTTGAGAAAGACAAGAGGATAAATAGGTGGGGAGAGTACCAAACCAGAACTTGGTTATGAGGGAGGCACAGTGGACCATTCTCCTATGCGATAGAGGTGCTAGTGAGATAGCAGAGTAGAGGAGACAACACACTCCAGATATGTGTAAGTCGTGTGGATCTGGGGTGCCTTTGAAGATTGAGCCCCAAGTCTAATTAATATATATGACACAAACACACACTCTGAGTGGCTACTCTGCCAGGCATTCATCCCTGTGAAATGTCCAGTGCAGTGCCAAGAGCCGCATGTGTTTGTAAACCTTTTAAAAAAGAATATGGATGAAAATCAGACCTGTGGACTGAAACAGATTGGTAAAATCCAGTCTGGCCAATCTGAATGAATCAACTGGACTGGGCTCAAGTTGCACTAATATTGCTGGTCATGCCTCTATAGGTGGATTGGCCAGTCTGGCTTTACCCTATGTGGTCCAGCCCAGTTCTGGTGGTTCACCAAGTCCCTAAAAAAGAAATTTTCACCCCTTACTAAGGCGATTTGACTGGCTGGGGGGGGTGTGCCATGGTTGCACTGCCATCCTGGGTTTGAGAATGAGCCTGGGTTGTTGGGGCTGGTGGATGGGGTATGAAGCATCCCAGGGGATGCTCTGTAGAAGTATGTAGTTCATCTGCACACTGCTGCATTAATGTCATGTGGGGTGACTAGTTGGGATGGGGATGACAATGAAAGGGGGAGATGTCAGGTGCTTTATGACACCTATGCCTGTTGTGTCTATTGGCTGCATTTACTTGGCCAAGCATTTCAGAGGAGGGGGTACCAATGGGGCGGAAACTGCTCCAGTGCACTGCAGGATGACACCGAGATGGTTGGGTCCTGCACACAGAGACCACACCTCAGTGAAGTAAGCTGTAAGACACAATGGGGGGGGGTGAAGTGACAATCACGTGCCCAGATTTGTTATGAGGAGCATGGAGGTTATGCAGATTACCTTCAGTGCCTAAAACTGCATTTATCTACCAACACCTCAGTGCCTTATTGCACTCATAAAATGGGGAAACTTAAAAAATATTTTAAAAAAGGGACAACCTAATTTTTTTATTTACAAAGGTGTATATTCTTGTGTTAGAAGCAACTAGTAGGAATGTACCACATCCTGATTGGTCATCAGCAATGCAATATCAAAGTACTACCACTGGTTAAAGAAGCATTTGTCAATGCTGAATGTTCGCCGCTGGTATTGGTGTTGTACTGGGTCTTACTTGGACACATTTTTACTATATATAGAGCAGATGAGATGTAATGTCTCATTTTCAGTGGTATCCTGTGTTGACGAATTGTTAAATTGTAATTACCCAGGATACGGCAGCTGAGAGGCAATATCTACTTTAAATGGACTGCCACATTTTGATCCCAAACACCCAACAGTATTTTTATGGCCTGACATTATGATCAAGACAGGTGAAATTTTTAAAATACCATCCTAAAAGTGATTTCCCTGTGCGATTGTAGAAACAAGTTTAGGAGGGATTTGAAAAATTACACCTGCTATGTTCAGGAGTTGGGGTAACACAGGGGTTATGTTGAAAATTAAGGGCCAAAATCTGCAAAAAAAAGTTATAAGTAAATGTTGGAGCAATCCAAATTTTTAACATAATCTATTTTTAACAACTCCTTCTGAGCATGACAGGTGTCATTTATAAAACAATGGCTGAAATATCATTTTTGAAATGACAGCTATCACATTCATGATGTGGTGTGAAAGAAATGGCTATGTTGAAAAGTTGGGGTCAAAATATTGAAAGTTACCAAAGTTACGAGCCTTCGTTCTTAAATTCAACGTAGACGCATAACTTTGTTGTTTTTTTAATATCTTTACCCCAAATTTTCAATATAGCCTTCTAATGACCCCACCTCATGAACAAGGGTGGAGAAAATGTTCAACTCCTGCCTGAAAGGGGATTTTGCACAGCAACCACAAAATTACCTTTCATGATGTGAAAACACATTTTGGAAAGGATTTGAAAAATGACAGCTGTCACATTCATGAGATGCTGTGAAGAAATGGCTATGTTAAAAATGTGGGGTCAAAACTTTGAAAATTAACAAAGTTATGAGCCTGCATTTGCAAATTTCAATGTCGGCTCATAACTTTGTTTTTTTCAATATTTTTCACCCAGATTTTCAACATAGTCTTATGACCCCACTTCATGAACAAGGGGTGAGAAAAGTTTCAGCTCCTGCCAGAAACATGATTTTGTGCAGTGACCACAAAATCACCTTTCAGGACAGAGTTGCCTAATTTCACAGCCATTGTTCATGAGGTACAGATCCAAAAAAGGCATGTTGAAAATTTGGGACAAAAATATTTAAAAATGGCAAAGTTATGCCACTAAGTTCAAAAGCCAAATACACTGAAACCGCATACCTGATTTCCTCAGTTGGTAGTCTGGCATTGAAGAGTGACGTGTCTGTGGTCAAGAAAGGATTATGACATTGGACCCCCCGGTGAGTAAGTAATGGTTTGGGTGTGGGGGGGTGTAGGGTGGTGGGTGCTGAGTGGGTGGGTCAGGAAGGGGGACAGTAATGGCCGCAACAGACATCAATGGATAGTTTCATGTTTACAGGGTTTATTTAAAAAAAAAAGCTGTGAGGGATGGTTTTCTTTATTTCAGATGGCAACACTGGGGGAGTGGGCAGCCCCAGCATCAATGTTATATTTGGCAGCACCATAGGTGGGATCCCTGATGTTGCAGAATCAAAATGGGCAGAGTTGGGGAGCTAGAAGCCAGCATGGGGGATTGGTACCCCCGTGCTGGAAGATTAACATGGGTTGGACTTTGGGGGGAGCACAGTTATGATGGGGAAGCAACACCTGGTCTCGGGGGGGGGGACAGTTAAGGCTGTGGCAGCAATAGACATCGATGGATGGTTTTCTGTTATCAGTTGGCTGATCATAACAGATCAGCTGCGCTTGCTTGCCAGTGTTATGTAGATCAAAGGAAAGAGCTGGCCTATGAATGGGTTGGCTCTTTCCTTTGAACTACACACAAGGTTTCTGCCCAGCAAGCCAGAATGCTGTCATGACCAGCCTGGCTGATGATTGGTGTGACACTAACGAGACCCTTACAGACCACTCTGCATTGGACTGACAGTGCCACACCCCTCAAAAGCCACTCTAGCAAGATGTTAGCTGCGTTTGCATGTATGGCAAACATAAAAAGGTGCTGGCAATCAAACCACAAATATAAAATATAAATATAGGTTAGAGAGGAACATTTTTAAAATACAAAAAATAAATTCAAACTTTACAAATTGGCAGTATGATTAACATGTATGGTCTAGACCAATCAGAATGCAGGAATTTCCCTATCCATTTTCTAATCTCAAGTATCGTATAGGTAATTGGAATGTTCTAGATGTCTCTTGGCAAATCAAGAGTGTCAGCTTGAGACATCTTTGTTTTTAACTGAGAGGTGAAGCTGAACAGTTCTGGAACAGAAAGATGCCTTGAGATGGCACTCTTGATTAGCCAAGGGACATCTCAAACATTCCGTTTACCTCTTATCAAGCATTTCTTTTTTTGTTCTTTTTTTTTTTTGGTACTGTTCATTTGTAGTGCATTATAACCAGCTGGAATTTTATTTTCCTTCACTGGCAGCTGGCTGCAAGGTTTATTTAATCAGAGAATCTGTCTGTGCTATCCAGTTTGTCCAATACACTGACACTGAAAATAAATATATTTTTTTTAATTAATATACTTTATTAAGTTTTTCAAAGCATGTACAGAACAGGACACAACTAGAACAACTGACAACTTACAAGAATCAGTGTACAGACAGAAATCGTACAGAAAATACACAGAAAGAAAAACTAAAACGTGCCTCCCAACTCCCACCCTCCTGACACTGAACCAGGCTAGTACATTCACAGAGAGGTACATGTGAAAATACATCATGGTGGTTGTGTGTATTACAGGGTTACTTTGATATGAGATAATAAGTTTCACTCTGGGCATTGTTAGAATGGATTCACAACCCCCAACAAGTCATAAAGTGACCCCCACCACTTCTTAAAAGCATGATATTAATACTTCTTCATGCAAAGAGCTTGTAGTATTTCAACATGCCACTCTGAAAAAGTCGGTACCTGTTGATCCATCCAAAGCCTCAGAATGATTTTCTTAACTGCCACAGTGATCAGTGTAAAATTATGCTTCCTGTGTCAATTAACTTTTCTACACACTGCCCTAGAAGGCATCACACAGGGTTTAATGTGTCCTGCAGTCCAAGAAGAGGACTTATGGAGCTATATACCTGCTGCTACAGAAGTTGAGCTATCAGAAAATCCCATAATATACATTTCAACATACCTACCATAGTGCCACAGTTTGTGCATAATGAGGAGTCCATGGCATGCCAGGCATGCAATTTCTCAGGTGTATAATACATGTTTTGTAATATTTTAGTTTGCATCAGCTTATAAAGGTCAATTTTTTTTTTGGTAAGGAATCTTTAGTGAGTTTTACAATACATAATATTTATAGTTAGCATGGTTTTCATGCAGGTAGCGTAAATACACTTAATAGCCAAAAGAAAAAGAAAATTAATTTAACAATTGCATCTAAATCTCTATATGGTTAAAATAATACAGAATTAAACACTCCATACTGGTTGTCCTTAAATATCTCTATATAGCAAAGAAAGAGAAGGGTTAACCATTAATAACTTTACTAAGGGGTTCCAAGATGTCTTTCTAAGCTTTCAGTTTTTTATGATACATATTTTTTCTATCCTAATCAAATCTGCCATCAAGTTAATCCACTGAGCATAATCTGGAGGAGTAGAGTCCTTCCATTTCAATAATATACATGTGTTAGCTGTAGTAATGCTGAGTTCTAAGGACTTACTTTGGGTTAATGTAATTGAATAATTTTTATGATACCCTAATAAAATAAGTGAGCTATTGGTTTTTAGTTGAATTCCCATGGCTTTTGATAACGTTTGAAAAATGTTATCCCAGAAAAGCTTCAGCTTGGGGCAATCTGCTAACATATGTTTAATATTGGCATTATTAACATCAAAACAGGGACAAATATCTATTATGTTTATGTTCATTTTATATCATTTTCTTGGGGTATAATATGTTCTATGTAAAATATTATATTTGTTGTAATGTGGTAGACATCATGTCCTTAAACGGAAGCCATAAAATGTCTTTCCAATCAATATCTGAGAGATTTATGCCTAGCTCTTCTTCCCATTTGGTCTGCAGTGTATCTGAATTAATATTATCAAAGGCCATTATGGTATAATAAATTCAAGAAATGAATCTCTCTTTCCTGATGAACCAGGCAACATAAGAGTGTGAATTAGTGAATATGTTAATGAATTTAAGAAACTGTTTTTCTTAGTCACATAGGGCTCTATTCTCAAAGGTTGGTGCATGGCATACATAAGCCCTATGCCAATGGCACAGCTACCCTGAACACTTTGGCGCATGGTGCGCCCTATTCTCGTAGGTCGCACGCCTACACCCTTTTTATGTGGCTTGTACTAAAGACTTGGCACAAGCCCCATAAAAAGGTCAGTGAAGTTAGAATAGCAAAAGCCGGTCTAACTTGCTGCATGTGGTGCACGGAGAGCTTGGGTTTTGAGAATCCCGAATTCAGCCCAGGGATTGCCGCACATGACATGTGCCGTGTGTTTGGTGCACCCAGGGCTTGCAGCAATCTAACTCTTTTTTGAGAATAGAGCCCATAGTCTCTAATCTGAAAATATCTAAACAGATGTTGTTTTGGGATCTTCAGTTCTGCCTGTAATGCAGCAAGGGTTCTGAATATATGATTTTGAAAACATTGACCCAAGTTAATTAGGTCGTTAGAATACCAATATTTATATTCTGGTGCCTAAATTCAAAGTTTAAAATTATAATTATAAATCAAGGGGGTGTCTTGTTCTATAGTTGTCATCCACTTTATTTTTTCATGAATCTTTTACCATGTTACATAAGTAGTTGTCGTAGAGGTTAGTAACTCCTTAAAGAGCCAGTGTACTGCCTCAAACTAATATTAGTTTTTAACAGCCGTCAGCTATTATCTTTTATATCTGAGGTGCTTTTACTTTTCCCTTTGGGTAACTATAAGATTTTTTACCTGATGTCAGTAGGTGTAGTCTGTAGAACAGCACTCAGCCTGGCAGCAGATATATCTATTTATATTCCCCGTACTACATAATCAACATTGTGATCTCACTGACTGTGACATCACAGCTACTCAGGAAGAGCCACTCAGTAACTGCCAGGTCAGTCACCTGTGATGTCACCATCAGTGAGATCACAGTGTTGGTGATGTAGTGGAGGGAACAGGACTTGATATCTCCGCTGCTAGGCACAGTGCTATTCCACGCATCCTGCATAATACTCTCATATAGAAAATGTTCTAATGAGCAAACAGAAAAAGAAAAATACTTCAGAAATAAAAGGTTACAACTAACTACGTCTTAAAATTTGTAACATTTTCCTGGCTACTATTTTTGATTCTACTAGCACTTTAAGTTTCAGTTTTGGTAGACCTGAAAACAATTCTGGTAACGTTTTATATGGTGTTTTATTTAATTCCAATATAGTATTTGCAGAAGAGGAATTTCTAAACCAATCTTGAATTTGGCTGATTTGTCCAATATTGTAATAAAATGGAAATTTGGTAGGCCCAGCCCCCCTTCACACTTTCATAACATAGAGAATAAAGTATGGGGTGGTGTGTGTAATGAGATTTTACACACACCCAAGGGGTTGGATGGCATATAAACCCCGAGAGTGAAGCTCAAGGGGTTTATCCAGGCATCGAACCCCAAGGGTGTGTGTAAAATTCGAGTTTACACACACCATATTTTATTTTATATAATTGCTGGGTTAGGCTTTTTCGTCACAGCCAATTATATAAAATAAATGCTCTGGTGCAGCTGCAGTCTGGATGATGTTTAGCCGAGTCCTCGGTCACTTAGCAGCAGTTTACTTTTTCTTGTTTTGTTGTCCCCTTTACGGTGTGATTTTTGTTAGGAAGTTTTTTTTTTAAATAGTTACTTACTGCCTAGAGATAGTGGCAGCGATGCGGTTTCGACCGACGAAGAAATCTGGTGGCGTGCGGTGAAAACCCGGAAGAGCTGTATGTTGGGCATGTGTATAGTGAGGGAAACTGTGCACATGTTTGCCATTATAAACGCTCCTTTATAACAGCAAATTATGTCATGGTTTCCCTATGGGAAAAAGCCTAACCCAGTTATTATATTAACTTTAACAACAGTATTCTTGGTCTTTTATCTTTTCAAATAATCTCTGAGATACTTTTATTTAGCCCCTTAAAGAAATTCTCTGGGATGACCACTGGTAAAAACTGAAAAAGAAAAAGAACTCTAGGAAGGGTTACCATTTTAATCACATTTATCCTGCCTATAAGAGTCCATACTAATGACGTCCACCTTTCAAAATTATTTGTGACCTCTTGCAATAATGGGATATAATTTAGTTTAAATAAATCATAAATTGAGTTGGAAATTTTGACTCCTAGATATTTAATTGATGAAGGTTCGGCTGGTGATCGAGTAGAAGAGGCTGAAGTGGAACTATTATTTGAACCAAGCCACAACAGTGCTGACTTTGACTAATTTATTTTGTAACCTGATGCACAGCCAACTTTTTCAACCACTCTATGTACCTGCCATAACAAGGAATCAGCAATTGAAAGTAAAATCATATAAAGATATTTAATATTCATTATTATTAATAGCAGCTCCTTTTATATAGGGTCAGCCCATATTGCAATAGCTAAAGGCTCTACATTATATGATAGAATGCTGTTAGTGTTAAAAATCCATCACTTTCAAAATGTTGTTATGCTGTAGTAGCTACATCATCACAGCTGTTATGCTGCACTAGCTGCATAGCTACTACAGCATAACAACATTGAATGCGCTAGCGCATGTGCATTATATGACCAGGAAGCATACGTGGTGGTGAAAACAACAGTGAAGTGAGCGGCAAAGTGGAGAAAAAAAACAAAGTAAGTCGCCAAAATAGTCGCGTTTCATAGCAGTTGGTATCCTACACTATAAAAAACAATGGATACCCACCTAACGGCAACTAGCTGAGTTAGTTCATCTTGAGGTTGTCCATGGCGACCGAACCTCTCGAGCTATGCTCTCGAGGTTTAAATGGTGGTCACTATGGCAACCTCTCGATGAACTAACCAGCTTGTTACCAATAGGTGGTATCCATTATTCTCTATATAGCCAAGGCAAAAAGCAGAGGCGATAGGAGATATCCCTGTCTAGTACCTCATGCCAGTGGTGTTTTAGCTGAGATATTGCCATTAGTCTTAGCTTGAGCCCTAGGCTTCAAATTTAATAATCTTATCTATGCTAAAAAATTGGATCCAAATTCCATTTTCACTAATATTGCATGTAAATAATTTCATTCTATCTGGTCGAATGCCTTTTCCACTTCCAAAGTTAGAAGAATAAAATCTGAATGCCCAGCATGTTCTAATATATTAATTGCTCTGAATCTATCAGTTTAGCATTCAACTGTCTACCCTTAATAAACCCAGTTTGATCTGGGTGAATAAGTGATAGATTTATTGCCTAAAGTCTGGTAGTCAATACCTTGGCAAAAATGTTCATATCAGAGTTCAGTAAAAAGATTAGTCTGTATGAGGAGCATCATTTAGGGTCTTTACCTTTTTTCATAAAAACAGAAAAAAATTGCATCATGAAAAGTGTCTGGCAATACCCCATGTTAATTATATTATTAAAAAGTGAAGTTATCCCAGGTGCCATAAGTGTCACAATTTTTTATAGAAATCAATAGGGATCCCATCTGGTCCAGGTGCCTTGCCAGGTGTCAGCTGTTTTATAGCCTGTTGGACCTCTATAATAGAGAAGCGCCATTTATTTCCAGCTTCTGCTCTGGAGTTATGCTTGGTAAATCCATATTTATAACAAATGTGTCATTTCCAGTTGTCTATCTTAAGTATATAATAATGTGTAGTAATAAAAAAGACCTTACTAATCAGTTTTGGAGTAGTCACTTTTGTACCTGAGGCATCACTTACTAAACTAATTAGCCTGTCAGCTTGTTCCTGTTTTATTTGATAAGACATCTGTTTATCAGATTAAAAAAAAACATGTTAATGTGCCAGTTAGGGTACTTTTAATACTACAAAAAGTAGGGAAATGTGGTGTTAGGGTTCCCACCCTATTGCCCCAGCAGCAAAGGAAAAACATATTAGGGTGTTGGGTCTCTGGAGTTTTGGCAAATCAGTAGAGGGGTCTTCCTTGGGGGTTGTTAATCCTAATGCCCATCCCATTCTGTGAGCAAACAACTTCACACATGATCTCCTTTCTTCACACAGGGCCCAGAGAGGGGAGCATTAGGGTTGACAACCCCAAAGAAGATCCCACCACTGATTCGTGAAGACTCCAGAGACCCAAAACCCTAATGTTTTTTCCTTTTGCTGCTTAGGGGAGTGTTAGGGTGGGAAACCCTAACAACACATTTCCCTTCTTTTGTGGCATTAAATTACCCTAACAGGTGCATTAATGTAATTCTGTCACCATTATACCAAGGGCTACTATCCCTGCCTGCTTCCCTGACTGCAGGTTGAGGGATCTGGGTTCAGAAAAAACTGCAATTATGGTGCCTCCACCCAGAGTAGTGCTTAACTGGATTCCTGACAGAATTGGTAGAGCCCTCTGGGAAGCTATAACCACCCACAATCCCACCTAGTGACCTTTTTCATTCAGTTTTGCAACAGCAATATGTTACACTTAGAATATAGATTAATACCAGAATTACTGATATGCTCATACACCTTCCACTTACTAGCAGGGTTTGGTCTTCTGGCTTTCACCCTGCAACCCCCTGTAAAAGACAATTTCAATAATATAAACATGCACTTTCAATATGCTTTGCCGTACTTCAGTAAATGTAGACAAGATAATGATATGCTCACAAGCCAGGTTAACAGCAACATAGTAAATCAGGTTTATTAAGGGGACATGAAAAAGGGAGGGGTAAGCATTTAGGCAAATGATTACTTTTCTGTACTTAAGACAGGCTCTCCTTGCTTTTAATCACTTTAGTCCCTGAATCTATCAGTCTAACAACTACTGGGTACCCAGAGTGGAAAACAGGCATGCCTGAGGCAGTTTCATGGGTTGGCCGGTATTGCAGCTGATGCCGGGGCCCTTGATGGAGAGAAGGGTGATTAAATAAAAACAACATACTTGTAAACCCATAACCATTTGTATCCGTGGCCAGGTGACCCAGTCACGTAAAGCACATTAACTGGCAAAACTGAATTAGTTGGTACCATTAAAGCAATTGAGGATTTGTTGCAGGGAGCTACCCTGATTTTACTTACTATACCCAGAAGAATAGAAGAAGACACTGGCAACATGGAAGACCTGTTGCTTGCTTGAGCTGCTGATGGGGACTGGGGCTGACATGACTCACCTCCAATTCATGACCTTTACCTGTTGGTGGCTGCAACCTGCATTTGATTTCTGCACAGGGGCTGAATCCCCAAATCTGGTCTCTCACCGAAATGGTGCTCTGGAAAGTACAGGAGCAGTCTGGCTGGACTGTTGTTGGCATAGGCCCAGATGAAGAAAATGTCTTTTTAAAGTTAGACAGCATGCTGGTGAACCCTCCAGCTGGCCTTCTACAAGAGAAAATCCTTACTGCACTGAAGTGCTGGGTTGCATTGCAAGAGGTATATCCTCAAGGAGGGAGGAGGAGATTCTGCCACTGTATATGTCATTAGTTAGACCACACCTGGAGTACTGCATGCAGTACTGGTGCTCGTATCTGAAGAGGGACATTAAGTTACTGGTGGGGGTGCAGCGCGGGTGACAAAGATGATCAAGGGGCTGGGGGACATCATACGAGAGGAGGCTGAGGGAGTTGAACATGTACTCACTGGAGGAGAAGAGGGACTGGGGACATGATTGACCTTTAAGTACATGAAAGGAATAAACAAGACAGGTACAGAGGGGCTGTTCAAAGTAAGGGAGGGAGGGGAGGGACACCAGGGGCCATGATATGAGACTGGAGGGAGGAAGGTTCAGGAGGGAGATGAGGAGACCCTTTTTTACAGAGAGGGTGGTGGCTGGGTGGAATGCGTTACCTGCAGAAGTAGTGTCCAGTAGAGCAGTGGACTGCTTCAAAAGGGGATGAGACAGGACAAGGGGAAGGCTCAATGTAGGGGAAGGGTGGAAGGGAGGGGCAGCTGCAGAATAAGGGGTGCTAGCTGCACATTCAAGCAGACTTGCTAGACCTCTAGGCCTTTATCTGCTGGCAAATTTCGTATGTTCGTATGTTCTAAAGTGACTCCTGCTTTGCTTCAGGTGTCCCAGGTTCAATGTCTCCACACATACGGTAGGCCACAGGCTTATGGCTGGAGACACAATAAACTTCTCCTTTTCTTCGGTAAAAGGCCAGTTCTTCTTCAACCTTCTGCTGAACAAACCCTTTATTGGCTGCTCAAATACAGTTCCAGACCACTTGATCCCTGTTTGGACTGAGTGAGAAGTCACAGAAGACAGTTACAGGCCTCCCTCTCCGCAGTTTCTCTCAGCCCAACTGCAGGCTGTGCCTTCCTCGGTGGCTTGAGCTGTACTCCAACTGCCAGACTGCTACAAAAGTCTCTTTCTCTACTTTAATGCAGTCTGAGTCTTTTCAAGAGGAGCAGGGGGCAAAACAAGCCCTTTCCCTTGTGAAATACAGCTACAGCACACTGTGCTCTCTCTAGCTTGCAAGCTCAAGCAGGACTGAACTCTCTTTCAAACAGTCCCACAGATAGTTTGAGAACCCTGTATTCTGGTTGGCTAAAGGAGCTGTCAATCACAGTGTGAGCTCTCCCAGTGGTTAGTTTAGGCATCATGAAAAGGGTTTATAGTTTCAGCCATAATCCATTGTAATTAGGACACTTTAAGGACCCTTTGGTTCTGATTAGTACAAACCAGGAAGTCAACATGGCGGCTTCCACTGTGGAGAACTGATACTCTGTATTGGCAGTCCAAACAATTTATTTTACTTAAAAACAGTAAGGATTTAAAAAGAAATATTTACAGCAAATGAAACTGTTCTTTCTGCACTGTTAGAGACAGCAAAGTGGAACTGATTAGGGTAATGCCTGTCTGGTCATGAGCTCCGTTGCACTTGGACCCAGAACAGGCTATTTACACTGTACCAAGGGCTGTAGCTCTTAAAGAGATAGCGTGGCAGCATGGATATGTGCACACAAGCAGAGCAACAGCAGCACCCTCCTGCAAATGGATTTAACTTTTCCTTCTGGACATCTACTAGGCAGTGGGCATCAGAGGAGCCCTGGGAGATACTTAGGGTAAGCCCTCCCCCCCCGAATTGAGGGGGATTTACACTCTCCCCTGCCCAGGAAACTTGGCATCCACATCAGGTCTATAATACAAGTAACAATTACTATAACCACTCTAATATATACAGGTCTAGACCATATACTTATTATATACATAATCTGCAAACAGGAAACAATATGTACATTATAGCATGCGTCACCTTTAAATTATATTTTCTTTAGCAATTGCATAGTTTAACAGTTGTTTACATATCATCATGCCACTTTACATTTCTTAAGATACCTTCATTCTAATCATTTAAAGCGAGACTGTCTTTCATTTTACTTTGTACTTTTTTTTTACTAAGTGTCCCACAATAGGCAATGAGATGAAGGAGCCCTACCTCTGCAAAACATTGTGAACCCACTCCTGACTTTGTTTCTCCATTTCTTTTTTTCATTTTTTGGTAAATTTCATAATGGGATGGACTACTCATAAATGGGAGAGAGGGAGGGAGTGTTGACATGCGTGCTACACTCTCTCAGCATGGTAACAGTACCAAAGTTGCTGATGTGGACGCGCTGGAAGGTGTCCGTGCATCAGTAGCCAGAGAGACATGGATGAGCCTGTTGGTGTCCTCGAACAGCTCTCTGCTTTCTTCTCTCTGCCAGTTAGTGATTTGTGGCAGACAAGTGCTGTAACTATTGTTGTTTCCTTGTGGTTTTATTTATAGAATCTGCAGCTTATCCTCTAGGTAGGGAAATGGGTAGACTAGGTGGGCCAAGCGGTCCTTATCTGCCGTCAAAGTCTATGTTTCTATGTAATATAAATATATATGTAATCAATGTTTTTTAATTTCTTCATGTTGTTATTTATTTCTTCACATATGTTTTCACAACCCTTATTATTGATACAATTTGATGGTGTGTCAGCTGTCCATGTATATTCTGTTACTATTTCTAAAATGTCAATCAGTAAATAGTGTATTTGCAAACCCTAACAGAGAATTAAGTATGTCATTTAAAAAATATACATGTGATTTTGGTTACCCGGAAAATAGAAACATAATATTCCTGCTTCACATCAATAATATTAAAATGTGTATTGATCATGGGTTGCAGTAAGATTGCCCCAAATCAAGCCTTTCCGATGTATACTTGTACAAACTAGTCAAAACCCCTAACATGGCAGAATACATACTGTAGCTAAAACAAATGATTTATATACACACCTGATCTTGGATAGTAAGTAAAATGACAACTTATTCCAGCTAATGTAACAGGTTTTTAAACTACCAGTGGCAATAGTTGTAGGATGATCATTTTGCATAAGATTCTTTTTAATTATAGTGTTTTAGCTTGTGATACCTTTATAAGCATAATTAATGGAATGCTCAGAAATAGGCTTAAGTAACCAAACCCCCACAATTACTTTAAAACAACTCCAATCCTATCTGTATAAAAAATAGTGTTAGCAGCTAATGGGACAAAATAGGTATGGAGACATTGATTGCATACATGGAATATACAGTACAGTCAATTGTTGCTATTTCATCCATTTTTTTCAGATGTTATTTAAAAATGTGTTGCAATATTAATTGTTTAAGACAACAAGCAAAAAGCATTTTTGCAATGTTGCTGTATTAAATGCAGATTGTAAGATTAGTTTAAAAACATGCATTTCAGGTCAATTTACGTTGTTCATTATGTTATGGTATCCTATAAATGGTAAATATTACACCATATGTAGTGGTGATGAGACTCACTGGAGAAGAAAATGAATGTAAATATCATTGTAGGCTGTATCAGAAAAAGAGGAAGACCTAAAAGCCTGTCTGACTCTGATAAGAAAAGGCAAAAGAAACAGAGAGACTGTGAATTGTCTAAATGTAGAATATCCATCGGAGAACATATATCTCGATGGCAGAGTCTGAAAGAAAAATTTAATTTCCATCTACATTCACAACTGGATGGTTTTCTATTGGATATGTGAGTATACACTTTTACCTTAGTTTTTTACAACATCTGCATTATTGTTTTCTCATAAAATAACATATTTGATTAGACATGTGTATATGTCAGTGGATATACACTATAGGAGGGCAAGCCAGGAATTTTTCACTTAGAGACAAGCCAGAGCCAAGCCAGGGGTCTGTCTTGACTATACGAGCCAAAATACGAACCGAGCCCTGGCTACTGCAGACTGTTCTTTATGTAGCAGTTGCATGTTCCTGACACTACACTAACTGCTCAGGCTGACAAAAATGCTTACTTTGTCCATACCTGGCTTGGCTTGACCTTGGCTCTCAGTTGCTTATAGAGGTTGAGCTGAGCCAGACAGCTCAATCCAAGCTCGAGCCTGTTTCTGGTTTGCCCACCTATAATATACACCTACTCCATTGTCCTACTGTCAGTTGTAATTCTGAATGAATGTTATTGTATACTAAACTAGTGTTATAAATGTGTCTTGTTTCTGCTGGTTGTTCTTAAATGTGTGTTTTTTAATCAAATATATATGAAAGGTGGAACAGATACATTTGTTAATGTTATGTATATCCTCCCTTATTTTTCTATGGAACATTTGAGAAGCTATGAAGGTTATTTGAGTGGTGAAGTGGACCGGCATGATAATGTTCCATGATATGGAGGCATCCAAACTCATAAAATAGTTTTTCAGACCGAGAGAACTGGTGATCATCCGATAACTGCTTCATGCAACACTGATATTGCTTCTGATAGATCAAGGTATTAGTAAGTTACATATTATCAAAATGACTTAATTATGTTACTAGCAACAAAATGATGTGAGACTCCATCATAATGTTGATTACATACAGAATAATAAATGGCATGATGTGAGTAACATGAATTTTATACACACCCTAGGTGTTGGATGACACATATACCCCTAGAGCGAAGTGAAAGTTTTGTGGTGAAAGTAGTGCCAACCAGCAAAGGATTTGGGGGGAAATTTGTGGCATAATTACTATGTGGATAAACAGGGTGTGACGTACTCACTATGTGGATAAATAAATGTATCCACAGTCACTCAGATAAATGGATTTATCACACTCAGTTAATCCAGACACCTGTTGCATGTATATATATATCTAGAGAGAGGGAGAGGGAGACTACATGATGGGTTGCAGTGGAATACTGCATTTATCTGTACTAGTGAGTGGTAAGACCAATAACTGATGAGTGATGAAGCCACGAGTTAGTTATAAATGTCTTACCACTCATGTGTGGAAATAAATGTGGTATTCCACTGCAACCCATTATGTATTTGATATATATTACACCGCTTGTAGTGTTTTTACTGGTGTTTTGCCTTGCTTTAGCTTAAAACTGCCTTTCTTTCCATTGTAAACTCTTTACCTGGCCCATTGTTCCCTGTGTTCTATTTCCAGATTCTAAGTGGAAATAACATGTTTTAAGTTAAATTAAATTGTGTTCTAAGTGAAATAAATGGTGTTCTGTGTGAAAATCAATATTTATCCCAAAATAACATGATTTATTTACCCAATTTATTCACCACTGGTGAGGTATATCTATCTATCTCTCTCTCTCTCTATCTATCTATCTATCTATCTATCTATCTATCTATCTATCTATCTATCTATCTATCTATCATATTAGCAATTATACTTGTATATATAGGATCTTATGCTAAAATTGTCTGCAATGGTCAACACATCCTAAAATAGGTTGCGACAATGTAGTAACAGCTCTTGAGCCACACACAGTAAGCAATGTACATGTTACATTAAAGTAATATAAGTAGGATACATGAGGCCCTGTTGATGATGGCTGGCATATACTGCCCATTGGAACAGATGAACTATCAATGTGGCAGTTATAATGGTGGCTAACACAGTACAATTAATCATTCTATTCTTTGGGGTTTCCATTTTAGCAAAATGATGTTTACCCTGTTAAGTGTTTCTACTTACAAGAGGCTTTTCATTATTTCTTTGTTGATATTTGTTAACGTATTATAAATGTTGAAAAAGAAATAACACTACACATATTTTACAATTAAAGGAATATCCATGAATGAGTTACAGCAGTAATGTTTGTTTTACTTAATGTCATGTACTTTCATTAGGGAAAGTTCTGCAGAGCAATGTCAAATGGTCAATGACGCTATACATAGTCCTGTGAATGAAACTGTGGCATACTATGGGTATGTCATGAAGTGAAATAATGACAATTGTTGCCTATATATGCCTATGTCAGAGTAAGTGAATTTAACTTGTAACTTTTAAAAAGATGTTATTTATTGTTTTGTATGTTTTATTGAACATCAGTTACCAAGGTTACCATGTAGTGTAGGAATGCTTTCTAATACATATTCCATAAATCTCACTGATCTTATTATGACCATAACTCCTCATATTAGTCTGTGATAACCTGCTTAAATATAAGGTACAGTTAGTGGTCAAAAGGAGAACATTATAACTGTACAATCATGATTGCACTAATGTATATTTTAACATACTATACTGACAAGACAGTTGTGTTGACTATTGTTATGTTGTAAAATATAAAAAATGTGTATACAGTTGCTAAAGTAACATACCAGTTAGTTTGAAGATTGATGGTATCCAATCCCATTCTGATTATTTTTCTAGTTGTTTGCCTCAAGAGTACATCCTAATTACCTTTATAATACAATAATTGTTATAAATGATGCTGTCTGATTGGCTGCCATGATTCCTAAAGTCTTACATTACTTGTGAAGTGTGTGTCAATAAATATGCAGTTACATTGTGTCGAACAATTGAATGTTACTGCATGTAATTAAGAATTGTGTTGTGGATTGCTATGACATGTGCATCTCTGTCCTGAGTTTATTGTACAAGTAGATGCATTTTAAATGACCACCTAGTTCACAATTGACATTTCAATTTTAAACATACAGATCTTTAAAATACTGCATGTCAGTGTCATGGGAATTCACATTGTTACCTATGCCTTACAGATGTGTTGATAGCAATGATGACATGGAAGAAAATTATTTAAACAAGACATTGGGAAAAAAGGCCTTGTGAAGCATAGTGATAATGATCAGAGGTGCGTTATGACTCATATCACACTACTAATGAGGACTGATAATGTTGCATATAATGAGAATGTTCTGTCAGTCTACTTAACTGATTTTTCAACTGATATCCTACAACTATGGTTCAATGTTAAGTCACTGAATCACCGGCCATTATCAGATGTCTGGACAAGCAGTGGAAGTAATTCAGTTGATAATAATACTCTTATGGTGGTCATGAAATGGAAGCCAGATGCGCGTTTTTGTCATAATTTCATGTTTTGAATAGAATATGCCTTGACACCAAACTGCGGTGCCATTCTTGGTAATGACTTTCATATGAAGCTGCAAAGTTCAAGTGATTAGTAATACATGATGGCCCAGATATTCCAAAGGGTTGCGCCATGCGCAATAGGGTTACACTGCATGAAGTCCAAAATTAGCCATTCTGCGATATTCAGCAGGAGGCAATTGCGCCACTGAAAACATGCTGAGCAACAGCGCAATGCAAATGAATGCATGCTGAACTGGAGGGGGAGGAACCATGCATAAACTGCACAGCCCAATATTCAGCCGGGCTGTGCAGAGTTGTGCAGGTGCAACCCCCAACCTGCGCCTGTACAACCTTGAGCCAAAAAAAAAGGATCAAGTAGAGGGCCACCCACAGGTGAGCTGCCGCATTGCAGGGTGCAACACAGCAGCTGCCACCTGTGGCTGGCCCTCAACCTACCTCCTGTGCCCCCCCGAAGCCCGATCGCGGGCAAAAGTATAAACATCCCCCACCCCCCACTGGCTCATCGCGGGCAAAGCAGAAATGTCCCCTCCCCGACTGGCCCGATCGTGGGCATAAGCTTAAATCACTCCCCAACCAGCCCTATTGCGGGCAGCAAAGTGTTCCCCAGACATATCCCTGGTGGTCCAGTGGACGATAAGCCCGATCGCAGGCTGCAGTAGTTGACAACCCCCTCCCGAACATATCCCTGGTGGTCCAGTGGACTGATAAGCCCGATCACGGGCTGCAGTAGTTGTGACAACCCCCAAGACCACATCCCTGGTGATCTAGTGTCCTCCACCCACCCACCCATGAAGCCCCCACCCACTCCCCGCAGCTGGTGGTGGCAGCATCCACCTGCCTGCCACCCGCGCCCGCCCGACTGACTGCCGGCAGGGCTGCACATCGATTGGTGCAGAGCAGAGCCAATGGGCATGCAGCCCATACTGTACAAGGCAGTCCAGATTTGTGAATGAACATTCATTCACGATCTGGACTGCCTGTATGAGCTACCGCCCATTGGCTCTTGCTCTGCACCAATGGGCATGCAGCCCTACCCGGCAGTCAGTCGGTGGGCGGCGGTGGCAGGTGGGTGGATGCTGCTGCCGCCAGCTGCGGGCGGAGTGGGGTGGTGGGGCGTGGGTGGGTGGGGACACTAGATCACCAAGGATGTGGTCTTGGGGGTTGTCACAAACTACTGCAGCCTGCGATCGGGCTTATTGGTCCACTGGACCACCAGGGATATGTTCGGGGAGGGGGTTGTCAACCAATGCTGCCTGCGATCGGGCTTATCGGTCCACTGACCACCAGGGATATGTTCGGGAGGACACTTTGCTGCCCGTGATCGGGCTGGTGGGGAGTGATTTCAGCATTTGCCCCCGATCGGGCCAGTTGGGGGAGGGGAGTTTAATGCTTTTGCCCGTGATTGGGCCAGTGGGGGCTTTTACTCTTTAGTCCGCGATCGACCAGTGGGGGTGGGGGCTTTACTCTTTTACCCGCGATCGGGATACAGGGGGCGTCGGTCCCCGACAGCTGCTGCCTGGCAGGGTGCCAGGCGCAAGTCCTCGGGGATCGGCGCACCTGCATGCTAATGGCATGCAAATGGGGCCATAAACCAATGCAAATGGCCCCCCTGCACCTTGCATGAATTATGGCCCCATTTGTATGTCACCTTTTGAATACCAGAAATTTGCGCATGGCGCAGTGGTACTTGCACCAGCGCAGGTTGAATGCTCCACTCTGACCACTTGCAGTGGCACAAGTTCCACTGCACCATGCACAGTGGCTGTGGCCAGGGGGTGATATTCAAAGGAGTTGCTCAATAGTGCAACTCCTTTGAATATCGCTCCGGCCACACCCCTGTGAAACTATTTTGTGCAGCGCAAGGGCTTGTGCCAAAAAAATAGCTCAGTTTGAATATCCGGCCCGATATGTACTAAATGGAAAATTGATGTATCTGATCCAAAGAGTAATCTAGATGTTTCTTCATCACTTTTTAAAAATAATTACTTTATTTGGTGGGAAACACTATATTATCAGTAATTCATGTCTGTCTAGTTAATCTAATCTGGTAATATCACATTTTTCAACATGAACATGTGTACATTTCATGTATGTCATGAGGTGCTGAACCATTGCATTTCATCCATTACAGTAAGATTGATGCTGAACAGAGTAATGTTGAGGACTTCAATGCAGATTAATCAACTGCAGATGTAGCTGATGATATATCCATTAGTGCAGAAAAAATTATTAATGAAGAAACCTATTTAGTGTTCCTTAAGAATCTAATGATGTTGGCAAGTAACGCCAGGTTTAGGTCACATAGTATCTGCCAATTTCAGTTAATAATTACATCACCAATGTTAGGACCATTTATAATATTGAAGTGGGTAAGCAGCAATACTGATTTGTTGTTTGTTGTCTTAAAAGTTGTATCTGATCTCAGTTTATAAAAACTATAAGTTGCCTCTTTTACTGTGATTATACTATGTTTACCTAATGGACTGCAGTTGTGTATTGGGCACTTACCCTTCACACAAACAATCAATGGCCACTATAAATATATATATATATATATATATATATATATATATATATATATATATATATATAGATATATATATATATAGATATATATATATATATATGATATGTGATATGCTGTTTTTGCATACAGCATTTATTTGAACGAGCAGTGAGTGACCTCGGATGACCTCATGTGTGGTGGAGCTCGTTCAAGTAAATGATGTATCCAACAACAGCACATCACATGTGCAATTTTTGCAATATGCAGGGTTTGTATTTATTTGTATTTTTTTATGTTTCAAATGTTTTTAGAGGGACTATTTGTGATGTGGTTGCAATAATTCATGGAAGTTTACTGTTTGAGTGATTAGGTGGTGTGTAAGTTGTGATTGGCCCAGTTTTCATGAATGGAGCTGGTTATGTTATTTGATTGGTTGGTTAGAGCATGGGAACATAGTTGTGATTGGTCAAGGGACATGATGTTGGACTTGTGAGCAGGGTATCTGGTTATGGCACAGTTTTGAGTTCAGTTGGCAAGGTGGTTTCGAGAGGGAATGGTAAGGAATGACTCTTCGGAGTGAATTCACAGGATTTGGCCTAGTTTAGAGTGGGAGCAATGATTGAATAGTTCTATGGCACCATTCTGTGAGTGACTATTCGATGGCGGACTACTTGGAGCTGCAGTGGAGATGTGGTCGGGTGTTTAATGTGCCTGATTTTTCTTTGACTGCTTGGTGAAACGAAAACATGGACGTGGAAAAACTAGATTAGTCTTTGCATTTCTGAGAGCCAAGAGATGAGCGGAGCATGCCTGCAAGGGGTAAAAGCCCATCGGCCACATAGCGGAGAATATTGCTTTGTTTTTGAAGCAAGTGACTGGCTGTGGGTTCATTCTGTTTCTGCTGGGGGAAGAGCTGTCTGTGAAAATGCACAGAGAGGTTTTGGCTAGTGGGTCAATTGTTGCTTGAGTTGGGAAGCAGTAGCAGTTTTGGCTGAGTTTGCTATGTTGGTATAGCAATGGATGATTGGCAGTCTGGAGGTGCCAGTTTGGATATTATGGTGAAAGTAAATGACAGAAGAATCGGGGAAGTAAATTATGAAAATGAAGTTGTTGGTACTGGTGGAAAGGAAGAAAATTCTAGGTTGCTGATTTGTAAGTGTGTAGTGCATATTGGAGGAATGTGAGTTGAGGTAAGAGCAGCCAGTGTAAATGATGCTGAAAAGAAAATATGGTCAGGGATGTAGTTCTGGCAGGGGTAGGATGATTGATTGCAGGGTGTGGAATAAATGGTGGTTCATTGATGGCAGGGTGTTGAATAAATATTAGAACCACCACTTATCTAACACCAGTGGGAATAAATTAACTATTTATCCACCCACACCTATTGCATAAATATATATTCAAAGATTGATAGACATGTGATGGCAGAAAAGTGCCTTTCTGGCCACATTTCCAACTACTCTTCCATTAACCTTATATCAATCTTTATTGCCTCAACTCCCCCTCCCCCCCAGCGTCCACCCTGATACTGAATGTTATATATTCATAGCAACAAACTGTGTTAATGCATCAGTTAGGGCTCCTATTGCAGTGACAACTGTCTGGGAATTCAGTGTTAGGATTACCACCACTACCATCACACCTACATACCTCCCCTCACCATCCACATTCTCACAGACATCGAGGCATGCCATGGGGTCATCAGGTCTAACTATCATCCCATTCCATGTGCATACAATCTGACATGCTATAATATAGGAGTATTACACTGTATTACCAGACTTTTGCCACTGTAAGAGAAACATTAAATGACATATGAGGTGTGTGATGTCATCCAGACATCAGAGATGTTATTAATATGTAAAAAGTTTGAAAAACCATATGGATGATTCTGATGCAGCATGAATGATCACTACAGGGACATTAAATTGTATTGTCAATATTACTATGTTCAAGTCTGACAAGATAAAAATGAGATAACAGTAGGAGTATATATTTACAATTTTAGACATATGAGTCATCAGTAATGTTCCATGGTTGCATTGTAGGTTTGTCACAATAGCCATACAGAATTCAAATGGGCTTCATAGCCTCACCTAAGACATGGATTGCCTGCTGGTGATCTCCTTTTAACATCCAGCGTCATACTTTTCGGCAACAACTCTGGGAAGGTAGCACCGATGGCCGAGATTATGCAAATGAAGATATTACGCGAGTCATCATTTTTCCATTATCAGGCACAATGTCATACCAGTATTTGAGAGATTTTGGGAAAGTCATGAGCAGGAGTTGTTCAAAACTCATAAGGGAAAAGATGCTGTCATCTTGGGTAAATATTTAAATGACTTTTACACTTTTAGGTGATCATACATGTATCCTACGTGTTGCTTGTTTCACTGTATTCCCCATATTAAGAGATAAAATACCAAGATGACCCATGTAATTAATCAAAGTTATTATATGATCACTAATGTGTGATATTTAAGGAAAATACCATGACCGGGTGTGGGTAATGATTTCGGGCCTCATTATGCCCCTGGGTGGTCTCGTATAACACAGTACCACCCACCCTGTTGGGTATTATTGCTTACATAGAAGCATATAAACATAGACATTGACGGTAGATAAGGACCGCCTGAACCTTCTAGTCTGCTCGTAAACCTCTGTACTGGATTATCACTTCTGACTCAACGCATTGCTGTACATCTATGATTTCCCTACACCTGTTCCAAGCATGCTTGACTCCATCCATAGGTCTAGCTCCCACCACCTCCTGGGGCACACCATTTCATGCGTCCACCACCCTCTACGTGAAGAAGAACTTCCTCATGTTCTCTTCTCATAAGCCTCTTTACTTTACTTTACTTAGTTACAAACTCTCTACCATCTAAGTCACCATTTTTTGGACCCTCTGTAGCTTATTAATTTTCTCATGATGGTGCTGTCTCCAGAACTGCACACAGAAATCCATTTGAGGCCTGACCATGGTTTTATATAATATACCTCCTCATTTACTCCATCCCCTCTCTTAGGTATCCAGTCTGTTACAGATATGAGTGTCATCTGCAAACAGGCTGACCTTTCACTCCTTCCATTCTGCAAGATTGCTTATGAAGACATTGAACAGGACTGGCCATAGGACTGATCCTCCTGCCTGTTACCCAGTTTGTAACCCTATCATCCCCTCATTCCTGATAATATTCTCTTGTGTTCCTGATTCCTTTCATACTCAAGTTCTACCAGACTCAGATGATCTTGATAACCAATCCTTTTTGCACTCCAATTTTCTGCTTTCTCTACAATGTGGTTATGGGCTTTCTGAGGAACCCTGTCCCTGTGAACTCCCCCACTCCACCTGGCTAGTTTAAATACTCATCAGTGTATTCCCTGATCCTCAGGCCTCTCAGCTTGTATCTTACATTTATTGCTGAAAATCAAATTTCTGTCCTTTAAATATTTGAGTCATGTATCTGGATTATATTATTTTTCTTCATGTACAGTTAATTATACATGTGCTGTGTATACCATGTACTTGATAGATTCCAGATACAGACTGTAAATCTAGTATGACTCTCCAACTAGAATATTAACATTCCCCTTTGCTAAAATTTACACAGGTGATGGACATATGGATAGTTCAGGGCACAGTGCACAATACTGTTCTTACACATGCATGGACGCAGATACAAATGTGATTCTAGCTGTCACTGTTGTAGACAAAAGAGAGACAGGATTGAAATCCAGCAATATGGAAAAGTTAGCCTTTGATAGGACACTGGCAAATCTTTGGATGAATGAGATTAAAGTTACAGAGGTTGTGACAGATGCACATGTACAGATAGCAAGCCTAATGAGTAAGTTTAATGTGACGTTACTTCTTCCTGGTTTTTCTTTCACTAATACCTAGCCAATGTTTACCTTTTTTAATGAATTACAGGGCACTGTATTATAGAATGAAACCAAAAATCTCATTACTTCTGATTATGTAATGTACTGTATATGTGCTTGAATGGTTTTAATGTATTGTTGATGAATGTAACAGTGCAGCACTACTCTTTTTTATTGTATTTCCCATTGTAATCCAGAAATGTAGTAGGTTTCTAATGTCTTATTTTTAATATACTCTTACACAGCATTAAACAGCCCCGATGCTGCTGTGACAACTTTGAAAAAATGTAATATTTAGACACAATTCAGCTTATATTAAATTTTTTTTTTTTTTGTAATTCTCAGCCTTACTTCTTTATTACTAAGGACATCTGCATGTAAACAGGATTGCTTCCCTATTCTGTTCTGGCTGCTTACCTACACCTGACATCACAGTTCTGTTAATGACATCAAAATCTGCTGCTGTGGAAATACTTATGATGCCATAAACAGAGGAATATGATGTCAGGTGCAGGCAAGCAGAAAGAGCAGATAAAGTCTAAGGGACAGTAGTCCTTTTTTTATACAACTGTCCTCAGTAATAAAGAAAAAGTGGAAAGAATTATAGAAAAGAAATTAAATATAAAATTAATTGTGTCTAAATCTTACACTTTTTCAAGTTTTACTGATGGTATCAGAGTTCTTTAAGTGTTGATATTAACATATGATAATTTGACAGCAACTAACACAACAATAAAACCAATACAGTGTTAAAATAAAATGTCTGCATTACTTGTCCTTAGAAAAAGAATACCCAGAAATTGCTCACTCTTTTGATATGTGGCAAGGTGCAAAACATTTAAGCAAGAAACTAATGGCGGTAAGAATTGAAGCATCACTACAGATAAGTTAAAACATAGCATTTGAATTAATCAGCATAATTAATAAATTTATTCTCAATCAAATGCTGGGCAACATAAAAATTGCAAAATAATAAATACATAGTGCAGAGAAGTAACAAACCACTTCTGGTACTGCTGCAAAGAGGCCACTTTTTATGAAAAAGTTTGGTAAATGCATTGTATTATGTCACTTTCATATGTCTGACTTTATGTAGGAGAAAAGCAAACTGATAATTAAAAACTTCTCATAAATTACAAAATTTTAGGGCATGTGGTCAGGGCTTATTCACCATGTGGTGAATGAATATGAATGGTTCTTTGATAATGGGATTGAAAAAGGCACTTGTACACATGGTCCATTGGAAGAAGTTTCACATTTATTACACCAGGCTCAGTTGCTCATCATGAGTTGACCAAAGGTGTTCTAAATGATGCATTCTTGAAATATGTGAAGTATTTTCTATCTTTCAGGTAAGTAAATATTTTCCAAACCTGCTAGTTAATACTTTAGGAAAGTAGCGTGGACATAAAGTGGTTGTTATAGTGAAGTTTCCCGGTAACGAGGTAGATTGCAGCAGGTGTAGCAGGGGAAGCAGCAGTGGTAGCAGTGTTGATTGAAGTGGCAGTAAGGCGGTAACAATCCTTGAGGTATGCGGCATGCAGTATAGCTTTGTGGGTGACATGCAGTTGTTCCAACTTTTTTCCAAGCTGGTAAAATGCACCAGGTGGTGCTCTTCCACGTACAGTTCACTTGCCACTTCTGTTTCTCCAGCAGGTGTCTCAGGTGTCTATATTTAGTTCCCACACACTACGGCTGATCTGTATGTCACTATTTGTTTTCCCTACACTGGTAATTTTTAGGCTTGTGTTTCATTTTCATTCTTTTTTTTCAGTCATTGCACTACAGAGACTCAGAAAAGGGCAATGAGAAGGCAATATATTCTGGACATGTACTATGAGTATGTCACAAGAATAAACTTGTGTTTTCATTGTGGATCTTGGTTGGTGCTGTTTTTGTGGACATAAAACCAGCAATACTGCTGTGCAAAGCTACGTACTGTAAATGAGTCATGTAGTAGGAAGTGCTGGCAAAACGCTGCTTTTCCAAAACCGATCATGAGACTGGGAAGTAGGAGAAGCATTGCATTGCAAAAAGAGGACTGTAACACAAGTTTGCAGGTGTCAGGCTGACATTTTATTTGTATTGACAGATCAAGAACATTCCAATTATTCTTTAAAAAAAAATTACAATACCATCTGTAGTCCCATTTACACACGTAGATTTCATGTTTAGCCACATCATATTGACTGTTTAACCTGTAAAATTAATCCTTCAGACACAATAATGATAAGGAAAATGCAGAGTTATGAAAGTTAAATGTCTGTTTAACATAAAGAAAAAAAAAGAATGAGCTCCTATCACCACTCTAGTTGACACCATGAACTCACAAAAACTTTGTGGCTGGTCGAGTCTGCCCATTTTCGTCACTTTGCCATGAGAGTTACAGCATGTTATACCCAACTCCCAATGACCATGCAACCCAGTTGAAGCAAAATTCATACTTGTTTTTTTTTAATTAAAATACAAGACGAGGATAGTCTGCTATTTACAATGAAAAAAACCCACAGTGGCAGCATGCCACAAGTCTACTTCTCCGTCCTGCATCCCATAAGCATTTTCATGACAAATAAAAAAAAATATGACATGCAGCCCATTCCATTAAGTAGCAGACACCTTCTACCATCCAGTTGGCTACAATAAAATTACAACAGGCAAAGTGCAGCTGAAAAAAGATGACTAAGTGATTTAACAACTTGATATTCAGGATGGCTATATAAGTCCATGTGCAGCGTAGGGCATGTAACGAAAATCCACCCGCCACCCCATGACCATAACTTCTTCAGTAAAACCAACAGGGAACAGTGACACCACACACAATCAGTACATTCCAATGAGGAATGTGTTCAGACCAGTGGTTCAGTTTCCCTGCGAATGTGATTCTGTACTGAGGCACTCACATAATCATATCTCCTCCCAGATGTGTCAGATAGTATCACAAACTTAAATGGACTGCACAACATTTTGGCAGTGCATGGTGCCCCTCTGCTATCCTAGTTTTTGGTGATTATTGCCCACTGGTGAAACCCTTTGCCCAGCTTTGAGTTCCCTTCCCTCCTCTTCCTTGTATCCTTGCAACCCTGCACACCTGGTAGCTACCTTTTTGCATGAAGGAGCAAGTACTGGCTCAATTTCATACACCCTTCCTGATTTTATAATCTATTTTTTAATTTGGGACTTTCTTATATTTTGACTGAAATTAGATATGTAGCAAGTGATGGCTACATATAAACAAATTTGTTTAGCAGTTGAACATTTTACAAGAGATAGCCACCATGTAAAAGGTAAAATAAAAGCTGCAACCTCAGCCTGATTCTATCCCATTTTTTTCCAATTCTTTATTTTGGTATAGCAGCTTTTATCTTTTGAACTGGCTGGTGTCTGCAGTTCCTATGTCTGGTTAATTTTTCATTGGCAGCAGAATACATTCCACCCTGGAATTAACTGCCTCAATGCAGCTATGAGGCACTGTAGCTTTTAGCGGAAAAGATATTTAATTTGTATACTCACTCTCAATACATACAGTACCTTCAGATGTGAATAGTAAATGCTGCACTCTGTAACACTGACAAAAGGGGGATGGCATTTGTCACCCCAGTTGTATCAAACAGTGTACAATTTTCATTCTATCACCATCAGTTTGCAGCTTAGCTTGCACAGACATAACATTAGAAACAGGGATCATAAAGAGTTAGACTATAACCTGTTTCACTGAAATTCATTTGATTACAACCATGAGATTAAAAAACTAAAAATAAATAAATAAATACACCCATACAAATGCATTTCATGATGTGACAATGACAAGTCTCAAGGAGTGAGACACAAGGGCCCTGTTAATTAAATCTGGGGTGCACACTTGGCACTGTGTTCTTGTTAATGAATTGTCATTATTCGACATTAGGTGTTGAGTATCTCCATCCACCCCCAACAATTTATTTTTTAGATTTAGGAGTTATGGTTTACCTGTGCCCAACCCATGATAGGAACCCTATTTTACCATTTACATGGTGGCTATCTCTTGCAAAATGTGGAACTTGCATTATTGCCATACTGAGAAAAATTACACTATGCATCACTACTGTACTGAGCCATGCATTTAGTACTTTTTGAGACATTTTACTGTGTCACATCCACCCATAACAAGTATCCCGCCCCGCCCATTAAGTCAAGATGTTTACAACATTGGCGAGGGAAAAAAGAACTGGTTTCAAAGAAGTGCCGCACATTATAGAAATAATATACTGACTGCAGACTCAGTGCATTCAAGCACATTATTGCCATACTGACAACACTATGCATGACTATTAAATAAACCTTGCCATAGTGAGCCGTACTAAGCACTGCTCCGCTAAGCAAAATAAAATAATGTGCTCTGCACTAATTTACTTAGCAGAGCTCACTTCTTAGCTGAGCTCGCTACAAAAGCGTGAATGCACTCAGTCTCAGTTTCCCTTAGTGTGCACCATTTTCTTTCACTGGAGCTGCATTCCTACCCTATGCTGAACTGATATTTTCATTAATCGCGGCAATATTTTTTCCATGATGAGCAGCACTTCTTTTCCAGGAGCACAGTAAGGCAAACAGTGACAGGAGGTAGAATGTGCAAGTGCTTTAGGTTGTCATTAATATGTTGCAACAATGCTAATGGTATTGCTGGCCTCTTGAGGGACAATACATATACATACACACACACACACACCACAAACCATCTACAAGCCCTCATACTTTGTTTAGCTGCTCATAGGCCTGACCAATTCCCAGCTTTTGTTGCCATCCCGTGTCCTCCCACATTCACCCTTTTCATCCTCTTTCTATCCCTATTCAAGAATACATGGCCAAGCACCATCCTCCTCTCATCAGGGCATCTTGGGAGAACCAAGATGTCAGACCCATGAAATGAACTAATTCCCTTATCGCCTTCCCTGCATACAACTCTCTCTCTCTCTCTCTCTCTCTCTCTCTCTCTTGCTGATAAATTAGTATCTTTTCTCATACTCCTATGGTCTCCACAAGCCCCTGACAACACCACAAGAGGCCAAATGACATAAAGCATGCACAGGAAGCAGCCTCTTGTACTGTAAGTGACCTGAAACAGCTGGTAAATTTTTCAGGCTCAGTCCGATTAAACAAATATTTCTCATGTGCAGTATAAACAATGACTCCTGAAACCTGCTGGGGTTGAAGCTTAACCGATGTGCTACTTAATTTCATATGCTAGTATCACATGTCCAAAGAATGGTACAAAGTCCAGAGAGTCCAATTAATTATCCACACCACACTGCCTCATCATACCAATATACAATCTTCCCACCAAGTTTTGTTTCACACATAATACTGAGCTTTGTTTGTTTACCTCATGAAATATATCCCAGTAGACAAATTAAGTCAGTTGGGGTGGAGTTGTAGAGGAAGGAGCCAGGATATTTTAATTATGATGGTCAGACGGGGTCCAGTCCAGGATCAGCTGGGAGGGAGATACAGATGGAGGAGGGATATTTTAGTCAGTAGGGTCAATCAGTGCCCAGACCATGGATAAGTTGGGAGGGAGCTGCAGAGGAAGAATGGAGTATTTTTATTTTATTTTATTATTATTATCATCAGTTGGGTCCAGTCTATGGATTATTTGGGAGGTAGCTGAAGAGGTAGAATATTTCAGTTATAATGATCAGCGGGTGTCCCTGGTGGCTAGCGGTCCCTCCCCCCACACGATCACCCATGGGATCACCCACCCCACCAGTAAAATAAAATCCCTGGTGGCTAGCGGTCCCTCCACCCACACGATCACCCACATGAAATTGACAAACATAATATACAGTACCTGTCTTATATTGTAAACAAAAGCAATATTTCATGTTTGAACATACCAACCTACAGAACACCATAGTTTCAAAAAGAAATCAACTTTACTAAAGGAACCCAAATGTTCCAGTTACCAGTTATACAGCAAAATAAATAAATAAAATTGAACAAGAGAGAGAGAGAGTGAATGAGTTAGAGAGACTTAGAGAGAGGGAGATGGTGATAACACAGTGTGGATTCGTTAAATTATCACTTTTTTTCCTGTAAGTCCTGCAAGGGACTTTATTCAGTGTCTGTTTTAGAAAGAAAGTGATCGATGAAAACCTCGTATATATGTTCAATGACATTGGGCAAAGCAAAAATGTGGTTTAAGAATCAGTGACACTGCGCAGTCTGCACTCCTTTTCAGTCTTGTAAATATGAATGAAAACACGTCCTCCTATAGTAGTAACACCTGACTGGCTGACTGTTGGCCAGTCAAGTGTTACTATAGGAGGATGTCTTTGCATTCATACTTAACAGAATGAAGAAGAGCGCAAACCTTCACATCAAAACAAGATTTCATTGCCTTGTAAAGGTCACTGACAAACTGTGTTTCAAGACAGTTTAGACTTACTATAAGGCTATTTTCATAACTGACTTGTCTGTCGTTGTTGTTTTAACATTCACCAGACAGCTTAGGATTCTATTAAAATTAGTCCCACAGGTAGCAGAAATCTCTAACCTACTGAAAGTCCTGCTCCTTCCTTTTTAATAATTATGGGGGAAAATATGGTAGCTGGGGCAATATGCTAAAATACAGGCTCAAATGCCCCTTTCTGTTCCTTCCTTCCACCTCTCATTTTTACGTTCGCTTGCGTGCAAGCGCAAGGAACGTATTGGAGTAACGCGGAAGGTGCCTCTCCACCCAATGCGCACTGCTCAGTTGAGCAGGCGTGGTGATCCTGCACCAATGGGTGCAGCAGCTCAATGTGACAGCGGTGGTCTTGGCTTCAAGAAAACCACCACTGCCATACTGACACCACCCTTCACGTCACGTGCTACCTCCTCCCGAGCATGTCCGTCACGCGCCCCCAAAGCTTTAGGTGCCGGGCTGGGCCCACCCCAACATGCAAACATTGTTGCCGGCGGGGTGCCCAATCCCCATCGGCTCCACAACCCCCAAAGCTATACTGCTGCCATGTGGGAGCCCACCCCTGCGTGGCAAACCGTTTCATTTGGATTGCCGACTGGGGTGCCCAATCCCCGTCGCTCCTCGCCCCCACGTGGTTGCCGCCAGGGTGCCCAATCCCCTTGGCTCCTCGGCCCCCCACACATCTTCTGCCATGCTGGGGCCCACCCCAGCATGGAAAATGTCCTAAGTAGTCTTTTTCTTTTCAACCTGTAAAAAAAAGCGGTCCCATGGCGCATCTCCCAGTCCCCTCCCACAACCCACCCCACCACTGCCCCAGCCTCCCCACCCCCCACCCCATACTTACCTCCTGACTCTGGCTCGATGATCTTCGGTGGACCAGGAACATGTCTGCACTCTTCAAAGCCGACCGCAAACTGAGGAAATGCGGTATGCTGTATAATGGGCTAGATAGGAGGTTTCAACTTTGTGCATATCTCAGTCATTTTTGGAATTTTGCACCAAATTTTCAACATGGGGTTTTGGGACCCCTTCTCATGAATGATGTCACTGTCATGGCATTACTCAGGCCCAAAGGGTGATTTGCGGGCACTGCGCTCTCACTGCGATGAAATCACCCGCCCGGCCTTGGATAATGCCATGACAGTGTTTATCATCATGAAGTCCTGTAAATGGTGATACGTCAAAATATGACTGTTTATGAGCATGTGTTGCGCGCAGTTCCTACGCAGGGCTCGTAAGTTCGTGAATTTTCAATATTTTCACTCCAGATTTTCAACATTGCCATTTTATCACACCTTCTTATGAGTTGTACAGCTGTCATTTTTCACATCTCACCCAAAATGTGTTTCCACCCAGGTAGCGCACAATGGCGCAGTTGGTGTGCCAAATCAATGTATGGAACACATTAAGAAAATCACAGTGACACTGTTCATGAGCACAGGTCTTAAAATGGCTATGTTGAAAATTTGGTGAAAAATTCCTAAAAAGCCAGCTGTTTCACAGGCGTGTATTTAGCAGTTCCTACACTGCCTTTCGTGTGTTAATTTTCAATATTTGCACTCCAGATTTTCAACATTGCCATTTTACCACACCTCCTCATGAGCAGTATAGCTGTCATTTTTCACATCCTGCCCAAAATGTGTTTCTGCCCATGTAGCGTGCAATGGGCGCAGTCGGTGTCTTGAACTCAATGTATGGGACACATTAAGAAAATCACAGTGACACTGATCATGAGCAGAGGTCTTAAAATGGCTGTGCTGAAAATTTGGTGAAAAAATTCCTAAAAATGACTGTTTTATGAGTCTGCATTGCACAGTTCCTACGCACGCTCGTAAGTTTGCGAATTTTCAATATTTTCACTCCAGATTTTCAACATTGCCATTTTACCACACCTCCTTATGAGCACTGCAGCTGTCATTTTTCACATCTTGCCCAAAACTTGTTTCCGCCCATGTAGCGCACAATGGCACAGTCGGTGTGCGAACTCAGTGTATGGGACACATTAAGAAAATCACAGTGTCACTGTTCATGAGCAGAGATCTTAAAATGGCTATGTTGAAAATTTGGTGAAAAAATTCCTACAAATAACTGTTTTCTGGCGTGCGTTGTGCAGTTCCTCATGCCGCTAAGTAAGTTTACAATTTCAATATTTTCTCCAGATTTTCAACATTGCCATTTTACCACACCTCCTTATGAGCAGTACAGCTGTCATTTTCACATCCTGCCCAAACGTCTTTCCCCATGTAGTTCACAATGGCGCAGTCCGTGTGTGAAATCAATGTATGGGACACAGTAAGAAAATCACAGTGACACTGTTCATTAGCACAGGTTTTAAAATGGCAATGTTGAAATTTGGTCAAACAATTCCTAAAATGACTGTTTTCTGGCGTCACGTTCCACAGTTCCACTGCGCTCGTGGGTTTCTCAATTTTCCAATATTTCCACTCCAGATTTTCAACATTGGCATTTTACCACACTTCCTTATGAGCAGTACAGCTGTCATTTTTCACATCCTGCCCAAAACGTGTTTCCGCCTATGTAGCGCACAATGGGGGTAACAAACAGGTCATGCTGACAATTTATTGTGCAAATACCAGCAATCGCACAGGGCATTAGGATAAAGCACCATACATGCCAAACACCACTGCAAATACCTGCAAGCGAACGTTCGGCATTGACAAATGCTTGTTATATTTTGTGTACAATATGGGGATTCCATGTCCTTTCTAAAATGTGTTATGCATTTAAAAGATTTATTCACACTATGTACAGTATGGACTAGAATATAATGTATTGTATGTGCACCCAGCAATGTTTGATTCAACTATCTCCTGCATGACTAACATTCCTGTACCATAATTATGTTTCTCTTAGTAATGTTTTCAAGTCCATAGCCAAGGTCCCTGTTTCTGCCCTTCACTTCAAAACAAGGTTTCATTGCCTTGTAAAAGTTATTGACAAACCATGTTTGTATTTAATCAGCATACAGTACAATACATTATATTCCTGTTCATGCATTGTGTGCATAAACCTATTAAATGCATACCAATTTTAGAACTAAAATAGAATTTCTGTATTAGTAATTGGCGCTTTATCCACAGTTACAGTATTCCGTGTGTGTGTATATTTGGCACTAGGCACGTTTGTTGTATTTGCATCTAGGAACACATTTATGGTTGGTTTGGCAGAGAAGAACTCAAGAGAATCTAGGAAAATATTACTTTGTATATAAACAGACATCCGAAGATCTTGTCTATATAAATGTCATAAAAGGTGCTCTGACTGTCCCACATCATTGTTTCTGTCTGCCCTAAAAATGTGTAGAAACTTTGATGCAGAGAAGTGAATTAGGGTGATTAACTAGAACACTGCTCAGAAACAGCTCAGTGGCATCTCTATTTATTTAGCTGTCAGTAGTAGTAGTACAAGAGTTTCATTCAGAGGTTTACCAGTCTGCTCAAATTTTTTTAATTTTTACCCAAGCAGACCATACTCTTATTGATTCTTCATTCATTAAAAAAAATAACATATACAGTAGTTTACATGATCCAGCAGCAGAAACACTGGCTCCCGGTTCCTGTACCAAATACGATTTATTAAGGTGCAACAAAGCGCATCTGAAAATTACTCAAGAAAGTCTAGGGGCCAAACCTGTTTAGGATGTTCTGCTTTTTACCATGGCACTGTAAGTGTTTGTAATTTTCAGATGTGCTTTGTTGCACTTCAATAAATTATATTTGGTACTGGAACCTAGTGCCAGTGTCTTTGCTGCTGAATCTTTGCTTTTACCAGGCACAGGAGGCAGGAGTGGAGTGGTTGCATTTTTCCCTTATAGTTTACATGATGCCTCTTTCTCTTACATATGTTTACATATTTAAATCTCTTCTCTCAAACTCAATTTTGCTCATACTTATTTTATCTTTCTCTATTGCTACTGTATAAAGAAAACAATGCAAAACTAATTACTTGTAAGCAAATATGTTAAAATAGATTTCTGATATAGTTTCCTGTCATCTATTTAACTGTTCATGCTGAAATATTTCATTTTATCATACTTTTGCACACCTTTTTTACAAACTCTTTGCTAATTTACATTCAGAGTTCATGCCATCTCCACTAAAATTTTGCAAACATTTAGTATCTTTGGATTTCAGCCTGGTTGTGCACAAAACGTAATGATATTTTTTCTGCCTAAGTGATTTGTGTCTGGACTTTTACACCTAGACTGCTTCTATCTTCCAACTTCTCTATTTAACACGCTTTACAGCCTTTCCTCTCTCCTTCCTCCCTGCTCCCCCCGCCCACTTTCTAATATCTGCCCATCTATTACACACCTTCTCTCTCTTTCTCTCTCCTGCCCAACAGGTTTTAATCTTCCCTCTTCCCATTTGTCTTTCCCTCTAGCCCCTGGACACAGCAGGGCTTGGTGCCCTCGGAGCAGCTCCCTGTCGAGTCACCACAGGTATGCGTAAGGGCACTACAGGAGTCAGTGTTTCCCTCATGGCGCCCGCAGCTTTGTTTGAAACTGTCAAATTTGGCACCTTTTTCTTTAGCTCGAACAGTATTGTGTAAATATTCACCAGCTACTATTGATAGGTGCCTGTGTGTTAGAAATTCCTTGTAAACTCCTGGGCACTGCTGCACTATTATTACAGAGCCACCTACTTGCATCAATCTTGCATTCGGCTCTTGGGCTTCTGCTGAATTTTTTCGGCTCCGTAAGGCTCCCGGGCGCAGCGCAGTTAATCAGAGAAAATGCAGACTGAAACCAAACGCAGATTTAAACCTAATTAGAGGTTTCACCTTTTTAAACGCAGATTTATTGTGGCCAGTGCACTGTTTGCTTTGGGCACTCCAGAGTAGAAGTGGAGCTGCTGAGGGAGGACTCGGGCTTAGCAGCTAATGCTTCTGCTTGCGGTAACCCACAGCCACTTGCGGCTGCTCCCTGCACCCAATACCCTCCACCCTTAGCTGTCCCTGAATTTATAGGTATCCTTAAGCACGTGATCTTACTATCTGCCTGACAAAATAATCTATCTCCTTACTTTGCCATCTGCAGAATATCTTCTTTGGCCACTAGAGTGTGCTATTTCACTCTGCTCTTACCTGGCTCCAGCAGTAGATCCAATTGTTTTTGTCTGCTGATATGCTTTCACCTAAAGCCTGCTCTCCTAATCTCTTTCTTTTAATAAATCTTACCCTTCCAAGATCAAAAATGCACATGCTTTGTTTTTGCATCCCCTTCTTTTTAGCTCTTCTGACCTTAGAACTCCTGGGACAAATCCTTGTGTCCACATCTGCCCACCCCCCTGCTTCCACAAATAACTTTACCTATTCTAACATGTTAGTACTTAAAACTACAGTGCCGAACCCTCCCATAGCCTCTTGCATAGATTTACTGGTTTCCTAATTAGGTATCTTATACGCATGAAATTCACCAACCCTCGGTGAAATTCTTGCTTGGTCGCATTCACCACCGCCTGGCTCACAGCCTTATCCTTAACATTGTCTGGTGATATTGAAACTAACCCGGGCCCTGGGACCCAATTCACTGCACCTTGTTTCACCCATATGCTACCTCAATCTCCTGGACTAAGCATAACTCACCTCAATATCAGGAGTCTTACTGCTAATCTCCCTGAATTACAATGCTGGGTGCAAGTTAATAACCCTGACTTACTAGCTCTATCAGGAACCTGGCTCAAGCCCTCCATCCCTAGCTCTATTTGTTCTTTACAAGGTTACAACTTACTTCTGGTTGACTGTCCCTCCTCCAAAAGAGGAGGCGGTCTTGCACTGCACCATAAGACTCACCTAAATGTGACCCTTGTATCCACACAAAATCTGAATAACTGTGAAATACTCCACTCTCTCTTACTCATGGGTGGCTCAGAGAAACTATACTTATTTAATGTTTACTTACCCACTTGTGTTAGTAAACTTGGTCTTGAGGAACTCATTGACTTTATACCCATTGTAACATCGAAAAATGAAATCATATGTCTGGGGGATTTTAACCTTGACTGGCTGGGTCCCAATGCCTCTCAACTGGCATTTACTATCAGCAAAGCTAACCTTGCTCAGCTCGTCCAGTCTCCCGCGAGGATCGCTGCCAATGGCACCAGTAGAACGCTTATTGACTGGGTATTAACAAATAGAAAAGACCACTTTACCTCTGTCGGTGTTCTCCCAGACTCTATCAGTGACCACAGCCCTGTCTACTGTATATGGGATGCTTCTCCCCCTTCATATCCACCCAAAGTGCTAACTTTATCCAACTTTGCTCTACTTGATTCAGCTTCCCTTATTTGGGACTTGTGTCTAGTTGACTGGTCCCCTATCTTTATCACAAATGATATCAGTAGTGTGACTGAATACTTCAACAGTGCCTTACTCTCTATGCAGGAGAGGCATATCCCGATCACAACGTGTAAGCTAGGGGCAAAACCACAAAGTGGCTTAAGTACCCCCTATTACAACAGCTGAAACTAAGGGACAAACTATGGAAAACATGGAAGTCCTCCTCTCTTCCCTCAATTACAAGCAGTATTTAGCTGCGTAGTAATACTGCAAGAAAGAGATTCACTCGGAAAAACAACTACTACCACCAGGCTCCTTGCTCCTCCTCAACCAACCCTAAGAGATACTGGCCCCAAATAAATGAGATCCTTGGGAGTCACAGGTCTGAGACACCCAAATAAATGATCATAAATGATATCAACTGTAACAACCCCTCCACTATAGCTAATGCCTTTAACTCCCTCTTCACTAAGTTTTCTCTGACATCTCCTTCCAAAGCCCAATGCCATCTTTTAGGTGAGCCAGACCTAGACGACCTTGCCCATCCACTGAACCTTGCTCCTGTCTCCCATCTTGAAGTTCTGAAACTTCTTAAAACTATTCCCAGTCATGAAAGTGCGGGCCTCGATGGCATTGAACCTAGGATTCTTAGACTGGCAGCTCCGAGCCTAGCCACACCTGTCACAAGACTTTTTAACCTTTCCATCTCCTCCTCCACTGTACCTCAGGTCTGGAAAACTGCAAGGACTACCCCGTGTTCAAAAAAGGTGACCCCAAGGTCTTATCTAACTACTGACCTATTGCCATTCTACCAACTCTTTGCAAACTTCTTGAGAAGCTTATCCACACTCAGGTCTCTTATCATCTCCAAAAGTTCAAGATCCAGACACCTGTCCAACATGGTTTTAGGCCTGGTCACAGCACCACTACAGCCCTTACCCTTTTTACTAGTGAGGTCAAGATGAACATGGATAAGGGTCTCCTTACTGGGGCTGTTTTTGTAGACCTCGCGAAGGCATTCGACCTAGTCAACTACCCCCTACTCCTAAGGAAACTCCATATGCTTGGTGTGGCAGGCTCCACCTTGTCATGGTTTAACAGCTACCTTAGCAATCGTACACAAGTTGTTGCCTTCAATAAAGTCCTCTCTTTCTCAGAGGTCCTCCCATGTGGTGTCCCTCAGGGTTCCATATTAGGCCCCTTGCTCTTTTCTCTCTTCATCAATGACATTCCTTCCTTTTTTACTCACTCCCAGGCTATAATGTATGCTGATGACCTGGTCCTCTTCACTGCCTCTAATTCTGTCACTGACATTAGTGATCAACTATCCCACTCCTTCCAAAGCATCCAGTCCTGGCTGTTCTCGAATCAACTCATCCTCAACCTACCCAAAACATATGCCATGATCGTTGGAGCCCCCAGAAAAGTCCAAATAGCTACCCCCTGTCTGCAGGTCTGTTGCCTTGATGGTTCTGCCATATCAAATACGGACTCCTTTAAATACTTGGGTATGACACTTGACCAGTCTCTGAACTTTTCCTCTCATATAAATGAGTTCTGCAAGCATATCAACATGAAGATTGGCATTGCCTACAAAGTTCACCACTCACTTACCCCTTCTGCAAGGATTTCCATAGCCCAGGGTATCCTCCTTCCAGGGCTTAAATATGCTCTACCAGTCCTGTCCCATGCAAGTGTTACTGCTTTCCACAAGTGGGAAGTAACATACAGTAATATTTGTAGATTTTCCCTGTCTGCCCCTAGACTCACCCACCACTGTCTCCTCTACTCCTCTTTAAATTGGCTTGCTCCTAATGACTTGCGTTCCTACACCTTTGGATGATTTATCAACTCCCTTACCTGTATCCCCAGACCTGACTCTCTTGGTGCTATGTTAATCCCTGTGACTTATGCTCATTCCCTGAGGTCCTCTGCCTCCCCACTATTCTTTGTTCCCCCTTGCTCAACAAGAATGGGTGAACAAGCTTTCTCCCACTTTGCCTCCAAATTCTGGAACTCCCTACCTCCTCATATCAGGGTCTCCACATCTCATGACTCATTCAAGACAGCACTCTTCTCTTACCTAAGGACACACGGTGTCTGCAAATGCTCTTAACCTTCTTTTGTTTTTTCCTGTCTGATATTTCTATGTTAAATCTCCTACACATTGTTATGTTTTGCTTCTATCTCTACTTATCTGAATGTAATCCACACTGTCACACCATCCTGGGTTGGGTCCAATATAGGTATAACTTGATTTTGTTTTCGTTTGTTTCACTCCTGCGTGGGTGACCTATGTCAACAATGTTGATTTGTTTTTTGTTTTTTTGGACCTTCCTGTGTGAGGTCTTGCCTTGGGATACTGTACCATTTTCTACTGTTTACTTTGTATCTCTGTATTCTGTACTCTCCCGGGTCATGCTTGAAAATAGGCAGGTTAAATTGCCTAACGCACTTACCCAGTCACCAAAAGCTAATAAATAAATAAATAAACCTCTCTATGATTCCTTTTCATATTGATTATATTGTTCTTATCATCTTTATTTTTTACTATGTACAGTACAGCTGCTTGCCAATATGATCCACTGAAACATATAAACTTAGAAATTGTCAGCAGATAAGGACTGCCTGGCCCATCTAGTCTGCCCATAAGCCCTTGTACTAGATTACTGCTTCCAACCCGCCTAATATAAATATTATACAAAAATAATTAAATGAAAACTGGTGCACTACTCAGTTTTTTGTAATAGATTTGCAGTATAGTCAATGATAATCCCTCATTAAATGGTTTCAATGTGCCAAAAATATACCACAAAAATCACTACATAATTGGCAATATATATATATATATATATGGCAAAAAAACTACATTTAATGCCTCAGTTAGGGTTAAAGCAACAAAAGTGAGGAAATGAGATGTTAGGGTTCAGCCCCTAACCCCCCCCCACACCACACACCCCTATCCTCCACAGACTGACAGATGCCGGGGTGTGCCATGGGGTCATGTGGCCCAACTCTTACCCCATTCCATGTGTAAACAGGTTGCTATGCTACAGTAAAGGAGAATGGGGTGAAAGTTAGACCTCATGACCCCATGGCTACTGTCTCGATCTGTGAATGAGGGGCTCTGTGGTCGTGGTTGAGAAACTCAACCCTAATGTTTGTTTCAGTTTTGTTGCTTTAACCTAACTGATACATTAAATGCAGTTTTCTGCCATGAATGTCCTTACTTTTTGAAAAAGTATAATATAAGTAGTAAATAGCATGTGTTGGTGGGCCCGTGCTCCCACCAAGCTACCTATTTCTACATAAAAATATGCATCTGTGGGAGCATGGCCCCTCTGGGCCCTACGATCCCACTTACACATAGCTACAGAGCCATACAGAAGCCCTATAGGGCAAGGAACCCATGTAACACTAATTTGCTGATAACCAAGGAACCATTGCAACTAGAAAAAAATTCAAGTGTAATTGTAGTCGTGACAATGAGCACTGCTTGTGACATGACTGAATCCATATCTCGCATCGTTTCAAGATATGGCTGCGTAAAATGTAATGGGTAACACAATGTAATCCTATGGAGGAAATCTGAACTTTATGATGGCATTCAATGGTACCGCTCAATTCCCCAACACCTAAACAGCATAATTCACACCTGTAGAGCATCCCCTTAATACCCTGAAAATTTCAAGTAAAAAGACCAAACCATTCATTAGCAATGCAATGGTAAAGTTTTTAAAATCCTAGTCCATGAGGTAGAAAAAATCCTTGATCACGAGCTCGCAGACTAGGATCATTTGCGAGTCACGGTCAAAGAATTTTTTAATTTTAAAAAGTTATTTTTTGACCAAAATGAGCCAAACCAAAGGCATGGCTTTGTAGAGGGGGTCACCGTGAACAAAACCCATGCCTCATTTGGCACAAAAGTCACCCGTGGAGAAAGCTACAACATTTTGTTTTGGGGAAAAAAGTGAAAAACAAGATGGTGGCTCATGGAGAAGGAATTTTCTGGCGGACCAGGATCCTAGCCCCTAAGCTACAAAATCCTTGACTGTGAGCCCAATCTTTGTCTGAAAAATAGCCATATAAATCTTAGAGGGAACTGAACATGCTCAGAACCCAGAAATTAAAAATGTAATAACTTTGAAACGGTTTAATATTTTTTTTACCAAACCAATGCTGGATTGTTCCCTGACCCAACCTCTTTCTACGTTCCAAATTTCAGACCAAAAGACCACACAGTGTGGTCACAGCGCTATGGGCAAAATGCATGTCAAAAGTGGTGGAAAACAAGTTTTTTAGCATTTTGTTGTGCAGAAACCATATATTCAACCAAAACACAACTTGATAAATCAAAAGATCTACCATACCAGACTACGCATTCCAAATTATGTGCAAATCTGTTGAACGATTGCAAAGTTATTAACATGCAAAAATTGAGGTTTAACATTAAAGTGCCTACTCAACCCTAACTACAGGGGCACGACCATGCCCTATAATATATATATATATATATATACACTGTATATATATATATATATATATATCTCACACACACATTATTTATGCATTCTCCTGGCAAAGAGGCAAAATGTTGAGGGTGATATTTAATGTCTGCAAGCATGTTTGAAAATACATTACACTACAACCTGAAGACTGATTGTGTTTGAAGAAGTTGGATGCACCCCATCTAATTAAAAAGGGGGGAAACAGGCAGATCAGCGATGGAAAAAATATCCTTTCTCCTCTCTCTACAGTTCCTTCCCCCAATGGTTGATCACTGTTGGCTGTAAAGGGGTGTGAGGAGTTGGAGGAGGGGTGTGTGGAATTCCTTAGGTCTTCTTTCACAGTTTCTGTAAATGGCTTCTTATTCCTTTCCTTCACCCCACCCCCACCCCTGTCTACGGAGTGCACCACTTTGGCTATTGCAGCTCTTAGTGCCTCACTGTTATAGTCTTTGACTTGCAAGTGAGCACTGTGTTCTTAACTGACAGAAATCTGAAGAATTAATCCTGCATGCAAATTCTGAATTCTAATGAGTGTTGGAATGTACCCTTTTTGGAGCTGTGTGAGATGATTGTCACATCCTTTTTATAATAACATTGTGCATTGCTTTTTATTATTTTTTTAATGCCCTATATTTTTGTCATGCCGTTTTTTATTTATCAAGTCTGCTTTATGTAAATCGTGTCTAAATATGCTCAGTTATGTGAATGTGTTTGTCTTTTATGCTGTGTATGAAGTTAGTGGAGCTGATGAAGTCTGCAGCAGTCTGTCCCTTATTTTTGTTTGGTCTGCCAGCTCTGTGTGTCCTTGTCTGATCTGTTACTCACAGACTGTTGTGAAATGTAAATATATTTCATGCTTTAGTGAATCACTAAGGCTGTTTTGACAACAGTGTTATGCAGGTAAACTGGTTTGGCAATTGTGGCACATTTTGGTGGTGAGTCTCTGTATTAGAACTGAGAGATGGGTTTCTTGAGGTACTGTACATTATTTGTACAATAAATTTTACATGACAGACATGACCCCCCCATGTCTGCTGCATATCAGTCATTTTATATTTTTATTCGGTCTCCTCCTATATCCTTTGTATTAATGTGTTTAGCTTTTGACCTTGTGGTAATTGTATTAAAGCTTAGCTGGCTCTTGAGTTCATTCACTGTGTCTCTACACTTCCTTGAGTCCCCCAATCAATGCCCACTAATTCTGTTACTATGTTTTGTGTAATATGTTACGTGGGATTTTTGCAAGTATTTTACCTTTGGGTGCTGAGAAGTAATATCATTCTGTTGTTTTGATAGTCCATGAGATCTTTTCCCTTTTAGGTAGAGGTACACTTCTTTCAGGCAACCTGACAGATGAGGTATTCTCAGATAACATTACAGTACATGAAAATACAAAATCACACATGCCCACACAATGCAAAGCATCATGGGCTGCATATGCAAATCACCACAGAATGTTATGCTGGTTCAACTTTAAGCAGAATTGCATGGTGCCGAAAGGCCTCTCACACAGTTTGCAAAGGGTGCTAACAGAAGACATAGACAGTACATGGACACATTTCAGGACCGTAAAATATTGCCAGAAAAAAGTTAAAATTACATCCTTACGGAGCAGGCAAATGGCACAAGGGTGGGGGGGGGGTATCAGAAGCATCGAGTTGTACAAGCTGCAGTGGCATATGGACTGCCAGAGTAGAGACTTACAGACAGTACTTAAGATTTTTGTCCAGACTCCAGACTGACTTGCTCCGACATGGTGTCCTACACTGCTGCTTCAAAATAATTGCACTGATGCACTAATGCAGACTGGTAACGGATGGAAGATTAGTACAGAAAAACGATTGTAGGAGGTAGTGTAGTGGAGGTTGCAGCACAGGAGCATATCATCTGTACTAATAAAAGAAAAGAAAAAGCTATTTTAAGAGCTACACTGATTTAATGTGCAGGTTGTTTGTCATAAAACACATTTACTGTAGAGCTCCATGCTTCATGATAGCAGGCTACAGCGGAGAAATCACTCATTAAAGACGTATGAGAACTGGTTTGATTAGATGCATGTTGAACATTTGTTGGGCATCTATGTTTACTTCTTGCAGTACGTGCCTGAGTGGGGCACACAACAATGTCTGGCACATAGTCTATTGGGCCACTGATGCTACACCTGAGTGACCTAGAGACATGTAAGACTCACTCACTAGATAAATGTGAATTGCTGAAATACAGACTGTCTGACTAAGAAATGAGCATTGCATTTAAGACAGTCTGTACTGAAATAGCATCATTAGTGAGTTACTTGTGATTATGCTCCAATATTTTTACAATTGATTATGTCTCAATTTTTAATGCATGTTCCATAGTGGGTAGTAATACCTGCCACATCCTTTCCCAATACATGTATTTTTAAAAAGTCACATAGATGGATAGTGGACCCGCCCTGTTTCAAGCCGTACGGGGTCATAATGTCGTACACTTAATATCGTACTGCATTATGTGTGAACCCCGAACCTGTGCGCTCTCCGTGTTGGACCCCCCAGAGTTAGAATCCTAAGTGGGGGGGTCCCAGGGCACAGACCCCATAGGGGTGTGGGGCTGAGCCCCACAGATCAAAATAAATAAATAAATCGCGCAGCATGATTAAGTCACATGGCAGAATGCCATGCGACATTTTGACCCCTTGCCATTTCAAGCCCATGCCATTTGATTTACAAATTAATCTACAATGAATAGTACACCATTTGCCCTCCTGAACAAATGACTACTGTTTTAAAAATGTATACTTAGTGCGGAGTGGACCCCCAGCCACTACCGCACCCCCTATAAATTACCAAAATCTGTGCCTCTATTTCTGGTCATTTTGAGCCTAGAGGAGCATGTGTCAGTTCACTAAAAGGGCTTACCAGGCAGCTGGGACACAGGTGCTTATGAAGGATGTACAGTACCTGTATATGCCAATTGTGACAAGATATTCCACCACTTGCTATGGCCCTTTCTTTTCTAGTTACTTACAGGCTCCCTACAGGGGTCTTAATAAGAAACCTGCTCGCCCCCACCCCCAAACACATCCAGTGTGAAAATCCCATACTGACAAACAAGAGTTTGATTCACTTCTCTAGCGTTCTAATTTCCAAACAGGTGCAGTTCATTTTCTTGGGGAAACATGATTTTTTTTGTTTCTCTAAATCAAAATCTAATGAATTACTTCTTTAAAAATAAAGTTGAATTTTTTTTATTTGGGGGGCTGAGTAGGTGTTTGCGTTAATACTCTTAGAGGCTCAGCTGTGAGACCTGGATAGGTGGTGACAAATGGACATTTGGGACCAGGGAGTCATACAGTACATTATGTGTTCTGGCACGAGTGGACTCTCTGGGAATAATTACAAAAAAAAAAAATGAGAAAATTATTGTGGTAGTTGGCACTAGACATCATGAAAGGAGCATGGGTGCACCAGAGTTTAGAGCAGATACAGGCCACTGAAGAGTTTGAGTGAGACCGACAAGAATTCTCACTACTGTCACTTTTACTAGCTCTCTGCAATACTGGTTACCGGCTAGCAAGTAAATAAGAATTAAGGTCAGGTGCAGTCTCTTTATTTATTTATTTTTTAAATCCACATAACAAATTTCACACAATCAGTGCACCCCAATCACTGAATCTGACCTCTGCAGAGGATGACTAGACTGACTCCTGCTGCTGCTTCAGTCCTGCTTCAGTGCTTCTGGTGCTTCAGTGCTAGTGGCAGAGTTGCCACAGATCACTTGTCGTCCAAAAGCACAGTGCCACTGTTTACACCACTTTCTTTTTTACTCTTGCGGCATGCTTTGCCATTACCCATAACATATACTGTCTGTTGAAGCTGTAAGGAAGCAGAGGGGACCTGATGGTGGCAGAATGGACAGCAAAGCATTCCCCTTTCGAACAGAAAGGATTAGGGACTCAAGCAAGCCACCCCTTCCCCAACTAAATGACCACCTTTGTTCAAACAGTGAGTGCGAGAGACCTAGGTGAAACAAGATTAATGTGTCTTCCAAAAGGCAATGTGTGAAAATGAAGTTCATCGGCACATGGTTTAATTCTTGTTTCCCCTAGGTCTTTCACACTCAGTGTTTGAACAAAGGTAGTCATTTAGTTCAGGGATGGAATCCTGGATGACTTATTTGAGTCCCTAGTCCTTTCAGTAGCTACTGGGAAGAATCGTGCTTTGTTTATCATATGGATGTGCTCCCGGTGCCCTAGCAAAGAGTGTGTGTGGGGGGAAGGATGAAAGTTTCCAGTCATATTCCATTCACATGCCTGTAATGAATGAATGGGATTACAGGGGCATGAAAAGTCCCTTCAAAAGTAAAGTACTGGAAATGTGAGCTGTACATACCTGACCCATGTCTTTTCATATTGATAATTTAATTGCCAAAACAGCAAAAGCACGAGAAGAAATATGAACAAAATGGTGCTATTGTAATCTAGCATAAAATAATAAAATATTAACATTTGATTTATTTTTTATGAATTGTGTTTCACCAGGAATGTAGATTGGGTTGCACTTTTGCAGTCACTATTACTAAACAGCTTCTGCTCCTATAACTCCCTGTCAGTCTGCTAGAGACATAGGGCAGGATTCACGTACGGGGAGAAGGACCCGCAGCTGCGGGAAAACCTCGGTGCTAGTGGGAAACCACTTGCAAAGCCGCAGATCACCCGCAGCTGCAGGTATTCACGTAGGTGGAACTGGAGTACGACTGGCTCCACTGAATGCGGCAGCTAGCAGATGCTGTTGTCATGGACAGCACAGCAGCTACGGGAGGCTGCTACAGGCAGCAGAACCCACCGTAGCACCCTCCACAACTGCCGCAGCTGTGAATCGCTACCACTGCAGCTGCAGACAATTCCAGACCACAACGGTAGTTGCGGAGGGAAACTTTAACATTTTCTCATTGTGGATCCTGCCTATATAGCGCAATGTCAGGGAATAAAAAAATTATAAAATGGTCAGAGAATTCACTGCAGCCTGACTGATGGTGCACAGTGTGATTAACATCGGGGTGCCTTTTTTAACTGAATAGCGATCAGCTGTAATACAAAAATCAGATCAGTCAATTTGTTCTTGTTGCATTATTACAATACATGCAGCGTGAAATATGAAATAAAAACATGCCTGAGCTGAAACAAGGTTTTAAAAAAAATCTTCTTCCAGAGGGACAAAGACCCCAAATCAGGGACACTTCTTAGTAAATTGATAATATTCACTCAGAAAGCTGATAAGAGGTTTAGTGTAAGATGCATTTTCTGAGCAAAAGCATGTCTATAACCAATGTTTAACATCGTATTGTGCTTACAATCTTCACTGTTCACTCACAAAAGCACAACTTGTGCGAGAGACAGATTCATAAATGTCCTGGTGGTATTGCTGCAGGTGTACTGTACGTAGTCATAGAAGTCTTGTACCTTCACCCAATGATCTGTTACCATTTCGTTAATACAGTATATTACCATTATATAGTTGCCACACTTAACATAATGTTATTGCATTCCATATTTGCAGGACTATCTCTACTGTTTGGGGGGGACCCAAGAGAAAGGCAGTTTACGGGGATCTGTCTTGTTTGGATTGAATTAATCTGTACCTCTGTAGTCATGTTCTAGCTGAGGCTTTATTGAATGGGTAGGCAATCATTTAATAACCATCTATCTGCTCATGCCAGTTTATAACTGTAAGTCAAATCTTTACCGCTTCTTGGGACCGGTTCTCATACTGTATTTCCACATGTGGCAGATGTCAACCCCTGTCATATCACATAAATAATAAATAAGTGCAGTGCAGAATGCCCCATATATCACTTATCTATACCAGCTCAGCATATATGAACTAATCATATGCAGTGAGAATCACAGTTTCTACCTAATAAAGTCAACCTTCAGTACAGCAGACTTTGCAAAAAAAATAGAAAATGCATCTGAACATTTCTGATTAGCACCATGACACAGCCAGACATTTTTAACAATATTGGGGGGTGCAGGTGGGGGGCGGATGAGTACCCCTCGTGCCTCAGTATCAAAGGATTGACTGTGTGCAACTGCAATAAAAAGTAAAGAGCATCAACTTCACAAATAAGTGACCTCAGTGAAATTATATTTTTTTCACTGTTGCAACTGTTTCTGAGCATATCTGAGGAGACAGGCAGAGACAGGTAGATATGCAAAAGGGGCAACAACATAATCATTTGCATCTGCATATCTACGAGTAATAACCACTTTTTCCAAAACTCTGCATTGTTCTCAATTTTTAAAGTGTAGCAGGAGAAAAAACAGTAGTTTAGCAGCTTATTCCTGCCAAGATGATGGCTATCTCTTAGCTGCTGATCTAGCAAGACAGTAGATTGTGGCACAAACCAGGTACTCATGCAGAAAATGTTAATGTCTGATAAGAGTTGCATTCCGGTTGCTGAATCAGAATCATGTTGTCAATAAGCCCAATTTATTTAAAAGTAAAATCTGAAGGAATTATTGTACTTCATTGATGGGATACCTGTGTAATTTGGGCGGGGGGGGGGATCAAGCAGTATCGCACACACATTCTTCAAGCTACAATATTGAAAATCATAACTTGTACTTACCCAGGTCTGGATTTCAGACCAAAAGAAGATTTTGAATTAAAACTCTTGTCATAGTCATCTTCTAAAAAATGAGAGCTACATATTACAGAGTGCTTACTAACGGAAAACTTTGAATGTGTTTGATTAACAAAGGAAAGCCATTTGGTTTTGCACTTCTCATCACTAGTGAAAAAATGGAGTGAGATTGGACTGGAGGATGTGTTACAACAGCCAAAAATGACACATATCTTAGGCATGCTGATAGTGGTTAGATAAATAATAATACCAAAAGAGAAATTCAACAGAGAGATGGGCAAATAATAAAAGTTTGCAATTTATTAATGACTAAAGAGAAACTGTCACAGACTTCAAGGCAGACTCAGCAAGATAGAACTTGATAGGACAAAGTTGACAACATAAAAATGGAACAAGGCTTGAAATGCAAAGTAAAACAAAATACATTACTGGCAAATTAATACAAGAGCATAATAGATGCATTGGCTAACCCAATCACACAACCAAGTATACAGTCATGAACAAGTTTTTAAATAAATATGAATGAAATGACATCATTGTGATTTAAAAAAATGTGGTCACTCATGCGCCTCATGGACACCATCAGGCTCAGGAAGGGCTACCTACTGAAAAGGATAAAAAAAAAATGTTTAGCCAATTTTTTTTGCTAGCAATACCGCACTACATAAAAAAAAAAAAACAAAAACAGGGTTGATCTGTTAATGCAATGAAGACATCCAAATAGTCTTTCCAATACACTAGCTCTTTAACTTCTTTGGTCCCGTAGCTGCCATATGGCTTCGGTACCATCCATTGTTGAACCCAACCCAAAACGGCCACCGAGAGAGAACAAATTAAAAGACCTTCACTAAAAAAAAAAGGGTATTTTTTTATGAACAAATAAGAAATTAAAACAATAATCTTAGTTTGCTGAGAGTATATTTTTTTACTAATTTAACATTGGCGATCACTGCCAACACAATGAATAATAGAAAATCAGTGTTTCATTTTTCATTTCTATTGTTTTGGTATGCATGCATAATGCTAGAGAAATGACAGTTGTGACCATGTGCCATTTAACTGTGGCTACTAAAAAATTGAAAAACGCATGTAAAACAACAGTGTCAGAAAATATTTACTGATTGCGCCACCTGCAGGTTAATTACAGAGGGGAATCTAATTACAATCCAGTTACAATTTAAGCATACAACATTTCTATGCTGGTTCAGGTAGCCATCTGGTGGTTAAGCCAGTGACTGCAGTTAAAGAACTTATTGTGCTTCCAACACCATTGCCTTCTCTCTAATGCACCACAGACAGCCCAACCGAGTGGTGTACCTCATTAATGGAAAACTACTGAGTGGTATACCTCATCACTGGGAAACTTTTCTATGATCACCACTGTATGTGATAGATGGAATGAATTTACTATAACATATGCAAAGTAAGACCACGACCACAAAGATGAGTATCGGATGAGACTTTACCATGGTAAAAATACTTCTTGAGCTGCTAACTGTTGCTACATTATTAACATGAGTGATTTCAGAGGGGATCATGATTCAACTGACTGACAGTTGGCACCTTTTTCCGTGTGGTGATAATAGGTTTTACCACAGTTAGAATGTGCCAGTCAGCCAATCAAAATGCTTTATATTGATACTCATTTTATAATTAGCTCTATTGCATACATCAGCATCATGGGAGATCTTCATGTCATGGACTAGTGAAACCACTGTGTGTGAACTTCTTCATTATTGATGGGTAGTAGGCTGTTAATCTAATACTACATTGTCAGTAGAGAATAGGTAGGGTAGACAGATGGAATTATTATTAATTGGTAATGTGTGACCATAGTTGTTATTAATGATGGAAAGAAAGGCAAAAAATAGTGAGAAATGTAATTTTAAATTTGTTTGGTAAACTAAACTGTAAAACCTGCAGCAAAAATCTAATCTGCTAACTTAGAATGTTTTAAATAAGATCCCAGTTCAGAATGTATTAGTAAATGTTGTTATCTTACAGGAGTATGGCACAACTGGAACAGTTCCAACAAGATATCCTGATGTGTGCTGCGAAGAGGTATTCTTGCACGTATCCAGTCTACCATGCCCACAGCCTATTGGCTGCCATTGATTACAATCACCATCTAACTAGACGGCATCTTCATAATAGGAATGGAATGAAAATGTAAATACAGATGTAACTGAATAATAACTTGAATCTGCGGGTTTAACATATTTTGTTTATAGGGTGTTGTATACACTGATATTTACCACTCCACTGGTCAATAAATTGGGTAAATAAGTCATGTTATTTTGGGATTAATATTTATTTTCACATATAACTCCATCTATTTCACTTAGAGTAGCATTGATTGATATTATTTTCATAAAAATTCTGGGAATTGAACTCAGAGAACAACGTGTTAGACAAGAATAGAATGGGTTGCAATAGAATACCTCATCTTTTAACCAAACATGAGTGGTAAAACTTTTATAACTAACTTGAGGTGTCACTGGTAATGAGTTATGGTCTTAGTACTCCCAAGTGATGAGAAATGTGTAATTCAACTGACATCCATCATGTATTCACTATTTATCTGCAGGTGTATCATCAGAATAAAAAAAAAGAAACTAATGTGATAAGCGTGTTGCAAGCATAATTCAATTATTAAATTTGAACCAACAGGATGAATGTGGCATGTGTACAGTTAACAAATGTGAAAGTAGTCACTAAAAACTTCACAAATAAAGGTTAGATGACTTGTTTAGTATCAAACTGCACATAAGTAGGGACTGATGAGATTCAAGCACATCTTCATGTGTCCTGTTGGATGTTCAGTGCCTTTAACCACTGAGCTGTACTTCCTGCATACATATGAATCACTTGTAATTCAGTGTTAACCTGCATACTTGTGAGATGCTTATTGACACAGCAACACTATTTAGTTTTCTTTTTTTCCTCACTCAACTAAACTGCACAGATGAATTGTAGCACCTATACCAATACACACTGTGCCACAACATAACGTTATTACTTTTTGTCTTGCCTTTATCCCTAATATTTTGTCTCCATAAACTTTATTGCTTACACTCAAATAGACCTTTATGGGGAAGAGTGATGGGGCTTACCCACTTGACATTATTTTTTTTTGTTAATATTATTGTAAACAATATGATGGTGACTTATAGATTAATAAAGACCACTGTTGTACAAACAAGACCATTGTTAGTCGAGTGGTGCCCATCATTACCCACCAACTATCAAACTATAATGTATAACATAGTAATACAAAAATTCAAATTTAAATTACACATACCCCTTCACTCTCCGTTATCACATGTCATAATGAACATGTGCGTGGGTATGTGGTGATCAGAGTCACTTGTGGGAAAAGATAGCATAAGCATGTATACAATGTGTGACTTCTGTAGTTGGTGCATGCCATACTGCTCAACAGACCCTGAATGATAATGATGGTCCTAATTTTTATATATTAGACACAGTGAATTTGCATTTCATATTCAATGTACCATTTTTCTTCTTATTTTTAACAGATGCAGAAGAGTCTTCAGCAAAAAATCTGGGAGGTGGACTGCAGTTCCCAAAAAGGTGAAGAAAAAATAGTCATACATGAAGGACATAATGAAAGATATTATAGAATTAAGACTGCAGAACAGGACACTACTTATGCAGAAGGTACATTGCGACATGATGATCCTCGGAACATCCAGACGAACATTGCTCCAGTACCACCACCAGAGACCAAAATACTGGTTGACAGTCAGGTTTCGTGGTTCAGACTTGAGGAGTAGCAATCAAAATATATTGAAGCATCAAGAAGTGTGTTCACACCAGTAATATACTATCCAATCACTTACTTGGACTACAATCAGCAGCACTGAAGGATTAACAAATGATAACGTGTGCTGAACTAGCTCACAGATTAATTATATACATTAATATTCTGATTTTATGAATTGAATTACAATTGCTACTAACTGATTAACCAAAAATGCAGAGTAATTTGTAATCAAAAGATAAAACTCAAAAATCAGGATTGTGAATTGACAAGAACATATCACTGCATATGTACTTTGAAAAAATGAGTGAAGTATCTGTTAAGACATTTGACATTGTGTGTTTAGTTTGACGTTGTCTATATATTTGCTAATTTACTTATATAATAAAAGCAGAAAAAATTCAAGGTTGTAATTCAAATGAATTTATTTAAAGTCAAATAAATAACAGTCATTTATATTAATAAGCAATGCATACAGTATAAACCAATGACACTGTCATGCAACACAATTTATGTATGTAAAATTTTCTAACAGTCAGAGTACTATTAAATAGTCATTCCTAGTCATTCAAACTGTCAATAGACATTTTACAAACAGATTTTAAAACATGCAGACAGTAAGATTCAAAGTGTAAGAAACTTATTTCTTTATGAATTTAATTTAAGTAGGCTTGTATAACAACTAATAAATTAATTACAATAATCTGATAACATGAATTACATAATAGTTAATATTCTTGTCCTATATGTTTCATGAGGGAATATAAGTGATCTTTAGACCTCTTCAAAATAAATATTACAGTACCAAATGCTGTTTCAGTTACTTGCTTCATGAACTAAAGTTTTTTTGAAGTAATTGCAATATTTACTAAAGAGGATTAATATTGTACTGGATGGCAGCATATTTCCGAACAGAAGATGGCACAAAATGAAAAGAGGGATAAAGGTGAGAATGGAAAGTGGTGGACTAAGGGATGAGATGAGGAAGTACTTCTTCACAGTGAGGTCAGTGGATGCTTCTAATGGCCTGCCCCAGGAGGTAACAGTAGAGATAGGCTACAAGGGCACAGTTGATTGGCCTTATGGTCATTGTCCACCATCAATTTCATTATCTATGATACTCAGCTTCTGCATTTAGGAGCATTTTTTTCATGCGGAAAGCAAGATAAACATTACAATTTTCCAGAATAACAACCATGACTTGAATGTCATACAGTAATCTATCTATATTGCTTACATGTACAGTATATATGAATGAATAGTTAGTTAGTCTTTAAGTAAACTTATGCAACAATTAATTAAAAATGAAAACATACAAATATATGACAAATGTCAGTTGCTTACAAGAAATAAACCACACCGTAGAGTACACTGCATTATCTATCCAATTCTAGTGTATGAGAATCCAACATAGTGCCCCACTGGGTCTGGGTAACAGTCTCTAATCTGCCATATACAGCAGCTCGATATAGGGATGCGTACTCCACATCCCAAAAGACCATGCCACTGTAAAACAAAATGATGGTATGCTGTGTATCTTCAACTGTGGTTAACATCATCTTCTGTGGGTAAAGCAAACACATCCCGATGGTAGGCATCCGATATCTGCAGGACTCCAGGATCCAGAATTAGTTGATCCATCTCCTAAACTGAAATAGTAAACAAGCATGTCAAGTCTACAGTGATTAAATGTAATCCTACTTCATATTGCAACTAGATTTGTTACCATATGAACCAATAAGTAGGGTGATGGTCGAGGTCCACAATTGGGTTGCAGAGGCAATTGGGGTGAGGGTGGAGGAGAGAAGTGGACACTGGTCCATACAGAGTGTAGTTAGTTCTGGATGAACAAACATAGCTGAATGTAGATAAGGTAATGGGGCTAGATGGCATCCACCCAATGACATTAACAGAGCTGCAAAGGGAACTAGCAACACCTCTGGTGGCCATGTTCACAGAGTCACTTAACATGGGTGAGGTTCCAGAGGACTGGATGAGGGCAAAGTATCTGAGACAGTCCCAAATAGAAATATCATTAACCAGAAGGGTAGTCTGGTCCTTGGAGACAAGGTGGTGAACTGGGTTAGAAACTGTTCAACTGACAGGAGACAGAGGGTGGTGGTAAAGGGTCCAATCTGGAAAGGTCAGCCAATTTGCAGATGACATTAATATAGAGGATAATGTATGGTCTTTGGTTAATAACCACACTGTAAACACTCTGAGAGGTTGCCACGACATCATTGTAAACCTTGAGAATGCAGCTTGAGAGGTTTTCAGAAGTCATGGCAACCTTAAGAAGTGTTTTCAGTGTGGCTGTTAACCAAAGACCATACATTATATTTTATAGTGTATGGGCTACCAAGATTGTGCAATTACAGATTGAATTACTTTACTGATTTGACAGAACAATGATTGCTGTGAGCAAAAGTTAATATGGATATGTGAAGAAGCCTGATTATATAATTGAATTACCATACTAAGTGTTTAGAAGACCCAATTCTGCTGTCAACATCTAAAGATCTATGTATGTATGAACCATATCAATTATTTGAGATTTGGCATTGCATAGTTCAATATCATGTCCAAGTACACTGATCAACAGAATGCTACATTGACCATTGACCTCATCTGATGCTGGAAAAAAAATTAATGAACGTTCATTATTACACATATACTCACTGGAAACATAGAAAGACAGTCACTAGGATGACATCTACAACAGTTATGTTCTGCCACAGTCGGCATTTCCGTACAGTGATTGCAGACACACCAGCTAGGCCCATTAGAAGTAGATGGAGAATGTGAATCACAGCAAGGTATTGTCAGGCTCCCATCAATAATACCAAAAATAAATGAAGAATTTTGGACTGCCATGTTAAAGCACAAATCCATTAAATGGGTATTATCACATTTTGAAAGATGATCCTGTAAAACAAAAATAAAACAAATTACACATAACATATTAACACAGTCATGTCTACTTATAGATAGTAAAGCTAATTATAATATGGCTATAAAAAATCCAGTAATCTGATTGGCTGCTGAGCTAGGAAAAGTCAGTGAAAGCAATATGGAGGGATGCAGTAAATCTCTTGAAGAGACTATTTTATCTCTATTTTATGTCTAACTTAATTATAATAAAATTATAACTTCAGATCTATTTCTTATGTTTATTTATTAATCATTAAAGTCATGTTGGATTTTTAATAGTCATATTATTATCGTAATAAGGCACTACAGGATGTGTGTCGTCTATGAATTACATCACAACTTAGATGGCAACAGCACTTGGCCCTCGGCCTCGAGCTTCAACCCACCCTAGGTGTGATGTTATTCAGTGAGGATGCACACTGTCATGTCTTATTGCTTAATTGACCAAAGAGTGGAATCTCTGCTACATCATGTCTAACTTATACATTATGTAATATAGGGTCGTGCCTGAAAATAGTCATCTCTATGGCTAGTGCACCTACCCTGTACACAAAAACTAAATAAATAAATCTTCAAAAACAACAATCTTACTGTATTTAGAAGTGACATTTACTGCGATGACAACAAATATAGGAACTTAGACAATTAAACAATAAAGCATGACCAGGGATTAGATTAACAGACTGTTAATCACCCACCTAGGAGTGTAATATAACACAAGGCACTGCCGAATGCCATATTTCCCCTAGGGGGTGATTAACTGACTGTTAAACTAACCACTGGGAGTGCCGTACTGCTGTTATAAAAAATTATTCCAAAAAAAAAGTGTTAAGTATATTTTTGTGAATGTTTTCATCATTTAGAGTGAGATTTTTATTAAAATAGTTCAACCACCAACAGTTTAAGAATGTTGGTTCAAAATCTGAATGCATCATTCCAGTCATTCAGCAGTGCTACAGAATGGAATGCTGACAGGAAGAATCCATGTACCACGCTGATCAGGCAGTACATGACAGTGTAACAGGGATTAATATAAGGCAGTTGGAATCCTAACATCCAATCTGATTGTAGCATTTCAGGGAGCCTTTTTATCATATTAGGTAATCTAATTTCAAGGTTATTAATGTTGTATTGAGGAGGCATTTTATTAAGGTTGTAAATTCAGATGTCCTCACCCTTCCACAAAGACAGAAGACACATATCCACATCACATGCAACTGCCATCAGAGGCTGAGTTTAAACAGAAACTTTTTTACCAGAACAACATCAGCTGATGAAAAAGAAATCAGCACTTACAAATGATGGTCATATTACAAAAAAAGAACAAAAAACTTTCACTGTATTTTAGAGGACAGGACTAGAATAACTCAATTGTGACTCTGTCACTATTATGTTATTGATCTATCTCCTCACACATGCTTAAAAATTATATACTTTGGGTTACGTCATTGGGGTTCCACTATGTAATCGTAGTAGGGGCATGTATAGCCAAAAAGACATCAGCAGCATTACAGGTGTTTACAAATTCTATCTGAGCACAGCATAATGTTCAATTTATACATCAGCACAACAAAACTATATTTCCTTTACTCATAAAAGAGTCACTAAAAATGTTGTATCACACTGCAGTTGCCATTCCATGACCACATAATCTATTAAACGGTGTGAAACAGCATGTATGGTGCAAAAACCTGAGGTCAATATATTGACTAGATGGGTGGTGTGGGATAGGGAAGTATTAGGATTTACAGAGCAGGAAAATGGCCTAGGGATCACAACCTGAGATAACCTGAAGGTTAGGAAACAATGCAGTAGGGCGGTGGGGAAGGCAACATGAATGCAGAGATGCATCTGAAGGATCCTGACAATCAAGAAAGGGAAGATGATTATGCCAGTAGACAAAATATTTGTTAGGCCACAAGTAGATTACAGGGTCAAACTATGAAGGCCACACTTACAGTGTGAAAGGTGCAGGATAAAATAAGGTTAATATGACTGCACAACCATAGGTGCAAGGGGATGAAAGGGGAAGGGTCAATACAGACATGAACGGACGTGTAAAAGGAAACAGAGGGGGAGTTTAGTTACTATAAAAATGAAAGGAAAGACAGAGCAGAGAGAGCCAGCAAGTTGGAGATCAATCATGGAAGAGTAAAAGGGTCCAATAAGTGAAAGAGGGACAGGTGGATCTAGGTGTGAGCTGACTAAACACAATGTTAATTTGGAGAAAAGAAGTAAATGTCGAAGTGCAGATGCAAAGAAAAAAGGGTGAGTTGAGGAGGAAGGAAGAAGCCTAAACCCGAGAACCCCTTCAGGATGCTGAGAACCTTGCAAGGGAACTGAGAGGATAGGAAAGCATGAAAATGAGGAAGGGAGCAAGAAACCTAGTCCATGAGGGACCCCTTCAGGATGCTGAAAACCCTGCAAGGGGACTTAGAGAGACTGAGTAAAAAAGGGGGGAAGGATGGCAGAATGACTTTAGAGAGGTTAGGCAGAGAGAGAGAGAACATGGTTTATAGGTTCTGGGATGAGGGGTATACAGTATATTAGGTGCACAAGCAATTACTGAGAGGGAGTTATGATTAGGCAGGGGAATAATAGAGGATATGAAGCAGTAGATGCAGGTTCTATGGTGATGGGTGATATTAAGAGCATGTGTCATTTACTGAGAGGAAGTTGTGTAAGACAAAGGATATGGAGTAGGGGGAGGAGCAGTGGTGGTAAGGGGCTATTAATTACAGAATGGGTAGTGTGTCCATGGAACAGGTTGCCCAAATAGGTTGTAGGAGTAGATTCTTCTGGGCAATTTTTCACTTTGGGTAGAATACATGGAGCTAAATAAAAGTGGAAGTGTATAGAGCACAAGGGGTATGATGAACTAGACAAAGTGGTGGTGGTGGGGGGTAATTACGGGCAGACTGGATGGGACAAAGGGACCGTCTCTGTCAGAAAATATACATGATTCTAAAATGATTAAAAGGTACAAACCCTAATTTTAGCATAATGGTGTTCACTTGTTTGCTTAAAGCTTTCAGCATTGATTTCTGAATATATTCTTCAACCTCTCCCTCTGCCATGGACTTCAGTCCTCCCACGGCCTCTGGCTCTACCTCTACTTAAGGTCTGATTACTATTTCCTTCAACAGCTATCATAGGCGGTGTATGCTTCACTATTCTCTTACTGACCTTCTTTTTCACCATCAGGGGGTTTGCTAGTTAATAATCATTATCTTCACTGATGGATACATCACACTCTAAATCCTCAAACCCATCAGTAGACATCTAAAAAGAAGAGGATATATATTAATGATGCAGTAGGTCTCGTGTTCTTTCTATTATCCAACACTAAGTTTAATATTAATGTGTTATGTGTATAACAACTCTAACCTTTGTCATAATGTGCATACTAAAAAAAAAAAAATTAAAGTAGAATACCGAGTACAGTTTGGCTGCATTACAGAAAATACTAGCTAAAATAAATTGCAACACTAAATTTCCACCAAAGGTCAGTAAACAAAGGCCATAGGCAGGATTCACAAAAGAGATGTGCTGGGTGCAAATGAAATGTGCCGGCACAAATTGGATACACCCACCAAACGCCGAGCAATTCACAAAGGGATGAGCCATGGGATGCACCATGCGCAACCCCACTGTGAATCATGTGGAAAGGGCAGGGCACAAGTGGAGAAGTGCCAGTGCATCCGGCATGCACACAACCACCCAGGAGAGCAACACAGTGAATACGAAGCAACCCAGCAAGGCATGTGGGAGCAACAGGGGACAGTGCAGTGGGGCAAAGGAGAGAGGGACACATGACCAAAGGGACAAACCAGAGTGGCCAAGGACACAACAGTGCCCCGAAACAGGCACAATAGTGAGACTGGGCATACAGAACAACACCCAGAGGTGCAAGCCACACCCCACACAGGCCCTTGGCAGGCACACAGAACAGGTGCACTGCAGCTGGCATGGCGCCACACAACAGCGGGTTAAAGCAAGGAGCAAGGTGGTGGCCACTGGACAAGGCCAGCACCACAGGTGGCCAAGACTGTGCCCGTGTGGGAGGCTACACAGAGTGACAATGTTCCATATGTTGGGCAGCATACAGTGCCACCACAGTGCCACACAGCCAGTCCAAACCCCCAACCACAGGACACCACACACCGGGCCACAGACCAGCAGTGCAGCAGTGCAATGTATGCTTGCCACAAGCAGCACACACAGACTGGGGGCAGAGACATGAGCAGCAGGACATGAGGCCCATGCACACACCACAGGCAACAGTGGGGCCACACAGAGGCAGGGGGGAAGCAGACTGCACAAATATGGGTGCACACAGGGGCATGGCAGCAAGGGGACAGTGAAGAGCCCATGACATATACAAACCCAGGACCATGGAACAATGAATGACCTCAGAGAAGCAATGATTTAATACAAAACACATCAACAACAACAATTACAAGAACAACAAACCAAACCACAAAAAAACTATATACAGTGAATGATAGAAAAAGGGATGAGGTGTGAGGGACTATTTACAGTAACAGAGGTGCATAAGGGGGGAGTGGGTGGGGACTGCAATATAACTACAGGACTAACAACTATCTACAATATCACGGCTAGTGGCGTGGCTGTGCAACATGCCGCCGCAAACCCCCACTGCCACGTGCTGACAGCAGTCTAATGACGACGGTCAATGTCATCTGCAGTTGGCCCTGCACTCTCAATTTGGGCCATAGTGCCACTTGTATGGCCTACTGGACTCCGCGCCCACTGTCCTGCTGCTGCTCCAGGGGTCCTCCAACACCCACCACAGCACCATGATCCTGGGGACCTAGAGCAAGAACACATAGCACACATACTAAGTGCCAATAAAGACACACAACCCCCACCAAGCAGATGCCCACCCCACCAGACAGACATTACACACACAAGGTAGCCACCTACCTGCATCCACACGGACTTCACACCACGCACCATCTGCAGCCGTCTACTGCCTCTCCTTAGTAGCCTCCATGGCCCACTGCCTGGCCTCCAGCCCTGCAAGGCACAATAGTCAGAGACTGCCATGAGTAGACACATCATTGCACAACCCCCCCCCACTACCAGTGAGGGCATGTAGTGATGGTGTACACAACCAGTTCAATACCGGTGACTGGCCTTGCAGTCTGCAGCTGTGCACAGCAGCCTTGCGTGAACCTCCAAAGTGCCCTGCCATGGATATGCCTCACACATGGTGGCCCCACCCCATGCGCGACGCAGTGTACCTGTCCCATACACACACCATCGCAGAGAGGCCCACCCCATGTGGCATGCAAGACAGGGCACCACGGGGCATGTGCAGCTACACCCAAGTGTGCATGTTGGTGAGTGTGCATGTGAGTGTGATGTTGTGATGTGACCCATCCCCACCTCACAAGTGCCTGTGCTGCACACGTACACATGATACCTACCTGGTCGTGGAAGTGCACCCCTGCATGCACGCTCATGCAGCCGCTCCAGATGGATCCGATCCCTCCAGCCAAGTTCACTATATTGGTGCCTGCACTGTTCCTCGGTGTGGGAAACCCCTGTGCACTGCACCAGCCACCAGGCAATGGTGGCCCATACCTGCACCCTGCAAGTCCTCCTTCCCAAAAAGCTGCCCCTCCACCAGCAGCACTAGGGCCACCAGGTGGAGCAGCTCCACCTCGAACCAATTCATGGCCCTTGGTCCAGTCCTCCCTGCTCTTGGCATGTCCACAGCAGAGCCAGCACACTGCCGTTTGCAAGGTCTGCACAGCTGAAATGCCAAATGGCGCCACATGCACCACTAGGCCACGTGCATACCCCCACGCACAGTGGTGTGAAGTGCAATTGGTCAGTCATGCACCCATAGGTGCATGCACAATGCGCATTGTTATGGTGGGAATATGGGGTCATGGGTCGTGACCGGGTTGTGCATGTGCAATACGAACACATCCGCCATATTGTGTGTGTCACGCAGCATCGCGCATGGCACCTGTGATGCATGTAACACAGTGCAGTGGTATGGCATGTAACACGCGATCAGCGTACAACCATCGACAGGTGGCATATTGTGCATTGCACATATGAACATGCATGCAGGTAGAGATGGCACCATGCGATGTGCACTATATGCATGTCTGCGATGCGACTTTCGGGCTGATTGCACATATGCTTTGTGGCGGCAGATGTACAATGGACATAACACATGCACACAGAATGTGCCCATGCACTTGCGCCCCATTCAGGAAGATGCCCCGAATGCACTGCACATGCACGGGTAACGTGCCATTTACAAATGCTCTCAATGCAGCAGATGCGTTATGCTGATTGGGATGAGCTGAGGGAAATTATGAAATTCACAGATAATGCACCCAGATCAGCCTATTAATGTATGCAGGGGCATCTCAGCTGTTTAGCATCTCATTATCACTGCCCCAGTCCTCATTTCCATGCCCTGATCCATAAATGCTCCCAACTCAGACCACATTGAGTATAGGTGGCTGAGAGGATTAACAGCCTTGGAAGGTGAGTACTATTGATTTATTCATGTAGTTATGTAGGTTGTGTTTACTGGTTACGTGCACTAGACATATTCTGCCTATTCTCAGGCACAAGCTAGGGAGGGTTATACAGATGAATGCCAACTGACTTTGTACCAGAGTAATCTGTTGGTTTACAATACCATTACTAGTGTAGCCAATCCACATCATGCAATGGTCAGTGGACAGCCTGTTGTTATCTAGACATGTGCAGGGACACCTGTTGCACACCATGCTGTGCCACACACTGTCCCACTGGCTACACTATGATGGGGGGGGGATGCTGGCAGCTGATGTGCCTGCACAAACAGTGGGAAGTGCATAGTATCAGTGATGGCAAGACCAGTTGCATGTGTCTCTGGACATATGACACTGGTGGCATGTTCATTGCAGTCCAGATGACCATGGCAGATGCAGCACTGCCCACCACAACACACCGTGCACCATAACAGACATGCACTGACTGCAGGCCTTGTCAGGCATTTGCTGTGGTGGCACACTGCAACCACTGTACGGCAGTACTGGGCACATGGGAACCTGCAAGTGTATGTCTAATGTCTGTCTCTATTCTCCCACAGAAGCCAAAATGTCTAGAGGAGACAGTGCCACCAGTCGCAGGTGGCCAAACTTCACCAAAGATGAGGAGAGGGACCCTTATAAAAGCATGTAACCTGCATTGTGATGTCCTGACAGGCAGGGGTAGCTGCCGTGCAGCATGGGAGGAGGGCTTGGAGGTGGTAGCACACCACATCAATGCTGTGGGCAAATACAATCAGACTCCACTGGAGTGCAGGAAGCACCTGAATGATGGCAAGCAGAGGGCCAAGGATAAGGTGGCCCACATTGAGGGCTCCCTGCGCAGGACGGGAGCTGGCCCACAGTCCGACATTCACCTCAGCCCAAATGAGGAGCTGCTAGTGGCAGGGATTGCCAGGTCTGCTGTGCAGGGTGTCCCTGGAGGGGGGGGTTCCAGACAGGTGTCAGCCCATTGCAGCACTGTAAGTAGTCATGCCCATGACATGTTAGGCCATGTGTCTGTGCCCTGGCTGCCATGCCAGTCTCAATGTGTGCGTCGCTATGCAACTGTGTTCCCGTGAGATGTACCATGCATGGCAGTGGCCCATGCTGTGCTACGCTATGTCTGACAGTTCATGCCCATGGTGGCACATGTGTTGGGCAGGTGCCAATCAGGCTACTTGGACACTAACACTGTTGGATGGGCATGTCGCAGAATTGGCACACAGTGTGCCATGGGGACATGTCCTGTCACCACACAGCCCCGGTCACAGCAGGTACATGGCTGCAGCAGTGTTATAGGCACTGCACAGCCTTGCCAGGGGACAGTCATGTGCATCCATGGCACACCACTATGACACACTGCATATGTATGTAAGTATGTCTGTATGCCACTGTATAATCCATTGACTCTGACCATGTTCTCCCTTCTTCTTTTCACAGCTCCATCCACAGCTGCATGGGATGCCCTAGCAGGCGATGATGCTGGCCCGTCACACAGGGCTGTGGGCATGTCAGGGGATGGTGCCATCCCTAGATCATCCACTGCACCAGTATCACCAGCTGCAGCACCAGTGGGGCAGGCCCGTCAGACACTTCAGCCAATGCTGCCACTGCTGGTGGGCATGTCACCACATGGCTGGAGGGTCTACTGGGTCTGTCTGATGATAAGCCAGTGGACACAGTGGACATCGCTGATGCCCTACTTGTGTTGGCATCAGGCACGCCAGGAGTGTACAGCGATGTCCCTACAGATGACGACACCACACAGATACAGGAAGACACAGTCGACAGTGGGGCACGCAGCACACAGGTGCCTGCACAGGTGGCACCTGACGCCATTGGTGGCCCAGCTGCACATGGCATGGCTGCAGAGACTGCACAGCTGCTCATGGTGGTGGGTGCTGTGCACTCTGTAGCCAGTCCTGGTGTGCAGCGGGATCATCCAGCGCATCACGTCTGGGTGCTGTGGGACACTCGCAGGTGCCGTTGGCCCATGGCTCCACTGGCCGTGGACATGATGGGGCTGTGCATGCCCATGACCTGCCCCTGCTGTAGCCTGCCATGATGCAACCAGCACCAGTGGATGCCCCACAGCAGGCTGGATCACCAGCTACCCATCGACGACATCACCGTGAGCCATCACCCGCTAATGAGATTGAGGGCTATGCTCGCCTCCTGTGAGATACCATGGAGGGGCAGGCATCCCTATGTGCAGAATTCAGGGGCCTCTGGATGCTGATGGTCCTGGAACATGAGTCTGTGGTTGCATGGTGTGCCCAGATGTTAGCAGAGGCACTCCTACTGTGGATGGGCATGACCACGGCTCTGGAGTGGATTGCAGCCACTGCTGAGGCAGCGTGTGCATCCAGTGCATGCTGTGGCCATCGGGCCACCAGCCAGACACCCAGAAGAGCCTCCTGCCCATGCAGGCAGTGGCATCAGGTAGACCCATTGCTGCTGACACCATCACCACATGTCACACTGCCCAGCATCTCCGGCACAGACATGGCTCATAGGGCAACCACACCAATGAGCACCTGTTCACAGTCCCAATGCAGTAACCCTACAGGGGTGTTGGCAACACCTCCTGTGGCTGGTGGTGCTGCAGCTGCATCCACCAGTTGTGGCAGAGACCGCTCTCGTATCCATGCTGCCATGGCGCTGCTCAGTGATGTCCAGGTCTCCATACCAACTGCTGCTGTACTTTCCACCTCTGTGTCCCACTCACTTGGATACCGATGCCTGGGGTGGCATGGGTGGCATGCGTCTGCCCCAGTGCACTGCCATTGTGGGCCACCTGTATGTCCGTGTGCACCACTGTTGTGCTGTGTGGCATGGGCATGATGAGTGTGGTCCAGTGTCTGCTGAGCCTGTGTGCCAACAGCAGTGCACACTGATCCATGCCTTCCTTGGCACTGTCATTGTACATGTGTGCATTGCAGTGTGTGTGTGTGTGTGTGTGTGTGTGTGTGTGTCTGGGCCTGGTGGTCCACGGCATGTCTGCATTCCACTGCTGCCCCGCCACCAGTGTGTGGCATGTGTTGTGTGTGTGCCCATGTTGGGCTGTTTGTGTGCTGTGCTGTGTCCACCGTGCAATGCACACCTGTGTTTCCACCTGTGGTCACCATTGTGCACCTCCCCTGTACATACCTGTGACACTCACCTGCGGTCCCCAAAATGCTCCTCCACCAGTGTGCTCCTATAGAGCCATGACTTTGTGGCCAGACGTGGGTCCTGTCCTGCCATTGGTGGTCCAGTGTTCTGGCCCCGTGGCACTGCATCTTCCTCCCCGCCCTCCTCCTCCCTGGAATTGTCACCCTCAATGGCCTTGACTGCTATTCCATGGTCAATGGCCATGTTGTGTAGTATACAACAGGCCAGGAATATGCCACAGGCCTTCTCAGGGCTATACTGTAGGGCCCCACCTGATGTATCCAGGCACTGGAAGTGCATCTTCAGCATGCTGAAGACGCACACTATGACGGTGCGCGTAGCGCTGTGTGCCTCGTTGTATCGCTCCTCCGCCTCTGTTCCAGGTTGTCAGATGGGGGTGAGGAGCCAGGGTCTCAGTGGGTATGCTGTATTGCCTGTGGGGGGAAGGGTGGCTGTTAGTAGACTGATCACATGTCCAGCATGTCCCCCCCTCTCCATGCTGCTCAGCTGTGTGTATTGTACGTCCACCAGTGAGTGCGCTTGTCCCTTCCCTGCCATTCTATCATCCCCATCCACCTGCTGTTGCCTGGCCCTGCTGCTGTTGTTGGCCTCAGGCCACCCATGCCATTGGGGTCATACGTGCCCCTCCCACCATTGTCCCACCCAGTGTGCATGGTGGCAGTGCCGGCTGTCTGCATGTGTTGCACTAGGCCCTGCCACACATGCCCCCCATGGCACTGCACCCCACATTCCATGCATTGCACATGTGCCACCCTGTACTGGTTGCTGGCTGCCTGTGTCACCTTCCCCCCTCCACTTTCCCACATCGACCGTACCCTCTGCACTTTGTGGATCATGCTACCTGCACACCTGTCCCCCTTCCTATCCTGTGCCATAGTGACCTATTGTGCGGCAGGTTGCCACGTCCCACGCACCAACTAGATGGCCGCTTAGTATGTCTCCTGCCTCAAATCTGTAGCAGAAGGTGGGCTGGTGCCATATGAAGGCATCATTTGTGCTCCCAGGGTGTGTGGTGCAGACATTGCTGATGCACCCTGTGGCATTGTACACCACCAGGCAGTTTACAGAGTGGTAGCCCTTGTGGTTGACGTAGGTGACCGTGTCATCACCAAATGGTGCATGGATTGTCACATGGGTGCAGTCAATGGCCCCTATGATGCCTGGCATGCATGCCACCCTGTAGAACTGCTGCATGCCTCGCACCACACCAGCGACCTGGGTTTGGGAATGGACTCAGGATGCCGGGGGCTGGCAGGGGAGAGGTTGGATCGAGCATCCAAGGACTGCTCTCTCTCCTCTGAGATGGGCTTGTGGGGTTGCATCATGCTTGGGTGGCCCTTGGTGATGACCAGGGGTGGCACAAGGTGTGGCGCCAGTATGGGAGGAGTTCGACAAGATGCCTGTGTATGCACTATGCTTCATTGCACTGCCAGCTCCTGGGACAAAACTAAGGTGGAAAAGGGCTGGGCGTGACTGTGCAGCTTGATGGCCGCGCTTCCGCTGACTTGGAAGCCTGTCATGGAATCGCATTGGGGGGGCCTGTAACGGCTGTGCTGGACCCTGCATATTGAGTGAGCCTGCTGTCCTCCGGGTCAGTGGGAGCCAGCAGCTGGATGCCCCCACTGCAGAACTGCAGCAGGGCACAAAAATCTAAGTAAGATAAAAAAAAAAGAACTGCTGTATGGCTTCTGTCCATTCTGCCTGTGTGCTTGGGAAGTGAATATATTCCAAAGCATGTGGTAGCAGTGCGGTGAGGAACTGTGTGAGGAGACAGGAAGTGGAGGCCTGTAAAATGCCAGTGGTATTCTCAGAAGGCCTCTGGAAGGTTCCTATGGTGAGCAAGCACATTGCTGTTGTCACCTTGGTCTCCACTGATATGGCATGACCTCGTCTAGTGGGTGCTTGCATTTCTTCATGGCAAAGCTCGCAGAGTTTCCTCAGAATATTCCTATTCAGGTGGTATCAGCCTACTGTCTCCGTGCCCATGAGCTGCTCGAAGGACAGCCTGGCATGATACCTCCATGGGGCCGGCTGCCTACAATGCCTTCCACCTCCCCATCTCCTCATCCCTATTATCAGTGCCACCATCACGAATGGTGCTCCATCCATTGTGTCCTGCAGCTTTCTCTCCCTCTCTGTGTGTGCTGCTCCTGTAGTGCTGCCACTGGCCTGCTGGTGGCTTGCACTTACGTCAGCTTCCTTTATACTTTTCTTTCCATGGCGCATTTGGTACATGTGCTGTATTTGCCCTGTAGTTACACCTTCCTTTTGCACTGTGAATTGCTTTGCACTGTGTATGCATGTGTACACCCCTTTTATTTGCACCGAATATCATTATCATGCATCTCCAGTGCAGTTCAATATACCAGATGTGGACTGGAGCATCCCAGCAGCAGCATCAACTAGGAGCAGATTTATCCTGGACTCCCTTCAGGGTGCCTTCCTCAAGCAACTGGTCATGGAACCAACTCGGCAGAAGGCAATACTGGACCTTGTGCTCACAAACAGGGACAGTGTGATGGGGGTAACAGTGGGGGAGCACCTGGGTAACAGTGACCACCAGTCATTGTGGTTTGAAATCACAGAAAGAGCAGAACCAAACCACACAAAACACATATCCTGGATTTTAGGGGGCAGACTTTGGGAAAATGGGAGATGCTTGAAAGAGGCATTAAGGGGAATGGGACAGAATCAGGGATTGAGGAACAGTGGGCAGTATTTAAAATGGGGATTATAAGAACAACAGAATTATGCATTAAGCAGGTTAGCAAGAGGAAAAGAAGAGGAGACCATTATGGTTTTCCAAAGAGGTAGCAAAGAAAGTGAAAGCCAAAAGACTGCATTCAGGCAATACAAAAGACACACAGGCAGAAGGGGATAGGGAAGTACCAGGAGAAACAAAGGGAGGCAGGGAAGTTAGTAAGGGAAGCCAAAGCTCAGACAGAAGAACACATTGCAAAATCAGTGGTTAAAGGGGACAAAACCTTTTACAGGTACATAAGTGAAAAAGAAGGACAAAGGAGGGATAGTTAGACTGAAGGGGAGGATGGGAGCAGCGTGGAGGATGACAACAGTAAAGCTGACATATTGAACAGGTATTTCTGCTCAGTCTTTACTAAGGAAGAGGGGGTAATGGGTCTGAAGGAGTACAAGGGTGAGAATGGTGCAGAAATGGACACAAGTCCCTTTACGAGAAAGGGTCCTGAAGGAACTGGAAGTAATAAGAGTTGACAAAGCAATGGGGCCAGATGGGGTGCACCCAGGGTCCTTAAAGAACTAAGAGAGGTGGTGGCTGAACCTCTGGCTATCCTGTTCAGCCAATCACTGGAAACAGGGAGGTACCCAAAGACTGGAGGACGCAGATGTAGTCCCCTTATACAAAAGTGGGAACAAAGAGGAGCGGAACTACAGACCAGTCAGCCTCACCTTGGGTAGTGGGAAAGATCATGGAAGCACTACTGAAGGAGAGATTGGTGGAACATCTGGTTGTCAATGGACTACAGGACCCAAAAGGCAGCATGGTTTCACCAGGGGGAGGTCATGTCAGACCAACCTCATTGAATTTTTTGACTGGGTGACTAGGGAGGTGGATCAGGGGAGGGCAGTGGACATGGCCTATCTGGACTTCAGCAAGGCCTTTGACACTGTGCCACATAGAAGACTATTACACAAACTGGGGAATATGGGTGTGGGCAGGACAGTAGTGTGGTGGGTAGGTAACTGGCTGGGTGGCAGGACACAGGGTGGTGGTAAATGGCTGTCACTCCACAGAGGGAAGAGTGACCAGTGGAGTACCACAGGGATCAGTGCTGGGACCGGTCCTATTCAACATCTTCATCAGTGACATTGCACAGGATATAGAAGGCAGAATTTCACTGTTCGCTGATGACACAAAGCTCTGTAACAGAGTAGACACACCAGAGGGTGTAGACAGAATGAGAAGGGACCTGCAGAAACTTGAAGAATGGTCAAGGGTTTGGCAGTTGAAATTCAATGCAAAGAAGTGCAAGATAATGCATATGGGGCACAAAAACCCTGGCACAATATATCAGTTGGGGGGTGAGGATATAGCATGCACCAAGCAGGAAAGGGATCTTGGGGTTGTCATCTCTGATGACCTCAAGGTAGGAAAACAGTGTGACAAGGCATCAGGTAAAGCAAATAGGATGCTGGGATGTATAGGCAGGGGCATCACCAGCAGGAAAAGGGAGGTCATAATTCGCTATACAAGACACTAGTGAGGCCCCACCTGAGTACAGTGTACAGTTCTGGAGACCATACCTACTTAGGGACATAGACAGGGTAGAGAAGGTTCAGAGGAGGGCAACAAAGATGGTGCATGGGTTGCATCACAAATCCTATGAAGACAGGTTGAAGGAACTGAACATGTACTCCCTGGAGGAGAGAGGAGAGAGGGATATGATAGAGACATACAAGTATCTTACAGGGAGGAACAGGGTGCAGGAAAACACTATTTTAAGCGAAAAAAGATGTTTCAGGACTAGAGGGCATGGGATGAAGTTGGAGGAGGACGATTCAGAGGAAACATGAGAAAGAATTTCTTCACAGAGCGGTGGTGGACAAGTGGAACACCCTGTCAGAGGAAGTGGTGGGGGCTGAAACAATCACGGGATTTAAGAATGCATGGGATAGACATAAAGGAATTCTAGAGGTCAGGGGTAAGGGGAAATAGACTTCTAGGAAAACAAACTGAACTTACAAGCTCAAATGGGCAGACTAGGTGGGCCATAGGCCCTTATCTGCCGACACTGTCTATGTATCTATGTATCTTGTTTGGCGCAGCGCATCAGGGATGTGCTGGCATATCTGTCCTGTCAATGAATCATTCCATGGCACATTTTTGGGATACGCCGGTGCATCTCATTTGCACCCAGTGCATCTCTTTTGTGAATCCTGTACCTTGTGTTCTAACAAGTCTACTGGAGTGTGCAGCTAGCAATAGTTACACTGATTCTGCCCCCCCACTCCCCTCCTCTACCAACATAAAGGTGATGCTCTCCTTCACGTTGGCCCATCCCCTTTTAAAATGTCCCTCATTTACAACATAAACATTCCAACCTCAAATATCAGTCGATATCACCTCATGTCACTCACCCAGTTATATATTTCTTCCATTACATGTATTACTTTGCAGCTTGTAATATTACATATTATCTGCCAGACATATGAAAACCTTTCTTGTATGATCAGTTCTGTAAACATAAATATATTAACAGTAATGTTGATTGTTGCAATATGGAAATGGGTGGGGGGTAGTAGTAACAAGATGTGATTCATCATCAAATGTATTACAATTGTCAGTATCCTTTAAAAATTAAATAATAATAATAGTAACTTAAAGGCAACAAACCACCTTTAATATGTTAGATCTATTCCAATTAATTTAGTAGAAAAAATTTGTTATATATAGAGGGTTAAAAAACAGTTAAAATGAGGGGCTATGTCTGTGTCAACAGAAGACTAAGCAGCAAAAAACGACAAGAGCAGCACAATGGGGTGGTGGTGGTGTGTGTGTGTGTGTGTGTGTGTGTGTGTGTGTGCAGTGGCGGGGGGTCTTATTGATTATAACTAAAAACCATTAGAAGCACTTCATCGGAAAGAAAATGCACCATCAGATTTGGTGACCACTTTAACAATATTACCAGAACCCAAATTTATTATGTCTGGTGTATCATTTTCACTGACATAACGGGTTTACTTTAGTGAATCTCTAGATAGTTATGTCATGTTAAGTTCCCAGCTCTACGCAGATACACAGATATGCGTTTATAAAAATTAGGTACAGGATCTGCATAATGTGCACAGTATACTGTATAAGAGGAAATATTCAGTCTTTTTATGTTCACTATATTTGCTGGTTCCATGTTAGAGTGAAAATAAAAAGACAGTGAATATTAGGCAGATCACTATAAATTGCAGTACCAGTGTTCCACCAGTGAAAATAAGAGGAAGTGAACATGTGGGGGTGTGCTTGGAGCGCTAAATATAAAGGGCGTGACTATAAACTGCTATACAGTATTCAGTGCACACATCCAATCATGCTTCACAATGTGTATGTATATGCTGTGCCATCTGACAATCCACTTGTTTTGTTAAACATTCATAAATTCATCCCTTGTCACAGAAAGAACAGCCGACTCCCATCACTGTTGATGCTATGATGCATTTCACTAGTGTAATAGCACATTACAAATACTAATATTAATGATAATATCAATCATAGTTTTATTTAATTTTTCATGTACAATATTTCAGGGATCATCAAAATTATTATTAAAACAATATACACAAATATTGGGCATGTTTTTTTGTTGATCATACCCAAGGATGGATTAAAGTATTGGTCACCAATGTGACATCAGATCACCTATGCAGCTCTTGACCAGATTTTAATTAAATCAGATTACAGTAATCAAACCTCTGCCATTCCTTGAAACACAGAATCTTTATCACAATGGCCTGTGACTGTTAATGTAAACCCAAGAATGAATTAAAATGTCCAGAAATCACAGCATACATCGAAATTTTAAGTGTCATGCGTGTGCTGAGCTCTAAACCATCAACTGAGTATTCCTCATTAAAATGCATTATTACATTAAATTGATGGGTAGGGGGAGCACTAATGTCATCAAATATGTGTTAGACATCGAAAAGCAAGAAGGCACCACATGTGGAGGGGAGGGGGTCAGCACGTTCACAATCAAAGTATTACACATGTAGCAGCACGATCACAACTAATGGGGAATCTGTACGCAGACACCACTGGGCTAACTATTCTAACATATTACAAAATGACAATGTAAGATTTCTGCAGATTACCTATTTACTTATTAACTGAGTAATCATCATTCAAAGGCAAATTAAATATGTTCTGCAAGACAGAGGCACACCGCCTCATTAGATGTATGAGAGAGGATGCTATATTATGATCTGGTCAGATCATTGCACAGTACTGCACTCATATAGAGGTACGTTTTCCACAGTACTGCTGATGAATGGTCAACAAACACAAAATGTATTGTAATACGATGCCAAAATTTGGTGCCTGACTGTCTAGCAGGTTTGACAAGTGGGTTCAAATCCCTGCATAGCCATTTACTATCTGCAATAGTATTTGAAACATGCTAAGCTAAGAGCATACTAAGTTTTCTGCTTCTGCCACTTTCTGCCCCTACCCACAAATCCAACTCCAAACTCACAGGGCAAGTGACTTTGTGCTGGGCATCCAACCACCACACCCTCTCCCTCCCCCCCAAGCCCCATCTATGGTAGCTCCAGTAACACATCCATTGATTCATAACTATGGTATGTGTTTCACATGTTTACAGTTGCCACACCAAAACTATAAAAATATTCAAATAGGTTAGTCAAGTGTCATATGAGACTTCACCGCTCCATTATAGGCACTTAGGAGTGACCGTGTATTGCATTAGTTGAGTTGACTATTTTGGTAAATGTTGAAAGCCAACAGTAGGACACATCCCAGTATATGTCATATTACAGCATTGTCAACATTTCAAGTATCACTCAAATTATGAATGAGACCCTGAGGAAAACGGTGTGGTCTCTTCTTTCAAAATATATACAAACAGCAATATACACATTGCAACATGTTAACAGTCCAGGGACGGTTGGATAAAATTAGCTTTTGTAAAAACGGGAGATAAAAATAGAAAATACATTAATCATAATTACTATTACAGTGCGTTAAAATCCAACAAATTTCACTTGAAATAGCGGTTGCCGTACCCACACACAAGATCGTCTTGTATCTTCAGCATGATTTTTTTTTTGGGGGGGGGTTAATTCAGACTGAAATTCTATTTATTTGAAAAAAAAAATACAGGGATTAATTCCAATCTTAATTATACGGACCCCGATGGGGATTGGAAAAAACTGGTTACATGTTGAGGTTCTGATCACAAGGGGAACCTTTGAGGTGCAAACTCTGAAACAAGTGAAAACAACAGCTTGCCTACTGCCTTGCCATAAATCATTTTATGAACAAGATTAGAGTCATTAAACAAATATGCAGGCTGTAACACCTTGACAGACCAGGAAGGGTTGACACAAATGACCTTCAGTACATAACAGGAGTGAAAACTAGTAGAAACTGACAATGTGTGAATTCTAGTACCGTGGGTTCTAATCCAACCCGCGTCAACTGGAAAAGATATTGTCATACCAGCACACATGAACATCTAGTATCCTTAGCATTTTTTTCATCTAAATCTGACAGTGGAATATATTTATTTAAAGACATCTGCAGAGGTTAGCATCCATTTCAGTTATGGGGCTTGGAAAACACAGGTTACGAGTTTGTGTTCTGATCGCAACAGTTACTTTTGAGGTGCAAACACTGGAACAAATAAAAACATGAGCAGGCATAGTGCCTTTTGATGTACTACAAGCGAGAGAGAGAGAGGAGGAGATGAAATAATAAAGTGGTATCACATTCTGATTCTGCAGTGTGAAACCATATATTCCAGCTCTTCACCCATTACTCAACACAGATTTCTGTGATTTTGTTGAGGTGCGGCAAGGGTTAGTAGCAGTGCAAGGACTATATGATATGACAAAACATGTCGTTCCCCCCTCAGGGTGCAGTCGAGGTGCAGGAAAAAATATAGCAGAGAATGCTTGCCTGCCATGCACAGGATACTAAAGTAGAGGATCAGATGCAGTGACAGAGGTTCACAATAACTGAACCATGCCAGCTAACTCAGGGTCACGTATCACACCATCGCTTTCCAAAAATAGATGCATGATGTTGCCAAAACAAAACATAGCTGGGCATATGTGAAAAATCACATTTTTGGGTGTATATGTGTGTGGTGTGAGGTGTGGGACTGGGGGGGGGGCAAAGGGAGAGTGAACTCACTTGACAGTATTCAAAGAATGTGTGGTTGGTAGGGGTAGGGGGGTTGGTACAAACCTGTCACTCTCAGCACACATTATTGCAATATAAATACAGAGCACAGAAGACTTTAACAGGGTCATAATAATATCATAGAAGAAATAAAACGCTTTATTTCTCCCATGCTTCTTTCGTCTACAAGAACTTCACACAACCTGTCAGTCTCCTGTCAGGACATCTAGTTCAAATATCGCTATGGGCTTATTTTTGACCCCCCCCCCGGATTTCTCCTGACCACATACATGAATGGAGATAAATCAGTTAATTAATTACTCATACAGTACAGGGCAATTCTTCTGTAAACCTCACCTCAGAGCTCGAGTCCATTGTGAGAGAATAAAACCACATGAAAACAACGATAGTTGCAGCACTTGTCTGTCACAAATCACTAACCGGCAGATAGCAGAGAGCTGCTCGAGGACACCAACAGGCTTGTCTATGTCTCCCTGGCTATCGATGCGTGGACACCTTCCAGCGCATCCACATCAGCAACTTCCTTGTTGTTTCCATGCTGAGAGAGTGTAGCACACACGTCAACACTCCCTCTCTCTTGTTAATGAGCGGTCAGCCCCATTATGAAATTTACCAAAAAACCAAAAAAGAAATGGAGAAACAAAATCAAGAGTGGGTTCACAATGTTTTGCAGAGGTAGGGCTCCTTCATCTCACTGCCTATTATGGGACATTTAGTAAAAAAAAAATACAGAGTAAAATGAAAGAGGGTCTCGCTTTAACCACGTGAATTACATTTTTACTCAAGAACTTTTAAACAGTGATCCCTGGTGGAAAGTAGACCAGAGCTTTTCAACTGACCCTTGGAACTCTATACTGGGGACCCCTGAGGGACTGAGTGGATGACTTAACCAGTATTTTTGAGGATGCCATAAATACTAATTTAGGCAGGGAATTGGCTGTAACGTATACCCCTTTATGAACTACATTTATGGGCAAGTCCACAGGCTTTCCTGCTGAACTGTAAGTGAGACAACCCACAGGTTTTATGAGTCTTCCAGATCTTCTAGGAGTAGGAGGTATTGGCACTGATGCTTCAGCATTAGCATTCTGGTTTGCGACTCCCCGCTCATTGTCCAGCAACAAGACAACTTCCGAAGAAGGAGGCACCACTGCACTCTCTTGCGGTTCAGAACTGGTTATAGGTTCAGGTTCATCACTGTGCACATTACTTGGGTTTTCAGGTTCTTGAGGCTCATCTTCATTGGAAAGAGGTATTTCCACAAAATTTGAGTCATCCAAGGCACTGTTAATAGCCTCAGGAATAGCCATTTGTTTTTGGTCATGAAACAGCTCACTTAGCACACTTAATCCAGCATCACCTTTTTTTCACTTACTGGCCCATCATCTGTTGCACTACCACCTTGCAATTCATTTGCTGGTTCACCAGTTTCTCAGTCAGCATCAAGCACTTCAATATCAGACAGTTCTACTAGGCAAAGGGAGTCTGCTATATCAGAAGTCACACTTTGGGCATAACTTTCAGGAGGTGCAGGCACAATTGAGATAGCAGAGTTGTCCAAAACCACTGGGCTCTTGGCGTCATCAACAAAGGTGGGACAATATGCTCCTTGAAACAACTAATTTAGATCAAGAGAACGGTAGTAAGCAACACTACATTTACTACTGGTTATCACAAACCCACTCAGCAGGTCAGCCCTCTACTTCCAAAGTGCCAACCTCTGAGTGCAGTCTTGTGAACAGTTTAACAGAACAAGGTAACCCTCTTGTCTGTTTTGTGAGTTCGGATCAACCTTTGGTCTCAAGTCTTGGAGGGATTCAAACTGTGAACCTCTTGTTAGCGTACCCAATGCACAGGTTCAGATAACTCTGTCTTCAGGGGGCCAGATATCTTTGTCTATGGGCACCTAACCAGGTGTACAGAAATGAACCCTTAAAAACTTTAATAAAGACCTCAGATTTAAAACGCTTCTCTTTCCAGTTTGGTATCACCATTCAAGCTTATGCCTAGTGTCAGCTATAACTATATATACTTTTCTTACAAATGAAAGAAAATCAAAGACAGACCAAGTAAGCTCTAAAAAGAGTTTTACTAAAATAGATAAAAATATGTAAAACATATAATACAGAACTATTATATCACAAGACATACAAATCTTTTAAAAGAACAAGGTTTTAAACAGTGCAATTCCTACTTACGGTACTTAGATTTGTCTCTCTTTCTAAATACCTGTTTAAAATGCTCACAGATGTTTCTTTGTCAGAGTCTAGATAGAAGCGTCTGAAGGAAAACAGAATTAATGTTTAAAAGCTGGTTTTCCTCACCTATTTTGCATGAGGTCACCTAGCTCCTCCCTGTCAGAATATATAAAAAAATATATCTATATAAAAAAACAGGATGTCTTTTCCAAGTATTAAATTAACTTAGAATAGTCTGTAATTAGCTTCTGGCCTGCCATGTAACAGCTGGTATCTAAAACCTGTGTGAGTGTGTGTGAATGTGATCTCACATGTTGTTGCAGTATTTTCTCATGGCTTTCATCTTTCAGCTGAAACCTTGCGGGGGTGAGCGAGGTCACTCCAAGAGCACCAGATTTCTTAGTGTCTCTCATGACAGACAGTCTATAACCCATTTTGACATTACAAAAAATGATACTACAGCACTCAGAACTGGCTGACCATGTCACACTGGTGTCTTCAGAATCAACATCATTATTCATTGTAGCACTTTGAGCTGGGAGCTCAGGCTGTCAAGCATCAGGAGGTGAATCTGATTGTTTCTTACGAGCAGCAGAATGGGTGACAGGCCCTGTTGCAGCAGTATCTGAAGGTGCAGTATCTATGACCATTTGGCCAATTGGCAGAAGGTGATTCCTGTGTATTGTCTTTACAGCTTGAGGATCTCCTTCAGGTCATACCTTGCATATGGGTACATCATTTAGCTTGCTGATTACAATGTAAGGTGTGTGGCTCCAATGGTCAGCTATTTTATGTTTTCCCTGGAAACCAAGATTTCTCATCAACACACCATCTCCAGCCTTTAGTTCATGGGCCTTCACTCGCTTGTCATGATGTGTCATGTTAGCTAGGTTTTTCTTTGCAGTCATGGTGTTAGCCAATTGATATGCATGGTTTAGTTGTGTTTTCAGTTTCTTTACATACTGTAGATAGTTATCAGACTGGACCCCGTTCGATGAAACTCTGAAACAGACGTCAACAGGGAGGCATACCTCATTACCAAACATGAGATGGTATGGCGAGAATCTTGATGCATCATTTTTGTTGCAATTATAGGCGTGCACTAGGGTGCATATTTGCTGACTCCACATTGATTTATCTTTGGGATGCAGAGTACCAAGCATGTCAAGAAAAGTCCTATTCTATCTTTTCTGTCTGCAGATCTCCTTGCAGATGGTAAGGAGTGGTTCTGGATTTCCGTACACCCCAAATAAACAAGAGTTCTTTAATCAGTCTGCACTCAAAGTCTGGCCTTGATCTGAATGGATCCTCTGAAGAGCACCATAGTGAACAAAGACCTTTTTAACAAGAACCTTTGCTACTGTGGCCACCTTCTAGTCTTTTGTTGGGTCTGCCTGGGTGTACCTTGTGAAATGGTTTATCACTACCAGCACATTACCAATGTTCTTGAAATCCGGCGCTAAGCTCAGAAAATCTATACCCATGAGCTCCATTGGCACACTGGTGGTTATTTTAACCAAAGGGGCTGCTCTTTGCAGTTGTACCTTTCGCTGGAGACATCTACTACAGTTTTTTACATGTTGCTTAACATCCATGCCCATCTTGGACCAGTAGAAATGTGCACAGGCTAAGTCCAGAGTTCTCTCATTGCCCAAGTGTCCCATTTGGTCATGGAGTGCTTTTAATGCTACATTTTTGAATTCTGAGGGAAGCACAAGTTGTCTTTTTACAACCTCTCCCTGATTATCAGTCAACTCTCTGTACAGCAATCTCTCTCTCAACTTAAGTTTAGGTCCTTCTTGAAACAACAGAGCAGTTCTGGGTCACTGGACTGCAATTCTGAAGCATCTTCTCCCTTTGTGAGGGCATTCAAGAGTGGTCTGATCATTGGATCATAATATTATTCCTTTTTAAGGTCAGCTGGGGTTAACTGTGGCAGGGCACTTAGATCTAAAGTGGCAAAATTAAAAGAGGCCACTGGCATGCAAGTATCAGGAGGTCCCAGGCAATCAGCTAGGCAACTGGCAGTTTCAGCAGATGGAATTTCACCTCTGTCAAATTTATGGCACAAAGCTTTTACAGAATGTTCTGACATTCTTACCCATTCTTGGTTGGAGGCAGATCTTCAGGATAAGGCATCAGCATCAACGTGGTTGAGGCCTGGTCAGTACTCCACCACATAATCATATGTAGACAGTGCCGAGAGCCATCTGTGTCCTGTAGCATCTAGTTTTGCAGAAGTTTGGATGTAGGTTAAAGGATTATTGTCTGTTTTTACTAATATCTTAGCACCATACAAATATTTGTAGAATTGTTCCACAATAGCCCACTCAGGAGTGAGAAATTCCAATTTGTGCACTGAATAACTCTTTTCTGAAGGTGTCAGACTTATACTGGCATACACCACTGGGTGCAGTCCTTCCGTATACTCTTGATAGAGCACAGCCCCAAGGCCACTTAGGCTAGCATCAGTATGCAGCACATAAGGTTTGGATGGGTCTGCATAAGCAAGAACAGGTGCATGAGTTAGCTGATAGATGATTTTATGAAAAGCTGTGTCACAAACTGATGTCTATCTCTGTCTGAAGTGTTCATTAGGCCAGAATTAGGTTTTTGAAATCTTTGTCTCTGTGTCTTTCTTGTATTTTTTCTGAGTGGGAGGATACCCTTGCATTAGAATTAACAGTGGATGCACTACGTTGGTATAATCCTTAACAAAATGGTGATAGTAGCCACAGAAGCCCAAGAATCCGTGAAGCTCTTTTAAGTTGTTTGGTTGTGACCAGTCAGTTAACGCTCCTACCTTGCTAGGATCTGTCTGGATGCTTTCCAATGACACAATGTGGCCTACATATTTTACGGAGCTCTAGAAAAACTGGCATTTGTCAATTGATAACTTTAAACCAAATTCTTCAAGTCTGCCCAGCACTTTGAATAGACGAGCCTCATGTGCTTCAAGGGTTTTTCCAAAGACAATGATGTCAAGGTAGACTAAACATTCTAGAAGGTTCATATCTCCCGCAGCATGTTCCATTAGTCTTTGAAAGGTAATTGGTGCATCTGATATGCCTTGGGGCATGTGGAGGAACTCATACAAACCTAAGGGACAAATCAATGCCATCTTTTCCCTGTTCTCTGGTGCCATCGCGATTTGATAATACCCACTGTGGAGATCAAGGACTGAAAACCACTTACTTCTGTTGAGTAAATCCAAGGCATCTTATATGCGTGGCACAGTATGTTGGGCAGGCATAGTTCTTTTGTTAAGGGTCCTGTAGTCTACACACATATGGATGGAACCATTCTTTTTCTGGACTACAATGATTGGAGAAATGTAAGGACTGTGTGATTCTTATATAGTGCCAGCTGCAAGCATTTCCTGTAGGTGGTATCTTACATCGTTGTCATCAGCAGGAGCTAGATGTCGAGATCTCTCCCTAAAAGGTCTGTCATCGTTCAGGTGAATATGATGTTCAGCAACACTGACACAACCAACATCTCATTCTTTAAGAGAGAACACTTTGGTTCATCGAACCAGCTGTTGACTGATTCTATCCTTCCAGCTATCAGGTATGGGAGATTCTCCAAAATCAAACATGTCCAGTGATACCTCGCACTCTGCTCCACTGTGACACTTGGATGGCAGCACGGCAGTATCAGTGCAGTAGACCTTGGCCAGGGTGCAACCTCAGTTAACTTTGATGTCCCAGTCTGTAACATTCTGAATTTGGACTACCACTCTCCGAGCATATACCTGAGCACTAACAGACAGCACTCTGGGTTTAACCAGAAGTCCCTCAGGTAGTCTTCCTTCTTCTGGAGCATCCAGCATTAGTATCTTGTTAGTTACATCTTTGCATAGGCGGACTTCTCCACTGACACTACACTGAGCATTAGGGGAAAGAATAAGAGGTGAAGAATCTTTCTTCCACATAATTCCCACAGGCTCGTCCTGATCACCTTCATCTTACTGTATCTACATCTCGTATGCCTTCTATACCATTTCGTGAATTTGTAGAGCTCTTCCTGTCTTGTGCACCTGCCTCTCATGACACATTTGTGCAAGACACCCAAACAATATGGGCATTGGTACCAGTCAATACTGGAACCCCATCGTATAGACCGGATAGGGGACACACAAGAGCTAAAGTTTCAACTGGATCTCCAACACCTGCTACTGATGAAGGGAAAGAAAGCCACACTCGAAGAAAACCAAGATAAGGATATGACTTGTCACTTAACTCCCACACATGCAGTCCATCAAGGGGTTGCAGAGGATGATTCCAGAGGTGTAGGTCATGCCAATCTCTAAATATTATCGTGACCTGAGATCTGCTGTCTAACATGGCTCGAACTGGGACACCATCAATATGTACAGTAGTCTCCATGGAGGGTCCCACCAGTTCTGATTATTCAGGAGAAGTATTTGCAGAAACTTGAACAAATTATCTCACCACAAATTAGTTATGTTGAGTTTGGGTCGGGGTTCCACTACAATTACTTTGTCTCGGGTGCTTTTTTGCAAGCAGTCTATCTCTCACCCTGGCTGGGTCCTCTCGGGATCAGCAGTCCCTCTTTTGGTGACCATCCTTTACACATCTGTAGCAAAATACCCCTATTCTGGGTCATCTGAGCTGAGATGGTACATTGTGATTTGGCCAATAGTCACAGTTTTGAGGGTGTGAAAAATATGCATTTCATGATTGAGCTGGAACACTGACAGCAGCAGGCCCTGGTTGGGTCTCCCTCTCCCCTGGCCAGCTTGGGGGTGTGCACTCCCACTCCCATAGCAGAGGCGTTCTGAGGGGTATCGTGGTCTTTATCAGAGGTGACCTTAGTGGTGGCACCAGTTTTCAGTTCTCTGATTTCTTTAAGTATCTCTGTCAATTGTGGAGAGTCCCTAACAATCTCTTTGTGCTCTTTGGGCCTCAAATCACACCCTTGAGCTGCAACCACCTGTATACCATCAACAGCATGAGCAGTAGCTGCGGAAGTGGGTTGGGACCCCCAGGGTCCCTCCTCTTTCTGTTTAGCTTTCTGGACCTCCTTTATCAACACTCTGTAGGAAGGTGGGTTGTCCATCTTCTCTTCCAACTGCAGCCTAAGGTCAACATAGTGGACTGTGGTGCAACCTCCTGTATATGCTCCAGCCGCATTCAGTTTAGAGCCTGAGGGGCCACACCTCCCCTGCAGAGCATTCACTGCAAAGTTTTCTCAACTTAGTCCTGAAAAGTAAATAAGGACTCTCTCTGCCACTGGCGAGTGAGTTTAAATTTCAACCAAAGGTCCTTATTAGATTCTGTGCTCCCTAGTACATCTTCCAGGGTGGCCAAGTACTCTTGGGCAGGTGCATCAGGATCAGTGGCATGGAAGACTTGGATGGCATCCAAAACTGGGCCCTGGAGACTCTCCATAATTCTCTTCCTTTTCTCAGCCTCGCTACACTGCCATTCTTGCATGAGAAGTAATGCATAGTCCATCCTTGTCTCCAGGTCTTTCTCCCCATTAGGTATGGGAAGGGTGCCCGAAAACACTTACAGCCAGTGGTAGGAGTCATGACTATTTGAGGGAGCAGGCATAGGGATAGGCACAGCTGTTGGCATGAGTGTGGGCACAGTTACAGGGATGGATATGGGTTGGGGTGACTTGAGCAGGCACGGGGCAGATGTAGGCCCCAGGGGGGCTATCCCCAGGAGACTTAAGTAACTATTTCAAGTCCTTGAGGGTTTCACCGACAGTCTGCAGCTATTTGGCAAGTTTCTCTTCAAGACTGTCAAATAAGGGTAGGGGTTCTGGCTCTGAGGGACTATCACCATTCTTGATTACCAACCTCCAGGCTGCCAGAGACCCATCAATGGCAATGATATTAGGTACCTTGGTACCATCCACGGGGTTTCTACACTCCACTAGGGTCATTAGGGTTTGTGCGGTCACATCGGCCAGCCAACCTACTACCACAGCTTCCCCAAGACATTCAATTTTTGTAAGCACCCTCAATAGCGTCTTTATCAGTGTCCAGGGGTATATCTAGCAATAGAAGAGCATTCTGAGGGTCAGTTTCCCTCCCCGTACAGCAACCAATTAACTTCTGCACAGCCATTTTTTCAGTGGTACTCATAAAAACTTCAGTTGCATTTTTACTTTTTGGCCACTAGGGGGTGCTAATCCCAGTGGTGCCTTCATGCTGTAACCCTAGCACCATTATACCAAGGGCTGCTACCCCTACCTGCTTCCCTGGCTGCAGGTTGAGGGGCCTGGGTTCAGAAATGCGGGGTACTATGGTGTGCCTACCAACAATAGAACTACAATTATGATGCTTCCACCCAGAGTAGTACTTAAGTGGGTTCCTAACAGAACTGGTACAGCCCACTGGGAAGCTATAACCACACACAATCCCGCCTAGTGACCTTTTACACTCAGTATTACAACTGCAATACTTCACACTTAGAATATAGATTAATACCAGCATTAATGATATGCTCATGCACCTTCCACTTACCAGCAGGGTTTGGTCTTCCGGCTTTCACCCTGAAACCCCTGTAAAAGACAGTTTCAATAATATAAATATGCATTTTCAATATGCTTTGCAGTACTTCAGTAACTGTAGACTAGATAATGATAAGAAAGACAAAGAACCTCTGTGTGCAAGCACTGAGGCAATGGTTACCCCAAAGGGCATTTGGGTGGGAAGCCAAGTTTCAAAGAAATACAAAATCACACATGCCCCCACAATGCAAAGCATCATGGGCTGCATATGCAAATCACCACAGAATATTATGCTGGTTCAACTTTAGCAGAAATGCATGGTGCCAAAAGGCCTCTCATGCTCAAAAGCCAGGTTAACAGCAAAACAGTAAACCAGGTTTATTAAAGGGACGTGAACAAGGGAGGGGTGAGAATTTAGGCAAATGATTACTTTACTGTACTTAAGACAGGCTATCCTTGCTTTTAATCACTTTAGTCCCTGAATTTATCAATCTGGCAACTACTGGGGTACCCACAATGGAAAACAGGCATGCCTGAGGCAGTGCCATGGGTTGGCCAGCATTGCAGCTGATGTTGGGGCCCTTGATGGAGAGAAGGATGATTAAATAAAAGCAACATACTTGTAAACCCATAACCATTTGTATCCGTGGCCGGATGGCCCATTCACATAAAGCACATTAACTGGCAAAACTGAATTAGATGATACCATTAAAGCAACTGAGGATTTGTTGCAGGGAGCTACCCTGATTTTACTCACTATACCCAGAAGAATAGAAGAAGGCACTGGTGACATGGAAGACCTGCTGAGTCTTTCCAAGAGGTGCAGGGGGCAAAACAATCCCTTTCCCCTGTGCGAAATACAGCTACAGCTCACAGTGCTCTCTTTAGTTTGAGAGCTTGAGCAGGACTGAACTCTGTTTCAAACAGTCCCACAGTTAGTTTGAGCACCCTGTATTCTGGTTGGCTAAAGGAGCTGTCAATCACAGTGTGAGTGCTCCCAGTGATTAGTTTATGCACAAGCCAGAGAGTTCACAGTTTCACCCATAATCCCTTGTAATTAGGACCCCTGAAGGACCCCTTGGTTCTGACTGATCCAAACCAGGAAGTCCCAGACCAAACATGGTGGCACTCATTGGGGATAACTGATACTCTGTATTGGCAGTCCAAACAATTTATTTTACTTAAAAACAGTAAGGATTTAGAAATAAATGTTTACAGCACATGAAAGGGATCCCTCTGCACTGTTAGCGATAGCACAGTGGAGCTGATTAGGGTAATGCCTGGCTGGTCGTGAGCTCCGTTGCACTTGGACCCAGCCCAGGCTATTTACACTGTACAAAGGGCTGTAGCTCTTAAAGAGATAGCACAGTGGCAGGGATGTGCGCACACATGAAGAGCAACAGTAGCATCCTCCTGCACATGGATTTAACTTCTCCTTCTGGATGTCTTCCAGGTAGTGGGCATCAGAGGAGCCCTGGAAGATACTTACAGAAGCCCTCCCCGAATTGAGGGGGGGTTACATTATTGCAGTTTTTCAAATAATTTCCTACTTTTTTAGACAGTATAATCGAATCCTTATTTACCTATGGGAGGGCCCTGCATTTCTATCCCCTCATAGATGCGTACATGTATGATGCCATGGGATCCAAAACAGCAACCAAATTGTCAGCATAGCCTTGTTATTACCTCACCTCATGAACGCCATGCTGACAATTTCAAGTCCCAGCTGAAATGTCATTCTGCACCCCAAGTGTGAAAACACATTTTGGCCAAGATTTGAAAAATGACAGCTACAGTATGTCACATTCATGAGGTGGTGTAAAAAAATGGCCATGTTGAAAATTTGGTTTTAAAATATTTAAAATAACCAAAGTTACAAGTGAGCGTAGGAAAAAATGTCAATGTGTACGCATAACTTTGCCATGTTTACATATTTTAACCCCTAATTTTCAACATCGCCTTCTAATGACCCCACCTCAAGAACAAGGGTGGTGAAAATTTACAAATCCCGCCTGAAAGGTGATTTTTCCAATTGACTGAGAAATCACCTTTAGGCCAGATTTGCAGAATTCCACCACCACTGTTAATGAGGTGGGGTCCCCAAAATGCCATGTTGAAAATTTGGTGACAAAATATGCAAAATTGGGTAAGTTATGAATGAAAGTTGAATATGCCATTGAAATATATTGAACCACACTTACCTTAGTTTCTCAAATTGCAGCCAGCAGTTCCAGCAACAAGACGTGTCTTCCATGGGAGAGTGGATCTTCACCCTGTGACCTGTATAGGTGAGTGAGAGTGTGTGGGGGTATACTGGGGGTGTGGGATGGGGAGTGCTGAGTAGGAGGTGGGGTTGGGTGCAGATCAGTGAGAGACCATTTTCTTTTTTGCAGGTTTACAAAAAAAAAACAAGGGGCTATTTTATTTTAGATAGGGAAGGTGATCAGAGGCTGAGGGGTGCTACTAGACATCAGGTAAGGATGGCAAAACAATGGGGATGGCAATTAGAGGGTTGGGGGTGCCACTAGACACCAGAGAAAGATGGCTGAACAACAGGAAAGGTGATCAGAGGGTGGGGGATGCCACTAGATACCAAGGAAAGATGACAAAATAGTGGGAATAGTGATCGGAGGGTGAGGGGTGCCACTAGACACCAGAGAAAGACAACAAAATAATAGGGACAGTGATCAGAGGGTGTGGGGTGCCACTAGACACCAGGGAAAGATGACAAAACAACAGGGACAGTGATCAGAGGGTTGGGGTGCCACTACACACCAGGGAAAGATGACAAAACAATGGGGATGGAGATCGGAGGGTGGAGGTGCTGCTAAACACCAGGGAAAGATGACAGAACAATGGGGAAAGTGATCAGAGGGTTGGGGTGCCACTACACACCAGGGAAAGATGACAAAACAATGGGGATGGAGATCGGAGGGTGGAGGTGCTGCTAAACACCAGGGAAAGATGACAGAACAATGGGGAAAGTGATCAGAGGGTGGGGGTGCCACTAGACACCAGGAAGAGACAACAAAATGGGACAGTGATCGGAGGGTGGAGGTGCCACTAGACACCAGGGAAAGATAACAAAACAATGGGAATGGAGATTGGAGGGTGTGGGGTGCCACTAGACACCAGTGAAAGACAACATAACAACAGGACAGCTATCGAGGGTGGGAGGTGTGACTAGACACCAGGGAAAGACAAAAAAATAGCAGGGACAATGAATGGAGGGTGGACAGTGCCACTGGACACCAGGGAATACTAAATTAATTACGGGGTTGGTGATCGGAGGGTGGGGGTGCCACTAGACACCAGGGAAGGATTAGCTCATTATGTGGATGGTGATCAGAGGGTGTGGGGGCACCACTGGATACCAGAGAAATGACAGCTCACTGCTCTCACTGCAGCCCACAGCACAAGTTCCAGCTGTGGCTGCAGAAGTCAACAAAGTCCCACTGTTCTCATACAGAGAATGCAAGTGAATGGCTCCTCTCACTAAGCTGGGCACCTGGAATTTTGAGTGCCTAGAAAAGGTATTTCTGGACCTTATTGTACAAAACAAACAGCTGACTCTAGCTAAACAGGGCCCGTTTAGTGAGGTTCTGGTGTTTGTTTTTTAAAATGCCAGTATTTTTATGTATTTTCCATGCTTGTTAGTTGTTGGAAAAAGGCAACAAGATGGTGGTTCTCATGGCAGAACATTTTTTTGGTGCTGTGCCAAGCAAGTGGTGAGAAACCAAAAAAGGGTTCTGAGACATCAAATTTTTCATTTCATGCCAGAATGTCATCTCAGAAACCCTACTGTGCATGCTCAGAATGGGAAAACACACATTTTTAAAGCCTTATTACTTTAACCAGTTACTATTTTTTGACCAGATCTTTCAAAGGCACTAACTTAGGATATGCCCAATCTGCCCTGCAAGTTTGTGGAAAAATTTCATTCCATATAGGCTGTAGATGAGAGCAAAAAAACATGTTAAGTATAAAATAATATGATCTCAATTTTAATAGCTGAAATCTGCTTTTTTAATACATATCTGATTGCACTGGATTTGACCTGAGCTATTTTTTGAAGCAATAAGTCTAAAGGTTAAGTCTCAGATTGTCTGTTATAATCCTTCAATTCATTCTCAAAGTTATCCAATTGTAAATTAATGCCTTTATATTTCCTTGTAGTGTAAGAAATAGATATGCCCCACAAATAGGCCTAAAAGCAATCCCATATATTTGCCTCAGGTGTGTCTGTAGTTGAATTACAATAAAAGAAAAACCTGGAGATTTCCTGGTTCAGGCTAGAAATATATTCATCTTTATTTATTTATTATAGTAGGGTCAAGGCACCATATAATGAGATTTTTTTCCAGATTTAATTTCAACTTTAATGTAATGGGGCTATGATCCTAAATTATAATCTCATGATATTGAGAATCAGACACTTTATGGAGTATGTCTAAAGTTACCAGAAAAAATATATTTGTTAATGTGTTTGATGTACAGGACAAAGAATATGAATATTTTATTGCATCAGAATTATTATATCTCCAGGAATCTTCTAATTTTAAATTTTTCATAACATTTTTAATAAATATAGTGGCTGTAGAAATTGTATTAACTGGTCCCCTGGATTTATCTAATATATTATTTAATATTAGATTAAAGTCTCCCCCAATCAAATAGGGTGTCATGAAAGTCCCTAAATTCAAGAAAAAGTCATTAAAAAGGATGGGTCATTCTCATTAGGTCCATAAAGGTGCACTACAGCAAAGGAGTAACCCAGAGTGATTATCTCTCGAAGTACGTATCTTCCTTTAGTAGCTTGTAAGGATTGGCCTAATTTCAATATGCCATTTTTTCTAATATATCAAGTGACCACTCTAGCAGTAGTAGAAAAAAGGAAGCAGAGCTTGGATCCCATTTTTTTCTGAAAAAAAATGTGTCTTTTTATGAAAAAATGAGTCTCCTGCAACAGTAGTATATCTGTCCTCTTCCTATTAAAATAATTAATTATTTTGTTAACTTTAATGGAATCCCTTAGACCTTTCATATTCCAATATGGAGGGATTGACCCATGTCAGGGTATGGGTTTACTGAGCATTAATCCATGCTAGAGGGGGGACGTCAATCACCCAGGCATGGATTAATGCTCAGTAAACCCATACCCTGGAGTGGGTTAATCCTCTCATAACATGGGCAATGTTATGTTAGAGGTTCACCTAAAGAAACAGTAAAATAAAGCCATGTGAACATGCAGCTGTGGGTATATCAGGGATTAATCAACTGTCAGGTGACCTATTTGGACAAATCAGAAGGCAATATTTTCAGAACCCATGTTATAAAATATATTAATCACTACACTATTCATAAATGTATAAAAAGTCATGATTCCTAACGATGAAACTAGTAAAGGAGCATAACAAGTGTGTCTGTATTTTTTAATACTCATTCTAATTTTCTAACCCCCCACGCATATCCCCAAAACTAACCAACTCATCCCCCATTTAAAAAAAAACCTCTTCTAATCTCATCCTTCTTGTATGAAATAGCTTTCCAATCTCCCCCCTTACCACAATCCCTCCCTCTCATGTGGGTATTAACAAAGATAGCCGGTGAGATGTGTACTCACCCACCTAGGTGAAAGAGATCAGGAATCGCCGTGGGGGTCAGCATGCATAAATTCGAAGGAAAAGTGAAGTTAAAGAACACCCTCTGTGTGAAGTAATATAGGGGAAGAGGCTAGCTAAAAAAAAAAAAACATTAAAAAGAGTAAGTGTATTTATAATACTGCCACCATGTAAGAGAGTGCAAGGTGTACAGCCATAATTACCTAAAGTAAATAAAAGAGTCCTCGTGGTTTCATATCTGTGTTGACTATTCATATAAATAGTATTCTATCAAGGCTTCCAAGTTTCTAATATTATAGTTACCCTTATATTATAGGGTCTAAGTAACCCACTCTAACACACAGGATCAAGTCCGAAGGATATTTTTCTCCTAATAGTTATCAATACGGTTATTAATCTACAGTCAGTTATAAATTTGTAGTCATTAAGTTGCCCAACAGTCAATGATGACAAGGGGTGAGGGTCTTTTTTCATATCATGGACATCTGCTTCAGGAGATTTACTTGGAGCAACTGATTCCTATAGTTCCATTGAAGTTCCTGTAGTGGTTCGTATCCATTTGAAGTTACTGGTTGTGTCTTTTTCAAAACTTCCTGATATGCAGTTGCCCATGCATCTTGTGGAAAAATACTTGCTGCAGCCAAAGCCTGAGAAGCTTCTGTGGGATTTGTAAAGTATCTGATTTGACCATTCAAATAAAACTTAAGTTTAGCTGGGGGAAGCAAAGAATATTTGATACCTGTAGCTCTTAAAGTAGACTTAACTTGGTCAAAGGATTTCCTTTGTTGTTGAGTGGCCTGACTGATAGGCATGACATTTCTAATTTTCATACAGCAACCCCCTATCAATTCTGGTTTTTGCAAAATGTTTTCCTTTTTCTGGAATCTATAAAGTTTTATAAATACAGTTTGAGGAGAGTTTTAATGGATGTCTGTTTAGGGAGCTGCTTGTTGGGTGGGCTCTGTCTAATCTTATAGTTTTTTCAGAGTATTTCCTGCTCATAAAGATTATTTTCTCAAAGAATTTTAATGGGTCCCCCAAACCTTCCACCCCTTTGGTACACACATAAGTTTAAGATTTTCCCTTCCTGATCTATCCTCTTGGTCCTGGATCTTTGCCATAAGAAATTTCAGTTATGATTCACGTTTAGAAACAGTCTGCTATGGGGCAAACATTTTTTTTCTGTATTGATGATTCTTTCTTCTAACATATCTGCCCTGAGTGTTAAAGCTTCCATTTTGGTATTGACATTGGCCGTTGCCTGGAACTGTTCTGACGTGGTACTGTATATTTTTTCAAACCCTCCTTGGATTTCATTGTGCATTGTAAGTAGATCTTTTCTGAGATCCAGGACCCATGTTAAAGAGTTTGAGCTTTCCCCTCCTCATTATATGGGAACATTACTTCATTCATATTTGAAGTGGCTATATCCATTACGTTCACTTGGTCTGGTATTGGTGTCTGCAAACCAACGTTATCATTTGCTTGAGTAGGGAGTGATTTTGGCAGCTGTGATGTACGTACTCATAACAGTGTCAATATATTTGTTTTGCCATTCACTAAGTTATTAGTGTCACCTGTACCAGGCTCTGGCACAGTTGGCATCTTCCTCCCAGTCATTGCATCTTTCTCCTCAGGTTTCCTTGACTCTTTTATGCATACATGCCCAGTCTTAGCATCAGCCTTGTTCTTTTTTTTTTTTGCTCTCCAGCTCTGGGCCAGCCTCTTCTTCAGGCCTACCTATGCTCTTTGCTACCACACTGCCCTGACGCAGCCACCCATCACCCCACATTGCAGCCCCACGGGTAACCCAGCATAACCCTTCATCAGATGAGTCCCTCTCCCTCTGAGGGGAAAGGTGCCGGAAGGGCAGGACAGTGCACTTATTAATGGCCTGGGTGCTGCTGAGGTGGTCCATGGACTGCTCAGGGTCTCGCGGGAGCTGGCGACCATCATCCGGTCGACCATGGAGCTAATTCCTCATTTGCTCCCCAGGGGTGTGGCGTACCACTAACGTTCAAGGCATACGCTGATGTTCAACCTGCCCCATTAGTCATTGAGACCCACTGCATTGCCATACTCCCAGCCCCCACCATGGGTCAGTAAGCGCTGGATCGCCTCCCTGCCCTCCCCTCGAGAAAAGGCAATCAGTCATCTGATGCTCGAGCCCTCCTCTCCCTGGCTGGCCCTCCAGCATCTCAAGTCCATTCCCAGGTTGCTAGCATCACAAGTGGAAATCCAACTGTTGCACTGATGGGCCAGCCTTGTTCTTTAATGAAGTACACTCCTCCAAATTACTGTCTTGAGTCACTAAATTATTTGACTGAGCATTTTTCTATAGTGTACTACATTAGGTTCTTGAATGGTCATTAATGTTTCTTTAGTGGTGAAGGCACTTATGTCACCATATTCATAAGAAGGCTTACCTTCTAATGTTATTTCATCCTCCATTTGTAACATGTCTTCTTTTGCCTTTTCAGTCTGTGGGGTGGCTCTGTTGTCAAGTCCGCAGATAGTACTGTATGTCTGGGGCTTCTTTTGGCGTCACAGATTCTGCAATCCCCTGAATGGGATAGTCAAGCTTATTTTTATCCATCACAAAGAAGGCAATATACTTATCAGTTCAAAGCTTAGGATCCTGCTTCGATTGGTTAGTGGACCAGTTTTGCTCTGAGGCATCTGGAATGTAATCCCTTTTTGAGTTGCTGTTTGAAGAACCACGGGCCAAAACAAATTTGGCGGCCGATGCATCTTTTCCTTCAGGGTTAACACAACTGATTGCTGCTGAGCTCCAGGTTTCAATTTATGACCAGCCAGTTCTAATCTCCCTCTTTTGATGACATTTATTTTGCAGAAATTCTGCAGAATCCTTGGACAGTCTAAGACCTGCTTTGTGCATTTTTCAAAGGATGTAAAGACCTATGCATACAGATACAGGTATGTATAAATTATCTTTTTAAATCATCACTCTGGAGGATGCTAAAAATAGTATAATCCTGCTATACTTTTCTCTAATCTTTTTTTTTATGGCAACTGATGCTGGTATGTCAGTCCTTTTGGAAAAGCTGCCCTCACTGAGCTTCAAGTCAGAGAAGGGCTTGTCAAAGGAAAAAAGCAAATCTCTTGGTCTTCATAAGCTCGCTCCACTTTGTGGCAACCATTAGCGCAAACGTATGCAGGCAGTAAAATGAAATTAACAGTGGATTGTCATCTCACACAGGAGTCTTGGTACACTAAGTGACCCCTGCCTGCATTTTGACTTCACCTACAGCCTATCATCGGCCATCTTGGATCAGTTGATTTTAACATATTTTTGTGTAGTGGACCAAACTGTTTCCCATGGCTTGTCTGAGGCTTCCCAAGTAAAAACCCCTGACCAGTATTTCACTGATTTACCAAACCTCTGGGGAAATAGTTGTCTTATGGCACTATAAAGGAGAAATATGTCAAAGGGTTCAGATGCCTGCTGTACTAGTTGAGGTAGTGCTGGTGCTCCCAAGTGTATGGGAGGCGACACCCCTATTGCTTGCGCAACTGCATGCCTTACTTGCAGATAAAAAATACATCCCTTACCTGGAGTTGAAATCTTGCCTGAAATTGGGCAAATGTGGTCCCTTTGCTAGATAATGTGTTCTACAGCTGACATGCCTTTATCGAGCCAAGCCTTCTTAAAAATAGATTACCCCCAATTCTCAAGTTATTATTGTGCCAGAAGGGTTGGGATGTGACTGCCTCTAGGTGGGTCTTAGCTGGTCTGGTGAGCTGGGTGTAGATATAGAAGGATGTGACAATAGGGGTGGTCCTCAGAGTTTTCGGTAATGCCACTGCCCAGATATAAAACAAAGAAGCAAGGGAAAGATCATGCGTAGTGCAAAGGAGTTCCTCAATTTCCAACCATTGCTGGCAATAGAGCATGTCAGGGGAATGTAGAGGTGTACCCATCTAAAGTATTCAGCCCTCTGAGGCCACTGATCTGTTTGAAAGTGGCCAGTTTGGTATAGGCTATTCTAGTCCATTTACCTTGCCAAAGAAATGTCAAGAGACTATGGTGTACTGAATGAAACCACTGAAGGGGGGCTTAACTGAGAGCATATTTAGGAGATAGAGGAGACTAGGGAGGATATTCATTTTGATAATGTTTACCCTGCCTCATAGGGTAATAGGTGGACATAGAAAGGTGGACAACCTGTGTAGGTCCTGTTTTCTTTTAGTTAGCAAGGACATTATCTTTCATCATTTGGTGCCAGGAGGTGGAAATGTGGATTCTAAAATATAGCAAAGTGGGTCCCAGGTGTACAGGATCCTGTCATCTAACCTTGTGGTTTAAGGATAAGACTGCCATTTTAGATACATTAAACCTATACAGAGAGATTTTACCAAAGTCCTCCACCTCCTTGAGGACTTCAGGTATGGAGCTACTGGGAATTTGGAAATGTAATACACATCTGTAGCTGCTGGAGCTGGCCCCCACCCACCGAACAGACGAGAGCTAGCTGGTCCCTATATCCCTTGAGCACCCCCCTCCTATGTCCATAGCTGCAGAAGCTGGCCCCCACCCACGGAACAGATGAGAGCAAGCCAGTGCTTAGACTCCTTGGGCACTCCCCTCCCATATCTGTAGCTGCAGGAGCTGGCCCCCACCCGCTGAACAGACGAGAGCATGCCAGTGCCTAGGCCCCTTGAGCACTCCCCTTCCACGTCCGCAGCTACAGGAGCTGGCCCCCACCTGCCAGACAGACAAGCAAGTCGGTGCCTATACTCTCAGGCACTCCCCTCCCTGTCCGTAGCTGTAGGAGCTAGCCCTGCTCACTGAACAGATGAGAGCAAGCCAGTGCCTAGACCATTCGGGCATTCCCCTCTCACATCTGCAGCTGCAGGAGCTGGCCCCCACCTTCCAAACAGACAAGAGCAAGTCGGTGCCTATACTCTCAGGCACTCCCCTCCCTGTCCGTAGCTGCAGGAGCTAGCCCCCGCTCGCCGAAAAGACGACAGCAAGCCGATGCCTAGACCCCTCAGTCACTTCCCTCCCATGTCCACAGCTGCAGAAGCTGGCCCCCACCCACTGAATAGATGAGAGCAAGGTACACCCTCAGAAACCGGCTCAGTGATTCTGCGCCCGCCAAGGTTCTCTGCTTTTTTTGTTTAAATTTTGGTGCCTCGCTCCTGGACCCCTTGGCTCCATTTTAAAGCACCATGATTGGGTCTTAGTACTTTCTCTATTTACCATCAAGATTAATTTAACTGTGTGCAAATAGTTAATTGTGCTAGCTGTTAGGCTTAGAAGTTTAGGATAAAATTAATTCCTTCAGGGGCTATTAGCTGATGGGCTTAGATTTTGACTCACAAAGTTAATTTTACTGGGAGTAAAACTTGAATTATAATACTCAATTTGCTGGGCTTAAAAGTCATCACAGACTATAAAGTCCCAAGTTTCCTGGTTGCTTCCCTGCATTAAATAAGAAGTGGAAGCAAGCTCTGCAATATTGTGACTAGGCTGTACCTCATGGATATCTGTAAAACTAATTTTGATGGGCTCAATTAACATTAGTCTTACTTCCTGGATTTTGTAAAACTAATTTTGCTGGGCTTAAAAACACCACTGACCACGAAATCACAAGCTTCCCAGTCACTCGGGTGTTCCCTGCATCAATTAAGTAGTGGAAGCAAGACCCGAGTTATTGTGACTAGTTTTTACTCTCGGGAATTTTCACTGGGCTGGCCATAAAGTTAGGTTTAATCACACTACCTCCTCCAGCATTTAAACAGAAACTCTATTAGCTCGCAGTGCCCTCAGCTTTTGCTGCTTGCAGCTTCCTCAGTGTGTTTTTGGCAAAAAAGTGCTACATTTTATACCTTATTGTATTCCTGAATTTGCTCCTATGTTAACTGTGATTGTTTTGCACTATTTTTGTCATTTCTCTCTTGGTCCTGTTGGTAAGCTAGACTGACTGTACTGCCCTTGGTGTAAGAAGTGGTAGCTCCACTGCTTTGTGGACTGATTACTTGACATTTAGGCTCTTAGTTTTCTACAGTATATGTTCTGCAAACTTGTTAACTGATTTCTGTTGATGACAGGATTCCTGTCTCATACTGACTTCACTTTCCAACCCTCTCTTCTGACCCCTGCTCCTCCTGTCTCCTCCCACTCCCACAATTTAATTTCCAATTCCAACTCTTTTCTCCCTTCTCACCTCCTCTGCCAGCCCTGCCTACTCCTTTTGTGTTCTACTAGCCCTGCCTACTCTCTACTACCCCTCCTCCAGCCCTAATCTTCTGTTCTTTCTTATCCACAGCCAGTGCCTAGACCCCTCATGCACTCCCCTCCCATGTCCGTAGCTGCAGGGGCTAGCGCCCACCAAACAGACGAGAGCAAGGTACACCCTCAGAAACTGGCTCAGCGACTCTGCACCCGCCAGTGTTCTCTGCTTCTTTGTTTAAATTTTGGCACTTTGCTCCTGGACCCCTTGGCTCCATTTTAAAGTGCCGTGATTGTATCTTAGTACTTAGTAGAGGAAGCAAGCCCCACCTTATTGTGACTAGTTTATACTCTCGGGGATTTCCACTGAGCTGGCCATAAAGTTAAGTTTAATCACGCTGGTGCCTCCAGCTTTTAAACAGAAACTCTGTTAGCTCACAGTGCCCTCAGCTTTTGCTGCTTGCAGCTTCCTCAGCGTGTTTGCAGCCCGCCCACTCACTCCCGCTCCTGGCACGCTATTAAATGCACTTCAGCCGACTGACTCCTTCCCACCTGAGCCCTTCATCCAGTCACTGAAAACCTGATAACCCCAATCTAAAAGGCTATCACAGGTTGTTTTGCAGGTCAGCAGAGAACATACTAGTTGCTTATTGTCACTCAGTAACCCAATTAGCCAGAGTGATATCTTGCAGCCTCCCCTTCTAAACCCTATCCTCTAAACCCTTTCTTCTCCCACCCAATTAAACCCTATCTTTTCCCTGCCATTCCATTGTAGCTTATACAATCCATCCCCACATTATCCTGTCTTACACTTTCTGTCTCCTCAAGTCTCCCCACTCCCACCCCCTAGGTGTCACTGCTGTGCACCGCACTCTAATCCCTCCATGCCCCTCCCCCGGTCCCCCCACACAACTTTACCCTGCCCTCTCTGGTCTCAAACCTTTGACCCCCTACTCTAGGGCTGCTTCGCTAACCTGGACTTTATGGACTTGAACCTTGACCCTCTACACTAAGGGCTACATCCCTGCAGCCTCTTTGTCTCAATACACTTTTTGCTATTCTTATGCCTTCCACCAACTGTCCCTCTCCCTTTTCTCTCCCTCTCATCCCCTCCTGCCTTATCATTCCCTCTCTGTACCCCTTATTCACCAATCTACGATATGCTGACGCATCTCATTTTTTCCTGTCTCCCACTCCTCCTCCTCCTCCTAACTCTCCCTACCTACTTCTACCCTACCCCCACCCCCTCGTCTCTCCCATCTCTTTCTCCTCTTTTGTAACTGTGCATATGGGCACAATACCCCTTAATACAACTTTCACCACAACCTATCTCCATATCCTTCCTTTCTTCCACCCACCTAGCCTTCCTCCTTCCCCCTTATCTACTCCCCCCAACTCACCCTCTCATTTCACATCCCTACCCCTAGGAAAATTGTAATTGCAAATGTCTCCAGTCCAAGTTTCTGAAGCACTGTATTTACAGAGTAGCTTTACTTCTCTTTCTCCTATCTGGCAATATTCACCCCAACCCTGGCCCCCATACCCTCACAGCATTAAGGCCTCACACAGTCATATTACTATTGCCTCCATTAATAGTCGTAGTTTGTTTCCCAAACTTGATGACCTGCTCGTCTGGGTCAAACAGCATTCTCCTGATGTTCTTGCCCTTAATGAGACATGGCTGTCACCAAAAGTCCCCGACTTCGAGATTTCACTCTCTGGTAATGTCACATTTAGACAAGACTGCCTTGGCAAAAGGAGGGGGCTGTGCCATCTATCTCAAAGATACCCTGAAAGGGCAAACCTTTCCTCCTGCAAATACTGCCAACTACTCCCAAGTCCTAGCTATTAAAATATTCCTGGGTCAGCAGGGTAAAACTCTAACTGTCCTATCTGTTTACATCCCTCCATGTAACCAATATGCTGGCCTTAAACTAGTTGTTGATTACCTTACCAACCTCCTCTACCACTCTGATAGTAGCTGTTGGGGACTTCAACATCAATTGGCTTGCTCAAGATGCTGACCCTTACAAAGATGCCCTCTCAGCCATCAGCCTCACCCAGATGGTACCCTCCCCTACCAGGGTCAACCTTTGGACTGGCAATAACTCCCTTCTCAATTTTTTTCTTACCACCCACCCTAACAGAATCACCAGCACTTCTGTCCTTCCTGATTCGCTAAGTGATCAGTCACCTGTCCTGTGCCTCTAGGAGAACAAGTTGCCTAAACCTCAGCCTAAAGTCATACATCAGCGACTACTAAAAAAGGGCAAACTCAAACAACTTCAGTCCCACCTGGCCCACTGTGACTGGTCTCCCTTAGACGCATTCAATAACATTGATGCCAACAGAGCCACCACCACTACCTCAGAGGTTGCGAAGAAAGCACAGCAGTTGGACCACAGCGGGCTCAGGGAGGGTGAGGATGGGGGAACAGAGGCACACTCAGTCAGTTGTTCCACTCCACAATCCATACACCATTCTGGGGGAGCATAGCTCCCCTATGGATGCACCCGCAGAGGAGACTAAGGAGGCTGAGGACAACTGTCACAAGGAGGCCCACAGGAAGGAGGCAGAGGACACCACAAGGAAAGGAAGCAGCTCCTGGTGGGGACTCAATTATAGGGGGATAGAACTGGGGAGCAGGGAAAACTGAAGTAGGTTGCCTGCCTGGTTGGCTTTGAGGGACAGGAAGCGCATCCTCAGGATCACGAGAACAGCTGCACGGGAGTTCGAGCTGGACGTCATTGTCCACTTAGGGACAAATGACTTGGCTCATCATGAGATTAGAGCAGTGTAGAAGGACTTTGTAGAATTGGGGAGGGGCCTAAGACAAGTAGTACACACAGTATCCTTCTCAGAGGTGCTGCCTGTCAATGGCATGAGTGAGGCGAGGGTACTTTGCACCATGCAGTTTAATGAATGGTTGAAAAAATGGTGTGGAGCACAGGGGTTTGGCTTCATTGGGGACAGGGGTTCCACCTGGAGGGACACCAGCCTATACTGGTAGGACGGTCTGCATCTGTCCAGGAAGGGAACAAGTCTTTTGAGCAATCGGTTTAAATGATTCATTGGCAAGCTTTTAAACTAGTCAAGGGGGGAGGCAGCAGGAAAATCCCAGCCTCTCCCTACAAAACAGGGTACTAAATGAGAAAAAGACTGAGGTAGAAAAGTCAGTGGGGGTTGCTGCAACAGAAGGTAAAGCCATCAAAAAATTGAGAGCAATGAGTACCAATGCCCATAGTCTGAATAACAAGCTTCCTGAATTAGTGGCCTTGATGGAAGAGGAACATCTGGATATCGCAGCAGTCACAGAAACATGTTACACACAAAACCATGACTGGGACGTAAATATACCAGGATACACTATCTACAGGAGGGACAGGGAGGGTAAAGAGGAGGAGGAGTAGCTCTTTACATAAGGGAAGGAATCAAAGCAACAGAACAAAAGGGTAAACAGGGAGGAGAAGAAGCACTGTAGGTAAATTTGGAGACTGGCAATGGCACCACAATCCATACAGGGGTTTTATACAGAGCCCCTTCTCAGGGGGAGGAAATGGACAAGAAAATGATAGAAAGTATACTTAAAATGGCAGAAAAAAGGGAGCTATTGCTGATGGGTGATCTGAATATGCCAGATGTTAACTGGAGTGCAGTTGCAGCAGCCACTTTGAAGAGTGGGGTTATTCTAGATGCCCTACAGGGGGCATGCCTTAGACAACTAGTATTGGAGCCCACTCAAGAGGGAGCAATCTTAGACCTAGTTCTCTCAAATGGAGATGAAGAGAGGATCACAGATGCAGAAGTGGGTAGCCATCTGGGAACTAGCACCATCGAACAGTATGGTTCACAATAAACACAGCAATAGAGTCAAGCTATACAAAGGCAAAAGTACTGGACTTTAGGAGGGCTGACTTTGCAAAATGGGTGAGTGCCTAAGGAATGCACTAGCAAATGGGCAGGAAGGAGGGGTGGAAGAACAATGGGGAATAATAAAAACTGCCATCACAGAGGTAACAAGCCTTTGTGTGAAGCAAATAAACAAAATGAAACGATGTAAGAAACCACTATGGTTCTCAAAGAAAGTGGCAGTGAAGGTTCAAGAGAAAAAGAAAGCATTCAGGAAGTACAAGGAATCACAGAAGGAGCACGACAGAGAACTGTATTAGTTAAAGCAAAAGGAAGCTTGGAAGGCAGTCAGAAGAGCAAAGGCCCAAACCGAGGAAAAGATAGCCAACTCAGTTAAGAAGGGGGATAAAACCTTTTATAGGTACATCAGGAAGCTAAGGAAGACCAAGGGAGGGATAGTGAGGCTTAATAAAGGGAGGGAGGGTGGGCAGAGGGCGACTGTGAAAGGCAGAGATACTAAACAAATATTTTTGCTCAGTATTTACAAAGGAAGAGGGGAGGTATCTAAAACAAACAGTAGAAACACTCTTGATAAGAAGTTGATACCAGCCCATTTACAGAAGAAAGGGTTCTGAAAGAACTCTTAAAACTGAAGGTGGACAAAGCAATGGGTCCTGATGGGATTCATCCCAGAATTCTAAAAGAACTAAGGGTAGAACTAGTGACACCACTGACTACCCTCTTTAACAAATCATGGGAGGATGGGGTGGTACCCGAGGACTGGAGGAGGGCAGATGTGATTCCCCTTCACAAAAGTGGGAGCACGGCAGAAGCAGGAAACTACAGACCTGTTAGTTTGACCTCAGTGGTAGGGAAAATGATGGAATCACTTCTGAAGGAAAGAATTGTCGAGTATCTAGAGGCCAGAGGGGCACAGGACCCAAGGCAGCATGGATTCACAGCGGAAAGGTCATGCCAGACGAATCTGACAGATTTCTTTGACTGGGTGACCAAAGTAGTAGATCAGGGAGGGGCTGTGGACATGGCTTACCTAGACTTTAGCAAGGCATTTGACACAGTCCCACACAAAAGATTAATATACAAGTTAGCCAGCCTGGGAGTGGGTCCCAAGATGACAGCCTGGGTAAAGAATTGGCTGGAGAATAGGACACAGAGAGTAATAGTAAATGGAGTCCACTTGGAAGAAAGGGGGGTTACTAGTGGGGTACCTCAGGGTTCAGTATTAGGACCGGTGCTCTTCAATGTAATTATAAGCGACATTGCAGAGGGACTGGAAGGAAAAGTATGTCTCTTTGCAGATGACACAAAGATCTGCAACAGAGTTGATGCACAAGGTGAAGTGGAAAGGATGAGATGGGACTTGGCAAGGTTAGAGGAATGGTCAAATGTATGGCAGCTTAGATTCAATGCTAAGAAGTGAAGTTAATGCACCTGGGAAACATAAACCCAGGGAAGAGTACACAATGGGGGTGAGATACTAACAACAACAAAATGGAAAGGGACCTGGGGTAGTCATATCAGATGACCTAAAGGTGGGCAAGCAATGTGAGAGGGCAGCAAGGAGGGTTGGGGGATACTGGGATGCATGGGGAGGCATCACCAGTAGAAAACAGGAAGTTATTATCCTCTGTACAGACAGCTGGTGAGGCCCCATCTGGAGTACTGCGTGCAGTTCTGGAGACCCAATCTCCAGAAAGACATAGACAGGATGGAAGCTGTCCAGGGAGGGCAACTAAAATGGTGCAGGGTCTGCACCTGAAGACATATGAAGAGAGACTTAAGGAGCTTAATATGTATAGCCTCGAGGGAAAGGGGGGACATGATATAAACTTTCAAGTACCTCAAGGGAATCAACAAAGTCTAAGAGGTAGCATCTTTCAAAAGAAGGTGTGCAAGAACAAGGAGCACAATTTGAAGATGGGGGCGCTCAGAGGTAATTTAAGGAAGTATTTTTTCACAGAGAGGTTGTGGATGCATGCAATGGCCTTCCGGAGGAGGTTGTGAAGTCAAAAACAGCGGTGGAATTCAAGCATGCATGGGACAGTCATAAGGCAATTCTAGCGGGTGGGGGTAGGAAGAAGTAGGCTGCTGGTTAACTAGGATCTGCAGCTTATCCATTAGGTAGGGAAATGGGCAGACTGGGTGGGCCAAGCGGTCCTTATCTGCCATCAAATTCTATGTTTCTATGTACTTAACTACTTCATCTCACAATTTAACTCTGCCTGTGATTTGTTTGCCCCATTTTGGAAGTGAAAACTTTGTGGTACCTCACACCCCTGGGTCACCCCCTCACTTCTTAGCTTGATGTCTCACAGAGATCACATTTGGCACCGAGTACAGGATACTAGATCCCAGGATGACATGCCATGCTGGGCTGCCAGAAATTTGTGCACCCGAGAGGTACGGAGAGCTAAACAAAATTGCTTCAAAATTGAGCTTTATAACTCCTGGGGCAATAGCCGAAATTTCTGGAGTAACATAAAGGATATCACTGGCAAGCCAAATAAAACATCGCCCTCGATGATTGTGGATAATGGTTCTACCAGTCAAGACCATAAACAAATTACTGATGCATTTAACACTGCTTTCTCCGACCTTACCAGTATACTCTCCCTGGACTTCTTCACTATCCCTGAAAACCTTCTGAACTCCGTCAGCTCCACCCCCCCACCTAATACACTGCCCTTTTCTTTCAGGTGAGTCTCCTCTGCTGAAGCCCAGCGTTACCTTCTCAAGGTCCTTGGCAAAGGCAGTTTTAGTGGGGACTCCCTTGATCTAAAACTCCTCCGCCTCACACTTGATGCAGTTCTATTTCCGCTCACTAAACTGTTTAACCTGTCTCTCACTTTTAAGATAGTTTCCCCACATATGGAAAGCCACCATTGTGACGCCTGTACATAAAAGTGGTGACAGGTCCCTACTTTCCAATTACTGCCCCATATTTATCCTCCCTCCACTCTCCAAAGTTTTAGAGTGCATCGTGTCTGACCAACTCTCTGAATATCTGGATGAATACTGTGTCCAGTGCCCCCAGCAACATGGCTTCTGCAAAACACATAGCACGACCACTGCCCTTCTTGAATACACCAATCACATCCATAAGGGTCATTTACTGGGTGCCATTTATATAAACTTCACCAAGACATTTGACACCATCAACCACCAGCCCCTACTCCACTCCCTCCCTGCACTAGGACTCTCGCAAGGGGTCATCAGCTGGCTCGGAAGCTACCTCATGGATAGAATGCAACGTGTCAAGATATTTGATACCTTTTCCTGTAACCTCCCTGTACATTCTGGAGTCTCTCAAGGCTCCATTCTTGGCCCATTACTTATCAACCTCTTCATCAACAACCTACCTAAGGCCTGTAACAATCACATGATTCTCTATGCTGACGATGTGGTCGTCTTTTCAACCCACGCTGAACTGCTTCATCTCACTGCTGACCTGCAATCCAATTTCTCCTTGGTTGAGACTTGGTTTCTTCAGCATAAATTATTAATGAACTATAAGAAAACCAAGGCCATGCTGTTCTCTGGCTCCCATTATAAGTTCAGATCTGCTTCTCTTACTATCTATAACACACAAAATCTCCCGTTAGAGCAGGTTAGTGACTTCAAATACCTAGGTGTAATTCTAGATTGCTCGCTTACATACCAACTCCAAATCAACCTTATCGCTAAAGTCATAAACGCCAGGCTTGGGGTCCTATATTGGCACCGCCATTGCCTCACCACTGAGGTGCTACACACTACAGTTACAAGCTCCATCCTGTCCATCATTGACTATGGACTTGTTATTTATGGGTCAGCCACTGACACCACCCTTAATCATCTTAAGGTGGTGCTCAACAATTGTTGTCGGCTTATCACTGGTGCACACAAGCATACCCATACTTGTGAGCTCTATGCTCAGACTGACTAGCTGGCTACATTTTATGGGCAGGATGTATCAAACTTGACTCTTCGCTAAGAAGATCAGCCTTAACCTCACTCCCCCCTGCTTCCCAGGTGCTACTTCAGCAAGCCACCAACCTGCGGCTCACCTGTTGTGCAACCAAGCAGCCCTTCCTTGTTCCCCTGTACCGCACCTCCCTAGCCCAGCGCTCTTTCACCTTCAGAGCTCCTACAGTACCTGGCTTAATTCCTTTCCTCCAGAGGTTGCCTCAGAACTAAAATTAGGCCCTTTCAAATCCAAACTGTGCCAATACCTCACCTCTCTTAACCAATGTGACTGCGCTTGCTAAGCTCTAGTGCTCTCCCCTCTTACCTTCTGACCCTATCACTCTATCATAGTCCTCTTTGCCTGGCTCCCTTGTCCCACTTTCCCTCTTCTATACTTCTTCCCTTGATTGCTTGTCCTCCCCCCCTCCTGTCCATCCCCCTCCCTTCCTCAACCCCCTTCGCTCGCTAATCTCTACTGCTCTCCCCCTTCCCTCATCCTATCTTCCCTCCTCTCCACTTTCTCTACTCTCTCCCTCTCTTACTTTCTTTTCACTCCCCACATTTATACTCTGACAAAGCCTTTTCCTGGCAGCTACAGATTGTATCTTCCTGTTTTGCTCTTTCAGTTTATTTATTATGACCCATTATATTGTACTTAGCCTTGCTCCTTCTCAATTTTGACTCTTGTGTACCTGTTGTTACTGAGCTTGTATTTTCTTGTCTCATATTTTTGTATCCTTGATGTGGAACCTTTATAAATGAGCCCTGAGCTCAAAGGTACTACAATTCTGAGAAATAAATAACATTAATAAATAAATAAATAAAATAAAACATCATCTGCGTAAAGGGACATTTTGTATTGTGTATTTCTGAAAGGGATGCCTTGTATAATATTGTTTAAGCTGAGTGTAATTGCAAGGGGTTCTAAATATGTTAAACAGAAAGAGGGAAGGGACACCCGTCTTGTACCATTAGAGAAGAGAAAACTAGATGACAGCTCCCTGTTAACATGGACTCTTGTGAAGAGTTGGGAGTAAACTAGTTTTACCCATCAGAAAAAGTCCTGTGGGATACCGTAGTGTTCTAGGTCTTTAAACATATACCCCAATGAGACTCTATCAAATGCCTGTTCAGCATTCAAGGAGACAAGAACCACAGGAGCTTCTGCCCCCCACCCCAGCTGCTGAAATGATAGGAACAGTTTCCTGAGATGGTCTGATGACATGTGGCCTCCTCATAGATTCTACTTGTTCCAACCCTAACAGGTTGACCCAGACCTTTTGCAGTCCAGTAGCTAACAATTCAGCTAGGATCTTCAAGTCTGTATTTAATAGGGAAATGAGTCTGTAGTTGTGGATCATAACGGGATCTTTACCTGGTTTAGCCAATACAGTGACAGTGACTTGTTGAAAAAGGGGGTATAGGGCCTGATTTTGGTATGCTTCCAGTTACATCATTTTTTAAGGGGACAGCTATTTCAGCACTCAAGGCTCTGTAGAAGTTTGTAGAAAAAGCATCTGGCCCGGGGGCGATATCTAGGGCCGTAGAATTAATGGCCTGTTGAATTTCCAGGACTGAGAGGGGTAAGAGAAGGAAAGGGGATCAAACTTAGGTATTTCTGTATTTGCTCAGGGTTGCTGACAGAGTCTCTCGGGTTGTATAATGTGGAGTAATAGTCCTGGAATTAGGGGTGTGCGAGTAACAAATATTAAATTCTGAGTACCATGAATAATACGCTATTTGGTATTTGGAACCCGAATACTGAATAGCAGCACTATTCGTACATTATTCAGGTCAGTTTTCCTGCAGGATTTTTAGATCTCACAGTTGCTGGACAATCACTGAGCATTTGCCAAAGCCATATCAAATGACTGTGGAGAGAGTTCTAAGAGTGGGAGAGATTAAGTGCTAACAAATTAGATTTACATCACAAAACCTTTGCTTTTTTGTTAGTGTACTGTGTTTCTTAGTGCCTGGTGCTAGTGGGATTTTTTTTCCCCAGAGAAATCGTCTGATCTAGTGATTTATTTGCTCGAAGCTGCAGAGAGAGACTTGCAGTTTCACTACCTTGATTTCACAGGCCTCTGTGCAGTGCTCTGTGGAGATGAAGAAGTGTATTGTGTTCCTTAGTGCCTGGTTCTAGTGGGAGAGTTTTACCCCCAGAGAAATTGTCTGATCTAGTGATTTATTTACCAGGATCTGTGCAGAGATAGACCTGCAGTTTCATTACTTTGATTTCACAGGCCTCTCTGCTCTGCTCTGTGGAGGTGAGGGGAAGAAGGCAGTGTGACTGAAACTGTTTTATATCTATTAATTATAGTAGTTCTAACTTCTAGCGTGACTGCTGTACGTATTTAAAAAAAAAACTCTCTTTCATTTGGTGGTGCACATAATAAGTATGTGTTGGGGGGGTGGCTAAGGTTTCATGAAAGCCAGTAGCAGCCAGAAATCTCGGAGAGCAGTCGGCTGACTGCAGTTCCACCGCCCACAGTTTAGGGCTAGGTAGTGATGCCGCGCAGTTGCACTGCACAGACACACACCTTTGCCAACCTTGCATACTGCTTACAATAATTTTTTTGTGCTAAAATAAATCAGTACATCTGTACATTTAAAAATGAAAAGTATTACAGTAGTTCTGCTGTACAAATCTGTCTTTAAAACTAATGGTGGTGTAATCTGGGGTTGGGCTTAGGTTTTACAAAAGTCATTAGCAGCCAGAAGTCTCGGAGAGCAGTCGGCTGACTGCACTCCCACCGCCCACAATTTAAGGCCAGGTAGTGATGCCACACAGTTGCACTGCCTACACACCCTTGCTGTCCTGAGTGCTGCTTGCAAGAATGTTTTGTTCTGAAATAAATCAGTACTTCTGTACATTTAAAAATGAAAAGTATTACAGTAGTTCTGCTGTAGAAATTTGTTTTTAAAAATATTGGTGTAATCTGAGGTTGGGCTCCATTTTTACGAAAGTCAGTAGCAGCCAGCAGTCTTGGAGGGCAGTCAGCTGACTGTACTCCCACTGCCCACAGTTTAGGGCCAGGTAGTGACTCCGCTCAGTTGCACTGCACTCACACGTTTGCCTGCCTTGCATGCTGCTTGCAAGAATTTTTTTTTGTGCCAAAATAAATCAGTACTTATGCACATTTAAAAATAAAAAGTATTACAGTAGTTCTGCTGTAGAAATCTGTCTTTAAAAATATTGGTCTGTCTTTAAAAATATTTAAAAATGTCTTTAAAAATATTGGTGGTGTAATCACCAATATTTTTAAGCAGTTTAAGCAGTTAAAAATATTGGTAATTGTTAAGCGGTTAAGCAGGCAAGGATCGAATCCTTGCCTGTTTAACTGCTTCAATTTCAAATTCTTGCCTGCTTCTCTGCTTGAATTTATTCTGTAGCCTGCTGATTTCTTTTTAGTAACTATTGTGGATTGCACATGGACTGTAATGTTAGCTGAAGTGTGCCATTAAGCCATAATGTATAGCTAGTGCTTCCTTTATCAAATCTAGTTTGTATCTAACCGTGATCTGATTGCTCTATTTACTATTTTAGCCCACTGCTGAGATTTTATCTACTGTTATTGTGCTACGTTGATAGCATCCACGAATTTACCTTTTTTTCTTGCTGTGCTTGTCCTCTGACCTCTTCTCTCTCCCCTGCCCACACTGCAAGCAATTCTCTTCAATCCCACCTCAGCCAGACCACCCCCCCCAATCTCTTTGTTTTCTCTCCCTGACTCCTCAGGGCAACCCCTCCCCACTACTCTTCTCTTTTCATTACTCCAGGACCCCTGTGGTCTCTCTGTCTCCAGCCTTTCCTTCCCCATGGACACCTTTCTCTGACTCCTTCTTTTAATTAATCTCTTGTCTCCTTTCTTCCCCATAGACCCCTTGCCCTTTCTAGCAGTGTGGATCAATTTTTCAGCCACCGCCCGCTAGTCCACTGGACCACCGAGAGCAAAGAAAGGTATGCAGCATCTGATAATTTAATTGAATCTTGGCACTCTCCTCAGACTGCCCATGATTGGTGCTCCTTCTTGGCAGCTGGAACAGTGCTCCCGATTTGTACTTTCACCATCTACCTTCAGTTTTGGACTGCTCCTTTATTTGGAAACACAGTTTACGATCAAATCCTTGCCTGCTTAAATTACTTTAATTTCAAATCCTTGCCTACTTCTCTGCTTGAATTTTCTCCTGCCCACCTTCCCCTGCCCCCAACCACCCTTCCCCGCCCCTGACACTCTTTAAATCCACTGTCTCCCCAATGTCCCCGCCCCTCTGAATGTTACTCTCACCTGATTGGCTCTCAGCTGCCTGTCTTCTCTCTATCAGGACAGCTAACTTTGCAGTTCAACATTATATAAAAATATGATAAAAGTATTGCACTTTACTATATAGACCTATTGTTCCAGGGATATAGGACGGGTTCTTTACAGATGCCCGTGATCAAGCACATAGCGGTCCACTGGACCACCAGGGATATAGGACGGGGTTCTCTTTTTTACAGATGCCCGCGATCGGGCACATAGCGGTCCACTGGACCACCAGAGATATAGGACGGGGTTCTCTTTTTTACAGATGCCTGCGATTGGGCATGGGAAGGCGCTGTCAGGTGCAGCCAGAACTCGGGTGGCCACTCACAGGTGGCAGCTGCCGTGTTGTGCCCTGCAATGCGCAGCTCACCTGTGGGTGGCCATCAGTTGTTCCTTTTCTTGGGGGGCGTAACTTTGTGCTTGCACCGGTAGGGGTTGCACATGCATGGCTCTGCACATCCCGGGCTGAATATCGGGCTGTGCAGGTTATGCATGTGCACGCCCCCCCCCCACCTGTGCCTGCATACATTACTGATGTGCTCCGGCACATCGGGATTTGTGCCGCAAACTTTTCCCTTTTGAATATCGCGCCGGGGAGCATCAGTGGGTTGTGCATGGTGCAACACTGTTGTGCCATGTGCAACTCTTTTGAATATCTGGGCCAATGAGTACACAAGAGGTCACTGAGCCTGGTATTCATCTTGATGCAGAACTTGATGCAAGGTTTGCCACAGTCATGGATAACTGCCATCACGTATTTGCTACCATGTTGGACCCTAGGTTCAAATGCGAGATCCTTCATATAGCCATGGGCAGCCACAGCGTGACTCATTCTAGGCCACAGCTGAGTGAAGAGTTAAATAGTGCCATGCAGGCAGTGAGACACAGAAGAGGAAGAAGATGCTCCAGTTCAGGTTCCTGAGAGAGAGAAACAGGTGGTTTGGAATCGGATGGTACTGGTGGAGATGGGGAAAGACGACACAGTGGCAGTGCAGAGGAGAATAACTGTGTGTTACTCAGCACATCATTGTAGCAACAGCAACACAAACTCTCACAGTCTCAGCCTCTCTCTCTCTGCAGAAAATTTAGTTGATGGCTACTCTGCAGAATCAATTGAGCCATTTGAAGTTGATCCACTGGGCTACTGGATTCATAAAATAAACTCCTCTCCTCACCTGAGCTCCCTTCCTCCTAGCTCCAGCCGCTGGAATCAGTGCTGCATCACCATAAGGTTAAGAGGAAAGCCAGCAGATTTATAGCTCTCCTCCCTCATTGGTACCAAAATGTTTGAAAAGTGGTAAGGCCAAGGATGTAGGGGGTAAATTCTCCCCTATTAAATACATTAACACGATTGCAAAAATGGATAGGGCCACTTATGAATGTGGTAGGCCCATGGCCCTACTACCCCTCCCGTTCCTGCTCCTATGTCCTCCTTCTCTCTCCTTCATTCCCTGTACCAGCAACAGCTCTACCAGCTCCCTCCCTTCTAGCTACAGCTGCTGGACTCAGCGCTGCATCACCATCAGGTTAAGAGGGCAGCCAGCAGATTTGAAGCTCTCCCCCCTCCCTCTCCTTCATTCCCTGTACCAGCGACAGCTCTACCAGGTATTGTAAGCTCCCTACCTGTATCCTGGCATGAGGTTTCATCTTGCTTGCTCTTTTCCAGCTGTACCAGACCACATGACCACAGGACTGGAGTACCACAAACTGATAGTTTTATTTTTATCTTATTTAGTTTTATTTTGTTTAGTTTTATTTAGTTTTGTTTCATCATCATCATCATCAAGTTTTATTTAATATAGTGCAAATCTCGTTATGAATCAATGCACTTTCCAGACAATATAAACATTACAGTGAAGTTATAACTATAAGACAAATACATACAAATAAAACATATTCATTCAGGGTTCCATGTCATAACGGTGATCACGGATAGGGGTGAGTGTACATCACCGAAAATTTATTTTGGTGATGTACACTCCTGGCGCACAGCAAAAGGGTGCCGGAGACTTGGATTTTTTTTTATGCGTGGTGCACCCCCTACTAAAGGATTCTCAACTCCAGGAGGGTGCATATCGATTGGGGGGGGGGTGCAAAAGCCAACAACAACAAAAATTACGACACTGGTGCAAAAAACGAGCGCTTGCCCAGAACTGAACCCAGCACCCTCCCAACCCCTGCCTGCCACCAACTCACCACGTCACATGGCCAGCTCAGCAGCCCACTGCCACACCACAACCCACAAACCCTCCCTCCCCTTCTGCCCATCACACAGTATGGTCCCTTCCCCCGTTCACGTGTTCATATAGCAACATCTTGTCGCTATATTCACCGCCCTCCCATCTGATCACTCTCCCCTGCCCGGGAGCTCTGTTCACAGCCACCATGATTGAGTCACCCTTTTTCAAAGTGCTCAATCGCGGTCGCCATCATCACAGGCTACCTTCAGTCAACCATACAAAATCATTAGCCTACAGCAAAAATGCTTGTTTAAACAGATGGGTCTTTAGCTCCCGCTTAAAAGCATCTAATGTGGGACTGGCCCAGATGTGGCAGGTGAGGAAGTTCCAGAAGATGGGTGCAACACAGAAAAATGCACAGGCATCTGATGACTTTAATGCAAACATCGAAACTTTTAACAGTCCCTCATCTGCAGAGCGAACAGAATGGAGGGTATGATAGGGATACAGAAGCTCTTGCAGGTAGCTGGCCCCTGACCATGTAAAGCTTTATAGGTCAGGAGACAGATCTTGATGGAGATCTGCCACCTAACCAGCAGCCAGTGCAGATAGCGCAGCACAGGTGTAATATGACACAACCTAGATAGGCCAGTCAACAACCTGGCCACCGCATTCTGCACAAGCTGCAGGCGGTGAAGATTTACCCTCTATAGCCCAAGGTACAGGGCATTGCAGTAATCTAGGTGTGAGGTCACAAAGGCATGGATCAGTGTCGGCAGATCACATGGGGATTCTAGATGCTTAATCCTGGTGATGTTCCTCAGATGGTAAAAAGGGGTCTGGACTATGGCTTACACCGGTGCCTCAAGTGTCAAGCCACAATCCAAAACAATGCCAAGATTCCTCACCCTGTCAGAGGTAAACAACTGGGAGTCCCCAAGCCTAAGCCCTGAGACTTGCCCAGATTGCAGCCTCCCTCCCTGTGACCAAGTTCCAACACCAGTACCTCAGTCTTGTCCAGATTCAACTTCAACTAGTTGGCCTCATCTAGCCCTGGATCTCAGTGAGGCAGTTGTTAAATACCGAGACTGCCTCCTGTTGTTTGGGCACAAAAGACAGGTATAGCTAAGTATCATCTGCATAGCACTGAAAACTCAGTCCATACTGTTTTAAAATGTCTCCCAGTGGCAGCATATGACCATGAACAACATGGTGGACAAAATGGAGTCCTGCGGGACCCCACATAGCAGGGGCACCCTCTGAAACCTGCCAGTGAAGAAAGATCTAAACCAGTTGAGGACTGTATCAGCCAGTTCACAACAAACCCGCAGGCGCTCCATCGGTACCCCATGGTCCATGGTGTCAAACGTGCCAAGAGATCAAGGAGAATCAGAATGGAACGTCTCCCTAGATCTTGAGCTGCCAGGAGATCATTCAGCACCTGAACTAGGGAGTCTCGGTACTGTGCCTCTTCCTGAAACCCATCTGGAGAGGGTTGTAGATGTTATGAGATGTGAAATAGGTCTCCAGTTGCACGGCCATCACCTTCTAAATAACCTTACCTAAAAAAGGCAGGTTAGAGACAGGTCTGTAGTTCTCCAGGCAGTCCGGGTCCAGTGAAGATTTTTTCAGGAGTAGCCTCATGACTGCCTCCTTCAGGGGTCCAGAAAAGACCCCTGTCACTAGAGAACCATGAACTATCCTGGCTAGAACCAGACTGATGACATCATCACACCCCCTTAGGAGGTATGTTGGTCCCGGGTCCAAACTACAGCAAGTTGGCCGTAGCCTCTGGATGACCTTCACCACATCTGCAATGGTCAGCTGGTCGAAGCTGGACCAGACAGACTGACTGCTTGCAACCCTAGACTCATCACCACAATGCCCACTAGAGGAAGCTGACTGGATTTCTGATCTGATGGAGGCAACCTTATCAGGGAAAACAGAGCAAACTGTTCACACCTCAGCTATCAAAAAACTCCTTCAGACTGCAGACAGGCTAGATTACATAACCTATCCACAGTGTGGAAGAGTTGAGCCTGTCCATTAGTTGCTGCAGCAATCTCTTTGGACAGGAGCTCCGCTGTCTTACAGGAGATTGCTGATCGATAGGTCCTATAATGAGCCATCAATATAAGCTTATCCTCCTCCAGACCAGTCCTCCGCCAGCACTGATCCAACGTTTGACCCTTCATCCTGATCTCCCTGAGACTCCCATCAAACCAAGGGGATCTCTGGCAGGAGGTGAGGGGTCAAACAAGGACAGGTACGATGGAGTCGAGGGCCTCAGCAATGACCCTGTTATAGGCCAAAACCATCTCCCCTAGCTCCTCACATGCACTTATCACACCTGATAGATCCAGCACCACCATCAGACCCTGTGGGTCAAACCCTTAAAGGGCAGTACTGGACCATCTCCATAGGCTAAGGTCTACTTGGGGGGAGCCTCGAATGAGAGCCTCACAGTATAGTGATCAGAACAAATGACCATTTCAACCATAAGATTAAAAACCTCCTTTTTTAGCTGGAAGACGAGGTCCAACAAATGACCATGAATATGGGTTGCAGAGGTAACAACCAGTGTAAGACCCAACGAACACATTTGTTGGAGGAAGTCTTGACCAAACTGGGAGAGTTCGTCGCCGACCCAGGCATTGAAGTCCCCAAGAATAATCCATCTTGGAGACTCCAAAACCAGCCCAACGATGAACTCCATAACTTCCTGCAGGAATTCCTTCCCATCCCCTGGTGGATAGTAGATGAGAAGGATCCTGCAACCCACACCTGCACATCTTACACATTTGAAAGACCTCGTGGTCCCAGTCAGGAAGTCTGTGAGGTTCAGGTTCAACTTAAAACAAATTACTACACTAAATCAATCAATCAATTACTTTATTTACTGGGTAAGGACACTGGACCGAGGCCTGTTTTCAGGAACAACCCGAAGCCTCACAAAGAGGCTAAGAAGCATGGTACAAAAATATAATACAACAGGACACACATACAATAAATACAATAACAATATTTTAAAAACAATTACAGATAGCTTGAGATTGCAAATAATTGAAAAAAAAAACATTTTTTAAAAATAGCCTGACCATAGAAACATAGAAACATAGACTTTGACGGCAGATAAGGACTGCTAGGCCCATCTAGTCTGCCCATTTCCCTACCTACAGGATAGGCCGCAGATCCTAGTTAACCAACAGCCTACATCTTCCTGCCCCCCACAAGAATTGCCTTATGTCTGTCCCATGCATTCTTGAATTCTCCCACAGTTTTAGACCCCACAACTTCCTCAGGAAGGCTGTTCCATGCATCCACTACCCTCTCTGTGAAATAATACTTCCTCACATTGCCCCTGAACCGCCTCCTTCTATCTTTAAATTGTGTCCCCTTGTTCTTGCAAGTCTCTTTTTCTGAAAGATGCTACCCTCTTGGACTTTGTTGATTCCCTTGAGGTACTTGAAAGTTTCTATCATGTCCCCCTCTCCCTTCTTTCCTCAAGGGTATACATATTAAGCTCCTTTAGTCTCTCCTCATACGGCTTCTCTTGCAGACCCTGCACCATTTTAGTTGCCCTCCTCTGGACTGCCTCTATCCTGTCTCTGTCCTTGTGGAGATGGGGTCTCCAGAACTGGACACAGTATTCCAGATGGGGTCTCACCAACCTGTCCTGTACAGAGGGATAACAACTTCCTGTTTTCTGCTGCTGATGCCTCTCCCTATACATCCCAGTATACCCCGGCCCTCCCTACTGCCTTCTCACATTGCTTGCTAACCTTAAGGTCATCTGATATATTACCCCAGGTCCCTTTCCTGTTTTGTTGTTGTTACTACCTCCCCACCCATTGTGTATTCTTCTCCTGGGTTCTTGTTTCCCAGGTGCATTATTTTGCACTTTTTTGCATTGAATCCTAGCTGCCATACGTCTGACCATTCCTCCAACCTTGCCAAGTCCCTTTTCATCCATTCCATGCCTCCTTGTGTATCAACCCTGTTGCAGATCTTTGTGTCATCTGCAAAGAGGCATACTTTCCCTTCCAGTCCCTCTGCAATGTCACTGATGAAGACATTAAAAAGGACTGGACCCAATACTGAACCCTTCGGCACCCCACTAGTAACCGCCCTTTCTTCAGAGTGGACTCCATTTACAATTACCTTCTGTGTCTTGTTGTCCAGCCAATATTTTATTAGGCTACCACCCTGGGACCCACTCCCAGGCTGGTTAATTTGACTAATAATCTTTGTGTGGGACTGTGTCAAATGCCTTGCTAAAGTCTAGGTAGGCCATGTCCACAGCCCTCCCTGGTCTCACTACTTTGGTCACCCAGTCAAAGAAATCTATTAGATTCTGTCTGATATGACCTTCCCACTGCGAACCCATGCTGCCTTGGATCCTGTGCTCCACTGACCTCTAGGTACTCAACTATTCTTTCCTTCAGAAGTGACTCCATCACTTTCCCTACCACAGAGGTCAGACTGACAGGTCTGTAGTTTCCTGCCTCTGTCTTGGTCCCACTTTTGTGAAGGGAATCACATCTGCCTTCCTCCAGTCCTCAGGTACCACACCATCCTCCCATGATTTATTAAAAGAGTAGCCAGTGGTTCACTAGTTCCTTCCCTAATTCTTTTTAGAATTCTGGGGTGAATTCCATCAGGACCCATTGCTTTGTCCACCTTCAGTTTTAGGAGTTCTTGCAGAACCCTTTCTTCTGTGAAAGGACTGGGATCAACCCCTATCAAAAGTGCTTCTGTTAATTGGATTAGGCACTTCCCTCCTCTTTTGTGAATACTGAGCAGAAATATTTGTTCAGTATTCCTGCTTTTCACTGTCCCTGAGCCCACCCACCGCTCATTCTATTCAGCCTCACTATCCCTCCCTTTGTCTTTCTACACTCGCTGATGTACCTATAAAAGGTTTTATCCCTTCTTAACTGAGTTGGCTATCTTTTCCTCAGTTTGGGCCTTTGCTATTCTGACTTCCCTCCTGCTTCTTTTCTGCCTTAACTGGTACAGCTCTCTGTCCTGCTTCTTCTGTGTTTCTTATACTTCGGAATGCTATCTTTTCTTCCTGACTTTCACAGCCACCTCTCTTGAGAACCATAGTGGCTTTTTTTCGTTTTGATTTGTTTATTTGCTTCACAAAGGCTTGTTGCCTCTGTGATGGCAGTTTTGATAATTCCCATTGTTGCTCCACACCTCCTTCTAGCCTGTTTGCTAGTGCTTTTCTGAGGCACTCTCCCATCTTGCCAAAGTCAGCCCTCCTAAAGTCCAGTACCCTCACTTTGTATGGCTTGACTCTGTAGCTGAGTTTAACGTGAACCACACTGTTTGATGGTCACTTGTCCCCAGATGGCAACCCACTTCTAGATCTGAGATCCTCTCACTGCCCCCTGCTTGAGAGTCACGAGGTCTAAGATTGCCTCACGAGTGGGTTCCAAACTAGCTGTCTAATGCCTGCCACCTGTAGGGCGTTAAGAATGGCACTGCTCTTGGATGTGGCTGCAGCAAATGTGCTCCAATTAACATCTGGCATATTCAGGTCTCCCATCAACAGTATCTCCCCTTTCTCTGCCATTCTAAGAATGCCTTCCATCATATCCTTGTCCATTCCTTCCCCTGACATGGGGGTCTGTACACAACTCCTGTGCGGATTGTGGTGCCCTTTCCAGTCTCCAAGGTGACCCACAGTGCCTCCTCTCCTCCCTGTTTACTCTTTTGTTCAGTTGCTTTTATCCCTTCCTTTACATAGAGAGCTACTCCTCCCCCTCTTCTCCCCTGCCTGTCTCTCCTGTAGGTTATGTACCCTGGTATGTTAACATCCCAGTCATGGTTCTCTGTGTACCATGTTTCTGTGACTGCTACGATATCCAGGCATCCCTCTTCCATTAAGGCCACCAGCTCAGGGAGCTTGTTGCCCAGACTACGGGCATTGGTACTCATTACCCTCCATTTCCTGATGGCCTTACCCCCTTTTGCCCCATCTCTGTCCTTCTTGCCTTTGTCACTTTCTCCATTTACCACTGCCCTTCTCCCTATCGACACCTCCATGTTGGTGTTTGCCACACTTACTACCGTGATTGCTTGGGGGGGGGCTAGGATTTTCCTGCTCCTTTCCAGTGCCTCCCCCCTTGGCTAGTTTAAAAGCTTGCCAATGAAGCATTTAAACCTATCACCTATGACCAGTGGTAGTTTTACAGTCATGAGGCAAAGAATTCCACAAATTAGGACCAAAGACTGAATAAGCCCTCTCACCCATGAAAGCTGCAATTCTAGGTAGAACTAGGCAAAAAAGGGAAGATCAACGTAATGTTCTAGATTCATCCCTAAATTCAATAAGAGTAAATAAGGGAGACTTATCTTCAAGCCTGAGTATGTTATTGAGCAAACAGCCTAAATTATATTGGAAATTTAGTTTAGGTGGTAGCCACCCTAATTCACTATAGAGTACACAATGACGGGTTTTGTATGGTTTTGCTGTAACAAATCTACAAATTGAGTTATATGTTTTGTTAACTGAATCTAAATCACAGACTATTAGGTTAGTAAAAAGAAATGAATTATTTATTTTTTATTTATTATTTATTAAAAATTGATAACCGGGATCAGCACACTGAGCCGAAGCTCGTTTCCAGGTGCAACTCGGGTACAGAGCATACACTGAAATGAGAAGAGATACACAAGGAAATTCCCAGGACACAGTATAAACAACCTTATTACATACCGTACAAAAATTTTACATTCATAATAAAGTAGGCCAGTACATGGACAAGGTGCACTGGACTGCTGCAAGACTTCTATATGTAGGCGGTAGGGCTTAGGGAAGCTTACTAGGACTGTTGGGGCATTTGGGGCAGAGGGTACTTGGGCGGAGGCTGAGGAATTTTTTTATGGATGGGAGAGAGGAGGCCAGGAGCAGGTGGGAGGGAAGGCTGTTCCAGAGAAGGGGGAGAGGGTATGAAAAAACAGCTTGGCCAATAGTATTTTGTGGGCGAGGGATGTGAAAGGTGCGCAAATCCCTGTGTCAGAGAGGGTAATCAAGGGAGTTTGCTGGAGTCAGGCAGGATGTGAGGTGGGGGGGAGGGAACCGAACTAGAATTTTGCTAAGAGGGAAGTGCTGTGGATGGTTCTTCTGTGGGAAAGCGGGGCAAGAGAGAGTGTTGCTTAGAGAAGGCAGTGGTGAGTGCATGGGAGAGAGAGGCAGTGGCAAAGTGGCAGAAAGAATTGAGTAGAATGTATGGTTTGGAGAGAGACGAGGTTGGGCCATTCCATAAACACTGTCAGCAGTAGTCCAACACTGGCAAGATTGTTTTTCATATGAGCTCACACCAGGTGAGAAGGGGTAGGCTGGCTTTGTGCTGATAGAGGACAGCGAGTTTCGGCTGGAGTTTGGTGCAGATAGTCTCAATGTGAGTAGAGAAGCTGAGGCGGCTGTCTAGCCAGACACCCAGATACTTGAAGGCTGGTACCAATTCCAGGGCCGAGCCATCCAGGGTGGAGATTACGGGGGGGGGGGGAGAGGGAGGCAAGTTCCTGTCTGGATCCAAAAACCATGGTGTCAGTTTTGCTGGTATTTAGTTTTAGCTGGTTATCCAGCAGCCAGGACTGGACTCAGTTGAAGTCGTTCTAGAGATTGGGAAAGACGCTATCGTAGGAGTGGCCAGAGGCAAAGATGATAGTGTAGTCTGCATAGAGGTGCACATTAGAGGAGAGGCAGGCAGAGGGAAGGTCGTTTATGAAGAGAGAGAAGAGGATGGTGCTGAGGATAGAGCCTTGAGATACACCTGATAAGGTAGGGAGAGGAGAGGGTGTCACCTATTTGAACTGACTTGAAGTCCATTTTGGAGGTAAGAGCAGAACCAGTCAACAGCAGGTTGAGTGAAGCCAAATGGAGCTGAGTTTATGGAGTAGCACAGGGTGGGAGATTGAGTCAAAGGCTTTTGCCAAGTCAATAAAGATGGCAACAGAAATTTGGCTATGATCCATGGCCGAGAGGATGGAGTCAGTAACGCGCAGCAGAGAGGTAATGGTGGAGTGGTGTTTTCTGAAACCTGACTGCATGGGTGAGAGGGAGTTGTAGGAGGAGAGAAAGTCTGACAGTTTGGACAGAATTCCTGGACCTTTGCATGGGAGGGGAGGAGCGAAATAGTTCAAAGATGATAAAACACTTTTAAATATGGCCTCCCTAGCTTCCCTGGTTAGGTAATCCCTGACCCTATATAAAGCACCAAGTTTCTGGTTAACTGCCTTAACTACTCTTTTAATATGAGCAGAAAACATAAGATTGGGATCCAACAATAGGACGAGGTACTTAACCTCAGTAACTTGTTGCAGCATTACTCCAGCAAGATCAGATATGTGGAATGGTTGATTCTTTTTCAATTTGGGTTAAGTACCAAGTAAAATGCATTGTGTTTTTTTAGTGTTTAATGCTAATCAATGCTGATATAACCATTTATCTGAAGCTTGAAAATCATTATTTAATGAGTTATTTATTTCTACGACAGAAGTCGAACTAGAGAATAATATGATATCGTCAGCATAAAGAAGTAGTTTTGATTTAGTTGGAATTTTAGACATTGGATCTACATAAATGGAAAATAGCAAGGGTCCAAGTATGGACCCTTGAGGTACTCCCTGTTCAAACAATCGTGAACCAGACATAGATCCACCAAACCAAACCTTCACTGGACGTTCCGAAAGATAGCTTTTAACCCAATCACAGGAAATATTTGCAAGGCCCATGTCCTTCAGTCTCTGGAGCAGCATGGCATGATTAACCAAATCGAAGGCCTTAGATAAATCAACAATACCGTGCCAGTGAGCAGCCCAAGATCCATAGATCTTAAGACATGGTTGGTAAAGCTGACCAGCACAGTACCCATACTGTAAGACCTTCGAAAGCCATGCTGTTCTGGAGACCAAAGTCCACCAGCCTCAAGATAGTCTGTCAATTGTTGATTGACAATCTTCTCAAACAATTTGCTAAGAGGAGACAAAACAGAAATTGGTCTATAGTTGTCTGGATCTTGTACTCCCACCCCTATGATCCTTTCTGGGGCAGTTTATCACCGAGTACCCAGACAGAATAGCCAATTCCAAAACTGGGCCGGCATATTCATCCAGCCAGGTCTCAATGATGCAAGCCAGATCAGATGCTGCAACAAGATCGGCAATAATTGCTATTTTGTTTTTGATAGATCTGGCATTGCACAACACTTCCCGAGAAGGATAGGCAGATTTTGTTTTGTTTAATTGGTTTCAGACTTTACCTTTAAGTGGAGCATGCAGTTTCCACCGATTATACCTGTTTACAATTTGGCTAGTTTCATTTCTTAGTGTTTACATTGGGACTCTAGTATGTTCTTGCCAGGTTATATCGGCACAATTTTACTGTTTAAAGCTGCTATTACGTTTTTAGTGTGACCTGTAGAGCATGTATTGCATTGTTTAATTACAGTTTAGTTGTTTAGCTTTGGCAACATTTGGCTGTTTTATTGTAACCTTGTCCCCTCTATGCTGTGTTTTTCTGGCACATCAGGCCCTGAGCTCTGTGGGGCAGTAACACTCTCCTGCCCTCTAGCTCAGGTTACTGTCGCCTGACCTGTTTCTTCCCCTACTTGACCTTGCTTCTTTCCTCCTTCCCTCAGCTCCCTCCCTCCCAGCGCCAGCCATTGGAATCAGCGCTGCATCACCATCAGTTTAAGAGGGCAGCCAGCAGATTCGGAGCTCTCCCCCCTCCCTCTCCTTCATTCCTTGTGCCAGCAATAGCTCTACCAGGTTGTGCAGCTGCTCTCCCTCCCCAGCTACCCCCCACCCAAAGGTGTTTTCCAGTTTATTGAAAAAACAGTCAGCCCAGTTTGAAATCCCCACCTACTTTGCCGAGTGGTACATTCCAACCCCCCCTTCTCATCAGCTCCTCTTATTTATTTATTTATTTAATGAAGAGTTTTACCAGGAAGGCATACTGAGCAGAGTACCACTTGATTCCAGATGCGTCCTGGGGACAATACATACAATAAGAACATCGAGTGACATGCAATATACAAGGTGAGTTAATAGGCACAAGTAATATAACAGCAAGGTTCAACACTATCCAGGGTAGAACATGGTACAGGTGCATAATTACAATGAGAGTTACAAACAGCTGAAAGGAAGAGCCAGGTAGGATAGTAATAGGGGGTGCAGCAGTGCAACCAATACAGCCATGACTGGGGGCTCAACAGGGAAAGATATGGCCTCATAAAATGCATTCGCTCAGTATTACCTGTGGAGGCACCCCCACCTATTCTGTCGAGTGATTCATTCCATCCCCCTGCACACTTGTTGTACTTGAATTTGACTGATAGATAGGTGAACCATTATACAATAACACCAGCCTTTCTTCCTAACTTCCCCCTAAACAATGACTTGCTACACCTGTCACAAACTATCCCCCACTGGAATTGCTTAGCTATAAACTAACTTTGCCCAATGTAATTATTCCCTATTGAACCCTCAGTCTGCAGATACACCAGCATTTTTTTTCCTTACTCCAGTCACTGTGCTACCCCCACTACTGCTCCTCCTTATTACCTGTCCTGCTTGGTTTCAGCATGCTGATCCTAGGCACTCTCCACTCTCCACCTAACTGCTCCCCGACAGCAAACCATTCTCTGGCAAACCCTTTCCATGCTATCAACCCTCACCCTACCTGGATTAAACTTACAATCTCTCTTACTCCATCAATTGTAGTCACACAAAATATTTCCATCAGGGCTTCTACGCTCTTGTACTTATTCTCGTCACTTCATCTCCACCCATCCTTAAAACAGCCTACTCATTCATTTTCACATATTTCTTCTAAGAAAGAATGCATATACCTGAGATATATGCTAAAGAAACTAATTGTTATATTACTTCTCTGCTCGGGAAATGCTGAATTTAACCCAGGTCCTATTTCCACATTTTCTTCCCCATCCAAGTCTGGTTTGCCACTGGCATAAAAATTATCCTAATGAACATCTGCAGCCTTCAAAAAAAATTAGATGTTGTGAAAGCTTTGGTAGCTCACACCGACCCTGACATTTTGGTAATCATGGAAACTTGGTTAAAGGGTTCTATCTCTGACCAGCAGATAGCATTGCCATCCTTCAATACCTTTCAGCTAGATAGGCCAGTGAGGGGTTGGGGGCGTGGTCATCTACATTAATGAGACATTCTCAGACACAGAAATACTCGCTATAACCAAGCCAAGGGAATGTGAATGCCTGGCCGTAAGGCTAACCTTATCCACCTCTGATGCAATAAACATAATTGGTTGTTATAGGCCACCTGCCAGGGGTGTGGAGCCACTTCATACCATCCACAATGTTATGGACTCAAACTCCAACTAAACAATTTTTCTCAGTGATTGTAACCCGGATTGGCTTAGCTCCAGGTCCAATAGCCTAAATGAACTATGCGACAAAATAGTCATCTCCCAAATAATATCCGAACCTACAGTATTAGGCCCAACACAAAAAAATCCCACTAAATGTACACTGATTTATCTCATACTAACTAATAGACCTCACAAAATTATAGGCTCTGCTGTATTCTTCAACAATTTCAAGTGATCATAACATTGTGGTCTCTATAAGGAAACCAAAAGATGTTTTGCTAAATCAGAATTTGTGACTAAGCGTAGCTTCTGCAAATTTAAGTTGCAAATTTATGTATCCAACTTTAGGAATATAAACTGGTAAAGCTTTTACTTAGCTCCCTCAGTTGATGCCACGGTCAAAAATTTCAACACAATGCTTTTACACATATTAAATAAACATGCTTCCTTTACAAAGTGCAGAGTCAAAAAAGCCTCCCAACCATGGTTTACCGCAGACCTAAAACAAGCATTTGTCAATGCCGAATGTTGCTTGCTTGCATGTGCTGTTTAGGTATTTGGAAATGATAGTTCCATGCCTTCCTCCCAAGTCATCCACTGTGTCTTCCGCTCAGTATTCACAGAAGAGTGGGAAGGGCAAGGGCCACAGCAGTACAGCAGTTGCCAAGGGGGTGAAGAGGTGGATAATAGTCCATTCAAAGTCAAAAGAGTCCTGCAGGAGCTCACTAAATTGAAGGTGGACAAAGCGATGGAACCAGATGGGATACTCCTAAGGATATTTAGAGAACTGCGAAGGGAGATAGCAGTACCTCTGGCAGCCATGTTCACTGAGTCATTCAACATGAGTGAATTGGAAGAGGGCACATGTGGTCCCTCTACACAAATGCAGCAACAGGGAGGAGGTAGGGAACAATAGGCCGTTCAGCCTCACCTCAGTAGTAAGGAAGATCATGGCGGCATTGCTTAAAGAAAGGATAGTGTGGCATCTAGAAGCCATCGGAGCCCAGGACCATAGACAACATGGATTCACAGTGGGGACATCATGTCAGACAAATCTGGTTGATTTCTTTGACTAGGTGACAAAGGAAGTGAATCAGGGTGGGGCAGTGGACAATGCTTTCCTTGATTTCAGCAAAGCCTTTGACACCATCCCACATAGGAGGCTGATAAACTAGCTGGGTAGGCTGGGCATGGGGGAAAGGGTGGTAAACTGGGTTAGAAACTGGCTAACAGACAGGAGGCAGAGAGTGGTGGTAAATGGGGTGCAGTCTAGGGAGAGGGGGTGACCAGTGGGGTGCTACAGGGTCTTCATTAATAACATTGCAGAATGACTGAAGGGAATTTTTTCACCAAACTTTCAACATAGCCATTTTAAGACCTCTGCTTATGAACAGTGTCACTGTGATTTTCTTAATCTGTCCCAAACATTGATTGCGCACACTGACTGTGCCATTGTGCACTACATGCACAGAAACACATTTTGAGCGACATGTGAAAAATGACAGCTGTACTGCTCAAAAGGAAGTGTGGTAAAATGGCAATGTTGAAAATCTGGAGTGCAAATATTAAAATTTGCTAACTCATTTAGTGCAGTAGGAACTGCGCAACATGCTCATAACACAGCTCATTTTTAGGAATTTTTCACCAAATTTTCAACATAGCCATTTTAAGATCTCTGCTCATGAACAGTGTCACTGTGATTTTCTTAATGTGTCCCATACTTGATTTCGCACACTGACTGCGCCATTGTGTGCTACATGGACGGAAAGACGTTTTGGGTAGATGTGAAAAATGACAGCTATACTGCTCAAAAGGAGGTGTGGTAAAATGGTAATGTTGAAAATCTGGAGTGAAAATATTGAAAATTCGCGAACTTATGAGCGGCGTAGGAACTGTGCAACGCACGCTCATAAAACAGTCACTTTTAGGAATTTTTTTACCAAATTTTCAACATAGACTTTTTGAGAGCCCACCTTATGAACACTGGCAGTGTTGTTTCATTAATTGATCCCGAAAGGTGATTTCATGCAGTGACCGTGAAATCACCCTTCGAGCCCCATTAATGCCATGACAGTGTAAGAATTCATGAGGAGGGGTCCTAAAAACCCCATGTTGAAAATGTGGGCCCAAAATTCAAAAAAATGCCTGAGATATGCAACAAAGTTGAAAAAACCCTATTTATTTCATTATACAGCTTACCGGCATTTCCTCAGTTCACGGACGGCTTTGAAGAGTGCAGACGTGTTCCGGTTCACCTAAGATCATCACACAAGCTCGGAGGTAGGATGGAGTTGGGGGTGTAGGAGGCAGGGTGCGCAGTGGGTGGGTGCGGTTGTGGGGGTGCAGGGAGACTATGAGGGACCTTTTTTGTTTACAGGTTTTTTTATTAAGGCGAGCATTGGACGTTTGCCACACTGGGGTGGTCTCCCAGCGTGGCAGCTGGAAAAACTGTTTGGGGGACTGGGAGCCGATGGAGTTAGGCTCCCCGTCGGCCATAACAACTTTGCCATGCTGGGGAGGGCTTCCAGCATGGCACCTGGAAAGTTTTTGGGGCGTGGAGTCAAGGGGATTGGGCACCCCATCGGCTATAACAAGCTTTGCCATGCTGGGGTTAGCTCCCAGCTGCACCTGGAAAGCTTTTGGGGAGCGTGCAGCCGTGGAGCAGCGTGAGGATTGGGCACCCCGTCGGCTATAACAGTTTGCCTGCGCAGGGTAGGCTCCCAGCATGGCACCTGGACAGCTTTTGTTGGGGGCGTGGAGCCGATGGGGATTAGGCACCCTGTCGGCCATACAGTGTGCGTGTGGGGGGAAGGGAGAGCATCAGCATGCAGTATGCGTGCTTGCGTGTGTGTGTGTGTGTGGGGGAGCTCACTGAAGCGGAGCTCTCCCTTTCAACTGTACGACCACTGCATTTTCAACTGCTGTCATAGACAGCTGCAGCAGTGATTGGGGAACTGGGGCCACGCCTGCAAACACACTGACTGAATTGGAAGATGGGTGCCACACCTCAGAAAACTCGGATGATGGCACTATGTTTCTTGCACACGCGTGCAAGCAACATAAAAAGTCTTAATTTACAGGACAAACTCTGGGCCAAGGCTAGACTTACTAATGCCTCGCTGGACTGGGTGGCATTTAGAACAGCCAGAAACACCTGTACAAAACTTATTAGAGTAGCCAAAGTCAACTACTATGTGAATGCATTGGAAAATGCAAAGGGCAATCCTGCAAAAATGTGGCATTCTATTAAATCTGTTGAAGGCAGCAGAACACCCCCATTATCCCGACTAAAATTAATTCCCAAGACACTACGATCTCTGACCAAACCATAATTCTTGAAAAACTGAACTCACGCTTTGCTACTGCTGGATTAACATTTGATTCTTCTCCCTCCACTAAGCTAGTGTGTTGTTCAGCATCTGAAGACACTCAGGCATGCCTGCATACCCAGTCCTCCTTTTGTTTCTCCCCGATAACCTTTAAACAGGTAGAGGATTCGCTAGCAAAGTTAAATATTAAAAAAAGTGCCATTGCTGACAGACTTGACTCCTTTTTTTACATGTTAGCTTTCACTTTCTATCTGCCCCTTTAACCCACTTCTTTAACCTGTCAATTACTACTGGCACTGTTCCCTCTCTATGGAAAACAGCTCATCTGCTGGCTTTGTTCAAATCATGTGACCCCTGTGACCTAAACAATTATAGGCCCATCTCTATTTTTCTCATATTATCTAAACTTCTTGAGAAACTAGTCAATATGCAACTAAGGGATTACCTAGAAAACAAGAAGTTGCTTAACCCTTTGCAGTCGGGCTTCAGGCAAAATCACAGCACAGTTTCTGTCCTGGCCAAAGTAACTGATGACTGACTCACTGCCCTAGACCACAAAATTTCACTGGTGCTGTCTTCTTGGATTTAAGTAAAGCATTTGACACACTAGATCACGATTTATTGCTATTGAAACTCTAGGTTCAAGGCCTCAACACCTCCGCTGTTAGCTGGTTTACTAGCTACCTTACAGGCAGAGTCCAATGCATTAAAGCAGATGGGCTCCTATCTTCACCCTTACCTCTTTTGAGAGGCATACCGCAAGGATTTATAATAGGCCCCCATTCTCTTCACAATCTACATTAATTCCTTAAGCGACAATATGTATACAGCGAATTTGCACTTTTTTGCAGATGACACCGTTCTTTATATATCGCAGCCTTCCCTAGAAGATATTCACATCAACCTTCAATCCGATTTATGAACATATGAAATTTGCCAGCAGATAAAGGCCTAGAGGTCTATCAAGTCTGCTTGAATGTGCAGCTAGCACCCCTTATTCTGCAGCTGCCCCTCCCTTCCACCCTTCCCCTTCATTAACCATCCCCCTTGTCCTGTCCCATCTTCGTTTGAAGCAGTCCACTGTTCTACTGCATACCACTTCTGCAGGTAACGCATTCCACCCAGCCACCACCCTCTATAAAAAGTGTCTCCTCATCTCCCTCCTGAACCTTCCTCGCTCCAGTCTCATATCATGGCCCCTGGTGGCCCTCCCCTCCCTTACTTTGAACAGCCCCTCTGTACCCGTCTTGTTTATTCCTTTCATGTATTTAAAGGTTTCAATCATGTCACTCCTGTCTCTCCTCTCCTCCAGTGAGTACATGTTCAACTCCTTCAACCTCCTCTCGTATGATAAGTCCCCCAGCCCCTTGATCATCTTTGTCGCCCTGCGCTGCACCCCCTCCAGTAACTTAATGTCCCTCTTCAGATACGGATGCCAGTACTGCACACAGTACTCTAGGTGTGGTCTAACTAATGACCTATACAGTGGCAGAATCACCTCCTCCCTCCTCGAGGATATACTTCTTGCAATACAACCCAGCATTTTGTTGGCCTTTGCAGCTGCCTTCCTACATTGTGCTGAGTTGTTCATTGACTCTGTAATGAGCACACCCAGATCCTTCTCCTCCTCTGTCTGGGCTAGCTGCACTCCTAGTTGGTAACTCCTCCTTGGGTTCTTCATCCCAAAATGCAGCACCTTGCACTTTTTGGCATTAAAGCCCAGTTGCCAGGTGTCTGACCAGGTTTCAAGCTTTGCCAGATCATCCTGCAACCCCTGCCATCCCCTGGGTCATCCACCACGCACAACCTTGGTATCATCAGCAAACAGACTGATCTTGCTCTTGATGTCCCATGATATGTCTGCAATGAATATCCCAAACAACACTGGTCCCAACACCGAGCCCTGTGGGACACCTCTCGTCACTGCCCTTGGGTGTGAGAGCTCCCCACCCACCACCACCCTCTGTTGCCTTCCTTGCAGCCAGATTCCTACCCATCTCACCAGCTTTCCACCCCCCCGTGCCTACTAACTTCCTTCCCAGCCTTCCATGTGGCACCGAGTCGAATGCCTTACTAAAGTCCAGATACAGGACATCCACTGCATGGCCCCTGTCCAGTTGCCTAGTTACCCAGTCATAGAACTCAACCAGGTTGGTTTGGCAGGATCTGCCACGAATGAAGCCATGCTGTCTGTTGTCCTGTAGTCCTTTGTCCTCTAGGAGGGCCACCAGCCTCTCCTTCAGGATAGTCTCCATTAGCTTACCCACGATGGATATGAGGCTCACTGGTCTGTAGTCTCCCGGTTCATCCTTGGGGCCACTCTTGTGGAGGGGCACCACATGAGCCATCCTCCAGTCCTGAGGTACACACCCCAAATGTAGTGAGGCATTAAATAGGTCTGCCAAAGGTCCTGCAGGACCTCTGCCAGCTCCTTCAGTACCCTGGGGTGGATGCCATCTGGGCCTGGCACCTTGTCTACCCTCAGTGCCTTCAAACCCTCTCGAACTCTGCCCTCCATGATTTCCCCTCTGTCACCACTTCCCTCCTGCTTCTGCCATTTCTCCCACCTTGGGTGTCACCCCCTCTTCTCTTTAGTAAATACTGAGCAAGTACTCATTTAGTGCTTCCGCCATCGCCATTCCTGCTTCCCCAACCCCTCCTTCCTAATCCTTACTATGTGGTCCTTAGCTCCTTTTCTCCCTGATGTACTTAAAGAAGTCCTTTCCCCTTCTTAATGCCTTGTGCCAGCCTGAGTTCCATAGATGCTTTGGCTCCCTTACTGCCCTTGTCACCTCCTTCGATTCTGTCAAGTACCCTCTCTGTCCTCCTCCCTGTTTTCTTTTGTACTTCCTAAAGGCAGCTCTTTTCTCCTTACCTTTCCATGACCTCCTTGCTCAACCAGCTCGGTTTCTTAGCCCTAGTCTTCTTGCTCTGGGCTTTGAAGCAGGTTTGGTTGCCTCCACTATCCCCAGCTTTATGAGCTCCCACCTCTGGTTAGTATCCATACTAGATTGAATTCTGGCCAGGCACCCTTTACCACTTCCCCCATCCTCCCAAAGTCGGCCCTCCTGAAGTCCAGCACTTTTGTGCCAGATTCCACTCCTTCCTTACCCATATCCAATGTGAGCCATACTGAGTGGTGGTCACTCCTGACAGCGTTCTCCACTGTAAGTTCTCTCACAAAGTCCCCATTTGCCAGCACAAGGTCAAGGTATTCCCTAACCTAGTTGGTTCACTGACCATTGCAGCAGGAAGCTGTCCTGGAAGGCATCCAGCAGTAGCTGCTCCCTTCTGTTCCTGGTTGTTGGGGTGCTCCAGTCCACTCCTGGCATGTTGAAGTCCCCACAATCACATTACCCTTCCTGCAGGTCCTCCTGATCTGTCCCGCTAGTTCCTGTCTAACTCCTCTGTCTGAGATGGTGGCCTGTACACCACTCCCATTCTAAGAATCCTATTCTTGGAATCCTGGATTTGCACCCAAAGTGACGTACTACCTCCTCCCCTTCCTCTCTTACACACTTCAGTCCTTCCTTCACATATAGTGCCACCCTCCTTTCCCAATCACCCTGTCCCTCACGAAATAACCTGTACCGGTGGTACAGACAGGTCCCAGTCATTATATTGGGTGGTCCATGTTTCTGTGATGGCTGCAATGTCCACCTCTCCCTCTGCCATGAGAATCTGTAACTCTGCAGTTTTCCTCCCAAGGCTCCTAGCATTAAGGGTAACCACCTTCCACCCTTTCCCCCCCCTCCCATCCTGCCCTCCTTCCCTAGCATCACCAATAGTACTTGCCATTTGTCCTTTGTCACTGTTATGGGGGGTAAGCTCATATGGTTTCCCAACCTGTGGTCTCTGCATATCTCTTCCCCAACTGCCACCCCCCATTTCAACCAGTTACAGCATAATCTACTTCTTAAGATCTAATCTTCTGCTAAATGCAAACAAAAACGAGGTCATGTACTTCATACTGACACCTCTGCATCCTCATCACCAAGGCAGGACATTCTGGTACCTATCTCAACCTTGCTAGTGGATTCGCTTGAGGTTGTGGGTAAATTGAAGTATCTAGATCTAGATAGCCACCTTTCTTTTAATGCTCATGTTGAAACCCTGACTAAAAAGCTAAAAGCCAGAATGTTTTTTGCTTTTTTTTTAACAGAAAAAAATCCCTTTTCCCTTTGGATGTCAGAAAAAGGGTAGTCCAAGCCACCTTTCTCCCTCTCCTGGACTATCCGGACATTATATATATTAACTGCCCAGCCTCCTACCTTCACAAACTGGATGTTCTTTATCACTGGGCCATTTGTTTTATACTGAATGCTCCCTTTAGGAACCCATCACTGCTTACTCTATTCTGCAGTAGGCTGGACGTCTTTTGCAACAAGAAGGCTGGTTCATAGTTGTACCTGGGAGTATAAAGCTATGTTAAATAAACTCCCTCTATACATCTCTTCTCTATTCCTTCGCTCTCATAGTTGCTATTTGCTCAGGAAAAGCTCTATTATTTTATTTGATACACCCAATTCCGTACCCACTTTAGAAAAACTACTATTAGTTAGGTTATTCCTTCAGTCTGGAATAAACTTCAAGCCACCCTTTTGGCTTTCTGATTATGTTTCTCTGAATGTTGCTAAATCCTTAATAAGTAGTTCCCTCAAGGAGGACTGCTGCTGTCTTCCTAGGTAGCACGGCTGCTAGGCTAGATCTACTACCCCTCCTAAGCTATCTAAGTTATCAGCACTTTTCCTTTTAATTTTGGGACTACTCTATTTGTCTTACCATCACTGTGCACTTAATACTTTCACTCCTTGCTCTGCTAGCTGTGAATGATTGTTCTATATCGTTTATGTGCAATGTCACTGTTAAGCTAATTGTTACTTTCTTTTTCACATTTTGTTTTGTGATGTATACCTATTAGAATATTGTTTTGTATTATATATATGTTGTATTGTTTTGCCAGTCTCAGGACCTCCTTGTAAATGAGCTTGCTCAATGGAGCTTTCCTGATGTAATAAACTTGAACTTGAACCTGGCACAACTTGCTTTAAAATACCTAAGCAGCCCTCCTACAAGTGTGCCATCCAAGACGATGTTTAGCACTGCTGGTGACGCTATTGACCCACACTGTTCCAAGCTAGACCTCAACACATTGAACAGCTAGTGTTCATTAAGCTAAACTTACTAGTAGTTGGCTACAAATATGATCTACCCACATAAAACTGGTGGTACAGTACTGCTCTCGATCTGCCTGTTACGACAGTGTAATGTTACTTTTTTTTGGCTCACCCTTTCTTTTTTCTGTCACGTTAAATATTTATTTAAATAGTAACTCACCACTCCCTGGCATGTAACTGCAGGACCACCAAGAGGGCCCTCTTAAACTAGAAACATTTAAATACTGTATCATGTTTTAGTGCACTTACTATTGTGTACCTCAGGTTCCTAATTATCTTTTGGTAGAAAAGGACTGCTTGGCCCACACAATCTGCCCAGATTGTCCATCCCTGCCATATCAGTCTCTTCTGCAGACCCTAAAGCAACCCTGCTGCCTCTCGGCCTGTTCTGAAATACACTCCAGTGCCTATCTCATGCATGCTTGAAGCCCCACACTGTTTTTGCCATCATCACTTATGCTGGCAGTCTGTGTCAGGCATCTACCATGCCTTCCATGAATAAATATTTCTTCACATCTGTCTTGAGCTTGCCCTTCATTACATGCCCCTATTGCCCCCAGTTCTTGTGCTCTTTCTCATTTGAAAGAGACTCCCCTTATGTGCCCTCTTCACCTCTGTGAGGTAGTTGTATAGGTCTCTATCATGGCACATCTCACGCTCCTCTCTTCCAGAATACACATACAGTGCTCTTATGCCAGTGCCATTGTAGTTGCCCTAGACAAGACACAATACGTCATATCATCTACAGCCTTTAGTCAATCTATGATGACCGTGTGTCACCTGACCACTGACCAGTGCAGTGGTTTGTTGCCTTTTTGGACTGCTGAATGGCTTTGAGATGGTGTTAATGGTAGAATTAACTGTTTTACTTCAAAAGGGAAGGAAGTGGTGGACTTTAACAGTGTTACAATGTTATATTTAAAAAAAAAATATTTGGGGCCGAATAACAAGTATCTGGCATCCCAAATACGAATATTCATCTGAATATTTGAATTAATGTATTTGCACTCCCCTACCTGGAATGCTTTGCCAATGCCCCTGGAGTCTGTGTGGACTGTCTTGCTAACTGGATTTACAATGGAGTGAACCATTCTTTGTACATCCTTTTGATTAAGGCATAATGCCAGCAACCACCCTGCTTTCCTCCCTTTAGAAATGTAATGAGTTTTGGCTATTTAATGTTCCTGAGTTGCCAGCAGAGCCAGGATGGGGAGAGATGCCCCCTGTCCCTAGTGAAATGATCACCTCAGACACAGTGCTGCTTAGAGGGTCTGAACAGCAGCACAAAAAAAGACAAAAAAAAAACCAAACCCATTATAAAACTCACCTACAATACCCTGGATGCCTCCACCAATACTCCCCTGTATATCACCCATATGTGCTCTTTCCATTGCCCCCAGGTACTTCTGTGAGGTAAAGTTTGATGTGGGTAAATGTGGAGTTCTATTACAAGTGTCAATGTCTAGGTAGACAATGTTATACTGATTTTATTGTGGGCTATTTGCTCTGCGAGACAAGAATCAGGTGTTTAGTTAGAAATGTATTGAAAATGCATTATTGAACATAATTTTGGGGTCTTAGTGCCTTGTTGGGATGCTAAGCATTTAGCAAGAGGAGCATGTAAGCCCCCCAAATTTGTGGGCTTACCTTCATGCCCCCGGCTCTCTGTTTCCTTAAGCGGTTCACCACCATGTCGTACCAAGTTTCTTGGGGTTCCAGGACTCTCCATCCAGCCCTGACATGCTTCCCTTTGAGAATGGGTCTGGAAGAGAAAAGCCACAGGACCACTGTGCAGCTCGCAGCACGAATGTGCGAGCAACGGTCTGCACATACGTGGTGCGCAAAGTTCGTTTTCTCACCACTGCTATGGTGTTTCAAAGGTTCACTCTGTGCTTCTAACTCCCAGAGTTTGCCAGTTGGAGTCCAGAAACACAGGGGAGGCACAGGAGAAGCAGCAAAACAGTTTATTTTAGGAGCGCCAATGAGTGCTAAGTGGACTATCATACATATTAATATGTAGTGGATATGAATATTAATGAGCCTGCCTGCTGCCTTGGGGACAGTGCAGAATGGCAGCAGTAACAGGTGGGGTATCGACTTAAAATATTAAACTCTGCAATAGTTGAACAGGACAAAGGGACTGCTTCAAGACTGAGGGGCAGTATTTTAATAAAAGTGTTTACTCTAGCTGCAACAGAATTTTGAATTTGGGACTGCATATGAACTTTTTGTCAGCGGCCATGTTTACAAACTTTAACCCCTGTCACAGCCAATCAGAAGGCAGAGATTTTGCACAGAGACTCCTGGGACTGGCAAAGGACTTTTGGGAGAAAAAGTAGGGGCCATTCTTGGTGCCCAAACTGAGGAACCAATAGGGCATCAAGTGTGCCAAATGAATATTAATTTGTTCTGCTGGACAGTTGCTGCAGCTAATCAGGAAAGGGCAGGAAAAAAGGGATAATGGGACTGTTTTGCACACCAGAGGGAGATTCAAAGAGGTTTCTAGAGTGAGCAGATTGCAGTAGCCACTACTGGAGGGCTCTTGAGCCCAAGGCCTGCATCTGGGACTTCACAGCCAGCTCACCTCCAGCATTCTAGACCCTGCTGCTGAGTGAAGCAATTGCAGAGTGCATACAGCAAGAGAATAACTATGGGGACTAAGAGAGCAGCAGAGAGAGGGAGAAACAAAGCTAACAGCCAGTGTGAGAGCAAGTGGTAGGGCTACAGCAGTAAGTAAGGGACTGTATACTGATTCTACCCCTTGACTGGGAAGACTTGAAGCCTGTGCTGCTAAAATCCAAGGAACCTATAAGAGTGTGCTGGGGTCAGAGACGGGGAACAGCCCAGCCTTCACCTGAGTCCCTCTGGGTGTGCAACAGGGACCTCACCGCTCAGTCCCTTGATTGAAGTGGATGGAGACCGATGGGGAAGACATCGAGAGGCCTGCCTGGTAAACACTGCCTATAAAGGCCCCAGTGGTGAAGATTGGAAGGGCCAGGCAGGTGAAGAATCCAATCCTTCGGCCAGCTGTGCTGCTGCATTGGTGCACCAACTACCTGACACCTTCATGGTACAGAAAAAAATCAAATCCTTGAACCCCTCTTGGTCTGCTAAACTGTAAGTACCCCGAGCTGCAGCTTTGAGCAGTCTTTATTTGGCAAGCTAGCTAAGTGGAAATTAAAGAGGGTAATTCCTGGGTAGGTCTATGCCAGAAAACTGCACCCAGGCCTGAAAGTTACAGTTAATCTTTGTGAATTTAAAGTTTTGGCCCCTACAAAATATCTCCACAATGATTTCTGCAATGCAGTGAGGTATCCACTGAAAAGACCTCTTTTTTTGAAAGATGCTACCCTCTTGGACTTTGTCAAGGGAATCAACAAAGTCCAAGAGGGTAGCATCTTTCAAAAAAAGAGGTGTGCAAGTACAAGAGGGCACAATTTGAAGATAGAGGGGGGGTGGCTCAGAGGTAATTTAAGGAAGTATTTTTTCACAGAGAGGGTTGTGGATGCATGGAACGGCCTTCCGGAGGAGGTTGTGGAGTCAAAATCAGTGGGGGAATTCAAGCATGCATGGGATAGTCATAAGGCAATTCTGGGGGGTTGGGGTAGGAAGAAGTAGGCTGCTGGTTAACTAGGATCTGCAGCTTATCCAGTAGGTAGGGAAATGGGCAGACTGGGTGGGCCAAGCGGTCCTTATCTACCCGACAAATTCTATGTTTCTATGTTTCTATGTAAGACTGTATAGATGTTCTGAGCAGCTGCCAAGGGAAAGACAGGTGCACCTGCAGGTGGAAGGTGGGGATTTTTATGGGCAGAATTGTTAGCTGGTTGTTATTGTTGCTGTTCTTATCTCCCTTTTCTCCTTCCCTTACAGTAAAGTACTGTTGTTCATGTTAGTTGTTGACACAGAGTGTTTCTGCAAAGAAGGAGGGTATTGTCAATGTGCATGGGGAACTGTTTTGCAGACTGCTAGTGTATTTTCCTGGGGGGTGGTGTCCTGCTGTTTACCAACAGATATTCCCTTCCACTCCCTCAGGTGGAGGCAAAGCGCCATTCTACGGTCACCTATCCTAACTCAGGACAGCCCCCTCAGAGGCAAAGGCTGTGAGGATCTCCAGGGCCCCAGAACAGCCAAAGATGAGTCAAGAGGCTGTTACACTTATATAAGGATTTTATTTATTTATTTGTTTTTTCACTTTCTTTTTTCCTCCTCCCCCGCTCTTGGAGCCCTGCTTCCTTGGGAGTCACCAATGGTGCCTACCCTGCTCCTCCTCGACCTACCTGATCCTACGAGTGCTCCCTCATGGAGCCATGGATATATCCCCCAGGTGGATACGAGGTGGGGCCCAGCACCCTGAGATCCTTCTTGTCTTGTTGGGCACCCAATGACAGGACAGGCAGGCAGGAGTCATGAGGTCACACCGGTGCTCCATCTACTGGCACTCCGAGAGTTATTTTCCCTTTTTTTCCCTGTGAGCATGATGTGCACTCAGATATCAAGGCATGAGTGCCGATGTCCATCATGCCCCAGCCCCTCTGAACAGCTTGGATGCTTGCTGTGCCTCCAGCCTCCGCCAGAGGTCATCCAAGCACCGAGTCTCAACTCCCCCTCCCTCTCAGAGAAGGCGAGCAGTCCCCTGGATGCTCAAGCCTCCTCCCCCATTTGGTCCTCCATCTCCCAGGCTCATTTCTGAACACTGGTCAATAGCATCATGAGCGGTAGCGCTACCGCTGTTGGGGAGAGGAGTCTGGCACCCCCCATCAAACCACAAGTTTAGCCATTGTGCACAAGGTTTATGTAATACCAAGGATAGCCAACTTTGCCAAAAACATGAAATGCTTATATAAGATACCCTATGTAGGCCCAGGATGATGTAAACAACAAAGCAGCAGCCCAGTGTGTGGAGGCTACTGGTTCCAAAAATTATGTGCATTCAGATACTGCCAAACATTGACAAAGCTTTGTGATATGCCAAGCATAAGTGTTGGGATCAGAGTACTTGGCCAACTTTGCCAAAAAATAAATGCTTGTAATTTTTTGTAAAATTAATGATGACAAGGGTGAAACAAGCAGCCCATATGTGATAGACCACTGGCCATCAAAAAATTCTAATACAAAGTGTTCTACACTACAAAGCTTGTATAAATCATCCTTGCTTATTGTGTAAAGGACCAGCCAACACACATTAGTCTCTCCAGTCAAAACATCTGTCTCACTGTCTGAGAGCTAGAGATGGGGCTGTACAGCCTGCACAGGGCAAACCAGCAGACACCATAAAAAAATGTAAGTGTGTCTCAGATGATGAGACAGACATGTGGGTGAGACACCAAGATGAGGATGGATAATTTTACTGAGCCCTGAACAGCCACAGTAGAAGGGCAGTCACCCAACCAGGCATGACAGCCAATTAATAAAACTGACATTGATGACAAATGTGTAACAGCCTGGACCAGAAGAAAAGAAAGAAAGCAGGGGCTACATGAAGATGGACTTGTGGGACTAGCAGTATAACTACTGGACACAGAAGTCCTCATCATTCATCTCATCATTTTTCTTTTCAGAACTGATCATGGAGAAGATTCGTAAACCTTGGAGTGGAGGAGGTCTTGTTAAAAATCATCAGGTGTACTTTAAAAAAATCGAGCATCTCTACATTTTATGGGGAAAGGGACATATTCTTGTTGCTAACTATTGCCTGAAGCAGTGATGAGTGTGTAACTGCTGGTGGATAACTGAGGTACTCAACAGCTACCTTTGTCAAAGAGGATCAGATGTCCTTTTTCTGGTACCAGTACTATAGAATCATTTGCTTCTGACAGTGCTACATTCTCATCCAAATATTCCTGCACCATTGTGTTTGCTGGCCTCTCTAGCACAACTGTGGAAGATCATGACTTACCATTCTTTTTATCAAGGAAATAGTCATAGATATATATATAACGGTTAAGGGCAGAAAAGGACAGAGTTCATCAAGTCTGTCCTGATGTTCCCTCATTGTTTTACTTGGCTCTTTAAGAGCACCCCTTCCCAACTTCCTTCCTTCCTTCCTTTCATTTGTCCCTCATGACCTCCTTAAAATATGCAGTTGTGTTTTGAACCCTGAGATAGTCCCAGCACTGATCACATTACTGTGCAGACTGTTCCACCTATCTAGATCAGGTGTAGATGGTGTAAGGGTGTCACCTGAGAGCTAAATAAACACCAATGGTTGTTTAATATAGCAGATATACCCAAAATTCATGATCTGTCTGTTGATCACTTGAACGCTGGGGCAAAATGGTCTTTTGCATCAATTTTGTACTGACTCCTTGACAAATTTTACAATTTTCAGCTCCACCTACTTAATACAGATTTTTGGGCCTTAACTTCGAGAGTAAGTGAAATACGCATTTAAGTGTGGTCTCAATGAATAGGTGGCAGTTAGAGCTTTAAAATGCATACCTATACATTTCCTCAAAAGATTAATGTTAAAAGTTATAGGGCTAAATATCAACCACCACCCCTTAATTTCTTGCAAAATTTCAAAATATTATTATATTTAATCTTCTCAGGCAGGATTTATTGCACTTTATAATATAATGTTATGTTGTCTAAAAGGGTAAGGATTCTGCTTTGAAATGCATTTGTGGTTGTGAAGTTTTAAGGTAATATAAGAGGATAAATTGATAAAAGGGAAAACACCATTAATATACTAGATTTTAGCAAGTTTATATTTTTTGAGTTCTTCACGCCATATTTTCTGTGTTTATATATGTGTGTGTATATATATATATATATATATATATATATATACACACACCAACAAAAAATTTAGTTCAGTCTTTTCTAGGATGCCTCTAAACTTCGTGTGTAGAATTTCCCTGATCAGTTCCACAATGTCATAATTCATTTGGGACATGGGAGATTTCTACCTATTCCTGGAAAACCTTGGCATTATAGGACAGTTAGTTGGTGGTAGCAGCTTTAAGGACATAGTATTTCAGGTTGGTCTTTGTGCCTCTGGTAGCATAAGGGGAGTTTTGCGTGAGAAGCATTACAGTCAGGCATGGACTGTACATCAGCATTTTGCAGATGCCTTAGAGTGATTGCTTCAGGTCAGATTTCTAGAGTATTTAGCAGAACTGAATGCCACCCCTGCAGTATTGCTTAACCTGATCCGATCATCACCTCAACCCATAGACTTCCATAAACTGCTTCAGAAACATGAGATTGTCACTTTGCACACTGAGTACGAGGCCTTCAGGCAGCGGAATCATCGTGGTGAGCTGGGGAAAACCCCACAGCTCTGGGTGACATACTGTATCTGAATATAGTGCATCAGTGGCATTTGCTCCACACTGCAATAGCAGAAAACAACTTTGATCTTAGACTACTGTGTTGGAAATATTCACTGCCCCTGTTCTTCGCCTTTAGCAAGCAGAATTATGCTTGATATGGGGCTTACTATGTGCACACACTTGAAATTGTTGAAGCTTCTCATCTACGGTCCAGGACATTAATTGAAAAGCACAGGCTTTCAGTTCAAAGAAGCCATCACATAGCTTCTAGGAATCAGTTGACCAAGCTGGTGAGCAGACATGAAATTGAAGTACCAAAATTCCAGGTGGAATCAAACACTTTGCTGCAAATCAAATGGCCTATGATAAATGGGTGTTAAATCGGCCACATCTAGCAAAATTCAGAGAGGCACTTCTGGAGGTGACTGGCCTTCACAGTTCAGCCAGTAATCCACAGAAAGCATGCAGGCCATTTAAAATCATCAAGTCAGAACATTGTGTCAAAGCCATATTGACTCTTCTCAATCAAGAGTTGATCAACCCATTCACTGCTACTTTAGATGCTGAAAGATTGTACGATTTGTCCTCAGGAGCACCTCTTGCACCTGGTTATGAAGACAGTCTTACTGGTGTCATTGAACAAGGTACAGAAGTACATGAACAGTTTGTCAAAGAAAGGCTGGAAGTGGGAGAAAGAAGTATTTTGATCCAGTTTCAACAGCCCCAGTGAAAACCTTCAACGATGCTGTAACAAAAAGGGAAATGCAGTAGTTAACTGTGGGGATTTACTACAACTATTTTCTGGTCCTCTGAGTCTCACTAGGGGTTTGCCTTTGTTAACAGCAAGAAGGGGAAAGCACATTGGGATTCTATGTCACTAGCAGGCTGCTGAAGCAAGGTAATTTGGTAATAAATCTCACAGAGGGACCAAGGGAGGGGGCAAACACACACACACACACACACACACACACACACACATATTTTAAAAGGGATTGGTACATTCAGTTACAAGCTAGTTACAGATTTGATCTAACTGGATATCTATAGTGCTTCAAACTGATTGGGACAATTAAACAAATACATGAAAACTGGTTGGTTGATCAATACAAAGGGATGACCCATCATAGAGTTGCAAATGTAAGCTATAAAATTGAGTGGATTCCTCTCGAAAGGAGCTTTTTTCCTGAAACCATTATTCATGTGCCTGTCTCAACAGAGAGGTTACAAGGGTCATCTTAGATAATAATTTCTCTGTGAGCCTAGTAGAGACAAGAAGATTTATGATAGAATAGCATAGCTTGTAGTGTTTTCCTTTCTTGCTACCTGTTGTACAAAACATTTTCTTTTGCTTTCCTTGTAAAATGTAGTGACTCTTTACACTGTATTTATCCTGCCTTATTTGAAATCTAAGCTTTCTAGTAAAAACATAGTTACACTGAAGTTGTTGCTCTGGCTTAAAGGAGAAGTACACCCAGAATTTGAAAGGAATATATGTTGTGCAGAATGCTTTGAATTGTGTGTGAAGTCCTAGTGTCCTTCCTTCTGTCTGCTAGTAGTTTTTCCTATATTAGCCTGCTAGCTTTGTAGTAGTGGTATGACCCCTGGCAATCTCCATCTGAGCCAGATTTATTGATTTTCTTTTTCCTACAATGCATCCTGTCTGAAATGACAGTGATGTAGCCGAGACCATAGATTCAGCTGCAAGCACTGCTTTAGAATTAGTTCACAACAGCAGAGCTGTGTAACTTTTCTTATCCATTGTGCACAAATGGCTACATGTACAGTTTAGCAGATACTTGAGAGCTAACTGAGTAGGTTTTCTGTAAGAAAACAGCTACTAAATAGCTCTGACTTAGTATTTTAGTTTTCTGTGTGTGTCAGGTGTAGCTAGCAGGAGAAAGTGTTTTGATTTTAAAACTTTTATTTAATCAAACTACACACAACCATAAAAAGCATTGAAATCACCCCAGCTCATCAGTACTGTGATTAGTAAAGACTCTAGCTGTTTTCTTACAGAAACCCCCACTCAGCTCCCAAGTATTTGCTGAATTGTGAATGTAGTTACCAGCATTCTATTAGGTAAAACTGGCAGTTAGTGCTGATTTTACTCTGTGACATGATTTTCATTTTTTTTTATTTTACAAATGTGAACTATTTATAATAAAGTATGTGTTTCTTATTAAAGATAAGTGTGTGTATGTATCAGTTATTTAGATTGCCATGGAAGTTTAAAATCAAAACACTTATTCCTGCTAGCTAGACCTGGCACACATAGAAAACAAAAATACTGAAACAGAGCTATTTAGTAGCAGTTTTCTTACAGAAAGCCTACTCAGATCTCAAGTATCTGCTAAACTGTATATGTAGCCATTTGTGCACACTGGATAAGAACAGTTACACATCTCAGCTGTTGTAAACTAATTCTAAAGCAGTGCTTGCAGCAGAATGGTCTCTGGTACATCACTGTCACATGAGACAGACATCTGGCTTGGATGGAGATCCCCAGGGGTCGTAAAACTGCCATAAAGCTAGCAGGCTAATTTAGGAAAAACTCCTAATAGCACACAGAAGGAAGGACACACTAGGACTTCACATACAAATCAAAACATTCTGCATAACATATTTTTTTTGCAAATTCTAGGCAGGCTACTCCTTTAATTACTAAGGTACTGCAAGCTTAATTTTCACTGGCAAAGGTAAAACTGTCTGGCATCTGCCATCTGAAGAGTATTCTACCAGACTCAAGCAGTGACCTGTGTTAATCTCCCTGGCTCTGTGCAGGGAATAACTGAAATCCTGAGCGTCTCTCAGGTTGGTGGCACCAAATAAACAGGCACAGCCACCTTTCTGAAAGCTGTTACAGTCCAGAGAGAGAGAGACATGTTTGTCACAAATTGGTGGCAGTGGTGTGGGATTGCGAAGGACTTTCTAGCACACTGAGAGATGGAGGTTGTCAGTAGAAAATTGTACCTTGGCAGTCACAAAACAGGATATATGACAGAGTGTACTTTTACAACTTTTTTTGTTTCTAGTCAGCTCAGTTTAGGGTAGGAAGAGAGTATGAGCATCCAGGAATATGACAGGCTTACTTTGGCACAGCTTCAAGAGAGGTGCCAAGGGAAGGGGATTCAGTTGGATGGTCAGGGCAAAAAGGAACTCATAAGATCCCTAAAGGACCATGCCCAAAAGCAGAGGATCCCTGTAACTAAAAGAAGCTGTGGTAGCAGACTATTTAGAACAGCTTGAGCATGTGAAAATGCAGATGCATCTGCAGGAACTGGACCTAGAAGTGAGAAAGCTAGAAATAGAAGCAAAAATACTGGAAGCAGAAATGGAAACTAAAAGACTGGAAGCAGAAACAGGAAGCAAAAAGACTGGAGGACAGAGAAAAAGAACAACAGCATGAGAAGGAGATCATGACTCTGAGCAACCAGCAAATTGTGAGTAATGGTGGAGGGAGTTTTCCCCATGAAGCCAAAATTAATTCTAAATTGTTTCCTCAGTATAGAGAGGTAGGCAATCTTGATCTATTTTTATGGCCATTCGAGAGTATGTGAGCAATCTCAGTTGGCTAAGGCTTCGTGGTCATCTCATCTCACACCCTTACTTATGGGGCATGCTTTGCAGGAATTTTCAAAAATGACTAATGATGACTATGTTAATTATGATAAGGTTAAAGCAGTGTTGTTAAAATGTTTTGAATTAACTCCTGAGGCTTACTGAAGGAAATTTAGGAAGCTAAAGAAAAGCCCAGAAGACAATGATGTGGAATTGCAGGTTCAGCTGTGTACTCACCTTGACAAGTATGTGGATGGGACAAAAGAAGACACTGTGGAGGTAATCAAAGATTTGTTGCTGAGGGAACAGTTTCTTAAAATTGTGCCTGATGATCTTTGTGTATGGCTGCAAGAAAGGGCATGTGGCTCCTCAAAAGAGGTAGCAGCAAATTCTGACCTGTACATGACCAGCAGACCATACGCACTTCGTAAGTCTCATGGGGGGAGCAGCATATGGTTTTAAGGGGTCCCAAGGAGGGTAACCCAAAGCAAACCTTTGAGGCAACTTACTGGTATGCATTTTAAAGACCTAACTCCTCTCACCTATTCATTGAGATCACACTTGAATGCATATTTAAATTAGTCTCACAGTAATGGACCAAGATTCTGCATTAAGTACATGTAGCTGAAAATCGCAAAATTTGACAAGGTATATTTGATTTGAGACCAAAATCCTTTTGGTCTCAAATCAACTGCCTACTGACAGAGAACAGCACTCCCTTGTCTGGTTCACCAATTACCTAACTAACCGCACCCAGCAGGTGAGGTGGAGGGGTCCTTGTCTGAGAAGTGCTCCATTAAGGAAGGGGTGCCCCAAGGTTCAATCTTGGGCCCGCTACTATTATCACTATTCATGAATGACCTCAGCAGTAACTGTGGATACAGTTCAATTGTCCAATACGCAGGTGATGTGGTGATCTATAGAACTGCATCCCATGTAACTGACCTGGCTAGTCATCTTTAAGAAGACTTTCAAATATTAGAAATGTGGCTCCAGGCAAATCTGCTTCTACTTAACACCTTTAAAACAAAAGCCATGTTATTTGGTTCTAGGTCACTCAGCATAGACAGAAGCTCTCTCCTGGCCCTCACCTCCTCATCTGGCACTGGAATTGAGGTGGTAAACCCATTTAAATACCTTGGCCTGGTACTGGACCAGAGTTTCTCCATGAAGCCCCATGTAGATATGCTCATCAAGTCAACCCATCAGAAACTGGAGCTTCTATATAGGCTAAGTCCACAAATGATTTCAGAAACAAGAACTACTATAGCCAACAGTATCCTACTCCCTAGCCCTACATATGCCGCTCCTATCCTGCACTCGCTGCCAAAACAGGAGTTCAACAGGATGCAGGCACTATAAGATCACCCGCTTCACAGCCAAGTCCCACCCCAGAAGGCATCACTGTGATGTGTAAGCCTCCCTAAAATGGCCTTCACTCGACCATTGGCTCTAATACCAACTTCTGTGTCATGTGCAAAAGTTTGGAGAAAACCTAATCTGAGAGCAAAATAAGAAGGAGGGCTACCCTCCTGTACCATGCTTTCAAACTACTGCATGAGCCTCCACCTGGGAGTCTTGCCTGCCTCCTTAAACCCAAAAGACTAGCAGGGTGCTCAGGACCTCCAGCAGATATTTACTGGTGGTACCCAGGGCAAGGACAACTTTGCCCACTCTGCACTCCTGCTCTGGAATAAGCTCTCTGCTGTCCTGCAATCAACCAACTCACTGGGCTCTTTCTGCACTGGGCTCTGAGGTCACCTGTTAAATAGTAGCAACTTATCCCCATAGATCTCTCCTCTCACATGCATATTTTAGATGGCTAAACATACTTTCTCTTCTGGTCAAACGTCTGATTCTTATGAAATGAAAATCAACTCTGGTGCCTTCTCTTTCAGATGTTCTTCAAAACCTCTCTCAGTATGCCTCCCTAGACCAATTATCTCATGTTACTCATAACCGACTCACTGTATATGACAGATGTTGGCAGGATTACTTCAAGTACATTGAACCTAGTTCTTCTAGACCCTAATTCTTAGGGATATTTAGCCCTCCTTCTTATTTTGCTCTCAGATTAGGTTTTCTCAAAACTTTTTTGCACAGATTTCTCCTCTTTTTTTCCCTTCTTCCCTGTTTTCTCCCTCTCTCCTTCCCTTCCTCCTTGCTTTTTTCTTTCTTCTTTCGTTCTTTGCATACTTTTCTCTTATCTTCACCTCTCCAAGTCTTTATTTAAGTCTTTATTTAACCAGGCGTTCATCGTTGAGCAGAAGCTCATTTGCAAGATGGACCTGGGTGGAGCATGAACAATTGTATATACAGGTCAACACAGGTATTTACAAGGCAATACAGATAATACTCTTTACAGAGAGGAAGAAAAAGAAGTTCATATGTACATAGAATTATACAGATATTGTACAGATTACACGGTAGTTACATACATAGAAGTGTCTATAGGAAGATAAAGCAGGTTATCTAAGGTTGCAGGAGGAAGTAACGAAGAAAAAATAAAATAAAATATACACCAGGTAGAGGTGAAGGTAGGGGAAGAGAGGAGGAAGTAGGGGAGAAAGGCTAGGAGGGCACGGTGCACAGAAAGGAGTTGGTAAAGCTGGATGTAGAGAAGGTGGATGGAGAAAAGAGTATGTGTGAGCCCCGGGATTGAATGCTATAAAGTACGAGGCATGGTAGGATGTCACAACCCAGGGTGGTGAGCTCCTATCCGAGGTTGGGAAAGGAAGAATAAGGGGATGGATGGGCCTAGTGTTGATAAGACAGGGGGATAAGAGAGAGAACAATTAGGCTGGTGAGGAGCAAGCTGGGGGGTCAGTACTTAAAATTGGGTCTAGGCGTGGCTATATACCAGTGCAGACACCGGTACTGGGTCTGAGTGGGTGAAGCAGTTACATACTTCTCTGATTGTACAGAAATAAAGCATCTTGAAAGCATTTATACCGATTAGAGTGCTTAATTTGAGGGTTTTTTGTAGATAGTTCCATAAGGTAGGTAACACGAAACTTATGGCTGCCCTACCGAAGCGGGATTACCTTTGGGTACTTTAAGTGTAATAGCTGAGTAACTATGTCGTATTTCCCAATTATACTCAGGGAAGACAGCACACTAGATATAGTAAGGCAGCTTATTAGAGATGGCTCTATAGGTCCAGAGAAGCGTTTCTGTGGCACCTGAACTTTAGTGATGTCCATCCCACTGCGCATATAGAGCGCAGTGATATGTATGCCGAGCGGGAGCCCGTTATAAACCTCAGTGCTCGGGGTAGAGTATGTCCAGTTTAGCCATGTAAGAGTTGGGGCATTGGCTGTAGAGGAAGTCAGCATAATCAACCACTGATAGGAAAATGGATTGGACCAGTTGTTTCTTGGCATCTCTGGTGAGAAATTGGCTGATTCTAAAAACAGTCCAAGCCTTTGCGAAGTCGTTTTAGCAAGTCCTCGATATGTTCAATGAAGGAGAGTCTTTGGTCTATCAAACTCCAGATACTTGAATTTTGTAACAAATTCTAGTTTTTCACCTAGAACTGTGGTAATTTGGGGAACTCTCCCACTGGACACAGGGTTAGCTGTACAGATAAAAGTAGAGAGGACCATCGTTTTAGTTTTTTGGCATTAAGGGTAGCTTTTTGGAGGAGTTGGCTTTGCAAAGGTTGAATTCTGACTGTAGGTCATTGCAGGCAGCTTCAGGTGTTGGGCGACTCACGTGAGAGAACTGTATCATCTGCAAACAGATGGATGTTGGCTTCTTTTATACAGTAGTCGATGTTATTAATGTAGATTGCAAAAAGTAAGGGCCCTAATATAGAACCTTGAGGTACCCCTCTTTGCAGAGTTTTTAAGGGGGACAGGCCTCCTTCGGCTTTAACTTGTTGAAGGCACCTTGTAAGATAGTCAGTGAACCAACGCAGAGAGGAGGGGTCCACACCTATGGTTTGAAGGGCAGAGAGGAGCAGACTATGGTCGACGGTGTCGAAAGCCTTGCTTAGATCAAGGCAAACAGCACAAATAAAGTTTTTGCTCTCAAGATTACGCTGCCAGTCGTTAGTAACTTTGGCGAGGGCTGAGATAGTGCTATGTTTAGCTCTGAATCTGGACTGCATAGGATTTAGCAGTTCCCTAGACTCAAGGTGAGTCCTCAGCTGTGCATTTACAATTTTCTCTAGGAGCTTGGACAGGACCGGAAGGAGGGAAATTGGCCTGTAGTTATTGAGATCGCCACGGTCACCTGATTTGAACAGTGGTATGATGTGCTGTCTTCCATATAGGTGGCAAGGTGCCCTGAGACAGGGATAAGTTACTGAACATTGTTCATATTACCACATTTATCACTTTTTGCAATTTACTGAATGCCTTGCCATAGGCTGCCCTAGCACGTATTTCGTACATGGTTGCTATTTCTGATCCTACAATACCTTATTGATTGTAACCCTTCTGCTCTCCACTTACATCCTGTCTAGGTTTGTGTTTTATTATCAATACATGTATATAAGGCTTCTCCAATATGTTTACCCTAAATACTGTGTTTTGTTAAGTGATATTTTATACCTTACATGGAGGATAGTCTTCTATTGTATTAGATGTGTGCTTTCTTATATACTCGAATTTCAATAAAAAGATAAAGTGAAAAAAAGAAGTTACCAAGTCAGTTCAAATTAAAGTCTGTTTACTACCTGAGTCAATGAGCTCAATCACCAGCTGTGTCCCAGTCTGTACTACCGTAGTGTATTGTCCCCAGTTAGCTAATGAAAGATGAGTTGGCTCTGTTCTCTTTTTTTGACATTTTCTGGCTATGTGTCCCTTCTCCTGACAGTTATGACAGATTATTTCTGATAAAGGTGTCTTCTGTTTCTCAGGCTTTCCCTCCTGCTTCTTAGCCATATAAAAAGGTGGTCTAACTGGCTGATTAGTGCTGTTACCAGTCCCTTGAGACCCTCTGTGCCTGGTAGAATGTGCAGTCAGATAGTCCTGAGCTAACGAGATAGTTCTCTCTTCTGATTCTGGGCGGTGCTCCTTCACCCAGATTTGCACATCTTGTGGTAAGATTCAAATAAACTGTTCAATTAAGATGAATTCTATGACTTGATCGATGGTCTTGTTCTCTGGCTGCATCCACTTGTAACACAGCTCTCTAGGCTGGGCATAGGCTTCTCGATGGGTGTCTGATGCTATCATCCTCAAGGCTCAAAGTCTCTGGAGGAGGGACATGGCTCGGACGCGAAGGAAGATGGATGCCTAAACAGACAGCTCGCTCCCCAGCTAGGCTAATCTGAATCATAATGCCGGCATCCAGGGTCCTATCCATCCCCTAAAATGCGGGTATGCCTCCTTAGCCACTACTTATTTGACTGGTGCGAGTATTATTGCGTTTGGGATTTGGCTTATTGTCGTCTGGTGCTGGCCCCTATGAGACCTGACCAAGAACAGGGTAGGCCTCTAATCCCCGGACTACACCGCGAATGGGCTTAAACTCGCAGCACAGAAATAGTCTCCTAGTGCTATTGGCGACATTTACAAATAGCACTGACACTGAGCCTTGGACTCTGCTGCCTGTGGTACAGCGTAGATCCACCCTGGCTTCGCTCATGGCCTCTTCCAAACAAACCGCAGAAGGCCCGGCCAATGTAGCCCCGGAACCACTTGCCACCTGATATGGGCAGCTCTTTGCAGCATATAACAATACTCCTTGAAACGTTGCTGTCTAGGGTGGACTCTATTTCCTCAACACTAGCGGGCACAGTTGCTGAAGTGCGAATCCTCAATGACAAAATGAATGTGGTCGAGCAGAAAACAGACATCCATGAGCATAATCAGGCCAAAATGCTGCAACGTCTGCAGGATCATGACCACAAACTCGCTACACTTTGGCAAAGGGCTGAGGATCAAGAAAATCAAAGCAGATGTAACAAATTAGAATAATAGGCCCTTCAGGAGCTTATAGAGCACAATGCTATGTGTGATGTCTGGAGAGTATTACATCCTTCGGAGAAGGAATTTACTTTTCTATCGCCAGCACACAAAACAGCTACGTATATCGATTATACTTTTCTTTCCCAAACTCTTCTTTCGGAAGTGATAGAAGCCTCTATACAGTCGGGCCCACCCTCTGACCATGCGCTGGTAACATGTCAGCTTGCCCTCTCAACTCTTCTTAAGAAATCTCCCAGGTGGAAGACTAATAATCAAATGTTAAAGGATGCCCATATTGTTAAAACTATTAGTAAACACATAGAGCATTTTGCTGAAATCAACATTCACTCTATTTCCAGACCAGACTTAATATGGGGTGCTTTTAAAGCCTTTATTAGGGGCGTGTTAATCAGTATAGCTACACACAGAAAGAAAGGAAAAGGTAAGAAACTAATTTCTCTTCTTGAGCAAATCCTTTTAAAGGAATCAATGCTTTCCCATAACTTTTTGGAATCAACACAACAGGAACTGGTTAAATTAAAAGAGGATTATTTGGAGATACTAAGGGATAAGGCTGAATTTGCGATTCTCAAAGCTAAGGCAACTTATTCAGATCAGGGAGAGAAAGCGGGCAGATTATTGGCACTCCAGATTAAGCAACTGGAAGCGAACAGGTATATTCCGTCAATCCGCTCCCAGATAGATGATGTCCTAAAAACATCTTGGAGGATATAGGTCTGGAATTCCAGCGGTACTATACTAACTTACATAACTCTAAAATAAAGTTAGTATCTGAAGACCGCTTAGATAATTACTTAGGGGCATCCGGCTTATCTTCACTTTCAGATTCTCAGCAGGAATGGTTAGTGCCCCCAATAACATCCGATGAAATCTCTAGGGTTATTAAAAATTTACCCTCAGATAAGTCACCTGGCCCAGACGGTTTCTCAGCTAATTTTTATGAGATATTTCAAGAGCAGTTATTGCCGTTGCTATTTCCTTTATTTCAATGCATCTTATCGGGCGCCCAGGTGGATCTTACCCTATGGGAGGCTTTAATAGTCTTAATATTGAAACCTGGGAAGAACCCAGAATTACCCGCGAGTTATCGCCCAATATCCCTGCTGAATCAGGACATCAAAATATTAGCTAAAATTTTAGCGGATCGCATGACATCATTGTTGCCCGATCTTATTGGTCTGGAGCAAGTAGGATTCATGAAAGGGCGTTCCTCAGTGGACCACCTCCGAACTCTGTCGCACGTCCTTTCGGTATCTAGAGACACTTCATTTCCAGCTGCTTTGATTTCTCTCGATGCTGAAAAGGCGTTCGACAGGGTAGATTGGAATTTTTTATTTAGGGCCCTTAATGCTTATAAATTTCCTGAACTCTTTCAAAATTGGGTTAAAGCCCTTTATAATACCCCTTCGGCTAGAGTAATGGCTAATGGGGTTATTTTGGGAAGATTTACGTTGCACTCAGGAACTAGACAAGGCTGCTCGTTATCACCTCTACTTTTCAATTTATATTTGGAGCCCCTTATTCGCCATTTAAAATTCTCATCAACGATTCAAGGAAATTCAGGGATATGAGGTTAAAGTATCGGCTTATGCCGATGGCTTACTATTACAGCTATCGCACCCGAATAAGTCAATACTTGCCATGTTAGCCATCATAGAAGAATTTGCCAATCTTTCCAATTACAAATTAAATATTGATAAGTCCCTTGTTTTTCCGCTTAACCATAAAGTGATTAAACCAAGTGTTGTAGAGAGCGGTATGTCTTGGGTGCCAAACTCTTTAAAATACTTGGGTATTCAAGTTGTCAGGAATCCTACTTTACTTCATAAGTTGAACTTGGATAACCTAGTAAATATTTTAGGAGCTAATTTAGACAGATGGGCCAAATTATCTATTTCGCTCTGGGGCCAAGTGAATTTAATTAAAATGAATGTCTTTCCTAGGATTTTTTACCCTTTGCATTTGCTCAATAACTGGATACCTATTACCTGGTTCCGTAAAATTAATGGTCTGATAACAAAATTTATTTGGGCTAATAGACAACCTAGGATTGCATTTCACAAGTTGGCGGCTACCAAGGATAAAGGGGGTATCCGTCTTCCACACTTGATTTTTTTTTTATTATTGGGCGAGTCATATGGCAAAATACATCAGATGGATGGAGCAGACGGGAGAAGCGAACTCCACTGGTTGTGTACCTATCTGGCTCAAAATTGAGCTATCTCTAATTAAACAGAGTGGTCTATCACCAGCATCACTATTTCATGTCAGTTTGAGTGCCCTCCCTCCACCGTTGAAATCAACCCCCATCGTGACATCGGTCAGAGTGCACTCCCAGATATGTTTATTCATGGAATACAGTCATACTCTAGACTTAGCTCAACCTATTGGGGGTAACTCTAATTTAAAAATAGGTAATAAGCCAATCTCGCCTAGGTGGCTCCCTCAACTAGAAAATGCTAAGCTTTCTCAGTTTGTTGCCCTGGATAATTCTTGGCTTTCAATTACTGGAATATTGGATAACTTTAATATTCCCAGTAAGCTTATTTTTAAAGTTTTTCAGTTAAAACACTTAATAATGAAGGTGTTTGGACCAACACCATCTCAAAGAAGTATGAGTAATCTTATGGATATACTCGCGCTTATGTTCGGCAGATCTCATTCTGTATCCAACATTTATAAAATTTTATATAATTGTAAATATCTGGCTGTGTTTGCACTGGAGAGATATTGGGCCTCATGCTTCCCCGATTCGGAGATAGATTGGGCAGTATTGTGTTCGAATTGTCATAAATACATTACTCAGGATAGGTTACGACTTACACAGTTCCACATTCTACATAACATATATTATACTCCCCAAAAACTATATAAGTACAGTCTTACTGATTTGCCTACCTGCTCTCGATGTAAGCAGGCAGAGGGTTCGCTTTATCATTTATTCTGGGCATGTCCCAAGGCCTCCACCCTCTGGGGAGATATTCAACAGAGGATGGATCCCTTATTGGGCCTCTCTGACCTCTTTACTCCTGAGGTATGCCTATTAGGTGATTATGCCCTTATTCCAGAGATTTCGAGAAGGTATTATATGGCTTTGATTTCCTTATTAGTTAAGAAGGTTATTCTCTGACACTGGAAAGATGATGGAGATATTCCTTATTCGGAATGTCTCAAAGAATTACTGGCTAATCTCAGGATGGAAAAAATGGTGGCTAGTTTAAGCAATAGGATGAATAGATATAAGAAAATTTGGGAACTTTTGTATACGCTGCTTGTCATTTAGTATATTCTACTTTACTATCGAAGTTTGGATTTGACTGCCATCTGATAAGTTTGAGCTGTGCTGATTGGGGAGGGTGTTAGTATGGGGGGGAAGAGGTATGGGGGGAGAACAGCTCCAATGTATGCAGCAAAGGATTGTTTCCGGTAAACATGTACAATTCTGATTATCATGATTGGATCTGTTCTTATTTGTGTGTAAAATAATAAACTTTGATTTGAAAAAAAGAGTAATAGGTATACATGAAGGTCTGGAAGGGCCTAACACTGAGCAGTTCCTCAACGAAGAAATACCCAAGATGTTAGGAGAGAGATGGTATGGCCTGATAGAAGTAGAGAGGGTGCACAGAATCCCTGGGGGTCTCCAATCTAGGAACACAGCACCATGCCCCATAATAGCATACCTGCTCAAACACTGTACAAAAGAGAGAGTGCTAAGAGCTGCTCAGGACATAGGTGAAATCACATGGCGAGGGGATAAAATATCTTTCTTCAGGGACTTTTCTGAGGAGGTAGCAGCCCATAGAAAGGCTTTCATCCCTATTAAAAAAATACAGGCACAGCATGGGTTTAAATATGGTTTTCGTCAACTGTCTTACCTGTTCGTCTCTAAGGAGGGAAAGGAAATAACGGCTAAGACACCTTACGAGGTGGAGATGTGGGGTTCCCATCATTGGCCAAGACTTCCTCTGAAGACTTCAACTCCCAGGAGGCTTTGGAACCCAGGCCATCAAAACCAAGATAGGAGGAACCAACTTGCTACCGGATGGTCCCACGAACAAACGTGTTCCCCAGGCCCTCTTGCTGTACAAGCTGGGCTGGCAACACCCACAAAGGCCAGCAAGCCCCAAAACCTAGCTCTGCTCCTCCCAGACTGCAGCGGGGACCAGGTCAGACAACCAGGATACGACATCAGTCGCACAGCGTCCCTGATTCCATCTTCAAGGGCCCAGAGACAGCCCCACCTGCTCAGCAAACTAAGGATGAATTCCTCCACCCCAGCCAAATGGAAAGCACTGACATATCGGATGACCTCATAATGGAAGCTGTTGCTATCGACTCCTGGGCTGAATTTCCTTCGGGGACAGATGAACATCCAGATCTTGATGTGCTCCCAATCAAACCAGGACTTTTAACATTTGCAGAAGCACTTTCCAAGGACTTGCATGCAATGACCACTGACCTAGTCCTGAGAGAAGAGACCACCCCACCAGACTGAATACAATAAGTGTTTTCTTTGGTTACCTTATAAAAATTGTTCAACTAGTAAATGTTGATGCTCAGGAAAATATGAGTGGGGAATGGGGACTGAAGCACCATGAGGTGACTCTTATGGGTTAATAGAGGAAATGTAGATCAAGAACTGGGGGTATCAGAAGAACTGGTGAATTGCACTGTAGCTGCATCATCCATGGATGTTCTTTCTGGCCTGACCCACCTGCCACAGGAAAGACAAGCGCTGTAGATGGCCACCCTATCTTATTCCTGGCAGAGTCCTCAATTCAAACATTCCCCCCCAGCCCCGGTTTACACATCCTGTGGGACCAAACAGTATGTGGGACCACACATTTGCCCCACCGGTACATTTCACATACTGCATGACTCAGGCACTAGAATGTGCAATAATACCTAAAGGCAATTCTGTTCCCCACCTATCCCCCCAGTCTCCTCATCCCCCTTTTCCCTACCCTCACTACCCTCTACCCTGGGCCCCACCTATTAATTATTATAGGTGGGAATTAGACTATGAATACACTGCCACAGCTGGGGACGGAGCCCTGAAATGTTTATTGGATAAGCTCCTGACCCCCTCCTTTCAGTCATTTGGCTAGCATGGCTGTGTGACCCTCCCCTTAAATAAGTGGAGGATTAGCGCTTTTGTGCTTAACATAAATACCTTTAGCTTGTTGCTCATATAAATCTGTACTGATTCTGTTCATTTGTCATTACAGAATTGATAAATATCTTTTTTGCTCCACCTTGTTAGTGGACACCTTGGTTGGATATATTAGGTAATCTTGCATATAATTGTTTTACTTAAATGACTTGTTGGTGCATTGTATTCACTTGTCTTCTTCTGTCACCAGGATAACTCTATGGGGACCTTCTCTGGCAAGCTCACTCTCATCTTCTCTGTTGTCTCACATTCTCTGCTACTTCTCAAGTAACCTTTCTCTTCGCATCCATCCCTTGGTGGGACCTCTGGGTGAGTACTTATAAACCCTCTGACTCTCAAGAACAGAAGTACAGCACTCCAGGGCGGGACTCAAACTTGCATCATGGAATGTTAAAGGACTAAACCACCCAACTAAGCAATCAGTGGTTTTTAGACACTTGCACTCCTTGCAGGCGGATATAGCACTCGTTCAAGAGACGCATCTCACTGTAAGAACTGTATTGTGGCTTAGAAAAACACGGGTAGGGTCAGTAATAGCTAGTTCCGCTGCAAGTAAATCAAAAGGAGTAGCCATTCTAATCCGGAAAATGTGCCCCTGGATAGAAGAGAAAGCTATAACCAACGGCCAAGGTCATTGGATTGTGGTCAGATTTTCAAAGCTTGAGGGTCATGTGATACTGGCCAATGTATATGGCCCAAACACAGACTCGCCTGAACTCCTCTTGGATCTTAACCAAGCTCTGGAATCTCTCTCCACAGGACATCCCATTGTACCCATCATGATAGGGGTAGATTTCAACCTAGTTCCGGATATTTTTCTGGATGAGTCAAAACCCATCCCACAAATGCATCCCAGAACAGCACTCACACTGCAGGGGATCATGGAAGAGTGGGGAATGATTGATATATGGCAGAGGGACCACCCTACTGGGAGAGACTACTCCTTTTTCTCACCATTGCACACCACTTATAGCCATATAGATTTCTGGTTAGCAAACTCAACTGCGGCACAGGATATTGCCTCCTCCGACATAGCTAGTATCCTTGTCTCTGATCACGCCCCAGTCTCATGCACATATACACCTACGGGACATAGCGACTTAAGTACCAGATGATGATGTAATCCCACGCTAATCAAAGATCTCTCATTCCAGGCCATGGTTAAAGGCACGGTCCAAGACTATTTTGCTAATAATAAGGCGGTGGATGCTTCTGCTGCAGTGGTATGGGAAGCCTTCAAAGCCGTCCTGAGGGGACACATTTTCACATTTGTGGTTCAGAGAAACAAGGCAAGGCGAGCCAACCTTAAGCGTCTGCAGTCTGAACTGTCAGTATTAGAGGCTCAGTGCAAGAATTCCACGGCAGGACATCTGGATGTAGCGTGTCTTCGGGAGATAGTAGGCCTAAAATATTGCATTAACACTCTGCTCTACCAGCGAGCAGAATGGCTCATGGCCCGGGCTAAGCACTCTTATTGGGAAGCCGGGGACAAGGAGGGGAAGCTTCTAGCCTTCCAGTTAAACAAACAACAGGCTATCTCCTGAATACACGCTCTTCGGAACTCCAGGGCAGAAGTGGTCACTACCCCTAAGCAGATTAATGACTGTATGAAACAATTTTACCAGCAGTTATACCAATCCCATATTTCCTTAGACCCAAACCAGCTAAGGGACTACCTGAGGGAATTCTGCTCCTCAGCTAACATCCCTCGGCTTACAGAACCAATGAAGGCTGCACTAGACAAACCATTTACGGGAGCCAGAGCTCCAACTGGCACTATCCCAACTCACTAAAGGCAAATCCCCTGGGCCAGATGGTATGACCGCCGAGTTGTATCAGCTCCTGGTATCTGAGATCAGTACCCCACTACTGTCTGCTCTCCATGAGGCCCATACGATAGGTATCCTACCCCCAACCATGTGGGAGGCCTTAATTACCCTTATTCCCCAAAAGACTGATGACCCACTGAACTGCACAAACTACCGCCCCATATCCTTAGTCTCCGTAGATAACAAGATCACAGCTAAGATGCTAGCTAGCTGATTAATGGAAGTCATACCATCCACAATACACCCTTCACAAGCTGGATTTACCAAAGGCAGGGCAGCAGTGGACAACATACACCTGGTCCTTAACCTCAAATGGCTCGCTCTGCATTCATCCACTCCTATGGCCAGCAATGGCAGTGGACTTTTCCAAAGCCTACGACTCAGTCAAATGGCCTTTCTTACATGAGGTCCTTCACCTTTATGGATTTGGTCCATATTTTTGGCAATGGATACATGTACTGTATAATGAACCCATGGCTAGAATCTTCACCAATAAGGATATCTCCCCACCCTTCTCACTGCAGCGAAGCACATGACAAGGATGCCCATTTTCACCCGTTATTCTTGGTGGCCCTGGATCTCCTTACTCGCAAATTACAGACCACTAAGGACATTCAGGGCATCCAAGTAGATGAACACTCATATCTGATGGCCTCCTATGCAGACGACCTACTTCTTACATTGGCCCATCCTAGCGAGTCCCTGCGCCCGGTCCTGGGGACTCTGCAGACATTAGCCTGAATCTCTGGCCTTCGAGTTAATAACAAGAAGACCAGCATCACCCCCCTGAACGTGGCATGCACAAAAGACTGTATACAAGGTCTGGGACTATCCTGGGCACCTAACAACTTGTCCTACCTCGGTATCCATATCCCTTTTGACTGGAAACAGACTGAGTCGAGGAATTTTTCTCCTCTCCTGGCCCAATTGACAGTCAATGTGCCTCGCTGGCTCTGACTCAACCTCTCCCTTTCAGGAAAAGTTGCAGTGCTGCGCATGTTTTTGCTACCTAAGGTAGCATACTTACTTAACAATTTACCAGTAGCCCTATCAGAAAAGGTTTTTTGCCCTTTGGGTAAGCTAATGTCACACTTTCTATGGGAAGGTAAAAAACTGCGCTGGAGCATTCATAATCTAAGAGCATGCTGGACCCGCTGAGGCCTTGGACTTCCAGGCTGCAAAGCTACCACTGGTCCTTTCTTGCAGCCCAGGCCATCAAATAGTTTATCCCCACAACTCTCCCCCATGTACCATGAGTACAGTTAGAGGCTCAACTCTTGCAAGAGTTCCCTTTTGGTCTTATCTGATTAAGGCCCCTACACTTCTGAACAAGCTAACGCCGGTCATGGCAGAAGCTAGGAAAGCATGGTTCCGACTCATGACTGCAGTTAAAACTAAGAACAGAACGTGCTCACTCCCGTTCAGGTATCTCAATCTATGGCATAATCAACTTCTAACAATGGACAATAAACCCTTTAACTGGACATCATGAGACAGGAAGGGGATATATACTGTTCAAGATCTCTACTTACCCAATTCTACTAAACTGAATTCATTTGAGCGACTTTAAACTCGCTATTCCTTCCCATCTCAAGACTTCTGGAAATTTTTGCAGCTCCACCCTGCAGTGCAATCCTGTAACTGGTCCCGTGCGATGGCCTAAAGTGGCACTCATACCTCTCAACCTCCTGCCTCATAAATCAGGGACAAGGCTTAAAAAAATCAGGGACAAAGGACCAAAATCAGGGACACATCTTCAAAATTAGAGATATCCACCCAGAAAGCTGGTAGAATATGGGGCTTAGTGCAAAATGCATTTTCTAAAGAAGAACAAGTCTGTAACTTTTATGTTTGACATTGTTTTGTGCTTACAGTCCCCGCTGTTTAGCCACAAAAACACAAATTTTAGGAGGGACAGAGTAAAATTTTGAGGCAAAATCAGGGACGTCCCTGAAAATCAGGGACACTTGAGAGGGACTGGCACTGGCTATCCACCTTACACCTAAAATCTTCCTTTCGTGGCCTGGCTGGAAAATTCTATAACACATGGCATGAAGCACAACTTGACCATACGGACACCTGTCGGACGGCATGGACTACTGATATAGGTTGCCCCACTGTACCTGCAACTTGGTCACGCTGTTTGCAACTGACATATTCTGCCTGTTAGGATACGAAGAGCCAACTGATACAACTTAAAATTCTTCTTTACTGGTACCGTACACCGGCGGCCCTTCAAAAATTGGGTATTCTACCTCATGCAAAGTGTTGGAGATGCAAGCACTCCCCAGCCAACATCCTACTTCTACAGTGGCAATGCCCGGCCTTAGTTTCCGTCTGGTCCACGATTGCAATGGACTGCTCTGGGGTGTTGGGTCAGCCTATAGATCTCTCCAGTCCCATGCTACTGCTAGGGGATAGTGCTCCCCTACAGCAACGTGGTTTACAGCAACAAAACTGGATCCTCGTGGTCCTCTTAGAAGCTAAACAACTTCTACTCATGACATGGCGGCAACCCTCCCCTCCTGCTATCTTGACGTGGCACTCCACTGTGCCTAGGCTGGCTAATTTTGAAAGGCTCACCTATGCCAACAGAGGGCAACTATCACAGTACTACAGTAAATGGGAAGCTTATCTTAATTCAGTATTCTGTCAAGTACCCCCCTCCATGTAATCCTCCTATTTAAACAACAAACAAGGTTTTATCCCACACCTGGATGGGCTGCTGGTTGGAATCTCACCCTATCCCACTATATAGCTATAGTGGGTACTTTAATCCTTCTGCATCAACTTTTTCTATGTTTTTTCCCCGTTCTTCTCCTATACCTTTTGGGAATACCATACAGTGCATGACACTTGAGGACAAATGAGAGACTTGGTAGTTTTAAGTAGTTTGATAATATGACATACATGCTGATGTCGATGTATAGAGTAACAAACTAGTGAGCTATCAGGTTATGGTTTAATATTATATATATATATATATATATATATATATATATATATATATATATTGATCTGGGATGATTTTCTTGATACTTTTATTCCTCAAAGTACCAGACAAGGTAGCCCTCCTTTGACTATAGAGAAATGTTATTGTAAGCTTTGTGGATGCTTTTTATGTACCCAGGTATGTATATCTTAATGTTTGAAATATGTACTTAATAGAAAACAATAAACATTACTCTATGATAAAAAAACCTCTGGCGGTACGTCTCGGTGTTGATATCGTAGCGCCATAGGATCTCTTGTTTCACTCTTTCGTAGTCATTGGCGTATAAACTGTCCATGTGGCTGTATGCCTGCTGTGCCTTTCCAGTCAAGTAGGGAGCCAGCCTGATGTCCCACTGGTCCCTGGGCCAGACACATGCTCCAGCCACCCTCTCAAACATTGTCAGGTATGCCTCAACATCATCAGTATCTGTCATTTAGTTAATTTTATGTCCTCTGGAGAATCAATGGGCCCCCTTGGCTCTCCTAGGGCCTGGATGGCCCACATGGTGTCAGCCCACTTCTCATCTTGGCGCTGTCTGTCCACTGCTTGTTGTTTCTCCATCTCCATTTGTTTTACGCAGAGCCACCTCAGCAGTTCATCAATATTTTCTGGTGGTTCATCAGGAATGTCCTCACCAGTCTCCTGAATACTGGTGTCCATCTCTGGCTTGATCTTTGCCTGAGCCCCCTTCTCAAGCCCAGGAAGAGGCTTCTCTCCCAGCCCTTCTGCCATCTTTCTGGTTGGTACGCCTCTGGTCTCCAGCGACTCTCCGCATGGCTCCTGTTGTATCTGTTGTACAGGATATCAGGGCGCTATCCACTAGAAAATGCCCCCATGCCCAGTCCAGACATTCCAAGAATCCCGCTCTTGACAGCAGATGTAATGGTTTGGGAAGACAGATGGACACTCACACGGATATGTAAGGTTAACACACCATAGTGTGATGTTTATTTTAAAGGAGCCAAAATAATAAAAATTAAAAAAATGGTGGGGGAGGCATGCTGTTGAGCAGCTATCTGGCAAGACATACAAGTGAAAGAAAAGTTACTAAAAGTAAACGATTTGACTCGGCAAAGGTGTACTGAATCCACTGATATTAAACTTAAAGTATGGGACGAACCCAGAAAGTGACTGGAAGTGGCTCCAAAAACTCATAGGTATTGCAAGAGCAGGCCGCGAGTTCCTCGATGCATATGGGAGCAGAGTGTCCATGGAAAGTGCTCCGATTTGCCATGAACCTAAAAGTGGAGTCAACACTCCAATGATTTGCTGAGCAAGATGCCAAAATAGGCTCAGTGATTGACACGGCCATGACAGCAGAAAAATCAGTAACTCAGGCCTTAGCCACGACGTCAAAGCAGGTCCAAGAGAATGCCCAGTTACGTTACAGATTGGAGGCATTAGAAAATTCCAATTAGGCCTCTCATGTTCGGATTATAGGTCTCCCTGAAGGATCAGTGGGGGCAGAACTGATTACTTTTTTAAAGTCTTGGCTTCCTGAAGCACTGAATTTACCAGTGGATATGCTGGGTGACCATCTCTGGAAAGCGTTCAGAATTACCCCTTGATCAGCTGGTCCGCGTGGGGACTTACTGGGAGTAATTCTTCGATTACAGCTAGCTCTATGGTTCGAGACATGATCCTACAGGCTGCAAGATCAGCAGATGGACTGTCCTATGAAGGCGCGACAATACATCTGTTCCCAGACCTGTCATTTGAAACCCGTGCTAGGAGGAAAAAATTTGAAGCAGTTCAGGCCCGACTTAGAACCCTGGGGATCTCGCACACTCTTTTAATGCCCGCTAGGCTTCGGATCCATTACAGCAGGCGCACATACCAATTCAGTGATCCAACAAAGGGTTAGAAAAAAGCAGAGGCCTTGGCACAGGAGTTTCAGGCTTCAGAAGGGCAACAACCTGAGACTATGGATGAGGAGACCTGAAGAGGACTTTGCACCTTGATTGAACTAAAGTACAAGTTAAAATTGTTTTTTTGGTTCCCATCTTTAGCCAGACTACAAAAATTTCTGGGGTCATTTGGTCTCATACAAATGACTTACTCGAGACTGTTACTTATAAAGAGACTACTAGTTTGGAAAATATACTTATAGTTCTGGGAATGGATAACTACATTATTTTACTTGTTTTTCTTTCCTTGTTGGAAGCTGTATATTGTGGGGATGATTAGGCAATTTTTTTAGAGGCACTAATTATGTGGCGGTAATCATGTTGGACTTGGGGGCATATCAACACTGGATGCTGAGTTTTAAAATATGTCAATATGACACATTTTGGAGTGGTACCCCAAAAGCTTTAGATTGCTGTAGCTATTTAGTTAAATAAATGTGTAAATGCCCATTTCTACCCCCCAACACCTGAAGCAATTATGTATAGGCTTTATATCCTGATGTACATTGAATGTATCTGTATTATTTTTTTAACTTTTCTACGCCTTGCAGACGATTGTACTCCATGCTGTTGTCTTTGAAAAAAGCAATAAACATAAAGTTTAAAAAAGAATGACTTTTCACAAAGAAAATAAGAAAAACGACAAACATTTGCAGTTCAGTGCTGCAAGCAGGAAGATTCACAGATCTCCAAATCTTTCCAAATCAGTTCAGGATTTTCGGCATGAGGTGTAAAGACTTGCACAGCCTCTCTAAGCCAGCACAATACTGACCTGAACATCTCAAGAACATTTTTGTTTGAAAGCTGGCCCGGTGGCACTGAGGGTTGAGGCCCTGGATGCCAAACCTCGTGCCACACAGGCGACCCGGGTTCGGGAACGAGCTCAGAAAGCTAGGGGTCGGCAGTGGAGGGAAAGGATTGAGCATCTATAGGACAGCTCTCCCTTCCTGGGATGGGTTGCGGGGAAGCACCTGTGCCGTAGCGGTACCTGGTGGTGGCCAGATAGCGCACGCATAGCGGTGTTCAGCATAGCTAAGGGGTGGAGTTTGGCAGGAGGTGGCACGTTGTGCCCAGCCGCTATGGCACGTCCGAATCTCCATGGGGTGAAAATCAAGAAAAAATCCCCTCCCTTTGGGGATAGGGGATGGTGATGCCTCCCAGGACCACACTCCCAGAGCTGGTCACTCTCCTCGCTCTTGCTGTGGCTCCCCGACCCGGTACCCTATACTTAGATAGAGCTCCCTGGGCAGATAGGGCAGCCCTTCCCCAAGAGGGTTCGGATCCGGGGGTTTCACTGGGTTCAGGGAGTAGAGCCACAGGAGTAGCCTCACACCAGGAGGTAGAGACTTGGGGAAGGAAGTCGCCGGAGAAAGTTCCCCTCAGTGGAGATGCAATAAATTAAGTCGACCAAAAAAATTAAAAAAGAACATCTCTGTTCTAGGGTTTTTATACCCACCCCATGGAGATCATGTGACTATTCCTGCTTTCACAAAATCAAGTTTTTATTACAGCATACTTTTTAGGATTTGAAACTTGGTTTGATAAAGACATATTATAAAGATATAACTAATATATGTAAATAACAATAATGATATTTCTGAAGGGAAATGAAAACATTTGGATGACTAGTTGCTCTAGCTTTTCCCACCTGGTGACATGAGGAGCTAGGCAACAGTATAAAGGAGCTGACACTGAGGCCAGCCCTCCCCTATAGGAACCACACAGACAACATCCAACAGATCCAGGTACCTCAGTTCCTAGGGCTACTGGGGGTGATATATGCCGCCTGCAGCTGGTGCAAAATGCGGCTGCCAGGCTTGTGACTGGTACTTCCAGGACCGATCACATTACACCTGTGCTTCACGGACTGCACTGGCTGCCAGTGTAGTGGCATATCACCTTCAAGGTCAGTTTGCTGACCTATAAAGCTCTACACGATCAGGGACCTCACTACCTACAAGATCTCCTACATCCCTACTGTCCCTCCTGACCGCTCCAATCCACTGAGGAGGGATTGCTAGAGATTTCCAGGGTGGGTGCTATTGAAGACATCTGGGGCCCACTCTTTTGTATTTGTGGCCCCTACCCTGTGGAATTATCCACCTCGTTGAATAAGAGAATGCCTGACCATCCAGAGTTTTATAACAGCCCTTAAAACCCATTTGTTTAGCCTGGCGTTTCCTGAGATGAATTTTTTTATTATTGAGATATTTTGTTGACATATATGGCCATCCTGCTTACTAGTGTAGTTATTTGTTCTTATTTCAAAGCTGTGATTTTATGTACTGGATTTTTAATGTGTTGTTTATTTATTGTTATGTTCAGGCGCATTGATCATTGGACAGACGCCTTTTATAAATAAAAATGATATGCTACATATCATATGATATTTTCATCTTTGTTTTAAATACCGGACAACCTTGTATAAAAATAAAACAACATATAACGCTTCTTTAACAGAAAACGAGGCAAATGTGATTATTTTTATGCTTGTAAGAAAAAGAAAAAAAAACAATGTTGCAAAAGAGAAGTGAGGCTGGAGCGTTTGGGGTGTGGTCCTACATTTTAACTTTTTGTTTGTTCGGAAACTTGCCAGCATTAGTGTCCTTCAGTATCTGTTAGAAAATCTATTGAAGGTAAACTAAATCCTTTGTGTGGTGTTTAGGGAAAGAACTGTATAAAAACATTACTTTTTAAGGAGAAAAAACAGCTGAAAGTAGCATATTAGTAACTTAGCTGCTTTACTTTCTTCATTATTTAACTCACAGGAGCTTTGGCAAGTACTTGGATAACTTCTTTAGCACTTGTATTTTACTTCTAACAGTTTTCACTGTCTCTTAGAATGCATTTCAATTACTACAATGCCTTCATTCACTTGTAGAGCCTGTAGCAGCAACCACATTTAATGTTTTTTCCAGCAAATAGTTCTCAATTCATAATTTTACTTAATAACAGGTATTTTATGCAGGTTTTAATGCAGTTCTTCATAAGGTGCGGAACGCTTACAGATAAACAGTTCATACAGCAGCATAGCTGCAAGACATAGTTTTTAACCCTACTGCTTAAATTTGTTTTGAATTTTCAAGAATATTTCATTCTTAATACAAACACTTGCACTTTATCTTGTGCATTTTCGTTTCAGTCGGAGATGTTTCTTGGGTAGGACTAGAAAAGGAAAGGTGAAAATAAAAGCGGATGAGATAGAGAGATGTGGGGGGGGGTGTTGGCAGGTGGCCAGTCTGACCGAACTAAGAGGAAAATAAAAATGAATGTAGGATAGTATTAGGGTATTGCTGTTGCAACAGACTTGTTGAAAGGAAAAGCAGTGTCAGTGGCTCAGTAGGTAGCACACTCGCCTCTGAGGCCGGGAGATCAGAGGGCTGTGGGTTCAGTTCCCACATCTGGCACTTGGGTTAATATCCCAGTACTGACACTGTAATGCAGCATGAGAGGGGTGCTGCATTTCTGAGGTGCCGTCTTTCGGATGAGAGGTTAAACCGAGGTCCCATCTGCCTGGATTGGTGGTAGTTCAGGTGGATGTTAAAGATCCCATGGCACTTATCGAAAAGAGTAGGAGAATTTCCCCGGTGTCCTGGCCAAATTTCCCTCATTCACTAAAAATACCACCAAATGCTTAATCTGGTTCAAGGTCGGTTGCCATTCATCTGTATCCCCCTCCCCCTGGGTCGTGCCTGAAAATAGGCAGGATTTGTCTAGTGCACTTACCCGGTCAACAAAAGCTAAATAAATAAAAATAAAAGACAATAGTACAGAGTCCTCCCAAAACTTAGATAGGGCTAAGCCCTATCACAAGTCCAGCTAGTTCTAGTTTGGTGAGAAGGAGTGGGTGGGAGACAGAGTCAAAGGCCTTGGCTAGGTCTATAAATATGGCTGATGTAAGGTGGCCTAAATCCATGCCATGTCCTGTCACCCAGAGTAAAGAGGAGACCATGGAGTGGTTCTTTTTAAAACCTGATTGGTATGGGGACAGGAAATTAGAGAGAAAGTAGGTGAGTCTGGTAAGGACAAAGTATTCTTGGAGCTTGGCCAAGACAGGGAGGATGGAGATGGTGCGGGTAGTTACCTGGTTGAGCCCAGTCACTGTCTTTATGAAGAGAGATTACCTTGGCAGATTTCCAGGCCTGAAGGATGGAGTGGTTCTTTTTTAAAACCTGATTGGTATGGGGACAGGAAATTAGAGGAGGAGAGAAAGTAGGTGAGTCTGGTAAGGACAAAGATTTCCAGGCCTGAAGGATGGAGCCAAGGGTGAAGAAGAGGTTAAGTAGATGTGATAGGAGGTGGGCAGTGGCTGGGGCAGACATCTGACAAAGAGGAGGATCAAGCTCTTCAGGACTGAGTTTGTATGGGTTCAGTGATCTGAGGGCATGGAGTGCCTCCTAGGCTGTGATAAGGGAAAACTGAAAGTCAATTGGGGTGGGGAGGTGCTATGGAGGGTAAGCGGGGGTCAGGTGATGGAGCAGAGAGCTGAGGTGAGGAGGGGTGGGTTGGGGTGAGTAGGGGCGCAGGGTGGAGGTAACAGTGAGAGGGTCAGTGACTAGGGTATTGTTGACGAGGAGGGGGGGCGGAGGAGCTAGATAGGGGGTTGAGAAGGGAAGAGAATGTATGTCGCAATTTATGGGGAGAGTTGAGGTTTTCATGTAGAGCATTCTTGAAATAGTGGGATTTAGCTGCCCTAATAGCTTTGGTGCATGCATGCCTTGTGTGCCAATAGGGTTACGAGGTTATTTAGGGATGTGGATGCTTTGTGGTGAGCCTAAGTACGATTGCTTTTTTGCAGAGTTTGTTGAGCTCTGGTGAGATCCACAGATGGTGAAAGTGTCTCATCCTGTGACAGCATAGAGGGGCCTGATTATTTCAGACGTTATATAAAATCTGGCAGAAGAGGAAGAGTGCCATGTTGACATCTGTAGCAGAATAGAAAAGGGACCAGTCTGAGGATGCCAGATCATGTAGGAGATGAGAGATGTTTAGGGAGCATGTGAAATGGGTCTAGCAGTATGTGTGTGTGTGTGGGGGAGCAGGGGAGCTGAAGTTTGTGAGTACAGTATGTCATGAGGTGGTCACTGAATAAGTCACTGAGAATACCAGTGGCGGAGATACGATATGGGTGCGAGGACATAATCCAGCCCAAGAGGGTGTGGTTATGGGAGTGGGGGTTGGGTCTGGTGGGTGCATTGATAAGCTGGTGCAGGTTGAGATACTGTGTTTGCTGAGTGATAGGTTTTAGTGTACAGGGGAGGATCAATTCAGGTTAAAATCACCTAGTAGAATGAGTTCACTGGAGCTGGCAGTGGAAGAAAGGGTAGAGATGGTGTTGACCACAGAGGAGGAGGGAGTTTTAGGGGAGGAATAAATCATGCCTATGAAGATAGGGAGAGAGGACAGGGGTAGTATCTTAATGAAGAGTAGTTTATGGATTTTAGGGGCTGCCTCACTGGTAAGAAGGGAGATAGGTAGATTTTGGCAGTAGTAGATAGCAACACCGCCACCTCTCTTAGAGCGATCCTGCCGTAGGAGGTGTTAATCAGGCAGAGAGAGAAAGGTGTCAGGGATTCTGCGCGATATCCATGATTCAGTTACACAGAGTATGCCTGGGGAGTACTGTGACACCCAGACTTTAAAGAGGTCTATCTTGGGGAGTAGACTCCTGGCGTTGAGGTGGAAGATGGTTAGGCCTGTATTCATTAAAAACTAACTTAATGGAAGGGACTGAGCCCAAAACCAATGACGAGGAACCCCAGGGAAGCTGCTGCATCACAACAAAGCTTACAGAACTTTTTTCAGCCTGGTAGAGCAGTGCAAGACAGGACCAAGGCCTTGGGCACAGCCAGTACTGAAAAACCGCACAGGGGTTGCACTAGAATCGCTGCAAAAAACTGGGGCACAGATTTGTACTTCAGTAAAAACAGACAAAAACTTGATACGATAACCACAAGGCTTGCTACCATCAGACTGCAGATGGGCAGAATTAAATACTGCTGAAACAAATAAGACAGTGGACTGGGTTTTGGCAGCCATGACGGCAATCATAAAGGAAAGGAAAATACATGTACCCCCCTGGGTACACTCTCCTAGTATATGTATAGTTCAAAAGGTAAGGTTGGAGGCTGATCCAGACTAGTGCTTGAGGAAGTCAGCCAACTCTGAAAAAATTTCAAGTGCTCTTTATTTCATCAAAGGTTTGCATATAGATCCCCCCCCCTTCCTGCTAAATGGAACTCCCTACCAAGTAATGTTGTAATGAGTGAAAATGTGGAGCAATTTAAAAAAAGGTTAGATCATTACATGGGTGAAAACAAATATTCTTTCCACTGTTAGACCTAATGGTGGCGAGTTCATTATGGGCTTTGGCCTTCTGAACTTGTACTTCACTATGTCATGGTGATCCATATGCAAATCTTAGTTGAAATAAAGAGCACTCAAAGGCATTTTTTTTCAGAATTGGTTGACTTCCTACCTTTCTCCTCAATCTCAAAGGAAAACAATTTATTTTGCCTATGTGTTGAGACTTCTGAAACAGGGGCTTGGAATCTGTGAATTCTGGGCATACCAGAGGTCTCTGAGAGACAGGATGTAGTGGGATATAAGGAGATGTGGCTTCAGTCAGAGCTGCAACTTTCTGAGGCGATAGCTTTGGAATGGGCCTACCAGGTGACATTCTGCCCAGCTGGTGCCTAATCAGAGTACTCCATTGTTATGCTGGTGCCCTTTCTGTACATTAAGGACAATAATTGCATTCTAGCAGTGGCTAAAAGGTAGTGTTGCTCAGACAGTGTCCTAGCAGGTCGGATACCATTGGTACCATCATTTTGGTCAGATATCAGATAGCCTTAGATGGCATAGACATCCGGCTAAGGATCCGACCTCCTAGGATGCACAGTAAGTATCCAAGGTATCCATGGTTCCAACCAGGATCTGATGGGTCTGACCATCAGATCCAGGTATCTGACCATTGGATCCAACTATCCAAGGCTGGATCTGATGGCTCTGATGTCAGATCCACAACTGTTTGACTATGGATCTGGAATCCGACTTTTGTTGGATATTAGGTCGGATACCAGTGATATCTGGTGGAGGGTAGCTGAGCCCACAAAAGCACTATCCAAGCACCACTATTAAAAGGAAAACAGTCACCACTGGAGAAAAAAAGATAATGTTTTTTCAAGATTGGTTTTACGCAACCAGACAGCAAAAAAAGCCTTTGATCATGTCAAAAAAGAACTGAAACTTACACAGATTCCTTTTGATTATTACCACCAGGATGGCTATATCTAACTGTTGGTAATAAGCTGTACTCATACACGGATTCAAAAGACATACTGTAGTTTGACTTTTGGTGATGATTAAAAGACAGAAGGCTACAGAAGAAGCCTGAGAAGTCATCTAGGAGGAAGCACCAGGTTCCATGAATTCCATGAACAAAGATTCTTGAATTAGCTGGACTATTAATCTCCATTCATTATACAGTTAAAGTAGTCCCTGTTCCATGCAGGTGGGAGGGTCTTGTTAGAGTTAGGTGCAAGGAAATTATTGCAAAATGCCAGGACAGGGTGAATACTGAATCTCTTTATTTTATAGTCAGATGAACTAGTGTTAAGGGTGTAACAGGGATCTGTGCTGAGGACTGCAATGGTAGACTTCAGTCAAGATGGCAATCGCTCGTGCAAAAAGAGTCTAAAGATAGTTTTGAAACTTCAGCAACATGACTGTAACAACCTGAATACCTGGGTAACAAGAGACTGTGGCTAAATACCTATGTGCAACACAGTGAGTACTGCAAAGGTAACAATGCTTGGTGGCAAGGAGAGCTTGGTACCTGGATCCTAGTGACAGTAAGGATCCAGTAGGGACCTGAAAGTGCAGAAGTTGTACTGTACTAGTGTATTTATGCCACCAAATGACATCTCGTATGGATGGAACACTGATTGTGGAATTGGGGAGTTGAAGAGAATTGAAACACTTTAACACCTTACATTCTGCCTCAACTCTTTGGACTCAATATATCTGGTGGAACTGTGGCTATTGGAATTGTTGTATAGCTAATATAGCTGTGGATATTGTATTTAGTTCAATTGTATTTATTTGTTGTTGGTGGTGAATGGCATGCTTGGGGTGTTTGGATTTGTGAGTGGTATGTGATTGTGCAATGAGTGATTTGATTGTGAGGGGTGGGTATTTGCGTTATTATTGGGGCATTATCATTGTTATTGCTGAAAATGGGGTCGTAGGGTTTTAACAGGTTTTAATGTTGGTGATGATGCGTTTTGGGGTAAATGGAACTCCTTGTATCTCCTACTCTTTGGAACAACTGCATCGACTCTGTCCATTTGGCTGTCCCCCAGTCCCTTCTGTGTCTCTCTGCCAGTGTGGAGAGGTGGGGATTGCAAGAAGGCAGGGTCACTGATGCAGATTCTCTCCTGGAGATGGAGAACCAGTGGGTAGGATCAGGAGTAGGGCAGGGAGCCTCCTTGGGCCAAAATGGAATCAGGATAGGGGAGTACCCTGCCTGGTTATAATCCTGAGGTCTCCCGAAATGTCATTGGATAAGGTAGCTGGTGAGCCCACTGGCATGCCTCCCCAATGTCTGGCAATTTTTTGTAATGCCAGGTCCCTTAGAAATTAGACCACAATAACAATAGCAGAATGAGTCAAGGATTCCTTGGAGGACCTTGTGTGCATTACCAAGACCTAGCTGAGGGATGACTCTGGCCCTGTGTTGGAGGCAGCTATTCCTCAGGGTTCTATGGTGGTGCACTGCCCGAGGTAGGAGTCTGGCTTGAGACTTGCAGCATGCCCAGTGACTCAGACCATATCATAAGAATGTGTGGACTTTAAGGGTGATGTTGGTGCTGGGGGGCAGTATTCTTCTTATATACTGCCCTCCAGGATACAAGAGTAGATTCCTACAGGAATTTGGAGAGTTTGTTGAAGGCCTGACATTGGAGTACCTCAGGTGGCTTGTGCTGGGGAGCTTCAATATCTGGGCTGATGATGAATCTCTTAGGCCTGGGCAGCAATTCCTCTGACAGATGGAGCTGTTTCGTTTCACCCAGGCAGTTACATGTATAACTCACCATTTTAGTCATACCTTGGACCTGGTTTTCCTGCTAGGGTTCAAAATATTTAACATTAAGTTTGGTCAGCAGGTTGGATCATCAAGCTGTAAGTTTTCTGATCATTCCCATCCCTACCCACTGGAGCTTGTAAACAACCCAGTGAAGTTAGTTCGGTACTAACCTTTAAATAATCTGGAGACTTCAGGGCTCTTGTTAGTGTTGAGCTGCTCGTGCCTGGTGCAGGTGTGTGCTGATGATGTTGACGCCACAGCGGAGGCTTATAATATGTCTATCGCCACAGCTCTTGACTCACTTGCACCATTTTGTGTACACCTGAGAGTCTCCCATTACAGCTTGACCTGGTTCAGTGAGGGGCTTAGATAGTTGAAGGCCAAAGGGTGGTGATTGGAGCATTCTTGGCAGAGACTAGCATCGATGGAGAATAGACTAACCCTATGAGCTCACTATAAGGAGTAGCAGGGGGTAATCACTCTGAGGACGGGAGAGTTCCTGTCACAGGTGATTGCTGCAAGGAAGAACAGACCAGCTCAGCTTTTCCACTCTGTGGATGGGCTGTTATGTCTGCCCTGCCTACAGTTTGGAGGAGGTTTGACACTCAAACAATGTGAGGAGTCTGACCAGTTCTTCTTTGACAGGGTGTTCTCCATTCCCTCTTTGGTCTCCATATGTGGGCTGTCAGGGCGGAGTTTTATCCAGTCTGTGAGTAGCAAAGGCCTTCTGTCAGTCTAGGAGGAGTTTTATCCAGTGCCAGCTGGAGAGGTTCTCCTCTTGATGATGAAGCTGCATCCCATCTTGTATCCGGAGTGTCTAGGGCCCTTGATTGTTGAGCTTGTTTGGTGTTCTCTTGATGAGGGTGTTTTCCCTGTGGCTCTGAAAAGGGTTGTAGTGAAGCCCCTTTTTAAGAAACCATCATTGTACTCTGATGTGTTAGCTAATAAAAGGCCTGTCTCTAACCTTCCTTTTTTGGGGAAGGTGATCAAGAAGGAAGTGGTCAGCTGGAGATACACTTACGAGGCTTTTTCCATTCATGAGCCATTGCAGTCAGGATAGCATGGAGACTGCACTCATTAGGGTGTAGAATGATCTTATAGCTAGAGATAGAGGAGAGTGTTCTGTTCTTGTTCTGCTTTACCGTTCATCAGCTTTTGACATCACAGACCATAGGATTTTAACAACTTGACTGAGAACTAGGTTGGTCTCAGTGGCTCCATACTGAGGTGGTTTGAGTCCTTTCTTTCCAGTAGGGTGCAGTGGGTTGCATGGGAAATTTTCTCTCCCATGCTGCTGTCCTGGCCTGTGGGGATCCCTCAAGGTGCAATCTTGTCACCCATGTGGTTTGCACTGTATATGCTGCCACTGGGTGAGGTTATTTGTAGGTACAGTCTGCAGTTTCACTGCTATGCTGATGATACTCAGCTGTACCTATCATTTGCAGCCCCAGGGGAGGGGAATGCAAGCAATGTGCTAAATGATTGCCTTACTGTTCTCCATGAGTGTATGGCCCCCAGCTGGCTAAGGATGAATCCAGACAAGACTGAAGTGCTACTGGTGGATGCAACATCCATGGTGTGGCAGGACTGGGTGGTGTGGTAGCTGGATTACATCTTGGCTCTACGCCGCTCAGTGCCAGAGATAGAGTGAAGAATCAATGCACCATTATGAACCAGAAACTGACACTAGAACATAAGGTGCCAGCAGTGGTCCATGGTGGATTTTACTGTCTTTGGAATATTGCCATGATAAAGCCCTTTCTAAGTTCTCAGGACCTAAAGGCAGTGGTGCATGCTTCATGACATCCAGACAGGACTACTGTAATGCTTTGTATCATGGGCTATCTGGAGGTTTGACATGCCACTTGCAGCTGGTGCAGAGTGCTACAGCTCGAATGATCGCCGAGGTGTCTCACTCCAAGCATATCTTTCCTGTTTTGTGGATGTGCACTGGTTGCCTGTGAGGTGGCATGTCTCCTTCAAGAGAGGTTTGTTAACATACAAAGCCCTACACGATCTGGGCCCAGGCTACCTAAAAGAGTTCCTATATCCATATGCTCCTGACCACTGCATCTGCTACTCTGAGGTGTGCTTTGCGAAGGTTCCCAGATCACGTCTGAAATTGTCTGGGGACTGTGTGTTTGCAATGGCAGCACTTCCTTTTTGGAATCAGCTTCCCCACGAGCTTAGGGAGGCCTCCCTGTAGAATCATTTAAATGGGACTGAAATGTTATCAATTTTTAATAACATACCCCTCTTATACCTGAGATACTGTGCCAACATTAATTTTAGAATATGCTTATTTCTATTTGGTAGTGCTGCTGTATTTTGTTATTAATGTTTGTTTGTAAGGCACTCAGAGCCTGCAGGATTGGACACCTAAGAAATAAAACTAGTACTGCTAATGCTATTACCTTTTGAAAGAGACTGGAATTGGGACATTTAAGTTGGCTGAGTAAGCAAGAAATTACAAACTAGCTGGAAAAATATTTCCTTTTATTTTTGTTCAGACTGGCAAATTGTCACTGTGCCTTCTTAGAAAGTGTAAAATTTAAACACAAATAGCTATATATATATATATATATGACTAGGAATTGTTAGTCCCCTCCACACAGTACTTGGTTGTAATGAGTTGAACAATTATACATGCTGTAAATAAATAGCGCGGTGCCTCCACCCAGTTAATACAAGTGGGTCTAATATTTCAGCAGTAGAACCCCCCAGGATACCGCACCTACCCATTTCCCTTACAGTCACTCCACACAAGGATTACCATATACCAAACCCATATTTTCAATAACTTGTAATTATTGACTTACGCTAATAATATGCTCACTAATAATATGCGCATGAGACATTTTGTAAAAAGGTTAACCAACAATTTACTCTATAATATACTGTATGAGTGTTATATTGCAAGTTATTTTGTGTTCATCTGTCTGTCGGTTATTTACAAGTGTGGCTAGTGTGATTATGTGCATGGTGTCTGTAACGACACATTTAAACATGTATATTTTATTATTGTTGTAACCTATATATATGCTATGGGACCTCATTGGAAATGAGCATTGTTCAATTGAGTTTTTATCCCTGTTCATGACTCATGAATAAAAAGATACTACTACTACCATACATACTGTAGCTTTCATATGTAAAAACATTAATGTTGCCTTGTCTAGAGCAAGGCCTTTATGTTAACAATATATGGAATATAATAAAGGAATAATGCCTCACAGGGTGGGTGTTATGCTGGGATAACATCCCACCTCGGGTGGTTGGGCCTGGCTCATTGTTTAATACAGCAAAAAAATATTTTAAAGAATTTTTATGTTTGCTTGCACGCATGTGCAAGAAACATAGTGCCATCATCTGAGTTTTCAGAGGTGTGTCACCCCCTCTTCCAATTCAGTCAGTGTGTTGGCAGGCGCGGCCCCTGTCCGCTAATGCATGCTGGAGCTGTCTATGACAAGATCCAAAATGCAGTGGTGTACAGTTGAAAGGGGGAGCTATGCTTCAGTGAGCAGTGATGCGATATACGCCTTCTCATGTGCAGCTCCCCTACACACACACACACACACACACACACACACACACACACACACATGCGCATACTGCGTGCTGCCCCTACGCACACACTATGGCGGCGGGGTGCCCAATCCCCCATCGGCTGTGCTGCACTTCCCAAAGCCTTCAAAATGCCACGCTGGGCCCACCCCAGCGTGGTGTATATCGATAGCCAGCCGGTGCCCAATCTCCCGTCGGCTCCACTGTCCTCCTCCCCGAAAGTACTGGGTGCCACGCTGAGAGCCCACCCCAGCATGGCAACTGATGCTATAGCCATCGAAATTGCCCAATCCCCGTCGACTTCACGCCCCCAGCCGTCTTTTTGCCATGCTGGGAGCCCACCCCAGTGTGGCAAGCGTCCGTCGTCTTTTAAAAAAAAAACCCTGAAAAGCAAAAGCGGTCCCACGCAGTCTCCTGCCCCCCACAACCCGCACCCACCACTGTGCACCCTGCCTCCCCCACCCCCACCCCATACTTACCTCGGGCTCGGCGCGGCGCATCTTGATGGACCAGGAACACGTCTGCACTCTTCAAAGCTGACGCTGAACTGAGGAAATGCCAGTAAGCTGTATAATGGGATAGATAGGGGTTTTCAACTTTATTGCATATCTCAGGCATTTTTTGAATTTTGCACCAAATTTTCAACATGGGGTTTTTGGGACCCCTCCTCATGAATTCTTGCACTGTCATGGCGTTACTCTGGCCCAAAGGGTGATTTTGCAGCCACTGCGAAATCACCTTTCGAATGATTAATGAAACAACACTGCCAGTGTTCATAAGGTGGGCTCTCAAAAGACTATTTTAGATGGTGGGCATTCTAAAAATGACTGTTTACAGTGTGCTCGCAGTTCCTACGCAAGCTCATAAGTTGCAATTTTCAATATTTTCACTCCAGATTTTCAAGATTGCCATTTTACCACCTTCTTATGAACAGTACAGCTGTCATTTTCACATCTCACCCAAAATGTGTTTCTGCCCATGTAGGCGCACAATGGGCGCGAGTCGATTGTCTTGGAAATCAATGTATGGGACACATTAAGAAAATCACACTGACACTGTTCATGAGCAGAGGTCTTAAAATGGCTATGTTGAAAATTTGGTGAAAAATTCCCAAAACTGACTGTTTCTGACGTCGTCGCGTTGCGCAGTTCCTACGCACGCTTGTAAGTTCATGAATTTTCAATATTTTCACTCCAAATTTTTAACATTGCCATTTTACCACACCTCCTTATGAGCAGTATAGCTGTCATTTTTCACATCTTGGCCAAAATGTGTTTCTGCCCATGTAGCGCACAATGGCGCAGTCGAGGTGCGAAATCAATGTATGGGACAATTAAGAAAATCACAGAGACACTGTTCATGAGCAGAGGTCTTAAAATGGCTATGTTGAAAATTTGAATTTGAAAAATTCTAAAATGACTGTTTCTGGCGATGCGTTAAGTTCCTATACATGCTTTCATTAAGTTCTGAGAATTAATATTTTCACTCCAGATTTTCAACATTGCCATTTTATTACACTTCCTTATGAACAGTACAGCTGCCATTTTTCATATGTCGCCCAAAATGTGTTTTCGCACATATAGCGCACAATGGTGCTGTTTGTGTCTGAAAGCAATGTTTGGGACAATTAAGAAAATCACAGTTATACTGTTCATGAGCAGAGGTCTTAAAATGGCTATGTTGAAAATTTGGTGACAAAAGTCCATAAAATGACTGTGTTATGAGTGGCGTTGCGCGGTTCCGCGCACCCTCGTAAGTTCATGACTTTGCAATATTTTCAGTCCAGATTTTCACCAGTGGCATTTTCCACACTTCCTTATGAACAGTGCAGCTGTCATTTTCACAACATGGCTGAAGTGTGTTTTCACAGTTTCAGCGCCAGAGATGCGTGGTCGCTGTGGAAATCATTGTTCAGGACAGATAAAAGAAAATCACAGTGACACTGTTCATGATCGGAGGCACCAAAATGCCTGAGTTGACAATCTGCTGAAAAAATCCCAACCTAATTATATTACGAGGTGTGCGTTGCACAGTTTCTATATCGCTTGTCACTTCACCATTTTTTATATTTTTACTGCAGATTTGCAACATTGCCATTTTTTACACCTCCCCATGAACAGTACAGCTGTCATTTTTACATCCTGTTCAGAATGTTTTGCACCTGTGGTGTGCAAATGCCGTAGTAGACTGTGCATAAGCAGCTTTAGCTAACAAACTGATATTCCCCTGTTCATGAGGTGGGGTCACAAAACCATGTTGAAAATTTGGAGGAAAATACCAACGAATGCCTGAGGTATTAGGGTTTCCAACCATAACGCCCAACCCTGTAGAGAATGACAGGCATCAGGGGTGTGACTTGGGATTCTTGCCTGTAATGCTTATACCATTCCACACCCTGCAGCCAGTGAGAGGCATTGAGGTATGCCTTGGACTCTTTAGCCCCAAGGATTCACCCCATTCTCCTATATAGCACCCATCTCACCATATTTCCTAATGGAATGGGGTGTGCGCATAGGCCAAAGACCCCAAGGAACACCATGACACTTGTCAGTGTCTGCAGGGTGGGGTGTGGTGAAATGGCGTGGCCGTTATGCCTGACAACCCAAAGGCACACCCCAATGCCTGTCACTCTCTGCAGGGTGGTGGTGGGGTTGGCTTCAGTTCAATACTTCACTGCCATTCCTATTACGCAGCTCTGTAACTTCTACACTACCACTGCCAATGCCAGCAAGCAAACATTCGGCATTGACAAATGCTTGTTTTTAGTGTTTTTAAAAATATTTTTTTAAGAAAAGATGCAAACAATCTATGGGGTGATCATCCAAATGATCAGCAGGGATGTTATGCCAGGATAACATCCCTGCTGTGATGGACAACTGACCAATCAGGAGCCAGGATTCTTTCTTGCCGTTGTATAATGTGAAACAAGAGGGTTACTTCAGGCTTTGAGCAAAGCCAATTACAGGAGTGATCCGGGCGCTATGTAACAGCAGGCTACAACCCCTGCCTTGTAGGCCCAATCAAGGTTGAGGTGCCTGGGCTCTAGTTCTGATGTAAACGGGGGTTCTTTCAAGGATATAAATAAATAGCGCAGTGCCTCTACCCAGAGTTAATATAAGTGGGTCTGATATTTCAGCAGTACAACCCCCTAGGATGCTGTACCAACCCACCTCCCCATACAGTCACGCTACACAAGGATTATCATTAACCAAAACCCATATTTTCAATAACTGGTAATTATTGACTTAAGCGAATAATATGTTCATGAGACGTTTTGTAAAAAGGTTAACCAACAATTTATTTACAAGGGGGTAAGGTCAGGAAAAGGAAAATGAATGCAGATGTTAAACAACATTTTAGCATTGGCATTTGGTAATTGGCAAACGTCTACTCATTTCTGTAATTACTGTGATCCCAACATAATTGCAGTGCCTGCTTCCCACCAGCATATAATTCAGAATAACATTTTATACTTAACTAGCCGTTTGTGGCCAGTGATCACACCCCAGCTGGTACCAGTCACCAGTCCATTAGGTAAGAGCCCGGACAACCCATCCCTGGATACCCAGTCATTGAAGTGTTGCAGGCCTGATGTGTTTCAGCTGGTTGGCCAGCTTTGGTGCACTTAAAGCAAATTAGATTCAAACCTTTTCCGTAGTTGCAATAGCTACTTGATGAAACTTGATACTTTAGCTAGGCAGCTGAGCTCAGAACTTTGGCAGCAATACTGTTTAACCACTGAAACTTGGCAAACAATTGATGATGACTATTTACAGTTCCCCAGATACAGGGCAGGCCCTGTTTTACTCACGGTTTGAAGTACAGTCTCCCAGCTGGTGGAGCTGATAAGATTCAGACTGTAGATCTGGGTTAGACAAAATCAACAAACTCTTGAATTGCTGAAGTAAACAGCAAGTACTTGCAGCATGGCCCTCTTTCTGCAGTAGGCTCTTGCAGTCTTACCCCGGGTCAAAATCTCTCAGCTTCTCTGGCAGCTGGTCATCTTCTTAATGGTGAAGTCACAGACTGGAGCAGGCCCACACTGGGGACCGGGGCTGGCATGCCTCGACCCCCACATCTAGGTATGACCCCCCCAGAGGGAGACACAGTGGCAGTGCCTAGCAGTGAAACTACCAGGCTCATTCCCCAAACTGACCTCGGATAACAGTCACTTTCTCTCTCAGGTGTTCGGGCACATTTGGCTACAAATGGCATTCAGCCACACTGCCAGCATAGCAGTCAAGGCCCTCTCATCAACTGGGACACAATCTCTGAATTTCCCACTGTAGGTTAGCAGAAAACAATCTCTCAGACTCAGACATTTTAGATTAGACTGACATAGGAGAATTAATCTCCTCACTTACAGATTCAGGTTTGACTAGAAGTGCAAATCTCCTCACTTTACAGGTGCAGAGTTAAACAGGGAAGAGAATTCTCTCACATCACGTTCCATCCACGGAACACATCAGGCAGGCTTTCCTTGGCTAAACATGGTTCCAACAAAGCTCCAAGCAGGCCTCTATACTTTCTTCAAGCATCCTGGGCCAGTTTCCCTTTCTATGGGAAACTCCCAGCCGATGATCTTAAGACTGGGCAGCAAATGACTCTTCCATTCTGTTGAGACACTCTTTCCATTCCTCATAAAGCAACACAGGGGAATATAGAGCACCTCCTGGACAAGTGGCTATGCTAGCCCCACAGGCAGGCCTTTTTCATCCTTGAAGATCATAGTAGGGATTCCTCTCCCTCAGAATAACTCTCAGGCATCTTCCTTGCCTCTGATCAGCAGATCCACACTTTTCTTCTGGAACAATGTCCTCCAGATGTCAGAATGTAATACATGCCCCTGGGCTAGTGGCCATGCAAGCCCCAGGCTGGCATTCTCCATTCTTTGCGGCATCATCTTGAAGCAAGGGTCTGGAGGCCCCCCCTCCCTCCCTCAGGAGGGGCTACCGCTGAACTTAACAGTCTCTGTCCTTGGAGTTTTACGAGCTCATAAGAGCTCCAGATTGGCGGATGCAGTTGTCCAGTTGACAAATTAATATTAATTGGGCCCCTTTGCCGCCCGATTGGTTGTCTGTTTGGGCGCCAAGAATTGTCCTTGGCTTCTCTCCCATAAATCTCTTTACAGTCCCTGGAGTCTCTCTAATAATCCTCAGTTCACTGATTGGCTGGCTGCAGGCATTAAGGGTGGCTATTATGGCTGCTAGTTTTATTATTTATTTCCCCCAGTCTTGTAGCCATCCCTCTGCTCTGTTATTTAATTGCAGAGTTAATAATCAAAACAATTTTCCCCGCTTGTTGCTGCCTCTGTTACACAAGCTGTCCAGGCAGCAAGCAAGCTTGCTCATTAATATTCATGAGGCACTATTAATATTTATATGGAAATCAATAGCGCTTATAGGTGTTCTTTACATAAAACATTTTTGGACTTCTCAGAGGCCTCCCTCATGTCTCCAGACCCTGATTAGCTGATTTGGGGGTCCAGGAGCATGGAGGAAGTTTTTGTTTCACTTCTACAACAGCCCAGAAATGAAACTGTGCTACTGCAAATGCGCAGACCACCAGCTTGTACATTTGCAGTGCGGCTACATGGCAGTCACGTGGCTTTGCTCCTCTGGCCCCTTTTTACTGTAAAACAATTACTGGGGCCAGAACAAGGAGCACAGGGAGCACCACAGACTCAGACAAGGTGGTGGTGGCAAATGAGAGGAAGGCGGAGACATGCCGGTAAGCCCCCAATTATGGAGGGAGCGGTTACACGGGTACTTGTTTTCTATGAAGTTTTATTTATTTATTTTGTCATTCGGACATAACCTTTGAGCAAAATGCTCTTTTTTAAAGGTTCCACGTCTTGACAGGAGGACAACACAGAAAGGTAGTTACAGAGTATGAGTGCACAAGTACAGAGACAAAAATACAAGAAATAACAGCAATTGGTCTATTTACAATTGTAAGCTATCTCATATAGAGGTGCATATTGCAGTTAGTACAGTCCAAGGTACATGGTTAGTGCTGTGGGTTTAAGGAACTAATTTAGCAGGAGGTAAAGCAGCCAGGGGAGGCATTGTCATTATTTCATATGAAGTCAGGAGGGGAGAGACTCAAGATAGGCTTTCACACCCTGTATGTTAATGCAGCCAAGAGGAGGCTTTGTTGTTAATTCAAGTCAAGGGTTGGGAGGGTAATTTTCTATGCAGGACTGACCTAGTAGGAACATACTAGAGAGCAATGTGAGGGGGTACTGTACATAGAATAAGCTGGGGGGAAGACAGGTACTTTGAGAAAATCATATTTGTGAAGGGTCAATAGCAGGGGAGGGACTTAAAACAGAGTGCTGAGTTAAGGACAGTAGATAGAAGGCTCATCGACAGGCTGTGGCTATGGAAGGCCCAAGTTCGGGGACTGGCAAGTAGTAGCAGGAAGTAGGAGTTTAAACTCAGGGTTATTGGGCAGTAGTGTAGCAAATCGGAGAATGCATCCCAGGAGCAGGCTGACTCCAAGTTACCGGGTGCTGGTGCTACAGGTTACCTGCAGCTACATACCTCAGCCTTGGCAAGGTGACATCTTAGTTCCACCTTGAAGACAGGGAGGCTGCTAATGAGTAAAAGGCATGCTGGGATCTCATTTAGCCAAGAAGGAGCCCTGTATGTGAAGGACCATTGGCCAAGCGCCGTTTTTCTGAAGGGATAACAAGTGGGCTGTGAGTCTGCCCTCTAGTGCGGTATCCAGATCTGCCTCACCAGAGCAGTTCTTTGAAGGCCAATGGAGCTTTACCTAGGAGAGATTTCATGCCAAGCAGGCACATTTGGTATTTGATTCTGCTGGCAAGACTGAACCAGTAAGTGCGCTCGTAGAGGGAGCAGGTGTGTAGAAGATTATCAGCCCCTAGAGCCAGCATGCAGACCTTGTTGAGGGCCATGCTTACTCATTTTAGCACAGTGTCTGATGCCGATCCATAAACCATGAGTCCGTAGTCAATAACAGACAAGATGGAAGAGGAGACTTCCAACCTGAGTGCCTCAGGAGTTAGGTACTGTCTGTGCCTGTAGAGAACTCTAAGTTTGGTGTTCACTGTTTTGATGACCTGATTGATGTGCTGCATGCATGAGAGGGTGTCATCAATGATCACACCCAAGTATTTAAAAGAGTTGACCTGCTCAAGTGGAGCAGCCTTGTTGTTAGTAACAGTAAGGGACAGAAGAGATCTCTTGTGCTGGTGAGTGGTTATCAGCATCATCTTTATCTTCTTGTAATTGAGAAGCAATTTCTGAGAGCTGAACCAGTTCTACAAGCTACGAAAAGAGTACTGCAGATCATCCTCTAGGTGCTGAAGCTGGGCATTACTACTAAGGATGACAGCACTCTTGCTATTGCAGGCCTCTGGAAGCCTGTTGATGAACAGAATGGGGGGGGGCAGTATAGACCCTTGTGGGACACTCAGTACTATATCCCTAGACGAGGAGATAGCTGTCCCAATTTTTACACTCTGTGCTCTTCTGGCTAGGTAATCCTGGAACCTGAGGATGGCTTCAGAGGCTAACCCGAGGTGCTGAAGCTGGTCAAGCAAGATGTGATAGTTGACCATATCAAAGGCTTTGGTGAGATCTATGAAGATAGATCCCACCAGGCTGCCCCCATCCAAGGCCTTGTGAACATAGTCTGTGAATTCAATTAAGGCCGTAGCTGTGCTATGGCACTGATGGAATCTGTGCTGTTGTGGGCACAGTAGACTGTACTTCTGAAGGTACTCCGTGACCTGGTCAGCCAAAATCCTTTCAAGCACCTTAGAGAGGAGGGTAGAGGACAGATATTGGTCTATAGTTAGCAGTGCAAGACTGGTCCCCACTTTTTAGGGCAGGGGTGACTAGAGCTACCTTCCAGGCTGCAGGGAATTTAGCCAGGGTGAGAGACTTGTTAAAGATCTTGGTGATGGGTGCTATCAACTCGTCCAAGTCTGGTTTTACCCAGCACCTTAGTAATGTAGGTCCTAGCTTCCTTGGCTGTGACACGCTTGAAGTAAAAATTCAGATTGGTCAGATTATCTCAGGCTTTGGGCAGGTGTTATGGGGGGGTCAAGGTAGCTGGGCGGGAGGACAGAACTGAGGTCGAAGAAGGTCGCATTGAAGGCTTCAGAAATTGGGTGTAGATCTAGGGTGGGGGTGCCATTTAAGTTGAGCATGGAGGGGTGCCTTCTATCTTCCCTGCCCAGCAGCTCCTTAATGTTATCCCAGAATTGCTTCCCATTGCCCCAGTTATGTTCCAATTGCTCCTTGTAGTAAGCCACCTTGGATTGCCTGGCAAGAGCAGTACACTTGTTCCTGGCTGCCCGATACTTTTGGAAGTCAGAATGGTTGCCTGTGCCCCTGGCAATTTCCCAGAGGTTGTCCCACTCCCTCATCAGATCAAGGAGGTCCCTGGAAATCCATCCATTGGAAGTAGCCCATTCATTGATGGCTATTAACGTTTATGCTGCTGACAGAATTAGAACATATAGAAATTTTGGACTGATATATCAGTCTGCGGCACAGCAAGGGTTAAACTTAGAAAACTGGAATACATGTCACAAGATTTATTGACTTTACCCCCATTCTTGTATCAAATGTCGAGAGTGCTGATGCAACCCTTCAATAGTAGTACCTTATGTATGGAGCGTGTATACCTCTCTACATGCTAAAAAGACAAAGAACCTCAACACAAGAGCACTGAGGCAAGACTTACCCAAAATGGGCATTGACAACAAAGCCAGGTTTCAAAGAAATACAAAATCACATATCCCCCATAATGCAAATGCAAAGTATCATGGGCTGCATATGCAAAGCAGAATGAAAATTGAGACTACTTCTGCTTTAAGCAGGAGTGCATGGTGCCAAAGGGCCTCTCACATGATCTGCGAAGGTTAAAAACATAAGAAATAGACATGTGTTTCGTCCTCCGCAGGACTCATCAGTGTGCCGTATCTGTACCCAGCACAGTATACTGATGAGTCCTGAGAAGGACAAAACACATGTCTATGTCTTAATCTGCTGTGGAGTGAGTGAGGCCTTCTACTAAAGATACAAAAAATAGCTACTATAAAATAAGGGAGAAATTGAAACATAATACATTTTGTATTGTGACCTTTGGCTGAAGTGGAGGGTGGGGTGAATTTATATAATGCCTCACCACACTGCTGAAGGCTAGATCCAGATAATCTTGAATTCTTAGCCTCTCAGATTCAACTTACCATGGATAACCTTTAACTATCCAGTCAATTATTCACATGTCCAGGAAGTGACATCAACTGCTATTCCCACTTCTCTGTCTCCTGACGGTAACCCTCGCTGGACTCCTACTAGAGCTGGCGCCACGGTCTTGCTCAGCACTCCCAGCAGCAGAGGCCACACAAGGACTGTTCAGATGCACAACAACAGTACAAGGCCTCCTTCTCTTGATGATCCTGATGACACTGTAATGACTTCCACATTGTCCTTACCAACAAACTCAATATGATCATGTGTGTCATTCACACAGAGTCGTTATCGTTAAGTTAGATCTGTCACCCCACCATACCCACCGTTGACAGGATGTCAGCGGAATGAGTGACCACACATTCTCCAGTCAACCCTTATATAATCACTTGGCTACAGTTTTTACTGCCAGCAGGCAGTGGCTGTGTTCACGTGTTCAAATAATAAAAAAGTTACAACATTAAAATATAAGATAGAAAGAATAAAAAACAAACAAAAAGGAAAGAGCAAAAATTCCATTCATTGGTGATAAAATACTGAGAAGGGAAAGTAATACCCTAAATTTAACTCCCTGTCATTTATTATTGCTTTTTGATGCATGATGCATGAAAATAAAAAGTGGTTCCTAATAAAGAAATATATATATATATTTCTGTTCTGTTTCTGCACAAAAAGTGCCAGCTAGTAATGGGTACTGGCAGGTTGCTAACCAACCCACACATACTGGTTGCTGCCCCCTGCTCAGTCTCCTAGTGCCTTGTTCTATACTATACAAGGAAGACACATCATCTCAGCCCAATACACAAATGCTGTACTACTAGTGAACTGGAGAAACTTTATTCATATATAAAAACATATATGTGATCCTCAGGTCGCTGTGTGTGGGTTCTTACCCGTCTGGTGACTGTACAGGCCCACCTTGTTGAAGGGTTTTGTTCATTCTTTCTCCTGTGGTGGTGGTGGGTGGAGGTGGGGGGTTGTCCCAGAACAAATAAGAAATAATGCGGTGCATCTACCCAGAGAGAATAAGTGTGCCAGATGCTGTGTGCAGTGCCACCCCCTGCTGTGGTGCAGTACCTACCCACCTCCCTACACTGGACTGTACCACCCCCTGGGGACCAGTGAGACAGTTGTTACCATCACCAATAGGCAATGTAAGCAGGTTACACCAAATTACATATCAGGGGTGCTCAGCACTGGCTGATTCCAATCTGATTAAAACTGCTAAGGAGTTTGGGAATTTTCAGTTCCTTATCTGATTCTGATTCAAATCCTAAAAAATCCTCAAAATTGGATATGGATTTGGAATCCTAAATCCTAAATTTATATTTAAAAAATTAAGTTTAGGAACTACGATTTTCTGACTACAATTCCAAAAATCTTATATGCAAAAATTGCATTGGAATCCAATGAATCCAGTTCCATTGAGCAGATTCCAAGCATCCCTAGCACACACAAAAATAAACTTCAACAAATTGACAGTGCTTTTATTTTGCCACACCAATCTAGAATGTTGTAATGAAAGAGGAGGTTAGACAGATGCAAGACAGATTAAGCACTTCCAGCTGAAACTAACACACCCTGGGAGCCACTGCACTGTGGGTCACTACTACCAGGTGCCAGCGTGGCTCAGTTGGTAGCACATCTGCCTCTGGACAAGAAGGTCATGGGTTTTCGTCCCTCACTGGGACTGGACCTACACCTAAAAATCGATGGCATCCGAGTGCAGTATTGGGGAGTGCTGTACTGCTGGGGTGTGCCGTCCTTCAGATGAGAGGTTAAACCGAGGTCCATTCTTCCCATCCTGGTGTTGTCCAGGTGGAAGTAAAAGAACCCAGGGCACTCTTCACAAAGAGTAGAGAACATTCCTGGTGTCCTGGCCAACATTTCCCTTCCCAGGCTGTGTGTGGGTGATGATGTGTGATATGGCCGCCACCACACATTCAGTCACTTCACTACCAGTTTACCATTGCTTGTAAAGCACTTTGGGATACACTGTGTATGAAAAGTGCCATATAAATACTGATTCTTCTACCCTCTCAAACTCCAGACAATAACAGTAGGCACCCGCCCAGTCATGGAGCACAATACGATAACTTACACTACACATGGTGCGGTATATTCTTTAAGCTAGTACCAGTAATGGAACTATACTTGCAAATATGAAATGGCAATAAATGACTCTGGGTAACCAAGAGTTACACAGAGCCCCGTGCAGGTCTGGTAGCTAAATTGTCCCGGTTCTTTCAGTGGTACACTTGTTAAACATCAGCAAGCTTGCATTTTAACCCCACAACAGGCCATTGTATGCCAGCACAATTAAAGAACCTGAGATTCCAAATAGAAAGTACTTGAAAACCAACTTTGTAATCAAGCAAGTTTACTGTAATCCAAACAGTATAGGTGCAAAGACTCCAACCTGCAATTCCAGTACTCACATGACCCATATTGGAACATTTAAACACAGCATGTTCAGTATTTCAAATAAGACCTCCAGTCATTCACACAGCAGTGTACTGAGGATGCACAAAGACAAGTTTATTCAGAATACCGAGCTACTGTGCATGTAAAAGCGAAATATTAACTGGAATATATATTCCAGTTCATGCAACCACAGCATTCAGAATGCTTTTTCCGAATACTCAGTATCTGACATACTATGTGCATGTCACCACAGATGTTAAAGCATAGAAGAGGAGTGTATTTTCTCTCTCTGGCTTGCTTGACTGCTAATAATACTAATCAGTAAAGGGAGTTACTTGCACCATTAGGTGCTACTTTCTAATCATTTTGAGTTTCTGAGCACTGATGTCTTTTAGCCACATCTGAAGTGTAGTTACCCAGGTAAGAACAAGATCAGTTTGTTTTTCACATGCGCACCTCAGATGAACAGAGTGGAACTCACTGAATGGCCTTCCCTATGGTTTTCAAAAGACAGAAGTGAAAGACAGACAGAGAGTGATACAGAAAGAACAAGCATTTGTCAATGCCGAATGTTGTCGCGCTGGCATTGGCAGTGGCAGTGGCGGATCTAGAGACGCATAGTGTTGTGATTTTGTGAATGTGTCTCAAAAGGTGATTTTGCACAGCGAGCACACCATTGTGCGCCACAGCTGTGGAAACACGTTTTGGGCAGGCTGTGATAAATGGCAGCTGGATTGTTGATAAGGAGATGGGCACAAATGGCAGTGGTGAAAATGTGGCATGTAAATATTGCAGATTGACGAAGTTACAAGGGTGCGTGGAAACTGCGTAATGCACGCTTGCAACACAGTCATTGTATGGACTTTTGGCACCAAATTTTCAACATAGGCATTTTAGGACCTCTGCTCATGAATAGTGTCACTGTCATTTCCTCAAAGTGTCCCGAAAACTAATTTTGCACAGTGACCGTGCAATTCTGCGCCAGACGTGCGAAGACACTTTTCAGGCAGCTGTACTGTTCATAAGGAGGTATGGAAAAATGCCAACGATGAACAGCTGGAGTGAAACTATTACAAATTCACAGAGTCATGAGCGTGCGTGCAAACTGTGCATCGCACGCTAGTAAAACACTTATTTTATTGACTTTCGTTCCCAAATTTTCAACATAGGCATTTTAGGACATCAGCTAATGAACAGTGTCACTGTCATTTTCATCATGAGTCTCGAACACTGACTTTCCACAGCGACCACGCTATTCCGCGCCAGAACTGCGAAAACAGATTTTGGTCAGGATGTGAAAAATGACAGCTGCACTGTTCATTGGGAGGTGAACAATGGCACTGTTGAAAATCTGGGTAGAAAATATTAGAAGTTTGCGAGCATGACAGTGTGCGTGCAAACTGCTGTCTACACTAAGTAACACAGTCATTTTAAGGGGCATTGTCACCAAATTTTCAATACAGACATTTTAGGACCTCTGCTCATGAACAGTGTCACTTTCATTTTCATAATGTATCCCAAACACTGATTTTGCACCATGACCGTGCTATTCTGCGCCAGAAGTGCGAAAACACATTTTGGCCAGGATGTGAAAAATGACAGCTGAACGGTTCACAAGAAGGTGTGGTAAAATACCAATGTTGAGAACCTGGCATGAAAATATTGCGAATTCGCTCACTTATGAGCGTGCATTGCGCAGTTGCTATGCACGCTCGTTAAACAGTCATGTTTTGGATTTTTCCACAAATTTACAACATAGGCTTTTTGAGAGCCCCATGAACAGTGGCACTGTCATTCGTTACGGTCCCGAAGGTGATTCCACATCGTGACTGTAAATCACCTTCAGGACTGGAATAACGCTGTGACAGTGCAAGAATTCATGAGAAGGGGTCCCAAAAACCCCATGTTGAAAAGTTGGGGCCAAAATTCGCAAAAATGGCTGAGATATGCAGCAAAGTTGAAAAAAACCCTATTTATTAAATTATACAGCTTACCGACATTTCCTCAGTTTGCAGTCGGCTTTGAAGAGTGCAGACATGTTTCTGGTCCAACGAAGATCATCGCGTTGGACTCTGAAGTAAGTATGGGGTGAGGGTGTAGGGAGAGGGTGCACAGTGGGTGGAGTGCGGGTGGGGGAGGCACGGAGACTCAGAGGACCGTTTTCATTTTATAGGTTTGAAATAGAAAAAAAAACCCATCTGGGACAGGTTTTTGCAGCTGATTGGCACGCTGGGAAGGCTCCCAGCATGCCACCTAACTGTTGGGGGTGTCTGCAGCTGATGGGGATTGGGCATCCTCATCCGCAAACAACACAGGGAATTTATGCCAGCGAGTTTGGGCACCCCATCAGCAAGCGAAGAGTGGGGGTGCAGAGCTGAGGGGATTGGGCACCCCTCTTGGCATTAAACAATTGGGGGGGTTCTTTCTGCCAATGGGGAGTGGGCTCCCCCATTGGCACACAAGGAAGGGGGGTGGGGTAAGAGCCGAGGGGGCTTGGGCACCCACCTCAGCATATCAGAAATGAGGGGGGAATGTTTTATGCTGACGTGGAGTGGGCTCCCCCGTCAGCACATTCATAGGGGACAGGGTCAGCCGACAGGTGGATTGGGCACCCCTGAAGTTGGCAGTTCGGGGGCCAGTGTGCCACCATGTGCATAATGTCACAAACACGTCAAGAAAAGGACAGCTGCATCTGACGAGCATTGCTCAGATTGCAGCGGACCTTTTCTTAGATGTGCTCGCCACATTATGTATGCATGGTGTGGCGCCGGCATGCAGGCTGATTGGGGAATGCGGGATGCACCTACTGGTGCATGCCCTGCATTCGCCCAACAGCGACCGCACCTCCAAAGCTGCACTGTCCCAAGATGTTGGCTGCGTAAGAACACCAACATAAAAAGAGGGAGGTTAAGAGAGACTATTTCTGTAATAACACTTCAATATTTTTCCCACGAGAACTACTAAGGTCGAGCTCTCATTATGGTGCCGACAGTGTGGTTTTGTACTATGACATCAGAGTGTGATAATATTGTGAGGATGTGTTGTAGTGTGCAGCACAGCAATGACTAGTTTTATCTGAGCATTCTGATGATCAGATATAGGGGATGGCAATGGAATGAGTGACCACATGTTCTCCTGTCAGACCTTATGTAGTCATTTGACTACAACTTTAACTGTCAGTTCAAATAATATAGAAAGCTAAAACATTAAAATAGAAAATAGAGACAAAAATAAAGGAAAGAACAAAAATGTCCATGTACAGATGGTAAAATATTATAGTATATGGTTAGCCTTGTATAAAAATCAGCCTGCTCAAAATCCTTGTTGTGCACATTCTAAACTGTTGTGCACATTCCAAAGTGTTATTGTGTGCATTCCAAGCAGTTGCTCAGCACAGTTCAAAGGTCCTAAATGTTAAATTCCTCATTCGCCCAACAGCTAGTTGATTACTAACCACCTAGTGCCAAATTTGTACCTTTTAACTTGTAAAAGTCTGTAAATTTAATTTCGATCTTAGAAAAGAACAAAGAAGTGGCAAGTTTTTCTTTCTTTAGTTTTTACATTGTGGAGGGAACATTTCTGTGACTCCTGTGTACAAAACCATATACTATAAAAAATAAAATATGGGCAACCATACACAGCTTGGCACGTGTTTCCATCTCGGGGATGAGATGACAGCATGAACCTCTCGAGCTTTCCTCTCGAGATCCATATGCTGTGATCTCAACCACTTGATGGAAACACATCCTTGTTGTGTATGGTTGCCCATTCATTATTTTCCATGTGAAGGGCAAGGCAATGCCCTAAATTTAACTCCCTGTCATTTTTATCTGTTTTTTGTTGTAAGAAAATAAAAAGGTGTTTCTAATAAAGAAAGATATATATTTCTGTTCTGTTTCTGCAAAAAAGTGGCAGCTAGTAATGGGCACTGGCAGGCTGCCAAACAACCCTCACATACTGGTTGCTGCCCCCTACCCAGTCTCCCAGTGCCTTGATATACTATATAGGACAGACACGTCATCTTAGCCCAATACACAAAAGCTGTACTTGGCTGGCAGTATAGCCTAAAGATTCAAGTAACGAGTTGTGAATGAGCTTTGTACATCCAGCAGACCTAAGTTTCATACCCACAACCTCCACTTGCATATTGTGTCAGATTGAGCAAGTCACTTAACTGCTCCAGTGCTCCCACGTCACCCCTGAAAACAGGCACCCATTTACCAGTGAATTAATAAAAAAAAAACGTTATTCATAAATAAAAATATATATGTGATCCTCAGGTTGCTGTATGTCAATTCTTACCCCTGTCTTGTGACTGTACACGGCCCACCTTGTTGAAGGGTTGAGTTTGTTCTTTCTCCTGTGGTGGTGGGTGGAGGTGGGTGGGGGGGCTATCCCAGAACAAATAAGAAATAATGCGGTGCATCTACTCAGAGAGAATAAGTGGGTCAGGTGATGTGTGCAGTATCCCTCCCTGCTGTGATGCAGTACCTACCCACCTCCCTACACTGGACTGTACCATCCCCTGGGGACCAGTGAGACAGTTGTTACCATCACCAATAGACAATCTAAGCAGGTTACACCAAATTACACATCTGGGATGCTTGGTACTGGCTGATTCCAAACCAATTAAACTAAGGAACTGGGGAATTTTCAGTTCCTAATCTGACTATAATTCAAATCCTAAAAAAATCTTCAAAACGGGATTTGGAATCCTAAACCCAACATTTCTATTTAAAAAATTACGTTCTGGAACTAGGATTTTCTGACTGCAATTCCGAAAATCCTATATACAAAAATGTAATTGGAATACAATGAATCCAGTCCCATTGAGCAGATTCCAAGCATCCCTAGCACACACAAAAATAAACTTCAACAAATTAACAGTGCTTCTGTTTTGCCACACCACTCTAGAGACTGTAATGAAAGAGGAGGTTAGACAGCTGCAAGTCAGATAAAGCACTTCCAGCTGATACAACACTGGTTTGGAGCCACTGTTCTGTGGGTTGCTAGCACCCTCTCAAACTCTACACACTGGGCCCTATGCAAGAGCGGGTGAGAACTACACACTGGAGGTGTGTATCCCACCCACATAGATCCGCGGCCCCAGACAATTGCAGGGTGTGTGGTATGCGCAACTGCAAGCACCCATTGGGCACCTGTCCATGGCCCCTTTTCCCTGGGTACAGGACTCCTCAGGACAGCCGGGGGCAGAGTAGCAGACCCAGGCGGGCATCCAATTAGATGCCCATCCTAGGTCCAGAAGTGGATTCCTTGCACACCTAGGCAAGGGTCCAGGTGTGTGAATAGCCCCTGCAGGTACACGGACCTGCAAAGCCATGCCACCGAATCCAGCAGTCCAGGATGAAGACCCTCACCCCACCTACCACACAGCCATGCCTCAACCCCATCAGGGTGCCATAGCCCCCCCACATGCACACACATCCATGGCCCATCCCCCTCTGGTACTAGCAACCCCCCGACACAGTGCAGCCCCAGTTCCTGGTGTATCACATGAACACCTCCAGCAAACACAGGTGCCCCAGCACTGTTTGTTGTACAAGACACCCCTCTCACACTCACACAGAAGTACCCCCAGCCATCCATATCCCAACCCCCAACCCAGTTCCCCTGCACACCCATTGGCACCCAGTGGTTGCACCCCCAACACCCGCTGCACCATTGCCACCCCACCCTGGTCCCCTACCATCCTGACAGTGCTGCGGCTCAGGACAGCCAGAGTCACAGCCCTTCACATACCTGATTGGCCACCAGCTGTCTGAGTACTGTTGGGAGCGCACCTCTATATATAGGCATTCCACTCCCAGCATCACTGAGATGGCCTGCAGCTGAGGAGTTGTGTGGAGAGCTGTGCTGCTGCCTGTCCCAAGCTGCGGCACCATAGGGACAGCATGGGGTCTGGGGTGGGGTATCCACGGTGCTGCGGAGGAGTAGGGAGTGCCACCACTGTGCACCAATGGGTGTGCTAGGGATCTTGGTTGGGGGTCGTGATATGGATGGCCAGGGGTACTTCTGCATGAACATGGGGGGAGCGTGTCTTGTACAACAATGGGTGCTAGGGCACCTGTGTATAGAAACATAGAAACATAGAATTTGACGGCAGATAAGGACCGCTTGGCCCACCTAGTCTGCCCATTTTCCTACCTAACAGATAAGCTGCAGATCCTAGTTAATCAACAGCTTACTTCCTCTTACCCACCCCTAGGACTGCCTTATGCCTGTCCCATGCATTCTTGAAGTCCCCCACTGTTCTTGACTCCACAACCTCCTCAGGGAGGCTGTTCCATACATCCACAGCCCTCTCAGTGAAAAAATACTTCCTCACATTACCCCTGAGCCGTCCCCCCTCTATCTTCAAATTGTGCCCCCTTGTTCTTGCACATCTCTTTTTCTGGAAGATGCTACCCTCTTGGACTTTGTTAATTCCCTTGAAGTACTTGAAAGTTTCTATCATGTCCCCTCTCTCCCTTCTTTCCTCAAGAGTATACATATTAAGCTCCTTTAGTCTTTCTTCGTATGTCTTCTGGTGCAGACCCTGCACCATTTTGGTTGCCCTCCTCTGGACAGCCTCCACTCTGTCTATGTCTTTGCGGAGATGGGGTCTCCAGAACTGCACACAGTACTCCAGATGGGGTCTCACCAACTGTCTGTACAGAGGGATAACGACGTCCTGTTTTCTACTATTGATGCCTCTTCCTATGCATCCCAGTATCCCTCCAGCCTTCCTTACTGCCTTCTCACATTGCTTGCCCACCTTTAGGTCATCTGATATAATTACCCCCCAGGTCCCTTTCTATTTTTACTGTTGTCAGTATCTCACCCCCCATTGTGTACACTTCCCCTGGGTTTTTGTTTCCCATGCGCATTATCTTGCACTTCTTTGCATTAAATCTGAGCTGCCTGGTGGTCCTGTGCATGGATTCCCAGTGTAGGGTTGCCTACATGCCTCAGGTACGTGGTGAGCAGGCACCCTTTTTTTTTCATACATAGGCACCAATAACAGTAGGCAACCAACCAATCAAGGGCCAGGCTACTGGTTTTTGTGGTTTTTACCAGAAAACTCAGTACAATTCTGGAATCTGGATTACCTGCACACCAGGATAAACAAGGAAGTTCATGGAATTCTGCATTTTACAGCAGATCAATAAATCTACAGAACTTGTTTTGTTTTATGATTGCTTCCTGTACTGTTTTCAATCTGCTGTAGTTAATGCTCTTGATAATAAGCTTTCTTTTATTCTGCTCATTTATGTGCATAACTAAAGAATGACAGTAGAATCCCGGTAAAATCTGGAAATTAGACGAACAATCACTGGTGAAATTCCCAGAATTTCAAGTCTTGAAGACAGAATTTCATTATTTTAATCACCTTAAATCAGTGGCCATAGTCAAGGGGCACAATATGACTTACACTACATGTGGAATGGTATACTTTTTAAGCTGTCAGCAGTACTAGAACTGTAGTTGCAAGTGTGAAATGGCAATAAATGACTCTGGGTAACCAAGAGTTACATAGAATCTCTGTGCAGGCCTGGTAGCTACAGTGCCCTGGTTCTTTTAGTGGTACACTTCTTGAAAATTAGAACGCTTGCATCTTAACCCCCCAGACAGGCCATGGTGTGCCAGCACAATTAAATAAACTTGAGATTCCAAATGGAAAGTACTTGAAAACCAACTTTATAATCCAAACAAAGTTACTGTAATCCAAACAGGATTGCTACTGAAACCCCAGCCTGCAATGCCAGCACTCACGTGACCCATACTGGAACATTTAAACATAGCATGTTCAGTTTTTTGAATAAGGCCTCCTGTCATTCATAAAACAGTGTACTGAGCATGCTCAAAGTCAAGTTTATTTAGAACACTGAGCTACTGTGCATGTAAAAGCAGAATATTAACTGGAATATATATTCCAGTTCATGTAACCACAGCATTCAGAATGCTTTTTCCGAATACTCAGTATCTGACATACTATGTGCATGTCACCACAGATGTTAAAGCATAGAAGAGGAGTGTATTTTCTCTCTCTGGCTTGCTTGACTGCTAATAATGCTAATCAGTAAAGGGAGTTACTTGCACCATTAGGTGCTACTTTCTGAACATTTTGAGTTTCTGAGCACTGATGTCTTTTAGCCACGTCTGAAGTGTAGTTACCCAGGTAAGAACAAGATCAGTTTGTTTTTCACAGGAGCACCTCAGATGAACAGAGTGGAACTCACTGAATGGCTTTCCCTATGGTTTTCAAAAGACAGAAGTGACAGACAGACAGAGACTGAGATACAGAAAGAAAAAGAGGGAAGTGAAGAGAGACTATTTCTGTAATAACACTTCAATATTTTTCCCACGAGAACTACTAAGGTCGAACTCCCATTATGGTGCCAACAGCGTGGTTTTGTACCATGACATCAGAGTGTGATAGTATTGTGAGGATGTGTTGTAGTGTGCAGCACAGCAATGACTAGTTTTATCTGAGCATTCTGATGATCAGATATAGGGGATGGCAATGGAATGAGTGACCACATGTTCTCCAGTCAGACCTTATGTAGTCATTTGACTACAACTTTAACTGCCAGTTCAAATAATATAGAAAGCTAAAACATTAAAAGAGAAAATAGAAACAAAAATAAAGGAAAGAACAAAAATGTCCATGCACAGATGGTAAAATATTATAGTATATGGTTAGCCTTGTATAAAAATCAGCCTGCTCAAAATCCTTGTTGTGCACATTCTAAACTGTTGTGCACATTCCAAAGTGTTATTGTGTGCATTCCAAGCAGTTGCTCAGCACAGTTCAAAGGTCCTAAATGTTAAATTCCTCATTCACCCAACAGCTAGTAGATTACTAACCACCTAGTAACAAATTTGTACCTTTTAACTTGTAAAAGTCTGTAAATTAAATTTCGATCATAGAAAAGAACAAAGAAATGGCAAGTTTTTTTTCTTTCGTTTTTACATAGTGGAGGGAACATTTCTGTGACTCCTGTGTACAAAACCATATACTATAAAAAATAAAATATGGGCAACCATACACAGCTCGGCACGTGTTTCCATCTCGGGGTTGAGATGACAGCATGAACCTCTCGAGCTTTGCTCTCAAGATCCATATGCTGTCATCTCAACCACTGATGGAAACACATCCTTGTTGTGCATGGTTGCCCATACATTATTCTCTATGTGAAGGGCAAGACAATGCCCTAAATTAAACGCCCTGTCATTTTTATCTGTTTTTTGATGTGTGAAAATAAAAAGGGGTTTCTAATAAAGAAAGATATGTATTTCTGTTCTGTTTCTGCAAAAAAGTGGCAGCTAGTAATGGGCAATAATGGGCACTGGCATGCTGCCAAACAACCTTCACATACTGGTTGCTGCCCCCTGCCCAGTCTCCCAGTGCCTTGATATACTATACAGGACAGACACATCATCTTAGCCCAATACACAAAAGCTGTACTTGGCTGGCAGTATAGCCTAAAGATTCAAGTAATGAGCTGTGAATGAGCTTTGTACATCCAGCAGAACTAAGTTTCATACCCACAACCTCCACTTGCATACTGTGTGAGCTTGAGCAAGTTACTTAAGTGCCCCAGTGCTCCTAGGTCACCCCTGAAAACAGGCACCCATTTACCAATGAATTAATAAAAAAAAACTTTTTTCATAAATAAAAAATACATATGTGATCCTCAGGTTGCTGTATGTGAGTTCTTACCCCTATCTGGTGACTGTACACGGCCCACCTTGTTGAAGGGTTGAGTTTGTTCTTTCTCCTCTGGTGGTGGTGGGTAGGAGTGTGGGGGTCATGCCAGAACAAATAAGAAATAATGCGGTGCATCTACTCAGAATAAGCGGGTCAGGTGCTGTGTGCAGTACCCCTCCCAGCCATGTCTGAAATGTAGTTACCCAGGTAAGAACAGGCTCAGTTTGTTTTTCACATGAGCGCCTCAGATGAACAGACTGGAACTCACTGAATGGGTTTCCATATGGTTTTCAAAACACAGAAGTGTATCTGTTTTTTTCAAGGTGACTGGAGGGCAAGATACACACACAGAGAGGGAGGGAGGGAGACAGAGAGAGAGAGAGAGAGAGAAGAGAGAGAGAGAGAGACAGTATTTCTGTAATAACACTTCTGCATTTTTCCCATGAGAACTGTGTAGGTTGAACTCCCATTATGGTGCTGACAGTGTAATTTTGTGCTATGACATCAAAGTGTGATAGTATTGTGAGGATGTATGATAGTGTGCAGCACAGTAATTACTAGTTTTATCTAGACTGGATAAAACATTATAGGACCACAAGTTACTGTTAGGTTATCAGGCAGATGGACTCCGTCTCATTCCACCCACAGTATGTACTCTTGAAAGCATTTTGTAAATAGTATTTTTCATTGATTATGACTGCCCAACCATGACTTAATTTTATAAGTGGTTCCCAGGATGGTGTGCTACTGTAATAACAATTTGGCAAGGCCCACTGTTGATCATATGATAGAATAAGAGGTGATGACTTGTAAAGTCTTAGCCAGTGGCTCAGCCAGGTCAAGTGGGCAGGTCTTAGTTATCACCCTGCTATTCTGCCACTGACAGCAGTGCTGTATTGTGCCTCTGTTTTTGTTGTTATTCCATTCTGATTGATGGGCAATAAGCAAAGCACCAGCAGCTGAGACTTGTAGGGCACTTGAAGTACTGATCAGTAAGCCCTTTGTTTGCGAAGGAGTTACCATGCTAGGGGATAATGAATCAGTCGGGGTTGCATCAAGAGCATCTGAGTACCTTACAGCAGCATTGGCCCTAATCCCACCTCTCCCTCTTCCTCCATCCACTCTCTCAAACCACTCAAATAACACACTTCACTAAAGAATGCACCTGCAGATAGACTTCTTCCCCCTCTCTCCACATTACAACAATCCATGTCCTATCCATCCCCTCCTGCGATTTTACCTGTTCTACCATTTTTCACCTACTAAATTGTATAGCGGCATACAACTCAATGCACTCTGCATTCTGAATTTTATGCCTCGCTGGTGCTATACAAATGTCTAGTCTGACATTAGTGGCACGGCCTTTTAGCTCTCAACCTGGCTACCCCATAAACAATTTACTGTACGTGCACTCTTTTTACATTGTTTTTATCTTTCTCTGAAATATGTCACTTGTACTATGATTTTATTGTACATCTTCATGCACGTCACTTTGTTATTGCTGTTTCGCCCCCTGTTATATCCCCTCTCCTCAGTCATACCTGGAAAGAAGCCCCAGCTCAGAGTGTCTATGCCAGTCACCAAATTTAAAACACATATAATAATAACCTGATGTAGTTTGGTGATACATACTGGACGTCATATGGCAAGTGAGTGGGCTGGGACCCGGCTGCCCATCCACTTGTGTTTTGTGTACATATACTACACATACACGGGCCTTCCCCATGTGCTTACTGTACAATTATTGGATACCCCTGTAGCCACTGAGGCTTTAGGCATGCTTGCAGTACAATACTACAATATGCAGCATTTTCTGTCCCAGCACTTGGCAATGTTGCACGTGGCTCACGGTGGAGAAAGTAAGCGAGGAACAATAGCAACATCTGATAATCACAAAGCAAGCAGTGGGGGAGCATCCATATAGGGAGCCAAAACACCTGCAGCATTTACACCCCGCTGCAGCAGCTCAAGGGATCGCAAAGGGATTAGCTTCCATTCCATCCGTACTGATCCTCTGGCAACAGGCCAGCAGCTGTGTGGTCTCACTTTGCATTGCAAGCAGCAGCTACGTTCTCTACCCTTTGGCTTCGGGATTGTAATGCTCTTTGGATATACAATAATTTGTATTAAAGGTACTATATGAAAGCACATTTATTTCCTTTCTTTATTGCTGAGCAGTCATAGTAAGGTGACTGGTCGACGTTAAGATTTTGTTGTTAATGTACAGAACTCAAAATGGATGGGGTACTCTCTACCTCTGCAATCTCTTGCACTCCCCTGCATCTCTAAATGCTTGCCATCTTGTTATTGGTCATCCCAAGTCCCGGATAAAAATCTGCTGGAGATGGTCACAGCACCAAGTAGATAGAGTGCCCTTCCTGTGCCATTCTGAACCCTCTGTGGAGATTTTCAAAATCTAGTTTAAAATAGTTCTATTCAATCAGGCTATTCCAGAAGCATAGTCTGCTGAGATATAGTCAATATTTATTATAACCTATTCTTCAATTACCCTGTTTTAGGGCCTGAGCCACAAAAGATGAAAATCTCCCTGCAGGTGCAGAGATCTATTGATAACCTTGGAGTGCCTTCCCCTCTGCACATTCGGCACATGTGAAGCACTTTGCAGCAGGCACAGATAAGCACATCTGCCCCCCCAACCCAATCCCATGCCATCAGTGGAGCTGTACAGGTGGTCAGGTCAGGGGACAGAGGGACAGGTTGCTATGTATGATGCAGAGGGCTGGGGAAAGACATAGAGTCTACACCATCAAAACTGCTACTGGAGAACCATCTTACCATCCATGATATCTTTGATCCTCTCCAGTCAGGCTTCTGGAAGAGACATAGTAACGAGAGTGCTCTGGTTCGGGTGCTCAATGATCTCCTGATGGCGAGGGACCAGAAACGCCGTTCTGTCTTGGTACTTCTGGATCTCTCCTCAGCGTTTGACACTGTGGACCATGGTGTGCTGCTTGAGCACCTGAGGGATATCTGTGGCCTGGCTGGTCCAGTTCTCAGATGGTTTCACTCTTTCCTTACTGGCAGGTCTCAGAGGGTGGTATCTGGGATTTTTTTCCCTCTGAACCATTGTCTCTGCCGTGTGGAGTCCCTCAGGGTTCGGTGCTGTCCCCCATGTTGTTCGCAGTGTATCTGCTACCCCTCTGAGACATTGTAAGATGATATGGGCTGAGGTTTCATTGCTATGCTGATGATACCCAACTCTATCTGTCTTTTGCACCTGACCAGGATAGTGTGGTCTCATTGTTTAATAGCTGTCTGGTGGAGATCCATGACTGGATGAAGGCTAGCTGGTTGAAATTGAATTCCAGGAAGACTGAGGTGTCGGTAGTGGATCTGGGGTGCCAGATAGAGAGGCGGGTGGTGGGTTCACCATCTGGGCTTTGGCTTGATGGTGTACAACTGCCTGTCTCTGAACAGGTGTGTGATCTGGGGGTGATTCTTGATGGTGGGCTAACACTGTGTGCGCAGGTGTCGGCAGTCATCAAGTCCTCCTTTTACCATCTTAGGAACATTGCCAGAATTATGCACCTGGTTCTGTCCAATGATTTGCCCACATTGATCCATGCCTTTGTGACCCCATGCCTTGATTACTGTAACTCCCTTTACCTGGGGCTTCCAGGGGTTGATATCCACTGAAGTTATGCCTCTATGCCTTCCTCTCCAGCTACTCTGGTACTGTCTGGGCCCTGAACAGCTCATCAGGAGGCAGTATAGCACAGTGGGTTAAGGTTCTGAGCTGCAGATCTGGAGACCTGGGTTTGAATCCCATAGCAGCCTAGGTGTGTACTGTGTGATCCTGAGCAAGTCACTTAACTTCCTTGTGCTCCCACGTTGCATCTGGAAACAAGCTTCAGCTTAGTGTGCTACTCCTGGTTAAACAATGTTCCCTTCCTGGGAGACTGCCTTCAGTCCTCCCCCTCCCAACCAGCATGGGAGGGTTGGGATACACAGATCCAATGTTTTTGTCCGTATGGGGATACAGTAGTCCCACAAAGCAGGGGCTCCACACTGCAGCCAGCATTGGTTTCCTATATGAAGCCAGCTGTTCTATCAGGCTCTGCCACAGACCACCATCTGCCCCACATTGACATTCCTGTATAAGGAACAGTGCAGTCAGGGGCTCAGAAATCTGAACTGCGCGTAAGTGGCCTGGCCTATGGAGCTTCTCCACGCAGGTATGCCCGAGTCGGTTCATTTTGGATCACTTCCTTAGTCAGTTTTTGGTTATGGTTGTGTATCTTTAGTACAGTTCATTTATTGGGCCTCTTAGTTCATTGTCATTTTTGACTTTTGCAGTGCCTTGGATCTAGAGAGGCCTTTTTGTAAATAATCTTGGATAACTATGCCACATTAAAACCCCTTTGAAAAGTAATATATAACACAATTATACTGGTATTAATTTGTACAATAAATATTACCATGTATATACCATGGGAAGGAATATTGGCAGAATAAAACATGTTATTTTACCTGTCAGCATAACTGCTAGTAAAATAATACTGAAAAGTATTATTTTACTAGTAGCTTTCATACTACTGGTATATTAGTAGTAGCAATAGTATTTTACTAGTAGCTATGCTAATTTGATTCCCATGGTGTGCATAAGATATTCACTTTGCTCAGTCACTCATTGCAATGGAACAATGATATAAACATTCAAACACTAAATAATCATATTTTAAAGAGGACAGGAAATTATTTATAATTTGCAGCTGTTTATGATGTTCCTATAGTTATAAATGATATTCATGCCCCCAAAATGATCTGTTTAACTGTACCTGAATAAAAACTTATGTGAACAAACTATATTTTGCATTGTTTTGTTTTATAAAAATGGGGAGATGAAATCCAGCTTTCTGACTGGTTATTACCTATGCATGAAATATTTTCCATTCACAGGTAATAAAGAGTTTCTAAAACCGGGAGAAGTAAATCAGTGTGCCAATAGAATGCTGGATTTTCAAAGTCTGCCATTTTCCCCCCATCTTAGTGAGGGAAACAAGTCCCCTTGGTAAACACATGGAAATAACACTCCCCTCAACACAGACACACAATTTAATGTACTCATTCAAAGTGTTAAATAAGTTTATTTTTGCTTCCTTTTATTTTGATTATAACCCTTTGTATGAGGCAGAAATTTGAGCGGTAGCAGTGGCTGACCAAGAGTGCATGAGTTCATGACAGCAGTCTACTGACCAGTAGCGGCAGTGGTTTTCAAATTAAACAAATAAAATCTCGCCCCTGTTTTTTCGTCTTACTTCTATTCCGTGTTCACTGTGAGCGGTAGCGGAGTGGGCAGCCAGAGAAAGTCTATGAAATCAGAGCCCCACACTGACCACACAATGAAATGGAATGTAAAAACATTTAAAACTATTTCTGTCCCTTCCTGTGCATATCGCCACCGCTCTTCACATCACATCTCCCCATCCCTCCCCAATGCCAATAGTGTTCCTGACTCTATATGCCTTTACATACAAGTACAGCAAGACAAAGAGAATTTCTTCTACCTTTGTAAAATCCTGACATTTGGTAGTCTCTACACTATGAACTGCAACTGGACCACCGCCTGCCACCCACCATGTGTTTGATCCCACCGACATTGATTCCTGTTATACCGAGGAACCACTCAGATCAGATCTAGTGCAGCCAGGCTGTTCTTTATTTAAACAAAAAAAAAGTTGAAAGTTCAGCAGCTGATCTCTCCCTCCCCGCGTCACAGTCTGTCTCTCTCTCTCTCTCTCCTGCCCATGATAGCAGCTGGAGCTCCATCCCAGTCTGGAAGAAAACTCACACCAATACATGGAGGTGCAGGGATAGTGCTCGTCATCATACTGGCAAGGCAACAACATCAAACCAGTTCTACTATCACATCCACAATGACGTCATTTTCTAACAGGCGGAAGTACTATTTTATCTAAAATCTTCATAATAAAATCTGTTTGTCTACCTTTAAACATAATCTTCAAGATGAAAAAAGTAAAATAAAAATGCAGCCAATTTTATAAGTGCAATAAGACACTCTGAGGGTGTGCACTGAACAGTTTACCACACTTCTAGGGGCTGAAGGCACTTGTTCTGTTACCTCGTGCCTCACTACACCCCTGGGCATGCGGTAAAATCTGTTCTATGCACACCCCATTGTGTCTTATTGCTTATTTCTGGGGCAACATTCTGTTACATTTTTCTTCATGGAACTGGTGATCTGGAGTTTTAACATACACAGTCTGTGTACAGAACTCTAAGCATGGTTCTGATAGGTCAACAGCTCATGCTTAGCAATCCGCACAAACCATGACATAGCAAAACGCCAAATTACTGGTTCCATGAAGAGAACTGTGCAGAATGTTGTCCATCAAGAAAACAATTGAAAACAGAGTTTTCACATCTGTGTTTATTCAGGTACTGTACCATTCAATATGACTCATTTGGAGGTATGAATTTCATTTCTGTACTTAGGAACTTTACAAGTTATTGCAGAGTAGCACAAATATCCTGCCCCCTTTAAACTACTTCATAGAATATTCTCTTTTTATATCATGGCAGTGATTAATAACTTAGCTGAATAAAAAGTGATATTCAACCATGTTATTCATCTACCAGGTAAATAACATTATTCTGTCTGCAGCCCATGTTAGTTTCCTTGTAGCTGTCAATCATGTTGGTTCTCCTGCTACATCAGTTTGAGTTGTATAAACAGGACATTCCACTGGGCATCCAGGAATACGTTTTTATTCATTCTGACATTCGTTGTAGCTATCCCTCATTAGTTGTCTAGGGGCTTCATGTTAAATATAGAGGAGGGCACCAACCTATAGCAGAAACACATCCAGAACAGCAAACTGAGGATGGCACATACCTGTTGCAGCTCTTAGGGTTCACAAGTGGTTGCAAAGTGCAGCCACAAATGGGGTGCATGCAGGCTGATGTCTTAGGCTATAGAGGCAATATGGAATTAGCAGGCAACATCTAAATTTCATAAAAAGGCAGCAGAAGCCTGCACTATAGTAAAATGTAAACAAACAAATTAGTTCTGACCAAGAAACAAAATTGCTCCCAGGAGTTGGAGGCATGGCTTTGAGGGAGAAATGATTCACACAGTGGCACAGAGCCATAGCACACAACCTTAGGGCAGAGGAGGCCATGGTGCCAGATCTTGCTGAGCGGAGAGCTCAGAACATTTAGGCAGCAGCAAATCCAGGCCAATCTCCCTTTCACATCTTGCGCTAATGTAACCTCAGCAGCTCGACCATATGCCAGATGCTCTTACCTTGCACACTACATGGTGTCTCAAACAGGCTGCAGCTCTTCAAAATGTTTCTTTTGCCTTTGTCCCGCAACACAGGGCCTTATGGGGCCTCGGCCCCCAGCATCCCTGGAAAAACACGGGCGATCCAAGGGACTCATCAGGCTCCATTTATCTCTCTCTCCTCACAGGCTGTCCACCAGGAATGGAGTGCCACACGGGTACAGGGCAGGCATGCTGCCACCACCACCATACCCCTTGACACAGGCTGCCACCACTGTGACAACCCCACTGTTACCAGGCCCCATCCCACCCTGGTGCAGCAGTGTACACAGGTGGGCCACTGTTAGCTCTAACTCTTAGCGGCCCCATCCCAATCATGCCGCAGGTCCCTAGGCCACCCCAACAACCACTGAGAAGACTTCTTCATGGAGTTACCAAGGCCCAAATCCCGGGCTAGGGCCCCAACCCACTTGTTGCTTTCACCTCTCTCCTATCAGCCTCCTCTACCAGCCCAATGCAGCCCATTAAATACCCCAGAAAGGGAGGGCTGGTTCCACCCAACCAGCAGGTGTCCAGACCAACATCCCAAACATAGATAAGTGGGAGCAGAGAGAATCACTTTAGTAAGCATCCTCCAGAGGTGGGGCTTACACTGTCAATAGAGATGTTGCAAATGTATACTTGGCTGGAGAAGCTGGAGCTAAGTTGGACACTTGGCACTTTGTGAAGCTTTTCAAAGTTTCTCAACTTCACACCAACTTTGGTAGCAATTTTTTGAAGTTAATAAAAATAAGACACCATCCCATCCTCTGAGTCATTGTCATCCCCTCCCAGCACGCCATATGGTTTAAGATAACATCACCCACCCACCCATCCCCTTAGGCCCCACCTCCTTCCCCCAGTACCCTACGATGATTTGAAAACCCATACGACCAACATTTGAACCCCTTTCTCCTGTCTGCAAAAGCGAGTTCTCCCCCTCCCTGTTCCTGTAAATCATGACATAAATGCCCCTGCCTTCACCACCCCATTACCCATTAGCAGTACCCCCAACCCCACAACCCAATGCCCCAAATCCCAGTTGCAAGTGTTTAAATTACCTGTAAATAAGAAAAACATTCCATGGGGGAGTGAGCATCTTTGCTTTTCAGTGTTTGTAATCCGAATGGTGAGTGACTTCTATCCTAGTAGTAATACCTGATTGGCTGACTGAACCCCCTTGCTTTTACAGTGGTGGGAGGGAATACACTTTCAGTCTTGGCTGTGCAGACTAGCTTCTCACCATTAATGGGTTAATGTGCTTCATACTAGTGGAAGTACTAGTGCAATTAGGATGTTTACGGCTTCTGCAAATTCTTGCCCCAAAACTCATCTTAGTTTCAGAATATTCTGTGATTGGCTAACTCTATTCTATAAACAAGAGGCACACTGTGTTGTTGCCAATCCTGAGCAGATTACCGCCCAACTGAAATGATGATTTTATAATGATGTATCATGAATGATCATTATCAGTTATGTTCAAAGATCATGTTCAAGCTTCAAAAACCATCACTGGGATCATAATTAATAATTAAACATGAATTTTAAATGGCCGCCAATCAAAAACCATGAAGTTATGGAAATGGTGATTGTGATTACTGATGATCTCAAGTCATCCTGATTTTTCATGATTGCCCATGGTCAAATTTACTGTAATAAATTAAAAATCAATTTATCTTTTTCTATACTTCTGGAATATCTTGTCTTGAATTTAGATATTTTTATTAAAATAATCAGTTATGACACCTCTTCTGTACAACCCCTGCTTTCAATTATACTTACTCAGACTCCACACTTCTTATTACTGTTATGAAAGGCTTATATTGGTTATATAGCTCCATTAAGTGGTTCCTTTTATGACTGTGGTGAATTCCTAAAAGTACCTGGTCTGCACTCAAAACCTTTTCTAACAGTCTGTAAACTAATAATGTTGATGCAAAATTAATTTAAAATAGTAATTGCCATTTTGGTCCATAAAATGTGCTTTTGAAATATGCAAATTAGGTATGCAAAAGTGTATACTACTGCAGACATTGCATGTACACTTCCTACAGGATTAAAACTTAACTTCACATGGTTTACATTATAATTAATCTGCCTTTGCTGATATGTGACATGCACATTTGCATAATAATTGTAAAAATAAAACTTTAAGTATTACCCTGTAACTTGCAGTCTTATAAATACTGAAGTAATAAAATCATCAATGATCATCCACAGATCATCAACAATCATCATGTTGATTTAAACTTACAAAAATAATCAGTAATCACCGGTGATTTGACAGTTCATGGCTGATGATTAAATCATGATCTGGATGATGATCTTAGATCACAATCTCCCTTGATGATCTTACAATAACATTTGGTGGTTAACAATGATCGGTTATGACTGACCTTCAAAAAACACGATAGAGGATTTACTGATTCACCTGGGATGCAGGCGGATGTGTGCAAAACTTGGCTCAGATTTCAAGACGCCTGGTTTTCCCATAAATTTCAGCCAGCCAGGCGTCAGGACAGAAACTCTATAAGACCCTGGAAGCCAGCAATCTGGCTCATTCTGCAAAGTCTGTTCAACCCAAGATGGTGAGCCACTGGGAAACACTTTGACTGCTAGGTTTCCAAGGAGACTGATGGGTCTGAGAAGTGCATTCTTATGTTTATTTACACTGAGAGTTTTTGCTGAGGCACTGAAAGGTGAAAAGCAAATTGTCAAGGAAGAGTGATCTGCTCTAGAACATTTCCCTGCTGGAAATCCATTCCAGCCAGCAGTTTCTAGTTTGCAAGGGCCCACACCTATTGATTGTCCCAGCTGGAGCCCAGAAAGAGAAGCAGAAGTAAACAGAACCTGCATGGTTACCCTTTCAGGAACCACTGTCATGCCGGCACTGGTGATGCGGAGGGCTGAGGTGCTGGATGCCTTACCTTGCATCACACTGGTGACCCAGGTTCAGGAATGACCTCAGGTCACTGGGGAGCTGGCATGGGGGGGGAAGGATAAAGCAGGATTGAGTAGCCGAAAGGCAGCTCTCCTCTCCTCTCCTGGGGAGGTTGACTGCCCCCAACCCAGTTCTACTCCCATCAGGTGACAGTCTAATGGGTAGCGTAGGTGGGAAGGGTAGTGGAGATTGCCAGGGGTGGGGTAGAAGGGGCTGAGCCAGTGCCTGGAGTGCAATGTTAGCCTCCATGCGGACACACTGCCGCAAATGCTGGAGAGAAAACGGTTCAAAAATACCAAAACTTGTATATATATATATATATATATATATATATATATATATTACACACACACACACACACACACACATATATATATAAAGAAACCACTGTCATGCACGCCAGAGAGGTAAAACTTGATGAAAGGCTCTTTTTGAGTGTGACAACCCAGCTGAATTCCACCCCAGCTGAAGATGTGGAGCCAGGACAAAGACTACTCTCAAACCTTGACTGCAGAACTATTGCCATCACCCCTGTCACCTTGTAGATAGCTAGATTGTCAGGACAGGGTTTCTAAGTCTTGTCGGGATGGTGTCTTTTACTTGATAGCACTGGCAATAGACCTGTGAAGCCAATAATTCCCTCCCATTTGGAATACAAATAAGGGACCCTTTAATTTGCATGCTTGTTCCTTTGTTTATAATAAATTGGAAAAGTGTGCTGTGTCTACCAACCCTGCTAGCAATTGACTCCTGCCTGGTGGGGTGCCCACTACAGACAGCAAAGGAGCTCTCAAGGCCTTTTAGAGGATAGAGCAGGGTAAACCCATTCTGTGGTTGTGGAATTGCTGGGAGGGTGAGTACTGGATGAAGTGTATGCAATTTATAAAGTAGAGAGTATAAGATTCTTTTGACTGTCATCCCTTTGCCCTCATTGTACTATTCTCCCCTTGGTCTTTCCTATCCCTCCTATTTAATGTAATGTATTGTACTTCTGGTGTGTTAGGCATTTGTGTTGCATCATTGCCATTGTTGGATGATACTGTGTGGGCAGGGAAATCTGTATTATTTCTTGGGGGGGGCATTGAATGCCAGCTGGTATCCCATATACTTCACAACAACTCTTTTACAGCCAAAAGAAAGTACCCATTTTAAGGCACACTGTCAATCCTTTTTGCATATAGAGGATAAACTATGGGTAACAGTTAACAACCACACTGTGTACACTTCAAGAGGTTGCCATGACAACCTGATAGACCTCGAGAGCACAGCTTGAGAGAGGTCTATGGTTCTCATGGCAACCTTGAGAAGTGTACTCAGTGGGGTCGCTAACTGTTGCCCATACATTATTTTGTATAGTGTATGGTGCAAAACACAGTACCAGTTAAAAAGAGAAATAGCTGTGAAAAAAAAAAACACATCTCTAGTCCATGTGCTCTCTGCTGCTCCCCCCCATCCATGCTTGTTACTCCATACCTTACAAAGAAGTACGAGCTGAGAAGGTCAGAGGCGAAGTGGTAGCATTTTATTTGCAGTTGTTTTACAATGAGCACAGCTATTTTAATCAGCTCAAATAGAAAAAAACAACAAAGAAAAGTCCAACATTAAAATTGCGATACGGGCCACTAATGCAGGTGGGTCATATGACACAGGTTAGATGTCAGACAGGGTCAAACTGGCAAAGTTGAAACAGTTTCTGTTTAGTGTGAGGAGAGAGCCAGAGCAGCTTACAGTGAGCTTGCAGATATCTGCCAGACTGGGGGCAAATGGAGTAAAATGTTTTGCAGTCTGTACTCTGAAAATATTCCTGACATCGCTCGCTCATTGCGGTTCATAGACAACTGCCTGATGATTTTAAAATGTGATTTGAGCCCCCAACCCTGCTATCCGACAACCTGGGTCCACAACCAGCACCTCAGTCTTTTCTGAGTTCAGGTTCAACCAACTGGAATCCACCTGCTCCTGGGTTTTGCAAGACAGCTATTAAAGACCGAGAGCTCCATCCTGGTCAGGTGCAAAGAAAGGTAGAGTTGGGTATCAGCAGCATAGCAGTGAAACCTCAGCCCATACCTTCTTACAATGTCTCTGAGGGCAGCATATACACCGTGAACAACATGGGGAACAACACTGAGCCCTGAGGTACCCCACAATACAGAGAAACTGGGTCTAAGGAATGAACCCGGACACCACTTTCAGTTCTTCCCATGAGAAACGATATAAACCACCCAAGGAATGTACCTGACAGTCTGCAGATGAACCTCAGATGGCCAGGTAGCACCCCATGGTCCACAGTGTCAATCACTGATGAGAGGTCCAGAAGAACAAAGATGGAGCAGCTCTTCTGATCTCTAGCCATCAGGAGATCATTGAGCACCCGAACCAGCACTGTCTCAGTACTATGTCTCTTTCGAAATCCAGACTGGAGGGGTTAATAGATGTCATGGATGGTCAAGTGGTCCTCTAGCTGTGTGGCCACTGCTTTCTCAATCACTTTCCCTAAAAAGCGAAGGTTAGAGATTGGTCTGTAGTTTGAATGGCAGTCTGGGTCCAAAGAAGCTTTCTTCAAGAGTGGTGTTACCACTGCCTCTTTCAGGGAGCTACAAAACTCACCTGTTTCCAAGGAGCACCAGACTATCGGTGCTAGGACTGGACCGATGGAATCCATACAACCCAAAATCAGGGAAGCTGGTCCTGGGTCCAAACTACAGCACGTGGGGTGCACACTCTGGATAATCCACATGACATCCATGAACTCCAGTCGGTCGAAGGTACTCCAGGAAAGCCGAGGAGCAGTGGCCTCATGCAGATCCAAAGCAATGCCCAAAGAGTGTGCTGGTTGGGTTGCCGCCCTGATATCAGCCACCTTAGTCACAAAGAATCAAGCAAGTTCATCACACTCTACTTGCGAAAAGGCTTTCCGGACTTGTAGACAGGCTGGGTTGCACTGTCTGTCCACAGTTCGAAACAGCTGAACTGGTCGATTTTGAGCAGCCGCAATCTCCCTGGACAGGAACTCTGCCTTCTTATGGGTAATTGCAGATTGATATACTTGGTAATGGTCCATCAATCTAAGGTGGTCGGCATCAAGGGCGGATTTCCACCAGCAACGCTCTAACCTTCGTCCTAGTTGCCGCATCTCCCTCAAAGTCCCATCAAATCATGGGGATCGAAGGCGAAGGGAGAGAGGACAAACATGGACTGGAGCAATGAGATCAGAGCTGCTGAAATGGATGAGTTATAAGCCATCACGAGGTCTCTGGGTCATTGTTTGCCACTGGGAGGAGCGATAGCTCAAGCACTGCCGCTAGGGCCAGAACTTACATCTTGTAAAGGCAGTACCTGACCATCTCCACAGGGTAGGCCTATGAAGGGGTGCTAAAACTAAACCAATGGTGTAGCGATCGGACCAACAAACTGGTTCCACCCCCAAGTCGGAGGTTTCGATCCCCAGGAGGAAGACTAAGTCAAGAGAGTGACCGTGTTTATGAGTAGCAGTGGTAACTATCTGTGTGAGGCCCAGTGACGTCATCAACTGGAGGAAGTGCTGTCCAAAATGTGAGAGTTCGTCATCGATCCAGGCACTGAAGTTGCACAGGACCATCATCCTGGGTGACTCAAATGCCATGTCGATGACAAAGTCTCTAACTTCCTGAAGGAATTGCTTCTCATCTCCAGGTGGACGGTAGATGAGGGCAATCCGACAACCTACACCTACTACTGTGGTACAGTCAAATGATTCCAGTCTCCTCAACTGGTACACTCGTGGGGATTAAGTTCGGTCTTAAACGACACATCCCCCGTGATCCAATCTCGGGTGGTTATCACAAGTACCCAGCCGAGTTAAAGCCTCCAAAGTGGGGCCAGAATTCTCATCCAGCCAGGACTCAGTGATGCAGGCCAGCTCCACAGTTTCAACAAGATCTGCAATAATTGCAGTCTTGTTTTTAATGAACCTGGCATTAGATAACACACATGGATTGGGCCGAACCTCCCAGGCCACCCGAACCACCTGCCTACCACAATTGGTAGTGACCACTAAATATTTTACTGCTCTATTACCATCAGTTAACCATATTTCCTTTTACATGAGGTCACTGGTGGAAACTTGTGGGGAATGTTCAGTAGGCATGTAAGAATGTTTTATTTTGTGGACATAGTGGGTGCCAAAACCAAAGATCTTTGAGTATGATAGGTGTTACGGGCAGACTGGGTGGATCATTGCTCTTTTCTACTGTCACTGTTTCTATGTGTTGTGTACATTTCCAGCCCTGGTTTTGGCACCCATCTACAAACCTTTGCATTTATCAACAGTAAAGAGCTAGTAGAGCCAAAACAGGCCAACAGGAAAATAATACAAATTTTAAGTAGTAGTCAGTTGTAACTTTTTTTTTTTCTGAAGTATTTTTCTTTTTCATTTTGCTCATCAGAAAGTCTTATATGTGATAATATTGTGCTGGATGTGTGGAACAGCTCTTAGCCTGGCAGCTGACATATCTAACTCTACTGCCCCACACTACATCATCAGCATTGTGATCTCGCTGACAGTGACATCACAGGTGAATGACCTGGCAGTCACTCACATGCTCTTCCTAAGTAGCAGTGATGTCACAGTCAGTGTGTCACAACCTGGATGATGTAGTGTAGAGCAGTAGAGCAAGCTACGTCAGCTGAGGCTGAGAACCGTTCCACACATCACACCTACTAACATCAGGTAAACAATCTTCTAATTAAACAAAGGGAAAAGAAAAAGTACCTCAGATATAAAAGGTAATGGTTGGCTGCTTTTAAAATCTAATGTTAGTTTTAGGCAGTATACTAGCTGTTTAACTGCACCTTTAAAGTTGGACTTCTAACTTGTAACGCCCTACACGGACAGGGCCCAGACTACCTGAGAGAACTTCTGGTCCCTTACCGCTCGGCTGATGAGGGGTTACTAGAAATTCTAAGGGTTTCCTTAAAATCTTCCAGGGCTCATGCATTTTATGTGCCCAGCACTTTGGAATTCTCTACCCCATCAGTTACGGAGTACGACTGTGGAGGGATTTAAACTAGGGTTGTTAGAACCCTCTGAAGTTCTGGGTTCTAGTTCTAGTTTAGAACTTTTGAAAAAGTTCTAGGGTTCTAATCTTTTTTAGAACTTTTTAGAACTCAAACCCTATTTTTTTATTGTGCTGCCAGTAATGAAGATAGTAATAAAAACATGTAAAGGAAAAACTGTTCAATATAAGGGGGAGAGAAATTATCATGTGTGACATTGATAGGAATACAATTAGGTTTATCTATGGTTTCTTCTGTTTGCTAAAGTCAGCAACTTAATACGTAATGGGCCCACCCCCACCTATATGTTAAAAGTTTTCCTGCTGCAGCTGCATCATGGTTTCTTAGTGAAAGAAAGAGGCACATTAGCCATTTATGTACTCAGTTATATATACTCATCGTCATGAATTATGAGAAAAATAACTGATATTACCTAATCTCAGCTATTGCTGCTTTCTGTTTTAAATGAGGTAAATCAAAAGTTGCAATGTTTAAAAGAAAGCTTTTATAACAAAATCAAGCCAAGGTACTACAGCAGTAGCATGTGGAACTGTTGCAAAACATATTATGTCATAACATAGTCAGTCAAGACATTTGAAAAAAAAAAATATGCCAGTCGTTGCTGGCAAAAAATGCATGCAGTTTTCTAAGATAATGCATACATATACCAACATTCTTGTTGGCAAATTGAAATAATACATACAACTTTCTATCATGGGCTGCATATGCAAATCACCACAGAATGTTATGCTGGTCCAACTTTAAGCAGAATTGCATGGTCCATTCCACTGGGGTGTCAAACAGGCGAGGCATACTGATGAGTCCTGGTAGAGACCAATGCGTGTCTATGTCTTCTGTTAGCACCTTTTGCAAACTGTGTGAGAGGCCTTTAGGCACCATGCAATTCTGCCAAAGATAGACCATTAACCTATTCTGTATTTAATATGCAGTCCATATGCTTTTTGCATTGTGGGGGCATGTGTGATTTTGTATTTTCTTGAAACTTGGCTTCCCAGCCAAATGCCTTTGGGTAACCCTTGCCTCAGTGTTTATGCACAGAGGTTGTTTGTCTTTAAATAGTTTTTTATTTTAATGGGTTCACCACAATATATCCCAGGCACACTGCCTTAGGGGTAGCTGGTCCATTCCACTGGGGTGTCAAACAGACGAGGCATACTGATGAGTCCTGGTAGGACGAAACACGTGTCTATGTCTTCTGTTAGCACCTTTTGCAAACTGTGTGAGAGGCCTTTCGGCACCATGCAATTCTGCTTAAAGTTGGACCAGCATAACATTCTGTGGTGATTTGCGTATGCAGCCCATGATGCTTTGCATTGTGGGGGCATGTGTGATTTTGTATTTTCTTGAAACTTGGCTTCCCAGCCAAATGCCCTTTGGGGTAACCCTTGCCTCAGTGTTTATGCACAGAGGTTGTTTGTCTTTTAAATTGTTTTTTATTTTAATGGGTTCACCACAATATATCCCAGGCACACTGCCTTAGGGGTAGCTGGTCTATTCCACTGGGGTGTCAAACAGGCGAGGCATACTGATGAGTCCTGGTAGAGACTGAAACACGTGTCTATGTCTTCTGTTAGCACCCTTTGCAAACTGTGTGAGAGCCTTTTGGCACCATGCAATTCTGCTTAAAGTTGGACCAGCATAACATTCTGTGAGTGATTTGCATATGCAGCCCATGATGCTTTGCATTGTGGGGGCATGTGTGATTTAGTATTTTCTTGAAACAGCTTCCCAGCCAAATGCCCTTTAGGGTAACCCTTGCCTCAGTGTTTATGCACAGAGGTTCTTTGTCTTTAAATAGTTTTATATATTATATGTATAGTAGGTTCGGTCTGTCATCATCTTTTCCTCACCATCCCCAGCCGATCACAAATCTGTAAATGAAAGGACTAAAACAACACCCACCTTTCACCCCATCACCCACTCCACTTTTCTTCCGCCACCCTCATCTGTGCAGTAGCACCCATACCACCCTTACACCCATGTTAAAACCAACCCACAACCCTCACCCCCTCAAGCATGTATTCCACCCTCCTCCCTCACCCAAATGTTTAAACTACCCCCACACTTAGTCATGAACTACCATTCATGTCACCCTTCTCCGTCCCTCACCCATGTTAAAACCCAGTCCCCCAACCATCACCCATGTACTAGCATCCATTTTGGTTTATGGCTAACATTTCTGTAATTGAAAAAATAATAAACAGCTACCAATTAGAACTCATTGTTTTGTCCTCTTTAAAATTGAAAAATAGACCGCCCCCAGTCCCAGCCCATACTGATGCACCACAAAGTCACAGAAGGTAAATCCAAAAATATATGTTTGCACTTTAACTATAAATAATATGATACAGAAAGGATTGACGTGACAGTGTCCCTTTAATGCCAAATTTGGGCCTGTTCCACTGATGTTAAAATTGCCCTGTATATAAAACTTGTTGACTTTAGTTTAGACCCTAGCTACAAAGCAGTTTGCCATGAAATGGGGAAAGTTTGAGGGGTATATAGTTCAAGGTAGTAGATCGAGAAAGGAGAGAGACAACCAAAGTCATCACAGTCTGTAAAAGTTTCCTTTTTGGTGCAGAGAGACTCTGTCCCACACAGTATTTACCAGCACCACCACCTGAGTTGTCATCACCATCAACATCCACAACATCAATCACTTCAGGATCAGTTTGTATACACTTGTAGAAGTGCGAAAATCTTGACTTATTAACTTTAATAAAAGTTAACGTGTGTACATTTTCTGGCAGCAACCTATTTTTGGTGTCTGTCACAATATTGCCAGCTGTACTAAACATGCATTCTGAAGAGACACTTGTTGCAGGACAACCAAGATATTTACAGGCTTCATCATGCAGCTCTGTCCAATCGACTTTTTGATCTCCGTTATTCAAAGGGCATGCATCAATAGGAATAGGCAGTTCTTGCAGGTAACTGTCTACCATGATGGACAGAGACAGCTCAGAAGAGGAATCAGCAGAAGCTGGTATGGCAGCAATTTGGGAAAGGTTTTGCCACAGATTTAGCTTGCTACTAAGGGTTGAAGAAGTGGCAGTTGTGGAACAACTACTGTTAATGTTTGGTGACTTTTCCAGTTCTGTATCCCTTTGTGAAGATGAACCTGCATGTTGTGGTGATGACAACCTGAGGGTACTATGCGTGTCTGTGTTTGACTCCTGTGAGTGCTGCAGCTCATCTAGCAACAGACATTTGTACTGCTCTATATCATCTGTTTTTGGAAGATGTATAGCCTTGAACCTGGGATCTAAGAGAGTTGCAAGGATGTAGTGTTTTGATTTCGTCATTGCAACTAATTTGTCATTGGTTTTGAAGCGCTCGCTCATTCTCTTTGCAAGATTCCCATGATACAGGCAACAAGTTGTCTGCACTTCAGATCTGTCTTTTTCTATTTGTAGATTTAGAACACTAAGATGATGTGAAATTAGCATTATGAGTGGGATAACCTGACTCACAGATGCCCTTCAGAAGACATGTCCTTTAGCTGTCTCAAAAGGAGCTAGGATGCAGCACACTGTCTCCATTAATTTCCACTGCAGCACAGACAGCATAATGCCATCTCCAATAAGGTAACTGGAGCAATACTCATGCAAACTTGCTTTTGCTCCAAGAGCACTGCAGCATATAAAGCATTGAGTTCCAACAAGTGGAAACATTTTGAATCAGCTTTTGCTGGGGCAGCTTGTGTTTTTGCAGTTCGGACAATGTCCAGTATAGCCTTGGTTGAATGTGAAAAGTGAGTCACAATTTTTTGCAAACTGCAATCATACCATCCACTTGTGTTTCATTGCTGAGAAATCCCGTGACAATTAAATGTAAGCAATGTGCAAAGCAAGAAGCTTGCAGAAATCCTCCATCCTGTACTGCTTTCAAGATGTTGGCTCCATTGTCACTTACTATGAAGTCACATTTTAGACCATGAGAATAAACGCATACGTCAAGGAGGTCATTTAGTTTCTGCAAGATGTTTGCAGCAGTATGACTTTGCCCAAACTTGTTTATATGCAGCAGCGCCATCTTTTGGGGTGTCTTTGTTTTGAAGAAGCACAAGAAAACATGACCCAATGAGTGTAGGGACATGTAATCTATGTTTTGAGTGCTGGTCCACATATCTGTTGTGACATGAATAACCCCACCCTCTGCAGTTTTAAGTGCAAGCATCACTGTTGCTTTTAAAGCCTGATAAATGTTTGGTATTTCAACATAGGAAAAGTACCTGATGAGGAACATTGTAATGAGGCTCTGCTAATGTCATGAGCTCCTAAAATCCTCATGATCTACCAAAGAGTATGGGAGAAGGGCTCCAGCTAACAGTTCACCAATTCTGTGATTAAGATGAAGGGTCTTTGGATGATTTCTAGTAAAGGTATTCTTCCTTTCAAATGCCTGAGACAGTGTTAGCTGTTTACAACATGTCCCTGTTGGTTTATTATATACCATGCTTCGATGGGCAGATGGACGCTGAGATGGTGGACTAGGACATATACATTCAGTGCCATCACTGGATGTGCAACTGGTACTAATGGTGCTGGCACTGGTGGTAACAGTGATCCTAGGGCTGGCAGTGGTTCTGTCCGCATCAAGTTCAGACAATTCAGTATCCATTTCAGATTCCTGACCCTTCTCACGTGTGGTCTAGAAGATGGAGGACATGGGTTTTGGATGATCAAGCAAAATTGAATGCTTTTTCAGATGGCGTTTAAGAGCTGTAGTGTCAAGGCATGACACAACTTTACCACGGCTTACATTCTGTTTACACAGGGAACAAACTGCTCTGCATGGATCAGTTTTACTGACAGAGAAATAATTCCACACCTCAGATGTGACATATTTTGCTCGAGTGCTAGGAAGATAGCTAAAGACTGTTTGTGTCTTTTCACCTGTCCTAACAGAACCCGGGACATGCTCCTTGATGCTAGAAGAGTGGGCAGAAGACTCTGATGGATTTTCATTGCTGGCTGACACAGAAGTGGTGGATTCAATGGATATGTCCTTTACATTGCCAACAGTGCTGGATGTATTTGCAAGTGCACTACCTGATTCATTGTCAGCAGACTTGCTCATTTCACTTTGTTGAGGAAGTAATGATATGTCACAAGACACAACAGTGTCAGACTGAGACAAAGAGCTACTGTCTGAGTCAGAGAGGGACTCACTGTCACTTGCATTATTACTGCTAGTCACAGGGATTTTAACACCGCATGAACGGCATACCTTATGGTGCCTCTCCGTGTGACCCCAGCGGCTGTACAGGTTTTCTTAAAAGGTCCCCCTTTACCACACTTCGCTGTTGCTCTTTTGCTGTTTGTTGAATTTTTATCACGTGAAACATTTTGGTTATTTCTGCTAGCACCAGGATTACCACTACCACCAACACCTGCTCCAACACCAGCACTAGATGCTTCATCTATGTTGGTGTCAGCCATAACAGAACCAGTATACTTCAGTGAATACACCCACACCATTCCTGTGTAAGAAAGAAAGCAACGTGATCTATGATCACTGGCTACAACTCCAACATTTTATTTTGGCTATGTGACACTGTGATGCAGTGGACTGAAAGTAATTGAAAAATATGACGGTTTGCAACTAAAGGATCCCAGGTTCAAGGCTTACAGAATGATTGGGCTGCTGGGCATAGGCATACGCATAGCAGTGAAGGCGCTACAGCAGCAGGGTGATGGGCTGACCACAAGAGACAGAGTTACGCACAAACCGAGGAAAGAGATTTTTCTGTCTCTCCTCCCAACAGGGAAATATATTTCTGTTATGTATTTAAGGATAATGCCACCACACGGCAACTGGCCACTGGGCCTCTCTCGGTAACACACACTGGGTAGGGTACAGTGCAGTCAAAAGGTACACAGCAGATGGGCTGACCATATGAGACGGAGTCACACACACATATACAACCCAAAGAAAGAGATTTTTCTGTCTCTCCTCCCAACAGGAAAATATATTTCTGGGCTTCTGTCATGTATTTAAGGATAATGCCAGCACACGACAACTGGCCACTGGGCCTCTCTCGGTAACACACACTGGGTAGGGTACAGTGCAGTCAAAAGGCACACAGCAGATGGGATGACCACAGGAGATGGAGTCACACACACATATACAACCCAGGGAAAGAGATTTTTCTGTCTCTTCTCCCAAAAGGAAAATATATTTCTAGGCTTCTGTCATGTATTTAAGGATAATGCCACCACACAACTGCCCAACAATGGGCTTCTCACAGTAACACACAATGGGTAGGGTACACAGTCAGCAACCGCAGCAGGGTGATGGGAACACCACAGGAGAATAGAGAGATACAGTGTAGTGGAGTCACACACACAACACACAAGTAGGGAGTACTGTGTAAAAAAAAAAAAAACAGCCTGGTGTTGTTCTATCAGGAATTTTATAGGGTGGAATAGAAGAACACTCAGCAGCACAGTACCACAGAATCCCCTTCTCTCCCTGTCCTCCTGATTATTTTACTTTGTTTTGAGGAGTAGGGTATAAAGTAGTAAGCAAAAATGCCATCAAATTCAAAGGTTTCAACTTCTCAAAGACTCACACAGTTAAACTTAATTTTCCTCGAGTCACAATCTGTTTGTTTTAATTTCTTCACCCCTCCCCAGCCATCTGATGATGCGCTCCTTCTTCCCAGTGTGAAACAACTATGCCACTCAGAAATGAAGTTTTGAACTGTTGTTTGAGACTACGATAAAATTCTCTCAGTTTCTCAGTTTCACTCAAATACTCAGCAACTTTAACTTCCCTTGCTCTGTCCATCTCATCCTGAGGCTGAGCCTCTCACCAACTGTTCCTAAGTTCAGGCCCTTTATTTTCCTCGGTTCCCACTCCCAACTCCGAGTCCCCCCCGGCCTCAACCTTTAGTTTTCACCCCCACCCACCCCTTAGCTTTTTTATTTATTTTTTTAGTTTGCAATACACACGACGATTTCATTTCACAATTAGCAAGCAATTGCCAGAGCCAGAGAGCAGAGCTAGCCCAGACAGAGGGAGGGAGCAGTAGCACAAACTGCTGCAGCCTGCAACTCCTTTTGGCACTGGCTGGGTAAATGAGCGAGCCGCAACCGCGAGCCAGTTTCGCTCATCATCCACCACCTGACCGCAAAGCAGATGGTCAGGTGGTAACACAGACTGTGGGGCTGAAGTAAGCAGGCAGAGTCCAACTCCAGTCCACACCATTCAGCCCCACAAATTTGTGCATGCCATCATGTACCCTTCCCTTCATTCCACCTCCTTTCTGCCTCCTGTGGTACTGTGCTGCCTCCCAATCCCATCCTGCTTTAACCTCTCTCCCGTCCCTTGAGCTGACACTATAGGGCTAGGCAAGCTTGCGCTGTGCGGTTGTGGCTTCTAAGGCATAAAAAAGATTTATTGGACTCCACAAGTGTTCAAGTTCTGAATTAGAACCGAAACACCAGGGTTCATGATGGGTTCAATCTTTCCCGAACTAGTTCTGACAACCTTAATTTAAACATGCCCTTAATACATTTATGGCATCAAGCCTATTCTGTATAATTTTATTTTGTTTACTATCTGGATTTTATAAGTTTTATATGAGCTTGTATTTATTGTTTTATGTGTTGTTTGAACCTACTGTTAGGCGCCTTGGTTTGTTGAAAGGTGCTTAACAAATAAAGTATTATTATTATTATTATTCTCCAGTTATTCTACCATTCTTCTATTCTCTCTAGATCACTGTGTAACCATAGCAGTCTCGCCACTGAGTTGGCTGGACTGACTAGCTTTGTATCATCTGCAGATCTGGTAATCTGGCACGCCACTCTTTCCTCAAGATCATTTACCAGCGTATTAATAAAACAGTGGCTCCTGCACTGATCCCTGGGTAGTCAGTTTGCCACTGCTCCTACCCAAGGGTACACTGTGGCTTGGCCAGGTTCCCATCATTTCTTTAGGAAGAAGAAGGAGAAGGAGGAGGAGAAGAAAACATAGCCTACCTGCTAAGAATTATTTCTTTAGCCTGTCTGTTAAGAAGAAGAAGGTCCATTTCTTTAGCCTCCCTGCTAAGAAGATTCATTTTTTAGCTTGCCTGCTAAGAAGAAGAAGAAGCAGCAGAAGAAGAGGGAATCCATTTCTTTAGCCTAACTGCTAAGCAGAAGAAAATCCATTTCTTTAGCCTGCCTGCTAAGAAGAAGATCCATTTCTTTAGCCTGCCTGCTAAGAAGAAGAATATTTTCTTTAGTCTACAATACAAGTCACATCAAACTGTTCTTTCAATGAGTTGCTTTAGCATTTTTGACTGAGTTGTGTAAGTGTTGCTGGATCCTGCGCAAAGCCCTATACAAACTGTTCCTTAAGAGTTAAAATGCAGTTTTGCACTGCATTGTGACTGGACTGCAGATGCATTTCAACTGAGTTGTAAAAATATTTTATAAACATTAACTCCTATACACGAAGGGGTGTAATGTACGCGCCAAAGGCACATACCCGCCCACGTAGCTCCGCACCTGCAGACAAGTGCGCACTCCGTGGCATTCACAACTGCTGTCCACCTGTCTGCAGCTCTGCACCCCCCAACATGCAGGGTTACTCGAGGCGGCTGGGGTCGGAGTAGCAGACCCGGGCGGACAACCAATCAGATGCCTGTCCCTGGTCCGAGAGTGGATCCCTTGCGCAGAGGCACAGGTCCGGGTGCATAAACAGCCCTCATAGGCACCCGGACCCATGCGGCCATACCCCTGTTCACACATGGCCTGGACTGTGACCTCCACCACACAGCACAGCCCCCATGCCAGAACTGCAGCCCCTCTCACACACACACACACAGAGTGCATGCCCCGGACCCAGCATCTGCTTGGCAGCCTCCCTCCCACAACACACAGGTGCCCCAGCCACAGTATAGTAGACCCCCCTCCACATCTTCCCTACACCCCCATCAGGGTACAGCCCCCACATGCACACCTGGTTGCCGCCCCTGGTACCACAGACACCTTACCCAGAACACTTGACTGCCCGCTGCCCACACACACACACACCACTGCCCCATCCCTGCAGGGGTGTCTGCACACCCCCCACCCAGTGCAACATGACCTGACCACCCCTGTCCACCACTGCCACCATTCTGCCCCCTCACTGGCATTCAGTGGACTCCCCACCCTCACAGCACGAACATCAACCCCTCCGGTCCCTGTACCTGATGGTTGGTGCCATGTCCCTGGATGACCGGCAGCACAGCCCTCCTCATACCTCCACAGCCACTGGCCATCCAACTGACACTGGAAGCATGCTGCCTATATATAGCAGTGCACTCCCAGCATCAGTTGGCTGGACGGCAGCCAAGGAGGTCTGAGGTGGGCTGTGCCGCTCAAATCGGGGCACGTGGCACCCGACTGTTGATGCAGGGAACGGGTGTGTGTGTTTTGATGCCACGGGTGGGGGGTCACAGACACAGCCGTGGGTGCCAGGGAATCGGGTGGGGTGGGATGTGGCCAGTACAGGCACCACTGGGTATTGGTGGGGGCTATGCCTGGAATTAATGGGGTAGGGGCAGCTGTGCCATGGAAGGGGGATTATCTGGCACTACCAGACCAGGATACAGCAGCACAACTATTTACAGGCACTCACCCATTCAGCTGCCCCCAGCTATCCCCATCAGCCTAGTGGGCTGGGGCGGCCCAGTGGATGGCTTCCTGAGTTCTGCCATGACTGGCGGGGCATGTCTGTAGGGGCACATAGTGTGTTATGACAGTGTCCCCCCTGCTGTTACCTGCACCGTCCTCTGCACCCCGGTGTGCTGCACTATGCGTCTTTGTGAATGGTGTGTAGTGCTGGCACGTCCCCCATACGCCCTCCACCCACCCCTCACAGCTTGTTGCTCTCTGCGCGGCTGAGGTATCAGGTGCGTATCTGTCTTGTGCCCCCTTCATGCATACTGTGGGTCCACTGCTCCATGGCATTCATGCATAGCGATACTTACATGCCCAGTTTCCGAAGCGTGTACGCTTTGTGCATAGGGCCATTGCTCTTGAGCTGATTAAGCATAGAAAAAATGCAATATGAGTTGTCAATGCATTGCCAACTGTAAAAAACAATGATAAAACAACTCATTGGTGGGACAGTTTAATGTGACTTGTACTGTACCTCCTAAGAAGATCCATTTCTTTAGCCTGCCTGCTAAGAAGAATAAGAAGAATTAACATTTATATAGAACTTTATACACATTGTATCCCAAAGTTTTTTTACAAGCAATGAGAGACTGTGGGACCCTTAATTTAACATCTCATCCAAAGTATGGCATGCTCCAACAGTACAGCATCCCCCTTGTACTGTACTCGGGTAATAGTGGAGTCAATAGGGTTTCTGGCTAGACCACTCACTACAGTGATATCTTTCAGGACAAGAGAGAGAGAGAGATGACTGGAAAATGGCAAAGGCTATTTCCTGCTCAAAAGGAGGAAAACCTGACCCAGGTACTGTAACTACAGACCTGTGAGCCTTACTTTGGTGCTTGGCGAAGTGTATGACTTAGTCAGAAAAGATGTGACGGTTAAGGTCATTGAAGAGCGTGGACTGTTCTCTAGCACACAGCACGGCTCACAAAACCAGCCTGATTGCCTTCTTCAAGGAGGAAACTAAGGGAGGTGGATAAAGTCTGTGTGATGGATCTAGTCTTTTGACCAAATACCAATTCCAAAACATCAAACAAAATTCCGGGAAAGTATCTTTGCTGTATCTGTGTCACGCACATGGGATGAACTACAGAAAAAGTTACAAATTAATGTCTTTCTACTAATCTCTCATTTTAAGACCGGAATCCGAGGACTGTTTTACAGTCAGTGTGGTTGTTATAAGTGACTTTACCATCTTTTAATACTCATCAAACTTATAACAAACGTTATATTTACTGGTTAGGGTCAATAATACACCACTGGCAGACCCCTACAAACTCCATAATTCATGCTTGTGAATTATGGAGTTCCATAAACCACAGTTGTAAGAGACAGCCACAAGTCTCCCTCACTACCTCTCAGAGAAGCTGTCCTCGCACTGGCAGCCCGCTTGCGCTGCCATCAGAAAACCTCCAGCAGGAAGAAAACACACTGCTAGGAGAACTGTAAGGAAACACCGGGCAAACTATAAAGTAAAGTTTCTGTCAGAAAATTGTTTCACAATGGCAACCGCATCCCATTTTCAATTCTCTTTTTACTGTACTGGTTTGGGAGGTTCCTACCAGAAACAGGTCAGGAGGTTCTCAAAAAAAATGTTTCAAATCTACTGAATTCCTTTTCAAGTACTTCTTAAAATACAAATATAAGCTCTTAAAAAAAGGGAAAGCTCTTACATTCTTATAAGCAACTGTTGACTGTCTTACTCTGTTTTGTTCAAGTGAAATACATATTTTTGTTCACAAAAAAACAGATTTCATGTCTCTCAATTTCTGCATTAACCCAGTAAATATAAAAAATAAAACATGGGGAACTGTGTAATTCGGATTTTATTCAAACTCTCAGTGTTTGATACCCAGATAAACCCCTTGGGCTTTGCTCTCGGGTTTATGGGGCATCACACACCTAGGGTGTGCATAAAATCCTCATAATCCACACTTCCCCATGCATTATTCTATCTGTAATGTATGTTTTGTTATAAATATCATAAATGTTTTTATTTTCGGAATGCAATTGTAAAAGAGGGTTCTAGTCTCAATTTGTCTTCCAATAAACATTGATTGACATCAGCAAGGCCTTTGACATCTTACCGCTGCATTCCAATATTTGGATTTTTGCTTCTAAATTGTCCCTGTATTTCATGCTTCCCTGTGTACCCTTTCCCCCAGGACACATGTCCCACATGTTCTTGGCACCTGAAATGGAGTCAGCAGTCACTCTTAGATTATCACTTTTTGACCACCTTTACTGTAAAAAAAAAAAAACCCCAAAAGCTCTTCACATCTTTTTTAAAACTACTCCTCACACATATCAGGTCATGAACCCTAGTGTTTGCTTCACTCCTTACTTTGATTAGTAGTTCAAATCCAGCAGGTTTATCCATTTAGGTCACCATCCACACTGGCAGCAGTTTTACAAAATGTGGTTAAACATGCTTTCATTTCTGTGCATGAACACAGTTGTTGGAGCATCCACATTGCACTCCGACACTGTGCTTGCTTGTTTGAGTTCCAGACATGATTGTGGCAGTACTGCAAAGCATTGTGGGTACTGTAATGCATGCCGAGGTACTCGCGATCAGACACAGCAATGGATCCAGAATACAATTACACCATTCGGTTCGGGAACTCATTGCGAGTTTGGAAATGCCTGTGAGTCTTTTGCTTTTCTTCCTGGCTGCCCAAAATTAGAGATTGCAGTGTGGTGATGGTTGCCTTAAATTGTGTTACAGCATGGATTGCATCCACACTGCTGCTAATGCAGTGCTCAGAGCAGGGTTTTAACATGGTTTTTGAACACAGATTGTTACACAGTTTCAGCGTGCCACAGCCTGGGCACAATACTTTTAAAGCACTTTAACAGAGGTAACATGGTTTAAAACCGAGCTAAGAGCAGCATATGCAATATCTTTCATTGATCATTACAGGTGTCTGCAGCCTGGGCCTTTATCAATACACTGCCTCCTGCTCACAGGCAACTGCCAGATTTTCTCTGGTTTTGTGTTACTCTGACAACATCAGTTAGCCAAGGCCTGTCCTCATTTAATTGGGCATATTTATTCAGCTCTTAGATCTCAGTCTGAAGAATCTACTTCATTGACTTAACATAAATGGAACTTTGATTTTAAAGTCTGCTTGTGAGTTTTCAGTATGGGAAAAATACTCTTATAACAATTAAATTAACTACTTCCCGTATTTAAAGAGTTTTCCTGGAAATATAGAATCAATTTTTATTGGACACCGGTTACCACAGCTAGGTTTCAGCCTGGTCTTTCTGCTGAATGTTGGAGAGGTTGCGGGAATCTGGTGGTGGACCATGTTCACATTTTTGGTCGTGCCCTCTCCTGTAGTCCTATTGGGAAGAGATTATGCAAGTTATTTCAGAATTATTTAATATTTCCTTACCATTGTCTCCTCAGTTAGTGCTTTTACATATTCCTCCTTTAGATATTCAGTTAGGTAAACCGCAGCAGAAATTGCTATTAATTTCTTATTGTTTGTGCAAACAAGATTATTACTAGATCCTGGTTTACTACACAAATTCCCTGTTACATACACTGGATAAATGTGGTTGATTCCACTTACATTTATGAGATGTGCACTTGTAGATATTTGAACTGTCTTTCAGCCTTCCAGTTAATTTGGCAGAAATGGGTATTATTTTAAGTGCAATCAGACCCGACGTTTGTACCTTAGTTTATGAGTCATTAGACATTTGAGAACTTGTATTTTTTTTATCTGCCCCATAGACCAGATGATGTACCCTATCCTTGATCCTCCTTCATAGTTAGGTTAGGTTGTACAGATTGTATCATGAGTTGGTTATAATCATATATTATACCTCCTGTATAGATTTGTGCAGTAACATTATTTCAATATGGTGACGTACACTTTTTAGATTGCTTTATTGCGATTTGTAGATGATGTAGCCATTAATCTTTTCGCTGGCATTTATAAGATAGTTTGTGATTTATAATTTTTGTACTAAGCTGTTTGAATATGCTTAACAAAGTTGTTATTATAAAAAAACATGGTTTAAACATGGAAAAATTGCTAGTGTGGTCAGGGTCTTACTGAAAGCATTTGTATATCTCAATTATGTGTCTTCTCTCCCTTCTGTCCTCCAGAGAAGAACATAGAAACATAAAAAATGTTCAGCAGAAAAGGACCAATAGGCCCATCCAGTCTGCCCAAAGGTTCCCTGCCTATTGTACCTTCGCATGTCCTAAATGGTTTCTGGGGATACCCCCCCCCTTCATATTTCTGAAATATACCCCTGTGTCTGTCTCCTTCAATCATGCTAGCCTCCACAGCATTGAAAGGCAGTCTGTTTCATGCCTTTGCCACCCTTTCTGTAAAGAAGTATTTCCTCACAGCCTTCCTGAAATTGTCCCCCTTCAGTTTCACTGCATGTCCCCTAATCCTGAAGCTTATCCCCTTTTGGAAGAGGCTCCCTCCCTGCACTCTGTTCACCCCTGTAAGGTACTTAAAGGTCTTGATCATGTCATCCTCATTCTTTCTGCCCTCCAGAGAGTATATAGAAACTCTCTGTCGTTCCTTATAGGGCTTCTGTTGCAACCCCTGCATGATCTTAATCACCTTTCTCTGAACAACCTCCACCCTGTCTGTGTCTTTTCAGGGGTGCACTACCAAGAACTTGACACAGTATCCCAGGTGGGTACATACAGAGAGTACATACTGAGGTTCTGTAGGCTCTCTTACAGTCATTACTCCCCTGCTGCATTGTATCATCTTTATTGTCCTAAACTGTTTCCTGTCTAACATGTCCTTCTTCTTTATAAGTGGGGATTCCAGAATTGTGCTCTGTGTTTCAGGTGCTGTCTGACAAGGGGTCAGTACCATGGCAGGATACCTTTCACACTGTGACTTGAGAACCCCTGTCTGATACATTCCCACATCCTGTTTGCCTCTTGTAGTCTCTCCTTCAGACTTCATTCAAACTCATTTCTATACTAGTTTTGCCATACAGAAATAAAAAGTGGAGTGGCTACCATCCCTTTTGCCCCCCCTTCCCCATTCTGGCACTTATGTTCAGACTAAAATGCACTTTCAAACATGGCAAACTTCTCTGATGCCTAGCAGTCACAGTTTCTCTTGCTGGCTCTTAGTTCTGCAGCCATTTAGATGAGTGGCTGTGCAGAACTGAGCCAAGATTTCTGTCTCTCACATCTTTTTATAGTTTCAGAAGTGGAATCCTGATTGGTAGAGAATTTCAGAAGAAAGTATTCATCTGGGTCCTTAGTCTGAGGTTTCACGTGCATGCTGTTGCAAACCCATGTTCACGATTGGTGGAAACTTGCAGATGAAACTCTGGGTACCTCTGACCCTTTCTCCCATTCCTGCAAGGAGGTCCATAGACATGGCAGCAGGCATGTTTTTTTATGCTGGGGTCCTCCTGACTTTCCTGCCTTTTATAACAGCTCCTACTGCCTTTATAAACGTCTTGTGGGCTTATTTTATTAATGAGTCAAACAGAAAAATCTTGGCAACCAGTCACAATTGGTACAGCCACAACTAAAATCCTGATGTAAATAAATTGAAAATAAAGTGCTTATGTATATTGAATTATGGTGGTGTGCATACAAACAAAAGCATGCCCACAAATTACCCAACATTTTACATCATGTTATATGGTAATGGATTGTGATCTGCCAATCAATGAAGAGAATGGCTGCATCTCTTATTCTTGGTACAGTCTGCACCTCGTGTTGCACATTTGACACACTCTTTCCAGATTTTGCTGTCTGAATAACTGTGAAAGCTAATCGATTTCACTTTTTTTCACAGCAGACCACATGGTCCAGACCCCAAAATTTTGTGCACCCCAAAAAAATGTTTACTTCTTTTCACTTTCAAACCATCCTGCAGCTTTCACAACCTAGCCATGAAGTGATAGTCCTGTAGGCCACCACCACCGCTAAACCAAAATGCACACCACTTGGTTGTGTGTGTCCCGTCGTCTCCGTCAGCATAAACATGAACACACTGAGGGGAAAGGCAACTAAAAAGAGCAAATAAATCCAAAAGGAATTACAAACTAGCACTCCTATATATAGCACTGGCAAGTCATTGCCATATAATGTGTATTATAGATTGCGGTAACATCATGTGACACTCCTGACAAATCACAGTGCTTACTTCAGTTGTGTGTGAGGCACTCTTATTTCTGTAAGAGTACCTCATGTGTTGAGCCACTGCAATGGGCTTCTTGCCGACTACCCATGCCATCAACATTAAAAGGAAAAAAAAGTAATTTAAAGAAAGTTACCCGATCTCTACTAATTTTATGGGTCTGGTCAGTGTGCTTCTTATGGCTCTCAGAGTGTTGACTCTTGTATCCTTAGGTGACAGAACTTCTTACTTTTGATTCACAATCCTCTTGCCCTAAGATTGTACAAGGTGACACTCATATCTATAGGAGGTCCTCCAATCATGACCATAAACCTATATATAGGTGTTGTACGGGTGGTCTCTTCCAGTTTTACAAGGGTCTCTCATACTGGTTGGGAAGACAGAACCACTCAGCTTCCTTCTGCAGTCCTCTCGCCCAACCAACATGAGAGACACTTGTTAAACCACAAGAGATCACCCTTCAGCACCCATATACATATAACCAGAACACTTCTTCAGTGGCCCCTGAAGACATGTCATGGTTATGATGTGAAACACTGAGTAATTTGTGAGAGCTTCCTTTTGTTTGTTTGCATACCACCACACTTCAATAAAAAGTATTTACTTTATTTTCAATTTATTGTGTCAGGAGTTTTATTTGTAACTGTACCAACTAGTGGACTGGTTGCAAAGGTTTTTCTAGTTCAGTTGATTGCTGCTTTACTCTGCCACACCCTGTCCCCTAGAACAGACCCTTTTCAATACTATCTCTGTCCCAACCCCACTGCCTGCTCTGGGTCCTGGACTGTCTCTCTCTCTTGGGTGAGCAGCTTGCCTGTTCTCTCAGTGAAGCTATGGGAAAGAGTCGGAAGCAAAGCTGCTCTCTCTACTCTCCCTGCACCCCATGAATGCTCCTGCGTGTATCCTCTTTGTAACTGGTGTTGAGTCTTGATTTTGACCCTCCCGCTGCCAGTTCCTAGAGATGGGGAGAACCTCACTTGCTCCTGTTTGCCCCATCACTTCTGCCCCACTGTGTGGCAATGACTGAGCGCTAAAGTGGGGCCACCCACTCAAGGTTTACTGCTGCTGTTTACCCAGCCCCCACACAGCATGTCTGTGGATTAGAGGACTGAGGAAGTAAAAATAACTGTTCATTGGCATGGGGGGGGGGCATGTGGTTGCTGGGGCTCCAGATACTAAGGTAGGCGTCCATATTTGGTGGGTTACAAGAAAATTGACTTTTTCCTCAAGCAACTGGGTTTGTGAAGACACAGAGCCTAAGTTTTTATAAGGGTCGCTTCAACCAGGTGTCCTGCTGGTAACTTTCATTCACTTCAGTGAGTTTGTGTCGTCATCCCCAATCACCATTCATATGCCCCTGAGTAATATAGTTGAATGATCTATGGCAGTCTAATGACCCCCTCACCACCTGATTTCAAGTCTGAACTCCCTCAATGTCCTGCCCAATCAGGTCCCTCTACCCCCTCCCCCAGTGGCCCCCCATGTATCCCAGATGGCTGCCCCCTTCCTGTGATTGTGACCAGCACAGCCCCTCTGCTATCCACCTAAACCAATCTCCATCCGAGTGACAAGGAGTGAGCACACGTGTGCTGTAGAAACAGCTGTTTCTACACTAGATGAGCACTCGCTCCCTGTCACTCAGACAGTGGCTGGCCAAGGTACTGAGAGGAGGGTCTGTGCCGGTTGCCATGATGGGGAGGATGCTGCCAGCTGGGGTATGGGGGGCCACCATGGGCAGGGCAGGAGAGATCTAAGTGGACAGGACAGGAAAGGGTTCAGACTTGTGATCTGGGGTTGGGGCGCCACTAGACTATGAGGGATCATTCTACTATACTGTTTTGGGGCATATGAAGAGACCATGATGGGGGGCTACTAGACACTAGGGATCATTAAATGATAGGGCTATGAATGTTCATACTGGCATTTGGGAGGGTGGGATGACAACACACACTGCTGTGTGCTCTGCCAATCACAGAGTTTTGAAAGGGTTAAACAGATCAGCAGGTTCATCTGTTTAGAGATCTTAAACTCTTGTATACTGCTGCACTGTGTATGCAGGGGGCAGGGAATCCTTCATTTGCATGGGCACAGTAGTATATATATGCATGTACTCACTACCAGGTTAGTGCTGTGCACTGGGCTGGTGAATATGTCCTTCAACCAGTCCAGTCACACTATTCCTGGTTAGTGCAGCACTAACATGTTTAGCTTTGTGCTAAACTACTGAAAATAGGTGCCCAAGGTACTTCCTTACAAAAAAAACCCCATAAAAATAAAGTTCTGATGTAAAACAAAGATGGGAAGTTTTGTTTCTCACCCACCGCAGAACATACTGTACTTGGTGTCTGGAACTACATAGTACCAAAACTGAGTCATTAGCGCCATAGGTCAGAACAAAATAAATGCAGCACTGACCGGAGGCCTCATTTCCTGTGTAGTCTGTAACTGAAATAAACTTCCAGTTTTGTTGATAATTTCCTGTTTTCATGTGGGCCAGCTAACACTTAATTATGTGCCAGGCTGCCTTTGCTGTAGAGTCACATGACTTTATTAAGCTGAGGCTTTTGCAAGCTTCCATTTTTGCATTAGACCAGTGGAATAATGAAACCAAGTATTTATAATGCCTTTGCTTCACCACAAAAGCATGATTCAACAGCACAATTTGAAACTGCATCAAACAGTGATGCAGACATTTAATTCAAGGGTGTTGTCAGGCATACTCACTGCACATGTTGGCATACCGCCTGTTTACAGTAGCTGTTTGTGAGATGGAAAATGTTGTACCCATTGCTTTTTAATCCATCTTAGATCACATTTTTTTCTCAGATTTTTTTAGATGCTCTTTCCTCTCATTTTGTGCTTGTAATATTTATTTTAGATCTGAAATAATTAATGGTCTTTAGGAAGGACATTAAACCAAGGTCCCATCTACCTGTTCTGTGGTGGTTTAGGCAAAAGCTGAAGATCGATCACATTTTCTCAAAACAAATAGTAGTACATTTTATTTAATTATGCACTTTCCATGTCTCAGTGCACTAGACACTATCCAACAACACCAATACAGAAGAGGAAGGAGTGAGGAAGCAATATATATCAGGCAGACAATGTCAATACTACACTATGGGAAGTGAAAACAGTGCAGCAAAATAATAATACCTAACTGGCAAGGTCCTATATGATTTGAAAAAGCCTTCTATAAACAGATAGCTCCTTGGCTGAAGGGCTAAGCCTGTGGTAGAATGGGGCCACGAGCAACACACACCATGCTCTCTTCCTGTGGTACTTAATCTGAGCATGCACAAGTGTCCTTTAGTGTCCTTTAGATACTCATTTCACTGCAACAACTACACAGCTGCTGGTTCACCTGCCCAACCGTCTTGTCCACTTCTACCTGCTCCATCCTCTTCACTAGCCTAATTCCATTCACTTCCCTATCCATGGCTCCTGTTTTCAGGCATTCTGCCCACTGACTCTGCTGCTTTCCCTGCTGGCATTGGTCCAGTTTGCTGCTTCCCTCATTTGTGTCTGCCTGCGTCCAGCTTCTTTGGTTTATATTTCCTTCCTGCACGCCCTCTCTTGCCTCTACCTTCCATCCTCGCTGATCCTCTTAGTCTGCATTCTCACTTTGGCACTTATCTGCTCTCCTTGTCCTCTGCTGTGCTGCTCTACTGCTGCTGCCCTCAGCTGTCTACCTCCTACTGGACATGAAATAAAAACAAAAAATGAAAGAGCACCTGGAGTTGATGTGGCGCTCACTTAAATTACATCAACCATATCCAAAAAATAGTGAGAGCACCCACAAAAGGACTCGAGTCAATAGGTATCAAAAATCATACCATTTTATTAATAAAATGCAGTCATAAAACATCACAGGAGTTGCAGACAGAAAACTGTCGGAAGCTACAAATGCCAGGATAAAGTACAGTTACGTAAGAACTTACTGTAACAGTAGATCTTCAAGAGAGGCTCTTGCAGTAGGTAATTACATATAGGACTAAGCCGGCAGGCATCAGAACCCCACAGAAAAATTTCTAGCTAGCAGTCTCTGGCGAGGGACCACCCCCACATCAGGTGACCGGCGTCAGGCGATGTCGGTATAAAGGGGCAGTCCCTCACACCCGCCTTCCAGTTCTTTCCGCCAAAGGCCAAAAAGGTAAGACAAGAGAGAAGCAGATGTTTCTCACTGGAAACAGAGCTGAAAAGCTTAGGGGATGGAGAGCGGGATATAGATTGTAAGAGCCTTCCTCAAGATCTTACTGTTACGGTAAGTTCTTACTAACTGTACTATCTTACTCTGGAGAGGGCTCTTTGCAGAGGTAATTACATATAGGACAGAGTCCCAAGCAGTCTGGAACAAAAGAAGCACATGGGAGAGGAAACTACTCATAGGAGATCCACTTGCTGAAAAGGACTTAAGAAAGAAGTCCTTGCAGAACAGCCAACCCGAAGCCGGCTCTACAGACAGAAGCAACGTCCAAACTGCAGTGTTTCATGAAGGTATGGACAGAAGTCCAAGTTGCGGTGGTGCAAATATCTGCTGCTGACACATTCTTGAAACAGGCAGCAGAGGCCGCGACACCCCTGGTGGAGTGACCCCTGACCTGACCTGGCAAGGTCCTGTGATACTTGTCGTAGCAGAAAGTGATACAGTGAGCCAACCATTTGGACAAACATTGTTTGGAAACAGCTGTGCCTTCTCTTTTGCTGGCAAAAGAAACAAATAATTGGTCAGTCTTTCTGAGATCCTTCATCCTATTGGTGTAGTATCTCAGAATCCGTGAATCCAGGGTATGCAAAAGATACTCCCGTGATTGAGTGCTGCATGAAAAAGGCAGGCAGTTCAATGGACTGGTTCAATGTAGATTCCGCTACCACCTTAGGGAGAAACTTAGGATTGGTGCGCAGAGCCACACGTTCTTTATGGAAAATCAGATATGGAATTTGCACATCAAGGCCTGAAGCTCGGAAATTCTTTGAGCGGAAGTAATGGCCACTAGGAAGAGAACCTTCCATGAAAGGAACTTAAGTTCTGCTGAGGCTGCTGGCTCAAAGGGAGGCAGCGTAAGCTTCTCAAGAATGAAATTCAAATCCCAAGGAGGGGCAGGAACCCAAATGGGGGGGGGTCTCAAATGAAGAACCCCTCGTAGAAAGGTCTTCGCAACCTCCAGCTGAGTAAAAGTTCTGTCCCCAAAGGAAACATGATAAACGGCCAGAGCCACCATGTGAACTTTCAAAGAGGAATGACTGAGACCCAGGTTGAAGAGACAATGCATGTAGTCTAGTAGCTGCCTGACGGGGCAGGAGAAAGGCTCCAAGTCTTTGGACGAAGCCCAAATGGAAAACCGTTTCCATTTTATGGCATAGATGGAGCGAGTGGACGGCTTCCTGGCCTCCACCAAGATCTCTGCCACTTGAGGAGAAACCCCAAAACGGACTTGTGCTACGTCTGTAGGAGCCAAGCATGCAACTGAAGGGACCTGAGGCCCAGATGGGCCAGGGATCCCCGATCCTGGGTCAACAGCAGTCGCGAAAGAGGAGGAGAAATCGGAGTTTCCTCTGAGTACTGTTGCAGAAGAGAGAATCAAACTTGCCTGGGCCAGAAGGGAGCGATGAGAATCATACAGGCCCTTCTGAGCTGAGCTTTGCAGGATCCTCGGAATCAATGGAATTGGGGAAAGCATAGACAAATCTGCCTTCCAGTTAGAGACAGGCATCTCCAGAGTCGCCGCCCTGGAGGCGCAGCGACGAGCAAAAGGTGGGCAGTTTTTTAGGACTGGGGATGTGAACATAGGTTAGACCTGAGGGGTTCCCAATGTAGGAAGATGCCATCTGCTATTTCCTGGTTGAATTCCCACCATGAGGTTGTGCCAAGGATTGGTTCAAGTGATCTGCCAACGATTTCTCTAACCTCAGGACGTGAACCGCCATGAGATGAAGGTTGTAGGGTAGCCATTCCCAGACCGCGATTGCTTGCTGACAAAGAGGGTAGGAAAGAGTCCCCCCGTTGTTGAGTACCAGACTACACTCATGTTGTCAATCTGGACAGCCAGGTGACTGGGAAGCAGAAAGGGGCGCAACGCTTGAAAAGCGTACAACACCGCTCTGAGCTCGAGCATGTTGATGTGAAGCAACTGCCTGAGTATGAACCATGAGCCCTGGGTGTGCTGGGATCCCAGATGAGCTCCCCAACCTTCGCCTGAGGCGTCCGTTGCCAGTGTTTGGGAGGGGGGAGGAAGGCAGACTGGAACTCCCCGACAAAGGTTCTCCTGAAGCAACCACCAGTGCAAATCCTGAATCATGGGGGTCGAGACTAGCACCTCTTGGTCCAAGTCGTCGACCAATTGATCCCACTGAGACCGAACAGTCCACTGAGAGATTCTCATGTGGAGCTGAGCACTCGGAACTGTCCGAATTGCAGCTGCCATGAGCCCCAGGAGGTGAATGACCGCCCAGGAATCTGCCTGTGAGACAAGTAGCTTGTCTGAGCCTGGATTGTGGCCACCCTGTCTGGGGGTAGAAAGGCCATACTGGTGGTCATGTCCAGAATCACCCCGATGAACTGAAGGCGTTGAGATGGGATCAAATGGGATTTGGCCTGGTTGATGGTAATACCCAGGCTGATAAAAACCTGCCTGGTAAGGCAAAGGGAACACAGGAGCTCCTCCCTGGATGGGGCTACCAGGAGCCAAACATCCAGGTATGGGAAAACCTGCATTCCCTGGGTACGCAGGTGGGCCGCCACCACCGACAGGCATTTGGTGAATACTCAGGGGGCTAAGGAAAGACCAAATGGGAGGGCCTTGAACTAGTAGTGGTCCCCCTAGAAAGCAAACCGGAGGTATTTGCAGTGGGAAGGGCGGATAAGGATATGCAGGTACGCGTCTTGCATGTCCAGAGCACACAGCCACAGTTCCAGTCGAAGGAGGGGCAGGAGACTCTGTAGGGACAGCATCCTGAGCCTTTTGTACTCTATGAACAAATTTGGAAAGCTGAGGTCCAGAATTCGGGCCTCCGCGTCTCTATCGTCTTAAGGGACAGGAAGAAATAGGAGAAAGCCCGTCCCGAAGAGGCGGAGGGCGGGTTTCCATTGACTCCTTCAACAGAAGGGAGGAGATTTCTTCCTGAACTCTGAGAAGATGTTCGGGGAGTAAGATGACGACCTGGGGGGTCTGGGAGGTTTCTGAAGAAGTTCTATGGTGTGGCCCTCTGCTATGAGCTGAAGGACCCAAGAGTCGGTAGTGATCCTCTCCCAACCCGGCAGATGAAGGGAGATCAACCAGAGGCTGTGGGAGAGGGAAGGAGTCAGGAGGTGTGGGACAGCACTGTGGCTGGAGCACCCACAGCCCATTTGGGTGGGGGGGTCTCACAGCCGGAGGGGCCCGGCGTTTGTTGGCCCGCTTTCCTTGTGGTTTTGCCTTAGGTCGTGATGCGACAGTGAAAGAAACGGCCGCCGTGAGCTGAGAGGTTCTGTACATGGAGTCAACCCTCCTGACAGCAGTGCCCTTCTCTCTCAGTCTGGTAATGATGTCCTTGACATCACCACCGAACAACACTGAACCTCGGAAGGGGGCATCCTGGATGGCGGATTGTACTTCCAAGGCCAAACCTGACACCCAAAGCCAGGCATGTCACTGCAAACTCACGGCGAATGCTGAACTTCATCCAGAAGTGTCCACTGCATCGTAGGTAGCACGCAGCATGTGCCTACTGGCTGAACATGCGGAGCAGACTAGGTCTGCCACTTGCTGTTTAGTCTGGGACAGAGGAAGGGTGTCCAACTTGGCTTCCACCTCGCTAAGAATAGCCTTCCGGTAATCCCCCATGTGAGCCACATAGTTCAAGGCTCTGATACCCAGAGTGGAAAAAGGAAAGACTTTCTTGCCATACTGGTCCAGAAGGTGGGATTCCTTATCGGGTGGGGATGAGCTCAGGTGTTTCGGGTTAACCGAACGGCCGTGGGCGGCACTGATCACGACCGAGTCAGCCTTGGGGTGTGACGAAAGAAAGTCAATCCCCTTGGGAGCCTGATACAGCCTATCTGCCTTCCGAGGAAGGGAGCGCTAAAGCCGATGGTTGTTTCCAGATAGTGGAGATGAGGTCGGCGTGAGGCTCGATCCAGTGTGGAACTAACGTGGGAGTGACCTCAGGCAAATCCAAATGGGCAGCTAGCTTCTGCCTCTGTGGATCTGGCTCCAGAGATTTCCACTGATGAAGAGCCTGGATTTTTCTTAGCAATTCTGAAAATAAGGGATCCTCTGGAGAGGACTTCGGAGGAGTCCTGGGCCTGGGCTTGTCAGGAGTGCAAGGCTTGTCTGGATCAGAGCTGTCACAGGAGTCCTCTGATGAGTCCAAAGAAGAAGGAGATGAAGACCCCTCCCCACTCGGGGGAGGAACACAGCACCTAGGGGGCAAGGTGCCATCCCCAGCCTTAGACCCCATATCAATGTCTCTGGGGTTGGGGGGAGGGGTCTCTCGCCCCCGGCAACGGGGGTACAGGACCAGGTCCATCATCGGGAGGTGGCTCTCTACCTCTCTGGTGAGCTGAGCCTTGGCCTCAGCCCACCAGAAGCCAAGTCTCCTCAGATCCACCGGCAGCTGAGGGTGGTGGAGGAGGGGGATACTGTTACAGGGGGTATCTGTAGGGCAAGTATCCATAGCCCAACAGTGGGAAGCCTGGCATTGGGTACTGCGGCGTTGGATACTGCGGCATCGGGTACTGCAGTGCCGGATACTGTGGAGCTGGATAAGACAGCGTCAGACAAGACGGCGTAAGTTCCGGCACTAGGGGCTCTACTGGGGTAGAAAGTCCTGGAAGAAGCCCTGCAGGTGGGCCTGGAACTGGTGGCCCAGTGGGCATCAGGTCCGGCATCGTGGTGACATCTGGCAAAGAGACATCGGCCAGCGACAGGGCCGGCATCCAAGGGTCCAGCGTCAGGCCATCAGGACCTACAGGAGGAGGAAGGCCTGATGGAGGCCCCAAAGAGTTCCCAGAGGTGTCTGGGGGAGGGCTGGAGGGATCCTCCGGGTCCAGCTGGGAGACGCAGGGGCCTTGGACTGCAGCGGCAAAGGCTGTGAGGAGTCGGGTGCTGGATAAGGTCAGAGGATACAGCATAGGCTCCGTCACCGAGTGACCACTGGGCGGGCCGTCGGGCATCTGACTGGCAGGATCCGGCAGGTGTCGGAGGACCAACGTCTGACTGATCGGACCCAGTACCCGAAGAAGGCGCGCAGGGAGGCAATCTTGATGGGTGGCTTGACAACCATGTGCTGCCCGAAGGTGAACCACCTAATGGTCAGCTCCGGGAGGATGTTGGAGGAGCCGATGCCCAACTTACCGGAGATGCTCGAACCAGAAGGCCGTGCAGGGGCGGCATTACTGGGAGCGGATGCCTCCTTTGTCCCAGAAGCTCCTGACTAGCCTGAGCATGAACCAGCTGGGGGGGGCCGACGCTGTCTCAGACACCACCAAGACAACCATCGGGGAACAGTCCAGCGGAGGGGATGTTACCTGAAGGGCGGCGACCCCAGCTGAAGTCACTGCAGCTGTGGATGAGGAGTCCTGGACCTGGTGCTTCTCCTACTTCTTCTTAAAGCCCTCGGGAGAGGTGGAAGCCTGTTGGAGATTTTTCAGCTCCTTTTCCATGGAGGGCATCTTCTTTAGCATGTGAGCCTCCAAAGACTGCTGCCGTCTTTTGCAGGTAGACATGTTGAACTTCAGGCATTGCTGACAGGAATCCACGGGGTGGTCGGGGCCTAGGCAGATAAGAAACCGAGAATGGCCTTCCTTGTGCGGGAGTTGTGCGCCGCACGAGCTGCACTTGTTCTTGTGCTCGGACATGGTAGGGGATGACATACACGGCAGGTAAGAAAATCGTTGACGAATATAATCGAAAAATCGAAGAAAAAACGACAGTATAACTACTGGCGATGATTGATTGATGAGCAGTGGAACTTAACCGCGAAGCGCTGTCGAAAGCAAACGGCAGGAAAGAACTGGAAGGCAGGAGTGAGGGACCTCCCATTTATACCGATGTCGTCGCGCGGCCACCTGACGTAGATGGTCCGCCAGATACTGCTAGCTAGAAATTTTTCCTTGGGTCCTGACGCCTGCCGGCTTCAGTCCTATATGTAATTACCTACTGCAAGAGCCCTGTCGATGTAAGATCTAAATATTTTCACCCAGTGTTACCAGGCTTCTTCAGAGTAATGTCCATCAGTTAGAATAGGCTATTTAAAGATAAAGTGCACGTGCAGATACAAACACCAGTCACCTCTAATTGGGTTAAATAAGAACAAATTGTGATGTTTACACTCATGCAATGACAAGCTAACAACACTCAATTCCAGCCATTAATAAATCACTTCACATTCATCTTTTCTATTACAGAATGTAATACCATTTTTCACAAACGCTGTGATAATGGCCACAACGTACTTTAATTATTTTATTATATCTTAATTTCAAGTACCAAATAAATTCATCACTGAGTGTTGTGGCTCAGTCATTACGCCTTACTAGTCCACTAAAAATTCAGCATGTAACAGGAGGCTTTGCAAACAAGCATCTCAATCTGTATGGAGTTCATTTCATAATTTAGATAAAAAAGTAGAGAGAGATCAATGTTCTCATTCATGCCCTTATCTGACCTTGCCCACAATGCATAAATCCATCAGCTCTCATGTCTACCTATTAATTTCTGAAGGTCTCCACCTCGAGGGCTTAAAACCACCAGTTCAGTCCTTGTAAATTTAATTGTGTGTTCCACATCAAGGTTATTTTGTATGTGTTTCGCTACTGCATAGGACATATCATTATGTTGTATAGCGTGCTCATGTTCTCCTATGCGCTGTTTGAATTTTCTGGTGGTATGTACCATGTAGTATTCCCAACTGCATGTTAATAAATACACTACATTTTCTGATATACAGGAAATAAAGGAATTTATATTGAAAATTCTTCCTGTAACTGGATGTTCAGATTGTTTCCCCTGTTTAATATAGGGGCAATACATACAATTTCCACACCTATGTGTACCATTGGTGGGGAGGAGGTAGCCAGTGGATCCTGTCAGGACATTTTGGTGACAAGGTGTTTCAAACTACTGCATCAGAGATAGTTTTTGTTTTACGAGAAACTGTCTTTGGTCCATCTTGTACTACATATTTCAATTTTGGTTCAAGATTAAGAACAGACCAGTTATCTGAGATTATTTTCTAATCTCATTATGCTGGACTAAAACATGGTAACAAAGGGCCATCTGAATCTGTCTCTATTCTGTGATCTGTTTATTGTTTTTGGTATGAGCATTTGCGATCTATCCATTTTGTCAACTGTCTCAGTTGCTGCCACTATGCTACTATTGCTAGCCTGTCATTACGTGAGTGTAAACATCACAATTTGTTTTTATTTAACCCAGTTAGAGGTGACTGGTGTTTGTATTTGCACGTGCACTCTATCTTTAAATAGCCTATTCTAACTGACGGACATTACTCTGAAAAAGCCTGGTAACGCTGGGTGAAAACGTTTAGTTACCCTGACATTTGTAGCTTCCAACGGTTTTTCCATCTGCAACTCCAGTGATGTTTTATGGCTGCATTTTATTAGTAAAATGGTATGATTTTTTGATACCTATTGACTTGAGTCCTTTTGGGGGTGCCCTCCTACTGTGCACACCACTGCAGCTCATCCTCTGCCCCCTCCAGCTACCTTGTGCTGCCTTCAATTCTGCTGACCCCCACTCTCTGTCTGGCTCTCTGACCCTGCCTGCTTCCCTTACCTGTGGTGTCACCCTCCATCCTTGGCCTCCCCTCCCTGCTTTACTGGTCTTGTTCTCAAAAGTAGTGCTGCATGCATTTAATTTGTTTGCTTTTTTGGGTTTGTACCCAGGCCAGCCACACTGCAAGTTCATGCTCTGTGTTTTGTGTTTTTGACCCTTCCTCCTGGATTGGACACTCAGCCTGCTACTTTGCCCCTTTTACAATGTCTACCAGTCTACCTAGGTTTTTGACCAGTCCTTCTCCTCTGGGCTCAGCACTTATTCTGTACAACTCATACTGGGCTACCTATCTACCTACCCAAGCTTCACCCTCTTTTTTATGCTACCTGTGACATGGACAGCCAGTTCTGAGTGCTGTATGATCATTTTTTATAAATATAAAAATGGGTCATGGACTGTCTGTAATGAGAGATGCTGAAACAGCATGTGAAACTGACACATCAAAACCCCCCAGGAATAAGTTCAAAGGACAGAAGGTAGCTTAATCTGCAGATATCTGAGGTGCAATTACCTTGTTAGTTTGCTTTGAAGGCAGGAACCAAGATATCCATTTTATGGTGCCCTCAGGGAGATCATTTGATGTGCACTAAGTGTCCTGAGAAAGGGACACCGCCAGTGTTATGGGTATTCTCCCAGGAAGCCAGCTCATTTCATCAAAGAGACCTTTGATGTCTGGGGATACCAGGTCCCAGACTAAATTATGGAGTCCAATATACATTTGCTTTGAATATACAGTTACTTACATCAAAGAGAGTTTTGATGTCTGGGTAAGCAGAGCACAGACCGGTTTGGACCAGTCACAGGAAGAGAGACGATTCATTGGGTCATCTATTATTTTTTTAAATATCTTAGTAGGACATCCTGTGTTATAAAATATAAATTGTAATACACCAAAAGGAGGAGTTAGGTGACCTCAGAGAGAAGGCCGGCTCAAGACTGCTTTAAATATACTGAGCAGACCTTACATATAGAGATTCACATTCATTTTCCATTTCTGACTGAGAGAAAAGAGATCACGAAGCACTGAAAGATTAAGAAGTAAGGACCTTAGACAAGACTAGTCTGAGTGTATGTAGGAATTTGCACTTTTAAACCTGTTTGTTTTAAGGCTGTATGTGTTGGGATATTTTGTTCTGTATTTTTACTGTTTTCCTATTTTATCTATTTTAAAGTAAAGATATATATTTTAAAAACAGAAACTGCCTGGTGTGCCTTGAAAACTTCTTTTTATATAAGTCGAGATTGGAATGGTTATAGTTGACACTGTGCATGTGCTTACTGTGATACCAAACTGGGAAACAGATAAGAGTTCTATAAAGTCTTGCATAGAGTTCTAAGGGTTCATTTGAAATACCTGATTAGGTGCCCATAGGCAAAGATATCTGGCCCCCCAAGACAGACTTATCTGAGCCTGACGATTGGGTATGCTAACAAGAAGTTATCAGTTTGAATCCCTCCAGAACTTGGGACTAAGGTGACTTGAACCCACAAAACAGACAAGAGGGTTACCTTGTTCTGTTAAACTGTTCACAATTCTACGCTCAGAGGTTGCAGATTGGGAGAAGAGGGCTGACCGGCTGAATGAATCTGTGACACTACCTACTTGAGCTTCCTCCTCCCTTTCATTCCCTCTGTGATTAGCATCCTACCCTATTCAACTTCTGCTCCTCAAGGATACACTTCGGGCCTTGCCACTCAGGAACTTGCCTCGGGCCTTGCCACTCATGTATTTTGCTCCAACATTTGCCTGGACCTTTCCCATCAATGGCTTGGCCCCAACATTTAATTTGAGACTTGCTCAGAGGACAGTATCTGGGAAGCCAAGCCTGAAGCAACTGCCAGTGTGTCATTCTTCAGTTATTTTATCATTGTCTTGGCACTGAGTTCAGCACTTCCTCCGGGGTGTACTCCTTTCATGGTGGGATTCCATTGGTTTTATGGCCAATTTGGTAACATCTTTGGAGCACAAAACTATTCAGACAGAATGAGACTATTCATCCTGTTAAATGAAGCAGCATGCTTGAGGTTCACTTCGAATAATCCTTAGCCTGAAGGAATTTCAACCTAGGCTTTGCTTCTCTAGATGTTTCCTCCATGGGGTTACCTGTCTTTCATGTTGAAGGTCATTGTAAGTCCCCCTGTTTTTGTGGCTCTCGGCATGTGGCGGTGCTGCCAAAATCAAGGCCAGCCACTGAACTTTGCACTGGCCAAGAATTTGGTACTGCCTGCCAAATTACACAGAAACTGCCCAGTCAGTTAAACAGAGACTGTCCCAACTCCTTTCTGCCCATTACTCTGCCTGCTTGTAGCTTTATAAAAAATAAAATTCACCCCAATCATCTCAGCCCCTCCAACCCTCCCCACCCAGCCCAGAGAGACCCTTATGTCACCCTATTTTTCATATTAGTGCTTTTTTTGGTTGAAAGCTGCCTGATGATCCACTACCTTTTCCTATCACTTCTAAAGGGCCACATTGCTTGTTGTTCACCCCAGTACTGCTTTCTGGGATCCATACAAAGCTGTCTGGAGCATGAATCCAGCATTTGAACCCAGCAGTAACAGGAAGTGGTAGAGGATCATCCTACAGTGTTGGACCAAAAAGTGTGCCAATAGAAAAACAGAGTGACTTGATGAGGCTCTGGGTAGAGGAACAGTGGCTACAATATGCAGGGTAGGTGTTTCTTGTTTTATGCAGAGCAGAATAATGTCTAAGGGAGACCTTAAAATACTTTTGAGGGAAGATGAGGCAGAGGCTCATTGTACAGTGTTGGAGTGGATAATGACAAATTTAAAATCACAAGGCCACGCGGTGGTACTTTCAAGGCTATTATAGGAAGGTGGTGGGGCTGAAATAGGAGGCAAAGGTTTTATCTGTTTTAAAACCATGAGAGAGAGAGAGAAAGTGCTTGCAGGGGCAGAGGCCAATTTGCATTCCTTATGGGGTTACGCACAAGAGGTGGCCATGGATGGGTATGGGAAGTTGCCAACCTGATGATTCAGTTTTGGTGACTGGGGGGAAATGTGAATTATAAAAAAAAAAAAAAATGGGACAGCTAAGTAAATAAAATGGTGGTTGGGGCAGGAAAAGAATGAGAGAATACTGGATAGACTGAAGAGATTAAAAAGGTGAAGCCAATGTAAGAAAAGTGAAAAGCCAAAGATAATTCATGCAGAACGTGGAAACTAATTAAGGGAAGAGAGACAAAAAGAAATTGAGAAAAAAATCTCAATGGCACTACTGATGATACATTTTACAAATGTTTATATATGTTGCTTTAGGACAATATTATCAGTACCGTAGGAAGGGTTGGGCGGAAGGGGCAGCCGCCCCGGGCTCAAGCCTCCTAGAGGCGCAGTTTCAATCAGAAGCTCACAGTGCTATAAAGTTCAAAAGTGAGTACTGTCAGCTTTAAATTTATTTTTTAATTACTTTAACAGTAATTACTACTTGCTGCCAGTAATGGGAGCATCCAAGGACCAACAAGTTTGTGTGTGAGTGAGAGTCACATGGTGCATTGCAGCCTCAGCAAGAAGAATCATGTGTGTACAGTTTCAGACAGCCATGGTCCGGCTGGCGGCAAGTAAATAAGGTGAGAGAATGTGCGTGTTGCAGTCTACAACTATTTGAGACGATAAATAGTAGAGAGAAGAGACAGTGTTGTGCTACAGTTTTCAATGAGCACGTCTGTTTAATAAATTATATTAGTAATCTGTGGAGTGGGTTTGAAAAAATAGTAAAAAAACTACTGATCTATTTAAGAAGGCAAAGAGATTAGGATAGGATTATTTGACTACAGTGTGTTTGTTTCAGTTGTTTGGACCTTAGGCTACCTGGTGCAGCTGCATTCTCCCCGCACCCCTGACTCGTCCTCCTGATCCTTGATCCTGGTCCCCGCTCTTGCCGACTCCTGAGGTCAGGAGGCATGCCCCTCCTTGCTGCTTTCATAGTTTCATTCCATCCTTTCTTTCCTGGGTACTGTCTATGCTGAAGCCAGAACAGGTCTAAAATCCGTTCTCCTGAGTCCCAAGTGAAGTGTGAGTGAATAAATACATTGTGCAAATTGTGAAAGTGCACTGAGACTGAGTTAGTCTATGATGAGTAGACTTGTTTCAAGTTTTCAGCTGTCGTCTTGCTGAGCCTGATGAATAAAATAAAGAACTTTTATTTCCTTGTGTGTCGTGTGCCCCCTTATGCGTGCCTGCCCGAGTGCCTGGATTTTTTTTTGGTGAATAGATCATCGCTGCTGCCTTAGTTAGATCTCTTCTTCGGATCTTTGACCGGGGTGGGGGCATCCAACTGAAAAAAATAAAATGAAATGTTTGAATTGCTGTCTGACTTTACTCGAGGGGGGCGTGAGGGGCTCCAGCAGAGCAGCAGGAGAGACAAGAGTTGTAGTCATCATTACAAAAAAACTGCCAACTTCCTGGCTAGAAACTTTTGGTTCATACTCTCCCCTTCTCTGTGTTGGACCAGCACACTCACACAGAGAAAGAGTATGACCCACAAAAGTCTTCTAGCCAGGAATTCAAATTTAATTGCAAATAAGCATATTGTTGCTGTTTTGTGTTGTTATTTGTAATGTTTTTCTTACTTTGTTGAAGTTCTGTATTTGTTTAATGTTTGCCCTATTTAAATTAACTGCTTACTGGTCTGTAGCTACTAGACGTCTGCCAGCAATACCAGTGTGTACCCTACCAGGCGTATTCAGTACGTAAGAGTTGTTATAATTGGTATATTGACCTACTGTATCTGTTAGCCTAACAGATACAGTAAGTCAGTATACCAGTTAAAGCAGTGTCTGCTCTGTTATGTCAGTCTTTGCTCACATTTATGCCAGTGTGGCAGTGTCCCATTTCACATAGAAATATAGACTTTGATGGCAGATAAGGACCGCTTGGCCCATGTAGTCTGCCCATTTCCCTACCTACTGGATAAGCTGCAGATCCTAGTTAACCAACAGCCTATTTCTTCCTACCCCCCACAAGAATTGCCTTTTGTCTGTCCCATGCATTCTTGAATTCCCCCACTGGTTTTGACCACACAACCTCCTCAGGAAGGCTGCCCATGCATCTACCAACCTCTCTGAAAATATACTTCTCACATTACCCCTGAGCCATCCCCTCTATCTTCAAATTGTCTCCTTGTCCTGTAACATCTCTTTCTCTGAAAGATGCCACCCTTGGACTTTGTTGATTCCCTTGAGGACTTATAAGTTTCTGTCATGTCCCCTCTCCCTCCTTTCCTCAAGGGTACACATATTAAGCTCCTTTAGTCTCTCCTCGTATGGCTTCTGTTGCAGACCCTGCACCATTTTAGTTGCTCTCCTCTGGACTGTCTCCATCCTGTTTACGTCCTTGTGGAGATGGGGTCTTCAAAACTGGATGCAGTACTCCAGATGGGGTCTCTCCAACTGTCTGTACAGAGGGATAACAACTTCTGTTTTCTACTGGTGATGCCTCTCCCTATACATCCCAGTATCCCATAGCCCTTCTTACTGTCTTCTCACATTGCTTACCTACCTTACGTTGACTGTCATCTGATTGACAGCTACCCCAAGGTCCTTTCCATTTGTGTTGTTGTTTATACCTCCCCCATTGTGTACTATTCCCTGGGTTTTTGTTTCCCCAGTGCATTACTTTGCACTTTTTTGCATTGAATCTAAACTGCCATAATTTTGACCATTCCTCCAATCTTGCCAAGTCCTTTCTCATCCTTTGCACCCCTTCTTGTGTATCAACCCTATTGCAGAGCTTTGTGTCATCTGCAAAGAGGCATACTTTTCCTTCCAGCCCCTCTGCAATGTCACCTATAAAGACATTAGAGGACTGGTCCCAATATTGAACCCTGTGGTACCCCACTAGTAACCTCCCTTTCTTCAGAATGTACTCCATTTGGTTTACTATTACCCTCTGGGACCTGTTGGTCAGCCAGCTTGTCACCAGGCTACTACTCTGGGACCCACTTCCAGGCTGGCTAACTTGTTTATTGATCTTTTGTGTGGGACTGGGTCAAATGCTTTGCTAAAGTCCAGGCAGGCCACATCCATTGCCCCTCTCTGGTCTATTACATTGGTTACCCAATCAAAGACTGCAGTTCCTCCTAGTTACAGTTAAACAGTGTCTTGGTTATTACAGCGGTTTCTCTTCCCACTCCAGTTACAGTTACGTCAGTATCAGCTTCCTGTTATACCAGTGTCTCTTCCCAGTTACACCTCTCAGTATTTCAGTTACAGCATTGTCTCCTTCCTTTTATGCCAGTGTCTCCTCTGAAACATAGAAACTTAGATTTGAGAGCAGATAAGGACCACTTGGCCCATCCAGGGCAGTCTGTCCACCACTCTTCCTTAGTCTTATTTAAATAATAGAATGTGGCCTTGGTTGCAGCTGCTTCCCCACAAGAAAACAAACAGTACATACAGTACTTTTGTGTTTTGTATATAAATAAATAGAATGTGATGGCATTTGCCCACTCTGAGGGCAATCACCCTTACATTCTATTTATATAAAAGTACTGTATGTACTGTTTGTTTTCTTGTGGGGAAGCAGCTGCAGCCAAGGGACGTCAAGTTTAGTTGAAGTTAGTTGACTGTTAGTACTATGTTGGAAGTGGAACTTGACCTGCTGACAGCCAGGTGACCAGCCCGCTTGACTTGTCTATGTTTGCTCTGCTCTCACTCTCTAACTGTGAGAGGTTGCCTGGACTCAGTTCATTATCTTGCCTGGGTGATCAATGATTTACCTTGTGCACCCAATCCCCCTGGGTGGGATGCCAGCACTAAATGTGCAAACTGTGATACTCAAAAGCATACAGATTGCAACACTGTTGGTGCTCCCCTCCCCATATACCCCTTACTCCTACTTGTGCATTGCTACCTGTTGTCTCACATGTGTCATGTGGCAGTATTGCACCAGCACTGGGCTTATACTCCCTGGAAGAGGACGAGGAGGGTTTCCCAAGGACATTCGATCCTCCTCCTTCTCCTCCTCCTCCCTCCCACAGCACCAGGTTAGCTCCCAAACTCAGGTCACCAACATCACAACAGGTGGGAACTACTGTTGTGCCAAGGACAAGTCATAACGTTTTTTTTTTTTTTTGTCTATAGAGCTACTGATGCCTCAGAGAAAACTTTCAAAAACATAACATGATATTTAGATTGTAGACATAATTCATTATGTATGAGTGCATAGTATCTGCAGAAATCTACAAGAACACTAGATCTTTATCTCTTAAGTGAATTCGACTTACCCTATGGCAGCTACCACTCATGGTGTGGTAGCTGCCTCCGAGGCAGTCGTTCTAGCCAGGTTAGAAATAATGTGTGCAGCTAATAATCCAGATATTTTACTCATAAATTAGTTTTAGCATTGGCTGCCCAATACATTTCAGAACCCAATTCCCACCCCCCAATCAAGCGCGTAATGACATGTGATGGGGATAGCATGAGTGCTCAATTAAAATGAATGGGGCTAGAGTTTCTATTTATTTTTAACATCAAGAATGGCCAGTAACACAATAATGTAAGGCACCGCTTGACTAACATGATCCTTGTTTGTCAGCCACTTGTCCACAACAATGTGGCTGCATATTCTGATACCAGCCAGCCAGTGTCTCCCACATCTCATAATCCATGGAGCAAAATATTCCCTGAAACCAGGGTAGGGAACATGTAGCAAAAGTCTGTTTTTCTTCAAGAAAAGCCCCAAAAACTCACAACAGAGCATGTAAACACCTCAGAGCTTCTGGGGGCCTTCGGACCCCAGACCCCTGGCTATTTTCTTGGGGAGGGTGCAAAATTTGTCTCTTGCCCAGGGCACCAAAATGCCTTCCTACGGCACTGAATATTATATTGGTATTGGTACAAAATGGATGGGTAGATGAGGAATATGTAGGCAACAAAGGTTTCAAGCTCACTGCATCTCAACTAAAACAAGCATTTGTCAATGCCGAATGTTGGTTGCGTTGGTCCGTTGAGTTCGCCCAGTGGCCCTGTCACTGGCTCAGTCTGTTATTCCCGGTGCTGCAGGCTCCTCTTTTGTACTGGGCTGCTGCCTGCGTTGGCACCTTGTTCTGCTGAGGAAGAAATCCGCAGCTGTCCCGACAGAGCTCCATTGAGGTGGATCACTCCCCCTCTCTCGCTCATTCTGTTTCTCCTGGCGCTGCAGGCTGCCCTTTTGTACTGGGCTCCTGCCTGTGTTGGTGGCTTTTTCTACCCACAAAGAAATCCACAGCTGTCCCAACAGAGCTCCGTTGAGGTCGCTCACTCCCCCTGTCTCACTCAGTCAGTCTGGTTCTCCCGGTGCTGCAGGCTGCCCTTTTGTACTGGGCTCCTGCCTCTGTTGGCACCTTTTTCTGCCCACAGAGAAATCTGCAGCAGTCCCGACAAGTTGCATTGAGCTCTCTCACTCCCCTTCTCTCACTTGCTCATTCTGTTCTGCCAGTGCTGCAGGCTGCTGTTTTCTACTGGGCTCCTGCCTGCGTTGCTGCCTTCTTATGCCCATGAAGAAATTTGCAGCAGTTACAATATAGCTCTGTTGAGCTCACTCACTCGCTCATTCTGGTTTTCCTGCCACTGCAGGCTGCCCTTTTGTACTGGGTCCCTGCATGCATTGCTGCCTTTTTCTACCCACAAACAAATCTGCAACAGTCCCAACAGAGCCCTGTTGAGCTCACTGACTCCCCCTCCCTCACTCGCTCGGTCTGTGTCTCCTGGCGCTGCAGGCTGCCCTTTTGTACTGGGCTCCTGCCTGCATTGGCGGCTTTTTCTGGCCAGAAATAAATCTGAAGCAGTCCCGACACAGCTCCACTGAGCTCGCTCACTCCCCCTCTGTCACTCTCGCATTCCGTTTCTGCCGGCGCTGCAAGCTGGCCTTTTGTACTGGGCTCCTGCCTGCGTTGCCACATTTTCTGCCCACAAAGAAATCTGCAGCAGTCACACTAGAGCTCCGTTGAGCTTCGCTCAGTACCACTCTGTCACTCGCTTGTTCTGTTTCTCTTGGCGCGACAGACTGCGCTTTTGTATGGGGCTCCTGGCTGCGTTGGCACCTTTGTCTGTCCACAAAGAAATCTGCAGCTGTCCTGACAGAGCTCCGTTGAGGTCGCTCAGTCTTCCTCTCTCATCACTCACTCTGTTTGTCCAGGCGCTGCAAGCTGCCCTTTTGTACGGGGCTCCTGCCTGCACTGGCACCTTTTTCTGCCCACAAAGAAATCCCAGCAGTCCTGATACAGCTCAATTGAGCTCACTAAGTCCCCTTGTCTCACTCGCTCATACTGTTTCTCCCACCGCTGCAGGCTGGCCTTTTGTACTGGGCCCCTGCCTGTATTGACGCCTTTTTCTGTCCACAAAGAAATCTGCAGCAGTCCTTACAGCGCTCCGGTGAGTTCGCTCACTCCCCCTCCCTCACTCGCTCTCTCATTCTGTTTCTCCCAGTGCTGCAGGCTGCCCTTTTGTAGTGGGCTCTTGTGTTGGGGCCTTTGTCTGCCCACAAACAAATCTGCAGCAGTCCCGACAGAGCTCAGTTGAGCTCAGTCACTTCCCCCTCTCACTCGGTCGATCTTAATCTGTCCCAAACACTGATTTCCCAGAGTGACCATGTTATTGTCTGGCAGGAGTGCAAAAACATATTTTAGCCAGGATGTGAAAAATGACAGCTGTAGTGTTCATAAGGAGTTGTGAAAAAATGCCACTGTTGAAAATGTGGCGTGACAGTATTACAAATTTCGAAGTTACAGGGATGCGTGGAAACAGTTCAACGTAAGCTTGTAACACAGTCATGTTATGGAGTTTCGTCACCAAATTTTCAACATAGGAATTTTAAGACCTCTGCTCTTGAACAGTGCCACTGTCGTTTTTTTAATCTCTCCCGAACACTGACTTCACACAGTGACCACGTTATTCTGCACCGGAACTGTGAAAACACATTTTGGTCAGGATGTGTAAAATGACAGCTGTACTGCTTATAAGGAGGTGTGAGAAAATGGCACTGTTGAAAATCTGGTGTGACAATATTACAAATCTGCGAGGCTACAAGGGTGCGCTGAAAGTGCGCAACGCACACTTGTAACACAGTCAATTGATGGGCTATCATCACCAAATTTTCAACATAGGCATTTTAGGACCTCTGCTCATGAACAGTATCATTGTCATTTTCTTAATCTGTCCCGGACAGTGATTTCCCTTAGCGACCGTTCTATTCTGTGCCAGAAGTGCGAAAACACATTTTGGCCAGGATGGGAAAAATGACAGCTGCACTGTTCATAAAGTAAGTCTGGGAAAATGGCAATGTTGAAAATCTGGAGTGAAAATATTATAAAATCGCTGAGATTCCGACGTGCATGCCAACTGCATAGCACTTCATTAACACAGTCATTTTATGGAGTATCATTACAAAATTTTCAACATAGGCATTTTAGGACCTCTACTCATGAACAGTGTCACTGTAATTTTCTTAATCTGTCCTGAACACTGATTTCCCACAGCAACCGCACTATTCTGTGCCGGAACTGCGAAAACACATTTTGGCCAGGATGTGAACAATGACAGCTGTACTGCTCACAAGGAGGTGTGAGAAAATGCCAATGCTGAAAATCTGGCATGAAAATATTGTAAATTCGCAAAGTTACAAGCGTACGTAGCAACTGCGTAACGCACACACTATTAAAATGATAATTTTGAGTTTTTCCCACAAATTTGCAACTATATAGACTTTTGAGAGCCACCTCATGAACACTGGCACTGTCGTTTTGTTAATCGCCCCAAAGGGTAATTCCGCACAGTGACCACGGAAACCACCTTTCGGGGTCGATTAACGTCATGACAGTTCAAGATTTCATGAGGAGGGGTCCCAAAAACCCCATGTTAAAAATTTGGTGAAAAAAGTCCCAAAAATGCCCGAGATATGCACTAAAGTTGAAAAAAAACTATTTATTACATTATACAGCTTACGGCATTTCCTCAGTTTGTGGTCGGCTTTGAAAGAGTGCAGACGTGTTCCCGGTCCACCGAAGATCGTCGCATCAGACTCCAGAGGTAAGAATGGGGTGGGGGGGTATGAGGAGGCAGGGTGCACAGTGGGTGGGTGCAAGTTGTGAGAGGGGGGCCTGGGAGAGCTCCGAGGAACCGTTTTTTTCTTCACAGGGTGAAAAAAAAATTAAGACATCGGGGGACCATTTTCCTATTTAACAGCTGCTTTTGCACACTGGGGTGGGCTCCCAGCATGCCACCTGTGTGGGTGGTGGTGCATTAGCTGATGGGGGATTGGGCACCCCTGTCAGCAAACAAGGAAAGGGAAGGAGCTACAGGAGCCAAGAAGTTGGGCACCCCTTGGCTATAGAAACGGAAGAAGTATCATTATGCTGGCGGGGATTGGGCACCCCCCGGCAGGGAACAAAGCAGGAGGGTATCATTATGCCGATGGGGATTGGGCACCCCATTGGCAGGAACACATGGAGGGTATCATTATGCCAACAGGGATTGGTGCCCGTCGGCAAGAAACAAGGGGGTTACAGAATGCTGATGGGAGTGGGCTCCCGCCGGCAAATAAACACGGGAGGGTTATATTGTTTATGAACACGGCCAACCACCGCAATGTTCACAAACAATATCAGGGGTTTCACATTCCGGCCTGCAATGACGGGTCGCTCCCTCATTGCAGCAGATGGCTGACGCTGCAATGACGAGGCGGCCCCTGATTGCAGCGGTTACTTTTTTAGAAGGTTGTGACATGCTGGCTGAACTAGTGTCAGCAGCAGTGTGCCACGGCATTGGGGGATGGGGGACAAGCCTCTGTAGGCTGTGGGGGCATTGGGCACAACAGTGCCACGCCTCCACAACCTGCTTGTGGAGAAAGCTGACGCAACATGTTTCTTGCGCTTGAGTGCAATCAACATAAAAATTGCTTAGGGACAAGTAGATAGACTCAAAGAGCACCAATGCAGCTTCAAAGCTTTTAAAAAGCATAAATAGCCTGATCTTTCAATACAGTAGTCAAAGCAGTTAAATAATTACTTGAAGATGGGACTTATTTAAGTCAATGAATCAAATATTGGTTCTATGTAACTGATGGCCCTATCACTTACACTTCCCCAGTCAGACGGACAACTCCAGTGTGTCAGAGTTCTGTAATGAAATTGTTTGGAGAGCATTGCAAATACCATCCCTTTCAATACTCGAGGTGGGGGGGTGGCTAGGATGAGTGGGGGGCTACACTAGATTTTAAAAACTGAGATCAGATAAAGCTGTTGGTGGGGAGCAGGATCATGTAAGGTAGAGAAAAGCAAAGCTTGCTACCATTAGCTCTGGGGTGAAGGGTAGGTTGCAGAGAGCATTACTACCATTAAAGGGAGGGGTGAGGAAGAGAGAGAGAGAGAGAGAGCATTGCTGCCATTATGTGGATTGTGGGAGGACAGAGCATTAATGCCATTAGGTAGGTGGGGAATGGGGAGGAGAATGCTTTTTTTCAATAGGTTGAGGCATGGAGGGTGGAAGAGGAGAGAGCATTGCAAGGTTTTGGTCTGGGGTGAAGGAGAGAGCTTTGCTATTATTTCTTCTGGGGGAAGAGAAGCTTTTAGTGACTTAGAAAACATAGTAGGAACACAAAGACAAAATAAAATAGTGACATTAAAGAAAAAGCTAGCTGAGACACCATGACAGACCAGTGGTAGTGCATCAAGGTTCCATGACGGCAACTCATGTGTAGGTGTGATCCTGGGGTCACCTGTTCTAGGACAGCCCATGGTCAGGGGTGCTGCAGATATCAGGCTTTCAGGCAAGGGAAGGGAAGTACACATGTAAGAAAATGAAGAAAAGATGAAGCCAATATAAGAAAGGTGACAACCAAGCTAAATATTTATTAAAAATGGGAAAACTAAACAAAGAAATAGTGAAACAGAGAAAGAATAGAAATAATGACACTTACCCTGCAGACGCTAATGTTTTGTATTTTTAATGTGTAGGCTTAGGTGGCAGTACTGGCAGCCTGTGCCCCCCCAAGGCGTCTGCTGGCACCACCGTGACATGTGAGGGGCCCCTGATAGGTGTTCATAGAGAAAGGAAGTCTTGGGTGCTCCATGGCTAGGCTACTTCAAGCATTCCTATGAGAAAAAAACTATTCAGCTGTGTGTTTGCTGCCAGCAGGTTGGGGGTGTGCCTGCCAGTAGCTGTTAATGTTGCATAAAATGAAATGAATCCCCAAACAGATGTAGATAAACATGGAGAGTCGGAACAGCTGCTGTAAAGCATAACACTGAAGGTTTAAGGGAAATTATGTAACAAATTTATATGTCGAGAGTTAGGAGTTCTCCTCACAGGTCACCATTACTGGGTCCCCTCAAACTGTAATGCTGGCTCTGTATTACTTATGTATGGATGTGCTGCAGAACTTTAAACCTCACCATAGAACATGACCTAACAGCTCCACAGAAGCTCAGAGTCACTGCCACAGAAGTAACGTCTAGAGTGCTGCAGAGAACAGGGGCCCTTGGTCATAATAATATTATTTTTAATTATCTCATGGGAGTTGGAGCTGGCTGTACAGACAAGTCTTGAATCACACAGACACACAGACACACACACACACACACTGACCCCCCAATACACATATGAACAATATCTCTCCCTTGAGCAATGACAGACATGAAGGGAATTTAAGAAGGGGACATGAAATTAGAGGGAGTATGGGGAAGGGGTGGAAGTTAAGGAAGGGGAGGACAAACAGCTCATGGGAAGTGGTTTTAATTAGGGTTGCTCCTATTCTTAGCCACAGAATCAGATTTGTTGGATTATGAGCCGATGCTCAGAGTTAGAATGTTCAGAATTGGCATCTGGAAAGTCTAATTCCTAAAGTTAAGGCTGAAAACCCTGTTTTTGCATAGGAATTTAGGAGTTAGGGGTTAGACTTTAGGAATTAGGATTCCAAATCTGAGTTTGATTCTGATTTTGAGATGTTTTTCAGAATCAGATAATAATTAAATTATTAAACTGAAGAGCAGAGGCTGTTCCATACCCCATTCAATCTGCCTGAGACCCTGGAGCAGACTGGTGCTTCTGTGCTGTTGGGAGAGACAGCCTGAGCTGCTAATGCACAGAGGCAGACTAGGCATTTGCTAGAGATGGAAAGAAGCAGAATTCCTGCTGCTGTGACAGACGAGGTAATCACGTGTCATGCACTGCACGAAAATGAAGTTGAAGGCTACAACAATTAAGCTCAACAGGAAGTCCTGGAGTGGACATGTTCCAGGGGTCAGGGATGGAATAAAAGCTGTATGGGGGGGGGTGCAGGGACATCTTTTGGGAGGCATGATGGGAACAGCAAGCTGAGTGGCATTTGGGAGATTTGGACGGCTAGGTTTGAGAAGGAGGACAAGATGTGAGAGTTGAGCACTGGAATCTCTGCAGAGGTTGGAAAGGGAGCAACAAGAAAGGTGGTTTTCAAAACTCTGCAAGGTGCTAGTGGTTTATGATGTCTGTAATTACCTGCTTCCATCTGCTTCTTTATGAATCGTTCATTTCCACAGTGGTAGTTGTCTCCAAAGCAAAACACAAGTCGAAGCCTCAAATGGATCTTTAAAATTACTTTCCAGAAGTTTTCTTTAAGCAATAATAAATGGCAATTTAAGTTCAGTTTGCTGAGGGTATTTTTGATGCCTAAACACAGTGCAGCTGTTCCTGTTTCTCTGTTTATTTGTACTTCAGTAGAAGAAGTACAGTTGTATTTTGAATAGCATCTTTCTGATTGAAGTATCACAAATTGCTATACAGGTTAAAAGCACAGCACTTAACCATAAGTAAATAGTGTATAGTGCAAATAAGGCACATAGAACAATATAATATTCAAAAAGCACAGTGCAGCTAGGGATGATCAACTTTAAAGACGTCAGAGCAGGCAGAGACAATATAATACTGTAAGCAGTTATGGAATGGTTGCCAACAGAATTCAGTCTTTGGCGAGTAGTAAATGAAGGGAAAATTACAGTGGTAGACTAGAAACATAAAAACATAGAATTTGACTGCAGATAAGGACCGCTTGGCCCACCTAGTCTGCCCATTTTCCTACCTAACGGATAAGCTGCAGATCCTAGTTAACCAACAGCCTACTTCCTCCTACCCCCCACTAGAATTGCCTCATGTCTGTCCCGTGCATTCTTGAATTCCCCCACTGTTTTTGACTCTATGACCTCCTCAGGAAGGCTGTTCCATGTATCGACAACCCTCTCTGTGAAGAAATACTTCCTCACATTACCTATGAGCCGTCCCCACTCTATCTTCAAATTGTGCCCCTTGTTTTTGCACATCTCTTTTTCTGTAAGATGCTACCCTCTTGGACTTTGTTTATTCCCTTGAGGTATTTGAATGTTCCTATCAAGTCCCTCCTCTCCCTCCTTTCCTCGTGGCTATACATCTTTAGTCTCTTTAGTCTTTCTTCATATGTCTTCTGATGCAGACCCAGCATCATTTTGGTTGCCCTCCTCTGGACATCTTCCACCCTGTCTATGTCTTTGCAGAGTTGGGGTCTCCAGAACTGTACACAGTACTCCAGATGTGGTCTTACCAACTGTCTGTACAGAGGGCCAACAACTTCTTGTTTTCTACTGGTGATGCCTCTCCCTATGCATCCCAGTATCCCCCCAGCCCTCCTTACTGCCTTCTCACATTGCTGGCCCGCCTTTAGGTCATCTGATATGACTACCCCTGGGACCCTTTCCATTTTTGTTGTTGTCAGTGTCTCACCTCCCATTGTGTACTCTTCCCCTGGCTTTTTGTTTCTCAGGTGCATTACTTTGCACTTCTTTGCATTGAATCTAAGCTGCCATACATTTGACCATTCCTTTCAAGGTTGCGGTATATAGGAGACTGCTAGAGGAGGCTTGACAGAAAGTTAACTGCTTTGAACACTATTCTTGCACACTGACTGGAACTTGACAGCAAAGAAATAAACTGCTTCAACATCTGTTTGCTTCAGATCTAGCTTCCTAAACCTTAGCATGCTGGTTAACCTTTTCTCAAAGAGAAAACAGATGTCTTTACTTTTAAAGGAGAACAGTTTACTCTCTGAATAAAACAGAGACCTTAGTGCTGGCATGGCACAGTGATATTGTGTGAGACAGTGTGAGGCATGGATTTTATTTATGTACTTATTGAAATTAGTTGACCAGGAAAGGCACCTTGAGCTTGGTCTCATTACATGATGCAGCATGGGAGGGGGTAAAGGAAAGACTACATTAAGAAATAATAAACTAGCCAGCCCAGTGGCACTGAAGGTTGAGGCGCTGGATGCCACACCTTGCGCCATGCCGGTGACCCGGGTTCGGGAACAGGCTTGGGTCATCGGAGTTCGGTGGGGGGGGAGGACTGTGAGCAGATGCTGGCTGGCAAGCTCTCCACCTCAGGAGGGACAGATGGGACACTCGGTGCTTGGCTGCCCCCAGTTGAGGCTGGGTGGCAGTGCTGCTTCTGAGAGCCCGGGCACAAGGTTAGGGGAGGGTGAAAGGAGCTGTTGACTGGAGCTGCAGTGCTAGTGTGGGCCTCCACCCACATGTAGTCACTGCTTCTGGGGCTCCAGGGCTAGGAAGGGAGGGAGAAAACCAGAGGAAAAGTGGAGGTCTCCGCTCGATGAAGCCTCCAGGGCAGCTCAGGAGTTCTGACGGATGCGCATCGCGCAGGCAAGCTCCCGAATGACCCCAAGTCTGGTAGGGTGGCCGAGAATTGCAGAGACCTGCCGAGGAGGGTAAATAAAGTTAAAAAAAAAAAGGATACAACAAACTATCAAAATGTGTGGTACTTGCACATAAACAGTAATAAAATTGTGCATTTGTAAATGTTAAAATGGTAACCTAAGAGTCAGTATAGAGCTATAGTAACAATGTGTTAGATACCAGGCTATGCCAGGATATGGACAGGTAAAGAAGGGATGGGGGTCTGGAGAGAAGGGGTCATTGTTCAAATCCTCCTCTTTTCCCTTTTAAATCCACCATTTGTAATCTTTACCTGATTAAACATTTTTATGTCTCTGTTTTTCACAATACCAAATTAAAAGGTGGTAGCTGGGATATCCTTAAGCTATTTTCTGCTTTTATTCCTTTCTGTTCCCTTTTTCATATTTCCTGGAGCTGTTTTTCTGCTCCAGACTTCCCCTACTATTCCCTTTAACTCACCCTTCCACCTCGTTCCAATACCCATGCTTTTTGCATTAGACTTTTCTTTCTTCCATTTTCCTTTCACTATTTTACTATTTCTCTTATTTTCACTTAGCAATAACTGGTGATTTGATATTTTCATGGGTGATGTGTAGACAATTGTTTGTAAGAGGCAGTTCTGGCCTTTTTGCTTGCTTATTAATGTGTATTTCTAAGTTATGTCACTGTGCAAATTCAGTACAGATTTATGGGAGGTTGAGTCTCCATATCCATGCTCCCTGACAATGCCCTAGTGCCAGCTAAAGTGCTGGGGCATTTGATGTCTATTTGCTTTGTTTAATGAAAGGTTTGCCCATTCACTCTAACTCGGCTAGTGTGTACTCCTTTTCCTGTTGTTTGGGAGGGGACTGAGGCTAATTGCAGGTACAAGGTTTTCAGAAGCTTTTGCTAGCAAGAGTGGTTTAAGTGCCCACTCTGTGGACCTTCAAAAAGAACCAGAAGAACCATGTAATACAGGAATCTCAATGTGTCTGCCATCGCTAGCACCTAGCAAAGGCATCTCCTACCATCTGCCCTTCTGCCAAACAGATCTCTCTCTCTCTCTCGGACACCCTGCACTTGGGGCTCAACCCCCTCACCCCGCCCCTCCAGCACTTCAATGCGCTAACCCCCTCATGTTGCTGACAACTAACAGGCTCCCTGTTGGGCATAGTTATTTAGTCTGTTCCTGTATGTATCTGACTGTGTTTACTTATTCCAGTTTTAGTTTTCATTATATTTTTTGCATTCCTTTGTTTAAAGACCAAATGTACCTAAATGTTCTCATTCTAATTCTATTGCCTTGTTTGTCTCAATCTTCTGTATAATCACCTACTTTTTCTAAATGTACTAATGAGGAACTTATGTAAAGAGCTTTGAGCTCAAATGGTTAATCCGAGATCTGAAAATAAATAAATAAAAGTGAGTTGGCTAATAAAAAGAGTCAGATAGGGAGAGGGAGGTTATTCCACGGAGTTGGTGGGTACATAGGGAATCAGACTGACCAGTTGCAGCTTTGCAGTAAGGGATGCGAACAGACTGAGCATCAGATAAAAGGAGTGTCAGTTCTCTGAAGATGGGATGCAGGTTTTAAAGACAAAGTGGCAAACTAGCATTTAGCCAAGAAGAAAGAGCAGTGCAAGAGACTATCAGTTCACCACCATGCCATTTGGTTTACATGGTGCGCCAGCTACATTCCAGCGGTACATGGATGTAATTTTATCCCCACACACTGGTTATTGTGCTGCATAACTGGATGATGTCGTGGTGTACAGTCCAGACTGGGAAACCCTTCTGGAACACCTATGAGCTATCAAAAATGCAGTTCTGACAATTAATCCTATTAAATGTGCATTGGGCATGCAGGAAACCAGATATTTGGGCTATGTGTTGGGAAATAGAGAAGTCAGACCAGAGATTTCTAAAATAGAAGCTGTAGCTAACAGCTGTCTACCTAAAACAAAGAAACATGTCAGGTCATTTTTAGGGCTAGCTGGTTAGTATCGGAGATTTGTTCCCAACTTTGCTGCGTTAGCTACTCCCCTTGCTGAACTCACAAAGAAACGGTACCCAAATAATGTGAAATTGACCCTTGAATGTGATGACGCTTTTCAAGTCATAAAAGTTGCATTATGTTCAGTCCCTGTTTTAAGAAGCCCAGACTTTGAGAAACCATTTCTGCTACAAACAGATGGTGTCAGACTAACTGGGCTATACAACAAAAAGAGACTGAGACACAGACAGAAAAAAAGATTCAGCATTTAGAAGCGCAGAGGAAAAAAGAGATGCAGTGACAGAAGCAGCAGATGAGAGAAGAGATGCCATGACGGGAGCAGCGATGGCTGGATGCCTTGCAAGCTATCAAAGGTTGAGGATCCAGCACAGATCCAGATGAGCAACAAAATGCAAGCAACTTAAAGGTCATTAAACTTACAAAGTTGTGTCCCTCAGAGGATATTGAGGCATACCTGACAACTTTTAAAAGAGTTGCCACAGCCTGCTAATGGTCAAAGCAGCAATGGACAATCAGACTGGTACCTTACCTGAGAGGGAAAGCCCAACTTGCCCACAGCAGTGTGGACACTGCACATTCAGAAAACTATGACCTGGTAAAAAGCGAAATCCTGAAAAGGTACAACATCTCCGGAGAGAGCTACAGGCACAGATTTCGATCTCTGAGGTACAACTCGGTCGACAATCCTCAAGAAGCCTTCACCCGACTCAAAGAACTCCTGATAAAATGGATCCAACCAGAGAGCAAAACAGTCCCACAGATTATTGACGCATTTGCTATGGAGCAATTCATCAACATCTTGCCTACGGATGTGCAGCTGTGGGTAAAGGAACACTGACCAGAAAGTGGGGAAAAGGCTGTTTCTTTGGCTGAGGACTACCAAACGGCCACACAGATGCCACAGCAGTGCAGTAACAGCCAAGCACCGGTAAGAAACTATTTTTCCCATGTAAACTCCAAGCCCAATAAGAACTCTGGTGGGGGTAACAAATCTGTGCCCAAAGACGTTATCTGCTATGACTGGAATAAGCCAGGCCATTTTGCAAGAAACTGCCATAGTAAAGAGAGTGACACTGGAGCAGATTTATCCTTGGCAGATTAGGGCAAGTACTTAACAGATGTGAAGGTGGGGAATAAGACTGTGAAAGGACTCACTGATTCAGGAAGCAGTCAGATCCTAGTGCATGTTAAAGTGCTGGGAAAACACTGTGTAAAGGGATCAGGTACTGGTGTCATCTGCATCCATGGGGACACTCAGTACTATTTCACCACCCAAGTGACTCTGACCGTTAAGGATGTGTTGCACCAAATGAAAGTGGGGGTAGTACCTAAGTTACCTGTACCTGTGATTATCAAAAATTACTTTACAGGATTTACTGAGTTGATCAAAAACCGAGTAAGTCCTGATGTTTCAGCAGCAGTGGCAATAAGAGCTCAGGCAAAGAAAATTTAAGACAGTGGGGACACTTTTCCTTTCAGTGATTTTGATTCGGACTGGTTTGCGCACAGCTCCAAGATCTAGAAATCCAGGAAAGAAAGACAAAGCCTGAAAAAACTGTGGCAACAAATGACTGATGGATGTGAAGGGTTAAAATGTGAAAATGCTAGAAACTAAATTGATAACTGATTGTGAATTTCTTTCAGAACAAGCTAACAATGTTTCTCTCCAGGGTTATGTTAAGCAGCTGGGGGTAAAACCAAAACAGGGTGGACCAATGTTTAAAAAATGTAATGGGTTACTGCACAGAGTTTGGGTTAAACCTCAGACACAGGAACAGACAGAACAATTGGTTATACCACAGAAGTATAGAACAGAATTGTTACAGACAGCACATGACAGTTATATGGCTGGTCACTCAAGGAGGGATCACACCCTTGCCAGATTGCTGTGTAGATTTTACTGGCCTGGAATTCATGAAGATGTTGCTACCTATTGTAATTCCTGTGCTGAGTGTCAGAAGGTAGCCCCAGTCACTAGAAAAGACAAGGTGCCCCTGGTGTCCCTACCCTTAATAGATGTGCCTTTTGAGAGAATTACAATGGATGTGGTTGGTCCTTTAGACAAAACTGAAAAAGGTAATAGATTTATCCTGGTAGTATGTGACTATGCTACTCGATGCCCAGAAGCAGTTCCAGTGCATACTGTTATAGCCCCAAACGTTGCAGCAGAGCTTGCCAAAATTTTTAGCAGAATGGGCATACCTAAAGAAATTATTACTGATCAGGGTGGTAATTTTGGTGCTGCACTGCATAAGGAGCTGTATAGACTACTAGGTAGCACTGCCATAAGAACCTCCCCTATCACCCTCGGACAGATGGCCTTGTTGAGCATTTTAACCAAACCCTAAAACGCAAGTTAAAAAGGTTTGTAAAAGGGGAAGGGAAAAACTGGGATCATTACTTGTCTTACCTACTTTTTGCTTACAGAGAAGTACCACAGGCATCAACAGGGTTTTCACCATTTGAAATGCTGGATGGTAGGCAGCCAAGAGGGCCACTGGATGTGATAAAGGAAACGTGGGAAGATAACCCCACTCAGAAACAATCTATATCTTCTTATATGTGTGCCCTAGAAAAGAAGCTGCCAAAATATGTTGAAATTGTCCATAGTAATCAGGAAGAGGCTCAAAACCAGCAGAAGGTATATTATGACCATGGGGTAAAAGAAAAAGTTTTCGAGCCAGGTGAAAAGGTTTAGCTACTGTTACCCACAACAGAAAATAAACTGTTAATTTTTTGGTAACGGCCTTATAAAGTTCTTAGACATATTGGCACTATTAACTACGAGATTGAGACCCCCTGACAGGAAAAATCCTACTAAGATATACTATGCTAACCTCCTCAAGGAATGGGTTGAAAAAATGCCAAAAGCTGCCTTGCTAGTTTTACCAGAAACTGATAAGAAAAAATGTATTTTGCCTCTGTACATAGTTCTTATGAATAAGTTTATATTTTTTTATGTTACTGCTACAATCAATAAAGTTTTGGTGATTTTTACAACTGCTCCCATGTTTTCCCTATGCTTCCTGACCTGTGCCTTGACAACAGGGCTTTTATAAAGGTCTCCTGCAGGGATGTCTGGGTGGTGGTAAATGAGGGACCTGAGGCAAAGATGACAATATCGTCAGCATACATGTGTGTGTGCTGGTGAACAGATGGAGGGGAGATCATTGACAAAAATAGAGAAGAGAGTAGGGCCCAGTATAGAGCCTTGAGGGACACCAGAAAGGATGGGGAGGGGGTTGGGCTTGGCTTGGCCTAACTGCACTAGTTTCTACCAGAGAGATAGGATTTGAACTAGTCTGTGGAGGAGGGGGAGAGACCTAAGGAAGCTAACTTGCTCAGGGGAGGTTGTGGGAGACAGAATCAAATGCCTTGGCAAGATTGACAAAAATCACCAAGGTGAGGAGACCTTTGTCCATGGCAGACTGGATATGGTTTGTGAGGCGAAGCAGGGAAGAGAAGGTGGAATGGGCACATCTAAAACCGGATTGGAAGGGGCTTATTTATTTATTTATACATATTTGGAATTACACCTTTGAGTCACAGATTCCTTTGCAAAGGCTCCACATCAACAATACAGAGTTTATACAAAGTGATACAGAGGTTTTAACAAATTTATATAGATACATAGGAGTGAGGAAATACAGGATACAATAGGTGAGTAAAGGGCAAGTAATATTTGTTTGTACAGACCATGCGTCAGGCTTAACAATGAGCAAAGAATATTAACTAGGGTGGTTAAATTACCCATCATCAAAAAAGAAAGTAGGTGCCCTGTATGGTGATAATGACTTGAAATCCATTCTGAAACAGAAGGTAAAAGGCAAAGTTTGGGGGGTCAGGGGACCTGGGTGGCCTGGGGGCAGTCACACAAGGTGTCCTTTAGGAGGTGGCTTTTCAGTGCAAGTTTAAAAGGGCCCAGCTTAGTTTCCAAGGCAATGGCAGCAGGGTGGTTGTTTAGCCATTTTGGCATCTGGTAAAGGAAAGCTTTTTGGCATAGGGAGGTCCGGCAGTGGGGCACCGAGATCAGTGTTCTGGAATTGCTCCTAGATACTCTAGAGGAGAGAGCTTGCTTAACTATTGGGCTGAGACCAGGTGGGGCTTGTCTGAGGAGGATTTTTTTTGCCAGGAGGCAAGTGTGATATTTTAGTCTCCCATCAATGTTGAGCCGGTTTGCAGCTTTGTAGAGCTCATAGGTATGTGTGAGCTTTCCGCACCCTGTGACTAGCTGGCAGGTTTTGTTAAGTGTGGTTTTAATGTGAAGGAGTGTAATCTGGTCAGCAGTGCCATATATTATGATGTCACAGTCCAGGAGGGAGATAACTGACGAGGTAACTGCTAAGTGGAGGACTTCAGGGGTGAGGTAGTGTTTGTTGTGGTACAGGAGGCCAATCCGGGTGTTAAGGGTCATGGATAGATGCTGAATGTGGGAGCGGAAAGTGAGTGAATGATTTGTCAAGAAAGATACCAAGATACTTAAAGGTGGATACTTGCTCAAAGGGGGTGTTTACAGAGTTTTGGATGTTCAGGTGGTAATCACTGTTTGTGTTCTGGCAGTGGCAGAAAAGCATAGATTTGATTTTATTGTAATTTAGGATTAGCAAGTGGGACGAAAACCATTTTTCAATGATCGTGAAAAGGTCTTGTAGGGTGCGCTGGAGCGTGGCAGGGTGGGGGTAACTCGTATAAATGACAGCGTCATCTGTATAAAGGAGTAGGTTACTGGAACACAAGTTAGGGAGTGAGTTTAAGAAGAGGCTGAAAAGGAGGGGGCTGAGAATTGAGCCTTGGGGAATGCCGGACAGAACCAGACAATTGGTGGAGAGCGTGGTGCCAATCTTAACCTGTTGAGTCCTGCTGGTTAGACAGCTAGAGAACCAGAAGGCAGAGTCTTGTGAGTGGTGTAGGGAGGGGAGAGTGTCAAGAAGAAAATTGTGACTAACTGTGTCGAACGCCTTGGTGAGGTCAATATAGACCAATCCTACCAGGTGTCCTTTGTCGAGGGCACCATGTATGAAGGATGTATATTCGAGGAGCACAATAGTGGTGCTGTGTCTCTGTCAGAAGCTGTGCTGTGCTGTGCTCTGTAGGTGACAGCAGCTTGTGATTATTGAGGTAGTCTGTTAACTGATCCAAGACAATTTTTTCCAGGGCTTTTGTAGGGGTGGGGAGTGGATCGAGATGGGTCAGTAGTTATTTGGAGAGGTGCGGTCCCCACCTTTAAGTACTGGGGTTATGACTGCTAATTTCCAGGGCATGGGGAATTGTCCGAGGCATAGGGACTTGTCTAGGATTTTGGTTAGTGGGGAGAGGACCTCATCTAGCGTGAAGAGGATGAGTTTTAGGTCCAGAGTGTCACCACTGTTTCACGATTTGTTAAAGAAATTGGATAGGTATCTTCTGGCAGCGCTTGTGGAGATGTTCTGAAGGTGTAAAGGGAACTATTGTTAGGTGGGTGTTTCCCAGGGTTGTTTATGGGGGGAAGGGTCAAAGAATTTGTTGGGGGAGAAAGCTACTAAGGTCTGATAAGGTTTAGTTTAGGATATTTGTGATAACTTGGGGATCCTGGACACTGGTGTCATTGATATTAAGTTGGGCTGGGAGGAATAGCACCTTTCCACTGTTAATATTTTTCCAGAAATCCCTGCCTCGAGCTCCATGTGGATGTAAGGGCTTGGCGGTAGTGGGAGGCTTTTGCTTGGTGGATGGCCCAGGTGCACTTATTCCTGGTTTCTTTATATAGTTGCCAATCTACGGGATGATGAGAGTAGAGGGCTCTATGCCATAAGTTATCCAAGTGACACATCAGGTCAAGTAGAGCTTGAGAGATCCAAGGTGTGTTCCTATTTCTGGCATATTGTTTAGAGAAAGGGCAAAGATATCACAGGCAGCGTTAAAGGTGTCAATAAAATAGGTAAGGGCGGTGTCTATCATCATCATCATCATCATCAAATCTTTATTTATTCAGGCGAACATCATTGAGCAAGGCTCATTTACAAGATGGACCTGATAAGGTCAAGGTTCAATAGTTGATACACAACAGATACATCATACACTTATATAAGACAGTTATATATACAGGGGAAAATAACGTTTATAAACATAGTGATGTACAGTAAATTCACATGATAAAAAATGGTTACAGGAAAGTTAAGCTAATATTTACAGTATGTACAGTATATACATATCCCAGTGGGGGGGCATGGCAGACACTCAATATAATGTAATACTAGGATGGTGAAGGTATTACTGGGTGCCATAAGATGGGGTGTCTGTCTGGAAGATGAATATATGGTTTGGAAGGAGATTTGTGAGATGACAATGCTAGCTCTAGTGGTAGCAATTGCATTTCTCTTTGAAGAAGACTGTACAATGCTGTTTAAAGGATGCAAATGGAATGATATTGGACAGTTTTAGGGATTTTTGTAGGGTGCTCCATGCTACAGCTAGAGAATAGCTGATTGCTGCCCTCCCTAGCCTGGTGTTGAATTTGGGCAATTTGAGCAGGATGATGTTGTTGCTTCTTCGGGCATAGGAGCTAGGAGAGGTCTGGGTGAAGCAGTCCAGGATATAGTTTGGAAGTTTTTTTTGACAATGCTCTATAAATCCATAGTGCTGTATTTCTGTTCCTTCTGAGGTGAAGGGAAACCCACCCAACTGCAGCATAAAGAGAGCAATGATGAGTATTAGATGGCAGATCTGTAATGAACCTTATTGCTCTATGATATAAGGTATCCAACTTGTGATGGTAGGAGATGGGCAGTGACTATAAAGGAAGTCTGCATAGTCAACAACTGATAGAAAATGGCCTGGACTAACCTCATCTTTGAGTCTCTGTTTAGGAAGGGTTTTAATCTATAGAGAAGGCCAAGCCTTTGGCGAAGCTTTTTAACAGTTCTTCTAAATGAGAGTTAAGTCAAGTCTGTTGTCAATCCACACACCTAGGTATTTGAAGTTTTCTACATACTCAGATTTTCTCCAAGTATAGTGCATAGCTGGGGAGAATGATTGTAGAGGATGTGCTGGTGGAACTTTGATTTGTGAACATCATTGCTTTAGTTTTCTTTGCATTTAACAGAAGCTTTTTCTCGAGTAGCTGATATTGTAGCAAGGAGAATTCTGTTTGTAGGATTTCACGAGCAGCTCCAGGTGAAGGGTTGCTGATATACAGAACAGTGTCATCAGCAAAGAGGTGTACAGAGGAATTGGTAAGGGTTGAATCAATGTTATTTATATAAATGGCAAAAAGGATAGGACCCAGAATAGAACCTTGGGGGACTCCTCTTGACAGTGGTTTTAATGGGGATAGGTCACCTTCAGCTTTTACCTGCTGTGACCTACCAGTGAGATAGCATCTGAACCATATATATCTTGGGCCGAGTCGATGGGGGACCAGTCACAGGCACTGAGGTAAGTCTTAAGCTTCATGAGATATCCTTTTTTGAGACATCTTTGGTATGAGATTACCGGTGGTGTGGTGTGAGACTTATGCGACCAGTGGCACGTAAGAGGGGGGTGGTTACTGAGGGTATCCAAGAGGACTTTGATCTGCAATATATTCTGGGGGCAGTTGGTGAATATCAGATTAACAAGGGAGGAGGTGCCTGTTTTGTCATTGATCCTGGTCGGGGGTCTGGACAGCCTGGGATAGGGCTTGGGCCACAGCTGAGTCCCTATAGGCAGCATATGAGGGAGACAGAAAGTTAATATTGAAGTGCCCAGCTACTATGATTTCTCTATTGGAGGGTATTAGTGATATGTGGGTTAAGATTTCTGTGAAAGCCGTTGTTTGGTTATGAGGGGGATATAGGTGACCATAAGATAAAAGGGGAGTGGGACTGGAATAGCTTATATGGTGTCTTTTATATAGACCGTGCTCCCCCCCTTTTTTGCCAAGCCTGTCTGCCCTGAATAATGAGCACCCATTTGGAGTAACTGCAGAGTTGGGGGTGTTTATTGACAGCCATGTTTCAGTTAGGGCTAGGACATCAGGGGAGTGAAGAGCAAGCCAGGCCTGGAGGGGGCAGAGCTTTTTCTGCAGGCTACAGATGTTAATGTTGGCGATTAATGACCCATTAGTTTTTTTTCTGCGGGAAGTTGCCTCTTGGGGGGGGCAGGATTGGGGTGTACGTTGCCTGGGAGGAGGATAAGGAAGAGGGTATGATGCAGTATGGCAGCTTTTAGTGGTTTAAATTTTGAGTGGTAGATGTTGCGACTCATGGTGGGGTTATCACTAAGTGTGGGGATGGGAGTGGATCTCAAAGAGTCTATGAGAAGAGTGTGGGGGGGAGGTGTAAGGGGGCAGATAGGCAGGCTAGAGGTAAGGGATGTTTAGTCTTAAATGCAGGGCATGTGGTGCCTGGGGCTATAGTGGGAAAGGTATATATGGGTGGATTATAAGGCAGACTGGGCTGCAGAGAGCAGAGTGGTATAAGGAGGGTGGGCATACTGCAAAGTAATAGCAGGATGGGCCATAGTTGTATCACTGTGTATTGTATTGCATGATCATGCTGAGTGACTATGAGTTATGGTGAGAGAGAAATGGACAGACCCGATGGCTCAGTGGTAGGGTGTCAGCTTTTGGTGCCAAAGGTGCAGGGTTTGATTTCAGTCCCGGGAGTGTGGTTTGTGCATGAGAGGAGGGTTAAAGGGTAGGCTGGGGCCACTTGAAAAGGTAGGAAAAGGAGGGTTGAGTTAAAGAGGGCAGAAGGAAGAGCTGGACAGAACCAGGCTTGATACTGACACCTGCTGGTCATGAAGTATAACCTGCAAAGGGGAGAATAGACAAAACTACAGATAAACACTCTAAAGCAGACGATACTCCAGTTAGCTTGCTGAGATATTTACCTACCCGACTGAAGCTGCAGCTGCTAGCTCCAATGGTGAATGCACTCTGTTTGGGCGCTATATTCAAAATGGTGGAGGAGCCTGTGGAACAAAGGAAGAGGGTCTTAGCACATCCAGAAAAGGACAGACAATGAATGTGGCCAGGTCACAACTGTGCATGCGTAAGCCCAGCATCACATACAGATGGAATCCGAATCTAGCTTCTACTCTGCAACAGGTAAAATAATCTCAGTTACAAATGGTCAAATCCCAAACTAAACACTCACTAAATACTTCACTTAAAGCACCCTTAACATCAGCAGGACAAGTAAACCTCCCTAGAGTGCGTAGCCAGAAACAATCTAAACATATATGGGGACAGTAAATCCCTTACATAAATAATACAGTACACAGATTAAATATCTTTTAACATTCTCAAGCAGACGATACTCCAGTTAGCTTGCTGAGATGTTTGCCTACCCGACTGAAGTGGCAGCTGCCTGCTCCGATGGTGAGTGCACTCCATTTGGGCGCTATATTCAAAATGGTGGAGGAGCCCGATTGAAGCTGCAGCTGCCGGCTCCGATGGTGAGTGAGCTCCGTTTGGGTGCTATATTCAAAATGGTGGGGGAGCCCGACTGAAGCTGCAGCTGCTGGCTCTGACAGTGAGTGCACTCTGTTTGGGCGCTATATTCAAAATGGTGGAGGAGCCTGTGAAACAAAGGGAGAGGGTCTTAGCACCTGTAGGAGAGGACAGACAATGAATGGGGCCGGGTCACAACTATGCATGCGCAAGCCCGGCACCACATACAGATGGAATCCGAATCTAACTTCTAATCTGCAACAGGTAAAATAATCTCAGTTACAAATGGTTCAAATCCCAAATGAAACGTTCGCTAAATACTTCACTTAAAGCACCCTTAACATTAGCAGGAAAAGACAAGTAAACCTCCCTCGAGTGAGTACCCAGAAACAATCTAAAAATCTAAACATATATGGGGACAGTAAATCCCTCACATGGATAATACAGTACACAGATTAAATATCTTTTAACACTCTGAAGCAGATGATACTCCAGCAAGCTTGCTGAGATGTTTGTCTACCCGACTGAAGCTGCAGCTGCCTGCTCCAACGATGAGTGCGTTCTGTTTGGCGCAATATTCAAAATGGTGGAGGAGCCCGTCTGAAGCTGCAGCTGCCGGCTCTGCCAGTGAGTGCTCTCTGTTTGGGTGCTATATTCAAAATGGTGGAGGAGCCTGACTGAAGCTGCAGCTGCCGGCTCTGATGGTGAGTGCGCTCTGTTTGGGAGCTTAGAGAGTTGGTAGTGTCTAGGAAGGAGTTTAGTCTGGATTTTTGAGAGAGTGGGGAGAAGCGAGATGGGTCTATAATTTCCCGGTAAGGAGGGATCCTCTCCTTTGTGGAGGGGGATGACCTTGGCCAGCTTCCAAGCTTTTGGAACTATGAACTGAGCTATAGATAGGCTGAGTAGGTGGGAGACAGGGGAGGCTGTGGCAGGGGCTGAGATCTTGAGTAATCTGAGATCGAGGCCGTCAGGGCTGTATTCGGAGGAGTTTAAGGCTTTTAGAGCATGGACAACTTCCATGATGGTGATAGAGGGGAAGAAGAATCCACTAGTGGAGTGGGGGCAGTGGGGGGATAAAGGTGAGGGCATTGTGGGGGGTGGGCCAGGGGGAAGGGCACGTGTGGTGAAGAAGAGATTGATAGAGGAGGCAGCCGAAGAAGGATCAGAGTCGGCAGAGTTGGGGAAAGCAGGACTGGAAGAGGGGATAAATCCTAAAATAGGGTGTAGGGTTTTCCAAAATTCAGCGTGTGTTGTCCTATTATCATTTAACTTATTTCTAAAGAAGTTGGCTTTTGCGATGTGCACAGCCTTCGTACAGGCATTGCATAGCATTCTGTAGTATTGCAGATCCACTTGACTAGAGGAGGACTTGCATGCAAGCCAAGCCAGGTCTCTGGATTTGGAAAGGGAGATTAGTTTATCAGAGATCCAGGGTAGATATTTATGGCGTAGCTGCGGCCTTTTGAGAGGGGCATGCAGAGCCCAAATTCTAGGGAGGGTGATAGTGAAGGATGTGAGAGCGGAGTCCACATCATGGCTAGTGGAAACACCTGACCAGTCAGCCAGGTAGAGATCGGTTTGGAGGGCTCTAGTGTTTAGCGATTCAAGTGTGTGGAACCACAGATGCTTGGGAGGGGGGAGTGGGGGGGGCAGGATTCTCCACAACAGTAGGTCGTGCAGTGGTCGCTGAAAGCATCAGGTAGAGTGCTGGAAGATGAGTATTTGAGAGGGTGGGATGTGAGAATCCAATCTATTAAGGAGTGGTCGGAGAAGTGTGGGTTTAGTTTGGTCAGCATTGACAGAAGTTGGACAAGGTTTAAGGTCTTAATTTTTTGAACGATGGATCTGGCTTGGGCAGAGAGCCAGTTCACACTATAATCACCCAGAAGTAGCTCTTCTTCTTTTTGGGTTAGAGATGTGAGGGACACCACGGTGGAGATTAAGGCAGAGGGCTAGGCTTTGGGGAGAAGTAGCATACTGCTATGAAGGTAGGGGTGGTCAATGGAAAGGACAGTTTGAAGAGCAGCAGCTTGTGGGAGGAATGGGTGATTGCTGGAGTACAATTGAGGAGGGGATAGAATCCAGTAAATAGGCCACTATGCCGCCACCTCTTTTCCCTCTGTCTTGTCTAAATAACTGTAACTGTCGCAACTAGCTTTTATCCTAGCAGAACATTGCCACTCTACTCCCTATTTTGTGCTAGCACCCTACTACTCCCTGCCTCTATCAACTCCCCTTCCCTTCGCTGGTCACTCCCTTCCCACTCCCCCCATCCTCACCCCCTGACAGCTCCCAAATTTTCTACACTCTCTCCTGAGCCTTCTGTCTGTCACCCCCATGTCCTGTGAGCTCCTCCCACTCTCCCCCTATACCACTCCTCTCCCCTCCCTTCAACCCTTGGCCCAACAAAGTCTCCTTGCTGACTGCTCTACTTTTGCCCCTTCTCCTTCTCTCCACTCTGTTACTTGACAAAACCAATAGTCTGGCTGCTCAAACATTGCTGTGTCACATTATTGGTGCATCAACCTGTAATTCGTATTGTAAACTTGTATCTTCTACCTGTAATGCCCCCCCTTACCTGTTTCCCTCTACGCGTTCATGCTGTTACCTTTCCTTGTCTTTTATCTGTTTGCACTGGGATTGGAACCCCACGCTCTTCTGACAATGTCTCCTCACTGATGGCTCAAGTGTCACCTAATATTCTCATTGTCTGTGCCCTCTATCATCATCTGCACCCACTGTATCCACAAATGTGCACAATGCAAACTGTCACCCAAATGTGTATACATTCGTTTACCACATAATTCTGCCTTGTGATTCAATATACCATTGTCTGTACTATTTTATTGTACTTTGTCTGTATTCTAACCCAATGTATGCTCAGATGTGGAACCTTTGTAAATGAGCCTGTGACTCAAAGGTATTTGTAATTCTGAGAAATAAATAAAATAAAAATAAAAAAATAAATATACTGTAACCATGGCAGAGTTGGGGATTTTTGATGACAACTAGGATTCTGATACATATAGGATATCAGAGGAGTTTAGTGACACTCAGACCCTTAGGTGGTCCATTTTGGGGTGCAAGCTCCTGGCATTTAGGTGGTAGATTCTAAGGCCTCCATTTGTGGAACAGGACGGGGTATTAGGGGCAGAGGTTCGATTCCATGTTGCTGGCCATTAATAAGAAAAGAAAACAGGGTATCAGAAACTTAGAGTAGTGTCTTTTCTTTAGGTTGTTGAATGAGCATGCTGTCAGCCTGATTGTAAGGGCACGGCAGCCTTTAGGGGGTAAGAGCGCAGGGCAGAGGCTGGGGTTGGAAGAAGGGATGTATGTGAAGGGGATGTGGTGAAGGTGGAAGCAGGAGAGGGAAAGTCAAGAGGATGGCTAAGGTGGGGCCCTGTGAAAGCTAGGAGACGGGTGGCAAAAGAAGGGGGAGCTTGGGTGAGGGGTGGAGGTTGAAGGGGATAACTGTAATAAGGAGGAAAAGACGGAGCAATTAGCATGAGAGGGAGTGGGGTGACATTAGGAGGATGGGTAGGGGACAGGAAGCACTGGATTCACAAGTTTCACGTGGCTGGGTAACAGAACAGGAGGCTAAGGATTGTGGACACTAGGTGGCAGTGTAGCAGGATGAGGACAGCGAACGTAAGAGGATAATAATGAGATAGTAGCTTGACAGCTTGCTGGTGGAGTGGCCTAGTGAGTAGGGTGCCAGGCTGTGGGGGAGTCAGAGAGGCAAACCAGGGTTTGATCCCCGGAGTCACCAGGTGTGGTCATGTGACTGGGTCAGGGGAAGGACACACAGAAGTAGGAAATGAGAGCCTCAGTTGAACAGAGATAGGAGCTCAGGATGGGGGGAGGAGGAGAAGGGGTGAGCGAGCCCTCTTACTGTCTGGAGGGTGTAAAGGGCTGATTGGTTCTGGCTGCAACCTTTAAGGGTAGCACCACCCTGGGCGGGAGGTGGGTGGGTGGGCAGAAGCAAGCAGTGCCGCACAAAGCGCAGTACTGCAACACTGCTGACTGACTGGGAGACCACATTGTATTAAGGACAAAGACGGCGCCGCTCACAAAGTCAGAGAAAGCTGCTGCAAGTTCCTGGGGAGTTGCTGCGCTTTCCGGGGAGGAGGGGTAGAAGCAGGAGAGGGGACAGGAGCAATGGCACTTGCCCACAGTAACCCTCACAGTGGTCTGTCTGCACTGTGTGTGGGCTCCTGGGGAGAGATCAGACAGTATTTACGCTGGGGGGGGCTGTAATAGGAGAAGAAGAGGATGGAGAGACAGGAAGGCAGAGGGGGGCTAAGCACCTGTAGGACGGAGGCAGGTTCAAGTGCAGTGAGCAGGCAGAAATGAGGAGGTAACGATTTAAAAACCAAAACTGTAAACTGTAACTGCAAATTCATTACTAAAGAGCAGTACACTAAACTGCAGGGTGGATTTGTAACAGAGGAATGTGCACATAAAACATACAGTTATAAACAATCAGGCTGCCTTACGACTCAGATTGAACCAAACTTACTGCAACTAGCTGTAAAATATGACCTGATGAGTCTTAAAGTAACTAGCAAGAGCTAGCCAAACAAAGAACAATGCAGTTTGTACAGAAACTATCAGTACAAGTCCACTGACCGACTCGGAGACCACATGATACTGAGTCCAAAAATGGCACCACTTGCAAAGTCAGAGAAAGCTGCTGCAAGTACCGGGGGAGTTGCTGTGCCATCTGGGGAGGAGGTGTAGAAGCAGGAGGGGGAGGGGACAGGAGCGACTGTGCCTGCCCACAGCAACCCTCACGGTGGTCCATCTGCACTGTGTGTGGGATCCTGGGGGTTGCTGTGCTCTCCAGGGAGGAGGAGGGGGGGGAAACAGGAGTGACTGCACCTGCCCACAATGACCTTCACAGACGTCCATCTGCACTGTGTGTGGGCTCCTAGGGAGTTGCTGTGGTGTCCGGAGAGAAGTGGTAGAAGCAGGGGGGAACAGGAGTGACTGCACCTGCCCACATCGACCCTCATCATGGTCTGTCTGCACCATATGTGGACTCCTGGGGAATTGCTGTGCTGTCCAGGGAGGAGGGGTAGAAGCAGGAGGGGGGAACAGGAGTGACTGCATCTGCCCACAATGACCCTCACGGCCACCTGTCTGCACTGTGTGTGGGCTTCTGGGGAGTTGCTGAGCTATGTGGGGAGGAGGGGTAGAAGCAGGAGGGGGGGAACAGGAGCGACTGCACCTGCCCACAGTGACCCTCATGGTGGTCCGTCTATGCCGCGTGTGGGCTCCTGGGGAATTGCTGTGCTGTCCGGGGAGGAGGGGTAGAAGTGGGAGGGGGGAACAGGAGCGACTGCATCTGCCCACATCAACCCTCACAGTGGTCTGTCTGTGCTGTGTGTGGGCTCCTGGGGAATTGCTGTGTTGTCCAGGGAGGTGGGGTAGACGCAGGAGTGGGGGGAACAGAAGGGACTGAATCTGCCCACAATGACCCTCACAGTAGCCCATCTGCGCTGTGTGTGTTACATGTGGCTGAGGCATTGGTGTAAGGAGTAGGGGTGTAGTTGTTCAGGGGACTTGTGAACCTTCTGTCAAGACTGCAAGCTGTTTGCTAAGGATGCTACTAGAACAGGAAGGAGTGTGCTTGGTGGCGCAGAACCATGGTGCTCAGTGAGGAGCTGCCAGCTCCAAACAAAAACAGTCAGTACAGGAGAATTGATCACTGAGTGTAAAGGCTAGAACTATGAAAAAATGGCAATGGCAAGGCAGATTTAGTCCAAAGTTTTTATTACCACTAATGCATAGGTATAGACTAATGCATAGGTATAGACAGGAAGCTCCTATCACTTTGAGTCAAGTCTTGATGCTTCAACTGTAGCCTTTGTCAGGGGGCTGGATTTCACCAGAGGACACTCCAGTCAGATCCAGCCCCCTAATGAAGACTATTGTCAAAGTGCCAGGACTTTATTTATTTATTTAGCTTTTGTTGACCGGGTAAGTGCACTAGACAAATCCTGCCTATTTTCAGGCACGACCCGGGGGGAGGGGGATACAGATGAATGCCAACTGACTTTGAACCAGATTAAGCTGTTGGTGGTATTTATAGTGAATGAGGGAAATTTGGCCATGACACCGGGGAAATTCCCCTACTCTGCTGCTGTTCCAGTGGCCAGAGGGGGGAGTAAGGGCGTTGGTATGCTGTGACTGAGATGACCATGGCTCAGTCGATGGAGACGGAGGTGGAGAGAGCGCTAGTGAGCGCTGAGCAGTTAATCTGGGAACGTGGTGGGCTTCAAGCCAAGCAAAGCATCAGTTCAAAGGAGAAAAGTCATTCAAAGAGGAGAGAATGACGGAGGCGGAGGTGTTTGGTAAGAGAGGGGTTCCTTTAAGGCAGCTGTTGCGGAGGACCCCATTCAGGCGGATGACCAAGAAGAAGACGCGGCTCCTTTAAAACCGGCAGGGGAAGCCGGCAACCCGGAAGTAATGGAGAACGGGAGACGAAGGAGAATTCCAACGCTGGCAGACTTAGCCAGGAGAATCCTGCAGACAGAGCAGAAAGGAGTGGTATTGGAGGTCGGAGGACAAAGAATTGAATCGGAAGGGGGAAGCTTATGGTTGGCAGCAAACGAAGGGACAGAGACAGGAGCGAGAGGTAATGGCTCGTCTACTAAACCCTCGCGGCCTGTAAGTACTAAATCTAATCTGAATAACTTTTCAACTATCCCCATCTCAAAAGACTCCGGTTTTGTGTTAAACCCTAAGGTGATAGCGGATGCTAGAGTTTCCCCTGTGATTTTTCAAACAGGACATGGGCTACAAGAAGGAGTTACTGAATTTTATTTTCAATCTGACAATAAAGACTTTAATGCTTTACAAAAACGGGATGTGGGAGTTAGACAACAAGGTGTAACTGACAGTATGGTGGCAGCGGGGGAACATGATAGCTCCTGGACTCCACAAGCTGCGTTATCAGCTGCAGGCTGGCAACAGAAAGAACAAGGAGTATGGACACCTGATTCTTCTTGGGAGGATGTTTGGGGTTTAAAGTCTACCTTGCCTGAATGGAAACCAGGGAGGGGGAAGGGAGACAGTCTTCCTGCCTCTGATAGTCCTATTGTTCAAAGAAATAAAAAGGAGGAACAGTTTTCTGTGGTAGAGAAAAGACAAATTCTGTGACTGCAGTTCAGGATAGGAGGGTTAGTGTGACTAAAATTGAGCAGTCTGAAGTTAGTGGAGTACAGCCAGTAAAGCCCTTTTATCAAGTTTATTTTCACAGAGTAAGAGGGAGGCGGCACCAAGGAGGAATGCGGTAAGGATTCGTTATAAAGGGGGTTTGAAGGAAAAGCCTAATCGATATTATGTTGGTAGAATGCTAATTAAGGATTCTTTGAAGTTTTCCCCTAGGGATGTATTTGCTTTTATCAATATCTCAGGTGAGGACAATTATGATATTAGCTTCCGTTCCCCTGCTTTACTTGATCTGTTCTGGGAAAGGTACAATCAGGTAAAGTTTTCCCCGTTATGGACACCTTTTTTTGTTATTCCTCTGTCCAAACCGTTGATAAAGTTTGTGACGGTAATGTTCAGAAATGAGGGGGTTCAGGTAGAAGACATTAAATTTTGGCTATCACAAAAGTGTGAAGTCTTAAGTGAACCAGATCCCATCTTAGACTCTGAATTATTTTGGACAGGAGGGTGGAAGTTTAAAGTGAAATTGAGACAAACAACGCAGGGTGGAACATATTCCTAATTCCTTTATGTTAGGAAGAGATAGAGGGTCTGTTTTACAGTGGGCAGCCCAGGGCCTGCTATAAATGTGGATCCAAACGCATTTATCGAATGTTTGTGACCAACCTAAATGTGATAATTGTGAGAAGTGGGTCATATCACATTATTTTGTTCAAACACTTTAAAATGTGACTTATGTGAGGAAATAAATCATGCTTTTAAAAGATTGTCCCTGGGCAGCCCAGAATAAGCAAACTTGTGGAGTTTCGGACCTCCTAATACAACAAGCTCAAAATGCAGGGGTATTTCAGCATGAGGTGTCCACAGGGGTTAAAGAGGTAATAGTTCCTCCGAGCATGGTTAAACAGACAGAAGCAGTGAAGGTAGCTGAAAAAGTGGTTCGGCAGCAGGAAGCTGGTGAAGGGGTACTAACTCTTCTTCAGCCAGTTTGTTATTCTGATGCTATGGAAGGGAAAAGTGTGATTGGTGTAGGTGAGCCTCTACCGTCAGTAGCTCCACCATGCTTACGGCGGTCTAGTAGGACTGCTAAAAATTTAGTGCCTGTAGAATTAGAGTATTGAGTCCAAAAACCCGTTTGCGGAATTATCTTGGGGAGATTCTGAGATGGATATGGGGGATACTGATTCCCAAATTTCAGTGCAAGAGGGAGGGGGAGTAAAGAAGGACGATTACAAAGGAAAAAAAAAGAAGAGGAGAAAAAAATGAGAATAGTTTAGTCTGGTATTTACTCTTGGTGAACTAGGCAGATGGATATTACATGGGCTTCTTTCAATACCCATAGTCTGTTAAAAACCCTGAAAAGGTGTGCAGTATTTCAAATAATAGCAGATTTGCATGTATCCATTTGTTTCTTGCAGGACGTGGATGTTTGCGAGCAGTCAAGTTAGTGCTTTTACTCAGGATTGGCCATGGGGACCTTCATTTTGGTCTTTGGTGAGGATAGAGCGATGGGATAGAATTCTTTTTAATTCCTTTAACTTTAAATTACATAAGTTGATAGAGGTTTGTCCTGGGAGGGTTTTGGTTATAGAAGGGTGTTGGTTTGAAAAAAGGATTAGATTAATCAATATTTATGGACCACAATCTAAAGCTGGGAGGGTTGCGTGTTTTTCAGATATACGGCCCTTTTTAATAACACATATTCCAGTTTTTGGGGAGACTTTAATTGTACTATAAAAGGTCATAGAGGTAAGGATAAGTTGGAGCAAGGAAACAGAAGATTTATTGTGATTCGTTTGTCTTACTAATATAGTGAAAACTGCAGATCTGGTGAATTGTATAGATAGGAAGGCAGGTGGTTTGTTAGGTACCTTTTTACTAAAGGAAAAAGTTTTATGATTGATTATTTGTTCATATCTAAAAGAATCTTGTTTCATAGTCCCAGATTGTTCCTATGGAATTCTCAGACCATGCTCTGATACTTATCAAGGTGGGGCACAGCAAAGCTTTTTAGACATAAAACAGTGTGGAAATTGAATACTTCAATTCTTCATGAAACGATAGTTTCTAATTCCATTCGCTGTATTCTGGATGCTAGGTTGTCAGTGGCCTTTTTATACCAAGATCTTGGGGTCTGGTGGCAGGAAACTAAAAATGATTGCATTTGGTGGTTTAAAAAATATGGGGTTGGGAAGATGAAACAAGATTTTTTTGAATATCTTAAACTCAGACAACAGCTCCAATATATATTGTCATGTGCAAATTCTTCTAGAGGTAATTTTTCAGAGCAGATAGCTGAAATTAAAGGTCTCATGAAGAAGAGACAGTATGATAGAGCAAAATCACTTCAAGCGTTAATACAGAATCATTTAAAAAAATCTGTTTTTGGAGATCCTTTGAACTCTGTAAATCACTTAAGGAGAAAGAGAAATTAGAATTTTATACCAAGGAGATACTAAGGTGTTTTCTATTACAGCATTAGCGAAATTATTCAAGAGCACTTAGGGATCTGGAACCAAAGGTTACTCCATCGTCTCTTCAGATTAGCCAGTTTTTAGGTCCTAAATTAATGGTAAGCAGGAATAATGAAGGCCTGAAGGAATTAGGGACGCTTTTTCAAAATTGAAATTTTGGAAGGCATTAAGTCATTAAAACAGAATGTATCTCCAGGTATAGATGGGCTATCACATGGTTTTATAAAAGCCTTTTCATCTGAATTAGTGGAATGTCTTTGTTTGGTGTTTAATTTTTTTCTCTCAAAAGGGTGGTGTTAAATTCTTTTACAGAAGGGCGTCAGACATATATCTTTAAATCTGGAGATAGAGGTTATTTTAGAAACTGGAGGCCGTTAACTCTGTTGAATACTGATTACAAAATCTTGACTACGTTGATTAATAATAGACTTAAAAAGGGTTGTGGAGGGATTGTTTCTTCCTATTCAACACAGTGGTATTCCAAATAGAAGAATTCATTCAATATTATGTTTAATTAGAGACATAATTGAGCAAGTCTCAAGGAGGGTCAGTCAGGGGTAATTGTATCTGTGGATCTGGAGAAAGCATTTGATAGGGTAGATCATGATTTTTATTTGCATCCCTAGATTGGTTTGGTATTCCTCAGTCTATCATACAGCTTATAAAAGGGTTATATACTAATGCAAAAGTATATCCAGTTTTGAAAGGTACTTTGGGAGAAGGTTTTATTGTAAAATGTGGAGTGCGGCAGGGGTGCCCATTAAGCCCGCTGTTATATAATTTCTCTTTAGAACCTTTAATAAGGGCAGTCTGTGTTCCACCCTTGTGGTCGGGAATTAAGGTTCCAGGGGCTTCTGCACCTCTGTCTTATACAAACATTTGCTGATTTATATTTGTCTTTTTTTTTCTAATCATATGGATTTTTCGTTTTTTACAGTATTTCAGGCCTATGCAGGTGTAGCTAATGCTAAATTGAATGCACATAAGTCTAAAGGTTTGTTGTTGGGTGCCTGGCAAAGAGAATTGTTTTTATTCAAATCAGTTGAATTTTCACTAAATCCCTTGAAAATTTTAGGAGTAGAATTTACAAATCAGAATAGTCCTTTTGAGGTTTGGTCAGGTGTTTTGGACTCTGTTTTACAAAAAGTAACGCTTTGGAAAAGGTTTAAGTTTTCTAAAATTAAAAGGATTCAGATAATTAGGCAATTTATTTTACCTAGACTGCAGTATATAGCGGTTATTTTTCCTTTGCCAGTACAGCTAGAAACAAAATTATATAGCATCTGTTTCCAGATGTTATGGGGAAGTAGATTGAATCCAGTAAAAAGGGGATGTACGTATCTTGACAGAAAACAAGGTGGGTTAGGGATGATGGACCCGGTGGTATTTTGTTTCTCTCTTTTTATCTCCTTTTCTTTAAAAAAAAGTTTGGGGGGTTCTACAGAGTTTGACAGTTTAGTCTTTCAGAATCTGTTGGAAAAATATCTGAGTATGTGGAGACCTCTGGCTCCTACCTGGTCTACGAGATTTAGGGCCCCAGGGTATTTTAAGCCAGCGGCACAGAAATTATTTAAATGGAAAATCTCAAAAGACATGATTTTAAGATGTACAACAAAAGGTTTGTATAAAGAAATCATGGTTCAATTTTTTCATATAGAACCAAACTTTAAAAATTGTTCAAGTCATAATAAAAGTAATGTGTTGGAACAGTTAAATAATACTAGACTTCCTCCTTATATGTGGGAAAATTTATGGCTAATTATGTATGGGAAACTAAATGTAAGGGGTACTGCCAAACATAAAGCTGTTGAAGACAGAAGTTGTCCTTACCCAGAATGCGTTAATCAAGAAGAGACGATGGAGCACTTTTTTTTTGCATTGTTCTTTTCCCACGAAATTATGGGTTTATTTAGCTCAGATTTGGGATCTCCCTTGGTTAGCACACATGGATTACGATCTCCTGGTTATTGGGAATTTTCCACAGTTTTTGAATGGTTTTGAGAAAAATACGTTAAGGGTGTTTTTGGCCTGTCTGAGGTTTTGCTTATGGCAAACTAGAGTTCAATGGGTACTATACCAGAAACGGCCATCATTGGAGGGTTTTAGAATTTATGTAACTAATGTTTTGAATAAAATTTATATGGAAGAATGTCAAATTTATAGTCTAGGTAAAGTTAAATTTTGGTGGAGGGGATTTCTTCATTTTATTAAATATAAGTAAAAACAATATCAAGGGGTAAAAAATTACTAAAGATTATGCATAGAATTGTTTAGAGATTATTTTATTTACTTGTGAAGATTTGGAATATGCGAGTTTAAGTTTGTTTTAGCTTTTATTTTAGTTTATGTACAGAAATATGAAAGTTTATTGGTTTGCTGTTCTTTGTTCTTGTGGTTGATTTCTATGTGAATATTTTAATAAAGTTACCCCTACTCTGTGTAGGTGGAGCCTTTGCGCTGGCTGCAAGATGGCCAGTCTGCATGATCTCCTGGAGGAGATGGACGCTGTTAGCTCAGGGGAGTCGGCCTCCTCCTCTGTGCTACCTTCCCAAGAGGCCCCTGATGACCGTCTTGCTATAGCTGCTACTAGCAGTACTACTATTCTGAAATGGATTCCGTTCTTACTGAGCAGCCTAAAGAAGTTATTTCCGTCATACCTGGTGTGCAGGGTGACTCCTCATTTGATCCCAGTCTTCAGGTACAACGCGAGGCATTAGTCCGGCAATTGCAGATTTTGGATTCGGCTTTACTGGTTTCTGCGCAGGCAATGCCTCGGACACCTATTCCTTGCTCTCCTTCCTGCGACGTCGACACTGGCAAGCCCCCAGTCGACGTCCTACCGGCGGATTCAGCTTCTGTTCCTTCCGTGGTAATTCCTCTTCAGCTCCCTGCTACTGCTGTTTCTCGGACTGCTTCTACCAACCCCATTCAGGCATCGACGTTGGACGCACAAGATTCTGCATTTCCTGGAGTTTTTCCTCGCTCCGTAAGTGACTCTAATGTTAAAATTACCTCAAATTCAGCCACTGAGAAATCCTCTGTGTTTTTTTTCTCGGCCACACAGGAACCCGGCTGGTCAAAGCGTGGGAGTTCATTATTCTCAAAAAACGTTAAACCTGGTCAAACTACTGCTTTAGTGTGGTCACCAGAGTCAGCTTTGGAGAATGCTGGCTGGGAACGGGATATTGGAGGGACGTGGACCCCTGATTCTCAGGATCCTGTCTATATTGCAATGCTTAAGAAATCTGCTGAGAAAAACACTATGAGCTCCAACGAACCCCGGGGTGTGACTCTTCCTTTATCTATTGCTAATTCCACTACTACTAGTGTTACAACTACTGTCTCTGTACCTACTTCTACTGTACAAGGAACTACAACTGTTTTTTCTGGACCTACTCTTGCTACTGTTAATGTATCTCAAAGTTCAAAATTTAAACTTAGTGATTTATTTTCCTCCAAAGGTGAGCCTGCGCCTAGGAGGAATGTGGTTCGACTGCTTTATAAAGGTGGTTTAGAACTCCCCCCAGATCGTGTGTATATAGCTAAAGCTCTTCTTAAGGGATCAATGAAGTTTTCTCCTCCAGATATTTGCCCTGATTAATATAGGTAATTCCAACTTTGATGTCAGTTTTAAACAAATGTCTGGCCTCGATAGGTTCTGGGCTCAATATGACAAACTTCAGTCTACGTCCCTTTGGTCCCCCTTTCAGGCCATTCCTCTTACCAAACCTGCCATTCGCACCATTACTGTTGTTTTTAAGAATGAGGGAGTTCACATTGAGGATATTCTTTTTTGGTTAAATAAACGTTGTGAAGTTTTGAACAGGCCTACCCCTACTCTAGACTCTGAACAAATTTGGGATGGCAGTTGGAAGATCCGTGTTAAACTTTTTTCTACTAACACTGGCCCAAAGCATCTGCCTAATTTTTTCTTTCTGGGTAAAGACAAGGGCTTCATTTTTTATGCTGGGCAACCCAAGTCCTGCTTTAAGTGTGGGTCACGTACTCATTTAAGTTCGACTTGTGACACTCTTAAATGTAGCCACTGTTTGAATATGGTCATGTTGCAGCTAAGTGTGTTAACTCATTTAAATGTAACTTATGCGAGGGAACTGGCCATGCTTATGGTAGGTGCCCCTGGGCTTCTCATAACAGAGACGACTGACCCTCTCATGATGGCATCATCACTGTTGCTCAACAGTTGCTTGCCCATGGTTTAGCCTCCTCTACCTCAGAGGTCACCCCCCCTCCGGTAGTTGGAGATGATCCCCCTGTAACCTCTGTTCCAGTTTTTCAATCATCTTTTCTGCTGTACCCTTTCTACTTCTATGGTAGCTTCCGCTATTACTCCACTATTCAAGACACTGATATGCCTCCCTCTCCTATGGGTCAGGGGTGACAACCTAGTTTTACCACTGTTACTCACAAACGGACCAGGAAAGGCCTAGCTGTTGCTAATCGCGGCAAGGGTACCCCTACACGTAGCTGGCAAACCCCTAACAAATTTGCGGTTTTAGCCACAGATTTTTCAGATAAGGACTCTGGGGGTGAGGATACTGATTCCTCCTCCCTTCTTTCCCTCCCTGACGGGGTTGATGGGACTGATACGGACCCCATTGCAAAACGCACTAGGCAACGACGGAGGGGTAAGTCTCCATCCATTACTTAACTCATGTCTTCTCTAAATATATGTTCTCTAAATGTGAACAGTATTAAAGGGAAGAGAAAGCTGGGCGGGATTTTTTTAACCCTTTCTGATCTGCACTGTGATATAATTTGTCTTGTTGACACCAGATTGAAGACTCATGGGGAACTATCTCAGGCTTCTAAAGCATGGACTGTAGGTCCATCTTTTTGGTCTATTGGACCTGACACTTGTGATGGTGTGTACTGTTCTCCAGCTCTGATTTCAAAGTAATAAGACTAGTGGATATTTCTCCTGGTAGGGCTTTGTTATTGGATTTTTCTTACAGATCTGAGAGATTTGGATGATTGGGACCTATGCACCTCAAACCAAGGCTCAGAGGGTTTCCTTTTCATCAAATTAAGCCATATCTTTTTCGTCCAGATTACTTTTATGGGTCGGAGATTTCAATTGCGGCCTGCATCAAACAGATCGAGGCCTACAGACTTCAAGTTATTTTGTGACTCTGTGGTTTAAATAATGTAATTTCCATGGCTAAGCTTGTGGATGTCTATAGATATTTCCACAAATCAGGTGGGTCCACTTTTTAAGGGGTCCCTACATACCAGGATAGATTTTCTTTTTTTATCTAAGGTTTTAATTTTACTTTCTTGTAAGACTGTGGCTACTGAATTCTCGGACCACGTTGCCTTATGTGCCTCTTTTTCTTGGGCCTCTGCCCCAAGATGCAAGAAAGCTAGCTGGCGTCTTAATGATTCCCTACTTGGTGACCCTTTCTTTCTTAAACTTTGGCGAAAGAGTTTACAGCCCGTTTGTCTGTAGTTGATTTTATGATGCTGGGATGGATTGGTGGGAGGATTCCAAGCTAAGTTGGAAACAGTTTTTCAGAAAACTGCTGCCAAACAACAAAATACTAAATATTTGTCTTATTTGTCATTCGGCATCAGTTGCAGCATTTATTTTCTTTAGCTAGCTCCACTACTCATGATTTTAGTTCTCAGATTAGTGCAATCAGTACTCAAATGAGACTATCTCAGTATAATCGTGCTGATTCTCTGGGTCAGGAGGCGCGTTTTGGCACTCATATTACTAAAGGTTGTTTAGACCCATTCAAGACCTGTAAAGATAGAGTTGACACTAAACTAATTACCTCTCTACTGTCTCAGTCAGGGGAGTTGCTTAGGAAACCTGAAGATTTGCTTCAATGTGTTGAAAATTATGTTTTCAGCATGTTTGGTTCTAAAGCTGATCTTGCCAATGCAGATCACTTTCTTGATCATTGTCTTTACCTCCACTTTCGGACTTTTGATCGAGACAAGCTTTCTTCTGTTATAACTGAAAATGAAGTATTAGCTGCTATTACTAGTTTGAAACCGCATTTTGTCCCGGGGTCAGATGGTCTGACCCCACAATTTCTAAAACCTTTGCTGCAGATCTTGTTCCTGTCTTAACTATTCTTTATAATGAGATGTTGCAATATGATACTTTAGCTACTTCCATGAAAGGTGCTTTGTTGATTCTACTGTTTAAGAAAAAGGATCCTTCTGATCTAAAAAATTGGAGACCTATTAGTTTACTTAATGTTGATTATAAGATCCTTGCCAAAATTCTTCTGTCCAGAATGATTACTTTGGCATCACACATGATTAGTCCGACTCAAACTTGTGGTATCCCAGGTAGACATCTTTCTGATAATCTGATTTTATTACGAGAATTGTTTACTCGGAAACGCTATGCTATCACCGGATGGATTCTGTGTTTGGACCAAGAAAAGCGTTTGATACAGTCTCCCATGAGTTTTTGTTTTAACTCTGGAAGCTTTTGGTCTCGGTGTGCTTCCTTTCCTGGCTCCGTCTATTGTATAGAGATGTTGTGATCGTCCTAGTGTGAACGGCTGGATAGGCCGTCCTATTTCCTAGTCCGTGGGCGCGCCAGTGTGCCCGCTTAGTCCCTGTTATATACTTTCTATATTGACACTCTTTGAGAGCCATTTTCTTTGCCCACAGATTGTTGGGTTGCTCTGTACTCCTTCCTCTTTACCACTTAAAACATTGGCTTACGCGATGATTTGATTTTGGCTGTGGATTCTTCCACAAAACAAGAGGCCATTGTTCGAGTTCTACAGACGTTCTTCTGTTTCAGGTTCTAACATAAATTTCACAAAAGTACTTGTATACCACTTGGGCATACCTCCTTCCTAGTACAGGCCTCTATGCTGGGGTTTCTGTATCTCTTACTGTTTTTCCTATTTAGGTATTTTCTTTGGTTGTGATAACCCACAACTATATAATTGGATCTTGCCCTACTAAGAGCAGAAAATGTGATTAATGGGTGGAAAAGATATTAATTGGGAAGAAAAAAGGGTTGTGCTTCTAAAACTTTAATCATACCGATTTTTTTACATCTGTGTTATGTGTTCGCCACCCATTTCTTTATTTACCAGATTAAATGGGATTCTTTAAGGGGTTGTGGGGATCCAGGTTAAACCCTATCAAGAGGAATTTCACATATAGGCCACTTAAGGAAGGTGGACTTGGTATGATCCACCCTGTTGTTTTTTTACAGCCTTTTTTGATTATAATTATGGAAAAGTACTGAAACCGGGAATGTTTTTGGAAGCCCTGTTTTTAGCGTGGTTCTCCTCTGCCTTGATAATTGGCATGCCCGCTATAAAGGGGTTATTTCTAAGTCCCAACTGATCCCTCCTTATGGTAAAGAGAGTTTTAAGATGGCTTTAACCTGGTGTCTCACTCCTCAGGATTTTTGTATCTCATCTAGATCCCAGTTATATGAGAGACTTTGGAGGTTGGAGGCTCTGGAGGAGATTGTTTTTCCTTTTGTCCCCTGGACGTCTCCCTGGTACTCCAACAACTTCAAAATCAACGGTTACCGCCTTTATTTATGGGATATGATATGGCTCTGTAACTACGATAGATTAGGAGTTAACAACAATCATAAGCATAAGGCCCTGTCTTTGAGATATTGTCCTAGAACCTCTTGCCTCAATATTTTGAAACCCAGCAACATTTATTTTGTGAATGTCCCTTTCTTTGGAAGTTTGGTCCGCTCTATCTACTACTTGGGTGGAACCTTTGTTATCTTCCCTTTCTTATGAACATGTTATGTTTTGCACTAATGATTTACTTAATAGAAAGTATCATAGTGACAGTTTGTATATAATATTTGCCATCATTCATTATTATTTATGGCAAGCCAGATGTTTGTTAGTCTTACAACAAAAAACCATTTCAATTGCTGAAGTTCTTTGCAATATTCGTGCAGCTTTGTGTTCTGTAAAAAAGAATGATTTCCACTTTTTTCTACTTCGAAGTTATATTGTTATGGAAACATTGTGATACCTTTTTTTGTTAACTGATTTTTTGATTTGTTTTGATTGTTCGTGTTGTTGTGTTATTTTTTGTAATGAAGCCCACTTTCTTACCAATAAACTTCCCCTACTCTTTTCGATAAGTGCCATGGGATCTTTAACATCCATCTGAACTACCACCAATCCAGGCAGATGGGACCTCAGTTTAACGTCTCATCCGAAAGACGGAAAACTTGACTTGACCAGACTTGACACAGAGTGACAGGAACTTCCTGTCTTTTAAAGTAGCAGCACGACGTAAAATGTTTTTCCAAGAAAGCTAGTGTCAGCTGCAATTAAGAAACATATTAGCATACTTGTCAAATGCACTTGTCAAGGTGCCTCCTATGCTGCACACTACAAGCCTTTTTTTTATTTTTTCAGTCCTAACCCTTGCCAGGTCTACAATGCTATTTCTATTCAAAATAAGGTGGCCATCTTTTTCTTGAGAGAAAATTAAATTAAAGCATTTATTAAATACTCAGATTTTGGTGGAACTAGAAAATATTACCACCAAATAAAACTGGAATATGCCTGGAATCTTTTATAGTAAAAAAAAGGGTGGGTCAAATTTTTTTCCCAATTTTGTAGCACTACTGCTTTAACGATATATTCATAGCAATGAAAACTATGGGATAGATCTGCCTTTCCTTTGCCATTTTTTTACATAGTTCAGGCCTTTCACCGTTTGCTAAGGATGGCCTGCATCTAAGCCAGTGGGGTAACAGTGCTTTGAGCAGAAGTTGGATGTTGTAGCAAGTCAGATTTTAAACAAGATACTGTAAGAGGAGGGCAATGTATTGGGTGGGCTAAAAGATCAATGGGAGCAAGAGGGTAGCAGGCACCTGCAAACTGTATTGACGTATTTAACTTTAAACTGATAATGTTAGCCCCTGTTTGGATCACTTTAAGATCTGAACAAAAGGAGTATACCTAGGTTTGGAACCTCTGTGCGCAAACACTGAGGCAAGGGTTACCCCAAAGGGCATTTGGCTGGGAAGCCAAGTTTCAAGAAAATTCAAAATCACACATGCCCACACAATGCAAAGCATCATGGGCTGCATATGCAAATCACCACAGAATGTTAAGCTAGTTCAACTTAAAGCAGAATTGCATGGTGCCAAAAGGCCTCTCACACAGTTTGGAAAGGGTGCCAACAGATGACATAGACATGTGTTTCGTCCTACCAGGACTCATCAGTATGCTTCATCTTTTTGACACCCCAGTGGAATGAACCGGCTACCCTAAGATAGTCTGTCTTGGTTATGTTGTGGTGAACCCATTAAAATAAAAAAATATTTAAAAGACAAAGAACCTTTGTGTGCAAACACTGAGGCAAGGGTTACCCCAAAGGGCATTTGGCTGGGAAGCCAAGTTTCAAGAAAATACAAAATCACACATTCCCACACAATGCAAAGCATCGTGGGCTGCATATGCAAATCACCACAGAATGTTTTGTTGGTTCAACTTTAAGCAGAATGGCTTGTATGTCAAAAAGTGCTGAGCTTTATTATTCCATGCTGTAAAGTGCTGTACAAGATTTGAACACTGGTAAAAATGGAGAGACCTACATGCAGCTCCTTCCGAAGATGTTCCCCCTCCACTCACAAAGGCAACCCATGTGTCACTAATAAATTTTGTACATGGATTCAATTACTATACACCTTCCCCTCTGCCTGGGTTCTTACTAACTCTACTCTGTCCTCATCCTTTCATCTGGCAAGAGGTACAGTAACGGGCAAGGGTGCTCTTATCCCCCACTCTTTTTATTCTAGCTATGGAACTCCTTTCAGCTGCTCTTCGTCAATCCTCCATGATCCAAGGTATCCCTATCAGTAATTCCCACTACACTTCACTATCCTACACTGATCACCTCCTCATTCTACTCAAAAATCTTGAAATTTCAGGACCACCCTTAATTAAGTTACTTGGCAGCTTTACTTCACTTTCTGGGCTCGCTCTGAATCTAAATAAATCAGAAACAATGCCATTGAACAATTTTTGTAACCCTTCCATGAATACAATATTTGGTTTTCATTGGGCCCCTCAAGGTATCTCTTACCTTGGAATACAGATCACCTCTAAATTAGGCAAGATATGGGACACCAATCTTTCCCCGTTATTAGTAAATATTAAAAACACTGTCTACAGATGGAAACTGCTTAACCTCTCTTTTAATGGGAAAATCTCCGCTATCAAGATGTCAATAGCTCCCAAAATACTGTATCTATTTTCTAATATCTCTTTAACCCTTCCTACTTTTTTTTTGTCAGAACTGATGATATAATTGGCAATTTTTTATGGGAAGGCAAAATTCCCAGATTTAGTCATAACAAACTGTGTTCCCACTGGTCCAAAGGGGGCTTCGGGCTCCCCTGGTTCCAAGCATATTTTTGGGCCTTCTGCACTGCCCAAACTGTCAAATGGTTTAATAAACCCAGCAATAAATCACTGTTGTGGGTCAATATGGAAACATCTCTATGTCCGGGCAATGTCACCACTTCCTTCATTTATAACCCTCTCCCCCCCAATTTAAAATATTACCCTACTACAGCATCATCCGTATACTACTGGAAAATAATTCATAAACGCCTTAAATCCAGCCCAACTCCTCTCATATATGCCCCCGTTTGAGGGAACCACAACATCACTCTTGATAATCACCCAATTTTTTGTTGTAATTGGAAAAACAGGGGCATTTGTTTCTTGGAGAATATACTTATACCTCAGACTCTCAAATTAAAATCCTTTTCTGACCTGTGCAAACAATGGAATCTTCCCTAGCACGATTTCTGGAAATATTTACAGTTATGCATGGCATGGAACCTTTAACTTCCTACTACTCCTCATCAATCTGTATATGATACTTTTATTTCTAAATGGATCAAAACAAAGTCTAAATTAAATAGTATAATTTACAAACATATCAGACATACAATTCCAGATCAATCTATCATTGCAAAAAATAAATGGAGTACCCTTTTAAATTATAACATAACTAATTCACAGTGGCATAACTGCTGGCTATCCTGCCATAAATCTTTCAAGGATAATTGCAGTTCACTCATGCAAACCAAAATTCTACATCTATGGTACAGAACTCCTGAGATTTTGCAAAAAATGGTCTTAAAGAACAACAATAAATGTTGGCGCTGTAACTCCCCCAATGGCAATTTGCTATATATTTTATGGCATTGTCCTCCCGTACACAATCTTTGGTGTCACGGTCATATTCATTTCCTTGCAATGAAAGTGATTGGTCTATCCTTTGCATTTGATCCAAAGCATTGCATACTTGGTATTTTCAATGCTCATGCATACAAAATATCCCATTCTCAGAATAGATGGTTATCCCTACTATTCCTTCAAGTTAAACACCTTATACTAATGCATTGGAGATCCAAAATCATTCTCACCCTCCTGGATATTCTCGAACAACTATCTCAATATGCCATCCTTTAACGTATGTCACACTTAGCCTCTGACCGACTTAATTTATATAATAAATGCTGGCAGGACTATTTTAAATATTTAAACACATCTACACATAGCGTCACTTAATCCATGGGTTGTTATATGTTCACATTGGAATCTCGCTTCTAGCTCTTTTGTTCCTTTTTCATCTCCTCTCTTTCTAACTTTTTATCTCCTTTTCTTCTTCCCTTTCCCTCTTCATTCTTGTTCACTTTCTTAGACATTTTTCTCTTTTTTATGTTCTTCCTTCATACAGTCTTACACACACTTGTTTTAAATTACAGCATAATAGAATTACAATCACGACTGCTCATATTTCTTGTTTGTATCTACTCCTTTTACCCCCTTGAACCATAAATTGCCATATTTTCTGTCTATCATACAGATTGTACTGCTACATATTGTTTTCTCAACATTTGTTTTTCCCTTTAATATCATTGTATAATACTGCAGACAACATGTTTATTCCTTCTCTCATTAAGAATTTATGTAAGTGTATATTGGAGAATGTAATGTATTTGTATGTATAATCACAATAATTATAATAAAAGATTAACTGCAAAAAAACACAGGCAACTCATGCCACCTGATATGTTCTACAGACTGGTTTTGCTTTTTCAAAGGCTGAGGTGGTTTGCTACACACTGCCCATAAATACATGATTTTCTTAAAGAGACATTACATAAAACACACAAAAGTGAATAAAGTGCAGTGTATATAAACAGTAAATAAGTTTGTTTTAAAAACAGAAATGCAATATAAAATTTAAAAACAATATAGCAGCATTAGAACATTCATAGCAGTGACTGTATCACATAAGGTACGAGGTAGAGCACAGTACTGAGATTGCATTTCTGGAATCCCAGTCTGTGAACAGAGTGCTCAAATCAAGGCAAAGAATTCATTTAATTCATGATTGTTATTCATGAAGGCGCTGCATGCAGGTCTGTCTGTTTTTACCAGTGTTTGAATCTCGTATAGCATTTTACAGAATGGAATAATAAAGCTCAGCACTTTTTAACCTACAAGTCGAGGTATGGTATTTTGTTCAGATCTTAAAGTGATCCAAACAGGGGCTAACATTATCAGTTTAAAGTTAAACACGTCAATACAGTTTGCAGGTGCCTGCTACCCTTTTGCTCCCATTGATTCACTTACACTAGCATGGCACTGCTTACCTCAGCTACGTCTCCTTAACTGCTCACCCCAGTGGGCTAAAGGACCACACACACAAATATAGTGGAGTCATGCATGTTCTCTGATCATGCATAGGCCCAAGTGGCACATTGCAAATGTATTTATAAAGCACTCAATCCCAGGGGCTATGAGCACTGTATAGACATTACAACAGGAACAATATAATAAATAACACTTCATAAAATACAGCAATTAAATAAAATAAGAGATAATGCATATAAAACAAAACTGATAATACAGTGCTGGTTTTTGAGGTAAGTTTGAGGCTTATAAATCAAACAGTGCCAAAGGACTCTCAAAAGAGGAAGGATTTCAGTCCCCTCTGTGGTGGGAATAGGGATTTATACCAATACAGAGGAGAACAGGATTGTTCTTGGTTACTGCAGAGTAGCATAAAGGTGCTAGCACTATGTAAACTTTGCATATTAAATACTGAAATATATTGTGCTGAAAGTAAAATAGTTTTGCAGCATGTACCAAGTGTCAAATATTGTGGGTTGTTTTGCTGTGCAGCACAGGTTCTTATGTCCTTGTTTGTTCCCCCACAGACTGGCCATCTATGGGTTTGAGTTTTTCTTGGTAGTGATGCTTTCCTGCTCCCAGTTAAAAGCTTAAAAAACTGTTTCCTCCAGTATACTAGCCTCATGTGCACCCAGGTTTGGTGACTGGATAGGATGACAGGAACTGGATTTTGATTTCGGCTTTCCGTATATTGGTGTAAGTGCGCCTTTAAGAGAGGCTAAGCTGAGGACCAAATAAGGCCAGTGGCTGCCGATACGGGTAGGGAAATGGACAGACTTGATGGGTCTAGCGGTCCTTGTTTGCAGTGCTGGCAAGTTCTATGTTTCTATCTTGTTTCAAAAGGAATCTACAGGGCTTCAGGTGGCTTACCTTGGGGAAAAGAAGCAGCAAAAAGACATAAATGCAGGGATTAAATTGGTCAGGAGCCCACAGGAACTCAGTTCCACTACCTGTTAAAAATTGCATATCTGTTCCACCATCACCTCTGTTATCTTTCTCCACTGACTACAATAGGAAAGCTCCACCACCTAGAAATTAGTTCCACCACCAAGAAATCTGGATGTGAGAGTTTCCCCACCTAAACATTTCCAATTTAACCACTGCTTCAGTGTTACTATAACCACCTGCTCCAAGGCTCACCTACATTAAAATATAAAGGTACATAGAACAATGGGTTTAAAAGTGCTGTTCTACAGCAGTACCTTGTGAGAGTCTTCAGCAGTTTATTACAATAACAGTGTAAAAAGCAGGGAGAGAGAGACACACTGACAGCCCAGAGCAGTTGTGCAAATTTCTCCGAGGTCTGAGGAGTGTTATAATAATAATAATAAGAAGAAGATTTGTTTAATTAAGCACCTTTCAAGTTTTCAAGGCACTGTACAGTTCATAAAACCAGGCAACAAATACAATAAAACAGAACAGCAGTTTCAACAAATAAAACCAATTACAATATGGGTGGAAAGGCCTTATTCCATAAAAAGGACTTTAAAGCCCTTTTAAAAATATCCACTGTTGTACTCTCTCAGGGCGGACAGGGTAGAGAATTCCAGAGGGATGGAGCCACAAAGCCAAAAGCATGGGCTCCAGAAGACTTCAAATTAACCCTTGGAATCTCCAGCAACCCCTCATCAGCCGAGCGAGGCTGCCTCAAAGGGATGTAAGGCACCAAAAGCTCTTTCAAGTAGTCAGGACCATACCCATGTAGGACTTTGTAGGTCAAAAGACCTACTTTAAAGGTGATCCACCACTGTATAGGCAGCCAGTGCAGAGAGCGCAACACAGGGGTAATATGAGATCTTCTTGAAGCCCCGGACAACAAACGTGCTGCTGCATTCTGCACTAGCTGCAAGCAGCGGATATCAACCCCAGCAAGCCCTAGGTACAGGGAGTTACAGTAGTCCAAGCGAGATGTCACAAAGGCATGGACCAAAACCGGCAAATCACCAGGAGGAACCAGGTGCATAATCCTGGAGATGTTTCTCAGATGAAAAAATGCAGTTCTGACAACAGAGAACACCTGATAACGAAGGGCCAACTCTCTGTCAAGCTCTACACCCAGGTTACACACCCGTTCAGAAATGGGGATCTGGACACCCCCTAGAACTATTCCGGAGGGGGACTCCACCCCAAACCCCAACCCTCCGGCCAGGGTCCACAACCATAACCTCAGTCTTTCCCGGATTCAACTTTAAACCGCTGGAATTCATCCAGTCTTGGATATCTACAAGGCACTTATTCAACACCGAGACAGCACTAACCTGGTCAGGTGCAAAAGACAGGTAGAGCTGGGTATCATCTGCATAGCAGTGAAACCTCAGCTCATACCATCTTACAATGTCTCCGAGGGGTAGCATATATACTGCAAATAACATGGGGGAAGCACCGAACCCTGTGGAACCCCACAGGGCAGAGAGAAAGCCCCGGAAGAATGTAATCCCGAGACCACTTTCTGCATTCTCCCCTCGAGGTAAGATGAAAACCATCTGAGGACCATACCTGAAAGTCCACAGATGGACCCCAGGCATTCGAGCAGAACCCCATGATCCACAGTATCAAAGGCTGATGACAGATCAAGGAGAACAAGAATAGAATGATGTCTCCGATCTCTCGCCATCAGGAGATCATTGAGCACCCGAACCAGAGCAGTCTCGGTGCTATGCCTTTTACGAAAACCAGACTGGAGAGGTTTGTATAGACTATGGATGGTCAAATGGTTGTCCAATTGAGTTGCCACAACTTTTCAATAACCTTCCTACAAAGGGGAGGTTAGAGATCGGGCGGTAGTTAGCTAGGCCATCCGGGTCCAAGGAAGTTTTCTTCAGAAGGGGAGTCACCACCCCTTCCTTCAGAGAGCTAGGGAAAACTCCTGTCTCCAAGGAGCACCAGATAATCCGAGCAAGGATCAGGCCGATAACCTCACTACATCCCAAAATCAGGGAAGTAGGACCCGGGTCCAACCTACAGCACATTGGGCGCATCTCGCAGGCAATCCTCATAGTGTCTACAAAATCTGGCAGGTCAAAAGTACTCCAGGAAATTCCAGGCACCACAACAAAACACTGGTCAGCTGCAACAACCTTAGAGTGAGGTCGGGGACACTGCCTCCGGATGTCTTCCACCCTATTAACGAAGAACCGAGCGATCTCTTCACAGTCAGTCTGTGTAAAAACTCGATGGATCTGCTGACAGACTGGGTTGCACAGTCTGTCAACAGTTCTGAAGAGCTGAGCCAGTCGATTACGAGCAGCAGAAATTTTCCTGGACAGGAATTCTGCCTTTTTACGGGAAATTTCTGTTTGATAGAGCTTATAATGCTCTAACAAAATAAGATGGTAGGCATCCGAGGCAGTCTTCCTCCAACGATGCTCCAACCTACGCCCCAACCTCCGGAGCCCTCTCAATGCCTTGTCAAACCAAGGAACGACGGGACGGCGCAGAAGGGGGTGAACACGGGCAGGTGCAATCTGATCGAGGGCAGCCGAGATGGTCTCATTATAGGCCACCACAAGACGCTCAGGATCAGAGCACAAATCGTCAAACAGCGAGAAGTCAAGGACCGCCGTCAGGTCTTCAGGGACAACATCCCGCAATGGGCGGTACTTGACCAGCTCCACAGGGGCCGACCTACCCAGGGGGGCCTCAAAATTGAACCCAACTGAGTAATGATCAGACCAACCGACTGGTTCCACCACCAAATCGGACGCCTCGATCCCCAGGAGAAAAACAAGATCAAGAGAGTGACCACCTTTATGGGTGGCTGTGGAAACAACCTGTGTGAAGCCCAGCGATGTCATCATCTGGAGGAAATGTTGACCAAAAAGTGAGGATTTGTCGTCGACCCACGCATTGAAATCGCCCAGTACCATCAATCTGGGTGATTCCAAAGCCATGTCAGCAGCAAAGTCTGCTATTTCCTGCAGGAAAAGCTTCTCATCCCCTGGTGGACGGTAAATGAGAGCAATCCTGCACCCCACACCAGCCACCACAGTACACTCAAATGATCTTGCCTCCTCAACAGGAACAACAGTTAGGCCCAATCCGGTCTTGAAACAGATTGCCACCCCCCCCTCCCCTGCGATCTAATCTCAGGCGATGTATAACCGAGAACCCGGTAGGAACAGCGGCCTCTAAAAATGGGGCCGCATTCCCATCCAACCAGGTCTCGGTAATGCAAGCCAGATCTGCCCCTGCAACAAAGTCCGCAATAAGACCCATCTTATTACAGACAGATCTGGCATTGCACAACAACGCCCGGGTCAGACGAGGTTGACGAGTTGTCCCAACCACTTGCCCTCGAATACTAGAGGTGCCCTTGGGTATGGGAACCAGAATGGGACTACCACGCTCCAGAAACCATTTCGCTCCAGGGCGTCTTTGAGGCCAAACCACCCCTATGGGACAGCACCGCTCCCTCCACTGTCCACAACCCTCCACACCCCCACCTCTGTCCCCACGACAATCCCTAATGCCCGACAATCGATGGTAAACATGGGCTGGCAAGGGGGCAAGACAAAGGGTGGAGGCATGGAGAGGAGGTCAGTAACAAACAGCAGGTAAAGTTGACCAGCACATCAGGCTGTCGTAACAAAATAAAACCAAAAATAAAATAGAACAAACAACACCACCGCCCACCAAAAGAAAAAAATAAAATAAACTAATAAACTAATGCGACAGATAATATACAAAATTAAACTTATTTTATATCCACAAGCCCTCTCATGGCCAGGGGATAATAAAATAACACAAAACTAACACTAATAACAATAAAATAGATAAAAATGCAGGGAATAATTTAAAGCCCACCCTCCAGGACACTCTCACTGAAACCAGCAGGGCGGGCTATAAGCTGGAAACAAGCACTCTCACTGCTCAATTATCCCTCAAAACAAATAGACTTCACATACAGTAAACCATATATATCAACACCTGGGCTGAGAAGACAGTTTCTTATAATAGTACTATAATAAAACAGTATTTCCACAGTCACTTATCTTGCAGGAACTCTCCAGTCACTTAATTGGGACATTAAAGAAATCGATGATACAGGCCACTAAGTCCTTATTATATCCAAGAACCAGAATTTCCAAGCAAAATTGAGGAAAACAGGAACTCCCGGTTTTCAAAGAAAGCCACACATCAGATTGCAGGTTCCACTAAATCAAGTTCAGCAGCAGCTACTAAGCTACAATGGTGGCCCGACACCATGACTCCAGGCTGGGTCAGCCCACCGACCGACTCCGCCTAGAGTCTAGGGGAATAGGGTCGAAGGCCGGCTCTCCAACAGGCCCCGACCCCTAACCCCTATGCAGGTCACCAGAGCTAGAGCCAAAAGATAGGGAAAAAACCCAGACTCCAAAAGGCAGAACCCCAAATCGTAGTAGTCTCTTCCAACAGGACAGTGCCACTCCAAACGGACCAGATGTAAATCCAGTTAGTTGCCACAGCCTTAAAGATGCTGAATAGAGCCCAAAATTCTTAATAAGCCCAATCATGGTAGATCCCAGCCAGAGACGGAGACGGAGCTGAAACACGTCCGAAGACATTTAAGCAGGCAGGCACCACGCAAGGTCAAAGACGCAGATGTAAATGCGACCACCACGCCGCCAAAGTCCCAAAAGACAATCCAAGAGCTGGGACACACTAGGACCCTGCGCCCTGCACCACAGTCACAGATCGAATCCGGACCATCCAAGGAGCCAGCCGGCTGCAAACACCAAAAATCACTGCTTGAAGACATCCCAGATGACCGAACGCTGATACAGCCTCTCCGCAGTCCAGGTATCTAAAAAGCTTAAAAACTTAAAAAATTTAAATTAAAATAAAACGAAGTAAAACGAAACATAAACGCAAGCACACAAAGCAACAGTCCGACGGCTAGCTCAGCGTGGCCGCCATCACTTTTTGGAAAGTTTCCAAACAAAGTTAAACATATCACATTTGATGGTTTGTCTGCATTGTAAAAACCCAAATGTACTGTTTCAGTGGTTCCTTACCTGTTCTGCTAAGCTGCTACTAAGGAGGCAGCCAGCCACACCCTGCCCTTTTTGGTAATATGGTGGGAAAGAACTCAGAGCGGTATTTGTAACTTAGGGAGGGTATATGCAAATTCTGGATGGGTTTTACATATACTGTTTTAAACCCTTTTTCCTCTTTTATACCCAAAGGAAAGAATGCAATGGACCCCATTTAAAAGTATAGACTTTAACAATTGTTTTGGAATGTATGTGTTATTTGTTGTATTAAATAACTGTAGAGCCTGAATTAAGTCTCGCATTTGTAAGTGTCTTTAAGTAGGATCATGTGACCCTGTGGGAGGGCTATAAAAGGCCCCTCTTTCTGCAGCTCCAGGAGGGAGAAGGAGGAAGAGGGATGGTCAGGTGGAGCTGGGATGCTGACAAAGGTAGTTGCTGTTGTTCTGCTTAAAAGCTATTTGAAGCTATTCTACCTGGTGTTCCAGGGATAATGTTATGCCAGCATTATCCCTGAAGAATACTTGTCCTTAGGGAATTGGTCAGTACACTGTATTGATACAAGTGATCCTGCCTTAAAGATATCCAGGCTAAATGTGTTCAGTGTACTATTTTTGTTTTGGTTTGTTATTTTCTACCAATAAAATTGCAGGCACGATTTTGTTTCCTTTTATGCACCCTATGCTACGTGTCTTGGCTCATTTTACCTATACCTGGTCACATGCTCTTAAATGCCTCCAATGAGGGGGCTTCTCTCTCAGTCCTGGGAAGCCTGTTCTGAAGGGTAGGACTGGCAGATGAAAAAGCCCTATCTCCAGAAGATTTCAGCCTCACCCTAGCAATGGCTAAGAGGCCCACCTCAGAGGAGTGGAGAGGGGGTGGGAGGTCTGATAAGGAGTCAGTAGGTCACTCAGGTAGCCAGGACCCAGCCAAATATAGGGCCTTATAGGTCAGTAAGATGACCTTGAAGGTGATATACCACATCACCAGCAGCCATTGCAGTTCACGCAGAGCCAGGGTTATATGACATGACCTCAGAAGGCCTGTCAAGCAACCAGGCTGCTGTGTTCTGCACCAGCTGCAGATGTTGTAGGACACCTCCACTCACCCTGCGGTAGAAAGCATTGCAGTAATCAAGTCTAGAGATGATAAATGCATTCACCAGTGAGAGCAAGTCTTCTGGGGACTCAAGATTTTTATCTGGGTGATATTCCTGAGATGATGAAAGTCATTCTGGACAAGACAGAGTCATAGTAACAATAGCAGAAAGCCAGACATCAACACTGTAAATAGCAAGAAATAAGATCAGATGGAAGTGTATGTACACAAATGTAAGAAGCATAGGCAACAAAATGGATGGCCTGCAAACTGTAATGACGGCAAATGATTTGGACATCATTACCATCACAAAAACATAGGGAAATGGAACTAACAGTTGGGACCTTAATATTGCTGACTGCATGCTCTTAAGAAAGGACTGTGAGGGTGTTTTCTATAAGCATTTTCAAATAACATTTTATTACTTCTTGTGATCCTGCATATTGCACATCTCTTATGTAAGTAGATTGTAACAATTCACAAAGGATCATCACAAATGAGTATACTCCAATGCTGCCAGTTTAGCCTTCTCTGATTTGTATAGCCAGTTTAAGTGAACGCCGCTGTTGTCGTGTGTGCACACATTTCATTCTTCCCTATGTTATCCATCTTCTTCATTAGTCTGTTGATGTTACTGTGACTGGTGCCCACACTGCTGTCTAGAATATCGTCTTGTCATTGAAAATACCAAGATAATGAGCAGGCGCAGTAGTTGCCATTTAGTTATTTATGTTGACAGAGAGAGAGAGAGAGAGAGAGATACACTGCTCCTATTCGGTCTATGCAAGTCTTCATTTCTTCCCTTACAAGAATTTAATTTGTTGGACTGATCAGGCCAAACTATTATACCTGTGTGAGTGTATCAATGGAGTAGGGTGGGTGGACTGGAACAGATGGAGGATGAAACGAAACCACTGGTTCAAACTAGCCTTTTCAGTATGACAGACCAATAGCTGCTGTACAAAATGACTGTGTGCTTTTGACTTAATTGGCCTACTTATTCTTATACTTCTTTTTGTGGAGAATACCACCCTTTTTTGGTTTCCACATACAATATGTCCCTTGGCATGCAGAAGAACTTCAGACATGCATTATGAGACCTGTTACATGCCTCTATTAACTAAGAACTGGTGGCAGCATGCATCTGGGCCTTATTCTCCTTGATGAGGGAATCGCAACCATCAACTGGTGGGTACTTACCCCTGCCACTGCCTCACCATCGGATGACTTCAGGCACAGTGTTGGAATTACACTTTATGAGCTTTGGGAGCTGGGGGACCATAAGGGTCCTATCTTTAACCTAAGCCCCCCTTCCCATTATAAGTCAATGGCAGTGATGTGTGAGCTACCGGGGCTCAGTTCAGTGCTACCGGGGCTGAGCCCTGGCAGGCCCCCCTGTAATTCCAACCTTTCTTCAGGATCTATGTGCCAAAGGAGGTAAACACATGATGAGCAGTATAGTGGTTACTTCTTCCCTCTACCTCTCATTGCTCATGTCTCTATTATTCTGAATTTCCTGGTAGGCCCTTCTCACCTGTACTTATTTCCACTTTGGTCTCCTAACGAGTGGTTCAGCTGTCCTCCATTTTTAGCTATCATACATCTTCAATGTCTTCATAAGCGATATTGCAGAGGGTCTAGAAGGGAGGGTTAACCTGTTCAAGGATGATACAAAGCTAGGTAACAGGGTAGATACACAGGAAGGTATAGAAAAAATGAGGAGGGATCTGAACAGGCTAGAAAACTGGTCCAAGAAATGGCAGTTGGGTTTCAATGCAAAAAAGTGCCAAATATATGCACCTAGGGAGAGAGAATCCTAAGGCTGACTATGAACAAGACAGGGTAACACTAGAGGCCACCACAGAGGAAAAGGATCTAGGGATAGTCATAGAAGACAAACTCAAAGTGGCTAAACAGTGTGACAAAGCCGCAGGAGCTGCTCTGAACCCAACGGCTGTTCTGCGCTGACCCGCCTGCCTCTCGGCCTATAACCAGGCATCCTGTCCAGTACCAGTGACTGCCTCCTCCTGCAAGCCACAGGAGCTGCTCTGAACCCAATGGCTGTTCTGCGCTGACCCGCCTGCCTCTCGGCCTACAACCAGGCATCCTGTCCCGTGCCGGTGACTGCCTTCTCCTGCAAGCCACAGGAGCTGCTCTGAACCCAACGGCTGTTCTGCGCTGACCTTCCTGCCTCTCGGCCTACAACCAGGTACAGATTTGGAATAGCAGCCCACAGTTACCAATGGGATTGAACTTGGCGCTTTTGCCTTTCAGGCCATTTGGCTGCACTACTACTACTACTGAGCTCTGATTAGGCATAACACTATTTCCCCTCCTATTATTGGCTCTTGACTCCACCATTCCTGAGCTGTCTCTTTTTTAATACAACTGCTTTTTTTTTTCTTTCTACTTTTTCATTTGCAAATTATACTGCAAAGCCACTAGAGGGCAACAACTCCTGGAGGTTGCATTCCTCTTCCCACTGCTCTCCCCCTAAGCACTTCTCGTCCTGGGTCCTTCTTTCCTAAAGCAAATTACTACATCCTAACAAACCATAGTCAGTTACCCTATCACTGTGCCATAGAGACCACCACAATTATGGGTATCGGAGTGCTCCTCTTATACCAACACTGGGCCACTGCCCCCTTATCACCACCTGCTGGGCACCCACTGTCACACGGACCACCCAGGCTCCTACTGATCACTCTTACTATCTTACTTCTTGGACTACTAAGCCCTCCCCTCAAGGGTCTTCTTCTCACACCTCCCACCCCTACCAACCACCACCAACTGCCACCCACACTGCCACTACCTCTCTTGCATCCTCCATCCCCCCCCCACATATCTCTCTGCAGTCATGTGCCACCATGAACCTCCATGCCGGATCATGTTCCTATCTTTTCCAACACTTATCTCCCTGGCCATCCCTTGTACTACCTGCACTATAACTAGGTGGCAGCTATCCTTGACAATAAGGCAACGATCATTTGCTCTCTTCAGAGTCTTTGCCATACTCCTACTAATTTCAGGAAATGTTCATCCTAACCCAGGCCCCATCTCGCCCAGCCCTAGCTAATCGCACCACGGGCTTGGAATAGCTGCAATAAACATTTGCAGCTTAACCAAAAAAGACAGCAGGGCTCCATTGCTGGATACTGCAACATCAGCCAGATGTGCTAGTACTGACAGAAACCTGGCTCTCCAAAAAAACACATGACTCTTTGGTTGCCCTCCCTGGCTTCACCCTTCACAGAGCCGACAGAATGGGCAAACATGGTGGGGGGTGTGCTGTGTACATCCGTGACTCCATGATATGCCAAGCCCTTCCTATATCTCCATTAGACCATGGTGCCCAAGCCTTATCATTAAAACTTACTCCAGATCCCTCCAGAGCACCTGTAATTCTTACTGTCACATATGTCCCCACAAGAAACCAAGCTCCTGCTATACAATCCCTTGCTAACATCATCTCCGGCTTCTCCCCAAAACAGAACACATCATAGTAGGGGACTTTAATGTGAACTGGCTTGCCAGTTCGGCTTCCCATGCCAAGGACACCTTTGCTGCACTGGACCTGACCCAGCTGATCAGCTAACCTACCAGGGTGAACCCCACTAACGGCTCTAGCACCCTGATTGGCCTTCTCCTCACCAACTGTCCCCAAAGAATCTCTGACCTGGCGGTCCTTCCAGACTCCCTAAGCGATCACTCACCCATCCTCTTTTCCTGGTCATGACTTCAGCAGAAACCCAAACAAAACTATATTGCCCAACTTCGTCTTCGACCTGGAGGCCTCACAAAACTAAGAAAATACTTAACTCAATGGGACTGGGCCCCATCTCCCGGGCCCCTACTATAGATGAAGCCCTTGATTATTTCACCTGTTCTTTTAATAAAGCATGTGACATCTAGGCCCCACTAGCAAAAGTGCAATCCAGAAAATGTAATACCCCCTGGGTCATGCCTGCACTGCTTCAACAGCTAAAGCACAGAGATGATCTCTGGCATAAAGCAGTCGCATCCGGCACGCAGGCGGACAGGCAAGCCTATAAAGCAGCTCATAACAGATGCACTTGGGCCATTAAAGAGGCCAAATCGGGCTACTACAAAATGACCCTTGCCTCCTCCTGGGGGAATACTCGGTTGTTCTGGGACAGTATCAAAGAACTCAATGGCAAATCCCGGCTCCCCCCCCCCACTAACTGTCAACAATGTCCCTACCACCGACCTCCTGGCCATCGCCAACTGCCTCAACTCATCATTCTCTGACCTTAGTGCAATACTCCCAAATAGCTTCTTCAACCCCACTCCTGCAACCCCACCTCCAAACACCCAGCGCCCTTCCATCTCAGGGTGATCTCTACAAATGAGGCAAGGCCTTTTCTCATGAAAGCACTCAGTGGCTCTTGCTATTGCAAAGATTCTTTTGATATGAGAATCCTACATCTAGTACTAGATACAGTCCTCTCCCCACTCACTGACCTCATTCACCACTCCTTAAGTCTGGGGCAATTCCCAGCAGCCTGGAAGACAACCACAGTCACCCCAATACTGAAGAGTGGTGACAGCACCTCCCCCAATAACTACCGTCCCATATCCATTCTCCCACCACTCTCAAAAGCCCTTGAAAAAATTATAGCCACCCAACTCACTGAGTACCTACTTGCTCATAACCTACTTTGCAGGGAGCAGCATAGCTTCAGATATGGGCACAGTACAACTACGGCTCTCACTGAGTTCTCCAATTTTATTCACTCTGTCCTGGATAGAAAATACCTAGCTGGAGCTGTCTTCATCGACCTGCCAAAGGCCTTTGATACAGTCTCCCACCCCTTACTCTTAAGCACACTCCGCCACATAGGTCTGTCCCAAGGGCCCATCTCCTGGTTTACCAGTTACCTCACAGCTAGATCACAATGTGTCAAAATAAACAACACCCTCTCAACCACCCTGCCAGTCCACTCTGGGGTTCCCCAGGGCTCCATCCTCGGCCCCCTATTATTCAGCATCTACCTAAACACCTTGCTCAATTCCTGCTCCGGCAACCTACTACTGTATGCAGACAATGCGGTTCTTTTTGCTCACACTCAGATCCCACAGTATTGCAGTCCTCCCTCCAACACGCATTTAACCAGACTGAAAACTGGTTCATAGACCAAAGACTTGTGATCAATGTAAAAAAGACAAAGACAATGCTCTCTGCCCATCGATAGAATAAGGCCAAGAATACACAGCTAACAATCCTCTACCACTCTCTCCTTCCTCTAGAACAGGTCCATACATATAAATACTTGGGCCTTACATTTGATTCCAGCCTCTCCTTCCATTCACACATTGACACTCTATCATCAGCCATAAATGTCCGTATAAGCCTATTGTATCAGCACAAGGATTGCTTACCTCCGGAAGCCCTTAAACTGGCTGTCACCTCTTCAGCCCTCTCCCTAGTCGATTATGGGCTCACTATCTACTTGGCTGCTGACCACACAGCCCTTAACAAAATCTGCCTTGCCATAAACAAAGCATGCAGACTCCTCACCGTGGCAAACAAGCGTACCCATACCTGTACCCTATATGCCCTGACAAATCTCTTTACCCTAGATGAAAGGCTATTTTATCAAACATGTCTGCTCACAAAGAAAATACACCTGGGGCTCACCCCCTTTGGGGGTTTCTGCCTTTCTCCTATCCTCCCACACCTCGGTGAACACCCGCACTGCCAACCGACAGGTGTGGTCCATCCCATGGGTTAGAACCTCCTTAGCCCAAAGGTCATTCCCACACAGGGCCCCAGCCTGGTACAATGAACTCCCCTCTGATGTCTCCTCCATCTCCAATTTAGTGCCTTTCAAGTCAGCCCTGAAAGAGCACATTCTTGCTTCACGGCGCTGCCAATGTACCAGCTAGTGCTGGATCAACTATCTATCATCTTACGGGACCACCCCGCCACTGAGCTCCTACCGATAGGGCTACCAAACATTACTTATTAACAATGCCTCCTTTTGCTGCGCTCACAAGGTATCTGTCTAATTCTCTACTTCGCTGTAAATATCAAACCTGTTACTCCCTCCCTCTATCAGCAAACTTATTGTTCTCTTGAAAACTGTAAAATACAGCTCTCGGTAACACGTTCAGTGCAATCTGTAGCTGATCTTGATTCTGCAATATTGCATAACTAAAAGAACTGTAACCTTTAGCTGCCATTCTATGTCTATAAGTATTAAGTGTTTATGTTTATTTTTCTGACGCGGAGCCTTTGTAAATGAGTCCCCAACCCAAAGGTTGTAATCCTAAAGTCTGTTAAATAAATAAAATAAATTAAAACAAAGCAGTTGGAAGGGCTAACAGAATGCATAGGAAGGGGTATAACAAATAGAAGGAGGGAAGTGGTGGTACCATTGTACAACTCCCTAGTAAGGTCTCATCTGGAATACTGTGTTCAATTCTGGAGGCCCCATCTCCATAAAGACATAGACAGGATGGAAATGGCACAGAGGAGGGCGACAAAAATGGTGTCAGGATGCAGCATAAGTCATATGTTAAGAGACACAGTTCTCTAAATATGTACTCCCTGGAGGAAAGGAGAAAGAGGGGGGGACATGATAAAGACCTTCAAATATCTAAAGGGGATCAATAGGGTACCAGAGGGGAGCATCTTTCACATGAAGGGAAATAGCAGAACAAGGGGGCACAGCAGGAGACTAAAAGGTGGAAAACGTAGGGGGAACTTGAGGAAATTCTACTTCACTGAAAGGGTGGTGGAGAGATGAACAGTCTCCCCCAGGAAGTGGTGGTGGTGGCCTCGGTTCAGGTATTCAAGAATGAATGGGATAGGCACATGGGAATTATCAAGTTGGGGGTGAAGGGGGGGCTTGCAGCATCTAGGGTACCTTAAGCATTAGAAAGATGGATAGGGCAGACTGGATGGGCCACAAGGCCCTTATCTGCTGACAACATCTATGTATCTATGTATGTATCTATGTTAACAATTAAAAATAAACTCTCATCATTGAAAGTTTAAGGCAACAATAAAGAAATAAAAAAAAAACTACATGGTATCCCATCCTGTCTTTGACTTGTTATTTTTCCTAATGCCTTTGTGTATTTTTTTTTTTTCACATTACCCTCTGAATGGAAATTTGGGTAGGTTATTCTATCTTTTCTATCTTCCATTATTGTAACTAGGTAGAGCCAGTCTGTGTAAAGTACACATTACCTAAGGTATAGAGCCCTCCTTTGTACTGCCGCCTCCTTCCCCACACACAAAGAGGCTGCCCAGCTGATTTTGCCTCCTGGGAGTGAATGAGGAGTCTCCCCCTAGCTCTTGTCTCCCCTTACTAATATATTGTCTATTATTGGTGTACCCATATACTTTTCAAGAAACCCCAGAAATGAATTCCATCTAGTGCTGACCAGTTCTGGCTACCGCCTTAGGCTATGTGCCATTTTCTACATCTCTAGGATCCTCTGACATTCTTGAAACCAGTCCGCTTAGGTGGGGCTGTTCAGACGGAGCCATTTACAAGTAATCATTTTGGAGTAAGCTGTAACCAAAACTATTAAAAGATATTTATTTGTAGGTGTTGTAATATAAAGGCAGGGGGTAACCCTAATACCATATTTGTGTCTTCCAGTGTTAGTATTTCTAGTATTTCAGAACCTGCCTGTTTCCCCTCTCTTAAACACATGGCTATTACGGAGCAGCCTCAGCGTGTGTGTGTGCGCACGCGCATGCATGCATTACCTTATGTGCCACACCTTCTACAGCATTTGTCTGTAGTTCCTGATGAGGAATGACGGTTACCAGGGAGGTTGGAACAATCTGCCATAGCCTGTCCATTTTGACTCTCTCCAGTCATTACTAGCCATAGTTCTGTGAGCCCCCTCCCAGATTTGAAGTCACTGTCTGTAATAGGAGTGTTCAGTTCCTCTTGCCATTTCTGATGTGCTGCCTCTACTGCATCTTTCTACCTCTGGTTCTCCATTAGGTGCATTAATTTAGTAATGCAATGCTTTTTTTCCAACTGTCAGCCAGGGAGTATAACTACCCCAATAGTGGATTCAGTGGTCTACCAAGGGTCTCCTGCATTGTGGGTTTTCATAAGTTTGTCCCTTAGTAGTATCTAAAAAAGTTGAATTGTGAGATCTCTCTTAGGGCCTCAAAGCTCTTTACAAATCCCCCCCCCCCCCAGCTGTCCTAACCTCTGGAGATCTTGTATATCCCAGTGTTTGAATCACTGATCAGTCTTGGCTGGAGGGAAGTCCAGACAATCTACAGTCTGGGTCTGAGGGAGGCACGTGGTAAGGAGGTGATATCTATCTGTGGCTTTTATCCAGACCTTCAGAGTTGCTCTAGTCCATAATTTATCTAGCTTGCTTAGCTTCCTATCTCACATATGGGGATGTGATTAATTCCTGAAGACAGTTTGCTTAAAGGGACACTGTCAAGCCTCTAAGGCCTCAAAGTGTTCCTAGTTTAAAAAAAAAAAAGTAATGATTGTACACTTTCTGTAGAGACAGCTGATGTACTGTAGCTGGTTGCTTGATTATGCCCTGTTTTCTTTTAAAGGAAGGCTGTCCTAAACTGTGGGGGCAATCACCAGGGCTGCAAAAACGCCCGATTAAAACAACAAATATAGTTTAAAATGAATAGCGCTAACCTTTTATTAGTTATTTATTGTTGTACAGTTGCTCCTGGATGCACCATTTTGAAACTGCCGCCGCACGAGAAGACAGAGTGTGACCCAGACATCCCGGTCCTGTGCTGGAATGCTCATAAAAATGAAGAGCAAGGCACATTTACAGTGGATAAAAAGAAACACTGTGCCATGTAGAGGTCTATTAACTGAACCTCTAGAAGTAATTCCCTATGTTAAAAGCTGATACTGATGAATCTGTAACTGAGTGAAGAGAAACCGCTGTAATAACCAAGACACTGTTTAACTGTAACTAGGAGGAACTGCAGTCTTTGATTGGGTAACCAATGTAATAGACCAGAGAGGGGTATTGGATGTGGCCTGCCTGACTTTTAGCAAAGCATTTGACCCAGTCCCACACAAAAGATCAATAAACAAGTTAGCCAGCCTGAAGTGGGTCCCAGAGTAGTAGCCTGGTGATAAGCTGGCTGACCAACAGGTCCCAGAGGGTAATAGTAAACCAAACTGAGTACATTCTGAAGAAAGTGAGGTTACTAGTGGGGTACCACAGGGTTCAATATTGGGACCAGTCCTCTAATGTCTTTATAGGTGACATTGCAGAGGGGCTGGAAGAGGCAAGTATGCCTCTTTGCAGATGACACAAAGCTCTGCAATAGGGTTGATACACAAGAAGGGGTGCAAGGATGAGAAAGGACTTGTAAGATTGGAGGAATGGTCAAAATTATGGCAGTTTAGATTCAATGCAAAAGTGCAAAGTAATGCACCGGGAAACAAAAACCCAGGGAATAGTACACAATGGGGGAGGTATAAACAACAACACAAATGGAAAGGACCTTGGGGTAGCATGTATCAGATGACAGTCAACGTAAGGTAGGTAAGCAATGTGAGAAGACAGTAAGAAGGGCTACTGGGATACTGGGATGGCAGGGAGAGGCATCACCAGTAGAAAACAGAGTTGTTATCCCTCTGTACAGACAGTTGGAGAGACCCCATCTGAGTACTGCATCCAGTTTTGAAGACCCCATCTCCACAAGGACGTAAACAGGATGGAGACAGTCCAGAGGAAGCAACTAAATGGTGCAGGGTCTGCAACAGAAGTCATACGAGGAGAGACTAAAGGAGATTAATATGTTACCCTTGAGGAAAGGAGGAGAGGGGACATGACAGAAACTTATAAGCACCTCAAGGGAATCAACAAAGTCCAAGAGGTGCATCTTTCAGAGAAAGAGATGTGCAAGGACAAGAGACACAATTTGAAGATAGAGGGGATGGCTCAGGGGTAATGTGAGGAAGTATATTTTTCAGAGATTGAGTAGATGCATGGGCAGCCTTCCTGAGGAGGTTGTGGTCAAAACCAGTGGGGAATTCAGAATGCATGGGACAGACAAAAGGCAATTCTTGTGGGGGTAGGAAGAATAGGCTGTTGGTTAACTAGGATCTGCAGCTTATCCAGTAGGTAGGGAAATGGGCAGACTACATGGGCCAAGCGGTCCTTATCTGCCATCAAAGTCTATATTTCTATGTGAAATGGGACACTGCCACACTGGCATAAATGTGAGCAAAGACTGACATAACAGAGCAGACACTGCTTTAACTGGTATACTGACTTACTGTATCTGTTAGGCTAACAGATACAGTAGGTCAGTATACCAGTTATAGCAATACTTACGTGACTGATACGCCTGGTAGGGTACACACTGGTATTGCTGGCAGACGCCTAGTAGCTACAGACCAGTAAGCAGTTAATTTAAATAGGCAAACATTAAACAAATACAGAACTTCAACAAAGTAAGAAAAACATTACAAATAACAACACAAAACAGCAACAATATGCTTATTTGGTAATTAATTTGATTCCTGGCTAGAAGATTTTGTGGGTCATACTCTTTCTCTGTGTGAGTGTGCTAGTCCAACACAGAGAAGGGGAGAGTATGAACCAAAAGTTTCTAGCCAGGAAGTTGGCAGTTTTTTGTAATGATGACTACAACTCTTGTCTCTCCTGCTGCTCTGCTGAGCCCTCACGCCCCGAGTAAAGTCAGACAGCAATTCAAACATTTCATTTTTTTTTTTTTCAGTTGGATGCCCCCACCCCGGTCAAAGATCCGAAGAAGAGATCTAACTAAGGCAGCAGCGATGATCTATTCACCAAAAAAATCCAGGCACTCGGCAGGCACGCATACAGGGGGCACACGCACACAAGGAAATAAAGTTCTTTTATTTTATTCATCAGGCTCAGCAAGACGACAGCTGAAAACTTGAAAACAAGTCTACTCATCATAGACTAACTCAGTCTCAGTGCACTTTCACAATTTGCACAATGTATTTATTCACTCACACTTCACTTGGGACTCAGGAGAACGGATTTTAGACCTGTTCTGGCCTCCAGCATAGACAGTACCCAGGAAAGAAAGGATGGAATGAAACTATGAAAGCAGCAAGCAGGGGCATGCCTCCTGACCTCAGGAGTCGGCAAGACGGGGGACCAGGATCAAGGATCAGGAGGACGGAGTCAGGGTGCGGGGGAGAATGCAGCTGCACCAGGTAGCCCAAGGTCCAAACAACTGAAACAAACACACTGTAGTCAAATAATCCTATCCTAATCTCTTTGCCTTCTTAAATAGATCAGTAGTTTTTTTACTATTTTTTCAAACCCTCCACAGATTACTAATATAATTTATTAAACAGACGTGCTCATTGAAAATCCTGTAGCACAACACTGTCTCTACTCTCTCTACTATTTATCGTCTCAAATAGTTGTAGACTGCAGCACGCACATTACTCTCACCTTATTTACTTGCCGCCAGCCGGACCACATGGCTGTCTGAAACTGTACACACATGATTCTTCTTGCTGAGGCTGCAATGCACCATGTGACTCTCCCCACACACAAACTTGTTGGTCCTTGGATGCTCCCATTACTGGCAGCAAGTAGTAATTACTGTTAAAGTAATTAAAAAAAATAAATTTAAAGCGGCAGTACTCACTTTTGAACTTATAGCACTGTGAGCTTCTGATTGAAACTGCGCCTCTAGGAGTCTTGCGCCCGGGGCGGCTGCCCCTTCCGCCCAACCCTTCCTACGGTACTGATAATATTGTCCTAAAGCAACATATATAAACATTTGTAAAATGTATCATCAGTAGTGCCATTGAGATTTTTTCTCAATTTCTTTTTGTCTCTCTTCCTTAATTAGTTTCCATGCCTGCATGAATTATCTTTGGCTTTTCACTTTTCTTACATTGGCTTCACCTTTTTAATCTCTTCAGTCTATCCAGTATTCTCTCATTCTTTTCCTGCCCCAACCACCATTTTATTTACTTAGCTGTCCCATTTTTTTTTGTGTTTTATAATTCACATTTCCCCCCAGTCACCAAAACTGAATCATCAGGTTGGCAACTTCCCATACCCATCCATGGCCACCTCTTGTGCGTAACCCCATAAGGAATGCAAATTGGCCTCTGCCCCTGCAAGCACTTTCTCTCTCTCTCTCATGGTTTTAAAACAGATAAAACCTTTTCCTCCTATTTCAGCCCCACCACCTTCCTATAATAGCCTTGAAAGTACCACCGCGTGGCCTTGTGATTTTAAATTTGTCATTATCCACTCCAACACTGTACAATGAGCCTCTGCCTCATCTTCCCTCAAAAGTATTTTAAGGTCTCCCCTTAGACATTATTCTGCTCTGCATAAAACAAGAAACACCTACCCTGCATATTGTAGCCACTAAGTTCACTCTACCCAGAGCCTCATCAAGTCACTCTGTTTTTTCTATTGGCACACTTTTTTGGTCCAACACTGTAGGATGATCCTCTACCACTTCCTGTTACTGCTGGGTTCAAATGCTGGATTCATGCTCCAGACAGCTTTGTATGGATCCCAGAAAGCAGTACTGGGGTGAACAACAAGCAATGTGGCCCTTTAGAAGTGATAGGAAAAGGTAGTGGATCATCAGGCAGCTTTCAACCAAAAAAAGCACTAATATGAAAAATAGGGTGACATAAGGGTCTCTCTGGGCTGGGTGGGGAGGGTTGGAGGGGCTGAGATGATTGGGGTGAATTTTATTTTTTATAAAGCTACAAGCAGGCAGAGTAATGGGCAGAAAGGAGTTGGGGACAGTCTCTGTTTAACTGACTGGGGCAGTTTCTGTGTAATTTGGCAGGCAGTACCAAATTCTGCGGCCAGTGCAAAGTTCAGTGGCTGGCCTTGATTTTGGCAGCACTCGCCACATGCCGCAGAGCCACAAAAAACAGGGGGACTTCATAATGACCTTCAACATGAAAGACAGGTAACCCCCATGGAGGAAACATCTAGAGAAGCAAAGCCTAGGTTGAAATTCCTTCAGGCTAAGGATTATTCGAAGTGAACCTCAAGCATGCTGCTTCATTTAACAGGATGAATAGTCTCATTCTGTCTGAATAGTTTTATGCTCCAAAGATGTTACCAAATTGGCCATAAAACCAATGGAATCCCACCATGAAAGGAGTACACCCCGGAGGAAGTGCTGAACTCAGTGCCAAGACAATGATAAAATAACTGAAGAATGACACACTGGCAGTTGCTTCAGGCTTGGCTTCCCAGATACTGTCCTCTGAGCAAGTCTCAAATTAAATGTTGGGGCCAAGCCATTGATGGGAAAGGTCCAGGCAAATGTTGGAGCAAAATACATGAGTGGCAAGGCCCGAGGCAAGTTCCTGAGTGGCAAGGCCCGAAGTGTATCCTTGAGGAGCAGAAGTTGAATAGGGTAGGATGCTAATCACAGAGGGAATGAAAGGGAGGAGGAAGCTCAAGTAGGTAGTGTCACAGATTCATTCAGCGGTCAGCCTCTCTCTCCCAATCTGCAACCTCTGAGCGTGGATTGTGAACAGTTTAACAGAACAAGGTAACCCTCTTGTCTGTTTTGTGGGTTCAAGTCACCTTAGTCCCAAGTTCTGGAGGGATTCAAACTGATAACTTCTTGTTAGCATACCCAATCGTCAGGCTCAGATAAGTCTGTCTTGGGGGGCCAGATATCTTTGCCTATGGGCACCTAATCAGGTATTTCAAATGAACCCTTAGAACTCTATGCAAGACTTTATAGAACTCTTATCTGTTTCCCAGTTTGGTATCACAGTAAGCACATGCACAGTGTCAACTATAACCATTCCAATCTCGACTTATATAAAAAGAAGTTTTCAAGGCACACCAGGCAGTTTCTGTTTTTAAAATATATATCTTTACTTTAAAATAGGAAAACAGTAAAAATACAGAACAAAATATCCCAACACATACAGCCTTAAAACAAACAGGTTTAAAAGTGCAAATTCCTACATACACTCAGACTAGTCTTGTCTAAGGTCCTTACTTCTTAATCTTTCAGTGCTTCGTGATCTCTTTTCTCTCAGTCAGAAATGGAAAATGAATGTGAATCTCTCTATATATGAGTCTGCTCAGTATATTTAAAGCAGTCTTGAGCGGCCTTCTCTCTGAGGTCACCTAACTCCTCCTTTTGGTGTATTACAATTTATATTTTATAACACAGGATGTCCTACTAAGATATTTAAAAATAATAGATGACCCAATGAATCGCTTCTTCCTGTGACTGGTCCAAACCGGTCTGTGCTCTGCTTACCCAGACATCAAAACTCTCTTTGATGTAAGTAACTGTATATTCAAAGCAAATGTATATTGGACTCCATAATTTAGTCTGGGACCTGGTATCCCCAGACATCAAAGGTCTCTTTGATGAAATGAGCTGGCTTCCTGGGAGAATACCCATAACACTGGCCGGTGTCCCTTTTCTCAGGACACTTAGTGCACATCAAATGATCTCCCTGAGGGCACCATAAAATGGATATCTTGGTTCCTGCCTTCAAAGCAAACTAACAAGGTAATTGCACCTCAGATATCTGCAGATTAAGCTACCTTCTGTCCTTTGAACTTATTCCTGGGGGGTTTTGATGTGTCAGTTTCACATGCTGTTTCAGCATCTCTCATTACAGACAGTCCATGACCCATTTTTATATTTACAAAAAATGATCATACAGCACTCAGAACTGGCTGTCCATGTCACAGGTAGCATAAAAAAGAGGGTGAAGCTTGGGTAGGTAGATAGGTAGCCCAGTATGAGTTGTACAGAATAAGTGCTGAGCCCAGAGGAGAAGGACTGGTCAAAAACCTAGGTAGACTGGTAGACATTGTAAAAGGGGCAAAGTAGCAGGCTGAGTGTCCAATCCAGGAGGAAGGGTCAAAAACACAAAACACAGAGCATGAACTTGCAGTGTGGCTGGCCTGGGTACAAACCCAAAAAAGCAAACAAATTAAATGCATGCAGCACTACTTTTGAGAACAAGACCAGTAAAGCAGGGAGGGGAGGCCAAGGATGGAGGGGTGACACCACAGGTAAGGGAAGCAGGCAGGGGTCAGAGAGCCAGACAGAGAGTGGGGGTCAGCAGAATTGAAGGCAGCACAAGGTAGCTGGAGGGGGCAGAGGATGAGCTGCAGTGGTGTGCACAGTAGGAGGGCACCCACAAAAGGACTCAAGTCAATAGGTATCAAAAAATCATACCATTTTACTAATAAAATGCAGCCATAAAACATCACTGGAGTTGCAGATGGAAAAACCGTTGGAAGCTACAAATGTCAGGGTAACTAAACGTTTTCACCTAGCTGCTACTCAGGCTTTTTCAGAGTAATGTCCGCTCAGTTAGAATAGGCTATTTAAAGATAGAGTGCACGTGCAAATACAAACACCAGTCACCTCTAACTGGGTTAAATAAAAACAAATTGTGATGTTTACACTCACGTAATGACAGGCTAGCAATAGTAGCATAGTGGCAGCAACTGAGACAGTTGACAAAATGGATAGATCGCAAATGCTCATACCAAAAACAATAAACAGATCACAGAATAGAGACAGATTCGTATGGCCCTTTGTTACCATGTTTTCAGTCCAGCATAATGAGATTAGAAAAATAATCTCAGATAACTGGTCTGTTCTTAATCTTGAACCAAAATTGAAATATGTAGTACAAGATGGACCAAAGACAGTTTCTCGTAAAACAAAAACTATCTCTGATGCAGTAGTTTGAAACACCTTGTCACCAAAATGTCCTGACAGGATCCACTGGCTACCTCCTCCCCACCAATGGTACACATAGGTGTGGAAATTGTATGTATTGCCCCTATATTAAACAGGGGAAACAATCTGAACATCCAGTTACAGGAAGAATTTTCAATATAAATTCCTTTATTTCCTGTATATCAGAAAATGTAGTGTATTTATTAACATGCAGTTGGGAATACTACATGGTACATACCACCAGAAAATTCAAACAGCGCATAGGAGAACATGAGCACGCTATACAACATAATGATATGTCCTATGCAGTAGCGAAACCCATACAAAATAACCTTGATGTGGAACACACAATTAAATTTACAAGGACTGAACTGGTGGTTTTAAGCCCTCGAGGTGGAGACCTTCAGAAATTAATAGGTAGACATGAGAGCTGATGGATTTATGCATTGTGGGCAAGGTCAGATAAGGGCATGAATGAGAACATTGATCTCTCTACTTTTTATCTAAATTATGAAATGAACTCCATACAGATTGAGATGCTTGTTTGCAAAGCCTCCTGTTACATGCTGAATTTTTAGTGGACTAGTAAGGCGTAATGACTGAGCCACAACACTCAGTGATGAATTTATTTGGTACTTGAAATTAAGATATAATAAAATAATTAAAGTACGTTGTGGCCATTATCACAGCGTTTGTGAAAAATGGTATTACATTCTGTAATAGAAAAGATGAATGTGAAGTGATTTATTAATGGCTGGAATTGAGTGTTGTTAGCTTGTCATTGCATGAGTGTAAACATCACAATTTGTTCTTATTTAACCCAATTAGAGGTGACTGGTGTTTGTATCTGCACGTGCACTTTATCTTTAAATAGCCTATTCTAACTGATGGACATTACTCTGAAGAAGCCTGGTAACACTGGGTGAAAATATTTAGATCTTACATCGACAGGGCTCTTGCAGTAGGTAATTACATATAGGACTGAAGCCGGCAGGCGTCAGGACCCCACGGAAAAATTTCTAGCTAGCAGTATCTGGCGAGGGACCGCCCCCACGTCAGGTGGCCGGCGTCAGACGACATCGGTATAAATGGGAGGTCCCTCACTCCTGCCTTCCAGTTCTTTCCTGCCGTTTGCTTTCGACAGCGCTTCGCGGTTAAGTTCCACTGCTCATCAATCAATCATCGCCAGTAGTTATACTGTCGTTTTTTTCTTCGATTTTTCGATTATATTCGTCAACGATTTTCTTACCTGCCGTGTATGTCATCCCCTACCATGTCCGAGCACAAGAACAAGTGCAGCTCGTCGCTATACAACTCCCCGCACAAGGAAGGCCATTCGGTTGCTTCTTATCTGCCTAGGCCCCGACCACCCCGTGGATTCCTGTCAGCAATGCCTGAAGTTCAACATGTCTACCTGCAAAGACGGCAGCAGTCTTGGAGGCTCACATGCTAAAGAAGATGCCCTCCATGGAAAAGGAGCTGAAAAATCTCCAACAGGCTTCCACCTCTCCCAGGGCTTTAAGAAGAAGTAGGAGAAGCACCAGGTCCAGGACTCCTCATCACAGCTGCAGTGACTTCGCTGGGGTCGCCGCCCTTCAGGTAACATCCCTCCGCTGGACTGTTCCCCGATGGTTGTCTTGGTGGTGTCTGAGACAGCGCCGGCCCCCCAGCTGGTTCATGCTCAGGCTAGTCAGGAGCTTCTGGGACAAAGGAGGCATCCGCTCCCCGGTAATGCCGCCTGCACGACCCTTCTGGTTCGAGCATCTCCGGTAAGTTGGGCATCGGCTCCTCCAACATCCTCCCGGAGCTGACCATTACGTTGCTCGACCCTTCGGGGCAGCACATGGTTGTCAAGCCACCCATCAAGATTGCCTCCCCTGCGCGGCCTTCTTCGGGTACTGGGTCCGATCAGTCAGACGTTGGCTCCTCCGACACCTGCCCGGATCCTGCCAGTCAGATGCCCGACGGCCCGCCCAGTGGTCACTCGGTGACGGAGCCTATGCTGTATCCTCTGACCTTATCCAGCACCGCCGACTCCTCACAGCCTTTGCCGCTGCAGTCCAAGGCCCCTGCGTCTCCCCAGCTGGACCCGGAGGATCCCTCCAGCCCTCCCCCAGACACCTCTGGGAACTCTTTGGGGCCTCCATCAGGCCTTCCTCCTGTAGGTCCTGATGGCCTGACGTTGGACCCTTGGATGCCGGCCCTGTCGCTGGCCGATGTCTCTTTGCCAGATGTCACCACGATGCCGGACCTGATGCCCACTGGGCCACCAGTTCCAGGCCCACCTGCAGGGCTTCTTCCAGGACTTTCTACCCCAGTAGAGCCCCTAGTGCCGGAACTTACGCCATCTTGTCTGACGCTGTCTTATCCAGCTCCACAGTATCCGGCACTGCAGTACCCGATGCCGCAGTATCCAACGCCGCAGTACCCAATGCCAGGCTTCCCACTGTTGGGCTATGGATACTTGCCCTACAGATACCCCCAGTAACAGTATCCCCCTCCTCCACCACCCCCTCAGCTGCCGGTGGATCTGAGGGAGACTCTGGCTTCTTGGTGGGCTGAGGCCAAGGCTCAGCTCACCAGAGAGGTAGAGAGCCACCTCCCGATGATGGACCTGGTCCTGTACCCCCGTTGCCGGGGGCGAGAGACCCCTCCCCCCAACCCCAGAGACATTGATATGGGGTCTAAGGCTGGGGATGGCACCTTGCCCCCTAGGTGCTGTGTTCCTCCCCCGAGTGGGAAGGGGTCTTCATCTCCTTCTTCTTCTTGACTCATCAGAGACTCCTGTGACAGCTCTGATCCAGACAAGCCTTGCACTCCTGACAAGCCCAGGCCCAGGACTCCTCCGAAGTCCTCTCAGAGGATCCCTTATTTTCAGAATTGCTAAGAAAATCCAGGCTCTTCATCAGTGGAAATCTCTGGAGCCAGATCCACAGAGGCAAGCTAGCTGCCCATTTGGATTTGCCTGAGGTCACTCCACGTTAGTTCCACACTGGATCGAATCTCACTTGACCTCATCTCACTATCTGGAAACAACCATGACTCTTTCCCTTCCTCGGAAGGCAGATAGGCTGTATCAGGCCTCAAGGGATTGACTTTCTCTCGTCACACCCCAAGGCTGACCGGTCGTGATCAGTGCCGCCCACGGCCGCTCGGGTTAACCCAAACACCTGAGCTCATCCCCACCCGAGAGGAATCCCACCTTCTGGACCAGTATGGCAAGAAAGTCTTTCTTTTCCACTCTGGGTATCAGAGCCTGAACTATGTGGCTCACATGGGGATTACCGGAAGGCTATTCTTAGCGAGGTGGAAGCCAAGTTGGACACCCTTCCTCTGTCCCAGACTAAACAGCAAGTGGCAGATCTAGTCTGCCAAGATGTTCAGCCAGTAGGCACATGCTGGCGGTTACCACGATGCAGTGGACACTTCTGGATGAAGTTCAGCATCTCGCCGTGGAGTTGCAGTGACATGCCTGGCTTTGGGTGTCAGGTTTGGCCTTGGAAGTACATCCACGCCATCCAGGATGCCCCCTTCCGAGGTTCAGTGTTGTTCGGTGGTGATGTCAAGGACATCATTACCAGACTGAGAGAGAAGGGCACTGCTGTCAAGGAGGTTGACTCCATGTACAGAACCTCTCAAGCACAGCGTCGTTTCTTTCACTGTCGCACACGACCTAAGGCAAAACCACAAGGAAAGCGGGCCAACAAACGCCGGGCCCCTCCGGCTGTGAGACCCCCCCACCCAAATGGGCTGTGGGTGCTCCAGCCACAGTGCTCCCACACCTCCTGACTCCCTCCTCTCCCACAGCCTCTGGTTGATCTCCCTTCATCTGCCGGGTTGGGAGAGGATCACTACCGACTCTTGGGTCCTTCAGCTCATAGCAGAGGGCCACACCATAGAACTTCTTCAGAAACCTCCCAGACCCCCCAGGTCGTCATCTTACTCCCCGAACATCTTCTCAGAGTTCAGGAAGAAATCTCCTCCCTTCTGTTGAAGGAGTCAATGGAACCCGATCCTCCGCTCTTCGGGACGGGCTTTCTCCTATTTCTTCCTGTCCCTTAAGACGATAGAGACGCGGAGGCCCGATTCTGGACCTCAGCTCTCCAAATTTGTTCATAGAGTACAAAAGGCTCAGGATGCTGTCCCTACAGAGTCTCCTGCCCCTCCTTCGACTGGAACTGTGGCTGTGTGCTCTGGACATGCAAGACGCGTACCTGCATATCCTTATCCGCCCTTCCCACTGCAAATACCTCCGGTTTGCTTTCTAGGGGGACCACTACTAGTTCAAGGCCCTCCCATTTGGTCTTTCCTTAGCCCCCTGAGTATTCACCAAATGCCTGTCGGTGGTGGCGGCCCACCTGCGTACCCAGGGAATGCAGGTTTTCCCATACCTGGATGTTTGGCTCCTGGTAGCCCCATCCAGGGAGGAGCTCCTGTGTTCCCTTTGCCTTACCAGGCAGGTTTTTATCAGCCTGGGTATTACCATCAACCAGGCCAAATCCCATTTGATCCCATCTCAACGCCTTCAGTTCATCGGGGTGATTCTGGACATGACCACCAGTATGGCCTTTCTACCCCCAGACAGGGTGGCCACAATCCAGGCTCAGACAAGCTTCTTGTCCTCTCACAGGCAGATTCCCTCCAGGCCGGTCATTCACCTCCTGGGGCTCATGGCAGCTGCAATTCGGACAGTTCCGAGTGCTCAGCTCCACATGAGAATCTCTCAGTGGACTGTTCGGTCTCAGTGGGATCAATTGGCTCCATTACTTGGACCAAGAGGTGCAGTCTCGGACCCCTCATGATTCAGGATTTGCACTGGTGGTTGTCAGGAGAACCTTTGTCGGGAGTTCCAGTCTGCCTTCCTCCCCCCTCCCAAACACTGGCAACGGACGCCTCAGGCGAAGGTTGGGGAGCTCATCTGGGATCCCAGCACACCCAGGGCTCATGGTTCATACTCAGGCAGTTGCTTCACATCAACATGCTCGAGCTCAGAGCGGTGTTGTACGCTTTTCAAGCGTTGCGCCCCTTTCTGCTTCCCAGTCACCTGGCTGTCCAGATTGACAACATGAGTGTAGTCTGGTACCTCAACAAACGGGGGGGGGACTCTTTCCTACCCTCTTTGTCAGCAAGCAATGCGGGTCTGGGAATGGGCGACCCTACACAACCTTCATCTCATGGCGGTCCACGTCCTGAGGTTAGAGAAATCGTTGGCAGATCACTTGAACCAATCCTTGGCACAACCTCATGAGTGGGAATTCAACCAGGAAATAGCAGATGGCATCTTCCTACATTGGGGAACCCCTCAGGTCAAACCTGTTCACATCCCCAGTAAGCAAAACTGCCCACCTTTTGCTCGTCACTGGCCTCCAGGGCGGCCACTCTGGAGATGCCTGTCTCAAACTGGAAGTGCAGATTTGTCTATGCTTTTCCCCCAATTCCATTGATTCCGAGGATCCTGCACAAGCTCAGCTCAGAAGGGGCCTGTATGATTCTCATCGCTCCCTTCTGGCCCAGGCAAGTTTGATTCTCTCTTCTGCAACAGTACTCAGAGGAAACTCCGATTTCTCCTCCTCTTTCGCGACTGCTGTTGACCCAGGATCGGGGATCCCTGGCCCATCTGGGCCTCAGGTCCCTTCAGTTGCATGCTTGGCTCCTACAGACGTAGCACAAGTCCGTTTTGGGGTTTCTCCTCAAGTGGCAGAGATCTTGGTGGAGGCCAGGAAGCGTCCACTTGCCTCCATCTATGCCATAAAATGGAAAGCGGTTTTCCATTTGGCTTCGCTCCAAAGACTTGGAGCCTTCTCCTGCCCCCGCCAGGCAGCTACTAGACTACATGCATTGTCTCTCTTCAACCTGGGTCTCAGTCATTCCTCTTTGAAAGTTCACATGGTGGCTCTGGCCGTTTATCATGTTTCCTTTGGGGACAGAACTTTTACTCAGCTGGAGGTTGCGAAGACCTTTCTACGAGGGGTTCTTCATTTGAGACCCCCCCCCATTTGGGTTCCTGCCCCTCCTTGGGATTTGAATTTCATTCTTGAGAAGCTTACGCTGCCTCCCTTTGAGCCAGCAGCCTCAGCAGAACTTAAGTTCCTTTCATGGAAGGTTCTCTTCCTAGTGGCCATTACTTCCGCTCAAAGAATTTCCGAGCTTCAGGCCTTGATGTGCAAATTCCATATCTGATTTTCCATAAAGAACGTGTGGCTCTGCGCACCAATCCTAAGTTTCTCCCTAAGGTGGTAGCGGAATCTACATTGAACCAGTCCATTGAACTGCCTGCCTTTTTCATGCAGCACTCCAATCACGGGGAGTATCTTTTGCATACCCTGGACATTCACCGGATTCTGAGATACTACACCAATAGGATGAAGGATCTCAGAAAGACTGACCAATTATTTGTTTCTTTTGCCAGCAAAAGAGAAGGCACAGCTGTTTCCAAACAATGTTTGTCCAAATGGTTGGCTCACTGTATCACTTTCTGCTACGACAAGTATCACAGGACCTTGCCAGGTCAGGTCAGAGTCACTCCACCAGGGTGTCAGCGGTGACCTCTGCTGCCTGTTTCAAGAATGTGTCAGCAGCAGATATTTGCACCACCGCAACTTGGACTTCTGTCCATACCTTCATGAAACACTGCAGTTTGGACGTTGCTTCTGTCTGTAGAGCCGGCTTCGGGTTGGCTGTTCTGCAAGGACTTCTTTCTTAAGTCCTTTTCAGCAAGTGGATCTCCTATGAGTAGTTTCCTCCTCCCATGTGCTTCTTTTTGTTCCAGACTGCTTGGGACTCTGTCCTATATGTAATTACCTACTGCAAGAGCCCTCTCGAAGTAAGATAGTACAGTTAAGTAAGAACTTACGTAACAGTAGATCTTGAGGAAGGCTCTTACAATCTATATCCCGCTCTCCATCCCCTAAGCTTTTCAGCTCTGTTTCCAGTAGAAACATCTGCTTCTCTCTTGTCTTACCTTTTTGGCCTTTGGCGGGAAAGAACTGGAAGGGCGGGTGTGAGGACTGCCCCTTTATACCGATATCGCCTGGACGCCGGTCACCTGATGTGGGGTGGTCCTCGCCAGAGACTGCTAGCTAGAAATTTTTCTGTGGGTTCTGATGCCTGCCGGCTTAGTCCTATATGTAATTCACTTACTGCAAGAGCCTCTCTTGAAGATCTACTGTTACAGTAAGTTCTTACGTAACTGTACTTTATCCTGGCATTTGTAGCTTCCGACAGTTTTCTGTCTGCAACTCCTGTGATGTTTTATGACTGCATTTTATTAATAAAATGGTATGATTTTTGATACCTATTGACTCGAGTCCTTTTGTGGGTGCTCTCACTATTTTTTGATATGGTTGATGTAATTTAAGTGAGCGCCACATCAACTCCAGGTGCTCTTTCATTTTTTGGTTTTTTATTTCATGTCCAGTAGGAGGTAGACAGCTGAGGGGCAGCAGCAGTAGGAGCAGCACAGCAGAGGACAAGGAGAGCAGATAAGTGCCAAAGTGAGAATGCAGACTAAGAGGATCAGCAGGATGGAAGGTAGAGGCAAGAGAGGGCGTGCAGGAAGGAAATATAAACCAAAGAAGCTGGACGCAGGCAGACACAAATGAGGGAAGCAGCAAACTGGACCAATGCCAGCAGGGAAAGCAGCAGAGTCAGTGGGCAGAATGCCTGAAAACAGGAGCCATGGATAGGGAAGTGAATGGAATTAGGCTAGTGAAGAGGATGGAGCAGGTAGAAGTGGACAAGACGGTTGGGCAGGTGAACCAGCAGCTGTGTGTTGTTGCAGTGAATGGTATCTAAAGGACACTAAAGGACACTTGTGCATGCTCAGATTAAGTACCACAGGAAGAGAGCATGAGTGTGTGTTGTCAGGGTCTCCATTCTACCACAGGCTAGCCCTTCAGCCAAGGAGCTATCTGTTTATAGAAGGCTTTTTCAAATCATATAGGACCTTGCCAGTTAGGTATTATTATTTTGCTGCACTGTTTTCACTTCCCATAGTGTAGTATTGACATTGTCTGCCTGATATATATTGCTTCCTCACTCCTTCCTCTTTCTGTATTGGTGTTGTTGGATAGTGTCTAGTGCACTGAGACATGGAAAGTGCATAATTAAATAAAATGTACTACTATTTGTTTTGAGAAAATGTGATCGATCTTCAGCTTTTGCCTAAACCACCACCAGAACAGGTAGATGGGACCTTGGTTTAATGTCCCCTTCCTAAAGACCATTAATTATTTCAGATCTAAAATAAATATTACAAGCACAAAATGAGAGGAAAGAGCATCTAAAAAAATCTGAGAAAAAAATGTGATCTAAGATGGATTAAAAAGCAATGGGTACAACATTTTCCATCTCACATATAAACAGCTACTGTAAACAGGCGGTATGCCAACATGTGCAGTGAGTATGCCTGACAACACCCTTGAATTAAATGTCTGCATCACTGTTTGATGCAGTTTCAAATTGTGCTGTTGAATCATGCTTTTGTGGTGAAGCAAAGGCATTATAAATACTTGGTTTCATTATTCCACTGGTCTAATGCAAAAATGGAAGCTTGCAAAAGCCTCAGCTTAATAAAGTCATGTGACTCTACAGCAAAGGCAGCCTGGCACATAATTAAGTGTTAGCTGGCCCACATGAAAACAGGAAATTATCAACAAAACTGGAAGTTTTTATTTCAGTTACAGACTACACAGGGGAAATGAGGCCTCCGGTCAGTGCTGCATTTATTTTGTTCTGACCTATGGCGCTAATGACTCAGTTTTGGTACTATGTAGTTCCAGACACCAAGTACAGTATGTTCTGCGGTGGGTGAGAAACAAAACTTCCCATCTTTGTTTTACATCAGAACTTTATTTTTATGGGTTTTTTTTTGTAAGGAAGTACCTTGGGCACCTATTTTCAGTAGTTTAGCACAAAGCTAAACATGTTAGTGCTGCACTAACCAGGAATAGTGTGACTGGACTGGTTGAAGGACATATTCACCAGCCCAGTGCACAGCACTAACCTGGTAGTGAGTACATGCATATATATACTACTGTGCCCATGCAAATGAAGGATTCCCTGTCCCCTGCATACACAGTGCAGCAGTATACAAGAGTTTAAGATCTCTAAACAGATGAACCTGCTGATCTGTTTAACCCTTTCAAAACTCTGTGATTGGCAGAGCACACAGCAGTGTGTGTTGTCATCCCACCCTCCCAAATGCCAGTATGAACATTCATAGCCCTATCATTTAATGATCCCTAGTGTCTAGTAGCCCCCCCATCATGGTCTCCTTCATATGCCCCAAAACAGTATAGTAGAATGATCCCTCATAGTCTAGTGGCGCCCCCAACCCCGAATCACAAGTCTGAACCCCCTTTCCTGTCCTGTCCACTTAGATCTCTCCTGCCCTGCCCATGGTGGCCCCCCCATACCCCAGCTGGCAGCATCCTCCCCATCATGGCAACCGGCACAGACCCTCCTCTCAGTACCTTGGCCAGCCACTGTCTGAGTGACAGGGAGAGTGCTCATCTAGTGTAGAAACAGCTGTTTCTACAGCACACGTGTGCTCACTCCTTGTCACTCGGATGGGTGGTTTGGGTGGATAGCAGAGGGGCTGTGCTGGTCTAATCACAGGAAGGGGCAGCCATCTGGGATACATGGGGGCCACTGGGAGAGAGGGTAGAGGGACCTGATTGGGCAGGACATTGAGGAGTTCAGACTTGAAATCAGGTGGTGAGGGGTCATTAGACTGCCATAGATCATTCAACTATATTACTCAGGGCATATGAATGGTGATTGGGGATGACGACACAAACTCACTGAAGTGAATGAAAGTTACCAGCAGGACACCTGGTTGAAGCGACCCTTATAAAACTTAGGCTCTGTGTCTTCACAAACCCAGTTGCTTGAGGAAAAGTCAATTTCTTGTAACCCACCAAATATGGACGCCTACCTTAGTATCTGGAGCCCCAGCAACCACATGCCCCCCATGCCAATGAACAGTTATTTTTACTTCCTCAGTCCTCTAATCCACAGACATGCTGTGTGGGGGCTGGGGAAACAGCAGCAGCAGTAAACCTTGAGTGGGTGGCCCACTTTTAACGTCAGTCATTGCCACACAGTGGGGCAGAAGTGATGGGGCAAACAGGAGCAAGTGAGGTTCTCCCCATCTCTAGGAACTGGCAGCAGGGAGGGTCAAAAATCAAGACTCAACACCAGTTACAAAGAGGATACACGCAGGAGCATTCATGGGGTGCAGGGAGAGTGAGAGAGCAGCTTTGCTTCCGACTCTTTTCCCATAGCTTCACTGAGAGAACAGGCAAGCTGCTCACTCCAAGAGAGAGAGACAGTCCAGGACCCAGAGCAGGCAGTGGGGTTGGGACAGAGATAGTATTGAAAAGGGTCTGTTCTAGGGGACAGGGTGTGGCAGAGTAAAGCAGCAATCAACTGAACTAGAAAAAACTTTGCAACCAGTCCACTAGTTGGTACAGTTACAAATAAAACTCCTGACACAATAAATTGAAAATAAAGTAAATACTTTTATTGAATGTGGTGGTATGCAAACAAACAAAAGGAAGCTCTCTACAAATTACTCAGTGTTTCACATCATAACCATGACATGTCTTCGGGGCCACTGAAGAAGTGTTCTGGTTATATGTATATGGTGCTGAAGGGTGATCTCTTGTGGTTTAACAAGTGTCTCTCATGTTGGTTGGGCGAGAGGACTGCAGAAGGAAGCTGAGTGGTTCTGTCTTCCCAACCAGTATGAGAGACCCTTGTAAAACTGGAAGAGACCACCTGCATAAATACCATATAGGTTTATGGTCATGATTGGAGGACCTCTATAGATATGAGTGTCACCTTGTACAATCTTAGGGCAAGAGGATTGTGAATCAAAAGTAAGAAGTTCTGTCACCTAAGGATACAAGAGTCAACACTCTGAGAGCCATAAGAAGCACATGACCAGACCCATAAAATTAGTAGAGATCAGGTAACTTTCTTTAAATTACTTTTTTTTCCTTTTTAATATGTTGATGGCATGGGTAGATCGGCAGAAGCCCATTGCAGTGGCTTAACACATGAGGTACTCTTACAGAAATAAGAGTGCCTTCACACACAACTGAAGTAAGCACTGTGATTTGTCAGGAGTGTCACATGATGTTACCGCAATCTATAATACACATTATATGGCAATGACTTGCCAGTGCTATATATAGGGAGTGCTAGTTTGTAATTCCTTTTTGGATTTATTTGCTCTTTTTAGTTGCCTTTCCCCCTCAGTGTGTTCATGTTTATGCTGACGGGAGACGACGGGGACACACACAACCAAGTGGTGTGCATTTTGGTTTAGTGCGGTGGTGTGTAGGCCATAGGACTATCACTTCATGGCTAGGTTGTGAAAGCTGCAGGATGGTTTGAAAGTGAAAAGAAGTAAAACATTTTTTTTGGGGGGTGCACAACATTTTGGGGTCTGGACCATGTGGTCTGCTGTGAAAAAAGTGAAATCGATTAGCTTTCACAGTTATTCAGACAGCAAAATCTGGAAAGAGTGTGTCAAATGTGCAACACGAGGTGCAGACTGTACCAAGAATAAGAGATGCAGCCATTCTCTTCATTGATTGGCAGATCACAATCCATTACCATATAACATGATGTAAAATGTTGGGTAATTTGTGGGCGCATGCTTTTGTTTGTATGCACACCACCATAATTCAATATACATAAGCACTTTATTTTCAATTTATTTACATCAGGATTTTAGTTGTGGCTGTACCAATTGCTTGACTGGTTGCCAAGATTTTTCTGTTTGACTCATTAATAAAATAAGCCCACAAGACGTTTATAAAGGCAGTAGGAGCTGTTATAAAAGGCAGGAAAGTCAGGAGGACCCCAGCATAAAAAAACATGCCTGCTGCCATGTCTATGGACCTCCTTGCAGGAATGGGAGAAAGGGTCAGAGGTACCCAGAGTTTCATCTGCAAGTTTCCACCAATCGTGAACATGGGTTTGCAACAGCATGCACGTGAAACCTCAGACTAAGGACCCAGATGAATACTTTCTTCTGAAATTCTCTACCAATCAGGATTCCACTTCTGAAACTATAAAAAGATGTGAGAGACAGAAATCTTGGCTCAGTTCTGCACAGCCACTCATCTAAATGGCTGCAGAACTAAGAGCCAGCAAGAGAAACTGTGACTGCTAGGCATCAGAGAAGTTTGCCATGTTTGAAAGTGCATTTTAGTCTGAACATAAGTGCCAGAATGGGGAAGGGGGGGCAAAAGGGATGGTAGCCACTCCACTTTTTATTTCTGTATGGCAAAAACTAGTATAGAAATGAGTCTGAATGAAGTCTGAAGGAGGAGACTACAAGAGGCAAACAGGATGTGGGAATGTATCAGACAGGGGTTCTCAAGTCACAGTGAGAAAGGTATCCTGCCATGGTACTGACCCCTTGTCAGACAGCACCTGAAACACAGAGCACAATTCTGGAATCCCCACTTATAAAGAAGAAGGACATGTTAGACAGGAAACAGTTTAGGACAATAAAGATGATACAATGCAGCAGGGAGTAATGACTGTAAGAGACCTACAGAACCTCAGTATGTACTCTCTGTATGTACCCTAGGATACTGTATGTCAAGTTCTTGGTAGTGCACCCCTGAAAAGACACAGACAGGGTGGAGGTTGTTCAGAGAAAGGTGATTAAGATCATGCAGGGGTTGCAACAGAAGCCCTATAAGGAACGACAGAGAGTTTCTATATACTCTCTGGAGGGCAGAAGAGTAAGGGATGACATGATCAAGACCTTTAAGTACCTTACAGGGGTGAACAGAGTGCAGGGAGGGAGCCTCTTCCAAAAGGGGATAAGCTTCAGGATTAGGGGACATGCAGTGAAACTGAAGGGGGACAATTTCAGGAAGGCTGTGAGGAAATACTTCTTTACAGAAAGGGTGGCAAAGGCATGAAACAGACTGCCTTTCAATGCTGTGGAGGCTAGCATGATTGAAGGAGACAGACACAGGGGTATATTTCAAATATGAAGGGGTTATCCCCAGAAACCATTTAGGACATGCGAAGGTACAATAGGCAGGGAACCTTTGGGCAGACTGGATGGGCCTATTGGTCCTTTTCTGCTGAACATTTTTTATGTTTCTATGTTCTTCTCTGGAGGACAGAAGGGAGAGAAGACACATAATTGAGATATACAAATGCTTTCAGTAAGACCCTGACCACACTAGCAATTTTTCCATGTTTAAACCATGTTTTTTTATAATAACAACTTTGTTAAGCATATTCAAACAGCTTAGTACAAAAATTATAAATCACAAACTATCTTATAAATGCCAGCGAAAGATTAATGGCTACATCATCTACAAATCACAATAAAGCAATCTAAAAAGTGTCGTCACCATATTGAAATAATGTTACTGCACAAATCTATACAGGAGGTATAATATATGATTATAACCAACTCATGATACAATCTGTACAACTCTAACCTAACTATGAAGGAGGATCAAGGATAGGGTCATCATCTGGTCTATGGGCGATAAAAAATACAAGTTCTCAAATGTCTAATGACTCATAAACTAAGGTACAAACGTCGGGTCTGATTGCACTTAAAATAATACCCATTTCTGCCAAATTAACTGGAAGGCTGAAAGACAGTTCAAATATCTACAAGTGCACATCTCATAAATGTAAGTGGAATCAACCACATTTATCCAGTGTATGTAACAGGGAATTTGTGTAGTAAACCAGGATCTAGTAATAATCTTGTTTGCACAAACAATAAGAAATTAATAGCAATTTCTGCTGCGGTTTACCTAACTGAATATCTAAAGGAGGAATATGTAAAGCACTAACTGAGGAGACAATGGTAAGGAAATATTAAATAATTCTGAAATAATACATAATCTCTTCCCAATAGGACTACAGGAGAGGGCACGACCAAAAATGTGAACATGGTCCACCACCAGATTCCCGCAACCTCTCCAACATTCAGCAGAAAGACCAGGCTGAAACCTAGCTGTGGTAACCGGTGTCCAATAAAAATTGATTCTATATTTCCAGGAAAACTCTTTTAAATACGGGGAAGTAGTTAATTTAATTGTTATAAGAGAGTATTTTTCCCATACTGAAAACTCACAAGCAGACTTTAAAATCAAAGTTCCATTTATGTTAAGTCAATGAAGTAGATTCTTCAGACTGAGATCTAAGAGCTGAATAAATATGCCCAATTAAATGAGGACAGGCCTTGGCTAACTGATGTTGTCAGAGTAACACAAAAACCAGAGAAAAATCTGGCAGTTGCCTGTGAGCAGGAGGCAGTGTATTGATAAAGGCCCGTAGCTGCAGACACCTGTAATGATCAATGAAAGATATTGCATATGCTGCTCTTAGCTCCGGTTTTAAACCATGTTACCTCTGTTAAAGTGCTTTAAAAGTATTGTGCCCAGGCTGTGGCACGCTGAAACTGTGTAACAATCTGTGTTCAAAAACCATGTTAAAACCCTGCTCTGAGCACTGCATTAGCAGCAGTGTGGATGCAATCCATGCTGTAACACAATTTAAGGCAACCATCACCACACTGCAATCTCTAATTTTGGGCAGCCATGAAGAAAAGCAAAAGACTCACAGGCATTTCCAAACTGCAATGAGTTCCCGAACGAATGGTGTAATTGTATTCTGGATCCATTGCTGTGTCTGATCGCGTTACTGCATGCATTACAGTACCCACAATGCTTTGCAGTACTGCCACAATCATGTCTGGAACTCAAACAAGCAAGCACAGTGTCGGTGCAATGTGGATGCTCCAACAACTGTGTTCATGCACAGACATGAAAGCATGTTTAACCACATTTTGTAAAACTGCTGCCAGTGTGGATGGTGACCTAAATGGATAAACCTGCTGGATTTGAACTACTAATCAAAGTAAGGAGTGAAGCAAACACTAGGGTTCATGACCTGATATGTGTGAGGAGTAGTTTTAAAAAAGATGTGAAGAGCTTTTGGGTTTTTTTTTTTTTTCACAGTAAAGGTGGTCAAAAAGTGATAATCTAAGAGTGACTGCTGACTCCATTTCAGGTGCCAAGAACATGTGGGACATGTGTCCTGGGGGAAAGGGTACACAGGAAGCATGAAATACAGGACAATTTAGAAGCAAAATCCAAATATTGGAATGCAGCGTAAGATGTCAAAGGCCTTGCTGATGTCAATCAATGTTTATTGGAAGACAAATTGAGACTAGAACCTCTTTACAATTGCATTCGAAAATAAAAACATTTATGATATTTATAACAAAACATACATTACAGATAGAATAATGCATGGGAAGTGGATTACATAGGATTTTATGCACACACCTAGGTGTGTGATGCCCCATAAACCGAGCAAAGCCCAAGGGTTTATCTGGGTATCAAACACTGAGAGTTTGAATAAAATCCGAATTACACAGTTCCCCATGTTTTATTTTTTATATTTACTGGGTTAATGCAGAAATTGAGAGACATGAAATCTGTTTTTTTGTGAACAAAAATATGTATTTCACTTGAACAAAACAGAGTAAGACAGTCAACAGTTGCTTATAAGAATGTAAGAGCTTTCCCTTTTTTTAAGAGCTTATATTTGTATTTTTAAGAAGTACTTGAAAAGGAATTCAGTAGATTTGAAACATTTTTTTTGAGAACCTCCTGACCTGTTTCTGGTAGGAACCTCCCAAACCAGTACAGTAAAAAGAGAATTGAAAATGGGATGCGGTTGCCATTGTGAAACAATTTTCTGACAGAAACTTTACTTTATAGTTTGCCGGTGTTTCCTTACAGTTCTCCTAGCAGTGTGTTTTCTTCCTGCTGGAGGTTTTCTGATGGCAGCGCAGCTGCCAGTCTTGAGGACAGCTTCTCTGAGAGGTAGTGAGGGAGACTTGTGGCTGTCTCTTACAACTGTGGTTTATGGAACTCCATAATTCACAAGCATGAATTATGGAGTTTGTAGGGGTCTGCCAGTGGTGTATTATTGACCCTAACCAGTAAATATAACGTTTGTTATAAGTTTGATGAGTATTAAAAGATGGTAAAGTCACTTATAACAACCACACTGACTGTAAAACAGTCCTCGGATTCCGGTCTTAAAATGAGAGATTAGTAGAAAGACATTAATTTGTAACTTTTTCTGTAGTTCATCCCATGTGCGTGACACAGATACAGCAAAGATACTTTCCCGGAATTTTGTTTGATGTTTTGGAATTGGTATTTGGTCAAAAGACTAGATCCATCACACAGACTTTATCCACCTCCCTTAGTTTCCTCCTTGAAGAAGGCAATCAGGCTGGTTTTGTGAAGCCGTGCTGTGTGCTAGAGAACAGTCCACGCTCTTCAATGACCTTAACCGTCACATCTTTTCTGACTAAGTCATACACTTCGCCAAGCACCAAAGTAAGGCTCACAGGTCTGTAGTTACAGTACCTGGGTCAGGTTTTCCTCCTTTTGAGCAGGAAATAGCCTTTGCCATTTTCCAGTCATCTCTCTCTCTCTCTTGTCCTGAAAGATATCACTGTAGTGAGTGGTCTAGCCAGAAACCCTATTGACTCCACTATATCCGAGTACAGTACAAGGGGATGCTGTACTGTTGGAGCATGCCATACTTTGGATGAGATGTTAAATTAAGGGTCCCACAGTCTCTCATTGCTTGTAAAAAAACTTTGGGATACAATGTGTATAAAGTTCTATATAAATGTTAATTCTTCTTATTCTTCTTAGCAGGCAGGCTAAAGAAATGGATCTTCTTAGGAGGTACAGTACAAGTCACATTAAACTGTCCCACCAATGAGTTGTTTTATCATTGTTTTTTACAGTTGGCAATGCATTGACAACTCATATTGCATTTTTTCTATGCTTAATCAGCTCAAGAGCAATGGCCCTATGCACAAAGCGTACACGCTGCGGAAACTGGGCATGTAAGTATCGCTATGCATGAATGCCATGGAGCAGTGGACCCACAGTATGCATGAAGGGGGCACAAGACAGATACGCACCTGATACCTCAGCCACGCAGAGAGCAACAAGCTGTGAGGGGTGGGTGGAGAAGCGTCCGGCAGGGGGCATGCTGACACTACACCTCCGTTCACAAAGACGCATAGTGCAGCACACTGGGTGCAGAGGACTGTGCAGGTAACAGCAGGGGGGACACTGTCATAACACACTATGTGCCCCTACAGACATGCCCCGCCAGTCATGGCAGAACTAGGAAGCCATCCACTGGGCCGCCCCAGCCCACTAGGCTGATGGGGATAGCTGGGGCAGCTGAATGGGTGAGTGCCTGTAAATAGTTGTGCTGCTGTATCCTGGTCTGGTAGTGCCAGATAATCCCCCTTCCATGGCACAGCTGCCCCTACCCCGTAATTCCAGGCATAACCCCCCACCAATACCCAGTGGTGCCTGTACTGGCCACATCCCACCCCACCCGATTCCCTGGCACCCACGGCTGTGTCTGTGACCCCCCACCCGTGGCATCAAAACACACACACCCGTTCCCGTACCAACAGTCGGGGCACGGGCCCCGATTACTCAGTGGCACAGCCCATCTGTGACCTCCTTGGCTGCCGTCCAGCCAACTGATGCTGGGAGTGCACTGCTATATATAGGCAGCATGCTTCCAGTGTCAGTTGGATGGCCAGTGGCTGTGGAGGTATGAGGAGGGCTGTGCTGCCGGTCATCCAGGGACATGGCACCAACCATCAGGTACAGGGACCGGAGGGGTTGATGTTCATGCTGTGAGGGTGGGGAGTCCACTGAATGCCAGTGAGGGGGCAGAATGGTGGCAGTGGTGGACAGGGGTGGTCAGGTCATGTTGCACTGGGTGGGGGGTGTGCAGACACCCCTGCAGGGATGGGGCAGTGGTGTGTGTGTGGGCAACGGGGCAGTCAAGTGTTCTGGGTAAGGGTGTCTGTGGTACCAGGGCGGCAACCAGGTGTGCATGTGGGGGGCTGTACCCTGATGGGGGTGTAGGGAAGATGTGGATGGGGGTCTACTATACTGTGGCTGGGGCACCTGTGTGTTGTGGGAGGGAAGGGCTGCCAAGCAGATGCTGGGTCCGGGGCATGCACTCTGTTGTGTGTGTGTGAGAGGGGGCTGCAGTTCTGGCATGGGGGCTGTGCTGTGTGGTGGAGGGTCACAGTCCAGGCCATGTGTGAACAGGGGTATGGCCGCATGGGTCCGGGTGCCTATGAGGGCTGTTTATGCACCCGGACCTGTGCCTCTGCGCAAGGGATCCACTCTCGGACCAGGGACAGGCATCTGATTGGTTGTCCGCCCGGGTCTGCTACTCCGACCCCAGCCGCCTCGAGTAACCCTGCATGCTGGGGGGTGCAGAGCTGCAGACAGGTGGACAGCAGTTGTGAATGCTACGGCGCGACCGTCTGCAGCGGAGTTACGTATGGTATGTGCTTTTGCCAGACATTACACCCCCTTCGTGTATAGGAGTTAATGTTTATAAAATATTTTACAACTCAGTTGAAATGCATCTGCAGTCCAGTCACAATGCAGTGCAAAACTGCATTTTAACTCTTAAGGAACAGTTTGTATAGGGCTTTATGCAGGATCCAGCAACACTTACACAACTCAGTCAAAATGCTAAAGCAACTCATTGAAAGAACAGTTTGATGTGACTTGTATTGTAGACTAAAGAAAATATTCTTCTTCTTAGCAGGCAGGCTAAAGAAATGGATCTTATTCTTAGCAGGCAGGCTAAAGAAATGGATTTTCTTCTGCTTAGCAGTTAGGCTAAAGAAATGGATTCCCTCTTCTTCTGCTGCTTCTTCTTCTTCTTAGCAGGCAAGCTAAAAAATGAATCTTCTTAGCAGGGAGGCTAAAGAAATGGACCTTCTTCTTCTTAACAGACAGGCTAAAGAAATAATTCTTAGCAGGTAGGCTATGTTTTCTTCTCCTCCTCCTTCTCCTTCTTCTTCCTAAAGAAATGATGGGAACCTGGCCAAGCCACAGTGTACCCTTGGGTAGGAGCAGTGGCAAACTGACTACCCAGGGATCAGTGCAGGAGCCACTGTTTTATTAATACGCTGGTAAATGATCTTGAGGAAAGAGTGGTGCACAGATTACCAGATCTGCAGATGATACAAAGCTAGTCAGTCCAGCCAACTCAGTGGGTAGACTGCTATGGTTACACAGTGATCTAGAGAGAATAGAAGAATGGTAGAATAACTGGAGAATAATAATAATAATAATAATACTTTATTTGTTAAGCACCTTTCAACAAACCAAGGCGCCTAACAGTAGGTTCAAACAACACATAAAACAATAAATACAAGCTCATATAAAACTTATAAAATCCAGATAGTAAACAAAATAAAATTATACAGAATAGGCTTGATGCCATAAATGTGTATTAAGGGCATGTTTAAATTAAGGTTGTCAGAACTAGTTCGGGAAAGATTCGAACCCATCATGAACCCTGGTGTTCGAGTTCTAATTCAGAACTTGAACACTTGTGGGTTCGAATCAATCTTTTTTTTTTTTATGCCTTAAGAAGCCACAACCGCAACGCAAGCTTGCCTAGCCCTATAGTGTCAGCTCCGAAGGGACGGGAGAGAGGTTAAAGCAGGATGGGATTGGGAGGCAGCACAGTACCACAGGAGGCAGAAAGGAGGTGGAATGAAGGGAAGGGTACATGATGGCATGCACAAATTTGTGGGGGCTGAATGGTGTGGACTGGAGTTGGACTGCGCGCCTGCTTACTTCAGCCCCACAGTCTGTGTTACCACCTGACCATCTGCTTTGCGGTCAGGTGGTGGATGGTAGACGTAAACTGGCTCGCGGTTGCGGCTCCGTTCATTTACCCAGCCAGTGCCAAAAAGGAGTTGCAGGCTGCAGCAGTTTGTGCTACTCGCTCCCTCCCTCTGTCTGGGCTAGCTCTGCTCTCTGGCTCTGGCAATTGCTTGCTAATTGTGAAATGAAATCGTCGTGTGTATTGCAAACTAAAAAAATAAATAAAAAAGCTAAGGGGTGGTTGGGGGTGAAAACTAAAGGTTGAGGCCGGGGGGGACTCGGAGTTGGGAGTGGGAACCGAGGAAAAGAAAGGGCCTGAACTTAGGAACAGTTGGTGAGAGGCTCAGCCTCAGGATGAGATGGACAGAGCAAGGGAAGTTAAAGTTGCTGAGTATTTGAGTGAAACTGAGAAACTGAGAGAATTTTATCGTAGTCTCAAACAACAGTTCAAAAACTTCATTTCTGAGTGGCATAGTTGTTTCACACTGGGAAGAAGGAGCGATCATCAGATGGCTGGGGGAGGGGTGAAGAAATTAAAACAAACAGATTGTGACTCGAGGAAAATTAAGTTTAACTGTGTGAGTCTTTGAGAAGTTGAAACCTTTGAATTTGATGGCATTTTTGCTTACTACTTTATACCCTACTCCTCAAAACAAAGTAAAATAATCAGGAGGACAGGGAGAGGAGGGGATTCTGTGGTACTGTGCTGCTGAGTGTTCTTCTATTCCACCCTATAAAATTCCTGATAGAACAACACCAGGCTGTTTTTTTTTTTTTTTACACAGTACTCCCTACTTGTGTGTTGTGTGTGTGACTCCACTACACTGTATCTCTCTATTCTCCTGCGGTGTTCCCATCACCCTGCTGCGGTTGCTGACTGTGTACCCTACCCATTGTGTGTTACTGTGAGAAGCCCATTGTTGGGCAGTTGTGTGGTGGCATTATCCTTAAATACATGACAGAAGCCTAGAAATATATTTTCCTTTTGGGAGAAGAGACAGAAAAATCTCTTTCCCTGGGTTGTATATGTGTGTGTGACTCCATCTCCTGTGGTCATCCCATCTGCTGTGTGCCTTTTGACTGCACTGTACCCTACCCAGTGTGTGTTACTGAGAGGCCCAGTGGCCAGTTGTCGGTGCTGGCATTATCCTTAAATACATGACAGAAGCCCAGAAATATATTTCCTGTTGGGAGGAGACAGAAAAATCTCTTTCTTTGGGTTGTATATGTGTGTGACTCTGTCTCATATGGTCAGCCCATCTGCTGTGTACCTTTGACTGCACTTGTACCCTACCAGTGTGTGTTACCGAGAGAGGCCCAGTGGCCAGTTGCCGTGTGGTGGCATTATCCTAAATACATAACGAAATATATTTCCTGTTGGGAGAGAGACAGAAAATCTCTTCCTCGGTTTGTGCGGTAACTCTGTCTCTTGTGGTCAGCCCATCACCCTGTTGCTGTGCCCCTTCACTGCTATGCGTGATGCCTATGCCCAGCAGCCCAATCATTCTGTAAGCCTTGAACCTGGGATCCTTTAGTTGCAAACCGTCATATTTTTCAATTACTTTCAGTCCACTGCATCACAGTGTCACATAGCCAAAATAAAATGTTGGAGTTGTAGCCAGTGATCATAGATCACGTTGCTTTCTTTCTTACACAGGAATGGTGTGGGTGTATTCACTGAAGTATACTGGTTCTGTTATGGCTGACACCAACATAGATGAAGCATCTAGTGCTGGTGTTGGAGCAGGTGTTGGTGGTAGTGGTAATCCTGGTGCTAGCAGAAATAACCAAAATGTTTCACGTGATAAAAATTCAACAAACAGCAAAAGAACAACAGCGAAGTGTGGTAAAGGGGGACCTTTTAAGAAAACCTGTACAGCCGCTGGGGTCACACGGAGAGGCACCATAAGGTATGCCGTTCATGCGGTGTTAAAATCCCTGTGACTAGCAGTAATAATGCAAGTGACAGTGAGTCCCTCTCTGACTCAGACAGTAGCTCTTTGTCTCAGTCTGACACTGTTGTGTCTTGTGACATATCATTACTTCCTCAACAAAGTGAAATGAGCAAGTCTGCTGACAATGAATCGGTAGTGCACTTGCAAATACATCCAGCACTGTTGGCAATGTAAGGACATATCCATTGAATCCACCACTTCTGTGTCAGCCAGCAATGAAAATCCATCAGAGTCTTCTGCCCTCTTCTAGCATCAAGGAGCATGTCCCGGGTTCTGTTAGGACAGGTGAAAAGACACAAACAGTCTTTAGCTATCTTCCTAGCACTCGAGCAAAATATGTCACATCTGAGGTGTGGAATTATTTCTCTGTCAGTAAAACTGATCCATGCAGAGCAGTTTGTTCCCTGTGTAAACAGAATGTAAGCCGTGGTAAAGTTGTGTCATGCCTTGACACTACAGCTCTTAAACGCCATCTGAAAAAGCATTCAATTTTGCTTGATCATCCAAAACCCATGTCCTCCATCTTCTAGACCACACGTGAGAAGGGTCAGGAATCTGAAATGGATACTGAATTGTCTGAACTTGATGCGGACAGAACCACTGCCAGCCCTAGGATCACTGTTACCACCAGTGCCAGCACCATTAGTACCAGTTGCACATCCAGTGATGGCACTGAATGTATATGTCCTAGTCCACCATCTCAGCGTCCATCTGCCCATCGACAACTGGTATATAATAAACCAACAGGGACATGTTGTAAACAGCTAACACTGTCTCAGGCATTTGAAAGGAAGAATACCTTTACTAGAAATCATCCAAAGACCCTTCATCTTAATCACAGAATTGGTGAACTGTTAGCTGGAGCCCTTCTCCCATACTCTTTGGTAGATCATGAGGATTTTAGGGAGCTCATGACATTAGCAGAGCCTCATTACAATGTTCCTCATCAAGGTACTTTTCCTATGTTGAATAATACCAAACATTTATCAGGCTTTAAAGCAACAGTGATGCTTGCACTTAAAACTGCAGAGGGTGGGGTTATTCATGTCACAACAGATATGTGGACCAGCACTCAAAACATAGATTACATGTCCTTACACGCTCATTGGGTCATGTTTTCTTGTGCTTCTTCAAAACAAAGACACCCCAAAGATACGCTGCTGCATATAAACAAGTTTGGGCAAAGTCATACTGCTGCAAACATCTTGCAGAAACTAAATGACCTCCTTGACGTAGCGCTTATTCTCATGGTCTAAAATGTGACTTCATAGTAAGTGACAATGGAGCCAACATCTTGAAAGCAGTACAGGATGGAGGATTTCTGCAAGCTTTTGCTTTGCACATTGCTTACATTTAATTGTCATGGGATTTCAGCAATGAAACACAAGTGGATGGTATGATTGCAGTTTGCAAAAAATTGTGACTCACTTTTCACATTCAACCAAGGCTATAATGGACATTGTCCGAACTGCAAAAACACAAGCTGCCCCATCAAAAGCTGATTCAAAATGTTTCCACTTGTTGGAACTCAATGCTTTATATGCTGCAGTGCCTCTTGGAGCAAAAGCAAGTTGTACATGAGTATTGCTCCAGTTACCTTATTGGAGATGGCATTATGCTGTCTGTGCTGCAGTGGAAATTAATGGAGACAGTGTGCTGCATCCTAGCTCCTTTTGAGACAGCTACAAGGGACATGTCTTCTGAAGGTGCATCTGCGAGTCAGGTTATCCCACTCATAATGCTAATTTCACATCATCTTAGTGTTCTAAATCTACAAATAGAAAAAGACAGATCTGAAGTGCAGACAACTTGTTGCCTGTATCATGGGAATCTTGCAAAGAGAATGAGCGAGCGCTTCAAAACCAATGACAAATTAGTTGCAATGACGAAATCAAAACACTACATCCTTGCAACCTCTTAGATCCCAGGTTCAAGGCTATACATCTTCCAAAACAGATGATATAGAGCAGTACAAATGTCTGTTGCTAGATGAGCTGCAGCACTCACAGGAGTCAAACACAGACACGCACAGTACCCTCAGGTTGTCATCACCACAACATGCAGGTTCATCTTCACAAGGATACAGAACTGGAAAAGTCACCAAACATTAACAGTAGTTGTTCCACAACTGCCACTTCTTCAACCCTTAGTAGCAAGCTAAATCTGTGGCAAAACCTTTCCAAATTGCTGCCATACCAGCTTCTGCTGATTCCTCTTCTGAGCTGTCTCTGTCCATCATGGTAGACAGTTACCTGCAAGAACTGCCTATTCCTATTGATGCATGCCCTTTTGAATAATGGAGATCAAAAAAGTCGTATTGGACAGAGCTGCATGATGAAGCCTGTAAATATCTTGGTTGTCCTGCAACAAGTGTCTCTTCAGAATGCATGTTTAGTACAGCTGGCAATATTGTGACAGACACCAAAAATAGGTTGCTGCCAGAAAATGTACACACGTTAACTTTTATTAAAGTTAATAAGTCAAGATTTTCGTACCCCTACAAGTGTATACAAACTGATCCTGAAGTGATTGATGTTGTGGATGTTGATGGTGATGACAACTCAGGTGGTGGTGGCTGGTAAATACTGTGTGGGACAGAGTCTCTCTGCACCAAAAAGGAAACTTTTACAGACTGTGATGACTTTGGTTGTCTCTCTCCTTTCTCGATCTACTACCTTGAACTATATACCCCCAAAATTTCCCCATTTCATGGCAAACTGCTTTGTAGCTAGGGTCTAAACTAAAGTCAACAAGTTTTATATACAGGGCAATTTTAACATCAGTGGGAACAGGCCCAAATTTGGCATTAAAGGGACACTGTCACGTCAATCCTTTCTGTATCATATTATTCATAGTCAAAGTGCAAACATATATTTTTGGATTTACCTTCTGTGACTTTGTGGTGTATCAGTATGGGCTGGGACTGGGGGCGGTCTATTTTTCAATTTTAAAGAGGACAAAACAATGAGTTCTAATTGGTAGCTGTTTATTATTTTTTCAATTACAGAAATGTTAGCCATAAACCAAAATGGATGCTAGTACATGGGTGATGGTTGGGGGACTGGGTTTTAACATGGGTGAGGGACGGAGAAAGGTGACATGAATGGTAGTTCATGACTAAGTGTGGGAGTAGTTTAAACATTTGGGTGAGAGAGGAGGGTGGAATACATGCTTGAGGGGGGTGAGGGTTGTGGGTTGGTTTTAACATGGGTGTAAGGGTGGTATGGGTGCTACTGCACAGATGAGGGTGGCGGAAGAAAAGTGGAGTGGGTGATGGGGTGAAAGGTGGGTGTTGTTTTAGTCCTTTCATTTACAGATTCGTGATCGGCTGGGGAAGGTGAGGAAAAAGATGATGACAGACCGAACCTACTATACATATAATATATAAAACTATTTAAAAGACAAAGAACCTCTGTGCATAAACACTGAGGCAAGGGTTACCCCAAAGGGCATTTGGCTGGGAAGCCAAGTTTCAAGAAAATACAAAATCACACATGCCCCCACAATGCAAAGCATCATGGGCTGCATATGCAAATCACCACAGAATGTTATGCTGGTCCAACTTTAAGCAGAATTGCATGGTGCCGAAGGCCTCTCACACAGGTTGCAAAGGTGCTAACAGAAGACATGAGACACGTGTCTTCATTCCCTACCAGGACTCATCAGTGCATCTCTGCCTGTTTGACACCCCAGTGGAATGGACCAGCTACCCCTAAGGCAGTGTGCCTGGATATATTGTGGTGAACCCATTAAAATAAAAAACTATTTAAAGACAAACAACCTCTGTGCATAAACACTGAGGCAAGGGTTACCCAAAGGGCATTTGGCTGGGAAGCCAAGTTTCAAGAAAATACAAATCACACATGCCCCCCACAATGCAAAGCATCATGGGCTGCATAAAATCACCACAGAATGTTATGCTGGTCCAACTTTAAGCAGAATTGCATGGTGCCGAAAGGCCTCTCACACAGTTTGCAAAAGGTGCTAACAGAAGACATAGACACGTGTTTCGTCCTACCAGGACTCATCAGTATGCCTCGTCTGTTTGACACCCCAGTGGAATGGACCATGCAATTCTGCTTAAAGTTGGACCAGCATAACATTCTGTGGTGATTTGCATATGCAGCCCATGATAGAAAGTTGTATGTATTATTTCAATTTGCCAACAAGAATGTTGGTAGATGTATGCATTATCTTAGAAAACTGCATGCATTTTTTGCCAGCAACGACTGGCATATTTTTTTTTTTTTTCAAATGTCTTGACTGACTATGTTATGACATAATATGTTTTGCAACAGTTCCACATGCTACTGCTGTAGTACCTTGGCTTGATTTTGTTATAAAAGCTTTCTTTTAAACATTGCAACTTTTGATTTACTCATTTAAAACAGAAAGCAGCAAATAGCTGAGATTAGGTAATATCAGTTATTTTTTCTCATAATTCATGACGATGAGTATATATAACTGAGTACATAAATGGCTAATGTGCCTCTTTCTTTCCTAAGAAACTATGATGCAGCTGCAGCAGGAAAACTTTTAACATATAGGTGGGGGTGGGCCCACATTTATTAAGTTGCTGACTTTAGCAAACAGAAGAAACCATAGATAAACCTAATTGTATTCCTATCAATGTCACACATGATAATTCTCTCCCCTTATAATTGAACAGTTTTTCCTTTACATGCTTTTTATTACTATCTTCATTACTGGCAGCACAATAAAAAAATAGGGTTTGAGTTCTAAAAAGTTCTAAAAAAGATTAGAACCCTAGAACTTTTTCAAAAGTTCTAAACTAGAACTAGAACCCAGAACTTCAGAGGGTTCTAACAACCCTAGTTTAAATCCCTCCACAGTCGTGCACTCCCGTAACTGATGGGGTAGAGAATTCCAAAGTGCTGGGGCCACGTACATAAATGCATGAGCCCTGGAAGATTTTAAGGAAACCCTTAGAATTTCTAGTAACCCCTCATCAGCCGAGCGGTAAGGGACCAGAAGTTCTCTCAGGTAGTCTGGGCCCTGTCCGTGTAGGGCGTTACAAGTTAGAAGTCCAACTTTAAAGGTGCAGTTAAACAGCTAGTATACTGCCTAAAACTAACATTAGATTTTAAAAGCAGCCAACCATTACCTTTTATATCTGAGGTACTTTTTCTTTTCCCTTTGTTTAATTAGAAGATTGTTTACCTGATGTTAGTAGGTGTGATGTGTGGAACGGTTCTCAGCCTCAGCTGACGTAGCTTGCTCTACTGCTCTACACTACATCATCAGGATTGTGACCTCACACTGACTGTGACATCACTGCTACTTAGGAAGAGCATGTGAGTGACTGCCAGGTCATTCACCTGTGATGTCACTGTCAGCGAGATCACAATGCTGATGATGTAGTGTGGGGCAGTAGAGTTAGATATGTCAGCTGCCAGGCTAAGAGCTGTTCCACACATCCAGCACAATATTATCACATATAAGACTTTCTGATGAGCAAAATGAAAAAGAAAAATACTTCAGAAAAAAAAAAAGTTACAACTGACTACTACTTAAAATTTGTATTATTTTCCTGTTGGCCTGTTTTGGCTCTACTAGCTCTTTACTGTTGATAAATGCAAAGGTTTGTAGATGGGTGCCAAAACCAGGGCTGGAATGTACACAACACATAGAAACAGTGACAGTAGAAAAAGAGCAATGATCCACCCAGTCTGCCCGTAACACCTATCATACTCAAAGATCTTTTGGTTTTGGCACCCACTATGTCCACAAAATAAAACATTCTTACATGCCTACTGAACATTCCCCCACAAGTTTCCACCAGTGACCTCATGTAAAAAGGAAATATGGTTAACTGATGGTAATAGAGCAGTAAAAATATTTAGTGGTCACTACCAATTGTGGTAGGCAGGTGGTTCGGGTGGCCTGGGAGGCTCGTCCAACTTGGGCGGTGTTATCCAATGCCAGGTCTATTAAAAACAAGACTGCAATTATTGCAGATCTTGTTGAAACTGTGGAGCTGGCCTGCATCACTGAGTCCTGGCTGGATGAGAATTCTGGCCCCACTTTGGAGGCTTTAACTCTGGCTGGGTACTTGTGATACACCACCCGAGATTGGATCACGGGGGTTGCGGTTTGTTTTAAGACCGAACTTAACCTCACGAGTGTACCAGTTGAGGAGACTGAATCATTTGACTGTACCACAGTAGCAGGTGTAGGTTGTCGGATTGCCCTCATCTACCGTCCACCTGGAGATGAGAAGCAATTCCTTCAGGAAGTTGCAGACTTTGTCATCGACATGGCATTTGAGTCACCCAGGATGATGGTCCTGTGCAACTTCAGTGCCTGGATCGATGACGAACTCTCACATTTTGGACAGCACTTCCTCCAGTTGATGACGTCACTGGGCCTCACACAGATAGTTACCACTGCTACTCATAAACACGGTCACTCTCTTGACTTAGTCTTCCTCCTGGGGATCGAAACCTCCGACTTGGGGGTGGAACCAGTTTGTTGGTCCGATCGCTACACCATTGGTTTAGTTTTAGCACCCCCTTCATAGGCCTACCCCTGTGGAGATGGTCAGGTACTGCCCTTTACAAGATGTAAGTTCTGAAGGCCTAGCAGCAGTGCTTGAGCTATCGTTCCTCCCAGTGGCAAACAATGACCCAGAGACCCTCGTGATGGCTTATAACTCAGCCATTTCAGCAGCTCTGGATCTCATTGCTCCAGTCCATGTTTGTCCTCTCTCCCTTCGCCTTCGATCCCCATGATTTGATGGGACTTTGAGGGAGATGCGGCAACTAGGACGAAGGTTAGAGCGTTGCTGGTGGAAATCCGCCCTTGATGCCGACCACCTTAGATTGATGGACCATTACCAAGTATATCAATCTGCAATTACCCATAAGAAGGCAGAGTTCCCTGTCCAGGGAGATTGCGGTGCTCAAAATCGACCAGTTCAGCTGTTTCGAACTGTGGACAGACAGTGCAACCCAGCCTGTCTACAAGTCCGGAAAGCCTTTTCAAGTAGAGTGTGATGAACTTGCTTGATTCTTTGTGACTAAGGTGGCTGATATCAGGGCGGCAACCCAACCAGCACACTCTTTGGGCATTGCTTTGGATCTGCATGAGGCCACTGCTCCTCGGCTTTCCTGGAGTACCTTCGACCGACTGGAGTTCATGGATGTCATGTGGATTATCCAGAGTGTGCTTACCGTGCTGTAGTTTGGACCCAGGACCAGCTTCCTGATTTTGGGTTGTATGGATTCCATCGGTCCAGTCCTAGCACCGATAGTCTGGTGCTCCTTGAAACAGGTGAGTTTTGTAGCTCCTGAAAGAGGCAGTGGTAACACCACTTGAAGAAAGCTTCTTTGGACCCAGACTGCCATTCAAACCACAGACCAATCTCTAACCTTCGCTTTTTAGGGAAAGTGATTGAGAAAGCAGTGGCCACACAGCTAGAGGACCACTTGACCATCCATGACATCTATTAACCCCTCCAGTCTGGATTTCGAAAGAGACATAGTACTGAGACAGTGCTGGTTCGGGTGCTCAATGATCTCCTGATGGCTAGAGATCAGAAGAGCTGCTCCATCTTTGTTCTTCTGGACCTCTCATCAGTGATTGACACTGTGGACCATGGGGTGCTACCTGGCCATCTGAGGTTCATCTGCAGACTGTCAGGTACATTCCTTGGGTGGTTTATATCGTTTCTCATGGGAAGAACTCAGAAAGTGGTGTCCGGGGTTCATTCCTTAGACCCAGTTTCTCTGTATTGTGGGGTACCTCAGGGCTCAGTGTTGTTCCCCATGTTGTTCACGGTGTATATGCTGCCCCTCAGAGACATTGTAAGAAGGTATGGGCTGAGGTTTCACTGCTATGCTGCTGATACCCAACTCTACCTTTCTTTTGCACCTGACCAGGATGGAGCTCTCTCGGTCTTTAATAGCTGTCTTGCAAAAACCCAGGAGCAGGTGGATTCCAGTTGGTTGAACCTGAACTCAGAAAAGACTGAGGTGCTGGTTGTGGACCCAGGTTGCCGGATAGCAGGGTTGGGGGCCCAAATCACATTTTAAAATCATCAGGCAGTTGTCTATGAACCGCAATGAGCGAACGCGATGTCAGGAATATTTTCAGAGTACAGACTGCAAAACATTTTACTCCATTTGCCCCCAGTCTGGCAGATATCTGCAAGCTCACTGTAAGCTGCTCTGGCTCTCTCCTCACACTAAACAGAAACTGTTTCAACTTTGCCAGTTTGACCCTGTCTGACATCTAACCTGTGTCATATGACCCACCTGCATTAGTGGCCCGTGACGTAATTTTAATGTTGGACTTTTCTTTGTTGTTTTTCTATTTGAGCTGATTAAAATAGCTGTGCTCATTGTAAAACAACTGCAAATAAAATGCTACCACTTAGCCTCTGACCTTCTCAGCTCATTACTTCTTTATAGGTGTGGAGCTAACAAGCATGGATGGGGGCAGCAGAGCACATGGACTAGAGATGTGTTTTTTGTTTCCACAGCTATTTCTCTTTTTAACTGGTACTGTGTTTTGCACCATACACTATACAAAGGCAAATGTATGAGCAGCAGTTATAGCCACTAGATACACTTCTCAAGGTTGCCATAGAACCATAGACCTCTCTCAAGCTGTGCTCTAGGGTCTATCAGGTTGTCATGGCAACCTCTTGAAGTGTACACAGTGTGGTTGTTAACTGTTACCCATAGTTTATCCTCTATATGCAAAAAGGATTGACAGTGTGCCTTAAAATGGGTACTTTCTTTTGGCTGTAAAAGAGTTGTTGTGAAGTATATGGGATACCAGCTGGCATTCAATGCCCCCAAGAAATAATACAGATTTCCTGCCCACACAGTATCATCCAACAATGGCAATGATGCAACACAAATGCCTAACACACAGAAGTACAATACATTACATTAAATAGGAGGGATAGGAAAGACCAAGGGAGAATAGTACAATGAGGGCAAAGGGATGACAGTCAAAAGAATCTTATACTCTCTACTTTATAAATTGCATACACTTCATCCAGTACTCACCCTCCCAGCAATTCCACAACCACAGAATGGGTTTACCCTGCTCTATCCTCTAAAAGGCCTTGAGAGCTCCTTTGCTGTTGTAGTGGGCACCCCACCAGGCAGGAGTCAATTGCTAGCAGGGCTGGTAGACACAGCACACTTTTCCAATTTATTATAAACAAAGGAACAAGCATGCAAATTAAAGGGTCCCTTATTTGTATTCCAAATGGGAGTGGGAATTATTGGCTTCCACAGGTCTATTGCCAGTGCCTATCAAGTAAAAGACACCATCCCGCACAAGACTTAGAAACCCTGTCCTGACAATCTAGCTATCTACAAGGTGACAGGGGTGATGGCAATAGTTCTGCAGTCAAGGTTTGAGAGTAGTCTTTGTCCCTGGCTCCACATCTTCAGCTGGGGTGGAATTCAGCTGGGTTGTCACACTCAAAAAGAGCCTTTCATCAAGTTTTACCTCTCTGGCGTGCATGACAGTGGTTTCTTTTATATATATTGTGTGTGTGTGTGTGTGTGTGTGTATATATATATATATATATATATATATATATATATACACAAGTTTTGGTATTTTTGAACTGCTTTTCTCCAGCATTTATGGCAGTGTGTCCGCATGGAGGCTAACATTGCACTCCAGGCACTGGCTCAGCCCCTTCTACCCCACCCTGGCAATCTCCACTACCCTTCCCACCCACGCCACCCATTAGACTGTCACCTGATGGGAGTAGAACTGGGTGGGGCAGTCAACCTCCCAGGAGAGGAGAGGAGAGCTGCCTCGGCTACTCAATCCTGCTTTATCCTTCCCCCATGCCAGCTCCCAGTGACCTGAGGTCATTCCTGAACCTGGGTCACCAGTGTGTGATGCAAGGTAAGGCATCCAGCACCTCAGCCCTCCGCATCACCAGTGCCGGCATGACAGTGGTTCCTGAAAGGGTAACCATGCAGGTTCTGTTTACTTCTGCTTCTCTTTCTGGGCTCCAGCTGGGACAATCAATAGGTGTGGGCCCTTGCAAACTAGAAACTGCTGGCTGGAATGGATTTCCAGCAGGGAAATGTTCTAGAGCAGATCACTCTTCCTTGACAATTTGCTTTTCACCTTTCAGTGCCTCAGCAAAACTCTCAGTGTAAATAAACATAAGAATGCACTTCTCAGACCCATCAGTCTCCTTGAAACCTAGCAGTCAAAGTGTTTCCCAGTGGCTCACCATCTTGGGTTGAACAGACTTTGCAGAATGAGCCAGATTGCTGGCTTCCAGGGTCTTATAGAGTTTCTGTCCTGACGCCTGGCTGGCTGAAATTTATGGGAAAACCAGGCGTCTTGAAATCTGAGCCAAGTTTTGCACACATCCGCCTGCATCCCAGGTGAATCAGTAAATCCTCTATCGTGTTTTTTGAAGGTCAGTCATAACCGATCATTGTTAACCACCAAATGTTATCGTAAGATCATCAAGGGAGATTGTGATCTAAGATCATCATCCAGATCATGATTTAATCATCAGCCATGAACTGTCAAATCACCGGTGATTACTGATTATTTTTGTAAGTTTAAATCAACATGATGATTGTTGATGATCTGTGGATGATCATTGATGATTTTATTACTTCAGTATTTATAAGACTGCAAGTTACAGGGGTAATACTTAAAGTTTTATTTTTTACAATTATTATGCAAATGTGCATGTCACATATCAGCAAAGGCAGATTAATTATAATGTAAACCATGTGAAGTTAAGTTTTAATCCCTGTAGGAAGTGTACATGCAATGTCTGGTGCAGTATACACTTTTGCATACCTAATTTGCATATTTCAAAAAGCACATTTTATGGACCAAAATGGCAATTACTATTTTAAATTAATTTTGCATCAACATTATTAGTTTACAGACTGTTAGAAAAGGTTTTGAGTGCAGACCAGGTACTTTTAGGAATTCACCACAGTCATAAAAGGAACCACTTAATGGAGCTATATAAACCAATATAAGCCTTTCATAACAGTAATAAGAAGTGTGGAGTCTGAGTAAGTATAATTGAAAGCAGGGGGGTTGTACAGAAGAGGTGTCATAACTGATTATTTTAATAAAAATATCTAAATTCAAGACAAGATACATTCCAGAAGTATAGAAAAAGATAAATTGATTTTTTTAATTTATTACAGTAAATTTGACCATGGGCAATCATGAAAAATCAGGATGACTTGAGATCATCAGTAATCACAATCACCATTTCCATAACTTCATGGTTTTTGATTGGCGGCCATTTAAAATTCATGTTTAATTATTAATTATGATCCCAGTGATGGTTTTTGAAGCTTGAACATGATCTTTGAACATAACTGATAATGATCATTCATGATACATCATTATAAAATCATCATTTCAGTTGGGCGGCGGTAATCTGCTCAGGATTGGCAACAACACAGTGTGCCTCTTGTTTATAGAATAGAGTTAGCCAATCACAGAATATTCTGAAACTAAGATGAGTTTTGGGGCAAGAATTTGCAGAAGCCGTAAACATCCTAATTGCACTAGTACTTCCACTAGTATGAAGCACATTAACCCATTAATGGTGAGAAGCTAGTCTGGCACAGCCAAGACTGAAAGTGTATTCCCTCCCACCACTGTAAAAGCAAGGGGGTTCAGTCAGCCAATCAGGTATTACTACTAGGATAGAAGTCACTCACCATTCGGATTACAAACACTGAAAAGCAAAGATGCTCACTCCCCATGGAATGTTTTCTTATTTACAGGTAATTTAAACACTTGCAACTAGGATTTGGGGCATTGGGTTGTGAGGGTGGGGGTACTGCTAATGGGTAATGAAGTGGTGAAGGCAGGGGCATTTATGTCATGATTTACAGGAACAGGGAGGAGAACTAGGCTTTGCAGACAGGAGAAAGGGTTCAAATGTTGGTCGTATGGGTTTTCAAATCATCGTAGGGTACTGGGGGAAGGAGGTGGGGCCTACAAGGGGATGGGTGGGTGGGTGATGTTATCTTAAACCATATGGCGTGCTGGGAGGGGGATGACAATGACTCAGAGGATGGGATGGTGTCTTATTTTTTATTAACTTCAAAAAAAATTGCTACCAAAGTTGGTGTGAAGTTGAGAAACTTTGAAAAGCTTCACAAAGTGCCAAGTGTCCAACTTAGCTCCAGCTTCTCCAGCCAAGTATACATTTGCAACATCTCTATTGACAGTGTAAGCCCCCACCTCTGGAGGATGCTTACTAAAGTGATTCTCTCTGCTCCCACTTATCTATGTTTGGGATGTTGGTCTGGACACCTGCTGGTTGGGTGGAACCAGCCCTCCCTTTCTGGGGTATTTAATGGGCTGCATTGGGCTGGTAGAGGAGGCTGATAGGAGAGAGGTGAAAGCAACAAGTGGGTTGGGGCCCTAGCCCGGGATTTGGGCCTTGGTAACTCCATGAAGAAGTCTTCTCAGTGGTTGTTGGGGTGGCCTAGGGACCTGCGGCATGATTGGGATGGGGCCGCTAAGAGTTAGAGCTAACAGTGGCCCACCTGTGTACACTGCTGCACCAGGGGTGGGATGGGGCCTGGTAACAGTGGGGTTGTACAGTGGTGGCAGCCTGTGTCAAGGTATGGTGGTGGTGGCAGCATGCCTGCCTGTACCATGTGGCCTCCATTCCTGGTGGACAGCCTGTGAGAGAGAGATAAATGGAGCCTGATGAGTCCCTTGGATCGCCCGTGTTTTCCAGGGATGCTGGGGGCGAGGCCCCATAAGGCCCTGTGTTCTTGAGGACAAAGGCAAAAGAAACATTTTGAAGAGCTGCAGCCTGTTTGAGACACCATGTAGTGTGCAAGGTAAGAGCATCTGGCATATGGTCGAGCTGCTGAGGTTACATTAGCGCAAGATGTGAAAGGGAGATTGGCCTGGATTTGCTGCTGCCTAAATGTTCTGAGCTCTCCGCTTCAGCAAGATCTGGCACCATGGCCTCCTCTGCCCTAAGGTTGTGTGCTATGGCTCTGTGCCACTGTGTGAATCATTTCTCCCTCAAAGCCATGCCTCCAACTCCTGGGAGCAATTTTGTTTCTTGGTCAGAACTAATTTGTTTGTTTACATTTTACTATAGTGCAGGCTTCTGCTGCCTTTTTATGAAATTTAGATGTTGCCTGCTAATTCCATATTGCCTCTATAGCCTAAGACATCAGCCTGCATGCACCCCATTTGTGGCTGCACTTTGCAACCACTTGTGAACCCTAAGAGCTGCAACAGGTATGTGCCATCCTCAGTTTGCTGTTCTGGATGTGTTTCTGCTATAGGTTGGTGCCCCCCTCCTCTATATTTAACATGAAGCCCCTAGACAACTAATGAGGGGATAGCTACAACGACATGTCAGAATGAATAAAAAAACGTATTCCTGGATGCCCAGTGGAATGTCCTGTTTATACAACTCAAACTGATGTAGCAGGAGAACCAACATGATTGACAGCTACAAGGAAACTAACATGGGCTGCAGACAGAATAATGTTATTTACCTGGTAGATGAATAACATGGTTGAATATCACTTTTTATTCAGCTAAGTTATTAATCACTGCCATGATATAAAAAGAGAATATTCTATGAAGTAGTTTAAAGGGGGCAGGATATTTGTGCTACTCTGCAATAACTTGTAAAGTTCCTAAGTACAGAAATGAAATTCATACCTCCAAATGAGTCATATTGAATGGTACAGTACCTGAATAAACACAGATGTGAAAAACTCTGTTTTCAATTGTTTTCTCTTGATGGACAACATTCTGCACAGTTCTCTTCATGGAACCAGTAATTTGACGTTTTTGCTATGTCATGGTTTGTGTACGGATTGCTAAGCATGAGCTGTTGACCTATCAGAACCATGCTTAGAGTTCTGTACACAGACTGTGGCATAGTTAAAACTCCAGATCACCAGTTCCATGAAGAAAAATGTAACAGAATGTTGCCCCAGAAATAAGCAATAAGACACAATGGGGTGTGCATAGAACAGATTTTACCGCATGCCCAGGGGTGTAGTGAGGCACGAGGTAACAGAACAAGTGCCTTCAGCCCCTAGAAGTGTGGTAAACTGTTCAGTGCACACCCTCAGAGTGTCTTATTGCACTTATAAAATTGGCTGCATTTTTATTTTACTTTTTCATCTTGAAATTATGTTTAAAGGTAGACAAACAGATTTTATTATGAAGATTTTAGATAAAATAGTACTTCCGCCTGTTAGAAAATGACGTCATTGTGGATGTGATAGTAGAACTGGTTTGATGTTGTTGCCTTGCCAGTATGATGACGAGCACTATCCCTGCACCTCCATGTATTGGTGTGAGTTTTCTTCCAGACTGGGATGGAGCTCCAGCTGCTATCATGGGCAGGAGAGAGAGAGAGAGAGAGAGAGAGAGAGAGAGACAGACTGTGTACTGCGGGGGAGGGAGAGATCAGTGCAAGCGTGAACTTTCAACTTTTTTTTTTTGTTTAAATAAAGAACAGCCTGGCTGCACTAGATCTGATCTGAGTGGTTCCTCGGTATAACAGGAATCAATGGCGGTGGGATCAAACACATGGTGGGTGGCAGGCGGTGGTCCAGTTGCAGTTCATAGTGTAGAGACTACCAAATGTCAGGATTTTACAAAGGTAGAAGAAATTCTCTTTGTCTTGCTGTACTTGTATGTAAAGGCATATAGAGTCAGGAACACTATTGGCATTGGGGAGGGATGGGGAGATGTGATGTGAAGAGCGGTAGGCGATATGCACAGGAAGGGACAGAAATAGTTTTAAATGTTTTTACATTCCATTTCATTGTGTGGTCAGTGTGGGGCTCTGATTTCATAGACTTTCTCTGGCTGCCCACTCCGCTACCTGCTCACAGTGAACACGGAATAGAAGTAAGACGAAAAAACAGGGCGAGATTTTATTTGTTTAATTTGAAAACCACTGCCGCTACTGGTCAGTAGACTGCTGTCATGAACTCATGCACTCTTGGTCAGCCACTCGCTACCGCCTCAAATTTCTGCCTCATACAAAGGGGTTATAATCAAAATAAAAAGGAAGCAAAAAATAAACTTATTTAACACTTTGAATGAGTACATTAAATTGTGTGTCTGTGTTGAGGGGAGTGTTATTTCCATGTGTTTACCAAGGGGACTTGTTTCCCTCACTAAGATGGGGGGAAAATGGCAGACTTTGAAAATCCAGCATTCTATTGGCACACTGATTTACTTCTCCCGGTTTTAGAAACTCTTTATTACCTGTGAATGGAAAATATTTCATGCATAGGTAATAACCAGTCAGAAAGCTGGATTTCATCTCCCCATTTTATAAAAACAAAACAATGCAAAATATAGTTTGTTCACATAAGTTTTTATTCAGGTACAGTTAAACAGATCATTTTGGGGGCATGAATATCATTTATAACTATAGGAACATCATAAACAGCTGCAAATTATAAATAATTTCCTGTCCTCTTTAAAATATGATTATTTAGTGTTTGAATGTTTATATCATTGTTCCATTGCAATGAGTGACTGAGCAAAGTGAATATCTTATGCACACCATGGGAATCAAATTAGCATAGCTACTAGTAAAATACTATTGCTACTACTAATATACCAGCGCTATTGCGCATGACTGAGCTTGAGCCCAACTTTAAGAACAATTTTAAATACCTTACACTGCTCCATTTTAACTGGGAATTACTTAGAGGTTCAGTTAATAGACCTACATGGCACAGTGTTTCTTTTATCCACTGTAATGTGCCTCGCCGTTATTTTACGAGTATTTCGCACAGGACCGGATGTTGACTACACTCTGTCTTGCAAAAGTGCAGTTTCAAAATGGTGCATCCAGGAGCAACTGTACAACAATAAATAACTAATAAAGGTTAGTGCTATTCATTTTAAACTATATTTGTTGTTTTAATTGGGCATTTTTGCAGCCCTGGTGATTGCCCCCACAGTTTAGGACAGCCTTCCTTTAAAAAGTGAAAACAGACTGCCCACCATACTGGCTTTACCACGCAAAACATGTTTGTTTACATTCTTTGATCAACTCCATTGCATCTTTCCTCGCATAAGAACATCTCCAACACAGTCTAGCCACTCATTATCCAGTGGCAGTAGAGGAGGCTATTGCATCATGGTGAATAAATAAATAAAATGAGTGATCACACTGTTTGGGGATGTTTCTAATGTTCAGGAAGTATCCAGTTAGTAAGAACAGATCCAAGATTTAAAGGAAAACAAAGTGTTGTGACTATATATTAGCATGTATTTCAGTTTCACTAGCAAGGAGGCAGACAAAACAACCAGCAACATCAATGAATTTAAGAGAAGGTAAGCAATCATAAAATGTGGGTTTTAATTAGAAATAATATGATGCAAAAAAGGTTGACTGTGTCCCTTTAAGGTCTTCAGCTTCATGTTCCGGTCGCACCAGGAAACATCAGTGTGCCTTTCCTGGTTACAACTTTTAATAAATAAATAAATGTTTACCAGCCTGACTCATCCTCCTTTCTGTTACAAAATGTTTTAATATGTTAATTTGAACTGCAGTATATTGGCAGACTCTCTTTTTATGACTGTAACCTCCCCCATACTGGTGGCTAACATAAAATGTGGATCTGTCCTTTTACTTTGGAGAGTCCAGTCTGAGCCCCTATCATGTGATGGGGGAGTCTCTGTAAGTAGGTGGTCTCAGGGAAGAGGAAAGAAGAGAGCAACTGAGTCAGTGAGGGTTTCTCAAGGAGCCCATGTAGACAGGTCCTGGTCTGGCCCTGGGGATCTGAAGAGAGTTGGAGGAGTTGAGCCTCTGGGATGGACAGACCCTGACAGCTGAAGGTGAGGGTATATGTAGGGCTAAGGGGAATACAATGCCTCAAAGGTCTGGTCACTTCCATTAAAGCTCACCTGCACTGTGAGCTGGGAGCATGGGTTATCAGTGGAGAGCTGTGGAGGAGTATCTCAGGGAGCCTGGCTGCCTATAATGTGATTTCCTGGGATCCTGAACCAGACCCAAGGTTCCCTTGTCTGCGAGCATCAGAGCTTCAATATCTAAGTAAGGATTAAGCCACGGAAAGCATGGGTCTACTGTGGTATTAATCCATGGTTGGAGGGGGGTTGGACCACGAGGGTCAAGGCCAAGTGGGTCCAACCAACCAACCATGGATGAATTCCACTGTAGACCCATCCTTAAGAGTGGCTTAATCCGCTTTGTAACATGGCAATGAGTGCATAACTAATAGTCTTTGAATAAATGAGTATAATCACACTGATTTACTTTCAGAATACTATAAATTGAGCTATTAAACATGATGTACATATACTTGAAAACAATTGAACACACCTATTGGAAATATCATGGCATTATTTCACTTTTGTTAAAATAACTTTCATTACAAGCTTTAAGCTTTCTAACATCAAAACATATTTTACAACTTTTCAAAACTTGCAATTCACTTTCTATTCTAAGGTGCTTTGATTTTTCTCTATGTATTAGAAGATATGGGCTGCACTGCATGATGGGAGTGTGCTATGGTACATTTTAGTTTTCTTTCTCAGTTCCTTTGCAGACCAATAGGTGGCTGTCACACAATCCTAGTAGCACAAGCACCTTTCTCCAAATGTACTGAACTAAGCCAATCTGAAAACACTTTATTGAACAACTACTATTTTATGGAATATTATTTTGCTTTTTCTCTAAACTACCTAACTCTAGCTGGACATAGAACAACATAACGTTTACTGCTTTCATCTTTCAAATACTTGTTTTGACTACTATTGTTAGTCTGTTTCTTTGATTTCTTTTGTTTCTCTCAATTTATTTTTCTTTTCACCCATAGAAGTACCTCTCTTTGATTTTGCTTTGTTTATCTTAGTGTCTGTTATTTTTGCTTTCAGTTATAGAAGCTGCATGCTCATCTTTACCACTGTGTATTCACCAAGGAAAGGCTAGGACAGATAATGTTATTCAGTCATCCACAATGCATTGCACCCACAGTTGCTCAGAAAGCAGTAGATCAGAAGGGATGGTAACTGTATGTAACTGTTCACTTCTACAGAAATATTGCTGCAGCATAATTAACAGTATATGTGGAGTTTAAATGCACAATCTTTAGTAACTCATGAACTTCAGTTGTAGTTACAATACAGAACAATCTTGAAAAGTCAAAATCCTGTGCCAGGAAAATTTTTAGTAAATGCAACTTGGGGACAATTAGACACTGCAAGCTATTTGCATATTGCTTTCACTTGTATACTGCTTCTTACCTGTAGTGGATTGCCAAGGTATTACAATGCAAACCATGATCTACTATGGTATTAGACCATGGTTTCTACTGTACCACATGGTGTGTTTGCACCTATCTGAGTGCTTCATTTAATTTTTCTTGTTTATGCCATGTTACAATCAATTTTAAATAGCTACATTATGCTATACTCTCAGGCTCCCGCTCCATGATTTAAAACCTGGCTCTTCTAAATTGAAAGCACAGTATTCCACTACTCTGATCAGTGACAGAATTCTCTCACCTTTGGCTGTAAATATGTAGACAATTTCAGTCATACCACATCATGCCCTGTCCAAAGATACACTGTAGCTGTAGCTCCTTGACTAATAGTTGTATGAGATTGGAACATTCTGAACTGGCTACATAATTAATTGTTTCCTTCAATGAAAATAAGATAGAGGGTAGGAAAGAGATAATGCCATTGCTAGTTGTTTAAAGAACATCCCTTTCTCAGTAAATCTTTTTATAATGTAGGAACATATAAAACCAGGCAGCTTTAGTGAAATGACATTCTACAATAAGACCTCACAAGCACCTTGAGCTGTATATTTTTCATCCAGTTTTTTTAGTGGCTGAACACTTCAGCCCATATTGTGGTAACAATTAGTCATAATGTTGTGTCATAAAGTTACACTGTCCTTTCAAGCTTTAAAAGAATCTAACAGTACTACTTTTTAAAATCTTGCTAAATCAATGTTCCTTAAATGAAATCTCTGCTTTAGTACTCTCCCAGCACTGCACAAACACATCTGCAGATCAGTCTGCCTTGGTCTTCAGGTTCTCCTGACTCTGGATCAGTGTTAGTTCTCTTATTTGCTCTGATCTTTCCTTCAGCTCTGAAAGACCTACTTTATGACCACACAACCCATATCTGCAACTGTGCATGACCTCCCCATCAACTCTTCTACTTTGTTATTCTCAATTATGTCAAATGGCAAATTCCTCTGTATTGAATAATATTGATTTATTTCATTTGTTTTTGATACCGAGTAAGATATGCTAACCATGCATATTCCTATTTTCATGCACGACCTGGGAGAATTACAGATTTACATCATCATCAAACAAGCAGTGCAGACTGAATCAACAGTGGAGGTCATAATAAGTGAGAAAATAATAGATGAAGAAAAGTAACAGAGTACAAAAACAGCAGCAGGAACCTCATTGGCAATTACAATAAAAAGCGTAAGTAGCATAAACATCCACGATAAAACACAATGCACAGTTTAAGAAACATAATTATAGTATCAGTGACTGTTTACTGCTGTTTAAACATGATAAACTAGTGTATTACGATCTATGTAGGAAGGTGATCAGAATTAATTAACACTAACTTTAACATGATGATAGGTAGGTAGACAGGTAGATAGTTAAATACTTATTTTCAACAGGATCAAACTATTAGAATTTATTACAGTCCTGTTTACAAGGTTGTCCTGATTGTGTTACAGAGGAGTACAAACATTAGCTATATTTGTACAATACCACATATTTACACATTCCAACACTTCCAGTGGAAAATAGAAAGCAGTGTACAAAAAAAAAAAAAAAATCAAAACAAAGTCATATTACAAATTCTTGCATAGACACCCATCACTACACACAGGTTGTATCAGACAATAACAACATTTAGTATCAAGTATAGATATCTACTAGATTTCTATTTCATAGATTTAAACATGTTTAATGCTGAAGCTTTCCCCATCTCTAGAAGTAAGCATTTCATTCTGTTGTTACCTACAAAGAAACTCTCATCATTCCATAAGAATTAAATATTCTGGGAGTCACACCCTCTGTTCTTTATTTCCCCATTTGTGGGTATGCATAGGAACTACATTGTTTTCATACTCAAGATCCATAATATAGAGACTAATGGCTGAGTAACACAGAAACATAGAAACGAGACTTTGATGGCAGATAAGGACCGCTTGGCCCACCTAGTCTGCCCATTTCCTACCTACTGAATGAGCTACAGATCCTAGTTAACTAACAGCCTATTTCTTCCTACCCCCACAAGAATTGCCTTATGTCTGTCCCTTGCATTCTTGAAGTCTCCCATAGTTTTAGACCCCACAACCCCGACCCTGAGTAGGTGGTAGTAATGAGATTTTACACACCCGAGCTGTGGAGTGCCACATGACATCCCACACCTCGTGTGTGTGTAAATGTAAGTTTTATATACTTCATTCAGCCTTTATTTTACATAATTGCTGGGGGCGTTTTCAGACAGCAATTATATAAAATAAAACCGCATTCCTGTTCAGCCATGATTCTGTTTGGCTTAAGTGTGGTCCGTGGCTGGTGAGACATTTAGGTTTATTTTTTTTTATTTGTAAGGTTCTTTTGCCCAGGCATTTCCTAAGCAACTGTAGGGATCCAGGGTTACAGTTAGTTTTGTTTATGTTAAAAAAATTTACTTACCGACAGAGGCTGACAGTGCAGTGTTCAGGGCGACCTCAGGAGATGGCTGGTTGGTGCATGTGCAGAGTGAGAGAAGAAACCGGCATGTGTTTGCCATTATAATCAGCTGGTTGTAATGGCAAGTTATAACTCAGGTTTCCCTATGGGAAAGAATGCAACCCAGTAATTATATATACAATAATGTATGGGGGTAGTGCATAACAGAAATTAATGTTCACCAGAGGTATGGGATGCTGCATTATAAAAGCATCCCACACCAAGACTGGATATTAATTTCTCATTTGTGCACTACCCTCCCCATACATCGTTAGATGTAATTTTCTGGCTTCTGTTTTTTGCCTCATGGGAAAAAATGGCAATGTGGTTGAAGTTCTGAAGTCCCTTCTTAAAAACATTTTAAAATTTAGAGTACCAATCAGAGAAAGTTGTACTTTATCTTCAAAATGTCCCTTATATAGTCCATTTTGGAAACTTTTTGAAAGGTTTTGTTTGAGATATTCTTTCCTTTTGGGTTGACTTGGTGACATGACCTATCATGTGTTTCTATGGAGATTGGAGCAAGAGAGAGAGAGTATGTTAGGGATAGAGCCCGGACAGAGTAATGGACCGTGATTTTATGGAGCAAGGTATGCTTCATTTGTTATTTAAAAAATAACTTTTGGCTGGACTGCTGCTAAGTTAATAAGAACAGGTTTATTGCTGCTGCTCAGAGCCTCAGACGCCTCACCACTGCCTGGACTGGTGATAGTTCAGGTGGATGTTAAAGATCCCATGGCACTTATCGAAAAGAGTAGAGGAATTTCCCGGTGTCCTGGCCAAATTTCCTCATTCACTAAATAAATACCACCAACAGCTTAATCTGGTTCAAGGTCAGTTGGCATTCATCTGTATCCCCTCACCCGGATCATGCCTGAAAATAGGCAAGATTGTCGACTGCACTTACCCGGTCAACAAAAGTAAATAAAATAAATAAATAAAACAGAGGTTGCTGAGGTGCAGCACGAGGGCAACAGAAAGAGCAGGTGGTGCGTGCCGCCAGTTATAACCTGAGGGTTATAATGGTGAATTATAACCTGCTCCTTCTATGGGAAAAACGGAAGCCAGTTATTAAAATTCATTTGTTCAATATAAAGCTGTTATTGCTCTCAATTGTTTTCTCTAAGTTCTAAGGAGTCCCAATTTAGATCTCTCTAGATATCAAACAATGATGTTGATCAAAGGTGCATCCTAATACAAATCTTGTTAGCTTATTGTGCGTCATATCTAACTGTTTTAGTGTTGTGGAATTTGCATGTTGAGAAACAATATTTCCATACTCCAAGGATGGTAATAAAGTTGTACTGCTAGTACTTTCCCAGTCTCTTTAGGAATAAAAATACTTTCCTTCTCAATGCACCCAGTCTTTTTATTCCACATTTTTAACAATGCTATTTATATGTGAATCAAAATTCAATGAATCATCAATAATCACTCCCAAGTATTTGTACTCTCTACATGTATTAATGCCTTCCCATTTATGTTTAATCATTGCCTTTGTTCTTATTATGCCTAAACAACATCACCGTGTTTTCTCTGCACATAATACCATTTTTGATTTGCCAGAAAACATTCCTGAAGTCTGTCAAATTCATGCTGCTAAATAATTTCTAATCCAGATTGAAATGCCACTGTTCCTATTAAAATTGTATCATCTTTGTAAAGTTTTACTTATTTTTATTTATGTATTTTGTCAAATCATTTACATATTTATTATATTTATTTATTTATTGAGTTCTCGGTTAAAACCTTTGAGCTGAAAGCTTGTTTACACAGGGTCCACGTCGGTAGTCAAACAAAGACAGGGCAAGAAAAAATTATGCAGAGTAAGCATAAAGCTTATGAAACAAACAAATTAACATAAATGTACAATGTACAGCAATTTTCACAAACAAATATAAAGGTTCAATGTATATCAATAATAATAGGCAGTGTAAACATTAAGTAATGTAAATACTTGTAAAGTAAGAGGCTTAGAGTAGAGAATGAATGGAATAGAGGGGTATCAGCTAAGAAGGAGAAAAGCTAGATCAGATGGAATCATCGGGTTAGGGACAACAATGAGATGCTGGTAGCAGCTACTAGGCCTTGTTATAGAAATGATGATATACCTTGGGTTTATGTGGTAAAAGTGAGAGGGAGGTGAGGGAATGGAGGAGCAATGTAGGAGAAAAGGCAGAGGAGGTGGAGTTGGGAGTGTAGTAATGAGGGAGGGGAATTTAGGGCAATAGGGAGGAGGATAGTAAGTGCTGGAGTTAATCGGATATACCAGGATTGTCAGGTGCATTTAAAAGTTATAGTCACATTCACTGAGTGCTGCAAGATGGGTCCAAAGATTATTTTTCAAGGAGCCTAGTTCAGACTCATCCAACAGGGTAGAATTTAGCTGGTTCAACCAATAAGGAGCCCGGTACTGAAAGGACCGCTGACCCTGGAGGTGTGCCAGAAAGGGACTTTTAACTGTTGGCTATTTGTCCCTCTTGTGCTTCTGGTACTGTTTGTGGGACTAATGAGGCACTGCACCCCAGGGGTGTTTGGCCCAGGGTTGCCTTTTTGCTAGTAGGCAGATCTGATATTACATTCTGCATTGTAGGTTAAGCCATCCAGATTGTGAATAGAGATCACAAGTGTGTATCATATATCATATGTGAGTAACATATATCAGGGATCTTAAATGGACCCTGTAGGACACCGCTAGTCAAACAGTGTACCATTTATCATAACTTGTTGTTTCCTGTTATACTTTTATGACTGGAAACCAACTATTATCCTTTGACATCCTTATCCGCTCAAGCCTATTTAACAATAATGAATGGTCTACTAGGTCAAATGCTTTAGAGAGGTCAATGTACATTTCACCCATGGACTTCCTTTGTCCAGTCCTGTTGCTACTGTATTAGTGTAGTCCATAAGTGCTGTGCATGTCAACTTCCGCCCTAAAGCCAGTCTGATATTTAGTTAAGAAATCATATTTGTCCAAATATTCATTAACCTGTTTCCCAATAAATTTTTCAAAAATCTTAGACATGATGGACAATAATGCCACTGGTATAATTAGATGAATTATTATAATCTCTCACTTTATAAATAGGTATCACCTTGGCTGATTTCCAAAATTCTGGATAAATTCCTTCCACCAGGCAGCTGTTAAAAGAGTTTTGTCAAGACAGGGTTATAATTTAAATTGAATATTTCAGACATTTTATCACATTCTGATCCAAATCACAAGATTTTCTAGGATTCATCCATTTTATTTCTTTCATAGAAACATAGAAATTAATGACAGATAAGGACTGCTAGACCCATCCAGTCTGCCCATTTCCCCTGCCTACTGTAAAAGCCACAAACACTTGATCTCCAGCTTTACCTCCTCATTCCTATTGCTAGGGTTCCTTATACCTGTCCATGCATGCTTGAATTTCTAACTGTGTTTGCTCCCACCACCTCCACTAGGAGTCTATTCCATGCATCCACCACTCTTTCTGTGAAGAAATATTTCCTCATACACTCTTAGGCTACCCCTTCCAACCTTCAGTGTCATGCCCTCGCTCCTGGACATCTCCTTTTCTGAAAGATGCTACTGCCCTCTGGTACCCTATTTATGCCTTTTAAATATTTGTAGGTTTCTATCATATCTCCCCTGTCTCTCTCTCCTCCAGGGTCTATATATTGAGGTCTCCCAGTCTCTCCACATATGGCTTTTGGTGCAGGCCCTGCACCATCTTTGTTGCCCTTCTCTGAACTGCCTACACCCTGTCTATGTCCTTATGGAGATGCAGCCTGCAGAACTGAACACAGTATTACAAATGAGGCCTCACTAATGATCTGTACAGTGGCATCACCACTTCCTTTCTTATGCTGGTGATACCTCTCCCGATGCACCACAGCATCCCACTGGCTATCCCCACAGCCTTGTCGCATTGTTTGGCCACCTTTAGGTCATCAGATATGATTACCCCAAATGCCTTTCCTGTTTGGTGACCATCAGTATCTCCCCACCTCCATCATAAGATAAGATAAGATAAGTTAAATCATTTATTAAGTGTTCATTCCACAGACTCTGGGTGCTGTACAAACAACAACAATAATAAACACATTAATAAAACCAAAATGTAATTACAGTAGTTCAAACAGTTCCATTCAGCAGTTAATCATAAAAAGGCTAGCCGTAATAAATATGTTTTAGGCTCCTTCTAAAGGCTTCCACCGAGGAAGCCCTCCTCAAATTTTCAGACAAAGAGTTCCACAGGGTGGATGTGGCAACTGAGAATGCCCTATCTCCTGAGTGCCATAGTCTCACCCTGGGAACCTCATGAGGGCTTCCTGGCAGAACAAAGTGCCCGGGAGGGTGGTAGGGGACAAGGAGATCTTGAGATAGACAGGCCTCGGTAGGGTTTTGTAGGTCAGGAGCCCTACCTGAAAGACAATCCTCCACCTGACCGGCAGGCAGTGAAGTTCGTGGATGACAGGAGTAATATGCTCAGATGATCTTGCTCCCATCAATAATCTTGCTACTACATTCTGCACCAGCTGCAGTCTGTGGAGGTTGCTCCAGATAACCCTAGGTACAGGGCATTACAGTAGTCCAATCTGGAGGTGACAAAGGCATGTACTAGTGTGAGCAGGTCATCAGGGGAATCAGGGATCGGTTGGGCAATATTCCGTAGTTGGTAAAACCACTCTGAGCGGCCGACACCTAGACATCTGTAGTCAGTCCATCATCCAGAATCATACCAAATCCCTCACCTGTCTGGAGGACAAGAGGAACACTTCCTAACATTCAGTCAGAGAGTGTCCCCGCACCTCCTCCTCCCCGATGACCTGGATCCACTACTACACCTCAGTCTTGTCTGGTTTAGTCTGAGCCAGTTCTGAGCTATCCACGACTGGATCTCCTCGAGGCAGTTGTTAAACACAGCAACTGAAACCTAGTTATCGGTGCACAGGACAGATATAACTGGGTATCATCTGCTTAACTGTGAAAACCCCATCTGTATTGCCTGATGATGTCCCCTCAGTGGCAGCATATATACCATGAACAACAAGGGTGACAAGACCGAACTTGTAGAACTCCACAGGACACAGGCTTCAGGGCAGATGAGCTCCATCATTACCTTTGCACTCTGCCTGCTAGGTATGACCTGAACCAGCAGATGACCTTGACAGACAGGCCACACCAGAACTGCAAGCGGTCAGCAGCACCTCATGGTCCATGGTTTCAAAGGCCACAGAGAGGTCTAGGAGGACTAATATCGCCAGCTGGAGGTCATTCAACACCTTACCTCCATGCTATGCCTCGACCGGAAACCAGACTGAAATGGCTCATAGGAAGAGGAAGAGGTGAGGTGTCTCTCAAGCTGAACGGCCACCACTTTTTCAATAACTTTCCCTAAAAATGGGAGGTTCGACACTGGCCCTGTAGTTGCTGGGACAGTCCAGGTCCAGAGAAGGCTTTTTCAAAAGGGGTCTAACCAAGGCCTTCTTTAAAGCCTGTGGAAAGGTCCCACTCCTCAAGGAACTTCAGACAATCTCAGCAACCACAGGTTCCAATAGTTACAAACATCCAACCAAAAGCTGGGTTGGCCCTGGTCGAGATCACATTGTCAGGTCAGCTTAGAGAGCATTCCACCACCTCCTCCACCCCATTACCCCAACTCCTCCCAGACAGGAGGAGTGTCTCTGCACCTCTCAGACAGACCACCAATGACCTTTCAAGAGACACTTGAGGAGACCTCAGCCCTGATGGAGGACACCTTGTTGGCGAAGAACAGAACCAGCTCTCGGACTTAGCAACTGAACCTGCTTCCTCACACGTAAACAGTCAGGATGTAACAACCTGTCCACCATGCAGAAGAGCTGAGCTGGTTCTATTCCTTGCTGCAGCAATCTCTTGACAGAAATTTCACCTTTCTGAGAAATTGCCCCTGATAGTCAACATAATGTAACCTCAGGGCCAATCTGTCCCCTCCAGTCAAGATCTCCTCCAGCGCCTCTAACCTCATCCCTTTGTCTTTAAATAACGTAGATCTTCATCAAATCACAAGGGTCTGCAGCGTGTTGAGAAAGGGTGACATGAATGGGTGCAATGGAGCGAAGGCAGCAGAGATGGCCCTATTATAGGCCATCACCGCCTCCTCCGTCCCCACCACACAAGCCCCTCTCACACTGCGATAGGTCCAGCACTGCCACCAGTCCCACAGAGGAAACACCTCTCAAAGGGCAGTACTGGACCATCTCCACAGGGAAGGACCTTTATGGGGGCTGCCAATGAAACCCACGGCACCATGATCTGACCAACTTACTGATCAACCTTCAATGACCTATTTCAAGATTCAAAGAAGACCAAATCCAGTGTGTGGCTGCCCAAGTGAGTGGGAGATTACACGCTTTGCACCAGACCCAGGGCCCCTATGCTCTGCAGGAGATCATGGCTAACCCTGAACCCCACCGTTGACTCTCGAGCATTGAAGTCCCCAGGATCAACCACCTGGGAGACTCCAACACCAGACCGGCTCCTCTATCTCCTGCATAAATTCTCACTAAATCAGGGGTCGGATAAATCACGAGGACCTGAAAGCCCACAACCTCAACCCTTCGGGCAGCCACACACTAAAGGTCTTATTTTGATCAACAGGGAGTACCGTGAGTTTCAGTTCAGACTTAAAACAAATAGCCACCCTCCCAACCCCTGATCAAACCTCAGGCTGTGTATCATGGAGTACCTGGCCAGCACCATCGCCTCCAATATGGAAGCTGCATTTTCATCTAGCCAGGTTTCTGTAGATACAAGCCAGGTCGACCAAGGAAATCACATCTGCTATTATAGCAGTGTTATTCCTGATTGACCTGGCATTACACAACACAAACCCGAGCTGGATAAGGTGTAGGAGCTGAGCTGTCATCTGCCCGCAAACATTTACAGAGCCCTTGGGTATGGGAACCACACAGGGCTGACCCCTTTCTAGTTCCCATTTTGCCCCAGAGCACCTCCTTGACCTCACCACCAGATCCCTGACATCCCTCCAGCTCCCTGAGTACTGACCCTCCTAGCTACCCACCCCAAGCTATCCCCAGCACTCTACATCTCTGATATACCTCACTGAAAGTGCTGGAGCTCAAAGGGACGGAGACCCTAGAGGTCACCCCGAGTACCTGCACCTTATGAGCCCCAATCCCCAACACATTCCAGCCACCCACAATTACACCAAAATGTACACAACCCCTTAAACAAAACCCACCCAATAAAACTTACCCAAACCCCAAACACAAAACAACCCAATCACTCACCACACACTCACATTCACAATTCAACCACTCCTACATACACCAACATTCTAACAGCAACACAGCTTAAAAAGAAAATTAACAAATGTTACTGGAGTCCTTAATAAAGCAATTCCTGTAAAACTGTTCGAGATGATTTATTCAAGGATGGGCTGTCATCACCACCCTTGCTGTCCAACGCCTGTGGTACTATCACTACCACTATATCAAAATATGCAATGTCCAGCAATTAAATAAATCCCAAAGTCATGCGATAGTTCCACCATAAACCACCGAGAATATTGGATCCAGAAATGTTCAAAAATAATCGGTAACCCCAGCCCAACTCCAAGGTGATGGCAGACACTCCAACCGCTCCCCACCCAGATCCCCATAGGTACTCGAACAAATCAGGCAACCCTGGGGACTCAAGGGAACCAAAGCAAACCAACTCTCCAGCCAGCGTACGTAGGACCCATGGGAAAACTATCAGAGCTCATCTCCTCCCCAAAGCAGGTCAGGTCCTCCTCTGGGTTCTTGCACCCAAAATTAATGATTTTGCACTTTTTCGCATTGGATCCCAGCTGCCACACTCTAGACCATTCCTCCAGTTTACCTAGGTCACTCCTCATTTTTTCAATCCTCACGCATGTCCACCCTGTTACAGATCTTAGCGTCATTCGCAAAGAGGCACACCTTCCTTCCAGACCCTCTGCAATGTCACTTAGAAGACATTAAACAGGACTGCACCTCTGGTCACCCTTCTTTCCTGATTGAGCTTCATTTACCATGACCCTCTGTCTTCTGTCACTCAACCATTTCCTAACTCAGTTTACCACCTTGGACCCACTCCCAGGCTGCCCAGCTTGTTCACCAGTCTTCTATGTGGAACAGATTTGAAGGCCTTACTGAAAGCCAGATAGGCCACATCCACCACCCCCAATCCACGAATTCTAGCTACCAGTCAAAGAAATCAATTAGATTTGTTTCACATGACCTTCCGCTGTGAATTCATGCTGTCTATGATCCTGTACTCTGCTGGATTCAAGGTGTTCCACAATCCTTTCTTTAAGTAGTGATTTCCCACTATTGAGTGTGAGGCTAATTGGTTTATAGTTTCTGGCCTTCCCTACTCCCACTTTTGTGAAGAGGGATCACATCTGCCTCTCCTCCAGTCTCCTCCAGAACCAGTCCTGTAATGAATGGCTCATTGAACAGGGCTGTAAGTAATGCTGCCAGTACCTCCCACAGTTCCATTAATATTCTAGGATGTATCCATCCAGTTCCAGAGCCTTGCCCACTTTCAGTTTTGTGAGTTATTTTATGACTCTCTCTTCTATAAATGGACTGGTGTATATCTCCTTCCATATTTGTTCATGCTGCCTAACTGCAGACCCTCACCTTTTCCTTGTTACGTGAATATAGAACAAAAATATTTGTTCAGTATTGATGCTTTTCAGGTCCCCTTCCACCGCCCCTTTCTTCCCTTTGCTTTACTATCCCACCCCTGGTTTTTCTCCTTCACTCAATGCACCTATAAAAGTCTTGTCCCCTTGTTTTACCTCCTGTGCTATTTTTCCTCTCTTTGTGCCTTTGCACTCCTGACTGCTTTCCTCTGCCTCCTTCTGTTTATCCAGATACACTACCCTGTCCTCCTTCTGCTGTGTTTCCTTGTATTTCCTGAAAGCCATCTTTTCACCTTACCTTCCGGTCACTTCCTTTGAGAACCATAGTGGCTTTCTTTCTCTTGCCCTTGTTTACTTGCCTAATGCAAAGGTTTGTCACCTCGACTATGGCTCTTTTCGGATGGGCCCACTGCTCCTCCACTCTACCCCATTTGTCCCTCCCTGATCGGGCATGCTTGAGACATATCCCCATCTTAGGAAAGTCCACCCTCTTGAAATCCAGGACCCTCATCTTTGTGTGGCTTGATTCTGCCACGGTACTCATGCTGCGCCACACCGTGTGATGATCACTGGATCCCAGGTGCCTGCCCACCCTGAATTCCCAGTTCTGTCCCCATTGATGAGCATAAGTCAAAACTGCACCCTCCCTGGTGGGCTCTCTAGCACTAGCTGCCTGAGGTCTGCCCCTTGCATAGAATACAGGATGTCCCTGCTCCTGGCTGAGGCAGCAGCTGGGATGCTTGCAATCCACATCTGGCAGGTTGAAATCACCTACCAGCAGCACCACCCCTTTAGCTGCCATCGGTGGATGGATTCCACTGGAATCTTGTCCCTTCCTCCCCTCTGTGCTGGAGATCTGTATACTCAGGCCCGTGCGAATAAAGTGCCATTGCCCATCTCAAGGGTGTCCCACAGTACCTCTGCTCCCCCAATACTCTGTCTTTCAGTCACTCTAATAACCTCCTGACATAAAGGGCCACCCCTCCTTTTTACCCTCCCTGTCTCTCCTAAATAGAGTATAACCTGGTATTGCTACATCCCAGTCATAGTTTCCAGTATACCACGGTCGGTAATAGCTACAGTACAATGTCCAGGTCAGCCTCTGTCATTAAGGTCATCAGGTCAGGGTTTTATTCTATAGGCTGTAGGTGTTAGTATACATGGCCTTCCATGTTCTGCCATTTTTCTTTTATCACCCCACCACTGTCTTTTTGCCTCCTCTGTTTGTTCTTCCTGTTGTCATCACCTTTCTTCTGTCCTCTGCAGTTCATCCCTATGGGTTTTGTTTCCTCTGAGCGATATTACAACTTTGTAGTCCGTCCATGTTGACTTACTATCCTGTGTGGTTGGGCAGTTTGGTTCTCCTCCATCCTTCTGCTAGTCTCTTGTTGTTTAAATGCTCTGCTGCATGAAGCATTTAAACCATTCACTGAGGACAGTAGTCCCTCCTGACCAGTGTAGACTGTCCCCTTGTACAGGATCATTCAAATTGCTTAATAACTCTAAAATAAAACCTGGGATAACTTGGGTTCTTTGGCTTGTTGGTTTTTAAAGTTGACCCATACTCTGGTATTTTTATATCAAATAACATGCAACAATAATTGTTTACCTGATCTGCTGTTTCTTTTGTTGTGAATTCCTTATAAAGGGAAGTGTGTGCAGTGCTAGGTCAAACTTGACTGAAATTAGCTAGCCATAAGAGGGAAATAAAAGGATAAGCCAGGCAAAAAGAGCTCTTTGTGCCTTTCAGAAAATCAGTGACTGGGAGAGCTATGCAAATCTGGGGGACAGGAGTTCCAGAAAGTTGGGGCATAGACTGCTAAAGTCAATTTGCCAAGGCCGTGGAACACTGCGCTCCAGGAGAGGTTGAGACTCCATTGGTTTCAATAAGTATGTAGGAGATGGGTGCTGCATGAGTATCTATAGGAGGAAGGTGGGAGCCTGACCTCAGAAGTTTGTGAACAAAGCAGCCCAGAGTGAAAGAAACATTGGCCAGCAGGGGACGCCCAGCACAGGCCAATGTAAAGGAGGCAGTGGTGCATGAGTCTGGGGTGGACAAGACAAAGCAACAAACATTGCTGTATGTAACATCCCATTTAGAAAGGACAGTTTTATTAACACCGAGCAATTCCAGAAAGGCATGGGTAATTCTAGACAGGAGTATTCCTGAGCTATGAACAGTTGGTAGAAGGGGATAAGCAGGTTTTTTACCCTATAGGCCAAGCCCAGTTTAATATTAACAGATTTGCATATTGAGGAGAGGTAGGGGGAGAAGTCAAGGGAGGGGTCTAGCAAAAAATACCCAGGTACTTAAAACTGCTCACCTCTCAAACAGAGACACATCCATACAGGTAAGGGAGAGGAGAGGTAACACACACTTTTAGTTTTGAGCCATAAAGCATGGTTTTCATCTTTTGCTCTTCAGAATTAGCTTATTGATTGATAACCAAGACTGGATAAGAGCAAAGGTGTCTGAGAGGGTTTGTTTGATCTCAGAGACAGCAGCTGCACTGTGGTAGAGGGTCATGTGCATACACCATGGAGCTGCAATGAATGGCAATATCTGGGAGACTATTTATATAGACATAGAAGAGAAGTGGGTCCTGACTGATCCTTGGGGAACACCAACACTTATGTAAGCAAGGCTGGAGGTAGCTGAATGCAGTCTAACTTGTTGTTGCTGGTTTCTACCAGTTAGGTAGTTGGTTAAACAGGAAATGGCAGGGGAAATGAAGGGAGGCTAGTTCATTGCAGAGAGAAACGCGTGATTGTCTTTCATCCTCACATCGCTGTTCTTCTTTACTCCCAACTTAATTGGCTTTCTCCTGTATCATGTATTAAATATTTTTTGTTAGTTCGTCACACAAAGCAATTTTTCTACTGTTTTGTCTTTGTTTGAGGAATTAGTTACAGTTTTACATTTGGATACCGCTCTTTGATCATCTGAGTGTGTACAGTTAGGTACTCCTTTATGTAAACTAAAATGGGCTCCAAGCTTTTATGTCTACTATTGGTTTCGAATGCATTGCCTGTTGCCTTGTGTAACACTGCTGCCTACTAACTCATTTAAATTTAAACTGCGTCAGTATTTATTCAAGACTAGTGCATGTAATTGTTGCTGATTGTATCTTTATACATCATTGTTTACGCTGAAGATGTTATTTATTTCCATCTTTGTGTGCCTTCACCCAGGTTGAGCTCTGAAAAGGCCATCGGCCACTCACCCAATTAAAAATGTAAATAAATAAAAATAATCAATTAATCAATCAGGTCAAACACCTTTGTCAGTTCAATAAATGCTGCACCAGTTAGAAGGCTAGAGTATCCATTAGCTAGGCTGATATCATTGGTTAGTTTGGCCAAGGCTGTGGAGTTGCTGTTGTTTTCCTGAAACCATACTGGGCAGGGGACAGGAGACTGTATTTAGAAATGTAGTCAGTGAGTTGAGATGCTGCATTCTTTCAAGGATCTTAGGAAGGACTGAGAGTATGATTATAGGGTGATAGTTTTCTGTAAGTTTATGTCACTTGTTTTAAAACAATGGCAACCCTGGCAACCTTCCAGACATTAGTGACAATATTAGAACAGAGTGAGGTTTAAACATAGAAACATAGACTTTGACGGCAGATAAGGACCACTTGGCCCACCCAGTCTGCCCATTTCCCTACCTATTGGATAAGCTGCAGATACTAGTTAACTAACAGCCTACTTCCTGCAACCCCCACTATAATTGCCTTATTTAGATTTGGTGTTAGCTAGCACTATAGAGGGACACCAGCTTCAAAAGCTTGGTTTCCAGACCATCAGATCCAGCATTATTATCAAGAGTACTACAGAGTAGAAATTTCTTGACCTCAGTCACCTTTACTGATCGGAGCAGTAGAAGGGAGTGTAACTCGTGCCAGCACTGGGGTGGGGAGGGGACAGTCAGTACTACAGCCCCAGGGCCAGTGTCAGTGATTGATATAAAAGATGAGAGGTCAGAATATTTGGTATTAAAGGCATTTGCAACTGTAGCCAGGTTATTACAAGTTAAGCTGTCACCAAAATCCTAAATAAGGCACTTGGATTTAGTGCCCACTTACAAAGGTCACCAGCAATGGATGCAAATTTATTATACGGTAGGAGCTTTTACTTGATGTAACTCCAGACTTGCATATACTGTATTTTATCATTTACAGCACTCATCCGAGTCAGATGACAGACCAGATTTCCTGAATTTGTCCTAAAGCTTGTCTCTTTTTTCATTTGGGCAAGAAGGTCACCAGAGAGTAAATTTGTGGCTAAGCCATTTAATTCCACTTGATGTTAGAAACATGTTTTAGCTGAATTGCAGTGAAAATGTCAAGGAACTGAGCTAATGCGTTATTCACACAAGACAGGGATGTTAGGCAAGATTAGTCCATATTTTCTAGGTCATGCAGACATTTCTGCACATTTGGCTTTGAGAAGTCTTGGAAGTGGAGCTGTCTTTGTGGACACAGTCACTAGGGCGGAGGATCCAAGATGGCATCAGGCAAAGTGACAGCCAGGATTATTTTATCACTCCTGTTATTAAGGAACCAGTCCAACAGGGAGTGTGGAATTTCTGGAGAGAGTCTGGTAGGGTAGTAATGAGCTACTAGAGGTTTAGCTTTTTAAAAGAGTCTCATAAGGTTTTGTTTTGGCACATAAGATTTTGTTTGGGCACCCACCATTTGTGGTTTTAGGCCATCACATTATGAATAATATTCATGTAACCACCCTGCAATCGGGGTCCCTAGAATATCTGCCTGGGTTTACATTAGCCTTGCCACTCTATCTCCTCCTGCTCCTTTCCTGTGTCTCCTGATTCCAGCAGCAATATTTGGTATCCACAGGTCCTGCCCCCATCTCTGGTGCCCTAGTAATGCAGCGCAAGCGTAACCCCTAGGTGGCACTATCCTGCGTTACTACCCCTTCCTGCTTGGCAAGTAGCAGGTTAAGGGCCTGAGTTCTGAAATGGGTGCCTCCACCCAGAGGTCAGGGTTGGTAGTGGTTGTTAACCTGGGACAGCTCATGTGGGACACTGTGACCTCTTTCCCTCTAGTGGCCTTGAACACTGTACAATAATCACTTTCACAATAACCTGGTATACCACACAAGTACCCACACTGTTTGCACTTACCATCAGGGCTGATTCTCTGGGTTGACCTTAGAACCCCTGTAAAACAAGGTTATGCACAGCAAATAGCAACAGTACTGTACTTTGAGCACAAACTGAACCACAGTCAGATTATATGCAGAAAAGTTAGATCTGATTTATTCAGGGACTTGAACAAGGAAGGGCAAAATCAGGTTAATTAGCTTAAAGTTTATATCAATCAAGCAGTTATGCATGCAGTTTGAGTCCCCCACACAGTCACACCTCTGGGAACCCAGGTGGAGAAGAGATGGGCTAGCCAGGACTGTTGCCCGGGTTGCAGCTGGTTGGGGCCCTGTGATGGAAAACACAACATGCACAGTACACAATATTTGTAATCCAGAGCCAGAGGACTCAGTTCATAAAGGAAACAAAACAACAAGACAATCAGATGACACACTCGGATTAAGCTGTTGTTGCAGGGAGCTACACTGGTATTTACTACGGTACCCAAGACTGGTCACAGGCTGGACGAAAATCGAGACTGCAGGTGGTTGATCTGGAATGCCAGGAGAAGCAGGGCCCACACGAGTCGTGAGAGGCGCCATCCCTGTCTGCTGGAGCAGGGGCTGATCCCCAGGCAGGTCCCTCGTCAATGGCTTCTCTGTGTAGTGGGTAGTCTGCCTGGGCCAGTCTGGCAAGACCCAGACCGCATGGAGACAAATTCAGATGCAGTCTGTTTTGGCTGGATACAGCTTCCAGCAAGCAGAACACAGTTCACACAGTGGGAAATAACTCAACCCACTAGCAGCTCATAGCACATTTACATGTACGGGAATTCTACTGTACCAGGCAAAGCGCCCCGGTCACAATCACAAAGTCTGTGCACACACCAGGAGCTTAGGGTAGCTGGAACTCCTGACAGGTCAATCACATTCAGCAAAATCTTCGGTCTTCTTCAGGTTGAGCGTGGCCCACTTCAGTAACTTACTTTAGTCACACAAACTTGGATTTAGTCCAAAATAATTCTCTTCTGTACCCCCCAGGAGCAGCAGCAGACATGCAAGCCAAAACTCAGCCCTTTCACAGTTTTCCCATGCAATCTACTAAGGATTGCTGCTCAAAATTACTTCAGCTCTTTCTTGTTGAGCTTCCAGCTTAGATCTAACTGAAAACTGCAAGCAGCCTGGGACTTCCCAAGATCCAAATGGTTTGGTTGGCTGATTTGGCTGTCAGTCAAAGCAAGAGCCCCTTCAGTTGCAAAAAGGCGCAAAAGTTCAAAACTACAATTCCTACAGATTTTGACTTCAGACAGCTCCTGTAGTCCGCTACATTTTAGGTCCCACCAGAACTGATTGGTCCAATTTGCAGTCTAGGACCAAGATAGTAGAGACAAACAAAACAGTCCTTGCTACAAAGAAAGCAGGTTAGACAAATTACATTATCATTATCACTCTAAATGATTTTCAGCAAATAGTTACATCTTTCAACAGAGTTCCTCTCAGATTACTTAGGCAGCAATCAGGCAGCTCTTAAAGAGACAGTACACAGAGGCTATACAGGCTCAGGTAATCACATTTAAACTGCTAAAATGCAGGACACCAGCCTGACAGTGAGCATTTAGGCAAGCTCAAAGAAGACCTTTGGGAACCCCCATTTGTAGGGGGTTACACCAGTAATAATCCAGCCTCGGGGCTCAAAATGTTCCTATCGTGATCTCCCACTGTAGCGCCTTCCCCAGGGTTGTGGGGATTGCCTAGGGCGCCGAGCAGGCGCCTTTGGCTCTTTTCAATCGCATGGTTTTATGGTGTTCCAGGGAGAATTCCTACGGTCCAGGATCCCCATTGCCTAAGTGTGACCTGGTAACCATGGACAGGCTAATTGAGAGGCCACTCCCTTGCAAGTAAAGGAGTTCTACAGGGAGTTTGATTGAGTCTCATTTACATAGTCATAAGTAGGAGCACCAATCTAATGAATATTAATGAGTGCCTGTCTGCCCTTGGGGTAGCTTGCTCCTCGGCCATGCCAAGAAAAGAAAAGAAAATGTTTTATTTGTTAACTGCTGCATGTATGTAGGGGAAAGTATTTAAAGGGGAAAAGTATTTAAATTCATTAAGTAAGTTGCTCCTGGTTTCACCAGACCATTTAGGGACTCAAAGTGTCAGCAACTCTACTGCTGCAAATCAGGGTTGTCTAAACATTGGCAGCAGCCAGAGGAAAACGGACTGAGCAAAATCCTTTCCCTGTGCAGCAACAGCAAGTATTCAACCTGGGCTAAAGAACTGTGGGGCATTGGGGCAAATACCTTTTATCCCTGGCTGCACAAGAACTATTATTCAGGAATGTATCTAATCTGCTAAAGGGACAGTGGGTTAAGCAGCCACAGTCAATTGGAGAGCCAGGAAAACCAAGCCAGGATTTGTGGAACTTTCACAAAAGCTCATGGGTAAATGCCAAGTGCTCATGGAACTTACAAGGACCTAATTCTAGACACCAAAACACCAGTCCAACAGTGCATTGAGTAAGCTTCATGCATTATTCATTTCTGTGATTGACAGGTTCCCAGCCAATCGGAGGCCAATCATCTCATCACCACAGCCAGTAAGGAGCCTTTAGAAAACCCTACAAGAGATAGGTGTAAGACAGCATTTTGCCAGATTGAGGGAGACTGAGAGCCAGATTCCAGCCTGAAGATTCGAGAGCAGGAACCCCCCCTTGGGGAGGGCCCAGGCCTCAGTCACGCTGCCAAGCCTCGAGTTCCAGTTTATCCTCTTCAGCTTGAAGAGGATTTTCATTCTTATTAATTAATGTTAAAGTAATTTAGTTTTGTTTCACCTGCCAGCCTGGAGATTGCCAGATTCTCCTCCATGGGCTAGCCTCCCTTCCATGTCAGGGAAAGATGTGGACCGGAGACCAGATGACTCCAAGCAGCAGTGAGAACACTGACCCAAACCTCAGTCATGAGAGGATTGAAGATGCCAGGATGCCTTCTATAGTGGATGACCACCGTGGAGGACCAGCATGAGTACCCTTTGTACCTTCCGTGTGAGGGAGACATATTTTGCAATTATCCATGGGCCTGCCAGCCCTTGTAATTGTTTCATGCCAAGAAGACAGAATAAGTAACCTTGGGGCTGGCATGCCCTCTAGCTTCTAAGTTGAGAGAGACTGTGAAATAAATGAGCCTGTGCCGCTTTGCCTGTAAGAGACTGTTTGTTTAGAATTGTTCTGTTGCACCTGCCTGCTTGCCCAGCTGGCCCATCACGGTGTATTAGACTGTGTTGAGCAGACTGAAGCTGTTGCTGGGGGTACCCAAGGACAGCCCAGGACAGTTTGCAACTCTGTGAATCATATAATGTGCTGAGGGGTATCTGTACCTCTGTTGGTCAAGACTGCTCTGTTGGAGCTGCCAGCCACATCACGTTGTCACTTCAATGAGGACATGAGGCCCTAGAGTCTGTTGTGACTGAGTTTTACACCTGAAATGACAGATTTCCACCGCCCAAATTATGTCCACGAGTAGAGATGCTTGAGAAAATATTGGTGGTGAATGTACTGGATGTGACTACAATTGTTGTTTGTTGAATGTTCAAGATTTGCCGAATCTAAGATCTAAGCCAAGGTAACCGGATCAGTTGCCTTTTCTGGAATGTTCGGTTTTATGACCTGCAGGGCAATCCCTGCCCATCTGCAACAAGCAGGGCAACCTCTATATTTACCAAATGCAGGGCAATCCCTGCATCCTTGATAAAGATCAACAGCCATTGTTGAAAGTTGTTTTCAAGTTTACCCTCCTTCAAATCAAAGCCAGCTAACTCGACCAGCTGCAACATCCACCAGGCCTGCAACACCCAGGACTTTGGTATTTGGGTACTCAGTCTACATTGTGAGATTGTGGGGTTTCAGCTGTATTTGGACTGCTAATGGTGAAATAATTATTGTGTAACATCTGATTTTAGTCAGCAACTTAGCTAGCCAGAGCTCTGGGTATCATGTTTGGTCGCTTACACTGTGATCGCTTTTCTGTAATTTAATAGCCACCTAGCTGGAGGGTTCACCAGCACAAACTAAACCCATTGAACAGCAACCAGCATAACCTCTATTCCTACTGTTTCTCATCCTAACACCTATGCCCCTAAAATAAATAATATTGTTATCACTGTTTTGCAAATCATCATGTGTGAGCATATTATTAGAGAGAGTCACTAATTGTAAATGTTGGGATGTGGGAAATGTCTACTGGGTCATGTCTGTGGGTGGCTTAGGTATCTGTGGGTGGTATAACATCGCAAGGGATTATATGGTGTAACAGCTAGCCCATGTAAAGTATACTCTGGTGGAGGTACTATGCATTGTTTCAGTCTTGACATAAGTTAACGAACCCAAACCCTCAGCCTAGCTCCTAGGTAGTAGGCAGGTGTGTAACACTACATAGCGCCATCTAAGGGTTACATTCAGCTTTGCACAACCTACATATTACCACTGTTGTTTACCTCACACAGCACATACCTGCATGTGTGTTTATTTTATTTCAAATACTATTTTGTAATCACTTTCCTGTTTTGCACATGCACTTTTTCAGTGACTTATTTGTTTGCCCTCATGAGTATTTGCACTCTCTTGTTGCCTTATTTTCAGATTGCATATGCTACATCTTACTACTGCCATTTGCTGTCTGCCTTGTTGTACTTTATATATTTGCATAGCAACATAAAGGCCCATCAGCCCATCCGCCTGCCCAGCCCTACCTAATTCTCCTTGATGGCCCTAATGACCATTATCAATGCACATGTATTATATTTTGTTTTTACTACTGTCCTGTTATGCACCAGAACTGCATTTAGTGTCTTTGTTCTCATGATTAATTGCAGTCTCTTGTTACTTCTTACCATGCTACTGAATTGTGATTGTACTGTTCCCCATCCCCACCCCCAACAGGATTCATCTAAAATGAGCTGTTACCATAGAAACACAGAAGCTGCTGAAAGAGAAGGCTCTGTGACCCATTCTGTCCGGTCCTACCTATGATCTAATGTAGGTCATGGCCCTTTGGTCCTCAGTCACCTGCTCAGTATGCTTTTCTTAGTAACACTTTTGAAATAAATAAAATGAGCAAACCTTTTCATATGTGTGTTGTTAGTGTGCTCTAGACTGTAACACATTTTAGCATACACAGTTCCATTCAATTACATCTGGAAGATGCCAGTGAGGTTAGTTTTGAATTGAACAGGTAGACCTGTTTATTGAGATGACTCCTCTCATTTGCACCTGCAGCCACTGACATCTACCTCATCTACTCCAGCAGCAATTGTAACAAATGTCTTGAGCACCAGCGCAGCAGGAACCAGGGACTCATACTGTAATAATGTTTGAACATAATTAACATTGAACTGCTGTAGTGGAAAAGACTTGTATACATACCCCTTCTGTTGGATCACAGTGATTATATCCCATTTAGGCTTTCAGTAGTCATACACATCCAAGTTGAACTAGCATAATGACTCCTACTTATACTGTGCAATCAGCAATGCTCTTTCTCTCAGGGATCTTATCTAGTCCTGCTTTAACATCCTGAATGGTTCAAACTTCCACTACCAGGTGGGCTATTCCTCATGCTGTTTACCCTCTGTGTGAAATAATGCTTTCTGCTGTTTTCGTTTATCCTGCCCCCACCCCAATTTCAGTGCATGGCCTCTAGTTATGCTTGCAATCACCAGCACAAACAGTTGTGTGTGCTATACCCTGTCTATCCCTTTAGTATTCTTCAGCTTTATAAAATGGGTAGGAAATCCCTGCATCCTGCCTGGTAGGACCTGTGTGTGGTGTGGTGACAGTACAATCAATGAGTAAAAACAAGTCCTGCCGACCAGAACACATCACCTCAGTCAAATCCATCGCCCAGCCATTTAGAATGTCAGAATTTGAATTGGCAGCCATTCCTTCTCCCACTAAAATAATCACACTGTGCTTGAAAAATTGTTTTTCATGGTTTCACTCCAGTTTTCTTCCTGCTCTTGTTCCTTCTTGTCATGCACATTTTTCCTGTTTTTAATATCCTCAGTCCTGGTTTTGGTCCTGCCCATCTGCCCTAGCTGCATGCTTCCTCCCTGCAGCTTGCTCCTGCCCTTCTCTGTCCTGCCCACAGCTGGAATTACACTGCATGAACTTTGGGAGCTAGTGGGAGCCCATAAGGACCCTATGTTTAACCGAGCCTCCTTCCCATTATAAATCAATGGGAATGATGCATGAGCTACTGGGCTAGGGGGGCTTAGCCCTGCAAGTCCCCTGTAATTCCAGCACTGGTTCCTACCCACACCTGCACCACTGTTTCTTTTAGGTAGACTTGCTGCTGGTAAAAGCACAACCACGGTCAAGTCAGCACTGTTTCCACTCCTTCTCCCCTCCCCCACACACCTATATGGTTGCTCCTCCCCACAGATAATTGTCACCACAGCACCCACCTGGTTGCTTACGCCTGGTCATATCTTGCTCCCTCTCACAGCAAAGCTTTAAAATGGAAAAAACTGGGCACTGGGCCAGGATCAGGCATTGATCGGTCCTCTTCAATGTCTTCACTAGTGACATTGCAGAGGGTTGAAGGAAAAGCATTTCTGTCGCGATGACACAGAAATCTGCAACAGAGTGGACACACTTGGGGGTAGATAATGAAGCAAGATCTAAAAACAAGAAGACTGGTCAAGGGTTTGGTAACTGGCTTCAATGCCCCAAAAATGTAAAATTATGCACATGTGGCATAAAAACCCAAGGCAATGTTTCATTTGGGGGGTGTTAACAACAACAAACAGGAAAGGGATCTGGGGATCGATGACCTGAAGTGTAAAAGTAGTGCAATAAGGCAGTAGGAAAAGCTAGTAGGATGCTAGGGTGCAGGGAGGTATCAGCAGCAGAAAAGGAGGTAGCGTTATCCCTGTATGGATCAGGATGGTAAGCCACACCTGGAGTACCGTGGTCCAGTTCTGGAGGCCCCATCTCAGGAAGAACATAGGCTGTGTGGAGGTGGTAGAGAAGGCAACAAAATTGTGCATGGCCTGCATCAGAAACCCTCACGAGGAAAGACTCAGGGAATTAAATATGTTCTTACTGGAGGAAAGCGAGACATGATAGGAACATTAAATACTTTAGTGGTATCAGTAAGGGACCGGAGGGTGCATTTTTCTCAGAAAGAGATGCTTAAGGAAAGGGGCATGATATGAAGCTGGAAGGGGAGACTTAGAGGGATGTGAAATATTTCTCCATGGAAAGGTGGTGGATGACTGGAAACAGCCCCCAGCAGCAGTGGTAGGTACCGAAATTGGTAACATGTTTCAACCATGCATGGATAGATGCAGGAGGACCTTAGTAACTGGACTGGGGAGTGGTAAGGCCAGAGATCAAATAGGATCTACGTAGCACAGTAGGTAGAGCCTTTAAGGAGACTGGTCTGCTAGGTGGTCCTTTTGCCGACAGCTTTGGTTTCTATGTTTCACTGCAATCAGATCCTTCTTGTCACGTAAATCAGTAATCTACAGTTGTCATATTCTAACATCTGCGCTGCAATGCTTAGAGCTTGTGACAAACCTCTGACTTAAAAAACTGCTTCCCATTCCAGAGCAAACTACCAACACACACCAACATTTTGCAAGAATTTAATTTCATAGCTTCCTTCTTCTCAGTTGGGCAGCATTCTGTTTGGTCACAAGACAGAATGCTGGCCCAACCTATGAGCTTAAAAAGGATGCTATGGGACCCAAGAAAATTATAGAATTTTCATCAGCTAGCAGTGGACATGCAGAATGGGTTTGGAAAATGACTGACCTTGATAGGCAGAGGACCAAGTGGGATTCCTGTAAACTTTGAGACATGAAAGTAACCAAAGAAATTATTTCAATTAACAATTATTATGGAAAAATGAGGTGAGGTAGTGTCTGGTCACCTGTTTGCTTAGCAAACAAGAAACAGCCCATGGAAGTACAGAGAAGCCTTTCCAGGAGGTAAACCTAAGAACTACAGGAAGGGAAGGAAAAGGACCATATGCTGGCTCCGTGGAACCAATAGCTCGTTCCCTTCAATTTCTTGATATGGCCTCCACTTCTATGTTCAGACACTTTATGACATTACAGTACAGCTGTGGAATGTTCAAATTCGATGGAATGGAATTCCATGGAATGAATTCCATCTTGGCATGGGGGAGCATACACATCTTAAGAACAGGCACATGGCAGTGTGAACCTGGCACCAGATGGCAGCTGATGCCATAGTGGGGTGTCACCTCGTCATCAGCCTTAATGAGCACACGTATCCCTTCCATGACTGTAAGAGCAAGTAGGAATGTCTGCAGTGGCGATAAAATAACAGCAGAGGATTACTACAGGCGTGATGAGGTGGAGGATAATGATTTTGAAATCTTGTCAAGTGGTGGTCAGGGTAGCAGTGGTGGTGGTGGTCAATGCACTACGTCTAGTGCAAGTGGTACGTCAACCCATGTGCAAATCTGGGAAAATAACTTAATTTGTGGATATGTCACCTGTGCAGCCCTCTTCATCACATGTTCCACCCCGTCCATTTGCAGAGCCATTTGTTACACCCGTGCAAAACATGTAAGTCAGTTCACATTACAGAGTGTTTTGCCCGTAACCTGAAGTACACACCAATCATGCAGTGTCACGTGAACGTAATGCTGCTGTAGCTGAAATGCTGGCAATTGATCTTTTGCCCTTCTCCTTCATGGAGAATTCTGATTCTGGGGTTTGTGGCATCGCCTGTCCAAAATGGAAAGTCCCATCCAGGACAAACTTTTCCACCCATGCTGGCCCTGAGTTATACCATACTGTGGTCGACTCAGTAAGACATGCCCTTCAACATTTCTCCTCTCCGCTCATCCATTTAAGTATGGATATGTGGACAAGTGGCAAAACAGTGGGGAGTTCATATTTGTATAATTACACATTGGGCACAGGTGCCAGGGGTTGTTTGTGCTGGTGGTAGTATGAATAATCAGTGTAGTAAGGTGGGCGGTCATAGTAGCAATCTTCCCAGAATTGACAGCATGCAACGCTGCTACTGTATGTACAGTGTGACCTGTTCACACACTGTTGAAAACATGCTGGATGCTACTGACTGAAATTGATGAGTGGCTGAACCCTGTCCCTGAGAGCTGGGTTTATAGCAAGTGACAATGGGTCAAATGTGATTAAATGCATCTCAAATGGTGGCTTTGTTCGGGTTCCATGCATGGCCCACTGTTTAAATCTTGTGGTGCAGGAGTTTCTGCAGCACCCTGATATAAAAGAAATGCTGACAGTTGCACGCCATATCTGTTCTCACTTTTCATGCTCTGCTAGGGCTCTGACCAGCTCATCAGTTGCAGATCCAAACAGCCTAGCTTCGGCACTGCTGGAAGTTGTCACCCAGTGGAACTCAATTTTATACATGGCAGAGAGGTTGTATGAATAGTACAAAGTCATCTCTGAATATCTCTCAGTCATGCACTAGCCATGACACTTCTGGGGTTTATGTCCTCACCACTGAACAGTGGTGCCTCATGGACCTGTAATAGCCAATTTGAGACCTTATGAAAATGCCACGGAGGCAGTGAGGGCTAGTCTGCCTCCATTAGGCTAATCAGTTCCACTGCTGCAGGTGTTGAGGCAGAACTTGCTGAATCTACAGCATAGCCTTGATGATTCCAGAGACTATTTTAAAATGATAATAATAGTAATAATAATAATAATAACTTTATTTATATTGCTTTCAAAAACCAAGGCGCCTTAACCTAGTAGTGGCTGGCGCACTTAGCGGCCCAAGTTATGTTTTCTAAACCGCTTGGGTCGCCAGAATGGCCCAAGTGTGCACTGTTTACTTTTAACTCATTAGTTTAAATCCCACTAATCTTGATAAAGAAATAATGGTTTATTAGGCCCCGTCCACATTGCACACAGTTGAGCAGTAACGTTTTAAAACCAGCATGGTAGTGACTGCTACCATCCTTCCGAAGACTGACGATGAACCGCTTCTTGAAAACGGGTCACCTCCCATCCACACTGCCGTTTTTTTGGGAGCCCACAGCAAAGGTAAACTGAATCAAGGGGCTATCTCACAGTGTCTTACATAGAAACATAGACTTTGACGGCAGATATGACCACTAGCCCATCCAGTCTGCCCATTTCCGCCTACACACACAGGGGCCGTAGATCCTAGTTAACCAACAGCCTATATCTTCCTGCCCCACAAGAATTGCCTTATGTCTGTCCCATGCATTCTTGGATTCTCCTAGTTTTAGACCCCACAACTTCCTCAGGAAGGCTGTTTCATGCATCCACTACCCTCTCTGTGAAATAATACTTCCTCACATTGCCCTGAACCGCCTCCTTCTATCTTTAAATTGTGTCCTCTTGTTCTTGCAAGTCTCTTTTCTGAAAGATGCTACCTCTTGGTCTTGTTGATTCCCTTGAGGTACTTGAAAGTTTCTATCATGTCCCCCTCTCCCTTCTTTCCTCAAGGGTATACATATTAAGCTCCTTTAGTCTCTCCTCATATGGCTTCTCTTGCAGACCCTGCACCATTTTAGTTGCCCTCCTCTGGACTGCCTCTGTCCTGTCTATATCCTTGGAGATGGGGTCTCCAGAACTGGACACAGTATTCCAGATGGGGTCTTACCAACTGTCTGTACAGAGGATAACAACTTCCTGTTTTCTGCTGCTGATGCCTCTCCTATACATCCCAGTATACCCCAGCCCTCCCTACTGCCTTCTCACATTGCTTGCTAACCTTAAGGTCATCTGATATGATTACCCCAGGTCCCTTTCCTGTTTTGTTGTTGTTACTACCTCCCACCCATTGTGTATTCTTCCCTGGGTTCTTGTTTCCAGGTGCATTATTTTGCACTTTTTGCATTGAATCCTAGCTGCCATACGTCTGACCATTCCTCCAACCTTGCCAAGTCCCTTTTCATCCTTTCCACGCCTCCTTGTGTATCAACCCCTGTTGCAGATCTTTGTGTCATCTGCAAAAGGCATACTTTCCTTCCAGTCCCTCTGCATGTCACTGATGAAGACATTAAAAAGGACTGGACCCAATACTGAACTCCTCGTGTACTCCAATTAGTAACCGCTCTTTCTTCAGAGTGGACTCCATTTACAATTACCTTCTGTGTCCTGTTGTCCAGCCAATGTTTTACCTAGGCTACCACCCTGGGACCCACTCCCAGGCTGGTTAATTTGACTATCAATCTTTGTGTGAGACTGTGTCAAATGCCTTGCTAAAGTCTAGGTAGGCCATGTCCACAGCCCTCCCTGGTCTACTACTTTGGTCACCCAGTCAAAGAAATCTATTAGATTCATCTGACATGACCTTTCTGCTGTGAACCCATGCTGCCTTGGATCCTGTGCTCCACTGACCTCTAGGTACTCAACTATTCTTTCCTTCCAGAAGTGACTCCATCACTTTCCTACCACAGGGGTCAGACTGACAGGTCTGTAGTTTCCTGCCTCTGTCTTGGTCCCACTTTGTGAAGGGAATCACATCCGTCCTCCAGTCCTCGGTACCACACCATCCTCCCATGATTTATTAAAAGAGTAGCCAGTGGTTTCACTAGTTCCTTCCTTCCTTAATTCTTTTAGAATTCTGGGGTGAATTCCATCAGGACCCATTGCTTTGTCCACCTTCAGTTTTAGGAGTTCTTGCAGAAACCTTTCTTCTGTGAAAGGACTGAGATCGACCCCCTATCAAGAGTGCTTCTGTTAATTAGATTGCAGGATGTCCTGATGTTGTGATGCCTCCCATTGGAATCAGTACAGTCACACATCTGCACTGGTAAGAGAAACATTATGGATAATGAACAGTTTTCGATTCCGACCTAAAGACCACATCTTGACAGGTCTAAAGAACGGTTTAAAATCGCATGGTAAACTGTTACCAGTGTGGACGCCACCCATTTTGGAGTTCAGGATAACGGTTCAACGTGACCGTAATGGTTTACCTATGTGCAGTGTGGACAGGGCCTTAGTAACTAGACCCCTCTCTGTCTGCTGTTAAAATTTTACCTCTGTAGCTTAACGTATGGTAAAAGTACTGATAATTTAAAAATAAGCAAAAATGTTTTTTTTGCTCTGCAGAATGCTCACCAGAACACCACTTGAATGTTTCTCAGCTCAGAACAGAGAAATCCACTCTGAGCTAAGATACATGCTTCTCTCTAATAAGGAGAGACATTTTGCTTTACCTTTTATGTGTACTGTGAGGTATAGAAATAAAAATTGCTTGTGTACTGTTTATTTTAATTTGATATAAAAACAAAACACGTAATTTTGCCTTCAATTGATCTATCATTTCATACCTCAGCTTTCTGTGCTAAACACTGCAGTTCTTTCTAGCTTGTGGGACCTAAAGCTCTGCCAGTTTCTCACTTGACTTTTGATACAAAATTACAATTTCAAATCTGCTCAGCACCAGAAGCAGCTCAGCCTCATTCACAGTTGAATTTTGATAACAAATAACAACTTTAGATCAGCCCAGCACCTGTGTGGTAGCACACACTTTTACTGTGCTGTTGACCAACGATTCGTAAACATTAAACCCCAACGAAGAGTGGCATCTAATGATTAATGCATGGTTGGGACCGCAAGTTGCTTATAATGTCCCAACCATGCATTAATTCCCCATTAGATGCCACCTTCAGAGTGACTTAATGCGCTTGTAACATGGTGTATGTATAAGGATGAGTGTCAGAAATCATTCTGTCATTTCTTAAGAAATCATTCACTGACGCTATTTCAGGTAGAATCAAATGTTTGCTGCACTTTGCAACATACACCTACTTTCTCGCATACAGATGTGTCCTTTGGTACCTTAGCATGCAACAACAAAAACGTTTCATTAAACGACAGTTATCATTTGTCTACTGTTTCACCGGCTATTATTGTTCTATCCCAGTTAGAAGGACTCCACTATCGCGCGGCTTTTCTTGTGTCGGCGTCAGTGTGCGCACAATTTGTATATATCATGTGACCCCGCTCTGCTTTTATCTCAAAACATCACTGAAGTTAACATTGCTGGCTTTTTGCAACTTACTGTTTGCTGCTGCCAGACCTATTTCTGCTGCTGGCTTTCGTATTTCATGCTGCATTGTTGTAGTTAGTCGCGTGGTTCCGTAATGCACTGTGAAGACTACAAATGACACAGATTTACTATTTCGTCATGCGGCGCGGACGCGACTGCTCTATTTAACCGAGGCACATTTCCTTGTGATGGACAAGCTTACAGGTATCTGAGCGTGAGCGATTCTGTGACCATTTGGATGGGTGGTGGGACAGACAATAAATTGAAGATGTTCTGGTTTATGTGTTTCAAACACTGCTCCTTTGTGCTCCGCTGTTGGTTTTAATATTTCACTAGCAACACGGCATTATTAGTGGAATAATGAATGCTGTGTTGGTCTGGTACCAGCTGACGCTTCAACCAATTGTGTTACTTCTTTCCAGTACTATTATTTTGCCATGTTACAATTGGCAATGAGGAACTTTTGAAAGTATGTTTAGTAGTTCAGTAAAACTGATGTGGTGTTTTATGTGCGAATGTATTAGAACTTCAAAGTAAGGTTCTTGTCATGAACAGTGAGAGAATTCAAGAATGCATGGGACAGGTATAAGGCAGTTCTAGGTAGGGGTAGGAGGAAGTAAGCTGTTGATTAACTAGAATCTGCAGTTTATCCATCAGGTAGGGAAATGGGCAGACTAGATGGGCCAAGCAGTCCTTGTCTGCCATCAAATTCTGTTTCCATGTTTCTATGATTGATATATCATATTTCATTTCCCATTATTTATTTATTCTTTTGCTATTTTGGTTATTCATTCTTTATGAAGGGGCTTGAATTCACCATCTGGGCATGGTTTGTCACTTTGTTTTGCTAATGATCAGCATCTTCTAACGAAAGTGATCTGATTTTGTTTTTGTTCTGGAATGGTAAGAAGAGGGCACTGAGTTTGATTTTGTTTATGTTATCTATTTTTTCTACTTATCATTTAACAAAGCTGTTGTATTTGTTACCCTGCTTCCTGTTTGCATTTCTTGATGCTGACCATTATGTAAATGAGAGGTGAAGGAAGGAGTGAAGACTAGGCTACCAATCATGCTTCTTTCATGTAAACATTAATTTTTATTGAGGATATCAAGCTGTATTTTTTTCATTGTGATGGTTTTCTTTAGGGTACTGTTTTGAAAGGCTCAAGAAAACAACTGAGGATGTCATGTCTAGGCAGTTACAGTAAGTGCCTTCATGGCTATCTGCATATAACCTGCATTTGATTGTTTTGGTACAGCGTACATAAATCATTTTTTCCATTCGTGCTTGACTGTTGTCTGATTGCAGCTTTTGACCATACACAATTGAAAGGCTCAGCACACACCTTTATGCTACTGTTTGTGCTTTTTTGAATCCTGTCCCAGGGCTTTTACTGATTTTAAAGTGCAAGCCTGCTTTTCCTAGGATTTTTCTGCCCAGAACTCTTGGGACCAACAGAACTGGGCCTAAAAATAGAAGTCCCTAGAACATGGAATTTTTAAAATTTAGTACCAAATAGCAACTCCACTACAAAAACGGTTTGAAAGGGTTTAAATGAAAACTGTACATGGATTTTATTTATTAAAAATGTGGTCAACAGAATAAATACAGTAGCCCTGGGCTGGTTTATAGGTGTATCCATAGGTGGTGGGGTGGGGTGTCAAGGAATCCTTCAAGGGTACAACAGGGAGTGAAACAGTAATAGCAAAGTGATAGCAGTAGTATATAACACGAACTGTAAAATCATACAAGTAAGGAATCTCAAGCAATACAAAAACAGTGGTTATGGTGTAACTACAGGGAGTTAGCAGAGCAAATAAGAAGGTGTGTAGAAAGGGGTGTGGTAATTGTGGGGGATTTCAATCTGCCAGGGTAGATTGAGCACCCCAAGTCACCTCTAGTGCCAGGAAGCAGGTGCTCCTGGACGTGATCCAGGATGGTCTTCGACACAGCTGGTCAGTGGGCCAACACAGCTAGATAACACACTGGATCTGGTGCTGTCAAATGAGGAGGCAGTGAGGGAAATAAGGATGGAAGACCCACTAGCTGGTAATGACCACCAACGGTGCGTTCACTCTCAAGTTGGGCAGAGAGTCTGGAGGCACCGTAATAAAGGTGGTGAATTTTGAGGGCTGACTTCGAGAGATGACAGAAATACTGCAAGGGAGACTTCAGGAATTAGCCAGAGATGGATGCACAGCAAAAGTGGGAAATTATTAAAACTGGGTTAACAGAGGCTATAGAAGCTTGCATCATGACTAAGTGCAAGAAGTGGAGAGCCAGGAAACCGTGCTGGCTGAACAGAGAAGTGTTGGAGGAGGTGAGGGCAAAGAGAGTTGTGTACCAGAAGTTCAGGAGAACAAGGAAGGAAGAGGACAGGGAGGCTTATGTGAGTTGGTCCAAGGAGGTGACCAAGCGAGTGAGAGTAGCCAAGGCCTCCAGAGAGCTAAGGTTAGCGAGGGCATTAAGGGAGGGAGAAGGACTTTTTAGATATGTCAGGAAAAGAGGAAGTGCAGAGACCTTATAGTGAAGATAAAGTGGGGAAGGAAGTGGGTGAAAGGGAGAGAAACAAATGGAAGTACTAAATAAGTACTTTTGCTCTTTTTATGAAGGAGAAGGATGGTCCACCACCACCACGGACTGAGAAGGTGGGGAAGGAGGAGATGACAGATGGAATGATCAAGGGAGTAGAGTACTAGAGTGTCTGAGGCATTAAGGGTGGACAAGGCACCAGGTCCTGATGACATCCACCCCAGGATGTTGAGGGAGATGGAGGAGGTGTTGGCTGAGCCACTGGTAGATCTTTTCAGCACCTCCCTGGACACAGGATGTATACCTCAGGACTGGAGGGTGGCCCATGTGGTGCCCATATACAAAAGTGGTCCTAGGGATGAGCCAGGAAATTATTGGCCTGTCAGTCCCACTCCATAGTGGGTAAAGTTATGGAGACCATACTGAAGGAAAGGCTGGTGCTGTTCCTCGAGGGTAATGACCTCCAGGATGGGTGACAGCATGGGTTCATCTTGGGAGGTCTTGTCAGTCCATCTAATAGAATATTACGACTGGGTAACAAGAGAGCTAGGTATGGGCTATGCTGTAGATGTCCTGTACTTGGACTTCAGCAAGGGCCTTTGATTCAGTGCCTCATGGGAAACTGGGGAGGAAGCTAACTGCTGCAGAGGTGGGGATGAAGCTGACAAACTAAATAAGGAACTGGCTACAGGGAGGCTGCAATGGGATAGGTGGTAGGGGGGCTCGACACCTAGACCGTTGATGAGTGGTGTGCCGGAGGCTCAGCACTGGGGCCCGTGTGTTTGGGCTTTTATCTCAGATATTGCACACGAGTTGGGAGTAGGGTTAGTCTGGTCACAGATGATACCAAAATGGGGGCAGTGGTGGACAAAGAGGATGGATGGGAACAACTACAAGTAAGGACCTAACCAAACTGGAGGTATGGTCGGAGAAGTGGCAGCTGGGATTCAATGTGAAAAAGTACAAGGTTATGCACTTGGGGCAAAGAACCAAGGAGGGACTACTGGTTGGGAGGGTGAAGCTAGGGATCACTGAGGAAGAGAAAGACCTAGGGTATTGGTAACAGGGAGTATGAACAACTCTGCCCAATGCAGGAAAGCAGCAGCTAAGGCGAACATGATGCTGGGCTGTATCGAACGGGTTTCTCGCCCAAACATAGGGAGGTGATCCTGCCCTCTACAGACCCCTGGTCAGGTCAGCACTTGAGTACTGTGTGCAGTACTGGTGGCCATATCTGAAGAGGGATATCAATTTACTGAAAGGGGCAATGCAGGGCAACAAAATTTTACAAGGGATGGAGGGCAAGGCCTATGAAGACGAGCCGCATGAGCTGAATATGTACGCACTGGAGGAGAGGAGGGATGGGGGGTATGATTGAAACATTAAAGTATTTGAGGAAGATAAACAAAGCTAGCACTGAATGGGTGTTTAAACTGGGAGGGCAGGGACATGAGATGGCACAGACTAACATTGGGGCGAAGATTTAGGAGGAGATGAGGAGGCACTTCTTCAACGGAGAGGGTGGTGTCTAAATGGAATGCTGTATCAGAGGGGTGATATCATGTAAGACAGTAGGAAATATTAAGAGAGTGGAACAAAGCAAGAGGAGGGTCAGGGTGGCGGGGTTGGGGCCGTCATGGGAATGGCAGTTAGTGAGGGGGTTATGGCAGCTGCAATCTAGGGTGCTAGCTGCACACTTGCAGACATTGATGGACCGGGTGGTCTATTTCTGCTGGCAGATTTGTATGTTTGTACGTAAATAAGCATGCGATCAGGAATGTCATGCCAGGAACATATCTAGAAATGTGCCATACATTACCCTTGGACCTAAACGCAAAAGCTTACCATGGTCAGAGGGCTAAAATGGGGGGGACCACATTGGAAGGCCAATGGAACAGGGTGAAGGTGGATCCAGGGCAGGTCCCCAGGCTACAAGGGCTGGGGAATCTTTGGAGGCTGCTAGGAGTACTGGTTGTGGGTCAGCCATGGTACTGGATATACAGTAGTCTGGAAAATGGGAGATGCATGGTATGTAGGCAACCACACTGCTAAGGGAGGAGGTGGGATTGCTGAGATGAACACTAAGATGGGAAAAGGGAGGAATAGAAGAGAGGACAGGAGGGGTCCCGAGAAGGAGCTACTGCAGCTGGGGGACTAGATGCTAATAAAGGGGGGCTTAGGGGACAGGGAGCAAACATGGGCACAGGAGGGAAAGATGGGATGGGGTAAGGAGGAAAATCGAGAGCACAAAAGTAAGGAGGGTTAGGGAAGGCTCCAGAGAGGATACAGGAACCTGGATAGCGCAGAAAAGAGAACAAGAGTAACCAGGGGTTGGCAGGTGATAAAGTATAAGCGCCCAAAGCCTGCACAGAAGACAAGACAGAAGAGAGCAAGGGAGGACCATCCACTGAGAGAGATACAAGGCAGTGGGCCTAGAACAAAAATAGATTTGCCCCAATTAGGGCACAAAATGGGAGGGAAGAGCAGGAAAATGGAGTTGAAAGAGCATACAGGGAAATGGGAGAGACAGGCACAAATGAAGGCTCAGAAAAACTGGAAAGGGGATTCTAATCAGCAAGAACAACTGGCAAACCCAAAAGGAGGTAGGGCAGTGACAGTGTGTTCGGTCCAGAGGTTCAAAAGCTGGATGGGGAAGGAAAGGGTGAGGGGCCATCAGAAAAATCAGTCAGGGCACAGGCAAGGCAGAAAAGAACTAAGGGAAAAATTCACAGAGAGAGAGGCGGAGGTGGGCAGCCCTGCAGAAAGCGCCTGTGGGGTCATAAAGCTGGGGCGCAGGCGAAGACCATACTTAGGATGACATGGCCAAGGGGTATTGAAAATAGGGTAGTAAATAGGAAACAGGGGTTGTGGGTAGGATGGCAGGAGATGTTACCAGAAGGAGATGGACAGCAGGGTCCTACTGGTTGGGAACTCTATAATAAAATTAATTGGTTGGGGGGCAGGGGACAACAGCACATTGTGTTTGGAGTGTCTGCTGGCATGATGTCAGCTAAGGTCATTCACTATATCCCTCAATGGAGAAGCAGCAGGATGAGAAAATGCACCTGCTGTTTTACCTGGGAATGAATGACTTGGCTGGAAGTCGCCTGATGGAGGTACAGGCAAGATTCAGAGCTCTTGCTAGATACTGTAGCAGTCTGAGGTTCAAATAAGTGACTTTTATAGACGTGCTACAAGTACCAAGGGCAGGCACTGATAGGCAGATGAGGATAGGGAGTTCAAAGAGTGGGCTGGTGGGGTGGTGGGAGCAAATAGGGTAAGGGTTAGTAGGGGACTGGGGCTCCACGTGGGGGGACAAGAGCCTGTTTGCACCGGACAGACTGCACCTGACTATGGGGGCAGGCAGTACTAAAAGACAAACTAGAAGATTGATAGCGGATACCTACAATTTAAATTAGGTTGAGGGGGGAATCTGCTCCACAAGAAAGAAAGTTTGGGGCTACAGGCCCCTAGGACAAACTACATTGTTGGGCAAGAGGAGATGGGTGAAGAGGGAAGAATGGGGAGGCTGGAGGAAGAGATTAGCAAACGCAGAAGTTTGAAATAATATGGTGAACCTGGAGGCCATCATGAGGGATGCGAACTAGATCTAGTTGCAATGAATAAGATTTGGTGAACAGAGCATCACACTTGAAACAACCATTCCAGGATACAGACTGTTCAGAAGGTACAGGGAGGTGGTGGGGGGAGTGCCTTATACATCAGGGAAATCATTAATGTAACTGAAGGGCAGGAGGAGGAGGAGGAGGAAGGGAGACTGAGCTACTGTGGTAACACTAGTTAGGAAGACGGATGATTCCCTGTGGCTGGGGTGACATACAGGCCACCTGTGCAATAGGAGGAGGATATTAAATGGCTAACTCAGTCAATCATGAGGCTGGCCCAGAAGGAGAACTGCTATTGGTGGTGACCTGAACCTCCCAGATGTTAACTGGGAAATCCCAGATGCAGCATCGGCAGGAGCAGAGATGTATCAGATGAGCTGAAATGGGTATTCAGCCAACAGCTGGTCAGGGGAGCCAATGATGGGAAGCAACTTGTAGATGTAGTCTGACTAATGGGGAGAATGTGGGAGGTGCGGGTGGAGAAGCCTTGGGCACCAGCGACCACAGCACGTATGGTTCAGGGTCAGGGCAGGGAGGAGATGAGTAAACCAGTACATCAGTCATGGACTTCAGACACACAGACTTTGATAAGATGAGTAAGATATTTAGAGAAAAAATGGAAGGTAAGGTGAATATAGGAACAGTGGTGGAATTATGGGAAGCTAGCAGTGGAAGGGTTCACGTGCAGCAGCGAAATGTGCATTAAAAAGGTCAGAAGAGGGAAGAGCAAGAGGGGAAGAGACACCCTGGTTCACTAGGGAGGTGGCAGGGGCAGTGAAGGAAAGGAGAGGGCTTTCCAGAAAATTTAAGAAGACACTCTGAGAGGAAGATGAGAGGAGTACAGGGAGAAGAGGAGTTGAGCAGGAGGGAGATCAGAAGGGCAAAAGCAGCCACTTAGTGAAAATAGCTAGAACACCAAGAGGAATAAAACACTTTCAGCTACATGAGGAGAGGAGAAGGCCTGGTCAGGGTATTGTTAGACTGAGGGAGAGGAGGGATAAGCTTGGAGCAGGACTACATAAAGCAGAGACATTAAATAAGTACTTTGTCTCCGGTATTTATGGAGGAAGAGGAAGGCAGGGCCCGGAGCTAAAGTCTAAGGGGAAGGAGGGCAAATGAGTGGATCAGAGCCGTTCACTGTGGATAGGGTCAGGCAGAGCTAAACAGACTAAGGGTGGACAAGGCGATGGGGCCTGATGGGTTAAACCCAGAGTAATCAGGAATTGAGGGAAGAGCTTGCTGCACCCTTCACAAGGCTCTTCAACCTGTCCCTGGATACTGGGAGGGTGCCAAGAGGACTGGAGGAAGGCGGACATGCTGCTCTTGCACAGGGAGGTAGCAGGGAGCTGAAGGAGAACTACTGACTAGTCAGTCTCATGTCTGTGGATGGGGAAGGTAATGGAGGCATTAATCAAGGAGAGGGTGGTGGATTACCTGAGGAGTGTGGCTTGCAGGACAGCAGACAGCATGGCATCACCAAGGGAAATCATGCAAGACTAACCTAATTGAGTTCTTTGATTGGGTGACTCAGGTGTAATCGACCGGGAGGGGGTAAGTGGACATGTCCTATCTGGACTTCAGCAAGGCCTTTGACACCGGTCGCCACTGAGGTTGGTAAGCAAGATGGAAAGCATGGAGTTGGGAGGAAAATAGCAAGCTGGGTGGAGCATGGCTAACAGGGAGAACTCGAAAGTGATACTAAACAGGGTGAACTCTGAGATGGCAAGGGTAAGAGTGGGTGCCACAAGGGTCAGTTTTGGGTCCACTCCTCTTCAACATCTACATCAGTTATATTGTAGAAGGTTTAAGAAGGAGATTGTGCCTATTTGATGATGATACAAAAATCTGTAATAGGGTGGACACCTAGGAGGGTGGAGGACATGAGGAAGGACCTTTAGATGCTTGGGGATGGGCTGGGAAGTGGCAGCTGAAATTTAATGACAAGAAATGTGCTGTGATGTACCTAGGGGTGAAAACATGCATGTAGGGCTGCAGCTGGGTGGGAGGAAATCAAAAATCTGAACAGGAAGGGATCTGGGGATCATAATCCCTGAAACCTTAATGTAGGGTTCCAATGTAGCAGGGCTGCTGGAAGGGCCAGTGGAATGCTGGCATGCATAGGCAGGGGCATTGCTAGCAGAAGGAGGAGGTAATAATGCACCTCTACAAAGCTATAGGTGAGGCCACAGCTAGAGTACAGGGCTCAGTTCTGGAGACCACACCTCCAGGATGTCAATGCATTGGGGAGGGTTCAGAAAGGAGCAACAAAATGGGCAGGGTGTGCAGTGGAAGACGATACGAGCACAGGTGTAGAAGCTGAATCTGTACACGCTAGAAACAAGGAGGGAAAGGGGTGATATGATTAATATCTTTAGATATCTAAAGTGGCTACATGAAGTAGGAGAAGGGGTCTGCTAAAGAGGAAGGAGGGCACAGATCTAGAGGCACAGCCTCAGATTGCAAGGAAATAGATATGGGGCACTGTGAGGTGCTTCTTCACAGAGAGGGTGGTACCCTGGAACAGACTGCCAGATGGAGTGGTGGGAGGTAAACGGTGATGGAATTTAAGAGGCATGGGACAGGCATATGGGCTGAGTACTGGGGGGTAGGGGCGGGGGCAAGCAGGTAGGGAGATATGTGAAATAGGAGGGAAGGAAGACTGATGGGCTGAAAGGTCCTCTTCTGCCAACAAGCTTCTATGCTTCTATGATTCTATGGTAAGCACAGTGAGTCAGGGCTGGTTTACAGGGTGCATCTGTGGGGGGGGCAGGGAAGCCTTAAAGGGGTACAACAGGGAGTGAAACAGTAATAACAAAGTGAGAGCAGTAGGTGCATAACATGTACAGTGCAATCATACAATCAAGGAATTTTGAAGAAATACAAAAACATTGGTTATGGTGTAAACAAGAATGTGATCAAGAATGTCATGCCAAGAACATTTTAGAAATGTGCAGACAATAAAATATGAATCTGTTGGATACTACATTATGTCCTGGTGTTATTGTGTCCAGTAGTGTGACAGTATGTAAGGTGTGGAGTGGTGTGACAAAGTGCATGGGAGTATGGGGTCATGAGATATGTCAGCATGCATGCTGGTATAGAGTGGTGTGACAAAGTGTATGGGTGTATAGGGTTGCTGTGTGTGCCGCACTATATGGGTATGTAATGTCTGTGTGTCAGAGTTCATGGTGGTATGTTGATGGGTGGTGGGACAGCATGTAAGGTGTCAGTGATGTGAGACTGCATGGGGGTATGGATTCATGATGTATCTCAGTGTACATTTCAGTATGGTGCCAGGTTGTGTGGCAGGCGCATGGAGGTTACAGTTGTGAAGTTTGTCAGCGTGCATGGTGGCATGATGTTGTTTGGTGTGACAGCATCGTGAGCTATGGTGTTGGGTGCTGCATCAGATTACATGGGAATATGGGGTTGTGAGGTGCATCATAGAGTAGAGATGTGCGAAACTGGAAAATTTTGCCTAACTAAATATTTCCGTAGTTCCGCATTCAGCGCAATTTTCGCCTAGGAGAAACATAATTCTGCCTCTGATTTTGCTTTCACGTAATGCAAAATTTCACCCTATTTTGCTTTCACATCTAACTTTGAGCTGAAGCAACTCACACAATGTATTTAAATTCCCAAAAATACTCACTAGTCTATGTACAAGGCCCAAATGGACAACAGCCTTCTGCAGGAGCGGCATTTCATTTGCAAACTCAGTAAATAAGGAATGCAACTGCATTACACATCATTATGTTGTTAAAAGGAATCGTGTAGAGTGTAACCAGCTCTAAAAAGTAACACGCACAAATAATAAGGGAATAATGTGTTTATTAGGGAGGGATACACAGACACGGTACATAATATGCATAATAAATGACAGGCAGGATCAGGAGGACAAGAGTAATACAACAACGGAGGGAGAAGAAATAAAGAAAGAACAAGAAAAGGATTGAATTCTATAGGGAGCATAAGACAGAAACAAACAACAGCAATGGTCAATAAAATTATTTTACACACAAAGAAACAAGAGGACTGGATGTAGATTAAACAGGATAGAATAACTTTTTTGGTTTTATTTTTGTTGGGGGACATACAAACAACAGAGTGGAAGATAGAAAAATGAAAACAAAAAGACAAATTAATTTTTGCTACCATTGCATCGCAGTGGGGCCATCACAGAGTTCTAACAGGGTGCACGTGATTTTGTCTACACCACACTGTAGTTTAGAAATCTCCACCCAGGCATCACTAAATTCCTGTCTGAAATCGTTTAACTCTTGTCAAACATACTGGACTTCAGACAGGACAGCGAATGAATCCGCATGTGTCACTGGCACTGCTGGCAAGGTGGAACTGCCTGTGCTGCTGGCTTTGTGGACGGGAGGGCCCTGGAGGAATCTAGATGTTACTGACTGCTGCTCTTTTCTGGTATGCATGAGGCATGGCGAGACATTTAACTAGTCCAGCCATGCCTCCTCCTGCTCACCCCCTTCAGTGCTTACACCTGCACTGTTCCCCACAGCTGCAGTGATGATACCACCTCTGGCAGTTTGAGGTAACATTGTGGCAGGTGTGTGGTGACCATGTGGCTATACTGGCGGTTGTCCCAAGTGGGATCCACACACTCTCCTTGGGTGTACTTCCTGCCCATAGATTGCAGGGTGTTACATGAGGTCCTGCACCTAATTGATATCAGAGGTACACGTAGACAGCTAGCATTTATGTATATATTATACTAACATATAGGGCTAAGGACATCTACTGTACAAGAGTAGATATCAGGATGTATACGCACATGATTGCTATATGCTTTACTCTCTAATATACACATGTATTTCTTTTCTTACAAGATGTTAGGACACTTGTGTTATGATATATGAGTTGGCATTGCCATCTTCTGATGACTAGTATTACTACACGGCTATGTACATGAACTGTACATCTATTGTTCACACAAAGTGATGACTATAACAAAATTGTATAATGTTATCTAGGACTGTGGAGCCACCTCTAATTTAGCCAATAGGGTTCACTTCTGTAACTAGAAATGTTTCTATTTTACAATAACTATGGTAATTATCTTAGGTATATAATGTAAGAATTCGTCTTCTACCTCGGAGACCCAGATATTTCTACACTCCTCGGTATAGGGAACGATAGCTTGGCTCCCCAGTCCCTAATAGTAAGAACTGCTTAGGGCAACTGTGATTTTCCTTTGGTAGTAATAAACAAGATTTATTACTCTTATGCAACGTGTTTGTGATTCCTTGCATTCCATTATTGCCAAGAGCCTGAGGTGAGGGGTTTAGACCTCCTGATACAGGTGACCACTAGAGTCACCAACCAATAAGTAGAAAAAAATCATAGACAGGAGAACTTCAGGGATGACAGAGCCAGTGAGGAGGTGCTGCAGATAATGCCCCAGGTACTGACTCCTCTGGCTGCTTGGGAGGGGCATGGTCTCCTGCTGCCTGGGCGGAGGAACAGTATCCTCCTGGTCCTGGGGAGGGGCACAGTTTGCTGCTGGGTGCTGGTGCTAGAGCTGGAGCAAAAAGCCTTCTCGGTGGCATTTCATTTCGATAGGTTGCTGAAATGCTCGTTACAAGTGCCCCACTGTCTCACCCTTCTCCATAATGTCCACAGTCCACAAACACCACCAATTCAAATAAACAAACAAAAACAGAGATACAGACTCTGAGAGAACGGAGGAATCACACACACACACAGTCACACACACACAAACACAATCACCAGGTACTAAAAATGAACTATGACAAAGACAAATAAGAAAAGTTAGAAAAAAATAGCACAAATTAAGCAATTTAGGGTGTAAAAGTGCACTATGCAGTCACAGGGGTATGAATGCTGCCTGCTTCCTCAAGATACATAGCACAGGAAATGATCCACTCACTTACTGCCTGTTTAGACTCAACCATGTGACCACCAACAGAGTGAAATGCCCAATTTTGCCTAATTTTGCCTCGAATCACATGGCGAAATTGACAAAATTTCACCAGAAGGACATAATTTCTCAAAAATGTTTAGCTAGGTGAAACTGGTGATTTTGCATGTGAGTATGGTGTCAGTTGGCTTGACAGTGTGCATGTGGTGTAGTGTCACTGTGTGTGTGTCAGCATGCACTGAAGTGTAGTGCAGGATTGTGTGTCACAGCATGCATGGAGTATGGTTTTGGGTGAGTAGCCCGGCATGAATGGAGGTATGGGGTTGTGGTGTGTCAATGTGCTTGGGAGTTTGGTAATGTGTATGTCATAGTGCACTGGGGTATGATGTTGGCTAGTGTATCAGAATGCACAGTGGTATGGTGTTATGTGGTGGTGACAGCATGTATAGAGCATAGTGTTGAGTGGAGTGACAGTGTACATGGGCTGTGGGTTTGTGTTGTTTCTCTCAGTGTGCATAGTGGTATGGTGTTGCAGTGTATGTCACATTGCATGAGGTATTATGCTGGTTTGTGTGTAAGAGTGCATGGTGGTATGAACCAGGGTGGGGTGACAGCATGCGTTGTCAGAATGCATGGGTATGGTGTCAGTTGATGTGACAAAGTGCAGAGGGTATTGGGTCCTTAGGTGTGTCAGCATGCTTGGCTAGTATCATGTTGGTTTGTGTGGCAATGTGCATGGAGTGTGATGTCAGGTGCTATGTCAAATTGCATATAGTGGTGTGGGATTGTGAGATGTGTCAATATGCACGGTGGTATGGTGCAGGAAGTTGTGGCAGGATGCATGGGGTATGGAGTTGAGTGGTGTGGCAGCATGCATATGGGTATGGGTATAGGGTTGTGAGGCGTATCAGCATGCTGGAGGTATAATGCTGGTTTGTGTCATAGTGTTCATAGTGGTATGATGTCGGGTGGTGTGACAGCGTGTATGGTGTAGAGTGGTGTGACAGAGTACATTTAGGGGTATAGTGTCAGATTATGTGTGTTAGGTGCATAGGGGTATTATATTGCGTCGAGTCGATAGTGTGCATGCGGCATTCTGTTAGTTGGTATGCCAGCGTGCATAGGGGTTTGGGGTTATTAGGAGTATCAGCATGCTTGATGGAATGATGCTCATTGCTCTGACAGTGTGCGGTGTATGGTGTCGGTGTGTGTCAGATTGCATGTGGTTATAGGATCATAATGTGCATCAGAGGATGTGTGTTTATAGTATTGGTTGGTGCAACAGTGTGCATGCAGTATGGTGTTTTTATGTGTCAGAGTGCATGGGTGTATGGTGTCAGCTGGTGTGACAGCGTGAATGGGGTATAGTGGTGGGGTTGTATGCCAGCAGTCATAGGGTATGCTGTCAGGCATTGTGACACAGTGCATAGTGGAATGGGGTAGTGAGGCGTATCAGCTTGCATTGCAGTATGATGTTGGTTTGTGTGACAGCATTCATGGTGGTATAGTGTTGGATGCTTGGTCACACTGCATGGGCTGTGGGGCTGTGAGGTGTGTCAGAGTGCATGGGAGTATGTTATTGGATGGTGTACCAGCATGTATGGGGTCATTAGATGCATCAATGTGCATTACTATGTAGTGTCACTGTGAGCGTCATAGTGCATGGGGGTATGATTTTGTTTTGCGTGCCAGAGTGCATGGTGGTATAGTGTTGGGTAGTGTGTCAGAGTGCATGGTGGTATAGAGTTAGGTGGTGTGTTGATGTGCATGATGGTATGATATTCAGTGGTGTGATAGCATGCATGCGTGAGGGGGGTCAGGTGTTGTGACAGCATCATGGGGTATGATTCACCCCTGAGATGTGTGGGAAGTGGTGCTGCTGAAATATAACCCAATATGTGGGGTTGAGTACCACTGCCAATACACCAGAGGGAAGGTGCTATAGTGCTGCTGCCATCACACCTGAGGGGATGTGATATTGCTACCTTCACCCATGGCAAAGTGCTGGGAGTGGTGCTGCTTCCATCAAACCCAATATGTGGGGATTGTAGTGCTGCTGCCAATACACTAGGGGAAGGTGCTATAGTGCTGATGCCATCACACCCGATGGGACTCTGGAGGTGAAGTATGAAGTTAGGGGGTGTGGGAAGGTGGAGTGTGCAGGCGGTGGGTGCAAATTGGGGCAGGCGCGCTGACAGCGAGGATCATTTCTACTTTGCAGGTAAAAAAAACAATTAAAACATCATGAGGAAGATTTTCTTTTTTACAGGTACATTTAGCATGCTGGGGTGGGCTTTCAGTGTGCCACCTGTGTGTTTAGGGAGCAAACTTACCTGGCTGATAGGATCAGGGATTGGGCATCCTGTCAACAAATAAAAAGGGTCTGTGTTGGGGGAGACATGATGCAGAGGGGATTGGGCACCCCCCTTGACAAACAACTTGCACGGAGACATTATGACGATGGGGATTGGGCCCCCATCAGCAAATGAACTGGGGAGGGAGGCATGCCGACAGAGGTTGGGCAACCTGATGTCGGCCTTTATGGGGACTGTGAGGGCGGACGGCGACAGCCACCATGTTTATTGAAATGTTACACCAGGGAGGCATGCACTGCAATGAGGGGTCACTCCTCATTGCAGCAGCAAGTATTTCAAGTTGGTGGCATGCTTTTCAACTGCTGTCATAGATGGCGTGTGCATTTACTGGTGCCACACAGACAAGACCCAAAACAATGGGGGCATTGGCCACAACAGGGACTACACCTCCAAAACCCACTATTCCAAGCTACCACAATATTTGCTTGCATCCATGATTACCAAAGTTATTGGTATACAAGTGCGATAGCATTTGGGAAGCGCAACATTACGGTCCTGTCATTTTGTTCCGCTCATTTCTCCTCCCTACATCTCACTCCTCACTCCACCGCCCCCATGTCATTTTGCTCCTGAACATTACGCTCCTGCTTCCGCTCACAGCACACAGCAAAGCAACAAACAGTCAGAGAATAAAGCAAAGGGAAAATATTATTGTGTGTGGATATTGACAAGCTGGCAGATTTCAAGTTGTTAAAGGAGTTAGCACTTCTACGTAGGTGGAGCATAGTCCGGTGGACCTGCTGATTAACGCCTGTTGGACTAGTACCCTGTATATATTTTTAATACTGTTGGACTAGTACCACCGTATATAATTTAATGCTTTTTTATTCAGTGATTGTATACTAAGCACCCTGAGTCAATGGAATCGGTGCTATTTAAATAAACTGTCCTCGCTAACCACTTCTGCCTAATGTGTACGACTGTATTGAAAATCTGACTTTAAAAAGAGAAGCATTTGGGTATATAAATTGAATGCATTCAGAGCTCCAGGACTAAATTCTAGGCTGGAAATTACATCATATATACATGATTAAATAAGTCTGAACTTACAATGTAGATCAGAAAAGTTTTTTACAAGAGTGCATTTTTTATATGTGGGGTTTGGATTTGTTGTTCTAATTATGGTCCTGCAGATTTTCTCTGATTTTACCTTCATTTGATCATAGGAAAACTATTGTGATGCTTAAACTCTTACAGCCAATGTAATTTGAAAAAAGAAAAGGGCTAGTTTAGTATCTATAGAAATGAGATAAAGGACTGTCCTTTAATGATTGTTTTGCTCTGTTTTTAGGCTGCTGCCAGTCTTGAAAACATTTGTTTACAAAAGGTAGTCTGAGTGCTTGTTTCCATGACAATTTTAAAAGGTAGTGTGCTTTTAGAACTGCATTACAAGCTAACCACAGCTTCATAACAATGACCCAGAATACTGTTGTATGGTAGCATGCTATGGGTCTACAACATTTCACTCCTGTCATTTTACTCCTGCACTTTCACTCCTGTCATTTCACTCCCGCATAATTTCACCCCATGCACATTCAGTCTCAGACATTTCACTCCCATATCGAAAATCATGTCCCCGTTCCTCGATTTGTTTTAAAAAAATATTTCCATGTTGCTCACAACATACTACATTAAAATAAAAACTATTTAAAAGACAAAGAACCTCTGTGCATAAACACTGAGGCAAGGGTTGCCCAAAGGGCATTTGGCTGGGAAGCCAAGTTTCAAGAAAATACAAAATCACACATGCCCCCACAATGCAAAGCATCATGGGCTGCATATGCAAATCACCACAGAATGTTATGCTGGTCCAACTTTAAGCAGAATTGCATGGTGCGAGCCCTCTCACACAGTTTACAAGGGTGCTAACAGAAGACATAGACACGTGTTTCATCCTACCAGGACTCATCAGCATGCCTCGTCTGTTTGACACCCCAGTGGAATGAACCAGCTACCCCTAAGGCAGTGTGCCTGGGATATATTGTGGTGAACCCATTAAAATAAAAACTATTTAAAGACAAAGAACCTCTGTGCATAAACACTGAGGCAAGGGTTACCCAAAGGGCATTTGGCTGGGAAGCCAAGTTTCAAGAAAATACAAAATCACATGCCCCCACAATGCAAAGCATCATGGGCTGCATGCAAATCACCACAGAATGTTATGCTGGTCCAACTTTAAGCAGAATTGCATGGTGCCGAAAGGCCTCTCACACAGTTTGCAAAGGGTGCTAACAGAAGACATAGACACGTGTTTCATCCTACCAGGACTCATCAGCATGCCTCATCTGTTTGACACCCCAGTGGAATGAACCAGCTACCCCTAAGGCAGTGTCACAGTCACAGAGCACCTCAGACCCCGTGGCAGAGTGCACGAGGTCCAGTGGTTGAGTGCCTGAGGTCTGCAGTTGCAGTGTCTGATGTCTGGAGGTCCATATGTCCAGTATCAGAACACCAGAGGTCCAACGCTGAGTACCAGTGGGGTACAGGGGTCAATTACCAGATGTCCAGAAGTCTGCACTCACAGGCTAGTGTTCCAGCACTTCAGTAACCATGGTCGCCATCTTGTTTTGGGTCATATGACCTAAGGCATCAAGTCATTTGCCCATTCTGTGGCTTGTTTTACTCCTCAACTACCCTGACAGGTATTTCTGTCTATTTCCTGCCATTTCTTCATGGATTAATGACATATAGCACATACTGCCATAGGTGGTACACACCAAGCCTGAATTGGTAACAGCTGTTTTAGTGAAGTATGGTACTCTACTCGACATAAACTGGGGTGCAGTGTAACTTTCCAGATCAGAAATTACATCCAGGCACCAGTATCTATAACAAACAGCTAAACATCACACCTATTCAACATTTCACATGTATTTATCTATGTAAATAAGCAAAAGGTGTATTTGTTACTGTAAATGACTAAAAGTAGCTGCCATCTTGTTTTGGGTCACATGACCAAAGACATCAAGCCATTTGTCCATTCTTTGGCTTATTTTACTCCTTAACTACCCTGACAAGTATTCCTGTCTATTTCTTACCATTTCCTCATTGATATAGCGACATATAGCACATAGTACCATAGGCAGTACACCCCAGGCCTGAATTGGTCAGAGCAGTGTTAGTGAAGTATGGTGCCCTATTTGAGATAAACTGGGGTGCAGTGTAATGGTTCACATCTGAAATAATACCTAGACACCTGTATCTATAACAAACAGCTAAACATCACACCTATTCAACATTTCACATGTATTCATCCACTTAAATAAGCAAAAGGCATGTTTTGTTTTTGTAAATGAGTAGAAAGTGGCTGCCATCTTGTTTTGGGTCATGTGACCCAAAGCATCAAGTCAGTTGCCCATTCTATGGCTTGTTTTACTCCTCAACTACCCTGACAAGTATTTCTATTTCCTGCCATTACTTCATGGATTTAGTGACATATAGCACATAGTGCCATAGGTGGTACATCCCAGGCCTGAATTGATCACAACCACAGTAGTGAGGTATGGTACCCTATTTGAGGTAAACTGGGGGTGCAATGTAATGTTCCAGATCAGAAATTATATCCAGGCACCAGTATCTATAACAAACTGCTAAACACCACACCTATTCAACATTTTACATGTATTTATCCATGTAAATAAGCAAAGGTGTGTTTGTTACTTAAATGACTGGAAAGTGGCGCCATCTTGTTTTGGGTTATGTGACAAGACATCAAGTCATTACCCATTCTATGGCTTGTCATACACTTTAGCAACCCAGACAAGTACTTTTGTCTATTTGCTACTATTACTTCATTCATTTAGTGACATATAACACATAGTGCCACTGGTGGTACACCCCAGGCGTGAATTGGTCACCGCTGTGATAGTGAGGTATGGTTCCCTATTTGACATAAACTGAGTGTGCAGTGCAACATTCCAGATCAGAAATTACATCTAGACACCTGTATCTATAACAAACAGCATAGACATTACAACTATTCAACATTTCACATGTATTCATCCAAGGAAATAAGCAAAAGGTGTGTTTTGTTACTGTAAATGACTAGAAAGTGTCCGCCACCTTGTTTTGGCTCATGTGACCCAAGGCATCAAGTCATTTGTCCATTCTATGGCTTGTTTTACTCCTCAACAACCCTGAAAAGTACTTCTATCTATTTGCTGCTATTACTTCATTGATTTAGTGACATAGGACATAGTGCCATAGGTGGTACACCTCAGGCCTGAATTGGTCACAGTCCGTGGTAGTGAGGTATGGTAACCTATTTGAGATAAAATGGGGTGCAGTGTAACGCTCCAGATCAGAAATTACATCCAGGCACCTGTATCTATAACAAATCATAAACATCACACCTATTCAACATTTCACATGTAATTCTCCATGTAAATAAGCAAAAGGTGTGTTTTGTTACTGTTAATGATGAAAAAGTGGCCACCATCTTCTTTTAAGGCTGCAGTGACCCAATACATCAAGTCATTTCCCATTCTATGAATTGTTTTACTTCTCAACTACCCTGACAGGTATTTGTTTCTATTTCTTAGCATTTCTTCATTGATTTAGTGACATATAGCACATAGTGCCATAGGGTACACCCAGGCGTGAATTGGTCACAGCCATGGTAATGAAGTATGGTCCCCTATTTGAGATAAACTGGGTGTGCAGTGTAACAATCCAGATCAGAAATTACATTCAGGCACCTATATCTATGATAAACGGTTTAGACATCACAGCTATTCAACATTTCACATGTATTTATCCAACAAAATAAGCAAAAGATGTGTTTTGTTACTGTAAATTACTAAAATGTGGCTACCATCTTGTTTTGGGTCATGTGACCCAAGGCATCAAGTCATTTGCCCAATCTATGGCTTATTTTACTCCTCAGCTACCCTGACTAGTATTTGCTGTCTATTATCTGCCATTACTACATTGATTTAGTGACATATAGCACATAGTGCCATAGGTGGTACACCCCGGCCTGAATTGGTCACAGCCACGGTAGTAAGATATGGCACCCTATTTGAGATAAATTGGTAGTGCAGTGTAACATTCCAGATCAGAAATTATATCCAGGCACCTGTATCTATAACAAACAGCTAAACATCACACCTATTCAACATTTCACATGTATTTATCCATGTAAATAATGAAATGCTATATTTTGTTACTGTAAATGACTAAAAAGTGGCCGCTCATCTTGTTTTGGGTCATGTGACCCAAGGCATCGAGGTCTTTGCCCAATCTATGGCTTATTTTACTCCTCAACTACCCTGACAAGTATTTCTGTCTATTTCTTACCATTACATCATGGATTTAGTGACATATAGAACATAGTGTAATAGGTGGTACACCACAGGTCAGAATTGGACACAATACACATATTTGAATAAAATCGAACAATTCATGCAAAGGCATCATTTATGGTCATACTTGCATATGTTTTTTATAAAATATATATTTTGCTGCTAAACCTGTATTTTGAAATTTAGAAGTTACCCCGAGTATCCGCTGGTGGACTTGGTCAGTGAGCTAATAGTATTGGAGGGTATCATGGTGGTCATCTTGGATTTGATCATGTGACAATTATGTTATTTCCATACTATCAATGTATGGCTAAATTAAAAGAATAATACGTTAGGAATTCAACAATATATAGTCTGTGGGGGTGTTGACTCAGAAAAGGCGTGGAATAACTGATACAATCTTAATAGACCCAATTACAGGAAAATGCCTGGCATGTATCATTATTCCATTGACATTAATTGGGTAAATAATATAAAACCAAATACTAAACACTGTTAAATACAGATTCTTGTAAAAGTCAGATTTCAATAAAATCAAACAAGGTGGGCTAGGTGCCAAAGGTGAGTTTTAAGGCCTGTTTAGCAGTGTGTGTGCTAGCAGTGCATTGCTGAAACACATGCTGACACTATTCGAGAGCTAATTGGCACATCTTGAGCATTTAGCAGAGTGATGACTTTGCAATAGCTACAATGCTGGACCACAATACAAATGTGGAATTGTCTCTCTACTGGAGGGAGCCTGAACAGGTAAAAAATGTCAGTGGACAACTGGTGCACTTGGTTCATAGGGCACAGAAGTCAAGATGTCAAGGTCAGCAAATCTCAGCAGCATAATCAGGCTGAAGGTCATGTTGGAGTAGTATCAAGCACATCCTGTAAGGGGATGCAGTTCCAGGTGGTCTGTCATCAAACCAGTTGGCATTAACCCACTTTGGGTGCTTTGTTCCAAGTGGGATTTGTGACATAAATGATTCTGGAGAACAGGATGATGCATCAACCACGGTCTTAGTACAGCACAGCAAATGGTTGACTCATATTTGGCTGAAAACAGGCATCTGTTAATAACTGATGATCCTCTTTTATACTGGAGTGGAAAGGTGGTGACTGTCTAGAGCTGACCGCAGTGGCACAAGTACCTGACATGCCCACCCTCCAGTAAGATTAAAGAGGGCATTCAGCTCAGCAGGTGCAATAGTTTGAGATCATTGTACAAACCTCTCTCCTGCAAATGTCAGTTTGCTGACATTCATAAAATGAATGAGGGGCACATACCAGCTCAAACTGCAACCTCAGTATTCATACCCGACATGGTCATGGTTGTGGTGATGTTGTAGAAATGGACCATTCTGGTGGCACTGGCAGCATGAAGCAGTCTACCACTGAGGTAGATGATGATACAATGGGAAAGAATTCCCCAGTGGTCAGAATTCAGACATTGATGACTGAGGGAAGCTTTCTGTATGAGGATGATGATGAGGTTGATGTTGGTAGGTTTTAAGTGAAGAGGATAAAAGGCTGTCACATTTTTCAGTTGTACATGTTTGGTTTTCATACAGTTAAATCAGTGTCCCACCAGAGTGACTCAATTTCCATATGTCAGATTTGTAACATAGTGCACACTATATCCCTACCGCCACCCACCTGTATGCATCTGACATTGATAGTGAATGTGTGCAGCAGGCTGCAGCTGTTAGCCACTGCCATCAGATGCAGGAAAATATGAGAGGAGTGTTATAATGTGCCCTGGACCACCACCATAAAACTGTTGTTAGCCACTGCCACCAGATGCAGAAATGAGAGGAATGTCATAATGTGCCCCTGGACCACCACTATAAAACCGTTGTTAGCCACTGCCACCAGATGCAGGAAAATGTGAGAGGAATGTCATCATGTGCCCACCTGGACCACTACCATAAAACCGTTGTTAGCCACTGCCACCAGATGAAGGGAAATGTGAGAGGAATTTAATCATGTGCCCCTGACCACCACCATAAAACCATTGTTAGCCACTGCCACCAGATGCAGGAAAATGTGAGAGGGAATGTCATCACGTGGCCCCTGGACCACCACCATAAAGCCACTGTTAGCCACTGCCACCAGTTGCAGGAAAATGTGAGAGGAATGTCATCATGTGGCCCCGGACCACCACCATAAAATTGCTGTTAGCCACTGCCACCAGATGCAGGAAAATGTGAGAGGAATGTCATCATGTGCCCCTGGACCACCGCCATAAAACCGCTGTTAGCCACTGTTACCAGATGCAGGAAAATGTGAGAGGAATGTAATCATGTGGCTCCCATGGACCACCACCATAAAGCCACTGTTAGCCACTGCCACCAGATGCAGGAAGATGTGAGAGGAATGTCATCATGTGCCCCCTGTACCACCACCATAAAATTGCTGTTAGCCACTGCCACCAGATGCAGGAAGATGTGAGAGGAGGTTATCATTTGCCCCCGACCACCACCATAAAATTGCTGTTAGCCACTGCAACCAGATGCAGGAAAATGTGAGAGGAATGTAATCATGTGGCTCCTGGACCACCACCATAAAGCCACTGTTAGCCACTGCCACCAGATGCAGGAAGATGTGAGAGGGAATGTCATCATGTGCCCCCGGACCACCACCATAAAACTGTTGTTAGCCACTGCCACCAGATGCAGGAAATGTGAGGAATGTTATTGCCCCCGGACCACCACCATAAAATCGCTGTTAGCCACTGCACCCAGATGCAGGAAGATGTGATTGGGAATGTCATCATGTGCCCCCTGGACCACCACCAAAATCGCTGTTAGCCACTGCCACCAGATGCAGGAAAATGTGAGAGGAATGTCATCATGTGCCTATGACCACCACCCACCACCACGATTATGCCGGTGTTTTCATTATGTGTCTTGGCCATGCCAAAGCAGAGGGAGTCAGAGAGGAGACCACATCCATCAGCCACAGGCACAAGACTTCTTACTGTCAATACTTTAAAGTGCGTATGTGTACTAATGTTTTCATGCTATTGAACTTCCTTTAGCTGTGTTGTTTCCTGTTGCTTTTCTGAGATGCAGTGGTCAAACACATACAGTAAACTTATTTTCTTTTTACAGGTTAACAAACGACTCTCTTTCGCTGAAGGACTGTATGGTACAGAAGTACTGTTTACAGCAACCTACAGGATATCCATTTCCATACCGTAAATATATCAGTGTTATTTCATCTGTTTCTTTTTGTTGTTCATTTTTCAAAAGAGTGCAAATCCGACTGACAATTCATATAAAGTAGGTGACATGTACATCACATAATATTTGTCATGCACAAGCACATCATACACTGTATTGCTGCTGCAGTCATGACAGTGTTGAAAAAGTTTGATCCTGGTCGTGACTTGACAGGATGTGGTTTTAAAATGTAACTTGAGTTAAGACATAGGGACACTGACACAGTGTATTGGTTACAGCCTGGTACTAAATTTGTGATTGTGATGATTTGGTCTTCATGTGGCTTCAGTGGGACAGCTTGCTATCTGTTAATCAGCATATATGACAGGGTGGAACAGCCACACTTTAAACATAATGTGTTAGTGCTGCAATCAAGTACTAATAAGTCCTTCATTTCTTTTGTTTTGAAACTTCCTGATGCTTTGTGGTGTCTATAGTTGCCTTATCCAAATAACTTGTTCAACATCATACCCCATGCCAGCAGACATGCAACAAGTAGTATGAATCGATGATGACTATGACCATCATTACCGGACTGGAGAATGATGCAGATTAAATCTGTAAAGAATTAACCAAACAATTAATGAGATCTACTTGCAAATGAGAATCCCCGATAAAAAATACGTACCTTCACTGGCTTGAGAGTATTCCAATGCCACAATTTCTCATCAAGCACAGAAATGTGCACACCAAGTCTGTGTGGACTCAGACACAAAACAATACAATGATTACATGTATGTATATGTATATGTATATGTATATGTATATGTATATGTATATGTATGTATATGTATATGTATATGTATAACCACCCCCAAAAATATATACAGTGAAACTCTGTTTATCCGAACCCCATTTTTCCAAACTCTTAGCTAACCGAAACCCTTTCATGTCCCCGCTTATGAGGTGTTAATCGCGTTCTTATTTCCCCCTCAGGCAACTTACAAGCCTGCAGTGAAAGCCTATCATCACTTAGTTAACCACTTTGTGTTTCACTCGATGACTTAATTGATTAATTAATCACCTCACCTGCATCCCTATTTAACAACATTTCAGCACAGGAGCTATCAGATTGCTACTGCTTCACCACCAAAGTCCGTTCCGTACCGCTGACACTGTAATGTCCAAACGCCAAATGCTCCGTGCTCAACATTAACCAAAAAACTATGGGTGCTAGAAGCACTTGAAGCCAGCGGTAAGATTGTAGATGTGGCTAAAAGCAGTTGGTGTTGGAAATGCAACTGTATGTGACATTCGTGATAAGGCTAGGCAATTTACAAAGAATTGGTACAGAAACGTTTGTGGCTAACGAGGGTGGCTTGATAGGTTCAAGCATCGCCATGGGATACGCCAAGTGGACTGGAGCATCCCAGCAGCAGCATCAACTAGGAGCAGATTTATCCTGGACTCCTTCAGGTGCCTTCCTCAAGCAACTGGTCATGGAACCAACTCGGCAGAAGGCAATACTGGACCTTGTGCTCACAAACAGGGACAGTGGATGGGGTAACAGTGGGGAGCACCTGGGAAACAGTGACCACCAGTCATTGTGGTTTGAAATCACAGAAAGAGCAGAACCAAACCACACAAAAACACGTATCCTGGATTTTAGGGGGCAGACTTTGGGAAAATAGGGAGATACTTGAAAGAGGCATTAAGGGAATGGGACAGGAATCAGGGGTTGAGGAACAGTGGGCAGTATTTAAAATGGGGATTACAAGAACAACAGAATTATGCATTAAGCAGGTTAGCAAGAGGAAAAGGAAGAGGAGACCATTATGGTTTTCCAAAGAGGTAGCAAAGAAAGTGAAAGCCAAAAAGATTGCTTTCAGGCAATACAAAAAGACACAGGCAGAAGGGGATAAGGAGAAGTACCAGGAGAAGCAAAGGAGGCAGGAGGTCAGTAAGGGGAAGCCAAAGCTCAGACAGAAGAACACATTGCAAAATCAGTGGGTAGAGGAGACAAAACCTTTACAGGTACATGAGTGAAAAAAGAAAGACAAAGGGAGGATAGTGAGACTGAAGGGGGAGGATGGGGGCTGCGTGGAGGATGACAACAGTAAAGCTGACATATTGAACAGGTATTTCTGCTCAGTCTTTACTGAGGAAGAGGAGGGTAATGGGTCTGAAGGGAGTACAAAGGTGCGAATGGTGCATTAATGGACACAAGTCCCTTTACCAGAAAGGGTCCTGAAGGAACTGGAAGTAATAAGAGTTGATAAAGCAATGGGGCCAGATGGGTGCACCCAGGTCCTTAAAGAACTAAGAGAGGTGGTGGCTGAACCTCTGGCTATCCTGTTTAGCCGATCACTGGAAACAGGGAGGTACCCAAAGACTGGAGGACAGCAGATGTAGTCCCCTTATACAAAAGTGGAACAAAGAGGAAGCAGGGAACTACAGACCAGTCAGCCTCACCTGCGGTAGTGGGGAAGATCATGGAAGCACTACTAAAGGAGATTGGTGGAACATCTGGTTGTCAATGGACTACAGGACCCAAGGCAGCATGGTTTCACCAGGGGAGGTCATGTCAGACCAACCTCGTTGAATTTTTTGACTGGGTGACTAGGGAGGTGGATCAGGGAGGGCAGTGGACATGGCCTATCTGGACTTCAGCAAGGCCTTGACACTGTGCCACATAGAAGACTATTACACAAACTGGGGAATATGGGGTGGGCAGGACAGTAGTGTGGTGGGTAGGTAACTGGCTGGGTGGCAGGACACAGAGGGTGGTGGTAAATGGCTGTCACTCCACAGAGGGAAGAGTGACTAGTGGGGTACCACAGGGATCAGTGCTGGGACCGGTCCTATTCAACATCTTCATCAGTGACATTGCGAGGACCTAGAAGGCAGAATTGCACTGTTCGCTGATGACACAATGCTCTGTAACAGAGTAGACACACCAGAGGGTGTAGACAGAATGAGAAGCAACCTGCAGAAACTTGAAGAATGGTCAGGGTTTGGCAGTTGAAATTCAATGCAAAGAAGTGCAAGATAATGCATATGGGGCACAAAACCCTGGCACAATATATCAGTTGGGGGTGAGGATATAGCATGCACCAAGCAGGAAAGGGATCTTGGGGTTGTCATCTCTGATGACCTCAAGGTAGGAAACAGTGTGACAAGGCAGCAGGTAAAGCAAATAGGATGCTGGGATGTACAGGCAGGGCAACACCAGCAGGATGAGGGAGGTCATAATTCCGCTATACAAGACACTAGTGAGGCCCCACCTGGAGTACAGTGTACAGTTCTGGAGACCAAACCTCACGTAAGGACATAGACAGGGTAGAGAAGGTCAGAGGAGGGCAACAAAGATGGTGCATGGATTGCATCACAAGTCCTATGAAGACAGGTTGAAGGAACTGAACATGTACTCCTGGAGGAGACGAGGAGAGAGGGATATGATAGAGACATACAAGTATCTTACAGGAGGAACAGGTGCAGGAAAACACTATTTTAAGTGAAAAGATGTTCCAGGACTAGAGGGCATGGGATGAAGTTGGAGGGAGGACGATTCAGAGGAAACATGAGAAGAATTTTTTCACAGAGCGGGTGGTGGACAAGTGGAACACCCTGCCAGAGGAAGTGGTGGGGCTGAAACAATCATGGGATTTAAGAATGCATGGGATAGACATAAAGGAATTCTGGAGGTCAGGGGTAAGGGCAACAGACTTCTAGGAAAACAAACTGAACTTACAAGCTCAAATGGGCAGACTGGGTGGGCCATAGGCCCTTATCTGCTGACACTGTCTATGTATCTATGTAATTATGCATTGCTGGTGAGAGCCTGTCAGCATCTCTAGAGTCCATTGAGCCTTTCAGACAGAAACTTAATATGATGTCCAGAGAGTGTTTTTAGACAAACAAATTTATAACACAGATGAAACGGGAGCTATTGGAAATTGCTCTCAAAAAACATTAGCATCTGGCAATGAGAAAATGCCTCTGGTTTCAAGAAAATAAAGAGCAACTTACAATTTTAGCTTGCACAAATACCACTGGTAACCATATGCTTCCCTTGCTTGTGATAGGGAAGTCCCGTAATCCCAGATGTTTTAAACATGTCAATACTGAACAATTTGCCCATAGTTTACAGATCGCAGCGGAGTGCGTGGATGAACTCAGAACTTTTTAAAGAATGGTTCTTACCTCGTTTGTCCCCTCAGTAAAGGTGCACCTGAGACACAAGGGCTTCCCACAACAACAGTGCTGCTCATTGACAATGCCGGTGCTCACCCTGATCAATTACTGACCGAAGATGGCAGCATGCGTTCACAGTTTTTGCCAGCAAATACAGCAGCAAAAATCCAACCAATGGATCAGGGATTCTCACAACCCTTAAGAGAATTTATCAGGGCAAACTCCTATCTAGGGTTTTGTCATGAAGAAAATGATGAAGTTCCTTTTGCAAGATAATAAAGCTCTCACCGCAAAAGACGCAGTACCTTCTTGCTGAGAACTGAGAGACATCTGGAGAGAAACTGTTGTAAATGCTGGGCTAACTCTGGACTACTGAGTGATGCCCATAGTGAGGAACCCAGTGAACCTGCTCAAAAGTCAGAAGTTCAGTTGAACTAACAGCACTTACTGATGCAACAGATTTTGACCTGATTCAGTCGGAGCTGCTGTATGAAGATGCAGCTCAAGAGTTGCTTACAGAATCGGAGATTGTTGCCAGTGTGCTAGTCGAAAGCTGCTCTGAAATGGAGAGCCAGAAGGGAGATAGAAGAGACAGATAAAGACTGTGCAGGTACACAAAGTGTCCTAAGTCACTCTGAAGCAGTAGACTGCTTTGAAAAATGTTTAATGTGCTAGAAAATGTAAATGACAATGACCCACTGCAGATCTTACTTCTCCACCAGCTCAGAAACAAAGCAGTACGGCTAAGGAATAATGGGGAAGGCAAACTACAATCAGTGACTTTTTAAAAAAGATTTGAATTGATTTTACTCTTTTTAAATCCCAATCTGTGTTCTGTGTCTGCTGTCTTAATAAATGGTTTTGTCCGATTAGCAACTGTTGGAACATTCTCTTAGCAGTCAATAAATGTGCTACACTTGAATTCTTTTGTTTATCCGCACCTCATTTATCTGAAAATTTTTATGTGCTCAGACCATTCGGATAAACAGGGTTTCACTGTATGTGTGTGTATATATATATATATATATATATATATATATAATCACACAGTTACAGTTAGGGTCTGTCTGTGTAAAACAATGATGGTACCAGAAAGGCAGAAACGTACATTAATCAACTTACTAAGGGTAGTATTAGTGTACACACAAAGGGCATCCTTCCTGTTGAGGTGACTGCAGCACACTTTGGGCAACCAACAGTGTTTGTGTCTCATCATTTTGGATGGTAAACTCAATGGTCAGCTTATCCTTCCTTCACACAGTTTGGCAAGACACTGTGCATCATCATATCTCAGTCAGGCTAATCAACAGCAGCATTACATGTAATTCCAACAGCGGCAGCATTTGTTGTTATGCTCACATTTCACTTCATCAGGACGGGGAAATTTTCTGGAGACAAGACAGTAGCATTCTGGGGATGCACATTAATTCTGGTGACTACGTGTGCCCACTGCATGCAACAATCGAGTGTGCCATTGATTCTGGGAGGCTTTGCATTTGTTGTTATGCTCTTATTTCACTCGTGTGGACTGGGAATTTTCTGGAGATGAGACAGTAGCATTCTGGGGATGCACATTAATTCTGGGAACTGTGTGTGAACAATATTTTGGTGCCTCAGTAATGTTTACTTTCTGTATGAATACATGCCACAAAAAATGTTCACGCTACTGCAACTTTATTGATGGCAAAACAAGCACACACAAATGCCCACTGCACTCTGGGCGCTTGGCTTCATTAGGAAGCACACTATTGAATGCCCTAACGTAAGCGCCATTGGTCATTACTGTGTGCCTTGTTTTATCATAAATACAGTTGCACTAGCAGTGAAAATATTTTACTGGAATCTGTTCATGTGGAGCTATGGCTTTCTGGTTTTGTTAAAGGAGTAGTCATCCCAGAATTTGCAAAAACATATGTTATGCAGAGCACTTTTCATTTGTATGTAAGGTCCTAGTGTGTCCTTCTGTCTGCTATTAGGAGTTTTTACTAAATTAGCCTGCTAGCTTTATGGTAATTTTACGACCCCTGTGGATTTTTATGTCATAGTATCGTAGTATTATAGTAAAAGCCAGCAGAATAGGCCCATGGTCAATCGTGTCTGCTTGGAAGCTAGCCCCTCTGGGAGCTTGCTTCTCCACCCCTCAGCCCCAGAGGTGGCCTTCCATGGCCTCATTTTCCCCTGTACCTGTCCCAACCTTTCTTGAATCTCCACTGTGGTCTCTTCCACCAGACTCCTGGGCAGTGTGTTCACCATCATCCCTAGGTCCCTCTCTCGCCAATGTGACTTGCAGTGTGGTTCCCCCAGAGTGTATGCATGTCCCAGGTTTCTGACACCCAGATGCAGCACCCTACATTTCCTGCATTGAACTTCAACCCCACTTCCTTGCCCACCCCAGGCTTTCCAGATCCCCCTGCAGGGCCTCCTCCTCCTATCCATCTGCCAGTGTCCAGTTTTGAGTCATCCGCAGAGACTCAGCCTACTCCTAACACCCCACCCTATGTCCGAGACATAGAAATTGAACAGGAGTGGCCCAGGACCGAACCCTGGGGACCCCACTGACAACCCTCCTGGGGGAGATTATCGCTCCAACCACCACTCACTATATTCACCATGTAAGCCAGTTCTCCACCCACCTGAGCAACTGCTCCCCACCCCATCCCCCAGCTTTGTTAGTAGGCTGGGTACCCAGTCAAACGCTTTACTAAAATCCAGATAGAGGACTGCCCACTGGCCCATGTCAGTCCAGGGCACCTGTCACCCAGTCATAAACTGCACCAGGTTACTGTGGCATGACCTCCCAGTACAAAACCATACTGCTATCATCCAGGTGCTCCAACCTTTCCAGCTGCCCCCTCCCCAGCCTCTCCTTGATAATGCCCTCCATAACCTTGCCTACCACAGACTTTAGACTAACAGGCCTATAATTCCCCATCTCTCTCTGGACCCCCTTGTAGATAGGCATCACAAGAGCCACCTTCCAATCTTGAGGCACCCACCCTGTCATCAGGGAGATGTTGAAGAGTGAGGCCAGTGGAGCTGCCAGCACATCCGCCAGTTCCTTCAGCACCCTTGGATGCAACCCATCTGGCCCTGGCACCTTCTCAGCCTTTAGTGACTGGAAGGCCCTCTCACCTCTATCCACTGTGATTTCGCCCTCCCATTCCACCTTCTCTGCATCCTCTCCTCCCTTCTAGATACAACCCATCCCCTGCCCTAGCCTTATCCAATCCTTCAGTCTCCAACTGATCTCCTGGTTCAGTGAGATCCACTACCCTCCCATCGGGTTGGAAGGATCTCCCTCCTCCCCAGGTAAAGACAGAGGCAAGTACTCATTTAGCACATCTGCTTGTTCCCCAGCTTCCTGAGCCCATCCCCAGTTCTAATCCTGCTGATCTGTGCCTCACTTTTCTTTTCTCCCTATGTATCTATAGAACCCTTCCCCATGGATATCCCTGGCCAGGTTAAGCTCCTCTTCGCCTTGGCCCCCTTACCACTCTGGTGACCCTCTTAACCAGAAATCATAGTCTCCCTCTCCCTAGCCCCTTGAGCGCTTTTAAGTGAGTGTAGGCAGCCTTTTCTCCCTCACTGCCTCCTGCACCTCAGGGTCCCACCAACATGGCTTACTGGCCCTCACACTGCTTGCGCTACCTGTGCATGGGCCATGACCTCCTGCACCCTTCTTAATGGTCTCCCACAAGCTACCAGCATCCATGTCTGGCCTCATCTCATCCATGCACCCTTTAAGAATCCTTCACATGCCCTCAAAGTCTGCCCTCTGAAATCTATTACTTCTGTGTTAGTGCAAATTTCCTCTTCCCCTAGGAACATAAGAAACCAGACCGTAGCATGGTCACTGTCTGCAATGGACTGCTCACTTCCAGACCCCTTATCTGGTCACTATCTGCTAGGACAATGTCCAGGATCCGATCCTGCCTAGTAGGCTGCCCCCATGCTGGACTAGGAAGGCATCCTGGAAGACATCCATCAACCTGTGCTCCCTGGCCATCGAGGATGTTATAGTGCCCCAGTCTGCTCCCGGCATGCAGGTCACCCATGATCACCACCCTGCCCTTCTGAGGCCACAGTGACTCCTGATGTTCACAGCCAGATCATCCTCCAGTTCCTCTTCCATTGAGGGGTCTGTACACCACTATTTTTTAATCTTTTAGCCCTCTCATTTGTAAGGTTACCCAAATTGCGTCCACATCTCCCTCTGCCTCCTCGATTCCACTAACTACTATGTCATTTTGGCTATCAATGCCACACACACCCTTCCCAACCCCTGTCCTTCCTAAATGTTGTGTAGCCCTCTAAATTTAAGTCCCAATCATGCCTCTGAGTGGTCCATGTCTCAGTAATTGCCGCCATGCCTGCTGCACCTCAACTAGCACTGCCTGGAGCTTTGGCATTTTATTGCTCATGTTCCTGGCATTGATCGGGACCATTCTCTACCCTCTCCCTCTCCCTCTCCAGTCTTCTCAGCCCAGCGAATCCCCATCTCTCTTCCCCAATCAGTTTCCCTGGTCTTTAATGCTACCTGCAGCCCACTTTGCATGATCTAGTCCTAAACCCTCAAGCTTCCTTGCTGGGGCTTTCAGTCTTTCTATCCCTCCCCTTTGCAAGTTTAAACACCACCTGTCACCTATGAATCCAAAAGTTTCAGTTTAAGGATCTCCTTCCCCTTCAGGTTGAGATGCAGCCTATCCCTGGCATAGAGCCCTTCTCTTCCCATGTATCATCCCAGTCCCCATCAATCCATACCCTTCTAACTTTTTCTCCTGAGTCACTGGTTCACCCCTCAAAATTTTTGCTTATTTTCCCCGCCGCCTTGCTGCTGACAGTATCTCAGAAAGGAGATTGAGCATTCTATAGAGTGGCAAACCCTGGCCAATTCCTGGATCTTGCCTGTATCTCCAGTTCACTGTTCCTTCTAAGTCGTTTGTTCCCAGGTGAACTAGAAAGTCTGAGGATCCACCACATTCCCTTGCCATTGAGTATAGCTGGAATTTGGCCTTATGTACTGATAGGCCTGGGATACATTTAACCTTGACTGGGCTGCCTTTTCGCTCCCAGCCCCCTCCCACTGGATACCCCTAATCATGGAATCACCCAGCAGGACACCTTCACCTCTCATACTAACATACTATTTGCCAGAAGATTAGGCCTTATGGTCTATTGAGTCTGCTTGAACCTCAGATCCCTAGTTGGGTGCGAGGCCCTCCCCTTGTGTTCCAGAAACCCTATCATCCATCCCCACCCCTTGGGACAGGCCATCATCTGATACATCCACTTTCTGTGTCTGTCCACCCTCTCTTGAAGCCCTCCACTGTGGATCTCTGAACCAGCTCACCAGGCAGTGCATTCCAAGGGTCCACCACCCTCTCAGTGAAATACCTCCTCCTCTTTTCCCCCTCACCCTTCCACCTTCCAACTTCAAACCATACCCTCTGGTGATACCCTCTGCTTTAGTCTAAAGATCCCTCCATGTTTACTCTATTTACTCCCTTGAGGTACTTGAAGACCTCAATCATGTCCCCGCCCCATCTCTCTCTCCTCCAATGAAAACAGGCAGAGCTCCTCAAGTCTGTCCTCATCACGTCAAATCCCTAGTCCTCGTATCATCTTAGTTGCCCTTCTCTGTACCCTCTCCAGGAACTGTATGTCCCTCTTCAAGTGTGGTCTCCAGTACTGTACACAGTACTCAAGGTGTGGCCTAACCAGTCCATTGTACAGCGGCAGAATCACTTCCTTGCTTCTAGAGGTGATCCCTTACGATGCATCCCAACATCCTGTTTGCCTTGCTAGCCACTCTCCTGCACTGCTCAGAGTTATTCATACATGCATCCACCATGACCCTAGGTCTTTTTCCCCTATTGAGGCTCTCCAGCCCTCCCAGGGTGTACCTGTGTATAGGGTTCCCCACCCAAGATGTAACACCTGCACTTGGTGATATTGAAATTTAATTTCCATGTGTGAGCCCAGCTTTCCAGGGTGTCCAGGTCCCTTGCAGGGCCAACCTCCCTCTTCTCCCTCAACTACTGCTCCCATCTTGGAGTCATCAGCGAAGAGACTCATTTCACACCCTATACCCTCCTGATGTCCGATGTATGCATTAAACAGGTTGGACCCAGGACCGAGCCCTACGGTACCTACACCAACCTCTCTAGGGTTCGAGAGCTCCCCACCCGACCACTACTCTCTGGGTGCGTCCAGCTAGCCAGTTTTCAATCCATCTGACCATCAAAGGCGTACTCCCAACCCCATCAGTTTCTCCACCAGACCATTGTGGGAACAGACTCAAGCGCTTACTGAAGTCAAAGAATAATACATCCAAGGCTTTCCCTGTCCAGTTCTGATGTTACCCATTTGTAGAACTCCACAAGATTGGTTTGACATGATCTACCTGGCACAAACCCATGTTGCCGACTATCCAGACCTCCCACCTCCTCCAAGTACACCCCAATCATTCCTTTAGTATACTCTCATTAATTTTCCCACCACGAGGTCAAACTGATGGGTCTATAGTTACCTGGTACTTCCCACGACCCCCCTTATGGATTGGCACCACATGTGCCTCTCGCTAATCCCTAGGTACCCTCCCTGTCTCAAGTGACCTGTTGAAGAGCTCCGCCAGGGGTGCAGCCAGTATGTCTGCCAATTCCCATAGTACTTTCAGATGAATGCCATCCCTGCCAGGAGATTTGTCTTTCTTTAGGACCTTGAGGGCTAACCACACCTTTAGCAGAGATAGCATCATCCGTCCCTCCACCTTACTGCCCTTTTATCCTTATCCTGATGTGACACCCTGGGGTACCTTTCCCTCCCTCTTGCTCCATTTCTGTTGCTTCCTGATCCCACTCACTGCTGCTTCTATCTCCATTGTGCCTTGCTTTGTAGATATCCCATCCCTCCCTAGTGAACACAGAGGCAAAGTACTCGTTAAATACCTCTGCCTGGTCCTCGCCTCTTCCACCCACCCTCCTTCTGATCTCAATCTGCTGAGATGGCCCTTAGTTTTCTCCGCTCCCCAATGTACCGAAGAACCCCTTTTCCCTCCATGTATCCTCTGTGCCAGCCGCTGCTCTTTACTGGACTTTGCTCCCCTCACCATCTGGTTGACTTTTCTAGATGCAAGATGGTACATTTCCTATCCCTATCCCTCTCGTTGTTTTATATTTTTGTAGGCTGCCTTCTTTTCTCTGACTGCTACCTGAACCTCACTGGACCACCAGCATGGTTTATGTGACCTTGCTCCCCTACGCTTCACCTTAGCGCAGGTCCTGACTGCCTCATGAAGTCCCCGTTTATGACCTCCATCTCCTTTCCACATTTGTCATTGATGTAATCCCTTCAAGTGATCATGAGAATATTTCCAATGCCCACAAAGTCTGCTCACCTGAAATCCACTGCCAGTGTCCTAGATCTCACCCCTCTCCCCCATGCTTATTTGAAACCAGACAGTATAGTGGTCGCTCCCAGTCAGGGATCCTCTACAACCAGGTCCCTTACCAGATCCCCATCTGCCAGAACCACGTCCAGAACATGCCCCCTTATGGGCTCCATCACATGCTGTGTTAAGAACACATCCTGGAAGCCGTCCAGCAGCCTCTGCTCTTGGCCACCTTAGAGGACATGGTTCTCCAGTTTGTACCCTAGCATATTAAGGTCCCCATCAACACCACTCCTTCCCCTTTGGTCCACACTGGGCAATGATGTTGTCCAGCAAACCATCCTCAGAACATCACCCATCCCGGGGACCTATATACTACCCAGCTTGACCTTAGCTCCTGCTAGGGATCGTGAAGGTGACCCATAAGGCCTCCACGTTTCCTTTGCCTCTTCTACCCTAGCAATTTCTATGTCATCTCTAATGAACATAGCCACTCCACCCCTCTGCCCTCCTTTCTATCCTTCCTAAGCATAGTGTATCCCTGCACGTTTAGGTCCCAGTCATGGTTTTGTTGTGCCCACGCCTGTGACCGCCGCCAACATCCACCTCCCCGATCAGCATGGCCTGGAACTCTGGCAACTTGTTTCCCAAGCTCCTGGCATTAACTAACACCAACCACCACCCCTTATCCCTGATCCTTTGTCGAACCCCACCAGGTTCCTTATACTCTATCCTCCCTCTGCTCCTCCTGAAACCTCCCCCAGTCTGTTTCCCCCTCCCTTGGGTTTGAAGGCTACCCCTCATCAGGAGGAGAGGGCTTGGTCAGCCCTCCTTATCCCTTCCCCTCACAAGTTTAAACCCCACCTTTCTTGAATGTGTCATCCCTGTTTAAGGACTTCCTTCCCTCATGGGGCAAGATGAAGCCTGTCCTTGGCATACAGTCCTTATCCTCCCAAAGCCTTTCCAGTTCCCTAACACCCCAACCCACTCTTCATCCCACTTCTGAGCCAGTCATTAACCTCTGTGATCTTCATTTTTTCTTCACTGAGGCCTTTGGTACTGGCAATATCTCAGAAAAGGAATGTTGCATCCATTATCCCAACAGACTCTGGCAAGTTCTTGGAACCTTGTTTAGATTTCCAAAATGCTATTTCCCTCTAGATCGTTAGTTCCCAAATGCACAGGAAATCTGGTTTCCCTCCACAATCCCTAACCAGTTCGGTACACCATGAACTTTGCTCTATGCACTGTCAGCCCAGAGATATTCACTACTCTCACCTGGCTATGGCATCCACCCCCTGTTCCTCCCACTGGATACCCTAATCATCGAGTCTCCCAATAACAGAACCTTAACAGGCGCCATCATCCTTATGGTTACCTCCACTATGCACTCTCAGCCCCCATCCCCCTTTAGTCATGATCTCAATTCCATGGGAGTCTTCCTGCCTTATTAGAGACCCCTTGTCACCTCCCTTTCTGCCTCCCTCGTTATTTTGCCACTTAACTCAGACCCTCTGAATAGGTGTCCCTTTAACCCTGTCTTATCCAAACCATTTATCCCTTCCCCACACCACCATCATCCCCCTTGTAATAGTCCCCTACCTCCAGAGGCTCTCTGTGGGTCCCCTTTCCTAAGGCCCCATCCTTGTTACAGACCCCCCTGCTGAGGGGCCCTCTCACCTCCTTGTCTCCCAGTTTCTCTCCAGTCATGCTTTCCTCCCTCATGTCTGCAATATGTTGCATCTCCCCATCTGCTTAACATTTATGTTTCCCTTCTCCCTTTGGGACTATTTCTATCCTTTCCATTGCCAGTCTGTGATGCCCTGGGTATCCGACTCCCTCCCCGGCCTCTGTATCAGTTTCTCATTTCCACCAACCCCTTCCTCCCCATCTAGGTTGCTTAGTAGCTCAAATTTATTGTGACACTCTATGCCAGCCTCCATCCAAGTAACCGAGTTTCCCTGACTGCAGCTCTAAACTGCCCTCTTCCTCCCCTCTTGCTCTGTTCTCCTTAGGGGCCTTCCCACAGTCTGTTGTTTTAGGCTTCCCCACAACAGCCCCTTCTGACTCTTCCCCTCCACTCTCTTTGCATTCAGAATGTTCACCCGTCACGCTTTCCCTTAGTGTCAACATCCCTATCAAAGGGTCCTCTGTCCCTAATATCCCCCTCCTGCTTGCTGTAACATAACGTCCTGTAATTTCAGAGCATTGCCCCAGCCTTCCCTCAGCTTCACCCTTCTGCTACCCATATCCACACCCCTTATCCTTGACACCCCAACTCCCCCAGCTACTCCTAACATATACTTCACCTGATACAAGATAGCTGTCTCACAGAGTGGGCAGCCTCCCCTCTCTCAGGCCAGTGAGAATGATTGCCATCCCATAGCCTGTGCAGCCTACAACCCCTTCCGAAGATGCCTGCCATGGTGAATATGTTCACCCTATTTGTCCCCCTCTGTTTATAATGGCACACACCCCTTTTCTAGTCCCTTCCCTGGAATACAGTTTCTCTCTATACTGACTGCAGTTATTTACAAACCCAATTTCAACCCCACCAATAAAGTTCCCAAGTCTCACAAACACATACAGTCCAGTGTGTGTATGCAGACATCAGGTACCGTATGATATCACAGGCCCACCAGTTCCTGTTGCTTCAAATCCAGTCACAAACAGAAATACACAGCCCTTCAATCCCAACCCCAGTGGCTTTTCAGTATTTAAGAAAGCCTACAAAACAGGGTGGGTAGGAGGGCTCTACCAACACCAGGCAAACATCACATTTAAATTTCACTCTAACTATCACTGCCAAACAAGTGTTCCCAAGCCCCAAAAGTTGCAATATCACAGCCCAGGTAACAGTTCTAACTCCCCCAGAGTTACTAGCCTTCATTTGTGCCCTTCTATGCTCCTTCTTCTGTGTATGTCCCTAGCTTGCTCTCTGCACCCCCCACAGCCTGGGTGTCTTCTATTTTGGCGCCCTTTCAGGCTCCTCTTCTGCCTACATCCCCAGTTTTCTCTTCTCACCCCTGCAATTTTGGGGTCCACAAGTCTGTATGTGCCCTTCCAGACTCCTTCTCCTGGCTATGGCCCCTGCTTGCTCCTCACCCCTCCCACAGCCTGGGCATCACTAGTTCGGTTGTGCCCTTCCAGTCTCCTTCTTCTGACTCCCTCTCCCAGCTTGCTCCTTGCTCCTCTCACAGCCTGAATATCACTAGTCACCTCCCTTAACTCTTCCCGGTTGGACTGTTGCCATTGGCTCCCCACTCAGGCCTCCTATTACTGCTTCTTCTCCTTCTCCCCACCCTCAGGTTCTGGTAACGGACCCAAGTGACCTAGTGCTCTCTACACCTCCCTCTTCTGGAATTTCCAGTCTCGAACTGGAATACCCAGAGTGCCCTCCTCACCCCCTCCTTGTCTGCTTTTCACTTTCACAACTCTGCCCTGTCTGATATTCCTTCCTCAACTCTGCCCTGTCCTGGGTCCTGGCCTCGTCCACCCTGTCTCTGTTCTGTGCATCCCCTCTGCCTTACCTCCCTCAGACCCCTGGCTCCTGCCCCTTCCCGCCCATCTGGTGCCCTGGTCTCACATTCCCTATGCCCTCCTCTCCTTTGGTTCAGGCCCCCTCCTATCCCTGCCCCCCTCGACACCTGACCAATCCCTCCCTGTCATCCTGCACCCCTGCCCACCAGTCTCTTCCACCTCATCATCCGGTACAACAACGTGAAGTGATTTGTAGTGTGATGCCTGCCCCAAGCTCGCCCACTTCTGTCTCCTCCCTTCCTGGGCTTTCTCTGGCCACCCCTTCCTTCAGAGTGAAGTCCATACACTGGTATCTTCATGTCTCTCCCTCCCCAGAGCGACCATGTGGTCCTAGTCCTCTCACTCCCATCCCTATACCCTGGGTATGCCATTTTGTCCTTGCTTCATCATCATATGGTTCCTGCCCCTTCCTCTCCAACCCAATCCCCCAACTGCCTCCTGATCCCCTTGACCTCCTGCATGAGGCCGGCCAACTGGTAACACACTGGGCACTCCCCAAATCTTCATGCCCAATTCAATATTATAATAGCCCTGCCCATTACCTCAATCATCTTCGTGAAGATACCAGCACTTGCATCATTCGATTCCATCTTCACTGTTAGGTGTGGGCAATAAGGGCCCCTCGGCAATAAAAGTACCTCCCAATCAGTACACACTCAATCAAATCTACCCTTTCCTGGCAGTAGCCAGCATATGCCCAAGCAATCAATACAAACAGTACCCAAGATGCAGTAGCCAGCACTACTAAGGCATCACCCTAATAGGATTAGGGGTAAAGAAAGAAAAGGCCCCTCCCATAAGTACAAAACAATCCCAACAAATACTCCTAGTAATCAGAACCACAAATGGCTATGCAGATTCAACATGTAACAAACCCTCACTCAGCATGCAGGGGAGTCCGTCCCAAACTGTAAGTTCTCCCAGAGTCAGTGACTCAGGCTATTAGCCCAGCCCAATCCAGACTCCTCCCCTCCAACTATTTAATAGAGATCAGGCTGGGGAGGGTTGTGGGGAACAATTACAGCTCCTCCGCAACGAGGGTTCAAGGTGGCTGGGCTTTCCTATAGCCCAGCCATGAGTTCAAAACAGTGCCCTGCCTCCTGATTGGACCACCTTCCTGTGAGAGCTGTTTCCTCCCAGCAGCCCTGATGCTCCTTCCCTGGCCCAGTGCCATTGCAGCCGCTGGGCTCTTGGTGCTCTGGTCATGCTCTGTCACTTCTGGGGCTGTAGCCTGGCGCCTGCCTCCCAATCACGCTTCTCGCTGCTTTGGTGCGGCTAGCAATACCATCTACTCTTCTGCTGCTGATGTGGCCCCAGCACAATTACAGCTCCTCTGTGTGTAGGTTAAAGGTGGCTGGGCTTTCCTTTATAGCCCAGCCACTAGTTCAGAACAGGTGCCCTGCATCCTGATTAGGCCATATTCCTGTGGGGCTATTTCCTCCCAGCAGCCCTGATGCCCCTTCTCTGGTCCACTTCTGTTGCAGCCACTGGGTCTCCTGGTGCCCTGGTCACCTCTGTCACCTCTGGCGCTGTAGCCTGGTGCCCACCTCCCAATCGCTTCTTGCCGCTTTAGTGCGGCCAGCAATCCGCCTCCTCTTCTACGCTGGTGGCCCCAGCACAATTACAGCTACTCCGTGTACATGTCATATAGGTATATTGCCTTTATCGCTCCTACAATGCACCCTGTGTCATGTGACAGTGATGTAGCATAACCCATAGATTTAGCATATGCACAACAGCAGAGCTGTGTAATCGCTCTTGTCCAGTTCAGTGAGCCCAAATGGCTACTGTTACAGTTTAGCAGATAGCTGATTGCTTAGGTGAGTGGGCTTTCTGTACTGAAAACCGCTAGTCTTTACTAATTACAGCATTGAAGATCTGGGGCAATTTTGTGCTTTTTATTGTTGTGTGTAGTTTGATTAAATTAAATTTTTAAAATGAAAACACTACTGCTAGCTAGACCAGACACACACAGAAAACACAAATAGCCAATTACAGCTACTATTTAGTAGCAGTTTTCTTACAGAAACCACACTCAGCTCGCTCTTGGGTATCTGCTAAACTGTAACTTGCCATTGTGATCACTGTATAAGAACAGTTACACAGCTCTGCAGTTGTGAAATGTGCATTTCAGCGAAATCTATGGGCTATGCTACGTCACATCACATGACATGGTGCATTGTTGGAGTGATAAAAGCAATAAATCTATTTAACATGAAGATCCAGAGGGTGGCAAACTACCGTAAAGCTCAAAGGCTAATTTAGTAAAAACTCTTAATAGCAGACAGAGGAATGGACACACTAGCAATGGCTTTATTTATTTTATTTATTTCAATCTAGGATTACAATACCTTTGAGCTGAGGCTCTTTACAAAGGTCCCACATCAGCATGTGCAACAGTCATCATTTTAGTTACAAACATGTAATCATTGACTTACAGACATGAAATAACCAGTACAAAGACTTGAGCTATGAGCAAGACAAGGGAAGGTGGGTGGGTGGGAAGTGAGGATAGGAGATCGGGGGAAGGAGGTGCAGGGGTAGGGGAGTACAAGAGGTGGTTGGGGTGGGGGCAGGAGTGGCGGTATGGGGAGGTGGGTGAGGCATGAGACAGTGCAGCCAGGGGACCTTGTTGAGGAATATGACAGGTAAGGTGCTAGGGATGCAAAGACTGATTGTAAGTGCTGGGTGCTGGGGCATGTGCAGCTGGAATCGTGGAAATGTTAGATGGTCAATCGCAGGATACAAGCAGTGAGAGGCACAGCTTGGACTTGAAGAGGTGGAGTGTTGGGCGGTCACTATGTCGCTGCCAAGAGTTGAGCCAGTTGGATGCCCGATGGTGAATGATCTTTGTACTTGGGTTTGCGACATCGTGGGATATGTAGTAGATGAGAATTGGATCTTCTTGTAGTGACATTCCTATGTCTAGGCTTAAGGAGGGCACAGACACCAGGTAGGGCAAGCCCATTATAATTTTCTTGGCCATGATGCAGGTTTGGTATTTTATCGTTTGTCCAGTTGAAGTCATCCAGATTGAGAATAAAGGTCACATGTGGGGATGGCAATGTGAGCCAGTGATGAGATGACAGGCCTTATTCAGGGAGGTTGTGATATGTTTGAGAGCAGTGGTAGTTGCAGACCCATGTATGATAAGACCATAGTCTATGATGCTGATGATGGAACTTTTGGACGGTCACTGATAGTGCTTCTGGGGTTAGGTGTTTCCTGTGCCGAATAATATGCCTAACCTCGCATTGGCAGACTTTGCAACATTGCTGATATGGACAGTGTATGAGAGGTGGGGATCAAGGGTGATGCCGAGGTACTTGAATGATTGTGTTTGCTCTAGGATGGCTCCTCGTTCAGTTGCAATGGAGAGGTGGAGTTGTTTTGTTTTGTTGTGGGGCTGCAGAAGACCATAGACTTGTTTTTTCTGATTGATAAGCAATTTATGATTTAGGAACCAGGATTCAATGGAGGAAAAGGCCCACTGAAGTTTATTTTGTAATTCGATTGGATCAGGGTCCGAGGTGAGGATCACAGCATCGTCGGCATAGATAATTATTTGTTCTTGGCAGCTGTCCAGTAGTGAGTTTAAGAATAGGCTGAAGAGGAGTCCCAGAATGGAGCCAGGGGACTCCCAAACAGACCAGTCTAGGATCCGAGAGTATCAGCAATTCTTACTGTTTGGGACCATTCTTCAAGGTAGCTCTTAAACCAGCCAATGGAGTCAGTTGACAGCCCAGTGTTCTGAAGCTGGACAAGCAGGAGGCGGGATTGACGGTGTCAAGGCTTTAGTTAAGTCAATGTAGATTGAGCCTAGTAGTTCGCTGGAGTCAAGTGCATTGTGGATTGTGCCAGTGAATTCAAGTAGGGCTGTGGAGGTGCTGTGACCTTTGTGGAACCTGTGTTGTTGCTTGCACAGGGTGTTGTCGTATCCAGGCATTCTGTGAGCTGGTCCGAGACGATGCGTTCTAGTGCCTTGGAGAGTAGGGGTAGTAGGGAGATAGGTCTGTAGTTATCGTGGGCAGTTTGTCATCACTTTTACAGATTGGGGTGACAGTGGCAGATTTCCATCTGTCCGGGAACTGGCTAAGGCTGAAGGAGAGGTTGAAATTCTGGTCAGAGGACTAAGCAGTTCATCAAGTGTGAGAGACAGATTTTGAGGCGAGGAGTCATTACTGAATCTTGATTTACCAAGGGCTTTGGTAAATATTTGTGTACTTGGTGAGCCTTGACTGCTTTGAAGTAGAAGTGGGGAGTTGGTGGGGGTAGTGTTCATTAGGACAGAGGGGCTTCACCATCTTTGAAGTAGTCCTGGAGTAGGACAGTGCTAAGGTCAGTAAAGGCTTTGTTAAGAGTATACACATTGGTTTTTGGGTTGAGGTTGTGGTTCCATTGATGTTGAGTATGATGGGGGATTTTGGGTGGATTTCCGGTGAGTTCCTTTATGTTCTTCCAGAATTCCTGACCACTGCCCCAGGAGTTTGTGAGGGGCATGCTTATAGTAGGTGGACTTCATTTGGCAGATGGTTTTGGTGCAGTCATTACGACGACGCGTTTGTAGTTTTGGATGTCGTTTTGCCTTCCAGATTTCTGGCCAGCTCCATAGGTGGTCTCTTGTTTTTAGCATCCGGAGGAGGTCACCTGTGAGCCAAGGTTTACTGAGTGATTTGACTTTATGCTCTTAATAGAAGCATATGTGTCACAGGCTACAGTGAAGATGTTTATGAAGTGGTCAAAGGCAGTGTTTACATTGGTTGCATTGAATATAGGGGATCAGTCTTGATGGAGGAGGTGGGATTTGAGTCGAGGAAGGTGACCCACGGCTAGAACCCTGCTGTTGATAGTTTTGGTGGTGGTTTGATGAATTTATTTGACCAGGTGCAGCTAACAGGGAGTGGTCGCTGAGAGAGTCAGGGAGGACATTAGTGTTAGATATCTGTGATAGGTGACTTGTAAGGATCCAGTCCAAGAGTGTGCTGGTGCTGGTCCTGTAATTTTTCCTGGTTGGTGAGTCAACCATTTGTGTGAGGTTACGCCGCATGACCGGTATCCCTGTGTGCACCAGCATCGGCCGCAGGCCAGTTGATGTTGAAGTCGCCTAGGAGGATGGATGGTCTGGTGGGGTGACTTTACAAAGTCAAGAACAGCTGTTAGACCAGTTCCTGTTCTTTGGGAAGGATGTAGATGGTGGCAAGAGTGAGGGTTTTGTTTTGGGCTCGAGGAGGATTCTCACTGGCAGTATCAGAGCAGTTGTGGGTTGGCGTGAGGTAATGATGTGGTGCCCCTGTATGGAGTCTTTTAGGTGGAGCACGAGCCCCCGCCTCTTTTGGAGAGGTGATCCAGCCTAAGACATTGTAGCCAGGAAGGCTGATTGCATGGTCCAGTACTGATGGCATGAGCCAGGTTTCGACAACTGCCAGGATGTCAGGGCAGTGTTGACTGGTGAAGACCTGTAGGGCATCCATTTTAGGAAGGAGGCTGCAGATGTTGATTGATATGAATGAGAGGGCACCTGAAGGTTTGCTCAGATTAGTGGCTTTAGAGCAGAATGGGCCAGGGTTTGGGTGCACGTTGCCTGACAGCATTAGAGGAGGAGGACTAGCCTCAAGGGCTGTGGCGTATTTCTTTAAGGGAATGCTTTTGCCTGCTAGCATCTCGGAAACTGCGAGCATCGGCGATAGTGGGTGAGGGTAAGCATAGACAGGGGACCAGAGTGGAGGCTAGGACCAGTGTGGGTGTAGGACAGTTTCATGGCGGTAGGATGGATCCTGGGCAAGGGGCAGTAACCAGTGAGCAGCATGCCTGTGAGGAGGAAGGATGTAGGAATGTGGAAGCTGTGGGGGAGGGAGGAAAGCAAACTTTGGGGCATGCAGTAGGGGAGGAAGACAGGCAAGAGAAATAGAATAGGGGCTAGAGAGCGGTGAAGGCGCATGATTAAGGTAGGATTCAGGGTAGGTGGAGGGAGGGGTTAAGACAGGCTGGTGGGGCTATGAGAAGGGGCGGAACAGCAGTAGCTGGATCACTGGAAGTGAAGATACAGCCAGGAAGGCCAGGCAGCCAGGGAGTGGGAGGTGGCGACTAAAAGATGGGGGAGTCCCAAAACAGGTACCCAATGGAGCATGAGTGGGGGCAGAGCTACTAGCGGGCGTGGAGTAAGGTCTACAAAGTTAAGGTTGAGGGGGGACGGGCGAAAATTTTGTCTGTTTGCCATAGAAATGAATGGGCGCAGCAGCCCCGAGCAGAGCAAAGTTTTAGTTGGCTCAAGAGCCAATCCCTAGCAGGATGCAAGAGAGTGTCCAATCAGGGTGTGGTACAGATACCGTGGGGCCAGTGGTATGGCTCTCAGCAGTCTCAGTGGTTCAGGGAAGTCTTACCCAGTTCAAGAGGATTTTGAGGGCGGAAGGAAGGTATATAGCAAGTAAAGCAACTGTGACTTTAAGAGGGTAGACTTTTTTTTTTAATGAAAGAACAAGAATCCTCTAGTGGCAGGTCTGTATAACCTGCTAATGGAAAACTAGCCCCCAAAAATCTTTACATGCAAATCAAAATGCTCTGCATAACATATGCTGTTTCAAATTTTGGGTGGACTACCCTTTAAGTCTAAAAATGATGCAGGGACAACCCATTCTTACTTAAACAAGCAAACCAAAACAGCGCATACACACTTAACAAAAAAGAAGGGGAGGAGCAGGGTAGAAACTATAAAGTACATATATGGAATCAGCAACAGGGTAGATACATACAGAACAGAAGACAAGAAAAAGTGCATAACAAAGGGAAACAATTATAAGATACTGGGTGGAAGGGTCAGGGCAACATAATAATATATTTTTAGAACAGAGGGTGGTGGGGAATATATTTTTATGACACAGGGTGGTGGGGGCACATGGAAGGAAAAAAATAAAAATGCTGCTTGACATTGCTCACTCTGTCATTGGTGGCATCCAGCACTCCAAAGAACTGCCATATCCGCCTGACTCACAGGCAGTTTTCTGGGTCAGAAGGAGGTGCTGTGGCTGGTGGTGGTGGTGATAGTGGAGCAGTAGGTGCTGCCATGGCCCTCCTCTGCTTAGGCCATGCACAGCTCTCCTCTGCCACAGAAGGGTCAGTAGGTACAGTCCTGTCCCGCTCTATAGCAGTCTGTCACTGCACCCGGTGGTGGTCAATCATATGGTGAACTGGCCCCGGTCCCGAGGTGACTTCCGGGGCCACGCGCGACAAACCACATCGCAAACACGGCACCTCAACCAGTCTGCTGTCCCCCCACACTCAAAAAATCCCAAACCAGGGAGGTGTGGGGGAGGACCAGGCACAGGCAGGGGGCAGATGCTGTGGCAGCTTAAGGCTGAGGCTCCACACTTGGGCTGGGGGTGCAGACACATCCTGATGAAGTGCTGCTGGTTGTGGTGGGGCAGTGGAAGGTGGTGCCACTGTCAGAGGAGGTGGTGGTGATGGTGGTGGTTCACTAGCTGCAGCAGCAGCACCAGCTCCTCCTGCTTCTGGGGTGGGAGCCTGCAACATCTTATTCCAGTCCAGTGTGAACTGGCCCCACCCCCATGCATCTGAACTCCTCCCATATGTTCGCCATGCCGTGGAAATACCCCACCCCAGATCTTCCCTGCTCCATTGAGACACTGGACTGCCCTCCCTCTGACTGACACAGTCACACACACACACATATATACACAACACAGACATACACAAACAACAACTAATAAAACTAAGAATTAATAAAAAAAAATCCACAGAACAAATAAACTAAGAAAAGATCTTCACAAAAACAAGAACAATTTAGCTTTGAAAAAGCTTTTAAACATGCCTACCTTATGCTATCTCTCTCTCTCTCTCTCTCTCTCTCTCTCTACCTCCTCTCTCTCCTTCTGCACAGGAGAAAGTGAAACTATCTCCTAGCATGACTCACTTCCTGCCTGCCTGGTTAAAGCATGTGACTTACAGTGCTGTAAGCCATGTGATGTTTGGGGAGCTGCCAATATAGACTTGTCACTCTGCCTTAATTCACGTTACAGTGAATGACAACACAAAGTAATAATTACAAGGCAAAGTGAGACCTTTCACAGTGAGGCACTCCGTGTAGGGAAGCCAACGCAGGTGCCCACTTTGTGGGTGGAATTTAAATTTACTGCATCTTTATTGGTAATGTCTGCTGATAAATTTTCAGATTTGTAGAAAGATCTGACTTAGAACATAAGAGACTGGAGAGTACAATTTATGTGGAACAATGGTTAGATTTTGGATTATTTCATACACTATCAAAGGTCTGCATTCTCGTAAAAGAATCAAGATATTATTGGAATTAAAGCATTTAGCTTGTGATGTGGCTTATATTTAAGAAACCCAATTATCGACAGTGGACAATCAAAACTCAGAAGAATGTGGGTAGGGCAGGTTTACCTCATCTAGACAACGGGGAAGAAAGCCGGGTGGGAATTTTAATTAGCGGGTGTCCCCTGATAAGTTCTCAGACAAATTTGGACACAGAAAGGAGATATGGAGAGTGTCAAGTACTATACATGGAGTACCCTACATTTAATAAATATTTGTGCCCCTAGTTAGCGGGTGAGCAATTTTTTAAAGGATTTTATGAAACTGGCAGACCTACAACAACAAAAATGGAACGGGACCTGGGGTAGTTATATCAGATGACCTAAAGGTGGGCAAGCAATTTGAGAAGGCAGTAAGGAGGGCTGGGGAATACTGGGATGCATAGGCAGAGGCATCACCAGTAGAAAACAGGAAGTTGTTATCCTCTGTATAGACAGTTGGTGAGACCTCAACTGGAGTACTGCATGCAGTTCTGGAGACCCCATCTCCACAAAGACATAGGCAGGGTGGAGGTTTTCCAGAAGAGGGCAGCCAAAATGGTGCAGGGTCTGCACCAGAAGACATAATGAAGAGTGACTAAAGGAGCTTAATATGTATACCCTTAAGGAAAGGAGGAGAGGGGACATATAGAAACTTTCAAGTACCTCAAGGAATCAACAAAGTCCAAGAGGGTAGCATCTTTCAGAAAAGAGATGTGCAAGAACAAGGGGACACAATTTGAAGATAGAGGGGACGGCTCAGTGGTAATGTGAGGAAGTATTTTTTCAGAGGGTTGTGGATGCATGGAACAGCCTTTCTGAGGAGGTCGTGAGTCAAAAACAGTAGGGAATGCAAGAATGCATGGGACAGACATAAGGCAATTCTTGTGAGGGTAGGAGGAAGAAGGTTGTTGGTTAACTAGGTTCTGCAGCTTATCCATTAGGTAGGAAATGGGGAGACTAGGTGGACCAAGCAGTCCTTATCTGTCATCATATTCTATGTTTCTATGTTTCTCCCCCAGGTCAGATATTAATGGGAGGACTACAATTGTGTAGTACAAACCAGAATGGGACACATCCTCCCAATGCTCACTTATTACAAGAAGTGCCACAAAATGATAAAATATTTAATGACAGAAATGGGCATGGTGGATGTGTGGCAGACCCACCATCCTAAAGAAAAAAATTATATTTTCTTTTTCCGGTGCAGAGTCTATTCCCAAATACATTTATCTCTAATGCAGAAATCTTTCTTATTTCATATGGAACAGTCTGAAATTCACATGACAACACATTCGAATACACCCCTTGTCACTGAATCTTTGATCATACAAGGCTTTAGAAAAACTTTGTGGAGATTGACTGTCTGTCTTTTAGATGATAAGCAATAGATAGCTTTGATTACAGTGTGGATAAAAATTTTTACTACTCAGAGGTGAATCGTGGTGCACTTCTTCGATAAGGTGGGATGCAATTAAACAGTCTTGAGGGGGAATTAATCAGTATAGCAGTGGGTAAAGAGAAAGTTGTCAAGTAAACCATGCCAGGCTCTTGGAAAAGGTAGGAGAAAAGGAAGGGGAACATAAGAAAATCCAGGGATATGAAGTTATGGAAAGATTTAGAGAGGGCATGAGAGGAGCTTAAGAATTTGAGGGTAAAAGCAGAAGGTTTGCTACGCTCACTAATCATAAGTATGGTGAAGTGGGAAGTAAAGCAACCCAGTTATTAGCATTAAAACTGAAACAACAAGAAGCAGAAAGAACAGTACAGTATATTACTAGGAGGGAAACTCAGAGGGCAAATGGGAAACCCGGCAGAAATTGCTAATTGTTTTCAGGAATATTATCAAAGATTATATCAGGAAGATAAAGACCCAGAAAAATTAGGAAGGACAACAAATAATTTTTAGCCTCCATAGAGTTAACCAAATTGAATCAGAAAAAGAGGAAGTATTAGGAGCAGAAATAACTCAAGCTGAAATTATCCAGCTATCAAAGGATTTAAACATCGGAAGTCGCCAGACCCAGATGGCTACAGTATTGAATTCTATGACAAATTTAAAACAGTACTGGTACCCATTTTGGCAGAGGTATTTAATGCATGTTTTAAATATCTAAGGTTGCCCCAACCTGGTATGATGCAATCATCACAGTGCTACCTAAGGAAGGGAAGCCCAGGATAAATGTGCATTGTATCGTCCCATCTTACTTCTTAATCAAGATTTGAAAATATTAACTAAAATCCTAGCAAATAGATTGCAGCAAGTTACAACTAAATTGATCCACACAGTCCAAACAGGCTTTATACCTGGGAGGCACCTGGCTGACAAAATACAGAGACTACTAAATGTCCTGTCTTGTCAAACACCACCTCAGAATCTACAACTAGCAACATCTTTGGATGCTGAAAAGGCTTTTGATCGCCTTAATTGGCCATACTTATGTGAGGTTTTGGGAGGGATGGGGGTGGGAAAGGGATTTCTGAAATGGATTTATTTACCATACGAGAAACCAAAAGCACAGGTTAAAGTGAATGGAACCAGCTCCGCCAGGCTGGAAATACAGAGGGGACCAGGCAGGGTTGCCCCTCTCACCTTTACTATTTGCGATTAGCATTGAACTGTTGGCACAGTACTTGAGACAGGCAACAGATATTAGTGGGATCAGGGTTAATGGTTTGATGAACCAGATATCGTTACATGCAGATGATGCTCTGATATATATATATATATATATATATATATATATATATATATATATATATCTCTGATCCTGAGAAGTTTATGCCTCCTTTTATGGTGCTCATTCAGAAATGTGGAAGTATCTCTGAATATAAAATCAACCCAGAGTAAACAGAGCTGTTGATCGCCCCAGGACAGGTGTCAGGGAGCTTAGAAACAAGATACATTTCAAGTTAAATAAAGGAAATATTAGATATCTGGGAATCCAGATTCCATGAAACTTGAAGGACATCTATAAGGTAAATTATACCAGTTTGAAAATCAGGTATATAAAGACCTAGAAAGATGGCAGGTATTGCCCTTGTCCCTTCTTCATCAACGGCTAGAAACCATTAAGATGAATGTTTTACCATGTTTTCTTTTCCTTTATTCTACTCTGCCCTTTTCAATACCTCATAGAGATTGGCAAGATTTAAATAAAAATTAGTAAATTTCATATGACGGGCAACGCCCCAGAATTAAGAGGTCAATGCTTGTGGTCCCGAAGGCTGAGGGGGATGGGGGCTTCCACATTTTGAAACATATTATAAAGCGGCACAAGTGTTATCAGTCCTGAAATGTTGTTAAGTGGGGATTTGGGGGCTGGACAGTAACAGAGGAAGAGGCCCATGTACAGATCCCTTTAAAGTATCTACCATGGATGGTGACCCCTCAACATCTCTGATATCTATAATAGATGGACGAAGCATACAATGAAAGTGTGGCTTCAGATTCACCATAAATGGGAAATGCCAACACCAATATGGAGATGTATTCCCCTGCAGTATATCTCAACTGTTTTTTAAAAACACATTTATTTCTTTTAAACACCTGAGTAAAAAGGTATGCAATCTCTAATGTAGTTGATAGGTGGTAATGGAGATTTTAAACCCTTCAAAATTTTAAAGCAGGAATTTCATCTGGCGAATGCAGATCAGTAAAAGTATTTCCAGTGCAGACACATGATTAGTACTGATATTACTATCCCAGAGATAATCCGACTCTTAACAGAGGAAGTAATCTTCCTATAAAACTGAGTAATATCTAAAGATATGACAAAGGTAGTGTCTCATATGTATTCATTACTAAGGAAAGAGGAGGGACAAATACATAGAGATGTGATGCAAAATAGGTGGGAGCAAGAGATGGGATGCTCATTACCATAAACTTGTTGGGACATTATTTGGGAGGAGGAATACATGCAACTACATACTGTGAGGCATGGAGGGAATTTAGATGGAACTTTACTATATGATACTTTATAGTACCCACTATCTCTAGGCATTTGGATACTTTTTCTTCTGATGTGTGCTGGAGGGATGTGGGCTGAGGGCACCCATGCACATATTTTGGGGATGACCAATAGTTCAGGAATTTTTGACTCAAGTTCAGGAGGTCCTGATATATATTTTAAGCTAAATCTGACCCCACAGTTTGAGCATTTAGTATTGGGCCTGTCTCCAGTAGACATTAGGGTAAGGATAAGAGATACTTATTCTTTATCTTTATAGCAACTGGAAATAAAACAATAACCCAAAACTGGTTAACTAGCAACAGACCAACACTGGAACAATGGAAGCACAACCTGAACCAAATTAAACAAACACAGACAATATCTGCCAAACTAAAACTAAAACTGATATGTTTAATAGGAGGTGGCTTCTGTACCTTACATATATGGAAGAGGTTTCAGCATGTACTATTTTAGATCAATACCTGAAATAATGAATTACCCAGTCATACAGGTAATGAATATGGAGAGAGCATACAGAAAGACATCATACAGCTAATTAAGATTGTAAAATAGGGAATGGGGGGACTAGGCAAGCAAAGATAAATATAACTCACATATATAGAATCATAAATTTTAAAGACCTTTGTTACTTAAAAACATATGAGAAGAACAATACAATCAGCAGACACGTGGTATGTTTAAATGTCTGTTGTTCTTTTGAACATCTTACTGTTAATGTTTACTGTAGAGACAAGAGGCCATAGAGAATGTGAAGTACAGATGAATAAAACTTTTGGTTTTGAACATAAAGAGGCATATCTATTACTACTTTTGGAAGACATAGAAACAACAGAATAATGGACAATTCTGGAAACCCAGCTTAAAAGAATGTTCTTTGAATGAAAAACAGCTGCAGAGGACCGAGTCTGTAAGAGGAAAGGGAAGAAAAACATGGGTTAAACAGAATGTTACTAGACATTTGACAGAAATAGAATAATGCACTGTCTAATATGTGATATGAAATGCACATCCCTGTTGTGTGAAAGTGAATATTTACTATCTCTACTGAAATGATGTATTATAGATTGAATACTTAAAGTACAAGTTTAAAAAAAAGAGCAATTTAATTCATCTGACTTTAACCCTCTGTGGGTTACTGTGCTTTTAAAGGCTCCTGATTTGCTCGGACATCAGAGGCATTCACCATTGCCAATGGAGTCGATATTGCTGTGGCAGCAATGGGATCGCAAATTGCCTGATCTACCAATTGGCCTTCCTAGTCATGAAGGTGCTCCCATATAGGACTGGCTTGAAGTGCAATTTGATGCTTGGACTGTGTGCCTTGTGCAGATTGAGACTTTAGTAGAGACTGCCTTCGAGACTACAGAATAGTGGTGATTCTATTTAATCGTGATGCCTGGCTTATGCCTGTATATAAATGAATGTACTATTTTTGTGTATGTTGTTCCCATATTCCCTCCACCAGGATGCCACTGCAAATGTGCTGTTATGGCTCAGTAGGCCTTTTCTGGTAAAATCTGTCATTTAGTCAATAAATAAATAGGTAGCAAATAAATGTAGTCAGAAATAAGTTGCAGGGGAGTCCCAGTGGAAAATTACTGCAGCAGGCAAAATTAGCCACATACTCCCTACACCTTCTGAGTCTCAATGCACTTCACAAATGCACTTGCCAGGCAATATATGTGGTAAACTCACATCCTTTATTGCATAAAATTGTGATCGAGAACATCTTCTAAGACAGAGTGAGCAAACAAAATGAAAGCCCTTTGACCTGTCCTGCTATAGCGATGTACTGTAGTTGAAGGTTACTGAACCAGACCATGAGGATTGCTTGCCAGCTCTAGGAGCACTAGGGGCTCATGGGCAACAGGGGAACCAAATTAATTCAAGTGTCTGCAGCAGCAGGCAATTGCCTAAGTGGAAAGACCACCAGGACTGCATGCCATGAGTGACAGCCCAAATGGAACTATCAGATTTGCCTTTGTCCTCAAGCAATGCAGGGGCTGAGCTGTTGTCAAGGTAGATCAGGGAGAAATCTAGTCTGAGCAGGATTCCTGATGGGGCATGAGAGTTGTGCTGCAATAGTCTGTGCATTTATTAGACGATGAATTGGGGAAAAAGGCTGCATCATGGCTTGGAAGAAAAGGAGGCTTCTCATGCTAGCCAGCATGTCTTCTACATTAAGCATCAGCAGTGCAGAGAAAGAGAGAAACAGAAGGAGATGAACTGCTGCTTATGACTCCTGTGTGACTTGCCAGTGGGTATCATAGCCTGGTACCAGGCTATTACCTGACTGTCTTGCTGCAAATATGACCCGACTGTCTTACTGCCAATGAATTTTGGATATCTGCCTATCCACCTCTACAGGAATGCTTTAATACTTACTTAGTTTTTGTTCTTTGTAAGTGGTACCTATAATACTTATACCTCTGCCGATAACCCTATATCCCTTGTGATTATATTGATTCTGGTTGCTCTAATGCACTACATCGTATTATACTCCTTGGGATGTATCCTTTATAATTCATATAACCCTATGAAATTTATACTGATTATATCCTCCCAGATTATGCCTGAAAATAGGTAGCAACTGCCTAGTGCACCTACCTGGTTACCAAAATGAAATAAATAAAATAAATTACTGTCCAGAGGCTCTGAAAGCTGATATGTAGCGCCAGTGCAGATTCAGTGTTGGTCTGACTGACCAGATGATGGCCATACTGCCGAGATGCCATCCTGCATCTCCTGAGTCAATGCACTGTGAGAGATTGAAAGAGAGGGAGTGAAGATAGCGGACCATTAGTTGACATGGTATATCATGCCGGTACTCCTTCTCGAGCTGAAAACACTTGGAGCCAGGTTTCAGCGTGACACAGGGCTTGTGTCTAGCCCTGTGACACAGCACTTTGGTTTTGCAGTGGGCTAACCAGTGGTTAAATTGGAAATGTTTAGGTGGAGGAGCTCTTGTATCTAGATTTCTATGTGATGGAATTCTCCTATAGTAGTCAATGGAGAAAGATGACAGAGGTGGTGGAACTGTCATACAGTTTTTTAAGAGGTGGTGGAACTGAGTTCCTGTGAGTTCCTTCCCAATTTAACCTCTGATGTAAACCCTGTCACCACAGCTGCACCTGATTTTGCAATCTTGAGCACTGTTCGACAGTTTTATGAGATTCTGACAAATTGTGCCACTTATCTGGTGCAAGCATTGTATAACAAGCTCCGGGAGTGCTGCAAGTTAGACCAAGAAAAGTTGATCTAAATTGCAGCAGTTGTCACATCGCCTTGGAAAATCCCATTAGATCGCCACATAGCCCCATGCACTGTCTCGTCAGTGCACCTGGGCTTGAAGTGATTTAAGGGTTTTGAAAATCCTGTGCTAGGTCTCAGCCAGCCAGCCATCAGATGGTTCAAAACTACCTGAGTAGCCAAACACGGATAGCATCCATATGAGGTATTAACTCAGACCTTGTTGTTCTAAAGCTTTAGATTACTCAAGGCTCTGTCTTTGACTCTTTGCTGTTCTCCATTTTGTCAATGACCCTCTGAAAGCACAGCAGGATGTGTCATCTATACATGTATGCAGATGATATCATACTCAACTACAGTGAACGACAATGTCTGAGGCTAATTCAGTACCCCAAGCTAATTTCAACATAATCTTCTGGTTCATTAATGACCACCTGATCCTTAATGCAACCAAAACTAAAACGACAGTGTTCAGATCCCAGAACTTGCTAACTCGCTCAGCTGATCCACTTGCAGTCATAATATCAGATTTATAGTTTCATAGTTCCATTGTTGTTTATGGCTCAGGAGGCAGAAGCCTTTTGTGAGCTTGCCACCCAAGGGTGGAATGATAGGTTAATGGTATTCTACAATTTTTACCCATATGCATGCCAAGTTGTTGTTTGAAAGTGTTCATAGTTTTGCTCTCTGCTATTGTACATGGACGTCGCATTCCATGGTTTCACAACACGCAGAAACCCATTGACTCCATTTTTGAGTTCTGCAAATTTCACCCTTAATTTGAAGTTATGTGTTCTTGTTCGAACCATAGAACAATTTTTTCCAGTCCCAGGGTTTCCATTAGAGTGCTTTTCATGGCTTTGTGTGTTAAACACAGGTCTCCACAGAGTTGCCTATACTCCATGGAGTAGAAGTTAAGTTGTTCTAGCCCGCTCCATATTCAGTATTTTTCATTCCACTTATCTTTTCAGTTATTTTTCTTGAACTCCCTATCAATTTGTTTCCTTTTATTGTGTTAGGTGTGCAAAAGTGGGAGCAGTAGTCAAGGTGTGGTCTCACAAGTTCTGTATATAGTGGAAGTATGACGCCAGATTGTCTACTCTTTATGTGCTTTAGAATACACACTATGATTCGTTGGCACTTTTTAACTTTGCTAATGTGTGAATGTAAAATTAAGTTTATTGTCAATAGGAACTCCTAAGTCCTTTCAATTAGTTGTTTATTTTACTGTAACATTATTTAATTTATACTTATATTTCAGGTTGTTGTGGCCTGGGTGCATGACTCTGTACTTTTATTCATTAAATATCATTTTATTATCAAGTGGCCAGGTTTCTAATGAGTACAGCTGGCAACACTATTGAGCAAGTTAGCATATTCATGTATCTAGCAGTCTGGCTTGATGTATCACTTACATTTAAGAGACACTGATCACTTTAACACCCACAGGGCCAAGCCCAACTTTCTACAGGGCTAAATACTGCCTCAGTGCTGACTAAGAAGAAACAAGTAATATCCCACTTCCTGTTCCCTTCCATTGACTATGAAGACATCATATACCACTGTGCAAACAAAACTGCTCTGCTGCCCCTGGATCATTTGTACAACAAGTTGTGCAGGTTCATACTCTCCTGCAGATTGTCTACCCATCATTGTCTGCTGTATTACTACATTAATGGACAAGTCCCTCAAGCAGGTGTGATTATCACTGGATTTCTTTGTTGTACAGCTGTGCATGAAGAAATGCCCTGATTATCTCCTAGCCCTTTTTTAACCATCAAGCAGTACCTACTCCTTCATTCAACAGCAGCACTTACCTTTTAATTCCCATGATGAAGCGAGAATATGGTAGACAGGCCTTTGCACTTGCAGAACATGACACCTGGAACAAACTCCTCTCAATCTAAGGAAAGCTTCTAGCTTGCAAGTGTTCATGTTTTGTCTGTCCAGCCACCTTAAAATACCTGCATTTGTTTTGATGCAGAATCACAATTCCTCCACCTATGATCATGTTGCCTAACAATGCTGAGGCTCTTTGTTTGCTGTGGTCCCACTTGTTAGAGTGCTTTGATTACCTTTTGATGGAATTATCTGTACATTTTTGCTGTGTATATTTTAGCCTGTACACAACTATTTCTGCAGTACTGTGTTAACTCATTCACACCACAAAAGCTCTTGAGACTTCCACCACTTGTGCCCTGTATACTCTTAGCACTGCATCCTGGGCCTTTCTAAGCAAAATCAAGCCAATCAGCATGCCACAAACAAATGTGACTACCTCTTGAACCGTAAGTGCTACACGTAAAGTATGAGTGGCAGAGTTGTTCAGCACAACGTTGCTTTCCAATGGTGCTATGCAATCAGTTGTAATCAGTTTAGTTTTTATTTTATACTAGCTGAAATACCAAACAACTGAATTTTTTCTGATTTTTCAAAGGTGCTTAGGTGACGATGAGACAAATGTCAGCCATGCACACCATCCCTTAAACAAATGCAAATAACTCCTAAAGTATATGTGGTAGACACAAAGTATCAGTGGCAAAATTGTTCAGCACAAAATAACCTTTCTAATGGTGCTATGCAATCAATTGTAATCCATTTAGTTTTTATTTTATAGTAGCTGAAATACCAAACAACTGTCTTTTTTTTTCAGATTTATTCAAGGTGCTTAGGTGAGGCTTGACAGACAAATGTTAGCCATGCACACCATACCTTAAACAAATATGAATAACTCCTAAAGTATACATGATAGACACAAAGTATCTGCAGCAAAATTGTTCAGAGCAAAATAACCTTTCTAACTGTGCTATGCATTCAATTCTAAGCAATTCGGTTTAATAGTTAGGTAAAACTGCTGACTTCCTCAGGCGTTTCTAGGCCTAGGAGAAGTCAGTTGAGTACACTCTACAGGCGTTATTGTCCTGAGTGGCTAAGCTTTCAGACAAGGCCTACAGACATCTCTAGGCCTGAATGAGTTAACCTGTTAACTGCTGCTGTCCTCACTGGAACCCCTCATGAAAAGGATATGCTGCATCTCATGGGTTCATCCTGGTTGGAGTACAGTAATTTCAAATCAGTCAATCAATTAATCAATCAATCAATCAATCATGCAAGTAATCAGTCAATCAATAAGTTGAAAGATCAAAGAGAACAGATGACTGCTTGAGGGGGACCACTGATAGCTGTGATGCTGTAGCCTGCAGAGAGGGACATTCCCAGTTCTACGAGAACTGTGAATAAAACAGAGCTTGCCTCTTCAGCAGGTCCTGCTCTAATTGTTGGGAAACATTCTGCTGGATTTGGCCAGCTGTCCAGGAGTTGCAAGTACAGTACCTTCAACTGAGATTTAAGTTTAGCCATTTTACAGTTGCATGGTCTGGGGACTGGGGTTTAACTATGTTTATTCAGCATTAATGCTATTGAATTTGAAGTGCGAATGCCAGTCAACTATGTGAGACACCAGTAGACCTACAGTACATGGATTCAACAATTGGATACCCAGTAACTTGCAAGGACCTCCTAAATCACACTGGTATCATAGATGAGACATAGCTATACATAAAGAATTGGTCAGCAGATGATGTTAAGTCTAAACTTGCTATCCCACTCATATGATGTAACTGTTTTTCCTGCCTCTGTACTCATTTCCCCTTATGTTGATTATATCTTTGTACTACTTGATGATCATTGTATCTCTGTATTGTAATTCCAGACTGTATATACTGTTTTTCACTGTCCTACCAGGACCTACTTGCAAATGAGCTTTGCTCAATGGAGCTTTACTGGTTAAATAAATAAATACATAAAGCCAGTTTGATCCACCCAATCTGCCTATTTTTCGCTGCCTATGCTGTCACTACAGCCCCTGTCTAAACTCTGGCTACTCACTCCTTCCAGAGAGCACAGTGCTTCCAGTACAGGAGAGGAGATCAGTACTGTATTGGGCACTGTGGTGTGGGGTGGGCTGTACATGATGTGAGGGCTGTGTCTAAGAGGGTATTTTGGATACAGCCCAGTAAAGCATTTATTTTGACAGTGCCTGCTCAGGGCACGTAAAGGACAGCCACCACTATAGAGCTGGGCCTACATAATTTAAATGAAGAAAACATTTCTTCAATGATTTCATACATGCAATTAAATCCTTCTTTTCCTTAGGGTTTTATTTATTTATTTAAATTATTTTGGTAACCAGGTAAGGCCCACTCACTAAGCACAAGTGCCAGTCTTGGGGTGACACGGGAATACTGGAGGTTAAGTGACTTCCTCAGAGTCACTCAGCATGCAAGTGGCAGTTGTGGGACTCCAACACAGTTCTGCTGGATATACCAAGATCATTCATATCTTGTTCCTGTAACCTCTAGGCTGTACTGCCAGCCCACATACAGCTTGGTTACTGTTTGTATTCATTTGTCTGCTGAAATCTGTTTAGAGCTAAGTGCATGCTTATTGGGGACTGTATAGCCATTGTGAGTGGTGGGTCCATGGGCATGGTGACTACACTGTGGAGATGGGGAGGATCGTCATCCCAGGTTGTTGTACCACTACTTCACCATTCCCACTATAATCTTTATTTGGGTGGAGGCACTGTGCTACTCTCTATTCATGGATATGAACCCTCGCACTCATCAAGGGAGACCTAATGAGCCTAGAAGCCTTAGATGGACTTTTGTTATTATTCTGCTATTATTCTCTATGCTTCTATGAGCCACCATAACATCCACAGCGACCCAGTGGCAAGTAGGATTGTTGATGTCCGTGCCCTGAGGACATCTGTAAGGGGAACCACATAACATGTAAATTATTAAAATAGACGTGAATGTAAAATTGCTGCTGTTTATAAGTATAAAATAGCCAAGACGTAAAAAAAAGGCTTCACTTAAAACAAGGCAGTTTAAAAATCCTGTAAACTGTCACTGTTAATTCAGACCTTATAATTATTTGTTAAACATATTTAAAATGCTTTTAACTGCTCTAAAATGTACTTCTTTAACTACTGGAAGTTAAGAGGCCTAAATGTATCTGAAAACTAAAATCCATTGACAAGAGCCATTATTTTAGTATCAGTAGATCTATTTTTAAACCTTATATTTAACCAGACTAGGCCTGAATTTTGCTTAATAATCTATTGATTTGTTAAATATTTTAAATAATTTAAAATGAATATCTTGCCTGTCAGTCAACTAGCTCATCAGTTTAGGCTGCTAGAAGATTTTGAATATATAAAATTCAGGACATATATAGAGGTCTGTGGCACAGGGGTTAGGGTGCTCCCCAGATGGAGATGCAGCTGCAGGGCTGGTAACTTACATTACAGTGTCTCAGTTTGGGGCAGGAGACTGAAGCACCTCATACATGAATGAGGCAACCTGAGGCAGCTGAGCTGTGTGAGTCTGGTGGTAGACTTTAGTCAGGTGTTCCTGCTGCAATGATGGTCACTAATGAGAAACAGAGAAGCTGTCAGCAGAACAAGCATTTGTCAATGGCGACTGTTCGCTGCTGGTCTTGCTGTTGTACCGAGTCTTGCTTGTACGTATTTTTACATAGATACATAGGTACTGTCAGCAGATATGGGCTGCCAGCTCCAGCCAGTCTGCTCATTTATGCTACCAGATGAGTGGCCAGTGACCCTATCTGGTCGCTGGCTTTAGCTTTTTCATCCCATTTCTAGTATTCCTTATTTCTTTCCCATGCGTGTTTGAAGTCTTCCACCGTATGGGCAGCCATCTCTTCCTGGGCCAGGCTATTCCATGCATACACCACTCTCTCTCTGTAAAATGAACTTCCTGACATTGCCCCTTATGCAGCCACCCATCAGTCTCATGTCATGCTCTCTTGTTCTGGCACTATTTTTAAACTGGAATATGCTGTCTGCTTTCCACCTTGTTCGTGCTCTTGAGGTATTTGAACATTTCTGTCATGTCACCTCTCTCTCTCCTTTGCTTCAGCACGTGCAAATTGAGGTCTCTGACTCTTTCCTTGTAAAGCTTGTGATGTAGACGCTTCACATTTTTTGGTCACCCTCCTCTGCACTGTCTCTGTTTTGTCAATGTCCTTACAAAGGTGTGGCCTCCAGAGCTATTTTCTACAAAATATTTACCCAGAATAGAGCAGATGAGGTGCAATGTCTCATTGTAGGTGGTGTCCTGCATTGACACATCGTTAGATTGTAATTACCCAGTATAGGGCAGCTGACAGGAAATATCTACTTTTAAGTGGGGTCTCACATTTTGACCTCAAATGTCCAACAGTCTTTTATGACCAGTCGGTATGATCAAGACAGGTGAAATTTTTGAAATCCCATCAGAAAGGTGATTTTGCTATGTGCACTATGGAAACAAGCTTAGGAGGATTTGAAAAATGACACCTGCCATGTTCAGGAGGTGGGGTAACACAAGGGATGTGTTGAACATTGGAGGCCAAAATCTGCAAAAATAAAGTTATGAGTAAATGTTGGAACAATTCGTCTCCTCATAATTTAGTTGGTTTTTCACATTTTACCCCAAATTTTGAACATAATGTTTTTTGACCACTCCTGAGCGTGACATGTGTCATGAATAAAACAATGGCTGGAACGTCATTTTGCTCCACCAGTGTTAAAACACATTTTGGGTAGGGTTTGAGAAATGACAGCACTCACATTCATGAGGTGGTGTGAAAAATGGCTATGTTGAAAAGCTGGGATCAAAATACTAATAATTGCTACAGATACAAGTGTGCATTGAAAAATTACAATGCAGACTCACAACTTTGTTGCTTTCCCACAGTTTTACCTCAAATTTTCAACATAGCCTTCTTATGACCCCACATAGCCTTTCTGATGAACCCTCCTCATGAACAAGGGCCGAAAATGATCAAATCCTGTCCAAAAGGTGATTTTGTGCCACAAGTTCGAAAACATTTTGTCCAGGATTTAAAAATGTCAGCTGTCACATTCATGAGGTGCTGTGAAGACATGGCTATGTTGAAAATTTGGGGTCAAAATATTGAAAATTACTAAAGTTATGAGCATGTGTTCATAAATTTTAATGTAGGCTCATAATTTTGTATATATATATATATATATATATATATATATATATATATATAAATTTATAGTAGTACTTTGTAGATTTTCCCTTTTCTCCCGACCTGGGACCCCAGCAGACATGTACAAGACATGTGCGTGGAGGTGTACACGCACACGGGTACCTGTTTGGCACCTATGCCCCACCCCTGGCTATTTCCGCTGCACCCTCACCTATGCTTCCCACCGGACCTCCACCTGGTGGGAGCAGAACCACGGAGGGTGCAAACATCTACCCCAGGAGGGGAGCGCTGTCTTCTAGCTGCTCAATCCAGCTCCATCCCCTCACACCCCATGGCGGCTCCCGATGACCCAAGATTGTTCCGAACCGGGTTGCCAGTGTAGCACAAGGTAAGGTGTCAGCGCCTCAGCCCTCAGTGCCACTGGGCTGGCTGTTTTTAATATCATTAACCCCAAATTTTTGACATTGCATTCTTATAACCCCACCTTGTGAACAATGGTGGAGTACATTTCAACTCCTGCCTGAAAGGTGATTTTTCACAGCAACTGCGAAATCACCTTTCAGGACAGATTTCCTAATTTCACTGCTATTGTTCATGAGGTGGTGCCCCAAAATAGCATATTGAAAATTTTGGGCAAATATTCAAAATGACCACGTTAGGATTACAAGTTCATAATTCCATTGAAATACATTGATTCGCTTTGCTGATTTCCCCAGATTGTGGTCTGGCATTGAAGAGTGAAGACGTGTCTGTGGTCCAGAGAGTATTATAGCTTTGGACCCCTGGTAGGTAAATAAGGGCTTGGGAAGATGGAGTGGTGGGTGCTGAGTGGGAGGGCTGGGTGGAGGATAGTAATGTGGTGGCAGCAACAGACACCAATGGACGTTTTTTTTACAGGGTGTATGTAAATTTATTTAAAAACTATGAGGGCGGTTTCTGTATTTCAGGTTTTGATACTGGGGATTGGGCACCACAGTGCTGGTGTTATGTTTGGCAGCACCGGGGGTGGACTCCCGGTGTTGCAGAAAGAAAATGGGCAGGGTGGGGGTAGCAGCTGCCATGGGGATTAGGCATCCCTGTGTCAGAATATTGGCATGCGTGGGTTGGGCTTAGGGTGGGACAGTTCACGGTGGTGGCAGCAACAGACATCGATGGATGTTTTTCTTTTTGCAGGGTATATTTAAAAAAAACTACGAAGGATGGTTTCCTTTAGTTCAGGTGGAGACACTGGGGATTGGGCACCCCAGTGTCAGTGTTATGTTTGGCAACACTGGGGTGGGCTTCCCAGTGTAACCCTTTGTTACCTGGGGTTACTAGAATCCCAGTAAGACCTAGTGGTAGGCAGGGAAGGCAGCTTGTGAAACTCCAGTTAAATGGGTTTCACACTGTCTCACTCTGTCCTCAGTCACAGCTGAGACTGGAGAGATGACATCATTATAGAATTGTTACAGCTGCATGAGCCACATTTGGAATCTTCAGCTCAGAGTAGTTCTAGAACCTTGGGAATTTGAAAAGCCATTCTTCCATTTGTCCTTGAGCAAGAAGGAAGCATCAGACTGTAGTTTGAGTTTTTCCTCCACACAGAAGGAAGTTTTCTGTGTTTCACCATTCTTCAAGTGGTGGAGACCGTCCCATCGGTCTCAGTGCCCCCTCTCCGGGGTGGAAAGGTCTCTGTGGGTTCCAGGGCAATCCCTTTTCCCACTAAGGAAAGAAGCTGCCTGAAATTACTTTGTCTGTTTGGGTATACAGAAAGGGTTAAAGAACTTCACCTGTGGGGCCCTGCAACGATTTGGTGAGTGTTTGGCTCCAATTTAAGGGGCAAACAACTGTTTTCAGTCAGGAAATGTTATTGGGGACTGCTGTTTTGGAGCACTATATACACTAGGACGAACAAATGGAGCAGTCAGTTTAAAGTTTAAATGGATTTAGAGTTCACAGTAGAGGGTGCATCAGTTCATCCACCATGCAATCTACATTTTACAGTCCTGAAGTTTCTGTGTGTTCAGAGAAATGGCGGGTATGGGCTGTGGGAGCTGGAGGTGGATAGATCCTCATCTTTAGTAACCAGGTCCACCTCTACGGTTCTTCTGTTTTGCTACTCGCCTCATCGCTTGACCAGTGATGGGGTGGGTACCCAGGCGTGGAGTCATGACAATCTCTCTAGGAGTCACAGACTTCAAGTGGTGTGGGGAGCCACAGTTTGGGAGCCTCCTTATTTGATGGGATGTCTTTCCAAGTAGAGTTTGGGTTAATTACCAGGTGGACTGTCAGTAGAGTGGCCAGCAGGGGCCGGGCCAGTCAGACTGTGTATCCAATGCGATGCAAAGTCCAGGCTGAGTGCCTGGTGGGTCCAAAGCCAGACAACTGTTGTAAAGTGTTCATTCCTCAAATGGGACCGAGTGTTTAACCTCTAATCTGCATTACAGTTACATAGCCCTGTGGGGATCATACAGAGCTTTGTTTATGTTCAGTGAGTTAATAAATAAAGCCACACTGAAAAATCCAGTTCTGGTTCTGGACATTACAGTTATTGCTTCCTGTAGTTGGATTTACTTGGGTGCCTCTGTGCAGAGTAGTCAAACCTAGGCCTCTTGTGCCAAGTAGCCTCATCCTTCCTCGAACCCGTAAATATACACTCCCCACCAGGTATTGCTGCCAAATGCCAACAGCATGCCACCTGTCGTTGTTTTGTAAAAGGACAGGTGGGAGGGTTACACCAGTATCACAGAATCACAGCAGGCAGGTTGGGTGGTAGAACCGGCATGGGGATTGGGCAACCCCTGCAGGAATATTAACATGGTTTTGGATTGGGGTGGGTACTGTTATGGTGGTGGCAGAACAGATATCGATGTACTATTTTAATTTTAAAACAAACTACTAGGGACATTTTTTGCAGGCTGATCATAACAGTTATTATTGTGTCAGCTTTCTCCTTTGAACTACATGAAGTCTCCACACACCAAGCCAGAACACTGTCATGACCAGCCTGGCTGATGATTGGTGTGACACTGGCGAGGCCTTGCAGACCACTCTGCATTGGACTGACAGTGCCACACCTCTCAAACCCACTCTCGTAGCAAAATGTTCACTGTGTGCATGCACAGAGAACATAAAAGGCCCTGTTGTCTATCCATTTCTACTTGACTAATGTTGAATGAAAGAACCCTAATGGCCCTTTTCTCCACTCCTTCTGGTAAGGCCTTTACCAAGCCCTTGCATCTTTCCACCCATATTTGAATCCCCCTACTAATTTCACATAGACCACTTTCTTCAGCAGTTTATTCCATACCTCCACCACCCTTTCCATAAAAAGTACTTACTTCCATGTATCGCTTTTAAATTTTCTCCCATGCCAATTTCATGGAGTTGCCCTGGAGTTTGTGATTCCACTTGGTCTGAATGATTCCCCACTATCCATTTTTTACCATGTGGTGGTATTTGTTGTTGAAAAGCCCTCCCAGCTCCCCTCGGTTCCCCGGGCTACAAGGCTGGCAGCAGGAAGGGTCAAGAGGGCAACAGTTGTTGAAAAGCCCTCCCCAGCTCCCTCGGTTCCTGAAGCTACAAGGCTGGCAGCAGGCAGGTACGCGATCTCAAGACTGCTCGGTTTCAAATCTTGGCGCCTTTTTCTGTTCAGCTCCCTGGCGCTGTAGTACTCACTGCTGCAGCCACTTTAAACCCAAGGAAATTAATGTATTTCAACTCACAAGACTGTGCCTACGATACTCTCTAGCCTGCCTACCTTGATTTAATTAACTTTTGCTGATTCTGGTACACTGCAGCTGCTGTTTAATTAATTTTAGCAGATCCTCTAACACAGCAGCTGCTTGCAGGCCCTTGCATCTTTCCACCCATGTTTGAATTCCTCTACTAATTTCACATAGACCACTTTCTTCAGCAGTTTATTCCATATCTCCACCACCCTTTCCATAAAAAAGTACTTACTTCCATGTATCGCTCTTAAATTTTCTCCCACGCCAATTTCATGGAGTTGCCCTGGACTTTGTGATTCCACTTGGTCTGAATGATTCTCCACTATCCATTTTTACCATGTGGTGGTATTTGTTGTTGAAAAGCCCTCCCAGCGCCTCGGTTCCCTCAGTACAAGGCTGGCAGCAGGAAGGGTCGAGAGGCAACAGTTGTTGAAAAGCCCTCCCAGCTCCCCTCAGTTCCCCGGGTTACAAGGCTGGCAGCAGGCAGGTACGCGATCTCAAGACTGCGCCGGTTTCAAATCTTGGCACCTTTTTCTGTTCAGTTCCCTGGCGCAGTACTCGCTGCTGCAGCCACTTTAAACCCAAGGAAATTAATGTTTTCGACTCACAAGACAGTGCCTAAGACTGTGCCTACGATACTCTCTAGCCTGCCTACCTTGATTTAATTAACTTTACTGATTCTGGTACACTGCAGCTGCTGCTTAATTAATTTTAGCAGATCCTCTAACACAGCAGCTGCTTGCAGGTTTGAAATTTTTGGCCCACTGCCCCATCCCCGCCTCCACCATTAATTAAATACTCTAGTTATCCCACCCACTTTTGTTCCAACCTATAAACTCACTCAAGGGCAGTCCTACCTCCCCTTGCTGCATCAGTCCTAATTCAAACCAGCGAGGCAGTCCTCTTCTTTTTTTTCTCCACTCACTCTTGCCTATTCTCTGTGTTTGCCTCTGTTCTGCACTTATTTTGTCTGGAAAAGTAACTCAGACTGAGGGTATCCCAGTTTTATCTTTTCCTCACCTTTTCAAATTCCTCCTGCTCCTGTCTGCTCCTCATAAACTGCACTCTATTGGAATACGGCCTCTTGTGAATAACTTGTATAATTGACTGCCAACCCCTGGCCACTAAGGGTTTCACTCAAACTGCCTTCACTATAGGTGTCACCCTGCCCTTAAATCACCATTTCTGTCACTTAAATTCTACTCTTATAAGGGACAATCCACCTCTGATTAACAGAGGTTTCTTACAAGGCATACATAAGTTCTCTCTTGCATGCCCAAGGTCACTTCTGGTGGTATCAGGATTACTACCCACCATAATCATCCTCTCCTGTCTCTCATGTAACATACCAGCTGGATACCCTGGGTCCCACTACCATGAAGAATTCTCCTTTGTCTTCTCCAACCTTATACCAACTAGAACCTTGCTCCTTCTCCTAACCTGTCCCTCCATATAACTCATCCTTCCAATTAGGGCATTTCCTTCTCTACCACCCCTAGCATGCCCAAATACCTCAAGCGCAATTACAGATTCTACAAAGAAGATTGGGTGATGCTTCTGCGCTTATGCTTATCAGCAGACATAGAAGCTAACCCTGGCCCCATTGGAATGCCAGGTCCACAGACGACTCCTCATGGTTCTCCGCTAAGGGCATGAAAATTGCCCACATGAATATCAGAAGTTTACCAGAAAACTTTCCTGAACTTGAAGCCTGGATAGCCCACTACTGTCCGGACTTACTTGGACTAACTGAAACATGGCTCAGGCCAGAGATGCCTGATTCCATGTACAAAATACCTGGCTACAGCTTGTCCAGATCCGATCGCCCACCAAACAAAAGGGTGGAGGAGTTGCCCTTTATTATAAAGAGCATCTCAATGTCTCAGTACTCAGTCTTGGATAACAAATCACTGTGAAGCTCTGCATACGGTTCTACAACTAGGGGTGATAAAAGGCTAAATCTGATCTGTGCCTACAATCCTCCAAGGGGCTCTCCTGGCTTAAATGGGCTCTTGGATTATCTCGCCACTTGAAAGGGTAGATCTGAAGTCATACTAATGGGAGACTTCAACCTAGACCTATCAGGAGTCACACGGTACATATACTGAAGCTCTCGTCCGACTTAACCTCGCTCAACTTATCTCTAGCCCTACATGCATCTCTTCCAAATCGGAGCACCAATCTCTCCTGGACTGGATGGCTACAAATAGAGCAAATAAAATAATTGCTGCAGGGACCTTTTCGGATTCTATTAGTGATCACCTGCCTACTTTCTGTATCTGGAATGGCCACTGCCTTAACCCCCAAGAATCATTCAATTCGGATTTTGCAAAACTAAACCGAACTGCACTTCTCAAGAATATTAATAATATAGACTGGTCTCCCATCTATCACACTGATGATGTAAACACTGCACTTGAATACCTGATGTCTCAACTTCTTGCCCTTCAGGATCTGCACATCCCTCTGAAAAAGGGCGCCCAGGGCCCCTAATAAATGGTTAAAAAGACTTCCTTCCAGCCATGATAAAAAAGACAAGGCCTGGACCTTGGCAAAGAAGTCCCAACAATCAGAAGACTGGGTTAACTGTAGACAACTGAGAAATGCCTGCAAAAAGATATTCGAGGAAGGCAAAAGGAGCTACTGCCTTAAAGCTTCTCCAATCTTCAACAGGTGATACCAGGGATTTTGGAACCACATCAAAAATTTCATTGGGCAAAAGGCCCAAGACGGCCATTACCAACATGACACTGAATGACGAAACTGTAATAAGTTACCTACTATTGCTAATGCTCTTAATACACAATTCTCGATCTCTGAATATACTGAGAAATTCAACCAACCTCTTTCACCTCCTCCTGAGGTGCAACTTTCGCATGAAACCCCTTTTCGTCTCACATTAGTCTCCTCCACCAAAGTGCTGCATCTCCTCAGATCAGTATCCCTTATGGATCTGCTGGCCCGGATGGGCTACTGCCAGCTTCTTGAAGCAGGCAGCCCTGCCCTTGCTGTTCCTATTGCAAGAATCTTTAATCTTTCCATAATAACCCAAATGGTACCAACATTGTGGAAAACCTGCGCGTTGTCCCTGTTCACAAAAAGGGATACCAAAATATGTCAAACTATAGACCGATTGCCATTCTCTACCCTAAATAAACTTCTCGAGAAGGCCATCGCTACTCAGGTCACAAATTACCTGCACCTTCACAACCTTATATCCCCTACCCAGCACGGATTCTGAACAGGATACAGCACCACAACTGCACTACTTCAGCTGACAAATGCAGTCCTTACAGCGATGGATAAGAGCCTGCTCACTGGGGCCATATTTATCAATCTCACAAAGGCATTTTTGTTCTGTTCTTAATCCCTCACTCTGCCTAGCTGACCCCTTCACCAACATTGCATTCGAGCCTGGTCACTTGTCATCTCTGGGACTTACTTCCAGTTCAGTGCCCCACAGTTTGCTCCCTGTGGCAGACCCTCCGGTTTCCCAAGCCCTGAGAGGAGTTTAGCTGGGTTATTTGGAAGGCAGCGCAGTACTAGGCATTGCAGGGCCTGTGGGAGGATGGGAGGACATCAGTGTATCCTGTTGCCAAGCAGTGTTTTTCCTGGATTTCTCCGGTCCCCCCAACACCTCATGGGCAGTGGCTGCCAGGGTCATGAACAAGCAGAATGTGTTCACATCACCATCAGGAGGTAACGCCCTTCTCATTGCGGCTCTAGGCTTTACTATCATCTGTGGTTAGGTTATCCAGGTGGTGGTAGTGCAGTGGAGCTCACAGACTTCCCTCATAGATACATAGATACTGTCAACAGATGAGGGCCTATGTCCCACCTAGTCAGCCCATTTGAGCTCATAAGATCACTTTAAGTTTTTCTAGATGTCTGTTGCCCTTTATCCTCAGTTTCAGTTTATTTATTATATTGAAAGGCATGTGAGCAAAAATTGCCCATTTTCAGAAGTGTCCAGTTTTGGACAAACATGACAATTGGAAGTACATTATACAAAGGAAATGCAATTCAGGGGACAATACAGCAATCTCATTCATTTCAAGGACAAAACAAGAACAAATTAAGTGCCAGTGCAGAGACTGAAATAAGTACCAATATGGCTTGAGGCAAACATAATGCATCAGACCAGGTGACTAAGAGGTAGTCCAGGTTAAAGAGGGAGGAGTTGCAACAAGTAGTTGTTTAAGTAGGCAAAACAGGCTGAGCAGCAATAGCGGTACAATCAGGGATGAGGGCAATTACAAGTAAAGGAGTGGAAAGGTGTTTTCTAAGGTTACACCTAAATGAAGCAGCTGAAAGACATTGGATCAAAGCAGGGGAGACTGTTGAAAAGTTTGGTGCCTTGTAGGAGAGGGTGTTTTAGGAAGAGGGATGAGATGCTGTTAGGAAGGAGTCCCGGGCAGTTCTGTAGAAAACATAAGGATTTTGATAGTGAGCCTGTTCTTAAGGAGGGTGGGGAGGGAGGGGAGTTAGAGAGTCTGTATAATTCACAGTGGTGGGTGGAGTCTAGGAGACCAGAGAAGAAATAAATAACACTGCGGTAGGTGTGCCTAAAGCCTGTTGAAATTCCTTTTGGGAGAGGCGGGGTAGAAGATTAAAGCACCATAGTCAAAAATGGGGAGCAGAAAACTGGAAATTAGGAGGGTCTTGGATTCAAGGGTGAGGAATTGTTTTACCTGGTATAACAGTCCGCCGTTGGTGGGCTTTCTTAATAATCCAGTTGGTGTGGGATTCAAAGTTGAGGTGGCAGTCGAGGTGCATACCTAGGTATTTGAATTCTGTAACTCTATCAGTGGGGTTGCCATTGTTGTCTAGCAGGGAGAAGTCAAAGGCCCTGGAAGACAGGAGAGAGAGAGGGGACATGATTGGGACCTTCAAGTACTTGGAAGGGATAAATAAGATTGATAAGGAGAGCCTCTTTAAGCTGTGTGGTAACCATAACATGAGGGGTAGAGTGTTAAGCTGGAGGTGGGAGGTTTAGGAGGAGGTCAGGAGCACTTCTTCCACAGAGAGGGTGGTAGACACTTGGAATGTGCTTCCAGAAGCGGTAATCTCGTTGAAGACAGTGGGCAGCTTTGAGAGAGACTGGAACAGGTATAGAGGGAGGGTAAGGGTCATGGGTAGGAGGATGGGAGGAGTGGGGAGAGGGCAGGGACAGTAGCTCAAGCTGTGGACCCTGCAACACTAGCAGATTTGATAGACCAAATGGCCTTCTTCTGCTGGTTTCTTCTTATGTTTGTATGGTTTCTGGGAGCTGGAGAAGACCATGGCTTTGATTTTATTTGCATTAAGTACAAGCCCTTTAGCTGAGAACCAGGCGTGGAGGCTATGGAAGTTGAGCTGAAATTTGCTTAGTAGGGAAAGGGGTCCTTGTCCTTGCAGAAAGGGCTGCATCATCGGATATAGAATGAGCTCGGTGTGGTTGAAAATTTCGAGAAAGGGAGTTTACTACAAGGGAGAAAGAAGAGGACCCAGAATGGACCCTTGGGACACTCTGTATTTAATGGGCAGTAGTTATAAAAGAACACCATTGATGACCGATGGATGCGACCTGTGGGGCTCAGGTAGTTTGAAACCAGTTTACAATGTTGGGGAGAAATGCAGACATAAGAGGGTGAGAGTAGGACCTTGTGATTGAGGTCAAAAGCGGAGCCAGTATAGAGGCTCTCATCATTGGCTTTATCGACTAAATCGATGAATTCTCGGTGTTGTGGGTGGCCCTGAACCCATGCTGTGCCTCTGTCTCCAGGCTGTGTTTCTTGAGGAATTCAATGGTTTGCCTATGGACTACTTTTTCAATAATTTTGGAAAGGGGAGCCAGGAGGAAGATGGGTCTGTAGTTGGTAACATCATATGAACATACAAAATTGCCAGCAGATAAAGGCCTTATGGTCTATCAAGTCTGCTCGATTGTGCAGCTAGAAGCGATATTGCAGCTGCCCTCCCTCCCTCCCACTTTCATTGACCTTCCTCCTTACCCTTGAAGCAGCCCACTGTTCTATAGGATACCACTTCCTCTGGCAATGCTCCATCCAGGCACCACCTCTCCATAAAAAGTGTCTCCTCATTTCCTCCTGAGCCTTCCCCTACCAGTCTCCTCCTCCTTCTCAGTTTGAAAGCCCCTTTGTGCCTGTCTTATTTATTCCCTTTATGAACTTGAAGGTTTCAGGCATGTCCCCATATCCCACCTCTCCTCCAGGGAGTACATGTTCAACTCCCTCAGCCTGCTCTCATCGAGTAAGTTCCCTTGCCCTTGGATCATTTTTGTTGCCCTGTGCTGCACCCCTCCAGTAACCTAATGTCCTTCTTCAGATACGGTCACCAGAACTGCACGATTACTCCAGGTGTGGTCTAATCAGTGACCTGTATAGATGCAGGATCACCTCCCCCCCTGGCAATACGACCTAGCATCCTGTTGGCCTTTGCAGCCGCCTTACTACACTGTGCTGAGTTGTTCATTGCTCCATTATGATCACCCCAAGATCCTTCTCCATCTTGGCTAGATGTATCCCCCTAGCTGGTAGCTCCTCCTTGGGTGTTTGCTCTGAAATATAGCACCTTGCATTTCTTGGCATTGAACCCCAGCTGCCAAGTGTCCGACCAGGCCTCCAATTTTGCCAGGTCATCTTGCAGCTCCTGCCACCCTTCTAAGTCATTCACTACTGTTCCCAACTTGGTGTCATCTGCAAACAGACTGATGTTGCTCTTGATGCCTGTTGAGATGTCTGCATGAATATCTCAAACAACACCTGCCACAGTACAGAGCCCAGTGGCACCACGCTTGTCACTGATCTGGGAGATGAGAGAGCCCTCCCACCACCACCTTCTGCTGTCTCCCTTGCAGACAGTTAACTACTCATCCCACCATCTCTCCCTGCCCCTTGCCTTCCAGCTTACTTCCTAGCCTCCCATGTGGCAACGATCAAATGCCTTACTGAAGTCCAGGTATAGGACATCCACTGCATGGCCCTGTCTAATTACCTGGTTACCCAGTCATAGTACTCCACTAGGTTGGTCTGACAGGTTCTGCCTGAGACAAACCCATGCTGTCTGCTGTCCTGCAGCCCATTAGCCTCTAGGAAGGAAACCAGCCTCTCCTTCAGTATTGTCTCCATCAGCTTTCCCACAATGAATGTGAGGCTTACCAGTCTGTAGTTCACTGGCTCATCTTTGGGCCACTCTTTGGAGGGGCACCACGTGCGCCATCCTCCAGTCGTGAGGTACACTCCCGAGTCCAGGGAGGAATGGAACAGGTCTGCCAAGGGTTCTGCCAGGACTTCTGCCAGCTCCTTAAGCACCCTGGAGTGCATGCCATCTGACTCTGGTGCCTTGTCCACCCTCAGTGCCCTCAAGCCTCTAGTACTCTGCTGACTGGGATTTCCCATCTGTTACCTCCTCCTACCCCTTGGGTACATCTCCCCCATTCGTTTTAGTAAATACAGAGCAAGTACTTGTTTAATGCTTCTGCCTGTTCTGCCCTGTTTCCACCCCATCCCTCTTTATCCTTCCTATTTGGTCCTTATAAGCCTTTTCTCCCTGATGTACCTAAAGAAGTCTTTCTCCCCATTTGATGCCCTGTGCTAGCCTGAGTTCCTGGATGCCTTGGCTGACCTGACTGCCCCTGTCACCTCCTTCGAATCCTTCAGGTATTCCTCTCTGTCCTTCCATCTCCCTGTTTGTTGTACCTTCTAAAGGCTCTTTTCTTCCTTACTTTTCCTTGACCCTCTGCTCACCCAGCTAGGCTTCTTGGCCCTAGCCCTCTTACTCTGGACCCTTGTACATGTTATGTTTGCCTCCTCAATTCCCAGTTTAATGACCTCCCACTTCTGGTTAGTGTCCGTGTTTAGATGGATCCTGGCCAGATACCTGTACTATTTCCTCATCCTCCTGAAGTCGGCCTACCTGAAATCTAAAACTCTTGTGCCGTTCCTGCTCCCCCTTTTCCACATGTTTATCATGAACCACACGAGTGGTGGTCACTCCTCGCTAGCGATTCCTCCACCATCTTTGGGTCTGGATTTATGGAGGGTTTGATGGTTGCGCATTTCCATTTTAGAAGGAAGGACCCAGAGCAGAAGGAGTGGTTTAGAATGTTGGTGAGTGGAATTGCTACGGATTCACTAACCAGGATCTCAGGATACCCTTATGTCTATCCCATGCATTCTTAAATCCTGTGATTGTTTCAGCCCCCATCACTTCCTCAGGCAGGGTGTTCCACGTGTCCACCACCCTTTCTGTGAAGAAGTTCTTCCATACATTTCCTCTGAATTGCCCTCCTCCAACTTCATCCCATGCTCTCTAGTCCTGGAACATCTTTTCATTGAAAATGGTGTTTTCCTGCCCCTGTTCCTCCCTGTAAGGTACTTGCATGTCTCTATCATATCCCCCTGTCCCTGGAGGAGGAGAGCATCTCTGGGACGCTTGATCCCCCCAGCTAGCCCCTGATGACTCTGACTCATTTCCAGTCCCAGGTCACCAGCATTAAGACTGGCAGCACTACCACTGCATCAGTGGGCCTTTCCTTTATTTGTTTTTTAAGACTGTTACTATTTGGCTGTGGGATAAAGTTCTAAGTGGGCTGGATGGGAGGTGGTTGACTTTGAATGTGTTGTGGACTGTGGCTGTGCGAGTGGGTGGAATGGGGTGCCTAAGTGGGGCTGGGGTTATTTTATGTTATGTGTGTTGCTGGTGCACACTGTTGCTGTGGGGTGACTGGGGAGGAAGATAGGTTGGGTACTTTGAAGGAGGGAAGGGTACATGCTTTTTTTTATTTACTTTGAAGTGGTACCTTGTGGCAAAATGTAGCTGCAAATTGCCACTTCTCAGCAGAATTTCAGATTCCTATTTTGATTCCACATCCAACTACTTATTGGACTTGAAACTGTATTTATTTATTTACTTACCACGAAATCAGGCTCTTCACCCGTAGACTTTGTCTATCTCTGCTGCTTTTCCTTCTTTGATTTAACAATCCTATGCCTGTTGCCACAGAAATTACTCTGATAGTACAACTATGATTTCAAAGCAGGAAAAGCAGCAGGAACAGATAATGCCTAAACAGCTAAGAGCCTATTTTCATGTAAAATGCGTATAGCAATAACACATGGAATGTCCAGAAATTCACATTTTGATGTAATTTTGTGTAACTGTGCTCACTGATGATGCTAATTGTGGATTTGTTTACTGAAATCAGAAAATTGCTCTTTGTAAAGGCTGAATAGTTTCTGTGCATGATGCCCTGACACGAATTCATTTGCACATCCACTTCCTGTTTACACTACAAACAAAATTAAGTCAGCATATACCAGAAAGAAAATGTAAGTAGTAGTGTAGTTGCTTGGCCCATTGAGTGCAGAATTTTGAAAGTTCATGCAGGCTCATGAGAGTGTTTCCTGTGCAGCAAACAGGATTATTTAATGAATCTTTGTATAAGCACTGTCAACGAGGGCAATTTTCTCCTTTTCTTTTGAGGCACTGTCTTCCTTTGTCTGTTAATACTGATTGTTTTATATAGGGGCCTTCTTGACCAGCTGAGCTTCGCATTATCCAGCTCACTGAGGCTCATTGGGAGGGAGATGGCAGGCTGGACTCACACTGTGATGGCCATTAGCCTGTGAATAGGCAAGTAATTGTTTTACAGGAGCTTTTGCAGAGAATCACTTAATCCATGCGGCTTTTCTGGCTGAAAGAGAGCACACTCACAGCTTCTGAATAATGAGATCATTCTGCCTGATCAGCTTCCAGGGCTGCTCTTTGCAAAGTGGCAATTTTACTGCTACATTAGCTGATGTCATACTGTCAGTTCAACAATAACGAAGGAAACAGCACAGGACTGGTAGGGCATTCTGTGATTAAAACAACTCCCCACAGAATTAGCTAGGAAATATATTAGTTGGCAAAATCAGCTGCTCAAGTCAAGTTATTTGGGAAAAGAGTAAGCTATTAGCACTTATGCCAGACAAACTCTACTACTACTGCCTTAGGGCTCTTGCAAATTATTATTAGCCTGCACTGCCCCAGACTGAAAATATATTTCATATAGGTTAGACTAATTTGCCCCATATAAGTATACATAAATGATAGGAAAGAGTATGTCATATATGCTCACTGCAAAAACTACATTAATGCACACATTAGGGTTCAACTTAAAGCAACAGAAGCAGGAGAATGAAGGCATTGGGGTTTCCAACCCTAACTCCCCACCTCCCCAAGCAGCAAAAGGAGAAGCCTCACAATCAACCACAGACAGCCATCATCAGGTAAGACAAACAACATGCATGTGTTTCAGATGACACAAATGCAGTAGCACTGATGTGTTACTTTGTGAGTCTGTATCTGTGGTATGCACACCGCATTTACATACACACTCATTTATTGCTACAAATAGACATCCAGGATAATTCAAATCACACATTGCTTCTGTGTGCAGAAGCACAGGTCCCTGCAGCAGCAGTTATAAATCATGATATCCAAATTACAAGAGTTCTTTTGTTCACAGAAGTGCAGGCCCATAAGGGGTCAGGGGCTTTGGAGCCTCAGGTACTCATGTGCAGGGTTGGACTGGCCCACCTGGATACCTGGAAATTTCCAGGTGGGCCCTCAGTTGGGTACCTGGTCACCTTCTGAACTCTGAAAACTTTTGTATTTATCATTTTTTCTAATTAAGTGGGTATCTGGGATACTGTAGATAAATGTAAGATGAAATCACAGAGCTAATGTATCAAATTGAAGTGGAATACTGATATGAGTGTGTTACCCTCGGCCTCCTGTATTGATTTTCCAGGTGGGCCCCTCAGCCCCAGTCCGATCCTGCTCATGTGCACTGTAAAATGTATACACAGCTGATGGGCCTCCACTTCTGCAGCCACAGGTAAGACAAAACACACCGATCCTTGTCTGAAGAAGCCCAAGATCTACAAAATTCATGATATCAAAATTGCAACAGTACTTTTTGTCTACAGAAGCACAGGACCCTGAGTGGTGGCCTGCACCTCTTCACCAACAGGTGTAAGACATAGTCAATGACTTCTGGCTCCAGAAGGGCTGATACCTGTGGGCCTGCCATTAAGCAAACGGAAGTACTGTTTGAAGGTGGGTATCATGGTTTCAGCACAGATCTAGAAATTGTTCAAGGGGTAGGAGATTGTAAGTTACACAGCTCCATCTAGAAAACCATGCAGTAGCAGATCATGCTATTTAGTGAGGTACCTCACAGCGCGCATCAGTAGCTCCATCTGCAGAGTTGCAGGCCCCATGGGGCCTTCTGTCTTCAAGAATACACTGTACAATATGCACACACAGGTGTGGTTGCATAAGCACATGCCACTGTGGGACTTCAGGTGTATAGAGCTGAAGGTGGAACAAGCTTTCTCCACGAATGTAGTACGTCAATGCTACAGTATTTGTGTCATCTGGAAACAGTTGTGTGTTGTTTGTTTGTCTTACCTGATGATGACTTCTTGTGGATTCTGTGTGGGCTTGTCCTTTGCTGCTTGGGGTGTGGGCATGGGGAGGTAGGGTTGGAAATCCTGTTACATCTCCTTACTTTTGTTGCTTTAAGTTGACCTTAACTGGTATATTAACACAATTTTTTTCCCAAGAATTTCCTTTCTTTGAGATAGTGTCATTGTATTCTCATTCAGGCAGGTCCATTTGGGACCTGTGTGAACAGATCCATCTGGGTGCAGAAGCACAGTGCCTGGAGGTCTCTGTAATTCTGTGTGGCTACAGATGCAGACACTCAGGGCCATTTTGGTCCTGCACCAAATGTGGAGTCCATCAGGCTGCAGAAGCCTAGGACCCTTTGGGCCCTGCACTTCCATCTGACTGCAAGATGCAGATACACAGGGACCTCAGGTGAGAGCAACAAGTGAGGAGTCAGTCTGGGCATTGAAATGCAGAGCCATGTGGGCCCTGCATTTCCACACCAAGTGATCAGTCCATAGCTGCGGAAGTGCAGGGCCCTCAGGCTCTGTGCTTCCATGTGGCTACAGATGTAGATGTGCAGGGCCTCTAGGACATGTGCCAAGTGAGGAGCCCCTCTGTCCCATGCTGCCACAGATGAAGAAGTGCAGGGCTCTTTGTGCCCTGCACCAAATGTGGAGTCCATCAGGCTGTGTAACCACAAAAAATATTTAAACATTCACTCATAACTTAGTAATCTTACCATATTTTACCCCAGATTGTCAATATAGCTCTTCTATGACACACCTCATGAACTCAGTAGGTGAAAATGGTCAACCAACACCAAAACAACATTTTTCAACATAGGTGTGAAAGCACATTTGGCCAGGATTTGAAAATGAAAGTTGTCATGTTCATGAGGTAGTCTGAAGAAAGGGTATGTTGAACATTTGGTGAAAATATTGAAACTTCTGAACTTATGAGCAAGCATAGAAAAATCCAATGTATGCTAATAACTTTATTGTTTTAAAAATTTTAACCCCAAATTTTCAACATAGCTCTGTTATAACCCCACCTCATGAACATGACAAGTGAAAATTCTGAATCCCAAATAAATTATTTCATGACACAAGTACAAAAACATGTTTCAGCCAGGATTTGAAAAATGACAGCTGTCACATTCATGAGGGTATGAAAAAATGGCTATATTGAAAAGGTTGGGTCAAAATATTAAGTTTTTGAAGTTATGAGCGTGTGTTGAAAGATTGCAACATACACTCATAACTTTGTTGTTCTTTTAATATTTTACTCTAGATTTTCAACATAGCATTCTTATGACCCCACCTCATGAACAAGGGCAGAGAAATGTTCAAATCCTGCCCAAATTCACACAGCAACTACAAAATCACCTTTCAGGACAGATTTGTATAATTTCACTGACCTTGTTCATGAGGTGGGGTCCTAAAATGCCATGTTGAAATCTGATGTAATAACATCTACCTTATGTTCTGATATTACAGTCACCAGTTCCAGCCACAAGACGTGTCTTTGACTGGAGAGTAGATCTACATTGTGGAACATGCTAAGGTGAGTTAGCAGGTGGGTGGTGGGTGCTGAGTGGGAAGGTCAGATTGGGGTTGCTGGGGGCAAATCGCCTATGGACTGTTTTCTTTCTTTTCAGCAAAAACAAAAAAGATCAACAAGGGACCATTTTCTTTATTGTAGGGTCTCAGAAGCTGACACTGGGAATGGGCACCATTGTCACGATGATCTTTAATGGCATCTGGGTGGGCACTTGGTACGACTGTGGACAGTGAATGAAGAGGGTGGGGCGGGTGACATGGAGGGAGGGTCTGCTTAAGAAAATAGATAGATAGATAGATAGATAGATAGATAGATAGATAGATAGACATACAGCTACACTGATAGAGTGAGAGAGAAGGAGACAGATAGACAGATAGATAGGTAGATAGACAGTAGATAGATAGATAGATAGATAGATAGATAGATGGATGGATGGTTGGGTAGATAGATGGATGGGTAGATAGATAGACAGATGAATGGATAGATAGATAGACAGACAGACAGACAGACAGTTAGATTGACAGAGCAAGAGTGAGGGAGAGAGACAGAAGGTTGTAGGTTCTAGTTTCACTGGGATTAGGCTCATACCAAAATGTTGGCACCCAAATCCAGTAGAAGGGTGATGCTGTAATGGGCTGCCCATCCTTCAGATGAGACATGACTAATTACTGTATTAGTGCCTATTGTACTGCATTGTCCTACACTTTCTGCTTAAAGGTGTTTAATTGTATTGTTACTGTATTGTACACTGGAATGAACTCTGTAATTGTAGTCCTGTGTTGTACCTGACTCTAAAACACTTTGAAAATAGACTCTGCCTAAAGGGTTTTATGTGAAATAAAAAGTAAACTAAACTAAACTATACTAAACTGAGGTCCTGTCTGCCTTCCTGGTTGTTGTTCAGGGAATGTTAAAGATTCCAAGACATTTCTGAAAAGTGTGGAGAATTTCACCAGTATCCTGGGCACAATTTCCTCATTCACTAAATTAACACTACCAACAGCTTAATCAGGTTCAGTTCAGTTGGTTTTTCATCTGTATACCCCTATTACGAGACTGAAAATAAGCAGTATTGACTAGTCCTCCATTCACAGTAAACATCATTTGAGGTGTGGTTACTTTGCCAAATGCATTTTTATAGCTGTAAAGATTACCATAGAGTTAAATAAGGGCAGATGTAATTTTAAATGTAATGCATACAGTCATTGCTATGGTTTGGGGAAATTATATTTAATTTGTGTTTTTATTGCAAGCCCATACTTGATACTTCATGCAAAGCAGCAGACTAGGCAACACTACAATGTACCCACATCATATGCTGTGTTTCAATGTTCCATGTGATACTATGAGTGCAAAAGGGTGAGGATGAAAACAATGAAAGGAAAACAGTGCATACATAGGGCAAGTGACAAAGAACAGCGATTGCCAAACAGTGACAACAGTGTCACAGTGACTTTATGCAGGGGGCTTCTCCCTACACCCCACCCCTGTTACTAAATATAACCAGCTCTGGGGAAGCAGTTCAGAGGGGAGAAAGCTATAGGTCACCATTTTGGTGATTACTGTTCTTGCCAGTTGTCCTATGTGGCGTGCTGTTTTGCTTTTGCCGCTTTCATCCTTGTCCTTTTGTGATTGCAGTCTTCTATGGGATACCGTGTTCCAAGATTCAGAAATAGTAAACTGGTGTTTCCCAACCTGCATCATTTTTGTATTTTATTTCATTTCATTTTATTCTTTTGTTAACTGGTAGGTCTCACTAGGCACAAGTGCCTGTTTTCAAGAGCAACCTGGCAGCACTAGCATGGTTAAGGACTTGCTCAGTCGCACAGTGTACAAGTGGAGGTTGCGGAATCATGCAGTTCATTACTCTAACCTCTCTGCAATACTACCAGCCACTTCATATGTCTTCTATTGCAGACCCTGCACCATTTTGGTTGCCTCCTCTGGACAGCCTCCACCCTGTCTATGTCTTTGAGGAGATGGGGTCTCCAGAACTGATGCAGTACTCCAGATGGGGTCTCACTGACTGTCTGTACAGAGGATAACAACTTCCTGTTTTCTACTGGTGATACCTCTCCCTATGCATCCTCGTATCCCCCAGCCCTCCTTACTGCCTTCTCACATTGCTTACCCACCTTTAGGTCATGTGATATAACTACCCCCAGGACCCTTTCCATTTTGTTGTTGTCAGTAGCTCATCCCCATTGTGTACTCTTCCCTGGGTTTTGTTTCCAGGCACATTACTTTGCACTTTTATGCTTGAATCTATGTGCCATACATTTGACCATTCCTCCAACTCTGCTAAACTCTTCTCATCCTTTCCACCTCACCTTGTGTAGCAACCTGGTTACAGATCTTTGTGTTGTCTGCAAAGAGACATACTTTTCCTTCTAGTCCCTCTGCAATGTCACTTATAAAGACATTAAAATGGACTGGATCCAGTACTGAACCCTGCTGTACCCCTACTAGTAACCCCTTCTTCACTGTGGACCTGCTACTATTACCTTCTGCATTCTGTTGTCCAGCCAATGTTTTACCCAGACTACCACCATGGGACCCACTCCCAGGCTGGCTAATTTGTTTATTAATCTTTAGTGCGGACTGTGTCAAATGCCTTGCTAAAGTCTAGCTAACTGTGTCCGCAGCCCCTCCCTGGTCTGCTACTTTGTCACCCAGTCAAAGAAATCAATTACATTTGTCTGACCTGACCTTCCTGCTGTGAATCCATGCTGCCTTGGGTCCCAGCCCATTGTCCTCTAGGTACTCAACAATTCTTTTCCTTCAGAAGTGATTCCATCACTTCTCTACCATAGAGGTCAAACTGACAGGACTGTAGTTTTCTGCCTCTGTCTTGCTCCCACTTTTGTGAAGGGGAATCATATCTGCCTCCTCCAGTCCTCAGGTACCACACCATCCTCCCATGATTTACTAAAAGGGTAAGTCAATGGTGTTACTTAGTTCTCCTCTTAGTTCTTTTAGAATTCGAAGTAAGGTCCCATTGCTTTGTCCACCTTCAGGTTTAGAGTTCTTTCAGAACCCTTTCTTCTGTGAAAGGACTGATATCGACTCCACCCCCCATCCAGAGTGCTTCTGTTGACTGGATTAGGTACCTCCCTCTTCCTTTGTGAATACTGAGCAGAAGTATTCATTCGGTATCCCTGCTTTTCACTGTCCCTCTCTGCCCAACCACCTTCCTCTTTATTCAGCTTCAGTATCCCTCCCATTGTCTTTCTTTGCTCCTTATTGTACCTATAAAGGGTTTTATCCACCTTTTAACGGAGTTAGCTATCTTTGCCTTGGTTTGGGGTTTTGCTATTCTGACTGCCTTCCCCACTTCCTTCTGTTTTAACTGGACAGGCCTCTGTCCTGCTCCTTCTGTGTTTCCTGATACTTCCTGAATGCTATCTTTTCTCCCTATCCCTCTCTCTTTGAGAACCATAGTACTTTTTCTTTCATTTTGATTTGTAACCCCCTGCAAATGGGGGTTCCTAAAAGTCTTCCAGGAGCTTGCCTAGTGCTCTCAGTCTGGGTGGCATGCTTGCTAGTTAAAGATGTTTAACTGGAGTTGCAGTGAATGTCTTTAAAACCTCAGTGTACTGTTTCTTTAAGAGCTACTTCTGCAGACACACTATGGAATGGGGGACTGTGTGTTTCTAAACCTGAGTCCCACCCGGTTGCTGCCTAAGTGCTCCATTTCTTGCCATCGCTATAAGTGCAGAGGAGCCCTTCTGAAAGCTGTAACTAATTCTGGGAGAAATGAGAGTAATGGAAAAATGTAGTTTGTCTTACCAGCCTTTCTTGCAGCATGCTCCACCATTTTGGTCCCGGACTGTCAAGGGGACCAATCAGTATTTGGGACTGTCAAATGGAGCCTGCTGAAATGGGGCTATGTGGAGAGACACTCTGGGAATTGTAGTCTTTAGACTGTTGACGCTTTTTCACTTATAGAGGGAGCCCTGTTGGACTGGATAACTGAACCGACCAACCGTATTTTGGATCTAAGTGAAAGCCCCTGAGCTGTCTGCTGGCAAGCCAGATTCGAGTTGGATGCTGAAGGAGCAGCACTGCTGTGTATGTTCGAGTGGCTGTTGTGGTGTAGTTTGCATGGGAGAGCCTTGGAAAGCCTGATTCCTGGCCTACTGCTGCTGTCTGCCCTGAGGGAGAAGAGGACGCTTTTAGACTGAATCTGAATTTACAGAAACGTATGTTGCTGATTTTATAACCAGGCTCACCCTGTAGAAGGTCAAGATTTTGCTGAAAGCAATTGGCCTGTCAGGACTTTAGCTACCATAGTACTCCCGGTAATTGCATTGATTTTGCGATGGGATCAAGGAGCAGCCTGCCTGGTATGGTCATTTCCTTTACATATAAAATGTGTTACGAACCGCGCAGGGGCCATCTGGTTTCCTCTGTCTGTAAACTGTGTGCTAGTGTGGCAGTGTTTCCTGTCAGGATCGGACTGAATCATATGCTGTCTGACGAGATAGTCCTGCCACGCCGGGTCCAGTCCCTACCTTACTACATAGAAAGATCCATCATCGATGGCCAAGCTTCCTCTGGCAAACCAGCCAGGCAGCCATCAGCCCTCCAGTGTTTAGCCTGGGTATCGTGAATAATTATCAGGGTAGCTCTGCAACTTTTGTGTAATCAAAGAGTGTCATCTGACTGTTTGTACTTTTCTTTCCACGAACTGAGCCATCCGGTCGCGGATTACAAATTGTGTGTACATGTTCGCTTTCACGCAGGGCCCCAACCAGCTGCAACGGACTCTGGCTAGCCCTTTTCCCATTCTGGGTACCCAAAGAATGTGACTGAGTGGGACTCTAAGTGCATGCACAGTACTGTGATTATTAATGTGTTTAAGCTAATTAACCTGATTTTCCCCTTCCTTGTTACAACCCCTGAATAAATCAGATCTGTTTGTTTCTGCAATTTACATTGACTGTGGTGTCAGTTTATGCTGAAGGTATTGCATTGTTGCTGTTGTACTGCCTCACCTTATTTTACAGGGGGTCCTAGAGTCAAGCTGAAGGAACCAGTCCTGGGGGTAAGAGCCAAGTACAAGTGTATGTGGTTTGCATATCAGGGATATTGGGAAGGTCACTTCTGTGTACTGTGTGGGCTACTAGTGGGAGATAAGAGGTCACAGTGTCCCAGGGACTGTGGCCTGTTAGCATAACCTAAACCAACACAGACATTTGGGTGGAGGCATCCTTTCAGAACTCAGGCCCTCAACCTGTTAGTAGCCAGCAGGCAGGTGTAGTAGCCCAAGGGATAGCGCCACCTAGGAGTTATATCTTGAAGCACTGCTGGGATTAACGCCCTAGTGGCCAGACTAATCTATGCTGTGAAAATAAATGGCTACCCCTAACAGAAGTGGCTGTACACCAGTTGGTGGGGTGGTGTACTGGGCAGGAGATCGACTCTCAAATGCTACGCTTTATACTGGATTTTCCCTGGGTACCAATAAGGACACTGTAGAGGAGTACTTCCAAGGTAGAATGTTTACAAAACCCTGTGGTGGTGGTGGGTTGACAGGCTAATCTGCTCACCCAAACTTTCATGGCCCTAGTAGAATGTAAGGACCCAGTAGACAGTTCCAAAGTGCTACAGACTATTACCCCAGAAGGAGCCCTCACTGCATGGGGAGTGAAAACTAGAGACAGCAAAGACCAGGAAGGATGAGCCCCCACTATCTGAGCCTTTGAGGAGAAATTTGCTAAGTTGCTGCTGGAGGAAGGAAAAACTGTGGAGGACTTTAAGAGACTATTCCACCACCTGGGAGTGTCACCTCCCCACTAACCACACCTGCTGCAGAACCTGTCCTTTCACCAACTTTATACCTGCCTCTGAGTCAGCCAGTAGTCATGGATCTTACTGCAAGCTCAGGGTATTCTCTGGCATCTGCCCTACTCTAAATTGGGTAGTTGATCTGGAGACCTGATAGATTCTGCTACTCTTGTGCATAGACGCAATGCTCAGAGGCGAAAAAGGGCTCACCTGGGAAGAGCCTCCAGGGACCCACCCAATGTACTTTTTCACTCCCTGAGGTCCTCTGACCCTGACACCAAACCCAAGAGTACATAGTCACCCTTAAAATGTGCTTGGGGCACCACTAGTGTTGAGGCCTTGAAATGGAGACTTAAAGATGTTAGACAACAGCCGGGGAATTGTTATCTGCCTATATGGCTCGATTAGAGGGATCCTGCAAACCATTTTTCGGAAGGGAGGCTGGACCTCTAGTGAAGTGGACTGGTAAGACTGATCATATACTCTGCTCTGCCCGGTACTCCAGCTGGGTGTTGCTCAAATTACAACTGCATCAACAAAAATCTGGTCCCTTGCCTTTCCATGTGTTGATGAAGGAGGTATGGGAAGTTGAGGAGGAGGAAGGTTTTTCAGAGCCCTGTGCGGTCGTAGCTGCACATCCCTGTTACAGGTGCGGGTCAGACACTGATGGCCTGGAATCACCAAAACTACATGACACGATCCAAGACCCACATGTCAGTCAGTAGGGTCCAGCCAGAGAGGAGCAGCTACGGTTGCTCCATCCTGGGATGAACTGCTGAGGAGTTTCAGGAAAATGAAAAACAGTCTCTTTATGAAGGCCCCTTCTGCAGTACAGGCTCCGACCCTTATCAGACTGCATCTGCTATGGAGGTGGGATGCCCACCCAGGCATCTCCTGCTGACAGCAGCTCAAAACTTGATGTCTTGACTATGGAAGTGAGGGAACTGACTAGATGTCTCCAAATGCTCACCACACCACTGACAGAGGTGAAACTGAGGTTTTCTGTTGGAAGTACCCTTGCCTCACCTCCCAGTGTGGTGCCTTGGCCACCCCAAACTCCAGAAAGTATGTTTTGCTGTAATTGTGGAAAGGATGGGCACATGAAGAGAGAATGCCAGTCCACAAAAACTTATATAAAGTTGCATACAGGCTTAGCGGAGCTTCAGAAAGTGAGACAATGGCTGAGGAATGCAGGAAATGACCACAGTGCAGAATCAAGGAATTCTAACTCAAATCTCTATGTGGTTAAGTCATCTGTACGTACTCTGCTGCTATCCTCTAGAATGGTCCAAGATGTTGATCCTCCATGGAGACAACTGTGAAAGTAAATGGAGTGTCTACTAGGGCTGTGCTGGACAGTAGCTTCCAAGTAACCATCATGTTCCAAGACTGGCACCAGAAGCATTTGTTGGATGTGCCCTTACAGCCTCTGGAAGGACTGCTTGTCTGGGAGTTAAGTGAAAAGGCATATCCTACTCTGGTTACATTAGAATCTGGTTGTCTTTCCCCACCTCGATAGCTGGAGTGGTGAGACAAGTGAAAACTTTGGCAATAGTGTGTCCTCCTACTGGATTGTATGATGGGGTTCCTCTACTGATTGGGACGAACACCCATATGTTTGGAAGGTTGGCACAACTCTGCTACGAAAAACAGGGCAAAGGACGGTAGAGCTTTGAGGGTTCCTGTCTTTATCAAAAAGGCTTTTGAGTCATGGAAGAATACCGAAGAGATGGATCCCATGAACGGTTAGGTCATATGGAAGCAGGACCCTGAGTCCCTAATTGTGGTGCCTAATGCTCAGTGTACCTTACAGGAAGAGATCCAACCTGAGAAAGGATGTCAAGAACAAGATACTCATGCTGGATGCTCCAGGCATGGAAAATTGCCAGAAGGGTTGCTGTTAAGCCCATTATCTTACCCGCCGGCCCATGCCTATGCCAAGAGTAATGGTCCAGGTTCATAATGTGTTAGATCGAGAAATTCGGTGAATAGAGGTTGCACCCTGGCTAACATACACTGTGCAGACATGGCAGTGCTACCCAGTAACAACTATTTGGGGAGAATGACAGAGTGACGCCCGCTTGTTTGATTTTGGTGACCCTGTTGCCAGCTGAATGGAAGGTGAGAATCAGTGAGAAGCTTGCCCAGAAAGACCAGGTGTTTTCACTAAAGGAATGGGATGTTGGATGTGTGCAGGAGCTAAGATCATATCCAGCTGCATGATGAGCAGCCATTCCATGAGAGGTCTCATGCCTGGCACCTACTGATATAGATGATGTAAGACGGCACCTACAGGAGATGCTTATGCTGGTGTGATACAAGAGTCCAGAAGCTCTTATGCTCACCTATTGTAGTGGTGAGAAAGAAGAATGGAACAGTATGGATGTGTGTGGATTATCGGACCCTCAACAGGAGGACCATCCTGACCAATACACCATGCCCCACATTCAAGATGCGCTAGACTGTCTGAACGGTAGCAAGTGGTTTTCGGTGTTGGATCTAGCAGTGGGTACTACCAGATCCCCATGGCCCCAGAAGACCATGAGAAGACAGCTTTCATCTGTCCGCTTGGGTTCTATTAGTTGATTAGGATGACCCAGGAGATCTCAGGTGCCCTGCCACCTTTCAGCGGCTGATGGAGCATGCAGTGGGGACATGAACCTATTGGAGTGCCTAGTATATCTAGATAATGTTATAGTATTTGGAAATTCATTGGAGGAACATGAAAGCAGACTTTTCAAAGTATTGGACCACCTGGAAGATTTCGGCTCAAGCTATCCATCGACAAATGCCAGTTCTTTCAAACATCAGTAAAATATGTGGGGCATATGGTATCCACCGAGGATAGAGACTAATCCTAGCAAAGCTTGAGGCCTTGACCCCTGGCCCCAGCCCCACAATCTAAAAAGAATTGCAAAGATTTCTAGGATTCTGTGGCTATCAAGTGGTTCATCAAGGACTATTCAAGGGTGATTCACCCACTTGAATCTTACCCAAGGCTATCCTCCCACAAATAAGAAATACAAGAGAGTAGCCTCCAATGAAACTGAAAGAGTATATTTCTGTCCATCTGAATCTTTTGGGTCATGCTGGATACCTGATTGTGAAGCTGCTTTTATGAAATCATATACCAACTCACCCATGCTCCTATCCTGCTTATGCTGATCCTGCAAAACCCTATGTGTTACATACTGATGCTAGCCTGCATGGCAGGGCTTGGGGCTGTGTTATATCAAGAGTATGATAATGGCCTGAGACCAGTGGCCTTTGCAAGCAGAAGTCTGATTCCATCTGAGAAGAACTATCCTGTGCATAAATTGGAGTTCCTGGCATTGAAATGGGCTATTGTGGATCAATTCCATGAATACGTGTATGGAGCAAAGATACTGGTAAAGCAGATAATAATCCTTTGACCTATATGTGCAGACTTCAGCCAAATTGGATGTCACTGGCCATAGGTGGCTTTCTCGTTAGTTTACCTATGATTATGTTGTAGTATACAGAGCAGGCCTAAATCACATAGATGCTGATGCTCTGTCCCGGAGGCCTGTTTCCAGAAGTGATTGGTTAGACTGTCAGAACCTGATATTCAAGCGCTATGCCAGAAGTTTGGCAAGGAGGAACAAATGTCCACGGACACCGTGGACTGCTGTCTAGTGGATTGCTTGGGGCCCTCTGACAATTGTATACCTGCTGCTTATCGCCACTTTTCTGCATTAGACATTGGTGCACTGCCTCAGTTGGATAATGACAGTCTGCGCGAATCAATCACGAGATCCTATGATCAGATCAGCACTTGAAGCCCTCTGCAGGGAAAGATGTGTCCAAGTTAAGGCTCCTCTGATTGGAGAACTGCATTGTTGTATAAAGAAGGCCCCAAACTGGAAACTGATTAACAGCTTGCTGTTTAGAGAAACAGTAGACTGAGGGGACAAGTAGACAAGCAATAGCTGGTTTCCCACCGCTTTCAGCGACTTGGTTTCTGAGGTCCCTACACAACCACATGGGGCACCTCGGTATAGACTGAACCCTTGATCTAGTGTGGTCAAGATTCTACTGGCCTAAAATGGGGGCTGATGTTGAGCATCATATACAGACTTGCAGTTGCTGCCTGCAGAGAAAGACTTTGCCCCAGAGGCCTGCACGCCTTGTTAACATCACCACCAGCAGCCCCATGGAGTTGGTTTGTATTGACTTTCTGAGTTTAGAGCCTGATCAGTGAAATATTAGCAATGTGCTGGTGGTCACTGACCATTTTATGAGGTATGCCAGCCTTCCCCACCAAGGACCAGGAAGCATCCACCATGGCTAAGGTGTTGGTAGAGAATTTCTTTGTACACTATGGAGCCCCTCAGAGAATCCATTCCGATCAAGGCTGAGATTTCGAGAGCCAATTAATCAAGGAGATGCTTTTCTGTGGGAATATGGAACCAGAACCACCCTTACCACCCCAGGGTGACCCACAGCCCAAACGGTTTAACCGCACCCTGCTTGACATGCTAGGCATTCTCCACCTTAAAGAGATGCCCAGATGGAGCCAGCAAATTAACACCTTGGTACATGCTTCAACTGCACCAAAACGATGCCACTGGGTTCTCCCCTACTGCCTTATGTTGGGAAGAGAGCCCGATTGCCAGTGGATGTTTGTTTGACATCTGTCCTGATGGGGTCCGAGCTGACAATTGCCTACAATATGTGCAGAAGTTAAAAGCTCAATTGAATCATGCATACCAACTAAGCTCAGACCATGGCTGCAAAGAGAAACTTGGCTAATAAGGAAAGGTATGATAAAAGGTGAAAGCCCAAGAACTCCAAGTGGGAGACCGTGTATTGTTAAGAAATCTGGGACTACATGGCAAACACAAAATTGCCGACAGGTGGCACCATCTCCCTCACATTGTAGTGGACAAACTGGATGATCTGCCCGTATGAAGTAAGGCCTGAAAACAATTCAAAAGCTGTCAAGACAATGCATCGATCATTTGTTACCCATTGGCCAGATACTAATTGAATCTGAGCCCCAGAAATTGCTCCCCGGACCAGTAACAAGGGCTGCTGCAAAACAGAAATAGAGAAAGCCTGCACCTGCCGATACTGACCCACGGGTTCCTCCCCAGCCAACACAAGTTGAGAATGACTGTCAATCTGTTTGAGATGAAAATCAGTACAACTATGGTTACTACCCTTCATATGAACTAAGCCAGCTGTTTCAAGGTAACCCCTGGTCAATTATGGGGATGAAGCTGGGCCCTCCTGACTGCCTAAGCCCCAGCTTTGTCCTTGGAGCCAATGCTCCCTGAGAGTGAAGTGCAGAGTGTTAAGTCTGATGATCTCGAGTCACTATGTATGGTGGAACTGTTTGAATGATCTGAGACAGAGGCAGGTGCTCTGAGTCAGACCGGTGACATGCTGGAACAGGAAGAGTATTTTGAGGTGATGATAATTCCTTCCAGTACCAGAGTGTTCCCAGAGTGAACAAAGCATTGTAGAACCTGAATCCATAGAGCCTGGGGCTGACAGTACTTTAAGTCCAAACTTATCTACTCAAATAGAGGCTCCCCTTGCAAGTGAGAAAAATGTAGAGACTGAAGTGAAGGGCACAGAGACTGTGACTGTTCCCCAGGAAGACTGGTCGAGATGTCAGACCAATAGTGTGCCTCAGCTATGATTCCCTGGGAGACCCATGGACTTTGCCTTTCAATGTGGTCCATAAAGGAGTATATGTATCCCAGAGCTCACTGCCCAAACTGAGCATAAGTCCTAACTCCAGGCTAATTGTTCTGCCCTTTAGGTATGGTGCCTCTGCCCCGCTAGCCACAAGGTAACTGATAGGGAAGGGCCCCTCTCCCCATGTTTCATGTGCAGGAAGTGTTGACCTGAGTTCAAAGTGCAATGAATGTATAATACTGTGTAAAAAGTAATCTGCTGAGAAATATCAGAAATGTGTTTATAGCTGAGGTAATGTGCTAGAGTGTAAATGTATATGATGTTTGTATTAGGATTTATGGGGTACTTACTTGGCGTGGACACCAAGTTTTACAAGGCCAGGAAGGGTAACCCCCTGCAAATGGGGGTTCCCAAAAGTCTTCCTGGAGCTTGCCTAAGTGCTCTCAGTCTGGGTGGTGTTCAGCATTAAAGTCGTTTAACTGGGATTGCAGTGAGTGCTTTTAAAGCCTCCGTGTACTGTCTCTTTAAGAGCTGCTGCTTGCAGACATAATTACTGTGAATGGGGGACTGTGTGTTTCTAAGCCTGAGTCCCACCCAGGCTCCTGCCTAAGCACCGCTTCTGCCATTGCTATAAGTGCAGAGGGAGCCCTTCTGAAGGCTGTAACTAATTCTGGGGAGAAATACAGAGTAATGTAGAAAATGTAGTTTTGTCTAACCAGCCTTTCTTGCAGCATGGACTGTTTCTGTCTCAGCTCCACCATTTTGGTCCCGGACTGCGAGGGACCAATCAGTACTTGGGACTGTCATATGGAGCCTGCAGAAATGGGGTTATGTGAAGTGAGACTCTGGGAATTGTAGTCTTTAGACTGTTGGCCTTTTGTACCTATAGAGGAGCTCTGCTGTGACTGACAACTGAACCGACTAATCGAACCTTTTGAATCTAAGTGAAAGCCCCTGAGCTATCTGCTGGCAAGCCAGATTTGAGTTGGATGTTGAAGGAGCAGCACTGCTGTGTGTATTCGAGTGGCCCTTTGTGGCGAGGTTGCTCGGGAGAACTGTGGAAGGCCTGATTCATGGCCTACTCGCCTGCTGTCTGCACTGAGAGGGAGAAGAGGGCGTTTTGGATTGAATCCAATTTATAAAAATAAAGCAAGCTGCTGATTTATAGCCAGGCTCACCCTGTGAAGACCAAAGATTTTGCTGAAAGCGATTGGCCTGTCAGGACTTTAGCTACCGTAGTGCTCCCGGCAATTGCAGTGATTTTGCGATCGGGATCAAGGAGCAGCCTGCCTGGTATAGTATTTTTCCTTACATATAAATGTGCTCCGAACTGCAAGGGGTCACAATCTGGTTTCCCCTTCTGTCTATAAACTGTGTGCTACGGCTGGAAGTGTTTCCTGTCAGAATCGGACTGAACCTGCTGCCTGACACAGATAGGTCCTGCCCACGCTGGCTCCAGTCCCCTACCCTACTGCACAGAAAGATCCATCATTGAGGGCCAAGCTTCCTCTGGCAAAACCAGCCAGGCAGCCATCAGTCCTCTGGTGTTTAGCCTGGGTATCGTGAGTAATTATCAGGGTAGCTCCCTGCAACTTTTGTTTAATCAAAGTGTCATCTGATTGTTTGTGCTTTTCTTTCCACGAACTGAGCCATCCGCTCCAGATTGCAAATTGTGTGCATGTTTTTTCCATCACAGGGCCCCAACCAGCTGCAACGGACCTGGCTAGACCCTTTTCCCATTCTGGGTACCCAGAGAATGTGACTGGGTGGGACTCTAAGTGCATGCACAGTACTGTGATTATTAATGTGTTTAAGCTAATTAACCTGATTTTCCCCTTTCTTGTTACAGCCCACTGAATAGATCAGATCTGTTTGTTTCTGCAATTTACATTGACTGTGGTGTCAGTTTATGCTGAAGGTATTGCATTGTTGCTGTTGTACTGCCTCACCTTATTTTACAGGGGTCCCCAGAGTCAAGCTGAAGGAACCAGTCCTGGGGGTAAGAGCCAAGTACAAGTGTATGTGGTTTGCATATCAGGGATATTGGGAAGGTCGCTTCTATGTACTGTGTGGGCCACTAGTGGGAGATAAGGGGGGTCACAGTGTCCCAGAGGGCTGTGGCCTGGTTAGCGTAACCCAAACCAACCCAGACATTTGGGTGGAGGTGCCCTGCTCAGAACTCAGGCCCCTCAACCTGTTAGTAGCCAAGGAGGCAGGGGCAGTAACCCAAGGGATAGTGCCACCTAGGGGTTACAGATTTATTTGCTTCACACAAAGACTTGTTGCCTCTGTGATGGCAGTTTTGATGTTTCCCATTGTTGCTCCACCTCTCCTTTTCCCTGTTTGCTAGTGCTTTTCTGAGGCACTCTCCCATTTGGACAAAATCAGCCCTCCTGAAGTCCAGTATCTTCACTTTTGTATGGCTTGACTCTGTAGCTGAGTTTATCATGAACCACGCTGTTTGGTGGTCACTTGTTCCCAGATGGCTACCCACTTCTAGATCAGAGATCCTCTCTCCATCCCCATTTGAGAGTACCAGGTCTAAGACTGATCCCTCCTGAGTGTGTTCCAACACTAGCTGTCTGAGGCATGCCCTTGTAGGGCATCAATGATTGCCCTGCTTTTGGATGTACCTGCAGCAAAGGTGCTCCAGTTAACATCTGGCATATTCAGGTCTCCCATCAACAATAGCTCCCTTTTTCTGCCATCCTAAGGATGCCTTCTATCATTTCCTTGTCCATTTCCTCCCCTGAGATGGGGTCTGTATACAACCTCTGTGTGGATTGTGGTGCCATTTCCAGTCACCAGGGTGACCCACAGTGCCTCCTCTCCTCTGCTCCCTATTTACCCTTTAGTTCCATTGCTTTGATCCTTCCCTTAAATAGAGAGCTACTCCTCCTCCTCCTCCTCTTCTACCATCTCTGTCCCTCCTGTAGATTGTGTACCATGGTATGTTGACATTCCAGTCATGGTTCTCTGTGTACCATGTTTCTGTGACTGCCACAATATTCAGGCATCCCTCTTCCATCAAGCCCACCAGTTCAGGGAGCTAGCTTGTTACCTAGACTACGAGAATTAGTACTCATTAGTCTCCATTTTTGATGGCCTTACCCTTTTGCCCCATCCCTGTCCTTACTGCTTCTGTATTTTCTCCATTTACACCTGCCCTTCTCCTCATCGACTTCTCTATCTAGGTGTTTCCTCACTAACTTCCCTGATTTTTTTTTTTTTGGGGGGCTAAGATTTCCTTCTCCTTTTTCAGTGCCTCGCCCCGCTGGCTAGCTTAAAGGCCTGCCAATGAAGCATTTAAACCTATCACCTAGAATCCTGGTTCCCTCTTGCACAGATGCAGACCATCATGCCAGTATAAGCCTGCATCCCTCCAGGTGGACCCCAGTCCCCAGTGAAGTCAAAACCTGAGCTCTGCACCAGTGCTTCAACCACTGATTGAAGCCCATGGTGCAGAACACCTAACCTCACCCATACCATAGACAGGCAGCACCTCCGAGAGGTTACCATGCATGCTACTTGTCTAAGGCCCCGAACTCCTTCAACTCCTCCTGCACTGCTCTGATCCCTTTCCAAGCCAGGTCATTTGTCCCTAGGTGGACAATAACATCCAGCTCCCTCCTGCAGCTGCTCTGTGATCCTGAAGATTCGCTCCTTTCCTCCAAGCCATGGTGCCTGGTAGGCACCCACCTCCTCTCCCTCCCTCCCCAGTTCTACCCTCCTAACAATATAGTCCCTCACCAGGAGGAGGAGGAACCAGGCCAGTCCAGCACTAAAGGGAGGAACAGACATGGGAGCAGCCGTGGTGTGTTACAGGTTGCTAAATCTTCACCCCGAACATGAATTAACTCGTGGCAACAGAGCAGTACATCACTCCCAGATAAGGAGGAGGAAAACATGGGAAGAAGCTCAATTTAAAGAGAGGCACTATCAGAGTAAGGCTCTTACCAGTGCCAGTGGGTTCAAGAGCTTCACTCCTGGAATGTTCAGTAGTAAATCTCTGATCCTGGACTTAAGTTTCCATGCTGTTTTTGTTGTAAGGAAAATCCATACCTAAGAATGCCAGCAGCTCTCTCTCTGTCAATGTATCAGTTCGTGCTAAAAGTTTAGCCCCATGGATCTGCATTATTACAAGGCTTTAGTAACTGAGACCCTGAGCTCTAATAATCGTTTAGGAGCTCAGGAGAATAAAAAGTGATTTGTTTGAAGAAACTGGAATTGAGTTTTGATCTATTTATATGGGAAGGATTTTAATGAATTCTAAGTCCTTTAGTTTTTAGGGATTTCACAGTTTTCCTGGGGTATGAAGTTTCAAGATCCTTACGCCTCCTGCTCCAGATCCGATGGGTTAAAGAAGTTTGAAGATGATCTGACCACTCTGCCTGTCAGATTTCCTTGCTGGGGAGATGCTGAGCATCCTTCAGGGCTGTGTCTGTGGGTTTGAAGACATCTCAAGGTAAGACACCCATGTCTTGTGCTGATTTTAAGTTAGAGAGAACTGATGAGGTTCTAGATTCTGGGAGCCCTTCCTCCTAACACCTGGCCCTTTGACATTGGGAAGGGGCAACAGATTGTGAGGGCTCATCTGGGATCCTTTCTCAGCAGGTTGCTTGCCCCTATTTGAACCTGGAGGTGTTGGTGGGACCGGCTGCCTTGGGCTTGGTAGCGATGCAGTTTCAGTGGGGTGTGGTGCAGGGTAGGCTTGTTTTGGGATGGCTAGGCCTCCTCTTTCTCTGGTCCTTAGTGTTCACGTTCATGATTGGGAGGTCACATGCACCCTCAGCCTCTCTGATTGGCTGATGGTAAGGTGAGAGAGAGTAGGTCTGTGAGCAGGCGCCATTTTGCTGATGAGATAGGAGAATTAGCAGCTTACTAGTGAACTCCTGATCGGATTTGCAGATGAGGTAAACATAGAAACATAGACTTTGATGGCAGATAAGGACCGCCTGCCCACCTAGTCTGCCCATTTCCCTACCTAATGGATAAGCTGCAGATCCTAGTTAACCAATAGCCTGTTTCTTCCTCCCCACAAGAATTGCCTTATGTCTGTCCCACGCATTCTTGAATTCTTCCACAGTTTTAGACCCCACAACCTCCTCAGGAAGGCTGTTCCATGCATCCACCACCCTCTCTGTGAAAAATACTTCTCACATTGCCCCTGAGCCGTCCTCCCTCTATCTTCAAATTGTACCCCTTGTTCTTGCACATCTCTTTTCTGAAAGATGCTACCCTCTTGGACTTTGTTGATTCCACTGAGGTACTTAAAAGTTTCTATCATGTCCCCCTCTCCCTCCTTTCCTCAAGGGTATACATATTAAGCTCCTTTAGTCTCTCTCCTCATATGGCTACTCTTGCAGACCTTGCACCATTTTAGTTGCCCTCCTCTGGACTGCCTCCATCCTATCTATGTCCTTGCAGAGATGGGGTCTCAGGAACTGGATGCAATACTCAGATGGGGTCTCACCAACTGTCTGTACAGAGGGATAACAACTTCCTGTTTTCTGCTGGTGTTGCCTCTCCCTATACATCCCAGTATCCCCCAGCCCTCCTACTGCCTTCAGCATTGCTTGCTAAACCTAAGGTCATTTGATATGATTATCCTAGGCCCCTTTCCATTTTTATTGTTGTTACTGCCTTCCCCATTGTGTAATCTTCCCTGGGTTGTTGTTTCCCAGGTGCATTATTTTGCACTTTTTGCATTGTATCCAAGCTGCCATACTTCTGACCATTCCTCCAACCTTGCCAAGTCCCTTCTGATCCTTTCCACGCCTCCTTGTGTATCAACCTTGTTGCAGATCTTTGTATCATCTGCAAAGGCATACTTTTCCTTCCAGTCCCTCTGCAATGTCACTTATAAAGACACTGAAAGGACTGGACCCAGTACTAAGCCTGCGGTACCCACTAGTAACCCCTCTTTCTTCAGAGTGGACTCCATTTATAATTACCTTCTGTGTCCTGTTGTCCAGCCAATGTTTCCAGGCTAACACCTGGGACCTACTCCCAGGTGCTTAATTGTGATTATTAATTTTTGTGTGGGACTGTGTCAAATTCCTTGCTAAAGTCTAGGTAGGCCATGTCCATAGCCCTCCTGGTCTACTACTTTGGTCACCCAGTCAAAGAAATCAATTAGATTTGTCTGACATGACCTTCCCCCTGTGAACCCATGCTGCCTTGGGTCCTCGCCCCACTGGCCTCTAGGTACTCAACAGTTCTTTCCTTCAGAAGTGATCCCATCACTTTCCCTACCACAGAGGTCAAACTGACAGGTATGTAGTTTCCTGCCTCTGTCTTGCTCCCACTTTTGTGAAGGGAATCACATCCACTTTCTCCAGTCCTTAGGTACCACACCATCCTCCCATGATTTGTTAAAAAGGTTGTCAATATTGTCACTAGTTCTCCCCTTAATTCTTTTAGAATTCTGGGGTGAATTCCATCAGGCCCCATTGCTTTGTCCACCTTCAGGTTTAGGAGTTCTTTCAACCCTTTCTTCTGTGAAAGGACTGGGATCGACCCCCTATCCAGAGTGCTTCTGTTTATTGTATTAGGCACCCTCCTCCTGTTTTGTGAATACTGAGTAGAAGTATTCGATCTCGGTATTCATGCTTTTTCACTGTCCCTCTGTGCCCACCCACCGTCCTTTCTATTCAGCCTCACTATCCCTCCTTTGTCTTTCTACGCCCTTATGTACTTATAAAAGGTTTATCCACCTTCTTAACTGAGTTGGCTATCTGTTCCTCAGTTTTGGCCTTTGCTATTCTGACTTCCTCCCTGATTCCTTCTGCCTTAACTGGTACAGTTCTCTGTCCCTACTCCTTCTGTGTTTCCTTATACTTCCTAAATGCTATATTTTCTCCTAACCTTCCCGCTACCTCTTTTGAGAACCACAGTGGCTTTTTCTTTCCTTTTGATTTGTTTATTTGCGTCACAAAAAGGCTTGTTGCCTCTGTGATGGCAGTTTTGATGTTTACCCATTGTTGCTTCACCCTCCTTCTGAGCTTGTTTGCTAGTGCCTTTCTAAGGCACTCTCCCATCTTGGCAAAGTCAGCCCTTCTGAAGTCCAGAACCCTCACTTTTGTATGACTTGACTCTGTAGCTGAGTTTATCGTGAACCACGCTGTTTGGTGGTCACTTGTTCTCCAGATGGCTTCCCACTTCTAGATTTGAGCCCTCTCACTGTCCCCATTTGAGAGTAATGAGGTCTAAGATTGCTCCTCATAAGTGTGTTCCAAAACTAGTTATCTGAGGCATGCCACCTGTATGGCATCGAGAATTGCCCTGTTGTTGATGTAGCTGCAGCAAAGGTGCTCCAGTTAACATCTGGCATATTCAGGTCCCCATCAACAGTATCTACCCTTTCTCTGCCATCCTAAGGATGCCTTTTATCATATCCTTGTCCATTCCCTCTCCCTGACATGGAGGTCTACATACAACCCTGTGTGGATTGTGGTGCCATTTCCAGTCTCTAAGGTGACCCACAGTGCCTCCTCTCCTCCCTGTTTATTCTTTTGTGCCATTGCTTTTATCCTTCCCTTACATGAGAGCTACACTTCCCCTCTTCTACCTCCCTGTCTTTCCTGTTGGCTGTGTACCTGGTATGTTAACATTCCAGTCATGGTTCTCTGTGTACCATGTTTCTGTGACTGCTACAATATCCAGGCATCCTCTTCCATCAAGGCCACAAGTTCAGGAGCTTGTTGCTGGAGCTATGGGCATTGGTACTCATTACCCTCCATTTCTTGATGGCCTTACCCTTTGCCCCATCCCTGTTCTTACTGCCTTTGTCATGTTCTCCATTTACCCTGCTCTTCTCCTATTGACATCTCTGTCTTGGTGTTTACCTCACTAACTACCCTGATTTTGGGGGTGGGGTTAGGATTTTCATTCTCCTTTCCTGTGCTTCCCCTTGGCTAATTTAAATGCTTGCCAATGAGCATTTAAACCTATCACCTAGGATCCTGGTTCCCCAGGACAAAAGCATGCCATCACATCGGTATGCATACATCACTCCAGGTGGACCCCCAGTCCTCAATGAAGCCAAATCTCTGAGCTCTGCACCAGTTTTTCAACCACTGATTGAATCCCATGGTGTGGAGCACCCTAGTCTCATCCATGCCATAGACAGGCAGCACCTCTGAGAAGGTTACCATCGTGCTACTTGTCTAAGACCCCTCCATAACTCCACAAACTCTTTCTGCACTGCTCAGTCCCTTTCTTAGCCAGGTCATTTTGTCCCTAGGTGGACAATGACATCCAGCTTCCTCCCCGTGCAGCTGCTCCAGCGATCCTGAGGATTTGCTCCCTGTCCCTCCAAGTCATGGTGCCAGGCAGGCAGCTTACCTCCCCTCCCTTCCTCTCCCTAGTTCTACCCCCTAACAATGGAGTCCCCACCAGGAGTTATTTCCTTCCCTTGTGGGGTCCCATGCCACCCTCCTGTGGGTCTTCTTTGTGGAGGTTCCAGCATCATCCTTGGTCTCCACTGCGGGTGCTTCCATAGGGGAACCACACTTGCCAGAATGGCATATGAATTGTGGAGAGGTAGAACTGGAGGAAGGTCTTCATTCAACTAACTTGTGTTCCCCTTCACGGAGTGAGAAAAGAAAAAAAAAGAGGAAAGGTTGGAAGGTAGTTTGGCTGGCAGAAGTTAAAAGATGGCTTGCAGAGGACAAAAATGTCTGAAGAATTTACTCCTCTGAGGGACCATAGGTAATGGTTTCCACCTCCCTCCTAACATGGTTGTGATCCGGCCCAGTGGTGCTGAGGGTTGAGGTGCTGGATGCCATACCGTGCTACGAGGTGACCAAGGTTCAGGAACAGACCATGTCGCTTGGGGTCTGCAGGAGGAGGAAGGATTTCACCGTAAACAGCTTTTCTTCCTCAGGGAGGGGAGAGTGTGGTGCGCCGGACGGACACCCGGGCAGTGGCTGGGTGTCAGCACAGGCACGCCACTCAGACGAAGGGAGGACACCCATCCAGGGCATCTGTCTGCTTCCATGGAGCATGGGGCAGCTGCCTCTCCATTGCGGCTCGGCGTACTGGGGAGAAAAAAGAAGTGGAAAATGGCAGGGAGCTGATGGGGTCCATGATGACCTAACGCATTTGGGTTATAGTGCACGAAGTCCCTCTGCAGGAGGGCTGGAGCAACCTGTTGGCTCCCACGGATGAGCCATAAAAGCATAAACAAAAAATCAAGGTTGTGGAGCTCAGAATGGAGGGGTCAGGTGGACGAAAGATATATTCAGTGCGGATTAGGGGAGAAGGAGTAGTCCGACTGCCTATATGTACGATCTGCTCCAGCTCTGTCCTTGGAGGTATTTTTTGATCATGCTCCACTGATTTTTAATTGGGGTACCCTTCCAGTACTTAGGGGGAACACCATCTGTATGTTCTCGAGGGTGTAGAAGCTGGGGCCCTTGAGAAGCTCATGCTCCAGGACAAAGGGAGAAATGGGGAGAAGCCAAGAGAACTGTCCCCAGATGTAGTTGTGGAAGAGGAAAAGAGGGGTGGGGTGGGGAGCAAAGAAATCTGCCCAGCTACCAGTCACTGGCTGCCCGCTATCACCATGGCAGAGGAGGGACAGGGGCCTGTGTGCACCATCAGGTGAGCCCCCAGGGTCTAGGGGTCCCCAGCAGCATCTCTGTCTGGCAACAGCCCATCGGCCCTTCCGCCAAGTTGGAGGCATCTCCGCAGTGTGTGTACCCATCCTGTTATCAAGTTGGGAGCTTCTGGAGTGTCTATTGAGTGAGTGAGTGGAGATTCCAGAGGAGTCTGAGTTTGATGATGAAAAATTGCTTTTCAAGCGATTCCAGTTTGCTGATTATGAAGTTCAGCAGGCTATTCTGGCCCTTCCACTGCCCTGTTATCCCCTGGCAGACAGAACCCCACATCTGCTGTGCGCTCTAAGGTTTTGAGGGTCTGCATGGCTGGACCCATGAGAAGTGACCCTCTCAATGTGGCCTATCATAATGCAGTATGGCTGGAACCTAGACTGGCCAGGACTATCAGTGTTAGAGAGCTACCCAATGGTCCCAGGCAGAGTGGTGGATAAGGCAACAGATCCACATCTAGTACCCTTCTGCAGACTATCCATATTTATCAGAAAGGATATCAGAGGTTATTGAATAAATGTGTGAGGAATGGGTATATAATGAGCAACTCTGGAAGCTGCGAGCCAGGCCTGCCTGGAAGTTCAATTCAACCATCCCAGCAACTGTTTCAGAAAGCTCATGCCATGTATAGCCTAGAGGTTAGTGTAACGAGCTGTGAATGAGCTTGGTTCAGCAGACCTGGGTTTGATTCCCCCAACCTCCACTTCCATACTGTGTGACTCTGAGCAAGTCACTTAACCAGCCTAAAGCTCCCATGTCACACCTGAAAACAGGCAGTTGTGCCTAGTGGGCCTTACCGATTTACAAAGAATAAAAACAAATGTGTTTCCCCACACCTTGACTCTGTTCAAGTATTTTGCTCTAGTTCAGGACTTACTAAGCTGCAGAATGAAGTTTATATCATTGTCATGGATTTATTTGGGAACCTCACTACTAAGCCATATCCTGACTTTTATTTTCCACAGATGGAGGTCCCGCCTTTTAAGCCTTAGCAAACTGTGAACTGTGCTAGGAAGATTGCTCACGGAGCAGGAGTCCATTTCAGGACTGTTGTATTCTTAGCTTAAATTTCTAGTTTAATGATTCTAGAGATCTGGAGCAGTAATAATCTGAATTTTGTTTTAAAAGTGAGAATAGTCATAAAGATACTAATCTTATAAATCTATTTTATTTGATTGAATTATTAAGTTAAGGCTGAGTATTTAAACTCTACCTTGTGTGAGTGTGTATGTGTAACCCCCTGTTACCCGGGGTTACTAGAATCCCAGTAAGACCTAGTGGTAGGGAGGAAGGCAGCTTGTGAAACTCCAGTTAAATGGATTTCACACTGTCTCACTCTGTTCTCAATCTCAGCTGAGACTGAGGGATGACATCACCATAGAACTGTTGCAGCTGCATGAGCCACATTGGAATCTGCAGATGGGAGTTAGGTTAGAATGTTGGGAGTTTTTGAACAGTGAGCAGCAGCAGTTGTGTGTGAGCAGTGAAGAAGAGGAGCACAGCAGTCTGTGTACAGGCTCTTGGAGCCCTAAGCTCTGATACAGAGCTACTTCTAAGGAAAGGTGTGTGTTTCTGCCAAAGAGGAACACAGTAAGCTATTCTTGAAGTGGTGGAGACTGCTGTTACTGGTCTGTGCCGCCCCCATCCCTGAGGGGATGGGGGTAGAAGATTTGCCTGTTTATTCTAGGGTCAACCCCTGGTTCCTGCTAGGAAGTAGAAGCTGCCTTATTTTTTTTCCAAGAGTGTTGTGGTACCAGAAGCTGTCAATATTCACCTGTGGGGCACCTGCAACCAAAGGGTGAGTTCTGCTCTTGTCAAAGGGCCTATGTTTCACCTGAACTGTGTTAAAGTGGGGTTGGACTGCTGAATTAGTGGGAGGCCTAGAAGAACAGGCTTAGCCAAAGTAAAAGTATGTTCAAGTCCAGCACAAGGGAAAGCCAAGACATGTAGAGGAAATGTGGTATACATTACCATTTAATCTACATTGCCAAGCTTTTCAGGAAGAGATGTTTAAGTATGTTTGAATCTAATACAAGGGAAAGTCAAGACATGTAGAGATGTACTATACATTTACCTTTAATCTACATTGCCAAGCTTTCAAAAGAGTTGTTTAATGTCCAGAGAAATGGCGGGTATGAATTGTGGGAGCTGGAGGTGGAGACCCCCACCTTTAGTAACCAGGTTCACCTCTACGGATTTGCTCTGTGGCCCTTTTACTTTGCCCCAGGCACTTGGCCAGTGCTGAGGAAGTACCCAGATGTGGGTTGAAAATTTCCTTAAGGAGCCACATGCTCTAAGGTGGTTTGGGAGCCACCAACAGAAAATGTGTCCACTGCCATATGGACAGGGATCGGGTGGCGGCAGGGAGCTGGGCCAGGAAAAACCCAAATAGTGTACAAGTCGGACTGTGTACCCAAAGCTGCATACAAGTCTGGGCTGTGTGTCTGCTGGGTCCGGAGCCTGAGGGCTGAAGTGTTGAAGTATTCTGTACTCTTATCTGCATTACCAGGAATGTAGCCCGTGGGGTCCATCTATGCTTTGTTTGTTCAGTTTGGATGTGAATAAAAGCCACACTTTAGAATCTCATTCCTGGTATTGGACATTACAGTTATGCTTCCTGTGTCGGATTTACTTGGGTGCCCTGTGCAGAGTAGCCAAACCTAGGCCCCTTGTGCCGATAACGTAGTCCTCCCTGAACCCAGTCCCCACCTGGTACTGCTGTCAGCTTCAACAGCATACCACCTGTCATTTGCAAAAAGGCAGGGTGAGGGGTTATATGAATTTTGAGAGTTATTATTATTAAAGTTCTTTGGGCTTTGTCCAGCTTTGGTGGGTGGTATAGGAGGGAACCTAAAAGTATGTACAGTATATACTTATATTTTCACTAATCATAAGGTTCAATGATCAAAATGTTTCTTAATGTTATTTAAATGTAATTTAAAAGCTTGAGGCCTCCTGGCACAGGTAAGTTAGGATCTTTTATTGGGTTTTGGTGGGTTGTAGTGGTAGCTGGGGAGGTTTTTCCTGTGGGTCAAATTCTGTGGGTGCCCCCTCAACATGCTGGGGAGTGCACATTACCAGTTTGTTGGGATGAGGGGCCTGCTTAGCCCTTCTGCCCCATTTCCGGGAGAAATGGATTTTAGGTGGGGGAGGTGTAAGCCCCCCTCATAGGTGGGCTTATTCTTACCCTTAGGGATCCCCCCAGTGCTTAGGAAGTTGCACACTGAGGGGATATTTTACGTTGCCACCACTTGGGGCCATGGAGTAGGTGGCTATATAGAGAGGAGTTAGAGGAGAGAGGAAGATACCAGCAGGAGTGTCTGTAGGGCAGTTCAAAGGGACCCCTCCTCTTAGTCTGGTCAGTGGTTTCGGCAGTGGTTCACCTGGTCCTGGATTTGGAGTCTCCAGGGAGGTGGGCAGATCAGGCAGTTGTAGTCATTGGATCCAGGGTTCCTTGAGTCAAGTGGTGAGATCATCTGGTGGGGCAGAAAGAGTTCATAGAGCAGGTAGAAAGGGCCCCGGGTGAGGGGTTGGGCCCAGTATGTGAAATGGTGTTTTGGACATCGGGGGATGTGGAGGTGGTGGCAGGGCCTCTGCAGGATCAGAGGATGGTGGCAGTTCTTCCCAATCCCATTTTCCCATGTGACACGTTGGCTCAAGAGTTTGGAAGGTGGGAGTGGCAGTCTGGACTCAAAGGACTCAATGTGTAGGCCTTTAGGCCGATATAAGCCATCACTCATCTCAGGAACCAGGATTTCTTTGGGAAGGAGGGAGCCACTGTAACTGTTTGTGGAGGGCTTGGCTTTGGGGAGAGCCATGGGGAATGTAGTAGGGAGAAAGTCCGAGGGACCAGGCCGATCCAGGACTAAAGGGAGGGACAGATATGGGAGCAGCCATGGTGTGGTACAGGTTGCTAAATCTTAGCCCCAAGCATGAATTAACTCAGTGGTAGTAGAGGAGTACACGCTCCACTAATGAGGAGGAAAACATGGGAAGAAGCTCAGTTTAAAATGAGGCAGTAACAGAGTAAGGCTCTTGCCTGTGCCAGTGGGTTCAGGAGCTTCACGTTCCTAGAGAATGTTCAGTAGTAATTCTCTGATCTGAAGTTAAGTTTCCATGCTGTTTCTGTTGTACGGAAAATCTGTGCCTAAGAATGCCAGCAGCTTTCTCTGTCAGCATAACAGCCTGTGTGAAAAGTTTAGCCCCATGGAGCTACATTATTACAAGGCTCTAAGTAACTGGGACCCTGAGCTCTGATTATTGTTTAGTAGCTCAGGAGAATAAAAGTGATTTGTTTGAAGAAACTGGAATTCAGTTCTGATAATTTCCATAGAAGGATTTTAATGAATTATAAGTCCTTTAGTTTTAGGGATTTTCACAGTTTTCTGGGGTCTGAAGTTTCAAAATCCTTATGCCCTCCTGCTCCATGTCTGGTGGGTTGAAGAAGCTTGAAGATGATCTGACCAGTCTGCCTGTCAGATTTCCCTGCTGGGGAGATACTGAACATTCTTTGGGGTGTGGTGTCTGTAGGGCTGAAGATGTCTCAAGGTAAGACACCCATTTTTATGCTGATTTTAGTTAAAGAGAACTGATGAGGTTCTAGATTCTGGGGCCCCTTCCTCCATAACACCTGGCCCCTAGACATTGGGAAGGGGTGACTACAGTAAACTGTACATATTTGGGTAAAGATTACATATTTGGGTAAAGACAGTTGAGTTCCTTTGTAGACTAAAGCACAACTGAGCTAAGTAGATAATATGTTCCTTTCTTTTTATAATGGTATTTATCCTTCTTCATGTCAGGATGGGCGGCTGGGTTTGCTCTGTCCCATCAGCCTCTCCATCTTTTACTCTCCTCTGTTAGACCAGGAATCAGTATCCCCACAGATTCCCCTTAGGCAGGGGCCTAGAAGAGAGCCACCCCCAGAACACAAATCCAGGCAGTCCCACATCCTGAAAGAGTAGGCGGCCAACGGCTTGATGGACATGGCTTCATGGAGCCATCCTCCAGGTTTTCCTCCTGATGTTTTTCCTGGCACCTCACATGATGTGCAATCAGCACCATGTGTATACTCCACCTCTGAGGAGTATGCCCCAGTGCTCTGTCACAGAGCCCCTCAGAGGTGACTCGCACACACCTCTGCCCAGGTTCTTCCAGGTGGCAGTCGATTGCCAAGCCATGAAGTCCCCTCTTCCAAGGGAGGAGCAGTCTGATGGATGCTTAATACTCCCTCCTCCCTCCCTCCCTCGGCCGACCCCGAGTGACCTGCCTCCATTCCTAAATGCTGGTCACTGGCATGGGGAAAGATAAGATGCCTATGTCACCTCTGCCTCTTTATCACTGGGCTGGCTCGATAATATATTTCTTATCAGTAAATTGTATCTCCTAACAGCCTGATTTTTAACCTAAATAAATAAAATGCCCCACAAACCAATGAGTCTGTGATCAGTTACATTTGATATTACTCTGATCTTTTGTAGAAGGTATTCAGTGGTGTACTGTTGTCTTGTATATCCCTCACTAATGCATTACTCAGCAGATATGATGTATACATTACATGACTGCTAAAACTATAAATCAAATCTATGTGCTGTTTTAATTAGATACAGTATAATGGAACTTTACCATCCAGTTGGTTACCATGGTTTAAACACAGTCGATGGCAATGATCTTTATCCTGATGATGCCCTGAAAAACTCCCATTCATTGAGTTAACAGAGCAGAGTGTGACATATCTTATGTATCTGATTTTGAAATCCCCATGGAAGCTCCTGCAATTGCAGGAATTTTTATTTAAAATAACCAGCCATTATTGTAGAAATTAGCACTCTTATGTGCATTATACGCCATATGGCTAAAGAAAATGTCATACTATCACAGTCCCTGTTAAAACAATTTTTGCATCTTTTGCAGGAACCCAGTTAATTTCTGTACATGTCTTATATGCCTGATTTAAATTTTAGTTAGTTGTCTCCATGATCTGTGCTAAACAGGTTGCTAGAGGAAGGTGTTTTGCTTCCATTGCAAAGAAACCTATTTTATTTGCCCAAACGTAGTGAATAAATGTTTTTTTTCAGGGGTGGGGGTGGATGTTACATCATATCAACCATGATTGGCACATTCATTTTGTTTTAAACAATAGCCTGGGTGGGTTAACTACCTACTTACCCTTGGACCTGGAAAATGAGTCTAACTGCTCAATTTCAGAAGCACAGAAATTAACAAATTTATTATCCATATGCAGTAGAACAGTATTTCAGTATGTGTGTGCATGCAGGTTGTCACACATATTCTTAGCCCTGCTCAAAACCAGCTGTTACTGTTTTTATTGAACTCTACAAATGTTAAGTCTATGTGTATTGTATTTTGTTAACATAACTACAATTTCAAGTGCAATTGATGATTTATATATCACAAAGCTTTTTCTTTTTATTAAACAGTTATTTAATACAGTTATTACTTCTGCCACCCATCAACATGATCACGCCTTGGACCTGGTATTCTCCCTGGGACTCAAGTCAATATGCTTGAGATTAATCTGGTTAGTTGGTTTGGATCACTGTGTGATCTGGTTCAGTTTCAGGGCCCCTCTTGTTGCTCATCATCTGTGGAAGTGATCCAGTACCACCCTTTGAGGGCTTGGAATGGTATCCTGTATACAGGGTGACCACGACTGAGCACTTTCAAAAGGGCAACCCAGCTGGCCCAGTGGCACTGAGGGTTGAGGTGCTGGGACGCTACACCACGCCACGCTGGTGATCCGGGTTCGGAATGAGCTTGGGTTGTTAGGGGTCAGCAGGGAGGACTGGGATTGAGCATCAGGAGACAGTTCTCCTAGTCCTGGGGTGGGATGGGGACTTTACATCATGCTGCGGTGACCTCTGGGGATGCCAGAGGTGCCACAGGCAGCAGTGTAGCGGAGGGGGACCACGACGGACGTTTGCATGTCACGCACAGACGCCATTGCACATTCTGTGGTCCCAACGGGAAAAGAACAGGGAAAATCGCAGCACGGGTCCGAGGCAGCTTGATAGCTGCAGCTCCACCAGCCGATGATACCTGGGCATATGCCAGTAGTGGTTCCTTGCCGGGCATGGGGGCTATGGGGGCCCCCTTGCAGGTGTAGTTGTGTCTTCCAGCTGGGCATGCAACTTTGGGGTTGGCGTGGACAGCAGCAGTGGCTGGATGTACAAAGCAGGACTGTGGCTGCAGTAAGAGAAAATGTTAAATATTAAAAAAAAAGGGCAACTCAATCATGGCTTCTGTGCAGGGGCTACCTGGCGGGGGTGACCAGATTGGGGTAGGCGAATATAGTGACGGGATGTCGCTATGTATACACACGATGCAGGGGCGGGGACCACGCTGTGCAATGGGCTGAAAGGGCAGGGAGGGTTTGTGGGGTGTGGTGCAGCAATGGGCTGCCAAGCTGACTGTGGTGTGGTGGGTTGGTGGCAGGCTGGGGTTGGGGGTGCTGGGTGCAGGTTCTGGGTGCGATTGTGTTTTTGTGCTGGGTCATTTTTTTAAGTTTTGCACCCTCCCATGACATGCACCCCCTGGAGATGAGAATCCTTTAGTAGAGAGGTGCGTGGGTGATGTCGCCACCTCCACATAAAAACAGAACACTGTAGATCCCAGGTGCCCTCTTGTAGTTTGCCACGAGTGTACATCACTGAAATTCATTTTGGTGACGACACTCACCCAAATGGCGATCACTATTCACGAATCACCATTATCACATGGAACCATTGGAATGGATGGAGTGATGGCAGTGTTTGAGACTTTGGAAATGTCCATGTGTGCTGGGATGGAGGCAGCGGGGGGCCTATGACAGGGTGGTTACTGAGGCATTCGACTGTGTAACACCAGTCCATGTACATCCTCTGGTGGTACATCTTGGCTCACCATGATCTGAAGGTGAGTCGAGGGCTTTAATGACCAGGGGATGAAGGCTGGACCATCATTGAGGAGGTCCAAGGCCTGGCAGGAAAACTAGTTCTGATTTCTCATTATTAAGAATATCAGAAGGAATCACTCAGAAAAAAGGCAGATTTTGTGTTGAGAGAGTTGCTGCTGGGAGGAACAGACCGGCTAAACTCTTTGAACTGTAGACAAGCTTCTCCACCCTCCCTGTCTGGAGCCAATGACAGAAATTACACCCACAAAATGCGAGGAGTTTGCTCATTTTTTCTCAGATAGGGTGTCCTCCATCAGGGCTGGATTACTCCAGCTGGGCCAAAACAGCCCAGCAGTGGTGGTTCTGTGGATCAGAAACTCAATCAGTGGTCTTAGGAGGAGTTTGACCAGTAACAATAGAAGAGGTGTGAGGTGATCCCAGAGCTGCAGCCAACATTCTATATTCTGGATCCAGGCCTGACATAACTACTAGTCAGTTGTGTTGGGCATCTGTGCCTGGTGTTCACTGAGATTGTCTGGTGTCGCTATCAGAGGGATGTTTCTGGTGGTGCAAAATTGACTGGTGAAACCTCTTTTGAAGAAACCTTCTCTGGACCCAGACATTTTGGCAAATTACTGCCTATTCTCTAACCTTCCCTTTTTGAGAAAGTTTATTGAGAAATCTATTGTGCTCCAGCTTGAGGTACACCTCACAGTCTTTGACATTTTAAGCCTCCAGTCTGGATTTAGATACAGGCATAGCATGGAGACTGCACTGTTCAGGGTGCAATATGACCTGCACAGGGTGAGGTATGAAGAAGAACAGTCAATTCTTGTTCTCTTGGATATCTCATCAGCATTTGATACTGCTGTTTGCAGTCTATATGCTACCTCTGGGCAAGATCATTAGACATTATGTGCATGGATTTTATTGCTATGCAGATGATACCCAGCTTTATGTCTTTTGCTCTCGGGACCCCAGGTACAGTTGGCGTGTTAAAGGTGCCTCACGAGATCCAAGACTGGATGTTATTGAGCTGGATGAGACTGAACCAAGTGAAAACTGATGTCCTAGTGATTGAGCCAGGCCATGGAGGAGAGTAGCAGCTACTGAGAGAGAGAGAGACTGGGCTTGGCTTGGTCCCTCTGGGCTCTCAACTGCTACTAAGGTGAAGAATGTGGGACCCCAGTAGAGCCACTTTACCTCCTCCCAAAGTTCATAAAACACTCATTTCTCCACCTGGTAGACCCATTGTTAGTGGCATCGGTTCACTAACTGAGCCGTTATCTAAATTCCTGGATGTTCACTTGAGACCTTTGAGAATGGTCTTCCTGCATTCCTTCAAGATACTACAGATTTACTAAATGTTCTGAATACCTTGACTTTCTCTGAAACAATGAGTTTTGTGACACTAGATATAGAATCTCTCTATACTAGCATCTCAAATCAGAGATTCAAGGGAAAATCCTACAGAATGTTTATTAAAGTTATTAGACTATATTCTCACTGGCAATATTTTTTGTTTGATAAAACTTGGTACCAACAAATCAAAGGTACAGCGATGGGGGCCACACCCCTCCTGGCTAATTTGTATGTGGGAGCATGGGAGGAGAACTATGTATTGAATGCTAATGTGAATCCATTTTTGAAAAGATTAAATGTTATAAGAGATATATAAACGATATAATAATTTAGTGGGAAGGCAGTGAATTTGAAATGTGCTCTTTTGTTAACTATTTACATTCTACCAATTGTTCTCTGAAATTTACATGGAAACCCATGCCACTTCTATAGATTTTTAGATATTACTATCTTCAAGGTAAATTATGGAAAGATGGAGACCAGTCTCTTTAGGAAAGAAATAGCAGGAAATACCCTCCTGTTGGCTAACAATTGTCATCCTCCCCATATAACTAGGAATATTTCAAAAGGTCAAATGATGCATATTATTTAAGTACCTCAGTGGAATCAACAAAGTCCAAGAGGGTAGCATCTTTCAGAAAAAGAGACGTGCAAGAACAAGGGACACAATTTAAAGATGGGGGGGGTTCGGGGCAATGTGAGGAAGTATTTTTCACAGAGAGGGTAGTGGATGCATGGAACAGCCTTCCTAAGGAGGTTTTGGGGGTCTAAAACTGTGGGAGAATTCAAGAATGCATGGGACAGACATAAGGCAATTCTTGTGGGGGTAGGAAGAAATAGGCTGTTGGTTAACTAGGACCATGGGCCTATCCTGTAGGTAGGGAAATGGGCAGACTAGGTGGGCCAAGCGTCCTTATCTGCTGTCAAAGTCTATGTTTCTATGTTAGATGCAATTGTAGTACTCAGGAGGATTTTAAGCTACGTGCTACAGATCTGGGGGCAAGACTCAAAGAAAGAGGTATAGCAACAAGAATGTTATGCTAGCCAAGGAAACGATTAGTAATATGAATAGGGATGATTTACTGAGAAAAGGGATTCATCTCCTGTAGTGAACACTAGTATTAATTTTGTTACTACAGTCTCTGCACACGCACATATTATTCAAGAAGTTGTATATAAGAACTGGTATGCTTCAAACTGATCCGGTCTTAGATTTTATACATAGGAATTGCCAAGAATGGCATATAGGAAGGCTATGACCCTAGGAGACACCCTTATGCACAGTCATTTTAAAAGAGAAAAAATGAGACTTGGCTTACAAGAGGTGTGTCTGGTTGTTTTTCAATGTAAAGATGCACAGTTTGCAATCATGTGCAACCAGCTAAAAATTTAGTACTGTTAATGTAAATAAGGAATTTGAGATCAGACAGATTATTCTTGTGATACAAGTGGGTTATCTACTTGGCTACATGCAGCTGTAAGGCTTTCTATGTAGGGAAGACCATTAGGAATTTTAAAACAAGAGTTAGTGAATATTTGAGAGCTATACAGAAACAAGACCCTACTTATGCTATAGCAGCACACATTCATGATAGTGAAGTAGGAAGTGTACATACTTTCTCCTTTATAGCCATTGATAAAGTTAATTTGAATCCTAGAGGTAGCAATTACAATGATTTGGTTTTGATCAGAGAATCTTTTGGATTATTAATTTGAAAGCAACTCAGTATCCAAGTCTAAATACTAATTTTGACCTTAAACCTTGAGAAAAGAAGAAAATTTTTTTTAAATAAAGTGTGTAGTTCTAGCTTGTATTTGCTGTATTTTTCAACTAAGGCATAGAAATGTATTTTATGTAGGTATGTATTATATCCTATATAATTATTTGGTTTCTTTCCCCTCCTCCTCCCCCAATCCTTTAAATTTCACCCCTTTTTTTTACTATCTCTCTGTAAAGGTCTATTTTGAAAATGTTTTTGTTCTAATGACAGTCACGTGAAACATCATGTTGGACCAATCACAGAGGAGATTTTAATGATGTCATGAGTTAATTGATTATAGTATTTAAGTCTGTGTGTTTGTTAGTTGTCAAGCTTTTGCTAAAAGGACCATAGTCTGAAACACGTCAAGCGTACTACTACATGTATTTGGAATAAATTTGGAGTAAGATTTGTTATTCTTCTGGAGCCCTGTGTGTTTCTTCTGGTTGGTGAGTGCCCACCTGTTTGTGCAGTTTATTTTCTTGGAAGGAGCACCACTGTCCCAGTGCAGCCATTCTCTCTAGTCAGAATGGCAGTTTATATCACCAACTTGCATTAGCTAGCAAGTCATTTTAGAATCTGCAGACATGGAAGACACACACCAGCCCAAACATGCTGTGCTACTTCAGAATAATACAGACATGGAGACTGGTTTCAGAACAAAATCAAATTTATTTGACCCCAATTCACTAAACCTCTGAAAAGAATACTTACATGTCACAGATCTGATGTGTGAAAATAGTTTTAATATCTTATTCATTTCCTATCTACTTTAAGAAATATTAAAAAATAGATTGGATAGCTAGATAGACAGACAGACAGACAGAGAGATCAGGGAATTGGCAGCTCTCTGCTCCAATTGAAGCAGGCAGCATTACTCCAGCTGCAGTTTTACAAGTCAATAAGGTCCCACTGTTCTCATACAGAGAACATGGGTGAATAGCTTCTCTCACTAAGCTGGGCACCCTGGATTTTGGGATGCCCAGAAAATGTATTTCTGGCTTTATTTAAAAAACACCAGAATCCAGCTAAATGGTTCCAGTTTAACTAGGTTCATTTTTTTGATCAGTTGTTTTATGTATTTTCATTGTTTTTATTTTGGGGAAAAACAAGATGGCACCACTTAACCCCCCCCAAAAAGAAAATTGTGGTTCGTGAGGACCGCTTTCAATTGACACCTAAGTGATGTGAACCAAAAACACTCTCACAGACCAAAAGGTTCATGCCAGAGGGTTATCCAAAATCAAACTTTAAATCCTTATAACTTTGGAACAGTTTAATATTTTCACAAAACCTTCAAAATACACTACCTTGGCATAGGCTGCTTCTACCCTGAAAGTTTCATGGAGAAATTTAGTACCATTTAAGCTGCACACGAGAGCAAAAACCTCAAAAAAGCAAAACCCATGTTAACTACAGGAAAAAGTGACCCTTTACAAAATAAAGTGTATCCAGATCTCAGAAACCACATAGGGTCCCATCATGAAACTTTTCACATCTTGAGAGACTATGGCAGAGTGACTGCATATACAAATTTTGGAGTATTCTGTCAAACACCACCAATGCTATTAGGGTGCAAAGTTAGGGGATTAACATTGAACACCATACTCAACTCTAACTATAAGGGAACAACTGTGCTCCCATTATAGATGGGGCCATGAAGTGGGCTGACTCAGAATATGCAATGTATCTTTATGAGTGAGGGCAGGACCATAAGAAAGTTTTGCCCACAAATAACACCAGAAGGTAAGTAAGTTGTTACTGGGACTTTTTAAAATAACATGGACATGAACACTAGCATACACGTTTGCTGTAATGTTTCATTGGGTCACATGTTTGCATATGCCACTAATAACTGCGTTCTTCCAGAAATGATATTACAACTTATAATGCTGTACTAACTCTCAACAAAGCTGAGTTAAAAAGGAAATTCTGCCCACTCACAAGTGATGATAAATTGCCCATTTTGAGTCAGGCTGTTGTATATTCAATACATGCAACAGTAGTTTACAAGTTATTATAGCTTTTAAATCTGCAGTTTGAAGATTTTTCTGTTTTTCTTTTATTTCAACAGCTGGTTTCAGTGCTGAGCTAGGCATTGTAACGTCATCAACACTGTGAAAGCTGGGTGACTGGAACCATTTTAAGAAAGGAATGAACTGTTCTGTGAATAATAGACTGCAGGCAATACACTACAGTTTTATCCAGAGAACCTACTATATGCCCAGAGCTGCCTATAAAATAGATCCAACTACCACCCCAGTGGCGTGGAAGGCTGAGGCAGTGATACCCAGATGGCTTTTATCTTTCTCACCCAGCCAAGGTTCTATTCTGCCTTTGTGAGACTGTACAGATTGGACTTTTTGGACATCTATTTGGCTAAAGTGTATGCTCCACTTAACTGCAGTTGTTCCTGAGGGACTTTTACTGACTGGTTAAAAAAATGTTAGTTGAAAGTGCTGTTTGCGTAGTTTTACTTTATATTAGTTTTATATGTGTTATTATATTTGATGTTTTTAGTTATTATAATTTTATTTTGTTTGTTGATTTGGGTTTTGTTTCCTCTGTGTGAGAGACAGTAGGTGGGATTGGTAACATCATGCCTCTCTTTTCCACTACTTTGTGAGAGGAAGTGGTGGAGTTTTCATCAAAAGAGTGCTTTTTTGTGTTTTTATTTTATTATTTATTTTTGTTTTGGTAAAGTGGATTGGGGTGTATTATTAAAGTGTTATTTTTAGTGGTATTAATAGGTTTTAATGTGTTAACAGGTAAAGGTCATGGCATTCTCATTAAGACTAAAAGATCTCCGACCTTTTGAATGTCCCACTTCCTTTAGAAGTGTATAGGAAATGCTGAATACTTGGCATTTCGAGACGAGGAGTGGTGGGAATAGGAGATCCTGGAACTCTTGGGGATGTGGGAAAGGAGTGGGCAGATAGGAACAGTTAGAACCAGGAAGCGCCCTGGAGCGAAATGGATGCAGGAGCGTGGTCCATCGTATCTGCGTCCATACCCTAAGGGCACTGACTTGATCAGGCAGGAAGTGGAGTCATCCTTGAGTCTCGCTCTTTCGGTGGTGTTAAGCAATGCTAGGTCTATTAGAAACAAGACTGCTTTAGTAGCAGATCTTGTTACTTCTGTGGACTTAGCTTGCATCACCGAGACCTGGCTTGACGAAATGCAGGCCCCATTTTGGGATCTGGCGGTTCCGGACGGGTTCTCGGTGATTCACCGCCCGAGAGTGGTCCGTAGGGGCGGGGGAGTTGCAGTCTGTTTTAGACAGGAACTGGACCTCAGGAAGGAGCTGGTTGGATATACCAACTCCTTTGAATGTATTGTAGGTGCAGGTGCAGGATTCAGGATACTCCTCATTTATCGTCCACCAGGTGATGGGAGAGAATTCTGAGGGAGGTGGTGGATTTCATCCCAGAGGGTTTTGGAATTCCCGATGGATAATTCTGGGTGATTTCAGTGCCTAGGTCGATGATGAACTCGCGCTTTTTGGACAAAATCTCCTCCAATTGACTGATTCATTGGGCCTGACATGGGTTATTACCACTGCAACCCACCAGGGGGACATTCATTGGACCTAATATTCCATCTGGGGATGGGAATCTCCGATGTGGAGGTGGAGCATCGGTTGGTCTGACCATCATGCCCTGAGGTTCAGTTTCATGGCCCCAAAAGAGGCCTACCCTAAGGAGATAGTACAGTTCCATCCTTTGAGAGGAGTTACTTCAGAAGGCCTAATGACGGAGCTGGACTTCTCGGTTTTCCAATGGATAGCATGGATTCAGGGTCTTTAGTGCTGGCCTATAATTAGGGCAGTTGTGGGAACCCTGGATATCTGCTCCTTTCGTGTTCATCGCTGTGCTCTTCACCAGTCCCGTGGTTCACTGTGGAGATCCGTGGGTTGAGAAGAGACAGGGCCAAGATTGAGAGATGCTGGCGGAAGACTCACCTGGAAGTTGACAGGCTTAGACTGCTAGATGATTATAAAATCTACCAGTTAGCAATCTCCCATGAGAAGGCAGAGTTCCTGTCCAGGGAGATTGCTACAGCAAGGAATAGACCGCCTATCTCTTCCGGACTGTGGACAGACTGTGCAATCCAGTCTGTCTTCATGCCAGTCGAGCATTATCACAGTTACAGTGTGAGGAGTTTGCGACGTTCTTTGCTGATAAGGTGTCTGCTATCAGAGATGAGATCAGCCAGGGCCTCCCCATTGGGTCTTGCAGTGACCAATCGAGGGACACAAGTACCCATTTGACCTGGTCCACGCTCAGTCAACCGTAGTTATGGATATAGTAAGAATCGCCCAGACTCTGCGCCCAACTTCTGTGGGCTGGATCCGGGCCCTACACGCCTACTTGTGGGATGTGTAGAGGTTATCGGCCCGATCCTTACTGGGATAGTAGTGGCATCATTGGAGACAGAGATCTTTCCTGATCCTTTGAAGGAGGCAATAGTCGTCCCTTCTGAAAAGCCCTCCCTTGATCCCGACTGCCCAGGAAACTACAGATCAATCTCGAATCTTCCCTTTTGGGAAGATTATTGAAGGTGGTCGCTTGCAGCTGGAAGATTATTTAAACATCCACAATATCTATGACCCTCTCCAGTCTGGCTTCAGGAAACAGCACAGTACTGAGATGGCTCTTGTTCGGTATTGAATGATCTCCTGATGGCAAGAGATCGAGAACTGCTTCTATCTTGGTTCTCCTTGATCTTTCAGCTGCATTTGACACTGTGGATCATGGGGTGCTGCTTGAACGCCTGTGGTCTCTCTGTGGACTAAGGGGCGGTCCACAGTTGGTTTAAATCTTTTCTGCAGGGTAGAACTCAGAGAGTAGTGTCGGGGATTTATTCCTTGACCTCTCGCTGTCTACACTGTGGAGTGCCACAGGGTTCAGTGTTGTCCTCATGTTATTTACGGTGTATATGCTTCCATTAGGGGAACATTATAAGACATTTTGGTTTGAGTTTCCATTGCTATGGATGATTCTCAACTCTATATGTCTTTTGTGCCCGAGCAGGAGTCTGAGTCAAGTACATTGTTTAACAACTGCCTCCAGGAGATACAGAACTGGATGAGTACTAATTGGCTGAGGTTGAACCCAGGAAGAACAGAGGTATGGTGGTAGAACCGGGGTAAGGATATCAAGTCCATGTATGGAAAACTCTCAGGTTTATTTCTGGGAGAAACCCTGCTCATGGCATCTGGTCAGGTGCGTAACCTTGGTATTATATTTGATGAGGGCTTGACCCTGAGGGCACAGGTGTCAGCCGAGTCAAATCATCCTTTTTCACCTAAGGAATATAGCACGGGTGAAACACTTGATTCCATCAGAGGATCTTCCTACCCCTGGTCCACGCCTTTGTGCCCAATCGCCTTGATTATTGCAACGCCTTTATCTAGGGCTGCCGGGAGTGGATATCCGTCACATAGCTGGTGCAAAACGCGGCAGCTAGGTTGTTGACTGGAAGCCCGAGGTCCAACCATATAACACCTATGCTTCGTAATTGCACTGGCTGCCTGTACAGTGGCGGATCACTTTCAAGGTCATGTTGATGACCTATAAAGCCCTACACGGTTTGGGACCTCGCTACCTGAAATAACTCCTGACTTCTTACTGTCCCTCCTGGTCCCTCCGATCCTCTGGTGAGGGATTGCTGGAGATTCCTAGGGTAACCTTAAAACATCTGGTGGAAGAACATTTGCCTTTATGGCCCCTACCCTGTGGAATTCTTTACCTTGCCAGATACGCAATTGCCTGACTGTGGAGAGCTTTAAAAAGCTTTAAAGACCTTCCTTTTAACCAAGTATTTTTAGTGATTTAAATTATACTGGATTGTTTTTGAATTTGATTTTGTTTACAGTTGTGGTTTCGATTTGTATGATGATATTGTAAAAGGCGCCCTGAGCTTTGGAAGGCGCCTTAAAAAATAAAAATGTACTTACTTACTACCTTACCTCCTGCCACGGAAACCTGTGTTCTCAATGTTAGTGGGTCATCAGGGGCTGGCGGGTGGGAGAGGATCACAACCAGATGACAGCTCTCCTCTGCTGGGGAGGGTGGAGAACAGACGCCAGCAATTGCTTGACACCTAGCAGGGGCTGGGTGTTGACACGCCTGGCACAATACAGTGAGAGGCACAGAGGTGGAGCAGCTGGAAGGTGTGTTGCGTGTGGACGTGCACATGGCACACCCACAGTTGGCATTGCATGCCCTGCCGCTGCAAAAGAACCAGAAAAGGTCAGCCTGGGTCGTGGAGGCTTGATGGCCGTCTGACACAATGCACCATTTCCAGAAGGGCACCACCTTACTGGATCCAGTCCTGGTGGGTGAGTTAGGGCTCCTCATCACCCGCCATGGGAGTAGCAAAGTGATCACCTGAATGGGAGATGGGTGTGGGATGGAAAGCACCTGAAGAAGAGGATACTAGGACAGAAGTAGCTGACCAGGGGCCATGGGGAAGAAAAAGTAAGCAAAAAAATAGATCCAACACAATTGGATCTATGAACAAAATGTCATGCCCACACAGAGACTTTTCACATGGCATGGAGCTGCTCTAAGGTGCATGCCTTTTGGCAGAAATAACCACTATCCTAGCTAGAGTGTTAAAAATACATAGACCCTGACTTGCTGGATGTCATCTTGGGCCTACCTGATGGTAGCCTCTCGGGCCTAGAGGGAAGCTATTGTTGTGGAATTTAGGTTTAGTAGTCAGTAAATGGATTGTAGCCCAGCAGTGGTGGGCGGGCTCCCCAATGGTGTCTCAGTGGGTTGACTCCTACTAATGTGCATGAAACTGGAGCATACACAATATACAGCAAGAGTGCAGGTAGAGACATATACAGAGATTTGTCACCCCTAGAGGCAGCACTGCAAGATCCCTATTTCCCAACCTTTAAAATCTGCTCAGCCCAGACCAGATCCCATTGGGGCCTCTCTTGCTTTCCTTTTAGATAGGAGGTATCATCCACTGTACCTGTTTGATGTTCCAATGATAATTTACAGAATGGGAATACATTATAAATTGAGATTATATTCTATGAAGAGATATGTAAGAGTGATAATTTTTCCTTTGTATCACTTGTTTCAATATGCTAAGAAACTTTTAGATTCTGTTATGCTGTGCTACTGCTTAAAGGAAATGTGTAAAGATGGTTACTTGCTTTCTGCTGTATCCCGAAACTAAATAAAGTTTACAAAAAAAAAAATTGTGAAAGCTGCTTTCTGATTGGTTCAATATTCCACTGTGATGACAGTAACCTTAAAAATATCCATTGTGACAACAGTGACAGTTTTTGATGTATTGCTGTTAATGATGTTACTAGCTAAGATCTTTTTTATCTCATCATTTACCCCACTCCTGTTTTTTATATGTGTGTGTGTATATATCTATATATATCTATATATATATATATATATATATATATATATATATATATATGGGATACATGATGGGCATAGGTATGATATGGCAAATACTGTCACTCCTGCAGGTGAGCTCTGGATATCTCAGGAGTGCGAAGCACAGTGAGATATCCAGAGCTCACAACGCAGGAGTGTCAATATTTGCCATAGCACACGATCTGACCATCATGTATTCAATATATACAATAGGGCCAAGAGTTTTAGAAGTTTGTTATGTTCTCTTGTGTTCTGTTCCTGTTTATGTGTTTGCTCATTCTGTGTGTGAGCTTTTCTGAATGGGCTGGCAGTGTTACAAACTCTGGGAGACACATGAGTGTGTTTTGCAATGCTAAATGAGTTAGTTTTAGGTAGGAGTGAGAAACATACTTTGTGAGGCTGTACTGTTTAGAAGTTTGGCTGCAGTGAAGCTGAGAGCATCACTGTACTTGTAATGAGCTGAGAGGCAGAGTGTCAGAACAGCTGATACTGTTTTCAGTGGTAATAAGTTAGCTGCAGGCAGAGTGCAGAGTGTTCTGTGAAATTGTGCTCTTTAGGATTCTGTCTGTAGTCAAACTGATAGTATCACAGTAATTGTAATGGGTGAGAATCAGAGTTTGAGGAACAAGTGAGTGTGTTTCAGTGGTAGTTGAGTTAGCTGCAGGCAATAGTTTAGACTGTTCTGTGAAGCTGTGCTGTTTAGAATTCTGGCTGCAGTCACAGTAATGAGTTGGAAGTTGGTGGGTGGGGTAGGTGTGTTTTGTAATGCTCACTGTGTTAGCTGTAGGCAGCAGTGAGACCTCTGAAAAGTAGTTCTGCATTTGTGTCTATGGTAACAGCACAGGTGTTTCTTGCATGCTGAGGGAAAGCTGCCTAGAGTGATGACCTTTTGTGACCTGTGTGTGTAAATGGCTGATATCATCACAGTAGAGCAGAGGATAACAATATCTCACTGCAGTGGATGATACACTGTTTTATCTCACTCATTTACCACTCACCCTATTGTATGTATATATATATATATATATATATATATATATATAATATAGGAGGCAAAAACTCCGTTTAATGCATCAGTTAGGTTGTTCCACAGTGACAAAAGTGAGAAATTTGGTGTTAGGGTTGGAAACTCCTTTTGGCCCTACCCCTCCTCAAACCGCATTGAGGTGCGCATTAAGGTCATCTGCCCTAACTCTCACCCCATCACATGTAAAGAAGCAGAGGTATAGGAGAATGGGTGAGAGTTAGACTGAAGACTCCCAATGCGCACCTCCCAGTGCCGGTTGGGGGTGGGCGGGGTCCAAGGGTGTTTCAACCCCACACCAAATTTCCTCACTTTGTCGCTGTGGAACAACCCTAACTGATGCATTAAATGGAATTTTTGCCTCTAATTTCCTTCTTTTGAGAACGATATTGAGAAATAGTGAATGAATGCAGCGGTGGAACAGCATCGCAAACAGAAGTGCTAACAGTGGTGCACAGGGTAACGCAAGGGTGAATGAGAACAGAAAGAGTAATGCACACGGGTGAGATGGAACGGTCCGCCACATGATGTCTTGTCACATAGTAACATTGTGCCCGCAAATGCAAATGGTAATGGGCATGGTGACGCAAAGCAAAACAAAAGAGAAACAGTACTGTAGACAGAAATGGTAAAAATAACGAAATGCAAGCGCAAATGAAAATGCAAAGGATAACGCATACGGTGGTGGTAGACGTGAACAGTAAGTGAACGGAATGGAACTGCAAGCGGAAAGGTCAACAGTAACAGTAATGGAAGCGACAGGCTGGTTTTCCCAAAAGCTTCATAGAGGAAGACAGTGGCCCAGATATTCAAACTGCGCCCAAACAGTGTGCAATAGCAGGAGCAAGCGCCAAGTCCATTGCGCCATGCACAAGAGGCACGATATTCAAAAACTGAGCGGCCAAGATGCCCACAGCCGATGACTGAATATCGCACCACCTGCACCATAGCGCAACTAGGGAGGGAAGCTGAGCAGGTCTGATGTGCCATAAGCGCAACAAGGGATGTACAGCTGAGCAGTCCAGAGGCACCATAGCGCAACCAGGGATGCCCCAGCTGCAGTGCAGCAATGCAACTGCACAACCAGGGATGTAGGGCCCACCACCCATGCCACAGATGGGCAGAGGAAACACAGCAGAACAGACATCGTCCCCTACACTCCATGCACTGCACAATTGGGGAGGGCTGTAATAACCACTGGCCCATGGAGACAAGCAACCAACCCACAGCTGGGCCATGGTGCCCCATCACACCCCTGGCAAGCTGTGACCGGCACACAGGAGGCCGACCACCCTGTGCCACACCATCCCCCAATACAGAGCACACCCTGCACTGCACCCCCAGACACCCTGCCCAGGAGCAGCGCCCACCACTGCAGGAAACCTCATGCATGCCACCACCCCCACTGTGACAATGCAACCCTATGCACCACAGAACCATGCAAGACAGCCCCACCATGAGCACCCATCAGCAGGTGGCAGCATACAGTGATGCAACAATGGCATACATAGTGCCACCATGCACAGCCCCGGGGTACAGCTGACAGACCGACCATGTGTCGCACATGAGGAACCCCACACATGACAGGGCATGCCCTGACACCACCACCAGTGGTACAGCACCTGCACACCCCAAGGACACACCCTGACCCAGCACTGACCACAACAGCCAGCACAGACACCCACAGTGGTGCGTGAAAGCATACTCCACACCAGATGCAACACAGTGCATGGACAAACACCCACCCATACCCAAGGGCACAACAACACAGGGACACAGTAGCGGGCAACCAAGCACCAGCGTGGGCCCATGGAAACGTGTACACACTGCCTGCAGTCCTCCATGGCACAGGAGTGGCAGCCACCCTGTGCAGGCACTGTGTACCTGTATTCCACCATCATTTACCTGGAGCACAAGTCACAGACAGTGGTACATCCCTGCAACACACACAAGCCACAGCATGGAGGTGGGACAACAACCACGGAGGCCACAGTGTCACCCGAGGCAGACATGCACCACACCAGTGACAGGAGGCAACACAGCATTGTGACTGGTACAGTGGCTGCCCTGCATGGACATCCACCACTGACATGCCAGCAGACCGTGCAGGTCACAGACATGCAAGGGTGTCAGCTGCACAGGCCATGGATGGGCTGACAGGGTGCTGTGGACACAGAGCATGCACCATGGAGCACTGCACACAGTCATCCAGTGCACAGGGCACAACACACACACACCACAGACACTGACTGATAGCTACCCCACACCATAGTCACCTCCCCACGGACACACACACACATACCCATGACTGCACCACCCTGACGCCATGACACACCACTGCAGCTGAGCACCTATAGCCCGCTGCAAATCACAGACCACCATAGTATTCATATCAAAGATTTGTATTCAAAATATAAAAATAACTATTTACAAAACTATGTACAAATGTGGGGGGCCATAAACAAGGTGGGGTGGGTAAGGGGCAGGGAAAACAAATGGGACAGGAAAGGAGAGGTGTGAGGGTGAGTCCAGGGGTAGGGAAATCAGGGGCAGAAGGATGATCAATGGGAGCCCGCTCCCGCCTCCAGCTGCTCTGCCTCCTGTGTCTTCTCCGACCCCAAGCCGGTCAATCCTTTGCAGGATCTCAAATGATGCCCGTGCCACGTTGGGTATCTCCTGCAGTGCCTCCCATCTCTCCTACAGCTGGTGGACACCTAGGACAAGGGAGCACAGTCAATAGATGTGAATGCACAGCCCCATACAACCCACCCACTGTGCATGGCATATAGCCATGGGACATGCCTCTGTGATGGTGTGTGACCACCCACAGTGATCACATCCACAAGACCTGCCCACCCAGGTGCATACAGCCATGCGGACCGCTGCACACACCCACCAGCCAAGTCATGCACAGCACCACCATGGCTGTTTAGTGACATGGCTATGTGGTGCAAAGGTAGCACAGCCATGTACCCGGTGCGCATGGACCACCATCGATGCACTCCCAGACATGCAGTGCCACTGGACAGTGCTGACTGTAATAAGTTGCTGTGCATGGCAGTGGTGTCAATGGATGGTGGCCATGTCCCACTGCCCACCCTGTTACACAGCATGCAATAGTAATCATGGAGGTATGGCACTCACCATCATCAGGCCGGTCCCTCTGGCACTGTGGACCGCTGCCCTCCTACCGGCCCTATCGTCCTGCTGGCGCGCATCTCCCTGGCCAGGCACCTCTCTTCCGGCCCTGTGGTGCAAATCTGTGGTGCAAACATGGAGACAGGAACATCAGTACAATCCTGTAGCAAAGTCCCCTGCTCCCATGCGCGTGCACCCCTCCCAGCCAGACCCACCCACCCCTACACCTTGATAACATTACCACAGCCAACACTGGACGGCCCCTCCCCCATGTTCCAGACACATGCAACCGTGATACCATATGGAAGAATAAAGTGTGTGGATGTAACACCTACCTGGCCGCGGGCACCATGCCCCTCCTGGCATGTTCCCGCAGGTGGGCAAGCAGGTCTGGTTCCCCGTCCTCAGTTTGCCATACCTGTGGCAGCACTGTTCCACCATCCGCCTCTTCCTGTGGCCTTTTCCAGGGCATCGGCCACCTCCTCCCAGACCTGGCTCCTGACCCTATCCAGGGTGCCTCCCAAACAATGGGCCATAAAGTGGCTCAATGACCACCAGGTTGGCAAGTTCAATTTGGGTCCACTGGGCAGCCCTCCTCCGAGCCATCTCACTTGCTCAGTCTGCTCAAAATGGCGCCTGCAGCGGCTCACCACGCGCAGATGCTGCATGGTACAGCACTGCCATTCCCTATTGTGCTGTCACTGAACAGCATGATAGTGGTGCACCCATGACTGATGCATGGCACCTGGGGCAAAGGTCAGGCACAGGGTCAAGGGACTGTGGCGCATGGACAGGCACAGCGCCATTGGAACCCAATGTGTGTAGCGCAATTGGGTGCCTGTGTGCTACCTCCAGTAGCGCCCACCGCGCTGTTTCCCCAGTGCGCCTATGATGTCCCAGTGCCACAGCCTATAGGTGAACATCACCGTAGCGCCACTGGCACAATGGTGGCCATGCCCTGCATTGCCTTCCAACACAGCACATCAGCAGCGCGGCAGACACCCGCGCCAGCAACCCAGGCATGCGCAGTGAGGTGTACTGCACATGTCACAGAACTGCACCCTTGGCTCAGCACGCTCAACACAATTGTGCAAAGCGCACAGCACGATATTCGTCGCCATATGCAAATCAGCTAATCAGCCATTCAATGGCGCAGCACTGCAATCTGCATCCACTTAAAGTTGCACCGCCTCATTTGCATGGGTTGCGCTATAAAAGTGTGACATTGGGCTGCACTGGCCATAGTTGGTTACTGCAGTCTGTTGGTGAGTTGCATGCTGTTTGGGAGTGTGGACTGTGGATTTTGGGACATGCATGGAACTGCACAGTCACAGGTAACAACTTTCATTCTCACAGGCTAAATAATGACCGATCGAGTTGTGGAAGAGGAGGAACACAGTGGTGGAGGAGGAGGAGGCCTAATTTCACCAAGACCGAGATGGATTCCTGTTTGAGGCCTACCTGGATCAGGGAGCCGCTCAGCGGATGGCAGGAACACCACAGGCCCATGCTGCTGTATGGGAGGAGGTGGCGTGCAGTGAACCTGCATGGCAGCCACCAGTGCTCCATGCAGGAGTGCAAGAAGAAGATGGGCACAGATAGGAGGAGGATAAAGGAGAAGGTGGCTGCCATCAGGTCAGCATGAGCTGTGACAGGAGGGGACAGCTGGAGGTGCTACACCTGACCCCACAGGAGGAGAGGGTTGCTGGAAGCATGCAGTGTTGTGCCATTGAGGGTGTTCCGGTGGTGGCTTCCAGATGGGTGGTAGCCCGTCACTGCATGGTAGGTCATGGTCTGTCTATTGGGGGGCAGGGTAGGTCACATGCAGTAACACGACTTTGTTTTCCTTACAGATCCTGAGCATCTGCATGGGTCAGCGGTGGTGGGCCTGTCCACTAAGGACAATCAGATGGAGATGGAGGAGGGCCCATCCACCTCCACAGGTATACATGGCTCAGTGCGACAGTGGGCCCACTGGCTGTCCAGACTGATGTTGGTGGAACAGGTGGGAGGAGGCCCCACCTGTGTCCCAGCCGTGCCAGCATCCACGGATGCCAGCATGCTGTGACTCAGGCTGGTGCCGGGTCCATCACCGATGATGATGTTGCTAACAGCATGGGCAGTGACATGTGTGTGTGCCAAGGGATGGCCACACAGCAGGTAACATTGCAGCCATGGCTGTGGGTAGTGCTGCCATGGAGGTCTGCGTGTCATCACAGTCCCAGCCTGTGCCTGTCAGCACCAGTGGGGCAGCACTGGTGTGTGTGTACAGGACAGTGGGACTGTTGTAGCCACTGCGGCACCAGTGAGCCTTGGGGAGCGGCATCCAGAGGGGCAGCATCAGCAGTTGGCCAATGGGCTTGGGGGTACAGGGTCAGGGGTGGCATCAGTGCACCGCCTGTGGACATGCCCAGACCTGGTGTGCAGCGCCCACCCTCAAGGGTGCTGGGCATCAGGCCATGCACACCCTGAGGGACAGGATGCCGAGGAGGCAGATGAACTCTTGGATGAGCACACCCACATACTGCAAGCATCAGTCAACCAGCAGATGTGGCTTGCAACATCAGTGGATGCACTGTGTGTGGCCCGGAGTGGGCAGAGGAGCATTGCAGCAGAGACATCACTCTGATCCTGGCAGGGATGGACCAGTTGCGGGAGGATGTGACCTCTGCCATTGACAGGCAGACAGGCATTCACTACAGTCATGGCCACAATGGGCACACAGTCATGTGCCCATGCATCGCAGACACCACATAGTGCACTGTCCACCCCCATTCCTGGGGTCGTGTGACATCCTCCTTGTCGACACCGGGTTCAGCTGTAGGTATCCTGAGCATGCCTGGCGCAGGCATGTTTGGTGTGCTGCAGACCCCTGCGCAAGCACGTCGCATTCACGCAGTGGAACCCCTGGGGACCATCAGTGCCACCCCATGAGGCCAGTGATTAGCCTCTTAGTGCTGGTGGGTTTGGTGGGGCCACTCACGCATCCGTGGTGGCTGTGGTGCGTGACTGACCTGTCTCCCAACGTGGCTACTGTCTGGTGCTGCTCTGTGTGCATTGTGTCATTCAGCGGGCATTGCATGGGTGGGTACCTGGCCTGTGGACACACAGTCCATCTGCACACCCTCCTGGCTGCTGTCCACAGTTGTGTGTGCATGATGATGCCTGCATTGCACTCTACACCAATGTGCAATGGTGCTCAGCATCTGACACACACACAAGGACAGGCAGTGGGCGAGGTGGTCTGTGGACATGTGTGCGGCTGGGGTGACATTCTGGGTCAGTGTGCCTCCTACCTTTGTGCATGTCTGGTGCATTGTGCGTGTCCATCCGCATGGCATGTTAGACCTCACCCATCCCTGGTTGTGTGTGTGTGGTTCCATGCCTGGCCACTTCCCTTAACAGAAAGCACCGATGGTGTGTGTCCATGTGTGTTTGTGGGTTGTGCCTTAGCCACTGTTGGTTGCACATGGCCCCATGACTTACCTGGGTTGGCTAAAGTGCTCCTCCGTGATGGTGTCCTGGTGCAGCTGTGCCAGCTGGAGCAGTAGGGGTCCCGTTGGCCAAGGGGGGCCGCCCATCACCATTGTCACCGCGCCCTCATCATTCTCATTGCTGTCCCCTCTTGACCTGTACGGCTATCCCACATCTGTTAGCCATGTTGTGCAGGATGCAACAGGCCAGGAATAGCCTGTAGGCCTTTGAGGGGCTGTACTGTAGGGCACCGCGGAGGTGTCCAGGCAACAGAAATGTGCCTTCAGCATCCCGAACACCTGCTTGATGACATTGTGTGTGGTGGTGTGTGCCTCATTGTAGCATTGCTGCTATGGGGTCACGGGCACGTAGGGTGTGAGCAGCCAGGGATGGAGTGGGTATCCACTGTCACCTGTGTATAGAGGGTGGAGGTTAGTTTGGTGATCAGCATCACCCTACCCCGGGCCATGTAGGCCACTACCCATGTCACCTCTGATCATGCCCCCAGGCCCTATGATTGTCCATGTGGTTTGCATACTCACCCACTAGGTGGCCAGTGGGATATCCCACTCTTGAATCTGTGGCACAGTGCCGACTGGTGCCAGATGAAGGCATCATGTTCTCCCCAGGGTGTGGCACAGACATAGATTATGCGCCCCTGGCATCGCACACCACCTGGCAGTTGATGCTGGCATAGCCCTTGTGATTTATATATGCAGCCCCTCGGGACCAGGTGGTGTGCGGATGGTCACATGGGTACAGTCTATTGCCCCTAGCATGCCAGGCATACATGCTACCCTGTGGAACTCCTGTATGTTTGCTGTGCGCTCTGCGGTGTGCTGGGAAAATGGATGTACTCCGCGGCATGTGGCAGCAGTGTGCTGAGGAACTGGGTGAGGTGGCGTAATGTGGCCGACTGGGTTATGCCTGTGGTGTGCCCAGTTGGTCTCTGGAAGGTACCCGTGGTGAGCAAGCACATGCAAGCTGTCACTTTCACCTCCACTGACAGGGCATGGCTCTGTCATGTGGGTTCCTGCATCATATCACTGCACAGCTCACAGAGCTGCCTCAGAATTGCCCGATTCAGGTGGTACTGGCCCACAATCTCAGTATCACTGTACAACCTCGAAGTTGGTGCGGGCTCAGTAGTGCCTGTTGGGGGCGTACCACCGATGGGCCCTTCCATGGCCACGCCCCTGCTGCCCACCTTCTCACCCCTCATTATGGCCTCCATCTGGATGGTGGCACTGGCCATGTCCCTGGCTTGTGTCACCCCCGGCAGCTGTTTCTGTATTCCCCCGCTGTCCTGGCTGCTACTTCCCTGCCAGGAACACCTGCCTGTGCTGGCCTCACTGCTGTGTGGTGTACTTCCCTTCTGCACTGTGGCTCCCCACACCTTCCCTTGTGCCTGTTGCTTCCAGGTGCCCTTTTCTGGCCTGCCCTGTGTGTCCCTGCTGCCCAGTGTTTCCTGCTGGACTTTGCCCTCATGTGGCTTCCTATAACGTTCTTGCACCTCTCCCTTGCTCCCTTTTATTTTGGGTAATTTCTGCTATGGCACAACTTCCGCTGGCTCCCCTATTGTGCATGGCGCATGTTGTTGAATATCACACTGCGTCAGTTATGCATGGTTCCTCCCCTTCAGTTGCGCATGCATTCATTATCATTGCACTGTTGCTCAGTGTGATTTGGAGGGTGCAATTGCCTCCTGCTGAATATCGCAGAATGGTGCATTTTCGGACTTGCGGGTGCAACCCTATTGCGCATGGCTCAACTCTTTTGAATATCTGGGCCAGTGAGTACAAAGAATGTATGCATAATAATGGGTCTTGGAGCAGAAAATGAGGAGTTGGAATACTAAATTGCTTATATTTCAGGAACCGTATGACATAGAAAAAATGTAAAAGTCACATGATTTATGACTTTCATGGCTAGTTCTGTACTTGGCCCACAGTAGGGGCTAAGAGATTTTCCAATGAAAAGTCTGTATCTTGCACCGTTTCGAGATACAGGCCCTGAAAGATGCAGCGAACGCCGTAATGTTATCCTATGGGAAAAAAGAAGTTAGGAGTGCCATAACTTTGGCTCCCTGTAATATTTTTCACCAATCCACTAAAGGCACATCTGTGGGATGTTGGCTGTCTTCCCTCAAATTTCAGCCCAAAGACAGAACCGTTATTTTGCAGCAGGCGTAAGGATTGCTGCAATGCGTTGAGCGCCGTAATGTTATCCTATGGGAAAAAGTGTCAACTTTGGAGTGCTGTAACTTTGCCGTGTAATATTTTTCAGCAGACATCTGTGAGATGTCGGCCGTTCTCCTCAAATTTCAGCCAAAACACCAAACGTTCTTTTGCAGTGGGAGCCAAAGAATTTCTGTCATTTTCCCACAGCCTAGAAAAAGTACTGTCGCACTAAAGCTTTCACAACCATTCTACAGTCATGAAGTGCGAAAGTACTTTGTGAAAGTACTTTTCCAGAAATGTGAAAATATATTTCTGGGGCGTTTACCCAAAATAAAGACATGGCTAGCATCCTCAGGGTCCGACTAGGTGAATACAAAAATAATTAGGTTGCTAGATGGTCACAAATTTAAATGCCAAGCATTTTTCTGATCACCAACTGAAAACAAAATGGTGGATTTTGGCGAAGTAAAAGGGCCATTTGCGAAAGTAAAACTGCATTTGCAGCACTGTCGAATTTTTTGTTAACTTTTCCCATTGACTTATAATGGGAACTTTTTTTGAATAACTTTAAACCGTTTAATATTTGTTCACGAAATCTTCAAAAGGCATATCGGGACCCTAGCGCACATTCCCTGAAGACTTTGGACTGGTCGCGCAAAACCGTGTGACCTGTAGGCGTGACTGTAGAATTCCAAAAGCGAACGCATGCACAGATCACGCTTAATAACTCCATAACCATATATCCGACTAGTACAAAACTTGGCAGATCCCAAGACATATGGGCCTTGATCATGTATTCAAAATTTCAGGCAAATCTGCCAAACGATTGCAAAGTTATTAAGTGCAAAATAGTGGGTTTAATATGTAAATGGCTCTCAACTCTAACTATGGTAGCACTACTGTGCTACCATAATATATATATATATATATATATATATATATATATACAGAAACATAGAAACATAGACTTTGATGGCAGATAAGGATCATTTGGCCCACCTAGTCTGCCCATTTCCCTACCTACTGGATAAGCTGCAGATCCTAGTTAACTAACAGCCTATTTCTTCCTACCCCCACAAGAATTGCCTTATGTACATCCCATGCATTCTTTAATTCCCACAATGTTTTTGACCCACGACCCCTTCAGGAAGGCTGTTCCATGGGTCCACCACCTCTCTGTGAAAAATACTTACAAAAGATGTGTGTAATATTTGGATACATTAAAATAATATACTAGTAAACATGCAAGAAAATCTTGATAATACCATTGTTCAAAATTAATCGATTCTGCACCATAATACTATCATTCAGAGCTTAGAATATTATCGCTCAGAGCTCTGAACGATAGTATTATCAGAGAAACGGAACAGTGCAAGCGCATGACTGTCTCATACTGTAATGCTGCTTGCTATGGTGCCAAGTGCAGTTGCTAGAGATACAGCGTGTCAGTTTTTGAAGCCTGCTTTATGATTGGCCACTTTTTCTCTGTGGGAGGGCAGAACAGTTTGGAAAACATGGCAGCTGTCTCTTGCTTAGCAAGCATAATTTATCGTACTTTCTGCGGTATCGTTTTTTGTACATTTAAAGTATTATCTGGTTGATCCTTCCTTCACTCAGCTCTGGAAACCAAGAAATAGGTAAGACTGGCTAGCAAAGCTGATGACCAGAGGCACTGACGAGGAGCACAAGTCGACAGTGTGAGTAAGAGAGTAGTGCTTAGTGCAGTGGTTGGGCAGCCGTTGTCACAAGATAGCTGGAAAAAGAACTCAGAGCAGCGATAATTTCTTTTGGATCCATATAAAAAACTAACAGATAGATGAGTGTATCACAAGGGAGTAATACCATCTCAGGTTCTGGGGACATGGAAACCTCTTGAGCTTTTGCCTCGAGGTTCCCATGTCCCAGAACCTCTGATGTTATTACCTCCTTATAATACACTCACCCATCTGTTATGCTGTAAGTATGTATATGTGTGTGTGTGTGTGTGTGTGTATATATATATATATATGTGTGTGTGTGTGTGTATGTATATATGTGTGTATATATATGTATATATATATATGTAACCCTTGTTACCCGGGTTACTAGAATCCCAATAAGACCAGTGGTAGGCAGGAAGGCAGCATGTGAAACTCCAGTTAAATGGATTTCACACTGTCTCACTCTGTTCTCAGTCTCATGAGACTGGGGATGACATCACCATAGAACTATCACAGCTGCATGAGCCACAATGGAATCTGCAGAAGGCAGTTGGAGTTTGGAGCTTGTTGTGAGAGGAGCACAGCAGCTCTGTGCTTAGACTCTTGGAGCCTCAGCCCTGAAATAGGGCTACAATTAGGAAAGGTGTGTGTTTCCACCTAAAGAGAGACACAGTAAGCTGTTTTTAGTGGTGGAGACTGCTGATTTGGTTCTGTGCCCCATCCCTCAGGGGATGGGGCAGGAAGGTTTGCCTGCATTTCCAGGGGCAACCACCTGGCTACTGCTAGTGAAGAAGCTGCCTTATTTTGTCCACAGTGTGGGCTACAAGAAGATTTCGTGATTCGCCTGTGGGCACCTGCAACCGGAGGGTGAGTTCTGCTCTTCTAAAGGGCCCATGTTTCATCCTGAACTGTGTTAAAGTGGGGATTGGACTACTGAAGTAGTGGGAGGCCTAGAGTAATAGGCTTAGCCAAAAGTAAAAATATGTTCAAGTCCAGCACATAGGGGAAGTCAAGACATGTAGAGGAGATGTGACATATGTCTACCCAGTAATCTACATTGTCAAGCTTTCAAAAGAGTTGTTTAGTTTCCAGAGAAATGGCTGGGTATGGATTGTGGGAGCTGGAGGTGGAGACCCCCATCTTTAGTAACCAGGTCCACCTCTCTGGATTTGCTCTGTGGATTTCTACTTTGCCTCATGCACTTGGCCAGCGATGAGGGAAATGCATGAACATGGGATGGAAGGAAAATTCCTGCACAGTCGAAGGCTCTAAGGTGGTTTTGGGAGCCACCAACAGGAAAACTGGTTCATTCCCATAATGGACCATAGATCAAGTGGCCGGCAGGAGCCAGGCCAGTGGGGAAAACCCAAGTATATACAAGTCGGGCTGTGTACCCAAAGCTGCATGCAAGTCTGGGCTATGTGCCTGGTGAGTTTAGAGCCTGAGGCTGGAAATGTGAAGAAGTGTTCTGTTATCTCTAGTCTGCATTACCAGGAATGTAGCCTCATGGGGGTCCATCTATGCTTTGTTTGTTCAGTTTGGATATGAATAAAAGCCACACTTTAGAATCCCATTCCTGGTTTTGGACGTTACAGTTATTGCTTCCTGTGTTCAGATTTACTTGGGTTCCCCTGTGCAGAGTAGCCAAACCTAGGGCCCCTGTGCCGAGTAACTAGTCCTCCCAAACCCAGTCCCCACCACCGCTTTGCAAAAAGGCAGGGGTCCGGAGTCACACACATATATATATATATATATATATATATATATATATACACACTGTATATATATATATATATATATATATATGATATATAATGATGAGTTGTCAGATAAATGATTTATCTGCACAAGTAATGTGTGACCTCGGTAAACTCATGAGTGGCATAAGCCATGAGTGGGGTATCCGAGGACAAACAGCACAAGTGTAGATAAATCATTTATCTGACATCTCACCATTGTATATTTCATTTATGTAATAGGGATGTTTTTGTCAGTACAGGGACATTTGATTTTGACTTTTGTTTTAATAATTTCTGGGACTTTTGTTAACTTTCCTAGTGTATGTCCACCTAGTGTAGTGGTTTGCGTTTAAATGAAACACCACTCATTTTGTAGAAAACTTTGCACTGAACAAATGTCATGCTCACAGTACCATGCAACTTTTTCATTTTAAAGTTATTTACATTTGTTTGTCGAAAAAGTGGATAAAGAATGGAATTTTCTGCTATTTTTTTTGCTAATTGTAAACAAAACTAAAAGGTATCTATAAATGAAACACCACTCATTTTGTAGATATTTTCTGCTGAACAACATCTATGCTCACAATACTATACTATTATTTTTCATTTTAAAGTTATCTGCATTTGTTTGTCAAAAAGTGTAGAAAAAATTGAATTCTCTGCTGTTTTTGCTAATTATAAATTCATCTATAAGGTATCTATAAATGAAATACCACTCATTTTGTAGATAATTTTGTGCTGAACAACTTTCATGCTCATGGTACTATGCTATATTTTTCATTTTAAAGTTATTTGCATTCAAATATAGTTAGTACTGGTACTGAGGCTGAACATTCTAAATGAGTTCCACAGTGATTGTGACATATCTGCTATGTGTAAATCTGTGATGATGCATTTACTATGTGTATAAATGTGAGATTTCACATTTATACACATAGTAGCTCAGATTCATCACATAGGATTTTTGTTCACGCCTATTGCATATATATATATATATATATGTATATATATATATATATATTAAGTAAAAAACTCCATTTAATGCATCAGTTACAGTAGGGTTGTTCCACAGTGACAAAGAGAGGAATTTGGTGTTAGGGTTGAAAGCCCCTTGCATCCCTCAGCCCGCCTCCTGATCAGCATCGGGTGTGCTTGGTCGTCAGCCCTAACTCTCACCCCATCACATGCGTGAACAAGCTGAGGCATAGGAGAATGGGGTAAGAGCTAGGACCCGATGACCTCAATGTATACTCGATGCGGTTGGGGGCGGGCTGAGGGTGCAAGGGGTTTTCAACCCTAACACCGAATTTTCTCACTTTGTCACTGTGGAACAACCCTAACTGATGCATTAAATGGAGTTTTTGCTTCTAATTTCCTCTTTGAGAATGAGGACTATAAATAGTGAATGGAATGCTCCCACCACTAGATTTTTGTGACATAGTAACGGTAACAGCAACGCAAATGCAAGCGGTAATGGTTATGCACATGGTGACACAAATGTAAATTGTAAAGCAAGCGTTAATAGAAATGCAGGCGCAAAGTGATGCCAAGCTAACAGTGATGCAAAAGGAGACACAAGCACATAATGAAATGCAACTGGTAATGCGACAGTCACGTACCGCTATTGTAAATGCAAATGATAACTGTAACAGCAACAATAATGTGAAAGGAAACAGGAATGCAATGCAAAATCCAGACAGAAATGCAAACCGGTGAATAACGACGGTGATGTACCGCACTGTAAATGCAAATGGTAATGGTAACAGCAACAGTAACGCCAAAGAAAACAGAAATGCAAACGCAAACATAAGCGCAAATGGAAATGCAAACTGTAACCCACAAGGGCAAGGAACGTAATTGAAAACTCAAATGGTAAGGTAAGAACAACGATGACGCAAAATGAAGACAAACGAAATGAAAACGGAAGGGCCAACTCACCAACAGAAATGGTAATACGCGACGTAACGCTAAGCTAAAGACAAACACAAATGGTAGTGGAGACACAAATGGTAACAGTAACGCAAACGGAAACCCAAAGGGTAATGCATATGGTTGCGCATACAGGAACGCTAATGCAAATGGGCACAGAAACACAAGTAAAGCCTACATGTAACAGTAACTGAGCACACACCGCATTGTTCCCCAAAAGCTCCACTGAGAAACACAGTGAAAACAAAGAATGTATGCATAATAATGGGCCTCGGAGCAGAAAACGAGCAGTTGTAATACTAAAATGGTAATATCTCAGCAACCGTATGACATAGAAAAAAATAAAATTTCACATGATTCATGAGTTTCCTGGCTAGGTTTGCACTAGCTGCTTAGCCCATAGGGCTATGCATTGTCACAACAAAATTCCGTGATCTCGCACCGCCCGAGATACAAGCTCTTGAAATGCATGGTGGACACCACCATGTTAGTCTATGGAAAAAATGTCAACTTCGTACTGTAACTTTGCATCTGTGCAATATTTTGTCACCAAACCATCAAAAGGCACATCTGTGTCATATTGCCTGCCTTCCTCCAAATTTCAGCCCAAAAGACCAAACTGATTTTTGCAGCAGGGTGGCAAAGAATTCCTGCCATTTTGGCCATAGTCTAGAAAAGTAGTGTCGGATTTGCGATGCCTTCGCAAAAATTCTGTGAAAGCGCCACAAGTGCAACACTACTTTTCCAGAAATTTGAAAACATATTTCTGGGGTGTTTAACCTCAAAATAAAGACATGGCTAGCATCATCAGGGCTTGAATAGGTAAACACAGAAAGAATTATGTCCCTAGATGGTCCCAATTTTAAATGCCAAACATTTCTGTGATCAGTAACTGAAAACAAAATGGATGGATTTATGACACTACAAGAGCCACTGGTGACACTAAAAAGTGCATTTGCAACACTTTCAAACTTTTAACTTTTCCCATTGACATAATGGGAAATTGTTTTTGAATAACTTTGAACCGCTTAATATTTGTTCACAAAATCTTCAAAAGGCACATCGGGGACCCCGCCGCACATTCCATGAAGTTTTTGGACCAGTCGCATAAACCATGCGACCTGTTGGTATGAGCAAAGAATGTGCAAAAACATAATTGCATGCACAAATGTTGCTTAATAACCCGCAGTCGATATCTGACTGGTATATGAAAGTTGCCAGTTCCCAAGAGCTGTGGTCACGCCCATGCCTGCCAAATTCTCCGCAAATCTGTTGAACAGTGACAAAGTTATTAAGGTGCAAAGTTTCACCATTTAACCTTAAAGGGTACTCAATCCTAACTACGGTAGCACTACCCTGCTACCATAATGTATACAGTGTGTGTATATATATATATATATATATATATATATAGATAGATACATATACACACGACACACATACATATATAATTACTGGTGACCCCTTAATACACTGACTAGAGCTGTGTTTCATACCATAATAACTGGGTTACCCAGTTATTACTGTGTTTTCTTTAACTCACCCATCAATTACATTCAGTAGCGCCACTCATTGACTCATTTTCTGTGTGTAGGAGGGCTGAAGAGTTCCGCAATGTGGCAGCTCCATTTGTGGATTAGTGATGAGACACTAGAGTTGATTGTTTCCTTTCATAAGTCGTTTGTACTCATTATTTCTTTTCTTAATATTTATCCAGTTGATCGTGCTTTAGTACTACTAAAATGTATCTGGTTGATCCTGCTGTGCATTTGGCTTGGGAAACTGTGGCACGATCCAGTGCAATCAAGAGTGGACTGTGGGTGACCGGGCTGGCTGACTTCCAATACCACAACCTAACTGCAGTTCAACACTTTTTGAACACAAAACAAGAGCAGGCCTGGTGGTGCTGAGGGTTGAGATGCTGGACACCACACTCACACCACACCGTGACCCAGGTTTAGGAATGGACTTGGGACACCAGGGTTTGGTAAGGAAGGAGAGAATTGAGCATCTGGGGACTGCTTTCCTCTCCTGGGGTGGGCTGTAGGAATTGCTTTGCTCTGTAGAAGCACCCAGTGGAGATCAGGAACACTACAAGAGTGGCGCTGTAGATGGGGTAGGAAAAAGGTGAAAATGGCACTCATGCTGGCTGGATGATGGTGGCCCCACCTCCCACACTGCACAGCTGGGAAGCCCCAAAGCTGCTGCACTCACCTGGCACAGAGTGCCGAGGTGCACTCTGATCTCCCTCCCGATGATCCCTGGTGGGCAGGGGGCACCCCGTGAAGGGATACATCTGAGTCAGCTGGGCGAGGAGCAGCAGGATGGCAGAACGGGAGAGGCGTTGGTGTATAAGGCTGGCCATCCAAAGGAGAGGTGGCTGGATGCGTAAGGAGGATAAAAAAGAATATGCCAAAAAATCAAACCCAAAGATAGATAGTGTGTGCATGAGTATGTGCGTGTGTGTGTGTGTATCTGTGAGTGTGAGAGACAGAAGTGCTTCAGGAGCTTTGCATTCATTCCCTTGCACAGTAATTATAATAAAATAATGGAGAGCAACAGTGTTTTTATGGATTTTTTTTTTTTACACATTCTTGGTGTGTGATGACCTGTAAACCTCTCGAGCTTTGCTCTCAGGTTAATGGGTCATCACACACTGGGTGTATAAAAAAATCCATAAACACAGTTGCTATCCATGTTTTTCTATATAATTACTGGTGACCCCTAATATTAACTCACTTCATTTTGTTTCCAAAAGCTGTAATAACCCGGTCCGACCTCACACCAAGTTATTACGGCTTTGCAGGCTTGCACTCCACTGTCTCCCTCAGTCCCTGTACAACCAGGGAAATTGGCTTACTTAGCAAAGAGCCACCAGTGTTCACTTCCATTCTTCATTATTTACCTTTTTATGTTGCTTGCACGCATGTGCAAGAAACATAGTGCCATCATCCCGAGTTTTCGGAGGTATGTCAGCCCTCTTCCAATGCAGTCAATGTGTGTTTGCAGGCGCGGCCCCAGTTCCCCAATGAGTGCTGCAGCTGTCTATGACAGCTCCAAATGCAGTGGCATACAGTTGAAAGGAGAGCTCTGCTTCAGTGAGCAGAGCTCTCCCCCATCACACACATGCGCAAGCACACATATTGCGTGCTGATCGCGCCACCCCACGCATACACTGTATGGCCGAGGGGTGCCCAATCCCCCGCAGCTCCATGTCCCCCCAACAGTTGTCCAGGTGCCATGCTGGGAGCCCATCCCCGTGGCAACAACTGTTATAGCCAACAAGGGTGCCCAATCCCTGGCCGGCTCCAAGGCTGCACGCCTCAAAAATTTCCCGTGCCACGCAGGGAGCCCACTCCAGTGTGGCAAATCTTGTTTTGGCCGATGGGGTGCCTAATCCCCCATAGGCTCCACATCCCCAAACAGCTTTTTTCCTGCTGCCACGCTGGGAGCCCACCCCAGTGTGGCAAATGTCCCAAGGCCGTCTTCTTAAAAAAAAAACTGTGAATAAAAAACGGTCCCTCGTAGTCTCCTGCCCTCCTCCCACAACCCGCACCCACCCACTGTGCACCCTGCCTCCCCACACCCCCACTCCATACTTACCTCTGGAACTCGGCACGACGATCGTGGACCGAAACACGCCTGCACTCTTTCAAAGCCAACCGCTAACTGAGGAAATGCCGGTAAGCTGTATAATGGGATAGATAGGGTTTTTCAACTTTGTTGCATATCTCAGGCATTTTTGAGATTTTGGCCCAAATTTTCAACATGGGGTTTTGGGACCCTCCTCATGAATTCTTTCACTGTCATGGCGTTACTCGGTCGAAGGGTGATTTCCGCAGTCACTGTGCAAAATCACCTTCCGCACCGATTAATGAAACGACACTGTCAGTGTTCATAAGGTGGCTCTCAAAAAGCTCATGTTGAAAATTTGGTGAACAAATTCCTAAAAATGCTGTTTTACTGAGCTTATGCTGCACAGTTCCTACGCACGGTCGTAAGTTCACGAATTTTCAATATTTTCACTCTAGATTTTCAACATTGCCATTTTACCGCACCTCCTTATGAGCAGTACAGCTGTCATTTTTCACATCTCACCCAAAACGTAGTTCGCCTTGTGGCACGAATGGCGCAGTCGGTGTACGAAATAACTGTACGGGATGCATTAAGAAAATCACAGTGACACTGGTAATTAGCAGAGGTCTTAAAATAGCTATGTTGAAAATTTGGTGAAAAAGTCCTAAAATGACTGTTTTACCAGCGGCGTTGCTCAGTTCCTACGCATATCGTAAGTTTGCGAATTTCAATATTTTCACTCCAAATTTTCACCATTGCTATTTTACCACACCTCCTATGAGCAGTACAGCTGTCATTTTCACATCCTGCCCAAAATGTGTTTCCGCCATGTAGCGCACAATGGCGCAGTCGTGTGCGAACTCAATGTATGGGAGACATTAAGAAAATCACAGTGACACTGTTCATGAGCAGAGGTCTGAAAATGGCTGTGCTGAAAATTTGGTGAAAAATCCCTAAAAGTGACTGTTTTACGAGTGTGCGCAGTCTCCGCACGCTTGTAAGTTTGCGACTTTCAATATTTTCACTCCAGATTTTCAACATTGCTACATTTTACCACACCTCCTTATGAGCAGCAGCTGTCATTTTTCACATCTTGCCCAAAATGTGTTTCCGCCGTAGCACGTAATGGCGCAGTCGGTGTGCAAACTCAATGTATGGGACACATTAAGAAAATCACAGTGACACTGTTCATGAACAGAGGTCTTAAAATGGCTATGTTGAAAATTTGGTGAAAAAATTCTAAAATTACTGTTTATTTAGCTGTGCTATGCAGTTCCTACGCACGTCAGAAGTTCGTGGAATTTTCAATGTTTGCACTCCAATGACTTCCAAATACCTAAACACCACATAGAAGCAAGCAACATTCGGCATTGACAAATGCTTGTTATCTTTATCTGGTTGATCCTGCCTTTACAATGTGGGTTATTCTGGTGTGTCAGGTTCAGCAGACAGCAAGTGTGATCAGAACAGGACCATGGCTGACAGCCTACAGCACTAGCCATGGGCGGTTCAACAGTTTACATTTAAAAAAAGAATGTCTGTACTGGACAGTGAGAGAGAGAGCGAGAGAGTGTGTGTGTGTGTGTGTGTGTGTGCATGTGCATGCATGTGTGTGCGCAGGCGTGTAGGACAGTGTCTGTGTGTGGAGAAGAGACACTGACCAAGGGGCAGCAGGGTCACAACCACTGGAAAATGAGCGCCTGCTTCTTTGACTGTCTCGGAACCAACTCCTTGCCCCAGTAATTATAAAAAATAAAACATAGGTGACTGTGTGTCTATGAATTTCTTTTACACACCCATGGTGTATGATGACATAATAAACCTTTACAGTGAAACTCTCGAGGTTTGGGGTCATCACACACCCTCAGGTGTGTAAAAACTTCATAACACACAGTTGCCTATCATGATTCCCTCTCTCTCTCTCTCTCTCTCTCTCTCTCTCTCTCTCTCTATATATATATATATATACACACACACACATATTGCAAAAACTATGTTAATTCACCAGTTAGGGTTCAAGTTAATGCAACAAAATAGAGAAATTTGGTGTTGGGGTTTCCAACCCTAACTCCCCAAAAGGAAAAAAAACATTAGGGTTTTGGATCTCCTGAGACTTGATGAATCAGTGATGGGGTCTTCCTTGGTATTGTCAATCCTAATGCTCACCCCTCCACCCAGCAAGTAGCCTCCAGTCTGAAGCACACAGTACAGCTCCAACTCAGAGTCTCACAGTGATCACTCTTCAAGGTAGCAAAGTATGTCTCACCACATGTTGCCAACCGAATCTGTTGTAGCTTTCATGGGCCCTGTGTAGAAAAGAGATCATGTCTGTTCTTGTTGCTCAGTGGAAGAGGTAGGCATTAGGGTTGACAGCCCCAAGGAGGACCCCCACTCTTCGCCAACACTCTGAAAACCCAAACCCTAATGTTTTTTCTTTATTGCTTTGGGGTTAGTAAGTTAGGTTGGAAACCCTAACGCACATTTCCTACTTTTGTGGCATTAACGTGAACTTAACTAGTGCATTAATGCAGTTTTGCAAAGAATTTCCTTTCTTTTGAGATAGTGGAATTGCATCCTCATTCACAGAGGTCCCTTCAGGACCTGCATGTGCAGATGAGATGCGAGGGACCTCTGGTCCCTGTGCCAAGGGAAGACTATTTCCACCTATAGAAGTGCAGCAACGGATCTCAGAAATTCATGGGCCTGTCTGGTGTGCTGCAGAAGTGCAGGGCCCTCTGGGTCCTGTGTTTCCATGCATATGGCAAAGAATCCATCTCTCAGCTGAGGCACAGGATCCTCTGGCACCCATGAATACAGAGGTACAAGGTCATATACCAAGAGAAGAGTTATCTTCGCTATGTAGTGCTTGGGCCTATGAGGGCAATCCTGCACCTACCCTTCATGAACTGGAGGGTGGTGGTGCATGACAGTGCCTTCCCCCAGTCTTGGCCCATCTAGCTGGGTCACTGAGCTTGCCCCTGAATGTAGTTCACTGGCACAGGATCACAAAGCACTACCCACTGGGGTAAAGGCTGGTACTACCCACAATGTGTGTTAATAATTATTATTTATTTTTAAAGTCTGACCTCAAATTTTAATATAGTTATTTTATAACCCCTTATAAACATGATTGTGGCATTTATAAAATACTGGCTGAATTGTAATTTTGTACCACAAGTGCAAAGCAGATCTTGTCCAGGATTTGAGAAACAACACCTGTCACGGTTATTTGGTGGTGTGAAAAAATTGCTTTGTGGAAAGTTCAGAGTCAAAATATTGAACATTAGTGAAGTTGTGAGTAAACGCTGAAATATTTCAACATTCACTCCTAACTTTGTCATTTTACCATTATTTGTGGTGGACGAGCTGTGGTGGTTCGTACTCTATAGTTTTGGGTGATGCCAGATGAATCTGGAAGGAGAGGGTGGTGGTGTACTCTAGAGCCAAGATACAAGGTTTATTAGCATTAGTTGGAGCACACAGAAAGACTTAGCATTCACTATCATTATCACACAAGAGAAAGAATGAACAAGATTACGGGACCACAAACTGGCCCCACTAATGTCATACAAAAGTCCAGGTTATTCTAGTCCTTAGGACATAACAATCTGATTCACCAAGCTTGGGTTTCTAGTATTTTGGTTGGCCAACGCTGGTGTGAACCAAAGGAAGCGCCTTCCTATGCAGGCTATAAAATGGGGCATCCCCAGTGAACCATACACAGAGGAAAGCATTGCAGGCCTCCTGGCCCTAGGAAGAAGGTAACTCCTGGTATCACTGAGAGCAACATCGAAGGGAAGCACCTGGTCAAGGATGGGTGTCAAAGCCTGGTTGTAATTGAAGAGAACCCTATGTGGAGTCATCAGCTGTGGTGACCTCAGGCAGGAAGGTAGGTGATATCCAGTCGAGGAAAGGATGCTGGGTGTGTTGATCTACTGGACGACCTCTGGGTAGGTCCCGAACTCTTACCACCTCACTACTGCAGCTTCAGAATCTGTCAATCTTTGGTGTGACGTCTTGCTGAGCCACTGGAACATGAGCCACCCATGGACGGTACAATCACGAGCATGGCGACCCTTGGTGTGGCCTCTTGCATGGGCCACTGGTACTTACACCACCTCTGGGGATGAAGCACAGAGCCTGGCAATCCTCAGTGAGGCCTTAGTATAGGCCACTGGTACTATTGTCACCTTAGGACAACGTCTATGCAGGAGACTGGACAATGTGACTCTGAGTTCGTGGATGACTGAAGTCCCTCAAGCTAGAACTGGGCGGCTCCTAACCTGACTCACTTTGGTGGACCCTAGCTACCAGCTGACTACCACTTGCAACCAGCAACTCTAACCTGGGGCATCATGGTGAAGACTTGGAGTTGGTGGAGGTCAGTGGAGATGGGTGCAGGTGATGCTGGGCTTCCGGGACCCTACCTGGGTCAAGAAGAGGCACTGGAGGAACCTCAATGGTGTGTGCAGGAACCCTGGAAAAGAACAAAAATAACAAACCTGGAAGGCATTACACCCTCTTATTTTATGACCGAGAGCTCTACCACTTGGGCCGGGCGGCCTACACTGACTCACTTTGGGGGACCCTCACTACCAGCTAACTCACACTATGATTGGCCCCAAATGTCTTCAGAGGACGTAGTAGTAGGCAATTGCAGCAATCAATGCCCTCAATGCAGTGCAGTCACACAGGACAATTGAGCAAATAAGGCAATGCAGTCATGATACACCAGGAATAAGGTACTTCAGTCACTTAAAACTCTTCAATTGAATATAGCAATTCAGTCACAGTAAGCAGTTCAACACTTAAACGGTTTGCTTAAATACAGCAGTTCAGACACAGCAAGCAGTGGGTCCAAGCAACAGGAGAGGAGTGCAGGCAGATAAAGAAAATACAGTTTGCTCCATGGGCATTGAAACAGTCTGATGACCCACCCTTTATTAATATGGGTCAGTTCTGGGTGTCTTCTGAATATTGAAGAGGCCAGAAGCCCAAATCTCTTTGTTCCAGCTATGGGCTGCCCCATCCTTTTACTAAATATGGATGAGGGACTAAGCTTTCTCACCCCTCAGCAAAAGAAACTCATAACTATTATGGCTCAGATTACCTGGGACTCTGAGAGCAGGATTCTCTTATAACCTACTTTGTGCTCCTGGAATCAGTCCTCACAGCTAACAATAAGAAAATTCAGCATGAAAACTTTCCTTCTCACCAATAATACTTTGAGCTGGCTTTACCTAGCAATTCTTTGACTCTTGGCTGAGAGGGAGTGCCCAAGTCTCCCTATTTGGAGCACAGACTGCCTAGAATAAGTTAGACTAGCAGAGATTCCTCCAAGAGTGGAGCTCACAAACACCTTTAATTTTGGTCCAACAATTATTTGGTTTAAATCCTCCTAGCTACTGCCTTCTTGATTCTTTCTCTCTCTCTCTCCCTGTCTCTATACAATTGGACAAGGTACGCAGCTTCCATCCCCCTTGCTTGGGACTAGCTGAACAAACAGCCCTTTCCCTGGCTGCAGAGGTCCAGCTATGGTTAATTATTAAAGAAATGCTGGTCAACAAGCCTACTCACCCCTGGAGTTCAACAAGGATTTCTGTACCCTGGGAATGCACAACCACAAAGGAGTGATAATGCCTTTTCTGCTGGAGACTGCTGCATAAAAGATTCACTGGATCCATTCCCGCCTGATAGACTGACTCGCCACACTGGAGGACCAGACTGGATGGCAAATTTCTCTGTAAACCAACTGAGGCTGCTACTGGAGACCTTCTGGAGGGGAGTTACACAGAAGGGGACAAGGGATTTGCTTCAACCTCCTAACAGGGACGCCGACATCTATTGCCCAGTCCTTCACCTCCCCTGGTCAAACTTTTTCTGCTCTCCAGCCTATGCAGAGCCTCCCTAGGCTGGGACAGTCCTGGCTACCTGCCAGGGGATTGGCTTTTTGTCCAGTGGTCAGCCTCCTGAGGCTGGGTCAGTGGCCTAAAAAAGTCTCCAAGTTTGAATCTACACTGGCCACAGGGATTGGCTGAGAGTGCTCAGCCTGGCTTCCTTCTCCCTGCTGGGACAGGAATGTGGCCTAACTGGTTTGGCCTTGGCTGACTAGGGTGTTGGTCTTGGGCAGAGGGAAGGAGGACAAAGGAAGAGAAAACATGGTTTTCTTTTAAAACTCTGAATTTAAACTGCTAGGACTGCCTGCTGGAGAGGGTCCTTTTCTGTGCTTCAGTGGGTCCCTAAGCTTTACAAGAGTTTCCCAATAAGCTGCCGGGTTCCCATAACTGTCTGACCTCTCACGTCTCCTGAGGATCCCTTTTCCTGTGGTGACCCCAATTCCACTTATTTTCTGTGGGATCCCAATTTCCCTGGGGCACTACAGTTTTTACATCAAATTTTCAACATAGTCTTCCTGTGACTCTACCTCTACCTGGGCATTTTTTGCTGACAAGGTGTCCTTCATCAGGTGAGTATTGCCTTTCTGGTCCAGATTTTGCTGGAGGTGATCAGCCTGCTGGTAAACATCTTTTGCCAAGTTGGAGTGAGTTTGGCTGGTTTTGGCAGTCGAGGTTCTCCATGTGCTTCCAGCTTGCATCCCACAGCTGTGCCCTGGACCCAGGTCTAACATGGCTTGTCATTAGCTGCTTGGATTTCCTGGGCCCAGTGTTCATGGATATCATAAATGTGTTCTTAAGTGAGGGTATCTTTCCTATGACCTTGAAAGAGGCTGTGGTGAGACCCTCCATAAAAGTCAACTTTAGACCCTGATGTTCTCTCTCAAACTATAGGCCTACCTTTAATCTTCCCTTTTTGGGAAGGTTATTGAGAAGATGGTGGTTGACCAGCTAGTTAAATGCCTGGAGAATTTTTCCATCTATGGACCTCTCCAGTTGGGTTTTCAGCCCCAGCGTAGCACTGAAACAGCTTTGGTCAGGGTGGCACATGATCTCTTTATTGTGAGGACCAAGGGCACTCTACCATCTTGGTGTTCTTGGACCTACCATGTTTGACATGGTGGATCATGGGGTGCTATTGGATCATCTGTGAAACTACTGTATGTGGGTGCTACCAGCTCAGTTTTGCATTGGTTTAGCTCATATTTAACCAGAAGATTGCAGCACATAATCCTTGGGAATTTTTCTTCTGAACTTTTCGCACTGCCTTGTGGTGTTTTGCAGGATTCCATTTTGGCACCTCCTATTGTTCTCCTTGTACATACTTCCACTGAGTGAAATCATTAGGCAGTACAATCTGGGTTTCACTGCTATGTGGATGGTACCCAGTTGTACCTGTTTTGTGCCCCAGGTGACCTATCCATCTCAGGTACGCTGAGTCAGTGTTTGGCTGAGATCAATGATTGGATGTCTGCAAACTGGCTATGTCTCAACCCTGGCAAGATGGAGGTTATGGAGCTGGGTCATGGAGGTATCTTCACTGATGGGAGGCTGCTCACTCCAGTAGTTGATGGGTCACCCTTGTTGGTGGTTAACGGTTAGGTAACTTGATGTTTTCTTGATGACTAAATTACCTTCAATCAACAGGTGTTGTTGGTTGTTAGATCTGGGTTTTTCATCTCAGGAATATCACCAGGATCCATTGTTTTTGACACTACTGATCTGGCTACGGACATCCATGCCTTTATTACCAGCAGGCTAGATTACTGCAAAATTCTTTATCTAGGGCTGTCTAAAGGATTGATGCATCGACTGCAGCTAGTGCAGAATGCTGTGGCCAGGATGTTGACAGGTGCCTCAATGAGGATCATGTCACTCCTGTTTCTATGCATTCTGCACTGTCTGCCTGTGAGCTTGTGTCTCACCTTCAAGATATGCTTGTTAACTTACAAGGCCCTATGTGGTTTGGGCCCTGACTACCTTAAAGAGCTCCTGGTTCCACATCGGCCTACCTGTCCCCATGTCTGGTGATGCTGGCCTGCTTGTTGTATCCTCCTCTCACCTAAAGTGAACTGGTGATAGATCATTTGGTATAGCTGCACCATCTTTGTGGAACTCTCTTCCACCCTACATTCACATGCAAGCTCAGCGAGGCCTTTAAAACCTCCTTTAAAACATTCTTATTTGAAAAAGTCTTTAGTTTTATTTGAATATATCTGATTTTAATTCTTGGGATGTTTTTATTGTGAATTGCTCTGAGCCCTGGTTAGGCGTACAGTATGTAAATATTTGTCTTGCATTGCCTCTTGAATGCAGTAGGTGAAAATGTTCAAACCCTGCCCAAAACATAATTTAACAGGAGTGACTAAAAAATCACATTTTGGGATGGATTTGATCATTTCACCCTTCCTTTGTTCATGAGGTAAGTACTGAAAAGCCATGTTGACAGTCTGGTGGAAAAATTTTAAATATTAGTAAACTTCGAGTAAACATTAAAATATTTCAATGTTCACTCATAACTTTGTCATTTTAACATATTTGTAAAACCAAATGTTCGACATAGCCTTCTTATGACCCCACCTTATGAACCCAGTAGTGAAAATTTTCAAATCCCACCCAAAAGGTGATTTCACACAGCAACTCCAATATCACCTTTTGGGCTGGATTTCAAAATTCCAGGTCCCTTGTTCATGAGGTGGAGTCCCAAAAGGATAGGTCGAAAATTTGATATAAAAATATGAAAATGATAAACTTATAAGTAAAAATATCAAATCTCATTGAAATACATTAAACTGGACTCACTTTATTTACTCATATCGCAGTCACTGATTCCAGCCGCAATATGTGACTGATCAAGAGTGGCTGTACATTGTGGGACATGTACAGGTGAGCGAGGTGCGGTGGGGTGGTGGGGTCAGGGTGGGGGTGATTGGGGGTCTGGGGAGTCAGATCGCAAGGACCATTTGCTTTTTACAGTTTACATTATAAAAAAATAAAAATGTTGAGGACTGTTTCTTTTGCAGGTGATTAATATTGGATACAACCTGCGATGGGATCCATCACTGGAGAGTGGGGGGGGATGTTTCTTTTTCTTGGTGATCATCATTGAATCTGACACTGGGGATTGGGCACCTTAGTGTTGGCTTTAATGCCACAGTGGCACTGGGAGTGAGCACCCCAGTGTTACCACCTATTCATTGGGGGCAGGTGACTTGAAGGGAGGGGTTGCAAGTGAAACCAGGGTGAGCACCCCAGTCTTCTTTTCTATACAAATTCATCTTACAGCATCAGGGTAAAAGATGATGGAGGGAAGGGAATAAAATGCAAAAACACCTAGATAGATCGACAAACAAATAGATAGATAGACAGAGAGACAGACACCAGACAGAGAGAATGAAAGAGAAACAGATCGAGATCCATCGCTGGCTCACTGCTGGCACACAAGCCTAGCACACCTCCATCTGCAGTTGCAGATGTCAAGAAACACCCCTGTTCTACACAGAGAATATAGATGTATGTCTCCTCTGCTAAGCTGTGCACTATGGATTTTGGACCCAGAAAGGTATTTTACATTTAAAAACAAATATCAGAATCTAGCTAAGAGTCCCATTTTGCTAGGTTCAGGTATTTGTAAAGTATCATTTTAAGAATTATTAAGTTAAAAAAAGATGGCAGCCACCATGACGCTAAAAAACTTTTTATTTGGGGGTTGTGACAAGCAAGTAGTAAGAAAGTATAAAGCTCTCAAGACAAGACATTTTTCAGGTCATATCCGAGGATTATACAAAGCCCTACTGAGCATGCTCAGAAAAAGCAGTTGCATCCTCATAACTCTAGAACCATTTCATATTTTTCATGAAATCTTTGAATGGCACTACCTTGCCACAGGTTATGTCTGCCCTGAAAGTTTTGAAAAGCAGTCCAGCCCATCTAGACTGAAGCGAGGGCAAAAAGGTGTATCAAGTGTAGGAAAATTGAGGCATTAATGTACAAATGACATGTGTGGATCTTGGAAACTGCACAAGCTGCCACCACAAAGCTTTCCAGATACTGAGACCTTGCTGCCTAGACAACACATGCCAAATTTAGGGCAATTTTGTCACACACTGCCAACGCTTATTAAGGTGCAAAGTTAGGGATTTAACATAGAAAATCTCAGTCAACCCCAACTATACTTTCCTTACCATGCCAGTTTATATTTTAGGTGTGGTAGCACCCCTATAGTTAGATGTGAGTAGGAGCTTAATATTAAACCCCTAACTCTGCACCTAATAGCATCACCCATTCAATGGAATTACAAAAATTTTGCATGCACAGCCTCGGGCTAGTTATCTTGATTTTAAGTTTTGTGATAGTTGGATGTCTGGATTTGAGATCTGCATAGTGCAAAAAGTTTAAATATTGTTTTTTTTCTTTTGCTCTGACCTACAGCTCAAGTGATTTGGAATTTTGCTCTGAAATTTTTAGGGTAGAAGGGCTTGCTCTTGAATTTGTTCCCAATTATAAGGATTTGAAATTTTGGTTCTGAGCACACTCAGTAGGGTGTTTCATTTATATGTCTGATACAAAAGAAGAATTCAGACTTTGTTCTTTTCACGAAGAAGATTTCTTTTCATGAGAAAAAATCTTCTCTCATATGACAGTCATCTTGTTTTTTTATTTAAAAAAAAAATTGAAATCCCATAAAACTTGTGCCCTGGAGAAAACATATAAATCTAGCTAAACAGGACTTGTTTAGCTAGAGTCTGTTATTTGTTTTGTGAAAATACACCAAAATATGGTTTTGGAGATCCCACAATCCTAGGTGGAAGGCTTAGCGAGAGGTTTCAATTCTTCTTTTGTGAATAGAACATCTTCTTTCATGAGTATCATGAAAGAACACAGTTGGCTCACAAAAGAGGAATCTGACTCATAGAAGAGGTAGGACTTAAGTTTTTCATTTTCCTTCTCGCTTAACTTCTTTTGTGAATCTTTAAACAAGACTGTTGGCTCGCTAAAGAAGAGGTGTGACATAGTTTTTTTCTCACAGTTCTTCGTGAGGTCATATGACAGGACCATTGTTCTTTCATGGGATCTCACAAAAGAATTGTCCATGAGTGGGACTTTCTTGAGCTGTGAAGTCTCAGCGGAATCATCCTGCTGACTTCAGTTGGAGCAGTGAGCCACAGATCCCTGAGCTGTCTTTATCTATCTATCTATCTATCTATCTATCTATCTATCTATCTAGCTATCTATCTGTCTGTCTGTCTATCTATCATCGTTCTTTATTCTTTATTTTTATGACTATTTATTCCCTCCCTCCCAGCTCAGTCAGCTCTTGCTCGTTCTTCCTCATATTTATTGAATATTAAATGTGGACCAGGGTGCCTACCACTAGTACTGTGTGCCTACCCTCCCCCTCTAGGTCACCTTCCCCTTCCCAATGTTTGTTGTATTATATATATAATGATTTTAAGTGGACCAGGTGCCTATCCCTGGTGCCCACTTCTGTCAACCCTCCCAGGTCACCCACCCACTTCTTTTTATATGTGGTAGCATAAGTGACTATCCCAGTGCCATCAACCAGCTGCCTGACACTGGGGTTCCCATTATTTGATCCCAACTTTCAACATAGCCATTTTTTCATACCACTTCATGAATATGACAGCTACCATTTTTCAAATTCTGGGAAAAAAACATGTTTTCGCACTTGTGGCATGAAATGACATTATGGCCGTGATTTGAAAATTTTCACCTACTGGGTTCATGAGGTGAGTGCATAAGGAAGCTATGTTGAAAATTGATGGTCAAAGTATTAAAAACAATGAAGGTATGAAGGTGCAGTGACATTTTTCTATGCAGGTTCATAACTTTGGTAATTTTGACATCCGTTGCTGCACAGGCCCTGGACTTCCATAGGCAGATGCAGTCTCCCTTGGCACAGAGCCCAGAGTATCTGAATCTGTTCACACAGGTTCTAAAGGGACTTGTGTGATTGAGGACACAATTCCACTATCTCAAAAGGAAATTATTTGCAAAAACTGCATCAATGCACCAGCTAGGTTCAATGTAATGTGATAAAGGTAGGAAACTGTGATGGTAGGGTTTCCATCCCAAATCTCCATCCACCTCCCAAGCAGCATAAGGAAAAAATTAGGGTTTGGGTCTCCAGAGTCTGGGAAAATCAGTGGTAGGGTCTTCCTTGGGAGTTGTCAACCCTATTGCTCACCCGATGGGGATGGTGGGGTTAGGGTTGGAAATCCTAATGGCACATTTTCCTACTTGTGTTGTTATTGCTGGACTGGTGCAGTTTTTGAAAAGAATATCTGTCTGTCTATCTATCTGTTGGTCTGTCTGTCTGTCTGTCTGTCTATCTATCTACCTATCTATGTATGGGATCTGTATGGGCTGACTCAAAATATGCAATTTATCTTCAAATGAGAGGAGCAGGACCATAGCTCATGAGTAGCAGAACCACAAGTGAGTTTTGAGAGCCCTTACCACTCACAAGTGCTAAGGATCATACTAAGGACCATACTAAGGAATGATAAGGAGCAAGAAGGCTTATAATGCCCATATATGCTCCTGGGAGTTAATAGGTGAAATAAGCTAAAGAAACACCAGATAGAATGAAATTATCTAAACGCCTCCTACATACAGTCTTGGTTTTGTTTATAATTATCTCTTCCGGGAGTCTGTTCCAAGGGTTTACCACTCTAAGAGTAAAGAAATATTTCCTTTTGTTACATTGAAATTGTTGATCAATTAATTTTAAAGGGTGACCTCTGGTATTGTAGGCTGTATCCTTAAACATAAGACCAAGTTCCAACATTAAATAAGGATCTTGGGTAATGTCATATAACAATAATAAATCTCCTCTTAAATGACGTGTTTCTAAGGACACAAGATGAAGGTTTTCTAATCGGCTGTTATAGGAGATGTTACAAGACCATGAATGTGTTTAATAAATTTCCATTGTACCCTTTAGAACTGTTTACAGTTGTATTTTTTATAAGAGCACCAGAGTTGAGATGTGTATTCCAAATGTGGCCTAACATAAGCTCTATATATGGGCATAAGAACCTTGTTATCGCTAGATTGAATGTTTTGATGACTGGACCAAATGACTATTAGTTTTATGGATGGCCTCTGTGATGTGTTTAGAATTATCAAAATCACTGGAGATGATAACTTCTAGGTCTTTCTCATCAGTAGTGAAATCAAGAGGGAATCATTCAGAGTAAATAAAATATGGGATTGTGTCTGCCCAAATGCATGATTTTACACTTATTGGCATTGAGCTTCTTTCCCATGTATTAACCCAGGTGGAAATTTTATCTAAATCTCTTTGGATAATTTCAGCCTGTTCTAGTTTTGAACAAATATTATCTAGTTTAACAGCATCAGTATATTTGATCGTAAATGACTCAATGTTGGTGGTCATATCACCAATGTATGCCTAAAACAGAATTGGGCCCAAACTTAACCCTGAGGTACTCCACTTGTTACATTGCCAGAACTAGAAAGTTGGCCATTAATCATAACTCGCTGTGTTCTATGAGTTAACCAATTACTAATCCACATAATGGTATTTTTAAGAATAGCTAACTCAGATAGTTTCGCTGTTAAAGCCTCAAGTGGCATGATGTAGGATGCCTTTCTGAAATCAATAAAAATAATATTGCAAGGAATATTGTTATCTAAATTTGCATTGGTCTGTTCATAGAAATATATCAAATTCGTGAGAGCTTCTACATTTTAAACCCATGTTGCCTGTTATCAGAGATATTAAGTACAGGACTGATAACATCCTAAATAAGACCCTTCAGGATTTTGCAGATGGGGGTAAAGCTAATACTAATGCCTATAGTTCTCCCAACTGGATTTAAGTCCCTTTTTATGTAATGGGATGATGTTAGCAGTTTTCCATTCTGGTGTAACAAAGTTATTGGGATACAACCCTGAAAGATTAATTTTAGTGGAAGCTAATTCATCAGCCAATAGATATAGCATATGACCTGATATATTATCTGGGCCAAGAGATGTTTTACCCTTTTGTGCCAGAAGTTGAATACCTATTGTGTCTATTTCAAAATTAGGGAGACTAGTATCATTCATTATATTTAAGCTTGGGGTTTGTTGCTGTGTGCTAAAAATGTTGCAGAATCTGGTGATGGTAAATTGCCTATTTTTAGTCAGCCTATAGTATATTCGATACATACAACAGTAGTTTACAAATTAAAGCTTTTTAAATCAGCAGTTTGAAGATTTTGCTTTTACATTGATTTTAACAGCTGGTTTCAGTGCTGCACTGGGCATCGTGATGCCATCAGCATTGTAAAAGTTGCTTCTGATTGGTTCAGTATTCCATTGTGATGACAGTAACTTTATTTTATTTTATTTGTCTTACCAGGAAAGGCTGTATTAAAGAGCTAGTGTACTGTCTGGAATTTATAGTAATTTTAAGATGCAGTCAGCCATCTCTTCTTATAGCTGAAGTATTTCTTTCTGTTTGTTAATTAGAATATTTTCCACCTAGCAGTACTGGGCTGGTGTGTGGGCAGCAATCTGTTTGGAGACTAAATAAAGTCAGCTTTGTTCCTCCTACTACATCATCAGAAATGTGATCAGACACATTGAGGCACCATAACCCTTGTAGCATGAGCACTGACTTTCACAAGCTACCAATCAAATGTAGAAATTGTGACATGTTAGTAACCAAGAAGAGCCAATCCCTGCTGCTTCATGTGAAAGAGAATAATCTGGCAGTGAGAAATGGTTCTTCTTGGTTACCAGTGATGTCACAGTCAGTGTGGTCTCAGTGTCGATGATGTAGTGGGAGGACACTGTATTCTTGTCCCCAGGACACCTTTGAAAATGAGCTGTTTAGCTCTGTTGGCTGTTCCTGGTAAAAGGGAAGGAAGGAAGGAAGGAAGGAAGGTTGCTCAGAGGAACCTCTCCAACGCCTGAAGGGGTCCACCAGTTTATGTTGAATACTCAGAGTAATTGAAGTTACAAGGTGTGGCTGACACTCAGGACATGACCAGATTTCCAGGAAACAGAACCCATTCCCTGACCCACACAATCCCACCCCACAATGTATTGATGCATCAATAACAATACAACCACTTGGAGTAAAGAGGAAAACAGGAAATATTTATTAGAGGGGAGGTAAGGATAGGGTAAAATGGAAAGACGGCAGAATGTGCAATACACACGCAGCAATCCTATTCAATCCTGCCAACCACCAGCAGTTTCACTCATATCTCTCAACTATTTGTCACTGAAATGAGGGACACAGACACCAAAATGAGAGACAATGAGAGACTGTGACCTCATAACGGGGGACGCCCTCAAATATGGTGTTACACTGTCAGAACATTGTTGAAACTATTGTGTTTACTTGTACAAAGTTTATTTTTGATTTAGCATCTTAGAATATTATGGATTTCTGCTTTAAAGTCCGAATTTGCAGCACATTCTCTGTGTGGGCAACAACTTTTCCATGAGGAATGGATGAGGGATAGAGTAATTTTGAGGGGTAAATGAGGGACATCCCTTATAATCAGGAGAGTTGATAGGTATGGTTCCACTGTCTCGGCTGGTGCACCAGGCTTTATTCCCCCAAAGGATGATGGGCAGATATATACATTTTACATTTTTCAAGGGGTAGAAGTTTTGTCAAGGAGTAGTACTGTGCTACCATCTGATCTCCACCTGGTGGCAGCTTCCTAGCAGGACATCTGTGCCCACCATTTTGGAGGAGAGCTGTCATCAATCCTCCCACCCTGGCTGACCCTTAGACACCAGACCCATTTCTGAACAGTAGCACTGCTATACCACTGTGCCAGCTGGCCAGCCAGTCCCACCTATGTTTAAACCCCATCAAGGGTCTTGGAGACTGCATCTTGTCCACTCCTGTTGGGTGAAAAATTAACTCTTGTTAAGAGTTACCACATATGGTAGAAATGGTTACACATATATGGTTTTCTAGCCTTCTCGACTGCCAGTGCAGACACTGTTAATGATCATCTGCGTTCTCACCCCAGAGCAAAGTAGAACCTTTACATTCAGTGACATCATGATGAGGAACACAAAAGGAAACAGAACGCAGCTCCATCAGAGTGTCTTGCTGCAGTCAGTTAGTGATGCAGAGTCCTTTTGTTTCATCTGTCTCTTTATTAAAGTGCAATACATAGTGGAGATAGCCTTATGAAAGTACATATATATGCAAGGCTGGCTCCAGAAAAGTGTTAACATGCCAGTGTCCTAATGTTTCAAACTGTCACCCAGTTCTTTGTCAGGGTGCATATAGTGTCCAGAACTTTCTTGGTTATGCAGCCCATGGGACTTCAAGCCAGAACCCCACCCCCAGGGTCACACTGCAAGGGCACTTGCTGCCATGAGTACCCACTCCTGAGTCTCAACCATTTATGGGGCATACTGTACCTGGTCAGCACCATCTCTCAATGAAATGTCCTCCCTCCTAGACAGACAGCTTAGCTGTACTTGCCTATAGATATGGGCTAGGGACCCCTCTGCAAAAGCAGCTCTTACTAACCACACATTTTGTTTCCTGGGTTGCATTCTGTCAGGTCGCTTTTCATTACATTATAGGGTGGTCCACCAGCAGGATATTTCTTCTGTGACTTATTGCAGATGTAAAGACTTGGTGGAGCCCCAGGTGAACCCTCGAGGGGGTATACCTACATCAGGACACTCAACCAACTTCATCCTTCTGCTTTCTGTCAGCTACCAGGAACTCAGTTTAGTAAGGAGACCATAGCACAATCCAGGTCCAGAGCACATAATGCCATCCTCCAATAAACAAATCAATCCTCCAGATCTGGCAGTTCTCCCACTGCAACTGGTGCCTCTTGAGAGAATTCTTTCTCCTCTTGCCCTGTCAGGCTGTCTTAATATAATGTAGTTTCTCTTTGCTTGACTGTAAACATCCTGACAGTTATAATCTCCACAAACACATATTTGTACATGCAGGGCTATGGGAACACATATCCTGCTAGGCCCTACTGTTCTTTGCTAAGTTTCAGGTACATGATGTACAATAAGCACAGAATGTCCCGAGCATTGTATTATAAGATATTTTATTGCTTTTAATAAAGTACTATCAATAACATTAAAATATACAATATCCTGTGAGTAATAAATGAAAACAATTCATAACTCAACTACTGCAGACAACTGCAATAAGTTAAAAACAAAAAGTACACCTTGCTGGAATTATTTTGATTCCTATATTTGGGGAGGGGTGTATAATACACCCCACAAACATATCTGATAATAATTAGAAAAGTGAATTAATTCATTCAAAATTTCAAATGAGATTGTGAGGCTTATGTTGAAAATGTACATTAAATTTAAATCTTACAGGGTGTACAGTATGTGCAAGCCATGGAGAAGATGGCCTCTTAAGTTCCAAGCACCCTAAACCTGCTTAAACATCCCTTGAAATCTGCCTAGTACAATGAGTAACTGAGATCTAATCCCAACGTGGATAGTTACTACTAGTCACCGTATTTGAAATCTGCTTGAGTTTGGTGTTTGTACCCAGCTGTTTGAGAGCAATCACCATCTGGCTTCTCACCTCACAGTATACTGTTAGAGGGCAACTTAATCTTGTCATAGTGATGACAGCAACAGCAGGTTTTCGAATGACATTGTTATGACCTGTTATTTTTCATTTAGCATTTTGGGCATTTAGCTGTGTCTGATAGCATGGTGTCCTTCTGGTGCTCTCGAGTGGTGTACTGCTAGCATGTGTGTGTCTGCCTTTCTTAAACTTATCACTATCTGTCAACCAAGCTGCAACCTGGAGTTGATTATAATAATTGTGGGGTGAATACCCACCACAATAACACATAGTATGTGCCTTGTTGGGTGGTGTGTTTTGGGATCTAGTGGGTGAGTTGAGCACAATTTCTCTTCTTTCTGCATTTGTTAGGCATCTGCACGTTGCCCATATTGTCAGGTGAACAAGCTGCCTGTCATGGTTTCGTTGTCGACAGAATGCCTACACTCTAATTGCCATTGGAATTTTTAATGTTGCATCAACAAGAGTGAACCTCTCCTCACAACTGACTGAACAGCACGGGAAATGGATTACGGGAAGTTCACAGTTGCGAATAGTGCTGACATGGCAGAAATTAGGGAATGCTTCGCATTCTTATTCGAACATCCCAATTTCCACAAAAGTATCAAAGATCTCAGGGAAAGGGTAGAAGCAATAGAACCGGGTTGCAGATGGAAAACTATTCACAAGCAGGATGGACATGGAGGCTTCAGTTCAAGAAAATTGCTCACAGTACCTTTAAACATCAAGTCCAATACCTCTGGGCTAAAGTCGATGACCTGGAAAATCATGGTCACCAGAATAATATGTAGATTGTGGGCATTCCTCAGAGCACCAAGGACAGAGATGTACGTGGGCTTCTTCAGGATGCCATACCCAGAATGCTGGACTACTACTGGGACTATCCCTGGAAACAGAGTGAGACAACAGATCCTTGGGTCCCTCCAGGCAGAGGTGCCCCCTGTCCCATACTAGCCTACTTTCTGAGGTTTAGTGTTAAAGAGCAAGTTTTAAACTGTCCAGAGAAAGGACCACTGAGCTGGAATGGCCACAGAGTCCGCTTATTCTAGGACTTTTCAAAGGAGCTTGCAGATTGACAAAAACTTTTGTACTTGCCAAGAAGGACCTGGCCAGGACAAATATTCCATTTCAAACAACATGAAGTCTTGCTATATTATGACAATTGCAGTTTGTCCCACCATTAGAACTGCTTCGAGGTGAAAGAGTTAACTACCATTCTAAGAATGGAGTTTAGAGCGCGAGCTCAGTTAGAGAAGCTCTGTCTGGATAATTTCAAACCGAAACTGTCAGATTCCTTACTCGCTCACTGAACAGTCGCTCCGAGATTTCTCCTTCTGCTCGGTTCATTTCTCAGTTTAAACAGTATTTTCTCGGTTAAATTCAGCCATGAGTATTATTATTTTAACCGCAAACCGATCGGGTTCAAGCTCTGTCTGTGGTATTGTAAGTAATAGACAGGTTTTATTTCTGTGTGGAACTTGTAATGTTTATCGTTCGGTTCAACCGATCAGGTTGTTTAAAACTTTAAAGAAATAAGCATTTTAAAGCTTTTAGAGTGTGGTTCCTGGTTCTTATTGGTTCTAAAAATCGGATTTCATTAGGGTTTTTCCACTACTTCGTGACACGGTTGGGAACCGATAAGGGTGTCTTGCCTGGCACTGCCGTTAAAAGGCAAGTTTCTTGGTTAGGCTGGCATCATGTCTGAGAAACCCAAAAACCGGGCCCACTGGGTTTCAACACTGTAGTGTCTGTGGGGAAGCCTTTGCCAAGGCTGACCCACACACTACATGTGTTTATTGTCTGGGTTTGACCACCTCAATTCAGACTGCCAGATTTAGAAAATTTCCCTGCAGCCACCCTGGATAAGAGAGTGGTAGGCTCAGGGAATGAGAGGCTAAAACTCCGCTGACCGATGGCAGCCCGGTTCGGTGCCAACCGAACCGGAGGGAGTGCCCTCTGACCAGGAGAGACTCGGCAACGTAGCTGGCTCTGAGGAGCCAGTTCCAGCAAAGAAAATCAAAAAATCAGCAGGTATGGAGTCCAAAATTCTTCTCCAACTGCTGCAGAAATAGCAAAAGCTATACAAATGTACAGTCACTTTCTCCAGTTCCATCCGAACCGCTTCTGTCTGGTAAAAGGTCAGTTCGGCCGGTTCCACCGTTCAAGAATATGATATTGAGATTTTTATGAACCAGAGGAGGGGGGAGGATTATGAACAGTGTGAATGTGACTTTGAGAGTCTGGATGTGCCCATTGAACCGACATCTCCCAGACAGACCTTTAGAATCCTTCCATGCTTTCTGAGTCCCCTTCTCATTTTTGTTTTATAAAAGGTTGTTGAAACCTCCAGCTCCCATTAGAGGAAGCTGTGGATGAGCAAGAGGAACCTGATTTTGTGGAAATGATGGATATCCCAGAGTCTAGGAGATTATCTATCCCTTACATAAATCTTTTAGGAAGCAAACAATAAAATTCTAAAAGCTCTAATTCTGTGCCTCCTGTTGACAAAAAGATGGACAGGAGGTACACTTGTCAGGTCCTGATACAGACTTTCTTTCACAGCAATGCAGTCATGTTAGTAGTTCAGGCTGCAGCCTGTGACAAAGCTTAACATTCCCTGGCTTCACATCCTCCTGACAAGGACTCCAGGAAGATTGATGCCATGGCTAAAAACAATACATGGCAGTGTCCTTGGGACTCAGACAAGCAAATTACATGGCTTATGTGGCAAGATACCAAAAATCTAGATGGGACACTGTCATGGCTTTGGCCAAACAGGCCCCTGGCCAGCTTGCCAAGGAGCTGGAGCAGGTGGCTGCTGATGGTATTGAGGCATCCAAGGTGCAATTCCATGCTGCTGTGGATTCTAATGATGTATCCTCTAGAGTCATGGCTACATCTGTGGCCTTTCAGGCTAGCTTGGCTCAGGTGTACTAATTTGTCACAGGATACCCAGACTAAGGCTATGGATTTTCCTGTGGTGGGGAATTTCTGTTTGGGGAGCAGACAGAGAATTACATGAAGAAAATGGATGAATACAGAACAACTTATAGGAGTGCACAGCCAAGGAGCAGCAAGCCACCTCAGAAGCAGACCCCCAGGGGTAGAGGTAGGCCCTTTCACAGGCCTTTTACCAAACCCAGGCTTCTTCTGCTTATGCTCAGAGGGGTTCTTCAGAGGCAGAGGCAGACGGGTGCAAGTAGGTCTGCTACCACCTCAGCCTAAAGTCCTCTCCAAACAGGCACCCTGATGGGGTGCCCAGGGCGGTTCTCCACTACCTGTAGGGGCAGGCTGGCTTACTTCTTTCAGGACTGGGAGTCTCTAACATCAGACAAATGGGTCCTGGAAGTAGAAGCCAGGGTCTGGTTCTCAGCTTCAAAACATTTCCAAAGATGAGAGCCAGATTTTTTCCACCTGCAAACCCTCTAGAGACCTTTACCTTAGACTCAGAAGTCTCAACCTCCTAGCTCTCAGAGCTGTAGAAAGGGTTTCCCCTACACCAGGGCAAGGGTCTGTACTCCAGGTACTTCTTACCCCAAAAGACAGGAGAATGGCGCCCATTTTAGACCTAAGATATCTGAACAAGCACCTTTGAAACCAAAGTTCAAAATGGTGACTCTGGCAATGATTTTACCTTCCCTAAGGCCAGGGGACTGGCTAGCTTCCTGGACCTCAAGGATGCCTATTTCCATGTTCTAATCAGAGCTCCCACCTAAAGTACCTCAGATTCGAACTGCCCTCAGGTCATACCAGTTCAGAGCAATGCCCTTCAGCCTCACCTCTGCCCCAAGGGTATTCACAAAATGTCTGGCAGTAGCAGTTGCTCATTTAAGAAGGCAAAGGATTGTTGTCTTTCCTTATCTAGACGACTGGCTCATTGTAGCCAGTCTCCGGAACAGGTCAAATCACACCTGCAAGTTACCCAGCAGCTGCTCACCTCTCTGGCTTCCTGCTCAATCTTCCAAAGTCAGTTCTGGAACCTGTTCAGGTACTCACCTTCATAGGTGCAGAATTGGACACAAAGCAGGCCAGAGCCTTCCTACTCTTAGAGAGGGTAAGGAACCTGGTGGCCCTGGCCTCCTCCTTCACTCTGCAGGTCTCGACCAGCAAGGCACTTCTTACAGCTTCTAGGACACATGGCTGCCTCCACAGCTGTAGTGCAAGGAGCAAGATTTCAGATGAGGGACATTCAGTTTCACTTGAGAGCCTTTTGGTCTCAGAGAAAGATCCCTTCCAAGTTGATCCCAGTGACTCAAACCCTGATCCAGGCCCTTCAGTGGTGGCAGGATCAGAGCAATTTAAGACTAGGGGTCCCCTTCATCCCTCTATCTCATTCCTTGACCCTCACTATGGATGCGTCCCTTCTGGGATGGGGAGCTCACATGGCGACTCTCCACCCAGGGAGTGTGGTCCCCAGGAATCTCTGCTCCACATCAATTTGCTGGAACTCAGAGCTGTCTTTCTAGCACTTCAAGTGTTTTCTGCATCTGTTCAGAACAAAGTGGTACAAGTCAGAACAGACAACACCACCACAATGTGGTACATCAACAAACAAGGAGGCACTGGTCTTCGGCCTTGTGCACCAAGCAATGAAGTTGTGGTCTCTGGCTTATTCCTGAACACTTCCCTCATAGCAGTTCACCTCCCAGGAAAAGACAATGTCCTGGCAGATGCTCTCAGCAGGATTTCCCAGGGCCATCACGAATGGTCACTGGATCCCCAAGTACTGGGGATAGTTTTTGCCAGATGGGGCACCCCTCAGATAGACCTTTGCAGCCCCAGACAATCACCAACTTCCACTGTTTTGTTGCAGGCTCCCAGTGATGGGCTCAGTCCCCTGGATGCCTTTCTCCTAGATTGGAAGGAAGTTTCTATATGCTTTTCCTCCTTCCCTCTCCTATTCAAGATGCTGGTCAAAATCAGATCCCAGCCTTGCAGGAAGATTCTGATTGCTCCAGATTGGGCCAGGCAGCCCTGGTACCCACTCCTTCTGTCCTTAGCAGTCCATCTTCCCTGTGCCTCCCAGGAGGCACAATCTGTTATCTTGCGCCCAGGGAGAGTTTGGTATCCGAATCTCAAATCCTTCAACTTCAAGGCCTGGCTCTTGAGGAGTTAGAGTTTGCTGACCTACACCTTTCTCAAGGTATTCTCGACATCCTGAAGGCTTCTAGGAAGCCTTCCACTAGGGCTACTTATAATTCTAAATGGAAAAGGTTTTCCATCTGGTGCTCGGGAAGATAATTCCCTCGGTATCTGCTGATTTGCCCATTGTTTTGGACTATATGGTCCATCTTAATTCTTTGGCCTGAAACCAGCTACCCTGAAAGTACATTTGGCAGCTGTCTCTGTTTTTATTTCAGCAGGAAAGCCCTCTTCCCTTTCCACTCACCCTGTATTTTCCAAGTTTTTCAAGGGATTACTTCATACTAATCCACCTTTCAGGGACCCGGACCCTGCCTGGGATCTTAATGTTTGCATTGCTCAGTTGATGCAACCCCTTTGAAGCTCTGTCTTCTGCAGAGCTTAAGTATTTGACTTGGAAAACTGTTTTCTAGTAGCCATCACTTCTGCCAGGCGCATAAGTGAGTTACAAGCCTTGTCAGTGGAGACTGACTTTATTTCCTTTCACAGGGATAAAGTAGTCCTTAGGACTAACAGGAAGTTTTGCCTAAGGTGGTTTCAGACTTCCATCTTACAATCTATCTCCTTCAGTGTTCTTCACTGACCATTCCTCCTCTGGTGAGAGGAGGCTGCACAGCTTAGATGTTAAGAGGGCCCTTAGTTACTATATAGAGCGTACTCAAGGGTCATAGGTTCAAATCCTCCAACTTTTTCTCACTTATGGTGAGGTTGGAAAAGGTAAACCTGCCACTAAGAGATCCATTGCCAGGTGGATTGTCTCTTGTATCCAATTTTGTTATCAAAAACTGGGAAAGGTTCCCCTTCAGGCCTGAGGGCTCACTCTACCAGAGGTACAGCTGTCTATAGCTGCTGCCAGAGACATCCCTATTTTAGAGATATGTCAAGCAGCTACCTGGAAAATGGTACACACTTTCACCAAGCATTACTCCTTGGATATCCAGGCCAGGAGGGATGCTAGATTTGACACACGTGACTTCTGAGCCTATTCCTAAGTAGATTCTGTCCCTCCTCCATGGAGGTACTGCTGTGTATTCTGCAATTGTCATAATATAGCAAGACTTCATGTTGTTTGAAGAAAAAATTACTCACCTTAGTAATGTTGTTTCTTCTAATGGAGTCTTGCTATATTATGACCTCCCCCAGCCTGCCCCTCTCAGAACTTCTACTTGGGTATGGGTGGGCAGTCCAGTGTGGGCACGGTTATGCCCATTTTATGTTTTTCACCCTTCTTGGGGTTTTGGGGTTTTGGGGTGTGGTGTTTTATTTTACCTTACTTTATTATTTTTTGGTTCCCTGACTTGAGTCTTTGTGTTGGGACCAGGAATATGTTAATATTTAGGTAGCCAGTTGGCTAGTGTAGGTTACAGCTTCCACAAAGAACCTTAGTGAGTTTTGCTCATAAAGATCTGACAGTTTCGGTTTGAAATTATCCAGACAGAGCTTCTCTAACTGAGCTCGGCTCAAACTCCATTCTTAGAATGGTAGTTAACTCTTTCACCTCCGAGCAGTTCTAATGGTGGGACAAACTGCAATTGTCATAATATAGAAGACTCCATTAGAAGAAACAACATTACTAAGGTGAGTAATTTTTCTTATCCTCCATACCAAGTCACTCTGCAAATACAATATGAAGTAAATGGGTACCCTTTTCTATGTCTCGGGAAGCAGCTTATCATATCAAGATGATGGGTCAAGGTCAGCCTAAATGAGTAGGAAGCAGCTGGGATGTCACCAGCTACTTTCAGCAGCCTGCACGGACATAAAGCAAAGACACATCCCTTGATGGGCAGGCATGGCAGTGGGACTAAAACTGGAATGAGGTCAAATCCATTGCAGTAGCAGCTGAAGGAGCTGTGGCTGCCTGTCAAATTGAAATGGCAGAGGGCAAGAGGATGTGACTGTACCCCAAGAAGTGAGCTGATACTGGCACAGGGAAGATCAAGTAGCAGGAGGTCAAGATACTCCACACTGAGTTCCTGCCCACCTTCTTCAGAGTAGGAACTGCCAGTAAGATTTCATGGGAGCCAAAGTCGATAAGTGAGACCCTGAAGACTGAGGGCCACCTTACTGGTGAGGACTAACAGGACATGGACATTTCATATGCCACCCCCATGGATAATTACTCTTTCAACTGAGCTGGGCCAGCATAGTTAAAACAGCAGTAGACTCATTAGTCCTTAAAGCACAGCAAGTACAGGCTTAAGCTCAGCAAAACTCCCAAGGGTGTGGGGACTGAATGTCGAACATGGATTTCCTACTGGACTTAGCATGATTTTCTTTATGTATGGCTTCTGTTTTTTCCTCGTGCCTATCCTAAGTACTAGGCTAGGCCACAGTGGCTAAAGAGTGAATACTCTGATTATGGGACTGTCAGCTCCACTTATCCACTGTACTAGATGGCATGCACCACAGGTAGGTGGGGCAATATTTCTCTAGAGAGAGGCGCTAGCACTCGTGCCATAGGGCGAGGGAGACCAAGTAGTGGTGGAGGGGGAGTCATTCTTGAACATGGGGTGGCTGGAATAGGAGTTGCTACCCACCCCATTGTTAACCACAGAATTGACAGACAAACAAGCAGTCGATATGGGAGCTAACTTGCATTAATTTGGACATAAATTTAGACATAATGTGCAGAACCTGCACCTTAGTACAAACTGCAAAACAGAGGTAGTTTTCTGGCTACAACAGTCACTTTGAGTGGAGCCCATCAAGGCTAGCACTTGAGCACTGCTGACAGCTGTCTGCTAATGGGGGTAGTTAGTATATAGAGTGTAGTAGCGTTACAGATATTTTAAATAGATTGTCCCATGAGTGGACCCCAAGTTAAGTTCCAAGTGTGTTTTTATTTTGAATAAACCCTCTCACCTGGTGTCTCCGTGGCCTCAGGCTTAGGAACTCGTCCCTCCCTCTCATTTCAGCCTTATATTCCACCCTTCTTCTGTCACCTCTGGCTGTACCTGCCCTCTCCATCTGCTTGCATAGTTATCTTCTACTGCTCTTGTCAAGGCTCCCTGGGCTGGGTCTCCTCTCTTCCTGGCTGTCTGTTACAATTTACTCAAGTAAAGAAGGTATCATTTTTTTTAACTTTTATTTTTCCTCTTTGCTCTCAATGCCCAAGATGTTTCAACTCACTGGATATGACAAGCAGTACAATTTACATAGTTAGCAATTGGTTACATATTGGTTCACGTCTACAGCATCCTCAGAATATAATTTACAGGTGTTGTAATTGTTTTAATAATTTAAGTTCTCTAAGTCTTAGTCATGCAATCAACATTTCTGGTTTTATATCCCAAACTAGAGTCAAGCTATAGACATCAACATACAGGATAAGGAGGAAGGGAAGGGGAGGATGCAGATATCATTAATTCTGGCCTGGCTGGTTCTTCAAAAGAAGATCTCATTAATTTTTCAGTGTATAATCTGCATTAGCTACCTGGCTTGTACCATTTTGGCTATGTGAACTCTATCAGTTTTTATTTTATTCGGTTAGACTTTGCTATTGGTACTTGCATTCTGGCTACATGTATGACCCTGTAACTAATGCACTGAAGCAGTTATCAAGTTATCAGTGTTCTCTGTTGGTTCAAATGTAGGTATTGTGTTATTTGACGTGGAACCTATGTAAAGAGCCTTGTGCTCATAGGTGTTTCTCCTAGTATTGAAATAAATAAATAAATGTTTTAATCAGCCTGACTCAATGTGACTGTTGTGAACTTTTTCTCACCACTTCAGCAGGGATACATGAATGTGAATGTTTGAAAGGGAAGGGTAAATGTTCATGCAGAACAGGAGCTGTGGCAGAGACTCTTCTGGATTTGGAATGCTGCATCGCATTTGAGTGTGAAATGTTCACTGTAGGGACTCCTTCTTGACTGTGCAGTTGTGCAAATTTATACTTCTGGGCAGTAGCGCTGAACTGGAAATAGGAATTCAGCCACTTCCAGTTTTGCCCCTATAAAACAGACAGCCTCAGTGAGTGCCAGTGAGCGTGGGTGGAGGCAACACGTGGCAGAGGCAAGTGTTTCTGCCAGCATCAGCTAGGAAGGTAGGAAAGTGGCCAGGACATTTTCAGTGAAATAAAACATACAAGAGAATTATACCAGTCCAGCAAGGTATGTGTGAGAAATTAGCAAATAGGGATCCTACTGCAGACCTGTAATTTGTTACGCAGGGAGGGCCAAGTAGTGTAGTGTTTCTAATGTTGGATTTATACCGAAAATACCTCACTAACTCCAAGTGACTGCTTTATATGTAACAAATGGCAGGCATTCTTTAAATAAGAACATAACTAATAAAACAGAGCAAGAGCTTAAAATGCTCTTGAAATAAATAACATTGAGAGCTTTGTAAAAGATTTACAAGCTGAATATAACTACGTGAGAGCGATACAGCAAACAAACCACACAAAAGAACACGAGATGAGGAAGAGAAGGACAGTAGCCCAACTAACTCTAGAGAGAGCAGCAATAGAAGAGGCAGGAACACTTAGATTACTTAGAAGATAGTGAATGGTATACTGTGAGACACAAGACAACTGCTATGGAGGAAGAAAGGCTGAAACTGGTAGTGGTAATCAACCAGTGTCAGAAAATAAGAATGAAAACCATGGCCATCAACTAGAAATAAGTAACACATGTAAATGCCTAAGGCTTTGTAAACACTGACACCTTTAACATGTTTTAAACCATTTTAACTCTCTTAAACTGGTTTAAAAGATTTGTGTTCACACTCGTAGCATGGTAAAACCATGCTACACCTGCGTGTTTAAAAAGCGGTTAAAACGTGCTCAGAGCAAGGCTTTAGCATGGTTTTTGACCAACACGTGTTGCCTTAAACCGTGTAAACAGCAGTGTGGTTGCAAACCGTGCTGTAACGTGTTTAAGGCAACTTCACTGCATTTTCATTGCTTTTCAGCCTGGCACAAACAAAAAGAAACAAGCTACTTACGCTGTTGAGCTCACAACAAGCTCCAAAAAATGTTGCAATTTTTCCCAAATCAGTTACTGCACCTGAACGTGAGTATCCCGGCATGCACTGCAGCACTGCCGCAATCATGCTTGGGAACTTGAAGGCAAAGCACGTATTGGAGCACAATGTGGCCGCCCAACAACCATGCTCAAGTATGGAAGGCAAAACATTTTTATAACATTTTAAAAATCAATGATAGTGTACAGGGTCTTAGTAAAGCAGATGAACAACATGGAAATTAAAATAAAGACATGGTACCTAGTGGTAATAACAGGAAGAGACAAATTGTGGTGGTCAGAGATTCTATAATAAAGTATTGTGACTCAATAATATGTAGCCAATACAAAGAAAAGAGAGTAGTTGCATGCCTCCCAGGAGCAAACATACATAATATCATAGTAAGAATGCCAGATATTCTGTGGAACAGTGTTATTGAGCCTATTATAGCCCTGCATATACTGTAGGTACTAATAACATTGGTGCAAACCACAAAAGACATGTTTTGAACTATTAGAAATGGAAAAGGACATAAAAAGAGAGGGGCTGTGTACATATCCAGACTGTTATTCATCCCAGGGCCTCTAAAGAAAAAAAAAAAAAATATTGTGTATGAACTCCAGGTTTAGCAACTGTTGTAAGAGAGAAGGCATAGCATTTATTGAGTCATCATGGGAACCTCTTGTGGCAAAAAAGCATCTGCACAGCAGAGATGGATTGCATCTAATTATACAATGGCAAGGAAATTTTCTGTATTCTGATTGGTCAGTGGGTGCATGGAACAGGTGATGTTTCACATAGCATCGCTGTATGAAGTCTAGGCACACACATGACCATTTCATATGATGACGGCATGTTAGACTCATTACTCACATGCCTATCAGCTCCCGACATTTTTTTCTGTTCATCTTCAGGCCACACATACCAACCATGACACATCCTCTGCCCCGACATAATTCACAATAACAAGAAACAAAAACAACAACAACAACAAAAGAATGAAAAGAAATTATAATGAAGCTGTGACTCCTTGTCTTCTTTCGGCTCAGCAGTATGATCTGAAATTAATATAATGCTCACCCACAAACTGTTGGCTCTGAAATGATTGCATGGGAGCTGAGTGGTTTGTGGGAGTGAGTGTGTGGCACTATTGAACCTCAGTCATGCTGCTGAGCAATGGGAAGCTGGCTGGAGTCATGGCTTCATTTTATTCTCTAGCGGCACTGAGTGGTGTTTTTTTTTACTTTAGTAACCAAATGCCGCACTGGGGATTTCACTAATTCCCAGCACATGTACATACTGCAGTCCCTGACCACCTCAACTGATCTGTTTGTGTTGCCCTGTTCTGTCCTCCTGTCCTCTTCTCCTGGTTCAAGTAAAAATACTGCAAACTGTAGCAGGAGAATCTATGTACAGCACCCAAAAGATGGAATCCTTCACACTGAAAGCCGAGACACTGATTGGCTTTATATCAGCAGCTGTGTTGGAGTCATGTGTGCTTTTCATCAGCACAGTGTGATAAATGGCTTCGATCCCTTACTATTAACTTTCTCCAAGTACAAATGAAAACTGAAGCAGAGTGTTAAGAGCAATAAGCATTTTAGAAAGCAACTCGTTGTCTGACAATTCAATTAACCAAGCTTCAAGTAAAGGGTTGAATCTGAGCATGCAGATGGCGAGAGTGAATATGAAGATGACTCACCTTCCCTTTCATGGGCAATGTCAATTTTGAGATGGATCCAACAAATCAACAACAAATTAGACAAAATGGAAATTTTAGAATCTACACTGAATTCATGTCAAACAGTTTTAGATCAACTGATTACAGAGAAGAAGTATATCAAACAGGAACTAACTCTGGCTCAACAAAGAAAAGATATTTTGGAAGATGAAAACATTACATTAAAAAGACAACTGGATTTTTAGAACAGATGAATAAAGACATTAAAGATAAATTAATGGATTTTGAAGCTAGAGCGAAAACAATATATGTATTCTTGGAGTACCAGAGTTGTGGAACAATTGCCTTGTTTACATGCACACTGGAACTGGGTTCAGACTCAAATTTCAGTGGAATCAATGCTGTATTCCTCAATTGAAGTTCATGTAAACTCATTCTGAGTTGGGTTCCTGTTTCAGTTGGAACTGGTTCAACTGCAGTGGTTCAAAAGCATTGATTCTTTGAACCTGATTACTTTACATGTAAACCTGATTTGTGAATTGATTCTGCTATACTTACTGTTGAAACTGCTGCAAAGGAATGCAGCCAGATTCAAAATCCTCAATTGCTGTGTTTGTGCAGTGAGATCAGTCACCTGTAATCAACTCAGTTTGAATTGATTACAAGGTGACTGATTCCCATTCCATGTAAACTTGCAGCAACTGAGGATTTTGAATCTGGTTGTTCATCTTCATCAGTCCAACAGCATGTAAACCAAAAAGGATTACAATTTAAATGAAAAGAATTTATTACAAAGTAATTGATTCCCACTACATGTAAACATAGCAATTGACAAGTCATTAAGAGAAACCTTGATCAAATTATTGCAGCATGCCATGACATGGATAAAGCTAATGTTAGTTTCGAGAGACAGAATTCACAGAACATATAATATAATCATAATCCACAAGGGCCACCTGACAATTGCATCAAGTATTTTTAAATCCAAGGAGAAAGACAAATTAATGTTAGAAGTATATAAGAAGAAACTAATTAAATTAATGGGGCTTTATTTCAATTTTAACGATCATCCACGGTTTATTACTGAAAGGAAGAAATTTGATGCTTTAAGGAAAAGGTTATGGAGTGACAGTGTTAAATCAACAACTATTTACCTCTCCCTATGAATCTCTGCAATAGGCGGAAAAGGATTTATTGATTAAATGCCAAAATATTTCAGTGATTATGCTTAGTAAGAACAATCAAAATATTTGTAACTGGTAAATCTTAAGAAGGGTTATGCAAGTCTATATTTGACTCAGGCATATTTCTCCTCTAGGTCTATGAGGTTATAGAAAATTTTAGAGTAGCTGGGAAGGGGTTAAGAGCGTGGAGAAAATTATGTCAAGCAGCCCCAGTGGGCAGTATTATGTCTCATTCTGGAGTATTTTAAAGTTTTCATTACATAGTTTTTGTTTTATATGTGTGGTCAGGAGGTTTATATTATGTGGTCCTAGTAAACTGGGAAGTAAAAGAAGCATGAATTTCCTCCATAAGAAATTATTATTACATTTGGGCTTATTTTCTGGACTTATTAGTTATATATATAGTACAATCTTATTTTATTATGACCTCAACTAAAAGAATTATGTTTGCCTCCTATAACATTAATGGGGTTCTTTTGCCTTTAAATGAACCAGATTATTAAACTATATTAATAAACTAAAAGCTGACTGCATATGTATTCAGGAAACTCATTTAAAAACAGAAATAAACTTAAATGGAGCTGGATATCCCACATGGCTAGATCAGAAGGGACGAATAAGAAAGCAGGTGTGGTGATAATTTAGGAAATCATTAAATGCAACTGTCTTAGATGTATTTGCAGATTTAGAAGGAGAATAATATTAATTAAGATTGTGGTATACAATAAACAATTTACAATAAGTTCAATTTATGTACCGCTTACTACCTATGAAGATTTCTTAGTGACCCTTACAGAATGCTTAGCTAAAATTCATGAGAATGCTATCATCTTACATGGTGATTGTAATGCCCTATTAACCCCTGACTTGGACAAATCATCAAAAGTATTACCAATTAACAAAAACAGTCTATTTTGTTGCAAAACTTTTAGAGCTACATGATTTAATTGATCCCTGGAGAATAACGCTTCCGAATAATAGAGAATTTTCTTATATTGAAAAAAATTAAACATCTTCAAGAATTGATTACATCTTCATCTCAAGAACTTTAGTCCCTCAAGTTGAGCAACCTTTAATAAATACAGTCATACTCTCAGATCATGCACTGATTCAACTGGACCTTAGATTACAAGACACATTTAGAGTCTATAACCAGACATGGCCATTTGATAAGTAAGTATTAAAAGATTATATATTTCTCAAAACCATATGATAGGTGATAAGAGAATACTGGTTTTATAATTATGATTGAGCTCACCTGTTTTTAAATTGTGGACCCTTTAAAGCAGTGATAAGGGAGCTATAATGTCTTTTCAGGCCAACAAATTTAAACAGAAAAATCAAGTAGAGAAGGATTTGCATAAAAGATTAAAGCAATTAAACTCTTTAATTACTAAAGATTGTAATATTTACCAACACGAATGGAATAATCTTCATTTGAAAACATGGAGATGAAAACAAAACAAAAAATTGCAAGGAATATTTAGAGACTGAAATCAGTACGCTATCTCCAGGAGGATAAATCCAGAAGACTTTTAGCTACATTACTTAAAAACAAACAAAAACCTTAATTACAGTCCTTCAAGATAATCCGAAATAGAGTTATTACAAAACTACAGTATCTTTCAAAGGCACTATCAAGCAAATAATATAGATTTAGATGATTATATGAAGAATTCTAATGTTGCTGTGCTAAAAATTGAATTACCAGAAAGGAAATTCAAGAAACAATCTTATCCTGCCTACAATAAAAGCACTAGGCTTAGATGGCTTTGCTGCTGAATTTTATATAGCCTTTATAGATCTTATTTGATGGATCAATTATTGATTTCAGAATTGGTGGAAAGGCTTAGAGGCAGGGCTGCAGCTATGAATTCTGGGGCCCCGGACAAGTCACTTGAATGGGCCCACGCTTCCCAAACCAGCTAATGACAGAGGTAAAGCCAGCTCCTCAGGAGGGCCCTCCTGAGCTTGGGGCCCTGGACAACTTCCCCACTTACCCCCCATTACTGCGGCCCTGCTCGGAGGGATTCCTAAAACCATGGAAGAAACAATTGTAATACTGATATACTTAAGAGGGCAAAGATCCAGTAAAATCAGAAAGTTATACACTGATTGCCATATTAAATATAGACTATAAAACAATTGCAAAATTAGTTGTTAATCAAATCAAAGCAGCTCTTCCCAAGGCCATCCATTAAGATTAATTTAGTTTAATTCAAGGAAGAACAGTATTTCAAGTCATGAGGAGAGTGAAATTTTATTTCATCATATTAAAACAGAGAAATTAAGATATTATGCCTTGGCTATTGACGCTACAAAAGCTTTGGACGGAACTAGATGATGAAATGTTTAAAGAGATGGGAGATCCCACAATTCCTTATTAGGTTAATAAGTTTACTATATGGAAAAACAATGGTCAGATTTCTTACTAATGCATATCTAACACCTCCCTTGATATGATGAATGAAGTCCATCAAGGATGTACCCTTTCCTCAGTTATTTTTGTTTTGTGCCTAGAGCCCTTTAAATTGTGTCATGAAAACTAGAAGGTCAAGGGTATAAGCTGTAATGAGTTTAATATTAAATTAATCCATTTGCAGGCAATATTTTGTTACTGATAAAAATATTCATACATTGTTGCTGCTTTTTTAGAGGAAGTAGACACATTTTCAACTTGTTCAGGTTATAGTCTCGATAAAAGTCTATTATAATAGAAACATAGAAATTGTCAGCAGATAAGGACTGCTAGGCCCATCCAGTCTGCCCATAGGCCCTATACATTGTATGCAGCCACTGACCCTATGTGATCAATGACTTTTCATCACCCTCCCTCTCAAGCTTCCTTTGTGCCTGTCCCAGGCATGCTTAAACCCCTCCACTGTGCTTTCCCCACTACCTCCTGTGGCAGACTACTCCAAGTGTCGATTACTCTGTCTGTGTAGAAAAACTTCCTCACATTACCTCTTAATCAACCCCTTCCAATTTCATATTGTGCCCTTTGCTCTAATACTTTTTCTACATTGGAAAAGGTCCTTCACCTGCACCTTCTTTATGCCCTTGAGGTACTTGAAAGTTTCAATCATGTTCACGCTCCTTCCTCCAGTGAGGTCCCTTAGTCTCTTCTCATATATTTTGTGGTGCAAGCCCTGCACCATCTTTGTTGTCCTTCTGGATAGTCTCCAACTTATCTATGTCCTTGCACACATGTGGCCTCCAGAACTGCATGCAGTACTCAGGCAAGGCCTTACCAATGTTTTATACAATGGCATCACCACCTCCCACCTCCTGCTAGTGATACCCCTGCCTATTCACCCCAGCATGTCACTGGTCCTCCCTGCTGCCTTTGTGCACTGTTTTGATCCCTTAAAGTCATTAGAGATAATAACCCCTAGGTCCCTTTCCTCTTTGTTGACAGTCAGCTCCTCCCTACCAACCTGTAGCTATCCCCAGGGTTCCCCTACCCAGGTGCATTATTTTGCACTTCTTGCATTGAACCTCAGTTGCCACATCTCCAACCATCTTTCAAGATTCTTCAGGTCCCTCTTCATTTTGCACCCTTCTGGAGTATCCACCCTGTTGCAGATCTTGGTGTCACCTGCAAACAGTCAGCCCTTTCCTTCTAGCCTCTCTGCAATGTCACTAATGAAGACATTGAACAGGACTGGTCTTAGTACTGATCCCTGTGGCACCCACTGGCCACCCACCTCTCCTCAGATTGTACCCCATTTACCATGGCCCTCTGTGTCCCATCTATTAACCAGTTCCCAGCCCAGTTTACCACCTTGTCTCCATGCCCAGACTGCCCATCTTGTTCATCAGCCTTCTATGTGACAGTGTTGAAGGCCTTGCTGAAATCTAGGTAGGTGATGTCTACTGCCCTCCCTGATTTACTTTCCTAGTCACCCAATTAAAAAATCTATTAGATTTATTTGACGTGACCTTCCTGCTTTGAAATTATGTTGCCTCAGATCCTGAGCACTGCTGGATTCCAGATGTGCCACTATCCTTTCTTTCAGCAGTGTCTCCATGATCTGTCCCACCACTGAGGTGAGGTTGACTGGCCTGTAGTTCCCGCCTCCTCCCTACTGCCACTTTTGTGCAGTGGGACTACATGTGCCCTCCTTCAATCCTCTGGAACCACACCCATGTTGAGTGACTCTGTGAACAGGGCCGCCAGAGGCACTGCTATTTCCTCACGCAGCTCCCTTAATAGCCTTGGGTGGATGCCATCTGGACCCATGGCCTTATCCACCTTCAGCTTTGTGAGTTCTTCCAGAACCTCTCCACTATAAATGGACTGGTTTCCACTTCTCCCCTCCATTGCCTCTGCAACCCAACTGTGGTCCTTGACCTTCTCCATCCTTAGTGAATACTAAGCAAAAGTATTTGTTCAGTATTTCTACCTTGTCCTGATCCCCTCCTTACCCTCTCCTTCTCCCTTTGAGCCTCACAGTACCCCCTATTTTTTCTTTCACTGATGAGGCATTTTATAGGTACATCACCTTTGTTTGTTGACCGTACAAACTTCTTCTGTATATGCCTTCTCATCCTAACAGCCTACTCTGCTTCCTTAAACATTCAAGGTACACCTCCTGTCCTCCTCCCTTGGCTACCCTTATATTTTCTGAAACTCAGCCTTTTAGCCCTGACTTTGACCCCACCTCTTCAGAGAACCATAGTGGTTTCCTTCTTCTTTTCCTTTGGCCACTATCCTAACACATTGGTTTGTTATCTCCACTATGGCTCCTTTCAGTTTCTCCCATTGTTTCTCCACCCACTCTATTACCCCTCCCTTCCCAGGACTGCTTCTATACATCTACCCATTTCAGTGAAATCCGCCTCTTCTGAAATCTAATACCTTGCCCTTGTGAGTCCATGTCTCCATGTTGAACCACACCATGTGGTGGTCACTGGACCCCAGCTGCCCTTCCACCTGTATTTCTTTGACTCTGCTCCCATTGGTCCATACCAGGTCTAGAATCAACTTGTACCTGTTTGGCTCATGCACCAGCTGCCTGAGTCCAACCCCTTACATTGATTCTAGGATGGCTGTGACTTCTGGCTGAAGCATCCACCTGGGTGGCACAATCAACATATTGAAATCCCCAGTAGCAGGATTTTGACTTTAGCTGCCATGTTGTGTATGTTCTCCACTAGTTTCCTGTCTGCTTCCTCACTCTGTGTCGGTGGTGTATAGATCACCCCTGTGTGTATTGCTGTTCCATTCCTGCTCCAGGGTGACCACATTACCTCAGACTCCCCTGTCTTCCTGAACTTCTGTAGCATTTATGCCATCTCAGATGTACAGGGCCACTCCCATCCTTTTACCTTCCTGTCCTCCTGATTGGCAGAATTTATCTCTTTACTTATGGGGAAGGATAGAGATGTTAAAAATGATGGCCCTTCCTCACTTTATTTTTATTCTACAAACAGTTATAGGGGCCTCATTGACCTCCTAGTGTGCTGACAAAAGAAGGATTTTTGTAAAATTCTTATGGGGGCAAACCATGAATAAGTATGGAATCAGTTGACAATGTTTAGACATTTTGAAGGATACGATTGCCTAGACTTACTGTAGGACTGTACAATTTGAGCTACTAATGAAAGATTGCATGGGAATGGGCATTTCATTTAGGCCAGAGTATAATTTAGAGCAACTTTTACTATTCTCGGAGAAGGAAATTAAAATTAATAGTTTTATTCTTTTTTAATATATTTCTATTTATCCCTAGCCTCAAACCCATGCTTGGACACTCTTTCAGGAGTCACCAAGGCATCCATTGTTGCTATTGTCCCTCCTACCTGCACTATGATGCATGGGCCTAGCCCCATTGGGCTGTGGCTTACCCCCAGGTAGGGATGAGATGGAGCACCCCCAAAATCTTGTGTGCGCCTGGCAGCCAGAGTGGCAGAGCAGGCAGGAGGATCTGGAGCAGTGCCCAGTGCTCTGTCATCTGTGTGCGAGGAGCCATTTTCTGGTTTCTCCAAAAAATATCTGCATGCTGTGGGAGCGCTAAGGGGAGCATGCACATGAGTGTGCTGCTGCGAACCAATGACATCTGACCCTTTCCCTTATGCCCCTAACTGCAGTGCCACCTATGGTCACCTAGATGGCAGTATTGCAGCAGGGATAGCAATGCTCCCTCCCTTGGAAGAGGAGTGTCCTATGGGATGCCTACCCTCCTCCTCCCCTGGCCACCCTCACCACCCAGAGCTCACTCCGAACTGGTCACTGGCGTCATGAATGGTAGTGCTACCATTATGCCAACAGACCAGCTAATACTATTATTCTTGATTCTCAAAAAAATCCTAAAGATCTCACATCCTTATGTAGCATAATTTGGTCATTTATCCGAAAGTCCTATAAGAAATTCTCTAAAGAGCATTTCCCCAGGACATTTCTTAACATTTGGGAAGTAAAATAATTTGGCCAGAAGGGTTCAATGGAAACTTTACAGTTAAGTAAATCAAAATCCAGACTTGGGATCAGTTAATGGTTAATGGAAATTTTGTTTCTTTATCAATTTAGAGAAATATGTTCACCGATTATAAATATCATTTTTTAAATTATTTGACCCTAAAAACAACTTACTCAAGAATTTCAATGTGGACATGAATTTAAATCTGTAGTCTATGGTAAGGAATTTAAAAAATATATTAAATCAAGAGAATCAGAAGCTATGACAAAGATTATATAATAGATTCATAATTGCCTGAAAGGATCCTTGGAATAATGTTATTAAGAGATGGTATGAGGAACTAAATATTGAATTTATAGAGCAACAAATGGAAGAATTTCAGGATGAGTGCTAATAAAATCAACACATATTCAAAGAATCGTAATACAGAAAAAATCATAGAGCATATTGCAACCCATTGATAATCAACAAAATAACTAAAGCAGGGAAGGACTATGTTTGTATCAATGTGGGACTGAGGGAAATTTATTTCACTGTTTATGGGATTGCCCATTTATTCAAGACTGGTGGGACTTACGGCCAAAGTATAATCAACATTACTAAAAACAAATTCCATCTGAATTTAATTTAATGATTTTTAATGATACTACGCATATCTCTTTAAATAAATGTGAAGAGAACATTCTTGTTCTGGGAACAATAACAACCAAGAGACCTATTCTGGAGAAATGGAATGCCCATCAAGTTGAGAATTTTGAAGTACACCATTGGTGGTATATTATACAGGAATCAGCCTTGCTTGAAAAAGTGTAGAACGATGTGAATAAAATAGATGATCTGTTTGAAGACATATGGAAATGGATTGAAAACATTTTACCATTACTGAGTCTCTAAAAGGTGAAGTATGAATTAACTGTTTTTAGTACGTAGGAAATCATTTATTTATTTAATTTTAGTAACTGGGTAGGCCCACTAAGACCAGATGGTCCTTTTCTGGGGCAACCCAAGGTTAATTACAGAGAGACATAAGGCAGTGACATATATGTTATACATTTAGAACAGAACAGTAGACAAATTATGTAGAGGAGTACAGCAGTTATAAGTCAACATATTACATAGTCAATGCATATCACAACATAGAGACAACACCTATCATTAACCTAGAAGAGCACTGGATGTGCAGGGCAAATTAACAAAACAAGGGGAGGCACATATACCAGTTCAGTAAGGGATTAGTGCTCTAATGGCCCTTTATGATTTCCAGGCAACAAGATTCACTAAGCTTAGTAGGTTAGTGCCTGGTGTGCTAATTTAGACCATTATCAATTATGACAGGAACAGTGATTTGATTTTGATAGATAGGATTTGAGCTCTTTCTTGAAACCCCTTAGGGAGGCTGTGTTTGGATGCCACAGGGAGTCCATTCTGCAGGAAGGGTAAAGGAAGAGTATGATCTCGCTCCACAGGAGGTTCTGACTCTGGGTATTTGGAGTAGTTGGAGTTCTGAGGATCTTAAGGTTCTTTTACATTGTTTAGGTTGCAGCAAATTTTTTAGACTGGGGAGGTATTGTCCTACCTTAGTCTGTAGGCTAGGCATAGGGAGGGGTAGGCCAGTTTGCCCTCAAGTGATGGCCAGTTTAGAGATTTCAGCACTATATAGTGATGATCAAGTGGTCTTGCTGAGTTGGCAAACCTCGCTATCCTGTGGTAGAGAGTTCTGAGCATCTGGAGCTCAGTACCCTGACAGGAAGTAGCACTGAGGCCCCATGGAGTACAGTAGGAAGGACGGTACCTTGGGCTGTTTTACAGTGAGATTCTGGGATAAGGAAGAGGCTTAGACAATATAGGAGGCCCACCTTACTAGGTTTACTAGGTAAGGAGGACAAAGGAAGCCATGAAGCCTATCTTGATTGTCCCCACATGTGTGGAATTTACACTTTGTTGTAGTTTTGGAGAGCCAATGATCTACACATTTTTAAAGGATTCAAAGGTATTACAGTCTACTAGCTCTTGTGTAGCTGGTTCCAGAGCCTTGGTGTTCTTACCGGAAGAAATGAAGCCTCCTGTTTGTTTTTGCTTTACACACCATTAGTTGATGATTGTGAAGTTAGGTACTATTTTTCTTTGTGTTTTAACAATACCACATTTGTCCATCAGAGGGTGATTTGAGAATTTTATATAAGAACAGAAGATCACCGCTGGAGTGCCTAAACTCCAGTGAATGTAGGCCTGTCCTTTTGAAGCCTCTCTGGATATGGTAGTGATGCTAAATGGGGCACAATTTTGTTGCCCTTCTCTAAACTCTTTCAATCACTTGAATGTCACTGACCATGTATGTACTCCACACTGGTGACCCATAATCTGTATATGGTCTGATGTATGCTTTAAACAATGGGATAATACATTCCTCTGTCTTAGATATAAACGTACAGTTAATGTGCCTAAGTAGTGAATTAGCGGTTTTAGCTACATGATTGCAGTGATTGAAGGAGGATAATTTGTCATCTGTCAGGATGCCCAAGTCTCTTTCACATATTGAAGATTTAATGATAATATTGTATAGTGTATAAGTTTGTTTGGGATTATTGTAACCTAAGTGGAGAACAGAACATTTGTCTGTATTGAATGTCATTTTATTTTTCTGTGCCCAATGCTCTAATACTGAGAGGTTGTTTACTAATAAGTCCATATTATAGTCGGAATCCACCCTACCACCTAACTTTGTATCATCTGCAAATTTCAAAGTATGTTCCTGGAGCAAATCTGCATGTCTGAGATGAAAATATTGAATAGTACTGGGCCCAGATCTGATCCTCGCGCACACCACTGGTCACACCATATTACTGAATAGGCACCATTGATCCTAACATGCTGCGTCCTGTTGGCTAACCAGCAATTGATCCATTTTATTACAGTATGTTACAAGAAAACCTAGGTCTGATAGCTTAGTTAGGAGAATATTGTGAGTAAGCTTATCAAATGCTTTGCTATGATCAAGGAGGATGACATCCATGGGAATCTTATTGTCTAGTTCTTGGTTGACAGTATTGTAAAAAGCTATTAAACTGGTAGTGCAAGAAAAGCCTTGCTTGAACCCATGTTATAGTGGTTGATAATGCCTAGAGTTTGCATTTCTGCCTCTAATATGCCTTTAATAATTTTTTCCATTACTTTACATGGGATGGAAGTAAGGCTGATGGGACAGTAATTACTCACTATGGAGCAGTTACCCTTTTACGTCATTATGCGCATGCGCAAGGAATGTCTTGGGAGAATGGGACACTTTGGAGGTGTGCCTCCTCTGCAATCCCCTGCTCCATTGAGCAGGCATGGCAGTCCTGCACCAATCGGACACGGTGCTGTGGCATGACAGCGGTGGTCTTTCTTCAAGAAAACCACCACTGTGTGCTTGTACCGCATCACGCGCACCCCAAATCTTTGCTGCCGGGCTGGGAGCCCACCCCAGCATGGCGGCGTCTACGTTGTCTGCCGACGGGGTGCCAATCCTTAATCGTCCACTGCCCCCAGCTATCCTTCTACCACGCTGGAGCCCACCCCGTGTGGCAAACATCACTGCTGTCTTTTTTTTAAACCTGTAAATTAAAAACGGTCCCACGCCGCTCTCCCAGCCCTCCCACAACCCGCACCACCCACTGGCACCCTGCCTCCCCACCCCCCTGACCCCCCTGCCCACCTCTGGAGCACGGTGCGATGATCTTGATGGACCGGGAACACGTCTGCACTCTTCAAAGCCGACCGCAACGGAGGAAATGCCGTTAAGCTGTATAATGGGCTAGATAGGGGTTTTCAACTTTATTGCATATCTGAGGCATTTTTGAATTTTTGCACCAAATTTTCAACATGGGGTAATTTGGGGACCTCTTCTCATGAATGATGTCACTGTCGTGGTGTTATTCGGGCTCAAGGGTGATTTTGCAGTCACTGTGCAAAATCACCTTCGGGCCTGAATAACACCATCACAGTGACATCATTCATGAGAAGGGGTCCCAAAACCCCATGTTGAAAATTTGGTAAAATTCCAAAAATGACTGTTTTACGAGCGTAGGTTGTGTGCGTTCTACGAGGTCGTAAGTTTGCGAATTTTCAATATTTTCACTCCAGATTTTCAACATTGCCATTTTACCACACCTCCTTATGAGCAGTACAGCTGTCATTTTCATATCCTGCCCAAATGTGTTTCCACCATGTAGTGCACAATGGCGCAGTTGGTATGCTAAATCAATGTATGGACATATTAAGAAAATCACAGTGACACTGTTCATTAGCAGAGGTCTTAAATGGCTATGTTGAAAATTTGGTGAAAAATTCCTAAAATGACTGTTTTACGAGCGTGCATTGCGCAGTTCTTATGCATGCTCGTAAGTTTGCGAATTTTCAATATTTTCACTCCAGATTTTCAACATTGCCATTTTACCACACCTCCTTATGAGCAGTACAGCTGTCATTTTTCACATCCTGCCCAAAACATGTTTCCACCCATGTAGTAACAATGGCACAGTCAGTGCTGTAAAATCAATGTATGACATATTAAGAAAATCACAGTGACACTGTTCATTAGCAGAGGTATTAAATGGCTATGTTGAAAATTTGGTGAAAAATTCCTAAAATGACTGTTTTACTTAACGTAGCTGGCGAGTTCCCACGCATGTTCGTAGGTTTGCGATTTTCAATATTTTCATCCAGATTTTCAACATTGCCATTTTACCACACCTCCTTATGAGCAGTACAGCTGTCATTTTCACATCCTGCCCAAACATGTTTCCGCCCATGTAGCACACAATGGCGCAGATGGGTGTATGAAATCAATGTATGGGACACAGTAAGAAAATCACAGTGACACTGTTCATGAGCAGAGGTCTTAAATGGCTATGTTGAAAATTTGGTGAAAAAATTCCTAAAATGACTGTTTTACAAGCGCATGTTGCGAAGTTCCTACACACGCCGTAAGTTCGCCAATTTTCATATTTGCACTCCAATTACTTCCAATGCCTAAACAGCACATAGAAGCAAGCAACATTCGCATTGACAAATGCTGTACTTCTTGTCACTGATTTTTTAAGCCATGTCCAAGTGCCAAATACCACTGCAAATACCTGTAGTTTAATGTTCGGCATTGACAAATGCTTGTTAATATAGGCACAACTGTAGCAGTTATCCAGTGAGATGGAATGGATCTTTCCACTAATGATTTATTAAAAATAATGGAAAGTGGTTTGACAATATTTTCAGCTGTTTCAACCAAAATCTAGGATTAATTAAGTCTGGTCCACAGCTAGTATTTGGTTTTACATTTTTAACAAGGAAACTACTTCAGAAATAGTTATGGTGTGGTTATTTTCAGTAGAACTTGATATGATAGTATTTGTATTCATTATGACTGTATGATTTGAGAATACTGATGCAAAATAGGTGTTAAATGTGTCGGCTATGTTTCTATCAGATGCAATGGTGTTTGTGCCTTTGGTCGACGACCCAATTTGTCTGTTACTGCCTTTTTACTATTGAGATAAGAAAATAGGGATTGTGATTATCTTTGAAATTGGCTATGGACCTCGAGGTTGCATTTGCCTTCCTGATAGTCCTTTTAGTTCTTTAATGGCAGTTCTGTATTGTCCCAGTATGAGTTCTTTTTGTGTCTGTTGTGCACTTTTTAAATGAGTAAATAGTTTTTCTTCTGTTTGATTTTCCTACTAATATCATTATTTAGCCACAAAGAAATTTTACCTTTATTGTTATATTTTATCCGGCTGGAATATAAGCTTTTCTAGGTCTATTATCTTGTTTTTAACAAATACCCAAGAGTCTTCCAGGGTTAAAGGTGATAAAATTGTTTCCCATGGGGCATTTTTAGGCTGTTGTTTATTGCCTCAAAGTTGGCTTTGTGGTAGTTATACATCTGCTTGTTATTAACTATTATGCTAGATTCATGCTGTTGATCAAATACAGTGGTATGGTGATCAGTATTCCTAGTGGGTCTGATATTGAAAGATTTAAGACTTTGTCCTCAATATTAGTAATCACAACGTCTAATATATTGCACCCTCTAGTGGGTTCTTGAACAATTTGCTCAAGCCCTAATTCATTGATTGTCGAAATAAAAGTATTTTACGCAGCTGTTGTGCCGTTAGTAGTAAACCAATTTATGGACGGTATGTTAAAGTCTCCAGGATCAGGACATCATCTTTGTTCGTCGTGTGGCTGATGTCCTGTATTAATGTGTTTGTATATTCTCAATCAATCAATCAAAATCTTTATTTATCCAGGTGGGCACCATTGAGCAAGGCTCATTTGCAAGGTGGACCTGGTCATGAATACGACCAAAGTACAGTACAGAAGCAGGTATATAAAAGAAATAATATACAAGGAAGAAAAGTATTCTGAAACCTTCTAGTTTATAGTTTTGTTAGGTGGCTGAGATGGGCCTTTTGCATGCCCTCTTGGTCAAGGTAGACCCCAGGTACTTGATGGAGTTAACCACCTGTACTCTTGTCCTATCAGAGATAGAGTTCAAGTTTCAGTGCGGTCAGTGCCAAGGTCCCTTGGCCCAAACAACATTGTTTTTGTTTGTTTTTCCATTGAGAACAAGTGTGTTGGCAAGAAGCCAGTTTTCCAGTGATATGAGGTCTTTACTTAATTGCTCATTTAGTTGGGCTGCATATGGGACAGATCTGTAAAGTACTGGATCATCTGCATATAGGGTAACTTCAGCTTCTCTGGTGTGCAGTGGAGGTCATTTATGAATAACAAAAATAATAGTGGTCCAAGGATAGAACCTTGTGGGACTCCCTCTATGATAGGCAGCTGGTCAGTGCGTATTCACGCCACTTCACAGTTTGTGATCTACCCTCCAAACAGTCTGAGAACCACATTAGGGAGTGCTTTTCTGCCTCAGGGATTCTAGCTTCTCGATTAATAGCTGGTGACTTACTAAATCAAAGGCTTTGGTGAAGTCTATTAAGACCCCACCTACTAGTAGGCCTTTATCTATGGTGTCCAGGATGCTAGTGGTCAGGCTGACAAGGGCAGTATCAGTACCATATTGTTTCCCGAAACTGTGCTGCTCAGGAGTCATTATGTTGTATCTCCAAGTGATCTTGTATTTGTGATGTGATAAACCCTCCAATATTATTGTATAATATTTGTATTATAATTAGTCTGTGTTATGTGCCTGTCTGCCTGACAATCCAGTCAGCAGTGACAAGTGACCTTGACCTCATGTATCAGTGTGGCTGACTGCTGCAGGATTTGTGAAATGGACCAGTAAAGAGAAACCATAATTAAAGGTTTCCTGTTTTGTCTTAATTAGAACTTTCTGGCCATCTGCCAGGATATAGGCCTCATACATTTTATAGTTCTTGCAGGAAAGGCCAATTTGATAGTAGGACCGTGTTATAAGTCGTAAACCCTTAGATCTTCTCTGGGAAACAGGAACCAGCAGACATCAAAGAGAAATGTTTGATCACAGACTGTCATATTTGGGAAATGGCTAATTGCTAATTTTTCACAATAAGAACTTACAAACTTGCAGATAACAATGTTAAGGAAAATTATGTTAAGAATGAACTCTAAGGAGGGTCTAACTGACCTCACACAAGGGTGGGAGATGCATCATGAAATGATCCTGCATCTGGTGAAAATGTGTTATATCATTCTGGACTTTTAACTCTCTGGACTTATGAAAGCACTTAAAGGGCAACAACTGGATAGGATAGAAATTAAGTATTTGTGATAGGAGTTTTGTTCTGTAACTTCCCATTGTTTTATGTGATTGTGAGCTCTTGATATTTGTTCTGTATTTTATTTCTCCTATTTTACAATTTTTAGTAAACTACATTTTCTTTAATACTGCCTGTGTTTTTCCTAGTTCTTTGCATGTGATGCTGAGTCTGTGTTTAAGTCTGACAGCTATTAAGGGCTTGCATGGTGTTACTAAGCTTGAAAAAGGTAAGAATATACCTAGGTCTCATATAGAGTTATAAGGGTTCATTTTGGATACCTGGCTGGGTGCCCTTGGGCGAAAGATTATATTGCATCCTCCCAAAGAGAATATTATCTGAACCTGTTAATTGGGTATGCTAGCATAAGGTTCACAGTTTGAATCCTCCAGAACTCAAAACTAATAGTTGATTCTGACCCAAAACAGATAAGAGGGTTACCCTGTCTGTCACCTGTTCGCACTATTGCACTCTGAGATTGGCACTGTGGGAGCAGATGGCCTGACCTGTGGAGGGTGTTTGTGACAGTATTAGGTTGTAAATTAGCCTTTCAAGGATCTTATTTAGCATGGGAAGGATTGATAATGGTCTGTAGGATCTGTAGTTTTCCACCATCTCTCGGGACCCTCCTTTATGTACAGGAGTAACAAAGGCTACTTTTCATAGTGAGGTACCTTCCCTTTAAGAATGGATCTGTTAAAAAGCCAGGTACTAGGGGATGCTGTGGCCGGGCAGCTAGCCTTAGTAGCTTGGGCTCAAGCTTGTCATACCGGCAGATCTTGTAGCATTAACCTTCAGTAATAACTTAAGGACATCAGACTGAGAGATGAGTTTAAGGTGGAACTGCAGTCGTTGGGAGGGTGCCTCATCCTTACTAGAGGAGGGGTTCCAGTTGGAGGAGCTCTTTATTTATCAAGATTAGTAAAGAAGGCATTAATCTCTTTTGCAGATTCAGCTGGATCCCTGACATGGGTCCCATTGGATACTGTAGCAGCATCTGTTGCAGCAGCTTTACCCTTTAGGAGGGCATTGAAGTGTGCCCAGAATTTCTGAGGTCAGACAGATTTGTAGTTTGCTGGCATCTCAAATGCCTTTTTAGTTGACTTTAGTTGACTTTTACATTTATTCCTCAGGGCCTTGAATTTCACCCAGTCCTTAGTTAAGTTAGAGGATTTGTATGTGCACCATGCCTTATCCGTTACTCTTGTGAGCGTTCTTAGATCCCTATTTAGCCATTTGGCATTCTGTCCTTTTAATCTCAATTGTTTAAGGGGTGTGATTATTGGCAGCAGAGGTGAAGGAATTTATAAAGTTCTCAAGGGCATTGTCTAGTGTAGGGGCTCACTTGACCTGGGTCCAATTTATATCATCCAGCATCCTTAAGAGGAGAGCTGGTAAAGTTTGAAAAATCTCTGGTCCAGAATGTTTGGGAAGAGGGAGGGGAAGTTATTTTTGCAAAAGTACGAATGTCGGGACATAGTCACTAAGGGAGTCACTAAGCGTGCCAGCTAGCTTAACTCTATCTGGACTGGATACAAGGGTCAAGTCCAAAATAGAGTGATTACCAGTTTTCATATTAAATCTGATCGGTGTTTGAATTATCTGAGTCAGGTTCAGATCCGTGAGGGTAGATGTGATATTGAAGTCAGATGGGGTACTTCAGTGGATGTTGAAGTCCCTGGGATAATCTTTTTCCAGAGGAGGTGGCCCTGAACAGCCTAATAATGACATTATTTTGTATGAACAAACAATTTGCTAGGTATTGGTATACCTATATAAAAGATTGCTATTTTTCTTTTGGTATACATGTTAGACTGAGTGTACTCTGCTCCCAAATGGTAGGGGGAGGAAATGAGGATTTGTCTGTCAAATGATTGTATTTGATTAGAATTTGTATGGATTTGCTTGACATTTCAATAAATTATATATATATTTTTTAATTACGGGACTGCCTTCTGCCACTGATGTGGAACCTTTGTAAAGAGCTGTTTTTTTCTCCGAGACTTTATAAAATAAAATGAAATGAAATAAATAAAATACCTGTCTTACAAGGAAAGGCTATATAACTTGAATATTTTTTCTTAGAGGACAGGAGAAAAAGGTGTGACATTTTACTTATCTATGAAATAGTACAGGACAGTATTTACTTAATGAACCTTAAATGACATTCAAGGACACTCAAATAGAAACCAGAGGTCATCCATTACAAATTGGGCAAAGAAAGTTCTGAACAGACAAGAAAAATCTTTCTTCACTGAGAGAGTAATTAACCCTGGAATAACCTCCCAGAATATGTAATCACTGGCACCTCATATAGCCTATTTAAACAGCTTAGATAAATTTATTAAAGACAGAGGTAGTCTGGATTATTGCACATAAAATCAAGGAGCTAATAATGGGCATGTTGCCCTTTCTGCTCCCTCAAACTTTTATGTGAAATTTGTGTGAAAAACCTTTGGTCTTCTTCTGCTGTCAGGTTCTCTGTTTCTAAGAAGCAGGTTAAAGTCATGAAGGGTGTATGAAGTAGTAGAGGCATCTAAGGACACTAGAAGGAGCATTTCTTATAATTAAAAGTTGATTGAATTTTCCAAAGTTTCATTCATTAAGCAGGCATGACAACAAATTATACAATAAATTCAGGTAATACCTAGCTGGGATTGCTCCATTGATGAACAGACTAACTGTAATGCTAACAAAGGAAAGTTTAAAACCAACTGTTCGTTATATAAAAGAAGAACAAAACTGTATTCCATCTGTTTAGAAAACATTTTATCAGATTATATGCAGGTTTACATCTGTCACAGGGTTTTATTTAACTCTAAAATTGATTAGCGTTTGCTCATAAAAGTGCTAAAACATTGTGAAAATGCATAGCACTTGCCTCACCGTGTTTAATAAACATAACACTTCTAGAAAACCTATATAAATACTTTCTGTACAGTTAATATTGTCCCAAGGAAAAACTGCTAATCAATTATTAAAACCCTGTGTCATATGTTGAACCATTGGCTGATCTGGAAGGTAAGGTATAAGCTGTATCATTCATACTATTTGTGTTCTTCTTATTCTGAGGAGGCGGGAAGGGGTCTGTACCCCTTTGAGAGGAGATTCAGGAGTCTTGAAGAAGTGTGATAAAATCGTGAGAGTACTGGAGTCCCTTTCCTGGTAGATACCATTTGATGGGGGATTTCTGCTGGGGAGTTTAGGTCCAGATCGTGAGTGGGAATGGAGGTGAGGCCCTATTATGGTTGGTCCATGTTATCCTCGAGGTCAAACCTGAAGGGTGGGTAGGTGGCTGTTGAGCAGGTTGTAGTAAGTAGATGATAAAAATCTTTCCCATACCACCCTGTAGGAGGCCATTCTGTGTCTAGTAGCATATAAGACCCTCTTATAGCTTGCTATTTTCCCAGTCTCTGTCAACCACTCACTTTCAGATGGGGCTTGTTGATCCCTCCAGTGTCTTAACATCACCCTTTTTACTGTGATTAGTGCTCCCACTAGCTTTTTGTCCCCTGTGACAGTGGGGCCCTAAAGTGGGGAGGCAGTGTGTAGGCTAGCATCACTAAGGGGGTGGACAAAGTTACTTTGGAGGGCAGTATATGGTTCAATATGTCTTGGACTTTCCACCAGTTAATGGCCAGGGAGGGACAGGACCACAGGATGTGCATGATTGTGCCTCCTACCGAGTGCCACCTCAGCAGTTGTCTGATGGTATGAGCCCCCAGACACATAGCCGTTGTGGGGTCTGTGTAGTATCTTGAATTGGAAAAATCTGTTTTGTGTGTCTTTGGCCCCTTGCCTCAGGGATTGCTAGCACAGGCTCCAGGCCTTGGGGTAATGTCTAGACCCTAGCTTTTATGACCACCTTTGGCATACTCTAGCCATGTGGTCTGGGGTAAGGAGCCATTAAGTATTAGTACATGTGGCAACTTTGAGATACTGTCTCGGAGGTAGGACACAGGATTTGGTCTAGCCAGTTGTATTCTTCTCCTAGGTGTTGCTGCCTAAAGCCTTCTGGAGTGCATGACAGATTTGCAGGTACCTCCAATGGTGTCATTTGGGGAGGTGGAACTCCATCTGGATTTGCTGGAAGCTTTTCAATGTGTTTAGAGTTGGGTCCCTTATGTTTGAGAGGTAGGTTTTTCCTGCCTTGGTCAATTCTTTGCCCTCTATGGGGTGATTATCCGCTATCAAGAGGGGTTTGAATTGGGCCTTTTAGGACCCACTTGCTGAGTTTGAGAATAACCTGCCAAGTTCTCTGAGTGTGCACAGAGGAGAGTTGGGGGGTATTCTTCAGAGGAGATGAAGAATGTAACACCTGGATGAGGGGTTCCCTGTCATTGACTCCTCACATTCCGCTCATTTTGGGGTAGAGGTTCTTTGCCCCATGGCACTGTCTTGGCCAGTTGCTAAGGTCTGGTCCATAATCTGTCACTGGAAGTCTGGGAGTTTAAGGCCTCCTTGGCTGGGCAGGCTAGTGAGCAGGGATAGCGCTAACATGTGCCAAAAGGGCAAAGTTGCATCCGGCCCAAAATGACCCCTCTTTCCATTGCCAGTGAGTCCAAACTGATGCACCTCCTCAAAAACAATATCTAAAAGAAAGGAACGTGAACTATCCAAAATCTGCTATTTATTATGTGTTGACCCAATAGGTTCCTCTTTAGACCCACATTTTTATACCAGTGAGTCCAACTTGACCAAGTTTTAACAAACATAGAAACACAGAAGTTGACAGCAGATAAGGACCACAAGGCCCATCCAATCTGCTCATTTTTCTATCTTATGAATGTGCCATAGGCCTTTACTCAGTCAATGGCCTATCTATTCATACTCATCTGCATTGCTCACTTATGCCTGTCCCATGCCTGTTTGAAGCCCTGCACTGTATACATTTCCACCACTTCTTGAGGTAGGCCATGCCATGCATCCACCACCCTTTCTGTGAAAAAGAACTTCCTCCACATTACCCTTAATAGACCTCCCTGTAATCGCATGCTGTGTCCTCTTGTCCTACTACTTTTATTATACTGAAACATGTTAGACTCTTGCATCTTGTTAATGCCCTTAAGATGTTTGAATGCTTGATCATATCACCTTCTCCCTCCTTTGTTCTAGTGTATACATATTGAGTGCTGTTAATTTGTCCTCATAGGTTTTCTGATGCAGTTCCTGAACCATTTTGGTTGCCCTTCTCTGGACTGCCTCCATTTTGTTACTGTTGTTGTGCAGTGCAGCCTCCAGTACTGCACACAGTACTCCAGATGGGGCCCAACCAGTGTCTTGTAAAGAGGTATTATTACCTCCCTCTTATGACTTGTGATACCCCTACTAATACACCCCAACATCCCTAGCCTTACCTAGTGCTTTAGTGGTCTGCTTGGATGACTTCAGGTCCCCTTCACAAAAGTGGGAGCAAGGCAGAAGCAGGAAACTACAGACCTGTTAGTTTAACCTCAGTGGTAGGGAAAATGATGGAATCACTTCTGAAGGAAAGAATTGTCGAGTATCTAGAGGCCAGAGGGCACAGGACCCAAGGCAGCATGGATTCACAGCGGAAGGTCATGCCAGACAGATCTGATAGATTTCTTTGACTGGGTGACCAAAGTAGTAGATCAGGGAGGGGCTGTGGACATGGCCTACTTAGACTTTAGCAAGGCATTTGACACAGTCCCACACAAAGATTAATATACAAGTTAGCCAGCCTGGGAGTGGGTCCCAAGATGACAGCCTGGGTAAAGGTGGCTGGAGAATAGGACACAGAGGTAATAGTAAATGGAGTCACTCTGAAGAAAGGGGGTTACTAGTGGGAATAGTGAGGAGTTCAGTATTAGGACCAGTCCTCTTCAATGTCTTTATAGCGACATTGCAGAGGACTGGAAGAAAATATGTCTCTTTGCAGATGACACAAAGATCTGCAACAGAGTTGATGCACAAGGTGGGGTGGAAAGGATGAGAAGAGACTTGGCAAGGTTAGAGGAATGGTCAAATGTGCAGCTTAGATTCAATGCTAAGTGCAAGGTAATGCACCTGGGAAACAAAACCAGGGAAGAGTACACAATGGGGGGGTGAGATACTAACAACAACAAAAATGGAAAGGGACCTGGGGTAGTCATATCAAATGACCTAAAGGTGGGCAAGCAATGTGAAAGGGCAGCAAGGAGGGCTGGGGGATACTGGGATGCATAGGGAGAGGCATCACCAGTAGAAAACAGGAAGTTATTACCCCTCTGTACAGACAGCTGGTCAGACCCCATCTAGAGTACTGCAGTGCAGTTCTGGAGACCAATCTCCCATAAAGACATAGACAGGATGGAAGCTGTCCAGAGGAGGGCAACTAAAATGGTGCAGGGTCTGCACCGGAAGACATATGAAGAGAGCTTAAGAAGCTTAATATGTATAGCCTTGAGGAAAGGAGGGAGAGGGGGACATGATAGAAACTTTCAAGTACCTCAAGGGAATCAACAAAGTCCAAGAGGTAGCATCTTTCAAAAAGAGGTGTGCAAGAACAAGGGGCACAATTTGAAGATGGGGGGCTCAGAGATAATTTAAGGAAGTATTTTTTCACAGAGAGGTTGTGGATGCATGGAGCGGCCTTCCGGAGGAAGGTTGTGGAGTCAAAACAGTGGTGGAATTCAAGCATGCATGGGACAGTCATAAAGGCAATTCTAGGGGTGGGGGCAGGAAGAAGTAGGCTGCTGGTTAACTAGGATCTGCAGCTTATCCATTAGGTAGGGAAATGGGCAGAGTGGGTGGGCCAAGCGGTCCTTATCTGCCATCAAATTCTATGTTTCTATGTTTCATTTATGATGATGATGCCCAAGTCTCTTTCTTCTTTTGTGATTGCCAGCAGCTCCTCCCAACCTATAGGTAGCTTTAGGGTTTCTCTTCCCTATGTGCATTATCTTTACTTCTTTGCATTAAACCCCAGTTGCCACTCTTCAGATCATTTTGCCAGTGTTTCCAGATCTCTTCTCATTCTGCCCACCCATCTGGATCATCTACTCTGTTGCAGATCTTGGTGTCATTTGCAAACAGGTAAACCTTACTCTCCAGTCCATCTGCAATGTCACTGATGAAGATACTGAAGAGGACTGGCCCCAGGGCTGATCCCTGAGGTACCCCACTTGTGACTTGCATCTCTTCTAACTGTATACCGTTTACCATCACTCTCTGTGTTCTGCCCGCCAACAAGTTTGCCACTCAGTTGACCAACCTCTGACCCACCGAGCCTACCCAGCTTGTTAATCAATCTTCCATGTGGAACAGTATCAAAATTGTACTTTGCTTAAATCAAGGGTGACACCAACTGCACCCCTTGGTCCACCACCAGTAACTAGAGGAAAGGAGGGTATGGATAATGGGAAAGGGGGTTAGGCGGCTGGCACCTGGGTTACTTACATATACAAAAGTACAATCATATCCATGGGAGAGACAGTTCACTGGGAGCATCCTGCCAAAAGCTGGTAAAGAAATAATATTCAGCCGTACTCTCGGTACCTTACAAGCGCCCTCTTAAGGGTGGATCACTGGAAAGGGGATGTGCTGTTGCCATGCTAGGCCACTGTCAATCTGCCTAACACCAGCTGGAGAGGATATCTTGTGGATCTTTCCCGCTGCTTCAGCCCATGAGGTGATTATATCTCTGCAAGTCTGTTGTGTTGTCAGTGGGCTGCATCATCTCTGAAGTGGCTTCTTGCTATGGTGCCTGTTCTGGGTGCTGATTTGCCTCTTGCCCTTGCCTGTTCAGAGTGGGTTCTCCCAATGATTCGAGCCCCATGATGAGGATGCTTGGCTGCTGTTCCTGGGGCCAAATTCAATTAATTTTTGTGCTGAGGCTTGCTTTCCTTTGTTCCACTGCTTTTTTAATTTCACCGCTTGCCTCTCCATACTGTTATTAGGCTCAGTTTTGGCCAAAGAGGTAAATCTGTTTCTTGAGTCAGGGTGGTTTTGTTCATACATTTTGGACCTTGCCCAATGGGGCTGAAAAGAAAGGCACTGTTAGTTTCCTACAAGCTGAGCTGCCTAAACTACTCCAATATGACTGCACCCTTGTCCCATCACCCAAGGCGGGGACAGACCAAGGCCAATCCTGGTAAAGATTTTAAGATACCCCAAAAGGAGAGAATTCTGCATCTGGCAGTGGGGCATCTGATGTGGAGGGCCAGCAGTTTATATTTTTTAATGATTATTCATCCTAGCTGGCTCACATAAGGAAGGTACACTGAGGTGAGGAGAGTTCGCAGGAGGTGCAAATAAAGTACCGCCTTCTGTACCCGCCAAGTTAGAGATCCTAAGGAACTGGGTAGCCAACATCTTTGATATCCTGATGAAGCCCAGGACTGTATTGCCAAACACTGGCTGGACAGGGCGCCCCGCTAGAACAGGGTATATAACGTCAACAAACTCAGGCAGGTCCGAAATGTATGACTACAAAGAGCATTTCAATCTTTGAAATATTGACCTGGAGAAAGATAAGATCAGTGTAACCCTCCCAGCTCAGGGCTTACCTTGGAGCTTTTACCCATCCAACCCTCTGTAGTTGCCACTGCACTATTCAACCAGTCTGCAAAAGGACTTGCAGAGAACAGGTATCTGGAGATGAGCCACTGTTTTCTTCAGCACCAGCTGGCACTTAGCTAATCATGACTGCACACAGCCAAATGAGTGACAGTCAGACCTGCTGCTTACAGTGATAAACTTTGTTTAAAACCAACTGACTGTACATTTGGCTAGCAGCCAGAGCCTCCACTGGAGGGCTGAAAAAGTAAACACAAATGTTCATCACTATGTTCTTGTTCTTGACCTCAAGGCCTGCTGTGAGAGGGTCAGGTGTCCGAGGACTTGCCCACAAAACAGGCAGCAAATCAGAGGACAGAAAGTCATTAAGAATGGGTAGGATTGCCGAAAGTAGGGTTGTGTAACATGGGGCAATGAAAAAGTAAACAAATGTTCTGCTAAAGCAATGTCAAAAACAGAGGTTGCACATGGAAAGGGGTGCAGAAATAATACAGAGAGCAATTAAAACTGAAAAATTCCGCACTCTGATCCTGCTGTTTTCTACAAGCATAGAATAATTGAGTTTCTTTTGCTGCACTAGAGAGGGCTGGATAAATACTAAGGTAAAATATTTTCTTACAGTGGATATTTATGTGTGTGCAACTATTTATACCTTGCCTAAGATACATAAAGGTTTGACCCCCAAGGAAGACCCATTGTGAGTGGAGTGGGGTCCTCACAGAGTCCTCATCACAATATGTGGATTACATTTTATCACCATTTGTGAGTAATCTAGGCTGTTACATTAAGGACACACGAAAGGCACTGTCATGTGAGCCATGTTTGCACCTAGTCTTGCCAGCTTATATATGGGCAAATGGGAGGGCGTGTATATAAGGGACCCTGACACAAATCCTTATTTTTGAAAATTGATCTACATTGTTGGTGCATTGATGATTTATTCATTGTATGGAATGGTGACATGGCAGAGTTTGATAACGTTGCATCTTTTTTACATACATCTAATCCAATTTACATTTTACTATTATTCCAGTAAGACCAGTGTGTACTTTTTAGATCTCTGTATCAGTAAAGGTTAAGAGGGTGATGTATGCACTGAGATTTACAGAAAACCTTGTGAAAGAAATAATTTACTTCTTTCATCCAGCTGCCATGCTAGGCCTGTGTATGAACATCCCTAAGGGCCATTCATTCGCTAAGGAGAAATTGTAGTGATGCAGAGAGTTTTGAGAAGGCAGCACAGGATCTACAAGTGAGGTTTACTGAGAAAGGATACAAGGTTGAATAGGTTAGTGCGGCATATCAGGAAGTGCGGCGACCCCTAGGATCAAACCGTGGGATGGCCACTATGCATAGTGGCAATCGAAAAGAGCAGATTACAGTAGCCTAAATGTTGTCACTACTTACTTCACTCATGCCCAAAAGCAGCCAACATTATCAGAAGTAATTGGAATATTTTAAAGGGATCAGAATTTACAGGCATACCATGCCCACCCTCCCAGGATGTCTTACAGACTTGGTGAAATGCTAAGGATCAACTGGTTCACAGCAGACAACCCCTGCCTGTTCTGCAAACTTGGCTCAAACAAAATTCAGGCTGTTACAAGTGCCACAGGTGCATTTATAGCCCTTATATATCTACCTACTGGCAAAGAATATAAAAGTCCACATAAACCTAAAACTTATCAGATTAGAGAATTGATCACTTGTGGCACCACCGGTGTCATTTCTTTATCAATGTGCAGCAGTGGAATTTTTATATAGGAAAGACCAAGAGGAATTTCAAAAGCAGGTTGGGGAGCACTGCAGGGCTATCTGTAATGGGGGCCCTGCATATGCCACTGCACTCCACACCTTGCAGTATGCAAACAGGGATGAACACACTTTTCATTCATGGGCATAGAAAAGGTCTGTGAGAACCCAAAAGGGTGACTTTAATAATTTTATTTTAGAAAGAGAGGGTATCTGGATATACACTTTAAGTGCACACAAATATCCAGGCCTTAATGAGAGGTTTGATGTCATCCCTACTTGAGGAAGAGAAAGTAAACTGTGCCCGATAGGTTTATGGTTACCATTTAAAGGTATAACAGTGCTGACTACATGAGTCTTATTCCATATTTCAATATAGTAATACATGGTTGAATTACTATAAGTATATACATAGGTATTCTGTATTGGAGATGTTGAGAACTTTTCAGGTCATCACACATGGTTGTGACCATAAGTAAATTATAGGTTCTCCTTCACTTTTTGTTTTTTCCAGATGAATTTAAGACGCATCCAAATTGAAGTAACCATGTAGATTTTGTTCTCTGGACAGCTATGTGACTTATTTGTTTTTATATAGAGAAATTAACACATTTTTTTTAATGATATTTATTTATTAATGTTATTGTGTTTGATATTAGGGCTCTATGTATGAGTGTAATAGTTACGTCAGTATTGTATATATTTTCATAATTTTAAAAGCACTTTATGCACTGTGTGGTTTCACTTTACTAGTTTTTCTGACACTCTATGATGATGTCATTTTAGTGATGTATAAATTGTGCATTTCTGATGTATCTTCAGATCCTTTGAGAAAGGAATCAGTGTATTCTGAAACACGTCAGGACTGTGTACACATTGGCACTTTATTAAAATGGAGCACATTTACATGTGGAGAGCAGTCTTTTATTTAGAGTGGGGTGAGTGTGGACTTTTTCAGTTTAAAATGTTCTGCTAATTAGAGGCCTTGATTTGTGCATCAGACCACTACCAGGAGAACAGAGCAAATCAGTGGTTTTCAGGTACAGTGGAAGAGAGCAGATCTGCTTTGAAGCAGCAGAGAGCAATCTAGAGGAACGTTGAATAATCAGGCAGGGCTGAAGTTGCTGCCTGGATAATAGGTCACAGTTTAGAGTAGGATAAAACTAAGCAGACTGGATGGACCAATGGTATGGTTCAGTTTGGCCACTAGAACTGAATCATCCCATTCCAAGGCAAAAACATGGGACTTCAGAGGGCTGACTTTGATAAGATAGCCAGCAGAGTTAAGCTAGCCCTGGCAAGAAGAAATACAGGTGAGGGGTACAGGCAAAGTGGACAGTATTAAGGATGCAATACTTAAAGCAACATCCCATTGTGTTAGGGAGAAAAGCAAGAGCAAAAGTACGAGGAAACCACTTTGGTTCTCAAAAACAGTAGCAGAAAAGGTCAAAGCCAAAAGGTTGGCCTTCAGGAAATATAAGGAATTCAGTGTGACAAAGATAGGGAGGTATACCAAACTTCCCTAAGGGAAGCAGGAAAAGTAGTAAGGCAGGAAAAGGCCCAAACTGAGGAAACACTGGCATGAACAGTAAAAGAAGGGACAGAACTTTCTATAGATACATTAGTGAAAGGAGAACGTCCAGAGGGTTATTGCTAAGATCAAAGGGGATGAGAGGAAGCGGTGGAGGAGGACCAAGGAAAAGCATCTATCCTGAATAGATACGCCTGCTCAGTATTTACTGAGGAGAAGGTCACAGCTCAGCACCATGGACACAAGGGAAGGGAGGTGTGCAAGTTTCTTCACAAAAGAAAGGGCCCTACAACAGCTTGCTAAGCTCAGGGTGGATGGGGCAATAGGACCTGATGCCATACATCCCAGGTACTAAAGGAGCTAAGGGTGAAACTAGCAGATCCATTAGCAGAAATATTTAGTGAGTCTCTGAGCACAGGAGAGGTCCCAGAAACTGGAGAAGGGTCATGTGATCCCGCCTCACAAGAGTGGTAGCAGGGAGGAGGCAGGGAACTACAGACCAGTCAGTCTTACCTCGGTAGTGGGCAAGATTATGGAGGTACTCCTAACGAAAGGATAGTGCAACACCTGAATCCATAGGAGCACAGGATCCACGACACCATGGGTTTACAACAGGAAGGTCCTGTCAAACTAATCTCATAGATTTCTTTGACTTGGTAACCAGAGTGGTGGACCAAGGGGTGCAGTTGATGTCACCTACCTTGAGTTCAGCAAAGCTCGATACTGTTTCACATGGAAGATTGATTAATAAGCTGGGTAGGCTTGGGGTGGGTCAGAAGTTGGTCAACTGGGTGGCAAACTGGTTGGTGGGCAGAAAATAGAGAGTGGTGGTAAATGGTATACAGTCAGAAGAGATGCAAGTAACAAGTGGGGTACCTCAGGGTTCAGTCCTGGGGCCATACCTCTTCAATATCTTCATCAGAGACATTGCAGATGGACTGGAGGGTAAGGTTTGCCTATTTGCAGATGACACCAAGATCTGCAACAGAGTAGATGATCCAGATGGGGTGGGCAGAATGAGAAGAGATCTGGAAAAACTGGCAAAATGGTCTGAAGAGTGGCAACTGGGGTTTAACTTAAAGAAGTGCAAGATCATTCACATAGGGAAGAGAAACCCTGAAGCTACCTCTAGGTTGGGAGAGGAGTGGCTGGAAATCACAAGGGAAGAAAGAGACTTGGGCATCATCATCACACATGACCTGAAATCATCCAAGTAGACCACTAAATCAGTAGGTAATGCTAGAGGGATGTTGGGGTGTATTAATAGGGGTATCATAAGTCATAAGAGGAGGTAATAATTCCTCTTTACAAGGCACTGGTTGGGCCCTGTCTGAGTACTGCATGCAGTACTGAAGCCACACCTGCACAAGAACATTAACAAAATGGAGGGAGTCCAGAGAAGCACCACCAAATGGTGCAGGGACTGTTTCAGAAAACATATGAGGGCAGATTAATGCTGCTCAACCTGTATACCCTAGAGCAAAGGAGCGAGGGAGGTGATGTGATCGAAACATTCAAACACCTGAAGGGCATTAAAAAGGTGAAAGAGTCTAACATGTTTCAATATAAGAAAAATAGCAGAAGAAGAGGACACAGCATGAGATTAGAGGGAGTCCGATTAAGGGTAATGTGAGGAAGTTCTTTTTCACAGAAAGGGTGGTGGATGCATGGAACTGTCTACCTCGAGGAAGTGGTGGATATGAATACAGTGCAGGGATTCAAACAGGTGTAGGATAGGCATAAGTGAGCAATACAGATGAGTATGAATAGATAGGCCATTGACAGATTAAGGGCCTATGGCACATTCATATAGAAAAAAAATGGGCAGACTGGATGGGCTTTATGGTCCTCATCTGCCATCATCTTCTATGATTCTATGTTTATTTTTCTGCTCACATTGTCTGTTTGTATATTTAATCCAGATTAATATGTTTTCCAGGGAAATACCTTCAACAGAGGTCAATATTGGTGTTATACATTAAGTTAGTAAGTTAATTAGTTATTTAGTTAGTACAGTTTTTATACATCAGAATAGCCTCATTTAGGTGAGGGTCTGATGGAGTAACAGAGCAGCAGCAGAATTGTTATACTTACACAAAATGACAGTTTTACATTTGATTACAACAAAAATAAAACCATGTACAATCTTAATAATGCTACATATACAGTACACCTGTACTTGTTACAGTCACATGACAATTATACTCCTACCCCAGTTTATAGGGATGTGTCCAAAACAGAGGAGGAAGAGTTGTAGAGGGGTGGGCTGGTGATTCGGACAAGGTTAGAGAGGGAGGGAGAAAGAAGTAACAGATGGGAGGAGACAGGATTGAGTCTCAGAGGTGTGATAAACTGAGGAAGGATTAGGACAGTAACACTGTTTCTGAAGGTGACAGAACAAGTTCTATTTGGGTTTGCAGATTTTCTGATGGTTTGACATTGTCAGGTATTTTATCTGATTGGGGCACAACAGAGAATGCATTCTTATCTTTGATTTTGTAAGTTCTGGGAGTATCAAGAGTATCTCTCGCCTGTTAACTTAACTGGTAGATAAACATTTGTTCTGTGATGGTGTCCAGCTCAAACTACACATCCACAAAAGCAATGGATCATAGAGGTTGTACTTAGCAGAACGTGAATAAAAAAAAAAAAAAAAAAAAAAAAAAGTACTAACACCACAAATCAGTTGGTAGTGAAGGCATTTTGCCTGTTGTCAAAACTAAAGTGACTCTCAGTAGCTCCATATGCACTCAGTTTCTCTATGGGCATTTCTCTCCTCACCTTCTCTTTTCACCTCTCTTTGTTCCAATCATTTGTGGATTTTGCACTGCCTATATATTCCTCTGTCGCTATAGGTACAGTAGCTTTCTACCTGTTTATCAGTGTCAAATGCTGACACTATAAATATATATTTGTGCTTTTTGCTGTCTGTGGACTGCCAAACACCTTGGGCCGATGTTTAAAACATTAGCTGATAGGCTTAGTGATAGGCTATGTATTAATAGCATGGCTGACAGCCTGTTAGCATGTTACTATTCTTAATAACAGACTTAGTGCATTTCAAAGCCATTAGCACATTATTACTAAAGACAACAGTGTGTCCACACAGATGGGGGTTCTCCTATGCATACAGGGCACACTGGTATCTTTAATGGTTCCTGGAAGTGCTAACAGGCTGCAAGGGCAGTGCTAGTTATCAAGCTTCTAGGAAGCATGTTTTAACAATGTGCTAATGCTAGCAATTTGATAAAACAATAGGTCTGAGTGTGCCTCCTCCCCTAACTTAGTGCCTGTTGACATTGCAGTATTATTCCCTGGTGCCCAGTGGTACCCCTTCCCTCACCCAATGCCTGTTGGAATTGAAACATAATTCCCTGGTGTCCAGTAGTCCCTCCCCTGCCCAGTAGCTTCCAGCTCACCCCCATACTATCTCCCTGTTGGTGGCCAGCACTTATTTTCCATTTTCCTCCCTAGCCTGCCAACACCTGCCCTGGGCAAGTCATGTGTTGCTATACAGTGCTGTATAGTGATACAGAACTTGCTGTCTGAAAATAAGCTGCCAGTGACAGCACTAGTGTGCATGTACACTGACATAGTTTATTTACAACCATGTCATTCTTGTACCTCTAACTTGGTCACACTAAATGCCTTTGTCACCAAACTTGGAAGCTAGTTTTCCGACGCCTCCCCATTGGTGTTCCATACTTTCCCACAGAACACCCTATTTTGGTGGAGATACAAATTCCCTCAGTATACCTTAATGGCATGCCCACCATACTGCTCAGCTGTCCTTGATTTTCAGGGATGTTCCTGATTCTGACTCATAAATGTCCTCTGTCCTTCCTACATTTGGCATTTTTCTTGTAGAAGAATCAAGACCTGATTCATATATTAGTATAAGTTTAGTTCACCTTCAGTAAATACTTTTATCACTATGCCATGAACGGAAACAGCTTCCTGGAGCTGACATTACTGCTTTTTTAAGATGCATCTCTGACTTTGGTCTTTTGTCTCTGATTTGTAAGCCTTGTTCCAGATTTATGGGGCACAGGGTTGAGAGGTATAGCTCCCATTAATGTCTTGCAACTGGCCATTTGGGCATCCTTAGGGATGCGTGCTTTGCTGTGAATGCACTGTAAGTACTTTGTTTTGCTGCTGCTGTGGCCGCCTTGAAAAAAGAAGAAGCTTGCACAATGCTATATTTAGTTTGGTGAGTCTTGATTTCTCCATAAGGGATATATGAGTAACCCTCTTGTTTTCCTATTGCATTGACTGTTTGTAGAGCAGCACCATGGTGCTTCGGAGTGGCATACTTTTTCCTTTGGGCTATTTGTCCCAGCCCTGGCAAAGCAATGCAAAATCCTTGAACCTATGAGTGGTTGTGTCACATCAGTGTACCCATCCTCTATACAATCTAAGAAGCAAAGGATTACTTCTCAGATGAAAAGGTGCCTCTGATGAGATGCTAGTGACCTTTAGGGTGTTATTTGCCTCTAGGGTTATTTACATCTCTCCTTTAGGAATGCCACTTAGTGCATAAGTGCAAACACCTTAGGAGTTCCTAACTACTGCTCTGCTCTATTGCAGCCTATTTGTTTTTTTCAGAACATGATACCATAAAATGGCCAGCAAGAGTCTGTGCTTTATGTCTGTGAACCTGTTAGGGACTTGGTTTGCCTTGCTTTTCAGGAACTATCTTTAACCATTCTTTGGGCACTCAAAGTGTTCTATATGTTATTTTAAACTAGCAAACATTGCTCTGTGAGCTAATGTGAACTTTGGTAGGAACTTTGCATGGTGCAGATCTCAACTTTTAAAACCTGAGTTCCTTGACTAAAACTGTAAGCCTCTGGGAGCTTCCTAGTTAATTTTGTTTGCTGAGTGCAGTTAGGCTGGTTGCTAGGTGTAGCTAGGCAGGAAGAGCTGTGGTGCCCTTAGGTCTGGGATGTGCACCATCGAGAAGGAAGTCATTGAGAGGCCTGCCTGGTGAAGACTATCTACAAAGGCCATCTGGTGAAGTGGACAAGGCTAGGCAGGTGAAGATCTGTGTCATCCCAGTGCAACATCCCTATATCATCTGGCAGCCAGGGGGTACCCACTGATGGAGAAAATCCATCACCTTCAACACCCATGGGAATCAAGGTACTATTTTCCTGTTTTATTTCTGAACTGTGTTTTCTTGGTTGTACAGTGCCCCTCACACAATTTACTATCCTGATACCCCAAGACAATGGGGAGGAGGAGTTACAGCTTGGGACTCATCTGTGATTTGGTTATGGGGTGCCTTGGGCCATGGTGGACTAAAACATGTGGTGCTGGATAAACTGTGAAAGTTATCCATTTGCTTGACTATTGATTGCACAACCAAAATGGCGCTTGGGACTGGGACATTTTCATGCTTTTTCTGTGAGAGCTGCAAGAGCCTTTTTCCAGTTGCTGGCCAGGACTGGAACAAGAATGGATTTGTGTAGCAGAGACTGTACCATGGGCATTGCCTCTTTTACCTAGAGCTCGGGTCTAGGGTGTATGGACCTCTAAGTATGCAGTGCCCCATGTTTATGAACTGAAACACAGTTGATGCAGAGTCTTTGAATTGTTTGTGGACAATGGGCTTTTGGGGGAAAATGCCTTTGCAAAGAAAAAATGTGATTGAATAAATGTTTATGCACAGTTAATTTAGTGTGTAATTATTTCAATATTGCACTTTCAATGCGTTGGTCTAAGTTGCACTCTATGTAAAAGTTTAGGTGAATTGGTGTGTGAATGGATGTAATTCTGGGTGTGAGTGGTTAGATGACTGTTTCAAGTTGTAAAATGTTTAGCCTTTAATAGTTAGTGATATATCTGAATAGTATTCCTGAAGTTTGCCTGTTGGTATTGTGAATCGGAGAGTAAATGGATGGCAGTCTGAGTATGCGTAGTTGAATGACTGTTTTGAATTCATAACATGTTTAAATATTGCTTCATTTTACTGTAGCAGGCTAGTATATTGTGGTAGTTTAAATAATTCAGTTTAAGCTGTTCTTGTAAATGTTCAAGGTTATGTCTATTGATGGGTAACTATGTATTATTGTCCTATTCCTGGCAGCAACACTACTTCTATTAGCTTGGGAATCAAGTGGTGTAGAAAGGTTACATTATTAGTGCGGGAGCGATGCCCCGCTGCAGTACCTGGCAGGTGACTATGTGAACCAGCAGGTGTGTCACCAGTATGCCCCAGTATAGGATGATAAATGTAGGTTGAGGCAATGTCTTGTTTTAGAGTGTATGAATTTTCACCGTCTTGATGGTGTAACTGATATAGTGCCCCAGCCCTTGGGGGAAGAGTGTGCATATCTCTCCTCTGGGGGGGTTGATGGTGCGCCCTGGTCAGGCGTTCACCAGGGGATGAACATTTTGTGTGTGTGGGAAGTGTGAAGCCTCTGGGAGCTTAATAGTTAATTTTGTTTGCTGAGTGCAGCTAGGCTGGTTGCTAGGTGTAGCTGGGCAGGAAGAGCTGTGGTGCTTTTAGGTCTGGGATGTGTGCTTGCTTGCTGCAGGCAGGGGGCCTATCCCTAGAAGGTATAAATAGGAGAGAGATTATTTTTCTAGATGATTCAGAAAGAAACCGGGAGAGAGAGTTGGGAGGCGGGTTGTCCCGTAAGTTTGGTTTGAGGGCCATGGCGGGGCCAGGGTGGGCTGCTTGCCACCCTGGCCATCCACCCTCAAAGACCCACAATGTGGAAAAGGACAGTTCAGGTTTTAGGAAAGGGAGCACTGGAGCAAGGAAAGGGGCCTGCCAGTGCAATTGGTAGCCAAAGCCCAGAGAGAAGAATGAAAAATGGGGCCCACCAAGTGAACTTCAGCACCTTGATTGGGTAAGCACCAATGGGGCCTAAACCCAAAGGAAGATTGCCCATGGGTGAGTTCAGCAGTGGGTCGGAAGGCTTCCAGTGGGTGGGCCTACTATGGCAATGGGGTCTGGGGCATGGCCTCGGAGGCAGCAGTCCGAGCAGTTGAGGGTGCAATGGTGGCAGAGTTACCCCTGATCCACAGGTTGGTGGCTGCCACAGAGTTGGGACCCACTGTGTGAGCTTACATGGAGGCAGGGAAAGTCCATTTGGAGAAGTGATGTTTGGGACCCTGATGGGGTGGTAGCCCATCAGGTGCTTCAGTGTGGCACTGGCTGAAGTTCCCCTGATGAGTCAGGTTCCAGAGGTTGGAATTGCTGCAAGAGCGGAGCTTGCCAGGAGTTACTGGAATCAAGGCTCGGGGTACCCAAAACCACCTGAAATAAGGCCCAGCTCCTGCCGAGGCCTCAGTGATTGGATGTGTGAAAGGGTTCTGGTGGTTTGGTTCTTGTTATGGGAACATCAAATGAAATTTATTGAATTAAGATCGTTTGAACAAAGGAGGGTTTGCTCCATGTGTAATAGCCCCAGGTGGAGAAGGTGTGAGACCAGGCTGATGGGAAGGAAATAGAAAGAGTAAAAGGTTTGGGACAGTAGAAATGTGTTGTACTGTCGTGAGCCCAGAGTGAAGGTATAGGAATGGAATTGACATAAGAGATCCTGATGGAAAAGAAATGTAACTGCTGGGAAATAAAGCTAAGGAATGAGATATGGGATAAAGGGTATTAGTACCAAATTACCTCAGTGGTGGCCCTTTCGGCCCCAAAATGCTGCCAGGAATGTAAGCAGATTGGCTCAAGGGATATTGCATGAAATAATTCAGTCTGTTAGCACAAGAGACTGCTGCAGGATTTAGGCATCTGCTCTGAGGATGCCCCCACTGTATGTTACCCCAGCTACATGGAGTGACTGTTTCTTATTATTAACTGTTCATTAAATGGCATCCCATGTTTCTGCAGTTCTGGTGTTTGCCTCATTTATTGAAGAAACTGTTTTGCTGTTAAAAGAAGCTTACCTACACAGCAAGCCACTCGTGTGTTCCAGGGTTGATCCCGGAGAACCTGAGCACCATTGAGTAGGAAGTTGTCGAGAGGCCTGCCTGTGAAGACTGTCTACAAAGGTCATCTGGTGAATTGGGCAAGGCCAGGCAGGTGAAGATCTGTGTCATCCCAGTGCAACATCCCTGCATCGTCTGGCAGCCAGGGACACCCATGATGGAGAAAATCCATCACCTTCAACACCCGTGGAAATCTAGGTACTGTTTCCTGTTTTATTTCTGGAATGTGTTTTCTTGGGTTGGTACAGTGCCCTTCCACAATTTACCATCCGGATACCCCTAGACAATGGGGCCATACAAAACTATGGTAGATCAGCACTGTCTTATTAAGAAGGTTACAGACATAGTCATGGCACGGTACCATTTACACATTTATACAGTAGCAAGGACCATTAAGTTCATGTGGAATTCAAGAGATAGTAGTCCAAAGTTAGTATATAGAAGGCAATGAGTGAATAGTCCAGACATGACCAAGAGCAATCCTGCTTATATTGTTGAATGTCATCATGATTTTATTTAGGGCTTTGCTATTTGCTGTTCCATATACTTTGATGATGATTTAATTGAAAAAAATGAATACAATTGTAAAGCACTTATAGCATCAGAAACAGCAGTCAGAAAATGGTATTAATTTTAAAAAGTTACCAGTAAAATGGACCAGGGTCATTCAGAGGTCGTCTGGGGAAGGAAGATCAAGCATCCAGAGACTGCACTCTTTTGATTGGGGGAGTGAGGGTGGGAACTGCATCTGATATAGCTTGGCTGCCGCCCATTGGAGGCTAGGTGGCAACAGCAAGTGGCTGCCAATGTTTGTTAGCCAGGATGTAGGCACTGAAGTGTACGTGTTTTTCATGCTGTGTGTGTGTGCATCACTGTACAATGACTCAGCCCAAGCAAGGAAGATGGAGGAGAAACAAATCCTCTGATGGCAGGATGGCCAAGTCAACCTCACAGGCTCCACACCACCTACCAGAACCCACTCACCCAGTGAAGAAATAAGTAGCGGGTACCCTGTGGATGTTGGGCGATGGAGCTGTGGGTCACGAGGAAGGGGGCTAGCAGAGGCAGGGAGCATACATTGAAATAAAAAGTAACCAGTATTTGCTTTTCACATGAAAAGTATTTTTTCTGATTACTGGTACCAATTAGATGATTTTCTACCTACTATACTAGCAATGGATGTAGTGTACAATAGCTCATACAAGAAAACAGACATTTAGTTCTAACTAACTGAACCCATAGTGGTGCTATTCAATAGCTCATTTCAGACAGAGGTAGTTCCAAGAGACTTGAGGATAGCAGACAAGTCATACTTCATTGGGGGAGGTAGGAACAATTGGGTAACTACATATCTGTCAGTATTATCTCTGTTGTGGGTAAACTGATGGAGACACTAATCAAAGAGGGCCTCATGAACTACCTGGAGAGCAATGGACTCCAGGATAGTAAACAGCATTGGTTCGTGGCAGGGAGGTCTTGTCAGACCAGCCTGTGTTTTTGACAGGGTAATGAGTAGTGGATAAGGGCCATACTGTGGATTTACTCTACTTTCGACTCTGTGCCTCATAGAAAGTTACTGAAGAAGTTAGAGGATCTGGGTACAGTGAAGGACACAGCTAGATGATAGGCTATGTATTAATAGCATGGCTGACATGAGCTAGATGGGTGTGATTCTGGTTGGAAGGGAGACAGCAGAGGTTATGGTTAACAGAGTCAAATCAGAAGAGAAGGAGGTCACTAACCATAGCTTCGTTGTAGGTCACCTTTAATAACTGCAGCTTTTGGATCCCAGTGTCCACGTGGCATTCAGCCATCATGGTGTACCCTGGTTTCCCAATGAACAGGTCCCCAAATTCTCACAGCCCCCCTCATTTCCTTTTCCTGGGCCAATGTCAGCTGCCCTGAGAGGGTAGGTTATCCACTGGGGATCCTGCAATGCTTCCCCAAAGAGGTCCCCCATGGGATCCACCTAATTTTCCTCTTCTGGCATACTGCACACAGCAAGGGCCATTTCATCCTATCGTAGTAGGGCTTCATCAAGTTAACATGATATACCCTCTGCCTGCACCTTCTGTCTGGAACGCTTACTACGTAACTGACTTCACTCACCTTCCTGATTATGAAGAATGGGGCCTCCCTTGCTGCTTGCAGTTTATTTTGCCAGACTGGGACAAGTACCATCACTTGCTGTCTTACTTTGTACCCCCAGGCTCTGGCCCCATGGCCGTACTCAGGTTTTCTTCCTCTGTTGTGCAGTGGCTAGCTGTTCCTGGGTGAGCCCCATGAGCTCCTTAAGTGAGGTGCTGAAATTCAGGATGTACTCCACAACAGGTTCCCTTGGGAGGCAAGGTCACCTTCTCATTCATCCCTGACTAAATCTAGAAGCCCTTCACCCTGTGACCAAACAGGAGCTCAAATGGTGAGAACCCAGTGGACTCCTGCTGGACTTCCCTATACGTAAACATGAGGTGGGGCAAATATTTGCCCCACTCCCTCTTATGCTGGTCATAAATGTCCTGAGTATAGTCTTAAAAGTCCCATTGAACTGCTTGACCAGGACATTTATCTCAGGGTGATAGGTTGAGGCACAGAGCTGTTTCACCCCACACTTACAGGATATATTAACCTGAAACCAGGAGGTAATTAAAGAATTAGAGAGACTTAATTATAACTGACCCAGCTGCCAGGATATAGGGATCGTAACTTTTATGACATCTTAAGAGGAAGAACATTTAATATCAACTGGTGTTAAAAGCTATATTGCACCTAAGTGAGATATGGAAAAGTCCTACGGAAAATAAAATGCTTCTACAGTACATAATTTGCAGCTACAGATCCTACTTGATCTGCGGGCCCCCCAGCCCATTTTCCTGTGTCTATCCCATGCATGCTTAAATCCTGCTACTGTGTTGGTACCTACTACATCTACCAGTAGTCTGTTCCAGGTGTCTATCACCTTTCTGTGAAGAAGTACTCTCACATTTCTGAGTCTCCCCTTCAAACTTCAAATTATGCCCCTGTCCTTGAGCATCTCTTTCTATGTAGAATGCTACCCTCCTGTACCTTATTGATGCCCTTGAGGTATTTGAATGTCTCTATCATGTCTCCCTTTCCTTCTATCCTCAAGAGAGCAAATATTTAATTTGTTGAGTTCCAAAATCCACACCAAACTGTGTTGTTTGCATAGAGAATAAGGTAGGATTTCTATGAAAACCGTGAGCTATTTTATGAGCGTCACTTATTGGCTGAGAATATTAAATGGAAAGGTTGCTAGCCCAGCACCATGGGCCTTGAAAGACAAGGTTAAGCATCACAGGTTGGGTATAAATTCCCTTGATTACAATCTCTCATAAATACACTCCATGATATTAATTATGACTCTCTTTGGCATCTTTACTTAAATAAGGTCATAATTCTGTAAACTTAAAAAAATCAAAGAGAAACTCTTTGAAAGATGAGTACATGAGGATTTGGATAAAATCAAGAAACTTAAACTATCATCGTGGTTATCAGACCATAAGAAAATCCACATCCTAGACTTTTATCTAACTCTTCCCATTCCACCTGAATGTAGAAGAAGCACAACTCACGGCTAGATTCAAACTTCTCCTACAAAATTTCTAGTTCTTAGATATAAAAAAATAATAAGGAAGATTTATTAGATATTGTATGCCCTTGCAATAAGGGCATAAGGAGACACTCTTTCATATGGTAATATTACTGTAAAACTTTAAATTTTTACTATCAAATAATTTTCACTATTTTAGCGAAGCACTAAATTGCACTTAAATAAATCTGCACTAATTAGCAGTGTTTCCATTATAGTGAATGTGGTACTAATGACTTAGGGCTAAATTTAGTTTACACAATTATGGTTGCATGTGTTTGCTAAAATTACTTTGCATGAAAAAACTAGTTTTACAGGATGTCCACTATATAACAAATGGAGGAAAACTTATCTTGAAAATTATTTTAAACTATATTATAATAATTTGGAGGATGGACTATACTTTTGCTTCATCCTATTAAAATAATGTTGTCATTGTTATGGTTTAAAAAAATCTGGTGATATGTAGGAAAGCTATCACTAATCAAAATCATGTAAATGCACTTTAATAAAGACATGGATACTTGGGGATATGTCTTCTCTCTCTTCATTGATCTGCATCTTGTTGGGTTGCCCAGATGCTTCTTTAACCATCTAGATCTTAAATAGTTAAGGGAGATTTTTGTAGTATTTATTAAAAAAATGTTCCTACTGTATAATGTTTCATATATACTGTACATATTTTAGGTGCTGTTTGTTATTAGCTCTGTGTTTGTACAGCTAGCATGGGTAAATATAGGAAGCACCCTTTTTTGGTTTCCTGTAAACCTCTTTTCCTTTTGGAGTTATTGATATTGTGGGTTAGCACGGGGAGGGTAGGTACCCGACCCGAACCCTCTGTGTCCTGTTTATATTCTGGGTTTTCCCAGAATTTGCTAAGGCTCTTTCCTCTATAAATCTATGCCATGTGAAATTGTTATATTTTTACTACCACAGATGATGTTTTAATGAATAGCTGTTTTCACAGATATTCGTATTACCAATACTTTGCACTTTTTTTTAATCTTGTAATGGCAAATTATTGTTGAACAAATAAATTGAAACTTGAGTCTTTCCTTGTAGCTTTTCTGATGCATTCAATGCACCATTTTGGTTGCCCTCTTCTGTACCACCTCCGATCAATGTTCTTCTTGAGATGGGGCTTCCAGAACTGGACACAGTACTCCAGGTGGGGCCTCACCATTGACCTATACAGGGCAATACCACCTCCCTCTTTCTGCTTGTTATACTCCCTATGCTTCCACATTCTACTAGCTTTCTTACCTCCTTATCACACTGCCTTGCCACTTTGAGGTCATCAGGTTGATGATGATCCCAGGTCTCTTCCTGTTTTGTGGTTGGCACTGCCTCACCCCCCGATGGTACATTGCCCATGGGTTCTTCTGCCCTATGTGCATAATTTTGCACTGTTTGGCATTAACTCCTAGCTGCCATACCCTTGACCATTCTTCTGTCATTCCTCATTCTATCTACCCCCTTCTGTGTCCACTCTGTTGCAGATTTTTGTGTCATCTGTGAATAGACACACTTTCCTTTCTATCCCTTCTACAATGTCACTAATGAAGACACTGAAGAGTACCGGCCCCAGAACTGACCCCTGTGGCACCCTGCTGGTTACCATTCCTTCCTCTGCATGTACCCCATTTACTACTACCCTCTGGCTCCTGTGACTTAGCCAGTTTTGTACCCACTTTCCTACCTTTGACCCCACTCCGAGGCTGCCCAGCTTATTTATCGTTCTTCTGTGCAGGATGGTGTCAAATGCCTTGCTGAAATCTAGGTAAGCTATATCCACCACCCTCCCTGATCCACTTCCCTTGTCACCCAGCTGAAGAAACCGATAAGGTTTGTCTGTCAGGATCTCCCCAGTGAACTCGTGCTGTCTTGGATCTTGCAACCCACTTGCTGCAAGGTACTCCACAATCCTTTATTTTAGTAGTGCTTCCATTATTTTTCCCACCACTGATGTCAGGCTTACTGGCCTATAGTTACCTGCCTCCTCCTTATTTCACCTCTTGCATATCAGAACCACATCTGCCCTCCTCCAGTTCCTTGGTACCACCCATTTTCAGTGATCAATTGAACAGGGCTGTCAGAGGCAGACAAGCTTTTCCCTCAGTTCCTCAGTACCCTTGGGTGCACCCTGTCCTTGCTGTATTCACTCTTAATCTCTCTAGTTCTTTGAGGGGTTTTCTCCTCCTGAAAAGAGCTAGTGTCTACCTCTCTTCAGTTAATTCCCTTGTAGTTTGTCTTTGGACCTTCACCCACCACTTTTTATAAATACTGAACAAAAATACATGTTCAGTATGTCTGCCTTCCTCTGGTCCTCTTCTACACTCTACCCCTTCCCATTCCCTTTTAGTCTTACTATCCATGCCTTGTTCTTCCTCCTTTCACTTATATATCTGAAGATGGTTTATCCCCTGTTTCACTGTCCTGGCTGTGGTCTCCTCTGTTAGTGCTTTAGCACTCTAACAGCTTTGCTGCCTCCCTCAGTTTCACCCGCTATCCTTCTCTGTCGCTCGCCCTTTCATGCTTCCTTGCACCTCTTACAAGCTAATCTTCTTGCATTATCTTTGCTACTACTTTTTGGAGAACCATAGTGGTTTCTTCTTTCTCCTGTTCTTTGTAATCTGCCTGATGCAAGGTTTGTTGCCTTCTCAATGGCTTTTTTCATTTCTGCCCTCTTCTCCTCTACCCATCCACCTTCCCTATCTCTGCGATTGCTTCCCCAAGGCACTCTCCCATTTTTCTGAAATCAGCCCTCTTGAAATCCAGGACCCCTTTTTAGTGTGGTTTATTTCCGGCCCAGTTCTAACACTGAACCACACCATGTGATGATGATGGCGTCCCCAGGCGGCTCTCCACTGTGGCGTCAGTGACACTGTCCCTGTTAGACAGTACCAGGTCTAGTATGACCTACTCTTGAGTGGGTTTACTAACTAGCTACCTGAGGAATGCCCCTGCAGGGAGTCTAGGATTTCCCACTTCTACTTGTTACTGCAGCTGGAATGCTTCAGTCCACATCTGTATATTGAAATCCCTATCAGCAATACCTCCTCTTTGTTAGACATCACCCTGATTTCCTCCATTTCCTTACTTCCTGTTCCTGTGCTGGAGGTCTGTACATCACCCTGTTCTAATCACAGCCCCTTCATTGTCTCCAGTGTCACCCACAGTACCTCTGCATCTCTCTTTCCTTTGTATTTCTATGGTTTTATTGTTCTTTCACATAAACAGCCAGTCCCACTCCGTTTGCCTACTGTGTCCTTCCTGAATAGTACATACCCTGGTATGGTGGCTTCCCAGTCTTGGTTATCATTGAACCAGGTCTCCAAGATCACTACTATGTACAGGTCTGCTTCTGCCATGGTGGCCTCAGGTCTGCAACCTTGTTGCCCAGACTATGAGCAGTTACACACATGGCTTTCCAGATCTTACTGCCCTCTCCCTTGTTTTTCTCTCTGCCCACCCCAACACTTCCTTTATTTCTCTTGCTCACTTCTCTTCCCTTTCATTACTGCTGTACTCTTTGTATTAGGACTTTTCAATGTTTTGCCCTTCAGACTTGATGTTGTTCCTGTTAGCATGTAGAGGTGGACAGTCCATGCCCTTGTGCCCTAGTCTGCTCCCAGTTAGTTTAAATGCCTACCAATGTAACATTTAAACTTGTCACTGAGGAGCTCAGTTCCCTCCTGGATGGATGCAGACCATCGCCTCTGAATAGACCTCCATCCATTCAGGTGGAGCTCCAGTCCCCAATGAATCTGTATCCTTCCACTGCACCATTTCTTCAACCATGTGTTGAAGTTCCTGGTGCAGATGCTTCTGTCCCCTTGTCATGGACTGGTGTCACCTCTGAGAAAGTAATAGATTTTGCTACTTTCCTCAGATCCTCCCCAATCTCCTGAACTCTTCCTGAACAGCTTCTGGCTCATCCTTAGCCAGGTCATTTGTCCCCAAATGGATACTGACATCTGGCTCTCCCTCCCTTACTTCATTTCCAGTGATCCCTAGGATCCTCCTTCCATCTCTCTCAGCCGTGGCACCTGGAAGGCACCTCACTCTCTCACCTCCTCCCTTCCTGTCCCTAGCTAAATCCCCTCACTATTAAGTCCCCCACCAGGATTTGCTTCTCCTCTGGGGTCTCCTGTTACCCTCGCTTAGGTCTCCACCATGGAGGACCTCCACGCCCATCCCATCCACTACCCCAGGTGCCTCTGAGGGCCAGTGCAGTGCAGGAGTTCTGCAGTGCTATGGGTTGTGGGATGTGCCTACTCTCCACTACCTCAACCTTCCTGAACCCACTGTTGTCGATCCACTCCTCCTTCCTGGCAGCCTTTGAGGCAGTAGAGGTGGACTGGGCGATCTCTGGATGGGGGTGATGGTCCTCCTAACCCAAGACACCTCGACTTTGAGTCTGGCAACTTCCTCCCTCAGTCCAGAGAGGCACATGCAAATGGGGTAGCATCTCAGTGTCCAAAAGGTCTGTCTAAAGATGGATGCCCTGCAACCACTGCACTGCACCACTCACTTACATTACACAAATTTCATATAATTTGGAGTATTTTCACAAACTAGAACAATGTGTTTTCAGTGGGTAATTTTGTTGAAATTGTGCCTTTTTAAAAAGCAAAAGAATCCATTCTTAAAATGACAGTTTGAGCCAACCCGCCAGTGCATTGGTTGTGCAAACACTTGCGATACCAATGACATAGGTTCGAATGTGGACTTGGGAAGTTGGAGAGCCAGCTGGGGGGAGGGGATAAGTGTCCAAGAACTGCTATTCTCCTTGGGGTGGAGGGTTAGAGAATTCATTGCATGCCTGGCCCATAGAAGTGTGCTGGGAGAAGGATCACCTGAGCCTGTCAAGTTCAAGGTAGAGGGGCGGCAGACGCTGTCGCCTGCTTGAGGTATGGTTAACATCATGGCATCGTTACATGCTGTGTCCTCCTGGGGAACCTTCTGTTGTGCAAAATCCACCCATGCCTAAGGACATCCAAGGCTTGGCTGCCACCCCCATACATTTGCCGCCAAGTGGGTGCACTGCATTACCATCCTCCTAGATGGTTCTGCCACAAGGGTAAACTCATGAGGCTGGATGTCCTGTAGCAGTGTGGTGTTTGGGAAGCGAACAGCTAGGGGCAAACATCTGCCAGGAAGTTAGAAAATATAAATAAAAAAAGTTTGGAAAAATGGTGCTATTTGTTGAATTTGCACATTGTTAAAAATGTGCAGTTTAGGAAAATGGCATTAGTTGAATAAAAAAAGTTGCCAAACTTACTCCAGATTTTGGTGCAATTTGGTGAAAACTGCACAAATACAAAATTGGCAATTTCACGTAATTTTACAAGTGTAATATAAATTTCACCCAGCACTAGTCAGTAGACACATTTATGGAGGAGGATATGGGTTCTGCTTCTCACTACTGTTCTGTCCTGGGTAAAAATTGGCTGGACAACAGGACACAGAGGTAATAATGTGAGTCCACTCAGAAGAAAGGGGGTTACTAGCGGGGTGCTGCAGGGTTCAGTACTGGGTCTGGTCCTTTTAATGTCTCTATAAGTGACATTGTGGAGGGACTGGAAGGAAAGTATGCCTCTTGCAGACGACACAAAGATCTGCAACAGGGTTGATACACAAGCGGGGTGGAAAGGATGAGAAGGGATTTGACAAGGATGGAGGAATGGTAAAAGTATGGCAGCTTAGATTCACTGCAAAGAAGTGCAAGTAATGCACCTGGGAAACAAAACCCAGGGACGAGTACACAATGGGGGTACTAATAACAACAAAATTGAATGGATCTTGGGGTCACTATATCAGATGACCTAAAAGTAAGCAAGCAATGTGGAGAAGGCAGTAAGGAGGGCTGGTGGATACTGGGATGTATAGGAAGAGGCATCACCAGTAGAAAACAAGCAAGTTGTTATCCCACTGTACAGACAGCTGGTGAAACCCCATCTGCAGTACTGTGTGCAGTTCTGGAGACCCCATCTCCACAAGGACATAGACAGGATGGAGGCAGTCAAGAGGAGGTCAACTAAAATGGTACAAGATCTGCACCAGAAGCCATATGAAGAGATACTAAAGGAGCTTAATATGTCTTAATATATATACCCTTGAGGAAAGAAGGGAGGGGGACATGATAGAAACTTTCAAGTACTTCAAGGGATCAACAAAGTCCAGTAGGGTAGCATCTTTCAGAAAAAGAGATGTGGAAGAACAAGGGGCATAATTTGAAGATAAAGAGGGATGGCTCAAGGGCAATGTGAGGAAGTATTTTTTCACAGAGAGGGTAGAAGGTTCATGGAATGGCCTTCCTGAGGAGGTTGTGGGGCAAAACAGTGGGGAATTCAAAATGCATGGGACAAACATAAGACAGTTCTGGTGGGGGTAGGAAGAAGTAGGTTGTTGGTTATTTAGTATCTGCAGCTTATTATTATTGTTATTTATTTATCCTGTTTTAATCTGATATTTATACTTGATTTTATGTGCAGCACCTTGATTTCAAAAGGTGCTATAAAAATAAAGATGATTGATTGATTGATCCAATAGGTAGGGAAATGGGCAGACTTGGTGGGCCAAGTGGTCCCTATCTGCTATCAAAGTCTATGTTTCTATGTTTCTGTGTGCGTTAGCCTGTGACTATTTACTCATTAATCAACTGAACAGCGATTTTCTCTGAACATAGTCTCCAAACTTCCCATCTGCCTGATGTTCTCTACCTTTGATGGTACTCGCTGAAAATGTATCTGTTTCAAACGCTTCACCAGAAAAGACATACTGTGCTACTTCAGCTAATTTCAGATGTGTCTTGGGGTTGAGGAAGTGAGATAATCAAAAGATGGAAAACTAAACAGTAATAATAATATTACCTTACAAAAAATAGAAGTCATACACAGCACTACAGTATTTCAATGGAGAATAATCATAAATACTGAAGGCAAACCAGTACAAGAGATACAGTCAGCACCACTTTGTCCACCCTTAAACACATAGCCATTTCTAACACTCAGTTTCTGTTTACCCAAACCACCAGATATTAATTCCAATGTAAAACATGGTGGCTATAATGATCTATACAACCTGCCTGTAGCGGCCACCACAGTGCACTTGTCAGCAGTTCACAGGTGTTAATGATGACTGTCTTTGCCTTGCTGTACATGTTAAGTGATATCAACTGATTAGCAGGTGATCACCTGCCAATCAGCCTCACTGCTACATTAAAGGGAAACAATGTAAAATACAAAGCTTTCCTCAGACACTGCAGAAACTCTCAATTAGTGCTTTCAGACATTAACAACTTTATTTAATGATTTAGAATAGTTACCCACAACTTCCACTTCCTGTTGCTGGCAGCAGCATTTCATGAGCAGCAGTGAGCTCTGAGCTCACTGTATGCTAATATGCCTGTTTGACTTCAGCTATTGGTTGGCAGGACATTTTAGCATAAAGTGAGCTCAGGAAGCTCTCTGCTACCATGAAATGGTGGTTGCCAGCAATAGAAAGTGAAAGTTGAAGGTCACTGTTTAAATCGCTAAAATTATTTGTTAAAAATGTTACCATCTGAAAGCACTAATCAGGCATTTTGTAGTGCCTGGGTAAAGCTGTGCCTTTTCCACTGTTTCCTTTAGGATTCAAGTTGTTGTGCTGAAGCTCTGCTCCCCCGCACAGCACAGCAACCTGTTTGCAAATGGCAACCCTGCAATCCTCGACCTCTGCTGGCTCCACTGTCAACAAAAGAATAGCAATCATTTTTGGCGCAAAGTGGAAATGTTGCAGGAGATTGATAAAATGCCTAATCTCAGTCTCTGTGAATATGGTGCACACTTTGAATTCCAAAATCTACACTTAGCGACTTACTATGTTCCAGAGACACAATTTTAACTGAATGGCATTCCAATCAGAATCCTTTCTGCAAATGTAAGCGGAAGGCAAAGACAGTGAAGCGGAGGAGGCATTGTTGAGATGGTTTTGCAATGCCCCTAGGGAGGATGCAATGATTAGTGGCCCCTTCTCATACAGAAGGTGCAGTAGCTGCTACAGAACTGGGGAGGAATGACTTCAGTCCTAGTGACGGATGGCTGCAGCAGTGGAAAAACTGCAATAACATTGGTTTTAAATGAGCTCATGGCAAGAAGCAGAACTCTGACAGGATGGCAGCAAGGAAACTGAGGAGACGAAACAATGCTGGTGACTGAAGCAGATGTCTGCCATGCACTTCTAACCCTCAGGCAGGCTATGGAACAGTAGTAGGACATCACCCCAACTGGGCTTTTCACAAGTTATGGAGGTTGGTTGGAAACAACATGAAGAAAAGTCAAAGATACGGTGCAAGATTACTGAGTTCATGCAAGCAGATGTGAAATCCCAGTGAGAATAATGCTTTAGTGACAGTGCCTGTACTGTAGTGTATTGAGTTTATGTTAAATACAGCTTAATACTGTACATTTCTAAATACAATTATTTGCAGCAGCATAAGCATTTTTGTCTCATTCTGTGTCTGATTGTGCCTTTTTAGTGCTACACTGCATTGAACTATGCAACAGTATCATGTCATGGTATCAGCAGTAGCAGTGGGATTATAAATGATAGGTAAATTGGACATTGCATATAACATCCAAATCGGGGTTTGACAAACAAGTCCACTTTAAGCAGTGCCAACCCGAACATGAAGTAGATAAGATGAGTTATGATAGGCAGGGGAAACTACTCATACAGATAAAGCACGGGATGATGGGGAAAAGGCCAGAAAAAAAAACTAGTGGAGAAGAAGACAAGAGGTAAAGGGTCATGGACAATTGCAAGGGGAGAAGAAAAGTCAAGAAGAAAATACATTAGGGAGAAAGCAGAAGAGGCAGAATGGATTGACAGGGACAGGAGGACCAGAGTTTAGGAAAGTGACATGAGAAAACAGATTGACCAACAGCAGATTTTGTAGAAGGAATAGAGAGGAGATAAGCAATAAGGCATGACCAGAGGTTATGTTAATGGTCTGTTAATCACCCTCTAGGGGTGTAATGTGGTGTGAGGCGAGTCGAGTGCCACATGCCCCTAGAGGATGATCAACTGACCATTAACATAATCCCTGGAGTGCCTTTATTGCTATTATAATAAAAACATTTTTAAACAGTGTTATAACCTTGGTCAGCATATGGTTAAGTTCTACATGTATGTTAATAAAAGATTAACATAAGACTGTTAGAATGTTTAAAGCCAATCAGACAGCTCCATTTCTCAGATCATTTTTATAATGGGGAATATTGCTGCAGAGAGGGTAGGAGGACCAAGAGGAGAGTCAAGTAGGGAAGTAAAGTAGGAGGAAAGGAAACCAATTAGAATTTGGATGCAAAGGACACTCAATGGAAAAGGTGTCTGGCATCGAGAAAGGGAGTGAAAGGGCAGAGTATATTATATATAGAAAGTGGTTTCATCTTTGAAGAATACAGGTGTCTGGCTGGACCAACACCAATGATTTTGCTGACTACACTAATGACATTCACTCCAATCTCACTAGGACTCTGCATAGGAACAAGAACTGTATCCCCTCTAAGGAAGATGGGAGATAATCTCTAAAATTATGTCTTTCACAACAGTGATATGGTTAAATATGGTCTACAACTAGTGGCATAGGCAGGGAGAGTGTTCAGGGTTTTCAAACACCCCCAAATTTTTGTTCAAGTTGAGGCTCAGTTGGTGTTTTTTACTGGCTGGGCAGATGGGCACTCTGAGACGGAAGTCGCAGAGGCACTCCAGTGCAGTAATTACCATACAGGTGTGGGCCTTTAAAACGCAAACTGAGTCCTGCTGGGCTGGATGGCTGGAATGGGTCAGGAGGTCGGAGTGAGTGCTCGGTGGTACAAGGCTGACTGGGTGGCTAACTGAGTGCATGTAATGGGTTGTTCACTCACAAGTCTGTCCTCCTCCAGTCATCCAAGCCAATCAAAAGGGTGCAACTTGAATTTGGTGGCGTACTTTTTGAAGTATGGATGGCACGCGACTGTCGACGGTGCCACACAACACACAGGAGAACTGGAGTGGTGGAGGACTTGTGCAAGGAACCTGAAATTGCCAAGGGCAGGCAAGCGATTCAAATGAAAGAACTGGAATGGATTTTGGATTTATTTATGACCCCTGGCCTCAGCGGACTCTGAGCCAAACCATTGGATGGTTGGTCGGTCCTGTCAGATCTTGTCAGGTGCCGCCAGCCCAGAGGAGAGTCCCTGTTAACCTTAGCCTCTCAGCTCAATTGCACACAGTTGTGGACTTGTGGTTGTAGCCTGCCCGGGTTGCGTGCTGCAGCCTGTTGGGACTCGGATTGCCATCAGTCCAATTGCTTGCCAGCAGCCCAGAGACAGACAGCATGGATGGAGACACAGAAGGGAGGCTGAAGGCTGCCTGGAGCTCGAGTGGACTTCAGTGCTGGGGAGGACCTGTGTGGACCAAGTGTCAGTCTGCCTGCCACTGCAGACACAGTCTGGTGTGCTGCTCAGCTCAGCTGTGAGGTTAGGTAGATGATGGTGTCTTCACTCTATAGTCCTCTCTTGAAGCCGGTATTATTGGGTTGGGGTGGGCGGGGGAGGCAGCCTGGGGCAGCATCCATCCTCCTGGCTTCATTTCATACTGTCTGTAGACTGCACCTCAATCAAAGGTTTTAAGAGGACTAGGAGGAGTGTGAGCATGAACCTGACTTGTTGGCCATGGGGTGGCCCTAGCTATCCCTGATGATGAGGTTGCTACCCTGGCTTACCTGGTACCAATCTGTCTCCTTAAACCCTATGGGAGCTCCCTAGTGCTGTTTCTAGGTACACGTGGTTGGATCAGTGCAGGCCCACTGATGTTGCCTTAGGTTGGGTGGTTGTGGTACACTTTAAATTACAGGAGCAACATGCTCAAAACAGCCAGCTACAAAGGCTGCCACATATCCTTAATGGCTTGAAATGATTCACATGCCCCAGCAGCTCCACTAAAGTGCATTAAATCATTAAAGTGTTGAAATTCTTTTATCCCCAATTTTACCCCTGTTTTCTCCCGACTCTGCCTGGTTGCGCATGTGAGTGGAAGCATGCACACACTGCGGTACTGGGACACCCTCCCACTGCTTGCCACCTGCTTGCCTGCACTGCCTGCAGGCCTCCATCTGGGGGCAGTGGAACTACAGCGGTGATGGGATCCTCCCCAGGAGACGCAGAGCTACCTTCCGCTGCTCAATCCAGTTCCCTCCTCCTGCCCCCATGCTGGCTCTCCAACCCTGGCTTGTTCTCGAACCCGGTCACTGGTGTGACATGAGGTAGGCATTCAGCGCCTAGCCCTCAGTGCCACTGGACCGACAAAGTGCTGAAATTCTGATGGCCCTAGTAGCGTCCCTTCATTTCAGGGTACAGTGTCCCTAATTGCCTCTCATTTCAAGTGTTGGCTGCCCTCGTTCATATTTATTATTTATTTAAAATTGGTAACTGGAAAGGCACACATGAGCTAAGGCTTGTCTCCAGGTGTGACCCGGGGACAGGGTAAACAAAGGAAGTGAACAGTGTAACAAACATAGAAACAGGTCAAGGTTACATGACCAAATTACAATATTGGAGTCCTTAAATATGGTAATAAAATAATGACAAATACAGATACTGTATTACAAAAACACAAGTTGGCTTAGTATGCAAGTAGCTAATAAACAAGAATATTTAGAATTGACAGTTCGAGGTTAGAAGACCATAGTCATAGTCCTGAGGTTGAGAGTATGTCTTTGTCTGACTTACAAGTTAGTCATAGCACTGATATTGCTTTCCTTAAAGTCTGCAGCAAGATTTTACAAATATACCTAGTGGCTGGTATCCAATTGCAGCTGCAGACTCTAATGCCAGCCAGAGTTGCCCACACCCCTGATTCCATGGGGAAAAAATTTCCTCTGAAATCAGGGGTAGGGAAGAGCATGTAACACAAGTGTGTTTTGGTTCAATAAGATCCAAAACTCACCACAAAACATGTAAATCTAAGCTTTGGGGCCTGGTAACTAGACCCTAGCCTTTATATAGAAATCTTTCACAGTATATCACAAAATGCACGTGAGATGGATGGTTGATGGCACTATTGGCCAGCCAGTTGTCCAGAATTGCAGCTGCAGCAAACTCTAATGCCAGCCAGAGTCTCTCACATCCCTGATTCCATGGTTAAAAATCCCCTGAAATCAGGGGCAGGCAACATGTAACAGAAGTGTGTTTTTGTTCAAGAAAAGTCCCAAACTCACCACAGAGCATTTAAAACCCTAGAGCTTCTGTGGGCCTAGTTGCCTAAGACCCCAGCTTTTGTGTCCTACTTCACAAATATCATATCCAACACCCCAAAAAGAATCCCCACCTGTGCCACTATCTACAACACAGCTTCCAGGTCCTCCCTAGCCAGACTGGACCCACTTACCAGCACCTTCTGTTGTTTTGTCGTCTTACCCTCTACGCCTCACCACTTCCCAAGCGTACTTCTTCTGGCCTGGCCCTCCCTGGAGGATAGGTGTCTCTCTCTATACACGCTTTTTCATCTTCAAATTCTGGACTGTCAATCTCCTGGACTACTTTGATACCTCCATATCCCTTTCTCTTCCTTGTCCCATTCCTTGAGGTATGCATCCTCACCCTCCTTCCTCATTCCCACCACAGGAACACAAAGGTGAAGGGTGACAGGAGAAAACTTTCTTCTGTCACGCCTTCATCTCTGGAATAATGTACCTCATCCTCTGGAGTTCTCCTCCTCACATTACAAACTTTTGGCACCACTTCATGCGCTAATGAGCCCCTATGCCACTGTAAGTAGGCTTGTTTGGCCATTTAAAGACAAAGAACCTCTGTGCACAAACACTGAGGCAAGGATTACCCCAAGGGCATTTGGAAGGAAGCCAAATTTCAAGAAAATACAAAATCACACATGCCCGACACAATACAAAGCATCATTGGCTACATATGCAGATTACCACAGAATGTTAATATAGTTTTTTCATTTTAATGGGTTCACCACAACATAACCCAGACAGACCGTCTTAGGGTAGCTGGTTCATTCCACTGGGGTATCAAACAGACGAGGCATACTGATGAGTCCTGGTAGGATGAAACGTGTCTATATCATCTGTTAGCACCCTTGCAAACTGTGTGAGAGGCCTTTTGGCACCATGCAATTCTGCTTAAAGTTGAACCAGCATAACATTCTGTGGTGATCTGCATATGCAGCCCATGATGCATTGTGTGGGCATGTGTGATTTTGTATTTGTTTGGCCATTGCTGTTTTGTAAATAACACAGTGAATCAGCTACATTTGCCTGCTTTAGAACCATAGACACATAGAAAGGTCTCCACATAAAAAGACTCATAGTCCATCTTGTCTGCCCATTTTCTTACCTGAGCCATACCAACCTACCCTTGACTGTGCCTAGGCTGAATGTCTAATCATAGTCTATCCCTTTCCTCTGCTTGCCATCCCTTTGGTGTCATAGTTTTCACCAACCCCTTATAGCTGACCCATGCTCTTCTGAAATCTGTCAGTCTTGGTGTTCACCAGCTCCCTTGAAAAATATTCCATCTGTCCACCACTCTTCTATGAAAAATGCTTTCACATCCTACCTGAATCTACCCATACCAGTTTATACCTGTGACACGTTAGTTGTTGATCCCTCACTGTGCTTAAATTGGTCATGACATTCTGCCTTATTTATCCCTTTCAGATACTTAAAGATTTTTGTCATATCCCCTTCCCTTCTGGCCTCTAGTGAGTACATGTTCAGACTGCCTAAACACACCACACAATTTTTTTTGCTGACTGTGTATCATCTTGGTAGTCTGGTCCTGGACAGGTTCTTTGTGTTCTTAAATTTGTTCAGGTGCATACTCCAGACTTGGAAACACTACTCAAGTTGTGGCCTCATCAGTGATCCATAGAGGGCAACAGCACCTTTCTACTAGCACTGGAAAAACCCTACCTATACCTCCCAGCATCCTGTTTGTCTTCCCCAGTACACTGGTGCACTGGGTCACTGGCTTGAGGCTATTACTAATGATGATCCCTAATCCTTTCCTTGGTGGTCAGGTGGATTTGTTTCACCCACTAGCCAATGACCTGTTTTCAAGTTAGCCTTGCATATGTGGATAACTTTGCATTTCTATGCATTAAACTTCAGTTGCCATACCTTGGACCACCTCACCAACTTTCTCTAAGTCCTTCTTATGTCTATGACACCCCTTGGAGTGTACCCTGCATCAGAATTTAGTATCATCTGTAATAAGGTAAGCATTTCCCTGATCCCTTCTCCTATGTTGTAGATGAGCACATGAAATAGTACTGCTCCCAGCACAGTCCCTTGTGATATACCAGTTGTGACCCCAACCCTGAATATTCCCCAGTTTACAGTAGCCCTCTGGGTTCTTCTACCTAATGAAGTTGCCACCCCACATGTTAGCTTTGCTTTACCCTCTCAACACTCCAGCATCCTAATTAGCCATTTGGGTGCAGTCGAAGACCTTACTGAAATCTAAATGCAGCACATTGCTACCTGAGACTTGTCCGTTGCTGTTATAGAGTCAAAGAACTCAATTATTTCATTTCTTTAGGGTTGTAACCATTGAGCAAAGCTCATTTGAAATGGTGACCCTTCTTACACAACATTCCTACAATTAGACAAAATATTTACAGCTACAAGATATGCACAATCATAAATACAATGAAAAACAAGTAGTCAGTCATATAAATAATCACAACAGCATTTATACTGAGGTAAATTAAGAGTTCAAACCATTGTTTTACTGCCTTTATCGATAAAGGCTTAGAGTCAAGAAGTCTAAATTTGTGTGACAACTGATGCTAATAGAAAGGGACCATTTGACTGTAAAAGTGCATTGACCATTGTGTTTTGGTTATAGGTACTGATCATTTCCAAAAGCAGAATTCTCAAAGATGAATTTACCTTCCTGTCTTGTAGTTTAACTTTTAAATAATCAGGACCCTTCCCAGAGCATGTTTATATGCTAAAACAAATGTGTGCAAATGCCTTCTTCTGCAAGGAAAATCCACCTAACCATCTCCACAGGACACAGTTATGTGTCTCTTTGGGGCACCTCAAAATTAACCTGGCTAGCCGATTATAGGTGTCTAATTTTTGTAATTTATCTTTAGAAGAGTAGTTATAGCGAACATCTCCATAGTCAAATAATGGGAAAACCTGTACTTGAACTATTCTTTGTGAAGTGCAACAATCTAATCAATTTTGATTGTGATAAAGAGCCCCACCCTCTTACCAGTCTGATAAATCGATTTATACACATATTTATTGCCTGTCCCTGATGAATCTAGCTAAAACCTAGATATTTGTAGGAGTCGACTGCTGCAACTGGACCCCTTCAGCATCCAGAACAGACAGACCCCCCAAGCCTTAATCTTTGTTGGGTCCCAAACAACTACTGTAGATACAGAGAATCTGATGGCAGATAAGGACTGCCAGGCCCACCTAGCCTGACCAATTTCCCTACCTGCTGCAAAACACCAAAGACCCTACTTGATGTCTGGCTTTGTTCTCCTACCTATCGCTAGGGTACCCCTATGTAAATCCCACACATTGCTGAATTCACCTACTGAATTTGCCCATGCAATTTGTCTTTCTTGTATTCAATTTGAGTTTAGAGTTCCTAAATTAATCTTGCAGTCCATCAAAGCTATTCTGCAGCTTACTTTGTACTTCCAGCAGAGAAGTAGCAGAGATGTATAAAATTGTGTCATCCCTGTACAGATGGGATATCACATCTGAGACACTATTTCCCAATCCTTTTAGATAGATCAAAAACAATAACAGTCCAAGGACCAATCCCTGTGGTACTCCTCTAACTACTGGTAGTAATGTTAGGCTAGTCTAGCATGACATTCTCCTCACAAAGCCCTACTGCTTCCAGTCTTGGATCTCTTTCACTTTAAGAAATCCACAAAAACTCCTTGATGAAAGTCTCCAAGAATTTTCTTGCTATAGATGGCAAGCTAACCAGTCTGTAGTTTCCCAGTTCCTTCCTGGCCACACTGTTGTGTGGGGGGATCAAGTCTGCCCTCCTCCTATCCATTGGGACTGCTCCAGTCTCCAGGAGTGGTGGAACAACTTAACAAGGCTATCAAAGGCCGTATATGTTTCTACTCCACTTCCTCAGCACTCTGGGTGCAACTTATCTGGTCCTAGAGATTTATTTTCAATGTAAAGTGCCACCCATCCCTTACTCGGTCTTTACCCAAATCCATTCTGAAAAGCCCATATGCAGGAAAGTGAAATCCCAGTCATGGTTTAACATTGTCCATGTTTCTGTGACTGCTATACATTTCAGTTGGGCTTCTACCACTTCTGATTGATTGGTTGGTATCCAGTTCTGGGAATCAGTGTGCGTGGTATATGACCACCATGTTTCTTATAATTTTGCATTCTGCCCTCACTAGCAGGTCTGCAACATTCACAATGCACCAAGAGGTGTTTGTATAGCAAATCCTGCCACAGACTGCCTTCTCTGGGGCTAGGAATACATCCTCCACTTCATGCTTCTGGCCAACTAGGGTCCTGCATCGACTGCATGGAGTTGCAGTTAGCTTTGCACAAATGACTCAATGATCAAAAGAGCTACTGTGCTGAACACTGGCTCATTCCTTTTGCCTCTTGCCTGGTCCATGCTTGCAGTCAAAGTCCTGGGTTGACAACTGGGTGAAGAGGACATCCAGCAAGTAGCTGAGGCCTGGAAGGCCTACTGAGGCACATCCAAACTTGGGAGGCTACAAGTAGCTTAGGGCAAAGCTACAGAGTACAGTGTAGAGGACATCGAGATCATGCTGTATGATTTTGAACCACAGAAACATAGATGTTAATGGAAGAAGATGGCTCTATGGCCCATCCAGTCTGCCAAGCCTACTTACAGGAAGGTTGGCTGGATGGCCATTCACTCCTTCATCTCCCCAATGCCTTCTCCTACTGCTTCTACCAGTCCCATATGTCTATCCTCCTATGTTTGCATCCCTTCATTGATTTACCACAAACAACTTGCTTTGGCAATTTGCTCCACCTAGCTACCACCTTTGATATAAACAATTTCTGACTTCCTTTATACCCCCACCATCTTAACTGAGTTTCCAATAGCAAGCAACAGTGTTTCCATTCAGTGTGAACAGCTCTCTGCTGTCCACCTCATTTGCTTTGTTTGATCACATTTTTGAGCCCATGGGATAGACTATGTCTCCATAATTCTGAAGGAGGGGGAGATAATAGGTTATTACAACATGCCTCTGGGTTCTGTCTCCTTTTTCACCTGTAGAGGGTACCTTGCTTGTGAACCACTGTTGGCTGTAGTGTGGCTCACATGTTTTTCCATGAGATGTCAATGCACACAACATTCTGTTTCTCATAGCACTCCTCTTAGTGGCTAGATAATGACCACTGTTGTATTAGATAGCTCTGCCCAACTTTTTGTGTATTAGCATTAGAGTTATTATCAGAATCAAAACCTTCTCTGACTTGCTGCATATCATATCTGCACCCCTGTCACCATGCTGTTAAACTTATCCATTGCCTCTGGTGAAATACTTACTGTCTAGAAATGTTCTAGAGTTGTGCCCTCCATATAGAAGGGCCTAAACAGGATCTAAATTAATACAGACTGATTTCTGTCCTTCCTGCCCTCTTCATTGTTCTCGAGAAGTATCGCTCACCGCAGCTGACTGATCATCTCTATCTGTACAAGCTGCTCTTTCACATGCAATCTGGCTTCAGGAAAGACATTCCACCATATCCACATTGCTCAAAGTCACCAATGATCTCCACATAGCCATGGATGATGGTCTTCTTACTGGGGCCATCTTTGTTTGTGGACTGTGGAAGAGTAAGAATCCTCCACATTTATTTGTTTCATGAGTTCCTTATAGGAATGATAATGATCCTCCATCTACATCTGTTTATGTGTCCATGTCTTTAGTGAATTAAATGTGTGTAGTTGGCTGGCCACCCATTTTGTTATAACTGTATGTTTGTCCCTGTCTGTTACTGTGAATCTTTCCCTTCTGTACATTGAGATTTCATTATCATGTCCATAATAAAGGAAACTTAGCGGCAAGCTACTAACGTTAGGATTAAAATAATATTTTGCCACATTGAGAATTAAAGCCCTTTTATTTTAAAAGATTAGTGTCCTAGAAACATTTTTTGTCTTTCCCTATACTTATAGAACTGGGCTTCAGTATTTTATATTGGTACTTGTAAGCAGTATCCCTATTTTGTTTTCCCTTCCTTTCTTTGGTGCTAGTTGTAGAAAGACATAAAACCCTAATAAAATGTAAACTGAAGATAGGGCATAAAACAAGTTTAATGAAGTCCAGTTATTAGGGTTTTAAACCCTGTTAAAGAGCCTATGCTTTAAACCCTTTACAGTTCCTTTTAATTGTATGCCAAGTTAAAAGTGGAATATAGGCAATGTATTTAATTCATATATTCCCTGGAGTTGTTTCTCCTTGAGCGCTTGAGAAAATCACTGCTTTTCTTTTGAATTTGTAGGCAAACCTTCACGTTAAAACAAGCAGTTTGAATGTAAATAGGTTAAAATCACCCCTGCATACCTGAAGATTGAAATTTAGGAGCTATAACCTTCATAGGGACAGCTTGAAGAAACGAGGAAGTTTGTAGGGAGAAGCTGGTGTACTGTGGTGTTCCTCTGCCTCCCTATGCATTCAATAAGCTCCTTAGGGACTGGCTGGCCTTTCTGTAGCTAGTTTTATGTGCTGACTTAAAGGGGCGGTACCTGTTTTTGCTGTTAGCTCTCAAATCATTAAAAGGAACTGTTTATTGTTAAACAACTCTAGAAAAGCTTTTAGACATTAATGGAAAGATTGTCATGTTGTAAATAAAATAAAATATGCTGTATTTAAAAGATTTTTGAACCAGAAGAGACTTAAGGGAGAGTTGGGCAAGCACATAGGCGTATGAATTGTATAAAAATGCTGTGCTCCCAACTCAAGTCAGTCAGTTAGTTCTGAGAAGTCAGACCTGGAAGTGCTGTTTGTAAGCCTCCTGTGGAACTAGTGTCTGCTAGTTCTTAAAGCTATTATTTTTTTTTTTATTTGCTTCTGTTAATTTGTCGCTTGAGTTCGCTCTTTATGAAAATAAATAAGTTTTATTTGGATTTACTTCAACATCTACTGCCTCCTTGGTCCATTATTCCCACAGCCTGTGACAGATGGTGTGAAGTGGATCGCTGTGTGGATTTGAGCGCAGATTCCTGTGGACCTGAATGCAAAGAGACGAGGCAGGTTGGAGTGGAGGCTACATGGTCACTGTGTCCAGAAGCTACAGTTACCCTTACTAACTGGGATTGAGCCAGTAGTGAGAAAAGGATAACCAGGAGAAGTACAGAGATGGAAGATAAGAAGTTCTGAGGGGCCGCAGCAGGCTGACCCTGAGAGGAAGAACCCCTGAAGGTTTTATGAGAATTACTACGCTGGCTTTGTGTCCATCAAACAGAAATGGAGAGAGAGAACCAAGCCAGATGGGCAGATACATTGAGAGCCATCCAGACTATAGGTGCTGCTAGACCTCCTGCTATACCAGGGACAGTCCAAAAGATATTAAATTGGTAAAACTTTCCAGTACTGATGATATTGAAGCTTTCCTAATGACCTTTGAAAGGGTAGCCGCTGCTTGTGCTTGGCCTAGAGATCAATGGGTACAGCCCTTATCTTACTGGAAAGGCTCAATTGGCCTATAGTCATGTCGAAACTACCCACGTTAATGATTATGACCAGGTAAAACAAGCTATTCTAAAAGATATGATATCAGTACTGAGACTTATAGGCAGCGTTTTAGATCCCTTAAGTTCCAGCATGCTGATAATCCTCAAAATATATATACCCAATTAAAAGACATGTGCATAAAATGGTTTGCAACCTAATACCCGGACTGTGACTCAAATATTGGAGGATGTTGTACTTGAACAATTTATCAATATACTTCCCCAGGATGTGCAGTTGTGGGTAAAGGAACATCGCCTAGGACAGCTGAGCTAGCTATAAGACTGGCAGAAGATTACATAGCAGCAAGACCTCACAGGATTCGACCTTTAAGAAGTTCCTGACACCTCAGGCCACAGTAAGAATACCTTCCCATACTCCTACTACCAATGTAACAGATAGTCATGCCACAGGGGCCAAATTAAGTCCTAGACCAATGAGGATATATAACCTGATATTGTGTGCCACAAGTGTAATGCTAAAGGGCACATAGCAGATTCTGCCCTAAAGACATTAGAAGACGACATCTAGCTCTGGCTAATTGGGACATTACATACAACCAGTGAAGATTGGAGGAAAGAGGTATCAGGCCTAATAGACTCCAGCAGTAAACAGACTTTAGTACATGCCTCAATACTGGATACTAGTGTGATGACAGGAAGGCCTACGACAGGTGTTATGTGCATTCATGGGGACATACATCATTACCCTCTAGAAGAAACAGTTGTTCAGGTGGATGGGCACAGTCAAAGATGAAAGTGGTGTGGTCCCCATCTCCCTGTCCCAGTTATTATTGGACATGATTTCCTGGACTTTGAAACTTTGTTAGCAACCAACCTTACGGCGTGTGATAACCAGAGCACAGACAAAGAGTGAAGAAATACTGGGACAAACATATCCTTTTGAGGAAGGTCTTTTGAAGTAGTGGGTAAAGACAGAAAGACTAAAACTCAGAAACGAAAAAGGAAAACAATTATGGACTAAAAATAAGAAAGTTTTGGACTCTAATAGCATGCTGGATATTTCTGTTAAGCTACCTGATTTAGAGTTTAAAGAAACACAAGTTAAAGATGTGTCCTTAATACCATTTTTTCACAGGTGGGACAAACAGATAAATCCGAGGGTCCTAATTTTGAAATTATAAATGGGTTATTACATCATGTCTGTACTAACTCTCGAACTGGGGAAGTGGTGGAGCAGTTAATGGTACTCCAACCTTTTAGAACACAACTATTAGAGTTAGCACATGATATACCCATGGCTGGGCATTTAGGGAGAGACCGAACTTTAAGTCGCCTCCTATATAGATTTTATTGGCCGGTATACATGATTAGGTCTCTGAGTATTGTAAAGTTGTGAATCATGCCAAAAGGTAACCAAAATTGGAAGACATGATAAAGTACCATTACTACCTATACCACTAGTGACGGTTCCATTTGAAAGGGTAGCGATGGATATAGTGGGCCCCTACCCAAGAGCTCAAAGGGCAATAGGTTTATCCTGTGATTGTGGATTACACTACCAAATATTCTGAGGCTATACCCCTAAGAACTGTCACAGCCCAAAAGATAGCAGACAATTAGTAAAACTATTTAGTCGGTAGGTATACCTAGAGAAACCTAATGGATCAGGGTGCTAATTTCCGTCTGCACTACTCAAACGACTATATCAGGCTTTGGAATAGAGGCTCTCTTTACAACTCCCTACCACCCACAAACCGACGGGTTAGTAGAGCGCTTTAACCAGACTCTAAAACAGATGTTAAAAAGTCTTTGGCAGACGAAGTAAGAACTGGGACACATACCTTCCATATCTTACGTTTGCTTACAGAGAGGTCCCACAAGCATCCACAGGTTTTTCACCTTTGAGTTATTATTTGGGCATAATCCAAGGACCCTTAGACATTGTTAAAAAGAGTGGAGGACTCTAAGAATACAAAAGAAATATTCCCCTAGAATTTTGGCAAAGTTTCGCCAACGGTTGATGTCCTATGTACAAAAAGCTCATAGCAATAATTTACAACAACAAGGAAACAAAGCCTATTATGACCAAGGTACAGGTCAATAAAGAATTTAATGAAGGAGATAAGGTCTTGTTATTACTACCCTCCTCTGACCATAAGTTATTGATGAAATGGCAAGGCCCTTATGTTGTAACTCAAAGAACTGGCCTGTGACATATGAGATAGCAATGCCAGAAAAAAGGGGCAAGAAACGATTACCATGCCAACTTATTAAAAGCTTGGGTAGAACGGCCGGACATTTTATCTAGTTATGTTCTGCCTGAATCCAATAGTGAACTAGATATAGCATATCAACGGTTGGAAAGTACAGGAAAGTGACAGACTTGCTGGTTAACCTGAATTACAACAACTCAGATGATGGATTTAGAGAGGAGTTATGTAAATTTAAAGATACATTTACCAGTACCCCTGGGAGAATTAGTACTGTTAGCCACCACATTAGAGTAACAAACACTCAACCTATCAGGCAAAAGCCTTATCGACTCCCTGAAAGGGTAAGACAGGAGGTGATCCAAGAAGTAAAAGAATGTGTCAAATGGGAATCATTGAACCATCCCACAGTGAGTGGTGTTTTCCCATGGTGGTGGCTGGGAAAAGGAAGGGGCATACGTATTTGTCTGGATTTTAGGAAACTAAATGCAGTATCACATTTGATAGCTATCCAATGCCTCGTATAGATGACATCTTGGATCATCTGGGTGGTGCTATGTACTTTAGTACACTGGATTTGACCAAAGGGTACTGGCAGATTCCTTAGATACTGCTGATAAGGACAAAACTGCCTTTAGCACTCCTATCGGTCTATTTCATTTTACAGTTGTGCCCTTTGGACTACCGGTGCCCTGCAACATTTCAAAGAGCAATGGATACCCTGTTAACACCCACAGCTTATAGTCACGGCCTACCTGGACGATGTTATTATTTTAGTCCCACATGGTAAGAACATATAAAGCATCTGTCAGCTGTAATTTCTACAATCTCCCAGGCTGGCCTTACTATAAACCCCAAAAATGTGCAATAGCCATGCAGGAAACTAAATATTTAGGTTTCCATAGTGGCAAAGGTTATATCAAATTGTAGAAACCAACAAGACTCCGAGGTGCTCAACTTCACTAAATGTGAAGTATTTTAACCTAGTGCCACTTAAAACAGAGAATCACATGTATCAGCCAAAAGCGCTTAAACAAGTGATCTGAATGCACAGACCCCAAAGAGTTAAATAATGAACCACTATGTGCACGACACCGTATCTTCAAATTTTATTGTGGTCACAATTCGTTTGTACAAACAGCAGACACACGGAGTGGGCTGTGACTTACTGGACAGAAAATAAACACTTTAAACACCACATTAGTGCATAAACATAAGAGTGAGCATTTAAATGACCGGGTCAAACCGAGAGAGACTAGCTCACGTCGTGATGACGACGGAGAAACAGTTAATGCTTTCACACGCCTTTCTCAGAGCTGATTGGTCAGTGGACACACCAAACATTTAAAGTGAACTCATAAATATTAAAATTCGGATAACCAATTAAAACAACCGCTCATAAATATTCATATCTGCAATTAGAAATAATGTGATGACCAATGCAATGGCACGACACTTTGCATCTGCAGGCCATGGTTCACCGCCAATTTAAAATTTATAGGTATTGAAAAAATAAAATTTGGAATTCGTGGTGAAATTTAGCAAAAAGCTTGATCAGAGGGAATGTTTCTGGATCTATAAATTAGATACACTTCAACGAAAGGTTTAAATGAGGAGTTACTGTTACAGAGTTATTTATAGTGAAATCGGGGCAGATATGAATATTTATGTTTATGCACTAATGTGGTGTTTAAAGTGTTTATTTTCTGTCAGTAAGTCCGCCAGCACCGTGGTGTCTGCTGTTTGTACAACGAGTTGTGACCAAAATAAAATTTGAAGATACGGTAGCCGTGCCACATAGTGGTCTATTATTTAACTTCTTTTGGGGTTCAGCATTCGGACTGCTTGTTTAAGCGCTTTGGCTGATAAAGGTTATATCAAGCCAGAGATAAATAAGGTGGCAGCAGGTGCACATAGTCCTACTCGTTCGAAGAAAGATGTTAGATCTTTCCTGGCCTTGCTGGTTACTATCGTGAGATTTATTCCCAATTTCTACACTAGCAGGCCCATTGACAGATCTAACAAAGAAAAGGAACCAGAGAAGGTTAAATGGACTGAGGAATGCGAAGAAGCATTCCAGTCCATCAAGGCAAAACTGTGTTACCCTGTAATTCATCGCAACCTGATTTTTCACAAACATTTATTTTACAGACTGATGCATCGTAGTATGGAATCGGTGCTGTGTTAACTCAAATTATAAATGGAGAAGAGCACCCTGTAATTTATATAATCCGAAAACTTCATGAAAGGGAAACACACTATTCTGTCATAGAGAAAGAGTGCTTAGCCATTAAGTGGGCCATAGAAGCTCTTCGTTTCTATCTATAGGGTGTAGAGTTTGAATTATGGATTGACCATAATCCATTATGTTGGCTTAGGTGATGAAAGACAAAAAACACCGATTATGCGATGGTACATGGCCCTACAACCCTATAGATTTAACATTAAACATAGAAAAGGAACAGCACATAGCAATGCAAATTTCATGTCAAGATATGGTACAGAGAAGAAGATTACTTGTCATCAGGCTTGAGTACAGTTTTGCCGTAATTTAGGAATTAATACTCTAATATTCGTTGTTTGTAAAGCTTCAGGGACCCAGGTGGAGCCCTATAGGTGAGGGTGGGTATGGCTCCATCTCTCATATTGAGAGATCTGATGGCAAGTACATGGATAATGTTTTTTTTTTAAACCAAATCTGTAGGTTTGGTTTTGGTGGGGAAGGAATGTGGAAGAGTAAGAACCCCCACACACACATTTATTTGTTTCATGAGTTCCTATAGGAATGATAATGATCCTCCGATCTACATCTGTTTATGTGTCCATGTCTTTAGTGAATTAAATGTGTGTTGTGGGCTGGCCACCCATTTTGTTATAACTGTATGTTTATCCCCTGTCTGTTACTGTGAATCTTTCCCTTCTGTACATTTAGATTTCATTATCATCTCCGTAATAAAGGAAACTTAGCGGTAGCTACTAACGTTAGGATTAAAATAATATTTTACCACATTGAGAATTAAAGCCCTTTTTATTTCAAAAGATTAGTGTCTGCAGAAACATTTTTTGTCTTTCCCCTATACTTATAGAACTGGGCTTCAGTATTTTATATTGGTACTTGTAAGCAGTATCCCTATTTTGTTTTCCCTTCCTTTCTTTGGTGCTAGTTGTAGAAAGACATAAAACCCTAATAAAATGTAAACTGAAGATGGGCATAAAACAAGTTTAATGAAGTCAGTTATTGGGGCTTTTAAACCCTGTTAAAGAGCCTATGCTTTAAACCCTTTACAGTTCCTTTTTTAATTGTATGCCAAGTTAAAAGTGGAATATAGGCAATGCATTTAATTCATATATTCCCTGGAGTTGTTTCTCTTGGAGCGCTTGAGAAAATCACTGCTTTTCTTTTGAATTTGTAGGCAAAACCTTCACGTTAAAACAAGCAGTTTGAATATAAATAGGGTTAAAATCACCCTGCATACCTGAAGATTGAAATTTAGGAGCTATAACATTCATAGGGACAGCTTGAAGAAACGAGGAAGTTTGTAGGGAGAAGCTGGTGTACTGTGGTGTTCCTCTGCCTCCTATGCATTCAACAAGCTCCTTGGGACTGGCAGGCCTTTCTGTAGCTAGTTTTATGGGCTGACTTAAAGGGGTGGTACCTGTTTTTGCTGCTTAGCTCTCAAATCATTAAAAGGAACTGTTTATTGTTAAACAACTCTAGAAAAGCTTTTACACATTAATGGAAAGATTTTCATGTTGTAAATAAAATAAAATATGCTGTATTTAAAAGATTTTTGAACCAGAAGAGACTTAAGGGAGGAGTTGAGCAAGCACATGACTTATGAATTGTATAAAATGCTGTGCTCCCAACTCAAGTCAGTCAGCTGGTTCTGAGAAGTCAGACCTGGAAGTGCTGTTTGTAAGCTCCTATGGAACTAGTGTCTGCTAGTTCTTAAAGCTTTATTTTTTTTTGGTATTTGCTTCTGTTAATTTGTCGCTTGAGTTCGCTCTTTATGAAAATAAATAAGTTTTATTTGGATTTACTTCAACATCTAGCCTCCTTGGTCCATTATTCCCACAGCCTGTGACATGGACATCTCAAGCATAAAACTTGGTGGATCCTACAATACTCCTGCTTTAACTCAAGACACTAAGTCTCAGCCAACCAGCCATCTAATGGTTCAAAAAATTACCTGAGTAACCAAACCTAGCTAGTGTCTCCTACAAGGCATTAATTCAGACGTTGCCGACCTAAATCTTGATGTTCCTAAGGCCTCAATTCTGGGCCCTCTGCTGGTCTCCATTTTTGTTAATGACCTCCCAATGCATTATCTACTACTACAGTGCATTGACAATGTCTGAGGTTAATTCTCACTCCAAGCTGATTTCAACATAATTTCCTCCTGGTTTGTCAACAAACTCTGATCCTTAATGCAACTAAACCTAAATCTGTAATGTTAGAACTTGCTAACTCATTCCAGTTGATTCACTTGCAATCATAACATCAGATGGCAACACTATTGAGCAAGTCAGCATATTCAAATATCAAGGAATCTGGCATGATGTTCAATGTCACTTACATACAGTCGACACTTTGATCACATCTTAACAACTGTAGGGCAAGTCGACATTCTTTACAAGTCTAAAGACTGCCTTAATGTGGATGTGAAGAAGCAGGTAGTCTTCAACTTCCTTCTCCTTCCATTGACTATGGAGACACTATATAGCATTATGCAAGCAAAATCTCTCTGCTGCACCGGATCATTGGTACAGTAAGTTAGGCAAGTTCATGCTCTCCTGATGATGGTCTTCCATCATTGTCTCACCGAAACCCAGCTTAACTGGACAAGTTCCTCAAGCAGGCATGACTACCGTTAGCTTTCTGTGCTGTAAAACTGTTCGCAAGGAAAAGACCCTGATTATCTCCTAGCCTTCTTCACACAGTCAATCAGTGGCTGTTCACTGCATTCAACAGCAACACTTACCTTCTCAATCCTGGGGATGAAGCATACATTTGGTAGACAGGCCTTTACGTTTTAGCACCAAAGGCCTAGAGCAAACTCCTCTCCATCTGAGGAATGCTTCTAGCTTGCAAGTGCTCAAGTCCAGTTTTTCCTGCCACCTCAGAACTCCCTGTATTTGCTTTGGTTCAGAATCCCTATCTCCCTGACCATGATTAGGTGGCATTATGGTGCTCATGCTGTTTGTTTGCTGTGACCCCACTTTGTTAGTTTGCTTTTGATTACTGTTTGGAAGTACTTATCAATGCAGTTTTTCTTTCCTATGTATATTTTAACCTGCATGTACCTATTCTACTGGACTGTGTTGCCATCCTCCCTGAGACCCCATAGAAATGCAGCACCTCAGGGCTATCCAGTTGGCATAATTTTAAATAAATAAATAAAATTAGAGCAGTGCAAAGTGAAAGATGCATGTTAGAAAGCTTAAGCAACAGGAGCTGCTGCCATTGTGTCCCCAAGCATCTGATCTGTGTACATGGTGTCTGCTTAACTAAAAGATGTGCTATTTTTTTTGCACCTCTTCTTAGACATGACTGACTTTTATATTGCTATCTGACCTCAGACTGGTGAAAGAATTTCACAATGCTCATGCAGAATTGTGTGCTTAACTTCAAAGTTCCAACAAATTTTGCATACAAATAGTTGATGTTCCTTTTACTTATTCTGTGTAATATTTAAAGTTTCCACAATATATTGCCTTTATCAAACTATGTTCCTCTTTCCACAAGAGAGCACTGGAAATGTTGTTCATTTAACCTTAATAAACTCCAAGCCTTTGATGATATGCATAGTTACACCATGGAGTTGTTATCTCAGCAATGAATAATTTATTCCTTGGAAAATGGGGAAACTGTCCTTGACCTGTCATTTAGGAATGCATTTTATTTATACATTAGGCAATATATATCTCTAGTGTTGTTCTGCTTCTTGTCAAAGAAACCCAGTCTTAGAGAGATCTGTTCTACAGCTGCATAAAACATGATGGCTAGTTATCTGAATATTTTACTTAAGAAAGAAAACATCTCCGAAAACTATTACCAAAATATTCAAATATTCTGCACTATAAGGTATAACAGCCAGTTTCATGGACATAATTATTTTTCTTATAGGAGCAATTATGAAGCTACTTCCAGCTGTAATGTTCTATAGCTAGCTGACTTCCTCCCTATAGTCAGCCCCCAAGTCGGCTGTCCCCATCTCTGTTACCAGGACAAAGCCTGTACTATGGGCTGCTAAGATCCTTGTCTCTATGTTCCCCGTAAGCTCATAGTCATACTCTATTTAAGGTTTTGGCACTAGCTTCAGTAGCTGATTACTTGTTATTCTGCATTTATATTCTGCATTATGTCTCTCATTTACATTACCATTGTACTGTTTGTTTAAATGTTCCTGAGTTGTTCTTACTGTGACACTCTTCCCATGGAAGTGTGAACCATGAGAGGGGCAATTCCCCTTCTGTTGTACTGTATATGCCATGTACTTGATGTGGAACCTTTGCAAAGAGCTTTCGCTCAAAGTTTTTCCGAACAATGAAATAAATAAATAAATGAATAAATAAATAGTGAACTGACATATGCCACTGTGCTCCTAGGCATAACACTTATCAAATACCATTGACCATTCAGATGTAATAGCATATTGAAGCCCAGCCTCTTTGATTTGTCTCTATTTTATATGATAAGCAGTTTATGTTAAAGCTGACAGCACATCAATCTCTTTATAAATCCTTTAGTAGACTATGGGTGGAAGGCTGTAAACACTGCATGACTGAAATTGTGTTCAGAGTCACAGTCACGTTCCAGACATGACTGTCACTGAAATGACTGCTTAATGGAAACATTAGCTTCAAAAGTTAATCTGTATTTGACAAACTTAACACATTTATTGCTCATTGTTATATTTTTCAGAAACTCTGTCTAGGGGTGATACAGATCTAAATGTTTGGGCTGTGAGCAACATAATTTAACCAATCTGAGGCAAAAAACCTTTGAATAGGTAAATACATTTCTCTTTCAGACAGAGCAGCAGAAGTCTATTATTAGTCATGGAGTTAGTAGTAGTTTACATAAGTTTTTACTTGATTTGAAAATATAAAACCCAGATTTCCATGGCATACAATAATAGTGAGGTTAATTTGTTTTTTCCTATGGTATACAATAGTGAGGTTAATTTGTCTTCTTTGGGAGAGCTATAGCCTGAGGTTCAATTTGGGGAATAGCTCCTCCCACATCACAAAAGCCAGCCTCCCACAGCAGTCCTCCGCTTGCGCATTGTGAAATACTGTTTGTCTCGGCGTTGTGGGCTCCTCGTGGCCTGTGCCTCTCTTTTCCCCTGCTTCACTCCTGTTAGTTTCCTCTGTTTGTCCCTTCTACTGCATCCCCTTTCCACTCCTTTTTCCATTGTCCCCTGCTTCCCTGTTGTTTGCCCTCTTTTCTGTTCCTCGGTCTCCTGCCCCTCCTCCTCCTTGTTCCCTCTCTGTGCCCCACTTTCCTCTTGTACCTCGCTCTTCCTTGTTTCCTCTTCTTCTTTTGGGCTTTCTTCTCCAGCGCCACCTCTCAGTCTCCATTGCCATTTCCTAGTTTGCTTTTGCTCCCCTAGCCTGGTCACACGAGGCCCGCTATCCTTTGTGTTCCACCTGGATGACATTCCCATTTTTTGTGTGGTATGATACATCATGTCAGACTTAGTCACATGGAGCCACGCTATGTTTACCAAATGACTGCAGCACTGTATATCACAACATGGTATTGATTGTACAGGCAGGGAACTCCCTTTCTCAAGCAACTGCTGGCAAGTATGTCCTTAGCTTACATGAACCTCTTAATGATTTATTGCTATACTGGATCCCTACACTTCTGCACTGTATTTCTTTGTTTCTTGCTGGGGCACCGACTCCTTTCTAGTTCGACAATATCCACCGTCACGGTGTTGTGCATACCCTTGTCCATTCATTACAATTCATTCATTTCTGTTTTACTAGCCTTGCACCACTTTCAACTCTTGTCTGGTGCTGCCATTTCCCTAGGATTTCCGGGGCTTGGGTACCTATTGTAAGCACCTTTCCTTTCTGCAGATTCGTCTGCCACTTGTGCTGCTCCTTCCTATTTTCCTGCCTACACCATTTCTGTGTCAGCATTCCAGCGCTCTGCTCAACTTATTGTTTCCTACTGTACCTTGTTCTATCGCTAGTACCCGGCTGACCCTTCAGCTTTCGCCTACTCACTAGTCCATGGGGTGCCCTTTGCTGCAATGGTCCTGCAAGTTCCCCTACTCATCTTCCAGTCCCATGCCACTGTCTACTCAGTACTGCATTCATGTGGTGCTGCCTACCTCACATCCTTTCATTCTCCCTCTCTGGATGCCTTTGTTACCCTCTGTTGCCTCACATTTTGCCCTCCTGGGATGAGTTTGTGTCTTCCTGTCATTTCCCTGTATACCATTACCTGAGGCCTCCCAGTGAGGGCCCAACTGGATGTGTTCCTTGGTATCTTTTCTGTCTCCCTGCCTTTGGCACTGTATCGCATTTGGAATGAAGTGAAGGACATTGTCTGCTTTGCATCTGACCTGGCATTTGTTGCGCACCCTCCTTTCATGCCCCCTGTTCCTGCCATTGTTCCATCCTCCCTCATTTTCCTTGTGGGCCTTTCACCCCTCACACCGGTGTTTCCTCTCCATTCACGCCCTTCTCCTGTCCAGACCTGTGCTACCTATTCCCAGACTGCACCCCTTGCCATTTGCTCCCAACACCTATTCCCTGCTAATTCTTGTTTGGTCTTGAAAAAGCTTTGCTTGTGGCTCCTTGTTGTTCCTACAGTGGGGACTGGAGCGTCACGACAGGGCATCATAACTCAGATCAGCAGGAACTTGCCTTATGCCAGCCAAAGGCAGAATTGTCTAGTCCTCCTTTCCTGGTCAGCAAACAACTAGATTCAAAACTATATGACTATATCTACCCTGTCCCCTGCCTCCATGGCTTCTGTTACTTTTGAATGGCTCATTGCCCTTATCACCTGCTCAGCCTTCAGTCATTCATTGCTTTCCATCAGTCTCAACATGCTCCCCTGGATTGTTCTATCTGCTCCTTACTGGCATTCCTACTACCTTTCTGCTCACAAACTATCCCACTCTGAGTTGCTGCCTTCCCCTTCATACTGCATACCTGTTCACCTCCTATGACTATGCAGCCTGCTGCCCTTTTCTTGCTCAGCCCATACCAGCAGTTGTTCTGGACTCCGTCCTAACTTGTACCTTCTGAAGTATTGAGTGAAGGTAGGCTTGCCCTCTGTCTACCAGAGATGGGATTCTGTTACATTCACTATTAGCTACTACTTACAAACCTGACATCCTCCATCTCTAACTCTGCCTGGCGGCATCGGCGTGAAGGTTGGCTTGCCCTGACTACCAGGGATGGGAGCCAGTTCGCAATCTGCCATGTTGTACTTATACATTCTCTACCCATACTAGTTGCCTCTTCCCTTTGGGAATGGAACCTCTTACCCATGTGCCTTAACATCCTACCTATGCCCCGCGGTCTCAAGTCAAGGTTGTCTCACCTCCGCTGGGATGGGGCCGAATCTACATTTACTTGTTTCAACCTTATGTGTTCTCTACTTGATACCCAGTTGCTGCATCCTTCTGGAATGGGACTATTATGCACCATTTGCATTTCACATCCTACCTCTGCCTGGTGGCATCGATTGAAGATTGTCTCACACTGTCTACCATGGATGGCAACCTGTGTCTGACACTCAACTGTATCAACCTTATACATTCTCTACACCTGATACCCAGTTGCTGCTTCTGTTTTGGAGCAGGGCCTCTTTACCTTGTTTGCCTTCAACATCCTGCCTCTGCCTGGGCGGCATCGAGTGAACATCGCTCTGCCTCACCTACCAGGGCTGGGAGCCTGTGTCTGGGATCAACTGTTTCATCTTTATTCATTCTCTATCTGCTGCCGGTTGCTGCTTCCCTTTGGGAATGGGACCACTAGTCATCTGCATTCCTCATCATTCCTCTGCCCAGTGGCGGCATCGACAGAAGGTAATCTCGACCATCTCCCTGGGATGACAACCTGTGTCTGCAATCCACTGTTTTAACCTTCTGCATTCTCTACCTGACTACAGTTCACTGCTCCTCCAGGACCAGGATCACTATACCCATTTGCCTTCCCCATCCAACCTTGTCTAGCAGCATTGATTGAAGATCTTTTGCCTTGAATACCAGGGATGGGAGTCTTTTTCTGTGATCGACTGTTTCAACCTCATACATTCTCTACCTGTTACCCAGTTGATGCTTCCCTCAGGAATGAGCCACTGTGCCCCCATCTGCCTTCACATTCTACCTCACCAGTCTGTATCCCGCACTTCCATGGACTCATTGTACTCATCCCCGCCTTGTCCTCCTTGTGCTCTGGACTTGACTCCACCAGCTTGTTCAGCCTCTTCCTCCATTCAGTTTGACTGCCTCCTGACTTCCTTGCTCCTGGTCACCCATTCCTGTCTGCCATGTGACTTCGCCTTCTCCTTCGGGGAACCTTGTGCCTCATCGCTGCAGCACCTTCTGTTCTCTGCTCTTGCTGTTTGCCTTCTTCTGCAACTATGGGACCTTCATACTTGACCTTCATAGCACTTGATACCTGGATTCATTCCTGGTCTTCCTTGGATCCACCACTCATGACCTGCAGTGGCTTTGCTCCTTCCTACTTCAGTTCTACTGTGGCGTGACCCGATCCTGTTACTTCCTGCACCTGTGATGTCAGTACAGCTTGACCTATGCAGTCTTATAGGACTCCTTCCTCTGGTCCGTGGACATCCACTTTGGCATTTTCCATCCGTCCTTGGTCAGCTGCTTTCTTCTCGTTGCTCTAGTGGCTTGGGGCTTTGTCCTGTTTGCTGTAGCTCTTTTTGGGCAATTTATACCTATCACCAGTCAGTATTCTACCCTGTCAACTACTCACCCATTCATCTATTTCTATACTCCTGTCTTGGCCATCCTAACAGCCCTATCCACTGCTTGACTTGAGCATGTGTTCATTTTACCTGAGGACAACTTCTAGCAACATCCCTTGAGCTATGTTTTATGGACTCTTACGTCACCATAGAGTTATCAATACTTTCCAATCATTTCACCAAGATCAGTTCCAGAATCCTTTTCGACTAGACTGTAGAAATATCTCATCCTCATCCAACTCTACTGGATGCTTCCTACTCATTTTGTCAATTCAAGCACCATGACTTTCCTATCTACCATGTCTCACAGGATAACTTTTGACATGGAAAGGTGACCTAATTTCTTCCGCCATGCAATAACTCTGTAATCATCAACGCTGTTACGGATAACGTGAACCATAAGATACTTCACAGTAGTACTGACATCATTCATTTTACCTTCCTTAGCTTCTCCTATGAGCATTAACTCTGTCAATCATGTTACCGCTCCTACTTCCTCAATAGCCATTGGACATCCTAAAACCTTCACAGCTACCTTCCCAGAACTCCCATTGTTGGATCTCAGGTTCCTAGCTGCCTTACTAAAGGTATTCTATCTAAACCACTGTTTTCTAGCCCCTGGATGTCACCATACTTCATACAATCATCTATATTCCTTCATCATATTACCATCAAGCAGATCAGCTCCCCATCCAGTGGTCCTCCTAGCTCATCCCTCATGATTCACTTCCCATACTCCCTCCAGTGAAGATTTTCACTGAGAGCAGGCTTCATTGATTCTCAATCTGCATATCCATAATCAATCTGGCTGTCTCACTATCCCAGTCTTGCCTCTCAACAGCTCTGCATTCGACTATAATGCTAGGCACCCCTGGCATTCTACACGATCTCGACTTCCGTTGCCACATCAGTCTATAGACTCTTTTACACCGTTTCTGGGCTTCCTACAGCACTTAGACATTGGATCACCTATAAAGCAAAACAGTCATGGCCACCTCAGCTCATGTCATGAGCAATCATGCCACAAAATACCCATATTCACCTTTTCCTACCAGCAGACCAGCAAGGGGCCTATACAAGTATCATTATGGCATCATGACCCAAATCAACTCTTGAAGTCCTCGTTGCTGAACTTCAATTATTCCACATATATTCAGCTACCATCTCTACTGCGTGTATACCAACCTTCCTTCATTGGTCTAAAATCTTCCACATCACTACTCTACCAGGCAATAAGATCCTGTCTGACTCCTTCTTCATGGATGCCTCACATTGCAACTTATCGCTCACTGCTTAACTTTAAAGCTTCAGACTCTTAACTTGCATGTTAAACCTTTTACAAGGTCAGATTGTTTACCTTATGACTTCATAACCCATCATACTTTCCACAGTTCAAAGTCTGGTAGCAAATGTTATCAAATCATGCTCTTCTGCTCATTTTGTTTCTATAAATCCCATTGGATATCATCCATCATCACCTTGAAACCTGGACTACACTCGCCCTTCTTCAACTGGATCTACTCCACTTTCAGGATTCGGATGCTCCTTCAGAATAGACCTACCCTTCAATCTCAGGATTGTGCTTCCAGAATGCTTCATCCAAGGACTCGAAGATGGACCGTCATCTCTACAAGCAGTTCACCTTCCTTGAAATTAGCTTATGGTTGCTAGAACCTAGGTTCATCTTCTCTTAGTTTGCCCGGAGGACAGGCAGGTCAGTAGCCATGGATCCTCAGAGGTTTCCTCCACCTGGGTTTTTTTTCTTCTGCTTGCTACTGGTCATACTCTCCATGAGTTGGAGGAGGTAATCATACACTCTTGAACATTCACTAGTGATTCTTTTTGTACTTTCTATTCCCTACCTACCATGCTTACCTACCAAGGGTGGGAATAGGAAAAGCCAAAAGTAAAGTACAGTTACATGAGCACTACTAACCCCATACTCTATTCACCCCAAACATTGAATGGCAGGGCTATAGCCCGGTTCAATGTGGAGGAATAGCTCCTCGCACATTCCCTACAAGACCAGCCTCCCATGGCGAGTCCTCCGCTTATGCTTGCTAGAAACACCCTCCATCCATCCCTGCCTCCTCCTTCTCTGGCACTCTGCTCACCCTTGGTACTGGGCTTTCTATTCCTTTCTCACTACCCAGTTTACCTACCAAGGGTGGGAATAGAGAAAAGCCAAAAGTAAACTACAGTTACATAAGCACTACTATCCCCATACTCTATTCACCCAAACATTGAACCATGGTATACAATAATAGTGAGGTTAATTTGTCTTCTCCTGCAATAAATGCTGGTTAAACTGTATGCCCTCCATACTTAAAATTAAAATGTGAAAGAGCCTGTTTTATTGATAATGTCTTAGTGATAGTTCAGGTCCACGAAATTTCACTTAAAGTTACAGTTTTGTAAAGTTAATCCCAAGTAGATATATAAGGAATAAAAGTATGGGCGAGCATACACCACTTGGACTACATTTCCATCGGGTCAAGACACCAGCTTATGGACCTCAAGAGTGAAGCTGAGGAGGTCTATGCTGGTACTCTCGACACAGGATAAGCATGAGCAAGGAGTTGTATATACTCACTTATATTTTATTTTATAGTATATGGTTCCCAGGTAGAAAAAGTCACGATGGCCAGTTTCATGTTAAGGTTGTCATACTTTGTGTTTACAGTTGTAGTTGCTGTCAGCGGCACAGTCTGCTGGTTGGTGAGATCCTTGCGCTTCCACTTGCCATTGGCAGCTCAAACTGCTGAGATGTCCATTGGTGCAGTCACCGGTAGGAACCAGTACATTAAATAAAACAACAAAAAACTTGCCAGATTACTTTCTTTTGAAACAGAGCAGTGAGAAGGCAGCCCATGTCCCAACCATTTCGCTAAGCGCTCGCTAAGCGGTGCCGCCATATTTGTTTTCACTTCTGTTTGAACTGACTATTTCGACCAATTAGGTGGCAGATAGCTCATGAGGTCATGAATATTAATTAGACTCATGAATATTGATTGCAGAATGTGCACAATAAGATTTCGAATGTGCACAATATCCTTTGAATGTGCACAACTTTTAGAACGCGTACAACAACATTGGGGCAGCCATCGAATTCCATACATAATAAGTCCAAACCATATACCATAACTGTTTACCTGTTCTAGTATGCTGCCTTCTATCACCAATTTATTTATTTATTTTTTGGCATTCAAACCAAACACCCAAATTTCACATTTTTATAGTTTATTTTAAACTGTGGTTTCTAATACAAATATATGGTATTACCAAAATTTAGAAAAAATAAATAAAAAACAACATTATTGATATACTGTTTAGATACAAAATAGCCTTAACAGTATTTGCCATTTTTGTGTTGCTTTTTACATGTTCAAGAAACACGTTGCTTTCAACAGTTAGGGAGAATGCTGAAATCGTCAGGAAATTAGATCCACATCACCATGCAATCAGCTATTTTGGTGCAATACAAGCTACCAAAACAGCTGATTGGTTTAATGTCCCCATGGCGGCAGCTTCTCTATTAGGCCTCTCACAGTCCCCAGGAAGCCGATGCAAAGCTGCCGGCTGCCATTCAGTGTGCCTTCCGGTGAAACATTTCAATGAAAAAAGCTGACGTGGTGCCCAGTCCTCCTGTCAGCATGACCTCCTCCCAGTTCATTTGTCGATGGGGTAGTCCAATCCACGCCAGCATAATGCACCCTCCATGGCTCATGTGTCACCCCAGCACACTGTATGGCTGATGGGGATGCCCAATCCTTGTTGGCTCCACTGCCCCCAAACAAACTTCTATCTGCCATGCTGGAAGCCCGCTCCAGCATGGCAAAAGTCTCCTTCAACGGAGGGTGTCCAATCCCCATAGGCTCTGCTGCCCCCAAAACTTCCAGGTGCCATGCTGGAAGCCCACCCCTAGCATGGCAAAAGTCCCATGTCATCTTTGCAAAATAAAGAAACCTGTAACAAAAAGAAAACGGTCCCTTGTTGACTCCCTTGCCCCCAACCTGCAAGCCCACCCTCTGCGTGCTCCACCTCCCCACACACCCTCACCCCATACGTACCTCCAGAGGCTCTGCAATGATCTTTGGTGGACCGGGAACATGTCTGCACTCTTCAAAGCTGACCATGAACTGAAGAAATGCCAGTAAGCAGTATAATGGCATAAATGGGTTTTCAACTTTCAACTTTGCTGCATATCTCAGCCATTTTGGAAATTTTTCACCAAATTTTCAACATGGGGTTCTTGGGACCACCTCATGAACTCAGCCACTGTCATTTTGTTATTCAGTCCCGAAAGGTGATTTCAGGGTCACTGCATGGAACCACCTTCCGGGACTGATCTATGAATGACAGTGTCACACTTCATTAGGTAGGCCCCAAAAACCCTATGTTGAAAATCACTGTCACACTGTTCATGAACGGAGGTTCCAAAATGCCTATGTTGAAAATCTGCTGTAAAAATCCAAAATGAATTACATTCGGGTGTGCGTTGCGCGTTTCTCGCACACTCGTGACTTCCTCAGTTTTATATTTTACACCAGATTTTCAACATTGCCATTTTTTACTCTCCTCATGAACAGTACAGCTGCCATTTTTCACATCCTGTTCGAAATGTGTTTTGCACCTGTGGCACCAAATGGCGTAGTCATGCAAAGTCACCTTTCTGCTAACAAACTGAAAGTGTCACTGTTCATGCAGTGGGATCACAAAAGCCTATGTTGAAAACTTGGAGTAAAAATACCAAGAAATGCCCAGAGTGTTAGGGTTTTCGACCATAACACCCCACCCTGTAAGGACTGATAGGTGTCAGGGGTGTGACTTGGGATTGTCGACAGTAATGCTCATGCCATTCCACCCCCACCCTGCGGCCAGTGGCAGGCATCGAGGTGCACCTTGGACCCTTTGGCCCCAGAGTTCACCCATTCTCCTATACTGCACCCATTTCAGTGTATTTCCTTATGGAATGAGGTGAGTGTAAAGCCAGACACTTCAAATCACACCTCAGCACTTGTAAGTGTCTGCAGGGGGAGGTGAGGTGAAATGTCGTGATCGCTATGGGTGATGACTCCAAAGGCACACCCTAATGCCTGTCCATCTCTGCAGGGTGGGGTGGAGTTGAGTCAGTTCAATATTTCACTGCCTTCCTATATTGCATCTGTCTAACTCCTGAACTTCCACTGCTAATGACAGCAAGCAACACTTGGCATTGACAAATGCTTGTTTCACCTTTGTCACAACTAAAAATATGATTCATTTCATTGTCATTTTTATTTTCTATATTGGAGAGCAAGATGAGCTACACAGCCCTATTTTACAAGCAATCAGTTATACATAGAAGTGCAGGCACAGAACAAACATAATTCAAAATACATAGAGGCCCAGTTTAAAAAATTTAATTTGATACAAGGTGCCTATGCCAAATGGGTATGACACAAGTGGCACCTGCATCAAACTTTGCTGCAATCCCAATTTTTGAATGCAGGCTATGTTGAAATCAGGATGCCTTGTGCCCAAGCCACCCTACACCACCCTTGTGATAGAAGTGCCCCTTGCACCAAGTCACAAGGGAGGTTATGGCATGGCAGGCTGCACCATCCCCTTATTTGTAATTTTGGAAGCCCCAGCCATGGATGCAAAAGGAGATCTGTTTAGACCAGCCAGGAAGTGGTCTATGGACTTGTGCCACTTCCAGAACACTGTGGCAGTTGGGGAGGGACCTGAACCTAGGGAGTTAGGGCAGTAGCAGCATGGGGGTGCCTTAGGGGACATTATGGGATAGTGGACTAGCAGAGTGGTCAAGTGACACTTGGCAGTGGTGTCTTTTCCATAGTCAGGCAGCTGATCAGTTTGTGGTCTGTGGAGGGTTGGCAGGGAGGGAACATGACCTGGCCCCAGGTGGGCAGAGCCCTGGTACCTGGCCCAGAGGTGCCATGATCCACAACCCTGTAGGTGTGAAGCATTGGTTGCAGGGTGAGGGTAGCCAGTGGTGGAGGGGAAAGTTCTCTGGACACCGCAACAGTCCCCTGGTACCCAGCCCCTGCACTGCCTCCCACCTACAGGATTACTAAGGTTCATACTAAGGTTACTTAGAGAGCAAGAGAGCCAAAGGCCCATGAGAGTTCCCATACTAGTCAGTTATAATATGATAGTTGGGTATCTGATATTAGATAGGTATCCAGTCTCGCTTTAAATTCAGTTTTATTTTTACTAATAACATGAAGGGAAGTTTGTTCCATGGGTTGATAGTTCTGAGGGTAAGGAAAAACTTCCTACGTAAATAGTTATGACATTTCCTTATCAATTGAAGTGGGTGACCTCTAGTGTCATATCTATTATCTTTAAACCTCGAGTCCCAACTCAGTCATTAGCTCAGGATCCTGTACTATATCATATAGAAATAATATGTCCTCTGTAACTGACTCATTTCTAAATATAGTAGATTAAGTCTGTTGAGTCTATTTTTATAACATAGACTATACATGCCTTTTAGGCATTAAGTATATCTCCTCTGTACTTTCTCTAATTGAGTGATGTGGGACTTTTATATGGGCACACAGAGTTGTGACACATACTCCAAATGAGGCCTAACATAAGCTCTAAACAATGGCATCATTACCGGAATCTCTGGACGTGATGTTACATTTAATAGACCAAATAATCTTATTACTTTTATTTACTGCATTGTTTATGTGATGTTCATAATCCAAATTCTTGGAGATAATGATGCAAGTCCTTCTCATCTGTGTTAATAGCCAGTGTGCAGTTACCCAAGACATACTCATTCTCAGGATTTTTAAAGCCTAAGTGCATGACCTTACATTTATTGTTATTAAACTTCATGCCCCATGTAATAACCCAAGCTGAAATAAAATCCAAATCCTGATGGATTATTCCTGTCTGATCAGGGCTTGAGCGTGGACCACTAATCTTGATGCCGTCAGCATATTTGACAGATATTGATTGACAATTTGTGGTGAGATCAGAGATAAAAGCCTGAAACAAACAGGGCCCAAAACAGAGCCCTGTGGTACCCCACTGGTCACATTACCCATATCTGAGAGACATCCATTAATAATGACCTGTTGTGTACGATTAGACAGCCATTTATGGATCCTGTTTATAATACATCTATTGATATGTAAATTTTGTAATTTTAAACTTAAGGCCCAATGAGGCATGATATCAAATGCCTTAAAGTCAATAAATACAATATCACAAGGTATTTTAAGATCAACTAATTGACTAATATCTTCTAAAACTCATAAGGTTGGTCAGACAGCCTTTCCCGTTCTTAAAGCCATGTTATTCCTTGTCTATTAGTTTTAGAGTAGGTTCAATTACATCCTTAATCAGGCTTTCCAATATTTTACATGAGGGCAATGTTAGACTTATGGGTCGATAATCGACCAATCAGACTTTATACCTTTTATATATAGGTATAACATTGTCCCTTTTCCATTCATTAGGGACAAAGTTATTTGTTAGACATGACTCAAACAATAGTTTTAAAGGGACCACCAATTTATCAGCCAATAAGTATAGAAAATGTCCAGTTAGACTGTCAGGACCCATGCTCGTTTACGTTTTTGTGATAATAATATATCCGCTATAATTTTAGGCTCAAAGGCAATTGGAGCTTTGCTGTTGATCTGAAGTAGGATCACTAGAAGTTGTATCAGAAAATACTTACAGAATTATGTATTAAAGACATTAGTCATATCTATAGGATGTTGTATGACATTATCACCAACTAGAATCAGTCCAATCTTACATTGTTTTTTCAAATAATTAATATATGAAAAAAGAACTTATTATTTGATTTGTTCACATTGTTGGCCAGATTAAGTTCCACTTTCTTTTGCTTTTTAATACTATATTTACATTTCTTTTGACAGGAGAGTTTCATACTAAGTTTCACACTAAGTAATAAGGGCTAAGGGGCCTATGTTTGACCCATGCAAAACGCTCCTTTCCACTTTACCCATAATATGCCAGATTGTATCCTTCCATGATATAGCCGTCTAAGTTCCTTTTAAACTGTGCTTTATTTCTAGTGTATACAGTCTCCTCTGGCAACCCATTCCATGGAGCCACCACTCTTGGGTATAAAAGGCTATACGCCTACTTGTGTTACATTTTATATGTCTTAACTGGAAGGTGATGTCCTGTGATACCCAATGTATCATTTTTAAACTGTAGATTTAGATCATTTAACATATAATCATCCTCTTTATATCGTAACACAACATCAAGTCTCCTCTCACTCTTCTAGTCTCCAGTGACATCAGTGTTAAATCTGCCAATCTCTGTTGATAGGCTGTATCCTGCATACCATGCACCATTCTTGTAGCCCTCCTCTGCACCCTCTCCAGCCCCTCCACTGCCTCCTTTTTATGGGGCCCCACACTAGGGTACCATAATCCAAAATAGTTTGTACATAGGTTCTATACAAGGCATAATCACTGCCTCCTTCCTACTTTTAAAGTTCCTTTTTATATTCCATAAAACCCTATTTGCCTTTATTATTTGTTTGTCACAATGAGCCTGGTATTTCAGCTTCTAATCTACCAATATACCCAGGTCCCGTTCCACTTCTGACTTTCATAGGTATGTCCATTCATTTTATAGTTATAATCCAGATTTCTATTACCCATATGGATTACACAGCATTTATCTATATTAAAACTCATTCCTTTTCAGTTGCCCATTTGTAGATCATATCCAAGTCTTCCTGAATCGTCTTTGCCCCTCTGTGTTACTCAACGGCCAGTTTAGTGTTGTCTGCATATTTGCTTACCCAGTTGTTTACCCCTTCCCCATTGATGCTATGAATACTCTAAAGAGCACAGGTCCCAGCACCGACCCCTGAGGGCCCCCAGTCGCAGGGATCTCCTCCAACAAATATCCATTTATGCATACCCTCTGAGTCCTATCCACCAGCCAGACCTGAATCCACTGGCATACTCTATAGTCCATATCAATTTCTGACAAACAATTTAATATTTCAAAATTTGGCACTTTATCAAAGGCTTTAGCAAAATCTAAATATATACAACCCACCATCTCTTCCTTATCCAATAATGCTGAAATTTTCTCATAAAAACATAACATGTTTGTCACGCATGACCTCCCAGCCACAAAACCATGTTGCTCCCTATCATCCTGTTTAGTTTCAGCTAGACATAGATTTATTACATCTTTAATATTGATTCCATCAACTTGCCCAGCTCCAATGTCAAGCTGATGGGTCTATAGTTTGTGTAATCCGCTCTATCTCCTTCTTATGAATGGGTATCACATTTGCTGTCAGCCAATCTCACAGCACTTTCCCCTCTCCCAGTGATTGCTGGAAAATAATATTTAAAGGGATAACAATATTTAGAGAGAGCAATTTAAGAATGTTATTTGAGATGCTATCTGGCTCTGCTGTATTAGTATTCTTTAGTGCCCTAATTTTATCTAAAATAACCTCGTCAAATTTTTATGTCTAAAATTTTATTAGGGTTAAATGTTACTGTTCTTACTGATTTTTTTAGCTAAAATTGTACTAAAATACTTATTAAACATATTTGCTATCCTAGTGGGGTCCGATATTTGGGTCCCCTTCCTTTATTATACATAGATTGTTGTTTGTCTCCTTCAATGAGTTTACATAGCAATAGAAACTTTGCAAGTTATCCTTATGTGCTGAGGACGCTAGCTTTACTTCCATCCTTTGTTTATTTCTTTTTATTAATTTCTTACACTTGATCTGTACCTGCTTATATTTTGCCCAGGTAACTGTACTACTATCTTGTTTATATTGTTTGTATATTCATGTTTTTATTTATTAACTTTATTACTGTCTTTGTAGAGCCATCTAGGTTTTCCTTTCCTATTATACACCTTCACCTTTTTATGTGTTCATCACAAATTGTATATATTTCCTTTTAAAGTATCCCACATTTCCTCAACTGTTTTATCCTGCAGTACACCTTCCCAATTTATAGTATCCATTTTCTTTAGTATTTGTTCTTTATCTGCTGTCTTTATACTAAAACCCCCTACAGCCTTTTTCCAATGGTATGTAATGCTGGTATACAAAGCTAACCCCTTGTGGTCACTACTCGAGCTGTGCAGTCATTTGGCATCCCATAATATTTATAACCTTCACTGCCATAACTAGATCTAGGTGTTCTGTCCTCTAGTAGGGGCAGTCACATATTGTATTAAGTCCAACTCCTGACATAGTGCCATGAATATTTTACTACTAGGATTAAAAGCCTGTTGGTCGATCCAATTTATTTCTTATAGTTCAAGTCCCCACCAGTATTACCCTACCTAATTCACATGCCTTAGACAGTTCTATATTAATCTGGTCTGACAATTCTTTTTGATGCCCCTTGTGGCCTGTAGCACACCCCAATTATTACTAGTTTTTGAGTATAAGTGATTATCTGAATCCAAATGGTTTCTGGATTTACCTCTCAGATCTAACCTTTTCTGACACATCTATAGCCTTTATTTTATTTGATATATATGCTGCTACCCTCCTCTCCTTCCGTCCCTATCTTTTATGGAAGCGGGTAAATCCTGTGATCTCTCTACCCCAGTTCTCCTCCCCATTCCACCATGTCTCAGTAATGAATGCCATATCTATCTCAGTTCCCCACATATAAGTGCTTCAAGTTCTCTTTAATTATTTAAACTACGTGCGTTAGGAGCAGACATTGATGACCATGATGTTTTAACCCTAGCTTAGGTTTAAAACATCTACCTTGCTGTTCCATGTCCACTGGTACTGCCCTCCTCTGTACTCTAGTTTAAATAAATGTTTAACATTCCTTTAATTTCAGTTACCAATGTTTTTGTGCCCAAGGAGTTCAGATGTAACCTGTCCCTTTTATAAAGAATTTTTTATTGATAAATTCTCCCAGGTGTCTATAAAAGCAACATTTCTAATGCCACACCTATTTGATACCCTGCTGTCAATTCTTTTAATGGTGATATTTTTGTGGGTTGCAACTGCAGATTTGTGATAATGCTGAGATGATTGGTATGTGCCCCCTGTCTTTGTTGCTTCAGCACATTCTGTGAGTTCTTCTACAATATCTTTTCATGCTCCCTACCCACGTTATTGATTCCCATGGAGCACAAACCACTTTTGTCTTGAAAATTTTAGTAACAATTTGGGCAGACATTGTTTGATGTCCCTGACTCTTGCACTAGGTAAGCAGTTTACTGTCATCTTCTTTGCAACCAGCTGTAAGTACAGTATCAGCATTCCTTATAATAGAGTCTCCTATCACCAATATTTCTGTTTCATTCTCTGGAGGTGCCTTCAGGGTTTCTGTTCCCTGAGCTACATCCAATTGTACAGTCTCTGGGCTAGTTTCTGAGTCTGTACTAAACATGGAGTATCTATTTGTACCTCCACCTGTTCCCTCCCTAGCACTCTTCCTTTTTATAGGGGGCTTTTGAGACTGTAGCCCAACTCCTCCTCCACACCTTCACTTGCTGTTGTCCAATTACTACCATCTGTGCCTTCACTAGAACTTTCCATTATATTTGTGGAGGCCCAGCTCTACTGGTTCCAGATCCTTCAATCTGCATCTGCCCCTCAACCTGAGAATGTGTATGTTGATTGTGTATCCATTGCAACTCCTTAATTCAAGTCGCAGTGCTACATTTTTCTTTACATTTTACACACCTAAACTCTGGTGTGTAGGTACTAGTTAGGTTTCTTATGTACATCCTACATTGATTACCTTTTACAAGATTTCCTTTATCACACAGATCCTTCAGTACCTGCTCAACATTTATCTGTGCCTCCATAATTCAGTAGTTTGTTTGGGTTCTGTGACACCAATCCCCAAATACTGGTAGTTTTTTAAAGTCACTTACCTGTGTGTTTTCCCTTCCCACTACTGTAGCTCTCAGACCCTCAGTCCCGCAGTGCATCTCCACAAGCTGCGATGTGCGCCTGCTGATCTTGCGTCGCTCACTCAGATCGTGCTTTTAACCACCCCATGGACTGGAAGTTGCATCACTCCTGCCTGCTCTACTAATGGCAATGAGATATATAGTTTTGATTGTTAAATTACGAGCGTGCAGCTCTAAAACTTCTCTCAGGGTGCAAGTATTTACAGCTTCAGCCCACAAGTGCACCCACCATGTCTCTTACATTGTACTGTAGCCTCTACATAACACCTATACGCTGCAGGGCTGCAGTTCAGGCCCTCCATGAAATATCTTTTTCACCCTTCAATACACTATTACAAAATATCACAGGCTAGAATTACAGGTTTAGTCAAGTGTTGCTCTGTGTTACACGTAGGAGGTTGTTCCACCAATCGGATATATATTTCACCATATGGCTTTACACTCTCCTTTTGAGATACACAGTCTAGGTTTTGTACATTGAGAGGTAGTTTTCCCAATTGTGTGTAGTTTTAGATTTCAAATATTTAGCATATTTTTATTTTTAATTTAATAAGCCTTTTAATTGACTTGCTAAGAAACTTTGAGTTAAACTTTCCTAGGTGTATTTTTCTTCACTTGAGTGCATCTGTTTTTATATATAATAAGGTACTATATAGTAATTCCCAATATTTCTGTATTGACAGTTCAATATGTGTCAATTTGTCTGATGGCATGTTCCATACCCAAAATATCAGTCCCATCATACATGTATATCATAGTGGTATCAATATCCAGTGTATACATAAACATTAAGTCAAAGAGATACAGTTATGGTCACTGTTGCCCAGTGGGGCTTGAATCTGAACATTGCTAACATTAAGAATGTCACTGTGCAATACCAGGTCCAAGATATTTCCATCTGTTGTGGGGACAAAATGCTTTGTTTTAAATTAAGCTGTGCACAGGCAGTCAAAATTGTCGACTTCCTGAAGATTTGGCTGAGAAGTTAATCCGATCAATATCACCAAAATTAAAGTCTACCAGCACTAAGAAATTAACAAGTTCACATGCTGATTCTAAGTCTTGGATTAAGGCATTTAGATATTCTATGGTGGAGTTGGGACGTAGCAAGTACCACAAATAGGGGCTGAGCTTTGCAAATGAAATCTTTACCCATAAGGATTCTGATTTTATTTTATGTGTTTTTATCTTTTCTGTAATATTCAAACAATCCAATGAGTTACTGATGATAAGAGCCACACTGCCCCTTTCTACCTTCGCAGTTAAGTGAAAAGTATTATAACCTTGAATATGAGGGTCCCAAGCAGATTTGGAATCCCACCAGGTTTCTGTTATGGCAACTATGTTAGATTTTGCCATGGCCATTCTAGTTTTAACTCAGCAATTTTATTACTTAGACATCTGGCATTTAGACTTACGACCTTAAGGTGACAACTGTCATTATTTACAGTCTTACTAGATATGATGTTAAGAGAGGCCGTCGACGCTGACCTCCCCAATCTGTTAGTTTAAATTCTGATTGATCACATGGAAGATTTTCTTACCTATAAGGGAATTGCCCTTCTACTTAGATGGGGCCCATCACCACAAACAGCCCATGTCTACCATCAAACTCTTCCCAATGAGTTATGCAATGAATGTCTTGCTTTATGTACCATTTTCTAAGCCACTCATTAATATGTTTAATTTTATTATTGATAAATTATGAGGCACCTAGGCATGGTAGGATTTCTGACAAGTAAATATCATATCTCCTATAGTCCAACATGTTAGTAAGGGCAACAAAATCTTCCTGAATAGTGCAAATAGAATTTCCATAGATATCGTTAGTGCCTGCATGCATGATCACGAGTGGATTTTCTCCAGAGTTGTGCAGGATATCCCAATCATAAGCGTAAAGTCTGCAATTTTGCACCCTAAATGAGGAACATGTTCAATTAAACTTATCTTGATTACATATGGCTCTATCTAAATGTTTAATCATAGAGTCCCTAGGACATATAAATAACGTTCTATGGCTGGAGTGTTGGTTTCCATAGTGGAGACTGTTTCAAAATTCCTCATCTGACCCTGGTTCACTTGTTGCTGAACAAGGTGGTGCTGGATACAAAACAGTTAGTGGAGAAGTATTACTAATTTTGTAATAGGACTGGCACCTGTATCTTGTGCCTTAGATGCTTCTGTTATACATTATAGAGTGCCATGTGATTGGCCAGCTGAGACTGCTTGATGGGAGAGATCAGTAATAGAGGAATCACCCAGAAGATCAAAGGAATTGTGTAATGGGAGGCAAAACACTTCAGCCTTGCATCCTTTTTTGGAGGCCCTAGAATTATATACAGTAGACCAAGGTTCCTCAGGGTTACTATATATTCAGACTCTGCCCTTTTAGTTTGGATACCATCAATAGATGATCGACACACTGAAGGACCTGGGGTAGAGGGCTGCCTATGGCATGTGGTCACTAAACTGGGGAACTTAGACATCCTAGTAACAGGTGGGGAATTAGGAGTTTGAAAAGGCACTGAACTGATAGAAGTTTTGGATGTACAAGTTGTTTCAGTACTATGAAAGCACTCCAACATAGCTTTTGGCTCTGCTCTAATAGTGACATCCTTGAATTAAACAGGAAATCTCCATATGTAACTCAGCATTTTTTGCACTTACCACATATGTAGGGGCTTTAGGAAATGGAGTGTAAACTATGTTGTACATATCACATGTGGAGCATTTAATACCCACATCCACCTCTATAGTCATGATAGTATCAGACATAATCAACTGAGTCATCTGTTCTTACTAATGCACCCTGAGTATATAGATATACAAATGAAATTTACAGCTAACATTCTATAACTGTTTATGATATATCCGCTAAAGTACCTGTACTGGTATCACTTCAGGCCACCTGACACTCTTGACATAAGCTAAAGCGTGTGTGTCTTAGTCATGTCTTCATGGAGTGGAGACAACGCCCTTGCCATTCCGCCTTGCTCGCTGCTGGGCTTGTACAAATACCATGACCCGAAAGTTCAACTCCGAGGTCACAAGCTGCAAACAGCTAGATGTAGTTTAAAAGTAATAATTTTTACATAAAAGCACACATACGTGATCTAAAACTCAAGTGCACACTAGTTTCCAGTTGCAGAGTAGAAATTTCCCCACTGCCCGAGTTGTAGTTTTCCGAGATGACTGAAAAACTACAGACCTCTTCCTGTTTACAGACAGGGCTTCACACTACCCTCGCACATTTCAATAAAAATAGCAAGTAGATACAAGGTGCATATGATGTGCTACAGTATAGGCACTGGTGCAACAGTTGGATTGTAAGCAAAATGAAGCAGATGCTCACTGCAGGGTTTGTACAAATACTCTTAAGTGACCCAGAAGTTCAACTCGAATGTCATGAGCTGCAAACAACTAGATGTAGTTTAAAGGTAATAATTTTTACATAAAAGCACACATACATGGTCTAAAAACTCAAGTGCACACTAGTTTCAGTTGCAGAGTAGAAATTCCCCACTGCCCGAGTTGTAGATTGCCAAGACGGCTGACAAAACTACAGATTCTCTTCCTGTCTACAGACAGGGCTCCACACTACCCTCGTATGTTTCAATAAAATAGCAAGTAGATACAAGGTGCATATGATGTGCTACAGTATAGGCACTGGATGCAGCAGTTGATTGTAAGCAAAGGATCATGTGGATCATGGCACCTCTGGGACAGATGCCAGGGGCTGTGCCCACCTGGGGCCAGTCTGGTTTCCTCCTGCCAACCCTCCACAGATTGTGAGCTGATTGGCCGCCTGGCATTGGAAAATGCACCACTGCCAGGTGCCACATCACCACCCTGCTAGTCTGCCATCTCCTGATGCCCCTAGAGCACCCCCTGTGCTGCTTCTGCCCCTGTCCCTTCCTGGCATGCATAGTCACCCCCACCACCTTTGTGGCCCTTCTAGTGTTGCGCCCGGTGGGGGTCCCATGTCAATCCTCGTAGTGCACCAAATGTTTGGTGCAAGCTCGCGACTGCAGCAACTCCTGATCCTTGGCAGGGATTCCCCTTTATAAAATTGGGTGCAGGGTCTCTGATACACCCGAGTTTGCTGCAGCCCCAGAGTGACGAGCTTGCATCAGCTTCAAGGGCAGTTTTAAAATCGGGCTCACAGGGTGTAAAACTAGACAAAGAACAAATCCCACTTCTCCTACTCCTGCCAACATTCTTCTTGAACCCTTCCTTACCCCTAGCCTGGCTTTTGACCACATCATACCTCTCCTCCACACTAACTTCCTAGTTCAGGCAACCTCATTTAGTTTATCAACCTGTTTTACTCCTTTTTCAGCACCAGCTCAGCCTCCCATTGCTCTGGCACTATGCACTTTTTGTGTGCCTAATTTGCACAGATGATTTGTATGCTAATCTATTTGTCCTCCATATGCAATGTTTTGCCATTTTGTCTGTACTCCAATCAACTTATGCTCCTTATGTCATTGTCATTGCAACCACATTACCCGATTGGCTGTATTTAGTTTGTAATTGTGCTTCTCCCTTCCCCATTCCCCTGGGTTGCACCTTAGAAATGTGCCTCAGCTCATCAGTGTGCTCTTTGGTTACCAATTGTTAAATAAATAAAAATAAAATGAGTAACATAAATTAAGACAATTAGAAACAATTGCAGTGTGAATTGTCTGTCACAGTTGGTGGAATTTGGAGCTCAAGTTAAAAATATTCCATGCATCTGTGAGGAGATGGTGTAACATGTTGTGAGGGCCAAGAGCCCCATGGCTCAAAGCCCAGTGGTAGTTTTCCTGAAGGGAATCTTGAATGCAACTCTGGACTGAAAGCATGTCTGGAGACTGGAAATGGCACCACAATCCACACAGGGGTTGTATACAGACCCCGTCTCAGGGGAGGAAATGGACAAGAAAATGATAGAAGGCATCCTTAGGATGGCAGAGAAAGGAGATATTGCTGATGGGAGACCTGAATATGCCAGATGTTAACTGGAGCACCTTTGCTGCAGCCACATCTAAGAGCAGGGCCATTCTCGAGGCCCCTACAGGGCATGCCTCAGACAGCTAGTGTTGGAACCCACTCAGGAGGGAGCAATTTTAGACCTGGTAATTTCAAATGGGGACAGAGAGGATCTCAGATCTAGAAGTGGGTAGCCATCTGGGAACAAGTGACCTCAAACAGTGTGGTTCACAATAAACTCAGCTGTAGAGTCAAGCCATACAAAAGTGAAGGTACTGGACTTCAGGAGGGCTGATGATGTCAAAATGGAGAGTGCCTCAGAAAAGCACCAGCAAACAGGCAAGAAGGAGGGTGGAGCAATAATGGGGAAACATCAAAACTTCCATCACAGAGGCAACAAGCCTTTGTGTGAAGCAATAAACAAATCAAAATGAAAGAAAAACACTACGGTTCTCAAAAGAGGTGGTGGGGAAGATAAGGGAGAAAATATAGCATTCAGGAAGTATAATGAAACACAGAAGGAGCAGGACAGAGAACTGTACCAGTTAAAGCAGAAGGAAGTGGGGAAGGCAGTCAGAATAGCAAAGGCCCAAACTGAGGAAAGATAGCCAACTCAGTTAAGAAGGGGATAAAATCTTTTATAGGTACATTAGGGAGCGCGAAGAATGACAAAGGGAGGGATACTGAGGCTGAATGAAGAGGAGGGTGGGTGGGCAGAGAGGACAGTGAAAAAGCAGGGATACTGAATGAATACTTCTGCTCAGTATTCACAAAGGAAGAGGAGGGGAGGTACCTAATCCAGTCAATAGAAGCACTCTGGATAGGGGGCAATATCAGTCCTTTCACAGAAGAAAGGGTTCTGAAAGAAGTCCCAAAACTGAAGGTGGACAAAGCAATGGGGCCAATTGGATTCACCCAGAATTCTAAAAGAACTAAGGGGAGAACTAGTAACACCATTGACTACCCTTTTAACAAATCATGGGAGGATGGTGTAGTACTTGAGTACTGGAGGAGGGCTGGATGTGATTCCTTCACAAAAGTGGAAGCAAGACAGAGGCAGGAAACTACAGATCTATCAGTTTGACCTCAGTGATAGGGAAATGATGGAATCACTCTGAAGGAAAGAATTGTTGAGTACCTAGAGGCCAGTGGGGCACAGGGACCCAAGCAGCATGGATTCACAGTGGAAAGGTCATGTCAGATGAATCAAATTGATTTCTTTGACTGGGTGACCAAAGTAGTAGACCAGGGAGGGGCTGTGGATATGGCCTACCTAGATTTAGCAAGGCATTTGACACAGTCCCACACAAAAGATTAATGAACAAATTAGCCAGCTGGGAGTGGGTCCCAGGGTGGTAGCCTGGGTAAAACATTGGCTGGACAACAGGACACAGAGGGTAATAGTAAATGGTGTCCACAGTGACGAAAGGGGTTACTAGTGGGGTACCACAGAGTTCAGTACTGGGTCGGTCCTTTTAAAGTCTTTATAAGTGACATTGCAGAGGGACTAGAAGGAAAAGTATGTCTCTTTGCAGGCGACACAAAGATTGGCAACAAGGTTGATACACAAGGTGGGGTGGAAAAGATGAGAAGGGACTTGGCAAGGTTGGAGGGAATGGTCAAATGTATGGCAGTTCAGATTCAATGCAAAGAAGTACAAAGTAATGCACCTGGGAAACAAAAACCCAGGAGAAGAGTACACAATGGGGGTGAGATACTGACAGCAACAAAATGGAAAGGGACCTGGGGTAGCTATATCAGATGACCTATAGGTGGGCAAGCAATGTGAGAAGGCAGTAAGGAGGGCTGGGGGATACTGGGATGCATAGGGAGAGGCATTACCAGTAGAAAACAGGAAGTTGTTTTGCCTCTGTACACACAGTTGGTGAGACCCCATCTGGAGTACTGCATGCAGTTCTGGAGACCACATTTCCACAAAGACATAGACAGTGTGGAGGCTGACCAGAGGAGGCAACCAAAATGGTGCAGGGTCTGCAACAGAAGACATACTGAAGAGAGACTAAAGGAGTTTAATATGAATACCCTTGAGGAAAGGAGGAGATGGAGACATGATAGAAACTTTCAAGTACCTCAGGGAATCAACAAAGTCCAAGAGGGTAGCATCTTTCAGAAAAGAGATGTGCAAGAACAAAGGGGAACAATTTGAAGATAGAGGGGGACTGCTCAGAGGTAATGTGAGGAAGTATTTTTTCAAGGAGAGGGTTGTGGATGCATGGAACAGCCTTTCTGAGGAGGTCATGGAGTCAAAAACAGTGGGGAATTCAAGAATGCATGGGACACACATAAGGCAACTCTAGTGGGGGTAGGAGGAAGTAGGCTGTTGATTAACTAGGATCTGCAGCTTATCCATTAGGTAGGAAATGGGCAGACTAGGTGGGCCAAGAGTCCTTATCTGCCATCAAGTTCTATGTTTCCATGTCCCCAGCCATCTGGAAGAACATTGGAAGGCTCAGAAAAACATGATGGGACATTTCCAAGTGCCACCTTCAATCAATCAATCAATCAATCAAAAATGTATTTGTAAAAGGCACCTTTCCAGAACCAAGGCGCCTGTACATCACATAATAAAAATATATTACTAAAACAATAAAATTAATCCAGTCCTAATAACAATTAAAAATCATTATACGCATGTTTAAAAGATATTTTTAAATGCCCCTTAAAAGTTTGGACAGTCGGGCAATCTTGACCTGACGAGGTAGAGAATTCCACAGGTCGGGCCATAAAACGAAAGATCTGGCCCAGAGGTCTTCAAACAAACCCTGGGAATCTCTAGCAATCCTCGTCAGTGGATCGGAGAGAACAGGAGGGACAGTAGGGATGAAGGAGATCTTTCAGGTAGACAGGTCCCTGATCATGTAAGGCCTTATAGGTCAGCAAACTGACCTTGAAGGTGATACGCCAGCATATTGCAGCCAATGCAGTCCACGGAGCTCAGGCGTTATATGACTGACCCAGAGAAACCAGTCAATAGCCTGGCTGCCGTGATTCTGCACCAGCTGCAAGCGCGAATATCAACTCCTGGTAGCTCAAGATAAAGGGAATTGCAATAGTCAAGGCGGGAGGTAATGAAGGCGTGGACCAAAGTAGGAAGATCATCAGGAGGAACCAGGTGCTTCACCTGGGTGATGTTCCTCAGGTGGTAAGAAGAGGCTTTGACAACTGCTGACACCTGTGATTTAAGTGTCAAACAGTTATCAAATACAACGCCTGATTCTGCACCGGTATGAGGTAAGTTAGCTGGGCGCCCCAAGCCATAAGCCCGAGGGAGATCCCGCCAACAAACCCGCCTCCCGCTACCTGGGTCCATGACCAACACTCAGTTTTTTCTGGATTCAACCGCAGCCAACTCACATTCATCCAGTCCTGGATTTCGCAAGACAGTTGTTAAAGACCGAAAAGGCAGCATCTTGGCCAGGTACAAAGGACATGTACAGTTGAGTATCATCTGCATAGCAGTGAAAACTCAAACCATACCGCCTGATGATCACTCCCAATGGCAGCATGTACACCGCAAACAAAATGGGTGCCAAAATGGAGTCCTGCAGCACCCACAGGATAGGGGTAATGATGTCGAGGAAAAAATCCCAGACACCACCTCTGGGTCCCACCCTCGAGGAAGGATCGAAACCAACTGAGGACTGTTCCAGACAGCCCACAGATAAACCGCAGGTGCACCAATAGCACACCATGGTCCACGGTGTCAAATGGAGCAGAGAGATCAAGAAGAACCTAGATAGAACAGGTCCTTGATCTCTCGCTATTAGAGGTCATTTAGTACCCGGACCAGAGCTGTCTCAGTACTGTGTCTCTTCCTAAATCGGACTGGAGAGAATCATAGACATCATGGCTAGTTAAATGATCATCCAACTGCGATGTGACCACCTTTCTCAATAACCTTTCCAACAAAGGGCAGGTTAGAGACGGGTTTGTAGTTAGCCAGACAGTCTGGGTCCAAGGAGGGCTTCTTAAGAAGGGCTGAACCATAGCCTTCTTCAGAGGATTTGGGAAAATCCCTCTCCAAAGACCTCCAGACTATCTTAGCCAGGACCGGCCGATTTTATCTACACAGCCCAGTAGGAGATGTGTGTAGGCCCAGGTCCAAACCACAGTTGGTCGGACGCAATAGTCGGATGACCATCACAGTGTCACTGAATGTGGGAAGGCTGAGTCGGACCACACAAAATGGGTGTCCGACATCTCCTGCTCGACCATCACAACTCCCACTAGGGAGGGTCGAGCGGACATCGGACCTGATTGTGGCAACCTTATCTGAAAAGAATTGAGCAAGCTCCTCACACCATTCTTGAGAAAAGGCTCTTCTGGATTGAAGACAGATTGATTGCACAATCTGTCCACAGTCCAGAAAAGCTTAGCTGGTCTATTCTGTGCAGCAGCAATCTCTCTGGACAGGAATTCTGCCTTCTTACGAGATTGCTAATTGATAGACCACATAATGGTCCATCAAACTAAGTTTGTCACAATCCAGGCCCGATCTCCGCTAACGTCTCTAATCTTCATCCAACTCTCCTCAACTCCTTAGAGTCTCATCAAACCAAGGAGACCTAGGGCGAAGAGTGAGGGATGGACACTAACAGAGCAATGGAATCCAGGGCCCTCTATCGCCTTTATTATAGGCAAGTACCAAGTCCCTCTGGGTCCATGCAATCACTCAGTAACCTGATAGGTCCAGCACCGCCATCAGGCCATCTGAGAAATACCCCTCAAAGTGCGGTACTGGACCATCTCCATAGGGGCTGGCCTACTAGGGTGATACCAAACTGAACCCAATGGAATGATGGTCAGACCATCCGACTGGTTCCACCACCAAATTGGATATCTCCATTCCCACTAGGAACACCAAATCCAATGAATGACCACCAATATGGGTCGGGAGGAAATAACCTGTGTGAAGCCCAGTGAAATCATTAACTGGCGGAAGTCTTGACCAAACTGCGAGAGTTCATCATCGACCCAGGCACTGAAATCCCCAGAACCAACCATCTGCGGGATCCCAATGTCAGGTCGACAATGAAGTCTGTGACTTCCTGCAGGAAAACATTCCGTCACCTGGTGGACGGTAAGCGAGAAGAATCCTGCACCCACACCCTCGCCCATGATACATTCAAAGGAGTTGGTAGTTCCCACTGGTACTTCCACTAGGCCCAGTTCCGATCTAAAACAGATGGCAACACCCCTACCCCTATGATCCATCCTAGGTAGTGTATCACCGAGTACCGCTGGAATTGCTGATGCCAAAACTGGGCCAGCATTTTCATCCAGCCAGGTCTCGTGATGCACACCAGATCAGATGTTCCAACAAAATCTGCTACAATAGCGGTCTTGTTTTAAGGGACCTGGCATTGCATAACACCACCCAAGTAGGATGAGCATCGAGGATGACCGTGCTACCTGCTGACACCAGCAGAACCCTTGGGTATGGGAACCAGGGAGGACCCCTTCCTGGACCCATTTTGCCCAGGGCATCTCCTTGTCCCACTATCCCTATCCACCCACTCTTTTCTGGTCCCTCTCCAGGACCAACCTCATCCTCCCTTTTTCCTAGTAATCCCAGAGCCCTACACCATCTATACACCTCTGGTGACAGGGAGGACAAAGAATGGACAAAGGTCTCTGAGCCTGAGGGGAATAATACCCGACCGTCCCTAATGCCATCCCAACACATATTTAGGCGCTAACCAAATTCCAATAAATAAACAATCCCAAACTACAAATTTAACCTATATCCAAATCCAAACATATAATAATCAACTATTTCAAAACTATAAAATCAATAAATACCCCCAATCACCCACCTCACAAAGGAAAAATATAATTAATCAAGTTCAAACAAAAATTTTAACTGTAACTTAAGTCCAAAAATATAAAGTTTATGATGAAAATGTAAAAATAAAGAACAATTCTTCAGCTGAAGGCCTTACTCACAGCCTAGGGGGCCAGTAGAGCACAGGTACTCTCACTTCCTGAGCCCAATAGCTTTTTATTTTATCATTCAACCGAGCACTCTCACTACTGGGGAACCAAAGAGGCACTCTCACTGCCATTCAGATGAAAGCAAAAGAAAAGTACAATTATTTTCTTCTTCTTCTTGAAGTTTGGTGGGGCTGTTTAAAAGGACTGGTCTCAGTATAGATTAATCAGAGGAAGCAGAAATCCTGAAAATGGGCCAGAGATGTACACAGGCAGACCAGCAGAGAGTGAGGACTCCCCCACACCCCTAAACCACCTAATCAGGCTCTATCACACCACCCAAGACCCGCAGCCACAGATACCCAGAGGCCAGACTAATAAGGCCAACCTCGGAATAACCTAGGAGTACCCAAAAAACCCACTAGCTCCCCAGAGGCAAAGTGAGGCAACTCCTGCTCGGTCCCGGCAGCGTAGTCCACGATCACCCAGGCACAAAGAAGGGGGTAGGAGCCTCCCTCAACCAATACACCAAACAGGGCCTGCTTCCCTAATTCAATGCTGGACACTCCAAATTAGAAAATATAGTCAAAAATAAAATCCCAAAAGGAGGCGACCGATCAATAAATCGGGTCCCCACTCACAACACTTCAAGCGATATCAGCAATTCAATCCATTGATGCTTCACCAGTAATCTCCTGGCCTTTCAGTCCTGAATAACCTTGTCAGGTTTTCTGATCAATACCTCCCTTAGAAGACCAGCAGATGATTATCCAGGTATCGAAGGTCGAATGTAAGTCCAACAATCCAAATCGTGACACCAATCCAAGGAACAAGGCACTGAATCCACAGTCAATAAGCGACAAAATCGGTGGTAGCAAACCCAGTAAACTGAGCACACAACGACAGCAGATGGAAAGTCAGCAGCTCCAGAGCACACTATACGATGGTCAAAAATCTAAGCGGTATCGCTTGTAAACTCAGCGCACTCTTCTATCACGATTGTTCCAATGCACCTGCTCCGCTACTGATTTGGAGCTTGAAACCACCAAAAAACCCAGTTTATTTAATCCGTAGAGTTCAAGAAACGAGAAACTAAAAACGAAAATAAACAATAGGGAGACAATAGAGACACACAAAACACTAAACTACAAAGCAAAACAGCCGACAGCACGCCCAGCCCGGCGGCCATCTTGGACCTTGTGGAGAAACACTACCAACCAATGAGCCAAGTGATCCACCAAGGATGGGCAGGAAGCAGCAGAATACAGATGGCAGGGGGTCACGTGATGCGCCTAAGTGGGTGAGTCGCACTACTCTAGCTCAGCTCCCTGATTCGCCTCACGGTGCAATAACTAATTTTGGGCTATTTATCAGTGCTTTCTGGCTTAACTAGTTGTTTTAGTGCCCGCTATCTGACATCGGATTTTTCACCCCTAAATCAGCCAGAAAGCCACACAATACATGGAAATTGAAATGCAGCCTGCGGCCGATGCACACCCCACCACCCACCCTGAAAAAACTAAGACCACCAAGAAGCCCAAGACTCAAGCAGGGCCCATGCTAAATCAAACCCAGCTGCGATTCCTCTAACCAAGGAGAAATTTATGCAAGAACTCTCCTGCTCAAGGATGCCCTGCTGAACATAACCAGCCAGCTTGCAATCCTGTAAACTGCCTTAGAGGCTCTCACTTGTAGGATGGGTGACGTGAAGCAAGAACCAGCTCCATCGAAGATTAGAGATCTCATCAGGATTCTGACTCTGTGGCTCTAAGATGCAGTGTTTCTAAACTGGAAGACAAGATTGAGGATCTGGAGGGCACAGCAGGCACAATAGTCTACAGTTAATAGGGCTCTGAAAGGCCAGAACTCCATTCTTTTCCTACAAAGTTTTGTGAAAAGGTTGCTGGCCCTTCTCCTAATGTGTCGATTGCATAATAGGGTGGGCTCACAGAGCATTGAGGCCTACTCTACCACCGGGCAGCCCACCTCGTCCCTTGATTTTTAAGCTTTTAAACTGCCTTGGCAAAGCCCACATTCTTGCCAGAATGAGGGACGACAAAGATATTCCTCGCCGGTTGCATCTTAAAAGGGCAGAATACAACCCTTACATTTCCAAATTACTGGCTGCGGGATACCATTTAGGATACTATATCCAGCTCGGCTGCAGGTGACCTACCACGGCGCCATGAAGTCTTTTGAATCTGTCAACCAGGCCAAGCAAGAACTTCCTAACCTGTTCCCAGATCTTTTCAGTGATCTTTTCAGGAACATTTTGGTTGAAATTCAGTTTTGGGGTGACTATCAACTCTGACTGGGACGATGTTCAGCGAACTTGCGGTTATATTACAGCATGACTTACATTGTCCATCACTCTGTCCCTCTGACTATTTAAGAAGGATAGAGGATTTTATGTTTTAATAGTTTAATGGATCACTGCATGGGAGAATGCTGCAGGATTATGAACTGTCACACACCAGGTGATGCGCTGCCAACTGGGGACTCGATATATGTATAGGGCGGACATAAGAGTAAAGATTCCTTCCTTTAAGCTTTCTGAGAATATTGGATCCCATGGAGGCAGGCTTGTGAGGCTCGAGTTGGAATCTGGATAGGTCACTTCACAATCTGTATTCCTGTGCTCTTCCTGCTAGCCATGCTGCATTTAAGGTAGGCCTGAGGCTTGGTTGCCATTGGGGCTGGGAGGCTATAAGGTTGTGCTGGACTGATCCCTGAGGTACGCCACTTGTGACTTGCATCTCTTCTGACTGTATACCATTTACCACCACACTCTGTTTTCTGCCCATCAACCAGTTTGCCACCCAGTTGACCAACTCTGAGCAACCCCGAGCATACCCAGCTTATTAATCAATCTTCAATGTATAACAGTATCGAAGCTTTGCTGAAGTCAAGGTAGGCGACATCAACTGCTCCTCCTTGGTCCACCACTCTGGTTACCCAGTCAAAGAAATCTATGAGATTAGTTTGACAGGACCTTCCTTTGTAAACCCATGCTGTCTTGGATCCTGTGCTCCTATGGATTCCAGGTGTTGCACTATCCTTTCCTTAAGGAGTGCCTCCATAATCTTGACTATTACTGAGGTAAGACTGACTGGTCTGTAGTTCCCTGCCTCCTCCCTGCTACCACTCTTGTGGAGCGGGATCATGAACCCTTCTCCAGTCCTCTGGGACCCTCCTGTGCTCAGAGACTCACTAAACAGTTCTGATAATGGCTCTGCTAGTTCCACCCTTAGCTCCTTTAGTACCCTGGGATGTGTGTCATCAGGTCCCATTGCCTTGTCCACCCTGAGCTTATTGAGCTCTTGTAGGACCCTTTCTTTTATGAAGGAACTAGTGCTCACCTCCCTCCCACTGTGTCCATGGTGCTGAGCTGTGGGCCCTGCCCTACATTTTCTTCAGTAAATACTGAGCAGAAGTATCTATTTAGGATAGATGATTTTACATGGTCCTCCTCCTCACAGCCCCTTATCTCCTTTGATCTTAGCAAAACACCTTTCTGACTTTTCCTTTCACTAATGTATCTGTAACCCCCTGTTACATGGGGTTACAAGAATCCCAGTTAGACCTAGTGGTAGGCAGGGTAGGCAGCTTGTGAAACTCCAGTTAAATGGATTTCACACTCTCTCTCTGTTCTCAGTCTCAGCTGAGACTGAGGATGACATCATTTTAGAACTGTTGCAGCTGCAAGCCACAATGGAATGTTGCAGTTGGAGGTTAGAGTAGAACGTTGGGGAATTTGAAGTCAGTTCTGTTGCAGTCTGTAGTAGAGGAAGGAGGTGCTCTGCTGGAAGCAGGCCCTCAGAGTCCCAAGCTCTGTCAAAGAGCTATTTTTTTATAGGTGTGTGTTCTCACCTGAAGAGGAACACAAAAGAGCACAGTGAAGTGGTAGAGACCGCTTTCAGGGTTCAGGGCCCCATCCTGTGGGGATAGGGAGAAGGAATTAGCCTGCTTCCAGGGCAACCCCTGGTCTGGTTAGGAAAAAGAAGCTGCCTGAGTTAAGTTTGTGCTGAGGCACCAGTAGTTCTGGATGAGATTACTTTGAGGAGAAAATGCCTGTAGTACACCTGCAACCAAGGAGTGAGTTCGCTCTGTTAAAGGGCCAATGTGTTTTCACCTGAAACAAGATGAAACTAAAGCGACTGTTACTGTGGGGTCAGGAAAAGACAGCCAAGTACAGTTTGGAAGATGTGGGGATTGGACTGCTTAACTCTGTGGGGGTCTAGAGTAATGGACATAGCTACTTATTAAGTATGTTCTGGTTCAGCACAAATGGGATGTAAAGACAGTAGATTGAATGTGAATACATTTAAAAGAATCTACACAGCAAAGTGTTTTCAAGGATAAGGTGTTACAGTCCAGAGAAATGGCGGGTATGAATTATGGGAGCGAGGTGGGAGACCCCATCAGTAGTAACCAAATTCACCTCTCACGGTTTGCTTTGGGACACCTGTTGCTTTCTCTCAGGTACTTGGCCAGTGCCTGAGGAAAGTACCAGATGTGGGATTGATGAGGAAGATCCTGTATGGAGCAGAAGTGCTCATAGGTGGTTTAGGTAGCCACCAGTAAATGTTTCTATGCTATATGGAAAGTGTCCAAAGGGCTGGCAAGGGAGCGAGCCAGGGAAAGCCCAGAGCAGCGTGCAAGTTTGGGCTGTGCGCCCAGTGTGTTTCAGAGCCTGAGGGCTAAAGTGAATAAGGATGTGTTCTGATCTCCATAAATCTGCATTAGCAGGAGTGTAGCCCTGGGGTCCATCTATGCTTTATTTATTCTGTTTGAATGTGAATAAAAGCCACACTTCAGAATCCCACTTCTGGTATTGGACATTACAGTTATTGCTTCCTGTGTCCAGTAGTTACTTGGTGCCCCTGTTGCAGAGTAGCCAAACCTAGCCAATGTGCCAGGTGACATATTTCTCCCTAAACCCAGCCCACCAGGTAGTGCTGTCAAGATGGAAACGCATACCTGTGTGGGTTACATATCTATAAAAGTCTTGTCATCTTCTTTACTGCCTGTTCTAGTGTTTCCTCGGTTTGGGCCTTTGCCTGCCTTACTGCCTTCCTGCTTCCCTTAGGAAGTTTGGTATGCCTCCCTATCTTCATCCCGCTGCATTCCCTTATATTTCCTGAAGGCCAGCCTTTTGGCTCTGACCTTTTCTGCTACTGTTTTGAGAACCAAAGTGGTTTCCTTCTTCTTTGCACTTCCTTTCTCTCTAACACAATGGGATGTTGCTTCAAGTATTGCATCTTTAATGCTTGCCCTCTTTGCCTGTACCCCTCACCTGTATTTCTTTTTGCCAGGGCTAGCTTAACTCTATTGGCCATCTATTCAAAGTCAGCTCCTCTGAAGTCCCATATTTTGCCTTGGAATGGGTTGATTTAGTTGTAGTGGCCAAACTGAACCATACCATGTGATGGTCACTGGCCCCCAGGTGACCTTCTACCTGAGATCTGTGATCCTTTCCTGTTAGTCAGTACTAGATCTAGGATAGCCCTGTCTCTTGTGGGTTGTTGTACCACTTGTTTGAAGCCCTCCCTGCGGGAATCCACCATGTGTCTAGTTGTGCAGATGTTCCTCCTGGTATTGACCAATCTGTTTCTGGCATATTGAAGTCTCCTATTATCAGAACCTCCCTTTAGCTGTCATATTTTGTATGTCTTCTAACAGTAATATGTCTATGTCCTCCCCTGGTCTGAAGGCCTGTAGACAACCCCAGTTCTTATGGCTGTCCCATTTCTTGTTTGAGGAGACCCACAGTTCTTCTGGCTCCTTATGTGTATTCTGAATTTCTGTAGCGTTGATATTTTCATTGTCATACAGGGCCCTCCACCCCCTTTTTGAACCTCGATCTCTTGAACAGTACATAGAAAGGTACTGAAGTCTCCCAAGTGTGGTTACTGGTAAACTACGTCTCGCTAATTGCTACTATGTCCAGTTTAGCCTCTGTCATTATTGCCTGCAGGTCTGGGATCTTGTTTCCATACTGCAAGCATTTGTGTACATGATTTTCCATTGGCCAGATTTCAGTGTGTTAGTTGTTGGTGAGGTCTGGCATTTCCCTGTGCGTTGTATGGGGAGCTGGACCTTTTCCTTACCTGGTGATGCAAATGAACTGCAAACATGCTGAACTCCTGTTTGACCACTAGCTGAGGGGAGGGTGTTCTTCCCATTCGACGTATGGGGTGCTGCACCCTCTCCGCATTTGCTAGTTTAAATATTCTGCAAAGACGTCAAACTTCTGTCCCAATGCACTGACTCCCTCCTTAGTCAGATGCAGTCCATCAAATTTAAAGAACTTTCGCTCCCAAAACTGTTGCCAGTTCCTACAAATTTGTGTCCTTTTTCCTGGAAAAGCCCTTGAGCCACATGTTTAGCTCCCCATCTCCCTTCTCTGACCTTCCATCCATATGCCCCCCAGACTGGCAGGATCTCAGAGAAGGAGATGCTGGATGAAATGGATGATAGTTTGTCACCCAGCCTGGTCCGGTGTTCCTTGGTCTCCGCAACTGACCGGCTGGTGAGATCATTAGTCCTATGTGTACCAGGATGTCAATGTTTTCCCTGCTTCCTGAACAATTTTAGCAATGTGGTCAGTGTCTCCACGCTGATGTACCGGGAGACATCTGACTATTATCCCTGGCTGGAGACAGGTATCAACTCCCGAATCATGAAGTCTCCTATGATCAGAAGTTTTTGGGTTTCCTTTTGCTTTTTGTTTTGGTTCCTGTTTTGGGTGAGGTTTGTTGTGCTAGCTCCTTTGCTGCAGTGTCCTGCTCTGCAGTGTCCTCTGCCCTTTGTTTGATTTTGGAGATAGAGGCAGATACCTGTTTGTAGTTTTGATATGGTTTGTGGAGGTAATATGTTGAGAGCACCGAGTGATGGGGCACCCAATTTGCCCTCCTAACCACCTGCCAATCTCCTGGGCCAACTACCCTCTGTGGTTGAGGTGCTTCTGTTGGATGTTGGGGAAATGACGAGTTGTTCTTATAATATATTTCCTCTTGAATATGAAATTTGAGGCGCTAATCTCTGCCCATGCTGCGGGAGCTGAGTACTAAGATCTCCCATGGCCCAGCATGTATGACAGTGTCCTAAATCCTGTAAAACTGCCCTTCTGAAAAGTGTTCCGCAGTACTTGCAGTTAATGATATCCATTCCAGATACTTTGCTGGGTTTATAATCTGGTCAGAGTAATTAGAAGGAATAAAATTAAAGCAAAAGTTTGATTTTCTGTTTTGATTGTTTGTTTTGTATGACTTGTTATAACAAGTTAAATTACTAGTGCCCTGTAAATGAGGTCACCGTGTGGATACCCACTGATCCGCCTCTTCCTGCTTTGCCACAGGAAATGTCATGACTGTGCTACCCTATAAAAGGAGTGTAGTGGGGTGGTTGGGATGGGATGGGTGGGGGGTGTGGGTGGTGCCTTCCCTGCAAAAAGAAGAACCACGGATGAAAGAAACATGGAGGTAAGAGCAGAAACAATCAGCAACAAATGCAGTAACTATGAAAGCTTATCCTAATGATAGATAAAACTGTAAAACCTGTAAAGCACCACCTGTAATAATTTCACAGAAGATATACCCTGTAAGAAACACTTTGCTACAGAGAAAATAAAGCAGTAACAGAAGACATACCTTGCAAAGACAATTTGAATCAGAAGATTACAGCAGTAATCTGTTAGCACACACCTGTAGGCACACCTTGTAATAATGCAGCAGAGGTATACCCAGCAACAACAATTTGAATCAGAAAAATAAAGCAATAAAATGTTAGCAACAAACAGTAACAATCCCTGTGAGTACAACATAAAAACAACACACAGTAAAACTGCCTAGCCAAAAGAAGTCTTAATCCTTTCCCTTGCTCTGGTAAGGTTATTTGCTCTGTCGATTCAAGCAACCTAGAAGGAAAGAGCTCAGGTAAAGCTAGGTGCCTTGGCCAGCAAACCTAGTCTTCCACCTCCAAGATATCAACTAACCTGATCTTTTAACCTTCTTTCTGTTGGAAGTTACAGCAGTTTGCCAGCTCCACCCCCAGATACACACCTAATCCCTGGAAGGCTGTGGAGAAAGCAATTAGCTCTTTCAATGTGAGAAAGAGACTGCAATACCTCTGAGACAAAAACCTTTTCAGCAAATAAATAAATAAATAAATAAATAAGATAGTGGCAAACAGTACTTTTGTTTAGCCTAATGATAAAAAGTCACAAAAATTGAAGCACCACCTGTAATAATGTCACAGAAGATATGCCACGTAAGAAACTCTTTGCTACAGAGAAAATAAAGCAGTAACAGAAGATATACCTTGCAAAGACAATTTGAATCAGAAAATTACAGCAGTACTCTGTTAGCACACATACATGTAGGCACACCCTGTAATAATGCAGCAGAAGGTATACCCAGCAACAACAATCTGAATCTGTGAAAATAAAGCAATAAAATGTTAGCAACAAACAGTAAGAATCCCTGTGAGTACAAAATAAAAACAACACATAGTAAATCTGCCTAGCCAAAGAAGTCTTAATCCTTTCCCTTGCTCTGGTAAGTTATTTGCTCTGTCCTTTCAAGCAACCTAGAAAGAAAGAGCTCAGGTGAAGCTGGTGCCTTGGCCAGCAACCCTAGCTAGGGGTCAAGGACTTGAGGCCCCATGCACTATGTTGTGATAAACTCTATCTGCTGACCTAGCTACAGGAGGGTAGTCTCTTGTTAAGGCTTGTTAATCTCTGGGTAATGCATAAGGTGCTCCGGGGGAGGGGGAGGTGAAGGAGGAGGACTGGGTTAGTTGGATAGTATTCACTACCTTACAATTTATTGATCATATCAACAATCACTAGAGGTTTATTGTTAGGCTGACAGATCTATTGTTACAGCTTTCTTTGTAGTTGTCAGACTTACTATATTCATGGTGATGTAATGGGAGGAGAAAGTTGTTGATGTTATGAGTGTATTGTTTCTCCTTTTGAAAAAAGTTAATAAAGTATATTTAATCAAAAAAAAGAAAAGGAATACAGACGGCAGTCGTAGAAGCAATAAGGCAGGCCAGTAAGGAAGCAGCAGACACTGTTGTAGCCACTGAGCACCTTGGAGGACCTAGCAGGGGCAGTCACATAAACAAGGGAACTGTAGTCAATTATGTGTCAGCAATATGCTCAAAAGCTATTTCAGGTAGCACTGACATAGTATATGTAGAATAGTATCGATACCTGAAAACTGTAGTGGTAGGAATGCGCCTTAACCTCCTGACTCAAGCTTTCATTTAAAAAATTACTATACATTCTAGCCCCAATAGTTCACAATTTAGATCTTTCCAAAGATAATTAAATTTCTAGCTCCAATGACCACACTCCAAGATTTCATTTAAAAATGAAAAGCAGAAGCTATTTGTTAGTAACCACAGAAACTGACCACAGATACAGTAAGAATCGCTAGACCCACCCAGTCTGCCCATTTTCTCTACCTGCTGCAAAACCCACAGACCCTACTTGCTCTCCGCATTATTCTCCTTCCTATCGCTAGGGTTCCCCTATGCTTATCCCATGCATTTTTTATTCCCCTACCGAGTTAGCCCCCACCACCTCCACTGGGAGGTTGTTCCATGCATCCACCACCCTTTTCATGGAGAAATATCACCTTACCCCTTAGTCTACCCCTTCCAACCTCATGTCATATCCCTTGTTCAAGATCATCTCTTTTCTGAAAGATGCTACCCTCCTGTACCTTATTTATATCCTTGAGATATTTGAAGGTCTCTGTCATATCCCTGCTCTCTCTCCTCTCCTCCAGGGTATACATATCGAGGTCCTTCAGTCTCTCCTCATATGACTTTTGGTGCAAACCCTGCACCATTTTTGTTGCCCTTCTATGAAAAGCCTCTACCCTATTTATGTCCTTATGGAGATATGACCTCCAGAACTGGACAGAGTTCTCCAGATGGGGTTTCACCAATGATTTGTACAGTGACATCACTACCTCCTTTCTTCTGCCGGTGATACCTCTTCATATGAACCCCAGCACCCACTGGCTCTCCCCACAGCTTTGGTACATTGTTTGGCCACCTTTAGTTCATTTGATATGATTATCTCCCAACCCTTTTCTGTTTGGTGACTGTCAATATCTCCTCCATCATGCAAGCCTCCCTGGGTTCCTGTGCCCCAGATGCATGATTGTGCACTGCTTTGCATTCTAAATTAATTTTGGCACTTTTCACTTTTGCTCTTTTTAAACAGTGATCAGCTGTTAAGGGACTTCTGGTGGCTCAGAGCTATAAATAGTGCTCTGCTTCTGAAACCAGCTCCTTTAGAGCTTAAATGCTGCATAAGTGTAAACATCTACCACCTTGTGAAACTGTGCATTGCTGCTTAAAACTTTTACATATCTGGAGCCCTGCAGTTGTTAGATAGCAGGCAGAGGAGCTTTGTGGTGCATGTTAGCTAAAGCTAAGAACCACAAACCTCAGGGAGACCTTTGCTTTTAAACTAATTTTGGCACTTTTACTTTTTGCTCTTTCTAAACAGTGATCAGCAGTTAAGGGACTTCTGGGGCTCAGAGCTATAACATGCCTGCTTCTGAAACCAGCTTCTTTAGAGCTTAAACACTGCATAAGTGTAAACCTCTACACCTTGTGAAACTGTGTATTACTGCTTAAAACTTTTACATATCTGGAGCCCTGCAGTTGTTAGACAGCAGGCAGAGGAGCCTTGTGTTTTAAAATAATTTATTTCTGAATAGAAGTCTTGTGTTTGTCAGCAACCTGGTAGGATTTTCATAATTTCACGGTGTGATTCTGTCGTATTAAAACTTATTTTCTTTTGGTGTCGTTTGATCATACCACCTATTTTTCTTTTTGAGTTGTTAGCACTTTTGGATTTAATTTATCCTTTGTTTGTTGATTATACTTTATGTTTTCGGAAGTTTTCTACAATATGTAATTTAATTTCCACTTGTTTTAAGTTATTTAGTTAATTTATATTAGCTAAGGGTTTGCTGTTTCCAATTATGGCAGAAGGCAGCATCTTCACTATTATTACCACTACTGGACATATTGGTTTAAAATGTATAGCGTGTAATATGTACACATTATTGATGGGGCACATTCTTGATCAACCCTACAAATGTAATAAATGTCTTGAAATTGTGGAATTACATAATATGATAGGGCTATTTAATCAACGTCTAATTGCACTTGAAAATAGCCAATCTGACATGCACAACCATTTTAAAGCCACCACTGTATCTTTGAATTTAGATGTGGATCATGGTCCAGATGGCAAAATTGATGTTACACCATGCACCTCCTATACCCCTGATGTTTTTGTCCCGATAATTACTAATAGTCCTCAGCCTCCTCCTGGGGCATTAGAAAAAGTGTCAGAGAAGATGATTGTCTTATTGATGACAATCAAACTGTAGAAGATAGCTGGTTCTTTACTCAGACTACCAGAGTTGCAAAAAGGGAGAAAGGCCCAACACTTTAGTCTTGAGCAATTTAACAGATTTGATCCCCTAACCTCTGTCATATTGAATGATGTAAATGAGACTCAGACACCTCATTGGCCATACTGACAATTGTACTAATGACTCTCCACTAGTCAATTATTCACATACTAATGACACCCTCTTATAGATTTATCCGTTGATTTTACAACTTCACCCTTGCCTGATTGTCATGATAATTTCAGCACTCCAGGATCACAACAAATCTATGTTCTAGGGGACTCACTGACAAAACACCTAGACAGAACCATATGTAACCCTGACAAAGTCAATAGAACTAGTTCTAGTTTCAGTGGTTGCAAAATCTCTGATCTCACATTAATGTTGCCTGAGATCATGAAGGATCGTGACAACAGTCCTATTGCCCTTATACATGTGGGTGCTAATAATATCTATAGGGACTCTGTTCAATCAATCAAAGAAGACTATGTTGCATTAACCAACAAGTTGGTGGATATGGGTTGTAATATCTGCATATGGAAATCTTACCAATCACATGTTTCTCTTCATTTCTCAATAATAAAATTAAAATTGTGAATGAGTGGTTAGAAAATGGTGTTTACAACAAAACTTGACATGTTTAACACACTGGGAGGAATTTGAATATCGTCCTGAATTGTACTGTTTTGATGGACTACATTTAAGTAGACGGGTAATGCCGTACTGGGCAGACAATTTATAACATCTATTAACCACCTTTAAACTAAAGCTCGGGTGAGAAGGTGGACAGGCCGCCATCTCTAAAATCTCCAGCCGGTAGCACCATGATATGTAAAGAGTTACATTTCTTATGTTTCAACGCTAGATGCCTTACTCAAAAGTTGGATGAATTAATATGTAGAATACATTACAATGATATTGACATCATTTCAATAAGCGAAACATGGGGTGATGATAAATCATCTTGGGACACTATTATACCTGGTTATACTTCCTATACTTTCAATAGGCTAATCGAAGGGTGGTGGCGTTACTTCATTTATTAAAAATCATTTCAATTCTATTGATATTACAAATAAAATCAAACTACATGATAAACAAACTGAAACAATTTAGGTCAAGCTTAGTCTCTACATCTGAGACCTCATCCTGGGTTCTAGTTACCATCCCCAATTCATCAGTAGACATCCTAGATGCAGTTCTATCAGAAATTGAACATGCAAAAGCATTAGGCAAAATTGTTGTCACTGGCGACTTTAACATTGGATCAATTGATTGGCAGAAATTATGTGCAAATACTAATCAGGGTAAAAGTTACACACACATGTACTGAGTTGGGACTTAAACAGAATATACTTATCCCAACCAGAGGAGACAATATTTTAGATCTGGTACTCTGTGATGATGATACTTAGTAGATAATATTACAGTTAGTGAACCAATTGGTAATAGTGACCACAATACCATTACATTTAATATTGTACAAAGCTACATTTATAATTCCAACTGTACTAAAATATATCTTTATGATAAAGCCGATTTAGGCACAATGAAACATATTATTGTTGGCATCAACTGGGATTCTTTATTGACATGCTGTACCTAGAATTTTACTGGGAAAATTTTAAGAACATAATTTTTCAACTTAAGGAACTATATATTCCATCTAAAATTAAAAATAAGAACCAAAACAAAGTTCCCAAGTGGATGAACCAGTCTACTAAAAATGTATTAGATTAAAACGTAAGAAGTATATCAGATATCAAAAACTAAATCTTCTATAAATCGGACTTCTTACATACAGATACAAAAAATGCAAGATCATGATAAAATGGGCTAAAAGTAATTGGGAATATAAACTAGCATCTACTGCTAACAAATCCAACAGTAAGCATTTTTATTCCTACATTAACTCACTAAGAAACCAACCTGTCAAGTTGGTCCTATTGTCGATAATGATACTTTATTACATGATCAAAAAAAAATGGCTGATCTGTTTAATCAAAATTTCTGCAATAGCTTCTCTAATACTTAAAAATCGTCATATGACTCAGTTCTGTTAGTCACTACTAATATTCTACCAGTTAAATTTTCTACTAATGCCATCAAGGATAAGATATTAACACTTAAAGGCAAATACAGCCCAGGTCCAGACAACATTATGGACATTTATTATTTTATTGGTGGATGTTATTATATCTCCATTAAAATTGATGTTTGATCATTTTTGTCCATGAATTTTGTTCCACAGGACTGTCAGAGAAGCTTATGTTATCCCAATCCACAAAAAAAGGCCTAAAAATAACTGGGAAAATTACAGGCCAATAAGTTTAACATCCTCCGCTTGTAAGCTAATGAAAGGTTTAATCAAAGACATGATATCACCTATTTTGGATTGTTATGATGCTGAACAACATGGATTTAAAAGGGTAGAAGCTGTTTAACTAATCTAGTTTGCTTCTCAGAACAGATTAGTTCCGCACTTGATAAAAATATACTGTGACATAATTTACATCGATTTCAGTAAAGCCTTGACATCATGCCTCATTGGGCTCTAATTTCTGAACTCCATAAACTAAATATAAATGGCATTGTAGTTAACTGGATAATAAATTGGCTTCAAAATCATTCCCAGCAAGTCTCTATAGATGGGCACAAATCAGTTCGGGGTTTGTGACAAGTGGGTACCTCAGGGCTCGGTTTTGGGCCCATGCCTGTTTCAGGCTTTTATTGCTGACCTTACTACAGGCTGCTCATCCTTTTCCATCTAATATGCAGATGATGCAAAAATAGGTGGCCCCTGCACTTTGATTACCAAACTGACATTATACAAAGAGATCTTGATCACATTTCTACATGGTTAAAACCTGGGGTATGTCTTTGAATATCTCTAAATGCAAGGTAATGCATTTAGGTACCAGCAATTTACAAACCCCTTATTATTTGAATGGTACATTACTTGAAACAACTTCAGATGAAAGAGATCCGGTATAACTATTTCAGATAACTTTTCCTACAATAAACATGTTCATAACATTATTAACAAATCTAACAAAGTTATGTGTCTATCTTACGCAATATTAAATCAAGAAAGAACGACGTGTTATTACCATTATATCATGCATATGTTAGACTGCATTTGGAATATGCCTCCCAGCTATGGTGTCCATATAAAAATCTGAAGGCCTTTTAATGGAATCTGTACAGACGAAATTTACTAAAAGATTTCAGGGCTATATGATGTCTCTTATGAGGGTAGGTTGAATATTCTAAGACTTATGCCTCTATCCACACGCCGGCTTCATGGTGATTTAATGTTATTATACGACATCATTCAAGATCCCTATCTTTGTGTGAACTTGGTCTAGAATTTAAAAGCTGTTATCATAACATCAGGGGACATCCTTTACAGTTAGTCAGAAAACCCATTGTGAAAACAAGTTGTAAATACTTTTTCACCATTAGAGTTGTTGGTCCATGGAATAGACTTCCGCTTGAAGTTGTCATTAGTGAAACTAAAAGTATTTTTAAAACTAGATTAGATAACCTTATTAGTAATGGGTATGATCTTTCTTACTATATATTGGATTAGAATAGGAGCATCATGGGCTTGGCCTCTTCGCCTTGTACTTTCCTTAGTATGATCCTTAGTATGAATCTTAGCTGCCACCTTGACCATTCATCTAGTTTGCCTAAGCCCCTCGTCATTTTTTCCACCCTCCCAAGTGTCTTCCTTGTACCATGTAGGTTTTTAGCAATAATGTTTGTCTGGCAAAATATCAAGACACACATTTTTCTTTTATTTTCTTTCATTACTGAACCAAGATTCAGGATTTTAAAGTTTTAAATGTTTCCACTCGCTGCCATGCACGCCATGAAAAATGTGTTATCTTGGTACAATGTTGCACTGTTTAACAACAGAAACACGTGTAGCACTATCCTAACACATCCACAGTATGAATTTAACATGTAGATTCAACAGGTAACCTCAGCAGAAGAGATTTTTAAAGATGGTGAGTGGCAGCCATTTTTAATAACCTGAGTCATTAATTGCAAAATTAGCTATTAAAGCTGTTTTAACAATATCTGAGAATACTAAAAGTAAAATGAGCATGAAAATTAGGATGTTTGAAAAACACCTCTGCTAAAAACTATATGATGACAGTTTTTGCCAGCTAACAAATGCTGTTGCTTTAAGTTAAGTCTAACAGTTTAAAAGTTACAGCTTTCAAAATATAATTTCAAGCATTATTAAAATATTTGAAAATGTTTTTGGGGAAATGGTCTGAAGATATAAATGGTTGTTCAGTTTAAGAATAAATATGTTTTTCCTAGTCTAGTTTATAGAGTGCTAAGTTACTGTGGGGCCAGCTGTTGTTGCATTGTGTGGAAATTGGAAGGGTTGCGCCAGTGGAGACCACAGTGGGTTGGTACTGTTCCCACTGGGTAGTACTAATTTGAGACATAGCCCACTTAACTTCACTGGCTGCAGGCAATTTCAACACAAAATATTTGAGCACCAAATCCCACAGGAGTTAATGGCCCAGGTCCTTCAACCATACTTGAGCCTATAAAGCAGGTTAATGTATTAATATGTATGGTGACCAAGTTCTCAAAGCTGTTTTGACAACAACGAATACAGATTACTTATCCCTCCAGGACTTGGCGAGTCTGGTACATGTGTATCTGATGTCTCGGCTTGACTACAGCAATGCTCTTTACTTCAGGGTCAATGGTGGTATATTACAGCACCTGCCACTAATATAGAATGCAGAAGCCAGACTACTGACCAGCCTTCTGAGGACCTGTTATGTTACCCTGGTAATGCGGAACTGCTTTGGCTGCCAGTAAAATGGCATATTTTTTTAATTGATTTGCTGACCTACAAGGCCCAACATGTGTCACATGTCACCTAGCCCAGAAACTGCCCCCACCCCCCACAGGATGAAGTAGAGTATGAGAATCTGAGGGTACAGGAACTCCTAGGATGCAAAGTAATGAAAGAACCAGGGTGGTAGAGATAAAGAGGGAAATGAAAAGGAGCATTAAAAGTGAGGGAGGAAGGAGGGAGGGCAAAAAGAAAAAACAGGCAACAGCAGATTGGAAACAAAATCTGAAGGCCATGTGTAGGAATGCTAGAAGTCTAGGAAATAAGTGTCCGATCTAGAGGCCATCATGGCAGAGCAATTATGGCAGAAGGCAGCATCTTCACTATTGTTACCACTACTGGACATACTGGTTTAAAATGTATAGCGTGTAATATGTACACATTATTGACTGGGGACATTCTCGATCAACCCTACACATGTAATAAATGTCTTGAAATTGTGGAATTACTATACTATACTATTACTATATTAGAGGCTGGCTCTGGATATTGTGCCCATTACTGAGTCATGGTGCACTGAGAACTATGACTGAGACATGTCCATACCAGGCTATACTCTGTTCAGAAGACCAGGTGGGTGGGAAGGAAAGGAGAGGATGTGATACTTTATATGAAGGAAAGCATAAAAGCTGTGGAGATACAGGAATACAGGGAGAGGCAGAGGTACTGTGGTTCACTCTTGAGATGGGGAATGGAGCCACTTTTCACACCACAGTGATCCACAGACCCCAGTATGGGGGAGGAATTAGATATGGCACTGACTGAAACCACTGGTAAGATGGCAGAAAAGGGGAGTGCTGCTGGTGGGGGCTTCAACCTTCCGGATGTAGATTGGAGCCTCCCAGTAGTGACTTCTGCTAGAAGGAGGGACATCCTTGACTCTCTGCAGGGGACATTCCTCAGGCAACTAGTCATTGAATCCACTCATGATGGGGCAATACTGGACCTGGTGCTCAATACAAACTTAATAATAGGGACAGTGTTGTAGATGTCAAGCTAGGAGGCCACCTGGGGACCACTGATCACCGTGACGTGTGGTTCAATATAAGGACAGCTATGGAGTCAAACCACAGAAGGGTGAGCATCCCAGACTTCAAGAGGGCAGACTTTAAAAGATGGGTGAATGTCTCAGGGCTGACCTGGTGGGGATGACCTGGGTGGGTGGAGGAACAGTGAACAAAGATGATTGGGAGCATAGTGCAGACAACAAACTCTGTGTCAAGCAAGTGAGCAAATGCAAGAGGAAGAAGAGACCGCTATGGTTCTCAGAAGAGGCGGCTGAAAAGGTAAAGGATAAAAAGGTAACATTCAGAAGGTACAAGGAGATGCAAAAGGAGGAGGATAGGGAGGTGTATCTGGGAAACAGGGAATCAAGGAAAGCAGTAAGGAGTGTAAAGGCGCAACTGAAAACAAATTGGCCAGGGAAGTAATAAAAGGAACAAGACATTTTTAGATACAGTGTGTAAGTGAAAAGAGGAAGACTGGGGTGAGATTGTAAGGTTAAAAGGGAAGTGGGGACTGCAGAGGGGACCTGGACAAGGTAGACATCCTGAACAAACACTTCTGTTCAGTGTTTACAAAGGAAGGAAAAGGAGGGGCCACAAAAGTAGCAAAAGCTTTGGAGGGAGGGTGGCACTAGTCCTTTCTTGGAGGTGAGATTCCTGAAGAGACTTGTTAATCTGAAGGTGGACAAAGTAATGGGGCCAGATGGGGTGCAACCAAAGAGTACTGAGCAAGCTCAGGTAAATACCGGATGCACCTTTGACAGTTCTATTTAACAGCTCACTGGAAACAGGAGTGGTTCCGAGGACCAAAGGAGGGCTGATGTTGTCCCACTACACAAAAGTGGTAGCAGGGTATAGGCTGGAAGTCAGCCTGACATCGGTAGTGGAAAGTTAATGGAATCACTGCTGAAGAAAAGAATTGTGAATATCTTGAATATAGTGGGTTACAAGACCCAAGGTATCATAGTTTCACAGGGAGGTCATGTCAAAAGAATCTCAGAGATTTCTTTGACTGGGTTACAAAAAATTTAAATCAGGGTGGAATGGAAAATATGGCTACCTAGATTTCAGTAAGGCTTTCAACACCTTTACACATAGGAGACTTGTAAGCAAGCTGGGTAGCTAGGAGTTGGTCCAAAGGTGGTACACTGACTAAGAAATTGGTTAGGGGATAAGTGACAGAGGAAAAATAAACTGTGCACACACCAAACTTGAGAAAATAGAAGGTCTTTTGTTCAACAAACTGCATCAGCATGGCAGACAACTGGGCTAACATTCTATGTATCGACCCTATCACATGGGTCTTCCTCATTTTCTGAATAAAATACCTTCTATTTTCTCAAGTTTGGAGTGTCACAGCTCTATTTTTGCCTTTATGTTATTGTAATGGCTGTGGCACTTTCACAGAACTGATGTGTGTTCCTTTGTTGCTTTTTTCTAGATAAGTGGCAGACAGTGGTGGTAAACAGAGATCACCCAAGGAAAGGAGGGTGACCAGCAGGGTGCCCAGGGTCAGTGTTGGGACCAGTCCTCTTTAATAGCTTATAAGTGACACTGCAGAGGAGCTGGATGGGAATGCTTGCCTCTTTGTGAATGACACCAAAATCTACAAAAGAGTGGACACTCTTGGGAGGTGGGGTGGAAACCGATGAGCAGAGACATGAGAAAACTAGAGGAGTGGTCAAGAGTATGGCAGCTGGGTTTCAATGCAAAAAGTGCAAAATAATGTACTTAGGGCACAGAAACCCAGGGACAGAGTACAAATGGGTGGAGTGGTATTGATGACCACCAAGCAAGAAAGAGACCTGGGGTAATCATATTGAATGACCAAAAGGTGACCAGGCAGAGTGACATGCAGTCAGGAGGGCTAGTGGGATGCTGGGGTACACAGGGACGGGTATCACCAGCTGAAAGTGGGAGGAGGTGTTGCCTCTGTATAGATCACTGGAAAGACCCCACCTAGAGTATCAGGTCCAGTTCTGGAGACCACATCTCCAGAAAGATATATAAAAGACTGGAGCAGTCCAGAGGCGGGCAACTAAAATGGTGCAGGGTCTGCATCAAAAGTCCTATGAGGAGAATCTAAAGGACCTCAATATGTACACCCAGGAACAGAGGCAGGAGAGAGGATATGATAGAGACCTTTGATACCTCATGGAAGTAAATAAGGTACAGGAGAGAAGTATTACTCAGAAGACATGGTGCTTAAGAGCAACGGGACATGCCACAAGCTTGAGGGTGTAGATTCAGTAGTGCTGGAAGGAAGTAATTCTTAACAGAAAGAGTGGTGGATTCTGGAACAGACTTCCAGTGGAGGTGGTGAGGAGAAAACAGGGTGAGGTTCAAGAATGTATGAGATAACCACAAGGGAATCATAGTAGAAAGGAAGCGAGGGGTAGAAAGAGCTGTAGATTGGGCATGGTCTGAGGTAATAGTGTTGAGGAATGGGCAGACTGGATGGGCCAAGCAGCCCTTATCTGCCATCAAATTCATGTTTCTATGTTTCCTCTCCACTCAACTGAGGCGGTCCTCTTGTCAGTACCCAGCACCCCATTAAATACCTTAGGTTACTGGGTCTTTGAGGTGTCCAGCCTGGTTCTTTGGAATTTGTTCTTGATGGCCAATAAAGAGGCTCCTCAGTGGAGGCTTTAAGAGGGGTCTGAAACACATCTTTTAAAAAAGTAACCCTCCAAAAGGTGTAGGCTTACCTGACTTTTATTTCCCTAGACTGCCTACAGGTATCCAAAGTATAATTTTAGAAGGAACCATGCAAGTCTTTGGCTACAGTGGAAACAAACCAAGACTTTAATGGTTTAAGTTCAAATATCATTAAGCATGTGAAACAAGAGATGCTTAATCAGTTATGCCCCGACTTCCCCTTAGCACCAAGGCAATAAAACTGACACTCTGGGACCACAGGGGAGTATTTACTGTCTTAAAAGGAGGAATTCCACTTAGGTGCTTTTAATGTAAAGACATGTTTTCAGTGCTCTTTGTTTCCAGTATGACATCATGCTAGTCTGTCCCTGCTTCTATTTGGGGGTCATTAAGATGCAATAAAAGATAAGCTCCTAAGCCATATTCGAGCTGCAGGTAGTGGAGGAGAAGGAGTCAGCCTTTAGATCTCACAGAGTGAGGAAGCTTGAAGCTACTGACAAAGCTATCATAGGAAGCCTGCCGGGCTTCCACAGCCACTTGGTCAGGAAGATTTCAAATGTTTTACAACCTATAAAGTACAGAACCTCAACTGTGTGTTTGCTGATGTGTCAGAATATCATCTTTGAAGAAAGACACTGTTCCAGTTTGTTCCGTGAAAGGAATCAAAAGCTTGCTGATCCAGTAATTGTGTCCTAGCTACCAGCCTGCAATATGAACCTGATATTGTGTGTGAGTACTGCTGTGTAAAAGCCTGCATCAATCCTGCAAACAGTCTGGGAGAATGGCTAGCTAGTGCTACTGCCACGTACTAGCTAATGCCCACACCAGGATTCGTAGTTTAGACATATGTGTGTGTGTGGCATGGCCCCGCTCCTTAGACTGATCTGTCCTGCAGAAGAGGAAGAGGGAAGAGCCAGAGTGGTACAGATGGCTGGGACACAAAGTGCCTGATCTACATCCAGAGGTACCTGAGACCTACGTTTCTAGCTGCCCCCAACTGCTTAACTGAACCATCAGCATGAGAGGACCTGCAACTGCAGGACAGAGGAAGTAGAGCCCTAGCTGACAGGAAAGCTGGTACATCAGAACTGTGAGTATTCTTGGGGCATGCCCTGCAACTGGGAACATTTGTACAAAGTTTTGCCACCAAATCTACAGATTTGGCCGACAGGCTTGAGCTACAGATACCTCATTTGGAGGATTTTGCCATTTAAGCATTGCATGGCCAGTGGGGTTTTGGGTTTTACTGCTCTACTTGTTTTAAAGTGTACCACCGCTGGCCAACCAGCTTCAACATCACCAGGCTTCCCCTGCCTTTGGCTGCATACTCAGCGAAGAACAGGAAGCTGCCTTTAGGGTTAAAGGGTGAAACTGATACCAATGGGTTCTGCCCAGTACAAGTGGGCTGGCAATATAGAAGGTTTCAGTATTCACTCTGCCACTGTATTGTGTTGCCTGGTGGGCGGTGGGCAATGTTATTGTTGCTGTCAGTGTTACTGTCATTGTCACAGTTATTGTTATTATTGCTGTTAGCATTACTTTTACTTTGTTAAAGTGTTTTACTGGTCGAGCCTAGTCAAGCACTTAATTTTGGTCCTGCAACCAGAGTTAATGAGTTTCTGCCAAAAACATTTTTGCTTTACATTCCCTTGTCCCTTGTGAATATTCCCCAATAAATATTTTATTGATATTTTACACTTTTCTCATGAGCATATTATAAGTGGTAAGGCACTCATTTTATTTTTGTTGAATTTAAGGTTGCACTGTAGCTTTTTATGTGTGGGAGTACACTGTTGGGAGGTGGGCAGGTACAGCATTGTAGGGTTGTAGTGCCTGACACAAGGCACACTTAAATTGTACTGTGGGTGGAGGCACCGCACTAAATTTAAAAGATTTGGATTCAAACCGCCAATCAAGAAAAATCAGAACCCAAGTCCTCAACCTTGCTTGAGCCCACAGGGCAAGGGAAGAAACCGCAATATCAACGCTGACCCACTTACAATTTTGGTGGCACTGTTGGGATCTCCTGTTTTACCAGTCAGTCTTCACATGGCATTAGTGCAGATGACAACATTTTGGTTCCCCAACCCCAAAATGTTGTTTAGAGCAGGTGATGTAGAAATGAACCCTGACCACCAGTTGTTAATAATGTGGATGGTCCCTGTGGTATGTCCCAAACTTCCTCTTTGTAAATAGCCATGGCTTCAAAATTCTTCATTTGAATGTTCAGAGCTTGATCCCTAAGATTGCTGATATTGAACAGTTCACACAAAGTGGACTCCCTTGGACTGGCTTATCTACAGACAGCCCAGGAATAAGTGTAAAATTCCTGTACAAAAGCTAAGAGATACCATCTCAAATCTCTTCAAACAGAGCATCTAAATAACCCAAAGGAATTTTGGAGACAAGTTAATGCTTTAGTAAAAGGAAAGACTGCAGAAAACCCAAGCTCTGTTTCTATCAATGGCACCACCCTCGACAACGCACTCTCCATAGCCACTGGATTTAACAATTTCTTCACTGACCTCCAAAATACACCTCAGTCTTTCACAATGCTACTCTCTTCCTACAACTCTCCCACCCAACCTAGGGGTCATCCTGAATTACATTTGAAGCTAGCCACATCAAAGAGGTGCAGCAACTTCTATCTAACCTAAAACCGGAGGGCTCTCCGGATAACACTGCTGAAACCAAAATTTCTTAAGCTGGGTGCCTTTGCCCCAGCTCGCCCCATCTGCAACTTGTTCAACTGGTCCTTCCTCTCTAACACTGTGCCAGATAAGTGGAAGGTGGCAGTAGTAGTCCTGGTCCACAAAGGAGGACCAAACTCCATCATAGAAAATTTTCGCCCTGTATCTCTACTTCTCTTACCTGGCAAAAAATCCAAGAGCGATCGCTCATAATGATCTCCAAGACTACCTCAATCCCACAAGTTGCTATCACCCTGCCAGCATGGCTTTAGAAAGAATCACAGTGCCCTCACTGCATTCATAAAAGTAACATCTGACATCTTCCACGCAATGGATAAGGGCCAGGCCACTGGAGCCATATTTGTGGATCTCACAAAAGCATTTGGCCTCATGAACCATGGGCTGCTGCTTCACCAGCTACATCTACTTGGCCTGGACTACAGTGCATTGCACTGGATGAAGAGCTATCTGTCTGGTCAATCCAAGAGAGTTAAGTGGGATGGCTCCCAGTTGGAACAAAAACAGTTTCTATGGTGTCCTACAAGGCTTAATTCTGGGCCCCTTGTTATTTTTGCTCTTATCAATGACCTCCCAACTTCTGCGGGTGCCACAGTTCACCTATACACAGACGATGCCATCATCTACAACCTCTCCAGATATTGACCAAATCAATCGGAACCTTGCTCTCTGACTTCGCCTCCCTGGGAGCCTGGTTCCAATGTAATCATCTTGATCTCAACTCAAAGAAAACAAAATGCATGGTCTTCACCTATCGGCCTTCAAAAAGCTTAACCCACCTACCCATAGTATTTTAACTAATAAGTGTGACCCGCTAGAGGTAGTTCACTCCTTCAAATATCTGGGTGTTACCTTGACCCTGCCCAATCGCTCAACTCCCATGTCTCTAGCACTATCAAAATCTCAATCAGAAACCTCGACTCCTATATCGCATGCGCCCACACCCTCACACTTGCCTCTTGCCAAAAATTGCTCCTGCATCCCTCCTTCCCTAATATCCTATGCTGCACCCCTCCTACTCTTCACTAACTCCTCCTCCATGTCCCTCCTCTCTCAGGCATACCACAGGGTTGGTCATTTTGCCATGGGGACACCTACCCGTTCTTACCACTGTGATGTTCTTGCCTCACTGGGGTGGCCCTCCTATAGGGCAAAACTGAGGTACTCCACCTTGAGCCTCATGTTCAAGCTTGTCCACAAATTCACCCTCCCTGCCTCAAGGAACTTATACGCCCAAACCAGCATCACACATACTTTGCTCTACCGCTCTTCCTTCTCATCGTCCCCAAAATACATCTTGCTGTATCCAGACGCCTTTTCATATGCTGCTCTAACTGACTGGAACTCCTCCCTCCATTCTCTCATGCTCCTCCCTCTTGCAATTTCAGTCCCATCTGTCTGCCTTTCTGTCTTCCTCTGCTACCTGCTTCTGCTTTTGCTGAAGGGTGCCTACCCAGAAACTCCCCTACCTTACCTACGGCTGCCTCCTCCTGCTTTATCCTTCTCCCACTCCACTACTACTGCACCTAGCATAATAGGAGACTAATGAGTGTAGAATTCTCTGGTCCTAGTCACTCCCATGTATATTATTAGTATGTTTATTATGAAGTTTTGTGCTATAACTGCCCTGTATAAAGCCCATCAGGCATTCAATTCATGCACCACTTGTCAAATCTGCTGTCAATTGCTTGTGTACTTGCAACATTTTGTCTTGACATGTACTCTGCCTTAATGCCATCCTTGCAACATGAGAACTGCATTGCTTGTTGCACTTATACCTTCGCTGTTGATTCTCGAACCCACACAACCCTGAAAAAACGGACTTTAATTGTCTCAGTGGACTTACCCAGTTACCAAAACTCAAATAAATAAATAAAATAAATAATTGGTTGTCATAAACTAGATGTTATTGCACTCGGAGACATGGTGAAAACCTTTGGTTCCCGATAGTGCATGCAGTGTTACAGGATTTAAATTAGTTTGTGCTGATCAGAAGGGAAGGAAAAGGTGGGGTGTATTGGTTTATTACAAAGATCATTTGCAAGTTAACATCCTTGGGTCAAGTTGTAGTGAGGAATGTCTGACTGACTGGCTGCTGTTACAGTTTGTTTTGGGAGGTAAGAAATATCTACTGTTGTCTATTTATACAATCCCCCAGTGTGGTCTAGACGGCTTAAATAACTATCTTGAGGTGGCTGCCTCATATATTCAGAGATATGATATGGTTATTCTAGGGATATGAATTTAAATTGGTTTGCAAGGAAAGCAAGGGTTAGAATCTCCTCTTCAATTGTATGAGTTAGTTCAATGCATCAATGAGCCTACCTGCTTAAATTCTTTAACTTTAAATCATTCTATACTTGATTGGGTTCTTATAAATATTTTACATATTTTATGTTGCAAATAATATGAGAAGAATGTCTGAGTTTGGTGTATTAGCTGACTCTATGAGTGATCATGAGGCAACGACAGTGATGAATTTCAAACACTCTAAACCCACTCCTTGTTTAACTCAAGCTTGCTCTTTTAGAAATGCTAATCTTGATAAGTTATATTTTTATTTATCTTCATTGATTGGTCCTTTTAGAGTGCATTCCTTTTTGCAATTTAGTTTTTATTGCAACATTTTTAACATACATGGACATCTTAAACCCCAAAGACGAGGTAATCTCATGCAACAATAATACATAGTGTTATGCATGATTAGACACAAGACACTAGACAAAGAATAACTGGAAAGGGAAGAGTCCTCTAATCTTACCCGAACCCCGCCCTTCACCCTCTCCCCCTTAGATAGGCCCAACTCTGAACAGTCATCCTGGTAAATTAATATGTAAACAACTTCGAGTGTTAACCTTCATGAGGTTATACTAGTGACCCGGAATATAAATCCATAAGTGGAGCCCAGACTTTATTGAAATTAGACAATCTATTCTGTAGACTGGTAATCGCCTTCTCTAACCTAATATTACCTAAGAATTCTGCCAGCCATTCTGCATATGGAATAGGAATGTCATCCTTCCAGTGGTGAAGTACCAGCTTTTAACAGACATGGATATTAGAGCCATGTGATATTTTCGCATTTAACCGGGATTACTAAGAAATTCCTAATAAACATATATCAACTGTAAATAAATCCTCAAGACCTAAGAGGATCTGCTCTTTGCTTGATCTGACATCAAAGGAGGCAACTTTAGGACATTGCCAGAATATATGAACTAAATTGCCTTCCCTTGGCCACATCTCCAACAGGTCACGGAGCCACCCCTAGGAAACTGCGATATTTTCTGAGGTGTGAAATATAAATTATGTAAGATACGAAATTGCACAAGCCACAGCCTATCCTGGGTAATATATGTGTGGCATCCAGCGCCAAAGTGACTCCCAATTAAAGGATACATCCAGTAATAATTTATCCCAACACTTGGAGGTCTGATAGGTTCAGGATATACAATATTATAAAGAGCCTTAGGTTTTGGACACCTATGAGGGCGGTTAACAATCAATAATTCTCTAGCAGGAGGAAAAGCTTGATTGCTGAAGATTGTTCCCAATGTAGCCAAGAGAATATGTCGCAATTGAAACACTTTAAAAATGTAAACGGTAGGCAACTCCAATTTTCTTAGAATGTCTTTAGTTAGACTCCATTTACCGTCCCTTCCCGACCAGAACTCCCTGAGCTTTGCTCCTTGGAGCTGTGGTAACCAACAAGGGAAATAACTTTTCCCTCTAATTTAATATTTGGATTACCCATTAGGGGCTGCTCTGAATCACATTTTGGATTATTTTTAATAAAAGAACAAAATTGGGAATGGACTCTAACAGACGTAGCAATTGGAGAGTCCTGCCAAGACTTGGGAAGAGATTTTGGCTGCACAAAAGGAGAGCCAAGGGGTCAGATTATGAGAAAGAATTAAGGCAGATTCTACTTGGAACCAGAGCGGACTATATTTACGAGATTATTGAGATTACTTGAAGTAGCCACCTCAAATATTTGGTCATATGACTGGCCCAATAATAAAACACACGTATGGAACTCTTAAGCCTCCTTGAACTTCGGGCAGTTAACTTATAAAAAGCAAACCTGTGCCTTTATCCTCCAGATAAAATTAGTGAAAATAGCGTGAGTTTTTAAACCATGTGAGAGGTAGCCAGACATTGAGGAGATGAAGTGGGTAGAATATCCATGGGAAAATGTTCATTTTATGAGACTTATCCTGCCCCAAATCGTTAGAGGCAGGAGGACCACCTTTAAGTCCTGAGTAATAATATTTAAAAGAGAATCCAGATTATATTTACTCATTAGGATCTATTCCTCACAAGAGTGATACCGAGATATTTTAGTGATTTCTGCCAAGACAAACCTAGAGCAATAACCTCATTCCTAACTACTCGATAGTTAAGTGGGAACACCATCGCTTTACCTAGATTTAATTTGTAATTTGACCACTTACTATAAGTCTCTATCACCTCAGAAGATGAGAAATAGTTTTACTTGCTGGGAGGTACAGAGAAGCAAGTCATCTGTGTAGGCTAATGCTTTGATTGTAAACTTCTGGACTGGAATTTCGTGGATGTTGGGATCTTTCACTATTCTCCGGATAAGGGTTCCAAATATAAATTAAAAAGCAAAGGGGATAGTGGACACCTTGCCTTGTACCGGATAATACCGAATCTGTCTGAGCTACATCCATTGCAGAGCACACTGGCAGATGGGAAACGATAAAGTGCTTTGATCCAATTTTGAAATTCTAATGGAATACCAAAAGCCTGTAATGTGCGGAAAAGAAAGCTCCAATCGATTAGATCAAATGCCTTCTCAAGGCCCAAAGAAACAAGTGCAGCGGGATAATCAGCATCTTTGGTCACCGAAGACATGTTCCAGAGTTCGAATGTGATCACTGGCCAGTCTGCTTCTCATGAACCCAACTTGCTCCCCACCGATTAAGTCAGGGAGAACCATACTTAGCGTTAGCCAGAAGTTTACTAAGAATTTTAAGATCTTGATTAAGCAGGAGATTAGCGATAACTGGTTACTTCTTCTGAGGTTTGCCTGGTTTTAAATGAGCACAATTATGGCCTCAAAGAGTGTAGTATCTGTACATTTTGCATCTAATGCTTGCTGAAACATTGGTAAAAGTAAAGGCATTATGCTTTTCGTGAATACTTTATAAAATTAGGGAAAACCATCCGGGCCTGGTGATTTATCATTGGGGAGACTATCAATTACTTGAATAATTTATTTCGTTAGGGCGAGCACAGAACTGAGGCCTGTTCAGGTTCAAGGGCGGAGAGATGACTCTCGCAGATATTGATCTAAATCCTGCTGTGAAGGTGTTGTCATCAAGTAGTATAGGGTTTGATAAAACTTTTGAAATTCTGCTGCATCGCCTTTAGAATCAACAATCAAAGAACCACTATGGGTACGTGATAGCCCTAATAAAATTGGTGGATTCTTGTTGTTTAATTCTGGCAGCAAGGAGGCGCCCACCTTTTCTCCTTGATCAATACAAGTAGCTTTAGCTTTTAGTATTAGATATTCCGCTTTCTCTCTAAGTAGCTCCAAATAGGAACTTCTAAGTTTAACCAACTTTAGTATAGTCTGTTCCGGGTAGAGGGTAAGATTTGATTCTATGTCCCGAATCTGATCAAGAATTTCCCTCAATTTGCTTTCCTTAAGCCTTTTGTTCCTAGAGGCTACCTCAATAAATACACCCCTTAAATAGGCTTTGAATGCCCCCCTTCTATATCTGTTTTTTTGTTGAGTGCAGATTATCAGCTATGTATTGGGTAATTTGAGCGTTAATGTAGTCTACTGTTGTAGGATCTTTGAGAAGCTGATTGTTTAGCTTCCAATGACCTCTTCTCTCGGAATACCCGTAAGGAAAGTTGACATGTTACAATAAAATGGTCAGATGGAGGACCTGATTGGATAGCTGAATCAATCACTCCTCCTATTAAACATTGCGATATTAAATGTAATCGATTCTTGAGGAAGTTTATGTACAGGAGAGGTAAATGTAAGCTTCTTCTCATTTGGGTGCATACCGCCAAATGTCTCAAAGATCTAAATCGTCCATGGCCCTTTGTGCCGGCGATAACCCCTTAAGCTGCTGACCTGTCCGATCTGTATTAGGATCGAAAACTATATTTAAATCACCCCCAAAATTATTGGATCTTATTAAAGGCATGAGTTTGGCTATGAGTTCCATAAAAGTCCGGAGAATCCACGCTTGGGCCATAGACACTTCCCAACAAAGTTCTAAATTGAAAAGTCTACCCTGAACTAAAATGAATCTGCCATGAGTATCTCCGATAACTTTACTTGATACAAAGGAATTTTATTTCTAATCAAGATCATGACCCCACAGCTCTGCCTTGTGCCCTGAGCCGCAGACTTGCCCAATCTGCTGTTTTTCATATTCAGCTCTTCTGTAATCAGAAGATGGGACTCTTGGATAAATGTAATATCAGACCTCAGGAATTGCAAATGCTTGCATACCTGGTACTGTTTAAGTTTTGCCTGAGACCCTTAACATTCCAAGTGGAAATTATTAAGTTATTCGCCATCTGAAAAGATAAATTGATGTATGAAGCAGCGCTCCCAAACACTAGCCGTATTCTGACCATCATTAATCTGGGCTCAACTTTGGATTTTTGATATGGGCCTATTCCACCCTCTCCCCAATGCCATTCAATCCCATTGATGAACTTAATATCAACAACCCAAATAATCTCCTCCCTCCCCACCTGGTAAGCGCTATGGTCTGCAAACCACAGGACCCTGCATGATGCACTCCACCCTCCAGCCCTCCCTTCCCACCATCCCGACTTATTATAGGAAGGGCCCAGAAACAACTATTAATGCTCTAATCTGAAATATTCTATGATCTGCATTAAATCTCTACCCAAACCGAAACCTCATATTGTTAGAACCAACTCATCTTGGATAGTAACATTTGACTGAAACCAACTCCTGAACAAGGCAGCTGAGGAAAAGGTTCCCTCAATTCCCTAACGGGATGTAAATTCTGGTTTGCCCTGCCAGTATAGTTATTGAGCATGTAATCATAATAAATGAAATACAATATCCATAATACTGATGCAAAGCCTCCAATGAGCTAAAAGCATGTGGAGCAAATTTCAGTCTTTCTCCCTAAAGAAGGTAAGAGAATGATGTCCAAATGGGAGATACCCCAGGATAACAGGAAACAGTAAATACAAGAATTAAACAACACAGCTGAGAATAGGAGTTAGCGATCAGTCCCATTCATGCATTGTTCAAGACTGGGAATATTGGCCCATCTCAACCCTCTTGCATAGGGGCCGAGAGGCAAGACATCACAGAGTGGTAAGGCAGTTACTCCCATCGACAAGCAGAAGACATCTCCAGGACGTACGAGTCTTCAGATCATCTGAAAGAAAGAGAGAAAGGAAAAAAAAAAAGGGGCGGAGGGGAAGAATATGGACAAAAAGAAGGGGAGGGAGAAAGAGGAAGAGAGAGGGAAAATCAACTATTCATAGTCCTGGGACCTCTGCTATATTACTATGGGGATGCACAAAAACAGGTCGGTATCGCTGATGAAACTCGATGGAATACCAGCACCCACGATATTGAGCCCCAAATTTCACGCCTGTCAAGTACCAATATATCTCCTGAATTAGAGCACCCCTAGGTCCTGGGAGAAATGACTTGGGAGACCATGTAACACAATACATGATAAGGGGATGTTCACCATACGCCCAGAGGTTTATTAGCGATCAGAACAGATAATGTGCCCTCCTTATCGGAATAATGTCTCAGTCTGTGGGTGCCTCTTGTTACAGTCCATGGGTACCCCTAGTAAATACCAGTCTTGAAGAAGCAGGCTTGGTGATAATCCACTGATAAAGGAATGTAAGCCATCTGCAGTATATTATTTACAGTATGTGATCTCCTCTGCTCGGTGTTCAAATGTCTTTGAATAAGTTCGAAAGGCATTCTTGAGCCCCTTCTTGGCAGAATCGAAATCATCAAATGATGCCCATGATCCTGAGATAATGACACCAAGCTTGGCGGGTAGGACATTCGAATTTCACACTTGCAGCAATTAATTTCAAACTAGGGATGAAACTGGGCTCTTCTTTGTCTGATAGAAGCAGGAAGGTCCTGCACAATCCGAATCCTGGTATCCTCCCACCGTATCTCCTTAAGCTCTTTTAGCTTATTAAACATATGCTGGCGTTCCAGATAATTTAAGAATTTTATAATCAGTGGGCGGGGGCTCCAGACGGTGGCTTGGGGGAAGGGCCCTTTGTGCACGCTTGATGATATAGCTCAACCAAAGGGTGAAGGCCCTGCTAGTTTTTCAATGAGCTTTTGATAAAACTAATAGTATCTGCCCCTTCAGCCCCTCAGAATACCAATGATTACTGCGTTATTTCGCGATCATGACTTTCTAAATCTTCTATTTTTCAATTCTATTTTGGCAAGCTTTTGCCTAATCGCAGTAACCTCAGGCTCCAACTTATCTGTTCTTCTCTCTAGTGAGCTAATCCTCGCGTTGTCATCTGGAAACTTTTGCTGCAGATCTTCCATTGCATGTGTTAGGGATTTAGTTCGGCAGTAATCACTAAAATGCTTTCCTTAAATGGGGAGAACTCCAGCAGAAATCTATGCAGTGTGAGCAGCTGCTGCTCATCAGAGACAGTCTCCGATACCTGGGCGTCTTCACTCGCAGAAGCCTGGCTTTTTGAGGCCTTTTCCGGTGTTGAAGGCGCAGTGTATCTGGATCGCACATGAGCATCTCGCCGATGGTCGAAAAAGCACTGCTTTGACGAATTTTCCCTGAGTACCAGCACTATTGCAAATTAGGCAAATTGTCGAAAACACACGCAATTAAAGCCGGTTTGGTAGGTCGGAGGACCGAGCTACGGAGGAGAGCTGCCTTCAGGGTGACTGCATCACGTGACTCTCAGAGTGCATTCCTGATGTTGATTTAGCATTGATTATTTTTACACGCAACTTCTCCCAATTCAAGATGTCTTATTTCCTATTCATATCTTAAGACATAGAGGAACCCCAAAAGGCTGAGTTTCAGTAGTTATTAGGAAACTAATTAAGGAAAGAAATTCAGCCTGGGCAGGATATAAAAGTCACCCTAGTATAATGACTATGAATAACTACGTGGACTTAAGAATCTGGTATCATTTGCAGTGAGGAAAACAAAAAAGATTATTTCAAGAATCAGTTTGAATCCAGTTGCCTGAATCCTAAAAAATTTTGGGATAATATTAACAACCTACTATCTCCTAAAGTCAAATCTAATATTCAAAGGTTACTGTTAATAAAGTAGACATTACTGATCCCTTAGAAATTAATTTATTAAATAATAAATTCTCAGACCTGTCTAGTTTTCAGTCCAATGTTCCCAGTCTGGAATGAATAGTATCGAATGTCCAGACACCCCAGTAAAATTGACTTATGTTTATGTTTAAAGAGATTACTCAATCTGAAATTTTGAAGCTTCTTAATACTATTCCGGATAGATTTTCAGATGGTGGGGTGGACTAGATGGCAGTTTCTTAAAGTTAGCTTTACCATTTATCAACAATCCATTATTTTACATTTTTAATTTATCTTAGTTACATGTCAGTTTCCTACAGACTGGAAAAAATAAGGATTGTCCCTATTCCTAAAAAAAAAAAAAAAAAAATGCAGTTATTCTAGATGACTTTCAGCCAATCTGTATTCTAAATCCTCTTAGTAAAATGCTTGAGAAAGTTGTTGCTCGACAGATAGATGATTATCTGACTACTTTTGAAGTACTTGAGAACCAACAACATGGTTTTCATTAATATCATGGAACTGGGCCTGCCTTGGTTAGGTTCACGGATGCTGTCCTGCGAGGGTTTGATAAGGGTCAGTTGACGGGGCCGTGATCATGGACCTGATCAAGGCATTCGATTTGATTGATCACAAACTTTCCTGTTCTAAACTGAAGAATATTGGTTTCTCTGAAGCTGCTGTGTCATGGATTGGGGATTACCTGTCAAATCGATGCTAGTTTGTTTAAGTTGCAAATGCTGTTTTCGAACATGTCCCAAATATCTTGTGGTGTCTCTAGGGGTCCATTTTGAACCCCTATTATTTTCTTTATTTATTAATCAGGTCTCCCAGTTATGATCTTTTAATGATTCTATTTTGTATGCTAATGATTTGATTATTTTTCCCAATCCAAGTCAGTATCTGAATTATCTCTTGCATTAGAAAAGGATTTTGGGGAAGTTTGCTCATAGTTTACCCATAATCCTATGGTGTTGAACTAAAGAAAAACTAAGACAATGCTTTTTAGGATGCCATCTATGGTTAGGGACAATCCGGGCTAGTTTTGCCTGATCATCTTGGGTGTCAGATTGATCAGGTTAATCAGTTTAGATATCTTGGTGTTCTTTTGGATCCTGGGCTAACTTTTTCTTTGCAGGTACAGTCTGTTGTCAAAATTATTAATCAAAATTTGGCTTACTTTATAAATTCAAATCATATTTACGGTGGAGACTAGAAAGGTTGTTACCATTGGGTCACTTCTTCCACATTTTGATTACAGTATGTGTCGAACCTCTATTTCAACTTGGGTTTGAAGGAATTGCATTCGATTAACGGTGGTCTACAATAATATTTGCAGGTTTGTTCTTGCAGTCCTAGTTTGTACTCATGACTGTGGTCTGTATTCATCACTGGGTTGGATGTCCCTCTTTCTAGGACTTGAGTATCCTTTGGGTTGTAACATTTTAAATGTCTTTTTATAAATCCTTGTTTCCTCTGTTAGGTTTAGTTTTGACTAGCTCCATGCTGCCCAGTCTTACATCAGCAAATGGCATGTTATTGAATGTAGTTAAATCAAAGCTAAGATTGGACCACATGAATTTTAGTGGCTGCTCCTATTTATTGGAATGCACTGCCGATTCACATTCGTCAGGCCTCTTCTCTTGTAAATTTTAAGATGAAGTTAAAGCAATATTTATTTCAGATTTCTGTATGTAATTGTTATATGTAGAGTATTTGATATGTTTACTGTATGTTTATTGTTGATTTTGTTTGATTTGTTTGATGTTTTTTGTCCTGGTCAGCCTGAAAAGGGACCCTTGGTCCAGTGTCCTACTCCGTTAACAAAGAATAATTGAAATTAAATTACCAGTTGTCATGGCATGTGAAAGGCTGATCAACTGATATGCAGGTGAAGATTTGGATCTTCTGAAATCCATATTGTTCCTTGAGTCCCACTTGGGACTGATATTGACAGAACTGAAGAAGTTTCATCTGAGTGAAATGTCTTGGCAAAGTAGCTGCCTGAGGACATTCCCTGAATAGTAACACCCAGAGTTTAATGGTGTAGATAGAGTGCCACAATTCCATGGATGCCACTAGGATGCTCAATGTACTGTGGTCAGATGGAGATAGTGCCGGGTGAACCATAGAGATGCATGCCAATGTGACACCCCAAAGGTAGAGGCCCAGCCTGTTAAAAAAGCTTTGAAGAAAGGTTATGCTAGTGGCTGCAAGTGGAAGAGAAGTCAGCTAATGAGTTCCAGATGCTGTTAGGTGACCGGGGAGGTAGGCCTCCCTCAGAACATAGGAGCCAGACTTGCCAGGGAGTCACCAGTATCCAATTTGTATAGAAGGCTGAAAATCTTCTCAAGTGCAAAGCCATTCCTGCATGATAAGATGACCTAGAAACTTGGATGGATTATGCTGCTGCATTGATCCAAGATTAGCAAAGCTCTGAAGCCAAGAAGAGAAAACAACATAGGAAAGCCTCTGAGGTCCTGCATTAGAGACTGCTCATTCTTTGACGTCCATGGATCCAGATGCTCCTGCCCAAGGGTATCTAACTACATTGGAGAATGTCTCCAGAAGCACAGAATCAGTGATGATCTCTAGTGGAAGTTCAAGATGACAAAACAATGGAAAGGAGAACCATTGTCCACCTTTTGAACCACCTAGAGAGGACCTTGCAAAGAGTAGGGTCACAGACAGGGGAATTCAAGAATGCATGGGACAGACATAAGGCAATTCTAGAGGGGTAGGAAGAAGTAGGCTGTTGGTTAACTAGGATTTGCAGCTTATCCAATAGGTAGAGAAACAGGTAGACTAGGTGGGCCAAGCGGTCCTTATCTGCCATCAAAGTCAATGTTTCTACGTATTTCGGAAGGGAGGTGTGGTATCCCAGAACCTGAACCGGATGAGACTGGAACATGTGCTCAAGGCTGCCTGACATTCCACATTGTTGATTCTCATGTTATGCCTGGCTGAGAGAAAGGGCAACCCTCCATGTCACAGAATGCTAATGAGAGAAGTCTGTGAAACTGAGGAAGAAGAGGAATGATGGGAACCTACCATGCCTCAGCAACTGTCACAGAGGCATAGAAAATGTACCTCTACAGCATCTCAAGAGTTGAAAGAACTATTGAAAGAATACAAGGATGTGATTGCCAAAGTCAAAATAGCTCCAAATAGTAGACAGAATGCCCACCAGAGCCAAAGTGTTGCTCCAGCTAGCCAGAACCTTTTCATGATGGATGTAGGAGTGCAAGCACAGACACCACCTGTCACTTGTGACCTCCAAATGTAAGTCAGTGAGTTGCACAGTCTGGTAACTCAACTAAAGAGATGCAATACACAGTCCATGGCCTGGCAGGAAGAGAGAATTACAGAGCGAGAACAAGCTGCAGTCAACACCCCTGTCAGAGCCCCAAAACCCTATCCTCCAAAACAATGTAACAGAGACTGAGACCACCTCTTGAATCACCACCCAGACCACGTCAGTACAAAGAGGTGTTTTGTCACAACTGTGGAAAAGATGGACATCTGAAGAGAGAAAGTGTTGGTCATAGGAAAATCTGCGGAGAATCAACTCTAAATTGCTTGAAAGAACTCAGAGCAAAAATCTTTCCCAGGGCCAAGTGAGGGAGTGCACTGGAGTCTCCTCTGTAAGATGCTCTAGAGTAGAGAGAGAGCACCAGGACCACTACTATGGTGCTAAATGTAGGGATCACTCTGAGGAAGCTTAGTGGTTGCTAAGCGAAGCGTCAGTAGTTAGTGGCATTAGCCATGATGTCATCTCTATGCATTCGGTGGTATAGTACAACACCTGAGTGGGTGTTGAATTACTTGCTGCACTTTGTTCTACAATACATAGTGAGCTTTGTTACTACAGAGACCATTTCAGTCTGCCTCTTTGACTACAGATGCCTTTTACTTGACTCTGTCTGTAGATGCTGCAAACCTTCTGTGAACCCCACAGTAGCCAAGTCCAGTGTCAAACAACTACGAGAGACTTTACAAGAACACCTTGATAAGTTAGTTTGTTCTTCAACAAAGGCAACTATCACCCTTAATGAAATGTCATCTCGAGTTGTTGTCAACAGTGGCTCACAAGTACTATCATTTTCAAAGACTGGTACAACACATCTAGCAAACAACTGTAAATAAGCTACAGCCATTGGAAAGTCTGAAAGTGTGGAGACTGAGTGACAGGTCTTACCTCTACAATGGTTATTTGAAAGTCTGGATTGCTTTTCTGTTGACAGTAGCTGTTGACATAGTTGAAATGTTGGCACTGGTCTGCCCACGGTCAGGAATGTTTGACAATGTGTCCATCCTCATCAGAACAAATGCACACATATTTGTATGCCTAGTCCGACTTTGCCAGGAGCAAGAGGCACAACAGAATAGAAGAGCACTGCAAGTGCATGGATTGGAGAGGAAGGCCTACCAGAAGCAGATGCAGAAGACACCAGAGGACCGAGAAGATCCTGTTGGCATTGTCTTGAGCCAAGAGCCGAAGAACTTGACTTACCCCCAAATGCAGAGTGTAGCACCAGTGGAGTGAAGAGACTGAAGCAAAACATGAAGAACCAGATCCTGAAGATAGATGCCCTGAAGAGCATGAATTGTCTGAAGGACTGTTGAGTCAAACCGATAGTATTGCCCGTGACAGCATATGTCTATGCAAAAGAATCACCATTCATGTGAAGAATGTGACTGATCGAGACATCATAGTAAGAAAAGGTAGAACGTTAGCCCCATTGTACTGTGCAGACACAGCAGTACAGCCCCAATCTAACCTAGAAGACAAAAGTGCTGGAACTGACCCTGAGTTCTTTGACTTTGGAGAATCCCAATACCTGAAAAATGGAAGACCAGAATGAGTCGGAAGTTGTCCAAATGAACTAATGCCTTTTCCTCATGAATGGGATGTTGGATGCATCACCAGAGAGGAACATCATATCAGACTCCATGATGTGAATATTCCCCAATAAATATTTTATTGATATTTGACATTTTTCTTGTGAGCATATTATTAGTGTCAAGGCACTATTTGTATTTTGTTGAATTTAGGGTTGCACTGTGATTTTTAATGTATGGGGTACACTGTTGGGAGGTGGGCTGATACAGCATTGCAGGGGTTGCAGCGCTCTGACACAAGGCCCACTTAAATGTTACTGTGCATGGAGGCACCACCCTAAACTTAAAAGATCTGGATTCAAACCTCCAATCAAGAAAATCAGAACCTAGGCACTTGAGCCTTGTTTGAACCCACTTGGCAGAGATAGTAACTGCAACATTCACAGCTGATCCAGTTGCATAGCCTTTGATTACTGCTGAGTGTTTACTTACTGTTGTCATCCCAGTTAATATTTGTATCTACATTTAATTTATCTGACTTATTTAATATTTGGTAGGAAATGTTTTGTCTCCTGCACTTTACTCTAAGATGCCCTGAGCCTCAGGGGAAGGAAGGCATTATAAATAAACTAACTCAACTACTACAGTATTCATAGCTTGTCGCACTTTGCCATGCATTGTGTATGAAACAACTATCTAAAACCAAACTGATTTTCTTCCCTTTCTTTGCTATATAAAACTCTAATCTGCACTGCAGGCTATTGAATCACCCACTGCTGCAGCTCTGCTCTTATGTCTGCTGCTGGGGATTCTGGGTTTCTGGTTACAGGAAATGTCAGCTTGAAACTCAACAAAATCAGCTTGATATAATCTACTATAATCGAATAAACATTAAGTAAAAATGTCTTTGCACACAAAGTGTAAATTGGGACCAGCTACTCACTTGGGTTTGGGGCTCTAAGCACTGACTGTTCCCCTTTAAAATGTTCATGTTGTAAAAGGAGGCTGAGAGGGACACAGTGAGTATGTCGACCAACTGGTCAGTTGTGGAGACCAAGGAACACCTGACCAGGCTGGGAGACAAACTGTCATCCATTTCATCCGGCATCTCCTTATCTGAGGTCCTGCTTGTCTGGGGGGCAGATGGGCGGAAGGTCAGAGAAGGGAGATAGGGGAGCTAAACATGTAGCTCAAGGGCTGGTGCCGGGAGAAAGGACACACATTTGTAGGTAACTGGCAACAGTTTTGAGAGCAAAAGTTCTTTAAATTCAATGGACTGCATCTGATTAAGGAGAGAGTCAGTGCATTTGGGGCAGAAGTTTGATGTCTTTGCAGAATATTTAAACTAGCAAATGGGGAGAGGTGCAGCACCCGATACATCGAACGGGAAGAGCACCCCCCAGCTAGTGGTCAAACAGGAGTTCAGCATGTTTGTAGTTCATTTGCATCACCAGGTGAGGAAAAGGTCTGGCTCCCCATACAGTACCAGGTGAAAAGCTGGACCTCGCCCCACAACTAACGCACCAAAATCTGGCCAATGGAAAATCATTACACAATGCCCACAGTCTGGAAACAAGATCCCAGACCTGGAGGCAACAATGACAGAGGCTAAACTAGATATAGTAGCCATTAGCAAGACATAGTTCACTAGTAACCACACTTGGGAGACTACCGTACCCAGCTATGTACTGTTCAGAAGAGACCGAGGTGAAAAGGGGGTGGCTCTTTATGTCAATGAAAATATTAAAGCTACAGAAATTCAGAATACACATAAGGAGCCAGAAGAACTGTGGGTCACCCTGGAAACAGGAAATGGGACAGCCATACAAACTGAGGTTGTTTACAGGCCTCCAGACAAGGGGAGGACATAGACACATTACTGTCAGAAGATATACAAAACATGACAGCTAAAGGTGAGGTTCTGCTAATGGGAGACTTCAACATGCCAGATACAGTTTGGTCAATACCAGCAGAACATGTGCCAGAATTAGGCACATAGTGGATTACCTGCAGGAGAGGGCCTTAAACAATTGGTACAATAACCCACAAGAGACAGGGCTATCCGGGAACTAGTACTGACTAACCTGGAAAGGATCACAGATCTCCAGGTAGAAGATCACATAGGGGCCAGTGACCATCACATGGTATGGTTCAGTTTGGCCACTAGAACTAAATCATCCCATTCCAAGGCAAACATATGGGACTTCGAGGAGCTGACTTTGATAAGATGGCCAACAGAGTTAAGCTAGCCCTGGCAAAAGAAATACAGGTGAGGGGTACAGGCAAAGTGGACAAGCATTAAGGATGCAATACTTGAAGCAACATCCCATTGTGTTTGGGAGAAAGCAAGAGCAAAAGAAGGAGGAAACCACTTTGGTTCTCAAAAACAGTAGCAGAAAAGGTCAGAGCCAAAAGGCTGGCCTTCAGGAAATATAAGGGACATGATGTGACAAAGATAGGGAGGCATACCAAACTTCCTTAAGGGAAGCAGGGAAGGCAGTAAGGCAGGCAAAGGCCCAAACTGAGGAAACACTAGCAGAAACAGTAAAACAGGGGACAAGACTTTCTATAGATATTTTATTGAAAGGAGAAAGTCCAGAGAGTGTATTGCTAAGATCAAAGGGGATAAGGGGAGTGTGTGGAGGAGGACCAAGGAAAAGCATCTATCCTAAATACATACGCTGCTCAGTATTTACTGAGAAGAAGGTGGGCAGGCCCACAGCTGAGCACCATAGACACGGGGGGAGGAGGTGCACAAGTCCTTCACAAAGAAAGGGTCCTACAAGAGCTCGCTAAGCTCAGGGTGGACAAGACAATGGGACCTGATGGCACACATCACAGGGTACTAAAGGAGATAAGGATGGAACTAACAGAGCCATTATCAGAACTGTTTAGTGAGCCTCTGAGCACAGGAGAGGTCCCAAAGACTGGAGAAGGCTCATGTGACCCCTCTCCACAAAAGTGGCAGCAGGGAAGAGGCAGGAACTACAGACCAGTCAGTCTTACCCTCAGTAGTGGGCAAGATTATGGAGACACTCCTTAAGGAAAGGACAGTGCAACAGCTGGAGTCCATAGGAGCACAGGATCCAAGACAGCATGGGTTTACAACAGGAAGGTCCTGTCAAACTAATCTCATAGATTTCTTTGACTGGGTAACCAGAGTAGTGGACCAAGGGGTGCAATTGATGTCACCTACCTTGACTTCAGCAAAGCTTTTGATACTGTTCCACATAGAAGATTGATTAATAAGCTTGGTAAGCTCTGGGTGGGTCAGAAGTTGGTCAACTGGGTGGCACACTTGTTGGCGAGCAGAATACAGATAGTGGTGGTAAACGGTATACAGTCATAAGATATGCAAGTTACAAGTGGAGTACCTCAGGGATCAGTCCTGGGGCCAGTCCTCTTCAATATCCTCATCAGTGACATTGCAGATGGACTGGAGGATAAGGTTGCCTGTTTGCAGATGACACCAAGATCTGCAACAGAGTAGATGATCCAGATGGGGTGGACAGAATGAGAAAAGATCTGGAAAAACTGGCAAAATGGTCGGAAGAGTGACAACTGGGGTTTAACTACAAAGAAGTGCAAGATCATGCATAGGGAAGAGAAAGCCTGAAGCTACCTATTGGTTGGGAGGGAGTTGCTGGCAATCACAACGGAAGAAAGAGACTTGGGCATCATCATCACAGATGACCTTAAATCATCCAAGCAGACCACGAAAGGAGTAGTTAAGGCTAGAGGGATGTTGGCGTGTATTAGTAGGGTATCACAAGTCGAAAATGGAGGTAATCATCCTCTTACAAGATAATGGCTAGGTCCCCATCTGGAGTACTGCATGCAGTACTGGAGGCTGCATCTGCCAATGACATTAACAAAATGGAGGCAGTCCAGAGAGGGCAACCAAAATGGTGCAGGAACTGCATCAGAAAACATATGAGGACAGATTAACGGAGCTCAATATGTATACCTAGAGCAAAAGAGGGAGAGAGGTGATATGATCGAAACATTCAAAATCTTAAAGGCATTAACAATATGAAAGAGTCTAACATGTTTCAATATAAGAAAATAGCAGGACAAGAGGACACAGTATGAGATTAGAGGAGGCTGATTAAGTGGTAATGAGGAAGTTCTTTTCACAGAAAGGGTGGTGGATGCATGGAACGGCCTACCTCAGGAAGTGGTGGATATGAATACATTGCAGGACTTCAAACAGGCATGGATAGGCACAAGGAACAATACAGAAGAGCGTGAATAAATAGGCCATTGACAGAGTAAAGGCCTATGGCATATCTCATAAGGTAGAAATAATGGGCAGACTGGATGGGCTTATGGTCCTTATCTATCGTCAACTTCTATGTTTCTATGTCTCAGATTTCCACATACTAAAGGATAAAGACAAGCTGGAACAGACAGGGTGTTTGATTTAGTGTCTCCATTAGGACATGGAGAGCGTGCCCTGAAGCTCAGAGGTGTTAAATTCTGGGTGACATTAAGAAACACTTCTTCTCCCAGGGGGTGATGAACCTGTGGAACATTAGTGCTTAAATACCAACACCAAATTACACATAATTAAATATGCTAGGTTATGTCATCTCATTGATTAGCAATGTTAAAGCTTAACAAATACAATTAATTTATACCAATTCATTTACAAAATTTTACTTAAACATGTACTTCTTGTCTTCAGTTGCTCAAAAAATCTTTATTACTTAACTTTCATTTTCTTTGCAGAGCATCTGAAGCACTTTGAATTTTGTTTGTTCGCTAGTGCAAAACTAGCTACTCCATTCAATTAACTCTCTGGAGTAGAGACTGGAATATTATTACCTTAAAACACATCTGTAGAAAATATACCAACTTATTAAATACACACATAACAGTTTAAAATCACAAAAAAGTTTTATCCATAAATCAGACTTGAACCAGTTTGATCAACTATACCTAATAACTCACAGTGCCTTTCCTAACCACTCTAATCTACAGGTCATACAACAGAAACTAATATTTCTGTATCTTATGCTATCAAGTAACAAAGACAGTACTTATACCCATGCCTTATATCGATGGTCCATGGCGGATTTTCCCATTTTAGAATATCGCCCAGATTAAGCACTAAGGGCCGAGACCTAAAGACACTGGTGCATGCCTTTGTGACAGCCAATTTGGACTACAGCAATGGTCTAAATCTCAAGCTATCTAGAGGTTGACACGCCACTTGCACCTGGTTCAGAATGCCTCAGTTATATTAATTGCTGGAGATTCATGTTCCAGACATATCACTCCAGTTTTGTGGACACTGAACTGGCTGCCTGTCACGTGGCGTGTTTCCTTCAAGATAGATTTGTTAATATACAAAGCCTTACGTGACTTGGGCCCTGGCTATCTGAATGAGCTTCTCTGTCCTTATGCTCCTGACTGCCCTCTCTGGCTCTCTGAAGTAAGCCTCCTGAAGGTCACCAGGTCCTAATTAAAACTCTCTGAGGAACACGCTTTTGGTGGCAGCACCCACATTGTAGAATCAGTTGCCTTGTATGCCTCCTGGGTCTGTGTGGTGGCTGCTTGTTTGTCTGTCTCTGTAGCTTAGATTTTGTGGATTTACATGGTTTTCTGCTTGGAGTAACTACACCAATCTTGCTCACTACATCTATGAAAGTCTCCTGGACTGGACTTCTGCAAAACATCATCACCAGGTATCTGCATTTTCATTTTAAAATCAACTTTTGGAAGCTATCCCAAGCAAAACATAAGTCGAGCAACTAAGTCTGACAAACTCAATGACTCTGGGTCCTGCTTGAATCCACATTTTCATCTGACTTGCTCCATGATCTGTATGTGGGCTTTTCAACAACCTCTTTGAATGACAAAAAGCATACAGACAGAAGGATTTCACATCCTGCATATGTGCAGGTACAGTTCATCACCTTCAGGAATTTTAACTCTGTGGCTCTGGACCTCAGCTGTTGATCATTTATTTTGGCATTTGACTTAACCACCAGGTATCAACATTTTCAGTTGAAATCAGCTCTTAATGTACTTGTCTCTAAGGGCAATCTATCCAAAACCATTTTGAAGAGCAGATGAAACTTTTGGCCAGCTCTTAAAACCACTGCAACTGTGCCCTACAACTCCTTGCTATTACTAACTGGTCAGTACCTCATGCATCATCTTTATGGAAAGGAACCTGTTAAAAAGGCTCTGCTGCCCCACAGAAGCAACTGTAAACCCCTTTTAAAACATCTAATACTGTTGCTGTTGCTCCTGTCAGGCAACATTCACCTAACCCCTGCCCACCACTATTTGGCCACAAGTTTACCAGCAGTGCAGAGTCCTCTCCTTGGCAAGTATTAACATCTGCAGCCTCCTCTCAAACTTGATACCCTCCCAGCACAATCCAGACATCCTATCAGTGCTGGAAACATGGCTGTCCCTGAAGATACCTGACTCTGCAATAGCTATTCCGGATATGCAGTTTTCAGACAGGACAGACATCAAAAAAGGAGGCTGTGCCCTCTACCTGAAAGAGCCCCTCATGGGTCATGTCAAGCCCTTGCCCATCCCGGAAATGGCATCCAAATCCTTGCTGCCAAAGTACTTCTCAGAACTCATAACAAGATCCTGACTGTTGTCTCTGTCTGTATATCACCCAAGTTGAGCAATCCGAGCATTCACTCCCTCCTTGACTGTATCAACTCCCTGGATCAGAATACAGAAGTTATCCTGCTTGGCAATTTCAGCTTCAACTGGCTGGTCTCCAACTCAGATAGTTATAAGAATGCTCTAGCTGCTGCTAACTTCTCACAAATGGTCAAATCACCTACTAGAGTAAACTACAGAACAGGGACCTGTACACTTCTGGACTGGGTGCTAATTAATCGTCCAGAGCATATCTCTGAAGCTACAGTCCTCCCAGACTCCTTAAGTGATCATTCCTCTATCTTGTGTATCTGGACCAACAAATACACCAAACTCCCTCCCAAAACTATTAACAGGAGAATGCTGACCTCAGTCATCTCGAGCCACTTAAAACACTCCTTTGTGAACATGATTGGTCACCAATTGATATAGCCCCAGCGTAGCCACAGCACTTGAATACTTTGTCACCTGTTTCAACTGGGCCTGCAATGTTCATGCTCCGTTCAAGCGTAACATCAAGGGTGTCAATAACCCATGGATGACACTAGGCCTCCTTACACAAATTAAATCTCAAGACCAGCTCTGGTATCGTCTATGGCTACTGGCACCCAGACTGACATCCAGGCCTACAAAACAGTGAGGAATCGTGCACCAGAGCAATCCACCATGAGAAGGCTAACTATTACAGGAATGCCTCAGCCAGCACCTGGAATGACGGGAGTAAATTCTGGCATAACCTTGCTGAAGTGACTGGAAAGGATCCCAAAACAACACCCACAATGTTCAACATAGATGGTACCATCACTCTTGACCATGTAATCATTGCCAATGCATTTAACACCACTTTTGCTGACCATAGTCATGTGCTACCCCTAACTTTTTGATCCCACCACAGTCAACTCAGCTCCTGTTAGTTCAGGTTTGCCACCACAGCACCCTCCTTTCCATTTCAAAGCAATCCCGGAAAGCCTAGCTAAAACACATTCTTAAAGTACTTGGAAAGTCTAGGGTCAGTGGCGATTCACTGGATATGAAACTTCTCGCCTCACCATTGACAAAGTCCTGCTCCCACTAACCAAAATCCTCAATCATTCCTCATGCTCTCCCAGTTCCCCAAAAGTGGTAACTGGCAGTGGTGACTCAATCCATAAAAGTGGTGACAAGACTCTCACGAACAGCTACAGGCCTATATCCATCTTTCCCCTCTATCCAAAGCATTGGAATGGATAGTGGCTGATCAGCTCATGGAGTACCTTGTAAAATACAGCCTGCAATGTTCCCAGCAGCATGGTTTCCACAAAGAGCACAACACTACCATGGCACTACTGAATTCACCACACATATCCATCATGCACTTGATCAGGGTCAGTTGGTTGGCGCCTCTTTTTTTTTTTCAGTTAGTACTTTTTATTGAAGTTTCCAAGCAATAAATACATCATCCACAAACAAAGCTCCAAAAGTATCAAAAGCAGAAGAATACTGCACAACATTGTATCCATACACTTCAATATGTACTTATGTATAATAAAAGGCATACCAGGATATATAGCAGGGAGAGGAGGGAACCCCTCCATTCTCTGCCAATAAAGATGCAAACTTTCACAAACACTGGGTGACCAGGTAATGTTGTTAAAAGTAACAAATGAACTGTATGACTGTAAATCACACAATTGTAGTGGCTGGCTAGACTGATATCCTGGCAGGGACTACACCACTGGGAGTACAAAAGGAGGTACCAAAAGGACCTTTCACATGGCTCACCCTGTCCCAGTCCTAGGCTTCAAGTAGTCAAGAAAGGGAGCCCAACATGCAGTATATATTGCAAGTCTATTGGCTGCAGCATGAGTTATATGGTCCAGTGAGGCCAAAAGCGTGAGAGCATGTTGAAGTTCTAGGAGGGAAGAGATTTTGGTTGATCGCCACGGCTTAGAATAAGGCGCTAGCCGAGATACTAAATAGAGCTAGCCAGTGGGATTGATGAGTTTTGAGATGAGAGCCTACAGGGGTAAGTCCAAGATCCAGAATAGGGGTCCAGCTGGGTCACTACACCTAGAGTTCGTGGCCAGTTGATTCACTGTCTGCAGAAGGGGCCAGTAATGAGCACTGCCTGATAATATGATGTGATCTCCAGTTTGGGCCTGGCACCTCAGCAGAGGCGTCAAAAAGTTTAACTTGGTACAGAGCGGCAGGCGTTAGGTACCAGTGATGTAAAGTTTGTTCTGAATGAGTCTGCTGCATGCATCTGGGTAGCTCAAGTGTGCCAATTTCCAGCAAGGGCCCATTGAGCATCATTTAATCTCACCTGTAATGCTTTCTCCACTTCTGCTTAGAGTCCATGAGATTGCAAGGAAATTCTTTCTTGGATGTCTGCATAGATTTTGCTGGCCTGACCCTGGCGATCTTGAGCCAAGTGGATAGCTTTTAGAAGAGGTTGTGGGGGCAGATATAGTTTAAAAATTCCATCAGGAGCTACGCGGCTGCAGATATTTCCAAAATCAGATTTGCCAAGACCTTTAGTTTTGACAAGCTCTGTAGCAGGTTGAATCTGTCAACCTGTTTCATCCAAAACATCAGCTAGGACCCTAATGTCCAGACGCTCTTACTGAGGCCAGTATATGGGGTTATTGTCTATCAAGATGCGCTTGTTATGAAAGATAGGGCATAGAGCAGGGGTGGGGTTTGCGTTAATCCACTTGTGTGTCTTGTTCCAAATTTGGACCGCTGGTGCAATGGTAGGATGATCCGCATTTGCTTGGGAAGGGGTTATAGAGTAGGAGAGGAAGGTTATGTACCTGAGCAGTGGCCTTCTCCATGTGAAGCCATTGTGAACAGACAGGAGACAGTGCAGAGAACCACTTTAGAGATTGTGTTATGGAGTAAGGGTATAACCCTCTAGCCACGGCAAGCCCCATCCTCCATTCTTCCAGTGAGAATGAAGTTTACCCCTGCTGTATCAGGGCTTTCAGTTGTCCCAAATAAAGTTCCTACCGACCTATCAATGGCATGAAGCCACTTCACAGGGGGCTAGAGGGATATACGAAAGTGGATAGAGAAGTTTAGGAGCTGAAATCATTTTGAGGCTGCGATCTTGCGGAAAAGGGTGAGATGGAGCAACTTCCATCTCTCTAGTTCAATCTTGAGTTCGCCAGTAAGGGGTTTAAATTGAGCTCCCAAATTTTAGAGGTCTGCAGAAATATGAATACCCAGATAGATTAGGGAATCCGAGGTCCATTTGACCCTACATGAGACCCTCTCCTGAGTACAGCTGGCATTGAGAGGAGCAATTCAGTTTTAGCATTATTCACCTTCAGGCCAGATATTAATGCAAAGTCTGCCAGAAGAGAGAGAGGGCTGGGAGAAACCAAGACGTCGTTCATCAGGACCAAAGATCATCCGCATGCATAAGTGGCATATGCATGCGCCCCAATAGAGATCCCATGAATGTCAGAGTGTTGTCGGATAGCCGCTGCCAATGGCTCGCTACCAAAATAAACAGAAGGGGGAAGGGGCAGCCTTGTCGTACCTCTACCTAGCTGGAAGAGTGGATATAGTTGAATTATTCTTAACCCTGGCCATGGGTTGTTGATATAATGCCCTCACCCAATTCCAGAAGGGAGCTCCAAAGCCAAAGCACTGCAACACTTTCTCCAAATATTCCCATTCAAGGAGTCAAATCCTTTTGAAGTCCACCTAACTGCAGCTGCGGGGTGGACAGTGTCTTGGCATGGTGAATAATATTAATCAAGGATCTAATATGGTCATGGCTGGAGTGCCCTGGGACAAAGCCCACCTGCAAGGGATGAATAAGAGAGGGATGAGTAGACTGAGCCTGGTGGCTGAATTTTGGCAAAGATTTTACTATCTGAGTTAAGTAGCGATATTAGGCGGTAACTGGAGGAAGTGTGGGATCTTTGCCTTTTTGAAAAACCATAGTAATCACTTCTCAGAGAGTGGGGGAAAGATGCCTGTGGTCAGTGCTTCGTTGTATACCATGGAGAGAAGGGGAGAGATTTGAGGAGGCGAGAATCTGCCACAGTTCGATGGAAAGCCATCCCCTCTGGCAATCCCACCTGGACTGAGGGCTTTAAGTGCAGCTACAACTTCCTCAGGTATAATGGACAAGTCCAGGGTGCTGCCTGAGATGGAGAAAGGACAGGGAGTTGGGGTGGGGCAAGAAAGGACTCTATTGTATGAATAGCCTGAGTTTTGGTAGAGGAGTATAGTTCTGCATAAAATAGCTTCATGATGCCATTTATGAGATTAGAGTCTGTTTTGGTCATGCGGTCTGGTCCCTTAACCCAGCAATATGGCTCGGCCTGCTGTTTACGTAGCCAGTAGGCCAAAAGCTTACTGGCTTTTTGCCACCTTCCCAGTACTGATGACGGAGCTGCAGTAAAGCTATTTCTGCTTTTACGGACCAGCAGATCATTAACCTCCAAAGCATATCAATGAGCATTTCTTTATGCACGGAGAGTCTGGTGTCAAGTAGGGAGCCTGTTTGGCCCTATCTTCGAGTTTCTTGAGCTTTGTTTCTAAGGAAGCTGAGAAAGTGCTCCCTGTTTCTTCCAGCACCTGGAGGTGTATCCTATTATTGCCCCGTGGAGGGTGGCTTTAAACGCCTCACAGGTGATGCCTGGAGAGGTGTCCTGAGGAGAGTTTTCTGCCATAAAGAAACAGCCTCAGAAGTTACCCACTGTACAAAGTCAGGGTCATTAAGGAGAAGAGGGTCTAGTTTCCAGGTGACTGATTTAGCCGGAGGGGCCCCATAGGGTATGTAAGTGTACAGGGTCATGGTCCCAAATGACCTTAGGGAGAATCTCTGAGTCAACTGCATTTTGGCAGATATCTGCAGACACCAACCAGAAATCCAGCCAACTGTGTGACCCATGCACAGATGAGGTGAATGAGTAATCTCTGCCCTCGGGTGAAGGTTCTCCAAATATCCGTTAGGCCAATCTCTGCCATTAGTTGTTGCAAAGCTAAGAGGCCCCTAAGGTGTTGAAAGAGGTAGGGCGCTACGGTCCATTTAGGGCATTAAGGTCAGATTGAAGTCTCCCCTAAAATGATGGATGAAGTAGATGCTAGAGAGTTCAGTTCTTGGGCTAAAGATTGGAAGAAGGAGGGTCATCTTTGTTTGGGTAAATACAACCTAAAAGCAAGGGCCATCTGGGGTTGACATCAGTGCCAGTACCCACTGCCCTTGTTGGTCCGTTCGGATCGAGGTAGGTGACCAGGGAAGTGATTTATGGAGGAGAATAGCCACCCCTCTTTTTGGAGGATGAAGAGGAGGAGAATGCCTGCCCCACCCAATCTCTAGCCAACAGATTGTGGTCCTACTTTGAGTTTGGTCTCTTGCAGGAAGGCCAATGTGGCCTCAGCCTCTTTAAATATGACAACACCTGTTTACGTTTTACGGAGTGTTTAGACCCCATACGTTCCAGGTGTATGCGTGAGATCAGCCATGATCAAATAATGGAGGGACAGCACACAAATGCCTAATAGAAATATCATGAGCAGAGGCTGACGGGAGGGTTGACCTTACTGTCAAGAGGGTCCCAGAGACACCCAGCCATTCAGAGTGAGCCAGCCATGAAACACTAGTTGCCTGCCTACTGCCATAAAATATCCGGTCACCACAAATAACAGCTAAACATACTGGGCAAATGTCCCAGCCCAAACCAAACTATTTACAACATTAACACTATGTAGAGACAACTCAATAATTGAGGGAGATGGTCAGCCCCGAAACTAACCTACTAGGCCATCCATCACCCTTTCGTGGGTAGAGTAGGAAAGGGCAAACTGATCATGGCAGTAGATTCATCTATGAGCACCCAAAATCAAATAGTGATGCTCCTTTCTCCTGTGGGTTAGGAGCTGTGGGGAGAAGAAGGAGATAAGTCCTGTACCTGAGGTAGAAGATGGTGGGAGGGTCCTTAACCACACTATCTCGGCATAAACATGCGTCCCGAGACTTGAGTTGTGGGAGACCCCATGCAGCTATGCCTCAAGGCAAGGGTGCAGGACAAATAATGAACACAAAAAACAGTCATAACATTGAGAATTATCAGCTCAGATCCCAACCCCCATAACCTAAGTTGTGGTAAGTAGAACAAATCTTACAGCAGAGCACACCTCGAGAAGAGAAAGTCCCAAGACACACCACTTAGATTACTCTAATACAAAAGTGGGGCAGGTTAAAGATCCAAAATTAGTCCACGGGCTGTTGCAGGTACCTCAGATTGGCAGAGTCATTAGGTATCCTCCTATTGCCTGAGCCAGCGAAACACCCGATCCCCAATGGTTCAGTCATTCGGAGACTAAGTCCCAGAGTGATCTTAAGGAGTGACAGAGAGCAAGTTAGAACCAACAGTACGGAATGAGACTGGCCAGACCCCATTTTAACCCACGGAAAAGAAACCCTGAAAAGACCGTTGCACTTAGCTGTAGATTCAGGGTGGAGCCTCTGTGGTTTGTGGAGAGGCGAGCAGTTCCCAAATGCAACGCTGGGTTCCTGAAGTCGGGAGGGGCTGGTGGGATCCTGGGATGTTTTTGGCACTGCCTGGTGCAGAGTCCAATGTGGCGACTGTGACCCACATTTTGTTGCTGCAGCAGGTAGGGAGGACGACTGAGGTGCTTCATCTTGCAGGGCCATGTCAGAGAGGGTCAGCAAGGAGAAGAACTTATTCGGAGTGAAATTGGCAAATCTCCTTCCTCCCTGAGATCAGGGTTCCCTCCTTCATCTGTCGGAAAGTTGGTGCTGCCTCGCTCATGCCGCTGTGGCGAGTGGTGCTTTCTACTCCGTGGTGGAAAGGAGGCCTCAAAGCGTTGGACGGAGGCCGCAAATGGTGCTGGGGGGAGTCGGGTATGTCTTCCGTATGACCGGAGGCAGTCGTTGTTCCACGGGAGGATTTAAACAAATCCGGATCCTGAAAATCCTTTGAAATTCTCTCCTGAGGAAGTCCATGGGGCTGTCGGTGTCGCAAAGAAGGTAGGAGCCCTTTGACCCATTGACGATCACCGGCATGGTTGCAGGGTATCTGAGGGAGAAAGTGATGCGATGCGTGCAAAATTTTCTGCCACGCCGAGTATGCCTTCGCCTTCGGTTAACTCCTTGAATAGTCTTGATAGATGGATATGGGATTGCCACTCCAAGTAATAGAACCTTTCTCCCAGACTGCAGCAGAGACCATTTCTTTTTGTCAGAAATCTATGAAGCAGGCTAGAATAGGACGTAGGCGTTCCCTTGTTTTGGTGGCGGGGCTAGGGGCAGGTGAGCCTGTTCGATGTGAGAGTTGTAGCAGGCAGGAGGCCTAGAATCTGCGGTAGGTTGTCCTGGAGAAATTGAATAGTGTTCCGTTGCTCTGCCCTTTGGGGAAGCCAACAAACCGCGAGTTGTTGTGTGCTGCTGTTTTCCAAGTCGTCCACTTTGTCATGCAGAAGGTGGATGAGTCGGGCCTGATCCCTAGTAGTAGCAGTTAGTTCTTGCAGGGCAGAGTCATGGGCCTTGACACGCCGCTCAGTATGAAACCAACGGGTCTCAATTGCTTGCAATGTTTGGGTGTTGTTGTTCAGCGAGGGTCATTTGGGACATCTGTGTCAGCAGTTGTTGAAACATTTGCTCCATCTTTGCAGGATCAGTTTGGGCTGAGGTGGAGGATGCCATCCTGTAGGTCCAGAACAGGAGAGGGCTCCTGTATTCTCTGTACTGACCAGTTATGAAGTAAAGAGAGCTGAGCAGTGTAACAGGTACAGTGGCGTGAAAAGTATTTGCCCCTTCCTGATTTTCTCTATTATTGCATATTTGTCACACTGGATGTTTTCAGGTCGTTAGACAAAATATAATTTTAGATAAAGGAACCTGAGTGGACAAATAACACTTTTTTTTACTTATTTCATTTATTTAATGAAAAAGTTAACCAACACCAACTGGCACTGTGTGAAAAGTAATTGCCCCTAGTTAAATCAACCCAATTAAAGGGATAATTAGAGTCAGCTGATTGAACACAGCCAGGCTTGATTACAGCCAGCCCTGCTCAATATAAACCTCACTTATTTTGGCCCTTACCATCAGAGTCACATTGCCAGGACAAAGATTCAACAAGCACATTATGCCATGATCAAAGGAAGTTCCTGAAAAGATCAGAAAAACATTTTGTTGCCCTCATCAGTCTGGAAAGGGTTACAAAGCTATTTCTAAGGCTCTGGGACTCCACAAACCACAGTGAGACCATAATCTCCAAATGGAGAACACTTGGAACAGTAGTGAACCTTCCAGGAGTGGGCGGCCTGCCAAAATTACTCCAAAGAGCAGTGTAAAATCATCCAAGAAGTCTCAAAGGATCCTAAAACAACATCAAAGAACTGCAGGCTTCTCTTGCCTCAGCTAAGGTCAGTTTCATGACTCCACAATCAGAAAGAGACTGGGCAAAAATGGGCTTCATGTGAGAGTAGCAAGGCGGAAACCACTGCTAACCAAGAAGAACATAAATGCTGCTCTCATTTGCCAAGAAGCACCTGGATGATCCACAAGCCTTTTGGGAAAATGTTCTATGGACAGATGAGTCCAAAGTGGAACTTTGGACAACATGGATCCCATAATGTCTCGCGTAAAGCAAACACAGCATTCCACAGTAGAACACCATACCAACAGTCAAACATGGTGGTGGTAGTGTGATGGTGTGGGGATGCTTTGCTGCCTATGGACCTGGATGACTTGCCATAATTAAAGGAACCATGAATTCTGCTCTGTACCAGAAAATTCTTAAGGAGAATGTCCTGTCATCCTTCCGTCAGCTGAAGCTGAAGCGTAGTTAGGTCATGCAGCAAGACAATGATCCAAAACACAAAAGCAAGTCCACATCAGAATGGCGAAAAGAAGTAAAATTAAAGTTTTGGAGTGGCCTAGTCAAAGTCCAGACTTAAACCCAATAGAGATGCTGTGTAGGACCCCAAACGAGCAGTTCATGCTGAAAACCTACCAAATGTTACTGAATTAAAGCAGTTCTATGAGGAAGAGTAGGTTAAAATTCCTCCACAGCGATGTGAAAGACTGATATTGAATTATAGGAAGTGTTTGGTTGCAGTCATTGCAGCTAAATGTGGCGTAACCAGTTATTAAGTGTAAGGGGCAATTACTTTTCACACAGTGCCAATTGGTGTTGGTTAACTTTTTCATTAAATAAGTAAAATAAAAAAAACAAGTGTTATTTGTTCACTCAGGTTCCCTTTATCTAATATTACATTTTGTCTAAAGACCTGAAAACATCCAGTGTGACAAATATGCAATAATAGAGAAAATCAGGAAGGGGCAAATACTTTTCACACCACTGTAAGTTCCTTTGCTTTTATAAGTGCCTCCAGCAGAAAACAAAACAGCCCATACAAGTAGGATGTTAAAGGATGCAGACCCACAGTGAAAGAGCTAGAAGTATGCTGCCATCTTGATTGCAGGCTAAGCCACGTCCCAGTTAACGCCTCTTTTATTGACCTGACTAAGGCATTTGACACTGTCAGTCACTCCATTCTTCTCGAATAATTATCCCTTCTTGGTCTTTCAAGTGAAACTACCCTCTGGTTTTCAAAGCTACCTCAGTAACCGGACCCAACAGGTCAGGATTGGTGAATTCCTCTCATCCCTACCGATCCACTCTGGAGTACTCAAGGTTCTATCCTGGGTGCCTTGTTATTCAGCATATTCTGAACAATCTCCCTGTCTCCTGACATGACAGAATGTTACTGTATGCATATGATGCAGTAATATTCACTTGCCACACTGACCCCACCTCCTTCAGGCTCACCTACAGAAAGGTTACACAGAACTGGAAGACTGGTTTTGCTCACATAAACTCATCCTTAACCACAAAAAAACTAAAACAATGTTGTTCCATGGAACCCACAGCAAGTACAAGGACCATGAGCTCATAATTAACAACCACAAAGCGTCGCCCTTGAGCAGGTGGATATGTTTAAGTATCTGGGCCTGACCCTTGACTGCTCCCTCTTGTATACCAAACACATTGACAATATTGCAAAACTGTGAACTCCGCATAGGGTTACTATACAAGCATAAACATTGCCTAATGACTGAAGCCTTGAACCTCGCCATCCAGAGCTCTGTTATCTTAACTATTGACTACGGACTTGTCATCTATGGATCTGCTACTGATACTGCACTCCGGCATGAGCTGTAGCCCTTAATAAGGCATATAGACTCTTATTTCAGCTGCCTACCTTTCTCACACATGTGACATTTATGAGCATGCTAACTGGCTTCAGCTATCCGGCAGGCTAAAGTACCAGACCTGCATCCTAGCTAAAAGACATCACGGGCCTTATGCCCCTGAGTCAATCAATACTGACCCTGAGCATCTCCGCCCTAACTAGAAGATTGGACAGTCTAACCTTTACAATACCTCTCTGCGGACCTCTCAAGCTCGCGTTCTACCTTGTCAGAGCCTCCACCTGGTTCATCTTGCTACCTACAGAAATCTCCAACATTGCCACGATTGGTACTTTTAAGTGTAAACTATGTCAACACCTCATGGCTAGTGCCTTCTGTGATTGCTTCTTATAATCCCTCCAGGCATACTACTCTCAAGCATCCCTCCTCACTGCCTCAGCTCCTCCTCCTCCTCTCCTACCCCCATTACTGGGTATAGGATGAATCTGTCTCCTCTTCCTTTCATCCCCCATTCCACCTCCCTTGCTATTTCCCATCTGCACATACCCAGCTAATGCCCTCCCTATTTCTCCCTCCTCTTTCTCTCTCTTCTATACCACCCCCTCCACCACTCTTCTTTCACTTTTCCCACTAACACACTCTAACAAAGCTTCACTGAGCCGCCTATGACTTGTACTGTATAATTAACTAGCAACACAATTCCTTGACAATGCCTTTGGCTGCTATTATTGTAACCTTACTTGTCTTTTTTTTTGTAAGTTCCATTGTAATGATAATGTTATGTTTTGTACCCTTACTGTCCTTATTGCCTTGACATGGAACCTTTGTAAAGAGCCCTCGGCTCAAAGGTGTCACCAAATACAAATAAATAAATAAATAAAAATGCTTAGAGAGGCCGCTCTGTTGAGGCTTTTAAAAGTGGCCTGAAACATTACCCTTTACCGTGGTCTTCTATACCAATGAGTATATTGACCCTGTACCTGTTATAATATTTATTATTGCTGTATTTATATTTATTGTTATGGTTGCCCTGTTTATTATGATGGTATTTCTGTACCGCTATTTTTGAATGATTTTAAGTGGCCCAGAGCCCTGGATTGGACACAAGGCAAATAAAATTACTGCTACTACTACTTACTATCAAATTTTATAGCTTTTATAATGTTTATTTCAATAATCCTTAATATTACTTGGACCCAGCAAATAATGGACCCAGCAAATCATCTAATTTTATTATAGATTTCATCAATGGGCATATGCACATACAAATGATTTCACTTCATCATATTTCAAAAGGTATCGGTAGCACAGATCTACTACAAGATCCTGACTTACACTTGCCTGACAAGCAACTGCCTAACAGATTTTTGTCTGACATGCAGTTGTCTGACAGGTGTACAGTTCAACAAGGGATTGCCTGACATTGGAAAGTCAGCAACCTGGAGTTAGTTATATTAAGTCCAGGGGCGATTGTGTGATTTATCGGACCAGCGTAAGTACCTTGACATAATTGCTTCCTGAATTGACTATGCGTCACAGAACTTACGCTGGTCTGTTATGCCCCCAAATGTGTACATAGATGCTATTTTAGCAGAGAAGAGATGGCCAATTATTATGGCAAATGCAGTTTAGTTTGTTTAAATTAGGCTCCTCAAAGCCCCCTATAATAAAATAAAAAAATACAGCGGGGTGTGGGGGCAGAGGCCCCAATTCAAACAAACTAATACATACATCTTCACAACTAATCCACTGTTGTGGACCTCGTGTCCATCTTTTTCTTTTCTGCTAGATTATCAGACCAGTGTATGCTGGCCGTAAACTGCTATGCTGGCACAACTTTTACATATTTGCGATGGCAGATCTGGTGTTATGGAAAATGTAAATGATGGAAATGCAGTTATTAGTTTGTTTTGAATTAGGTGGCTGCACCCCCATAACCCCCTCCTTCCTATAAAAAAAAACAGAAAATAAAGGGTGTGTGTGTGTGGGGACAGAGTCCCACAATTCAAACAAACTAATAACTACATTTACATTGTCATAATACCAGATCAGACAAATAGCGAAATATGTAAAAAGTAGCATAAGTGACAGCTACACAGTTTATGGCCAGCATACACTGGTCCGATAATCTACACAAATGCCAGCCCAAGGATGCGGGATCAAGACACAGAGCTCCCTGCACCACCCACCGGCATCCCACACCCTCAGACTTAATATAACTAACTCCAGGTTGCTGACTTTCTGAATGACAGGCAATCCTTGTTAGGATGGCACACCTGTCAGGCAACTGCATGTTGGGCAAAAATGTCAGGAAGTTAAGTCAGGCAATCAAAAGGACTCCGCTGTAGGGCACATTCAGTATTTACTCTAACTGTTCTGATGTGTTATCATTATCTACATCCAATCAAACTGATCTTTTCATGTGATTTCAATTTAAACTAGACCTCAGCTGCACAAAGACCTACAATTCAACAGATCGAATCCTAAACCTCCACCAGCTCATAAAAGCGGACCCACGAGACTCAACCCCACTCACACAACCACACCCTTTTAGGCAGGATTCTTGCCTCACACCCCCATCGTATCTGCTCTGGGTACACTCTCCCAGATATTTTCAGTGACCATCTCATGGCGTGCTGTCATGCCAAACTGCAGCTACCCAGCTCTTAGCCTACCAACCTCTGGATCTGATCCCACGATCCCTAAATACGCCCGCACTCCTACATGATCTTGCTTCCTTGACTGGTCCCTATTCTACTCTTCTACTGATGTCAATACCCTCTTTCTCTTCTGCCACATAATAAACAAAGCATGGAACACCCATGCCTGTTCACGATGTCACAGAGTGAAGCGTCCACCACCCTTGGATATCAGGACATATCATCAAGCTCTGCACCTCATGTGACCGAGCATGGTCCTGTTATAAAGGCTTCACTGTCCACACGGCCTCTCCAACTACCGCACTTTAAAAACTCATGCACCAAAGTCAACAGAGCAGCCAAAGCACAATAATTCAGGAGTATCCTAAAGGAAAATCATAACTCATCTCACAAATTCTGGCAAACCCTCTCTTCCTCTCTTTATACCCCCTCCAAATCTTCCACCCCTCCCTCCTCATCAGTGATAACTTAGTCTCTGATCCTCTCACGTTGCCTCCACTCTAAATGCTTTCTTCACTACCTGTGCCCTTCCCACCACCCTGCCAACCCCCTCACCTTTGCATACTACCCCACCTACTGATTTTCATTTCTCCCCATCACCTCCCATGAGGCTCTTCATGACCTTCAATCACTAAATCCATGAAAATCCAGCCCTGATGGGCTCGACCCACTCCTCCATCAAATTTCAGCTCCAGCAATTGCCCATCCCTGCCCCATCTACTAAATCTCTCTTTCTCTCTTAGCACTGTCCCACAGGCCTGAAATCTGCAAAGTGATCCACCTTCCCAAAGCGGCGATCACTCCTCACCTGGAAATTACCGCCCCATATCACTCCTCCTATATTAGCCAAGCTGCAGAGTCCCTAGTCCTAACCAGGCTCTCCCACTTCCTCTCCTCCACAAACTTCCTCTCCCCTACCAGTCCGGTTTTGGAAGAACCACTCAGCGGTCTCCTCCTTCTCTAGATCACTGATGCCATTCTTACTAGTGTGGACCAAGGATACCTTACCTTGCCATCTTCATTAACCTACTCAAGGCCTTTGATTCTGTCTTCCCACCATTTCCTTCTCTCTAGACTTGAACTTGTTGGCCTTTCCTCCCACAGTTGAATGGTTCTGGTCCTACCAGCCTGGTCACCCGTGTCCTAGCTGGCGACACCATCTCCACCCTCCCAACTCTAGCAGGTGTTCCCCAAGGCTCTATTCTAGGTCCATCCTCTTCTCTATCTTCCTTAGCCTCCCTTCTGTATGTTCCTCCTCCCAAATTCACCCGTATACAGATGACACCATCATCTACACTGCTCGTTCCTCTGCACCCATAGTAACCACACAGCTGCAGATTGACTTCAGCTGCATCCTAAATTGGTTCCAAGACAACCAGTTAAAAGTAAATGCCAAGAAAACAGTTTCCATGAATTTTGGCACCCCTAAAAACTCTCCAAACTTTCTACTCCAACATCCTTCTCTTCCCTTGATGGCACCACACTGGAAACAGTCTCTGCGTACAAGTGCTTAGGGATCTAGCTGGACAGTCATCTAGACTTCACAACTCACATCGACTACATGTTATTCTAAACTCTGCCCAAAGCTCAGTGCTCTTTACCAAAATAAGACACCTTTCCACTCCATCCATTGTATAGCTACTCACTAAAACCATCTTACCCTTATTCAACTATGCTGACATTGTATATGGGTCCGCCTCTTCCTCCACCCTCTCCAGGCTGGACTCTCTAGTCAAAGCCTTTTGTCATTTCACCATTAATGCTCCCTCTAGGATCCACCACTGCTACCTCTTTTCCTTTTCTCTCTCTCTCTCTCTCTCTCCACCTCATCCTCCCGCTGCCAGCATCCTCCTCCTCTCTCATAGCTAAATACTGGTTTGGCTTACTTACCCACTACTCGCCTCCCTCCTCTCCCCCCACCTCCCACCCCTCCTTCCACCTCTGCTCAAGAAACCATCGTACATTTGCTCTTCCCCATCTCTGCTCAAACTCTGGCCGGGCCACTTTCTCCTATCGCTTCCCACACTCCTGGATCTCCCTTCCATCTTCTCTCCAACTGCTACCCTCACTAAACCTCTTTAAACATGCCTGTCTCCTCTTTACCTCCCTCCTGCTCCTGCTACCAGCTGGGCTAAGCCCCCAGCTGCATATCGTCATGCTACTGACTTGCTGGCTAACTCCTTGCTAAAGGCCTATTTATATGCTTCTGTAACTCTCTTATTTCACTCCTCCACATATGTGTAAGCATTCCTTCATTTGTTTTCTCATTATCTCATATATTGTGTATGTTACTGATTGAGTGATTGTTTTTTCACTTATATTGATTGTGTATTTTGCAGGAATTTGTAACCAGCCTGACTGCTTGCATAAGTATCGTATAATATTTCTCTCTATGTCTCTCTCCTCCGGGTCGCACCTGGAAATGACCTCGGCCCAGTTTGCCTCTCCTGGTCACCAAACTTTAAATAAAAATAAAATAATATCCCAGAAACTGATGTTGATAAATGTAGTAGATTTTTATTTTTATTTGTAAATAAGAGAAAGGTTGGTAATACACCATTGGGGCAGCAATACCCTGTTTACAGTCTTGGTCCTGTTCACATTTAAGCAAGGTACAGTGTATCAATTTATATAATACATAAAATACATGGTATAAAATAACAGGAAAATGACAAAGAAAAACTATACATGACTAGTGTAGCCATGGTTGATTTAATCACCTAAAGCAATTGCAACGTACTGTCAATTTTGGCTTAAAGCTTAGCTAAATACTTTTTTGTTTTGCTAAGGTTTTGATGCTTTCATCACATCTATTCCATGTACACATAGCAGAAAATGAGAAGGTCATTTCCACAAATCTGTTATTAGGTGTTAAGTCAGTATATGCTCTTTGTTTATTAAATCTCAAACTATATTTGTGTTCAATTTTACCAAGCTCTTCCATCAGACATACTGGTTTGTTTTGTAATAAGATCTTATTCACTATATTTGCCCCAATTAATTTTCTCTTGTTTTCTGGTGAAAGACACCCCAAGGTGTGGTTTGCAGTGTCAGTGGCTCAGTAGGTAGCACTTTCGCCTCTGAGGCCGGAGATCAGAGGGCTGTGGGTTCAGTTCCCACATCTGGCACTTGGGTTAATATCCCAGTACTGACACTGTAATGCAGCATGAGAGGGGTGCTGCATTTCTGAGGTGCCGTCTTTTCGGATGAGACGTTAAACCGAGGTCCCATCTGCCTGGATTGGTGGTAGTTCAGGTGGATGTTAAAGATCATGGCACTTATCGAAAAGAGTAGGGAAATTTCCCGGTGTCCTGGCAAATTTCCCTCATTCACTAAAAAAAAAAAAACACCAACAGCTTAATCTGGTTCAAGGTCAGTTGGCATTCATCTGTATCCCCCCTCCCGGGTCGTGCCTGAAAATAGGCAGGATTTGTCTAGTGCACTTACCGGTCAACAAAAACTAAATAAAATAAATAATAAATAAATAAGGCCTTATACATTTGGCATGGTGGGTTTATGTAAGCAATAATACCCTACAGGGTGGGTGGGTGGTATTGTCTAATATCACCCACCCTGGAAATATTATTACACTAGAAAATGGGCTACTTGTAAAGTTTTTTAATTATATTTAAGAATTTTAAATAAGTAGTAAAAAAATGATTAATAATTAACTTAAAGTTGCTTTGTTTGTAAAGAAGTACCTCTACTGTTATACTTACCAATAATTACCAGTAGCGGGCAGTGCAGCATTTCACATGCTTTACTGGCTCTTGAACTATAGCCCCACCACCACCACCACCACCACAACCAGCTTATTTCTGTTCGTTTTTGCTGACAGAGGTTGATTTGTGAGACTGAGGTCTAACCCCTCATCACTCACTTGTAATTCATACCAAGCTTGTCCATCAGACATACTGGTTTGTTTTGTAATAAGATCTTATTCACTGTGTTGCCCCAATTAATGTTCTCTTGTTTTCTGGTGAAAGCCACCCCAAGGCCTTATACATTTGGCATGGTGGGTTTTATGAAAGCAATAATACCCTACAGGTTGGGTGGTATTGCCTAATATCACCCACCCTGGAGGTATTATCTTAGAAAATGGGCTACTTGTAAAGTTTTTTTATTATATTTAAGAATTTTAAAAAATGATTAGTAATTAACTTAAAGTTGCTTTGTTTGTAAAGTGGTCCCTCTACTGTTATACTTACCAATACTTACCAGTAGCAGGCAGTGCAGCATTTCACCGTGCTTTACTGGCTCTTGAACTATCACCCCACCACCACCACCAGAACCAGCTTATTTCTGTTCCATTTTTGTTGGCGGAGGTTGATTTGTTAGACCAAGGTCTAACCCCTCATCACGCTCACTTGTAATTCATTTTTTAATATTTTGGACACTGGCAAATGGAAGTAGGAGCACGATTGGGAGATCAGGTAAATGAATTGCATAACTTGGAGGTGATTGCATTATTTAAAAGAACAGAAGTTGATTTTTGCTAAAAAAGCAGATCTGTAAATGTTTTGTGAAGTGGGAGTGGAGCCAGGGTTAATGAGAGACATAGTTTACCACAGTTTAGTGAAGTGCTGTCTCACAGTAGCGCTGAGCACATAGCGTGCTAGTGATAATTTAAAATGAAAACTTTTTTAATTACTGTGTGAGATCTGTGATAAAAAGTGTCTGAGTGTGTGCCACTTCAGTATGGAGGGTGTTCACCTTTTGTTAAATCTCCAATAGTGAGCCAGGGTACTGGGTGGGTTAGCATGGTGACTGAAGACAGGGTGGGACTTTTATGGAACTGATCCCATAGATGGAGTCACACTGACAGCTAGTGGCAGTAGTGAGTGGCAGGGTATTGGAGGTTGGGAGTGGTGGTAGCGTTGGAGTCAGGTCTGGCTTTGTAAAGTGAAAAAAAATGTTTTTTATCTTTCTTTTTATTGTATACTGCTGTAATTTTTTCAGTTTGTGGCTGTAGTGTGTGATCTAAGGACTGGAGTGGGGATCCTCACTCATTCTCTTGCTAAGTGAGCATAAAAAATGGCAGCTGGTCAGATTGAACATTTGGGATGCCCATGGATACCCTACTTAATGGTACACCTGAACTGGCACTTGTTTCTCACAGGGCTCTATTGAAAAATAAATGCATGCCTGACAATGGCTTTCAGCCAGTCAGCATGCTTTATTTTTGAACCCCATTTCTAAAGTTTCAAGGTGTATAAATTTGACCAATTGACTGTATGTGACTGTCACTTTGTTCAAAGCTGTAGTGCTAACAAATCCATAAAATGACTTTGTAGTCTAGAACAAGTATAAGTTATTGGTTCACAGTAGTCAGCCTCATATTTTCATTTTTACAGTAGGCTGACCATCTGATGGTACCAAGTCTATTATTTAAAGAGCAGCTGACACCTTCAGGACAACTTTAACAAAACATAATATTTAGAAACAGTTCAGTTTATATTTCACATTAGTTCTGTATTTTCCTCCCATTATTTATTACTGAGGTCATTTGCATGAAAACAGGAGTTCTGCTCCTGAAGAGGTCATCTATTCCTGTTACTGTCTCCCTACCTGAGGGCATAATGACTACTATGACATCACAGTTACTCCCATGGCAACAGACTGTGATGTCACAACACAGGATTATGACTTGAAGTAGAGAGTAAGCTATAGAGGCAGATGAACTCTAAAATATAAAGACCATGGGCGGGATTCTAGAAGTATGGTGCAAGTCGTCACCAAAGGTGACTTGTGCCAAATGCAGCTCACGACATGGATCCTGCACCCTATTTTAGAAGAGGCAGAGTCCCCATGTCTAAGTCCTGTGGTTTGTGACATACAGCCAGATACGCCAAACAGAGGGCATACCTGGCGGGGCGTGCAAGCCGCAGCTGCTATCCCACAAGGTGCAAGTGCCCCTTCCCCCCATGCCTGATCGGGCGGAGCCTGCAGAGCTAGAGGCCCCTACCCACTGTCATGCCACAAGGTTCCCCTACCCCTATCTGGAGTGCAATGCGACTGTGTATGTACAGTATGTACAGTACATTCATTCTGATGTCCCGTGCAGAAATGGGACTATAGGGCATATATCTGGTAGTCATGCCCCCCACCCAGCAGTGTCAATCACCCAACACCCCCACCCATCCCAGCCGGTGACTGGCAGCCACCTCTCACCTCCATGGCTAGCACCGACTGAGTTCGTAGGAGCGCCTACTGTATAGATGTGCTCAAAATGAATGGGTATTCATTCATTTTTGAGCATATCTATACAATGAGTGCTACTCGAACTCAGCCGATAACTTCCTGAGAGAAGTGGGATGCCAGTCAGCGCTGAAGATGGTGGGGCTGCTAGGTGGATTGGCAGTGCTGAGTGGGAGGGTGAGGCCACTAGACTACCAGGGTTAGTTGTGGTAGTAATTACCATTTGCAGCACTGTGTCTGCGCATCTGGGCATGGGTGGGGGTGGTCAGCGCTTCCTGTGGGACCTTAGCAGTGGCGGGTTTGGGGCATGAGGTATGTGGGCAGCCCTGCGGGCTTTTACTATTCAGGGGTTTGGGGGCTGGGGTGAGCTGCCCTGTGGGGCATGACCTGTTTAGAGGTATTCAATCATTTTTGAGCCGTCTATACAGTAAGTGCTCCTACAGAACTCAGTCAGCGGCTGGCCGTGGAGGTGAGAGGTGGGCTGTGCCAATCACCGGCTGGGGATGGGTGGGGGTTGCTAGGTGGAATGGCACTGCTGGGTGGGAGTTGGGGCCACTAGACTATCAGGGTTAGTTGTGTGGTAAGTAATTACTCTTTGTGGCACTGTGTCTTGGGGTCTGGGCATCGGTGGGGTGGACAGTGCTGCCCTGTGGGGCCTTTAGCGGTAGGGGTTCGGGGCATGAGGTGTGTGGGCAGTCCTGTGAGGCTTTTACTATTAATGGGTTGAGGGGCTGGGGTGTGTGCTGCCCTGGGGGCATGACCTGTTTAGGGTATTGGGGGGCCATGGTGTGAGATGCCCTGTAGAGCACCTACAGGGGTAATCTGGGCATGGGGGAGGCACATGGATTGCATGCTGGGCTGCTGGTAGGTCTAAGAACCCCGAGGCGTACTTAAAGTTACTCCAGCTAAATGCTGATTTAACTTACATTGACGGTTCTCCTCTGGGGTTCTTGTAGAATCCCGCCATTGGGGACTTAGTTGCTGCCCTTCCAGAATAGGGTGCCGCTGCTGCTGTAAACCCCCTAAGCGCCATGTCGCGGGGGTTTAGGCGAATGTGCTGGTGTAACTCCACTTTGGCACAAGTGGTCTGTAGCATGTCACAGGCTACTTTGTAGAATATAGTATGTCACAACTGCTGGCTTAACTTGCTACTTCGCAATTCTTTTGGTGCAAGTGCAATTCCCTAAACATACTATTCTTGAATTGGGCCCCATGTATCCGTGCAAACTTCCTCTGTAATAAACAATGGGAGGAGAAATCTATAGAATATATATGGAAAGCAAGCTGAATTATACCTAATTATTGTTTTCAAAATTTTCTTTGAGGTGTCAGCAGCTCTTTAACATTTTAGTAATAGTTTCTACGTGGTAATGGAATATACAATTTTGGTCCTCCTGACTTCTCAGTATTTATATTCAGAGACCTGGGTAAGTTTTGTTTCATCTAATGTTTTTATAATCAGCTTTAGACTGTTGCCCATCCTGCCAGTGGCAGATGGATAAAAAGCCATAACTTAAGACTTTTGCTACTAAATACAAGCTTGGAACATGCAACCAGGTATGAAAAGCTATAAAATCAATTTATGGTTTTCTTTCTACTTGCTCATAGTCTTTACCAGACACAACTGCAATAGTGTTATCTTCATAGAGATGAATCCCAGATTAATGTATGTAATTTGGCAATCCATTCATATCAATTAAGAACAAAAATAGGCCCATTAATAGATCCTTAAGGTACACCCTTGTTACTCTACTTTAATTTGATAGGCTACCTCAGTAAGCGGAGCCAGGTTGGGATCATTTGGGAGCCAGAGGGCCATTCAGTCAATGACAGACTCCACAATGGGCACTAAACAGTGAATAAAGATGGTGGCAGGCCACCACTACTCATACTGGGGCAGCCAGGAGGCGACCACCCCCAGCCCCTCTGGCTCCGCCACTGGGCTACCTTCTACACAACTCATCAATCAATCAATCAATCAATCAATCAAAATCTTTATTTATTCAAGTGAACATCATTGAGCACAGCTCATTTACAAGATGGACCTGAGTGGTCATAACAATATAAGGTTACAAATTTTACACAAAACATGGTACTGAATGAACACAAATACAAAGATTTATGAATGAGACAGATATACAAATATTTACATATATACAAGGCAAAATGACATTGGACCTAGATCATATTAAAAGGAAAGAAACAAACAGTATTGTAGGGATAAAGCTAGGGTAATGGGACTTGGGGGGCATTTTTATGCAGTAGGTTGGAGAACAAGCTAGAAGAACAATAAAGAAATAGGGGTAGTATAAAAGGGGTAGGGGGCGAGGGGTGTGAGAGGACTAGGCCTTATGGAAGCAGTTGCATGATTCTGGGAAAAGACTAGTGTACAGTTTTTGAAGGATGTTAAAGGAATGAGGGTATCCAATTTCAAGGCCTTTTGAAGAGAATTCCAGATAAGTGCTAGGAATAGCTGATTGCAGCCCTTCCATACGGGTGCAGGTGATAGGAATCTTCAGCATGATGAGTTTATTGATCCTTAGGGTGTAAGGCCTGGATGTGATCCGTTGAAACAATCTGAGATGTAGGAAGGAGTTTGTTTGTCAGAGCTTTGTAGATCCAGACAGCAGCATTTTTGTTTCTTCTATGTTGTAGAGATGTCCAACTGACTGCATTGTAGAGAGCAATGATGGGTGCTGGAGGGAAGATCTGTAATGAATCTAATAGCTCTATGATACAAGGTGTCTAATTTATTTAAATGGGAGAGGAACAGTGACCATAAAGGAAGTCAGCGTAGTCAATGAGGGATAGGAATGATGCCAGGATTAGTCTTTGTTTGGAATCTCTGGTCAGGTAGTGTTTGATCCTATAAAATAGGCCAAGTCTTTGTCTAAGCTTTTTCAGGAGCTCTTCAATGTGGCTAGTATAGTCAAGTTTATTGTCAATCCAGACTCCAAGATACTGTATTTGAATTTGTCCACATATTCCAGATTTTCACCAAGGATGGTAGATAATTGTGGGAGGGTGAATGATGGGACAGTGGAAGGCAGCTCTTGGTGGCAAAGAACATAACTTTCGTTTTCTTGGCATTTAGTAGTAATTTCTTTTCTAGTAAGTTGTGCTGTAGGAGGGAGAACTCGGCTATAAAAGCTCACAGGCTTTTGATGGTGAGGATTACTGACATATAGTACAGTATCATCTGCAAAGAGGTGAATATTAGATTGTGAGAGATTGGAGTCAATATTGTTGATGTAAATGGCAAAGAGGATGGGGCCCAGGATGGAACCTCATGTACACCTCTTAGGAGTGGTTTAGAGGTAGATAAGTCGCCTTCATTTTTACCAGTTGTATTCTTCGGAGAGATAGCATCTGAACCATTTAAGAAGAGTGAACTCATTGTGTCCTGTCTGTGATGTATGAGCAAACCATGAATAGATATCTTTTGAGATACCTTTTTAATCTTTTCAAAAGAATCTGACAGTTTACAAGACTAAAGGCTTTTGACAAGTCCTGACACTGCATCCACTGCCATCTTTTCACCCAATGGACTGGCGACTATGTCTAATAGATTAATGTTCATGGAGTGCACCTTCTAAATTATGATTAGAATTTAGTTCCATCTGAGCAATATCATCATACTTTGGTATCACAATTTTTACCCCAGTCGCCCCAGTTACTAGACTGTTTACTAGAAGTGTTTGAAATGTGTTTAGAATGGTACTAGAATGTAGTGTAATCCTATGTAGTGTAATGGGTTTTATATTTAGTCACTCTGGGTAGCAAATGGTTAACTTTCAGGGCTCCTCTGAAATACCTGTTAGTCATCTGGACAGAGGTTCCAAGTGGGAGGGGCCTTGCAGCATCATAATTGTTGGGCTGGCAGTATAGTCTAGAGGTTAAAGGAGCGAGGTGTGAATGAGCTTGATACATCTAGCAGGCCAGACCTGAGTTTGATTCTCACAACCTCCACTTGCATACTATGTGACTCTGATCAAGTCAGTTAACTGCCCAATGCTCCCAGGTCGTCCCTGAAAACAGGCACTTGTGCCTAGTGGGCCTACCTGGTTACCAAAGACTAAAATAAAAAAAATAAAAATAAGCCAAAGTGGAATGTTGCAGTATGTGTGAGTTGCTCACTGACAGCTTTGAGTCAGCCTGACTGAGGAGAGCCTCAGGAGAGTACTGACTCTCTCCTGTCCTTTTCAGTCCCTAGTTTGGTCCCAGAGCAGCTGAGCATCGAGTCTTGGTTGCAATGTACCTAAGTGTATGGTGAAGGACTTTCAAGACATCTGATTATGGGAACTGTGAACAAAATGTGTGAAACCCTGAACTGTGAAAACCTTTTCTTTGTGTGCAGCCCAGAGTTGGCGCCTCCAGGATAGCCTCAGTGGGAATGCCTGTGAGAGTTTGGAGGTCTAAACTCCAGTTTGTTTGACAGGATGTTTGAAATATAATAATCTGAGTTGTGTCTCCTGGCAAAGATCCTGTGGGGACAGACTGGATCAGCCTGACTGACCAGAAGATGGGGAATGATTCACGTACTATGAAGTGTTGTCGTGTCACAGAATATGTATGCGTTCCAGTAAAGTACATAATCTGTCCCTAAACTTGACTGTCATTGATTTGTTATTGGTTTTATTGATTTTAAATTATACTGTGTTTAAGTTGTGTGAATTACTGTAAAGCGCCTGAGCTCAGGAAGGAGCTTTAAACAAATAATTTTACTTACTTACTAAAGTGTTGCAGTTTCTGACAGTGTAATTTGTGTTTTAAGGTGAGAACACCAGAAGAGTTTTCTGTTTCTGACAAGAAGGGAAGTGTGTTTGTAAGGACATCAGCTGTCCATCTGTCTGAAAGGAGAACATGCTTTTGTGAACTCAAAGTTACTTACATACTTGTATATAAGTACGAGTGAAATGTGCCTGACAGTACTATGAGTCTACTCTCCACTAAACAGTGGTATCATATAGATCCACCCATCTGTCCATTTCTCTACCCAGCATTTTATAACGTTAAATTTTTACTGAAATGTTTTCCACCATTACAACACACAAGAGACATGACATACCAGTGCTTGACTGAGGTAATAACAAGGTCTGACTGCAATACATACTGTGCTCAAGATTAATCTGGACAATTGTTGCCTTACTGTACCAAAAGGACATTATTATACACTCTAAGATAAAACAGCAAATAGCACACAGAGCAAAATCAAAAGAATGAGAGGTGCTTTTATCCATTCTTATTTCTAAGATGAAGAAATGGTGTCCAGATATTATGGTACTTATATATCTTGCCTATGGATAAGTTAGAGAGATGTTCTAATGTGGCTAATTTGCTGATGGACTGCAGGCACTCATTAAAGGATTGTATGTTTGTTGTCCTCCTCTTCTACAGAGGTCTTTCTACTGCAATTGTGGCTAGTACTCCCCAGTGAAGTTTATGAACAGGGCCATTGTAGGAGGTGGACATCTTTAGGATGGCGAAGAGTTCATCTATATCGCAGATAGGTGGAAGGATTTGTTGACAGAATTGGATGATCTGTTCCCAAAAAGGCTGAGTCATAGGGCATGACCATAGAATGTGGGACAGCGAGACTATGCTACCATGGCACCTCCAGCATTTATCGCTGGAATGGGCACCCTGCTGGTAAAGAAATAGGGGGTTCTGTACCAATAATGCTGAATTTTAAGCTGGATAAGCCAGGCTTTGGTGTCTCTGCATGCAACATGTGCTCTAGTCCAGCATCTCCACCATTCTAGGTTGGGGATATCAATGTGTAATTCTTTTTCCTAAGTGGCTCTACTATGAGTAGTAGGGAGGGTTCTTCATCCCTCAGACATACATAGATAAGTCCAGTCCTTCCTTTTGTGCTTGGCCCATGTCTGAATGTCTGCAGCTGTAGATCCAGTCATTGAGTTGTGTGTCGGTGCAAATATAGGGTGAGTGCTGCTCCAATTTGAGATCATGAAATCCTTTTGGGGTAACTGAAATATTTGGGTCAGTTCTTGAAATTATGTAAGTGTCAGTTGTTCAGGTAAGCAAAGGTCTTGTACTGTCCTGATACCTGCCATTTTCAAAGTGGGCCTGTGAATAGGTTCCCAGTCCACTTTGAACAAAAGCCTTTCCCACAGGGTGCCAACTGAAGTGGCATAGTTTGATATGTAGAGCCCATCTTACTTTCCTCCAAATGTAGGAGAGAGTGGTAGTGGGAATTTAGACATCCCTTTAGGAGATTTAGAGTACAATGTGAACCAGGCAGACTCCACACCTACTAGGTGACCCTCTATTTTTGTTTTATTTATTTATTTATTATTAGATCATCGGTTTACAGACCTTTGAGTCATAGACTCATTTACAAAACACCTCGTCAAGAGAGCAATACATCACAACAAACAAACAGTACAGTACATAATGCTTAGATTAAAAAGCAACCAGTGTTACAGCCATTCACTGGTGGTACACTAGGTAATAGGTAGATCACAGTAGTCATAATATAGGTACATGAGTACCATGTCAGGTAGCAACCAGAGATATTTTATTACATATATAACAACCCACTGAGGTGGTGCCATATCCTTGTCTGGACACCATTGCAAAACCTGGGCTACAATGAATGCTATGTGATAGTGGACGAAATTAGGTAGACCTCAGCCACCTTCCTTCCAATGTTTCCTTAGCTTTGTTCTGCTGAGACTTGAGGTTTCCTTTCCACAAAAGCACCCTATAAGCTTATTAATAAGAGAACCATTTTCTGGGATACATAGGGACAGGTGGGGCAGCAAATATAGATCCTAGGTGCAAACATCATCTTGACAGCTGAGATTGTCCCCATCAGAGAAAGGTGCAATGCCTGCCATCTTTTCATATCAGCAGTGAGGGCCGTTAGCAGGGTGAGAAGTTAGCTTTACAAATATCAGAGATTGCGGGAGTGATGTGGAATGCCTAGGTAAGTAATACCTGCAAAAGCCCACTTCTAACTGGTGTACTGGAATTGTGTTGTGTTACAAAAACTGTTTAGAGAAGTACCTCCGATTTGTTGTGATTAACTTCATGTCCCAATATGCTCATAATCAGCTCAAGGGGTTGACAGAGCAGAGTGATTGCCTTTGGGCATCACTAAGCAAGATAAGCAGATCATCTGCATACGAGAGAGAGACATACTCCATTATTCCCACCTGAATGCCTTCAATCTCTGGGTTCGCTCTCAGGGCTGCAGTGAGGGACTCAGTTGAAGCAGAAAGAGTAGTGCTGGATAGGGTCAGCCCTGGTGGGTACCCCATGCTAGAGTGAAAAGATTAGATAACAAATTGTTAGTAAGGACTCTGGCCATGGGTGCTGTGTATAGGGTCTTATGCAATTAAGAAAGAAGGGCCAATCGTTTGTTGGCATAAAGCGTCAAACAGGTACTCAAACTCTACGGAGTTGAAGGTCTTTCAAAATCAATTGTTAAGGCCGCTGCAGGATTAGCGAGGGATTTTGCCACCTTACTGAAGGTGAAAATGTTCTCAGGTGGTCTGAGCTCAGTCTCCTATACATAAACCCAACCTAAAAGGGATGTATGATGTTGGGAGCACATGTTCTAATCTAGTGGCCAGTATCTTGGCTAACATCTTGGCATCAGTATTAATCAAGGAAACAGGGTGGTAACTGGCCAGCTGGAGAGGATCCTTATCTTTGTTGGGTAAGATAGTGATTATGGCCTCTCTCATTGTGGGGTAGTTCTTTGGTAGCTACGAGTATGTGTAGACTCTCTGAAGGAAGAAGAATATCTTCTCATGAAGTAATTGATATGGATCTATAGGAAGCCCTCTCCACCCAGAGATTTGTTTTATTCAGGCTGAGGATAGCTTTGCAATGATGTGATGAGCGTTGGTCCCTCCCTCCATTGTTACTGATAATACCCTAGTATCAATGCCTTACCCAAACTTAAAGGAACACACAAGGAGGTAGATGCAGGAGTTCAGGGCTTGCAACCCGTTAAAGAGTTACTGGTGGTATTTAGATGTGGAAAGGCTTTAAGTTGATGTTAGGATCGGAAGGATAGTCAGAGGGTGAAGAGGCTAAGGGATTAAGTTGCCTCCATCTTGGCTGCCAAGTCACACACACCTACCCAGCACTGATTTGAAAATAGTGATGTTATATGATCTACCACCTCCTGTGGCAACCTATTCACAGACTCACCACTCTCTGTGTGAGAAAGCACCTCATTTATTACATAGAAACATAGAATTTGACAGCAGATGAGGACTGCTTGGCCCATCTATTCTGCCTATTTCCCTACCTCATGGATAAACTGCAGATCCTAGTTAACCAACAGCCTACTTCCTCCTACCACCCACTGGAATTGCCTAATGTCTGTCACATGCATTCTTGAATTTGCCCACTGTTTTTAACTCCATGACCTCCTCAGGAAGGCCATTCCATGCACACAACCCTCTCCATGAAAAATACTTGCTCACATTATCTCTGAGCCATCCCCTCTATCTTCTATTAGTCCTGTATAATTTGGTCATGAGTTGCTTGTTATGACCCCTATGGTCATAGCCTGTTTGTTTCAACTCAAAACCATATCAGCCATTAGGTAGTTATTTTTAAAATAAGTTATATAACAAGCTCAAGTCTCCTTGGCCCTGTCTTCTCTCTAAACTGTGCAAAACCAGGATTTTAACCTATTCTTATAACTTTTGTCCCTTAATCTACTAATCACCTTTGTAGACTTCTGTTGTACCTTTTCCTGGCACTCATCTCACCCTTTATATGGGAGCAGACAACTGTAAGCAGAAGTCCAAATGCAGCCTTCTAATGACTGATATAAAGGTATTATAACCTGTTTTTATGACATATGAAGTTTTTCTTAATGTAACCAAGAATTTTATTTGCTTTTGCCAGTACTATTTTATTATTGTTTTAAATGATAGGTTAGATTGGACCAACACACCCAAATCTCTCTCCATGTAGACTGATTTCAGTTTTATCCATTGACATATAGGTAACACAAGGATAATTATTAACCACGTGCAGTGCTACACATTTGTCCATTATATAATTCATACTCCACTCGTCTGCCTATTTGTGCAAACTATATAAGTCTGACTGCAGTCATTCAATATCACTGTCTGCAAGTGTAGGCCCCCAATCTTGGTATTATCAGCAAACTTATTTATCTGACATGTAGGCTGAAAAGCAGAGGACTGACTACCAAACCCTCAGAGCTCAACTAGCAACCAGAACATATTTAGAAAACTACCTCTTAATTCTTACTCTCTGCTTTATCAAACAACTAGTTTCAGACCCAGGTCACGCTCTGAAATCCATCTCCATTTGCTCAACTTGCCAATTAGCTTACAATGAGGTACCTTATCAAACGTTTTGCTAAAATCTAAGTATGTTATGTCACTTGGAATATTATAATCCAGTAATTCACTGAAAGGCTCGTGAAAGCTGGCCTGCGGCGCGCGGTTGGATTTCCGCTACAGCTCAGCGACCCAGGAGCTGGAGGGCCAGCCGGGAGGGGAGGACTTGGCGTCCCAAGGACCGCGTTCTCTACAGGGGAGGAGGTACCAGAGCTCGGCTCTTTCTGGCCCTGTGGAGACCAGAGGTACAGCAAGCCTGGCGCTCAAAGAGGGGCGACGTGCCAGATGTCGGTGCTTCAGCACCTTGACGTCCGGGACCTGGCACGTCGAGAGAACTTCAGAAAAACCTTGCAGCCTCCCAGTAGATGGAGCACCAGGATCTGACCTTCAATGCCCCTACCTGCCTGGAGACAGCGTGCCGATGAAACACAGAGAAGCATCGGGTGTGAGGGCTCCCACCCCGTACCCGCCTCGGGTTACAACCACAGCTCCATGGGGATGGACTGCACCGGTCACCAGGTAGGTGAGCGAGGGCTGATAAGGTCGCCGAGGTGTCTCCCAAGAGGGGAGAGAGCCGCGGGGGGAATAAAGAGAAAGTTAAAAAAAAAGAAAGGCTCGTGAGAAGGATATCAAATTAGTGACACAAGACCTCCCTGGTGTAAATCCATATTGTGTCATGTCCAATGCACTTGGGAGCCAGAAATCCCAGGAATAGTTACTGGATGGATGGAGTGCAGTTATCCACGTCAACAGAGGAGAAGGATCTGGGAGTACTAGTAACGGAGATGAACTACTCAGCCCAGTGCAGGAGGGCAGCAGCAAAGGCCAATAGAATGCTGGATGCATCGCAAGCGTAATCACCTCTAGGAGAGGAAGTCATCCTGCCACTGTACAGGTCCTTGGTGAGGCCACACTTGGAGTATTGCATGCAGTACTGGTGCCCTACTTGAAAAGGACAGCAAGCTACTGGAAGGGGTGCAGCATAAGGCAATGAAAAGGATCCTGGTACTGGAGATAAACCATATGAGAAGAGACTGAGGAGCTCAATATGCATTCCCTGGAGGATAGAAGGGAGAGAGATATGATTGAGACCTCAAGTACCTGAAGGACATAAACAGAGTAAGCACTGAGAGTATCTTCAAATTAAAGGTGAGAGGAAACCAGGGGCACAGTCATAAACTGGAAGGAGGAAGATTCAGGAGGGAAATGATTAGGCACTATTTCACAGAAAGGGTGGTTACAGGATGGAATGCACTGCTAGAGGAGGTTGTATCATTGAGGTCAGTGAGTGGGTTCAAGAGAGGTGGGACAGGGTCAAGGAGGGTCCAAACAGAGGGGATGGGGTGTGTGTGTGGAAGGAATCAGGAGGAAATACAGAGCGGGGGCAAAGGAGGGGGCAGCTGTAGTCTAAATGGTTGAAGTGCTGCACACTCGAGCAGATTGGATAGACTATAAAGCCTGTATCTGCTGGCAGTTTCATATGTTTGTATACTCCTTCTACACCACGATCTGTACCAAATACTCCTTTAGTATTGAGTCCATGACTTTGACACCACTGCAGTTAGACTCAATGGCCTGTAGATTTTAATCAAAGACCTACTACTTTTTTAAAAATAGGAGCAATAATGGCTTCTTTCCATTTGTCAGGGACCACAGCTGTATCAAAAGATGATTTAAAGAGGTAGCTCAGTGGGTCCGAAAGGGTTCAGCTAGATTCTTCAATGGACAAGGACTGATATTATCAGGGCCTGGAGACTTATAAGGGTCAAGTTTTTTTACTTTTACAAATTACCTCATGATTAAATAACTTATTTTCAAGGTCCATGTGTATTTATAATAGTGGTTTCAGTGTCAGATTTTATATTATTAAACACTGCTGCAAAATATTCATTGAACTCATCTGCTATACTGTCAGGGTGATGTATTACGTAATCACCTAATTGTAATAGCCTATAAGTTACTCCCAACCCTTCAGGAGTTGACATAGCCATAGAAGAGCTTGGGATTTTTGTTTTATTGTTTGCCCGGTTCAACTCTCATCTCTTTGTGTACTCTTCCTGATTTCATCTTTGTACTTGACTGAGCTCACTCTCTATATGTCTTCCAGGTTTCGTGGCTTGGCTCCTTCCTCCATTTTTGTGAGAGTGTTTTTTCCTATTTATTAACCTTTTGATGGTGTTGTTCAACCATTTAGGTCACACTTTCCTCCCACAACCCTTTTCCTTTTAGGGATCCAGGTGTTTTGTAGAAATACTGAGTTTATCATTGATAATGGTCCATACTCATCAGCATTTTTCTCCCTGAACAGTATTTCCCAGTTCCAGTCCATCAGCCCATTCTTCATATTTCAAAATATGCTTTTCTAAAGTTAAATGAGTCCACCTTGGTAGTTGGTTTAGTAATTTTTTTACTAGATTGAATCTTGATCATATTGTGATCTCTGCCACCTTGAGGTTCAGTTATGTTACATGTGCTTACTACGTCTTTTATATTTGTAAGTACCAGCTCCAACAGATTATTTCCTCTAGTGGGTTCCTTTATCATCTGGTGCAGTTCACATTCATCCAGTGTATCAATAGGGTCAGAACCAATACTACTGGTAGAGGTTTTATGTGATATGGGCATCCGCACTCATGCTGCCCAGAACAGCAGAGACAGACTGAACACCACAAAGCGACGCACAATGGCACCGACTGCCCGAAAGGGGTGACAGCAGCAAAGGGCAGCAGAAATGGGTACCGTGCCATGGTGCACCCTGCAAGGCAGTGTGGACAAAGCACGCTGCAGTGTGGCTAGCCTGGAAGGCCGCCCATGGTGAGGGAGAGTCCCGAGGTGAGCAACCAGGGATGGCCGGGCTGGCACGACCACAAGGAGGCACCGGCATTGGCAGTGAGCCACCACCAGGGACAGGGGTGCCCAGCTAACGGGCATGCACAGTGGGACAGGAGGATGGCCAGAATGCCAGGAGACACAGCTGAGGGCAGTGCTGTGGCCCAACATGCTGCTGCCCCCAGCTTGTGGCAAGTGGCAGGCGTGTGAGGCCCTAGCCTGCGAGGGTCAAAAGGGTGACTATGGGGTGGTGGATGTGTGGGCAGCCCTGGAAGGGCATACCCATGCAGGGTGGTGTCGTGGGGCACACTGTGCACCGTGTGGTGCTGCACAGGGCAACATTGCCCAGGGCTGGTCATCGGCAGCAGGGGCTGGTCATCAGCAGGGAGGCCTTGGGCAGGCTAGACATGGAAGACAAAGTTGTGTGCCAGCCCACACAGGTAGCCATAGTGGCTTCTGGTGTCATAGTCGGCCATTGATGGCACAGATCCTGGCATCAAGGTCCTGATACCATCTCGCGATTGTGGTGCCTCCGCCTCAGACAACAGCATCTCAGACCACACAGCAGTAATACAGTCTTCCTCTCAGGCACTCGAGGAGGCACCAGATGCTGGGGTGGCAGGCACTGACCCAGGTGTTAAAGGCCCTGTGCCACCCTTCCACCACATTGTTAGTCCTCGCCAGGCCCTGGAGGGTGGAGTCATAGCAGTTCCACTGCTTGATTGGGAATGAGGCACGCCAGTGACCTGACCGCCCGGTGGGCAGCCAACCCCGTGTCCTCCCCATAGTCCAGCAGAGGCTGGAGGATGTCCTCATTGCTGGTGATGTACTCCCATTCCCTTAGTTCCTCGAGGACCACTGGCACATTGGCGGGTGGCAGGAATGCCAATGCCAGCAGCATTCGAACATGCAGCGCAAAGTCAGGCTCATGAGTATACCATGCCAGTACATCTGGCAGCTGCTGTACCTTGCACCACAGGGTCTGGGTGAAGTGGAAGAAGTGCCCTCGACCCATACCTCAGGGAATATGGTGGTGACCCCATGCCAGCTGGCATGCTCGATGTTCATCAGAACCATGGCAGGTGTTATGGCAGGATTGTGCAGCTTCAACTGGCCTAGCAGTCTGATGTATGTCTGTGCCTGCCTGGTGCATGTCAGGGCGTAGACGGCGGGCAGTACTGTGCCCAACTGGATGGTGTGTATGGTGTAGAGCTGATCAAACAGGGCAGGGCATGCCCTGAATCGCCATCCATGAACCAGTCCATGCTGCTGCATGCCACAGTCCGTGGCATAGATGATGATGCAGTCTCGCTCCCCACTGTCGTGCAGTAGGAAGTCGTGCCATCCACCACAAGGGTGTACTCCTCCAGGAAGATTAGGCTCTCGATGGACTGTGGGGTGGTTGGCCAGCTATGGCCACGTGTCACGTGCTGTACTGTCGGTGCAGCAACGCACTCCTGGTAGGCGACCGCCACGGCCACAGGGATGCCCGATGTGCCTGCCATGATGACCTGCAAAGTGGCATCCATGGTACACCATGCCCTGTCCCGCAGCATTCCCATCGCCACATGCCCACATCCACCACATCGGGTGTGGGGTTGTGCTCCGGATGGTGGCTACCACCATGTCCTCAACAGTGTGCAGGTGGGCCATGCAATGGTACCTTCTCGCCTCGGCACACCTTCAATATACTTTCTTGGTCCCTCCTTGTCTCTGATACACAAAGCCATTGTGGACAGCCATGGGCTTGCCCTTCTAGCTCTACACATAGCACCTCCATGGTGTAGATGCTGTCACATCTAACGGGTGTGCTGTGATTGCCATTGTTATCGCGGCGGTGCCCCACCCAGTTTCGCCTGGACACCCCCTTCCTGTCTGTGCTGCATTTCAGGTGGTGTTGTTTTGTGCCCCAGCACTACCATGTCCATGGGCCCTGTGTACCGTGGACCGCCACCTCGCTGAGGTGCCAATGTGCCTGTGCAGGGCCATGAGCTCCATCCTCCATGTGTTGTCCGGTGAGGTAGGTGTCTGTGTCTGCTGTGGTGTATGAGGTTGGGATTGTTGTCCTGCACCCTGTCCATGTGTGTGGCCCCAGAGCAGCCAGGTGGTATGGGCTCGCACGCTCCTCCCTCACACTGTGCACCACCAGTGGTGCCTTTCAGTGAGTGCTGATGTGGTGATGTCCTTGTGTGGCCTGCTCATCGCCGCCCTTTCCTCTTGTTGCCACCGCTGGCTGCAGCCTGCTGTGCATGCCGTCCTGTGCTGACATTTCATTGTGTCTCCCTGCGGAGGTGCCTCTCCCGCCTGCTGGCTTGCTGGTGCTCGCGGTGCTGCTGTTAGCTGTTTGTGGGGGTGCTGTAACCGGGCTGATCGCTATTCGCTCTTGAGCTGTCTGTCTCCCATTGTGCAGTGCTCCCTTCCCAAGGTAGCGCTTCTTGCCTCGCCTCCTGATACCACGCCGCTTATTTACGCCATGGCTGTTACCCTGGTGGTTGCTCTTCTAATCCAGTTGATGCTGCTGAATTTGAAGTCACCAAGTATAATTATCTCCTTGTTAACTAAACACTTGTTCTAAATAATCCTAAACAGTTTCTTGGTGTATTCTATATTGCAGTCTGGGGGTCTGTAGCAGTACCAATAATAATGTAATTTTGTTGATAATTACTTCTATCCAAAGGCTTTCAATGTGCAAATCATCATCCTCCACTGATACTTCTGTATTGAACCTACTACTGAAAATATTTTGTGCATATAGTGCTACACCACCCCACTTTCGAACTCCTGTTAACCTGGTACAGTGTATACCCATCAGTCTCATGCCTCCAATCCTGGAGTAATTCCATCAAGTGTCATCTATTGGTACTGTATCATATTCTGTTTCCCATAATTTAGTAATGAGTAGGTCCATTTTGTTATTCAGACTCCTAGAACTGAGTGAGAGACTGCACAATGTATTTTTGTTATTTATTTTATATAAGTTTGGTGCAATCTTTCTCTGTTACTACCATAGCAATTATCCTCAAAATTTAGAGAACAGCCTGTATTAACCTCCCCAGTTTCTTTAAATTTAGTTTAAATTTTAGGTAATTGAAGTACGAATCCTATTATCTAGTATTAAAGCACCTTTTCTATTCAGGTGCACCCCATCTGTGACAGAAATGGGAAGGAGAAGTTAATGTTTGGATTTTCCAAGCAGGCATTTTTACAGGTTTGAAAAAAAAAAACACGCTCAAGCTGGATTTCCACTGTCCGCTAGCATCTGGTTCAGAGGTAAGCTATAAATCTCAGACACACAGACTCACAATTTAAATGGATTGGTTCACTCAAATATAAACTTAAGATTAAAAGAAATATAATTGGTCACTGATAGGTGTCAGTGTGGCTCAGTTAGTAGCACATCCACCTCTGGACCAGAAGGTCGTGGATTCTCGTCCACACCAGGATTGAGCTTGCACCTAAAAATCGCTGGCATCCGAGTGCAGTATTGGGGTGCTGTACTGCTGGGGTGTGCCGCCCTTCGGATGAGATGTTAAACCAAGGTCCCTTCTACCCATCCTGGTGTTGTCCTGGTGGGTGTCCAGGAAGTAAAAGAACCCAGGCACTTTTCACAAAGAGTAGGGGACATTCCTGGTGTCCTGGCCAACATTCCCTTCCCATAAACTGGTTCGTGCAATTATCCAGGCTGTGTGTGGGTGATGATGTGCTATATGGCTGACACACATTCAGTCATTTCACTACCAGTCTAGCATTGCTTGTAAAGTGCTTTGGGATACACTGTGTATGAAAAGCACCTATATAAATGCTGATTTTCTTCTTCTAGGTGTTCAGTCTGACTGGGACTATTAAATACATACATGGCAGATGGTTGGTATTCAAGGGGAATAGGAATTACCTAATCGCAAGAGAGAATATAAGATGCTGAAAGACAGTGAGTCAGTTGGTTACCCTTGGAGCTGGAGGGAAAAACATAACTAGGAGCCTACCCTTCTAGCTATGTCCATGGGAGCTGGCAGATAGCATAGGGTCCAGTGTCTCTTGAAAGAATAGGGAAGGGTAAGTTTAATACTAGCATATCTCAGTAATAGCCTTTTATATTGATTGCATGCATGCAGAAACATATTGCAGGAACTTTCTCCAGAAGCAGGTTGTGGAGTGCGGCACTGTTGTGTAATGCCCCACAGCCTGTAAAGCGACCGCTTCCCCAATGCTGTGGCATGCTGCTGCTGACACTAGTTCAGCCAACATGCCACCAACTGGTAAAAATTAGCTGCTGCAATCAGGGGCTGCCTTGCCATTGCAGTGTCAGCCATTCGCTGCAATGAGGGGCGACCTGTCATTGCAGGGCGGGATCTTGACATACTGATAGTGTTTGTGAACATGGCGGCGGTTGCCGCCATGTTCCTAAACAATATTACCACCATGTTTATTTGCCGATGGGGCCCAAAAAAAGCGTCAATTCAGTGCCCCAATGTTTATGTTGCTGACGGGAAGCCACTCCCTGTTGGCATTATGTAACCCTCTCCCCCCGCTTTTATTGTCTGCCAATGGGTGCCCAGTCCCCATCAGCATAATGTCACCCGCTTTTGTTGTGTGCTGGAGGGGTGCCCAATCTCCATCAGCATAGTGTAATACCCCTCCCCTTCTGTTGTGTGCCGACAGGGTGCCCAATCCCGCCGGCGACAGCTGCTCTCCCAAAAGAAAGAGTCTAGTAGCATGCTGGGATCCCACCCCAGCATGCCACATGCCCTGTAAAATAAAAATGGTCCTCGTGTCTTTTTTTTTTAGCCTGTAAAATGAAAACTGTCCCTCGGCGGTCTCCCTGCCCCCTCCTGCACGCCCACCCACTCCGGTCACTGTGCAGAATCACCTTTTGGGGCTGATTAATAAAACAACAGTGCCAGTGTTCATGAGGTGGGCTCTCAAAAGCCTATGTTGCAAATTTGGTGGAAAAAATCCAAAAATGACTGTTTACAGTGGCGTTGCTCAGTTGCTACTCACACCGTAACTTCATGAATTTACAATATTTTCACCAGACTTTCAACATTGGCATTTTCACACCTCCTTGTGAACAGTACAGCTGTCATTGTTCACATCCTGGCCAAAATGTGTTTTCGCACTTCCGATGCAGAATAGTACGGTTGCTGTGTGAAATCAGTGTTCGGGACAGATTAAGAAAATGACAGTGACACTGTTCATGAGTAGAGGTCCTAAAATGCCTATATTGAAAATTTGGTGATGATACTCCATAAAATGACTATTACGATGCGTGCATTGTGCAGTTTGCACTTACGCTCATAAGTTCGCGAATTTATAATATTTTCATCTAGATTTTCAACATTGCCATTTTCCCACACCCACTTATGAAAAGTACAGCTGTCATTTTTCCCATCCTGGCTGAAATGTGTTTTCGCACTTCGGCGCAGAACAGAGCGGTCGCTGTAGGAAATCACTGTTGGGACAGATTAAGAAAATGACAGTGATACTGTTCGTGAGCAGAGATCCTAAAATGCCTGTGTTGAAAATTTGGTGATGATAGCCCATCAAATGACTGTGTTACAAGTATGCGTTAGCACTTTCCACGCACCCTGTAACTCGCAGATTTGTAATATTGTCCGCAGATTTTCAACAGTGGCATTCACACCTCCTTATGAGCAGTACAGCTGTCATTTTCACATCCTGACCAAAATGTGTTTCACAGTTCTGGTGCAGAATAATGCGATCGCTGTGGGAAATCAGTGTTCGGAACAGATTAAGAAAATGACAGTGGCACTGTTCATGAGCAGAGGTCCTAAAATCCCTATGTTGAAAATTTGGTGGAAACTCCATAACATGACTGTTACAAGCATCGTTGAACTGTTTCCATGCACCCTTGTAACCATGGAAATCTAATATTTTCCGCCACATTTTCAACAGTGGCATTTTCCACCTCCTTATGAACAGTACAGCTGTTATTTTTCACATCCTGGCTAAAATATGTTTTGCACTCCTGCGGAGAATAGCATGAGTCGCTGTGTGAAATCAGTGTTTGGGACAGATTAAGATCAAGCGAGTGAGAGGGTGACTGAGCTCAACTGAGCTCTGTTGGGACTGCTGCAGATTTGTTTGTGGTCAGAAAAGGCCCCAATGCAAGAGCCCAGTACAAAGGGCAGCCTGCAGCACTGGGAGAAACAGAATGAGAGAGTGAGTGAGGGAGGGGAGTGAGCGAACTCAGTGGAGCACTGTCAGGACTGCTGCGGATTTCTTTGTAGGCGAAAAAGGTGTCAATGAAGGCAGGAGCCCTGTACAAAGGGCAGCTTGCAGCACCAAGACAAACAGAATGGCAGCGTGAGAGGGAGCCTGAGTGACCTCAATGGAGCTATGTTGGGACAGGTGCAGATTTCTTTGTGGACAGACAAAGGTGCCAATGCAGCCATGAGCCCTGTACAAAGCGCAGCCTGCTGTGCCAAGAGAAACAGAACGAGCGAGTGACAAAGTGATGAGCTAGCTCAGCAGACTCTATCATGACTGCTGTGGATTTCTTTGTGGGCAAAAAGGTGGCAATGCAGGCAGGAGCCCAGTCAAAAGGCCAGCTTGCAGCACCAGCAGAACGGAATGAGTGAGTGAGAGAGGGGAGTGAGCGAGCTCAATGCAGCTATGTCGGGACTGCTTCTGATTTCTTTGTGGACAGAAAATGCCACCAGCACAGGCAGGAGCCCAGTACAAAGGGCAGCCTGCAGCGGCAGGAGACACAGAACAGTGAGTGAGGAAGGGGAATGAGTGAGCTCAACGGAACTCTGCTAGGACTACTGCAGATTTGTTTGTGGGCAGAAAAGGCAGCAATGCACACAGGGCCCAGTACAAAGGGCAGCCTGCAGTGGCGGAAAACCAGAATGAGCGAGTGAGGCGGGGTGAGTGAGCTCAACAGAGCTCTATTGTAACTGCTGCAAATTTCTTTGTGGGCAGAAAAAGGCAGAAATGCAGGCAGGAGCCCAGTACAAAGGGAAGCCTGCAGCATTGGCAGAAACGGAATGAGTGAGTGAGAGAGGGGTGAGCAGGCTCAACAGACCTGTGTCAGGACTGCTGCAGATTTCTTTGTGGGCAGAAAAAGCCACCAACAGAGGCTGGAGCCCAGTACAAAGGGCAGCCTGCAGTGCCAGGAGAAACAGAATGAGTGAGTGAGAGAGAGTGAGCCACCTCAACAGAGCTCTGTCAGGACAGCTAGCGGTTTCATAGTGGGCAGAAAAGGGTGCCAATAAAGGCAGGGCCCAGTACAAAGAGCAGCCTGCAGCACCAGGAGAAACAGACTGAGGCGGTGACAGAGGCAGTGGCCAGGCTCAACAGACCAACATAATCAACATTTGGCATTGACAAATGCTTGTTTTCTTTGCCATCTGTTATTTAAAAACATTCGTTTGCTTTTCCTGTATCAGTGTTATTCTTGTGTTGAATATAGATATCCTGTAATGCTTCTTTTCACCTTCTGTTAAGTAAAAAGCTATTTATTTACTTACTCAACAGTTGTGACAGTGATGTCATTTTTCTAAGGTAATACATGGTTTCCACTGGCTGAGGTAAACTCTGTTTAGCATCCACCATCTGAGAGAGACACACTACCAGACTTTGATCTGTGCAATTGCACGTTTGACTACCAGTTTTGTAAACTTGGAAGGTTGGTACTGAGGCAAACCCAGCTGGTGGCAGGCAGCGAATACCCGAGGACAGACACCTCTCTAAAAGCTGTTCCAGCCCAGAGAGAGAGAGAGAGGTGGGTTGTCACACCATCCTTTTTGTAATAGCCTCCTGGCCAACAAAAGTCCCCAGTTTCTTATACATTTAAAGTTCTCATTTGTTGCCCACCTACGTAGCCACTGGTTATGTCTATGAATGTCTTTTGACCTCATACTATCTCTGTATAGGTAATACTTCTAAAAGATGGCATAACATTTATGCTTTTTATTAGTTTCTCTATATTCTTGATTTCTTGAGTGATCACATGTTCTGGGTTTGGCCGATATTGTTGATTCCTGTGTGAATCACAAATAGGCGGTAGCTCATTTCTGTTAATTGGTTTCTCCATTACAATTTTTACATCCCATAGCTTAGCGCCTGGAAGACATGTACCTTAAGTATACACAGATACACAGAAATGTGATGGCGAGAAAGGCCCCATGGCCCATCTAGTCTACTCCAACACCCTACCTCCCTCCTTCTGTTATGCTTCCACCCTCTTTCCCAACCCCATAAATATATCCCAAGCCCTCTTGAACCCTCCATTGTTTCAGCTGCCACTACCTCCTCCTCGTAGCTTGTTCCAGGCCTCCACCAGCCTCTCCATGAAAACTGCCCCTGACATTACCTCTGTATTGCCCACCTTCCAGTTTGAGGCTATGTCCCTTGTGTTCGCTCCTTCTTCAATTTGAACAAGCTTATCACCTCCACCTTATTTATTCCCTTCAGATACTTAAAGGTCTCAATCATGTCCCCCCTCTCACTCCTATTCTCCAGAGGGTACAAATTCAGCCCTCTCAGTCTTCTCTCTTAGGGTACATCCTGCATCCCTTGTACCATTTTGGTTGCCCTTCTCTGTACCCTTTCCATCAACTCAACATCTCTTCTTAGAGTGAGGGCCTCCAGAACTGCACCCCATACTCCAGATGTGGCCTGACCATGGTTCTGTGCTCTTTAAATTGCAAATGGTGGAATCTCTGTGTCATAAAATGGAGTCTCCTAGTACAATAAATTCCTTAGGTTTAGTCTTTACTGGAGGAGCACTTTTATATTTTCTGGTTGCTTATGTTACTCTGAAGGACCTGCTTGCATCATCTCCCTGGGAGTTTGAGCTCTGTCAGACTCAAACTGTGAGTTATCAGTCTCATGGGGGTTCCTTTGTATAGTCTCCTCTGTGCTAATCTCTCCCAGAACTGAAAAGCTGCTACTAGTTAACACCCCATGAGGTAAAGCCTTGCATGCCTGCCCCTGTTTGATCTCCCATTTCTCTGGATGGTATACCAGTCCTCCTCCAAAATATTGTCTGTAGTTATTACTGTATTGTTCCTTTTCCATTTGGTTTTACTGGTTACTTCCTCAGTAGCTAGAAACATTTCCTGCTCCTTTTCCTCTCTGTGGTATCCATTTTAGTGCTTAAGGAGGTAGTACAGTGCAGTGGTTTAAGGCTCTGAGCTGCAAACCTGGAGACCTGGGTTTGAATCCCATAGCCCCACTTGCATACTGTGTGACCATGAGCAAGTCACTTAACTTCATTGTGCTCCAGGTCACACCTGTAAACAAGCTTCAACTTAATGTGTCTCTCCTGGTTAAAAAAAGTGTCCTCCATTGTCTCCAATTAATCTATTTTCCATCCTGTCAGACTTTGTTTCCACTTATCTAATCTGTAATTTTTCCAGTTCTATCCTTAATTCCTTATTTGATTTACAATTATCACAAATGAATTCACCCACAATATTAATATATTTAAGTAGTTGATATATTGAGCACATTATGCATTTAAAGCCTACCTGCCCATCCACAGTAATAATGGTGTTACCCATAGTTGTTAAAAGATTGTTTGTAGACAGATAGATAGATAGATGCATACATAGATAGTGTTGGCAGATAAGGGCCTATTGCCCACCCAGTCTGCCCATTGAGCCTGTAAGTTCACTTTATGTTTCCTAGAAGTCTGTTGCCCCTTCACCCCAACCTCCAGAATTCCCTTTATGTCTATCCCATACATTCTTAAATCCTGTGATTGTTTCAGCCCCCACTGCTTCCTCTGGCAGGGTGTTCAACTTGTCTACCACCCGTTCTGTGAACAAATTCTTTCTCATGTTTCCTCTGAATCACCCTCCTCCAACTTCATTCCATGCCCTCTAGTCCTGGAACATCTTTTCGCTGAAAAATAGTGTATTCCTGCACTCTGTTCCTCCGGTAAGATATTTGTATGTCTCTATCATATCTCCTCTCCCTCCTCTCCTCCAGGGAGTACATATTCAAGTCCTTCAACCTGTCCTCATAAGACTTGTGATGCAATCCATGTATCATCTTTGTTGCCCTCCTCTGAACCTTCTCTATCCTGTCTATGTCCTTACATAGGTAAGGTCTCCAGAACTGTACACTGTACTCCAGGTGGGGCCTCACTAGTGTCTTGTATAGTGGAATTATGACCTCCCTTTTCATGCTGGTGATGTTTCTGCCTATGCATCCCGGCATCCTATTACTTACCTGCTGCCTTGTTGCCTGTTTCCCTACCTTGAGGGTCATCAGAGATGGTAGCCCCAAGGTCCCTTTCCTGCTTGGTGTGAGGACAGAATCTTCTGCTTCCCATACTGACACTGGCAGACAAATGCAGAATGTGTGCTCACCTTTCCACCTTTCTGGCGCCGCCTCCACTTGCTAGAGGCCAAGTTGAAATACTCTGTGACCCAGATGTCACAGGTTAAGAGCAATGTGAACTGCAAACAACAACATGGGAAAACTGTTTAAAATTTGCTCAGCAAGCCCAGTCTATGCTGCTGAGTCTCAACTATGTTGAAATTATTTAAAATTCCCCAACAAACAATTGTAATAAATAGTTGTAGTCTCCTCTATACTATGTGGAGACTACAATACCCGAAGCCTCTGGTGTTGTCTCTTGGTAACTGGGACACACTAGCACCCTGAACTCCAGGAAGTAAGTCTCTTTTTTTTTTTTTGGGGGGTTATCTAAGCACACATAATCAATCATGTGAGCAGAAATTTTGAAGTGCAGTCTAACAACAAACACATGGCCACAGAATCAATCTAAAAGACTCTAAAAGGTTGTTCAAATCCTGTGGCAACATGCTCTGTCCTGGCCCTGATCCCAGAAGAGGGATGGACAAAGAGATTTCTGCTTGGTCCTTAATTCAGGGAAACACTTGGACTTCATGTACAGTATGATGGGCATTGTGCCCTTTGTACCTTCTGCATCTGCATCCTTCAGTGGAGCAAAATGTTTGTCTGTTTACCATCTTGTGACAGAATATAACCTACTACTTAACACTTGCTAAAGGAAGGGCATTCCTGTGTGCTTGATGTGTTTTATTGGTGCCCAATCATGATTATGCAGGTCCCCAGTGTCATGGGCCACTCCAGTTCCTGGGTTAATTAGAAACATTTTGTGTAACTCCCCTGAGAGCCTCTATAAGTAGTATCCTCTAGCTAAGGGGTGTCATCAGGAAGACAGGCTGTGGATAAAGCGGTTACACAAGGAGCTCATGCTTGGATTTGTAGGGATTAAGGTCCTAGAAAAATGGTCTGGGGCTGTGAATCTGGTGGTGGTGTGTTCAGAAAAGTGAAACTTTAATGTGGCTAAAGAGGTTTCAAACCACACTTCAAAATCAAGAAAAAAATGGTGCTTCAGTTTGCAGTTTGAATTGGCTCCTTCTTTCTGCAGAGCTTGTGTGGAAGATCATAGCCACTGTGATGTAGCAAGGCTACAGTGCTACAAAGGCCTTTTGGGAAAAACTGCTCAGAAAAATAAGTTATCTGGTTGGTGTGGTGGGCGTGTTACTCCAGAGCATGGAATACCCTTCAGTTCAGCCATCCTAAGTACAGCAACAGTGAGTGAATTATTTGTACGGTCATCACCAGCAATAGAGCCTACGCCCTGTGGTCTGAAAATCAGGAGTGACCACGTGATACTCAGTAGTGTGGCAGACTACCCATTACTAGGAGAAATCAGTGAAAGACAAACCAAGAGAGAGAGAGAAACAGTCTGACTATAAGTGCAAAACTCAGAAAATGCATAGTACATTATCAATATGTTGGGAACTCATGAAATGTCTGAGCCAGTGCTCCACAAAGTCAAAGTAAATACCACACTAGTTGTTGCAAAGAAAAGAATACAGGACCGTTTGCAGAGTAGAAACAGTGACAGTGCAGGTGGCAAAACTGAAGGTTGCAGAAGGGGTGGGGAATTGTTTAACCAGGAAACAGGAGAGCACTTGGAGAAATGCTCACACAGACAGTAAGTGTACAGAGCAGGTCGAGGGAAAAGGAAGGCAGGGTGATTGATTTGTTTAAAGGAGGAAAATGTGTTTTTCAGTAAAAGGAGCCAGTGAATGCTGGTCAATGTAAACATACTGAACAGGAAATGGGAATGGCCACCATGAACTGTATATCCCAGTATGCCGGGGTCTGGTGGTAATGCAGTGTGGAATTAAGTAATAGTAGGAGCAAGACTTGCTGACTGTGTGATTTTAATTGCTAACAAGTTGTCTGCCCTAGCAAACAGAACTAGTGAAAATAAACTGATGTGTGAGGCAAGATTAAAGTAAAACAAAGTAATTTGGGACTGTTGGAGTGTATGGGTGGAGGTCATTAATGTTTGCTGCCCCACCCGAAGTCAGAATCACATGTGATAGCATCAGGGTGAGTGTTGCAGACCGAGTGCCATTTCGAGTGTGAAGCCAGAAAAGTTTCAAACCAAGTTTAAATGTAGAGCATCAGTTTATCACCAACACATTGTTTCATTTTAGGCTTAGAGCAAACCACAGTATGGCAGGTAGGGGCTGCCACAAAGAAACCAATGATTATCCCAGCTCATGTGATCACCTGGATCTGCCAGAAGGAAGAGGTCCTAAAGAGGTTGGAGAAAGCATCCTTGAAAGATGGATGGCAGACAACACTGATCTACCTGGATGGCCAGCAAGTGCATGCAGCTTCTGTGCCCACAGGGAGAGACATCTTTAACATCAGATAATGCATGGGGTACTGTGAGTGTCGCAGACTGGGTCAATGCACCCTGCAGACCCATGTGGCCACTTCTGAACACCTTACCAAGCCAAGAAAGGAGACAGCCAGCCAACTAACACAGCAGTAGTGGTACTGCCTGCAATGCCAACAATCCTAGTTTGCTGATGAACTCAGGAGTCAGAGGGCTGGCGAAGGAAGGAGGATCGAGCATCTGATGGACTGCTCTCCCTCTAGTGGTGGGGAGAAAGGGATGCTGGCAGTTGCTTGACATATGGTGGAGAACAGGTATTGGGCATAGTGGGCCATCAGGATGCATGGGAGGTGTGGTGTCTATCGACACACAATGCATGGAATGTGCAGCGTGTGTCATGACGGCATTGCATGTTTGTGTAACCAGGGTCGGGTTGATGTTATTTTTGTTTTTATAGTGCTGTGCGGTGCCTCCATTATGTTACCCACTACCTGGCTTCCTGGGTTCTGGGAGAAAACTGTTGCTCGGCATTTTGGCTAGGTTTGACTTCTAGTCAGGGGCACCCAAGTAACTCTGAACACAGGAAGCAATAACTGTAATGTCCAAACCAGGAATGGGATTCTAGAGGTGGCTTTTATTTACAACACAACAGAACAATAAAGCATAGATGGACCCCAATGGGGCTCCACTCCTGGTAATGCAGATATCATGGAGAACAGAACAATCTTCTCACACACTGTAACCCTCAGGTTCTGAAACACACTGGGCTCTTCTCTGGATTTCGCTGCATGGCACATCCAGCCAAGCACTTGGACACACTTCTCTGGATTCCTGGCGTGGCACATCCGCCAGCACTTGGACTACTTTCCATAAGGCATGGGCATTTATTGGTGGCTTCCACTACCACCCGTAAGCACATACTGGCTCCATAAAGGGAAAATCTTCATCACTAATCCCACGTCTGGTACTTTCCACGAACACTGGCCAAGTATCCGGAAGAAAGATAAAGGTGCCCAAACTGAACCTGTAGAGGTAAATCTGAGTTACTTTAGATGAGGTCTCCACCTCTTGCTCCCAAATCTATACCCGGCCATTCATTTGGAATCAACACCTTTTTGAAACACACAGTTGTAGAATGATGTCTCAAATGTATATCACACTTACTCTACAGTTTCTTGAAAATAGTGTCCTGACTTGTGATGCTCTTTAAGTGGTTATTTCCATCTCTGTAGACCCTCACTGTACAGATTACATTTTAAGTCACACACAACTGAAGTACTGTACTTGGCTGTCCTTCCTTGACCCCACAGTAACAGATACTTTCACGCTGTCTGGTGAAACGTGGGCTCTATTTTCGAGCTGGCTCACCCACTGGATTGCAGGTGCCCACAGGCTTCTGGAAAAGCAAACTACTTCTTGTGCCTCAGCACTTGAAACAACACATAACAGGCAGCTTTCCTCTTCAGCAGAACCAGGGATTGCCCCTGAAGTTGCTAGCTTCTCTTCCTCCCATCCCTCCTGGGATGGGGCACTCAGAACAAACTGGAAAATGATCTCTACCACTAGACCAATTTCTTCTGTGTCTCTATCTAGGCGAGAACACACACCTCTACTACTGGGTAGCTCTATTGCAGAGCTTAGCCCTGAGGGCTGCCAACTGCAGTACACCTCCTTCACTCTCTGACCCTGGCTCAAGACTGATTCAAAACCTCCCAACGTTCTAACTCCTGCTGCAACATTCCAAAGTGACTTATGCTGCTGCGAGAATTCTATATGATGTCATCCCTCCAGCTCAGCTAAGACTGAGGACAGAGTGAGACAGTGTGAAATCCATTTAACTGGTGTTCCACAAGCTGCCTTCACTACCTGCCACTAGATCTAGTGGATTCTTGTAACCCGGGTGAGGGGTTACATTTGCACCTCCTGAGGGAAACAGAACAGGAAAAGCACAGTGTTGACTGGCAAGATGAATCTGGTCTCCTACAGGCCCCGCAGCTAGCTATCTAGGCACCATCCCAGCTAGCCAGATCCTATATCTGGTAGGGTTGTGGGACCCCACCAGAGGGCAAGCTCTGGGGAAGAAACTGGACAAAGTTAGTCCTAGAGGATGCTGGGGTGACAGGGCTGGGGAGATTAGAAGATAGGAGCTGGTCAGTGCATGGGGCAAAAAAAAAAAGAAAAAGGGAAATGGATGATGTAGCAGCATAGCCCTGGGCCTGCAACCAACATTATGGGCCCAGTGATGCTGCAGAAGAACAGTAAAGCAAAGTACAGTCAGTCTGCCTTGTCACCCAGTGTAACTTAGAATTGGAAGCACTGGGGATTGATTAGAAAGCCATCACCTTGTAGCCCCAACAAGCTGCTGGTATGAAAGGAAGAACTACCAGGTGCAGCAGACTGTGCTTTGCAAACAGAGGACCCCCTGGACTTTGTTTCAGTCAGACATACTGACAAGCAGAAACCTTGCCAAACCTAGGATGTGCCCTCCCTTTGATATCCTGGGGATTACTGATAGAAGCAGAAGATCCAGCAGTGTCCCCTACCTATACCATGGCTAGTCTCATGGAGAATGAGGGACCTGTAGAGACATCTTCAGTAATAATCAAAGAAGAGTACTACGAGCTTGAATCAGAGGAAGAGGAAGATTCCTTTGAATTCCACCCTCTGTTTGCCCCCAATTGCCACTGGACCTGCCCAGACTAAAGAGTCTAAACCGCTGGTGGAATAAGGAATAACTTAGTGGATTGGGACCAGATTATGAATTCTGCTGACTTAGACGGATGGTAGAACAGTTCACATGTTGCATAATGCAGTTGTTTAACAGACACACACCACTAACTAAACAGAGGGTAAGCGAATATATTACCCTGGTTAAGTAAGAACCTTAGGGATCTAATCCTAGTAAAAAGGGGCATGATGAGGATGAGAAAATGTTATAAGTGGCTCAACTATAAACTAAAGAAACTAATGATCCTGAGGGACAAGGCCTGGGGCACTTCAAATCAACAAATCTATGATCTGACTGGAACAAATACAAGGAGCTAAGAAATAAATGCAAAGAGAGGCCAAGGTGGCAAAACTCAATACTCTGGAGTCTCCAAAACAAACATCTAGGTGACCCAAAGAAGTTTTGGATTCACATAAACTCCCTACTAAAAGGTAACACAAACCAATTGAGGGGTCAATCTTAAGCAACGGCCAGGCCACTGATAATCCTGCAATAGTGGCAGAATCCTTTAACAGCTTTTTCACAATTCTGGACAAATACAAATCCAACCTGCCAACTTCAACACAGGGCCCAGTCGATGAAGTTACCTCATAGCCCCAATTCCACCTAGGATTGGCCAGGAAATCTGAAGTGTTACCCCTACTGAAACAACTGAAACCTGACTCTTCCCTGGACATGACTAACTTGAGCCAAGACTACTAAAATGCTGCACCAACAACAGCTCTCCCGGTAACATTGCTTATCAACAGGTCCCTTACGGAGGGTGTACCCTCCAAATGGAAGGTGGCTGTGGTGGTCCCTATACGCGGAGATGGAGCAAGGGCTAATATTGAGAACTACAGGCTCATATCAATTCTCTGTCCTTTGGCTAAGGTCCAGGAGAGACTGATCTTCAACCAGCTGCAGGACTGTCCCGAACAACATCAATCAATCAATCAATCCATCAATCAATATCTTTATTTAGCCAGGTGGAACACCATTGAGCAGGCTCATTTACAAGATGGATGTAGTACATCTGAACATAAATGAAACTGCAGATGTGCCAGCAGAAACAGACCACCGGTCTATCTAAGTCTGCTCAGTGTGCAGCCAGTGTGTAGTTTAAATAACAACAAGAAGAAGTCACAATACAACAATTCGGCATAGGCATAGCAGCATTAGCAGCCTATGTACAGTAAATACAAGTGAGAATGGCATGGCTTGGCACAGTGGTGTACAATAATATATAAATAACAACGTAAGACTTGACACTATGAACAGAACAAGGCAGCATAATTTACAGGCGTGGTACCAAAAGGCAGTCAGCATACGCTATGTGCGAGGTTCTGTGCAAGGCAGGTCTCTGATAGACATGTAAGTACAATATTATATTAGATGAGGTCTAGACCAACAAAGCATTACATGGCCTAGAGAAGACTATAAAGCAAGGGCACTGAGGGCACAGGATCGCCAAGCATAGTGGAGGGAGGAGGCGGTTAGATGGGGTGGGAGGGTAGTGTAATACTTTCGGGATTGTCATAGCTGCATTAGTTGGCACGGTAGGTCTAAGGGTAAGGGGAGGGTATGGGGTGAAAAGGTGCCATTAATAGGGAGGTGACAGACAGGTAGGAGGGAGAGTCAGAGATTCAATGCTGGAAGCAGTTGCAGGACTCCATAAATGATTGTTGGATAAGATTTTGAAGGCAGCTAATGGTACAGGTGGATCATTTTCTTGCTGATAAACAACATGGTTTTAGGAAGTGTCATGCGACAGACATGGCGCTTATTTAACTAACGAGTGATGCTGTGGGTGCAATGGACAAAGGGATATCGACAGGAGCCATATTCATAGACCTGACCAAGGTCTTCGACTTGGTCAACCATGGATTACTCCTGGGGAAGCTGGAGGTGTTAGGCCTGGATAAACACTCACTGTCCTGGTTTTCAAGCTACCTAGTTGGCAGATCACAAAGGTTAAATGGAAAGGAGCACTTTCCAGCTGCCTTGGGGTCCTGGATGGAGTCCCAGGGCTCCATTCTAGGTCCCCTACTATTCTCACTGTTTATTAATGACATCAGGACCCACTGCAGTGATGTGAAAGTGCTCTCCTATGCTGATGACACTGTGATCTACTGGAGTGACACTGATTCCTACTACTTACAGGAAAACTCGCTCATAGCCTGAATGTATTGAAAACTGGTTTACCACCAATCTGGTGGTCCTGAATGATAAGAAAACCAAAGCAATCTTATTTTGTCCAAGGCGCTTAGAGTAGACAGACAAAATCTACTTCCACTTTTCAATCGACTGGGGCTTGGATCAATGTGGTGGATAAGGTAAAGTACCTCGGGTATACCTTGACCAAGACTTGACTTTCAAGCCACACATCGATCACATCAGCAGGGTCATGCACCAGAAACTGGGTCTACTATACAGACTGGGAAAATCACTGACTGCTGACTTGAAGAGGACAACTGCTAGTAGTACCTTGCTCCTTTCTTGGTCTAGGGTGCCCTGTATTACAATTCCTCCAGGAGGTTGAAGTCCTCAAACTGAATGTCCTGTACAATGAGATCAGTCAATTTGCATCGAGTTCGCTGCTTGGGAGGCATCACTGTGAGGTACTCTTTGATCTGAACTGGCCTACACTGGAATTCAGGCTCCTTCAACCTCTCCTATGCCACACCTTCAAACTTACCAAGATCTAAACCCTTCCCACCTACAGGGTCTATTAGCCCCAAAACCCATGAGGCATGCCCTTCGCTCTTCAAATGGTATGCTGAGATCCTAGAGTGCGGACTAACCTAGGAAAAAGGTCTTTCGCATATTTTGCCCCTACCACTGGAACCCCTTTCTGATAACTTAACTAAAGTCACTGCTATTGAAGGGTTCAAGGCAGAGCTAAAAGTCTATATCTTGGAATGCTGTCTTTGCAGCTGCTATCGCTGAACCCTAACAGGGGTTGCTATCCTAGGTTAAAGGTGTACCTATGACTTGCTTGGTAGAACATGAATCTTGCCTATCCTGCTGTTGCTAAAAGTATCTATGATGTTTGTAACTATATTTCCTGTTCACAAGCATGTTTGTTTTTTCTCATAACTTTCTTGACATATTCTTTTCTGTATTATGTAGTATGAATTGTCATGAACTTCTTATTTGCACTGTATGTAACTAATTCCAGGTTGCCCTGAAAAAGGAACTGCTGGTCTCAGAGGGTTCACCCAGTTATCAAAATGTCATAAATAAATAAATAAGTACTTTGTCCACCTAGTGACAAATGACCTGGCTGGGAAAGGATCAGAGCAGTGCAGGAGGAGTTTGTGGAGTTGGGGAGGGCCTTAGACAAGTAGCATGGCAGTGGTAACTTTCTTGGAGGTGCTGCCTGTCTATGGTATGGGTGAGACTAGAGTGCTCTGCACCATGGGATTCAATCAATGGTTGAAAAACTGGTGCAGAGCTCAGGTTTTTGGCTTCATTGGGGACTGGGGTCCATCTGGAGGGATGCAGGCCTATACTGGTGCAATGGTCTGCATCTGTCCAGGAGGAGAATCAGAATCCTAGGTGATAGGTTTAAATGCTTCATTGGCAAGCATTTAACTAGCCAAGGGGCACTGAAAGGAGAAGAAATCTAGCCCCCAAAAAATCAGGGTAGTTAGTGAGGTAAACACCAAGATAGAGAAGTCGATAGGGAGAAGGGCAGTGATAAACGGAGAAAAGACAAAGGCAGAAAAGACAGGGATGGGGCAAAAGGATAAGGCCATCAAAAATGGAGGATAATGAGTACCAATGCCCATAGTCTAGGTAACAAGCTCTCTGAACTGGTGGCCTTTATGGAAGAGGGATGCCTGGATATCGTGGCAGTCACAGAAACATGGTACACAGAGAACTATGACTGGGATGTCAACATACCAGGTACACAATCTACAGGAGGGACAGGGAGGGTGGAAGAGGAAGAGGAGGTAGCTCTCTATGTAAGGGAAGGGATCAAAGCAACTGAACTAAAGGGTAAACAGGGAGGAGAGGAGTCACTGTGGGTCACCCTGGAGACTGGAAATGGCACACAATCCACACAGGGTTGTATACAGATCCCTGTCTCAGGGGAGGAAATGGACAAGGAAATGATAGAAGGCATCCTTAGGATGGCAGAAAAAGGGAGATATTGTTGATGGGGGCCCTGAATATGCCAGATGTTAACTGGAGCACCTTTCCTGCAGCCACATCCAAGAGCAGGGCCATTCTTGATGCCCTACAGGGGCATGCCTCAAACAGCTAGTGTTGGAACCCACTCGGAGGAGCAATCTTAGACCTGGTACTCTCAAATGGGGACGGAGAGAGGATCTCAGAGCTAGAAGTGGGTAGCCATCTGGGAACAAGTGACCGACCACCAAACAGTGTGGTTCATGATAAACTCAGCTGTAGAGTCAAGCCATACAAAGTGAAGGTACTGGACTTCAGGAGGGCTGATTTTGTCAAAATGGGAGAGTGCCTCAGAAAAGCACTAGCAAACAGGCAAGAAGGAGGGTGGAGCAGCAATGGGAAACATCAAAACTGCCATCACAGAGGCAACAAACCTTGTGTGAAGCAAATAAACAAATCAAATGAAAGAAAAAACACTGTGTTTCTCAAAAGAGGTGATGGGGAAGGTGAGGGAGAAAAGATAGCATTCAGAAAGTATAAGAAAACACAGAAGGAACAGGACAGAGAACTGTACCAGTTAAAGCAGAAGGAAGTGGGAAGGCAGTCAGAATAGCAAAGGCCCAAACCAAGGAAAGAGAGCCAACTCGGTTAAGAAGAGATAAAACCTTTTATAGGTACATTGGGAGTGAAGAAAGACAAAGGGAGGGATACTGAGGCTGAATAAAGAGGAGGGTGGGTGGGCAGAGAAGGACAGTGAAAAAGCATTGATACTGAATGAATACTTCTGCTCAGTATTCACAAAGGAAGAGGAGGAGGTACCTAATCCAGTCAATAGAAGTATTCTGGATAGGGGGTCAATAATATAAGTCCTTTCACAGAAGAAAGGGTTCTGAAAGAACTAAAACTGAAGGTAGACAAAGCAATGGGGCCTGATGGGATTCACCGAGAATTTTAAAAGAACTAAGGGAGAACTAGTAATACCATTGACTACCCTTTTAACAAATCATGGGAGGATGGTGTGGTACCTGAGGACTGGAGGAGGGCAGATGTGATTCCCTTCACAAAGTGGGAGCAAGACAGAGGCAGTAAACTACAGTCCTGTCAGTTTGACCTCAGTGGCAGGGAAAATGATGGAGTCACTTCTGAAGGAAAGAAATGTTGAGTACCTAGAGGCCAGTGAGGCACAGGACCCAAGACAGCATAAATTCACCAGGGAAGATCATGTCAGATGAAGCTAATCAATTTCTTTGGCTGGGTGACCAAAGTAGTAGACCAGGGAGGGGTCATGGACATGGCCTACCTAGAATTTGCAGCTTTTGACACAATCCTGCACAAAAGATTAATAAACAAATTAGCCAGCCTGGGAGTGGGTCCCAGGGTGGTAGCCTGGTAAAACATTTGCTGGACAACAGGATACAGAGGGTAATAGTAAGCGGAGTCCACAGTGAAGAAAGGGGTTACTAGTGGGTTATCACAGGGTTCAGTACTGGGTTCGGTCCTTTTAATGTCTTTATAAGTGACATTGCAGAAGAACTGGAAGGAAAAGTATGTCTCTTTGCAGGCGACACAAAGATCTGCAACAGGGTTAATACACAAGGTGGGGTGGAAAGGATGAGAAGGAGTTGTCAAGGTTGGAAGAATGGTCAAATGTATGGCAGCTTAGATTCAGCATAAAGAAGTGCAAAGTGATGCACCTGGGAAACAAAATCCAGGGAAGAGTACACAATGGAGGGTGAGATACTGACAACAACAAAAATGGAAAAGGGCCTGGGGGTAGTTACTGTATATCAGATGATCTAAAGGTGGGCAAGCAATGTAAGAAAGCAGTAAGGAGGTCTGGGGGATACTGGGATGTATAGGAGAGGCATCACTAGTAGAAAATGAAAAGTTGTTATCCCTCTGTACAGACAGTTGGTGAGACCCCATCTGAGTACTGCATGCAGTTCTGGAGACCCCATCTCCACAAGACAGGCTATCCAGAGGAGGGCAACCAAAATGGTGCAGGGTCTTTACCAGAAGACATATGAAGACAGACTTAAGGAGCTTAATATGTATACCCTCAAGGAAAGGAGGGAGAGGGGGACATGATACAAACTTTCAAGTACCTCAAGGGAATCAACAAAGTCCAAGAGAGTAGCATCTTTCAGAAAAAGATGTGCAAGAACAAGGGGCACAATTTGAAGATGGGGGGACGGCTCAGAGGTAATGTGAGGAAGTGTTTTTTTATGGAGAGGTTGTGGATGCATGGAACAGCCTTCCTGAGGAGGTCGTGGAGTCAAAAACAGTGGGGAATTCAAGAATGCATGGGACAGACATAAGACAATTCTATTGGGGGAGTAGGAGGAAGTAGGCTGTTGGTTAACTAGGATCTGCAGCTTATCCATTAGGTAGGGAAATGGGAAGACCAGGTGGGCCAAGTAGTCCTTATCTGCCATCAAATTCTGTATTTCTATGTTTCTATGTCCAGAGGAGGGCAACCAAAATGGTGCAGGGTCTGCACAGAAGACATACGAAGAGAGACTAAAGGAGCTTAATATGTATACCCTCGAGGAAAGGAGGAGAGGGGGACATGATAGAAACTTTCAAGTACCTCAGGGAATCAACAAAGTCCAAGAGTGTAGCATCTTTCAGAAAAAAGATGTGCAAGAACAAGGGGCGCACTTTGAAGATAGAGGAAGGGGCTGACTCAGAGTACGTGAGGAAGTATTTTTCATGGAAGGGTTGTGGATGCATGGAACAGCCTTCCTGTGGAGGTCATGGAGTCAAAAACAGTGGAGGAATTCAAGAATGCATGGGACAGGCATAAGGCAATTCTAGTGGGGGTAGGAGAAAGTAGGCTGTTGGTTAACTAGGATCTGCAGCTTATCCGTTAGGTAGGGAAATGGGCAGACTAGGTGGGCCAAGTGGTCCTTATCTGCCATCAAATTCTATATTTCTATGTTTCAATGTACTTAATAAAAATATGGGTAAGTCTAGGCAGTATAAAATGCTAAGAGACAAAGTTAAGAAAGAAATAAAGGAGGATAAATCAACATACTATCACCACACCCAGTTAGAGAATATTAAGGACCCAAAATAATTCTGGCAGTCATTTAAACAAATTTGTACCCCCCAGGACACAACTGGTATTAAGGTCATAAAAGATGGGGATTTGCTGATACAAGAAAATAGGGAACTAACTAGCAGAAATATTTAATAGATTGTTATTTCCTGAACCTAAAGGGTATGGACCTGAGAATAGTTGGGAGTTGAAGGAACTAATGGACATGAAGTACAACAGGAAAGTGATGTGCCTGCATTTACATTTAATGAAATGGAAGAAAGGGAGGTTCTGCAATTGCTAACAGGCTTAAAAGAGGATAAAGGTTGGGGGCCTGGATAAATTACATCCTAAACTATTAAAACTGTCAGCCACACACAAGTAGCCCCTTAACTAGATTATTTAATGTATCATTGGAAAAGGTTAGTACCTCTGAAATGGAAAGTATCAGGAGTAATTCCAATATACAGGAGGGACAGATTAGAGATGCCAAATTACAGGCCCATATCTCTGTTACAGGGTCAACAAGCTGCTAGAAGTGTGTATCCGGCAGCTGCTTGACATTTGAAGGGCACAATCTGCTTATTGACCAGCAGCATGGATTTTGGGTGGGGGGTTGGTTTACTGCAATGGAGCTGGCTGGGTTCTTGGATGCCATGCTCAGGGCTTGTGAGGAGGATATGCCACGAGCGCAGTATTCGTGGACCTAGCCAGTGCCTTGATACAGTGGACCACGAGTTGCTTTTGTATAAACTTGGCAACCTGGGGGTCAATGGAATAGAGGGTCAGTGGTTTCGGAGTTACATGAGCAATCGAGGTCAAACAGTTAAGATAAGGGCATAATTTCAGAACCATTGAAAGTAGAGGCAGGGGTGCCCCATGGAATGGTGCTAGGGCCAATACTATTTATAGTGCATATGAATAACTTACTGAGCCCATTTTAAACTGAAAATAGCATAGTTTATGCTAATGATACTGTGATATGGGATTCAGCACCAACCAGTGGTATTATTCAGGTGTCCTTGCAAAACAAATATAACATATTGGCTCAGTGGTTAAGAGGCGACAAGCTGACCTAAAGCGAGACTAAAACAAAATTTATGCTATTTGGAACTTCACAGAAATTGCATAAAGAAAACAAATTACTAATAACTGGTCAAACTTTAAATATCTGGAAGTTTTTCTGGACCCTTGTTTGAGCCTAGTTCCACATATTGAAAAAACAGGAAAGAGGCTCAATCAAAAATAGGATACCTATATAGGAACATAAATTTATTGACTGACAAAGCCGGAGAGTCATAGCCAAGCAAGTCCTGATGCCCATACTGCAACATGGTAGCATAATATTTTAACAGTAATGGGATGTTTGAATCAAAGTATATGATTTTATTTAATAATATCTGCAGATTTGTACTTCAGGCTCAAAATGCATGTACTGTTGTGAGCTTTAAAAGAAACTGGGTGTGTGCTACCAGAAAGAGAATTAGACAACAGTTGGGGAACTTTGTATTTGGGTACTAAGAGCCGATGACCCCCAGGTGCTGTCTGGTGCACTGGTCCCAGTAAAAGGAATGAATAACAAGAAGTAGTGGGGTCCAGGATTTTGTTATCCGAGTCAAGTTGCAGATGACGAGGAAAGTTTTCTCTTGGTATGCACCCTCCCTCCTGAACAAATACACCCATTTGAGAGGGGAGCACATAATTGATACATTTTAGGAAAGGGTTATTTTATGGTTAAACAATGAGAATGTGTGTAATTGTATGTAAAGTCATTGTATTGTATGTAATTGTACTTTTATATGGTTGGCTGTAACTGTTCACCTCTGTTCAGCATCAGGAGTGGCTGAAAAGGGCTTTGCCCAGTCCACTTTTGATTAAAAATAAAAATGAAATGAAATAAGTGGTTAACCAGCAGATAGTAGAGTGGGATCAGGATGCTTGGGATGCACAGATCTGGCTACCTCCAGGAAAACAGGAAACAGATGCCTCCTAAGTCCAACAAGGAGGAGCGGATCATTTGGAGAAGGGCTGAGGCTGAGTTCAGGAAGAAGCACTCCTACCTGCTGAGAAAGATCTGGTGCTAGATTGTAAACCAGAGAGAACAGTGGCTCATGGAACATACCTGGGAAGACTACACTTCCCAATGTTACCCTGGCACTGAGGCAGCCCTGGTCAAAGCCAAACAGATCTGCAGAGTCTGAGTAGAGACATGGAACATAGGAAGAAGATCCTTATGGATGATGCAATGATCTGCACAGAAACTGAGAGTCATCAGTCTATTCACACCTTAGCAATGAGCCATCCTGATGGGACTATTGTCTATTGCCCTCACACTGGCTGGTACTCTGAACAGACCAGTTCAAAAAAATGGAGCACATACAACTGGGTTGGAGCATTTTTAAATATATTTTTGATGAATTTTAAAGTTTGTATTTACAGCTTTAGTTTTAACTTGTCATATCAGCTCAAAAGGAACATGTGGCAGGCATTATTGCAAAGACACTTACATATTCAGGATGAACAATGTACAGTAGCTGTAGCTGTTAACAATGGAAACTTCATTTTCAAACAAACACTTCTCAAGGGGCTATAGAGATGAAAAAGCTGCAGCTGATTCTGCTGAAATGAAGCTTACTGCTGCTTGAATTTCAAAAGGTGCAGAGGTGGTAGGCAGTCACTAGCGCTTCATAATGTCAGCATCACTGCTTCAGGGATAACGTATGCATGTGGGGTTGATCTTTTATACCCCAAATGCTCAGAGCAATTAGCGTAAATTTAATTCAGTACTGAATATTTAATTCAATTCAGCATATGGTCCTTTAAAATACCAATGATCATATAATAGATATTTAATTGTAATGCTTTATTAACATGAATAGTGTTCTGAGTACTAAACCCTACCGTAAAAGAGAAAAATATCAAAAGCCAGAATGTCAAATTTAACCAATAAAACCCCAAAAGATTCTTTCATGTTTGTTACATATAATATCAATAGATGTTACTCAAAAACAAAAACAAAAACAAAACATAAAATGATTACAATTTCCAAGGAAATGTTTTTTATCAGTTATTTTTTGTCTATAGCCAAAGGTTTAATTATCATGTCTAATAAGACTTAAGGAAAAAATGTTATCAGTCAACAGAGATGAGCTTCATTTCCACTGCATTTGAAAACCACATAGCAGCACTAAGTTCAAATACTAACATATCCCCTAGAATATATATACATACATACATATGATGTTGCATACTAATACTTGTGCTAACAGTTATTTTATCTACAGTATGTGTTAATAACTTGACAGAGAAGTTTTCATTTTCATATATGAAAGTCTGGAACATAAATCTTGTGACTGAACAGAAATACATATTTATTTTAAGGGTACAGAAATAGAATAAAGTTTATATGGGGAAAAAGAGGAGGTTTTCACTGAGAGGGTGGTGGACCCTTGGAATGCACTGCCTGGTGAGCTGGTTCAGAGATCCACAGTGGAGGGCTTCAAGAGAGGTGGGACAGACACAGAAAGTGGATGTATCAGATGATGGCCTGTCACAGGGGGTGGGGATGGATGATGAGGTTTCTGGAACACAAGGGGAGGGCCTCGGCACCCAACTAGGGATCTGAGGTTCAAGCAGACTCGATAGACCATAAGGCCTAATCTGATGGCAAATAGTATGTTAGTATATCATGATTAAGTGCGTTCGAGGTCACGGTATTGAGAACAAACATCCAGTATGTGATTCTATTTGTTCCAGCTTTTACCTCTATCACTACCCCACAGCAAGGGTGGGGCACCATTAAATACCATATATCTGAATGAAGAAACATCCTTCAATGTACATCTTTCAAATGTTGCCCTATTGCACTGTCACGCTTTGTTAGGTATAGTGATCTGAGCTTCTCAAAGATTCTTGTTCAGTGCCTCCATAACAGTTTTGCTGATATATACTTTTCTTTTTGCTTTTGCACCAAGTTGCATATAAGAAATGTACTCAGACAGTTATGATACTTTTGTGATATCTATAGTTGTTCTTGAGACAAGGTGAATAAACTGCTTTCCTTGTACTGCGATTTGCATGCCAAACATGAACCACAGCTATAAAATCCCTCTAATTTCCTACTTTCCTCAAAAGGTGTTGTATTAGTGAAATGACTGTGGGTTAATACATCTGCCAAACTGGATGCTTTACAGTAAGCAATAATAGGTTTATTTTCAGTTATTGGTTTAAGTGCATGGTCTGTTTTGTAAAATGTTCCAGTTTGAGCAGATAAAATCTTTCACATAATTAGAAACATGATTGTGTTCAGTGATAAATACAATTTGCTGAATACCTTTGTCCACTTTTTCCTTTGGATGTAACAACTATTTTTTATTTATCTTTTCTGCCCTTTATTAGCCTTCCATAAAGCTTTTAGTCTATAGCCACATCTTGAAAATGAGTCAGTAAATCCTGTGATTCTTCCTGAAACTTCTCCAGACTTGTGCAATTGCATCTAATCTCTAAAAATTTACTAAATGGAATATTGTCAATTGTTTTACATGGTTGAGCACTGCTAGATTGTAAAGGGTGTTTCCACCAGTAGGTTTATGAAAACCATGAAGTTTCAGTTGCACCCTGTGTTGTACTGACTAGACATAAATTTTACTAGGATGCACATTAAATGTAGCTTTCTACCCCCAAGCATTATTGTTAAGTCAGTTGGTGAATTCAGTGCATCCATGTTCTGTCCAGTATAGCTATCATGTCATCCAAATATTGGTACCAAGTAAAATATTTTACAAAATACTGTTCAAAACAAATTACTGTTCTAGCCATGCTCATATTAAATTCACATCGGACATCTCAAGTGCCATTGCCATTACAGTACCACTACATTGATAATGGAACTTCCTATCAAAAGTGGAATAATTATGTTTTAGAACAAATTCCAAATTTAAAAGTAGAAATTCTTGATTAATTATGTTTCTAATTAGTAACATGTGTTCTACTGCATGGTTTCCTAGATCTTGATGTAGATGTATATACATTTTCCTCATCTACTGTAAACCATAACAATGTTTTCTGCCATTTAATACTGTTTAACTTCCCATGCGTCCATAGTGTCCCTGACATGCATTGGTGACTTACTGACAGTATTTTATAGGAAAAAATCCACACATTTTAATAGCTTTCTGTAACACAACCTATGCCAGAGAGAATATGATGCTGGGGGCAGCAGACTACTGGGCATCCTAGTACGTTCCCTTAAAAGGAGCCTTGTGTAAAAGTTGCCTCAATGGCATAGCAGCAGAAAAAGACCATAAGTCATAGTTAGTTCACCACACTTTCTTCAGGGCATCAGCCAAAGAGGAGAATGACTTGCCATTACATCATTCTCCCTGATGCAAGAGGGATGTTCCTGATCTGGGTCCTGTTCCAGCTCCAGCTCCAGTTCCAGAGGTTGTGAGGAAGATTGGGTCCATGAGGTCTGTGGGCCAGCAGTTGTGGCTGGAAGAGGAGGCACCAGCTTACAGCAGTTGTGAGATCCAGTGGTCAACCTGCACATCAAAACTGGTAGGGCCAAGTTTCTGTTGTTTTCTGACTCTTTACACCAGTTGACATACACATGATTACACAGCTGAGGGGCACTCTGGACAGTATTCCACCCTTGTCTGTTTGGACACTTCGCCTGGACACTTGCAGTGGGTGGTGTGTCTTATCAAAGAACTTTGGAACTTCTACTAACGTTATCCAGAAACATTTTGTCAGGAAGTCTTAGCCCCAAGAACTTTTTTCCATAGATGGACTTGTAGAGTTTCCCTTCCCTGTTTGTATTGTTTTTATACAGTTTTCCAAAAGAAACACAAAACATAGAAAACAATTATTAAACTTTTATAAAGAAAAACTTTTAACAAAAATTTTAGAGTAAGTGGTATTTATTTTGTATACTTTTTTCCTGTATGTAGTTTGTAGAGTTTTTCTAGTTTTTCTCCTGCTCCCATCCCTTTGTCTCGGCAGAAGTGCATGTGTGGAGGCATGCATAGGTCATGCTACAGGACACCCTTCCTTCGCATTACCCCCACCTGTGCTGTCACCGACCTCCACCCGGTGATAGCGGAACTGCAGAGGGATGATGACCTCCCTGAGACAGGAGAGCTGCTGTTAGGCAGCTCAATCCTGCTCCCCACCCCAATCTTGCTCCTGATGACCGGAGGTCATTCCTGAACACTGGATGCTGGCGTGGTGTGGTGCGAGGTAAGGCATCCAGTGCCTCAACTCTCAGTGCCACCGGCCAGCTTTAATTTGTATAATTTTGCATGCTCTCTTGCAGGTGCAGCCAATGAAGAGGACCTGAGGCTTTGGTTATAGCCTCTGTGGATGCCACAGGGCCTAGTTTTACAAGGTTTCAACATGTTTTACATGCACAGCTATAAAGTAGTTTGTACAGGATTTAACAATTTAGCTAATTGTTCTGTTGCCAGTTTTAGGAAATGAATACCTAGATTGTTAAAATAAGTCTAAAACAAATGGGCAGACTAGATGGACCTAGAGGTCTCCTTCTGCCATCAACTTCTATGTTTCTATGTTTCTGTGTTTCATAGCTACGGCATGTGCCTTCTTAAAAGGTACAAGGTTTCTCAGTACACAGTATTGTCTGGATTTCACTGAGCTTTGGCATGGTATATTTAATGCTTCTATGGCGTGTATGGGGGCATTGTTTTACAGTGAGTAATTCCTAGTTAGAGGTTTCACTCATAGGTGCCTAGTGGAGGAGCTGGGTGAATTTCCAATGCTTGTGGACTGGCACTGTTCTAGCAAGCACCTACGACTGAGTCACCCTGACCAATTGGACTTCATGTCTGGTAGCTGGATCTACTATGTGGTAGCCAGTTATGCTACCAGTGAAGGATTCCATAGATTGCCACCCAGTGCCAGCTCTGGTTGGTAGTTCTCTTTATGGCCATAACTTCCTTCTTCCCTATAGTGTCCTACCTATTCTGGTCATAGGCAGAGGATGGTTGATGAACCTCCTTGTTGTGCACCAAGGGAGGTGTGTTGTGTCCAAGGCTGTTGCTGAGGACAGCAAGGTTCCTTGGTGTTGGTGAATGTAATCCCAGTGTCCCCCAGGTTACTAGTATGTTTACTAGAAATGTTTGAAAAGTGTTTAGAGTGGTACTAGAATCCAATGTAGTGTAATGGTTTCTGTAGTTAGTCAATCTGGGCAGCAAATAGTTAACTTTCAGGTCTCCCTGAAATCATATCAGTCATCTGCACAGAGGTTCCAAGTGGGAGTGGCCTTGCAGCATCACAAGCCACAATGGACTGTTGCAGTGGGTTTCAGTTGCTCAGTGAGAGCTTTGAGTTAGTCTGACTGAAGAGAGCCTCGGGAGGTAATAACTCTCCTGCCCTGCTTCAGTCCCCAGTTCAGTCCCAGTGTAGCTGAGCATCAAGTTATGGCAGCCGCCTTCTCCTGTGGCATACTCCAGTGTAGTGTGAAGGACTTTTAAAGACATTTGGTCATGAAACCGTAAGTAAACTGTGGGAAACATCCCTGAACTGTGAAGGCGTTTTCTGTGTGTGGCAGCCCAAACCTGGCTTCTCCAGGATGGCCCCAGTGGGAATGCCTGTGAGGGTTGGAAGGACTAACCACCAATTTATCTGACAGGATGTTTGAAATATAACAATCTGAGTTGTGCCTCCTGGGCACAGTTTCATGGGGATGAAGTGGATTGCCCTGTCTGGAAAATGGGATACTAGCTCTCTGACCAGAAGTCTAGGAATGGTTCACGTACTACAAAATGTTGTACAGTACAGGTCACATAATGTGTATTTTCCAGTAAAGGACATAATCTGTCCCTAAAAGTGTTGTAGTTTCTGACAAGAAAGTAATGTGCATTTGAAAGTAAGAACACCAGCTGTCTCGAAACAGTTTTTGTTTCTGACAAGAAAAGTGAAGTGTGTTTCAATAAAGTACACCAGCTATCCCTAAAGTAATCTTCCTAAAAGGAGAAATGTATTTGTGATTCCAAAGTTTTTCAAATCTTGTGATGACATGCTCAGTCCTGGCTCCGATCCCAGAAGAGGGATGAACAAAGAGACTTTACTTGTTCCCTAATACTTGGACTTTGTGTACAGTACGATGGGATTTGTACCCTTTGTACCTTCTGCACGTGCAGCCTCTAGTGGTCAAACCATTTGTCTGTTTACCATTTTGTGACAGGACAAAATCTACCACTCAATACTAGATAAAGCAGAGGACATTCCTGTGTGCTTGCTGTGTTTTACACATGCCCCATCAAGATTGTGCAGGTCCTCAGTGTCATGGCCTGCCCCAGTTTCTGGGGTATATGACATATTTTGTGCAAATTCCCTCACAAGCCAATGTACTGTAGGTAGCAATCCCTAGCTGGGGGGTCACAGCAAGGCAGGCTGTGGCTTCAGTGGGTTACACAATATTCCAGCACTTCAAATCCAAAGAATTGTTATTTAGTATAAGGGACCCTTAATCCCTATAAATTCCTTTGAATATTTTATATGTCGCTATAATATAATTAAAATATACAACAACAATGTCACTTAGCAAAATATAAGGAATATAGTATGGGCGGTCATACACAAGGAGCCTGTGTTTCCATCGAAGGGTTGAGATACCAGTGTATGGACCTCGAGAGTGATATGCAGTTATCTCAACCCCTTGATGGAAACACAGGCTCTTTGTGTATGACTGCCTATATTTTCTTTGTTATAGTATATGGTTTCTCGGAATTTAAAAAAAGTTATGTCTTGTGACAGTTTAACTTACCAAGGTTTCATACATTTTGTTTAGTACAGTACTCCCAGTTGTCATTAGCAGCTAAATGTGTGCTGCCAAGTCCATCGGTAAGGTGTCATGGTTCCTTCAGTCCTGACCCTTGAGAAATCCATGGCGGCATTTGTTTAAAAAACTGGTTTAAGTAGTACGGTTTGGTAACACGGATCTGACTATGGCAGTCTGTGTCCAAACCGTCTCTGTGCATGGCTTCGCTAACCGGTGCCACCATGTTTATTTGGATTTTTGTTGAGCTGCTCCATTTGGACCAATCAGGTGGCAGATAGCGCAGGACTTATGAATATTAATTAGGAACTGATGAATATTAATTGTAGAATGTACACAATACCTTTTAGAACATGCATAACAATTTTTAGAACATGCACAACTTTAAAATGTGCAACAACATTTCAGCAGCTACTGATTTCTATGCATAACCCCAATCCATATACTATATTATACCTAATTAACTTTTTGACTTTATGACCCCACAGCCTAGGAGTTTATCTCCTTCATATCATTATTTTAATTTTCACATCTATATGCTCACCACTATGCTCTGTTGGCAGTCATATTAACAGTTAATGTATCCTTAACCAAGGCTCAGTTCATTTACTATTCTTTAGAGCACTAGCAGATTCTTTCATAAAACATCACCATTTTGTAATGTATTGTATGCTGATCAGATTTATTAATTTTCACAGTTAAATTACAAATATGCATTCAGGTCCAAATCATCATTTAGACCCTTTGGTGTTATAGTTTCTAGTGCTAACATTCACAATGCTTCTCCAGTGGGACAGTTCTTAAGGATAATTAGACATGATAAAATTGATGAGGCATTTGAACAATAATCCTTTGAACTGACCAACAGGTTTAGGGAAAGGGATTATGAAGAAAGAGATATTCAGTCGACTAGCAGTACAGCTAGCCAAACAGACCATCAAACATTATTAATACCAAAGGCTAAAAATAAATAATGCAGTACAACAAAGAATGAAATGCATAATGACACATGGTAATGAAAGCAGAAAAATTAAAAATACAGTAAGCAAACATTGCAGTGTCTTAACATAGACCAGGCATTTAGAGATGGTCAAAGAAAACCCTTTCTTTTGTTATGAGGGGCAAAAATATCGAGATATGCTGGCACATAATGATACTTCTGTACAGGATCTGCTTGGTAGAAGCATAAGAAGTGTCATAAGTGTGGTCATTGTGTACAGTGAGAAGGTTTAATAAATGGCAAATAATTTAAACACCAAGAGAACCAGTTCTGTGTGGGTCTCCTTCTGTTCAATATGTAGTGTTAGTGTAGTTTTGGGGCTGGTAGGGGAAGTCTTCAGATAAAGGGTTAAAAAAGTGGCACCAACAACAGATTATTATTATTATTGTATTTTTTTTTAATTTCAAGTTTATTGATATACATTTGGCACACAAGTATGGGAAGCAAACTATACGAACTAACCTGTGACCACACCGTGCCACTTACAAGTGCCATTAGAACATATCCAGTAGTTTTACAAACTAGTAAACCCCCTCACCCCAATTGCCCACCTAACTTCCCTATCCTCACCTCCCGGGTTGCAAAATCTAAGACAGATCTGCCCATGAGGAACCAAGCCAGGGTCTGCTAACTCCACAATGGCTAACTACGAATGCAGTAAGTAAAGGGTCTGGAGGGCCCCACTCGTTCAAATTTGAAGACAACCCTCTGGATGGCCCCAAACTTTTCCATACTCAAATTGAAAAGTAATTCCTGTAACTAAGTCCATATAACCGGCGTGAGTCCTCCAACCAGTGCCTTAACACAATTTTTCTTAACCAAGACGAAATCAAAGCCATGTAATATCTACGGGACTTAACAGGAATATCATCATAGTCCCATATGAGACAAATTTGGAGTGAAGCAAAGCTCAATACCAGTACTGAGTCCGCCTTTTGCTTAATTTGATCCCACAAGTCTTTACAGTGGACAGTCCCAAAAATATGCTTGAGATCACCCACCGCTTGGTGACACCGAAACATAAGGCATCCAGAGCATGCCCAATCCTACATAACTTAGCAGGGTCCAGAACAAGTTGTTTAAAAGTGGAATTGCATAATACGCAACCTATCCTGGGTAATATACTGGTATGTGTGACGCCAGACCGGTCCCAGTTCTGGCCCTGATCCCTAAACAGTTCACCCAGAACCTCAGTTTATTACCAATGTCTGTGTAAACCTGTTCAAAGAGTACTTTGTAAACCTTGGAAACTGCATCGGTTCCCAGACCCAGCGAGTCAAGGTTCAAACCATGTCCCGTTGATCCTTCCGCTATTAACTTAGATTTGAACCCCTAGCAAATGGGTAAGTTGGTATATTTTAAAGGAATGATTAGGTCCAATATTATACTTTGTTAGTACCTCTGCGACTGTTAAACACCTATCACCCCTGCATGAGGTCTGCACGCTTAACCCGTCAAAAAGGAAGCCAGGTTTCCTTTATCATATTCCCCAATCTTCATATTAGGGTTACAACATACAGGCTGAAAACTGTCTGCACTAGGGAATAGCAAAGAGAGACACATAGCTGAATGTGGGTGCGTAGAGAGCCTAATAGGGGTAGTAGCTAGGCTAGAGGGAGAGATTTTAGTGGGGTAAGAGAAGAGCCTTCGATCCACTCCAGCCTCCTTTATTAAGTCTACTTCCAACTTAACCCAAGAAGGGACATACGATAAGAGTTCCAGATCCCTAGGGGTAGGAGCCAGCAGATATTTATAGAGGTTACTTGCCCAGTGATAGAGGCCGGCGCGGGAGTTTTAACCTGCCTTCTCCTGGGAGCCGTAAACTTGTGATAAGCTCTACGGGTGTTTTCTTTTCCCAGATGAAGTCCGAGATTATTGAGTGAAGGTCTATGCCATTTCAAGGGTAAATCATACGTTAAGCATATTTAATGGGTACAAAATCCTCGCAACACATTCATCTTTATTATATTGACCTTCCCCAGAGAGAGGCGGAAGTTTGCTCCACCTCCAGATCTTGCTTTATAGTTACCTTAAGGGCATCCAAATTAAGTCTCACCATTTTGGATTCTGAAGTAGACAAAATAATGCCAAGATATTTCAGGGCACGAGGAGACCAATGAATCCCCAACTGTAAAATATCTGATTTACAGGTCTTAACATTAAGCGGGAAGAACTGAGTTTCCCTATGTTGATTTTATAATTGGATAACTTGCCATACAGTCGATAAGATCGAGCACTACAGGAATGGAGGATCGAGGATGGTTAATATAGAGTAGGATATCATCTGCAAAAGCAGATACCTTAAACTCCATAGAACCAATTTTATCCCTTGATTCTACAATTCTGTCTGATACTACAGGAGTGACTCTAAATAAATGTTGAACAAGGGGACAAGGACAGCCCTGCTTAGTCCCGATAGTAAAGGGATGCTTGCGAAAAACTCCATTACAATATATTTTGGCAGAGCGGTGACCTATACAGCGCAAACACCATATCTATGAAGTGGGTCGGGAAGCCAAAATGCTCCATGGTCAAAGACAGGAACCTCAATCCACCCTGTCAAATGCTTTCTCAGCATCGACAGACAACAAATCCCCAGGAGTATTACTGTCTTTAGAGGCCAAAAGATGTGTGATAATTTGCGGAGATGGTTTGATGCCATTCTACCCGACATAAATCCACTTGATCATGGTGGATTAGCCTTGAGAGCACCTTCCTTCAGCGAACCGCTAGTAACTTCGCCAAGATTTTTTATGTCATAATTAATGAGGGCAATGGGCCTGTAGTTTGGAACCTGGTCTAGATCCTTCCCATCTTTGGGGATGAGCACTATCAGGGATTCAAAAGGTGGCCATCTATATGTTCTGAGGTAAAATGCTGTAAAAAGACGTTTTAATCCTGGGCATAACTGCCTACTGAAACATTTATAGAAGTCCGGAGAAACCGTCCGGTCCGGGAGCTTTATCAGCAGGGAGCATCTGAATCACATTAAAGATTTCGGACTCAGAGATCGGACAGGTGAGCATTATTTTCTGCTCTTCCGTTATCTGCGGTAAATTGCACCCTAACAGATACGCCCTAATTACCTCATCACTTGGCCTGTTAGACATAGGACTATATAAGCCTATAATAATCTTCAAATTCTTTAGCTATTTCATGAGGGGTGGGTTTAATCGACCCGTCGCAAGGATGATATACTTTGGATAATTCCTAGCTGCTTTTGGTCTTGCAGACGATGGTCAAAAGATGTCCCGATTTCTCCCTGATCTAAATATAGGGCTTTCGTTTTGTTAATGGCATATTCTGCTTTTGCTCTCAACATGTCATCATATTGGTGTTGGAGCCTGACCAACCTTTCTCTAACAACCATTGGTGAGGTCTTTGAGAGGGTATTCTCTATGTCCCTGATCTGGGTAAGCAGTTGCTTAGCCGGGCCTCTCTTTTTCTTCCTGGTGGCCGCTAATTTGATAAGCTCACCCTTAGAACACATTTTAGAGCACTCCATTCCATGTCACCCTTACCCATCGTATTACAGTTCTCCTGCTCGTACTGCTCTATAGTCTGACTTATACTATCTCGAATCTCAGGAATCCTGAGGAGCTGGTTGTTGAGCTTCAAATAGTCTGCTTGGGGTATTAGATAGAAGATTTAGGGAGCATCGGATCAACGAGTGGTCTGAAATGACCCAGCATAATTGTGCTGTCGACCAAACCAGGGAGCATGCACTGACTCATTAAAAATAATCAATCGAGACCTGGTTTTATTGACCTCAGACAGGAAAGTATACTCCCTTTTAGAGGGCACAAGACCCTCCATGGGTCACACAAACCCAAATTATCTACCATCTCCCTGAGGGCTTTGAGCCGGAGAGAGCCCCTATCTCGCCTACTCTCTATCCAACTCGGATTGAACACCAAGTTCCAGTCCCTCCCAAAACATTGGGAGATGGATAAGGGGAAAGAACATTGAGTAAGTCAGCAAAAATCGGGCGAATCTCCATTTGGACCGTATATACTACCTATCACCATCCTAGTTTGGCTAACCAGCCTGACTACTAGTATATACGGCCCTCAGGATCAACCAACTTTTCCTCACAGGCGAAAGGTGTTCCTAGAAATTAAAATGGCTACTCCTTACTAGCGGTGTTGTCCCTGCAGCGTATACCTGGGCTACAAAATGAGCGTCTCAAAGCATTGGCTTCCCTCTCCAATAAATGAGTTTCCTGCAGGCATATTATCTGGGCTTTCTGCAGTTGTAAATGCTGCAAAACCTTATATCGCTTCAAGTCCTTCCTGGCACCTTTGATATTCCACGAGATAAACTCATGGATGCTACCCATGATCCCTGAGGTCAATTTAAAACTTTTAGTAGTTGACTGGATTCCAATTCCACCTACCTCCTGAGCAGATACTCCCAAGCCGGTGCCTACAAGCCTTAATGCAACCCGGATCCTATGAACTCCCCTCCCTAGTCTAAACCCAACACAACTCCTGTGCCCCTCCCACCTCCCCACCTCAGGTAGACCACGCCCTAATCCTAACTGGTAAAAGAGCACCCCTCCCACCCCCCTAAAACCACCTCCCGGTCCATGAGTTTGCAAGTTCCAAAGCTCCCAAGTACCCTCCAGCCTCCCCTCCCACTGTCGCCATGAGCAATTGCCTCACGGAAAGAGAGAAATTACTCGTATAAGACCTTCAGTGATGCTTCCCCATGTCCAAAGACTTAACCATCCCCAGAGAAAACCGCCCAACACCCCAGAGTATGACCCACCAAAGACAGAACTGCTCCAAGTCAACTGTTCCTCCAGGTAGGAAACTTAACCCTTCGACCATCCCCCAACTTGACAAATTGTAACTGTATAATGAAAGTGGGATAGTCACCCCACACTAACTAAACAGCCCTGCCCCATGTAATATACATACCCCCAAAAGGGAAGACCACCCTCTACAAATCCACTAAGCTAACTGCCCATTTACCAAATCCATAATCCACCCTGCAGATTATAAAACACAGTAACACTTTAAATGTTGGAAGTCCGTATTGGAAATATCCAGAAGCACATGTCCATGCAGCCCCATAACAAACAACTGATGGGGAAAAGTGAAATAACATTATTTGAACAATCCCCTAGAGGACTAGAATCCCCAAATGAGAAACAGCAATTTCAAAAATCCCCAGTTACAAGTAATAGGAATAAATAGATCAACAACAATAAAAAATGAAAAGGAGAGATGGGAAATAACCCAGAGGAGTAAGATCCCCAAATGTAACTAGCAAAACCAGAGAGGAGGGCAATTGGGCCTTGAAAGTCCCTGCAGAGAACACCGGTGCTGAATCCTGACCCTGCAAGCCTCCCTGGAGGCTACTGGGCAGGACGACCGAGCCATCATTCAATAAGACCCAACAAGAATGCTACGATCCAATTAGTTCCATAGACGGATCACCCAGTTCCGGATCCAGACTGACAGGCAGTGCCGTTGATGAGAACAGACATACACTCCCCAAGAGAGCTGTCAACAGTCCCCCAGTCAGTTAGCCACGCTAAGGATAGCTCCATAATGCCTTGAGGTAGTCTCAGCAGGTCCCACCAACTCTTAAATGAAGCATCCCAGGGTATCATGGCCTTTTCACCACCTTTCCACAGGATGCTATACCCAGGGAAGTTAAGCGTGGCTCAACCCAGTCCTAAGTTCAATTTACTGTTCGAACCAAAACCATGCATCGAAAAGTGAACCACGTGAAGAAACTCCTAGGGGTGCCATCGGACAGTCCTCCACTCGCTGGTACAACAGACTAGATCGAGGTCTCACAGCAAAACTGCTTGCAGCATAAAGAGAATGAACTGCCCCATTAGTGCAACAGACTCTCCCCTTGAGAGCTACGGTAAAGTGTCCCTTTCACTTCTAGGCAAAACTACAGCACTGCCCTGGTACCATCTTTACTTTTCCTAAACAGATCCGGAAGGGCCTCTTGCAGACCTTTTTCCGCTGCTTGAACATTCTCATAGCTAGTCCACTGGCCTGACAAGATCACCTGCAGGCGTGCTGGATAGCCCATCCGAAAGTGGATACCTGCAGCAATCAGCTTAGTAACGATCTGGTGGTACTCGCTCTCTTTTGCTGGACTGATAGTGGTAGGTCTTGAGCAATTCTTAATAAGGACCCCTCCACGAACTTCCTTGAGATCTTTAATTTTGGCCAGGACATGTTGTCTCTCCTGGTAGTTTAAAATGAATAATCAGGATCGAGGGAGGCCGGCAGGAGGCATGGCTCTCAATGCCCGATGGGCCCGCTCTATCATGTAGCTGCCCCAGGCGAGGGCCTGCAATCCGATGGAGGAACTTCTGGATAACGCAATGGCATGGGGCCTTCTTCCTTCTCAGGGAGACCGACGATTATCATGTTGTTTAGCCTACTTTGACCTTCCAGGTCCTCTAACTTCATTTCCACTTTTTGCAGCTTTTGCTTTAATAAAACTAATTCATGCTCTTGCTTCTCTGCCGCCTCTCTAAAGAGGTGACCCTGGCTTCCGTGTCTCCTGCCCGGCGGAATAGGTCCTCCAGCGCCTGGGTAACTGCTTTAAGCTCCTCGGTCACAGTACCCAATTCGGAGCGAAAAGGCTTAATCTCGGCTAAAAACTGTGCCAAGGTCAAGGGCTCCTTGTCCGAGTTGCCACCGTCATTCTCTTGTCCGCTTGCCTGCAGAAGTTCTAGCCTTTTAGACAGGGCCTTAGCTAGAAGCCGGGTGTGCCTGCGTGGTGGCTTTTCATTTCGCATCCATCGCACGGAGTCTCTCACAAGGGCTGCAGTAAAACTTCAAACTCACAAGTTGTGGTGTAGTTGGCGTTGTAGCTCTCTCTAAAATGGGCAAAATAACCTTGTATAGAGTGGGAGGCGGGACCAAGCTAATCAGGCAGCCGCCATGAAACCTGCACCACGTGACTCCTATTATTGTATTTTTAATAAATATATCAAGCAGAGATCCCCAAACCATACCCAATGTTTTACCCTTGGGCTTCTTCAGGGTAGAGTATCTTTGTTTATAATGATAAAATAACACAATCAACACATAATAATAAAAGTTATATATATATATATATGTATAGATAGATATAGATATAGATATAGATATAGATATAGATATAGATATAGATATAGATATAGATAGTTAGGTTGAGTACCCCATTTAAGGTTAAATCTCAAATTTTGCACCTTAATAACTTGCAACCTACAATGGATTTGCCAGAAATTTGGAATGCACAGTCTGGTACAATAGATCTCTCGTCCTGGCAACTTGCTTTACAGTCGGATGTACAGTTCTTGAACTACAGCATGCCAAAAACACATAAATTATGGATTTTGTGCTTTCTTTGCTTCACCTACAGCCTGCATGGTTTGCATGATCAGTCCAAAATGTTCAGGAACATGCAGCCAGGTCCCGATGCGCCTTCGAAGATTTTGTGAAAAATATTAAATGGTTCAAAAGCTATTAAAAAACAGAATCTCATTATAGTCTATGGGAAAAGTTAACAATTGACACTTTCGCAAATGCAGTTTTACTGTTGCAAATGAGCCTTTTACTTTCATGAGTCAGCAATTTTTTTCAGTTACAGTTCAGAAAAATGCTTGGCATTTAAAATTGGGACCCTCTAGGGACCCAATTCTTGTTGTGTTCATCTAGTCGAGTCTTTAGGATGCTAGCCATATATTTTTTGGGGTTAAACCACCCAGAAATATGTTTTAAATTTTTGTGAAAAGTAGTGTCATAAAATACTTTGCATAAATGTGACACTTTCAGTGATTTTTTTTCTTGGAGTGTTGTGATTTGCAAAGTAATTTAAAAGTATGCAAAACAACAAGAAATCTTTGCCACCCTGCTGCAAAACAGCAGTTTGGTCTTTTGGGCTGAAATTTGCAGGGAAGAAAGCCAGCGTCACACAGATGTGCCTTTGGTCATTTGGTGCCAAAAATAACAGGGCAACAAAATTACGGCACTCAAAGTTGACACTTTTCCCCATAGGATAACATTACGGCGTCTGTCATGCTTTTGGGTCCGTATCTCAAAGCGGTTCAAGATATGGACTTTTGTTGCAAAATGCTTAGTCCCCACTGGGAGCTATGTACAAAACAAGCCTGGAAAGTCATAAATAATATTACATTTTAATTTTTTCTGCATCATAGGTAACTGAGATATAAACAATTTAGTATCCAAGTGCTAATTTTTCCAGTCCGAGGGCCATTCGCCAACATTCTTTGTATTCACTGTGCTTCTGAATGCACCTTTTTGGACACTAAAGTGTGTGCATTTGCGTTACTGTTACCGTTAGCGTTTGTGTTTACGTTTCCACTTGTGTTTCCGTTACCATTTGCATTTGTGTTTCTGTTTGCATCACCGTAACTGTTTGCATTTGCTTTAGGCGCTTGTGTTTACGTTTGCGTCACCATTAGCATTACTGTTACCACTTCGGTTTGTGTTTCCGTCAACATTAGCATTATGGTTAGTGTTACTATTTGCGTTCACGTTTGCGCCATGTTTCCATTACTGTTTGTGTTAACATTTCGTTTGCATCCGTTACCATTACTGTTTGCATTAGTGCTTGCATTTGCGTTACCATTTGCATTTGCATTTACATTAGCGTCACCATTAGCATTACCATTACCATTACTGCTTCGCTTGAGTTTCCATCAACATTAACATTATGATTAGCGTTACTGTTTGTGTTTCGTTAATGCGCTTGCATTTCTGTAACCGTTCCATTACCATTTCCGTCACTGTTACTGTTACTGTTCACATTTGCGCTTGCATTTGCATTACTGTTTGCATCTGCATTTATGTTTGTATCACTGTTACCATTACCGCCGTTTTGCTTTTCTGTCAATGTTAGCATTACAGTCCAGCGTTACCATTTGCGTTTATGTTTGCGCTTCCCTTTCCATTACCGTTTGCATTACTGTTTCTGTTTGTGTCACTATTAGCGTTACCGTTACTGTTTCCATTTGCATTTGCACTTGCATTTCTGTTACCATTTGCATTTGTGTTTATGTTTGTGTTTCCATCACCATTTGCATTACAGTTTGCGTTTGAACGTGTTTCTGTTACCATTTGCGTTTGTGTTTACATTTGCGTCACCGTTACTGTTACCATTTGTGTTTGCTTTTGCACTTGCGTTTGCATTACCATTTGCATTTATGTTTGCATCCCGTTAGTGTTGAGTGTTACCACTTTACTTTGCATTTCCGTCAATGATAGCGTTATGATTAGCCTTACACGTTTGTGTTCGTTTGCTCTTGCGTTTCTGTTACCATTTGCATTAGCATTTCTGTTTGTGCCACTATTATCATTACTGTTTCTGTTTGCAGTTGCATTTGCGTTAACGTTTGCATTTATGTTTGTGTTTCTGTCACGTTACGTTTTGGTTTGTGCTTGCGTTTCAGTTACCATTTGTTTCTGGTTGCATCACCGTTACTGTTTGCATTTGCTGTTACATTACCATCACCATTATTGTTTCCTTTCGCATTTGTGTTTGCGTCACCATTACCATTTGCATTACAATTTACATTTGCATTTCCATTTGCATTACCGTAACAGTTAGCATTTGTGTTTATGTTCACATTTGCGTTGACATTACAGTTACCATTAGTATTGCGTTCACTCACTGTACCATTACTGTTAGCGTTAGCATTACTGTTATGGTTATTATGCAGAAATGGGCAGCAGGCCCTGCACTCCCTCAACACATACCATTCACTATTTATAGTGCACATTCTCAAAAGAAGGAAATTCATAGCAAAAAACTCCATTAATGCATCAGCTAGGGTTGTTCCACAGCGACAAAAGCAAGGAAATTGGTTGTTAGGGATCAAAACCTAACCCGCATTCCCCACATCCCACCACCACCACACACACACAAACAGATACATGCAAGTAGGGGAAGGGCCAAGGAACTTAGCATAAACAATCACAGACAACCACCAGCAGGTAACAGAAATAACATACAGCTATCTAAACCACAAAACCACACCCCATGCTCCATCTTCCACACACCAACAGATGTGGGGGTGTGGCATGGGGTCGTCACTGCTAACTCCGATCCTGGAAGTTCAGGCCTCTGCCAAACACATATAATTATGGACAACTAGGCATCTTAGGTCCCATGCTGCCGCCAACACATAACACAGACTACACATATGCTTTTTGGGGTTTACAAGCCCCAAAACAGGAATTGTACATTTCTGAAAATACTTTTTCAAATCACTTTCCCAAATGAAAAGTGTTGTGCTGTGCATTTGCAACACTTTTCGTGTTTGTGGAAGTATTTTTAAAGTATTTTACATCCTTTCATAAATCGAAAGTGTCGTGCTTTCTGTTTGTGACACTTTTGTGTTTGCAAAAGTATTTTGCAAAACTATGCTCCTGATAACTACACATCTTTGCCATCCTCCTGCAAAGCAAGCGGTTGGGTTCTTTGGGCTGAAATTTGCAGTGTGAGCCCTGGTCCCACAGATGTGCCTTTTGCTGCATTGGTGCAAAATAGTTAAGGATGAGAAAGCTACAGTGTTCTGAAATTGACCTATTTCCCATAGGCTAACATTGCGGTGCCCATGATGCCTTTCAGCACTCATATGTCAAAACGAAGCGAGGTACACACTTTTGGCTACTGGCAGCTTGGTTCACCTTTAGGTGAACTAACTTTGTGGAACCAGTTTGGAAATACTGTATGATCCCGAAGTTGAATTTTTCCTACTTGCTATGGTAACACAGGTATACACCTCCTGCTGGTTGTCTGTGATTGGTTGTGTTGCCTTGGTCCTTCCCTACTTGAATGTATATGTGTGTGTGTGTGTGTGTGTGTGTGTGGTGGTGGGAGTGGGGGAATGCGAGTTAGGTTTTGAACACTAACACTGAATTTCCTGCTTTTGTCACTGTGGAACAACCCTAACTGATCATTAACAGAGTTTTTTTTACAATGAATCTATATATATATGTTCATGCCCTTCAGCAAAACCATGTGCAATGCATGGTGATAATACACTCTATTTTTCTCATAAAACCTTCTAATGCATAAGTTTCAGGTTTAAATTAATGTTCTATAATATAAATCTGGGGACTAAAATGCAAATGTATTCATGGGGCCAGATTCTAGAAGGGTTATGCCTGGTGTAACAGCAGTTCGCCAAGCAGAATGGCACATTGCAACATATGCCAGAGTTGCGGCACGCGCAATTCTACAAAGTGGCCTGTGACATGTTGTAGGCCACTTGCGCCGAACAGCTGTTATAAAGTCAAGATGAACCCCCTGCGACATGGTGCTGGGGGTTATGGCAGCAGTTATGCCCCCATTCTAGAAGGGCAGCCACAAAGTGCCCACATTGGGATTCTACAAGAACCCCAGAGGAGATCACGACAGCGTAAGTTATAGCATTTAGCTGGTATAGTATGGATACCTGAGGGTCCTGTAGGCATCGGCTGTCCAGCAGACAGTGCACAGTTCCACCCCATGCTCAGCACACCCCAGCAGAGCCCACAGGGCTACCCATACCCCCAGCCCCGAAACAGCCGTTGGCAGAAGCCCCATAGTCATTGCTACCATCCCCCACCTGTACCCGAACTGCAGGTCGCCCGCTGCATATGTGGCAATAATCCAGCCCTGGTAGTCTGGTGGCCCCCAAACTGTACATTAAAACATAAAAAATATCCCATTTCCCTAGTAGTCTAGTGGCCCCTCCCAAACTGTACAGTAATATAATAAATAATGATCCGTTACGTGGTAGTCTAGTGGCCCCCTACAACAATGCCAGCCCACCCAGCACCCCTCCACCTGTCCCCAGCTGGTGACTGGCACAGCCACCTCTCACTCCGCCCGGCCAGCCACTGACTGAGTACAGTATGGCGCTGCACAGGCGCGTTCAGGGGGTGGTTTTCTGAGTGCGTCTGAGCAGCACTAACTCTGCACTCAGCAGAGATGGCTGTGGAGGTGAGCCAAACCAGCTGGTGGTGAGCTAACACAACTAGTGGGGGCCACTAATTTCAGAAATATGGATCGTTATTATTATATTACTAGCAATTGAGAAAACCCTAGACTACCAGAAAGCTCAAAGTCTTCTTTATATTTAATACCAGGTCAAAACACTAGGCTACAGAAATAGAAAGAATACTTTAGGTTTCTAATGTACAGTTGGGAGGACACTAGACTACCTGGGAAATGGAGATATTTCTTTATGTTTTTAATGTACAGTTCGGGGGCACTAGACTACCAGGGAAATGGGAATCTGGTGTGATTTACATGGTGGGGGGCACTGGATACCAGGGCAGGTGACATGCCGCATATGCGGTGAGTGACCAGGGGTCAGGGAATGGGTGGGGGTGCACTTGTGACCTGCAGCCAGCGGGTTGCGAAACATGCTGGCCAAGTCGCCCTCTGTGCCGGCGTACCTTATACGCACATCGCCAAGTCGCAGAACTTTGCTGCAAAGACCCTGCCCCTTCTGGGAATAGGGGAGCAGGGTCAATGTCGCGATGCTGCGGGTGGTGCAAGTTGCATTTGGCGGCAACTTGCACCACCTTCCCCTCTCAAATCGGGCCCATAATGTATCACAATGTGTCATTTTGCATAAAACAAAAAATTACCATCTTTATAGGTATTACTCAATTATAAACAGCATTAGCTCTCAACATCGTTAAAAGATTAAAATCTTTCTAAAGGTAATCAACATTTTCAAAACCATACTAGTCTTAGGCTGTCTGCTCATGTTACAAATCTGAGAGGTTCACATTCTCAGACCCCATAAGGTTACTGGTGAAATCCCTCTGTAAATAAATTTATAGTTTGAGTGCATACAATCGAGGCCAGATGGTCACACATGTTCTCATTTCTACTTAAAGTGACACTGTTAATCCCTTAACCTAGAAGTGTCCTAGTTTAAAACACATTTTATGATTGTTCACATTCTGTAGAGACTGCTGATGTAGCTAGTTGTTTGATTCTGATTCCTTGTTTTTTTTTAAAGTGAAAAACAGACTGCCGCCATACTAGTGCTACAGTACCACACTAAAACATGTCTGTTTACATTTCTTGACCAACTCCACTGCATCTTTCCTGGACTTAGAAACACCCCAAACACAGTCTAGTCACTCATTATGCAGGAGAAGGAGAGGAGGCTATTGTATCATGAGTGGTGGCATTGTTTGAGGGTGTTTCTAATGTTCAGGAAGTATGCAATAAGAGTAGCTCAAGGATTTGAAGCAAAACAAGGCTGGGTATAACTATACATTACCATGCATTTTAGTTCTGCTAAGCAAGGAGCCAGGTAAAACAACTAGCAACATCATTGAATTTTAGAGAAGGTAAGTGATCATAAAATGTGGGTTTTAACTAGAAATAATATGATGCAAAAAGGTTGACAGTGTCCTTTAAACAACCTCATATAACATATCTCTAATACATTCAGGGTTCAAATGTTAAGGAAAATATTCATTACAATCTTGTTATTCTCATAAACCTGTGTGATTTTTTTTTATATCATAAGGACCTCAAATAAAAATTAATCTGTCTCAATATTTTAGCACCTATTATATGTTATATAGTATTTATTAATGTTTCACATCTCCCTCAAGATGTTAATAATTTCCACTCTAGATCATGAATTTTATGTAAATAAATCCTGAAAAGCTAGATGCCATATCGAGTTTATACCACAAACAGGTTTTACATACCTCTGACATTAATTATTCTCATTAAGTACTGAAATGCAGCCCTTCACTTTCAGGACATCATAAATGCGGTATAAAACAGTGCCTTATAAATATCTTGTTTCCAGGTATGTACACCCTCATTAATCATTTATTAAAAAACATAATTCAGCTGATACTCAATCAGGTTTTACCAAAATAGTAAAAAGGCTAATCCATTTGCTGAATCCATTCACCATTAGAGAAAGATGTATTTATCGAAAGAGTTTAAACATCCCCATTCAGGAAAAGCATTTGTTATTAAATCAGTTGCAAAAAACTGCATTGCTGCTCTAGATTAGGGTCAAAGTCACAAAAGTAGGAAATGTGGTGTTAGGGTTTTAAACCCTAACACCCCACCCTCCGCACACATCAACAGGCATCGGGTGTGCCTTGGGTCATCAGCCCTAACACTCACACCATTCCATAGAAAAAGGCTGAGATAGGAATAGCATAGAGAATGGGGTGAGCATTAGGGCTGATGACCCCAAAAGCACACCCCGATGCCTGTTGATGTGTGTAGGGTGGGGTGGGATGTTAGGGGTTGGAAACCCTAATCCACATTTCCTACTTTTGTGACTTTGACCCTAACTAGAGCATTAACACAGTTTTTTGTAATTTATTTCCTTACTTTTGAGATAGTACAATAGTATCTTTATTTTATTGGGGAGCGCGGGTCCTGGACCCTGCACTCCCATCCTCGTAGATGCAAAATGTATATAGCTGGTGGAAGCACAGGTCCCTCCAGGCCCTGTGCTTCCATTTATAGGACAACAGTGACAGATTATCAGCATAGCCACCTTATTACCCCACCTCATGTACCCATTACAGAAAACTTTTGAATCCCCCACCAAAACTTAATTCTGCTCAACTGCAATGCCATTCCATACCACAGGTGTGAAAACACATTTGGCCAGGATTTAAAACCAACAGCTGTGACATACATGAGGTGGATAAAAAACTATATTAAAATCTGGTGTAAAAATATTTAACATTTCCGAAGTTACAAGTGGGCTACTGAAATTACAATGAATGGTCATAACTTAGGCATGTTTATTTATTTTGACCCCAGATTTTCAGCAAAATATTCTTATGACTCCACCTCATAAACTCCATAGGTGAAAATGTTTTAATCTATGCCAAAATGCCATTCACCCACAGGTGCAAAACGTGTTTCAGACAGGATGTGAAAATGACAGCTGTACTGTTCATGAGTTGGCATGAAAAATGGCTATTCTGAAAATTTGGACTCACAATATTGAAAATTACCAAAGTTTTGTGTGTGCATAGAAAAATTTCAACAAATGCTCATAACTCTGCCATTTTAGGAATTTTTCCACAAATTTTCAACATGGCCTTCTTGGGTCCCTACCTCATGAACACCGACACTGTCATTTCATTAATCAGGCCTGAAAGGTGAGTTTGCATAGCAACCACAAATCCTCCTGTCCTGACTTAAGGAAATGACAGTGGCAGTGATCATGAGGGGCATCCCAAAAGGCAATGTTGAAAATTTGGTGAAAAATTCTAAAATGGCAAAGTTATGAACATAAGTTCAAAACACCATTTAAATATATTATACAGCACTTACCATGATTCCTCAGTTCATGACTTGGCTTTGAAGAGTGCGGATGTGTCCTGATCTACAGAAGATGACAGCCTATGACCTCGGTAGTAAGTATAGGGTAAGGGGTGTGGGGTGGTGGATGTTCAGTGGGAGGGTCAAGATGGGGAGGGGATGTCAGGGATGACAAGGACCATTTTCCTTTTCAGGTGTAAAAAGGCATTGGGGACTATTTTTCTTTTTATAGGTACAACATAAATATTTTGGGAAATTAGGGTGGGCTCCCAGTGTCCCACACTGCTGGGGATCTTGTACATGCCAACATGGGGTTCTGGGCCCCTGAAGGGCAACTTCAAATAAAACAATGGCTGCGGGTAGGGGGACTAAAATAAAATTAGGGGACATGATCAGAGGGGTGGGGTGCCACTAGACACCAGGACCAGCAATCGGAGGGTGTGGGTGCAGCTAGACACCAGGAAAAATGATCGGGCAGGTGCCACTAGCCACAAGGGACAGTGATCAGAGGGTGGGGTGCCACTAGACACCAAGGACAGTGATTGGCAGGTAGTAGGGTGCCACTAAACACCAGGGACAGCGATCAGCAGGTGAAGGGTGCCAATAGACACCAGGGATGGATCAACATATAAATAATGGGGATGGCAATTTGCATGGGAGGGTGCCACTAAACACTAGGAAACAGCAGCTCGCTCTTCTCACTGCAGCCCACAGCATGAGTCCCAGCTGTGGCTGTAAAGATCAAGAAATTCCTGCTGTTCTTATAAAGAGAACACAGGGAAGCACTCCTCTGCTAAGCTGGGTACCGGGATTTTGGGTGCCCTGTAAATGTACTTCTGGATAGTACACTTAAAAACAAACATCAGAATCTGGCTAAACAAGTCCCATTTTGCTAGATTTTGATGTTTGTTTACTCAACTCACAGCACTTTCTGTATTTTTTCACCTTTGTTGGTTCGTGGAAAGGTCAACAAAATGGCAGTTGGCATGGCACAAAAAATGTTTGATGCCATTCCAGACAAGTGGGCCTGAAAGCAAAACTGGCATTTGCAGCTTCAATTTTTACTTTGCCAGAAAACATCAGAAAAACATACTGCACATGCACAAGTCGGAAAACATTAAAATTTAAAGACACATATCCCTGCAAGTTTGGGGCAACAATTCTTTCCATGTACGCTGTACTGTAGGTGAGAGCTAAAAAACACAAGGTTAAATATAGGAGACAATTTAGTCTTTTCCTTAAAATGACACATGCAGATCTCAGAAACCACAGAAGCTGCCATCACAAAAATTTCCACACAGCAAAACTTTGCCCACTAGACAACATACAAAATTTTAACTCATTCCATCAAGAGAGCCAAAAGATATTAATGTGCAAAACATTGAGTTTAATATTAACCAGCCTGCTCAACCCTAACTATAGTGGCGCTGTTGCACCACTATAATATTACAATAATGGTGAAATATAAAATATCATCAATATATGCACTGGTTTGTCCCTGTAAGCAAAGGTAAATAGGTTAGTAGGTAAAACAAAAAGGACATTAAGGAATGTGTAGCTGAACATAAGACTGCCATTACGATTGATAACCAGGACTATGCAATAATAGGACATTACAAGGGAAAGCAATCATAGAAATGTAATCACACTAAGATACCAGGAATTGAAAAAAAGTTTGGGGAAATATGGCAAAAGAAATTAGTATGAAGAGAAGCACTGTGAATTTTAACATTAGAAACCTTGACACAGAAGTCTCTATATGATGATTTGGACCTGAATTAACATTTTAATATATCTTTCTACTACTATCCAGTAGAAACACAGAAGCAGAAAATGTAGACAAAAAGACCATTGGTCCATCCTGCCTATCCTGTTTACCCTATCCTACCTTAGGACCTAATGTCTAGTTGGGTTGCCTCACCTTACCCCACTTGGCCCTGCCCTACTTCTTTCTCCCAGTCTAACCATCGTAAGCCTTTTACTTGGTCCCAGCCATGTCTGAAACCATTAGTGGTTCTTTCACCCATTACCTCTGCTAGTAGACTGTTCCATGGCTCAACCACTCCCTCTGTAAAAAAACTTTCTCATGTCCCTCCTGAATATCCACCTACTAGCTTCCACTCATGTCCCATACTCTTGACTCACCACACACAATCTACCTTGTTCATTCCTTTCAGGAACTTACTTGAAGGCCTTTATCATATTGCCTCTCTCCTCACGCTTTTCTTCTCCACCCCTCCCACACAGGGACAACCTTGGAAAAGGCCAGAGAAGCCAAGGGTGCCTTCAATCTGTCCCCAGCCCTGAAAAGCTGCACTTTGCCATCTTAATTAGCTGGTTCATCAGATCGTTGGTATCCAAATGTACAAATGCTTCATGTTCCCCTCTTCTGTCCTCTTCCATCCTCGCTATGCAGTCCATGTCCCAGATAACTGGTGCACCTGGAAGGCATCTGACTACTCCCCTCCATTTCCCCTGCTTCCCACCATCTTCTAGCCCCTCTAGTTATTGAGTCCCCTACTACTAGGACACTCTGTTCTACCTTGTTCCTGATCTTACTGCTAGGTGCCTCCAAGTCATCCCATTCCTCTTTCTGACTAACTCTGAGCACCTATTGAAGGTCAGTACCTGCTCCTTCTTAAATGGTGCAAACTGATTTGCTGTCATGATATATTGAGCCTGAACCAAGCTTCCTTGTAGGTGCCCTGGCGAACCTTGCTTTCCTGCTTATCCTTCAGCTCCCTGGGTTAGAGGGCTTCTAGGGAGTGGAGTACTGGTGTGTCTGAGGGTACCAGCTGAGCTGGTGATACTGCTGAGATGTTTCCTCCCTTGCTGCTACCAGTTGTGCCTGGAGCTCTTCAAAACATGATGTACAGGCAGTGTCATCTCCTTAGAGCATAGTCTCTGGGAGATGTGTGTCCTGCAGTCCTACAGCTTATGTCCCCTGCACCTACCCCAGATAGTGAATTTCTGGCCTGGGTTCCCTTGACATGATCTGCCCAATACCTTTCAGTTACCTGTACTTATCTTCAGGTCCTTGTGATCTTCTGTGGGACACCATGGAGATGTTCCTAGGTCAGAAGTCCCACTGCTTATCTGTGCTACTCTGTGACAGGGCACTTGATGAAGGAGAATTTATCTACAGGAACAGCTTCCTACCTCAGTCTGCTACCTCCCTTACTCTGACAGCTACAGCTAACTAAAATGAAGTCTAGGTGCTGACAACTGCTTCACTTTTGCCAAAGTCCAATCAACAAACATCTATCCCCTTGCTAACTGCAGGGATGATTTTCACCTGGTTTCTCCCAAACTCAGACCAGCACATTGTTCAGTGCTGAGACTTTTATACTTTGACTGAAGATCCAAATTTACCTTGTAGACCCTGCACTTCCAACATAGTTTCTACTGTATCTACTTACCCTGTTTAGAAATGTAAGGGCCCCTTTAAATTAGTTCATGTTTATACAGCATACATGTTTCATCCCTGCTTATGAATCAGGGAGCAGATATAATAGATCTGGAGTCCCTTCAATCATAAATTTTGTTACCATGTACATTGCAATAAAGAAAGGGTTTGGTTTATATAACTCCCCTTCACATGCACTGTATCACAAAACACTTTCAAAGGCAGCGGGTTGTAGCAGACATTAGGCACACCCAGATAGAAAGGGAGAGTAAGGAGTTGAAAGAAAGCACAAGGAGAGAGGTGAAAAAATTTCCTATTTCTTGGGAAAAAATTGCAGTTACATAGATATATAGATACATAGACACTGTCGGCAGATAAGGGCCTATGGCCCACTCAATCTGCCCATTTAAGCTTGTAAATACACTTTATGTTTTCTAGAAGTCTGTTGCCCCAATCCTGTGATTGTTTCAGCCCCCACCACTCTCTCTGACAGGGTGTTCCACTTGTCCACCACCCTTTCTGTGAAGAAATTCTTCCTCATGTTTCCTCTGAATCGCCCTCCCTCCTCCAACTTCATCCCATGCCCTCTAGTCCTGGAACATCTTTTCACTGGAAAATAGTGCATCCCTGCACCCTGTTTGATACTTGTATGCCTCTATCATATCGCCTTTCTCCCACCTCTCCTCCAGGGAGTACATATTCAAGTCCTCTAGCATCAGAAACTCAAATCTCATAACATTCCAAACAAAGGTTCCACCAAGTCGCTTCAACAACCAAAACACAACAATCTTTACAGCCTTAATTACTCTGACATCCTTACAATAACAAACAGAACAATGATACACCAATACATCAACACACTGACAAACACCAGGATAAAACAATACAATACAACTATACCTATCAATGTGGGGTTAGCCCCCCCCTCCCCATAATGGGAGGCTTTGCCTCCACACCTCCCTTGATTAAGACAATCAACTCCACATCGAATGGACAGTAGAAAATAGGGCATTACTGTAGACTGTGCAAATACCACACCTCCCAACAGCTTCTTCCCATGGCCCTCTGAACATACTCTGGTGGCGTATCCCACATGTACACATACCCATCCCACCTACAATACTTATATACCACCTCACAGAAAACACCCATTGACACTTCCACCTGTATAGAAAATCCTATTGCTCACATAGTGGTCACTGTAAAGCATTCACTATACTTGTTTTGCTCTAATTGCATCACTGTAACTACGGTATATCTCCAAAACAATAAACCTTTGGTCATTCCATTCTTGATTACTAAAGACATATACATGAAACTGGATGTTTGTCCCTTTAAACATCATTGGCTCCTGATGTTTGTGCCTATCATTAAATCATTGTCCTCTGCCTGGGATGTTAGAATCATTTCCAGAGGCTCATTTGCTGAATGCTTCTGGGTGCCTTTTGAGCAGCAAGTGCCAGATAGCAGGGGAATTTAAACTGCTGGGATCTGAAGTAACCTGTTTGCTTTTTGCAGCTTTTTTATTTTTTATTTTCAGGGTCAGAACACCAGACTTGGGAGTTGGCAAGTGCTAGGGCAGGAAAGCGGGACAAGGGGAGAGTGAAGCAATAGGGGCAGACCAGGAAGCCCATGACAGAATAAATTCCATCCACCAATGTGTCCCAGCAGGTTTATGTCCCAGCAAGTGAGTGGGACAGTAAAGTAGAGAAAAGGTGTAAGATTTATGTCTTAAGCATTGGCAGGCATCAGCAGGAGGATACAGGGTGGAAGAGGGACTCTGAGTCAACTAAGGTAAGGTACATGTTCACTCTTTGTTGTTGCATTCACTGCGTCATCAGAAGGATAAAGGGTAGACTAAAACAGGGAATAGGAGCAACACCCTATATAAGGCAAGTGTACAGAGGAGCGACAACTAATAAAAGTGGCAAAAGCTAAAAACATCCTAGCAAGGGTAAAGAATGCACAAGAGACAGAAGGAAGGTCAAAACTGGGAATAGAAGCAACACCCTATCTAAGGTAGGTGTACAAAGTGGTACAGTATAAAAACAAATGACATAAGGGGAAAACTAGAAGCACCCTAGCAAGGATAAGGGTACAAAAGTACTTTTAAGTAACATAGAAAGAGTAGGAATTGGGAATGCTGGGAGTAGTGCAGTGCAGTGGCTGTGGGCAGTAGTTTTCAGAGCCATCAGGAAACTGCGGTGCTGCTCCATCTGCATGCATTGCTGTGGGTTGAGGAGAGGTCACTAGACTCCAGGCCAAGTTGGCTAGGATTGGGGGCCTTCTCCCCAACCCAGGACTACAAGTCTGCCACTGTTACCTCACAGGATACCAGGGAGGAAATGGCTAGACTATGTTGGGCTCTTGAAGGGCAGAAGTGGTGGGCTGTAGAAGGGTGGGGTGTGGTAGGTCAAAGGCATGATCTTCAACTGGTACCACTACAAAATTCCTATGCCACTCTGGTGGGCGGGACTGCCAGGAGGATGCACCTGTGATAGTAGCCAGGAGGATGTGGAGGTCCTCCACGGTGGAGACTCAAGGGAGTGGGAGAGCACTCCAGTAGAGGAGGAAGGAACTTCCAGTGGGGACTTTATTGTCAAGGGGATAGATTTGGGAACAGGTAGGGAGCTGAGAGGGAGGTCAGATGCTTACATGGAGCCACAGCCCAGAAGGGTGGGAAGCAGATCTTGTGGATCACTAGGGCAGCAGAGAGGGGAGTTTGATGTCACTGTCCACCTGGAGACCAATGATCTGGTTAGGGATAGAGGCTGAGATAGTGCAGGGGAGTAGTCATAGATAGGTAGTGTGTGCAGTGATTTTCTCTGAGGTGTTGCCTGTCTTCAGCTAGGGAGGACAGGGATCTTTGCAACAGGAGCTTCAAATCATGGTTGAATGAATGGTGCACAGAGGAGGGTTCAGCCACATTGGGGACTGAGAATCCACCTGGAAGGATAAGGGCCAATACAGGGGAGATGGCCAGCATCCATCCGGAGGAGAACGCAGTCCTTGGTGGATGGTTTAAATGTTACTTTGAAAATTTAAACTAGCTGAGGGGTCTGGCAGAAGAAATGGGGAGGCAAAATGGCTCCCCACAGGCTGAGTAGACAGTAGGGAGGACTTGAGGAAAAGAATCCCTGAGGTTTCAAAGTAAGGAAGGAATCAAGGTGACAGAGACAATGGGGGATAGGAACATTGGCATGAAAAGAGAAAGGGGAAGAGAGAGGCAAAAGGGAGTAACAAGCAGAGTGTTAATAAAATCTGGAAGGCGATGTGTATGAATGCAGTCTAGGAAATAGGTTCGGACATAGAGGCCATAATGATAGAGGCCAGCCCAGGTATTGTGGCTGTTTCTGAGTCATGGTGCACTGAAAACTGTGACTGGGGTATGGCCATACCAGGCTATACTCTTGTTAGGAAGGAAAGGAGGGTGTTGTGTTTTATGTGAGGGAAGCATAAAAGCAACAGAGGTAGAGGAATATGGGGGCAGAAGTACTGTGGTTCACCCTGGAGATGAGGAATGGAGCTGCTATGTGCACCTGCATGATCTGTAGACCACCAGCAGACGGGTAGGAGTTAAATAAGGTAGTGGTAAATGCCACTGGCAAGATAGCAGGAAGGGAGATGCTGCTGCTGATGAGGACTTCAATCTGCTGGATGTAGATTGGAACCTCCCAGCTATAGCTTCAGCTAGGAGCAGAAACACACTGGACTCCTGCAGTGAGACATTTCTCAGGCAACTAGTCAGTGAACCCACTCGAAATGGGGCAATACTAGACCTGGTACTCACTAACAGGGGCAGTGTTGCAGACGACAAGGTGGAGGCTATCTGGGGCCAGCAATCACTGTATAGTGTGGTTCAATACAAGGACAGCTGCAGAGTTGAACCAAAAAGGGCATGGGTCCTGAAATCAGGAGGGCAGACTTTATAAAAATGAATATATGTCTCAGGGGTGACCTGGTGGATGGATGACCTGGGTGGGGTGGAGAAACAGTGGGCAAAGATAAAAGGGGCACAGTGAGGGCAACAAACCTCTGCATCAAGTAAGTGAGCAAAGCAAAAGACAAAAATGAGACTGCAGTGGTTCTCAAAAGAGGTGGCAAAAAGGTGAAAGCTGACAGGGTAGCATTCAGAAGGTATAAGGAGATGCAGAGAGAGGACAGGAAAGCATATAAAGAGAAACAGAGGAAGCACAGAGAGAGCAGTAAGGAGTGCAAAGGCACAAACAAAAAGCGAGACTAGCCCAGGAGGCGATGAAAGGGTACAAAGACATTTTTAGGTATTTAAGCAAAAGAGAAAGACCATAATGGGATTGTAAGGTTAAAAGGGAAGGAGACTGTGCAGAAGTGGAGACAGTGCAGAAGGGACTAGAAAAGGAGACATCCTGAGTAAATACTTGTATTCAGTGTTCAGAGAGGAAGGAGAAGGGAGGGCCACAAAAAGTAATAGGAGTATTGGAGGAGAGGCGGATACTAGTTGGTACTCAGAGGAGAGTCCTGAAGGACTCGCTAATCTAAAGTGGACAAGTGATGGGGCCAGATGAAGTGCATCCAAGGGAATTGAGAGAGCTCATGGAGGTACTGGCTGAACCTCTGACAGTCCTGTTTAACCACTCATTGGAAACAGGAATAGTCCCAAAGGACTGGAGGAGGGTGGATGTAGTCCCACTATGCAAAAATGGTAGCAAGGAAGAAGCTGGCAATTATAGGCCAGTCAGCTTGACATCGGTGGTGGAAAGTTAATGGAACCACTACTGAAGGAAAAGATTGTGGAATATATTGAATCCAGTGGGTTACAGGACCTGGTGCATCATGGATTCACTGGTGGGGTTGTGTCAAATTAATCTGATTTCTTTCTGGTTGACCAAGGAAATAGATCAGGGTGGAGTGCAGACATAGCCTACCTGGATTTCAGTAAGGCTGTTAACACTGTTTCACATAGGGAGACTCATCATAAGCCAGAATACCTTAGGGGTGGATCAAAAGGTGGTTACTGGGCAAGAAATTGGTTAGGGACAGGCAGCAGAAGATGGTGGTAAATGGAGTTCACTCTGAGGGAAGGGAGGGTGACCAGTGAGGTGCCTCAGGGATTAGTGCTGGGACTGGTCTTCTTTAATGTCTTTATCAGTGAGATTGCAGAGGATGTGGAAGGGAAGGTCTACCTCTTTGAGGATGACACCTAAATCTGCAATAGGTGTACACACTGGTGGTGTGTGTGGATAGGACGAGCAGTGATCTGAGAGAACTAGAGGAGTGGTCAGGTCTGGCAGCTGGGTTTAATGCAAAAAGTGCAAAATAATGCACTGGCACGGAAACCCAGGGGCGGAGTACAAAATGGTGGAGTGGCACTGATGACCACCAAACAGGAAAGAGACCTGTGGGTAATCATATCAGCTGACTCAAAGGTGGCCAGGCAGTGCAACAAGGCAGTTGGGAAGGCAAGTGGGATGCTGGGGTGCCTAGGCGAGGTATCACCAGCAGAAAGAGGAGGTGGTGTTGCCTGTATATATATCACTGGTAAGACCCCACCTGGAGTATTGTGTCCAGTTCTGGAGACCCACGGGCAGGATTTTCAAAGTCTGAGATCGCTGCAAGCCCCAGTGTGCAGACAGAGCGGTGCATGGGACTTGTGGTGATCGAATAGGATTTTCTATCCTGCATGACAATTGCAGCAAGTCAGACCACAACTTTTGGCCTAACTTGCAGCAACCTTGGGACCATTTTTACAGAGTTTGCACCAGATTATTTGGCTCAAGCTGCCATAATTTGTGGAAACTGTCACAACTGTGCCCTAGATTGTAAAATCAGGCATAGTTGCAGTGAAGAGCTTGGTGCACCACCAGAACCTAAGTGTTATGTTGACAAGCTGGACATAAGCCCCTGCACCATGCTTTGAAAATCCTGCCCACATCTCAGGAAGAATATAGACAGAGTAGAGGTGGTCAGGGGAGGCAGCAAAATGGTGCAGGGCCTGCATCAGAAGCCTATGAGGAAAGGCTTAAGGACCTGAAAATGTGTACACTGGAAGAGAGGAGGAAGGGAGGGATATGCTAGAGACCTATAAATACCACATGGGGTAAATAAGGTACAGGAGAGAAATATTTTTCAGAAAAGAAGGTGCTTAAGAACAAGCGACATAATATGAAGCTGGAAGGATACATTTAGAGGGATGTAGGAAGTACTTATTCACAGAAAGAGTGGTGGATTCCAGGAACAACTTTCCAATGGAAGTGGTGGGGATGAAAACAGAGATTCGGTTCAAGAATGCATTGATAGGCACAAGGGTATCTCAGGGAAAGGGCAGGGATAACTGACCAGAGATCAAGTAGGATCTGTGAAGATATGTAGGCAGGGAAAATGGGCAGACTAGGTGGGCCAAGAAGTCCTTATCTGCCAGCAAATTCTATGCTTCTATTAAGAACTAGAGCACTTACTGGGAGATAAAAAATTAAGCAACGAGAGAATGCCATGCTTCTAGTTGGGAGGGGGGCATTCAGTTTGATTGTTTTCCTTTTAGTGATGTTTACTTAAAGGTAATTAGTTCAGTCATCCTTTGGTGACAGATAATGCTGAGGAAGAGGGAAAGAGTGGTCAGAAATCTTCTTCTGTTACGATCTTGAAAAGACCAGCAGTATGGTGCCCTAGGTGGTTTCCTATTGAGTCCACTAACAACACTGAATATTAGCAGTGTAGCTCTTAGAACTCTATGATCATTTATGTGTCAGCAGGTTGTGATGTCATAAGCAAGCGCTCCATGGCTGGCATAAGCAAAATGAGCCAGTGATGTCTAAGGAAAAAGAGCCTGGTCTAATGAAAATGTCTTCAGTATTAAAACAGAAGATCTTTGAAACCGAAATGGGGAGTGGTGTAACTTAGTTCAACTAATGCCTGCTGTGAGGTTGTACTGGAAATCGCTTTAGAAACAGAGAGAGGGAGGAAGGGAGGGAGGTGGGGGGAGAGAGAGAGAGGAGAGAGGGAGGGAGAGGGGAGAGAGAGAGAGGAGAGAGAGGAGTTGCTTAAGATCTTACAGTGAGCTGGTGGGAGCGGGTGCCCAGGTATACAGCTCTTTATTTTAACCACTAGGCTAAACTGCCTACATTTTTGAATAGATTATGTTTAGAATGTGTGTGTTCATACTAAAGTGGAGACCTGGTGCCAGATTGACAAAAGAAGCATTGAGGATGTATCTTATAGATGCATCCCTTGGTATTTCAGTCCCAGGTGCCTCTAGGTATGGGTTGGACATTTTGGGGATATTTTATAAAGGTTTATCACATTTGCAACATTTGGACCTGCCTTTGGGTAGTATGCATGCAGATTTGGATGCAAACTTACATTTTGGACATAAGTACAAGACCGATCTAAAACACAGTACAGTACTTACTGCATCCCACATATGTTCAAAATCAAGGCAGTTGGGATATTCAAATGTGTATACTGTTAGCCACATTTGAAGTTCCACTAGATGCCTGCAGGGTGCAGGCAACATAAAATTTGCCCAGGGCTTCAAGGACTTTCAAAGAGACCACAAACCATACAATACTGTGATGTGTTTGCCACTTTTTAAATCTGATTTCTATGAGTTAGCTATCATTTTAGATCAAGATCAGCTGAGAACAGGTTTGGAGTAATGTAGAAAATGACGGCGGTGAAGGCCCAGCAGCATATCCATTCTGCCCACTATAACTAACTGCACTATGTATGCTGTACTACCCATCCCTTTCCTTTACATCTGCCTCTGCTCTTACTATGGCCACGTGCCTGGTCCCACCGTGCCCTGAAACCACCGCATTCTTTTGGCATTTACCATCTTCTCTGAAAACCTGTTTCATTTGTCCACCACTTCCAGTGGAAAAGTGCTTATAGGCACCCTCCTGAATTGTTCCCCGCACCAGTCTTACTGAATTCTCTTGGATTCCTATATTCATACTTCAGATAAATATGTGTTAACAAGCCCTCCTATTTCCCAGTGCAGATATCTGTATCTTTCTTTTTTAATTCAATTTTATTGTTTTCCTGTATATAGGGCAGGTACACAGTAGAATAATACAAGAATAGAAACATGCAGTCAAGTCGAGGGTATCCTGCCCCCCTTTCCTCACCTTGCTGTATAACTCCAGACTTTAACTTGGAGACACTCGACAGATACCTGCACATATAAATCAAGCTTTATAAGGAATCATCCTCCTGGATAGATGCCATCAAGATGGCAGAGCCCTGACCTGAGACAGATATAGAGTTTGCAGCTTATCCCATGTCTTAACATACCTGGGAAGGGTGTTTCTTATGCTAGCTCCCATTTGTTCCACCTTAAGATTAGAAAACAATTCTCTCAGCCACTCCAGTAACTCAAGGTAGGTCATCTAACCAATGCCTCAAAATAACTTATTTAAGGGAGGAGGAGGAGATTAATGCCATATAGTACCTCCTTTGTTTTACCTGATCCTCCTATAATCCCCACCAGACAAATGTCTGGGATACATAACTCTGCTATGCCCAGCAATGGGTCAGCCTTAGACTTAATCAGTTCCCAAAGCTCTTTAACGGAGGGCAATCCCAAAAATGTACTTTAAGGAGTCTTCCTCCTGATGGCATATAATACATAGAGGTTGAGAAACCCTACCAATATTGTACAATCTCAGTGGCATCCAATACATGTTGTTGACAAGTTTATACTGCATTAACCATAGTCAGTCCTGGTGATATATTTGTAGTTCTCCAGTCAAATTCTAGGCTATTGCTCTAATAACTCCAGAATTGTGTTGACCAGTAAGTAGGGGTCCAGAAACTCTGGAGATGCCATGTCATATAGGGAGGCATACAACTTAGATACTACATGAGGTCCCCATGCATCCAGAGCCAGAGCCTTGAATGGCCTTCATCCTTTCCGATCCTGCTCACCTTATCTTGAACTTTCAGAAGCATATGTCTGATCTGGAAAACTTTGAACACCTGATCTCTGCTCAAATGGCATTTCAATTGAATAGTCTCTACCAAGAGACACCCATCTTCATCTAAAAATCCTTGATTCTGCATCCCTTAATTGTGGGATCCAGAACTCTGTAATCACCTTCCCCTATTTTAAAATTAGGATTTTTAATAAGAGGCTGATTGGGCTCCTTACTTCTATCACGTTAAGGAAGGAGCAAAGCTGCAAATGAATTCTAAGTGATAGAGCTATTGGAGAGTCTACCAACTTCTTGGGGAGGCATCTGTAGTTAGAGTAAATGGTAGCCACCAGTGAAAGACCAGCCTTCTTAATCAACTCTAACTCCAGACTCACCCAGGAAGGAATACACTTCTGGGACTCCAATTCCTCTTTGGTTAGCAGCCACTTTAAGTATTTACTGATGCTACTGGCCCAGTAATATAGGCCAAAATGTGAAGTCTCAGTCCACCTCTGGTTTTAGGGGCTGCCAACTTATAGTACGCCCTTCTTGGAGCTTTACCTGCCATATAAACTTGAGATCATAGCTTGTATCTTTTGAACCATTTCAAAGGTACCCAGTTATTCAGCATGTTCAGAGGATAATACACTCTGGGCAACACATTCATTTAAATATATATTAGCCCCAGAGCGATATTGGTGAGCTCTTCCACCTATACAAGTCTTGTTTAATTGTTTGTTGAAGGACATCTAGATTAAACTGAATCATTTTATGAGGGCTTCTTGTTAATACTATGCCTAAATATTTCGAGTCTTGGTCTCCATTGCAGCCCCATTTTAGTTATGTCTCCTTTCTGTAGTTTATGGTTAAGTGGAACATTGTGGTCTTCCCAACATTAATTTTATAGTTAAAAAAGAGCTAAAGGCCTGATTATTTACAGGACCACTGAAAGGAGGACTGAGGGTGAGCAAGTGGAAGAGAACATCATCAGCAACCAAGGACCACTCCCTGGACTAGGCGGTTGTCTCTCAGTCTGGTAAGAAGGGGCTCCAGATATATGTTGAAGAGCAGGGGCGCAATGGGCACCCTGTCTAGTACCTGAATATAGTGGGAAGGAGGGAGAAAACACCATTGCAATACAGCTTTGCCTTTAGGCTATTATATAACGAGGAGATCCACTTAATAAATGCTGAGGAAAGCCTACCCTATCCATGGTGCAGAATAAAATTGCCAATCTACTGTCAAAAGCTTTCTCAGCATCCAGGGACAACAAACCGATGGGGTATCGGAGTCCTCGGATGCAGAGAAAATATGAGACAGTTTGAGAAGATGGTCCGATGACATCCTCCTGTCATAAACCCAACTTGATCCTGGTGTATAATGTAGGGAAGGACCTTAGCCATTCTATTTGCTAGGAGCTTGGCAAGAATTTTGACATCATAATTGAGGCGTGAGATAGGGCAGTAACTAGTTATCTGATCCACTGCTTTCTCAGGTTTGGGGATGACAATAATAAGGGCCTGTAATAGATGGTATCTATTACTTCGCTTTAATAATTTCTAAAATAGCCTTTTAAGCCATGGGGTTAGTTGCTTGGCCGAAACATTTGTAAAAGTTTGGAGAAAACCCATCTGGCCCAGGTGCTCTGTCTAAAAGGCGAGGATGTTATTACCTCTAGGATCTCAGTCTCTGAAAGGGACACCAGTCCATCCCTAAGCTCCTAGTGGGATCTCTGTGGTGGGGTTGAGGCTAAAGTACTCTTATTCCTCCGATTTTCAGGTAATTGTAGCATGGGCTATATAGTTCTCTATAATATTCCTCAAAGTCCTTCACAATATCTTGGGGATGTGTTTAACTGAATCATCGCTCTGGCCCTAATACTTTGGATGATCCTAGAGGATTCTCTTTCCTTAGCCTCAAAGCTAACAGTTTCCCTGCTTTTCCCCCTGGTCTATATAACTCCCTTTGTCTTGAGGATGACATATTCAGCTTTTCTTCTAGAAGCAAATTGTATTAGTATCAATATCCTTCAGTCGACTCTTTACCTCCTCTGTTGTATGAGGAGACAAATTATTTTCCAGCTCCCGGATACAGGACAGCAACTTCAATGCCTTTTGTTCCTGCTTTTTTCTTCTTCCGCAATGTGAATTAATACTCCTCTAATGCCCCCCATTCTAAATGTGCTCTCCTGTTAAGTGTAATTTTTTTTTCTGATATTGCTCTATTTTCTCTCTAATTTCTCAATCACTTTCTCATCCTTTAGTAACTGATTATTAAGCTTCCAAATAGTCTGCTTGAGTATATTCGGGAAGGGGCAAGGCTACAATAAACCAGTGAATGGTCAGAGACCACTCCTGGATCTATTCTGCACTCCCCCAACCCAAGAAGGAGGGACCGCTCAACAGAAAGTAGTGAATTCTGGACATGGAGCTGTGTACTCCACTCTAAAGGTAAATTCTCTCACCGATGGGTGTAGGATCCTCCAAGGATCATGAGTCCCAACTGGTCATTCAGATCCTGAATCGCTCCTCTGTACTGGTGTGAGACTTTCATTTTTCTCCCAGACTTGTCCAAGTCTGGGAGAAGAACAAATTCAGTCACCCCCTAATACAATAGGAAGGTGTCGAAGGGTGACAGAAAGTTAATCAATTCCATAAAAAAAAAAAAAAGGTAGATCTGCACATTAGGCCCGTAAATACTGCCCAAAATGATATCAGTTCGATCCAGCAGGCCTTTAAGCAAAATATATCTGCCTCCAGGGTCCGAATACATTGCTCATAGAGAAAGGGCATAGATATAGAAAGCAAAATTGCCGCACCTCTGCTAGCTGTACTATCCTTCACAGTAAATACTTGTCCAACAAACTGCCTTCTGAATAAGTGGGCTTCTGCCTCTAATAAGTGTGTTTCCTGCAACAGTAAAATATTTCCGCCAAGAGTTGCAAATGTTTTATAATGTTATACCTTGTGGGCTTCTGCCTCTAATAAGTGTGTTTCCTGCAACAGTATAATATCCACCCCCAGAGTTGCAAATGTTTTAAAATGTTATACCTTTAGGATTTATTTCGAGCTCCTTTTACGTTCCATGAAATAAAAACTTTATTGTTCACCATCATTAGCTGCTATATTTCCGGTCCCAGTTCCTTGATTATTGACCTCTAGCACTTCATCTTGTGTTGCATATGGTGTCCCCTATCTATAAGTTTACCAGCAAGGCTCCCTTCCCCTCCCTCCACTGTTTGGTTACACACCCACCCCATCCTCCCATTCCTTCACTACTAACCCTCCCCTCCTACCCTATTCCAAACTCCCCCATACATGTACCACAAACACAACCCACCACCCACCGACCAGCACAAACTTTCTCCAGTATGTGATACACCCCTACTCGCAGCATGCACTCTCCTTCAGCCACCTATATCTAATCTCTTTCTTTCCTCATTTATACCTTCCTGTCTAAGCAAATGGAAGTTATATTGAAAAATATGTCCTCATGCCCACTTATATAGCTATCCATGCTCACTGGTTCCCTCCCTTGAGGTTTGAATGCTACTCCTTGATGACAGGTTATCGTGCATCCCCGAGATAAATTGTGGAGGGACCTATCCTAACTGCCCAGGAGCTTAACCTATAACAGCCTGAAAACACCTTGCACAGGAATCTGTTCTAAACTTTAATATTTATAACCAACTGTCCTCAGAATCCTTGAAAACCCTGGGTGCTATACCCTCGTGTTAACATCCTAAAATTCATCTTAGTATCACTATATCTTAAACATGGGAGGGACCCTTACATTCACATAGCTACTCAGAGCTATAACCCAATATAACAAATATGAAGGACCCACTGGGCATGGGGCTGATCCCTCCCAGGAAGCTCCCAGCTCCCCAACAGAAAAAAGCTGAAAGATACAATAAAGAAAATCTTTTAAATTCAGCCCATCTTAAGGTAGTGTACATTTCCAAGGAGGCTCCTCCTGTTCAACTGTCCCTCTATTCCTTCCTATAAACAAACAAAAAATCACTACTGAATATTCTGTGTTAAAGTTCAAGACAAAACACAAGCTGATGCTCAGATATATCGAGCAGCGCAGATACAGTCTCTGGATTAGTTCTTTTATCTGCTGAACTCCAAAACCGTAGAAAAATAAAGATAAAAGAAAAGGCTTGAGGGGACCTCCTCTCCAAAGAATGTTATATGAAACTGAAGCTTCTTAAACAGCCCATGTCAAGCCCTCCAATACATGCATAGGTTCAAATCCCCAAGGTCCAAAACTTGATCTGGGTCTCAGAAAAGGCCCAGTCATAAATGGAAAGTCCAAGCAGTTAGAAGGCACTTCCATCTGGTAAATACAATACACTCAGCTGAGTAGTCTAACAGTTCTACTATCTCCGTAAAATGTCTCAAACATCTACACACCATTAAGCTTCTAGATTTAACAAAGCCAGATCCCCAATGTACATACTGTGATATCAGCGATTACTGAACAGCTCCAGCATTTTCTCTCAGGACTGAGTCTGCCATCCATGAAGTTTCATAGGACTCCACACTCCGCCATGAAGGACCTGAAATCTGGCGGGTATCCCATTCTGAATTTTATTCCTGCCCATCAATTTAGTTACTGATAGGGTGAAACTCTGCTCATCTCTGTCTGATGGATAGTGGTAGATCCAGTCACTCTTAACTGTTATCCTTCCCATCTCACCTCTTTTATTCTCTCACCTTCCCCAAAAATGTTACTTATCTAAATAGTTAAGGAAGCGGAATATCAGCATTCTCAGAGGGGCACCCAGAGGTGGAGTGGGTCTTAGTGCCAGTGTGCACACTGTATGATATAGTTGGACCCATAGGGAGAAAGGCCTGCTATTTTAACCACCAGCTTTTGAATGAACAGAATAGTATCTGTGCCTCCTCCCATTCCAGTAAGCCTATAATTATAACATTGTTTCTATGGCTTCTTCCTTCCAGATCTTCAACTTACTCTCAAGCTTGTTTATTTTTTGTTTCATGGCCTGAAGATCAGGATACAGTTTTTCAATTCTATGTTCAACTGAAATCACCTGGGCCTCCACATCTCTGGGCGTCTTGTGGTGGATTCAGCACTTGGTCACTGATTTCATCGGTTGCGTGAGGTGGGTACCTGAATCACAGGGGCAGGAGGGTGACCAGATGTGGCGGGTGGGCAACCCTAGCGACAGGATGTCACTATATGTACACACGTGGGGAGAGGGCGAGCATGGCCTGGGAGGGGCAGAGAGTGATGTGGGGTGGCGCTGCGGTCAGCTGCCAAGCTGCGCCGTGGTGTCGGGAGTTGTCCTCTGATTGTGGTGTGCATGGGGTTCCTGGTTCAGGTCTGGGTCTGGGTTCTACTGCGTTTTGTTGTGCTCATCCCAGAACTTGTATTTTTGCTTTTGCACCTCCCGTCTTGCATTCCTGGGTTGAGAATCTTTAAGTAAGGGGGTTGTGGGGTGAAGCCTACAGAAAGCAAAGCATTTAAGTCCCTGTGTGCTGTTCTTCTGTGTGCCGAGGATGTTAGGTGGAGAAATTGTTTTTGTCACCTCTGATGTCGCGATAATGCGCAGTCGCCATTCGTCGCCGTGATTATCACACAGAATCATTTTATCTCTGCAGTGATAGATTTAAGTTCTTCCTGAAAGGAGAGAACTCTGCCAGGAATCTTTCTATGGTATGTACTCCTGATCAGATGATGCCCCAGACATTTTAACAGCTCCTCCCATTTGTGATTGGGTTTTTGGCCGTTTTCTCGGGGTTGATGGCGGGTTTATCGGGGTAGTCGGCCTTCATCTTCGTTTCCATAATGAGACTTAAAATGCATGAGCCAGCCCCAGATGCACTCAATTCTTGCTGTTAGACCTTCCAATGCCTGGGAAATATCAGGTATGTGCTTAAAATGCTAAATCTCTTCAAAAATAGTGAGGTATTGGAGGAGGCGGGAGCTCGATCATAAAGCGTCCTGTGCATCAGCCACATCATGTGATCAGATATCTGTATCTTTCTATCATTTCTCCCTCCATTGTCTCCAGAAGGTGTACATGTTCAGGCCTAACAGCCCTTTTCTTGTATGTGTTAATCCCATAACCTGGATCATTTTGATCACACTGTCACTGCACCATTTCTACCATCATCAAGTCCTTACAGAGGTGTAGACTCTAGGACCTTGGACATTACTCAGGTGTTGGTGCACCAGTGACCTGCATTGTGGGAAGATCACTTCCTGGCTTCTGCTGCTTGTTCCCTCCATGTACCTTAGCATCCTGTTAGTTTTCCCCCACTGCCTTATTGCATTGAGCTGCAAATTTTGGATTTTCCTATATTATTGCTCTAGGTCTTTTTCTCTGCAGTGCTCTCTAATACTGCATCGCCTATCACATAGTGCGCTATTGGGGTTTCTTCCCGTGTGTATTACCTTACATTTTATTGCATTAAAGCTCAGCTGCCAGATCCTGGACCATTTACCAGCCTACCTATAGTAGGTCCTCCTTTAGTGCCCTGATTCCATCATCTGCATCTGTCTTTGCACATATCTTAGTGTAATCTGCAAAGAGGCAGCTATTTCCTGAATACCCACCCCAATGTCTCATATGAATGTGTTGGAGGACAGGACCCAGGACTGAGCCCTGTGGTACCCCACTTGTCACTGCTTTAGCTTCAGAGAATTTGTCTTTGCTACAATCATCTGTGTCCTACCACCCAGCCAACTTTTCACCCATAATGTTATCTCTTCTTCCACCCAAGTCCCTCAGCTGTTTGACCATTCTCTTGTGGGGACTGAGTCAAAGGTCTCACTGAAGTCAAGATGCAGTACGTCCACAGTCTGTCCTTTGTTTCCCACCCTAGCCACCCAACTGAAGAACACTATTAGGTTCATCTGGCATGACTTACCCTCTATCATCCTACAACCCATTTTCTTAGAGAAAGTCTACCAGTCTTTCCCTCAGTATGGCCTCAAATACCTTCCCACTTTAGATGTCAGGCTGGGTGGTCTATAGTTACCTGACTCATCCTTCCTTTCCATCAGCAGTCCTCCAATCCCTGGGTACCACTTCTGTGTCCAGCAAACAGTTGAAGATATCTGCCACTTGAGCTGCCAGTATTTCCTCTGTCTCTTTGAACATGTTGGGATGCAATGCATCTGGCCCACCGCAACTACCTTAGCCCTTCCATCACTTTTTCCTCCATGTGGCAGCAAGACCAGGATAGTTCCTCTTCTTCTCTTTTTAACTACCTCCACACTCTGGTAGTGGCTCCTCCCTTCCATAGTGATTACTGAACATAAATATTGGTTTAGTATTGCAGACTTGCCTCTGTCCCATCCTCCAATCCATCCCCCTTTTTCAGCTGCACAATGCCCTCCTTGGCCTTGCATTTTTCCTGGATGTAGCTGAACACTGCCTTGTCCCCAGTTTCTCCCACTTTGCTAGTCTAAGCTGTGTCTTGGGCTTAGAACTCTGACCTTCCTAATGGTCTCCTGGATGCCCTTAGATAGACCTCCTGTCTACGTCCCTTTGACTACCCTTGTATTTCCTAAATGCCTTTTTCTTCATTCTCACTGCTTCCTTCCCTTCATGTCTGCTGTGAACCACAGTGGTCCTCATGCTGATTTTCCCTTGCTTACCCTACCAATACTACTAGTTTCAGCCTCCCAGGTACCAGATTTAAACACCTTCCACTTCAGCTAAACTCCTTCTATCTCAGCTATCCCTGTCATTTTACCCCTGCTGTTCCGCATACTATTGAAGTCTGCTGTCAAGTCCCATACATTTACCGTACTAGTCCTCTTTATTGTTTCTAATTAGATCTTCAAGCGCATCATTTTGTGATTACTTAACCACAAGGATTTATGGACTGTTGCATTGTGCACCCACTCACTGTTTCTGAGCACCAACTCCAGCAGAACTCCCTTCCTTGTAGGGTCCTGAATCTGTTGTGCTACAGATGGTTCTTGCACCTCCATTAGTAGCTGGTTCCTTGCACTTGCCACAGCTGGGACCCTCTAGTCCACATTACTCCAAATCAGCTGTCCAGCCCTGAGAATCTCCATTAGTTCCCTATCTGCCCACTGGTCATGGTTTGGATATCTGTAAACCACCCCAACTCTCATTTGCCTCCCCCTCCTATTGGTAACTGATCAATCTTAAAAGTGTGTGTGGCGTGGGGAGGGTGTTGTGTAATTAAATTGTGCTGGTGACCCGGATTTGGGAGTAAACTAAAGACCAACCGGCAGCCTGGGGTAGGTTGGGTGGCACTGCCATGCAGTAGCAATACTAACTAGGAGAGCTGGCACTGAGGTCCACCATCACAATCCTCCCTGTGGCAGGCCTGGGAGCTTGGTTGCTACTGGGTTCACTGTGTATATATAAGGCCATAGTGATGAAGTTTGGTGCCATTGGAAGGAGGGAGGGAGGGAGGGAGGGCAAAGCTCCAGGGATAAAACCTTGGTATCATTGGGATGATGGTCAAACCACTAGGGACCCTACTCCTTGTGCATCCCCACTGGAGGTGGTCAGTGTACATAAATTGGCAGATAGAGCTGGGAGGTTGTCAAGAAGGAACCTGAGGCCTAAGGATTAGGCGGATGGTGCCATGGGAGAAAAAATAAATAAAAAAATAAATAAACGGTCTAGTCTGATGAATAGATGCTCTTACACATTTTTCATGTTTTTCATGGCTGTCAAGCAAGCAGCAATTATACAAAAGAGAACAGAAGGTTCAAAAGTCTAATAGAGAGGTTGACAGGTCTGAGGTGTAGAGCAAACAGCAGTAGGTAACAGTGTGAAGAGCAGTATGAGTTAGTTGTGAGTTCTTTAACAGTAAAGAATATTTAAAACTTAAAATGATGTGGTTGCCATACTTTTTATTTTGGAATATTCAATTGCTTTACCTTGCTTGCCCAGACATAAATGTGTTCTACCCATAAAATAAATATTATTGCCCTTGTGCATTGTTGTAAATTGATATGCAACACTGGTTGCATATATATTTTGTAACTAGTTGCAGATCTATATAATTGGATGCCACAGCAACATGTTTGCATCATTGCATGTAACAAACACTGTGCAAGCCCACATGCAGAATGGATTATGCAGATTCTTAATATAATTTAGTATTTGCAACTCTATTTTTTTAAACTTTCTGTTTATCCCTCCTACATGCCCTCAGTGCCTACTCCTTCAGGCCGTTCATCCCATGCCAGCCTCCCTGCTCAGGATCTGCCCTGAGAATGCTTTTTCTCATTCTGCCCACACCTGCACAGTGGGTCTGTCCCAGAATTGGTGGCTTGAAGGCTCTGAATGGTTGTCATCTAGGACCACCAGGGTGTTTTTCCATTTTCTGTTGTCCCTTACCCTAACCCTCTGAGACTCCGGCATGAGAACGTATGTCCAGAGAGACGACGTGCTGATGCATGTCTCTCCAAGCACCCGACAGCATCTCCCTCCCGACTCCAATGAACGGAGTTGCCAACCCCTCGTGAGCCTGCGTTTCTACCTGTAAAAGAAAGCGGTCCACAGTCATCTCCCCAGTCCCCCTCCACTGAGCACCCACCTCCCTGAACCCCCACCCATGCTTACCCTCCGAGGTCAGGAGCAGCAATCTTCTCTGGACCGGGACATATCTGCACTCTTCAAAGCCAAACTGCAAACTAAGGAATCAGGTAAGCACTGTGTAATGTGAGTCAATGGAGGGGTTTCAACTTAGCTGATATCTCAGCCATCTTTATGATGTCTTGCGCATGCAGCACAAGCAACATATTATGGCAGCTTGCTGGAGTAGCAGGTGTGGAGGTGCAGCAGAGTTGTGGCAAATGGCGCCACTGCTTTCTTGGGCTGGTCTGTATGGCACCAATGAATGAGCACGCTGTCTATGACAGCAGTTCAAACATGCCACCAACATGAAAGGATTTTGCAGCTGCAGTGAAGGAGTGCCTCGTCATTGCGGGCGTGCCTTGCCTGCTGAAACATTTCAATAAACATGGTGACGGCTGTGCCATCCACCTCTCATAATCCTTACAAAGCTGACTTTGGGGTGCCCAGTCTCCCTGTCAGCATGTTTATAATCCCCATCTCAAGATTGGTGGCACCCTGGGAGCCCAACCCAGTGTGCCTCGTGGTCTAGTATTCTCCACTATCGCTCCCGAAGCTGATTGCGTCGGCATGTTCCTGCCCCGCCTCACCCCACCCCATTGTGTGCCACACTGGGAGCTCATTCCAGTGTGGCCAACAGAACTCCGAAAGTCAAGGGGCACACTGAGAGCCCACCCCAGTGTGCCCAACAGCTGGTTTATTTCACCTGTGAATAAGAAAACCTTTCCGCAATGTCTGTCCCTAAAAAGAAAATGGTTCGTTGTTGCATCCAGAGAGCCCTCTCCCCAGCCCACACCACCTCTGCTCACCCCACCTCCTGCACCCCCTCACCCCATACTTACCTCCAGAGCCCAGCACCATCATCTTTGGTGGAGCGAGAGACATCTGAACACTTCAAAAGCCAACCGTGAACTGAAGAAAATCATGGTAAGCTGTATAATGGCATCAATGGGGGTCAACTTAGGTGGATATCTCTGGCATTTTGCGACTTTTGGCTCCAAATTTTCAACATGGAGTTCTTGGGACCCCACCTCATGAACTCAGTCACTGTCATTTCATTATTCGGTCCTCTAGGTGATTTCACAATCACTGCGCAGAGTCACCTTTTGGGACTGAGTAACAAAATGACTGCCACTGTTCATGAGGTGGGCTCCCAAAAAGCCTATGTTGCAAATTTGGTGAAATAATACCATAAATGATTGTCAGGAGTGTGTGTTGCATAGTTTCCACGCACACTCGTAAGTTCCAAAGAATTTTAATATTTTCACCCAGATTTTCAACATTACCATTTCACACCTCCTTATGAATAGTATAGCTGTCATTCTTCACATCCTGCCCAAATGTGTTTTGCACATCTAGCGCACAATGGCATGATCAGCTGTGGGAAATCAAAATTTGAGACAGATTAAGAAAATCACAGTGACACTGTTCATGAGCAGAGGTCTGAAATGCCTATGTTGAAAATTTGCGGAAAAATTCTACAAAATGACTGTATTATGAGCGTGCATTGCACAGTTTCCACACACACCGTAACTTCAAGAATTTTAATATTTTCCTCCAGATTTTCAACATTCCCATTTCTTCACACCTCCTTATGAACGGTACAGCTGTCACTTTTCACATCCTGCCCAAAATGTGTTTTTGCACATCTGGTGCAGAATGGCGCAAGTCACTGTGGGAAATCAACATTTGGGACAGATTAATAAAATCACAGTGCCACTGTTCATAAGCGGAGGTCCCAAATGCTTTCATGAAGTGGGGTCACAAAAGACCATGTTGAAAATTTGGGTGCAAATACCAACAAATGCCGGGGTGTTAGGGTTTCTAACTATAACGCCCACCCTGTAGAGACTGACAGGCATCAGGGTATGACTTTGGATTGTCGGCTGTAATGCTCACACCATTCCACCCTCACCCCACCCTCAGGCCAGTGACAGGCATCAAGGTGTGCCTTGGATTCTTTGGCCCCAAAGTTCACCCCATTCTCTATACTGCACTCATCTCAATGTATTTCCTCATGGCATCGGGTGATATAAGGCCTGATGACCCCAAGGCACAACGCGACCTTGTTGGAATCTGCAGGGTAGGATGAGGTGCAATGGCATGAGCGTTATGGCCATGACCCCAAAGGCACACATCAATGCCTGTCAGTCTCTGCAGGGTGGAGTGGGGTTGGTGTCAGTTCCATACTTCACTGCCATTCCTATTATGCATCTCTCTAACTCCTGCACTACCAATGCCAACACCAGCAAAACAAAATTCAGCATTGACAAATGCTTGTTAGGAGTATTAAAATTTTCAACATAGGGTTCTTGAGACCCCAACTCATGAGACTTATGTCACTGTCATTTCATTACTTGGTCCTGAAAGGTGATTTTGCAGTCACTGTGTGGAATCACCTTTTAGGACTTATTAATGAAATGACAGTGCTACTGTTCATGAGGTGGGGTCCTGATAGCCCATGTTGCAAATCTGGTGAAAAATTCAAAATGTCTGTAGGACTGAGCGGCGTTGCACAGTTTCTACACACGCCTGCTAACTTTCGCCAGTTTTTAATATTTTCGTTCAGATTTTCAACATTACCATTTTTCACATCTCCTTATGAACAGTATAGCTGTCATTTTTCACATTCTGCCTGAATGTGCTGTTGCACCTGTGGCGAATTTATTTATTTATTTATTTGTGAAATCAGTTTACAACCTTTGAGCCAGAGGCTCGGTTTCAAAGGTACCTCATCACATTAAGACATACATAGAGTTTTAGGTTACATAGCATAGGTTTGCAAAACAATAGGCGTTCAACAGAGGCGCCACCACACTGATGTCAGACAAAATACATTTAGGTTACAGGGTACATGTAATTGAGAACAGGTGTTACACAAGTTGGTATCAACAATTGAGCAATTTAATAGGTATACAATGAAACAGCTGGCACTGGCCAGGTTAGACATAGGTAATGGTGTACCGGGAAGGTGGTGGGGATGGCTAGGTGGAGCAGCCCAGTGGGTTGTCATGAGAAGTCGAGGTGGAGGCTACTTTCAGAGACAGGAGCAGCTGAAGTGTTGAGGAGTTGGTTTCAAGGGTGGTTTTGAACTTGAGATGGTGGTGGCATTGGTGATGGGGGCTGGGAGAGAGTTAAACCAGGATGGGCTCTGTAGCAGAAGGACCTCTGGCCACGCTGGTTCTTGATCTGGGGACCATTAGAGTGGTCTTGTTGGATGACCGTGTTGCAATAGTGGGTGGCATCTTGTGGATGGATGCCGTTACCGGGGAGAGCCAGTGGGGTTTTTGTGAGGAGGCAGGTTTGATATCGGAGACGTTCATCCAGGGTAAGGAGTTTAGCCTCATCATACAGCTGACAGGGTGTGTGTGAGCCTGGGGCACCAGTAATCAATCTGCAGGCTTTATTCGGGTTGAATTTTTTGAGTGCAGTCGCACGGCAGCACTATAGACTGGCAGACCATAGTCTACAAGGGACAAAACAGAGGATGTAACAGGTAACAGGAAAGGACAGGGTTGCACCAAGCACTGGGGTGGGGGCATAGGGAAAGGAGTGCAGGAGAATACTCAGGGGTCACATAGGGAACCTGGCAGAGGGGTCCAAAAGAGACACTACCAAGGAAGCAGGGCAGGTAACTGGGGGCCTCACAAAGGGGACGGAGGGACAACATTCTAAGGGAAGTAGGCAGATGGCCCAGGGCTTGACAGAAGGAAGCAAGGCGGGAGGTGAATCAGACCCACTCAGTAAACCGCCTAATTCTTCTTCTGCTCAAGGATGAGGGGGTGATGTAGCTACCGAGAGGGTAGTTAGGAGATGGAAAGGGGGAGGGGAGGTAGTGGAGGCAAGGCCAGATAGAAGGAAGAATGGGGACCTGGAATGCAGGAGAATGGGGGGAGCAGTGAATCAGGAGCAGGAGGGGCAGGGGGAAGAGGGAGGAAAGCGCAAGGAGAAGGACCAGTTGGGAGGAAAGGTAAAGAAGGACCAGAAGTACAAGGAGGGTTCAGTAAAGGGAGCTGAGGGTTTAGGCCAGGGAGCACGACTGCAAGGAGGAACTAATGGAGACAGGAAGGAAGGGAGGATGAGCCAGGCTAGTTTAGTAGATGGGGAGAAGGACCAGTTGTGAGCAGTGAGGGGGGAATTAGGGGAACAGAAGGATACTCAGGAGGAGGAGAGGTATAGGGATTGAGGGAGGGGGGTGGCCATGGTAAATAAGGAGGGAGGGCATGTGGCACCCAGAAAGGGGGAGGAACACGGAGCCAGCTGGGTGGAGGGGCCTGTAGAAAGGATGAGGGACATGGAAGGGGGGAATGGAGGAAAAGGAGTGGTCAGAGTGCTCCTGCTGGGGGATTCTATGATCAAGGATATCAAATGGGATAGGGAGGAGAAGCCTGGCCAGTTAGAACAAGATGCTTCCTGGACTAACAGTGCACAGGGCTAAACACGGTATATCAGCTGGCAAAGGATTGTAGTGGGTTCCCAGACATACTGGTCTACCTGGGTACAAATGACATTGAGGGAAATAGCGAGCTAGAGATACAGGCAAGATCGGGAGCTCAGGAAGGTTGCTGTCATGACATAGGATGCACAGTTTCCTTCTCAGAAATCCTGCCAGTGCCAAGGGCTGGTGGGGAACACAAAAGAAAATTAGGAGATAAACCAGTGGCTCAGGGAGTGGTGTGAGGCCAGAGGTATGGGTTGATGGGGATTGGGGAGACCTGGGAGGATAAGGAGCTGTAGTCTAGAGATAGACTACATCTCAATTTGGAGGGAGGAATCCTTACGTTGAAAATGAGAGGTTCATTGGTGAAAAGTGGGTTTAAACTTGTGAAGGGGTGGGATGGGAGAAAAGGCTGTCAAGGGGTGCCTATAAGGAGGGATTCTTGTCTCCACCCCCTGGGGACCCCAGGAGGATTGCAGGAAAAGGCCAACTGCAAAGTGCAGACCAGGGAAAACAGAATCCTTGTGGAACATGAGCAGGGAAATGGAACCATAGGAAAGGTTGAAGGTAGTCCTGTTAAATGCCAGGAGCTTGGGCACAAATGCCTGAGCTCCAGGTGATGCTAACTTGAGGGAGCAGTGGATGGCAGCAGTCACTGAGACTTGGGCCACTGGCAAGACATGACTGGGACCTGAACCTGGAGGGATACACTATGTTCAGGAAGGACAGGGGAGGGGGGAGGGAGGAGGTAGCAATGATAGTCAAAACTGCATTGGCATAGGGGGAGTAGAGGAGGCGGAGGGAACCGTGGAGACAATTTGGGTCACCTTGATAACAAGGGGGGCAAGAGAGAAAAATAGGAGGGTGGAGAGACTCCTGCTCTGAACGGAGGAGCTGGAGGACAGTCTGGTGGCAGATGTTAGGAGACACTGCAGACTGGGCAGAACGTGGTGGTGTTGGGGACTTAAACATGCCAGGAACAGACTGGGAGACTATGACATCCTCTGTGACCAGGGAACAGAGTTGTTGGATGTCTCTTCAAGACGCTGCTCCTAACTCCAGGTGAGGGAACCCACCAGGAGGCACGGTACTGGATGGGTCCGGCAGACAGTGACCAGATTGTGGCCTGAGGTAAGGGACCCATTGGGCGGGAGAGTGACCATGCCACTGTCTGTTCCTGCCTGACCTAGAGGGGTAGAAGGCTGCACAAAGACGGAAGTAACCGACTCAGGGGGCGGATTTTAAGGAAATGGAAGGATCCTTATGAGCATTTGGATGGGATTGGGCCAGACATGGATGCTGATAGTAGGTGGAAATCATCAGGAGGGGTGCAGGATGCTACCAGCACCTGTGCAAGAGAGTAAGACTAAATGTAGGGGCCTAAAACCCTGTTGGTGGACCCAGGGAGGTCCAGGAGGTGGTGCGGGAAAGAAAGGCCTATAAGCACCAAGTGCTCAAGGAGTGAAAGGACTGAGGGAGTACGAGCTGATGGTAGAAGGCCACCAGAGTGGTGAGGGCGGCTAAGGCAAGGAAGGAGCAGAACCTGGCCAGGGAAATTAGGAGAGGGAACAAGGGTTCTTTAGATACATTGGGGAAAACGAAGGGTGAAGGGCAGATTAGCAGGATTAAATCAGGAGAGATGGGCACAAGACCCGGGGAGCAGGCTGAGGCACTAAATGGAGTATCACCTCAGTTTACACCTAGGGAAAATGGGGTGCTGCATCATACATGGGAGGAGCAGAGATACTGAGGAGGGGGGACCCACTGATCGTGGGCAGGTCTGGGGGAGAGGGGAGGCATCACTGGCAAGTGGGGAGGCTAAGCAGGAGAAGGGTACCGGCGGAAATTACAGCAGAGAGTGAGGGAAGCCTCAGCTTCTTTAAGATGGAGAAAGCACCGGGCCGGATAAATTACATCCCAGAATGCTGAAGGAACTGCAGATGTCCGGAGGAAACTCTGGCAGAGCTCACCATCTCTGAGGACAGGTGGTGCCCCAAGACTGGAAGGTGGTGCATATAGTGCCTATCCACAAGGGGGATCAAGGGAGGTGGCAGGGGAACTACAGGCCTGTCAGCCTGACCTCGTGGTGGGAAGGTGATGGAGGCATTGTCAAGGAGAGGCTGGGGGACCTGGATAAGTCAGGGTGCCTGGACGATAGACAGCATGGATTCATCCTGGGAAATGTGTCAGACAAACCTGGTGGAGTTCTATGACTGGGTGACAAGTGCCTGGACCTGGTAGACCAGTGGATGTCCTCTTTCCTTCTTTCAGACTTCAGCAAGGCATTTGACTTGTTCCTCACGTGGGCCTGTTGGATAAGCTGGAGAAATGGGGTGGGAAACCAGATGATCAGATGGATAGGCAATTGGCTCCAGGACCGGACCCAGAGGGTCGTGAGTTGGTGGGATAATCTCATCCCCAAGGAGGGTCATTAGTGGGTCCCACAGGGATCAGTCCTTGGGCCCTTCTGTTCAACGCCTATGTATCTGACATAAGGACAGGAATCAGGGTGAGATGAGTCTCTTTGCAGATGACTCGAAAGTGGTGGATGGGAGGGAGGGGAGGTGGCCCTACAGGGGGACCTGGAGGCTCTGGAAAGATGGTCTAGAAAGTGAAGCTGAGGTTCAATGCAGGGAAATGCAAGGTACTCCACTTGGGGGCCAGAAACCGCAGGCCAAGTGTACACCCTGGGGGAAATGCTAACAAGTCTCGATGGCTGAGGAGGGACCTGGGGTGGTGGTGGATGTCAAGATGAACAACTCTGAGACTTGTAGGAGGACAGCCAAGGCCAACAGGATGCTGGGATGGACGCTAGGGGATCACTTCCAAGGAGGAAGGATAATTCTCTGTATAACTGCTGGTGAGGCCGCACTCTTGAGTATCATGTGCAGTTTGTGAGGCCACACTAAAGCGGGACATTAACCTCCTGGAGAGGGTCCAGAGGATGGCAACCAAAATGATTTGGGGCTTGGGGACAGGACCTATGAGGAGAGGCTCAAGAGCTAAATATGTACATTGGAAGAGAGAAGGGACCGGGGACATGATAGAGGTCTTTAGGTACATGAAGAGGGTAAATAGGGGAGGAACACTTGGGTGCTTCTAAAGGAAGAAGGAAGGGGCTACTAGAGGGATGGGTGGAAGCTGGAGGGGAAGATTAGGGAGAAAGGAGGAGGTGCTACTTCACTGAGAGGGTGGGGGAGCTATGGAATGCACTGCCTAGGGGGCTGGTGGAGGCAGAGACAGTGGAGGGTTCAAGAGGGGTGGGACAGGTACAGAGGAAGGGTTCTGGAAGCAAATCAATGCAGCAAGAATATCCGAACTGGGAAGGGAGACGCCAGAGAAAGTGAGGGGACAGCAAAGGTCCAGCACCAGGTTGGGGACTGACCAACGAGCGACACTATGAATCGTTAGGGCCTATTCTGCTGGCATTTTAGTATGTTAGTATGGTGTTAGTACATGAGCCGGAGCGCATTTGGGGAAGGCAGGTTCTATGGTGGAAAGAGGATGCTGTCGTGTGTTAGTGGCGGATGTTAGGCATCAATGTGGTTGTGAAATGTGAGGGCTGAGTCGAAGGTAACCCCAAGGTATTTGTAGGAGCAGACTTGTTCCAGTGGCTGTTTGGTACTAGGAAGGATATAGAGTGGGTGGTTGCTAGCTTTGTTTCTGGGGTGGGAAAAGAGCATAGCTTGTTTTTTAAGATTGATGACGAGTCTGGCGCCCTCAAACCAAGCTCGCATTATTGAAAGACTGCTGTAGGGTGTCCTGAAGGGAGACGGGATTGTGGTGGGTGGCAAAGGACAGTGTCATCTGCATACAGGAGAATTTTGCCAGGCATGCAGTGGGCAGGGTGTTCAGATAGAGTGAGAAGAGAAGGGGCCCAGGATGGAGCCTTGGGGACCCCAGAGTGAATGGGATGGGTATCAGAGAGTATCCCATTGGTTTTAACACACTGTGATCGAGCGGCTAGATAGCTTGTGCACCATGCTAGGGGCCAGCCGAGACCAGTGTGGCAGAGAGCATTCAGCAGAAGAGGATGGGAGATGGTGTCGAAAGCCTTTGAGAGGTCGATGAGCACTGCACCAGCTAGGGAGCTGGTATCCAAGGAGGAGTGTAGGAAGTTGGAGAATTCAATTAGGGCAGTGCTGGTACTGTGACCAGCATGGAAGCCATGTTGCTCTGGGCATAAGATGTTATGCTTAGCCAGATAATCAGTGATTTGAATGGCCACCACTTTCTCAGGGCTTTAGAAGAAGAAGAAGAAGAAGAAGAAGAATCAGCATTTATATAGCGCTTTTCATACATCCAAAGCGCTTTACAAGCAAATGCTAGACTGGTAGTGAAGTGACTGAATGTGTAGGGGAGGATGGAGATTGGCGGTAGTTGTTGGCGACGACCTGTCACCCTTTATGAATGGGTGTGATTATGGTTGTTTTCCAAGCCGTGGAAATTGTCCCAGGCAGAGCGCTCGTTAATTAGGGCTGGTGAGTGGGGCAGGACTCATCTAGCACCAGCCTGAGGATACTGGGGTGCAGTGAGTCACTGCGGGACTGTTGCTATTCAAAGCTTTGATTAGGATGGGTCTGGCTTCCCAGGCGGAAATCTTGCGCAGGTGGAAGCTGGGGTGCTGGGAGGACAGGGGAGGTTGGTTGGGGAGGGTCAAAGAATTACTAGGGAGGACTGAGCTAAGGTCAGTGAAGCGGTGTTGAGCCAGTTAGCTATGGTGGCAGGCTTGGTGGTGGTAGTGCCATTGCTAGTGAGCTGGGATGGGCAGGGGTGTGATTTTCTGTTTAGTTGTTTAATATTATCCCAGAAAGTCTGGGCGAGCCCCAGGAGGAGGTAAGGGTGGCCTGGTATTGGTCGGCCTTGGCTTTCGGATGGCCCAGAGCACTTATTAAACTTAAACTATTCCTCACCCAGATAAACTGGTCCCCATTCATCGTACAACCGACATTGACACTGCCTACGCAGCCTTCTCACACACACCTTCAACATGGCCTGTGATCTCTTTGCACCCTTCACCAAAATCCGGTCCAAAAGCAGAGTGCACCCTGGGTTAGCTCTGCCCTTCTACAATTACTAAGAAATCGGGATAACCTCTGGCACCTTGCCACTGAAATGGTCGGCTGTCTGATAGGCAGGCTTACAATGCAAATTCATTGAATGGCACACTCCTGTGTGGAATCGACTTGGAAAGATTAACAAAATCACAGTGCCACTGTTCATGAGGGAAGGTCCCAAATGCCTATGTTGAAAATTTGGTGAAAAATTCCAAAAATGATTGCATTACAGGCTTCATGCTATGCAGTTTCTACGCACACACATACCTTCATCAATTTTTCATTTTTCACTCTAGTTTTTCAATATTGCCATTTTTCACACCTCATCATGAACAGAATAGCTGTCATTTTTCACACGCACCTGAAATGTGTTTTCCACCTGTGGCGCAGAATGGCGTAGTCGCTTTGCAAAATCACCTTTCAGGACTGAGTAACGAAATGATAGTGCCACTGTTCATGAGATGAAGTCCCAAAAAGCCCATGTTGAAATCTGAGTGAAGATACTGGCAAATGCCCGAGGCATTTGGGTTTCCGACCATAATGCCCCACCCTTTAAGACTGACAGGTGTTGGGGGTGTGACTTGGGATCATCGGCCATAATGCTCACACCTTTCCACTCCATCCACCTGCAGCTAGTGACAGGCATCGAGGTGTGCCTTGGGATCTTTGGCCCTAACATTCATCCCATTTTCTATACCGCACTCATCTCAGCTTATTTCCTTGTGGAATGGGATGAGTGTAAGACTGAAGACCACAAGGCACACCGCGACAACTGTCAGTGTTTGCAGGGTGGGTGAGGTGGAATGGCACAAGTGTTATGGCTAATGACACAAGGCACACCCCAATGCCTGTCAGTCTCTGCAGAGGTGGGGGTGGGGGTTGGCGTTAGTTCAATACTTCACTGCCATTCCTATTATGCATCTCCTAACTCCTGTACTACCAATGCCAATGCTAGTAAGCTAACATTGGCATTGACAAATGCTGTTTTACAAATAGTTTGCAAAACTGAATGCAGACTATGTTCAGTAAATTCTTAAGCAAACAGAATGTATATATATACTGTATGTATATATATATATATATATATATATATATATATATATATATATATATAGCAAAAACTCCACTTAATGCATCAGTTAAGATTTGTTCCACAGTGACAAAAGCGAGAGATTCGATGTTAGAGTTGAAACCCCTTTGCACCCCTCAGGCCCACCCCACCAACTGGAATCAGGGTGCACATTGGGGTCATCGACCCTAAGTGTCACCCCATCACATGCGGAAAGAAGCTGAGGAATAGGAGAATGGGGTGACAGTTAGAACTGATGACCCCAATGCACATCCCATTCCAGCTGGGGTGGGCTGGAGGGTGCAAAGGGGTTTCAACCCTAACATCGAATCTCCTTGCTTTTGTCACTGTGGAACAACCCTAACTGATGCATTAAACGGAGTTTTTTTTCTAATTTCCTTCTTTTGAGAATGATAATGAGAAATAGTGAATAAATGCAGCGGCAGGAGCGTTGGGCCCAAGTAATGCAGCGGCAGGAGCATGGGTCCCTGGGCCCTGCGCCCCGCCACCTGATGTCTTGTCACATACTAACATTGTGCCCGCAAATGCAAATCGAAATGCGCATGGTGACGCAAGCGAAACAGAAAGAGAAACAGTACTGGAGACAGAAATGTTAAGAACAACGAAACACAACCGCAAATGAAAACACAAAGGGTAATGCACGTGGTGGCGTAAACGTGAATGGTAAGTGAAGCGGGTACAGAAACCGCAAGCAGAAACGTAATGGTAACAGTAATGTGAGTGCACAGGCTGGTTTTACCCAAAAGCTGTATAGAGAAAGACAGTGAGTACAAAGAATGTATGCAAAATAATGACTCTGAACACAAAATGAGGACTTGGAATAGTAAATTGCTTCTATCAGTAACCGTATGACACAGAAAAAATGTTAAAGTCATATGAATTATCACTTTCCTGGCTAGTTTTGTACTTAGCCCCAAAAGGGGGATAAGAAATTTTTGACAAAGTCCATATCTCGCACCATTTACTAGATCACGGGCCCTGAAAGAAGCGAACGTGAGAATGTTATCCAATGGGAAACAAACAGAAGTTCGGACTGCCATAACTTTCCTCCTTGTAAAATGTTTTCACCAAACCACTGAAAGGCACATCTGTGGGATGTTGGCTGTCTTCACTGTAAATTTCAGCCCAAAAGACCAAACCATTACGTTGCAGCAGGGCACCAAACGATTGCTGCAATGCTTGTATGCTGTAATGTTATCCTATGGGAAAAAGTGTCAACTTTGGGGTACTGTAACTTTGTCGGCCATTTAATATTTTTTCAACAAAATACTGAAAGGCACATCTGTGAGATGTCGGCCGCGCCCTCCAAATTTCAGCCCACAACTCCAAACCGTTCTTTTGCAGTGGAGTGCCAAAGAATTGCTGTTATTTTGGCATAGTCGCAGTAGTGTCGCACTTCAGGAAAGCTTTTGCAAAATTTGCAACACTTTTGTGAGTGCGATATCACTTTGCAAAGTACTCTTTCCAGAAATCTGAAAATATATTTCTGGGGTGTTTTACCCCAAAATAAAGACATGGCTAGCATCATCAGGGCCCGACTAGGTGAATACAAAAAGAATTAGGTTGCTAAAGGGTCTCAATTTTAAATGCCAAGCATTTTTCTGATCACTAACTGAAAAAAATGGCGGATCTGCGATAAATACAGGGCCATTTAAGTATAGTAAAGTGCATTTGGCGACACTGTCGAACTTTTTATTAACTTTTCCCATTGACTTATAATGGAAAATTGTTTTTGAATAACTTTGAACCCGTTAATATTTTTCACGAAAATCTTCAAAGGCACATTGAGGACCCTGGCACACGTTCCCTGACGATTTCGGGCCGGTCGCGAAACCATGCGACCTGTAGGCACTGACCGTAGAATTCTAGAAAAAGTGTAAATGCATCACAGATCACGCTTAATAACTCGGCAGCTGTATATCCGACTAATACGAAACTTGGCAGATCCCAAGGCCTATGGTTCTTGATCATGTATTCTAAATTTCAGATAAATCTGTCAAACAGTTGCAAAGTTATTAAGAGCAAAATTCTGGGTTTCACATGTAAATGGCTCCTCAACCCTAACTATGGTATAATATATATATAGATAATATATAATCCCTACCCCATAGAGTGGCTATTACTAGTCTTCAGGGAACTAGGTGGGATCTCTTTGTTGGTGGCATTCTGGTCTGTAAAGGGTTAGTACCAACATCCCTGCATTCTAGAGTGTTAGGAGCCAGTATATAGAATAAAAGGGTCAGCATAGGTGCAGTTTGGGGATAGGAGCCTGGTCTGCATGAGATCAAGAGGGAATCCTTAATATCTTTAGGGCATGTTGGGGTCACGAAGAATTAGACTGTGGATCTGGATGCCAAACTGTGGAAGAAGAGATTATCTTTTGGATATGGCAAGGCCAGCACAAGAAAACGCTGAGGAGGGTCTGACTAACTGGCAGTGGCCTGGCCTATTGCATTAACATACCCTTGGTCTGAGGGCAAGGACCCCAGTAGCAGCTCCAGTCATGAGAGTGCATTGTGTGGTATAATCTCCCATCCGGTGTGAGAACCAAGTGGGTCACTGGATAATGCATATAACAAATGGCAGAGATAATATCTGCTACCCTGGTATAAATTAGCTAGAACCTCATGAACAGTAATAATGTGATACTCTGTTACAGGTTTGTAAGCAGCAGAAGATCTGAAAACTGAAAATTTCTGACATGAAGCAGACTGTACACTGAGCTTGGACTTCAGCAGGATTAATCGAATCTGATTCATGGAATCTGATTCATCAGATTCAGGTGTATAATTTTTTGGTATTTGGATGTTTGGTATTATGTATGTAGTAAGGGCAAAAATCTGACTCCCCAAAAGGTTGTATATGGAATTGGAATCCGATTTGGCATCCAGCTACTAGTTAAACTCCCTTCTGAATCAGGACTCGCTGAAAACAAAGACCTCTCCTTTCCACCACCTTTGTTTCTCCCTTGCTTTCTTTCTGATTCTGCAGCAGTGCACAAATGGTCACTGATCAGCAGTGCATAGGAGGGTCCACAGATTCTGGAATCTTCCAGCGGAGACAGGTGATTGAAGTCCCTTTATCCAAGGCATCCAAGCAACCAGTAATTGAGTCTGGTGTGGATGGAGGACCCCAGTCACTTGTCTGTTCCTGAAAAGCTGAACTTTATGGGCCCTCCTACTGCTCTGCCTTTCAGTGACCATCCTTGCAGTGGCAGCATCCTAAAGGTAAGGGATGGCACAATCAAGGGTGAGGAAGGGGAGGTCTTTACTTTTGAGCAAGAAGTCCTGGTTCTGTGGAGGGAGGTTTTACTGTACTCAGATCCAGAATCATAACTTCTGATTGTGGTCCAGGGTTTGATTCCAATGCCTTAACTGGCATCAGAACAGACTTGGTATTGGAATTGGAAGGTCTCATAATCTGACAGATGTAGACCAGAATGGATTCCATCAAATCTGAGCAATTCTAGACTGCAGTAAATTCAATTGCACCTACTTTACATATAATGTGTTTTCTTGGAGTGAAAGAGAGAAGAGGGGAAAGGAGGCAGAGAGCTGGAGTGGTGATGCCCGGGACTCCCTATATCTCTTAGTAACCAGTTTCCTGGGGGTAATATTCTTGCATGCAACAGTATGCACATCAAGGAGCCCCCAGGTGAAAGCACTGCATTAAAGAGAAAATTGCTACACATACATTCCCAGACCTCTTAGTAAAGAGACATGCCCTGTAGGGAAAGATATGGCTGGAGAGAGCCAGTGTCTGCAGTAGGAACACAACACCTCTGGGATTTGGGGGTGGGAAGACTACTAGCCAGCCTAATAACTTTGAGCTGAACTGTTGCTGCAGTGATGTGATGGCAAAAAGTCTCAATTTTTCAGTTTAAATTCCAAGATAGTACATTTTCAAGATGGCACTAGTTTAAGGGACTAAGGGAACCCATACAGAGTAATAAGAGGTGTGAAGAGGAGTGCAGGATTCTTCTCATGTGTAGAGGAAGAGTGAGATTTGCATGTCTCACTGCACCTTTGTGTCCTTGAGTGAGGTGTGGGAGTGGCAGAGTCAGCTAAGCCAGCCTGCAAGGAGGAGTTTACTGATGTAAATATATTTATTTGGTTCAAAAGTTTTACCAGAATTTTAATAATACAGTTACTACTTGAACATAGTTTGAAAAAATATTTTATTACCCTGAAAAGTGAAAAAGATACAAAGATAGCTGTCATTTGCAGTTACCTGGGACAGAGGGTTCATAGTCTTTGTGAACTGGGATGACCATAGCCTTCTTCCAACACCAGGGCAGTGTTCCTAGAGGAATGAGAGATTAAGGCAACCAGGGACAGGGGAAGATTTAGCCAGGGTAGAGAGACAAAGAGACTGTGGTCAAGTCCATCAGAGCAGTTACCTTTGTGACAGGTTGAAAGACAGTAGGACAGGAGAAGTAATAACTGAAATGATAGGGTGATGGAGGTAGGGAGGAATGAAGGAAAGGAGGGTATGAGAGGGTGAGATGAGGGGGAGTATAGAGGGTACAGGAAACAATGATAAAAGGAGGCAGCAACCTCTTCAGATTTTGAAACAATAGAACTTCCTAGCTTGCATACAGTGGTAGGAGACTGCATGGGGGATCAAAATCGAGTGCACTAACTGCAAGAATTTAGAAGGAAACATGTTATCCTGGAGCATAGGAGCAAAGCATCCTTCAGACATGGACAGCCCAGTAGTCTTAGTGCAGACATTACAGAGCTGTTTGTGTATCTAACTTAGTCCACTTGCAAACCAGTGGCCTTAAAAAGGTTCCAAGCTGTGTCTCAGCATTGAGGCAAGTGATGAACTCAGTAGAGAGAGCTTGATTATGGTGTGGTGGGAGGTCCAGTTTGTTCTGCTGAGACAAACCCCACTTCAGACACACTGTGCAGTGGTATCCTTTTATTGACGGTATACTGTAGGGAATTGCTCATTCTTGGGGACTTTAATATAAATTGGCTTTTCCCCTCTCAAACTAAATTCTGCCAGAATATTAAGTCCTTCAACTTACCCAAATGATCTCTGACACAATTATAAATCCTTCAATCACTCCCTACTGGACTGGATTCTTACCTGCCACCCCCACCATATCTCTCCTGCTAGTACTCTCCCTGACACCCTCATCGACCAGAGTATTGTCTACTGTGTGTGAAAAATTTACCATCCTAAGGCCACCCCCAAACTCCTCCAGATCTGGTCTTTCCAGTTGCTGGACCTCTACACCCTACATACTGATTTGGTGGCTACTGACTGGTTGCCCATTTTGCCTGCGACAACAACAGTTCAACCCTCCAACATTTCAATACTAAATTCATGTCTATCTGGGTTCAGCACCTTCCAGGTGAATTAGTGTCTGTCTGTGGTTCCCATTTCTTGGATCTCGGCTGAACTACTAGCCTGCCTATGTGAATGAGACCTTGACTGGAAGACTCACAAGTCCTCTGCTGACTTAACCAGGTACTGAGCCTCCATAATGCCTGTACCAGAGCTACTAGGCTTGCCAAGGCTCAGTACTTTGTCTCTGCCTTCTAGAACAACCTTAACCACTCTTCCAAGTTCTGTAAGGTCATCTATGTCCTCTTTCCTACCCAATCCTCCTCCCGGTCCTCAAGGTGGGTGACACCTCGATTTCTGACCCTCTTACTGTTGCTTCTGAGTTCAACTCATTATTTACCTCCCATGCCTCCTCCCTTCTCTTGTCCTTCCCCACTCCTCTGTCTCCCGATCCTACCACCCTCCCTACACCTTCCCTTCTCACCTATCACTTTTGGTGCCTCCCTCAAGGCTCGTTTGGCCTTAACTTATAAGGGCAGGAGCCCACAGCTTAGCACCATGGACATGGGAGGAGTGGAGGTGTTCACTAGTCCCTTCACAAAAGAAAGGGTTCTACAAGAGCTCGATAAGCTCAGGGTGGACAGGGCAATGGGGCCTGATGGAATACATCCCAGGGTACTAAAGGAGCTAAGGGCGGAACTAGCAAAGCCATTATCAGAACTGTTTAGTGAGTCTCTGAGCACAGGAGAGGTCCCAGAAGACTGGAGGAGTGCTCATGTGATCCCACTCCACAAGAGTGGTAGCAGGAGGAGGCAGAGAACTACAGATCAGTCAGTCTTACCTCAGTAGTGGGCAAGATTATGGAGGCACTTTAAAGAAAGGATAGTGCAACACCTGGAATCCATAGGAGCACAGGGTCCAAGACAGCATGGGTTTATAAAGGAAGGTTCTGTCAAACTAATTGCATAGATTTCTTTGACCAGGTAACTAGAGTGGTGGACCAAGGGGAGCAGTTGATATCACCTACCTTAACTTCTGCAAAGCTTTGATACTGTTCCACATAGAAGATTGATTAATAAGCTGGGTAGGGTCAGGGTGGGTCAGAAGTTGGTCGACGGGTGGAAACTGGTTAACGGGCAGAAAACGGAGAGTGGTGGTAAACGGTGTACAGTCAGAAGATGCAAGTCAAGGTGGGGTACCTCAGGGATCAGTCCTGGGGCCAGTACTCTTCAATATCTTCATCAGTGACATTGCAGATGGACTGCAGGGTAAGGTTTGTCTGTTTGCAGATGACACCAAGATCTGCAACAGAGTAGATGATCCAGATGGGATGGGCAGAATGAGAAGAGAATGGTCGGAAGAGTGGCAGCTGGGGTTTAATGCAAAGAAGTGCAAGATCAAGCACATAGAAAGAGAAACCCTGAAGCCACCTATAGGCTGGGAGGGAGTTGCTGGCAGTCACAACGGATGAAAGAAACTTGGCGCATCATCACTGATGATCTGAAATCATCCAAGCAGACCACTAAAGCAGTAGGTAAGGCTAGGGGATGTTGGGGTTTATTAGTAGGGTAGCACAAGTCGTAAGAGGAGGTAATAATCCTCTTTACAAGACACTGGTTAGGCCCCATCTGGAGTACAGCATGCAGTACTGGAGGCCACACCTTCACAAGGACAGTAACCAAATTAAGGCAGTCCAGAGAAGGGCAACCAAAATGGTGCAGGGACTGCATCAGAAAACATATGAGGACAGATTAATGGAGCTCAATATGTATCCCCTAGAGCAAAGGAGGGAGAGAGGTGATATGATTGAAACATTCAAACACCTTAAGGGCATTAACAAAGCGAAAGAGTCTAACATGTTTCAGTATAAGAAAAATAGCTGGACAGGAGGACACAGCATGAGATTAGAGGAGGCTGATTAAGGGTAATGAGGAAGTTGTTTTCACAGAAAGGGTAATGGATGCATGGAATGGCCTACCTCAGGAAGTGATGGATATGAATACAGTGCAGGGCTTCAAACAGGCATGGATAGGCATAAAGGAGCAATAGAGATGAGAATGAATAGATAGGCTATTGACAGAGTAAGACCAATGGCACATTCATAAGGTATAAAAGAAATAGGCAGACTGGATGAGCCTTGTGGTCCTTATTTGCCATAACTTCTATGTTTCTATGTAATTAGCCCTGACAGACTTCACCCAAACTCTCATCTCTCCACTCCTGCCATTGCTCTACCTCTTACCTCCTTCTCAACCTCTCTTTCTCTCTTGCCTCCATTCCTGACTCCTGAAACATGCTACAGTCATACCCTTCCCAAGGAAGTGACTGCTTCTCATCTGGCAACTACTGCTCTATCTCCCTACTCCCACTCTAGCCAAAATGCAAGAGCACCTTGTGCTGTCACAGCTCTCCACCTTCCTTGACTCTCCCTCTTCCTCTTCCTCTTTCTTCACCTTTCCAGTCTGGCTTCCATAAATCCCACTTTGCCACCTCCTTCTCACTCCTCCAGCTTACTCACTCCATTCTCTCAGGCATAGATCGAGGCTTTATCACCGCCATCTTTGTCGATTACCTTTAACCATCAATTACTTAATTATTGATGTTTTAATATTGGTGATGGTGTTATTAAGAGCATATTTTACTAGTACATAATTAAGTAATTGATGGCTACAGGGTTTTACATGTGATGATTTTGCACCAATGAAATGCTGTTATTTATTGTGTTGGTAGTATTCATTAAATATTTAACTGTGGTTTGTTAGTATGGCACATTAGCTTTTGAGAAAGGAACTAGAAGGTTCAGAAACGCGGCCCAGCGGTGCTGAAATGGTGGTTTTATTCTCTCAATCAAGAACTAGAAACTTTACTTGGTGGAGTCAAATATATATGCTGGTGCTGCGCCCGAATTGTTAAAGAATATGGACTCAGTTTTTGTGAGCACCTGCCCAGTGCGCACTTTAGTTTGTGTTATGCTTTAGCCTTATTTTGTATACATGTTTTATCTTTTCTGTCTTTTTTATGCGATGCTTGTATCGCTACCTGCTTTTACTGCATAATGTTGTATGTACATGTTGCCTCGAATGCATTACCTGTTTTTACTTATGTAATTTTTGCCTTGAGAGCCTTCTTGCCCCTCTTTATTCCCCCGACACATCTCGAAATGAGCAGTTGTCAGCTCAGTATGTCTTTCCTTGTGAAACTTTTGAAATAAATAAATACTGTATGTCTGGTATGAAGGTTCTCCAATCTGAGAATTTTGCCAACTGGCTCAATGGAAGCAACCTTAACATCAAATGTACCTCTAGAAGCATGAGTCCTGACTGATTTTTTGGGCGTGAAGGTTTCAAAATCAGTTAAATTGATGGTGTGATTTGTGAGATCCTTTACATAAGCTAATTTAGGGAACAGCGTTCTGAGGATGCAGAGTGCCCATCCCAAGAAGTTGGTTGACAGCATCTCTTTCAAAGAGAAATTGATCAGTGATGTTACATATGAGGAAGAAGCTAAGATGCTCTCAAATGGGTTCTGATATCAAGGCTACTCAGCAAGTGTGATTCAAAAGGCCAAAGAGAAAGCAGTTAATTTGATGAGAGACAGTTTATTAGTACCAGAATCAAAAAGGAAAATGCTGAAGCAAGAGTAACATTTGTAATCAATTTTAATATTAGCTTACATAAAATAAAAATCATACTGGATTGCTGGTTCACTATGACTAGTGACCCTGAGATAGAAACAGTAGTGGGCCCAGACCTTGGGTATGTTCAGGAGATAGAATAAACCTCTCTGATGTGCTCACCAAGTCACTTTACTGATAGAAGTAGAGAACAGAACAGAGGTAGGACTGTTTTTTTTTTTTCCTGCCATAGATGCAGCATTTCCATCTGTATATTATGGTCCAGTCCTCACACACCTTGTAACACAGGAAGAAAAAAAATCAAGCAGAACAGCAACTATAGGCCATAATTTATAGTACAGTATATTGTGGGAGGTGCAGTTATGGCAGGGTGTATGTGGGTCCTACAATACAACACTTAAAGGAAAGAATACAGGAGCACGTTAGTGCAGTGACTGAAGGAATTCCAAATGGTAGCAGGATTCAAGCATGCATGGGACAGACACAAAGGAACCTTAGTAACAGGGCTGGGGGGTAAGGTCAGAGATCGAGTAGGGTCTGTAGCAACACAGTAGGTAGGGAACTTTAGGGCAGACTCAGTGGGACAAGAGATCCTTTTCTGCTGACAACTTATGTTTCTGTGAAATTGTGAATGTGCATTGGGTTGGCATTTTAGAGAATGCAATAACTGCACCACCAGATAGTTTAAATTTAAAAGACGGAGTATGTCATATAACACTCACGTGGTGGCAACTGACTAGAGATGTTGTTAAAACAAGCATTTGTCAATGCCGAATGTTGCTTGTGTGTATGTGCTGTTTAGGTATTTGGAAGTCATTGAGTGCAATATTGAAAATTGTGAACTTAGACTGCATGAGGAACTACACAACACATGCTCTCGTAAAACAGTAATTTTTAGGAATTCTTTAACCAAATTTTAATATAGCCATTTTAAGACCTCTGCTCATGAACAGTGTCACTGTGATTTTCTTAATGTGTCCCATACATGGATTTCATAGACAACGACTGCATTGTGCGCTACATGGGCGGAAACACGCTTTAGGCAAGATGTAAAATGACAGCTGTACTGCTCATAAGGAGGTGTGGTAAAATGGCAATGTTGGAACTCTGGAGTGAAAATATTGAAAATTCTCAAACTTACGCGTGCATAGGAACTCGGCGTAATACGCTTTAAAACAGTCAGTTTTAGGAATTTTTCACCAAATTTTCAACATAGCCATTTTAAGTCCTCTGCTCATGAACAGTGTCACTGCGATTTTCCTAATGTGTCCCATACATGGATTCACTTTTCTGACTGCGCCATTGTCACTACATGGGTGGAAACATTTTGGGCAGGATGAAAAATTATAGCTGTACTGCTCATAAGGAGGTGTGGTAAAATGGCAATGTTGAAAATCTAGAATGAAAATATTGAAAATTCATTGAACTTACGATGCGTAGGAACTGCACTGGCAACAAAATATTACAGTCATTTTTAGAGTTTTTTCACAAATTTCTAACATTGGCTTTTGAGAGCCCACTCATGAACATTGGCAGTGTCATTTCATTAATCAGTCCTGAAAGGTGATTTTGCACAGTGACTGAGAAATCACCCCTCTGTCCCGATTAACGCCATGACAGTGCAAGAATTCATGAAGAGGGTCCCAAAACCCCATGTTGAAAATTTGTGCCCAAAATTCCCAAAAATGCCTGAGATATGTAACAAAGTTGAAAAACCTATTTATTCCATTATACAGATTACTGGCATTTCCTCAGTTCGCGTCGGCTTTGAAGAGTACAGACGTATTCCCGGTCCACCGATGATCGAAATCGCTGAGCTCTGGAAGTATAGTATGGGTGGGCGGGGTGTGGGGAGGCAGGGTGCGCAGTGAGTTGGTGCGGTGGGGCAGGAGACTGCTGGGGACCGTTTTTTATTTACAAGTTTTTTTTTTTTTTATTAAGACGATGCGGGACGTTTGCCATGCTGGTGGGCTCCCAGCGTGGCAGCTGGAAAGGCTGTTTGGGATTGGAGCTGACAGGGATTGGGCACCCCGTCAGCTATAACAAGATTTGCCACGCTGGGGTGGGCTCCCAGTGTGGCACCTGAAAGTTTTGGAGCGTGCAGCCGTGGAGCCAATGGGGATTGGGCACCCTGCTATTATATTTTTGCCACGCTTAGGTGGGCTCCAGCGTGGCACCTGGACAGTTTTTGTGGGGGGACGAGGAGCCGATGGGGATTGGGCACCCCGCCATAAGTGTAAGTGCGTGGGGAGAGGAGATCAGCACGAATATGTGTGTGTGTGTGTGTGTGTGTGTGTGTGTGTGTGTGGGGAGAGCTGCTCACTGAATCAGAGCTCCTTTCAACTCTATGCCACTGCATTTTGATTGCTGTCATATACAGCTGCAGCAGTCATTGGAGAACTGTGGCGCTCTGCAAACTCACTGACTGAATTGGAAGACAGGTGCCACACCTCTGAAAACTTGGATGATGGTACTATGTTTCTTGCACATGCGTGTAAACAACATAAAAAGAATTCAAATGGATTTACAGATTGGATGCACTGTACCTCTCAGGACTACTGATGTGAAACCTTTCTTATAATGGATTTTTTCACTGTATCATAATATTCTAATTTGAGCAATATTTTGTTTGTCTATGATTTTGCTGTATGATCAGTGATGAATTGAACACACGTTTCTGTGGTCTGATCTCCCAAGTTTGAATATCCAGTTTAGACTATGAATTTATCACAATATAAATCCAGAAGCAAATGATTTGATACCTTTTATTGAACCAACGTAGTTCAGAAGCTTCTGAAGAAGCACTTGGTTGGTTCGGAAGTTGGAGCACTTTGTTCTTCTGTTGTAACATCTATGCTGGTCCAATAAAAGGTATCAAACCATTTGCTTCTGGATCTGTTCTTACTAGGACCAATATGGCAACTACAATATTTGTTTGTCATCATGACATACAAGGAGACTCTTGAGTATAAAATTTATTTTGCAAAAACAAGCCAGGTTACCCTCCTTATTACTAATCATTCAAAAAGCTTATTTTTGAGCATTTTCTATGTGACTCATTTTAGAGTTCAATATGATGTGTTATTTAGTAGCAGGCTAGTACAATTACACTTCACGATTCTGTATCCCCCATTTTCAACATACTACTCCTCTTTTCCCCTTCTTTTCATGCTCTCTCTGTTCCCATTCCTTTCTCACCCCCTTTTTTTCCATATCAGGCCCTTTAAAATGTTCCTAGCTTTTGAAAATTGCTTTAAGTCTATTGGACCAAAAGAAGTGTTGTTATCTATGGAGGTGTATTTATCATGTAATGTAATCAAACTGTTTTTCTACTTATTTTCTACACTAATTACATATATTTATCACAATGACTGGCATGATGGGGGTGTGACCAACAGCCAAGGTGAATGGCTGCCTAGAAGAACAGCTCCTCACATCCTGATATTTATCCTCATCAGATCCGATCATTCTGCAGATAAGGAATATACAAATATTTACATTTACTCAGCTGCAGCTTACCTATAGAGCGACTCCTTCTTGAGCTCCAGACTACTGGCATTTGCAGTTGTAAATGTTCCTTCAGTTTTCTGTCCAGGGCTTCACGCATGAGCAGATCCCTCAGATGGAGCCCACAACACAGCCAACACAGGGGAACAACCTGCAGGAAATAAGGCAGATGTTTGTGGAATCCTGCACAAATGAGCGCTATGGACATTGCCACAAAGTAGAACACTACTGACAGTATAGACCTCTTACAAAGGGCTGGTATTGCTGAACACAGGCTGTCCAAAGTTGAGGATGGACAACACAGAGCTGATCAATGTATGCAGGAACAAGACCACATAATTTAGCTACTTTGGGGCAGGGTCGGGGACTTGGAGAATTGTAGCTGTTGGAATGACCTCCATGGTGGGGTTTCTGGAAGGCTGCAAGGGAAATTATACTATTAATTTTTACAACAAGCGCTTCCAGCCATTCTGGGTTGGCATAAAGGGAACACCTGGAAATTGACCAGGTGCATAGGATATAGACCTCAACCAGACCCAGGGGTCGCCTCACACCACACTGGCCCACTTCCTTCATTTCCAGGATTGGGAAACAATCACCAGGTTGGCCAGACAAAATAAAAAGCCACAACAGAGGGGCAAAAAATTCAAATACATGCCGACTATTCCCAGGAGGTTTCGGTCAAATAGAGGTCTTCACGATGGTGAGGAAGGCCTGCTCCAAAGCAGGCTGGACTACTCTGCACTACCCAGCTGCACTATGGATTATAGTGGATGGGGCTCCCAGAATGTTTGACTCTCCAGATGCTGCTGAATCTTTCATTGCGGCTATCAACACCAGGAGACGCCCAGGTAATGGCAGAGGAGCAGGCAGGCCACCTAGCTGTAACTACCAGGGCAGCCCCATGGAGCTGCAACAAGCCGAAACCATCTGTCTGAGGACAACCCTCTGAGGAGCTACCGAGCAACACCAGCCATCCCTAGAGGACCCCTCACCCACCTCACAGAAAGGTAAGAGGTGGAATAAGAAGAAGGAGAAAGGAGGAGGCTACACGACAAGACTTCCAGCTTTGCTCCAGGAACCTTAGTGGCAGTCCAGAATTGAGGCTCCTCAGGCCCCACAGGCCCTTTGTTACACAAAAACTGATTTGAGGCTCTGCTGAACTTACCTGATATGGGTCAGCTGCAACGCCTCCTCCGCCACCAAGACACCCTACCGCAGCCCCAACAAGAGGCCTGGAGGAGAAGGCCCACCCTGGGCTGAAGAGACTAATGCTGCTGCAACACAGGGCCTGTTGTAGGTCCACCACCATGAGATCCCACTCCCAAATGGCGAGATTCGCACTGGGTACCAAAATTAGCACAGGAGTTTTGAGGCTGAAGGTTGGAGCAACTGAATAGTTCTCCTTGTTTTAAACTTTAGTATGGACTCCACCCTTACGCATCTTCCTTGCTAAAACTCTATTTGTTGTGGGTGCAGATGGCAGGATGAGAAGGGTGCGTAGGGCCATTATTTTAAGTGACCATGCACTAGCAGTCGTTGGCCTCCCCATTAAAGAGCGGACTGCCTTTCCTCATGCACCTGATCAGCCCCCATGTTTGATGATCTGTCGAAGGTGGCCTGAGATAGGGCACTTCTGGAGGAGTTACTGCTAACAGTTGCTACTCACAGTTCAGCGATTTAATGCTGGTGACAGTTGTTTGTTGTTTAGTGAGTGCTACATGTTGCTCACCCTGCTGAACCCTGGTCCACATTGGGGCCCTTTGAATATCCTCTCACTTACACTGCTGCCCCTGCTGTAGGAAGGGTTCTTCTTCCATAACTGGCGGCACCTCAGAACTTGAGGGAAGCAGGAGCCCTAATGGCCCTGACTCTCACTGATCTATTAAAACCCTCACCAGGTGGTGAAGGCACACCTCAAATGGGGGCACACAGGGCTAGGGTTGGGGGACACTCTATCCCATGGAGAAGGTCCCACCATGGTGGGAAATTATGGCCTCTGGTGGAGGGACACCATGGGTGAGTTCACCCCCCAATTGACCACCATGTAATGGGAGACATGGAGGATGGCTTCTCAAGAGGGGGTAATGAGGTTTACAGTGTGATCCCCATGCCCCCAAGGTAATGCCTAGGAAGCGGAATGAAAGTGGATGTTAGGGCATGTGTGGTTGGTTCAGAGCAGCTGTGACTGGCCAGCACATAGGCTCACTGACTCTGCATAATGGACATGGCATGTCAGAGGGAGAGCTGCACAAAGGAGTTGCAGATTGGCACTAGCTGTGGCAGCTCACCCAGGAGGTGCACCCCAGTGACCCCACAGATATCTGGGCTGCAGATCAGCTGATATTGCAAGCAGGAGCTGGTCAGATGAGAAGGCATAGGGAGGGAGGGAGGGAGGGCGGGATGGCCCTAAGTTCCAATGATGTTACAATTATCCTTTTTATTGTCTGGCATTTTAATGTGGTTTCATAAAGTGAGTGTGCTGAATTTTGAGAAGTTTACAGGCAACACAGTACGATGTGGACATGAGGAGGGAATGGGGAGGGAACAAGGGACATGAAGAGGTACTACACTGCCTGGGGGTGACAGTTTGGAGAGTCTGGATGACACTAGCTCTGCCCATGACCAAACACTTGCCCAATGGAGACTAAACTATTATCCTGGAATGTTACAGGGCTGAACTCCCTATCAAAATAAAGAAAGAAAGTGCTTTTACACTTAAGAAGTTGAGCCTCACATAGCATTCCTGCAAGAGACCAAACCTCCACCGGGGAAGTCAAAAATTATGCCAGTGCTGGGTAGGGAGGAACCACAGTACAGCCCCATCCTTACAAGAGAGGCATCTCTATCCTTCTGCACAAGAACTTAGGATGGAAAATGATTAAGCAGGCCAAGGACAGAGACAGAGGTAGATTATGGCTGAAATGGGAACCCTGGAGGGACCACCATATTAGCTAAGCTGTACACCCCTAATCAGGATGCACCACAATTTTTCCACAGTCTGAACCAAACCTTCATGGATTTTAACACCAGCAAGGCTCCGTTGCTGATGGGTGGGGGACTTCAACCTCACGCTAGATCATACAATAGACAAGAGTAACAGGAGCCCTGAACCCCACAGGCAGGCAGCGAAAGCAGTATGTGGAATGATGCATGAGCAGGCACAGATGCCTGGAGATCCCTACACCCTGGGGTTCATGACTGTACATGTTTCTGCTAGACCCACGCACCTCCAGCAGGATTGATATGTGTCACAGCCCAAATACACCCAATAGCCATATCCGATCATGCCCTCTAGAGCTAGTGGTGAGACAGGGTCTAGATACCTCCCAACCTCAACCTGAGACTAGACACCCTCCTACTGGAGGATGCATAATTTCAGGAATGGTTGGGACCTGAGGTGGACGAGTACTGGAGGAATAACAACAATGGAGAGGTCTCCAGCTCCATGCTGTGGGATGCCTTTAAAACCACAATGCGAGGAAGGATAATTGCCATCACCACAGCAAGACTTAGATGGAGATAGATGGAACAGAGTGCCTCAGGAAACAGCTGGCCACACTAGAAGCCCAATACAAGAGCCTGAAATCCAAAACCCCTCACACACATTGTTAGCACAACTTTCCAGCACCACGGTTTTGCCAACGACCTCACCCACTAAGCCGAGTTCAACCTGAGATGGTTATGAAGCACTCCTATTGGGAAGGGGGAGAAAAGGCCAGTAAATTGTTGGCTTATAGGCTCAAAGCAAACAGGTGGCACAGACTATTCTACGCCCTCACCGACAAAGAAGGCAATAACTGTTTTGCACAGAAAGGGATAAAAGCTATTATGGCGCAATTCTATGAACAACATGCCTCCCCTGCCCCCCAGACCCCTTAGTATCCAACATTGCTTGGCTAATCTCCACATACCACAGATAGCAGTCATGGCAAGCAAAGCCCTGATGCCCCACTAAAGGAAAGTGAGGTAGAGGGTCGATGATGAACTATGAACCCAACATAAAGTACCAGGTAAAGACGCCAAATACCCAGCCTTATGACACAAACACTTGATCAGGGCATAAGGGGACTCAATGGCAAAGGATGTTACCCCTCAATGAGGGAAGCAACAATCACAGTTCTCCTGAAGAAAGATAAGAACCCACTAGCCCGGGAGTTACCGCCCATTTCCTCATTAACGCAGATGCCAAAATACTGGTGAAGGTGCTGGCTGGCAGTCTTGAGCAGTTTCTACCAGTTTCCATCCATCCAGCCCAGGCGGATTTTGTTAAAGGTAGATTGGGGTCAGATCATCATAGGACCCTGATAACCTTGATGTACGAGGTTGGGACATCTAAAATTCCCACGGTGGCATTAGCTGTCGACTCCAACTTGGTCAAATGGCCTTTTCTGATGCAGACCTTAGCAATGATGGGTGTAGTCCCGAGCTTCATTGCATGGGTCAAGCTATTATATGCCTCCCCACAGCCCGTACCACAAATCGCATAATGTCCCCACCCTTGGACTTCAGAAAGGCACGTTAGCAAGGTGCCCACTATAACCCTTTGCTGTTCATCCTTGCAATAGAACCAATGTCCATTGCCCTTAGGAATCCAAAGAGATCCTGGCCATGAAGGTAGTAGGGCCACCTTAAAACCTTTTGTATTCAGTCAATTCCTTCTAGTCACCACAGAGTACAATCCCCAGGTGGTCCAAATGGTCCTAAACAGTCTAGCAGACTTCTCGCTGGTGTCTAGGTTATAGGTAAATCAGACAAAGACCGAGGTTTTACTGCTAAACGGCAGGATCAGAACAGCCGCTCATGGCACTCGGTCTCAAATGGACTGAGGGGGGTATTAAATAGCTTGGCATCATATTACACCCCAATATAACCAAAATGATCTCGCCAACTTCTTGACCCTACTGGCCTCATGAGGATTGAGGAAGACAGATGGAAGCCATTGACGCTCTTTGGCAAAGAAAGATAGACTATAAAAATGATGATGGCCCTCAGATTGCTTTACCTGCTTGCTCACCTTCCTGTACAGATCCCACAGAAATGATTTCAACAAGTAGATACGTTGATAGGAGGTTTATTATGGGAAGGAAGCTGCCATGATTTAGCAGTCTAAAGCTGAGGCAACACTGCAGCAGAGGGGATGGGGACTCCTCTGGTTTCAAGGCTACACATGGCATTTATTTCAGCCCAGTAAGTAAGATGGTTTACACCTATTGGACAGTCTTCTTCTACCTTGCTCCTCTGGAGGTAGCTCTGATAGGAGCCCTTCCCAGCAGCAATACTCTACAGGGAAAGTGTAACCTCAGCTCCCTGCTCCTCCCATGATGATATCAGTAAAATACTGGGGAAGGTGAACTCCACGCTGAAACATAACCCTGGCACAACCTGGCTCTCAGGGTGGGGAATAGACAATTTATTGGAGACTTTGGGAGGCTCTAGGCATCAGGCAGGTACAAGACCTCCTAATCCCTAGTACAACCACAACTGAGTCCTAAGGAAACCTCAGGAGAAGCATCACCTTCCCGCTAATCACCTTTGGAGATATTTGCAAATTAGTGACGCTGTTGCCCCTTGCCGCCAATGCTTTCCCGCTTAGGGGAAATACACCCAGAGATTCACCCATTGGGAGCTTATTATCATATCCAAGAACAGGGCAAGAGTATATATGCACTACTCCAGGGCGCCTCCCGGACCCAGTTCAGTTGGCTAGAGCCCAATGGGCCAGGAATTCAACTCCCATATCTCGGAGCAGAAGTGGACTCATAGTTGGCTGAGAATCTACACTGCATGTAGGGATGGGTGTACCCATCTCATCATGAATAAGAACCTGCTGTGATGGTATTATACCCCAGCTAAACTTAAACATTTGGGATTCCCCATAAATGGTAAGTGCCGATGTGGGCAATCGAAAGTGCACCTGTATCGTGTCCTGTGGGAATGTCCCAAACTTCACACATGCTGGGAAGAAATCCAGGATATGTTTCAAGAGATTTTCCTGAAGTACCCCAGAACCCCCCTGCTGCTTATGGGTTATGAGAGGAGAGCCTCCCCAGGCTCCATCTGAAGCAGGATAGGCCACGTTAGTAGGAGTGACTGCCAAGAGACCGATTCTAATGAGATGGCATACCACGGAATGTCCATCCTTCTCCAAATTCTCCAGTCACTTACACAGGTGGCCATGTATGAAAGACTATCTAGTTCCGTGGCAGGCACCATGACTAGATGCTCAGCCTATTGACAACCCTTCCTAGACTCACGATACGTTACAAGGCCCACTCAGATCCAGGCTGACCAAGGCCCTGATTTTTTTTATTTTATTTATTTATTTAGTTTTTGTTGACCGAGTAAGTGCAAGACAAATCCTGACTATTTTCAGGCATGATCCAGGGAGGGGATACAGATGGATGCCAACTGACATTGAACCAGATTAAGCTGTCAGTGGTATTTTAAGTGAATGTTAGTGAAATTTGACCACAGGATCCCAGGATCCCGACCTACCCCAAAACACCCTCCACCTTCTCTATACAGACAATCACCAGGATCTCCCATTGTGTTTGCCTGAATGTATATAGTTGGTTTAAGAAGGTTAAGTAGAATTGTAGATTGTACAGTTAGTGTACACACGAGCACAGGAATATCTGTGGTTCCTTAATAGAACTGTACATGGAAATATAGCTTCAGAAAGGAAGCTGGGACATCCAGCTCCTGCCCCTCTCCCACACAGAGGGCAGGGCCTCAACAGACTGCAGCAGCAGGAATGAGAGTGCCAGGACTACCTGCTTACAATGATGTTATACGTTCCAACAACAACCTGTCATAGGCGTACATTGTACAGGACTAGCTCAACCAGTGTTTCAATTCTCCACCAGGGACACCAAATGTTGCGGTGCACCAGGGGACCTGTATTATTGTGTGTTTCAATAATAATAAAAATCTTTAACAACAAAAAACAATGACTGGCATTATCTTGCACTGCTTGTGCTCAGCACTTTCTGCACATTGACTAATGTTTTATTCATTAACAGATGTATTTAATAAGATGAACAGTGAGCAAGTGCTCCCACCTCCCCTCACATACAAGGCGCCATATAGAGGAGTTTGTTTTGATGAGGAGCCAGTTTTCATGTCTGAGCCTTAAATAAATAATTAAACTGCTTGGTGTGAGCACTAGCCTTTTTCATGACTTTGTACCTTTGTGGGATTGGTAGCAGTACCAGCACCCTTATGAATTTACAGTGTACACATTTCTGCTCTGGTTTGATGGACTGGGAGGACTTTTAGCCAGTGACAACAGAGGGGGTGTGCGGGGTGATCTTGGAGCTGCAACGGACATTTTGTAATCTAGACCCAGGCCCGATCGACTACTGGTGAGTTGCATTGAGCATCTGGGCCCAGTGTTTGCTGAGATTGTCTGGTGCTCCTTATCAGAGGAGTTATTACTGGTAATCCTTAAATGTGCACTGGTGAAACCTTTTCTGAAAAGAACCATCATTGGACCAGTCGTCTTGGCAAATTACCACTCAGGCTCTCACCTTCCCTTTCTGGGAAAGATTACTGTGAAGGTTTTGCACTTCAGCTTGAGGCACACCTCTCAGCCTTTGACATCTTTGAAGCTTCTCAGTCTGGATTTAGAACCAAGCAAAGCATGGAGGCAGCAATAGTTGGTGCTATATTCCTTGCATAGCTTTTATGGCTACTATGAGTTTTCTTATTAATTTTACTTCATGGAATGTGGAGGCGCCAGATTCAGAGCTAAAAGAGTTCAATTGCTAAAACATATTAAACCTCTAGGTTGTCAGGTTATATTTTTACAAGAGACTCACCTCCTGACCGATGAAGTAATCTTTTGGTAAACTGCGTTATTCCCATACTTTTGGAGTAGGGATTCTACAAACAAAAAGGAGTGGCTATTCTAATTAATCAGAATGTCCCTTGTAATTATTCTAATACGGTTGTGGACCTGGCTGGCAAATTTATCCTGTTGGAGGGATCAATAAATAATTTCAAGTATTGTTTGGAAATATATATATGGCCCCAATCTTAACATCTCTTCTCTCCTGGCTGATTTGACAAACATTTTGTTGCCTTATGTATCTCATATTATTTTTAGAAGGGATTGGAATCTTCTTTTGGACCTTACACTTGATAGATCATCTTGTTCAGAGTCAAGGTTATTTCCAGATCACAGAGCATTATTAGAATTTACAGATTGCTTTAATTTAATAGATCATTGGAGGACCTAATATCTGGATAGTAAATATTACTCCTTTATTTTTCTGCACATAAAGTATATTCTAGAATGGACTACTTTTGATAAGCAACACATTAATCTCAAGTGTCAATGATTTAATCATTACACCTAGAGTTATATCACATCACTTTAATTAAAATATGATTGATGCTAGGGCTTTCCCACAAGAAATGTCTTCATTTTGGAGACTGAACAATCAGCTGTTGAAAGACAACTATATTATATCTTATATAAAGCAAGAAATAGCTACCATCATAAAGTATAACCTCAACTCAATTGATAGGAGTAACATGATTTGGTCTTCTTTTAAATGTTTTATTCAGGGTTTTTATTCACTTGGCTTCTAAGCATAAGAAACATGGATCAGCCAAAATAGCTGAACTTTTAGATAATATTAAAAGCTGGAACTTCAGTCTATTATTAATCCTAATGAACAAGACTTGTTTAGAATATAACATTTAATAGATAACTACCTTGAAATTACTAGAGAGAATGCGGAATACACAGTTCTAAAAAAAAAACAATATATTCAGATCAAGGGAAAACCTAATAAACTACTTACTCATAGGCTTAAAAATTGAATCTAATACATATAATATGGTGATAAAATCAGATATTGATAATTAAATTAAAATCTTCCTGAAATATATTGTTAAAGAATTTGAACATTAATTTAAGAATATCTGCAAACCAGCTGATAAAAGCTTGATAAATAGAGATTATCATAGTTATCTTGAAAACTTTTAATGTCTCACCTTGACACCTCAGATGCCTTGGGTTGGATTCACCCTATTTCTACACAGGAACTTATTAATGTTATTATACAATGATATAAAATAATCTTGGACTCTGATTGGTCCGTTTGGGACTGGAGCCGTGATGTTATCCCAGCACAACATCATGGCTCTAGTCCCAGCCCTGATGACCACATCAAATGTTAATACAATCACTGCATGCATGCCATGGTCTGCTTCAGCTATCCTTATTGATGGCCCATTTGTTTTCCCATTCGTTCCTCAGTAGCCACCAGCTGTTATAACCACAGTAGCACAACGTACACCCCACACCCCGTATTCTCCCACCAAAACATGTTTTAATAAAAAAAAGCTGTTATCTCAAACGGTATTTTCCTCACATTAGGTGGTCATGCAAGCACTTTCAAACAGCCGCCCTCGCTCAGTGCACAGACCGCCCATTTCTTGGAAGAAACAGTCAATGCTTTCACCCACTATAACCAAACGTGAACAATTCAAAAACCATGAACCTGTAATCTGATTTGAAATAGCGCACAATATAGGAGTAGGATCATCAGCAGTTCCCGATCCACTTTGTAGCTTTACATAAACAATGAAAAATTATTAATCATTCCATGAAGTACAGCAGGACCAGCTCAAAAAAGGCAACTAACTACTTCTCTTGTTTTTTTCCAGGGGAGGGGTTCTTAACAAATACAGAGAATCACAGCACAAGCACACACTGAAAAGGAAATACACACAAGTATATTAGTGCAGCACCACCTGCTGGACAACACAGATACTGGAGGATTTTTCCAATAGGTATACCTCCACTAGCAAGAAAACTAAGAAAAAGGATTTTTAACATATTTTTCATTTCATTTCGTAAAACACGAGGTCATTGTATAATAGCAATAATGCACTCCAGGATGTGTGTTGTGCTGGGATAATGTCACTTCTGGGGTGATTAGTCGCACTTGGCCTGCAGCCTTGTACCTAATCACCCAGGCGTGATATTATCCCAGCACAACACACACTTCTGTCATGCATTATTTCTTAATTAGCAGTCTTAAATTAAATAAATCTCCTGGTCCTGATGGCTTAACTCTGAACTTTTATAAATTATTCTGTGAAGATATTTTTTCTTAAATATTTTTTACTTATATATTGGACCATGGGTTGCTTGATCATTCTCTTCTAGAACCACTGATTATTCTAATTTATAAACTTGACAAGCTTAAGATCAGTTAAGTAGTTATAGACCTATTTCTCTTATAAATTGAGACATTAAAATTCTAGCTAAGATCCTTGCTCAGAGGATTAAATCATGCTGGGCATATTTAATTTTACAGAGCAGGTGGGATTTTGCCAGGTAGATCACCTTCAGACCATATCAGAAAGTTTGCTCATATTTTGTATGCATCTAGGAATTCAGGAGTCCTTGTGGTCCTTATTTCCCTAGATTCAGAAAAAGCTTCGATAAGTCAATATTTATTTTTTATTAGAGGTTTTACTAAAATTTGGTTTTCAGCCCTCTTTTCTTGGTTGGTTAAAGGTTTTATATTTTTGTCCTCTAGCAAAGATTTATGTTAATGGTATTTTCTCTCTACCATTCAGTAACTGTCCAGTACAAGGCAGGGCTGTCCTCTTTCCCCAGTTTTATTTACTTTTTATCTGTAACCTCTTCTTTTTAATCTAAAGCATAATCCCATCATAAATGGCATTAAGATTGACTCATTTTATTTAAACTATCAGCCTATGCAGATGACATTTTACTGCATATTTCTAAACCAAATCTCTCAATCCAGCTATTTTACAAACAACGGAGAAATTTAGTCACGTTCTAATTATAATTTAAACAAAATGAAAAACAAGCGTGATGCCTCTCAACAATAAAGTTTGTAAGGACGACTTTATTAATCTTGGGTTTACTTTGTCCCCAAGTATGTTAAATATTTAAGTGTATATATTTCTCAAGACAATGCACTAATAAGAGCCCTTAATTTCGCTAATTTAATTTCTACTATTAGCAAGATTTGGAAGGATGGAAGAAACATCATATTTTGCTAATGGGAAGAGTTAGTATTATTAAAATGAATATTTTTCCAAGATTTTTATCCCTTAAATCTGTTTAATTTATTTCTACCTCTGTCATGGTTTAATTAAGCAATAATGCCTGACAGGGTGTGTGTGCTGCTGGGATAACGTCATGCCTCAGGTGGTTGGAACTGAGGCCCAAGGCTGAGTGCATCCAACACCTGAGAAGCGACGTTATTCCCATGACACACACCCTGAGGGCATTATTGCTATTATACAATGGCTTGTTGTTATATGGAATAAAAAAATCATTTTAAAGATGTTTTTATTAGTGTGGAAAACTATTTTTGTTTCTTAAGAGAAGATGCAAACAATCATGCAAATCCAACAAATCCAATGCAATCAGTCAGGAGGTCCACAGTGCTGAGACTAGACTCATGATGTTATATCGGGTTAACATCACTGTGTCAGGTACACACTGACCAATCAGAGCCCAGGACATTTTTCTTACCATTATATCATAATTTACATTCACTTCTAGCCAGGTTCCTTTGGCTCAACAAACCACCAGAATAGCCTATAACAACTTGACTTTAACTAAAAAATACAAGGTGGTTACAAACATCCCAGTTTTGCTTTATATTATATAGTTAGTAATGTAGCACATTTTTAAATGGGGTTGTTGGGCTGGAGGTCATCATTAGTGTGTGTGTGTGTGTGTGTGTGTGTGTGTGTGTGTGTGTGTGCATATTATCAATCAGATTAATAAAACACAACTGATGTTGTGATAGTTAGCCTTTTAGACTTCATGAACTCTGCATGATCATAAATGCTGAGGCAGACAGGACTTCTATTCCTTTATTAGATTAAATAAACACAGTACAGCTATGAGGTACTGTGGTAGGTACATTATTAATTCTATGAGCCCAGCACATCATGGGATTTTGATATTATTAGATCCTATGAGCTCAGTGAACACTGAGACAGATAGAACAAAATTATATGTATAGTATCTTTCTATGATAGGTCTTAGATGGACACATGCATGCTGGTTCATTGAACAAATATATTCTCTTAAAACTTATTAAACCTTAATTTTAATGTATAACACATACTAATAAACACACCTTAGCTTGCATCTCTAAAGGGTTAAAATAGATAGCTAAAAATTAGGAGAAACATATTATTATTTATATACCCTTAAGACTTTGGTGGAAAAGAATATGACAGAAAGGAGTGCTATACTCAGAGAACAATGGTATAGAAACTCAGATGTATGTTTACCTCATACTCAGGAAATAATGGTATGGGAACTCAGACTGGTTGCACTCCCTCATGGCTGTTTTCTCAAATTTAGCTGACAAGACTGTCAGCTAAATGATGACACTTCCTTAAAGATGGGCTAACAAAGCTATCTTGTTTGTATAGACTGCAGGTACTTCTCCTTAAAGTAATTTTTTCTGTACCAAACAAGGAAGTTAACAGGATATAAGTTTACAATGCATATTTAAAATGCATGTGTATCCCGTGTTCTGATGGGTTAGTAATATGATTGTTCAGAATTAAATATATCATGTTATATGTCTGTGTCTTTCTGTTCTGAACCCTGTGAAATTGGATTTTGTAATAATTTTATAACTGTCTACAAGAACTTTTATTGCTAATTTATAACTGTAAGAAAACCCTCAGATATAAGTTATAACAAAACACAAATCCAAAATTGGCTGCCCAAACAGGGTAAAATCAATCAAACACAAATTTAAACATGTCAGGCTGCTGTAGTTAAGGTTGTCACCTAAATTGCAGTATACCAAATTAAAGTTTTGTCCTTCAGGCACCTTTAATAGGCTATAAAATAAAAAGTTATATCCTGGACTTAACTAAATTACAACTTTTGCAAGCGGAGAGAATACTGACAGTATTGTACCAGTGATACCAATGGATCACGAGTGCATACTATAAAAGGCATAGAGCATATTCATGGGAAAAGTTAAATTTGCCTGCACATGTACAGGTAGTGTGCAAGCAAGTAGCTAGTGTCTTTGCTATACACAAACATGACTGTGGACATATGCAAACTGAGATTATGATTGCAGGAAAAGAGCCAGCAGCCTAGAGACAATAGCGCCTTTCCTATGAGCCATAGAGCCAGTTGCAAAGTTATAGCTAGCCCTAGCCAAACAGGGCATAATTAGAAAATGCTCTTTAGTTACAAACTCTCTGGTTGGCCAGTAGAAAGGGAATAATACTTGAGACTGACTGTAGTATAGAAGCAAATTTAAGCAAAAACTAGAAATGTACTCTCTATATATGGGCTGCTCAACCAAACAAGAGCTTTGGCTTAATCGCCTGTCTCAAACAGTACCAGACCAGAAGCATTGGTGAGCGAATAATATGGGTGGTTAGGTTGTAGTGAAGAACTCAACGGCACTTTAAATATGCAAAAAGGAAACATTTATTTTCCACTCACATAGCAATTGCAATAAAGTGCAAAATTTGCTATATGTTTACAGCTTTAAACAACAATGCTTCATAGAAAAAATTATGCAATGTCTACAACTGTATGGAAACAACAACCTACCCCAGTCTAATGCGCCCAGCATCTAAAAACCCTGTGCTTCACCTCATGGCTTCCATAGGGGTGCAGTTCTATGTCCTCCTTGTGTCTATTTATACCCAAAGTCCATGTGCAACACAATTAAAACTATTATTAGGTACAAGCCTGATTGCTCCCTTATCCCTTAATATGACAACAACATTCCCTAAATCAGTGTTTAAACATACATTTTAAATATATAGGGAATAATCAGCATTCTAAAACTTCTCATTCAAACTTATCTCCCAGTCCAAATAAGTTAAATTACCTACTATGCAAACAACATCTATTATTATATGTAATTCAGTTACTATTCATTTTATATTATAATAATTTATAGAAATGCAGCTGCTATAAATATCCTGTTAACACACTACAGTCTTAACATTAAATCATTACACATAATGGGCAGGATTCACAAAGAAGATGTACCTGGCACATCTCAGATGCTCCGGCACAAATCAGATGCCAAGTGGTGACATTCACAAAGGGATGCGCCGTGCCAAGCAACAAGCGCAGCACCACTGTGAATCACCATAGGACCTAGCGGCACATTGGCAGAAGTGCCAGCACATCAGAGATGCTCCAGGGCAGACAGGCAGCCCTGCAGCCACATGGGGAGCCAGAGCCAGAACAACTGGATCAAAACAACAGGGCAGGAGCAGCAAACACAGAGCTGACACAAACAGACCCACAGACACAGGTGTAGAGTAAAACATGTTTATAAAATGTAATGGCCATAGAAACTGTACAGATCAAATTCCAGAAAAGGAACATCATCAACAACAACATCAACAACGACATCCACAGAAGGGGATGAGGGGAGCAGGATGGGTAGGAGGACAGGAAAGGGACAGAGACAGGGAACAGGGTATGGCAACTATTTACACAGGAGGTCCCCGTCAGTGGCAGGTGGACACTAGTGGCACAGTGCTCTGCCACACAGCACCTGGCGTGGCCCAGAAGGCACAACACGACCCTATGCGTGGCAGTTGACAGGCGCTAACAGTCTGTGTAAGAGGGCACAGGGCTGCCTTGATGGCCTCCATGAATCCTCTGGCCCACATCCGCTGGCTCAGAGCCACCACCATCACCACCTGGCGCAGCATGGTGATCATGGACACCTAAAGAAAACAACAGAAGGACACACACTGAGGGCCAGAACATGGAACACAACCTCACCCACCAAAGCCCGCACAACACCAGAAAGACTGCAACCATGTAAAGCGGTCACTACCCACCCTGAGGGGCACCAGGCCTGGCACCCATGTATTGGCAGTGACACAAATCAGCAGCATCCGCGCACACATTGCCTGGCCCCTGGACCTGCAAAACACAACACACTGCACCATGAGTGAACACTGCCACAGTGCAGGATGCAAGTCCCCAGCCACCCCACCCTGCCGCACGCGTGGCCATGCAGCAAACAACGATGCCAGTGTCTGAGGCACCCAGAGTAGGTGGGCATACACAGCCATGCCTGTCCCCAAGCAACAGGGCAAAGCAGCACAGGAGCACCATGGGGGCAGTGCTGACACACACAGCATATGCCACAGAAGGATACAGCTGGAGAACACCTACCTGGCTGTGGCAATGCACCCCTGTGTACATGGCACTGCAGTCATGCCAGCCTCTCTGGGTCCCACCTCTGGAGGTCACCATAATGATGCCTGCACTACTCACCCATGAGTGGCATGCCAGTGTGCTGCACAATCTGTGAAGCAATGGTGGCCCACACCCTGTCCCTGAGCTAATGGAGGTTCTTCTGTCCAAACAGGTTGACCTCCACAGCCATGACCTGTGCCACTAGGTGTAACAGCTCCAAATATGACCAGTTCAAGGCCCTAGGCACCATTCTCTCAGCTCCAGGCATCCTACACTGTGTACATACAGTGGCAAGGTGCAATCAGGGAATGTGCTGTCCACTGACCGTTATCGCCCGTGCAACAGTGATACCGTGCAGCACACGCACTGAATGTGAAGTGCTATTGGCCACTGCTGACAGAACCATGCATACACACGCCACCGCAATGGCACCGCACGCAAGGACATGATCGCGATATGCTTTTGTGCATGCCGGCGCCCATGTTGCGCACGGGTATATGCCAGTAATGTGTACCGTGCATAGTGCATGATCCGTGAGGGACGCAGACATTGCAGCCTGGGCAGCACATGTGGGACAAGCTGCATGATACAGTATCACGGCAATGGCATCATCAAGCACACTATGGCACACAGGACAATGGTGTAACAGCGCGCATAACAGAATATGCACCGTACAACTGCATACAGGCGCATGCGTGGGGGATGCGCCATGGACAGCCCAAAGCCATGCATATGCACCACCCATACCACACATGCACTGGCAATGCACCATACTGTCGGTGGCACATCAAACAGATGCTCCATGCAAAGTGAGATGAGCTGGGAGCAATTATGCAATTCAGAGAGAATGCACCCCAAACAGCCTCATCATCCATGCATGTGCATCTCAGCCTATTAGCATCTCATTAACAGGTGCTCAGGCCTCATTTGCATGCCCTGATCCATAAATGCTCCCAATTCAGCAGGCTGAGACCTGGGTACTGATAGGAGTCAGTGCCTACAGGGTGAGTACACTGCCACAGTCACAGGCTACGCACACTACGTGTGCCTGCATGGGAGTGTCAGCTGATGGTGCCCCTCATACACCACATGGGGACCAGACCACCATCAGGTGGACACCACAGCTATATGTGATGTCAACTGCAGGGGCGTATCCGTTGGGGCAACATTGGACAGGTCCCTGCCGAGGCCTGCAGCGGAGGACCGTGTCACTGGGACATACACAGCACAGCATGCCGGGCACCACTGCATGATGGATGGCAGCGTGCCATGGCAGTGCACTGCAGGGGATGCAGCGGTATGGAGGACATCACATTATACACAGAGACACAGGGACGGTTGGATGGCTGGGGTTGGACTGCACTGTGAGGTGCATGCAGCGCCATGACATGTATGTGCGCACAGTGCAACACCTGTGCAGGCACAGTGCCATCACTGCCAGCATGCACACAGCCGCTGTGCAAACACTGCATGCCACCACATGCGTCTCCTTCTGCCCTGCAGCCAACACAGTGGTGGCACCCAGGTATGATGGTGCACCATGGTGGTGGGACACACACAGCAGGGTACTGGGACACACACACGGCGGACGGATAAGTGTCACACACCCAGTGGTGGCTACATGATACCCCTGCTGCGTCCTGGGTGCGTGTGGCACAAGCACCGTCCCTCATGAACCGCACACCATGATGCATGTCCAACTGTGCCAGGCAGCCCATGCATGAACCACGGCACAGGCCACTGGCACCACAGACCATGGTGAGCCTGCAGACAGTGGGAGTTTGGTGTGGGACTGTGTGTACACCTGGCAGGTCTAACACAAGGTTGCTTCAACCCACAGTGTATAGAATGTCCGAGAGCCAGGTGCGCTGGTAGGCGGTAACTAAACTTCACATGGGATGAGGAGGGCACTCATCAAGGCATGCCATCTATGCCTGGATGTACTCACTGGCAGGGGTGGCAGCAGGAAGGCACATGCAGTGAACTGGGAGGAGGTGGCCCGGCATGTGAGCGCAGTTGCACCATACAACCACACAGTGCAGGAGTGCAGGAAGCATTATAATGACGGGCGACAGAGGGCCAAGGAGGGTGGCCAGCATCCAGGCCTCCCTGAGGTGGACAGGGGTGGACCTGGCTCGGTGTCACCGCTGAGCCCCAACGAGGCCCTTCTGGCTGCCAGTGTGTCAGGGACATCCATGCATGGCGCCCTTGGGGTGGCTTCCAGATGGGGGCAGCTTACCACAGCATGGTGAGTAACTGTGCACTCTGTCTGCACCCGCCATGGGCAGGCATGTACCCAGTTGTGTGGCTGACTGTGCATTGTGCCATGTGCTCCTGTGCATTAACCATGTCTTCCTTCTGTCTTCCACAGCTCCATTGCGACTCCATGGCGCGGCCTGGCCGAATCAGCGCAGCCCCCATAGGCAATGATGTGGGCGCACCCTTGGAGCCATTGACAGTGATGTGGTCATGTCCATGCTCTACACACCTTTGGTCATGGCACCTGTGGTGGAGGGCCCTGCAGAGCCCTCCACCAGTGATGGCAGTACTGCAGGTGGGTACATCACATGGTTGGGGCCTGGCTGGGTTGTCTGATGGTGACCCAGAGGATGTGGTGGACATAGCAGATGCACTTATCATGCTTGCCAGTGGCATGCAGGGTGAGGACATTAGCACCGATGCATGTTCCACCGTCAGCAGCACCACTGCCATGGGTGACTGCAGTGCACACAGCCTGGGGCGCCTGTGCATGGGACCCTGGGTGCCAACAACGTCCCCACTGTGCTGTACACTGGTGCAGTGGTGGCATGTATGCCTGGGGCTGTGCCATGCCCCTGCACCACTGCCCAGCACAGTGCAGGCAGTGTCAGTGGCATCCAGGCAGGGCACCAGTGGGCATGCACCGCTACAGTGGGACCACAGGAAGACATGCTTGGACAGCAGGTAACTGTGCCCAGCTATTATCGCACACAGCACAGCCTGACAGGGTGCGTCCACCACCCATGAATGATCCGGTGAAGCTGCCCATTCCCCACTTCGCGGCACCACCCACATGCTGCATCACCTGCCGATGACATGGGTGTCTACCTTAATCCTGTTACGGGCAACTGTCGATGGTCAGGAGGCACTCTGGGCAGAGTTCCATAGCCATCGGGCTGTCATGGTCCAGGAGCATGAGTCTGTGGCAGCATGGCATGCTCAGATGCTGGCTGAGATATGCCTCATGTGGGTGGGCAGACCGCAGCCAGGGAGTGGATCACAGCCGCTGTGGAGGCAGTGGCTGTGTCCACAGCATGCCACGGACAACGTCATATAGTCGGACACCCAGGAGCACATCCTGGACACCTGTCCGATGGGACCAGGTGGGCCCCTGCTGCTGACCCCATCGCCACTGGCATCCACCCCCACCGGCCATGGCTCAGCCAGGGGCGTGGTTCAGCCACCCACTGAGCACCCGTTCACGGTCTCAGTGGAGGCACCCCTATGGGCTCCTGGGGACACCCCTGTGGCTGGTGGAGGCACCCTGATCACCAGTTGCTATGGCAGAGGTCACCTACGTGTCTGTGGTGGTGGTCGTGGGTGGCCCTGTGATGTCCATGCCCAAGGGCCTGTGGTGGTGGGTGGCATGGTCATGCACACTGGCCGCCCTGTAGGTGGTGCCAGTGCCACTGTGCATGGTGGTCTCCAGCCACACGGTTGTCCTGGCACACCCTGTGTCACCTGTGCTTGTGCACTTGTGTGTGTGTGTGTGTGTGTGTGTGTGTGTGTGTGTGTGTGTGTGTGCTGCAGTCGTGCCATGTGTCATGGGTATGATGAGTGCATTACTGTGCATGCAGTGCCCATGTACAAACCACAGTGCACACTGACCCGTGACAGTGTGGGCGTGGCCTGTGTGGTTCTGGTGTGGTACATGCAGTGTGTGTGTGTGTGTGTGTGTGTCCCACCGTGCACATGCGCCCGCATGCACCCTGGTGTGCATACAGTGCCTGCCTGCCCTGCCATGGATGTCCCTACACTGTGGTGCCCACACGCACATGTACCAACCTGCATACTCACCTGCGTGTCCCAGTGTTCCTCCACCACTCTGCTGCGGTATGCCCGTGCCATCTGCCAGCCTTGGATCCCTGCACCGTGTCCATCGTCAGCTTCATGTTCCTCCAGGTGTGCCCAGCTGCGCCCTTCCTGACCCCTCCTCCTCCTCCCTGGAACTGTTGCCCTCGCCGGCCTCAGCAGGTATCCCATGGTCTTGGGTCATGTTGTAGCATACAACAGGCCAGGAATACGCCACAGGCCTTTTCAGAGCTGTACTGTAGGACACTGCCTGACCAGCACAGTCACCAGAAAGCATCTTCAGCATGCCAAAGACATGCTCGATGATGGTGCATGTCACAGCATGTGCCTCATTGTAGCATTCCTCTGCCACTGTTCTGGTCGTCAGAAGGGGGTGAGGAGCCAGGGACGAATGGGTATGCAGCATCACCTGTGGGGGTAGATGTGTCTCCATTAATTTATGGTATTACACTGTAGCGTGTGACCTGACCCCATCTCGCCTCTGTGTTTTGCACCCTGTCCTGCCCCCACCCATGCTGCCGCATGCCTGGCAGTCCTGCTTCCCCTGCCCTGCCTGCCCCGTCCATCCTATGGCGCACATCAGGACCATGCCACCCCTGCTGCTGCCCCAGCACCGCTCCACATCCCTGCTGGCCAAGTGCCCCAAGCCTGTGGTCTCCCCACCAGCCTGGCCCCAGGTGTCCCGGCATGGTGGCCACCCCGGCTGCTGGAGCACAGTCACATGTACCAACAGGTGTCCAGTTATGATGTCCCCAGTCTTGAAACTTTGCACAGAGCGCTGACTGGTGCCATATGTATGCATCACTTGCACTCCCAGGGTGTGTGGCACAGACATTGGTGATGCATCCCGTGGCAACACACACCACCTGGCTGTTCACTTGAATGGTACCCTTCCGATTCATGTTGTGATGCCCTCCTCACCAGGTGGTGTGCGGATTGCCACATGGGTGCAGTCGATGGGCCCCTATGACACCTGGCATGTGTGCACCCTGTGGAACCCTGCATGGCTTCTGTCCACTCTGCCTGTGTGCTGGGGAATCTGATGTATTCCGGTCATGCGTAGCAGTGTGGTGAGGAACTGTGTGAGGAGGTGGGTTGTTGAGGCCTGTGATATGCCAATGGTGTCCTCTGTTGGCCTCTGTAAGGTTCCCATGGTGAGCAGGCACATGACCGTTGTCACCTTGGTCTCCACCGTGATGGCGTGTCCTCGTGCAGTGGGTGCCTGCATCACATCATGGAACAGCTCACATAGCTGCCTCAGCATGGCCCTGTTGAGGCGGTGTTGCCCAACAGTCTCCACCTCTGTCAGCTGCTTTCGAAGGACAGCTGGGCCGCGAGACCTCCATGGGGCGGCCGTTGATTACTTCTGGTGCCCTGCTTCTCCTCCTCATTGGGGTACCAGCAATGGAGATCCTGCTGCTGGGTTCATCCCCTCGTTGCTGTAGCCTGTGGTGTGGATGGCTGTCTGCCTCTCTCTCTATTATGACTTGCCCTCTGTGTGTGTCCTGCTGTTGTCATTCCATTGACGGCCTGCTGGTGTGCTGGACTTAAGTCTCCTTCTTTTGTACTTATCTTTTTAGGCGCATCCTGGCTTTGCACTGGAGTTGCTCCATTACAGCTCCTTGGTTTTGCTCAGTGGATAGGGATGCACGGTGTATGCATGGGTACTCCTCCTGTACATGCGCCCCATGTCATTATGTTGTGCCTATGGTGCATGTCTTTCGTGAGGCTCTCGTTTGCACTGGCGCTTCCTCCTGTGCCTGAATCACTTTCTGGCACATTTCCGACTTGTGCTGGTGCATCTGAAATTCATCAGGCGATCTGTTTTGTGAATCCTGCCCTATTAGTTTAGTTAAATAAATGCTCTAAAGCTACCGTTATTAAAATTTTCTAACAGAGGCTCCTTTTCTTTAAATTTTTAAAAATGCATTCAAAACCAAAAATAATCATTTAACAGGGGTTAACATGCCAGCACACAATGCATACTTCATTGTTCTCATTGCTTTTGCAACTATATTGACAATTGTTTCTACTGTACTGTCATATTTTATATTTGACAATAATACAATATGACCTCACTTGTCAGTGCTTTTTTTGAGAGGTCGATGAGCACTGCACCAGCTAGGGAGCTGGTATCCAAGGAGGAGTGTAGGAAGTTGGAGAATTCAATTAGGGCAGTGCTGGTACTGTGACCAGCATGGAAGCCATGTTGCTCTGGGCATAAGATGTTATGCTTAGCCAGATAATCAGTGATTTGAATGGCCACCACTTTCTCCAGGGCTTTAGAAGAAGAAGAAGAAGAAGAAGAAGAATCAGCATTTATATAGCGCTTTTCATACATCCAAAGCGCTTTACAAGCAATGCTAGACTGGTAGTGAAGTGACTGAATGTGTGAGGGGGGAGGATGGAGATTGGCGGTAGTTGTTGGCGACGACCTGTCACCCTTTGAATGGGTGTGATTATGGTTGTTTCCAAGCCGGGAAATTGTCCCAGGCAGAGCGCTCGTTAATTAGGGCTGGTGAGTGGGGCAGTGACTCATCTAGCACCAGCCTGAGGATACTGGGGTGCAGTGAGTCACTGCGGGACTGTTGCTATTCAAAGCTTTGATTAGGATGGGTCTGGCTTCCCAGGCGGAAATCTTGCGCAGGTGGAAGCTGGGGTGCTGGAGGACAGGGGGAGGTTGGTTGGGGGAGGGTCAAAGAAATTACTAGGGAGGACTGAGCTAAGGTCAGTGAAAGCGGTGTTGAGCCAGTTAGCTATGGTGGCAGGCTTGGTGGTGGTAGTGCCATTGCTAGTGAGCTGGGATGGGGCAGGGGGGTGTGATTTTCTGTTTAGTTGTTTAATATTATCCCAGAAAGTCTGGGCCGAGCCCCAGGAGGAGGTAAGGGTGGCCTGGTAATGGTCGGCCTTGGCTTTCCGGATGGCCCAAGAGCACTTATTAAACTTAAACTATTCCTCACCCAGATAAACTGGTCCCCCATTCATCGTACAACCGACATTGACACTGCCCTCGCCTTCTTCACACACACCTTCAACATGGCCTGTGATCTCTTTGCACCCTTCACCAAAATCCGGTCCAAAAAGCAGAGTGCACCCTGGGTTAGCTCTGCCCTTCTACAATTACTAAGAAATCGGGATAACCTCTGGCACCTTGCCACTGAAATGGGTCGGCTGTCTGATAGGCAGGCTTACAATGCAAATTCATTGAATGGCACACTCGCTGTGTGGAATCGACTTCCGGGAAAGATTAACAAAATCACAGTGCCACTGTTCATGAGGGAAGGTCCCAAATGCCTATGTTGAAAATTTGGTGAAAAAATTCCAAAAAATGATTGCATTACAGGCTTGCGTTGCGCAGTTTCTACGCACACACATACCTTCATCAATTTTTCATATTTTCACTCTAGTTTTTCAATATTGCCATTTTTTCACACCTCATCATGAACAGAATAGCTGTCATTTTTCACACGCAGCCTGAAATGTGTTTTCCCACCTGTGGCGCAGAATGGCGTAGTCGCTTTGCAAAATCACCTTTCAGGACTGAGTAACGAAATGATAGTGCCACTGTTCATGAGATGAAGTCCCAAAAACCCATGTTGAAATCTGAGTGAAGATACTGGCAAATGCCAGAGGCATTTGGGTTTCCGACCATAATGCCCCACCCTTTAGAGACTGACAGGTGTTGGGGGTGTGACTTGGGATCATCGGCCATAATGCTCACACCTTCCCTACCCTGCAGCTAGTGACAGGCATCGAGTGTGCCTTGGATCTTTGGCCCTAACATTCATCCCATTCTTCTATACCGCACTCATCTCAGCTTATTTCCTTGTGGAATGGGATGAGTGTAAGAGCTGAAGACCACAAGGCACACCGCGACAACTGTCAGTGTTTGCAGGATTGAGTGAGGTGGAATGGCACAAGTGTTATGGCTAATGACACAAAGGCACACCCCAATGCCTGTCAGTCTCTACAGAGAATGGAGTGGGGGTTGGCGTTAGTTCAATACTTACTGCCATTCCTATTATGCATCTCTCTAACTCCTGTACTACCAATGCCAATGCTAGTAAGCTAACATTGGCATTGACAAATGCTGTTTTACAAATAGTTTGCAAAACTGAATGCAGACTATATTCAGTAAATTCTTAAGCAAACAGAATGTATATATATACTGTATGTATATATATATATATATATATATATATATATATATATATATATATATAGAGCAAAAACTCCATTAATGCATCAGTTAGGGTTGTTCCACAGTGACAAAAGCGAGGAAATTCGATGTTAGGGTTGAAACCCCCTTTGCACCCCTCCAGCCCACCCCACCAACTGGAATCAGGGTGTGCATTGGGGTCATCGACCCTAAGTGTCACCCCATCACATGCGGAAAGAAGCTGGGGAATAGGAGAATGGGGTGACAGTTGAGACTGATGACCCCAATGCACATCCATTCCAGCTGAGGTGGGCTGGAAGAGTGCAAAGAGGTTCAACTGTATATCAGTCTCACTGCTATCTGTGGTAACTAACAACTGCGATAACCGAGTTTTGCCTCTAATTTCCCTTCTTTTTGAGAATGATAATGAGAAATAGTGAATAAAATGCAGCGGCAGGAGCGCGGGGCCCAAGTAATGCAGCGGCAGGAGCATGGGTCCCTGCGGGCCCTGCGCTCCCGCCACCTGATGTCTTGTCACATACTAACATTGTGCCCGCAAATGCAAATCGAAATGCGCATGGTGACGCAAAGCGAAACAGAAAGAGAAACAGTACTGGAGACAGAAATGTTAAGAACAACGTAAACACAACCGCAAATGAAAACACAAAGGGTAATGCACGTGGTGGCGTAAACGTGAATGGTAAGTGAAACGGGTACAGAACCGCAAGCAGAAACGGTAATGGTAACAGTAATGTGAGTGCACAGGCTGGTTTTACCCAAAAGCTGTATAGAGAAAGACAGTGAGTACAAAGAATGTATGCAAAATAATGACTCTCGGAACACAAAAATGAGGACTTGGAATAGTAAATTGCTTCTATCAGTAACCGTATGACACAGAAAAAAAATGTTAAAGTCATATGAATTATCACTTTCCTGGCTAGTTTTGTACTTAGCCCCAAAAGGGGGATAAGAAATTTTTTGACAAAAAGTCCATATCTCGCACCATTTACGAGATACGGGCCCTGAAAGGCGCGGCGAACGCCGTAATGTTATCCAATGGGAAACAAACAGAAGTTCGGACTGCCATAACTTTCCCTCCTTGTAAAATGTTTTCACCAAACCACTGAAAGGCACATCTGTGGGATGTTGGCTGTCTTCACTGTAAATTTCAGCCCAAAAGACCAAACCATTACGTTGCAGCAGGGCACCAAACGATTGCTGCAATGCGTTGTACGCTGTAATGTTATCCTATGGGAAAAAGTGTCAACTTTGGGGTACTGTAACTTTGCCGCCACGTAATATTTTTTCAACAAAATACTGAAAGGCACATCTGTGAGATGTCGGCTGCGCTCCCTCCAAATTTCAGCCCACAACTCCAAACCGTTCTTTTGCAGTGGAGTGCCAAAGAATTGCTGTTATTTTGGGCATAGTCGCAGCAGTGTCGCACTTCAGGAAAGCTTTTGCAAAATTTGCAACACTTTTGTGAGTGCGATACTACTTTGCAAAGTACTTTTCCAGAAATCTGAAAATATATTTCTGGGGTGTTTTACCCCAAAATAAAGACATGGCTAGCATCATCAGGGCCCGACTAGGTGAATACAAAAAATTAGGTTGCTAAAGGGTCTCAATTTTAAATGCCAAGCATTTTTCTGATCACTAACTGAAAAAAATGGCGGATCTGCGATAAATACAGGGCCATTTAACGTATAGTAAAGTGCATTTGCGACACTGTCGAACTTTTTATTAACTTTTCCCATTGACTTATAATGGAAAATTGTTTTTTGAATAACTTTTGAACCGTTTAATATTTTTTCACGAAATCTTCAAAAGGCACATTGAGGACCCTGGCCTCACGTTCCCTGACGATTTCGGGCCGGTCGCGCAAACCATGCGACCTGTAGGCACGACCGTAGAATTCCAGAAAAAGTGTAAATGCATGCGCAGATCACGCTTAATAACTCGGCAGCTGTATATCCGACCAATACGAAACTTGGCAGATCCCAAGGCCTATGGTTCTTGATCATGTATTCTAAATTTCAGATAAATCTGTCAAACAGTTGCAAAGTTATTAAGGTGCAAAATTCTGGGTTTCACATGTAAATGGCTCCTCAACCCTAACTATGGTATAATATATATATAGATAATATATAATATCCCCTACCCCATAGAGTGGCTATTACTAGTCTTCAGGGAACTAGGTGGGATCTCTTTGTTGGTGGCATTCTGGTCTGTAAAGGGTTAGTACCAACATCCCTGCATTCTAGAGTGTTAGGAGCCAGTATATAGAATAAAAGGGTCAGCATAGGTGCAGTTTGGGGGATAGGAGCCTGGTCTGCATGAGATCAAGAGGGAATCCTTAATATCTTTAGGGCATGTTGGGGTCACGAAGAATTAGACTGTGGATCTGGATGCCAAACTGTGGAAGAAGAGATTATCTTTGGATATGGCAAAGCCAGCACAAGAAAACGTTGAGGAGGGTCTGACTAACTGGCAGTGGCCTGGCCTATTGCATTAACATACCCTTGGTCTGAGGGCAAGGACCCCAGTAGCAGCTCCAGTCATGAGAGTGCATTGGTGTGGTATAATCTCCCATCCGGTGTGAGAACCAAGTGGGGTCACTGGATAATGCATATAACAAATGGCAGAGATAATATCTGCTACCCTGGTATAAATTAGCTAGAACCTCATGAACAGTAATAATGTGATACTCTGTTACAGGTTTGTAAGCAGCAGAAGATCTGAAAACTGAAAATTTCTGACATGAAGCAGACTGTACACTGAGCTTGGACTTCAGCAGGATTAATCGGAATCCGATTCATGGAATCTGATTCATCAGATTCAGGTGTATAATTTTTTTGGTATTTGGATGTTTGGTATTATGTATGTAGTAAGGGCAAAAATCTGACTCCCCCAAAAAGGTTGTATATGGAATTGGAATCCGATTTGGCATCCAGCTACTAGTTAAACTCCCTTCTGAATCAGGACTCTAGCTGAAAAAGACCTCTCCTTTCCACCACCTTTGTTTCTCCTTGCTTTCTTCATGATTCTGCAGCAGTGCACAAATGGTCACTGATCAGCAGTGCATAGGAGGGTCCACAGATTCTGGAATCTTCCAGCGGAGACAGGTGATTGAAGTCCCTTTATCCAAGGCATCAAGCAACCAGTAATTGAGTCTGGTGTGGATGGACGGACCCCAGTCACTTGTCTGTTCCTGAAAAGCTGAACTTTATGGGCCCTCCTACTGCTCTGCCTTTCAGTGACCATCCTTGCAGTGTAGCAGCATCCTAAAGGTAAGGGATGGCACAATCAAGGGTGAGGGAAGGGGGAGGTCTTTACTTTTTGAGCAAGAAGTCCTGGTTCTTGGTGGGAGGGAGGTTTTACTGTACTCAGATCCAGAATCATAACTTCTGATTGTGGTCCAGGGTTTGATTCCAATGCCTTAACTGGCATCAGAACAGACTTGGTATTGGAATTGGAAGGTCTCATAATCTGACAGATGTAGACCAGAATGGATTCCATCAAATCTGAGCAATTCTAGACTGCAGTAAATTCAATTGCACCTACTTTACATATAATGTGTTTTCTTGGAGTGAAAGAGAGAAGAGTGGGGAAAGGAGGCAGAGAGCTGGAGTGGTGATGCCCGGGACTCCCCTATATCTCTTAGTAACCAGTTTCCTGGGGGTAATATTCTTGCATGCAACAGTATGCACATCAAGGAGCCCCCCAGGTGAAAGCACTGCATTAAAGAGAATTGCTCACACATACATTCCCAGACCTCTTAGTAAAGAGACATGCCCCCTGTAGGGAAAGATATGGCTGGAGAGAGCCAGTGTCTGCAGTAGGAACACAACACCTCTGGGATTTGGGGGTGGGAAGACTACTAGCCAGCCTAATAACTTTGAGCTGAACTGTTGCTGCAGTGATGTGATAAAAAAAGGCAAAAAGTCTCAATTTTTCAGTTTAAATTCCAAGATAGTACATTTTCAAGATGGCACTAGTTTAAGGGACTAAGGGAACCCATACAGAGTAATAAGAGGGTGTGAAGAGGAGTGCAGGATTCTTCTCATGTGTAGAGGAAGAGTGAGATTTGCATGTCTCACTGCACCTTTGTGTCCTTGAGTGAGGTGTGGGAGTGGCAGAGTCAGCTAAGCCAGCCTGGAGGAGTTTACTGATGTAAATATATTTATTTGGTTCAAAAGTTTTACCAGAATTTTAATAATACAGTTACTACTTGAACATAGTTTGAAAAATATTTTATTACCCTGAAAAGTGAAAAAGATGCAAAGATAGCTGTCATTTGCAGTTACCTGGGACAGAGGTTCATAGTCTTTGTGAACTGGGATGACCATAGCCTTCTTCCAACACCAGGGGCAGTGTTCTAAGGAATGAGAGATTAAGGCAACCAGGGACAGGGAAGATTTAGCCAGGGTAGAGAGACAAAGAGACTGTGGTCAAGTCCATCAGAGCAGTTACCTTTGATGCGGGTTGAAGACAGTAGGACAGGAGAAGTAATAACTGAAATGATGGGGTGATGGAGGTAGGGAGGAATGAAGGAAAGGAGGGGTATGAGAGGTGAGATGAGGGGGGAGTATAGAGAGGGTACAGGGAAACAATGATAAAAGGAGGCAGCAACCTCTTCAGATTTTGAAACAATAGAACTTCCTAGCTTGCATACAGTGGTAGGAGACTGCATGGGGGATCAAAATCGAGTGCACTAACTGCAAGAATTTAGAAGGAAACATGTTATCCTGGAGCATAGGAGCAAAGCATCCTTCAGACATGGACAGCAGCCAGTAGTCTTAGTGCAGACATTACAGAGCTGTTTGTGTACCTAACTTAGTCCTTGCAAACCAGTGGCCTTAAAAAGGTTCCAAGCTGTGTCTCAGCATTGAGGCAAGTGATGAACTCAGTAGAGGAGCTTGATTATGGTGTGGTGGGAGGTCCAGTTTGTTCTTGCTGAGACAAACCCCACTTCAGACACACTGTGCAGTGGTATCCTTTTTATTGACGGTATACTGTAGGGAATTGCTCATTCTTGGGGACTTTAATATAAATTGGCTTTTCCCCCTCTCAAACTAAATTCTGCCAGAATATTAAGTCCCTTCAACTTACCCAAATGATCTCTGACACAATTATAAATCCTTCAATCACTCCCTACTGGACTGGATTCTTACCTGCCACCCCCACCATATCTCTCCTGCCAGTACTCTCCCTGACACCCTCATCGACCAGAGTATTGTCTACTGTGTGTGAAAAATTTACCATCCCAAGGCCACCCCCCCAAACTCCTCCAGATCTGGTCTTTCCAGTTGCTGGACCTCTACACCCTACATACTGATTTGGTGGCTACTGACTGGTTGCCCATTTTGCCTGCCGACAACAACAGTTCAACCCTCCAACATTTCAATACTAAATTCATGTCTATCTGGGTTCAGCACCCCCCCCCAGGTGAATTAGTGTCTGTCTGTGGTTCCCATTTCCCTTGGATCTCGGCTGAACTACTAGCCTGCCTATGTGAATGAGACCTTGACTGGAAGACTCACAAGTCCTCTGCTGACTTAACCAGGTACTGAGCCCTCCATAATGCCTGTACCAGAGCTACTAGGCTTGCCAAGGCTCAGTACTTTGTCTCTGCCTTCTAGAACAACCTTAACCACTCTTCCAAGTTCTGTAAGGTCATCTATGTCCTCTTTTCCCCTACCCAATCCTCCTCCCCGGTCCTCAAGGTGGGTGACACCCCGATTTCTGACCCTCTTACTGTTGCTTCTGAGTTCAACTCATTATTTACCTCCCATGCCTCCTCCCTTCTCTTGTCCTTCCCACTCCTCTGTCTCCCCGATCCTACCACCCCTCCCCTACACCTTCCCCTTCTCACCTATCACTTTTGGTGCCTCCCTCAAGGCTCGTTTGGCCCTTAACCCTCATAAGGGCAGGAGCCCACAGCTTAGCACCATGGACATGGGAGGAGGGAGGTGTTCACTAGTCCCTTCACAAAAGAAAGGGTTCTACAAGAGCTCGATAAGCTCAGGGTGGACAGGGCAATGGGGCCTGATGGAATACATCCCAGGGTACTAAAGGAGCTAAGGCGGAACTAGCAAAGCCATTATCAGAACTGTTTAGTGAGTCTCTGAGCACAGGAGAGGTCCCAGAAGACTGGAGGAGTGCTCATGTGATCCCACTCCACAAGAGTGGTAGCAGGGAGGAGGCAGAGAACTACAGATCAGTCAGTCTTACCTCAGTAGTGGGCAAGATTATGGAGGCACTCCTTAAAGAAAGGATAGTGCAACACCTGGAATCCATAGGAGCACAGGGTCCAAGACAGCATGGGTTTATAAAAGGAAGGTTCTGTCAAACTAATTGCATAGATTTCTTTGACCAGGGTAACTAGAGTGGTGGACCAAGGGGGAGCAGTTGATATCACCTACCTTAACTTCTGCAAAGCTTTCGATACTGTTCCACATAGAAGATTGATTAATAAGCTGGGTAGGGTCAGGGTGGGTCAGAAGTTGGTCGACGGGGTGGGAAACTGGTTAACGGGCAGAAAACGGAGAGTGGTGGTAAACGGTGTACAGTCAGAAGAGAGATGCAAGTCACAAGTGGGGTACCTCAGGGATCAGTCCTGGGGCCAGTACTCTTCAATATCTTCATCAGTGACATTGCAGATGGACTGCAGGGTAAGGTTTGTCTGTTTGCAGATGACACCAAGATCTGCAACAGAGTAGATGATCCAGATGGGATGGGCAGAATGAGAAGAGAATGGTCGGAAGAGTGGCAGCTGGGGTTTAATGCAAAGAAGTGCAAGATCAAGCACATAGAAAAGAGAAACCCTGAAGCCACCTATAGGCTGGGAGGGTTGCTGGCAGTCTGCAGGATATGAAAAAACTTGGGTGGCATCATCACTGATGATCTGAAATCATCCAAGCAGACCACTAAAGCAGTAGGTAAGGCTAGGGGATGTTGGGGTTTATTAGTAGGGGTAGCACAAGTCGTAAGAGGGAGGTAATAATCCCTCTTTACAAGACACTGGTTAGGCCCCATCTGGAGTACAGCATGCAGTACTGGAGGCCACACCTTCACAAGGACAGTAACCAAATTAAGGCAGTCCAGAGAAGGGCAACAAAATGGTGCAGGGACTGCATCAGAAAACATATGAGGACAGATTAATGGAGCTCAATATGTATCCCTAGAGCAAAGGAGGGAGAGGTGATATGATTGAAACATTCAAACACCTTAAGGGCATTAACAAGGCGAAAGAGTCTAACATGTTTCAGTATAAGAAAAATAGCTGGACAGGAGGACACAGCATGAGATTAGAGGGAGGCTGATTAAGGGGTAATGTGAGGAAGTTGTTTTTCACAGAAAGGGTAATGGATGCATGGAATGGCCTACCTCAGGAAGTGATGGATATGAATACAGTGCAGGGCTTCAAACAGGCATGGGATAGGCATAAAGGAGCAATAGAGATGAGAATGAATAGATAGGCTATTGACAGAGTAAAGACCAATGGCACATTCATAAGGTATAAAAAGAAATAGGCAGACTGGATGAGCCTTGTGGTCCTTATTTGCCATAACTTCTATGTTTCTATGTAATTAGCCCTGACAGACTTCACCCCAAACTCCTCATCTCTCCACTCCTGCCATTGCTCTACCTCTTACCTCCCTTCTCAACCTCTCTTTCTCTCTTGCCTCCATTCCTGACTCCTGGAAACATGCTACAGTCATACCCCTTCCCAAGGAAGTGACTGCTTCTCATCTGCAACTCTGCTCTATCTCCCTACTCCCCACTCTAGCCAAAATGCAAAGGCACCTTGTGCTGTCACAGCTCTCCACCTTCCCTTGACTCTCCCTCTTTCCTCTTCCTCTTTCTTCACCCCTTTTCCAGTCTGGCTTCCATAAATCCCACTTTGCCACCTCCTTCTCACTCCTCCAGCTTACTCACTCCATTCTTCAGGCATAGATCAGGGCCTTATCACCGCCGCCATCTTTGTCGATTACCCTTTAACCATCAATTACTTAATTATTGATGTTTTAATATTGGTGATGGTGTTATTAAGAGCACATTTTTACTAGCACATAATTAAGTAATTGATGGCTACAGGGTTTTACATGTGATGATTTTGCACCAATGAAATGCTGTTATTTATTTGTGTTGGTAGTATTCATTAAATATTTAACTGTGGTTTGTTAGTATGGCACATTAGCTTTTGAGAAAGGAACTAGAAGGTTCAGAAACGCGTCCAGCGTGTGCTGAAATGGTGGTTTTATTCTCTCAATCAAGAACTAGAAACTTTACTTGGTGGAGTCAAATATATATGCTGGTGCTGCGCCCGAATTGTTAAAGAATATGGACTCAGTTTTTTGTGAGCACCTGCCCAGTGCGCACTTTAGTTTGTGTTATGCTTTAGCCTTATTTTGTATACATGTTTTATCTTTCTGTCTTTTTTATGCGATGCTTGTACGTTACCTGCTTTTACTGCATAATGTTGTATGTACATGTTGCCTCGAATGCATTACCTGTTTTTACTATGTAATTTTTGCCTTGAGAGCTCTCTTTGCCCCTCTTTATTCCCCCCCCCCGACACATCTCGAAATGAGCAGTTGTCAGCTCAGTATGTCTTTCCTTGTGAAACTTTTGAAATAAATAAATACTGTATGTCTGGTGTGAAGGTTCTCAATCTGAGAATTTTGCCAACTGGCTCAATGGAAGCAACCTTAACATCAAATGTACCTCTAAGAAGCATGAGTCTGACTGATTTTTGGACGTGAGGTTCAAAATCAGTTAAATTGGTGGTGTGATTTGTGAATCCTTTCGCAAGCCTAATTTAGGGAACAGCGTTCTGAGGATGCAGAGTGCCCATCCCAAGAAGTTGGTTGACAGCATCTCTTTCAAAGAGAAATTGGATCAGTGATGTTACATATGAGGAAGAAGCTAAGATGCTCTCAAATGGGTTCTGATATCAAGGCTACTCAGCAAGTGTGATTCAAAAGGCCAAAGAGAAAGCAGTTAATTTGATGAGAGACAGTTTATTAGTACCAGAATCAAAAAAAGGGAAAATGCTGAAGCAAGAGTAACATTTGTAATCAATTTTAATATTAGCTTACATAAAATAAAAATCATACTGGATTGCTGGTTCACTATGACTAGTGACCCTGAGATAGAAACAGTAGTGGGGCCCAGACCTTGGGTTATGTTCAGGAGATAGAATAAACCTCTCTGATGTGCTCACCAAGTCACTTTACTGATAGAAGTAGAGAACAGAACAGAGGTAGGACTGTTTTTTTTTTTTTCCTGCCATAGATGCAGCATTTCCATCTGTATATTATGGTCCAGTCCTCACACACCTTGTAACACAGGAAGAAAAAAATCAAGCAGAACAGCAACTGTAGGCCATAATTTATAGTACAGTATATTGTGGGAGGTGCAGTTATGGCAGGGTGTATGTGGGTCCTACAATACAACACTTAAAGGAAAGAATACAGGAGCACGTTAGTGCAGTGACTGAAGGAATTCCAAAATGGTAGCAGGATTCAAGCATGCATGGGACAGACACAAGGAACCTTAGTAACAGGGCTGGGGGGTAAGGTCAGAGATCGAGTAGGGTCTGTAGCAACACAGTAGGTAGGAACTTTAGGGCAGACTCAGTGGGACAAGAGATCCTTTTCTGCTGACAACTTATGTTTCTGTGAAATTGTGAATGTGCATTGGGTTGGCATTTTAGAGAATGCAATAACTGCACCACCAGATAGTTTAAATTTAAAAGACGGGAGTATGTCATATAACACTCACGTGGTGGCAACTGACTAGAGATGCTGTTAAAACAAGCATTTGTCAATGCCGAATGTTGCTTGTGTGTATGTGCTGTTTAGGTATTTGGAAGTCATTGGAGTGCAAATATTGAAAATTCGTGAACTTACGAGCGTGCGTAGGAACTACACAACACATGCTCGTAAAACAGTAATTTTTAGGAATTCTTTAACCAAATTTTTAATATAGCCATTTTAAGACCTCTGCTCATGAACAGTGTCACTGTGATTTTCTTAGTCTGTCCCCATACATGGATTTTCGACTATGCAATAGCTACATAAGTGAGGAAACACGTTTTGAGCAAGATGTGAAAAATGACAGCTGTACTGCTCATAAGGAGGTGTGGTAAAATGGCAATGTTGGAACTCTGGAGTGAAAATATTGAAAATTCTCAAACTTACGAGCGTGCATAGGAACTGCGCAATACACGTTTGTAAAACAGTCAGTTTTAGGAATTTTTTCACCAAATTTTCAACATAGCCATTTTAAGTCCTCTGCTCATGAACAGTGTCACTGCGATTTTCCTAATGTGTCCCATACATGGATTTCGCACACTGACTGCGCCATTATCTGCTACATGGTGAAACATATTTTGGGCAGGATATTGAAAAATTATAGCTGTACTGCTCATAAGGAGGTGTGGTAAAATGGCAATGTTGAAAATCTAGAATGAAAATATTGAAAATTCATTGAACTTACGATGCGTAGGAACTGCACTGGCAACAAATATTACAGTCATTTAAGATTTTTTCACCAAATTTTCAACATTGGCTTTTTGAGAGCCCACCTCATGAACATTGGCAGTGTCATTTCATTAATCAGTCCTGAAAGGTGATTTTGCACAGTGACTGAGAAATCACCCCTCTGTCCCGATTAACGCCATGACAGTGCAAGAATTCATGAAGAGGGGTCCCAAAAACCCCATGTTGAAAATTTGTGCCCAAAATTCCCAAAAATGCCTGAGATATGTAACAAAGTTGAAAAAACCCTATTTATTCCATTATACAGATTACTGGCATTTCCTCAGTTCGCGTCGGCTTTGAAAGTACAGGGTATTCCGGTCACGATGATGGAAGTGTGAGCTCTGGAGTAAGTATAGGGTGGGGGCGGGGTGTGGGGAGGCAGGGTACGCAGTGAGTTAGTGCGGGTGGGGGCAGGAGACTGCTGGGACCGTTTTTTATTTACAAGTTTTTTTTTTTAATTAAGGCGATGCGGGACGTTTGCCATGCTGGGTGGGCTCCCAGCGTAGCAGCCTGGAAAAAAGCTGTTTGAGATTGGAGCTGACAGGGATTGGGCACCCCGTCAGCTATAACAAGATTTGCCACGCTGGGGTGGGCTCCCAGTGTGGCACCTGGAAAGTTTTGAGGCGTGCAGCCGTGGAACCAATGGGGATTGGGCACCCCGTTGCCTCTATTATATTTTTGCCACGCTGGGTGGGCTCCAGCGTGGCACCTGGACAGTTTTGTGTGGGGGGACGAGGAGCCGATGGGGATTGGGCACCCCGTCGCCATACAGTGTGTGCGTGGGGAGAGGGCGCATCAGCGCATAATATGTTATAGTGTGTGTGTGTGTGTGTGTGTGTGTGTGTGTGTGTGTGTGTGGGGGTGGGTGGGAGCTCTGCTCACTGAATCAGAGCTCTCCCTTTCAACTCTATGCCACTGCATTTTTGATTGCTGTCATATACAGCTGCAGCAGTCATTGGAGAACTGTGGCCGCGCCCTGCAAACTCACTGACTGAATTGGAAGACGGGGTGCCACACCTCTGAAAACTTGGATGATGGTACTATGTTTCTTGCACATGCGTGTAAACAACATAAAAAGAATTCAAATGGATTTACAGATTGGATGCACTGTACCTCTCAGGACTACTGATGTGAAACCTTTCTTATAATGGATTTTTTTTTCACTGTATCATAATATTCTAATTTGAGCAATATTTTGTTTCGGTCTATGATTTTGCTGTATGATCAGTGATGAATTGAACACACGTTTCTGTGGTCTGATCTCCTAAGTTTGAATATCCAGTTTAGACTATGAATTTATCACAATATAACAAATCCAGAAGCAAATGATTTGATACCTTTTATTGAACCAACGTAGTTCAGAAGCTTCTGAAGAAGCACTTGGTTGGTTCGAAAGTTGGAGCACTTTGTTCTTCTGTTGTAACATCTATGCTGGTCCAATAAAAGGTATCAAACCATTTGCTTCTGGATCTGTTCTTACTAGGACCAATATGGCAACTACAATATTTGTTTGTCATCATGACATACAAGGGGAGACTCTTGTGCATATAAATTTATTTTGCAAAAACAAGCCAGGTTACCCTCCTTATTACTAATCATTCAAAAAAAGCTTATTTTTGAGCATTTTCTATGTGACTCATTTTAGAGTTCAATATGATGTGTTATTTGGTAACGGGCTAGTACAATTACACTTCACGATTCTGTATCCCCCCCCCATTTTCAACATACTACTCCTCTTTTCCCCCCTTCTTTTTCATGCCTCTCTCTGTTCCCATTCCTTTCTCACCCCCCCCCCTTTTTTTCCATATCAGGCCCTTTAAATGTTCCTAGCTTTTGGAAAATTGCTTTAAGTCTATTGTGACCAAAAGAAGTGTTGTTATCTATGAGGGTGTATTTATCATGTAATGTAATCAAACTGTTTTTCTACTTATTTTTTCTACACTAATTACACATATTTATCACAATGACTGGCATGATGGGGGGTGTGACCAACAGCCAAGGGAATGGCTGCCTAGAAGAACAGCTCCTCACATCCTGATATTTATCCTCATCAGATCCGATCATTCTGCAGATAAGGAATATACAAATATTTACATTTACTCAGCTGCAGCTTACCTATAGAGCGACTCCCTTCTTGAGCTCCAGACTACTGGCATTTTGCAGTTGTAAATGTTCCTTCAGTTTTCTGTCCAGGGGCCTTCACGCATGAGCAGATCCCTGAGATGGAGCCCACAACACAGCCAACACAGGGGAACAACCTGCAGGAAATAAGGCAGATGTTTGTGGAAATCCTGCACAAAATGAGCGCTATGGACATTGCCACAAAGTAGAACACTACTGACAGTATAGACCTCTTACAAAGGGCTGGTATTGCTGAACACAGGCTGTCCAAAGTTGAGGATGGACAACACAGAGCTGATCAATGTATGCAGGAACAAGACCACATAGATTTAAGCTACTTTGGGGCAGGGTCGGGGACTTGGGGAATTGTAGCTGTTGGAAAACTCCATGGTGGGGTTTCTGGAAGGCTGCAAGGGAAATTATACTATTAATTTTTACAACAAGCGCTTCCAGCCATTCTGGGTTGGCATAAAGGGAACACCTGGAAATTGACCAGGTGCATAGGATATAGACCCTCAACCAGACCCAGAAGTCGCCTCACACCACACTGGCCCACTTCCTTCATTTCCAGGATTGGGAAACAATCACCAGGTTGGCCAGACAAATAAAAAGCCACAACAGAGGGGCAAAAATTCAAATACATGCCGACTATTCCAGGAGGTTTCGGTCAAAATAGAGGTCTTCACGATGGTGAGGAGGCCTGCTCCAAAGCAGGGCTGGACTACTCTCTACACAGCTGCACTATGGATTATAGTGGATGGGGCTCCCAGAATGTTTGACTCTCCAGATGCTGAATCTTTCATTGCGGCTATCAACACCAGGAGACGCCCAGGTAATGGCAGAGGAGCAGGCAGGCCACCTAGCTGTAACTACCAGGGCAGCCCCATGGAGCTGCAACAAGCCGAAACCATCTGTCTGAGGACAACCCTCTGAGGAGCTACCGAGCAACACCAGCCATCCCTAGAGACCCCTCACCCACCTCACAGAAAGGTAAGAGGTGGAATAAGAAGAAGGAGAAAGGAGGAGGCACACGACAAGACTTCCAGCTTTGTCTCCAGGAACCTTAGTGGCAGTCCAGAATTGGAGGCCTCCTCAGGCCCCACAGGCCCTTTGTTACACAAAAACTGATTTGAGGCTCTGCTGAACTTACCTGATATGGGTCAGCTGCAACGTCCTCCGCTTCCACCAAGACACCCTACCGCAGCCCCAACAAGAGGCCTGGAGGAGAAGGCCCACTCCTGGGCTGAAGAGACCAATGCTGCTGCAACACAGGGCCTGTTGTAGGTCCACCACCATGAGATCCCACTCCCAAATGGCGCAGATTCGCACTGGGTACCAAAATTAGCACAGGAGTTTTGAGGCTGAAGGGTTGGAGCAACTGAATAGTTCTCCTTGTTTTAAACTTTAGTATGGACTCCACCCTTACGTCATCTTCCTTGCTAAAACTCTATTTGTTGTGGGTGCAGATGGCAGGATGAGAAGGGGTGGTAGGGCCATTATTTTAAGTGACCATGCACTAGCAGTGGGTGGCCTCCCCCACTTAAAGAGCCGGACTGCCTTTTCCTCATGCACCTGATCAGCCCCCATATGTTTGATGATCTGTGCGAAAGGTGGCTGAGATAGGGCACTTCTGGAGGGAAGTTACTGCTAACAGTTGCTACTCACAGTTCCAGCGATTTAATGCTGGTGACAGTTGTTTGTTTGTTTAGTGAGTGCTACATGTTGCTCACCCTGCTGAACCCTGGTCCACATTGAGGCCCTTTGAATATCCTCTCACTTACACTGCTATGCCCCTGCTGTAGGAAGGGTTCTTCTTCCAGCAACTGGCCGGCACCTCAGAACTTGGAGGGAAGCAGGAGCCCTAATGGCCCCGACTCCTCACTGATCTATTAAAACCCTTCACCAGGTGGTGAAGGCACACCTCAAATGGGGGCACACAGGGCTAGGGTTGGGGGGACACTCTATCCCATGGAGAAGGTCCCACCATGGTGGGAAATTATGGCCTCTGGTGGAGGGACACCATGGGTGAGTTTCACCCCCCCCCAATTGACCACCATGTAATGGGAGACATGGAGGATGGCTTCTCAAGAGGGGTAATGAGGGCTTACAGTGTGATCCCCATGCCCCCAAGGTAATGCCTAGGAAGCGGAATGAAAGTGGATGTTAGGGCATGTGGTTTGGTTCAGAGCAGCTGTGACTGGCCAGCACATAGGCTCACTGACTCTGCATAATGGACATGGCATGTCAGAGGAGAGCTGCACAAGGGAGTTGCAGATTGGCACTAGCTGTGGCAGCTCACCCAGGAGGTGCACCCCAGTGACCCCACAGATATCTGGGCTGCAGATCAGCTGATATTGCAAGCAGGAGCTGGTCAGATGAGAAGGCATAGGGAGGGAGGGAGGGCCGGGATGGCCCTAAGTTCCAATGATGTTACAATTATCCTTTTTATTGTCTGGCATTTTAATGTGGTTTCATAAAGTGAGTGTGCTGAATTTTGAGAAGTTTACAGGCAACACAGTACGATGTGGACATGAGGAGGGGAATGGGGGAGGGGAACAAGGGACATGAAGAGGTACTACACCTGCCCGAGGGTGACAGTTTGGAGAGTCTGGATGACACTAGCTCTGCCCATGACCAAACACTTGCCCAATGGAGACTAAACTATTATCCTGGAATGTTACAGGGCTGAACTCCCCTATCAAAATAAAGAAAGAAAGTGCTTTTACACTTAAAGAAGTTGAGCCCTCACATAGCATTCCTGCAAGAGACCAAACTCTCCACCGGGGAAGTCAAAAAATTATGCCAGTGCTGGGTAGGGGAGGAAATCCACAGTACAGCCCCATCCCACAAGAGAGGCATCTCTATCCTTCTGCACAAGAACTTAGGATGGAAAATGATTAAGCAGGCCAAGGACAGAGACGAGAGGTAGATTATGGCTGAAATGGGAACCCTGGAGGGACCACTCATATTAGCTAAGCTGTACACCCCTAATCAGGATGCACCACAATTTTTCCACAGTCTGAACCAAACCTTCATGGATTTTAACACCAGCAAGGCTCCGGTGCTGATGGGTGGGGGGGGACTTCAACCTCACGCTAGATCATACAATAGACAAGAGTAACAGGAGCCCTGAACCCCACAGGCAGGCAGCGAAAGCAGTATGTGGAATGATGCATGAGCAGGCATTGCTAGATGCCTGGAGATCCCTACACCCTGGGGTTCATGACTGTACATGTTTCTGCTAGACCCACGGCACCTCCAGCAGGATTGATATGTGTCACAGCCCAAATACACCCAATAGCCATATCCGATCATGCCCCTCTAGAGCTAGTGGTGAGACAGGGTCTAGATACCTCCCAACCTCAACCTGAGACTAGACACCCTCCCACTGGAGGATGCATAATTTCAGGAATGGTTGGGACCTGAGGTGTGACGAGTACTGGAGGAATAAAACAATGGAGAGGTCTCCAGCTCCATGCTGTGGGATGCCTTTAAAACCACAATGCGAGGAAGGATAATTGCCATCACCACAGCAAGACTTAGATGGAGATAGATGGAACAGAGTGCCTCAGGAAACAGCTGGCCACACTAGAAGCCCAATACAAGAGCCTGAAATCCAAAACCCCCTCACACACATTGTTAGCACAACTTTCCAGCACCACGGTTTTGCTAAACGCCCACCTCACCCACCAAGCCGAGTTCAACCTGAGATGGTTGCGACACTCCTATTGGGAAGGGGGAGAAAAGGCCAGTAAATTGTTGGCTTATAGGCTCAAAAGCAAACAGGTGGCACAGACTATTCACGCCCTCACCGACAAAGAAGGCAATAACTGTTTTGCACAGAAAGGGATAAAAGCTATTATGGCGCAATTCTATGAACAACTTTATGCCTCCCCTGCCCCCCCAGACCCCCTTAGTATCCAACATTGCTTGGCGAATCTCCACATACCACAGATAGCAGTCACGGCGGCTAAAGCCCTTGATGCCCCACTAAAGGAAAGTGAGGTAGAGGGGGTCGATATGAACCATGAACCCACATAAAGTACCAGGTAAAGACGGCCAAATACCTGGTGCCTTATGACAGCCAAACACTTGATCAGGGCATATGGGGACTCAATGGCAAAAGGGATGTTACCCCCCTCAATGAGGGAAGCAACAATCACAGTTCTCCTGAAGAAAGATAAGAACCCACTAGCCCCGGGGAGTTACCGCCCCATTTCCCTCATTAACGCAGATGCCAAAATACTGGTGAAGGTGCTGGCTGGCAGTCTTGAGCAGTTTCTACCAGTTTTCATCCATCCAGCCCAGGCGGATTTTGTTAAAGGTAGATTGGGGTCAGATCATCATAGGACCCTGATAACCTTGATGCATGAGGTTGGGACATCTAAAATTCCCACGGTGGCATTAGCTGTCGACTTCAACTTGGTCAAATGGCCTTTTCTGATGCAGACCTTAGCAATGATGGGTGTAGTCCCGAGCTTCATTGCATGGGTCAAGCTATTATATGCCTCCCCTACAGCCTCCGTACTCACAAATCGCACAATGTCCCCACCCTTTGGACTTCAGAAAGGCACAAGGCAAGGGTGCCCACTATAACCCTTGCTGTTCATCCTTGCAATAGAACCAATGTCCATTGCCCTCAGGGAATCCAAAGAGATCCTGGCCATGAAGGTAGTAGGGGCCACCTTTAAAACCTTTTTGTATTCAGCCGACCTTCTAGTCACCACAGAGTACAATCCCCAGGTGGTCCAAATGGTCCTAAACAGTCTAGCAGACTTCTCGCTGGTGTCTAGGTTATAGGTAAATCAGACAAAGACCGAGGTTTTACTGAAACACGGCAGGATCAGAACAGCCGTTCATGGCACTCGGTCTCAAATGGACTCCGGAGGGGGGGTATTAAATAGCTTGGCATCATATTACACCCCAATATAACCAAAATGATCTCGGCCAACTTCTTGACCCTACTGGCCTCTCTGAGGATTGAGGAAGACAGATGGAAGCCATTGACGCTCTCTTTGGCAAGAAAGATAGACTATAAAAATGATGATGGCCCCCCAGATTGCTTTACCTGCTTGCTCACCTTCCTGTACAGATCCCACAGAAATGATTTCAACAAGTAGATACGTTGATAGGAGGTTTATTATGGGAAGGGAAGCTGCCATGATTTAGCAGTCTAAAGCTGAGGCAACACTGCAGCAGAGGGGGATGGGGACTCCTCTGGTTTCAAGGCTACCACATGGCATTTATTTCAGCCCAGTAAGTAAGATGGTTTACACCTATTGGACAGTCTTCTTCTACCTTGCTCCCTCTGGAGGTAGCTCTGACAGGAGCCCCTTCCCCAGCAGCAATACTCTACAGGGGAAAGTGTAACCCTAGCTCCCTGCCTCCTCCCATGATGATATCAGTAAAATACTGGGGGAAGGTGAACTCCACGCTGAAACATAACCCTGGCACAACCTGGCTCTCAGGGTGGGGAAATAGACAATTTATTGGAGACTTTGGGAGGCTCAGGGCATCAGGCAGGTACAAGACCTCCTAATCCCTAGTACAACCACAACTGAGTCCTAAGGAAACCTCAGGGAGAAGCATCACCTTCCCGCTAATCACCTTTGGAGATATTTGCAAATTAGTGACGCGGTTGCCCCTGCCGCCAATGCTTTCCCCTCTAGGGGAACACACCCAGAGATTCACCCATTGGGAGCTTAGTTATCATATCCAAGAACAGGGCAAGCAGTATATATGCACTACTCCAGGGCGCCTCCCCGGACCCAGTTCAGTTGGCTAGAGCCCAATGGGGCCAGGAATTCAACTCCCATATCTCGGAGCAGAAGTGGACTCATAGTTGGCTGAGAATCTACACTGCATGTAGGGATGGGTGTACCCATCTCATCATGAATAAGAACCTGCTGTGATGGTATTATACCCCAGCTAAACTTAAACATTTGGGATTCCCCATAAATGGTAAGTGCCGATGTGGGCAATCGAAGAGTGCACCTGTATCGTGTCCCTGTGAATGTCCCAAACTTCACACATGCTGGGAAGAAATCCAGGATATGTTTCAAGAGATTTTCCTGAAGTACCCCAGAACCCCTTGCTGCTTATGGGTTATGAGAGGAGGCCTCCCAGGCTCCATCTGAAGCAGGATAGGCCACGTTAGTAGGAGTGACTGCCAAGAGACCGATTCTAATGAGATGGCATACCACGGAATGTCCATCCTTCTCCAAATTTCTCCAGTCACTTACACAGGTGGCCATGTATGAAAGACTATCTAGTTCCGTGGCAGGCACCATGACTAGATGCTCAGCCTATTGACAACCCTTCCTAGACTCACGATACTGCCACAAGGCCCACTCAGATCCAGGCTGACCAAGGCCCTGAGTATTTTTTTATTTTATTTATTTATTTAGTTTTTGTTGACCGAGTAAGTGCACAAGACAAATCCTGACTATTTTCAGGCATGATCCAGGGAGGGGGATACAGATGGATGCCAACTGACATTGAACCAGATTAAGCTGTCAGTGGTATTTTAAGTGAATGTTAAGTGAAATTTTGACCACAGGATCCCCAGGATCCCCGACCTACCCCCAAAACACCCTCCACCTTCTCTATACAGACAATCACCAGGATCTCCCATTGTGTTTGCCTGAATGTATATAGTTGGTTTAAGAAGGTTAAGTAGAATTGTAGATTTGTACAGTTAGTGTACACACGAGCACAGGAATATCTGTGGTTCCTTAATAGAACTGTACATGGAAATATAGCTTCAGAAAGGAAGCTGGGACATCAGCTCCCTGCCCTCTCTCCCACACAGAGGGCAGGGCCTCAACAGACTGCAGCAGGAATGAGAGTGCCAGGACTACCTGCTTACAATGATGTTATACGTTCCAACAACAACCTGTCATAAGCGTACATTGTACAGGACTAGCTCAACCAGTGTTTCAATTCTCCACCAGGGACACCAAATGTTGCGGTGCACCCAGGGGGACCTGTATGTTATTGTGTGTTTCAATAATAATAAAAATCTTTAACAACAAAAAAACAATGACTGGCATTATCTTGCACTGCTTGTGCTCAGCACTTTCTGCACATTGACTAATGTTTTATTCATTAACAGATGTATTTAATAAGATGAACAGTGAGCAAGTGCTCCCACCTCCCCTCACATACAAGGCGCTACATAGAGGAGTTTGTTTTGATGAGGAGCCAGTTTTCATGTCTGAGCCTTAAATAAATAATTAAACTGCTTGGTGTGAGCACTAGCCTTTTTTTCATGACTTTGTACCTTTGTGGGATTGGTAGCAGTACCAGCACCCTTATGAATTTGCAGTGTACACACATTTCTGCTCTGGTTTGATGGACTGGGAGGACTTTTAGCCAGTGACAACAGAGGGGTGTGCGGGGTGATCTTGGAGCTGCAGCGGACATTTTGTAATCTAGACCCAGGCCCGTCGACTACTGGTGAGTTGCATTGAGCATCTAGGCCCAGTGTTTCTGAGATTGTCTGGTGCTCCTTATCAGAGGAGTTATTACTGGTAATCCTTAAATGTGCACTGGTGAAACCTTTTCTGAAAAGAACCATCATTGGACCAGTCGTCTTGGCAAATTACCACTCAGGCTCTCACCTTCCTTTCTGGGAAAGATTACTGTGAAGGTTTTGCACTTCAGCTTGAGGCACACCTCTCAGCCTTTGACATCTTTGAGCTTCTCCAGTCTGGATTTAGAACCAAGCAAAGCATGGAGGCAGCAATAGTTGGGGTGCTATATTCCTTGCATAGCTTTTATGGCTACTATGAGTTTTCTTATTAATTTTACTTCATGGAATGTGGAGGGCGCCAGATTCAGAGCTAAAAGAGTTCAATTGCTAAAACATATTAAACCTCTAGGTTGTCAGGTTATATTTTTACAAGAGACTCACCTCCTGACCGATGAAGTTAAATCTTTTGGGTAAACTGCGTTATTCCCATACTTTTGGAGTAGGGGATTCTACAAACAAAAAAGGAGTGGCTATTCTAATTAATCAGAATGTCCCTTGTAATTATTCAATACAGTTTGCGGACCTGGCTGCAAATTTATCCTGTTGGAGGGATCAATAAATAATTCTCAAGTATTGTTTGGAAATATATATATGGCTCCAATCTTAACATCTCTTCTCTCCTGGCTGATTTGACAAACATTTTGTTGCCTTATGTATCTCATATTATTTTTTAGAAGGAATTGGAATCTTCTTTTGGACTTACACTTGGATAGATCATCTTGTTCAGAGTCAAGGTTATTTCCAGATCACAGAGCATTATTAGAATTTACAGATTGCTTTAATTTAATAGATCATTGGAGGACCTAATATCTGGATAGTAAATATTACTCCTTTTATTTTTCTGCACATAAAGTATATTCTAGAATGGACTACTTTTTGATAAGCAACACATTAATCTCAAGTGTCAATGATTTAATCATTACACCTAGAGTTATATCACATCACTTCTTAATTAAAATATGATTGATGCTAGGGCTTTCCCCACAAGAAATGTCTTCATTTTGGAGACTGAACAATCAGCTGTTGAAAGACAACTATATTATATCTTATATAAAGCAAGAAATAGCTACCATCATAAAGTATAACCTCAACTCAATTGATAGGAGTAACATGATTTGGTCTTCTTTTAAATGTTTTATTCAGGGTTTTTATTCACTTGGCTTCTAAGCATAAGAAACATGGATCAGCCAAAATAGCTGAACTTTTAGATATTAAAAAGCTGGAACTTCAGTCTATTATTAATCCTAATGAACAAGACTTGTTTAGAATATAACATTTAATAGATAACTACCTTGAAATTACTAGAGAGAATCAGAATACACAGTTCTAAAACAAAAACAATATATTCAGATCAAGGGAAAAACCTAATAAACTACTTACTCATAGGCTTAAAAATTGAATCTAATACATATAATATGGTGATAAAATCAGATATTGATAATTAAATTAAAATCTTCCTGAAATATATTGTTAAAGAATTTGAACATTAATTTAAGAATATCTGCAAACCAGCTGATAAAAGCTTGATAAATAGAGATTATCATAGTTATCTTGAAAACTTTTAATGTCTCACCTTGACACCTCAGATGCCTTGGGTTGGATTCACCCTATTTCTACACAGGAACTTATTAATGTTATTATACAATGATATAAAATAATCTTGGACTCTGATTGGTCCGTTTGGGACTGGAGCCGTGATGTTATCCAGCACAACATCATGGCTCTAGTCCCAACCACTGATGACCACATCAAATGTTAATACAATCACTGCATGCATGCCATGGTCTCTTCAGCTATTCCCTATTGATGGCCCATTTGTTTTCCCATTCGTTCCTCCAGTAGCCACCAGCTGTTATAACCACAGTAGCACAACATACACCCCACACCCGTATTCTCCACCAAAACATGTTTTAATAAAAAAAAGCTGTTATCTCAAACGGTATTTTCCTCACATTAGGTGGTCATGCAAGCACTTTCAAACAGCCGCCTCGCTCAGTGCGAACCGCACCATTTCTTGGAAGAAACAGTCAATGCTTTCACCCACTATAACCAAACGGTGAACAATTCAAAAAAAACCATGAACCTGTAATCTGATTTGAAATAGCGCACAATATAGGAGTAGGATCATCAGCAGTTCCCGATCCACTTTGCGGCTTTCACATAAACAATGAAAAATTATTAATCATTCCATGAAGTACAGCAGGACCAGCTCAAAAAAAGGCAACTAACTACTTCTCTTGTTGTTTTTTTTTTCCAGGGGAAGGGGGGTTCTTAACAAATACAGAGAATCACAGCACAAGCACACACTGAAAAGGAAATACACACAAGTATATTAGTGCAGCACCACCTGCTGGACAACACAGATACTGAGGATTTTTTTCCAATAGGTATACCTCCACTAGCAAGAAAACTAAGAAAAAAAGGATTTTTAACATATTTTTCACATTTTCATTTTCGTAAAACACAACGAGTCATTGTATAATAGCAATAATGCACTCCAGGATGTGTGTTGTGCTGGGATAATGTCACTTCTGGGGTGATTAGTCGCACTTGGCCTGCAGCCTTGTACCTAATCACCCCAGGCGTGACATTATCCCAGCACAACACACACTCTGTCATGCATTATTTCTTAATTAGCAGTCTTAAATTAAATAAATCTCCTGGTCCTGATGGCTTAACTCTGAACTTTTATAAATTATTCTGTGAAGATATTTTTTTCTTAAATATTTTTTTACTTATATATTGGACCATGGGTTGCTTGATCATTCTCTTCTAGAACCACTGATTATTCTAATTTATAAACTTGACAAGCCTAAAGATCAGTTAAGTAGTTATAGACCTATTTCTCTTATAAATTGAGACATTAAAATTCTAGCTAAGATCCTTGCTCAGAGGATTAAATCATGCTGGGCATATTTAATTTTTACAGAGCAGGTGGGATTTTTGCCAGGTAGATCACCTTCAGACCATATCAGAAAGTTTGCTCATATTTTGTATGCATCTAGGAATTCAGGAGTCCTTGTGGTCCTTATTTCCCTAGATTCAGAAAAAGCTTCGATAAGTCAATATTTATTTTTATTAGAGGTTTTACTAAAATTTGGTTTTCAGCCCTCTTTTCTTGGTTGGTTAAAGGTTTTATATTTTTGTCCTCTAGCAAAGATTTATGTTAATGGTATTTTCTCTTCTACCATTCAGTAACTGTCCAGTACAAGGCAGGGCTGTCCTCTTTCCCCAGTTTTATTTACTTTTTATCTGTAACCTCTTCTTTTTAATCTAAAGCATAATCCCATCATAAATGGCATTAAGATTGACTCATTTTATTTAAAACTATCAGCCTATGCAGATGACATTTTACTGCATATTTCTAAACCAAATCTCTCAATCCAGCTATTTTACAAACAACGGAGAAATTTAGTCACGTTTCTAATTATAATTTAAACAAAATGAAAACAAGCGTGATGCCTCTCAACAATAAAGTTTGTAAGGACGACTTTATTAATCTTGGGTTTACTTTGTCCCCTAAGTATGTTAAATATTTAAGTGTATATATTTCTCAAGACAATGCACTAATAAGAGCCCTTAATTTCGTCAATTTAATTTCTACTATTAAGCAAGATTTGGAAGGATGGAAGAAACATCATATTTTGCTAATGGGAAGAGTTAGTATTATTAAAATGAATATTTTCCAAGATTTTTATCCCTTAAATCTGTTTAATTTATTTCTACCTCTGTCATGGTTTAATTAAGCAATAATGCCTGACAGGGTGTGTGCTGTGCTGGGATAACGTCATGCCTCAGGTGGTTGGAACTGAGGCCCAAGGCTAGTGCATCCAACACCTGAGAAGCGGCGTTATTCCCCATGACACACCCTGGAGGGCATTATTGCTATTATACAATGGCTTGTTGTTATATGGAATAAAAAAATCATTTTAAAGATGTTTTTATTAGTGTGGAAAACTATTTTGTTTCTAAGAGAAGATGCAAACAATCATGCAAATCCAACAAATCAATGCAATCAGTCAGGAGGTCCACAGTGCTGAGACTAGACTCATGATGTTATATCGGGTTAACATCACTGTGTCAGGTACACACTGACCAATCAGAGCCCAGGACATTTTCTTACCATTATATCATAATTTACATTCACTTCTAGCCAGGTTCCTTTGGCTCAACAAACCACCAGAATAGCCTATAACAACTTGACTTTAACTAAAAAATACAAGGTGGTTACAAACATCCCAGTTTTGCTTTATATTATATAGTTAGTAATGTAAGCACATTTTTTAAATGGGGTTGTTGGGCTGGAGGTCATCATTAGGTGTGTGTGTGTGTGTGTGTGTGTGTGTGTGTGTGTGTGTGTGTGCATATTATCAATCAGATTAATAAAACACAACTGATGTTGTGATATTAGCCTTTTAGACTTCATGAACTCTGCATGATCATAAATGCGGAGGCAGACAGGACTTCTATTCCTTTATTAGATTAAATAAACACAGTACAGCTATGAGGTACTGTGGTAGGTACATTATTAATTCTATGAGCCCAGCACATCATGGGATTTTGATATTATTAGATCCTATGAGCTCAGTGAACACTGAGACAGATAGAACAAAATTATATGTATAGTATCTTTCTATGATAGGTCTTAGATGGACACATGCATGCTGGTTCATTGAACAAATATATTCTCTTAAAACTTATTAAACCTTAATTTTAATGTATAACACATACTAATAAACACACCTTAGCTTGCATCTCTAAAGGGTTAAAATAGATAGCTAAAAATTAGGAGAAACATATTATTATTTATATACCCTTAAGACTTTGGTGGAAAAGAATATGACAGAAAGAGTGCTATACTCAGAGAACAATGGTATAGAAACTCAGATGTATGTTTACCTCATACTCAGGAAATAATGGTATGGGAACTCAGACTGGTTGCACTCCCTCATGGCTGTTTTCAAATTTAGCTGACAAGACTGTCAGCTAAATGATGGACCACTTCCTTAAAGATGGGCTAACAAAGCTATCTTGTTTGTATAGACTGCAGGTACTTCTCCTTAAAGTAATTTTTTTCTGTACCAAACAAGGAAGTTAACAGGATATAAGTTTACAATGCATATTTAAAATGCATGTGTATCCCGTGTTCTGATGGGTTAGTAATATGATTGTTCAGGGAATTAAATATATCATGTTATATGTCTGTGTCTTTCTGTTCTGAACCCCTGTGAAATAAATTGGATTTTGTAATAATTTTATAACTGTCTACAAGAACTTTTATTGCTAATTTTATAACTGTAAGAAAACCCTCAGATATAAGTTATAACAAAACACAAATCCAAAAATTGGCTGCCCAAACAGGGTAAAATCAATCAAACACAAATTTAAACATGTCAGGCTGCTGTAGTTAAGAGTTGTCACCTAAATTGCAGTATACCAAATTAAAGTTTTGTCCTTCAGGCACCTTTAATAGGCTATAAAATAAAAAGTTATATCCTGGACTTAACTAAATTACAACTTTTGCAAGCGGGGGAGAATACTGACAGTATTGTACCAGTGATACCAATGGATCACGCAGTGCATACTATAAAAGGCATAGAGCATATTTCATGGGAAAAGTTAAATTTGCCTGCACATGTACAGGTAGTGTGCAAGCAAGTAGCTAGTGTCTTTGCTATACACAAACATGACTGTGGACATATGCAAACTGAGATTATGATTGCAGGAAAAGAGCCAGCAGCCTAGAGACAATACGCCTTTCCTATGGAAGCCATAGAGCCAGTTGCAAAAGTTATAGCTAGCCTAGCCAAACAGGGCATAATTAGAAAATGCTCTTTGGTTACAAACTCTCTGATTTGGCCAGTGAGAAAGGGGAATAATACTTGGAGACTGACTATAGAGTATAGGCAAATTTAAGCAAAAAACTAGGAAATGTACTCTCTATATCTCAGGGCTGCTCAACCAAACAAGAGCTTTGGCTTAATCGCTCTGTCTCAAACAGTACCAGACCAGAAGCATTGGTGAGCGAATAATATGGGTGGTTAGGTTGTAGTGAAGAACTCAACGGCACTTTAAATATGCAAAAAAAGGAAACATTTATTTTCCACTCACATAGCAATTGCAATAAAGTGCAAAATTTGCTATAGCAATATTTACAGCTTTAAACAACAATGCTTCATAGAAAAATTATGCAATGTCTACAACTGTATGAAACAACAACCTACCCCAGTCTAATGCGCCAGCATCTAAAAACCCCTGTGCTTCACCTGTATGGCTTCCATAGGGGGTGCAGTTCTATGTCCCCTTGTGTCTATTTATACCCAAAGTCCATGTGCAACACAATTAAAACTATTATTAGGTACAAGCCTGATTGCTCCCTTATCCCTTAATATGACAACAACATTCCCCTAAATCAGTGTTTAAACATACATTTTAAATATATAGGGAATAATCAGCATTCTAAAACTTCTCATTCAAACTTATCTCCCAGTCCAAATAAGTTAAATTACCTACTATGCAAACAACATCTATTATTATATATAATTCAGTTACTATTCATTTTATATTATAATAATTTATAGAAATGCAGCTGCTATAAATATCCTGTTAACACACTACAGTCTTAACATTAAATCATTACACATAATGGGCAGGATTCACAAAGAAGATGTACCTGGCACATCTCAGATGCTCCGGCACAAATCAGATGCACCAAGTGGTGACATTCACAAAGGGATGCGCCGTGCCAAGCAACAAGCGCAGCACCACTGTGAATCACCATAGGACACAACGGCACATTGGCAGAAGTGCCAGCACATCCAGAGATGCTCCAGGGCAGACAGGCAGCCCTGCAGCCACACAGGGGAGCCAGAGCCAGCAGAACAACTGGATCAAAACAACAGGGCAGGAGCAGCAAACACAGAGCTGACACAAACAGACCCACAGACACAGGTGTAGAGTAAAACATGTTTATAAAATGTAATGGCCATAGAAACTGTACAGATCAAATTCCAGAAAAGGAACATCATCAACAACAACATCAACAACGACATCCACAGAAGGGGATGAGGGGGAGCAGGGATGGGTAGGAGGACAGGAAAAGGGACAGAGACAGGGAACAGGGTATGGCAACTATTTACACAGGGAGGTCCCCCGTCAGTGGCAGGTGGACACTAGTGGCACAGTGCTCTGCCACACAGCACCCTGGCGTGGCCCAGAAGGCACAACACGACCCTATGCGTGGCAGTTGACAGGCGCCGAACAGTCTGTGTAAGAGGGCACAGGGCTGCCTTGATGGCCACATGAATCCTCTGGCCCACATCCGCTGGCTCAGAGCCACCACCATCACCACCTGGCGCAGCATGGTGATCATGGACACCTAAAGAAAACAACAGAAGGACACACACTGAGGGCCAGAACATGGAACACAACCTCACCCACCAAAGCCCGCACAACACCAGAAAGACTGCAACCATGTAAAGCGGTACTCACCCACCCCTGGAGGGGCACCAGGCCTGGCACCCATGTATTGGCAGTGACACAAATCAGCAGCATCCGCAGCACATTGCCTGGCCCCTGGACCTGCAAAACACAACACACTGCACCATGAGTGAACACTGCCACAGTGCAGGATGCAAGTCCCCAGCCACCCCACCCTGCCGGCACGTGGCCATGCAGCAAACAACGATGCCAGTGTCTGAGGCACCCAGAGTAGGTGGGCATACACAGCCATGCCTGTCCCCCCAAGCAACAGGGCAAAGCAGCACAGGAGCACCATGGGGGCAGTGCTAGACACACACAGCATATGCCACAGAAGGATACAGCTGGAGAACACCTACCTGGCTGTGGCAATGCACCCCTGTGTACATGGCACTGCAGTCATGCCAGCCTCTCTGGGTCCCACCTCTGGAGGTCACCATAATGATGCCTGCACTACTCACCCATGAGTGGCATGCCAGTGTGCTGCACAATCTGTGAAGCAATGGTGGCCCACACCCTGTCCCTGAGCTAATGGAGTTCTTCTGTCCAAACAGGTTGACCTCCACAGCCATGACCTGTGCCACTAGGTGTAACAGCTCAAATATGACCAGTTCAAGGCCCTAGGCACCATTCTCTCAGCTCCAGGCATCCTACACTGTGTACATACAGTGGCAGGTGCAATCAGGGAATGTGCTGTCCACTGACCGTTATCGCCCGTGCAACAGTGATACACGTGCAGCACACCGCGCACTGAATGTGAAGTGCTATTGGCCACTGCTGACAGAACCATGCATACACACGCCACCACGCAATGGCACCGCACGGCAAGGACATGATCGCATATACGCTTTGTGCATGCCGGCGCCATGTTGCGCACGGCATATGCCAGTAATGTGTACCGTGCATAGTGCATGATCCGTGGGGAGGGACGGACATTGCAGCCTGGGCAGCATATTGTGGGACAAGCTGCATGATACAGTATACGGCAATGGCATCATCAAGCACACTATGGCACACAGGACAATGGTGTAACAGCGCATAACAGAATATGCACCGTACAACACGTACAGCGCATGCGTGGGGGATGCGCCATGTGGACAGCCCAAAGCCATGCATATGCACCACCCATACCACACATGCACTGGCAATGCACCATACTGTCGGTGGCACATCAAACAGATGCTCCATGCAAAGTGAGATGAGCTGGGAGCAATTATGCAATTCAGAGAATGCACCCAAACAGCCTCATCATCCATGCATGTGCATCTCAGCCTATTAGCATCTCATTAACAGGTGCTCAGGCCTCATTTGCATGCCCTGATCCATAAATGCTCCCAATTCAGCAGGCTGAGACCTGGGTACTGATAGGAGTCAGTGCCTACAGGGTGAGTACACTGCCACAGTCACAGGCTACAGCACACACTAGTGTGCCTGCATGGGAGTGTGCACAGCTGATGGTGCCCTCATACACCACATGGGGGACCAGACCACCATCAGGTGGACACCACAGCTATATGTGATGTACAACTGCAGGGACGTATCCGTGGGGCAACATTGGACAGGTCCCTGCCGAGGCCACAGCGGAGGACCGTGTCACTGGGACATACACAGCACAGCACATGCCGGGCACCACTGCATGATGGATGGCAGCGTGCCATGGCAGTGCACTGCAGGGGGGATGCAACGTGTATGGAGGACATCACATTATACACAGAGACACAGGGACGGTATGGATGGCTGGGGTTGGACTGCACTGTGAGGTGCATGCAGCGCCATGACACATGTATGTACGCCGCACAGTGCAACACCTGTGCAGGCACAGTGCCATCACTGCCAGCATGCACACAGCCGCTGTGCAAACACTGCATGCCACCACATGGCAGTCTCCTTCTGCCCTGCAGCCAACACAGTGGTGGCACCCAGGTATGATGGTGCACCATGGTGGTGGGACACACACAGCAGGGGTACTGGGACACACACACACGGCGGACGGATAAGTGTCACACACCCAGTGGTGGCTACATGATACCCCTGCTGCGTCCTGGGTGCCGTGTGTGGCACAAGCACCGTCCCTCATGAACCGCACACCATGATGCATGTCCAACTGTGCCAGGCAGCCCATGCATGAACCACGGCTACAGGCCACTGGCACCACAGACCATGGTGAGCCTGCAGACAGTGGGAGTTTGGTGTGGGACTGTGTGTACACCTGGCAGGTCTAACACAAGGTTGCTTCAACCCACAGTGTATAGAATGTCCGAGGAGCCAGGTGCGCTGGTGGCGGTAACTAAACTTCACATGGGATGAGGAGGGCATCATCAAGGCATGCCATCTATGCCTGGATGTACTCACTGGCAGGGGTGGCAGCAGGAAGGCACATGCAGTGAACTGGGAGGAGGTGGCCCGGCATGTGAACGCAGTTGCACCATACAACCACACAGTGCAGGAGTGCAGGAAGCATTATAATGACGGGCGACAGAGGGCCAAGGAGGGTGGCCAGCATCCAGGCCTCCCTGAGGTGGACAGGGGTGGACCTGGCTCGGTGTCACCGCTGAGCCCAACGAGGCCCTTCTGGCTGCCAGTGTGTCAGGGACATCCATGCATGGCGTCCTTGGGGGTGGCTTCCAGATGGGGGGGCAGCTTACCACAGCATGGTGAGTAACTGTGCACTCTGTCTGCACCCGCCATGGGCAGGCATGTGTACCCAGTTGTGTGTGGCTGACTGTGCATTGTGCCATGTGCGTCCTGTGCATTAACCATGTCTCCCTTTCTGTCTTCCACAGCTCCATTGCGACTCCATGGCGCGGCCGTGGCCGACAGCGCGGCCCCCATAGGCAATGATGTGGGCCCACCCCTTGGAGCCATTGACAGTGATGTGGTCATGTCCATGCTCTACACACCTTTGGTCATGGCACCTGTGGTGGAGGGCCCTGCAGAGCCCTCCACCAGTGATGGCAGTACTGCAGGTGGGTACATCACATGGTTGGGGGCCTGGCTGGGTTGTCTGATGGTGACCCAGAGGATGTGGTGGACATAGCAGATGCACTTATCATGCTTGCCAGTGGCATGCAGGGTGAGACATTAGCACCGATGCATGTTCCACCGTCAGCAGCACCACTGCCATGGGTGACTGCAGTGCACACAGCCTGGGGCGCCTGTGCATGGGACCCTGGGTGCCAACAACGTCCCCACTGTGCTGTACACTGGTGCAGTGGTGGCATGTATGCCTGGGGCTGTGCCACCCCTGCACCACTGCCCAGCACAGTGCAGGCAGTGTCAGTGGCATCAGGCAGGGCACCAGTGGGCATGCACCGCTACAGTGGGACCACAGGAAGACATGCTTGGACAGCAGGTAACTGTGCCCAGCTATTATACGCACACAGCACAGCCTGACAGGGTGCGTCCACCACCCATGAATGATCCTGGTGAAGCTGCCCATTCCCCAATTCGCTGGCACCACCCACATGCTGCATCACCTGCCGATGACATGGGTGTCTACCTTAACCTGTTACGGGCAACTGTCGATGGTCAGGAGGCACTCTGGGCAGAGTTCCATAGCCATCGGGCTGTCATGGTCCAGGAGCATGAGTCTGTGGCAGCATGGCATGCTCAGATGCTGGCTGAGATATGCCTCATGTGGGTGGGCATGACCGCAGCCATGGAGTGGATCACAGCCGCTTGGAGGCAGTGGCTGTGTCCACAGCATGCCAATGGACAACGCGCATAGTCGGACACCCAGGAGCACATCCTGGACACCTGTCGATGGGACCAGGTGGGCCCCTGCTGACCCCATCGCCACTGGCATCCACCCCACCGGCCATGGCTCAGCCAGGGGCGTGGTTCAGCCACCCACTGAGCACCCGTTCACCGGTCTCAGTGGAGCACCCCTATGGGCTCCCTGGGGACACCCCCTGTGGCTGGTGGAGGCACCCTGATCACCAGTTGCTATGGCAGAGGTCACCCACGTGTCTGTGGTGGTCGTGGGGTGGCCCTGTGATGTCCATGCCCAAGGGCCTGTGGTGGTGGGTGGCATGGTCATGCACACTGGCCGCCCTGTAGGTGGTGCCAGTGCCACTGTGCATGGTGGTCTCCAGCCACACGGTTGTCCTGGCACACCCCTGTGTCACCTGTGCTTGTGCACTTGTGTGTGTGTGTGTGTGTGTGTGTTTGTGTGTGTGTGTGTGTGTGTGTGCTGCAGTCGTGCCATGTGTCATGGGTATGATGAGTGCATTACTGTGCATGCAGTGCCCATGTACAAGCCACAGTGCACACTGACCCGTGACAGTGTGGGCGTGGCCTGTGTGGTTCTGGTGTGGTACATGCAGTGTGTGTGTGTGTGTGTGTGTGTGTCCCACCGTGTGCATGCGCCCGCATGTGCACCCTGGTGTGGCATACAGTGCCTGCCTTGCCCCTGCCATGGTGTCCCTACACTGTGGTGCCCACACATGCACATGTACCAACCTGCATACTCACCTGCGTGTCCCGAAGTGTTCCTCCACCACTCTGCTGCGGTATGCCCGTGCCATGGCTGCCAGCCTTGGATCCCTGCACCCGTGTCCATCGTCAGCTTCATGTTCCTCCAGGTGTGCCCAGCTGCGCCCTTCCCTGACCCCTCCTCCTCCTCCCTGGAACTGTTGCCCTCGCCGGCCTCAGCAGGTATCCCATGGTCTTGGGTCATGTTGTGTAGGCATACAACAGGCCAGGAATACGCCACAGGCCTTTTCAGAGCTGTACTGAGGACACTGCCTGACCAGCACAGTCACCAGAAAAGCATCTTCAGCATGCCAAAGACATGCTCGATGATGGTGCATGTCACAGCATGTGCCTCATTGTAGCATTCTCTGCCACTGTTCTGGGTCGTCAGAAGGGGTGAGGAGCCAGGGGACGCAATGGGTATGCAGCATCACCTGTGGGGGTAGATGTGTCTCCATTAATTTATGGTATTACACTGTAGCGTGTGACCTGACCCCCATCTCGCCCTGTGTTTTGCACCCCTGTCCTGCCCCCCCACCCATGCTGCCGCATGCCTGGCAGTCCTGCTTCCCCTGCCCCTGCCTGCCCCGTCCATCCTATGGCGCACATCAGGACCATGCCACCCTGCTGCTGCCCCAGCACCGTTCCACATCCCTGCTGGCCAAGTGCCCCCAAGCCTGTGGTCTCCCACCCATGGCCTGCCCCAGGTGTCCCGGGCATGGTGGCCACCCCCCCGGGCTGCTGGAGCACAGTCACATGTACCTAACAGGTGTCCAGTTATGATGTCCCCAGTCTTGAAACTTGCACAGAGCGCTGACTGGTGCCATATGTATGCATCACTTGCACTCCCAGGGTGTGTGGCACAGACATTGGTGATGCATCCATTGGCAACACACACCACCTGGCTGTTCACTTGAATGGTACCCTTCCGTTCATGTTGTGATGCCCTCCTCACCAGGTGGTGGTGCGGATTGCCACATGGGTGCAGTCGATGGGCCCTATGACACCTGGCATGTGTGCCACCCTGTGGAACCCTGCATGGCTTCTGTCCACTCTGCCTGTGTGCTGGGGAATCCAGATGTATTCGGAAGCATGCGGTAGCAGTGTGGTGAGGAACTGTGTGAGGAGGTGGGTTGTTGAGGCCTGTGATATGCCAATGGTGTCCTCTGTTGGCCTCTGTAAGGTTCCCATGGTGAGCAGGCACATGACCGTTGTCACCTTGGTCTCCACCGTGATGGCGTGTCCTCGTGCAGTGGGTGCCTGCATCACATCATGGAACAGCTCACATAGCTGCCTCAGCATGGCCCTGTTGAGGCGGTATTGCCCAACAGTCTCCACCTCTGTCAGCTGCTCGAAGGACAGCTGGGCACGGTACCTCCATGGGGCCGGCCGCCTTCGGTTACTTCTGGTGCCCTGCCTCCTCCTCCTCATTGGGGTACCAGCAATGGAGACTGCTGCTGGGTTCATCCCCTCTGTTGCTGTAGCCTGTGGTGTGGATGGCTGTCTGTGCCTCTCTCTCTATTATGACTTGCCCTCTGTGTGTGTCCTGCTGTTGTCATTCCATTGACGGCCTGCTGGTGTGCTGGACTTAAGTCTCCTTCTTTTGTACTTATCTTTTTAGGCGCATCCTGGCTTTGCACTGGAGTTGCTCCATTACAGCTCCTTGGTTTTGCTCAGTGGATAGGGATGCACGGTGTATGCATGGGTACTCCCCTGTACATCGCCCCATGTCATTATGTTGTGCCTATGGTGCATGTCTTTGTGTAGTCCTGCGTTTGCACTGAGCTTCCTCCTGTGCCCTGAATCACTTTCCGGCACATTTCCGCACTTGTGCTGGTGCATCTGAAATTCATCAGGCGCATCTGTTTTGTGAATCCTGCCCTATTAGTTTAGTTAAATAAATGCTCTAAAGCTACCGTTACTTAAAATTTTCTAACAGAGGCTCCTTTTCTTTAAATTTTTAAAAATGCATTCAAAACCAAAAATAATCATTTAACAGGGGTTAACATGCCAGCACACAATGCATACTTCATTGTTCTCATTGCTTTTTGCAACTATATTGACAATTGTTTCTACCGTACTGTCATATTTTATATTTGACAATAATACAATATGACCTCACTTGTCAGTGCTTTTTATGATTACATTTTCCCATTTTTATGTTTGCTTGCACGCATGTGCAAGAAACATAGTGCCATCATCCGAGTTTTCGGAGGTGTGTCACCCCCTTTTCCAATTCAGTCAGTGTGTTGGTAGGCGTGGCCCCAGTCCTCTGATGCATGCTGGAGCTGTCTATGACAGCTCCAAAATGCAGTGGAGTACAGTTGAAAGGGGGAGCTATGCTTCAGTGAGCAGCGATAAGATATAGCCTGCTCATGCATGCTCCCCCTACAAACACACACACACACACACGCAGGCATACTGCGTGCAGCCCCCCACGCACACACTGTACAGCCAGGGGTGCCCAATCCCCAGTCGGCTGTGCTGCGCCCCCCCAAAAGCCTTCCACATGCCACGCTGGGTGCCCACCCCAGCGTGGCAACTCATTGTGTAGCTGACGGAGGTGCCCAATCCCCTGTCGGCTCCACTGCCTCTCCCCCAGAGTACAGGGTGCCACGCTGGGAGCCCACCCCAGCATGGCAACTGATGCTATGGCCGATGGGGGTGCCCAATCCCCCGTCGGCTCCACACACCCCCAACCAGCCATCCTTGTGCCATGCTGGGAGCCCACCCGAGCATGGCAAATGTCCCACGCCGTCATTTTAAAACAAAAACCTGGAAATAAAACTGTCACTTCGTGATTCTCCCTGCCCCTCCCACAACCGCACCCACCCACTGAGCACCCTGCATCCCTACACCCCTTACCCGTACTTATCTCCGGACCTCGGCATGACGATCTTCGGTGGACCGGGAACACGTCTGCACTCTTCAAAGCCGACCGCGAACTGAGGAAACGCCGGTAAGCTGTATAATGGGATAGATAGGGTTTTTTCAACTTTATTGCATATCTCAGGCATTTTTTGGAATTTTTGCACCAAATTTTCAATATGGGGTTTTTGGGACCCCTTCTCATGAATGCTGTCACTGTCATGGCGTTACTCGGGCCCAAAAGGTGATTTTTCAGCCACTGCGCAAAATCACCTTTCTGGAATGATTAACGAAATGACACTGCAAGTGTTCATAAGGTGGCCTCTCAAGAAGCCTATTTTGAAAATTTGGTGGAAAAATTCCAAAAAATGACTGTTTTACAAGTGTGCGTTGCACAGTTCCTACGCAGGCTCGTAAATTCGCGAATTTTCAATATTTTCACTCCAGATTTTCAACATTGCCATTTTACCATACCTTCTTATGAACAGTACAGCTGTCATTTTTGACATCTCACCCAAAACGTGTTTCTGTCCATGTAGCGCACAATGGTGCAGTCGGTGTGCGAAATCAATGTACGGCACAAATTAAGAAAATCACAATGATGCTGTTCATGAGCAGAGGTCTTAAAATGGCTATGTTGAAAATTTGGTGAAAAAATTCCTACAAATGACTGTTTTACGAGTGTGCGTTGCGCAGTTCCTACGCCCGCTCGTAAGTTCGCGAATTTTCAATATTTTCACTCCAGATTTTCAACATTGCCATTTTTATGCACCTCCTTATGAGCAGTACAGCTGTCATTTTTCACATCTTGCCCAAAATGTGTTTCCGCCCATGTTGCGCACAATGGCGAGTCGGTGTGCAAAATCAATGTATGGGACAAATTAAGAAAATCACAGTGACACTGTTCATGAGCAGACATCTTAAAATGGCTATGTTGAAAATTTGGTGAAAAAATCCCTAAAAATGACTGTTTTACGAGCGTGCGTTGCGCAGTTCCTACGCACATTCGTAAGTTTGCAAATTTTAAATATTTTCAATCCAGATTTTCAACATTGCCATTTTATTACACTTCCTTATGAGCAATACAGCTGTCATTTGTCACATCTTGCCTAAAACATGTTTCGCCACGTAGCGCACAATGGCGCAGTCGGTGTGCGAAATCAATGTATGGGACACATTAAGAAAATCATAGTTACACTGTTCATGAGCAGAGGTCTTAAAATAGCCATGTTGAAAATTTGGTGTATTCAAACAGTGTCAACTTATCACAATGCCAGTTACTAGACTGCTAGACTACTGTAATGCTCTCTACCTTGGGGTTAGAGGGGGTATGCTGTGGTGCCTGCTGATGCTGCAGAACACAGCTGCTCAGTTACTTATGAGCCTTTCTAGATTGTGCCATATTTTGCTGGTGTTTTATGATTTGCAGTGGTAACTGGTGAAGTGGCATACTGCATCTCATTTAAAGAATGTTTGTTAACCTACAAAGCCCTACATGGGCTGGGCCCAGACTACCTGACTGAGCTCCTGCACCCACACATCCCCTCTTGCCCACTGCGCTCTGCCAGGGAGGGAACTCTAGTGGTTCCAAGGACTAGATTAAAGTCTTCTGGGGACTGGGCTTTCTAGGTAGTGGGCCCGCTCTTTTGGAATTAACTACCCAGCGCCTCGAGGGATTCCTTTTGGTGGAGGTCTTTAAAAGGGGCCTGGAAGCATACCTATTTCATCAAGCATTTGGGGAATATTAGTAACTTTTTACCTGAGCACATCCTTAACTGTTAATCTGTTCTATTGTTTATTGTGTTGTCCGAGTTATACATAGTTATTTATTTGTTATTTATTCTTGTGGGTTTAAAGTGGTTGGGATAATTGTATTTATGTTTTTATGTATCATTGTCATATTGCAATGGCACTCTGGGCCTCCAGGGAAGGGTGCCACAGACAAATAAAGACTACTAATACTACTAACTCAGTTGAGGCCAGGACAGGTGAAAGCCTTTAACTCAGGCCTCCTGGGAGGGGTCGTGTCTGTCCCAGGTGACAGAAAACATGGACTGAAATTTTAAAAGGATATCATCTGCACTGGAGGCAGAAGAGGGGTCTGGCAGTATAGCCTACAGATTTGCATAACGGGCTGTGCATGAGCTTGGTACATTCAGCAGATCTGGGTTTGAGTCCCACAACCTCCACTTGCATACTGCATGACAATGACCAAGTCACTTAATCTCCTCAGTGCTCCCGGGTCACCCATGAAAACAGGGCTTGGGCCCTGTTATCCTTACCTGGTTACCAAAGAATAACAAAACAAAACAAAAGAGAGATGAGTGACCAATCAGAGACAAAAGAAATAATAAAGAATAATAGAACTATCAATGTAAATATTATTATTAAAGGAGAATTGCGCTGAACCTGCAGGTCATCTTTCCCCACAGAAGATGGTTTTTAAGTACTGGTTAAATCCCTTTATTGTTCCATCTATACATGCCTTTTAGTAACCTTAGTAGGTGTTTCTGCTTAACAGTCTAGTGCTAAGTACCATTTTAGAACAGCATGATGTAGTTTATGTCCTTCTCAGCCAAATAATTCTATACTAAAACATGGATGCATTGTATCAACTGTAGAAGAGTAGAACAGGGACATAAACTACATCATATAGTTATAAAATGGTTCTTACCAGCAGCATGTCAGTCAGAAATACCCACTAGGATAATTAAAAAGCCTGGATAGCTGGACTGAAAACAAAATTAGAACCAGTATGTAAAAAAACAGCTTCTACTGGGAAAAATGACTTATAGAGTCAGCAATGTTCTCCTTTAAGGTACTGGAAAACATAACTGAAAGTATAAAGGTCCCCAATAGATGTGCATTAAAAAGAAATGGAGTGATTCCACATGCAATATGTATGTAAAACATGTAGTCTGATACCTCTTATTTACAGTCACACTGATTATTCAAACTGCAAAATATTAGTAAATTCCTAATGTTACAAAGTTCATTACGCCAGACTGCCTATCATATGTCCTTAAGCCCCAACCCTGACTGTAAAGAACAGGGGCACTGTTTCAAAAAGGGTTTCTCTCATTCTGAGCCAATGGAAAAAAATTTTGATGATGGGTGACAAGAAGTGCAGTGGTAAATAATTGTATGGAATATAGTGGCCACCTCGTCCAATGGACAGTACCACCAACGGGGTACTATTTCCCTTGTAGTGCAGTTTTGTTGGTTTGAGGTCATGTAATCAGCATGAGGCCTGTTCCCACAAGCTTCTGGCTCAAAGGTGTGAGGGCAACTGCTGAGCCACACTTACTCCTGTTAATACAGTTATGTATTTTTGTTTATCTGTTAAATCTTGATAACTGTCCAAGGTTAGTTATCATTTTGACAGCAAAAGACAGACTGGGTAATTAACTTGTACACATTTTACATTATTAAATTGATAAGAAAAACCAGGCAATTTGATTGGCTAAATGTTATCATGTAACTATGCATTATTCAGGCACAGAAGCACATATCATTACCTCTTTACTTAGTAGGGTTTTTTTTGTACTTTTTGTTTATTGATTTTGTAAGCAAAAACTTAACAAGACAAAATTACATAGGAGAATAGCATTAAAAAACAGCACCATCAATGAAATACAAAATCACACATACCCCCATAATGCAAAGCACCATGGGCTGTATATGCAAATCACCACAGTATATTATGCTGGTTCAACTTTAAGCAGAAATGCATAGTACCAAAAGGTCTTTCACACAGTCTGCAGAGGGTGCTTACAGAAGACACATACATGTGTTTCGTCCCACCAGAACTTATCAGCGTGCCTCATCTGTTTGACACCCCAGTAGAATGAACCAGCTACCCTAAGATGGTCTATCTGGGTTATGTTGTGGTGAACCCAATAAAACCAAAAAACAAGCTAAAAGACAAAGAACCTCAGTGTGCAAGCACTGAGGCAATGATTACCCCAAAGGGCACTGGCCAGGAAGCCAAGTTTCAAAGAAATACAAAAATCACACATACCCCCATAATGCAAATCACCACAGTATATTATGCTGATTCAACTTTAAGCAGAAATGCATAGTACCAAAAGGTCTCTCACACAGTCTGCAATGGGTGCTAACAGAAGACACATACATGTGTTTTGTCCGACCAGGACTCATCAGTGTGCCTCGTCTGTTTGACACCCCAGTAGAATGAACCGGCTACCCTAAGATGGTCTATCTGGATTATGTTGTGTTGAACCCAATAAAAACAAAAAAGAAGCTAAAAGACAAAGAACCTCAGCGTGCAAGCACTGAGGCAATGGTTACCCCAAAGGGCACTGGCCAGGAAGCCAAGTTTCAAAGAAATACAAAATCACACATGCCCCCACAATGCAAAGCACCATGGACTGTATATGCAAATCACCACAGTATATTATGCTGATTCAACTTTAAGCAGAAATGCATGGTACCAAAAGGTCTCTCACACAGTCTGCAAAGGGTGCTAACAGAAGACATATACATGTGTATGTACCATCAATGTTCACTTGCAAAGAAGTAATGAAAGGCACCCCCTCTGGTGGTACATCATGGGAGGAATTCCCAATTAAAACTGCATATACACAATTATATATCCAATGCATGCAGCCCAGGAAGGACAACAGTGAATCACAAAAGGATGTGTATATACAGACTTACCCTATTACCAAGGTGACTCTGTTTTAAAGGCACAAATCTGGGGTGTTTATTTGTAATCACAATAAGGCACTCCAGGATGTGCCTAGTTGTGTTATAATTTAAAATGGCAAGACAAAATCTAGAAACTTTGTTGGTTAAAACAGGTCACCTGATTGTGAATTAAATCTTTGTAGATGAGCTTCAGTCTCCCTTCTATACCTCCAAAATGCATGTTTTTTGCACCACATCCATGTTATAATCACAACAATACCGTTGTATGCCAGCTATTTATCATTTGTAACTCTGTTTCATTTTTTTTCATTGTATTGTTTCACTGTTACTGTTATTTCTCATGTGTTGTTATTTCTGTCAGTGCCATCTATATGGCCTGGGTCGTGCCTGAAAGAGGTCCCTTGGATCAGTGCACTTACCCGGTAAACAAAGACATAAATAAATAATAATACACTTTAGAGTATGTTTTAAAGCACTTGTGATGCACTTTCCAGGGTTTGTGAGGACACTCTGTCTTTGGCCGCATGCCTCACAAAACCCTTGGCGCATGCATCACAAATGCTTTGATGCATACCCTGTCGTGCATTGCTGCTTGCATAATGGCACTTCTCAGATGTGTAAAGCTCTTGGCACTGCCTCGTACGTGTTTTTCCGAGGCATGCAGTTATCCCCCAGTATCCTATGGCTAAAACAAATACCATACTCAAACTTCATTGGCTAACAACCATGAGGGCATCCGTGCAAATAACCACAGCAAAAAAATGCCAGTCAACAGGTTTGTTGTTTGCCTTCATACTACTTAGGCCTTCTTTGCCTGCATATAAAAATTCCATTCCTTAACACAGTGTGTTAAAAAAAACCCTGACTGGGTTAGTACATCACTTCCAGTCCCAGGCTCCCAACACACCTCACCTGTTCTTGTTGCACTCTCACGCTCTGGGCTCCGACACAACAAGAACAGGGTGGACAACTAACATCCAAACTCAGAGCTATCCCTCTACCTACCATTACCACATTGCTTCCTGTTGTCATTTTCTGTGGAACCTATTAAAGCAGTGCCACCTACTCCCCATATAAAAATGGAACTCTTTTTCTTACTGTACACCTGCACCATAAAAAAAAAAAATCATTAACTTTTTTTAAGGTTTTTGTATTTATTATGTACACAAAAACCTTTGGACAATAGTAATACTACACTCCAAGCTCTTGTATGTCATGGGATTTTACCACTTATCAGGTGCATGAGTCACTCAGCCTGTGGCCTCATGATTCACAAAACACGGGAGACATGACAATATCCAATGATTTACCACAGCCTGTCATGTATCATTCAGTAAATAATGCACACCCTGTCACACCTTGTTGCTTAAATGGTAAATGGAGCAAACAAAAATCTCTATTCCTGGTTATTTTATTATACTGCCGAATAACTTCACAACAAAAACATTTATTATTTGATTGTATGGTTATACAATAAAATACATTTTTATTACGAAATAATTAGGCAAGGCAATAAAGTGACCAGGAATATGTATATACATTTGTAGAAATTAAACTTTGTTTTAAACATTCTGTATTGAAAATAATATTTTAGCTGAGCGGCACTAGGGCTCTTTTCACAAATTAAGTAGCTGATTATGAGTAAATTAACACAGACTGGACAGTTTACTGTTGTAATTCATTCCATGGGTACAAATTCAAGGGGAAAAAAGTTTCTTTAATGCAAAAGCACAGTTGCGCTTAATTGGTATATTTGAAGCAAATTGAACAATTCACAAGGTGGAATGCCAGGTCCTGCAGTTATACTTGTAACTCTCTAAACCTATTATTTTAAGTGGTAAGATCTTGGTTATAAATGATGTCAATGTCTGGCCGAATTTTAAAAGGCATATTGTGCCCCCAAGACCCTGGGACTGGGTGAAAAGCCATGAACATTGAGAAATGGTGTTATTACAATCTGAAAATGAAGCTGATAACTGTGAAATTGTTCTCTCTTCCTGTGGGGAGTTGAACTTCATCTGACCTTTCCAGCAGAAAGCAGCTCAATCAAAGGTGCTGATGGCATGCTGGCCTTGAATGAGAGAATGTGCAGTTAATAAGAAATAATAAATCAATATGCTGTAAGTCCACATCTTAACTTCCGTAACACTCCCACTACTTCTAGATTGGACTTCAAAGAGTTAGATTTATTTTCTTTTTCGTAAAAAATAGTCCTGTATAGCAGGGATATGAATTTGATACTGCGAACTTTGACATTTCTGGGAAGATTAAACAATATGAGAGCTTCTTTCCCTGGCTTAGTTTACATGAAAGGCACACATTCCATCTTGTTTCTAAAAGACTGAGCTTTACTATTCAATTTAAATGTTTGAGTGAATAATAACATGATGACCCACTGAACAGAGGGAAAACAATCTGCATCTTAGACATTCCAGTCTACTTTGTATTCATGTGTGCCATGGCTTTGATAAATAACTTGATGATTTTCATATCACATTGTAGAATTCATTATGGAAAGATTCATTTTTTTGGTTTTCCAGCTCTTAAGGTCGCCACACAATTAAACTGAATTTGTATTCATAATGCAGTGGTTTTGCACAGAGATTGGATTTTTCTTTTCACTATTTATTTACCTAAGATAACACAACTGAGCTGTCACATCTCATTTATAGTGGGATCATGCTTCTCAGCACAATGTTACAGCTTAGAACACTGAAGCAAAGGGAAGCCAGGTGAATTACTCAAGGTCATACAGTGAAAGACAGCCCACCAGTGCAGCAGCAGTGCTGTCCCTCATACTGCCAACGACCTAGGTTTGGTAAGGCAACTGGGCCATCAAAGGGCTGGGGGGGGATTGAGAGTTCCACTGGTTGAGAGGTTGCCTTGTTCTGAGCAAAACGTGATGCTTGGGTGTCTACTGGTATAGGTGCAGCTTGGAGCAGCTAAGGGGAGGTGGACACTCACAGGCTCCACATGACATCACACAATCCTGTGCATGTACATACATTGGGACCCTTGCATGTGAGTAGTCCCCAGTTACGGGCTTAAAGTGGAAATAACTCCCTACAGGCACTTGCATGATGTCTGGTACACTCAGGGTCTGTGTAGTCTGTCATACCCTCTATCACCCATAGGGTATCCAGACAGGGGACCTCACCTGGCCCTGCCTCAGGGAAAAGCCAATTGGTCTGAAACTGGAGGCTACAGTTGGGGTGCTGGAGCTGGGTGGTTGCCAGGAGCAGAGGAATTGGTGACCAGGATGTAAAAAAATGCAAATTAAAAAATACTGGAAGTCACACAGTGAGTCAGCAACTGCGGTGGGACTTGATCCTAGGTCTACTGCTTCCTAGACCTGTGCTTTTACCCATTAGACCACACTGCATTAAATTTGGCCATTGTGACAGTGGATTATGATGAATTCAGTATTTCACTGGTGTCTGCTAGGTTTATGGGAAATGGCAAGTTGCAGAAGCCTCATCTACTGTGATGACTCACAAAGTAAAAAGTCAAAAGTGTTGCACTGAAACGGCATTATAAAGGAATAACATCTGAGATCCAAACTATACACTGCAGACATCGTTTTAGGTGGTTGAGAGATAGCTGACACTCACATGTTACCAAAGTATCACATGTTACTAGTATTTAGTTCACATCCACACCTAGGTAGCCTTCCACTGAGCATGCTCAGTCACCAGAACAGTCTTCAAGATTGACTCCTCCTGCTACCACCCAGCCATATGGTTCTACAGCTCCTGCTTCTTGGACTCCTTGTCAAGTAACTTTCCTGATTTGCCCTACTTCTTTGCTTTCAGAAGAGATTTAACATCATACATAACACAGGACACATCAGAACTCATTCACTCTTACTTGGTTCATAAAAGGGCAGCCAGTCATGCAATCACACAATTAAAAGAAACAATTTTAACTCATTGAAAAACTCAGGCTAGTTACACAAGCATAGAAAATCCTTGTAATTCCTTTAAATTGAATGCTGTATTATTTATCCCCCTCTACGATGAAGACCTGTGAGAGGTCAAAGCATCGTGCGTCTGTCTCTGATTTAATTGTTATATTTTGCCACTGTAGTACTTCATCAAATAAATAATGCAGCACTGAATTTAAAGTACATTCTATGCTTCTGTGACTATTGCAACTTTTCCAGCGAGTGTATATTGTTCCTGAAAGGCCTTTCAGAAGACAACATTTTCCACAAGCCCCTCTGGTGACAAATGCTCTGAGAAGCTGGGCCAACCTCCCACAGACACTGCTTCCTTGAGGTTTGTATGGTGCATAGTGGCTGACAGAAAGCAGGGTGCTACCAAACACTGAGCACTGGGCTCAACTTATCCTGTCCTACTGGAGTCCAGTGTGCCCCCCCCTTCCTCTGAAGATAAACAACAGGGAAGAGTCTGCTCCAGACAAATCCTACCTAAGTCCTAACCACTTCTGGAGACAATGACTCACCAAACAATGTAATCAGCTATTGTCATATGTTATCATTCCCCAGTTGGTAACAGTACTGTTAAAGACAACTTTTAACAGTACTTTCACCAACTGAGGCATTCAAAATATGATAAAAGCTGACTACGTTGTTTAGTGAGTGAGTCATTGTCTCCAGAGTTGATTTGGACCAAACATATCCAGGGCACAAGGGAAGACTACCCTGGTGAAGAATTCCATTTGAGAATATCCATCAGGAGGTATGTCTCCCTCCTCTGGACCTCATCCAAAGGAGTGTCCAGAGCCATAATTATTTGGTCCCATAGGGCTGAAAATGATCCCAGGACCCCCAGATGGACTGTATAGTCGAAGAGTCACCCTGCACAAGGTCAACCTAATCAACAAGGTCTCTGAATCAGAGTCTGGATAGAGGAGCACTGACTGTAGACAAGAGGTGTGGACTACTCTCTCCAATAGGGTGACAACCACCAACAGAAGATGTGGGAGTCCAGACCTCTGCCTCAAGTGCTGTGATGGTATACCTACCCTCAGCTGCAGGAGCGCCACTTGGATGGGTCCCTGTGGCACTGCCAAGCCAGAGGGGGAACAGCTGGATTCTGAACTGGTACTGGTGTTGAGGGAGGCAGCCACATCCAGTACGGGTTGACCAGGAGAATCAGTATGACCATGGGCTAGAGCTCAATGTGTCCATTACTACTATGCCATTCTTTTCCACGTGCAACACTGTCAGCATCCTTAGTAGGATCCAAAGGGAACAAGTCTGACATTGACCACTGTGGCCAATCTTGGTAGTGGCATTGAGACTGAGATTGAGAATGCAACCTAAATTGAGTGTCAAAAATGTGGTTGATGTGGTGCTGGGGCCTGCTGCTATGGGTACCTCACAGCTTCTGATTGGGCTGGAGATTGCATTGAAGTCTGGATCACTGGTGGAGGCTGCACCTGTGGATGCTTGGCTGGGAGCTCAGTTGTGACCACCTCACTCTTGGGTTGGGGCTCAGGCATCTGAGTGAGGTAAGAATCTTCACCCTCACATGACTCCTCACTGATAGGGTTGACAGAGTTTATCGATTTACTCATTGACCACTAGATCAGTCAGCCATTCCAATGGGAATGCTGCCTGCAGACCTCCTGGCTAAAATGGTAGTACAACATCCAAGTTAACTAACTACTCTCAGTCACAGAAAATGTAAGCAATCCCTCAACTGTCTGTGCTCCCATGATTGATGACAACCTTTCTATTTATGCTTACTGTAGTAAGGAGGGAGATGACATCTCCTCGGAAGGAATAGTAGGCTAGAAGAAAATCCTGAAAGCCCTCATCTTCAAAAGGGGTCACCGTATCAGCAGTGTATTCCTCAACTGACAGCAGCTCATGGACCAGAACTTCCCTGTTAGCCACCACATATTCTTTTAAGGCCCGCAACTGCACTGCGGACACTGTAGTCACAGATGGTTTGCACACCTGAGGTCTACCGCTGAAGCAGCCCCATTTATTTTTCAATAAATGGGTGCATGGATTGGCACCATGTACAGTGCACTTTATCATGGCTCTGGTCTAGCAGTAGAACAAGCATCATGTCTGGCAGACACAAACATCTTCTGCATGCACATGATACACCACTTAAATCCCACCTTACACTTTGTTTCCATGGTGAATCGATAATGGAGCAGGAACTACAGGATGAGTGAATTAAGTCAAAGAAACAAACATTTAACAAAAATCACAAGGAAGTGCTTAGAAACTAGCAGAATCCTCTAACAGAAGCAGGAGCTATGAAGGCAGAGGCCTGTTTCTTCCAGCATAAAGGGGTGGAGTTAGAGGACCACATGGTTGAGTAGGAGGAGAAGTCAAGCTTGAAGAATGTTCTGGTGACTGAGCATGCTCGGTGGAAGACTGCCTAAACGTGGATCATGAATTGAATCTAGCTGGTGGCTTCAGCTACAATTTATATATTTTGTTAATAAAAAATTAACTTTCATATAGGCCCATAATATAAGCATTTACAAAAGTCATACAGCAAAGTCATCAGGTTTTCTTTGCAAATCCAAAGATTGATAAACCTAGTGGATGTTCCTACCACACATTCCATGTTCATGAATTTTCTTTCTATTTGAGCGTCTGTCTGTGTGCCTTTCTGCCAGAATGTCTGTCTGTCTGTCTACACCTTACCTGCATAGCACATAACTCAGTCCATCCCCAGTAACTGCTGGGATGTGGTCTTTAGGCCTCCAGGCAGTGAGCTCTTGGTAGGCTGGTGTTATTTAGGTTCTTACAAAGTTTAAAATAGTGGTGCCTCCACTCAGAGAGTCTCTAGACTTACAGAACAGGTTTCTACCCCCCAGGAAAATATTATGCTGGTCCCCTAAGACCTTCCCAGAGCACCTGCAACCGCAGTAAACAAAATAGCAATAATAACACAATAGACAAAAAAAATTAGCAGAATGCAATAAATACAGTTAAAACTAGGCATGGGCGGGTAGTGAAATACTCTACCCTAAATGTTACCTGTGGGTACCTCTAAACTACCCTAAAGCACCCTAAAAATACCCCAGTGAAAAACAGGTTGGTGGTTACAGTTGGGTGGTTACTACCCTAATTCTTCTATAATGTATGGTAGAACATTGTTAACCCACAAAAATCATCATTTCCCAGTGTTGCTAACCCATCGATGTGACGTTTCATCCTTGTTAACCCATTGATAGTACGTCACATCAATGGGTTAACAACTGGGAACAGTCTGCACATGTGCGCACATTCATTCTCTCAGGAATCGATGGATGCACGCAGCGGTGATGGAATGATCAAACAGCCATGGCAGTGACTTATTTAAAAAGTAAGGAGCCCTCTTCAATCTTTCTTGGGACCATACACTATAAAAAACAATGTATGGCCCCTCTATTGGCAACCTGTTACTATTAACCGTCTTGAGCTTGCCATGGTGACATAAACCTCTCGAGCTTCGCTCTCAAGGTTTATAGTTAAGTAAGTAATTCATTTATTGGATCATTGTGTGAGACAGGCAGATATGAGAGGCACAACTACTCTAATTGAGCTTGCTACTGTTTCTAAAAATTATACCCATGGTGGGCATTGCTGAAATAAATAGGACTGGTGCAGCTGCTATGAGTGAGTCTGCTCTGTTTCCAAAAACTAATTCCATGGTGAAATTGCTGAGGAAAGGAGGACAAGAGCAGCTGCTCTGAATGACCCTGATGGTGTTTCCAAAAGTTATACCCATGGTGGGCACTGCTGTTGCTTTCACCAAGTGCAGCAGAGAATCTGGCTGACAATGCCAACTTATTAAAGTCTAATGTTTACCAATGGCCCTAACCTGAAAACCTAATACGGCCTTAAAAGGCTATTTGCTTTACTAACTGTAGTGAAGTCTGTCACAAATGCACTCAGCAGGTCAGGCCCTCTGCTGCCACAGTGCCAACCTCAGAGCGCAATAGTGTGAACAGTTAACAGACAGGGTAACACTCCTGTCTGCTTGTGGGTCCGAATCACCTTTAGTCTCAAGTTCTAGGGGGATTCAAATTGTGAACTTTACGCTAGTGTACCCAATATACAGGCACAGATTCTTACCCTCTTCAGGGATTGTGGTACAATCTTATGCCAGGGGCACCCAGCCAGGCTTCCAAAATGAACCCTTAAAACTCTACAAAAGACTTTAGCTATATTCTTACCTTTTCCCAGTTTAATAATACCATCAAGCTTTTGAACAGTTTTGTCAGTTGTAACCCTCTATATGTCACATGCAAAAAAAAGAACTTGGAAGACCCAGGCAGTATCTTTCAAATATAGATTTTACTAAAATGGATAAAAATTTGAAAATGTAAACACAGAACACTGTATCACAAAGCATACAATCACTTACAAGAAAGCAAAGAAAACTACAGACAAACTCCTACCCACATATGGTTAGATACTCTTCTATAATGTATTACCTCTAAGTGCTTATCAGAGAGTTGTGTGTTTCTCTCTCCCAAGATGGAATACATCCACTAGCTCAGACACAGTATAGTTTAAACTGTGTCTCCCCAAACCCTTTCAATGAGTCATCTAGCTCCTCCTTTTTGAATATAAAAAAATACAAACATGATGCCCAATCAGGAGGTATTTTAAATAATGTGACTTCAGCAAAAACTAGTTCCCCAAATTAGGACAGTCTTTAATCAAGCCTTTCCTCTTTGATCTTAAGCAGTTCCTGTTTTCCCAAGGAACATCAAAGCTTTTTTTTTTTTACAACTTTAGCACCATGGTGGTATAAAAATGTTCTTCCTATAGCAAAGCAAAGTAAAGCACATTTTATTTATATAAGGCGTCCTTCCAAAGCTCCGGGGAACCTTTATACTTATAACATTAAAATCATCAGACAACATAAAACATATAAAAACGTACTAAAACATTCAAATCAATTAGAACTCAAAATATCCCTGAAAACACCTGGTTATACAGATATGTCTTCAGACAATTTTTAAAACCATTAACGTCTGGCTATCTCGTATCTGGCAAGGTAGAGAATTCCACAGGGTAGGGGCCACAAAGGCAAAAAGTCTTCCTCCTGATGTTTTAAGGGATACCCTGGGAATCAACAGCAATCCCTCACCAGAGGAGTGGAGTGAATGGGAGGGGCAGTAAGGATGCAGGAACTCTTTCAGGTAGTAGGGGCCCTGCTCCTGTAGGGCCTTGTAGGTCAGTAAAGTGACTTTGAAGGTAATCCACCACTGTATTGGCAACCAGTGCAAATTCTGCAGTACAGGTGTAATATGACTAGACCTAAAAGCTCCAGTCAGCAACCTGGCCATCGCGTTCTGCATTATCTGCAAGCGGAGGATATCTACCCCCAGTAGCCATTGGTAGAGAGCATTGCAATAATCAAGATGACTGGTGACAAAGCCGTGGACCAAGGTCGGAAGATCATCGGGCGGAACCAGGTGCTTCACCTGGGCTATGTTCCTAAGGTGGTAATAGGAAGACTTGACTACAGCTGAAACCTGCACCCTCAGAGTCAGACCTTCATCAAAAACAATGCCCAGGTTCCGCACCTGGCCAGAGGCAATAAGTGGGATTCCACCAAGACTTAATCCTGTCGGTTTTCCTGCCCATGTCCCTATCATCCTATAACCAGGGTCCACAACCAATACCTCAGTTTTTTTTTTTAGTTCAACCGAAGCCAACTAGCACTCATCTAACTCTGAATCTCCAGTAGGCAGTTGTTAAACACTGCAACGGAATCTAATTCCTGATTAGGTACAAAGGACATATACAGTTGAGAATCATCAGTATAGCAATGAAAACTCAACCTGTACCGCCTTATAATGTTCCCTAGTGGAAGCAAGTACACTGCGAATCACATGGGGGACAGCACCGAGCCCTGTGGAACCCCGCAGGGTAGTCCATGAGGGGCCGAGGAGTAAATTCCCGACACCACTCTCTGAAACCTACCCACTAGAAAAGATTTAAGCCAATTGTGGACTGCCCCCCTCAGTCCACATAAAAAACCACAGGCGCTCGAGCAACACCCCATGATCCACAGTGTCAAATGCTGCTGAGAGATCAAGGAGAACCAAGATCGAATGAGCTCACCAATCTGTTGCCATCAGGAGATCATTAAGTACCCTCACCAGGGCTGTTTCAGTGCTCTGCCTTTTTCTGAAGCCAGATTGGAGAGGGTCATAGATATTGTGGCTGGTCAAATAATCCTCCAGTTGCAATGCGACCACCTTCTTGATAACTTCCCCAACAAAGGGTAGGTTCGAGATTGGCCTGTAGTTAGCTGGGCAGTCAGGGTCAAGGGAGGGTTTTTTCTAAAGTGGGTAAACTACTGCCTCCTTTAAGGGATCTGGAAAAATCCCTCTCCCCAATGAAACTCCCACTATCCCAGCAAGGACTGGGCTGATAACTTCTACACACCCCACTAGTAGGTGTGTAGGGCCCGTATCCAAACTACAGTAGGTTGGTCGCAGAGTCTGGATGATCCTCACTATATCTATGACTACTGGTTGGCTAAAGGTGGACCAGGTCAACTGGGTATTAGTACCACCTGGTTGATCAATGCAAGGACCAATGGGAAGGCACTGGCTGATCTCATTTGTGATGGAGGACACCTTATCAGAAAAGAACTTCGCAAACTCTGCACACTGTTTTTGTGATAATGCTCAACCAGAGTGGAGACAGGCTGGCTTTCACAGCCTGTCCACAGTCTAGAACAGCTGGGCTGGTCTGTTTCTTGCTGTAGCAATTTCTCTGGACAGGAATTATGCCTTCTTATGGGAAATAGCTGATTGATAGACTTCATAATGGTCCATTAATCTAAGTCTGTCCTCCTCCAGGTGAGTTTTCCACCAGTGTCTTTCCAACCTTCTCCCCTGCCTCTTTAATTCATGGATCTCCCCATTAAACCATGGGGCAACCGGATGAGAGGTAAGAGAGCGAACACGAGAAGGAGCAATGATATCCAGTGCCTCAGTAACAGCCCTATTATAGGCTAACACAAGAGGCCCTGGATCAGTGCTATCCTCTGGAATTCCCAAGAGGTCCAGTACCATCATTAGGCCTTGTGAGGTAACTCCTCTTAAAGGATGGAACTGTACCAATTCCCTTGGGGCAGGCCTATGTCAGGGGGCAGTGAAACTGAATCTTAGGAGGTGATGGTCAGACCATCCGACAGGCTCCACCTCCACATCAGAGGTCTCCATCCCCAGGTGAAACACCAAGTCCAATGAGTGTCCTTTCTCATGGGCTGCAGTGGTAATAACCCATGTTAAGCCCGATGAATCCATCAATTGGAGGAGGTTTTGTCCAAACGTTGAGAGTTCATCGTCGACTCAGGCATTGAACTCTCGCAAGATAAGCCATCTGGGATACTCAAATACCCTGTCAGTGAGGAAATCTTCCCATCACCTGGTGGACGGTAAATGAGAAGGATCCTGTAGCCAACACCTGCACCCATTATACACTCACAGGAGTTGGTAGCCTCAACTGGGACCTCCAAGATACCCAGTTCCTGTTTAAAGCAGATGGCAACCCCCCCCCCCGAAGGTCCACTCTCGGGCGGTAAATCACCGAGAACCCGGCTGGAATAGCGGACTCCAAAATTGGACTAGCACTTCCATCCAGCCAGGTCTCGGTGATGAATGCCAGGTCTACAGATGCCATAAGATCGACAATAACTGCTGTTTTATTTTTCATAGACCTGGCATTACTTAAGACCACCCGAAAGGGACTGGAATCCAGGGATGACCCCACTTCCTGCCTGATAAAATCAGAGCCCTTGGGTATGGGCACAAGACAGGGAGACCCCATTCCTGTGCTCATTTCGCCCCAGGGCTTCTCCTGGTTCTCACTGTCCCAATCCATCAGCCCCCCCCATCCCCCTCAAGAGTTCCAGGATCTCCTATTCCATCTGCTTCCACGTCCTCTTATAATACCAAAGGCACGACATCTAAAATACACATCAGATGGAAGCGATGGACAGTCAAATGGATGGAGACCCCTTAGTCTTGCGGGGGAGTACTGCCTGACCGCATTCCTACTTCCCCAGCACATAACTCAGGTATTACAGAGTTCTCAATATTTAATATAATAAACCTCCCTAACCCCCCCTCCCAATTTCTTTAAACTCACTAATTTAAAATATATAATCCCTTTTATGAACAACTTTCCACATGAATACCTCCTAGCTCCTCCCACAATTTTAATTAAAATCACAGAACAATTTTGCTCTGTATTAACACAGCAGTTAGGGTCTAGGGTTTAACTTCCCAATCAGAAAAGTTCCATGCTGCAACGAACAGCCTGTTAAGCTGAAATTCAGGCCCAACCAGGTACTCTCACTACCTGTAGGATTTTAAAATTGATCATAGGCACTCCCACTGCCCTGATCAATAGCTGCCCTAATCAGTAGCTGTTCAAATAATCATATACAATCAAGTTCAGTATTCTCCTCTTGACATAACTTCCCTCCTACTAGGAAATCCTTGAAAGTGGTCCAAATTCAAGATGATGAATCATTAGGCCCTCTCCATGCAACACACCACTTGAGCCAGTCTGCCCACTAACACGGCTCCTACCAGCAGCGGCCCACCAGCCAATACCCGCAGAAAGCCTAGGATACTAGGGGGTTGTCAAACAGTTCCCCAGCTTGCTAACTCTGTTCTCCCGAGTGAAAGCAGAATCAGCCAGCCAACTCTTACACGGAGGCCTCACAGTGTCCCGACAAAATCCACAAAATATTCAATGAAGAACCTCCAAATTCAAATTCCAGGCACAAAAGGAACAAAAAGAAAATCATCCGATGCTGCACAGCAGGACATAGGGCAATAACCAGTCCAAAATCTGGGAGAAAAGGGAGAAAGGAAGAGGTAAGTCAATGCAGCCCCTGGAGACCCCCAGTCAACACAGATGGCCGTGCCGTCCACCGACCATAAGGCAGTCCGCGCTTCTCTTCTCGTTACCTAGCCCCAATCCTCTGACCGGAGCCTAGGGCAGGAACAATATAGGAATCATAAAACTTTACGAGCCCTATATCCTGGCAGCTGGGTCAGTTCTAATTAAGACAGAAAAACAGGAGACCGATAATTAAGCCTGTCTGGTCTTTTAATTACCTCCTTGTTTCAGGTCACTTGACTGTAACTGAAACCTTGGGAGGGGGCACCCATGTCACAACTGCCTTATGTGAGACGATCACACACTACATTTTTATATTACAAATATCACAGAACAGTCATAACCAGCTGGCCAAGAATCACAGAGTCTACTTCTTTCCCACCTGCTAGCCACAGACCAAAATCCATTTCCCCAGTTCCTGACCCATTCCAGTCAAATGTTTTTATTTTATTGAGATTCAGAGCCAGTGTTATGAGCCCTCCCCTGAGTCACACAGCAGAGCTTCTTGTGGCAATCCTTTGTTGTCTGGGCAGGGCTATTATAAAGTCTTCAAAAAAAAGTAATACATTTATTATTTCTTTTTAATTCAATGTCGCTGCCTCTTTCTTTAGAGAAGCTGTCTCACAAGTCTCCTTTCAGATTCAGTAGCATCAGTAGCACTACTATACTACACAGTACACAGCACCATAACTGTAGCAGTACTGCACAGACACAGTCAACTAAACTCAGCTCTCAGTGCCATCTGAGCAAAATCAAGCTTCATTTTTATGTTGTCTTGCATGTGTGCAAACAACATCTTGCAGTAGTACTAGCACAGTGGGAGGTATGTCAGTGTTGGTGAATGCAGGGCATGCTTTAGTAGGTGTGTCCCTCATTCCCTAATTAGCCAGCATGCTAGCATGACACAAAAATTATGTAAAGTGCCACCAACTTGAAAGAAATGTGCCTCTGCAGTCAAAGACAAGCTCGTCATGCAGCGGCAGAGATAACACACCTCCTGTATGTGCCTTTCCTGGTGAAACATTTCAATAAACATGGTGGCGGCAGGAACTAACATTGGGGGTGCAATCCCCATGTCGGCATGTCCTCCACCCCCCCCGACATTGTGTGGCACCCTGGGAGCTCATCCCAGTGAGCTGCCGCTCACACAAAGTCGACCGTGTCGGCATGTTCCTCACCCCCATCCCCACTGTGTGGCACACCCAACAAATTGTCCTGCGATGTCTAGTTCCATTTTTTTTACCTGAAAAAAAGAAAATGCTTTCTCGTTGTCCACAGCGCCCCCTTCTCCAACCTGCACCATTCCTCTGCACACCCCACCTCTGCACTTCCCCCACCTCCCCACACCCTCCTCACCCCATACTTACCTCCAGAGGTCTGGCAGTGTGATCTTCGGTGTAGCAGGAACATGTCTGGATGCTTCAAAGCCAAACTGCAAAATGAAGAAATGCTGGTAAGCTGTATAATGGCATCAGTGGAGGAGGCGGGTTCAACTTAGGTGGATATCTCAGCCATTTTTTTTTATTTTGGCTCCAAATTTTCAACATGGGGTTCTTGGGACCCAACCTCATGAACACATGCACTGTCATCTCATTTTTCAGTCCCAAAAGGTGATTTTGCAGTCACTGCATGAAATCATCTTTAGGGATTGATTAATGAAATGACAGTGCCACTGTTCATGATGTGGGTCTAAAATCTATGTTAAATTCAGTAATCAAAAAATGACTTCGTATTCTGTTGATTGCACAGTTTCCATGCACACTTGTAACTTGACAATTTTTAATATTTTCACTCCAGATTTTCAACATTGCCATTTTTTCACACCTCCTTATGAACGGTACAGCTGTCATTTTTTCACATCCTGCCCAAAATAAGTTTTCGCACCTGTGGCGCACAATGGCGTGGTCGCTGTGGGAAATCAACTTTTGGACAGATTAACAAAATCAGACTACCACTGTTCATGAGCAGAGGTCCCAAAATGCCTATGTTGAAAATTTGGTTAAAAAATCCCTTAAATAATTGCATTATGGGCGTGCGTTGTACAGTTTCTACACAAGCTCACAACTTCACCAATTTCTCATATTTTCACTCCAGATTCACTCCAGACACCATCTCAGTAGCTGTACTTCAACATTGCCATTTTTTTATGCCTCCTCATGAACAGTACAGCTGTCATTTTTCATATCCTGCCTGAAATATGTTTTCACAGCTGTGGCACCAAATGACACAGTCGCTGTGCAAAATCACCTTTTGGCTAACAAACTGATAGTGCCACTGTTCATGAGGTGGGGTCACAAAAAGCCCATGTTGAAAATGTAAAGTAAAAATACCAACAAACACCCTGAGTGTTAGGGTTTCCAACTGTAACTCCCCACCCTGAAGAGACTGACAGGCGTTAGGGGTGTGACTTGAGATTGTCGGCTGTAATGCTTATGTCATTTCACCCCCACCATCACCCTGCAGCCAGTGACAGGTATTGAGGTATGCCTTGGACTCTTTGGCCCCAAAGTTCACCCCATTCTCCTATACTGCACCCATCTCAGCATATTTCCTTATGGAATGGGGTAACATAAGGTCCGAAGATCCCAAGGCACACCACAACACTTGTCAGTGTCTGCAGGGTAGGGTGAGGTGAAATGGTGTGAGTGTTATGGCCAACGACCCAAAGACACACCCCAATGTCTGTCAGTCTCTGCAGGATGGGGGTGGGGTTGGTGTCAGTTCAATACTTCACTGCCATTCTTATCATGCATCTCTCTACCTCCTGCACTATTAATGCCAATGCCAGCAAGGCAACATTCAGCATTGACAAATGCTTGTTTAGATAGCTAGCCTGGTAGCTGCTGCCTGCTGGTGTTCACTCTTTTTTTAATTCACAGTTCTTTTTCCACCACATGGATTTTTTTTTATGTTCACCTTGCAAACATGTCAGCACACATTTTGTTATGAGAGTGGTTTTTGAGGGGTGTGATGCTGTCAGTGCAGTGCAGGAGTGACCTACAAAGGGCTTGTCAGTGTCATACCAGTCATCATTTAGGCTAATCATGACAGTATTCTGGCTTGCTGGGCTGAAACTTCCGTGTATTTCAAAGAAAAGAGCCAACCCAATCATAGGTCGGCTCTTTCCTTTGATTTACACCACCCAGCAAGCACAGCTGATCTGTCATGACTCATGATCAGCTTGCTGAGGAATTACACCCTGTAACAAAGAAAATTAACTATCAATGTTTGTTGCTGGCACTGCCGTAACTGTATCCCCTACCCGATCCTCCACCTCGGCACCCCCCACAAACATAATATTGACACTGGGGTGCTCACTCCCCCAGTGTCGCCACCTGAAATAAAGAAAACAGTCCCTCATAGTTTTTTTATATGCCCTGTAAAAAAGAAAACCATCCATCAATGTTTGTTGTTCTCCCACCCTTACAATTTCCCACACCCAACCCTCCCACTCAGCACCTACCACCCCATACCCCCCACAAACATAACGGCAACACTGGGTGGTGCCCAATTCCCCAGTGTTGCCACCTAAAATAAAGAAAACCATCCCTTGTCCTTTTTTTTAAACCCTGTAAAAATGAAAACCATCCATCAATGTCTGTTGCTCTTTTAATGTCCCCTACCCAACCTTCCCACTCAACACCCACCACCCTACAGCCCCCGAAGCCCTTACTTAGCCACTGGTGGGCCAATGCCATAATCCTCTTTGGACTGCAGATGTCTTTATGCTTCAAAGCTGAACTGCAAACTGAGGAAGTCAGGTATGTGGTTCAATGTATTTCAACGGGGTTTTGAACTTAGTGACATACCTTGGCCATTTTTCAATGTCTTTGTCCCAAATTTTCAACATGCCCTTTTTTGGAACCCCACCTCATGAACAATGGCAGTGAAATTAGGCAAATCTGTCCCAAAAAGTGATTTTGTGATCACTGCATGAAATCACCTTTGGGGAAAGGAGTTGAACATTTTCTTTACCCTTGTTCATGAGGTGGGGTCATAAGAAGGCTATGTTGAAAATTTGGGGTAAAAATATTAAAAAAACAACAGTTATGAGCCTATGTTGAAATTTGCAAATGCAGACTTGTTACTTTGATAATTTTCAATATTTTAACCCCAAATTTTCAACACAGCCGTTTCTTCACAGCACCTCATGAATGTAACAGCTGTAATTTTTCAAATCCTGTCCAAAATGTGTTTTCGCATCTGAAAAGGTGATTTTCTAGTTGCTGTACAAAATCATCTTTTGGACAGGAGTTGAAAATTTTCTCTGTCCTTGTTCACAAGGTAGGGTCATAAAAAGGATAAGTTGAAAATTTGGGGTATAAATATGAAAAAACAACAAAGTTATGTGCCTATGTTGAAATTTACAAATGCAAGCTTGTAACTTTGGTAATTTTTAGTATTTTGACCCCAAATTTTGAGTGTACTGTAGCCATTTCTTCACAGCACCTCATGAATGTGACAGCTGTCATTTTTCTAATCCTGGCCAAAATATGCTTTTGCACTTGCGGTGCAAAATCACCTTTTAGGCAGGATTTGAAAATGTTTTCAGCCCTTGTTCATGAGGTGGGCGCATAAGAACAGAAAAGCATTGGCAGATGGGGACCATGCGATCCATCTAGTCTGTCCTGGAAACTACTCCCCTCCCTATGCAGCCTTCATCCTAACTTGTTCTTTATGTCTGTCCCATGTGAGTATGAACTCCCTGATTGTCTTTGATGCTACCACCTCCTGTGGCAGGCTGTTCCTTGGGTCTATCACTCTCTCTGTGAAGAAGTACTTTCTGAGGTTGCTTTTGAACCTTCCTCCTACTAGTCTCATATTATGCCCTCTCGTGCATGCTGCCATGTTCTGTTGAAATAGATTGCCTGTCTGAGCTGTGTTAAATCCCCTAACATACTTAAATGTTTCAATCATGTCTCCTTTGTTTCTCTGCTCAAGGGAGTATAGGTTCAACTCCCTAAATCTTGCTTCATATGATCTGTGATGCAGTCCCTGTATCATCTTAGTAGCCGTTCTCTGCACCATTTCCATATGGTCAATATCCTTCTTGAGGTGAGGTCTCCAAAACTGAACACAGTACTCCAATTGTGGCCTCACCAAGGACCTGTAGAGGGGCATGATAACCTCCTCTTTCTACTAGAAATATCTCTACTTATACATCCGAGGATGCCACTTGCTTTCTGTGCTGCTTTCTCACATTGTTTTCCTACCTTTAATTTGTCAGTGATTATTATGCCGAGATCTCACTCAGTTTGTGTCTCCTCAGGTTGATATCCTCCTAGTGTGTACTCTTTTCCAGGGTTCCTCTTTCCCAAATGCATTACCTTACACTTTTTGGTGTTAAATTGTAACTGCCAGTCCCTGGACCAATCCTCTAGCCTTCTAAGGTTAGAGCCCATGTTGTCTGCTCCTTCCCTTGTGTCCACTGTGTTTCAGAGTTTTGTATTATCTGCGAAAAAGCAAACCTTCCCTGTTAGTCCATTTGCTATGTCTGCTATAAATATGTTAAATAGGATCGGTCCCAGTACCGATCCTTGTGAGACAACACTGGTCACACTACCCTCCCTTGTCAATGATCCATTGACTAGCACTCTCTGGGTCCTAACATTCAGCCAGTTACTGATCCAGCTGACCATCTTCTGGCCAACTCTCGTATGTTTCAGATTGTTGGTTAGCCTTCTGTGAGGGACAGTGTCAAAGGCCTTGCTGAAATCTAGGTATACAATGTCCACCACCCCTCCCTGATCCAATGTTCTGGTGACCCAGTTGAAGAAGTCAATCAAGCTGGTAGTAGCCCAAGAGGGCTGTGTAGGGTTATAAGAAGGCTATGTTGAAAATTTGGGGTGAAAATATGAGAAAACAACAAAGTTATGAGTCTATGTTGCAATTTTTCAATGCACACTCGTAACTATGGTAATTTTCAATATTTTGACCCCAACTTTTCAACGTAGCCATTTCTTCACACCACCTCATGAATGTGATAGCTGTCATTTATCAAATCCTACCCAAACTATGTTTTAACACTTGTGGCGCAAAATGATGTTTCTGCCATTGTTTTATACATGACACCTGTCATGCTCAGAAAGAGTGGTCATAAAAAGATTATACTGAAAATTTGGAGTAAAATGTGAAAAACCAACTAAGTTATGAGGATACAAATTGTTCCAACATTTATTCATATCTTTATTTTTTACAGATTTTGGCCCTTAATGTTCAGCATATCCCTTATATTACCCCACCTCCTGAACGTGGCAGGTATCATTCTTCAAATTCCCTCTGAAACTTGTTTCCACAGTTGCACAAAGAAATCACCTTTTCGATGAGATTTTAAAAATTCCACCTGTCTTGATTATAACGTCAGGTCATAAAGGTATCCAGTAATAAATGGAGCACAAAAGGGTGATGAACAAAAACAACGAGGACAAAACAGCGTTTGCCATTTTGGTGACTTAGGCCCCTCCTGAGTTGCACCCCCCCCGGAGTTGGTTATCCATGGCAAGGGGGGTGTGGGGGGTTGCCCGCACAAACACGATCGCTGTCTTGTCCTTGCTGTTTCTAAGTTGCCATTCTATACTCACTGTGATCACATAGAATGGGTCATAAAGACTGTTAGACATTTAGGTTCAAAATGTGAGAGCCTTCTTAAAAGTAGATATTGCCTCTCAGCTGCCCTAGCCTTGGTAATTACAAGCTAACAATGTGTTAAAGCAGGACACCACTGAAAATGAGATATTGCATCTCATCTACTCTATCCTGGTTAAATACATAGTAAAAATGTGTACAAGCAAGACTCGGTACAGCAGCAATACCAGCGGTGAACATTTGGCATTGACAAATGCTTGTTTTTTTTCAGTTTCAGCCAAAAAATAAAATTACTTCCTAAGTATTCCTGAGAGCATGCTTCTCCCTCACTCTTTATACTCTATCACTCCTGATTCCCTCTTCCTTGAGTTCCCTCCATCCCTCCTACTTTCCTTTCACTTTCTTTTTGTAAGCAAATGATTTTTTTGTATTTGTTAAATCTGTAAAAAATTCTATTTTCATAGTAATTCAGTTCAGCGGAAGTTCACCATGGTTCGTCCAACGTCACTCAAAGAGGCAAACTGCCTCCAGTCTTATGGGCCTGACCTGAGTTTTCCCACATGGTGGGGATGGGCCGGCTGTGGGCTGAACAGAAAGCAGACTCAGTCTGTTCTGTATGGCTCCTCCATCTAATTGCGTCTCTCTTACACCACACAGCTCCAATACATGGCAGACATACATGCTGATTGCAGCGCACAGACCACATGCTGCCCTGTAGCACAAGAATAGTCATGTGACAGCATTGCTTTTGTTGTGGCATCACACTACAATTTTCTCCCTGGCTGGCTACAGTAAATGCACAGTCACTGCATAATAAACTACCCATTACTCATGACAAACTACCCAACCTGAGAATCATACTGTCAAGCCGGATAGGGTAGTACTTTATCTGAACTACCATACCCAGCTAAAATTAGGTGATACCCACATTACCTGATCCAGCTACCCATCAGGTAGCCCATACCTAGTTCAAACAGGAGATATGATTCATTAGAGGAAAGGCTGGAGCAGGGCTCTGGGAAAAGAAAGGGTGAATTAGGTGACTAGTAAGGCAACGCTATAAAAAATATATAGTATGCTCACAGTTGGCCTCCCACAGTCCCCACTGACCTCCTGCAAAGCACATAACTCAGTCCTGCCCCAGTAGCTCCTGGGATGTGTCTTCAGGCTTCAGGCAGTGAGGTCTTGGTATGTTGGTGTTGCTTAGGTTCTTACAGAATTTAAAATGGTAGAACCTCCACTCAGAGAGTCTCTTGACTTGCAGAACAGGTTACTACTACCCAGGAGAATATGCTGGTCCCCGAAGACCCTCCCAGAGCACCCACAACCACAATAAATAAAATGGCAATTATAACACAACAGACAAAAAAAATAGCAGAATGCAGTAAATGCAGTTAAAATAGGGGATATGATTTATTATGGGAAAGGCTAGAATAGGGATCTGAGAAAGAATAGGGTGGATTAGGCAAATAATAAGGTAATGTGATAAAAAAATAATATGCTCATGGTTGCTCTCCCAAAGTCCTCACTGGCCCCTTGCCAAAATGCAGTCCCACACAGAATATCACTGAGCTAATCAGGGGCACCAGCACTAAACAGATCCCATAAAACACTAAAAATATAGTCAACAGCGTAATCTGGTTCAGTTCCAGTTGTTTTCCTTCTGTATCTTCCCCTACACCTGGGACGAGTCTGAAAGTAGGCAGGATTGCCAAGCCCTCTTTTCCTGGTCAACAAAAGTAAAAAAAAAACAACAACAACAAAAAACAAAAAAACAGGGTTGGTGGTTCCATAGTGGTTCACTCAATGGCCAGTGCAGGCCTGATGCAGAATGGATGGCAATTAGGTAGACACAGTTAGTGAAGAATTCTAGCAAACTAAATGATGGAATTTCACTAGTAATTCATATATTAGACTTAACATGTAGGCCTTCTGCCTAAGCTGTGCCCCTAGTCCTTGTGCAACACAGGCCTTCCATGTAGAAACCTTCAAGCCCCAACTACCTACATAACTACCTAATGCAAATTCATTGCAGGACCAGGGCCATGATACTGTAATCACAGTTCAGCAGATTCAAACAACACAGGCAAGACAGAAAGGGGGCATTGTTCTCTCAAATGGGTGCAGCAAGCCTGCAGATGTAGAAAGGCTCACTGGCACAGGAAAGCAAGCTCTCTGTCTGGACACAGTATTAGCTGCACGATGGCCTGTTCAGACTCAAGCTGTATATTGAAACTATCCCTCAGTAGTGATGAATCTTCTGTCCCTACTTGTGGGCTCTTCAAATATTCACTGTTTGAAAATGGAATTTTCTTCCTCTTCAGTCCTCTTCAGCCTCATCTGTGTAAGGGTCTTTCATGAGCACAGCATCATGAGCACAGCAATCAGCTGACTGGCAGGAAGGGTAGGGCATAAAACAGATAACACACACCGCACCTCAGAGATCACAATATTGTGGGCAGGGCTTCAGTTATCTCCATTTTGGGAGTATTTGACTTCCAAAAATAAGGCAACACTTCCAAAATAAAGAGGGAGGAAGTCATCAACTTCTAGATGTAAAACCAAAAATAAGATGACTTCCAAAACTGCAGGCATGGAAGTCAGAAATTATGTTTTTTTCTGAAAGAAACTGTATTTTACTACTAATTTCTTATGTTAACATCTATAAATGTGTCCATCCTAGAATACTGACTTCCAAAAGTGGAATCCTCAAAGTATTTTGACTTCCAAAAAATTGGAATGACTTCCAGATTTGAACTCCTGGAAGTTTTAGACTTCCATTGGAAATAAATTAGCTGAACCTCTGAAATTTGTGGGCTCTGTCTTGAATGCACAGTCTTTCAGGCCATCAGCTGTTTAAATCACAGAGTCTCTAGTTTTGCAGTATCCTTCTGTTCTGAGTTCTAAATACTGGTTGGCAGTTTCTAAATCGGACCAAAACCAAGGTCAGTTTTCACACATATGCAGCTCCAAGAGCTGGCTCTTCTCTTCTCCTAGTTAAAGCACAATCTGAAACAATCTGGGGCTGATCGGGCATATTCAGTCACAAGTTCAACTCCATCCGGATTCAGTTACAAAAAAGGTGTGGAGCTGTACTCATCCTGACTGACTGTTGCTCTCTATTAGTTCCAATGCCACCATCTTCCGTAATTCTTCAGTTTTATTTTATCTATCTATCTATCTATCTATCTATCTATCTATCTGTCTGTCTGTCTGTCTGTCTGTCTGTCTGTCTATCCATCTATCTATCTATCTTTATAATTTTTTGGCCAGGAAAGACACACTAAGCCAAGGTTTGTTTCCAGGTGTAACCTGGGAGCACAGGAAAGTTAAAGAAGAGCTAAAGTCAAAATTTGCAAAAAAATATGTTGTGCAGAGTGTTTTGATTTGTAGGTAAACTCCTGGAAAGGCCTTCCCTTTATTTGGTGAAAGGATTTTTTTCTAAATTTGCTTGCTGGTTTTATGGCCCCTGGGGATCTCCATATTAGCACTTCTAATGGCCTTTCTTGTTCCTACAATGCCTCCTGTCCCATGTGACTGTGATGTATCCAGGACCATTGATTCAGAGAGTAATAACTGCTGCAGCAGCATCTACTGTCATGGTCCTGAGGTTCTGACTTCAACTAAATAACTAATTAATCCAAACTTCTGTTTTTTCATGTATGTGTCAAGGCTAGTGAATGCTTTGTTTTTAAAGCCTTTCATTTTATCAAACTGCACACAACCATTAGCAGTGCACATAAATCACACAAGGTCACAAATGCCACAGATGCTACAATTAGTGAAGACTCTAGCTGTTTCCTTACAGAATAGCCCACTCAGTTATCCCTCAGGCATTTGCCATGTGCTTAGAACTCCCTGGACAAGGAGAGTTCATTAGCATAATAGCCCTACTATAAACTTGATAAAAACACAACTCTTGTTGAAGTAATGGTAGTTTATTCACCTGGTAAAGGTGATTGTGGGGGAATGGCTCTCTGAGGCACTCCACCTACCTGACATCATGGGTTGTGTACACCTGATAGGTTGTCTTGATGCACATTTGACTTGATTTGAGAACGTCCCCTCTGAGTGTCTCTGGTCACTTGTAGTCAGTTCGATGTTTTCCAAAGCTGTCTCTGAAATGAGAAAAATTATATTGCCCCCCACTTGTACCTGGAATAATGGTAATGTAATGTTTCTATGAAGGTATTGAATGTAAAATATTTATTGCTAAAGGAGTTATACATGTCTTGTGAAACACATATCATGAGATGCTTGTGCCCAATTGTTGTTGTTATGTATCATTGTCACGTTGTAGTCTAGGGTGAGGTGTGGAGTGCCTCAGAGAGCCATTCCCCCACAATCACCTTTACCAGGTGAGTAAACTACCATTGTGGGGGATGGTCTCTGAGGCACTCCACCTACCTGACATCATGGGTTATTCAAAAGCAGTGATATGAAGTCTAGGGTGGGTTAGACGTGATAATGTCATTGTGTCCTGTGCTTGCCGCCAGTAGGACTGCTCTGGCAAAGTTTGTCTTGTTCTGTTGGGACACATCCAATCTGTAATGTCTTGTGAAAGTGTGGATAGTTGACTACACGGCTGCAGCGCAAATTTCTTCTGCAGTGGCCAAATTTCTTTCTGCCCAAGAAGTCACAATAGCTCTGGTGGAGTGTGCCTTTAATGTTGTCGGTACCTGCATATTATTAGCCTTGTAAGCCTCAGATATAGCTTTTCTGAGGTACCCCGCTATGGATGCTTTGGAGGCAGCCAGATCCTGTCTGCGATCCTGTGTGATGATGAATAGTCTGTCCGATTTGCGGATAGCTTCCGTTCTAGCAATGTATGTTGAGAGCAGGCGAGTCATGTCTAGTAGTCTAAGCTGTGGGTCGGCTTGAATGTCCTCTGGTGGTAGTTGACCTGGAATTTTGATAGATTGGTTAAGATGGTACTGAGAGACAATCTTGGGTCAGAATGAAGATATTGGTCTCATAGATATTCTGTCGGGTAAAACTGCAGGAAGGGTTCTCTGTGTGATAGTGCCTGTAGTTCTCCTACGCGTCGGGCGGATGAGATGGCTGTTAGAAATACTGTTTTGAGTTGTAGCCATTTGAGGTGAATGGACTCTATTGGTTCGAAAGGTGGCTTTGTCATTGCTGTCAGCATGGATGGCAGGTCCCATGGTGCGATCGTTGGTTTTTGTGTGGGTCATATGTTAGTTGCCGCCTTCAGGAAGCGTACAATGTCTTGGTGGGATCCCGGCGTTGTGCCTTGTATCTGTACCCTTGCTGCCCCAATGGCTGAAACTTGTACCCTGAGCGATGATGGTGAGAGTCCTAGTTGTAGTCCCTCCTGGAGAAATAAGAGGATATGTGGAATGGTTCATTTTGATGAGTTTATTTTGTGGTGTCTACACCATTTGTTGAATATGTCCCTGTGTCATAGGTAAGTGGTAATCGTGGAAGGTTGCCGTGATGATGCCATGGTCTGAATGACTGAAGGGTGGTATCCTGCTTTCAGCAGTCTCTCCCTTTCAGAGCCACCAGCGTCAGTTACAATTGTCGAAGGTTTGGATGTGTAATCGGGCCTTGTGTGAGAAGATCTGGTTGTATCTGGGAGTTGCCAGGGATCTGTCAGTGCCATTGAGACAATTGTAGAACCATGCTCTTCTCGCCAGTGAGGTGCAATTAGAATGACTCGTGGCTCTGGATAAGCAGATCTTCCGTAGTACTTGAGAAATGAGTGGTATGGGGAAAGACATAGGCCACTTGAAAAGTCCAGTTTGCCGAGAGTGCGCTCTACTCCTATTGCCCTGTGGTCCTTGAACCGTGACCAGTATTTTGTGCTATTGGTTCTTGTGGAGGCCATGAGGTCTATCTCTATCGGGCCCCATCTGTGGTCGATTCGTTGGAAGACTTGTGGGTGAAGTTTCCATTCTCCTGGGTGTATCATCTGCCGACTGAGCCAGTCCACTGTGACGTTGAGTTTGCCTGCCAGGTGGATTGCTGATATTGATTTCAAGTTTGTTTGAGACCATGTTAGAAGTTTGGATGTTAGCGACATCATTGCCCTGCTTTTTGTGCTGTCCTGCTTGTTTATGTAAGCTACCGTGGTCTGATTGTCTGACCTTATTTGCACATGTTTGTTTTGGACGAGCTTGGAGAAGTGCAGTAGTGCCTTGAATACTGCCTTCATTTCTAGCACGTTGATCGTGAGTTTTGTCTCTGATGTGGACCATTTTCCTTGCGCAGTATGATGTCCTAGTACTGCTCCCCAGCCGGAGGCTTGCGTCCGTTTCTTTTGTGATGTCTGGTGCTATGTCTAGCGGAATACCTAGGGTCAGTTTGTGTCTGTTTGTCCACCATTTGAGGCTTGACTTTACTCTGGTGGAAGAGACCAATTGCCTAGGTCGAGATCGTATGCCTGTCCTTGAGTTAGAAGGAACGACATAAGAGGTCTTGCGTTCCATCTTGCCCATGGAACTGTGTCTATGGTGGAGGACATTAGGCCTAGCATTTGAGAAATGTCCCATAGTGTTGGGTGCTTTGCAGACCGTAGTCTGTGTGCTGTTGATACTATTGTGTTGATTCTGGAATGAGATGGAGTAACTATTCCTCTTTCTGTGTCTATTAGAGTGCCTAGGTGTTCTATTTTGTGACTGGGAACCAGTTGACTTTTCTTGTCGTTGAGTATCCAGCCATGACTCTCTATGCACTGCACCACCATTTGCGTCTCCCTTAATGATTGCTGTAGCGATCTTGTCCTGATGAGCCAGTCGTCCAAGTATGGTATTACATGGATTCCCTGTTGTCGGAGATGTGCCGCGAGGACCGCGGAAACCTTTGTGAATACTCATGGTGCGGATGCTAGCCCAAAAGGCAGGACCTTGTACTGATAGTGTTGGCCTAGAATGCAGAAGCGTAGGAATCTGTAGTGCGTGGGTCTCATTGGAACATGAAGGTAAGCGTCTTTTAGGTCTATGGAAGTGAGAAAGTCTCCCTGACGGAGGGCTTTGAGTGTGGACCTGGTCATCTCCATCTTGAAAGGGATGTAGCGTACTGACTTGTTGATGTATTTTAGATCCAGTACCAGTCAGAATCCCCCTGTCTTTTTTGGCACCATGAAGAAGATGGAGTATATGCTGGTACCTTCTTCGTGCCATGGAACTGGAGCAATGGCATTGTTGTCTCTTAATTCTTGAATAGCTGTAGTAATTTGTGCTGTTGTGTATTTGTGTTTGGAAGAGGGTGATTGAATCATTCTGTGTCCTCTTGGTATGTTTGTGAACTGTATCGCATAACCCAGTCTTATTATCTCTAGTACCCATTTGTCCGTGGTGGTGTTTACCCATTGTTCTAAGAACAGTGTCAGTCTTGCTCCCACTGGAGTGTGTCCTCGCTGGTGAGGTGCGTAGTCAGGCCCTGGAATTGTTGCGGCGATGGTAGTTTCCTCTGCCTCTTTGTGTAGCTCCCCTACCTCTGTATCTGTTGTAGTGGTAGGGAGTGGAGTAGTTTTGTCGGAAGGTAGTGCAGCGGAATATATAGTTACCTCGTCTCTTGTCGCGAAAGGACTGGTGTCTTCCTCTCGGATGTATAGGAAGATAGGTGGATCTTGTTTGTTCTCTGGCTAGTAGTCTGCCGTCCTCTTTGCCTTTGAGATACTTCTCTAGGGCCTGGCCGAATATCATGTTGCCTTTAAAAGGAAGTCTGTGTAATGTAGCTTTTGATTCCTTGTCGGCATCCCAGAGTTTCATCCAGAGAGACCTGCGGGCTCGGTTAGTGATAACTGCCGATCTAGCATTTATTTTCAGGGAGTCAACGGCCATGTCAGCCAGGTATTTAGTGGAAAGGATGGCATTGTCTAAAAGATTGGACTCGTGTGACTTTGCAGGAATGGTCTTTTGTATTTCCTGGAGCCAGGTGAGCTGTGCCCTAGTGGCGTAGATAGCTGTAGCGGCTGCCCTGCTTCCCAAGCCTGCTAATTCAGCGTTCTTCTTTAGGTTTTCCTCTAGTTTTCGGTCAATTGGGTCTCTTAAACCTGATGCGGACTCAGTGGGGAGTACCGTCTATTTGTTTAGTGCCGCGATTTGAGGGTCCACGGCAGGTGGTGTACACCATAGTGCCAACTTGTCCTCCTGCAGTGGGTACATTCTGTCCCAAGATTTCCTTTCGGGAATTCTGGCTGGCTCAGAGGAAGACCATTCTTTGAGAACGATCTCCTCTATTGCTTCGCAGACGGGGAATGCCTCAGCAAGTTTTGCAGTAGGTTGCAGGGATGGTAGTAGCTTGGATGTGGGGGTTGGTGTCACCGTGTCGAACCCCATTGTTTCCATTATGTGGCGGACCAGAGCCAGGATTTGGTCTGGGAAGCACCACTTCGCTGTGAGAGTTTGTGGTTCTTGGTCTAGACTGCCCTCTTCCGCATCGGATGAGTCACTGGAGTCGACCGGAGGAGGTGGGAGGGAGTGCACAATGTCGTCTGCATGTCTGTGTGTCTTCTTAGTAGGAGGTGATTGTATTTGTTGGTGTTTAGAGAGTTCTGTTAGCTTTTGTAACATCGCTGTTAAGACTGCCTGTTGTGCTTGCATAAGTTGGTTATTTTGTAGGAGTGCTTTAGTGGTGTCGGAATGTTGTATGTTGTCCTGGCTAGTTGAAGGTGGTGAGCATTCCTCGTCTGTGTCGTGTGCCTCAATGTGTGTAGTGGATTCTTCTATGCAGGATGCACAAAGTCTGCCTGACTGTTGATGTGGAATAGGCACATTGCACTGCCTGCAGCTTTTTGGTCTAGGCATGTTCACCTGATAAGTAGACAGAAATGAAATGCTTAGTGGGATGGTACACCCTGTGCCTATATATTACTAAATGTCTTAAATAAATGTGCTGTCAGTAACATTAATTTGAATGATTTAAATGCACTGAAAAAATCCTTCTAGTACCACATCATTTCATAGCGTAGTATTTGTGCTTCGGTGTAATGCAACTGTATAGGCTGCACCTTTAAAGTTGGTATGTCTTTAAGGTGGTGAATTTGCTGCAAGAAGGAGCCCTGTGCTGCTGCCAAGGACAGCATGGTAGTGGTACAGAGTCGATAAAGTCCGCTCTTTATATGGTAGTATGTAATTTGCTAGGGCAAAAGCGGCGTAAATAATGTGCTGTGGCAGGCAAACTGAGTGAATTCGGGTGTTGTGTGACTCGCGTTTGCATAAGCGAGCGTGATGCAGAGGACGTGCATTGGTCGTCACGAGACTTGCTTTGAAGTCTCGTGAGCATTGCCTGGCCAGTGGGGAAGCACGCTGTACTGTAAGTAGCACGAGGAAGCAGGAAGTAGCGTATGGAGAAGGCATGGATGCGGGCCATTCTGGGTGCCATAAAATAACATTGTGGCAACTCCATTTTGTAATGCCATGTATGCACTGCCTTCTGTTTCGGGAGAAGAGGTATTTCTGAAAATGGGCACAACTGACATGACATCAGGATAGTGGCAAAGTGCAGGTAGGAGAGCTGCATAGTGGGACTTAGAGCATTATGAGAAGCCTTTGCAAGTGTTGTACCATTAGCGTCTGAGACCGCTAGTGAGGGGTGCCCAGAGCACTGTGCTCGTTCCCGCTAAGTGAATGTTACTGTTGGAGTGCCGTATAGCAAGTGCAGCGTCTGGTACCGCATGTTAGGGGTATTCAGAGCGCTGTGTGTGGCGAGATAGGGCTGCGCTGGGAGAGAGTCTCTGCCGCGACAGCATTACAGAGTTATGAGTAGGTCAGCATCTGGAAGTATATCAGTGTCTGGAACCGCTAGTTAGGGGTGTCCAGAGCACTACAGAGTGCTATAAATCGTAGTAAAGCTGAATTTGCAGTCATGCTGCTAGTGAAGTTGAGAATGGTATCATGTAGCTGTGCTCTGTTGTGAATTTGAGAAGCCTAGTGTGTGTTTGTATCACTCTGAGTGTAATGTGTGCTTGTATTGCCCCTAAAGTTGAAGTTTCTGGCAGTCGAGAAAATACCTTTGTACATAATATCCTTGGCTAGCTAACTGCTAATCTGCAAGAATGCTGATTATCGTACACGACGTCAAATAATCAGAAGAACTAGCTGTGCTGTCTGTATAAATGCTGAAAGCAATAGGTACAATAATGAGAAAAGAAGCTGTCCTCCTACCTTAGAGACGAGTTGTTTTAGATCTTGTGTGGTCTGGAGCTCTGGAGTAGTGCAACAACCTTTGTGAGATGCACAATTTGAACTGACTACAAGTGACCAGAGACACTCAGAGGGGACGTTCTCAAATCAAGTCACATGTGCATCAAGACAACCTATCAGGTGTACACAACCCATGATGTCAGGTAGGTGGAGTGCCTCAGAGACCATCCCCCACAATGGTCCAGTATACATCACAGTCACATGGGACAGGAGGCATTATAGGAACAAGGGCCATTAGAAATGCTAATATGGAGACCCCCAGGGGCCATAAAACCAGCAAGCAAATTTAGAAAAAAACTTTCTTCAGCAAGTAAAGGGAAGGACTAACTAGGAGCACACCTACAAATCAAAACACTCTGCACAACATATTTTTTGTAAATTTTGGCTTTAGTTCTCCTTTAAGTGACTTGCTCATGTTCGCACAGTGTGCAGGTGGGGGCTTTGAAATTCACACCCAATTGCAGCTTGGTGCTCTTAACCACTACATTACAATCTTGAGTCAATCCTGAAACTCCTTGTGCCTTCTCAGCCAATTGGCTTGCATATGTGCCCTCTGGCCTTATGCAGTGAATCATGGGTTCAACATGGCAGCTTCCTAGAGCTTTGCTTACATTTTCATATGGTGACTATCTCAATCAGCTCTGCCTCCACAGATGTTGCTTGAGTCCCTGCTGCCTTCCCTGGACTATGTGTGCACATTCCAGGAACAAGTGCAATCTGTAATCTTCTGCCAGGCACATAAGCTATATAGTGTCATTTACTCAAAGGTTGGGAGCAGTAGTAAGCCCTACAAAAGCAGGGGGTACCATTCTCCTCCTGCTTAAATTATTGGTGCCCTGATCAAAAGGAGAAACCAATGAAATATGTTAGACAGTATTAACTGGACACAGTGAGCTCAGTTCTCAAAGAGCACTTAGACTGATGCAAGCTGCTGGCAAAGGCAGCTTGCATCAAAGCCCAGTGCACCAGGGACCCTGCACCTGATTCTCTATTGGGCAGGGTCCCGGTAGCACGGTTCCACAGCTTGTGGCAACCGTGGCAGTGCACCAAACAGACAGCACACTGGGAGAGTTTGTCACAAGCCGGAGGGTGGCCGTGCGTCACTCTAGACCCTAGTGGTCTAGTGGTCCTCCCTTAACAAGCCCGTATATGTTGACATGTATTACAATTGAAACCTGATAGTCTAGCAATCCCCCCTCCCTGATGTGACCCATTATAATAATAATTACTAACACTTCCTTCCTTGGTGGTCGAGTGGCCCCCGCTCCCCGGTACTCGATATGACCCATTATAATAATAATTATTAAAGCCCCTTCCCTAGTGGTTGAGTGGCTCCCGTCCCTGATCCCCAATGTAACCCATTTTATTATTAATTATTAAAGCCCCTTCCCTGGTGGTCAAGTGGCTCCCCTCTCCCCGATCCCTGATGTGACCCCTTATAATAATAAATATGAAAGCCCCCTTCCCTGGTGGTCTAGTGGCCCCTGCATCCACACCCCAGCAGGTTGTTCCCATCACTCTGCTCCCCACATCCCGAAACAGAGCTGGCAACCGGCATAGCCCTCCTCTCACCTCTGTGGCCAGCCGCTGACTGAACTGTCACTGAGCGTATACTGTAAAGTGTACGCGCTCATTGATTAATCAATGAGCGTGTACACTTACAATGCTTTTCGATGACAATTGAGTGCTAGCACAGAGGTGAAAGGATTCTTGTGCCAGTCCCAACTCTGTTTTGGAGTGAGGAAGTGAAGATGGGCACTACTGCTGGGGTGAGGAGCCACTAGATCACCAGGGAAGGGGGCTAATAATAATATTACAATGGGTCACATTGGGAATCGGGGGCACTTAATACCAGGAAGGAAGCTTTAATAATTATTATAACGGTCACATCGGGGATCAGGAGAAAGGGCCACTTGACTCACCAGGAAAGCGGCTAATAATTACTATTATAAGGGGTCACATCAGGGATCAGGGAAGGGAGGCCATGGCATATTGCCACAAACAGGAAACTCTCCCAGAGCAGAATTTTCTAAGCACCCTTAGACCAGCCCTGGCTGGTCTAAGGCAACTTAGAATTTCTCCCTCTGGGAGAGTTCTGAGAATCCCACATTCTGGGATGTGGCAGCTTGCGTCTGCCACATGCCCCCTAGCACCACATCACAGTCCATTTTTGGGTGCATGGGAGGTGCAGGCCCTGTTTGGGGAAGGCATCCTGTGGTTGATTCAGGCTGCTATTGAAAATCATTCCTGGTGTATCATTTGGCACAAGGGGCACTTTGCACGAATCATTGTGGCACAATCCCCTTGCTTTGAGAATTGTGCCCAGTATCCTATCTAACAGGATTATGATGGCAATATCAAAGAACAATGTATTGTATGTAATGTATGAATTGGCAATGTAATTGTTAAGCAGATACATTTTTTAACTCCAGGCTGGGGGCACTGCACTGGTGGATGAATGAATACACCTGGCCTATGTTTGCTGTTTAATGTACCACATAAATAAGGGCACTGGTGAAAATACCAGTAGAGTCACATAACAGTTTAACAACTGGTTTCACTTCCCTTCCAGAACATCTGGATACAACTAGTTCCTCCTGTAAAAAGTGTTTGGCTGGGTACATCTCTAGCTTCCATGTCTTTTACTGGTACAAAAGCAGAGGCAACAGGCTCCTCCATGATTTCTGATTTGGAGTCCTCCAGGGTTTCTGCAACATTTTCAATGATGAGAGGGTCTTCTTTCAGTTGTGCTGGCTCCTCAAATACAAAGAGCACTTGCATTGAACCCATGGGAGTATCTATGGATGTGTCCATTACTGGGGGGATGACACCAGGCGCTCAAGCAATACAATTCTGTGAGATGAAAACAAAACATCCCACATTACCTGAGGTACACAAACTCCTGTTCTTCTGAACTCTCTCCTCGATCTCCATTAGAATTGACCGACTGTTTTGACTGACTACAGATAACTGGCCATCACGCTGCAGGTGGAGCTACAGTAGTTTTACAGTCGGGTATCAGCTGCTTAATAGGCAGCAAGTGGTTCCTATGCAAACTCTTTACAGTTCATTTGTTATCCTTCTATTTAACTGTGCATGTGGGAAGATCATGCAATTGCGCCATGATAATACAAGAGCTCACTGTAACAGCCGACTATATGTAGTGCTTATGTGAACATACATTTAGCTTTGCTGTCTTTTAGGAATTTCCACCCCGTAGAGCAGCCAAGAGAAGGTATATCATGGTTAAATGAAATTTTGCAGTATGAATAAAGGCTAAAAGTCAGGATATGGAAACAGAGATGAACCAACTTCCCTAACTCATGGATTGGAGATCCAGTGCACTCAAGAGAGGAAATCCCTGGGGCAACCAGTGGGAACTATGGCATTGTGTCTGGCCTTCCTCAGGTCCAAAGTTGAGTAGATGAACTTGTGTGCTTGATGAAGTTCTGTTACTGAGCCTCTGATATATAACTTGAAGGTAGCAGGAAGACCAATAGTCCAGAAATTTAATGACAGGATCTGGAATATTTTTTATTGCGGCTGTGGTGGCTACTCCGAGCCAGAATGAGTGGCCAGAGTAGTTGAGGGGCTCCAGTCCTAGATGGTTTGAAAGATTACTTAAATGAGATATGAACCAGGATGTTGCCATGATGCTATTCTTTTCTGCCATGAGAAGAGGAACAGGTGCAGTTAAGTGGACTTGACTGGCTATCATTTAGTCGACTACTGGGATTGGGCACTATTGGTGGGTAGGGTAATGAGAACTAGAATCTCTGTTTGACTGCCACTCTATCATTGATGCCCAGAGTGTTAAATGATATGTATCAAATGATGGTTTGCTGAGACTAGATGTAGACAAGTGAATATATAAGGTGAATGTTGATAATAATGCAGAAAATTCAACTGGTCTTAAGAGACTGTAGAAGGCTAACTAATGTCATAGCTGTTTGTAGCAATAGATTGATGGATGGATGGACGAACAATGCCAGATCTAAGGAGATTGATGAGATAGTTAATTGGTTGCCTCTCAACTAGTTTATTTGGAGTAGTTTTCTTTAAACTGTGAATATGTAATTTAATTGGATGACTCAAGATGAATGATGAACAGACAGGAAGAATTATTGGTAGGTGAAACCGAATCCCTGATACATGCTGCAATACTAGTTGAAACAAATGGAAAAAAAACTTCATTTGGATGCAGAAGGGCAGTAAATGCTAGGATTAAATTAATGTGGAAGACAGTAGGATTCAAGTTCTGAAAGACATAGAAGTTTAAATATTTGGTCCAAGCTGTCTGGTGCACTCTTCTGGTAGCTGGAACAAGGGTTTGTTACATGATGTTACTGGATTCAGGCAACTAGAAGTTTAAGTTATTGTTAGGTCTTGGAAGTTTGTTGGTGAGGCCATATGAGTATCCACTGTAGGGGCCCGAAATCTGAAGGTCTGGAATTCAAAACATGAAAGAAAATCAGCTGCAGTATTGTCTGAGATAGGGATGTAGATGAAATGTATGACGATGTGATGATGAAGGGAAACCCAGGTTAATTTCTGCAGGAAATTCATAAGTGCAGGGGAAGAGGAAGAGCTTTGTTGATTATAGCAAAGAAGAATTGGTATCAGTGAACACTTTGTACTGTGCAGAAGAGTATGGATTTTGGTAGAATAGAGAAATTCTATTCCATTGTGATGAGAGATGAGACCACATTGCTAAATCTGAATTAGTGGTGATGTGATGATCCAAGGATTGTACAGGTGAGGCTAGAGAAAGCAAACAGAAGGTAAAAGATCTGCCCTAACATTGAGGTAGCCAAGCAATGATAGCATCTCTCTTTTGGTGCCAAAAGATCGAGATATAAGGGAGGAAATGTAATTGAGTGTATATTGGTGTAGCCAAGCTGCTATGTAAGTGAGCCCAATTTCCATGCCATGGAATTTTAAGTGTAGAAGCTGACTCTGTTGTCTCATCAGTAGTGAGAGGAATTTGTGATGGTGCAAAATGGTTCTTTAGGGCATGGAATGCCAGCAGCAGAAAGACTATTTAGTGGATCTCTGGATCTCTAGGGTATTATAGAGGATAACTGCAGGGGATTTGGGCAGGTTTTCGGTAGGATGATATTGCGCAGTAGAAAGTCAGACAGTACAAGGTAGTGCAGGAGAGGAATTTATAGTCAGAATGGAGCACAGGTAGGGCAGAGAGATAGTTAGCTGCAGGGACTGTGAGACACTCATCCTCTGGGCTATGATCTGGATGGTGGGCTACTGCCCCATATGTAGAACATTTGTGGAGTTCTATGCACAGCTGGTAGTGGCAAGGAAGAGATATCCCTGTTGCATCACCAGCTGTGCTGGTACCCATAAGTACATAAAGCAAGCAAAAAAAGGATAGCTCTCAATGCGGCTGGGACTCAAGTCATGGTGAACACCATACAAAGAAAAAACAAAATAAAAGGGCTAATACAGCCTCATCCTGTAACTCATATGCTGACTCTCATTGGTAGTGTTAAAAGTTCACTTTTTATTGCAAGACAACTGGACATCAGGGTCTCATAGCCCAATGTTTCGCACCAAAACAAGCACTTAATGATGCAGGGCTCAGGGAAATGCACTCCTTTGAATATCCCCCATTGTCATCAGATACCTATCTAAGGTGTCAAGCTTTGGGGATAGCCAGGCGAAGGAGAAAGGGGACAATTGGGCCTTGTGGAGCAATGGAAAGGGGGGACTGATTGAGGTGGTGGGAACCAAGAGATGCCCTGGGGCAAAATGGAGTCAGGACAGATACCCAGGGGCTCCATAGTTAATGGGCAGGAGCTGAGGTCTTCCTCAACAGCCCATCCTACTTGGGCGGTGTTATGCAATGCCAGATCTATTAAAAACAAGACAGCTATTATAGCTGATCTTGTTGAAACAGTAGATCTGGCTTGCATCACCGAGACCTGGCTGGACGATAATTCAGACCCTATATTGGCCTCTGCCATTCCGACTGGGTACTCAGTGATACACCGCCTGAGGCTGGATCATAGGGGCGGGAGTGCTGCCATCATATTTAGGATGGAACTGGGCCTTGTGGATGTGCCAGTGGAGTCCACCAGATCCTTCAAGTGTATCCTGGGTGAGGGTGTAGGGTGCAGGATACTCCTTATTTACCGTCCACCCGGTGATGGTGGAGAATTCCTGAAGGAGATAGCAACTTCATCATTAACATGGCATTGGAGTCCCCCAGATGGTTAATTCTGGGGGACTTCAATGCCTGGGTCGATGATGAGCTCTTGCAATTCAATCAGAATCTCCTCCAGCTAATGACTATGCTGGGCCTTGCACAGGTGGTTACCTCCTCGGCCCATATAGGGGGGTCACTCGCTGGATCTGGTGTTCCTCCTGGGGAAGCAGGTAAAGGATTTGGGGGTGGAACCAGTCAGTTGGTCTGACCATCACACCATAGAGTTCAGTTTCTAGGCACCCACAAATGGACCTGCCCCTACGGAGATGGTCCAGTACTGCCCTTTAAGGGGTGTTATCCCAGAAGGTCTGTTGGTGGTGCTGGACCTATCGGGTTTGTTGAATGAATGCATGAGTGCAGAGGATCTCATACTGGCCTATAATAGCGTGGTGGGAGAGGCACTGGACAAGATTGCTCCAGTTCAAGTTCGACCACTCACTCTTTGCCCAAGGACCCCTTGGTTTGATGGTTCCTTGAAGGAGTTGAGGAGAGTTGGTCAAATGCTAGAGCAAGCATGGTGGAGGTCGGGCCTGGATGCTGACAGGCTTAGATTGATAGAACATTATAAGGGCTATCAATCAGAAATCACTCATAAGAAGGCAGAATTCCTGTTCCTGCTGCATGGAATTGACTAGCTCAGCTCTTCCAGGCTGCAGACAGACTGTGCAATCCAGTCTGTCTCCAGACCAGAAGGGCATTTTCTCAGGCTAAATGTGAGGAGTTTGCTCGATTCTTTGTGGATAAGGTTGCCAGCATCCAGTCTGGCATCAGCCCTACTCTCCCTATGAGGGACTGCAGAGGTCGGCACCTTCTAAGACTCTAATCCTTACACCATTACTATCCTGTTTTCGTGCCTATACCAATGTACTCTAATATGTCTTACTGCACCATGTATTTTTATGCCTGTGAATCTGTATGTAATCTGACGTGGAGCCTTTGGAAATGAGTCTCTGACTCAAAGGTTTGTAATTCTGAATAAATAAATAAATAAAAATCTCCACCCCAACCCCTGCTTTCCAATGAGATTCCCTTGTGCCTATTCCATGTATCCTTGAATCCCACCTACCACTGTTTTCGTCCCCAACACCTCGACTGTTCCTGACATCCACCACTCATTCAGTGAAGAAGTACTTCTTCACATCTCTCTTGAATTTACCCCCTTTCAGCATCATTGCATTTCAGCACTGCTCCGCCGTCCTCTCCAAATTCTGGTTCTAGCAACAAGAGTATATTTGTTATGTGATACAAATTGTAGCATTTCAGCCTTGAGGTGTTGCTTTGGAGATGGAACTTTATAATATTAAAGTTCAATCTGTGCAGTGTGGTCCTGCTCCCTCCAGCATTCACATGGCAGATTTATTTCTCCACTTGAGATCAGTCGCCCCAGAGTCATGTTCCAATCCCTGTGCATGTGTTCTTATTTTTGACTACAGTTTTAGTATTTTGTAAAGGTTTTTTTTTTTTAAGCATTGGATTATGGATATTGTGCAGATCATCCAAACATTGCACCCAACCAGCTACAGTTTGGATCCGGGCCCTACACCCCTACTAGTGGGTTGTGTAGATGTTATCTGCCCGATCCTAGCTAAAATTGTCTAAGGTTCCTTGGAGAGGGGTGTCTTTCATGATCCTTTAAGGAAGCAGTCGTACGACCACTCCTAAAAAAAAACATCCTTGGATCCAGACTGCTCAGCTAACTACAGGCCTGTCTCTAACCTTCCTTTTGCTGGGAAGGTTATTGAGAAGGTGATTGTGTTGCAACTAGATGATCACCTTGTGACCCACAATGTCTATGATGCTCTCCAGTCTGGATTTCGGAAGAGACATAGTACCAAGACTGCACTTGTCCGGGTATTGAATATAACATAGAAGCATAGAAGTTGACAGCAGATAAGGAAAAATTACTCACCTTAGTAATGTTGTTTCTTCTAATGGAGTCTTGCTGTATTCTGACTATTGCAGTTAGGTCCTGCCTTTCAACTGCCCCGGAGAACAAAGAGTTAACTTTCCATGGCCAGCATGGAACGTTCAGCGTGATCGCGGTTGAAGCCCCTGTCTGCTGTTGTTTAAACTCCATCCGTCAGATCTTTATGAGCAATACTCACTAGAAGTTCTGTGTGGAAACTGTAAAACTCACACTAGCCAACTGGCAACTAAATTTATTAAAAAAAGGTTTTTTTTGGTTTCAAAGCAAAGACTCAAGTCAGAAAAGCCAAAAACCAAAACACAACACACACCCAAAGTAAAGGAGGGTGAAAAAGGGGCACCTCTAGGGTGCCAACACAGCTCCTGCCCACCCACATCCCAAAAACCAGGTTCTGAGAGGGGAGGCGGGAGGTCAGAATACAGCAAGACTGCATTAGAAGAAACAACATTACTAAGGTGAGTAATTTTTTCTTCAAACAACATGAAGTCTTGCTGTATTCTGACTATTGCAGACTACCAAGCAGTACCTCCATGGAGGAGGGACAGAACCTACTTTGGGAATAGTCTCTGAAGTACTGCTGTGCCAAACTGAGCATCACTCCTAGCCTGGATGTCCAGAGAGTAATGCTTGGTGAATGTATGGACTGTTTTCCAGATGGCTGCTTGACAAATTTCTAGGATAGGAATATCCCTGGCAGCAGCCAGGGAAGCAGCTGTACCTCTAGTAGAGTGAGCCCTCATGCCTGAGGGTAGGGTTCTACCTAGCTTTTCATAACAGAATTGGATACACGAGACAATCCACCTGGCAATAGATCTCTTAGCAGCAGGTTTGCCCTTACCAACCTCTCCATATGTGAGGAACAACTGGAGGGACTCAAACCTGTGACCCTTGGTGCACTCTATGAAGTAGCTGAAGGCCCTCTTAACATCCAAGCTGTGCAACCTCCTCTCTCCAGAGGAGGAATGGTCAGTGAAGAAAACAGGTAGAGACATAGACTGATTAAGGTGGAAATATGAAACCACCTTAGGAAAAAACTTCCTGTTAGTTCTTAGGACCACTTTATCCCTATGGAAAGAGATGAAATCAGTCTCCACTGACAGGGCTTGCAATTCACTGATATGCCTGGCAGAGGTAATGGCTACCAAAAACACAGTTTTCCAAGTCAAGTACTTAAGCTCTACAGAGGACAAAGGCTCAAAGGGTGGCTGCATAAGCTGAGCAATGCAAACATTAAGGTCCCAAGCAGGAGCAGGGTCCCTAAAGGGGGGATTGGTGTGCAGCAATACCTTGAAGAACTTACAAAACACAGGATGGGCTGACAGAGGAGAGGGCTTGCCTACTGACAAGAAGGCAGAAGCAGCTGCCATATGTACTTTAAGTGTAGCCGGCCTAAGTCCTAAGCCATTAAGATGAACCATATAGTCCAGGACTGTAGGCAACCCAGCAGATTCTGGAGAAATATGCTTATTAGAGCACCAAATAGTGAACCTTTTCCATTTGGAGTTGTAAGTCTTTCTGGTGGAAGGCTTTTGAGAAGCCTTAAGGATATCCAGAACTCCTTGAGAGAGGTGCAGATCAGCAAATTCTAACTCTTCAAGAGCCAGGCCTTGAGATTGAGAGATTTGAGGTTCGGATACCAAATCCTCCCCTGACAGGATGTCAACAGGTTGTAATTCCTGGGAAGAGACAGGGGAAGGTGGACTGCTAAGGACAGCAACAGTGGGTACCAGGGCTGCCTGGCCCAGTCTGGAGCAATCAGAATCACTTTGCATGGTTGAGACCTGATCTTGACTAACACTTTGAACAGGAGAGGGAAGGGGGAAGCATACAGAAATCTCCCTTACCAATTCAGAATCAGAGCATCCAGGGGGACTGAGCCCAAGACTGGGAGTCTGCAACAAAAGAGAGGAAGTTGGTGATTGTCTGGGGCTGCAAAAAGATCTATCTGTGGAGTGCCCCATCTCGAGAAAATCACTTTCAAAACTAGGGGATCTAGGGTCCATTCGTGATGGCCCTGGGATATCCTGCTGAAAGCATCTGCTAAAGCATTGTCCTTCCCTGGGAGATGAACTGCTATCAGAGAGGTTTGTAGGAAATAGACCAGGGACCGCAACTTCATTGCTTCTGTGCACAAGGCCGTAGACCAAGTACCTCCTTGCTTGTTGATGTACCACATTGTGGTGGTATTGTCTGTTCTGATCTGGACCACCTTGTTCTGTACAGATTTGGAAAAGGCTTGCAGTGCCAGAAACACTGCTCTGAGTTCCAAGAGATTGATGTGAAGCAGAGATTCTTGAAGTGACCACAGCCCTTGGGTGGTAAGATCCCCCAGGTGGGCTCCCCAGCTCAGCAGGGAGGCATCTGTGGTGAGTATCACTGATGAGACTGAGTGACAAAAGGAACTCCTTGTCTCAAATTGTCCTGATCCTGCCACCACTGCAAAGCCTGGATCAGGGTTTGAGTCACTGGGACTAGTTTGGTAAGGGAATCCTTTCTTTGGGACCAGAAGGCTCTTAAGTGGAACTGAATATCCTTCATCTGAAATCTTGCTCCTTGGACCACTGCTGTAGAGGCTGCCATGTGGCCCAGAAGCTGTAGGAAGTGCCTTGCTGGTCGAGACACCTGAAGGGTGAATGAAGAGGCCAGTTCCATAAGGGTCCTTGCCCTGTCCAGGGGAAGGAAGGCTCTTGCCCTTATTGTATCCGGCTCCGCCCCTATGAAGGTGTGGAGCTGTACTGGCTCGAGAACTGACTTTGGAAGGTTGAGAAGGAATCCTAAGGAAGTGAGCACTTGCTGAGTTATTTACTGTACAGATGTGACTTGACTTGGTCTGGAGACTGACCCACTATGAGCCAGTCGTCCAAGTATGGAAAGATGGAGATCTTTTTTCTACTTAGGAAAGCAACCACTACTGCCAGGCACTTTGTGAACACCCTTGGGGCTGATGTTAGGCAAAAGGACATTGCTCTGAATTGATAGTGGCCTGAGGGGCAACTCGAACCTGAGGTACTTTCTGTGGGAGCACCTGATGGGAATGTGAAAATAGGCATCTTTGAGGTCCAGGAGGCTAGCCAGTCCCTGGCCTTAGAGAGGGCAGAATTATTCCTAGAGCCACCATTTTGAACTTTGGTTTTAAAAGGTGCTTGTTCAGATATCTTAGATCCAGGATGGGCTGCCATTCTCCTGTTTTTTGGGGGGGTTAGGAAGTACCTGGAGTACAATCCTTTGCCCTTGTGTAGGGTTGGAACCCTTTCTATGGCTCTGAAAGCCAGGAGGGAAGAAACCTCGGAAGGGTCTCTGATGGATTTGCAGGTGGAAAGGATCTGGTTCTTATCTTGGGAAATTTTTTGAAGCTGAGAACCAGTCCCTGACTTACTAATTCCAGAACCCACTTGTCTGATGTCAGAGGCTTCCAGTCCGGGACAAAGTAAGCCAGCCTGCCCCCTACAGGTAGTGGAGAATCGGCCTGGGCAGACCCATCAGGGTGTCTGCTTGGCAGGGGCTTTAGGCTGAGGGGTGGAAGCAGGCCTGCTCATTCTCTGTCTGCCTCTCCCCTCTGAAGAACCCCCTTTGAGCATAAGCAGAAGAGGAGGCTTGGGCTTGGTAAAAAGGCCTTTGAAAGGGCCTGACCCTGCCCCTGGAGTGCTGTCTCTGAGGAGTGGCTTGCCTTTCTTTGGCCTGAGCACTCCTGTATGTGGTCCTGTACTCATCCATCTTCTTCATGTAATTCTCTGTCTCCTCCCCCAAACAGAGAATTACCAATGACAGGGAAATCCATGGCCTTAGCCTGGGTATCCTGTGATAGACTAGTACATCTGAGCCAAGTCATCCTCTGAAGGGCCACAGATGTAGCCATGACTCTAGATGGAGTCCACAGCAGCATGAAATTGCACCTTGGATGCCTCAATCCCATCCACAGCCACCTGCTCCAGCTCCTTGGCAAGCTGGTCAGGGGCTTGTTTAGCCAGAGCCAGCACAGTGTCCCACCTGGACTTCTGGTATCTAGCTGTGTAGGCCATATAGTTAGCCTGCCTGAGTCCCAAGGATGCTGCCATGTACTGTTTCTTTGCCATGGCATCAATCTTCCTGGAGTCCTTATCTGGGGAGTGTGATGCCAAGGGAATATTTGCCTTATCACAGGCAGCAGCCTGCACTACCCCAACATGGCTGCATTGCTGAGAAAGGAACTCCGTGTCCGAGCCTGAAAGGGTATACCTCTTGTTCATTCATCTGTCCACAGGAGGTATGGAGTTAGGAGTCTTTAGAATTTTAAATGTCTGTTTCCCAAAAGATTTATGGAGGGGAATAGACAGTCTCCTGGACTCTGGGATGTCCATCATTTCGACAAAATCAAGCTCCTCCTGATCCTCCACTGCTTCTTCCATTGGAAGCTGGAGGGTTTCAGCCACTTTCCTGTAAAACATAAAGTGGGAAGGGGACTCAGAAAGCCTAGGAGGAGAAACACCTGAAGGTCTGTCTGGGGAGATGTCCGGGTCAATAGGCACATCCAGACTTTCATAATTACCATCATCATCATTATCCTCATACTCTCCCTCCTCCGGTTCATAAAATTCTTCTAAAGTATAATCCGGAACCGGGCGAACCAACCGAACTGAGCCCCTGCCAGATGGTGCAGGTTCGGCCGGAACTGAAGTTAGCGATTGAACTATCCTTATCGCTTTGGCTATTTCATCAGTGGTCGGAGAAAGAATTTGTGGATCCGAACCGGATGATTTTTCTCTTTTCTTTCTTTTAACCAGAACCAACTCCTCAGAATCGGCTCTCCTTTTGCCCGAAGAAGTTTCGCCCTGGTCAGAGGGCACTCCTTCTGAATTCGGTCAGAACCGAACCGGGCTGGCCATCCGGGTCAGCGGACTTCTCGACCTCCCTTTCCCTCAGTCTACCTACTCTCTTATCCAGGGTAGCTTTGGGAAAACTTTTACAAATTGGCAATCTGAATTGAGGTGGTCAAACCCCAGACAATAAACACAGGTGATGTGGGGATCAGCCTTAGCAAAGGCTTCCCCACGCACACTGCAGTGCTGAAACCCAGTGGGCCCGGTTTTTTTCTTGGGTTTCTCAGACATGGTCAATCCTATCCAAAACTTACCCTTTTTTTGGCAATCCGCGAGGCAAGACACCCCTATCGGTTCCTAACCATGTTATGGGTCTTGGAAAAAAACGTAATTAAATCCAGTTTTTTTAGAACCGATACGGACCAGTTACCACACTCTAATAAATTCAAAACTTTTTAAGACCAATCTGATCGGTTCAAACCGAACCGATCCCAAATTTACAAGTTCCACACAGAAACTAAATGTAAAACCTATCTAGTACTCACGGTACCACAGACAGAGACTTAAACCGACAGATTCGGTAGCAGAAATTCAGTAGAACCGAGCGAAAAAACAACACTTTAACCGACTTTTCGAACTGAGCAAAGGAGAAATCTCCGGAGCGACTGTTCAGTGAGGCAGAGTAAAGAATCTGATGGTTGGAGTTTAAACAACAGCAGACAGGGGCTTCAACCGAGCTCGCGCTAAACGTTCCATGCTGGCCATGGAAAGTTAACTCTTTGTTCTCTAGGGGCAGTTGAAGGCAGAACCAACTGCAATAGTCAGAATACAGCAAGACTTCATGTTGTTTGAAGGACCGCAAGGCCCATCCATTCTGCCCATTTCTTTTTCTACCTTATGAATGTGCCATTGGCCTTTGCTCTGTCAATAGCCTATCTATTCATACTCATCTGTTAAGCTCCCTTATGCCTATCCCATGCCTGTTTGAAGCCCTGCACTGTATTCATATCCACCACTTCCTGTGGTAGGCCGTTTCATGCATCCACCACCCTTTCTGGGAAAAAGAACTTCCTCACATTACCCCTTAATCGGCCTCCCTTTAATCTCATGCTGTGTCCTCTTGTCCTGCTATTTTTCTTATATTGAAACATGTTAGACTCTTTCACCTTGTTAATGCCCTTGAGGTGTTTGAATGTTTCAATCATATCACCTCTCTCCCTCCTTTGCTCTAGGGTATACATATTGAGCTCAGTTAACCTGTCCTCATATGTTTTCTGATGCAGTCCCTGAACCATTTTGGTTGCCCTTCTCTGGACTGCCTCAATTTGGTTAATGTCCTTGTGAAGGTGTGGCCTCCAATACAGCATGCAGTACTCCAGATGGGGCCTAACCAGTGTCTTGTAAAGAGGGATTATTACCTCCATCTTCCGACTTGTGATGCCCCTACTAATACACCCCAACATCCCTCTAGCCTTACCTACTATTTTAGTGGTTTGCTTGGATGATTTCAGGTCATCAGTGATGATGAAGCCCACGTTTCTTTCTTCCCTTGTGACTGCCAGCAACTCCCCTCCCAGCCTATAGGTGGCGTCAGGGTTTCTCTTCCCTATGTGCATGATCTTGCACTTCTTTGCGTTAAACCCCAGTTGCTACTCTTCTGACCATTTTACTAGTTTATCCAGATCTCTTATCATTCTGCCCACCTCATCTGGATCATCTACTCTGTTGCAGATCTTGGTGCCATCTGCAAACAGACAAACCTTACCCTCCAGTCCATCTGCAATGTCACTGATGAAGATATTGAAGAGGACTGGCCCAAGGAGTGATCCCTGAGGTACCCCACTTGTGACTTGCATCTCTTCTGATTGCATACCATTTACCACCACTCTCTGTTTTCTGCCCATCAACCAGTTTGCCACCCAGTTGACCAACATCTGACCCACCCAAGCCTACCCGACATTAATCAATCTTCTATGTGGAACAGTATTGAAAGCTTTGCTGAAGTCAAGGTGGGCGACATCAACTGCTCCCCTTGGTCCACCACTCTGTTTACCCAGTCAAAGAAATCTATGAGATTAGTTTGGCAGGACCTTCCTTTTGTAAACCCATGCTGTCTTGGATCCTGTGCTCCAATGGATTCCAGGTGTTGCACTATCCTTTCCTTAAGGAGTGTCTCCATAATCTTGCCCACTACTGAGGTAAGACTGACTGGTCTGTAGTTCCCTGCCTCCTCCCTGCTACCATTCTTGTGGAGTGGGATCACATGAGCCCTTCTCCAGTCTTCTGGGACCTCTCCTGTGCTCAGAGACTCACTAAACAGTTCTGATAATGGCTCTGCTAGTTCCACCCTTAGCTTCTTTAGTACCCTGGGATGTATGCCATCAGGTCCCATTGCCTTGTCCACCCTGAGCCTATTGAGCTCTTGTAGGACAATTTCTTTTGTGAAGGGACTAGTGCACACTTCCTCCCCACTGTGTCCATGGTGCTGAGCTGTGGGCCCTGCCCTACCTTCTCTTCTGTAAATACTGAGCAGAAGTATCTATTTAGGATAGATGCTTTTACATTGCCCTCCTCCTCACATGCCCCCTTATCCCCTTTGATCTTAGCAATACCCCCTCTGGACTTTCTCCTTTCACTAATGTATCTATAGAAAGTCTTGTCACCTTCTTTTACTGTTCGTGTTAGTGTCTCCTCAGTTTGTGCCTTTGCCTGCCTTACTGCTTTTCCTGCTTCCCTTAGGGAAGTTTGGTATGCCTTCCTATCTTCATCCTGCTGCATTCCCTTATATTTCCTGAAGGCCATCCTTTTGGCTCTGACCTTTTCTGCTACTGTGTTTGAGAACCAAAGTGGTTTCCTTCTTCTTTTGCACTTTCTTTTCTCACTAACACAATGGGATGTTGCTTCAAGTATTGCATCTTTAATGCTTGCCCATTTTGCCTGTACCCCCTCACCTGTATTTCTTTTTGCCAGGGCTAGCTTAACTCTGTTGCCCATCTTATCAAAGTCAGCTACTCTGAAGTCCCATATGTTTGCCTTGGAATGGGATGATTTAGTTATAGTGGCCAAATTGAACCATATCATGTGATGGTCACTGGCCCCCAGGTGACCTTCTACCTGGAGATCTGTGATCCTTTCCCTGATCTCCTAATAGCAAGGGATTGAAAGGCTTGTACCATCTTGGTCCTTTTTGATCTTTCCACAGCATTTGACACTGGGGACCATGGTGTGCTGTTGGAGTGTCTGCGGCTTCTCATGGACTGTCAGGGACAGTCCTAGAATGATTTTGATCCTTCCTCATGGGCAAGTCTCAGAGGGTGGTCACCGGAATTTATTCCTCTAACTCCCTTCTCATGTCCTGTGGGGTGCCGCAGGGCTCCATATTAGTGCCCACAATGTTCGCAGTGTATATGCTGCCATTAGGAGATATCATTAGGCAATACGGTTTGTGTTTTCACTGCTATGCAAATGATACTCAGCTGTATCTGTCCTTTCTACCTGAACAAGGGGATGCAGCCTCTGTGTTTAACAACTGTCTCACCCAGATCAAGGACTGGATGAGCACCAGCTGGCTGAGACTGAATCCAGACAAGACCGAAGTGTTGGTTGTGGACCCTAGTCATCTGGGGGTGGGTTTGGGGGCTGGGCAGGCATTGGGCATATGGCTTGATGGCATCCAGCTTACTACCTCTGACCAGGTGTGTAACTTGGGTGTTATCTTTGATGACGACCTGACCCTGAAATCCCAGGTATCTGCAGTTATCAAATCCTCTTTTTACCATCTGAGGAACATCGCCCGAGTGAAACACCTGGTTCCTCCGGATGACCTTCCAACATCGGTCCATGCCTTCATCACCACCTGCTTTGACTACTGCAATGCCCTCTACCTAAGGCTCTCTGGGGTTATCTGCCGCTTACAGCTAGTGCAGAATGCGGCAGCCAGGCTGTTGACTGGTACATCTAGGACCAGCCATATTACACCTATGCTGCGTGGACTGCACTGGCTGTCTGTTCAGTGGTGAATCACCTTTAATGTCGGTCTTCTGACTTTCAAAGCCCTACACAAACTGGGACCCAGCTATCTGCAAGATCTCTTGACTCCCTATCACCCCCTCTGCCCTCTCCAATCCACTGACGAGGGATTGCTAGAGATTCCCAGGGTACATTTGAAGACATCTGGTGCTCGTGCTTTTTCCTTTGTGGCCCCCACCCTGTGGAATTCTCTATCTGGTCGGTTGAAAGAATGCCTGACTGTCGAGAGATTCAAGTCACAATTTAAGACTTATCGTTTTCAGATGGCCTTCCCAAATTATTTTAATTAATTTTATATGTAACCCCCCTACAAATGGGGGTCACTAAAAAGCCTTCCTTGGGTGAGCCTAAATGCTCTCCGCCCGGCTGGTGTCCTGTATTTCAGCCGATTTTAAAAATAATTTAGTGAGAGTGCCTGATGCCTCCATGTACTGTTGCTTTAAGAGCTGCCAAACTGCAGTAGAATTAATTTGAATTGGGGTGACTGTGTGTTTCCCTGCTCAAGACCTGCCTGGGCCACTGAGCAGATCGCTCCGTTCTGCAGTCGCTATATGCACAGGGGGAGCCCTTTCAAAAGATGTAACTATCTGCTGGTAATTTGTTAGAGTGAGAATGACAGTACAGTTTGTCTAACCTGCCTTTCTTGCAGCTGGGACCCTGTGTGTTTGGCCCCTCCATTTCGGATCTGAACTGCTAAAGAGGTCCAATCAATGGGAAGGGGTTCCTTAAAATGGAGCCTGCTGGCAAATCAGAACTTGGACTCTCAAATGGAGCCAGCCACAAGGGGCTTTTATGAAGAGAGCCTCTGGGAAATGTAGTTTGGACCGTGGCGCCTTTTTCGCCAATAGAGGGAGCCTGTTGTGACTGACAAGGAGAATCAGCCAACTGCAACCTTTTGGATTTGGGGGAAATGTCCGGACTGTCTGCTGAGAGAGTCATTCTGAGCATGGAGCTGGAAGAGTAAGCAGCTCGTGGGGCTGCTGCCCACGGGGCAGCACGGGAACCGCGCGGGAGGCCTGTAAAAGGCCTGTCTTTCGTCAGCTCTCCTGAAGGGAGAAAAAAGGACTGAGTTTTCTTGAATCAAGTATCCGAACTTTGAGTGTAAAAGGAAAGCAGTTGTTGTGGCCTAGATCATGGGCAACCAAGTGTGGAGAAGAGATTCTGAAGAGGAACCTTGATTTTCGGACAGAGATTCTGAAGAGGAACCCTGATTTTCGGACAGTGACTCCGAAGAGGAAGCAAATGCTGAAGTGCCCTGAGGTTTGGGGCAGAAGAGAACTGTTTTGAAGTTGGTAGCTGTGGGGGAAACTGCACCAAGTGTTCGTGCAGCCGTAGTGCACAGTAGTTCATGTGGGAAGCGCGTGTGAGGCCACAAAGTTGGCCTGCAACTGTCAGCAAGCGTTGTTCAGACTGAATCCGAGCTGTCAGAGTGAAAGAAGAAGCCGAAGTCAATTTGGGACCAGGCTTAACCTGAAGAAGACTGAAAGTGTGCAGAATTGCGATTGGCCTGTCAGGACTCTGTGGTCTGGTACAGTAAGTGACCTTTACATATAAATGTGCATAGTGCTTGTGGGGATTGAGATTTGAGTAATTCCCCCATGTTGTGAACTGTGTGCTGTGCTGGGAGTGTGATTCCCTAGCAGGGTTCAAACTGAATCTGAGTTTGAGTCATGAGAAGAATGCCTCGGTAGCCAGGCTCAATCTCCTGAAGTGACCAGCTACTTGCCTGGTAGTGTTCTGTGTACATATAAAACGTGCAGTGAGCTGGAAGCCATAGCCAGCATCACTTGGACTGCATCTGCCTGCATTGAGTGCAAGTGATCCCCGCCACAAGGGCTGGGCCAGCTATTCTGTTTCTCCTAGCAACCCAGGACAATTTGCATCCCATCCAGCTGTCAGCATTGAATCTGAGAGTACAAATCAGGGTAGCTCCCTGCCATCTGTTACCAAATTGCAAGTGTTTCAACTGATTTCTTTTCTTCTTTTCTTCATGAACTGAGCCAACTGGCTCCGGATTACAATTGGGTATTGTGCAAGTGTTTTTTTTTCCATCACAGGGCCCCAGCCAGCTGCACCGATCCTGGCTAGCCCCACCCCCATCCTGGGTACCCAGTGAAAGTGGCATTTTGGGACTCTGAGTATGTACTCAGTACTGTGATTATTAATGTGTCTAATCTAGTTAACCTGATTCCCCCGTCCTTGTTACAGCTCCTTAAATAAATCAGATCTGTTTGTTTCAGCAAAATTACACTGACTGAGGAATTCTTTATGTTAAAGTATTGTATTGTGGCTATCGTATTGCATCATCTTGTTTTACAGGGGGTCCCCAGAGTCCAGTCGACAGAGCCAGTCCTGGGGGTAAGTGTACCTTGTGAAGATATTCCTGATGCATTGTGTGGGCCACTAGTGGGAAGAAAGTGGGGTTACATAAATATTTGTAATTTTATTTTAAATCTATATGTCTCACTGTAATTAATTTGTAAAGCGCCTTGATTTAAGAAAGGCGCTATATAAATAAAGTTTGCTTTGCTTTGCTTTGCTTTGTGAAATGCTCATCCCCTGGGCTACATTCTGGAGGGTGGGCCACTGCCCCATATGTAGATGATTTGTGGAGTTCCAGGCACTGCTGGTGGTGGCAAAAGGAAGAGATATCCCTTCTGCATCACCAGCTGTGCTGGTACCAACAAGTACACCCCACACCACCACTCTACCAGAGGCCAACTGGCTTGGTGGCTGGAGGGTGGTGGGGAGGGAGGGAGGGAGAATGGTGGCAGAGACAGTCATGAGAATGTCATTCAAGCTCCCTCAATTCCAGCTGTAAATTGCTTTGCACTACTGGTGGAGGCACAGGTTCCTGACTCCCTCGGGGGGGGGTGCTGTGAGCCAGTTGGGAGGGGAGAGCAGACTGACAAGGTGACACCCAGTGGGGGGAGCAGGAGAAAGGCAGCAAGCAATTATGTATATTAGGGAACTCCATGCTTGGGGGGGTGGAGAATGTGGTTGGGGGGAAGGGAAGGGGCATAGTCAGATGCCTTTCTTTCTTTTTTTTTTTTTTTTATAGAAGTGTTTATCTTCCTTGATCACAGTCAGGGAAAGCTCCCTTCTGCCAGCATTGCCACTCCCCTCCACCATCCATAGTCTCCATGAGGGATTCACCTTTTGGCTTGGGCCTCCACAGATTTTCCCCTGTGGTGGGGTCATGAGGGGGGAGAGCAGTCCTCCCTCCCCAATGCCTCAAATTCAGTCTTTCACCACAGATTGCCCTGGTTGCCAGGTGGGTAGGGTTGCAGTGAGCAGGCATCATACACCTCCACTGTGCCAACCATTTGTCCTCCTGTTTTTTTCCCTTCCATCCCCAGTTGCAGCTTTCTCTAGGATTGCATGTGCATGGAGACGCACATGCGTCTTGTAGCCGCGACTCCCTCTCCCTCCCTCCCTCTGACTTACAGCTGCCTCCTGATGTTCTTGTAGGCTTGCCACTAGGCCTACACATGGTGGTATACAATTGTAGAAAAGAAAATTCAGGTTGCCACTCCTCTATATTAAGATATCAAATTCATAGGTGCTTGGGTCGTCCGGAAAAAAAGACCAATCCAAACTTGTAAAAGTACAGTTACTGAATGAACTCCATTCAGATAAGGAAATAGCTCAATTAATCTTCCTTAATTTTCAAAAGTACACTGGATGAGTTACGTTTCATGGTATTACCCCTTCATCAGGCCCTCGTGTTTTTCCTAATAAGAATGATATTCATACAGTTAATTACCATTTTTCATGTATTTCTCCACAAACCAAAATACTATTAAGGTTAGGCACTCTATCCCCCTGTAGCTGCACCTCCACTGCTACTCACAAACATGAAAGTTCTATTGCATTTAAATCGACTTCACAAATATCACTATTATTTTTCTCTTTTAAATAAGCCAAATAGCCCAGTGGTAACCATTTCCACTATGCAGAACCATCCTCACTTAAAAATATAAGATGTTATTCAATTTCCACGTTTAGAGAATTATATGTAAACTATATAACATAATAGACAATAATTGTTTTTTGGAAAAACAGGATTTGAGGCTATTAGCCTCTGGTGGGGGGCAAACCGCCACTGGCAGGCTACACAGATGCTGGATGCTTTCATGGCCATGAAAGCATCCAGGATACAACAAGCAGGTTCTACCATGGCACTGTTGAAGAGGTGGTGACTATGGAGAACAGTGTCTGTGGAGCCTGCTCAGTGGTGGTTTGCCTCCCACCAGAGGCTAATAACCTGAAATCCTGTTTTTCTAAAAAAACAATTATTGTCTATTATGTTCAGTTTTGCTTTGTACAATATTTACTCCTTTCTTTATAAAGTTTGTCACCAAAAATTATCAGTCTTTGGTGACACAATATAAATGAGCTCTACTTTCTCCTTTCTCCATTATAAATTTTTTTCATGATTTAAAGGATTTAAATCCTGGTGGCAGCCAAGAGCCGGTACAGCCAACCTCCTCCATCTGGGAGAGGAGAGCTGTCTGATGGCTGCTCAATCTTCTCCCAGCCTTCCCCCCAAACTGACGCCCAGAAGCCTGGGCTCATTCCTGAACCTGGGTCACTGGCATGGCAGGAGGTAAGATGCATGGTGCCTCAGCCCTCCATGCCACTAGGCTGGCCTAGTCAAATGCCTTTCAAATGCATCTACCATCCGGGATATTGAAAGGATAGGGAGAATGGTAGAGGGAGAAGCGGGGAGAAGGTGGAGTGCCGGTATGCTTGGGTACCAGTGATCTGGTGAATCAGTCTCTGGAAGCAATCCAGCATACGTTTCAAAGGCAGGGGGTAGATTGAAAGCAAACTCAGCTTCCTGGTCTTCTCTGAGTTCCTTCATGTGTGAGGTAAAAGGAAGGGTCAGAATATAGTTTAGGAGGAGAGTGAGACATTTATCAGGTAGCCGAATAGATAGTGTCAGGAGGAAGGGTATCATTTTGTGGGAGACTGGGGGAACATCTGGGAAGAAGGGTCATCAAGGGTGATGGCCTTCACCTGACAAAAGAGGGGACCAGTGTGCTTGGGCAAAAGTTAAATGTCTACACCACCTCACCCACTGTGCATCCTTTATTTCTAAATTCTGGTTGGGTTCTCTCCCTCCTTACCTCAGCTCTCTTCTCTTCCCTATGCCCCCTCCATGTACTCCCTCCATGACTCAGGCTGTTGTTCCCTTTTGTGCCCCTCCCATAAAACCCTGGCTGGCCAATCTGGTTTCTCCTTCTGCCTTCCGAGTCTCTGGAACTCCCTCCCACTTCTAATTCACTCTACCCCCTCCAAACACTCTCTACCTACTCTACTCTACTCTACTCTACTCTAAGGCCACACTTCCCTCTTTTGCAAATGCCCTTAGCCCTATGCCCTACACATACTCCCCATCTTCCATACCTCTGCACTTTTTCCCACCCTACATCTAACCCCCTTCATCTCCTCCTCTCCCCCCAACTTCCTTCAGCTCCCAGTCCCACCCTTCTTCTCACTCACTCCCATCTCCTTTATTACCCTTCTAAGCCTTCCTCTCTCATCTTTATCCTCAACACTCCAGTCCCTTCCATCACCCCCCTACTTTGTAACCCTTTTGTGCCTCCCTTCATCTTTCTACTTCTCCACTCCTGCTTTACAAAATCCTATACAATCTGGCTTCAGAGCACAGCACAGCACTATCACAGCCCTTGCTAAAGTGACCAATGATTGTCAACGGGACCTGGAAAACAAGAAATTTGTCTGCGCAGTGTTCTTAGACTTAAGCAAGTCCTTCAACACTGTTGACCATGATCTGCTCCTCTCCTCTCTCAAGGCTATAGGACTGGATGCTCTGTCCCTTCATTGGTTTGCTGATTACCTCTCTAACCATTGGCAGCAAGTAAAATCCAATGGTGAACTTTCTTCTCTTAAGCTCTTGAAAAGAGGGGTCCCTCAAGGATCAATCCTGGGCCCACTATTATTTGCAATTTACGTGAACAACTTAGACAATAACATAACTAAGGCCAACATTCATCTATTCGCAGATGACATGGTCCTTTACCTAAGCCGTTCCTCTTCTGAAGCAGCCTACAAAGATATACAATCAGAATTTAACATCCTTCAGAGCCAACTGCTTAACAAAAAATTGTTATTAAACGCAAAAAAAAAACAATGCTATGCTGGTCTCACCTTTCCTGTTAGATGCAAACCCAGCCATGGCTGGTTCCATTCTTCAGATTACCACAATCTTGGGAGAAAACCTGGAATACGTAATCAAATTCAAGTACCTGGGATTGTGGCTCGATCACAAACTTTCTTTCATGGAGCATATCAAAGACCTCCTAAAGAAACTAAGACAGAGGCTTGTCTTCTTCTTTAGGATAAATAACTACCTTACCTGTAATGCCAAGAGGAGGCTGGTGCAAACCACATTTCTCTCCTCGATTGACTATGCCGACTTTCTCTCTAGTCACTGCCCTGCCTCGCACCTTGCTAAACTTGATACTTTGTATCACAGGGCCCTGAGATTCATTACTGGACTACCTCTCGCCACCCACCACTGTGCCCTTTACACAGCCATGGGGTGGTCCTCCCTTCACTTCAGGAGACACAGAAATGCTATATTCTGGACCTTCAAAGCTATTATTAAGAAACTTTCCCCATATATCTCTGCTTGTCTACCGCTATGTGAACCTGGTACCTATGCCCTGAGAAGCTACTCCCTCATTTACCTGAAGGTACCTAATCTAAAAACTCATCTCGGGAGATCGGCAATAAGTTTTGCACTGCCCTCTTTGTGGAATACTGTACAAAAAACATTGAAGCTCAGCTCCCCGATCAGCCTGTTCTCCTTTAAGACCTTATACGACCGTTCAGTGAAAGAATTCTGCAACTGTTTCCCCCGTCGTTAAAAACCTGCACCATGGCTGCCTACGCCCACTTGGGCTCTGCAATTCAGCCTAGCTCATGTGGCCATTCATGTTCTTTCCCTAGCTCACCTTTGCGTTACACGCTCATTGCAATGGGCCTTGCCAGTGGCCCTCTGTCCTGGTATATCCCCCTTCCCCGTATCAGTGCCATCCTGGCCACATTCCCTATCCCTCCCTCTGCCATCCTGCCCCTATTTTTTTTCTTATCCTCCTCTCTATATCCTGCCCTCCTGGGCCCACGAGAACAAGTAGGTCTCTTATATATCTTTTTGATCGTGTATGTGTCACCAGTTTGTCTATGTTATGCCTGTATTGATCATCTCCAAATGGAACCATGTCCATGTTGACTTGCACTCGAGCACTTTTTATTGTTAAAGTTGTATTGAACTTTTGTTCCTTCTATGTTCATAACAGTGCATTATTACATTGTTTGGATTGTATCTGCTTTTTTGTCACTTTGTGTAACAGGTTCATCTTGTAAATGAGCTTGCTCAACGATGATCGCCTGTATAAATAAAGACTTTGATTGATTGATTGATTGAATACCCTTTGCCCTTCCTCTCTCTCCCTCTCCTTTTCTTGGTCACACACCTACTCTGTCCAATATTTTGGATGTTACAGTCTTGTAAGTGCCTGGTACCTCTCTCTTCTGATTGTTTTAATCCTACATTATCACTTGTCTATTGTGTTATTTTATATTATTGTACATTGTGGCCCAGATATTCAAAAGGGTTGCGCCATGCGCAAGTCCAAATTGCGCCATTCTGTGATATTCAGCAGGAGGCAGTTCGCCACTGGCAACAGGTTGCGCAAGAGGCAATGCAAATGAATGCATGCTCAACAGGAGGGAGGATCCATGCATAACCTGCGCAACCCGATATTCGGTGAGGTTGCGCGGTTCATCTTAACTAACATCGCCGCGCTGAAGCAGACCAAAAAGGCTTAAGTTGAGGGCCACCCACAGGTGAGCTGCTGCATTGCGAGGCGCCCAACACAGCAGCTGCCACCCTGGCTGCGCCCCCAACTCGGGTCCCAGTGCCCCCACCAGCCCGGTCGCGGGCGGGAACACGTGCATGTCCCCCTCCCTGTCTCCCACAGCCCGATCGCGGGCAGAACCTGTATGAACCCCACAGTGCCCGATCGCGGGCAGAATATAACCCCTCCCCCAGCCGAATAACTCCCTGGTGGTCAGTGGACCGTAAAGCCCGATCGCGGGCAGAATGTCTAGCACAACCCCCAAACATCTCCCTGGTGTCTAGTGTCCCCCCCACCCCAAGCCCCTCCACCCGCTCCCCCCGCGGCGGCGGTGACAGCATCCACCTCTGCCCGCGATCGGGCTGTGGGAGATGTGTGGGGGCGATAGTACGTGTTCTGCCCTGCTCGGGCTGTGGGAGATGTGTGGGGTGTCATGTAACTGTGATGCCCGATCGGGCTGTGGGAGATGTGTGTGGGGGTGTCGAACTGTGATGCCGCGATCGGGCTGTGGGATGATGGGGTTTACAGGTTTGCCCGCGATCGGGCTGTGGGTGATGTGTGGGTGGGCGACATGTACGTGTTCTGCCCGCGATCAGGCTGTGGGAGTGTGGGGGGTGTCATGTAACTGTGGTGAATGCGATCGGGTTGCATTGTGCGTCGGTCCTCGACGGCTGCTGCCTGGCAGGGTGGCCAGAGCAAGTCCTCGGGATCGGGCGCATCTACATGCAAATGGCATGCAAATGGGGCTATAAATAGATGCAAATGGCACCCCTGCGCCTTGCATAAATTATGGCCCCATTTGCATGTCACCTTGAATATCGGAAATTTGGCGATGGCGCAATGGTACTTCCGCCACCGCAAGTTTAATGTTTCAACTCTGGAAACTTGCGGTAGAGTTAGCGTTCCACCGCGCTTACGCGCAGCGTTGGGATTGGGTGATATTCAGCGAGTTGCTCAACAGCGCAACTCCTTTGAATATCACCCCGGCCACACCCCTGCGCAACTATTTTGAGCAGCGCAGGGGCTTGCGCCTCAGACTGGCGCAGTTTGAATATCTGGGCCATAGTGTATTATTGTATTACTGTGCTTCTACATGTTTGTATTCATCCCTTATCCCCTCCCCCCAGACGCATCTGGAAACGAGCTTCACGGCTCAGTATGTCTTTCCTGGTAAAACTCTTTCAAATAAATAAATACATACCTATTTACTGCAGGTGGGCATTTAAACTGAGAGAGGGAAACTGAGGCCAAAGAAACCACAGAGGATGGAGGGGGAAAGGGGAACCTAGCTAGGACGACTCCAGAAATAGGGACTAGGAGCAGTGAGAGTGGAAGCAGCAGGGGACCAAAATTGATTAGGAAAAGGCACCAGGAGTAGGGTCTCAGAAAGCCATGCAGGATCAGGAACATCAGAAAGTTAAGAAGTTAAATGAGTGACAAACGACTGGTTGATGACTTGAAGAGAAAGGGTAAGTGCACAAATTGGAAGGCAGTCTGCCTAAATGCCAGGAGCCCAGGAAATAAAATTAGCAATTTCTAGGTAATGGTTGCGGAAGTAGGATTAGACCTTCTGACCATTACTGACACATGGGCCACTGGGAATAATGACTGGGACCTGGCATTACCAGGGTATACTATTTACAGGAGGGATGGGGTAAGGGCAAAGGGGGTGGGGTAAACCTGTATATCAGGGAAGTCATTGAGGCTGTAGAGGACAGGTTCATTACGAGAATGGCTGGAGAGACGAAATCATTGTGGGTACAGCTTATAACAACATCAGGTAAAAGATTACACATGAGGGTGGTCTATAGACTGTTGGGATGGGGAGAGGGGGATAGAGGGCTAGGGGAAGAAACTGAGAAGCAGACACTAAGGGGAAGGTAGTGGTTGTGGCAGATCTCAATCTTTCTGTAAAAGACTGAGATATTTCAGCAGCCAGGAGCACTAAAAGTCAGACCCTGCTAGATATGTTAAGAAGTGCCTACTGGTGCAGCTGGTCAGGGAACCCACGAGGCGGGCTGCTATTTTTAACATGGTGCTCAACATCTTGGAAATGTTGGCTGGAATGTGAGTTGGGGAACCACTGGGGTCCAGTGACCATCATGCCATATGGTTTAAACTTGCCTTGGGGAAAGGTAGACTCTTGTCAAAGGCTGTGGTTCTGGATTTCAGATGAGATGGGAATTTATTTCTTTATTTATTTGCTTTTGGTAACCGGGTAAGTGGACTATGTAGGATTGCCTATTTTCAGGCACAACCTGGGAGATTAACAGTTCAAGTAAGTTACAAACAGTGGTACAGGGAGGAGCTGATACAATGCAGTACATAAACAAATCATCAACCTTACATGAGAGCAGAATTACTTAACACGAAAGTGATGGCATACATAGCATAAGCATTACGGTACAAAAGAGATAAAAACAGCTTGCAGAGATCAGTAAAATAAGTGCATAACAGCAGTGCTGGTGGCATAGGACAAGGGTATGGGACAGTGAAGGAGATAGTAGTGCAACTGCAAGTAAAGAGGTGTAATACATGAACTAAAGACATTTACATGCTTCTAGGGAGGTGAGGTAATTAAAGAGTGAATGCTTGAAGGCAGGGTGAGAACTGAAGCTTCAAAGGGAAAACAGAAGGGAGTTCCAGAATTTGGGGGTGTAGATGGAGACGGCAAGTTCACCCATCTTGGTGGAGCAGTTAGGGACAGTTATCAGAGCTGAAGTCAAGGACCGGAGGAGTCAGGGGCAGTCAACTGGGGTGAACCTGGCTGCAAGGGAGGATGGGTGAGAAGAACGAATTATATTGTCGGTCAGGCAGCCTATGGAATATAAACACCGGGAGGAAGGGGATAACCAGTGGAGGTCAGAGTAAAGTGTGCAGTGGTGTTTTAGCTGATGGGAAGACAAGGCAAATCTGCAAACATTGTTATAGGCAACATCCAGGCTGGTAGGAGTGGACAAGATCAGGGGAGTGGAGGAGAAGTGGTGAGAAATTAAAGGAGCCGTTCTCCCAGGATAGCCCAACTGAAATGCAACATTTCATTTCCAGGTGGGCCCTGCTTCTGTCCAATTCAATAGGTAGGTGTGTGGACTGCAGCACTGAGGGGTTGCCTGAGTAGCTCAGGGTCACACAGTGAGTATGTGGCTATAGCTGAGGGGGGTACCAATGGACTACCACGGTAACTGTATTTTGCAACGGGGACTGGGGTGGGGGGGACACATGGGACTACTAGGGTAATTTAATTTCACAATAGGGACCTGAGATGGGAGAGATGGACCTCTGAACTACCAGTGAAGTTTAATTTTATAACAGGGATGGGGCAGTTCAGGGGTACAACTAGACTCCAGGGGATTTATACGTTAGTGTGCTGGAATCAGGTGAGGGTGGGGGAAGTGGTTGAAGCTCTGCACAATGCCTCCATGTATATATGTATGGAGACATTGTGCAGAGCTGCTAATGGCCACAAAATGGCAGGTAAATGGCCCTTTAGGACCTTGCATGCCATACAGGATGTGGTCATTCTCATGCAGGCATCTGAATATGGCATCCAGGAACGTAGGCGCTATACCGTTTGGAATGGACTGTGACTTGTTGCTCCATTTGCAGTGTAAATGGGCTTTGGAGGTGTCTCTTGGTTAATTAAGAGTATCCCACTGTGACTTCTTAGGTTCCAAAACAACTCAGCTTTGCTTCTTGGTTCTCGAACCCTAAGAAGTCACAAGAAGACACTCTTGATTAGCCGAGAGATGTATGAGCCCCACGGACTTATAAAGCAAGTCAGGTTTTATATAACACAGATAATTTCCTTTGGTGGACCTTTCAGTATTTTTGGTACTTTAAGTTAATTTTGTCGAGATTAATGTTACTTTTTGTGTGAGTCAGCCGTGTATCAGTTGTGTAGTCTGTGTGCAGTAGTTGCACAGTCAGTGGACTGTAATACTGGTTTGAACTTTTTTTATAGAGTTGCACAGCAGGGCGCTCACACACGTCAAGCACACGGTTGGGAGTCCCTGCAGGAGTATCTTCATTTGACTTTCAGCTACTTTCCAGGCTGCTCACACTCTATTTCTTCATGACTCCTGCTGCCTGGGTAACTTTCTTTGGGGCCGGGGTTACCAACCAGGAAAATGTACTGGCAGCTGACACCTGGCCATATATTTTCTGTGATTGCAGCTTGGGTAACTGTCACACAGGTGGGGTTGTTCAAGCTCATGGCAACATTGATAATAGCCCTCTGTGGCCAAGAGTCATCGCTGCTGGTGTGACAACATCAATAAAGCTCTCTAGGAGCAGGAGACACCACTGCATACTACAACATTAACAAAGTGCCTGTGGTGCAAAGCACTACCACTGCAAGCTGTAATATGTGTGTGTGTGTGTGTGTGTGTATGTATGTGTGTACGTGCACTTATGAATGTACTGTCATTTAAAGCTTGGCACTACCCAGTACCACTGGTACTTTGCTTATACTTGTATTTTGCATGGATCAAAAATTCAAATAAAAATCATAATTATTATTATTATTAAGAGGGGGATGCTGTCTAAGTGGTTAGGAAAGCAGATACAGAAGGTAGATTCTCCAGTAGCCAGATGGCCTCCAGACCTCCAGCCAGTTTACAAGGTAGTCACCACTAAACAGGCAGACTATATCGTGGAATTGAATGAAAAATAAAGGGCAAATTTCGGTGACCCCAAATTAAATTTGGAATGACTGTTTGGATTCTCCTATTACTATTTTGTTATGAAACAATGCTTTTTGTTCACTCAGCTCAGTTTTCACAGGCCATTGGGAGAGTGGTATCTTCTGTTAGACCACTTAGAAAGAGATGATGTATTAGTCACAGAAAAACATTTCCGCTGTCACTTTAGATAACCGTTTGGCTCTCACTGTGAAACAGCAACATTTGCCAAAGCCATCATCTTTACGCAATAACTGCTTCACTTAACTCCCCATCATTTACTGATTGGATTTCACAGGTCAGCCTGACTTTCTAGTGGCAGCAGCAGAAATTTTCTACTAGACTGAAATGGAATTCAACTCAAAGTAATGCATTTCTACAAAGCAGCACCCAGTAAACATGTGGTTTATCCATCCCCTCTGAACTGAAAAGTTCAAAGAAAAGGATTAAAACATAACTTTTTTGCAATGTTGATTGTTGCTACACATTGTAAGCTCACTAGTACTTTAATATAACTAAGTTTACTAGAATATTTTATACTGATCAGATTTTGTGTTCTAATTGAAAAGGTGGGGCTTTGACCAGCTCATTTATAGTGCAAGATGTGAGATATGGGCTTTTGTATGGCATTTGCATTTCAATTTGGCAAATACTTCAGAGTCCAGTACAGCCCAGCTGTGATGATTTCAGTGGGTCTCCACTTCTATTTAGCATTACAGTTGGGCATACTTTTCCACTGCCTCACATTATAGGCTAGCATCTGCATCATCCCCCAGCAAAGACTCAGCCCTTGCTTGCAAACTCACCCAGGTCATCAACTCCCCGACCAGACGGGACACTAGAACAGGGACCTCAACCCTAATAGATCTCATCTTCACCAACAGACCCAAGAACATCTCCCAAGTCACTGTGCTCCCTGACTCAATTAGTGACTATTCCCCTGTTACCTGCCTATGGTCCGCCAGAATCCCCCCCACCCCCTCTAGTGTCACTGAACATAGATGACTAAAAAAGGAACCCTAGCACGTTTCAAGTGGCACCTAGCCTCCTACTACTGGTCCCCTATTCACGCTGCACAATCAGTGGACGCTGCACTCACCTACTTTATTGCTATCTTCAATGCAGCCTGTGACATATCCGCACCCTTCTCCAAACAAGTAGTAAAGAAAAGAAACACCCCTTGGATCTTCCAGTCGCTGCTTGATCAAATGCATCAGAGGGATAACCAATGGCATAAGGCCCTTGATTCACAGCTCCCGCAGGACAGACAACAGTACAGAGAGGCCCGAAACAAATGCACATGGGCCATCCAGCAAGCCAAAGCTGCATACTATAAACACACACTCACCTCCACCTGGGGCTCCTGGAAAAAATTCTGGAGTAATATCAAGGAGCTCTGTGGGAAAGCCGTCTCCCCTAATGCTGCTCAGATTACAGTAAATGGGGTTACTACCCAGGACCCTATGGCTATCTCTGAAGCCCTCAACACCTCCTTCTCTGACCTCTCTCATATCCTCCCACCTAACTTCTTTGACCCTACCACCCACCCCCCCTCTGTCACCTCGGCCATCAACACCTCTACACCCTTTAGGCTAAGAGTCATCTCTTGTAATGAGGCAAAACGCTACCTCACCAAAGCACTGGTGAACTCTCGCTATAGCAGTGACTTCCTGGACCTCAAACTCATTCAGTTGTCCCTGGATGTGACACTACCTCATCTCACCAAAATCCTCAATCTGTTCTTATGCCTCAGCCAATTCCCTTCAGCTTGGAAGGGAGCAGTAATAACCCCTATTCTGAAGAGTGGTGACCCCACTGCCGCTAGCAACTATAGATCAATTTCAATCATACCACCCCTCTCTAAGGCCCTTGAAAAAATAGTTTCGGATCAGCTTACTGACTACCTATCCAAACATGACCTACTCTGCCATGAACAGCATGGTTTCCAGAGGGGCCACAGCACCTCCACCGCCCTCATTGAACTCACTACTTTTATTCATGAGGCCCTAGAACAAGGATCTGTGGCTGGGGCTATCTACATTGATCTGACCAAAGCATTTGATACCGTCAGTCACGAGCTATTACTCCATACCCTTCCAACCCTTAACTTTGCACCAGAGGTCACCGCCTGGTTCAAAGATTACCTCTCAGGTCGGTCACAACAAGTCAAAATTAACACAACTATCTCCACATGCAAGCCGGTTTGCGCTGGAGTCCTGCAGGGGTCAATACTTGGCCCCCTACTCTTTACCTTCTTCTTAAACTCCTTCCCTAAATCCTGCAGTGGACACATACTGCTCTATGCTGATGATGCGGTAGTTTATTGGAAACACACACATCCCAATTCTCTTCAACTAGCCCTGCAGAGCTACTTTAGGGAGTTAGAAACCTGGTTCTCTGAATACCGCCTTATTATCAACTACAAGAAAATGAAGTCCATGATCTTTGCACACCACCAAATCCCCCATTGTCATGCGCCTCTAGTTATAAAAAACACACATGGCTCTGTGCTGGAGCAGATCTCTTGTTTTAAATATCTCGGAGTCCATGCTTCCTCTGGGCTAGTTCAGTGTCAGACAATGATCCACTTACAGTGGCAGGATTCAAAATTGAAATGTCTAGGATCACATTACTATTTGATTCTGTATGTTGTCTTAACCCCTTCCCCCCATTGGGGGCCTACTGCATTGGGCCCCTCTGGGACCGCAAGCAGCAGCCCCTGACCAGCCATTAGGTTCTGCTTTCTTTACCTGGACCCCTGAGGATGCTTGTAGTGGGGACCAGACTGCAGGGTGGGGGTGAGAGGCTGAGTTGTTTAGTGCTGCGCTGGGCACTAAGCTGTTAGCAGTGCATGTGCCACCAGTGAGGGACACAATTGGGCAAGAAGCCCATGGTGGTGAACCTGTTCCCATCTGAAGGGCAGGCAGTGGGGCCAAGATGGTGAAATCACCACACCTCTGGTGCAATTCTGCTGTTATCAGAAGTTGTCCATTGGGTACCGAATAAAATATAAACAAATGTGGTGAGGGGTTATGGCCATGTTTCTTGACCCTAACTCCCAACTTGCTGAGAAATATGGTCAGAGGTCAGAAGACAGCATTTTGATAACTTATTTACCTAGCATGTCCCAGCTGAGCTGCAACATCTCATTTTCAGTGGGGTCCTGCTTCCACCCATTACTAGGGGTATTATGAGCAGAAAGTAGGAAGTTATCATGCTTCTCTACAGATCCTTGGTGAGGCCACACCTCAAGTACTGTGTCCCATTCTGTAAGCCTCTCCTAAAAAAGGACATTGACCATCTGGAGACTGTGCAGAGAAGGGCCACAAAGATGGTGCAGGGGCTGCATGATGAGCTATATGAGACAGGACTCATAGAGTTGAATTTATTCTCCCTGAAACACAGAAGAAACAGGGGGGACATGACAGAAACATTGAAGAACATCAAGGGAATTAACACAATTCAGGAGGAAAACCTCTTCCAGGAAAATGGCGGTGCTTACAAGAGGGCACAACTTGCGTCTAGTGGGAGGCAAGTTTAAAAGCAACTTTAGAAAGTGCTTTTTCACTGAGAGAGTGATTGACCCATGGAGCAGCCTGCTACCAGAAGTGGTGGCATCAAAGAAAGTAAGGGAATTCAAACTCATTTAGGACAGGCAATGTGGGCAACTTAGGAAAAAAATATAATTATGGGGGGGGGGTAGCCATCTCGGGCAGACTAGATGGACCACATGGTCCCCATCTGCCGGCACTTTTATTATGAGCTTCTTATGTTCTTAAGTCAGAAGGCACAGAGGCTCTGCAGCAGGGCCTGGATGCTGCATATCTACAGCATGAAGTACTTTGTCCACGAATTACAACCATTCAGAAGGCATCATTATAAGGCTATATAAACCTGTGGAGCCAGAAATTCTAGGCTGTTCCTGCTCTAGCCATTCTCTTCTCTATCTTTCTTAATGACCTCCCTCTGTCTCTTCCTCCTCCAGATGACACCATTCTCTGTGCTTCAGGCCCACCTGCCCCCGTAACCTCAACTTCAGATCAACTTTTCCCAAGTGCTGCTATGGTTCCAAGCCAATCAACTAAAAGTCAATGCGAAAGAAACAGTCTCCATGAACTTCGGGTCCTCTCAAAAACTCTCCAGTCTCTCTCTCCACTCCCCTCCTTCTCCACCCCTGATGGCACCACCCTGGAAATAGTCTCTGCCTATAAGTAACTCGGTGTCTGGCTGGACAGTCGACTCAGCTACTCATCCCACATCTGCTACATTCACCCTAGGCCCACCCTAGGCTCAGTGCCATGTTTAGAAACAAAGATGCCTTCCCTTTTCCATTCTGTCACAAACTGCTCACTAAAACTATCTTGCCTATTTTCATTTACGCAGATGTCTCCAGGCTTGACTCTCTTTTCAATGCCTTCTGCCACGTTGCCTTCAATGCCCTCCCAACCTCCACACTCACCACTGCACCCTCTACTCCTCTCTCTCTCTCTCTCTCTCTCCCCCCTCCTTCTCCTCTCACTGACACTTTCATGCCTCTTCACTCACTTCCAAATACTGATTCGGGTCCCTTACCCCTTACGTCTCCATTCTCCTCTCCTTTTCCTTCTACTCCTACTCCTACTCTCTCCATTCCAGGGACTCTTACATCTTTGACCTTCCCTTCCCCACTGAAACTCTGGGCAGACTGCGTTCTCTTCTGCCTTCCCCATATCTGGAACTCTCTTCCCCCATGCCCCATCTATCGCCTTTGCTCCACTCCTTTAAACACAACCTCTCCTACTCTCTCCCCTCCCCCTGTGCATGTGTGCTGCACCTCTAATTTCCTCTCCTGGTAGTTTTCTCCTCTGCCTCATCTCCCCCTTCCCCTCTTCTACCTCATTTCTCTCCCATCCCCCCTTCTCTCACTCTCTATCCCCTCTACCACCCAGTTCCCCTCTCTTGCCCCCCTCCTGTTACCAATTTCAAATCAGTTTCTCGCAGCTCAAGCCCATGATGTACTCTTGTTAACTGTTGTAACATGAACTTGTCAACTGTTAGTTGCGGTAATATCTTGTTCTACCCTGTTCCCTGTAAACACCTTCACCCTGCATTTGTTCTATTAGTATAGAACGCTTCCTTGTATATATACATATGATTCTGATGGTAGATAAGGGCCTTTGGCCCACCTGTATTTTGTATCTATGTATATTTTTGAAATTGCACATTGTATTTCCTCTTGACTTGTTTATTGCTGTATTACCTCCCTGATCCCCCTTCCCTGGGTCACACCTGGAAATGAGCCATGGCTGAGTGTGCCTCTCCTGGTCACCAAACTTCAAATAAATAAATAAATAAATAAACAAATAAATAAATACATAAATACATAATAGCCTGAGGGGACCCAGACATGCTGCCAGTATCCCCTGAGTGGCTGGAAAGGCAGAGATGGTTTGCACATTCAGACCCATTGGAGGAAGCAGCTTCTTTCTGGAACTGATACAGGGAAAAGTTGTGACCTGGTTAGAACTGGGCAGATCTTCCTTAGGGACTTTACCCGCATGTGATATTTTATTTTTTTTAAATAGCTAGAGACTGAGTCTGACTGGGGCAAACATCAGCAGCAAGTCCAGCTGGAGCTCCTCCTGCACAAGGAAGGAGGTTGTGAAAGTATCTGACTGCAGCAATCAGCCTTTTCATTGAATAAGTCCCTGTGTGGAAAGGTGAGGAAATAAAATCCAAGCAATGAGTGAAGAGCAATATCCCTATGTGAGGTAAAGACCATCAAGTTTGGGATCACTCAACTGCAGATGATTCTCGCAAGCCCATCATACTGCAGTGACTGCTGTGACACTGTGCAGAGGGCCAACATCCAAACTGCAGTTACTGCACACCAGCTGGACCGGCATCAGGCATCTTAGGCCTTCCAGGAGCAGTGAGATCTGTTAGCCACGAGCAACTGTATGGGCCCACATGGAAAAGAAATATATTTTAGATACATTTCTAAAGGTCTATTTATTTTTATTTTCAATTTATTTGATTAACCAGGAAAGTGGACTGGATCAACGATCCATTTTCAGCTACGCCTGGGGAAAAGGGTAAAACAGTAGGATCACAATACAGCTATCCAGACAATACAACAGAACAAATCAGATCAATATTATATACAAAGTGTAAGTCCTAGATCAAGAACACTTGTATAGTGTATACAAAATAAAATGTATAGTATCTTCTTGATATATACACACACACACACACACACACACACACACAACTCAAGTGTTGTAACAGCATTAATATGCTGACTGAGTCTTTAAATAGTCCCTTACCCCTCTTTTAAAAGCATTTTTCTTTGTATTTACATCAAGCCCTGTCTTTATTAGCCTGTTTAACAGTTTAGGACCATATTTTGTTACCTATCTTTCAGCAATTGTTGTATTTATTTTAGGTTCATGAAACAAGTATAAAGAATTAACATGTAATGTTTTTGTTTTTGTAACCCTTTTTGAAGTTTTTGGATATTTCAATAGGGGTCTCAGTTCTCAGTATATTGTGAACAAACATTAGTACTGAAGATAAAATCCTCTGCTTTGGAGGCAGAGTACCATAGTTATCGTACTAAGTACATGTTCAAGTTTCTGACTACCGGTTACCAATCGCATTATATTGTTAAATGTTACTGTATGTTTATGTAGTAATGTTTCAGGCATATTCAGCAACAACAATGAATTGTACTCTAAAGCTGAAAACAAGACCGGGTTTGCTATTGTTCTTTTAGCTTTTTCAGACAAACTATTTTTGTCCCTGTATAAATATCCTAATTTCTGTTTACCTCATTTGCAATTTTAGTAATGTGATCATTTAAGGATAGAGCACCATCCAGTGTCGCCCCTAAGAAGTTAAAGGTATACACTTCATCCAGGCTTAACCCATTACTCCCTTCAATCTTCATGTTATTGTTCTTTAGTCTTCATTGTGTGCCAAATACCATTGTTTTTTTTTTTTCATTTAACAGTAACTTATTTAATATAAACCATTTCTGTATGACATCTTACACTGGCTGTATTTTTAATACTAGGTTCACCCATGTTTTACCTGCACAGTACAATACGGTATCATCCGTGTACATTACTGTTGACATATCTCTACTGATATTATTTATAACTTTTGGCAGATCATTTATAAATACAGAAAACAGGAGCAGACCCAGCACTGACCATTGTGAAACCCCTGTATGAATTTCTCAGTGTTGATCTAATTGATCCAATCTTTACCATTTGTTTTCTACCTGTTAAATAGTTTCTAAACCAGTCCAGTGCATAGTTACCTACTCTTAACATTTTTAGTTTTTGGATCAAAATGGGGTGGTTCACCAGGTAGAAGGCCTTGGTCAGGTCAACAAAGACACCCCCAACCAACAAACCACTATCCATAGCATTATAAATGTCTCCTGTTAACCTGACCCAGGCCATTGATGTGCTGTATTCCCCCTCTAAATCCATACTGATCTTTTGAAAGCAAGTGATTTTTCTCCAGGTGAGATGAGAACTGGTCAAAAACTATTTTCTCAGTATCTTAGCAAATGCAGGTAACACCGATACTGGTCTATAGTTCGTGACCAGCTGCCTGTCACCTGTTTTAAAAATTGGTGTTATTATAGCTGTTTTCTATTGATATGGCACAACATTTTGGTACAGAGATAGATTAGAAAGATAAGTCAGTGGTCTAGTTATTTTATCTACAACCAGTTTTAACAACCTAGGATAAAAATCATCTATGCCTGCACCTTAATTACCGTTTAACTTTCTCAACAGAGAGAAGACCTCTTTCTCTCTCACCTTTGTGAAGCCAAATGTTTGTATCCCAGAATTTAAATCTGATGCAGTCTCAAAATGTTCAGAGCAGATATGGTCGTTATTATCATTTTTTACCATGTCTAACATGTTTTGATATATTTGAGTCTTATATTGTGTCATGTCTGTGAAAAATTAATTGAATGTTTCTGCCATCTCTTCTTCATTGCAAGTGAGAGTTTCTCCAATTTGAAGTTTATGTATCTTACCACTGTTTTCTGGCTGGTAGAAGTCCTTAAAGGAGCCCAATAACTGTTTTGGATTTGTCAAATTAGTCATTTGCTTTTCTTCATAATATGCCTGCTTAGTTCTTTTTATTTCAAGTTTACATGCATTTCTAATTTTATATGTGTTAAATCGTTTTGAAAACCTGTCTTTTTGTATTTTTTCCATAATGAGTGTCTTAACCTAAACAAATCTAAGAGATTAGCATTTATCCAAGGTAAATTCTTCATCCTCATTCTTTGTTTTTTTAATAGGAGCATATCTATTTATAATCTTCATTATGTGTCTATTAAAAAATGTAACTGCTTCATCTATATCCTTTTTTACGTATATTGGTGACCAATCAATTTTATCTACCTCTGCAACAAAAATATCATCTGTTAGATTCTTGAATGATCTAACTTCCCTAACAATTATTTCATTTGCTCTATATTTCTGTTTCTTCTTAATCATAAAGACAGGGCAATGGTCAGAAATTGTGTCTTTTTAGCACACCGGACTGTCACAAAATGCAATTTATTGGTCAATATCCAATCTAAAAGTGCCCCCTTCCCCCATTTTGTAATTATTCCTTGTATGTTCATTTATAATCTGATAGTATCCTTTAGCTGTTATGTTAGTTTTCATTTTATCATTATTACTTAATGTTGACCAATCTAAATTAAAATCGCCCAATACAACGTGTTTCTTAATATTCTTGTTTATAGTTAATATGTCATCTAGTACAACAATGTCTGACCTTGCTGACTTAGGCGGTATATAAACACAGGGTCTCTTGGTATTTGTAAATGGAGAAGTATGGCTTTCTCATTTAGCTAACTCCCCACCAGTTACCTGCACATTGGCTTGGGACCACACGTTAATTAAGCCAATTTTAGGATGATGCACCCTATAAAGGTAAGCCATTTGAGGCACATGCAGTTTACAGTAGGGACCCAGCTGATGGTGGTCTACCTCAACGTTGGTAGCTGAGTGACTTCACAGCAGGGCCCTGAGGTTAATACCAAGAGACCCCCACTCCTTTTGAATTCAAATTAGTAAGTTGCAAATCCAGGCCGAAAAATATGTTTATTGTTACATTTACCCTTGGGAGGGGTGTCAGGGTGTGCTCTGACTTGTTTTTGTTGATGTATGCTATATACAGTAGCACCCCTTATTTAGAATCCTATTTATAGCTTGTGAATGAGCAAGGGTGAGCAGTTAACACTGGATAAAGTTTGTAAATAGAGAAGTATGGCTTTCTCATTTAGCTAGCTCCCCACCAGTTACCTGCACATTGGCTGGGGACCACAAATTAATTAAGCCAATTTTAGGTTGATGCACCCTATAAAGGTAAGCCATTTGAGGCAGATGCAGTTTAGAGTAGGGACCCAGCTGATGGGTGGTCTACCTTAACGTTGATGGCTGGGTGACTTCATAGCTGGGCCCTGAGGTTAATACCAAGAGACCCCATTCCTTTTGAAATCAAAATAGTGAGTTGTCAATCCAGGCTGACAAAATATGTTTATTGTTACATTTACCCTTGGGGGGGGTCAGGGTGTGCTCTGACTTGCTGTTTTTGTTGATGTATGCCATATACAGTAGGACCCCTCATTTAGAATCCTATTTATAGTTTGTGAATGAGCATGGGTGAGCAGTTAACACTGGATAAAGTTTGTAAATGGAGAAGTATGGCTTTCTCATTTAACTAGCTCCCCACCAGTTACCTGCATGTTGGCTGGGCCCACACCATAATTAAACCAATTTTAGGCTGATGCTCCCTATAAAGGTAAGTCATTTGAGGCAGATGCAGTTTACAGTGGGGACCCAGCTGATGGGTGGTCTACCTCAACATTGGTAGCTTGGTGACTTCACAACAGGGCCCTGAGGTGAATACCAAGAGACCCCCACTCCTTTTGAAATCAAAATAGTAAATTGCCAATCCAGGCTGAAAAAATGTGTTTATTGTTACATTTACCCTTTTTGGGGGGAAGGGAGTCAGGGTGTGCTCTAACTTGTTGTTTTTGTTGATGTATGCCATATGCAGTAGCACCCCTCATTTAGAATCCCATTTATAGTTTGTGAATGAGCAAGAATGAGCAGTTAACATTGGCTAAAATCCTACCATTCACTGCCTGATAGAAGAAGCACAGGAATAAAGACTACTTATCATTCTAACAACAAACCCTTTTTTAAATAATATATACCACAAAACAAGACAGTTCCCTCCGACCTTATATCACAAGCACACTGCTTCTTGTATTTATCTATTGTTTTCTAATCAATTGTGTACTATGATAACTCCTGACGCTTGGTCAATGTCCCTAATCTGCATGTATCTTTTGAGCTATGTCACTGTTTATTATATTCCGGCACTGTTTGCATGCTTTGTATTCCTGATGTGGAGCCTTTGCACAAAAGTCCTTAACTCAAAGGGTTGTAATTCTGATTGTCTGATAGATAGATAGATAGAATAGATAGATAGATAGATAGATAGATAGATAGATGAAGTGACAGTTTACACAAAATGGGGACACTCTTCAGTGCTTATACATTTTGATCACACATGCCTCAAAAAATTACTGAGATTCATTGACTTCTTGCCCTTGCCCATGTGTTTATCCAGCACTCATAAAGGCAATATTGTAGAGTGGTTAGAGCATAACGTTATCTAAGCATATCCCAGGTTTGAATCCCGTGGGGTTAGTCATTGTTTTGCTGTGTCACTTCACTTGATTTCCATATGCTTACACAGTAGTATGTCCTTGCAGCTGTATATTTATTGTATAGAAGCCGGATCCTACTATAAATGAGACGATGCATCTCCAAAATGTGAACCTGCTGTGGCCCAGCATCTTAATTAAATATACACTTTTCCAGATATGATCTCCCAGTTCATTAAAAGCATCAGAAATACAATGAATTATAGTAACCTTTCACAGCACTGCACTCTGACCAGTAGGTGAGAATCACGACCTCACTGACAATAAGATATTGCACCTCAGTGGGGCTCCCCTCTTTAAATAAACTGTAAACATTTAATGGATCACTGGTAGCCTAATGGGAGGGCTGTACTTTAGCATACAATGGGAACCTCCACTTTTCATTTTTCAGTCTTTGGTAACCAGGTAAGGCCCACTACGCAGAAGTTCCTGTTTTCAGGGGCAACCTGGGAGCACTGGGGAGGTTAAGTGACGTGCTCAGAGTCACACAGTATGCAAGTGGAGGTTGTGGGAATCAAACCCAGGTTTGCTGGATGTACCAAGCTCATTCAGAGCTCATTACTCTGACCTCTAGGCTATACTGTCAGCCCTGATTACACATTGCATTCTTACACTTCATATAATCAGTTTTACGCCTTTAGGGGTACAAATACAAATACTGTTACTCATGCCACCCACAGTGGATAAAATGTATGTTATATATTCTATTTACACAAGCACAGAACTAGAACCTCTAAGGAGCCATGAATATCCCAGGGGAAACTTTGAAAAATATGATATTTGATCACATTCAACATATAATTAGATATTTCCTTTATTAACCATTTCCCTTATACATTAAGAAGAATATTTGCCTGAAAACAGGATTCTCTGCCACTTGCAGTCTGGGGGAACCCATTAACTTTGATGTAGGATTTGAACATACCTGGCCATGCTCTGGGGACCAAAGTCCTGATTGCACATGCATTCTTGCACTTCATATAGTCAGTTTTATGCCTTTAGGGGTACTAATACACAGAAGGCTTAAGCAGTCCTTGTCGATTTGACTCCTGTAACTGAGCCTCACTTTACTTCACTCCTGCAACTGTTTCCTTGGGTTCCCCCTCCATTTTCACCACTGGTCATTTTTTGCTCGGCTGCTCTGGCTGCATGTCTACAAGACAGCTTGGGTCATCCTGATATTATCCACAGCATCCAGTTGTTCTGTCATAAACAGAGAATTATCAATTATCATGTCACTTGTAAGCTATAGGCAAGCAGCAAAACCACATATAGTGCATGTGGCAGAGGTCTTGTTTTCATGAAAATGTAAGTAATAAAGCAACATAGGATAATAAGCATATTAAATAAAAACTACATTGTGTGTGCTGATTGTATTTTTCCCTGTGGTGTCAAAGGTTCTGTAAAGCAGTTTCAGTTACATCCAGGGGGTCTGCTAAGCACCTGCACTGCCAGATGGCACACTCAAACTTTGCTGCCCCACTTAGCTCATGTGTCGACTACCGTGTCAGCCCACTGCCCCCACACACACCAGCTTAAAGCAACTGCCAACTAGCAGTAAATAATAGCCAGTGCTAAACCAAGCAACAGGATGCAGTCAGTTAGCCATATATACTCACTCTGTGTGTTTGTTCTCTCCAGGCCTGGTCTTCTCCTTTTTTGACTATTTCAAGAGAGTCTGAGATAGACAAACACTGGTCACTGTGTGGGGCAAGACAAGTCCGGACTTCTGAACTGCAACACACCAACCCAACTTGTGAGTGACCCAGGGAGCCAGCCAGCAAAACTCAAAACATCACTGTGAAACTTTACTTTGCTGACCCATGCCCTGACCCACACCACAGCAAAACAGTCCAGCTTCAGAGTTTCCCCAACTCCTCCTCAGAAATCTGCCAGGGTAATGTTCTGCTGGCTGTCTGTGCTTCAGTCTCTTGCAGTTGCCCACCCAAAGTGATTAATGGTTCCTGTACCTATCTCCGCATGCACTGATGCACCCACTGTCTGCACTGATTGGCCATTCTAGCTCCAAAGCCAAGACAGTGATGAGTGCTAGGCACATGGGAGTTAGGAGGATCGGCTCACACCATGCACACGGCTGTGAGTTGTAATGTCATGCTGCTGCTCGTAGAGAAGTCGTCACCCCACCTCACCCCAACAATAAATTTGGCAATGTTAGTTGTCCTGGTTAATGTAAAAAAAAAAAAAAAAAAACAACATCATAAACAGAGGTCTTTCACAGAGCCCCCTTATTGCATGATGTCCTAAGCATCTGCCTATTTCACCTATCCTTAAGGCTGGCACTGCTCCTCAGGGTCAGCAAATTAGATGAGAGGGGCCCGTTGAATGTATTTTATATCATAACTGACACTGTAATGCAGTACAAGGAGGGTGCTGTATTGTTGAGGTGCTGTCCTTCAGATAAGATGTTAAACCAAGGTCCCATCTCTTCATCTCTTGTCACTGGCCAGGTGGAAGAAAATGATCCCATGGCACTTTTCAAAAAAGAGTAGGGTAGTTTTCCCAGTATCATGATCAAACAATCCCCCATCAAAAGAAACAATTTTCATGTAATCCTTCCCCCAGGACAGGCATGCAAACAAGCTGTCACAGCTTAGTGAAGAAATGTAGAAATATAGAGTTTGCCAGGAGACAAAAACTGGTAGGCCCATCTAGTCTGCCCCTGTTCCCCGGCTATTCTGACACCTCTAAATATTTGGTCACTGGTGTCCCTCCCTCCACCCCTTCCTCTACTTAATTTTCCTCTGTGCCTATCTCATACATGCTTGAAGCTTCCCACAGTCTTTGCCCCCACTACCTTCTCTGGCAGGCTGTTCCAGTCATCTACCACCCTTTACGTGAATAAGTATTTCTTCACATAGCTCCTAAACTTCCCCCCTTTAACTTCATTGCATGCCTCCCTGTTCTAGTGCCTTCCTCTGAAAGAGACACCCCCACCTGCACCTTGTTCATCCCTGGGAGGTACTTGTAGGTCTCAATCATGTCCCTTCTTGCTCTCCTCTCCTTGATGGAGTACATCTTGAGTTGCTGCAGCCTTTCCATGTATGGCTTTTTGTGCAACCCTTGCACCATTTTGGTTGCCTTCCTCTGTACCACCTATACCCTGTCAATGTCCTTGCTCTCCCTTGATTCCACCTTCCTAGTAACCCAGTAAAAGAAATCCTGAGATTTGTTTGACATGACCTCCCCCATGTGAAACCATGCTGCTGTGTTCCAGTCCTGGTCAAAAATTGCAAATAAATCAATCAATAAATAAGAAAACAGAATGGAAGAAAATAAGAATTGGCTACCATATTGCATTTATTTATTTATTATCTTAAGATGTACAATGATAACTGCATGCCACACTTACTGCCTGTAATTACCTTGACTATATTTATTTATTCATTTGCTTTTGTTAACCGGGCAAGTTGCACTAGACAGCCATGTGCCTATTTTCAGGTGCGACCAGGAGAGTTACAAGCTTGGATAAACAGGTACAGTGGCAAACTGGTATTATATACAAAGAGCATTACATGTCATATAGAGAAATAAATGTAAAAAGGCAACCAGTAAAAAGACACATGCCCGGGGAGGGTTACAGACGACCCGGGAGAGTTAAGAGCTACAGCATACACATACAGTGAGTGAGTCAGATTTACATACAGTGGTATTGCAGGCGTTAACAATTATAGCATTACATTTAACCGATTGCTTGACTAGTGAACAGGAGAGTAAGTGCAGTGGACCTGGAGTGCGCAGAGACCCCCCGTGTGAGTATAGTTCAAGGGGCTATGGGGCACAAGGACAGGTGGAGGAGCCCTTCAGGAAAGTCCAAAGGGACGTTTTAAACCCTGAATGGGAGGGGGTGGACTGAGTAAGGGCTGGGAATGAATTCCATAGTTTGGGGGCATACTGTAGTTGGTGAAGGCCCGATCACCTGCAAGGGTGCGTGTTCTGGGAACCAAGCGATTTAGTGCCGCCCTTAACCTAAGGTGGTGGGAAGAATTATCGGGGTTGAGGGGCAGGGCAAGGGTAGCAGGGGTGGCTGTTCTAATGATGTCGTCAATGAAGTTCCCTACTACAAAGATGCGATGCTTCTCAGGGGGGAGCCACTCAAGGCCAGTGCAAAGGTCATAGCGGTGTGTCGGGGGGGCAGAGATCGCAAAGCGGCAGATGCTGTTGTAGGCCGTATCCCATTTCAAGAGGTTGGATTTTGGCACGGGGCGAAGGTCACTAGCCCATAGCAGAGGGAGGGGAGGAGAACACCCCTGGCTAGGGCCATCCGAGCGGCCGGGGTGAGGCAGTTTTTGGCTCTGTAGGCGAGTCCGAGTTTAACATTCGTTGCCTTGCAGATGTTTCGGATATGAAGGGAGAGGTCCAGCTGGGGGTCCAGAGTGATGCCAAGGTACTTGACAGTGGCAACTATCTGCAGGGGCAAGCCGTCAGCCCCGTGGATTAGAAGGAGGGCAGGGCAGGATTTTGTTCTATTCAGGGAACCAAAGAGCATAGCCTGGGTTTTTTTGAGGTTGATGACAAGCTTATGCTCATCCAGCCAGGATTGGATCCACTTGAAGTCGGAGATTAGTTGGGAATTGATGGTGCTGATATCTCAGGCACTATCCAAAATGACAAGGTCGTCGGTGTACAGGGTGGCAAGCCCATGGATGATGATAGATGGTAATTCGTTGATGAAAAGAGAGAAGAGCATTGGGCTGAGGATGGACCCTTGGGGGACCCCGCATTAGACAGTGGTGAGGTTGGAGAGGGTCCTGTTGAAGTTGGTGTATTGCTTCCTACCAGAGAAGTAATTGTGGAACCAGGCATGAGTGGGGTTTGAGAGTCTGAGGGAGAAAGAGTGGTGCTGAGGAGGGCGTGATCTACCCTGTCGAAGGCCTTGGATAAATCCATGAAAATTGCACCAGTGAGGTTGCCCTGGTCAGTTGCAGTTCTGATCTGTGAGGTGACTACAGCATGGGCGGTAGCCTTGCTGTGCCCCTTCCTAAACCTGTGTTGGGCTGGAGAGAGGAGATTGTGCTCCTGTAGGTACTAGGTTAACTGAGAGACCACAACTTTCTCTAGAAGTTTTGATGCAGCTGATAGAATAGCAATTAGTCGGTAGTCCAGGGGATCTTTAGGGTTTCCTTGTTTTAGGACAGGGGTGACCTTGGCTATTTTCCAGATATCTGGGATGACACCGGTGGCTAGAGAGGTGTTAAAGATATGCGTTATTGGCCAGGCTAGGAGGTGGGCACCTAGTCTGAGCAGCTTTGGCTCGAGGTTGTTGTGCCCTGGGCCGGTATGGGGGGAGAGGCTGGCGAGCAGCCTCTGGGTCTCGGTGATAGATATCTGCTGTAGAAAGAAGGAGGGTGGGACACAGGTCCGGGTCGAGCGGCGTTAGGGGGGTATGTTTCAGGTGGTTGAGAATTTGAGGACTTGGGGGCAGTGGGGGCAGGAGGTAGGGGGGTGGACTGTTCGGAGAACATAGTGTTAAAGGTATTAGCGATTGTGTGAGGGCTATTGCAACTGACCCCATCAATGAGCAAGTTTGTAACTTGCACTCTCGCAGAGCCCCCGACCGCACTTTTTATGTTCTGCCAAAAGCTCCTTGGGTTGTTGGTAGAGGAGAGTATGGCGGATCAGCAGAACTCGCTTTTGGTGGCCCTGATGGCTTTTTTGCAGGAGTTTCTGAGGCACCTGTAGGCGGTGAGATCATCGACGCTGAGAGAGGCCTTATAGGTCTCCCAGCATTTGTCCCTGAGTTTCATTAGAGAGAACAGACCCCCATGAAGCCATTTGGTGATGGTGCCTCTCACCCTCCTTCTAGTGAGGGGCGCATGCTTGTTATGCACTGGGATGTATTTGGTTAGGAATGCATCCAGTGCTTGATTTGGGTCCAAGGAGGCGGTGATCTCGGACCAGTCAATTGATCTGAGGTCGATGAGGAAGTCGGGCAAGTAGAGCTTTTAGTAGTCCCTCATCTGTATCACTTTGCTAGGTATTCTTGACTGAGAGATGCCCCAGGTACAAAAGGTGGGTGAGTGGTCCGAGATGGCATCAGGTAGGATGCCCGAGGATGTGATCCTGTCAGGCCTGTTGCTCAGGACCCAGTCAATCAGTGATCCTTTATCCCCTCTGGGGGATGGTCTCGTTGGCTCGGTGATAATCTGGTTCAGGGCGAGGCCTGAAAGCAGTGGCTCATAAGATTTCGAGTTGGATCCTATCCAGTCGAGGTTGAAGTCTCCAATAATAAGGACTTCACTTGTCCCCACCCTTGAACTGACGCTGTGGAGAAGTGAGGAGAGTCCAGGTAGCCCGCCTCTGGGAGGGTTATAACAGCAGATCAGGTGGATTTTCTTTGTGAGCCCTAGTAGGAGAAGGGTGTGCAGGAACTCACACGTTGGGGGGGGGTAGGTGGGTGGTCAATGGCAGACACATTGAGGTGGACTTTATAGTAAAGTAGCACCCCCCCCTCCACATTTGTTCCCCCTATGATCACACCAGATATGGCTGTACCCTGGCAGGGTACATATAGCGTCGGGAGTGTGTGGTTTTACCCATGTTTCCGTGATACCCAATATATCCGGATTATAGTGGGCAACCCAGGCAGCGAGCTCAGCAAGGTTGTGTAGGAGGCTGCGGACATTTAGATGGACAATTTTTAGCCCCTTGACAGATAGCCATGGGGGGGTTGAAGGGGTTCAGGAGGCCATCCTGTTTGTGAGTGGTAGTTCCGCCCCTGGTGGGCCCAGGGGGGAGGGAGGTTGAGGAGATAGCCATGCTAGCAGGGGGGTTGTTGGGCATGGAGGGGCCCAGCAGAGCATGGGGCAATACGGTGTGTCCGCAGTCCAGTAGTAGTGCCCAGAAAAGATGTAAGCCTGCAGCAATGTATGGCTTTTTTTTTTCTGTGTAACTAGTTAGCTAGGAGCTTGAGATTAATTAGGTCTGCCCCTAGTGGCAGGTTAATATAACCTGCAGATGGAGAACTGGGCTGATACGTCAAATTTCCAGCACATGTGACCACTCTCAGCCTATTTAAGGAGAGCCACAAGGTGGTGGTGGGCAGTGGGGGTGTCGGGCTAGGCTGCCTATGATGACACAAACAGGATCAGCAACTGCCGTCGACAGGGGGGCTGTTTCCAGTAATGCTGTGCCCAATAACAGGTATGGAGTTGCTATTTTCCTGCTAGTGTTTTTAAAAATGGTGCCAAAGCATTTTCCAGGAGCGCTGCCATCTCGGGTATATGCAGTCCAGGAATAATTTACCTTTTTCGGTTTCTGTCCTTTCGGTGGGCTGGTGGGGAGGGCCGTGGAGTGCCCTCGTGACCTTGGGGATCCGAGATTGCCTTCGGGGTAGGAGGAGGCCCGTGGAGCACCCTCGTGACCTCCTGTCTTCCAGGCACAGAGCTGTGGAGGAAAAAGGGAGAGTCATCTTGCTTTAAATAGCGTTTGGGGAAGGGGGGAGCATCTGGTGAGTGAGCCTGAGCTTGGAGAGGGGACAGGCAGCAGAGCAAGCCGTGAAAAGGGACTGCACCAATACACTCGGGCACAAGGAGGTAAGACTGTTCAATCCCTTTAGTAGCACTTGTATAAGAAAGCTTCTATACACTTAACCACAGCACACAAATCCCTTTGGTAGCACTTGTATAAGAAAGCGTCTATACACCTAACCACAGCACACGCTGAACAGATACAATTACAATTACTTTAGAAAATAAGGTCTTTATGACCTAGCGGTCAGTCCCACTGTCTTAAAGGGGAGTACAAACTCAGTTCAACTCAAAGCAATATACAGTAAAATACTACGTTTGGGAGCAGTTAAGTGTAAAAAGAAAAACTATCTATACATCTATGATGACACAAAACAGGATCAGCAACTGCCATCAACAGGGGGGCTGATTCCAGTAATGCTGTGCCCAATAGCAGGTATGGAGTTACTATTTTCAATGCTATTTTCCTGCTACCATTTTTAAAAATGGCGCCAAAGTGTTTTCCAGGAGCGCTGCCATCTTGGGTATATACAGTCCAAGAATAATTTACCTTTTTCAGTTTCTGTCCTTTTGGTGGGCTGGTGGGGAAGGCCGTGGAGCACCCTCACGACCTTGGGGGTCCGGGATTCCCTTCAGGGTTGGGAGAGGGCCGTGGAGCGTCCTCGTGGCTTCCTGTCTTCCAGGCACAGAGCTTTTTCGGTTTCTGTCCTTTCGGTGGGCTGCGGGGGAGGGCCGTGGAGTGCTCTCGTGACCTTGGGGGTCCAGGATTGCCTTTGGGGTTGGGGAGGGCCGTGGAGCACCCTTGCGACCTCCTGTCTTCCAGACACAGAGCTTTTTTGGTTTCTGTCCTTTCAGTGGGCTGGAGGGGAGGGCTGTGGAGTGCCCTCGTGACCTTGGGGGTCCGGGATTGCCTTCGGGGTTGGGGGAGGGCCATGGAGCGCGCTCGCGACTGCCTGTCTTCCAAACAACTCCATACATGTCCTGTAAACTAAAAGTAGAGAAAGAAGCTTCTCTCTTGTCCCCCCCCAAGAGTCTTTTATATTGTCTTACTTCAGCACCACAGTGCACAAATGTTATGATTTTATGAGGAGAGAACAGTAATAATACAATGCATAGGCCCAGAGTGGACCATTCCACTTTACAACTCTAAATAAGAACATGAACAACATATTTTTCAATTTACTTTTTATACTGCATGCATATAGAGTGCCTTCAGCCAGGATGCAACACAGTAATGCTGCAGTATATCACAGAATGCTGTATTATGCTGTAGGGAACAGTGTAGCTCAATAGCAATTAAGCCCTTTTTAATGCCATATTTTGTGACATGTCATTTACTACAAAATGACTGTGTTGTATCGGGGCTGGCTGTGCTTGTATGGTCTGAATCAGTGGTAAGTCTAATGCTCTAAATTCTGCAAACAATGTACTGATGTGGGTGTCCGCTGTCTATTAGGGACATCAACACAGAGTTTTCTGGAAGTGGGATCACTATTATTAAGAAAGACAAAAAAATGAACATTGGTGAACTAAACAGGAAGAAGTGGAGTTTACTGGTTAGAGCACTAGCTTAAGAATCAGGCAATCACAGATTTAAATCCCTCTAGAGACAAAAATTGACTTTGTGACCTAAAACGAAGTTACTTAAACTCCCCATACTATAGTAAATCCAGTTGTGGATTGGTGTGAAGCAGGACTACACTGAAAATGAGATGTTTATAGCTGGACTATCCTGGGTAACTAAATTGTTAAAGAAAAAAAAAGAACACTTTCCTTATAATCAAGATATTTCCAGAAGTCTTCAGTGAAATAAAAGAAACAGAATGACCGTTTCCCTAGGGTAAAGCAGAAATGACGACTGGCCGAATAATTTTACATTTTCACCCCTTCATTGCTGACTGGCTGATAGTACACACCATTAACATTGAAATAGGTGCAATATGCTGTGACCTGCATTGAAAGGGATTTACAGAATTTAACGAGCTTGTTTTGCTATGGCTTTTGTTACTGCCAGGCATTAAAAATACACATTGTAGTGAGAAATAAAGAAAGAAATACTGTCCCAGCTGGGAATCACATTTTATAAATACCTGTAAGATATTTTATTTAATAATCTATCCATACTGAACATTTACATAATCTGAACATAATCTTGTTAGTCGTTTTATGCATTTCATGGTGACTGATGTAATGGGCACATTTGTAAAAGAGAGTTCACTCTCATTTGCCTTCCAATAAACACTGACTGATTGGTTGAACATTTGTTTGTAATACAGGCCAGTGTAAGATGTACTACATTGACACAAACACTTACCAAATGCATCACATTCAATTTGCATATGAAAAAAATATATGGTTTTCCCACAAGTAGACATTGATTTATAATGTTTAATGCTCTGCCTTTTGAACTCAATTTTAGGATGCTAATGTTGGCACGCGAAATGCACAGAACAGAGCTCATATACATAAATTATAATTATTCATCAACATGCAATATATTTCTCTTGTGAATCATAACTGTCTTCATGGGATTTGGGAGTTTGTAGTTTTGATACTGGAGAATGAATACCACTGGGTCAAATTTGCCTTTGTGAGTTCTGGCTGCTGAAGTCTCTGCATTTAATCGTCCATCTGAAAGAATGACCTTCCTCTTGAACTTAGCTAGTGAGGTCCCATTATCAGTTAATGATTACAAATGTGGTACGCTCTTTATGGATGTTTATTTTAGACAGAGTGCTGATGCAGCTATTTAAACTATCAGAGTACTAGATAGGTCTCCCCACTGATTGCAAATTTATCAGCAGTTGTCAGTGGCCAGCAGAAATTCTGTCATTCCACACGTCTGTTATTTGAGCAGCACCAACTGGAAGGAAAACCTAATTTAGGTATGTTAATACATAACTGTCTTATTCAAAGGTTTAATACATCTTCATGGAGAGTACACTACTTGCATTTGTTTAGTATGACTATAAAATTATATCTGTCTTAAAAGCTGCAGGTTTTGGCATGTCAGTTCTGTGCCTTGCACCCTTCAATATAGAGAAACTGTAAAAAAATCCATCTTCCAAGCTCAAATGATATGTGCATTCATACCTCAGTTTTTAAAGGTCCCCATTTATCCTAACTATGACAGTAGATTATATTTTCCAAAGGATTCAAGGAAATAAAATGCAGACTGGGCATGAACCGGCTAGGACTCCATGCGGGCAGGTAGTAGTCCACTTATGTGTGGTGCCTCCTCTGATCCTGCTTTCCCCTTATCTATCTACTAAATCAAGGTCACACTGTACTTGCAGAAAGGTTGGGGGTGACTCAGAAAGTTTGTATAATACATGGTTACCTAATTTTGCTGGTGGCTCATAACACTGGTATTTAACCCCCCCCCCCCATTCTTCGGGGAGCTCTCATTACTGTGATTCTGAAAAAAGGATAATGACCCACCCTTTATACCAATTACCAAACCAGCTCTTTCATTAATGCTAATTGTAAGATTTTAGCTAAGGTGCTTGCCTCCCATCTTGAAACATTCTTACCTTGGCTGATCCACCCAGCTCCAGCTAGCTTTATTAAAGGCAGATTAGGGTCAGACCATCTTCATTCTTTACTCAGCCTCATATCTGTGGCAGAGGCCCAGCACCTCCCAACAGCAGCTGTCTTGATTGACTTTGAAAAAGCATTCAGTTCAGGTAACTGGCCCTTTCTTTACACTTCTCTCACATACTTCAGCTGTGGTAATCAATTTTTGAGATGGGTCCAAGTACTGTATAACTCCTCAATGGCTCAGGTCTCCACCAATGGCTGGCTGTCATCCCCCTTTCTCCTCCAGAAGGGCACCTGGCAGGCTGCTCCTCTCACCATTGCTTTTTCTACTGGCTGTTGAGCCACTTGCCATAGCCATTCGATTGCAGCAGCTCATATTGGGCATCCCCGTGGGTACAGAACACTTCTCCACACTCCTTCATGCTGATGATCTGCTAGACTTATTCACGTCACCTAACACCTCTCTCCCTGCCCTGCTTCAAACTGTACAACATTTCTCACTCTCTGGCCTTGAAGTGAACACTAGAAAAATTCAAGTTCTTTCTCTCAGTAATGCTTATCCAACAGCCCTTTCACCCATGCCAGTTTGAAATGGTCACCACTTGACATCACAAACCTGGAATTTACTATCAAACCAGACATCTTGGCCATTCCCCGTGCCAACCTAGATCATCTCCTGCAGACACTAAGAGCAGAGTGTGAATGGTGGAGGAAACGTAACCTGACTCTAGTGGGTAAAATTTTGGCTTTACACATAGTTACCTCCTCAGACTTCTTCACTTGATTTGTAACCTTCCTCTAATTATTCCAAATACATGCTTCCTTAAAATCAACAAACTCATGGGCTCTTTCCTTTGGGAGGGCTGACTACCACACTAGAGTGAACTTTGAGTACACTGGACCATAAGAGGGTGGGGGTTGCCACGGATTAAAGGGTACTACCTGGCCTATTTAGGGGTTCAAACCCTTCACTGGTTTCAGGACAAAGCAGAATGCCCCCTTTTGGACACAGATGGAAATGCCATTTATGTCAGGAGCCTCGCCAGTACAGCATTATGTGGACAGCCCCCAAAGATTGCTGGACTGTCCCCACTATGTCTGCCTCTATAGCAGGCTGAAAAACACTGGCCAAGCTACTGCAGCTGGATCTCTGCCTACTAGCCCTTCTCCCCCTTTGGAACAATACCATCCTCACAATGTGTGACAAGCCTGTCCACTGGCAATCTTGGTATGAGAGCATCATTTGATGCCTACAAGACCTCCTCATACAAGACTCTCAATGCCTCCACTCCTTTGAGTATCTGTGTACCAATAAGGGTATACCCCCTAAGGATCACTGGAAATACCTGCAACTTTGCAGTGCTCTTCTTCAGCTCCTTCAATACACTAATAAAGAGCTCCCTCACCCTCTCTTTCCCCGCCTTACTCCTGGTTTCAAAAATCTAAGGGAAAAGCAGGCCATATTTATAAATGCATCATGCAAGCCCTGCACAACCCAACCCAACCATAGTGGCCTGACAGCACAGGGAACAGGATGAAGGCCTGCCCATTTCCCAAAAGGACTGGGATGCCTGCTGGAACTTGGCCCATGTAGCAGTTAGAGACTCAAGCAGCCACTTAATGCAAAACAAGATATTACACTACTGGTATAGAATGCCACAGATTCTCTATAAAATGGGAACATTGTCCAGTGTTGCTAGTTGGCACTATTAGGTCTCAGGTGCTTCCTTAGCCCACATACTGTGATCCTCCTGTTCCCTAATTAGGAATTTCTGGAAGTAGGTTCAAGTCTCCTGCCAGACAATTCAATGTGTGGTACACAGCTCAATGCTAGTGTATACTTATGAGCTGGATGGTATATGCTTGATGTTACAATGGGAGGGCTTTAAGCCTGAGGTTCAATGGGTGGAGCAACAACGTCATTCCCCCATCTGGATTAAAAGGTCATTCATCCTGGGTACCTCCAAGATTCGTTTTTTCGTTGCCCACCATCCACCCCTCCTCCTCCAGTGGCTCGTCTCTCTTACCTGTGGGCTTCTTCCTAACCTACCTTTAGCCGATGCAACCATTTCCACAGCACCTGTGGGGGGGGGACACTCCTCTATGATTCCTTGCGTCGTATACCCCCTGCAGGGGTAATAATGTTTCCTCTCCTATATCTCTTAGACATAGGGTTGGTAAAGCAGAGAGCCTCATACACTAAGGATTATACTAAGGAGCATCTATGAGCCAAAGGCAATCATGCCCATAAATAGCTCCCATCTCGTAACTCGTAGTACCACTTCATCCCATTTCCCATGATCCATGCATCTAATTTGTGCTTAGAGATGGATTTGTTTTTATTGAGTATTATATAATGTGGGATGGCAATCCAGGGGTTCACCACCCTTTGTGAAAAATAAAACTTCCTCCTAATACTGTTATATTTAATGCACTGTAACTTTAACAGGTGACCTCTAGTTTCTACTTTTTCCTGTTTAAATTCAAAGCCTATTTCATTAAATATATATGGATCATTAATTAATTAATTAATTTTTGACTGGGTGAGTACACTGGCAGCAAGTGCCCTTTTCAGACATGACCCAGGTGCAATAGCACAGACAAAGGGTAAGAAATAGTACATATGTGATATAATACATGATGTAATACATTTGGTGGTGGAGGTACAGCATGTGATGAGTAATACAAAGCATGAGACAAGGAACTGTACTTGATAATGGAATATCAAATTTTGGTCGAGGGAAACATGCAGCAATGTATTGGTAAAAAAAAAAAATAGTACAATAAATATAACAGGCATGGGAGAAGATACAGCGAACCAAGTAAGGTACAAAGCATCAGGCATTGGATGGGGGTGAAAGAAATGAAAATGCAAGCGCTTATAAGTAAACAAAGATGATTTGGAGGTCTACAGAGGATATTACAGGGTGAGGGGAGCTTAAGAGAGATGAGAGGTAAGTGGGAGAATGGGGGCAGAAGGGGGTGGAGATTACTGAAAAATCGGAGATAAGGGGAAGGGAAATCAGGGGGTGAGTACTATATAGTAGGAAGGGGGTAAGTGCATAGCTGGGTAAGAAGGGTGAGGGGAGAGGAATTACAGGAGGTGGGGAGCAGAGGTAGTGGGGGGTACTGGAGAGGGAAAACTGGGGGTAGTTACATATATAGTTGGTGAAAGGGTAAGTCCATAACTGGGTGTGAAGGGTGGGGCAGAGGAGAGGAGAAGGGAAAGGGTTAACAGAGGTGGGGAGCAAAGGAAGTAGGGGGTGATGAGTAGCAATTTGGTAGATTATTGGAAGCAGCGGCAGGACTGAGATGAGGAGCAGTGTGCTTTTAGGAGCTTTTTAAAAGCTACGATGGTAAGTTTTTTTTTTTTGATTGGTGAAGGAAGGGAATTCGAAATAGATGCAGCACGGTAGCTAAAAGAACGTTGTCCCATGTTGGTACAAAACACGGGGATTACTAGATTGTTGATTGCAGCAGAATGGGATGAGGGGAGATCCATGAATGTGAGTTGGTCACTGTAGTTGATGCCCCACTTAAGAAGCAAGTCATCACGTAACCATTTTTCAAGTGACATGAGGTTTAGCCTACTCAGTGTTATTATAATTAAATTCCTTCAACCCATTTACTTGTTTAGTTACTCTTCTTTGAACCCTTTCTGTTTGATTTATGTCATTTTTATGTGTGGACACCAGAACTGGGAACAGTAATCCAAATGTGGGCAGACGCATAATCTGTACGAGGGCAATAACACCTCTGGTGCTCTGGACCTAATGTTTCTAATTGATCATATGACTTTATTTGCCTTGCTAATTATTTCATTTGTCTGTCTCGAGTGGGCTAAACCATTTGTTACATAGATCCCAAAATCTTTTCCTACTGTTGTTGTCTTCAACTGCTTCCCACATGAAACATAGTTATGATTACAATTATTAAAACCCAGGTGCATAACCTTACATTGTTCCAGGTTAAAATGCATATCTCACATGGTGGCCCAAGCAGTTATGGTATTTAGATCATGTTGAATATGCATGTAGTCTTCTTGGGTTGCAATAGTACTACCAATTTTAGAGTCATCTGCATATTTTACAGACCAGCTATTTTAATCCTTGAGTTAAATCTGCAATAAATATATAAAAAATAAAAGGGCCCAATACTGACTCCTGAAGGACCCCACAAGACACAGCACCCTCCAATGAAGCAATGCCATTAATTACCACCCTCTGTGGTCTATCATCTAGCCAGTCTGATATCCACTTTATCATTTTATGGTTTACCCCTCTTGATATTTGTTTTGTTATATGAGGTGAGGCATGACTAATTTCTTATAAGGTTTGTGTTGGTTGCTATTGTTGATCACACAGGTGTATGGATTGTGGTTCTGGTCCTTTACACTGCATCTCAAAAGCCTCTGTGGTGAGCTTTGGGAAAGCATACAGTAGCTTCCCAGCTTCAGGCTGATGGAGAAGGTGAACTCTTTCTCAGGGCTTTACCGAAGTCATCACAATGCAATATTTATTTGTTCATATTTAACTTGTTTGCTCACCCTGCAGTTCCCATGGCCTTACATGGGCTGGGGTGGGAGCTTCTGCCACCCTAGCAACTTAGAAACATAGAAACATAGAATTTGATGGCAGATAAGGACCCCTTGGCCCACCCAGTCTGCCCATTTCCCTGCCTACTGGATAAGCTGCAGATCCTAGCTAACCAGCAGCCTACTTCTTCCTACCCCCACCCCCTAGAATTGCCTTATGACTGTCCCATGCATGCTTGAATTCCACCACTGTTTTTGACTCCACGACCTCCTCCGGAAGGCCGCTCCATGCATCCACAACTCTCTGTGAAAAAATACTCTAAATTACCTCTGAGCGCCTCCATCTTCAAATTGTGCCCCCTTGTTCTTGCACACCTCTTTTTTGAAAGATGCTACCTCTTGGACTTTGTTGATTCCCTTGAGGTACTTAAAAGTTTCTATCATGTCCCCCCTCTCCCTCCTTTCCTCGAGGCTATACATATTAAGCTCCTTAAGTCTCTCTTCATATGTCTTCCGGTGCAGACCCTGCACCATTTTAGTTGCCCACCTCTGGACAGCTTCCATCCTGTCTACGTCTTTGCGAAGACTGGGTCTCCAGAACTGCATGCAGCACTCCAGATGGGGTCTGACCAGCTGTCCGTACAGAGGGATAATATCTTCCTGTTTTCTACTGGTGATGCCTCTCCCTATGCATCCCAGTATCCCCCCAGCCCTCCTTGCTGCCCTCTCACATTGCTTGCCCACCTTTAGGTCATCTGATATGACTACCCCCAGGTCCCTTTCCATTTTTGTTGTTGTTAGTATCTCACCCTCCATTGTGTACTCTTCCCCTGGGTTTTTGTTTCCCAGGTGCATTACCTTGCACTTCTTAGCACTGAATCTAAGCTGCCATACATTTGACCATTCTTCTAACCTTGCCAAGTCCCTTTTCATCCTTTCCACCCCACCTTGTGCATCAACTCTGTTGCAGATCTTTGTGTCATCTGCAAAGAGACATACTTTTCCTTCCAGTCCCTCTGCAATGTCGCTTATAAAGACAGTGAAGAGGACCGGTCCTAATACTGAACCCTGTGGTACCCCACTACTAACCTCCCTTTCCTCAGAGTGGACTCCATTTACTATTACTCTCTGTGTCCTCTTCTCCAGCCAATTTTTTACCCAGGCTGTCATCTTGTACCCCCTTTGAAGACTCATGTGAGTCGAGGCACTAGGGGTGTTTTGTCTTTTGCAGTACTCTGTTTTTTGCACCAGATGTAACATATAAATCAGTAAAGACTAGTAATAACTGTATTAAAGTTTGAGTGTTTTTTCAACTATAAACGTTCTTTTTAGTCTTTACTTCTACGTAACATTTATTTGGTGCTACTTGCTCTTTTGCGCTCTCTAACTCTGGATTTGTTCGTTTGTGGGGTTGGCTGCCCTGTGGAGAGCTACATGGTTACCTTTGGATTTCTGTTCGCGGTGTACATTTGGACTTTGCATAAAGTCTAGGTAGGCCATGTCCACAGTCCCTCCCTGATCTACTACTTTGGTCACCCAGTCAAAGAAATCTATCAGATTTGTCTGGCAAGACCTTCCTGCTGTGAATCCATGCTGCCTTGGGTCCTGTGCCCCTCTGGCCTCTAGATACTTGACAATTCTTTCCTTCAGAAGTGATTCCATCATTTTCCCTACCACTGAGGTTAAACTAACAGGTCTGTAGTTTCCTGCTTCTGCCTTGCTCCCACTTTGTGAAGGGGAATCACATCTGCCCTCCTCCAGTCCTCGGGTACCACCCCATCCTCCCATGATTTGTTAAACAGGGTAGTCAGTGGTGTCACTAATTCTACCCTTAGTTCTTTTAGAATTCTGGGATGAATCCATCAGGCCCCATTGCTTTGTCCACCTTCAGTTTTAAGAGTTCTTTCAGAACCCTTTCTTCTGTAAATGGGCTGGTATCAACTTCTGTATCCAGAGTGTTTCTACTGTTTGTTTTAGGTACCTCCCCTCTTCCTTTGTAAATACTGAGCAAAATATTTGTTTAGTATCTCTGCCTTTTCACAGTCACCCTCTTCCCACCCCTTTATTAAGCCTCACTATCCCTCCCTTGGTCTTCCTTCGCTCCCTGATGTACCTATAAAAGGTTTTATCCCCCTTGCTGGTGACATGGGCTATATGTAGTCTGATTTCTGTATTAGGTTATACAAAGGCACTTAAGTATGTGCACTGGTCAACAGATTTAGTGGGGAGAGGGAAAGTGGTTACAAAACTGCAAACACCGTATATGCAAGAAGGTCTGCTGATGTTACAGCAGACACCTCCCCAAAGGTCCCACTACTCTTCATCCATGTCCACTTCACACCTCCGTATGGTGGATATACTGTATGTTAGCTGGATGTCAGGGGCCTAAACTCACCTGTTAAGAGGATGAAAGTTTTCTTTTTCCTGCTGGAACAGCACACTGGGAATACTTTCCTGCAGGAAACTAAACTTCTGCCAGTGGAAGTGCAGAAGATTCAAAGGGAATGGGAGAAGGCAGAAGTGTACAGTTCCTTCCAGGGCAAGAAAAGGGGGGGCATCTATACTACTCCACCAATTCCTTCAGTGGAAAGTGAAGGAGACCACTATAGATGGAGAGGAGCGATAGGTACTAGAAAATGTTGCCAGTTCTAGCAGGGCCATTGTTTTGGGAAACACCCCCTCCCCGTTTTGGCCCCTTGCCCCTCTATCCTTCCCTCTATCCTTTCCTCACCTCCTCACCTTCCCCCTTTTGTCATTTTCCATCTTGTTTCTGGCTTACCCCTACACCTATCCTCTCCCTTTCCTAGGTCCTTCAATGCACTTTATGTATGCGCTCAATGGAAAAATGTCCTTGAAATGTATTTTGCCTTGTATTTTCCTTTGTCATGCATTGTATCCTGCCATATGTATCTTCCTGTATTTCTGTGCATCATGTATTTTTGTTATCCTTACTGTATCGTTATGTTCTGTAATTTTACCTCCCGGGTCGTGCCTGAAAACAGTTACTTGCTGGCTAGTGCACTTACCCGGTTAACAAAAACTAAATAAATAAAAATAAATAAATCTATCCCTCCAATGAAGATCACTGCCAATTTTTCTATGCCCTGAATAAGGCAATCTCACAGTTTAACCAAATTGCACTCCCAGTCCTGCTGGGTGGAGACTTCAGCTTAACCCTTTGGCCCATGCTTGATGGGAGCTTGAGTCAAACCAAGTCACACCCCAGAGACCTTAAAGCTCTAATGCAGGAGCATGGACTATCAGTTGTTTTGTGTCTGCAGCATCCAGTGAACAGGAATTACAATGTTACTCTACAGTGCATGACTCTTTCAGCCAGTTGGACCTCTGGCTGGGGGCAGCAGTGATTGTGCATCAAAGGGTGGCAGTGGACATTGGAAGCATTCACATATCTGACCACTCCTCCATCCCCATCTCCCTGCTCTGGTGTTCTGAAACCACTAAATCCATGTCCTAGCATTTGGAACTCCGACTCTTAGCGGACACCAGATTTCAAGTATGGATAAAGAAGGTAACTAAGTAATATTTGCTGCCTAAACGATAGAAAGAAGTGTTCCAAGCTATGGTCTGAGAGGCATACAAGGCCTATATCAGAGAATGGATCATGGGGTATTCAGCATGGAGGCAGAGGGAACAGGAATACCTAGAGCTGTCTAGGCAGCTGAAGCACATTGAGGTAATTCTTAAGAACCTCCCTCGAGGAGTCAGTCTTACAGAGTTTAAGGTGGAACTCCTGAGTGTACGGACACTTTTGAATGAGCTCCTTACCAGGAATGCTGAACTAGTAATTTAGAGGTTGCAACACAAGTACTGGGAGGGGGAAGAGAAAGAGGGATGAATATTATCATACCACCTGTACCAGAGAAGGGTGAAATGGTACACTGCCTCTCTGAAGGACAAATCCAGACAAATCCAATCCACACTACTGGTATTAATGTGAACATTTGGCTCTTCTACCAAGAGCTATATGCCTCTTGGACCCTGCTGGAGGACCACACCATGGGGCAGAATCTCTCTCAGGTCTCACTGCCCCACCTGCAGAAACAACTGTGGATGATGAAGACTCCTGCCTCAAACCAGTAGAAGTTGAAAAGATGCAGCTTGGATCATCTCTGCACCCTGGCATCTCTGTTCCATCAGGAGGGAGGTAGCCTCACTTCATTAGCAGCTATAGCCATTGATTTTCAAAAGGCCTTTTTCTCAGTGGAATTGGGCTACCTTCTCAGGCAGATGTCCAGTATGGGCTCTGGCTCCCAACTCCTGTCATGGAAACCTACCTCATATAGCTTACCCATAGTCAAGATATTGACCAGTTCCACATTGTCTGAGCCATTTCAACTCCAGAAGGGACATGACAGGGCTACTGGCTGTCCCCTATGCTCTTTGTCCAGGCCATTGAGTCACTGGCCATAGCTAACTGTGAGCATCCTAATGTAGAGGGCCCGGAGGTAGGTGATAGGAGTATATAGCTCTATTGTATGCTGATGATCTTCTTATTTTGGCAAAGGATGCCTCACAAGCTATTTCTCAATTCCTTGCAACTCTCTAAGAATTTTCCTTAGTCTTGAGGCTGCAACTAAACCTGAGTAAAACTGAAATCCTCCCACTCGACAGGTCCTGTCTGCATACCCCCTTCACAAGCCTGGGGCTGAAATGGGCCCCGCAAGGGGTCACTTACTTGGGCATTCAGATTCACCCAGATGTTCACTGCTGGGCCACAGCCAATCTCACTCCATTCCTGGCCAGTGCAAGGATATAGCTGGATAGGTTTCACCATCAAAACCTCCCCCAAGCCAAAAAAATAGCAGCTATCAAGATGATGACTGTCCCTAAGCTATTTAGTTGCCTGTCTCCCGTCCCCCCCCGATACCCCTCATTTTGTTCACCAAAATAGCTAGATTGCTGAGGGATATTCCATGGAAGGGTAAACCCCTTTGTATATTGGGTCAAGTTGTATCTGCTTTGGAAAATGTGGAGCTCCTCCAGTTTTGGGGATACCATTTGGGGTTCTTGGGGCTCAGACCCAGCACTGGTTTTCTCCCCTGTCCCCTGTCTCTCCCCACAGTGGACATCGATGGAGATGGTACTAACAAATGGAGTCCCCTCTCCCACAAAGTCTTCCTATACACCAAGAGGCCTAGGTGCCAAACCCTTCCTCCCACCATCTCAGGTGCTATTTAGTCATGAAACACATTGAGCAAATTAGTTACAGGTCCCCTCACTACCTTCTCTCACTGCCCACTTTGGCACCATCCCATCCTTCAGGTGGGAAATGTGCCCACTCTCCTGACCAAGATGGCATGGCAGGAGGCAGGTATGTGGGCAATAAAGGATCTCTTAATCTCTGCTTGAACCACATGGAGTCAATTCAAGCTCTCAGTGAAGGTACAAACTACATAGGGAGGACTTTTGGAGATACTGTACTGTACTGTACTTGCAGCTCAGTAGTACAGTGACAGACTCCTGAAAGGTCACTAATTAGCCAGTAGCCTGCTACCTACTCTTGGGGGCAAAACAGAGCAACTGCACACAGGGATAAAATTCAGTAGTGCAAAAAGTTTGATTACTTACATAGTAAAAGCTACCCATACAAAAACATCACCAGGCTTGATTAGCAAAAAGTCTCAGTGCTTTTAGGGCTCTTTGCCCCTTCCTCAGGAAGCTGTGCTTCAGGAATAACATTCATTTCCTACTGGGTCTGTTCATGAGAAAGGGTTACCACAGTACAATATAGTTGTATCACTAATTTAAAATCTTACCAAAATAGCTACTGCAAATATAATATGAGTTTTCAATAGATGGTCATCTCAAGAGATATCAGACATAGTTTCAAAGTTTTAGCTTCAGTCCTTTTTTTTTTGATGGCTATCTATGATAAATGCACATATTTGCAGCAGTAAATTGTAACATGCAAGATGAGAATATGTTGTGTGTGTGTGATATTCTGCATGTGCCTTGCCTGTTGTTAATAAAAAGCATTTAAAAAAATGGTGTGGTGTGTCTCTTTTTTAAGTTTACATGCTTTCTCCCTGATTTCCACATTGGCTATTGTAAACTTTCTGTACAAATTGCCGTGGCACATGCAACATACAGTGTCCCGTGAAAAGGCTAAAGTTAAAATGCCCCACAAATGTTTTGCTCCTGAGTTTGTGTCCTAGGAATTCCCCCTGTGCTATCAAAAGGTTCTGAGGTACGTGGCTGCCAATCATTTTATACAATCCCATGCTCTCCCTTTCATTGTGGTGTGATTTAACCCCAGGTCTCCATTTCGTGTCTCCATTCCCCATATGTGAGTGTGCCACTACACGACCTGACCCATTCACAGCAGTACCATTGCGTGATGTAAGGGGACGTCAGCAGTACGCAGGTTCTGATAAGCCATAAAAGCTTAGTACTGCTTAGCTGAGTTCCCTTTGCTCGTGATTCCTTGGCATGTTTGGAGAGCTGTGTCTGCCTCCAAGTACCCTGTTGACTGCGCCACGCCACTCTTCGGACCATGCTGTGTGTTGTGCCACTGGCTGTTTGCTGCGCCACTTGAGATACGGAGGTAAGAATATTTTGCACAGGCAGCTGCTGCTGGGGAGTATAATTTGTTTCTCTCTGCATTTCTACAATAAACAAGCATTGTTTGAGCTTAGTACTGCTTAGTTGAGTCCCCCTTGCTCGCGATTCCTGGCATGTTTGAAGAGCTGTCCCACCTCCAAGTACCTGTTGACTGTGCCACTGGCTGTTTGCTGCGCCACTTGAGATAAGAATATTTGCACAGGCAGCTGCTGCTGGGGAGTATAACTTGTTTTTATGCCTTCATTTCTACAATAAAAGAGCCACAGGGGATCCATGTAGCAACAGGAAGGTGCCAAGTAAGCAAGAGCAAATATGATTTGTAGAGAGGGGCACACTAAATCTATTTTGAGTTTTATTTGGGGTGGTTGATGTGAACCCTAAGGGAGTCTCTCATAAGGGCTGCATCCAGTTTCTGTTATTTGATTGACTGAGTCTTGCCCATTGCAAATGCCCATTGGTGCTTTTAATAATATGCTGCCTTATGTTGTGTGGACCACTATCTTTTGGGATGGAAACTTCTGGTTAAACTTTGTTTTACAGTTGCAGTCAATTGTCCAGGTATGTTTATTATTTGTAAAAATCAAGATGAGGCAGGCAATGTTTTTTTACAGGTATGTTTGCTAAATTTTGGTTTTGAGGATGGTGGCCTTCTGTTTGGCCTTCTGAAGAATGCTTGCTGTGTTTGGTGGGTGGTGGATAAGCACACCTGTATATGAATTGTCCTGATTATTACTGTGCAGGATTATGAATCATAATTTGTGATTGACAACTGTTCTGTTTTGTTCTGTTTTATTAATGCTTAATTTTGTAATTGCTGCCATTACATCTTAAAATGAGATGGTTTGAGGTAGGGGGCCAGGTGATGTATTTTTCCAGGCCAGCTTAAAGCTTGGCCATCTTGAGTGCCATGTGCCTGGAAAGATGCATTGGCTGGGGCTAGTGTTCAATGCTTTGCCTTATTCCTGTGTTAAAATATGTTTTTTTTTTTTTTTTTGTGTGGGTCTTTTAATGTGAGATGCTGATGGGTTGCATCTGCAGACAGCTTTTGCTTTCAGGTGTTGTTGTTCACAGAGGCTCACACAGCCATCTTGAGTGCCATGCTTTCTTGGCTCATGGGTGATGGATTAGCACATCTGGAAAGACGCTAATGCTGAACTGTGACTACTACCTTTTGTTTAGTGGCGGGGGTGACCAGGAGATGCATTGTTCAGGCCTGCTTAAGGCTTGGCCAGCTTGAGTGCCATGTTCTTTCTTGGTTTGGGTGGGTGGGGTGGGGTTGGTGGAAAGGTGTAGGCGAAGCATGCCTGGAAAGATGCATCAGCTGGACCTGGTGTTTTATGCAATGGTTTGTCGTATTACTGAATTCTGTGATTGAAATGTTTTTAATTTTTAAGTGAGACACTGAGGCGTTTGTTTCCAGATGTGCTTGTCTACAAAGGTTCACTCGGCCATCTTCAGGGGGCGCTTTCTTGGCTTAGTGAGTGGTGAATACACACACCTGGAAAGCTGCTGTGTCTGGATTATCATTGTGCTGAATTGTGCTGCCTTTTTGTTTAATGTCAAGACTTGTGGCTTGGGGGGGTGAAAGGAGATGCATTTTTCCAGGCCTGCTTAAGGCTCGGCCAGCTTGAGTGCCATGTGCTTTCTTGGTATGGGCTGGTGTTAGTGGAAAGGTGTAGGCCGAGAAGCATGCCTGGAAAGATGTATCAGCTGGACCTGGTGTTTTATGCAACGTTTTGTCGTATTACTGAATTCTGTGATTGAAATGATTTTTAATTTTTTTAAGTGAGATGCTGAGGCATTTGTTTCCAGATGTGCTTGTCCACAAAGGTTCACTCGGCCATCTTCAAGGGGCGCTTTCTTGGCTTAGTGAGTGGTGAATACACACACCTGGAAAGATGCTGTGTCTGGATTATTATTGTGCTTCCTTTTTGTTTAATGTCAAGACTTGTGGCTTGGGGGGGTTATTTGTGCTGAATTTTACATGATTGCTGCCTGTTTGGTTTGAAGATAGACTTTGTGGGATCCAGATGATGCATTTTTCCAGGCCTGCTTAAGGCTCGGCCAGCTTGAGTGCCATGTGCTTTCTTGGTATGGGGGTTGGGGGTTGGTGGAAAGGTGTAGGCCGAGAAGCATACTTGGAAAAATGCTTCAGCTGGAGCTGGTATTTTATGTAACGTTTTGTCGTATTACTGAATTCAGTCATTGATAAAATGTGGTAAAATGCTACTTTTTAATTATTTTGTGATTGCCTTCTCCCAACCCCCGCTGACACTCTGAGACTCTCCATTTTGTTTTCAAGCAAAGGCGTGCCTCCATTTTGTTTGCAGGCAAGTGCAGGCGGGCCTCCATCTTGTTTGCAAGGAAAGTGTGGGTGTGCTTCCATTTTGCTTGCAAGGAAAGTGCAGTCGTGCCTCCATTTTGTTTGCAGGCAAGTGCAGGCGGGCATCCATTTTGTTTGCAGGCAAGTGCAGGCGGGCCTCCATTTTGTTTGCAAGGAAAGTGCAGGCGTGCCTCCATTTTGTTTGCAGGCAAGTGCAGGCGGGCATCCATTTTGTTTGCAGGCAAGTGCAAGCAAGTGCTCTACTCTACCTCGTGCAGCATCACCAAGTGTGCTGCTCTACTCTACCTCATGTGGCGTCACCATGAGTGCTGCTCTACTCTACCTCATGCAGCATCACCATGTGTGCTGCTCTACTCTACCTCGTGTGGCACCACTGTTTTGCCCTGTGCCCTCCTCGTTGTTTTCTGTGAGTGAATTTTTTTAATATATTCTGTGTTTTTTATTATGGCATCATTTCTTTTTTTATCTTGAATAGTTTTGAAAAGAAAAAGATGGATCAAAGTGAAACAAGAGGATGTCAAACACCATGCGTGTCTGCTGCTGACTTGCTTCGTGGGGCTTTGAAGAATTGTTCTGTACCACTCACAGTAAAAGAAAGAAGTCAGCGGTACCAGAATAACTTAAGAAAGGATCCTCAATGCATCCAGGAGTACAAAGAAAAAGCAAAAGGATGTGCATGGAAGCACAGAGAGAAAATGACCGAAGAACAACGAACACTTGCTAGAGAGAAAAGTCGGTTGCGAATGCAGGAAGCCAGGAAAAGGAAGAGGGACATGACACCAGATACTGTAAAGCCTTCTGTAACTAAAACAACTAAACAAACAGCAGAACAGAAAAGAGAATATTGGAGAGAGAGAAAAAGAGAGCAATGCATGATGATGACTTCACAAAAACACAGAAGAATCAATGAAAAACTATGACAAGGATACCATGAAGTAAAGAAGATGCGGACCACCAATTCTTTGACCACAGCCACTAACACCACAAACTGTATGGAAATGCAAGTGAGCATACCGTCCAGCTCAACGGAAACACAAATGGGAACACCCTTCATTACCAGTACAACCATGACATCGATTGCCTTGGACGAAAGCACACCAGTGATGGACCCAAGGTCACAAAGTGCAATTAGAAAGGCTGTGCAGAGAGCATGTGAAGGACTGCCCAGGTCCCCAACCAGGTTTGCTGCAACAATCTCAAAAGTTATCTCCTGGGCCACTCCAAAAAAACAGGCTGCCCTCTCAAGGTTCGGATGTCGCACCAAACTGGACAATAAGTTAGTGGAAGTCCTTCACCAAAAATTACATTCATTTAAACAGTGCAACAGGAAGGCAGACAAAGGACTGAAAAAAGAATTCATCAGCACGTTTCTTGTTCTGAAAAAGTACCGCCTACTACGAAGAGCAAGCACGTGCCTGGGGATCAGTTGGAGAAGAATGATGAGGGTATCGAAAAGCACGCAAGTTAAGAGGAGTACCAGGCACAAGCTGAGAATATCTGAGGAGCTGCAGAAGAAAGTAGATGATTTTTTCAATATATCAGCAACACCACTTCCACACAAGAAGGCATTTTCTAAGTGAACCAGAAAAGCAAGATCATTCTTAGACAAAACTCTGAAAAGGCTGCACCAAGAATTTCGTGAGCAGAACCCAGATGAGAAAATTGGACTAACTAAATTCAGCAGTCTCCGTCCTGATAATATTAAACTCGCACAGGATCAAAAACTGGACCAGTGTCTCTGCGAGTATTACACCAATGGCAAGCTAAAGATGTTAGCAATAAAGTGATTTGCCGAGCAGAAAAAAATGGAGTGCACAATGTCCAATATTTATGAAGCAGTAGAGCTGACAATGTGCCCAAAGAAGGAAGGTGAGAAATTCTTTAAAAAGTCCTGCACTGAAAATAATTGCAAAACGTGTAGCACTTCTGCTATTGACAAATCATTGGAAGAACTTTTACAGACACATGGAACTGAGGAGGTGAAATGGCAACAGTGGGACAGTGTGACAATTTCCAGGGTCATAAATGGATCAGAAAGTAAACAAACAAGAAAAGTCATGAAGAGAAAAGTGGCCACATTTCAATGTTTGGTTCAAGTCTTGAGGGAGGACCTCCAGTTTTGGGGTTGACATCTACACATAGCATCATGGCAACAACACCAATTCAAATCACTCAAAGATAACCTTCCCAACAGCTGGGTATTGATGGTTCTAGACTTTGCAGAGAACTACACATGCAAGTACCAGGATGAAATTCAGTCATGCCACTGGCACCATGAGCAAGCAACTGTTCACCCTGTAGTGACATACTACAGGTGTGAAAGATGTACAGACCTTGTTACAGAGTCACTTGTCTTCATATCTAGTGATCTCAAACATGACCACCACGCAGTTCTGCATTTCGTGAACATGTCCAATTCCTACCTCAGAAACATCCGTGGCATCAATATTGAGAGACAGATAAACTTTACTGATGGGTGTGGGAGTCCAGAACATATCATTGTCTCCATTACTACATGGATTCCCAATAAAGCGTGCATTTTTTTGATCCAAGCATGGAAAAGGACCCTCAGATGGTGAGAGTGTGGTGGTGAAGTCACGTGCAAGCCTAGCTGTACAGTCCCGGCAGGCTATCATTTCAAATGCTGCACACCTCTTTCAGTACTGCAAGAGGAATTTAACAAAGGATCCAGCCATCGAAGGTTGCACTCATTATCGCAGAACATTCTTCTGGGTCGGTGATGGAAAAATTAGCAGAAATGCAGGACCAGGACTAAAAACAATAGCTGGCACACGAAAGGTTCAGAGTGTCCGGCCAGTGGCGGATGGTGTTGAAGTCTGAGACTACAGCTGTTTCTGTGGGCCATGCAGAAAGGAGGATGGTCAATTTGAAAATGCAAGATATGTCAACGGATGGAAGAGGATTATTCAGACTGTACCTGGCTATGTGTCTTCAGTGAAGGAAAAAGCAACTTCAGGGCCCCCTACATTGCCTATTCCAGTCTCCAGTGCAATCTTTCGCACACCCTCTCCCCCTTCGGATATTAAGAATCATGGGCCCACTACATTGCCATTTCCTGTCTATAATGCTATCACCAGCACCCCCACTCCCACTTCTGATATCACACCTCCAATGATGACCAGTACGTCTACTGTTGTGAACCAGATTAGTGAACATGCTGCCACGTTGACAGATTCTGCAGCCAGCACAACAACCAATACATCTGTTTCCAGCACAGCCAGCACAACAGTCAATACATCTGTTGCCAGTGCATCGACCAGAAAACAAAAGAACTATGACCACATACAGACAAGCCAGTTTTATGCTGTCTATTACTCAAACACATTTTACATTGGACAAGTAACATCATTTGATGAAATGAAACAAGAATTTGAATGTAAATTTTTGCAGTGGAGTAGGGATGGCAAATTCTATTGGCCACGGCATCCAGACATTGATGTCATCAAGGGAAGACGACTTTTTTATGGACCAGTAACATCGCAAGGACTAGACAAGGAAAATTCGACATATCACCAGATGACCTAAAAACCATTGCCAACAAACATGAAAAACTGCAACAACGTTGGAATTAACAGAATTTGAAGGAAGTATTGTCTTTAACAGAAACTTCCACTTTTGAGACATGGCACCCCAACTTTTTTAAAAGAAAGTAGTGGACTCCATGAGATAGTAGCTGAATCCCTTAATGAAAAATCCAACTGAGAGCATGGCTGAAGACTCATAACTCATGTGGAAGCACAGTTATGAAGTAGAATACCAAGCAAGACTACCTGGCTGCCCACATCACGCAGACTTGTTAATGTTTTTTTTATCAAATAAAGGCATGGCAGGGGCCATTTCTCTGCAGTGCTTGTTGTGTGTCTCCATTTGTTTGGGCAGAACCGGGGGAACAGGGCAACACAGCATAAGACAATGGAAAAATAACAATACTTGAATAGAAGATTTTAGGGGTTGGCAGAATTGCACCTTGGAACACTTCAAAATGGTCAAACATAAATATGCTACTTATGCAATGTTTGGTGTTAAATGGTTTTAATATTATAATGGTTAGATGCTGAGAACAACACTTTTTTGCTGCCCAATGTTGCACGCACCACACTCATTTGGTGTCCAGTGTTGCACGCGCCACACTGTTTCGTGCCCAATGTTGCACGCATCACACTGTTTGGTGTCCCCTGTTGCACATGCCACAATGAGTGGCTTTATCTCAAGTTTCTGTTAGGCAGTTATCTCACTACATATTTACTTTTTCAACTTTAGGTAAGAGTGTTCAGAAAAGCTTAACAAAATTATTCTACTGTGAGGTTGAAAAAATTACCTCTATGTCACACTTTGGTACCCCTTTCTTGTGAATTGACCCTACTGTTAAATACACCTTACCAAATCACGTGACTTGCACACGCATGCATTATGTTAAATGTCCCATTTATAACAAACTGCTTTAAAAACATGCATTGAATAAAATCATATTTTGGCTGGTAGTATATAGCCTAGAGGTTAGAGTAAGGAGCTATGAATGAGCGTGGTACATCCAGAAGACTTGAGTTTGATTCCCACAACCTTCACTTGCATACTGTGGGACTCTGAGCATGTCACTTAACCTCCCTAGTGCTCCCAGGTCACCCCTGAAAACAGGCACTTTTGCCTAGTGGGCCTTACCTGGTTACCAAAAAATAAATAAACAACATTTTTTCAAAGAAACTCAAGGAAGAAGCTAAAAGCGATGTCTTGTGAAGTTCAAATTACATTTGTAATTTTATCATTTAATTCTGTATTAGAGAGCTAAAAAGGTTTCTGCTATGGATAGTGATCAACAATGCTCTTAATTTACTTTGTCCCACTGCAGGCTGTCGGGTCTGACCCTGAGTACTACACTAATGTTCTCCCATGCAATATGCTTGTCTAGGTGGCTATCAACCTTGATGTCTTTACTGTCCTCAGTTGTCTTATGGTTACCCTAATTGCTTTATTTTACATCCTTATTATGATCTATGCCTAAAATGTACCCTTATGTAACTATTACTGTGCTACCCAATGTATATCTTGTTTTGCTCCTGTACACCTATATCATGTCTGTGCATTTCTGCATATTGTAACCAATGTCCTGTGCTCTCTCGGGTCATGCCTGAAAATAGGCAGGTCTGTTGCCTAGCGAACTTACCCGGTTACCAAAAGCTAATAAATAAATAAATAACACAATACTAATCAAGAGTTTATTATGAAACCACTGCTTAACAGCTTACTCCCTGAATGAATTAAGAGACATGACTACAGTACAACTAACATTGTGCAATCAGTAACTCACATGTTTACAAATTTAAAACATCATTATGTGGGGGACAGGATGAAAAGGAATGGAAAGGAAGAGAGCTACCTAGATCCACTAACCCGTGTAAAGAGAAAATCAATTGCAGAAATTCAGACAATAGTGTCCTTTTATATATTATCATCATTAAACAGGGTTCAAGGATGCACAGAATGCAAGTAGCAGAATCTAATTCTACACTAGAATTAATAACATTCTAATATCATCTTCAATAAATTTTGGAATAAACAAAGACTAGTATGTATGCAATAGGTGTGAGCATAAATGCCATAGAATATTTATGATATTTTCACTGATGACAAGTCTACTATTGAAATAAAGTTATCTGTAACGTTAACTCACCATCAGGATTTATTTCAACAGTAGACTCATCATTCATGGAGTGCTGCTGGAGCTACTTACAGTGCCCCACATGCCCCCCACCCAACTGCGAGTACAACAGTGATGCATGCTGCATTCACACCCCATTGCAAACTGACAAAACCTCTTAGTTTTCACAGCAGATGATGCAAAAAAAATCAACAAACATTGTGAAGCACAGTAAATCAATGGCAAATGAAATAAATCAAATGAGTTAGTCCTCATACTAACTGCGTCTGTCACCGCGCTGATCACCACACTAACTCCATTCATGCACAGTCCCCCCCAAACATTAAATAGTAATGATCACAAAAGATACTGTACAAAACATTTTTTGTGCCACTATGAAAACCTTAAGTAAAAGCTGCAGTTATGATTGTCACTACTGAACAGAGGATCAGTGGTGCCGAGAATCCACTCCCCCACAAGCAACATAAACCGTAGTCACAAATTCTAAATTTGTACTTTAGATAACAAATAAAACAGTATCACAATACCACTATGCATGGTTTTCTCAAGCAGCCTCTACAAGAAGAATCCCTGTGAGACTTCCTCCAGCTGCCAACCCACAAAGAAACATGCAGATGAAGTGCTATTTCCCTTGGGCATCTTGTTCCTGGAAAATCCACTGCTTCACAAAACAGGTAGGCCACAATCTCAACCTCCTACTATCTCTGTGTTGCCCTGCTGACTGACTCTACACTTGTGCAATCCTGCACCAGATGTCACAGACACCCAGCCAATAAGAGAATATGCAACTGACTAACCTGTCCATTACAGTGCCATTAAACACACTCCAACAGAGCACTAACATAGTAGAAGAGACAGCAAACTGATAGTTAGTACCTACGATCACGCACACACACACAAAAAAAACCCTGCAATTTCAAAATAAACAAAAAAAAATTGGGGATCCTACTGCATACACCAAATATGCAATGGGGTTGTATATGATAAATGTTGCATCTGAAATCATTGCAGTTTGATCTCCACATTCTCACTCATGGCTTCACCACTTGTGAAAACAAGGAGGTCAAACTGTAACTCATTCTGATAAAAAAAATTTATCATACACAACCCCATTGCATAGCCCTTATTTACAAGAATACTGATTAGTCCAGGTTTTCATTCATGACGAATGGGCTACGGCATTGCATCTTAAAATTCCATGGGGATGAGCAGGGCTATTTGTCTGGAAAAAGAGTTCAATGGGGCTAGTGCACCAAGATCACTCAGCAGAGGCCATGGTAAAAATTGGCATCCAAATAGATCTTGCTCTACAAACAGAGGTTATACATATAGGAATAAAGAACAGAGCATGCAAGATAAAAATAAAGTGACTTTTATCTCGGATTCTAGCAGTTTAAGAGACAACTGTACTAAGTCCATAGGTTAGGGGGAGAAGCCCAGTAACACAAATGCAAAGGAAATTCTGTTTTTGAGAAACAAAAGACAAACAAGGGAACAAAAAGGTCCACAAAAACAGAAAAACACACAGAGATAAATGGAGATGAAGATGAACAAGAAAGGGTAGCAAGAAAATCCATGAGATAAACTCATGGTCTGACGAAATAATACATTTAACATCTCAAAATCTGATACACAACAAAGAGTACTAAAAAGAGGCCTTAGCTTTGTTCCTTCATCAGTTATTGAAAGCTTCACGATAGAAGTAGAACTGTGTAAGGCTTTCTATAAAATCAATTTATTTATACCACAAGGAACATATGGGATGACAGAAAGTGTCAGAGGAAACCCAATCCATGATGAAAGGAGATCTTGACTTCTTAACTGAAGCTCTCAACAGTAATGCCACTAATGGAGAGCAACTATCTGGTGGGTTCTCTTTTGAGAAGGACTTGTATCCAGGAGAGCCCAGGAATCAATGGATGCTGTTAGAGCAAGAGCCAGTCCCACAAATAGCTACTCAAATCTTTGAAGTAGACCATGAGATAGCCAATAGGAATGATGCTGGAAGGCTTTATTGTGAAGAACACCTGTCACGAGGAAAGCCACTGCTAGACTTCAACCCCATGAGTACTGAAGTAGTGACCCCTAATGTGGGAAACTACATTCATTCATGGAACCTTGTCCCTGATATTTTCAGTTATTATACTTCAAATGCCTTGTTTGTGACTACAGTAGTAGGTCTAATGATAATGTGAATCACGTTGTAATAAATAATGTCATAGACGGGATATCAATATAATTGTACAGGATGGTTTATCTAGTTCAGGATCCCAAGTGAGTTCTTAAAACTGAAGAGCTAGAGAGGTGGGAACTGGTTAGTAGCGAGAATGAAAACAGAAACATAGAAACATTCAAACATAGAATTTGATGGCAGATAAGGACCACTTAGCCCACCTAGTCTGCCCATTTTCCTACCTAACAGATAAGCTACAGATCCTAATTAACCAACAGCTTACTGCCTCCTACCCCCCACTAGGACTGCCTTATGTCTGTCCCATACATCCACCCCAATGTCCTCCCTCCCCTTTCCCCAAAGTTCAGGGTCCATACCCCCACTCCTCTTTCGTAAATACCATGCAAAAGTACTTGTTTAGCTCTTCTACTTTTTTCCCAGTCCCATTCCAGTTTCCCCCCCCAGCCTTGCAACCCCCCAGCCCTGCAACCCTCCAGCCTTGCAACCTCCCAGCTTTGTCTTCCATTTTACTCTCACATATCTAAAAAATGTTTTGTCATCCCCTTTGGCCTGCTTAACTATTCTCTTCTCAGTGTTTGCCTTTGCCCTCCTTATCTTTTGCCCTGCTAGTCTGCTCTTCTCTTTGTAGGCTTCCCTGTCCTCTTCTCTTTGTGTCTGTTTATATTTTCTGAAAGCCCTTTGACTGTCACCAACCACAGTTGCCACCTCCCCTGTAAACCACAGCGGTCTCCTCTTTCTGTTCTTCCTTTGCTTCTTTATACACATTTGTGTTGCGTTCAGTTCCCCCCTTAACTGCTTCCCACAACTCCTCCACACCCCCTATGTTATCCAATCCCATATCCTCCTTCACTATCCTTCTCAGCCTCTGGAAGTCCGTGCCCCTGATATCCATCATTGTTGTGCTGGTTCGATTTGCCTAAGTCCAAATTCTGCCCAAATCTACATATACTAGAAAAATGTGTTAAATGAAGTTCATAATGTGTCATAAAAGGACTGTAAGCTAGGCAGACATTATCTGGATTTGGATGATAAGGGGATCTTTGGAGGAGCTCAGAGCAATGAAGAACATAGCCTTTAGAAACTCCAGCAAAGGAGCTAACATGATGTTACTTAAAAGAGCTGGCTATCTTTTTGAAGCACACAGACTCCTAGGAGATTCAGATACCTGTAAAGTCTTAAAGGGGAACCCCATCATAAAGTTCAATGCAGAACCCTTTGAAATTCTGTATTAGAGAGGGCACACTGGCAGGGGGTCATTAGTATAAATGAGAGAGACTTCTTAACAGTGGAACACACAAGGGTGCCCACCCATCATTATCTCCTGAAAATTCAAAGATGCTAAATGACTGCCTGGATGCGCCATAGTTTTGAGGGTGGGCTCCCCATCAGAACACTTGTGTTAGTTTACAAGTAACATACTGAAAATAGTAAACTACTTTTCCTGTATCCTTTGGGTGGTAATAGAGAAGGGGGAGGAGAGTATTTGATGCCAGTAGGTGTGTGGAGGGGTGTACTTATTTGAACAAGACCAGGATGGGTGGGGTGGAAAACTGGGGTATACATAATAGGTTTGAGACAGTCACTGGGGTGGGGGGATGTTTTTATAATAAGGTTACCCAGTTTTCTAGGAAACTGAGGTGGAGCAGGGCTGGGTAAGACCCTCTTCCATTTGTTATTCAGAGAGGGTTAAAAGCAAGGATCAGTTTTGTTCTTTCCTATTCTGCCACTTGTCTGCCCCTTGCATGTCTGATTCCGCAATCCAGTTTTTCTTGTGGCACCTAGAAAATGACCACTCCATTGGTCCCATAAGAACCCCCCCCTTTATTTCATTTCCCTTCCTTCACTTGCTGTTTTAATTCTTTCTTTCTCCCCTTGCTTCTCTGTGGATAAAAACATTTATACAGTATGTGAATCTTTATATGAAACTTGGATCCCTTTGTTTGCAAATGTATATAATTATATTGTTAAAATGATTGCAGGGAGCTGTTTGAATTTACAAAAAAAAATAAAAATCTGTAATGCAGGGGGTTGACCTTGAGATGTATTTGGACCTACACAAGCTTGTTCTCAGAACTGTCAATGGGAGACCAGCTCTGGATTAGACTGTTCTATTTTGTTACATCTGTTAAGACTAGATGTAGGGCTCGATTTTCCTATGAACATATGAAACTACCAACAGATATAGGCCACACGGTCTATCAAGTCTGCTCGAGTGTGCAGCTAGCCATCCACTTACACTTCAGCTGCCATTCCTTCCCCTCCCCACATAACAGTGACCCCCGCTTGTCCTACCTCATTTTAAAGCTGCCCACTGAATTACAGGAAACCACCTGTTTGGGCAATGTGTTCCACATGGACGCTATCCTTTCTGTGAAAAAGTGCCTCCTCATTTCTCTCCTGAATCATCCATCCTCCGGCCTTAGCCCATGCCCCCTTGTGTCTCTCTCTCCCTTTAACTTAAAAATCTCCTCTCTACCAGTTTTGTTTATACCCTTCATATATTTAAAGGTCTCTGTCATATCCGCCTATCTCTCCTCTCTTCCAGGGAATACATGTTCAGTTCCTTTAGCTTCTCCTCAAAGTGTTTGTCTTCCAATTCCTGGACCATCCTTATTGCTCTGCACTGTACCCCCTCCAGTAACTTAACATCCTTCTTCAAGTATGGGTGCCAGCACTGCATGCAGTACTCCTGGTGCAGCCTCACCAATGACTTGTACAGTGGCAAGATCACCTTCTCTCTCCTGGAGGTGATATCTCTAGCAATACGCCCCACCATCTTATTGGCTTTAGCTGCTGCTTTCCAGCTCTGTGCCGAGTGGTTTATTTGCCCTGTTCTTATCACCCCAAGATTTTTCTCTTCCTCTGTAGTGGTTATTTGTACCCATCCCAACTGATAACACCTCCTTGGGTTCTTTGCTCCCAAGTGCATGATTTTGCACTTCTTCGCATTGCCTCAGCTGCCATGTGTCTGACCAGTCCTCAAGTTTAGCTAGATCATCCTGCAGCCCCTGCCACCCTACTATATCATCCACCACTGTCACGATCTTTGTGTCATCCACAAAAAGTCTAATTTTGTTCTTAATGCCATGCGAGATGTCAGCTATGAAAATGCCAAACAACATCAGACCTAGTACTAAGCCCTGTGGCACTCCGCTTGTCACAGCCCTCAGAGATGAAAGTTCCCCTCTCATCACTACCCTCTGCTGCCTCCCCTGCAGCTAGTTCTTGATCCAATTCACCATCTTTGTCCCTGCTCCCTAGTTTTCCACCTTGTTAATCAGCTTCCCATGTGGCACTGAATCAAAGGCTTGCTGAAATCCAGGTCCAAGGCATCCACCACATGGTCCTTGTCAAGTGCCCTAGTCACCCAATCATAATAGTCAATTGGACGAGATGCAGTGGCACACCAGATTTGCAGCAGGGTGTGTGACGCAGGTGGCAACTTGGGTCACACCTTGCAGCAAGCACAATTTTTGAAGAAGTGTGCAGCAAATGCCTGCTGCAAGTCCAGAACATGGGGTGCAGGGAGTTAGACCAGCTACTGCTTGGACTAACTTTGTGTCCAGGATCATGGCACTTGTACCAACTCTTTGGTGCAAGGTGTCATAAAGTGGGGAATATGTTGCAAATGTGCCATCCCTTTGAAAATTGGACCACTCTGTGTCAGAGGGGCTTTGACGCATCTGGATGCAAGGCTTGACATAAGCCCTGCATCCCCATTCTAAAATTGAGCCCATAATCTTCAATGTTGTCACTGGAAGCAAAGTGATAAAGTTTTGTTACATTTTGTGAGAAACAGGAAATGTAACCTACAAGAACAAGATGCATAATTTAAACTGTCAGGAAAAGACACCTTGTATAAGAGCAATGTTTGGTTTAGAGAAATATAGAGAAATTGAGATTTAAATTGAGAGAGGGAGACTCTCAGATGGAGAACTTTGTTTTGTTTGTACTGACTTTTAGAAGAGCTATCCTGTACAATTTTATTTTTTCGTATTTTATTGTTATTGATAATAATAAAACATTGCTTGTGAATTTTATAACTTCTCCTGGTCTGCTTATTCTTCCTGACTTATGTCTCTATGACATAGAAAGGGAGGTGGGAGTTGCAAGGGTGGGGGTAACACATATACTTCACCTGGTGGTGTGGGAGGGAGTGATATTATTTTGCACACTAGTGAGGTGTTTTTTTTTTTTTTTTAACTAAAACAGTGAATTAAAAAAAAGAACTTTACTAAGTGAAGGAGTAGCAAAGTCAGGAACTTTGCACCACTATACATAGTACTAAGTTTCCAACTTAACCACAGCTTCACTAACAAAATTAAAACTGACAACACTCTTAAACTGTTCATGGGGACAGGGACTTTCTCACCTAATAATCTATATAAACTCATTCTATTTATTTATTTAAAAAGGTTGTATCAGAAAGGCACTCTGAGGTAAAGCTTGTTTCCAGGTGTGACCTAGGGGAAGGGGACCATAAGCAGTACAATGAAATTCAGCAAGGTATGCACATACTATAAATCAGGAAGTTAAAAAACACAAGTACTATAAAGATATTTCAAGGTAGGTTTGATGTACAAAATGTCATGGTGCCTAAGTTCGAGGTGGACACCAGGGAAGGGAAGTGTATGACATACAAAGAAATGAAGTAGAGAAATGGTACATAGTATACAAATATTTACCAGAGGTGAGGGAAACAGCGGGAAAATATTGATCCTGAGGGATGATCTACTGAAAGCTGAGGTAAATATGACTACTAGAAGGCACTAAGTCTTCCCAAGGGGTAAATATTTTTCTACTACTGTATATCCTGACACAACTCATGATCAATATCCATTTTATTAAACCTTTCCTGAGTTATGAGGATTAGAACGGGCACTACTTGAAAAAACTGTTGTGTAATTTTAATGAACTATTGCATGGACCAAATGTACTAATGCCTGCTTCTAATGAACGATTGCCTGGTTCTTTGTTTTGAACCAGTCACTAGTTCAAATACCTTGCATGTCATGTCACTGTCTCTGGTCAAATCAGAGACAGGATTTTTTCCCTCCTAAGATTACTTACTGCCTAGTGCAGGTGGCGGTTTGCTGTCCCTTAGCGGGTTGGTGAGCAGACATGGTGGTGAAGCGAGGAAGTGCGGTAGGTGCAAAGGTGAGGGAAACCGTGCGCGTGTTTGCCATAATGAACACTCCTTCATTTCGACAAATTATGCCACGGTTTCCCTGTGGGGAAAAAAGGGAAACCAGTAATTATAATGTAACTTAATTAATTCTAGGAGTGATGAAAGCCCCCAAACTGTATTCCTTTATCACCAAAAGCATTCTTCTGCATGTCAGTATTATGGTAACAATACAAATTGTTGCATAGAAATTATCTATACAACAAAATACAGCAAGATAACAAAGCAAGTGATTAACTCAAGCAAGTATTGTGCAACAACAAAACAGAATGCTATGTGTGTGTGGGAGGGGGGTTGAGGCAGAAACAGAAGTGAGCAGTGAAATCATGGAGCAGGGTCTTATCTGAGAAGAGTTTTTTTCATCAATTTTTTTATTTTTCATTTATTGAAATATTGGAATTACAAACCTTTGAGTCAGAGACTCATTTACAAAGGCTCCACATCGAAAGATAAACAAAGTGTTACAGTGCAAGATTACAAGGTGATTACAGTGCCAGAATACAATAAAAAACAGTGCAAGATGCAGAATAAGTACTAATAGAGAGGCATTATATGGGGTTATAAAAACAGAATGCTAGGTAGAACATATCAAATACCAGAAAACAATAGTCAGGAAAGACATAGTGAGGAAGAGAGCAGGGAAAGAGGGACAGGTAAAAGGAGAGGCAGTCCATGGGACCTTGTCAAACATTAAGGAAGAAGGTAGCAGGTAACTACGGAGGGACTGGGGAACCTATATAAAGATTGTTGGGAGGAAGAGGGGATAGGAGGAAAACTGAAGGAGGTAGAGTAGAAGGGGGAGAGGGGGAGCTGGGAAGTCAAAGAAGGAGGAAGGAGATAGGGAGAGTAGGGAGGCACAGAGTAGGAAGAGGAACAATAATGTCAAGGGAAAGTCAAGAAAGGGAATTAGGGAGGGAGGTTGCAGAGTGAATATAGGATGGCAGGCTTTTCCAGAGGCTGACAAAAATAACAACTTTTAAGGGTCTTACTAACTACATGCATGTGAGTGCTGAAGACACTAAACATTACCAAAGTAATTTTTTTAGTGGGACCCATAATTTCAATGTACTAATTATTAAATCAAATGTAGGATAGCAAGCAAATTAACAGCTTTTCCCTGTGAGACTTAAATCTCCCACCATTCCCAAAATAGGAAGGGTAGTTATGTCACAGAAAGAGGTTTCCTGAAATGTAAAAGGACCTTGATGTGCTCTGGAAATGGGCATACAATGGCAGATGAAATTTGATGTTAAAAAATATGCATCTAAGCTGGAAAAATATGAAAGCAAACTATCTCATAAACATAGAAACATAGAATTTGACGGCAGATAAGGACCGCTTGGCCCACCCAGTCTGCCCATTTCACTACCTAATGGATAAGCTGCAGATCCTAGTTAACCAGCAGCCTACTTCTTTCTACCCCAACCCCCTAGAATTGCCTTATGGCTGTCCCATGCATGCTTGAATTCCACCACTGTTTTTGACTCCACAACCTCCTCCGGAAGGCTGTTCCATGCATCCACAACCCTCTCTGTGAAAAATACTTCCTTAAATTACCTCTGAGCCGCTTTAACTTCAAATTGTGCCCCTTGTTCTTGCACACCTCTTTTTTTGAAAGATGCTACCCTCTTGGACTTTGTTGATTCCCTTAAGGTACTTGAAAGTTTCTATCATGTCCCCCCTCTCCCTCCTTTCCTCGAGGCTATACATATTAAGCTCCTTAAGTCTCTCTTCATGTGTCTTCCGGTGCAGACCCTGCACCATTTTAGTTGCCCTCCTCTGGACAGCTTCCATCCTGTCTATGTCTTTGCTGAGATTGGGTCTCCAGAACTGCATGCAGTACTCCAGATGGGGTCTCACTAACTGTCTGTACAGAGGGATAATAACTTCCTGTTTTCTACTGGTGATGCCTCTCCCTATGCATCCCAGTATCCCCCCAGCCCTCCTTACTGCCTTCTCACATTGCTTGCCCACCTTTAGGTCATCTGATATAATTACCCCAAGATCCCTTTCTATTTTTGTTGTTGTCAGTATCTCACCCCACATTGTGTACTCTTCCCCTGGGTTTTTGTTTCCCAGGTGCATTACCTTACACTTCTTAGCATTGAATCTAAGCTGCCATACATGTGACCATTCCTCTAACCTTGCCAAGTCCCTTCTCATCCTTTCCACCCCACCTTGTGCATCAACTGTGTTGCAGATCTTTGTGTCATCTGCAAAGAGACATACTTTTCCTTCCAGTCCCTCTGCAATGTCACTTACAAAGACATTGAAGAGGACCGGCCCTAGTACTGAACCCTTCAGCACCCCACTAGTAACCCTCCTTTCTTCAGAGTGGACTCCATTTACTATTACCCTCTGTGTCCTATTCTCCAGCCAATTCTTTACCTAGGCTATCATCTTGGGACCCACTCCCAGGCTGGCTAACTTGTATATTAATCTTTTGTGTGGGACTGAGTCAAATGCCTTGCTAAAGTCTAGGTAGGCCATGTCCACAGCCCCTCCCTGATCTACTACTTTGGTCACCCAGTCAAAGAAATCTATTAGGTATAAACTGCACCAAAACTGCTAAAACAGCAGGAAAAGACCTGGGGATAATGATCAGCATCAATGTAAAATGTTGGCAACAGTGTGGGGCTGCAGCTAGTGAAGCAAATATAGTTAGGGTGAGCATTAGGCAAAACTTCATAAGCAGATTGAGAGACAGCATAATGTCCCCATACTAACCACTGGTCAGACACCATCTGAAAAATAGGTGAAGTGAGCCAAAATGTCATTTCAGACCTAAACCAACCGATCAACCTGAACTCCAGGTGGACCAGATGAGTGCATGAGTCGAATGAGACTTGTCAACCTGTCACGTCTTTGATTAAAGTGTGCTTTCTTAGTCAGTCCCTGGGAAATAAACCTGATTTATGGGACTATGTTGGATTAGAATTAAAAAATACAGGAGTCATGTGATGTGCCTGGAGGAATAGCAGCAGCTTTGGGACCCTCCCCGCTCCGTTGTTAGAAACCTACTTTATTTTATACATTCCAGTGTAATTTCTGCAACTAAAGTTACTTAGTTCAGAGCCCAACTTTAAAATAACTCCCTACAGCTGTCGGGTGAGAGATGGATGAAACAGTGCAGGAGCTCGAGGCGGAGCGGCCTCAGCGCAGCTCGTCACCAGCAGATTCGCAGGAAGAGATAACTCCTACTCGGGTGTACACCGAATTATCAACTATAAAAGAAGCTTTATTCAAACTAATAGAAGAGGTAGCAGAATTTAAGCCTGCTTTAACACAACTCGCCCGACGAGTCACTGACACCGAAGCACGTATCTCATCCCTGAAGAGAAATACCGACAAACTTGGCCCAGCTATGGTCGAGTGTAAGAGAGCGGTGGCTAAGCTGGAGGATCGTCTCGATGACTTGGAAGGAAGGAACCGGCGCAACAACCTGGTTCTGTTGGGGCTCCCAGAGGGAGAAGAGGGCCCCAACACAATCCTCTTTCTGCAAAAGTTCCTAAAGAAAACAGCTGGGCCCTCACCCAATGGGCCGGAATATAGCATTGAAAGGGGCCATCGGGCCTTAAGGGCAAAACCACCCTCCATGGTCCCTCCCAGGCCTCTAATATTCAAGCTCCTTAATTTTCTTGACATGAGCATATTTTGAAGGAGGCGAGAAGTTGCCAGCGATCCTATGGGAGGGCAAGAATCTCTGGGTGGTTCCCGATTTAACCTTTAAGACTCGCCAGGCAAGGTCCAGTTTCCAACCCATTACGACGAAGCTGTGGGTCGCAGGAGTCAAACACCGCATGTTATACCCAGCTAGGCTGGAGATTTCACTTAAGGACAGCACCAAATGCTTCGATACTCCAGAGGAGGCTATAAAATGCCTCAATAAGATAATGCCTGATTTATTCCCTAAAGGCTGAAAAGATCAGTATCTAGACACTCCCTTATTATTCTTGGCACCCAATGACTTTAGCTGATCTCTTTTTATTTTAGCGAACCAAGATCTACTTGATGCTGTTATATTTGGTCTCTTTTGATGTGCATTTATTTCTCATTATAATATGGAAAGCGCTTATTTTGTTCGGGGGGATGATATGATGGGAAAATGAGCTACCCCTAATAATTTGTCTGGTAACCGCAAGAGGGGGACGTTAACACAAAGGATATATTTGATTTGTCTCATGTCCCCCATATAAGCTTCTATTTTATATAATAATCAGGATTTTCAAAGGACAATCACTTAAATGCAAGCTCTGCATGGGATAATTTTTGGTTTGGGGACATGCCGTATTGGCACGGCCAACTCGGATATAAAACCGGTTAATTCTCGAACTGATTATCTGGAAGGGACTTTTGGTGCTTATATTTTAGGAAATGTTGTATAATATCTGAGTCCCTCATGATTTCTTCTCTAGATATTATTAGGGCACCCTTTGGTGTACTCTGATTGGTTGTCAGAGTGTTTTCAATTTCAATGGGACTTATTCTGTTATCTATTTTATCTAGTCTAACCTATGATATGAAAGGGACATAATTCTTTAAAAGATTACCGTTTACCAATACTTAAGGGGTATACTCAGGGGCTCTGTATAGTTTGTGATAGAGTTTTCTGGAATGGGATGTTTATTCTTTTTTTGACTGGGGGTGGAGGGGCCCGTGCTTCAGTGTACGTCATGGTCCGGTGGTACTGGAGTCGGCCGTGGGCCGGGTGGTTAGTGATTTGGGGTTTGGTTAGGGTATTGTCTAAATGTTTTTTTTTCTAATGTTTGGGTATTTGGGGGATATTAGGGTGGGTGCAGGCAGCTTCCTAGTAGCACTATATCTCTTTGATGAATTTCCTCATGGTTAGTAACCTGAATATCATTTCCTGGAATATAAAAGGGGGGAAAGACAATAAGAAAAAAAAATGTTATTTTAAATCATCTGGCACACTTTAATCCATCAATAGTTTTTCTTCAAGAAACACATCTGCTTCAGGAACAGCTTTACCATTTTAAGAAAAGGTGGGTAGGTCAGGTTTTCGGGGCAGGGATCTCTTCTAGTAAAAGGGGGGTGGCCATTTTAGTGGCCAAAGGAATTCCCTTCTTTCCTTCAGAGATTCTCTCTGATCCCAATGGTAGGTATGTCATAGTTTCAGGAAAACTGGCTGGAGTTAATTTGGTATTGGGATCTATATATGGCCCAAACCAAGAGTCACCCTCTTTCTTTACCCAGCTGGCTGTATTAATAGCCCCCTTAGCTGATAGTCCCATTATTTTAGGAGGGGACTGGAATCAAGTACAGTCCAACCATATTGACCACTCGTGGTCTAGAGCCGCATGTCTATCCCCGTCTCAGAGGGCGCTGGCCGAGTTTACTTCTTCCTTGGGCCTAATTGACCCTTGGAGAATGCTTAACCCCACTGCCAAAGAGTTTACTTTCTACTCCCCTGTTCATAGAAGCTATTCCAGGATTGATTTTTTCCTGATAAGTTACCAAGTTCTTTCCTTTATTTATGAAGCCTCCATAGAGAGTCGGGTAACCTCGGACCACTCCCCATTGGTTTTCAATGCCGACCACTGTCTGCTCCACCCAGGTCTTATTCATGGTCCTTGAATAATGTTTTATTAAAGGATCCCCAAATGCTAAGCCATTTTAGTTCCTTTATGTCTTTTGCGATTACATCTAATTAGGGTTCTATCAGTGCAGTGGACCAGATATGGGCGGCCCTGAAGGCCATATGGAGAGGTGAACTAATTAGACTAGCAGCAGTTCGCAAAAAGAAAACATCACGCCTTCTATCTAATTGTTTAGAGAGGATTAAAGCCTTGGAGCTTGTGGGAGACGAAGGGAGATCTATGGGACATGACCAAGAGTTAGCCACTCTCAGGGCCTGGTACGTAGGTACCTTACGGGAAGGAGTTGAGAATCGAGCCTCTAGGGTAGGCTGAAGGCTTCATATATAGGACAAGGATACAAAGCCAGCAAAATTTTGGCATGGCAGTTGAAACAACGGGCTTCGGCCAAGAGTGTGGCAGGGTTGAGACACCCTGAGACCAACAATATGGTCTCTGATCCTGAGGGTATATTAGCTATCTTTCTTGATTTCTATAAAAGTTTATACTCTAGTACGTCTCCCCTTTCGGACTTGAATATCAAGGTAAGGGAATTCCTAGCAAATGTTTCCCTTCCCTCACTCTCAGAAGAGAGTGGTCAGAGGATAGTGGCTCCCTTTTCTCCAAAAGAGATAACCGAAGCTATTGATGCGTTAAAATTAGATAAGGCCCCGGGACCGGATGGGTTTACTGCCCTTTTCTTCAAATCATTTAAAGATCTTCTGGTACCACTGTTGCAACAACTCTATACTTTTTGGCAGGAGCATGGGATTAAAGATCCATCTCTTTTTGAGGCGAGAATTATTTTACTACCCAAACCTGGTAAACCAGCAGATATGGTTGGCAACTATAGACCAATCTCACTATTGAATATAGATATTAAAATTTACGTCAAAATCTTGGCCACACGAATCAAATCCTTGTGGATAAACCTAGTGAGTCCGGAACAGGTTGGTTTCGTGGCGGGTCGCTCGTCAGGGGACCATTTCAGGAAATTATTTTATTTAATCTCTGCGTCTTCATGTCCAGATATGGAAGCATCTCTGGTGTCTCTAGACACAGAGAAAGCTTTCGATAGGGTGGAGTGGGATTTCATGTTTCAGGTAGTGTCTAAATTTGGTTTCTCAGAAAAATTCTTAGATTATATTCGGGTTCTCTATACGTGCCCTACAGCGAGGATTCAATGCAACAATTTGATTTCAGTTGTTTTTCCCCTGCTACGAGGCACGCGTCAGGGATGCCCTCTTTCCCCCTACCTGTTTAATTTGTATTTAGAACCTTTAATCAGGACCATTAATAAAGACAAACTGGTCCAAGGAATTTGTATAGGGAAGTTTGAGTATAAGCTTTCAGCCTTCGCTGATGACATACTTCTGCATCTTCGTAATACCCGGGAATCGCTTCCCCGTTTATTTCAAATTATTTCAGATTTTGGTATAATTTCGGGTTATAATTTGAACAAAAGCAAAACTGTGGTTTACCCGCTTTCCCCCCCTCCTGCAACAAAACTGGTGTGCATCCCTGGGTCTACAGTGGCATCCTAAGTCTTTGCAGTACTTAGGATTACAAATCTCAAAGGATGTAACTGAATTGGTAGACTTAAATTATAAACCCCTGTTTAAATCTATTAAGGAGAGCCTGGAAAGGTGGTCTAAGCTCCCGCTACCTTTCTGGGGAAGAATTAACACAATCAAGATGATGATCCTACCCAAAATTTTTAACCCCCTTCATAACCTTAATTTATACCTTCCCAGGTCTTTTTTTAACCCGATTTATAAATGCTGTTCAGATTTCATATGGAAGGGGAAACCCCCTCGTAGAGCTTATAAGAAGCTTACACGCTTAAGGACGGTAGGGGGCCTTCAACTTCCGGATTTTTATATATATTACTTGGCCAGCCATGTTGCCAGGGCGGCCTTATGGACGTCTGGTGAAGATACAGCTCCAGAGGGGCTTGAGCTTGACTGGTCGTTAGCCCACAGTGCTAATTTAGACCTTGAAGCATGTCTTTATATTCCATGGTCTAAGGTTCCTGTCAAAATGAGAGAATCCCCAGTGGGATGGGATATAAAGGCTCTCCACCAACTTTATTCAATTTTGAACATCCCCTATGCAAAAGATTTAATGCAGCCCCTTTTGAAGAATCCTAATCTTCTAGTTGGTAAGCAACCAATAAAAAGAGGTATAGGTAACACCCCTTCCAAGCCCAAAATAAAGGATTTCATTTCAAGAGGTTCAGTTATCGATTTCTGTGTTGGCGGAGAAGTTTAAAGTTAAACCCAGTGACCAACTCACGGTTGTACCAGATATATAGGTGTATCAGTTCTCACCTAGGGGTAGTAAGGGATCGGAGGCGGCTGGGGAGTTTCTAAGGAACTTGAGGATTTGAATTATCCGTAATTCAGTTTCTAAATTATATAAAGAAATTATAGCCAAAGAGATAGTAATATCTCTCAATACCTATTACTGGGAGGTTAACCTATCGTTGGGGTGGACTGGGCGGACTGGCCAAGGTTTGGTCGGATTTATATGCATATGTCAAACAAGATAGATTAAGGGCCTTCAATTTAATATTTTGCATAATCTTACCTCCCGCTAAACTTTTCGAATATATGGCCTTAGCTCCCCAGAGTGTAAAGTGTGTGGCTGCCTGGTTGACACTACTTATCATAAACTATGGAATGTCCTAAAGCAGCTAAATTTTGGGAGTCAGTGAAGAAGTGGATAGGCCCATACTCCAACATTTCGAGTTATTTCAATGCTGATACATGCATTTTTGGCATGTTGTCTCATATTCCACGGTAGTTCAGAAGTTCCACGTAGCCTGGTGGCTTTGGTGTGAAAGCTTCTCCTCCGCTATTGGCATAGTGATAGATCTCCCTCCCACAAAGAATGGTGGAATGAGTTCCTAACTGCTTTAAATGCGGAGGGGTGGCAGCAAACTTCTTCAATTCAAGTAAAAATTTATTAGGCACTGGGTATTTTCTCAAGTGCCTGAAGGCCAAATATGGCTACTAAGGGAATAGGATCCTCCTTTTGGATACTTAATATACCTTGATACCAGTAATTAATCTTCCTTCTCCCTGGACCATATTCTGACCTTATTTGGAACAATTTGGGAAGAGGGTACTCCCTCTTTCCCTCGCATTAAATTCAGTCTGAATAATCTTTCTCAGGCAATTTAATAAAGAACTATCTTGGTCCTCTATTTGTTTTCATTCAGGTTGCTAAAATATTATGGTTTATATCATCTGGGTTTTCATGTCTCTCCTTCCACATGGAATGCTGCCTGCGGGCTGGGGGTGGAGTTGGGATGGGTGGGAGGGGGGGGAGGGTACCCCTTCTTGATGTGTTGTGATCTATGATAACTAACTGTATGGAAAACTTCTAGGGGGTATTTTCTCTTTGGGTGGGGTTTTGTATTTTATTGTTGTATATCATAAAATAAAGTTATTTGCAAAAAAGAATTAAAAAAATACAGAATTCAGTATGAGATCCCACACACTCCAGGTAATGGGTGAACTACTGTATTCAAAAAAGAGAGCTATATGGTTTTCATGAAGGGCAATTGCCACTACATACTGTGGCTAGTCACATTATGACAAACTTCAAGACAGGGTTGGATGACTACCTTACATGTTGCAATATCACAGGATACAAACTTTGAGAAAAGGTGAGCTACTCAAGGACAAATTGCCTACTTAGCTCATGCATAACCTATGATACCAGAAATACAAATGATATGTTCCTAAATGGTGTGCACTGCAATAATCCTGACATCATTGCAAACTCCTATATTCTTCACTTCTCGGATTTATCCAAATACTCGTCTCTTTTCCCTCCAGTGCAGCCCCCCCCCCATGGACAATGAGCCACTGCACAACCACCCACCTTTTAGATTTTGAACCATTACTAGACTAGAAATCCAAAAGATGCTACAAGCCATCCCTGATAGCACTGGTACTGGCTCTGATGGTCTTGAACCCAGGGTCCTGAAACTCGCTGCCCCCATTATTGCCTCACCCTTAGCTCACATCTTTAACCTGTCACTATGCCATAGCTCTGTCCCTAGCATCTGGAAGATAGCGAGAGTTACTTCAATATTTTAAAAAGAGACCCCAAGGAAATTGCCAACTACTGGCCTATAGCCATTCTCTTCATTCTTAGCAAAATACTCGAAAAAACTAGTTGCCAAGCAAACCATTTCTTTTCTACAGGACCACAACCTCCTGTCTGTCTCCCAGCATGGCTTCCGCAAAGGCCACAGCACTAATACAGCCCTCCTGAAATTCACAAATGATATCTATTCTGCAATGGATAAAGGTCTCCTGACTGGTGCAGTCTTCATCGACCTAATCAAAGCATTTGACCTTGTTAACCACTCCCTTCTCCTCACCAAACTCCATTCTCTTGGCTTCTCTATAGATGCTATAGCCTGGTTCAATAGCTACTTGTTAAACAGGAAGCAGGCTGTGTATTACAATTCTGTCCTGTCTGATCCCTCAACCATACATGTTAGTGTTCCACAAGAATCCATCCTGTGCCCCCTACTTTTTTCCATCTTCGTTAATGATCTCCCCTTGCTCTCTCTAGATTCTTCATGACTGCTGTATGCAGATGATCTAGTTCTTTATTCCAGTGCTAGGAACATCTCGGACATAAATCACTCTCTCTCCTCAGACTTCCTCCACACTCAGTCCTGGATGATTGAAAACAACCTCATTCTTAACACAGGGAAAACACACTCCATGCTTTTTGGCTCCCTTGCCAGACTCAAAACAAACCAGAACCCTCTCAATATCTTATGCACTGATGGCTCACCATTGGCCAGCACTAACTCTTTCAAGTACCTCTGCATTTTGCTTGATGAATCTCTGGACTTTGATCAACACATTACTGCTACCTGTAAGTCCTCAAATGCCAAGCTTGGAAGTGCATACTGGACCAGTTATGCCCTCACCCTATCAGCTAGACTTGCTATTGCTCAAGGCATTCTGCTCCCAGCACTAGTCTATGACACAGTCACCTACCTAGGAGCATCAAAAACTATTCTTTACAAGTGGGATACCACCTATAATATCTGCCGCTATGCTTTCACATCCCCTCGATACAAGCACCACTGCCAACTGTATGCTGATCTAAAATGGCTGTCTCCTACTGCCTATTGGTTCAAGTTCCTTGGATCTCTCATTGATGGTATTGCTAGATCAGGTAACCCTCAGTCCCTTGCCTGCCTGCTGGGTACTCAAACCATCTCCTATGGGCTTAGATCCACTGACCTAGCTTCCCTCCTCCTTCCAAGATGTAGAACCACCATAGGTGCATGGGCTTTCTTGTGTGCAGCACCTAAATATTGGAACTCCATTCCCCAAGACATTAATTTTGCTCCGACACATGCCTGTTTTAAGAGGCTGCACCACAGTCATCTACTTGCCTCAACCCTCTGCACATGCTTTCACCCACCTTAGACCCTCCAGCCTCTAACTCCTGGCCGCCATGTCTCTTTCTACCACTGCCCTTCTCTCCTCCTTCTTTGCTCTCAACCTGGCTTCCTACCTTCTTTCTTTCTAGCCTTGCCCTTACTTTTCCTAGGCTGGCACCCCCTCCCAACTTCACTCCTCTCTCTTAATTTCCTACTTCTCCCTCCTCCATATCCATGCCTTTCTGGTTGACAGTATAGCACATATACCCTGGTCTCGGTCATGGATCTTTTCTTTAAACTAGCACTCTTGTACTTCTTAGGACCTTTAGTCCTGTGGTTGCTCACAATTTGACTCTATTGTGTTCCTATTTAAGGCGATGTTTAAATGCACTTTTACTGTATTTTGTAAAATGTTTGTAATATCTCTCATATTTTGTATCCTGAATATTGATGAACTCGCACTTGCATCTCTCTTGCTTTTGTCCCAGCTGTATTTCTATCTCACTGGTAATTGTATTTGTACCTGTACCCTCTGTATTACCAATTGTTGTACTGCTTCAAACTGTTTGTTATTTGTACCCTCCTGGGTCATGCCTGAAAATAGGCATTGTTATGCCTAGTGCACTTACCTGGTAACCAAAAGCAAATAAATACCTAAAACAGTTCTTGGACTATTTGGCTACACAATGGAAGTTTCACCAAAATGGAAAGGCAGGAGACACAGCTCATAAAAATGGATCAGTTTATAGAGCAACCGAACCACAGAAACTGGAACAAGAAAAAAAGGGTATGAGCAATAACATTTTCATTTTTGAATTGAAACAATTGTAATATTACTGTATTTGTAAAATCACTTCCATAAATACTTCTGGGATCTAAAATCACTTCTGTTAAAAGTACAGCACACTAAAATGACTCTATAATTGTACTGTACTGTATATTATAACTTTACTATTTCATTTCTTTTATTTAAACTGGCGAGCAGATTGGCAAAATGGCCATTTTTCACAACAGTGTACACAAAATACAAGTACAGTTAAAACATTACATAAAACATGTACAATTGGAATCCTGCAGTAAAACATTGTACAGTCTGAATTTAAATGCATTCAGGTTACCACTACTCAAAACAGACTGGAACTTGCTATTATAATGGGTAATTGTTATATATTTAAAAGATCTTTGACCAAAAAATGAAATGAACCTTGGCACAGAAAAAAACAAATCTGCCTTGTGACCCAGTGAAAAACATATTAGTACTTCTTAGAAATTTCTCAGTCACTGTGCTATGCATCAAACTTAACATTATCTTGAGAAGAAAAATTGATGCCTTATATTCAATGTGCTGTTTAAGTGGAAGATATCCCATAGGCATATATAAGAGGCAATGTTGAGTAGATCCTCTCATACCTGTTGCAAACCTACAAACGGTATTATAAAGTACATTAACTCTATTAATCAACTTATCAGTCAGGAAGAGCTAAAAAATATTACCATAGTCAAACCTGGAAAGTAATCAACTACCTGCCAATAATGTATGGGACTCTGGGACCATAAACTGATTTATCCTATAGAACACATCCAGTCTATTGTGAATTGTTTTAATTAACTGAACAGTGTGGGTCTGAAATGTAAAATATGTATCTAAAAAAATCCCTAAGTAACAATAACTATCAACATAATCAATTAATTTCCCAATAAATCAAAATTTGAAAGTTGTAAGAGGAAAGCTTACTGGGACAGGAAAAAACAAGCATTTGTCAATGCTGAATGTTTGCTTGCTGGCATTGGCATTGGTAGTGTAGAAGTTACAGAGCTGCATAATAGAAATGGCAGTGAAGTATTGAACTGAAGCCAACCCCACCACCACCCTGCAGAGAGACAGGCATTGGGGTGTGCCTTTGGTCATCAGGCATAACGGCCACGCCATTTCACCACACCCTACCCTGCAGACACTGACAAGTGTCACGGTGTGCCTTGGGGTCTTTGGCCCTTATGTGCACCCCATTCCATCAGGAAATATGGTGAGATGGGTGCGGTATAGGAGAACGGGGTGAACTTTGGGGCTGAACAGTCCAAGGCATACCTCGATGCCTCTCACTGGCTGCAGGATGTGGAATGGTATGAGCATTACAGGCAAGAATCCCAAGTCACACCCCTGATGCCTGTCATTCTCTACAGGGTGGGGCGTTATGATTGGAAACCTTAACACCTCAGGCATTCATTGGTATTTTCACTCCAAATTTTCAACATGGTTTTTTTGTGACCCCCACCTCATGAACAGTGGCAATATCAGTTTGTTAGCGGAAAGCTGCTTATGCACAGCGACTACGGCATTTAGCACCACAGGTGCAAAAAACACATTCCAAACAAGATGTGAAAAATGACAGCTGTACTGTTCATGGGGAGGTGTAAAAATGGCAATGTTGCAAATCTGCAGTCAAAATATTAAGAAAAATGGTGAAGTTAGGAGCGTGCATAGAAACTGTGCAATGCACACCCATAATGTAATTAGGTTGGGGATTTTTTACAGCAGATTGTCAACACAGGCATTTTGGCACCTCCGATCATGAACAGTGTCACTGTGATTTTCTTTATCTGTCCCGAACAATGATTTCCCACAGTGACCACGCATCTCTGTGCTGAAAGTGTGAAAACACATTTCGGCCATGTTGTGAAAAATGACAGCTGTACTGTTCATAAGGAAGTGTGGAAAAATGCCATTGGTGAAAATCTGAACTGAAATTATTACAAAGTCATGAACTTACGAGTGTGCGTGGAAACTGCACAATGCTCACTCGTAACACAGTCATTTTATGGGCATTTGTCACCAAATTTCAACATAGCCATTTTAAAACCCCTGCTTATGAACAGTGTAACTGTGATTTCCTTAATCTGTCCCAAACATTGCTTTCGCACACTGACTGCACCATTGAGCGCCATATGCGCGGAAACACATTTGGAAGACATATGTGAAAATGGCAGCTGTACTGTTCAAAAGGAAGTGTAATAAAATGGCAATGTGGAAAATCTGGATGAAATATAGAAAATTCTCAAACTTATGCGTAAGTAGGAACTACATAGCATGCGCTAAATAAAACAGTCATTTTAGGAATTTTTCACCAAATTTTCAACATAGCCATTTTAAGACCTCTGCTCATGAACAGTGTCACTGTGATTTTCTTAATGTGTCCCATACATTGATTTCAACACCGACTGCGCCATTGTGCACTACATGGGCAGAAACACATTTTGGGCAAGATGTGAAAAATGACAGCTATACTGCTCATAAGGAGGTGTGGTAAAATGGCAATGTTGAAAATCTGGAGTGAAAATATTGAAAATTCGTGAACTTACGAGCTTGTGTAGGAACTGCACAACGCACGATTGTAAAACAGTCATTTTTAGGAATTTTTCCACCAAATTTTCAACATAGGCTTTTTGAGAGCCCACCTTATGAACAGTGGCAGTATCATTTCATTACTCATCCCGAAAGGTGATTTCAAGCAGTGACTGCGAAATCACCCTTTGGGCCCAATGAACGCCATGACAGTGACAGCATTCATGAGAAGGGTCCCAAAACCCATGTTGAAAATTTGGCAAAATTCCAAAAATGGCTGAGATATGCAGCAAAGTTGAAAAAACCCTATTCATTACATTATATAGCTTACCGGCATTTCCTCAGTTCGCGGTCGGCTTTGAAGAGTGCAGACGTGTTCCTGGTCCACCGAAGATCGTCGCCCCAGAGTCCAGAGGTAAGTATGGGGTGAGGGGGGGTTGTGTGGAGGCAGGGTGCACAGTGGGTGGGTGCGGATTGTGGGAGGGGGGCAGGGAGAAGCACCGAGGGACAGATTTTTATTTGCAGGTTTATTGTCTTTCTTTACATGATGACATGGGACATTTGCCATGCTGGGGTGGGCTCCCAGCATGACACAAGGATGGCTGGGGGGGGCGGGGGGGCCTGGAGCCAACGGGGGATTGGGCACCCCCATCGGCAATAGCATCTGTTGCCACACTGGGGTGGGCTCCCAGCGTGGCACCCTGTACTGGGAGGGGGCAGTGGAGCCGACAGGGGATTGGGTACCCCCGTCGGCTATACAATGTGCAGCCACGCTGGGGTGGGCACCCAGCATGGCATATAACTCTGCTGGGGGCAGGCACAGCCGGCGAGGGATTGGGCACCCTCGCCGGCTACACAGTGTGTGCGTGGGGAGCGAGCATGCAGCGTACGTCCTGTGTGTGTGTGTGTGTGTGTGTGTGTGTGTGTGTGTGTGGGGGCGTGCATAAGCAGGCGATATCTTATCGCTGCTCACTGAAGCGTAGCTCTCCCTTTCAACTGTACTCCACTGCATTTTGGAGCTGTCATAGACAGCTCCAGCAGCCATTGAAGAACTGTGGCCGTGCCTGCAAACACACTGACTGAATTGGAAGAGGGCTGCCACACCTCTGAAAATTCGGATGATGGCACTATGTTTCTTGCACATGCATGCAAGCAAACATAAAAACATATGGGCCAATTCTGAAAGCAGTTAAAAGGGTACAAGCCACATATGTCAAGGAACAATGATGCAATCACAAACTGCGCCCGAAGCTGCGACATTTGGTATTACAGTAGGTGGACTGCACCATTGCTCATAGTGCCTACACCAAACAGGCCTTGCGATCAACTTGCATCCAAATACCCACGACGCCAATGTGCAATGCGACTTGTGACATGTGTAAACAGTACCTGCATCCCCAATGATATTCCAGAAACTGGAGACCAGAAAACTGCATCAATCTAAGCAGCCAAAACGTAGACCAGGGTGGAGCTGGTCTAAGCAGGCCACAGTATATAAAAGGCCCCTGCAGAGACACATGGCTCAGCCATTGTTGAGGCAGCAGTGTGTAGTGAGACGCACAGGAACAGTGATAATGACAGTACCACTAGCCCTACTGGTGCGCAATACTGATGGCAACATGGCAGCAATGGAGGCATGCAAGGTGGCATGGCAGGATCCAGGGGAATGGTGGACCACGGGGGCAGGGGAGGGTGCCAGGGAGAATTGTGCCACATGTCATCCACACACGCAAATCCTTTGAGGAGATCACTGGGGAGCAATGTACTGCATGGTACCGCCTCAACAAGACCACCATAAGGAAGCTGTGGGAGGACCTTCAAAGTGCCACATACAGGGGACATGCAGTACCAGTGGAGGCAAAAGAAAGTGCAGCGCTATGTTTTCTAACCACTGGGAGCTTCCAGATTCCCACTGGTGACACAGTGGGCATATCCCAGTCTGCTGTGTCCAAGTGCCTGAGGAGCTTCCTGACAGCACTGATACATCGCACTTCCAGGTACATCTGTTTCCCACGTGAGGCAACACAACAGCTGCATGTGAAGCAGGCCTTCTACACTGTGGCACAGTTCTCCCATTTGCTAAGGGCCATTGACTGCACACATGTGGCCATCAAGGCACCATCGTCAGAGGGGGAAGTATATGTCAGCCTCAAGGGGTATGACTGTATGAACATCCAGGTAGTATGTGACAGTGACTGCCACATACTGGATGTAGTTGCCCAGTACCCTGGATCCTGCCATGACTCTTGCAGCTTCCGCCACTGTGGCCTACATGAGGCCTTTGAAAGAGAGGGGCTCTAGTGGGTGGATGGCTGATAGGTAGGTAGCAGTGGCAGCAATGGATGCAACAGGGGCAACGTGGACATGTCTGAGATACATGCACACATGGTGTGGTTATGGATTTATGCACAGTGCAGCACAAAATGCTCACAGGGTGCCTGGACGCTGGTGATGCAGGTACAGGACAGCAGGACAGGCCAATCAGACAGTAGCACTGGGACGCATACAGGGCCAGTATGAAGGGACAAAGACAGCTGCATGTGTACTACCCATGGTCATGCAGTACCCCATGGCTGTAGGACTGGCAGGTGGGGTGCCACATGTGACACAATATGTGTACGTCCACAGACAACACATGGGTGGTGCTGAGCACAACAGACTGGGTCAGTAAACCATGACATCTCCCACCCCCAACAGGTGACTGTGGATCCCCACAACTGCCCTAGCTGATGACCCCTGTGCAACATCCACAGAGTGCAGCAGAGGTGAGATATAATGAGGCCCTGTCCAGCATGAGGTCTGTGACTGAGACGACATTTGGAATCCTAAAGGCGTGCTTGAGATGCCTTGACTGCTCTGGTGGGGCATTGCAGTATAGCCTGGAGATGGCCAGCAGGATAGTACTTGCCCTCTGCATACTACACAAACTTGCACTCTCATGTTGCTTGCCACTGCCTGAGCCGAAAGCTGAGCAGGTGGAGGGAGATGGACAGGAAGGGGACATGGATCACAACAGCACAGCAGCACAAGCAAGACCTATAGGTGTGTTTGTGGGACACCGTGTGAGACTAGACCTCATCCACCAACACTTCTGAGAAGGGACACCAACACCCCAACAGTGGCACTGGCAGCAGTATGCAACACCATGCTGGAGGCAGGAACATCACCACTGTGAGACTAGCAAACTGTCCACATGCCACCATAGGATGGAATACTGTCTACCTGGCATCAATCAACAGCCATGGTAGCACTGCTGGAGGACCAGAGCCCATGTCTGGGTGCACCTGGCAGTGAGAGGCCCATGACCCATGGTGTGACGGCATGGGGAATCACTGAGAGGCATGTGGCCACAGGGTGGAAAGGGTGTAATGGAACAGTGCACAGTCAGGATGGGTGGACGTGGAGGTGTGAGTGTGCATGCACATGGATGGCAGGAGCACTGTAACAGACTAAGTCCCATGGACACACGATGTGCCTGTGTACCACTGTAATGTGAGAAATGTGAGTGGTACACAGTGCCCCTGCCCGACATGGACATTCACAAGGGACACATGGGGCACACAGACTAACACAGCTGCAACATGCCACAGGTGCAATGGCTAGTGCAGCCACTGAGGCAGGCAGCAGGGACAGACAGGTGAGCAACAGTGGCTGACACCGTGAATGAGTTGCAGGTGTGACTACAGATGGGAGTCCAGCAGAAACACCCACTGGCACACACAACGATGTACGTCACACATTGTAGACCACGTACAAACCAGGCCCCATGGGGAGTTCCACTGTAACATACTCCACTAGGAATGCAGGGTAAAAATGCCACATATCCCTGCATGGCCAGATAGCCCCAAACAGCATGAACTGTAGGGGCACAACACCCATGCAGGCCTGCGTTTGCTTCACTGTGTCACAGGATATGTCACACATGGTGCATACACATTGCACAACCGGCCACACATGTAGGAGACAGAGGCTGGGTAGTATGTGCCACAGCCTTCACAGACCTGTGAGACAGCACAGCTACACCACATGATGCCGCCAGTGACACCATACACAAGATGACTGACAGCACTCAAGGCCTACATAGCATGTGCAGCACACAAATAATGCAGATGCATGATGTGTGGAATACAGTGACAATAAGTGCCACAAATCGCAATTGCAATGCAAAAACAGCTGCATATGTGAGTTGCGTGATGCCGCACGTGTGTGCCTAGCTGCATTATTAGAAACACGGAAATAGCAGCATGTGTTTGGCAGCTGCACAACACATCCCACATGACGAAGAACTGCAGCAGAAGGCTCATATGCATCCAATTGTGACACCACTGTGCCTGTCACACAACTACTACAGAGGAGTAATAATGGCCAGATTAAATGATAGAGCCCCCAACTTCACACCCCAGGAGGCTGCTGCCTACATTACCCTTGTGCAGCAGTGAAGGAGGATCCTGCTGCCACCAGGGTGCAGGAGACCCCCCCCCCAGTGAGTGGGATAGGTTGTGGTGCTAGATACGTGCCCGCCTTGAGAAAACCACCGGGGTCTGCAAAATGCCACACCAGCTGAAACACCACTGAAAAGATATGGCCAGGTGTGACCCTGGACTGCTACAGAGGCTGCATCTAATTACACAACATGCAGATGTAGCCATGGGGATTGGGCAGCGTGTACCAGCAGGTAAGTGTCACAGACCACACAGTCATAGGCCTAAATGTAGATGTCACAGTGGCATGTCTCAGTCAACACATGTGCACAGTGTAATGTGTCCCTCCATTTCACCCACACAGGTCACAATGTACCAAAATGGTCACACGCAGCATGCCATAGCTGTTTAACTGCGGTGTGTTGTCATGCCCTTCCCAGCACACCAACCACCATCGGCAGGAGTACAACCCTGGGTTTGGCCTCTGGGTGGCCACGCGCAGAACCAGCAGGTGTGACCATGGCATTGCTGAACACCATGGTAGGGCCATGGGAGTAGAAAACCACACCAACGAGTGACAAGGCAAATGTGGAGAGGGCTGTGTAGCATAACATGCCTGTCAGAGACACATGTGGAAACCATGCTGCTGCTGTGCTGGCCCACACCACCACGGTCACAGGCTGCACAACACAGATGATAACACACCCGGCTGTGTTTGGGTACATGACATGTGACCGATTGTCTGATCCGTAGTGCTTGGCATCTGTGTACATGCAAGTCACCTATGTTTATGCCATGGTGGGTGGTGTAGAGTGTACCTGTCTGTGCAGACAGTCATGGGGTGTGTGGGGACGTGACATGACTACACCCATCAATATGGGGACATCTGTGTGCCAAGGTGCAATGTGCAAATGCCTATTGCTGTGTGTTGCAGACCACATACACGTGGGGACATGTGCCACATCCACGAGTGGTGCCCGTGTGCATTGTGCAGCTCAACGTAGAAGCATAGGAACATGAACAATGTCTGCAGACAAAGACCAGAGGTCCATCCAGTCTGCCCAGGTTCCCTATAACCCCTAGAACCTACTGTTCCTTCAGAGTACTAACCATCCCCATCCTCTCTCTATTCTCCTCCTTGGTCCTGTCGCCCCTGTTCACCACTATTCCCGTCACTATGTCCCAGCCTTGCTTGAATCCTCTGACTGTTGTTGCACCCACCAAGTCAGTTAACAGACAATTCCAAGGTTCCACCACCCTTTCCGTAGCTTAGTACTTTCTTACAGCTCTCCTGAACCTTCCTCCTATTAATTTCCATTCGTGTCCACCTGACCACGATTTAGTATTCAGGCTAAATAGTTCAAAACATAGAAACACACTTTGATGGCAGATAAGAACCGCTTGGCCCACCCAGTTTGCCCATTTCCCTACCTTTCAGATAAGCTGCAGATCCTAGTTAACCAACAGGTTACTTCCTCCTACCCCTCACTAGAATTGTCTTATGTCTGCCCCATGCATTCTTGAATTCCTCCAATGTTTTTGACCCCACAACCTCCTCTGGAAGGCTGTTCCATGCATCCACCACCCTCTCTGTGAAAAAAATACTTCCTCATGTTGCCCTCTGAGCCGTTCCCCCTCTGTCTTCAAATTTTGTCCCCTTGTTCTTGCACAGCTTTTGCTAAAAGATGCTACCCTCTTGGACTTTGTTTATTCCTTTGAGGTACTTGAATGTTTCTATCATGTCCCCCCTCTCCATCCTTTCCTCTAGGGTATACATATTAAGCTCCTTTAGTCTCTCTTCATATGGCTTCTGTTGCAGACCCTGCACCATTTTAGTTGCTCTCCTCTAGAATGCCTCCATCCTGTCTATATCCTTGCAGAGATGAGGCCTCCAGAACTGCATGCAGTACTCCAGATGGGGTCTCACCAACTGTCTGTACAGAGAGATAACTTCCTGTTTTCTACTGGTGATGCCTTTCCCAATGCATCCCAGTATCCCCCCAGCCCTCCTTACTGCTTTTTTACATTGCTTGCCTACCTTTAGGTCTTCTGATATAACAACCCCCAGGTCCCGTTCCATTTTTGTTATTGTTAGTATCCATCCCATTGTGTACTCTTCCCCTGGGTTTTTGTTTCCCAAGTGCGTTACTTTGCACTTCTTTGCATTGAATCTAAGCTGCCATACATTTGACCATTCCTCCAACCTTGCCAAGTCCTTTCTCATCCTTTAAACACACCCTTTTGTATCAACCTTGTTGCAGATCTTTGTGTCATCTGCAAAGAGGCATACTTTTCCTTCCTGCCCTTCCGCAATGTCACCTATAAAGACATTAAAGAGGACTGGTCCCAGTACTGAACCCTGAGGTACTCCACTAGTAACCCCCCTTTTCTCGGAGTGGAGTCTGTTTACTACTACCCTCTGCATCCTGTTGTCCAGCCAATTTTTTACCCAGGCTACCACCTTGGGACCCACTCCCAGGCTGGCTAACTTATTAATCATGTGTGTGGGACTGTGCCAAATGGCTTGCTAAAGTCTAGGTAGGCCACATCCAGAGCCCCTCCCTGGACTACTACTTTGGTCACCCAGTCCAAGAAGTCTATCGATTCATCTGACATGACCTTCCCGCTGTGAATCCATGCTGCCTTGGGTCCTGTACCCTGCTGACCTCTAGGTACTCGACAAATTTTTTTTCAGAAGGGATTCCATAATTTTCCCTACCACTGAGGTCAAACTACCAGGTCTGTAGTTCCCTGCAGTCCACTTTGCTAATTCCTTTAAAGAACTTGAAGGTCTCTTTCATATCTCCCCTCTCCCTTCTGGTCTCCAGTGAGTACATATTTAGTGCCTTGAGGTACTCCTCATAGGATCTGCCCTGCTGGCCCTGAATCATTTTTGTTATTCTGTACTGCACTGTTTCCAACCTATCCTTATCCTTTCTGAGGTGAGGACTCCAGAACTGGGCTCAGTACTCTAAGTGAGGCCTCACCAAGGATCTGTAGAGGGGAAGTATTACCTCCTGTCTTCTGTTATCAGTACCCCTACCGATACAGCCCAACATCCTGCTAGCCTTGCTATAGGCCTTGTAGCACTGACTCGATTGCTTAAATGAGTTGCTGATAACTCCCAGTTTCCATTCCTCAGCTGTAGTGCAAAGTCTTTCTCCTCCCATCCAGTACTCTGTGTTGGTGTCATTTTTCCCTAGGTTTATAACATTGCACTGTCCAGCCTTGACTTCTAACTGCCATGTGTTTGACCTCTCTTCTAATTTTTGTAGGTCTCTTTGAATTTCCCTTATTCCCTCATCACTATCCACTCTCCCACACAGTTTTTTGTCATCGGCGAAGAGATACAACCTGCCCTGAATTCCCTCTCCAGTGTCAGTAATGAACATGTTGAAGAGGACCAGACCCAGGACCGATCCCTGTGTAATGGCACTCATAACACATATGGTGGGATGATGCATATGTGCATGTAGCCATTACAGTGGGGGAATGGTGACATGTATTTGTGTCTCCATTTAGGTCACCAACTTTGGAGAGGTCCCCCATCCCATGCCAACAGTCCCTTGGCCAGGGCCCTCATATGTGCAATGCGCACACAGAAGAGGAAGGATGCCCTGGAGTATAAGGAGAGAACGCACCGGTGCTGCCAATGTACAGGGCCTTGTGTTTACTGCAGCAAAGTGGACCTACATTCTGCGGCAGGACCTCATACTTCCTGCGGCAGAACAACTGCTGATTCTGCGTCCATTCTGCGGCAGATAAATCGTGGCTAAGCAGCATACCTTCAAAAGGATTAAGTCTTAGTTAACCCTTTGACTGCCTTTGTGCAACCACTCTGCTACACTGAAAGTGGAACAGCACGCCATTGAACAGTAAGTAGTTTTCTTATCAGAAATATTAAAGTGCAATAACCCATATCTGGCACAGCCATGGGCATCAGTATTCTCTTTTAATGAATTTTCCCTCCCACCCCAAATCTGAAAGCTCATCTGTTCTTCTTCTGGACATTGGTGACCTTTGCTGTTCTCCTAGGTTAGAATCAGAGGAGGACATACACACCTAGCTAAAACTACACAGAAGGCAAAACCTGCTTGGATTTCTTCTGGTTTATATTTACAGTTTTCAGATATAAAGAGAGACTTCAACTTGAAAGCCATTTTTTTTCTGATTTTGATTAATGTTCTTTTAGATTATTTTTTAAACTAGGAATACCCTAGCTGCCTTGCAACAAACATGTTGAGTGCAGTATGCAAATCTGTGTGTTGGGGGAGGGGATGGTCTTCCTATAAAAGTGAAGGACGGTGTAACTAACAGTGTCTATAGGATTTGTTGACTCCTGATTTTTCTTTTGGGGGATACACTGAAAAATGCAAGCAAGTCATTCTTATTAAGCTGAAGTAACCTAGGTTAGCATGTCCTCTTCTCCTCACAACTCAGGTGGTTGCGGTATTCTTCAGGCGGTGACCCTCATTTTACTTGTGTATAGCAGCAATCAAACTCTCTATTCCGATTTTTTCCATACCTGCTTGCTCCAGTTCTAGTATACCCTGGTCCCCAACTCTGCTGCAGCTGGGCAACATGACTCTCCTTAACAATTGAGCTTGATGCCACCACTTAGGTTGCAGGTTCAAATCTGCCCAGAAATTACTCTCACACTTGCAGGTACAGAACTGCAGCCCACAAATCAAAACTGTGATCGATGTCCACCAGTGGGGACCAAATCCTCTAAGCAGTCTGCTGCCAGTCCTATGTTTCTGCAATCAGTTCCTCCTCCGATACCTGTCACCACACCGAGATTGAGTCCACCTCCACAGTCACCACTGAATCTTCTCACTTCTTGAATACAGCTCACCTTCCAGTTCTTCCTTCCAAATTCATCTTCCAAGGATTCAGCATGGACCATGGGCAGCCTCACAATGAAAAATTAACATCGCTGAGCTACCCACACCTACACAGCAGCAAATCACAACTGCTGTGGACCTAATCAAGCACTGCTAATCTTGTGTCAGTCCCCCCACCCCACACAATACTGGCTGGAAGGAGTTATGTAAAAAGAGCCAGCATGAGTCAAGATGCCATGCGGCCACTAGCTTTTCGGCCTTGTAGTGGGTGGCATCAGTTTGCTGCACCTTCTAATGAGCATGTATGCCATGGCATATTTAACATATCAATAGCTATGCCCTTGCCTTGTGTGATCGCATAGCATAGCTAGCATCTCTGCGGCTGTGTGGCTGGTTTTCCCGATTTTTGCGGCAAGTACTGATTTCTGCGGTCAGCCCTGATTTCTGCAGTCACTGCTGCAACCGCAGAATCGCAGAAAACACAGGGTCCTGCCAATGAGTCCCATGTCTGCAACCGACAGAGGATGAGGATATGGAGGAGGGGGAGGTGGCCCACCATTACGTACCTGAAACACAGGAGACAGACACTGCCCTTCTAGTACTGGGAATGCAGGGTGATCATGGGCAGACTTTATTGGATGGCGGCCAGCAGAGGGATGACAACGTGATGGACACAAGTGTGTGTGCCACCCCCGCAGACAATGGTCACAGTGCTGGGACTGGCCAGACTGTGGATGACAGTCCACAGAGAACTGGCGGGTTGGACAGTGCTGCAGACTATGGACACACTGATGGCACTGGTCAGACTATGGATGACATATCCCTGAGTACTGTTGCGTTCCAAAATACAGCATCTGCTGTCACAGTGGCTATGGGTGGGCAAGCTGAGTGAGGACACCCTCACACACACTGGTGTGGCTGACACTGCCACTGATAATGTGTATGGGGCAGGGGGTGAAAAGGATGAGGGTGACACCTTTGTATTCACAGGGGTGTCCAACAGTGCTGCAGCCTCTGGCTATGGGACCGTGGGTGGGAAGGTTGAGGGGAACATCCCCACACACACTGGACTGTCCTATGTTGCTGCAGCTGCTGCCTCTGTGTCTGGGAGTGAGCAGCATGATTCGGACATCTTTATGGACAGTCATATCAAGGGTATCAGGAGTGAGATGAGTCTTTTTGCGGATGACTCAAAACTGTGGGAGGTGGTGGATGGGGAGGAGGGGAGGGTGGTCCTACAGGGGGACCTGGAGGCTCTGGAAAGGTGGGCTAGAAAGCGGAAGCTGAGGTTCAATGCAGGGAAATACAAGGTACTGCACCAGGGAGCCAGAAACCTGGGCCAAGTGTACACCCTGGGGGATGCTACAAGTCTCAATGGCAGAGAGGGACCTGGGGGTGGTGGTGGATGTCAAGATGAACAACTTGGAGATTTGTAGGAGGGCAGCAGCAAAGGCCAACAGGATGCTTGGATGCATCGCTAGGGGGCTTACCTCCAGAAGGAGGGATGTGATACTCCCACTGTATAACTGCTTGGTGAGGCCGCACCTCGAGTACTGCGTGCAGTTTTGGAGGCCACATTTAAGGAGGGACATTGAACTCCTGGAGATGGTCAAAAGGAGGGCAACCAAAATGATTTGGGGCTTGGGGGATAGGACCTATGGGGAGAGGCTTGAAGAGCTAAATATGTACACATTGGAAGAGAGAAGGGACTGGGGGGACATGATAGAGGTCTTCGGGTACATGGAGGGGACAAATAGGGGAGGAGCAGTCAGGGTGCTCCGAAGGAAGGAGGGGGGACAACTAGAGGGCATGGGTGGAAGCTGGAGGGGGGGAGATCCAGGGGAGAAAGGAGGAGGTGCTACTTCACTGAAAGGGTGGTGGAGCCATGGAATGCACTGCCCAGGGGGCTGGTGGAGGCAGAAACGGTGGAGGGGTTCAAGAGAGGGTGGGACAGGTACAGGGCAAGGGTTCTGGAAGCAAAAACCAGTACAGCGAGAATATCCAGGGCTGGGAAGGGAGAAGCCAGAGAGGTAGAGGGGAGCAGCAAGGTCAGCTCCCAGGGTGGGGCCTGACCAAACGAGCAGACACGAAAGACCATTAGGCCTATTCTGCTGGCATTTTAGTATGTTAGTATATGGACTACAGTGACACCACTATGTTGCATGGGGAGTGGAGTGGGAAGCCTGGGGATGTATACACCACAGCGACAATGGCCACAGTTCCACCTGGTGAGGCCAGTCAAGATGTACTGGCAACTATTGGAGGCGGGCATACAGGGTAGGTTGACAAGGCAGGGGGCCATGATGCCAGTACACATGCAGAGGTGCACAGCCAGACTGCACAGGCCCAACCACCTCCACAGGAACCAGCTGCAGGGCCTGGTTAGGCTAGGGAGGGCCTTCCAGATGGACTGTGCAAGGATGCAGGTGTCCCTGTAGGCCTTCCTTGATGCAGTGCAGGAGTTCTGTGACATGTAGACCACACACAGCTGGCCTGCATGTACTGCGACTGGCACTGTCAAATGTACAATGTTACATGCACATATGCCCTTGTCAGGGCGTTGTGCCCCAACCACAGTTTGTGGCTGGGCCACACCACAGTCTGATATGTGATCACTGCGTGTCACTGGTGACTATGTGTTGACACCAGGGTGGGCATTGTTGTGCATGGTGTCATATTGCACTTCTGTACAGTTCTGCACTGTTTTGTTCACACGTTCACGCTATGCTGTTTATTTGTGTACCATTGTTGTGTTTCACTTTGCATGCCATACATTCTTGTTTGTGTTGTATTATGCCACCTGAATCTTTAGACACCCACCCACCCCCCTTGTGTGAATGAACGTTAGCATGTTTTGCAGAACATTGTGTCAGCTGTAGTTGTCTGTTTGCTTCCGTTGTCTTATTCTTTGTGCCCATCACATGGTACTATTGTGCATGTTGTGTAATCAGCCTGTAGTCATGGCCTGTGTTGTCAGGCCCTCAGCCGGTTGCATCCCCTGCATCTGACACAGTGCATGGCCTGCACATCAATGCTGCTGGAAACTGTGCATGTCACAGTGGTCACATCCACATGGCCTAGCATGCCTTCATGGTGAGCCCACCATAGCGTGCAGCCATAGCCCTACTCATGCAGCCGCTGTGACCAGTCATGTGCTATACTAATAGTGACATGGCCATGGGACATGGGCTGTGTATAGGACAGGCATGTTATGTGTCTGTCATTTGGGACTGCACATGGTGGTCAACATGCCACTACTGCTGTGCAACAGGGAGCCTAGGCCTGGCTGTTCCTATGTCATGCATGTCAGAGGTGTGTTGGTTAGGGTTCACAGGGCTCACATGTCCATGTTGGTGATGGCAGCATGTTGGTGGACAGTGTATGTATTGGACTTGATGTATGGGCACGTACATTGGCCAGACATAGGCAGCCTGTTGTCCCAGAATATGCACAATGCCACAGGTCCAGTTTGCTGCAGCCTTTGGGGGGGGGGGAGCTGAACCACACAATGTCCCACAGGTGCCAGCTAAATGCCTCCACTGAGGGGATAGTCCTAGGATACTCCGCTGCAATACTGATACACAGGACAGCATGTGTCAATGTGCATGCGACATGGCACATCGCCAACTACAGGAATGGGAGCTTGTTAAAGCAGTGTTGGCGTTGTGTTGCAACATTCACTGTGGTGCGTCCCATGATAGCCACAACTGGGACTGCATGGACAGTAGATTGCACATGCCATGGTTGGTGGTTTGTCCTGTGGCCATCCTGGGTCAGGGCACTGCTGTGGACAGGCATGTAACATGGGATGTGCCCATGTGAACCTGTCTGATCTATTCCAGTGTGGTGCAGACATCCCCAGTAGAAGCACGCCACTGTCAGGGTGCATGTTGGCTGGTGGGCATTCTACACACACATGCACCATTGCATTGTCTGGACCATTTGGACAGGTTACTGTGTTGCCGCACAGGCATTCAGTCCAGCAGCACTGGAGGCATGTACCGCCAAAGGTACAGTGTTGCGGCTAACTGACGGTCATTTGTGTCCATCTGTCTCAGGCATGCATATGTCCATGCACATCTGTCCCTACCCAGTATGGTAAAACCCTTCCCAACATGCCCTGCCCATCTCTGTGTGTCTTCCTGGGTCAGGGATGTACTACCGCACACATATCTTGTGTTGATTGTTTAATTACACATGGCTAGTGATTGAACAAAACTGTGCTGTACCAGCCTGAGACAACCCACATCCCACAGTGTCTTATACCCATCACACAGTCACCACCACCCACACGTGTCAACACTGTGCTACTGTTCTTGCCCCCCCCCCAGGGCACTGTTCCATCCCATCTGTTGGTATGTGTCCATTGTGTCATGGTTTGTTGACAGTGTATTTTTCTTTGGTCCTGGACATTCCTGGGCTGCCACATCATGCTGCTGTATCTGCTTCTTCCCACTGTTACCTCTGCTCCCCACACCCTTGGTCACCTGTGGTGTGCATTGTACAGCTGCTGTGTCCTGGATGCCTGTGGTGCGTGACTTCTGGCCACGCTTCTTTGGTGTTTGGGGTTCGTGCTCCAACTGTGACTGCATTGTGTCCTGCATGGCCTTTGCTTGGGCTCCTGTGACAGGCACAACACTGGCACCACCTTGTTGGACTCCACTTGTGTGTTCCATGTCCTGCTGCTGTGTGGTCCCAGACAGTCCCATACTGCTTATGTTGGTCACCACGGGGCAGGTGTTGCCTGCTCATCTGCTACTCCTCTGGATGGTCCCATTGTTGCTGTGGACATCATGTTGTGCAACATGGGCCTGTCCATGGGTGCGAGGTGGTACCCCCACAGGTGCCTGCATCTGCACTCCTCTGTGATGTCCTGTTGCACTGCAGCTCTGGGGGATGGCACTTGTCTCAGGGTAGACAGGTCTTCTGCAGTGGCTTGTACTGCTACATCACTGTGTTGTGGCTTTTCAGGCAGAACAGGTGGGTGCTGCTTGTTTGCCTGTGGATGTGTGGTGTCTTCATGCACCTGCAGTGCACATGGGGGCTTCACATGCAGGGTTGCAGCTATGGTCTGCAGTGCTGTTGCAATAACCTCTGTGTGTGTGTCTCTGCTGCTGCGCCACGGATCTCTCCATAGCCAATGCAAGTCAGTGTATCACCTGCGTGTGGTCCTGGACAGATTCTTGTGTGGCCTGTAGGGCCTCCACCATGGTGTTCAATACTGCTTGGTTGTCATGCATGCCCACCTGTATCCTCTTGGCTATGCCTGACAGGCGTTTGTCCATGTTTTTGCGATGTTCTTCCAGGCATAATCTTATGCAGCCAAGCATCTTAGTCTGCTCCTCCTGCCTGCACACCACTGACTGGCAGAAGTTGCCAGAGTCAATTGTTGACTGCTTCTCTGCCTCCTGCAGATTACGTGCAGCCTTATCAAGTCTTGCCTCCAGATCTGTCATGCTGAGTGGGCTCAGATCTTGGGCAATGTTATCCTTAATGCTTCCAACACTTCACAGGTCAACCTCCTCTGCTGTGACATTGTCCAGCAACCCTGCTGCCACTGTCTGTCTGAGCTCCTATGCTGCATCCTCTGTATCCCCCTATGTTGTGTCCTGCACATCCAGCACCTGTGCCGACCCTGTGCCTTGCATGTCCTTCTCCACATTGTTGGCCTCATCCTGTGCACCACCATCATCACTGCTGTCATCATTCTCCCCATCATCCACTGGTGTCTCTGTGAGGGTTACAAACAGTGTTGGTCAGTGCCTACACCTGCCAATTGTGCCCTAACATTGGTATATGACATCACCTGTCGCATTGGGTACCTGTGTGTTCTACACATCAGTCAGCACACCCATAGAGTGATGCCAGGCCATGTGGTGTGCCACTGCAGTTGTGGTTGTCCTGGCAGGGCTGTCATACGTCTGTCCAATCCGTGTTTGACAGACATACACAGGACCACCACCTGGGTGGTCCTGCCCACATGTGACATTCCCTCCCCCACTTCCTATTTGCTGTCCAGACCATGCATCCTGTTCACCACCCTTGGGCTATGTCATGTGCGGCAGATTCATCCAGTCCATCACCATGCTGTGTGTCCTGTGCCAGTGGTGCTGCTGCCACAGTGGCTGACATCAGGTCCATGGTTCGAGTTACTTAGTCTACCGTGTTGTGTTCCACTCCAGTCATGTTGTGCTTTCTCTGTATATCCTGTGCTCTACTGTGTTGTCCTGTTTGTTTCTGTCCACATGGTGCTGACATGCCATTCTGCAGCACTGCCTTTATCTACATGGCTGTGCCTATGCATCATGTTCGGACATATCTGACACACCTACCCTGGAGTGCAACAGTGCTGGAGCTGTTGATGGCGGCCTCAGGGTGCCACATGCCAGGTGGCATTGTGTTACATGGCAGCCATGCCTCACCCCGTCACACTGTCATGAGTGTGGCCTGCCACTATAACACATTCTTTGCACCTGTCAGAGTAAGTCTCTGTTGCAGACATGCTTGGGTGGGTATTGTGTGCATCTGTGTATGCCTCAGTCACATTCCGGTTGCGAGTGGCTGCAGTCCCAACCCAGACATCATTTTATGGCTATTCCCTTCATACACATTGTCCACCTCTATGTTAGGCTACACTTTATCATTGCGGTGTGCCATGCCCTATTATGTTGTTCACAGTCACCTGCTCACCACCTGGGGCAATGTGTCAGCCATGTATGCCTCACGGCACAGTCCCCCCTCCCCATATTATGCTTCCCACACAGGTGCTGTAACGTTGTACAGAACTCCTTGTTTGGATTTGCACCTGTGCAGTTGTGCCCGTCATTGTGTTGTTGTGTGGCTGCAGCATAGTCCTGCACATCCCATGGCATTTGGTGCTGCATTCTGGCCCTGCTGTTCAGCCATGTGTGTCACATACTACCACACATGTCACCGGTGTGCATTGTCACATGCAGATGCTGTGTCCCTGACTACATGCTCTGTTGTGACTGCTACATGTGCTGTCCTGACCTGCTATCCAGTGCTGTCTCCTGTTCCCTGCACCTCCATTGCTCCTGTCATTCCTTTGTCTCCCTGCTCACACATTCCATTGTGTTACTGTGTGGCATGGTGTGGTCTGCAACAATATCTGCAGGCATCCTATGCTGGCATCCTCCCCACCCTCCCACAGCCTGGTACCATGTTATTAGGCCTTGGCATGTGCCACACTGCATGGTCTGTTATTGCATGCCAAGCGTGTCTTTTCACATTGTCGCGTCTGTTGTTTGCTTGTCCACGGTCTCATTGGTGTGGTTGCTGTGCCCCCCCAACTACATTGCACAAGTGGCACACAGTGGCAGTATGTGTTCTCCACAGTCATGTGTGTGTGACTTCGCTGTTCCATGGCGGCCTGTGCTGTTTGTTGTGTGTCATGCCCCTGTGTGTGGCACATTTACCACATTCCCTACAACTGTGCCAGCTTAGGCATGCACCTTGGTCCTGTTGCAATGACTGTATGCTCTGTCTGTTCAGAGCACACACACCTTTGTGGCAACTTTGCTTCACCTGTGTGCCACCCTAGCCCCCCGCCACACCAGCCCACCCCTCTGGTTCTCCACCCCATCGATGTTACTGTATGTGTCCGTTGCCTATCTATGCTGCTCTGCATCCTGGTTCTGTCTTAGTCTGAGTCCCCCTGTATGGTGTGGTGGCTGATGAATGCAAGGACTCTCTCTTCATGATTCGTGAGGGGGATTTCCTGACTTGGGCCCCCACCAGTCACCATTACACACCTCCTATTGTGTGCCTGCTTCTCTTTGCTGCACTGCTTCAAGTCATTCAACCTTTTCTGGAAGTCTCGGACTGTCCTCTTTGCATTGGCCACCACATTGACCTTTGTGGCGACTGCATTTCAGGTTTCCCTGTGCAGTCTGCACTGTTCCCTCTCACCCCCCTCCACCAAGAAGGAGCATGGCCTGGGTCTCCACTTCATCGAGGACAACATCAGTCTCCTCTTTTGTGAAGTTTTTTTTTCACTTATGCGACTTGCTTACTGCCTGCACCGGCCCTTCTGAGTTGTTTTCCGCCATTCCCTGTGCATCTGTTTGCATCTACACCTCTGCTCCCCCTTTGTGGCTTGAGGCCTTTTTATATGACGTATCCTGTGACATGTGCAGTTCGCAGCATTTATGGCGCAAGTCATCTTTCTTTTAGAATCTGGTGCAGGCCGCATGTCGCAGTGTTTTTGGATGCATCTTATGCACTGGTGTATCTTGTGCCTGTTCTAGCCAGTCTTTTAGAATCGGGCCCATAGACTTTTTTTTTTTTAATAATAATCTGTGGGACAAGAACCAATTGTGAATATTTTTAAAGTCGGGTTTGAAGTGTTTTTTTGAAGACAGCGAAGGTCCTTATCCAAACTGAAGATGACTGCATCATCTGCGTATAAAGTTAAATTAGAATTAGTACATACTGTGGGCCTAAATTCAAAAATAATGAAAATAACAAGGGGCCTAAAATTGACGCATGAAGAACTCCACATTGAATCTCCTTGAAGTCTGATTGAACCCCTTCAATAATAGTACAATGAGATCTCCCTTGTAGGTAACCTCTAAACCAGGAAAGTGAATCCAAAGAAACATTGTTTAGCCACAGTGTTCAAAAGAAGTTTGTGGTCAGCCAGGTCGAAGGCATTTTTGAGGTCCACAACGACTGATGCCACATGGAGCCCCTTATCCAGGGCCCCATGGACGTAGCCGTGAGATCCACCTAGGCTGTCTCAGTGTTATATCTAGCTCTAATCCCTTGCTGTGTCTCAGTCAGGAGATCATACTTGAACAGGTGTTCATTTACTTGGTAAAACACAATTCTTTCAAAACGTTTTGATAAAAGTAAGGAGAGTGGTCAATAATATGAGAGAATGTTCTTGGATCCTGATTTATGGATGGGTTTGATGAGGGCTGATTTCCAAAATTTGGGAGAAAAAACATGTCAGAGAGAATAATTAAATAAGTGGGTTAGAGGAGCAGAAATGGAATATCAGGCCATTTTCATAAGCCAAAAATTAATTTGATCTACGCCAATGGCTTGCGATCCTTTTTAATTTTTTCTTTCCTTCTATTTTTCCCCCCTCCATCCCGGTTGGCCCACGTTCATGCCTGTCTTTGCAGCCCCATCTCCCGACCCACAGGACTTGCCTCCCTTCTTACCCCATGACTTACCCTCCATGACAGGGTGGTGGGGAGTCCCACTCAACACACCAAGGCTGGATCCATTTCAGGGAGTTGGCCTGCTATTGGGAGTGGAGCCAGCAGTGGATGGTTGTCATCCTACTTACCCAGGACCTTTTTCTAATTTTTGCCCTTGAGGTGGAGGGGGAGTTTACAATACTGACAATGGCTGAGTTGCATATGCTTCTGCATGCAGCACACCGGTCGACTGCTTCACCTCCACCCCACGTTACAAGGGACCCAGCATGTCAACACCCAGCCACCGCTAGGTGTCAGGCTGGTGCCAGTCTCTGTTCCCCACCATCCCTGGGAGAGGAGAGCTTCCCTCTAGATGCTCAATCATCTCCCACCCTGGCCAACCCCTAGTGACCCGCTTGCACCATGAAAACGCGTCTCTGGTGTGGCAGGAGGGATTCATTTTTAAAATAGAATCCATAACCAAAGATGGTGCCAAATACTTGAAATAAAAAGGAGGGGCACTGTCACTGATGTTTAAATTCAGGGGAGTTGACTCTTGAGCCTCAAAGTTGTTCCTAAGGTCCTCCAGGTTGCCAAAACAGTTGTTAAACAGTTTGGCAACCTCAACAGGGCAATCCATTTTTTCGTGGTTATGTTCAATTGAAATAAGAGAAATATTTTTGCATCTTTCTGTCATTTGATTTAAAGTTTGCCAAACTTTTTTAGAATTACCAAGATTATTCAACTGCTGATTTCTGAAACAGTTAATTTTTTGCTTTCCTACAAGCTGATTTACATTTGTTCCTAAGTTGCTTACACTGTATTAAGAGACTAGCATCCCTATTTTTTCTATAATCCTTCCAACACTTATTTCTACTCTTAAACACCTCAATCAATTATTTGGTCATCCATTTATTTTTTGTGCCCTTCACCCTTAGCTTTTTTACAGGAAAAACTGAGGTACAGATTTCAATAAAGATACAACAACATTTAGAATAGGCCAAATCAATATCCTCAGCTGTGTTGAGGAAAGTCCAATAGATGCTGTTAATTCTTTCATTACATTCACTGGCCAATTCTGCATTAATTTTACGTATTTCTATATAAGAATGAGTAACCTTAGTCTTTTTAAAATCTAAGGTGCAAAAAATTGGGGAATGATCACTTAAAACATGTAAAACCCCACATGCAATTATCTTATTTGAATGGGTAACACAACATTTACACAGTGCCATACCAGAGTCTGTATAGATCTGTTAGGTGCTGTAGACGATGTGGTCAAGAAGAACGTGAACAGAGGAACCAAGCACGTGCTTTCAATTGGCCAAGTTGAAGAACTGACTATAATCTAGAACAAAGAATTTGGACTTTGTCTTATGTCAATATGTCATCTAAGCAACACATCTCAACTGTTATACTTAATCCTATGGAGCCTTATGTATCATGTCTAAGATTAACGCTATATGTGTATCTTATCTTTATTTATATTTAACTTGTGCATAATGTACAAGTTAAATATTGATAAAGATGATAAGGTACACATATAGTGCTAATCTTAGATATGACACATGAGGCCCCATAGGGTTTTAGTATTACACACAAGATACCTAACTTAGGTGACATCATTGCATTGCACATTTACGGCAGTCTTATGCTCCAGTTGGCACAGTGATGCTGAAATGCTTCCTGGTTGTGGTGAAATAAACAAAAAACTTGCCAAAACAGTATTAAACTTCAAATGTTAAGGTAACTGTGATTCAGCAGTACTCCCTTTGCACTGCAGGTCTACGGAAGGGTATCAGGAACAGTGTAACCAGTAAAAGCAATGTTTAAGTAGCCTTTAAAACAAAATCCCATCCAGACACCATGTTCTGTAGCCCCCCCCTCTTCTTTTTGGATGAAAATTTACATTGGTGAATTTCAATATACTGTTGAATTTATTCCTACATCAGCTACTTCACCCCAGCGAACCTCAGAGACAGAAAATATTTTTTTAAGTGAGAGGCCTGTTCCAGTCTAGGCTGCATATGCAAAGACGACAGACTGGACAAAATTAGACACACTCACCAAATGTTTTAAAAAATTTCCATTAGTTTATTGTACCCAACACCACACTACTAGAACATATTACCGTACATAATTTATACACCAGTTAAACCAACATTTCCAAACTGTTACACTTGCTCCTTTCTCGGGGTATATTCTGTTAATTATCTACAAATAAAAAAAATATTAATATACATATTCTAATAATCAAATAATTATGTGCAACTCAAGGTAAATTAATATAGACACTCAATACGTTAGTATGTACAATAAGTATGTTTGTGGTCACTCAATTTATAGTTCTGCTTGACCTAAATAAATATTCATACTAAAAAAACACATAGTTTTATAATTATCTGACCCATTAAACATTCAATATATTTACAAGAGTTATAATCATCTCAAATAATAATTGTGATTTGTAACTCACATTTGAAAAGTGAAGCCGTTTTTAGGCTTGTCTATGGACAACAAGTTCATTATTTAGCCACACTTTTTACCAGTTTATATATGCAAACTCAATGCTTCTGTGCAGTACTGACAAACAGTTATTAATATGCTTAACCAGTGATATAAACCACTTCAGGTTATAATTCTTCCTGTGTTATGAAATTCTTTGGCAAATGCATTCACTCTCATGCATTTTGCGTACGTGTTCTCCCAACAGTGATTTCAGGAGCTCTTCTTTTCCATCAACAGTTCTTGCAAACATAATTTTTCTAAATTTTAGTATTTTTTTAAAAGCTTTCCTCACTGTCTGTAAAGTAAGAAAAACAGGTCACTTATTTTTAAGCAGCAAATGATCCTGGTTCAGGGCTAAAAAGTAAAGTTGCTTTCAGACTTTCCAAGGACACTCTGTCTGACAGCGAGGCCCCCTGTTCTTGCTTTACAGAAAGGCAACTCTGCTCAGTGTGTGTCACCCTTATATACTGGCAACCCACACTGAAATTCGGCAAAGACCACGCGCACTCCCCCACTGATATCAGACATGACGTGTGACAAGGTGAGTGCATGCTCAGGCAGGAAACATGCCCGGGGTTGTGCCCAACCCACTGTGTAACAGTGGCACCTAGTGTAAAGCCATGGCACTATGAGTTTAGTTGAGGAAATTCTAATGGTACATAAAACTTTTAAATAAGCAGGCCCACATTATACTTATTTATTTATTTATTTATTTATTACATTTTGGTGACCGGGTAAGCCCACTGAGCCCCAGAGGTCCTTTTTTCAGGGGCAACCCGGGTGTTACATAACATAAAAGATAAATACAGCATTTGTTCAAGTTACGGCAGCACAGTTAAGATGGCAAAGCAGATCATAACAGTACACAAGGTCTAGAATAGGATGATCAACAGTGAGTTACAGGCATCACAGCAACAGAGTTAATTGGCTGCCTATTATGCCAAAGTGGCCTTACCAATATTTTATACTGGATACCGCTTCTGATAAATTTTACAACTTAAAAGGATATATAATGACTGATGACAGCTAATGTCAAACTCAGATCACTATTAAATCAGAACGCAAACTAGCACCTGAATGGGTCCTGACCTACACATTGAGCTGGGAGAAACTATTGTCTCCCAAAGTTTATGGTTTCTATATGTTCCTCATATACTGGTCCTAAGTTAAAAACTCTAAGTCAAGAATTCTTTACTAAAGTTAACTGATGTTTTTTTTTTTTGGGGGGGGGTGCTCAGGTTAGTTGTTATATATAGCCAATCAACAAAAACTATCAATGAAAAATAGACATCCTGTAATAAGTTCCATCATGCCAAATTAGGTAAGAGGCTCTTTGGTTCTGAATGGCATCCAATCAATGGCATCATTGAGTCCATGGCTCAATTTTCAAATATCCCTCAGAGCGATATGCTTATTTATTTATTTAAAAGTTTCACCAGGAAAGACATACTGAGCTAACAAGAGCTCATTTCCAGATGCATCCTGGGGGAAGGGAAAGGGGAGTGCACTAGAAAATACCTAGAGTTGAAATTGGAAAACAACATGTTACAACCGTAAACAGCAGAGAAATAAATACGAAAGCAACTATGTACAGCAAATTGTGTACATAGATTTAACCCATGCAAGAACAGTGTGAGAACTCATAAACCGTACACTACTGCATTGAAAATTATAGCTGCTAAAGGCAAATGTGTGCCAGCACCGGCTAGTAGTAGAACAATACATGTTACAATTGGGGAAGGGAGGCAGAAAGCAGGCTTGAGTGGGAACATATGAACAGAGTTATGGTCAAGGACTAAGAAAGGTGGGTTTGGTGTGGGGATGGAGAGATAGATGAGCAGAAGGATTAGGAGTAAGGAAAGGGTTATGAGAGGAGGTGGAGAAGGAAAGGCGAGGAGAAGGGGTGGAGTAGAGAAAGGTGTGCAGAGGGAAGGGGGTAGGGTGAGATAGTAAGGGAATGGGATGGGGCATAGATAGGGTTGCGAGAGGAGGGGAGGAGAAACAGGGAAGGGGTGGTATAGAGAAAGGAAGGAGGGTAAGAGATGGAGAGAAAATATTAGATTGGATATAGGGGAGAAATTAGGTGAGGCCACAGGTTATAGTTGCAGGTGTGGGAGGAGAGGCTGTGCAAGAAGGAGGATAGAGAGAGCAGGGAGAGGTGCAAGTTGCATCACTCCCGGGATGTGGCAAACTCTGGGTGCACCAGGGACCCTGCGCCTGATTTTATAAAAAAAAACAGGGCACCTGTGCCAAACTCCCCAGGCTAGCTTCAAGTCATCTGCTGCGGCAAACAGTTGGCGCACCTGTGGGACTTACCGCAAGGATCCCCCCCGCCTGGCGCAACACTAATGGTGCCAGGATGGTGGGTGGGGGGGTGCAGCTGCTGGACAGGAGGGGCCGGGTGTAGAAGGGACATGGGAGGTGCCATGGGGGGGCGTGGGGAAGCTGGGCGTCAATGGCAGTGTTTGTACCCAGCCAGGTGCGTGTGCATGGGACTGTATACACAGTTCAGTAATGGTACTATGTGTAACATAGGTAACTTCCCCGGTAGTTAAGCGCTACCCCCCTGATCACCAATCCCAGATCCCCCCAGACTCATTCATGTCATGGTTCCTGGTGGTCTAGTGGACTCCCCAGCCCCTTTCTGCCTGTAAATGAAAATGGTAAGAAAATCAGTCCCTGGTGATCTAGCAGTTCCCACTCAGCCCTAAAATGCTTGTAAATTAACATGTTAATGTAACCATTCACTGGTGGCCTAGTGGACCCCCACCGCCACCCCAGCTGATAGTGCCCACTGCCCCACTCCTCCCCATCCAGAACCTCGAGCCAGTGACTGGCACAACTGTCCTCTCACCACAACAGCCAACCGCTGACTGAGCTGTCACTGAGCGGGTACTGTACACAGTATACACTCACTGATTGACAGCTCCCCTCTGAGCTGTCAGCCAGTGAGCATGTATTGTATATGGTGTCAGCTCTGTTGGTGGCTGACTGCTGTGTTGAGAGGAGGGCTGTGCCAGTCACTGTATTGGGGGTTCAGGATGGGGGGTGGTGGACACTACCTGCCAGGGTGGGGGGTCCACAAGACCACCAGGGAATGGTTATATTAACATGTTAATTTAAAGGCATTTTGGGGTGTTGGGGTTGCTAGATCACCAGGGACTGATTTTCTTACCATGTTCATTTACAGGCAGAACAGGGTTGGGGGTCCTTTAGATCACCACAGACTTTGACATGAATGAGTTTGTAGGAGATTGAGAAATGGGGGGGGGTGCTAGACTACCAAGGAAGTTACCTACTTTACCCATGGTATCATTACTGGACTGTACATACTGTCCTATGCACATTCACCTGACCAGGTGCCAAAAGTGCTGCTGCTGCCCAGCTGTCCTACCGATTGTCCCTATGCTGCCTTCCCAGCCCCAGCCGCAGCCAGCAGCCATTGTCCGATCCCCTCCCACTGGCACAATCCAAAGTGATGCCTTTTGCTGCGAGTATGGTGGGGCTTTTAAAATCCAAATAAAGTGGATGTTGCAGCCCGCTGTATCAAAGCTCCCTGCGACCATCATGACCTGGGAGCTTGCTGCAACCTTGCATGAAGGGGCTTTAGAGCTGCATTGGATTTGATACAGGCTGCCTTATAGAATCTCCATGTGATGCGAGTTGTGACACAAGTAATCCCTTGCATCAAACTCTTATGATGCAAGTCTTTGTGTCAGTCTAAACGTTTTGAAAATTGAGCCCTATATCTCAAGTCCATTGCCATGAATCTATCTAAAAAATATGCTTCTCTCATTAAAAGTTTTCTTTTTAATCAAAGTTACGTCCTCTTACATTTCTTTGTATCTTTTCCAGGCCAAAAAATCTAAGTGTAGGTAAAGGATGTGTGGCATCGACAAAATGCTAGGCTATGGGTGATGGGTTTCATGTCATAATAGTGATTGCTATTATGGTGAGTGTACATTGCCAAAAAGCAAATCCGCGATATACACTTCAAGGTGACCCAACATCCAGATTTAAAATAAGTGTTTTTGCGGGGGGGGGGGGTTGTGCCCCTCCGCACCCTCCTGCATCCCCCTGAATTAGGATTCTCAATTACAGGGTGGTGCATGTCAGGGAGGAGGCAAAATCTGGATTTTGGCAAAATATAAGTGCCACAGCCTGCGGCTGCAGCAAAATGTACACACTCCCAGTCCTGAACCCAGTACCTGCTGTGCCACAGCTAGCCACCCACACCACCACAACACACCACACAGCTAGCTTGATGGCAGCAGGCACACCTGTGCCTGAAAAACCCTCCCCTGTCCCTCCCCTTCCCCTCGCTGTTCCCCCCCCCTTCCATTCTCCCTTCCCCATGATCGCTATCCCATACCCTTGCTATTGTGCAGGGTATCCCAGAAAAATAGCACCCAAAATTAGTCGCTATTTTTGTCGTTGTTCATTTTGGGTCACTATTATCACGTGATACCTGGGTGATGCTACATCTCCCTGTCTAATGCAACTTTTATGCTTTCCAATGCAAATTCTCAGTAGTGTCACTATTTTCCTAATATAAATCAGATCACAGGGGCATCTAAGTGTATAAATGACCCCAGTGGTCTGGCAAGTCACAATGTCCTTTATTTCTAGCTCCTCACCTCTAGCCACAGGCTTGATTTTTTTTCTATCACAAGTGTTATTACAATTAATGCAATGGCCACTGGGGTAGTTGCCGCTTATGTCACGTCCTGACAGAAAGTTACAATCCTTCTCTTCTGGGATTTTTTGTACCATATGTTTCAGCCTGTCTCTCAAATATTTGTTTTTCTTTGGGACTACCAGAGGTTTTTCCTTAAAAAACACTTTTCCAACCTGGCTTGCCTGAAGTACATTCCAGTGTTTATGTAAGGTGCCTTTACTATTAAGAATGTGTCATTGTGTGCAGTACTGAAAAGTATTTTTCCAATTTGTTTCTGATCTCCTTTTATTCCAATCCCCTGGAGGCACTACAGCATCAGTGTAGTTGGAGCTGAGTGAAGGTTCTATGTTAAATTCCTAACTTTTCACCTTGATAGCTTTGGCAGCATTTAAAGAAATTAGCTGAACTTTTGCATGCATAATCTAGTAAGCAAGGTCTAAATACGTAGAAAGTTTCACGATGGTAGCCTGTGCGGTTTCTGAGATTTACATATGTTATTTTCCTGTAGACGTCTAATTTTTTTCTATACTTTAACATGGGTTTTTGGTTTTGCTCTCATGTACAGCCTACACAGAATGGATTTTTTCCCCCAAAACTTTCAGGGTAGAAGCATGCTGTGCCAAGGTATTGCCTTTGGAAGATTTTGTGAAACAATATTAAAGGGTTCCAGAGTTATATGGATTTCACTTTTTTTTTTTGCTGTTCTGAGCATGTTCAGTAGTGTTTTTGGGATAATGTTCTAGACAACATGAAAAATTCCATCTACAGAACTGCACTCCACTACTCCTCTTAATGCTTTCCACCTGCACTCCCCTTCCAATGTAGTTTGCTTCTTTTTTTCTCCTTTTTAGCAAAACATGACTCATTGGGTATTGATTAGTAGTTTTATTTTCATTACAATTTGAGTCTGGAATAGGCAATAGAGCTCGAAGAGGAAACAGCTTGCCATAAATGAAGTATGGTAAAGTACATGTGTTAAAAACACTTTGCAATCAAGCACAAATGAAAAGATTTGAAGTGACATATAAATACAAATTGTTTTCAGTAATGACTGTAAAATAATTATCTTTGGACTTTTAACGTTTAAACAAAAGAAAGGTTTTTTTAAACACATGTTAGTTTTAAGCACATGCTAATGAAAATAAAACTACTAATCAATATCCAATGAGTGATGTTTTGCTAAAAAGGAGAAAAAAAGAAGCAAACTACATTGGAAGGGGAGTGCAGGTGGAAAACATTAAGAGGAGTAGTGGAGTGCAGTTCTGTAGGTATAATTACCCTGCCACATATGCACCCCAAAAACCTTTAAGCCTTGAAAGAAAGGGTAATAGAGCAACACTAACACAGGAATGTGGTTTTGGAATTTGGACTATGAAAAAGTTGCAGATTGTTTTTGTTTTCTCAATGTTTTTGCTTCTCACAGCACCCAAATAAATTTTCCTGTCATGACAGCCGCCGTCTTGTCCCCCTGAAATAAACAATATGGAAAATAGATAAAAAATGTGTCATTTTAAAAAACAAACACCTGAATTTTGGTGTTTGTTTTGAAAAAAAAAATGGCCAGAAATACCGTTTCTGTACACCCCAAAATCCAGGGTTCTCAGCTTAGTGAGAGGAGCCATTCACCTGATTTCTCTGTATGAGATGAGCAGGACTTTCTTGAATGTTAAAGCCACAGCTGGAAATTGTGCTGCCTGCTTCAGTTGAAGCAGTGAGCTGGCAATCCCCTGTTCTATCTGTCTGTCTGTCTATCATAAATATTTGTTAAGTGGACTAGGGTGCCCACCCCCGGTACCAATTCTTTCTCTCCCCTCCCCTCGAGGTCACCCCTTCCCAGTATTTATGTATTTTTATCTATCATATAAGTGGACAGGGTGCCCAGCCCCAGGACATTCCTCTTGACCCCCCTTTAGTCCAGGTTGCCCACTCCCATTTCCTGAATAGTAGCCTGACACTGGGGTGCCCAGTCTCCAGTGTCAGAATGTGAGTTTCAATAAAAAAAAAATCCCTCAATGATGTTTTTTAAGCCTATAAAAAAGAAAGCAGTCCCTTGCCGATCTGACCTCCACTCCCACCCCAGCCTGACCTCCTACTCAGCATCCACCAGCCCACAAACCCCCATGCACCCTCACTAACCTGAACATGTCCAATGGCATAGATCCACTCTCCAATCACAGACACTTTTTGTTGCTGGAACTGGCGACTGTGATATGAGAAAATAAGACACATGTGGTTTAATGTATTTCATTGGGGTTTGAACTTTTGTTCATAACTTTGTTATTTTTGAATATTTATACACCAAACATGTCCTTTTTGGGACCCCACCTCATGACCAGTGGTAGTGGAATTATGCAAATCTGGCCCAAAAGGCAATTTCATTGTCACTTTGTGAAATCACCCTGTGGTTGATATTGGAAAAATGTCACCACCCTTGCTCATGAGATGGGGGTCATACAAAAGCTATGCTGAAACTTTGGAGTCAAAATATGTAAAACAACAAAGTTATGAGTGTATGTTGGAAATTTTTCTAATTCACGCATAACTTTGGTAATTTTCAGTATTCAGTATTCAGTATTCTGACCTCAAATGTTCAACATAGCCATTTTTTCACACCACCTCATGAATGTGACAGGTGTCGTTTCTCAAATCCTGGCAAAATGTGTTTTCACACCTGTGGCACAGAATGATATTTCAGCAGGTATTTTAAAATTTTCACCTACCGGGTTCATGAGGTGGGCTATGCTGAACATTAAGGCCAGGATATTCTAATGGGTTACGCATGGCGCAACAGAGTTGCACCATGCAGAACCCACTGATGTGCCCTGGCACAATATTCAATGGGGGAATAAGCTCAGCACAAATATGGATCCATTTATATATCGGGACTGTGTAGTACAGTACAGGCTGCATGCCCATTGGCCCACACTGTATGCTGTCAGTCTGCAGATGGCTGGGCGGCTTGTGGGTGGGGTGCTGCCACCCACCACTGACTGGGGGAGCGGGGTGGCAGGAATGAGGTGGGTTGGGAGGGGGTACAGGTACCACTGGCCCACCAGGGATAATTATGGTACTGAATGCCTGTGATTGGGCAGGGAGATAGGGTTCACTGGACCACCAGGGAGTTTCTTACATTATGCAGTCCATGATCAGGCAGGGACAATGGGTCCAGTGGACCACCAGGGAGTTTCTTACATTATACAGCCTGCGATCAGGCAGGGAGATAGGGTCCACTGGACCACCAGGGATTCTATTATTTAAAACAGCCTGCGACTGGGCATTGGAGCACATTGCCAGTGAAGGGCAGGGGGCATTGGTCCTTGATGGCTGCTGCTTGGCAGGGCGCCAGACACAAGTCACTGGAGTTCGGCGCACCTGCATGAAAATGGGGCCATAATGACATGCAATGGTGCTATTTGCATTTCCACCGTTGAATATCGCGGTTGATGCACCTAGTGCAATGGCACTTGTGCTACCGCATCCCCCTGCTCCTCTCTGGCCACATGCGCTGGTGCAGTGCCACTGCGCCATGCACTCTGCGGGTGGCCATGGAGCGATATTCAATGGTGCTGAGCGATGGCACAGCACCGTTAAATATCACCCTGTCAATGCCCTGGCACATCCCAGTTGTGCTGCACCCAGGCTTGTGCCACAGCCTGGTGCAGTCTGAATATCCCACCCTTGGTGAACAAATATGGTAAAATACATAGGTTATGAGTGAATTTTGCAATATTTCAATGTTCATTTATAAGTTTACTAATTTTCAATATTTTAACTCCAAACTTTCAACATAGCCATTTTTCCAAACCACCTCATAAATGTGACAGGTGTCATTTTTAAAATCCTGGTTGGAATGTGTATTCACACTTGTGGTGCAAAATGGCATTTCGGACAATATACTATAAATGCCACATGTCATGTTTATAAGGGGAGTCATACAATGACTATCTGGAAAATTTGGGTTGAAAAAATAAAAAAAATAGAATTATTAAGAAACTTTGATATGGGGCCAGTCTTCACCCCAGTGGGTATGCTGTGTGATCCAGTGCTGGTGACCTGAGTTAGGGGGCAAGCTCAGTGACCCAGCTACCTGGAGTGAGGGTGCTGGGATGGCATGTTTTGCAACCCCCCCCACCATGGAGTGAAAGCATCAGGGATGCCTCCATGGGCCTGGGTATTATAAAGTGAAGACAGCTCTTCTGTTGGCAGAGGGCCCTGTATATTGGCTGAGAGACTGACTCTGCCCTGTGCATCAGTATCTCTTGCCACATGAAAGTGCAGGGACCAGAGGGCCCTGCACTTCTGCAGTCCACCAGACAGCCCAAAGATTTCTTGGCATCCATCACTACTTGGAACTGCAGGGCCCACAAGGGCCCTGCACTTCCATAGGCAAGCTGAGTCTTCCCTTGGTGCAGGGATTATAGGACCCCATGCATCTGCATCTGTTCACACAGGTCCTGAAGGGACCTGCATGAATGATGATATGATTCCACGCTCTCTAAAAGAAAGGAAATTCCTAAAAAAAAAAACATTGTTAATGTACCAGTTAGGGTTCAAGTTAATGCCACAAGGTAAGGAAATGTAACATTAGGGGTTCCAAACCTAACTCCCCATCCCACCCTTTAAACAGAAAAAGGAAAAAAAAATAGGGTTTTGGATTTCTGGAGTCTTGCCAAATCACTAGTGGGGTCTTCTCAGGGTTGTCAACCATAATACCCACCCCATTCCTTAACCAAAAAACATCAGATGTGATCTCCTTGGAAGTGTGTATCACTATGAGGCATTGGCTTGGAACTGTATCTTCTGCTCTGGACAGGAGGCTACAGGCTGGTGGGGAGGGGTGAGCATTTTTTTTTTTTGCAGTTAATCTTTTCTTTTTTTTTTTTTAATTCTATGTTCTTTCTCCTCGAGCCGCTAGCTGCCCGGAACTTTCAGCCCGGTCATGGAGCTAACACCACACCACGTTTGGTCACACAGCCTCCAAGCCCTGTGGCTATCCCCCATGGCAGGGCTGCCGCACTCTCCTTGCATGCTGCAGGCCTGAGATAGGTCAGAGGGCCCTGACCTGAGGGGCTAATCGAAGCTGTAGCAGGCTTCATGGAGGGTGACCAGCAGCTGTCTTTTTTTCTGCTTTTCTTGCAATGACATCTGGCATCCACCCTGCCTCCTTTACATACTTCAGCACCTGTAGCAGTGCAACTCCCACCCTCCGCCAGGGGTCCCCCATGAGCCAGACACTTCCCCACCTCTCCTCCCAGAGAAGGAGAGCAGTCCATAGGATGTTCTATCCTTCCCCCCCGGCTGGCCCTCCAGCGATCCTGGTCCATTCCCGAACCCGGGTCGCCTGCATCGCAAGCGGAAATATGACTGCTGGCGCCAACGGGCCAGCCTATCTCTTCTTTTTATTGAGAGTATATGGATAATGAAGAACCTAGTACATTACAGCAAGCAAAAGCACTGATAAAGGATTGAGACATGTGGAAGTGTGACTGTAATCTAGACATTGTAAGTATTCTAGCCATACAGTTTACAGGCAGAACATCCTACAAAAGTATCATTTATTTGTTATCCATGGACCAGCACCCCTGATTGTACCCCCACCAAGTGGACGGCAACACATATATAGGTATATGTACTAATCTTAGGGCACAGACACATATTGTATAAGCATAAGTGTCAGGATCTGAGTTCTACTATATCTTTGCAATGCATATTATGCTTCACTATATTCTCACAATATATCGTACGACTTGGAGATGTTTTCCATTATATTTTTATTGTATAATTATTAGTTAGGCAACAGTGCCATCTTTAGTGCTTGTGCACAACTGTAACTGCAAGTGACCTTGGAAGTATCACAGACTTTATTGTTCACTTTATCTTCTGCTAGCTAAGCAACTTCTTATGTTAGTTAGGATGGCTACTGACACCACCTGTTTTTAGCCAATTATTTACTTTTTATGTATCTTCTTTTATTGTTGTCATGGTTATTATCAGGGTATAAGACACCTTGAACCATATATTTTCTCTCAGAGAGACTTGACCACTCCTATAGGTAAGGAAATTGGATACTCTCCCAGTGATTACACTGTTGGTTGTAAGCCTGTATTATTCTTATTTACCAGTAATAAATTACATTTATTATCTGGACACCACTTGTCTGTCATCTTTTCCTTTTGTGCAGTTCCATCAAGAATCTGAGAAAGGTAATTTTATTACCCAGTTACATTTGGCAACTGCATGCAGGTTGGAATGCGTAAAGTGAAGATTCTATTCAATTACTTTTGAATGTTGAGTAGTGTAGTGCATTTCTTGCCTACTTGGACCTACTCATACTTACAGTGGTTGTTATTGTGATGGACACACTCCATCCTGGTCTCGGGCATGGCACATCCACACCAGACCCTGATACACTCCCTTTGTGAGTGGCAGAGTACCACCTTGGCACCACCATTTGCCCACAGGGGACCAGAAAGCTATTGGGTGATGGCACCAAGGATTTTATCCAGTTTTTCAACTGCTTCTTTGTTTGTTTGTCTACCCTTGTTTGTCATGCCTGAACTTTGCACTGAACTGAGACTGGACGTTTCAAACTGCCTCACTTCCCATGGAGGATGGACAGATTTCACGCTGGATGCAAAGTCTGCAGAAAACCCATTGCTGCTAATTTCAGAGCACTATCTAGAGTTCAAACAAATAGCCAAGAAATACAACCTTAAATGTCTTTTGGTTGTGGCTCTACATACTGCTGTTGAGAGTCTCATGGTGAAGTGTGCCTCCCTTGAACTGCAAAATGCATGTCTAAAAAAAGAGATGGGCTTGCAGGCATCGGTATTACAGAAAAGGAAACAGAAACTAGCGGGAGGAGACCCAGTCACTCTGAGATGCCAATAACAAACTGTTGCATTGTACTGCTCAAGACTCTGAGCATGAAATTTGCATATTGAGATATGATTGTGAGAGGTTGAAATGTAATAAGAAACAGCATATTAGAATGATATTCTGAGTGATACGAATGAGGGTCTGGGAGAAGATAATGCTGAGTTGAAAGAGGAAAATGAGAGAGTGAATTGTGAGCTAGATAAGGAGCTTAGGGAAAACACTGAATTGGGTGCCACATACAAAGTATTGCAGCGTGAGGTTGAGAAGGGGTATTGAGCAGGGCACTGTGACAGTTTGTTACAAGAAGTGTAGAATAAAGATGGTGAAGCTGTGCCATCAGTAAAGGGTTCTCTCTGGCCATGTTAAAGCTATGAATGGGTTCCAGTATACACCCGTTGACATTGCGTCATCCAGAGATGATGATTCTGACTTAGAGGACAAGGCGTGCCACATCACACACATGTCCAGCCCACACAGGGCTATCCTATTCTACAACCACCCGCAAGATAGCACCTATGTACACAAGCCCCTCTACATTGCCATGCCTTCACAAACATGGTGGAAGCAACATACAATGCCAAGATGATGGCCCCCATGACACAAGCAGATGTCCAGTATTCCGTTGTGCATTACCACTTGCCCCACTCTCCAGGGAGGACAATACAGAGGTGCGTGGCCTAATCCAAGAGGCCATCACCAATATTATGGCACCGGATGACCACCGGACAGCCATCCAGGATCAAATTGACTGAATGCTGGAAGACACTGTAAACCAGGACCATGCATTCAAGGCAGTCACTGATGCAGTGGTGGAAGCCACCCTCCGTGGTGCCCTGGAACATGTTGAGTTGAACTTGATTCCTCACATGTCCAATCCCTTAAAAGCTGCTCACGCTGTCCAGCAAATTTCCCAAAGCATTGGACAGATTGGCCTGACTGAAAAATCTCAGCTGCCATTTGGAGAAGGTGTGCTCCCTCTGTGAGAAGCTTTCTCTCCAACCCAAGTACCAGGTTGAAGTCTTGCGACAGACGATTGAACCTACCCTCTGAGCCAAGCTCCCAGATACCGTCCGCAACTGTGAGATGCTTGTGTAGAATGACATCTCGGTGGCGCTTCTTGCTGCCAATGCCCCAGGTGTCGTTGGAGCCCACTTGGCCTATAAGGTTAAGCAGAATGTAAAGGAAAGCCCCGCTGCTTACCATCAATGGTTGTGGCTCGCTTACGAGGCTGGCAAAGGCCTAGCTGGCAAGATCACACACAAAGACTAAATAGAGTACAAGGACTTGTACATCTGGAATATGACTCCATCCCTCCGGGAAAAGGTTGAACTCAATGTTTACCTGGAGACCAACACCTTTGCAGAAATCCTTACCAAGACAGATTGTGTCCTTCCAAGTGTACCTCCATAACTTGGCTTCCTGTAAACATAACAAAGCTGCCACCATTCAAACTCTGGCAGCTCAGGTAGCTGCAGTACAGATTACCTCTGACCCGCCTACCCACTATACTGTGGAAGGTAACAACAAGAAGAACGACACCCCTTCTCATGACAAGCAGTTGCATGGGGGGGACCAAAACTATAGAAACAATAGGAACAAGGACAGGAGCAATTGAAAAATTCCAAATGCCCTACCCGATAGCCGGTACCATAATGGCCTCAGCTATCAGAGTCTTAAAGATGAGAATAAGACCCTCTGCAAAATGCTGGAGAAAGTCCATGCTGGGAGAGAACTAAGCCTATGCATACTATAGCAGCCCTTGGTCTGGCAGCTGGACAGCCATGCTGCCAGGGAAATCTATTCCTGCACTTGGCTACCGAACAAACAAGCAGCCGAGGAAAGAATCCTTTTGTGGCATTGACTACCGGCCAGACCGATGCGGCGATCAAAGAAGAGCCAACTGAGCAGGCTGCTGTCGCACCTGTGATGTCACAAGTACATCTGTATCCTGTGCAAGACATAAAGGAGGCCAAGAAAGAGCCTTCGGGCCTCAGATTTCAGGAATAGGATGGTGAGGATGATTCTGAAAATGCAGATTCACAATTACAGGCCCCAGTCCAGATTGTGAGTGACTTACTTGTTGACACAAATGGACGACCTTGTGTGAAGGCCATGGTAAGGGGCCACCACCTCAACATGCTTCTGGATAACAGAGCAGCCATGTCAGTTCTCCATGATGAGAACCCAGCCTCATTGGACTGGTCTACCAGATGGAAGACCAGTGCACAGGGTGTGGATGGAACTCAGCTACACACCTATCGATCTGTTGCTCTGCCTGTGGTGGTAGGCCACTTCAGGACTGATTTTGCCTTTGACCTCATGGTATTACATCATCACCCCAGTATACTGGGAATTGACTTTCTTGCACTACATGGCTGTGTAGTGGACCTTGCCAGTAGGCTACTTCTTCAGATCAAAGGACAATGCCATGCTGTCACCATTCCAGACTCACACGTAGTGGCAGCCATCTCCCATAACAAGAAGGGGTATGATGTCATGGCTTTGTTCAAAAGTCATAACCTGTTTTCTGAACTTGCACCTTTGCTGCAAAAATACCTTGATGTGTTTGCTACCAACAAGCATGATTGTGGTAGGATGCACACCACCACTGAGATTCCAGGATCTATTCCTGTGAGTCAAAAGCAGTATCCATTTTCTGCTGAAGCCTTGCCCTCATTGAGGGAGACCATCCAATCAGTGCTACAATAAGGAGTGATTAGGACTTGTGTCTCAACTGTCAATTTACCCATTTGGCCTGTGAAAAAAGCCAAATGGAGCTTGGAGACTCACAATTGATTACAGGAAACTTAATCAAGTCACTCCCAGTTGTGCCCCAACAATAGCATCAGCACCTGGTATACTCAAGTTGCTGACACCCAAAAAAAGTGGTTCTCAGTTCTTGACATCTCTAATGGGTTTTGGTCACTCCCATTAGCACAGATGAGTCAATACAAATTTGCCTTCACCTTTGATGGGTACCAGTACACCTGGACCTGACTTCCCCAGGGCTTCCACAACTGCCCTTCCCTTTTCCATCTCCACATGATGGATGCCCTACAGGGGTTCTCCACACCCCAGTGACTCCTGCAGTATGTGGATGACTTGCTTCTAGCAACCACCATGAAGGAAGATCATTTGGCCCTTCTAGATGAACTTCTATCTCTCCTCCAGACAGCAGGCCTCAAGTACAATCCCTCTAAGGCACAATTGTGTGAAAAAGAGATAATCTTCCTTAGCCTGCATATGACAGACCAAGGCAGAAGTCCAGCTGTCAAAAAGATCCAGGGCTTGCAAGATCTGCCACTTCCTACTAGCGTGGCAACACTCAGACGCTTCCTAGGAATGGTAAACTATTCTAGGGATTTTATCCCTGACTTTGCCATGAAGGCTGCTCCCTTGTATGAACTTCTGAAAAGGACTTTCCATGGACATGGGGCCCCACTCACACTGAAGCTGTGACACAGCTCAAACAGCCCTTAGCCTCAGCCCCAGCACTGATTAACCCCAACCCAAACCTTCCCTTCTGTTTGGAAACTGCTACCTCTGATGTGGTCATTTCTGTAGTGCTGGCACAAAAGTACAATGGATACCACAGGCCCATTGCCTATGCATCTCAGATGCTGTCCCCAGTAGAGAGAAAATATAGCCTATGTGAAAGAACACTTTTGGCAACCTTCTGGGCTGTCAAACATTTTCTGTACATCATCGGGTATGCTTGTATTGTTCTGCATACCTGTCACACCCCAACTAACTTTTTGCTTTCAGACAAAGTAGAAGATGGTTCAGTGTCTAACACCTGACTCACCCACTTGTCTTTGCTTTTGCAGGACAGGAACATTAAAGTACTGACTGTTAAAATGCCCGCAGTCTTGGCCCTTGGCCTACTCTATACAGGCACGCCCCATGACTGTGCCCTCCAACCTCCGGACTTACCTGAGCCGGGACCATTCTTACCTGCTATATCAGATGTTCTGGAAGCTACCAGCATGTACTGTATCTTTACAGACAGCTCCACCTCCTATGTAGATGGAGAGCAGGTGGCAGGATTTGGAGTGCTCATTTTAGACGAAGAAGGTGATTTTAGATGCATTTCTAGGAAATGCACTGTTATCTCCTCACGGTATGCTGAATTGGGAGCTGTGGCCTGTGCTTTGGAGGTCACGCCCCATGGTGACAAGGATGCCATCATCCTTGCAGACTCCAGCTTGGTCTGCTATTCCTTACTGAGTTCCTACCATTCTGGGAGAAAAATAACTTTACATCCTCTGATGGCACACCTGTCAAATACAGGGATCTGTTTGTGTATATACACATCCTGACACAACAGTTTACTCATAAACTGTACATCCAGAAGGTAAAGACTCACTGTAAATCTGACCCTTACCATGAATTCAATGGCCAAGCGGACTCGCTTGCCAAAGCAGGCACTCGAGGGGGGGAGACATGGACAATGACTCACCCAATAGCTGTAGCAGCTATAGTAGCTGCTAACACCAGGCAGAAACCAGTACCAGAACCTCCACTAGACCTTTCTGCTGCACAGAAATCTGACTCAGAATTAAAGGATGTGTTCAAGTTCTTGGACAAGGGAATTGAACAACCACTACCTGTTGGTAGTCCATACAAGAGACACTGTGACAACATACACTTCTCTAGAGATCAGAAACTCATCTGGTATCGAAAAAAGGACACAGGTGACAAATTGTGGGTTAAACCACAATCTCTGTGAACCAAATTCATCCATATGGTTCATGATACCCCCACTGGTAGACACCAGGGGGCAGAAAATACCCTCCAGAAACTCAAAACTGTTGTCTGGTGGCCTGGCATGGCCAAAGATGTAGAGCACTATGTGGACAACTGCATAGTGTGCACCCAGAACAATCCAATTTTGGTGAAAAGAAACACAAAATTGCTGCCCCAAAGGCAAACTGAACCATGGAATGTGATACAAATTGATTTAATTGGCCCCCTTACCTAATCCAGTAAGAACAACAAGTATGCACTTGTTGTCACACATTTGTTTTCTAAGTGGGTAGAAACATTTCCCACTAAGACAAACTGCCAAGATCCTGGTGGATCAATTGTTCTCCTGGTGGGGCTTACCCTTAAAGGTAGACTCAGACCAGGAACCAGTTTTACAGCTGAGCTGATGACGCAGACACTCCAGCTACTTGGAGTAGATAAGAAATTCCACATCCCTTACTATCCTCAATCCTCAGGCCAGGTAGAAAGAGCCAACAGAAGAATTAAACAGATGTTATGCAAATTCATCAATGACAATCCGAAGGATTGGGATTTCCTCTTGCCTCTACTCCTGATGGTAATTAGGGGCACTCCTGCAGCCCCTACTCAGTGCACACTTTACAAGGTTATGACTGGTAGAGCTATGAGATTACCTGAGCACCTGTTGATTGATCTCCACACCCCTACTACAGATCAAGTATCTGTAGACAAGTACATTGAAAAGCTTCATGATGACATCATGAAGACACATCTATTTGCTGCCAACCAAATGGGCAAGGTTCAACAACAAGCTAAAGCTCATTTTGATAAACATGTCAAAGAAGTCAACTGGCAAGTTGGAAACCAAGTTATGCTTCTCCAATACAGACAACTCACTCATTCCTTTGCCAGTAAATGGGAAGGCCCATACCCCATGTCGATAAACTCAGTCCTGCTGTTTATCAGGTCCAAGTTCACCAGCAAAAGAAGACCACTGACAAGTGGTTCCATGCTAATCAGCTCAAGTCGTACAAAGATGATTAAACCTACTTTTCCTAACCCACTTAGGGTGGAATAGTACCCCACACTTAACAAGCCTTTTCTGTTTTCTTGCAGATACACTGGCAAGATGGGTATCTTGTACCTCCTCATCTTGGTGGGACTACTATGATTTCCCCTAACAGAATCCCAGAATAAACCCCTGTCAACACACAGACAACGCATCCAACATTTGTTTAGCAAACCTGAACATACAGCCCCAATGGGAGTTCATATTAACGTACCCAACAAAATGATTACTGTTAAAGAAGGCTCAGACACCTATCTTGATGTCATGGTAGTAGCTCCAGACAGATCCATCCTTTCCATTCATACTAGGGTTCATACTAGGGTTGGAATAGATGTACAGAAGGTTTTTAACCCATATTAGTACATCTCCAGCATGCTGGTGTTTAGTACCACTTACTTAATAAATAGGAATCTAGTTTTTTTTAAAAGGATTCTAAATTTCTAGCATATACTTTTTGATTTGGTAGGGAGTGTCACAAACTCACTCAGCAGATCAGGCCCTCTACTCCCAAAGTGCCAACCTCTGAACGCAGTCTTGTGAACAGTGTAACAGACAAGGTAACCCTCTTGTCTGTTTTTGTGAGTTTGGGTCAACCTTTGGTCTCAGTTCTGGAGGGATTCAAACTGTAACCTCTTGCTAGCATACCCAATGCACAGGCTCAGATATATCTGTCTTCGGGGAGCCAGATATCTTTGCCTATGGGCACCTAACCAGGTATTCAGAGATGAACCCTTAAAACTTAATAAAGACCTCAGATTTAAAATGCTTCTGTTTCCAGTTTGGTACCACCATACAAGCTTATGTCTGCTGAACCATAAAATATTTCTTACAAAAGAAAGCAATTCAAAGACAGACCAGGTTTGCTCTAAAATTTGAGTTTTTACTAAAATATATAATAATACGTCAAACATACAATACAGAACTCTTATATCAAAAGACATACAAATCTTTAAAATAAATCAAGGTTTAAAACTGTGCAATTCCTACAGCTATATTTAGATTTTGTCTAGCTTTCTAAATACCTGTTTTCAGTGCTCAGATGTTTCCTTAGTCAGTGTCAGATACAAATGCAACTCTATAGTGAAAGAGAATAATCTTTTCAAACAGTATTGGCCAACCCCTCTTTTTGATGAAGTCATCCAGCCCCTCCTCTGGTCAAATCTCTAATAAAAATATATTTTTATACAACCACAGGATGAAATTTTATTAATCTATACTATACAGCTATACAGGATGTATTAATTCTGCAACCTTAGCATAACTCAAGTTTCAATGACACCTCTTTTGATCTCATGCTGTACCCTCTTCACACAGGCTTCATAGGGTCATTTACAACCTTACACCTCTATGTAACATCCTAGCTTCCCTTATTTTAATGTCATAAACCTAGTTTATGATTTCTCTTTTAACAAAATTAACTTAACAACTCTGTAATTAGCTCAGAGAAACAGAATCCTTAATAAAAGTCTTCCAGTAACACATTGTCTCTAAAATGACTGAGTGTGTGATACAATGCTGTCAGCAGTTCTCTTGGCCTGCATCTGTCAGCTAAAATCTGGGAGGGGGGGATGAGAGAGGTCATTCCCAGAGCATTTGAATCCTCAGCAGAGACATTAATACATTTTACATTAAAACAATATAATACAGCACTCAGAACTGGCTGTCTACATCACAGGGAGATCCACAAAGGAATAATCCTTTTGTGTATAAAAGAAACGTCTAAGGTCCCTTTTAGGAAACGTTAACAGGAGTTGGTATATGTGACTTCTCAAGTCACAGTTTCTAGTATTAAAAGTCATATCCATGTCTCATTAGATTTGTATCCTTATGAATTATGTACATGAGCAACAGATCACCCCGAACTCTTCTTAATTCCAAAGAGTACATTCTTAAATCAAGTAATCTCTGATTGTAGCTCCAGTCATTCATACCATCAATCATTTTAGTAAGCCTTCTCTGAATCCCCTCCAATCTGTTTATATCCCTTCTCAAATGGTAGCTCCATAAGGGTGAACAATAGTCCAAATGAGGTCTGATGTAAGTTATGTATGAAGGAATAATACAATCTTTATTTCTTGTAACAAAAGCCTTCTTAATGCCTTCTATCAAATTATTTGCCTTATTTACAAGTTGTCTACAATGGGTACCAAAAGATAAATCTGATGTTATGATTATTCCAAGATCTTTTTCAGAAGTTACAGCTTTCAATATATTACCATCTAAGGTGTACTGATGTTTGGTATTGTGTTTGCCCAGATGCATGACAACACATTTCTCTGCATTATAAGTCATGTAATTGTGTTGTGCCCACTTTCCTAGAAGTACCAGATCATTTTCCACATTTTTTATATTATCAGTTGTTACATTTGCTGCTATTTTAGTGCCATCAGTGAATTTTATTATAAAGTTACTTAAGTTAAGTGTCATGTCAGAAATAAAAATAGAAAACAGTACAGGACCCAGTACCGATCCCTGATGCACCCCACTTGTGACCGGACCTGTTTTTGAGTAGTGTCCTCCGATACATACTGTTTGGGTACAGCAACATAACCATTGGGCAACCCAGTTTACCAAGGTACTATTTATCCCTAGTTTATACATTGTTTCTATTAATATTAAATGTGGAACTTTATTGAAAGCCTTACAAAAGTGTAAATAAATGATGTCAATCTTTTTTTGTCATTAAGTTATTTTACTAACTTTTTCGTAAAAAAACAAATTGCTTGTAAGACAGGATCTTTGTTTTTTGAACCCGTGTTGGGTGTTTTCTAGTAGTTTTTTATTTTCCATATCTTATTCTAACTTGGTTTTGAATAAAGACTCAAAAATGTCACCAAAAATACTTGTTAGACTTATTGGCCTATAATTTTCTACTAAACTTCGATTTCCTTTTTTAAAAGGGGGAGTCACTGTTGCTGTTTTCCAATCACTTGGGACACATCCTGAATATAAGGAACGATTGAATATTTTGTGTAATGGCTCTACCAGCCAATTTGATAGTTCTTTAATTAATCTAGGATGGAGCTTGTCTGGTCAAGGTGACTTATTTATATTTATATTATCTAATTTCGTTTTAATATCCAGTTTTGTTGTTTCAGTCAATGCCTCATTGTTTATTGAATTTTGTAAGATATTTGGATATGGGGAACTGGTTTTATTAAATATTGGACAAAAATATAAGTTTAATTCGTCAGCCATTTTCTCTGCTTCATTGTTTTTGTGCCTATATTCAATGGTCCTATTCATCTCGGCATTGTTTTTTTGTTATTCACATAGGAATAAAAAATGTTCCCCCATCTTTTATGTAAGGTAGTTTAAATTCAATTTTCTTTTTTTATAATCTAATTTTGTGTTTACATTCCTTAAGTATCTTCTTATATCTGTGTTTGTTATAACCATTGTTATCCCTGGATAATGCCCTTTATGCTCTTCTTTTCTGGGTCAATAGATTCAAAATTTTAGGTGTAAACCAAATTGGTATTTTTCCTTTCTTACTGTAAGATATTTTATTATTTTATTTATTTATTAGCTTTTGGTGACCAAGTAAGTGCATTAGGCAATATACCTGCCTATTTTCAAGCATGACCTGGGAGAGTTCAAGATACAGTTATAGGAAACATACACTGAAACATACAGGCATTTCAAACAATTGTAACAGATATTCTCACAGGGATAGACATAGCATTTTATGACAACAGGTCCATCCATGCAGGGATGTTTTATAAAGTCAGGCATAATTGGAAGGCATACAAGTGTAAGGCAAAACTAAAATCAAGTCAGCTTGGATGAGGCAGGAAGGGGACAGACACAAGTATCAAGTGCTAAGAGGTGAGAGAGGAGTACTGATTTAAAGGAAGAGTGGGACAAGTTGTTCTTCAGGCAGTGGGGGAGAGAATTCCAGGTTTTGGGAGCAAAGTGGGTGAATGCTTGTTCACCTATTTTTGTAGTGCAACATGAGACTGCGAGCAAAGGCAGATGGGAGGACCTTAGAGGACAGGAGTGTTGCACTGGGTTAAACATGGATGCTATAGCTGAAGGGCAGGGAGTTCTAGTTATAGAATCTAGGAAGCAGCTCAGTGAGAAAAGGCACCATGATTCAGGTGATAGCCAGTGCAGGGCGAAGCAGAGGAGACAGTGGTGGGTGAGGCGAGGGGCAGACAGAGCAAATCTGCAAGTATTATTGTAGGTGGTGTCTCACTTATGGAGAATAGCAGAGGCAGCATGAGAAAGGATGGAAAGGGTGTAGAGAAGCCCTGGAAGGAGGACACCTCTGGCCACCGATACCCTAGCTGCAGGGGTTAATAAGTGGCACATATGGTATGCTGCCCCAATTTTTATGTTTGTGGACTGACATACTTTGTTAATGTGAGCAGAGAAATCAAGTGCCAGATCCAGTGTCACCCCAAGGTACTTAAAAGAGCACGTGGTCATGATGGCAGCACTGTCCTGGCATAGAACACGAAACATAGGGAACAAGGCCTGTACTTTTTTAGAAGACCTGAAAAGCATGGCTTGGGTTTAGGTGAGGTTAAGGACAAGAGAGTTGAGAGAGAACCAGGACTGAAGGTGTTGAAACCCAGAGGCGAGATGATCATTGAGGTAGGGAATTGAGCAAGAAGCAGAGAAAAGTACGAGGTCATCTGCATACATAATGGAGCTACAGTGGGGTATGGAAGTATGGATATCATTTACGAAGATTGAGAATAACAGTGGCCCGAGGATAGATCCTTGAGGGACACCTGCAGAGATAGGGGCAGGAGACGAATGAGTTTTGCAATGGGAAACAAACTGGGACCGGTCATGTAGGTAACCTTAGAGCCAGGTTATAGTGGGTTCAGAGGCCCCAAGAGTATGCAGCTTATCTAGGAGAAGAGTATGATTAACTAAGTCAAAAGCCTTGGTTAGGTCAATGAACACTGAACCAGTAAGCATACCTTTGTCCATATTTGACTTAACCTCACTGGTGAATAGGGTGAGTGCGGTTGTGGTGCTATGACCAGTCCTGAACCTGTGTTGAACTGGTGACTGAAGATTGAATATGTATTGTTTCTAATTCAAGTATTTTGTTTTTTATCTTTGTCTAAATTTGTTCAGGAGGCGTGGATCCATTTTCCCAGTTCCATTGATTTAGTTGTTCCAAGATTTTTTAAAAGTTTGCTCTATTATAATCTTTAAATATTGTTTTACCTATTATTTTCTTGGAATTTACAGTATTTTTGTATTCAACATTATGATCTGGTGATCACTGTTTGCTAATGGTGGTCTGATTTTAATATTTGTAATTTGCTCAGAAATATCTGTTAATTCTAAATCTAATATATTTCTATTCCTTGTAGGTTCTGTAACTAATTGATGAATGCCATTGATCCAGAAGCAAATGATTTGATACCTTTTAATGGACCAACATAGATGTAACAAGAACAAAGTGCTCTAGCTTTCAGACCAACCAGTCCTTCTTCAGAAGCTCAACATTCACATGTATCCAGAAAAGTTTCACCGCAAATGCTGGTAGCTGTTTTGTTAGTCCAATCTATTCTAGGGAGATTGAAATCTCCCAATAATATTAATTCAGTATTATTAACTTTGGTGTTAATTTCATTTAAGATACTTTTATGCATTATAGCATCTGTGTACAGTGGCCGGTAGCAAACTACAATACACAATTTGTTTTGCCTTTTTCTAGAAATTTCAACCCACAGAATTTCTATCTGGCTACTACCAGGTGATTCTTCAATTGTTTTATAAGTAATATTATTTTTTATAAATAGTGCAGCCCCTCATCCTCTCTTATTGGATCTGTTCTTAAATAAGGTATTGTAACCTTGTATGTTTGTATTCCAACTAGAGGTTCCCCCCACCAGGTCTCTGTAACTGTAACAGCATCAATGTTTTCTTCATTCATTATTAATTCCAGTTCATCTAGCTTGGTACAATGCAAACTTCTTGCATTAGTTAACAAGAATGACAAGCCCCTATTATTACAGTTTCTGTTATTATGTTTTGTTTTATTATGATATTCCTTACCAGCCATATTGACCCATTGCCTCCCAGGATCTAGTTTTTTCCCTTTTGCATATTTTGAAGAGTCTTGTGAAAGATACACCCCAATAATCTTGTGCCTTGTCTGCTGAGGTGTAGTCCATCAAAACCATATAGTTGTGGACTATTTTCAAAAAGTTCCCAGGATCTAATACATTCTATATCATTCATAAGACACCAGTTACATAGCCAGTTATTGTATGTCTTGATTTTTTTTGTTTTTGTATAAGTTGCTCTTGGGACTGGTAGTACTTCAATATGATTGGTGTCACATTTAAGCTTTTCAGTGTTTGTATCATGTCTTTCATATCTGTAATTATGTCCTCTACCCATGGCTACTAAAATCATTAGTACCAACATGTATGATGGCAGTTTGATTGTTCATTGTATTATGACAAATACCAGGAAGCATAGTTGTTATATCTTTTATTTTAGCACTGCTATAACTGCAACTCATATTATTTTCTTTATTTCCTCTTGTGGAAAATCTATCTGTGTACTTGATTATAGAGTCTCCTAATATATATATTTTGTCTTTTGTTTGCTGTCCTACGTTGCCATCACTCATATATATGTTTTCCCCATTTTCTTCCACTGTGCCTTCTAGACCAATGTGATTTATTCTACCTAATGTGTCAGCTGGATTAATTTGGCTACTAATAATAACTGGCTTTACTGGCTGTATTAGAGGGGCAGTGTTACATGGACTGACATCCAGCAATGATGTTGTGGGGGGGGGGGGGAGAACCACCCTGGGTTTGTAAAGCTTCATCTTCACCTAGTTGTATAAGTGGGTCAAAACTATTTTGTATGGGAAGTTGGAATTTGTTTGCTTTTCTTCCCTTTTTTAATGGCCTCCTACTTTGAACCTGGTTCCATGATTCTGTCTCTTCATCTCCCTCATCATCTCTAATCCTTTTTTATTTAAGGTACTTGTATCTTTGTAAAGTCCACCATCATTTTGATCATGAGTTCTCTGGGTTGAAGGGGGTGTTATTAATGTTTGGCATATGATTTGTTTAGTAGAGATTGCTTCTTCATTGTACATTTGTTGACAGTTTTGACTGTTTTCCTAATTTTCATAATTTTTTAACCTTCGTGCCATTTGTTGGCCAATTTCCAATGCTTATAGTCTGGTGCTAAAGGTCATGATTTCTGCCTGCATATCAGCATTTTGTTTATATTTATAGCATGTGAATGGTGTTTCAGTGATATGCACTTCGCTAAATAGGTACATATACAATCTATGCAATGGTTTCCCATCTTTCCTGCCTACTATGTGACAATGTCCATTTTTTTGTAATTACTAAAACCCCATGATAGATTACAACTGAGAATGTCAGTATACTAATTATAGTTAAAACGTGATTTCCTATGTTCTCTCCCTTGCACTTACAACCGGTGTTATTTGCTTGTACTCTTATCTCAGTGTACTGAGGCCTACCTGGGAATGGCGTAGTTTATCTTATGAATGTCTTACTTGCTCTACATGCTCAACATGCATAACACGCACAGATGCGCATGTCTCTGCATGCGTGAATGCGCGTCCTGCCTGCGCTCGCCCATTCACTGCAGGGTGAGTTTAAATGCCAAAATTAGCCCCAGAAGTAACTGTTAGGGGTCACAACACCCTCATAACACCTATAGCGCCATAAGTCTTAAGGGAATAGAAGTTTAAACGTGTCAGAAGTACACTGACACAGGCGCTCACCTTTACAATAAAATATTCCCTTAGAACACTGTTTAGTCAGGTGCAAGCACCAGTACTCTCTTCCTACGAGATATAGGGCTCAAACAATTTACATATACACAAAATGCTTCATTTAAAAATGCAAATGTCAGTGCTGCATACAATATGCACAGCTAGTGTGCTGGGGTTTTTGTCAGAAGCACACTGGGAAACTAACATTAATGGCTACACACTCCCTGTAGCTCACCTATTCAAAGGTACTTTCCAAGGATGACCTAACACTGACATATCTAGAAATGGTACTCTTTCTATTCGACAGACTTCCCCCAGACACTCTGATTGTTATAACCTTACTGCTCTCATAGATCCTGCTTGGTGTGACCGCCTCACCTCGGAGGAGGAACATGCCTTCTGTCTTCACAACTATGTAGCTACTGAAGCTCTTTTTCTTTCTGTAGTCTCACCCACTGAAGAAGAAATGACTGACTGCCCTCCCCAGGAGGAAGATCCTCCTAGTGGTCTGACTGCCACTTCCCTTCCAGGAGCCTTGATTAATAATGTACAATTTATGCATGTACCAGTTATTTTCAATCTTATACATTGGAATATGGCTGAGATTGGTCTCTGGCACATGACCAATACTTCTAAATTTTACAGTATGATGCTTACAGATATTGTATCTGCATATCAAACACATACTAATGATCCTGTCAGTGGCCATCATACTACTGATCATGTAGGGGTTTTTCGACCCGCACCTAATGCTAAATTTTGACCACGCACTAGGCGTGACACTGCAGATGTTACTGGTGCAGCAGGCACAATTTATGGCCTTTTTGGCTCAGGCATATCTATTTGGAATAGAGCAGACATAGCTGCTATTAAAGCACAAACTCTTAATTTTCAGCAAGCTGTGAAGAATTATATCCTACCCCCACTGTTACATGGTGTAGATGGTTTAAGTAAGGAAGAATGCTTCACCGTATATAACATGCAGGAAATTACCAAAGGGTTCAATGATACTAAAAATAAGATTAACGAACTGATTTTTCAAAATAATAAGGAGGTAGACGTGCAATATATAGCCCGTGAACCTTTTTGCTTCACTTATAGCTCTTATGTAATTTTCACCGTTAACAATCTCTTCGGTGACTTGGAAACAGGACTCATCTGAGATCTCATCCATGACAGATGAATGGTAAATGGTATGGTCCTCATTGCAAATTCAATGGTTGCATAACTATTTGTTTAGCAAACAATGTTAACATTTCTATGTCTACATCTAGAAACCTTAGGTATGTTTCCAGATATCCAAACCAAGCCCCTTGCTACTTTACTAAGACTTATTCTATCCATGACAACATGTTTGTCATGTTCACTGTGTCACTACCCTGTTTAGATCATGTTACATCTGTTTTTGATAAATTGGCAGTGATTAATTCCATTGGACATCATGATAAGGGCATCTATCATGAAAGAATGGAATTGCCCTCATTACTTGTCTACCATTCTGTGCTCCAAGCCTGGGTGGCACTCCAAATGAACTGTTGTGCCAAGAAAGGATATTATTATCAATGCCGCTGTGATGTCTACAATATTATGAAACCAGTGTGTGGATATTCCCCTAAACACCTTGACTGGGCCTTTACCTTGGGTGATGAATTGCCATTGAACCTTGCTGATGTTGATGAGGATGACGAGTCCAAATCTGCACAAGCTGCATCTTCTGCACCTGATGCCGAAACTGCGAAATCCTGAAGCTACCTAGAAGAGGTACATCGCTTCACTTCATGGCTCACCAACCAGTCTTTTTCCTGTCCGATACGTCTACAGCGATGGAGGGTACCAACTGTATGAGTTACCTATAATTCTGATGGGCAGTATTGTGTAGTGACAAATCACAAAACCTTTGCTTATGGTCAAAAATCTTGTGTTATTGAAATGTCTAACTTCTGTTTTACTCCATAGTAGAAAACAGTCCTAGGTTACACTGTCATAACTCCTGTTCCTCTCCATGAACCAGATGTTATTGATACCGATCTGCAATACTTATGTGCCTTGTCTCAATACTTGCCCGTGCTTAACATGCACATTGACCCTTTGACATCTCTTTTAGCTAGAAAGGATTCACATTTGATTTATATCAGTAATAATATTTCTCAAGCTGGCGAGTGGCGATGCCTTTAATGCGTTTATTCATGATGCTGATTTAAGTACTGCTGTATCCAATACCTGGTTAGAACTCACTTTTAAAGCTTTTGTTATTATTCAAACATTTTTGATTGTTTTTCTGATAATAACCCTCTGCTGCCCGCGATGTACTCTAAGACAACACCGAGAACAACTCGAATTCCTTTACAAGGGTCATGCGTCAGGCTTGTAAACATCTTTTTTTAGCTCCATCTTACTACTTACCTAGGCTTGTTGCCCCTTCTGAGGCAACAAGGGGGGAAATGTTATCCATGGACCAGCACCCCTGATTGTACCACCACCTCTCGGATGGCAACACATATGTAGGTATATGTACTAATCTTAGGGCACAGACACTTATCATATAAGCATAAGTGTCAGGATTTGAGTTCTACTGTACCTTTGCAATGCGTATTATGCTTCACTATATTCTCACAATATATTGCACCACTGGGAGATGTTTTCCATTATATTTTTATTGTATAATTATTAGTTCGGCAACAGTGCCATCTTTAGTGCTTGTGCACAACTGTAACTGCATGTGACCTTGGAAGCATCACAGACCTTATTGTTCACTTTATCTTCTGATAGCTAAGCAACTTCTTATATTAGTTAGGATGGATACTGATACCACCTGTTTTTAGCCAATTACTTGCTTTTTATATATCTTCTTTTATTGTTGTCATGGTTATTATCAGGGTATAAGACCCCTTGCACCACATATTTTCCCTCAGAAAGACTTGACTGCGCCTATAGGTAAGGAAACTGGATACTCTCCCAGTGATTACACTGTTGGTTGTAAGCCTGTATTATTCTTATTTACCAGTAATAAATTACATTTATCATCTGGACACCACTTGCCTGTTGCCTCTTCCTTTTGTGCAATTCCAACAAGAATCTGAGAAAGGTAATTCTATTACCCAGTTACACATTATTCAAGTTTAAATATCACTTAATATTTCAGGAAGCTTTGTCATACATCTTATACCTGGGCACAGACAAACAAGGAAGTAACAGATTCTTTTTTACTAGTATGAGACTATAGTGTGAGGCTAGGGTAGCTATCCTAACATAGATTGACATTATATTTAGTACTCTTCCATTGAGGTTGGTGCAATCAGGAAGGTTTGAGAAGATCTTTAGTATATAAGGAATGGATCTGATTCATTTTACTCTCTATGAACTGCAGATATCACTCGCAGATATTCAGAAATGTATGGGCTGCTTTTGAGAATAAGTATTGCATCCTATAGTTCATGGCCAGTCCTTCCATTGCTTTATACCATTCCATTAATACTGGAGCATCTGGGGATCTCCATTTCCTGAGTAACAATATTTTGGCTTCTATTGTGGCTAGAAGTAGCCACTGCTGCTGGTAGTTGTTCAGAGGAGCAGTCTTGCTAGGTATTCCTAATACTGTCAAGGCAGGGGATAGAGGACGTTTAACTTTCAGACTGTCTGAATGGTAAAGTGTAATTCTGGACCAGAAAGGGCATCTAACTATGCACTCCCAGAGACCGTGGAGCAAATCTGCTCCTGTGGCATCACACATCTAGCAGTTATTGTAGGAAAGTAGGGGTTGTATATGCTGGCACAACAAAAATGATCTCAACTGGCATTACAGTGATGGGCTTCATGTTGACTACAAGTTGCAGTTGGCATGGAGCTGCACTGTTTGAGACCATTTTTTACATTGGGGGGCTTTGCCCCCCCACCCCCGAACTAATGGATTCTAACTCCAGGTCGGAGTTAGTTTGGGGAGGGGGTGCAAGTCAGGGGAAGTGGTTGCCCCCTTCCAGAGGCACTTCTACAGCAGTGTGGTGCTGTAGTCGATATTGATACATGTCACCATAGAAATGTCACTGTAAGGGTGGCATACCGGAAAGTAGGACCATTGACTTCAGTACTTTGGATGTGCAATACCACTGCTGCAGAAATTTTAATTAATAAACTACGCTGGTCATTGCAGGCTGTGTGTGCTAGCACCCAGCATTTTTCCAATCCTCATCAGTGAGATCTATACACAGCCTGTCTTGCCATTTCAGTTTGGCTGAAAGTGAGGGGTCTTTCCCTTCATCCCCAATCATCTTTAGTTTGTGACCAGCTAAGCCGTTCTGTTTTCTAACCCAGCCATGAGGAGGGAATCTAGTACATTTCTTTTTGGGCATCTTTCTACAGTACATGTAGAGCAGGTTCATCTTTTTTGTCTTCCCACAAGGGGTATAAACTCCTTAATTGGAAGTATCACCAGAAGTCTTCCTTAGGGAGACCATGTTTCCTTTGAATTCTTGGAAGGTAGCTACTGTCTTTTCCATTTTTTCCAGTATGTCCCTAAAGCATGTATGTATTTAATTTGCCACTCAAGCCAGTGTATAGATTTTTTGTCAATACATAGGTGAGGGTTGTTCCACAATGGAGTGAACAGTCATATGTTTTGGCACATACTTGCTAACTTTCCCACCTTTTGCCAACAGCATGAGTCACTTCTGTGCAAACTTTTGCAGAGGGTGCCCCAAGTTCCCAGCAGGATGCATTCCCTTCAGCACTGCTTTCTCTAATACAATCCATGCTGGGGGACCAGATGTATGCTCGTCAAACATTCTACAAGTACTGGCCAGAAGAAAAGCATAGGTATAATGCTGAAAGCGAGGTAGAGACCACCCCCCTTTTGACCATGAGGCTCTTAGTTTGGCCCAGCTATACCTGGGAGGTTTGTTTTCCCATAAAAATGTCATACCAAGGTGTTAAGTTTCTGAAACCAAAGTGCTGGTATGTCAATTGGAAGATGTGCAAGAAGATAAAAAACTTGAGGGGCCACCATCATTTTAATAGTTGATATTTTTCCACCAAGGACAATTTCAGGCATTTCCACCTTTCTATCTCTGTCTGTAGGCTTGCTACTAATGGACCCATGTTCTGTGCTGCTAGCTTTTGTAGATCTTGAGTAGTTTGCACCCCAAGTATTTTGGTTCATTGGGGTCCCATGCTAGGCCAGATGTTTGCACTATAATAAGGGAAGCCACTTTGCTAAGTGGCAGTATTTCCAATTTGTTGATGTTAATACGGAGGTCTGACAGCTTTGCAAAGTCTCCCAGCATTTTGAAGATATGGGGAATGCTACTGTCCAGATTACTTGAAAGACTAAGACAGTCATCTGCATAGAGTTTTGTGTGGTGTTCAGAGACCCCCACTCTAATTCATGTAATATGTGGATGATGTCTTATGGTGGCTGCCATGGGTTCAATTGCTATGACAAAGAGCAAAGGGGATAAAGGGCATCCCTGTCTTGTCCATCTTTGCAATGTAAAGGGGTTAGACAGTATATTATTGGTGAGAAGTCTAACTGTTGGGCCTTGATACAGAGTATGGACCCAGTTTCTGAATTTTAGGCCAAAATTACTATGGTCCAATACCACATGCAGAACTCCCACTCCACAGAATCAAAAACTTTTTCAAAGTCTACTGTCACTGCTGCAGCCAGAGTGGGAAGATCTGAAGCAGTCTGCATCAGAGTAATGAAGGCCTTTAGGTAGTCCGAGCTGGCTCTCCCTTTTACAAAACCCACTTTTGCAGGATGGACTATGTGAGGGAGGGAGGATTTTCTCTAATCTGGTTGCTAAAGCTTTAGCCAGAATTTTGGCATCGATGTTTTTGAGGGATATGGGTCTGTAGCTTGGTGGTAAGGAGAGATCTTTCCCCTCTTTTGGAAGTACTGTGATAAAGGCTTCTTTAAGTGTACTAGGCCATTCTTTACAGTCATGTGCTTCCGTCAGCATGTGCAGCAGTGGGCAGGACATCTTGTCCCCTAGAAGTCAGTAGAAGTCAGCTGGGAAGCCATCCTCCCCCTTCCCCCCCACCGGAATTTATGTGGAGCCATACTCTGAATGGCTCGCTGAAGTTCGCTTCTGTAAAGGGGGCATCAATTCCTTCTTTTTGTGTGTCAGAGATTTTTGGAAGGGAAAACCTAGCCATAAACATTACAAAAGCCTCCTTATCCCGTTTTATATGGGACTTACATCGATCTCTATAGAACTTGAGCATTGTTTCACTAATGGCCTTTGGGTCTCTAAAGACTTTGCCTGCCTTATCCTTAAGCTGAGATACAGTATGCATCTGTCAGCTTGCTGTTTCCTTAACCTGAAAGCCAGCAGTTTGCTGGCCTTTTCTCCACTGGCCCAGTACCTGTGTTTTAGTCTCTGTAGTTGCAGCTCATCTATCCTGGTGGTCAGTAGATTATGTTGCATATGCAGAGATGAAATCTCATATATCAGATCAGGATTATGCAGTTGCTTGGGGGTTTTTTTGTACATGGCCTCCTCCTGTGCCAGTTTAGTTTCTAACTCTGCTGCTTCCTTGTCCCTGTTACACCGATGGAATGCAGCAAAACTAATAATCTTATACCTTCCTGGTACAGAGCCATCCACTAGAGGAACGGGTTCCCAGTGACAAGACAGACACTGTGCGTACTTACAGTCACAGAACTCACAGCTCCTAAAACAAACCAAATGTCCAAGCAAAGCTTCTTCAGACTGAAAAAAGGTTTAATGTTGTGAAAGCTCCACAGACATTTCTCTATGTACATGTGCGAGAAAAATAAAATGATGTTTAACCTGCTTCAAGGCTTTGCCAAAGTTATTACCCCCCTGTTGGTGAATTGCTTAAAGTAGCACACATTCATGAACACATTATTTCAATATATTTAAATAAGCCAATAACATTAGACAATGTGACCATCTAATAATTCATATATAAGGATAACACCAACAAGAATAAAACATTTTTTAAACACTGTGTGTTTTGCAGTGTGCTATTTACAGTCAGTTTATTTTTCTTGCACATGTACATGTCGTCTGTGGAGCTTTCACAACATTAAATTTTTTTCAGTCTGAAGAAGCTTTGCTTGGACACTTGGTTTATTTTGGGAGCTACGAGTTCCATAATCTTATCCCTTATTGTAGTTTTGAAGGCCTTCCAGATAATTGCTGGTGAGGCCATCCCCTCTGGGTTGACAATAAAGAAATTTTCAGTTTCGGCGCCCAGCTACCAACAAAAGTCTTTATCCTGCATCAGAAGGTGGTCTATTCTCCAACTCGGAGATTTAGAGGAAAGAGGGTTGTAGGAAATCTCTAGTATAACTGGGGCGTGGTCAAAAAGGTAAAGTGGGGCAGTTTTAACATCAACCACCAGAGGTGTTAATCTGGGCGATGTGAACCAGTAATCTAGCCTACTGGCCATAGCCCTGGCTGCTGAAAAATAGGTATAGTTCCTGGCGATGGGGTTAAGTAATCTCCACACATCTGTAATTTGATGTAATGCTAAGAGATCCCTTAGCATGCACAAGGACTGGAGATGTGGTTCCAGTCTGGAGTTGGATCTGTTTAGAAAGTGATCCATGGTCAGATTAAGGTTCCCCCTAGCATAATGTCGAATAATGTCAGGGTTACCGAAAGCCAGGTCCATTAGCTTTTGAGGTATTACATTGAAAAGCTATGGATAGTCCTCATTGGGTGCATAAATATGGTTTATACAATAGGGGTGAAGTGATATGGCATCAAATAAAATGCCATATCACAAGTACAGTATGATAACTAGATTGTGATGTGTACACTGTGAAAATATCAAGCACAGTGTACACATCATCACCAGTTATCAACACAGTGTGCACATCATTTCCCCCTTCCTCAAGCTGCTAAAACAAAAAGTAAAAGAAACAAAACAAAAACCAGAGCCCTGTTGTATAAAACAGATATGTGATGTCCCATTGTGTGATACCTATGTATCACAACTCATGGTTAGTGACCTCAGAAACCTCATTTGTGAGCCAAGGTCACTGTACACTCATTGTGATACATACGGTATCACATGCCAGGCCATCACATATCCCCTTAATCCTGTGATAATAGCAAGTAAAAAATCATGACTACAAAATCGCGAATCAAATATAGCTAAAATATTATTGATGAACACAAAATAACAGCACCAGGACATATCAGCGAATACTGCTGTACAAAAACTGCAATTGTTTAAATCGTGACCGGGAATCTTTTTCTACCGTGCATATCACTACCAAACAATTAAGTTCATTCTGGCTCACATTGCTTCTTACCCCCAGAATTTCCCTGTTATCAGAAACCACACATCTCTCTGGAATCAGTACTGTTGTCATTAACTAAACTGCTGAACTGCGTAGTGTTCTGATTACATGGCAGTGTTTAAAGTGATTTTAACATGGAACCAAACTAGTAAGTTGCTGCCTAAGCATGTTCAGGATTTCAGCTTGGAGTAGGCCTCTGATCCACTTCTGCTGCCATCCTACTTGGCTATCTAGCCACAAATAGCAAACCTACAGCCTATGCTGAGTAGATCTATCCTGTCCCTGCAGCAGCAGCTCAAACCTGTTAAGGTCACTCAGCAGATTGGTGAGAAGGTGAAAGGGCCTGGACAAGCAACTTGCAACCACTCCCTGCCGGGCTAAGAAAGAGCAGACTTTGTTCAGCATACTGACAGGGATGGGCTTTGCTGTGCCTTTAAGTTAGGTGTCCTGCTAAGTTACAAGAGATGGGGGGGGGGCTTCAGGCGCTCACATCCTAGACAAGAGGAGGCCTTTTGAAGTAAGGCCTCTTGCTCCACTCCTCAGTTGATCACAGCCAGACTGTCTGATCACCCACAGCTTCTCACTCATCGTCCTACTTCTTTGGAGCACTGTCTAGTGCAGCATACTAGGCACTGGTGAGAAATGTGCAGTGGCCAGGATATCTATATTTACACCAGCGTCACATTAACAACGGTGATTTTGTGCAGGCACTATTTGTTGATTCGCCAAAATGTACATGCTATTAAATCAACCGCGATTATATTTTCACAATTTTCACATGGAACTAAGCTTCCTAGTAGAGTAGGTTAAGAAAAGTACCAGAGATGGGTTTATTCTTGATTCATAATCTCAGATAGAGCATGGAGGATCCACTATGGCCCACCAACCACAGCTCAGTGTGGTTTAGTTTAGCAAGGACAATGGTCTTGGACTTCAGGAAAGTGGATTTTTTGAAGAATGGGAGTAATTCTTAGCAAAAGGTTACTGGGGGTAGGGGAAGCAATAAGAGTAAATGCCAACTGGGACATCACCAAGAAGGCATTAAACAAAGTAACCAATTTCTGTATGAGGCAGATGAAAAAAACAAAAACTGTAAAAAAATGGTTTCTTGGGAAATGAAGGAGGCAATAATGGTGAAAAGGGCAGCATTTAGAAAGTAGAAGAGGGAACAGCAACATGAATGCAGAAAGGTCTATATAGAGAAATTAAAAGCCAATAAAATGGAGAGGAAAACTAAGGCTTACACACAGCTGTGAATAACAGAAGGGGTTGAGGAGATCAACTAAGTGTCAAAGCCCCGTTTCATTATGTTAATTGAAAGAGGAAGACAAAGGAAAGAAAAGTTAGATTGGGAAAAGGAGGGTTGTGAGAGTTGGAAGATGGGAAGAAGACAGATATCCTGAACAAGTATTTATGTTAAGTCTTCACAGGGGAGGGAAGACTGCTCCTAGGACATGGGGTGCGCACCAAAGTGGAGAGGGGACAGGGACTGGAGATGGGGTTTGTTATGGTAGAGAGAGAGTGCTAAAGGGACTCGGGTCCTTGAAAGTGGAAAAATTGCTTGCCCCAGATAAGTTGCACTGAAATTGCTCAAGGAGGTTGTGCAATCCTTAGTGGTGCCACTGACTGACCTCTTTAACTGCCCCCTGGAAATAGGGAAAGTTCTGGTGGACTTTAGGATGGTCAATGTGCTGCCACTCCACAAGAGCAGGGATAGGGATGACACAGAAAATTAAAGATGAGTCATCCTAACCTTGGTCACTGGGAAGCTACTGGAGACCATTTTAAAGACAGTATAGTAGAATTCTTGGAGATCAGTTTGCTTTAGGATAGTAGACAACAAAGGTTTGTGGCAGCAAGATTGTGCCAAACTAACCTGGTTGACTATTTCTATCGGGTTACAAAGGAGTGGACAGAGGCCAGGCAGGAGATACCTAGACATCAGCAAAGCCTTTGTCTCTGTAACACAGAAGGCTCATGAAAAAGCTAGGTGATTTTGTGATAAAGGACAAACTGATCAGGTGGAGAGGAAATTGGGTGGGGGGACTCAAAAGGTGGTAGTGAATGGGGAGCACTCTGAGGTCAGGGAGGTAACAAGTGGAATACCACTCAGCTAAGTCTTGGAACTGGTTCTGTTTAATATGTTCATTTGTGACATAAGAGAGGCAGCCCCTAGTAAGATCTAATTCTCTGCAGATGACACTATGATCTGTGGCACAGTGGACACTAAGGAACTGATATGGGACATGAAAAGAAATCTGTGAAGAGAGGGATCAGGATTTGGAAATTCAAGATAAATGCTAAGAAGTGCACATTGGCAATAAAAACAAACAAAATGGAGTATTTTATGGGTGGAAAACAGTGGATTAGACCTGAGGAAATAGATTTCGGAATCATTATTAGTGATAGCCTCAAAACTACTGTTCAATGCAACAAAGCCACTGGAAATGCCAATAAGATGCTGGGGTTCATAGGAAAGGGGTTTTAAGTAGAAGGAGGGAGGTGATATTACCTCTGTCATAGAAACATAGAAAAATAGACTTTGACAGCAGATAAGGACTGCTTGGCCCACCTAGTCTGCCCATTTCCCTACCTATTGGATACATTGCAGATCCTAGTTAACCAACAGCCTACTTCTTCCTACCACTCACAAAAATTGCCTTATGTCTGTCCCTTGCATTCTTGAATTCCCCCACTGTTTTTGACCCCATGACCTCCTCAGTAAGGCTGTTCCATGTGTCCACCACCCTCTCTGTAAAAATAATTCTACATTGCCCCTGAGCCGTCCCCTCGTTTATTTTCAAATTGTATCCCTTGTTCTTGCACATCTCTTTTCTGAAAGATGCTACTCTCTTGGACTTTGTTGATTTCCTTGAGGTACTTGAAAGTTTCTATCATGTCCCCACTCTCCCTTCTTTCCTCAACGGTATACATATTAAGCTCCTTTAGTCTCTCTTCAAATGGCTTCTGGTGCAGACCCTGTACCATTTTAGTTGCCCTCCTCTAGACTGCCTCCATCCTGTTTATATCCTTGCAGAGATGGGGTCTCCAGAACTGCATGCAGTACTCCAGATGGAGTCTCGCCAACTGTTTGTACAGAGGGATAACAACTTCCTGTTTTCTACTGGTGATGCCTCTCCCTGTACATCCCAATATCTCCCCAGCCATCCTTACTGCCTTCTCATATTGCTTGCTTACTTACCTTTAGGTCATCTGATATGACTACCCCCAGGTCCCTTTCCATTTTTGTTGCTGTTAATACCTCCCCCCCCCCATTGTGTACTCTTCTCCTAGGTTTTTGTTTCCCAGGTGCATTACTTTGCACTTCCTTGTATTGAATCTAAGTTGCCATACTTTTGACCATTCCTCCAACCTTGCCAAGTCCCTTTTCATCCTTTCCACCCCTCCCCTTGTGTATAAACCCTGTTGCAGATCTTTGTGTCATCTGCAAAGAGGCATACTTTTCCTTGCAGTCCCTCTGCAATGTCACTTATAAAGACATTAAAAAGGACCAGACCCAGTATTGAACCTTGCGGTACCCCACTAGTAACCCCCCTTCTTCAGACTGAACTCTGTTTACATTACCCTCTGTGTCCGGTTGTCCAGCCACTTTTTTACTCAGGCTACCACCCTGGGACCCACTGCCAGGCTGGCTAATTTGTTTATTAATCTTTTGTGTGGAACTGTGTCAAATGCCTTGCTAAAGTCTAGGTAGGCCATGTCCACAGCCCCTCCCTGGTCTACTGCTTTGGTCACCCAGTCAAAGAAATCTATTAGATTCATCTGACATGACCTTCCTGCTGTGAATCCATACTGCCTTGGGTCCTGTGCCCCACTGGCCTCTAGGTACTGTAGTCAACAATTCTTTCTTTTAGAAGTGATTCCATCATTTTCCCTACCATTGAGGTCAAGCTAACAGGTCTGTAGTTTCCTGCCTCTGCTTTGCTCCCACTTTTGTGAAGGGGAAACACATGCGCCCTCCTACAGTACTTAGGTACCACACCATCCTCCCATGATTTATTAAAAAGGGTAGTCAGTGGTGTCACTAGTTCTCCCCTTAGTTCTTTTAGAATTCTGGGGTGAATCCCATCATCATCCCTTTTAAGGCTACACCTCAAATATTGTGCACAATTCTATTATCCACACCTAAAGAAGGAGAAATACCACCTAGAGTCTGCCCAGATGAAGGCTGCAAAAATGATCCAGGGATAACAGAAGAAATCATATGAGGAAAGGCTGGCAAGCCTAAACATGTACACACTTGAAGCCAGAAGAGAGATTGGAGACATGATAGAGACCTAATACGTATTTGCAGGGCATTAACAGAGTGGAATGTAGTGAGTGGTTCACAAAGCATGAGGGCACAGTTATGAGAGGTCACCTGTGGAAATGAAGAGGGGGAAGGTTCTAGAAGGACATAAGGATGTTCTGATTTACAGAAGGAGTAGTGGATGAGTTGAATAGATTTCCTAGTGAGCTGGGCTGCATAAAATCATTGACTGGATTCAAACACAGATGGGACAGACACAAGGAATTAACATGTACTAAGGAAAAAGGGGACAGGGGATGTTCAAGGAAGGGGGGTGTCCAAAAACTACTAAGACTATCAGTCAATAACTCTGACCCAGTGTAAGCTACTGTTGACTTCAGTTAGTCAGATGGACAGTAATGCTGGACAGAAACTGCAAATTCTAAATTCTAAATTCACAAACATTTTGCCAACTTTTCTAAAATTCCAACTTTGGCAAAATCCAAATTCTCTGAATGTGTTCTGCAAATTTTCACCCCATTCTGTGAAATTTTGTGGCTGAATTGCAAAATAATACACATGAACTATGGAATGGCAGTATTAATACATCAATCCACAATACATACAATTATTCCACAGTTCATTGATCAGGTCTATGGAATTTCTTTCCACAGTTTCATGCATTAATCCACAATTCATACATTCATTCTGCCATCCTAAGTTGGAATTTCATGAAAGTTTATTTATACCACGGGGTGAGAGCTTTCTCAGTAGGATATCCTGTGTTATTTCCACTGCAGTGAGGATAAATCCTGATGACATCAGCGGAGTGAGGATATCAACATTTATCCATATTCTGTTGATGTCACCAGAGAGATGATAACTGTACTGCAGCTTGCACTCTAAAGGAAACTGCTTCAGCAAACAGTTTATTTTTTACCAGGAGAGAGACACACTAAGCTGAAAGCTTGTTTACAGGTGCAACCTGGGAGCACAAGAAAGTTACGTGACTTGCTGAGGATTACACAGTATGCAAGTGGGGGCTGTGGGATTCAAACCCAGGTCTTCAGGTTTGCAGCTTAGAGCCTTAAACCACTGCGCAATACTGCCTCCTTAATCTTTCTCTTATCTCTTTACCACTGAAGCTGCAACTACTCAGTTAGCTTTGCAAATGATTCTCACCTGTGTCCCATTGTGTTTCTAACTTTCCTAGCCCATTACTGTGCTGATCTCAGCTTCAAAATAACCTGAATTCTAAATGAAACTCTTTTACAAAGCAGTTTCTGTTTCTCAGTGCTACCTGCAGCAATTTGTATTCTCAGTGAGCCTCTGACTCACTCAATTAGCTTTGCAAAACACTGTCAGCTGTGTTTCTCATGCCCAGTCCACTCAGAACACACACACACACACACTGAGCAGGAAACACACAGAATCAGAAAAAAATGTTCCTAAAGCTCTCACCCCTGTGGTATAAATCGCACACATGATGGGCAGATCATGGGATATGGAAAATATTCTCACTCCTGCAGATTGAGCTGTGTATTTTCACTCATGCCTTCGGTACTCATGAGAATACACAGCTCACTCTGCAGAAGTGAGAATGTTTTCCATATCCCACTGCTGCCCATCATGTATCCCCTATTTATACAATGACTTTGAGAATACAATTTTGCAAACAAATACATTTACTTTCATGAGTGACAGGCCTGGAGTGGAAATAAATCATTTATTTCAATCTTAGGTGGGTCATCAGCATTTATTTCCACTCGAGGCTGGTCACAAAGGAGCTCTGAACCAATGGGAGAAAAACTTGAATAATGCCTGATGACAACACAGTGGGATCTGTTGCAGTTAAAAACAGAGCAGTGAAATCAAACAGAAAGAGTAAAATCTTTATTGAAAGAATGAATCTTGCCAGAGAGGTACTGTCATTGTATATGTAAGCCCCCAACCCCTTGTTTTTTGCAAAATGACAGGCGGTATGCTGTTTGAATCTGACAGCATTACCAGGTGGGGACTGGGTTCGGGGAGGAATAGGTTACTAGGCACAAGGGCTAGGTTTGGCTACTCTGCACAGGGGCACCCAAGTAACTCCGAACACAGGAAGCAATAATTGTAATGTCCAATACCAGAAAATGGGATTCTAAAGTGTGGCTTTACTTACGTCCAAACAGAACAAACAAAGCATAGACGGACCCCCACGGGGCTACACTTCTGGTAATGCAGATTAAAAGAAACAAGAACACTTTTTCAACACTTCAGCCCTCAGGCTCTGAACCCACTGGGCACACAGCCTGAACTTGTACACTATTCTGGGTTTTCCCTGGCTCGGCTCCCCTGCCGGCCACTCGAACACCTTCCATATGTCATGGAAACCTTTTCTGGTGGCTCCCTAAACCACCTAAGAGCATCTCAGCTCTATCAGGGAATTATCCTTTTAATCCCACATCTGGGTACTTTCCTCAGGCACTGGCCAAGTACCTGAGAGAAAGTAAAGGTGCCACAGAGCAACTCCGTAAAGGTGAATTTGGTTACTACTGATGGGGAGTCTCCCACCTCTCGCTGCCACAATTCATACCTGGCCATTTCCCTGGACAGTAAACATCTCATTCTGTAAAGCTTGGCAATATAGATTAAGGCTAAATGTATGTCACATTTCCTCTACTTGTCTTGCTTTCCCATTGTGCTGGACTTGAACATACTTTTACTTGGCTTAGCCCATTGATCTAGGCCCCCCACTGATTAAGCAGTCCAATCCCCACTTTACTTCAGTTTTTGTGCTGGACTTGAGCCTACTTGAATTAACTGGCAAAGTCTATTACACTAGACCTCCTACAGGTTAAGTAGTCCAATCCCCACGTTCCAACAGTACAGGTGAAAAACATTGGCCCTCTGTCAGAGCGAACTCACCCTTTGGTTGCAGGTGCCCCACAGGCGATTCCTCACAGGAATTTCTCTCCCACAGCTTCTGGTGCCGCAGCACAACTTGAAAAAGGCAGCTTCTTCCCTTAGCCGGAACCAGGAGGGTTGCCCCTAGAAGAGAGGCAAACCTCCCCCCCATCCCCTCAGGGATGGGACACTTGGACCAGTAACAGTGGTCTCCACCACTTCAACAATCAGCTTCTGTGTTCCTCTTATGGCGGAAACACACACCTCCCTTACAGTAGCTCTAAAACAGAGCTTAAGGCTCTGAAAGCCTGCACACAGACTGCTGTGCTACTTCCTCTCTCCAAGACTGCACACAGACCCTGTTCAAATTCCCCAACATTCTATCCTAACTTCCAACTGCAGCACTCCAGTGTGGCTCATGCAGCTGTGAGAGTTCTATGGTGATGTCATCCCTCAGTCTCAGCTGAGACTGAGAACAGAGTGAGACAGTGTGAAATCCATTTAACTGGAGTTTCACAAGCTGCCTTCCCTGCCTACCACTAGGTCTTACTGGGATTCTAGTAACCCCGGGTAACAGGGGGGTTAAATATAAATGATATATGCCGTGGGCTGGCTGAAAATATCACATTTATTTTTATCTGCAGGGTTTGACCTCTACTGGCCTCACTCATGGCTTTGTCATTTATGAAGCCATAGAGGTCAAACCCTGCAGATAAAAATAAATGTGATATGTTTAGTCAGACCATGGCATATCCCATATTTATTTATTGAATTTTGTTGATGTGTAAACCCACTAAGACTAAAAGTCCCTTTTTCAAGGGCAACCTGGAATTAATTACATGGAAATATAACATAAAGCAGCACACAAAGTCAGATGTGCATTACAATCCATAACAACAATGAGATCACAGGGTTAGAGTTATCAACACTGGTATATACACAATTAAGTGTGAGCACACAAACAGCTCTACATTTACAAAGTAGCAGATTCAGCAGGTAGATACATTTAAATCAGTACAAGTACAGAGACTTTGTTCAAGGAGAAAAATCTTAAGTCCTTATTTAAAGCCACCAAGAGAGGAACAATTTTCAAGAGGTGCTGGTATTGTATTCCACAAATAAGAACAGAGTATGTAAAGGACCATTTGCCCACACAGGACCTTATTTCCAGAACCTCGAGTGGTGTACAACTGGAGGACTGGAGCATTTTCCTCCAGGGTTTAATTGCCAACACATCACTAAGGCTAGGATGACAGCACCTCTTACTAATCTGTATGCTAGACATAGGAGAGGATAGTGGAGTCGTCCTTTAAAGAAGGGCCAGTTTAATAAGCGAAAGACATCACAAGTGTGCTCCTCAGGTGGAGCACTGGCAGAAAATCTACTAATTTCATTAAAGAGGACCTTTAACCTATTAGTCTCTGTGTTCCTTAAGGGTCTGAAGAAGTGGAGCACCATATAATAGAACCAAGGAGTAGCATACTGTTGCCACTTGCAAGCCTGGAGTTATTGGACAGATAATTGTTCAATCGGTAAAGTAACCCAGTTTTCTGATGTAGGACTTTGAGGCAAGATCCACATGGAGCTTAAAGGAGACTTTCTGGTCCATATACATTCCAAGATATTTAATAGACTCAGCCACCTCAATTAGAGCCCCAGTAGTCATGGCAATAGGCAACACATGCTGTCTAGAGGAACCTAGGTGTCTGGGACCAAACAGGATGGCTTTAATTTTCCTAACATTCAGAACTAGCTTGTTACTAGCGAATCATTCCTCTAATTCCCTGAAATCACTAATAAGCAGACTACCAAGCTGTGTAACATCATCAGAGTACTTGTACAACATGGTGTCATCTGTGTACAATAGTAAATTAGCCGTGCCACAGTTACCAGCCATATTTATTTAGTTAGTTTTTGTTAACCGGGTAGGTGCACTAGCCATAAAATGACTATTTTCAGGCACGACCCGGGAGAGTACAACAAAAGGAGAACAGTTGAACAACAGCAACATGGGTACAATAGTATAAATAGAGGAACAGTACAGCAGTGCTACAAAAATACAATGGGTAGAAACAACAAAAAAATAATGGCAAGCATTATACAGATAATGGCAGTAAGATATATAATAAGTGCAGAAACCATGGACCTGACCTGTGGAGTGAAAGGGTTAATAAGATAGTAAGGTTATATAGAGAGAAATGTGAGGAATGTTCAAATATAACAAGAAAGACTGACAGAAGGAAGGTCAGGGGTGGTAATTGGCAAAACAACAGTGGATGGTCGGCAACAAGGTTCAAGAAGGAAGAGAGCTAGTAGTCAAGAAGTTATTTACAAAGAGAAGGACAAATATGGGGAGGGGAAGAGGAGACAGTCTTGGAGCTGGATTAGAGCGGGGTGACATTACTGGTAAGTCTCAGGAGCTTCAGGTTGGGTCAAAGCATGTACAAGCATCGGCTAAGGATAGATAACGACGATATTCACTTTTAAATCCAAAGTGAGACTGAGACAGCCGGAGGTTGAGTGGAAGAGCATTCCATAGCCTGGGAGCAGAGAATTGGAAGGCCCCTGTGCCTTTAGTCGTCCGACATCTCGGAATATAGAGCAAGGATTTGTCAGCTGATCGCAGGCCATGGGAGGATGGTTGAGGGACCAGCAACGCCACCAGCTGGGACGGGTTTTTTTCCCAGATGATCAAGTCCATTAGTGATCCAAGGTAGTATTGTCTACTGGCAGAGGGTGAGAGCCAATTCAGATCCTTATAAAGAAGGCAGTGATGTTTGAGTCGAGGTGACGAAGAGGCAAATTGGCATATATTGTTATAAGTTACGCCCCATTTTAGTAGGGAGGTTTTATGGGCAGAGATAAGAATAGAGGCACCATAGGTAAGGTTGGGAGCAGAATACCTCGGCAATTGCTAATTTGGCCGAGGGTGTGAAGCATGCAGCTCGTTCTTTTGTAAGCTACTCCTTAGTTTCGAGTTTTACAGCTTTGCACGAGGACTGAATGTGAAGATTAAAATCCAGGGACTGGTCTAGGAGGATCCCAAGGTACTTGAAGGAAGTAACATTTTCAAGTGGAAATCCTCCTGGGTGAAGAACCTCCAGCAAACTAGAACAGGTCTTAATCTTCGTGCAGAACCTAGAGCATGGTTTCGTTTTCTTTTCATTTAGTACAGTTAGGTCTAGTAGCCAGTCTAAGACCTTATTGAAGTCTGAAGTAAGTGATGTGTTTATGCAGGCAATACTGGAAGAACTAGTGTAGATGATCAGGTCATCAGCGTAGAGAATAGCCGAGCAGGATTCCAGGACCTCAGCTGCATTGTTGATAAAAATTGAGAACAGAAGGGGCCCAAGAATAGAGCCTTGGGGGACCCCAAGGTTGATAGTAGACGTGTTGGCCAGGGAGGAGTTAAATTTGACAGCTTGTGACCTGTTTGACAGGTAGCTACAGATCCAGTCCACAACAGGGGTAGAGAAATGGAATTTATGGAGAGTGAGAAGCAGGGATGGTCAACAAGGCTAAAGCCTTAGTGAGGTCAATGAAGATGGCATCTGTGAGTTTTCCAGAGTCCATGTTGGACAGAATATCAGTAGTTAGTTGAAGAAGAGCCGTGGTGGTGCTAGTGACCTTTTCTGAAACCATGCTGAGTGTCTGAGAGGAGATTGTAGCGTGTAAGGTAGTCAATGGTCTATGATGCAACTATTTTCTCTAGGATCTTGTTAAGGACAGAGAGAATTGCTATAGGTCTGTAATTGGCCATGTCTTGGGTAACTTTTAAAGACAGGCGCATTTTTGCAGATTTCCATAGGTCTGCACAGTGCTATGGATAAGGGATAAAGTGTAGATTCTGGCAATCGGAGAGGCAATGAGTGGAGCAGCCAGCTTAAGAAGACGAGGTTCCAGTGAATCAGAACCAGAGCTGGTATTGGCAGATATGATCTCAGTAATTTCAGAACTTCCGCTCTTGATATAGCCTTGAAATAGAATGGTGGCGCTGGAGGAGCATCATATGATAGGGCAGTATGGTTGTCTGATGGTAGTGTGTTAGGTAGATTGGAGTGCGATCCACTAGGTTGTAAAGCCAAGGTATAGTATGAAAGATCAGAGAAAAGATTGTTAAAACTGTTTGAGATGGTCTTAGGGTCATTACAATGTGCCCCATTTATGATAATTTCATCAGGAGTGACCGACTGCGAGGTACCGAGAAATGTTTTGACATGGGCCCAAAATTTCCTCGGGTCACAGGCTGAGCTTTGTAGAAGGTCCTTGCACTATTTGCTTTTAGCAACTCTAACTTGTCTCTTACACCTGTTCATCACTGATAAAGAGAGAAAGCAGAGGACCCGAAATGGACCCGTGGGGAACACCATCTGTTACTGGCTTCTCTGTAGACTAGGCACTCTTCCACTTAATCAGCTGAGACCTATTTGTTAAGCACACCATTTATAGGATAGATGATCAAAACCAAGCAGTTTTAATTTATCAAATAGGAGGGAATGGTCAACCAAATCAAAGGCTTTGGCGAGATCTGTAAAGATAGCACTAGTCAATTGCCCTATACCCATGGCCCTTAGCACATCAGTAGACAACCTGACCAATACAGTGTCTGTTCTATGGTGTTTCCTGAAACCATGCTTCTTGTCTGTCAGAAGTTGGTACTGTTCCTGGTACTTCTGAAGCTGGTTGTAAATCAGCCTTTCAGATATTTTGGACAAAGAGCTAAGCAGGGAAATGGGGTGATAGTTTTCAATAGGCTCCTTGGGATCATCCTTATGGACAGAACTACTAACTCCACATTCCAGCTATTGAGAATTCTCCCTTCAGTGTATTCCCAAATTTTGTGTGTAACACCTAGGTGGCGCTATCCTAAGGGCTACTACCCCTGCCTGCTTGGCTACTAACAGGTTAAGGGGCCTGAGTTCTAAAACAGTGCCTCTACCCAAAGGTCTGGGTTGGTTTGAGTTACGCTAACCAGGTCACAGCCCTCTAAGACACTATGACCCCCCCCTTATCTCCTGCTTGTGGCCCACACAGTACACAGAAGTAACCTTCTCAATACCCCAGATATGCAAACCACATACACTTGTACTTGGCATTTACCCCCAGGACTGGTTCCATCAGCTTGGCTTTTGGGACCACCTGTAAAATAAGGTGATGCAGTACAACAACAACAATGCAATACCTTCAGCATAAACTGACACCACAGTCAATGTAAACTGCAGAAACAAAGATATCTGATTTATTCAGGGGTCTGTAACAAGAAGGGGGGAATAATCAGGTTAATTAGCTTGAACACATTAATAATCACAATATTGTGCATGCACTTACAGTCCCACTCAGTCCCACTCTCTGGGTACCCAGGATGGGGTAAGGGGATAGCCAGATCCATTGCCCTGGGTAGGCCGGCATCGCAGCTGGTTGGGGCCCTGTGATGGAAAAAGAACATGCACATACAATTTGTAATCCGGAGCTGGAGGGCTCAGTTCGTGGAAAGAAAAGCGCACAACAATCAGATGACACACTTTAATTAAACACAAGTTTATGTCCACCTGCAGCTCCTTGGATGCTGCCTGCCCTTGAGAGGGGCTGCTTCAGCTCCCCCACGGTCGATCGGCACCCAGCCAGCCACTGACCGAGACCAGGACGCCCGCCTGCAGTTCCTTGGAAGCTGCCTGCCCTTGAACGGGGCTGCTTCAGCTCCCCCATGGTCGGTCGGCACCCAGCCAGCTACTGACCAAGATCAGGACGCCCTCCTGCAGCTCTTTGGAAGCTGTCTGCCCTTGAACAGGGCTGTTTCAGCTCCCCCATGGTCGGTTGGCACCCAGCCAGCCACCGACCAAGACCAGGACGCCCACCTGCAGCTCCTTGGAAGCTGCCTGCCCTTGAACAGGGCTGCTTCATCTCCCCAACGGTCGGTCGGCACCCAGCCAGCCACCGACCGAGACCAGACCCTCCGCCTGCAGCTCCTTGGAAGCTGCCTGCCCTTGAACAGGGCTACTTCAGCTTCCCCATGGTTGGTTGGCACCCAGCCAGCCACCGACCGAGACCAGGACACCCACCTGCAGCTCCTTGGAAGGTACAGCGACAGTGCAGCCAATCGGAACACGGGCGCTTCCGGCAAACCCGATCTGATTGGCCAGGACTTTTCCCCTGCTTTTGCCACCTGGCGCTTTTTACAAATAGATTTAGCTGCAACTAAGCAAAATTCAAGTGTCTAATAGAAGTTTTTTTATTTAGTTTTCCATTACCTGGTTATACAGATCTGCCACTAGAGGGATTCTTGTTCTTTCATTTAAAAAAAAAAGTCTACCCTCTTAAAGTCACAGTTGCTTTACTTGCTATATACCTTCCTTGTACTGCCTCCCTAAGAAATCCTATTTTGCCTAAATTTTCTCTTTTTACTACCTCTCCCTGCCTGTTTCTTTTTTTCTTTTGCCCTACACCAGCTATGAGTTCCCTCCCCCGCTTGCTCCTTTTCCTTCTCTCCTTCCTTGTCCTTCCTCCCTTGTTCTCTCTCCCAGGCCCCTGCCACCCCCACCCCGTACCCACTATCTACTTAATCAATACCAGTACCTTGGGAACGCTCCACTTCTCGACCAGTCCTCCCCATGGACCTCCACTTGGAAATACCTGGCTGCTTCTTAACACCACTAAGATTGGTCTTAAAGCTAGCCTATCCCTACTGTACCACACTGTATATCATTGGGGCTGTCATATAAACTCTACCCACTGCCTATACGCTAAAAGAAAACACAAATTATCACTATTGGACCTGCGCCTCTGTTCAATGAAGCTCCTCCTACTCCTCCTACTGATCTCGGGCAACGTCCATCCAAACCCTGGCCCGGGCTGTTCAAGCCTTCTGAAAAAAGCAGGAGCCCTCACCATCGCAACCATTAACATCTGCAGCCTGTTACCAAATCTTGATGCATTCCAAACCTTTATCAGCCAACATAATCCTGACATCCTTGCTGTAGTTGAAACATGGCTAACACCAAAAGTTCCTGATCTGGCAATTACCTTACAGGGCTACAGTGTTTTCAGACTGGACCGTGTCTCTAAAAGGGAAGGGGGCTGTGCCATCTTCATTGAGGATAATCTCCTGTAGCACCTTGTTCCAACCCCTGTCCCTGCCTCCTCAGCCCAGCTTCTACCCATTAAAATTCTTCTAGGTCCCAGTCAAAAAGCCTTCACCATCGTCTCTGTATATATTCCACCTCGAGATCAAGATCTTGGCATCAAAGAAGTTCTTAACTTCATCAGCTCCCAACCTCCTGGCTCTGAACACATTCTGTTGGTGATTTCAATATAAACTGGCTCGCATCTGATGTCTACACTCATAAGGATGCTCTTGCAGCTGCCAGCCTTTCACAATTGGTTACCACACCAACTCAGATAAATTACAAAAATGGCACCAGTACCCTGCTTGACTGGGTTCTCACCAATCACCCTACCAGGATCTCTCATACCTCCATTCTCCCAGACTCTCTCAGTGACCACTCCCTGGTTATATGTGAATGGTCTAATAAATTTCTAAAGCCACCCCCTATAATCATTACCAGCAGAGTACTCCCCTGTGGTCAACTTACCCATCTCAAACAGTACTTATCTTTGCAAGACTGGCTGCCCATCTACAAGGCGACGGATGCTAACCTTACCCTCAGCTACTTCATCACCGTCTTCAGTAAGGCCTGTGACCTGTTTGTTCCTTCAAAAAAATGGAAAACAAAAGCCCTCTGCAACCCTTGGATAACTGCGGAGCTCCTTTCCCAGCTGAAATCTAGGGACCACCTGTGGGCAGTGGCTAAATCCACAGGCAAACAATCTGACATCCAAAAATACAAACATGCCCGTAATGCCTGCACAAAATCCATTCATCTCACAAAAAGCTCATATTATAAGGATGTCCTCACCAACACCTGGGGAAATGGTCGTGCTTTCTGGGACAATATCAAGGACATTACTGGGAAACAATCAAAGTCCCCTCTGGCCATGTTAATTGTTGAAGGGTCCACTACCCTTGATCCCATGGTCATTGCAAATACCTTTAACATGGCTTTTACTGACCTCAGTACTGTTCTACCACTTGATTTCTTCACAGTCAGTTACACCCCCTCTAACACACCCTGCACTCTGTCAAAACACCCTCATTTCTACTTCAGGGAGATTAAGATGAATGAAGCTCGCCGCCAAATCATCTCAGCCATCTCCACTTCCAGAATCAACAGTGACACCCTGGACCTTAAACTGCTATCACTTACACTTGACGAGGTCCTCACTCCTCTAACTAAAATTCTTAACCTCTCTCTCTCTCCACACCAGTACATTCCCTGAAATATGGAAAACTGCCACTGTGACCCCGGTCCACAAAACTGGGGATAAGACCTGCCACTCTAACTACCGCCCGATCTCCATATTGCCACCACTATCCAACGCCCTAGAGCATATCGTTGTGGACCAACTCACTGATTATTTGGACAAATATAATATTCTGTGCACACAACTGCATGGTTTTAGAAAAGGGCATAGTACCTCCACTGCCCTGCTTGAATCTACCGCTGCAGTGCATAGTTCCCTTGATAAAGGACTTCTTACAGGGGCTGTCTTCATTGACCTCTCAAAGGCTTTTGACACAGTCCATCATCGGCTGCTGTATGACCAACTACTCCTTACTGGCCTCCCACTGGACTCAGCCCACAGGTTCAGAAGCTACCTTGATAACCGCTCTCAAAGTGTAAAAATTGCCAATGCTATCTCGGACACCGTGTCTGTCCACTCCTGATTACCTCAGGGGTCCATACTGGGCCCTCTCCCCTTCAGCCTCTTTTTAAACTCCCTACCACAATCCTACTCAGAACAAATCCTCCTGTATGTGGATGATGCTGTTGTCTTTTCTACGCACAAGGACCTTTCACCACTACAACATAGCCTCCAACTCGGATTCAGTGCAGTTGAAACATGGTTCTCCAATCAAAACTAGTCCTCAATCACAAGAAAACCAAGTCCTTGCTATTCTGCAGTTCACATAACCGTTACAAGCAACACCCCCTTGCCATCTCTACCAAGCAGGGGACTGTCCTCAACAAGTTTACTCTTTCAAATACCTAGGATTCTGCTTGACCCCAATCTCTCCTATATGACTCACATTGACAGCGTACAAGCTGCCAGCACACGCCTTGGATTACTCTACAAGCACAGGCAGCACCTCACTCCAGAGGCCCTAAAGATAGCCATCCAGAGTTCTGTGGTGTCAATTATTGATTATGGCCTCATTATCTACGACTGCGCCATGACGTCCACTCTCCGACGTATAACAACTGCTGTTAAAAAAGCATGCCGACTCACAACTGGTGCCCACCGCCTAACCCACACCTGTGCCCTTTATGAACAATCCGGATGTCTCCAGCTCTCCAACCGTATAAAGTATCTCACATGTGCTATGGTGGGAAAAATCAACCTTGGCCTCACACCTCCCGGTGTTACTGCCTTGTTACATCAAAACACCAACTGGCAGAACACCAGGACCTCGACAACACAGATTCTACAAGTTCCTCGCTGTCGAACTATGCAGGGCCAACGCTCCTTCTCCTATAGGGCTCCTCTATGGATGAATGGTCTCAGCCACGCCATCTCCTCTGCCTCAACACTAGGTCTGTTCAAAACCAGACTCCGGACCCATCTCATTGCCTCTAGCTCCTGTGACTGCCTCTCCTAGATGATGACCTACACAGCTTAAATCCTAATTTATATACTGCTTAACCTCAGGCCCCTCAGTCCCCATCCCCCCAGCTCCTGAGGCGCCACTTCAAATCTCAGGTCTTCATACCACCTCATTAGTTTCTCCTTGCCCCATTACAGCACTTATCCCCCCACCCTACCCCCTTTTCTCTCTATCACTCCTTCCCATTTATTTTTGACAAATGCCTCTGGCTGCATCTTCATCCTCCCTCTCTCCTCTCATCCCTGTTTCTCTGCCACCCCCGGGTGCCTGACCCTACCCATTCCTTGTGGGCATATGCATCCTAGCTGTGCTCACCATCTTACTATAGCTGCCTCTGTTAACTACCTACACTTCTTCTCATCCTCTATCCCTTACTCTTCCATAATTGACCCCCTTTTAATAGCACTATTGTACATGAATTGTTTACTGTTATTTCACTGTTGCTTCCTTGTTGTTTGTTATTTCTGACGTGGAACCTTTGTAAAAGAGCCTTGGCTCAAAGGTACTTGTAATTCTAGAATAAATAAATAAAAAAAACAAGTTGCAGGGAGCTACCCTGATAATTACTCACGATACCCAGGCTGAGCACAGGAGGGCTGATGGCTGACTGGCTAGGTTGCCAGAGGAAGCTGGGCCCCTCGATGATGGATCTTTGGTGCAGCAGGGTAGTGAGGCTGGACCTGCGTGGCAGGGCCTATCTGCATCAGGCAGCATGGATTCAGTCTGATTTTGATAGGGGAACACTTCCAGCGCTAGCACACAAGTTACAGATAGCGGGGAAAACAGATCGCAACCCCCTTGCAGTTCATAACACATTTATATATAAAGGAAATTACTATACCAGGCCAACTGCTGCTTGATCCTGATCACAAAATTACTGCTATTACCCAGGAGCACTACAGTAGCTAAAGTCTTGACAGGCTGATCACTTTCAGCAAAATCTTCAGTCTTCTACAGGGTGAGCCTGGCTATAAATCAGCAGCTTGCTTCGTTCTCTGCCAAGTAAGATTCAGTCTGAAAACATCCTCTTCTCCCTCTCAGGGCAGATAGCAGGCAAGTAGGCCAGGAATTAGACTTTCCACGGTTCTCCCGTGTGAACTACACCATAACAGCTGCTTGAACACGCACACAGCAGTGCTGCTCCTTCAGGGTCCAACTCGAATCTGGCTTGCCAGCAAACAGTTCAGGGCATTTCCCTTAGATCCAAAGGGTTCAGTTGGTCGGTTCAGTTGTCAGTCACAGCAGGGCAGCCTCTATTGGTGCAAAAAGGCACCAAGGATCCAAAACTACATTTCCCAGAGTCAGGCACCACACAGATCCACTTTATAGGCTCCATTTTAGAGTCCTCACAACCCCATTGGTCCAATTCGGCAGTTCAGGACCAAAATGGTGGAGCACAAACAGAAATAGTCCATGCTGCAAGAAGGGCAGATTAGATAAATTACATTTTCATTATTACTCTACATATTTCCCCACAATTAGTGACAGCTTTCAGAAGGGCTTTCTCTGCACACTTAGCGACGGCAGAAATGGAGCGCTTAGGCAGTGGCCTGGGCGGGACTCGGGCATAACTACACACAGCGCCACCCTCCATTCAAACTAATTATGTCTGCGAGCAGGCAGACCTTAAAGAGACAGTACGCGGAGGCTCTAACAGCACTCGCTGCAGCACCAGCAAACGGCTTTAACGTCGAACACCACCCAGACTGGGAGTACTTAGGCAAGCTCCTGGAAGACTTTTGGGAACCCCCATTTGCAGGGGGGTTACTCCCTTCCTGGCTTGGAAAAACTTGGTTTCCGCGTCAAGTAGGTACCCTTATAATAACTCTATGGCAAAACATCATATACATTCATATTACTAACATGTCAAGCCTATATCTTTTAAGCAGTAGTCAACATATTAAACCTTTGTTACATACACAAGTCCTATATTGCACAGTTTACTACTTTTTACACAGCATTATACATACATTGCAGTTTAAAATCAGGTTATTACTTCTTGCACGTGAAACCTGGAGAGAGGGGGCCCTTCCCTATCAACTACCTTGGGGCTAGATGGGACAGGGGCACCATACCTGGAGGGCAGAACAATTAACCTGGACTTTGCACTTATACTCAGTTTGGCAGTGAGCTCTGGGACACATACACTCCTTTATGGACCACATTGAGAGGCAAATCCACAGGCCTCCCATGGGAATCATAGCTGAGGCACACTACTGGTTTTACTGCTCGACCGGTCTACCTGGGGGAACAGTTACAGTCTCTGCACCTTTAGCTTCACTCTCTGCACTTTTCTTACTTGCAAGGGGAGTCTCTATCTGAGCAGAAAAGTTTGGACTTGAAGCATGGTCAGCCTCTGGATTAACAAGTTCTGGTTCCACCACACTTTGCTCACTTGAAAAACTCTCTGGCACTGGAAATGAGCTATCATGACACTTAAAATACTCTTCCTGCTCTGGTATATCACCAGTCAGTCTCAGCTCATCTGTTTCTTCCTCAGGCAATTCAAACAGTTTCACCATACAAAGTGGCTCAATATCCTCAGACGTGACACTCTGCACGTCACTGTCAGGGAGCATTGGCTCCAAGGACAAAGTTGGGGGCTTAGGCAGTCCAGAAGGCCCAGCTTCATCCCCATAATTGACCAGAGGATTACCTTGAAACAACTGACTTAGTTCATAAGAAGGATAGTAACCATAGTTGTACTCACTTTCATCTGAAGTAGACCGACAGTCATTGTCAATGGGGGTTTGCAGTGGAGGAAACCTCAAATCAGTAACTGCAGGCGCAGGCTTTCTCTGTCTTTCTCTGGCAGCAGCCCTTGTCACCGGTCCAGGGGGAGCAATCTCTGAGGGTTCAGATTCAATCATTATGTGTCCAATGGGCAACAAATGGTTACGATGCATTGTTCTGACATCCTTGGAGTTGTTCTCAGGCCGCACTTTATACACTGGCAAGTCATTTCATTTTCCCACTACTATATGATGGAAATGGTGGCACCTGTCAGTAATCTTGTGTTTGCCATGCAGTCTGAGATTTCTTAACAATACACGGTCTCCCACTTAGAGCTCTTGGGCCTTCACCCTTTTATCATATCTTTATTGGCCAAATTTCTCTTTGCAGCCATGGTCTGAGCTAGTTGGTATGCGTGATTCAATTGAGCTTTTAACTTTGCAGGTATTGTAGGTAGCTGTAAGCTCGGACCCCATTGGGGGAGACTCCAAAACAAACATTCACTGGCAACCGAGCCTCTCTTCCAAACATAAGACGATAAGGGGAGAACCCAGTAGCATCATTTGTGGTGCAATTGTAAGCATGTACCAAAGTGCTAATTTGCTGGCTCCATCTGGGCCTATCTTTCGGGTGGAGAGTGCTTAGCATGTCAAGCAGCGTGTGGTTAAAATGTTCTGGCTGTGGAGCCCCCTGGGGATGGTAAGGAGTGGTTCTAGATTTCTGCACTCCCCACAGAGAGAGCATCTCCTTGATTAAGCGACTCTCAAAATCTCGTCCTTGGTCAGAATGGATTCTCTAGGGTGCTCCATAGTGAACAAAGAGATTCTCTACCAGTACTTTGGTCACAGTGGATGCTTTTTGGTCCTTGGTGGGAAATGCTTGGGCATACCTTGTAAAATGGTCAGTGACCACCAGCACATTACTAATATTCCACTGATCAGGCTCCAAACTCAGAAAGTCAATACAAACTAACTCCATGGGGCACTGGGGGTGATGTTAACAAAGGGTGCAGCCCTCTGGGGCAAGGCCTTTCTCTGCAGGCAGCAACTGCAAGTCTGTATATGATGCTCAACATCGGCCCCCATCTTAGGCCAGTAGAATCTAGACCACACCAGATCAAGGGTACTGTCTACACCAAGGTGCCCCTCTATGTGGTTGCTAGGGACCTCAGCACCAAGTCTCTGAAAGTGGTGGCAAAACCAATTGTTGTTTAGTCTACTTGTGTACCCTCTGTCTACTGTCTCTGTACAGCAATCGGTTAATCAGTTTCAGTTTAGGCCTTCTTTATACTAATAATGCAGTTCTCAAATCAGAGAAGCAACTTGACACATCTTTCCCTGCGTAGAGGGCTTCAAGGGCTGATCTGATCATAGGATCTCGGGATTGAGCTCTCTGGAGACTGTCATTATCAAGCTGAGGCAGAGCACTAATATCTAATGCAGAAAAGTGGCAGTAAGCAGCAAGTGTACAATTGTCAGAGGGCCCCAAACAATCTATTAGACAGTCCACTGTGTCCGTGGACATTTGTTCCTCCTTGTCAAACTTCTGGCATAGCGCTTGAATATCATGTTCTGACAGTCTGACCCAGTCACTTCTGGAAACAGGCCTCCAAGAGAGGGCATCAGCATCTACGTGATTCAGGCCTGCTCTGTATTCAACAACGTAACCATAGGTAGACACCGCAGAGAGCCACCTGTGGCTAGTGGCATCCAATTTGGCTGAAGTCTGCACATAAGTTAAAGGATTATTATCTGTCTTTATCAGTATCTTGGCCCCATACAAGTATTCATGGAATTGATCAACAATGGCCCACTACAATGCCAGAAACTCCAATTTATGCACAGGATAGTTCTTTTCAGATGGGGTCAGACTTCTGCTGGCAAATGCCACTGGTCTCAGGCCATTCTTGTGTTCTTGATATAACACAGCCCCCAAACCTTGCAGGCTAGCATCAGTATGTAATAAATAGGGTTTTGCAGGATCAGCATAGGCAAGTACAGGAGCATGAGTGAGTTGGTATATATTTCATGAAAAGCAGCTTCACAATCAGGCATCCATCGTGACCTAAAAGACTAATTTGGACAGAAATACACTCTCTTGTCTTCAGTGGAGGCCACTCTCTTATATTTTTTGTTAGTGGGAGGGTAACCTTCAGTAAGATTCAGAAGTGGGCGAATCACCCTTGAATAGTCCTTAATGAACCGCTGGTAATAACCACAGAATCTTAGAAATCACTGCAATTCTTTTAGGTTGCGGGGCTAGGGCCAGGTGGTTAAGGCCTCAACTTTGCTAGGCTCAGTCTCTATCCCCTCGGTGGACACTATATGCCCCACTTATTTTACTATATGTCTGAAAGAATTGGCATTTGTTGATGGATAGTTTGAGGCTGAACTCTTCCAGTCGGTCCAACACTTTAAAAAGTCTGCTTTCATGTTCCTCCAATGAACTCCCAAACACTATAACTTCATCTAGGTATACTAGGCACTCCAATAAGTTCATGTCCCCCACTGCATGCTCCATCAACCGTTGAAAAGTGGCTGGAGCACCCAAGATCCCTTGGGGCATCCTCATAAATTCATAGAACCCAAGTGGACATATAAAGGCTGTCTTCTCACGGTCTTCTGGGGCCATGGGAATCTGGTAGTACCCACTGCGAAGATCCAACACTGAGAACCACTTGCTACCATTCCAACAGTCTAAAGCATCCTGAATACGGGGCATGGTGTATTGATCAGGGATGGTCCACCTGTTGAAGGTCCTATAATCCACACACATTCGTACTGTTCCATTCTTCTTCCTCACTACTACAATAGGTGAAGCATGAGGGCTTCTGGATTCTTGTATTACACCAGCCGCAAGCAGCTCCTGTAGTTGCCATCTCACATCATCTATATCAGCAGGTGCCAGGTGTCGAGACCTCTCACGGAATGGCTGCTCATCATGCAGCCAGATATGGTGCTCAGCTCCTTGCACACATCCTACATCCCATTCCTTTAGTGAAAACACCTGGTCTCTCTGGGCAGGTTTCTCACTGATTCTCATCTTCCATTTGGCTGGCAACGGGGAGTCACCAAAATCAAACAAGTCAGGCGTCACTCTGTCATTCTCCCCCAAGTACTTGTTACTGGGTAGCACTGCCGTGTCTGCACAGTGTACGTTAGCCAGGGTGCAACCTCTATTCACCTGAATTTCTCTGTCTGACACATTATGAACCTGGACCATTACCCGTCGAGCATAGGCATGAGCCCGAGCGGGTAAGATACTGGGCTTAACCAGCAATCCTTCCGGCAATCTTCCATCGCCTGGGGCATCTAGCATGAGTATCTTATTCTTAACATCCTTTCTTAAGCAGACTTTGCCTTGTAAGGTACACTGAGCATTAGGTGCCAGGATCATGGACTCAGGATCCTTTTTCCATATAACTCCAACCGGTTCATCCACATCCATCTCGTCAGCATTCTTCCGTGATTCATAGGCCCTCTTGATCAAGGCAGGAATCCTTAAAGCTCTACCAGTCCTCTGCCCCTGTCTCTCATAGCAGAGTTGTGCCAGCCCTCCAAACATATGGGCATTCATCCCGATCAGTAAAGGAACCCCATCCTACAATCCAGTAGGGGGACACAACAAGGCCAAGGTCTCCACTTGCTCCACCACTCCAACCACCGAGGTGGGGAAAGACAACCAAATTCGAATGTATCCAGAATAGGGGTACACTTTTTCACTTAACCCCCAGACATGCAGTTCTTCCAAAGACTGTAAGGGCACATCAGACAAATGCTTCTGGTACCAGTCTTGGAACATGATGGTTACTTGGGAGCCACTGTCCAGTACAGCCCTAGTAGACACTCCATTTACTTTCACAGTCGTCTCCATGGAGGGACCCACCACTTCGGACCACTCCTGTGGTGTGGACATTGGTGTGGATCGGGCATTGGCCCTGGTAGCATAACTTTTCTAGGCAGCTCCCCTGGCGGCCGGTTGTTGCTTTGTTGAACTTTAGCCAGTAACCGGGCAGTAACTCTCCTCAGATTTTCTGGTGAATGACAGGCAGACTGTATGTACCCATCCTCCCCACAGTGATAGCAAAACTTAGTTTCTCTAGAGTCTTTGAATGGTGGGGGGGCCCTTTCTCTGTGGGGGTACCTCAGAGGCACTTTGAGGCCCTTCCTGGACTTGGGGCCTGCATTCTTGAACTTCTGAATCTCCACCATGGTTGTGGGTTAGGGCAGTCCTTTGCAGCTCCCCCACCATGACTCTCAACTCTCAGATCTCTGCCAACAAGTTACCCTCAGTCTCAGTCTCAGAAGAAACAACATGCACCCCCACTCCACTTTTGGTATCTGAAGGTGCCTGATACAGATCAGGTTCTCTGGCTGCCTCAGTTAACTCTTTAATCAATTCTCTCAACTGCTGGGCCTCATCTGAATCACTCCTCTCTGGGGTCTGGCAAGTGTTCACCACCCCAACATAGGGCTCCCAGCCCTCCTCATTGGTCTCAATCTCACGAATTTCTTTCATCAGGTGGCAGTATTCGGAAGGGTCGGCCCTCCTATCTTGCAACTTGAGCTTCAATATCATTACACTAGAAAATCTAGCTGACTTCAGGATGTGGTCCAGTCTGACCCGGTTCAGCTCTTTTGCAGGCACTCCTCCTTTCCTATAGGCCCTCTGCAGAGCCCTCTCAATCCTGGTAACAAAAGCGGACAACTTCTCATTTTTCCACTGTTTAGCTGACTTGAACTTCCATAACAAGTCGTCCCCGATTCAGTACTGCCAAACACTCCCTCCAGTGCTGAGAGGTATTCAGCTGCAGTAGTCTCTGGACTGGTCGCTTGCAAGAAATGGATGGCCTCCAGTGCAGGGCCTCTCAAACTCTCCATTAGTCATTTCCTCTTTTCCCCCCTCCGAACATTGCCATATCTGCACTAAAGGGGTAGCATAGTCCATCCATGTCTCTAGATCATTCTCCCCTGTTGGCACTGGGACAGTACCTGAGAAAAGTCTGAGCTTTCGATAGGAGTCCAGTTGTATTGGGGGAATTATGATGGGGGAAACAGCTACTGGGGAGCCCTTGGGGGACACTGGGGACGTGGCTGGGGAATGCAGAGGTGTGTGGTCCTCTGACAGGTCTAGCACCTTTACCACCTCTTGAGCAGTTCTCCCTTCAGACGCTAACAATTTGAGCATCTTTTCCTTAAACCCATCTATAGTGGGGGACCACCCCCCCGGGGTGGGCGGACCACTATGCAAGTGAATGACCCTCCACCCCTTCTGGGTACCTTCAGGTAAAATAACAGGGGGTACCTTCTCAGGATCTATTGGGGAGCTACACAAGGGCAGTACTATCATAGTTTGTTCAAATAAATCTGCATCTCATCCCCTTACTTCCACTTTGCCCACACCCTTAATCTGCTCCGTAGTGGATACAATATCAGCATTACTGGTCCCTAAGGGGACATCCAATAACAGAATAGCCTTTTGGAGGTCTACCCCCCTCAGCTTCACTCCACCCCATCATCCGGTGCACCATTAATTTATGAGGGGGGGCAAGTTTTAGTTTAGGTGTAGTAAGCTCCTCCATTTTCTCTACCAAACTGAACATATCGAGGTAATTTCCTCATGTGGCCACTAGAGGACGCTAATCTCTTCGGTGCCTCCAAGATGTAACCCCTAGGTGGCACTATCCCAAGGGCTACTACCCCTGCCTGCTTGGCTACTAACAGGTTAAGGGGCCTGAGTTCTAAACCGGGTGCCTCCACCCAAAGGTCTGGGTTGGTTTGAGTTACTCTAACCAGGTCACAGCCCTCTGAGACACTGTGACCCCCCTTATCTCCCACTAGTGGCCCACACAGTACACAGAAGTAACCTTCCCAATGCCACAGATATGCAAACCACATATACTTGTACTTGGCACTTATCCCCAGGACTGGTTCCATCAGCTTGACTCTGGGGACCCCCTGTAAAATAAGGTGATGCAGTACAACAGCAACAGTGCAATACCTTCAGCATAAACTGACACCACAGTCAATGTAAATTGCAGAAAAAACAGATCTGAGTTATTCAGGGGTCTGTAACAAGGAGGGGGGAATAATCAGGTTAATTAGCTTGAACACATTAATAATCACAATATTGTGCATGCACTTACAGTCCCACTCAGTCACACTCTCTGGGTACCCAGGATGGGGGAAGGGGCTAGCCAGTTCCGTTGCCTGGGATAGGCTGTCGTCGAAGCTGGTTGGGGCCCTGTGATGGAAAAAGAACATGCGCACACAATTTGTAATCCGGAGCCGGAGGGCTTAGTTCGTGGAAAGAAAACCACACAACAATCAGATGACACACTTTGATTAAAGACAAGTTGAAGGGAGCTACCCTGATAATTACTCACAATACCCAGGCTGTGCACAGGAGGGCTGATGGCAAACTGGCTGGGTTGCCAGAGGAAGCTGGGCCCCTCGATGATGGATCTTTTGGTGCAGCAGGGTAGTGGGACTGGACCCGCGAGGCAGGGCCTATCTGCATCAGGCAGCACAGATTCAGTCCAGTTTTGATAGGGGAACACTTCCTGCGCTAGCACACAAGTTACAGACAGCGGGAAAAACAGATTGTAACCCCTTGCAGTTCATAACACATTTATATGTAAAGGAAATTACTATACCAGGCCAGCTGCTCCTTGATCCCGATCGCAAAATTACTGCTATTACCCGGGAGCACTACAGTAGCTAAAGTCTTGACAGGCTGATCGCTTTCAGCAAAATCTTCGGTCTTCTACAGGGTGAGCCTGGCTATAAATCAGCAGCTTGCTTCGTTCTCTGCCAAGTTGGATTCAGTCCAAAAACATCCTCTTCTCCCTCTCAGGGCAGATAGCAGGCAAGTAGGCCAGGAATCAGGCCTTGCACGGTTCTTCCGCGTGAACTACGCCACAACGGCCGCTCAAACACACACAGCAGTGCTGTTCCTTCAGCGTCCAACTCAAATCTGGCTTGCCAGCAACAGTTCAGGGCATTTCCCTTAGATCCAAAGGGTTTGGTTGGTCGGTTCAGTTGTCAGTCACAGCAGGGCTCCCTCTATTGGTGCAAAAAGGCACCAAGGATCCAAAACTGCATTTCCCAGAGTCAGGCACAACATAGATCCACTTTATAGGCTCCATTTTAGAGTCCTCACAACCCCATTGGTCCAATTCGGCAGTTTGGGACCAAAATGGTGGAGCACAAACAGAAATAGTCCGTGCTGCAAGAAAGGCAGGTTAGATAAACTATATTTTCATTTTTACTCTACATATTTCAAATCAATCAAATCAAATCAATTTTATTTATAAAAAAGGTGCCTTTCTGAAACCAAGGTGCCTGTACAATAAATACATAAATACATAAAATAAAATAAATTATTACAAAAAACATATAATTCAACAGATGACAATATAATAGCAACACAACAAAGCAAAAACAGAACCTCAACCAGCAAAAGCCAGGCTAGAAAGATAAGTTTTTAAAGCAGTTTTAATTTCCCCACAATTAGTGACAGCTTTCAGAAGGGCTTTCTCTGCACATAAGCGGCGACAGAGAAGCGATTAGCAGGCAGTGGCCAGGGGGACTCGGGCATAAATACACAGCCCCCCATTCAAACTAATTATGTCTGCAGCAGGCAGACCTTAAAGAGACAGTATGGAGGCTCTAACAGCACTCGCTGCAGCACCAGCAAACGGCTTTAATGCCGAACACCACCCAGACTGGGAGCACTTAGGCAAGCTCCTGGAAGACTTTTGGGAACCCCCATTTGCAGGGGGGTTACACCTGGAAGCAAAATTCCAATTTTTGCAATAATTGCATCAGCAAAATTATATTTTCACACAGCACAAATGGGCAGACAAGATAGGTAATTGAGTTTTTTTTCTGTCAGGAGATTCTATGTATCTTCAGTATGTAATTCTGTGGTAAAAACATAGAAGCGGACGATGACAGCAGAAAAAGACCAAGAACCCACCTAGTCTGCCTGGACTTCTCTATCTGTCCTGACAAGTATTATCCATACAGGGCTTTATCCCTCTCCGTCCATCCCTCACTCCTTTCCCTCCTACTGTTGACCTGAGCAACCATCAAACCCTTCATTCTGTCCCAGCATTGCTGGAAACCATTTATGGCCTTTGGTGCCAACCACCTCCGCTGGCAGACTGTTCCATGGCCCCACCACCCTTTTTGTGAAATAGAAATTCTTCACATCCCTCTTAAACCTTCCCCGTGCCAGTTTCCACTCATGACCTCAGGTTCTTGACTCTGTAATCCTGCTAAATAGTTTACAGCAGTTCATCTTGTTTATTCCCTTCAGGAACTTGAAGGTCACTGTCCTATCCCCCCTCTCTCCCCTGGTCTTCAGTGAGTACATGTTTAGTGCCTTGACACAATCTTCATAAGATCAGCCCTGTTGGCCCTAAATCATCTTGGTCACCCTGCAATGCACCACTCTAGCCTGTTCCTGCCCTTCCTTAGGTAAGAACTCCAAAAGTGAGCACAGCATTCCAGGTACAGTCTCACCAGTGACTTGTATAGAGGTGGCAGTACTAGTACCTCCTTTTTTCTGCTGTCAATACCCCTTCCAGTATACTCCAGCATCTTATTAGCCTTACTACAGGCCTTGTTACACTAGCTTGGTTGTGTAAGGGAGTCACTAATGATGACTCCCAGGTCCCTCTCCTCTGCTGTAGTACTCAGTTTAATACCTACCATCTGACAGCACTCTGTCCTGTTTTTTTTCTCTCCCCTTCATACATCACTTTGCATTTTTGGTGCTGAATTTCAACTGCCAAACCTTAGGCCACCACTTTAGACTTTGTAGATCCCTCTGCATCTCCCTGATCCCTTTGTTGCTATCTACCCTAGTACAGGGCTTCGTGTCATTTCCAAAGAGACACAACTTACCCGAATGCCCTCTCCAATGTCACTGATGAACATATTGAAGAGGACAGGACCCACAACAGATCCCTGCAGCACCCCACTCATGACCTCTCTCTCTCTTCTGATCTGATCCCATTTGCCACCACCCTCTGCTGTCTCTCCTTCAGCCAGTCTCCTACATATCTAACTATGTCCCTTTGCTGTGGCCAGGTCCTCCAGCTTCTTCAGCAATCTTCTGTGTGGAACCGAGTCAAAAGCCTTGCTGAAATCAAAGCAGAATAAATCCACAGCATGATCCTTATCCTCTAGCTTTGTTACACAGTCAAAGAAAACTATCAGGTTGGTCTGACAAGACCTCCCTGCCACAAACCTATACTGTTTACTATCCTGGAGACCATTGTTCTCTTCAAGGTTCTCTTTGATCAGTGACTCCATCAGTTTACCCACTCCAGAGTAAGGCTGACAGGTCTGTAATTCCCCATTTGCTCCTTGTCCCCCTTGTGTAGCAGGACTACATCTGCTACCCTTCAGTCTTTCAGAAGTACCCCTCTCATAACTGAGCTATTGAATAGCCATACTAGGGGTTCAAGTCAGTTCTGCAGTCAGTTCCTTGACCACGTTTTTTTTTCTATTATATGTTTATCCTCCTTGGAAGCCTGGCAGGCTGCTCTGACTCCTCCCTCAGAGGGGAATCAGTCTCCAGCCCCACCATTCCTTGTCCAACCTCCTCTTGCAATCCCCCACAGTCTCCCTCCCCCATGACAGGGCTGAGGCGAGGGGCACCGGTTTTCCCCAACCCCCGGGCAAATATCCAGATGTTGGGGAGCCAGAACAGGTGCTGATGGATCCATCACGGATTCTGCCAGGTCCATTTTCCTCATTTTTCTCCCACACCCTCCCCACCAACATTATACATCGGCAACATGTCTCCCAACTTGCATCTCCCTCTAGCCATCACTTAAGGGCAAGTAACGAGTGGGATGGCAAACCCTCCTTCCTCTGAGAGAGGAGAACAGTCCTTCCAGATGTTCAAACCTCTCTCCCCCCCACGCCAGCTACTGGTTGATTGGGCTCATTTCTGAACCTGGGTCACCAGTGGGTGCTTCCTTGCCCACCCTTGAGTGTGACCCATCCAGCCCTGGCACTTTATCTACCTTTAGAGCTTAAAGCCCCTTCTGGATCCTTTCTCTGGTAAAACCTGGCTGCCTTATTTCCGGAATACTCCTTACAGCTGCCTTGATACCACTTGTAGGCAGGGGCCCACAGTCTTTCCTTGTGAAGACAGAGCAGCAGTAATCATTAAGGACAGCTGCTTTTTGTTCATATTCCTCTAGTACTCTCCCTCCTCTTGTAACTTAACAATACCCCATCCTTCCCTCCTTCTTTTTTTCCTTAATATATCTCAGGAATTGATTTTTCCCCTACCCTTGATCCCCTCTGCAATGCACAGCTCCATGTCTGCCTTTGCCTCCCTGACTGTTATCTTTGCTTCCTTAGTTCATATCTACCCATTAAAAGAAAACAATCAGATTTGCAGAGTTTTCTGCAGAACTAGTATCATGCCACAGAATATGTGCAGTGCCACAGAATTTTTTGCTTTTGGTGAATTTTTTATTCAAATGTATATTTTTCTCTATAATACCTGACTCTCTTGCCATTTGTTTGTTTATTTCTTTGTTCGTGTCATTAATTTATTCTTTCATTTGATGACCGCATTGTAAATGCCTGTTTCCAAGCATAACCTGGATACACATGACATATATAGTCAACACTTATACAGAGATCACTAGAGAAAAAATCCTGATGCCCCTCCTGTTTGCTCAGCATGTGATGTCATTGGTGACATCACATCCTATTTTAGCTAATGGCAGGACTTTATTTACTACCAAAATGAGTAAGTCATGCTGCATGAATAAACAAATGCTACTACCAAAGCCTAGGTGCCTTGGGGCAGAAATCGGGACTGAAGTGGTGCAGAGAAAGAGGGCCCTGGCCATGACTTCAACATGCCATACCCTTAGAAGAATTATTTAAAAAAAATAACATGACTGGACATTTGCAGCCCACTGCCAGCCCCTTGTGTCATACAGAAGCCATGTAGAAAGACTCAGCGCAGCTGTTTGGGGAACAGGTTGTGCTCCTTGTTTCACTGAAGTGCCATGGCAGGGGTGTGAGAAAGAGCTGCAGCCAGTTTCCTGCACAGCTACATAGTTTGCACTGCCCTGAGTGCCTGGAATCAGCTGCACATGGTTTCAGGTACGCCACACATTTTTAATCTTGCCTCTGCATGCTCCCTGACCCAGCAGCCTACATAGCTCCAATGGCAGAGCTGAATCAGCACTGGGTCAGGAAGCAACCGTGCATGGCTGGGGGCTGGGGCAATGTATGCCACACATGAGGAAAGCTTCCCTCCACATCATGTAAAGCCTGTGCACCACATAAACCAGTGCTCATGCATATTTGAATAAAGCCATTAATTATGTTGAAAGTCTGCACTAGTATCAATCAAAAGGAGTGAATCATCTATGTTTGCTTACTTTTTCTTATTTTTCTTTATTGCTTCTGCACTAGGATGATCTAATTGAGACTAGCTCCTTATTTTCAAGACAATCCAGTGGGCAATTAAATAGTGGCAGCAATAGTAAGGTAATTTGTTGAGGGTTTGCATTGAGTGATTTACTGTATGGTCGACTGGGCATAAAGTAAATAAGTTCATTACCCTAGAGTAATGGAACATTCAATGTAAGGTCATATGTAGAGATCTTAATTTGTGGAATGCAGCAGATCCCCCAAGGCATAAAAATAATTAACTCGTAGTCTTTCTTTGCTTTCACAATAAAGACTGTAGCATAGGCCATTCTTAATAATAAAGAACAGAAAATGGTTTAAAAGTTAATTTTCAGCTTAAAATGTTGCATAATTAAGTTCTACAAATGCCAGCTGTGATTCTGTTATGGTGACCGCAGCCCCTGTTTAAAAAGTGATTCCCTGGGCCTGGCCAGCAGCCTAGAGGCTAGCATATGCATCATTGCTAGGCATATTTCAATGCGCCCAACCAACCAAATCAACAAGTGCTACTAAAGAAGCACTACTCATCCCATTTCGGCAAACCTCACTTGCCCAGGGCGCGCTGTCCTGTCAAGGGCCTCAGTACTTCAGTGACCTGCTGGCTTCCATCACCAAATGTATGAAAATTGGTCCCTTTAAAAGGGAGCTCCACCAACTGCTGGCTAGGGGCAATCTCTGTAGCTGTCCCTCCTAGATGCACTCAGGCTTATAATCATCCTCTTAGTGTCCTGCTGGCAGTTTCCCCCTATCCTACTCCCTAACATCAACTCCCCCCTTCCCCATCACCTTGACAAAGCCTTAACAGGCTGCTATCTGCCTATTTTGAAGTGCACTTCTAGAATCCTAATGTGTTACCCTAACCCTACCCCTATACTATCTATCCCTACTTCATCTCACCCCCTCTCCTGTTTCCTCTATGTGCTCTATTCCCCCTTCAACCAATGGTTATTGTTTATTGATCAGCACTACTGTAATTAGCATATGGAACATGTGTTTGATTGTATTTTATTCTTTTGTGATCTTTTTTTTGCTTCATGTTTATATTCAATGTCTTGTCCTGTGTTATCCATGACTTGGAACCTTTGTAAATGAGCTCCATAGCTCAAAAGTATATTAATCCGAGACTGAAATAAATAAATAAATAAATAAATAAATATGTATGTATGTACCTGCTGTATGGAAGAACCATGATTTTTTTTCCTAGACCTTTGATCTCAGTTGAGTTGAGGAGGCTGAGTGGTGTCCCTGAGAGGACATGCAATACCTACAAGAAGGGTCAGTGGCTCCTGTTACTGAAAGGCTACCCCCGGTGGACCATGGGAAGACAGTCACTCTCAGAAGATCCCTTCCTACCAGTTGGTCCTTCCCTCCATACTCATTTGTGGTATTAGTAGGGGGTGTATAGGCAGTTTACAAACTCTGCATTCATACATATCCTTCCTTGCTACCTTCCTGGAGTTGAGTTTCCAAGAGCTATGCCTCCCTGTCTTTGAGGGTGCCCTACTGCGTTATAAAGCTGCAGAGCATAAGGCAGTAAACAGGAGGCTTCTGACAGAATTCTTGCAATCAGAGGCAGACCAGGCAAAGGAGCAAAAAGAGGGAACATGATGGAGATGGGGAAGGGGTAACAGATGTCAGGTACTACAGACCCCTCAATCATGGGAGGGGATCCACTAGGGTTCTGTTAGGTTTTATGGGACCACAGGATAACTCACATGCTCATGTGGGAAGAGAGGCAAAAGCCAATGACCAAGTAGGGTCAGTGGCCACTGATACAGTCAGGGAATACAGGCAGACTAGGTGGGCCTAGCAGTCCTTATCGTCCATCAACTACTATGTCACTATGTAAGGTTCAAACAACTTGAACAGCTTCAGCAAATTCATTATCTAAATCACCAACAGAGAGAGCTGCACAAGGAATGGTGGTGCACCAGTCAAGAGCTAAATTCACAAAGTCTCAGAAGGGCACTCACCAACCATTCTGTAATAATACACAGGGCTCAGGAACTCATCAGCAGTATTTATTTCATAGAGACACACAAATTCTGCACACTTGATGCGTTTTGGACTCTAGAGTCCTTTATCAAAAGCTGGTGCGGATAGGACTGACAAACAAATTGTATACAACACAGTGATGTCATAATGACATCATCATTACAAAAAGTCAATGATAGGTGCAGAGCATTCAAGTGATGTATATTTACATAATATAATGATTAAATAGAACAACACATTATTAAAACTGAATTGGATGGGGGAGCAGGGGCCAAGGGAATTTAATATTAAAAAACTTTATAAACATATATGTAAGCACATAAAACAATGTCTGTAATTCAAAGGCAATTGTTTGTAAACCATGAAAGATACAGAGACTATTTCTTTTTCTTCAAAAATGGTTTAAGGTTGAAACTTGTGTTAAGCCCAGGGATATGCAGTGCTCCCAGACTTACACTCCAGAAAGCCACCCTAGTGTATGTGAACCATATCTCAGAGGAAGAGTTACTAGCACGGAATGCTAACAGTCCTAGGTTCAGTTCCTAGTGGTTCACCTTTTCCCTTCTCCATTGTAATTCATAGTGTGTCTCTGTGAAATAAATACTGCTGATGAATTCCTGAGCCCTGTGAATTCTTCTGAAATGGTTGGTAAGTGCCCTTCTGAACCTTTGTGAAATTCATTATCCACTCTAAACTCCAGTCAAGTACTAAGATTTTATAGGATTTGTGTCCACAAAAAGTTTTGCTTGCTCATTAGTGATATTCTCTTTACTCCTTCTCATGAGGACGTTTCCAGGGCACAAGATGTCAGCCCCCCACTTTATATTTCACTAATGCAGATATTACTTTAGAATCCTAATGTGATGTTTACACTTGTGTTCCACCCTCAGCCATTGGCTCCTCAGGCAGAGTCTTAATGGAACCTCCCTAGGAAACAGACACATAGTATGGAGGTCAGCACATGTGTGATTTGCCTCTGGTGCAAAAGCATCATCAGTATAAGAGAGGATTCTTCCTTAACTCCCCTCCATATAGTCAGCCTGCCCCGTGAAATACTGTCTGCTCTTATCATGAATCAAACAGCTTATTAAACCTCTAGTATGCTACTTCACTTAATTTGAGAGAACCATATGGTGATCCTCAATGCTGTGTCAACAGGTTTACTTCGGTACTCCCTGTCACAACTCCACTCAGGTGATCAGGCCCTCTGCTCCCACAGTGCCAACTTCCGAGCACAGTATTGTGAACAGTTAACAGAACAGGGTAACCCTACTGTCTGTTTTGTGGGTTCGAATCAAACTTTGGTCTCAAGTTCTGGAGGGGTTCAGACTGTGAACTTCTTGCTAGCATACCTAATGTACAGGCTCAGATAATTCTGCTCTTCGGGGGGGCCAGATATCTTTCGCCTACGGGCACCTAATCAGGTGTACAAAATAAACCCTTAAAACTCTATGAAAGACCTCAGAATAAACTCTTACCTTTTCCCAGTATGGTATTACCAATAGCTTTGCACAGTGTCAACTTTAACCATATATGCTTCACTTGTCAAATAAAGAATTTTAAAGGAACACCAAGTAGTCTCTAAAAATGAGATGTTTACTTAAAAATAGATAAAAATGTAAAATGTAAATACAGAACCATATATCACAAAACATACAAATCACTTAAAAAAACAGGTTTTAAATATAAACAAAATCTCCTACTACAGTACCCTTAGACTTGTCTAATCTAATGTATTCTTATCTTCTTCCAGTGCTGATGTTGCTTTTTCAGAGTCCAAACATGTGTGTCTCTAAATGGAATACAGACTACAGTTTAAAAATGCTGTGTTTCAACCCTCTTCATGATGTCATCATCTAGCTCCTCCCTTTCAGGATACATAAAAAAAAAATATATATATATATATATATATATATATATATATATATATATATATATACAAAACAGGAAGTCCCATCAAGGTATTGAATTTTGTGACTCCAGCAAGTCTCATTTTCCAAATGATGACACTCTTAATTAAGACTGTGATTTTCTCAGTCTCCTTTGATCTATGAGCAATCTCCGTTCTCAAACACATCAAATAACTTTTTATGACACCAGGTGGAATTAACTGACTTTCCTGAGGACGTCATAAAATGGATATATTAGCTCCTGGCTTCAAAGCAAACTGACAAGTTAATTGCCTTCAGAGATCTGCTGTTTAACATATATCCTGTCTTTTGAACTGATACCTGGGGGGTGGGGTTTGTCATCCCAGGCACAGGATTTTTCATGACAGACACTCACACTACATTTTTATATTACTAAAATCATAGAGTTATCAGAACCAGCTGTCTAAGTGTCACAATCCTCTCCACCTAAACTGAATTTGAGGGCTCTATCCCCTGCATGGGATGAGCTTCCCAAATCAGTTCGCTTCTCATAGACACAAGACAGCCCATCTGAGTTCTGATTCTTCGCACCAGCCCTATGTATGATTGTCATGTCATACCCTTGCAAAGTAAGACTCCATGTCAACAATCTCTGATTATTTTTTCCCATCTGTGTCAGCCAAACCAGGGAGTTGTGGTCAGTCTGTACCACAAAATGCTGATCATACAAGTATGTCTCCAACTTCTTTATGGCCCACATTATGGTAAGACACTCTTTTTCCACAGTAGAGTATGCCTGCTCCCTGGGAAGTAACTTCTTACACAGATACGCTACAGGGTGATCTTTCCCATGGCTGGATATCTGACTCAGTACTGCCTCAATAGCCACGTCTGAGGTGTCAGTCTGAACTATAAAGGGTCTGCTATAGTCAGGACTTGTCAAAACAGGAGCACTGCACAGTGCCTACTTCAGTCTGGTAAAGGCTTCCTCACAGGCTGGGTCCCAGGTAATTTTCTTTGGAATTCTTTTCTTTACCAGGTCAGATAAGGGGAGCAGCCAGGGCACTGTAATTGGGTACACATTTTCTATAGTACCCTGCTGTCCCAAGAAAACTCCTGACCTGCTTCTGAAATTCTGGTCTGGGCCACACTTGGATTACATCTATTTTTATTTGGTTAGGACAGAGCTGTCCCCTGGCCTACCACATGCCCGAGGTATGCCACTTCTCCCATGGCAACCTGGCACTTCCCAGCTTTGACAGTGAGACAGGCCCTCTGTATTCTGCCCAGCACTTCCTTAAGGTGGGATAGGTGTTCCTCCCAGCTGGCACTAGAAATGGCAATGTCATCCAGGCACGCTATGGCATACTCCTCAGCACCATTTAACACCTGGTTCACCAACCTTTGGAAAGTGGCTGGGGCATTCTTCATTCCAAAAGGCATTACTTTAAATTCAAATAAGCCTATCGAAGTGATGAAGGCAACCTCTCCCTAGATCTGTCTGTTAACTCTACCTGCCAATACCCCTTGGTCAGGTCAATCATCGTAAGGTAGGTTGCCCCTCCCAACTTGTCCAGGAGTTCATCCATCCAGGGCATCGGGTGGGCATCTGAATTTGTGACTACATTCAGTCCATGATAGTCCACACAGAAACAAGTAGAGCCATCTGGCTTAGGCACAAGGACTACAGGTGAGGCCCAGGGGCTGTGGGATCTCTGGATTACCCCTAAATCCAGCATCTCCTCCACTTCCCTCTTAATGTCCTTTTGGACAACCTCTGACACCCGATATGCTGTCCACTGTATGGACATCTGTGTCCCTGTCTCCACATCGTGCGTTGCTAAGGGAGTTAGTCCAGGCTTGGTGCTAAACAATGGGGCAAAGTCTGCTAAAACTTCCCTTACTTCCTGGATCTGGTCCGGGGCCAGTTGGGGAGACAATTTTACTGCCTCCACAGAGGACTCCCACTTGCTTTCTTCCAGCAAGTCCAGAAGCGGGTCTCCTTCATCCGTCCCTTCCCCAGGACTACACACTGCAAACACCATGTCAGCCCTATTTGCATATGGCTACATCATGTTAACATGGTACATCCTTTCTGTCTGTCTTCTGTCAGGTAACTCTACAATATAGTTCACTTCATTTATCTTCCTAACCACTTTGTACGGTCCTACCCACTCAGCCTGCAGCTTGTCTTTCCAGACCGGAATAAGGACCATGATTTATTGACCCACCATGTACGAGTGAGCTATGGCTCTGCGGTTGTACCCCACCTTTTTTTTCTGTTGGACAGCTGCCAGGTTGTTCTGGGCTGTCCCCATAAGCTACTTCAGCCTTTCCCTAAACTTAAGGACGTAATTAACTATGGGAGTTCCCTGGGTGGTGTGCTCACCTTCCCAGTCCCCCCGGATCAAGTCTAGGGCCCACGTACCTGGAGTCCATATACTGTAAGAGTTTGAAGGGGGAAAATCCTGTCAACTCTTGGGGCACCTCCCTGTATGCAAACAACAGGTGGGGAAGGTATTTCTCCCAGTCCCTCCCATGTTGTTCAGCAAACGCCCAGAGCATTGACTTCAGGGTACCATTGAATGTTTCCACAAGCCCATTGGCTTGTGGGTGATACAGTGTCATGCATCTCTGCACCACCTCACACTTCTCCCATAAACATTTCATCAGATCCGACATGAAGGAACCTCTTGATCAGTGATAACCTCCTGCAGAAACCCAGCATGAGAGAAATTCCCAAGTAAGGCATCTGCCACTTTGTCTGTCCGTAGTGAAGATAGGGCGACTGCCTCTGGGTACTGGGTGGCATAACCCACCACAGTCAGGATGAGTCTCTTTTCTGAGGAGCTGGGGGTATTTAAAGGCCCCACAATATCCATTCCCACCCTCTGGAACGGCTTCTCCCCTATGGGCAATGGAATCAGGGCAGCTTGGGTTTTCTTGCCCACCTTCCCTATTTCTTAGCACCGGTGACAAGACCTGCAATACTCCTTCACCTTCTGGGTGAAGTTAGGTCAATAGAAATTCTGAGCCAACCGCTGCATAGTGTGCGTGATTCCCAGATGACCAAACATGGGAATATCATGTGCAATCTTGAGCAACTGTTCACGATACCCCTGGGGAACGACCAGCTGCCTGCCTAGCACCCCTCCCTCTGTCTGCACAGCCTGAGTATACATAAGTCCATTTTCCCAATAAACTTTATGTCTGCCATCACCTCCCTGTGCCCCGTCAGAGTCTTCCCAAGCCCTCAGCATCTCTAGACTAGGGTCACTTCTTTGAGTGGCTGCAAACTCCTCATACATTCCCAAGGCATGGGACAGGTCCCATTCTGTCACTAAACAAGGGTCCCTAGCACTAGCATCAGGGCACTCAGGATCACTGTAATCCTTAACCCTCTGGCAATGGGTCACCCTTCCCTCCTCGGAGCAACCCTCCATAGCTGTGTGGTTATTTGCTACTGGGGAAATTTCTACCCCCTTTTCATTAGTCTCCCCCTCTGGAGACACAGGATGGGGAACCAGCCTCCCAGTGGTTTCTACAATAGCTTCTGTGGGGTTAAGGGAACTACAATTTTCCCTTGCCGCTTGGCTATGGGTAACTGCACACACCATCTCCTGTTTGAGATTGTTGCCCAGGATGACATCCACTGCTAAGGTTTGGGCTACAGCCACCTGTTGCACAGTTCTCCCTGTTTCACCCCAGTCTAGAAGAACACTAGCAAGGGGCAATGTTTTCTCTTCACCAGTGAACCCTTGTACAGTGATGTATTTATTGTGTATAAGCTGACCAGTCTGTACCAGATCTCCTTTTACCAATGTCAGGGATGCCCCTGTGTCCCTTAACCCTTGCATCTGTACACCATTCACCATGACTGGGTGCATGTGTTCACTCATGTTCACAGGCATGCTTCCGGGGACAAACAAACAGCCCATTTCCTTCCTAGAACCACCCTGCGTATTATTGCTCATCCGTTTGGGACACTGTCTGGCAATATGCCCAGTTTCTTTACACAACCAACATTCATTTCTTTTCTCAGAATATGATACAAAAATCGTTGCGACTTAGCTCACCTGTCAATCCTGCCTTCTTTAAGACCCTCTATGACAAAACGTTTTCTGAAATTTGTAATTGCTTCTATCGCTCCTAGCAGCTTGACTATTGTTCCTCTCTTCTTCAACACTAGTCCCAGCTGCTTATCCAAATCCGCCTTGTCCAGTGCTCTGCCCCACTTTGCCCTTAGCACCCTCTGCATCCCTCTTATTCACCACCCCCCTTCTGCCGCATTTACCTAAAGCTTACATACTGTTATGCACACCTCCATAGCTTAGGAATTTCCATCCAGGCCTGTAACATTTTTCTGCTGGACAGGAATATAAATAATCTTTCTTGTTTTCTTCTATAGTTTGTATATGACATCCATACACATCCTGCTCCTAGAACTGTGTATATATATATATATATATATATATATATATATATATATATATATATATATATATATATATATATATATATATATTACGTTCAGGTTGTGTTATGTATATCTTTCTTGTACATTGACTTGGAATGTAAATACTCTGCTCCTATCAGTACTGTATACATGTTGTTCCTTTTTGTATCATGTATATTTATATGTAACTGTACAATTTTCCCTTCCAACAGCAGGTCCACCTTGTAAATGAGCTTGCTCAGTGGTGATCACCTGGATAAATAAAGATTTGATTGATTGACTGATTGACAGAGAAATCTTTTCTCTGAAACCTGGGGCTAACTGGTTTCGGTGGAGGCAGTGAGGGCTTTAGCTGCCCTGAAGGTGCACTTTTCCCTTTCTGCGCTGCCACACCCCCCCATTCGCTCTTAGGGCAGGTCTGCTCTTGGCATAGTGGTCCGAGAGTTCAGCAGCCTCTTGCACTGCTTTGGGATCTCGGTTCTCCAGCCAGGTTTTTTGCTCAGCTGGGCATGCCCAATAAAACTGTTCTAACAGAATCAAATTTTCAATTTTGTCAACTGAGTTTGCTTCAATTCCTTCCCACCAATGTTTTAAAAACTGACGTTGTTTCATGGCTAGTTCCTCGTAGCTCATGTCAGGGCTTTTCTTGAGCTTATGGAATTTCACTGTACATGATTCAGCAGTTAATTCATTTTTTTTTTAACAGTGCAGCTTTAAGTTTGCTGTAATCATCACTGTCCTCATTTTCCATTTGACCCAATGCATCCTGAGCTTTCCGGGTAAGTAGCGGAGATAGCTGAAAGTTCCAGGACTCCCTAGGAATTTTAGCCTGAATACAAACTTTTTCAAAAGAATTTTAAAAGGCATCCATATCCTTCCCCTCCTTAAATTCGGCTATCAACTTGGAATTCAATTTGTAACCCAAGCCACTTACCTGCTCTGGTACTGCTGGTTGGAGTCATAGCTTCTCCATTTCATGTTGCCTCTGGCGCTCATGCACCTCACGGTCTGCCTCTCACTGTTCATGGTCCACCTCTCGCCGTTCTTGCTCCCTCTTCTCCTCTGCAGCTCGCTGGCTGTCACACTCCTCATGTTCAGCCTCCCGCTGTGCCCGCTTTGCTTCTCATCTCTCTCGTTCCACCTCTAACTGTTCTCACCCTCTCTTCTCCTGAAACTCCAGCTCCATTCAGCACAACTCAATCTGCAGCCTGAGTACTTCTGGAACCTGGATACTGGTGACTTTTCCCTGCTGCTGTGGCCCTTTGCTGACACTGGCCCTGTTGCCCTCATCATCGGAGCTGGACACTGCACTGGCCGCTAGCCCTGCCACACTCAAGGTTCGATCCTTTTCAGTCACTATCTGTGACTCGATGCTCTGGGTATCTGCTACCATCAGGGCATCCACAAGGTTCTGTTTGGTGGCTTTCACCTCGAATGGGACTCCTCTGTCCCCACACAACTGCTTTAAGTAGTCTACAGTGTGTCTGCTGTAGTTGGAAGCCATCTTCTTCCCCAACTACAGCTACTCTGACTTGCACTTTAGAAAAAAAAATAAAATGGGTAGGAATTTGACTGTATGCCAAGTGATATAGTTCTGTCTCCTTTTTAAAAATAAATCACTGCCTTTTTCTTTCTTTGCAAGTGAGCTGACAGTCTCAACCTGACACACTGAACAATAAAAGCTTGTAATACTAAAATTATCGCACCGCTGCCAACCAATCTGTCACAACCCCACTCAGCAGATCAGGCCCTCTGCTCCCACAGTGCCAACCTCCGAGTGCAGTATCGTGAACAGTTAACAGAACAGGGTAACCCTCCTGTCTGTTTTGTGTGTTCGAATCAAAATTTGGTTTCAAGTTCTGGAGGGATTCAAACTGTGAACCTCTTGGTAGCGTACCCAATGTACAGGCTCAGATAATTCTGCTCTTTGGGGGGGCCAGATAGCTTTCGCCTATGGGCACCTAACCAGGTGTACAAAACAAACCCCTACAACTCTATGAAAGACCTCAGAATAAACTTTTACCTTTTTCCAGTGTGGTATTACCAATAGCTTTGTACAGTGTCAACTTTAACCATATATACTTCACTTGTCAAATAAAGAATTTTAAAGGAACACCAAGTAGTCTCTAAAAATAAGATGTTTACTTAAAAATAGATAAAAAATGTAAAATGTAAATACAGAACCATATATCACAAAACATACAAATCACTTAATAAAACAGGTTTTAAATACAAACAAAATCTCCTACTACAGTACCCTTAGACTTGTCTAATCTAATGTATTCTTATCTTCTTCCAGTGCTGATGCTGCTTTTTCAGAGTCCAAACATGTGTGTCTCTAAATGGAATACAGACTACAGTTTAAAAATGCTGTGTTTCTACTCTCTTCATGATGTCATCATCTAGCTCCTCCCTTTCAGGATACATAAAAAAAAAATCCCATCAAGGTATTGAATTTTGTGACTCCAGCAAGACTCATTTTCCAATGATGACACTGTTAATTAAGACTGTGATTTTCTCAGTCTCCTTTGATCTATGAGCAGTCTCTGTTCTCAAACACATCAAAGGACTATTTATGACACCAGGTGCAGTTAACTGACTTTCCTGAGGATGTCATAAAATGGATATTCCACTTCCTTATGACACCAGGTGCAATAAACTGACTTTCCTGAGGACGTCATAAAATGGATATATTAGCTCCTGGCTTCAAAGCAAACTGAAAAGTTAATTGCCTTCAGAGATCTGCTGTTTAACATATATCATGTCTTTTGAACTGATACCTGTGGGTGGGGTTTGTCATCCCAGGCACAGGATTTTTCATGACGGACAATCACACTACATTTTTATATTACAAAAATCATAGAGTTATCAGAACCAGCTGTCTAAGTGTCACACTCCCCAATTATCATTCTTGTGTCTGTGTCCACCTGTAGGAGCCCTAGGCATTGGACCCACATCAGCTACTTAATTTTCAGGGGAAAACAGTATCACAGAGTTCATTGTGTTGCATTATAGTGGGGGAAAAGGGATCAGAAGAGTTTTCTGGGAGGTATGCTGTAGGTCTCCAAACACTTTAGTGGATCATGTTGCCTAGGCGGTCAAAGAAATTATGAAAGCAGCAGTATTAAATGCACTGGTGATCCAGGGGAAGTTAAGTCTCCTAGATAAAGACTGGAATCTTGAAATGGGTAACAACAGGGCTGAGACTAAATCCCTGTCCACTTTAGCAGCATGTCTGACATGGTACCCCTTGGCTTTCTTTTCAGCAGTGGGGAGGAGGTCATTTTCAATGTAAAACATCAAGGAACCAATGGGGGCAATGACCACAACAGGAAAAGGAGCAGGGACAGTGGAAGGCAGTGACTGGCAGGGCAGTGGCAGCAAAAGCAGGGCATTGAAGCACATCAAGGCAGGAATGAAGCTACCCAGGATCACATGGGGTGATGAGGAAAGCAACTAGAAGGAGAATAGCTGGAGGTTTAGGAACAGAGACATAGCAGTGATCCACAAATGAGACCTTCAGCAGCCAAGAGCAATGGGAAGGGGTTGTCAGGTGTTAATCAGTAAAACAGGAACCCCAAGGTAGACAGTGCTGTTGGGCTACTGCAAGCAGCTATCAGCAGAAACCATAGCAGGAAGAAAGTAAACAGAAGTGAAGTGAACCAACAGACAGGTGGCATGTATGGGATCAGCTGGGGATAAGCTGATACTGGCCAGCAAAGAAAATGAGCATTTCAAAGGTCACTTGGAGCTTCCTGCTGCCCCACCAAACTCCCAGAAAGCCCATTGTTTCTCCTAACTTCATTTCTTCCCCCCTAACATCAATACCTGCTTAGGTTCCTTATCTTCAAGTCCCTTCCCAACCTCCTTCCACCTGTCTTAACCCCTTACTACTTGCTCCCGTCCTCTGGCACCTTCTACACTCACATTTATTAAGTAAGCTAAGTAAGTTATTTGGGTAGAATATAGAAGCCTGGTACCCAGGTAGAGTGATAGGCAGTTAATGTAGTTACTAGGTGGTACGATAAAGCAGACGTAACCCTTTTAGTTACCTAGAGAGAACAACATATAAACTCAGTACCCAGATAGGGTGTCAACTGGTTTAGCTGCCTAGGTTGTGTAGCAAATGGGGACCACACCCAGTTAGCATGTACGCAATTTTAGTTATCTAGGCAGAACAACATATGAATAAAGTATCATCAAATTCCTTGAAATAATGGGACATGAACCCAACCAGGCAGATGCAGGGCTCACACTAGTGGAGTACCATGGCCAGTCGATGGCTGACTCCACAGCTGATACTCAGAGCATAAAGCCGTTATTCTCCAGCCCTTGTGCTCCAGCCCACAGTGTGGAGGCCTGCTTGTAAGGAGACATTGGCTAATAAGGGACAATTCCACTCCAAAGTAACCCCATAGATTGCAGTGGTCAGCTGGTTTAGTGGGAGTCCTGCTGTTGAACAGTCCAAGGGGAAATGCAGAGCCAATTACTGGGGAAGGGGGGAGGGAGTTGAAGTGGCACTCACTCACATCCAAGTTCCTTGTCAATTCAGCTCCTGGTAAGTGGCATTTCTGAGCACATTTTGCACTTAGGCAGAGATTTAAAATCTGGCACCTTTTTCTTGCTCTACTACCTAGCAACTCAATTGTTTGCATAGGTTTGTCAGTCCAGTGAGAATCCTCTGGCGTTCAAGGCCAAGGGGAAATGCAGAGGTGATTGATGGGGGAAGGGGATCTGAACTAGAACTCACCCTAGTGACTCCAGTTCTTGTCTATGCAGCTCCTGTTAGGCAACATTTCTGAGCACTGATCGTGCTTAGGTAGTGATTACAACTCTGGCTCCTTTTTCTTGCTCTTCCCCTAAGCAATCCAATTGGTTGCAGGGACAAGCATCCCTGGTGAAAGTCCTCTGTGCTCCAGACCAAGTGAAAATGCAGAGCTGATCAATGGGGGGAGGAGGAGCTGAAGCAGCACTCACCCACGTGGCCCCAGTCCTTGTCTGAGTGGTTCCTGGTTGGTTATATTTCTGACTGCCGATTCTGCTTGGGAATAGATACAAAATCTGGTGCCTTTTTCTTTCTCTGCCTCCAAACAATCCAATTGTTTGCAGGGGCTAGCCAGTCCAATGAGAATCCTCTGCTGCTCCAGTCCCAAAGGAAATGCAGAGGTGACTGGTGAAGGTGGGGGAGCAGAACTGGCACTCCCCTCATGATCCCTATCCTTGTCTGTGTGGCTCCCGGTGGGTGGTGTTTCAGAGAATTGATTGCACTAAGGCAAAAACTCAAAATCTGACACCTTTTTTGTGCTCTGCACCAAGCAAATTGATTGGTTGCAGGGGCTATCTGGTCTCTTGAGAATCCTTCAGTGCTCTGGCTCAAGAGGAAATGCAGAGGCAATCAGTGGGGGAGGAAAGGGAGCTGACGAGGCACTCACCCTCGCAACCCTAGTTCTTGTCAATGTCACTCCTGTTTGGCAATGATTCATATGAATTTGAACTTGTCAGCATCCATGCTTACTGCTCTTAAGTTATTGTGATCTGGCCCTTTAACTGGAGCATATAAAAGGTAGGAAAGTAGCATCCTGTGCCTTACAGTGAGACTTGTGAAATGTGGGTCAGCAGGTCCTTGCTCACGTCTGTTGATTTTTAAGACTGCTGTTGTTTTTAAATTAAAAAGGCATGCTACTTTATCTATGCCTGATATCCTCTGATTTTTTTAGTGACTCTGCAAGCTGTGGAGGGGAAGTGCACAGTTTTTGCTTTGAACAAACTTTAGCTTGTAAACTGTTAAGAAAAATATTACGCATTTAGAGAACAGGTTAATCTGTGGGAAATTATGAAATGATGGAAAAAGAGCAGTTCTTAACTAAGCTTTTAAGCTTGCTTACCTCTGTGTGGTTGACATTTTCATAAATTGACAGTGGGATCAGGTTAGTGCAAGCATTTTTATATTGCAGCACTCATCTTGGTGGAGTAGAAGCAAGAGCAAAGTGTTAGCATGTGATATCACTTAGTGCATCATCGCACTAGTATTGTCCCATCTTGACCATGCTCTGGATGTGCTTGCTGCTGTGGACACCATAGAAAACAAGCCAGCACTTGAATGTACTTGTGCAGGGTTCCCAGCGGACACACAAGATTTGTACTGAGTGGGGGAGGGGGAAAAAGGCCAGTACCATGGCAGCAAGTGTGCTTTCCCTGGCTAAAAAGGATCAATATCAATATTTATAAAGAACTATTGGTTTGATAAAGAGAAATTGGTGGGAAAATATATATAATATAATGAGAGATTGTGCAAAACAAGTGGAGAACATGGAAGACTGCAGACACTAATGCAGGGAATGAAGTAACTTGCATATGTGTGTATGTATATATATATATATATATATACTATATATATATAATATATATATATAGTATATATAAATTAGTGAGGAAGAGGAGAGAAGGTTAAAGGTGAATTAATATTACGTGGATGCTGAATGTACAATGGTGGGGGAAGTTGTGGAGTGGGGAGGCTGGAAAGGTGTACAGATTAAGCTGTCAGTCTACTAATGCTGCAGGGGTTTGCTCAAAATGAATGTATCTCCACTGTGCTGCAGCATGCCCTGAGACCACATGGGGAGAGATGCAGTCCTCAGCTCTGCCCTCCAGCCCCTGCAGGTCTGGATCCCTGCATGGTGGCTGTGGGCGGTACTGGGGGCACCACATCCAAGATTGTTAGGATGGCTAGGATGGCTCTGAAGTGGATCCACCTCTCTGTGCAGTGCAATGGCCATGGGATATGGCAACCCATGCTGGTCCTTCATGAGCTGCTATATCCCCTTCGGGCGGTGATGAAATTATCAGCCGGCACTGGCGACCCCCCCCACCCCATATCACTGTTCCAGGGGCTGGTGTTGCAATAGCTGTTTTGGCCCTGACAGTGACAGGATAGCCAGGTGGAGAGGGCTGTGTAGCCCATACATCAGACTATAGAGTCACATAACATGTGCCGTCTTCAAAAGACTGTTGCTGCCCTGGCAGCACTAGAGACTGGGCAGTTGTTCACCCCTGTCCACTTTCTTGCCCCCAACCTGGTGTGAAGATGGTCGTGTGACCAGATATCGAGCACTGAGTGGGCACGCAACCATGGCTATAGATTCTGAGTGTTGCCCCAAAGGTGCATAGCCTGCACATAGGGGGCCTCCATGGCTTTCCACAGCCCTCCATGGGAGCGGTGTGACTGTATGCCCACTGTGAATCGAGCCCTAAAATACTCAAAAATAATGACATCAGAGCATGAGATAAGTCTGTCTCACAAAATGTCTTAATAACACACTGCCTAGCTGCATTCTTCATTATTAACCTTTGATTAATTTGTAGTGTCCAACTTATGTATCCAAAAGACTTCTCTCTTTAGGAGTTGTCTTTCCTAAACACCTCTTCATGATGGTTTGTCTTCACTGTGTCTTTAAATCCAAAACTTGAGGGATGATGTTTGTAGCTAAGCCACGGTAGATGTTCTGATATGCATCCTGTACTAACAGGCAACTGAAACATCTCTTTAACACAGGCAAGCTCTTCATTCTACATCTGTAATAGCTCTGAATTAAAACTTCTGTGCAGTGCTCTCCTCTAAATTGGTACGCATTATCTTTTGTTACAATCCTGTTTACAACACCATATCCCCTAATTGATATCTCAGCCTCAAAGTGTATAAAACAAACAAAAAAAAAAAACATCTGTGTAAACTCAATCCACATGAAACTACTGTATGGTAATATACCTGGTAAGGTAATGTGGGCTTGGGCAGGCAGCAGGTCCTGTGATAGACCCTATAAAAATAGACAGTCCTTAATTCCCATCACTTCATATCAGACTCAGAAAGTTATTGTACAAACGTAGTTTCTTAAACATGTGGAATGCATACAAAGTTTGTGGTAGAGGATTGCTCTCCCACCTTAGGATTTCCAGAATTTACACCTGGACACTGCAGCTGGCTGACCTACAATTAGGAAAGCCCTGAGTGTCCTTTCAACCACTCATTTTATACTGGAGTGTATTCACAGATACCATGTTCCTGTGCCAAAATCTTAAGCATGTGCTGTGGTGGTTATTCCTGACTTCGTTTTTTGCTGGAGAAAGACATTGCGCATTTTCAGTGTGCTCAGATAGGGACATTACTTAAAATCCCTGATGAAATCCTAAAAAATACACCCTTTAACATGTACAGTATACGCATAATTTGTCACAAAGTTAACTGGTTTTGATAGACATTATTTGCATATTGGTCTCAGACTGAATGACTAGGATTATCTATAAGCTCAGACACAAAGGTGTATTCCACTTGTGTTTGCATCCTATTTTCGAAGGTTATGAGTTGCTGTGACAGTTTCTGCAATTTGAGGCAGTTTGTTTCAACAAATGACGCATGCTGCATCTTATGCCACAATTTGGATGCTACTGTGCCTGAACTTCTGACACTGTCACACCATCTACTGCAGTAGAATGTAACTTCAGCCTGGGGCCCTTACAACCTCCTCTCCAAACACTCTGACAGGGCCAGACTAGGTTACTCTTGTGCTAAAAATAGTATTTAATCTTTTGTTGAAGCAGTGCCTCCACCTTGGGAAGAAATAAGTGATATCTGAAACCTGTCACTCAGGGCTATTACCCCCTGGGAATGACCATGTTGTCCTAACCTACACAGTCCTGCCCCACAACCATAACTCTGTAACACAGTAAGAACCTTGATAAGAAAGCATACTGTAAAATGCTTAATAAATAGAATAATAGATAGATGTGTGTGCATTACAAGGCAGTAATACCATTGAGAAGTTTTGGGGACATGGAACCTTGAGAGCAAAGCTCGAGAGGTCCTAAAGTCCCCAAAACCTCGAGATGATATTACTGCCTTGTAAAACACTCATCTTTCTGTTATTTGTTGTAATATATGGATCCATTGATAATACTACAGTTGGAGATGACCTTTGAACTGTAGCATTATCAGCAAAAACAATAGTATTATCACTTCTCAGGATAGTATTATTGAGAGTAGTGATGTATTACTGGGAAATTTTTGTATAACTTAGTATAGTATCATTGAGGCTTATCCATATATTACAAGTTTATAATTAATGGGTCACGTTTTTTCACATAGGAAAAAGTGTGTGTAAACTGCCATTATAAAGGAGTGTTTATAATGGCAATCACATGCCACCTTCCTATGGCAAAAACCATGAGCCACTGTTTTACACCCACTGAAGCCATCTCTCTCTTGCACACTGACTGCACAAAACACTCAGAACTCCTCATAGTTTTCTCCCATAGTGTGGGCATTTTTTTCTCTGACAGTCACCTAAAAATAATGTAAAAAAAAAATGCCTACCTGATTTACCATGCAATACCTAACAGCAGCTCCTCTGCTTCTTCTCATCCCCCTCTCCTTGTGCAGGTCACCTGATACAGTGACCATAGAGACTGGAACTTCCTTGGCAACCGCCGCAGCAGCAGTGCATGAAACACACAAGAAAGACTTATTCTTTTTAAAAGTTAAAACTTTGTTTGAAACTCTAGTTCCTTAGTTATTTCTGCTTTTCCAACCACTGTTTGATCTCAAATGAAAAATAGAACTGCTTCAAAAAGGTAAGACTACCTCAATTCCATCACACTCAGTGGCACAGTCAGCAGGACATAATTTATATAATTGTTGAGGCAAAAAAATGACACCCAACAATTATACTGTATAAAATAAAGTATGGGGCGGTGTGTGTAAACTTGAAGTTTACATGCCCCCTCGGTGTTAGATGTGTTATAAATCCCTCAAGCTTCACTCTCGGGGTTTATGTAGCATCTAACACATTGGGGGGATTGTAAACTTCTCATTAAACACATCATCCCAAACTTTATTCTATTTATTAAAAGAGAAGAGAAGGAAAATAGAAGGGGTCAGTAGGGAAAATGGGACAAAAGGGTAGCAGGAAATAATTTGCACACTATTCCCCACAAGCCCATCGCACACCAGCAGTCATGATTCAGTTACCCACTCAAAGGCCTTAGAGAGCTTCCAGACTATGGTTGCTGTGTAACACACCACATGAACATTGTAGGCCCAATGATACAGCAGATGACATAGATGAATGAGTTGGCATGCACTGGTAACAAAATTAAAATCAATGTGATCACTATTTGTAATCCAAAGGTGACACAAGTCTTCCAAAGTTAGTGTAATGGTCTTCGGCCTGGGCCTATCAAAATAAAACACAGTCCTTCCCAGGACTTCTGAGGCTCCATCCCCTAGCTATCTAACTAAAGTCAAAAATGCAGGGTTGAAACCATAGCTGTTACTCATTGTTTTCCAATATTTGGGGACCACTCAGTTCCCTCCTGTTACTGGACTCATCTTCCACTCTCTCACCAGCTCTTCAATCCTTAATGCTTTTCTCCCCAGCACGACAACATGGGAACCGTTCTACCCAACCTGCACCTTTATCAATGTCTGGGATGCTGCTCTTCTATCTCTTCAATCGTCTCTGCTGAGGCTTTAAATGGGATTCCACAGAACCCTACTATAAGACTGAGGTCTTCGTCAGATTTTGGTGGTGATGTGGGGTTACTCCCAGGTGGGGAAAGTTCCTTCAAAGCAAGCTTGCCCAACTTCATACAAACACCTGTACTCCCTCTTAACTTCCGCTGGAAGCTGCTTACTCTACTTTATCTCAGTGTGAACACACTCTGAGGCCTACCTGGACTTCAGTCTCCATGTAGCTAGTCATTCTCTGGATTACAATCTTCCTTGTCATGCAGACTGAAAAACAGAGAGCCCGGATCTTTGGTCTCCTAAAGTTCTGAGCTTGACTGCTGATTGGGCAAAAGGTTCCCAGGTAAACCAGGCTCACTTCTGAGCCAGGCTTGCATCCATGCTTCTTTGGAATATGATATATGGTAATGCTGTCCATGCATCTTTGGAATATGATATATGGTAATGCTGTCCATGCATCTTTGGAATATGCTATATGGTAATGCTGTCCATGCTTCTTTGCAATATGATATATGGTAATGCTGTCCATGTTTCTTTGCAATATGATATATGGTAATGTTGGTCATGCTTCTTTGGAACCATGAGCTCAGGACTGGTTCACCCTGATCTGGTCAAATGTCAGGAGCTTCTGACCATTCCCAACAGTTCCTGTGTCGTTAGAGGCCTTTGTGCTACATGACTATGGTTGTTAACCTTTGTAGTCTTTTATTCAGCCTCCTTCTGCTGCTTTTGTTGTTTCCCAGAGGGGCAACTTTGTGTAGATCCTGACCCCGTTTCCTAACCAGTGGCAGGAAGATGCTTATTTTTGTGGTCTTTCTTCCCACTGTTGAGTCAGACTCCTTCCTGGCATTGTGGTGGTGCCCACTCAGTCCCCATGCTACAACAATTCAGTTCTCAGGGAACTAGAGGATGAAGAGAAGATGTGTGACTCAGGGACCACAAAGGCAGATATATATTCAGTTTGAAAAAACAGGGGACTGGATACAACATGAATCCATCTTGAAAATCCTGCCCAAAACTTGAAGCAGCAGGAATAAAGCAGACAGAAGTTTGAAAATTGCTACAAAATCTAAAATTTCCATTCACTAAAAAGATCACCAATGATCTGACCTGATTCAATAAGTCCGTCTCCATCTGTATCTTAACCCATTCCCCCAGGACAAGGCTGAAAAAAAGCCAAATTGCCTAGCCCTCTTTTCTAGGTCAGTAAAAACTAAATAAATAAAAATAAATTAAAAAAATAAATAACAATCTGCACTTCAACATGCCATGCACAAATAGTGATTAAGCGAAGAGTCTAGTTATGCTGTTTTTCAACACATCAGTCTAACACATACAACACATAGAAACATACACTAATACATGAAAGCAGGTCGTACAAGACATTGGGAACATCCCCAGCTTTCACTACTGGTGATATCCATTTAGAGACCCAGAACCCATGTACTGGTCCACTTGTGATGTAAATCTGAATGTCTCTTAGTGCAATATAGCTTCCAGTAGACTAATAGATATTGTAACCACTCTTTGTGTGAAAACTCTTCTCCTTGGGTGACTTCTGAATAGTTTGCCACTGATCTGTACAGTATGTCCCCTTCTTCTAGTTCCATCCATTTTTTATTTTAAATGTTGTGTCCCCTTCTTCTAGTTCCATCCATTTTTTATTTTAAATTTAGACATATCTAATAACAAAGGATCCCTTGTGGACCTATACAAGAGGATTAGATCCCCCATTCTTTCTTCTCTAGGAAGAAAACAAATCCAACTTCACAATTCTCTCATCTTGTTTTCCAGTTCATGTACCATTATAATTGCTCTCCTTTTATTCTGTTCTAATTTGTCTGTATCCCTCTTTAAATGTGAGACCTAGAACTGTCTAAAGTACTCAAGCTAAGGTCTTACCAGGGAGTGATAAAAATGACAAAATGACATCCTTGTCCTAGCTAACAAAGTTTCTTCTAATTGCTCTGAGTATCTGATTACATTTCTTGACTGTGGTATCACACTGTAATTTATGCTCACATCTATCAGTCACTAAAACTCACAGATGGGTCCTTTTCACAGTCTGATACTTTAGTTTGCATATTATGTAAGTAGTATTTGCCCCTTGTGTTACTGTGGCCAAGACAATACACTGTACATCTGTCACTATCACATTTCATCTTTCTTTGATTTAAGGACTTAGTCTGCCAGCTGGCCCAGATCTTTCTGAAGTGTAATTCTTTGGGAGGTGAGTCTCACTTTGCAACCAGTATTGTCACTGAATTTTGATACTCATCCTTTGTAGTTGTTGCCCATGTCTGTTATGAAAACATTAAAGGAGTCAGGCCCCAGTACAGATCCCAGTGGGACACCACTCATCACAGCAGCAAGCATGGAGCAGAAGGCAAACGAGTGCAAAAAAAACCCTGCTGAAAATTCAAATAATATGCACTTTAATGTGCACAAATTGTCACTGAATACAGAATTTGTACAAATTATTTCTCATCATGTAGGTCTCACACAGCAGCAGCCACATGGAGCAGACAAAAGTCCAGGACAACACCCTGTCGCAAAATATCAAACACTGCAAGTTAACATGGACAAAACAGTAATAACTAATAAAATGTTTTTACATTAAAGAGTTTCAAAAGTCCTGCTGCAAGATTTATGGCAAGGTTTCTGCAGCAGCTTCAGCACTTGAAATGCACCCAAACATGTGCATGCAGTTTTCTAATGTTTGAGTGCATTTATGACAGATTGCTCATGTGTGGTAAAAAAATGATGGAAGTGTCATTTTTTTGATGCCTGGGTTATTTTTCATGCACAACATACATCACTTGCAGCAAAATGTTCTTTCACATTTTATGTGATCTATCAGTTAGCCTGCAAGTGTGGGAAATTGGTGGCATAATTCTGAAAATCCAGCCTGTTTTCTGTAAATCTAGGTCTCAGAATGAAAAGCAAACAGCAGCAGGAACAGATAGGACCAGTATCTAAACAAAGATCCAGTACACACTAGGGACTGATTTTGAAAATGTTTAATAAAGTTTTATAAACTGGTCCCTAGCATGATTGTTGGAGCGTCCACACTGCATTCCGACAACCATGCTTGCCTGAGCATGATTGTGGCACCAGCGCAAAGCATCGTGGGTGCCACCTTGCATGATGAGATGCAAATGATCAGGCACGCTAATGGATTGAGGTGAAAATCAGAATACTGGAATTGGGAGGACATTGGGAGCACAGCTGTGCATGTCATTTTTTTTATTATACTGCAGGTTAAATTCACATTTTGTTTTAACATGGTTTCCTTAACCTATGTTACAGCACAGATCATGTCCACACTGCTATTTACAATGTGTTTCTCTAAAAGCATAATAAAGAATACCTGCCTAGCAGGGTTTTAAAAAACGGTTGTAGCATGGTTTTAACTGTGCCATAGTATGTATGCAAACCGTGCTTGAGGCACATAAACCATTTAAATTCCCCAGTGCATACTGGGCCAAAAACACAGTCACAAATTCTACTCTAGTTGTGAACTTCATTTGGCACAACTGTCTACACATACAGTTCTGAATTACTTTTTTACCAACCCAACCTCCAAACTTCATTTCAATACTCCCTATTGTACAAATTAAAATAAAAAGTCCTACCCATCATTATCAATATATTCCCCTCAGAGTAGTAAAAATACAGAAACCAAAAACACATGTTTCAAGACTGTTAATACGCTAAGTATCTGTAATATTAAAAGCTGCCTAAAAAAGTCAAGAACCTCAGCAAAAAGTTCTACAGCAAGAGTTACCTAGAAAGATCATTGGCAACAAAGCCAGGTTTCAAAGAAATTCAAAATTAGCGGAAGCATGGTGAGGTGTATGTACAAATCACCATGAAAGAATCTGGACTGGTTCTGCTTTAAGCAGGCGTGCATGGTACTAAAAAGGCTGCTCAATTCTACTTTTTTTTTTGTCCTGTTTCCCATTTGCAGATTATAACGTTCTGGCACTAGAGGGCCCTTAGTCCTTTTTTGTAATGTCACTAAAGTAAGAAGATATTTCTCAGTCAACTCCCTTGTACTTTGCTCTGTAGTTACATATGTTGGACTGATTCCCTGATTGGTGGATGGACAACAGGGTAGACTGATATAACGTGATAGTGTACTCTCTTCTGCTTTGCCCTGTGACATTCCCTCCTGCAGTGGACTAGCTCATATGTTTATTGGGCCTTATGTGAACTGAATAATATTAATTTAAAACCATTCAATCTTTCTATTTTTAGCACCCACAACTTGCCCTCATTTGCCAGTGGTGGGCTCTGCCGGTTAGACAGTGAGCGCACAAATCGTACCTTGTCTGGTTGTGCCTGGCTGCTATCATGATGGCCCCTTTGCTGTCCCTCACCTGGATCGCCATTCTTGCCTATTTCCAACAAGTGGGCCAGCATCTCCTACAGACCTGTCCTGGTGATATTGGGCCCAGGGTCTTACATCCTGACAATAGGGAGCTGCGCTTCATGACCACTTGCCCAGAAGTACGGCAATCAATTCTGGTCCTTCCAACTGCACATGTGGTGCTGTTTACTGTCAGTAGCAGCACCTGTATACTAGCACAGCTAGCTGCACCAGTTGATAGGCACAGGATGCCTACCTCCAAAACTAGAACCACTAGGTGTAAGCGACTGGGGACTAGACTTCTGCACTATGTTGGAAGAATCTCCCTGTTCCTGTTGCTGCTAGCAGATGGAGATATTCACCTGAACCTGAGACCTCATGCTACCCCCCTCTCCGGGGGTGTTCACATGGGTGGTATAAAGATAGTTGCCATGAATATCTGCAGCCTGCTCCCTAAGATGACTCAATTCCAGGCATGAACCAGGTTGCACAACCCAGATGCCATCTGTCTGATTGAAACATGGCTCACCCCCAAGGTCAAGGACTCACTCATTGCCTTAACAGGGTTTGAATCTTTCAGACTGGATAGGCTGGGGAAGCGGGAAGGGGGTTGCCTGATATATGTGAAGGATAACTTAAGGGGGTGTGTTCTGCCAATCTCAGGCAACGCTTGTGATTATGAGCTATTAGCAGTTCAGCTCTTGCTAGAAAAAAAGAACAGGATGCTCACCATTGCCTCATTGTACCTACCACCTGTAAAAGCAAACCAGGGGCTAGGTGTTGTCCTGAAGACCCTATCTAAACTGAAGAAAAACTCAGAGGTTATTGTCACTGGAGACTTTAATATTAATTGGACAAACAAAGACACTGACCATCTTAAGGATCAAGTTGCAGAGTTATACCTCACACAGATGATTTGTTTGGACACCAGGCTAAACCGCAAAACAGGAAAGGGCACCCTGCTTGACTGGATCCTGACCAACTGCCCCAATAGAATCAAAAATGTCCAGGTGCTCCCTGATTACCTTAGTGACCACTCACTAGTTGCATGTATGTGGGTTAAGGTAAAAAGGCCCCCCCCCAACTCTGGTTTTTAGCCGAGTCCTGAAGAGGGGTGCAAAATGCAACTTTAAATCAGCTTTGGCCAACATTGACTGATCTCCTCTCGATAGTCTCCAAGACATTGACCAGGTTTTGCAATTCTTTGTGTCCACAGTCAATGGTATTTGTGATGCCTACATCACTCTGAGAAAAAGAAAGATAAAGGCTGCTTCCAGAGGATGGATTTACAGGGACCTCCTTGATCTGATGAAGGAGTGGGACAACCTCCGGGAACTTGCCAGAGGCACGGGCAACCAATCTGACTTCCAAAAGTATTGGGCAGCCAGGAACAAGTGTATTGCTCTTGCCAGGCAAGCCAAGCGGCTTACTACAAGGAGCAACTGGAACAAAACTGGGGCAATGGGAAGCAATTCTGGGATAACATTAAGGAGCTGCTGGGCATGGAAGATAGAAGGCACCCCTCCATGCTCAACTTAAATGGTACCCCCACCCTAGATCGACACACAATTGCTGAAGCCTTCAATGTGGCCTTCTCTGAACTCAGTTCTGTCCTCCCAACCAGTTACCTTGACCCCTCCACAACACCTGACCAAAGCCCGAGATAATTTGACCCATCCAAATTTTTACTTCAAGCGTGTCACAACCAAGGAAGCTAGGACCTACATTACTAAGGTGCTGGGTGAAACCAGACTTAGTAGGGACTCACTCGACATGAAATTTGTGGAAGTTTCCTTGGATGAGTTGGTGGTTCCCATCACCAAGATATTTAACAAGTCTCTCACCCTGGCTAAATTCCCTGCAGCCTGGAAAGTAGCTCTAGTCACCCCTGTCCTAAAAAGTGGGGACCGGTCTTGCACTGCTAACTATAGACCAATATCTATCCTCCCCCCCCCTTCTAAGGCACTTGAAAGGATCGTGGCTGACCAGGTCATGGACTACCTTCAGAAGTATAGTCTACTGTGCCCACAACAGCACGGATTCCATCAGTGTCATAGCACAGCTACGGCCTTAGTTGAATTCACAGACTACATTCACAAGTTCTTGGATGGGAGCAGTCTGGTGGGATCTATCTTCATAGATCTCACCAAAGCCTTTGATATGGTCAACCATCACATCTTGCTTGACCAGCTTCAGCACCTCAGGCTAGCCTCTGAAGCCATCCTCTGGTTCCAGGATTACCCATCCAGAAGAGCACAGAGTGTAAACATTGGGGCAGATATCTCCTCGTCTAGGGATATAGTACTGGGTGTCCCACAAGGGTCTAGACTGGGCCCCCTCCTCTTTAGCCTGTTCATCAACAGGCTTCCAGAGGCCTGCAATAGCAAGATTATTCTGTATGTGGATGATGCAGTCATCCTTAGTAGTAGTGTCCAGCTTCAGCACCTACAGGATGATCTGTAGTACTCATTTTGCAGCTTGGAGGACTAGTTCAGCTCTCAGAAATTGCTTCTCAATTACAAGAAGATGAAGACAATGCTGATAACCTCTCACCAGCACAAGAGATCTCTTCTGTCCCTTACTGTTACTAACAACAAGGCTGCTCCACTCGAGCAGGCCAGCTCTTTTAAATACTTGGGCGTGATCATTGATGACACCCTCTCATATGTGCAGCACATCGATCAGGTCATCAAAACAGTGAACACCAAACTTGGAGTTCACTACAGGCACAGACAGTACCTAACTCCTAAGGCACTCAGGTTGGCAGTCTCATCTTCCATCTTGTCTGTTATTGACTATGGACTCTTGGTCCATGGGTCAGCATCAGACACTGCACTAAAATGAGTAAGCATGGCCCTCAACAAGGCCTGCAGGCTGGCTCTAGGGGCTGATAATCTCCTACACACCTGCTCCCTCTACGAGCACACTAACTGGCTCAGTCTTGCTAGCAGAATCAAATACCAAACATGCCTGCTTGGCATGAAATCTCTCCTAGGTAAAGCTCCATTGCCCTTCAAAGAGCTACTCCAGTGAGGTAGATCTGGGTACTGCACTAGAGGGCAGACTCACAGCCCACTTGCTATCCCTTCAGAAAAACAGCACTTGGCCAATGGTCCTTCGCATACAGGGCTCCTTCTTGGCTAAATGAGATCCCAGCACGCCTTTTACTCATTAACAGCCTCTCTGTCTTCAAGGTGGAACTAAGACGTCACCTTGCCAAGGCTGAGGTATGTAGCTGCAGGTAACCTGTAGCGCTAGCACCCAGTAGCTTGGAGTCAACCTGCTATTGGGATGCATTCTCCAGTTTGCTACCATACTGCCCAGTAACCCTGAGTTTAAACTCCTACTTCCTATTACTACTTGCCAGTCCTCGAACTTGAGCCTTCCATAGCCACAGCCTGTTGACGAGCCTTCTATCTACTGTCCTTAACTCAGTACTCTGTTTTAAGTCCCTCCCCTGCCATTGACCCTTCACAAATGTGATTGTCTCAAAGCACCTGTCTTCCCCCCAGCTTATTTTGTGTACAGTCCTCCCTCACATTGCTCTCTAGTATGTTCCTACTAGGTCAGTCCTGCACAGAAAATGAACCTTCCCCACCCTTGAAAAAGCCTCCTCTTGGCTGCATTAACATACCGGGTGTGAAAGCCTATTTTCAGTCTCTTCCCCTCCTGACTTTATATGGAAATAATGACAATGCCTCCCCTGGCTGCTTTACCTCCTGCTAAATTAGTTCCTTAAACCCGTAACACTTACCATGTACCTTGGACTGTACTAACTGCACTATGTACCTCTATATGAGATAGCTTACAGTTGGAAATAGTCAGACCAATTGCTGTCATTTCTTGTATTTTTTTGTCTCTGTACTATTGCACCCATACTCTGTAACTACCTTTTCTGTGTTGTCCTCCTGTCAAAACAAGGAACCATTGAAATAGAGCATTTTGCTCGCAGTGGAACAAACTGCCAGCCAAACTCCACTCCATTGACACTCACTCCAGCTTCAAGTCCCACCTCAAAATCTGGCTCCTGGCAAATTTCTCCTGCTGCTGCTCCCAGGGGTTACCCACCTACCCACCCTAGTAAACTCCCTAGCTTGCAACTGTGTCCACCTTGCCATGTTTGTGTTGTTATTTACTGCATATGTGACTTCCTTGCCTTGTATATACTGTACATATATATATATATATATATATATGTATTAGAGCCAAAAAACTCCATTTAATGCATTAGTTAGGGTTGTTCCACAGTGACAAAAGTGAGGAAATTCAGTGTTAGGGTTGAAAAAACCCCTTGGACCCCCTGCCCATCCCCCCAACCGGCATTGGGGTGTGCATTGGGGTCATCAGCCCTAACTCTCATCCCATCACATGTGTAAAACAGCAGAAGTATAGGAGAATGAGGTGAGAATTAGGACCAACGACCCCAATGCACACCCCAATGCCAGTTGGGGGTGGGCAGGGTCAAGGGGTTTTCAACCCTAACACCGAATTTCTCACTTTTGTCACTGTGGAACAACCCTAACTAATGCATTAAATGGAGTTTTTGCCTCTAATTTCCTTTCTTTTGAGAATGATAACGAGAAATAGTGAATGTAATGCAGCGGCAGGAGCATGGGCTCTCGGCCCCCCCTCCGCCATGTAATGCGGTGGTGGGGCCCCCGCGCTCCCGCCACATAATGTCTTGAGGCATAGTAACAGGAACAGCAACGCAAACAGAAGCGCTAACAGTGGCGCACATGGTAATGCAAGCGTGAATGAGAACAGAAAGGGTAACACACACGGTGGCGTAGACGGGAACGGTCTGCCATGTAATGTGTTGTCACATAGTAACATGGTGCCTGCAAACGGAAATGTCAATGGGCATGGTGATGCAAAGTGAAACAGAAAGAGAAACAGTACTGTAAACACAAATGGCAAAAAATAACAGAAACGCAAGCACAAATAAAACGCAAAGGATAACGCATATGGTGGCGAGAGCGTCAAAAGGTAAGTAAACAGATACGAACCTAGCGGAAAGGGCAACGGTCACAGTAATGTAAGCGCACAGGCTGGTTTTCCCCAAAATCTGCATAGAGAAAGACAGTGAGTACAAAGAATGTATGCATAATAATGGGTATCGGAGCAGAAAATGAGGACTTGGAATACTAAATAGGTTATATCTCAGGAACCGTACGACGTAGAAAAAAAATTTAAAAGTCATATGATTTATGACTGTCCTGGCTAGTTTTATGGCTAAGCATTTTTCCGACAAAAGGTCCGTATCTCGCACCGTTTCCGAGATACGGGCCCTGAAAGGCGCTGTGAACGCCGTAATGTTATCCTAAGGGGAAAAAAAGAGAACTTCAGAGCGCCATAACTTTGCCTCCCTGTAATATTTTTTCACCAAACCACTGAAAGGCACATCTGTGGGCTGTTGACTGTCTTCCCTCCAAATTTCAGGAAAAAAGACCAAACCGTTATTTTGCAGCAGGGTGCCAAAGGATTCCTGTAATGCGTCGGGTGCCGTAATGTTATCCTATGGGAAAAAATGTCAACTTTGGAGTGCCGTAACTTTGCTGCTGTGTAATATTTTTTCAATACAATACTGAAAGGCACATCTGAGAGATGTCGGCTGCGTTCCTTCCAAATTTCAGCCCAAAACTCCCAACCGTTCTTTTGCAGCGCAGTGCCAAAGAATTGCTGTCATTTTCCCACAGACTAGAAAACTACTGTCGCAATTTGCGAAAGCTTTCGCAAAAATTTGCAACACTTTCGTGAGCACGAAAGTACTTTGTGAAAGGACTTTTTCCAGAAATTTGAAAAACATATTTCTGGGGTGTTTTACCCCAAAATAAAGACATGGCTAGCATCCTCAGGGTCCGACTAGGTGAATACAAAAAGAATTAGGCTGCTAGAGAGTCCCAAATTTAAATGCCAAGCATTTTTCTGATCACTAACTGAAAACAAAATGGTGGATTTGCGAAAGTAACAGGGCCATTTGCAAAAGTAAAAATGCATTTGCGACACTGTCGAACTTTTTAACTTTTCCCATTGACTTATAATGGGAAATTGTTTTTGAATAACTTTTGAACTGTTTAATATTTTTTCACCAAATCTTTGAAAGGCACATCAGGGACCCCGGCCGCACATTTCCTGAAGATTTTGGCCCAGTCACACATAAACCGTCGCGACCTGTCGCAGCGTTAAGTAAAATTCAAGAAAAAAGCATAAATGTGCATGAATCACGCTTAATAACTCCGCAGCCATATATCTGACTGGTACAAAACTTGGCAGATCCCCAGGTCTATGGTTCTTGATCGTGTGTTCCAAATTTCAGGCAAATCTGTCAAACAGTTGCAAAGTTATTAAGGTGCAAAATTTTGGGGTTTAACATAGAAATGGCTCCTCTATCATAATATATATTTGTATATTCCATGTACTACATGTCCACTGGGCTTATGTATCATACCTTGTACATGTGCTTTCAACTGCTGTTTTTGTATCAAAGTTCTCCTGCCTCACCTTGTAACCTTGTATCCACTGTCACGCACTGGACTTATGTACCATAACTGTACATTGTGCTTGCTATTGTTGTTCTGTATCTGTTCTTTTTCATGTGTTTTATTGTTACCTTGTATTCACTGCCATCCTGTGCCATGTGTTATGGCCCGGGTCATGCCTGAAAATGGTCCCTGGGATCAGTGCACTCACCCGGTCATCAAAGTCATAAATAAATAAATAAACAAAATATCCGAATGACGAAATAAATAAATAAACACACTCCAGAGACTGCAAACAGATGAAACTGACCTGTGTTTCATCCTTCTCAGGATTATGTTGGACTTACAATGACCTAAATCAGTAAAACCTGTTCATTTCCCCTGATCTGAGAATATAGAGGAGGCACACTGATGGGTCTTGAGAAAGGTGAAATGTGTCTGTGTTGGATTTATTCTGAAATACTGACAGGTTTTTGCCTGACACTTGTAATCCCAATGCCACGATCCCGACACCCAAAATCCCAACAGTGAAATTTTTCCCACGGCAGATTTTTTTTTCATGTTTCGGGAGGCACACACCCCAATGCAGGGGGCTTTGCACCCCACAGACCCCTTAATTATTATAACAAACTCTACCACAGTCAGGATTTTGGGTGTCAGGATTATGGCATCAGGATTGTGGTGTCAGGATTTCAGGTGTCGGGCAACCACGTTTCAGTCAAATAAAAGTATACCATCTGGGTCTTCTGTTTTCTACATTTATTTATTTATCTGAATTTTGATAATCGGGTATGCCCACTGAGGCAGACACATCCCTTTTGCAAGGGTGACTTGGGGAATGATAGCAATTCTATGAAGCTGGTACATAATACATTAGGAAGCATAGTTTTACATACAAGACAGACTGAGGAGAGGTACAATAAAAAAAATGTACTGCATAATATATACAATAAAAAAATGTACAGCGTAATATATACAATAAAAAATGTACAGCATAATATATAAATATATATACACACACAGTATATGCACACAAAAAGCAGCAGTGAGCAAATAGTCAATCATCACAGTAGCAGGATGATGAATTTTAATTCCAGACCGGGGGGGTGGGTACTGAGTTGATATTCATTTAAGTAGGCATAGGTCTGTGGAGCTGGAACAGGTGAGTTGAAGGTAGTAGCAGCAAGAAATTCTGAGCACTAGACTTTAGTAATTACATGAGTAAAGAGTAGAGAGTGTGTGAGAGGGAGAAGGAGAAGGATACAGAAGAGAAGGGTACAGAAAAGATTGGTAAGAGAAAGGATGGTCAGAGGCTAAGTACAGTTGCCATTGCACATTGCAGTGTCTTGCTCATTTGACACATGTTGTCCTGCTTAAAGTAGAACCAGTCCAAATTCTTTTACTGTGATTTGCATAAATATCCTCTGATGTTTTGCATTATGGGGGTGTATGTTATTTTTGTATTTCTTCAAAAGTAGCACATTCACAATCCACATGCACCCCATTCTCATGATACATCTGTGACCATGAAAAACCATCCCCACACCCAGCTGCTCAAAACTTCCTGAAAGTAGCGAGCCAAAATTGTGTTACCAGTTAATGTGTCCCCCAGCTGCTTGCTATGCACTACTGTGGATGGATTTACAGGAAATGCTGTTTCAGTGGAACTTGGAGACAGATCATTTGTGCTGCATTGAATCTTAAAATTTGTAGTACTCAAAGGCATCTTTAACTATTTCACTATTGGTGGGCATTTAAGCAGATGGGTACAGCATAAGTGTACTGAGTATTTTTCATATCCACAAATGTTTTGCAGGGCTCGGTTGGGGCCGGTTTCAGTTACAGCTCAACTATACTACAATTGTTTAAAATAAAAAAAGAATGTCAAACTGCTTTCAAAGAGCTCTTTCTTTCCAAGAAAGAGTGGATACTTGAACAGAGGGGTATTTCAATATTAACGGACTTGTAGGTTGTTTGTATTCATATTATCATTTATATATATATATATCTCTACATTACTTTTTCCCTGTCACTGATCTGCCCTACTAAGCCAGGCTACTGTACCATTCATCCCCAGCCACACATCTCTTACCCAGCCCTAGGGGGTTCAGCTGGGGCATTTTCCCCTTGGTGAGGGTATTTTTCCTTTGTGGTGGGCTCCCTCAGGAGTATCATCAGCCATGCTCACAGCTGAGCCCGTTGGGTGTAGGGACAGGTGGGCAGTCAGGAGTGATGGGCTTATGTGTGCTGGTGCAGTGCCACACTGGCATGGATTTTTATTTTCACTTGTGTTTCACACACAGGGAGACTGTCAATGAGGACTTCAATGCCCATGGTCAACGGCCACTGCATACTGGAGCAAGGCTGCTTCTCTTCCATAGCTCCCCAGCTGCTCCACATCCAGGGGTCACCCAGGTGGCAGTGTCGTAAGCCATAAGTGAAACCCTCCCCCTGTTGAGGAGGAGGGTCTGCTGGAATACTCGATTCTCCTCCTCTGGCCAGGTAGAACTACTGAAGCACTGACAGGCTGTCCTTATTCATCTCTTTAGGGTCTATTTTATGTGTATTAATGTACAGTTGTAGGTGTACATTTATGTTGTATGTATGGAACCTCTAGGGTGTTTCAGGCACTCATCTGTTCCTCTTGCCAACACATCCTTGGTTTTCATATATCACAGTATGAATGTACACCCAACTCAATATTAATACCTACGTACTCTGTGATGAAAGAGTGTCAGCTAACATTGATTTGAAACTCTCAGTTGAATGAAATGTATCAGTAAGATCTGCATAATCTGTGCAATGATGTGTTTCTGTTTTCAAGGGGCTATACCACATAGCGTGATGCCAAAGTTGCCTACAGACAGTCTAGCCCAGTCATAAAAGTTTTTTTTAAGGTCCGTGAGAAAGACAGAACTGGCTTTTTAGATGGTCTCTTTGTGTATGCAGCTGTTCAAGCAGTGAGATTCATTAGTACACAAGTGACAAATCTCACAGCTATTGCCAAGCCTTCCCAGCTAAAGTAAGCCTGGTCTGATGTCTACTAACAGCTGGGGAATGTATGGCAAAAAAGGCTTCCTGCACATGGATCTCTTTCTTCCAATAAAAGTATGTTAGATGTACACCAGACAAAAGCAAATACACTTTAATGAGGCATTTAAGTATAAACATGAAACAGGGCTCTGGGGACTGAACAGGGAAGCTTCTGAGTTATACTTTTAATACAGAGCTTCTTTATACATTTTTAAATTATGATCTCTGTTACATATTGCTCAAATGCATTGCAATGAAAATCTTTGATGCAGTGCAGGACAGATCAGCTGGAATAGTCAGAGTTTCTGTGCAACCGATTGACAAACTAAAGTAATGCTCTTGATTACTTTTTATTCCTCCTTATTCAGTGTTTCTGTACCGCTCAACCTTTTGTCGCTGAAATGAGGGATACAGACAGTGTTGGAATTACACTTTATGAGCTTTGGGAGCTGGGGGGCCCATAAGGGTGCAATCTTTATATTGAGCCCCCCTTCCCATTATAAGTCAATGGCAGTGATATGTGAGCTACTAGGGCTCACTTCAGAGCTACCAGGCCGAGCCCTGGCAAGCCCCCCTGTAATTCCAACACTGGATACAGACATTCAAAAGGAGGGACAACGAGGGACACTGACCCTCATAATGAGAGACACATCCTCAAACATCGAGATACAAGCTCAAAACGCTGAAGAAATCATTGTGTTTACTTGTATGTTTATTTTTGATTTAGCATCTTAGACTACAATGCATTTTTGCTTTAAAGTCTGGATTTATAAAATGGGCAAAGGATTTCAAGCAATCTGATTGGTTGTTAGCCATGCATTAGATGTGTCTAATGCACAGCTAAAACTAGAACCCCCATTTAGAATACAAAGGCCCATGTTGTAAGCGCAATAAGCCACTCCGGGGATGTGCATTAGACAGTTCTCAACTGTCCCTGATTACGAGGGACATCCCTCATTTTACCTCTCAAAATTGATCTGTCCCTCATGGAAAATGTGCTCCCATACAGAGAATGTGCTGTAAGTAAGCAATAAGACACGATAGGGTGTGCATTAGACAGTTCTAATGCACGGCTAGGGGACTGGACGCACTCGGCCTGTGGCCTCGTGCCTCACTATGTGTCCCCCTAGCTGCAGGCATTAGAACTGTCTAATGCACACCCTATCGTGTCTTATTGCTTACCAACTTGTTCTGTGTGAACACGACCCCATGAGGACAGATCAGCCTGAAAGGTAAATGAGGCCTCTCTCTAATCAAGAGACAGTTGAGAGGTATAGGAAGTGGCTAGGCTTCTCCTCTTTTTAATTCTCCTGGGAGGATAGGGATGTACTCCATTTCAACCAGCTGACCCCATTCCAGTTCGCCTCTGAGCTCGTGCCTGCTCTGGGGACTACCGGGCACCTTCCTAATAGCTTTGGGTGAGATGAATGTCACTACCTTACAATGCCACCAATGTACATGTCATGGAGGCATATGGTAATTTATTTCTTCACGAGGGAGGGGAATTCATATCCAGATAAAAAGAGTGTGGTGTTTCCCACCAGAGAAAGATCTGAGTGGGCTTGTTGACAGTTCAGCAAAACCCCTGGGATGCTGTAACTTTCCACTTCCTCACTGTGGTCACCCCACCCATGGACTCCACACAGTGGAAAGCAGGTCCCCCTAATTGTCATGCACTTATACTCTATGTAGACAATAATGAGCAATGCCTTCAAGCAAAACACCACATTTTTAGGGATGTACTATAAAGGGGAAAAGAGTTAATGTAAGTATGAAGTAAGTTGTTATGAAACTACTAGTCTTACAGTGCCCTATATAGGCCCAGTCAAATAACCACAGTCACTTTTAACTTCCCCATTGGTTTAGCCAAACCAGGATTGCTGTTCAGTTGCCCTGAGCATCTACAGCCAAATTAAACCCTTCACTATGCTGTTGTTAAAAATGCCTAGCTAGACACACCCCTGGCACTGAGCCCACCCCCACACCATACTGCACAGTACTGAATACGATCTTGACTTCCTTTACTGGATGCATTATTCTCTCATGCTTGGTACCTATGTATTAACCTGTACACTCTATAGGGAGCTCCCAAACAAATTACTTTGTACCCAGTCATTGAATTGGTGTAGACCCATAGAGGTTGCAGCTGGTTGGCCAGCAATTAAGTTGTTGCAAAGCTTTAATCCACTGGTGAAGTTAACATTGATTTTCCAGGTTCGCCTTCACAAATAAATTCATGGATTTCTTTATTTTTTTTTTGTTTGCCACTTTATTTCTCATACATCTTGTGGTGGAGAATATACCATATATCTTCCATTCAGTCACCACTGCCCCCCACCCCCAGCATTCCTCCATCCTGCCCACACTTGGAGGCCTGTGACTTATCCCTCATGGTGCGGCTCCCTTGGGGGGTGCCGGGGAAAGTCTGAGATCCACCATGTAACCCCCAACAAGCTAGGCTGGCATCATTTAGGGGGGAGATCTGTGGCGGTGTCCTGGCTGTCATGTAGCACATGAGACAGAGGGCTTTTCCTCTATATTGCCTGCTCCAGTGGGAGAGGATGTGCAATAACATCAGTGCATGATGGGGATGCTCTCATTGCCAAAATGCAAATGTCCCATGTCCCACCAATCCCACGCCTCTGTTCTGGTTCCCGTTGCACTCACCTCTAGCCATCTCCGGGGTCAGTGTTTATCAGGCGCCAGTATGCTCCCCCAGAGCAGAAGAGCAGTCTTTATTTATTTATTAAGTTTTTGTTGACTGGGTAAGTGCACTAGACAAATCCTGCCTATTTTCAGGCACGACCCGGGGGAGGGGGATACAGATGAATGCCAACTAATCTTGAACCAGATTAAGCTGTTGGTGGTATTTTTAGTGAATGAGGGAAATTTGGCCAGGACACCGGGGAAATTCCCCTACTCTTCAGAGGGGGAACCTCTGTTCAAGATGGCGGACGCACCTTTGCCTGCTGTGGAGGAAGCTATGGAGGTGGGAGACTTGGTCTCGACTCCTGCCTCTGATTTTGTGGAGACCTCGACTGAAATTACAGATGTTCTGCAAGTTAATGTTACTGCTTCAGGATCTGAAACATATATACAGGATGCAGTACCTGAACCTCTGCTATCTCAAAATAGAATGGATTCTCAATCTTCCTTGCCTACTGTTGACATAATGGAGGATCTTTCCTCCTCTGACCCTGATGTTGCTTGCTCTGCAGAAAAGGAGATCCAGGAACATTTGGCCACGGCAGAATGCCATTTTGCGATTACCAAAATGAAATTAAATCAAGAACTTAAACGGATACGAGCTGACAAATCTGTTGTGTGCACTCCTCCTGCTGTGTCTGGTGGTTCTAGGGGACAGACCACGGTGACACCTCTAGTGACTGCTGTTCTAGCCTGTTTGGAAGCTCCTTGCATGTCTACTGCTGCTGTTTTATGGCCCGCCTCCCAGCTGACCACAGTGAGTACTGTTTCTGCTATGACTACTGCGACATTGTCTCCCTCTACGTTAGCACCCCAAGTTGTGGATCCCTTTGCATCGCCTACCTGGACTGTAGATTCAGCGTTGCAAGGTGCTGGCTGGGTGCAGGAGCCCGTTGCTGGGCAATGGATCTCGGGTCCATCTCCAATGCGGTCCCCCTGCCCCAAAGAATTCCCTGAGCTGCAGCGTGCATCTGGCAGCTCTGTGGCTTCTCCTGACCCCTTGTGCTTACCTAAGGAATTGGAGCTAATGCAGAACCCTGTTTTGGACCATTTACAGGGTTCTCCACTTCGGGCTTCTTCTTCTAATATATCCCTAGAGATTCCGGCTCCAGTTTCATTACAGCTACCCCCTAAAAAGGCTGAGCCAAGTCGTTCTTTTTCATCTTTGTTTAAATTTCTGATTCAGGCTGCTAAGAGGCATAATGCTGTTCGCTTAGCTTACATATATGTGTGTGTGTGTGTGTGTGTGGGGTTACCTGAGTCACCAGATCATGTGTTTGTAGCGCATACACTTATAAAGGATTCTTTAAATTTTTTTTCTCATGAAATATATGCTAGGATTCACATCTCAGGTGAATCCACTTTTGATATCAGCTTTCAAACGTCTCATGGCTTGGAGTGTTTTTGGTCAAAGTATCATGCTTTGAGGAACACTGCTCTATGGACCCCATTTCAGGCGGTTCCCCTTTCCAAACCAGCTTTTAAGACTATTATTATTTTGTTTTGGAATGAGGGTATTGATGTGTCTGATGTTGTTTACTGGCTGAAACGTCGTTGCAACATCCAGGGTCAGCCTGAAGCTATTTTGGATACAGAGAATATCTGGACTGGGGGCTGGAAGATTAAGGTCTTGTTGAACACTAATGACTCTGGTCCTGTACACTTACCTAACTCTTTTTTTATAGGTCGTGATGGGGGGGGTCCTGTTTTACCCAGGTCAGCCTAAGGCTTGTTACCGGTGTGGTGTCCCCTCACACCTTAGCAATGTGTGTGATAAGATGAAATGTAATATCTGTGGTGAATTGGGTCATGTGGGGGCTCACTGTCTGAATGAGTGTAAATGTAACATTTGTGACAAGATGGGGCATACGTTTCAGAATTGTCAGTGGGCTGCCCTTAATCAGGACTTTCATGATGGTGGGGTAGATCAGCAATTTATCATTACGCAAGCACAGAAAGCTCGTATCCATGCCACCTTGGTTGAACCGCCTCCTGTAGTCACACAGCCCCTAGCGCAGGTCTCTGTGTCTGTTGTAGTCCCAGGTGTAGAGCCTCCGGTGGTTTCTTTTTCTGACAGCCCCTTAGTTGCGACTTCTCCTACCCCTAAACCTGCCCAGTCAGTTCTGCCTGTTCCAGGTCCAAGTACTATGCCACCCCGTGCCCGCTAGTATTGTTCGTCGGAGGTCAATGAGGAATAGCTCTCAGGTATTACCATCCCCTCCATTAGTTCTGGAGCCCTCTCCTGTGCCCCTGTCTAATTCTTTTGAGCTTCTCCAACCTGTCTCAGATGATGCTGGCGGTGAGTCAGACTCTTCCTCCATTGCTTCTTCCCTTCCTGTTGGAACCACTGACTCTGAATTTCAACTTGGTACTGGTCTTTCTCAGAAGTGGAAGGCCAGAGTGAAGCTTAAGGAGAAAAAGGTGGTTGGGAAGCAGAAATAGTAATGTGTTTCTCTGCTCTGTTTTAGTGCTATGTCTCACTTTGCTTGCCATACTATTAATGTAAATAGTGTGAAGCGTACGGCAAAAAGGCAATTGTTTTTTTACTTTTTGCGATTTTGCCTTTGGGAATTTTTTTGTTGCAGGATACTAGAATTCATACCACACAAGAGATCTGACAAGCACAGCAAGACTGGTTATTGGGCCATTCTTTTTGGTTTATTGGTTAGGACTCCTGTTTGGGACTGGGGATTTTAATTTATATCCCAGAGTTCCGCTTGCTTTAACTATTTGATGTGGCCCCTGATAAAGCGCTCATTTTAGATTTTGCACTTGGACCCTGTCCTTATTGGGTGATTAACATTTATGCCCCTCAGACTAAGATGGCACGCATAGCTTTATTTTCTTTACTTCGCCCTTACTTGCACACCTCTTTTCAAGTATTATTTTCTGGTGACTTTAATTGTGGTTTAAGTCATCATGATAAGAGCTCTTTCGCTACTACTAAAAAGTTGTTTTGTGATTCTCATGAAATGGGGAAATTGGTCCTCACCGCTCTTTTAAATGATGCCTATTACTCTTTTACTAAACAACATACTCCTACATTTCAAAAGGGTAAACTGGCTACTCGAATTGATTTTGTTTTTTTTGTCTCGTACATTATCTGTTACTTCTGCCTTAGTACAAGCTGTTTCGTTTTCTGACCATAAACTGCTTTCTGTTGGTCTTGGCTCTGCTGTCTCTTTCCGCAAAGGTCCTGGACTTTGGAAATTCAACACATCTTTGTTACAAGTCCCGACATTCATGCAGTCTCTCTCGTCCTTTATTCAGGCCCGTAAATCTGTCTTTATATATTATGAGGACCCTATTCAGTGGTGGACTGATACAAAGCATGATTTGGTCTCTTTTTTTGAAAAATTATAGTTGCCAGAAATGTAGGAGGGAATATTTGGACTATTTACAGAAGAGGGTACATTTTCAGTCACTGTTAACAATAGCATATACGATGGGGCAAGACCTTTCTCAGCAATTACAATTGTTACAGGGCGATATGTTGAATTTCCAATCCTGGCAATCGCAACAACTTTATTATCAACACAAATTTAGTATTGTGGGATCACGTGATGTTGTTTGCCCTTTTGAGTCAAATTCCTGTCAAATTGCCCAGAAAACTATGACGTGCCTTATTAATTCTATAGGTACCTTATGTACCTCTCAGTCTGACATTTGTCAAATTGTGACAGATTATACGTCAGCTCTATTTTCTCCTCTCCCAGCAGTAGCTGGTGATCCTGTGACCTTGTATTGTGACCTTGATATCCCAGCCCCTTTACAGTCGAGTTTGGACCAGGCATGTTTACCTGTAATGGAGCAGGACCTGAAATTGGCTATTTCCTCCTTACCCTTACAGAGGACTCCTGGTCCAGATGGTCTCCCTGCTGCCTTATATAAGGTGCTGGGTGACCACTTGGTTCCAGAACTTACATCTGTGTTTAATTCCCTGTTAACATGCAAATTTATTCCCTTGGAATTTGCGAAGGGTACTTTGATTTATATATATAAGCAGAAAGGAGAGGTTCACTCTCTTGAGAATTGGCGCCCTCTATGTATGTTAAACACTGATTTTAAGTTATTGATGAAAATTATTGTGAAGCGTTTGGTAGTGATTGCAGAAGTGGTTTTGCATCCTGCACAATCATGTTCTGTGCCTAATAGGAGAATATCTGATCATTTGATTCTCCTTCGAGAATTATTTTCTCATGGTTATGCAGACATGGTTTCGGGACTTGTTGTATCAGTGGACAAGAAGGTGGCCTTTGACTCTGTTAGTCACGATTTTTTATGAGAAGCACTTCGTTTTTTGCATGTACCGACTGTAATAATTCTATGGATTCGTGCTTTCTATAGAACGGCTACTGTGGTGCCAGTAGTGAATGGTTGGGTGGGACCAATGATCCCCATCAAGAGAGGGGTTCGTTAAGGCTGCCCTTTCACCCCTTTGTTGTATGTATTTTTCCATAGATGTTTTGCTTCGTCGTTTGAATGCCCATCCTCAGATTCATGCTATTTCTAGTTCTGCCCTGCTCTCTCCTTATAAGGCTATCGCGTATGCAGATGATGTTTGCTTCATTGTAGCTGATGAGGCCTCTGTGGTTATTTTTCTTCAGGTGTGTTCCACATTTGGTGATTTTTCTGGTGCAGTTTTGAATTTTAATAAAAGCTTGGGTATTCGGTTAGGTTCTACATTAGTCCCCTTGAACCATATTGGCTCTTTACGTTTAGTTGAGGGCCCTATTCGTATTTTTTTTTTTTCTGGGACTCTGGATTCTGATTATTTTAAGTGGAATGCTAAACTACAACAAGGTAAACTTAAGGTGGCCTCTTGGAATAGGGGGCAGATTGGGAAAAAGAAATGTGTTTTTCTGATTAAAATCTATTTGATACCGACCTTTCTGTATTTGAGCTATATATTCCTTATCCCTAAACAACTGGAAACTGCAGTTTTTAGCCTGTTTTTTCAGGCTCTCTGGGGGAGCAGGTTAAATCCGGTTAAGCGGAACATTACTTACTTACCAATTACTGCAGGTGGTGTTCACATGATTAATCCCCTGCTATTTTTTTTCATGTATTTTTCTCACTGCAAATCTCAGGCCTTCGCTGAGCAATACTCAGAGGGGGTGGGAACCTTGGTTCTATGACTTTTGCAGGTTATGGTTTCATCAATGGGAATGCAATTCACTAACTGTGCTACGACAAACTGCTGGAATACCGATTTACGTTAAACGTATGTTTTTACATCTGAAACAATGGAAGATATCTGCTCAGATGTTATTAAATCATTCTCATAAAGTTTTATATAATAATTTACTCTTGACTGTTTATGCTATACATTTGCCCTTCGAAAAGTGTCCTAGCCAACACCTTTCTTCCCTCTTGTCCCTGTTAAGATGTAAGAAGGTGCCTGCCCATATGTGGGATTTCCACTGGCTGTCTTGCCATGAAAGGATTAATGTAAATGCAAATCATAAACATAAGCAGTCTCAAGACCCAATGTGTTCTAGACTATTGTGTATTACTGAACCTGAAACTATTTCTCATTTATTTTTTGACTGTTCTTTTATTCAAAATTGGTGGTCTTTTTTGGCACAGGTTTGGGCTACTCCGTTGTTTCAGACGGTTTTTTATCTGAATATTGTATATGGAGTTTTTTCCCTCCAGTAGTCACTTTGAAACACGGATACCCTGAACCTTGTTTTTGTTATAATTAAATGGAATATCTGGATGGTACGTTGTCTGTTTACTTTACAGCAAAAAGACTGCTCTTACTTGGTGCTTGAGAAACAAATTGTACAGGACCTGAAGAACATTTATGTGCATGAAAGCACTTTATTATCTGAGGAGACACTTTTGGAACTTTGGAAGGCTCTTCCTTGGATAACAGACTCAGATTTTGCAGTTACTTGTTTGGCTAAATATTTTCCTTTATATAAGTTTTCTTTGTTTTAGTTTTCTTTTTCTGAGTTATTCTTGTTATTTTCTTGTGTTTGTATCGTGTTTTGTTATTGTTGTACGATTTATGTTTCAATAAAACTTTCCCCTACTCTTTTCGATAAGTGCCATGGGATCTTTAACACCCACCTGAACTACCACCAATCCAGGCAGATGGGACCTCAGTTTAATGTCTCATCTGAAAGACGGCACCTCAGAAGTGCAGCACCCCTATCATGTTGTACTACAGTGTCAGTACTGGGATATTAATCCAAGTACCAGACGTGGGAACTGAACCCACAGCCCTCTGAATTCCCAGCCTCAGATGCGAGTGTGCTACCTACTGAGCCACTGACACTGCAATCTCTATATAGGTCTATAGGTTGCTCATCCTACTTCCCCAGGCAGCCCTCTGATAGCCTGAGATCACTCCTGAACCTAGGTCAACAGTGTCACAAGCAGTAGTGCTACCACCGTGCAAGTGGACTAGCTTGATTTTTTTTCTGTTTTATAGGAATTTCTTCTTTGGCAACTTCGCCTGACAACTTTGTCTGTAACTTCAGCTCTGGGTACACCAAGTCAGAGTTTGGTTACAATGAGGATACTGGTAAACAAGTAGGTGAAGGTCAGCAGCCACGTGCTCCCCACTCCACAGCCACCTGAAGCCCCTGTGCCACTCCCTGTGGTACCACCACCACATACTGCATGCACTCATCAGTCTCAGTCAGGAGCAGGTCTAACATTTTCTGACCCATGTGTGACCCAGTTACACTCTTCATTGCCAGCGTGGCATGCTGGCAAATACCCAGAGAGTTGTTACCACTGGTTGGGCTTAGCACAATTTTTCTCCCAGATACAGTCAAATACTACCCCAGATATTTGTTCCGGTGTGCTGTAATGCACACATAGGAGCTACCATCTGTTTGCCTCTGGTCCACATATCCATACTGAGATATATGTATAGGGATGCTGAATGCAGCAGGGCATGGGTTACCATGTATGACACAATCCCATACAGTTCAGGAATAGCACGGGTGTAGAAGTATGTTCATAAGGGGATATGCAATTTGGGACAGACATGCTTGCACCATCAACCTTCAGAATCAAAATTCTCCACAAGAGAATTGCAGCAGATCATTGTCAGCATTTCAGTGGTTCTTGCATTCATTTCCTGTCAATTAGCATAACTGGGTGGCTATTTGGCATGATGCTCAAACATGCTATGCAGTGTAGGCTGGACCTCACTGGGTGCTGGGCTGCCAAACAGCTGGACTTAGTGAGGCATCAAAGGTGGTAGGGTACCATTTGGCTCAGGGGGATTCACAGATGCTGCATGAAAGAAAACAGTGATATGGGGTGTTTTCTGCACTGGGCTGATGTGCTTTGGTGCCTCTGGGTGCTAGTACTCAATTCACTACTGCTACTATGACCACTAATAAGCAATCCAACAGACTCCTCCTCATCTCTGTAGTAGTCCTCTCAGTCAACCCTGCCTCCACTAGGACTATTTCCCTGGCACTTTGAGATGACTTAACAAATGAAGCTGAAAGGGAGATGGCCCCCTGCACAGGCTTCCCATTGGTGTTATGTCCAGTGCAACAAGTGTCTGGATTTGAGGTGTGTGTTGGCCACCAGCACCTAGGTGGCTCTCCTTTATCCCCATGACTAACTTGCACTCGACACAGATGTCAGATAGCAACTGTTTTGTCAGCAGGGTCCAGTATATAAAAATCCCATACTAGGGATTTTGTGCCCTTCATTTTACATGGTAATGGTACTGAGACAGGGAAGTAGTTGGGGGGGGGCGGGTCAATGGGTGTTTTTTGCAATGATTTGGGTGACTCACATGATGTAATGGGCTCAAGAGTGGTAACAAGAATAACAGTTGTAGTATTTGGGGGGAGAGGGCTTTGGTAATTATGTGACATAATCATAGTGTGTAAAGCACCACAGGTTTAGCAGCCTCCCCTTACTTTTTTTTACTTCTGGTTCCCATAGAGGATCCAAATCATTAACCTCTCACTGAGGCCAATAATCTCTTCCTCTTGAGCTCTTTTCTCCTCATCTTCACTTTCTCTACACTCTCTTTACTTCTCATCATCCTTAGTGAGAGAAACATTTTTAAAACTAGCCTTTTCTGACAGCGCAACAGTCAGATCTCCCTCCTCAGACTCTGACTCTTGGTCAAGCTCAGCACTCTCATTGGGGAATGGAAACCTATCACCCAGATTAGGCTCTGAGCCACCACCACCACCAGCAATCACAGGGACACCTGCAACCTCCTCCTTGATCACTGCTCCTGAGCCAGAGATTTTGCTACCTCTTGGACTTATTCTCTTGTCACCACCTTCCCCAGCACCCACCAGCATGGATGTTAAAGATGTGGCCAAGAATAATTTGGCAACACAAATGCCACTGCCACTTCCACCAACTACACTTTTGCTACTACTACTACTACTACTACTAGCCCCAGAGCCCACGGATGAAGCTGCTGCAGAGGTTGTTCTTTTAGGTACAACAGCTTTTTGCCCCACAGACTCTACGTACTTCTTGGCTGCCTCTCTGGCACCTCTCTCTTTACTTGAGTGCCTCTTTCCATTCATTTTATATATTTAGATTTTTAACTATTGCATAAAAAAAAAAAAATAAACACTGCTGTAAAACTAAATACCAGCAGTAGGAGACAATATTTTACCAGAGGGATTAGCAGGGTGATCTGAACCAGAACAGAAACAGTTTACTGAGTTAATAGTAGTACATTAAAACCACCAAAACATTTGTTTTTAGGTATTTTATTTTATTTTTTGACATGACGGGGATTAACAAGATACACACAACAGTTATAATTCAATACAAATTACTGTAACACCATCACTTCAAGAACTAAATCAGGTAACTACAATCAGTTTAGATGCAGACTGACAAAAATAGTTCACGGAACCAAACAAAACTGTGTTACAGAAATAAAATGACGAATCACAGACCACAGACAAAAATGATAAAGAAGAAAGGCTGAGGAAAACAAATCAGACTAGTGCTCATAGGGCTGCCTTGCTTGATAGCTGAAACACCTACCCCCTCCCCAAAACAGCACAGCTTCACTAGACAAAAGAAAACCACTACCTTCAACTAAATAAATCTGTAAAACTATAAACAGTGGTAATCTAGCTGGACAAGGTACTCCAGATATTTTTTGTGAGTGATTTGTTTCAAAATACTATGCTTTTGGAGTAGTTTTAAAGTTTTGTTGCTCAGACATGCGGGGATATACTTCTCTCCAACTCTCTCTTCATAAGACTGCACTGAACACAGCCTCTGCATGGCATACAGCTCATTCCAATACCATGTGACCTCAAATCCCACAATGCATTGCAGACTTTGCCTGTGGCCCCACTTTGTTGGCAAAGTTACCAAATTTGCCATTTGTGAAGTTAGTCCTATACTGTGAAATGGAACTTCACAGGGCAGGTTAACTTCACGAATTGTGGTGCAATCGCGAATTAATCCGTTAATCGAAATTAGCCAGCTTCGCACACCACTAGTCAGCAGTAGTGTACTTTAAACAACAGCAATGCTCGGTCAAACTCACAAAGACCATGCAATTTCAAAAATGGCAAACTATGCCTCAGAAGTGGTATTTGTACATTACTGGACCAATGATAACCAATGTAGCGAAACAACTCCCCAATATCTTACATGGAGTCCAAGGGTTCAGGGATGAGCCCTGAGCTTAATCATGGTTCTGTTGCATGCAAAACTTTCCCTCTCAGGCAGGACTGTGCAGTAAAGTTCTTAGTAGTCTCACTCCATCAAGAGGTATGTCACAGTGTTCTACAGTTTCCACAATTGCACTAGGATCTATGATGGTGATGCAGACAGAAGCAGAGCTGTTCTTCAGTCAGTCATGCAATGGCATGTCTGCACCAACTCTCATGTCTAGGCTTTTAAATCATTGGGCAGTAGTGGCCATACCACGTTATGACCCATGCTAGTAGGTAATGCAGCACTAATTGGGAGGTAGATCACATCTTGCTCTCTTTCTCCTGCTCCTTCTCTATGCTAGTGATGTTAAGCATCAGACAAAATGCTAGCTTATATGTGAATGCCTCCTTTTCCTCTGGCAGTAAATACTGTTTCCTTCTCATGGTTTGTCACTCATTAGATGTGCAGTCTGTCACAGCAGAGCATAGGTCTCTCCCAGACAGCAGTCCTATTCCAATGATATCATTCCCAGATCTGACTGAAGGGCAGTCCAGTCCCTAAACTTCACAGGCCCAAAGGCAATGCTGATTCATCCATTGTTGCAGTCAGGATGGGCAATCCAGGAGATCAGCTACATGGCAGTCAATTGGCTGATGGAATGGCACCTTTAATTAGATCCACCTGTAGTCCAAAGGCCCCTAAGACTCCCAAAGCTGACAGACACTCTTGACTGACTGAGCAGTGTCCTTCAACCCCATCTCCATAGTGAATGCGGGTCAGAGATGGCTGAACATAGCAAATGGTCTATAGTCCATGAAGGTAGTCATACAAAAGTCCTCTTCCACACAGAGCACAAAGTTTTATCCTTCTTAGGAACCCTTTAGCCCCTTAAGAGTGTACACTTGCGTCCATTCATGGTGAGAGACTAATTGAGCAACTCCGAATCCCATTGCTAACAAGGTAACACCAGCTTCTTCTGTGGCAGCAGGCGCCTTTGATGTCTGAGGAGCCTGGGATTCTTAAAGGCATAGTAACTCACAAGGGGTTAGAACTATATCAGGACAGGGCTTCAACCTTGAAAAGGGGATTTATTCACTACAAAACCATAAATACATGGTAGATTCTTTAAAACTGGACTTGCATGCCCTTGCCTGTACCAGTGAGCATCTGTTCCAGTATATTATGTTTTAAATATTGTGTGTAGCCATTCGAAAATAACTTAAAATGCCAACTTTACTATTGCTATGGGCACATAAATGTGCTAACAGAGTACACACACACCTGAATATGTTTAAAAAGATGGGAATACCATGGATACAAACCAACACAATCCTATGGCCTGCACCTATGCATATCTCTGAGTATGGCTTCTTCAGGGTGTGACCGTGCTTGGTCAGTGTTTGCACATTTATTTGAGTATAAAGTTGTCATTTGACTTTTTTGTTTTACTTGTGAATGTCAAGACTCATTCTTGAAAGAACAACATATAGGACCTGATCATCTCTAATGCATGCAAGAGCACATAAGCCACATTTTGGCAATAGCCAGCTCTAATTTTATTTTATTCTTGGTAACTGGATAAGGCCCACTGGACACAAGGTCCCTTTACAGGGATGACGCAGGAGCACTGGAGAAGTTAAGTGACTTGCTGAGGGTAACACAGTATGCAAGTGAAGTTTGTGGAAGTCAAACAGATCTGCTGGATATACCAAGCTTGTTCTCAGCTCACTGCTTGTTGCTCTAACCACTAGGCTATACCAGCCTCCCAGACAGCTCATGTTTGCTTCTTTTGTACAGTGGGCCAGGTGGCCTGAATTCCCTTATTCAGATCCAGCCAGTCTCCCAGCCAAAGATTTACATTGTTTCAGAGTGCATGATGGTGCTGTATTGATCACACCCACTGTAACTCACCAAAGTATGTGAGGAGGTTTTAATGAGTGTCATTGATGTACACACAACAGGGTAAGCAATGTGCTATAAATGCCCCTTGTCATATCTGGGATGTGAGACCACCTCTGTAGTACGTTAATTACAGAATAACTGTATACAGTCCTACTGTGCTTAGAAATTGGTTAAAAAATAATAAAACCTATAAGACAGCTTAACTGACCTGGGTGTTTATAATATATTATGCTGCATGTTGACCCTCTCCTCAAATCATAAGCCAGAGTTACAACAGTTTATTACACAGCAAACACAACTGTTATTCTCAATAAAATGACTGCTGAGCACTCCAAACGGTCATTTTATTGAAAGTAAAATTATAGTAGTGACATCATCATCCAAAATGTGTTTTGGACCTCTTCTAGGGGAGTGACGGGTTCCCATCCCCATACCTCTGAACAGTACAGCACTTGAGCATTTTTGTTTGTATTAAAAGCCTCCAAGGTTTCTTGAGCTCAATTAGCCCTGTACTTCCTATCAAACCTTGTCATCCCTTTGCCAGATTATGAAGCAAGAGTGGGCATTAGTTACATTTTTATTCCACCTGCTATTTTCCAGATCCAGATCCAAAATGCTACACCTTATCTCCACACTCTCCTTGTGAAATTAAATAGGAAATAGCAAATACTTAACACAAAAATTTTCCTAATTAGTGTTGTGACATCTGCCTCAGTGGTGCCACAATACTAATAATGTGTGTGGACCAGAGGCGTAGTCCTGTGGGGTCTCGTGGGAGCTCAGACCCAGTACCTCATATTGAGAGGGAGCTCAGCTCCCATACTTCTTAAAGTCTTCAAAGATTTTTTTAATGCGGTCTTAAATCAGCAAATGAACAGTCTCTGAAGCACAGCTGTAAGGGAACTTTGTTTTATAGCTTCTCTGCTGAATTCCTTCAGAGATTTTATTGAAGCACAAGGTGATCTGAAATCAGATTTCAGCTTGTGGTACTGGGGTCACTGGGCTGGGACAGGCAGACAAGCACTGTGATGATTCTCCAATTGAGTAAAACAGACAGTCTATTTTTTTATTAAATCTGTTTGTTTACTAAGTTAAAGTTACTTTCCCTACTAAGGTAAATAAAGATCATGTAACCTTCTGTGTAGCTTTTGTATTGACATGCCTATGAAAAAAATTGGGTGGTTACTCTTTATTTACATTTGTAAGAAGTTTATTTGGCAATACTGCTTGATTGATAATAAAGTGACAGTTTTATTGGCACCTGCGTCTAATGACTATCTTCTTTCTGGAACTTGCAAGGTACTGTATGCTTCAATGGTGCTGGTGGATAAGGGGTTGAATGGGGGGGGGGAGTGAGGCTTCAGTTTGGTTTTCTTCTTTTAGCCAGAGTTTCTTCTATTTAACACTAGAATCAAACATGTAAACAGTAAGATAGAGTAACTATGACATTAACCTGGGATTTCACTTAACTGATACCGGCCATGTGGTGGTGTCTAATTATGCACTTGTGCTAGCACAGACCCTGGAGTTGAATGCTTTGACTTGTCATATTGTCTCCTACATATCTCATCCTCGTCCTCTTAAGGTTTTCCAACTTCCTAGTCTCATCGAACATCCTACCGCCCCTTTTCAATCCAGCTTCCATAAAACCCACTCCATTGTGACCTCCCTGCTTTGAGTCACCAGTGCCATCCTGACTGGCATGGACAAGGAACTACTCACCTCTGCCATATTCTTCAACCACACTAAGGCTTTTGACTCTGTCTCCCACCCCCTCCTTCTCTCTAAGCTGTGCTGAGCCAGTCTCTTCCCCCTAGTGGTAGACTGGTTCAGGTTGTACCTGGCAAGGCTTATTCAAAGTGTATCTATTGGCAGCGTCCTCTCCCCCCCAATCCAAGCTGGTGTTCCTCAAGGTTCTATCCTTGGTCCCAGCATCTTCTCTATCTTTCTTAACAACCTTCCCACAATCTGTGCATCCTCCCAGATTTACCTCTATGCCATTGACACCATTCTCTTTGCCTAGGGCCCTTCCACCTCTGCGAGTAGATATGCAACTCCAGACTGATTTCACATGGGTCCTACAATGGCTCCAAGAAAACTGACTGAAGGTCAATACCAACAAAACTGTAACTATGACCTTTGGCACCACAGAAAAACTCTCTAAACTTCCCCCACTCCCATTCTTTTCCATTCTCAATGGCACTCCTCAGGATGCTGTTCCCACCTACAAGTATCTAGGCATAAGGCTTGACAATCATCTCAACTTCTCTGCACGCATAGGTTACACTTATTCCAAACTCCACTTGAAGCTAGGTGTCTTGTATAGAAACAATGTTGCCCCCCCAATCTGACGTGAATTACTTACCAAAACCATCCTCCCTGTCTTTGATCATGCTGACGTAGTCCTCGGGTCTGCTCCTGCCACTTCCCTCACTAGACTAGATACCCTCTTCAACATCTTTTGCTGCTCTGCTGAAAATACTCCACCTCGCACTCACCACTGTACCCCTTACTCCTCCCTCTCATTCCCCTCCCTTTCACAACATCGCCAACTCCACCCTATTACCCTCATTTCTAAATTCTGGTTTAGCAATCTCCCACATTACATCTCCTCCCTCCTTTCCCCCTCATCCCCCTCCTCTTACCAACTTCCCTCCAGAGACCCTAAAACCTTCTCCTTCCCCAGCACTTGTTCTAACTCTGGACAGACTGCTTTCTCTTACTGGCCTCTCCCACATCTGGAATGCTCTCCCCAACTCTCCCCACCAATCTCCCTGTCCATCCTCCCTTAAACTTGCCCTATCCCAAACCCTCCCTTTTTCCTGTTCCTGCTTCCCCCTCCTGAACCCCTTCCCCTTCACATTCCTACCCCTTTTCCTCCCCCATTTATCCCCCCACTATCCCTCCACCTACACCCTTCTCCACCTTCCTTCCCCTGTCACTATCCTTGACATATTACAGAGGTAACATCTACACTTACATACCCTAATTTTGGCACTGATAGTCACTTGCACTTTATTTACCACTGTTGGATCACTTGCTACCCTTGTCATATGACTTTGCTCCTTACTTGCTCTAGAAGTGTCCTGTTACCCACTTGCACTTTGTAATATTCTTCTCCCCACCCCTTTCCCTGGGTATGGATCTCTGGTATGGATGGTCTGTGCAAGTGTCTGCTGTGTGACAGACACATGCACCTCCAGGCTGGTGTTTTGTGTGCCCCTTCTCGCTGCCTTGTAGGTCTGACTGTGTGGTGCACTGTTGTGGGAAAGAGTCTTCTGTTCAGGTTGCAAGGTAACAAGTATAATGACTGCTGCAGTGATAGCTAACTGTACTCAGGAAAAATTGTATATATACGGGTGTTTGAAGGCTGGCTGGAGTGGGATTTTTTGCTTTAGTTTTGACAATTGTTTTTAAGAGAATAAAAGGTAGTTATTTTGATAGTGATATTGGTTATTTTAACAAGTCAAAGAAGGCTTTAAAAGCAGCCAAATAGTGTCAAAATGACCCTCAAAATGCACCAGTATGCATCTAAAACCTGATAGCTTCTGGGAGTCTAGGTGGTCCCCAGATCCCCCCCCCATCTGTGGGAGTTTGGGGAGACTGTGGTTTGTGGAAACCCCTCACTTTTGAATTTAGCACTACACCACTGTTGTGGACCTGCAAGTCATTAACACGTTGGCGCTTTTTTGGTGCAACTTCAACTTTATTGAGAGATATATCCATTCATAATAATGAATCACAGTACAAATTGCAGTACTTTTTAATACAATGGACATCTATTCCTACTGACAAAAGTAGAACTCTTATACAATAATTGATGACATATGAGTCTTTAACCCAGTTCTGTGTATATAGTTGGGCTAGCTGCTTTAACAAGAAAATGTGTGTGAAACTACTAAAATGAAACTGCAGTGTCTGTATGCCTTTTCAATATTGTCTGCTTATAGTCAGCTTGTTCCATCATCTGGGTTGATGGAGTGCAAAGAATCCCTGTGCCTTATTAATGTGGTCCCTGGAATTTCCCCCAACGGTGCCTTTCTAGAATTCTATGTGCCTTATTTATCTTGTCCGTGGAATGTCCCCCAACAATGCCTTTCTAGAATTCTATCTAGTGACTATTGCTCTCTAACCTATCTATGTCCAACTACTGCTCTTGACTAACTTTGCTTTTTTCTCTTTTAGATAATTCCTGAAGAAGACCTAAGGTCGAAATGACAATTTTTACTCTATTTTCTATTTTGGCATGCATTTAATATTATCATTTTGTACTGCTCTTCCCTAGTCTACTCATCTAGTCCAGTTTGACCACTTTTCTACAAAGTTTTCTATGGTAAGTCTGAGGGTTGCTGTGATACACTCCATCTGTACCACTGCCTCCACTCACATTCTCCATTCCTCAGTAGTTGGATGTTTGGGGAGAGCCATTAGGCTGTGATGCCCTTGAGTGCCACCATGCACATTGTGTGGAAAACATCCTGATTCCATCTGTGTCTAAAACCTATTGGGGCAGACCTAGTGCACAGGTTTTAAAATCTGTCTACAAATCTGGTCTCTGTATCTTACCTAGCTCTGTCTGGAACTAGGTCCAGTACACCTGGATTTGGGGCATCCCCCAAAAATGGGGTAGTGATCTCCTCTGAGCACTTTTTTAATACTTGAGTAAGCAATGGTTTTAAAATTTTAACCTGAAATTATGATTTTACTCAATGTCTGACTCTGTCTGAAATAGCTGAGACTACAGCTCAGCTTACTCTCTAGTTAGCTTCAGTTCTATGGTGAGACTACAAGGCTATTTCCAGCAGCTGTGTAAAGCTGTTCTAAGCATTTGGAAAAATGTTGTTCACAGTGCACATTGAGAACAACTTTTTTAGATCAAAAAAAACATGCTATATATTATTAGACAATAAAAAGTATTCAGAGGTACAGTATCTGCTCCCAAACTAGAAGCAATTTATTTACACAAGATTACTTAGCCATGGTGCCACACCCCTTGATACCATTGCTACAGTAAGGTTTGAGTTGTGAACTGTCAAACAGAACGTAGTACCAATTGAAACATTCTTATTCGGGTTGCTCCCACACAAATATACACACACAGATTTGCATACCCATAATGCTTTGTGATAGGATTGAAGCTTTTAAGTGTATGAGTGGTTACTGAAACCATACAGATTGGAAAGTATCTGCCTTCTAGTACTATCTATATCCTACATATTGTTCTTTTTCTTTCTAATCAGCATTTCAATTACTTGTCCACTTCCAATATCTGAAATGTGCCTGGTCCAAGGAAGCTGAAACACAGGTTGCTGCTCAAGTTGATAGGATCCATTTTTCTGACCATGAAATCCCAGGTATTGGTTGTAATTAGAGGCTACTATTGACCCAGTTCACCTCTTACTTGATGGTGTGCTAAAAATGGAGCAACCCTATGTTGTCTGAATTAGTGTACAGTACTCGTCCAGATCAGACATCTGCAGTTGACCAAGAATACTACAACTTATATCCTCACTCTGACTTGTGAATTTTAACAGGAAAAGCCTTCTAAGGTAGTCCTCTTGCCTCTCAGCACTCCCAAGATTCTTCTAACTTGAGGCCAGCAGTAAGGCTCATGGTCTAAACTCAGGCCCCCAAAATTTAAATGCAATATGCTACCCCCAGTGCACCCCGAATGGGTAACCTGCTGTTTTATAAGCACACTTATACAGACCTTGCTGGTGCACTGAAGTCTGCAGTACTCAGCCACCACTCCAACTGCAACATTGCTGGGCTGTATTTATACACACCCTACAGTGTGCATCATTGCAGGAAGACGTCCTGCATTCTAGCAGTATTTCCACCTGGGTAGGGTCGGGGTCACGGGTGGGAGGATTTGAAGTGAACAGTGAGTGAATCAGGTCTGCAAAAAAAAATCAACTGTTCCAGGAAGTAAGCTGCGAGATGAAGAGGGGATCTAGTGCTGCTCTACAGAGGTGGAAAATCTCTAAAACAATACTGAAACCAAAAAGTAAAGCACACACTAAAAGCAGAACAAATCCAATATTTAAATAATGAAAGTCAATCAATTTATTTAAGGCTCCAAATAAAAATACAAATTACAAGCTGTGGTGCAATGCGTACCCCTAGTGCCTCGACTCAAATGGAATCTTCAAAAGGGTGAAATTTCTGTTTGAGTTGAGGCACTAGGGGTACACATTGGGCCACAGCTTATAATCAGTGTTTGTATTTAAAGCCTTAAATAAATTGATTGACTTTCATTATTTAAATACTGGCTCTGTTCTGATTTTAGTGTGCACTTTACTTTTTGGCTACAAAAAAAAATCACTGGGGAAACACAGAAGAGTCAGTAGCATAGAGGACAGAATATTCTGAGCTCAGCAACAAGAATTTCTAATCCTGTCAGATACAAACTTATTTTTACTTGCCACAGGGTACCCCACAGATGTACTGGTGAAGGCAGAGCAGTGCGCGTGTGTGTTACTCACACGTATACCCACCCGACGTTGAAACTTTGACAGTGACCGACACTACAGCGACTACAGTGCCAGGTCGCTGTAGTGTTGGTGCTGGAACCTGGCATGGTCTTTCAGGGGTCTTGCAACCCCCAATCAGCTCAGACTTGGAGTTGATTATATTTAGTGGGGGGTGAGTGTGGGGCGCACAGCCCCCCATGTGGGAGTTTGGGGGGCAAAGCTCCTCAAAGAAAATATATTGGTTTGTAGGAAACCATATGCCGACTGCAAAAAGTGGCCAACATGACAGTTTTGCTGTCTGGTCATTTGACAAACATTTTGTCGATGACCAGTAGTAGATCCTTACTCACAGACAGGACTTGAGGAGGTTTCTTGAAACAAGATAAGTGGGGTAAGTTGTGGAGAAACTTGTTGAACTTGTGTTTTTCTTTTTCTGCAAAGTAAAATGAAAGCACAATAGCTTCAATAGTGACAATTTAAAAAGAATAGCATGGTGGTTCCTTAGGCAGTTCTTCCTTGCAACTAGATGCAGGAATGTCGGAGGGCAGAACACAGGGTTTGGGCTCAACTGGTTTATTTTTCACTAATGAGATTGTTTGCATGTTATATTTTCTGTTAAATTGTTGTGCATGTTGTCTTGCTGAAAGGAAGGAAAGCAATCACTGGGGTGGTCGGTCAGAGCTGTAGCTGATTGTTTCTGGAGAGCACAGGATTGGTTCCACACACACTGCCCCTCATGCTGCCCACCCCAAGGGCATTATTTTCTTTATACCAGGGGTTCTGACATCACTTCCCCAAAAGGGCAAAGGACATACACCTGTCATATCCTTAACAGCCCAGCACGCTGTGTAGGGGGTAAACACACATGCTGACACACACTAACAAAACAAAAAAACAATAAAAACTTTTAAACAGAAAGGGAGAGAGACATGTGGGGAGTGGTGCAATGCACTGGCTGTGGGGTGGCAGTCTTCTGGGAGATGCTCTGGAGGCTGCAATGCTGCCGTATTTGCAGGCACCTCTCTGGTCTGAGGGCGGAGGTTGCCTGTCTCCAGACCAACCTGGAGAGGACTCGAGAAACCTTTTCCCCCACCCAGGGACTATCAGGGCCATCACCACAGCTTCAGAAGTTGCCAGGAAAGAGGAGCAGTTGGACCATGGTGGGCTCAGGGAGAGTGAGGGTGGTGGAACAGAGGTGCATCTCTCCAGTTGCACCTCTCCACAATTCATATGCCATTCTGGCAGAGCATGGTTCCTCTATGGAGGCACCTGCAGTGGAGACCAAGGAAGATGCTGGGAACCTCCACAAAGGAGACCCACAGGAGGGTGGCTCAGGACCCCACAGAGGAAAGAAACAACTCCAGGTGGGGAACTCAATTGTTAGGGGAGTAGAACTGGGGGATGGAGGGGAGAGGGAGGTAAGCTGCCTGCTGGGTGCCATGGATTGGAGGGACAGGAAGTGAATCCTCAGGATCACAGAAGCAGCAGCAGCATGGGCGAGGGAGCTGGATGTCATTGTCCACCTAGGGACAAATGACCTGTCTGGGAATGGGATCAGAGTAGTGCAGGAGGAGTGTGTGGAGTTGAGGAGGGGCCTTAGACAAGTAGCACACACCATAATCTTCTCAGAGGTGCTGTCTGTCTATGGCATGGGTGAGGCTAATTTGCTCCACACCTTGGGTTTCAATGAATGGTTGAAAAACTGGTGCAGAGCTCAGGGTTTTGGCTTCACTGGGGACTGGGGTCCACCTGGAGAGATACAGGCCTATACTGGTGCAATGGTTTGCATCTATCCAGAAGGGGAACAAGAATCCTAGGTGATTAGTTTAAATGCTTCATTGGCAAGCATTTAAACTAGCCAAGAGGGGGAGGGAATGGAAAAAAGCACAGAAATCCCAGAACCCCCCACAAAACAGGGCAGTTAGTGAAGTAAACACCAAGGTAGAGAAGTCGATAGGGAGCAGCAAATGTATAATTGGAGAAAAAAGGCAAAGGCAGTAAGGACATGGATGGGGCTAAAAAGGGTAAGGCTATCAAAAAATGGAGGGTGATGAGTACCAATGACCGTAGTCCAGGTAACAAGCTCCCTGAGCTAGTGGCCCTGGAAGAGGGACACCTGGATATTGTGGTAGTCACAGAAACATGGTGCACAGAGAACCATGACTGGGATGTCAACATACCATGGTGCACAATCTACAGGAGAGATAGGGAGGGTAAAACAGGAGGAGGAGGAGCTCTCTACATAAGGAAGGGATCAAAGCAATGGATCTAAAGGGTAAGCAGGAAGGAGAGGAAGCACTGTGGGTCATGCTGGAGACAGGAAATAGCACAACAATCCACATGGGGGTTGTATACAGACCCTCGTTTCGGGAGGAAATGGACAAGGAAATGATAGCTTGAATCCTTAGAATGGCAGAAAAAAGGGAGATATTGTTGACGGAGGACCTGAATATGCCAGATGTTAACTGGAGCATTTTTGCTGCAGTCACATCCAAGAGCAGGGTCATTCTCGATGCCCTGCAAGAGGCATGCCTCAGACAGTTAGTGTTGGAACCCTCTCGGGAGGGAGCAATCTTAGACCTGGTACTCTAAAACAGGGATGGAGAGAGGATCTCAGATTTTGAAGTGGGTAGCCATCTGGGAACAAGCGACCACCAAACAATGTGGCTCACAATAAACACAGCCATAGAGTCAAGCCATACAAATGCAAGGGTACTGGACTGTAGGAGAGCTGACTTTAGCAAAATGGGAGAGTGCCTCAGAAAAGCACTAGCAAATGGGCAAGAAGGAGAGGTGGAGGAACAATGGGGAAAAATCAAAACTGCTGTCATAGAAGCAATAAGCCTTTGTATGAAACAAATAAACAAAACAAAGGAAAAAAAAAACACTATGGTTCTCAAAAAAGGTGGTGGGGAAGATTAGGGAGAAAAAGCATTCAGGAAGTATAAGGAAACCAGAAGGAGCAGGACAGAGAACTGTGCCAGTTAAAGCAGAAGATAGTGGGGAAAGCAGTCAGAATAGCAAAGGCCCAAACTGATGAAAAGATAGCCAACAGAGTTAAGAAGGTGGATAAAACCTTTTATATGTACTTTACAGAGCAAAGAATGACCAAGGAGGGATAGTGAGGCTTAATGGGGGGGGGGGGGCAAAGGATGACTGTGAAAAAGCAGGGATACTGAATGAATACTTCTGCTCAGTATTCACAAAAGAAGAAGAGGGGGAGGTACCTAAACCAAACAATAGAAGCATTCTGGATTGATACCAGTACATTCACAGAAGAAAGGGTCCTGAAAGAACTCCTAAAACTGAAAGTGGACAAAGCAGTGGGACCTGATGGGATTCACCCTAGAATTCTAAAAGAACTAAAGGGAGAACTAGTGACACCACTGACTACCCTTTTTAACAAATCTTGGGAGGATGGTGTGGTACCTGAGGACTGGAGGAGTGCAGGTGTGGTTCCTTTCATAAAAGTGGGAGCAAGGCAGAGGCAGGAAACTACAGACCTGTTAATTTGACCTCAGTGGTAGGGAAAATGTTTTTATTTTAGTCTTTGGTAACCAGGTAAGGCTCACTGGGCACAAGTGCCTCTTTTCAGGGGTGACCTGGGAGCACTGGGTGGTTAAGTGACAAGCTCAGAGTCACACAGTATGCAAATGGAGGTTGTGAGAATTAAACTCAGGTCTGGTCTGCTGGATGTATCAAGCTCATTCACACCTCATTCCTCTAACCTCTAGGCTATACTGCCAGATATTAATTAATTATTAAATCACTTCTAAAAGAAAGAATTGCTGAGTACCTAGAGGCCAGTGGGGCACAGGACCCAAGACAGCATGGGTTTACAGTGGGAAGGTCATGTCAGATGAAACTAATAAATTTATTTGACTGGGTGACCAAAGTAGTAGACCAGGGAGGTGCTATGGACATGGCCTACCTAGACTTTAGCAAGGCATTTGACACAGTCCTACACAAAAGATTAACAAACAAGTTAGCCAGCCTGGGAGTGGGTCCTTGGATAGTAGCCTGGGTAAAACATTGACTGGACAACAGGATGCAGATGGTAATAGTAAACAGAGCTCACAACAAATAAAGGGAGGTTATTAGCGGGGTACTGCAGGGTTCAGTACTGGGACCGGTCCTCTTTAATATCTTTATAGGTGACATTGTGGAGGGACTGGAAGGAAAAGTATGCCTCATTGCAGATGGCACAAAGATCTGCAACAGCACTGATACACAAAGCGGGGTGGAAAGGATGATAAGGAACTTGGCAATATTGGTGGAATGGTCAAAAGTATATCAGCTGAGATTCAATGCAAAGAAGTGCAAAGTAATGCATCTGGGACATAAAAACCAAGGGGAAGAGGACTAACAACAACAACAATGGGAAGGGACCTGGGGTAGCCATATGAGATGGCCTAAAGGTAGGCAAGCAATGTGAGAAGGCAGTAAGGAGGGCTGGGGGGATCCTGGGATTCATAGGGAGAGGCATCACCAGTAGAAAACAATAAGTTGTTATCCCTCTGTACAGACAGTTGGTGAGACCCCATCTGGAGTATTGCATGCAGTTCTGGAGACCCCATCTCTGCAAAGACATACACAGGCTGGAGGCAGTCCAGAGCAGGACAACTAAAATGGTGCAGGGTCTGCACCAGAAGCCATACAAAGAAAGACTAAAGGAGCATAATATGTATACCCTCGATGAAAAGAGGGAGAGGGAGGATATGATAGAAACTTCCAATTACTTCAAGAGAACCAACAATGTCCAAGTGGGTAGCATCTTTCAGAAAAAGAGATGTGCAAGAACAAGGGGGCTCAATTTGAAGATAGATGGGGGATGGCTTATGGGCAATGTGAGGAAGTATTTTTTATGGATAGGGTGGTGGATGCATGAAACAGCTTTCCTGAGGAGGTCATGGAGTCAAAAACAGTGGGGGAATCCAAGAATGCATGGGACAGACAGAAGGCAGTTCTAGTGGGGGTAGGAGGAAGTAGGCTGTTGGTTAACTAGGATCTTCAGCTTATCTAGTAGGTAGGGAAATGGGCAGACCAGGTGGACAAGCGATCCTTATATGCCGTCAAAGTTTATAGCCATGTTTACATGGCTGACTTCACTCCTTCTTTGGAGCATTGCAGAGCTGCCCAGACCCAAAAGATGCTTGGCTAACACATCTACATAGCCCCTCTCAGCACCAATGTAAGATGCACTGGAGAGGGGCTGGGAATCGGGGCAGTCAGCTGAAAGAAGTGCCCGCAAGTGGGAGCGAGCGGTGCAACCTGTCCACATGGCCACTTAAACTGCTTGCTCCTGAACGCATCCTCAAACTTTCTGGGACTGCTGAGCATCGCAGTGAGTGGCTTACCGCAATTTGGTAAGTGTCCACACGGCAGCATTTGCACCACAGCAACCCGAGCACAAAGGTTGCTGCAGTACAAATGCCACACTGTAAACATGGCTTATGTTTCTATGTAAGCCTGTTCACATGCTAGCAGAAAATGACTGCACTGGTACATGATTCCACCAAAACAGGGATTGCTGTAAGCCACAACTGAGTGACTTACAATGCTCTGGCAGGTGTTTTCTCACCATTGTCTGTACCTGTTCAGCTCATCTGCACCACTTGCAATGGTGCAGATCCTGTTGTGTAAATGCACCTTTAGAAACATCTGCTGTTTGGTCAGAAGTGACAATTAGTTGAGATTAAAAGGAGATTCTTTAGTTGTCTCACATGGGACATTAGCAGAAAGAGAAGATTCATTAGAAAGCTAAGATAATGTGAGGTACAGAAAATCATTTTGTTTCAGAGAATTGGATGCTACAGTGTAGGTACATGCTATTGCTATTCAGTTAGAAAACTTATGTTTCACTGACTCTAGTAACCACAGTATTTCTCTCTGTTCATATGAAAGGGGTCCCAAAACCAGGGGGTTTCCATACAAAAACAATTACTTTTTAGCCTGCTAGCAGGACAAGATCTGTTTGGTCCCTTCTAGGAGGACAGACAAGCGAGTTTTGGATGGGGGCTCTGTCACAAACTCACTCTGGGGGGAGTCAGGCCCTTTGCTCCCACAGTGCCAAAACCCTGAAGTGCAATATGTGAACAGGAAACAAACAGGGTAACCCTCCTGTCTGTTTCGGGTCTGATCAACCACCAGTCTTGAGTCCTGGGGTCAAATATGAACCCTTTTTCAGTAGCACACCCAATTAACGGGTTCAAATATCACACCTTCTGCAGGGAAATGAAGTGCAATACTTAACCCGGTGGACACCCAACCTGGTTCACAATCCCCCTTTTGACTCAGTCGAGAATTTGGTACTTTACCTTGGTGCATATGGTAACAAACTGTAAGCGCTTAACAGTTCTATCAGAATTATCAACACTGTCCAGCATTCACACTCAAAAGGAGAAAAAAGGCTCAGGCAGGATTTCAAGGAAAACAAAGTTTACTAAAATTAAAAATAGTAAATGAACTACAAAACACAGAACATATAACATTTAGGGAACAGTCATAAAAATTAAATGGACAATTATACATAAACTGCCTTGCTGAGTATCTAATCCTACCCTAATTTCAGTTAGCAAATAATGGTGGTTGGATTACCTAATTTAATAGAAGTGCTGTTGAGAGTGTGTTCATTCAGGAGTCCAGAGATAAAAAGCACAATCTTCTCTCAGCTTTGACAATCTATAGGGAACAAGGGTCCCACCCAGCTTGTGAGGTCACAGCTCAGTGGTGATGCTAGCTGTGAGGTCACTCACATTTCCTGTATACCAAATTAGTCTCATGCATCTGCATGTTGTTAAGCATCCTACAAAAAAAAAATTATATATATATATATTTTAATTAGTGAGCCTGCTTTATAGCAGGTCAGAATTACCCCTTTGATCTTCAGAGGAAATTCCTGAGCTATTTCTCTTAGTGGTGAGAAATCTAACAGGTATCTGTCAGAAGTTGCTTTCCTCCTAATAGGTCATAAAATGCAGCCTATTTATGGCCAGTTTCCTAGATTTCACAGTAAATGGGTGTTTTACAATCTGTTACAACCTGATATCTAAAGGAAGCTCTTACTTAGAATTTCCACTTAGAGGAAGAACAGTATGTTTTTGAAAACCCAAGGTCCCACGATGCCTTGTGCTGACTGCCATATTTCCCAAGCAGAAATTCAAAGAAACATATATTTATATCACAAATATAATACAAATAATAACAAGCAGATTGGCTATCCATCACATTCCTCCCTCCTAGACTGAATTTGGGGGAATCTGTTCCTAGGCATGGGATGAGTTTCCCAAATTCAATTCACTGTTCTAACTGACTCAATAACCTGTCTGCGTTTGCATTTGCTGCCCCTGTCCTGTGAGTGACAGTCATCTCGTAACCCTGCAAGGCAAGGTTCCATCTTAAAAACCTATTGTTTATTTTCCCATTTGTGCCAGCCAAACAATTGGGTTGTGATATTTGTACCTCGAAATGTTGCCCATAGAGGGATGGCTCTAATTTCTTTAGTGCCCACACCATTGCAAGGCATTCTTTCTCCACTGTAGAATAAGCCTGCTCCCTGGGAAGTAGCTTCTTACTGAGGTAGTCTATTGCATGATCTTTCCCTTAGTTAGAAGTCTGGCTAAGTACTGCCCCAATATCCACATATGAGGCATTTCTGTGGACTACAAATGGTTACCGTAGTCTAGACTGGCTAATACAGGACCACCGCACAGTGCCTCCTTTAGCCGTGTAAAGGCTTGTTCACAGGCTGGTTCCCAGTTTACCTTTTTAGGCATTCTTTTCTTTAACAGACCATATAGGGGAGCTGCCAGGGCACTGTAGTTTGATACAAGTTTCTATAGTACCCTGCAGTCCCTAGAAAACTCCGAACCTGCTTCTGTGTTTCAGGTCTGGGCCATGCCTCGATTGCCTCAATTTTGGCTTGATTAGGATGGAGCTGTCCCAGCCTTACTATGTGTCCTAAATATGCCACCTCAGCCATGGCCACCTGGCACTTTTCAGCTTTTACTGTGAGCCCAGCCCTCTGTATCCTGCCCAGTACTTCCCTAAGGTGGGACAGGTGTTCCTTCCAGCTTGCACTGAAGATGGCAATATCGTACAGGTACACCACGGCGTACTCATCAGTACCATATAACACCTGGTTCACCAACCTTTGGAAGGTGGCAGGGGCATTCTTCATTCCGAAAGGCATTACTTTAAACTCAAATAACCCTATAGAAGTGATGAAGGCGGACCTCTCCATAGCTCTAGCAGTTTACTCCACCTGCTTGTCCTCCCAGTCCTCCCGGATCAAGTCAAGAGGCCCATGCACCCTGCGTCCATATAGGAGCTCAAAGGGGGAACACCCTGTTGACTGTTGGGGAACCTCCCTGTATGCAAACAACAGGTGGGGAAGGTATTTCTCCAGTCCCTCCCATGCTGTTCAGCAAATGCTTGGAGCATCGATTTAAGGGTACCATTAAACCTTTCCACTAGCCCATTGGCTTGTGGGTGATAAGATGTCATGTGTCTCTGCACCACCCCACACTTCTCCCACAAACACTTCATCAGGTCCTACATGAAGGAAGCCCCTCAATTGGTGATAGCCTCCTGTGGGAACCCAACATGGGAGAAAATACCTAGCAAGGCATCTGCCACTTTGTCTGTCCTCAGTGAGGATAGGGTGACTGCCTCTGGGTATCAAGTGGCATAATCCACCACTGTTAGGATAAACCTCTTCCTGGAGGAGCTGTGGTATTCAAAGGCCCCACAATATCCATTCCTACCCTCTGGAATGGCTTCTCCACTATGGGCAGGGGAATTAGGGTGTCTGGTTTTACTACCCACCTTTCCTATTTCTTGGCACCAGCGACAAGACCTGCAATACTCCTCCACCTGCTGGGTGAAGTTGGGCCAATAGAAATTCAGGGCCAATTGCTGCATAGTTCATGTGATTCCCAGATGTCCAGATGTGGGAATATCATGAGCAATCTTGAACAACCACTCATGGTACCCTTGGGAAATGACAAGCTGCCTGCCCATCACCCCTCCCTCTGTCCTCACATCCTGTGTATACAGCAGTCCATTCACCCAGTAAACTCTATGTCTCCTATCACCTCCTTGTGCTCCATCAGAGTCTACCCAAGCCCTCAGCCTCTCTAAACTAGGGTAATTTTTCTGAGCAGCTGCAAAATCTTTACACATTCCCAAGACATGGGACAGGTTCCCTCCAGTTTCTAAACTATGGTCCATTGATCTAGCATCAGGGCATTCAGGGTCACTGCCATCCCTAGCCCTCTTACAATTGGCTACACCTTCCTCCTCAGAGTAACCTTCTGTAGCTGTCCTGTTAATTGCTATGTGGGGAATTTCTACCCCCTTTCACTAGTCTCCATGTAAGGAGGCACAGGCTGGTGAACCAACCTCCCAGTGTTTTCCACAGGGGCTTCTATGGGGTCCAGGGAACCACAATTTGTCTTTGCTGACTGACTGTGGGTAACTGCACACAGCATCACACCATCCCCTTTTGGAGATTGTTCCCTATAATCACATCCAGGACAAGATTTTCTGCCACTGCAACTTTTGGCACAGTCTCTCCTGTCTCACCCCAGTCCAAGAGAATGCTGGCAAGTGGCAGAGTTTTCTCCTCCCCAGTGAATCCCTGTACTGTAACAAACTGATTGGGTATAAGCTGTTCAGGCTCAACCAAATCCCCTTTTACCAAAGTAAGGGATGCAGCTGTGTCCCTTAACCCATGGGTCTGCACCCCATTCACAGTAACTGGGTGTATGTACTCCCTCATGTTTACTGGCATGCTTTCAGGGATACACAAAAAAACTCACCTCTTTCCCAGCACCATTTTGTGCACTCTGCCTTTTTGGGACATTGTCTTGCAAGATGTCCAAACTGTTTGCAAAACCAACATTCATTTCTATTATTAGACAAATCCTTTATTTGTAACCTGTGGCTGCCTGCTTTCTGGGGATGCAGCAAGGGTTTTAGCTGCCCTGTAGGCTTGCTTTTCCCTTTCTGCGCTGCCACACCCACCCCACTCCTCTCTCAGAGCAGGTCTGCTCCTGGCATAGTGGTCCGAGAGCTCGGCAGCCTCCTACACTGTTTTTGGATCTTGGACCTCAGCCAGATTTTTGGCTCTGTGGGCAATCCCAAAAGAACTGTTCCAAAAGTACAACATCTTCAATTTTCTCTACAGAGTCTGCTTGTATCCCTTCCCACCAACATTTCAAAAACTGATGTTTTGTAGCTAGTTCCTCGTAGCTCATGTCAGGGCTTCTCCTGAGCTTACAGAACTTAACTCTGTGCGTTTCTGCTGTCAAGTCATACTATTTAACAATGCAACTTTAAGTTTGCCATAATCATTACTGTCCTGATTGTCCATTTGACCCAATGCATCATGAGCTTTCCCAGTATGCAGCGGGGATAGCTGGAAGCTCCAGGACTCTCTGGGAATTTTTGCTTGAATGCATACTTTCTCAAATTAATTTAAAAATGCATCCATATCTTCTCCCTCTTTAAATTCAGCTATCAATTTAGAATTTAATTTGTAACCCAGTCCTGGAGGTCCAGGTTCACCTATGCTACTTACTTGCTCTGGTGCTGGTCTTTGAAGTCCTAGCTTCTCCAGTTCAGATTTCCTCTGGCTCTCTCTCTCTCTCTCCCCTCTTGCTCTGCCTCTTTCTGAAGCTGTCACTCTCTTTCCTGTCGCTCAGCCTTTCGCTGCTCATGCTTCTCCTTTCTCTCCATCTCCACATTCCTCTGTTCGAACTCCAGCTCCATTCTCCTCAACTCTGTCTGTAGCCTGATACCTTCTGGCTCCAGCATGGTGGTGACCTTCCCCTGCGGTTGTGGTTCTTGGTTCACACTGGTCCCACTGTCCTCCTCCCTGGGTCTGGACACTGCGATAGACTCTGGCACCACCATGTCCAAGGTCTCATCCCTTTCAGTCACCGACTGTAAATCAAGGTCTTGGGCATCGGCTGCCACATGATGTGCTGTTTGTTCTGCCCCTCACAATGGACTCCTCTCTCTTGGCACAACTACCTTAGGTATTCTGCAGTGTACTTGCTGTAGGTGGAAGTCATCTTCTTCCCTAATCTATGGCTACACTAGCTTGCACCCGAAAAAAAAAAATAAAACAGGTAGAGAACTTTGACTGTAACCACAATGATATATTTCTTTTTTTTTTTTAAATCACTGCCTTGTTTTGTGTGTGAACTGTTACAGTTTATCAGCCTGACACACTGGACTATTAATGCTCGTGTCACCAAATACTTTCACAGTATGCAAATAAATCTCCAAAGCAGAAATTTAAAGAAACATATATTTATATCACAAATATAATACAAATAATAACAAGTAGATTGGCTATTCATCACAGTAGATCTGTCACAAATGCACTCCGGGGTCAGGCCCTGTGCTTCCATAGTGCCAAACCTCAAAGTGCAATATGTGAACAGGAGACAAGCAGGGTTACCCTCCTGTCTGTTTTGGGTCCTAAAAACCACCAGTCTCGAGTCCTATCGTATTTCTCTCTGTTCATATGAAAGGGGTCCCAAAACCAGCAGGTTTCCATACAAAAACAATTACTTTTTAGCCTGCTAGCAGGACAAAGACTTTTTGGTCCCTTCTAGGAGGACAGACAAGTGAGTTTTGGATTGGTGCACTACTAGAAATTAGAGGACATACTTGATGAAGGCTTTTACACAGTTTTTTCTTCCTCTACCTCAGTGGTTGAGATGGGGGTCATAGGCAGGGGGGATGTTGAGGGTGTTCAAACGCCCCCCAAAATGATCTCTGAAGTGTATTTAAAAAATTTATTTTACAGAGCGTGCTGGCCCTTTAAATTCGCGCTTCAGTGCCCATTGCTGTAATGCTGATCAGGGTGCTGTGTGCTGTCCGGGGTAGCTGCCCTCATGCTCCTTCTCCTTGGATCCTCCTCTCAACATATCATCAGCCAATTAAATTGGCCAACGTGTATTTGGCAGCTTGGCGCATCACTGCGCGCACTGTTGTGATCGTTTTTCCTGAGAGAAAGAGAGAGGATACGAGAGAGAAGAAACAAGTGAGTTGGGACTCAAGTTGAACTCGAAGTGAGAAACAGGAGTCATGGGACCATAATATTTATGTTAGAAGCCTCAGCCCCTCGTAGTCGCCGCCAGTAGCTGTGTGGAGCTGAGCCTGAGGTGCCTCCTCAAATTAAGTAATTTAGCAGCAGGCGTGGGTGTGTGTAGTCGCCATCACGATTCAAAAGTAGGAGCCAAACAGGCCTGCTACAGGAGAGGAGAGAGAGAGATATGAGAGAGCATCCATTGAGCCAGCCACCTTGCTCTGCAGTCTGTTGCCACCTGAACTTTTTGGTCCCCTCCTTGGGCCTCTTTGATGGTCATCACCCCCCCATCTGAAGTCTTCAGAGAGTCTGGACTCAGACAGGAGCCTGGAGCTGCATTGAAGCCAGCCAGGTGAGGTTTGACACTGTCACAGTCTGTCACGGGGGGCAGATTGTGTGCCATTGCTGCCTACAGGGTGGAATTAATAAAAGTTGGATTTAACACTTAAACATTTTAATTGTTTTCTGCTAAGTGCCACCGTTGGTTTGCTTTATTTGTACAGTTTTCTGGTCAGCACCCTTTCTGTTGTGAGCATGTGGTGTGGTTCTGTATATGCTTCTGCCAGAGCCCAATGAGTATAGCACATCTTTGGAAACATAAATCTGAACTTACTCCTGAGTTCTAGGTATGTCAGGGCTTCTTAAGGTGCCCCCAGCCACAATCTTTCAGCCACTACTGTACTGTCAATAATGCTTATAAAACATGATTGTAGACTGGGGGGTCAGGGCCTCAGGTTCAGGGTCGCACCGCAGTGGGACAGTTGGATAGGTGCTATCAACTCATTCCTCAGTCTTTTACACATTGGACTGTGGATGCTGTTCATGACCCTCCCCTCTAGCAAAGGGGTGAAGACTCCTACTTTAAGTGACTGGACCACAGCAAAGCTCTATTAAGCTCAAACAGCTTCACTGTGAGCTTGAAGACAAGCCCTCTGGACAGTACCTTCTTGCTTAACAGAGATGGGACCTGTCTGATGAATTCTTAATACATGTTTTACCATCCCTCTCCTATATCCTTTCAGATAAGATGTTAAACCAAGGTCCCATATGCCTGTTCTGGTAGTAGTTCAGAGGGATGTTAAAGATCCCATGTCACTTCTTGAAAAGAGAAAGGGAATTTACCCTGTGCCCTAGCCAAATTTCCCCCCATTCACTAAAAATACTACCAACAGCTTAATCTGGTTCAAGGTCAGTTGGCATTCATCTGTATCCACCTCCTCCGAGTTGTGCCTAAAAATGGGCAGAATTTGTGTACTGCACTTACCCGGTCAACAAAAACTAAATAAATAAATATTAACTCCTGAGTAATATCCATGTACTATATCACGTCCTTGAGCGCTTCAGAACAAATAATAAGTTGCTTTCTGAGGCTGATCTGCTACATCATCTGCCCCCCCCACCATTTTTTTGCTTGGAAGGAACTATTATAATTAGTAGTAGTCAATGTCTGGTGGACAGCGACCATCATATGATTCTCTACCGAACTATTCTCTATACTACAGATGCATTTGCCTTTCTGCAAATATGAGCACAAGGGGAGCACTGTATTATGTATTTGGTTCTATCCCCTGTAGGGCCTGTCACTTAGCTGTACCTAGGGGGATGATTGGATAATGCCCCCTACCTAAGAAGGATATGTTATGGACCTTTTCAATATGGCTCTGCTGGCCTACTTTACCTATTTGTTTCTACAGGGAAGCCCTGTTGGTACCCCTGAATCTAAGTTCTATACGGTTTGTCTTTCCTCTGTTGATATTCATATATGCCAATGCTTTATTTATTTATTTTAATTTAAAAGCTGATGACCGGGAAAAGCATACTGAGCCAGAGCTCATTTCCAGGTGTGATCCAAGGGAAGGGGGAACAATACAGTGGTAAACTGCAAAAAGCTGTACACTAAAACATTGCTGTGCAAGAATATATACAACAAGCAAGAAATAAATATGCAATAGCAGCAGTACAACCTTAGAATAATGTACTACTACTAATAATAATGTAATGAGGATGCTTAAACCTGGAGGGATGGGGAGCCCATACACAGAGTCCTTGTGGCAACTATTGACTGTCAATCTAATGCGGCAAAAATCTCTCTCTTAATTCAGCACAGTCACTACTACTAAATTTATTTCATGTAATGTCATGACGCCATCAAAAGATTTAGACTCACTTTGATGCTATGCTGGGAAAAGGAGGGCCTTGTTTATCTTTAAGAGACTCACCTTCCCCAGTCAGAACACCAGAAATGTGAAATCTATGGATTCTCAGTATTGGGCTCCTCTTCTCATGTCTCTGGTAGATGTAGAGGGGTTATGATATTAGCTTGAAAGGGCCTCCTTGTTAAAGTTGATCACGCTGTACTGGATACAGAAGGGCATTATGGTAATTTTAGCACAGAAGGGCGTTATGTCATGTTAATGGGTACCCTATATGGACAGCTAATTACCTTGGCTAATGTTTACTTACCACCTGGCTCAGGGAAACAATTAGCACAAACTTTTTTTAACAAACTTCTCCCCCTGTTGCAAGGACATTTGCTCCTGGGAGGAGATTTTAATAACACATTCCACATCAAATTGGATACCTCTAACCCCTGCCCATACCATAACTCCCAACTTCAGAAATACCTCCAGGCCACATTGGAACACCTGGGTTTTATGGATGGCTGGCACCATCATCATCCTAGGCAAACAGAGTATATTTGCCACTCAGCACGATACTATACATCCACAAGACTGGACTACTTTTTTGTCTTAACTGAGGATGTAAATGTAATGCATTCAGTGTGCCATGGACCAATACATCTATCAGACCATGCTCCACTGCATGCAGGATTACTCCTGGGTAAACCCAAGAAAACATCTCACTGGAGCTTTAATCTAGCATACATCTGAGATGAGAATCTTGCTCAACAAACAGAATCCAGGATCCCCCAGATCCTGCAAGATAATTTGACCCAGTCTATCAGTCACTCTATATTATGGGATACATTGACAATTGTTTTAAGGGGATATGTGATTAAACATGACTCCCAGTAAAGTAAAGCACACAAGGCTAAACTGTAGCACCTGCAGGACACCCTTCATACCCTGCAGGTATTTTATATGCAGGGTGATGCCCTATTTTACCACAAATCTGGGAGGTTAAAAAGGAGATACAGGAAATATTAAACCTTAAAGTGGCGCACACTCTAGTTTGTCTCACATGTAAATAATACAAGGGTGGGGCTAGAGGGACACAAACCCTGGCACAATGCCTCAGAGTCCACAGGGACCAAGCTTGTATTAACCACCTGAAAGATCCATAAATGTCTAGATCTGTGTATGAGCAATCTGAAATACTGGGTCTTCTGCAGGATTTTTACCAAAACTATATATCGTGAGACCCTTCCTACCCCCACAGAAGAGAGGATATCCATCTTTCTGTCCTCTTTAGCTTTTCCAACCTTATCCCAGGAACAGACAGCTTCCTTGCTCCACCCTATAACAATGGAAGAGACAGGCTGTACTTCAGAAATCTAAATTGGGGAACTGTCCAGACCCAGATGGGTACCCCACTGAGTTTCTTAAGAAATTTAAAAACTTTCCTTCTCCCCTCTTTACATAAGGCATACTGAGAGGTACAACAGGAAGATGCCCCACCTCCATCTTGGAGATATGAAGTTATCCCTGCTCTGCTCAAACCTGAAAAAGATTCATCTCTGCCCTCCTTCTTTAGATCTATATCCATCTTAAACTGTGATTACAAAATTTTCACAACAATCTGGACAGCCAGGTTGGACATCCTTCTCCCATTGTTGCTGGATGGGGTCCGGGAAGGGGGTTGTAAGGCGTTGACAGGCACATGATAATGTGCATCATACCGTGCTTTTCTTAGAATATGCCTCCTTCCATGTGATGCCCCTGGTCCTTGCCAGCCTCAACACGGAGCATGTATTGCACTGTTTTGGTTTTCCAGCAGACTGGATAGTTATTGTTAAATGGTTATATTCCCACCCCAACGCCTATGTTAGAGCAAATGAATCACTGTCAGACCCCATTAATCTGTTCCAGGGCACTCAAAAGAGATGCCACCTTTCTCCTCCATTATTTGCTCTATACACAGAGCCTTCAGCAGTTATGATTCGCTCGGGAGGAATGGTGGAAAGAATTCCTCTGGGAGGGAGAGAATGTACATTGACACCATTTGTGGATGATATTTTATTGACATTTCTTTCACCAGAAATGTCTCTCACCAAAGTATGAGAATGAATGGTAATTTATGAATTCCTGGCTGGCTTCCATCTTAACACCACCAAAACAGAAACCTTGATAATTTTACTCCTTCCCAGATGCTGAAAATTAACTTTCGTTCCCGTTGGACCTGTACTGCTATAAAATATTTTGGGGTTACCTTGACACAAAATTTAAACCACCTGGAACTTCTCAGTTATTAACCACTTACAAATATCCTTCACCAAGATCTGCACCAATGGTCCCAAATATCGTTTGAATTCCTAAACTGCACTGAAGCAGTACGCCAAAACATTTTGCCTTGCCTCCTCTACTTCTGGCAAACCCTCCCCCTCCTACCTGACAAAATGTACTTTATCTCCTGGGATAACTGTATCTCGCATTTACATTCACACACACACACACACACACACACACACACACACACACACACACACACACACACATCACACATGGGAAGCAATATCACAGTTAGTGTGGCGAATTGTGTCTGTGTGCTTTTGATGTGTTTTATTGATTTCCTTTGTGCAGTGGCTGTCCTATATGGCTCAGTGTCTCCATTGTTTTTTATGTAGTGTGACTGTTGCTAAGTGAAGGCATGGTTGGGACTCTGCTGCCATTTCAAAATTGTCCAATCAGGAAACAGGATTCTCCATGCCCATTTTCTAATAGTGAACGGAGTCTACTCTGAAGAAACGGGGGTTACTAGCAGGGTACCACATGTTTCAGTACTGGGATAGGTCCTCTTCAATGTCATTATTAGTGACATTGTGGAGGGACTCAAAGGAAAAGTAAGTCTCTTTGCAAATGACACAAAGATCTGGAACAGGGTTGATACACAAGGAGGCATAGAAAGGATGAGAAGGGACTTGGCAAGGTTGGAGGAATGGTCAAATGTATGGCAGCTTAGATTCAACACAAAGAAATGCAAAGTAATGCATAAGGAAAACAAAAACACAGTGAAAGAGTACACAATGGGGTGAGATACTAACAACAACAAAAATGTAAAGGGACCAGTGGGTAGTCATGTCAGATGACCTAAAGGTGGGCAAGCAATGTGAGAAGGAGGTAAGAAGGACTGGTAGGATAGTGGGATGCATTGGAAGAGGCATCGCCAGTAGAAAACCAGAAGTTGTTATCCCTCTGCACAGACATTTGGTGAAAACCCATCTGGAGTAGCGCTTAGATAAGATGGAGGCTGTCCAGAGGAGGGTAACTAAGATGGTGCAGGGTCTGCACCAGAATACATATGAAGAGACACTAAAGGAGCTTAATATGTATGCCCATGAAGAGAAGAGGGAGAGGGGGGACATGATAGAAACTTTCAAGTACCTCAAGGGAATCAGCAAAGTCCAAGAGGGTTGCATCTTTCAAAAAAGAGATCTGCAAGAGCAAGGGGACACAATTTGAAGATAGAGTGGGGATGACTCAGAGGTAATATGAGGAAGTATTTTTTCATAGGGAGGGTAGTGGATACATGGAACAGCCTTCCTGAGGAGGTGGTTGAGTCAAAAACAGTGAGAGGATTCTAGAATGCATGGGACAGACATAAGACATTTGAAATAGGGGTAGGAGGAAGTAGGCTGTTGGTTAACCAAACCAAAACCAAAACCAATTTTTGCAAAAAGGAGCTGTATTCTTCTTTATATTAATGTGTTTTAAATGCCTGAATTGTCTGTACTAGCCTAGACTGTTTGAATATTATTGCTGCTGGTGTTAGGGGAGGGAGCAGGTCACAGCCATTACAGCCCTTTCTTTGGATCTTGAGCAGACAAGCGAGACATAAGGGCGCCCAGGAAATCGCCTCCTTTGTCCTGCAAATTTGTGCTCTGCAACACCTCTGGTCTGCCCGCCCTCTGCCGACTGGGACTGCTATTAATAGTCCCTCCTTCTGTCTCCTTAGGGACTCTTGGAGTCGTCGGCCGCAGGACGAGTGGCCACCGGGCGGACGGCGCCTCTGAAGCCGCCGCTCAAGACCACCGCCCCGATCCCTCCAGCTAGGCAGGTACAGCAAAGCCGCAGCCTATCGGAGCGCGAGCGCCATTCCTTGGCGGCTTCTGATTGGCTCAACATCTAAAACTGCTTTTAGAAAACCAATTTTTGCAAAAAGGAGCTGTATTCTTCTTTATATTAATGTGTTTTAAATGCCTGAATTGTCTGTACTAGCCTAGACTGTTTGAATATTATTGCTGCTGGTGTTAGGGGAGGGAGCAGGTCACAGCCATTACAGCCCTTTCTTTGGATCTTGAGCAGACAAGCGAGACATAAGGGCGCCCAGGAAATCGCCTCCTTTGTCCTGCAAATTTGTGCTCTGCAACACCTCTGGTCTGCCCGCCCTCTGCCGACTGGGACTGCTATCAATAGTCCCTCCTTCTGTCTCCTTAGGGACTCTTGGAGTCGTCGGCCGCAGGACGAGCGGCCACCGGGCGGACGGCGCCTCTGAAGCCGCCGCTCGAGACCACCGCCCCGGATCCCTCCAGCTAGGCAGGTACGGCAAGGCCGCAGCCTATCGGAGCGCCAGCACCATTCCTTGGTGGCTTCCGATTGGCTCAACATCTAAAACTGCTTTTAGAAAACCAATTTTTGCAAAAAGGAGCTGTATTCTTCTTTATATTAATGTGTTTTAAATGCCTGAATTGTCTGTACTAGCCTAGACTGTTTGAATATTATTGCTGTTGGTGTTAGGGGAGGAGCAGGTCACAGCCATTACAGCCCTTTCTTTGGATCTTGAGCAGACAAGCGAGACATAGGGGCGCCAAGGAAATCGCCTCCTTTGTCCTGCAAATTTGTGCTCTGCAACACCTCTGGTCTGCCGCCCTCTGCCGACTGGGACTGCTATTAATAGTCCCTCCTTCTGTCTCCTTAGGGAATCTTGGAGTCGTCGGCCTCAGGACGAGTGGCCACCGGGCGGACGGTGCCTCTGAAGCCGCCGCTCGAGACCACCGCCCCGGATCCCTCCAGCTAGGCATGTACGGCAAAGCCGCAATTTTTCACCCACCTGCCCATCCCCCTTTCCGAGCATTGTTATATAGCCCAATTGCTCCGCCCACAGTTTCCCTCTCTTTCATTGGCCTGGTCCATTATAATTAGGCATAGTCAATACCTTAGTAAAAAAATATTTCTCCTGCTTACTAGAGGTGCTCCCTTTGTTTGCATTACTCATTGCCTTTCAGTTAGATCCAAATTTAACCAATTGAGGCCATGAGATGTGTCTACACTAAAACTACAATCTACTATTTACGCTGAGTAATGTCCAATAAGACCCTGCTGAGGTAACATCTATATATATATAACAACTGCCCTTGTGTAAAATCAAACATGGGATGCCTCAAGTGGCTTTGTCTAATCGCCATCATCTTTCTGCTATGTTGTATGGCTGGCCCTCATGACAGCTATAATGTTCCCATAGAGACATGTCCCAAGCTGACAGTATACCCATATATTAATAATAGCTATTTATTATACTGCCATTGTCTGCCTCTAATTCAACCGAAGCTTGTTGAATCCTCTGATAGTGGCACAGTAACCAGCTCTTCTAAGTACGTCCTCAAACCCCAGGCAATTAAACACTGCACAGGCCGCTACTACCCTACTTGGTTCTTAAGTTATATATCTACAGGGCAAAACAAGAGGATGACCCGATCTATGGACCCATGCGCCCTAAACTGTAACAAATACAGAAAGCCTCGTGCCTTTAAAAATTTCTTCCACAACCTGAGAAGTATTCTCCTCCTTCTGCTACTGTGTTCAGGAGACATTGAACTTAATCCTGGTCCCCCAAGGTTGCTGTCATCACCATCCGAAATTAATCATCTGAAAGGTTTCAGTTTCCTACATGCCAATGTCTGCAGCCTGTTAAAAAAGCTGGAATCTGTCCAGGCCTGGATTATCCACACTGCACCAGACATTCTGGTGATATCGGAATCTTGGCTCCGAGCATCCACACAGGACAGTGAGGTCAATATCCCCAATTACCTTCTTTTCAGAGCAGATAGAAGGACTGGGGGGGGGAATAGCTATTTATGTTAAAAACGTATTCACAGTATCTGCATTAGATGCTACCTCCATTGCGGGAGGTTTCGAATGCCTGTCTCTTAAAGTTGAGCCACCTCACTCTGGGGCCTTTCGTGTGATAGGCTGCTATAGACCACCTGCAGCAGGACCTCAACTCCTAACTCACCTGTCTGGACAAATGGATGCTTCCTCTATGGAGACAATTTTACTAGGTGATCTAAACTATGACTGGTTAACTAGCGGGTCTTTACCCCTGAAACATTTCTGTGATTCACATGGATTCACTCAACTAATATCTGAACCTACACGCATCAACAACAAGAATCCAACGAGAAGCAGCCTTCTGGATGTGCTACTTGTCAATGAACCCCACCATTTCTCACATGCCGGTATCCTTCCAGCTGATATTAGTGACCACTGCCTCATAGCTGGCATTAGAACCATCCCAAATCCACTATCTACATCAAAGTTCTCCACCAAAAGATCCAGACGTAACTTTGACCCTCTGGCCTATTTCAGTTACCTAAAAAACTCTATGAAATGGCAGAGTTTTTACCTAGCTAAATCAGTAAGTGATGCCTATGATGTCCTGTACGAAATCATAACTGGTGCCCTAAATATCCATGCCCCTATAATCAAAGCTAGAATAAAAACCAGGACCTGCCGCTGGTTTTCACCAGACTTGAAGAAAACCTTACTAAAAAGAGATCTACTGTGGAAAATGGCCCGGAAGTCACATACAGAATCTGACTGGTGTCTTTTCAGATCAGCCAGAAATGCCTGCACAAAAATGACCAGGGAGGCAAAGGCTACTTTTTACCAATCAGAATTGCTCTCTGCATCTAATAATCCTACCAAGTTCTGGTCCACTATTAAGGAAGTGTAAGGCCACTCACCAGGTAGTGTGCTCCCATCTAAAATTACCATTGACAATGTCTCTGTCACTGATAAATCTGAGATTCTTCAAGCCTTCAAAAATCACTTTGCTACCGCTGGCTTGGCTTTCGATAAAGCACCAGCAAGTAGTCTTCGGCCACAGATCAAAGCACAGTCCCTAGAAATAAACAACAAAGGCAGGACCTTCGCCTTTTCATTAATCACCTTGAAAGAAGTTGAAGACCTTCTGCTACAGTTAGACATTAGAAAGAGCGCAGAAGCTGACTCGCTTGACCCATACTTTCTGAAAATAGCTTATCACATACTAGCAGCACCAATAATGCATTTATTTAACCTGTCTCTAATCCAAGGCTCTCTTCCTGCAGAATGGAAAACTGCTCATGTTATTCCGCTATACAAAGCAGGGGACCCAAGTGATCTGAACAACTATAGGCCAATCTCCCTACTACCTATACTTTTGAAAATGTTGGAAAAAATCGTGGATACACAGTTGAGATCCTTCCTGGACAACTCAGAATTTCTTAACCCCATGCAGTCTGGATTTAGAACCAAACACAGCACTATTACTGCACTGGCCAAAGTCACTGACGACTGGCAACGGGACCTGGACAAGAAAAAATTTGTTTGTGCGGTGTTTTTAGATCTTAGCAAGGCTTTTGATACCATCGACCATTGTCTACTTCTCTCCGCGCTAAATAATTTAGGCATGGACTCAATCACACTGGACTGGTTCCAGAACTACCTCACAGACAGACAGCAACAAATAAAGGCCGAAGGAGAGCTTTCACCACTCAAATCAATAAAGAGAGGAGTCCCACAGGGTTCCATACTGGGTCCACTACTGTTCAACATCTATATTAACAACCTGAACTTAGGAATCGAAGAAGCCAGTATCCATTTATTCGCCGATGATACAGTGCTCTACCTAAGTCGAGACTCCCCTGGAGCCGCATGCGCTGCATTACAAGATGAATTCAATAAACTGCAAAACCAGCTCATCGACAAAAAGCTTTTGCTAAACGCAAAAAAAACCCAAAGCAATGATGTTTGATCCATCTAGCACCGGGGCCAACTCTGCAGCTACTGACACTGTTCCTCCTATAACCACTCTACTTGGTGAAAATCTTGAGTTCGTGCCGAAATTCAAATACCTGGGTATATGGCTGGATAACAAACTCTCTTTTAAAGGACATACTGAAGAATTACTGAAAAAGCTTAGGCAAAGGCTTGGCCTCTTCTACAGAATTAAACATCTCCTTACTGAGACTGCAAAAAGACAGCTTGTTCATTCTACTTTCCTATCATTAATTGATTATGCTGACATTATATATGGCCAATGTCCTGTCTAGCAACTTGCTAAATTGGATGTATTGTACCAGAGCCCTAAGATTTATAACTGGCCTTCCATCCTCCACGCACCACTCTGCGCTATACACTGCAGTAGGGTGGCCTTCGCTACAATTCAGACGGCATAGAAATGCAGCCATTTGGACACTTCGAGCTCTCACCAATAAACTCCCGGACTACATTGCTGCCTGCCTTCCTCTAAGTCCACCTAGTAGCTATGGCATAAGAAGCCACTCACTAATTTCCCTAAAAATTCCCAGGATTAACAACCACTTTGGTAGGACAGCCATAAGTCACGCTTTGCCCTCATTATGGAGAAGGATTCAAAGCTCATTGAAACTCAGCACTCCTGTCAGTATTGCGATGTTCAGGCATCTTTACAACAAAACATTTACTGAAATTTGTAAATGTTACCATAGCTTCTAGTGGTTCTGTTAGTGGCCTCATCTCTAAATCTACCTCTCACAGTCTTGAACCCTACCTGATAATCCCTCCCTAACCTGTTAAGTAGCCAGCTGCCTTGTTTGGCCCTCGGAACCTTTGGCACCTTTCTTTACCTAATCCTACATGCCACTTTAATAGTTGTTCTGTTGGAATTTTTAGGCCCTTTCTAAGCCATGGCCACCTTCCAAGCCAATGACCACCGTCTAAGCTAGAATTAGTTACTGAGGGGTGAACTGGTTATGATCTGCATTCCTTCGGCTGAGACCAGTATAAAGTGTCACCTTCATACATGTATAAGAAAGAATGTACATACCACAATAATGTCTTGTGTTGTTGTTTACCTGTTCCCCACAAGTGCAATGGAATGTATATACTGTACTGCTCAAATGTAAATCTGTATTCTTACTTCCACATTTTGTATGTATTCTATGTATGTATATCTATCCTTGACAAACTGCAGGTCCACCTTGTAAATGAGCTTGCTCAACGGTGATCGCCTGGATAAATAAAGATTTGATTGATTGATTAACTATGACCTTCAGTTTATCTATTAGGTAGAAAAATGGGAAGACTAGGTTGGCCAAGCAGTCCTTTTCTGCCATCAAACTCTTTCTATGTTTCTAGGCTGAGGATGTTGTTAACAAATGAACAACAGAAAAGACAAGACAGACAGTAATGAACTGTGTGCTGCTACTGGTGATGCTTTGTGCTGGGTTTGTGGCCTTACAGTGCATATGAGTGTGTGTGTGTGTGTGTGGGGGGTTGTTAATTGAGAGAGAGTGACATTGAAACCAGTTGCGTAGAATTTGTGATGCGGTTTAAACACCAGGGTGAACTAACTAAATATAATCATGATATAACTGATACTCCTTGACATGCCCCTCAGGGTGGGGCCACTGCTCTGATATAGCACATCTACTACAGGAGAAGGTGTCGGTAGCGACCAACATTACCTCCCTGGATTGCCCCCCAGGGTGGGGTTCAGGGCTGGTTGGTGCAACGGAGCAATGTTAGATCGGTGAAGAGGTGGGGAGCCATTCAGGCCAGGCACCTGGCATGCTTCATCTAGGCAGCTGACGGTGTTTTCTGAGCTACCTCAGGGACGGGGGCGTGCAATGACATCCAGCGTCTGCCTCTCTAATTTCAATATGCTGGTCACCTGTGGTTCCCCCAGCCTCCACCAAGAATCCATCAAGCACAAGGCACACTATCCCTCCCCTCCCTTGCCCTGAAGAAGGAGAGCACTCCATGCTATGCTCAATCCTTCACCCTTGGCTGGCCTTCCAGTTCCCTGAGTCCATTCCCGAACCCGGGTCACCGGCGTCGCAAGCAGAAATACCACTGCTGTGCCGGTGGGCCAGTTTAAAATACTAACTTTAATGGGGAACCAAACATTCCTGGATTCACCCAGGACAGGTAGGCAGGGAAATTTACTTCTGTTTTGCCGAGTATGTGACATTGTGAAGGCAGTGACTGAACCTATTTTCTTGAACAGAGGGCAAGTGGTGTGCACAGGCCAGCCTGAATGGGCAGTGGTAAAAGCACACCACTTACCCCTCTGTTCAAGGAAATAAGTTCAGTGTCACTGTCTTCGTCAACAGTGTGACATATTCCTGCTTGTTGAAACAATACACCTTCTGTTCCTCCTGAGGCAGGTATCAACAAACTGCTATGTGGGGCTCATGGCACAGTATAATTCTGGACTGAATTCCGTGGCAAGTAACCCCATGTCCTTATGTACCTTTCAGCTTTGGAATGAGAGGTAGTACTATTTTAGGGTCCCCAACCCTACTTCTCTCATTCTTAGCCCACTCACAGTAATAACAAAATTATGTATACTGGCATTGGTATCACCCACGTCCTACACATTTCACAGTAGTGTCTCTGTGTATAAAGTGTCAACCTCCCCCTTACAAGTGGTTAGCCTCCTCTTCTGCCTGCTGTGTTAGTAAATACTGCCTAGTAACGAGGCATTGTGACACTATGTACATGGATTATGGTGGAATGTTATGCCACCAGCACCAGGTAACCCGCCATAACTCACCCATGTTTTCTGTCATGGTGTCCTAGTTGTCCCCCCCCCCATGTTACTAATGTGCAAGCATGTGCCCCTTTTGTATATTTGTAGGTCAACAATGAGAAGTTATATGTACTCCAAGTTTTGAGAGCAAGCTGTTAGGCTTACGCTGCTAAGTCTGACTTCTGAGAGTGCCCCACCCACTTCAGTCCATGCTGGAAACAAAGATCGAATGTCCACTACTGCAAATGGGATTGTGAAGTATGGTTGTTTCCACCCCCTAGATGGCAAACAGTCAAAACCAAGTGGTCCCCCAAACTTGGTCAAGTTACACACTGGTGAGGCAGGCAGCAACTCTTATTTTCCTCAGAGCACAAAGGCATTAATTTTTCACTGGACAGAATTCACACATTTCTATTGGAAAGTAAGGAAGTGATTGACAGACTAGCGACCACACATAGCCGGCACTTGAACTTACTACTTTAGAGTGTTTGTCCAGCAACAAGACTGATTACCACCCCACCATTCAAAAATGAGTCTAATAAAATGTTTCCAGTGACAACTGATATGGGACCACTTTCTCATGACGACTGGTCTGGGACTGCTTTCCCACAACTGGTCTGGAAACAGTTTCCCAGGAATACTGGTCTGTGAACAGTTTCACTGGATGTCTGAGCACTGCTCCGTCTGGGACTCTGGGACCAGTTTCCAAACTGATCTGGGATCACTTGCTGTCCAACGTGTATAACTGCAAGTTTGCTAACCAGCTGCCAGTGTGCCACCATAGCATAGTGGTACTAGTTAGTGCTGCAGTCAACTACAAAATCCTGCAATCAGGGCAAGAAATACATTTTTGTAACTGACTGTCCAACAAGGCTCAGGTGCAAGTGTACATTACTCATGTTGACTGTCCCACCAACTTTGTAGGTGTCTTGTTCATTTTTGTTTTGGAATGTTATATTTCCACTTCTAGATCAGCACTAATAAATAGTGGGCTCCATGGCTGGTGCACAGTGCCATGAAAACCAAGCATTTGTCAATGCCGAATGTTGTCACGCTGGCATTGGCAGTGGTGGCGCTAGAGATGCATAGTGATGTGATTTCGTTAATGTGTCCCAAAAGGTGATTTTGCACAGCGAGCATGCCATTGTGCGCCACAGCAGCGGAAACGCATTTTGGGCAGGCTGTGAAACATGGCAGCTGGACTGCTGATAAGGAGGTGTGCAGAAATGCCAGTGGTGAAAGAGGCATGAAAATATTGCAGATTGATGAAGTTACAAGGGTGTGTGGAAACTGCACAATACATGCTTACAACACAGTCATTGTATGGACTTTTGGCACCAAATTTTCAACATAGGCATTTTAGAACCTCTGCTCATGAACAGTGTCACCGTCATTTCCTCAAAGTGTTCTGAAAACTGATTGCGCACAGTGACTGTGCAATTCTGCGCTGAACGTGTGAAAACACATTTCATCCCGCTGTACTGTTCATAAGGAGATATGAAAAAATGCCAATGATGAACAGCTGGAGTAAAACTATTACAAATTCACAGTCATGAGCATGGGTGCAAACTGCGCAACGCACGCTCATAACACAGTCATTTTATGGAGTATTGACACCAAATTTTCAACACTGGCATTTTAGGACCTTCTGTCATGAACAGTGTCACTGTCATTTCATATATGTCCTGAATACTGATTTTGCGAGGTGACTGCCGCTTATTCTGCAATCGAAGTGCGAAACATATTTCAGCCAAGATGTGAAAAATGACAGCTGTACGGTTCACAAGAAGGTGTGGTAAAATGCCAATGTTGAAAATCTGGCATGAAAATATTGCGTATTCGCTAACTTAGGAGCGTGTGTAGCAACTGCTCAAAGCACACTCATAAAACAGTCATTTTTTGGATTTTCCCCACCAAATTTGCAACATAGGCATTTTTGAGAGCCCCCTCATGAACAGTGGCACTGTCATTTCATTACTCGGTCCCGAAAGGTGTTTCTGCGCAGTGACTGCGAAATCACCTTTCGGGGCTGAATAAGGCTATGACAGTGCAAGAATTCCTGAGGAGGGGTCCAAAAACCCCATGTTGGAAATTTGGGTCCAAAATTTCAAAAAATGCCTGAGATATGCAGCAAAGTTGAAAAACCCTATTTATTCAATTATACATCTTACTGGCATTTCCTCAGTTCACGGTCGGCTTTAAAGAGTGCAGACGTGTTTCCAGTCCACCGAAGATCGTTGCGCTGGACTCCTCAGGTAAGTATGGGGTGTGAGGGTTCTGGGGAGGCAGGGTGTGCAGAGGGTGGGTGCGGGTGGAGGCAGGGAGACTATGAGGACCATTTTCGTTTTACAGGTGACAAAAAAAACACATTGCGGGACAGTTTTTTGTTTCAGGGTTGGCATGCTGGGGTGGGCTCCCAGCGTGCCACCTAAATGTTTGGGGAATCTGTAGCGCGGAGGATTGGGCACCCTCATCAGCACACAACACAGGGGAGGAATTTATGCCAATGGGGATTGGCACCCCCATGGCATTTAACAATGGGGGTTCTTTATGCAGATGGGGTGGGATCCCCATCGGCCTAAAGAAAGTGGGGCTGAACCAAGGGGATTGGGCACCCCTTGGCATTTAACAATTGGGTGATTTAGCCGATGGGGTGGGCTCCCCATCAGCACATACAGAGGACAGGGTTAACCGACAGGGATTGGGTACCCCTGAAGTCGGCAGTTTGGCGGCCACTGTGCCGCCATGCTCATAATGTCGGCGAGCACGTCCAGGGAAGGTCCGCTGCATCTGATGAGCTTTGCTCAGATTGCAGCAGACCTTTTCTTAGATGTGCTCACCACATTATATATGCATGGTGTGGTGCCGGCATGCAGGCTAATTGGGGAATGAGGGACACACCTACTGGTGCATGCCCTGCATTCGCCCAAGAGTGACCGCGCTTCCAAGGCTGCACTATTGCAAGATGTTGGCTGCGCAAGCGCGCCAACATAAAAATGGCTTGATAATTGATGAAAAAGCCTAAAACAGGCTTCTAAATATTACCTGCTGGCTGGTAAATGGCCCTGGAAATTATTTCACAAGGGTGTCCACAGGCAAGTGCGCAAAACTCCCTTCTGGTACACCATGACATAGACAAATTGAAATTTACATCAGAAGGAGACCACTAGCTCACATAGTCTGGCCATTTGTTATAACCCTATTTTGACTCTCGATTTGTCCTTCGTAGTCAGGGCTCCATTGTGTCTCTCCAATACATTCTTGATTCCCACCCAGTGTTGAGCCCCATAATTCTCTACCTCGTTGGCTGAGAGAATGCCCAACTGTCGATAGATTTAAAATTGAGTTAAAAACGTATTTATTTAGCTTAGCTTTCCCTAGTCATGGATGATCAGTTTTAATGTTCTTGTTTTAAACTTTTATTTTTATGTATTTGGTTTTATGTACAGTGCCTTGGTTTTGAAAGGTGCTATAAAAATAAAGTTGATTTGATTTGATTTGATAACTTCTTGGGGCAGGCTGTTCCAAGCATCCACCAGTGTTTCTGTGAAGAAAAACATCCTGGTGTTGGTAGAGAACCTCTCTCCTTGCAGCCTGAGATCTTGTTCCCTGGTAGGGGAGCTCTTCATGAACTGAAAACATTCCTGTGCCTGTTAATGCCTATTATATACTCAAATATTTCAATCATGTTCCCGCCCTCTCTTCTTTGCTTCAGGGAGTACATATTCTCTACAGAGACAAAAAGATCCACCTCTGGAGCACCCCACCTCCTGAAAACTGTATCTGAGGATTCAGACACCACTCATGGTCATCCTGATTTATCCTGCTGAGGGAATCTGTCAGTACATTGCACTTCCCTGGAAGATGTAGGGCTGATAAGGATACTTTCATGGAGTATGTCAGGGACCACAGCTTCATTGCTTCTGTGCAAAGTGGGGCTGACCTGGTTCCTCCCTGTTTGTTGGTGTAGTACATAGCTCACTGTCCTACCCAGCCAGTATAGTGCTATGCTTGTGCAACTGTGTTATTTTGGTTTTTGGCCATTCGCACTCTCTGTTCCAGAGGAATTACCACCCTGTAGGGGTAAGAAAGGCAAGGAATCCTTGAAGAGAGTTCCACCCTAGAGGTGCCACGGGATGATTCCCATGGCGAAAGGTACCTTAGGAATCCCCCTAAGGAGAGAAGTGCTGCCACTGGAGGAAGGCAGTTTGATAACACAATGAGATGCTCAGTTTGATAACGTAATGAAATGCCCAGATTGTGTAGCATGATACTAATGGCTTGTGTTAAGATTAGGGGATCCTCTAAGGAAAGAGGGAATGGCAGGACATCCTCCACCTCCATCCAACAGTGGAACCTACCTAAAGAAACTAGGGGACTCTACTATACAAACTTTCAGTTATGACCCGAGGTTACGGAGGAGAGACCCCCCCATGAGGAGGAAATCTCTGGGGGTTCAAGGCGTAGGTCACCTTCCCTCCAGGCTTGGGATAGTTTATTTAGTGATGGCTCAGCAGCTGCAATTTGGAAAACCCAATTAAATGGAGGTGGAAAATATTACAATTTGGAGAAAGGCTCTCACTTGAACCCTTTAGCAGGAACGCCATGGATGGGTGCAAGAAAACTCAGCAACAATACATGCAACCAAGGCACAGGAGGAGATCAATGACTGCTGAGGCACTCACATGGCCTACCCACCCTAAACTCAAAGCAGGTGAACCAGAGGCAGTCGTAGGGAGAATGCGGTAAAGGTACCTTGCTAGGGAAACTACTAAAGTCAATGGCTAACCGCTATAGTGGAACACTAGAGCCAAAAGAGGTAACTTTTTCCACCCTTCACCACTAGTCTTAAATTCTACACCAGGAGCTGCTGTCGCATAGCAGTAAGCTTAATCCAAGCCTGGGGTGAGGTCATTCCCAGCTATGGGCCAGGTGAGAAGGATCCCACCCCAAGTTGGACACGCTCAAGATGCGGACTAAATACGGAGCAAGACCGTGTGCTCCCCAACCTAAAAGAGAGGCATCTGTTGTGAGACTTAAGGAAGGCTGTTTCTTTAGAAAAGGTATGCCTACCTGAAGGTTGTGCTCATCCAGCCACCACTGCAGTGCCTGTACTAGGCTGTGGGTGACTGGAACCAATTTGGACAGTGAGTCTGTCCTTTGTGACCAGTACTGCCTCAGGTGCTCAGGTGAAACTGGATGTCTCTCATTTGAAATCTGGAACCTAGCACCACTGTGGTGGCAGCTGTCATGTGACCCAGCAGCCTGAGAAATTCTCTGGCTGGTTTGGGTTTTCCTGGCACAAATGAGTTTGCTTACAGCAGAATGTTGTTTACCATGTCCTGAGGCAGAAAGGCTCTGCCTAGGCAGGTGTCCAGTTCTGCTCCAATGACTCCAGTACTTGGAACTGGCATTTGCTGAGACTTCTGTTCATTTATGAGAAAACCCAGGGATTCCAGAGTAGATTTTACTAGTGCTAGAGAGTGCTCTGCATGCTGTCGAGATTGACCCACTACTAGCCAGTCATCCAGGTATGGAAAAGACTGTTACCCTCAGTTTTCTCACTCTACCACTATGGCCAGACACTTTGTGAAGGCCCTTGCAGCAGAAGTTAGGCCAAATGGAAGTGTTGTGAATTGATAGTGGCCTGAGTCCAGCCTGAATCTCAAATACTTTTTGTGACACGGTCTGAGAGGGATGTGAAAGTAAGCATCCTTTAGGTCTAGGGAGGCCAGCCAGTCTCCCTTTTGCAATGTGGGAATGATTATTGAAAAAGTAACCATTTTGAGCTTTGGCTTCAAAATGTGTCTGTTTGCCATTCTTAGATCCAGAATAGGTCACAAATCCCCATTTTTCTTTCTTGTGAGGAAGTATCTGGAGTAAAAGCCTTTGCCCCTTTGACTTGGGGGCATTGGCTCCACTGCTTTGATTGCCAGAATATGTTTTACCTCTGCTTCCAGAAATCTGGTACAAAGGCTCTTGTTCTTAGCTTGGGGAGTGATCTTAAGCTGAGTGCCAGACCCTGACTGTCTACCTCCAGTGCCCACTTGTCTCCTTTATCTCCTTGATTTGGGGACCTGTTCTCAACGCCTATTCTGAAAGGTTTTCTCTTGTCCATGACTACTGTTAGCCACAGTGACTCAAAGCCCTCAAGTTGCCCTTTTACTGGCTTCCATCGTATTTAAAGAAAAGCTTTTTCCAAAAAGTTGTGCCAGTTCCATATATAATGGTATCCCCTGTCTTGGCACCAATCACACAGCCATGAGTTGAATTCGCCTACTTCAATCTCTCTGACTCACTTGGTGCTTTTTCTTTTTCACCACACTGGCAGCACTTCTGAGAAGGCTATTTTGCTTGGAAGGGAAGACTAGGTGAGTCAAGCGGTCCTTATCTACTATCAAATTCTATGTTTCTACATGTGCAGACTGTCTATTCCTAGAGAGGATTGATTTTAATTTGTGCAGCTTGACGAAACTGCTGATGCACATAAGATACCATTCTAAAACATTTGGTTGAATAGACATCTTTCAACAATTGTCACCATGATGTTGAAGCATCCATAGGACAACCTTACACAGGTAGCAGCATCTCCGGCAATGTGGTGCTAATGCTTTTTCACTTGGTACAGGCCGTTCCAAGGACAGACAGAGAAATTAAACCAGCAGTCAGTGAGGGGAAACTGGACATCTCGGACGGTGAGCCAGGTGCTTATTTCAATCTTTGACTGCAATCCAGGTGGTCTCAGTTTCAATCCCACTTTCCTGTAAATGTATTTTAGCCTCAAATTTCACTTGTGCGGTGATCATGGTGAAATGATGTTGGAATAATTATTCTACACTAACTGGTGTAAACAGAAGAAAATAAATATGTCAGAGAAACTGTTCCCAGACCAGTAAAGTCGTCAGTCTCTGACCAGTTGTCATGGAAAACTTGTCTTGGGCCAGCCATCAAGAGAAGCAGAACCCAGACCAGTCGTCTCAGGAACAAACTTACTGCAGCTCAGAACTGAGCGAATACATAGTAAGAAACGTATACTGTCATCATCGAATGCATCCCTCTGCACCACATGTGATTGCAGAACTCCAACTCATGAAACTAAATGCAAAAAAAAGAGTGATTTGAGCATTTAAAAAATCTTGGACTGTGAATTACATCAGTTGGTTGGAAGACAAAGGCACTATTGAAGGCTACTGAGCCAACTGGTGACAGCACTGCAGTTAACAGTGCTTTTTGAAAGCAATCTATTCTCTTGTTGAATAATAATAATAATAATATTTTTATTTATATTGCGCCTTTCAAATGTCAAGGCGCATTCCAATAAAATAAGATAAAAATACAAGAATACAGAAACAGAAATACAAAAGCAATATTATAAAAACACACAAAGGCAAATTAATGAACCGTAAAACCATATGCCTTTTCCCACAGAAAGGATTGACGAGCCTGTTTAAAACTCCTTACGGTCGTACACTCCCCTAATCTATCGGGGTAGGGAATTCCAAAGGGAAGGGTCCGCAAACATAAAAGCCCGGGCCCCAGCAGACTTTAACATCACCCTTGGAATCTCTAGGAACCCCTTGTCAGTTGAGCGGAGTGATCTCACAGGCCGATAAGGGATCAGGAATTCTTTCAGGTAATCAGGGCCCAGATCGTGCAGGGCTTTAAAAGTCAGTAATCTGACTTTGAAGGTGATCTGCCACTGAACTGGTAGCCAGTGCAGTTCCCACAGCACCAGTGTAATATGGGAAGATCTAGGGGTACCCATCAACACTCGGGCTGTGGAATTTTGCACCAGCTGCAAGCGGCGGATATCAACCCCCAGAAGCCCAAGGTAAAGCGAGTTGCAGTAGTCCAATGTTTGTAAAATTAGTTAAGTTTCTCAAAGAAATGGAATGTCTGACCATTCTTCAAAAGATTTCATATTGCCTTACTACACCTTCATGAATGCTACTACACTATCCGCCCAGATGCATGACACCATTGCAGATAGTCAAATACCATGGAGGCATGGAGAAGCTGGATGCTGTTGTGAATGAAGAGCCAGTGACAAGCTAGCTTTATACTGGATGAGTCCACACAAGACATCAGCAATTGTATGAATAATCCTCAGCCTGGCCCCTAAGAGGACATGAAGAAAAATGAAGATAAGAAGACACTAACTTGTAAGTACAATGTTTATTTAACACTCACATCAGCATGTTTAATAATTTTTTTTTCAGGCAGTAACTTTACTTCAAATGTCTCTCACATGCTGTAAGGGTTGGTGTTGGTGGTGTGGTTTATCATGGCACTGTTGGTCAGTCAGTGGACTACCATAGTTATTTGCAGCCTTGCAGACACAACTGCATATTGTAATGCATATGGAGTGAGAGGTTGATGGCACTGTTGGACAGCCAATTGTCCACAACCATTGGAGGTTCTGCTGACTGTAATGCCAACAAGAGTCTTCCACATCCCTGATTCTATGGGAACAAAGATCCCGAGGCACACTGTGACACCTGTCAGTGTCGCAGGGTGGGGTGAGTTGGAATGACATGAGCATTATGGCCGATGCCCCAAAGGCACACCATAACACCTGTCAGTCTCTGCAGGGTGGGGGTGGTAGTTGGCGTTAGTTCAATACTTCACTGCCATTCCTATTATGCATCTCTCTGGTGTCATACAGATCAGGCACACTGATGAGTTGAACCAGCATAACATTTTGTGATGATTTACATATACAGCCTATGATGCTTTGCATTATGGGGTATGTGTGATTTTGTAATTCTTTGAAACTAGGCTTCCCGGCCAATGCCCTTTGGGGTAACCCTTGCCTCAGTGCTTACGCACTAAGGTTCTTTGTCTTTTAGCTTGTTTTTGGTTTTTACTGGGCTCACTACAACCCAAACTTGATAGACTAACTTAGGGTAGCTGGTTCATTCCACTGGGGCATCATACAGATGAGGCACACTGATGAGTCCTGGTAGCACTAAATACATGGCTGTGCCTTCTGTTGGCACCCTTTGCAGACTGTGTGAGAGGCCTTTCGGCACCATGCTTTTCTGCTTAAAGTTGAACCAGCATAACATTTTGTGGTGATTTGCATATACAGCCCATGATGTTTTGCACTATGGGGTATGTGTGATTTTGTAATTCTTTGAAACTCGGCTTCCCGGCCAATGCCCTTTGGGGTAACCCTTGCCTCAGTGCTTACGCACTAAGGTGCTTTGTCTCTAACTCATGCAGTACCAATGCCAATACCAGCAAGCAAACATCATTGACAAATACTTGTTTCTTTAACATAGAAACATAGAAGTTGACGGCAGATAAGGACCACAAGGCCCATCCAGTCTGCCCATTTCTTTTTCTGTCTTATGAATGTGTCATCGGCCTTCGCTCTGTCAATGGCCTATCTATTCATACTCATCTGTATTGCTCCCTTATGCCTATCCTATGCCTATTTGAAGCTCTGCATTGTATTCATATCCACCACTTCCTGAGGTAGGCCGTTCCATGCATCTACCACCCTTTCTGTGAAAAAGAACTTCCTCACATTACCCCTTAATCGGCCTCCCTGTAATCTCATGCTGCGTCCTCTTGTCCTGCTATTTTTCTTATATTGAAACATGTTAGACTATTTCACCTTGTTAATGCCCTTAAGGTGTTTGAATGTTTCGATATCATCTCTCTCCCTCCTTTGCTCTAGGGTATACATATTGAGCTCCGTTAATCTGTCCTCATATATTTTCTAATGCAGTCCCTGCACCATTTTGGTTGCCCTTCTCTAGACTGCCTCAGTTTGGTTAATGTCCTTGTGAAGGTGTGGCCTCCAGTACTGCACGCAGTACTCCAGATGGGGCTTAACCAGTGTCTTGTAAAGAGGGATCATTACCTTCCTCTTCCAACTTGTGATACCCCTACTAATACACCCCAACAACCCCTAGCCTTACCTACTGCTTTAGTGGTCTGCTTGGATGATTTCAGGCCATCGGTGATGATGATGCCCAAATCTCTTTCTTTGCTTGTGACTGCCAGCAACTCCCCTCCCAGCCTATAGGTGGCTTCAGGGTTTCTCTTCCCTATGTGCATGATCTTGCACTTCTTTGCATTAAACCCCAGTTGCCACTCTTTCAATCATTTTGCTAGTTTATCCATGACTCTTCTCATTCTGCCCACCCCATCTGGATCATCTACTCTGTTGCAGATCTTGATGTCATCTGCAAACAGACAAACCTTACCCTCCAGTCCATCTGCAATGTCACTGATGAAGATATTGAGGAGTACTGGCCCCAGGACTGATCCCTGAGGTACCCCACTTGTGACTTGCATCTCTTCTGACTGTATACCATTTACCACCACTCTCTGTTTTCTGCCCGTCAACCTGTTTACCACCCAGTTGACCAACCTCTGACCCACCCTGAGCCTACCCAGCTTATTAATCAATCTTCTATGTGGAACAGTATTGAAAGCTTTGCTGAAGTCAAGGTAAGCTACATCAGCTGCTCCCCCTTGGTCCACCACTCTGGATACCCAATGAAAGAAATCTATGAGATTAGTTTGACAGGACCTTCCTTCTATAAACCCATGCTGTCTTGGATCCTGTGCTCCTATGGATTCCAGGTACCTCCATAACCTTGCCTACTACTGAGGTAAGACTGACTGGTCTGTAGTTCCCTGCCTCCTCCTTGCTACCACTCTTGTGGAGCGGGATCACATGAGCCCTTCTCCAGTCTTCTGGGACCTTTCCTGTGCTCAGAGACTCACTAAACAGTTCTGGTAATGGCTCTGCTAGTTCCACCCTTAGCACCTTTAGTACCCTGGGATGTATATCATCAGGTCCCATTGCCTTGTCCACCCTGAGCTTATCGAGCTCTTGTAGGACCCTTTCTTTTGTGAAGGGACTAGTGCACACCTCCCTCCCCTCCCCGTGTCCATGGTGCTGAGCTGTGGGCCCTGCCCTACTTTCTCTTCAGTAAATACTGAGCAGAAGTATCTATTTAGGATAGATGCTTTTACATGGTCCTCCTCTTCACATGCCCCCTTATCCACTTTGATCTTAGCAATACCCCCTCTGGACTTTCTCCTTTCACTAATGTATCTATAGAAAGTCTTGTCACCTTCTTTTACTGTTTGTGCTAGTGTTTCCTCGGTTTGGGCCTTTGCCTGCCTTACTGCCCTCCCTGCTTCCCTTAGAGAAGTTTGGTATGCCTCCATATCTTCATCCCGCTGGGTTCCCTTGTAATTCATGAAGGCCAGTCTTATGGCTCTGACCTTTTCTGCTACCGTTTCTACTGTTCTTTAGTAATAACATAAATTTTTCGGCGTTACCAGATTCAGGTTTATGTCTTCTCAACTTTGTCTTCCGACTGCTCCACTAAGTGTGCCTGCGGCAAACAGACTCCAGAAAAGGACAGACATTCTGCTTGTATCCTGTGCCTATGTCCCAGCCACAACACTGAAGCCTACCAATTTTCTAGAAATTTAACCAAGCCACACAGAGACATTGCTTGAAAATTCTAGTGAGCAATCTCCACAAACAGAAGCTCGTTGTGATGGAACAGGAGCTGCAGGCCAGGAGCTCTTTGGTTTCACCAGTACAGTCCTCTGGGGCTTCCTTCTCTCCTTTACCCATTACAAAATCTAGCGGGGCGCACAAACGCCCAGATAAGGACTGGGACTGGGCCCCGTCTGCTTCCCATTCGTCATCTCCTCATAAACCTTTGACTGCATCTGGTTCTTCATCCCACAGGAGGTCAACTTCCTTGGCCCCACCACCCTTTACTCCTGCTGGGCTACCGGTGACTCCACCGCCAACTCTTATCTCAGTGGCAGGTGGTGGATCCTCGGGCAGGGGACTTCATCTCCTGCTTCCCAGCCCCTGACACTCAGGCCCCTGACTGCTGTGGGCTCTCAGCCTGGTGGCTCAACCGGTGAAGATTATTTGGGTGCCAGCTCCTCTGCTGACATCTCCCGACCAAGATGCTGTCTGCGTCAGTCCCTTCTTTGGAAGCTGGTGCCAGCTGTTCTGGGTAGCTCCCTCTGCCAGCTACTGGCATTTCTCCATGTCTGGTCTTGCCTCAGCCTTCGCATGGGACGTCTCTGTCTCCCCCCCCAGTCTCTCCACTCACAGTGCCTGTGGACACCCATCCAAGGCTTCCATGGTCCACACCCACTGGGTGCCACCAATGCTGCCTCAGCCTACCCTAGTGCTGGCCCCATTCTGGCACCCGCAGGACCTATGCTGGGTACACAATGCCAGCCCCAACAAGGTTGATGCTGGCATATCCCTACCTGGTGCTGGCCTCTCCATATCCTCCACTATATAATTAGCCTCCACTGGTGTACATTTGCTCTGGTGCAGAAGCAGAAGCAGAACCCCACACCTCAGGCCCACCACCAATGTCACCCTGACATCATCCCGGGACTCAGCCTCCTTCAGATCCTGTAAGGGCCAGTCCCAGTGACCCTCAAATGTCAGGCACCAGGACTGATGCTGGCTTGGGTGGCTGCCTAGACCAACTCCAGCCCCCTGAAAGTGAGCTGGACGAGGAGGATAAAGAGAACCTTGATTATTTGGATTCTTCCTCCCTTGATAGCGGCTCATCTGAAGATGATGAGCCCCCTAAGGCAATCCCCAAATCCCATCCTGATGATCCTTCGTTCCTGGACATCATGAGGCATACTCACACCACCATGGGCTGGGAGACTGAGGAGCAAGACCCAGAGCGATACTGATTGGCCATTTACCTGCTTGAGCCTGATGCTCTCCCTTTGGTAGTCCCTCCCTTGATACACTGATATAATGATGTCACAGGGGTGACCTGGAATCACCCCTCTACTATTCCAGCGGTGCCCAAGAAGGCTGTCTGCCTTTACCATGCCCCCCACTGGTAAGCCCTTTTCATTTTGTTTTGAAATTTCTGTTTATTCCCCCACCATCCCGACACTGTCACCTGACTAACCACCCCTCAGGCTGCCACAGGGAGATCCCCCCATCCTGCCGTGGATTGCCCCCCAGGTGTGGACATGGACAGGGCCCCCAGTACCTTTGAATCTCATTGGAGTCTCCTTCTGCAGCGAGCTCGGGGATAGCGAGGGATGGTTCCCTCTTGTTGGTGCTGCACCAGGATGGCAATTTTTCTTGTACTCCCCAAGGACATGACATGCGCATGACGCCTAGGCACATACACTGGTGTCCATCATGCCCCTCCCTTTATTCAGGGCTAAGCCATGCTTTACCACTGGCCACCACCAGAGGTTGGTCATGTCCTGAGCCAGGCACCCCCCCCGTAGGAGGCGAGCAGTCCTGCGGACGCTCAAGTCACCTCCACAAGGCCGGCCCTCCAGCGACCCAAATCCATTCCCAAACCTGGGTTGCCAATGTCATGAGTGGTAGCACTATCACTGCACCGACAGGCTGGCTTTGTAAGCCCTTTTTAGGGTGGCAGCCAAAGGCTAACTCAGTGGTTATCAATGCTGCCCACAACCGCACCAAAAAACCTAAGCACCTCAGTGCTCTTCCCCTGGACAAGTAGTCCAGACCACTGGATCATTTTGGGTAAGTGGGTCTATGCTCTGGCTACCCTGGACATTTGGACCATTAACTATTTGACCCATATGGTCCAGTACCAGAATGTTTTGTGGGACCAGGCCAGGGACTTGGTTCAGACCCTGCCTAATGATCCAACTAAGAAGCAGTTAGCCCAGACTCTCAAGATGGGCTCGGACATTGGGAATCACATCCTGTGGGCTGCCTATGATGCCATTAATGCCTTGGACAGAGGGGCAGCCTCAGGCATCTGTCTCCCAGTGTCATTCTTGGCTCGGGGTTTCTGACTTTGCCTCTGATGTACAGTCTAGCATTCTGGATGCCCCCTTTCGGGGTTCTGCTCTTTTTGAAGGTGATGTTAAGGGCTTGATCTCCTCCCTCCAGGAATCAGGCTGGGCCATCAGGTCCATCCAGTCATTGTACCATATGCAGCCATAGTCTAGTAATTGCCACCTTTCCACCACTCTTTTCAATGGCAGTCCCACCCTCCCATTAAAGGCCTGAGTAAATGCAAACAGGCATTGGCTCCTGCTACTGTTATGGCTCCCATGGGTGACCACCCCGGCTCTCCTGGCACCCACTCCTACTTCCTAACTCCTTGCCAGACCCCCCAGTGGAAACCCTGGGGTAGGCAATAGGGGGTTCCTTCTCCCTCCACCTTGACAGGTGGTGGGAAATCACCCTCGGCTGGTTGGGTTCTACAGCTTATAGAACATGGCAACACTCTGGAACTCCTTGAGTGGCATTCTAAAAATCCTCTGGGTAACTCCTTTTACCCCCAGATCATTTGCTTCTCATCTGGAAGGAAATTCAAGCTCTGCTACAAAAAAGAACCATAGATCCCATCCCTCAGGCTCAGTGGGGTGGGGGGTTCTACTCCATCTTCTTTCTGGTCCCCAGAAAGACTGGGGATCTCAGGTCCATTCTAGACCTGAATGACCTGAATCTGTTCATAGAGTACAAATGCTTTCAGATGGTCACCCTTCAGGGTCTATTGTACCTCCTGCACCAGGGGGACTGGCTCTGTTCTCTGGACAAGCAGGATGCCTACCAGTATATCAGCATTTTCTCTTCCCACTGATGCTTCCTCCTCTTTCATTTCCAGGGTGACCATTTTCAGTTCCAGGATCTACCCCCTTGGCCTGTCCTCATCCTCTGGGGTTTTCACCAAGTGTTTGGTGGTGGTGGCAGCTGCCCTGAGGAGGCAGGGTTTTCCCCTCCCTTGACAACAGGCTCCTAGCATCCCATCCTGGGCATGCATTGTCCAGACCCTGGAACATACCTTCAGCCTCTTCCAGGCCCTGGGGATCACAATCTACAGGCCAAAGTCCTGCCTGACACCCTGCCAATGGCTCCAGTAGATAGGGCAATTCTGGATATGTTCCAGGGCATGGCTTTCTTGCCCAGAGACTGGAGGAGGATCTGATGGACCAGGCCCATCTGATCTCCTCTATCTGTCAAGTCCCTGCCAGGGTATTCCTGCATCTTCTGTTTCACATGGCAGCAGCCATTGCCACAGTGCCTCTTGCCCCAGTGGGACCAATGCATGGATGACCTCGATCAGCTGGTCATGGTCTCTGACCCCATCCACCAGGTTCTGTCCTGGGTGCTGGAGCCAGCCAACCTGTTTCAGGGGGTTCCCTTTGCTATCCTGAACCCTTGCCAAATTCTGATGATGGATGCCTAGGGTCTCAACTGGGGACACCATGTGGGAACTCACCAGACTCAGAGCATTTGGAAAGATGTGGAACAAGGCCTCCACATCAATGTACTGGAAATGTGGGCTGTCTTATATGCCCTTCAGTCTGTCCAGACTCATGTCCTCCTCAGTCTGCTTTTAGTTCAGACAAACAACGTGTGCATGGTTTACTACATAAACAAGTAAATGGGGGTGCATTCCAACCCCTTGTGCAGGGAGGCGATGAGGGTTTGGTATTGGGCCATCCAGCATGGTCTGGAGCTCTTCACCGTCCTTGTTCCAGGTGTCCAAAATGTCCTGACAGACAGTCAAGTTGTTCCTGCTCTAGGACTCACAAGTGGGAACTTCTGACCCTGGTAGTCAAAGACCTCTTCAACAAGTGGGGGTGTCCACAGCCAGACCTTTTTGTGTCCCCACTCAATGCAAAACTGCCACTTTTTTGCTTACTTGATCCCAGGCCTGGAGTTTTCTGGCAAGACGCATTGTCCCTCTCCTGGAAGGGGAGGTTTTTCTATGCCTTTTCTCCCTTCCCGCTCCTTTAGTGGGTGCTGCTGAAGATTCAGATGGAGGGGACTGAAATGATCCTCATAGCTCCCTTCTGGCCTCATCAGATCTGGTTCCCCTTGCTGCAACAGCTGGTGGTGGAACCTCCTGTAGCCTGGCCCCTGTGCACCGGCTTGCTCTCCCAGGACCAGGAAACCCTGATCCATCCAGAGCTCAAGTCTTTTCATCTCCATGCATGGCTCCTAAGGACATAGCTATTGCCTGGATTGGGTCTCCCCTAGCATCACAGACATCTTGGTGGCTGCCTTCAAGTCATCCACCAGGGATACCTATGCTATGAAGTGGAAACATTTATCCCTTTGGACAACTTCCACCATTTGGATCCTTTTACCTGCTCAATGAATCAGATTTTGGAGTATCTTCTGTCCCTTTCTGATTCTGGATTGAGGTTCTCCTCCATCAAGGTACATGTTTCTGCCGTCTCTGTGAATTATGTACCTATCGAGGGCAGAGCTGCGGCTCAGCTCAAGGTGTCTCGCACTTTCCTGTGAGGCATTCTGCATCTCAAACCTCCCATTTGGGACTTGTTCCCTCCTTGGGACCTCAAGTTCATGTTGCAGAAACTCACGTTATCTCCCTTTGAACTGGCTGTGAGTTGCGAGCTGAGCTGTCTGTCATGGAAAGCACTCTTTTTAGTTGCTGTTTCTTCTGCTTGAAGGATTGGATTTACATAGAATCTTACAATACTATCCACACCAGACTAAGACTTTGAGAAAGTCTGATCAGTTGTTCGTTTCATTCGCCCCACAGACAGAGAAGGTGTTCCGGTGTTCAAACAGTGTTTGTCTAAGTGGTTAGCAAATTGCATTGTTTACTGTTACCAAAAGTACAACAAAGAACCTCCGGGAGTTGTTAAGGGCCAATCTACCAGAGGTATGGCTGCTTCCATGGCTTGTTTCAGGAATGTGTCCACTGCAGATACCTGTACAGCTGTCACTTGGAACTCTGTCCATACCTACACCAAACACTACAGCTAGGACATTGCCTATAGGTATAGGGCTACCTTTGGCCTGGCTGTTCTCCAGGGCCTCCTTTCTTGAGCCTCTGGCTGCTGTTTTCTCTCCTCTGGTTGCTGTTTCCTTTTGTTACCAAAACTGCTTGGGAATCAGTCCTATCAGTGATGGTCTGCTGCAAGATCCTCCCTTGAAGTAAGATAGTACAGTTATGTAAGAACTTACCAGAACAGTAGATCTTCAAGAGAAGCTCTTTCAGTAGGCCCTCGTTTTCCCTCCTTTCTTCCCCTGCTCTCTGTCTGTTTTGTCACTCCCATGCGAGTGAGTCTTCTGCTCTCTCTTTCTTTATTCTGGCTCTCAGGAAACCTCCTCATGTCTTCTTCTGTTGCCTGCTTTGGGTCTCTGGTGGGAGAACTGAAGAGGGTGTGGGGGACCGCCTGTCTTTATAGGATAGGCTGATGATAGTGGATTGATGTCACTGGCAGGCAGTCTGCCATGGTACACTGCTAGTTAGAAAGGTTTCCGTGTAGTTCTATTTCCTGATGGCTTAGTCCTACCAGTGATGTCCTGCTGGTGATGGCCTGTTGCAAGAGCTCCTCTTTTTTTTTGTTTAATATACTTTATTGATTTCCAATACAGAAAATTAAACAATTGCATTGCTACAAAATGAGTGCACAATGGGATGTGGTGCACTAGAACCACACAGGTAGAGCAGCAAAACAGGTTCAGGTACATGCTAACTCAAAAAACTTATTAACAAGTGGATCTTACTACCATGTTTCCATTTTATTATCACCAAGACAAACTTGTCCAGCGTAAGACAAGTCTGGCCAGACAAGATTGTCTTGGTGATAATAAAATGGAAATGTGGCAGTAAGATCCGCCTTTTATTACATTTTTTGCATCCCTCTTATGAGTTAGCGCGTGCCTGAACCTGTTTTGCTGCTCAGAAAATCAAACAAACAGTTTGAACAAGAATACAATCAAATATCCAGGCATAATAATAATAATAACAGTGAATATTACAAGTACTGACAGTCCCGGATAAACATTAAAAGGGATAATCCCCAAAACAATTCCCCAAACCCTCCCATCCCATAGCAACCCCCCATCTGGAGCACAATCATCCTCACTGAATTAGAAAGCAAAAGAACAAGGGGAAAAGACTACCAAAAGTACACACAAACAAATCACAAGACCAGAGATCTCAACCCAGTAAAGAAACAGGAGGGGTAAGTAATTAAAGGGAGAGATGAGCCTCAAGACGTTCCCAATGATCCTGATACCTCTGATAACTACCATGACTGGAAGCAATATGTTTCTCTGTAGACAATGCCTGAAGGATTTCCTGAGGCCATTCCCTTTGGGATGGGATGCTATCATCCAACCAATGATGGAGAATTACAGTTTTGGCGGTGATAGAAATCAGCACCATGTAAGTTATCTGGGGACCAAAAAGCTCCTCAGGGTTGATCCCAACAAGACAGATATGAGGAGTAAAGAATGAGTCTTGACCTAAAAAGGGATCAAAATACTGGTGAATAGAGTCCCAGAATGGAGTTACTTTCAGGCATTCCCAGAGGATATGTAAGAGGGACCCCATGCCTCAATCACAATGGGAACACTCCTCCGAGGCTCTTCTGCCTATCCTATGTAGTCTGGAGGGGGTATAATATAAATGATGTAAAATACTGAACTGGGTAAAGTGGTATCTATCTTGTTTAACAAATTTATTCAGACTAGCTCAGAGCCACTGCCAATCCTCCGGTTTCAACTGTAAATTCAATGATTGCACAAGAGCTCCTCTTGAAGATCTACTGTTACAGTAAGTTCTTACGTAACTGTACTTTGCCTGTTGGGCAATTGGTAACCAGTGATGTATTGGACTCTATAGGACCTCCAAAATCCCCAACTACTCAATCTGCTATGTGCAAACTACAAAGCAAAAGACATGTCAATCAGAACCTGTTCCACCTACAACTGATGCTTAAGTAAATCCGGATGACTCTGAATGTGAATCAGAAAGATGAGTGTAGCACCCTACAAGGGATCTTGCCAGACTGTTCAGATGTTTGAATGGAATAAGTAATGTATCAACTGTGCCTCTTGCAGAGCCCTCAGCAACAATATTGGACTCTGAACTAACATCAGATGTACCCTGAGGAAGTGCCAGAGGAAGAAAGTGGTGAACCTGTTGAGCCTCTAAAAATAACAGAACTTAGAAAAACCATAGAAGAAGTTGTGAGACACATTCTGAATGAGAATACTTCATTGTTGGTCAATGAAGCAGGGAGTGCATGCCTTGATGCAGAGGAAAAATGGACTGTTCCACTCTGTTTTTCTGAGAGAGCTATCAAATCCTTGCTCAAGTTAACTTCAATCAATCAATCAATCAAAATATTTAATTAAATGAACATCATTGAGCAAATCTCATTTTTGAGATGGGCCTGGAAAGGAGAGGTAAACAATACATACAAAGGAATAATCACTTACATCATAATTGGATAAACAATACATTAAAAAATGAATTCACGCTTACATAGTAACTACATAGAGCAGTAATTATACACAGGAGGTGTATAATACTGTAAGGACTGCGCTGTGTTTCCTATCCTCAAATAAGTCAAGCCACAGAGAGTGAATGTTTCCCTTCTTTATTTTCTTGTGAATTCATCAATTCAGATACATGTATATTCTTTCTTCTTGTTTGGTGCTAGCTCACTCAATTTACATACAGTACTTATATAAAGAACTGTTATCTTAAATAATACCAACACCCCATTATAAGCCAATCATATAACAAAGTAACATATTAATCGTAGGGAGTGGTAAATTTGTGTCAAATCATAGGTATGACTTCATTTCTTACACAACATCAAAGGTGTTTACTACATTTCTTGCACAACATTCTGCAACCTTCTCTGCTGCACACCTCCCTTAAACAGGTATATACTATCCTAATAATAGCACACCATTCTGATAAGTTTGTTATAGGATATTTGATGTTGGATGTTGTGAAGTATAAAGTGTTGTGAAATTATAAGGTTATCACAAGACATTTGGTTAGGTATTATTATAGGTTACACTTAAGTAAAAGTTATATTTCAGTAAAATGTTACACTACAATCCCCCTTTGTGACTATCTAATTGGAGATCGCATGATACGATGTTGCCATTATAACATTTGTATTTGTCGACTCATGTGTTTCATCTTACGATACAATAAGACTTGTACAATAATAAGAACATAAATTACTGCAATACCGCATACTACCATACTTGGGTGTCAGTGTGGCTCAGTTGGTAGCACATCCGCCTCTGGACCAGAAGGTCATGGGTTCTCGTCCCACACTGGGATTGGACTTGCACCTAAAAATCACTGGCATCTGAGTGCAGTATTAGGGGTGCTGTACTGCTGGGGTGTGCCGTCCTTCGGATGAGACGTTAAACTGAGGTCCCTTCTGCCCATCCTGGTGTTGTCCTGGTGGGTGCCCAGGTGGAAGTAAAAGAACCCAGGGCACTCTTCACAAGAGCAGGGAACATTCCCAGTGTCCTGGCCAACATTCCCCTTCCCATAAACCGGTTCATGCAATTATCCAGGTTGTGTGTGGGTGATGATGGCGATATGGCCACCACCACACATTCAGTCACTTCACTACCAGTCTAGCATTGCTTGTAAAGCACTTTGGGATACTGTGTATGAAAAGCGCTATATAAATGCTGATTCTTCTTCTTCTACCATGGTTAGGGTTGGACTAGTACCCAAAACAGCTGAACACCAATCCCACCAGGATATAACAGGGATATATGATGACTGTCTTTTTACCTCTTTAGCAGAGGCCTTCTGTGAGAAAATAAGTCTTTCTGTTTGTTGACGATACAACAAGGCACCAAGTGTCATTTTATTAATTTTGGGTATGTCGAAATGAGGTGGAGTTGCCAAATCAGTGAGTAAATCAAAGGCCATACTGGAACCATCAATATGGGTAACATTTGTTCAGCTATAGGCAGGACGTTCCCGGAGGATCCAATTTGCCACCCACCAGGTCTTGTCACTACACCCCCACACATTCCAAGGTTGATCTGTGATTACACAGCATGATTGGTTCCGTCTCATAGCTTGGCAGTATTCATTTGCAGACATTAGGGTAAATTAACATTGTCCAGAAAACCATGGGGCGGTTGATGTCTCTTCCCCACATATTAAGGTTTCATGTTCTTGTACACACTGCTGCTTAGGTAAGACAGCATAGTCATTGTGTACTGTGATAATAGCATCACCTGGTATTTGGAGTCTCATGATCTGGTCATATATTAATACTCTCAAATTACTGATTTGCCACGCTATATTTGGTGGTTCAAAACATACAGATGTTATCACTAGTATGGGAATCACATGTCGCAGCACATGTGCATATTGATTTGGTGAGTTCCATACTTTTACCATAACTAAGGGTGGTAGGAATACAGTGGGATGATCCAATAATCTAGTTACATTGGTCTCATCTATTCCTAAAGGTAACCTATTTGTTTCAATTCTATTTAATTCATTAACTAGATAAGCATGTACTTCAGCAGCTAATTGAGAGCAAGCCAGTTCTATATAGCTTTCTCTAGACATATTAGAATGTGAGTTATAAAAATGGACTGCTATCTGAGCAATAATTTTAAAATTCTGTAAGGCTTCTCTAAATGCAAACCAATCAATTTCTTCATTATCAGCTGCTAATCTCACAGTAGTTGATAATGGTCCAGTAGCCATATCCTTTAAAGTTGTTTCTAAAGAGTGAATATGACCCTTTAGAACCACAGAATCAATACCATTAGCAATCCCTAATCCTGAGCCTAAACAGCCCCACATGTCCCTTTTACGACGGAATAAGCCTGGTGATGCTTGTGCAGGAATTTTAAATGACCATATTTTGTGTCTATCATGGTATTGATTTAAAGAATTATTATAATACTGTTGCCACAATACTACTGAAGCCCAATCTTTACATTGAAGCGGTAATCATGGAAAAGGCAAATGTAACAAAATATTATAATACTCCAACTTACATGGATAATATAAAGGATATACATTTTGCATCAAGATAATACCATCTGATGGGGGCAAGAATTTTTGCCCTATTATACCTTGTTTTTGGTATGGCAAATCCTTTACAGAAGATTTACTAGTTAAAGATACATTGCAAGCCATTCCAGGCCATTGTGCATTTGTAATATACATTAACAAAGAATATTTATTTGTTAAAGGCAATACTGCAAAAAATTGTTTTAACCCTACTGTATAGTTCTTCAAAATAGATGTATTATATAAAAAATGACACATATTACGTTGTGATGCATGTTTACCCCAATAAGATGCATTTAACAATGTTATGTTAGATGGATATTGTAATATGTCCTTTAATTTCATTCGAAACAATATCTGTTCCTCTTTCATTAAATTTGTAGTATCACCCAAGGTAGAATGGATATAGATTCCCTTTTGGGCTGTTGTGTTAACCACACACATCACCGTGCCAGGCCAGGCTTCTGGCGAGCATCCCCATGTCGCATCTTGACATTGTCCATAGCAAATAAAGTACCGTTTGATAAGAAGATAACTAGTGTGTTCATGTCGTTCTCCCAACATCACTGGGAGACCCCACACTGTACGATTGGCATAGTTCTTGTTTTATAAACTGTTCCATATGTGCCCTGAGCACCCTATGTATCTGTCGGAAGTTGCCAGGATTAGTAAGGTTCTGCACAGTATAAGTACAGGGTACATCACTGTGCTTCACCTATTGGGAGAAACAGAGCAGTATCAGTTGTCATCATTTAAAGGCTGATACAGTTTACATTGGTCCACATGGACCCATTTGGTCTCTGTAGACCCTTGTCAGATTCGATGGACCTGAATGACCCATGGCTCCAAAACATCAATGACAGTATAGGGCCCCATCCAGTTAGCATCCCATGGTCCCTTTTGACCAAAATAGTTCACCATGAAGTGATGACCCCTTTCAATGAGAGGTATCACTTTTTCATCATGTTTTTGTTTTTCCAAGGAGTCTGTGCCATATTTCTGGCAGCATGGGGCAAATAGACGGCTAACTGTTTTTGTAGCTGTTGCAAGAACACATCAGTTTTGATGTGGTCCAACACTGGTGTTGATAGATTGGGATCCAATGGATAATACAGCCACATATCTCATCCAGTCATCAACTGGTATGGGCTATAGCCATTACTCTTGTTTTCAGTACCTCTAATACCCATTAGGATTCCTGGTAAATGCGTCACTCACCCTTTACCAGTATCCAGCACTGCCTTTTTTAGTGCATTTTTAGAGTTCGATTTAACCTTTCTACCATTCCCGAAGATTGTGGATGGTAGGGTAAATGCAAGTGTTGAGTGATACCTAAGATATCACACAAAGCTGTCATTATTTTTGCTGTAAAATGAGTCTCTATCACTTTCAAGGACTCTGGGAAAACCCCAACGTGAGACCACTTGTTCCCACAATGCTTTTACAGTAGCTTGTGTGCTATCATTGCCTATTGGTAGTGCTTCTACCCATTTGGAAAAAATATCAATACTGACTAGTAAATATCGGAACCCCCCTTTTGCAGTAGGCAAGGGCCCCACATAATCAATTTGTAAGCTGGACCAAGGACTGTCTGCCAGGGGTATATGCCCTAATGGAACCCTTTTACCAGGCACTGGAGGATACATCTGTGCACAGATGAGACATACCTCCAGGCATTGCTTGACATCTTTTCCCATTTTTGGCCACCAATATTTTTGTGGCAACATTTTACAAGTTTTGTGGAGTCCACAATGACCTCCAATTCGATGACTATCCATGATAATATATTTTCTAAATGAAGTGGGTGGAATCCACTTTCTAAATCCAGGTTATCATTCCCATACTACCATATCTTCCCATACGGTAACATGTTTGGTTGCGCACTGTCCAGTGTCTTTCCATTGGTTCTGACAACCCACTATCCAAGCATCTGTATCTTGGATATGCCCCAAACTTGGGACTTGTGAGATGGCAGCTATCCATTTAATATGGTGTTTGTCAAATTTGTCCATCTCCCACAATTGAGTAGAGTCACCTCCTAGAGGGTCTACCCATAAGTGTGTTTGTTTAGCTGCAACTTGAGTCAGGTTGTCCACTAAGTTATTATTTAACTCATGGATATCCTTTGGATTCTTTTGGTGAGCTCTTACTTTACAGATTGCTATTTTCAAAGGTGTTTGAGCTCTTATGTCCCATATGTGTTGTAATATCGGAGCAATTGCGACAGGTTCTCCAGATACTGTCCACATTCCTTGTTTAGTCCAAATTGGCAAAAAGTCCAATAAGGAATTCACTACAAAAGCACAATCTGAGAAGATATTAATAGCCTCCTGAGGGTAAGCCATAATAGCTCCGCGGACTGCCTCCAATTCCCCTCTAGGGGCAGAAAATGATGATGGGCATCGTACTACTATTTCTTGAATAGTACTCGATGTCCATATGGCATATATCCTGTGTGGAAATGTCCATCCTCCCAAAAGCGAGAGCCATCTACATAAACATCTCTTGCTTCAGTATTTGGCTCTGCAGCAAATATGGTTTTAAAATCATTTCCCATTATGGTTCCACAATCATGTGCCTCTCCCTCCCATGCCATTAATTCAACTAACATAGGTGAGGTACATTTTTCTACAGTGATATTTTTCTCTTGTAGAGCTAAAGCCCATTTAACCAATCGCTGCAAAGACACACCTCTCACATCCCTTTCAAGTAGAAATTTCACTGGAGTGTGAGATGTTTGTAGGATAATTCTATTAAACCCCACAATATGTTCTGTAGCTTGTATAGCCCAATATACAGCTAACAGATGTTTTACACATTCCTCATATGTCTTTTACACAGGTGTTAATACATGAGAAAAATATCCCACAGGACGTAAAGTCCCTGCTCTCTTTTGTAACATTACTGCATTGATCACCTGATCTGTCGCATGTACCTGTATTACAAAATCAGAGGATTCAGAAGGACTAATCAGAGCTGGAGCTGTCATTAGTGCTTGCTTTAGAGCCAGAAAAGCTATCTGATGTTCTGGTTCTCATTTGAGGACATCAGTCTCCTTTCCTCCTTTCAGTAGATTATACAGAGGTTTTGCCATACTAGAGAAGGCTTCAATAAAATCTCTGCAAAATCCTACTATGCCCAAGAACTGTTGTAATGCAGTCTTTGTCTTAGGTCTTGGTAGTTGTTGTTTCATCTGATTTTTATCAGGATCTACAGTCCGTCCTTCTTTGTTAATACATATACCCAAAAAGGTAACTTGTGACTGTCCAGTTTGTGCTTTGCTAGGGTTCATTTTTAACCCTCCTTTACCTAAGACTGTTAGCAACTCATTCAATAAATTAACATGCTCTTGGTATGCATCAGTCTGCAATAAAATATCATCAACATATTGTATTATTGCTTCAGGAACTGAAAAGCCCAATAATATTTCTGCCAAACATTGATGAAATAAAGTGGGCAATGAGTGAAAGCCTTGTGGCAAACACTGGAATGTGTATTGCTTATCCTGAAAGGTAAAAGCAAACTTATACTGACTATCTGGATGGATCGGGATGGACCAAAATACATTTGATACATCTAGTACAGTATAGATAGTTACAGTGGGAGACAATCGAGATATTAAGTCCGGTAGTTTAGATACTACTGGGGTGACTAGAGGCGTTACTTTATTCAAGACCCCATAGTCTATAGTCAATCTCCAAGTACCGTTCGATATGCGAACTGGTCAAAGAGGAATTAACAGTTGAACATATTGGGCGAATTACCTTTTGTGATTATAACTGTTTCAAAATCATTCTTTCCTTTTCCTGTGCTTCCTTTGGAAATGCATATTGCTTTTGTGGTGGTGGGTCTAGTCCCTTGATTTGGACCTCCATATTAGACTCTCATCCACACTCTGTAGCATTTTTAGCCCAAATTGATTCATGCTTTTGTACAACAGATTTTATCCATTGTGGCACTTGTTTCCATAAATCACTCATGTGGTAAATCTTTAATGACTTTATTGTGTACACACTATGTGAGTCGTCCACATTCAGTCCTTGGTTAGTAGTGCTTCCTTGCCATAGAATCATATTACTAAGATCCACTACTAAACCATGTTGTGCTAGAATGTCCATACCCATGATGGTACCTTCATGCGTATTACATTTCCAAAACATACATTTCAATTGTTGTTCACCTATCTGAACCAAAACGGGTTTGGTCAAATATGCTGTTAACACACCCCCTGAGAAACCTTGAAATTAATTTGTCATTTCCCATGAGTTGTTAAAGGCATATCACTATCTGTTATACTAACAGTAGCACCAGTATCAACTAATATCACAGTCTGACAGCCCCTTACCATTGCTGATATTGTTGGATGCCCTTTCCAATCCTCTTGTAATTGACCAAGGATTTGGAAGGTGGGGGCTTCATCCCGTCATTTCTTTTTCTTCTCATTTTTGGCGAGAAGCTCTTCCTCGTCTTCTTCTTCCTCCTCACTATCACTAGGGGCCATAGGCTCCCTTCACACCGCTGCAACTGTCTTAGTATTAATCAAATTATTAAGTACTTCAATACATTTTTGTAAGTATGCCTTACCACCTGGTTTAGCATTATTACCAGGATTTTGAGCTTGTCTCCTCTCTGAGACTTGCTTCTGTTTTCCTTCCATGTCATCCCCTTTGGCTCAACAATCACATTTAAAGTGGCCTTCTTTATTGCAGTTGTTGCAGGTTAGCCTACCCTTGCCTTCTGTTTTGAAAATAGCGGCTACCCTTCATTTGTCCTTTCCCTTTTCAGGACTATCATCTTGTTGCATTCGCCACCACTCAGTGAGTAGTTCTTCCTTTCCTGCAGCTTGGTTTTCCCGTTTACATAACATACATATGGACACAGGCACAATAGTAGCCTGTCGATCAGTCAAACTCAGAAAAGGTTCTGTATCTTTACTTGGGTCTGCAATGCCTCCATATGTTGCATAAGCAGCATATAGGCAATTGTTAAACATAACTGGGGATTCTCCGGGCTGTAGAGTGATCTCATAGATCTTACTCCAGTCCGTATGAGATACATCGTGCTTTGACTGCAATGCTGTTTGTATTTCATCTACATTAGCCCAATTTGTATCAATTTCTGGTTGTGCCTGGTGTCCTGTCATTTTCTCAGGTAAACTTTGTAACAACACTGCAGGAAGTGACAGGGTTATTATCTTACAGGCATCTTTGTTGGTCAAATTAAAATTTGCAATAATGTTTTCAGTTTAGCACAATATGGTACTGGAGTTTGACCCGGTTCCCACTTTCCCAACTGATCTACTAACTGCATTGATTCCTGTATGGAGAGATCTCATTGAGATAATTCCATATGCACTTCTACTTCTTCCATGGCTTCCTCAGACTTCTTTGTTTGAGCCCTAGCTTCCTCATCTTCATCATATAACTTTTTGTTATATGCTAAGGCATCTCATTTTAGACGTACCTGATCTGTCAAATACTGCTTATCTCTCTCAGATAAGTCTTCTTCTTCCTGTAACCTTTCCTCTGTTTCTTTTATTTCCTTATGCATCCTCTCATCTGCCTTTTCTAATCCCTCTTTTCTTTTCCACAATAATTTCTTTAATCGCTTACTTCCTCTAGCTTGTTGCACCCATTTCCCTTCTCCTTTAGATTTTGTAACAAAAGGAGCCATTTTCTTTTTACACAGCTGCATATAGAAACATAGAAACATAGAAACATAGAAGTTGACAGCAGATAAGGACCGCAAAGCCCATCCAGTCTGCCCATTTCTTTTTCTACCTTATAAATGTGTCATCGGCCTTTGCTCTGTCAGTGGCCTATCTATTCATAGTCATTTGTATTTCTCCCTTATGCCTATCCCATGCCTGTTTGAAGCCCTGCACTGTATTCATAGCCACCACTTCTTGTGGTAAGCCATTCCATGCATCCACCACCCTTTCTGTGAAAAATAATTTCCTCACATTCCCCCTTAATCGGCCTCCCACTAATCTCATGCTGTGTCCTCTTGTCCTGCTATTTTTCTTATATTTAAACATGTTAGACTCTTTCACCTTGTTTATGCCCTTAAGGTGTTTGAATGCCTCGATCATATCACCTCTCTCCCTCCTTTTCTCAAGGGTATACATATTGAGCTCTGTTAATCTGTCCTCATATGTCTTCTGATGCAGTCCCTGCACCATTTTGGTTGCCCTTCTCTGGACTGCCTCAATTTGGTTAATGTCCTTGTGAAGGTGTGGCCTCCCATACTGAGCATGATACTCCAGATGGGGCCTAACCAGTGTCTTGTAAGAGGGATTATTACCTCCCTCTTACGACTTGTGATACCCCTACTAATACACCCTAACACCCCCCTAGCCTTACCTACTGCTTTAGAGGTCTGCTTGGATGAATTTAGGTCATCAGTGATGATGATGCCCAAGTCTCTTTCTTCCTTTGTGACTGCTAGCAACTCCCCTCCCAGCCTATAGGTGGCTTCAGGGTTTCTCTTCCCTATGTGCATGATTTTGCACTTCTTTGCATTAAATCCCAGTTGCCACTCTTCTGACCATTCTGCTAGTTTATCCAGATCTCTTCTCATTCTGCCCACCCCATCTGGATCACCTACTCTGTTGCAGATCTTGGTGTCATCTGCAAACAGACAAGCCTTACCCTCTAGTCCATCTGCAAGGTCACTAATGAAGGTGTTGAAGAGGACTGGCCCCAGGACTGATCCCTGAGGTACCCCACTTGTGACTTGCATCTCTTCTGACTGTATACCATTTACCACCACTCTCTGTTTTCTGCCCGTCAACCAGTTTGCCACCCAGTTGACCAACTTCTGACCCACCCCAAGCCTACCCAGCTTATTTATCAATCTTCTATGTGGAACAGTGTCAAAAGCTTTGCTGAAGTCAAGGTAGGCGACATCAACTGCTCCCCCTTGGTCCACCGCTCTGGTTACCCAGTCAAAGAAATCTATGAGATTAGTTTGACAGGACCTTCCTTTTGTAAACTCATGCTGTCTTGGATCCTGTGCCCCTATGGATTCCAGGTGTTGCACTATCCTTTCCTTAAGGAGTGCCTCCATAATCTTGCCCACTACTGAGGTAAGACTGACTGGTCTGTAGTTCCTCCTCCTCCCTGCTACCACTCTTGTGGGCGGGATCACATAAGCCCTTCTCCAGTCTTCTGGGACCTCTCCTGTGCTCAGAGACTCACTAAACAATTCTGCTAATGGCTCTGCTAGTTCCTCCTTTAGCTCCTTAAGTACCCTGGGATGTATGCCATCAGGTCCCATTGCCTTATCCACCTGAGCTTAGCAAGCTCTTGTAGGACCCTTTCTTTTGTGAAGGAGTAGTGCTCACCTCCCTCCCCTGTATCCATGATGCTGAGCTGTGGCCCTGCCCTACCTTCTCTTCAGTAAATACTGAGCAAAAGTATCTATTTAGGATAGATACCTTTACAGGGTCCTCCTCTCCACATGCTCTCTTTTCTCCATTAAGCTTAGCAGCACCCTCTGGACTTTCTCCTTTCACTAATGTATCTATAGAAAGTCTTGTCACCTTCTTTACTGTTCGTGCTAGTGTTTCCTCAGTTTGGGACTTTGCCTGCCTTACTGCCTTACCTGCTTCCTTAGGGCAGTTTGGTATGCCTCCCTATCTTCATCCCGCTGTGTTTCCTTATATTTCCTGAAGGCCAGCCTTTTGGCTCTGACCTTTTCTGCTACTGTATTTGAGAACCAAAGTGGTTTCCTTCTTCTTTTGCACTTCCTTTTCTGTCTAACACAATGGGATGTTGCTTCAAGTATTGCATCCTTAATGCTTGCCCACTTTGCCTGTACCCCCTCACCTGTGTTTCTTTTTGCCACGGCTAGCTTAACTCTGTTGGCCATCTTATCAAAGTCAGCTCCTCTGAAGTCCCATATTTTTGCCTTGGAATGGGATGATTTAGATGTAGTAGCCAAATTGAACCATACCATGTGATGGTCACTGGCCCCCAGGTGACCTTCTACCTGGAGATCTGTGATCCCTTCCTTGTTAGTCAGTACTAGATCTAGGATAGTCATATATCCTTCTTCATCTTCTGAGGCAGTAACCTCTGATTCTGAAGAATATGGTCTTCTTCCATAACAGCCACACGGGGATGGCGTGTGATGCTGCTGTACAGGGCCCTGTTTATACTTTTGTACTTGATGTCTAAGTTCTAATGAGATCAGACACTGTACCTGGGCTTCTGCCTGTAAGGTAAACAAGGATTGTTCTTTGTATGATAATTCCCGGGCATGCTCGTGATTAGCATTGTCTAATTTCTCTATGGCTTGTTGTAATTGCCATGATAATTCATTAATCTGGGCTTGACTTTGTTTGTTAATAAACTTAACATTTTCTTCCAATTGATTAATCTTAATCTTTAGCCCACATACCTCTCCCTGAGAGATATTTAACTTATATTCACCATCTTTAGCTTCAGTAACATACTTTGCTACACCTAGAAAATACTTTTCTTCACTCTCAAGTAACTGCTTCTTTAATAGACAGGTTCTAGTTGTTATTTCACACTGATACTATACATACATCTGACAAATATTGGCTAATTTGCTTTTATCTGCCTTTACTTTCTCATTTCTTTCTAGGCATTGAGTGGATAAACATAAGTATGCATCTTCCTGTTCTACAGGAGAGCAATATGGACCTTCTTTAAGGTGCGCCTCTAAAAATTTACGTAATATGCTGGCCATATTTACGTCAGTTATCTAGTTGGCAAATCACGTCGGACTTCACACCAGTCTGTTTCCTCAAGTCCCTCTTTTGACTCCCTTCCGTACTTGATTGATCAGATCAGGTTCAGTAAGGAGTTCCTCACAGTGGCTTCCTTCTCAGTTCATTTGATGTCATCAGCAACCATATAGACTGTGTTCATACATCCGAGTCATGGCACCAATTGTAAGGATTGCGTTGTGTTTCCAATCCTCAAATAAGTCAAGCCACACAGAGTGAATGTTTCCCTTCTTTGTTTTCTTGTGAGTTCATCAATTCAGATTCATGTATATTCTTTCTTCTTGTTTGGTGCTAGCTCATTCAATTTGCATACAGTGCTTATATAAAGAATTGTTATCTTAAATAATACCAACACCCATTATAAGCCAATCATATAACAAAGTAACATATTAATCTTAGGGTGTGGTGAATTTGTGTCAAATCATAGGTTTGACTTCATTTCTTACACAACATCAAAGGTGTTTACTACATTTCTTGCACAATATTCTGCAACCTTCTCTGCTGCACACCTCTCTTAAGCAGGTATATACCATCCTAATAAGGACACACCATCCTGATAAGTTTATTATAGGACATTTGATGTTGGATGTTGTGAAGTATAAAGTGTTGTGAAATTATAAGGTTATTACAAGACATCTGGTTAGGTATTATTATAGGTTACACTTAAGTAAAAGTTATATTTCAGTAAAATGTTACACTACAAATACACATGAAATAAAATATTAGAAAGAGCCATTAAGATAAAACCATGAAGAATATGCAGCTAAAAGTATAGCAACTGTACTACAGTATATACAGATTAATCCTACTCATCTATAATTACAGTTTGTATTTGAAGCTTCCTTGAACACAGATATTGAGTGAAAGGAGCTTGATGGGGCAGGGGAGGGGAAAGGAGGGGGATGCAAGAGAGTGAGTAGGAAGAGGTACATGGGGTGCCCGTAAAGGCCAGTGATTGCAGGGGGAGTGTGGAAACAGTTAGGGAGTGGAATGCAAAACACCAAGAATGGTGTCAGAGGGGAGTAAACAAGGAATGTAGGTGCAAGCCAGGGGGACATGGAAAGGGAACCAACAATAAGGGAAAACACAGTGTCGGGATAGAAAGAGCAGTCAGATAAGGTTCTTATATGCTTCTAACATTGCCCAATGAGGGGTAGGACAGAAGTACCAATAGAGGGATGCACTGGAGCAGAAGGAGCTGAGGCCAGGGGAAGGTGATATCAAGGGAAGCAGTTACAGGATTCCATGATTGAGCGAGCATAAAGTGCTTTGAAGGATGATAATTTGATTGAGTAGGCCAACTTCAGGATTTTTTGCAAGTTGTTCCAGAGAGAGGGTAAAGCATAATATATGGCAGACCTGCCAAAGCGAGACTTGAACTTCAGTACTGCAAGGGAGATAAAGGAGGAACTCTTTAGGGCATATTTACCTAACACACCTAGAGGAAGACCATCTGAGATGTACTGAGGCAGGATCTCTCTGATGGTCCTAAATGTCCAGAGAGCTGCATTTCTCTGTCTTCTGTAGTTAAGGGATGACTAACCTACTGCAGCGTAAAGGGAGCAGGGATGTGTGAAGTATGGGAGACCAGTTATGAACTTCAAGGCTCTATGGTAGAGTGTGTGTAATTTGGCTAGGGCAGATGCAGGGCCTTGGCTGTAAAGGAAATCTGCATAGTCCAATAAGGTAAGGAATGTGGTTTGGACCAGTCTCTTCCTGGCATCCAGTGTTAGAACATTTTTGATCCTACAAAAGAGGCCAAGCCTCTGCCTAAGCTTCCTTAACAGATCCTCAATGTGATCACAAAAGGAAGCTTTAGGTCTATCCACACCCCCAGGTATTTGAATTTAGTTACATATTCCAGTGGTTCACCAAGAAGAGTATGGATCTGTGGAATATTACCTTGAGTTGTGGGGTTGATAATGTATTAAAAGGGAGAAAAAAGCATCACTTTTATTTTTTTGGCATTCAGAAGCAGTTTCTGGTGCAATAGTTGTAATTGTAGAAGATTAAATTCCTGTTGCAGATCCCTACAAGCTGAAGGACTTTCAATATAAAGTACTGTGTCACCGGCAAAGAGGTGGATGTTAGCAGATTTGATGTCAATGTCAATTTTATTACTGTAAATTGCAAAAAGCAACAGACCCAGTATAGAGCCTTGCGGTACACCCCTCAGTAGAGGTTTCAGAGATGAGAATTCTCCTTCAGCCTTGACCTGCTGCTGTCACCCTGTTATGTAGTTCAAGAACCATCTCAGCGATAGGGGGTCACAGCCGATGTTTCTGAGGAAGACAAAGAGCAGCTTGTGGTCAACCATATTGAATGCCTTGCTTAAGTCCAGAAATACTGCGCAAACAAAATTCTTTGACTCCAAGGCACACTGCCAGTCATTGGTGACCTTTGCAAGGGCTGAAATAGTACTGTGTTGAGGCCTAAATCCAGACTGAAAAGGACTGAGCTACTTATGACTGTCCAGGTGCCCTTACCAACTTACCAATGCACATAGTACACAGAGGTATCAATGTTACATCTAGAACTCTGCCTTATATTGTCTTTTGCAAAGCCCAGACCATATTTGTATTTATTTTAAAAGCTGTTAATCAGGAAAGGCACACTGAGCCAGGGCTTATTTCCAGGTGCAACCCGGGGGAGGGGTAGAAGGAGAAACATGTTACAAGTGCAGTTCCATATACAAAGAATACAGGTCAAAATTCTGCAGGTTCAACACAGCAGAGTTGATAAAAATCTGCGTAAGTAACAAAAAATTGAGTACTCAGATGAGGTACATCATTGTAGTAGCCATTATTAGGTGAGTAGCCATAAAATACATGGGGAGGCATATTAGATTATGGCAGCTATTAATTTACCAGGAGGTAGTGGTAGGAGTGAAAAAGTCACCAGGGAACTGCAGCAAGTACAGGAACATTTCTGCAGCGGGCAAAATGCATGACAACAAGAGAACTGAGGTGGGAAAGGGGTAGAGAATTAGGGAGGAAAGCAGGAGCAGGAGGGCATTGGTAGCTGCCCAGGCAAAGACTAAAGGCAGAGAGCGAGGGGGATAGGTGGAGAAGAGAAGGGAACTGATTCTAGAGGCAAGGAATGTGATGGGTGAAGGCACTTGACCAGCAGAAGAGGGAGGATGGGGGGTGGAGAAGGTATGGATATCCTGGACTGAACTGAGTAGGAGGAGCTGGGAGCAGGGGATAGCAGGGAGGAGAGATAGGAGGGCAGAGACCCAGACCACTATTTGGTGATGAAGGTGTTGAGTTGAGCCTGACAACATGACAGTGGGGGGATGGAGAGGGAAACATAGAGGAAACAGTGGTGGGTGCGAGGGGGAATGTCAGTGGTGAAGCGGCAGAAGATATTGTATAGGATAGCCAGTCTGTCAAGGGAGGAGGAAGGGGTGATGCTGTAGGCTATATCAGTGTAATCATAAACTGGGAGCACCATTTTGGTTACCAGCTCCTTATGGACCTGAAGGGGAAGGCTTTCTTTGTTTCTGAATGAGCTACCCAGTCTGGGGCATAGTTTGGAGTGGGTGGTATCTATGTGGACAGAAAAGTCAAGTTTGCTGTCCAGCCAGACTCCTAGATATTTGAACGCAGTAATCACTTTCAATGGGATACCATCTAGGGTGGTGAAGAAGGTGGCAGGTGACCAGCCTGGCCAGTTTCTGGGAGGAACCACTGTTTATGGTCACTGTATTTTTGGTGTTTGCCTTGAGCTGGTTATCATGGAACAACCATAGGACATTATGGAGGTTCTATTGGAGTGGACCGGACAGGGCTGAGGCCGTAGGGCCAGATGTCTAGATGACTGTGTCATTCACGTAGATATGAATGTTTGAGGAGACACGCACAGGGGAGGTCATTGAAGAAGATGGAGAAAAGAACTGGCCCTAGTATGTAGCCCTGTGGGATACCAGCAAGGATGGGTGGGCAGAACACCCCCTCCCCACCTGAACTATTAACAGCCTGAGAGATTCAAACAGAACCAACTGACAGCTTCATTAGAGAGGCCGGCAGAGTGCAGTTTGCTGAGGAGGAGGGGGTGAGACACTGAGTCAAAGGCTTTGGCCAGATTAATGAAAACCCACCCAGAGTGGGAGGTACAGTAAAGAGTAAACAAGTTGGCTGAATAATGTTGGTATTGCATTGATCAGTGTTATAGTACTACTCAAAGTTATGGAATTGCCCAGTTCCTATGGTATGATAAAAATCACTGTCATTACAATGGGTTTTGTACATGTAAGCCCCATCTCTTTTGAGAGGGACTTCCATCTTAGTTGCTCCTGGAGTTTAGGGATTTTTAGTGCTCTGGGGGCACTGTTTCCATTTTCCGCCATGTGGTGGAAGCAGAGAGCAGTTTTCTGGGCAGATACAATGGAGGAACAGAAAGTTTTTGAGGGAGTCAGGTCTTTAGGTAGAGAAGAGAGCAGGAGACACCGTTGGGTACAGCAGGGCAGTACAGGGTGGGCCCCCCCGCTTTAGGCAGGCCAGCTTCTACAGCAGCGATGCATCAGGTCCCCTGGGGGAGCATCCATGGGAGGGCTCCAAAAGAGCAGCTGTGGCCGTATGGTTTGGGGGCCTGGGCTCTGGGGGACTGTAGGGAGAATGCTTGGCCATCAGAAAGGAGGTGCAGGATAGGTAGGCCCCGAGGTCTGGGTTAGGTCCTGGTAGTACATTGTTAGTGTGCCTGGGTTGTCGTGGCTGCAGCAGGTTGTGGCAGGGCCTCCGCAGTTCAGGTGGCAAGGCGGCCCGAGGTATACTGGTGAGGGGGCCGAGGGGAACCTTTACCCATGTAAGGGCCTGTTTGCTGGGACAGGCTTTGGGGCTACCAGATTTTGCTGAGTGGGCCAGGAAGTGCCCTTTAGCTATTCCCTTGTGCTGGTTGCACTTATCGGGCAGCAGTTGGGTGAGTGAGAGGTATGGCATCTGGCAGCAGTTAAATGTTGAGCCATGTTTATACCTAAGTCAGGATTCTGGAGAGAGTCAGTAGCTCTCTGAAGGAGACCAGGCAGAACAGGGGAGCGGCCTGGGTCAGAGGATAATGGGTGTGGTTGGTTTTGCTGGTACTGCACAATCTGTGTCCTTTGGAGGCTGGAAGTAGGAGCTGGAGAGCGGATTAGGGAGAAGCTGTACACTTCTCAGAGAGGGAAAAATGAGAAGCCCCATTTAGGTAACCAGGAAGCTCTGTAGGTACTTAGCAGTGTCAGTGGAATCTTTGAAGCTTCATGGTCCAGAATAAGAAGTCACTGTGTTCCTGGGGGAAATCGGGTCTGGTGTATAATGAACTGTTAAAGACCTTGCTCTGCCTTAATTACTGCCATTTTTGCTTGTATAAAAGCTTAGTCCCATGGAGCTGATAGTTAATTTCAAGGTACAAATGGACCCCTGTAGCTCTGTTAAATCATTTGGGCTCAGGAGAAATAACGTGATTATGTTTTAGAAAAGTGACCAGGAGTTTCATTTCAGTTTGCAAATAAGGATATAGATGAATTGCAAATCCTTAAGTTTTAATGTCCCAATGAGTTCGTGTTCTAGGGGGTTCGGATCAATTCTTGCACCTCTGTGCTTCGAGGGGTTGGGGAGAGTTCCTGCAGCTGAAGAATGAAGATGTACTAGCCAGGGGATCTCTAGTGGAGTTTCAGGGTGCCCTCAGAGTTCATGGCCACAAGTCCTGGAGGTTCTGACCCTTTCTGAAGACGTCTCCAGGTAGGCCAAATTTATTTCTCTATGCTTCGAACCCGAGCGTGTTCTGGTGGGATTTCTGTGTTGTGGTCCCTGTCCCCCAGAAGATCGTTTGCCCTTAGACTTATGGGGAGGGAGTGGGCCACACATGTGGGCTCATCTGGGATATTCTTCACACCCCAAGGCCAGAAAGGAGAAGGAGGATCCCATATTCATCAGATGTGAGGTCAATAGCACTCTGAGGGAGACCAGACAGAACAGGGGAGTGGCCTGGGCAAGAGGATAATGGTGTATGGTGCGGTGGGTTTTGCTGGTACCGTACCATCCATGTCCCTTGGAGGCTGGATGTAAGAGCCAAGGAGTGGGTTAGGGAGAAGCTGTTTGCTTCTCAGATAGGAAAAATGAGAAAACCCATTTAGGTAAGCAGGAAGCTCTGTAGGTACCTAGCAGTGCCAGTGGAAATGTTGAAGCTTCACGGTCCATGATAAGAGGTCACTATGTTCCTAGGGGAAATTGGGTCTGTTGTATGATAAGCTGTTAAAGACTTTGCTCTGCCTTAATTACTGCCATTGGTGCTTGTATAAACATTTAGCCCCATGGAGCAGATAGTTAACTTCAAGTCACAAATGGATCCCTGTAGCTCTGTTAAATCATTTGGGCTCAGGTGAAATAAAGTGATTATGTTTTAGAAAAGTAATCAGGAGCTGTGTCTCAGTTTATAAATAAGGATATAGATGAACTGCAAATCCTTAAGCTTTAATGTCCCAATGAGTTCATGTTCTAGGGGGCTCTGATCAATTCTTGCACCTCTGGGCTTCAGGAGGTCATGGAGAGTTCCTGCGGCTGAAGAATAAAGATGTACTAGCCCAGGGATCTCTGGTGGAGTTTCAGGGTGCCCTCAGAGTTCATGGCCATGTGTCTTGGAGGTTCCAGCCCTTTTTGAAGATGTCTCCAGGTAGACCAAATTTATTTCTCTATGATTCGATCCTAAGTGTGTTCTGGTGGGATTTCTGCATTGTGGGCCCCCTCCCCCGGAAGATAGGTTGCCCCAAGACATACAGGAAAGGGGTGGGCCACATGCATATTAAAGGCCTTTCATTTTTGTTGCTTAACTAGTTGTATTTGTCTGGACTAGGACATTTTGGATGCCTATTCCACTCTGGAAACAGTTGTTTACATGGACTGTGCATGCTACCTGTTTGTTGTTACAGATGGACTATGTTGACGAACTTGACACAGATGTCAATATCTTAGGCAGGGGAGAGTGTAACCCATCCCCCCAAATGGCAAGGGCTTACCTGGACTCCTTTGCCCTGGACTGCCTACAGTACTTGTAAAAAGAATCTTTGCAGGTCTATGACTACAGTGGAAATTGAAGTCATTATTGGGTTAAGACCAAGCACATTAAGCATGTGAGACAAGACATACTTAACTGGTTATGTCCAACTTCCCAAGCTAGCACCAAGGGAAATTAAACTGTCACTCTGAGAAAACACAGAGGAGTATTTACTGTCTTAAAGGAGGAATTCTAGTTAGGTGTTTTTAATTTTAAAAAGACATGTTTTCAATACTTTTGTCTGGAATATGACACCATGCTCATGTTTTTCTGTCCTAGAGTCACAGGAAGATGCAATAATAGATGAGCTGCTAAGCTATCATTGAGTTGGAAGGAGAGTTGACCATTAGCTCTCACAGGGTGAGAAGAGCTATGGTCTGATGACCCAAGCTGTCAGAGAAAGCCTGCGGGGGGCTTCCACAGCCACTTGGTCAGGAAGATTTAAAAGGTTTTTACAGCCCTCAAGGTACCAAACCTGAACTGTGCAGTGCTTATTGTATCAAAAGGACACCTTTTGAAGAAAGACACTGTTCCTGTTTGTCCTGTGAAAGGAGGCAAAAGCTTGCTGATCCATTAAGTGTGTTCTAGCTACCAGCCTGTGGGCACCAGAGACTGTGTGAGAAAGCTGACATTGAGACAACTATGAGCACTACTGGAATTATGCCAGGGCTTGGTGGGGATGAGCAGCTTTGAAAAAAATGAGTAAGTTTTGGGGTCAGTGCTTTGGCCATGACAGCTGTTTCACTGGAGAGGAGGGCTAGCCCCTGTACCTTTATGAGTCTGCATGTTAGCGGAAGGCTGTGAATTACCCCTGCCTGCATAACTGGAATAGCAACACTGCAGGGTGCTGGTGCTGTCATCAGTTTTGGACAGCTTTTTTTTTTCCTTTGTATGTTTGTATGTTTATTGACTGGTCCAGCACCCCATCGACCCATGTGTGTGCCACATGCGCTCAGCCTAGCAAGTGAATATGCAGGAACTGGGCCAATCAGTTACCTTAAACAACTGTTCATTTCAAAAGTCCTGCCAGAATACTGGTGGGACGTGGGAGGGGTGCTATAAAAAGGCCATCATTTTAATCCTTTCCCCCTTGATCGCTCTGTTTTTTTTTAAATAGGAGTCAGTCACGCTTGCTGCCTGAAGACCCGCTAGAGCTACCCACCACCAAGAATCCCACCAAGATTCAGTTACCAAGAAATACATGCTTTACCCAACAGTGTTTAAAACTGTCCCAAGACACTCCCTGGGTACCGTTGGTACCTAAAACTGTCGCTGCTTTTCCAATGTGCCAGACTCCCCCAGTCATCCCACGCTGTCATCTTCAGTCTGCTGTCTGGTCCAGCACCCCAGAAGTTGTCACACCACCATGCCACAGTAGTCTTCTTTGATGAGGACTTGGAGCTTCATTGAGTGCTGCCCAGTGTCTCCACACCAGATTCTGGCCTTCGATTTTCATGGACTTTTCTCCAGAATTCAGAGTAAGTTTTTTTTCCTTCTGAATAAAAAATGGAGAGTTCAGTGTGTTAGCATACATGAAAGAATATCAGCAAAATAGAGAGAATAGTGTTATTTCATAAACAATTACAGAAATGACTGACCAAGCATTCTTGTTATTAATACTGTTAATATTTGATTTTAAAACATGTTCTATGGACAAAATGTATACAGTAGCATAATGATTTGTAGTGATGGTGTTAGTTACACAGCAAATGAACATGTTCACCAGCATGTATGCCCTAACATCAATGCCAAAAATGCAAACTGTGTGGAACCCTAATATTTGATTACAGAACATCCAAACAGTGGAATGCTTGATCAACAGAGAAAAGCAATGTGAGTGTTTTTATAACAGTGTTGAAAACAAAACAAAAACAAACAAACAAAAAAATGTCTTGCTTTTACTATACCTAGGGATTATATTACAAAATTATAAAAAATAACATGCCCCACTGTCGGCAAACTCGGCATTTAATTTGTTCCCTGAGTGAAATGCTGTTACTTCAAAGTATACATAAACATATGAACAGATATGATCTCAAACAAACCTTGCTTGCAAGTGACAGCTACTTTAAAGGAAAACACTGGAAAAGACACAGCTTTCCTCAGACACTACAGAAACTTAATTAGTGCTATCAGACAGTAACAATGTTTTTTAATGATTTAAAACATCTACCCAAGACTTACACTTTCTGTTGCTGGCAGCCCCCATCTCATGAGCAGCAGCAAGCTTCCTGAGCTAACTTTATGGAAATATGCCTCAAGATACCTCAAGGGAATTAACAAAGTCCAAGAGGGTAGCATCTTTCAGAAAAAGAGATGTGCAAGAACAAGGGGGCACAATTTGAAGATAAAGGGGGGATGGCTCAGGGGCAATGTGAGGAAGTATTTTTTCACAGAGAGGGTGGTGGATGCATGGAACCGCCTTCCTGAGAAGGTCATGGGGTCAAAAACAGTGGGGGAATCCAAGAATGCATGGGACAGACATAAGGCAGTTCTGGTGGGGGGTAGGAAGATGTAGGCTGTTGGTTAACTAGAATCTGCAGCTTATCCATTAGTTAGGGAAATGGGCAGACTAGGTGGGCCAAGCGGTCCTTATCCGCCATCAAAGTCTATGTTTCTATGCTTGTTTGACCTCTGCTATTGGTTGGCAGAACATATTATCATTAAGTGAGCTCAGGAAGCTCACTGCTACTCATGAAATGGTGGCTGCCAGCAATAGAAAGTGAGAGTTGAAGGCCACTGTTTAAATCACTAAAAAAGCAATAAAAGGGAATTAAATATAAAATTACTGTCTGAAAGCACTAATCAAGCATTTTTGTAGCACCTGGGTAAAGCTGTGCCCTTTCCAGTGTTTTCCTTTAACAAGTTAAACATAAACATTTATCTTCATAGAAACATAAACAGTGATGACAGAAAAAGACCAAAGGTCCATCCAGTGTGCCCGAGCTCCCTATTTAGCCTTGGGACCTACCGGTCCTCCTATCTTTACCCCATTATCCTCCCCATTACTGATGCCCTAAGCAATCACAATAGCCTTCATTCTGTCTCAGGTGTGCTTAAAACCACTAATGGCTTTCACACCCACCCCCTCAGTAGACAGCCTGTTCCGTGCCTCCACCACCCTTTCTGTAAAATAGTACTTCCTCACATCCCTCCTGTTAGCTCCCATCCATGACCACATGACTGTGAGCCAGTATTCAAAGTAAATCATTCCCCACAGTTCACACTGTTAATTCCATTAATGAATTTGAAGGTTGGCATCATATTTCCCCTCTCACTTTTGGTTTCCAGTGAGTACATTTTCAGCACCTTGAGGCACTCTTCATAGCACCTGCTCTGCTAGCCCTGGATCATTTTTGGTTCTTTTTTATTTTAAACTCAACTTTATTTCAAGAAGAGGCAACTTGACATGCCAAAACGAAGGTTCCAGGCATGTATACATAGAGACACAACATGCTACATTTCTCACATCATATACACTTCATGCAAAAGAGAACTCCAATATTCTCATTCAGCAAAGAATATCCATATTATCAAGCATTAATGAAATACTTTGTGCTAAAATGAAAAAAAAACAGATTGCCTTAAAACCTCTTCTGTCAGTATAAAAGGTAATACAAGCAATGGATGCATTATGAATAGGAAAAAACACATTTAACCACTCTATTAAACTCGTGCACACTACAAGCAAAGTCTGGAGGTCACTTTCTGCATGTGATCCACTCAGATATCTAAAAAATAACAGGAATGTCAAATCTAGGGACTGTGATAATAAAATGAGATATGCAAAGGGTCTGAAAAGTGGGGTGATGGAGATGGGGTGGGCAGGAGGGAGGGTCCAACTGGTCTCATACTGAATAAAATGAGGTGTAGCAGAATATGGCTGATTAGGGAGGACCCACAATATCACATTTCTGGTGGTGCCCCTCAAACGTGCTCCCAAGTGGTAGAACCCCCCCCAGCTTCTTGATTACGCTCCTCCCATTGGAGCAAAGGGCATCATCTATCTGTTTGTAATCTGTACTCTGGCTGAAATGGTCTCCACCTCATAGACCTGTCGCATGCATTTGAACCATTCTCCCAGTTGTAGCAGTTGTGCCTGAAACCAATGGGCAGTATTACATTTCAGCGCTACATCCAAGAATATCAGAGCTAGTTGCTGCGTACCTGAGTTCATGCTGACCACTGTGGGAAAGCCCAGCACTCAGTCCGTAAAGGTGTTAGGGATTTCCTGCTGTACAATTTGCTGGACATTATGTTGGATGGCTGACCAGAAGCCCCCCCAATTTAGGACAATCACAAAATATATTCCAGTGGGAACCAATGCCCCCACAACCCCTCCAACAATCGGCAGTAGTGGTGAGGTTAAAATGTTGAGTCACAGTAGGCGTCCAGAAATGCTGAACAAGGATTCTCCAATAAAACTCTCACCAAGTAGGTGAGGAGGTTACCAGTCACCCTTTTCTAAGCCAGACTGACCAGTGTCTTTCAGAGATAGGACATGAGGCCTCCTCTTCCCATGCCAATCTGACCCTACGCAGAGGGCCTTCAGGGCAGGATCCCAACCTTTTATACATATCTGAAGTGCTTTTGAAGTTCCCTTTCAATGTTGCTACCCAATATATGAAATCTTCCCAGGAAGACAGTGGCCTATCTAGCTGTGCTTTATTATTGCCACTATTGATAAAGTGGCGAACTTCAAGGTACCTGTGAAAGTCCTGAGCCCCCAAGTGGAATTTCTCCCACAAAGTCTGAAACAGCAAACAGGATCCCTGAACCAAAAGCTGTGAAAATCGAGTCAGACCCCTTTGTTCCCAACATGCATATCCCTTATTCAGCCTGGGTGGCAGGAAGTCCGGGTGATAGTGGATAAGTGATAGCTGGCCCAATGAGGTGCCTGGCTCCAACTTATCTCTGAACTTTTGTAAAATTTGTAAGGTATATGTGATCCATGGGTAATTGATTATTTTGAAACATTCCCCAAATGTGGAAGACAAAGCCAGCATAAACAGCAGCTGCCTCCACAATCCGAATCTTCTCTTTTATACCAGCCTGAAGAATACTTCTGTTTTGCCCAGGTGCAGACAGCTGCCATTTGTCTGGTCAAATAATGATGTAGAAAGTTATGTAGAGAAAGTCCCCTCCTATCCTTTGGAAGGGTCAGGGTTCTATAATTTATACAGTTTTGCGACCTCTTCAAATAAATTTAAGTTTACCCTATTGAAGCGGGGTACAATATGAAATTGGAATTAGCAGCGGCAGCCTGCTGAATAAGAATAAAGATCTCGGTAAGATATTCATTTTAATGGTTTCTATGCTTACTACCACTGATAACGGGAGCAGAGCACATCTTGATGTGATCATAATACAGTTATTCATTCACTATAAAAACAGCAGATCACAATACGAGAAATGAAATAACTTATCTTGCTGTTTTACATACGAGTATATGAATTTGCCAGCAGAAATAGGCCACCTGGTCTATCAAGTTTGCTCAAGTGTGCAGCTAGCACCCTCACTTTGCAGCTGCCCTCCCCTTCCCAGTTGCCCCCCCCTCACCTTGTCTGATCCCCTTTTGAAACTACCCACTGTCTTACAGGCTACCACCTCCTTCAGTAGAGCATTTCATTCTGCCATGACCCTCTCTGTGAAAAAGTGTCTCCTCATTTCTGTCCTAAATCTTCCCCCCTCCAATCTAAGGCCATGCCCTCTCATGTCCCTCCCCCTCCTCAGCCTGAGTATCTTATCAGTACCCACCTTGTTTATCCCCTTTACATACTTAAAGGTCTCAATCATATCCTCCCGGTCCCTTATCTCCTCCAAGGAGTACATGTTCAACTCTCTCAGCCTCTCCTCGTATGGTCTGTTCTCCAGTCCCTGGATCATTCTTGTTATCCTGTGTTGTACCCCTTCCAGTAATTTCACATCCTTCTTCAGATATGGGCACCAGAATTGCACACATAACTCCAGATGCGGCCTGACCAGAGTCCTGTAGAAAGACAGGATCACCTCCCTGCTCCTAGAGGAGATCCCTCTTGCGATATAACACAGCATCCTATTGGCTTTCACTGCTGCCCTCCTACACTGCTCTGTATTGTTCATTTTTCCTGATATAACCACCCCTAGATCCTTCTCTTCCTTGGTGGAACCTAGTTGCACCTCTCCCAGCTGTTAACCCCTCCCTGGGTTCTTTGCTCCAAAGTGCAGGACTGTGAGGGAACAGCAAGCCCTCCTCAGATTCTAGATGGTAATAAACCAGCAGAAGAAATGACAGACAAGTGTCAAAAGCAGTAATAATTTGTTTATTACTACAGGAATCAGACTTACACCCTAAACAGTATCTCACCTAAGTAGACACTGGGAGCCACAGTTTTCCCCACAAAGACGATCTCAGTAAGAATACATAATACAATAGTTATTATAGTAAGATAGTAGCTATAGCAGGCTAGCCTGTGCATATATACTGTTAGAGTTACAGACAAGCCCTACTGTCCAAACATTAGGTGGCTCCACAGTGTAGATAACATTCTACAGAAAATATAAAGTCAGCTAAAAACACAGAACAAAGGATTCATACAAGGTACAAGAAGAACTCATGCAATATTACATAATAAATGCAGTATTATACAAATCCAAAGGGTGGCAGTGTAGACTGTATAATGACTTCTTAGAACATAAACAAAGACACTAGAGTATCTTGGCACATTACATATGGTTACTAAGCAAAGTAGAGTAAAATCATAATGTTTCCTTGGATACTTACACTTGTATGATAAGTGCCAATGCCCTACAAGTTAGTAGTGATTTGTCATAATATGTATAACATAAGGTTTGTCTAAGGTGTACAGTGGGAGCCAATTAGAGTGTAGGGACCAGGTGTAACAGGACTTTGCACTTACATAGATACATAGACTGTGTCGGCAGATAAGGGCCTATGGGCCACCCAGTCTGCCCATTTGAGCTTGTAAGTTCAGTTTATGTTTTCCTAGAAGTCTGTTGCCCCTAACCCCTGACCTCCAGAATTCCTTTATGTCTATCCCATGCATTCTTAAATCCCGTGATTGTTTCAGCCCCCACCACTTCCTCTGGCAGGGTGTTCCACTTGTCCACCACCCGCTCTGTGAAGAAATTCTTCCTCACGCTTCCTCTGAATCGTCCTCCTCCAACTTCATCCCATGCCATCTAGTCCTGGAACATCTTTTTGCTTAAAAATAGTGTATTCCTGCACCCTGTTCCTCCCTGTAAGATACTTGTATGCCTCTATCAAATCCCCTCTCTCCCTCCTCTCCTCCAGGGAGTACATGTTCAGTTCCTTCAACCTGTCTTCATAGGACTTGTGATGCAATCCATGCACCATCTTTGTTGCCCTCCTCTGAACCTTCTCTACCCTGTCTATGTCCTTACATAGGTAAGGTCTCCAGAACTGTATGCTGTACTCCAGGTGGGGCCTCACTAGTGTCTTGTATAGTGGAATTATGACCTCCCTTTTCCCGCTGGTGATGCCCCTGCCTATGCATCCCAGCATCCTATTTGCTTTACCTGCTGGCTTGTCACACTGTTTCCCTACCTTGAGGTCATCAGAGAATATAACCCCAAGATCCCTTTCCTGCTTGGTGCATGCTATATCCTCACCCCCCCAACTGATATATTGTGCCAGGGTTTTTGTGCCCCATATGCATTATCTTGCACTTTTGCATTGAATTTCAACTGCCAAACCCCTGACCATTCTTCAAGTTTCTGCAGGTCCTTCTATTCTGTCTACACCCTCTGGTGTGTCTACTCTGTTACAGAGCTTTGGGTCATCAGCTAACAGTGAAATTCTGCCTTCTAGGTCCCAAGAATGTCACTGATGAAGATGTTGAATAGGACCGTCCCAGCACTGATCCCTGTGGTACCCACTGGTCACTCTTCCTCTGTGGAGTGACAGCCATTTACCATCACCCTCTGTGTCCTGCCACCCAGTCAGTTACCTACCTACCACGCTACTGTCCTGCCCACACCCATATTCCCCAGTTTGTGTAATAGTCTCTATGTGGCACAGTGTCAAAGGCCTTGCTGAAGTCCAGATAGGCCATGTCCACTGCCCTCCCTGATCCACCTCCCTAGTCACCCAGTCAAAAATTCAACAAGGTTGGTCTGACATGACCTCCCCCGTGAAACCATGCTGCCTTGGGTCCTGTAGTCCATTGACAACCAGATGTTCCACCAATCTCTCCTTCAGTAGTGCTTCCATGATCTTCCCCACTACTGAGGTGAGGCTGACTGGTCTGTAGTTCCCCTCTTCCTCTTTGTTCCCACTTTTGTATAAGGGGACTACATCTGCTGTCCTCCAGTCTTTGGGTACCTCCCCTGTTTCCAGTGATCGGCTAAACAGGATAGCCAGAGGTTCAGCCACCACCTCTCTTAGTTCTTTAAGGACCCTGAGGTGCACCCCATCTGGCCCCATTGCTTTATCAACTCTTGTTACTTTTTCACATTGAACCCCAACTGCCATGCTTCCGACCTCTCCACCAGTTTGATCAGGTTGTCCTGTAGCCTCTGCCAACCTGCTATATCATCCATCACCACCCCCAATTTGGTATAATCAGTGAATAGACTGATCTTATTCCTGACACCATATGAAATGTCTGCTATGAATATTTCAAACAGCACTGGCCCCAGTATCAACCCCTGCAACACCCCACTCATCTCAGCCCTTGGAGATGAGTCCCCCACCACTACCCTCTGCTGTCTCCCCTGCAGCCAATTCTCAATCCATTTAACCATCTTAGTCCCCACCCTCATGTATCTCAACTTCCCTCCCAACCTCCCATGTGGCACCAAATTGAAAGACTCACTGAAGTCCATGTATATGACATCCACCACATGACAGTTGTCCAATTCCCTTGTAACCCAGTTATAATACTCCACTAGGTTCGTATGTCAGGATTTTCCAGAGACAAACTCATGCTGGTGACTGTCCTGAAGCCCATTGTCTTCCATAATGGTCACCAGCCTTGCCTTAAGTATTGTCTCCATCAGCTTCCCCATGATGGAAGTTAAGCTTACCAGCCTGTAATTACCCGGCTCATCCTGTGGTCCACTTTAAGGGATGGATACCACGTGGGCCATCCTCCAGTCATGCGGTATGCACCCTGTGTCCAGGCAGGTATTAAACAGTTCCTCCAGTGGTCCAGCCAGGATCTTGACCATTTTCCTCAACTCCCTGGGGTGTATGCCATCTGGTCCTGGTGCCTTATCCACCCTCAGAGCCCTTAACCCCTCCAATACCCTACCCTCAGTGATCGCCCCATCTGTTACCCCTTCTCCCCCTGTCCACCATGCCCACCACCTGTGGTAGCTGCACTCTTTTCTCCTTCATGAATACAGAACAGAATTACTCATTCAGTGCTTCTGCCAGATCCACCCCTTTCTCCGTCCTTTCATGAGTTTTATTTTGTTTTCAATGCAAGAGTAGTGTTTCTAAAATATTCTGTTTTCTTTCTATCCCACTTAAATAAAACAAGTTGCTTGGGGCTGTACAATGCTGAAAATCATTATAAATATGCTTAAGTCATGGAATCACCTAGACATGTGGTATCTTTTGTTTATACAATCACCGTGTTGTCAAAAGGACTGAGATAAAAAGGTTATCCCAGCTGATGACAAACCTGACTCATAGGATAGCATTTCTATCTTATGAATGGGGTTCCTCACACCTGCTATCTCCACACTCTGGTTCATCATAATCACGGACCAACTGTTTCAATCCAATGGAGCATCTGATGAATGATAGAGATGATCACACTGACATAAAGGAATAAAACAAAATCTATCCACTAAATTGCTGATCTGATTTTGTCAACATGCTCATCATATAAACCAGACATGGTGTGGGTGAATGTGTCATGTGGTTTTTATTTTCATCTGAGATCTACAACCTCTTGATCCCTCACTTGTGGCTATGCCATGTGTGAGGCCTCAAGAGGTCACAGATCTCTCATGAAGATAAAAACCATATGACATGCTCACCCGTACCATATCCCCTATATAAATACAGCTTTCACAGCTGAAGAGAGATTTCTGGGAAGAAGCCTTGGAAAACTGCTTGGGGGGGGCTTCCATCTCTATTGCAATGAAGCTGGAAGGGAGGAAGTTTAGGAGGGGTGTGAGAAAATACTTCTTCACGGAAAGAGTGGTGAATGCCTGAAACAGTCTACCAGCCAAGGTGGTGGGAGCGGAAACAGTGATTGGCTTCAGGCATGCACTGGATAGACACAAAGGAATCTTGATAGAAAAGCAGGGGGAGAGGAGTAAGCAGAGATCAGATAGGGTCTGCGGTGACTGTATAGACAGGAACAAACTAGCAGACTAGGTTGGGCAAGTAATCCTTATTTGCTGACAAATTCTGTATTTCTATGTTTCTAGCTAATGGACAGTGATGTGGTTTTCATGGTAACATGCAAAGGTATGAAGAAACAAGTGTGTATGGTTGAGGGGGCTAAACACTAAATGTGGGAAATGAAAGTTGAGCTGTGCATTAATATTATGATTTTTCAAAGTGTACCCAGACCAGAGACATCAAGGTTAGTTCAAAGGAGGCCCCTTTAATCTGAGGTGTCATTAACTGGCAAGTTACTTTTAACCTATATCCACACTGACCCCTTATCTTCTTTACACAGTATCAGTATCATGTATCATGCCACTTAAAGATACATTTGGGTTTAGTGCCACTGATCCGAGTCTCTTTGTTAGAGCTGCTTGAGATATATGCAGCATATTCAGGGCCTGATAAAACTGCCCATTATATTTAGTACTACTTTATGACCTCATGGCATCTGAAGTAGTAATGCTATTAGTGATGTTACAGGGTGGAGTCCCAATTAAGGAGTAAAACATCAAGAATATTTTGGAAGGACATTTCATATGGCAGGTTTTTTTTGGGGGTGGGGCAGTGAGGCACAGGTCAGGAAGCATAGGAAAACCAGGAGCATTTTCAAAATTTACAAATAGCACTTTATTTTTATCAATAACAGCAAAATAAGAAAACATTATTCAGTATAACTATTTACAAAGGCAGTACAAACACAGAAATCAAAGTCCTTCTTCTGAGGGTATCTCTTAATTCCAAGTTTCAGTCTCTCAGTCTCCTTGTCTCTGTTGGATTTGTGATTTGTGATAACTTATATCTGAGGGCTTACTTACAATTATAAAATTAGCAATAAAAGTTCTTGTAGACAGTTCTAAAATTATTACCAAAATCCAATTTATTTCACAGGGGTTCAGAACAGAAAGACACAGATACTGTATATAACATGATATATTTAATTCCCTGAACCATCATATTACTAACCCATCTGAACACAGGATACACATGCATTTCAAATGTGCATTGTAAGATTATATCCTGTTACCTTTGGCTAACTGCTATACAAAGTATAATTATCTCATACTCACACTGATAGCAGGATCACGCAGAGGGAAGGTTGGTATGCCACTGCTAGCACGAATTACGCAATAAAAGGAGTAAGGACTAGTCTCTTTATATATATATTATTTTCCCCCACAGGCTTCTGCTGACTCCACAAATAATGTATATGTTTGTCTGACAGGTTTAAAATGACCTCATAAATGGCTTACGTAGTAACTTCCTTGTTTGGTGCAGAAAAATAACTTAAAGGTGATACCTGCAGTCTGTACAAACAATATCATTTTGTTAGCCCATCTTTAACAAAGTGGCCATAATTTAGCTGACAGCCTTGTCAGCTAAATTCGAGAAAACACCCATGGGTTTAAACCGATGCATGGTTCTGAGACTGCCTTGGTCAGGTTCACAGATGCTGCTCTTCCTGGCTGTGAACGGGCCTAATGACTGGGGCGGTGTTTGTGGACCTGACCAAGGCATTCTATCTTATTGATCATGGGCTTCTGGTGGTGAAATTATGTTCTGTGGGGTTCTCTTCATCAGTTGTTGATTGGTATATAGATTACCTCTATGGACGTACTCAGTATGTGTCTATTGGTTCACTCTCTTCTTCCACTTCAGATTTCAGATGTTAATTTTGGGGTCCCTTAGAGCTCAGTTTTGGGCCCTTTGATGTTTAGCTTGTTTATTATTCAGCTACCTTCTACCTGTAGCCTCTGTGATACACTTCTCTGTGCTGATGACTTAGTATTATTTTACCAATCTAGCTCCTTGGTTGAACTCTCAGCTATTGTTGAAATGGAGTTTGCCAAGGTTAGCAGGTGGTTAGGAGAGAATGGACTAATTATGAATGTGAAGAAGCCAATTCAATGCTTTTTGGTACAGCAAACATGTTACGGGCCAACTCTTCCTTTATTATTTATGACGCTTTGGGTGCTCCAATTGATCAGATTTCAGAGTTTAAATACCTGGGTGTGTTACTGGACCAAGGACTAACATTTAACTCCCAGGTATTATTGGTTAGTCACATTATAAATTGAAAGCTAGGTATTCTTTATAAAGTGAGATCTTTTTTCACCCCAGAAATCCATAAAGCAATTGCCTTAGGTTCTCTTGCACCTCACTTTGACTATTATTCAAATTTGTATTTGAACCTGGGGTCAAGGGAAATGAAGATTTTGTCAGTGGTATATAATAATATCTGCAGATTTGCTACAGATTCATCTTTCAGAACACATCATTGTTTATTATATTCAAAATTGTCTTGGTTATCTCCAGTGTTAAAAATCTCTTTATTATTTTGGTTGTCAAATATTTAAAGCTATTCATTTTGGTTTACAGTCTCCCTTAGGAGACTTGATCCATGTTAGGACTCCTAAAGTGCCACTACATTCTTCTAATGGTATAGTTCTGAAGTCAATTTGTTATAAAACAAAATCTGGTTCAAGATCATTTTCCTTGTCAGCTCCAGCATTCTGGAATAAGTTACCAGCTAATCTCCATGACTCTTCTTTTCTTCACAGGTTTAAATTCAACCTCAGACAGTTTTTATTATTCAGAGATAATTGTAATTGTTTTTTTGTAATGCTTACATATTGCTTGTATTATTGTTTGTAATGTACGTATTCTGTGTCGGGCCAGGCTTGAAAATGGATTAGTTCTAATGCCCTAACCTGGTTAACAAAATAAATGAATGAATGAATGAGGGAGTGCGACCAGTCTGAGTTCCCATACCATTATTTCCTGAGTATGAGGTAAACAATACATCTGGGTTTCTATACCATTGTTCTCTGAGTATAGCACTCCTTCCTGTCATATTCTTTTCCACCAAAGGTGTAAGGTTATATACTGTAAATAGTAGTTTTCTCCTAATTCTTGGCTATCCATTTTAACCCTTTAGTGATGCAAGCTAAGGTGAGCCTATTCGTATGTGTTATGCATTAAAACTAAGGTCTAATAAGTTCTAATAGAATATATTTATTTAATGAACCCACATGCATGTGTCCATCTAAGACCTATTATAGAAAGATATCATGCATATGATGTTGTTCTACCTGTCTCAGTATTCACTGAGTTCCTAATATCAAAATCCCATCATATGCTGGGCTTATGGGAATAATAATGTACCTACCACAGTACTTCATATGTGTACTGTGTTTATTTAATCTAATAAAGGAATACAAATCCTGCCTGCCTTAGCATTTATGATCATGTTGAGTTCATGGAGGCTAAAAAACTAACTATCACAACATCAGTTGTGCTTTATTAATCTGATTGATGATATGCACACACACACATGCACTAATGATGACCTCAAGCTCAACACTGGCCACTTTGAGATAGCTGCTATTTTACTGCAGGTGTCTCACACTATGCAGGAGGTGTCTTATGATACATTTGAGCTTGTATATTGATTTGGGACAAGGTAGACTTAAACTTTCGGTGCATACAGCAACTGTAAACAGTCAAAATGAATTGCAAACACAGAAATAGACAGAAAATAACCAGTTTAGTAGGATGCTGAACATAAGTCTGTATAAAAGGCCACCAGTCCAAAGCGGGTAAAGCATAAATGTTCTTAGTGATGTCATCATTTGCCATTTGTAATGGAAGCAATTCTTCAGCCTTTCAGCCCAACAAAGTTTGTATCTCTGGCATTACTATAGGAATCTTGATCATCCTCGGTGGTACGGCACTTCGAATATCTTCTAGGTAGGCCAATTCAGCCTGAATAGTAGTCACATTTGGAAACACAGGCACAGGTCAAATGACATAGCCATTAACAATAGCAGTGAAATTAGGCTGAAAACAGAAGCTGGAAGACCAAACAGTACAGTCATTTCTGAGTCCATATTTCATATGATCTGTAATTGCAATGACACAGTAATGTCCATCTCCAGCATAAGCAACATGAACTTGCATATTATTTGTCCAGAGTTCAATATGCAATTGACAATGTTTAGCTTGATTAGAAATGCCAAAAGGGGGTCTTGCCTCAAGTCCAATGTTATACCTGCAAAGATAAATATCTTGTAATTCAGTACAACAAGACAGGTCTGGCTCAACCCATTCCCCATGTACCTGTGTAAGAAAGGCAGGGGAAGGCACAAGCTGTGAATGATATGGACTTCGTACTGTACCCAGATTAACCACCTTCGTCAAACTCAAAACAGACATTTTACATGGTATAATTGGTACTGTATTTGCCATACAATAGGAACCACAGGTGAAGTATGATTAAACACACATACATGTCCAGCAAAGTACACTTTTTTTTTACAGTTAATCATTTTACTTAGGGGAAGGGTGTTACAATTTTTTGCTTTTAAGACACAGTTATACACAGACATAGCACAGCATACATTCTACAGAGATGCATTTACAGTGCAAAGTTATAGTCTGAAAAGGTATAGTTACACAGACATGCAGTGTATCCGTTATATGACATAAATCCATCCTGAGCCCAACTTTAGTTCAAGGGGGTTTCAATAGGTCTCATATCAGTTGGGGGAAGAGAGTGCGGATTAAAGGATTCCAGATATGGGCCCATATTTCCTGATATGCTTGGCTGATGTTTCTTGTGAAATGGGCCATCCATGAGTGAGCTGCTAGGGACTCCATGGCCTGGTGCCATTCCTTGTATAAAGGAACATCTGGGGTCCTCCAGCATTTGAGAATTAACCTGATGAGCTCTACAGAGGCTTGGGTAAGCCATAATCTGTGTGTATCTTTTATCTGGTCCCCTTGCGATTGGAGGCCCAGCAACCAGAAGCTTGAGTTGGAGGGGAGTGTCAGCTCTAGAATTCTGGAGTAGAAGGGGATAACCCTAGCCAACAGAGGTTGTAGTGACCCACATTGCCACAGAATGTATAGGAGATCTGCATTGAATGAATTGCATCTCCAGCATATGTCATATGTTAATAGACCCATTTTCTTCAGCTGACTCAGGTTACGGTACCATAGGTGTAAAACCTTGTTCCTGATTAAAAGGCTTCACCGGTCCACACAGGCTATATGAGCAGATCTCCAGCACCTACTCCACTTTTGGGTCAGAAATCTGTGTATTCAGCATAGTGACCCATCTGGCCTTTGCAGGACTCGTGGGGTCTGGGGCACTGTCCCTCAACCAGCCCTGAATAGTTCCTGCCAGGCCTTTATTTTTCCAGGGCCAGGCCTGAAAAGAGAGTTTGACTGGGGGGATGTAGGTGACCGTAGACAGGAGAAGCAGGGGCAGATTTTCCTTTTCCAGCTAAGGTACAGGCTTCTAAGCTGAAGGTATTGCCAGAAATGAACAGTAAATGAAGGTGACAAGGCTTTCTATAGATACATTAGTGAAAGGAGAAAGTCCAGAGGGGGTATTGCTAAGATCAAAGGGGATAAGATAAGGGGGCGTGTGAGGAGGAGGACCATGTAAAAGCATCTATCCTAAATAGAATCTTCTGCTCAGTATTTACTGAAGAGAAGGTGGGGCAGGGCCCACAGCTCTGCACCATGGACATGGGGGGAGGGATGCGTGTACTAGTCCCTTCACAAAATAAACAGTCCTACAAGAGCTCGATAAGCTCAGGGTGGACAAGGCAATGGGACGTGATGGCATACATCCCAGGGTACTAAAGGAGCTGAGGGTGGAACTAGCAGAGCCATTATCAGAACTGTTTAGTGAGTCTCTGAGCACAGGAAAGGTCCCAGAAGACTGGAGAAGGGCTCATATGATCCCTCTCCACAACAGTGGTAGCAGGGAGGAGGCAGGGGACTACAGACCACTCAGTCTTACCTCAGTAGTGGGCAAGATTATGGAGACACTCCTTAAGAAAAGGATAGTAAAACACCTGGAATCCATAGGAGCACAGGATCCAAGACAACATGGGTTTACAAAAGGAAGGTCCTGTCAAACTAATCTCATAGATTTCTTTGACTGGGTAACCAGGGTGGTGGACCAAAGGGGAGCAGTTGATGTTGCCTACCTTGACTTCAGCAAAGCTTTCGATACTGTTCCACATAGAAGATTGATTAATAAGCTGGGTGGGCTTGGAGTGGGTCAGACGTTGGTCAACTGGGTGGCAAACTGGTTGACGGGCAGAAAACAGAGAGTGGTGGTAAATGGTATACAGTCGGAAGAGATGCAAGTCTCAAGTGGGGTACCTCAGGGATCAGTCCTGGGGCCAGTCCTCTTCAATATCTTCATCAGTGACATTGCAGATGGACTGGAGGGTAAGGTTTGTCTGTTTGCAGATGACACCAAGATCTGCAACAGAGTAGATGATCCAGATGGTGTGGGCAGAAAGAGAAGAGAAGAGATCTGGATAAACTAGCAAAATGGTCGGAAGAGTGGCAACTGGGGTTTTACGCAAAGAAGTGCAACATCATGCACATAGGGAAGAGTAACCCTGAAACCACCTATAGGCTGGGAGGGGAGTTGCTGGCAGTCTCAAGCGAAGAAAGAGACTTGGGCGTCATCATCACCGATGACCTGAAATCATCCAAGCAGACCTCTAAAGCAGTAGGTAAGGCTAGAGGGATGTTGGGGTGTATTAGTAGGGGTATCACTAGTCAGAAGAGGGAGGTAATAATCCCTCTTTACAAGACACTGGTTAGGCCCCATCTGGAGTACTGCATGCAGTACTGGAGACCACACCTTCACAAGGACATTAACCAAATTGAGGCAGTCCAGAGAAGGGCAACCAAAATGGTGCAGGGACTGCATCAGGAATCATATGAGGACAAATTAACTGAACTCAGTATGTATAACCTAGAGCAAAGGAGGGAGAGAGGTGATATGATTGAAACATTCAAACACCTTAAGGGCATTAACAAGGTGAAAGAGTCTAACATGTTTCAATATAAGAAAAATAGCAGGACAAGAGGACACAGCATGAGATTAGTGGGAGGCCGATTAAGGGGTAATGTGAGGAAGTTCTTTTTCACAGAAAGGGTGGTGGATGTATGGAATGGCCTACCTCATGAAGTGGTGGATATGAATACAGTGCAGGGCTTCAAATAGGCATGGGATAGGCATAAGGGGAGCAATACAGATGAGTATGAATAGATAGGCCATTGATAGAACAAAGGCCGATGGCACATTCATAAGGTAGAAAAATAAATGGGCAGACTGGATAGGCCTTGCGGTCCTTATCTGCTGTCAACTTCTATGTTTCTATGTAAGCACTCCTGTGATAAATGGCTATCTCTCAGGTGTTTAAAGGAAACAAAGGTAGTGTTATCCGGCTGAACTAAATCCTGAAATGTGTGTGTATTTGGGCTTCCATCCATAAGTGCCACCTAATAGGAGCATGTTCAATACAGAGGTGAGGATTATTCCATAGAGGGGTCAGGAGGCCCAGGCCTAGACATTTATGCACCCCTTCCCCAAGCTGGACCAAGCCTGGTGGTTCGCCCTTACCATTAACCACCTCTGAGAAACATAGAGACATAAAATTTGACAGCAGATAAGGACCGCTTGGCCCATCTAGTCTGCCCATTTCCCTACCTGATGGATGAGCTGCAGATTCTAGTTAACCAACAGCTTACTTCCTCCTACCCTCCCACTAGAATTGCTTTATGTCTGTCCCATGCATTCTTGAATTCTCCCACTGTTCTTGACTCCTCAACCGCCTCAGGAAGGCTGTTCCATGCATCCACAACCCTCTCCATGAAAAATACTTTATAACATTACCTCTGAGCCACCCCCCCTCTATCTTCAAATTGTGCCCCCTTGTTCTTGCACATCTATTTTTCTGAAAGATGCTACCCTCTTAGACTTTGTTAATTCCCTTGAGGTACTTGAAAGTTTCTATCATGTCCCCCTTCTCCAACCTTTCCTCAAGGGTATACATATTAAACTGCTTTAGTCTCTCTTCATGTCTTCTGGTGCAGCCTCAGCACCATTTTGGTTGCCCTCCTCTGAACAGCCTCTACTCTGTCTATTTCTTTGTGGAGATGGGGTCTCCAGAACTGCATGCAGCACTCCAGGTGGGGTCTCACCAACTGTCTGTGCAGAGGGATAACAACTTCCTGTTTTCTACTGTTGATGCCTCTCCTTATGCATCCCAGTATCCCCCAGCCCTCCTTGCTGCCTTCTCACATTGCTTGCCCACCTTAAGGTCATCTGATATAATTATTCCCAGGTCCCTTTCAATTTTTGTTGTTGTTAGTATCTCACCCAACATTCTGTACTCTTCCCCTGGGTTTTTGTTTCCCAGGTGCATTATCTTGCACTTCTTTGCATTGAATCTGAGCTGCCATACATTTGACCATTCCTCCAACCTTGCCAAGTCTCTTTTCATCCTTTCCACCCCACCTTGTGTATCAACCCTGTTGCATATCTTTGTGTTGTCTGCAAAGAGACATACTTTTCCTTCCAGGTGCTCCACAATATCACTTATAAAGACATTAAAGAGGACCGGCCCCAATACTGAATCCTATGGTACCCTGCTAGTTACCCTCCTTTCTTCACTGTGAACTCCATTTACTATCACCCTTTATGTCCTGTTGTCCAGCCAATATTTTATCCAGGCTACCTCCTTGGGACCCACCCCAAGGCTGGCTAACTTGTGTAATAATCTTTTGTGTGGTACTGTGTCAAATGCCCTGCTAAAATCTATGTAGGCCACATCCACAGCCCCTCCCTGGTCTACTACTTTGGTCACCCAGTCAAAGAAATGTATTACATTCATCTGACACGACCTTCCCATTGTGAATCCATGCTGCCTTGGGTCCTGTGCCCCACTGGCCTCTAGGTACTCAATAGTTCTTTTCTTCAGAAATGATTCCATCATTTTCCCTACCACTGAGGTCAAACTAACCGGTCTGTAGTTTTCTGCCTCTGCCCTGCTCCCACTTTTGTGAAGTGGAATCACAACTGCCCTCCTTTGGTCCTCAGGTACCACCCCATCCTCCCATAATTTGTTAAAGAGAGTAGTAGTCAGTGGTGTCACTAGTTCTACCCTTAGTTCTTTTAGAATTCTGGGGTGAATCCCATCAGTCCCCATTGCTTTGTCCACCCTCAGTTTCAATACCAGTTCTTTCAAGTTCTTTCGAGTTCTTTCAAAACCCTTTCTTCTGTGAATGGACTGGTATTGACCCCCCTCTCCATAGTGTTTCTCTTGTTTGGTTTAGGTACCTCCCCCTCCTCTTCTGTTGTGAATACTGAGCAGACATATTCGTTCAGTATCCCTGAGCTGTTTTGGAAGAGCAGAGCCCAGACAGCAAAAGGGAGAGGTGCCACCTACTGTAGTGCCACAGTTTCAATGGCTAGCGACATTGGGGCTTGTTGAACCCTATTGTTCAGGTTGTTACATATCGTGGCAACCAGGAAGGCATAGGAGGACTTAGAGAAATCAAATAAGTTCCAACCCCATCTTTTCCAAGAGCCCCAAAGTTTAGATCTGCTAAATCTGGGTTTGTTGCTTTTCCATAGGAATCTGCTCATTAGAGAGTGGAATTTCTGTGCCCACGATATAGGTATTGGGAGGGGTAAGTGAGATATCAAGTAATATATCCTGGGGGATAACATCACTTTTATTCCAGCTATTTTTCCTGCTAAGGACAAATGTAAGTGTTCCCACCTTTGAATTTCCTGAGTAAGATTAGTCCATACTGGGCGAAATTCCTGTCCACCAAACTGGGTAGGTCAGGGGATAGCTTAATCCCCAGATACTTAATTTCTGTGGGGGACCAGTTAAAACCTGTAGATGCTACCATAGTAGGTGTAGTTAAGGGGTTCAAAGGGAGGGCCTCTGACTTGTTAATTCGCAGGCCTGCTATATCTCCAAAGGCGGTTAGGGTATTTAGGATTGGCTGTACACTGCACTCAATATCTTCTGTCACTATTAAGCAGTCATCTGCATACAGCTTGGCATGGTAGTGATGGTCACCCACCTTTATCCCTTGTATCTCTGGAGTGGTGCGTAATGCTGCGGATAAGAGCTCCATAGCCAGAACAAATAGCAATGGAGAAAGGGGACATCCCTGCCTTGTGCCCCTATGGAGTTCAAGAGCTGGGGAGGGGGTAGCATTTGTTATGAGCCTGCCACTGGGCTTACTATGCTGAGTGTGGATCCAAGAGAAAAAGTAGGGTCTTATGTTGTACAGATCTAGGACTGCATGCAGGTACTCCCACGCTACCGAATCAAAGGCTTTTCAAAGTCTATGGTCGCCATGGATATGGGAGATGGAAGACTCGCTACTTGTTGCATCAGAGTAATGAGGGCTCGAAGATGGTCTGAGCTGTGTCTCCCCTTCACAAAGCCCACTTGAGAGGGGTGGACAATATCAGGCAGGAGTTTCTCCAGTCTGAAGGCCAGGACTTTAGCCAGAATTTTGGCATCTGCACTTATTAGAGAAATGGGCCTACAGCTCCCAAGGAGAGTGTGGTCCTTTCCTTCTTTGGGGAGGACTGTAATCATGGCTTCTGTCAGTGTTGGGGGTAATGTCCTCTCCGAGTGTGCTTCTTGTAGCATTTTCAACATGGGGGAGGTCACCTCTAGCTGCACCAGCCTATAAAAATCTGAAGGGTAACCATCACTGCCAGAGGCCTTATGTTGTGCCATATTCAGAATAGCTTTGCTGATTTCTGAGGCAGAGATTGATATGTCCAAGGTGTGTTTTGGTCTTCTGTCAGGGCCGGGAGAGATAATTGATCTGTGAAGGCACTGAATCTGACCTCATCCCAGGTTGTATGGGATGAGTAGAGGTTCTGGTAGAAACCCAACATGGTTTCTTTAATTTCCCGCTGATTTAGAACCAGTTTGCCCAGTGGGTTCTTCAATCCCTAGATATGTCTATCAGCCTGTCTTTTCTTAAGCCTGTAAGCTAGCAGTTTCCCAGCTTTTTCTCCCTCTGCTCAATATCTATGCTGGGTTCTCCTTATTTGGAGTTCTGCCTGTCTAGTTACTAGGGTATTCAGTTGTATCTTTAGTCTGGTCAGCTCAGAAATTAATTTGGGATCCTTGAGCCTAAGGGGCTGGGCTTTATATTCTTCCTCCTTTATTTTAAGTTGTGCTTCTAAATGGGCCCTTTCATTGTCCCTCTGTTTCCTCCTATATGTTGCGAAGCTAACAATGACCCCTCATATTGTGGCTTTGTATGCTTCCCAGATCATGGCGGTCAAGGCAGAGTCTGGGGGATTGTTCAGAAAGAAATTAGCCGTTTCTTGGCTGACCAGCCACTAGAAATCCGTGTCTTGCAGGAGCAGTGGGTCCAGCCTCCAGGAAGTGGATTTCTGTGATTTGGAAGGGTCTATGGAGAGTGTGAGCATCAATGGGGCATGATCTGATAGGTAAAGGTATGCAATAGAAGTGTTGGCCATCATGGCTGTTACACCCCCCCCCCCGATGTCAGCCAGTAGTCTAACCTACTGGCCATTGTTTGGGCTGCCGAGCAATAGGTAAAGTCCTTCTCAGAAGGGTGTTAAAGCCTCCAAATCTCAGCCAGCTGGTACAGGTTAAGCAGCTCTCGAGGGCTCTGCGTGCATTGGAGTGAGGCTTTGGTCTGGAATTAGACCTGTCTAACAGGAAGTCCATTGCTAAATTGAGATCTCCCCCCACCAATATACCGGGGTTGTCCAACGATTATTCCAAAAAGCTTTTGGGAGAGGGTGTTGAAAAAGGTGTCTTCATTAGGCACATAGATGTTGACCAGTAGACTGGGGCCCATCGATGTGGCTAGTCTGACTAGAACCCACCGACCCCTCAGAATCTTCTTCCTGGTGAATCTCCTTCCACGGCTCCTTTTTATGGATCAGTATGGAGACCCCTTTATTTGATTTCCCTTAAGTACTGTGGTATTCTCTGCCCACCCATTCCCCTACCAATTTCCCCTGGAGGGCACACAGAGCCCTCCGGGGGCTGGCAGTATAGCCTAGGGCTGGCAGTATAGCCTAGAGGGTAGAGGAACGAGGTGTGAATGAGCTCGATACATCCAGCAGACCAGACCTGAGTTTGATTCTCACAACCTCCACTTGCATACTGTGTGACTCTGAGAAAGTCACTGAACTGCCCAGTGCTACCAGGTCGCCCCTGAAAACAGGCACTTGTGCCTAGTGGGCCTTACCTGGTTACCAAAGACTAAAATAAAAAATTAAAAAATTCTGGGCCTCCTGGTTGCTGAGTTTGGTTTCTTGGTGAAAAGGCAATGTGACATTTGAGGCTTTTCAAGTGTGCCAATATTTTTTTTCACTTGATCGGGAAGTTAAGCCCCCTGATGTTCCAAGAGGTGAAGACAATATCTGTTAGGCTAGCCATGGTCTTGCATCAAGGGAATGTTACTTGTACTGGTGGTCAGTACAGGCCTTTCCATAGCCTGTGGGCCCCTCTTCTGCCCCTTGAGTACTGTAGTTGAGCCAAATGGATGGGAATAATCCCATTCCTAGCACGTGTCTGTGACCATATTTGTAGCTGTCACATATCTGTGTGTTGTGCTTCTAACCTGAATTGTCAACTCTAATCCCTGCACCCTATTTTGAAGGAGTTTCATACCAACTCCTATGATCCCAGCTGTTTGTTGCCAGTATATGTAGTACATAAAATGACTACTGAACAAGCTGCTAACATCTATCATCAAGAAAATGCACAAAAAACAACATAGCAACATTTCATCTGAACTGGAGATAAGGCTCTAAATATGGAATTGGGTGTCCACCAAACTTTGTGAGACCCTACATTCCTAGAACCCCTCTCTGGGGTGGTAATAGTACTGCCAGTAAAACATCCCAGCAGTTAGACATGGAGTAGCAGCTTCCATGGGAGCCCTTCTTTTTTGGATCCATATATTTGTCCAGAGACCTAAAGCACCTTATTGGCCAGGTGGAAGGCCCAAGATCCAAGGTCCTGGTGGTGGTGGTGGGGGGGGATGAGAGATCAGCCCTGCTAAGGGTGCCTCTTCCACTTGGGTGAGCCGGAGGGGGTGCAGCTTTAATAGGTTAGGGTGGGGGCCCCTTGGATTGGGTCAGCTGGGAGAGGGGAGTGGGTATGCTGGAGCAAGACAGTTATTTTACAAATTTCCAGCATGTCTCAAAGGGCATGCCTTCTTTGCACCCTCCCTTTTGGGTGCACTTCAGCCCACCACTCTGATGTCATCCCAAAGTGCCCCTTGTGAAGGTTTTGCTGGCATACGGCTGCACAATGAAAAATATGGGAGTAATCCCTGACTGCGTTAGACCTTTACTTTATCAAGGCATCACCAACCTGTAGTCTGAGTATAATAGAGCAGTTACTTTTTAATTTTGCCCCTTCTGTCTCATAATCTGAGAGTGAGAATGAACATGCAGCAAGGGAGGTAAAAAGAGGTGACAATATGTCTACAACAATATTCACACTGCATCCCCCCTCCCCCACATCAGTGCACTGCAATGAGTGCAAAAAATGTTACCTGAACCCTGGCTGGTCTTAGCCACGAGATGAGTTAGGAACTAAGAGTCAGCCCATTGGGTCAGTATAGTCTGAGGCATTAAGCAAAACCTCCAGCTTGTTCAGTGAGTTTTCTTCCTCTGAGTCATGGGCGGAAGAGTCTGCCCAATCACCTGGTAATGGGGACCATTCCCTGGAGGCAGTGGCTGCAGTCTCTTCTTGCATAGATGTCTTCAGAGGCTAAGCCCGCAGATCCAGAGGAGCTGGAGTGAGATCTCTCAGGGGTTCAAATCTTGCTCGTTTTGACCGGCGTTACCCCAGGGTAGCAATTGCTCATGCCAGAGAGGAGGAATCTTCTTTGTCTGCTCCTGGAGCATTCTCTTCTGGGTTGGGGTTTCTCTAGAGTGTCCCCCCTGGGTTTCTTCTTGGATTGCCCTTGGGTTGCGGCATGCCATGGTGCTTCTCCTCCTGGCCCATGAGAGTTTTGGCATGAGTCAGGCTCCTGCGTCTGGTGGCTCACCTCCATCTTAGATGGTGAGTCACCTCATGGATAACAGCTGTCTGGTGGGGGGCACTGCAAGTTTTTGGCAATGATCATGAATACATTTTTCCCCCTCAGCAGGGCAATTGAAAGCAATGTATTCCCCTGGAAATTGATTCGCAGGATGGCTGGGTACCTTAACGAAGTCTGAATATTCATCCTATAAAATTGTCGCTTGACCCCTGCATAGGCTCTTCACCTGTTTGATAGGTCTTGAGAGAAGTCCTGGTACATTTGTATATGGTGGCCATGCCATTGGAAGGAGCCTTGCTCCCGTGCCCTCCTGAGAAGATATTCTTTCTCTGGGTAACTCAGGAATTTGCAAAGGATGGGCCTGGGTTTCTCTCCTGGTGGAGGACGAGGAGCTAACGATGGATGTGCCCTCTCAGTCTCAGGGTTGGTGCAGTTATTGTCATTTCATAGTTCAGCAGAAAGGTACGAAGGAAGGTATGCATGTCCCTGCCCTTCACTCCCTCTGGGACCCCCACAATCCTGATATTTTTACTCCTGGCCCCGATCTCCATGTCATCTACCTTGTTTAAAAGGTACTGGATTTTATTATTGTGATCTAGCAGGGTACCCTTATGAGCGTGGACTGTTTCCTCGAGGTGTTGAGTGGCCTGTTCAGATTGGGCTACCTGGAAGGCCAATGCAGATAGATCCACATTAGTTTTATTAGCCATCCTTTTTAAATCGTCGGCGTCTAAAAGTATTTTGTCTAGTTTAGATAGGATAGCCCCCATAACAATGCTGTTCTAACCTGCCTGTTGCTGTGGGTGAGACCCGTGCTTAAAGGCTGATGCCATCGTGACTCAGGCTATTACAGCAAGGAATCTTGGAGCTTCTCGCTGGGTATCCAAAATCTAGCTGGCCCACCGTGAGGGGCCAATGCCTCATGGTGCTGTGCTGATTTCTCGAGCTAAAAAGTAGACACTGGCAATTTTCAGTACCATAAAGGTTTGTATCCGAGGATTGCTGGAGACTTTGTCTTTCTGTAGCACTGAAAATAAATTGATTTCTGCTGTGGATGTAGTAGAAGGTCGTTGGATGCTCTCCATGGATGGGTGCTTGTTAAATTACTCTGCCACCATTGCGCTGGCAGGCTCCACCCCCAGAAAAGTACACTTTAGTTAGTTTTCTGAGCAGACACTCAGTATCATTAGTGTAATTAGCATTGTGTAAAAACTTCTGTAAGATAGTGGTATTTATAAAAGCAAGAAATCTAACTGCCTCAATATCTCTAAAGGTGTCTTGCAATCTATTAAGGACAGATGCACCATAGGCCACACAAACCTCATTTTTCCTTGTTTCGTGCATGTCATCAGCCTCCACATTACTAACTGTGTCTAATTTTGCAGAATCAGAAAATCATGCAATATTTCTTTCATGTTAGCTATCGTTTTATAATGCTCTCCTAAAAGTCACTGTCTAATGTGTACTTCCCTGTCTAATAGCCCCCCTTTGAGCATATTTTCTAAGTTAATCTGATACCTTGTGCTGTTTTTAGAGCCATAGTATTCCACACCCTCGCAGCTAGCCTAGTGTACCAGTAGTGTCTCCCCATACACTTCTTTTTCCTTTTTTAAGACCTTTGCCCAGATTTTGTGGAAGAAGTGGAGGCTCTACTTGAATATTTCTATTTCTAAAATTAATCCACATGTTAATAAAAACATTGTATAACTGGATTAAATGCTGAGGCCAATATCTGTTGGCCACTCAATACTTGATAAATTCAACAAAACAGAAACAGTGACATAGTTAACATTCTTATATACAGGTTTGTTAATTCTTTGAAACACATATCCATTGCCTGACATAGGTTTTACAGCATATGTAGAAGGACATTATTAACCCCTGGTTTTGGCAATGGTGTTTCAGTATTGCCAATGGTTGGCATAGATGTAGAGAAATTGAATATAATGTGTGGTGCAGGAGCAGGACCCAAATACTCAGGATAAAACCCATACATAGACTCATGTTTCCATTTAATTCCATTGCCTACTAACACACATGAATACATCCCTTCTGCCCACGGCCCTATGGAGGGTGTACTAATACTTTGAAGGAGTCCAAATTCAGACCCTTGCATTTAAATTCTTTCTGCATAACAAATGGGGCAGGGCCTTATTTTATTTATTTATAAAATGTTTCACCTGGAGAGACAACATGAGCTGACGAGCAGCTTATTTCCAGAAGCGTCCGGGGTGGGGGGGTTACAATGGTAGGGAAAGGCAAACATAACGCAAAAATCAGTCAAACCAGAGTAAATTATTTACATGACAGAGTGAATGACTACAATACAATAGCAATGATCTAAAGAAAACAAAATAATCAGAAAGTGCCAAGCGTTGTGGGCCGGGCTTTGATAAGTGCTAGTGAGAGATCAGAGAGTGGGGGAGGGGTGGAGGGAGGAGAGGAAGGGTAGCTAGGACCAAGAACCCCTTCAGGGTGCTAGGAACCCTACAAGGAGGGCAGGACCATACAGGAAAAAATAGGAGGTGGGGGGGCAGAGAATGGGGGGAGAACAGGGGGAAGTTAACTAAGTAAACGAGAGTGAAGAACTGGAGGGGAAGAAGTGGGCAGAGAATGCAGCTGTGACAAGGGGGTGGGAGTGTTTGGAGATTTGAAGATAAGCAACAGAGGGGCAAACAGATGTTTGAATAGGGGTGAGAATTCGTGAGTCAGTGTCTGAACTAGAAAAGAGCACAGATGGAGGGTACTGAGGGGGAAGGTGAAATTAGGACTAAGGGGAAACAAACGTTTAGCGATGGATAGGAGAATAGACAGGATGACTAAAGGGTTGATGAGGGGATTCAATGTATAAGGGTTGGTAGTTAAGGGGTGGGGGTGGAGGTGGAGCTAGGAGTAGACGAGTGACAGAGAAAAGAAGGGTACTGGGGATAGGGAGAGTGAGAAAGGGGATAGGGACTGGTAGAAGGAAAATTATGTGGAGAGAGAGGAGTGCAATGGAGGTGGCGAACGGGGGGGCTAGAAGCAGGTGCAGTTAGGGGAGCAGAAGTTGCAGGTTATTCAACCCTGTCACAGGGGGAGCTATTAAATGCACTGCTTTCAGGGGAGTTAAGCAGAATTTCCTCAGTATGTACTTACTTGTAACATATTTTACCAGGTAAGCAAGCAGAGTCCGGATGAGCTCGTTTCCAGCTATGACTGTAGGATGGGGAACAACAAGGAGATACAGTACAGACCTTCCAATAGAGGTAAAGAAAATACATAAATATAGAGACAACAAATGTTCTGTAATCAAGTTCCAGAATGAAATGGTGTTAGGCTTCTATTCTGAAGGGCCTACAGTGAGAATATTTGCTTTGTCATGCACCTAGAGTGAGAATATTGTGAGATTCTCACTGTAGATCACTGACAAGTAAACATATCAGGGTTATTTGGTGCCACTCTTTTCAGAGGTAAAATATATACTGAATGACATAACAAATACTATTTTTTGTTTGATTTTCCTCCCAGTTATTCTGTATCTTTATACTTCAGTTTTTCTTGCAGTCCGGTATTATTCGTCCTTCTCTATCACATATCTCAAATGCTATAAGTAAGGAATAAGACATGACGAAGTGTGGTTTATGGGCTGATAAGAGCAAGCCCCAGGTGCATAATGAAGCATGGGGCCCTTGCGCCGAGTGCCGTTAGCACCTGAGAAGTGCTCTTATCAGCCCATAAACCACATCTCAAAGTGTCTTATTCCGCTTATAAAATGGGTAGAAAATTTCCAAAGTATAGTATGAAGAAGTTGGTGCAGTTTTAAAACTAAAAAGGAGTTTATTTATCCTTTTCTTTCACTTTCTGTGAAGAAAATATGTTTGTTTTGAAGAAATTAGTCCCCTTTTAATGCAGAAAACAGCAGAACTGTATAATGTTTTTAACTTGTGAGGGAGGTGATATGTGTCTATCTCCTCCCCCACAACACACACACACAAGCAACTGTTGGCACTTTTTTTTGGGGGGGTGGACATGTATGTGAGTTTCATTGTAGGTGTTTCTTTTAAATTGCCCAGTTTCCCTGTGAACTGCATGTCTGTTGTATCTTCACTCCCACACACACACACTCTCCAGACGTACATTTGGTGTGTTTTCTGACATTTGCTATTGTTTTTCCCCCTGTTGTAGCATTATTGAAGCTTGAGTTGCTGCAGCTTATTATCACTTACAGCGAGTGGTCGTCTTTGACTTGGAGTGAACGTGTCACTCAGCGGCCACTGTAGAGAGCAGATACACTCATCCTTTGTGGTTTAAATATTGTCTGCAATTGAAAATAGGTAATCCTCTGATTTTTTGCCATTGCTATTTACTAGATAGCTGTAGGGCTATAGATTGGATAGGGGAGACTGACGGCGAGGAATGGAGACTGTGCTGACATAAATGCAGATATAAACGGTTACTGTTTAGTGAGTGTTTGAATAGCGCGTGATAGCTCTGGAGGTGACAGTGAAGAAACGGGCAGCAGTGAAAAGAAAATAATGAGAACTGAAGATACTTTAGCTGTTATACTGGGGGGGGGAGCTTGGACAGAAAGAGTGATGTAGCTGTCTGTTGGTGGCAGTGCTCTCACGCTGCAGCTCTAGTGGATCCGTGACCAGCTTGGTGTGGAGCGGCAGAGGGACACCTGTTGGAGGCATTGATTTCACAATGTGTTGTGTTTTGCTTGGCATAGGTAGTACCAGTTGCCAGTATATGTCCTGATAAGGACATGACAAATGGTACCTCTTAGCCAATCAAAACACAGAAATTTTTCTACCCATTTTATAACCGTATATGAAGTGTGTTTTTTGCTTTTGAAATAATAAAGAGCGCTCACTGTAATGTGTCTTGAACCAGGTTTTTCTTTCATTTCTGCCTGCCATGTCCATCAAACACCAGATTTTCATCAGCACGTCCAGCCATTTTTGTACAACGTGCTGTCCTATAAGTTGAGGGAGCAATGTCTACTGCATGCTAGTTCATTATAGTCACAAAAAGGGATCTTCAATAATAGGTGTCCAAAAACAATACAGAATAGTGATGAAAACCTGGTCGGCACAGGGGTTGTATACAGACCCCCTTCTCAGGGGGAGGAAATGGACAAGGAAATGATAGAAAGAATACTTAGAATGGCAGAAAAAGGGGAGATATTGCTGATGGGTGATCTGAATATGCCAGATGTTAACTGGAATGCAGTTGCAGCAGCCACTTCAAAGAGTGGGGTTATTCTAGATACCCTACAAGGGGCATGCCTTAGACAACTAGTATTGGAGCCCACTCGAGAGGGAGCAATCTTAGACCTGGTTCTCTCAAATGAAGATGAAGAGGATCACAGATGTAGAAGTGGGTAGCCATCTGGGAACTAGCGACCATCGAACAGTATGGTTCACAATAAACACAGCAATAGAGTCAAGCCATACAAAGGCAAAAGTACTGGACTTTAGGAGGGCTGACTTTGCTAAAATGGTGAGTGCCTAAGGAATGCACTAGCAAATGGACAGGAAGGAGGGGTGGAAGAACAATGGGGAATAATAAAAACTGCCATCACAGAGGTAACAAGCCTTTGTGTGAAGCAAATTAACAAAACGAAACGATGTAAGAAACCACTATGGTTTTCAAAGGAAGTGGCAGTGAAGGTTCAAGAGAAAAAGAAAGCATTCAGGAAGTACAAGGAATCACAGAAGGAGCTGGACAGGGAACTGTATCAGTTAAAGCAAAAGGAAGCTGGGAAGGCAGTCAGAACAGCAAAGGCCCAAACCGAGGAAAAGATAGCCAACTCTGTTAAGAAGGGGGATAAAACCTTTTATAGGTACATCAGGGAGCGAAGGAAGACCAAGGGAGGGCTAGTGAGGCTTAATAAAGAGGAGGGAGGGTGGACAGAGGGTGACTGTGAAAAGGCAGAGATTCTAAACAAATATTTTTGCTCAGTATTTACAAAGGAAGTGGGGGAGGTACCTAAAACAAACAGTAGAAACACTCTGGATACAGAAGTTGATACCAGCCCATTTACAGAAGAAAGGGTTCTGAAAGAACTCTTAAAACTGAAGGTGGACAAAGCAATGGGGCCTGATGGGATTCATCCCAGAATTCTAAAAGAACTAAGGGTAGAACTAGTGACACCACTGACTACCCTCTTTAACAAATCATGGAAGGATGAGGTGGTACCGAGGACTGGAGAAGGGCAGATGTGATTCCCTTCACAAAAGTGGGAGCAAGGCAAACAGAAAACTACAGACCTGTTAGTTTAACCTCAGTGGTAGGGAAAATGATGGAATCACTTCTGAAGGAAAGAATTGTTGAGTATCTAGAGGCCAGAGGGCTCAGGACCCAAGGCAGCATGGATTCACAGCGGAAGGTCAAGCCAGACAAATCTGATAGATTTCTTTGACTGGGTGACCAAAGTAGTAGATCAGGAGGGCTGTGGACATGGCCTACCTAGACTTTAGCAAGGCATTTGACACAGTCCCACACAAAGATTAATATACAAGTTAGCCAGCCTGGAGTGGGTCCCAAGATGACAGCCTAGGTAAAGAATTGGCTGGAGAATAGACACAGAGAGTAATAGTAAATGGAGTCCACTCTGAAGAAAGGGGGTTACTAGTGGGGTACCACAGGGTTCAGTATTAGGACCGGTCCTCTCTTCAATGTCTTTATAAGCTATATTGCAGAGGGACTGAAGGAAAAGTATGTCTCTTGCAGATGACACAAAGATCTGCAACAGAGTTGATGCACAGGTGGGGTAGAAAGGATGAGAAGGGACTTGGCAAGGTTAGAGGAATGGTCAAATGTATGGCAGCTTAGATTCAATGCTAAGAAGTGCAGGTAATGCACCTGGGAAACAAAACCCAGGGAAGAGTACACAGTGGGGGTGAGATACTAACAACAACAAAAATGGAAAGGGACCTGGGGTAGTCATATCAGATGACCTAAAGGTGGAAAGCAATGTGAGAGGGCAGCAAGGAGGGCTGGGGGATACTGGATGCATAGGGAGAGGCATCACCAGCAGAAAACAGAAAGTTATTATCCTCTGTACAGACAGTTGGTGAGACCCCATCTGAGTACTGCGTGCAGTTCTGGAGACCCAGTCTCCGCAAGGATATAGACAGGATGGAGGCTGTCCAGAGGAGGGCAACTAAAATGGTGCAGGGCCTGCACCGGAAGACATATGAAGAGAGACTTAAGGAGCTGAATATGTATAGCCTCGAGGAAAGGAGAGAGGGGGGACATGATAGAAACTTTCAAGTATCTCAAGGGAATCAACAAAGTCCAAGAGGGTAGCATCTTTCAAAAAAAGAGGTGTGCAAGAACAAGGGGGCACAATGTGAAGATAGAAGGGGGGCAGCTCAGAGGTAATTTAAGGAAGTATTTTTTCACAGAGAGGGTTGTGGATGCATGGAATGGCCTTCCGGAGGTGGTTGTGGAGTCAAAAACAGTGGTGGAATTCAAGCATGCATGAGACAGTCATAAGGCAATTCTAGGGGGTGGGGGTAGGAAGAAGTAGGCTGCTGGTTAACTAGGATCTGCAGCTTATCCAATAGGTAGGGAAATGGGCAGACTGGGTGGGCCAAGCGGTCCTTATTTGCCGTCAAAATCTGTGTTTCTAGAACCATATCAAAAGGAACACTTCTTTTATTATTTCAACTGTAAAACATTTGTTAAAGCATACTCAGAATGGTGAAAATCTGTTTAATACAAGGTTTTAATGAACTAATGTGAATGTGTCTTTGGTGATGCAACATGCAGTGAGACATGACAGAGTGGTGGCAAGTCTCAGGCTGATATAACCACCCACTCAAGGGAGTTGTGAGGCCTTACACGTTACATCCGGCCTGGAAAGGCAGTTATCCCAGCATAAGGCCAGCCTGTCATGTCTTGTGCTTACAGAATAGGTAGGTTCTTTTGAGCAGCTGGTGAGGGGGTGCACTCACTGGATCCTGTTTTCTGAAATCACACACAATAGTGACACTCCTAGAAAATGTAGGAATATAATAAAACATGGGATTACAATTTTGTGAATGGGCAAGGGTAGACCAGCTTTTTTCATCTTGATTTGCTTACAGGTCTGGCTCATAATAACATGGCATATTTTTGAAAATTAAGATTTTACACTGACACAGTGATATCTGTGGTGACGGGCCAGGGCAGGCTGGCACTGGTACATTTTCTTTAGAGGGCATTATGGGATTATGGTGAGATAAATACCCTATTGTCAGCCTGTCTCAGCCAACAGGAACCTGGATTTTTTTTTGGGGTTAAAAGGTACATTCTTAACTTTTTTTTTCACTGGTCCAGTTGGGAAAGTGGTACCCAGTTTGCAGTGGCTCCCCAAGATTTATACTGGCACCAAGCTATAATGGAGATTATTATGGGGGAAGGACTCCCTCTTCCCATTTATTTTCAAGTAGTCCCTAGTGTCCAATAGAGCTCTTTCTCTCTCCTTTCTGCTTAATTTCTCCACGATGTCCAGTGGCACCCCATTTAATTTTCTGTTGTCTATGTTCATTAGGTTAGCTACTTTGATATACAGGTTTTGAGGCCTTTATTATCTGTTCAAATGCTATAAAGTGAGACAATGGGCCCACCAAAGCTGTGTATCAAACCTTTCACTAGCCTAATAAAGGTATCATACAAAATACATTTTTTCTCATTATTTGGGTTCTCTTGATCTGATATGGGTTAACATGGCAAAGCCTAGTGTTTATCAAATATTAAATCGGAACTGGAAGTTGCTTTGTGTTGTAGCAGAATTGCTGCTGTTGTGCTGTTGGTGCAGGCAATGAGTTGCTGCTGACAAGCAACTGAGAGTGCATAAAGGAGGAGAAGAGGTATAGACAGAAAGGGGTGAAGAAGAGATAACCAGAAAGAGGAGTGGGGCAGTCCAAAGAAGACAGAGGAAAGGGGTTGGGAGCAGAAAGATAGATGAGGCAGATGGAAATGAAAGAAAAACAGAAAGGTCTGTATAGTATACATATTTGTACTAAGAAATAATGGGCTACACAAACTAATGAATACTGTTCAGTGCAGTGTGCCTTCCATCTGGCTCATTGGTGTGCATTACACACTGATTCAAACAGCTGCAGATGGTCCCTGATCCAAAATTGTTAGGGCCCCCTCTAGCTCTGGAAGTATAATTGCAACACTGACTGTGAAAGGAAGACCTGCTTCAATCCTGCAGATAATCTGGGAGGATGATTGATTAGTGCTACTGCCAGGTACTAGCTAATGCTCCACACTAGGGTTCTGAAGCCTAGATGTGGGTGTGCAGCATGTGGTCTCTGCTCCTTGGGTCTGTCCTGCAGAGGAGGAAGCGGGAAGAGCCAGAGAATTCCAGATGACTGTGGACACAGAGAGCCTGATCTATATACACAGAAAAACCTGAGACCTGTGTCTTCTAACTGATCCCCCGCCCAACTGCACAACTGAATCATCAGCCTGAGAGGGACTACAACTGCAGGACAGAGGAAGAGGAGCTCAAGCTGACAGGGATGCTGGCACATCAGAACCATGAGTACTCTCAGGGCTTACCCTGCAACTGGGAAAGTTTGTACAAAGTTTTGCCACCAAATATAGAGATTTGGCCAACGGGTCAGGAGCTATGAATTCCTCATTTGGAGGTTTGCCATTTAAGCAATTGCATGGCATATGAGGTTTTGGGTTTAACTGCCCTGCTTGTTTTAAAGTGCACCACCACCGGCCAACCAGCTGCAACATCACTGGGCCTGCAACATTCCTACAGCAGGATACCCAGTGAAGCACAAGGAGCTCCTTTTAAGGTTTAAAGGTTAAACCGGTACTGTTGGGTAGTGCCCTAGTACGGGTGGTCTGGAAATACAAAAGGTTTCAGTATATACTCACTGTATTGTCTTGCCTGGTGGGAGGTGGGCACTGTACTGTCACTGCCACCATTACTGTTACTGTTACAGTTACTGCTGTTTTAAAGGGTTCTACTGGCTTAGCCTAGTCAGGTGCTTAATTGTGGTCCTGCAACCAGAGATAAGTTTCTGCCAAAAACAGTTCTGCTTTCCATTCCCCGATCCCTTTGAATCTTCCCCAGTAAATATTTTACTGATATTTTACATTTTGTCTTGTGAGCATGTTATTAGTGGTAAGTCACTAATTGTATTCTTGTTAAATATAAGATTTCACTCTGATTTTCCATGTGTCAGGTAACACTGTGAGTGGCCAGGTAGTTATTGCATCCCAGGGGGTGTACTGCTCTGACAGTGGGCCCACTTAAATTTTACTCTGGGTGGAGGCATCCCACTAAAAAGATCTGGATTCAACCCACCCAATCAAGAAAATCAGAACCCCGGCCCTCCAACTTTGTTTGAGACCACAAGTCAGGGGTAGTAACCTCAACATCTACAGTGTCCCAGTTACAACTTTGGGCACAAAGTTAGCCCTGAGCAGAGGCTGGTGGCAGTAGTCATCTGTCTTCTCTTGGAAGCATTATCTGTGTTCTACATACAACAGTACTGTGTTTACAAAGTTACACACATTAGCCCCCTGTTAGCTCAGCTGAGATCTCTCCCAGTGCTGTTACATTCTGCACTTTGATGTCATTAACCATATACATTAAATGAGACAAACACTTAATATCATCATCAGACCTATCACTAATACCAGACCCAATCTCATGACTGGTTGCTCTGTATATAAATATGTGTTTGTGCTCTACTTAGAATGAGTACCTAAAGTATCTGACTCTAACACTCATCACGTAAATACTCACTTGTCTGGGCTCCAAGCCATAAAATTCACTCTTACCCTGATATACAGGATAACAAAATTGTATCATACCCTTTCATCCCAAACAGCTTTTTAAGTCACACAAAGAGATGAATGATCTGAGGAAACATTTACTCCCACATTTGTTTGTAGAAATAAAGAAACATATTCTGAATATCACTTTCTGGTTTCCAGTAATCAATTTGTACAGTATATGGTTTTCCTGGAAATAACTGTCCATTTGGTGACTGAGCATTTTCCCCTGCTGCACTCACTATTTCTAGCAGTCTTGCAGTTTCTCTGTGCATGATTAATTGACTTCCCCTGTTTAATTCCATTTCAAGAGCACACCATCATAGATCTGGTCAGAGGCCAGACTCTTTGCCATCATCAAAATATAGAAAGGTCACGTTGTTGCTGTAGAAAGGAATTTAAGAGTATCATTCATGATGCATTATATATTGTGTGTACTGGTGTGATCTCCTGTGTATTTAATGTGATGCTTTTTAACAGTAAAGGGTTTTACAAGGTAGAACAGCCCCCTCCAAAAGAAAGGTCCTGCCATTCTGCGTATACTGTTTAGATTGTGAGCTTTTCCTATTGGTTACATTTCAAGATTACTTTAATCCCAGTTCCCACTCCCACCCAGTAGTAAGGATTTCAATACATCTTGAAACACCAGAGTTCTGAATGGAACAAGAGTACATTAAGCTATAACAAGCATTTGACAATGCCAAACGTTCGCTTGCAGGTATTTGCAGTAGTATTTGGCACTTGGACATTGCTTAAAAAAATTAGTGACAAAGAAGTAAAATGAGGGAGACAGTTTCACAAGTGGTTCTATTGCCTGAAGCAGGCAGCATAACAGTATTGGTGTAAAATACTTTGTCTGCAGAACAGCAAGTCTGTAACTCTGTTACCCACTGTTCAGTCACAGAAACAAATTGTAGGAGGGACAGAAACATGCTAAGGCAAAGTCTTGGACATCCCTGAATATACATATATATACTGTATCTCCCCTCTCCTCCCTCTCTCCCTCCCACCCCCCAACCCCTCTTCTACAGGTGTTTTTTCAGGCTTGGCTGTACTCAGCCACAGGAAAGCTCAGAGTTGAAAGGCAGAGGGGTAAGTGCATTAGGTGGGGGGGAGTGTGCAAGACGTGGAGGATATTGGCTGCACCAGAGAGGAGTATTAAAAATATAAGTAAAAACAAGCATTTGTCAATGCCGAATGTTGCTTGCTTCTATGTGCTGTTTAGGTATTTGGAAGTCATTGGAGTGCAAATATTGAAAATTCGCGAACTTACTAGCGTGCGTAGGAACTGCGCAATGCACGCTCGTAAAACAGTCATTTTTAGGAATTTTTTCACCAAATTTTCAACATAGCCATTTTAAGACCTCTGCTCATGAACAATGTCACTGTGATTTTCTTAATGTGTCCCATACATTAAGTTCACACACCGACTGCGCCATTCTGCGCTACATGGGCAGAAACACGTTTTAGGCAGGATGTGAAAAATGATGGCTATAGTGCTCATAAGGAGGTGTGGTAAAATTGCAATATTGAAAATCTGGAGTGGAAATATTGAAAATTCACAAACCTACGAGCATGTGTAGGAACTGCGCAACGCACGCTCGTAAAAGAGTTATTTTTAGGAATTGTTTCACCAAATTTTCAACATAGCCATTTTAAGACCTCTGCTAATGAACAGTGTCACTGTGATTTTCTTAATGTGTCCCATACATTGATTTCGCACACCGACTGTGCCATTGTGCGCTACATGGACGGAAACACGTTTTGGGCAGGATGTAAAAAATGACAGCTGTACTGCTCATAAGGAGGTATGGTAAAATGGCAATGTTGAAAATCTGGAGGAAAATATTGAAAATTTGCAACGTAAGAGCTATGCATAGGAACTGCACAACACACATCAGAACAGTTATTTTTATGTTCGCCATGCCACATGCGCAAGTGAACATTTTGGGAGAGTAGCACACTTTGGAGGTGTGCCTCCCTTGCAATCAGTGCTCCATTGAGCAGGCGTGGTGGTCCTGCACCAATGGGTGCGGAGCTGTGTATGAAGCGGTGGTCTTCGCTTCAAAACCACCGCTGTCATACCGAGCACTACATCACGCTGCCCCCCTCACATCCCGCGCTCCCCCGCATCCGCCACCCCCAAAGCTTTGGTGCCATGCTGGGAGCACACCCCAACATGGCAGCGTTGTTTGCTGGCGAGGGTGCCCAATCCCGTCGGCTCCACGGCCCCAAGCCATCCTTCTGCCATGCTGGGAGCCCACCCCAGCATGGCAAAATCAACATAGTTTGCCGGCGAGGGGTGCCCAATCCCCATCAGCTCTCGCCCCCCAGCCATCTTCTGCCATGCTGGGAGCCCACCCCAGCGTGGCAAATGTCCCACATCATCTATTTTTTTGTGCCTGTAAATCCAAAACGGTCCACGGCGCATCTCCCAGTCCCCCTCCCACACCCGCACCCACCCTGCGCACCCAGCCTCCCCACACCCCCACCCTCACCCCATACCTCTGGAGCTCTTGCGATGATCTTGGTGGACCTGGAACACATTTGCACTCTTCAAAGCCGACCGCGAACTGAGGAAATGCCGGTAAGCTGTATAATGGGCTAGATAGGGGGTTTTCAACTTTACTGCATATCTCAGGCATTTTTTGGAATTTTTGCACCAAATTTTCAACATGGGGTTTTTGGGATGCCTTCTCATGAATGATGTCACTGTCATGGCGTTATTCGGGCCCAAAGGGTGACTTCGCAGTCACTGCGCAGTCACTGTACGAAATCACCCCTCGGGCCTGAATAGCACCATGACAGTGACATCATTCATGAGAAGGGGTCCCAAAAACCCCATGTTGAAAATTTGTTGCAAAAATTCCAAAAAATGACTGTTTTACGAGCGTACGTTGCGCAGTTCCTACACAGGCTGGTAAGTTCACGAATTTTCAATATTTGCACTCCAGATTTTCAACATTGCCATTTTACCACACCTCCTCATGAGCAGTACAGCTGTCATTTTTCATATCCTGCCCAAAACAAGTTTCCGCCCATGTAGCACACAATGGCGCAGTCGGTGTGCGAACTCAATGTATGGGACACATTAAGAAAATCACAGTGACACTGTTCGTGAGCAGAGGTCTTAAAATGGCTATGTTGAAAATTTGGTGAAAAATTTCTAAAAATGACTGTTTTACTAGTGTTCATTGCACAGCTCCTATGCACGCTCGTAAGTTTGCTAATTTTCAATATTTTCACTCCACATTTTCAACATTGCCATTTTACCACACCTCCTTATGAGCAGTGCAGCTGTCATTTTTCACATCTTGCCCAAAACGTGTTTCCGCCTATGTAGCGCACAATGGGGGTAACAAAAAGGTCATGCTGAAAATTTATTGTGCAAACACCAGCAATCGCACAGGGCATTAGGGTAAAGCACCATACGTGCCAAACACCACTATAAATACCTGCAAGCGAACGTTCGGCATTGACAAATGCTTGTTAGGAATTTTTTCACCAGATTTTCAACACAGCCATTTTAAGACCTCTGCTTATGATCAGTGTCACTGTGATTTTCTTAATGTGTCCCATACATTGATTTCGCACACTGACTACGCCATTGTGCGCTACATAGGCGGAAACACATTTTGGGCAGGATGTGAAAAATGACAGCTGTACTGCTCATGAGGAGGTGTGGTAAAATGGCAATGTTGAAAATCTGGAGTGGAAATATTGAAAATTCGCAAACCTACGAGCGTGCATGGGAACTGTGCAACGCACGCTCGTAAAACAGTCATTTTTAGGAATTTTTTCACCAAATTGTCAACATTGCCATTTTAAAACCTCTGCTAATGAACAGTGTCACTGTGATTTTCTTAATGTGTCCAATACATTGATTTCGCACACCGACTGCGCCATTGTGCACTACATGGGCGGAAACACGTTTTGGGCAAGATGTGAAATATGACAGCTGTACTGCTCATAAGGAGGTATGGTACAATGGCAATGTTGAAAATCTGGAGTGAAAATATTGAAAATTCGCAAACTTACGAGCCTGCGTAGGAACTGCACAACGCACACTCATAAAACAGTTATTTGTAGGAATTTTTCCACCAAATTTTCAAAATAGGCTTTTTGAGAGCCCACCTTATGAACACTGGCAGTGTCATTTTATTAATCATTCCGGAAAGGTGATTTCATACAGTGACTGTGAAATCACCCTTCGGCCCGAATAACGCCATGACAGTGACAGCATTCATGAGAAGGGGTCCCAAAAACCCCATGTTGAAAAGTTGGTGCAAAAATTCCAAAAAATGCCTGAGATATGCAATAAAGTTGAAAAAACCCTATCTATCCCATTATACAGCTTACCGGCATTTCCTCAGTTCGCGGTCGGCTTAGAAGAGTGCAGGCGTGTTCCCGGTCCACCGATGATCGTTAGCCAAGCTCCGGAGGTAAGTATGGGGTGAGGGGTGTGGGGAATCAGAGGAGCAGTGGGTCATTGCGGTTGTGGGAGGTGGGGAGACAGCGATGGAACGCTTTCTTATTTACAGTTTTTTTTTATTCAGACGACGGGACGCTTATGCCAATACGGTGGGCCCCAGCGTGGCAGCAGGGAAAGCTGTTTGGGGGATGTGGGAGCCGACGGGGATTGGGCACCCGTCGGCAAAGAAATTTGCCATGCTGGGGTAGGCTCCCAGCGTGGCACCAAAGCTTTGGGGCAGAGATTTGAAGGCCGACGGGGATTGGGCACCCCGTCAGCTATAACAGTTTTCGCAGCTCATCAGAGGTGCTTCCTGCACTGATCGCAGTGGTGGTTTTCTTTGAAGTGAAGACCACTGCTGTCATACACAGCACCCACATCCATTGGTGCAGGACAGCCACGCCTGCTCAACGGAGTAGTGGATTGCACAGGACAGTCACACCTCCAAAGTGTCCTATTCTCCCAAGACGTTCCTTGCGCATGTGCGCAAGCGAACGTAAAAAAGGTGTGCCACTTAAAGGGAAAAGCTCATGTATACTGCCTCGTGCCTAATGACTGGTCCCATGTACTCTTTGCATACAGTATACTTTGAGAGAAAACCAAAAACTGACGTTTACTCCACAGGCATTAAATTGCTACTAAATGCTTGCAACCACGAGAAAGCATCTAAAAGGTAGAACGATGGCACACTCACTGCACAAATATGCAAACACACATACCTTTATTCATCCTACAAAAAGCATCTCCCTGTATGTATAAAGGCACAGTATGCAGGTTTGCACATTTACAAGAACATACAAGTATTCAAAAACTAGGATGCAAGAAGGCTTGTCACCCATTGAAACTCCCCCCCTCACACACACACACTTTTCTGTGCTACCTTGTAATATGTGCTACTCATAAATATATCTCTGATCTATTCTTAAATGAATTAATTCCTTCCAAATTCACTACATTGCAAGGAAGTGAGATCAAAAGTCCCACCACAGTCTGGGAGAATACAGAGATAATATTTCCTACATCTCTCCTGAATGTTCCCCTTGTACAGTAGCTGCCTGTTATGACCCCTGGTTTTGAGTTCATTATGTTTGCTTGCACGCATGTGCAAGAGACATAGTGGCATCATCCGAGTTTTCGGAGGTGTGTCACCCCCTCTTCCAATTCAGTCAGTGTGTTGGCAGGCGGGGCCCCAGTCCTCCAATGCATGCTGGAGCTGTCTATGACAGCTCCAAAATGCAGTGGCGTACAATTGAAAGGGGAGCTACACTTCAGTGAGCAGCGATCAGATATCGCCTGCTCATGTGCAGCTCCCACACACACACACACACACACACACACACACACACACGCTGCGCATACTGCATTACTGCTTCACCACACACACTGTATAGCCGAGGGGTGCCCAATCCCCATTGGCTGTGCTGCGCTTCCCCAAAACCTTTCCATGCCACGCTGGGTGCCCACCCCAGCGCGGCAACTCATGGTAGCCGACGGGGTGCCCAATCCCCCGTCGGCTCCACTGTCCTCACCCCCCCAGAGTACAGGGTGCCACCTGGGAGCCCACCCCAGCATGGCAATAAATACTATGGCCGACAGGGGTGCCCAATCCCGGTTGGCTCCACGCCCCCCCAGCCTCTTGTGCACGCTCGGAGTCCACCAGCGTGGCAAACGTCCCGCATCATCGTAATAAAAAAAAAAACAACCTGTAAAGAAAAAAGGTCCCACGCAGTCTCCCTGCCCCCCACAACCCGCACCCACCCACTGTGCACCCTGCCTCCCCACACCCTCACCCCATACTTACCTCTGGAGCTCGGCAGCGACGCATCATCGGGGACTAGGAACATGTCTGCACTCTTCAAAGCCGACCACGAACTGAGGAAATGCCGGTAAGCTGTATAATGGGATAGATAGGGTTTTTCAACTTTGTTGCATATCTCAGGCATTTTTGGAATTTTGCACCAAATTTTCAACATGGGGTTTTGGGACCCTTCTCATGAATGCTGTCACTGTCATGCGTTATTCAGGCCGAAGGGTGATTTATGATCACTCGCAAATCACCTTCGGGGCTGATACTTAACGACACTGCCAGTGTTCATAAGGTGGCTCTCAAGAAGCCTATTTTGAAAATTTGGTGGAAAAATTCCCAAAAATGAGCGTTCCTACGCATGCTCGAAAGTTCGCGAATTTTCAATATTTTCACTCTAGATTTTCAACATTGCCATTTTACCACACCTTCTTATGAGTAGTACAGCTGTCATTTTTCACATCTCACCCAAAACGTGTTTCCGCCCATGTCGGTGTGCAAAATCAATGTACGGGTCAAATTAAGAAAATCACAGTGACACTATTCATAAGCAGAGGTCTTAAAATGGCTATGTTGAAAATTTGGTGAAAAAATTCCTAAAAAAAATGACTGTTTTACGAGTGTGCGTTGCGCAGTTCCTATGCACTCTCGTAAGAGTCGTGAATTTCAATATTTTCACTCCAGATTTCAACATTGCCATTTTACCACACCTCCTTATGAGCAGTACAGCTGTCATTTTTACATCTTGCCCAAAATGTGTTTCGCCATGTGGCGCTATAATGGCGCAGTCGATCTTGAGGAAATCAATGTATGGGACACATTAAGAAAATCACAGTGACACTGTTCATGAGCAGAGGTCTTAAAATGGCTATGTTGAAAATTTGGTGAAAAAATTCCTAAAAATGACTGTTTTATGAGTGTGCGTTGCGCAGTTCCTATGCATGCTTGTAAGTTTGCGAATTTAATATTTTTCACTCCAGATTTTCAACATTGCCATTTTATTACACTTCCTTATGAGCAGTGCAGCTGCCATTTTTCATATGTCGCCCAAAATGTGTATTCGCACATGTAGCACACAATGGTGCTGTTGGTGTGCGAAAGCAATGTTTGGGGCAGATTACGAAAATCACAGTTACACTGTTCATGAGCAGAGGTCTTGAAATGGCTATGTTGAAAATTTGGTGACAAAAGTCCATAAAATGACTGTGTTATGAGTGAGTATTGCGCAGTTTCCACGCACCCTCGTAAGTTCATGACTTTGTAATATTTTCAGTCCAGATTTTCACCAGTGGCATTTTTCCACACTTCCTTATGAACAGTACAGCTGTCATTTTTCACAACATGGTCAAGTGTGTTTTCATACTTTCAGCGCAGAGATGCGTGGTCGCTGTGGAAATCATTGTTCGGACAGATAAAAATCACAGTGACACTGTTCATGATCGGAGGCACCAAAATGCCTGAGTTGACAATCTGCTGTAAAAATTCCCAATCTAATTATATTACGGTGTGCATTGCAAAGTTTCTGTACGCCGTGACTTCACCAGTTTTTAATATTTTACTGCAGATTTGCAACATTGCCATTTTTTACCCCTCCCCATGAACAGTACAGCTGTCATTTTGTACATCCTGTTCGGAATGTTTTTGCACCTGTGGTACTAAATGCCATGGTCGCTGTGCATAAGCAGCTTTCGGCTAACAAACTGATATTGCCACTGTTCATGAGGTGGGGTCACAAAAAAACCATGTTGAACATTTGGAGTGAAAATACCAACAAATGCCTGAGGTATTAGGATTTCCAACCATAACACCCAACCCTGTAGAGAATGACAGGCATCAGGGGTGTGACTTGGGATTCTTGCCTGTAATGCTCATACCATTCCACACCCTGCAGCCAGTGAGAGGCATCGAGGTATGCCTTAGACTCTTCGGCCCCAAAGTGCACCCCATTCTCCTATATCGCACCCATCTCACCGTATTTCCTAATGGAATACGGTACGCATAAGGGCCAAAGACCCCAAGGAATACTGTGACACTTGTCAGTGTCTGCAGGGTGTGGTGTGGTGAAATGGCGTGGCCGTTATGCTTGGCGACCCAAAGGCACACCCCAATGCCTGTCACTCTCTGCAGGGTGGTGGTGGAGTTGGCTTCAGTTCAGTACTTCACTGTCATTCCTATTACGCAGCTCTGTAACTTTTACACTACCACTGCCAATGCCAGCAACCAAACATTCGGCATTGACAAATGCTTGTTTTCTTTCTGATATGGTGCAAACTCCTGCCAAAATGTGGTTCTTTTAAGAAAACAAAGAAGGACATCAGTTTTCCTCTTACTCTCTTTTTTTATGGGCTGCTCATGTCTAAAGTACTTAGTCTATTCCATATTCCATGCTGTTTTCTCCCATCATCATTCTTGTTTCCGTTCTTCATGCTCTTATTTATTCTTTATACTGTTTTAATATACTGTATCCCACATTCCACTTTGTAGTAATGATTCTAATTGATACCAGACAACCTACGAACTTCTCACCTCACCATAGTGTGAAAGAAAACCTCATGTGGCACCCAAGAACAACCCTCTGGCTGGCATTACTGACCGAATAAGCCATAAGAGACCCCTTATCTGGACTGGATTTTTAGGAGGTTTATAATTCTCCTTCATGAAGATCACAGGTTTTATGCTCCGCCCTTGGTTATGCACTGGTAGTATTGGTGATCCTTATCTTGGAAGGATTGTTAAACTGGCAGCCAGCATGTTGGAGCATTGCAAATCTCCAAAGATGCTATTTCAGAAGTTGCAACACACAGCTGATCCTATTGTTGATGTCAGCCCAGGGTTTTTGGGATACTATGCTAGTGGTTCCTGCTTACACTGTGGCAGAATGTTGGGAAAAGGAGTCGAGGCAGACATGTAACCGCAATGATGGATGAAGTATTACAACTGTTGCCATGAGGTTGTCTGGATAGTTACAGATATTTTACTCCATTTCTAAAGGAAGTCTCTCTGGTAGCCCTACAGTGGTACTGCAGCCAGACAGGAAATGTGTTTTTTGTAACTTTTTTATTTATGCTCCCCCTACCCGCAGCACTCCACTCCCTTCAGGAGACACCTATGGCCTTCTAGTCCCTGCCCTCTTACCTGGAGCCTGGAGCAGTCCATCACCCATGTAGCTATGGCTTGCCCCCCAGGTGGGTATGAGGTGGGGGCCCTTACACCCCGAAGTCTTCTGGTTTCATTGGGATGCCATTGCCGGGACAGGTAGGGGCACTGGGGATTGGGGTCTGGTTTGGTGCTCCGTCTACCTGGGAATGCTGCAAGTGATATTTCTGGTGTTCTGGGGCATGATGTGTTCCCTGACATCAAGGCGCTGAGTGCAGATGTCCATTACACCACCCCTTGCTAGTGGCTTGGGCTTGCTGTACTTCGGGTCTCCACCTGGGGTCAGACAAGCACCGAGCCCTGGTTCCCCTCTCCCCCCCGCCCCCGGAGAAGATGAGCTATCCCTGGGATGCTCCCCCGGCTGGCCCTCCAGCTCCTGGGCTCGTTCTCAAACCCAGGTCACTGGCATCATGAGTGGAAATCCAACTCTGCACTGACGGGCTGGCAGGCAGGAAATTTCTGTACTGATATCACAGAAATTTTAGGAAATATCTGGAGATGTCAAGTGTTCTAACTATATCATGAAATATCCCTAGATACTGATATGCTAGACTGTAATAAAGCAATTTACAGCTTTGAGGAAGGAACTGATTCATCTGTACAGATTACTGAATTTGAAATTAATAATATATTAAAAAAGGGTTAAATAATAACAGGAGTCCTTGTCCAGATTGTATACCAGCAGATGTTTATAATAGTGTCCCCATCTAGCAGGTTCCAATACTTCAAAAACTCTTTCACTTAAATGTAATTACTAAAATCATACCTGAAGAATGGAGGGGGAAACATAGAAACATAGAAACATAGAATTTGACGGCAGATAAGGACCGCTTGGCCCACCCAATCTGCCCATTTCCCTACCTAATGGATAAGCTGCAGATCCTAGTTAACCAGCAGCCTACTTCTTCCAACCCAACCCCCTAGAATTGCCTTATGACTGTCCCATGCATGCTTGAATTCCACTACTGTTTTTGACTCCACAACCTCCTCCGGAAGGCAGTTCCATGCATCCACAACCCTCTCTGTGAAAAAATACTTCCTTAAATTACCTCTGAGCCACCCCCCCATCTTCAAATTGTACCCCCTTGTTTTTGGACACCTCTTTTTTTGAAAGATGCTACCCTTTTGGACTTTGTTGATTCCCTTGAGGTACTTGAAAGTTTCTATCATGTCCCCCCTCTCCCTCCTTTCCTCGAGGCTATACATATTAAGCTCCTTAAGTCTCTTTTCATATGTCTTCTGGTGCAGACCCTGCACCATTTTAGTTGCCCTCCTTTGGACAGCTTCCATCCTGTCTATGTCTTTGCGGAGATTGGGTCTCCAGAACTGCATGCGGCACTCCAGATGGGGTCTCACCAGCTGTCTGTACAGAGGGATAATAACTTCCTGTTTTCTACTGGTGATGCCTCTCCCTATGCATCCCAGTATCCCCCCAGCCCTCCTTGCTGCCCTCTCACATTGCTTGCCCACCTTTAGGTCATCTGATATGACTACCCCCAGGTCCCTTTCCATTTTTGTTGTTGTTAGTATCTCACCCCCCACTGTGTACTCTTCCCCTGGGTTTTTGTTTCCCAGGTGCATTACCTTGCACTCCTTAGCATTGAATCTAAGCTGCCATACATTTGAACTTTCCTCTAACCTTGCCAAATCCCTTCTCATCCTTTCCACCCCACCTTGTGCATCAACTCTGTTGTAGATCTTTGTGTCATCTGCAAAGAGACATACTTTTCCTTCCAGTTCCTTTTCAATGTCACTTATAAAGACATTGAAGAGGACTGGTCCTAGTACTGAACCCTGCGGTACCCCACTAGTAACTCCCCGTTCTTCAGAGTGGACTCCATTTACTATTACTCTCCGTGTCGCATTCTCCAGCCAATTCTTTACCCAGGCTGTCGTCTTGGGACCCACTGCCAGGCTGGCTAATTTGTATATTAATCTTTTGTGTGGACTGTGTCAGATGCCTTGCTAAAGTCTAGGTAGGCCATGTCCACAGCCCTCCCTGATCTACTACTTTGGTCACCCAGTCAAAGAAATCTATCAGATTCTGCCTGGCATGACCTTCCTGCTGTGAATCCATGCTGCCTTGGGTCCTGTGCCCTCTGGCCTCTAGATACTCGACAATTCTTTCCTTCAGAAGTGATTCCATCATTTTCCCTATCACTGAGGTTAAACTAACAGGTCTGTAGTTTCCTGCTTCTGCCTTGCTCCCACTTTGTGAAGGGAATCACATCTGCCCTCCTCCAGTCCTCGGTACCACCCCATCCTCCCATGATTTGTTAAAGAGGGTAGTCAGTGGTGTCACTAGTTCTACCCTTAGTTCTTTTAGAATTCTGGGATGAATCCCATCAGGCTCCATTGCTTTGTCCACCTTCAGTTTTAAGAGTTCTTTCATAACCCTTTCTTCTGTAAATGGGCTGGTATCAACTTCTGTATCCAGAGTGTTTCTACTGTTTGTTTTAGGTACCTCCCCCTCTTCATTTGTAAATACTGAGCAAAGATATTTGTTTAGTATCTCTGCCTTTTCACAGTCACCCTCTGCCCACCCTCCCTCCCCTTTATTAAGCCTCACTATCTCTCCCTTGGTCTTCCTTCATCCCTGATGTACCTATAAAAGGTTTTATCCCCTTCTTAACTGAGTTGGCTATTTTTTCTCGGTTTGGGCCTTTGCTGTTCTGACTGCCTTCCCAGCTTCCTTTTGCTTTAACTGATACAGTTCTCTGTCCTGCTCCTTCTGTGATTCCTTGTACTTCCTGAATGCTTTCTTTTTCTCTTGAACCTTCACTGCCACTTCCCTTGAGAACCATAGTGGTTTCTTACATCGTTTCATTTTATTTGCTTCACACAAAGGCTTGTTACCTCGCCCATTTGCTAGTGCATTCCTTAGGCACTCACCCATTTTGGCAAAGTCAGCCCTCCTAAAGTCCAGTACTTTTGCCTTTGTATGGCTTGACTCTATTGCTGTGTTTATTGTGAACCATACTGTTCGATGGTCGCTAGTTCCCAGATGGCTACCCACTTCTACATCTGTGATCCTCTCTCCATCTCCATTTGAGAGAACCAGGTCTAAGATTGCTCCCTCTCGAGTGGGCTCCAATACTAGTTGTCTAGGCATGCCCCTGTAGGGCATCTAGAATAACCCCACTCTTCAAGTGGCTGCTGCAACTGCATTCCAGTTAACATCTGGCATATTCAGATCACCCATCAGCAATATCTCCCTTTTTCTGCCATTCTAAGTATACTTTCTATCATTTCCTTGTCTATTTCCTCCCCCTGAGAAGGGGGTCTGTATAAAACCCCTGTGAAGATTGTGGTGCCATTGCCGGACTCCAAATTTACCCACAGTGCTTTTCTTCTCCTCCCTGTTTACTCTTTTGTTCTGTTGCTTTGATTCCTTCCCTTATGTAAAGAGCTACTCCTCTTCTTCTTTTACCTTCCCTGTCCCTCCTGTAGATAGTGTATCCTGGTATGTTTACGTCACAGTCATGGTTTTGTGTGTACCATGTTTCTGTGACTGCCACAATATCCAGATGTTCCTTCTCTAGCAAGGCCACTAATTCAGGAAGCTTGTTACTCAGACTACGGGCATTGGTACACATTGCTCTCCATTTTTTGATGGCTTTACCGTCTGTTGCAGCATCCCCACTGACCTTTCTACCTCGGTCTTTTTCTCATTTAGTACCCTGTTTTGTAGGGAGAGGCTGGGATTTTCCTGCTGCTTATCAGTGCCTCCCCCCTTGACTAGTTTAAAAGCTTGCCAATGAAGCATTTAAACCAATTTCTCAAAAGACTTGTTCCCTTCCTGGACAGATGCAGACCATTCTGCCAGTATAGGCTGGTATCCCTCCAGGTGAAACCCCAGTCCCCAATGAAGCCAAACCCCTGTGCTCCACATCATTTTTTCACCCATTCATTAAACTGCATGGTGCAAAGTACCCTCGCCTCACCCATGCCATTGACAGGCAGCACCTCTGAGAAGGATACTGTGTGTGCTACTTGTCTTAGGCCCCTCCCCAACTCTACATAGTCCTCCTGCACTGCTCTAATCTCATGATGAGCCAAGTCATTTGTCCCTAGGTGGACAATGATGTCCAGCTCAGACTTCCGTGCAGCTGTTCTCGTGATCCTGAGGATTATTATAGAGACAAATAGTATAGAGATAATCCCAAAACAACTGGAAGGCAGTTGAACCAAAGACAATCAGACCTAACATTGTGGTTTACAATGCTGTAACAGTATTCACCAAAAACATATTAACACGTAATAGTGATAATTGATTATTGTTTACAATACAAATGAAATTAGGCTGAAGCAAGTCACGAAGTCAAGCCTTGCTTTTGTCACTTGTGAGCCTGTTTTTGTGACATGTTAATCCTCTTTTGTCAGATATATGGGGGTATGTGATAGTCACTAATGAGATATACTATTTAGTGTCATGAGTGGGCAGAGACCTATTGAAACTCATGAGTGGTTGTGAACCCTGAATACTTACCCCTTTCTCCCATACTATACCTGTCCTACCTTACTTACTCACGGAATAGGGTGAGCATTGGGGTTCACAACCCCAAGACACACCCCTCCGGCCTGTTCCTGGATACAGGGTGGGGTTGGGGTCTTAGACTTGGAAACCCTAAGGTTGTACTTCTCTACGTTTCATGCTTTAACCCCAATGGTGCATTAATGTACTTTTTTTGCAGAGAATTTTCTTACTTTTTGAGAAAGTATAATTTCCCTACTTTTATTGCATTAACCCTAATAGTGCATTAACATAGTTTTTTTGCAGTGTGTGTATATATATATATATATATATATATATATATATGTGTGTGTGTGTGTATATACACACATCAGAAATGTATTTAACTTTTTGGAATGTTAAGAGGCACCCTATAAAGGTGCTAAATGTGTTTCATGTAAAAGTTTAAATAAATTAAAAAAATGCTATAATCTGGTAGCAAATTTTCCACATTGGTTACCTTCCCTTATTTTCATCTGCAAACTTCTGTGTAACTAGAAAATTTAAATTTTCAGCCCTGTCATGACAATCACCATGCTGCTGGTTAGTGATGTGGGCAAGGACAGGCGCAGGACTTCTATATCTCAAACAAAAGTATTTTACAGTCATCCGGTTCAGGGGAAGGGTGAAAAAACATCCACCCCATTCCATCAGTAAATAAGCTGAGATGTGTATAGTGTATGCAATTGGGGTGAGCACTAGGGTTGAAAACCCAAAAGCACACCCCATGTCTGATCTGCAAAGATGCAGAAGAGGTCAAACCATAGTGTTTTTTCCTATTGCTGCCTGCAGGATGGGGGTGGGGTGATATGGTTGGGAACCCTAACACCATGTTTTCCTACTTTTGTTGCTTTAACCCTAACTAGTGCATTAACAACATTTTTTCCACTGAATTTCCTCACATTTTGAGATAGTATAATCATATCCTCTTTTGCATATGGGAGCACAGGGCCCTCTAGACCCTGCACTTCCATCCCTTCATAGATGCATATGCCTACAGTATGTTGCTGTGGTAGTACTTGGCCCTGCCAAAACAGCCATTTATTTCCTTCATTGTATGGCTTGATAAAGTTCCAATGTTATTTTAAGGGAGTTTGAATTTTTGGAAAGCTTTTTTATATTGCCCCTAAATGTTTTTTTTGAGGGGGGGTTGTGTTATTCTTAAGGTAGCCATTAGCACCTTTGTTTTGATATATTGAGTGTTGCTTTAGTCTAAATGTTAAGGGAGTTATGGCTTGTTAAAGTTCCAATGTTATCCTATGAGAATTAACATTTTTTTAATTTTTATGGTGTTTTTATTTGGACCCTAGTTTATTTTTTGGGGGTATGTATTATTCTTGTACTACTCATTGTGCCTTTTGTCTTGATATATAGATTGTCCCTTAAGTCCAAATATTGAGGGAGTTATGGCTTGTTGAAGTTTAAATGTGAGGGGGAAAAAAACAATGTCCAAAATATTTTTTCGTATAAAGGAATCCTTTTTTGTATCAAACAAAAAACCCATACCAAATAGGATGCCTTTCATACGGAAAAGAATTTGACTTAGTTTTTCCATTCTTTTTGTATGCTTTTTAAAGCAAATAAAAATGATACATTCATACAAAAAAATGGGAAAAAATAAGACCAAATTTTTTTTCATATGAGGGCATTTTTTTTTCAAATGAATGAAAAAAGCATACAAAAAAGAATGGGCAAAAACACTAAGTCTAAAATCTTTTTTCGTATGAGGGCATCCTTTTTTTTATGAACAAAAAAAAGCATACACAAAAGGATGCCTTCATATGAAAAAATAATTTGCAGTAGTTTTTTTGCCCATTCTTTTTTCATATGAAGGCATCCTTTTTCATGCGCTTTTTTTTTTATTCATACATAAAAAGAATGCCTTCATATGAAAAAAGAATGGGAAAAAAAACAAAGTCCAAATTGGTTTTTTGTATTAAGCTATACATTTTCATATGTATCAATTCTTTTTTCCTATGCCCATATGAAAAAAGAAAATTGGCGCATGAAAAAGGATTTTTAAATGTTAAAAAATAAATTTCTGGATAATTTTTCCAGAAACTAAGTGCAGAATCCATCTAATGGGGTATTGATTAGCAAGATGCATGTGTTGGTGTGTGTGCAATATGTCATTTTTGTTGGGTTTAAAATTATTTTTTTAAAACAGAAACAAAATGGCAGTCATGCAAAAAAAAATATTTTTTCCTCATGAAAAAGGATTGCCCCCATACAAAAAGGAAACCTTTTTTGTATGGACCAAATTATTTTTCGTTTCTATTGGCTAGCCAAAAAAACTATTCTGAGCATGCTTAGAACTGACATTTTAAAATGTAATACCTCTGGAATGGATTAACATTTTTTCACCAAACCTGTGAAAGTCACATCGTTGGGCCAAGCCCTTTGTACCCTGACATTTTCAGACCAAAATTCTAAAACATCTGGGCACTAGGTGATAAAAAACAGCAATTTTTTTAACATTCTTTGCTATCCGGATAGACGTAGAAACATAACATAGAAACATAGACTTTGATGGCAGATAAGGACTGATTGGCCCACCTAGTCTGCCCATTTCCCTTCCTATTGGATAAGCTGCATATCCTAGTTAACTAAAAGGCTACTTCTTCCTACCCCCCACTAGAATTGCCTTATGTCTGTCCCATACATTCTTGAATTCCCCCACTGTTTGTGAACCCACTACCTCCTCAGGAAGGCCATTCCATGCATCCACCACCCACTCTGTGAAAAAATACTTCCTTACATTGCCCCTGAGTCATCCCTCCTCTATCTTCAAATTGTGCCCCCTTGTTCTTGCACATCTCTTTTTCTGAAAGATGCTACCCTCTTGGACTTTGCTGAGTCCCCTGAGGTACTTGAAAGTTTATATCATGTCCCCCTCTCCCTCCTTTCCTCAAGGGTATATAGATTAAGCTCCTTTAGTCTCTCTTTGTGTGGTGTCTGGTGCAGACCCTGCACCATTTTAGTTGCCCTCCTCTGGACTGCATCCATCATGTCTATGTCCTTGTGGAGATGGGGTCTCCAGAATTGCATGCAATACTCCAGATGGGTTCTCATCAACTGTCTATACAGAGGGATTACAACTTCCTGTTTTCTACTGGTGATGCATAGAAACATAGATTTTGATGGCAGATAAGGACCACTTGGCCCACATAGTCTGCCCATTTCCCTACCTATTCGATAAGCTGCAGATCCTAGTTAACTAGCAGCCTACTTTCTCCTTACCCCCCTCCTACCCCCCACTTTAATTGTCTTATGTCGGTCCCATGCATTCTTGAATTTCTCCACTGTTTTTGACCCCACAACCTCCTCAGGAAGGCTGTTCCATGCATCCACCACCTCTCCGTGAAAAAATACTTCCTCACATTGCCCCAAGGCCATCCCACCTCTATCTTCAAATTGTGCCCCCTTGTTCTTGTACCTCTCTTTTTTTGAAATATGTTACCCTCTTGGACTTTGTTGATTCCCTTGAGGTACTTGAAGGGTTTTGTCATGTCCTCCCCCCTTTCCTCAAGGGTATACATATTAAGCTCTTTTAATCTCTCTTCTTATGGCTTCTGATGCAGACCCTGCACCATTTTGGTTGTCCTCCTCTGGACTGCCTCCATCCTGTCTATGTCCTTGCAGGGGTGGGGTCTCCAGAACTGCACACAGTACTCCAGATGGGGTCTCACCAACGGTCTGTACAGAGGGATAACAACTTCCTGCTTTATACTTGTGATGCCTCTCCCTATGCATCCCAGAATCCCCCAGTCCTCCTTACTGCCTTCTTGCATTGCTTGCCTACCTTAAGGTCATCTGATGTGAGTACCCCCAGGTCCTATTCCATTTTTGTTGTTGTTAGTACCCCCCCCCATTGTTTACTCTTCCTCTGGGTTTTTGTTTCCCAGGTGCATTACTTTGCACTTCTTTGCAGTGAAACTAAGCTGCCATTCTCTTGACCATTGCTCCAACCTTACCAAGTTCCTTTTCATCCTTTCCACCCCTCCTTGTGTATCAGCCCTTTTGCAGATCTTTGTGTTGTCTGCAAAGCATACATTTCCTTTCAGCCCCTCTACAATGTCACCTATGAAGACATTAAAGAGTACCAGTCCCAGTACTGAGCCCTGTGGTACCCCACTACTAACTCTCCTTCCTCCAGAGTGTGCTCTGTTTACTATCACCCTCTGCATCCTGTTGTCCAGTCAATTTGCTACCCAGGCTACCACCCTGGGACCCACTCCCAGGCTGGATAACTTGTTTATTAATCTTTTGTGTGGTACTGTGTCAAATGCCTTGCTAAAGTCTAAGTAGGCCATATCTACAGCCCCTCCCTAGTCTATTATTTTGGTCACCCAGTCAAAGAAACCTATTTGATTCATCTGACATGACCTTCTCACTGTGAATCCATGCTGCCTTTGGTCTTGTACAAGTCCCACTGGCCTCTAGGTACTCAACAATTCTTTCTTTCAGAAATGATTCAGTCATTTTCCCTACCACAGAGGTCAACCAGATCTGTATTTTCCTGCCTGTGACTTGTTCCCACTCTTGTGAAGGGGGATTACATCCACCTTCCTCCAGTCCTCAGGTACCACACCATCCTCCCATGATTTGTTAAAAAGGGTAGTCAGTGTGGTGTCACTAGGTCTCCCCTTAGTTCTTTTAGAATTCTGGGGTGAATCCTGTCGGGTCCCATTGCTTTGTCCACCTTGAGTTTTAAGAGTTCTTTCAGGACCCTTTCTTCTGGGAAAGGACTGGTATTGACCACCTGTTCAGAGTGCTTCTATTGTTTGGATTAGGTACCTCCCCTCTTCTTCACACAAAAGCGTGTTGCCTCTATGATGGCAGTTTTGATTTTTCCCCATTGTTCTTCCACCCCTCCTTCCTGCCCATTTGCTAGTACATGCCTTAGGCACTCCCCCATTTTACCAAAGTCAGCCCTTCTAATGTCCAGTACCCTCATTTTTGTATGGCTTGACTCCACGGTTATGTTTATCGTGAACCACACTGTGTGGTGGTGCTTGTTCCCAGATGGCTACCCACTTCTAAATCCGTGATCCTCTCTCTGTCTCAGAATCCACACATCAGACCAGAATGAAACTTGTTACATCCATAGGTCTACCCATGAAACTATGCTTGCTAATATTTGTGCAAATCTGTTGAACAGTTGCAGATATATAGTTAAAGTGCAAAATGTTAAGGTTTAACATAGAACCCCCTGCTCAACCCTAACTATAGTTGCTCTACCGCGCTATGATATATATTCACTCACTTGTACACATACATCTACATATACAGAGCAGGTTAACAGGACCCACACAATGTGTGCCATTCCAGGGCAATGATATATGGCTGGCAACTGAAAATAATGTGTCAGTGATAAGTACACTTATAGGGTTAATCAAGCCCTGCATATCAAGTTTCAGAAATATGTTCTGAATGTTAACAGTGTATATCCTGTTTCCTGTGACATTTTCAAGTCAGTCATGAATGAAAAAAACAAGAACCAACATGTTTGCCCTCCCCCCACCACCAGAAACTGCCCCGAGCACAAGAGTGAAAAATAAAAAAACAATCTGCACCTTCACCCAACCTCTTTTACCCATGCTACCCTTCTCACATCTCCCCAAGTTAAACAACCCCCCACCCTCATGCATCCTCTAGCACCGATGCCACCCTCCTCCCCCACCTCCAAGTAAAAACCATCCACCCACCCTAACCCTCCTCTAGCATAAATGACAATCTTCTCCCAACATGGCCAGTCCTATAGAAACATAGAATTTGTTGGCAGATAAGGACTGATTGGCCCACCTAGTCTGCCCATTTCCCCTACCTAATGGCTAAGTTGCAGATCTTAGTTAACTAACAGCATATTTCTTCCTACCCCCCCCACTAGAATTGCCTTATGTCTGTCCCATGCATTCTTGAATTCCCCCACTGTTTTTGACTCCCAGTACCTCCTCAGGAAGACTGTTCCATGTATCCACAACACTCTCCATGAAAAAATACTTCCTCACATTACCTCTGAGTCTTCCCCCTTCTATCTTCAAATTGTGCCCCCTTGTTCTTGCACATCTCTTTTTCTGAAAGATGCTACCCTCTTGAACTTTGCTGATTCCCTTGAGGTACTTGAAAGTTTCTATATAGAAACATAGAAACATAGAATTTGACTGCAGATAAGGACCGCTTGGCCCACCCAGTCTGCCCATTTTCCTACCTAATGGATAAGCTGCAGATCCTAGTTAACCAACAGCCCACTTCCCCCCTCCAAGATTATACATATTAAGCTCCTTTACTCTCTCCTTATATGTCTTCTGGTGTAGACCCTGCACCATTTTAGTTGCCCTCCTCTGGACAGCCTCCATTCTGTCTATGTCCTTGTGGAGATGGGGTCTCCAGAACTGCACACAGTACTCCAGATGGGGTCTCACCAACTGTCTGTACAGAGGGATAACAACTTCTTGTTTTCTACTGGTGATGCCTCTCCCTATGCATCCCAGTATCCTGCCAGCCCTCCTTACTACCTTCTCACATTGCTTGCCCACCTTAAGGTCATCTGATATGACTACTCCCAGGTCCCTTTCCATTTTTGTTGTTGTTAGTATTTCACCCCCCATTGTGTACTCTTCCCTTGGGTTTTTGTTTCCCAGATGCATTACTTTGCACTTCTTTGCATTGAATCTGAGCTGCCATACATTTGACCATTCCTCCAACCTTGCCAAGTCCCTTCACATCCTTTCCACCCCACCTTCTGTATCGATCCTGTTGCAGATTTTTATGTTGTCTGCAAAGAGACAAACTTTTCCTTCCAGTCCATCTGCAATGTCACTTATAAAGGCATTAAAGAGGACCAGTCCCAGTACTGATCCCTACGGTACCCCACTAGTAACCCCCCTTTCTTCAGAGTGGACTCCGTTTACTGTTATCCTCTGCGTCCTGTTTTCCAGCCAATTATTTACCCAGGCTACCACCATGGGGCCCACTCCAAGACTGGCTAACTTGTATAATAATCTTTTGTGTGGGACTGTGTCAAATGCCTTGCTAAAGTCTAGGTAGGCCATGTCCGCAGCCCCTCCCTGGTCTACTACTTTGGTTATCCAGTGAAAGAAATCTATTAGATTTTTCTAACACAGCCTTCCTGCTGTGAATCCGTGCTGCCTTGGGTCCTGTGCCCCAGTGGCCTCTAGGAACTTAACAATTATTTTCTTCAGAAGTGATTTAATCATTTTCCCTACCACTGAGGTCAAACTAACAGGTCTGTAGTTTCCTGCCTCTGTCTTGCTCCCATTTTTGTGAATGGGAATCACATCCGACTTCCTCCAGTCCTCAGGTACCACACTATACCTATGACTGTCCCACAGTGATGACTGGCGCAGACCTCCTTCCACCTCAGTCAGTCATCGTCTTCTCCTCAGTCCCCTGTTACCAACTGATAATGTAAAAGAAAAATAATGAAATCTGCTGTGCATGAGCTGGGACTAAGTTTGGTAAAGTAAAAAAAAATAAATAAATAATTTGGTGTCCCTAAAAACATATTTTATGGCCAAATTCAACCACCACAGTTTGGTGGTCATGGGAGAGGGTAGGTATGCATCCTGACACTTAAATTTTGTAAAACTAAATTGAATAACAAAAGAAATAAAAAAATGGGTGCTAAAAAAAGTTGTATATCTCAAAAAACATGAACTGCAGAAGCTCAGGGACTTAGAATTTTTTCAGTTTTTTCTACCTTACATTATTTATTTTGCCCTGATTTTGTTTAATCTTTTCATTAATTCAAGACTTTCATTTTCCAAAAGTGACCAGAACTGATATAGAACATCTTGCATATGTTGATGGCCTGGTCTTATTGTCCAGTTCCTGGTTGTGATTACAAAGGTAGATAAATTCCAATATCTCTGCATCCAAAATTCTTTAAAACTAAACGGAGCTGAGCTGGCCAGTGGCATGGAGTGCTGAGGGACTTGCACCTAACCTGCCACCATACTGGCAACCAGGGTTTGGGAGTGACGTTGGTAGCTGGAGGTCTGCCGGGGGCAGAGGATTGAGTGTCCCAAGGACTTTGTTCTCTCCTCTCCTGAGGAGGAGTGACTAAGCTGTCTTGGCCTTTGACTGTCTCTGGGTAGAGACTCAGGTGTAGTGCAGACTCCAAGAGACTTGATGGGTGGTCTGCGGTTCTGTGGTGAATATGCTCCTCCGTGCATGTTCACTTGTATGTTGCAGCAGCCAGGGGAATAGAGAGAAAATGGGTAATAGAGTCAGGTGGTCTTAGTGAAGCCTTGCCCACTCTCCCTCAGGCCACACAACCACTCTGTCCCTGGGGCACTTCTGGACCATGCACCAGGGGGAGGACAGCCTCCCTTCTCTGGCCCTGCTGTAGGTAGGAATACACAGGGGACTTAGGCACCCAGGACAGAGGAAGGAGGTCGCTGGTCAGGGGCAGGGATGAATGGTGGCCTGCATGACCCCAAGGAGAAAAAAGCTTTATGTCAAAACTAAAACTAAGAAAAAAGAAAGAAAAAAAAAGTCATATTTAGAATGAGGAAGAAAAAGTTTCCTAAATTCTATATTGAAAATATTCTCATTGAAACTCAAATGTTCTGTCTATTTAGGTGTCAGACTTTCAGCAGATATATCCGGGAAATTTCATATTGATATGCTCCAGAGCAGAATGTCCAAAGCAACTAATGCATTAAAGTTGTTCAATCATAACATAGAAACATAGAAGGTGACAGCAGATAAGGATCGTGTTGGCCCACCTATTCTGCCCCTTTTCCCTACCTAATGCAATACCACCAGCCCCAGTTGATCATAAGTAGGGAATACAGTTAAAGTGGTGATAACCATCCTAAATGCAAAAACAAGATCTTCTTTACCCTATATTTCAGCGATATGGCATTATACAGACATAATTACATTGGAACCTTATTTGGCCAAACTATATGGATATCTTCTGAGAGTCCCTGTTTATGTAAGACAAGATGTATTACGTGCAGAGTTGGGCCAAATGCCTCTATCTCCATTCTTTTATGAAAAACAAATCTCCTTCTGGACACATGTATGTTAGAAGAATGCCATTATCCACAGATCTGTCCAAAGGAATAAATATCCTACTCTTTTAAATGATTTATATGCCTTATGACTAGCTTAATAAAACATATAGGCCCAGATATTCAAACTGCGCCCCAAAAGTGCGCAATAGCAGGAGCAAGCGCAAGTCTATTGTGCCCATGTGCAACAGATGTGATATTCAAAAAAGGAGCAGGCCAAATTGCGCCTACAGCCAATGTCTGAATATCGACAACCTGCGCCATAGCTAACTAGGGAGGAAGCTGAGCAGATATGATGCGCTATGGCTAATATGACAAACGCTGAGCAGTCCAGAGGCGCCATAGCGCAAGCGGAGCCCCCAGCTGCAGAGCAATGTAACAGCACAATCAGGGAGGTAGGGGCCACCACCCATGCCACAGATGGGCACAGGAACACACAGCAGAACAGACATTGCCCCCCACACCCCAAGCACTGCACAACCAGGGGAGGGCTGGAATAACCACTGGTCCATGGAGACAAGCAACCAACCCACAGCCTGGCCATGGTGCCCCATCACACCTACCGGCAAGCTGGGACTGGCACGCAAGGAGGGCAGACCACCCTGTGCCACACCATCCCCAGTGCACAGCACACCCTGCACCGTGACCCCAGACACCCCCATGAGCAGTGACCACCACTGCAGGAATCCCCATGCATGCCACCACCCCCACAGTGACAATGCAACCCTATGCACCACAGAACCATGCAAGCCAGCCCCACCATGAGCACCCATCAGCAGGTTGCAGCACACGGCAATGCAACAATGGCAGACAAATGCCACCACGCACATTCTCCTGAGGTACTACTGAGAGACCAACCATGCATTGGCACAAGAGTGACCCCATATTGGATGGCCGTGTAGTTGACACCTCCCCCAGTGGTACAGCGCTCCGCACAGTATTCCAGTAACACACCCTGGCCCACCACTGGCCACAACAGCCAGCACAGACACCCACAGTGGTGTGTGGAAGCATGCACCACACCAGATGCCACACAGTGTCTGGACAGACACCCACCTATACCCAAGGGCACAACAACACATGGATGCAGTGGTGGGGCAACCAAGCCTCCATTGTGGGCCCATGTAAGCTGTGTACACACAACCTGCAGTCCACCATGGCACTGGAGTGCCAACCACCCTGCGCAGGCACCATGGACCAATACCCCACCATGTGTCATCCGGAGCACAAGCCACAGACAGTGGGGCACATGCCCTGCAACACACACAAGCCACAGCATGGAGGTGGGACAATGACCGTGTTGCCCACAGTGCCACCTGAGCCAGGCATGCACCATACCAGTGACATGGGCAACCCAGCAAAGCAACAGGTACAGTGTCTGCCCTGCAGGGAATGCCACCACTGACATGCCAGCAGATCATGCAGGTCACAGACAGGCATGTGTGTCAGCTGCACAGGCCATGGACGGGCCGATGGGTGCACCATGGACACAGAGCACTCGCCATGGACCATTGCACACAGTCATCCAGTGCATAGGGAACAACACACACAACACACACTGACTGATATCTACCCCCACACCATAGACACCTCCACACGGACACACACACATATCCATGACTGCACCACCCCTGATGCCATGCACACCACTGCAGCTGAGCACCTATAGTCCGCTGCAAATCAGAGACCACCACGGTATTCATAGAAAAGTAATACGTATTGTAAAAATAAAGAAATCAACTATTTACACGAACAAGAACTATATACATATTTTTTGGGGGACACAAAAAAGGTGGGGTGGGCAGGGGAAGGGTGGACAAATGGGATGGGATAGGAGGGTGTGAGGGTGGGTCCGGGGGATGGGAGGTCAGGGATCAAGGACTATTGTTGCCCATGCTGGTCCAGACTCTAGCTCCCCCTCTCTCTGTGCCTCCGAAGGACCACTGATTCATCAGTCCATCTCAAGATCGACACTGTCTCCCATGCCAGGGTGAGGAGTTCCTGCAGGGTGTCCCTAATTTCCTTCAGATGTCTCGCACCTAGGACAAGGGAGCACAGTCAACAGGTGTGAATGCACAACCCCATACAGCCCGCCCACTGTGCATGGCATACAGCCATGGGACATACCACTGTGATGGTGTGTGACCAGCCGCAGTGATCACGTCCACAGGACCTGCCCGCCCAGGCACATACAGCCATGCGGAACGCTGCACACACCCACCAGCCAAGTCACGCACAGCACCACCGTGGCCGTCTAGTGACATGGCTATGTGGTGCAAAGGCAGTGGCACAGCCATGCACCTGGTGCACGCATGCACCACCAGTGATGCACACCCAGACATGCATTGCCACTGGACAGTGTTGACTGTAACCAGTGGCATGCATGGCAGTGATGTCAATGAATGGTGGCCATGCCCCGCTGCCCACCTTGCCACACAGCATGCAATATTAATCATGGATGTCTGTCACTCACCCTCATTGGGCTGGTCAGGTGGCCGTTGTTGACCCTCGCCCGCCTGGCTGTGGCTTCCACCACCCTCTGCTCCGCACGCATGTGGCATACTTAATCCAGGCCTGTGGGGACAAAAAGGTGAGAAGAACATCAGTGCAGTCCCGAAGCAAAGTCCCCCTGCCCCAAGGAGTGTGCCCCCCCACCCAGCCAGACCCACCCACCCACACCCTGTGAACACCACCACGCCAACCCCATAGGTCCCTCCCCTATGTGCTGGACACAAACAACAATGTGACTCATATGGATGATAACAGTGTGTTGATGGAACCCCTACCTGGACGTGGTACTGTGCCCCTCCTGGCATGTGACCTTAATCTGGCCAGTAGCTCCGGCTCCCTCCTCTGCAGGTCACCATATCGGTGCCTGCACTGCTCCGCTGTCCTGCCCTTGCCTGTCACCTGCGAGGCTGTGGCCACCCTCGTGACACACCTGGGACCTTGCCCTATCCAGGGGGGCCTCCCCAAAGAGAGGCCCATGGTGTGGCTCGACTGTAGCCACCAGATTGGCCAATTCAATGGCAGACCAGGGAGCAGCCCTTCTCCGCACCATTACGTTTGCTATAGTAGGCGATATGGCGCTCTGCAGCATGGTACCCAATGTACAGATGCTGCGCGGTACAGCGCTGTCATTCCCTATCGTGCTGTTACCAAACAACGTGATAGAGGTGCCAAGGGGCCAAAGGTCGGGCACAGGGTCCCTGGCGCAAGGCCATGCACAGCACCATCGGACGACAATGCTTGTAGCGCGATTGGCTGCCTGTGTGCCAGTGCCACAGCGGACTATCGGGCAGTTGGACCATTGCGTCTATGAAGGCCCATTGCCACAGCACCATGTAGTGACCTTCGCTATAGCGCCACTGGCACAATGGTGGCCGTTCCTTGCATTGTCTACCATGCACAGCACGACATCAGCGTGGCAGACGCCTGTGTCAGCAACCTGGGCATGCACAGTGAGGTGTACTACGTATGCCACAGAACTGCGCCATTGGCTCAGCACGTACATCACAATTGCGCAAAGCGCAACAGCGCGATATTCAGCCGTCATATGCAAATCATCTGATCAGCCATTCAATGGTGCAGCACTGCAATTTGCATCTAATTAAAGTTGCTCCTCGCCTCATTTGCATGGATTGCGCTATAAAGGTGCGACAATGTGCTGCAGTGGCCATAGTCGGTTACTGCAGTTTATTGGTGAGTTGCATGCTGTGTGGGAGTGTGGACTGTGGATTCAGGGACATGCATGGGACTGCACAGTCACAGGTAACAACTGCCATTCTTACAGGCTACATAATGACCGAGCACGTTCTTGGAGAGGAGGAGGACAACAGTGGTGGAAGGAGGAGGAGCCTGAATTTTACTTAGGCCAAAACCGAGGCCCTTTTCGAGGTCTACCTGGCTCAGGAGCCACTGCTCAGTGGACGGCAGGGCACCACTCAGGCCCGTGCTGCTGCATGGGAGGAGGTGGCACATGCCGTGAACCTGCATGGCAGCCACCAGCGCTTCCGTGCAGGAGTGTAAGAAGAAGATGGGTACAGACAGGAGGAGGGTAAAGGAGAAGGTGGCTGCCATCAGGGTGGCATGTGCTGCAACAGATGGGGGACAGCCGAAGGTGGTACAGCTCACCCCAGCGGAGGACAGGCTTGCTGCAAGCATGCACCGAGGTGCCATAGAGGGAGTTCCGGGTGGTGGCTTCCAGACGGGTGGTGGCCCATCTCTGCATGGTAAGTCATGGTCTGTCATGGGGGGGCGGGTAGGTCATACGTAGTAACGCGACTTTGCTTTCCCTTACAGATCCTGAGCATCTGCATGGGTCAGCGGTGGTGGGCCTGTCCACTGCGGACAGTTGGACGGAGTCAGAGGTGGGACCATCCACCTCCACAGGTATGTGTGAGTCTGTATGACAGTGGGGCCACCTGTCTGTCCACACTGATGTCGTTGAGACAGGTGTGGAGGAAGCCCTGCCTGTGTCCCAGCATGCTGGTGTCCATGGATGCCAGCATGCTGTGGCTGTGGCCGGGGCAAAGTCCGCACCAGTGATGATGACACGACCATCATGGGCAGTGACACACGTGTACCACAGGATGAACACACAGCAGGGCAATTCGCACCCATGGTTGTGGCTGGTGCCGCCATCGGGGCCTGCGTGTCAGCACAGTCCCAGGCTGTGCCTGTCAGCACCAGTGGGGCAGCACTGGTGTCTGTTCAGGACAGTGGGACTGTTGCAGCCACTGTGGCAGCACCACTGAGCCCTGGGGTGTGGCAGCTGGAGGGGCAGCATCAGCAGTCACCCACCAGGCCTGGGGGTTAAGGGTTCAGCGGTGGCATCTGTGCACCACCTGTGGACATGCCCATACCAGGTCCTGGTGTGCAGCACCCACCCTCAAGGGGTGCTGAACATCAGGCTCTTGCACACCCTGAGGGACAGGATGCCAAGGAAGCTGATGACCTCTTGGACAAGCACACCTGCCTACTGCGAGCATCGGTCCAGCAGCAGATGTGGCTTGCAACATCCGTGGAAGCACTGTGTGTGGCTCTGGATCGGGCAGAGGAGCGTCGGAGCAGGGACACCGAATGGATCCTGGCACGATGGACCGTTTGCGGGAGGATGTGACCGCTGCCATTGACAGGCATGCACAGGTGTTCATTGCTGTCATGGCCACAATGGGCACACAGTCAGGTGCCCATGTGTCGAGGACACCATGCAGAGCACTCTCCACCCCCCATTCCCGGCGTCTTGTGACTCCCACCCTGTCGACACCGGGTTCAGCTGTGGGCATCCCGAGCACTCCTGGTGCAGGCATGTTTGGTGTGCTGCAGACCCCTGCGCGGGCATGGTCGCATTCACACAGTGGAACCCTTGGGGGACCATCGGTGCCACCCCATGAGGCCAGTGGTCAGCCTGCCAGTGCTGGTGGATCTCGGCAGGGATTCCCACACATCCATGGCAGCTGTGGCACTGTGTCGCGAGACTGACCTGTATCCCAGCGTGGCTACTGTCTGGTGCTGCCCTGTGTGCATTGTGTGTTTCAGTGGGCAGTGTACGGGTGGGTACCCAGCCCTGCACACGGACACACAGTCCACCTGCACACCCTCCCGGCTGCTGTCCACAGTTACATGTGCATGATGATGCCTGCATTGCACTGTACACCAAAGTGCAATGGTGCCCAGCATCTGACACACGCACATGGACAGGCAGTGGGCATGGTGGCCTGTGGACATGTCTGTTGCTAGGGTTGACGTTCTGGGTCGGTGTGCCTCCTGCCTTCTGTGCACGTTTGGTGCGTTGTGTGTGTGCATGTGTGTGTGTCCATCCACATGGCATGTTAATCCTCACCCATCCCTGGTTGTGTGTGTGCTTCTGTGCCCTGCCACTTCCCTTGATGGCATGCACCCCTGGTGTGTGTCCATGCGTGTTTGTGGGTTGTGCCTTAGCCACTGGTGGTTGCACATGGCCTCATGACTTACCTGGGTTGGCTGAAGTGCTCCTTCATGATGGTGTCCTGGTGCAGCTGTGCCAGCCGGATCAGTCGGGGGTCCCATCGGCCAAGGGGGGGGCTGCCCATCACCATTGTCACCGGCGTCCTTATCGTCCCCATCACTGTGCCCCTCTTTGACCTGTATGGCTATCCCACATTCGTTGGCCATGTTGTGCAGGATGCAACAGGCCAGGAATATCCCACAGGCCTTTGAGGGGCTGTACTGTAGGTCACCGCCAGAGGTGTCCAGGCAATGGAAATGTGCGTTCAGCATCCCGAACACCCGCTTGATGACATTGCATGTGGTGGCGTGTGCCTCATTGTAGCGTTGCTGCGATAGGGTCGTTGGCTGCTGGTAGGGTGTGAGCAGCCAGGAATGGAGTGGGTATCCACTGTCACCTGTGTGTAGAGGGTGGAGGTTAGTTTGGTGATCAGCATTGCCCTGCCCCAAGCCATGTAGGCCACTACCCATGGCACCTCTGGCCGTGCCCCCCCAGGCCCTAGATTTGTCCATTTGGTTTGCATACTCACCCACTAGGTGTCCAGTGGGGATGTCCCCACTCTCAAATCTGTGGCACAGTGCTGACTGGTGCCAGATGAATGAATCGTGTGCTCCCCCGGGGTGCATGGCACAGACATTGATGATGGCCCCTGGCATCGCACACCACCTGGCAGTTGATGCTGGAATAGCTCCTGCATTCATGAGGCGGCCCCTCAGGCCATGGTGCAAAGGATGGCCACATGGGTGCAGTCTATTGCCCCTAGCATGCCAGGCATATGTACTACCCTGTGGAACTCCTATATGTTTGCTGTGCACTCTGCTGCTGTGCTGGGGAAATGGATGTACTCCTCAGCATGTGGCAGCAGTGCGCTGAGGAACTGGGTGAGGTGGCGTGACGTGGCCAACTGGGTTATGCTTGTAGTGTCCCCAGTTGGTCTCTGGAAGGTACCCGTGGCGAGCAAGCACATGCAGGCTGTTACCTTGGTCTCCACTGACAGGGCATGGCTCTGTCGTGTGGGTGCCTGCATCACATCACTGCACAGCTCTTAGAGCCACCTCAGTATTGCCCTGTTCAGGTGGTACCGGCCCACATTCTCAGTATCTGTGTACAGCTCAAAGCTGGTGCAGGCTCGGTACTGCCTGTTGGGGGCATACCGCCCATGGGCCCTTCCACGGCCACGTCCCCCTGCCGCCTGCCTTCTCACCCCCCTCATTACAGCCTCCATGTGGAAGGTGGCACTGGTCATGTCCCTGGCTTGCGTTCACCCCCCCGGCAGCTGTTACTTTATTCCCCCTGCTGTCCTGGCTGCTACCTCCCCTGCACTGGGTACACCTGCCTGTGCTGGCCTCTGAGTTGTGTGGCTCCCCACACCTTCCCTGTGCCTGTCTGTTGCTGTGGCCTTTCCCTGGCCTGCCCTGTTCCTGCCACTTGCTCTGTTTGTGCCTCTGCCTCTGCCTCATGTGGCTTCCCTCTAGCGTTCTTGCACCTCTTCCTTGCTCCTTTTTATTTTGGCTCATTTACGCTATGGTGCAACTTCCACTTGCTCCACTGTTGTGCATTGTGCAAGTCTTTGAATATCACACTGCGCCATTTATGCGTGGTTCCTCCCCCTTTGGTTGCGCATGCCTTCATTATCATTGCGCTGTTGCTCAGCATGATTTCGGGGGCGCAACTGCCTCCTGCTGAATATCGCAGAATGGCTCAAATTCGGACTTGCGCAGGCTCAACCCTATTGTGCATGGCTCAACTCTTTTGAATATTTGGCCCATAGTATTTTGTTGCCAGCTAGGTTGGGATCTATTGTCAGACTGCTTTTCAGTGCCCAAATAGGAAATGATATCTAGACTACAAACAAGATTTAGTGATATGTCAAAGCAAGTAGAGATGAGTGAGCTTCCAAGCAGTAAATTACATTCTTGGTACAAATGTTAAACGTTGCTATTCGTTGAGAGCCATATCTGGATAGATTGTTGAACCCTAGGGGAAGCTTAGTTATTACTTGTTATGGATTGGAAGTTTACAATGGAAATTCATTTCTGTTTTGCCAAAAACTTAACAATGTAACCACACCATTTGGTAAATGTAATAAGAATGTTTTAACGATAAATTGAAATGCATTGTATTTGATTGGTGTTAATATAATAAAAATAGAGAAAAATAGTTGGGACCTATCTTAGAACATATATTTTCAACTCTTACAGATATATTCAGTTTCCTCTTAATTTATTTTTTAAATTTTTTTAGTTTTTGTTGACCGGGTAAGTGCACTAGACAAATTCTGCCTATTTTCAGGCACGACCCAAGGAAGGGGAATGCAGATTAATGCCAACTGACCTTGAACCAGCTTAAGCTGTTGGTGGTATTTTTTTAGTGAATGGGGTAAATTTGGCCAGGACAATGGGGAAATTCTCCTACTGACTTGTAAGGGGAACCTTTGGTTGGCAAGATGGCTGACATTCCTATGGAAGGTGGAGGTGGTGGAGTTGTGAGAGAAATGCTTCCAGCTTCTGATAAAGTATTATTCACTAGTTCTATGGACATCACAATGTTTTTTCTGATACTACTGAAGATACGGACACTGCTCCTACTGAAAGCAGTTGTATGGACACTGTAGTCCCTGTTTCAGCTCATCCAGTAAGATCAGCAGCTGGAATTGCTGCTCTGGATACCTCAGAAGTACATTTGCTGGCTGAGGAAGCAGCCCAATGGGAGTGGCTGCTCCACATGATTGCACCTACTTTGGATATTCAACAGAGTTCGTCAGAGGACCCATTAGATTTCTGGATGGCAATTGCTCCAGAGGAAACTAAGGCTAGCAAGACAATCCATTATTAAATGCACCTTGGTTGCCTGAAAGAGTGCTTCACGCCACTGGTTGGACTCTCACTCCAGATGGGGTACACTGGTTGCCCGAAGTCACCCCGACTGCTGCTGAGATACAGGATCAATATCACTGGCTTTCTCCTACTCGATGACAGGACGCAGCACAGAATCAGACTGAGGGTTCCAAACAAGGTGGGGCGGCCCAGGGTGCATCTTCCACGGTTACTACATCCACTCCTGGTCATTTCCAAAACATGGAACAGGACATTCCTTCTACAGGTACTGTGAACCTTGATGTTGATGCAAATATACAAATACCTACTGTGGCCATTACTTCTAACTCTGCAGGAGAAATAAATGACTCCTCAATCCCTGTATTGGGTACGGTGCACCCCTTTTCATCAACACCCCAACGGTGAAACAGAAAACAAGCATTTGTCAATGCCGAACATTCGCTTGCAGGTATTTGCAGTGGTGTTTGGCATGTATGGTCCTTTACCCTAATGCCCTGTGCGATTGCTGGTATTTGCACAATAAATTGTCAGCATGACCTTTTTGTTACCTCCATTGTGCGCTACATAGGCGGAAACACGTTTTGGGCAGGATTGAAAATGACAGCTGTATTGCTCATAAGGAAGTGTGGTAAAATGACAATGTTGAAAATCTGGAGTGAAATATTGAAAATTCACGAACCTAGGAGCGCGTATGGAACTGTGCAATGCACGCCAGAAACAGTCATTGTTAGGAATTTTTCACCAAATTGTCAACATTGGCATTTTAAAACCTCTGCTAATGAACAGTGTCACTGTGATTTTCTTATTGTGTGCCATACATTGATTTTGCACACCGACTGTGCCATTGCGCACTACATGGGCAGAAACACGTTTTGGGCAGGATGTGAAAAATGACAGCTGTACTGCTCATGAGGAGGTGTGGTAAAATGGCAATGTTGAAAATCTGGAGTGAAAATATTGAAAATTCACAAACTTACGAGCCTGCGTAGGAACTGCAAAATGCACACTCGTAAAACAGTCATTTTTTGGAATTTTTGCACCAAATTTTCAACATGGGGTTTTTGGGACCCCTTCTCATGAATGATGTCACTGTCATGGCATTATTTGAGCCCAAGGTGATTTCCACGCAGTGACTCAGAGTGCCTGAGAAATCACCTTCAGGCCCGAATAACACCATGACAGTGACATATTCATGAGAAGGATCCCAAACCCCATGTTGAAATTTGTGCAAAATTCCAAAATGACTGAGATATGCACAGTTGAAACCCGCCTTATCTAGCCCATTATACAGCTTACCGGCATTTCCTCAGTTCAGGGGTCGGCTTTGAAGAGTGCAGACGTGTTCCCAGTCCACCGAAGATCATCGCGAGAAGTCCAAGCAAGTATGGGTGGTGGGATGTTGGGTGCGAGGGTGGGTGAGGGGGGGGGGCGGGGGGCTGGGAGATGCGCTGTGGGACCGTTTTTATTTTACAGGTGTTAAAAATGAAAAACGACAATGTGGGATGTTTGCCATGCTGGTGTGGGCTCCCAGTGTGGCACAAGATGGCTGGGGCCGTGGAGCCGACGGGGGATTGGGCACTCGCCGGCAACAACGCTACTCACGCCAAGTGGGCTCCCAGCGGCACCAAAGCTTTGGGGGAGCTGCATGACGCCGCGCGGGGGAGCGATGACATGAGGGGGAAACGGCGGACGGGCGGTGTCAGTATGGCAGCTGTGCTTTCCTTTGAAGCAGGAGGAACACCGCTGTCACAAGAGCTCCTGCACCCATTGGTGCAGGACCGCCACGCCTGCTCAAGGGAGCAGTGCATTGATGGGAGAGGCACACCTCAAAGTGTGCTACTCTCCCAAAAACGTCCCTTCGCATGTGCGCGAGTTTAACATGAAAAGACCATCGGCGACATTTGTGGTAATGGTCCTTTTTCCGTGTTTTGCCTTCGCCCAGTGTTCCGCCCCCTCCCAAGACCAACTCCGACCTGGAGTTGGAATCCTAAAGTCTGGGGGGTGTGGGGGCAGAGCGGCACAGCCCCCCACAGAAAACACCCATAGAACAGGAGGCACAAAACCTGCATCGGTATTGTGCCGTTGTAGGGGAGGTCGGCATTGTTGCTGTCGACAAAACTTGGTGCTTTCTATTGGGTAAAGACACCCAGGGTCCTGAAACTATATCAGTGGAGGGTGGCATGTCCCAACCTGACTAGGCCATTCCCTCTACCTCATGGGCTGAAACTACAGAACAAAATCAGGAAAGAGGAGAGGTAGAATCAGCGGAGAACAGGTCAGGCCCTGACTCATGCCCTGCACCCCCTTTCCCCATTTTAACTCACATGGACAGCACTCTTACCCTAGGTTTCGAATTTTAGATTCATTTGCAAACCTAGATCTCGGCAGAATGCCATACATTTGAAATATAAAGGTGGTTTGGACTTTCCCTCGATAGAGCATTTGTGGCTAGAAAACTTCTGAAAGAACCAATGAACTGTTTGGATGCAGATGTCTTTGTACTTATCCACTTTTCAGGTGACACCAATTTTGACGTCAGCTTCAACACCCCAGAACAGCTTGAAACATTCTGGACTAAATGTGCCTATCTTAAACAGTCACCCTTATGGTCGCCTTTTATTGCGATTCCTCTCACCAGACCCTCTGTGAAAAATATAACTATTCTTTTTCTCAATGAAAATGTCCATGTCTCAGATATCTTACATTGGGTTAAACAAAAAGCTGATGTGCTTGTGAGATCTGTTCCAATATTGGACAGTGAAAATATATGGACTGGGGTCTGGAAGCTCAAGGTAAAGTCGCACATGATGGAAGACAGTCCTGTTCACCTTCCTAGTTGTTTCTATCTTGGTTTGGAAAGGGGCATTTGTTTCAACCCCATACAGCCTAAAACATGTCACAGATGTGGTGCTTTTTCCCATCTAGGCAATGCCTGCGAGGCCCTCATTTGCAACTTCTGCCTACAGACTGGCCACCCAAGTAACCAGTGCAGAAGCCCACCTAAATGCAACCTGTGTGATGAACATGGCCATATTTTCCTACAGTGTCCCTTGGCGGTGCATAACCACGGTACTTTCTGGAACCAGGATGATATTGTTCATGCTGCACAGAAAAAGCAAGCTTCACCTGACACTGACCAGTCACAATCCTTGGCTTCACTACTGGTGCAGAACCCCCCACCGACAGGACCATCAGAATCCCCTGAGGACACAGAAGAAACTCTCACTGACCATTCACTCTCTACTCAGTAGCAGCTCTCTGACATGCGGGACAGGGCTTCTGTGGTAGCAGAGGATGAGGTACAAGCAGAATCTTCCTTAGACACTCAACCTGAATCTGCTATGCCACCCCTCCCAGCGGATGGTTACCAGGTGGTACTGGGGAAGCGTAGATCTGCCAGAAAGATTCTGAAGTCCAGACTACCAAAGATGGACTCCCTGCCTGACCTGAATAAATATACAGTCCTTCAAGTTCACTCAACAGAGGAGGATGAGGATTCAGAAAATTCCTCTGTTGCTTCCTCTCAAAAAGAGACCTCAGACATGAAAGGGGATGACACTATCAGACCTAAGGTTCAGAAGAAAACTAAGAAAAAATCATAAGGCCTTTGGTGCTACCTACTGATTTCATATGGCTCTTCCACCTGGGGACAAAATTACTGTAACATTTTTAAATGTGAACAGTATTAAGAATTTTAAACGGAGATGTATCACTTTCCAAGCTCGCATGATTCTGCTTCTCATATATGTCTGGTACAACATACTAGACTACAATCTGAAGCAGATATTTATCAAGCACAGAAAGCTTGGCCTTGGGGTACATCTGTTTGGTCTCTGGGGGAAGAAGTATGTTCTAGGGCTGGGATTTTATTTTCAGGAACTGTTAAAATAATTAAGCTACTGGATATTGCTCCAGGGAAGGCATTATTTATGGGAAGCCGTTCAATTCAAAATTACAGTTTTCAGAATATAATTAACAGTGAAATGTTTATGACTAACAGCAAAATGTTTACAGCATAATATTATGAGAATGACAAACATGAAAATTAGTATTTCACACACCGAAATGGTTATGAGACCTTCTGAAATGGTTACGACCTATACCAAAATGTGCATGACACATACCAAACTGGATATGACATACACAAAATGGATATGACATACACCAAGACAGAAAAATCACTTATTAAAATAAGTATGACATATACCAAAATGGCTAGGACACACACTGAAACAGGCAATATGCATGTCAAAATAGATTTGACACATACCGAAATGGGTATGGCACACACTAAAATGGATATGATACAAACCAAAATGGATATGTTATACCAGAATCGGTATGATGCATAAAGAAATAATTATGACACATATTGAAATGGATATGACCCATACTGAAACGATTATGACACATAGCAAAATGGGTATGGCATACCGAAATGGGTATGACACACACCAAAATGGGTTTAGCACTAACTGAAATGGATATGACACACACGGAAAATGGTATGACACATGCTGAAATAATTGTGGTACATACCTAAATGGGTATGACCTATACTGAAATGCTATAGCACATAGCAAAATGGGTATCACATACTGAAATGGGTATGAGACAAACTGAACTGGATATGTCACACACTGAAACTGATATGACACACACTGAAATAATTATGACACATACCCAAATGGATATGACCCATACTGAAATGGATATAACACATAGCAAAATGGGTATGACATACCAAAATGGATATGACATACCAAAATGGATATGACAGACACCGACATGGGATTGACACTAACTGAAATTGGCATGATACACACTGAAAATGGAATGATACACGCTGAAATAATAATGACACATATCGAAATGGATATGACCCATACTGAAATGGCTAGGACACATAACAATGGGCATTATATACCAAAATGGGTATGAGACAAACTGAACTGTATATGGCACACTTTGAAATTGGTGTGACACACACTGAAATAGCTTTGACAAACAACTAAATGGATATGACTCATACTGAAATGGATATGACACATAGTAAAATGGGTATGACATACCAAAATGGGTATTACATACATCATAATGGTTATAGCACAAACTGACATGGATATGACACAAACCGACATGGGTATGTCAAATACCGAAATAATTATGACAAATCCCAAAATGGATATGTCACATGTTGAAATGAGTATAACACATACCAGAATGGGTAAGACACATACCAAAATGGGTACGACAAAAAACAAAACATGTGTGACATGCAGCAATATAGATATGACACATACTGAAACAATTATGACACGTGCTGAAATGAATATGACCTATACTGAAATGGATATGACACATTCTGAAATAATTATGACACATGCTGAAATGGATATGAGTCCCAAGGCCACTGTTTTAGTTTTTACCGGAAAACCTGGTAAAATTCCGGAATTAGGGCTGCCTGAAAACCGTTAAAAACAAAGATTTCATGGAATCTGGCATTTTATATCAGATCAGTAAATCTACAAAACTTGTATTTTTCTGATAATTCCTTCCTGTACTAGTTTCAGTTTGCTTTATTTAAGGCTCTGTATAGTAAGTTTTCTTTAATTCTGATTCTTTATGCACATACTAAAACAATGATAGCAGAATCCCGGTAAAATCTGGAAATTAGAGTAACAATCACCGGTGCAATTCCGGAATCTGAAGTCTTGAAAATGGAATTTCATTGTTTTAATCACCGTAAATCAGTGGCCTTTGATATGACCTATCATGAAATGGATATGACAGATAAAAAAAATATATATAACACATACTGAAATAATTATGACACATGCCAAAATATATATGACCTATACTAAAATGGATGTAATATATGGAGATGGGCAAATAATGCTATCCTATCCCATACAAAAACATCCTTGTAATACATCACTCAGTCCCATAATAATATACTTCCAGTCCTTGTAATACTATTCTTCCGGCCAATAATACTATACTTCCGGTCCTTGCAATACCATCGTTCAGACCTCAGTACTGCGGTTAATGTCGAAGCTTGTTTTTTTTTGTTTTTTTTTTCATTTTTGTTCCTTCCTGTGATAAAGAAACGGGAGCGGGGAATGGGAATACGGCAACCGGACAGTAAGGAGTGAGGGGCACACGGCAAGCACACAGTGAAGAGCGAGGAACATGAACATGTAACCGTCCCTCAACTAATGCAGAGGTAAAAGTTTGTCAGCCTCTCGCATCCATATATTACAAAAAACAACAGATAGGTTCCAGTGAATCATTTGGCTGTAATTCGATCTCGAGGTTCTGGGGACATAGGAACCTGTCGAGCTTCTCTCTCGAGGTTACCTATGTCCCCAGAACCTCTCAATGGAATTACAGCCTTGTAATTCGCTGGAACATATCTATTATTCTATTTACAATACATAATAAATAGGGTATAATGTATACCAATATGAATATGACACATACTGAATTGTAGATTATATTTATTTAATATATTGATACTTTTGATAAATGTGTACTGTAGTAAATAAAATGGTTATGAAGTACTGAAAACAAAATCATATATTAAAATGTGTATGCTGCATACTGAAATGAGCATATAGCAAACTGAATTGTTGCCAAACTTGCAAGGCATAGACTGAATAGAGTGTGGCATAGACTGAATAGAGTGTAACATGTGCCAAGGTGTGAATACAGCAAACTGAAATGAGTATAACACATACTGAACTGAATATAACACAGTGAAAAGCACATGACTTGTGTAACCAATCAGAGTGCAGCATCACCCCCTGAGATTTTGTAGGACCCCACCAGTTTGTTCAGCTCCACTGCAGGTAAGAGCTCCTTACATTCTGTTAATCAGGAACATGCACAATGAATATTATTTCATTGTTATTTTGCTACTGTACCAGTTTTATTTTTATTTTTTTAGTTTCTGTTAAGACGACCTTTGTTTTCAAAAGTTTTATTTGATTTTTATTAAAAAAATACTGTTATATGTGTTCTTTGTGTAAGGTTATATTTAATACCAGATACATCCATCCTGCACTTGTCTTCTTCTAATGTTTTGCAAAGTTATACAGTATGTTGTGTTGTATAATATTTTTGTTTGCCCTGTAAAAGAGGGGGCATTACCAAAAGATCTGTAGCTCCAGGATTATCTCATTCCTGTGTGTTTTAACTGAATTTTACCAACTTACTGAAGGTTAGAGTTTTTCTTTGCTGCATTCTGAAAACTAATGTCGGTATTTTACCACTTTTATGAACAGTAAATTAAATACATTAGCCATTTTTACTTTGCAAGAATAAGTGCTAGGAACACATATTTTACACTACTGGAAAGCTGAGAATTTGGAAAATTGGTTGTTCTTTAGTTGCCCTTAAATTGTTTACTGAAGTTTAGATCTGTTGCTGATGTTTTAAAACTAATTTCAGCATTTTGCCACTTTTAATGTAAACATTAAAGTAAATTATTTTACCATTTACTCTGTAACCATAAGATGCGTTTCTAGTTTATGCCACTGTGGCGCAAACAGCCTGCTATCAGTGTTCTGTTTTTTGCTAAAAACAGCAATTAGTGAAACCAGCTATCCAGCAGTTATCAATTTCCTGCCCACCCCCCCCAGATACTGCCTTAGTATTTTTCACATTGCACTGTATGTGTTGAAGTAATGAACTGTCGAGCAGCAGACACAGTCAGGTTAGGAACATAAGAAAATTGCCAGCAGAAAAAGGCCATTATGGTCTGTTGAGTCTGCTCGAGTTTGCAGCTAGTTCCCCTATTTAGCAGCTGCCCCCCCTCCCCCTCTCTCTCTTTACCCTCCCCGTTTCCCTGTCTCACCCCTTCTTGAAGCCTTCCACTGTGTTACATGCCACCACCTCTGCTGGTAGTGCATTCCAATTTGCCACCACCCTCTCCGTAAAGATATTCCTTCTCACCTCAATCCAGAATCTATCTCTCCCCAATCTCATAGTGTCCTTCCCAACCCTCCTCCAAAACAACCCCCCTGTGTCCATCTTGATTATACCCTTTATGTTTTTGAAGGTCTCGATCATGTCCTCCTCTGTCCCTCCTCTCCTCCAGTGAGTACATGTTCAACTCCCCCTGCCTGACCTCCTAGACCCTGGATGCTTTTTGTCAGGTTAGCAGTTTTGTGTTCCCCTATAGATCGTATTGTTAGGGATAGCTATTTTTTTCTAATTGAATATACTTTACTGAAAATTTTTTTGTACAGTCAACAAAAAAAAAATAAAAAGAAGAATCATGATAACAAACAAGAGAAAAGATTAACAAAGATACAGCCGAGGAACAACACCCACCCCCACATGGCCTGTACCCACACATTACATAGCAAAATTAAACCAGTTTCTGTTGGAGTCAACAATATTGAGTCAAATTAAAGAAATCTTAAGAATACAGTAAGAACAAACTAATGGCACTACAGTATACTAAATAGTAAAAAGAATACATTAAAGCATCCACATATATGTAAATATGGGGGTCTACAAAAAGGGGGGGTTAGCATTATAGAGCACAATTAAAAAGAAAGCTCACAAGAATAAGATAACTATAGATGGATATTAAGGTCAGCATTGCTTTTTATATTGCTGGGACAATATATTTCTTTGGGTCTTTTACCCTTTGCTTGGAGACCTGATACAGTAGCTTGGGAAAGGGAAAGGGGAAATTGTTTAACCAGGAGAGGCACACTAAGCCGAAGCTTGTTTCCAGGTGCAACCTGGGAGCACATAGAAATTAAGTGACTTGTTCAGGGTCCCACAGTGTGCAAGTGTGTGCAAGTGGGGGTGCTGTGGGATTCAAACCCAGGTCTCCAGGTTTGCAGCTCAGAGATTTGGGATTTGGCTGCCAGCCATGTCGCTTGCTGTTTCAGTACTTGTCTTGTAGATCAAACAGGCAAAGGAAGTCTTTCTGACAGGGGTGTTTATAATTTACTTATGATGCATTTTTTTCAGCAGTTGGAGGAGCCCATGAGTAGCAGCTGCCCCTTCCCATTGGGGAGGGGGAGGAATTGTAGAATGGAGCACATGTGTGCATGGGGCGTGCTAATGACTGGGGTTAGACATTTTTTTGCCTTTCTTTTAAATATTCTTTTTGCACCTTTCACCTGTGGAGTTAATAAATGGACAGTATTTCAGAACTCCCATGGTTGGTTACATCCTGTAGTTGAGGTGCTCGAGGATATACCCCTTGGTTTCTCCTTGCCCCTTCCCAGCGATGGTGCCTGCTGAAGGACATATATCCAGGCTATGTGTCCTCATGCACGACTCAGCCAAGCATGTAATAGTATCCTTCCCCTCCCTGCACCACTAATCCTGCACTGCCACCCGTGCATCCACAGGTGGCAGTGTCAGGGTGGTGTGATGGCCTTCCCTCACCATAGGAGGGGAACATCCCATTTCCCAGCATCATAAGTAATAGCGCTACCACTGTGCCAACAGGCCAGCTGACATTCTTCTCTCTTATGGAGGCTCTTTGAGATAAGTTATTGTCCAGGTCTGTCCTGTTTTGTCCTTATCTAATTATCACTTTAAGTGACATAAATTTTGTGCACATTATTTACTTAAAGTGATTTATGGAGCTTAAGGGGGTAAACACACTTAAAATGTTGGCCATCCTGGCAGTAGCCCCTTTCTATAATTTGTAATTATTTCTGTGCTGTGATAATTTAATGGGAAGAGATTGTAATTTGGTCTTGACAAGGTGGCCAGCTGGTCCCTTCCACGTCTATATTCATTTCCACACACCCACGCTCAGGCACGTTATGAGGTGCAGCAAGGGAGAGCATGGGAGCACATCCCCATCTAAATGAAGTGGAATATTTTTTCCTTACTATTTTATACCTTATGATGGTGAGTTGGAGTTTAATGGAGGCAACCACTTGAACAACAAGGCCGTAGTAAGGAAATTATATTCCAATTCTTTTCAACAGGGAACATTCCGATGCTCTCCCTTGCAGCATGTCATAGCGTGGGGATGTGGAAATTAGTAAGAAGTGGAAGGGATCGGCTAGCCTCCTTGTCAGGTCCATATTACGATTCCTTCCTGTGAAATTACAGATGCAAAAACATAATCAAAAGTGGTACAAGGAAACCATCACCAACATGATCTATCAGTAAACAGTCCATTTACCTTCCAAACTGTACAAACACTTTAATGGTGTATATACTATTATTATTACTCTTATTATTATTGAATTTCATTGACTGGGTAGGCCACTGAGATTAGAAGTCCCTTTTTTAGGAGCAACCCGTGGGAAGGGGATACAGATGGTAACCAATTGAAATTCAACGAGGCTAAAGAAGCAGTGCAAAGGAAAAAAAATCTGCACTTTTTCAACAGTTTATTCCCTGTGCTCTGCTGAGCATTTCCTTGGTAATCTTTCCCTTCAGCATTGTACTATCGCCCCATAATGTGCTCAGTTTTCCTTTGTTTTTGTTTACATTTTTGCCACCCACCCTGTTAAAAGCAGCAGTAAAGATAGCAGCCACTATATTTACTGTAGGGCTACAAAATTGGAAACTGATCACTTCCTGATTAGGTAGTATTGCTGCTTTAAGCTGTTGGTGGCATTTTTAGTGAAAGTAAGAAATTTGACCAGGACACTGGGGAAAATTACCCTACTCTTTGGGTGGGGGGTACTGCTTCACCTGATCCCCATCAGATGCATCAGTGATGGAGCTGGAGGTGGAGGTGGAGATGGAGGCTCCGTCCCCACTTCAAGTTATGTATGGAGCTTATCTAGTTCAACAGTGTTTGGTTGGAGAAGAGTGTGCTTCCTACGACTCCCTCACCAGAGGACTTGGATTTGTACAGCCACCACAGCCAGCCTCCACTTCCCAGGAGGCAGACAATGGGCTACAGGATGCTATGAAACAGAAATGGGACTTTCTCTTGTCACTGCTGGTGGAAGAGGAGCGGGCCTTTCGCCGAGAAGCGGGCAAGTTGCAAGTGGCGCATGGCTCAAGATTTGAAAGACCCAGCTCGGAAGACATTGTATTATAGTCAGGTGAGTGAGTGGGTACATTACCAAAGCAGGCAGCTGCTTCACCTGCATTGCAGCCACTGCAGGGGTCAATGCAGTAGGACCTTGTTTCTGGGGGGATGGGGGAGTCCCAGGGCAGCCAGGCTGTTGCTCGACTTGTTCTCCTGCTTTCAAAGTTTTTTCTTCCTAAACCACTGCTTGTACTGTGACCACTTATCACTAATCCTGTGCCCTCTGTTGTACCCGATTGCTCAGTGCCCCCGGTTCCAGGATTGGGCAGAGAACGAGATACTTGACAGGCCACAGGTCCACAGCTGCAATGGGTGACCCCTACTACCAGGAGGGGAGGTCACACTTCAGATAATCTTTCTTATCCACTGGCAGCATGGTTGCTGGTGCAAGCCCTGTTGTGTTGATGCTGTGTTGGACATGAGACGGGTTGGGGCAATGGCACCCCTCCAAATCATTATTGCTCCTATTTTATTTCCAGATGATTTACCTAGGGAACTGCCACCCCCCCCTTTGTAAGCTGCTTCACACCAGGAGTTGCTAGCTTCTTTATCTCCACTGATGACTCAACTCTTTGGAGCATGTCACCGCTGATTTGGAGAGTGTCTCTTCCCCCAGTATACTACAGCAAGTTCCAAGTGGGTTGAGTATAAATTCAGTTCAGCTGGAGCTTGTTTCCTTGCCAGCTGAGCTTACGTGTATCTCCTCTGTACAAGGTCTGATCCCCCCTCATATACGTCTAGTGCCCGAGTTGCCCTTCCCCTCAGTACAGACCTGTGTCCCTGCTGTGCTGGCTCCCTTATCCTGAATGGACAGAGTGGAACTTGCAGAGATGACTCCAGCCACACGTGATAAGATTACGGCATCAGTTCCCCCTCCCTCTTCGGTGCAACAGTGGGCACAGTTTCGGAAAGCGGATGTGTTTTCAGCTGCCCCCACTGCACAATGTCGAAATGCAGTCTGCCTCTTATACATACTAACATACTAAAATGCCAGCAGAATAGGCCTAATGGTCTTTTGTGTCTGGTCGTTTGGTCAGCCCCGACCCTGGGAGCTGACCTTGCTGCCCCCCGCGCTGTCTTTGGCTTCTCCCTTCCTAGTTCCGGATATTCTCGCTGCACTGGATTTTGCTTTCAGAACCCTTCTCGTGTACCTGTCCCACCCCCTCTTGAACCCCTCCACCATGTCTGCCTCCACCAGCCCCATGGGTAGCGCATTCCATGGCTCCATCACCCTCTCAGTGAAGTAACACCTCCTCCTTTCTCCCCTGAATCTCCCTCCTCCAGCGTCCACCCATGCCCTCTAGTTGCCCCCCTTCCTTCTAAGCACCCTGACTGCTCCTCCCCATTTACCCCCTTCATGTACCTGAAGATTTCTATCATGTCCCCCCGGTCCCTTCTCTCTTCCAATGTGTACATATTTAGCTCTTCAAGCCTCTCCCCATAGGTCCTGTTCCCCAAGCCCCAAATCATTTTGGTTGCCCTCCTCTGGACCCTCTCCAGGAGTTCAATGTCCCTCTTTAAGTGTGACCTCCAAAACTGCATGCAGTACTTGAGGTGCGGCCTCACCAAGCAGTTACACAGAAGGAGTATCACTTTCCCTCCTTCTGGAGGTGATCCCCTAGCAATGCATCCCAGCATCCTGTTGGCCTTGGCCGCTGCCCTCCTACAAGTCTCTGAGTTGTTCATCTTGACATCCCCCACCACCCTCAGGTCCCTCTCAGCCATCGAGACTTGTAGCATACAAAGGGGGCTTGGATGACCCTCTGGACCAGTCTTGTGTGGGTCAGGTGTTACTGAAGGACTCAGTACGTGTTCCCTTTAACAAGCTGTATACCTTGCTCCACGCTCCTGCTGACGGCTGTTCTGATTTTAGTTTTCACACTTCGGTCTTTTTGGACTGCTTCAGAGGGCAATGTGACCTCTTAAAAGATACACCTCTCTGGCTTCCCTTCCAGGCTCTCCCCATTATGAAGCCTGTGTTGCACTCCTAGACTGTGCTTTTGAAGAATGAAGGGGTGCAGGTGTAGGGCATAGGCTACTGGCTGTCTCAACACTGACATCTTGGGGGATCAGGACCCCATCTTGGACCCTGATGAATTTTGGACTGGTCATTAGAAGTTCTGCATCAAGCTCCATAATTTAGTCTCTGGCTTCCTGCATGTCCCCAGTGTTTTCTACATCGACCCGGACCTTGCTCAGTGCTTTTACCCAGGACAACAGAAGACCTGCTTCTGATATGGTTCTTTTTTTTTTTTTTTACCTCTTGTTTTACCAGGAGAGACACTATAAGCTGAAAGCTTGTTTACTGGTGCAGCCTCGGAACACAAGGAAGTTAAGTGACTTGCTCAGGGTCACACAGTAAGCAAGTGGGGGCTGTGGGATTCAAACCCAGTTCTCCAGGTATGCAGCTCGGAGCCTTAAACCACTACACTATACTGTCTCCTTTCTGTTTGGTTCTGTTTCCCATCTGGCAAGTGCTTATGATACATTCCGATGTAACCTTTGTCTGTCATTTTGTCACTCCAGTTCACAATGCCTGAATGACCTGTAGTGTTACTTGTGTGAAGCTACTGGTCACACTTACCGCTAGTGCTGGTGGAGTGTCCCATAACCAGGAGGAGGATTTTTCCCAGGGCGAGTTGTTGGATCAGGCTCAGTTAAGAAGGGCTGTCTTATTCAAGCGGTGCTTTCATTAATCTAAGATTGGCCATTTGTATGTGAAAACAATGGATGTAAAAGTGACTCCCTTGACTTTAATGGGGTGCACCCCCGTGCTCTCCCTAGTCACACACCATTATGTGCCTAAGTGCAGGAGCGGATCTCAGCAACCAGAAAGTGAAGGGATAACAACTACACTTACTAGCATCAGATATTCAAGGGAAATAAGGGGAATATGCAATTGATCAACAGGCAAATGCTAGGTACACTTAGGCTCTAACAGAGAATTTGTTTAACAAGAAACAAAACACTTATGATAGGTTTATGCCCCTGATCCCCTGGGACCCGCTGGACCTCTGGAGTAAATGTATTGGAAAGGTAGCAAAACTACCAGGCAACTCCAGAAATAAGCCCCAAACACAGTGAAATGCCTTCTGCAGGTTTTAAATAATTAAAACACTCACCATCCAGCAAGCTATAGGCAAGGGGGACTGCCCTGGGACTACAGGAGCATGACCACTACCTGTCAGTCCTTCCTCCTTACACAGGGATCCCTTGTTGCTACAGTTCTGCAAATATCACTTGTGTAGTTTAAAACTGATGCTAGCTGTGATGCACAGCTTCAGCGTCTGTCTCTCAGAGCTGCACAGATCAAATAAAAAAAAAATTGCCAGCTTGTTGTTTCAGCTACTCCGCCTGCTTCACTTGCCCTCGTAGTCTGACTCTGGTATCTCATTACCCTCTGTGGCATTCAGCGCCTGTCGGGTTTGTCACTGTGTTTTGTCTAGTTGAGACCCTTTTCTGGTGATCTCCTTGTTGCTTTTACATCAATGTTTTTTCAATGGTTTGGGAAAAGTCTCAGGTGTCTGTTTCCTCTCCAGCAGCAAGGCCTCACTCTTGTGTTGTGCTATCATCGATTCTATGCTTTGGCCTCTGGCCTTGGTTTTCTGTGTGTTCACAGTGTCGGACCTCCTGGCACTTGGCTGATCATCATAATTTCTGGCATATTGCCTGCAATATGTCTTCAGTCATGGGCTTTTGGAAGTGTTCTGCCCTGCCCAGCTGCATTTCCTTGTTTTTCTTGTTCCTCCATAGGTGGAATGTGCAATGACGGCAATGGCCTTGCTGTGAGCGTGTTCGCCCACAGCACGCCGGCCACCTGTTCTGCCTCCCCTGCTTGCTTGAGGGGCCTTGTGTGCCAGCACCCAGCCATCGCTAGGTATCAGACTGACACCAGTCCCTGCTTCCCTCCCTCCCTGGGAGAGAAGAGCTGTCCTCCAGACTCTCGATCCTCTCCACCCCAGCCAACCCCCGGTGGCCCACTTGCACCATGAACATGGGTCACCAGCATGGCAGGAAATAAGGCATGATGCCTCAGCCCTCCATGCCACTGGGCTGGCAGTACTATTCTTTATGCCTCATATCCTGCTTCTCCCTGGGCCTACAGTGTTCTGTGCAGACCAGGCTATGACTAGTCTACTACATTGATCAGGGCCTGTGCAAATTCCACTGTTTTGGCAAAGTTATAACTAAGCAAGTTATATACCTGTCACTATACTTTCATAAAAAGTAAAGAAATTCATTGCAAAAAAAAAGAAAAAAAAAACATATGCAGACATTAGGGTTACAAAGCCACAAGAAGAGGGAAATGTGGAAGTATAGTTTTCAACCACAATGACCACTACCCTTTCCCTGTCACCTCCCCTCAAACCCAAGGCCAAACTACACGGCGGGGCTGGTATAACATTAGGATGGTGACATAATACTGTTGCAGTGATTATAGCGACAGCAGTTTGCTGAATGACATTGTTTCGACCTGTACATTTGTGTGCTTACTGTTTTGGGCATTTTGCTGTGTGTGGGACATTATAGCATGTAGTTACTATGGTGTTCCCAAGTGCTAGAGTGATAGCAGATGTGTGTCTGGCTTGTAATTGTAATGTGCTGTTTGTGCATTAATTTTAATGGTGCCGCAGGTGTTTTGGGTTGAAGCAGGTGAGGGAACTGGTGTGGTTTGGCTGTGTACTCAGTGGTGTGGTCAGTTGGTTTCTGGCAGAGGTTACTGTTAGTTGCAGTGCCATCTGTTTGTACTGTGTCGTGGTGCCCGCCGTGCGTGTTACTTTCGGCAGGCTATCACAATGTCTCTGGAGTATGTGGAGAGCCCGTGGGGGAATTTAATGCTTGTGCATGATGGCATCCTGTATAGGAAGGAGCGTTCTCTTGGCATGACTTTCTACTGGAAGTGCTTGGAATATCACAGTGGGAGGTGTATGGTGTGGGCACATATGGCCAGCAAGCATGTGACTGTGGTGGGGATGCATAATCTTGTCCCTGATCATGCCACTATCGATGTGCACAAGGTGCGGGTGAACATTAAAAAAAGAGCTTTGTCATCATCTGAGTCATCCCAACAAGTGGTTGCCACCTGCTGTTGTTCCCTGCCCATGTCCATTGGTGGTAGATTGCCATGTTTGGAGTACCTTAAATAGTCTGTGCAGCGTGCCAGGAAAGAGAGCTCCATGTTGGCTGATCTCACTTGCTGACTTGGTGGTGCCGGAGGAGTTTCATGTAACTCAGAGGGGAGATCCTTTTCTGCTTTTTGATTCCAGGAGTGGACAGGACAGGTTTCTGATATTTACCACACATGGCAATCTGCTATGTTTCTGTGCCCGTTGCCATGGTCCTATCTCAGAAGTGAGCCCCCAGTGCCGTCCCCCGGCATCTACCAGCTGACGCTGACCATTACTCCCAGGGCTTCCCCCCCGGTGTGGCCGACAGGGTTCCCCAACCCCAGCCAAAGAACAGATCCAGTGAAGCCAGCACCCTGGCTAGTCGGGAGCAGGGCCTGCGAGGAGCCCTCCATCATGCTCTGTGGCAACATTTTTTTCTCCTCCATTTTTCCCCCAGAGATGAGGCAAGCAATGACCCTGGTGGAGGGAGCGTGCACGTGTCCGCACATGCTCCTCCAGGCATCTGCCCAATCTCCTCCGCCTTTCTGCAGTGTCGGCGCACTGCCCCCCAGCCTCTGCTAGGGACCAGTCAAGCACTGAGCACTGGCATCCCCCTCCCCAAAGAAGGAGAGCAGTCCCTCAGATGCTCAATCCTTCTCCTGTCCTGCCAAGCCCCAGTGGCCCGTACTCATTACTGAACACAGGTCACCGGCGTAGTGCTAGGTAAGGCATCCAGTGCCTTAGCCCTCAGTGCCACCGGGCCAGCGGTGGTGTCACTTTTAAGTGCTGTCCCCCTTTATTTAGGCAGTTGTATACAATTCATGGAGTGGAGTTCTGTACTGTAATTCCCACAATTTATGTTCTTATGGCGAGCCAGACAACTGCAACATATGTCGCTGTGTTTAAGAAGCTTGTTGAGTCGCACCCCGGCTTGAACCCTCGCTCTATAATAGTGGATTTTGAGGAGGGAGCTTATATAGCTTTCCAAGTTGTTTTCCCACAAGTTGAACTTCGTGGGTGTTTTTTTTTCATATACACCAGTCAGTGTGGCACAAGGTGCAGCGGATGCCTAAGGTGCAGCGCTTGTACATGGGGGAGGAGGACTTTGTCCTGAATGTGCATCTTTTGCCAGCCTTGGCTTTTGTGCCACCAGGTAATGTGGTCCATGTTTTCGAGGACTTGTGGAGCTGGGACTTTTTCATGGCATTTGATGAACTTCTAGCTCCTCTGATGGATTACTTCAAAGATACGTGGTTGGGATATCTGATAAGGAGTGGTGTAAGATGGAAACCCCTCTTTAGGGTAGACTTTTGGAATCATTTCTCTGCTGCACGGTGTGGATTGCCACAGACTATAATCTCTGTGGAGGGGTGGCACAGGGGGTTCAACTCTTTGATTGGTGGAGCTCAGCCAAGTCTATGGAAATTTATTGATTGCTTATGTTCAGAGCAGCACATGAATGAAACAAAAATACAGCAGTTTGTGTCTGGCAGAACTATGGGCACATCCCGGTGGCGCTACAAGGATTGTAGTCAGAGAATCATGGAGATTATGGAGCAGTATGAAATACAGACTGTGTCTATCTGACAGGTATGTCGGGGGTGCAGTGGGCAGAGCCCCCCGCAATATACAGGTAATGTCTGCCTTGCTGGGTGGTGTATTTTGGGATGTTTTGGGGTGACTAGGGTTGAGTTTCTGTTGTTTACTTGTGTTTGTTGAGCACCTGCACTTTGCCCATATTGTCAGGTGAATAGGTCATTGGCAGAATGCTTGCACTCTAATTGCCATCAGCAATGTTAATGTCGCACCGGCATGGGTGAACCATCTGGGGCCATGCCCCATGTCTTCATAGCTGTATGACATGGGCATAAACAACAGGCATGCTGATCAAAGCTTCAGTTCCAGGGCTATCCTCCATGGGTCTGCTGCTTCACATTGGGCCCACAGGGCCCTGCATGAAGCAAGATACAGGTTTAAGGCTATGCCCAATAGGTCTGCTGCAATATATCAGCCCAGCAAGGCCCTGCATGAAGCCACAACATTAATGGTGGGGCACACAGTGAAATAAAGGGCTCTAAAAAAAATTCATTCAAAGCTGAAAAACAGTTGTAATTTACCACATTTTCAATGTTAGGGCCAAAACAATAGCAGGAAGGCAATACCAGACAAACACCCCAGCTGTATTGTCTCCCTACCACTGTTTGGCAATAATTCTGCAAATGTGATTACATTTAAGCTATTTTCTAGCTTTAAAATCTACATAGAAACATAAAGATTGACAGCAGAAAAGGATCACCTGTCCCATCCATTCTGCCCCTTTTCCCCTGCCTAATACAAAACCACTGACCCTACATGGTCACCAGCCTCTGCCCTCCCACCCGCTACCCCCACCAATGGTGTCTCCAGACCTTGTTTGGGCTCTGAATTTCCTTTCCTACCAGTTTTGGTGATACCCATGTGTCTATTCCTTGCTTTCTTAAACCCAGTAACTGTTTTATCCCCCACTACTTCCACCGGGAGGCTGTTCCAGGGATCCACCACCCTTTCCATAAGGAAGTGCTTTCTCCTGTTCCTTCTGAACCTTCCCCCCTCCAGCTTCATAATGTGCCCTTTAGTCTTTGGACATCTTTTTCTGTGAAATATACTCCCTTCCTGTACCTTGTTTATTCCCTTTAGGTATTTAAATGTCTCAATCATGTCTCCCCTCTCTCTCTCCTGATCTCCAGGGAGTAGAGATCTAGATCCCTTGGCATTTCCTCGTAGGGCTGCTGATGTAGGAAGGACCTGTACCATTTTGGGCACCCTCTTTTGCAGCCTCTCTATCCTGTCTATATCTGTACAGCGATGAGGCCTCCAAAACTGCACACTGTATTTGTGGTGGTGTCTCACCAGTGATCTATATAGGGGCATTATCACCTCCCTCCATCTATTGGTTGTTCCCCTCCCTGTATAGCCCAACATACTATTTGCCTTTCTCACTGCCTTATCACATTGCTTTGCCACCTTTAGGTCCTCTGATATGATAACCTCCATGGGGTTTTATACCCTAAGTGCATGATTCTGCACTTCTTTGCCTTGAATCTCACTTGCCAAGTTCCTTACCACTCCTCCAACTTCCCCATGTCCTCCTTCATTCTCCCCCTCCCCCCGTGTGTCTACCCTATTGCAGATTTTTGTAACATCCACAAATAGGCAAACCTTCCCTTCTAATCCATCCCCAATGTCCCCAGTGTAGATATTAAAGAGGACAGAGCCCAATACTGACTCCTGTGGCACCCCACTAGTCACCCTCCCCTCCTCCGAGTGAACCCATTTTACTACCCTTCTCTCTGGCGTCTACTGCTAAGCCAGCTTTCCATCCATTTGGCTATTTTAGTACCCACTCCTATACTGCACAGTTTGTTCACCAGCCGTCTGAGTGGGATGGTGTCGACGGCCTTGTTGAAGTCCAGCTAGGCCACATCCACTGCCCCTCCCTGGTTCATCACCCTCGTCACCCAGTCAAAAAACTCAGGTTGATCTAGCAGGACCTCACCTCTGTGAATCCATGTTGCCTCTGGTCCTGGAGACTGCTGGCTGAAAGGTATTGATCAATTCTCTCTTTGAGGAGTGACTCCATTACCTTTCCTGCCCTGCCACCAAGGTCAGGCTGACCGGTCCTTGATTACCTGCCTCTTCTCTACTACCACTCTTGTGGAGAGATACAATATCCACCATCCTCCAGTCCCTCAGAACCTCTCCAGTGTCCAATGACAGGCTGAATAGTGATGCGAATGATGCAGGCCGCACCTCCCTGAGCTCCCTTAACACCCTAGGGTGAACTGCATCTGGACCCATTGCCTTGTCTACCCTTAACCTTTTATTTTTATTTTTTTATTTAATTTTAGTTTTTGGTAACCAGGTAAGGCCCACTAGGCACAAGTGTCTGTTTTCAGGGGCGACCTGGGAGCACTGGGCGGTTAAGTGACTTGCTCAGAGTCACACAGTATGCAAGTGGAGGTTGTGAGAATCAAACTCAAGTCTGGCCTGCTGGATGTATCAAGCTCATTCACACCTCATTCCTTTAACCTCTAGGCCATACTGCCAGCCCAAACCTGGACAGTTCTTTAAGGAAACTTTCTTCAATGAACAGACCAGTGTCCACCTCCTGACCCTTTGTGCCCTTGTTGCGTAGCCCTGGACTACTCCCCCCCCCATGAAAACTGAACACCTCTTCTAGAACTCCCCCTTCCCCTACCAGTCTCACTATACCTGATTTGGCCTTCCTTTTCTCACTGATGTATCTGAAGAATGTTCTATCCCCCAACTCCCTGCTTTACTGACTTGGCTATCCATTCCTCTGTATCTGCCTTCACCTTTCTGTTTGCCCTGTCACCTTCTGCTTATCTTTGTACTTCATTCTATCCTCTTCCTTCTGGGTACTTTTGTACCTCCTGAAGGCTAGTTTTTTTCTCCCTCTCTGCTCTTGCTACCTCTCTGGAGAACCAAAGCGGCCTCTTTCTTTTTTTACCTTTGCTGACCTGCCTTATGCACTGTTCCATAGCTCTTTCTATGTCCCACCTGATTGCAGCCCACTGCTCCTTCACTGCTCTCAGTTACTCTATGTCTTCCAGGCATCCTTGAGTATTCCACTCATTTTATTAAAATCTGCATGCCTGAAGTCCATGACCCTTGTCCTTGTGTGACTCAGCTCCATCCCAGTTCTTATTTTGGATCGCACTGGTGTGATGGTCACTGGACCCTAGATTGTCCCCCAACATGACATCGGTGACACTGTCCATGTTGGTTAGTACAAGGTCCAGTATTGCCCCCCACTGAGTAGGTTCCCATATGTGTTACTGGAGGAATGCTCCTTGTAAGGAGTCCAGTATTTCCCTGGTCCTGGTTGTTGTCACTGCTAGGAGCCTCCAGTCCATATCAGGGAGACTGAAGTCCCCCACCAGTGCAACAATTCCCCTTTTTGAGCCATCCTTTGTATTGCCTGCGTTAGCTCCCTATCTACTTCTTCCCCCTACGCTGGAGGCCTATAAATCACTACTGTTTGCATAATGGCCCCTGACCACTTCTCCAGGGTGACCCTCAGTACCTCTGTTTCCCCTTGCTCCTACTGCCCCACTGAAGCCTGTAATACTGTCCCTCATGTATAGGGCTATCTCCTTCATAAATGTCCTGACCCACCTAAATAGATTAAAGCCTGGGATGGCCATCTCTCAGTCCTGGTTTTTGATACACCAGGTCTCTGTGATGCCCACCAGGTACAGTTCCTCCACAGTCATTGTGGCCTCTAAGTCTGCTAGTTTGTTTTGTTTTGGTGTCCTTTGTTCCACTGTGTGCCCCATGATTGACTTTCTTGTGTGTTTTTGGAGCTGGCCACTCTGTGGGTTTGCACCACAGACTGGCTCACTGGGTGAGTCCCTGTTTAGTGGTTTTGGCCAGTGTGAAGAAAGAAACAGGTCTGGGGTTGTGCTCAACAAGCATGCTGTTTCGCTTACAACCCATATGTTTGGGACCCTGCACTATAGGTCTGTGTATTTGATCCTACAAAGCAAGGTACAGGTCTTGGGCTGTGCCTGATGAATCTGCTTCTTTGTGTAGGGCCCTATATCAAATACAATATGTATGGGGCACCTGTGGGGCATGGCCCCAGACCTATAGCTTGAAGCAGCAGACTAGTGGGGCATGACCCCAGACCTATAGCTTGAAGCAACAGACCACTGGGGCATGACCCCAGACCTGTAGCTTGAAGCAGCAGAACAGTGGGGCATGGCTCTGCACCTGTAACTTGAAGCAGCAGACCAGTGGGGCATGGCCCTGGACCTGTAGCTTGAATCAGCAGACCAGTGGAGCATGGTCCTGGACCTGTAGCTTGAAGCAGCAGACCAATGGGGCATGACCCCAGACCTATAGCTTGAAGCAGCAGACTAGTAGAGCATGGCCCTGGACCTGTAGCTTGAAGCAGCAGACCAGTGGAGCATGACCCTGGACCTGTAGCTTGAAGCACCAGACCAGTGGGGCATGACCCTGGACCTGTAGCTTGAAGCAGCAGACCAGTGGGGCATGACCCTGGGCCTGTAGCTTGAAGCAGCAGACCAGTGGGGCATGGCTCTGGACTTGTAGCTTGAAGCAGCAGACCAGTGGGGCATGACCCTGGACCTGTAGTTTGAAGCAGCAGACCAGTGGGGCATGGCTCTGGACTTGTAGCTTGAAGCACCAGACCAGTGGGGCATGACCCTGGACCTGTAGCTTGAAGCAGCAGACCAGTGGGGCATGGTCTCGGACCTGTAGCTTGAAGCAGCAGACCAGTGGGGCATGGCTCTGGACTTGTAGCTTGAAGCAGCAGACCAGTGGGGCATGACCCTGGACCTGTAGCTTGAAGCAGCAGACCAGTGGGGCATGGCGCTGGACTTGTAGCTTGAAGCACCAGACCAGCGGGGCATGACCCTGGACCTGTAGCTTGAAGCAGCAGACCAGTGGGGCATGGTCCCAGACCTGTAGCTTGAAGCAGCAGGCCAGTGGGGCATGACCCTGGACCTGTAGCTTGAAGCAGCAGACCAATGGGGCATGGCCCCGGACCTGTAACTTGAAGCAGCAGGCCAGTGGGCCATGGCTCTGGACCTGTAGCTTGAAGCAGTAGACCAGTGGGGCATGACCCTGGACCTGTAGCTTGAAGCAGCAGACCAGTGGGGCATGGCTCTGGACCTGTAGCTTGAAGCAGCAGACCAGTGGGGCATGGCTCTGGACCTGTAGCTTGAAGCAGTAGACCAGTGAAGGCATGACCCTGGACCTGTAGCTTGAAGCAGCAGACCAGTGGGCATGGCTCCAGACCTGTAGCTTGAAGCAGCAGACCAGTGGGGCATGGCCCCGGACCTGTAGCTTGAAGCAGCAGACCAGTGGGGCATGGCCCTGGACCTGTAGCTTGAAGCAGCAGACCAGTGGGGCATGGTTCTGGACCTGTAGCTTGAAGCAGCAGACCAGTGGGGCATGGCCCCAGACCTGTAGCTTGAAGCAGCAGACCAGTGGGGCATGGCCCCGGACCTGTAGCTTGAAGCAGTAGACCAGTGGGGCATGGCTCTGGACCTGTAGCTTGAAGCAGCAGACTGGTGGGGCATGGCTCTGGACTTGTAGCTTGAAGCACCAGACCAGTGGAATATGACCCTGGACCTGTAGCTTGAAGCAGCAGACCAGTGGGGCATGGCCCCAGACCAGTAGCTTGAAGCAACAGACCAGTGGGACATGACCCTGGACCAGTAGCTTGAAGCAGCAGACCAGTGGGACATGACCCTGGACCTGTAGCTTGAAGCAGCAGACCAATGGGGCATGGCCCCGGACCTGTAACTTGAAGCAGCAGGCCAGTGGGGCATGGCTCTGGACCTGTAGCTTGAAGCAGTAGACCAGTGGGGCATGACCCTGGACCTGTAGCTTGAAGCAGCAGACCAGTGGGGCATGGCTCTGGACCTGTAGCTTGAAGCAGTAGACCAGTGGGGCATGGCTCTGGACCTGTAGCTTGAAGCAGCACACCAGTGGGGCATGGCTCTGGACCTGTAGCTTGAAGCAGTAGACCAGTGGGGCATGACCCTGGACCTGTAGCTTGAAGCAGCAGACCAGTGGGGCATGGCCCCAGACCTGTAGCTTGAAGCAGCAGACCAGTGGGGCATGGCCCCGGACCTGTAGCTTGAAGCAGCAGACCAGTGGGGCATGGTTCTGGACTTGTAGCTTGAAGCACCAGACCAGTGGAATATGATCCTGGACCTGTAGCTTGAAGCAGCAGACCAGTGGGGCATGGCCCCAGACCTGTAGCTTGAAGCAGCAGACCAGTGGGGCATGGCTCTGGACCTGTAGCTTGAAGCAGTAGACCAGTGGGGCATGGCTCTGGACCTGTAGCTTGAAGCAGCAGACCAGTGGGGCATGGCTCTGGACTTGTAGCTTGAAGCACCAGACCAGTGGAATATGACCCTGGACCTGTAGCTTGAAGCAGCAGACCAGTGGGGCACGGCCCCAGACCTGTAGCTTGAAGCAGCAGACCAATGGGGCATGGCCCCGGACCTGTAACTTGAAGCAGCAGGCCAGTGGGGCATGGCTCTGGACCTGTAGCTTGAAGCAGTAGACCAGTGGGGCATGACCCTGGACCTGTAGCTTGAAGCAGCAGACCAGTGGGGCATGGCTCTGGACCTGTAGCTTGAAGCAGCAGACCAGTGGGGCATGGCTCTGGACCTGTAGCTTGAAGCAGTAGACCAGTGGGGCATGACCCTGGGCCTGTAGCTTGAAGCAGCAGACCAGTGGGGCATGGCCCTGACCTGTAGCTTGAAGCAGCAGACCAGTGGGGCATGGCCCCGGACCTGTAGCTTGAAGCAGCAGACCAGTGGGGCATGGCTCTGGACCTGAAGCTTGAAGCAGCAGACCAGTGGGGCATGGCCCCGGACCTGTAGCTTGAAGCAGCAGACCAGTGGGGCATGGCTCTGGACTTGTAGCTTGAAGCAGCAGACCAGTGGGGCATGGCTCTGGACCTGTAGCTTGAAGCAGCAGACCAGTGGGGCATGGCCTCGGACCTGTAGCTTGGCCTTCAGTCACAAGGATAGTAGATGAGATGGGGGTGGGTTCTCAGGATGGAAAACATGAATGTCACATTTAACAACTTTTTTGTGGCTTTGTAACTTCCGTCGTTTGGATGAGACGTTAAACCGAGGTCCCATCTGCTTAGATTGGTGGTAGTTCAGGTGGATGTTAAAGATCCCATGGCACTTATCAAAAGAGTAGGGGAATTTCCCCGGTGTCCTGGCCAAATTTCAATCATTCACTAACAATACCACCAACAGCTTAATCTGGTTCAAGGTCAGTTGGCATTCATCTGTATCCCTCCTCCCCTGGGTCGTGCCTGAAAATAGGCAGGATTTGTCTAGTGCCCCTACACGATCAACAAAAACTAAATGAAAATAAATAAAAACTCTAATGTATGTATTAACATTTTTTTGCAATGACTTATCGATCTGTCTGGCTATCTGTCCATCTATCTGTCTGTCTATCCACATCTATCTGTCTGTCTGTCTCTCTCTGTCACTCTATCAAGTTGCATATGTACTGTATGTAAGAATGTGTCTGCAGGTTTATGGCAGAAAGCCTTTATGTATAAATATGTCTGTGAAAGTATGATGAAATGCTATGCAAGTGTGAAAGTCATTATCTGGATCACTTTATAAGTGTGTGTGTGTGTGTGTGTGTTTCTGCAGGTGTATATGATTGTGTCACTTTGTGTGCATGTGTGCATTAGTGCATGTACTGTAGCTGTCTATGTGTGCATCACCTCCCTTCCCTCCCAGCAGAATTAACTAAGGATTACTATAGCCAGTGCTTATTGGCACTGACCCATTCTTTTCTCTTACTCTTTGGGGTTGACTGTTAGTCTTTCCTCCACTGCCTGATCTGCACTGAATGAACTCTGATTTTGATCAAGGATCACTGTTTTCCTTTTTAACATGAAAAAGTTTTATTAGTTTTCCAGTTTTTAACAAATACAAACTATGAAGACCATCATACAAGAATACATATATCAGAAGGGTACGCTTACTTGGTTACATCACCCCCAGGTGTTAACTATCATTCGGCACGTAGCCTTGTCAGTAACTCAGACATATATCTCTTTATCTGTTATCCATATATAACAATGGGATCTAGCATTCCTTTAAGAAGAAACCTTCAACCAGGTAATCCTGCCAACTTTAAACTTATCACAGGTATGCATGTCTTTAAGAAAGAAAACCTTGAACATGATAGTCTGTACCTGCCCTTTCCAATCAAAATATTTATAGTAACGCATAAAATTAATTACACTGAGCAAAGAGCCTGTGTATGTATGGACTGAACAGGTGTTTAAACAATCAACAAAGGGGGGTTGCCAGGCGGAGTAGAGGGTACCGAGCAAAGGTAAGAGTGCAAATAGGCATCCCATTTTTTCCCATATCTGGTCAGCTGATTTAAACTAGAGTAGGATAGATGTTCAAAGGTTACCTTGCCAGTCTAGTAAGAGCCATGTGCCAGGTCAGGATTGAGGACGGTTGAGGTTGCCTCCACTTCATTAGAACAGCTCCTTTTGCTTCCATCACCCATTTGTGTAGAGGGTCTGGAAGCATACTAAGTGCGGAGGAAGGATCACTGTGTTCTATTCTTTATCTCTCATATATATTGTTTTGAGAAACAATTGTGCAAATGTAATTTTTGTTGTCTAACCTTTGTAAAAAAAAGTTTGTGAAACAGCTAGTATGAATGGTGCTATGTAAGATAACAATATAACAGAAGCTCTTCACAAATGAAGGACAACGGCAAGTCCAAAAGTTGGTTCAGGTGTGTTTGGTTGCAGAGATACAATCTGAAGTTGGTTCAGGTGTGTTTGGTTGCAGAGATACAGTCTGAAGCTGGTTCAGGTGTGTTTGGTTGCAGAGATACAGTTCCCTTCCATTTTTCCTCCTCTTCCCTTGCTGAGGGCGGCATATGTGCAATGAAGTTCACACACTATATGCTTTAGTGCCTGCATCCTGGCCAACAAAATGTGGGTGGCCAGTTACTGTTGCCACCTAGACTCTGCTGGGTGGCAGCCAAGCTGTAGCATGCACATCCCCCGCAAAGAAGGAGGAGAGAAGTGTCGGGATGCTTGATCCTCCTTCCACCGAGCTCCCCCAGAGTGACCCTGGTTCACCCATGTGGGCACTAGTTTGTGCTATTTTACTAATTGTAACTGGTTTCATTTGTATATAGAAAAGCACTGCTTTTTAAACCACACATGATCGTATGGTTGTCAGTTCAGTACAGGATAACCCAACTTCAGTTTCTGTGAGTACTCTGCTACTTATGTTGTGGTTCCAGTGACATTGTGAAGCTGCCTCTCTCCATTATTGTTTACCTGATTATTCTGAGTAATTTCTATGTATGTGTTCTATATTACGTGTGTTTAATGTCAAGTAGACATCTGTTGTATTTGTTTTCATGTTTTGCTCTACAAGAACTGTACTGCACCTTGTGCCCAGGTCACCCTAGTAAAAGAAATCTGCTGGTACCAGTGAGTTCACATGGTTAAAATAATTGTGCACTTCTGGAATAAGTATATTTAAACCAAGTATTTGTGGACAGTCCATTATTCTATACCACCAGATTATCCAAATGTTGATCAGAATATCTGTAAATTTTATATGTCCTTTTCTGGTTCTGAACGGAAAGTAGTACAAAATGAAGAATCTATGGAAAGCAGAACATGATGGACACTAGCAGTCATGAGACAAGCCATGAAGGCAGAGCAGAGGACCATGGCCATTAATGTTGCCTGGACAGCATCCAGCAGAATTGGGTAACATTGGATACCTCCAATTTTCTCAAATACCAGATGGCATTGGATACCACTGGTATCTGACTACTGGATCCTGTCCCCTAGGAACCAATCAAATTGTTATCAACTATCCAATGTTACTGTCTGGGATTTGAGGCACATATCCAGACTTGGATCATAATATCCAGCCATGGGTCCCACTATCTTAACTTGGATCTAAACTCCAAATGGGGGTCAGATCGGATCTTAGATCTGGAGTTGGACAGATGGACTGCTTATCATATCCTTGAGGAGTGGGGTCTTTCCATCAGCTTTGAAAGAGGCCCTGGTTAGACTACTGTTAAAGAAACCCTCACTGGACCCGGATTGCCTTGGCAATGACAGACCGGTGTCAAACTTCCCATTTTTAGGGAAGGTTATAGAAAAGGTGGTGGCCATTCAGCTTGAGAGGCTTCTTACCTCTTCCTCCACCTATGAGGTTTTCCAGTCTGGGTTCAGAGGCTGGCATAGTATGGAGACTGCCTGGTGAAGGTTTTGAAAGATCTCCTGGTTGCGAGAGACAGAAGAGAATGGACCATCTTTATCCACCTGTGACCATCACATGGTATGGTTCAATTTGGCTACTACATCTAAATCATCCCATTCCAAGGCAAAAATATGGGACTTCAGAGGAGCTGACTTTGATAAGATGGCCAACAGAGTTAAGCTAGCCCTGGCAAAAAGAAACACAGGTGAGGGGGTATAGGCAAAGTGGGCAAGCATTAAGGATGCAATACTTGAAGCAACATCCCATTGTGTTAGACAGAAAAGGAAGTGCAAAAGAAGAAGGAAACCACTTTGGTTCTCAAATACAGTAGCAGAAAAGGTCAGAGCCAAAAGGCTGGCCTTCAGGAAATATAAGGAACACAGCGGATGAATATAGGGAGGCATACCAAACTGCCTAAGGGCAGGAGGTAAGGCAGTAAGGCAGGCAAAGTCCCAAACTGAGGAAACACTAGCACGAACAGTAAAAGAAGGTGACAAGACTTTCTATAGATACATTAGTGAAAGGAGAAAGTCCAGAGGGGTATTGCTAAGCTTAATGGAGAAAAGGGAGCATGTGAGGAGGGAGGATCTCTGTAAAGCATCTATCCTAAATAGATACTTTGCTCAGTATTTACTGAAGAGAAGGTAGGCAGGGCCCACAGCTCAGCATCATGGACACAGGGGAAGGGAGGTGAGCACTACTCCCTTCACAAAAGAAAGGGTCCTACAAGAGCTTGCTAGCTCAGGGTGGATAAGGCAATGGACCTGATGACATGCATCCCAGGGTACTTAAGGAGCTAAAGGAGGAACTAGCAGAGCCATTAGCAGAATTGTTTAGTGAGTCTCTGAGCACAGGAGAGGTCCCAGAAGACTGGAGAAGGGCTCATGTGATCCCGCTCCACAAGAGTGGTAGCAGGGAGGAGGCGGGAACTACAGACCAGTCAGTCTTACCTCAGTAGTGGGCAAGATTATGGAGGCACTCCTTAAGGAAAGGATAGTGCAACACCTGGAATCCATAGGGGCACAGGGATCCAAGACAGCATGGGTTTACAAAGGAAGGTCCTGTCAAACTAATCTCATAGATTTCTTTGACTGGGTAACCAGAGTGGTGGACCAAGGGGAGCAGTTGATGTCGCCTACCTTGACTTCAGCAAAGCTTTTGACACTGTTCCACATAGAAGATTGATAAATAAGCTGGGTAGGCTCGGGTGGGTCAAGTTGGTCAACTGGGTGGCAAACTGGTTGTGGGCAGAAAACAGAGAGTGGTGGTAAATGTTATACAGTCGGAAGAGGTGCAAGTCACAAGTGGGGTACCTCAGGGATCAGTCCTGGGGCCAGTCCTCTTCAACATCTTCATTAGTGACCTTGCAGATGGACTAGAGGGTAAGGCTTGTCTGTTTGCAGATGACACCAAGATCTGCAACAGAGTAGATGATCCAGATGGGTGGGCAGAATGAGAAGAGATCTGGATAAACTAGCAGAATGGTCAGAAGAGTGGCAACTGGGATTTAATGCAAAGAAGTGCAAAATCATGCACATAAGGAAGAGAAACCCTGAAGCCACCTATAGGCTGGGAGGGGAGTTGCTAGCAGTCACAAAGGAAGAAAGAGACTTGGGCATCATCATCACTGATGACCTAAAATCATCCATGCAGACCTCTAGAGCAGTAGGTAAGGCTAGGGGGGTGTTAGGGTGTATTAGTAGGGGTATCACAAGTCGTAAGAGGGAGGTAATAATCCCTCTTTACAAGACACTGGTTAGGCCCCATCTGGAGTACTGCGTTCAGTATTGGAGGCCACACCTTCACAATGACATTAACCAAATTGAGGCAGTCCAGAGAAGGGCAACCAAAATGGTGCAGGGACTGCATCAGAAGACATATGAGGACAGATTAACGGAGCTCAATATGTATGCCCTTGAGCAAAGGAGGGAGAGAGGTGATATGATCGAGGCATTCAAACACCTTAAGGCATAAACAAGGTGAAAGAGTCTAACATATTTAAATATAAGAAAAATAGCAGGACAAGAGGACACAGCATGAGATTAGAGGGAGGCCAATAAAGGGGGAATGTGAGGAAATTCTTTTTCACAGAAAGGGTGGTGGATGCGTGGAATGGCTTACCACAAGAAGTGGTGGCTATGAATACAGTGCAGGGCTTCAAACAGGCATGGGATAGGCATAAGGGAGCAATACAAATGACTATGAATAGATAGGCCACTGACAGAGCAAAGGCCGATGGCACATTTATAAGGTAGAAAAAGAAATGGGCAGACTGGATGGGCCTTGCGGTCCTTATCTGCCGTCAACTTCTATGTTTCTATGTTCTATGTTTCTATGTTTCACCTGGATCTCATGGCAACATCTGATATCATGGACTACGAGGTGTTACTTGACCAACTGCGGTTCTGGTGTGGCCTGTCCAGTACTGTCATCCAGTGGTTCAGGTCATACTTGACAGACAGGGTGCAGAGGGTGGTGTTGGGGTTAGCCTCATCTAACCCGAAGCTTCTGAACTGTGGAGTTCCGCAGGGCACGGTTTTGTCACCCTTGTTGTTTACGGTCTATATGCTACCACTGAGGGACATTATCAGGTGGTACTGACTGGGCTTACATTGCTATGCTGATGATACCCAGCTGTCTCTGTCCTGCACACCAGGTAGTCAGATTGCCGATGCTGTGCTTAATAGCTGCCTGACTGTAATCCAGACTTGGATGTCTCATAACTGGTTAAGACTCAACCCTGACAAGACTGAGGTATTGGTGGTGGATCCAGATCATCGTGGGGGGGCGGGGAATCATTTGGATCCCCCTGGTCTTGTACTGGGGGTACCATTAATCCCATCTGAGCAGGTAAAAGATCTGGGTGTGATCCTTGATGATGGCTTGACATTTGATTCTCAGGTTTCTGCTGTCAGTAAGGGTGGATTCTGTCATCTGAGGCACATCACCCAGATCCGGCACTTGCTACCACCTGAGCACCCGACCTCACTGGTACATGCTTTTGTCATGTCCAGGCTGGATTACTGTAATGCTGTGTACATAGGGCTTGGGAGGTAATCTCCACTAGTTACAGCTTGTGCAGAACACGGCAGCTCGATTACTGGCAGGTGTATGAAAGTGTGATCATATTATGCCTATACTCCACGAGCTGCACTGGCTGCCAGTCAGGTGGAGGATTATCTTCAAGGTCGGTTTACTGACCTATAAGGCCCTACACATTGGGGACCAGTTTATCTACAAGATCTCCTTGTGCCTCACCGCCTGACCTGGACTCTCTGTTCCTTGGAGAGCAGCCTTCTTAGTATTCCTAGGGTGAGGCTGCATCACTCGGGTGATCGAGTATTCAGTGACAGCACCCACCCTATGGAATTCTCTTTCTCAACAACTCTGGGACGTACCCTAGGTAGAATCCTTCAAAAAGGGATTAAAAACATTTTTGTTTAGACAGGCATTTAATGGGTTTTAACTACTGAATTATGGAAAGATATTTTTTATACAGCTGTCGCTACATCTGAATTATAGGTTACTGTGTTTTTTGCTTATTATATTGTGTTTTTAATTTTCTAATGCACTCTGAGTCCTTTGGAAATGGGCACTATATAAGTAAAATATCTATCGGTCGATCTATCTATCTATCTCTCTATCTATCTCTCTCTATCTATCTTCATTCAGATATCCAAAAGCACTGTCTAATCATCTGTAATGGCCATGAAAGAGGTAATATAGGATGCAGAAGTAGGCCAAGACATGGATAATTAAAGAGTCAGTCTAAGCTGTGTGCAACTGGCTAACTGGTTACCTGAGCGCTCCCAAGGCAGACAGCAGGATCAGATCCATCACTGAGCATAAATGTGCCACGTAGAGTACAAGATGATGTTAGGAGAACAGCTCCTATCCTGGACTTTAGCTGTTAATTGTAAAGTTGCCCCCTCTGACATTGACAAAAAAAAAAACAATTACATTTGCTGTTCTTCAGTTTAATTTATTAGGGGGGTGGAGGATTAAACTTATTACATATACAAAGAGGGTATTAGAAAATGGGCCTGATGCCTGGCATCTGATTGGCTAGTACCCTTGCCAGGGGGGTACATTAACTTTCAATAGATGCCCAGGAATAAAAAGTACCAGACTACAGTGCCCCTTCACCCACTGAACTATCCTAGCACCCACTCTGCTTTCTAATTGGCTAAAACTCAAAATTTTCATTTCAAATTTGCCACCATTTTATCCCCTCGCATAGCGAGAGAGCTGCCAAGCCCCACCATTCAAATCTTTACCCACCCAGTAATGTAAAAAAAGGAAAAATGCATAGCAGCAGTATAAAAATAAATAAAATAAGCTCTTTTTTTTTGTTCTAATGTACTCTTCCCCCAGCTGACTAAGCAATTGATCGAGGGTGCCAGCAAACTCTACCCCCTCAACTACTGTCCCGTCAGTTGTTGTTGAGTACCTAGAGGCCAGTGGGGCACAGGACCCAAGGCAGCATGGATTCACAGTGGGAAGGTCATGTCAGATGAATCTAATAGATTTCTTTGACTGGGTGACCAAAGTAGTAGACCAGGGAGCGGCTGTGGTCATAGCCTGCCTAAATTTTAGCAAGGCATTTGATATAGTCCCACACAAAAGATTAATATACAAGTTAGCCAGCCTTGGAGTGGGTCCCAAGGTGATAGCCTGGATAAAAAATTTGCTGGACAACAGGATGCAAAGGGTAATAGTAAACGGAGTACACAGTGAAGAAAGGAGGGTTACTAGCGGAATACTGCAGGGTTCAGTACTGGGACCGGTCCTTTTTAATGTCTTTATAAGTGACATTGCAGAGGAACTAGAAGGAAAAGTATGTCTCTTTGCAGATGACACAAAGATCTGCAACAGGGTTGATACACAAGGTTGAGTGGAAAGGATGAGAAGGGACTTGGCAAGGTTGGAGGAATGGTCAAATGTATGGCAGCTTAGATTCAACGCAAAGAAGTGCAAGGTAATGCACCTGGGAAACAAAAACCCAGGGGAAGAGTACACAATGGGGGGTGAGATACTGACAACAACAAAATTGGAAATGGACCTGGGGGTAATTATATCAGATGACCTAAAGGTAGGCAAGCAATGTGAGAAGGCAGTAAGGAGGGCTGGGGGGATACTGGGATGCAGAAGGAGAGGCATCAGCAGTAGAAAACAAGAAGTTGTTATCCCTCTGTACAGACAGTTGGTGAGACCCCATCTGGAGTACTGTGTGCAGTTCTGGAGATCCCATCTCTGCAAAGACACAGACAGAGTGGAGGCTGTCCAGAGGAGGGCAACCAGAATGGTGCAGGGTCTGCACCAGAAGACATACGAAGAGAGACTAAAGGAGCTTAATATGTATACCCTCGAGGAAAGAAGGAAGAGGGGGTACATGATAGAAACTTTCAAGTACCTCAAGGGAATCAACAAAGTCCAAAAGGGTAGTATTTTTCAGAAAAAGAGATGTGCAAGAACAAGGGGGCACAATTTGAAGATAGAGGGGAGACATCTCAGAGGTAAAGTGAGGAAGTATTTTTTCACGGAGAGAGTTCTGGATGCATGGAACAGCCTTTCTGAGGAGGTCGCGGAGTCAAGAACAGTGGGGGAATTCAAGAATGCATGGGACAGACATAAGGCAGTTCTAGTGGGTGGTAGGAGGAAGTAGGCTGTTGGTTAACTAGGATCTGCAGCTTATCCATCAGGTAGGAAAATGGGCAGACTCGGTGGGCCTAGCAGTCCTTATCTGCCATCAGATTCTGTTTTTATATTTCTATCACAAATTCTCAGTCAGTTTTCCCAAAACACAACTACCAAGAAAACCTCACAAATTTACTTGCTTTCTGCAGGCTTAGTTTCCCTCTTGTCCCAAGTCAGTTGACCTTCTCTTACAAATTTTTTTTTATTTAAAATAAGCCAGAACCGACTCTGGCACCTCCATTACTCCTGATCTCTGATCGTTTGCCTGCTCTCACAGCTACTGGTGCTGGGCAGCGGGACTCCATTCCCCAAACTCATTTAAACCTCCCGCTCATGTCCTCTCTCAAAATCTGACCACTATCAAGCACTCCACATTAATCAGCTGCCACACACACAAACCACAGGCTTACTTTTCCACTCAGAAGCTGACCGTCACCACTGCTGATCATATCCCGATCGGCGCTGCTGTGTATGACCCACTCCTCACCCTTGGTCCCGCTTGAACACAGCACCCAACAAATCAATAAAACAAAGGCAAACCTCAACAGTAATGTCAAATAAAAAAGGAATGTAGTGGTCTGCCGCTCTTTCCCATTGTGTGATATTATACTTCTGGTTTCACATATTCTGGGCACAAGTAAGGTACGGGTACATCTCCTCTAGCACAGTAATTCAGGCAGCAAACCCAAATAGATACATTGAAAAGAAATACACAAATACAAATGGTAAAACAAAGTGGTGTAAGTGTGTGTGTGTGTGTGTGTGGGGGGGTGAGTAACCAACTACCAACTCATCAGCTACAGTAGCTCTAATAGGACAAAAGTCCCTAGTTAAAAAAAAAAAAAACAACATAACATTGGAAGGAGAGGAACTATTTTATTTACAAAATAAATAAAACAGTAAATAAATTTAGCATTTTTACATGCAAATATATTTTTTAAAACATTAAAATAAAGTTGCCCATTTTCTAAATGCAATAATCCCCTCCATGGTGGGCGGTATGGGCAATACTGGACTGGGTGGTCTGGCATTGCCCAATACCATCCACCCTGTTAGGTATTATTGCTTACGTAATTTACACCTCTTGTCAACAACATTTTATATACCTTATGCTTATGTGATAATTAAAGTATCCTCACCAAAAGCAATCATTATCAATATACCTCATAATGGATACCCCAGAATGTCTAGAGTTCTTTAAATTGAATTGATGTTCCCAATAGCCCCCAGTTTGGAGGTGGTTATGATAACCAGAATGTAAGCTCATTTGACGTAAGTGCACAACAGAGTGTGTGGTTGTGTAGAATAAAGTCATGCCTTGTGTGGTTGTTGGGTACAAGGTGCAGCAAGTGCCTATAAAGCACTCAAGAAGTGCATTTTTATTGCAATGACTGCACACCTTGGAGTATGTTATTGCACATATTTTTTTTTTAGTTTACAATTTATTTTGCTAGGACAGCCCTGCTGAGATGTAACATTGCATTTCCAGTGGAGCCGTGCTTCTACTCATTTCCACAGGTGGGAGGACAGGAGCACTGAGAGGGTAGGTGACTTGCCCAATGTCACACAATGGGGCCTATGCACGATCGGGCAGGAATTACACACCAAAGAAGCATATCCCACCCACGTAGCTCCGTGACCCTGGACAGGTGCAGGGTGCATGGTATTCACAACTGCGAACACCCATGAGGCACCTGTCCACAGCCCCACCCCCACAGTGTGCAGGACCACACAGGGTGGCTGGGGGCAGAGTAGCAGACCCAGCCAGCCATCCAAATGGATGCCTGTACTGGGTCCCAAAGTGGATCACCTATGTGGGACAGCGTGGGCCGGGTGTGCAAAAAGCCTACGCAGGCACCTGGTCCCACACGGCTATGCCCCTATGTCTGCCACCCTTGGAATGCCCTCCTTCCCTGCCACACAGCATAGCACCATCCTGGGGGTAGGCCGGCCCCCAGACACAGTACACCAGTGGCCCCATGACTGCAGTCCCCCGTAGGCAGCCATCCCATCCCCGGTAAGTGGAATCAACCCTCCCCCAACACCAGTATGGCTGCACCCCATTGCACAGCAGGACATCCTCCATCCCCAAATGCATGTCCGGTCCTTGTGCCTGGTTCTCGCTGGTTGAATGCATGGCAACCCCCCACCCCCCCCACATGAATGCCCTGCCAGTGGTGACAATGGACATGTCAACCCACCAGCTGTCACACAACCCTGAACCCGATGCCCCTGGGACATCATTGGTGTACAGTGGTCTCCACCACCCCCCTGCGACACCAGCAATTCTCCCCACTCTGTACCTGACCGTTGGTGCCATGGCTCTGAATGGCCAGTGACACCACCCTCCTCACACCTCCGTGGCCACAAGCCATCCAACCAATGCTGGGAGCATGCCCCTGTTAATAGGCAGTGTGGTCCCTGCATCAGTTGGATGGCCGGCAACTGTGGAGGTGTGTGGGTGGCCATGCTGCTGGCCATCCAGAGCTGCGGCACTGACAGACAGGTATGGGCAAGGGGGGAGGTGTAGTCAGTGCTGTGGGGGATGGGGGGCTTGTTCACCAATGATATTGCTGGGGGGCCAGGGTGAGGTTCCAGGGTGGGCAGGCAGTGCAGATCCAGGTGCAGTCTGTATCACAGTGGGCACCCGGTGAGGAGGTCAGCACCATGGATGTGTCAGGCACCAGTGGTCCAATGGAGATGGTGCTTGGCTGGCTGTGTGTGTATGTGGGGGGGGATATCTGTATGCATGCGGTGCCCATTGTGACTGGAGACATGTTACAGGGATGGGCATTCCTGTGTCGGGAGGAGGGGGGTCTGTCATGCCACTCAGGGGATGGCAGTCATGTGTTGGCACGCAGGGACCAAGCAGACTTCTGGTGCAGATCCATGACAGGCCACACTGCCTGTATGTACGGGCAGTCACCCATGCAGCTCACAGACCTCCTTTTCGGCTTAGTGGGCTGGGGTGGCTCAGGTTGTTGGGTCCCAGTGCTGCTGTGACCAGCGGGTATAGTGCATGGGGGCATGCAGTGAGTTATGGCAGGGTCCCACCTGACATAACTGGTGCTCTTCTACACCCCTTGGTGCGCAGTACTATGCACCTTAATGCATGGCGCATAGTTCAGGCACGCCCCCCCCACCTGCCCTAAACATGTTGCTGTCTGCATAGACAGGGGATCGGGTGTGTAGGCTTTCGAGCATCCCATGCAGGGGGGGGCTACGCATTGTGCCCATTCACGCATAGGCCCATTGAGAATATAGCTCTAACAAGATTTCAGATTGTGATCTCCGACTACCCAAGCTGGTGCTCTAACCACTTGACCATACTGCCTCACAATAGCTTATAAAATTCTATAACTGTTTTTTTAATAAGGTAATAAGGTTGTAATTCACTGTAGTGCAGTTATGCAGAATAAAACAATGAGTCTTGGAACATGAGGATCATATCAGATTGCTTAATTATTCACAACCATTTTCTTATAATAATATATCTCCTATGAATAGCCTAGTCACTTAAAGTGATTTTCCAACTTAATGTACAATCATCTACTAGCATATTCTGGTAGCTGATGCTGGCAATACTAATTCCAGTTACTTTTATGAATGTTGTTTTAAGTCAGTAGGTCTGTGGAAGGGATTGTAGTTTAGCCCAATGACATGGCCAGCCAATTCCTTCCACTTCCTGGTAACACTGACATGCCCCCGCACTCGGGCACATATTGACGTGTGACCAGAGCGAGCACGTGGATGCACCCTATTGAAGTCAGTGGAGCTCCATTTCAGTGGAGCAATCAACATTCCAGACAGACCAGCGTACACCTAGCTTGATAACAAAATAGTTGAGAGTGGTGCTGTACATAGCTGATAGGGACCCTGACTACACCCCATAACCCCACAGCCCAAAGAAACCCCACAAGGGAGACCACAGTAGCAGATACATATCTAACACACTAAGGGGAACAGAGTGGGATGAACCTGAAATCACAGTTAAGTCATAAGAGTAACATTGCTTGTTCATAATTATACAATGGTACTTAAAATGCTTTGATTTAATTGGTTAGCTGGCACTCTTACCCTGTTGTAAATTTTAACATTACCAACAGGAAGAAGTGCCAGCTGTGCCAAGGCTCGAGTCCCACAAAATAAAAAACATTCTGACCCCCGATTCATCCTGTAAACACTGCCATCTTGATTCGTTGCGTTACTCGTTTGGCTGAGGAAAAAAATACAAATCAGCTTTCAACTTATCGATGACAAGGAGCTAAATGCCATCTTCAGCTCCTGAGCAGAAAGTCTCCCCAGTAGTCCTAAAAGAAATGCATTAGTTACTAAAGCAGTACCTGACATAATGGCACCACAGCTGCTCGAAACATCCATGTCTCAGCTTCACATCCCCGGCCCTCACTTTCCACACATACTGCAGTGAAAGCCATCAACAGCTACACAGTCCCATTTCAAATAAATCCTTCACTGAGCCACCAGCCCTCCCAAGTGAATTCAGGAACTGCATAAAGCCAGCCCGAAGAGAGTCACTAAGCTGTTGTCATGTGCGGTCGTGTCATCCTATTTTTTTTTTAACCCTCATCAACAAAGCATCCATAGCTTAAAACGCTAAATACAGGTAAATTTGAACATCTTTTGGCCCAGATGAATGACTTTCAAAAAGTAGCAGTCTCCGGATCTCCCTGTCACTCACTGCCTGGGTCATGCTTTAATTTATAGATGAAAAAATTATTTAAGCAATAAACCACAACGCACTTTTAGATTTTCGCAATCAGACCAGTACATGGACTATTTTTTTTGCATGGAATTATCTTTCCATAATTTTTCCATTCTTAAAGAAAAATAAATAATTTTAATCCAATTTTCTTCCTATTTTGAATCACAATACAATTGTATAATAGCAATAAACCACTCCAGGGTGTTGGTGATACTGGGATTTACCCACGCCTGATAAGGTTTAGTCACTCGACCTACAGCCTCGTGACTGAATCATGCCAGGCGTGGGTAAACCTAGCATCACCAACACCCTGGAGTGGTTTATTGCTTAATTATCTCACTTTACTGAAATGTGTCACACTGTGATAATGATGATCTAACACCTGTAATAAGATGCTGTGACTTCCATTCACTTTTATGCAGTACTGAACTGACTTGCACTGTACCTATGTTATACAATAAACTGGAATTTACAACAAAAAAAAAAATTGGGTATTGCTGGATGGGAGGTATCAAGGTGCTATGCAGAGGGGATGTAAATTATAGTTTTTAAGCATGAACGAGTGCTTCACATCAAAGACAATGGCCGGCCATGAAGGTGGGTGCGTTGAGCCAGTCACACATTGGAGGATTTAATTACTATTTTACTGTAAAATAGTACAACACATTGTGGGTGCTGGGTGAGGAGGGTGTGATTAGGCTTTTGATAGAGGGTGGGGGATGGTTTACATTTTGTTTGATTTTGAGGGGTGACTGGGGGAGGATGGTGGGCTGTATCTTTTTTTTTTGCTTGTTTTTTTTTTTTTATTTTGCTGGTGGCCAAATACTCTTTCCAGAAAATGAAGAGCCCCCATTTCAGGAAGGCACCCAAATATTTGTGAGTCCTACTATTCATGGTATTTGGAAAATACTGTTCATCCCCTGCACAGTCCTAGTTTCAATGCTGAAAAGTGCAAAGTCATGCAGCTGGGCAAGGTAACACAGGTGCTGTGTATGAAATGGGAGGGGGGGTACTTACAGTCACTAAGCATGAAGGGGACCTTTGGGAAATCATAGCGAAAGATTCCAAGGTGGCAAGACAGCACAACAAGGCAGTATGCAAGGCTAGCTAGATGCTGTGGTGTATGGGGAGGTGAATTACTAGTACGAGAAGGGAGGTGCTGATGGCACTATATTGCTGGCTAGTGGGATCCCACTTGGAGTATGTGTCCACTTCTGGAGGCCACACCTCCACAAAGATATTGACAGGGTGGAAGTGGTCCAGAGGAGGGCTACCAAAATGGTGCAGGGGTTACACAAGAAAGCATATGGGAGAGGCTGCAGGAGCTCAATATGTAAACCTTAGAGGAGAGCGAGAAGGGACATGACCAAGACCTTCAAGTACTTCATGGGGGTGAACAAGGTATAAGAAGGAAGTCTCTTTCAGAAGAGGAGGAGTACCAGAACACTGGGGCATGCAATGAAGCTTGAGTGGGAGAAGTTTAAGAGGGATATGAGGAAATACTTATTTACAGAAAGGGTGGTGGATGCCTGGAACAGCCTCCCAGAAGAAACAGTGAGAGTGAAGACAGTGGGGAGCTTTACGCATGCATGGGATAAGCATATGGGTGTAACAGATGGAGGAAAGAGAAGGAGGGAGGAGAGAGGGGCATCTGTGATGAAACGGGGTCCGGGTGTAGTAAAAGGCAGGGAAAAATAGGACAGACTGGATGGGTCTACCAGTTCTTTTCTGTCAACAAATTCTATGCTTCTATGTTTCTGATAGGATTTTTATTCATAATAATGGCCAATTGGAGGCTAATGATGCCACCAGTTGACTAACAAGGCTTTTGTTAGTCATGCAGTGGCCTTTAGTAATCTCCAACTGGCCATTGTTATGTATAAAAAGGCCACTGAAATGGAACCCCATTAACATCAATGGGGTGCACCCCCACAATGTCTGTGGTTATAGGTTATTATGTGCCTGAGCACAGTGGCATGTCAGAGCTATTGGGAAGTGGAAGGGATCAGCTGGCCACCTTGTCACACCAAACTGTGATCCCTTCCACTGAAATACTGACTTAAAATTATTGAAAGAATCCTGAAAAAGCTGCGTCTCAAGCTTGGTGCACTATATAGGAACCATAGCTGCCTCTCACTACCAGCTAGGTGTGTACTTGTCCAGAAGATGATACTACCTGTTTTTGATTACTGCGATGTAGTCTGCAGTGCTGCTCCCAAGTCTTCCTTAACCAGATTGGGTACCCTTTTTAATTCCTTCTGTCGCTTCGCTCTGGATTCCCCCCCCCATCTCACTCATCACTGCAGTCTTTACCACTGTCTGCCTTTTTCCTCACTAGAAAATCAATGCCACCTCCATTGCACCAAATTTGTGTCTAAATTGTGGTTTGGTACGCTCCCCCTATCTCACATCCTCTCTATCCATTCTTCATCCTCCTGCCCATTCCCTTAGATCATATGACTCCCATTTAATGGTAGTCCCCCCTAAATCAACCACTGCAGGTCAGATGGCCTTCTTGCATCGCTTCCCTAAACTCTGGAATGCACTCCCTCACCAGATTCACCACTCTTCCTCTTTCCACTCCCTCTCATCTGCACTACATAACTTCCTCTCAGTAAATTGAACCTGTACCTAACCCCCTGTTCTCCCTTGTCTCCTTTTACTCATTCAACCATTATAACACTGTAACTATTCCTTCCCAACCCTTCTATATCCATAGTCTGTTAATCCCTATTCCTGCACCATACATATCCCTATTCTACCCTCCCCTGCTACCTTGGTTACCTTGCTCTTCTCTGCTCACCCTTCTAGTTGGTTCAGTGTTACCTATGTCAACCAGGTTAATGCTTATTCTCCAGAAGTTACACTTGGTCTGTTCCCTTAAATTTTTATTGTATATATTGTCCTTAAGCTGCACGTATTTTGTTCATTATTTTTATATCTCCTGCACTGTTCACACTATTATGTCAATGTATAGCTTGTATTAATGTATATCTCCTGCACTGTTCACACTATTATGTCAATGTATAGCTTGTATTAATGTATATCTCCTGCACTGTTCACATTATTATGTCAATGTATAGCTTGTATTAATGTATATCTCCTGCATTGTTCCCACTATTATGTCAATGTATAGCTTGTATTAATGTATATCTCCTGCACTGTTCCCACTATTATGTCAATGTATAACTTGTATTAATGTATATCTCCTGCACTGTTCACACTATTATGTCAATGTATAGCTTGTATTAATGTATATCTCCTGCACTGTTCCCACTATTATGTCAATGTATAACTTGTATTAATGCTGACTGTATGTTTGGTCCCCATGATACCCTCTCCCTCAGGATGCACCGTGAGATGAGCAACTTGTTGTTCAGTGTGCTTTTCCTGGTGAAACATTTCAATAAATAAATAAATAAAAGTTGCTGGAAGCACTATCACCAGCATCAGCTACCTAAATATATGAGTGGTGGTGGTGGGGGCATCCTTGTAAATCACTTCAAATGGTCTAGCAAAAGTCAGATTTATAATCCATAAAATTTAGGCCATTCCATCAGTGCAGTGGTAGTGCTACATCTTGCTATGCTAGCAACCTGCATTCAGGAATGAGCATGGGCCATTGGAGGCCAGCCAGGGAAGAAAGGACTGACAACCCTAAGACTGCTCTCCTTTCTCAGTGAAAGGAGGGGCACTGATCCCACTGCTTGACTGCCACATGGTGGAGACCAGTTGGTGGAACATATGGGGAAGTATAAGAATGGAGAAGGGGTAGCCACTGGATACCTTGCAATGTGTGCACGGGGCCGTTGCATGCCGGCACCCCTCATGAGAAAACTGGAATTGGAGGAAAAAGCCACAGGCTACCCCTACACTGGCAGCACCCCTGCAGGCTCATGCATGTGTCCATCAAGTGACCCACCCCTACAGTATGTGGTCCTGGGTAAATGGTGGATAACCAGTAAATCTATGAGAAGGTCAGGGGTGAGGTTAGGAGATACCGATGGGCAGAATCGTGGATTGAGAAAGCTATATTAAAAAAAATAATAATTAAATAATACATATAATTTCACAATTCACATATGTTTAAAAATGTTTCTGACCCTTCACTGCACTACTAAAAGTGACACAGTGGCAAAGCATCAAACTGCTAACTGGGAGACCAGGGTTGACATGTGAGCTCTGGTATCCCACACTGGCACCAGCTGTGGGCTAGCAGCATCACAGAGATGAGGCATGGAGCCCCAGAGGAGATAGCTGTGGGCCTCTTGGCACTGGTGCAGAATCTATTGGCTGACCATGGAGTTGTGTTTGCATTGGCTTTGAAGGCAGCCCGTCCCTGACTCCCTCGCCCTCCCAGTTGAAGAAAGACAGCAGTTTTGTTGACCCTGCCATAAGGGTGGGAGATGGGAAGCCAGAGAAAAAGTAGAAGTCAGAAGAAAGATAAGAAAAGAAGAAAATAAATCTAAACCTCTTAGACTGCACCCAGACCAATATAAAGAATTTAATACATAAGGGCATGATACATTTTATATAACAAATAAGAGGCTTATAAAAATCTATTAAGGTTAAAGCTAAAAGTGCACTTTTATAAATTAAATCTAAATATCTTCCTATAAAGCTGTAATCTCTTTGCCACAGTATAGCAAACATTACATTTTATTGGCATGGAAAAATTAATATTGGCATGGAAAAATCAACATTCAGCAAAGTATTGTGCATATTTTCATGCAAGAGGAATTCCCAAACATGACAGCCTCTTGAATAATGAGGTGCACATTCAAGCTAAAAATGTTGGTGAATTCTAGGACAGACAAATCTGGTGAGATGGACAATTGCAAGGTTCTGTTACCTGTAAAGCACATTTTTACTTATAATAATACACACTAATTTGATAACAGAGGAACAAAACAGATCTGTTCTGAGTTCTGAAATAATTCATGATTACATTTCACTTCTAGCTGCTGTTTTCACCATGAAATCATTATCCTCACTGACTTAATCAGTGGTAGCCGACTATCCATTCTGAGTTTCCAATGAACTACTGGCAGCATCCCATTCATTTGAATACTTGCCCACCAGGTCCCACCCTCTTCTTGGCTGGGAAAGGAATTGGCAGTTAATTATGGGAGGATACAAATCCCAGCTGGAGATGCTGCAGTTTTCTTGGTTGAGCTTACAATGATTTTTAAAACTTTTTGAAAAAGTAATTTGCATAAAAACTCTGTGAGAGGACGGATTCAGAGGAAGGGATCAGGGACCTTAGGGAGGACCTTGCAGAGCTTGAAATGTAGTCTGGTACCTAACTGCTGGGGTTCATGCAGAGAGGTGTGCAAGAACCCAAGAGCAGAGTAGAGGCTGGGGAGATAAAAGTCATGGCATCTGAGGTGGAAAAGGATCTTGGGATAGCTATATATCCAACAACTGCAAGAAGTCTATGCAATGGAAAAAGGCAGCAGCCAAGGCAAACAGGATGCCGGTGCGCATAACTAGGAGGTTCACAGGCAGAAGGAAGCAGGTGATCCTTCCACTTTATAGATTCTTGATGCTGCCACACCTGAAGCACAGTGTGCATTATTGGTGTCCCTACATGAAACAAGCATTTGTCAATGCTGAATGTTGTCTCGCTGGCATTGGCATTGGTAGTGCAGGAGTTAAAGATGCATAATAGGAATGGCAGTGAAGTACTGAACTGACACCAACCTCACCCCCACCCTGCAGAGACACATTTTCAATACAGGCATTTTGGGACCTCCCCTCATGAACAGTGGTACTGTGATTTTGTTAATCTGTCCCAAAAGTTGATTTCCCACAGTGACCACGCCATTGTACGCCACAGGTGTGAAAACACATTTTGGGCAGGATGTGAAAAATGACATCTGCACTGTTCATAAGGAGATGTGAAGAAATGCCAGTGTTAAAAATCTGGCCTGAAAATTTTGCAAATTTGTGAAGTTACAAGGCTGCATGGAAACTGCGCAATGCACACTTGTAACACCGTCATTTCATGGACTTGCATCACCAAATTTACAACGTAGGCATTTTAGGACCTCTGCTCACGAACAGTGTCACTGTCATTTTCTCAGTCTCTTCCTAAAACTTCTCACAGCAACCACGCTATTCTGTGCCGGAAGTGCGAAAAACACATTGTGGCCAGGATATGTAAAATGACAGCTGTACTGTTCATAAGGAGGTGTGGAAAAATGCCAATGTTGAAAATCTGGAGTAAAAATATTACAAATTCACAAAATTATGAGCATGCATGGAACCTGCACAATGCACGCTCATAAAACAGTCATTTTTGGGATTTTTTCACCAAATTTGTAACATAGGCTTTTTGAGAGCCTACCTCATGAACAGTGGTACTGTCATTTCATGAATCGGTCCCGAAAGGTGATTCCATGCAGTGACTGCAAAATCACCTTTTAGGACTGAATAATGCCATGACAGTGACTGAATTCATGAGGAGGGGTCCCAATAACCCCACGTTGAAAATTTGGTGCCAAAATTCCCAAATATGCCCGAGAGATGCACCAAAGTTGAAAAAACCCTATTTATGCCATTATACAGCTTACCACCATTTCCTCAGTTCGCGGTCAACTTTGAAGAGTGCAGACGTGTTCCCAGTCCACCGAAGATCGTTGCGCCCTGCTCCGGAGTTAAGTATGGGGTGAGGGGGGTGTGGGGAAGAGGGGTGAGCAGAGGGTGGGTGCTAGTTGGGGAAGGGGCCACCGAACTTGACAAGGGACTGTTTTCTGTTTCACAGGGGTCAAAAAAAAAAAACACTGTTTTTTTTAGGGACATTTGGCTTGCTGGGGTGGGCTCCCAGCATGCCACCTGAGTGGCATTTTTTGTGGCGGGCTGTAGCCAACAGGGAATTAGGCACCCCTGTTGGCAAATACCAGTGGGGGCAGGAGGGCCGAGGGGGATTTGGCACCTCCCTGGGCACACAACAAATGGGGGGGACATTATGCCAATGGGGAGTGGGCTCCCCCATCGGCAAATTGAACTGGGAATGGGGGGACTGAAGTTGATGGGGATTGGGCCCCCCATCATAAAAAAGAAAGACTGTTTGGGGGGCATGATGCAGAGAGGGATTGGGCACCACAGGAACTGGGTTGGGGCATGCCGACAGAGGGATTGGGCACCCCTGAAGTCAGCATTTTGGCAGGTGGCGGCAGTCACTCCCGCCATGTTTCTTGGAATGCTCCACCAGGAAGTGTTGGGACACGTGTTCTTGTGCCACTGCATGACAAGCTTGCCTCTCATTGCAGTGGCACTTTTCTTAGATGTGGTGGCCACTTTACATATCACCTGCATGCTTGCTTATTGGGGAATGAGGGACACACTTACTGATGTGTGCCCTGCACCTCCAAGTCTACTACTACTGCAATATGTTGGCTGGTGCACAAGCGAACATAAAAAGGTATGAATCATCTTGCGGCAATGCAGAAATTAGATAGCCTGAAAAACATTACAGTGGGCAGGACTTTTGTCTGTGGGCACAGACTGGAGTGACACCTGGGTGCGCAGGTAAGCTGGGAGGTAGCTGCCCAGCAGGGGTGGAGGGGTAGGCAGATAGGAGTTTTCAAGGTAAGGGTGGTTTTGGGCCAGGGAACAGGAGCTTAGCCCATAAAAGGGGCTGCTCCTGAAAGGATCCTTCTCTTGCTCTTCTCCCTCAGGTCAGTCAGATCATGACAGGAGGTCTGGGCCAGACAACTGGAGTTCCCCCCCTTCAAGGTAGGCAGTCAGATGGGTATTCTCTTTGAGCACTCACCTGCAGCATTGCGGAATCCTCTGATAGGGGAGGATACTTCTGCACCCTGTCAAGAGCCATCTCTTATGCTTCAGAGGAGGTTACCTTTTAGAGTTTCTGACTGATTAGGCAGCTGCCATAGGAGTGGGAGACAGCCACCAATAACTGAATAAGACTGAGTAGATAATTAACATTTACCAACCAAGACTACCTTGCTATGCATGCCGCACTGATTTTGGCTGTAACTACTGAATTATGGGAATAAACACATAGCTGTAGCCATTTTTCTCCAAAGCTTGTTGCCTGTCTCACTGTCCATGTGGAATTAAGGGATTGTCTTATAAGACAAAGGGCCATGAAATTTATTCAGGGTCAGCAAAACAGCCTGTATGAAGACAGACCGAGAAGCCTTAATATGTGCTTACTGGAAGATAGAAGAGAGAAGAGGGATGTAATGGGAACCTTCAAGGTACCTTAAAGGTATAAACAGGGTGGATCTCGGGAACCTATTTAACTTGAGTCAGAATAGGAACACAAGGGTCATAAGTACAGACTGTCAGGGGCAGGTTCAAGAAGGAGGTCAGGAGACACTTCTTTATGGAGTGAGTGCTGTCAAGATGGAAAGAACTGCTGGCAGAGGTCATCAAGCAGAAGATGGGTGATGGATTCAAGAGGGTGTGGGACAAAGTCAAGGGGAGGTTTAGAGTTCAAGGGGAGGAGGCAGGACACACTGTAAATAATTATTAAGGGAGCTTCCATCAGGCAGACTTGATAAACCGTATGGCATTCTGCTAGCTGATACATACAGTATATTTGTAAGTTATCTCCTCTTACCCACTGCAGTGAGTGCATCAGTCTATGGAAGGGCTTGCCAAAGGGTCAATGTGGGGAATAGCTCCTCCTACAACCTCTACATAAGCCCTCTGCTGACACACCTCCCTTGCTTAGGGAGTGTTTTTTCTCAGCTCCTGCATGGCTCATGTGGCTGTCCCTGGCCTGTCTGCTGCCTGGTCTGTCCTGTCTCCTTCTCTCCCCTTCCCTGCTTTGTTCTTTGCCCTGTTGTCTGTTTTCTGTTTGTTTTGCCCCCCCCCCCCACCGTCTCTCCTCCTGCTCTGCTTCTGGTTTCTTTTTGGGCTGTCTTTCTCCCCACCATTCCTGCATTGCTAGCTGTCTGCAGGCCCGCTTTCCCCCTCCTGGATTGCTCATTCCACATCAGCATTCATACTGGATTCTCTGGAATGCAGTTTGTACTTACCTCGCCATGAACTGCTGTTTTTTCTGCTGCACCTCACAGACATGGAGACATCCCCTACTTGAAACGCCAACATACTGGTATGTCTCTAGCATCTGTGTGAGCCCTGCTCCAGGAACTGACGTGTTCCATGCCTTTCTGCCTGACCATTCAAGCCATCCATTTCCCTACTACATTGTGCAGCTAGGGCCTTCCACATATACCGTCTCAGGAGGATTTTGGCATCCCTCGCTACACCGCTTCCAGTAGCTCCCCACTTCTGTTTCCTGCCCGACACAGTCTGCTTTCCAGCTTGACTTTCATTCCAGCATCGGTGCCCAAGCGCTGTACTAGCCTACAGGTATCTACTCAAGTGCATTTATGTTATATGCTTGTTTCAATTCAACCTGCTACAGCATTGCACCTCTATTTTACAAGGCATTGTCATGCATTTCTAAGCCTCCAACTAACAGTTACGCTAATTTTATTTATCAGCAAACTCAATCACCTTGCATGACTTTTCTATGTATTTGCCATGGGATGCTCTCGCCACTTCCTTGGAGGTAGCCTGGTGCTAGACAGCAGAATATAACTTGTATACTGAAGCAAGGTCCCTGCCTTGTCATTCATCAGCCATTCCCATACAGACCTTTTCCTTCTCATACTAGATGGCAGTATGTTATTCAGGACCCTTCCCAATTCCTTCCATGTATACTACCATCCCTCACTACCAGAGTAATACCACCTACACTTTACCACTGGTTATCTCACTACCTATGGTCTTCCTCATGTTCTACAGTATGTAACATCATTCTCTGCTGTTTATATGTTCATGTAACCCCCTTACAAATGGGGGTTCCCAAAAAGTCTTCCTAGAGCTTGCCTAAATGTTCACTGCCAGACTGGTGTCCTGCATTTTAGAAGTTTAAATGTGATTACCAGAGCCTGTATAGCCTCTGTGTACTGTCTCTTTAAGAGCTGTCTGATTGCAGCCTAAGTAATCTGAAAGGGAGCTCTGTTGAAAGATGTAACTATTTGCTGAAAATTATTTAAAGTAATAAAGATAATGTAGTTTGTCTAACCTGCCTTCTCTATAGCAAGGACTGTTTTGTTTGTCTCCACTATCTTGGTCCTGGACTGCAAATTGGACCAATCAGTTCTGGTGGGACCTAAAATGTAGTCGGACTACAGGAGCTATCTGAAGTCAGAATCTATAGGAATTGTAGTTTTGAACTTTTTGCACCTTTTTTGCAACTGAAGGGGGAGCTCTTGCTTTGACTGACAACGAAATCAGCCAACTGAATCTTTTGGATCTTGGGGAAGCCCCGGGCTGCTTGCAGTTTTCAGTTAGTTCTGAGCTGGGAAGTAAAATGAGAAGAGCTCAACTGTAGTTTGGGCAGCAATCCGGAGTGGATTTGAAGGGGGAAACTATGAAGGGGCTAAGTTTTTGGCTTGCATGTCTGCTGCTGCTCCTGAGAGGGAGGGAAGAGAATTATTTTGGACTAAATCCAAGTTTGTGTGACTAAAGTAAGCTACTGAAGTGGGCGAGGCTAACCTTGAAGAAGACAGAAGATTTTGCTGAATGAGAAAGGCCTGTCAGGAGTTCCAGCTACCCCTAAGCTCCCGGTGTGTGCAAAGACTTTGCGATTGTGACCCGGTGACTGCTTTGCCTGGTACAGTAGAATTCCTGTACATGTAACTGTGCTATGAGCTGCTAGTGGGTTGTGAGTTAGTTCCCCACTGTGTGAACTGTGTTCTGCTTGCTGGAAGCTGTATCCAGCCCAAAACAGACTGCATCCATGTTTGTCTCCATGCTGTCTGGGCCTTGCCAGACTGGCCCAGCCAGAATACCCACTGCACAGAGAAGTCATCAACGAGAGACCTGCCTGGGGATCAGCCCCCTGCTCCATGCTTGAACAGGAACGATGCCTCTGCGACTCGTGTGGGCCCTGCTTCTCCTGGCATTCCAGATTAACCACCTGCAGTCTTGATTTTTGTCCAGCCTGTGTCCAGTCTTGGGTATCATGAGTAAATACCAGGGTAGCTCCCTGCAACAACAGTTTAATCTGAGTGTGTCATCTGATTGTCTTGTTGTTTTGTTTCCTTTACGAAATGAGTCCTCTGGCTCCGGATTACAAATATTGTGTGCTGTGCATGTTGTCTTTTCCATCACAGGGCTCCAACCAGCTTCAACCCCGGGCAACAGTCTTGGCTAGCCCATCTCTTCTCCACCTGGATACCCAGAGGCGTGACTGTGTGGGGGGACTCAAAGTGCATGCATAATTGCTTGTCTGATATAACCTTTAAGCTAATTAACCTGATTTTGCCCCTTCCTTGTTCAATTCCCCTAAATAAATCAGATCTAACTTTTTCTGCAAGTAACCTGACTGTGGTTCCAGTTTATCCTCAAAGTACTGTACTGTTGCTATTTGCTGTTCATAACCTTGTTTTACAGGGGGTTCCCAGGGTCGAGGCAGAGGAACCAGCCCTGGTGGTAAGTGCAAACAGTGTGGGTACTTTTGTGGTGTACCAGCGGTATTGTGAAAGTGATTATTGTACAGTGTTTAGGCCACTAGAGGGAAAAGAGGGGGGTAACAGTGTCCCAGAGGGCTGTGCCCAGGTTAGCTTGACCACTACCAACCCTGACCTCCAGGTGGAGGCACCCATTTCAGAACTCAGGCACCTTAACATGCTACTACTAGCCAAGCAGGCAGGGGTAGTAGCCCTTGGGATAGCGCCACCTTGGGGTTACATCTTGGAGGCTCACCACTAGGATTAGCGTCTCCTAATGGCCACATTTATGAATTGCTGTTAAAAATAAATGGCTACCCCAACAGAAGTGGCTGTACACCAGTTGCTGGGGTGGTGTACTGGGCAGGAGATCGACCCCCAAAATGCTATACTTATCCTGGATATTCCCCAGGGTACCAATAAGAACACTGTAGAGGGAGTATTTTCTAAGGTTGAATGTTTACAAAACCCTGTGGTGGTGGGTCGACTGGCTAATCTGCTCACCCAAAGTTTCATGGCGTTAGTAGAGTGTAAGGACCCAGTAGACATTTCCAAAGTGCCACAGACTATCACCCCGAAGGAGCCCTCACTGCCTGGAGAGTAATAATTAAAGACTGTGAATACCCCGGGGAGAATGAGCCCTCCCACTATCTGAGACTTTGAGGAGAAATTTGCTAAGTTGTTGCTGGAGGAAGGGAAAACTGGAGAACTTAAAGAAACTATTCCTGCCACCTGGGGGTGTTCCTCCCCCAATGCTCCCTTTCGCTCCAGCACCTGTTATTCCCCTCCTTCTGTGCCCATGCCAATACTGGGTCCTATGTCTGTACCTGCCATTAGTCATGACTCTTACTGAAGGTTGAGAATCTCCTCTGGCACCCTCCTCACCCCCTAAGGGGGAGGTTGATTGGGAGACCTGGATAGATTGTGTTGCCCCTTTGGTACCTGAATGGCAGCATGCAGAGGCTGAGAAATGAAAAAGGATCATAGAAAGTTTGAGAGGTCCCACCCTAGAGGCCATTACATTTCTGAGGTCCACAAACCCTGATGCATCTGCCCAGAAGTACCTATCTGCACTCGAAGGCAATTTTGGGAGCACTGAGTCAGGGGAGAACTTGATGTGGAAATTTCAAGGTACAAAACAATGGCCTGGGAAAAGTTTGTCAGCATATGTTACTCTTCTGGAAAGAGCGCTGCAGAAGGCTTACCGAAAAGGTGGGGTAGCTGCCAGTGACTTAAACCATGTGAGGTTGGGGCACATACTGCAACATGCAAAGCATTCTAAATTGCAGCTCCTTCAATTAAGGCTCCCAGATAGAAGGGGTAACCCTCTGGACTATTGTGACTTGATAAAAGAACTCCGGGAGATTGAAGTTGAAGAGGGGGACAGTAATTCTAGGGTGAGTGCAGCCCAAGTGATCACGGCATCGGAAGGCTCTTCTGAAGTGGGGACCAATGAGGGTGTGCCACCATGGGATGAACTGTTGAGGGAGTTCAGGGAACCAAAAAACAGTCTCTTTACGAAGGCCGCTCCTGCAAGTACAGGCACTGACCCTTATCCAACTGCATCTGCTATGGGGGTTGGGGGTGTCCACTCAGGCATCTCCTGCTGACAGCAGCTCGAAACTCGATGTCTTGACTGTGGAAGTAAGAGAATTGATGAGATATTTTCAAATGCTCACCACACAGCAGACAGAGAAGGCACCAAGGTTTTCAGTTGGTAGTACCACTGCCCCTGCTCCCAGTGTGATGCCTCGGCCACCCCAAATCCCAGAAAACATATTTTGCCATAATTGAGGGAAGGATGGGCACATGAAGAGAGAATGCCGGTCCACAAAATACCTAGAAAAAGTTGTATACAGCTTCAAGGAGCACTTCAGAGAATGAATCAGTGGTCAAGGAGTACCCAAAATGACCACAGTGAGGGTTCAAGAAGTAGTAACTCAAATCCCTATGTGGCTAAATCATCAGTCGAGGCCCCTGCTGCTGTCCCTCCAGACTGGTCCAAAATAGTGAGCCCTTCAATGGAGACTACTGTGGCTGTCAATGGTATTCCTACTCAGGCTGTGCTGGACAGTGGGTCGCAAGTGACCATTGTATTTAAGGACTTGTATGACAAACACATATCTGCTGTGTCCTTACAATCCCTGGAAGGCCTACATGTGTGGGGGCTGAGTGACAAGTCTTATCCCTACCTAGGATATGTCCATCTCTGGTTGTCATTTTCTGCAGCTGTAACTGGTGTAGAAGAGCAAGTTGAGATACTGGCCTTAGTGTGTCCCTCTACTGGACTATATGATGGGGTTCCCCTGTTAATTGGGACCAACACCCATATGTTTGGGAGACTGGCACAACTCCGTCATGAGAAACAAGTTCGACAGACTGGGAGGGCCCTAAGAATTCCTGCTGTGATCAAGAGGGCCTATGATTTGCAGCAGAACCCCAAGGAAGTGGACCAGGATGAACTGGTAGGGGTAGTGTGGAAGAAATATCCCAATTGAATGGTACTGGCCCCTAACACCCAGTGTACCGTTCAGGGGGAGGTCCACCTCTGCCAAGATGCCAAGAACAAAATACTGATGTTGGACATGCCAGGCGAAGGAAAATTGCTAGAAGGATTATTGGTTAAGCCCAGCATCTTGCCAACTCATGCTCATGCCTATGCACGACGAGTGATGGTCCAGATTCATAATGTGTCAGTTTGGGAGATCTGGGTGAACAGAGGATGCACTCTAGCTATGGTACAATGTGCAGACACTGCAGAGTTGCCCAGCAACAAGCACTCTGGCAAGACAGATAGAGTGACTCCCGACTTGTTTGATTTTGGTGATTCCCCGTTGCCAGCTGAATGGAAGACTAGAATTAGCCAGAAACTTGCCCAGAGAGATCAAGCATTTTCATTGAAGGAATGGGACGTGGGATGTGTCCAGGGTGCAGAGCATCACATACATCTGCACGATGAATGGCCATTTCAAGAGAAGTCTCGACGCCTAGCCTCTGCAGACATAGACTATGTGAGAAGACACTTGCAGGAAATGCTCAGGGCTAGTGTGATACAACAATCCAGGAGCCCATATGCTTCTCCCATTGTGTTTGTGTATCAGAAAAATGGATCTGTGAAAATGTGTGTTGATTATCGAACTCTGAATCAGCGGACCATCCCTGATCAATACACCATGCCCTATATACAAGATACTCTGGATTGTTTGAATGGGAGCAAATGGTTCTCGGTGTTGGATCTTTCCAGTGGATATTGCCAGATTCCAATGGCTCCAGAGGACCATGAGAAGACAGCCTTCATCTGTCCTTTGGGGTTCTAGGAATTCCTGAGAATGCCACAGCAGATATCGGGCCCCCCAGCCACCTTCCAGTGACTGATGGAACGAGCAGTGGGAGACATGAATTTGCTAGAATGCCTGGTGTACTTGGATGATGTCATTGTGTTCAGGAGCTCCCTAAAGCAACATGAGAGTCGACTGTTCAAAGTACTAGACTGACTGGAAGATTTCAGCCTCAAGCTGTCCATCGACAAGTGACAGTTTTTCCAAACCTCTGTGAAGCATGTGGGGCATGTAGTGTCTACAGAGGGGATAGAGACTGATCCTAGTAAAGTTGAAGCCTTGACTACTTGGCCCCAGCCCCACAATTTGAAAGAACTACAATGTTTCCTGGGATTCTGTGGCTACTACCGCCGGTTCATAAAGGACTATTCCAAAGTGTTTCAGCCACTCTTGAATCTTACCCAGGGTTACCCTCCTACCAATTGGAAATGCAAAAAAGGGTCCATCAAAGAACCAGACAAAGCATATTTCCACCCAGGTGAACTTTTCAGGTCTTGTTGGATGCCTGACTGTGAAGCAGCTTTCCACAAAGTCATATACCAGCTCACCCACGCCCCCATCCTCACTTATGCTGATCCCACCAAACCCTATGTGCTGCATACTGATGCCAGTCTGCAGGGTCTAGAAGCTTTACTGTATCAAGACCATGAGGATGGTTTGAGACCAGTAGGAGCTTGACCCCATCAGAGCGAAACTATCCTGTGCACAAGTTGGAGCGCCTTGTGTTAAAATGGGCCATTGTTGATCAGTTTCATGATTACCTCTATGGGGCAAAAATATTGGTGAGGACTGACAATAACCTGTTGACCTATGTACAGACTTCAGCTAAGTTAGATGCCATGGGACACCAGTGGCTTTCTGCATCGTCAACATATGATTATGCTGTCGAATACAGACCAGGCCTGAATCATATTGATTCTGACACCCTATCTCGGAGGCCAATTTCCAAGAGCAACTGGGTCAGGCTGTCTGAACCTGACATCCAAGCACTGTACCAAAAGTTTGATAGAAATTAACAGATGTCTATGGACACAGTGGACTGCTTAGTAGATTGCTTGGACCCCTCTGACACCTGCATGCCGGCTGCATATTGCCACTTCTCTGCTCTAGATATTAGTGCACTACCTCAGTCTGACAAAGACCGCATTCAGTGGGCTCAATCCCAAGATCCTATGATTCAGCCAGCACTTGACGCCCTTCATGCAGGAAAAGATGTGTCCAAGTTGCGTTCCTCTGATCTGCGAACCACTTTATTGTTTAAAGAAGGCCCCAGGTTGAAGCTGCTTAATCAGTTGTTGTATAGAGAGACTGTATGTCGGGGTGGCCAACTAGACAAGCAACAATTGGGCTTGCCCACAGCCTTCAAAGATTTGGTACTGAGGTCTCTCCACAATCATATGGGCCATCTCTGTATCGACCGGACCCTTGACCTAGTACGATCTCGATTCTACTGGCCCAAGATGGGGGCCGATGTTGAGCACCATGTAAGGACTTGTAGTCGCTGCCTGCAGAAAAAAGCCCTGCCTCAGAGGACTGCCCCCCTTGTCAACATTACTATCAGCACTCCAATGGAACTAGTCTGCATAGACTTCTTGAGTTTAGAGCCTGATCAGCAAAACATTGGCAATGCGTTAGTGGTTATGGACCATTTCACACGGTATGCACAAGCTTTTTCCACCAAAGATCAAAAAGCATCTACCGTGGCCAAGATGCTACTGAAAAATTTCTTCGTCCACTATGGTGCCCCCCGGCGAATTCACTCTGATCAGGGCAGGGACTTTGAGAGTGAGCTAATCAAAGAAATGCTTTCTCTATGGGGGGGTGCAACAGTCAAGAACCACCCCTTATCACCCACGGGGGATCCTCAACCAGAACGCTTTAACCACACCCTACTAGACATGTTAGGCACCCTCCACCCAAAAGATAAGCATAAATGGAGCCAGCAGATTAGCACCTTGGTACACGCATACAATTGCACAAAGAATGATGCTACCGGGTTCTCTCCCTGCCACCTCATGTTCAGACGAGAGGCCCAGTTTCCAGTTGATGTCTGTTTTGGGGTTTCTCCTGATGGGGTTTGAGCTGAAGATTACCTGCAATATGTGCAAAAACTGAAAGCTCAGTTGAACCATGCCTATCAACTGGCCCAGACAATGGCTGCCGAAAGAAATCTAGTCAACAAAGAGAGACATATTAGAAAATTAAAGGCTCAAGAGCTTGCCTCTGGAGACCGTATGTTGTTGCGAAATTTAGGATTGCATGGTAAACAGAAAATTGCTGATCAATGGCACCATCTTCCCCATGTTATAGTTGGAAAGTTGGATGATTTGCCAGTGTGCAAAGTGTGCCCAGAGAATAACTCCAAAGCTGTCAAGACCATGCACCGTAACCGCTTGCTACCTACTGGTCAAGTTATAATTGAGGCTGAACCCACCGAGAATGATTCCCCTGGACCAGTGGCTCATGCTGCTTCAAGAAAGAAACAGAGTCTGCCTGCCCCCGTGGTTGCCGATTTAAGACTTCCCCCGCAGCAGGCCCAGAATGATAGTGACTGCCAGTCTAACTCAGATGACAGTGAGTGTGATAATGCCTATTACCCTTCATATGAACTAAGTCAGTTGTTTTGTGGCAATCCTATGTTGAATTATGGGGATGAAGCTGGGCCTTCTGGACTGCCTAATGCCCTGGCATCATCCTTGGAGCCAATGCTCCCTGAAGGTGAAGTGCAAAGTATCACATCTGAGGATGCTGAGTCTTTGTGTATCATGGAACTGTATGATTTGCCTGAAAGAGAGGCTGATGGTATGAGTCTTTCTGGTGACATGCCAGAATTTGAGGAACACTATGAGAGTACTGTCAACCCCCCATCAGTGCCAGAGTGTCTTCAAAATGAGCCAAGTGTTGTAGAAACAGAGACTACAGAGTAAGGGGCTGACAGTGCCTCCAGCTTGGACATTCCCCTTCATGCAGAGGCACCCCTCACAAGTGATGAAAGCTCCAAGACCATTGCTGAAAGTACAGAGACTGTGGTTGTTCACCCCAAAATGACTGGCAGAGCTGACAAGCCAGCGGTGCGCTTCAGTTATGATTCCCCTGGGAGGCCAGTGGATTTGCCTCTCAATGTAGTCCACAAATGTGTTTATGTCTCTCAGAGCTCTCTGCCCAAATTGAGCTTGACGGCTCATTTCAGGTTACTTATTTTGCCCTCTCACCATGGGGCCCTTGCCCCATCCAGCCCTAAGTTAGCTGCTAGGGAAGGGCCCCCTCTTGCATTGTTTAGAGTAGCCAGAAGGGGAAGGAAACATATTCAATTCAGTGCTTTATAGTAACTGGTAATTGCTATTTTTCTTTTAAACTTAGATTGTGGGCTTTTAGTGACACTGTACTTTCTTTGTTGTCTTTACTTAGAATTGTTTTTGGGCTGTTGAAAATTTAAAATGTAGTGGTGGTGTATTTCTTTGCTGTCTTTAATTGCTGCAAATTTTCGCCCCCCCTCCCCTTCCCCCAACTCTTAATTATATGCCTGTTAAATCTGATTGACAGGAGCTAAACACAGGTACAGTAAGGGGTGTGGAGTAGGAGGGGCATAAGGGGGAAGAAGCCCGCCCTCAGCATGACAACTGTTTTGACTCATTTATTTATTTATTTATTGGTTTATTTTCTTTTTTTAAAAAAGAAAAGTATCTGAGGATCAGTGGCAGGATTTTTAGGACAGTAAATTAATAAAAAGGGAACTAGGAGAGCTTCAGTAGCAGACAAGTAGTGGAATAGTAGTATAATTGCAGTATAATGTGGGGAGTGGTGCAATGCAGTGGCTGTGGGGCAGCCATATTCAGGCAGACCTTCTGGACACTGAGGTGCTGCCCCATCTGCATGGATCTCTCTGGACTGTGGGATGAGGTAGCCAGACTCAGAGCGGAAGTAAACTGGGTCAGGAGTACCATCACCCCTATCCAGAGACCACCCAGTCCAATGCAACTGCCTCAAAGGATGCTGAGAATGAGGAGCATTTGGATGACAGTGGGCTCAGGGAGGGTTAGAGCAGTCAGGCAGAGGCACATCCCAGATCCTAGTCCACTCAAGAACTCATATGTCACACTGGCAAATGGGGACAACTAAATAGAGGTACCCAGAGAAGTGGAAGAAAAGGATGTGGAAGTTAGCCAAGGAGGTGACCTCAGCGGGTAAAGCAATGGACCCCAGAGGAGGAGGAAGTGAATCCTGGTGGGGGACTCCATCATAAGAGGGATCCAGCTAGGAACACAGGAGGGGGAGGACAGGGAGGTGAGGTGCCTACCAGGTGCCACAGCATGGAGGGACGGAAGAAAGATCCTGGGGATCACTGGGAAGGCAAGACGGGAGGGTGAGCTGGATGTCATTATCCACTTAGGTACTAATGACCTGGCAAATGGGGAGCCAAAGGAAGTTCAGGAAGAGTTTAGGAATTTGGGGAGGGGTTTCAAGCAAGTAACTACTTCTGTCACTTTCTCAGAAGTACTACCTGCGAGGGGCAAGGGGGAGCATGGGGTAAATGCACCAGGAACTTAAACTCATTGTTGAAGAACTGGTGCTGTGAGGAAGGGTTTGGATTCATTGGTGACTGGGGACCCACCTGGAGGGATGGACGTTTGTTCAAGCCTGACAGCCTCATCCATCCTGGAGGGGAATCCAAGCACTCAATGATAAGTTTAAATGCTACATTGACAAGCATTTAAACTAGCAAAGGGTGTGAGCCAGCAAGAAGGGTACCTGCTCTCACCCCCACAGCTAGCAGTGGAACCAGTGAACCAGAGGAGTGCTATCTCTACAAAGCAGTGTGCAAAGATGAGATTAGTGCCCCAGAGGTGGATAGGCAGAAAGGGGCAAAATTCAGCAGAAGGGCAGACAGCAAGGAGAACCAGGGATAAAGGACAACCAAGGAAGGGGCTTGTAGAACATGAAACAGTCTAGGGAGATCAAATCATGGAAAGCCATGTGCAAATGCCAGGAGCCTTAGCAACAAGATGGAAGATCTGAGGCTGTCATAGTGCAGTCAGACCTGGACATTGTGGCCATCACTGAAACCTGGTGTAATGATAACCATGACTGGGAGATAGCCTACCGGCTACAACATATTCAGAAGAGACAGGGCAGGCAGGAAGGGAGGAGGAGTGGCACTGTATGTGAAAATGACATAAGGGCCACAGAGATCCAGGAGGAACAAAATGGGGAGAGATACTGTGGGTTAAGCTGGAAAGAAACTGGGGCCAGCCATCCGACAGGTGTGGTCTATAAACCACCAGCCCAGGAGGAAGAAACAGATAGGAGCTGATGCTAGCCATCCAAAGGATGGCAGACAAGGGTGAGGAGTACTGGTTGGAACTCAATATTCCAGGCGTGACTGGAGCAACCCAGCAGCATCAACTAGGAGCAGATTTATCCTGGACTCCTTCAGGGTGCCTTCCTCAAGCAACTGGTCATGGAACCAACTCGGCAGAAGGCAATACTGGACCTTGTGCTCACAAACAGGGACAGTGTGATGGGGGTAACAGTGAGGGAGCAAATGGGGAACAGTGACCACCAGTCATTGTGGTTTGAAATCACAGAAAGAGCAGAACCAAACCACACAAAAACATGTATCCTGGATTTTAGGGGGGTAGACTTTGGGAAAATGGGAAGATACTTGAAAGAGGCATTAAGGGGAATGGGACAGGAATCAGGGGTTGAGGAACAGTGGGCAGTATTTAAAATGGAGATTACAAGAGCAACAGAACTATGCATTAAGCAGGTTAGCAAGAGGAAAAGAAAGAGGAGGCCATTGTGGTTTTCCAAAGACTTAGCAAAGAAAGTGAAAGCCAAAAGAGATTTCATTCAGACAATACAAAAAGACACAGGCAGAAGGGGGTAGGGAGAAGTACCAGGAGAAGCAAAGGGAGGCAGGGAGGTCAGTAAGGGAAGCCAAAGCTCAGACAGAAGAACACATTGCAAAATCAGTGGGTAGAGGGACAAAACCTTTACAGGTACATAAGTGAAAAAGAAAGGCAAGGAGGAGATAGTGAGACTTAAGGGAGGATGGGGGCAGCTGGAGGATGATAACAGTAAAGCTGACATATTGAACAGGTACAGTATTTCTGCTCAGTCTTTACTGAGGAAGAGGAGGGTAATGGGTCTGAAGGGAGTACAAGGGGTGAGAATGGTGCAGAAATGGACACAAGTCCCTTTACACGAGAAAGGGTCCTGAAGGAACTGGAAGTAAAAGAGTTGATAAAGCAGTGGGGCCAGATGGGGTGCACCCCAGGGTCCTTAAAGAACTAAGAGAGGTGGTGACTGAACCTCTGGCTATCCTGTTTAGCCGATCACTGGAAACAGGGGAGGTACCCAAAGACTGGAGGATAGCAGATGTAGTCCCCTTACAAAGTGGGAACAAAGAGGAAGCCGGGAACTACAGACCAGTCAGCCTCACCTCGGTAGTGGGGAAGATCATGGAAGCACTACTGAAGGAGAGATTGGTGGAACATCTGGTTGTCAATGGACTACAGGACCCAAGGCAGCATGGTTTCACCAGGGGGAGGTCATGTCAGACCAACCTCATTGAATTTTTTGACTGGGTGACTAGGGAGGTGGATCAGGGAGGGCAGTGGACATGGCCCATCTGGACTTCAGCAAGGCCTTTGACACTGTGCCACATAGAAGACTATTACACAAACTGGGGAATATGGGTGTGGGCAGGACAGTAGTGTGGTGGGTAGGTAACTGGCTGGGCGGCAGGACACAGAGGGTGGTGGTAAATGGCTGTCACTCCACAGAGGAAAGAGTGACCAGTGAGATTCTCACAGGGGATCAGTGCTGGGACCGATCCTATTCAACATCTTTATCAGTGACATGTGCAGGACCTAGAAGGCAGAATTTCACTGTTCGCTGATGACACAAAGCTCTGTAACAGAGTAGAAACACCAGAGGGTTTGGCAGTTGAAATTCAATGCAAAGAAGTGCAAGATAATGCACATGGGGCACAAAAACCCTGGCACAATATATCAGTTGGGGGTGAGGAAGCATGCACCAAGCAGGAAAGGATCTTGGGGTTATCATATCTGATGACCTCAAGGTAGGAAACAGTGTGACAAGGCAGCAGGTGAAGCAAATAGGATGCTGGGATGCATAGGCAGGTGCATCACCAGCAGGAAAAGGGAGGTCATAATTCCACTATACAAGACACTAATGAAGCCCCACCTGGAGTGCAGTGTACAGTTCTGGAGACCTTACCTACGTAAAGACATAGACAGGGCAGAGAAGGTTCAGAGGAGGGCAACAAAGATGGTGCATGGATTGCATCACAAGTCCTATGAGGACAGGTTGAAGGAACTGAACATGTACTCCCTGGAGGAGAGGAGGGAGAGAGGGGATATGATAGAGACATACTAGTATCTTATATGGAGGAACAGAGTTCAGGAATACACTATTTTTAAGCGAAAAAGATGTTCCAGGACTAGAGGGCATGGGATGAAGTTGAAGGGAGGATGATTCAGAGAAAACGTGAGGAAGAATTTCTTCACAGAACGGGTGGTGGACAAGTGGAACACCCTTCCAGAGGAAGTGGGGGAGGAAACAATCACGGATTTAAGAATGCGGGGATAGACATAAAGGAAATCTGGAGGTCAGGGTTAAGGGGCAACAGACTTCAAGGAAAACATAAAGTGAACTTACAAGCTCAAATGGGCAGACTGGGTGGGCCATAGGCCCTTATTTGCCGACACTGTCTATGTATCTATGTAAAAAGTTATTACATGATTCTGTATAGTAATGTTCAATTTACCTATGTGAAATATGCATAATGTATTGTCAGAATGGAAATTATATAGTGGAATACATTGAATTGTATAGTAAAGTGACACGTTTTGCCAACTGATGAATCAGATAGTACTTGTATAACACACTAATGGTATAAATGTCTTGTATATGTTGCATTTTCAATGTTATGATGGTACAGAATTGACGCAGATGCCAAGTTTTCCCAGGCAGGGAAGGGTATAACTCCCCTACAAATGGGGGTTCCCAAAAAGTCTTCTTTGAGCTTGCCTAAATGTTCACTGCCAGACTGGTGTCCTGCATTTTAGCAGTTTAAATGTGATTACCAGAGCCTGTATAGCCTCTGTGTACTGTGTCTTTAAGAGCTGTCTGATTGCAGCCTAAATAATCTGAGAGGGAGCTCTGTTGAAAGATGTAACTATTTGATGAAAATCATTTAGAGTGATAATGATAATGTAGTTTGTCTAACCTGCCTTCTTTATAGCAAGGACTGTTTTGTTTGTCTCCACTATCTTGGTCATGGACTGCAAATTGGACCAATCAGTTCTGTTGGGACCTAAAATGTAGCCGGACTACAGGAGCTGTCTGAAGTCAAAATCTATAGGAATGGTAGTTTTGAACTTTTTGCACCTTTTTTGAAACTGAAGGGGGAGCTCTTGCTTTGACTGACAACCAAATCAGCCAATCGAATCTTTTGGATCTTGGGGAAGTCCCGGGCTGCTTGCAGTTTTCAGTTAGTCTGAGCTGAGAAGTGAAATGAGAAGAGCTCAAGTGTAGTTTGGGCAGCAATCCTGAGTGGATTTGCATGAGAAAACTGTGAAAGGGCTGAATTTTTGGCTGGCATGTCTGCTGCTGCTCCTGAGAGAGAGAGAATAGAATTATTTTGGTCTAAATCCAAGTTTGTGTGACTAAATTAAGCTACTGAAGTGGGCCAGGCTCAACCTGAAGAAGACCAAAGATTTTGCTGAATGCGATCGGCCTGTCAGGAGTTCCAGCTACCCCTAAGCTCCCAGTGTGTGCAGAGACTTTGCGATTGTGACCGGGGAGCGCTTTGCCTGGTACAGTAGAATTCCCATACATGTAAATGTGCTATGAGCTGCTAGTGGGTTGTGAGTTAGTTCCCCACTGTGTGAACTGTGTTCTGCTTGCTGAAAGCTGTATCCAGCCCAAAACAGACTGCATCCGAATTTGTCTCCATGTGGTCTGGGCCTTGCCAGACTGGCCCAGCCAGACTACCTGCTGCACAGAGAAGCCATCGACAAGAGACCTGCCTGGGGATCAGCCCCCTGCTCCACGCTTGAACAGGAACGACACCTCTGCAAATTGTGTGGGCCCTGCTTCTCCTGGCATTCCAGATTAACCACCTGCAGTCTCAATTTTCGTCCAGCCTGTGTCCAGTCTTGGGTATCATGAGTAAATACTAGGGTAGCTCCCTGCAACAACAGCTTGTTCTGAGTGTGTCATCTGATTGTCTTGTTGTTGCTTTCCTTTACAAAATGAGCCCTCTGGCTCCGGATTACAAATATTGTGTACTGTGCATGTTGTGTTTTCCATCACAGGGCACCAACCACCTGCAACCCCGGGCAACAGTCCTGGCTAGCCCATCTCTTCTCCACCTGGGTTCCCAAAGGTGTGACTGTGTGGGGGGACTCAAAGCGCATGCACAATTGCTTGACTGATATAACCTTTAAACTAATTAACCTGATTTTACCCCTTCCTTGTTCAAGTCCCCTGAATAAATCAGATCTAACTTTTTCTGCATGTAATCTGACTGTGGTTCCAGTTTGTGCTCAAAGTTCTGTACTGTTGCTATTTGTTGTGCATAACCTTGTTTTACAGGGGGTCCCCAAGGTTGAGGCAGAGGAACCAGCCTTGGTGGTAAGTGCAAACAGTGTGGGTACTTTTGTGGTGTACCAGCAGTATTGTGAAAGTGATTGTTGTATAGTGTTTAGGCCACTAGAGGGGAAAGAAGGGGATTACAGTGTCCCAGAGGGCTGTGCCCAGGTTAGCTTGACCACTACCAACCCTGACCTCCAGGTAGAGGCCCCCATTTCAGAGCTCAGACCCCTTAACCTGCTACTAGCCAAGCAGGCAGAGGTAGTAGCTCTTTGGATAGTGCCACCTAGAGGTTATATTCAGTCCATGACTCCTCAGATTTTGCTACAGTAGTCATTCCAGACTGTTTTCTTTTACATTCATTACTTTTCTATTTCTCATCCTTGCAGCAGGTTAGTGCTTAATCAGTCATACCAGCAGTATTTCATATTCCATCCCAAACTCACACCTTCTGTGGTGCTGAGTGACAGTAGGCTTCCCCTGTCTATCGGGAATAGGATTCAGTTTCATCCACTACCACCAAGGATGGGAGCCACTTCTACAATGTACTCAGTCATACCATACCTTCTCTACCTCATACCATTTGCTGCTTCCCTTCAGGAACAGAACTACCGCCTACTTACTAGCTCGACATCCTCTGTCCCTAACTCTACTTGGCAGCATTGAATACAGGTTAGCCCGCCCCAACTACCGGGGATGGGAGTCATGTCTACCATCTATGAACTGTTCTCATACCTTCTCTATACCAGTTGCCTCTTCCCTTTGGGAACGGAACTTCATCCTACTACCACTTTGACATTCTCCATCCCTAACTCAGCTGAATAGCATTGAGTGAAGGTTAGCTCGCCCTGACTGCCAGGAATGGGAGTCATGTCTACCATCTATGAACTGTTATCATACTGTCTCCATCTCATACCAGTTGCTTCTTCCCTTCGGGAACAAAACTCTCTTTTATTATCAACTCAACATCCTCGTCCCCAACTCTGCTTAGCAGCATCGAGTGCAGGTTAGCTCAACATGACTGCCGGGACTGGGAGCCCTGTCTCCAATCTACAGACTTATACCATGCCTTCTCTAACTACGCCAGTTGCCGCTTCCTTTAGGGAACAGAACTTTCACTCTCCATGCACCCTCAATCACTTCTGCTCATCTTCTGTGTTCTTAGCCTGATACCTGGCTGCCGCATCCCTTCAGGAACAGGACATGTTCATCTTGCTTCTCCACCTTTTCTCATCTGCAGCCGGATGACGATTGAAGGAACTGAACATGTACTCCCTGGAGGAGAGGAGGGAGAGAGGGGATATGATAGAGACATACAAGTATCTTATGGGAGGAACAGGGTGCAGGAAAACACTATTTTTAAGCGAAAAAGATGTTCCAGGACTAGAGGGCATGGGATGAAGTTGGAGGGAGGACGATTCAGAGGAAACATGAGAAAGAATTTCTTCACAGAATGGGTGGTGGACAAGTGGAACACCCTGCCAGAGGAAGTGGTGGGGGCTGAAACAATCACGGGATTTAAGAATGCATGGGATAGACATAAAGGAATTCTGGAGGTCAGGGGTAAGGGGCAACAGACTTCTAGGAAAACAAACTGAGCTTACAAGCTCAAATGGGCAGACTGGGTGGGCCATAGGCCCTTATCTGCGGACACTGTCTATGTATCTATGACTTTCTGGTCGGGAGCCTGACTTTCATATAGACTGTCTTCACTGATTGCTTCTTCACTGATGCAGATTGCCAGTTTCATTCTGGCACAGGACTTCTCCAACCAAGTTCTCTCATCATTCACAACCTCAAACAACTTTTCAGGACCATGTTCTTCCATTCTGCTGCTTCTCATGTATTTTCTTCACCTGCTACCTGATGTCATGTCCTTCCTGGACTTGGACCTCTTCCTGCCGAGCGCCTCCAATTCCCCCCACCACAGTTGTTTTTCCAGCCTCTCCATTCAAGCAATACAGGGTCTACCTTTTATTTATTTATTTTTATTTATTGTTATTTCGGAAGACACCTTTAAGCCAAGGCTCTTTTACAAAAGTTCCATGTCAGGAGATAGTACAGAACATAGTGAGGATAATAATGTGTACAGTGGTTTCAAGCAGCCATCGGCTTTGTCAGGATCATTAAAGCATACTTTGAAATTACTGAAATATGTACAACGAGTAACAGTATGTACATTAAGTTACAATAATTTGTGAATATTATTCAAGAACTTATGTACAGTAAAAGACAGTTGAAATATGGTTCACTAAAGTAAATAAGAAATTGCTAGGAGAGAGGGTGGATGTAGGGGGGAGGGACTTAGACGGGGGGAAATTAGAGGGAAGAAGAGTAAGTTTAGTTAAGAGAAAACATTCACAGGAGGCCACTTAAGAAGAGTAGGTTTAGTTATGAGAAACTTACACAGGATGCCATTGTGACAAGGTGCTGACACAGGTTGCCCTTGAAAGTGCCCAGGGTAGTACTGTTGGTAATATTAGGTGGAAGAGCGTGTGCCAAGATGAGGCTCTGTATGTAAAGGAGCGTTGACCTTGGGTGGTGCGGCAGCATGGAACTGAAAAAGTAAGATACTCTGAGCTCCAGGTTAGGTGGGGGCCACTACGGGGAACCAGTAAGGATTGAACCTATGGGGTAGGAGATTTAAGGTGATCGTTTTAGCTAGCATACAGGTCTGGTGCTAAGAGTTGGAGCCAGCTAGCTTGCTTGTAGATGTCATAGGTATGTGAGAGGCATGGAGCAGAGGTCAGAAGACGACATACCTTGTTTAGGGTAATGGCTAATCGTCAAAGTGCAGTGTCAGTAGCAGAGCCATAAATCACTAGCCCATAATCAATTATTGATATAACAGAGCTCTGAATGGCCATGCTTAGGGCTTCATTGGTGAGGAAGCTCCTATGACTAAAGAGAAGTCCTATGCAGGTGTTAACGATCTTGGCAATGCTCTCAATGTGTTCAGAGTAAGATAAGGTGCTGTTGAAGGTAACTCATAGATATTTAAACAGTTGAAATTGTTCGAGCATCACCCACTCACTGTTTGTGATAAATAGACATTTGGTTTTATGTTTGTTACGGATGCCATGAAATATCATTGTTTTAGTTTTTTGTAGTTAAGTTTTTGAGATTTAAACCATGTCTCTACTTGTGTAAAACTTGTTTGCAGTTACACTTGTAGGAGGGAGGGGTCAGGGTGGAAGGTGAAAATAACTGCATCATCTGTGTATAATAGGAGTCTATTAGGGCATGATGTAGGGAGATTATAAAGAAAAATACTGAAAAGCAAGGGACCCAGGATAGACCCTTGGGGTACTTCAGAGCAAATTGGAAGGGAGGGTGAGAGGGACTCACCGACTCTGACCTATTGGGTTCATTCACTAAGGTAGCTTTGGAACCAACATGCGGCATCATCTGAGAGCCCAAGGCAGGATAATTGATCAACTAGCAGGGAATGATTGATGGTGTCAAATGTCTTTGTCAAATCGATGAATGTGGCACCAACAAGATGTCTCTGATCCAGAGCATTATGGATTAAGTGGTGAGTTCAAGGAGAGCCATAGTGGTACTATGTCCTTTATAAAAACCATGTTGCTTCTGGCATTGCAGGTTGTGGTTAGCAAGGTAATCTGTAAGTTGGTTGGCCACTATTCTCTCCAGAACTTTTGAGAGAGGGGGAATAATGGAAATGGGTCTATAGTTAGAGGTTAGGTTCTTATCCCCACTTTTGTGAATTGGTGTCACAACAGCAGATTTCAATATTTGGGGGAACTGAAAATGCATTAGGGATCGGTTGAGGATTTTGGTGAGTGGGTCCAAGACTTCGTCAATGGTAAGGGCAAGGAGTTTCAGGTCTAGAGAGCCACCACTGAATCTGGACCTCCCAAGCACTTGAGTAGTTGTTTTTTGGCTAGGGCCTCCGAGATAGTTTTTTTTTCGCACAAGAAAAAGTTTTTATTCAATGTTTTTGTTCACACATAGTCAAGTCCATCTAGAGGTTCATTTGTAATCAGGTACAGCAACTACATTCCCACAATTTCTCACAAAACAAATTACAGTCTTACATTTTATCCCCATTCCCACATACATATGGACATGTACCCCGTACTGTGTCAAACAAATCTAAAACCTCTTAAGTCAGTCACTTATCTGATATAAACGAGATGCTTACTCAGTGGTCCATCAAAGCCATTCCTTCATATTTTGTATACCTATATATCTATATCGCCCCACAGAGCCATAGTCTCTTGCTGGGACAGATCTGTTAGGAAAGGGGTCCGCTCCCCAACAAACAGATACAACTTATCTTTCACCAGAAGGGAGAGCCGCTCCAACCCTAAAGTGTGCAGTGCAAGCATTCACCAGCCTCGTACTGTGGGCACAACACAGGGTACCCAGGTGTTTTGGATACAGTGTTTGGCTAAGATCAATAACGCTATGACCCATCCCAGGAGAGGGTGGCAATCTCCCTCCTCATCTATTTCCACCCCAAACAAACATACCACATGTGTGAATGTGACTGTGCTACCCCACATCCTGCCTATTTCCAGGGCTATTGATTTCCAAAATAGCTGTAATGTATTACATGCCCAAAAACAGTGCAGGTAGGTGCCAATCTCCTTCCCACACCTTCCACAACAAGATGATATAGTTTGGTGAAATTTATGTACCACAGCCGGAGGTCTGTATATTCTATGTAAAAATTTAAAGAATGCTCTCTGGAATCTATTACAGATTAGTACGCCCTTATGCATAGACAATAATTGGAACCAGTTCCTATCCCCTATCTACACGTTCAGATCCCGTTCCCAAAGTCTCCAGGTTTTAATAGTCAAGTCTGGCAGCCCTTGTCTAATGTCTTTCACCACTTTCCCTATGAAACCCTTAAATTCTAGCCTAGCAGACTGAATGATTGTTTTCATTTTTCTCAACTCCCCTATCCCCGGTCCGTCTCTACTTTATTTTGTTATATATGCTCTCACCTGGAAATATCTAAACATATGTCCCCTTTCCAAATTTAACCTGCTCTGCAGATCTGAGAAGGTGCGAAGCCCCCTCCTACTATTGAGATCCTCCTAACTCCTTATTCCTTCTACCTCCCATCTCCTAAAACCAGGGTCCTCCCATCCAGGCAGAAAATGGGTTCCTGGCCACCGGAACCAAATATGTCTACTTCCTTCACACCCCGTCTCCTCTTTATTCTGCTCCAGCTATTCAGAGTGTTTTCCACCAATGGATTCTGAACTTCCCTCCTTCCATAAGCACCCTTCCCCCTTCTGTCTAAACAAGCTGAGAGTCTGGCCTCACATCCCCTCTGCTCCAGACCCACCCACTGTGCTGCTGAGGGTACATGGACCCAATCACTTGTATACTTCAATTGAGCGTCAAGATAATACAACTCAATATCTGGGAAACTTAGACCTCCTTTCTCCGTAGCCATTTTAAGCCGTTGCAAACCAACCCTGGGTCACTTTCCTCTCCAGATAAAAATAGAGAACATTCCTTCCAATCTTTTAATATCCTTCCTAGTCAATCACACATGTAACATCTGTAATAAGTACACCAATCTGGGGAGGATATTCATTTTGATTAAATGTATCCTTCCCAGCCAAGAAATCAGTAGGGAGGAACATCTCCTCAAGTTCATTTCTATCGTCTTCAAAGCTCAACCATAATTTAAGCTGTATAAAGACCCAAGGACCTACCTACCCCAATCCCTACATATGTAAAAAACCCAGCTACCCTTTTAAATCCCCAATCCTGATTTGATCCTGCTGATTGAGAAAGCCTCATAATTTCAGACTTGTCTACATTAAGTTTATAACTGGAAAAAGTTGTAAATGCCACTACCAGTTGCAAAAGGGGGGGATCTCTTGGGCTCTGTGATAAACAGCAGCATATCATCTACGACATTACAAGCTTATGTTATTCTCTGAGGAGCCCCTTACCCCCTGAATATCCCCAATCTCCCTGATGGAAATTGCCAAGGGCTCTACTGCTAAAGCGAACAGTAGTGTAGACAGTGGGCATCCCTGCCTTGTACCTCTACCTAGATGAAAGCCCCCAGAAAGCACCCTATTCACTAACACCTTCGCATGAGGGGATCTATATAACGCACGCACCCATCCCAGAAAAGTATCACCCAGGCCAAACCGGGCCAACACCTCAAATAAGTAGTCCCATTCCACTCTATCAAATGCTTTTTCAGCATCCATTGAAATGACACAGGTGTCCTCCCTCCAATTTTCTGCCCCCCCATATCACATTCAAAAGTCTCCACATATTATGATAGGAGAGACGCCCCTTGATAAACTCGGTCTGGTCTGGGTGAACCACGTCAGAGAAAACCACCTCCAAACGCCCTGCCAGCACCTTCGCAAAAATCTTGGCATCACAATTCAGAAGTGAGATGGGATGGAAAGATGCACACTCCTGCAAATCCTTTCCTGCCTTAGGGATCAAACATATCACTGCCTCAGAGAATGTATCCGGTAACCTCAGAGCCTCCCCCTCTGTCTGCTGAAAGGCATCAAATAATGGTCCAACTAACTGCCCCGACCCGACAGACATTTATAATATTCCACCTGGTAGCCATCCAGTCCGCTAGCCTTCCCACTCTGAAGCTTCTGCATAGCCCCAAGGACCTCTGATCTGACAATAGGGGCGTTTAGTAAATCTATTTGCTCCCTCGTCAATTTAGGCAATTTCAACTTCCACAAGAATGCTTCCCCATTCCCCGCTCCTCCCTCCTTCTTGTATAGGGTTTCATAAAAAGCTTGAAAACAATCCCTTATCTGCCGAGGAGATTTACACAGCACACCTCCTCTATTTTTAATAGCTGCAATATGGGTTGCCGATTTCCCGCCCTTCATTAATCTAACCAACAACGGTCCTGGTTTATTTCCCCATTCATACAGTTTCCTTTTACCTAATGTCCATGCAGTTCTGGCCTCTCCACTAAGCAAAGTATTCAGTGCTTCTCTAGTGGCCCTCAGTTCCCAACGAACTACCTCCTCCTCCCCATTTGCAGCTCTCCTCTCCAAGTCTCTCACCCTGGTTTCCAATTCCCTTCTCTGTTGTTGCTTCTGTCTTTTAACTCTAGCCACATATTGTATGATCATCCCTCTCATATAAACTTTCTCAGCTTCCCAAATAGTTTCCTTACTAGTAGGGGTATTAATATTAACTACAATATAATGCTCCCATTTATCCTGAAGATATTCCTTAAAATTCTTGTCCCCCAATAGATAAACTGGGAACTTCCACGGGGGTGGACCCTCTCTCTGCCTATTCATTTCAAGTGAAAGTATCACCATAGCATGGTCTAAGACGTGAATTGGGCCATGCTTGACCTCCCTCACATTTCCATGTCATGCTTGTGGGATGAAAACATAATCAATCCGAGACCAGGTGCCATGCGGATTTGAATAAAAAGTGTACTCTCTTGCACCGGGATTATATTCCCGCCATCCATCCACCATCCCAAGATCCACCATCCCCCTTCGCCATTGACGAATTGCTTCATGTTGTTGACCCTTTCTTTGGGAGTGATCCATTACAGGATCCAGAGTGCAGTTTAGATCACCCCCTAGAAGTAGGCCCGGAAACTATTCTTTAATCATAAGCGAAAGAAGGTTTGCATAAAAGGAAGCCTCGAACACTACCGGAGCATATATTGAACCAAAAGTTACTTGTTCCCCCCATAATTCCCCCTCCACAAATATATATCACCCTCCCTTCTGATCTTTAACAACACGCTTTACCTGGAAAGGAAGATGTCTGAGCATAAGGACAGTGACCCTCTTTTATGCGCTTTGAATGACGCTGCAGAGCATTTTCCCACCCAACCATTTGCCAATTTCCCATGTTCCTTCACAGTGAGATGTGTTTCCTGTAGCAGTGCCACATGAGTACCCTGTCTCCGCTGCACTGTGAGGAGACTGGTTCTCTTAACTGGGGTCCCTATCCCTCTGATGTTCCAGGAACATATATTCAAGTTTTGTGTATTGGCCATTATTAGAGAAATAAATTATGTTCAAATGACACCCCCCAACACTCATCAAATATCCTCTCTCCTCTAGAGCCCCAAAATCTTGTGACTTCTGATAGCAGGTAATATCCCTCAGGAACGACTAAAGCACCCCGTACAGCATCCATAACTTTGAGTGCAACAATATTGAAACAACAAAACTAACATGACTAGAAAAAAAGTCCAACTACTAGCTATATAAGCAAAAACACCAACCAAACCTTAACAATAAGCAAAATGTCCAAATCCCCTTCCCCCTTATTTCCTCTAGAAATAATTTGTCTCCTTCGCCTCCATTTCCCCAAATCAAAGAACAATCTCCAAGACCTTATCACTGACACTAGATGCCAACTCTGCATAAGTGCCAATATCCTCCCTCTATGCTGCTGTGCCCAGTCCCCCGTCCCCCGGCCGAGATATGTACCTTAGTGCCAAACACACTCCAATCCAGACCCACCACTCACCTGATATAAAGTGATACACCTCCCAGGCATGTTCGTACCTTCCAATAGTGCCCCCCGCTCACTTAATAATTTGTCTTGAGTGCACAAAGCAAGCTCCCCATTTGTTGCTCGTCCAACTCTACAAAGATATTTTGCTCTCCTCCCAATGTAATCTCCCACAACCCCTCCTTATATAAGATAAAGACTAAAGGGGAGAGATGATGCATTCCAGTATGACCTACCTTACCCCTCCTCCCCTCCCTTTCCCCCTGTCTCCACCCATCCCCCTCTAATGCATCAACTCCCCTCCCTACCAGAGCCTACACCCATTATCCTTCTATATATGCTCTACATCGAATAAGCTCCTCCAGCAGGGAGGCAAAGATTGAAACAGCTGCCTTCCAATAATGTCTTTATGTGGCCTTGTCGATGTCATCTAGCAGTCCCAGCACGCATGCCCTGTACCTCTGTATACCGGAGAGCGGGAAGAGAGTCCATCCAAGTCCCATCACCGAGAAGAGATCAAGCAAAAATATCATCGCTCCAAGGTGCACTCATAAATGGTTTTAGAAATTTCCCCTATATCGAGTGTCCGATCCAATATCAGTCCCATCATCTGAGAAGTCAAATCTCATATTTCACCCTGCCTGTTTGTGCAGTTCCTCCACAAATTTCCTTGCTTTCTCAGCATCCAAAAATGAGTGTGTGGCCTCCTTGTACTTCACCTTAAGTATGGCTGGATATATTAAGAAGTTTTCTATTTTGAGTGAACGCAGAATCGCCATGGATTTGTTGAACTTCTTACGCCAATTCAAAAGCCGTGCTGAGTAATTCTGAGACAGAAACAAGCGAAGATCCTCCAGTAAGAGCAGCCCCTTTTCTTTGTAAGCTTGCAACACCATCTCCCAATCCTGGTAATGACAGAATCTCAAAATGATTTGGCAGGGTGGCTGTCCTGCAGGGGGCCTAGGCATGACCCCATGGTGCACTCACTCTAGCTTTATTATCTCTTTCTTAGGCTTTAAGCTCAGCAGCTTAGGCAGGGTCTCCGAACAAAAGCTCAGGACATCACCCCCCTCCATCCCTTCTGGCAGGCCTCGTAAGTGAAGGTTTAGTCTTCTGTGGTAATTGTCTTGGTAGTCAGCCGCTTCTTTCATGTCCTCCAATTCTCTGTGCTGGCACCCCTTGCAACTCATCCTCCAGCCGAGATATTTGGTCCTCTGCCTCTGTTATTCTAGATCCCTGTACTGCCTGCTGGGTTAACACCTCCTGCAGCTGATCATCAATTCTGGTCTCTAGCTTGCAAAGTCGAGGCTCCAAAGCTGCCAGAACCTGGCCCAGCAGCTCCCGGCCCAGTGCGTGCACTTCCGCAGCAGACAGGGAAACTACTTGATGGCCTTCAACTTGAAAGCAGACCACATTCTTCTTTGTAGATTTATTGACTGCCCTCTGGCTTTTACCCACTCCCGACATCAGAAATTCCTCCATACCAGCTCAGCAAATGGTCTTGTTGCAAAATAAACCATCTCTACAGCCACTTTCAAGATTTTTTAAATCAATTTTTACCTCGGCGAGGCGGAGCGAGGTTTAGGCATGTCTGTACTCTTTAAGTGCTCATTAGTGCCCCCCCGAGATAGTTTTAAAGTAGAAAGTTGGATGGCCCATTTTCTTTTTGCTTTGTCCAAACCTGGAGAGTCTGGTGGGTGGTCAAAAAAAGTTGTAGGTAGCACATGACTAAGATCGGTAAATGCTGCATTAAAAGTATTAGCCATGGTGACCTGGTCCACAGTGAGGCTGCCATTTACATTGAGCATAGAGGGTGGTACTTTAGGGATGTGCCCTGTAACTTCAGAAAGATTAGACCAAAACGTCTTCCCCTCTTTCCATGAGTTAGCAAGTGCGCTCCTGTAGTATCTAGGCAAACATCATTGAACAAAGCTCATTTGCAAGATGGACCTGGGTAGAGCATGGTTAAGGTATAGAATAATTTTAAAAAGACAACTATATATATGTATATACAATGTAGGACAAGGCATCAAATCAAGGTGCAAGGTATCAAAAACAGTAACACAGATGAATTATGCATATGTATGTACAAAAATAGGACAAGGAATACAAAATCAAGGTTCAAGGTATCTAGACAGTAACAGAGATGAATATTTCTTGCTGCTTTACAGGCCTGGGTATCAGCCTGGGTGACAGTCAAGTTAGCTTGATGCCAAAGATGATCCTGTGACCTCAGTTGTTCCAGAAGATGAGAGTTAATCCAAGGGTTGTTGACGCCTTTAATCTTGCATTCTTTTAACGGGGCATGGACATCACAGGCGCTGTTAAAGCTGTGGATAAAATATTCAAGAGCAGCATCAATGTTGGGCTCCATGTCTATCAGGGACCAATCATGGTCTCGTAGGAGGGTTTTTAGAGGCCCATGTCAATCAGGTATAAGTCTCCTGCTTTTAAGAGTTTTGGGAGGAGGCTTAGTTTATTTGTTCGACTAGTAGCAGAGGATTAGGGAGTGGTTGCTTAAACTGTCTTCGAGAACTACACTTTTCGTGATGTGATCAGGGTGGTTCGTGAGGCCCCAGTCCAGAAAGGTGGTGGTATCTGTTCTGTAGTTCACCCTTGTGGGTGATTGTACCATTATCGAGAAATTTGCAGCTGTCAGTAAGTCCTTATATTTGTTCGCACTTGGAGAGGACCAGTTTACATTGAAGTCAACAAGCAGGATTGTTTCTGTATTTTGATTAACTGTGTGTATGAAGTCTAATATAGGGTTTAGCCCTTGGTTGGTCAGCTTGGGGGGGTTATAGACTGATGCCACTGTAAGGATTTTGTTGTGTGCTTCAAGCATTATCTTCATGGCAAGGACCTGGATATTATTTTCAGGGAGAGGCACACTGAAAACATGACCCTTAAGATATTCTTTTAGGTAAAGGGCACAGCCTCCACCTCTCTTGGACAACCTGTCTTGCCTGAAGACTGTATACCCTGGGATTGATATTGCTGAGTCAGGGATCTTTGGGGAAAACCAGATGTTGATACTTGCCAAGGACAGCATCCCAGCCCTGATATGTTCTTTGGCACCAACTCATGGGGAGGGCCAGGATTAGGGTGTACGTTTCCTGCCATAAGTAGTAGCAGCAGTGTTAAGCATTTTATGATGGTTAATGGGTGGTTCCTGTGAGGTGTTGATAAGCTGGTATTAGAGATTCCTCTTCCAGGAAGATGATGTATAGGGCAAAAAACAGTTAATACCAGTGATGTACTGAGGAGCACTGGCACCTGTGTTTTTGGTAATAGGACCATCAAGAACTGAGGAGGCCTGGGGCTCAATTGCAGGGCATGTGGCAGAAGGTGGTTGCACATTATGGATCATTTTGCGGCTAGTGGATAATTAAGAAAAAGTTCAGAGGACTGAGAGGGTGGTGATATACATAATAGTCTAGAGTAGGTAACCAGAGAGGCAAGGGTGAGTAAGCTAAAAATGAGATTGGAATTCCACATTTTATGATTTGGGCTGATTAGGCTGTTAGGGGAACTGGGCTACTGGTGTGTGACTTTGAGAGGATGAGAGAGAGAAAGAGAGAGGAAGAAAGAAAGAGGGAGAGAGAAAGCGAGAGTGAGAGAAGGAAATGAGAGCCAACAGGAGTGGAGGAAAAGCTAGGAGGGTGGAGCTAGTGCAGATTTAATAGAGGTCAGGGCTGGGGTTGGGGGTGGGCAAAATAATCCCCAGTACAGCAGGAGCAGAAATAATGCCCACTACAGCTGGAATGAGCAAGGGCTTTAGAGCAGATGCTAGCTTGAGTGGGGCACCAATCTAGTGGCTTGAGCTGACCTAGCTGCCAATCAGAGGCTTCTTGCATTCAGGGTGCCAAAATTTCGAAGTGGCATTGTGCGAGAGGTCCGTACCTGAAGTGATCCTGAGAGGCAGCAGTTTAGGACGGGCTGCGGCAGGATAGGTGGCCGCACTGCCGAAAGAACCCCAGTCACGGGTCGGTTAGAGCAGAAAAAGAGTTACATCTTTAGCTTGCAGCAGGAACAAAAGTTACAGACACAGTTTACAGAAGAAAAAAAAGAGTTACTAGTTTAGACACATTAGGGGAGTACAGATCAAGACAAGTCCCATCAAACTTAAAATCAGACTACAGACATTAATACCCAGCTAATTTAAACAGATTGCATATAATTAAAAACAGTACTTAGTCCTGTAAAACACTACTGAGTTTCAAAATAATCCCCAGTACAGCAGGAGCAGAAATAATTCCCATTACAGCTGGAAAAGAGTGAGGGCTTTAGAGCAGATGCTAACTTGAGCTGGGCACCAATCGTGTAGCTCGAGCCAACCTGGCGGACAATCAGAGGTTTCCTATGTTCAGTGCATCAAAATTTCTAAGTGGCATTGTGCGAGAGGTCCGTACCTGAAGCGAGGTCCATATCTGGCAGACAGCAGCTTGGGGTGGGCGGTGGCAGGATAGGTGACTGAACCACAGAAAGAAGCCCAGTCATGGGGCAGTGCTCAGGAGATGACACAATCCCGGGAGGCAGCAGCTTGGGGCAGGTGGTGGCCTGGTCCTTGGCCCTAGCTCACAACGCTGTGTCCACTGTCTGCTTCTTTCCCTACTGCAGGTCACTGCTTCCCTTCAGGACTGGGACATTTTCACTGCTCCACCCTTCCACCTCTCAGTTCTGCCTGCTACTTTGACTGCGGAACCAGGACCTCATCGATCACCCTCGTCATTTGGATCTTGCTGGCTTGTTCAATCCCTCTCTCACTCCATGTCGACTGCCTCATGGACTTCCTTACTGCAGGTTCCCTGTTCAGCTGCTGTACAAACTTATGCAGATCTGGACCCTTGTCCTTCATCGCTCCAGCACCTTCCATCATTCTCTGGTCACTTCCGGCCTTCCGTCAGATGTGGGATTCCCATCGCTAATGGTGCTTAGCTTGGCTCCTTGGCCTTCCGTGGCTCATCACCCAATGCCTTGCTTCAGCTGTCCTGCACTTCACTGCTGTTCACCTTGGAACTATGTCGCCCTGCTCCTTCCTGCTCTGGATGTCATCAGGCTCGCCTGGCCCATAGCTTTTCTGCTCATTCCTTCAGTTACTCAAGATCCACTTCGTACTTCCTTCACATTTGACTGGCTGCCTTCTCCTCTTCCCTTGTTGGCTCCGGGCTTCGTACTGTTTGCTGTGGGTTTTTTGGGGCCTTGTACCTCATTTCCGACCAGTACTCCTAACAAGCCATCAGCTCCTATACAATCTATCCCCACTTCTACTCCTGCTCTTCTAACAGTACCTTTCCACTACTCATTCGATCATTTATTCATTACTCTGGAGCAATACTACAGCCAACAAGCATTCTCTGGCTCATGCGTTCCATAAACTGTTACATTATTATAGAAGTCTCACACTGCCCTTTCAGTGCTTCGCAATCATTCATGGAATCTCATTCGCCTGGACAATAGGAAGATCTCCTCTGTCTCTATTGGATACCCTCCGATCCCTGTCTGTCCAATCACCAGGACTCCTTGGATGCCTCATCTCATTGGCCATCCTCATACATGGAAAGGACTCAAATCCATCTGTTCTTTTCAGACTTCATAATCAGCATCACTTCTATAGATCCTGAGAATCGCAAGATAACCCAATTGACTATGGACTTTATCCAATTTACCTTGTGCCACCTCTTATTTCATCAATGACTCTGATGACCAAGTTATTTGATTCCTACTTCCCAACAATCATTGATAGTTTTAGGAATTGCACAGATATTGTTCAGAATATTCATCGTGGGATCTCCATCGCCTAGCTGATTCCTGACTCCTCGCCATCCATACCTCCGATTGCACTCCTGGACATCGTTATTCCTTATACTATTATCTGCACCTGTTCACCTAGTATTTTCCACCCAGTTAACAGTTCTTCCAGTGGCCCATTCAGTCTCTTATTCTCAAAGTACATTTGTTAATCTCTTCAGTAATGACCTTCACTGAGAACTGGCTCTCCTGAATTCTGTCTAGCAATCTGTAACAGCCAAGTCAACTTCACCAACTCAGCCTTGCATCCCAATCAGTATTTATCGACTGTAGCACTAAATCCTATAGCATCCTGCATTTATCGATCTCACTACCAATCCAGTCTACAGACTCTTTCTCTCATCCACCTCAAGCTTTCTCATGTACTTCAGCGTCAGGATTACCCGTAAACTTACCCACCTACGCCATCATGGTGCACCTCCTAAATGATAACGCCACAGTAATGCCCACATGTATTTCAGGCAGCATACCAGCAAAGGACTAAGCAGAAAGTCATGCACATCATGACCAAAGAAGCCAGTACATCCTTATACCACATTTCCAATCATTCCTCATATACACTAGGTCACCATTTGGATGGCTGTGCAAATTATCATCTGGGCCTTACTAATCACGTATGGCATTACTCTTATCGGGCTTTCAATCTCCTCTACTCATTTTATTCTGGGATGCTTACCTAGTAACTTTCACTCACTAATCTATTCTTTACCTTCAGACAACCTTGAATATCGAACCTTATATGAATTGGACCAGTCACTCATAACTTCACTACTCATCATAACTATCACAGAGTACAGTCTGGTTTTATACCAGTCTCATCTTGCTCTCCCACCTCATAACCTCCATATGATTCCTTGGACAGCCATCCTTTGTCACTTTGGAAATATGGTCTACAATAGCCCTTTTTTAACTGGACCTGCTCTACACATAGGATTTTACCATCCCTATGGAAAGATGTACCCTTCATCTTCAGGATTATCATTCAAGCTGTATCATTCTTGGATCAAGAATGAACCATCATCTCCATGGCACTCAAAGAATTCTCTACAAAGTATACGCTATGGATGTTTCCTTAGTGACTCCTTGTACATACAGAATTCCTAGCCTCCAGACCATACCCTTACATTTGATTCTCTCACAAGCTGGATCATTCACTAATGACTTCCTCTACCATTGCAGTTCCACCATTCCCGATTTAATACCTTATCAATCCACTCAGGATCCCTCTGCCTATTACAATTCAGTTGGACAAGCATCATTCATCATCTCGGATACTTGGACTTCCTCTGTCCTCCTTCACTTTGATTTACTTTATACTCAAGATTCTATCACTCATTCAGAAATGGATCTCCTCTTCAACCTCAGGATCATCAGGCAATTGGTATTATCCATGGATCGAAAATGAATTATCGTCTCTCCAAGCAACTCACCAACCTCAAATTAGCTATGGTTACTAGAACCTAGATCCTTCTCCATTTAGTATGCCCAGAAGGATGGGTAGACCTCTGGCATTGGGTCCTCAGAGGTTTCCTCCACCTGGGTTTTTTTCCTCTCTTGAGTGCCGGGGGTTATACTCTCCATGAGTTGGAGGAAGTTTCTTTTGGGGTCTTCTATTCCCTATACATTACTACCTATCTACCTACTACTACTCAAGGGTGGGAACAGAGTAAAGCCACAAAACGTACCACAAAGTTACACAAGCATATACCTCATCTCTCCTCATTGTTATTCCACAAACATTGAATGGGAGGACATGCCCAAGGTTCAATGTGGGGAATATCTCCTCCCAGAACCTCTACATAAGCCCTACACTGACACACCTCCCTTGCTTAGGGAGTGTTTTTCATCCACCACCTTTCCCTCCTCCTCCTTCTCCGGCGCTGTTCTCACCCTTGCTCCTGGGCCTTCTATTCCCTACAAATTACTACCTACCTTCTACTACTCAAGGGTGGGAATAGAGTAAAGCCACAAAAAGTACCACAAAGTTACACAAGCATATACCTCATCTCTCCTCATTGCTAGTCCATAAACATTGAACCAATCTTAAATGGCAAGGAGTTGTCATTACCTGCATGCTCTGTGCTCCCTTCCAATGCCCTTTTCTGGCACTTAGACTTAAATTAGATTTGTTACTGACAAGCCAAAAGGGGCTAGCTGAATGTAATACATAGGATGTCAACATGAAGACCATACTACAAAACAGAGAGCCATACATATACACTTTATATAAGTATTTTGAAAAAGCCAGAGTAAAACCAATATCCTAATTACCTGCGTATAGATGTTTTGAAATTGATGATGCATTGTAATTCTATAACTAATATTGTTTTGCTATAAAAGCAGTAAAATGTAAGCTAAAAAAGCCTTAGTGAAACAAAATAAAAGTCAGCCATGTCTTTTACCACCATCCAAAACTTTGTACAAAAACAAACACCAATTGGGGTCTCTAGCAAGTCCCTGACCAGTAATGAAAAAGTTTCCATATATACACAAGAAAACTACTCCATCTGAAAAAGAATGGAGTATGCATGAAGGCTGTGACTCTTTCATGTCATTCCTCCCATGGCTGCTAATAACATCAGGCAGTTTGATAGTAGTGTGTCTCTATGATGATGTAAACATACTGGATTCTTACAGACAGTACTGTAGTTCAAAGTAGAATATTATGAACAATACTGTAGCTTCTTTGTTCCATACACTGAATGGTCAAACATGATAAATGAGTAGTAAGGCTTTATCTGATAAAGTAAATACACTATACGGGGTGCAATATTTATAGTAAAACAAAAAGGCTGACAAACTGATGTACATGATGTGTTGGATTCTGCTAGCCCTAAGAAACTAAGTATTGCAAACTCCCAACTGAAAGTCCTGGGGAAAACAAGTGACAGAAGCAGGTATCAGAAAGCAGTGTAGCACAGTGGTCAGAGCACTCACAGCTGAAGCAGGAGATCCAGACTTAAATCCCACCAGAGTTCTTTACTCATAGTGGGACCTTTAGCAAGTCACCTAACATCCTTGTGCATTAATCACAGCAGGTACACACCTGGGTAGCAGTAAGGCCCCAATGGAAATGAGAAGCTGCCTCTCAGAAGGGCTATCCTAAGTAAATAAATGGTGAAAAGAAAATAATTCACATTGCAACTGCCAGTTCAGGAATTGCGCAGTGTGTTTTACTTCTGACCCATTGTTAGTCATCCCCTGATGATGTGCTCATCCAAGCCAACGGTATCATGTTGTCATATGTGTCAGAACTCCAGTGACCTATGATCTCATATCTGACAAGGTATGAGTGTGGGAGGGCGGATTGCCATGCCTCTATCTTTTACTAACCTGGCCCCTGTTCATCTCAGTTCTTAAACAGCAAGGGTATGCTGATCACAGACGTCATGGACTGAATCCTAGCTTTCTTTTTCTTTCTTATGAATTGCCATCACTACTAAGTACGTTGCTTCATGCACCAAAAAGTCAGAAAAAAAGTTTTCATTCTAAAACTGCTTTACCATGTTTTAAGGACATGATCCAGAGTAACTCATAACATATTACTCAAAGCCACAATTAAGGCATGCCTTCATCCTTTCTTTTTCACAAAAAAAAATGCATCTTATTTTTGTGTTTGCTTGCGCGCGTGCAAAAAAACACATCTGCTTCAGTAGAGGGTGGTGGAGGTGCAGCAGTGTTGTGGCGAACAGCAGCAGTCCATTTTGGGACTGGTCTCTGCCACAGCGAATAGAGGAGCATGCTGTCAATGATGGCAGTTAATGAGCATGCCACTATGCTCAAAGAAATTGACTCCTGCAATCACGGAGCACCCCGTCACTACTCAATCAAGTGTGTTTGCGGGGCAGTCCCTGACTGCAGCAGTCGATTACAGCTGCATTAGAAACATAGAAACATAGACTTTGATGGCACATAAGGACCACTTGGCCCACCCAGTCTGCCCATTTCCCTACCTACTGGATAAGCTGCAGATTCTAGTTACCCAAAAGCCTACTTCCTGCCACCCCCCACTACAATTGCCTTATGTCTGTCCCATGCATGTTTGAATTCCCCTGTTGTTTTAGACCCAACAACCTCCCCAGGAAGGCAGTTACATGCATCCACCACTCTCTCCATGAAAAATAATTTCCTCACATTACCCCTGAGCCATCCCCCCTCTATCTTTAAATTGTGCCCCCTTGTTCTTACACATCTCCTTCTCTGAAAGATGCTAGCCTCCTGGACTTTGTTGATTCCCTTCAGGTACTTGAACGTTTCTATCATGTCCCCCTGTCCCTCCTTTCATCAAGGGTATACATATTAAGCTCTCTCAGTCTCTATTCATATGATTTCTGATGCAGACGCTGCACGATTTTAGTTGCCCTCCTCTGAACTACTTCCATCTATGTCCTTGAGTAGATGAGGTCTCCAAAACTGCACACAGTACTCCAGATGGGATCTCACCAACTGTCTGTACAGATGGATAACCACTTCCCTTTTTATGTTTGCTTGCACGCATGTGCAAGAAACATAGTGCCATCATACAAGTTTTCCAGAGGTGTGTCAGCCTCTTCCAATTCAGTCAGTGTATTTGCAGGCGCTATCGCAGAGCGCCAATCACTGCTCCAGCTGTCTATGACAGCTGAAAATGCAGTGGCATACAGTTGAAAGGGAGAGCTCCGCTTGAGTGAGCACAGCTCTTCCCCCCACACACACACGCATGCACACACGCACACTGCGTGCTCATGTGCCTTCCCCCCCCCTCCACACTGTGGTCGGCCGACGGGGTGCCCAATCCTCCGCCGGCTCCAGGCCCCCTCCAAAGATCCAGGTGCCATGCTGTGGGAGCCCACCCCAGCGTGGCAAATGATGTAATGGCCGACGGAGTGCCCAATCCCCTCCGCTGTTCCACCTCGTCTCTCCCCACCCTCCATGTTGTCGCCGACGGGGTGCCCAATCCCACGCCAGCTTCACTAACCCCCGAGTATAGGGTGCCACGCTGGGAGCCCAACCCAGCGTGGCAACAGATGCCATGGCCGACGGGGGTGCCCAATCCCCCGTCGGCTCCATGCCCCCCCAGCCATCCTTCTGCCATGCTGGGAGCCCACCCCAGTGTGGCAAATGTCCCGCGTCATCTTTTTCAAAAAAAAAAAACCTGAAATGCAAAAATGGTCCCACGCAGTGTCTGCACCCGCCCGCGTCCACCCACTGTGCACCCTGCCTCTCCACACCCCCTTACCCCAAACTTACCTCTGGAGTCCGGCGCGATGATCTTTGGTGGACCGGGAACACATCTGCACTCTTCAAAGCCGACTGTGAACTGAGGAAATGCCGGTAAGCTGTATAATGGGATAGATAGCTTTTTCAACTTTGTTGTATATCTCAGGCATTTTTGGAGTTTTGCACCAAATTTTCAAAATGGGGTTTTGGGACCCCTCCTCATGAATTATTGCACTGTCATGGCATTACTCAGGTTCAAGGGTGATTTCGCAGCCACTGTGCAAAATCACCTTTCTGGAATGATTAACAAAATGACACTGCAGTGTTCATAAGGAGGTTCTCAAAAGCCTATTTTGAAAATTTGGGTGGAAAATTCGTAAATGACTTGTTTACGAGCGTAGTGTTGCATAGTTCTAATGTACGCCGTTGTAAGTTCACGAATTTTCAATATTTTTACTCCAGATTTTCAACATTGCCATTTTACCACACCTCCTTATGAGCAGTATAGCTGTCATTTTTCACATCTCACCCAAAACGTGTTTCCGCCCAGGTAGTGCACAATGGCGCAGTCGGTGTGCGAAATCAATGTACGAGACATATTAAGAAAATCACAATGATACTGTTCATGAGCAGAGGTCCTAAAATGGCTATTTTGAAAATTTGGTGAAAAAATTCTAAAAAATGACTGTTTTACGAGCGCGCGTTGCAGAGTTCCTATGCATGCTCGTAAGTTCGCAAATTTTCAATATTTTCACTCCAGATTTTCAACATTGCCATTTTACCGCACCTCCTTATGAGCAGTACAACTGTCATTTTTCACATCTCACCAACAACGTGTTTCTGCCCATGTAGCGCACAATGGCGCAGTTGGTGTGCGAAATCAATGTATGGGACACGTTAAAATCACAGTGACACGGGTCATGAGCAGAGGTGTTAAAATGGCTATGTTGAAAATTTGCTGAAAAAATTCCCCAAAATGACTGTTTTAGGAGCGCACGTTGTGCAGTTCCTACGCACACTGGCAAGTTTGTGAATTTGTAATATTTGCACACCAGATTTTCAACAGTGCCATTTTACCGCACTTCCTTATGAGCAGTGCAGCTACCATTTTTCACATCTCGCCCAAAATGTGTTTCCACACATGTAGTGCACAATGGTACAGTCGGTTTGCGAAAACAATGTTGGGACAGATTAAGAAAATCACAGTGACACTGGTCATGAGCAGAGGTCTTAGTATGGCTATGTTGAAAATTTGGTGACAAAACTCCATAAAATGATGGTGTTACGAGTGAGCATTGCGCAGTTTCCACTCACCCTCGTAGATTCATGAATTTGTAATATTTTCAGTCCAGATTTTCACCAGTGGCATTTTTCCACACCTCCTTATGAACAGTACAGCTGTCATTTTCCACAACATGGCCGAAATGTGTTTTCTCACTTTCAGTGCAAAGATGCGTCGTCGCTGTGGGAAATCATTGTTCGGGACAGATAAAGAAAATCACACTGACACTGTTCATGATCGGAGGTCCCAAAATGCCTGTGTTAACAATCTACTTAAAAAAAATCCCCAAACTAGTTACATTACGGGTGTGTGTTGCACAGTTTCTATGCACGCTCGTGACTTCACCAGTTTTTTTAAGATTTTCTCAGCAGATTTTCAACATTGCCATTTTTTACACCTCCCCATGAACAGTACCGCTGTCATTTTTCACATCCTGTTCGGAATGTGTTTTTGCACCTGTGGTGCCAAATGCCATAGTCGCTGTGCAAAAGCAGTTTTCGGCTAACAAACTGATATTGCCACTGTTCATGAGGTGGGGGTCACAAAAAAACCATGTTGAAAATTTGGAGTGAAAATACCAACGAATGCCTGAGGTGTTAGGGTTTCCGACCATAATGCCCCACCCTGTAGAGTATGACAGGCATCAGGGGTGTGACTTGGGATTCTTGCCTGTCATGCTCATACCAGTCCACTCACACCCACACCTTGAGCCAGTGTGAGGCATCAAGGTGTGCCTCGGACTCTTTGAGCCCAAACTTCACTCCATTCTCCTATACCGCACCCATCTCACCGTATTTCCTGATGGAATCGGGTACGCATAAGGGCCAAAGACCCCAAGGCACACCGTCACACTTGTCAGTGTCTGCAGGGTAGGGTGTGGTGAAATGGCATGGTCGTTATGCCTGACGACCCAAAGGCACACCCCAATGCCTGCCACTCTCTGCAGGGTGGTGGTGGGGTTGGTTTCAGTTCAATACTTCGCTTCCATCCCTATTATGCAGCTCTGTAACTTCTACACTACCAATGCCAGTGCCAGCAAGCAAACATTCGGCATTGACAAATGCTTGTTCTACTTGTGATGCCCCTTCCTATGCATCCCAGTATCCCCCTGGCTCTCCTTACTGACTTCTCACATTGCTTACCAACCTTTAGATCATCTGATATGACTACCCCCAAGTCCAGTTCCATTTTTGTTGTTGTTTGTACCTCCCCTGCTATTGTGTACTCTTTTCCTGGATTTTTGTTTCCCAGGTGTATTATTTTGCACTTCTTTGCACTGAATCTAAGTTGCCATATATCTGACCATTCCTCCAACCTTGCCAAGTCCTTTCTTATCTTTTCTACCCCTCCTTGTGTATCGACTCTGTTACAGATCTTTGTGTCATCTGCAAAGGGGCATACCTTTCCCTCCAGACCCTCTGCAATGTCACCTATAAAGATGTTAAAAAGGACTGGACCCAGTACTGAGCCCTGAGGTACTCCACTAGTGACCCCCCTTTCTTCAGAATGTGTTCCACTCACTATTACGTTCTGTGTCCTGTTGTGCAGCCAGTTTGCTACCCAGGCTGGCTAACTTGGTTATTAAATTTTTTGTGCGAGACTGTGTCAAATGCCTTGCTAAAGTCTAGGTAGGCCATATCCACAGCCCCTCCCTGGTCTATTACTTTGGTCACCCAGTCAAAGAAATCAATTAGACTCGTCTGACATGACCTTGCTGCTGTAAATCCATGCTGATTTGGGTCCTGGCCCCGCTGGCCTCTAGGTACTCAACAGTTCTTTCTTTCAGAAGTGATTCCATCATTTTCCCTACCACTGAGGTCAAACTTACAGGTCTGTAGTTTCCTTCTTCTGCCTTGCTCCCACTTTTGTGAAGGGAATCACATCTGCCTTCCTCCAGTCCTCAGGTACCACCCATCCTCCATGATTTGTTAAAAGTGTGGTCAGTGGTGTCACTAGGTCCTCCCTTAGTTCTTTTAGGATTCTGGGTGAATCCCATCAGGCCCCATTGTTTTGTCCACCTTGAGATTTAGGAGTTCTTTCAGGACTCTTTTTCTGTAAATGGACTGGTGTCAATCCCCACCCAGAGTGCTTTATTGTCTGGTTTAGGTAACTCCTCCTATCTTCTTTTTGTGAATACTGAGCAAAAGTATTCATTCAGTATCTCTGCCTTTTCACTGTCTCCCTCTGCCCACCTCCCCTCTCCCTTATTAATCTTCACTATTCCTCCCTTAACCTTTCTATGCTACCTAATGTACCTATAAAAGGTTTTTCCCCCTTCTTAACTGAATTGGCTATTTTTTCCTCAGTTTGGGTTTCTGCAATTCTGACTGCCTTCCCCACTTCTTTCTGCTTTAATTGATACAGTTCCCTGTCGTGCTCCTTCTGAGATGCCTTCTACTTTTTGAATGCAGCCTTTTTCTCCTTAACCTTCCCTGCCACCTCTTTGGAGAACCATAGTGTTTTTTTTAGTCCGCTTTGTTTTCTTTATCTGTTTCACACAAAGGCTTGTTGCCTCTATGATGGCAGTTTTGATATTTCTCCATTGTTCTTCCACTCCTTCTTTTTGGCCATTTGCTAGTGTATTCCTCAGGTATTCCCCCATTTTGCCAAAGTCAGCCCTTCCAAAGTCCAGTATGCTTGTTTTTGTATGGCTTGTCTCCATGGTTGTGCTTATTGTGAAGCACACTGTGCAGTGGTTGCTTGTTCCCAGACGTCTACTGACTTCTAAATTTGTGATCCTCTCTCCATTTGAGAGTACCAGGTCTAGTATTGCTCCCTCCCGAGTGGGTTCCAACACTAGCTGTCTAAGGCCTGCCACCTGCAGGGCATCGAGAATGACCCTGTTCTTGGATGTGGCTGCAGTACATGTCATCCAGTTAACATCTGGCATATTCAGGTCCCCCCATCAACAGTATCTCCCCTTTTTCAGCCATTTTGAGAATGTCCTCTATCATTTTCTTGTCCATTTCCTCCCCTTGAAATAGGGATCTGTATACAACCCCTGTGTGGACTGTGATGCCATTCCCTGTCTCCAAGGTGACCCAGAGTGACTCTTGTCCTCCCCCTTTACTTTTTAGTTCCATAGCTTTGATCCCTTCCCTTATGTATAGAGCTACTCCACCTCCTCTTTTCCCCTCCATGTCCCTTCTGTAGACTGTGTACCCCGGTATGTTGACATCCCAGTCATGGTTCTCCATGTACCATGTTTCTGTGACTGCCACAATATCCAATTGTTCATCTTCCATCGAGGCTACTAGCTCAGGAAGTTTGTTTCCCCAGACTATGGGCATTGGTACTCATTGCCCTCCATTTAGTGTTGGCTTTATCCTTTTTTCCCCCATGTCTGCTCTTTTAGCCCTTGTCTGTTTTTCCATTTACCCCTGTTCTGCCCCCTGTTGAGCACTGTACCTCAGTGTTTAGCTTACTACCCATCATGTTTTGTGGGGGAAGGCTTGAAATTTCCTGCCTCTTATTAGAACCTCCCCCCATGGCTAGTTTAAAAGCTTGCCAAGGAAGCATTTAAACCTGTCACTTAGGATCTTGATTCCCTTCGTGGACAGATGCAGACTATCATGCCAGTATAGACCTTTATCTCTCCAGGTGTACCCCTAGTCCCCAGTGAAGCCAAAGCCCTGTGCTCTGCACCAGTTTTGCAACCATTCATTAAACTGCATGGTGTGTATGTGTAGTACCCTAGCCTCACTTCTGCCATGGACTGGCAGCACCTCTGAGAAGGAAACCGTGCTTGCTACCTGTCTGAGGCCCCTCCCCAACTCCACAGTTTCATCCTGCACTGCACTGATCCCATGAATAGTTAGGTCATTTGTCCCAAGGTGGACAATGATATTTAGTTCCCTCTCCTGTGATGCTGCTTCTGCAATTCTGAGGATTCGCTTCTTGTCCCTCCAAGCCATGGCACCAGGCAGGCACCTTACTTCCCTCTCCTCTCCCTTCCCCAGGTCTACTCCTCTAACAATTGAGTCCCCTATCAGAAGCTGTTTCCTTCCCCTGTGGTGTCCCTTGCTGCCCTTCTGTGGGTCTCCCTTGTGGGTGTCCTCAGCATTCTTCTTGGTCTCCACTGAGGGTGCCATCATAGAGGAATCTTGCTCTGCCAGACTGGCGTATGGTTTGTATAGCAGTACAACTAGGGGGCTTTGCCTCTGTTCCACCACCTGCACCCTATCAGAACTCACTGTGGTCCAACTGCTCTTCATACTTGGCATCCTCTGTGGCAGTGGTGCTCTTTGGATGGGGGAGGCCTCCTTAGTCCTTGCATTGTCTGGTGTCCCCTTTCAATAAGCATGGTGATGGCTTCTATGTCAGCCTCTCACAGTCCCCAGGAAGCTGACAGAGAGCCACTGCCTCTCACAGTCCTGGTGAAGCCGACGGGGTTGCCCAATCCCCCTGTCGGCATGCCCCCTCTCCAGTTCATTTGCTGATGGGGTAGCCCAATCCCCATCAGCATGATGCACCACTCCCCCCATTTGTTGTGTGTCTAGGGGTGCCCAATCCCCCTCAACTGATGCACTGTCCCCCCAAACACACTGGATGGCTGACAGGTGTGCCCAATCCCCGTCTGCTCCACTCCCCCCCAAAACAAACTTCCAGGTAGCACACTGGGAGCCCACTTCAGCGTGCCAAAAATCCCACGTTGTCTTTTAAAAAAAAGAAAACAGTCCCTTGTTGAGTCTCTGCCCCTCCCAACCCATGCCCACCTTCTTACTCCACCTCCCTGCACCCCCTCACCCCATACATACCTCTGGAGCCTGAACGCGATCTTCGTGGACCAAGAATACGTCTGCACTCTTTAAAACTGACCGCGAACTGAAGAAATGCCAGTAAGCTGCTTGTTTTGGTATGACTTGTCTCCATGGTTGTGCTTATTGTGAAGCACACTGTGCAGTGGTCGCTTGTTCCCAGATGTCTACTGACTTCTAAATTTGTGATCCTCTCTTCATTTGACAAAATGGCATAAATGTTTTTTTCAACTTATGTGGATATCTCGGCCATTTTTTTGACTTTTAGCACCAAGTTTTCAACATGGAGTTCTTGGGACCCCTCCTCATGAATTCAGTGACTGTCTTGGCATTATTCAGTCCCAAAGGTGATTTTGCAGTCACTGCGCAGAATTATCTTTTTTGACCAATTATCGAAACAACAATGTCACTGTTCATGAGATGGGCTCTCAAAAAGCCTATGTGGCAAATTTGGTGAAAAAATTCCAAAAAATGACTGTGTTACGAGTGTGTGTTGCGCAGTTTCCACGCACACTTGTAACTTCACAAATTTGTAATATTTTCACTCCAGATTTTCAACACTGGCATTTTTTCACATCTCCTGATAAACAGTATAGCTGTCATTTTTCACATCCTGGCCAAAATGTGTTTTTGCACGTCTGGCGCAGAATAGCAAGGTTGCTGTGGGAAATCAGTGTTCGGGACAGATTAAGAAAATCAGTGACACTGTTCATGAGCAGAGGTCCTAAAATGCCTATGTTGAAAATTTGGTGAACAAATTCTAAAAAATTACCACATTACGGGTGTGCATTGTGCATTTTCTATGCACACTTGTAACTTCGTAAATTTTTCATATTTTCACTCCAGATTTTCAACATTGCCATTTTTCCACACCTCCTCATGAACAGTATAGCTGTCATTTTTCACATCCTTTCCAAAATGTGTTTCCACACCTGTGGCACCAAATGGCATAGTTGCTGTATGAAATCACCTTTCAGGATTGAGTAATGAAATGATAATGCCACTGTTCATGAGGTGGGATCCCAAAAAGCCCATTTTGAAAATTTGGAGTGAAAATACCAACAAACGCCGGGGGCATTAAGGTTTCCAACCATAACACCCACCCTGTAGAGACTAACTGGCATCAGGGGTGTGACTTGGGTTCATTGGCCGTAATGCTTATAGCATTCTAGCCCCACCTTACAGCCACTGACAGGCATCAAGGTGTGCATTTGGGTCCTCAGTCCTAAAGTTCACCCTGTTCTCTTTTACTGCACCCATCTCAGCTCATTTCTTTATGAAATGGGTTGAGCATAAGGGCCGAAGACCCCAAAGCACACCGTGACACCTGTCAGTGTCTGCAGGGTGGGGTGAGGTGGAATGGCATAAGCGTTATGGCTGATGACCCAAAGGCACACCCCCAACGCCTTTCAGTCTCCACATGGTGGGGATGGGAGTTGGAAGTAGTTCAGTACTGCCATTCCTCTTATGCATCTCTCTAACTCCTGCACTAGCAATGCCAATGCCAGCAAGTGCACATTTGGCATTGACAAATGCTTGTTGGTTTTAGCGCTCAGTCATATACACAATTGCTACAACCTACTGTACTGCTTCCTTGTTTTGTAACTTGGACTGCTGCACTTTACATCATTCACATCAGCTTCTTGTTGACCAAAATAGGATACTTTATCTCAAAATGTGTGAGTGAGAGTCTAAATGTAGGACACATCATCATCGCCTGGTCACAAGCTAAAAACACTGGGCATTAATGTTTTCTAATCTATAGGCTATACTGCCAGCCCCTTAAAATCACCTTAATGAGTGACAGTTGTGACACATTAGCTCTTGCTGCTGTCCTCATCTTCGACACTTGAGCACAATATTGGGGGTAATGAGAATGGGGCACATTTAAGGAAGTTTTCCCCTATGTTAATATTCAGTAGTAGTATTTTGAACACCACTACATTGTCTGTGTTACAGACTTGTTGGTGGTCATTGGCAGTTGGTATTGCTCTGATAGCATATGACAATTCTGGATGCCATCAGATATCACCAATTTTCTCAGATGGCATCACATACCACTAGCATCAGAGTACAGGATTCTATCACATAGGATCCAATATGATGCCAGCTATCCGATGTGAACTCAGATCCCATTATCCAAGCTCAGATCCCACTGTCTGACACTGTATTCAAAATCCTAATGGGGTCAGTTAGGATCTCAAATGGACCTGGAGTCTGATATTATCTGTCAGATCCCATTGGGGCCCCATCTGGGCATCACATGTTGCTGTATTCTCTTAAGAGATTCTCTTAAGGGATAAACTACATTAGATAGTGGATAGGACACACAAAAAATGGCAAGCTTGGCCAGTGCATGCAATCCAAAAGGTCATTTTCAAATCATTATTAAATGATAGTAAAATTATGACAAAGCATCATCACTTATTTTCATGCCATCCTGAAAGCCATTATAGTAGTGGTACACTGAGGCAATCCATGTTGGTGTGCAGAGTGACTCTGTAACTGGATTGGTTGTCAGGCTTGATATAGGAGTTTCCACCCTTTGAGACATTCCCAGGTTGCTGGGAACTCAGGCTAAAGAAACCTGGATCACCCAAAAATGACCAAGATGCATGGCTGAGCTCTCATATAAAGTATCCTTGTCATGGAGGAGAGGAAATCCCTTTTATGGAAACCTCTGGGCATCCAAGGCATTGGTTAGCCCTCCCACTGGGTTTCAGTTATAGACAGAGCTGTAAATGAGTGGAAATAGTTCTGTGAAGGACATAATCATGCTATATGTTTATGAATAAAGGTTATATGCAAGACTGTTCTTGGGAACACAGATAGGTATTGAATGTTTGAATAGGACAGACACGTTTGCCGGTGGAAGTTGCCAGTTTCTGGCAGTGATGAATCAAAGGAGAGTTAGGCTGGATCAATCTTGAGAACTCAAGTATGCATGAAACATTCTATTTAAAAGGACATATGTGGTTACCAGTTGAAAAATAAAATATTTAATATGGACTCCTTTGCAGTCTCTGCTTCTTGATGAATCAGTAAATCAGGGGCAGGATTCACAAAAAGTACAAAATGCAGTGCAAAGGTTTACACTGAGTGTTGCAGTTGTGCATGGTCCAAAAGCTGCTATTCACTGTTGGATAGTGTACCACGCTATCTGACTATGAATAGGGGCCAGGATGAGCCAGTGCTAACCTCTGTAGTGCTGCCCTGGCCTGGAGCCAGGAATACCCCACTGTATTGGATAGTGCTGCTGCACTATACAGAATTTCACAAAGCCAGCCATGCAAATGAGTCCATTGGGCATGCAAGGTGCTAGGAGGCCATTTGCATGCCCATTATGGGCCTATTTGCATAGGCTGTGGGACTTAGCGTGACCCCCCCAGCCCAGGGCCAACACGCAACTGCAGTCCATGGTGGCCAGTGCCCCCCTCCATTGCCCATGGCCATTCCATAATACAAGAATATTATTCCTGGCAGTCTAGTGGTTCCCTCCCCCCTCCCCAATTGCCCTCCCGTACAGTTAATAATATTCCCTGGCAGTCTAGTGGTTCCATCCCACTCCCTGATCCCCGATCCCATAATAAGAAACCATTTTCCATAGTTTAGTGGTCCCTCTCAGATCACCGATCCCATAATAATAAACTTTTTTCCTTAGCGGTGTGTGCTCTGACCACTGTGTTACACCTCCTTCCAACAGTTGTTTCTGTCGCTTGTTTTTCCCTGGACTTTCATATGACTTCCATAATGGTGCATTATGATAAGTGTGTATGCTTGAATTATTCAGGTTGCACTTGGAAATGAGCCTCAGCTCAGTGTGCCTTTCTTGGTTATCAACTTTTAAATAAATAAATAAAATAAATAATTAAATAGTGTAGTGGTCTATCCCCTCTCCCCAATATCGATCCCATAATAATAAACCTTTTTCCATAGTGTAGTGGTCCCTCCCCCCTCCCCGATCCCTGATTACTGTCCCATTCAAAGAAAAATCATTTCTGGTAGTCTAGTGGTGCTCTCTGACTGCCGAGCTCCACCCCAGTAGAAAACTATAATCCCTGGTAGTCTAGTGGTCCCTCCCATCCCCAAACCGCATTCCATGACATAGGAAATCTATAACCCTGGTAGTCTAGTGGACCCCCTTACCACCTATTCATCAGACAGTGTCTTCCCACTCCACTCCCTGCTAACCTGATACCCAGCTGACCACCACAGCCCTCCCTTCTCACCACTTTGTTGGTCATGACTCAGCTCTCCAATGAGTGGTACTTTATACAGTACACGCCATTGGAGAGCTGAGTCGGCAGCTAGCCATGGTGGTGACAGAAGGGCTGTGTCGATCGCTGGCTGGGATCGGGTTTGGGGGGAGGGTGGGGGGACACTATCTGATAGGTGGTGAGGTCCACTATACCACAAGTGTTACAGATTTCCATATGTCTCAGGATGTGATTCCGGGATGGGGAGAGACCATTAGACCACCAGGGATTATAGTTTTCTACTAGGGGATGGTGATCGGAGGTTGGGGAGAGGGGAGGGCACCACTAGACTACCAGGGATAATTTTTATTTTTTTTATTTATTTTTATTTTAGTCTTTGTTAACCGGGTAAGGCCCACCCTGTTTCAGGGGTGACCTGGGAGCACTGGGTGGTTAAGTGACTTGCTCAGAGTCACACAGTATGCAAGTGGAGGTTGTGAGAATCAAACTCAGGTCTGGTCTGCTGGGTGTATCAAGCTCGTTCACATCTCATTCCTCTGACCTCTAGGCTATACTGCCAACAGAACAGAATGGCGATCAGGAAACAGGGAGGGGGGAGGGACCACTACACTATGGAAAAAGGTTTATTATGGGATCATTGATTGGGGCGGGACCACTACACTATGGAAAAAGGTTTATTATTATGGGATCAGTGATCGGGGAGGGACCACTACACTACGGAATTTTTTTTTATTATGGAATTGGTGATCGGGAAGGGAGAGGGCCACTACACTACAGAAAGGGTTTTTGTATTATGGGGTCAGCAAATGAGGAGGGGAGGCACAGTACCTCCACCAACTACTAGGGTTTACATAGATTACCACCAGGTTTTGGTCCATGGTAATTTCTACATGCAAAGGCCTTCGCAAAAGGCCCTTGCATGGAACAAAACCTTTGTGAATTGCACTGTGGTGATTTGCAGGTCCTTTTCCCCTTATTTACATTGCAGTCCCCCTCCCAACTTTGACTGGGTGCACACCCAGATTGCATGGGTAAACTGGGCTTTATGAATACCAGCTCCAGACAAACTGGGTTTGTACCTGGACACATTTTTGTGAATCTAGCCCCGGATCTTTCGAGATGGTTTTTAAGATCAAACTTGAATGAAGATGACACAAATTCTCCTGTTCTTGAAAACCAAAATATTCTTTACTGGGATTAATATAACAGGCATTGGAACTGCTGATATCCTTGCTTGGCAGCGGGGGTCAGAGTTGCTTTTGTCCTTGTGTAGTGGTGGGAATTAGAAGTGCTACAGGACTTGAGTGGTAGTGAGCACTAAATCTGTTGATAGCCTTATCTGGCGCAGGGCATTATAACCACTTATAAAATGGGCTTAAAAAATCCAGAATGCTGATTGGCTAAAACCTAGTTTTAGCCGTGTCCTTATCAGCATGTATTGTGCCAAACGGCACTAATTCTGCCAAGCTGACCACACCAAACAAAAATATCATTGTCCCCAACACCATCCTGTCTCAAAAAAATTACCTGCAGCTCCGTGCCACGCTAACCAGACATACAAGCACTGTGCAGTAGACAAGCTGCTCAACACTCTCGCTCTGCCCCCGACCTCGACATGCATACACAGTCTCTCATTAAGCACAAAAATGCTGTAAAAAATCCATCCAGACCTTTTTTCCCTCACATTAAAAAAAAAAGTATAAATACCTCACTGACAGCATTAAAACAACAAGTGCTCTGTGCCAACGTCTTTCCCATTCACAGCATGCTGCCTCCACTCTCGTTACCCCATCCCCTTCACAAACTCTGCTTCAAGTGTGTAGATCAAACAAGACATTCTTAAATTTGTCCACACTATCATGGCACCACGCAGTAAAGAAACTTGGGAGAAAAAAAAATGCAACCCGAAAACAGCTCTATACAGCGGCCACTATAGGACACACTCGCTCAGGAACTTACTCGCTCTTGGAACAAGTCAGTGTGCTTCAATCCCTAACAATGATCTCAATGTACACATCGCTTTAAAAAAAAAATAGTAAGGGCCCCTGACAACAAACACGCTCGCTCTAACTGAAATGGCATGCTAGCTCTGAAAGAAATGCCCACTCTACTCCTTACCAGAAACACAGATTTAAATAAAATCACTTACTCAGTCAGCAATACAGTGTGAGGAAACAACAAAATTACAATCACTCTGTCTCAGAAATACAGTGTCAGGACGCAATTTGACTACTACCTCTCTCTGTGTGTCGGTGGGGGGGGGGGCACCCAGTTCTGGCCATCAGGAATTACCAACGGTGAGACTATTTTTTTACTGGTTCAGTCTTAAACCTCAATTTACATGTTTTTGCTAATTTTTTTTTTTGCTTCTTTTTTTATTCAGAAGTAGTTACTTGGGAGCCCAATTTATAAGCACAATAACACACACCGAGGTGTGAGTTATGTGCTGATAAGAGCACGCCCAGGGGCATAAGGCACTCGACACAAGTGCCTTGTGCCTTAGTATACCCCTGAGTGTGCTCTTATCAGCACATAACCCACACCTCGTCGTGTGTTATTGCTTGCTTAATGACTTGAATAGAAGTGGGTAGTGGAACCGCTGATACCACTGAGAGGCAGAGGGTGTTGGAATCACTTAAGACTGGAGAGGCAGCTGGCATTTGGATGATTGAAGGCTTTTTTTTTTTTAATTCAACAAATCTTTACTAGTTTTTATATAGAACCCAAAGGTACAAAATCTGTAGTCAGTGTCAGGAATAGTACATGATACACAACAAAAACAGGAAACATATACATAAAACCACTATACCCCAATCTCCCCTCACCTTCCCCTCCTCCCTCCCCTACCCCTGGAGTGTGCCAATATTATAGACTTAGGATACCACTACTAGAGTTACAACCTTGGGGGCCTATTGAACTAAAACTTAGAGTAAGATTAATGTAACTACAAAGCATATAATTTGCCCCATTTCCTGTCAAAAGATAATAAGTTATTACGAAAACTAGCAATTAAACGTTCAGTTCTGAAATTAACAGATAAATCATTAAGCCACTCAGAATATGTTATGACTAGCTGATCCAGCCAGTGTTTGAGTACAAGTTTTTTGACCACCATTGAGATTATTGCCATGTGGAATCTACGTTCTTTAACCACAATGTTGGAAAATATACCCAGAAGACATATTTCAATTGTGAACAGATCCTCTAACCCTAATAGTGGGTCTAAGTTAGATTGTATTGTTTGCCAGAGGGGAGCTACCTTCTCGCACTGCCAAAATATATGTACCAGGTTGCCTTCTGCTTTACCACATCTGGTGCAAGTAGAATCCAGAAGTTTGCCCAATTTGGCGAGTATAACAGGGGTGTAGTACATACTATAAACTGAAGTTACAAACTCAAATGGGCAGACTAGGTGGGCCATATGCCCTTATCTGCTGACACTGTCTATGTATCTATGTATCTATGTATTTATAATATGATATTGAGTGAGTCTAAATCTATCCTGGGTGTGATATTTATGCATATCTTTCCAGATTTGAGCCCAATTGGGTGATAAATCCGGTAGTAAGGAAAATCATATTTTAGATCCTTCGAGAGGTTCTGGGAAGGTATATGATAGAAGAAAATTATATATTGCTGATACACAGTGTGGTTTAGTTGCGAGATCTTGTATCTGGACCAACATGGGTCTAAATTGGGACGGTTTAGGTATATGACCAAAAGAAGTACCAAGGAGATGTCTTAATTGGAAGGTCTTAAAGATGAGATTCTGTGGTATATTATATTTAACCAGAATTTCAGAAGAGGAGAGAAGAGAATCCTGAGAACAGAGGTTCTCCACTAATACACCCTGTAGCTGAAGAAGCCAGCTGGGTGGTAGAGATGATCCATTTAGTTTAATGTTTGGGTTGTGAAACAGGGATTGACTGAAATCTTGTTTATGGGAAATTTTGAGATAGTTCCAGCATTGAGACATGACTCTAAGAGAAGTGCTGATAACCGAGTTGTGGAGTGGAGCAGGAAGTGTTGATTTTGATAGATAGAAAATGGTAGAGGAATGCAAGTCAAGAGACCTCAGAAGTCAGCCTTCAAGTTGGAGCCAGATGGGGGCGTGCATATTATCTATGGCGGAAAACCATCTGCCCAGTCTAGACAAATGACTAGCCCAATAATACAATAGGAAGTTGGGAAGACGGAGACCCCCTGAATCTCTGGGGAGGCTAAGCTTAAGGAATGATCTTCTGGGATGTTTACCTACCCAGACGAAATTAGAGATAATAGAGTATATGTGGTGAAAGAAAGATATTGGTAGCCATATGTTCAGCATATTTAAGGGATAAAAAAGAAGGGGGAGAACATTCATTTTAATGATATTTATATGACCCCATAAAGAAAGGGGGAGAGCAACCCATCTTTGAAGGTTTTGTTGGATTGTAGTCACCAAATCTTCAAGGTTTAATTTTTTAAATAATATGGAATTATTGGTTAGGAATATACCCAGGTATTTAATTGAGTGGGGTGACCATTTCATTCTGAAATGGCTAAAGTCTGCTTTATGGGTGAGGTCATTTAGTGGGAAGATTTCTGTTTTCAAGAGATTAAGTTTGTAGTTAGATAATTGCCCAAATTCAGTAATAATACTGAGAACATGTATAAGGGATGATACTGGTTGGTCCAAGTGAAGAAGAATGTCATCAGCATAAACTGAGAGCATTAATGGTTGATGAAGAATAGGGATACCTTTAATTTTGGGGTGAATTTTTGAGGTAGTGAAGGAGAGGTTCTAAGTAGAGGTTGAAGAGGAAAGGTGAGAGAGGGCACCCTTGTCTAGTGCCAGTATGGAGAGGAAATCTGGAGGAGAAAACACCATTGCAAAATATTTTAGCTGAGGGTGAAGAGTAAACAGTTTGAATCCACTGTATAAAATCTGAGGGGAACCCCATCTTCTTTAGTGTAGACCAAAGAAATACCCAGTCGACCCTATCGAAGGCCTTTTCGGCATCCAACGAAATTAGAGCCATACGGGACTGAGCTGATTGTGCAGCCTGAAAAATATGGGAGAGCATTCTAGGATGGTCCACTGCGGAGCGGTCTTGTACAAACCCAACTTGTTCAGCATTCAACAAGTAAGACCAAATGTTTTTAAGCCGGAGTGAAAGAATTTTTGTTAAGATTTTAATATCACAATTTAAAAGCGATATTGGCCGATAGCTGGCTGGATCTGTATGGGGTTTATCAGGTTTAAGTAGGAAAATTATTGTGTCTTCTAATAATGTGGGATCTAGATTATCTGCTTTAAACATATAACTGTATAAATTAAGATGAAGAGGAGCAAGTTCTGCAGAAAAAAGTATGATAGAAATTGGAGGAAAATCCATCGGGACCTGGTGCCTTGTCCAGGGATAAACTATTAATTGCCTTTTCTATTTCTTCCCACATGATTGGAGCTGACAGGATGGTCTGATGTTGTATCGAGAGACAGGGAAGATACAGAGAGTTCAGATAAGCCTATATCCTATGAGGTGATGCTGAGGAAGGTTTTTACTATAAAGTGAGCAGAAGAAAGACTTGAGAACCTGAGCTATATCTTGGGGTTTAGTTTTGGTGGAGCCGTCCGCAGCAAGTATGGAAGGGATTAATCTAGAGCTTTCTATAGTATGTAATCGGAGATCTAGTAGTCTCCCTGCTTTTTCTCCTTGCTCAACATATCTAGAGTTTGTTTTAAGAATAGTGAATTCAGCTTTTTCTCTTAGCAAATCAGCATATTCATTTCTTAATGTTAATAATTGCTCTAGAGTGGGCAAGGGGGTGGTAGATGATAAAGCTTTTTCAACTTCCCTAATTTGAGATAATAGTGATACCGCCTTAGCTTCCCTTTGTCTTTTCCTTCTTGATGCTAACTTAATAAATTCACCATGGAGACAGCATTTCAGAGTGCAGCATACCAGGTCCTCCCTTTGTATGGAGTTCTTATTAAACTCCATGAAGGTAGGAATGAGTGCTTTTATATGGGAAGTGATAGTTGTTTCTTTAAGGAGCTGTTTGTTTAGTTTCCAGGATATGTCTTTTTTCATATCTGGATCTGGGGATAACACTAGCCACCCTACTGCATGATCCGAGATCACTATGGGCTCAATACCAGCTTGACAATGACTGTTTAAAAGAGGAAGGCTGATCAATATGTAATCTAACCTGGACCAGGATTGATGGACATTGGAGAAGAAAGAAAAAAGACAATGGGAAGGGTTAAGGAGCCACCAAGGATCACATAGCCCTAGAAGATCTATGAAATCAGCTACAGCTTTTTGGGATGGGGAAGGGGGCTTTAAAGGGAGGTATGTTCTATCCATGTCCTGAGTCGGTGGTGTGTTCCAGTCCCCACCCAGAATTAGGGGGGAGGGCAGGAGAGTAGCCACTTTATTGGCTAGATCCATAAAGAATTTAGGATCTCCACCCACTGGGCCATATATGGACCCTAGAACTACTGTGGTATTATTAAGAACCCCTTTAACTAGCACAAACCTTCCATTAGGATCTACTGTTTTTGTTTCTGCCTGGAATGACAAGTGTCTTTTAATTAAAATAGTCACTCCCTTACTTGAGGAGGATTCCCCTGCTGCAAATATTTGAGATATACCTTGCTGTCATAGCCAAATTGCTTTTCTTGCTAATAAATGGGTTTCCTGAAGTAGAATTATGTCAGCATTGAGTAGGTTACAATGTTTGAGGACCTGATATCTCTTTGTTATTTCCCTGGCTCCCCTGATATTCCATGTAACAATTTTTAGTGGTTTATTAGCCATTGCCATCATAAAGTAAGAACAGCCATACAAAATGAAACATAAAACAACCATTACCCAACTGACACACTCCAGTCCTCCCCTCTACCCTTCCCCCAAACCTTTAAATTATTAACCAAAAGAACTTGCACTTGAAGAATTCCCATAACAAAGCTTGGAAATAGTAGTGTATTTGTTAGGTGCCTCAACAGAGGAACCCTTATACAACTTAGTAGTAAAGGTGCACTCCAATATTTTGGGAGCATCCCCCTCATTTCTCTCCCCTTCCCCTTTTTACCCCAGCAACTATATACAACAGGCCTCTGTTTGATGTGAATCCTTAAACCAAATAATAAATTGGGCAATACAGGGGGCCTATCCCCACTAACTAGACTTTGCTCAATAAAGTGAATAAACAAGAGAAACATTGTACCTGCTGAAGTACAGTATTTTGAACCTGGCAGCTGTGTTAACTGAATCCATATCTCGACCAGATACATATGAAGTATGAGCAGAAAGTCTCCCAACCCCTGAACTAGTTCACTATACAGCTCTACCCTGAGCCAGCGTCCACTAGAAGCTCCCCCCTTTCCACCCACTAGATCACTAACCACTAAGGCCATGGTCCTATAGGGAGATGTATAATATGAATATTTAAACCACTAAGGAACAAGGCTGTTGGAGAGACTGTACACCCGATCCCCTCCCCGGTTGTTATACCGGTAACCTGGACACCCTCTTAAGATGGTTATCAGGTTGAAATAGGGAGGCCTCAGAGAATGAAGAGCTAATAATAAGACTTGGGACTTACCTCTGAAAATCTGGAATACGTCCTGGTATCCGTCGCAATTTCCCCCACCAGCATTATTCTTGGAGTATTCCACAAAAATGAAGCAAACCTATCAGTATTTAAATTAACTTTGGGAAGTGCAATAAAAACATCTACATTCCCGATGATATCTCATAGCAGGGGAAGTGCTAGGGGGAGGGAAATTGCTATAGGACTAAATGCTGTCCTACCCGAAATAGGTAGCCCTGAAACCGCTAACACTATGGTTCCTACCTTTATTTCTCTAGGGGACTCGCTCAACTGCAAAAGAAATTCTGGCTTACCCGTAGTGAACGCGGCCTACCTAAGAAACCTCAAAAGGAACATGGGGAAGCAAAAAGACAGGGATCCAACATTATAAGGTGTGTAAGAAATACAATTACTGTTTGTAACAGTCAGGAGATGAAACTCCTAGAACTTTGAACACTCGAGTTTATTTTCCGGACAGTCAGCCAGCTTGGAAAAGGTTGGGCAGTTTAGTGGTGAGGTCGGTTGTTGCCTGAGCTGGCGTGTCAAAGGATACCCAGGATCCAGTAATGGAGACTTGCAGCTTTGCGGGATACAGCATTCGGAAGGGAATACCTGCCGCTATCAACTTACTGACTATAGGATGGAAGGCTGATCTTTTTTTGTCGGGTCTCAAATGGTAAATCTTGTGTGATTTGTAGCTTAGAACTGCCCCAGGTGATTGATTGTAGCTCCTTAACCTTGGTCAAGACATGATGTTTTTCCACAAAACTTAGAAATTTCATGATGATTGGTCTGGGGGGAGCTCCTGGCTGAGGTTGCGGTTTAAGTAATCTATGGGCTCGTTCTATGTGGTAGGAAGGGCCAAGTGGAGATGGGCCCATGATTTTCTGGAGAAACTTTTGAAGAAAGGTAATAATGTCGGAACCTTCCTGTGCCTCGGTAAACCCATAATCAGTAGATTATTTCTCCTGCTCCTCCCCTCGAGGTCTTCGGTTTTTAATTGTAAATTTGCTAATTTGTTGATGTAGTTGTATGGTCTTGGGCTCCATTTTCCCTCTCTATGTTTCCAAAGAGGCTGAACGGGCCTCTGAGCCTCCGAATCTTCTGGTGAGTGTGGATGTATCTTGTTTGATGTTTTTAAGCTCCATGGATATGTCTGTCAGTGTTTCTCGAAAGGGCATGATTTCCTGGAGAAAACGATCTTCAGGTAGAGGAATTGCTGCCACTGTAGAGGGGCTTTGCTTAGCCGTTGCTGAAATCTGAGCGCTTTGCTTCTTAGGTATTTTTTCTGGGGTGGGGGATGGTGTATGCCTGATCAGGGTCTGCCTCATTTCAGCATCCATCGTGGCCAGGGAGTCAACTGCGATGCAAATTTGAACCAGTAGTCGATCGCTGAAGGCAGTAAGGCTTAACTGTGCAGATATTAGAAATTAATTACCCTGATGAATTAGATAAAAGACGTTAATAGTGGGTGGAAGGTGGGAGCTCCAGACCAGTGCTGCCACTAAGTGCTCTGCATCACGTGATCTCTGTGATTGATGGCTTTATGTGGCAGTGGGAATTAGAACTGCTGAAAGATGTGTGTTGTGGTGAGTATTACAACCACTGATGACATTCAGAGGTAGCAGATGCTAAAATCAATTAGGACTTTAGAACAACAGAGGTGAGACCCATTGGGGTAAAATGTGTTGGGGGTGTTATGGCCTCTCTCCCCCTTTATAAAATTGCTGTCAGCCACCCAACCCCACTGTCCAATGAACTAGCTAGTATTCTGCCTTCCTCTCCCCCATCATACCTTTAAAAGCACAGGATCAGTTAATGGGATCCATAGCCCTGTTGACCTTGTGGCCGAACTAGACAGGAGTAGGGAAACCTCGGAGGGGGCACTGTGGAGCACACCTACCGACCAGACGTGCCTTGGATCTGCTCTCCATATCGACAGAGTATTCAACTCAAAATAAAACGTAATTTTGACGATTTTATTCAAAAAGTGACTGTATCTGAATCTAAAAAAGACGATGAATCTTGCTGTCTAATTTTTATAAAGATGGGATGTACTAACAAGGGTCCTGCAGGCACTGCAAAGTTGAGACCTGTTGAGCCAGAACAACACAAGGCAACCACCCAACCTGTAACTGAGACAGCTTCTCCGTGGACGGAGCTCCAACGCTCGATGCAAGCAATAGACAACAAGATCAAGTCTATTTTAACTCAAGTTTCGGAACAAGACAGCAAGATTGTGGAGGCTAATAAAATGGCCTCCTCTGCACAAACGATGGCAAATCATGTGCTGAATACAACTATGAAGTTGGTCCAGGAAAACGTACAGCTGAGCTATCGACTGGAAGCCCTCGAGAATTCACAGAGGGCTTCTAATGTTAGGATTGTAGGCCTACCTGAGAACTGTGAGGGAGATAGTCTCTTGTTTTTCCTCCAGGAAAGGCTTCCAAAGGCATTGAAGCTTGGTCTGGAGATTGGGGCGGAACATTTCCTGCGTGCATACCGGATCTCCCCTAGATCAGCTGTGGCTCGAGACAATGTGCCCAGAACGGCTCTAGTGATCACTGCCAGTTTGGGGGTCTGGGATCTGATTCTAACAGCTGCCAGAGAATTGGGGAAGCTTAACTTTCAAAGGGGCTACAATACGCATGTTTCCCAATCTCTCGTATGCCACGAGGATGCGGTGTAAGAAATTTGATGGTGTTCGGGCCAGACTCCGAAGTCTAGGGGTGGCCCACTCTTTGCTCATGCCTGTTCACCTCAGAGTGTTTTATGGGGGAAAGACATATCAGTATACCAACCCGACCGAAGCAGGAAAAAAGACAGAGGCTATAGCGCTGGAATTTGGCCAAGCAGTAGCTCCAGAACTATCCGAATCTGAAGAAGAAGAGGAAGAGACCTGAAGTGCCCTGATTATGGACCTTTTTTGCTATCTATCAGAGCATTAATGTCAGGTTCAATGTGCTTACTTTGAAAATTTGAATAATCTGTTTATTAGAGGGAGTTCTACAAATCTAATTAGCTCTGGGATACAGATTATATTAGAAAGGAAACTAAGCTGAAATGTGTTGAACTGTAAGACCTACTGCTATGTATAGCACTGGGGTTATTTTTGTTAAAAACATGCAGTTAATTTTTTAGTTTATGTTTACATTAGACTAATGTAGGGCATTTAACAATGTTGGATCTGTGGATCGGGAGGGCATTTCTATTGTGCATAATAAATATATAGGGACATATGTTTGGGTAGGGGACCACATCAGCACAAGCTGCTGTGTCTTTAAGGTGTTTGCATTTCCATAGTTCAATGTGAGGTCACCCAAAGTCTTGTGGGGTGCAGCATATCTTGGACTTTTATACTTCTCTTGGACATTTAATTTTATAAGATATACCCCCATATCCGAACATCAGATTGTATAGACTAATCCTCCTGTGTACATTTGATGCATTATGATGCAAAATTGTGATCTCTTACGAGATACCTGCATACTACTGTTTCAAGGAAAACAATAAAATATAAGTGTAAAAAAATAGGAGTAGGGAAACCTCCCCCACCCAGGGAACACCAGGGCTGCCTCTGCTGCCTTTAAGGTTGCCAAAAAAGAAGAGTGGTTGGACCATGGTGGGCTCAGGGAGGGTGAGAGTAGTGGAACAGAGGCGCATCCCTCCAGTTGTACCTCTCTACAATCCATGCACCATTCTGCTGGAGCATTGTCCCCCTATGGAGGCACCTGCAGTGGAGACCAAGGAGGTTTCTAGGAACCACCACAAGGGAAGCCCGCAGGAGGGTGGCACAGGACACCACAGGGGAAGGAAGTAGCTCCTGGTGGGGGACTCAGTTATTAGATGGGTAGAACTGGGGGAGGCAGGGAAGAGGGAGGTAAGGTGCCTGCCAGGTGCCATAGCTTGGAGGGACAGGAACCGAATCCTCAGGATTGTGAGAGCAGCTGCACAAAAGAGAGAAGAAGCTGGATGTCATTGTCCACCTAGGGACAAATGATTTAGCTGGGCATGGGATCAGAACAGTGCAGATTGGGGACTGGGGTTCAAACTGGAGGGATGCACGCCTATACTGGCACAATGGTCTACATCTGTCCGGGAGAGGAACCAGGCTCTTTGGTGATAGGTTTAAATGTTTCATTGTCAAGCTTTTAAACTAGGCAAGGGGGGAGGCACTGGTAAGAAGCAGGGAATTCCCAGCCTCCCCCCGCCAAAACAGGGTAGTTATCATGGTAAACACCAAGGTAGAGAGGTCTATAGGGAACAGGACAGGGATAAAGGGAGAAAAAGGCAAAGACAGTAAGGGTAGGGATGGGGCTAAAAGGGGTAAGGCCATCAAAAAATTAAGGGTGATGAGTACCAATGCCCGTAGTCTGGATAACATGCTTCCTGAACTACTGGCCTTGAAGTAAGAGGAACACCTGGATATTGTGGCAGTCACAGAAACATGGTACACAGACAGGCATGACTAGAATGTCAACATACCAGGGCACACAATCTACAGGAGGGACAGGGAGGATAAAAGAGGAGGAGGAGTAGCTCTCTACATAAGGGATGGGAGGAAAGCAACAGAACTGAAGGGTAAATGGGGAGGAGAGGAGGCACTGTGGGTCACCTTGGAGACAGGCAATGGCACCACAATCTGTAAGGGGGTTGTACGTAGACCCTTGTCTCAGGGTGAGGAAATGGACAAGAAAATGATAGAAGACATCCTTAGAATGACAGACAAAGGTGAGATATTGCTGACGGGGGACCTGAATATGCCTAATGCTAACTGGAGCACTTTGCTGCAGCCACATCCAAGAGTGGGGTACTTCTCGATGCCCTGCAGGGAGCATGCCTCAGACAGCTAGTGTTGGAACCCACTCAGGAGAGAGCAATCATAGACCTGGTACTCTCACATGGAAACAGAGAAAGGATCACAGATTAGAAGTGGGTAGCCATCTGGAAACTAGCGACCACCGAACAGTGTGGTTCACGATAAACACAGTCGTAGAGTCAAGCCATACAAAGCCAAATGTGCTGGACTTTAGGAGGGCTGACTTTGGCAAAATCGGTGAGTGCCTAAGGAATGCACTAGCAAATGGGCAGGAAACAGGGGTGGAAGAACAATGGGGGAAAATCAAAACTGCCATCACAGAAGCAAATAAAATAAAATGAAGTAAAAAACCACTATGGTTCTCAAAAGATGTGGCAGGGAAGGTTATGAAGAAAAAGATAGCATTCAGGAAGTAGAAGGAATCACAGAAGGAGCAGGACAGAGATTTGTATTAGTTAAAGCAGAAGGAAGTAGTGAAGGCAGTCAGAATAGTGAAGGCCCAAACCGAGGAAAAGAGACAACTCAGTTAAGAAGGGGGATAAAACCTTTTATAGGTACATCAGGGAGCAAAGGAAGACCAAAGGAGGGATAGTGAGGCTTAATAAAGGGGAGGGGAGGTGGGCAGAGGGTGACAGTCAGTGGCGGCTCTACACCAGGGCCCACCAGGGCACGTGCCCCGGTAAAAAAATGCTGTGCCCCAGTTGGTGCCCCATAAGATGCAGAACTTCCCCTATAGTAACAATATATCAGTGCCCTGGTTGCCATCCGTTGTGCCCCATCTGTGCCCTGGTAACCATTTGTGGCTAGTACAGCTACTGGTGACAGTGAAAAGGCAGATACTGAATAAATACTTTTGCTCAGTATTCACCAAAGAAGAAGAGGGGGAGGTACCTAAACCAAACAATAGAAGCACTCTGGACAGGAGGGTCAATAACAGTCCATTCACAGAAGAAAGGTTCCTGAAAGAACTCCTAAAACTCAAAGTGGACAAAGCAATGGGACCTGGTGGGATTCGCCCCAGAATTCTAAAAGAACTAAGGGAAGACCTAGTGACACCACTGACTACCCTTTTTAACAAATCATGGGAGGATGGTGTGGTACCTGAGGACTGGAGGAGGGAAGATATGATTCCTCTTCACAAAAGTGAGAGCAAGGCAGAGGCAGAAAATTACTGATATGTTAGTTTGACCTCAGTGGTAGGGAAAATGATGGAATTACTTCTGAAAGAAAGAATTGTTGAGAACCTAGAGGCCAGCGGAGCACAGGACCCAAGACAGCATGTATTCACAGTGGGAAGGTCATGTCAGATGAATCTGATAGATTTCTTTGACTGGGTGACCAAAGTTGTAGATCAGGGAGGGACCTACAGGAAGATCTGGAAAAGCTGGGGAGGTGGTCCAGGATCTGGCAACTTGGCTTCAATGCCAAGAAATGCAAAATTATGCATATTGGAGCCAAGAATCCCAGGACAGAGTATTACCTGGGTGGAGTCAGAGTATCTGCATCAGAGGAGGAGAAGGACCTGGGAGTGATGATCACTAGTGACCTGAAGCACTCCACACAGTGCCAGAAAGCAGCAGCAAAGGCAAATAAGATGCTGGGATGCATAGCTAGGGGGATCAGTAGTAGGAGAGAGGAGGTTATACTGCCCTTGCACAGGTCACTGGTAAGGCCGCATCTAGAATATGGGGTACAGTACTGGTGCCCACACCTCAAAAAGGACCTTAACCTGCTGGAGAAGGTACAGAGGAGGGCTACAAAGATGATAGCCGGTCAGCAGGGCAAGGCATACAAGGAGAGGTTGAGGGCACTGAACATGTACTCCCTGGAAGACAGGAGAGAGAGAGGGGACATGATTGGGACATTCAAGTACTTGAAAGGGATAAATAAAGTTGATAAGGAGAGTCTCTTTAAGCTGAGTGGCAACCATATCACAAGGGGGCACAGTCTTAAGCTGGAGGGTGGAAGGTTTAGGAGGGAGGTCAGGAAGCACTTCTTCACAGAGAGGGTGGTGGACACTTGGAATGCGCTACCAGAAGAGGTAATCTCATTGAAGATGGTGGGCAGCTTTAAGAGAGGCTAGGATAGGCATAGGGGAAAGTAAGAATCATGGGTAAGGAGGATGGGAGGAATGGGGAGTGAGGGCAGAGACATTAGCTCAAGCTGTGGACCCTGCAATACGAGCAGACTTGATAGACCAAATGGCCTTCTTCTGCTGGCTTCTTCATATGTTCGTATGTAGATATGGCCTACCTAGACTTTAGCAAGGCATTTGGTACAGTCCCACACAAAAGATTAATAAACAAGTTAGCCAGCCTGGGAGTGGGTACCGGAGTGGTAGCCTGGGTAACAAAATGGCTGGACAACAGGAAGCAGAGGGTAATAGTAAATGGAGTACACTCTGAAGAAAGGGTGGTAAATAGTGGGGTACCGCAGGGTTCAGTACTGGGACCAGTCCTCTTTAATGTCTTTATAGGAGACATTGCAGGGGGGCTGGAAGGAAAAGTATGCCTCTTTGCAGACGACACAAAGAATGCAACAGGGTTTATACACAAGGGGGATGGAAAGGATAAGAAGGGACTTGGCAAGGTTGGAGGAATGGTCAAAAATATGGCAGCTTAGATTCAATGCAAAAAAGTGCAAAATAATGCACTTGAGAAACAAAAACCCAGGGGAAGAGTACACAATTGGGGGGGGGGGGGAACTAACAACAACAAAAATGGAAAGGGACCTGGGGTAGTCATAGCAGATGACCTTAAGGTAGGCAAGCAATGTGAGAAGGCAGTAAGGAGGGCTGCGGGACACTGGGATGCATGGGGAGAGGCATCACCAGTAGAAAACAGGAAGCTGATATAACTCTGCACAGACAGTTGGTGAGACCCCATCTGGAGTACTGCATGCAGTTCTGGAGACCCCATCTCTGCAAGAACATAGACAGGATGGAGGCAGTCCAGAGGAGGGCAATTAAAAAGGTGCAGAGTCTGCACCAGAAGCCATATGAAGACAGACTAAGAGAGCTTAATGTGTATACCCTTGAGGAAAGGAGGGAGAGGGGGGACATGATAGAAACTTTCTAGTACCTTAAGGAAATAAAGTCCAAGACGGAGCATCTTTCAGAAAAAGAATTGTGCAGAGCAGAGGCACAATTTGAAGATACAGGGGAACTGCTCAGGGGCAACGTGAGGAAAGATTTTTTCATGGAGAGGGTGGTGGACGTATGGAACTGCCTTCCTGAGGAGGTCGTGGGGTCAAAAACAATGAGGGAATTCAAGAATGCATGGGAGAGACATAAGGCAATTATAGTGTGGGGTGGGGTAGGAGGAAGTAGGCTGTTGGTTAACTGGAATCTGCAGCTTATCCAATAGGTAGGGAAATGGGCAGACTAGGTGGGCCAAGCGGTCCTTATCCGACGTCAGAGTCTATGTTTCTATGTATCAAGCAAATATGCCTACTCAAATTACTTATAACAGAGAAGGCCAAAATAATTTTGCTCCAGGAGACCCATCTTTCCTTGGAGGAGCATCTTAAATTTATCAAACTGAGTTTTGACCAAATCTTTTGCTCATCTCACAAATCAGCTGCAGGCAGGGGTTCCTAAACTTAATCAAAAGAAGGGTTCCCTTTGAACTACATAACCAAATATCTGACTCCGAAGTGCGATATGTGATCCAGACTGGCACATTGTATGGGCAGGTGTTGACTTTGGCTCATGGCTATTTCCCACCAAGGACTGATAAAGCGGTTATCCAGAGACTTTTTGGAAAGCTTTTTCACATCCTTCAATGCCAGTTGGTACTGGGGCGAGATCTGAACCTATGCATAATCCAAAACTAGATGCCTCCTCCCTGAAAAAGTTCTGTCTCCAGCCCCAAAACATGTTCCAATACCATCTCTCACCTGGGTTTTATTAGTATTTGGCAACACCAGCATCTCACAAACATAGAATATACTAATTTCTCCCACAGACACCGTAGTTATGCCAGGTTGGACTACATGTTTACAACAATCAAACATATCAATAGTTTACAGGTGGTTAAGCAGGGGCCTATCGTTCTTTCAGATCATACCCTCATTTTAGCACTGTTTTCTCTGGAGAAAAAAAACTCATTGGAGACTGCACCCCAGCCTTCTCAAGGATGAGAACCTCCTTAGAAATATAGATGACTGCATCTCTCAATACCTCCAAGATAACAACTCCCCAGAGATCTTGTCTAGTATTCTCTGGGATACCCTAAGGGTTATCCTTCACTGCGAGCTCATTGCACATGCATTAGCCTGATATCAAGAACGGGAGACAAAACTGTGTGATCTGTAAACTACACTTCAAACATAGCAACTGTTTCATATGCAAATAGATGTAAGTATAGTATCGCAACTTTTGGCCATGAAATCCCAGATCCGGAAATACTAGACCAAAAGGTGGAACAGGCAATTTTTTGTCTCTGGCACTGTTACTATGAAGGCAGCGCTAAGGATGTATGCACACTGACTCATCACCTTCGCATGGCTTAGAGGTAAGCCTCTACTCCCAAGCTCTGTGACCATCAAACAGGACACCTAATCCACCATGATGCAGACCTCCAGAAGGTTTTTGTAGACTTCTACTAATCCTTTACACCCTGTAGGGACTGCCCCCCAGCAAACAGCAGCTTCAAACTTCCTCGCAAACAATACATCTTCCTTAATTGACAGAGGTCCAAACTGAGGGGCTGTTGGGCCCAATTACTTCGGAGGAATTAATAACTGGAATAGCACAGTACAAGACCGGAAAATGTCCAGGCCCAGATGGGTTCCTGGTGAAGTATTAAAAGTCCCTCTCACAAAGAGGAAACACTGACACCACTCTTAACTGGGGCATTCCAGAATCTCCAGGATGGGGAACCAACCACCTCCCTCATCTTGGTGCTATGCCAATATATCAGCTCTACCAAAACTAGGCAAAGACCCTCTAACACCCACCTCTCTCTGCTCTATTTCTATTTTGAATTATAACTATAAACTATCAGCCAAGACACCAGACTCATTTGTCTCTATTCCTGGATACTCTCTCATCAGGCTTGATCGTAACAGCAAGAGAGGCAGTGGCTGTGCCGTCTATGTAAATGACTCACTGCATTACCAAGCCCTGCCTGCACCCTCCCTAGTCCATGGTGCCCAAGCCGTCTCAATAAAACTCTCCCCTGACCCAAACCATACTCCTCTTACTCTCACCATCGCCTACAGTATATCCCACTCTGCAGCCAATCCTCTGCTTGTAAAGCACTCTCTGACTATCTAGCCAGCCACCCCCACAAAATGGAACAAATTCTAGTTGGGGATCTCAACATAAACTGGCTGGTGAGCTCATCAACACACGCCAAAGATACCTTTGCTGCGATAGCTATTACCCAACTGGTATCCCAGCCTACCAGGGCCAACCCCACTAGTGGAACCTACACCCTAGTAGATATCCTGCTCACTAATCGTCCCCACTATATTACTGACTTGGGTGTCCTACCCAATGCCTTAAGCGACCACTCCCCACTCATCTTCATCTGGTCCTGTCAGCTACCTAAACCACCACCAAATATCACCTTTCATTGTCGACTACACCCAGGAGGCATAGCCAAACTCAAACAATGTCTAATTAACTGGGACTGGTTCCATATTTACCAAGCCCAGCACATAGATGATGCATTGCACTACTTCACCAGTGCCTTTAATGCTGCCTGTGATGCTTTTGCACCGACCATCAAAGTGACCACTAAGAAACGTAGTGCCCCCTGGATTACCCCAGAACTCCTACAACAGTTCAAATTACGTGACAACCTCTGGTATCGTGCCACTGCCTCCGGTTTGCTAAGCGATAGGCAGGCCTATAATGCTCCCGCAATAAGTGTACCTGGGCAATCCGCAAGGCCAAGGCTTAGCACTACAGAACCGCCCTAGCCACCTCCTGGGGTAGCACAAGAAAGTTCTGGGATAACATCAAGGAGCTTAATGGTAAATCCCACCCCCCCTCACAACTTAGTGTTAATGGTACTACCACCACAGACACACTTCACATAGCTAACTGCCTCAACTCCACCTTCTCAGACCTCAGCTCAGTCCTCCCTAGCAACTTTTTTGATCCAATTCGGCCTACCCCACCACCTGTGCTCCTCCACCCCTCTTCAAACTCAGAGTCATTACCCCTACAGAAGTGAAAGCCTACCTGTCCAAAGCCCTCCAGAGCTCCAATTACTGCAAAGACGCCTTCAATATGCATATCCTATACCTTGCGCTAGACTCAGTTATCTCCCCACTCATGGACCTTCTAAATCTGTTCCTGCACCTGGGCCAGTTCCCAACCTCATGGAAAATGGCAGTGATAACACCAATATTGAAATGTGGCGACAGCTCCCTCCCAAACAACTACCGGCCCATCTCGATTCTTCCCCCACTCTCTAAAGCCCTTGAAAAGATCATGGCCAATCAGCTCACTACCTCCTCGCACACAACCTCTTATGTAGGGAGCAGCATGGTCTGAGAGCTGGTCATAGCACTACAACCGCCCTCACAGAATTCACTAAATCCCTGCACTCCACGCTTGACAAGGGGCACCTCGCAGGGGCCATATTTGTAGACCTCTCAAAGGCCTTCAACATGGTTTCTCATCCCCTCCTTCTTAACACATTACAACAAATTGGGGTTTCTCATTGTCCACTCTCATGGTTCTCCAGCTGTCTTTTATCTAGAACCCAATGTGTTAAAATTAATAATACCATATCTTGTATGCTGCCTGTGCACTCAGGAGTTCCCAAGGGATCAATCCTGGGTCCCCTGCTATTCAGCATCTACCTCAATGCCCTGCCTAAATCCTGCCCCGGCAACCTTCCCCTCTACGCAGACGACGCTGATCTTTATGCCACACATCCTGATCCTCTCACTCTCCAGTGTACCTTACAAAACTCCTTCTCAGATTGAACACTGGTTAGCTGAACACAGATTGGTGGTCAACATTAAAAAAACTAAGACAATGCTCTATGCCCATCGCCAAAACAGATCAAAGGATTTCCTCCTCGAAATACTCTTTGCCTCTCTCATCCCACTGGAACAGGTCCAAAAGTATAAGTATCTAGGTATTACATTTGACTCTTCCCTCTCATTCCAGGAACATATAAAAATCCCCACCTCCACCACCAACACCCGCATTGGTCTCCTTTACAGACGTAAAGACTGCCTGCCACCTGAAGCACTTCACCTAGCCATTACCTCGTCAGTCTTATTGCTGGTGGACTATGGCCTCACAATCTGTGCTGCCACTGACCCTACGGCACTTCATCAAATACAAGTAGTTATCTATAAAGCCGGTCGTCTCCTCTCTGGTGCTGACAGAAATACACATACCTGCACCCTATAGGCACTCACCAATATCCTCTCCCTTGAGGAAAGACTATTATACCAGACCTGTCTCTTCACCAAAAAAATCCACCTGGGTTTAACCCCAATAGGTGTCATGGCTTCTCTTCAGGCAGCCACCATCTCAGCGTCCACATGGGCTGCCCCAAAAACTATCTGGAAGGTGCCTAGGGTCAGGACCACCCTGGCCCAGCAATCCTTCCCCCTTAGAGCTCCATCCTGACACAATGTCATTCCTCTGGCTGTCACATCAATCACCAATCTAGATCCTTTTAAAGCTGCCTTATGGGCACATATCCTCTCCTCACGTCAATGCCAGTGTAACCGGTAACCTGTGGATCCTGCACCACGCCGCTAGGCCACTCACCTGCCCTTGGCCAGGCAGTGGAGTGCCCTCACTATTTCTAGCCTACAGGCTCCTCACCTCCCTTGGTTACCATATAGTTGCACTGGACTATAAATGCATTGTATTATGTATAAGACAAGGCCTCCCTGAGGTGGCTTACTACCAGCTCATATCATGCATTGCTTTAGCTACCAATTGTATAGGTCTTAACCGCTCATTAGGTAAATATGTCGATAGCTCTGTCCTGTTTCAGCTACCAAATGTATAGGGATTAACCCGTGCTCATTGTACTTATACTCTGTATGACTGCTCACCCACATTTATGCTATGTATGTACTGCATGAATGTCAAAGTTTTATTCTGACGTGGAGCCTTTAGAATTGAGTCATGACTCAAAGGGTTGTAATTCTGATTTCCTAAATAAATACGTCTATATGGGCCACATGGTTTGAGGGCCTTGTCCTGTGCTTGTGGGACATGGACAGGAGGGATTTGTGAGGAAAAGGCAGGCACATGACGATGCACATAGAACTTTGCTGCTTTTAGACTATATTGATTAAAGATCAGGTCCCCTCATCCTGGCCAGCCTGGACACGGAGGAGGCCTTTGACAGAGTCTCTTGGCCGTTCCTTTGGGTTACACTACAAGTATTTGAATTTCCCTATGCAGTGCTTAATATGCTGCATAATGTCTATGGCTCCCCTTGAGTATATGTCAAGGTTAATGGCTCCTTTTCATCCCCATTCCATTTAAGGTGGGGCATACATCAAGGGTGCTCCCTCTCACCTATCCTTTTTGCTGTCCGTACTGAACCTCTAGCAGCACTCATTCAGCAGTCCAGCACAGCACAGGGGATCCCCTGGGGGGGGGGAGGGGGTAAGGAATACAAAATCCACTTTTTGCACACAATATTCTCCTGACTCTTGATTACCTGGAGAATTCCTTCCCGGTGATATGGGATATCCTACAGCAGTAATCTGAAACTGTTGCTGGGTTTTGACTAAATACAGCCAAAACAGGTCCTTACATTTAATTACACCCCGACCATAGCTACAAAATCATACTTTAAAATCAGGTGGAACAGAACCTCTGTTAAATATCTGAGTGTAGACCTTACTAAAAACCCAGATCATTTAAACCTCAACTGTGAACCCATTACTCAAGCGGTGGCCACTGACTTGCAAGCCTGGGCACAAGTGCACCTTATTTTTTTACACAGAGTGAAAGTTATTCCCTTAAATGTATTACCCCAAATATTGTATTACCTTCAGACGCTGCCCATTATGCCCAGTCATAGTTACTTTTAACATTGGGATAAGCTCCTGACCAGATTCCTCTGGAATGGGAACCAGCATCGGATGTACCTGTCTCTACTTCAGCTTTCAGTAGTCAATGGGGTAAGTTTTACAATTCTGAAACTTTGTGCACAGATTACCCATCTAAGGCTAAGATGTCTTTGGACTACCCTGACATTCATGGTACAGGGGAAAAATATTGAATTTGTACTAAACAATCTGCATGCCATAGAAGCAATTATGTACTCTTCTCCTCCAGGGTATCTTCCCTTTGCACGGTTTTGCCCACACACAGTCATGGTTCTAAAGACCTGGCAGAACCTAGCTTGACATGATGTGCTCTGAGGATACGGACCTCTCCTTCTGGTGGTGAGTACGGATAGGGGCAATCCACCGAACGCAATTGATCCCTTTCTGAAGCAATGGTCCAAAAGCCATCTTATTTATTATCATCAGTTCTTAGATGATAAGGGGGTACAAGTTCTACGAGATACCTATCAACTTAAATCCACTGACCACTTTAGGAATGTTCAGATTAAGGCATTTTTAAATACATTGCCTGGGCGCTTAGGTAGACTTCCTATGCCCCCCTCAGTTCTCCAAGGGTCACAGTGACATCATCACTGAAGAGATGAATGCTCGCAATGGTGGGACAGCTCTGTGCCACCCTAAGAGGCCTATAGCATACAGTAAATGGAATGAGGAACTCCAAATTAGCTGTATCCCCAAAAGTGGAATAAACACACCTTCCCCAGTTACATGCTATCATGCAAGAAAGAAAGAAAGAAAGAAAGAAAGAAAGAAAGAAAGAAAGAAAGAAAGAAAGAAAGAAAAGATCCTTCCATTTAACATCACCTTCTTCTGTCACCTCCCTAACCAACTACCCACCGATCTTTGTCCTTTGCTGCTCCCAAATCCTCTAACTCTTCAGCAGCCTTCTGTGAGGCATTGAGTCGAATGCCTTGCTGATTTCAAAGCAGAGTAATTCTACGGCTTGTCTGTTATAGACAGCCCTTGTTACCCAGTCAAAGAATACTATCAGATTGGTCTAACAAGACCTCCCTGCCACAGACCTGTGCTGCTTACTATCCTGGAGCCCATTCTCTCTAGGTAGTCCACAAGGTCCTCTTTGACTAGCGTCTCTATCTGTTTGTCTGCAATGGAGGTAAGATTCATGGGCCTGTAATTTCTCAGTTCCTCCTTGTCCCTTCCCTTGTGGAGCAGCACTATGTCTTCTATCCTTCAGTCTCTTGGAACTATCACTGACTGTGGTGAGTTATTGAACAGTGCAGCCAGGGGCTCAGTTAGATCCAAAGCCAATTCCTTGAACACCCTTGGAGCCATCCCATCTGGACCTAGAACTTTATTTTTAGGACCACAGGGCCTTTTCTAACCCTTGCTCCTGTAATTACCATCTGCTCCATTATTGGAATCCCCCTTACATCAGCCTTTATGCCACATTGTGTCAGAGGCTCACCATTCTCCACTGTGAATACTGAGAAAAAGCAGTCATTAGGAGTGGCTACCTTCTATGGAGGCACTGCTGCAAATTCTAGAAGGTAATTAAGCAGTGTCCAGTTTTAACTTTGATTGCTGAATATGTTTGAATGTATATGACTTATGGGCCGTATATAAACTCCTGCAGCATTGTGAGAGATTTATTAATTAATGAGAATGCTGATACATCTGAAATAATGATGGTGAGTTGAACAGTTATAGAGCAATGGAAAAGTGGGTTTCCCTTTAAATGGGTTACAAATCAGTTTGGATACAGGAATCCAAATCCCTAGTAATGGGCAGAAGCTATTTGAGGACAACTGTCTCCCACTGCTGACAGTAATTGAGGCAGCTCTATAAAAATGAAGAGAGCTGCCCTTATCCATAATGGGGTGGGTGGAGGTTCTATACTGTATACGAATAAACTACCCCAGTACCTTTATTTTTTCTCATCTCTCTGTCTTTAGATATCCTAAAGCTGATCTAGAAATGGATTAGGAAAACATGGTGCCATTTCATATATTGAAACTCGAGACCTTTGATATCATGTTCTATACTGTTATTGGATACGAATAAGGGAGGTTTAAGAGTATCAAATTTGCCAATCTACTTTCAGGCCTGCCAGCTGCAGCATCTGACAGTTCACCAAAGAGGAGGCGGGCCCTGAACTAGGTGTCATTAGAGGGAGATGGGATAATATCAACACAGGCTTTTACCCTCCAGATTCTGCTAGTACCAGGCAGATTAAAAATTCCCTGGCCATGCTTGCTGATGAATATATGGAGAAGAGTTATTTGGGGCGCAGAGCACAAGGCTCCAGTTTGAAAATATACCCTGCTCAGGTTCAGGCCTGTTTTCACCCTGGGTCTGATTGACCCCACTTATAGATGATGGGAATGACAAAATCTCAGCTGACTGAGGAATCTCATGGTAGACAGGAGCCACAAATCCTTCATGCAACTTCAAAGGGAATATAACCTCCCTCAAGGAGACTTTTACTGCTTCCTGCAGGTTAAGAATTTTGTAACTAGAGAACCTTGCAGAACCCAATTGATGATGACACTGTGTCCCCTTAAACAATGGCTGGATAGGATTGCTGAGGGAGAACACCCAAACATATAGTCTCCCAGTTATATAAGATCCATGTACCACATTTGCTGACACCAAGAGCAGACATACAAAAGAAAATGGAGCAGAAATCTGGGGTGGCATTGTAGGACTAAAAATGGGACACATGCTACGTGGGGCAATGAAAGCCACAGCATTGAATTCATGGAGAGAACATAGATGGAACGTACTTACAAGATTTTTCAGAACTCTTATCAATAATGGTCCACTATGGCCCCACCTTCACAGACCAGTGCTGAAGGCAGTGCAGTATACAAGAACATCATGGGCATGCTTTTTGGGGGTGCCTGAAATTAGGTGAACGTTGGGATCAGGTGGCAGAAATTAATGGGTCAAATATTGATGACTGATCATACAAACAACTGAAAGGCTTAATATGGGGCATATGTCCAAGGAGGATTGCCTCTAAGGGGAAAATGTAACTCTTTCGTATTTTGATTGCCACTGCATTAAAGGCTATCATGCAAAAAGTGGCTACAACCAGCACCCCCAACAGGGACATGTGGTTTCACAGTTGTAAGTTGATTCTGCAAATGGAATGGTTAATAGCAAAGCTGAGGTACTGCACAGAAAAGGTACGTCTGGCTGCCCTTTATGAATTATTTAGACAGAAAGAGAGAACTCCAGTTTTACAGAAACTGGAAAAACTGTCTTGAGCCCTGAGTAATGCTAATGCCTAACACCAAACGCAAAACACAGATAAGATGAACGTTCTACTGTCATAACAAATAATCCAAGAATTATGGAATAGGAGAGTGCCAAGGTCAGATGTTGTCATGTAGAGATGAATAAGCCTCTACTCAACTGCTATAACCCTTAAAATTGTGTGAATTCTTAAATAACCCATTGCTGCTATGTTACTGTTGTCAGTCTCTTTTTTACTACAGTATTTAGTTTACAATTTTAAGTACTGTCTCCAGAGTGTTCCCTGTTACTTTGCTTTTATTAATCTTATAAATCAGTAGTGTCGTTGTTCAGCTGTAACATTTGTTGATTTGTAGAAACTCAAAAAAATTTACTACAAAAATAAAGAATGGCGGCCTTCTTCTTGTCCTCCTCTATTACCCTGCCCCCTCTGTCAGCCTAACAATTCTGCCTCTTGTCTTCCCTTTTCCCCGATGTACCTGAAGGACTGGTTTTCTCTTCCCTTGACCTATTCTGCAGTACACTGCTCAGTGTCTTCTCTTGTGTCCCTGATGACCTTTTTGGTCCCCTTCATTTTTACCTGATGTTTGCACAATTCCTGGACCACCTGTTTCTCCTTGTAGCTAATGCAGGCCCTTTTTTGTCCCTCACAGCTTCCCTGATCTTCTCAGAGAATCAGCTTGGTCCCTTGTGTCTGTTACCCTTGGTAACAATTCTTAAGCATTAGTTGCTTTGAAAATAGCTCTTCAATTTCTCCCCACCTCTCTTCCACCCCCATTACCCCTGATTATGTCCACCCAATTCCCTCATCAGGTGAAGGTATGTTCATCTGAAATCTAGAACCACAGACTTTGTTGAGGATATAGTGTTTCCCAGGGCCATATCAAACCATATGTTATTACAACATGCAAAATAAATACAAAATCACACACACCCCCATAATGCAAAGCATGATGGGATGTGTATACATATAGCAATGAAAATTTAGGCTGGTACTGGTATGTGTGATTTAGCAATTCTTTGAAGCTTGGCTTTGTTGCCTAAGCCATTTTGGGGTAACCCTTGCCTCTGTGCTTTTGTGCTGAGATTCTTTATCTTTTTAGCTTGTCTTGTTATTTTTGGGCCCACCATGACCCAAAAGACCACATAAGGCCTGGTTCAATTTTCCTCTGGGGTGAGATACAGATGAGGCATGCTGGTGAGTCCTGTGAAGGATGCAACATGTGCCTGTGTCTTCTGTTCTCAGCCTCTGCAGATTTTGTGAGAGGAGAGGCCCTCTGGCACCATGCATTCCTGCTTAAAGCAGAACCAGCCTAATGTTCATGGTGATTTGTCTATACATCCCATGATGCTTTGCATTATGGGGAGTATGTGTGATTTTTATATATTTTTTGAGACCCATTTTTTTTTTGCCAATGCCCTTTTTGGGTAACCCTTGCCTGAGTGCTTTTGTGCTGAGGTTCTTTGTCTTTTTAGCATATAGTATTATGGTGATTGGACCCCAGTGGTCCCCCAACCCACACTCCATGTACCCTTTCCATGTTGATGAGTACCACATCGGGAATGCCAGCCTGTCTTGTGGTTTCCCTGACCAGCTGCAGTAGAAAGCAGTCCTGATATGTTTGTAGCAAGGCCTGGGTTCTGTTGTTCTAACCTGCTGGAATATCCCAATCTAATGGATACTGGGTCTGGATTTTTCAAAGCACACAACACAAGAACAAACCCCAGGTTTGTGCACAGCTTGCATCATGGCCATTATGCCAAAATGTCTGTGCACTATTTCAAACAGTTTGACACATTTGTGACAATTTCCTCACTTTATGGCACGTGTCATTTTCGGAGAACATCTCATGGCACTTGTAACATAGAGTTTGACCATGCTTTCTTTAGTCTAACATCCATGTCACATGTAGTACAGTTGTGCAAAAACAGTACCATGATTCTGTAGAAATCCAGCCCCTTCACTTTAAACAGTCTTGCATAATGTGGGATATGCCTCATTTTACTGTTCAAAAGTTCCATGTCCAACAAGGAAAATGCGCTGTCCCACATTGCACACAGAGATTTTAAAGCAAATGTTTATGTAGAAACATAGTAACATAGAATTTTACAGGCTTGAAAAGATGTAGATAGTGCCTAGACAGTGCCCTCTGTTTGAAGTTCAGCCTAATTTTTTTGACCTCTCCCCTTCCCTCACCCCAGCGTTTTTTTAATCAGGCCAATATGCCTATCCCACTCTCTTGAAACCCATGAGCATCTCAATGTTAACCACATTTCTGGGGAAATGGTTCCTCTTGTCCCTCACCCTCTTCATGAATCCTCCCATCTTTCCTGAATTTCCCTCCTGCTATGTTACAGTTATGCCAACTTGCTGCAGATCCCACACATTGCCTGAACAATTGTTGACAATCTACCCTGTTTATTCCCATCAGGTGCTTGAATGTCTCTGTCATTTATTTTCTTTCTTTCTTTCTTTCTTTCTTTCTTTCTTTCTTTCTTTCTTTCTTTCTTTCTTTCTTTCTTTCTTTCTTTCTTTCTTTCTCTCTTCCTTCCTTCCTTATTTGAAGACTGATAACTGGGAGAGGCACATTGAGGCAAGGCTGATTTTCAAATGCAGCTGGGGGGAGGAAATAGCAGGATAACAGCAGTACAATACATAATAACAAATTATTAGAACACTTGGAAAATGTTTGTACAGAATTAGAATGCATACAAAATTGTGTGTACAGTGAGTAACATTTTTGCTTCTGGCTCCTGTTCCCATGACCTAACCTCCCAGCTGCATTTGTATTTTGACAACACTCAGCACTGGTTCAAGTCTAACCAATTATCACTCAATGCCAAAAAAAAAAAAAAAGTCTCCTTGACTTTTGGCACCCATCAGAGAGGCTTGCCAGACTTACTTCTCATCCATTGTTTAATATCCTTGATGGTGCTAAGATAGTAGATGTCTTCTCCTTTAAGTACCTTGGGGTCTGCCTTGACCAGCATCTTGATTTCTCAGTGCATATTGATGCTGTTCACCATAAGCTACACCCCAAGCTTGGAGTATTGTACAAGAATAAAGCGAGTATTCCACTTCCTGCCCACTGAGAAATTGTAGTAAAAATGATTCTCCCAATCTTAGACTATGATGGCTTAGTCTTCAGTGATGCTCTTAAATATTCCCTTGCTAGACTGGTTCCCTCTTTTCCATTCTTTATCATTTTGCTTTAGATTTTCCCCTTCCATACTCACCACTGCTCTCTTTACTTATCACTTTCTCTCCCCTGTCTTGATGCCAGGTGCCTTTCCCATTGTGCATCTTATATATCCAAATTCTGGTTCAGCTCCCATCCCTCCTAACTTAAATCCCTTCTATCCTCTCCTCCTTCTTCCTCCTACCTTCTCTACAACACTAATTCCCCTTCTCTTTCTATTCCTCCTGGAAAATCTACTGCTAGACAATCTGCTTTTTCTTACCGATTTCCTAAACTTTGGTCCTCCCTTCCCCTTTCTATTTGTTCTGCCTCTTCTCCTTCCTCCCTAAAGTCTCTTCTTTATTATTTTTGTTCTCCTACCTGGAACTGTGTATGACCCTCTCCTTTTTTTTATTAATTTTCTCCATAGCTAAGAGTGTGTTTATTTTCTGCATGCATTCATTTATTAGTTTGCCTTTAATTAGTTATATTTATGCTTATCATGTATTACTATATTACTGCAATTGACTTTTTATTTTCATCAGTTTATTTAGCTATCTCCTTCTCCCCTTTCCCTCAGGATGCATCTGGAAGTGAGCTGTTCTCAACTCAGTACTGTATGTCTTATCTGGATAAACTTTTAAATAAATAAATAAAGTGCAGCACAGGTCACTAAGAGACACTCAGCAAGTGTAAATGCAGAAGTGGCAGAAGTATACTATGAGCAAAGACAAATTGGATAACAACAGGTGAATGAGCTGTAGGGAGAGTTGATGCCTGACCTCATAATGGAGGGAGAAAATGCTAGCAGTGAAGAAGTGAAACCAAGTGAAGTGAGAAAGTGAAACCAAGTGAAGTGAGGGGGTGAAGCCAAGGTGGGAGTGTGGACACAACTGGCTGCTGTACCAGGATGGTTATGGCCTGGACAGAGAGGTATCAGGAGGAAGGGTAACAGGAACAGGTGGAGAGCGGTTGGAGTTTCAACAGGTACCACTTTTTTCAATTTCTCCAGCTCCTCTTCCATTTCCCTGATCACATTCTCACTGTTCACCCTAACTCATATTTTATGTCAATCTCTAGTTAGTCCATAACTGCCCCTGATAATAGTTTTAAGCAGTTTTCCCACAACTGAGGTCAGACTAACTGGTCTGTAGTTACCTGAGTCTCCTTTGTCCCTGCTCTTATGAAGAACCACAACATCATTTACCCTCCGCACTACTTCCTTGAGCACCCAAGGATGCAGGCTCTTAAGCTCTCTGACCTCAGTGATGATCTGCATTTTCAGGGGTCTCAGTAGGATTTTTTTGTTCGGGGGTTTTGGACTTTCTGAAACAAAAATAAGGGTCCTCAGCTAAAATCTGTGAGTCTCCCTGAAAATTTTGAGGGTCCCCATTAAAATTAATACAAGTCTGACTGCAATGTCCCATGGTTGCTTCTTTAAGAAACAGCATGCCCTGAAATTGTCTTTTCAAGCAGCTCTGTTGTGCAATGTTAGGAAGAGGGGTGTGTCAGACCTCAACAGTGAGTAATTCACAGAGCTGAAATAGAAGCCAATAGCTGAAGAGAAGGGGCATGAAATATGCATATGAATTACATACTTCGTGCCCCTTCTCTTCAGCTGTCAGCTCTGATTTCAGCTCTGTGAATCACTCGCTGTGAAGCTTCCTCCCAACACTGCACAACAGAGCTGCTGGAAGGGATGATTTCAGAGCATGCTGTTTATAAAGTAGCAGCCACAGAACTCCTGGGCCTTTGAGTGTGAGCATCTCTGGGACTTGTTACTAAAATTTCAGAGCATTCTGAGGCCCAAAATGTGCATAATGGACACTGGTACCTGCATTACTGAGAACCCTGTTTTCCAGCTTTAGTTTTCTCCTAGTTTTATTACCACATTCTGGATGGCAATGGCCCCTCATCTCTATTATGTATACTGAGCAGAAGTATTTGATTTCAGCTTTTTTGCTCATCCTCCTCCACCTGTTAGCTTCCATCTTCAGCCTTTTGATTTCCCCTTAGTTGTCTTCTTCTCCCTGATGTGCCTACAGAAGGTCTTGTCATTTTTCGTTACCCCTTCTACTATTTTAAGCTCTGGAATTTCTATTTGCTTCCAACTGGTCTGTTTTGTATTTTCTGATGGATGATTCGTTTGTCCCCGATGGACTCCTTCCCCTTACTGGAGAACCACATTGATTTCCTTTGCATCATACCCTTCCCAACCTGTTTAAGACAAGATTTGGATATCTCTTGGATCCTTCATTTAACAGTATCCTATTTGTTTCCAATTCTACCCCTCTAATTGCTCCATCCACTTATGTCTCTCCCTTAGAACTTCTCCCATCTTCCTGAAGTCTGCTCTTACGACCTTAAAGCAATGTCTGAGTTTTATGACATTGTGCTTTGAGAGCAATGCTAAACTAAACTGAATTGTGGTCACTTGATCCACAAGAATCTTCCAGTCTGACTTTCCTTCTTATGTCCCAATCCAATAGAATTATGTCCATTATGACACCTTTCCTAGTCAGCTTTTCCACATGTCCATTAGCAAACAGTTCTTAAAGATGCACAAGCACTTGACTCATAATACTTTTCACTACAGTAATGCTCTGGCCAACAGCTAGTATTTTAAAATCTCCAATCAGAACAATTTGACCCCCCAAAGCTGCTTTCATGGTTTCCACCTCCAGTGACCTGTCAAATACTTACAACTGCTTTTCAGCCTGTAGGCCATTTCCACTCAAAGGTTCTAACCCCCTCTACTGTCAGCTAAAACCATAGACATTTCCCCACCTACCAGCTTCTTATTCTCCATTATCCTTTTGTCTTCCCTGATATACAGTGGAATTCCTCACCATCTCCCTTTCTCCCTGTCTTTAGAAAACAGGTCCAAGTTAGGGATTTTGGGGTCCTAGTCTGGGTTAGGTGTCACCCGCATTTCTGTAATGGCCATAATATCTAGTCTGCCATCTGCTGCAACAGCCTGTGCAGTAGGTCATTCATTTTGTTCCTGAGGCTCCTAGCATTTAAGAAGGCTATTTCTACGAGTCGCATTTGCAATCCTTGCTTGATCTAATGTCCAGTCCTTCACTCCCTTACCCCTTTGTTCCATACACATACTTTGTTCATCCTGCCTAATTGATTTCCTGGTCCCCGATTAACCCTGCTAGTTGAAGGAGTGCTAGCAAGTTCTCCCTTGTCTAATGCCTGACTGTGGATGTCCATAGCCACAGTCTCCTTAATACTAGTTTAAGCATTCTGAAACCTATGCCTCAGTACCTTAGTCCCCTTGCTATGTGGATGAAGTTCTTATGGTTTAAAATGGTCTTTATCTCTCCAGAATGGGCCCCAGTCCCAAAGAAAGCAGAACCTCTGATCCACAATCCATTCTTTCTTTTTTGTAATAACATTTTTATTGAAAGAACAAAATGAACATCAGCAGTACAAGCATATAACAAATGCTATTTAAAAAACAAAAATAAAAAAACAACAGACATAATGCAAGAAGTTCTCATTGTAATAAACAGAAAACAGTAACAAAAGGCTAAAGAGAAATAGAAGCATCCTATGAGGCAGAATAGAGAGCTATTAAAAATACTGAACAATTAAGGGCTAATAGATTAAACAAATTAATTAAACAAAACTGCTAAGGGCTCAAAAGACTCAGATGCACGGCATGACCCATTGTCCAAGTAACAAAAGTTAACATGGCAAACCCCACCAGAGGGTTAATGTCCTATATGTAACATCAAGTTATTAGAAGGGGAAGTAAATCAAGGAGTAAATTCAGGATCTGATTACAATTTATAAAGAATCCATTGTCTCCAGATCTCCTGAAAAATTTGCAAGTGATTTAAGTAAAAATAATCAACAATGGCGACACAATGTGAAAATTGTGGGGGCTGTAGTTTAAGCCATGATTTTATAATAGTTTTTCTTTTTGTACAAACCAGAAGGATTAGTAGTATCTTTTGTTACCTGCCTCGAATTAGCAGGTCAGCAGGGGGGATACGTAGCAAGACCAATAACGGGGATAAAGGTAATAAAATGTCAAACATGGAAGCAAGCACATGGGAAATAGCCAACCAATATGGTTGCAGGAGGGGACAGAGCCAAAACATATGAGCATGGTCTGCCTGAAGCTCACCAGAAGCCATCCAGCAATTGCTAGCCTGAGGGCCTAAGTTTAGGGCAGAACATGCAGGGGTGTAAAAAAAATGCATCCTGCATTTCCAGGTGAACTTTTTCAGGTAAAGGGCCACTGAAAGTTTGTAAATAGTAAAGGAATATTTTTCCCACCTGGAAGGGTCACATTGTAGTTGAAAATCTGATACCCACTGAGCGAGGATAGGGAGGGTAGAATCCAATGACAAGGAGCGTAGAATGGAATAAATGGTGCCAACTAAATGTTCCTGGAGACTGCCCTTTTGATGAGATACAAATAGAGTAGTAAGTGCCAACAAAGGATCTGGAAGGCACTTATCCCAAGGGGAATACATCTGTAAATATGTTTATATTGTAAATATCAGTAATCATCCATACTGGGTAGGCGGTATGTAGCCTGTAGATCTGAAAAAAAGTGTTTTTTCTGAGAGTCAAGGATTTGACAGAGATAGAGAAGACTTAGCTGAGTCCACTGATGCAGAAAAAGGGTCAGAGGTATTTAAAGGATTTTGTCAATTCCAGGCAAAGGCAGCCAAAAATAAAACCTTGACCCCTAGAAGTCACTGTCAAGTTTTATGTCAAACACGTAAGGGCTCTGTGGTATATCAGAAAAATTAGAAAAATGGGAAGTAGCCTGGAGGAGAGGAATGAAGAATATGGCTCACATCATGGACATTGATACGGGTAAATGCAATATCCTTCCAATGGGCCTGGAAAGATTCTGAAGTCCATAAGCAAAGTTGTCATAACTGGCAAGCTATAGCAACCAATGAAGGTTGGGTAAGTTCATCTCTCCTTGGGCTGGGGAAAGGTGTAGTAACAAGAAACAAAGGCTAGGTTTACGCTCTCTCCAAATAAAGCGAGAAATCATCTGATGTTAATCACAACAATTTTTATTTATTTCTTTAGTTTTGTTGACCAGGTAAGTGCACTAGACAAATCCTGACTATTTTCAGGCATGACCTGAGGGAGGGGGATACAGATGAATGCCAGCTGACCTTGAACCAGATTAAGCTGTTGGTGGTATTTTTAGTGAATGAGGGAAATTTGGCAAGGACACTGGGGAAAGTCCCCTACTCTTGCTGCAGAGGGCGCTGAAGCACTGCAGAAAAGTGTGGAGAAGCTCAGTATGTCCCACACCATGGATGGGGATGGTCAAGTTTTTGGAGCTCCAGAGGAAACACATATCCAGCCTGAAGAGAGTGCTATCATAGATATGAATTCGCTACCAGGAGTTAAACCGGAGAAATGAATGGAACAACCCTTTACGGCTGATGCTGTTGGTGACCTGAATACTGAGGAAATTAAACTTCAAGAGGAACTGGAGGTAAAGAAAACTCAGTTATTGGCTCTAATTTCTACTGCAGAACAGGAATATAATCTTAGCAGATCCGGATTGGAGGAAGAAAGGAAAAAACGGAAACGGTCGGTAGCTAGTCTCATATTAGGTACTAGCAAACGTCTAACAATAAATGCTGGTACTGCCCCTGAGGGAAATGTGGACAGTAATTATGAGGTTTTGATGAATGAAAATGGTTTACCAGAAAAGGCAGAAGACTGGTCTCTGGAGGATGCTTTACAAAGAGCAGGATGGCTATATAAAGGGAATCGTTGGGTTCCTGATCCATTGGTACTGATTCCGGGTTCTCCGGATAGCCCAGGGATACAACTTAGCAGTATAGATGGACAAAAGGCTAAGTACCCAAAGGCTTCTACTACACCTCTGCATTTCATTAAGGAGGCTCTAGATTTAGATGCTGCATCAGATGCAGTTCCCCCTTCGCTGGATAGGCAGGACTCTGAGGTTCTAAGCATTTGTTCTCAGCAAAAGAACTTTCAAGAGGACTTCCTAGCTATTACTATGGAAAATGTAGGAGAGAAGGGGGAAGGTTTGCAGCAAAAGACTGGGTGGGGAACTGACTGTAGTTTCTCTAGAGAAGCATTGCCTGCTGTGCAAGAACAGGGGAGTTCTAAGACATATGTTGGGATTTTTTGTAAGCCTGAAGAAGCAGCCTAAAGGAGATTCTTAGTCCAGATCTGATATGTTGGGAAGGCTCCAATTCCTCCTGATAGACTCTGGGTGGGGAAAACCCTTATTAAAGATCGGATGAGTTTTACCCCTATGGATGTGTATGCATTTATATATGTGCCTGAGGATAGGAATTACGATGTTAGCTTCTGTTTGATGGTACTTTTTAGATAAATTTTGGAAGCTATATTATGAACAGAAAGACTTAGAAGAATGGAAAGAATTCTTGGCAGTCCCCATAACTAAACTCACTGTTAAAACTATAACAGTGTTGTTTAGGAATGAGGGGGCAGATGTTAACAATATTAAATTTTGGTTAGAAAAATGATGTACAATCTTTGAATATCCTAGGCCAATCGTGGATGGGAATGGAGGATGGAACTTTTGGGTTCAATTAAAACAAACTGATAGGGGGATTCAACATTTGCCAAGTTCCTTTTTGGGGGGAGGGACAGGGGTATATTGTTTTATGTAGGACAGCCTAAAAATTGTTACTGATGTGGAGCTTTAATACATCTGAATAATGACTGTGACAGCATAAAATGTTTTAATTGTGGGGTATTAGGTTCTGCTGCCCAATGTACAGCCCCCCCAACCTGTAATCATTGTGGGGATGAAGACCATGGTTTTCAGGAGTGTCCATGGGCCGCCCACAACTCAGAGGAATCTTCAGATCATGAGATGTTTCTTTCTCAAGCTCGGAGGCCTTATAGGCATGGGGCAGAACATGTTATGGTACATCCTCCTCCGCTTCAGCATACAGGAAGGGGTGGAAGTAGTGTCCCCTCCTCTAGTGGTAGTAGGGAGTGGTTGCATATGGGAAAACAGGGCATGGTGGTCCCCCCTTTACCTCAGGCTAATAATAAAGATAAGGAGGTTTCTGGTGTAGAGGTAGTGGAAACCCCCTTTGTAACCCCCCAAGGTTCTCCTAGGTGTGTTTTGTTCAGTTAACTATCCCCTTCAGGAGCACATGGAAGTAGTAGTCCTACAGGAAGGTACTTCTCCAGGAGTCCAGCCTCCACAAGCTTGCAAAAGGTGGAATGTTCAAACTCTGGGCATACAGCGTTACCCTTATCACCTTTACCTCTTTCTAATAGATTTTCTGCTTTCACTTTGTGGGGGGAGCAAGTGGATAGGGAAGACCCTGTGGAAGAAGGTCCACAGATTTTGAGCCAAGTTTCCCCAGATTCGGAGGTTCAGAACTTACAAGAGGTGGTGTTACAAAAAAGGGTTACTAGGTCCAGTAAAAAAATATAAATAAACCTCCTTGAAGCTATCAGTTTATGAGTGGCATGTTTAAATGTCAATAGTATTTAATCAGAATTTAAATGGAAAATAACTTTTGGTATTTTACAAACGTTAAATTTTGATGTGTTTATGTTGCAAGACACTAGACTTCATACCTTAGTTGAAACATCACAAGCAGCTAGAGAATGGTGGTGGGGTTCTTCCTTCTGGTCAACAGGAATGGAAACCTGTTGTGGGGTGGGTTTCTGTTTTCGTTCTTCTAATGTTCAGGCATTGCTTTTAGTGGATATTGATCCTGGTAGAGCATTATTATTAGATGTAGTTATTAATTAATTTTCATGTAGATTGATTACAGTTTACGATCCACAATCAAAAGCTTTAAGAACTGAATTGTTAATGAAAATTCAGCCTTATTTGTTTACTAGCAGACAGATTTTTTTTGGGGGTGATTTTAATATAAATTTTCAAATTCAGAAAAATAAAGAAAAGGAATATTGTGGTAAGACCTTTTTGAAAAACCTGATATTTCAAGCTGGACTGAAATATTTTCAGAGGAGTAGTATAAGCTCTGGCAAAGTCACCTTTTTTAAAGGTAACCTTTCCTCCAGCATTGATTTCTTATTTTTGAAGCAAACGTTGGAAGTTTCTGAAATTTTTATTTTACCCATAGAAACATCAGATCATATGTTGATAGGGGTAAATATTGTAATTCCCCCAGTAAGGGAAACTGGTTTAGGGTTTTGGAGATTGAATGTATCTTTATTAGAAAATCTCGTAATTGTGTCTGCTTTTAAAGAATTGATAAGTGATAAGGTTTCCACGATATTCTTATATGATGATGTAGGATTATGGTGGGAAGATTTAAAAATTCTTATTGAAGAATTTTTTAAGCATCATGGGAAAGTTCAAGCTATATTGAAATACAAGGAATACTTAGTATTTAGATATGAGTTAGGTGTGTTAATATCAAGGCAGTGTGAGGAAATGGGTGGATCTTAGAGAGGAGATTGCTCTGATTAAACAAAATATGAGATCATGTCAGTATGACCGTTTATGTTCCCTTCAGAAAGAACAAACTTTTGGCATTCAGGGGAAAGCTGAAAGTATTAATCCTTTTGTCAGTTGTCAAAAGCGTAGAGAGAAGAAATTGATTAAATGTCTAAAAACACCACAAGGAACACTAGCAACAGATAATGGTACTATTATGGGGATAATTCCTCAATATGTAAAAGAAATGTTTGACTCCCCAGTGGAATTTTCTCAATTTACTTCCCAAATTTTACAGGCAGAAGCTTTACCGAAACTTGCTGAAGAATTTTGTGAGATTTTGATATTGCCTTTCTCAAAATTAGAAATGGATAGGGTAATTAAGAGTCTCTGCAAGGGGATTTCACTGGGCTCCGATGGTTTGCCTAATGAAATATATAAATTATTATGGGAGATTATTCCAGTAGAAATGTTGATTGTATATACTGTAGATTTTTTCAAGAAGAGTGTTATTTACCTCACAAAATGTATGAGGGTCTGTTAATTTTTTTGTTTAAATCTGGGGATCCTACAGATTTGGTTAACTGGTGTCCTATTACTTTATTAAATATTGATTTTAAGACATTTGCTAAATTATTAGGTAAAAGATTAGCAATGGTTATGGAAGATCTGATTAGTCCAACACAATTTTGTTCAATTCCCGGAAGGAGAATTACTGATGCTTTGCTGTTACTTAGGGAGGTGGTAGAAGGGGATGGAGGGAATGGTATGGGGGAGAATTCTGGGTTTCTGGTCAGTTTAGATCAAGCCAAAGCATTCAATAGGGTATCTCATTCTTTTTTATGGGATTGTTTACTTGCATATGGGATTCCAAAAGAGTTTGTAGGTTGGTTAGAAGTTTGCTATGGGTTAGCTTTTGTAGTTCCTTTCGATAATGGTATTATGGGTCCTAAAATTCAGGTGTTGAGTGGAGTGCATCAAGGTTGTCCCTTGAACCCCCTCCTTTATGTATTTCTGATTGATCCAATTATGAGACTTCTGTAGCAATCCCCTAGAACTTTAGGTCTATCTGGGGGATATTCTTCTGTCTGTAAAGTACTGGCATATGCCGATGATATGTGTTTATTGATTCAGGACCAACAGTCTCTGATTATTGCGTTGGACCTTATTCAGGTGGTAGGGAAAGCTTCAGAGGCTACTTTGAACATTAGGAAAACAAAATGTATAGATTTGAAGGGTTTTCAGGATACTCCAAGAGTGCTTGAAGGTTGTAAGGTAGCTACAAATCCATGTAAAATTTTAGGAGTCTATTTTGGAGGTAGTGCAATGGCAGAATATAATTGGTCTCGATTATTATCTGTGGGGAGTGAGATGGTGAGTAGATGGAAAGTTGGGAAAAAGAAAAGGGTTTCCTGATTAAGTCCTTTTTAACCCCAATTTTTCTATATATTAGTGCTATTTTTATGTTACCAAAAAAATTTGAAGTTTCTTTATCTAGAGTTTTTTGTACTTGTTTTTGGGGTAGCTGTTTAAACCCTATTAAAAAGAACATATTGTATAAAGAAGTTAAAGATGGAGGGGTGAATATGTTGAACCCTATTTTATTTTTTTTTCATGATATTTTTAGATACGAATATAGTACCCTTGATAAAAGGTACTACTCAGTTATGGAGTATATGGGGATTTTCACTACTCAAAGGGATTTTGTTAGAATGGGAGAAGGGCATTTTTTCCATAAAAATAAAAGGAGTCCTCATTTAGTTAACAGGTGGGAGGGAGTATTTGATTGGATTATTAAATGGGAAGTAAAATATAATATGGTACAAACCTTCTCTAGGAAGCTTTTGTACAAAGAATTATTGGTAGTTCAGTTTCAGGAACACCCTTTTTCAAGTTGTTCATGCTTCCAACAGGAGTCAATATCTGCATACATTATGGATCCCCGGATCCCTGAACAGATGTGGGATACAGTGTGGTTGGGGGTTCATCAGAAAATAAATGTTAAAGGAAACCAAAAGCATAAAGCTTTGTATGATAGGTATTGTCCTAGAGAGGGTTGTGTAGAAGTGATAGAAATGATAGATCATTTATATTATTCCTGTCCTTATATTATTCAGTTTTGGGATATTGTAAAAAATAGATGGAAACATAGGCCACCTATACCTCCAGCTTCTACATTATTGTTTTTTGGGATCCCTGCTACCCTACTTAAACAGTTGTATATAGGTACAGTTAGGGTTTTGTTTGCCCATTTTTTATATTGGATCTGGATTTGTAGATGTCGTTTAGTTTTGCGGCAACAAGACATTTCTGCTTTAGATCTGTATTTCATTATAATACGGGAAATTAAAAAATGGAAGTTTGATGAATTATTAAAGGGGAATATAAGAGAATTGGTGAAGAAATGGGCCTATTTTGATTTTTTATAATAGGAAATATATATATATATATATATGGGTGGGGAAGGGGTATATACTGTTTTCTGTTATCTGTTTAGGGATTTTGCATGAATTAATACTTATTTATATGGTGTTTGTATTATTTAAAACGTTTTCCTTATGTTTAGGGTTTCGTATGAATTAATACTGATTTTTGCTTATTTCTTTCTCTCAATGATTTGTATGATTTATTATGGATTTGTGTATATTTTGTTATGATTTAATAAAAAATTCCCCTACTCTTTTTGATAAGTGCCATGGGATCTTTAACATCCACCTGAACTACCACCAATCCAGGCAGACAATAACAACTTGAGGAATAGGGGAAGTATTTGAAGGAGAAATAAGATTTGAATTTCCTGTGTTTTTCACTGCAATGGACATCAGGATTAAAACTTGCTAATTATCCATATGCCTGAGTCTGAACAGTTGATTATTCTCCTATGACTTTAAAACACAACCCAGACTATTTAGTTGACTGAACTGTATCCTAAAGTGAGTTTGAGGTTACAGCTAGGCCATAGCCTTACACAAGCAGTAAAGTGCATCAAAAGAAGCATCATCTTAAACATTGTAAGGTTAAACAGCATAACATGTTACCTGCGGTAGATAAAATTGAGCTTGTATAGGCAAAATGAAATTACCCCAACATGCATTGTGGGGGTAGTGGCTGGGGAGAGCAATACGGCCAGGGCAATGTGCGTAGGGGGAGGGAGATCAAATCAAGTAAAGGTTCATGGACCATTGCAGGCGGGATTACAAGAGTAGAAGAGGAAAGAGGGGGTAGAGGATAGGAGAGAGAATAGGTAGGAAGGAAGGGAACCAAACCAGAATTTGGATAAAGAAGCAAAGTGGGAAAGGTGCCTGTCACTAAGAGAGGGGAGAGAGAGAGAGGGCAGCGTAGAGCAAGCAATGATGAGTATGAGTACAAAGGGAACAGTCTAAGGCAAATCAACAAAAGAAGTGAAAAAGAGGTTCCAGTCTTGCAAGGGAAGATTTGGGATGCTCCATTGTAAACTACTGTATGTCACCATAGTCAAAAATAGGGAGAATTATCTTTAGAACAGTCACACATAGCAAGCAGAAAACAGGATACTCGTGCATTTTCTATATAGTGCACAAAGCTTGGGGTGGAGTTTATGGTGTATGGCATCAATGTGTATCACAAAATCAGATGATGGCCCAGGGTATACCATCAGAATGGCATTTGAATAATAGCACAGTGAAATGCATGCCATGGAAATAGTGCGAGTGAAAACAGCTACATATACAGAGCAGTGTGGGGATATTATAGTACATGACTTGAAACATTTGTCCACCCCCCTCAACTTTCTCCCTCCAACAGTTGGGAATCATTAATTGCCCCCTCCAGAGTCCCCTCCAGAGTTGTAATCATAAATCTCCCCCAAGTTGCCTCCCCCCAAGGAGTTGTAATCATAAATCACCACACAATCATTATTTTTCCCTGTATTTGTGAAGCACTGTTTTTCATGTCAGCATTTTCTGTGCACTTTTATTGACTGCGATGTATTTGTTTTAACGGTCTTGAGGTGGACCATGGCCCAGAGAGACCTGAAGGTACTTAAAGGAGGATACATCCTTAATCACAGCAACACCTGGGTGTGGAATAATGGGAAAGAGGTGAGCCTCATAAACCTCTGTCAGGTGCCAAATTTCATGGAAAAAGTTTTTCTTGGAATTGAGGGACAGCTGGTTTGACCAAAATTAGTGCTGAATGATGTTGAAATCCAGCTACAGCTGGGTAGTAAGGTCAATGGAAGAGGAGCTAGATGCAAAGTGCAGTAAATCACTAAATCATCAGCATATGTGTCAATGGATGCAGAGAAAAGGGCAGAAGGGAGGTAATTCAGGAACATGGAAAGGAGAATGGGGCCCAGAACAAACCCTTGAGTGATGCCTGAGCAGATGGGAGTGGGGGATGGGGAACATCCATTTCAGACAGCTTGACACCTGCCCCCATTGTAGGGGTGCAACCAACTGACTAAGGAGGCAGAGAGGCCCTCTTTAGCCAACAAAGATGATTCAGGCAATCAGTCCCTGGTCCATGCCTGGAAGGATGGCATCGGTAAGCCAGAGGAGGAAGGTGGAGGTGGAAGTGTCATGTCAACCTGTGGTAGCCAGAATCAAGCACAATATGTGCTGTGCAGTGGTGAGCACATCTACTTGCTGATGTCCAGCTCTTAAGGCTAAGTGTAAATTGGCTGAATATGTCTAGTTATTTTCTGGTCTGGCTCAGCTGAATTAAATCGCATCAGGCATATACAAATACAGCAAGTGATATAACAGCATACAATATAAACATATTATATTTAGTTCTAGCTATTGAATTATGTAAAGTTACAATCCGTGGTATTTAAAATCATGTGGCTACCCTACATTTAGTCATACGTGTTTGATCACACTACCTTTTAGTGTATTTAGCCAGTTTGGTCAGTGATTAGAAAATCAACTAATGCAACTAATGCAACTAATGCAAGAGGTGCGGACTGTAACAGATCCAGCATTCCACAATGATATCATGGATGACAGGTTAAGTTCCATTCATTTTTCATAAGACTTTCAGTGCCCCTCCCCCCACCCCACACAGCCCATCTAGTAAATTAAAAGCAATTTGCTTGCTTTTCCTTGGCAAAATAGACTTTTCTTGAAAGAAAATCATATTTGAAACTAAAAAGTGATTCTCAAGAAACTACATCCCATCTCTGTTCCATCATGAGCATGCACTTTTCCTACAATTTTCCAAGGTAATGCCATTTTGTCTGATTTACAACTGAAAGACAAAAGCCAGTTTACAGAAATAGAATTTGGAAAGGATAGTGTACTGTAGACTGCTGTAAAAAGGTATTCAATGCCACACTGGCAGTAGGATATAGTTGTTAGAGTATAGGCTTAGGAAGTGGGAGATCATAGGTTCAAATCCTCCCAGAGTAAGATACTCATTGGGTGACCTTGAGCAAGACAATAAACCTCTCAGTGCTCCAGTCCAACTGAAGGCAGAAATATGTAATGCAGGACCCTACTGGTAATAATAAAATGCATATCAGTTTATATTATTTAACAATCCATTGCAGAAAACTACATTAATGCACAAGTTAGGGCTGCAGCACAAAGTATAAGCAATGTACCAATGGTACTAAAGGTGCCAAATAAGGTCTGTAAAGTGTGAAATATTTATGTATTAAAATACAACACACTGTACCTGGATTCAAACCACTGATCCTTTGCCTGCTTAGTGAACCCACATCCATATGCCACTGAGCTGCAGGTAATGGGATTGCACTTCCTATGTTGTAGAGGTTAAGTCCCGATCTGCAAAGTAGGTAAATGGCAATCTAATCCAAGCAGGCAATTTACCTTCACAAGTTGTTGTTCTTAGCTAAATTTACTTCTCATATAATGTACTATTCCACTTGATACCACCATGAATAATCACCACTAAAGTGAATTTCCATCTTACAAAAAATTTGAAAAAAATATTCAAGATTTGAACCACCTTTCCCTTTTCCACGAAGCAAGCACACATTCAGTCTGGAATCACATTCAATTGAGTGTATATTTTACATAAATAATTTTGAAGTCCATGCAGGATTTGAACCACTGATCCTCTGGCTGCTAAACAAACACACATTCAGTGTACCACTGAGCCTATAGATAAGTGAACTTCAGTTCCTATGGTGGAGAAGTTATGTAACAACCTGCAAAAGAGACAGCTGGGTATCTAATCCCAGCAGGGGATTTACTGTCATAAATTGTTGCGCATAGCTAAATTTATTTCTCATACAATTTACTATTCCAATTCCTCACCAGCATGAATCATGACTTGAGGGTGTTTCATCTTACCCCAAAAATGTTAATTCCCACCCAGATCTGAACTGTGTCTATCTGTATTTGAACCACTGATTCTTAGCCTGCTAAGCAAGCACTGACATTTAGTGTGCCACTGAGCTACAAGTAAGTGAGCTGCAGTTCCTATGATGTATGTTACGTTACATCCTGAAAAAAGGAGACTCAGGATCTAATTCCAATAGGCAATTTACCTTCACAAATTTTTGTTCTTAGCTAAATATACTTCTCATATAATTTGCCATTCCACTATGTACCACTGTTAATTGCTACTCAAGTAAGTTTCCATCTTTAAAAGAAATTGAAAAAGATGCATAGAGCAGCAGTACTAGATAAAAAAAGAAAATTACTGTAGATCTTTTCAAACAGTTTGTTCCCTGTGCTCTGTTAAGCACTTACCTGATAATCTTTCTTGTTATCACTGTACTGTTAACCTGTAATTTACTCTGTTTTTCTTTATATTTGGGGTGGGTATCCACTCTCACCTGCTATGTTGAACTGGAACACTCTGCTACCAACCATGTATGCGCATGATTCACAGTATTACACAGGGACAGTGGAAATGTGCAGCACAGGGTCCCTTGGAAGTAAACAGACGTGATGAGATGTGAGGGGAGAGCTCAGCTGCAGATTAGGCACCAGCCATATTTGCTGTTGGTCTACAACAATGGAAATACATTTTAAATATCTAAAAAACTAGAGAGCACTAGAAAAAAATATTTAGAGATATGGAAACCAGAATATAGCTGCATGCTTCCAGCCAAAAAGCAGAATTTTGATTATCACTTCCTGATTACCCAGTACTGCTGCTTTAAGTGCCAGCTCATATTTGAGTCACTAACCCTTGCCTACTAAGCAAACACACATTCAGTTAGCCACTGAACTGCATGCTAAGTGAATTACAGTTTCTATGATGTAGAAGTTATATCACACCTGCAAAACTGGCAACTGGGGGTCTAATCTCGGCAGACGATTTACTATCACAAACTGTTCGTACCTAGATGTACTTGTCATATAATTTGAAATTCCACTCCACACCACCATGAATTGCCACTCAAGTGAGTTTCAATCTTAAAACAAAAAATGAAAAAAGTGCTTAAGTCCCTGCTCATATTTGAGTGAGTCATGCTTTGCCTGCTAAGCAAACACACACTCAGTGTGCCACCAACCTGCAGCTAAATGAGAAGCAGTTCCTATGATACAGAGGTTATGTCACACTTGCAAAACAGACATCTGGGGATCTAATGCCAGCAGGTAATTTACCTTCACAAATTGTTGCTCTTAGTTAAATGTACTTTTTCTATAATTTACTATTCAACTCCACACCACCATGAATTACTACTTAACTGAGTTTCCATCTTACAAAAAAAGTTGTAAAAGGTGTGCAAGTCCCTGCCAGGATTCAAAATATGTCTACTTGAATTTAACCCACTGATTCTTTGCATGCTAACTAAACACACATTCAGTGTGCTACTGAGCTGTGGGTAAGGGAGTTGCATTTGCAGTGGTGTAGATGTTAGACCATAACCTGCAATAACAGGCAACTGGGGATCTAATGCCAACAGATGATTTACCTTAACAGATTTTGTTCTGAGCTAAAATTACTTCTCATATAATTTACTATTGCAACTCCACACCACCTTGAATCACCACTCAGGTGAGTTTCCATCTTATAAAAAAAAAGTTTGAGTCCTTGCCAGGATTTGAACCACTGATCCTTTGCCTGCTAAACAAACACACATTCAGTATGCCACCAGACTACACAAACCACTAAATCAGTTGCAGTTCCTATGATGGAGAGGTTATGTCACAACCTGCAAAACAGATGACTCGAATTATATTCATACCTAGACAAGCTTCAGTCAGGACTAATTGATTTGACTACAGCATACTGTAGAACTAATTTATATTATCTAAAGTCTGTTATTAAGCTTTACTGAAACCCATCACTACACCAGCAATGTAATCTAACAATTTCTCTCATTCCAAATTTGCAGTGAGAAAGAAAATGAATGTGTAATACAGGGGGATCAAACCCAGGTTAGTGTAGGTCTGAAACCCAATGCCTAGACCTAAATGCCCTATCACTGACATCATCAGCGACACCATACTACTGAATCACTCACATTGAATGTAACCTTATACTTGACTAAATGTGCAAGAGTATGCATGACCGCAATAGAGCTATCGACTGTGCTGTTGTCACCTAAAAGTAGAGAAATGGAACATTGGGGTAAAATATCCACTCATCCTTGTTCAACCTGTGGCATAGCATTCTTTGGGGTTTGAATGATCACATGATAAAGCGTTGGTGTTTTCCTAACTTTGGCATAATGTCTCCAAGCATCGGTGTTTGACTATTGTTTCCCTTTCTGCACAGACAGTCCTAGTGCTGTATGGAAATAAAATTACTCTGACGGAATTACTGCAAAAATCAATTCCCTTCCATGAAATTTCAGAATTCATTTTGGTAACTTTTGTGAAATTCCAACTTAGACCAGCAGAATGAATGGATGTAGTGCAGACTGAAGTGTTAAATTGTGGAATGGAATTCTGTAGAACAGTTTACACAGCTATCTATAGAACTATGGAAGGATTATATGCATGATGGATTGAAGTATTAAATTATGGAATGGAATTCCACACAACTGTCCTTCCTCAGTTCATGTGAATTGTTCTACAGCAGCATTTGACACCGTGGATCATGGGGTATTGCTCGACTGCCTGCGGTTTTTCTGTGGTCTGAGGGGAGCAGTCCACAGCTGGTTTCATCTTTTCTGGAGGGCAGATCTCAGAGAGTGGTGTCTGGAATTAACACCTCGGCCCCTCATTGTCTGCTTTGTGGGGTACTGCAGGGGTCGGTGCTGTCCCCTATGTTATTCGCGGTGTATATGCTTCCATTGGGGGACATTATAAGACAGTATGGGCTGAGTTTTCATTGTTATGCTGATGATTCTCAGCTCTACCTGTCTTTTGTGCCTGATCAGGAGTCTGATTCCATCACGATGTTTAACAACTGCCTCCTGGAGGTTCAGGATTGGATGAGTGCTAGTGGCTTAGGTTGAATTCAGGGAAAACTGAGGTGTTGGTTGTGGACCCTGGAGGGAGGACAACAGGGGCTTGGACTGGGAAACCCTCGGGTTTATATCTTGGGGGCCCGCTTCTTTTCCGGCCAAGTCGCGTAACCTTGGCGTGATTTTTGACGAAAGCCTGACTATGAAGATGCAGATGTCGACCGTAGTCAAATCTGCCTTTTTTCATCTGAGGAACATTGCCCAGGTGAAACACTTGGTTCCATGGGAAGATCTTTCCACCTTGGTCCACGCCTTTGTCACCAGGCATTTTGATTACTGCAATGCCCTCTATCTAGGGCTGCCGGGGGTGGATATCCATCACTTGCAGCTTGTGCAGAACGTGACTGCCAGGTTGTTGATGGGAGTTTCAAGATCTAGCCACATGACACCAGTGCTGCGTGATCTGCACTGGCTGCCAATAAAGTGGTGGATCACCTTCAAGGTCGCATTACCTTTAAGGCCCTACATGATTTGGGACCTCACTACCTGAAAGAGCCCTTGGTGCCTTACTGTCCCGCCCGTTCTCTTCGCTCCTCTGACGAGAGATTGCTAGAGATTCTCAGAGTATGTCTAAAGATGTCTGGAGGTAGATCTTTTACCTATATGGCACCAACCCTGTGGAATTCTCTACCTCATCAGATAAGAGAATGCCTAACTGTTGAAAGTTTTAAAAAACAACTAAAGACTTTCCTTTTTGCCCTAGCATTTGCTGTAACATAATAAGTAAGTGTATTGTATGATTGTTTGATTTATTGTTCTGAAATGTGATTTTAAGTGATTTGAACTATCTTAAAAGCACCCTGAGCTTGGGAAGGGCGCTTGATATAAATAAAAGTTTACTTAATTACTAGTGCCTTAGGAAGGACTAAGCCATCTTAGCAGTAATCCTAAAAAGGCTAACAATACAAATAAGAGAGTTAAACACGTAGGAAATAAATGTGTTCCAGTTGGATACAATCCTACAAATGTTATTTTGACTTTAATTATAGCAATAGGGGAGGGTGAAGATGGCTGGAGGGGGTATAGGTCCAGAGCGTAACTTCCCAGAACCTGAAAAAGAACAAGGGTCCGAAGGCTTAAGTATGACTACCAAGGAAATGTCAGAGCAAGAGTCTTGAATAATCCCAGCTCCATCTGATGACTTTTTTCGGCAAAGTGGGTCATCAAGAATGTTCAGCCAGTACCTCTAAAATTTATTTATTTTCCTTTTCGGCTATGAAATAGAAAAAAGGAAGCCATCTGCTAATAAGTTTGTCATGTTGGAGCATGAGTTTAGCAGTAAGTCTCTCCATTACCAAAATCTACAAACAGGTTACATACCAGGATTCTAATGTGGGCAGTATTGGGGAAAGACACTTTTGGGTGATAACTTTTGTGACAACTTCAACAAATATGTTGTACAAGTATCGTTTGGATCTGGAGTGGAATGAGTTGGGAGGCAGCCCAGGAATCTAATACTGTACTTGGTCTGGAGGGGAGACTTCCAGTATTTTGCCCACCACTTCACCCACTTGCCTCCAGTAACCTCCAAGCTTAGGGCACTCCAAAAAGATAGGAGTATGTGTACCCTTGTCTTGACACCCCCTCCAGCACACCTCTGAGGAGTGATTCCAGAAATGCTTTGTGATTACTGGTGCACGAAAGCACCAGAGTACCACGCGCAACCTGAACTCCATCCATGAGGTGGATGCTGTGATGGACTGTACCCCTTCCCAGATCTGGCCCTATTCTTGTTAATCTAACTCTACTCCAGCCTCGGACTGCCAGGTATCCTTAATGTGGCCCACATGGTCAGGTTCTAAGTCTGATAGAAAGCTGACAATTTGGGAGGTTCTTTCCTGGGACTGGGAACTCTGGGCCAGTGTGCAAATGAACAACTGCAAGGGATTTGTTCTGCCTGTAGTGGGACCCTCCTAGTATCAACAAGCAGATAATTCTGAATTTGCAAAAATCTGAAAAAATCTCTTGGGGCCAGGTCAAACTCATCCTTAAGTTGTGCGAAAGACTTAAGTGTCTGCCTGAAAAAACTGCCCTAAGCAATATAGTCCCTTCCCAGCCCAACTTTGGAATCCCCCCATCCAACATGTTTGCATAAAAATCTAAACAAGCCATTAGAGGAGTATCTACACTAATCCTTAAGGGTATCTTGAACTTTTGACAAACCTCAGTCCAGGTCAGCACTACAGCAGAGGCCCACGGATTCCCAGTAACAAATTTCTGTATATTAAACTTGTCCATATAGATTATGTCCCTGAGTTGGGCTAGCCCAAAAGATACCCTCTCTAGATCGACCCAAAGAGGGGTTTCAGAACTCTGCAAGTGAGGATACAAGTATGTAGCTGTGCTGCCCAGTAGTATTTGCATAAGTCAGGGAGCCCTATCCCCCCACATCACTTTGGCAAGGATAAAATATTCCAATTAGTTCTAGGCCACTTACCCACCCAAACAAACCTGGAGAGAGAGATTCTGAGAGTCTTCCAAAATGACATGGGAGGTCGAAGGGGCAAGGAAGTAAACATGAAAAGGCATTGAGGTAGTACATTCATCTGTATCACCTTGATTCTGCCTGCCAGAGAAAGGGGAAGCTCATTCCAGCATTTACAATTGGCTTGGACCTCTAGCAGCAATTTTTGGTGGCTTGTGTGAAAATGTTTACCAAAATCCCAGTGGACCCATATCCCTAGATACTGTACCTAAACCTGTGGAAGCTCACTTAATATTCCCAATACTAAAAGGTAGAGGACCTACATATGACCCAGTCAGAAGAATCTTGGTTTTTTGACTCATAGACCTTAAACCCTGAAACTACACCAAAGGAATTAATAAGCTGAAGAATTTGTGGCATTGCTTGTTCTGGGTTTATAACATAAAGAAGAGCATCATCCACATAAAGTGAAATTCTTACTTCCTTGCCCCCTAATCTAATTCCCTGGAGGGCTGAGGATTGATGACCTAGGGCTGAAAATAGCTCCATACTAAGGGAGAAAATGAGAGGACAGAGTGGGCAACCCTGTCTGGTACCAATTTCAATTGAGAAACTATAGGAAGTGATTCCATTTACCTTGGCTTGGGCTTCTGGGGCTCGGTATAAATTCTTAATCCAGCTCTAAAATCTGTCCCCAAACACAAAATGTTGGAGAATCCCATCTAAGTAAATCCAGTCTAGGTGAGCAAATGCCTTCTCTGTGTCAAGTGAAATAACCGCTCTCAAGGTATCAGAAGGGAAATGTTTGGAGGCTGATATAGTGTTTAAGAGTAATTGAATGTTGTCTTGAATATGCCTCCCGGGAAGAAACCTGGTTTTGTCGGGGTCTACAAGCAGTGAGTTCATTTTTTTTAGTCTTATCCTGATAACTTTGGCAAAAATTTTAACATCTTGGTTTAAAAAGGAAACAGAGCGATAACTAGAGCATAGGGTCTGATCCTTCCCTGGTTTAAGAAGAACTGAAATCATGGCCATATTCCAAGAATCCAGAGTGGCACCCTCTTTGTGGGCTTCATTACATACTTCCATTAAGAGAGGAGACAATTCATCCACAAATTTCTTATAGAAGTTCACCACAAAGCCGCCGGGGCCTGGGGCCTTCCCCACAAGCAGAGACCCGATGATGAGTTTAATATTGCCTTTGAGGAAAGGAGTATCAATCACCTCTTACTGTTCTTGCATTAACTTTGGTAAATGGATTTTTTGAAGGATTTCAGAATTTTTTGAGGTATGGTCTGCCCCCATTCCTTATTATATAATTCAGAATAACAGGAAAGAAAATCATCCGCAATCGGGCCGGGTAGGGTAGAAAAAGATTGTCCAGTATTTGATGATTTAATTCTAGGAATGTATCTGTTGACCTCCTGCTTTCTAAAGCAGAGAGCCAATAGTCTGCCTGCTCTCTCCCCCCATTCACAATATTTCTGCCTAGTGAATCTTAATGCATTTTCCATAACTCTTTGCATTAAATTATTATAGTTTTCCCTGGCCTTTTTCAAACCAGGAAGCAGGGCTGGTTTCTTGGTACACTTGTGCTCTTCCTCCAAAGTAGAGCTAGCATCCAGGGCTTCTCTAACCTTCACCTGGTGTAGCTTATACTTATAGGAGGCATAAACAATATTGTGGCCCCAAACCACAGCTTTTAACCCATCCCAAATGTACTTAAGGGAGTTATCCTATACCCTGTTTTCTGCCAGGTAATGTTTAATAACTTCTTTAGTGGCATTGACATATACTTCATCATGAAATAACCATAGGCTGATCCTCCACAGCCCCTATTGTTTCAGTGTACCCCAGTGAAACGTTCCCGTTAAGCATAGCATGATCAGAAAAGGATATGGGGTGTGTCACAGCCTCTTGAAGGGTGTGAGCCCATGTCTTCTGTGTGTAAAACTTGTCTAATCTTGAATAAGTGTTGGTTGCCACCAAAAAGAAGGTATATTCCAGTGTTTTAGGATTCTGTAGTCACCAGGGGTCAATAAAGCCCGCTTCAAAACATAGAGTTTTTAAAAGGCGGGAACAGACTTTTTTGTCCAGTCTGATAAGGAGTGCTTCTATCAAGACCAATATTTTCAACACTGTTCCAATCTCCCACACAGATGACTTGGCCCTCAGAGAGGGTAGAAAGTAGGTGAAAAAGGCACCTGAAAAACCTCACCTGTGGGGGAAGTGGGAGCATAAATGGATACTATATGCACAGGGTGCTCACTAAACACCACTGATAAGGCCAACTGGCCTGTACCCTTTGAGTGAAAGTTATTTACCTGAAAGGTAAACCTAGTCTGATCAATATTGCTACCCCCATCTTCTTAGCATTCGGGTGGATGTCTGGGTATACATTACTGACCCACTTCTGGCATAGTTTGAGATGTTCCAAATGAGATAATTTAGGTTCTTGCAAACATGATATATCACAACATTCTCTACCCAATTCTTGTAGGACTGTGAAATGCTTAATTACATTATGTATGCCTTCTACATGAACAGAACAGCTCTTTAAACTATCCATGGTTAATAAAAAGAGTCACAATAGTCCATAAAGACCCTTTTAGCCCACTCTCCCCCTGAAATTCCAACCTGGGACAAAATAAAAGCAAACAGAATGCATAAGTACCTATAGAAAACAACACCGGTGAGTAACAAGCATGAACCATGAACACTAACACTGAAGTCAATACGTAACACAGAAACATCAAAAGGATGCACTGATACATCAATGTGTGTGTCAGTTGCCCCTGATGTGTTAGCCAGCTAAGGTGGGTATAAAGGATAGTGAAACCGGCTACTGCCAGGAGTCACTAAATCACTTCCCTCGAGGTAGACCTCCAGAGATCCCAGTGCAGGTCCTCCCCAAGAAGAATAGCTGGGCAGAGTGGGCGAGTATTATTAAGAATTTATGGTTATAAACCCATTAAGACTGGCCAGCCCCCAGGCACAAGAGCACAGGTTTGAATCTGCCCTTCACCCTCGAGCCAAGAGGGAAGCTGGGGTCAAGCTCCTCAAATTGTAGAAAACACCTGTTCATCAAAATTGGACAGTGATAAACTACCAACGTTCAAATATAATTAAAGTCCCAACTTCATAAAGTGTGTGAAAATATCAACAATTCAAGAACGAATTTACCCTATAGGAGGGGTGGCCTGCTTGAATCCTGGAAAATAAGTAGAAGTATGAAACCTTCAAACTATTATAAGCATTAGGTGGTGGGCAAACCAGAAAAAACAATGGTACCCCCCCACACACAGACACAGAACGAGTTAGACCAGCATCCCCCACCTAAGAAATCTCAGTCTTCAATATCCTCAGTGCAAGGCGTTGAAGTCCATAGCACCAGGAATAATTAATATAATATGGATTTACAGTTCCGTCAAAGAGAGTGGCGGGCAGGTAACACCAGATGGTAACAGTTAATGCTGTCAGGACTTCACGGAGAGGTCGTCATAGGGAGGAAACTGGAATAAAATAAAAGTTCTTACTTGAAAAACAGAATAATTTTCCCGACAGAGTGGGAGAAGGGGTGTATAGCAGAAATTTGTAGCGTGGAGCACCAGCAAGCCCATTTAAATCAAAATGTTTTGAGATGATGTTGGATAAGGGTGTATGTAGCAGGACCATGCAAGGATGGGGACCAGAAATAGTGCATTCCACTAAAGTATCCTGCTGAAACAACCTCCCAATTAACAGTCTGTCCCTTCAATGAAGATAAGCCTCTTACAGCCAACTATCCAACAGTCGAGTGCAGAGCCATCCACAAGCCCACAGACCACAGAATATCAGGTACACATGCAAGGCAATCAAAACTTGTAAACTTGTGAGAATGTAGAGCAATCCTGTTCTGACCTACCACATCAGATAGTTAGTCCAATCAGCAAGGTTAGAGTGAAAGAGTGCAATAACTGATGGTAAGAGTCAGGGGTTCTTCTTAGGATTAATTCACTTGGCGAGGTCCGAGTTCATTGGAATCAATGAATCCACATGGTTCCTTCCACCGCCTTTCCCAGAGGGGGCAACCGACCACAACAGGTCTTCAATTTCTCTTTTGGCCATGTCTTCTTTCAGGTCGAGAAGAGCGACCCCCTGAGACTGCAGATACTGGGAAGCAGCTAGCAGGTCCTCAAAGTGCTTAGCGCCACCTTTATCCTGCACCCAGAGCCTGTCAGGGTATCGGAGTTATGCTTTTATTCCCCTCTCTCTCAGTTGTTTGATGACTGTCAGGTCCTTTTTCCACTTGGCTAGGAGAAGAGGTGGAAAGTCCTGATCCACATAAACTCTTTGATCATCTCAGTTCAAGTTCTTTTTCCCCTTGCCAGCCTCCAAATCTTCTCCTTGACCGGGTACTTGAAGAATTTTATGATTATGGACCATGGAGGTAGCGGGGGCTCTCAGTTTTGGCTTTGGAGCCACTGCCCTGTGTGCACGCTCGATCTCCACAACAAAGTCTTCCAGGAGATCTAGTTCCTTCTTGAGCCAGTATTCCATAAACTGTTCCATATTGTCCTGTTCGGCCCCCTCCAGGACCCCAAACACTAATATTGTTTTGTCTGGACCTTGCCTCCGCATCTTCTGTCCAGAGAGTTAGTTCCATTTTTCTTTTATGAAGGTAGGCTAGGAAGCAACTGTAGTCCATATGCCCATTTTAAAATGTTTCCATGTGCTCCTCAATTGCTGATGTGCGATTCTTCAGTTTTTCAAGGTCTTTCTGAATCTCTGATACTTTATTATCAGTTCTGTGCAGTAGTTTAAGGATTGTATGGTTGTAGGCTCTAGTAATGGTCAACCCCATATCTGAGCAACCCTCCTCCTCATCATCTGCTGAATCTGTGGTAAGTAGATTTGAAGGAGAGGGCGTCCGGCTCAGACATCTAGACTGCATATCTGCCAGCAGAAGTCTGCAATGCTGCGGGTTGCTAGAGGCCAATTTTCTTGAATGACCCATCTGTGTGAAACTCCGATAGACTAAGCCTGATGCCTTCGGGTGGATTTGTTGTCTGGATGGTGGTAGATTCTAACTGATTTTTCCTCTGGGGCCAGATCTCTGAGCTAGGCATCCATTGCTAGCGCTTGCATCACCGGAAGATCATAATAGCATTTTATTCTTGTATGGGTTCATTCATTAACAAGCATTTGTCAATGCCAAATGTTCTCTTGCTGACATTGGCATCGGTAGCACAGGAGTTGAACAAATGCATAATAGGAATAGCAGTGAAGTATGAAAGTGACATCAAACCCCACATCACCCTACAGGGACTGACGGGCACTGAGGTGTGCCTTTGGGCTCATGGCAGTTCAGCTCACCCTACCCTGCAGTGCGACAAATATCGTGTTGTGCCTTGGGGTCCTTGGGCCTTATGCTCACCCCATTTGACCATAACACTCATGGCATTTTACCTCACCCTATCCTGCAGACACTGACAAATGCATAGGTGTGCCTTGGGGTATTTGGCTTTACAGTCACCCCATTTCATAAGGACATATGCTGAAATGGGTGCAGCATAGGAGAATGGGGTGAACTGTGGGGCCAAAGACTGCAAGGCATGCCTCCATGCCTGTCAGTGGCTTGAGGGTTGGGGGATGGCATGGCATGAGCATGACAGCCAGCAATACAAAGACATACCCCTGACACCTGTCAGTCTGCATAGGGTGGGATGGTATGATTAGACACCCTAATGCCCCGGCCGTTTGTTGGTATTTGTGCTACAAATTTGCAACACAGCATTTTTGTGACCCTCCACCTCATGAAAGTGTTTGGGACTTCTGCTAATGAATAGTGGCACTGTGATTTTGTTAATCTGTTCCAAACATTGATTTCTCACAGCGACCGCGCCATTCTGCACCAGATGTGGGAAAACACCATTCGAGCAGGATGTAAAAAATGACAGCTGTACCATTCATAGGTAGGTGTGAAGAGATGGCAGTGTTGAAAATCTTGAGTGAAAATGTTAAAAATGCTCAGATTTATGATCATACTAGAAACTGCACAATGCACACTTGTAACACAGTCATTTAGTGGAATTATTTCACCAGGTTTTCAACATAGGCATTTTGGGACCTCTGCTCATGAACACTGTCGCAATGATTTTCTTCATCTGTCCTGATCGTTGGTTTCCCACAGTGCGCCACTTGTGTGAAAATACATTTCAGGCAGGATCTGAAAAATGACAGCTGTACTGTTCATAAGGACGTGTGCAAAATTGACAATGTTGAGTGAAAATATTACAAATTGTTGAAGGTATGAGTGCGCATGGAAACTCTGCAAAGCACACTTGTAACATAGTCATTTAATGGACTTTTGTCACCAAATTTTCAACATAGGCATTTTAGGACCTCTGCTCATGAACAGTGCTGCTGTGATTTTTGTAATCTGTCCCGAACACAGATTTCCCACAGCGACAGCACTATTCTGCGCCGGTACTGCGAAAACACATTTTGGCCAGGATGTGAAAAATGACAGCTGCACTGTTCATAAGGAGGTGTGAAAAAATGCAAATGTTGAAAATCTTGGAGTGAAAATATTACGTATTGGTGAAGACTTGAGTGTGCGTGGAAACTGTGCAACGCACGTTCATAACACAGTCAGTTTTGGGAATTTTTTCACCAAATTTGCAACATAGGCTTTTTGGGAGGCCACCTCATGAACAGCAGCACTGTCATTTTATTACTTGGTCCCAAAAAGTGATTCCATGCAGTGACCGCAAAAGTCACCTTTTGGGACCAAATAATGACATGACAGTGACTGAATTCATGAGGAGGGGTCCCAAAAACACCATGTTGAAAATTTGGTGGCAAAAGTCAAACAAATGGCTGAGATATCCACATAAGTTGAAAAAAAAAACATTTATGCCATTATACAGCTTACCTGCATTTCTTCAGTTCATGGTTGGCTTATTTTTTATTTAGGTTTTGTTGACCTGGTAAGAGCACTAGACAAATCTTGCCTGTTTTCAGGAACGACCAGTGGGAGGGGGATACAGATGAATGCCAACTGACCTGGAACCAGATTAACCTGTTGATGATATTTTTAGCGAATGCTTTGAAGAGTGCAGACGTGTTCCGGGTCCACTGAAGATCGTCGCGCTGGGCTCTGGAGTTAAGTATGGGGTGAGGGGTGTGTGTGTGGGGAGGCAGAGTGCTAAAGATGGGGGGGCGCAGGTTGGGGGAGGGACCACCATACTCAAAGAAGGACCGTTTTCTGGTTTACAGGTTAAAAAAAAAAGAAAACATTGTGGGATTTTTTTTTTCTTTACAGGGACATTTAGCATGCTGCAGTGGGCTCCCAGCATGCCACCTGTGTGTTTTTTTTGGGGGGGCCATAGCCAATGGGGAATTGGGCACCCCCACTGGCCATACAGAGTTGGGGAGGTCACATGAGCCGAGGGGTTTGGGCACCCCCTCAGCACACAAGAAATGTGGGTACATTATGCTGACGGGGATTGGGCACACCGTCAGCAAATTAACTTAGGAGGGGGCATACTGACTGGGTGATTGGGCACCCTCGTCGGCAATCAGAGGGACTGTGGAAGGTGGCAGCTATCCCTCGGCTTGTGTGGGGTCTTTGAAAAGCTGACAGGAAACCTCTGCCATAGTGCTTGAGGGGACACCAGACGAGGCAAGCAGTAATTGGCTGCTGCAATCAGGGACTGCCCAGTGGCACTCCCTGATTGCAGCAGCTAATTTCTTTCAAGGTGGTGGCACATTTTCTGAACTGCTGTCGTAGATAGTGTGCTATGCCATTGGCGCCACAGAGCCCAGACACAAAAAGCAGTGGTGCCATTGACTGCAGCAGGACCTCACCTCCAAAACCACTTCTCCACTGAAGCAACCACAATATGTTGTCTGCGCTGTGTGCGCAAGACAACATAAAAAGTGCAGAAGGGCAAACAGATGTAGATAAACAAAGAAATAAATATATAGTCCACACAAAATAATCTATTAAATAATATGAATAATAAATTAACTTTTAACATCAGCTAATCTCAAATAGTGCCAGACAGAATACTCATATATATTTAAATTATTTAAATCATATCAATTTATTATTCTCTGTACATGCGAGATATACATCAGAATTGAAAAGGAGGGGGTAGGGTTTTTATTGGAAACAGTCATTCATGTTAATGATGTACTCAATATTGTATTGAACTTAAAATTAATCTAATTGTATATATACAGTCAGACATATATTATTAATCCCTTATTTAAAATAAAGAAAAATCAGACAACTCAATAGCATCATTCAGACCCAGATACCTTAGTCCCCCAAGTGGGTGTATCCAAATCATTTCCCCTCTTTGTGAGAGGTATTTTTTGCTTACATATTTCATGCACCTTAAATTGGTATTTGCTTCTTTTTTGAGTTAGTGGTTGGTGCTATGTTCTTTTGCCTGGCCCTCCTCTTACACCCACAGCCCACCATCCTGGTGCTGCCCCTGTGTACAGCGCTATACTTAGTGCTATATTCCGTACTGTGCATGAGCTTTGCACTGTGCCAGTGATATGCTGCTCCAACGCTGCCACTGTGTACAGCGCTATACTTAGTGCTATATTCCGTACCGTGCATGAGCTTTGCACTGCGCCAGTGATATGCTGCTCCAGCGCTGCCACTGTGTACAGCGCTATACTTAGTGCTATATTCCGTACCGTGCATGAGCTTTGCACTGCGCCAGTGAAATGCTGCTCCAGCGCTGCCACTGTGTACAGCGCTATACTTAATGCTATATTCCGTACCGTGCATGAACTTTGCACTGCGCCAGTGATATGCTGCTCCAGCGCTGCCACTGTGTACAGCGCTATACTTGAGTGCTATATTCCTGCATCGTGCATGAACTTTGCACTGCGCCAGTGATATGCTGCTCCAGCGCTGCCACTGTGTACAGCGCTATACTTAGTGCTATATTCCGTACCGTGCATGAGCTTTGCACTGCGCCAGTGATATGCTGCTCCAGCACTATGTATTTTCACTGCATGTGTGCACTGCACTGAAGTCCACTATTCAGAGGAGTGCCAGTGCAATTCTTCCTAATATCTCGGTGGCTGTGTACTAGCACTAGTGCAGAGCAGTGCAAGTGCAGCCCAATTGCTGCTGGCTGAATATGAAACCCTTACTGTAGTCCAAACAGGCAGGGTTAATTACTGAAATTGAATAAGAATGTTTTCTTTAAACTTGCCAGAAATGCACCTTGTTGTCCTGTTGTTTATCTGTGGGGCACACACAGCATACCTCTCAACTATCCCTGATTTTCTGGGTGTCCCTGATTTTGCCTCAAACCTTTACTCTGTCCCTCCTAAAATGTGTGTTTTTGTGGCCAAACAGTGGGGATTGTAAGCACAAAATAATGTCAGACATTAAAGTGATTGATTGATTGATTGATTGATTGAAAGTTACAGACCTGTTCATCTTTAGAAAATGCATTTTACATTAAGTCCCTCATTCTACGAGCTTCCGGAGTGTATATCACCAATTTTGCTGATGAGTTCCTGATTTCATTACTTTGTCCCTGATCTTTAAACCCTGTCCCTGATTTAAGAGGCAGGAGGTTAAGAGGTATGTCAGACAGGCATGTCTGCTTTGTGAAAGCGTGGCTTCCTGATCACAGGGCTGCCATCCATAACATACTGAAAATTGTCACAATGGGAATAGCTTGGCCTCGCAAGTGACCATCTGCCCTAATCTTTTCATGTTTACATTACCTTAAACTGAAAAGTAAACATTGAGCACGAGAGCAAATGTTTGCCCTTTTCATGGAATTTCTTCAGCTATCCAGTTTCCTGTTGAAATGTGGCAATCCATGCTGATTCACTTTTAAAGGCAAAGATAAGTCAGTGCACATTGTCCCTATGTGGAAAAAGGTAGAAATACTGTGTTTGTGTTTTTATTTTGGGGGTGGCTCTGGATATGAAAAGGCTTTCAATTATCAATTAAAAAGTAATCACATTTAACCACATCTGTCCTCTAATCTGGTCATAAAATTAGAGAGTAAAACATTTACCAGCAATATAAATGACACGCAAAAATAATTCAACTTTACGTAGGAACAGTGCATGCCAAAACTTGTAGGTTTATTTCCCAGTTTATAGGAACACCTTACCGCTGCCTTTTAAAAGCAGCTGCATACATAATACTACAACTGCAAAGCACAGTGCCACCAGCAAATGCACAGTTAACGGGATGACCCTTCTCTACTCGAGGGTAGAGGCTCATTCATCACTTATATATCTGAAGTGAATATCATGCCTGCAGGAGCTGTGACTAATGCAGTCCCTCATATCATTGACAGACAGCCATAACTCATTATTGCTCATCATCAGTTTTCCAATCTACATTGCTTTTATAGTTCTAAGCTTGTTGTGTCATACACCGTATTCATATACACCAAGATAACAGCTGCTATTGCATTCTGTACATAGGCTAAATTAACAGCACACAAAGCTACAGCAGCAGTCCTCCACAATGTTACATATGGTACTTGTATTTAAAGGTTTGTGTGTTCTATTTACCCAGTCCATTTCTAGTCCATATTAATTGTTTAACGATTCCTATGGCCCATGTGACATTATGTCAATATTCACTTTGTAGAGCTGCACTTTTTCCAACAGGCAGAGGCAGAGCACTCTATTAGAATCATTAGACATTCGATCATAAATAAATATTCAGTACCTCTCTTCAGGATGTGTAGAAGACTACTAGCAGGACTCAAAATAAAGATTACCCTTCACACTTCTTTTATGATGTGTGGTGAAATCTGAAGGATAATAAGCAGGACAGAGGAGAAAATCTGACTCTGGAATGGATGTTATTCAGACCAGTGGTAGCTCTCAATAGTTTTAGCAATTCTTTGGACCTGACATTCGACCTGCCGTTTGGACATGCCTTGGAACATTTTGCATTCAGGGTGTGACCCTATGCAAGGAATAATACACAACAGGGTGGGTGGTACCAAGATATACCCATCCATCCAGAGGCGTAGTGAGGTCTAACGCCACAGATGGAGGGCCTTATAGCCACTGGAAGGGGCAGTATAGCCAATGTCACCCACCCTGAAATGTATTATTGTACTTATAAAATGGGTCATAGGGATAAATGCATAATAAGAGTAATATATGTTTAATAAAAACTGGAAGCCAATATGAAAATAAATAGAAAAAAGCATTTGTCAATGCTGAATGTTGTCACCCTGACATTGGCATTGGCAGTGCCGGAGCTAGAGATGCATAATAGGAATGGCAGTGAAGTATTGAAGTGATGCCAACCCCACCCTGTAGAGAGCGACAGGCATTGGGGTGTGCCTTTGGGTTGTCAGCTATAACGCTCATGCCATTGTACCTCACCCTACCCTGTAGACACTGACAAGTGTCGGGGTGTGCTTTGGGGTCTTTGGGTGTTATACTTACCCCATTCCATAAGGAAATACGCTGACATGGGTGCAATATAGGAGCGTGGGGTGAACTTTGTGGCTGAACAGTGCAAGACACACCACGATGCCTGTCAATGGCTGCAGAGTGGAGGTAGGGGGGTGGAATGGCGTGAGCATGACATCTGATGATCCCAAGTCACACCCTGCAAGCCTGTCAGTCTGTACCGGGTGGGGTGCTACAGTTGGAAACCCTAACACCGTAGGCATGCGTTGGTAGTTTCACTCCACATTTTCAACATGGGCTGCTTGTCAGGCCACCTCATGAAAAGTGGCACAATCACTTTGTTAGCTGAAAGGTGGTCTTGCACAGCAGCTGTGCCATTTGGTGACAGAGGGATGAAAACACATTTTGGGGCAGGATGTGGAGAATGACAACTGTATTATTCATGAGGAGGTATAAAAAAATGGCAACGTTGAAAATCTGGAGTGACAATATGAAATATTGGTGAAGCAATGAGCATGCATACAAACTACGCAACACATGATCGTTACCCAATTATTTTGGGGAGTTTGGTAGCCACATTTGTAACATAGGCATTTTGGGACCTCCCCTTATGAACAGTGGCACTGCAATTTTGTTAATGTGTCCCAAAAGTTGATTTCCCACAGCAACCACGCCATTGTGCGCCACAGGTGCGAAACACATTTTGGGCAGGTTGTGAAAAATGACAGCTGTACTGTTCATAAGGTGGTGTGAAAAAATGCCAGTGTTGAAACTTTGGCATGGAAATATTGCAAATTTGCAAAGTTACAAGGTGCGTGGAAACTGCGTAACGCATTTTTGCAACACAGTCATTTTATGGACATTCGGCACCAAATTTTCAACATAGGCATTTTAGGACCTCTGCTCATGAACAGTGTCACCTTCATTTCATCAAACTGTCCCAAAAAGTGATTTTGCACAGCGACCACGCGATTCTGCGCCGGACATGCAAAAACACATTTTGGGCAGGATATATAAAATGACAGCTATACTGTTCATCAGGAGGTGTGGAAAAATGCCAAGTTTGAAAATCTGGAGAGAAAATATTAAAAATTCATGACGTTATGAGCGTGCGTAGAAACAGCCCAAAGCACGTTCGTAAAACAGCCACTTTTGGGAGTTTTGTCACCAAATTTGCAACATAGGCTTTTTGAGAGCTCCCCTCATGATCTGTGGCACTGTCATTTCATTATTCGGTCCCGAAAGGTGATTCCACGCAGTGACTGCGAAATTACCTTTCGGGACTGAATAATGCCATGACAGTGCAAGAATTCATGAGGAGGGGTCAAAAACACCATGTTGAAAATTTGGTGCCAAAATTCCAAAAAAATGCCTGAGATATGTATCAAAGCTGCAAAAACCCTATTTATTTCATTATACAGCTTACTGGCATTTCCTCGTTTGCGGTTGGCTTTGAAGAGTGCAGACGTGTTTCCAGTCCACCGAAGATCATCGCGCCAGACTCCGGAGGTAAGTATGGGGTCTGGGGAGGTAGGGTGAATAGTGAGTGGGTGCAGGTTGTGAGGGGGGGCAGGGAGATGACAAGGGACTGTTTTTTGTTTACTGGGACAAAAAATAAATAAAAAACATTGCAGAACCGTTTTTATATTTACAGGGGCATGTGGCATGCTGGTGTGGACTCCCAGCGTACCAATGGAGCCTTGTTTTTTTGGGGGGGCAGCTGTAGCTGATGGGGATTGGCCACCCTGTCAGCACACAACAAAAAGGGGGGTTAGTTTATGCTGGCGGGATTGGGCACCCTGTCAGCACACAAGAAGCCAGGGGGGGGCAAGAGCTGAGGGGGATTGGGCACCCCCCTCTGCATATAACAAATGGTGGGGCTCTTTATGCTGTCGGGGAGTAGACTCCCACATTGGCACATACATTGGGGGGCAGGATAAGCTGACAGGGGGATTGGGCACCCCGGAAGTTGGCAGTTTGGCCGATAGTGTACTTCCATGTTTGTGTTGGGTAAGCACGTTGGAAGGTCCGCTGCATGTGACAAGCTTTGCTTGCATTGCAGTGGACCTTTCCTTAGATGTGCTGACCCAGGTGGTGTGGCGCCGGCATGCAGGCTGATTGGGGAATGAGGGATGCACCTACTGATGCGTGCCCTGCATTCGCCCAACAGTGACCGCGCCTCCAATTCTTCACTACCACAAGATATTGGCTGCACAAGCACGCCAACATAAAAAGCAAACTACATGAATATCTTTAAAATCTTTAATAATCAATGTACAATGAATATCAAGCTCCTGTAGACATTAGGTGTGTGAGTAACTTTGTTAAATACTCTGTGAGTACTCATGTTCAGCACCCGATATTTGGCTATTTTTTTTACTTTTTTTTCATATTCAACAATCCTAAAAAAAAAAAAGTATCAGTGCAGCTGGCCAGGGATAGCCTCTTGGCCTGGCATTAGGGTTGGAAGCAAACAAAGGATTATTTGGGGAAGGAATCAGCCTCTCAACTGTGTGCTTATGACATCACAATTTGTTACTGTGGAGATATTTATGATGTCATAAATGGGGAATTATGATGTCAGTTTATTTTTGTTAACCAGGTAAGTAACAATGAAGAGTAATGGAAATCTAAATGGGTACTTTTCTCTTAATGAAAGACACAGGGCTAGATTTTCAAATAGCCCTCAGATCATCACAATTTATGTGATATAGGGTTGGGGTGAACTCTGGCTGCATCATGGACCCTGCACCCCATTCTGTAAAAATAGGGGTCCCTATGCCAAAAAACTGGGAGTTGCCACACCAGCAGGCTAGCGCCAAACCATTGGTGCACCTGTGGGAATTAGCACAGGGATCCAGCTCCCCCCACCCAGTGCAACACTAGAGGGGCTGTGATGGTGGTGGGGGGGAGAAACATGTTTGCCAGGAGGGTTACGGTGGCAGAAGGGCACAGTGGGTGCCATAGGGAGAGTTGGGGAGATGGTGGGCATGTAAGGATGTGATGTGGTACCTGGCAGGGGTGCTGTTATATAACTATTAAGCTAATGGATGGTACCATGGGTGGGGTGTCCAGGGACTAACAGTGCTCAAAGCCAGGGCTGCTGCCTGGACTGTGTCCCCTGGTGCCATGACATTGTTTGTCCCTGGGACCCCCTGTGGTACCATGTCATTAGCTTAATAGTTACATAAATGGCACCCACTATGGGTGCCACATCACCCCCTTGCATGCCCACTGTCTCCCCAACACACCTATTGCACCTCCCTGCCCCTTCTGCCCCAGATCACACTTTCAGAGCCCCCCCTTTTTGCTAAATTGGTGCATGGTGCTTAAACCACCTCATGGGTGGTCTACGTCAAGTCCCTTTCTGCATCCATGGCAGGGCTTATAGAATGCAAAAAAGGGAATGTGCAGCACCACCATGGTGCAAGCTGCCTTGTGACCTGGTGCATGGGCACTTTTGGTGCAAGGGTGGTGTAAGTGCACTATGCCGTATGCCATCCCAATGTCACTGAAACTGGTGTTTGAGAATCAGGAGCACCATAAACAATGATGCAAGGTGCCACTTGCATCATCCGCATTTAGCACAGGCACCTTTTGTCATAGTTTTGCTTTTGAAAGTTGGGCCCACAATGTTCATTCTTGAGGCTGGTGGGCAAAGTCCAATTAGCATGAAGTACCAGCAAAACCAGTCAGACACAATTTTATATTCCAAAAAATTTTCTCTTTCATTTATTCACTTTTCACGATAAAACTCCCTCTGACTGAGCCCAATGTTTTGCCCAGTGAGGACTTCCTCATGGGAGAGGGTTCTTGGTATTTTTTTTCTTCATCCCTGGTCAGCCCTTGTTCAGGAAGATGTCCCAGCCCCATCCTCCCAACGTCCACTGGGACTGCCACCAGCCTTTTCCTCCTGGGCTTGCCCACCCTGGCAGGGCTGGTGGAGGGTCCCCAGGCTCCCACCAATGACAAGATCCAGTTAGGGCTGGTAAGCCCAGCTAGTCAGGCAGTAGGACCTGTGAGTGCCTGCCATCATCTAGCTGGTGGCATTTTCCAATATTCTTTATCCACCTGGAGACACTGCATGCAATGATGTGCAGGCACATGCCATGAGCTCTCATGCAATGTGCGCCACCATCTGCCCCATTTCCCAATCTGCTGGCCTGAGCTGTCTTTCCCTCAGCCTCCACCAGGTGACAGGCAAGCAGCAGGCACTACCCAGCCTTCCCCCCAGAAGAGGAGAGCAGTCCATTGGACACTCGCTTTTCCTCTCACTAGTCAAACCCCAATGCCCAGCGGTCACTCCCAACCCCAGGTCACCAGTGTGGTGGCATGTGAGGCATGATGCCTCAGCCTTCTGCACCACTGGGCCAGCAGGTTCCTGGTATCTTATTAGTTATGACTCAGTCTTGCAAAGCAACTGTCATTGTTTTCTTTATGTCTTTTTAAACAATGGATAATAATAATAATAATAATAATAATACAGATCCTTGCTAGAAGATATGCTCAGTACAGTTCTGCACTCCAAAGAGCAGTCCTCTTTCTGGCAGTATCTCTGCTCTACTGTCATTCTTTTTGAATATACTGTAGATTTGTGTGTGGCTAGTTTTTCTGGTACTTCTTGCTAACAGGGTAAGTGCACTAGTCAGCAGAATGCCTCTTTATATGTACGATCTGGAAGGGTGAAAAAAAAGTACAAAACATATAACAGTTCCAGATAATGAACAATATACAAATACACCTTGAAAAACATAACACTAGTGATTCAACAATTTAGGCAACATGTAGACAAGCAGTCAGCGTAGATAAAATCTAGGGGATAGTGATCTTAATCTTGTTTTCATGCAACTCCCCTCAGTAATGAAGAAAAAAGTGAAAATTAATTACAGAAAATACATGAAATATAAACTGAATTGTATTTAAGAGTTAAATTTTTTAGCTTTCCCAATGGTGTCAGGAACTCTTTAAAGACAGTGCTAAAGTTAGAGGGATGCCATTGCTGCTCTGAGTAATCATTCATACCCTATAAACATCACACCAAATATTTACCAAGATTTAGGAGAACTTTTCCCTAATGTTGTATGTCCCAGTTTTTGTGGTTTATGTTTTATCCTAACCTGGCACATGAACATTGTTTTCTTCTTTTATCTATCTATCTATCTATCTATCTATCTATCTATCTATCTATCTATCTATCTATCTATCTGTCTGTCTGTCTGTCTGTCTGTCTGTCTGTCTGTCTGTCTGTCTGTCTGTCTGTCTATCTATCTACCTACCTACCTGTCCGTCCATCCATCCTTCTATCTATCTATCTATCTATCTATCTATCTATCTAGCTATCTATCTATCTCTCTATCTATCTGTCTGTCTATCTATCTATCTACCTACCTGTCTGTCCATCCGTCCGTCCGTCCGTCCATCCATCCATCTATCTATCTATCTATCTATCTACCTACCTGTCCGTCCATCCATACGTCTGTCTGTCTGTCTATCTATCTATCTATCTATCTATCTATCTATCTATCTATCTATCTATCTATCTACCTACCTGTCCGTCCATCCATACGTCTGTCTGTCTGTCTATCTATCTATCTATCTATCTATCTATCTATCTATCTATCTATCTATCTATCTATCTATCTATCTTTCTATCTATCTATCTGTCTCTATCTCTGTCCATCTTTCTGTCGATATATATATCACATTGTATGAAAGTATTGAAGAGAAAAGGGTGCTTAAAGCAGCATTGCAACATACAATGTTTTTCCAAAAAGCTGGTTTCAGCTGCAATTAATAAAAATATTACTTTACCTGTCAGGCCTCTTTTCTAGGTATCTCCTAGGCTGTACACCATCTTCATGATCCTAACTCTTGCCATGTCTACAATGCTAATTCTAAGCCAAATGTGGTGCCAATCTTATTTTTTTGAGAAAAATACTAAATTAAAACATTTATAAAATGCTCAGATTGTGACAGAACTAGAACACTTTACTAACAAATAAAACTGGAAGATACTTGGAATCTTTTATAGTGAAAAAACAGTAGGGTCAAATGTTTTGGCCAATTACACTGCACTACTACTTTCAGAGGCTGAATATGTTGCAGATAGAAGAACCCAGGATGAGACAGTTTGCATTCAGGGGTATTCAGAGAGCTGGGCATTCACTTGAGGTGGGCATAATCTCCAGGGACTGGACGTTTGTAGACAGTGTCCCCTGCACAAGAGTGGGGATGGGGAACCAAGGGAATTATAGACAGGTTAGCCTGACTTCTATTGTCAGGAAGCTCTTTAAAATGATAATCAGGGAGCAACTGGTCAACTTTCTAGAGTCCCATGGACTCCAGAACAGCATGAAGAATGGCTTTTTGAAGGGTAGATCCTGTCAGAGTAAAATTGTGGATTTCTTCAGTGCTGTGTCACAAGTGTTGGATAATGGTCAAGTGCTGGACATCCTTTATCTGGACTTTAGCAACTTTAACTCTGTACCCCACAAAAGGCTCATAAAGAAGCTGTAAGACTTAGATGTTGTTCAGAAAGTCACTAGATGGGTGTGGAATTGGCAGTGGGGAACCCAAAGGGTGATAATAAATGGTATATACAGTACTCTGAGGTCAGGGGAGTATGAACGAGGTTTCACGGTTGTCAAACTGAGGCTTGCTGTTCTTTAATGTGTTCATTTGTGAGATTGGAAAAGTGATCCAGGGCAAGATGTGTCTATTTACAGATGACAGATATGCAGTAAGATGCATAGGAGTGAACTGAAAAAGAGATCTGGGCAAATTGGAAAGGCAGTCCATGGTTTGGCCACGGAAATTTAATGCCAAAAAAAGTGAAAGGTTATGCCCTGGATGAGGGTGAAACTACAGACTGAATATGGGATAGATGGGGAATGACTGAAGCAAACCTCAGAAGAGAAAGATCTTGGGCTTATAAATAGTGGCAGCCTCAAGACCTCAGCCCAGTATATCAAAGTATATGGGAAAGATAGCAGGATGTTGGTGTGCATAGGTAAGGCCTTGTCAATCAGCCAAAACAAGGTGATCCTACTCCTGCAAGTTCTTGGTGAGGACCTGGAGTACTGTCTACAGTTCTGGAAGTGGTGCACCCACACCAGTGTGACAAGGAAAATGGCAAAAGAAACTTGTTGGGCAAAGATGGTTTGCATCTAAACAAGGATGGAGCACATCTATTAGGGATGTTGATTAAAGAATGAAATGGAATCCCTTTATTTAAACTAATAGCTAAGGGGAATGGACACCTATTTCTAGCAATACCATACCAAGCAGACCGTATAGGAAAAACAACATTAAGTGCCTACTCGGTAATGTGAGATGCCTGTATAATACGTTTAATGAATTTCAGGCCATATTGCACTCTGAGAGTATTGATGTAGCTTTAGTCATGGAACCGGGGTTAGATGATAAAGATAATTGGGCTATTAACATTCACGGTTGTGACATCATTAGAAAAGACAGAAAAAATAGGAAGGGGGATGATTAGCTGCCTTCTTATCTAGTGAAATTAAATTCATTGACATTACTGATAAAATAAAAACTGGTTGTGATGATACAGCAACACTATGGCTCCAGATTTTAAGGGGGTAATCACAAAGAATTTATTCTCGGACTGTGTTATAGACCACAATATACCACAATGGCTATTAATTTAAAACTAATTGAGGAAATAAATTGTGCACTTGAAATGGGAAAAGTAGTTCTCATAGGAGATTTCAACTTCCCCGACATTAACTGGGTACAAAGAAATTCGTCTTCAAAACAAAGCAGGGAATTTTTAGAATTTTGCTCAGAAAATAACCTGATTCAACATGTAACCACTCCAACCTGGTTACAAAATATTTTACATTTAATAATTACATCTGAAGATGTGTTATTAAACCACCCATAGGTAACAGCGACCACTCCACTGTAATCTTTTTGCTGGAACATCATAACAAACCAATAAAAGGTTGCACTGAGTTTTATCCGTACAAAACTGCTAACGAGGAGGGTATTGAACAAGATTTAGTAAATATTGATTGGGTTAAAGAAATAGTAGGCAAATCTATAGATGAGTCTTGGGAGTATATAAAAACAACAATACATAAGATCATAAATAAACATGTAAAGAAAGTTAAACAATATAAAAAGGGACATACATCAAAATGGCTATCCAAAGATATAAGCAAACTAATAAAAAAGAAAATAAGATGTACGATCAACACATAACAAACAAAACTGAATCAAATTGGTCCCTGTTTAAAACAATACAAAGAAAGTGTAAAAACAAAATCAATAAGGCAAAGAGAAACTATTTAGCCTCGACTGCAAACAAAGCAAACAGTAAACAATTTTATAGCTACATAAACTTATTTAAAAAAGATAATGAGGAATTAATCACCATTATTGAAAATAATCAATGTATCACAGACCCACCTCAAATGCAAATATATTTAATGATTATCTTTGCTTCATATACTGAAATCATACTCCAAATACATCAAATTCAACAAATATCAAAGATATAGGGACACATCACTTTACACAGGAAGAGATTCTAACTCAAATTGACAAACTAAAGGATATCAGTGAGCCAGGTTTAGACAGTATAACTCTGTTTATGTTGAAACTAATAAAAAAAACATATTTGGTTGCCATTAAAAATAATATATGAAAAATCTGAAAATAATGGCATAGTGCCAACAGAATAGAAAAAATTTAAAATTACCGCGATATTCAAAAAAGGTTGTAAATCTAATGTATCAAATTATAGACCAATAAGTCTTACGTCAATACCATGTAACATTTTGGAAACATTAATCAAATATAGAGTTCTACTGTAGAAGAACTTAAAAATATTCCTTTATTTGATCTTAACCAGAATGGTTTCAGACAAGGCCACTCATATTCTACCAACTTTATAAGTTTCTATTACAATGTTAGCAAAAGGTTAGATAGTGGTATCCCAGTGGATGTTATTTTGTTTGATTTTAGTAAAGCTTTTGACTTGGTCCCACATTGGGCCGTTAAACTAAAGTTAAACAAATATGGAATAAATAAACATATTATTAAATGGGTGGACAATTGGTTGGAAGCATGGACCCAGACAGTTTCTATTCATGGTCACCTTTCTAGAGAGAGTCCAGTAACTAGAGGTGTTCCTCAGGGATCAGTTATGGGACCAATCATATTCCAAATATTCATTGCAGATCTGGATGATAATGTCAGAAATATTATTATGAAATATGCAAATGATACCAAATTATGTGGCCCATTAGCACCATCGAAGAAAAAGAGGATTTTCAAAATGATATTGATACCATCTGTACATGGACCCATAAATGGGGTATGAAATTAAATCCCAATAAATGTTGTGTCCTACACATGAGTAGGAGAAACCATATACACTTATACTCTCAATGATGAGGTGCTGCCAAATAAAACCTCAGAAAAAGATCTGATCATAATAATTGACAACAAACTTTCATTTAAAGAACAGTGCAGCACAGTGATCTCAAAAGCCAATAGAACCATAATATCAATAAAAAAGAAATATAAAAAGTAAACATGCTAAATTACAGCTACCCTTGTATTTATCATATGTTAGGCCATTAATAGATTTTGGTAGCCAAATATGGTGCCCCAATACTAAAACAGACATAAATAAACTTGAAAGGGTACAATGTAGATATATCAAATCCATAGTATCATTGAAACATCTTCCTTATAGCAAAAGATTGAGTAGACTAGGCTTACATAGTCTAGAAATAAGAAGACAAAGGGGAGATATGTTACTGTATTATAATATCTTAAATGATCCTCTGTTAATGATTGAAATGAACATTGAATATAAAGAAGACCAGCATGGCACAAGGGGTCACCCACTTCAAATCAAAATCAATTTATATAAAACCAATAAAAGGAAATATTTCTATACTATGAGAGTGGCAAGCCTCTGGAATAGACCCCTGCTGGATGTAATTTCCAGTACTAGCAAAGACAATTTCAAAACAAATTTAGATAAATATATCGCATCATCTGGGAATTTGAACTACTACATCTTGTCTTAACGAAGCTACTTATGGGCTACAAGCCTTTTCTGCTCCTACAAACTTAGTGAACTTTGTGAACTTAGTGAGGGACATTAGGGCACCAGCACAAGGCGATCATTATGCCTGGCCATTGTGCCACCTGACCCCAGTTGCGCCCAATGCACCAGGACAAGTGTGGGCTATTTGCAGGGTCCTCTGCACCACCCAAAACTGTAATAATATCACCTCCACATCAGCGGTGTATGAAGAAAGTGGCATAACACCCCTAGAGCCCCGTCCATGCCAAGTGCTGCAAAATCCAATTCATCAGTATGACAGGTGAACTGGTTGTAGCACCCACATTATGGTGCCATAATGATGGCACCCATCTAATGGTATACTCAGGGATTTGGTCCAAAGGAGAGTAACTAAAATGATTCATTGCCAGCAGAAGAAGACCCATCTGGCTGACCTCAATATGTACCCACTGGAGGCCAAGAGAGAGTGAGGAGAGAAAATATTGAAACCTTTAAGTGCCTGAAGGGTATAAACAGGGTGGACAGGCAACAACTATTTTGGCTCAGTAAGGGGCCCATCACAAGACACCACAACTATAGGCTGGCAGGGGGAAATTTAGAAGGGATATGAGGAAATGCTTCTTCATGGTGAGAGTAGTGGAGAAGTGGAGGTATCTGCCAGTAGAGTTGGTCAATGTTAACATGGCAGAAAGCTTTAAGAGGGAGTGGGCTAGGCACAAAAGACTGGTGATGTTGATGGTGGAGAGGTTGAAGCGAATCGGGGGGGTAGTTCAAGTGGAACTGTTTATGACTGATCTGCATGAGATTAAGCAAGTGCTAGACTGATGCGGGCCTAGGTAGGAACCAGAAGACTGAATAGATCATGAGTCTTTTTCTGTCTGTAAACATCTATGTATCTATGTGTGTATTTTTAGGTACTATATGTATAGATTTTCTGAAGTTCACTATAGTATGCAAATGTGATAAGTGTAATGTTTCACATTAATCAGATGAAATCAGCTCAGTGTTTAAAATCATTTTAGGATTAGGAAATAGCTAGTTTTGTAAAACAGTTAAAGGTATATACATATATACAGTAGTTTGTTCTCAGATTAGAGGTGTTATTAGCAATACCAGAGCTACAGTATACTGTATGAATAGGAAGCCTAAACAGCAGGAGAGACATACCTAAGTGGGTTCTTTGATATCTACTAGGGGTCTAGCCGTCTCCTGAGACAGACTCTCAGACAAAATATCTTTGCTATAGAGGAGTTTTGAGGAGAGAGGTTTCACACCATCATCTAGATGAAACATGCATGTGCTGCTAGAGTCTTAATGAAAAGCAAACATATTTAAGAAAAGGAGAGTTCTGAAACCAATACATAGACCGGCAGTCCAAGAACTGGACTTGTATTATTATACATCTGAGAAGAACAGGAGAATGTGGGGGGGGGTGCATGACAGGTCTTTAAATACCTCTGCGGGATAAACAGGGTGGAGTGTGAGGAACTTTTTAGGTTGAGCACAAATGTGGTTACAAGAGGGAACACAGTGAAATTTGCAGGGAGAAAATTCATGAGGGAGGTGAGGAGGCATTTTTTCATGGAAATGGTTGTGATTAGATGTAACTGGTTGTTTAGGGAGATGGTGAAGGCAAAGACAGTGATGGGGTTTCAAACATGCATGAGAAAGGAACATGGGCATAAAGGAGAAATCACCCAGACAGGACAGGGAAGGTTAGGGGCCACATAGGACCCTTTGCCATGACATGGTGCAGGTATGGTTATTGCAGCCTTGATGAACCTTATGGTCATTTTCTGCTGACAAAATCTATGCTCCTATAAAACTGTCAATCAAATAGATAGGCACAATAGAATTGAGGGAAGTGAACAAATCAGCAAAAGCACAGGAAGAATCCATAAGTATCATTCATGTGAATATAAAGTACTTAATGAAAACCATTAAAGTTATTAAAACAATCTCTCAGTACAAACACATTAAGAAATACTTTTTCTCAGGAAAGGGGCATGTTCAAATTTATCATTCAGGCCAACGTGTTTAAGGTTCCTGGGTGGAATATCTAGAACTGATCCCTTCTGTAAAGACAGTTGTCATAGTCTTCTCTCCTTTTATTCTTACATACCTTCTGTTCCATGTAATAGTGATGCATCTGTGACCATATATTCAACAAATAGTGGTTCATAGTCAGGTTTACAGCAGTAGAGCTGTGATTTTAAGTAACGTTCTTTATCCAGTGCACACTAAAGGCTACATTTACAGTTTTGCAAACAACTGAGGATTAATTAAGTGGGCTATTCTGTAAGGAAACAGCTAGAGTCTTCAGTAGCTATAGCATTGATGACCTGGGGATTTCTGTGCTTTTTGTGGCAATATATAGCTTGATGAAATGAAAAGCTTTAAAAACAAACATTTATTGCTGCTTACTGGACCCAAACACATACTTAGAAAACAAAAAGATTAGATAACAAAGATTACACAATGGCAACCAAGAATGATGGCATCTGATTGGTTGAACTGGGACTGGACCCATGATGTTATCCGAGTACAACATCATGGGTCTAGTCCCAGTTACACAGAAGACTGCATTAAGTAAAAGTCATTGCATGCAGCCCGTTTTGCTGCTTCGCGCTCTGCAGTTCACTTCACTCGCTCTGCAGCCACCAGCCATCTTCAGTGTCCCAAAAAAAAAAAGGCAACAGAAACAAAAAACAACAACCATTTTACACTCCCCACCAAAGTCTCTTTCTCCTATTTAAAAAAATAAACCTGCAGCTGAAAGCGTGATTAGATACAATGGCAACAATCACAGTCGGACCAAGTGCACCCAGTGAGTGACCGAGCGAGCAACTGAGTGTTTAAACAGTCACCGCGCGGCTGTCTGTAATGCTCACTGGCTCAACACACTGTCTTCTGTTTTTTTTTTTTAATTTAACTTCACCATAAAAACGCAGTCCAAAAAATCCTCCCTACCTCCTCCTTCCAGGCTCTTTCAGACAGCAGTGGGTGGCACACTATAAGACAGATGGGTGGGGGATGGGGGCATGGCAGTCCCAATTCTCATTCAGAACCACAATTAAAAGTCAGTCATAGAAACACAGAGGAAAACAACATAAATACCATCCCAAAAAGGTGAAAACACAGCATAAACAAAGAAGCAAAGGGCATATTAACAACGAGTGGCACCAGCAAAGGTTGCTATGGGACTGTACAGCCACTGAAAAAGCACTTCAGCTCCACCTGCTAGCTAAATCAGCACTACTTTTTCATAATGTAACCCTACCCATTCAAAATATGACAAAAAAATGTACTTAAAAGGCACTTTTTTTCTTTTCTTTTCTTTTTTTTAAATGAGCCATTGTATAATAGCAATAATGCACTCCAGGGTGTGTGTTGTGCTGGGATAACATCACTTCTGGGGTGATTAGTCACACTCGGCCTGCAGCCTCGTGCCTAATCACCCCAGGTGTGACGTTATCCCAGCACAACATACACCTTGTCGTGCATCATTGCTTAATTAATTTATTTGAGGCTAGAACATCAGGTTCCTAACAGCAAATTGCTGCTGCAGCAGTTTTTTACTCATTGAATTAATGATCAGCAGTACATCATTGTCCCATGGAGCAGGAATCATTGTAGAAAAAGATCAATAAAAAATGTGACCTTTGAGAGCTCCAGGGGCCATAACACTAGCAGGCAAATTTAGAAAAACACCCTAATAGCAAGCAAAGGTGAGGGCAAACACTAGGACTACATGCACACACACACACACACACACACCAGAACACTGCCTAACATAAGTTTTTGCAAATTTTGACTAGTACTCCTTAAACAATTTCCTTACCTTTTGTGCTTGTACACTATTAAGTCTATCCTCAATACTAAAGTGTGTTGATACAGATTGACTGACATATTGACAGACAGATAGAATGCTATGCACTTCACCTTGTAAAAATCTTCACTACTCCTGCTCCACTTGTGTCTCCCAGCTGTGGCCACTGATGCTATTTTTCTCCCGTTTGCCTCTCTTTGCTAATTGTTGGAGTCAGTATTCTTAGGAACCCCAAACATTTAGGCCATGATTTTCAGAAAGCATGATCTGCCTGCAACAATTTCTATCTGAATTTATTTATTTTAAAAGTATCAGTTGGTAAAGACACACTGAGCCAAGGCTTGTTTCCAGGTGTGACCTGGGGCAGGGGAAATGGAGTAGACACAGAACAGTAAAACTACAACGTGTACAGAAATGAAAAATACAATAAACAAGTCAAATCCCAGATGAGTCAGTTAAGTTCACAATTGCAATTATGAGCAAAATGTGCAAGAATGCTACAAGTGTGCAGTTCAAGATGGATGTGGAGGAGAGTCCAAGGGAGAGAGCATAATTTGCCCAGATTTGGGGGACCTAGGTTGGGGGGGCAGCAGAGGTGGGAAAAGGAGGTCAGGGTGTCAAGCAGGGAGTGATGGGTGCAGAAGGGAGCAAGTATAAGCCTTTGCAGGTTTCTAAAGGCAGGGAGCAAGTGGAAGAGTCAAAGGGAGAAGGGCAGCAGATTCCAAAGGACAGAAGGCCATAGGGGTGTATTTATTGGCCCTGCCACTTTAAGAACCAGCAATATTAATGAGCCTTAGCTGGTCTGAAGGGACTATCCCCCTGATGAAGCACTATGTGTGAAATCAATCGGGGTTCCTTGTTAGCATCGGCCTGTATGAGGACGCAATGTGGCGGCATGATCGAATCACTTTTTTGGTGAGAAATAAAAGTTTTTGGAATTGCAGTTGGTGTGGTGTGGATGTTGTGGCCCGGTTTACTTTGTTGTTTTAATCTAGCACACACCTAAGCAGTCTGAGCTGTATTGTTGTCGGCTATTGTTACTTTATTACTTGCTCACCGCTAGCTGCAGGCTGTACTTCTATACCGCCAGCCATTTATCTCTCGCCTCTGACCTGTTTGTTAATTGCAGCATCAAGCATTGACAGTAGGGATTTCATAGTGAAATTTTCCTTTATTTGTCAGCTCTTTGGTTTTTGAAAAACACTAAAAATGAGCATAGTGTACACATATATTGTGACATGGACAGCCAGTTCTGAGTGCTGTAGTATCATTTTTGTAAAATCAAAATGGGTTATGAACTGTCTGTCATGAGAGATACTGAAAATCTGTTGCTCACCCCCCCCCCCAGGTTTCAGCTGAAAAGATGAAAGCCATGAGAAAATGCTGAAACAGCATGTGAGATCACACACACTGACACAAGTTTTAGATACCAGGTGTTACATGGCAGGCCTGAAGCTAATGACAGAGTAGAACAGACCGTGATCAAGGATATTCTGTTTGTCTGAGTTAATTATAGCTGTAGTTGCAAAATGGGAAATCAATATCCCTTTTATGACATTAGGAGAGAAAACCAGGTTTAGTAAACTGGTACGAAATCATAAAGATGCTTTCATGTCCTGGTAAGGGGAAGCTTATCATGAGATCAAAGAAATTTCATTTGGAGAACTTGAGTATGCTGAGGTTGCAGAATTTAATACTTGGAAAAGACATCATGTTTTTAAAGATATATTTTTTTTATATACTCTGACAGGGAGGAGCTAGGTGACCTCATGCAAAATAGTTGGGGAAAACCAGCTTTTTAATTATTATTCTGTTTTCCTTCAGGGACACTTTTATCTAGACTCTGACAAAGAAATATATGTAAGCACCTTTAAACAGGTATTTAGAAAGAGAGATAAATCTAAATATTGTTGTAGGAAATTGCACTGTTTAAACCTTGTTCTTTTAAAAGATTTGTATGTCTTGTGATATATAGTTCTGTATTTTGTGTTTTACATATTTTTATCTATTTTAGTAAAACTCTTTTTAGAGCATACTTAGTCTGTCTTTGAATTTCTTTTCATTTGTAAGAAAAATATATATGGCTATAGCAGACACTAGGCATAAGCTTGAATGGTGATACCAGACTGGAATGAGAAGAGTTTTCAATCTGAGGTCTTTATTACAGTTTTTAAGGGTTCATTTCTGCACACCTAGTTAGGTGCCCGTAAGCAAAGATATCTAGCCCCTCCCCCGAAGACAGATATATCTGAGCCTATACATTGGGTATACTAGCAAGAGGTTCACAGTTTGAATCCCTCTAAGACTGGAGACCAAAGGTTGATCCGAACTCACAAAACAGACAAGAGGGTTACCTTGTTCTGTTAAACTGTTCACAAGACTGCGCTCGGAGGTTGGCACTGTGGGAGTAGAGGGCTGACCTGCTGAGTGGGTTTGTGGCAGGTATGACTTCTGGTATCTTCAGAAACATGCAGACAGATAGGAGAGGTGGCAGATTAATTTTCTACAAATGTATTTGTAGCAGCAAGAGAGCAGCAGGAGAGGCTGATCTGTTTTATGATGACATATGTACATCCAGTGATGTGGGGGGCCACAAGAAAATGACGACAGAACAAGACACACACAAAATATAGCAGAGATTAAGTCTGCTTTTTTGTAGTTGGAGAGAGTAACAGTCTGTGGATGCAGAAAATACTGGAGTAAGATCATGCTAGAGTCTTTCCAGCGGGTGGGTCATTCCCTGAGAGGCTTGTATGTTACAAAAACACCAGGTTATGGATCGGAGAGACAGATATTTATGAATGACTGGAAATCGTCCTTGCAAATTGGGATTGATGCCCTTATGTGTACAATAATTAAGGACTATGATGCACGGCAAGAGGATGTGAATACAGACATTGAAAACAAAGAGGAAATTGTGCTGCAATTTAAAGAGCACCCAGAGTTTCAAGTCTTTGGCAAAACACTTTAAGAGACAGTACAAAAGGAGGATGATAAAATGAAACACACGAAACTGAAGAAATTTGAGTGTGACCACCAGGACTGTCTACATGATAGTCTTTGACTGGAACAAAAAGAAAAATAAGGGTCACCATAGCCAGAGCTAAAATAGGAGGAGCAACCAGCAATACTCATAGCCATGATCCACACTAAAAAACAGAGGTCCATCACCCAACTTGGAGTTGAAATTCAGCAGAGGAAGGCAGGCAGCTGGAGCTAGAAGAGAAGTACTTTCTCTGTACTGTTTGTTTTCTTTTAGGATTGAGGTAGCATTTAATGAGACGGCAATGTGTGCTGTGTGATTTAAACAGTGTAACTGCAAAACAGAAGATTTTGTCTTGGCTGGGAGGAGTGGGGGGAATTTAACTGAGGGAGGGAGAGGGTGTAAAATACACAGGAGGGGGTGGTCACATGACTCGGACCAGTCAATAGCGGGGTCTGGATCCAATTATATTTCAAAGGGAACCAAGTGACCCTGAAGCTTTAGTGACTCTGAAGCTTGAGTGCCATGAAGCAGGAGTGTAGCATCTTGAGTAGCATCTGCAGATTGGACAGCAGGCAGTGGGCCACACTGGTAGACAGGGCAGAGCCTAACTGAGAGCATCGCATATTTCCTGTACAGACATGGGGAGTCCAAGTTGGGGGAAGGGTTCTATGGAGTAGGGTAGGACCAGGTTAAGGGAGGAGAAGATGTGCAGGGGCAGTCAAATAGGGCAGGAGATGGGAAAGGTTGTATGTTGCCAAGGTTGTGGAACAGCCATATTCCTTGGAGTAGCTTGGAGGGCAAGGGGTTGTAGGGGGTGTTGCCAGGTGGGCCAGCTCAGGCAAGAAATAGGGTGGCTGAGGAGGGAGCTGGAGGCATGGAGGAGACAGAATAGGGAGGAACACAGCCAGGAGATGAAACTAATGAGGCATACAAAAGAGATCAAAACAGGCAAAAATAAGGGGGAACTACATGGGACAGCAGGAGGGCCACAGAAACTGGTGCAGCCAAGGGAAGAAAGTGATGACTGGAGGGGGGTCAGGCACAGGGGCATGACTAAGACTGGGTCAGAGCAAAGATATCTACCTGTGGGAAGGGGGACTAGACTCATTCAAGGAAAGGAGATTAGCACTGCAAACAGATTCTCAGTGTTGGCTAGTCTGGAAGACCAGTTAGCAGAGAGGAGGGAAGCTACAGTGAAGGAGCAGGAAGAGGATGCTACAGGGGAAAAGGTACACAGCAGAGAGGCAGTAGGCAGTACACCAAGAAGACACAGTGGCAGGGGAGGGGCAGTGAGATGATGATGTTGCAGTCTCTCTGGAGGGAAGGAAGGAGCAAGGAGACAGGAGGACAGGGGAAGCAGCAGGCAGCCCGGAGAAGGCTAAGGCTAGGGAGAGGAGGGGAGTCTGAGTGGGGAAGGGCCACATTGCCACATTTCAGGAAAGACACGGGGAAGTAATACCAGAGGAGGTGGTAGTGTGGTGGACAGAGCAACAAGCGAGTGCAAAGGGGAGGTTCCACAGATGAAAAATAGTTTGGAGGTGGAGGTCAGTTGCCCAGTCATATTTGCAAGGGTGGAGAGGACAGGGCAAAGGTTAGGGGAGGCAAAGGGGAGGCGAGATGAGGGGATGAAAGGGCCTCACAAGTTGGGGGACAGGGGAATGGAGGGCAACAAGAAGGTGAGCAGGATAAGCGTCAGATAGTCATAATTTTAGGGGAGTCTATACTTAAGGGTATAGGATGGGGGGAAGGGGTGCCAGAAAAAGTAACATCCGGGCAGAATGCATGCCAGGCATGACAGCGAGTAGAGTGGGGCAACATATGGGCAGATATGTGGGGAAAGTGGGGGGGGAAGCTGCACATTGTGGTGCACCTGGGAACAAATGATCTGGAAGGGAGAAGGATAGAGGAGGTACAAGACAGCTTCAGGAAAATGGGAAAACTATGCAGCAAAGAGGAAACAATGGTAGCCTTCTGAGAAGTTCTGCCAGTGCCAAGGGCTAGTATAGACAGGAAGAGAAGAATCAGTGATTTCAACAAGTGGCTGATGGAATGGTGTGGGACCAAGGGGTATGGATTGGTGGGGGACTAGGGTAGCCCATGGGACAACACAGATCTTTATGCAGGGGAGAGATACAAGGCTACGTAGATACATAGACAGTGTCAGCAGATAAGGGCCTATGGCCCACCCAGTCTGCCCATTTGAGCTTGTAAGTTCACTTTATGTTTTCCTAGAAGTCTGTTGCCCCTTAACCCTGACCTCCAGAATTCCTTGATGTCTATCCCATGCATTCTTAAATGCTGTGATTCTTTCAGCCCCACCACTTCCTCTGGCAGGGTGTTCCACTAGTCCACCACCCATTCTGTGAAGAAATTCTTCCTCATGTTTTCTATGAATCGTCCTCCCTCCAACTTCATCCCATGCCCTCTAGTCCTGGAACATCTTTTTTGCTCAAAAATGGTGTATTCCTGCATCCTATTCCTCCCTGTGAGATACTTGTATATCTCTGTCATATCCCCTCTCTCCATCCTCTCCTCCCGGGAGTACATATTCAAGTCCTTCAACCTGTCGTCATAGGACTTGTGATACAATCCATGTGCCATCTTTGTTGCCCTCCTCTGAACCTTCTCTACCCTGTCTATGTCCTTACATAGGTAAGATCTCCAGAACTGTACACTGTACTCCAGGTGGGGCCTCACTAGTGTCTTATATAGTGGAATTATGACCTCCCTTTTCCTGCTGGTGATGCCCCTGCCTATGCATCCCAGCGTCCTATTTGCTTTACCTGCTCCCTTGTTGCACTGTTTCCTTACCTTGAGGTCATCAGAGATGATAACCCCAAGATCCCTTTCCTGCTCGGTGCATGCTATATCCTCACCCCCCAACTGGTATATTGTGCCAGGGTTTTTGTGCCCCATATGCATTGTCTTGCACTTTTTTGCACTGAATTTCAGCTGCCAAACCCCTGACCATTCTTCAAGTTTCTGCAGGTCCCTTCTCATTCTATCTACACCCTCTGGTGTGTCTATTCTGTTACAGAGCTTTGTGTCATCAGCAAACAGGGAAATTCTGCCTTCTAGGTCCTGCGCAATGTCAATGATGAAGATGTTGAATGGGACCGGTCCCAGCACTGATCCCTGTGGTGCCCTACTGGTCACTCTTCCCTCTGTGGAGTGACAGCCATTTATCACCACCCTCTGTGTCCTGTCACCCAGCCAGTTACCTACCCACCACACTACTGTCCTACCCACACCCATATTCCCCAGTTTGTGTAATAGTCTTCTATGTGGCACAGTGTCAAAGGCCTTGCTGAAGTCCAGATAGGCCATGTCCACTGCCCTCCCCTGATCCACCTCCCTAGTCACCCAGTTGAAAAATTCAATGAGGTTGGTCTGACATGACCTCCCCCTGGTGAAACCATGCTGCCTTGGGTCCTGTAGTCCATTGACAACCAGATGTTCCACCGATCTCTCCTTCAGTAGTGCTTCCATGATCTTCCCCACTACCAGGGTGAGTCTGACTGGTCTATAGTTCCCCACTTCCTCTTTCTTCCACTTTTGTATAAGGGGACTACATCTGCTGTCCTCCAGTCTTTGGGTACCTCCCCGGTTTCCAGTGATCGGCAAAAAAAGGATTGCCAGAGGTTCAGCCACTACCTCTCTTAGTTCTTTAAGGACAATGGGGTACACCCCAACTGGCCCCATTGCTTTATCAACTCTTATTACTTCCAGTTCCTTCAGGACCCTTTCTCGTGTAAAGGGACTTGTGTCCATTTCTGCACCATTCCCACCCCTTGTACTCCCTTCAGACCTATTACCCTCCTCTTCCTCAGTAAAGACTGAGCAGAAATACCTGTTCAATATGTCCGCTTTGCTGTTGTCATCATCCACGCGGCCTCCATCCTCCCCTTTCAGTCTCACTATCCCTCCCTTTGCCTTTCTTTTTTCATTTATGTACCTGTAAAAGGTTTTGTCCCCTCTACCCACTGATTTTGCAATGTGCTGTTCTGTCTGAGCTTTGGCTTCCCTTACTGACCTCCCTGCCTTCCTTTGCTTTTCCTGGTACTTCTCCCTATCCCCTTCTGTCTGTGTCTTTTTGTATTGTCTGAATGCAATCTTTTTGGCTTTCACTTTCTCCGTTACCTCCTTGGAAAACCATAATGACCGCCTCATCCTTTTCCCCTTGCTAACCTGCTTAATGCATAATTCTGTTGCTCTTGTAATCCCCGTTTTAAATACTGCACACTGTTCCTCAACCCCTGATTCCTGCCTAATTCCCCTTAACGCCTCTTTCAAGCATCTCCCCATTTTCCCAAAGTCTGTCCCCTTAAAATCCAGGATACGTGTTTTTGTGTGGTTTGGTTCTGATCCTTCTGTAATTTCAAACCACAATGATTGGTGGTCACTGTTCCCCAGGTGCTCCCCCATGGTTATCCCCATCACATTGTCCCTGTTTGTGAGCACAAGGTCCAGTATTGCCTTCTGCCGAGTTGGTTCCATGACCAGTTGCTTGAGGAAGGCACCTTGAAGGGAGTCCAGGATAAATCTGCTCCTAGTTGATGCTGCTGCTGGGATGCTCCAGTCCACGTCTGGAATATTGAGGTCTCCACCAGCACTACCTCACCCTTGTCTGCCATCCTTTGGATGGATAGCATCAGCTCCCTATCTGTTTCTTCCTCCTGGTCTGGTGGTCTATAGACCACACCTGTGTGGATGGCTGGCCCCATTTTCCTTTCCAGCTTAACCCACAGTATCTCTCCCCATTTTGTTCCTCCTGTATTTCTCTGGCCCTTATATCATTTTTCACATAAAGTGCCACTCCTCCTCCTCCCTTTCTACCTGCCCTGTCTCTTCTGAATATGTTGTAGCCAGGTATGGTCATCTCCCAGTCATGGTTATCATTACACCAGGTTTCTGTGATGGCCACAATGTCCAGGTCTGACTGCACCATGACAGCTTCCAGATCCTCCATCTTGTTGCTAAGGCTCCTGGCATTGGCACACATGGCTTTCCATGATTTGACCTCCCTAGACTGTTTAGCTATTCTACTCCAGCCCCTTCCTTGGTTGTCCTTTATCCCTGGTTCTCCCTGCTGTCTGCCCTTCTGTTGAATGTTGCCCCTTTTCTGCCTATCCACCTCTTGGGCGCTTATCTCCATCTTTTGCACATTGCTTTGTAGAGAGATCCACTCCTCTGGTTCATTGGTTCCACTGCTAGCTGTGTGGGGTGGACAATTAGGTAATCTCCTTGCTGGCCTGCCACCCCCTTGGCTAGTTTAAATGCGTGTCCATGTAGCATTTAAACTTATCATTGAGTGCTTGGATTTCCCTCCAGGTTGGATGCAGGTCGTCAGGCTTGAACAAGCCTCCATCCCTCCAGGTAGGTCCCCAGTCACCAATGAATCCAAACCCTTCCTCACAGCACCAGTTCTTCAACCATGAGTTAAAGTTCCTGGTGCATACACCCCTATGTTCTCCCATGCCTCTCGCAGGAAGTACTTCTGAGAAGGTGACAGAAGTAGCTACTTGCTTGAGACCCCTCCCCAATTTCCTAAACTCTTCCTGAACTTCCTTTGGCTCCCAATTCACCAGGTCATTAGTACCTAGGTGGATAATGACATCCAGTTCATCCTCCCATCTTGTCTTCCCAGTGATCCCCAGGATCTTCCTCCCATCCCTCCATGCCATGGCACCTGGTAGGCACCTCACCTCCCTGTCCTCCCCTTCCTGTGTTCCTAGTTGGATCCCTCTTATGATGGAGTCCCTCACAAGGATTTGCTTCCTCCTCCTCCTCTGGAGTCCACTGTTCTCCCCACTGAGGTCACCTACTTGGCTAACCTCCACATCCTTTCCTTCCACTTCTCTGTGTACCTCTGTTTGGTTGTCCCTGTTTGCCAGTGTGGCATATGAGTTCTTGAGTGCAATAGGATCTGAGATGTGCCTCTGCCTAACTGCTCTAACCTTCCCCGAGCCCACTGTCATCCAAGTGCTCCTCGTTCTCGGCATCCTTTGAGGCAGAGGCATTGGACTGGGTGGTCTCTGGGTAGGGGTGATGGTACTTCTGACCACTCTGAGTCTGGCTACCTCATCCCATAGTCTAGAGAGATGCATGCAGATAGGGCAGCACCTCAGCGTCCAGAAGGTCTGCCTGAATATGGCTGCCCCGCAGTCACTGCATTGTACCACTCCCCACATTATAGTGCACTTATATGGCCATTCCAGTACTTGTCTGTTACTGAAGCTCTCCTAGTTCCCCTTTTTATTAATTTACTGTCCTAAAAATCCTGCCACCGATCCTTAGATACTTTTCTTTAAACACGGAAAAAATAAATAAAAATTAAGTCAAAACACTTGTGCTGAGGGCAGGTTTCTTCCCCCTTATGCCCCTCCTACTCCACAACCCCTACTATCCCCTGTGCTTAGCTCCTGTCAATCAGATTTAACAGGGCATATAATTAATAGTGAGGGCCGGGGGTGAACATTTGTAGCAATTAAAGACATCAAAGGAATACACCACAACTATAGGCACACCAAACTAGGTTTTAAATTTTCAACAGCCCACAAACAATTCTAAGTAAAGACAGCAAAGAAATTACAGTGTCACTAAAAGCCCACAATCTAAGTTTAAAACAAAAATAGCAATGAACAGTTACTGTAAAGCACTGAAATTAATCTGTTTCCTTCCCCTTCTGGGTTTTGGCTTACACCTCAGCAGGGCAGAGTCACAGGTGTTGAAGTAGAAACTGGGGGATTTTATCAATGAGAAGTATCATTTAAACTAGGTAGGGGGAGGCATTGGAGCTGGGAATCACCAGGAGAGGGGGTCCCATGGACCTTCCCTCACCACAGGGATTGATACGACCTTAGGTGAAATAGGGATTGGAGTGCAGAGTAAGGAAGGAGGGAGGATAGGAGCAACATGAGAATGGTTTCACTAAATGGTAGGAGTCTGGGGAACAAGTTGGTAGAGTTGCAGGCATTGATGGAAGAGGGGGAGGTGGACATAGCTGCCATTACTGAGATGTGGGCAACCAGGCACCATGACTGGGACCTAACCATCCCAGGGTACAAACTATTCCAGAGGGATAGAGATAAAGGGAAGGCTGGTGTGGTTGCCATTTACATAAGGGAAGGGATCTGATGTAATAGGGAGGAAGGGGAGGAGGGCAGGTCGGAAGTAATCTGGCTGCAACTCCATAGCCAGAAAGGGACCAAGATCTGTCTGGGGGTTATTTATAGACCTCCAGCCCAGAAGGAGGACATCAACAGGGAACTGGGGAGCAGATAAAGAGGCATAGTGGCAAAGGGAGCACAGTGGTTGTGGGGGACTTTAATCTACCGGGGGTGGATTGGCGCATCCCAGCAATCACTTGCACCAGGGAATGGATCGGATTCCTTACCCAGAGGGCAATGGAGCCAATGAGTGAGGGGAATATGCTAGACCTGGTACTGGAAGATGGGGAACAGGCCATGACAAAAACTAGGGTCCTTGACTTAAAAAAGGGCAGACTTTGGCAGGATGGGACACATACTAGAAAGCATATGGCAAGCATCCTCCCAGAAATGGACACGGAACAAAAATGGGCAGTCATCAAGGCAGGACTGGCTGAAGCCACTAAAACTTGTGTCAAAGGCCAGAGCAACAAAGCCAGAACCAAGAAACTAAGTTGGATGAGTAGAGAGGTAGTGGAGAAGGTAAGGAAAAAGAGGAATGCATTTTGAACCTACATGAGATCCAACAGGGTAGAAGACCGAGAACATGTGAAGAAATCCAGAGAAGTAAGCAGAGCGGTAAGGGCAGCAAAGGCAGCTAGGGAATGGAGGTTAGCACAGGAGATCAAAGAAGGAGAAAAGGATTTCTTCAGATACAGTATATCAGTGAGAAGAGGAAGAGCAAGGATCAAATTGCTAGGATCAGGAGGGGAAGTGGGTGGGTAGAAAAGGGGGCTGAGCAGGCAGATGTACTTAATGAATACTTATGTTCAGTCTTCACCCAGGAAAGGGATGGGTCTGTACCTGAGAGGAAGGGTGAGGTAGGAGAGGGTGGGGGAGAAGCAACCATGGATGGGGAAATCATGGTGGAAAGGGTGAGGGAGGGAGGGCCTTAAGTCCCTGAAGGTGGACAAGGCACATGGGTCAAACAGAGTACACCCCAGGGTGCTGAGAGAGTTGGCAGAGGTCCTGGCAGGGCCATTGGTGGACCTATTTAATACCTCTCTGAACTCGGGGTGCATACCCAAGGACTGAAGGGAAGCACATGTGGTACCTCTCCATAAGAGTGGGCCCAAGGATGAACCGGGGAACTACAGACCGATGAGCCTTACTGCAATTGTGGAAAACTGAGATAGACAGTCCTCAAGGGAAGACTGGTGCAATTTCTTGAGGATAACAATCTCCAGGACAGCAGGCAGCATGTGTTTGTCTCAGACAGATCCTGACAGATTAACTTGGTTGATTTTTATGATGGGTTACGAGGGCACTGGACAGGATACACATGGTGGATGTCCTCTACCTGGATTTCAGCAAGGCCTTTGACTCGGTACCACACAGTAGGATGACCTGCAAGTTGAAGAGTCTGCTGGGAGCAGGGACAAAACTGGTCAGATGGGTCAAGAACTGGCTGCAGGGTAGACAGCAGAAGGTAGTAATGGGGGGGGCATCTGAACCCAGGGCAGTAACAAGTGGTGTACCACAGGGCTTGGAGCTGGGACCAGTTCTGTTTAACATTTTCATAGCCGACATTACAGTAGGAATTAAGAGCAAGATCAGACTGTTTGCAGATGCCACAAAGATTTGTGTCGAGGTAGATGGGGGGGGGAGTACTTCAGGAGGATTTGGCAAAACTGGAGGAATGGTCTCACACTTGGCAGCTTGGTTTCAATGCCAAGAAGTGCAAAGTGATGCATTTAGGAGGCAAGAACCCAGGACACAATTACTGGCTGGAGGGTGTCCCATTAACAAAATCCAAGGAAGAGAAGGATCTGGGAGTGCTGGTAACTGGGGAGATGAACCACTGTGCTCAGTGTAGGAAGGCAGCAGCAAAGGCAAACAGGATTGGTCAATACCAGCAGGAACATCTGCCAGAACTATACACATAGTGGATTCCCTGTAGGGGGATGGCCTCAAACAACTGGTACAACAACCCACAAGAGACAGGGCTATCCTAGATCTAGTACTGACTAACAGGGATAGGATCACAGATCTCCAGGTAGAAGGTCACCTGGGGGCCAGTGACCATCACATGGTATGGTTCAATTTGGCCACTAGAACTAAATCATCCCATTCCAAGGCAAAAGTATGGGGCTTCAGAGGAGCTGACTTTGATAAGATGGCCAACAGAGTTAAACTAGCCCTGGCAAGAAAAAATACAGGTGAGGGGGTACAGGCAAAGTGGGCAAGCATTAAGGATGCAATACTTGAAGCAACATCCCATTGTGTTAGAGAGAAAAGGAAGTGCAAAAGAAGAAGGAAAGCACTTTGGTTCTCAAAAATAGTAGCAGAAAAGATCAGAGCCAAAAGGCTGGCCTTCAGAAAATATAAGGGAGCGCAGCGGGATGAAGATAGGGAGGCATACCAAACTTCCTTAAGGGAAGCAGGGAAGGCAGTAAGGCAGGCAAAGGCCCAAATGGAGGAAACACTAGCACAAACAGTAAAAGAAGGTGACAAGACTTTCTATAGATACATTAGTGAAAGAAGAAAGCCCAGAGGAGGTATTGCTAAGATCAAAGGGGATAAGGGGGCGTGTGAGGTGGTGGACCATGTAAAAGCATCTATCCTAAATAGATACTTCTGCTCAGTATTTACCGAGGAGAAGGTAGGGCAGGGCCCACAGCTCAGAACCATGGACATGGGGGGAGGGAGGTGTGCACTAGTCCCTTCACAAAAGAAAGGGTCCTACAAGAGCTCGATAAGCTCTGGGTAGACAAGGCAATGGGACCTGATGGCATACATCCCAGGGTACTAAAGGAGCTAAGGGTGGAACTAGCAGAGCCATTATCAGAACTGTTTAGTGAGTCTGAGCACAGGAGAGGCCCCAGAAAACTGGAGAAGGGCTCATGTGATCCTGCTCCACAAGAGTGGCAGCAGGGAGGAGGCAGGGAACTACAGACCAGTCAGTCTTACCTCAGTAGTAGGCAAGATTATGGAGGCAGTCCTTAAGGAAAGGATAGTGCAACACCTGGAATCCATAGGAGCACAGGATCCAAGACACTATGGGTTTACAACAGGAAGATCCCGTCAAACTAATCTCATAGATTTCTTTGACTGGGTAACCAGAGTGTTGGACCAAGGGGGAGCAGTTGATGTAGCCTACCTTGACTTCAGCAAAGCTTTTGATACTGTTCCACATAGAAGATTGATTAATAAGCTGGGAAGGCTCGAGGTGGGTCAGAAGTTAGTTAACTGGGTGGCAAACTGGTTGATGGGCAGAAAACTGAGAGTGGTGGTAGATTGTATACAGTCAGAAGAGATGCAAGTCACAAGTGGGATACCTCAGGGATCAGTCCTGGGGCCAGTCCTCTTCAATATCTTCATCAGTGACATTGCAGATGCACTGGAGGGTAAGGTTTGTTTGTTTGCAGATGACACCAAGATCTGCAACAGAGTAGATGATCCAGATGGGATGGGCAGAATGAGAAGAGATCTGGATAAACTGGCAAAATGGTCAGAAGAGTGGCAATTGGGGTTTAATGCAAAGAAGTGCAAGATCATGCACACAGGGAAGAGAAACCCTGAAGCCACCTATAGTTTGAGAGGGAAGTTGCTGGCAGTCACAAGGGAAGAAAGAGACTTGGGTATCATCATTATCACACATGACCTGAAATCATCCAAGCAGACCACTAAAGCAGTAGGTAAGGCTAGGGGGATGTTGGGGTGTATTAGTAGGGGTATCACAAGTCGTAAGAGGGAGGTAATAATCTCTCTTTACAAGACACTGGTTAGGCCCCATCTGGAGTACTGTGTGCAGTACTGGAGGCCACACCTTCACAAGGACATTAACCAAACTGAGGCAGTCCAGAGAAGGGCAACCAAAATGGTGCAGGGACTGCATCAGAAAACATATGAGGACGGATTAAAGGAACTCAATATGTATACCCTAAAGCAAAGGAAGGAGAGAGGTGATATGATTGAAACATTCAAACACCTTAAGAGCATTAACAAGGTGAAAGAGTCTAACATGTTTCAATATAAGAAAAATAGCAGGACAAGAGGACACAGCATGAGATTAGAGAGAGGCCGATTATGGGGTAATGTGAGGAAGTTCTTTTTCACAGAAAGGGTGGTGGATGCATGAAATGGCCTACCTCAGGAAGTGGTGGATATGAATACAGTACAGGGCTTCAAACAGGCATGGGATAGGCATAAGGGAGCAATACAGATAAGTATGACTAGACAGGCCTTTGACAGAGCAAAGGCCGATGGCACATTCATAAGGCAGAAAAAGAAATGGGCAGACTGGATGGGCCTTGCGGTCCTTATCTGCCATCAACTTCTATGTTTCTATATCTATGCTAGGGTGCATAGCAAGGGGGATTACTTATAGGACTGGGAAGATCATCTTGCACCTGTACAAGTCCTTGGTAAGACTGCAACTAGAATATTGCATGCGATTCTGGTGCCCCTACTTGAAAAGAGACATGAAACTACTCGAGGGAGGTACAGTGCAGGGCAAGAAAAATGATCCTGGGGATTGGGGAACAGACCATATGAGGAGAGACTGAGAGAGCTCAATATGTATACCCTGGAGGAAAGAAGGGAGAGAGAGAGGTGATGTGATTGAGACCTTCAAGTACCTGAAGGGTTTGAACAGAGTAGACACCAGGTATATGTTCAGGTGTATGTTCAATCTGAAGGGTGGAAGGGAAACCAGGGGACACTCTATGAAGTTGGAAGGGGCAGGTTCAAGAGGGAACTGAGGAGGCATTATTTCACAGAAAGGGTGGTGGCAGGGTGGAACGCTCTGCCAGACAAAGTTGTATCACTGCAGAGTGTTGGGGGCTTCAAGAGGGGGGTGGGACAGATTCAAGAGGAGGGTACAAACCGGGAAGGAGCGGGAGATGTGGGGAGGGCATATGGGGGGGGCCGCTGCAGTCTAATGGACTGAAGTGCTGCACGCTTGAGCAGACTAGATAGACTGAATGGCCTGTAACTGCTGGCAATTTCATATGTTCATAACTACAAATTACAATACCTTGAATGGTGAGTCTGAAAATGAGGATCTTTTTTTAGGAGAAACATCAGAGCAATGGTCAGACACCTAATGGAACCAACAGAATGTACAATTTCAGGAACCAGCACAGAACCTGAAACAACCCAGGAGCACAAATACAATTCCATCTACCAACAGCAGAGGAAGCCAACAAAAAGAGGTGGTTGGAAACATAAATACCGTCAGGACCCATGCGAGGAAAGGGAAATAAATCACAATCCAGAAAAATTTGTGATTAACATCTTACATCTTGAACCGAATCAAGATCAAGTGAATATACTCCAAAAAGGCTTTTCATTTGTCCCTGCACAGGACTCAAAAGCTTTTGATATATGTCTAGACTTACACCGATTCACTAGAGACTTGAATCTGAAGGCATATTACAAGAACAAATAGATGTGTCATGGGGCTACACTAGAATATAGCCAGGATGATGTCACTGTATCATCTGAACAGGAGGTAAGAACATTTAAACCTCCATCCTCTTTTATGCCACTTTATAATGATTTGGTTAAAATATTTGAAAGGGCTTGTGAAGATCAATTTAAGACTATGCTCGAAAGTAATACTAAAGCATCCTATGTTAATACTGTATCACAAAGGAAGAGGCGTCTGTACTGAAAAGCCTCGAGGAGAATGAAGCATTTATAATTAAGCCTGTGGACAAAGGAGGGTCAGTTGTGGTTATATCCATGACTAAATATGTACTAGAAATTAAGAGACAATTAACAAACACTACCTTTTATTAACAGTTGAAAAGTGACCCTACCTTACAAATAAAATGAGAAATTGATTGTTTCCTGTATAACTCAAAATCAGAGGGTATTACTTACTCCCCCATGAAAAAAAGAAAAAACTCAATGACACACAAACGGGCCAAAGAAAGTCATAAAGATAGAAGCAGAGAAGGGACAGGAGAAAATTGAGGAGAAACAGTATAAAATAACTGACGTTTTGGGGGTAAAGCAAAATTACCTTCAAGTTTGTCCACACCAAAAAACTGTTCTAATATGCGTCAAAAGTCACTTATTATATTAGACACACAAAACACTCAGTTATCAACATTTCCTAAAAATGCTCCTACTCCAGCAGGGCTAAATAATAATATTCAGGATACACTGGAAGATGAAATATCCTTGTTAGTGGGTGCGTGGGACACCTTAGCCCCATGTTCAGGAAATCCTGAGATCAGTGACTCTGAGGACTACTCTGAGGCAGTGTTCTCAACTGAACAGCCAAATGATGCAACATTAGCCTCTGCAGTTATGAATAACTCTTACATACCTTCTTCCTCTCCACCACCGTTATCACAAAGACGTAATAGTAACAAGGTTAAAAAGGAAAGCCCTAATATGAGATTTAATGGGCTATCTGTTATGGTTTTTAACGTTCTATGTATGGATGTATTTAAATAGTGTTTTGCATATTTTTTATAATATTGAGAACTGTCAATTTCATTACATGTGTGTATTTATTGGCTCTGTCACTTTAAGAAACCACAATATTAAAAAGCCTTAACTGGCGTGAAGGGACCATCCTCCTGATGACACACTAGTATCGAAACCAGTCAGGGTTCCTTGTTAGCATCAGCCTGTATGAGGACGCAATTTGGCAGTATGTTTTAATCACTTTTTGGGTGACAAGTTTTTGGAAAATTGTACTCGGTGTGATGCAGATTTTGTAGCCCAGGTTACTTTGTTGTTTTAATCCAGTACACACCTAAGCAGTTTGAGCTGTACTGTTGTCGGCTAGCAATAAAGGAGGCAGATTGGGACTGGCGACAGGAAGGTAGAGGGAGGATTGAAAGGGTGGAGTAGAGGGAGTAGTGATGAGTGCAAAGCGACAGAAGGCATTATCAAGCATGTCCAGTCTGGCAAGGGAAGAAGAGGAGGCAGTGCCATAGACCCCGTCTGTATAGTTGAAGACCAGGAGAACCATTTCAGTAACCAGCTCCCACCGGATCTGAGAGGAGAGACGGTCCTTGTTGCAGAACAAGGCACCTAGTCTGGTTTGAAGTTTGATATGGATGACATCGATGTGGACAGAGAAGTCAAGCTTGCTGTTCAGCCATGCACTAAAGGTACAGTACTTGAAGGCAGGGACAACCTCCAGGGGAGTGCCATCCAGTGTGGAGAAAACAGAGGGAGGTGAGAGAGTAGTCAATTTCTGGCTGGTGCCGAAGGTCATAGTCATGGTTTTCTTGGTGCTGACCCTTAGCTGGTTGGCATGGAACCAGTGTAGCACGTTGTGTTTTGACTTACTCACCTCCTTTTAAAGGACTGTGAGAATTTACAGCAAAGGTGTGCATGCAGCAATTTTTAATTCAAGTGTTGATTTTACATGCACAACTGCAACCAAGCTGCAGATGCCAGTAGACCATCAAGTAGATGGCCTATTATAACACACATAAAGTCACTTTGAAAATACAGCTTACTTATCTGAGATTAATCCTTTCTCAAAATCCACCCTTAGTGTTCAAATAAGAAGGAAGAGAAATACTGCAACAAGCTTGCAGCAAAAAACAAGTCTAACAACGATAAAATTTGCCTTTGCTGAAGTCGGGTAGCACTGGATGGATAACCAATGGAGAGAAGATAGTGCAACATTTTGAAGAACTTGCACTGTTGTGCATTACAGAAATATAATTACTGGTGAGCATTTTTAATGCTCGGTTAACCAGTTTGTAAAAGTGCATCACAAATGGGCGGTTAAGCATTATAAGCAAGTGGTTGTAATTGTTCCCTGTTAGTCAAGCTTGCGCTGGGAGTGACACAAGCACTAGTCACATAGCTGCCACAGCAATTAAATGGCCACTGATAATTTTAAAAAGCATAGCATGGGTGGCTGTGTGTAAACCAGAATTTTACACATTCTGTGCCCTTGGTGTACAACACGTTTTATTACCTCTTGAGCTTTGTTCTGGGGTTTATGTTGCACTCCACACCTCATGTGTGTGTAAAATAGAGAATAAAGTATGGGTCGGGGTGTGTAACGAGACTTCGAGTTTACACACACCCGAGGGGTTAGATGCTACATAAACCCCAAGAGCGAAGCTCAAGGGGTTTATTAAAAGCATCTAACCCCGAGGGTGTGTGTAAACTTCGAGTTTAAACACCCCAACCCATTTTTTATTTTTATATAATTGCTGGCTTTCCCTTTTTTGCCACAGCAAATATATGAAATAAAAAGCTGTTGCTCTGCAACCGTGATCCGGTTTCAGTGCGCGGTCCATGGTTGCCGTCAGGACTGACACATCTCTTTAACTTTTTGGTTTAGTAGGGCAGGCATATGTTTGAGTATAGATTTTATTTTGTAAAAAACACTTACCGCCGAGTCCCAGTGGCGGTTCGCGATTCGGCGAAAAGGAAAGCGGAAAGCGTCGGAATGGCAGGAAGACAGAAGGACACATGTGCAGAGTAAGGGAGACCGTTCGCGTGTTTGCCGTTATAAACGCTCCTTTATAACGGCAAATTATGCCACAGTTTCCCTATGGAAAAAAGGGAAAGCCAGTTATTATCTTCTAATTACACACATCCACCCATGTACTATTGTCTATATAACATGTATTATTGTCTATATAGCCCACTCTCTATGCTCCTCCTCCCTAGCACTTATTATCCCCTTCTCCCTTTTCTCCCACTTCCTTCCCCCTTACCTAACTCTCCCCACTCACCCCTCTCCCTCTCCCTCCCTCCATAAGCACTTCCCCCTGTTATGTTTGAGTATGATACTTCCTGCTCTGTGTTGTTGACAAGGCCTCTGGCTGCTCATACCTCCCCTTCTGTGACCCTACCTCCCTTTGTGTACTCTTTGTCCCCTCTTCCCACCTCTTCACCCCAATCAAGTATTTTACCCTGTCTTCTCCTATGTTATCTCACACTAGTACAGCTTATCCTGTCTAATGCATTGTTCTTCCATTTTAACCAGTTATAATTCCTTATTTACTGTATAGTACTGTTTCTGACGTGGAACCTTTGTAAAAGAGCCTTGGTTCAAATGTGTGTTGTAATCCTAGACATAAATAAATAAATAAAATAAATAAATAAATTATACTTATTGGCCAATGATTTTAATGTTTTAATGATTGTGTTGTAAGTTTTGGTTACAACTGTTCATGTTTAACCATAAGCTGTCAACCAAACTTACACTGCTGAAACTGCCTGCCCAAGTATCACAACTACCTCTAATTCACAGAAAATTATTCCCCAGGAAACATGCTGTCTTGTCACACAAAATAGCAGCAAAAAGACAAACCTGATATAAAACTTTATCTGTACATCATGTTCTTTTGAAACATTTTCATCAAGTAAAGAAATGCAATTTCAAACTCTTTTTTTCAGTTGTCTCTCTAAACAGATCCCTTTTTAAAATGCTAGTCAAAAACTATAAGAACAAGACATGGGTAGGAGTTTGTAACAGAATTTTATACACATCCTTTGCTCTCTGGGTTTGTCTGGCATTTCACACCTCAGGTGTGTAGCTGGTTACATATACCTACCCACATGTTATTCCCTATGTTATCTTTTTCAGGGGCATCTTTGCATTGCTGTACAAGTTCAATTTGTCTTGCTCCAATCACTTTTTAACTGTTCATTACAATCCCACCTGCACTGGTATGCATGACAATTTAATGAAAAAACAGTATTCTTTTGGAGACAGTGCCATGTAGTCTACTGGCTATTGCACAGGCTTGGAAATCAGAAAAACTACAGTAGGTTCAAATCCCACCACTAGCACGTTGCCTGCTGTGTGACTTTGATCAAGTCAGTTAACCTATTAGTGTTTCAGTACAACAAGCTGTAGAAATTGGTTAACAATTGTTATTACCAATGGTGTTTCTGAAATCCCATCATAATAATAAAAAAATTATAATAGTAAGATAATGTAACCATATAATGGGTCTAGGCTGCAAATTTTTTTGTTTAAATTGCAGATTATACCCCCTCTACACCGGCTCTGCCACCCAACCTTCCCTGCCGAACACCACAACCCCAAAGACCCCCATGGAGTCTTGGCTATACCCTCCAGGCAGGGGCATGGTGGGGGTTCCCTCACTTCTAGCCTTTTAGCACTTTTAGCCCCCTTTTACCCACCTCTTGTCTCATCAGGTTCCTCATGGCAGGTCAAAGCATCAACAGGTGAGAGCCGCTCAGGCCCTCCATCGGTGTCACACTGGGGCCGAGTATTTTTTTGGGTATGCCCCCCCCATAGGCATGACATGCACTGATGCCAAGACAATGTACCAGCATCTGTCATGCCTCCCCTCTCTAGTGTGGACCCGGACTTGCTGTGCCACCGGCCACTGCCAAAAGACAGGCAAATACCAAATCAGTACATCCCACTCCCCCTGGAGCAGATGAGCAGTCCCTTGCACGCTCAAGCCTGTTCCCCCTAGCTGACCCTCTGATGACTCTGGCTCATTCCAAAACCCAGGTTGCCAGTGTTGCAAATGATAGCTCTACCACTGCGCCACCATGCCAGCGAGGTTGCAAATCTGAATTTAAAAAATCAACTTATGAGTATTAGTGTTATATTAGTGGGCATTTACTGCCTAAAAAAGTTGGGGACATTTTTTTCCTACAATTACTTATCCAGTGTTTAGGTCTGAAATGGAAATTTGTCTGATATCTTGCACTTTACTGATGATGTGAATGGTTGTACTTGTATTTATTTTGTGAAAAGGTACAGTACATTGCTACTGCTGCTTAATGCAGCTTACACTGTTGCAAATATATGATCCATGTATTGCTTGCTACCTTGAACTGCAGTTTATGATCATAGAATCATAGAAATCTGGTGGCAGAAAAGGACTCTATTGACCCATCAAGTCTGCCCCTTACCCCCCACTTGTCTCTTTTGTCCAGAGATCTCCCACTCCACCCACTGGTCAGTCACTTGTATCTGACTCATGCCCTCCTGAATCCCTCCATCATCTCAGCCTCCACTACTTCCTCCGGCAGACCTTTCCAGGACTCCACCACCCTCTCAGTGAAGTAACATCCCCTCACATTGCTCCAAACCTTCCTCCTTCTAATCTTAGACTATGACCCCTAGTTCTAGCGTTTACTTTTCTTGTGAATAAGCTCCCATTTACCTTATTAATCCCCTACATGTACTTAAATGTTTTAATCATGTCCCCCTCTCCCTTCTAGTCTCCAGCAGATACAGATCCAACTCCCACCACCTCTCTTCATAGGACTTCCCATACATACATACCATGCACCATTTTAGTAGCCCTTCTCTGAACCCTTCCAATCTCACCTATGTCCTTGCGCAGGTGAGGTCTCTCCAGAACTGGACCCCGAGCTGATGATACAGGGATTTGGATTTTGCAATGAATGAATTAGAATGTGATACTTTTAGGAAATGTAGAATGAATGTGTAATACTGTACTGTTTGTTCAGAATACTTGCGCTAACTTTAAACATATGGAGCTTGTTTTTCTTACTTTGGCTGCAATAAAAAATTATTATTATTCATCCTTAGTTAAACGGAATTGAGTCTCAACCCTCCTTCCTCCATGGCAAGTCAAAAACACAAGTATCCACTAAATGTTATCTCAAGCAACAAAAAAGTTTTGAAGAACTGTAAACATAAAGTCATAAGATTGCCATGAATTAAAGTTCTTCATTTTATTTTAAAAGTTGTCTTTCAGAAGGTGAACATTTGGGGGCATTGAAAGGAAATATTACACATCTGTGACCATATGCAAAAATATATGTTGCTGATTACTTGCTAAATTATCTGATACTAATTTGAAACAAAAAACTAATTTTATTTATACATAGGGTAACTGCCTCAAAAACCTGAAACAAAGAATGTATAGTTATAAGCCTTCTAAAGAAAGGAAGCTTGCCAAATAAAGGCAAACCTGCCCTTTGATAATGCTAGGGGTCTAGTTCCTAGCATTATGAAAGGGATCAAAACATTAACTACCCTAATTAAGCCTTTGTGTTAGTGGGAAAGTTCAAAGGGAGCCTTGCTTGTTTGAAACTGACATACTGTACTGATATGTCTGTTTCGGCACCATTAGGATCCTCCCCTGACTAATGCAACATACATGGGAAACTCTTTCATGTCATTTAATAGACAGCAGTTTTTTGTTACAAGTGCACGCCAACTTGGAATATTATTCCATATGGGAAACTTTCTGAAGAAGCCCTCTTAATAGCAAAGAAGGTATCAAGTTGCCTTCAATTAAATTCATAAGGCTAGCAGTGAAAGTGAATGAGCAAACATTTAATTTGATCAGTTAAGGACATTCCGTGGTGTTTCAGCAACCCCAGGTCAAAGTCATAATGTTTTGCCCAGTAAATGATGGTCATCTAAACATTTAAAATCCACAACAGAAAATATGGGTTGCCATGCTTGTTTTTAAGTTACATTGGTGAGACTTAATCCCGCTTTATGAAAAAATGAGTGTGAAAGAAAATGTGAAACAAGGATACATCATTTGTCATGATTCTAGCTTCATGTTTTCCACAAATGCAAAAATAAAAAGTAAATTATGAATACTATGACACCCTCTTGAACTGATATTCCCCCAAAAAGGGGGAAATATTTGTATGTTTTTATACATAAAACCATTTCAAACCCATGTCATTTTCATAAAACTTTTTTTGATAGATGTAGAATATAGTTATGAATATAGAATAAGAAATAAATATAGGGGTCGCCATGCTTCTTTTGGTTATATCTGCTTTAAAAGTTGAGGTTACAGAGGTGGCTGACTCGGGACAAAAATAATTGAAACATCCCAATAACAAATAAAACTTGTAAGAAAACTATTCAAATAATTCAAAAGTACATGCAGAATGGCTAGGATTTTAACATAAATTAAAGTGTAACCAAAGACAGACAGATATGTAGGGAAAGTGCCTTGAATGATACCTGCTGCAATGGTGGGAGCTGATTTCCTTGATGTCTTCCTGTATATATTCTTAGCTGAACATGACATCATAGGATAAATCATTATTCTAATAATGCTTCCCCTATATTTAAGAATCTATGTGTGCCAGGAAACAACCTTGAAAACTTTTTGAAGTACATCAGAAAAATGGAATTTTGAAACACCAGCGAACGTCTTTAAAAAATGGTTAAGTGGAACCAGAAATGATGCATGCTACTTTTGGCATCCACAAGTAGAACTGCATAAACAAGCATTTGTCAATGCCAAATGTTTGCTTGCTAGCATTGGCAGTGGTAGTGTAGGAGTTACAGAGCTGCATAATAGGAATGGCAGTGAAGTATTGAACCCCACCACTACCCTGCAGAGACTGACAAGCATTGGGGTGTGCCTTTGGGTCGTCAGGCATAACGGCCATGCCATTTGCACCACACCCTACCCTGCAGACACCGACAAGTGTCATGGTGTGCCTTGGGGTCTTTGGCCCTTATGCGCACCCCATTCCATCAGGAAATATGGTGAGATGTGTGCAGTATAGGAGAACGGGGTGAACTTTGGGGCCGAAAAGTCCAAGGCACACCTCGATGCCTTTCAGTGGCTACAGGGTGTGGAATGGTATGAGCATTACAGGCGAGAATCCCAAGTCACACCCTGATGCCTGTCATTCTCTACAGGTTGGGGTCGGAAACCCTAATGCCTTCAGGCATTCATTGGTATTTTCACTCCAAATTTTCAACATGGTTTTTTTGTGACCCCCACGTCATGAACAGTGGCAATATCAGTTTGTTAGCTGAAAGTTGCTTTTGCACAGTGACTACGACATTTAGTACTACAGGTGCAAACATATTCCAAGCAGGATGTGAAAAATGACAGCTGTACTGTTCATGGGGAGGTGTAAAAATGGCAATGTTGAAAATCTGCAGTGAGAATATTAAAAAAACTGGTGAAGTCACGAGAATGCTTAGAAACTGTACAATGCACACCCCTAATATAATTAGTTTGGGGATTTTTTTTACAGCAGATTGTCAACACAGGCATTTTGGGACCTCCGATCATGAACAGTGTCACTGTGATTTTCTTTATATGTCCCGAAACAATGATTTCCCACAGCGACCATGCATTTCTGCGCTGAAAGTGTGAAACACATTTCAGCCATGTTGTAAAAAATTACAGCTGTACTGTTCATAAGGAAATGTGGAAAAATGCCACTGTTGAAAATCTGGACTGAAAATATTACAAATTCATGAACTTACGAGGTTGTGTGGAAACTGCACAATGCTCACTCATAACATAGTCATTTTATGGACTTTTGTCACCAAATTTTCAACATAGCCATTTTAAGACCTCTGCTCATGAACAGTGTCACTGTGATTTTCTTAATCTGTCCCAAACATTGCTTTCACACACCGACTGCCCCATTGTGCGCTACATGTGCGGAAACACATTTTGGGTGAGATGTGAAAAATGACAGTTGTACTGCTCATAAGGAAGTGTAATAAAATGGCAATGTTGAAAATCTGGCGCAAATATTAAAAATCGCAAACTGCAAGCTGCATGGGAGGAACGCGCAATGCACACTGTGAAACAGTCATTTTAGAATTTCTGTCACCAAATCTTCAACATAGCCATTTTAAGACCTCTGCTCATGAACAGTGTCACTGTGATTTTCTTAATCTGTCCCAAACATTGCTTTTGCACACGACTGCCTCATTGTGCGCTACATGTGCAGAAACACATTTTGGGTGAGATGTGAAAAATGACAGTTGTACTGCTCATAAGGAAGTGTAATAAAATGGCAATGTTGAAAATCTGGCATGCAAATATTAAAAATTCGCAAACTTGCAAGCGTGCGTAGGAACTGCGCAATGCACACTCGTAAAACAGTCATTTTTAGGAATTTCTGTCACCAAATTTTCAACATAGCCATTTTAAGACCTCTGCTCATGAACAGTGTCACTGTGATTTTCTTAATCTGTCCCAAACATTGCTTTTGCACACCGACTGCCCCATTGTGTGCTACATGTGCAGAAACACATTTTTGGTGAGATGTGAAAAATGACAGTTGTACTGCTCATAAGGAAGTGTAATAAAATGGCAATGTTGAAAATCTGGCATGCAAATATTAAAAATTCGCAAACTTGCAAGCATGCGTAGGAACTGCGCAATGCACACTCGTAAAACAGTTATTTTTAGGAATTTTGTCACCAAATTTTCAACATAGCCATTTTAAGACATCTGCTCATGAACAGTGTCACTGTGATTTTCTTAATCTGACCCAAACATTGATTGTGCACACCGACTGCGCCATTGTGCGTTACATGCAGGGAAACACATTTTGGGCAACATGTGAAAAATGACAGCTATGCTGCTCATAAGGAGGTGTGTTAAAATGGCAATGTTGAAAATCCGGAGGGCAAATATTAAAAATGTGTGAACTTACGAGCATGTGTAGGAACTGCTCAATGCACGCTCATAAAACAGTCATTTTTAGGAATTTTTTCACCAAATTTGCAACATAGGCTTTTTGAGAGCCCACCTTATGAACACTGGCACTGTCGTTTCATTAATTGGTCCAGAAAGTTGATTTCACACAGTGACTATGAAATCACCCTTCGGGCCTGATTAATGCCTTGACAGTTCCAGAATTCATGAGGAGGGGTCCCAAAAACCCTATGTTGAAAATTTGGTGCTAAAATTCCCCAAAATGCCTGAGATATGCATTAATGTTGAAAAAAACCTATTTATTGCACTATACAGCTTACTGGCATTTCTTCAGTTCACGGTCGGCTTTGAAGAGTGCAGACATGTTCCCAGTCCACTGAAGATCATCGTGCCGAGTGCCGGAGGTAAGTTTGGGGTGAGGGGGGTGTGGGGAGGTAGGATGCATCAAGGGTGAGTGCGGTTGGGTGGGGAGACCGCCGAGGGAACGTTTATTGTTTACAGTTTTTTTTTTTTAGGAAGACGATGCAGGACATTTGCCTTGCTGGGGTGGGCTCCCAGTGTGGCAGCTGGAATGCTGTTTGGGGGGCCTGGCGCTGACTGGGGATTGGGCACCCCTGTTGGCCATAACAATTTTTGCCACGCTGGGGTGGGCTCCCAGCGTGGCACCTGGAAAGCTTTTTTTGGTGGTGTGTGGAGCCGATGGGGGATTGGGCACCCCTGTTGGCCATACAGTGTGTGCGTGGGGGGGAAGCACATGAGCATGTAATATGCGTGCATGCGTGTGGGGGGAAGAGCTGCTTACTGAAGTGGAGCTCTCCCTTTCAACTGTACAGCACTGCATTTTCAACTGCTGTCATAGACAGCTGCAGCGTTCATTGGAGAACTGCGGCTGCACCTGCAAACACACTGCCTGAATTGGAAGACGGGTGCCACACCTCCAAAAACTCAGATGATGGCACTATGTTTCTTGCACATGCATGCAAGCAAACATAAAAAGTACTATGCAGCAGACTGTTGTGTTGTCCACTTCCCTTTCTATACAAGATCTATAAGTGCTGCTTAGCCTTCCACATTCATGTTGCACCCAACCCACTTCACATTCAAAGTAATCCCACCCTCTGATGCCAGTCCTGCCTACCTCCCGATTTGCTGCTCCACTACCACCAGTTCATATTCAGATACTCACACCCTCTACTGCTAATCTCACACACTTACTGATCACTGCTCCACTGCCCCCAGTTTATATTCAGATACTCGCACCCTCTACTGTGAATCCCACTCACTTACTGATCACTGTTCCACTGCCCTTGGTTCATATTCAGATATTGCCCCCATCTGCTACTAAACAATTTCCTTCCCCTCCCTCCCCTTTAGAGCTCTTACCCTCACCCTCTACCCTCCGACAATGGCCTTCCTGCCTGCATACCCCCTCCCCTCTCACCTGCAGTGCTTACTTCTAAGATTGCCCTTGGCTGGTATGTTATGCTACCTAACATTTGGCACATTTTGAATTACTGGAATTTCCTATGCATCAGTCTCTTACTTCTTTTTATTGTGTAATGATGTATTATTATGTTGACCTTTGTATGTATACCCCCTATTCCTCCAATGTGGAACCTTTGTAAATGAGCAGTTCCTGCTCAAAGGTGTTTGTAATCCTAGATTTCAATAAAATAAAAAAATTAAAAAAAACTTACTGACCCATTGGTGCTTCATCCCCTGTCCACCACCTACTTCTGCTCTGGTATAATTTCTGACTGGTGGAAGGGTAAATTTCCTTTTAAATCTGTTTTTTTGTAGCCCTGTGGTAGAACATTATACATATTTATCTGGTCACCTGATGCACTACCTGTTGGTATCACTGGTCATGGGAGAGAAACCAAAGGATTGATATTTTCCTTTTGCTTCATAAAGTGGCACTGCTTGCAAATTCTTATTGCCTGCCAAGGGCACTTTACTCATCAGTGTCCTCAGGGAAGGAGGAAAGCATATTTTAGTTTTTTGTAAAGCCCTGAAAGAGCAGTCATCCTTCAAATTGCCTTAGAGGGCTGAGCGTCAATACCTTTCGCCATCACTGGGCTACCACCGGTGTTTGTGGTAGATCCCAGGTTCCTTTCTCACTGCTTTGTGGGGGGGGGGAGTTAATATCCAGAAAGAAAGAAGAGCGCAGTGCCTCCACTGTAAGAAAGATGCAGGAGGGTCTGGTTATTTGTCAGTACAAGCCACTGGGATACTCTACCTGCCCAACTCCCTCCTGTGTTCACTCCTCCCACAGACTCCAAGCAAATGAAACAGTGCCCTCCAAACAGCATGCACTGTAAGCTTTTAGAGTCAATACAGAGATATGATTATAAACAGCAAATACACTTTTACTTCTAGGGTATCTTTTCTCCTTGGAGTCTGATCACTACTCTCACACTGCCGACCTTGGCCCTAGAGCTCTACCTGAGGACCATTGGTTTGAGCCCTATCCCCTTTCATGGTGAAATGGATCTCACTGGTCTCCTTACACTCAGATGTTGTCCACAGCTCCCCTTTTTCTGTAAAATTTTACATAATCCTCACATTTGGCCAGATTCCAAAATTTGCCACGGTAGGCTAAATTTCAGTGAAAAATCCTCTGCACAACGTGTAGATGGCAGTTATGTAAATGTTTGTGCATCATTACTTTGACTTGTCTCTCTCCTCTGAAGGGCCACCTTTGGTAGAGATGCCAGGTAAAGTTTCTGGAGGCTAAAGAAAATTGGTAGCTAAAGAGCGGCAGAGAAGGAGGGAGGTGGTTGAGAAAAACATTAAGCAGGGGAGGTGTATGAGTGTGTAGATTATGTAGGGCAGTGGGGGAGTCTGGCCCTCACTTAGTGAACCACAGGTGAAACCTTTCAGTTCAATGTGTGGCTTCCAGTTGTACAAGTGCTTGTGCAATGTTACTTTCAGTGTTGCTTTGGCTTGTCTATTTCCTCAGGATTTCCACCCTCAGTAGAGGTGCCAGGAGAAATTTCTTGAGGGTTGGAGTAATGGTTTCACTAAACTCCCTCCAAGAACTATAACTACAACTATAACAATCAGGGACTTCTCTAGGCTTAATGAAAGGGCTTTCCTTGAGGACCTTGCTGTGATCAACTGGGAAGAAATCGGGAGACTCAAAAATGTAAATACTGTCCTTAACTATCTAGTAAACAGTCTCCTTAGCATAGCTAATAGAAATGCTCCTATGATTCAAAGAAGAGTCAAACGCATGATCTCAAAATGGCTTACACCTGATCTTTACAGGTTCATGAAAAAAGGGATAAACCCTGGAACACTTTCAGAGCATCAGGACTATACCCAGAGTAAGAAAACTATAGGACATTATGAAACCTCTGTAAGGTCAGTCTTAAGAAAGCAAGGGCATTGTACTTAAAGAAATAGCAATTCAAAAAATGTATAAAATCCTAATCAGTTTCGGTCTCAAATTAATAGCCTTCTCAAAGCCAAAGTGAGTGCCTCCCCAGGACATACTGTACAAAACCAAATCCACTAGTGACCACTTCCTTGCAGACAGTGCTTTGAACAGATGTTTTACTGATTTAACATTGTTTAAGTCACCACTCAATGGCCCTTGCTCGGATCATTATTCATCAAACCCTGTCACCCCTCCCTTACTGTCCTGACCTGAATTCCACTATAAGCTGCTCTCTCATCAGGAGGTACTAGCTTAACTACTGAGGATAAAAGTGAAAGGGTCTACAGGCAATGACAAGCTAGAACTATGTGCATGCTTCTGTGCTGAGCCTAACTACAGAACATTGTGTGTTTGATGAAATATTACAATCTGTGTGTACTGAATGGACCACTATATTTGCATTATGCTTGCTACTCGCTATCGTGAGACTGGAGCCCTAGTAACCATAAGAAACTAGGAAGAGGAGGTGTAGTTCATTGACTTTCAGTCTGGAACTACAGCTCATTAAAAAAAGGGTATTTTATTCCTGAGCCTCGGGGAGACTGTTATAATTGCACTAGCCACTATTTAGTGGTGTTTTAAAACATTATTTACTGCTTTTAGGTGCATTTGCACTTCAAGTTCTTCGTGACCCCTGAGAAAATCTTCCTATGTCACTTGCTACTATAAAAGGAAGCCCTGCAGCAAGCAATGCAAAACTGCAGATTGTTTTCATTGTGTGCATGCTTCTGTGCTGAGCCTGACTACAGAACATTGTGTGTTTGATGAAATATTACAGTCTTTGTGTACTGAATAAACCATTGTGTTTGCACTATACTTGCTACTCTCTATCACGATACTGGAGTCCTAGTGACCATAAGAAACTAGGAAGAGGAGGTGTAGTTCACTGACTTTGAATCTGAAACTACAGCTCATTTTAAAACAAGGGGTCTTTTATTCCTGAACCTCAGGGAGACTGTTATAATTGCACTAGCCATTATTTAGTGGTGTTTTAAAACATTATTTACTGCTTTTAGTTGCATTTGCACTTCAAGTTCTTTGTGACCCCTGAGAAATTATTCCTGGGTCACCTGCTACTATAAAAGGAAGCCCTGCAGTGAGCAGGGTGAGCTTGAGCAGGGCAAGTGTGCGCTTGCACGCATGCAAGACACACGCAACGAAAGTGCAAGAGGGCGACAACATCTCATCACTGACTGTAAGTGCACTTGAATACAGCATTTAGCAAGTTGAGTGTTCATCAATAACAATGTGAGTAATCTAGCTAATTTAGAAATACCCCAAACTGCTAGTGTTATCAGTATAAGCACACCACAACCAACTAGGAGGGAGGTTATTATGACTCTGGATGGGGAGACAGGTTTACTATGTAATATCTGTAATATGTATACTTTGTTTGAGATCCTTCCCAAAACTTCACTATATGTTTGTGCAAAATGCGTCAACAATAGTGTTCTTAGGGAAGATACTGAAACATTTTATAAAAGGCTAGCAGTGCTAGAAAAACAACAGGAAGTATTACTTTCCACAGTATACAACCCATCCCAGGGAAAGAGTATATCAGATATTTCTTGTATAATAACAGATCCAATGTTAATTTATCAAAGGGACAGTATGCACAAAGATAAAAGGAAATGTGATGCAGACAGTGACAATAGTAATAAAACTAACACTGAGGATTGGTCTGAAGTTGTCGTGGGGTGCAAATCAAATACTAGACATAGGGCAATGGACCATGGTGTTGTTCTAAGTAATAGGTATGAACCCTTAATTGATTTAGATTCTGATGATTGTGTGGTGAATGGAGACGTGGTAGTAGACATTGAAGGAAATAGTGAAGAACAACAGAATGATGAACAGTTAAGCTTAGAAAATGAGGCCTCTCAAACAAACATTCTACTAAATGACACTAATGAACAGACCTTACAAACAAAGGAAATTCAAAATAGGCCCAACCCTACTTCAAGGGGATTAGAAGGTAAACATAAAAATAAAACTAAACATCTGGAGAAAGCAAGCAATATTACAGTAATACCTACACCAATGGATTACACTCAACCTATGGACACGGTACCTTCAAAGGAGCCACATAGGCAATATTTTGTACTTGGTGATTCTATAGTAAAATACACAGACAAGATTGTCTGTCAGAGAGATAAACACAATATTGCTTATTCATCGTTCAAAGGGGCAGGGATAAAAGATATTCACAATATGTGTAATGATATACTCTGCAACTCAGGTCCTAACCCCCTTGTTGTCATGCATGCCGGTACTAATGATTGAAAAAAAATTAACTATCGAGGAAATGAAAAAGGAGTTCATCAGTTTGGGAGAAACCTTAAAAGGGATCAAATGTGAAATATATTTTTCTGAAATATTACCAATACCTAGAGCTAATTACCATATTGAAAAAAAATCAAATGTATAAATGAATGGTTGCAGAAATGGACTATTAAAGAGGGGTATTGTTCCATTCCCCATTGGGAATTGTTTTATGAAAATAGGTCATTATACTGTTGGGACAGCTTACATTTAAGCAAACAAGGTGCATGTAAATTGCGAAGAACTTTCGAGAATATCATCTGCAAATCTTTAAACTAGAGACTTTGGGGGACAAGGGCACCCAGAAAAACAGAAATCACACTACTGACAGTCTGGATAAAATAAAAATCAGGAGTATCAATGCCAGAAGTCTCAATCAAATTAAATTAACTGAATTAAAATTACTCATGAAGGAATATAACATAGATATTGAATGTGTAAGTGAAACCTGGTGGGAAGATTCCAGTGATTGGTACAATAATATTCCTGGGTATCAACTGTTTGTTAAAAATAGAATTGATAGAAAAGGAGGTGGTGTTTGTTGCTATTTCTGAGAAAATTCAATGTCAAGAAATAAAAATATGTAATAACCATAATAGATTAATGGAAACATTATGGATAAACATTCTTTTCCCACACTTGCCTAAAATTGGTTTGGATATTTATTACAGACCTCCACATAGTGACAGTACTTACAATCATATGTTGATTGAGGAAATCAATACTGTATGCTGCTTAGGTGATACTATATTACTTGGTGATTTTAATGTTCCAGGTATAACCTGGGACTTGATGAAAGGTAATACCATCTTTGAACAGACACTAGTTGATATATTATCCACCCATGGATGTAATCAATTAGTAGATGTTCTTACTAGAGGTAATACTATCTTAGACCTAGTAATTACTAATATTAAGGATAGAGTGGGTAATATTCAGGTCCATCCCCATTTAGGGTGCTGTGACCATAAAACCAAAGATTGTATAATAAATCTTATTAAACCCAAATCTCATGGACGTTCAACATTATTAGACTATAAACAAAGCAAATAGGTCTAAAATAATCAATGCCTTTAGAAGTATTGATTGGGGAACATGTTTTGATGACCTAGAGGTTTATTTAATGTGGGATAAATTAAAATCTAAGATACATGAAATAATTAATCAATACATCCCAAGTTGCAAAAAAATAAACAGTAAAGGTAATATTCCTCCCTGGTTTTCTAAGGTTATAAAATCCCAAATAAGGAAGAAAAACAAAACCTTTAGAAAATATAAGTTAAATCCCTCACAAATCAATCAAGATAAGTACAAAATACAACAGAGGTTACTTAAAACGCTAATTAAAAAATAACATTTTTAAACTTGAAGACAAACTAGCTAGTAAAATGAATTGTTAGGCCTTTTATGCTTATGTGAACAACAACAAGCAAACCCATAATATAATTAATATTGTGACTGTAAATGGTGAAATATTACATATTAATAAAGATATTGCTAATAGTTTTAATAGATATTTTACCTCAGTATTTCAAATAAAAAAATCTTATAGTAACTAACCCCAGTAGAGTGACTAATCCCTGTGTGGATGACTCAGATGTATACAACTTAATTCAAGATATGGTACTCCATGAATTATACAAATTACGTACAACATCATCATCAGGACCAGACAATATTGATTCTATTGTCTGGAAAAAAAACTTGCTAATGTGATTATCTAGCCCTTAACCACCTTATTTATCAAATCCCTTCTAACTAGTGAAGTTCCATTGGATTAGCGGGAAGCAATAGTTGTCCCATCCATAAAAAAGGTAATAGATCAAATATTGAAAATTATAGGCCTATTAGCCTCACCTCAATTTGTTGTAAATTACTAGAACATCTAATTAAGAATAAAACTGAATATGAAATAGCTGAATTAGGGTTACAAGACAATACACAGCATGGCTTTAGGAAAGGTCTTTCCTGTAACACCAATCTGCTCTCATTTTACAATATTGTAAGTAGTCAAATTGACAAAGGCATTCCAACTGATGTAATTTTTCTTGATTTAAGAAAAGCTTTTGATTCTGTACTGCATGACAAACTAATTCAAAAAACTGGAATATATGGGATTAAATATATTGTAAAATGGATTAATAACTGGTTGACTGATAGAAAGCAAAAAGTGAGAATAAACTCAGTTCTCTCCAATGAAGGAAATGTCAACAGTGGTGTTCTTCAGGGATCAATGTTGGGTCCAATATTATTTGGATTATTTATAAGTGACATGGGAAAAAGTCTTGATTCTATCATCTCTAAGTTTGCTGATGATATTAAAATAGGCGGGGATGTTTCATCCTTTTCAAAATACCAACTATTATGTGAAGGTTTAAAGGCTATCGAACTTTGGGGAGTGGAAAATATTATGGAATTTAATGAGACTAAATGTGCTGTAATACATTTCAGAAAAAAATAACCCTCGTTATAAGTATTATCTTAATAATAAAGAAATTAAAAATAGTAAATGTGAAAAAGATCTGGGAGTATGAATGAACACACACCTATCATCATCTACACATTTGGCTAAAACCATCTGGAAATGCAATTAAATCATTCACTCTATTAAAAGAGCGTTCATTTCAAGAAATAAAGTCTGTATTATGAAATTATATAAGTCATATGTATTACCGCATTTGGACTATGGAACCCAATATGGAGTCCGTATCTCAAAAAAGACATAAACCAAATTGAAAGAGTACAGAGAAGATTTACTAAATCTGTTCTGGGATTAAAAACTATGGAGTATAACAAAAGGGAGTTTATTTTCCTTAGAGACCAGAAAGATTAGAGGAAATCTGTTGTTAATGTACAGAATTATGAAAGATCCGTTCCTAATGGAACAATATGGTATACAAAGATTCCACAAAACAGTTAATTTAAGATCACATGACAAACAAATTGTACTCCATAGAGTACAGTCAGACACCAATACTTTTATAATACACGTACAGCAAGTTTATGGAATAGTTTACCTAGTTACATTGTAGATGCTCCTACTATGGAAATTTTCAAGAAGAGATTAGACAAACACCTATTGAGTAATAGATCCAAATGATAAACCCACTATGTGTGGGAGACAATTTAATGGGCATTTAGCCTACTTTGTCTAAATATACCAAGTTAACCCAGGCTACTTAAACTTGGAGCCCATATTCTTGCTGCTGCCATTACAGCACTTTTAACATGCCACTTCTGCAGAGTAACTTACCTTACATTTGGAAAGTGACCCACATATTTCCTGAGCACAAAGGGTGTGCTAAGGAACATGTATTCTCCATTCTTTTCACCCTATCCAAAATCCTAGAAAGATTGGTCTATAACAAGCTCCAGTCCTTCATTAAAACTCACTGTCTGGTCGCTAATGCCTGAAACAACTTTCAGAAGAACCATGGCACAGACACAGGCTTAGTACAGTTCATGATGGACCTTCTTAAAAGCCCAGGTAGCAGATAAATCTACTGGCGCTATTTATATAGACCTGACTAAAGCATTTGGCCTAAAGAATAACAAATTGCTGCTGAATAAAATTAAGGGGCTAGGTCTTGATAATTTGTCCTCCTCTTGGTTCATTGACTACCTAACCATCTGTAAACAGCTGGTTAAATGGGGAGGTAGCCACTCCACTGTGAGAGATATTGCAGATTGGGTTCCCAGGAGTTCTATCCTGGGCTTGTTGTTGTTCTCTCTGTTTATTAATGACTTGCTTAAACAAAGATGATGCAGTGCTATACAGAAATCACTCAGACATTGACTTAGTTGAGTCAGGCCTCAAAGCAAACTTCCATTAACAGGAAATGTGGTTTAAGACAAATAAACTACTGTTAGGTGCCAAATAAACTAAATCCATCCTCTTTGACCCTCCCCATCTTGGCCCTGACAGGAACAGACTGCTAAATATAAGCTTACTGAACCATGACCCCATAGAGAATGTAAATTCTCTCAAGTACCTGAGAGTTATATTGGTTCAGGAAATTTCATTCAAGTCACATGTTGACCTGGTGACGAAACTGCTAAATCCACAACAAGAGCTGTTATATCAATTAAACCTCTTCCTCACCTCTGAAGCCAGAGTATCCATAGCTAACAGTATTTTACTGCCTGCCATCCTGTATAGCACCCCTTTCCTATCTTTCATCAAAGATACCAAGCTCACAAATCTTAAAACCTTATATCACCATGCATCCTTTTTTGCTGTGGGTGCCAATGAATGGAAGCACCACTGCAAGGCACTATCCATGTTAAACCAAGCCCCTTGGACAGCAGAATTAACTGTTCCACATTCTATATCATGCAAAAAATTGTACTTGCCTCCCCCCAACATTGTGTCTATCCTGGAACTCAAACCTCGCAGGGTAGTTCTTTTGTCTTCCTCCCAATTGTTCCTCACTGCCCCAAGAAATGCAACAGCTGCTGACAAAAAGTCCTTTTTCTCTGTGGCCCCTATGTTGTGAAATGACCTCCAAGATGATGTCCAGGCTAACACCAATCACAAGACCTTCAAATCCTCCTGAAAGGTATACTTGTGTACAGCCAATGTACTTGTACTAGCTGAGACCCCCCATGACCCCTGTGAGGTCACTGGCCTAAGCTAGGACTTGCAGACTACTGTTTTTTGTTATCTTATTGCTATACTTAATTTCTTGTTGCAGTCTAAACAGGTTAAGCCTGTCAATATGCCTTGGCTTTGTAACAATTGCACATTGTTTGCTAATATTGTTTCTACTCTGTTATTTTTTTTTTTTATTTGGTAACCAGGTTGGTGCACTGATCTGAAGACCTTTTCAGGCATGGCTGAGGACAGAAACTGACACAAACAGCATAAAAATACAGTGAGAGAACAGCGTAAATCATACAGGGAACATAACAGTGTAGGTCAAGCTAACAGAGAAAACATAAGCTAAACAGTATCAGGTACATCAGCAATTGAGCATACCAAGGTATATAATATTTAAGTAAACAGGGTAAGGTTGCTCCATCATTCAACAAAAGGAATAACAATATTATTCAGGGTGGGAGAGGACAGTGGAGCAGGACAGGGGGAAGGGGGAAGTGTGGTCTGCAAGAGAGGTGTAGCCGTGATAGCAGCCTGTGGGCAGATGCAGGTCATGGTGGACAGAAAGCGCATTCTTAACAGGGAATTTAGATTTATGGGGGGGCCAAGGGAACACAGGGAGGAGTGGAGGTCATTCCATAGTGAGAGTCTGGCTGTGGAAAAGGCTCTTAGGCTCCTCCTCATAGTTTTGTTAGGGTGTTCAAGTTGAAGGTGGGAAGACTGACATAGACTGTGGCAGTAGGTTTGGGGCTGGAAGGGATAGTGGAGATTAGGAGGTATTGTGCAAGGTATTAGCAACAGTCTGGGCCAGGAAGTAGGAGCACTGCGCTTGTGGAGGGAGCCAGTTAAGGGCCTGGTATAGAGTGCAGTGGTGAGTGAAGAGAGGAGCATAGTGGGTAAGGTGACATATTTTATTGTAGGTAGTGTCCAGGTAGTTAAGGTTGATAATGGAGGTGAGAGAGTACACCAGGCAGCCATAGTCAAGAAGGGGGAGGAGGTTGCCATGAGCAATAGCAAGGCAGGCTTCCAATGAGTGGTGGTCAATCATGTGATAGCAGGGCCCTATCTTCTGGTTGATGCACCTGATCAATGAGTCAATGTGGTTAGTGTAGGTTATGGATGGGTCCAGGATTACCCCAGATACCTGAAGGTTGGATTAGTGTCAAGTGAAGATCCATCTGGGGATTTGACAGTGAGACGGCTGCCATTGTGGGCAAGGGCAGAGAGTTTCAGTTTGGAACCGAAAAGCATGGTCTTTGTTTTGGTAACATTGACCAACAGTTTGATGGTGGAGAACCAACAATGTGCTTTGCAGAAGTCATCAGTAAGAGTGGCGGATAGTGAGAAGGGGGAGGGGTCACTTTGGTATAGTATTAAGTCATTGTCATAGAGGAGTAATTTACAGGTTAGACCCTCTGATGGGAGAGAGTTAATGAAGAGGAAAAGAGGAGGGGCCAAGGACAGATTCCTGGGGGACATCCACAGAGACAGGCAAGAGGGGGAGGTGGTACCACCAAGGCAGACCACCTGTGTTCTACCAGAGAGGTAGTTAGTGAGCCAGGAGGTGGAGGCAGGGGAGAAACCAAGTGCATCAAGTTTTGCTACCAGGATGTGATTTACAAGGTCAGATGCCTTGAACAGATCAATAAAACTGCACCAGTTAGGCTCCCTTCATCCATATTCCTCAGGACAAGGTCAGTGAAGAGGGCAAGGGCCATGGTAGTGCTGTACCCCTTCCTTCTATTTGGAGCTATGCGATATGAAATATGCTGTTTCTCATTACTGCCTATATCTTATGATCATGTACTGTTACCTGTATTTATAAATGACTGTTGAATGTAATTAATTCTGGCTCACTCCTGAGAAAGGGACTTTTACTCTCAGTGAACCTACCTGGTTAAGAAAATCCAAATGAATAAATAAAAAAATACAGGAACTTGGTAGCTAAGGAGCCAAAGGACCAAGTGTGATGTAACAGAGCCCGCCTCTTCCAACTTATGGAATGGATCTAATAGCATGGAGGAGAGGAACCCCCTCCTGTTGGGGAAACTGCTGAGGAACCAACTGGGTTAGTCTTCCTCTCCTAAAAAAATTATGAGGCTAGCTGTTGATAAGCTTTATGTTGATTCATTTTGGATGTCTAGGTTTCACCAAGAGGAAGAGTGAACCATGATCTTGAGAATGTGAGCTGGTATATTCTCCCGAAGTAGAGATGGCTGTGCAGTGTGCACTCATGATTAACTGGCTAGAAAATAGGTGAGGACTGAAGTCTGAGACAAAATAGCAACCCTTTGGCATAAAGCACAGACCAGGAACAAATAGTTGTCATAATATGTTAGTATTCAGTACACAGAAGAGGATGAGTAGAATCAGGATTTCTGTCCATAGCTTGTAGATGGTAGAGGACTTGTATGGGACACCAAGCTAAGTTTTTTTTTTTTGTAAAATAGGATATGTGAACCCATTATTGCTCTTATCAGTTTTTGATCTTGATAAAGTAAAGGTAAATGATTTTCTGATGCTTTCTTGAGGCTGTTCTTTTTTAGTAGGTGAATTGCAGGATTGAAGACAGAAGGAGAGGTAAATTCTCCAGGTCTTAGGAATCCAAGGAACATTAGTATAATGGCAGCTTAAATAAGACCTGGGAAAGAGCCCAAACTCCATCTTTAAAGAGGTCCATCTGTGAAGAATATAGTTTGTAATCCATAGGCTTACCTGAGGGATGTTGAGGAGTAGATTTTCTCAAACCTTGAATAAAGCCCTGATTACTAGGATAAGTAAGAGCATATGGTATTGTGAAGGATGAATAACAAAGCAAATGGTATGCCTGAGATATATTGTTTGATTGTTGTTGCTGTCAAGCTAAATGTTTGAGAGCAGAAGGATGCAAATACCAGAACATGAGAAACAAAATATTGTGAAAGGTCTATTTAGAAGGGATTAAAAAATAATGTATTTCTTCCCCACTTCTCTGAAGGCAGACTTGCTGATGCAGCTAGACAATTCCAGATGGTAGCAGAAGAGAAGTTGAGACATCTTTTTATGTCATTTGCAGCTCTTGGAATGATGGGGAAAGAGTAATTTCTTGTTAGCATGAGCATAAGCAGCTCTGAATTGATTAGACATGTAGACAGTGGAAATGAATTCCGCCAAGGCAGAAACAGTACATTCCCTAGGTCTTGGGAGTCCAAAGAAGGCTAAGGTCATAGCTCATTGGAATAGTTGAGTAGTTAGTGAACTGAAGACTTCATCTTGTAAAAGATTTGTTAGTTTGCAATATGGTGCACTAACTGCAAGCTTCCTTGAGGGCAGTCCTGGAAGAATAAATTTCTCAGATCTTGAAGGACTGCTTTAACTGCTCGACTGGATAACTATGAACTAGGATAGATGGATTTTAAGGTAAAATGAATGTCCAAAATACAGTATATTGTCTGACAATGCTTTAGAACAGTAGATGCATTGCCAGTTGAGTGCTTGGAACAGTATGATGAGGCTGAAAGGCTGATAGGTTGTGAGAAATATGATGAGAACAATATGCCAATTACATGGAGCAGTATTATGTGCTTGGTAGGCCAAATAGCTATGAGCAATATAATATGGATGAGAGGTCAATTGCTTATTAGCAGTATGGTGTGTCTGATAGGCTGAGGAGCTATGACCTGTATGATATGGGTCTGGTGACTGGGTGATTGCTTATGAGTAGTATGAGGTAGCCAACAGGATGAATTATTGTGAGCAGTATGATGATACTGACAATCCAAATGATTTTGAGGTGTGAGATTAATCCAACAGGCCAAATACTTGGAGCAGTATGATGCGGCTGAGATGATGTGGCCAAAAGATCAAACAGTTATGATCAGTATGAGATGGATGACAGGTTAATTGCTATTAAGCAACATGATCTGGCTAAAGGGCCACTTGATTGTGTGCAGTACGATGTGGCTGACAGGCTGATTGACTGTGAGCAGTATGCAGAGCTTAGGATGATGGAAGAGGAGTCAGGAACTTTGACAGGTGGAGGACAGGAGTTCTGAATTGCATATGAGGTCATGCTGATCTTCTCAGGATGTTCATCACGGAGGAGGAAGAGAAACCTGTATTTTACAGCTAAAGCTGCTTGATTATTAGAATAGAATATGACAGGTTGATTGTTCCAAAAGGTGAACACAGGTGAGAGTTGCTGTTGCAAAGGGAAGAGGGGGTTCAGACAAGAAAGACATGGATTGAAAATGAGAAATCATGGTTTCCTGATGGTCTTCAATGAGCAAATCAAAATGGGCTACAAAATGCCTCAAAACCATAGGATGGGGTTGCAATGAGGAATGTCTGAGTGTTTAATTATGTAACCAGACCTTTACAAACATGAACATGCCATTCCAGTCTAAGAACAAATGTGGCTAAGTGATAAGGTCTGAACGGGTGAAAGCACTGATGGTAAGGTGATACTGCAGAGCAGTGCCAGTGAATAAATGCGCCTCATTAAAAATGGATATAAAACTTTCCTCATGAAATATGCCTCATCACACAATTGAGGTGTCCTAGTAAGGAAAACAGTTTCTCATTTGTACAGGATCATTTGGATGAGGTGGAAGAGACCAAATCAGAATGTTGAACGGTCTGACTTGAGACACCTGGCTATGTAGAAGTGAACAAATAAGTAAGATGGATGGCATGGAATAAAATCCAGTATGGAAGCCTTTGTCAAGGCCTGGAGAAAACACCGAATCAAAATTGAGGTTGATGGGTAGAGAGTAACTACTGGAAATGAGGAATTTTAACTTGAGGCACTGTAGGGAAATGTCAGCTGTGGCTTGATTAGGAAAGAGGGAGGAAAACAGTGGCATACTGGCTTAGAGTTAGTTTCCCTGCAGTGGCTGCAGGATGAACAGAGTGTAAGGTGGCACAAAGCATGCACATTTTTTGAAGTTAATTCTATGTATGTTTCTATAGAGTGCAGGGTCCCCCTCCCCACACTCTATAGAAACATACATAGAATCAACTGTATTGTGTATCTTCCAATACAGGAGGAGTACAAGAACTAGGGGGCATGACATGAAATTGGAAGGTGGCAGGTGAAGAGGGAATGTGAGGAAGTTTTTCTTCATGGAGAGGGTGGTGGATGTATGGAATTGTCTGCCACAGGAGGTGGTGGGAGTGAGCACTGTGGTTAGATTTAAACATGCATGGGACAGGCATAGGGGAACCATAGAGGTTTAGTGGGGGGAAGGTCAAAAGCTGTCATCAAGTACAGAACTTATGGGCAGACTGGATGGGCCTAGCGGTCCTTATCTGCTGACAATTTCTATGAATTGCTTGATCTGAAGGAAATGCAGTCCATTATCCTTTTTATCCAAAAGATTAAATGGTGCATGAAAACACTTGCTCAGACACTGATGTATGAGAAGAATGGAAATTTGGAGATGGACAGGAGGTTGAACAACAAAGGCAACAAAGAACTTCTGAAGAACTAGAGATCTTCAAATACTCATCAAAAGAGAGAATAGAAGGCTGAAAAATGACAAACTGACCAAATATGAAACAGGTAGGGCATGTACTCCAGTGCAGTGCCTGTGATATAAGTCATTATTTAAAGCTGCTCAAGATACTCATGATTTAACTTTCAATATATAGTAGGTGTAGGTACTGGTGGTAAGAATGAAGCTAGTCTGCTGTTACCAATATGAGATTCAAACCGTTCCTGCTTTCTGGCACAGGAAGAAATGATGGGCCTTCAATACTCAGTGTGTGTAGACATCAGCTTGGGAAAAGTCCATTCCTCAATGCAGAACTGAGATTTTAAGGAGGCTGGGTGGACTGCCTGTAATTCATGTTGACTGATGGAGTGACCATGATGTTCTAGGCAGAGATCTGGGAAGGTTAACAAGGAGGATTACATGACTAAGTGGAGTTCATGGTGTTGAGCCCATCCAGAGGAAGTAACCACTATGGATGGATAACCCCCGATGTCCTGAATAATTCTCTTGGAATTTGTCTTGATTCCAAGTACAGGCTAGGGTTGCATACTGCCACATGACTGTGCTCCTACAGGACATTGCACTATCTCTATGTTGCTTGTCCCAGCAGTGATAAGAATTAGTAAACAATAATATCAATGAAGTCAACAAAGAACTACTGAACAAACAAGAGGGTTCCGAATCCAGCATCCACCAGAGGTGTTGTAGGAGGTCCAGAGGGAAAGTGACACCCTTAAAAGAGAGGCACCAACCAGAAGCAGCAGGAAATACAAATAAAAGTTGCAAGACAGACATCCAAAAGTACCAGAGAGAGAGAGAGACAGAGAGAGCAAGACAGCAGCACAGAAAATGAAAATCATAGCACAGCAAACGGAACCAGGAAAGAAAACAAAGGAGACAAAAACTTGGTGGGGGGAGCAGAAGCAAAGGGAATGAGCAGGCCATAGAAAGCACAAAAGCATAGCAAAGGGAGCAGAAACAGCAGAACAAGAAGCAAACAGAGGCAAAATGGACAGGAGCAAGGAGACAGGAGGAGAGTGACACAAAACAAAATGGCAGAGGAAGCAGAGAATCAGGAGGCAGTGCTGAGGAAAGACCAAATGTGAAAAACACTAGGCAGAGGTGTGTGAAACAGTGCGTGGCTTAGGTAGGGTAGGGGCAGAGTCTGGCAGCCTCTCACTGAGCCACATGTGAAACCATTCAATTCTTTTTCTCTGCCTGGCAGACCTCTTGCTTCCTCGTTTTCAATTTGATTTTATTGCCAGGAATTATGTTAATGTTCTATTTAATCACTCCCCCCCAGGGGCATAATGTGGCACAAGGTGCATCTGAGTGCCACATAGTCATAGGGTGCGATTAACTGGAACATTAACATGAGCCACGGGAGTACACTGTTGCTATTATAACAAGCATTTGTCAATGCTGAATGATCACCGTTTGCATTTCTGTAGTACCAGGTTCTGTTTGTACACATTTTTACTATAGACTGACCCAAGGTAAACCAGATTATATAGCGTCTCACCAAGTTCTTGTTCAGTGAAACTGACTAATATAAGTGTTAGGAAACTGCGAATGAACTTGGCACATGCGGCAGACATCAGCAGACCTGGGTTTAAGTACCATAATCTCCACCTGCATAACATTCATCCAGTCAGACAGCACTTCATTGCTTTTCAAGCAGGCAGGACTTTGTCAATTATCAATCCTTACAGCAGAAGTGTAAATACTATTGTATAACATGCACACTAACGTTTTGCATGTATTATGCCTTTTTACAACTGAGGAAGGCATAATACACACTAAAACATCAATGTGCACCCCACACAGTATAGTAGGTAAACCCTTGTTTACTCACCCTGGGGTGCGGGAAGGCTAGCAAACATTGTGTGATGTACACTACGATTTAAACATCTACTGTAAGTGACAAAGAAAACTGCTTTCTGGGAGTAAAGGCTATAGTAACAAGCAACATTATAAAGTGAGATAAATACTTGATACAAAGAACACACAGATTCCGTGTGCTTTGGTCTATTTGTGCGTGTGCTACCTAACATAAGCCAGCAGTACACAAACAAAAAACACAAACAAGATGCACTCCAATAGAAAAAAAAGACAGAACAAACGTTTAAGTACAAAAGTGACTCACGATTGATTCAGCAGAGCTCCACGAGTACAGTGGCACTAAATTTCAGCACTTTGGATCTCCATGTGACCCTTCATCAGGGGATGTGGAGTACCATTGACTTTTAAAGTGGGTTCTTAAAGACATAATGTATATTGTTTTATTCTGTACCCATGAAAACCAAATACCATAAATGAAAAATTATTTTCTTTTACAAAACCCCAAAGTATCAAAGTGATTGGAAGGAACTTATTGCATACAAGAACAGCTATTAATCAATTCATAATTAGATCTTAAACCTCATATGTCTTTATATATGTACATTATTTTGGAGGGAAAAAGATACAAATAAAATAAATAACAACATAGACCAGGCTGTGACTTTTTTTTTTGGGGGGGGGCTATAGTAAATAAAAAAGGAAGAAAGAAGAGGGAGAAGGGTTACGAAAAAACTAGAAAAAAGAGGTGAACAGGTTGTACACAAATCCAATAGATGTTGCACAGTCAACATTCATTATGACATCAAAGAAATCCTGTTTTAGAGCAACATTACTTAAAGTGCCTTGGACACCTAAATAGGTTGAAACTTCTTTTAGATAATTTGAATATGTGACATCAAAGTGAAGCATTGTGAAAGCACCTTCATACAATATCAAATAAATATAGAACTAAGATAGTGACAACTAAAAAATTCAGTCCACAAACACATTTCCTTTATGCAGATTAATTTTTTGTGAAAAAGGGATAATATCCAAATGTTTATCCAATCCCATTTGGTATTAATGACCTTAAGGAATAAATCCATCTTGCTTCCTTTTGAAGCAAAAGTAACATACAATTACCTTCTTATAGTTGTGCTGGCTGTCTCTTAATGCCCTTAAAGCTAAATGATGAAACATCTTGGTTATGAAATTGTGCAAAATGTACATCAATAGGAGTTACTGGCATGTCTACTATTATAGATCCGAAATGTCCTTTAATTCATTTTTAGGGAACATGCAGTGCACCTTACATATATTTTATTAAAAGAATGTGATACAACATAGACTACAAAATCTGAGTCTGAGTTAATAAATTGCTTGATTTGCACATTTCTACCCCCAATAGAGAAAGAATTGTATTTCCAGTGACACCATAACTACAAATACAACATCTACCACATCTATGAAATCCCAGTGACTGTGGTAGTCACCAATTTCAGTTAATTGGGACCTCGGCTATGTGTGATTCTGGGATCTGTCTCCTATGGCTTTATACAACATGTTATCACCCTTTATAAAATGGGAAGGTTAAATCCTTCATCCTGATTGGTCATTAGCCATGTATTAGAAGTGTCTAATGCATGGCTAAAATAAAAAAAATAGTGCTAGCAAGCTGGATATAGGGATGTGAAGAAATTGATGAGCCACTAGAATTTTGAGAAACTTACAGCTGCCATTTTTTTACCTCACTTGCTTGCCCACTAAACTCCCAGGCTGAAATACACTGGTTTGACATGATCGAGAACTTGGTCCCTCGCCCCCGCAGTCCTCAGTTGCAGCCATTCACTGAAATCAATAGGTCGTTGGGCCAGTAAAAATTTTCAAAAAAATGATAACTTACATGTTTTCATCTGGCCTGCTAGTCCACTCTACTCTCATCCTGAAAAACACTTCACTCAATCAAAAATTCCACCCCACCCCCCACAGTCCTCAATCACAGCACTTTAGTTAAAATAGCAGGTCATCAGGCACACACACAGTGATAATCTCAAGTTCTTTTTTTTAAATTAAACACTCACCGGCAAATCCTTTCCAGACTTCACCTCCTGCAGCTCAGGCCACAGCAACATTTGCATCTGCCCACAAGCCCGACCACTTGCATGACTGATTGCCCAAGAAAAAAATATTGTCCTTGTTGAAACATTTCCAAATGTTTCCTAGTAGTGCAGAACATAATTTTTTTAAATGTATCTGTGTGTGTGTGGGGGGGCGGGGGCAACAATGTAGCCATAACAACCAGGAACAAGAACAAGTATGGTGGCCACAGAAGGACATCATACATTCTAAGGTAAAAAGAAATTAGCCTAAAGCAGGTGGAGGAACTATTTTGTATCAAAATGCATTGTATATTTAACTGTTTTAGCATTTAAAACAATAAATTAAAATTTGTATATACTTCTAAAATACACAGTCCCATTTCACAAGCGCAATAAGAAAGTCCGGGATGGTTAAACAGATTCTAACACACACATGGCTAGGGGGCTGGATACACTTGGGCTGTGGCCTCATGCCTCACTACCCCCCTAGCCACGCGTTAGATCTATCTAATGCACACCCCATCGTGTCTTATTGTTTACTTAATACATGGCAGTGTTTGGTGATAATAATAGATATACTGGGTGCTAAACTGTTACATCTGTGTCAAAAAAAGTAAGCTTGTTCAAAATTCTTCCTTTTAGGTGTCAGGAGGGATGATCTATTTAAATTGTGTGCCTTTTCTCTTGCTGTGTCTAAAATTTGTTTAGTATACCCTCTGTCTAAAAATGTTTCATGTAAGTCATCAGCTTGAGTGTCAAAGTCAGAAATGTCAGAGCAATTCCTACGAGGACAGACAAATTGTCTGTATGGTACCGCCTGAAGGGTATCTGTAGGATGTGCACTCACTGCCATTAGCAACGTATTGCCACTTGTTGGTTTACAATATGTGCTTGTATGAATTTTATCATCCTCATCTACTTGTATCTGAATGTCTAAAAATGCTAAATCAGTTTAATTCATATTAGATATACAACTCAGATTTAAATAATTGGTGCTCACTTCTGTAACAAACTCTGCTGCAGTGGTTTCATCCCTATCCTATAAAACAATAATATCATCAATGTATCTACTGCAGAAAACAATCTGGGGCAGGTACTGACCACTGCCAGGGGCAAACATCATGGCCTACTCCCACCAGCCTAGAAAAAGGTTGGCATAGGAGGAGGCCATGGTGGTGCCCATGGCGGTATCACATGTTTGCAAGTAGTACTCTTTATGAAACATAAAGCAATTCATAGTCAAAATCATCTCAACTGCCTGTACAAGAAATTCATGGGGAAAATTTCTGGCAATGGGGTTATGCTTTAGGTAATATTTCAGTGCACATATACCCAAATTACGTCATAGAGACATGCATAATGAGCACACATCTATAGACATTGGGAGGGCTTTAAGCCAGAGCTCCGATGGGCAGAGCAACAAACTCACTCCCCCATTGGGCTCAAAAGGTCACACATCCTGGGCCTCACCAGGATTAATTTTTCTTTGTGGCCAAAGGAGCCGCTCTTCATCCCTGGATCACGCCCTGCTCGCCCATATCTTCCTCTCCTTGTGATTGCCTCCAGCTCGCTCTCCTGCTTGTTTGCCTTTTTCTCCCTCATTCTTTTGTTTGCAGTGCATTTCTTTTTTTTTTAGTTCAAAGTTTATTAGTATATTTTCCACAATAAAAGGCAGTTACAATGAGAATGAGATGTAAATACAGTCACTTATACAAGCGTAACTGCCCAACCCACCCATCCCTCCCCTTACTGCAGTAACAAATCCATGTGTCCCCTAAGTGCTAAGCTCTTTACCTGAGAACCTACAGGGCATTTTAGACTGAGACATGATTAAGACTGAGCCAGTAAAATTAGAGAGTGAAGGGGATCCCACCTTTTGGTATATGCTGCCAATCTATTGTGAAGACTGGCAATCGCTTTTTCTGTATGCAGATTGGCAAGAATTTCATTCACCCATTCTTGAAAGGATGGGGTGGACTTGTCTTTCCAATGTCATAAAATACGCTTCTTGACAGATAAGGCAATCATAGAAGTATGAAACTTTCTTACTTTAACTCTAATAGAAAACAGGTCCCCTAAAAGGCAAATATCAGGAGTAAAATACTCCTGAAGGCCCAATAAAGGATCCAGGGAAGTCTTGATTAAATCCCATAAAAGGAAAATTTTGGGACAGGACCAGAACATGTGAAGAAGTGTTCCTTCTTCCCACAAACACTTAGTACATATATTGGAGTTAAAGAGATCCCATTTCTTTAATTTTACGGGGGTGCAATACATGTTATGTAATATATGATATTGCATGAGATGCAATCTGTCTTGAGAAACAAATTTATGACAGGATCTCCACAGGGATTGCCAATCCAGACGATACTGAGGAAGGATAGAGTTCCAGAATCTTGTGGGTCCAAAAGAATCCCCATATCTTTTGTAAAACAAAACCTGATATAATTTAGATATAACACCTGAAGATCCAATAAGTGAAGAAACCTCAGGTATCAGGGCTGTGATGGTCTAGGGGGGAGGTATTACCAAAAGCTATTGAAAGTAAGTGCCTTAACTGTATAACTTTGAAGTGAGAGGGAGCCGGAATAAGAAATTTCCTAATAATATATTCTACTGACAACCATTGCCCCTCTTCATCCACGAAAGAGAGTAGTTTCCCATCCCCCAATTGGGACAACCATTTACGGGGAATCTGCTTCTTGTTAATAGTGAAAGATGGGGAATTCCAGATAGACTGGGCCAAGTCCAACTGAGGGGTACAGTGCAAAAATGAACATAATTGCACATATACCTTTAATGAGGTAACTACTGTAGGTATTGAGAAGAGATAAAGGTTAAAAAATTCTAAAGAATGCATTCATCTTAATTATGTTGATCCGGTCCCATAATGAAATGGGAAGTTTGGACCACCTATCAAGGTCTTGAATTATCAGCTGTGAGAGAGATTCAAGATTTTCCTTAAACCATGTTAGGGGGTTACGGAGTAGTTTAATGACCAAGTATTTAAATGACCTGGGAGTCCAACATAGACCTAAGGGACTAATGTCATTTTTGAATACCTTATGGTTTAATGGAAAGAATGAGGATTTGCTAGCATTCAGTTTGTAATTGGACAGGTCACTAAATCTTACTATTTCACTCAACAAAGCCGGTACAGGAGACACCGGATGGGATAAATGTATCAACAAGTCATCCGCATATGCAGTGACCTTAATTTCGTGATGCCCAACCCAAATGCCTTGTATAGAGGCATTATTGAGAATATTTTGGATGAGAGGTTCCAAATAAAAATTAAATAACAGAGGAGATAAGGGGCAACCCTGTCTAGTCCCTGAGTGGAGTGGAAAAGGTTTGGAGAAGGCCTCGTTCCCAGAGATCCTTGCTGTAGGAGTTTTATATAGTGTAGCAATCCAGGATATAAATACAGAGGGGAATTGAAAAGCTTCCAGAACTCGGAACAAAAAATTCCAATTCACACGATCAAATGCCTTCTCGGCATCCAGGGAAACCAGTCCTGCAGGGAACTCAGCATCCCTGGTAGCCGAGAAAACATGAGATAGGGTATGCAAGTGGTCAGATGATGAGCGCCCTTTCATAAATCCTACCTGGTTCATACCTATTAGCTCAGGGAGAACTACAGATAACCTATTGGCTAGTATCTTTGAAAGAATTTTAATATCTTGGTTTAGAAGGGATACAGGTCTGTAGCTTTGAACAAGCTCGGGGTCTTTATCTGGTTTAGGGAGAAGAACAATCAAGGCCTCAAAGAGGTGAGGGTCTGCCTCTGGCCCGGTTAAAATATATTGAAATAGGCGATAAAGTACTGGTAGTAAAAGATCCCGAAAAAGTTTGTAATATAGGGAGGAGAACCTGACAGGGCCTGGGACTTTGTCTATGGGTAATCCACTGATAACCTCAGCAATTTCCTCCTGTGATATAGGGGTGACCAAAAAACCCTTGTGTTGCTCTGAAAGGGAGGGCAGATGGGAATCCCTCAGATAATTCTCCATACTCCCAGGACAGGGAAGATACTCCATGTCACTGTACAATCTTTCGTAATATAGGGCAAATTCTTGTACTATCTCGGTAGGAGATACTTTCAGAGACCCGTCTGCCACTGCCCTAAGTGGAGGGATAAATCTCACAGATTCTTGTTGCTTAATACACAATGCCAGTAGGCGCCCCGCCTTCTCTCCCTGATCTGTGTAACTAACCCTTGTACGAATAATAGCTAGTTCTGCTTTTTCCCGAAGTAACTCTAGATATCTATCTTTCAACACTAGGAGCTTCCTCTTGTCTTCATCTGGGGCACTAGTCAAAATATTAATTTCAAGTGACTGAATTTGGGACAATAATGATAATAGTTCCTTCTCCTGTGCCCTTTTCCTACTCACCGCCATACTATTGAGGATCCCTCTCATGTAAGCCTTGAAGGCCCCCCATAAAATATCCGGCTTTGCACTGTCTAAAGGGTTGGATAAAAAAATAACTCAATATGCTCCCTTATGAGCTTGCAATACTTAACATCTTTAAGGAGTTGTTCATTGAGTTTCCATCTGGTTTCCATATTAGGTAAATTAAGGAATGCCAATTTGCATAACACCAGTGAACGATCGGAAACAGGGCCAGGTTGAATCAGGGAGGTCTTAACCCCGGGTAGGAGAGCCTGAGAAATAAATATGTAATCAATGCGGGACTGTGAGCCATGCACCATTGACCTGAAAGTAAACTCCCTAGAATCAGGGTATAAGACGCGTTAGATATCACAGAGCCCGCACTGGTTCACCAAGTCCCTAAAAGCCCTCTGCCCCGGAGAAACCACTCCTGGTCCACTACCTGACCTGTCAAGATTAGAATCTATGACTTGATTGAAGTCGCCCACCAAAATAATCCTGCTGGGAAGCATTGGAAGAATAATGGTTATGAGTCTCATAAAAAACCCTGGATCATCCATATTAGGGCCATATATGCTACCAAGTAAAAGTGGAACTGACCAGAGAGTGCCTTTAACTAGGATAAACCTGCCCTCAGGATCTTTAATGACCTGTGTAGAGACAAAGGGAATGCCCCTATTAATAATAAACATGACCCCACAACTATTTGTAGAACCCTGAGCATCGTAAACCAGCCCCACCTGTTGCCGCCTTAACTGTAGAGCTTCAGCTTCTAATAAATGGGATTCCTGTAGGAAAGTTATCTGAGAGTGTAATAAGCTTAAGTGTTAGAGAACCTGATATTGTTTGGGTTTTTTCCTGATCCCCTTAACATTCCAAGTAGCAAACGTCACCTCTTTGGCATCTGATAATAGCTATTGGACTTAATATGCTCAGCCCTGCACTCAGGATACATAATACATGCAAACCTACTCCAAAAGTTACTGCAGTAAAACCCTCCCTCCTCTCAACCCCCCACAATTAGCCCATATCCTTCCCCACTACCCTCATTCCCCTAACAAACCCCAAATCCACCACCCCCACCCAACCCCCACACTGCCACAAGCAACATTTAGCACAGTACTGGGTCTTTTCCTCCATCTCCCGCCTCCCGATAATGCACCTCTGCTAATGGCAGCACAGCTTACATCCCGAAGTAAATATTTAAGAATGCAAACGATATTAACTACCCCCAAAAAACTAGAGAGCGGCCTTGGGTTTCAATGCATGCACACGCATATGTGTTAAACATGATAATGAAAGGGAAAACAGAGTAAACTGCCAAACTCATGAATGTGCCAAATAACCTCGAGAACCAGAATGAAAATTAGGGGTTACCTTGCCCCGTGAAAAAACTTTGCACAAACCAGAACCAGATCGAGAACCTAATGAAGGAGAATAGCCCTTTCCTCAAACTGAGAGCAGAGATCGAGAAAAACATTGACATCGTGAACCCAAGAGAAAGACAACTGAAAAAACAACTCTTTCCCTGAAATTACCAGCCCTTAGTTACATGAATTGCCCTTAAGGAAATTTACTGTCCTGAGCTCGGGACAGGGGAGAAAACTGAGGGAGATCCTCCTCGAATTAAGAACAACATGGCTGTACATTACATATGCATGATACGCCCTCTTGTGGCCACAACCCGATCCTGACAGGGCAAATATGAGTTGCGGAGAAAGCCCAAGACTGCTCCGATTTCCAGTCAATGTAATGTGAACGCTAATCCTAGAACCAACAACACAAACTCCCCTCTCTATGCAATTTACAAAACTGAATATACTGGGACATAAATCTCTGTTCCTAATTAAGCCAACCCCGAGATCCCAAGTGTCTTTGCCCTGAGCAGGAGTCAACATTATGAAATTAGGGGTTGAGAGGCTGTTAGCAGGTAGGCCATGCACTGATCAACCCAGTCCAAATGAGAAGACGAGAATTTCCAAATACAACTCATTGACATTATCTCCTCAAAGAAGGAGAAAAATAACAGTTCTAATAGGCGACTCCAAGCAGCTCTTCAACACATGAACAGGGCCTCTCAGGGCTCTCGGCACAAGTCCGGTAACATGGATTTAAGGCTCGACAGTGCGACTTCAGGATCATTATAACTATACCAGGATCCATTTACAAAAACTTGTAACCTGGCCAGGTATCCCATCCTGAATTTCAGGCCCGCGGCAATGATCTTAGATACGATGGGATGAAACGCTTTTCGCTTCAAACGAACTGATCCAGGGAAATCTTGAGCAATTCTCAATTTCGTATTCTCCCAATGAACCTCTTGTAAAGCTCTCACTTTTTGCAAAAAATGCTGCTTTTCTAGGAAATTCAAAAAGCAGCAGATAATAGGATGGGGGGGGGGGAGCATCCAGAGAAGGCTTCGGTCGCAGAGACCTGTGAGCTCGCTCTATAATGTATACTGGGCCGAAGGGACAAGGGCCAGCAACCCGTTCCACCAGCTTCTGTGTAAATGCTACAGCATGCTGGCCCTGTTCTCCCTCTGGTAGCCCTAGTATCACAACATTATTTCTGTGGCTACGGCCCTCCAAATCTTTAAGTTTGGCCTCTAGATGAGATAGCTTCTGTCGCGTAGACACTAATTCAGGATCCAGATTCTCTAGCTTTTTCTCCATCGAGACTATTCGAGCTGTATTATCAGAGACAGGTAACGAGACTTCATCCAGTTTTCTAGAGAGAGTTTTCAAGTCAATCGCCATTTCTTTCACCTCTTCACGAAAGGGTTTAAACTCTTCTAAGAACCTATTAAGCATTAAAGGTTCTTGTTCCCCAACTTGACTCGAAGGATCAGGCCTATCTGGCTCACCCGAGGCCTGGAATTTCTTTGGGGACTTTCAGGAGTAGTGGGGGGGAGGGTTTGCGGGGCTTACTTCATATAAGCCTCCATCTGCCAATCTAGCACTCAAAACAGGCTCACAGGATGTTTAGATAGTAGAAGAATTCAAAAGCAGAGGAAATGGAGAAATATAACCGTCTAAAAAAGACGATTTAATGATCAGGAGGCAGGAGCTTAACGGAGGAGCTTCTACTCAGCACTCTGCATCACATGATCTCCCCCATTTGCAGTGCATTTCTACTCTTGGCCCTAACATGCTGCCCACTTCTTCAGCCCTCTTCTCTCTCTTGTGGTTATGTTGCTTTGCCCCCGTTCCTTTCCATTTGCACTCGCGGCTATTGCTGCTCCTTTCTTTCCAATCCACGGACCACACATTTGGCCTGCCGCTCCATTCGGTGGCTGTCCTCCATCCCTCTCCTCCATATTCCTGCCACCCCTGTGCTCTCTGCTGCTCGTTTCTGTCTGCCTTGTTCTGGGATGTCCCATTCTGTGCCGGTGCTTCTGGGGCGTGTCATCACCCGCCACGCTCAGCTCCAACCCGCACCCTCATAAGCCTGGCATTTCAATGCGCTGGTCTCCCAGACCTCTCGTTATTCCTTGCTGCTCCATTCTGCCATATGCCTGGGGTGCTCCTTCATCAGGTATGGCCGACTCTCACCGTCTGACTTGTGCCATGGCTCTTTTCATTTTGCTGCCCTGTGCTGCGGCCCCATTCCACTCCTGGTCCACCATGTGATGGCTGGTTCACCTGCTGCTCAGCACCTCACCTTGCACTTAGATCCTATCCCTTATCGATCCCTGCCTGTGGGTGGCTCTGGCTTTCATTGCTTCTCAGCCTCCTGCCTCTGCTATTGGGGACTTGGTTTCTCGACCTCTGGGATTCTAGCCCATGCTCGGGACTACATCATTGCCACTCAGTCCTCTTCCCCTCTGGACGCTGGTAGAAGCTGGGGCTTTGTTTTCCATGCTTTTCACTGGTTCTGCCCTATTGCTGCCTCAACTGGTATTCTGTTCCTTGGCTCCAGTGGTGGTGTTGTTTCCATTGCTGTACCTATTGTACCTGTACCATTTTGTTTCCTGTTTCACCGTATGTTGTCAGACTCCTGACTTTCCGTCTGCAGTACCTTCAGTCTTATCTGTCTTTGGATCAAGCAGACATGTCTAGAGTCTGTATAGTGTTTGGCATACTGCACCTGCAACAGCAAATCTGTAGACATTTCTGTGCTAAATGAACAGGTAATGCAGGTGGTGTACTGCTCCGAATCCAATGGGACACTTCTGCAGACTGCATGCTTGCAGTCAAGCCAGTCTTCAAACTGCTAAACCAACAGCTGCAGTTATGTAAGTTGGAAATATGTTTCATTCCTCTGACATTACTCCCCTATAGCCCATGACCATGGTTGTTTCCCCTGGTGTCACTCTCACTGCAGTGTCCCACCCTCTGCATTTTTTCTCTCTCTACCTTCATTGCTCACTCCATCCCAGATTCTTCAACTCCATGCCCCTCTCAGATACTCAATACCTTGCCTCGGCCTGCTCATCTACTTTACTCACTCACTCAGTATGCCTAGGTTGCCTCCATCTGGCTTGCAATCACTGCTTCTTTTGGGCATACCTATTATTACTTATATGCCACCTCATCGACCCGTGGCCCTCCTGCTGCATGTCTCAGTTTCATGGCTCCGGTCATTATTCATCACTTATTATCTCATACCAGTTGTCAAGGATTCACTCCAATCATGGCTTCACTCCATCGTCATCAACTTGTGGCCATCCTTTCGAAGTGCCTCTTTGCTTGCATCACTGTATTGTATATGGCTTCTTGGCCTCGGAGTCTACCTCCTTTCTAGGAGCTTACTTACTGTTACTTCCTTTGTCCAAGTTCATTTCAAATTCATTCCTGTCTCCTCCTCTTCCAATTCCGTACCAGCCATACAGGATTCAGATCATAGGGTCATAGGTTCATAGGTGTATACGAGTTCGGGGGACTAGCCCATAATGAACTCGCCATCCCTAACCTGGATGGAAATCATATTTTCTATTACCCATAAAAAGGTCAAGATTTTTTTTAAATAACTGAAAGGTACTACTATATACCACTTAGTGGTAATGAGTTCCAAATCTGCACTATTCTTTGGGTAAAGAAATGGTTTTGACTAGTTGTCCTATTAGTGACTGATTTTAATTGTAATTTATGAGATCTAGTGTTATTCATTTTTTATGCCATTCTAAGCATATTGTTTCAGACAGAGTATTGTCCCTAGAAGCCTTATAGATTAGACATAAGTCCCCCGTTAGGGATCGATATTCCAAAGAGTATAGTTTCAATTTTTGTAATCTACTACTATATAATAAAGATTTAAAATATCCACATGTCTCATGAATCTTCTTTGTACTTTTTCAACTAATACCTTGTCCATAGTTAAGGTTGGAGCAGTAAAAGAAGAGCAATAATCTAAATTAGCTCTGACTACGCTGCAATAAATTGGAAGTAATACTTCTGGTTCTCTAGATTTAATATTTTTCAATAGGCATGTAATTAATCTTTGACATTTTTGGGTGGTTTTGTTAATATGTTCAGAAAATTTTAAGTTAATGATAAAAATGCCCAAGTCTTTTTCAGAAGTTACTTTGTTCAATAGGGAGTTGTCCAAATAGTAATTAGCTGATCTGTTGTTTTTACCAAAATGCATGACTTTACATTTTGCAATATTAAAATTAAGTTTATGTTCCTTGACCCATTTAAATAAATCATTTAGATTTTCCTGTAACATAGAGATCGAAGTGCAGTCATTAACTATACACCCCAATTTAGTATCATCAGTGTATTTATTTACCCAAACCCCATTAGTGGTTTTCATACTTGAAATGAGAATATTGAACAAAATAGGGCCCAAGACCGACCCCTGAGGCACACCACTAGTCACTTTGCTCCAGGTCGATGTAAAACCCCTAATATTTACTTGTTGTCTTCTGTCAGTCAACCACGCAGAGATCCAACCGACGATATTTTTATGCAATCCAATATTGACTAGACTTTCAATTAAGATCTTATGAGAAACTCAGTCAAACGCCTTTTCATAGTCGAGAAAGACCACATCCACAGGAAACCCTGCATCCAGGGCTGCACTAATGGGTTCAAAAAAATTAATCAGGTCGTTCTGACAAGATCTACCAGTAACAAAGCCATACTGTATAATGTCCTCAAGCCCATTCCTTGTAATGTGTGTATTTATTTTATACATTATAAGTTTTTCCAAGATTTTACCCATACAGGATGTTAAACTACTTGGTCTGTATTGCTCTACCCTCTGTTTTGTTCCTCCCTTATGAATAAGTATGACCAAGGCTTCTTTCCAGTCATCTATAACCTCACCAGTGTTGATTGATTTAGTGAACAATAGAGTTAAGGCACCAACTACTTCATATGAAATTTCTTTAAAAAAAAGGAAAGGAAAACTGTCAGTACCTGCAGATAAAGTGGATTTGAAGGAATTGATAGCTGAATAAACTTCAGGAACTGTAATTTCTCCTATTCTTTCTACGGTTTTATAGATTTTACCATTAATTGTTTCGTTAACTTTATAAATACTAGTGAAGTATCTGCTGAATTCATTTGCCATGCTCTGTTCATCAGATATTAACTTATTATTAATCAATAATGAACCAACTTTCGATGAATTCTTTCTCATAGAGCCAATATAATTAAAAAACTGTTTTATGTTATATTTATTTGTAGTTGCTAATCTGAGCTCTATTTCTTTTTTTGCTCTTCTAATAGCTAGTTTAGTTTTATTTGCTTTTATTTTGAACCTGTTCCAATTGATTACAGTTTTCTGCTTTTTATATTTATTAAAGGCCCTTTTTTTATCTTATAAGTTTTTTAATTTTGGATGAGAACCATGTAGGAAGTCTTTTATAATTGAAATATTTTTTGCGTACAGGTACCCATTTATTGACACAGTATCTCAGTTTTTCCTTAATTTTGTGCCATATTTGTTCTACTTGTAGCTCATTCAGTTCCTGTTGCCAATTACATTCCTTAAGATATGTTTTTATTTCCTTATAATTAGCTTTAGAATAGTTTCTCATTTCGGTTTTACCTTTAACAACCATCTCATAATAATTAATTGCCCATAATACCATACAATGGTCGCTGTCGGCTAAGGGAGCTAGAATTATCGGGGATTCTGTCTGGTCATATATGTTAGTAAGTATTAAGACCAAAGTGTTTGCTTTTCTTGTTGGGTTATGCACTAGTTGTTCCAGGCCCATGGATAAAACTAATTCTAGGAATTTAGCTTCCTGATGACAAGAGCCCAATAGTGTATCCCAGTTGATTCCAGGATAATTAAAATCACCCATTAATATTATATAATCGAGAAGATTAATTTTGTGAATATAATCCAAAAATGACTTATTACTTTCCTTATCTAAAGAAGGTGGGCTATAGCAGAGTCCCAAGGTTATAGTTTCTTGTTCCAGTATTAAATTAACCAACACACATTCTATACTGTCAGGGTTCAAGATATCGTTGTATACTTCATGACAGATTATTCCTTTTTTAATATATACTGCAACTCCACCCCCTCTAGTGTATCCATGATGTTTAGTAAATAAGGTGTATCCCGGAATATTTTGCCCCCACAGTTCTTTAGTAAACCAGGTTTCAGTCACCCCGCATACAGTATATCTATATTCCTAGTTATTAATGTTAGCCTGAGTTTGTCTATTTTATTAACTAAGCTTCTTGCATTTAATAATAGAATATTAAGTTTAGAATGTTGCATAATATTATTTTGATCCATATTTTTTCTTTTTTTATTGGAGAAGGTTCTATTCACTTTATCAGTGCCTGGTAGAGGTGTCATTTCAGAATCATTAGGACAAACCTTCCCACCCCCTTTATAAGTTTAAAAAGGAAGTGATTTCTTCATTTATTGAATTCCCTAATAGTGCAGATCCTTTTTTGTTCAGATGTAGGCCATCTCTTAAGAAAAATTGCCAGTTATTGTTGAACTGTTCCCAATGTGTTAAACATTTTAAGTTTTGTTTTAGACACCATCCCCTTAACCAGTTATTTACTTTTTTAATCTTTGCTTCCATGTAATTATCGGCCCTTGGTACTGGAAGTAGTTCTGAAAATACTATATGTGTCCCTTTTTCGATTAAAATATTAATGAGACCCACAAAGGCTTCTTTGATCTGTTGTAGGTTTTGTTTATGTATATTATTAATTCCTGCATGTATTATTACCATTGGCTCAATGCTATTTTGAAGAATCTGTTTGGGCATTTTAGTAATGTCCTGTAATGTAGCCCCATGAAAACAAGACAGGGTGTGTGTTGCTTTATTTACATCACAGATTTGCCTGTCCAATTTGGAAATCATTGAATCACCAGTATAAAGATTTCTTTAGAGTTAACTGAGCCAAGGTTCTCATTCAAAATTGGTAATTCCATCTGAGCACACTCATTGATTTCACTAGGAAAAACTGAAATATGTTCTTCCAACAAGTTGCTGTTAGCGTTATTTTGCAGATAGATAGTCCCCAAAAGATTGTCAGTACATTGCTTCTGAGTAATGGATCCACAGTTATTTTCATCTCTAGCAGCATCCTCCGTATTATTTACTTTACTGCTACTGGTAGCTTCATTTAAGTTAATAAGAGGATCAAAGCTGTTGGAAGTGGGCAAATTAAAACATTCAAATGTTCTACCTTTTTCAGCTGGTTTAAGGTATTGTGCAGTGTACCATTCTTCTTCATTATCCACTACATCTATTTCCTGTCTGCATCTTTTATGTAGAGCTGTACCAGATACACCATTAGTTGTAGTAGGCCTAACTATTCCCTGACAGCCAGTGTTAGATGTATCTGATAACTGAAGTCTTTTCCTAGTTTCAGTCTGCCTAACTTCGAGGGCCCTTAATCTGCTGTCAAATAAATTGATCTCCCCTTCTAGTTCTTGATTTTTAATACACTTTGGACATATAAAGTCCCTTGCATGTGTTATAGTCACATCTAATTGGTACATGTTACATTTTGTACATAAAATTGCCATGCGTCCATCCGCAGTTATTAATATAATCTCCATGACTTAGTTTTTATTATTGATAGAGAACACAGATTACTTTACCACAGCGTAGATTAAGTCATTTCTTCTATGTTCTATGTTTTCGCCAACTTCGCTGAACACGCCATGACGCACAGTGTCTCTTTAAAGCGTGTTCCTCATCGCCAAGACCGACGCCGGGCCGCCTCCTGCTCAGGCTCCCCCTGCTCACCACAGGGCTGATTTAAATAGCCCTGTCAGACCCGGAAGTAGAAACGAGGGTCACCCAGACTCGCCCCAAATTAAGCTTTGAAATGGGGTTTTTATTATGTTGGTAAAAAGCGTTTATCCCAGCCTCTTAAGCGCTGGAGAGCTTAAGTGGAAATCTAACTGGATTTACCAGCTAACCGAGCCTGTCTGGCTCACACAGCACACAGGTACACAGCCCTCATGATTCGGTAGCCCTGGAGAACACCCTCACAGGCTGCAACTCCTCTACCTAGCAAGTGCAAAGCTAGGGCTCCAAATTCTAGCGTTCTAGCGAGTAAAACAGTTAAAACAGTTTGATTTTACAATACACAGTAAAAGTACATCAAAGTATATATAGAGGCAATAATGAAAAGTAAGCAGCAGAGCTTCTAGTGAGACTTGCTCACCGCAGGGCTGATTTAAATAGCCCTGTCAGACCCGGAAGTAGAAACGAGGGTCACCCAGACTCGCCCCAAATTAAGCTTTGAAATGGGGTTTTTATTATGTTGGTTAAAAGCGTTTATCCCAGCCTCTTAAGCGCTGGAGAGCTTAAGTGGAACTCTAACTGGATTTACCAGCTAACCGAGCCTGTCTGGCTCACACAGCACACAGGTACACAGCCCTCATGAGTCAGTAGCACTGGAGAACACCCTCACAGGCTGCAACTCCTTTATCTAGCAAGTGCAAAGCTAGGGCTCCAAATTCTCGCATTCTAGCGAGTAAAACAGTTAAAACAGTTTGATTTTACAATACACAGTAAAAGTACATCAAGTACATCAAAAAAAGTACATCAAAGTACAGTGGCGTGAAAAAGTATTTGCCCCCTTCCTGATTTTCTCTATTATTGCATATTTGTCACACTGGATGTTTTCAGGTCTTTAGACAGAATGTAATATTAGATAAAGGGAACCTGAGTGAACAAATAACACTTGTTTTTTTTTTTATTTCACTTATTTAAAGAAAAAAAGTTAACCAACACCAATTGGCACTGTGTGAAAAATAATTGCCTTACACTTAATAACTGGTTACACACATTTAGCTGCAATGACTGCAACCAAACACTTCCTATAATTCAATATCAGTCTTTCACATCGCTGTGGAGAATTTTAACCCCTCTTCCTCATAGAACTGCTTTAATTCAGTAACATTTGGTAGGTTTTCGAGCATGAACTGCTCGTTTCAGGTCCTGCCACAGCATCTCTATTGGGTTTAAGTCTGGACTTTGACTAGGCCACTCTAAACTTTAATTTTACTTCTTTTTAGCCATTCTGATGTGGACTTGCTTTTGTTTTGGATCATTGTCTTGCTGCATGACCCAACTATGCTTCAGCTTCAGCTGCGGAAGGATGACTGGACATTCTCTTTAAAATTTTCTGGTACAGAGCAGAATTCATGGTTCCTTTAATTATGGCAAGTCATCCAGGTCCTTAGGCAGCAAAGCATCCCCACACCATCACACTACCACCACCATGTTTGACTGTTGGTATGGTGTTCTTACTGTGGAATGCTGTGTTTGCTTACGCGAGACATTATGGGATCCATGTTGTCCAAAAGTTCCACTTTGGACTCATCTGTCCATAGAACATTTTCCCAAAAGGCTTGTGGATCATCCAGGTGCTTCTTGGCAAATGAGAGATGAGCATTTATGTTCTTCTTGGTTAGCAGTGGTTTCCGCTTGCTACTCTCACATGAAGCCCATTTTGCCCAGTCTCTTTCTGATTGTGGAGTCATGAACACTGACCTTAGCTGAGGCAGAGAAGCCTGCAGTTCTTTGGATGTTGTTTTAGGATCCTTTGAGACTTCTTGGATGATTTTACACTGCGCCCTTGGAGTATTTTTGGCAGGGCCCACTCCTGGGAAGGGTCACTACTGTTCCAAGTGTTCTCCATTTGGAGATTATGGCTCTCACTGTGGTTCGATGGAGTCCCAGAGCCTTAGAAATAGCTTTGTAACCCTTTCCAGACTGATAGAGGGCAACAAATTTTTTTCTGATCTTTTCAGGAACTTCCTTTGATCATGGCATAATGTGCTTGCTGAATCTTTGTGCTGGCAATGTGACTCTGATGGTAAGGGCCAAAATAAGTGAGGTTTATATTGAGCAGGGCTGGCTGTAATCAAGCCTGGCTGTGTTCAATCAGCTGACTCTAATTATCCCTTTAATTGGGCTGATTTAAATAGGGGGCAATTACTTTTCACACAGTGCCAGTTGGTGTTGGTTAACTTTTTTCATTAAATAAATGAAATAAGTAAAAAAAAAAAAGTGTTATTTGTCCACTCAGGTTCCCTTTATCTAATATTATATTTTGTCTAAAGACCTGAAAACATCCAGTGTGACAAATATGCAATAATAGAGAAAATCAGGAAGGGGGCAAATACTTTTTCACGCCACTGTATATATAGAGGCAATAATGAAAAGTAAGCAGCAGAGCTTCTAGTTGACTCGTGGTCTGCTATTGATATTTATTTTTGGGCAGACATATCATGACTCCTATGCCACCTTATCAACCTGCGGCCATCCTGCCACATGTATCGAGTTCATAACTCCAGTCATCATTAACTCAGCCTTACCTCAAGGTTTACCTATTTACATTGCTTATTCGAACATTCCTATCATTAAATCCTATGCTACCTCATTGACTACAACCTCAGGGTCTAATCGTTCAGGGTCTAATCATTCACATCGCATAATCAAGCATGCCTCTTCAACCTCAGTGTCTGCACACTTGCATCACTCAATCAAGCCCGTCTGCATTATCCTCAGTCTCCTCATCAGCACATCTGGACTCTCCTTGTGAGCACATCTGAATACCCCTCTCTCCTCTGACTTCTACATGGATTTACTTCCTCCCATCGACTACTTGAGCATACCCTTCTCAGGTCCCTGCTGCCTCATGTTCCTTCTTTAATCTGTGCTTCTTTGGAGATTTCCTTATCTCATCATCATCCTCCTTACTCATATCCCTCATTAATGAACCATTCTCTTTACCTACATACATCCTCAAATCAAATGTCGTCAGCCTGGAGGGAAGGAAACCTAGGCCTTGGATCCCCAGAGGTTTCCTCCTCAAAGGGAATTTTTCCTCTCCTCCATGCCAATGGTCAAAATATTAGTTAGAGTTAGTGCTTTCTTCAGGTTAGTTAGTTAGGTTCCACTGTTGGATGGAGGTGGATGGTGGCCTGGCTTTCCCCTCTCTCCTATGGAAGTCTGCCCTTATCTTCTCAGAATTCATTAATTACCCTTGCCTATTTGAAGCTCGACATCTTTGGGTATTCGTTTTGGGCTTCTTCCTAACCTACCTTTAGCTGACACATTCAATACCACGGCACCTGTGGGGGGGAACCCTCCTCTAGGGTTCCTTGCATCGTACCCCTACAGGGTGGTATATCCCATGGATAGAGAGGCAGAAAGCCACAAAGCAAATCAAGTTACACAAGCATCATCTCATATCATCTCATCCAGTTGCATAAGCACAGCGAATGGGAGGGCTTTAAGCCCGAGGTTCAATGAGCGGAGCAACAAAGTCACTCCCCCATCGGGCTCAAAAAGTCACACATCCTGGGCCTCACCAGGATTCATTTTCATTGCCCACCATCCACCCCTCCTCCTCCAGCGGCTCATCTCTCTTTCCCGTGGGCTTCTTCCTAAGCTATCTTTAGCTGGTTTCATTCATTCCCATGGCACCTGTGTAGGAGGGGAACCCTCCTCTAGGGTTCCTTGCATCGTACCCCTACAGGGTGGTACATTCCATGGATACAGAGGTGGAAAGCCACAAAGCAAATCAAGTTACACACGCATCATCTCATATCATCTCACCCAGTTGCATAAGCAACTCGAACCAAAGATATCCCTTTTTTCCATGCCAAAGTGTCAAGTTTTGAAAGTATCCACAGTATCTTTAATGCAAGATGGAACCACTGGAGTCAGTTCCTTTAAGAAAAAATCCACAAAGATCGAGAGATAGTCTGTAAGAGAGTCCTTGCCAGAAACAATAGGTTGGTCAAAGGGGTTCTCTCAGTCTTTGTGGATTTTTGGCAAAACACACAATGTTGGAATCTTAGGGCAGTCAGTTAGTATATAGTCTCTTTCAGACTGTTATCCAATTATATGACTATATGATCTCCTGGTGCTAGAACACAGTTCTGAAACAAACTGTTAAATGTAATTATAAAATGGGTAGGCTAAATGCAACAATATGATTGGCTAGTTACCCATGCATGAAATATGTTCCATGCATGGGTAAAAAAAGGGACTGGCAGTAAAAAGGCCAATATCCATAAGCCATGGAACATTGGCATTTTTACTGTCTGCCATCTTTATATTTGCCAAGCAGGACAAAAAGCTACCGTACTTGGATTATTGTAACAAAAAGCGAGACGTAGTGTGAAAAAAGAAAGAAACCAACAAGCCGTTTAAATGTTCCTTATGCAAATGCTGCTTTTTTTTTTATGCACTCCATAATGCAGCTCATCAAACGCTCGCCAACTGATCGGGGAAACTCTGATGCCTCTCACTCATGCTTCACAGGTTAAAATGAACGTCCCCGATAACGGTTTTAAAAAAATCTACTGACTTTTAGATTTGTGCCATGGTTTCACCAACCGATCGAGTAACCTCTGTTGCAACTCGCTCTCCCACTTCACAGGCTGTTTGACAGTCCCGGATGATGATTTGAAAAACAATCTACTGACTTGTCCTGTGGTCTTATTTGTTACAGTCCCGTTGCCACTTAGCATGCTTCTGCTGGTAAAGGAGCTGAGGGTTGGGTGGGCAGCAGGAGGGAAAGACACGAACAATGCTGAGGAGTTAAAAAACAACAACAACAAAAAAACACTTTCCACGAGCTGCCCATCGGTTCCTCATTTTACCTGTACAGTGCAGATAATTGAAGAGCGACATGTAGTCATGATGGAGGAACTGGGGAAAAACAGGACGCTTGATCAAGTGAAGCAGGCAAAGAAATTAAGGTAGAAAATAAAAAAAAAAAGAAAACTGCTTAGTAAGTAACAGACCCACTAGTAAAAAAAAAAATAATAAAGTGTGTGTGTGTGGGGTGAACTTTTTCAGAAGTATGGATGCCACAGAAGGACAGAAATGCCTAGTGGCAAAATACAATAGCATCATCAGGTAGCAGGCGGAAGGACTATTTTATCTCAAATTATCACTAAGATTTCTGTTTTTAGATATTTAAATATAGTTTTTAAGGGTAAGAAAAATATTTTAAAAAATGTAGCCCATTTTATAAGCGCAATAAGACACTCCAGGTGTGTGTATGGAACATATTTTACTGCACACCAGGGGCTAAAGGCACTCGGCCAAGGCCTTGTGCCTTATTACGCCCCTGGCCATGCAGTAAAATATTTTCCATGCACACCCTGTTGTGTCTTATTGCTTACCTAATCACACTTAGCTGGTCTGTGTGTCTCATATATACTTACAACGTTCATGTACTTAGATAGACAGAAGGTTTCTGAACTCATCTTGGCACCTACATGCAACTCTGCTTTAAGAGTACTTTCAAAATGGCATGCAGTTTACAGTACAAAATGCTCCTTTCAGGAAGACAATGTCCAAATCAGTGCTGTGTGTGCATTTTTATATGAATTTCAATAAATTTGTTATGAAATGTAACCTATAATGACATTTATTTTTAGGGGGTGAGGTCCTGTTTAAGTATATACTTTGGCACTGCCAGATGAAAATTTATACAGTAGGAAATTAATTCTGTGTTATTTATTTTTTGAAAATTTTGGAGAATACCTTTGAGCACAAAGTGTTCTTTTACAAAGGTTTCACATCAATAACGGAGATTACAAAACAACATAAATAAAATGAGCACGTTCCAGTAGAATTAAGTCAAACAAATACAAGTATAGTCAAAGAGGTACAAATAAATAGGCTGGAGTCAACTGCACACAATTTTACAATAAGGTAGGTAGACAACAGATAAGGCTAAAGCATCCATTAGTCTATTACCTGACCTGGAACAGTTGACTAGCAGCTGAATTGCGTTTCCCAGTTTTTTATCCCACACGGATTCTATGCATGCATGTATGTGTAAAGGAAGGCATCTCTGTTTCAGTTATTAATGGCTATGAGGAACCATGCTGCCTTTTCCTGGATGGCCTCTCTGTTTGGAATTCACTGGAGCTTTATAAGCACATAAAAAAGATCAGTTGAGTGAGATAAAAAAAATCTCTTATGTTCCCATCAGGGTTGCCTGTCTGGTAATGCCCCAAAACCTGTGGCAAACCCAAGAAACCAATCTTAGTAGCCCAGAGACTTAAGCAACTAGACCAATGTTGATGTAGATTTCAATTCACCATATAAATATATTACATTATGGGTGTCTGATAGGGAATAATTTTGTTTTCTGATCTGAGCCACACACTATGCTTATATACTCCTTGCATTTTTCCTGTCAGTAAAACAGGTCCATTAACCCACCCCCAGAAAACACCTAGGGATGAGCTATCTCCTCACAGTATGCCTTTTCTGATTAAAAAGTTGTTTAAACAAAAAGTATACATATATTAAACTGTTTTGGGAAAATGACACAAAAGAATAGCAAAGACTCTGCTCCATGGCTAGTACACTACTACACGATTAAAAGGCTGTCAGAGGTTGTGGTGAAAAGAAAAGCAGAAGACTTTTTATTTCAAATATTAAAGAAACCTTTGCTCAGAGTGCTTTTCTAAATGATTTCTAGAGAAGGAATATTTTAATGAAGAAGAAATCCCTGTTTGTGGAATTGCCATTTTCAGAGAATAATAAATTATTGTGCAGATCTGTTAAAGGAATACCCAAAATGCTAACTAAAAAAAAATAAGTTTTCATAACAGTGATATTCTCACAAGAAAGCTATACTGAAAACAGAGAAAACTCTATGTAAAAGTAATGGTTAACATATAATGAACCCAAGCCCAAAATATTTTTTTTTCTTTTCAAACACTGTTTCATCAAAATATACAGAGAAGAAATGCCATTCTCATTTCTTGCTCAAATTCAAATAAGCCAGAAAGCGCAGAAGAAAGGGATATGTATGTTTGTGTGGGTTGGTGTGAGTGCATGCACAGCACTCTCTCTGGTCTAATTACATGTTATGTTCGAACTCACATTCACTTTATTAGTTGCTACGGAGTTTTACACCAGGGAACCTCACCTCCTTTGTTCTCAGACTGTACCAACCCCGAGGCCAGGCACATCACTGAGCACAATACTGTCTTCCTTTCCTAGCTCTGTACTTACTCTTGCTGTATTCATTTTGTGCTCCAACAGCATAGGGCCTCATAAAAATATTTTGTAACAGCCCATTGAGCAACCCTGCATATTGTTATCAAAACCAAAAATAATAAAAAAATGTATTTTCAGTTCTGCTTGGAAACATGGTTTAATAATCTCACTTTCTTTCAAAAGCAAAGATTCTCATATGACACTACGCTATTCCATGTGGACCAGTGAAAATGTCTGTCAAGAAATTAATGTAGCTGATGTACTGTAAACTGAGGCTGGTTTCCACCTTACCATATCCAGTCCTTGACCTTTATTTAGCTATCACTTGAAGCGTTATAACATGGGATGCAGACTGTTAAAAAAAGTTTCCCCTTTACTTGCGCAGTAGCCATGCTGAAAAGTAACATCTAAGCAAGGTTTTATCTAGTAACTTTACATAAAATGTTCTAACCTCAGGGAAGAATATATTGCTTTCTGTGAGAGGCATGAATATAATACAATTTGGGACCTTGTGCCTCTGAACTTCTTTTCTTTTTTAATTGTAGAATTTTGGCCCAGGAAAGGCACTCAGACTCAAAGTTCATTTCCAAGTGCATCCATGGAGCGCAGATTAAGTGACTTGCTCAGGGTCATGCAATATGCAAGAGGCAGTTGTGAGTTTCAAACCCAGGTTTAACGGGTCTCCACAGTCACAGTTTGGTGCTTTAAGCCTCTAGGCCCCATGCAACTTACAAACTCTTAATGTAACAGTTAAACTTTGAACCCTAATTTACTTATGAAGGGGAGCCACCCATTCCCTTTACACATGTTTACTGTATGTACTCAGGATGATACAGTATCTGGATTTATACTGTACAGTAGCCTCCGTCTGCAGTTTAATCTGACATTCTTGATAAAAACATAATCATAAATGTCTCTAAAAGGCAGTAATGTCACCAATGTCACATCCCTACTTATCATTCCTTGGATTATTTTACCTGATACAAAAATTTAAATCCTTGAGCAAACATGATATGTGATTTTGTGTTTTCTAAACATCACTATTGTTTGAGATTATTGGTTCCTTAGTTGCATATGGGCCCTGTAAAAATACAGAATGTTCATAATTAGCAATAATCCTGTAGTGATATACTGTTTTTACAATATTAATTGTTATTTGTTTACAAAATACAAGTATACAAATCGGATATTAGGCAATACATCAATAAAAGTGAAATAACATAGATATAAACCAGAAAAAGGTACATACAGAGATAAAATAGGCAGAACAATGGGACACTCATAAGGAAGGGGAGGAGAAATACTTCTGTCTAACAATTAAACAGAGAAATCCCTCACAGGGGCTCATCTGCATGTAACATCTCACAATATTTTTCATAGTCTAATTCCCAGAGATTCTTGTTCATCCAAAGATGTAGACAGTCCTTAATGAGTATCTTTAAAAGCGCAGTACCTTGTTGTTCCTAGTGGAGAAAATGTTCACACAAAGAATGTAAAACCATTGACTCTAGCCACATTTATACTCAGTATCCTGCTATAAGTAACTAAATCATACCTCAGACTCATCAACAAAAAGAAGAAAAAGGAGAGGAAGGAGAGGCTGCTAGAACTATAAATAAAACAGTATTAAAGTCCCCGATCTCTGGTAGATACTAGGTGATTCAACTGCCCTATAAAATCAACCCATCTCTTCACTAAGGGACAAATTCAGGGTCATGTTCTAATTGGTATATTACCCACTTATGCCACCTAATGTCAAATATACACTCTTAATTCTGAAGCCTAGCCGACATACATTCCAAAGCATATAGCTCATGAGTTAGACCTCTCCAAACTCCAATGGTTGGGACCGTCTTCTTATACCACAAATGCGTTATGGCTTTTTTAGCTGCAAGAAGAAGTAAGGTAACCAGTCAAAATGTATTTTTATCTACACTAACCCCCTCTGAGGGTGTGACAGTCAAGATATAAGTGGGGGTCAGCAATTTTGGGCAGGTAAATTTGCTAGTGAGTTCCTGTATTACCTCATCTCAATAAGGGGAAAAAAGTTCACAACCCTATGAAATATGTAACTGGTCTGCATTGGAACAGCCACAGTTTCTCCAGCAACAATAGCCACAATAGCCAAATTACAGTGGCCTTCTTTTGAAGCACGCCTTCAATACCCTCTCCTCTGCCTAGCATTTAAGTTACTCAGCCCTACAGCTCCTCCCAGCCTCTCATCTGCCATAGCTTCCAAGCATAACCCTCGAACCCCGAGGTCCACAGGAAGGACTCTACTAGAAACCCCAGGGTCAGGACCAGCGCAGGCCAGAAATCTTTCTCCGTCACAGCCCCCCATCTGTGGAACAAACTTCCACCAGTGATACAGGAAGCCCCCTCGCTCACAAACTTCCGTACCAGGCTCAAGGTACACCTACTTGAGGCAAGCACTTGCCTATGTCATGGCACCTGACAGCCCCCCCCCAAAGACTTATGCCAATCTCCTTACCTGTTATGAATCAATGTCAAAACTGTATCAATTGAACCTGTATGTCAGTTAATACCTGTCTACTGTCTGTATCACCATGTATGCCATGTAATGCCGTATAATGTCTCTCCGGGTTGCCCCTGAAAAAGGGACCTTCGGGGCCCAGTGGGCCTACCCGGTCATCAAAATTCAATAAATAAATAAATAAAAATAGCGGGGGTACGAAAGAAAAGTACCCAAAGCTTCCATGAATATTCTTTCTACTATGGAGAATTAGATACTTTAAGAGCTGGGAGGGTGGATGCCACCCATCTATGAGTCGGGATATGTAGTTGGAGTTCTTTACACCATCTGGCCCTAATAGATTCCGTTAAATCATCTACTTGCTATCTAAGAGCTTTATACAGATGGCTAATTAAGTGTTCAGTAGTCGTAACTCTAATGCAGGCCATAATTAAAGATACTAACAATGAGGGTTTCTCTGCTATTGTGAAGAGAGCCTCTTCGTGGCGGGGTAAATAAGATTTAAGCTGAAGATACTCATAAAAGCACGTTTGAAAGAGTTGGTAGGTAGATTGTATCGATATAAACAGAAGTATGCCCATAGGACCAACCACTTGGAAAACATATTTTAATCCTTATGAGTCCAACTAGCAAAGGCCTTAGTGATTCTATCGGGAGGAGAGGCATCTGCTGAAAAGTCCTGAGATGCAATGTTTCTTAAGGAGTAAGATATGTATTTGAAAATGAGGCCCAGCACCGGAATGGTTCCCTAGTGTGAAGAGGAAATTTGAGAAGGGGGCACTATGTGGGGGGGGGGGGGTTGCAAAGAAATAATTGGTGAGATCAAAGAGATTACTCCAACTAATTTCAAACTGCTTCCAATGTGCAGCATAGAGTGGGTTTAACCAACAAAATAGAATTCAGAGTTGAGATGCTATAGCATATTGCCGAAAGTTGGGTAAATTCAAACCCCCAATTCTCTAGGTAGTTGTAGCAGAAAATATCTCACCCTGGTCTGCGCCCAAAAAGCGGGAGATTAACCTTTCCCATACTTGAAAGTATATTTTTTTCTGGAAGTATGGGAAGAGTCTGTAAGAATAAAATTTGAGAAAGTGTGTTCTACTGAACCGCCTCCACCCTATTCAAAAAACTCAACGGGAGCTGGGACTACCTATTCAAATCTTTGGCAATCTGCTGAGTCAAGGGTTCGTAATTAAGGAGCCCTGCATGAATAATATTCTTAGTCAACTTAACACCCAGGTAACGTATAGCTAGCCTATGCCACCTAAAAGGAAATTGGGTTTTTAACTGTCCAGGAGGAGTATCATTATATTTGAGCACTTCACTCTTTTGATCTTGTGACCTGACAAGGCCCCGAAGAGGAGTACTTGCTCCCAGACCGCTGGGACAGATGCCTCCAGGGAAGACAATGTCAGCAGAATGTCATCTGCGAAGAGGGAGATTTTATACCATCTACCCCTCATGGGACTGCCTTCAATATCAGGGTGCCTTTAGATGACCTTAGCTATCGGTTCAAGGTATAAGGCAAATAATAGGAGCGAGAGGGGACAACCCTGTCTGGTTCCTCAAGATAAAGAAAAAGCTTCCGACAGAGCCATTTAACTTAAGACAGGCCTTGGGTGCAGGATATAAATATTGAAGCTGTTTAATTAATTCCTGTGGGAAGTCAAATTGAGACAGGGTCGCCCATAAAAAAGGCCAGGCGACCCTGTCAAAGGCCCTTTCTGCATCCATCCAAAAGAACAAGAGGAATTTTCCGAGTTACAGCATAATCCACCAACAAGTACGTTTGTCTGACAGTATTCTGAGCCTGACACCCCTTAACAAATCCCACTTGGTCGGGGTCAATAAACAGAGGAACCAGATTCTCCACCTGTGTGCCAAAACTGACAAATACACTTTATAATCAAACCCTTCTGGATTATATGATAAGTTGACAATAATGCAGGGACGAGTAATTCCCTAAACTCTTTATAAAATTCAATGGATACCCATCCAGACCAGGAGCTTTGAGCATTTTGGCCTTCCTAAACACCCTATCCAGTTCCGCTCGGGAGATCGGAATCAGAAGTGAGACAGCCTGCTCCAAGGTCAATTTCAGGAGAGGTATACTTTGCAGATAAGACTTCAATTGTGATGGGGTAGGATGAGAATCAGTCATGTAGAGCGTTTGAAAATATTGCACCAAAGCTAATCTTATCTCTCTCAGATGCATGAGCATGTCCCCTGTAGTAGGATGAAAAAAACTCATCACACAAGCTTTAGATGTATGGACCCGCAACCTACGGGCCAAGTTTGTTGCCCCCCGTGGACCTCCCTCATAGTGAGTGTGTTTTAAATAAAATAATTGCTGTTTAGCTTGCTCATCTGGTATTTTTTAATTTTTGCTTTATCACCCAGATCTGAGGCTCTACTGTCCTATCTCCTTGGGCTAAAAACATGTGCAAAGTTTGAAGCTCCACCTGAAGCTCCCTAAAGTGAGCATCCTGTTGTTTTTTCTTTTGAACTGAATAAGCTATAATTTCTCTTCAGTGTAGTGATATACTTTAATAGTATCCATTTTAAGGTTTCCATGTCTGCCCCTTCCAGATACCTTCTCCTACCCCTCTGTGTCCTCCTTTCTCATCCCTTATCTTATGTGATGCAGCCCAGCGCCAGCAGTAGCTGGCCTCCAGTAGTCAGGGAAGCGGGGAGGTACCGAGTAACAGCAAATAACAGGATGGCAGGGAGTCAGAGACCGGCAGCAGCTATGCTGTTTCCACCATACCAAGCAGCAGGAAGGAAATGGTCACATAAGCAGAGTTGGGCCACAGCAGATCCATGCTTGGAGGGGACTGATCCTTCACAGAGCTCTTTTGCCATTGCTCCCCAGTTTGTTCATACACTCTCTTGGTCTGGACGTGGAGTAGGCTGTGCTGTCTCTATTAGCTTCCCCCATACATGGCTGATAAGATTGGCTGGTCTAACCCCAGGTCAGTCTGGTGTTAGGCCCTCTTCCCTCTTCCTCATGCACACTGATCCTGGGCTCCCAGCAGTTCACCCTCGCACTTTCTGGAGTGCTGAAGTTTTGTGGTGTCTTGCACTTTAGACCCCAAACCCTAAAGTTTCATGTACCGCCTCATGCTATCGATTTTTCTCTCTCTCTCAATCTCCTTCATTAGATTCAAGCCCTGCAGTCCCAGTGCAACTCACTCTTGGGTACAGGAAGGCAGAAACAGGGATTCATTTGGGAGGGGGCGGGATGTTTGGCAGTGGGCGGTTTTGTTTGTGTGAAGTGGGAACAGGCAGTCTTTCAGAAGGGGGTAGAATGTTTATCAATATGCGGGTTTGTTTGCATATAGGAACAGGCATTCTTCTGGGAGGGGGCAGAGAAAAATAGTTTTGTTGCCGTATTGGTCCTTCTAACAAAAGATCAAGAAAAAAAGATGATTTGATACCTTTTATTGGACCAACATAGATGTTACAAAACAAAACAGGGGCTTAAGCTTTTGGATTACACACAATCCTTCATCAGAAGCTAATGACAGTTGTTTTGGAAGAATACATCCTATTAAAAACCAGATCATACATAAAAAACAAACAAAAAGGTTGTAAAGGATCCCATTGACCAAAGAATTACATTTAAAAGTCAACGTAAGACCACATAGAGGCTGACTGTCAGAGAAAAACATTCCAAGGTCAAATGTCACATAACAGAGAACTCCTTTCTAAGAGGAACTCGTAGAACATACTAGAGGTTCATTAAGGAAAACAGGTAGAATCACATCCAAAGGAAACATTACAATGTCAAAGTTGCAGAATGAATAACTCTTTTCTGAGAGAAAACACATAACCCACTAAATTCTATTAGGACCTTGCCTGTGTGTTACAGCATACATTTGAAAATAGCTAGCCGTATTAAGAGATGCATGTCCTAGCCCTCTGCTCAACTAGTCAATATTTTTCATGAATATTAAAACCAATATTGCCCAACCATGATCTCTCTGCAACTTTGTACCCAATGTCAGTGTTTGTGTACAATTCAAAATCAAACCAACAAGGACTTCCTAGTAAGTGAGATACTGTATTCTAATATGTCCATGTATCAAAATGTGTCAGTACATATTAAATCTCCTGTTTATACAATAACAGTTCTAGAAATCGGAGACAAAAACTGAGGGAACCTACCACCTGCCACCATGCCTTACAACCTCCCCCCCTTTTTTGTTTAAAACCAATGTACTGATATCTAATTAGAAGGAATCATATATCCATTATGTATGAGAACATATACAGTAACAATACCACAATGTACCCCTATAATATGTCCATCTACTAAATGTCAAGAGTTTGTGTATATATAAGAAGCAAGTATAGCATGGACTACCTAGTAACTGAGATGGTGCTATCCTAATATGTCCATGTATCAACGTGTGTCCATATATATGCCTCACCCCATAACCCTCACATTCCCCCTTCCACTCCCCTCACATAACCCCCTCCACCCCACTATATGTCCATGCATTGTTCTTGAAGCAGGTGAAAGTTTGAGCATTTTGGGAGGGGGAAATGTGTGGTTCTCATAGGCATTCTTGAAGGAAAGAACAAATGAGTGTGTGGCAAGAATGACAACAAGACTGAATGCATTTAATGATTGGAACAGGGGAAAACAGAGGGAGGCGGTTCCGTGCCCCCAGTGATACCCCCACTCAGCCTGTAAATTTTGTGTGCATTAGCATATACTGTCCTTGATCCCCACTGTCTCATTCATGGTGGTACTTAACATGGGCTGGCAGTGTAGCCTAGAGGTTGAAGGGGCGAGGTGTGGACAAGCTTGGTACATCCAGTAGACCAGACCCGAGTTTGATTCTCACAACCTCCACTTGCATACTGTGTGACTCTGAGCAAGTCACTTAACTGCCCAGTGCTCCCAGGTCACCCCTGAAAACAGGCAGTTGTGCCTAGTGGGCCTTACGTGGTTACCAAAGACTAAAATAAAAATAAATAACAGCAGCAGTTCTCTCTCTGTTTGTTACTCCCTCCACAGATGGGTGCCATGTTGAAGCCAGTGGTGCTAAGGGGGGAGCTTGCCCCCCTTTAGCTCCTCTTCTAATGTGAGAGATATGTTTGACACCCCTCATCTGGTTGGTGGGCAGTGTCATGCAGATGAAGGAAGGTAGCCACTGTCTGATAGGCACAGCTACCTCTTTTCAACTGCAAAATGTTTCTGCCCATCATCCAGTAGAGTAGCATCATGATTAGCCATGCTGATCATTGGACTGTCACAACTGAGCCCACTGTAGCCTGAGATGTATTGAACCTAATATTGACATACCTCTGAAATGCAGTATCACAGCAATATCTTGATTTTGTGCAAGCGCAAGGGCAAACATAAGAAGGGGGCAGTACCTGTAATGAATTTATAAAAATCAGGGGAACTGTTGTGGCACATTCATAATGATGAGGGTAGTGAACATAGCTTTAGCCAATAGCTGTTACCCATGTTTATTTATTTATTTTTAACCAGGAGATGGACTGGGCACAGCCCTTTTTTAGCCATGCCTGACACCGACCAAAAGACAAAAATTACAGCCAAATATATAAAAATACAAATACATACAGTACAAAGACTTCACGTACAATTACACACAGTTCCATTATTTAAAAACAAATACAACTGTTTTCTAAAGTGCATTATGTTATGTGCTCCCTTTATCAAGTGGGCATATTTGTTCAATAGTAAGGGGTGCATACCAAGAGAAAGTCTTCCCAGTCATCTGCAGTTTAAATCTCGGGACAACATAATCCTGGACCCCACTACTTCTTGTTATTCGTTCACTTTTTAATGGAACCAGTACCCCAGAAAGCACCTTGGGATCATTGGCTTTGAATAACCTATACACAAAATTCCCTAACTGATGTCTTATTCTCTTTTCTGGTGACAGTACTCCCAATTTCTTGTAAAGCACACAATGGTGCGTACGTTTTGGTGCCCGGAGTGCAAACTTGCACATACTATTAAATAAGTTCTTATACTTCGACTCAAACACTCCATTGCTATTAAAAAACATTATACTTCCGTATTCCAATATGGGCATCAAAACTTGCTTAGCTATAACTATCCGAGCTTCTTCAGTCAGTGAGTTTATGTTCCTATATAAGTATCCTATATTTTGATTAAGTCTCTTCCTGTTTCTTCAATGTGTGGAACTAGGCTCAAGCAAGGGTCCAGAAGAACTCTTAGATATTTTAACCCTTGCTGTGCTGCAGACTGATATATCAGTCCTGAATTCCTATACATTCTAATTCAGTAGTCAGCCTAAGGGTTAATGTAGGAGTCAAAGAAAGACTTATCCCGTTTTGACCAGTTATTTGCAGTCTGTTTTCTTTTTGCAATTTCTGTTGGGTTCCAAATAACATACTGTTTGTTTTATTCTCATTTAAGGTCAGCTTGTTATCTCTTAACCATTGAGCCAATATGTTATATTTATTTTGCAGGGACACCTGTATGATGTCACTCATAGGTGCAGAGTCCCATATCACAGTATCATCAGCATAAATTATGCTGAAAATAATCTAGGTAAATCATTCATAAATATTGTAAATAATAGTGACCCTAACACCGATCCCTGGGGCTCCCCAGCCTTAACTTTCTGAGGTTCTGAGGTTGTATCCCTGATCTTTTTTTTTTTGTTTTTTTTTTTAATACAATCAGAATTAATACCTTTGAGTCAGAGACACCTTTACAAAGGCTCCACATCATAGAAAACAATACAGAGCATACAGTGTACAGACATCACTTTATAAATAGCAGTGTGGGAAATATCACACCTTATGAATAATACATGGCAAATTACAACAGGTGGATGTGTTACAGGATAATTTCAGCAATCAAAGACAATGCAGTACAGCGCAAGATACAATAAATACAGTAACTACAGTGGCAATCATACAGTACAGTAGTTGTAGAGAAGTATTTATGACGGGAATGTGCAAACAACGCAGTCCAGTGAGTGTCAGCTAGTCTGAGGCTTGGGTAAGACCGAAACCAGGGACAGGCACTCTAGAAGCAGGACCAAATGGGTCCATTATCATGGCAGTTATAGGTTGTGGGTAGGTCAGGTACAGTCACAGGTGGAGTCACGCAAGATATTGCTATGGAAAAGGGATTTAAACAGTCCTAGGGTAGGAGCCAGGAGGACTGGTATGGGCAGTGAGTTCAGCCAGTTAGGGGTGCGGTATCTGAAGGTTCTTTGCCCCATGTAGGTTTTACAGCGGGGAACCTAGTAGGGCGATTTCTCAGCATGACGTGTGCATCTGGTGCTGTTGGGGGGGGCAGCATCACAAGAGCAGGGGGGTGTGAGGCCAGTCATGATTTTCTTGGCAAGAAGACAGGTCTGGTACTTTAGGCGATCATCGAAATTAAGCCAGTTTGTACTGGTATACAGCGTACAGGTGTGTAAGCCGGTCACATCCTGTGGCCAGTCTACAGGCTTTATTCAGGGAAACCCTAATTTTGTTGAGGGAGGTGTTGTCGGCAGCGCCATAGAAGATAATCCCGTAATCAATGAGTGACAGGATGGAGGAGGAGATGGCTAGCTGTAGGGCTTCATGGGGGAGACAGTGCTTGTAGCGGTGAAGCAGACCAATGCACACATTTACAGCCGTATTAAGTCAGCGGATATGTTCATGGTAGGTTAGCCCTGAGTCTAGAGTAACCCCTAAGTTTTTAAAGGCAGAAACTTGCTCCAGGGTCTCATTATGGGAATTATGAATGAGCAGGGAGTGGTTACTGAACTTGTTTTGGGTATGGGCAGACAGCATGGATTTCATTTTTTTATAGTTTAGAACAAGCCTACGGTCAGTAAACCAGGATTCAGCCTCATTAAATGACCCTTGGAGGGCTACTTGGAGGGTGGTAGGGTTGGTGTGGGTGCTGAATAAAACCGCATCATCTGCATATAGAAGGAGACTCCCAGAACAGGCCTTGGGCAGGGAGTTAATGAATAGAGTGAAAAGTAGGGGGCTAAAGATTGACCCTTGGGGGACCCCAGATGTAACTCTGAGGGGGGATGATAAGGTATGCCCTAATCTGACTCTCTGGATTCTGTCAGACAGGTAGTTTAAGATCCAAGTGGTGGTATCCTGTGAGAAACCTATTTGGGTTAGCGAGGTTAGGAGAAGTGAGTGGTGGGCGACTCTCTGTCCTCAATTACACAAGTAAGTCCAGAACCACTCCATCTCTGTTCCAATAACCCATAAGTTGCCAAGTTTATACAAAAGCAACTCATGGTCCACTGTCTCTAAGGCACCAGCTAGGTCCACGAATGCTGCGACCGTGGCACAGTCCTCCTCACAAGCCAGGAGCACAGTGTCCTAGAACCCAGCCTGTGCCATCGCAGTGGACCGTCCCCCCCTAAAACCATGCTGCTGGTCAATGAGCAGGTTATGCCCTTCCAAGTGTTCGAGCAACTGCTGGAAAACACACTTCTCCAGCAGTTTACTGACCACTGCTAACAGTGATATGGGCCTGTAATTTGACATCTCCAACCAGTTCCCTCCTTTAAATATTAGAATAACCCCTGATACTTTCCATTTCAGAGGTACTAACCCCTTTTCCAATGAAAGATTAAAACGTTTTGTTAAAGGGGCTACTATATGTGTGACTGACAGTTTTAATATTTTAGGATGTAGTTCATCCAGACCACCCACTTTTATCCTCTTTTAGACCTGTTAGTAATTCCAGAACCTCCAGTTCTTCTATTTCTTTAAATTTAAATACTGGTGCATCATGTTTTTGTCTTACTTCATAACCATTAATTGCTTCAACTCCTGAGCTGATCTCATGATCCCTATCACTTAAGCATTTGGTAATAAAAAATCTATTAAATCCTTTCTGCCATTTCTCCATTTTTCTGTATCAATTGGCTAACGTTAGGGAACGTGATTGTTTTGTGGCCATACTACTTGTGGTGAAGGGATTATATTTACCAAATGAAGAAGAAGAAGAAGAATCAGCATTTATATAGCGCTTTTCATACACAGTATCCCAAAGTGCTTTACAGACAATGCTAGACTGGTAGTGAAGGGACTGAATGTGTGGTGGCTGCCATATCACACATCATCACCCACACTCAGCCTGGATAATTGCATGAACCGGTTTATGGGAAGGGGAATGTTGGCCAGGACACCGTGACTGTTCCCTGCTCTTTGTGAAGAGTGCCCTGGGTTCTTTTACTTCCACCTGGACACCCACCAGGACAACACCAGGATGGGCAGAAGGAACCTCGGTTTAACGTCTCATCCGAAGGACGGCACACCCTAGCAGTACAGCACCCCCCCAATACTGCACTCGGATGCCAGTGATTTTTAGGTGCAAGTCCAATCCCGGTGTGGGACGAGAACCCACGACCTTCTGGTCCAGAGGTGGATGTGCTACCAACTGAGCCACGCTGACACCTAGCAGTATTCACATCCAGTTAGCCATCCTCCCCACAACGTAAAAGTACCTAGCCAAAATAATTTCTGCTAGACAGTTTTGTGCTTGCTGTAGCTACCTAGTCAGACAATGAGTAGTCAAGTGCAACTATTACGCATCTTGACCAGTTGGATTACTTGTCTTATAGGTTGCTTTGAGGTAACCACCTCCTGGAGCAGTATGGCCACATCAGTTAGGTAAGGCTCCAAGTCTGGGATTAAGGGGGGCTTATCTGTGGGAAGCCTGGGATGTGGAAAAATCAGACTTAAGGAACTAATTGCAGTGTCTCTTTTCAGTCTGAGCACCCTGAAATCAAGGGGGTTGCTACTAAGACTAAAACTCTCCAGGATTGGAGGTTCAAGACAGGATAGGGTTAAACAGTGCAAGACAGGTTCGTAGGTTCATAGGGTCATAGTTAATTTTCAAGTTCTGAAGGCAATTTTGTCCTTATTTGAACTCGCCACCTATTTACTGTTATCGGTGGTACATAAATTTTTTTATTTCCCATATATTTATCTAGTTCATATTTAAAACTTCCCATTGTCTCACTATTTACTATGTATCTAGGTAATTCATTCCAACTATTTATTATTCTTTGAGTAAAGAAATGCATACGCTTTTTTTTTATTAACATCACCTTTTAGTCTGTCAATATGAGATCTGTATTTTTTATTTTGTTCCTCACATCTCCTAAGTGCTAATACTTCCATTAATTCTTTATCTTGTCGCCCTATATACAAGACAAAGGTCACCTCTTAATTGTCTGTATTCAATTGAATATAGCTCTAAATTCTGTAGTCTGTCACTATATGGCATATTATATTGTATTGTCCTTTTATTTTCTTTGTTATTTTTCTCCGTACTCCCTCTTTCAATTTTTTACTCTTTATATTAGTTGCTACCGCAAACTGGGAACAGTATTCCATATGTGGACGAACTAGATTAGTGTACAGAGGTAAAATAACCTTGCTATCTCTGTTCTTAATATTTGCTAATATGCATCCCGATATTTTGTGACATTTTTTTACTGATTGATTTATATGCACATCTGTGGTCAACGTATTTGATATATATACTCCTAAGTCCCTCTCTTCTGAGGTTGTCTCCAAAATTTGATCATATAATGTATATAAACAATTTGGATTTCTAGCACCAAAGTGCATCACTTTGCATTTGGATACGTTAAACTGCATTTTATTCGTTTTTGCCCAGTCTACAAGATTATCTAAATTTTCTTGTAATATCTTACTATCTAGATTATTTTGGACTATTCCCCCTAGTTTGCAGTCATCTGCGTATTTACATATCCATGCATCATTCTTTGTTTGAAGTGTACTGACTAGTATATTAAATAATGTGGGCCCCAGTACCGATCCTTGGGGAACCCCACTTGTTATGTCACACCAGTCAGATTGGTATCCTTTCACGATTACCCTTTGCTTTCTGTTTTTTAACCAGGAAGTAACCCATTTTATAATATTGTCTTCAATTTTTGCATGATGTAATTGTTCAATCAGTTTTTTGTGCGAAACTTATCAAATGCCTTCGCAAAGTCCAGATATATCACATCCACGGATACACCTTTTTCCAAGGCTTGCCTCACAGATTCGAAAAAATTTACCAAATTAGTTAGGCATGACCTGCCCTTGTTGAATCCATGTTGTGAGATATCGAATATCTGTTCTTTTTCCATGTGTTCTATAACCCTATGTTGTATTATTCTTTCCAATAATTTCCCCAGTACTGAAGCCAGGCTTATTGGTCTATAATTCTTAGCTTTGAATCTTGATTCAGATTTAAATATTGGTGTAATATTTGCTAGTCCCCAGTCAGGTATTGTTTTCCCACTAACTAATGAGATGTTAAATAAATATGTAATTGGTCCTATCAATTCATATATTAATTCTTTCAGAAATGTAACATTTATCCCGCCTGGTCCAGCTGATGTATTTGGTTTCAAAGTACATACTAGTTCAATAACCTCCCTTTCCATAATTGAGATAAATTCTTTTTTGTTTATCATATTTTCATTTTCCAGAGTCTCCTTTGGTTCAAACACTGTTAAGAAGTAATTATTTAGCTCTGAAGCTATTTCCATTTCATTTATTATGGTCTTATTTTTAGTTATTATAGGTCCTATGTTTTTTTGATTCCTTCTTAAGGTTCCTATATAGTTAAAAAATTGTTTTTTTATTATCCTTGGTTCCAATTGCCAAATCTTTTTCTTTATTTTAATCTTATTTTGAGTGTGCCTGATGGTTTATTCTTTATTTTGTTATATAATCTCTTCTTCTTTCTCAATAGTTTTTCTATAGACCTATTCCACCATGGAGGATATCTTTTATTATTTGGGTATTTAACAATAGTAGGAACCCATTTTTCTATACAATATTCCAACCCCTTTTTAATGTTATTCCAAATCATTAAGTCATTGTTTATAAATTCCAGTTTCCAGTCCCATTTTAATAAATATTCCTTAGTCTTCATACAGTTTGCTTACGAATAATTTTTAATTACTGTTTTTCCTTTTGTGCGTGGTTTATATACTTTATATGTGCACTCAATTATCCCATGATCACTATCTCCTAAAGGTGCTAGTAATCTAACATTAAATATATTATCAGAACAATTTGCCAAAATCAGGTCCAGAATATTGTTACCCCAGTGGGTTCCATTACCATTTGTTCTAGATTATCTAGATTATTATTTATTGTAAACTCAATAAATGTATTTTCTCTCTGATTAGTACTGACTAGTCTCTTCCAATTTATATCCGGGAAATTAAAATCTCTCATAATTATAGTATTTTCTTTATGTTCATATTTTGCTAAATGATTAATAAATTGTTCTGTTTCATAATTTGATTGGCCAGGTGTTCTACAGCATAATCATAATATTAAGAAATTGTTATTCCATTTAATTTGTACTCAAGTAATCTCATTATCCTCATCTGTTTTTCTTATTTCATAAGCGTTTAAATCTTCATTTATATAAAATACCACGCCATCACCTCTTTTTTCCTTCCTATTCTTATATATTTTAGTATACCCTTTTATATCTGTACCCCAATCTATGTCACTAAACCATGATTCTGTAACTCCACATATATCAGTTTTACTTTTATATAGAAGATATGTGAGTTCCTCAATTTTATTTCTTAAACTTCTAGCATTTGTCAGTGCAATTTTTAAATTTGAATCCCTTTTAATGGATGTTTTTTTACTACTGTACAGTTTGGGATTATTAATTACTTGGTCAGTAACAACAGATTCTAGAGATGTGCTGACTTTGCCATTCTCTCCCCTTCTATCTAGTTTAAAGAGTCTGGTAAATATTTAATAAGGTGTTTCCCTAGTAATTTACTGCCAGGCCTACTAAGGTGTAGGCCATCCCAGCTATACAATTCATTTTTCCCATTAAATTCCTCCCAGTGTGTTATACATTTTATATCTTGCTGTAAACACCATTTTCTTAACCAATTGTTAAGATGAACCATTTTCATCCCTTGCATATAACTAGCTTTTGGCATTGGAAGTGTTTCGGATATTATAATTTCAGCACCCAATTGGAGGAGAGCAGCCAAAAGAGGTACAACCCTAAGCCTCCTGACTGCATCTTGTAAGGGTGAAACATAGAAACATAGCATTTGATGGCAGATAAGGACCACCTGGCCCACCTAGTCTGCCCATTTCCCTACCTAATGCATAAGCTGCAGATCCTAGTTAACCAACAGCCTACTTCTTCCTACCCCCCACTAGAATTGCCTTATGTCTGTCCCATGCATTCTTGAATTCCTCCATTGTTTTTGACTCCATGACCTCCTCAGGAAGGCTGTTCCATGCATCCACAACCCTCTCTGTGAAAACATGCTTCCTCATATTACCTCTGAGCCATCCCCCCATCTTCAAATTGTGCCCCATTGTTCTAGCACATTTCTTTTTCTGAAAGATGCTACCCTCTTGGACTTTTTTGATTCCCTTGAGGTACTTGAAAGTTTCTATCATGTCCTTCCCCTTCTTTCCTCAAAGGCATACATATTAAGCTCCTTTAGTCTCTCTTCATATGTCTTCTGGTGCAGACCCTGCACCATATTGGTTTCCCTCCTCTGGACAGCCTCCACCCTGCCTATGTCTTTGCAGAGATGGGGTCTCCAGAACTGCATTCAGTACTCCAGATGGGGTCTTACCAACTGCCTGTACAGAGGGTAAACAACTTTCTGTTTTCTACTGTTGATGCCTCTCCCTATGCATCCCAGTATCCCCCAGCCTTCCTTACTGCCTTCTCACATTGCTTGCCCACCTTTAGGTCATCTGATATAACTACCCCCAGGTCCTTTTCCATTTTTGTTGTTGTCAGTATCTCACCCCCCATTGTATACTCTTCCCCTGGGTTTTTGATTCCCAGGTGCATTACTTTGCACTTCTTTGTGTTGAATCTAAGCTGCCATACATTTGACCATTCCTCCAACCTTGCCAAGCCCCTTCTCATCCTTTCTACCCCACCTTCTGTATCAACTCTGTTGCAGATCTTTGTGTCATCTGCAAAGAGACATACTTTTCCTTCCAGTCCCTCTGAAATGTCACTTATAAATACATTAAAAAGGACCAGACCCAGTACTGAACCCTGTGGTACCCCACTAGTAACCCCCCTTTCTTCACTGTGGACTCCGTTTACTATTACCCTCTGCGTCCTGTTGTCCAGCCAATGTTTTAACCAGGCTACCACCCTGGGACCCACTTCCTGGCTGGCTAATTTGTTTATTAATCTTTTGTGTGGGACTGTGTCAAATGGCATGCTAACGTCAAGGTAGGCCATGTCCACAGCCCCTCCCTGGTCTACTACTTTGGTCACCCAGTCAAAGACATTGATTAGATTCATCTGACATGACCTTCCCACTGTGAATCCATGCTGCCTTGGGTCCTGTGTCCCACTGGCCTTTAGGTACTCAACAATTCTTTTCTTCAGAAGTTATTCCATTATTTTCCCTACCACTGAAGTCAAACTGACTGGTCTGTAGTTTCCTGCCTCTGTCTTGCTCCCACTTTTGTGAAGGGGAATCACATCTGCCCTCCTCCAACCTCAGGTACCACATCATCCTCCCATGATTTGTTAAAAGGGCTAGTCAATGGTGTTACTAGTTCTACCCTTAATTCTTTTAGAATTCTGGGGTGAACCCCATCAGGCCCCATTGCACTGGGTGAACACTATAAGGGTTGAGAGTTACCCAACAAGTCTGCATTTAGGCAACACAAACTGCGAGGAAACTTATTAGCTAATGGAAACCAGTCAGACATATTCCTCACTGCTAAATGAATCCATATCTAAGAACATATTGGTTCCCAACCAGTTCTATATTACTCTATTTATTTATTTATTTAGTTTTTGTTAACCGGGTAAGGTGCACTAGCCATAGCAATGAGTATTTTCAGGCATGACCTGGAAGTTTACAGAAAACAATACAATTTGAAACAGGACAGAGCAATTCAACATAAAACAGTAGGTGACTTAATAAATAGTAATAGTAATATAGTACAGGCAGCAGAAATACAATTGATTGACTGAGTCAGCAGAAACTATATAACGCAGAACTATGGGAGAGCAACAATAAAACATATGTAGGCAGCATTTAGGTATCGTTAGTTCTAACAGGTTGGGTAGATCCTTTTTAACAGACTGCATAAAAGGAATTTCTCTTTAGTACTGTATGAGTAGCTGTACAAGATGCAGTGTAATCCGTGACCTAGGAATTCTTTGAACCTTTTGTTCTTTCTTGTGGAACCATTAAATTGTCAATGCTGTGCCTGAGATAGAAAGGGGCTACATTCACATCGACTATTTCTGAGTATAGATTGGCAGACCTAGCTGTACTTACATGCCTAATCTGGAACTTTGGGGACAGGAAACCAAGGGTCACTACCTCGGGGGCACAGTGATTATGCCTATTGTGACCCACAGCCACAGCCTGTCTAGTTAAATGGTAAAAATCAAGGGGGACTGTAGTGTTGTCTTCACAGTGCAGATGGGTAGTGAGCCCACCTTTGCATCAACTGGATAGCAAATGGTTGGAAAATATTTGTAATTTTTTGTTTGGCAGAGGTTGGATCGATTAACTGCTTGCAACCTAGCTGCCCACTGAGGGGGAATCGCTGACAGGCCACGTATGCATCACCTTGGTTGTCATCCTCTCAGTGGCTGTAGCTAGGTAAGATTGTAGCTACATAGTGTGTTTTTCATTGCTTTAGCCATCCAGGCCAGTAAGGTGTGTGTTTTGGTAGCAGTAGATACAGCATATACCACATGACAATACAACCTTTTGCAGCATCAGCAGCAGAGAGCTACCCACCTCTTAGCACTGCACTGCATGGCCCCATCTGCCAGATAAGGTTGCCCGGTCAGAGAATTTAAAGGGGTGAGAGTCTGCTGATAAGTTCTGCATAGGGAGAGACTCATTTTGACAAGGCACCTGCAATATTGCTACACGGATGCTGCTTCACACCTTTGAGCTCGGGGATGGTGGAGCAAGCATGGAAGTTAACACTTTCTGGGGACTGAAAGAAAGATGGTTGGAGTCAGTGTGGCGTATTCTGCAAGTAGACAGCCCTTTGACCATTAGGCACCATGGAGGCTGGGGGATGGGAGTTATCAGTTGGAAATCAGGATTCCAGAGGACCAGAATTAAAAAAACAGAGTCTCCTTTTGAACATCCCAGGAACATGGGAGGGAGGGTAGGCACCAACTCCGGGACTGGAGAGTTGGGGGAGGGAGAAACTCAGAGACATTAGGGTGGGCTTTAGGTAAGCAACACTTGGCAGTTGGAAAAGAGTGCAGTCTGTACCTTCTGTGCTACATTTAGTATAGTGAACATTCTAACTGTTTACAGTGTACCCAGAAAGACAATGTCTTAACCCAACAAATGTTAAAGGAAAAACAAAGCTAGTAGCTATAGTGACCAGCCATATTTCAAAACATTATTCGGTTCTTTACAAAAAGATACATCAGTTCTTGACCAGTTCAATACAATCATCTTGAAACAAGCATAACAACAGGACTGAATGTGTTTAAAGACTTGAGCAGAGGAAAACAAAGGCAGTGGCTGCATGCTCACAGTGATAACCATCACCCTGCCCCATCCAGCTTGGACATTTTGTGCACATTAGCCTACACTGTTCTTGTACCCTGTTCTCTCACTCATAGTGGAGTTTAGCAGCAGTGGCCCCCTCTATTTGTTCCCCACTCCACAGAGGAGCACAACTTTACAGCAAGTGGCACCAATAGGGGCACCTGCCACCCTTTAACTCCACTTCTGATGTGATTGATATGTTTGACGACCTTCAGCTGGTTGGTGGGCAGTGTTACGCAGATGAAGGAAGGTAACCACTGTCTGATAGGCAGAGGTACCTCTTTTCAACTGCACAAAGTTTTCCACCCTCAACCAGCAGAGTAGCCTCATGGTCAGCCTTGCTGATCCCTGGACTGTCATGGTCGAGCCCACTGCAGCTTGAGCTGCATTGGACTTGATAGTGACACACCTCTGAAATGCAATATCACAGCAATATGTTTGCCCTTGTGCAAGTACAAGAACAAACATAAAAACTGTGTTTTAAAAGTATAATTTTTTACTTTGTGTTCTAATTGTTCTCTTTTTTTTTTCCATTTCCAATACAGGTAGTGTTTGTGGCTAAATAGTCGTTCCTCCCTGATGAGACTCAAAGAGAGCTGTTGGAATCTGCCTTATGTGCCTTAAGTTATCAGCGTGCATCCATGAGAGTATAGTTGCCACAGTAAATTTTTTTTATTTGATGGAGACTGTAGCTGGTAGTGAAACTCATAAAATTCAGGCCTTCTAGAGGAGAGGAAAAAAATGACTGTCACCTTCATTATACATTTTTTAAAACAAAAATGCTGTACTGAGACCAGTGCTCTTGTGTACATGTTGCCATGGGTGCTGTTGCCATGCAGTAAGGTACACAGAACAGACTAGCTGGCATTAATTCCTTGCAGGACAAATCAACAATCCATAAAGTGGGTTCACTGATGCTCAGGTCAGTGTCTTCCACTGCCATTTGAGGGACCTGGATTCACATCTTAAGCCTGATTCCCACACCATGGTGGAGGAGTTTTGCATGCACTACAGAGTTAGAATGCTTGGAACTGGGAAGGAAAGGGGGTACAGGTTTGTCTGCTATACCAATGACAGCTATGGCAGGATCTAGGATGGCACTGATGCCCTGGGTAACCACAAAACTAAAGGAGTGACATTATTAGTAGCCTTCAGCCTGAGGTTGTGGGGGAGACTAGTGGAAGAAATAACTACTACATATGACTGCTGCAGCTTGATTGCCCACTTCACAGTCTGTGATCATCTCCAGGGCCCTCCCCAAATGTAAACCCTGAATCCAAGTACTGAGAGCTAGGAACTGTGGTCTGAGCCCAAACCTCTGCCTTGTGTGTGTGTGGGGAGGCAGGCACAGGTGCAGAGAGGTTTCAAGGTATCTGGTCTGGTGTCCCCAAGGGGCTGGGAGTAGTGTTGCTCAGATAGTGCCGCCATGGATCTGCCAGTGATCTGGCAGATGGCGGCACTATTCGAGTTGGATCAGCCCAGTATCCAGCCAAATATGGATGTCAGATCCCAGGACAGATCCCACGTTATCTGGCACTGGATCCAGGGATTCTTTGCTGGATCCAGTGATCGAATGCTGGATACCTGGATCTTGCATCAGATCCCAGTGCTGGATCCAGGGATCCAGTGTCAGATCCCTGGATCGGGCACTGGATCCCTGGATCTGCCCATCAGATAATGCAGGATCTGACCAGAGATTTGATGGCCAGATCCACAGGTAGATAGTGGAAGTATCTGGCAGATCCATTATCCTGCTGCCAAAGGGCAGATACCTGTGGATCAGAATTTGGCCAGATCTATCTGAGCAACACTAGCTGGGAGTAGTGCCAGATGAAGAGTCTGGAGCAACTGATTCCACCTGAAGGTAAAGAGACGTTGGTGGGAGTAATGGCTTGAAGGAAAACAGTTAAAGTGGAAAACAAAAGGTTTGAAGCTTCATGAATTAGATGATACTAACAATATCACCCACTTGTGTAAAATGATCTGCATGCCTGCAATGCACATGCCCCCACTCCCAGCTAGTGGGACTTTAGAGTCATTCAAAAAATGGGCCGCAAATGCTTACATGGCAAAACTAGCACTTGTACTCAATTAACTTTGCACATGAGCCTACAGCATGCATAACCAGTAGATAAACAGAGGGCTTCTATTTACAGTGACTTGCATGCTCGCATGTATCAAAAGCACTCATTTCATTGGTCAGGTTTAAATAAGGAAAAAGAAACCAATTTTTAAACAGTACAGATAGAAGAACTGTGTAGTTGCAGGATGACACGTTACATTTGCAATTATCCTATTCTAACCAGTTCTGTTAGGAATAATAAGAGCAACAATGAAAACTTGGTGCAGTGACTCAGAAAACCTGTCTACTAGTGTGATAGCCCAGAAATGAATCGATTCTGAATATGAATGTCCGCCCTGCAAATCAGATCAGAATTGGAACTCTTGCAATTTGCAGCACATTTCTGAAGCCCTGCACATCAGGAAGGAGGTGCCAGGAAATGAAACAGTGTAAATGAAGCTGTTGTGGTCAAAATGAACACTTTTTCTACCCTAATAATGTTCAATTGGCTCATGGAGCCAATTCTTTAGTTTGTAAAATGACTCCAGATTAGTCTGTAATCCAGTTTGGAGCTAATCTTTAAGGTGTGTGGCTTTCTGGATACTAAATTTGTATGCTGAAGGCAGAACCACTTGATACAATTAAAATCAGAAGTAGAATTATTAGGAAAAAATGCTGTGAAAAAACAAGTAGCAAATGTGCTGTGGGTAATACCTTTTATTGGACTAACACTTAAATTGTTAAGACTAGCTTCCAATAACTACTCTTTCTCCAGTTACACTTTAAGTGTCATGTTACTGTAGTTACAATGTAACTACAATGTAACTGCATTGCATTTGCAACGTTGTTGCATGCAACAAATACGTATCTACAGTTTAATTACCCTGTTGCATGTAATTAATGATTAGCTTAGGTCCGTGAAGGTATAGTAAAATTCTTTACGAGCAGTAATTAAATTTGAATTACTTAATGGTCTTCAACAGTAAAGAAACATCATTGGCTGACAGCAGTTGCAAATTCTAGCATAAAGCAACAGAAAAAAAGGCAGTCTCAAACGCTGTCATTTTCATCAGAGGAACTTACCTTAAATGGCTGACAGCCACAGCATACAGGTATTTCTAAGGTAAATGTAACTATTTAATTGTTAAACCAATGATTTTTTTTTCTCCCCTTGCAGCCACAGTCCTGCTGTACATCCAGCCACTGCTCCTTCCTTCACCGCCGACCCTGAAGCTGATGTGCCCAGCTGGCATATGCAGCTATGACCGTCGAGAGGGGCCCCCACGCCCACTGAGGATTCAATACCGGAACACACCTTATGTCAGGCATTGTCAGCCGGTGAAGCTAGCGGCTATCAAGCTGCCGTGGACTATGCTGCCATTTACCCTTTTTCTCCCCAAAGGGAGGATGGACTTGCAATGACATTTGTGCACAATGTGCAGACTTCTGTTGTGCTCCTCTCTGCTTTGCACCCGTGCAACTTTAGTTCCACCGGGTGTCCCCAGGAACCGCCAGAGCATGGCATGCACCCACCCCTTTTCCCCAGGACTAGGAGAGCTGTCGTTGGATGCTCGATCCTAGTCCTCCCCTACCGACCCCCGATGACCCGGGCTCGTTCCCAAACCCGGGTCGCCAGTGTGGAGCGAGGTGTGGTTTCCAGCACCTCAACCCTCAGCGCCACTGGGCCTGCCATTAAATCAGTTTTTAACCTGTTAACTTAATGTTAGGACAATTTTTTCTGAAGCTAGAATGTTCGTTGAATAAGAGGACCCTTCAGTAGAAGCAAACAATCTGGTTGAAACTAGAGAAGTGGTCTAGGGCATGGCAGCTGGATTTCAATGCTAAAAAGTGCAGTCATGCACCTGTGGCAGAGAAACCCAGGAGCTGTGTATAAGATGGGGTAGGAGGTATTGACAGTCACCAAGTAAGAAAGGGACCTTGGGGTAATCATATCTGATGATCTCAAGGTGGCAGTACAATGTGACAAGGCAGTAGGCAAGGCTAGTGGGATGCTGGTGTGCATAGAAAGGGGGGTTTCTGGCAGCATGAGGAGGCAGGTAGTGTTGCCACTGTATCTCTCACTAGTGATATCACACCTGCAGTGCTGTATCCAGTTCTTGAGGCCACACCTCCTCAAGGGTATTGACAGGGTGGAGGCAGTCCAGAGGAGAGTTACCAGAATGGTGCGGGGGTTGCATGACAAGCCATATGAGGAGAGGCTGTGGGAACTCAACATGTACTCCCTGGAGGAGAGGTGAGTGAGAGGGGAATAATTGCGACCCATAAGTACCTCACGGGGTGAACAAAGTGCAGGTGGGGAGTCTCTTTCAGAGGAGGACAAGTACAAGAACATGGAGACATGGTATGAAGCTTGGGGGGGTGAGAGGAATGTGAGAAAATACTTCTTGAAAGGGTGATCAATGCCTGGAACAGTCTGCCAGAAGAGATGGTGGGAGGGAAAACACTGGGGGACTTTGATCATGTGTGGGATATGCACACAGGTATAAAAGGTAGAGGAAAGGGAGGCGAGAGGGATGCCAGAGATCAAATAGGGTCTAAGGGGTCAGAATAGGCAGGAAAAAAATAGGGCAGACTCGATGAGCAAACCGATCCTTTTCTGCCGAAATTTCTATGTTCCTGTGTTTCCATGCTTGATGTATAAGACACATTCCAGTTCTCTCTTGTATAGGATTATAGACTTGGAAAAACAAGATGATGTGCTGATATACCAATCTCTTCTGGAGATTGACTGATTTCCCTTTGGCAACTCTAGAATGACACCCAGGAACTCGAGATCAGAGAGTGGCGCTATGGGTGTAAGGAAGCATTGCAAAGTTTTGGGGATGCCAGTTCCATCTGTGGGAAGTGTGTGAACAGTGATCAGAAACCAGAACAAATATTGTGAATGTTTGGAATGCCTTCAGATGTTTAATACCTAATGGGGAGGAGATGAACCATGACTTGTTCTTGGATTGGAAGGGCTCACAGGCTGAAGAGCAGTTATGCCATGTCTGCAAGTCTCTGGCTTGGACATGTCATGGTAATAGGAGTGCACCCTGCTGGGAGATCCCCACTGAAAGCATCATAATGGTTGTGAGAGAAAACCCACTGAAGCTGCAAGAGGACTTGTGGCACATAGCAGGTGGAGAGAAAGTCTGGTGAGATCATAGTACTAGCAGGCTCAGAAGCTAAATTGTCTGCTTATTTGACCTGAGATAATGGGGCTGATAATACCCCTGGGCTTTCAAGATGTGGCAGGCATCCTGGATTACAGCATCACTTGCGATCAGCATAAGAGCAGTATGTACAGAACTTACTAGTAGTTTATAGCTGGGTAGAAGATTCCAGTCCTGAGTGCGAAGTAGTGTCTTGCACTACAGTACTCCAGGCTTAATCATATGGCTTGTTAGAGTAGTTTCAGAGGATGCAGGGACATGATTTTTGTGTAAGGTTTAGTGACCACTGAGGATAGCTCAAAGGGTGGAAGTACTGTAGTCTCTTTATGTTCTGGTACTAGACACTAGCTGATCTGGCGAAAGCTTGTTAGTGATAGGATGCTAGGATGGCACGTAGTGAGTACTGAATAGTCAATCCAGGTTGCTAACCATGGTGCCTGTGCACGAATGGTAGGCAGCACCTACTGTATGTGGTAGATACACCTTGCATATGGGGATATGTCACCCAAACACACTGTCTACAGCTGCGTGGCATACACATATACCACACAGAGGTGCAGAGGTAGCCCACATGTACTACCACTGTGGAAGCACTAGACGCAGGTGGAGAGATGTGGTGGCATAATGTCATGCATGTGCCACAGATACACACATTCATGATGTGCAATACATCACCCTGGAGCATGAGCCAGCAGGTGCTGCACTACGCCATGTGGAGGGCTGTTGTACACTGCATATGTTCAGGGGTCATGCAGGGCTTACAGTATGCAGGGAAAACTGCCAAGACTGTGAGGGTCTTGGTTGTTGGACTTGATGTACTACCACTGTGGAAGATCTGTAGTGCTACAGAGGTTCAAATTTGGTTCTGTATTAATAATAAAACAGTTCAATATAAACACACAAAGCAGGCACAAAACACCAAGATGCTATAGGACACTAAGGATCAAAGGAACTGACCCCCATACTCATGTGCCCCTGCCACCCCAACACTGTACATGAGTGACATATGTCGGGCACCTGCAATATGCCCCAGATGCCATGGGTAACACACCATGCACAGTTTCCTGCCCTGCAATAAGCCTCAGACCCCACACTGCCCACCCCTTCAGCAGGACACATTACAGCCACCATGGGTCCAACACTCGCATCCAGCAGCATGCCACTGCTGACCAGACGAAACACATGGAAAAGTGACATATGTGGCAAAAATAGCTTTATTGGTACAGGGAACAGCTGACTGTGCATGCCAAATGTAACAAGGAAGGTGCCTGTCAATGGCCAGGGCAAACAGTTTACAGTACAATATAATCAGGGAAAAAAACAGTCATAATAACAAAGGGTTCAGATATGCCCATGTCCATTAATCCTCCTGTGAGTCCTCACTGGATCCCAAGGGGTGGTATCAGTGTACCCTCTCTCCACTAGCACCATCCACCGCACTGTCCCCATTAGCCCAGGAATGAGAAGAAAACAAAGGAAGGCATGAGCAGTATGTACATGCACAGCCACAGCAGAACACAATCTACACACAGGGTGCTGCCCACAGTATCATTTACTTTGGAGGGCTCTGCCAGGGCCCAGAAGGCACTGATGCCATCCTTGCAATAGGCATCCTGTGTCCTATCCCTCCAGGACAGCCAGTCAGGTATGTGATGGCCTCACTTGGCCTGCCGGCCAACAACTGCCACCATCCCATCGGGCTGCTCCTGCCTCTCAAGGACCATTCAATCTAACCTGCCACAGTAGTCCTGCAGAAACATAAATAATGGAACATCATCACTGCCACAGTACACACAACACATGGCATGCATGCACCCTCACCTCTTGCCAGTTGCATACATACCTCTCCTGGCTCTGTGACCTCCCATACCACACTCCCAGATTTCAAGTCATGGTAGGTCATTTTGGCCATCCACCAGAGCTTCCTTGGGTAGTCACCCACATGCATCCCAGAGCTCTGCACGGATTCTGCTGCTGCCATCATGTCACCATCCAGTGTGACTCGGCGACACCTGTGAATGCCATCTCACCCTGCTTGCAGACATGCCAGGTACATGCTCCTTTAAAGGACATCAGTACTGCATCGGATGTCTGTGCAGAATTCTTGTCAGGGCTGAGGTCAGGTGAAGCATAAAAGGGCATGGGACAAACATCACATGGCAGCTGTTCCTGCTGATCGGAAGATACACTCAGACAAGGTACCTACGTGGCCCACATAGCTTTAGTGGCATAGGGGACAGCTGGTACTGTGCACGTCAAATGTAAAAAAGAAGATACCTGTTAGTAGTCAGGACAAACAGTTAACAGTACAAGATACTCTGGGGGGAAAAACAGTCATAATAACATAAAGGGCTCAGACATGCCCATGCCGAAGTCCCTTATTTATTTATTTGTTTGTTTATTTATTTCAAATGTGTTTACCAGGAAAGTCATACTGAGCTGGTATCAGCTCATTTTTAGATGTGTTCAAGGGAAGAGAACAGAGCCAAGGTACAATGTACAAAAATAATACAACAAAATGGAAACAAGTAAAATAATACATACAAATTAAAAGAAAACTAGGGGTGGGCGGATATCCGATCCAATAAATGAATCCAATCGGATTTTGGCCATTCCCAATGAAACCGTTCCATTCGGATATTGTAAACATCATCCATCGGATCTTGCTTGTTATAGCCGAAGAATGCAATGTGCCACTCTGCAGATAAATACCATTCAAAAAACACTCTTCATTTATCTAATTTCTCTAATTTATGTAATTGAGCAGCTGGTGTTCACTACCCTGTTAGGCTGTTAATAATCTGTTAGCAATCTGTTTGCTGTTGATTGCTCCCCTGTTAAGTAGGTGTGAAGTGGATTTATATTTAACTTAACTGCAAGCACTGAATTCACCCGTGCTTCATTCATTTCAAGTTCATCGAGCGGTGCGGTGCTGTGCTGGTCGACTTGTGGCTAGAAAGCTATTGAGATTCCAAAATCTACTTCAGTCTTTCACTCGGACCTGCCTCAGTCTGTCATGGCTCACAAAAGCATGGCATGGACTTATTTTATTGTCATTAATGAAACAGATTCAAAAGCCAAAGGCAGCCTATGCCGTGCATCAACATTAATTAGTAGGGGGTCCTCAGTAAAGGCTTTTGGAACTTCTGGGTTACTAAACCATCTCAGAAATAAGCATTAGTCAGAGTATGATGAGCTACAGACTGAGAAAGTCAAAAATGAGTTAGCAAAGTAGGCAGATTATTTATGTGAACCGCCAACAAAAAAGATTAAAAAGGAGGCACAGACAATTGAATCTTGCCTGGCTCGTGCACACCCCTTTCCCAGCGATCACCCCAGAGCTATTGAAATTACAAATGCTGTGGCAGAGCTGATAGCAGTGGGTGAGCAGCCCTTCTCTGTAGTTGAGAATGAGGGTTTAAAAAGCTATTGGGAGTGTTAGAGCAGCGTTATACACTTCCTTCAAGGGGTCATTTTTCAAAGGTGATTATACCAGAAATGTACAATAAATTGAGGGCAAAGATGCAAGAGGATTTGTCATACACACAGTCCTTTGCATTTACCACAGACACCTGGACCACAGAATGCTCCACTATATTCTGTTTACCAGTAACTGCACACTGGATCGATGCTGACCAATCGGCGCTATTGTACTTGAAGCACCTAAAAGACAAACACTTCAGAATAAAAATTGCCATACTGAAAAAAAAAATTACCATACAGTATATTACAAAACAGGCAAAAAACATTAAATGTGATAGGGTTGTGTGAAATCTCCTGAAGTTCCGACCTTGATAACTTTGGCCATTGAACCAAGAAGTTTGCCAAAGTTCTCTTAACAGCAAACCAGTTTGCGCTGGTTCGACCATTGCAAATCATTAGGAAATTGGATAATGGGTAACGTAATGCACTGTGCTGATGAAGCACGTTAAATAAAATGCAGGATGGGGATGTGGCCTGGCACCTTTAAGATGGCTACCTAAATGTTTGCTCTTTGAACCCCTATTATCTATTCAATTTAATACACCTGTCATAGGGCAAAGTAACATATCCTGTGGGGATTTCCTTCCTGCCTACACTGGTGAAAGTATGTTTTCATTTGGACTTTCCTTTTTTTTTCTTAAATTTATGTTTATTAATTGTCTTATAGGACAGATAATTAATATCCAGATTCTCATACAGGGAGTATTATAAGTGAATAACAATAATACATTGCTACATAAGGAACAGGTTAAAATACAATAGTATTATCCCATGCAGTCTTGTACAATAGGAGACCGGGGGATACTATAAGAAAACAAGCAAAATGCAAAGTCTCCAATAACTTGCTAGCCTTTTCAATGGCAGGAGGTGTAACCTATAGGGAGATTAAAACTGTAGAGAAAACACAGTCATTGAGATTGCTATTTAAACTATTAGACAATAGGGAGTCGAAAAAGTAAATTTGACCCCATACAGAGACTAACCCCCTGCAAGTATTAAATGGCACATCAGACAACATTCAATAACACAAGGTATAAACTGCTGTACGAACTACAAAATACATGAAGCACAATAAGTACGAACATACAGACATATGAATATGCCAGCAGAAACAAGCTTAACAGTCTATCAAGTCTGCTCGATTGTGCAGCTAGCCCCTCACTTTGCAGCTGCCCCATCCTCCCTCCTGCTCCTCTTAATTACCCCTCCCCTCACTCTATCCCACCTCCTCTTAAAACCCCACCATACTACAGGCAACCACCTCCTCAGGCAAGATGAAGTAGTAAGCTTTAACATTTGAAAATACACAGAATGTTAGTACGGGTCTGTCTGATCCAGACTCTGAGCTATAGCGCTCAATTACCAAAGTTAAACACATTTAGAAAATGGGCTAGATACTACGAGCTCTCTAACTGGCTGAGAACCATAGCAGGGGGGTACATTAACTTTTGATAGAGCCCGGGTTAGAAACAGTGCCAGTGCCAATCGACCACATTACCAATATGAATGGGCACTGTCAAATTTCAAATTGCAAACCCGTCATTTTTTTTCTCAGTAACTAAGATTTATCGATCAACAGATTCAGGCAGTGTGTCCCATCAGTGTGGCAACAGCATTACAGTGCGGTAATGTTGTCACCACAAAAATGGTGAGAGTGACAGGTGATCTTGATCTGAGATCATCCCACACTCATGCCATGTTGGGCACAGACACAGTTTCTGTGCCCTTTACAGTATACCCGCCCTGAAGAGGTTACACATACTGTATTTCAGGGGGTGCTGACTGTTTCTCAGGAGGGCACATTGATGCTGTAACTCCTGGAAGGCATAATGCCTGCTGCTGTAATGCCAGGCAGCATGTTGCCTGCACTCTAATCAGTGCTGGTAATATGCCTGTTGCTGCGGCATGGATGAACCTTGGGCAGTGTTCTCCGCCCCCCCCCCCCACCACCACCATCTCGCAAAGCCTTCTATTCTGAAGCAAAACACACATTTCTTATAGAAATAAAGTTTTACAGTCACAGAAAAGTGCTCAGATCTGACAAAGGTTATCACATCCTGTGCTACCTCAAATGCTGGCTGATAAAATAGCTGCTGCAGGCCAGTAGCATGTCTCCGTGTACAAGGAGTGGAAGTTAGGAAACACCAGTCACCACTCCTCAGCTCAATTCTCCAGATCCCATCATCTTTAACATGCTAGCTCTGTGCAGTACCCCTGTTCAAAACTGCATAGCAAAACCAGTAGAAAATATAGAAATCTACCTGTTTTTACAGGTTAACATTTTCTTTTTGCTGTTAACTCACTCATTGTGCTTGAGTCAGACACTGTGTCATCCTCGCTCTACCACTCAGCTCAGCTGATTGCTCCCCGCTCATACTGTTCAACGAAAAACATTTTTTTATTTTAAAGAATGTCCAGCACTATGCTATGAGTAAACTCATGGGGGTGAGGGGGGAAGATGCCTAAAAAGTGGTCAATACAAAATAAAGGTAGACACTGCAATGCAATAAATAAGGGGTCTCAAAAGCAGCTGTAGTGACAATTCAGTAAAGTGACTATTTTACAGACGCTGCTGTTTCTGATCATACTAACATACTAATTGCCAGCAGATTAGACCTTACGGTCTATCGAGTCTGCTCGAACCTCAGATCCCTAGTTGGGTACCGAGGCTCCCCCCACTTGTGTTCCAGAAACCCCTATCATCCATCCCGACCCCCCTAGGCCAGGCCATCATCTGATACATCTGCTTTCTGTGTTTGTCCCACCCTCTCTTGAAGCCCTCCACTGTGGATCTCTGAACCAGCTCACCAGGTAGCATGATCCAAGGATCCACCACCCTCTCAGTGAAAAACATCCTCCTCTTTTCCCCCTCACCCTTCCACCTTCCAACTTCAAACCATGTCCTCTGGTGATACCTCCCTGCTTTAGTCTAAAGATCCCCTCCGTGTTTACCCTATTTATTCCCTTGAGGTACTTGAAGTCCTCAATCATGTCCCCCCTGTCTCTCCTCTCCTCCAATGAAAACAGGCAGCACTCCTCAAGTCTGTCCTCATACGTCAAATCCCCTAGTCCTTGTATCATCTTAGATGCCCTCCTCTGTACCCTCTCCAGGAGCTGTATGTCCCTCTTCAAGTGTGGTCTCCAGTACTGTACACAGTACTCAAGGTGTGGTCTAACCAATCCATTGTACAGCGGCAGAATCACTTATCTGCTCCTAGAGGTGATCCCCCTTATGATGCATCCCAATATCCTGTTTGCTTTGCTAGCCGCTCTCCTGCACTGCTCGGAGTTATTCGTACATGCACCCACCATGACCCCTAGGTCTTCTTCCCCTGTTGAGGCCTCCAGTGCCTCCCCTCCCAGGGTGTACCTGCGCTTAGGGTTTCCCTGCCCAAGATGTAACACCTTGCACTTGGTGATATTGAAATTTAATTTCCATGTGTGAGCCCACCTTTCCATGGTGTCCAGGTCCCATTGCAGGGCCAACCTCCCCTCTTCCCCCTCAACTACTGCTCCCACCTTGGAGTCATCAGCGAAGAGACTCATTTCACACCCTATACCCTCCCTGATGTCCAAAATGTATGCATTAAACAGGATTGGACCCAGGACCAAGCCCTGCGGTACCCCATTACAGACCTCTCTAGGGTTTGAGAGCTCCCCACTGACCACTACTCTCTAAGTGCGTCCAGCTAGCCAGTTTTCAATCCATCTGACCATCAAAGGGCCTACTCCCAATCCCGTCGGTTTCTCCACCAGACCATTGTGGGGGACAGAGTCAAACACCTTGCTGAAGTCCAAGAATAATACATCAGCAGGCTTTCCCCAATCCAGTTCTGATGTTACCCATTCGTAGAACTCCACAAGATTGGTTTGACATGATCTACCTGGCACAAAACCATGTTGCCAACTATCCAGACCTCCCACCTCCTCCATGTACACCCCCAATTGTTCCTTTAGTATACTCTCCACTAATTTTCCCACCACAGAGGTCAAATTGATGGGTCTATAGTTACCTGGTACTTCCCTCGACCCCCCTTTATGGATTGGCACCACATGTGCCTCTCTCCAATCCCTAGGTACCCTCCCTGTCTCAAGTGACCTGTTGAAGAGCTCCTCCAGGGGTGCAGCCAGTATGTCCACCAATTCCCATAGTACTCTCGGATGAATGCCATCTGGCCCAGGAGATTGCCCTTAAGGGCTAACCACACCGTTTTGGTGGAGATAGCATCATCCGTCCCCTCCACCTTACTGGCCTTTTTATCCTTATCCTGATGTGACACCCCTGGGGTACCTCTCCCTCCCTCTTGCTCCATTTATGCTGCTCCCCTGATCCCACTCACTACCGCTTCTATCCCCATCATGCCTTGCTTTGTAGATATCCCATCCCCCTCCCTAGTGAACACAGAGGCGATGTACTCATTTAATACCTCTGCCTGGTCCCTCGCTTCTTCCACCCACCCTCCTTCTGATCTCAACCTGCCGAGAGGCCCTTAGTTTTTCTCTGCTCCCCAATGTACCGGAAGAACCCATTTTCCCCTCCCCGTATCCCCTGTGCCAGCCGCTGCTCTTTACTGGACTTTGCCCCCCGCACCAGCCGGGTGACTCTTCTAGATGCAAGATGGTACATTTCCTTTTCCCTATCCCCTCTCATTGTTTTATATATTTTGTAGGCAGCCTTCTTTTCTCTGACCGCTACCTGAACCTCACTGGACCACCAGCATGGTTTATGTGACCTTGCTCCCTTACGCTTCACCTTAGCGCAGGTCCTGACTGCCTCATGAAGTCCCGGTTTTATGACCTCCCATCTCTTTTCCACATTTGTCATTGTTGTAATCCCATTTAAGTGATCCTTGAGAATATTTCCCATGCCCACAATGTCTGCCCCGCTGTAGTCCACTGCCAGTGTCCTAGATCTCTCTCCCCCTTCCCCCCATGCTTATTTGAAACCAGACAGTATTGTGACCGCTCCCAGTCAGGGGATCCTCTACAACCAGGTCCCTTACCAGATCACCATCCGCCGGAACCACATCCAGGACATGCCCCTCCCTTGTGGGCTCCATCACATGCTGTGTTAAGAACACATCCTGGAAGCCGTCCAGCAGCCTCTGCTCCTTGGCCACCTTAGAGGACATGGTTCCCCAGTTTGTACCTGGCATATTAACGTCCCCCATCAACACCACTGGTCCACACTGGGCAATAATGTTGTCCAGCAAACCATCTTCCAGAACATCACCCATCCCAGGGGGCCTATATACTACATCCAGCTTGACCTTACCTCCTGCCGGGGTTCGTAAGGTGACCCATTAGGCCTCCACGTTTCCCTTTGCCTCTTCTACCCTAGCAATTTCTATGTCATCTCTAATGAACATAGCCACTCTACCCCCTCTGCCCTCCTTTCTATCCTTCCTAAGCATAGTGTACCCCCGCATGTTTAGGTCCCAGTCATGGTTTTGGTTGGCCCACATTTCCATGACCGCCGCCACATCCACCCCCCCCCAAACAGCATGGCCTGGAACTCTGGCAACTTGTTTCCCAAGCTCCTGGCATTTACTAAAACCACCCCTCACCCCTTATCCCTGATCCCCTTTGTTGAACCCCATTCAGGTTCCTTATACTTCCATCCTCCCTCTACTCCTCCTGAAACCTCCTCCCATAGTCTGTTTCCCCTTCCCCCCCTTGGGTTTGAAGGCAACTCCCCTCATCTGGAGGAGAGGGCTTCTGGTCATCCCTTCCCTTCTCTCTCCTTCCCTCACAAGTTTAAACCCTACTTTTCTTGAATATAGTCAGCAAACCCCCTGTTTAAGGACTTCCTTCCCTAACTGGGCAAGATGAAGCCTGTCCTTGGCATACAGTCCCTTATCCACCCAAACTCCTTTCCAGTTCCCTAACACCCCGACCCACTTTCTTCACACCACTTCCTGAGCCAGTCATTAACCTCTGTGATCTTCATTTTTTTCTCCACTGAGGCCTTTGATACTGGCAATATCTCCGAAAAGGAAATGTTGCATCTATTATCCCGACAGACTCAGGCAAGTTCTCGGAACCTTGCTTGGATTTCCAAAAAGCTATTTCCCTCTAGATCATTAGTTCCCAAATGCACCAAGAAATACGGTTTCCCTCCACAATCCCTAACCAGTTCGTACACCATGAACTTTGCTCTGTGCACCGTGAGCCCAGAGATACTCACTACCTTCACCTGGCTATGGCATCTACCCCCCTGTCCCTCCCAATGGATACCCCTAATCATCGAGTCTCCCAATAACAAAACCTTAACTCCGCCATCATCCTTATGGTTACTTCCACTATGCGCTGTCAACTCCCCATCCCCCCCCTTATTCATGATCTCAATTCCATGGGAGTTTTCCTGCCTTATTAGAGACCCCCTTGTCACCCTCACCTTTCTGCCTCCCTTGTTATTTTGCCCACTTAACTCAGACCCCTCCGAATAGGTGTCCCCTTTAACCCTCTCTGATATGAACCATTTATCCTGGCCCTGATGGTTTCCCCTTCCCCTACACCACCATCCTCCTCCCTTGTAATAGTGCCCCAGCCTCTAGAGGCCCTCTGTGGGTCCCCTTTACCTAGGGACCCATCCTTGGTACAGACCCCCCCGCCTGAAAGGGGCCCCCTCCCCCACCTCCTTGTCTCCCAGTTTCTCTCCAGTCATGCTTTCCTCCCTCATGTCTGCAATATGTTGCATCTCCCCCATCTGTTTAACATTTATGTTTCCCCTTCTCCCTCTGGGACTATTTCTATCCTTTCCATTGCCGGTCTGTGATGCCCTATGGGTATCAGACTCCCTCCCCTTGTCCTCTGTATCAGTTTCTTCATTTTCACCAACCCCTTTCTCCCCCTCTAGGTTGCTTTCGGATGAGACGTTAAACCAAGGTCCCATCTGCCTGGATTGGTGGTAGTTCAGGTGGATGTTAAAGATCCTATGGCACTTATCGAAAAAAGAGCAGGGGAATTTCCCCGGTGTCCTGGCCAAATTTCTCTCATTCACTAAAAAAATACCACCAACAGCTTAATCTGGTTCAAGGTCAGTCGGCATTCATCTGTATCCCCTTCCCCCGGGTCGTGCCTGAAAATAGGCAGGATTTGTCTAGTGCACTTACCCGGTCAACAAAAACTAAATAAATAAATAAAATAAATTTATTGTAACACTCTATGCCAGCTTCCATCAAGTAACCTGAGTTTCCCCCGACTGCCCCTCTAAACTGCCCCTCTTCCTCCCATCTTGCCCTGTTCTCCATAGGAGCTCCCTTCCCACAGTCTGATCTTTTAGGCTTCCCCACAACAGCCCCTCCCTTCTCACTGTCTGCTCTTCTAGGCTTCCCCACAACAGCCCCTCCTGAACGTTCCCTTCCACTCTCTTTATATTCGGAATGTTTACCCCGTAAGTTTTCCCCTTAGCGTCAACATCCCTATCTAAGGGTCCTCTGTCCCTAATATCCCCCCTCCTGCTTGCTGTAACATAATGTCCTGTAATTTCTGAGCATTGCCCCAGCCTCTCCTCAGCCCCACCCTTCTGCCGCCCATATCCACACCCCTTATCCTTGGACCCACACCCCAACTCCCCCAGCTTACTCCTTAACCAATATACTTCACTCCTGAGATGAGATAGCTGTCTACAGAGTGAGCAGCCTCCCTCTTTCTCCAGGCCCAATTGAGAATTATTGCCACCCCACAGCCTACAACCCTTCTGAAGATGCATGCATGGTGGAATGTGGCCACTCTGTTTGTCCTCTCTGTTCATAATGGTACACACCCCTTTTCTCAGTCCCTTCACCCTGGAATACTGTCTCTCTGTCTATACTGACGGCAGTTGTTTATGAACCCTATTTCAACCCCACCAATAATGTTCCCAAGTCTCACAAACACATACAGTCCAGTGTGTGTCCAGTCCTGCTAACAGTGTGTGTATGCAGACATCAGGTACCGTATGATGTCACAGGCCCACCAGTTCCTGTTGCCTCAAATTTCAGTCACAAACAGAAATGCACAGTCCTTCAATCCCAACCCCCAGTGGCTTTTCAGCATTTAAGAAAGCCTACAAAACAGGGTGGGTTGGAGGGCTCTACCTCCACCAGGCAAACATCACATTTAAATTTCACTCTAATTATCACTGCCAAACAAGTGTTCCCACAAGCCCCAATAGTTAAAATATTACAGCCCAAGTAACAGTTCTAACTCAAAGTAGTCATTTTTTATACACAGAGCTAATTTCAAGTACAAAACTATTCAAATATTTCAGTTAAAACAGAATATAAACCAAACCTCTTTCCTAAACAACCTCCTACTTCTGTTCCCAGGTGGACAATGAAAGACAAGATGATTCTTGTAATTACCCTTCCCTCTAACACCAGGCAAACATCACATTTAAATTTCACTCTAATTATCACTGCCAAACAAGTGTTCCCACAAGCCCCAATAGTTACAATATCACAGCCCAAGTAACAGTTCTAACTCAAAGTAGTAATTTTTAACACACATGACTAATTTCAAGTACAAAACTATTCAAATATTTCAGTTAAAACAGAACATAAACCAAACCTCTTTCCTAAGCAACCTCCTACTTCTGTTCCAAGGTGGACAATGAAAGACAAGATGATTCTTATAATTACCCCTCCCCCTAAGACCAGGCAAACGTCACATTTAAATTTCACTCTAATTATCACTGCCAAACAAGTGTTCCCACAAGCCCCAATAGTTACAATATCACAGCCCAAGTAACAGTTCTAACTCAAAGTAGTAATTTTTAACACACATAACTAATTTCAAGTATAAAACTATTCAAATATTTCTGTTAAAACAGAATATAAACCAAACCTCTTTCCTAAACAACCTCCTACTTCTGTTCCCAGGTGTTTATTTATAGTTTACCCTTTTTTCCTTATGAAATAATTTTAATAAAAAAAAATGAATAAATAATGAAAACTAATTTTCTAAGTGCAAAAATGCCCTCCACAGTGGGCAGTATGGGCAGTACCGGACCTTCCAGGAGTTATAAGCCCTCTGCCTTCTGTGTCGGACCTCATTACACTCTTAAGCAGTCTCTTATCACCAAATACCAACCACCCCGTTGGGCATAATTGCTTGCAACACAGCATCAGAATGGAGGTATTCCTGCCAAGGCAAATTAGCTTGCAGTTGAGAAAGTGTCTGAGAAAGAAAATATAACCATGGCTCCAATGTAATTTAACTGCAATATTTGCCATTAAAAACTAAATGGCTCCGGGTAATAAAAGAGTAAAATGGTAAGGCACAAAGAAAAAATTACTCACCTTAGTAATATTGTTTCTTCTAATGGAGTTTTGCTGTATTCTGATATATGCAGTGATGTCCAACCTTTGAACTGCCCTGGAGATGAAAGAGTTAACTTTCCATGCCAGGCATGGAACGCTGAGCTCGAGCTCAGTTGAGACTCTGTCTGTTGCTGTTTGAACTCAAACCATCAGATCTTTACGAGCTATACTCACTGGGTGTCCTGTGTGGAAACTGTAAACTTACACTAGCCAACTGGCTACTAAATATAATAAAAAGATTTTTTTGGTTCCAAAGCAAAGACTCAAGTCAGGAAACCCAAAAAATAAAACAAAACACAACACCCACACACCCAAACTAAAGGGGGTGAGAAAAGAAGGGGTGGGGGCACCTCCTGAGTGCCAACACTGCTGCTGCCCACCCACATCCCAAAAACCAGGTTCTGAGAGGGGAGGCGGGGGGGAGGTCAGACTACAGCAAAACTCCATTAGAAGAAACAACATTACTAAGGTGAGTAATTTTTTCTTCAAACAACATGAAGTCTTGCTGTATTCTGACATATGCAGACTACCAAGCAGTACCTCCATGGAGAAGGGACAGAACCTACTTTAGAAATAGGCTCTGAAGCACTGCTGTGCCAAACTGAGCATCACTCCTAGCCTGGATATCCAGAGAGTAATGCTTGGTAAAAGTATGTACTGTTTTCCAGGTGGCTGCTTGACAAATCTCTAAGATAGGAATATCCCTGGCAGCAGCCAGGGAAGCAGCTGTACCTCTGGTAGAGTGAGCCCTCAGGCCTGAGAGTGGATCCTACCCAGTTTTTCATAGCAAAATTGAATGCAAGAGACAATCCACCTGGCAATAGATCTCTTAGTGGCATGTTTTCCCTTACCAACCTCACCATAAGTGAGGAACAGTTGGAGGGAGTCAAACCTGTGACCCTTGGTGTGCTCTATGTAGTAGCTAAGGGCCCTTTTCACATCCAAACTGTGCAGCCTCCTCTCCCCAGAGGAGGAATGGTCAGTGAAGAAAACAGGAAGAGACATAGACTGGTTAAGGTGGAAATCTGAAACCACCTTAGGCAAAAACTTCCTATTAGTCCTGAGGACCACCTTATCTCTATGGAAACAGATAAAATCGGGCTCCACTGACAGGGCCTGTAATTCACTTATGTGTCTGGCAGAAGTGATGGCCACCAAGAAAACAGTTTTCCAAGTCAAGTACTTAAGCTCTGCTGAGGACAAAGGCTCAAAAGGGGGGTTGCATAAGCTGAGCAATGCTGGGTCCCTGAAGGGAGGATTGGTATGCAGCAATCCCTTGAAAAATTTAGAAAATACAAGATGAGCTGAAAGGGAAGAGTGCTTACCTGCTGAGAGGAAGGCAGAGACAGCTGCCAGATGCACTCTTAGTGTAGCTGGTCTGAGTCCCAAGCTATTGAGATGAACCATATAGTCAAGGACTGTGGTCAGGCCAGCAGACTCTGGAGAAATATGCTTCCCAGAGCACCATATAGTAAATCTTTTCCACTTGGAATTGTAAGTGTTTCTGGTGGAAGGCTTTCGAGAAGCCTTTAAGATATCCAGAACACCCTGAGAGGGGTGTAAATCAGCAAACTCTAACTCAAGAGCCAGGCCTTGAGATTGGAGATTGAGATTCAGATACAAACCCTCCCTGAGCACATGTTAACAGGTTGTAATTCCTGGGAAGAGACAGGGGAAGGTGGACTGCTAAGGACAACAAGAGAGGGTACCAGGGCTGTCTGGCCCAGTCTGGAGCAATCAGAATCACCTTGCAGGGTTGAGACCTGATTTTGACTAGCACCTTGAACAGGAGAGAGAAGGGGGGGAAGGCATACAGGAACTTCCCTTCCCAATTGAGAACTAGGGCATCCAGGGGGACTGAGCCCAACACTGGGGGTCTGCAGCAAAAGAGAGGAAGTTGGTGATTGTCTGGGGCTGCAAAATATCTGTCAGTGGGGTGCCCCATCTGGAGAAGATCACCTTCAAAATCAGGGGATCCAGGGACCATTCGTGATGGCCCTGAGATATTCTGCTGAGAGCATCTGCCAGGACATTGTCCTTCCCTGGGAGGTGCACTGCTGTAAGAGAGGCATTCAGGGAATAGGCCAGAGACCACAACTTCATTGCCTCTGTGCACAAGGCCATAGACTGAGTGCCCCCTTGCTTGTTGATATACCACATTGTGGTGGTATTGTCTGTCCTGATCTGAACTACTTTGTTATGAACAGACTTGGAAAAAGCTTGAAGTGCTAGAAACACTGCTCTGAGTTCTAATAGATTGATGTGAAGCAGAGATTCCTGAGGAGACCACAACCCTTGGGTGGCCAGATCCCCCAAGTGGGCTCCCCACCCCAAGAGGGAGGCATCTGTAGTAAGGATTAGAGAATGAGACTGAGTGACAAAAGGAACTCCCTGTCTTAGATTGTCCTGATACTGCCACCACTGCAATGCCTGTATCAGGGTTCGAGTCACTGGGATTAGTTTGGTCAGAGGATCCTTTTTCTGAGACCAGAAGGCTCTCAAGTGGAACTGAATGTCCCTCATTTGAAATCTTGCTCCCTGAACCACTGCTGTAGAGGCAGCCATGTGTCCCAGGAGCTGCAGAAAATGCCTTGCTGGTGAGACACCTGGAGCGTGAATGAAGAGGCCAGTGAGATAAGGGTCCTTGCCCTGTCCAGGGGAAGGAAGGCTCTTGTATTTACTGTATCCAGCTCTGCCCCATGAAGGTGAGGAGCTGCACAGGCTCTAGAATTGACTTTGAAAGATTCAGAAGGAAACCTAGAGAAGTGAGCAGTTGCTGAGTTATCTGTAGGTGCGACTTGACTTGGTCTGGAGACTGGCCTACTATGAGCCAGTCGTCCAGGTATGGAAAGATGGAGATCTTTTTTCTCCTTAGGAAGGCAACCACTACTGCCAGGCATTCTGTGAACACCCTTGGAGCAGAAGTTAGGCCGAAGGGCATTGCTCTAAATTGATAATGGCCTGAGGGCAGCTCGAACCTGAGATACTTTCGGTGGGAGATTCTGATGAGAATATGGAAATAGGCATCCTTGAGGTCCAGGGAAACTAGCCAGTCCTCTGGCCTTAGAGAGGGTAGAATCATTCCCAGAGTCACCATTTTGAACTTTGGCTTTAAAAGGTGCTTGTTTAAATATCTGAGATCCAGGATGGGCCATCATTTTCCTGTCTTTTTGGAGGTTAGGAAGTACCTGGAGTACAATCCTTTTCCCTTGTGTAGGGGTGGAACCCTCTCTATGGCTCTCAAAGCCAAGAGGGAAGAGACCTCTGCCTCTAGGGCAAGTGCCTCTGAAGGACTTGCAGGTGGAAAGGATCTGGTTCTCCTCTTTGGAAATTTTTTGAAGCTGAGAACCAGTCCCTGACTACTACTTCCAGGACCCATTTGTCTGATGTTAAAGACATCCAGCCCTGGACAAAGTAAGCCAGCCTGCCCCTACAGGTGGTGGAGAATCGGCCCTAGCAAACCCATCAGGGTGCCTGTTTGGCAGGGCTTTAGGCTGAGGGGTGGAAGCAGGTCTGCTTGTGCCCGTCTGCCTCTCCTCTGAAGAACCCCCTGAGCATAAGCAGAAGAGGAGGCCTGGGCTTGGTAGAAAGGCCTATGAAAAGGCCTGCCCTGCCCTGGAATGCTGCCTCTGGGAAGTGGCTTGCCTTTCCTTGGCCTGAGCACTCCTATAGGTGGTCCTGTATTCATCCATTTTCTTCATGTAGTTCTCTGTTTGCTCCCCAAACAGAGAATTACCTACAACAGGAAAATCCATGGCCTTAGACTGAGTATCCTGAGATAGGCTAGTACATCTGAGCCAAGCCATCCTCCGAAGGGCCACAGATGTAGCCATGACTCTAGATGAAGCATCACTGGAGTCCACTGCAGCATGGAACTGCACCTTGGATGCCTCAATACCATCCGCAGCCACCTGCTCCAGCTCCTTGGCAAGCTGGCCAGGGACCTGTTTAGCTAAAGCCATTACAGTGTCCCATCTAGATTTCTGATATCTAGCTGTATAGGCCATATAATTAGCCTGCCTGAGTCCCAAGGATGCTGCCATGTACTGTTTCTTTGCCATGGCATCAATCCTCCTGGAGTCCTTATCTGAGGGGTGCAAAGCCAAGGGTATATTTGCCTTATCACAGGCAGCAGCCTGCACTACCCTAACATGGCTGCATTGCTGGGTAAGGAACTCCGTATCTGAGCCTGAGAGAGTATACCTCTTGTCCATTCTCTTGTCCACAGGAGGTATAGAATTAGGAGTCTTTAAAATTTTTACTGTCTGTTTTCCAAAGGACTTATGAAGGGGAATAGACAGCCTCCTGGACTCTGGGATATCCATCATCTCAACATAGTCAGGCTCCTCCTGATCATCTACAGCTTCTTCCACAGGAAGCTGAAGAGTTTCAGCCACTTTTTTGTAGAACATAAAATGGGAAGGGGACTCAGAAAGCCTAGGTGGAGAAACCCCTGAAGGTCTGTCTGGGGAGATGTCCGGGTCAATAGGCACATCCAGACTTTCGTAATCACCATCACTATCCTCATACTCTCCTTCCTCCTCCTCCGGTTCATAAAAATCTTCTAAATTATAATCTGGAACCGACCGAACTGAGCCCCTTCCGATGGTGCCGGTTCGGTCAGAACTGGGGTTAGCGATTGAACAATCCTTATCGCTTTGGCTATTTCATCAGTGGTTGGAGAAAGAAGTTGTGGATCCGCACTGGCTGATTTATCCCTTCTTTTTCTTTTAACCGGAACCGACTTCTCAGAGTCGGTTCTCCTTTTGCCCGAAGAAGTTTTGCCCTGGTCAGAGGGCACTCCTTCTGGTTCGGTTGGAACCAACCGGGCTGGCCATCTGGTCAGCGGACTTCTTGGCCTCCCCTTTCACTGAGCCTACCAACTCTCTTTTCCAGGGTAGCTGCAGGAAAATTCTTGCAAATCTGGCAGTCTGAATCGAGGTGGTCAAACCCAGACCAATAAACACAGGTGGTGTGGGGTCAGCCTTAGCAAAACTTCCCCACACACTACAGTGTTGAAACCCAGTGGCCCAGTTTTTCTTTTGGGTTTCTCAAACATGGCCAGTCCTAACAAAAGCATACCCTTTTTGACAATCCACCAGACAAGACACCTTATTGGTTCCTGATGCGTGTTACAGGTCGTGGAAAAAAGCGTAATGAAATCCGGTTTTTAGAACCGATAAAGACCGTTACCACACTCAAAAGTAGAATAAACTTTTTTAACAAACCTGATCGGTTCAAACTGAACCGATCCCGCGTTTACAAGTTCCACACAGAAGAACAAGAAAATAACCTATCTAGTACTCATGATACCACAGACAGAGACTGAACCGACAGGTTAACGGATTAAATTCGGTCGAAAACCAAGGAAAACAGCACTTTAACCGACAAACTTGAACCGAGCAAAGGAGAAATCTCCGGAGCGACTGTTCAGTGGAGTAAAGAATCTGACGGTTTGAGTTCAAACAGCAACAGACAGAGTCTCAACCGAGCTCGAGCTCAGCATTCCATTCCTGGCATGGAAAGTTAACTCTTTCATCTCTGGGGCAGTTCAAAGGTTGGACATCACTGCATATGTCAGAATACAGCATGACTTCATGTTGTTTGAACACTCAATTGTGGATGAGGGAAACTGAGCTCAAATATAGTAAAACACAGTAAAAGAGCTCATTACTCAGTGCTCTGAACCAGACTGGGTGGTGGTACATGCAGCCCTTTTGGATACAGATTCGGTCTCCACCTTCTCAGTCCACCGACCTGCATCTTTGGGGTCATTTGCTATCTTTCCACCCTAAATGATCTGGAGGTGAGCAGGTAAGAGAAAAGAATGGATAATCCCCAGGGCTCTTAATTTCTGCCTCACAGCATCGAAGCCCTTTCTCCAGGCTCTTGTTTGATAGGACATGTCATGGTACATTTTTACATCCCCACCATTGATTAATAAAGGATATTTGGCACATGCTGCGATAAGGATGAGATTCAGAGTTTCAGACCCCAAGGTGTGCAGAAGAATAGTACAGGGCAGAGTAGGGTCCTCAGGACAAACTCTAAGATTGATTTGGTATGCTTTGAGTAGGGATGACCACTGAAAATCTCCAGGAACAGAGATTAGCTTTAAGCCAATCCATAAGATAAGACAGCAAATCGAACCCCTCAACCCCTCTGCAACTCCCACAAGCCAAAGGTTCCTGGCTCTTATTTCATTTCCCAAAGCCTCCATCCTGCTATGCAGCTGCCCCTTCTTTTTGGTGAGTGAGGCTACCGCAGTCATCACATGACCACCTGCTTATCCGAATCAGCAACTGTTGCTGATAATGTCTTAACAGCAGAATCCTGCATTTCAAATATTTGAATCAAAGTTTCCATTTTTTTCAATTCACACTTTATTCACCAAATTTTCACAATACAAGAGGCAGTGAAAGAAGTATGAACAGCCAGTTAGTAGTACAATCCAACACTGCCCCCCAACCCCCCACTCCGCCCCAGCACAGCAGTTCCCTCGAATACTGTAGTAGCTATTTAACTGTGATGATCTCATTCTTGATATGGTAGCATGTGCACCAATTACACTTTAAATCCTAGTGGTGATAATTAAAGTGTGAAGGGGATCCCATATAGACTTATACTTATGTAACCTATTTTGAAGGCTTGCTATGGCCTTCTCTGTGCGGAGATTAGCAAGGATTTCATGTATCCATTCCTGATATGTTGGACAATTCCCATCTTTCCAGTGCCTGAGAATAATTTTTTTGACCGACAGTGCAATCATGGAAATGTGAAATCTCCGAATCTTAACCTTAATAGAAGACAAATCTCCCAAAAGGCAAATTTCCGGAATAGAACAGTCCTGTTATCCCAATAATGGGTTCAGGCGGGTTTTAATTAGATCCCATATCGAAGCTAACTTGGGGCACGACCAGAATATATGAAAAAGCGTCCCAGCTTCCTGGGAGCATCTAGTACACCTGTCAATATCGAGAAGGCCCCATTTAGCCAGTTTAAGTGGCGTGTAATACATATTGTGCAAAATATGGAATTGCATGAGGCGTAATCTATCTTGGGACACGTACTTGTGACAAAACATCCAGAGAGCCGACCAATTGAAAGTGGACTGTGGGAAAAATGGGTTCCAAAAGCTAGTGGGACCGTTACCACTCCCAAACAGCCATAGATACAATACCTGATATATCTTAGAGATAACCCCTGGGGATTCGAGAAGGGAAGAAAGTTCAGGTACCAATGCAAAAACTGTTGGGCGGGGAGGGACTTTACCAAACACCATGATTAACAAATGCTTCAATTGACAAACCCTAAATGACTGAGAGTCGGGAATGTTGTACCTTCTGAGAATCTCGGTTACTGAGAGCCAAGCCCCCGAGCTGTCCAATAAAGAGGAGGCTATCCTTCACCTAACTGAGGTAACCATGTACGAGAAATTACCTGCTTATTTATGGTGAAAGCTGGAGAATTCCAGATGGACTGAGACAGGTCTGTACTCGGATTATATCTTAGAAATGAACACAGCAGCGAGTGAACCTTTAATGAGGTCATAAGAGTGGGGCATTTGCTAACATTCTGTAAATGGGAGACTTTTACAAAGAGCATGGTTGAGGGATCCATGTTCATAGCCTGAATATAGTCTAGTTCTATGTTAAGCCAGGCTGGTCTCAGATTTTCCGGACCCGGCCTTACCCATTTCAGGTACTTAGCAAGGTGACTAGCCCAGTAATAAATTGCCAAATGAGGAATCTGTAACCCCCCTTCATTTTTGGCAGTGGCTAATTTGTGATAGGCCAGCCTGGAGTGTTTATTAGACCAGATAAAATTAGTGAAAAGCTTATACATTTTCTGAAACCAGGATACAGGAACAAACAAGTTGAGATGCGACAGGGGATAAAAAATATGGGGAAATACATTCATCTTTATTGTATTAATGCGGCCCCATAGTGAAATCGGAAGCTTATACCATCTCTCTAGGTCCTGCACAATCATCTGGGAAAGAGGTTCTAAGTTTTCTTTAAACCATAGGGAAGTGTTACGTGTTAACTTGATACCCAAGTATTTGATAACACGAGGAGCCCAACACAATCCCAAGGGGATAATGTCTCTTAAAAACCTTGTGATTAAGGGGAAAAAAGGACGTCTTGTTTGCATTCAACTTATAATTCTAAAAACAGCTAAATTTGACTATATCACTTAGCATATTCAGGATAGAAGTTACCGGGTGGGCCAAATGGAGGAGGAGATCATCCACATATGCTGTTATCTTCTCCACATTATTCCAGATTGGAATACCTTGTATTCCCATGTTATTAAGAATATTTTGAATAAGCGGTTATAAATAAAGATTAAATAGTAGGGGAAAAAGGGGACAACCCTGTCTCATACCTAAATGTAACAGGAAAGATTTTGAAAAAGCCCCATTACCTGAAATCCTTGCAGAGGGAGACTAATATAACGCCCTAATCCAGCATATAAAAATGGCAGGAAACCCAAAAGCTGTGAAAACTTGGAATAAGTAATTCCAGTTTACCCGGTCAAATGCCTTCTCGTGTCCAGGGAGACCAAACCCTCGGGAAAGGTGGAGTCCCTGGACTCCGAGAAGACATGCGAGAGGGTACGTAAATGGTCTGAGGATGAACGTCCTCTCATAAACCCAACCTGAGACATGCCAATCAGATCTGGGAGAACCATCGTTAGTCTATCCGCTAATATCTTCGAAAGAATTTTGACATCCTGATTCAATAGGGATACTGGCCTGTAACTCTGAACCAATTTGGGGTCTTTGTCCAGTTTGGGTAATAGGACTATTAAGGCTTCAAACAAGTGAGTGTCTACTACAGCCCCAGAGAGAATTTGAAGGTAGAGCCAGTGGAGTACAGGCAATAATTGCTCCCTGAAAACTTTATAAAATAAAGCGGAAAACCCATCCGGTCCCGGAGCTTTGTCCGAGGGCAGGGCCATTATGACAGCCGAAATTTCCTCCTGTGATAGGGGAGAGGATAAAAATTTGGGGAATTTGCCAAGAAAGGCAGGCTAGAATCCCTAAGGTACTTTTCCAAATCATCTATGGAAGGAGGGCTATCCATGTCCCTATATAGCGGCTCATAATAAGTAGCAAATTCCTGCACAATCTCTAAAGGGGATACTCTCAAGGAACCGTCTACTTGTGCCCTAATAGGAGGTATAAACCTTGCAGTCTCCTGCTGTTTTAAAGGTAAGGCCAACAGGTGCCCCACTTTTTCTCCTTGATCCGTGAAACTTGCTTTGGTATGAATGATAGCCAACTCTGCTTTCTCTCTTAATAATTCTAAATATCTGTCTTTAACTACTAATAATTTCTGCCTCTCCTCCTTGGAAATATTGTTTGGCTGTCTAGATTCTAGTTCCCAAATTTGAGACAATAATGATAATAACTCTGCTTCCTGAGCCCTCTTCCTCTTTGTAGCTAAACTAATGAGAATACCCCTAATATAAGCCTTAAAATCTCCCCATATAATGTCCGGCATAGCATTTTCTAAAGGGTTGGTAGAGAAAAAAAAATCAATCTGATCTTTCACTAGTCGACAGTATTTCTCCTCCTTCAATAGCTGCTCATTTAGTTTCCATCGGGTCTCTTTCTTGGGAATAGTGGAGAAAGCCAGATTACATAACACCAGAGAATGATCAGATACAAGGCCTGGTTGAATCGAGGTGGATGACACACCCGGCAAGAGCTCATGAGAGACCAGAAGGTAATCAATGCGAGACTGCGAGCCATGTACCGGCAAACTAAAAGTAAATTCCCTGGAGTTGGGATGCAAAACTCGCCGTACGTCACACAGTCCGCATTGATCTAGTAGTTCCTTGAAAGCTCTTTGTCCCAGGGACAGTCCCCCCGACACATTCCCATACCTGTCTATGATAGGGTCCAAAACCAGACTAAAGTCTCCCCCCATGATAATGGGAATGGGGAGTAAGGGGAGAATAGTGGAAGTCAATTTCGTGAAAAAAGTGGGATCATCCGCATTTGGTCCATAAATGCTGCCAAGCAAGAGTGGCATAGCCCAAAGGGTACCCTGAACTAGAACATACCTTCCCTCTGAATCCCTAAAAACCTGAGTGGGAATAAATGGAACGTCTCTATTAACCAGCATCATGACACCACAACTACTGGTTGAGCCTGAGGCATTAAAGACCTGCCCCACCTGTTGTCTCCTGAGTTGTAGTGCTTCAGTATCTAGCAAGTGAGATTCTTGTAAAAACGTAATCTGCACACGCAGCAAGCTCAGGTGTTTAAGCACCTGATATGGCTTAGGTTTTTTTCCTAACCCCCTTCACATTCTACGTAGCTAGGTTAATACTACGAGCCATCTTTGTTGACAAACAAATCCGAGGTTAACCTTTGACAGCTACTACTATTATAATCCACATACCCCTGTTCCCCTAAAACTGCTGTGCCATCCTCCCACCCCAAACCCCCTCATCCTGCCCAAACTAACCCTTCCACCCCCCTCAAGTAACACCCAATCACAAACTAGCATTAATAAACCCAAACTATTGCCTTTTGCTCTACCATCCCACCCCCAACTGTCACCAACAATGTTCGACAGCTTACGTTTCCTTCTCCCCAGCCCCGACATTACCCCCAAACCCTAAAAAAAAAAAAGAGAAGAGAGATCTTTGAGCCCTCCTAAATGAAAACAACAGAAGGTAAATGACCTAAATAACAGTAACAATATGAGGTCCTCAGGGGATCTAGTCCAGATGACCCATGGGAGTAACACTGTATAATAGAACTAGGGTGCTAGGATTAGTAAGAGTTACAAACCCTAAAGCCTTGCCTGCTGAAAGGAATGCACCTCGTTAAGTGCTATTAAGACCAGGCCACAGGCAATATTTCCAGTTCCCACGTGGGACTCACCCGCACAGGAAACACTTGGCCCCACCAAATGGGTTCAGCCACGCCCCGTCCATAATAGCGCCCTTATGCCAGGGAAAACTCCCCATCACGGGCCTTTGAAATCATTGGGCCCTATTTCAATGAGGTTCGAGCTCCCTCTGGTGGTACAGGAACAAAAGCGCATAGTAAGGCACTGTAGAGAGAATGCCCTGAGAGCCTCTCCAGGCAACCGAATGAATGATGGGCATTAAAACCCGACAGGGTACACACCAAAGGCCTTAACTGGAACAAATCCCCCTCGCATGCTTGCAAGGGAGGTACCAACCAAAACATTACAAAATTGCTCTCCCCAATGCCTGAAAAAATAAGCTTAAACAGTCATTTTGAAAGAGATCAGAGTCCCAGATAAAGCTAAAGCATAAGCAACCATATAAAGTCCAGAAAATATTAAATAAATTGTGTCCCATCAGGCAACTAAACAGGCTTGGATAGAAATTCAGCAACTATATATATTCATCCCCGAAGAATCCTCCAAGTAGCAGCCAGATATCTTCAAACCAGAACTCTTCCCTTGAACTGGTGAGAGGCCTCTCAAGTGTCCCTGAAAAGATCAGGTAGGGACAGCTTTAGGCCAGAAATCGCAGCCTCAGGATCCTCGTAAGAGACCCAGGTACCGGCTACTTGCATCTGTAGCCTGGCCGGGTATGCCGTATGAAACTTCAAACCAGCTGCAATAATTTTAGATGACTGGATGAAATGCTTTGCGTTTCAGACGGTCAGAGCCCGGCAAGTCCTGCGCCAGCCTGAGTTTGACTTGTTCCCATCTCACTTCCTGGATTTCTCTAACTTTGGACAACAAATGCTGCCTCTCCAAGTAATTCAAAAATCGGCATATTATAGGGCGAGGTATGGCTCCGGGGGGGGGGGCTTCGGCCTCAGGGATCTGTGGGCTCTCTCGATTATGTATTTAGTCCCAAAGGGGGAGGGGCCAGCGATCTTCTCCACCAACTTCTGGACAAATGCTATGGTGTTCTGACCCTTTTCTCCCTCTGGCAGCCCCAGGATCACAATATTATTTCTACTACTACGACCCTCAAGGTCTTCCAGCTTAGCTTCAAAACGTGCAAGTTTCTGCCGCATAGCAGCCATCCCAGGCCTGAACCTCTCTGCTTGTTTCTCCAAAGAGGAGATCCTTGCAATATTATCCGTAGTTAAGACTGAGATCTCTTCAAGCTTTCAAGATAGAGATTTCATCTCTGATGCCATTTCTTTTATTTCTTCCCGAAAGGGCTTGAATTCTTCTAAGAATCTGCTTAATGTGAGCGGCTCCTGCTCCGTGCCCTGATTTGCGACCTCTGGCTTATCAGTTCCACTCAAGGCCCGTGATTTCTTTAGGGCCTTTTCCGGAGAAACTGGCGGGGTATGTTTTTGCGGCGCCCGTTTCATGTAGACCTCCATTCTCTCTCAGATTCCCACAGCAGGAACACTCAATGCTAGGAAGGCAGAAGACCTTAAAAATATAGGGTTTTAGGATTTTTAAATGCTCCAAAAAACACTTTAATCAAGTCGGGAGGCTGGAGCTATACAGAGGAGCTTCTACCCGGTACCCTGCATCACGTGGTCTCCCCAAAGTTTCCATTTTTGAATACTTCAACATAGATTGTCAGGGGGGTTAGACATAGGTAGCTGGTTACTAGTATCGTGACTGTTGGTGGCACCCGTGGTCTTGTTAGGTGCAGATGAGGAATCTTATGGCAGTCCCTGTTGTTGCACTTTAGGATGGCCCATATTGAAATCTGGTATCAAAGTGTGTAGAAAAGAACAAATAAACAATATATCCCAAAATAAATGCAGTTCTAACAGTTTATATAAATGTTAATGGCTATAATGCCTCCACGCAGGAGAGTGCTCCAATGAGGTATGTCCAGCCTGGAAGATGGCTCTCTAGCAGCCCCCTCATTTGGGCTTACCTGTTTGCTGCCATCATTGAGTGAAGTTTTGATTTATTTATTGGAATCTCGGATAACATCTTTGAGCTAAAAGCTTGTTTACAAAGATTCCACATCATAAGGCAATAGACAAGGTAGGTAAACATTACAAAACAGATAGGGGTATATACAGCAGGTAAGTACATTATGGTACATTCAGATACAGATTCAAGCAAGGACAGTTAAAATACATCAGGTAGGAGAGGTCAACTTTATTGCAACAGAGCATACCTAAGGTGGACAAGCAGTTTATAGTGGTAGCTGAGCTTTAGAGTGTGCAGGTAGAGTTTTGGAGGATCAGAAGTGGGGGTGACCAAAGGAGGGGAGGACAGAATAGATGAGAGTAGGGGAGGGTGGGGCAGAGACAAGGGGTGACAGAATAGGGGTTGCGTAGTCAGAGGGCTGGGACTGGATAGGGAATCTACCAGGGTTACGTAAGTAGGTGATAGGGCAGTGCTGGGTAATGTGGGGAGAGAAGGATAGGGAAAGGGTTGTAAAGTGGGGGGTGTGGTGAGGAAACTGTGGGGACAGGGTGAATATTGGGGATTAATATTTGTGAAAAAGCAGGAAGGCTGGGGGGATAAAGAGGGACGTGAGGGGTAAGTGCTCAGTGGGGTCACACCAAGCAGGGGAGGAAGTGGGGGGGGATGGGTGCTATGCAGGCGAGATAAGCTATCAATAACAGTAGGATTAGGCACAGGTGATGCAGTCGCAGTTACCCTCCCTCTTGGTCTCCTCAGGAATTCAAGACGTTGGTCACCTCCAGTGATTCCTCTCCAGCAGCCCTGACAGAAATCAAATCAATGTTTGAGGCACTCATGGTCAAAACTACAATTTAAACATTGCTACACAGCAAACTTATGCTGACATCATTCAGCTAGGTGACTGCATTAACATGGCTGAACAAAGAATTGTCATCACTGAAAGCTCAAAGGATTGCATTAAAGCCCAACTCGGAGACCAAGACAGAATTATCAGAATGCTCTGGGACAAGGTTGAGGATCTTGAGAACTGGGGCTAGAAGAATAATCTCTGGTTTGTTGGATTTCCCATGAGGGTTGAAAAAAAAAAAACCCAGTTCTTTACCTGCAGCAAGCTCTGTCAATCATATTTGCTCTGGATTGCCCACACAACTTGAAAATTGACAGAGAACACCGCTCTTTGGTCCTCATACCTAAACCTGGTGATTGGCCTTGTACTGCGCTTGCCTGGTTTTTGCATTACACTAACCATGAGCAGATCATCACCTGGACCCATTAGAAAGGATCCCTATCCTGGCATGGGCATGCCATCTGTATCTTCCTGGACTTCTTGACTGAACTTTCTGCCACAAGGAAGGCCTACACTCCCATCTAGAAATCATTAGTGGCTCTGGGATCCCTTCTCTCTCCGATATCCAGCGGCGCTCCGGATCACCAATAATGGGGTATTCAGGCAGTTTAACAAGTCGGAAGCAGATGAAGCATACATTTTAAAAACATGTCATCAGGCAAGCATCGATAAACAGAGACACTGTCCTCCACCCTCCATAAAAAAGAAGGGGCCAATATGGACACCACACAGCCTTCTCCTGTGATATTCCTCTCCAGTCACCCCCTCCAGATGAGGATCCTTGGCTCCTGGTTGTTCGGCAGAAGCGTTGCAACAAGAAGCACAAACATAAGAATGACTGCCCTGGTAAAGCCCATAGCCAAAGTTAGAGCAGCAGCCAAAGTGACATTATCCCTGCCTTTTCAGGCTCCATCCCCACTCCAAGGCAACAACAGGTTTGCTCCATTCCTTCTCAAGCCCCAGCCCAAAAACAAAGCTGACTCTTCTCACCTGCAGCATTCTGGTCCAGATCTGATGGTGAGGTCCAGATCTTGGGCAGACACTGTTAATTTGGTGGCTGCAGTAACCAATTTTTCCACCAGCCAGTCTTCAGGCGCTGAAGAGACCCATCGCAACGTCACAACTGCAACTCCTACTAGAGTCATGGAGGCTCCTCAGTTGGACTCACATCTTCTGCAACCCATGGGACAAGCCCCATGATCCACACTTTTAAAGTCCTTTTCTCAGTCGGGAGTTACAGTTCTCACTCTATCAAGGTGTATGCCTAAGAGAGCTGTTTCTGATGTCTTAAAGCAGCCCAGATTGGTACAGTCCTGACTCAGGTGTTAATCTTCAGGATATCTGCTGTAGCCTCATGTTACCCTTTTCAGTGTCAGCCCAGGAGCTCTTGGGGGGTAGTACTGTCTTAATGCTGAGTTTTTTTTTCTCTTGTAGTCTCCCTTTTTTTTTTGTCCCCTGTCATATCCAGGCATGTTTTTTTTTTTGTGTTTGCTTGCACGCATGTGCAAGAAACATAGTGCCATCATCCGAGATTTCGGAGGTGTGTCACCTCCTCCTCCAATTCAGTCAGTGTGTTGGCAGGCGCGGCCCCTGTAAGCCAATGCATGCTGGAGCTGTCTATGACAAGCTCCAAAATGCAGTGGCATACAGTTGAAAGGGGGAGCTACGCTTCAGTGAGCAGTGATAAGATATCGCCTGCTCATCGCAGCTCCCCACACACACACACACACACACACACAGAAGCACGCATACTGCGTGCTGCCCTCCACCCCCTCACACCTGCACGTGTAGCCGGCCGGGTGCCCAATCCCCACGTCGGCTTGTGCTGTGCTCCCCAAAGCTCTTCCACATACCACACCGGGTGCCTCCACCCAGTGTGGCAACTCATAGAATAGCCGACGGGAGTGCCCAATCCCCCATCGGCTCCACTGTCCTCACCCCCCCGAGTACTGGGTGCCATGCTGGGAGTCCACCCCAGCGTGACAACTGATCATATGGCTGATGGGGCTGCTCAATCCCCGTCGGCTCCACGGCCCCCCCCAGCCGTCCTTGTGCCACGCTGGGAGCCCACCCCAGCGTGGCAAACGTCCCACGTCGTCTTTTTTTTTTTTAACCTGCAAAATAAAAACGGTCCCACGGCGCTTCTCCCAGTCCCCCCTCCCACAACCCGCACCCACCCACTGCGCACCCTGCCTCCCCACACCCCCCTCACCCCATACTTACCTCCAGAGCTCGGTGCGACGATCTTTGGTGGACCGGGAACACATCTGCACTCTTCAAAGCCGACCGCGAACTGAGGAAATGCCGGTAAGCTGTATAATGGGCTAGATAGGGTTTTCAACTTTATTGCATATCTCAGGCATTTTTTGGAATTTTTGCACCAAATTTTCAACATGGGGTTTTTGGGACCCTTCTCATGAATGATGTCACTGTCATGGCGTTATTTGGGCCGAAGGGTGATTTCGCAGTCACTGTGCGAAATCGCCGCTGAGTCAAATATGCATGCAATGACATCATTCATAAGAAGGTCCTCAAAATGTTGAAATTGCATAATTCCAAAATGACTGTTTTTAGCGTGCGTTATGCAGTTCCACGCAGCCTCATAAGTTCGCTAATTTTCAATATTTTCACTCCAGATTTTCAACATTGCCATTTTACCACACCTTCTTATGAGTACTATAGCTGTCATTTTTCACATCTCACCCAAAATGTGTTTCTGCCCATGTAGCGCACAATGGCGCAGTCGGTATGCGAAATCAATGTACAGGACAAATTAAGAAAATCATAGTGACACTGTTCATGAGCAGAGGTCTTAAAATGGCTATGTTGAAAATTTGGTGAAAAAATTCCAAAATGACTGTTTTACGAGTGTGCATGTGCAGTTCCTACGCACGCTCGTAAGTTCGTGAATTTTCAATATTTTCACTCCAGATTTTCAACATTGCCATTTTACCACACCTTCTTATGAGTAGTACAGCTGTCATTTTTCACATCTCACCCAAAATGTGTTTCGGCCCATGTAGCGCACAATGGCGCAGTCGGTGTGCGAGATCAATGTACGGGACAAATTAAGAAAATCACAGTGACACTGTTCATGAGAAGAGGACTTAAAATAGCTATGTTGAAAATTTTGTGAAGAAATTCCTAAAAATGACTGTTTTACGAACGTGCATTGCGCAGTTCCTACGCACGCTCGTAAGTTCGCGAATTTTCAATATTTTCACTCCAGATTTTCAACATTGCCATTTTTCTTCACCTCCTTATGAGCAGTACAGCTGTCATTTTTCACATCTTGCCCAAAATGTGTTTCCGCCCATGTAGCGCACAATGGCGCAGTTGATATGCAAAATCAATGTATGGGACACATTAAGAAAATCACAGTGACACTGTTCATGAGCAGAGGTCTTAAAATGGCTATGTTGAAAATTTGGTGAAAAAATTCCTAAAAATGACTGTTTTACGAGCGTGCATTGCGCAGTTCCTCTGCATGCTCGTAAGTTTGAGAATTTAATATTTTCACTCCAGATTTTCAACATTGCCATTTTATTACACTTCCTTATGAACAGTACAGCTGCCATTTTTCATATGTCGCCCAAAATGTGTTTTCACACATGTAGCGCACAATGGTGCTGTTGATGTGCGAAAGCAATGTTTAGGACAGATTAAGAAAATCACAGTTACACTGTTCATGAGCAGAGGTCTTAAAATGGCTATGTTAAAAATTTGGTGACTAAAGTCCATAAAATGACTGTGTTACAAGTGAGCATTGTGCAGTTTCCACGCACCTTCGTAAGTTCATGACTTTGTAATATTTTCAGTCCAGATTTTCACCAGTGGCATTTTTCCACACTTCCTTATGAACAGTACAGCTGTCATTTTTCACAACATGGCTGAAGTGTGTTTTCACACTTTCAGCACGAGAGATGTGGTAAGCTGTGGGAAATCATTGTTCGACACAGATAAAGAAAATCACAGTGACACTGTTCATGATCGGAGGCACCAAAATGCCTGAGTTGACAATCTGCTGTAAAATCCCCAACCTAATTATATTACGGGTGTGCATTGCACAGTTTCTATGTACGCTCGTGACTTCACCATTTTTGTAAATATTTTTACTGCAGATTTGCAACATTGCCATTTTTTACACCTCCCCATGAACAGTACAGCTGTCATTTTTTACATCCTGTTCGGAATGTTATTGCACCTGTGGTGCTAAATGCCGTAGTCGCTGTGCATAAGCAGCTTTTGGCTAACAAACTGATATTCCCCCAGTTTATGAGGAGGGGTCACAAAAAAAAACATGTTGAAAATCTGGAGTGAAAATACCAACGAATGCCTGAGGTATTAGGGTTTCCAACCATAACGCCCAACCCTGTAGAGAATGACAGGCATCAGGGGTGTGACTTGGGATTCTTGCCTGTAATGCTCATACCATTCCACACCCTGCAGCCAGTGAGAGGTATCGGGGTATGCCTTGGACTCTTCGGCCCCAAAGTTCACCCAATTCTCCTATACCGCACCCATCTCACCGTATTTCCTAATGAAATGGGGTGCGCATAAGGGCCAAAGACCCCAAGGAACACCGTGACACTTGTCAGTGTCTGCAGGGTGGGGTGTGGTGAAATGGTGTGGCCGTTATGCCTGACGACCCAAACGCACACCCCAATTCCTGTCACTCTCTGCAGGGTGGTGGTGGGATTGGCTTCAGTTCAATACTTCACTGCCATTCCTATTACGCAGATTTGTAACTTCTACGCTACCACTGCCAATGCCAGCAAGCAAACATTCGGCATTGACAAATGCTTGTTTTAATATTTTTACTGCAGATTTGCAACATTGCCATTTTTTACACCTCCCCATGAACAGTACAGCTGTCATTTTTTACATCCTGTTCGAATGTTTTACCTGTGGTGCTAAATGCCGTATTAGCTGTGCATAAGCAGCTTTCTAACAAACTGATATTGCCACTGTTCAGAGGCGGGTCACAAAAAAACCATGTTGAAAATTTGGAGTGAAAATACCAATGAATGCCTGAGGTATTAGGGTTTCCAACCATAACGTCCAACCCTGTAGAGAATGACAGGCATCAGGGATGTGACTTGGGATTCTTGCCTGTAATGCTCATACCATTCCACACCCTGCAGCCAGTGAGAGGCATCGAGGTATGCCTTGGACTCTTCTGTCCCAAATTTCACCCCATTCTCCTATACCGCACCCATCTCACCGTACTTTCTGATGGAATGGGGTGCACATAAGGGCCAAAGACCCCAAGGCACACCGTGACACTGGTCAGTGTCTGCAGGGTGGGGTGTGGTGAAATGGCATGGCCGTTATGCCTGATGACCCAAAGGCACACCCCAATGCCTGTCACTCTCTGCAGGGTGGTGGTGGGGTTGGCTTCAGTTCAATACTTCACTGCCAATCCTATTACGCAGCTCTGTGACTTCTACACTACCACTGCCAATGTCAGCAAACAAACATTCGGCATTGACAAATGCTTGTTTTTTTTGGTAGTGGTCCCACTGATCTCCTGTGCCACTTCCACCTTGAGAACTCGACCCATCCAAGCAGCTGGCTACAAACAGGTACAGTATGTAAATTTAGTTTTTTGTAATTCATGGGACATGAGCTGCATAATGTGGGACTGCTGCTTTGTACAGTATCTTAACCAACTAGGTTTGTAGAAAGAAGTGTACTATATCCTCCTTCAGTCATGATAAGTCATTGGTGCTGAGGAAGCACATCAAGAGGGATGGGGTGATGTGTCGGAAGGGGGGAGTTTTTATCTGAGGCTCAGTTGGGATAATCTGCACCACAACACCTTTTTGGGGATCACTTTCCCTTGCATAGACACCCTGGTGTCTCCATTTTTCCTTATTGGCAGAATGCAGAACAGTACTCTGGCACTAATAATGTCCATCAGCTCGTGCACTCTCCCTCGCATGTTTGTGTAGCTTCCTGCATGACTGTGTGATCTGAGAAGTGAATTAGATCACTTGGTGAGTTGCAGCACTCAGCTCTCCCCCTTACCTTTCACCACGTCTTTATACCACTTAGTCGCTCCACTCCTATTTGTGTTTTGCCATGGCAGATCTGGTAGCGCAATCCAACCCTTGGCACATCCCTTTTTTTTGGGGGGGGGCTGCTGTCTCTGAAAGCATGAGGAGGGGTGGCTGTAGCTTCCATCTATTTGGAGAGAGGTGGAGTCCTCTTGGCCATTGGTCTGACATGCTGTCTCACTCTGCCTGTCTGATACCTTTTGAAACATCTGCCTGTATTCTCAAGTCAGCGGCTACCAATCCCCCTAAAGGGTGCACCCCTCTCCCTTCCCCCTTATAACCTGAGCAATGTTAAAGTGCCTTCTGTTTTAAGGGGTGCAGGGTTCTGATGGTACAAGCCCCCTGTTACTCAATCACTTGGAGGTGATGGGGATGACCTCCCCCACCACTGACCCCACTCCATCATGATCAGCAATTTTTCTCCATCTCCTCTCTGGCCTAAATGGGCTTGCTGCAGTACTATTTGTACACTCTCCCCTTCCCTTACACTGTTAGGTGGCTACTCTCGCTAAATGGCTCATGGTGATAGAGGCATTGGGAACTGATAACTCCGTTATGGGTGAGATTTTCATGTATCTTCCTGACAGGGTACTGTCCCCTTCTACACACTGCTCTAGGGTTACATGGGCAGCAGCTCCTGTAAGGGGTGTTGAGCTTTTTGCCTCCTCTTCTCTGTGAGTGCTCCCACTGCTAGTTATTAGTACTTGAGCCATCTAAGCAAGGCCTGTACTGTGTGATGACTAAGCAGTTAAAGTAGTCAATTACTGGAGGGGTTGGATGGGTGGGAGGGATGGGATCACCATTTCTTGATGTTCTGGTATTGTTTACTTTTTTCTTGTTCAGCAGCATGTCCCAGTTGGGCATTACATTTGGAGTGGGGACATGCTGGTTTATCATCTTCTGTCTAGGGAACTCTAATACTTCTTGGCATCTGGCAGACATGCAAGTATCTACTTGAGGTACAGTATTTTGTACTCTCTTGTGAGAGAGTTACCTTGGTGTTCATCTTCTGACCTTCCCTTTGTCTCACGTGCTTCCTCATGGGTGACCTAAAAGTGATCTAATGGAATGTCAGAGGCCTGAACTTCCCAATAAAAAGGAAGAAGGTCATGTCCCACTTACGATGCCTTAAAATGACAGGAATCCCAGCTTTCTAGTGCTGAGGCTGCCAAGCTTCAGCAGGCATGGTTGGGAATGGAAGCCCACAGTTTTCCCACTGTGAAAAAGAGTGGTGTCTCTATTCTGTTACACAAGTCTCTCCATTGGTCCTTTGCATGTCAATCCTCAGACAAGGATGGCAGGTGGGTGATGATTGAGGTTGTGAAACCCCAGATGCTACTGATATTGATTAACATCTGTGAACCAAACAATCATGATCCTGTGTTTTTCCATATCCCAAATCATGTAATATATCAGTTCTCCACTTCCTCCACTCCCACTCTCTTAGGGGGAGATTTCAACTTGGTATTGGAGGCAGTTCACTCCATATCCAGCTGCATTGACATGTGGTTCACCTCCCCTGATCTCACACACAATGCTGTTGCCTCCAAAATCTTTCCCATAGTGATATTGCATCATGTACCCATTACCTTCACAGTAATGTGGGGCTGCTCACCCCCTGCAAATCTAAAAGTTGGCAGTTAGATCCCCTTCTGCTGCAAGACCCCTCTATCATTACATGGGCTAAGAAGGAAATGTCCACTTTCTTAAGTGTGAACCAAAATGGTGACTCCTCCCCACAAATGGTCAGGGAAGCTTATAAAGGCTACTGGGATGCACCATCAGCTATGCTAGCCACCACCACTGGGTGTATAAAGCTTAGGTCCATGCTTTAGAACTGGAACTAGCCCAGGTGGAGGCCTAATACAAGTGGTGCATCTGCACTCGCAAGGCTCACTAGTGTGAGAATGCGACTAAATGAGTTGTAAATGAGACAGCCAGAAGTTTCCATGCTGTGGCTAAAGCACTCCTACTGGGAAGGGGGCACTAAAGCTGGCAAACGTCTGGCATACAGAGTCAAAAAGAACCAGGCCGATAGGCATATTGCAGGCCTGCAGGACGGCACAGGTTGTGCCATCTCCAATGCCAAGGCCATTAATCAAATTATGCAATTCTTTTACCAGAGGCTACATTCATCTGTCAGAACTGGCTCCCTAGAGAACATTACCAGGTTCCAGGAGGAACTTTATAAACCAAGGATCTCACTGTTAGAGGCTGCTTCCTTGAATGCTCCTCTTTCTCTTCAAGAGGTCTGTCAAGCGGTTGCAGCATTGACTAACAGAAAAGCCTTGGAGGCTGATGGCTTCCTTGTGGATTATTATCAGCATCTTCAAGAGGAACGTTGCCCAATCTCCTTGAGGACTTTCAGCAGTGAAACAGTCATAGGCCCTACCACTCACCATGACTGAAGCGTTGATAACAGTAGTACCAAAAAAAGGAAAGGACAGCATGTTGCGAGGCAGTTATCACCCTATATCCCTCATAAATGCAGATGCTAAGATCTTCATTAAAATTTTAGCCACTAGAGTAGAACCTGTGCTTAAGGGACTTATCCACCTGACTCAGGCTGGCTTCATTAAGGGATGGCAGAGTTCGTATCAGCTACACTCCCTCCTTAATCTCATGTGTGCTGTGTAACAAACACCAACCCCGGCTATAGTACTGGCCATCGATTTTGAAAAGGCTTTTAACTCAGTCGAGTAGCTATACCTCTTGAATACCCTCAAGTATATGGGTATAAGTGGCCATTTTCATCAGATGACCAAGCTAATCTGTACTTCACCAATGGCATCCGTCCTTACAAATGGTTTTATATCCCCTTCCTTCCCTCTTCATAGGAGAACACAACAAGGGTGCCCTCTCTCCCCACTTTTTTTTTCTGCTGGCCATCGAACTATTGTCTGTTTCAATATGTTGATATCCTGCACTCAGAGGCATAACCATTGGGAAGTAAGAATGCTAGGCCCTTGTTTATGCTGACTACCACCTCATCATTTAAGAAAATGGCTAAACCTCATTGGAAGCACTGCTTGATTTCCTTAATTTCCTTACACAGTTCTCAGTGCTATCTGGTCTGAAAGTGAATAAAGGTAAGACAGAAGTGCTACCTCTGCTTTCTTAGCTGCCTCTGAACCCTATCAGAACAAAGGTCTTAAGTAGTCTCCTCAGGGTATTACTTAGCTAGGCAATACTGTCTAACCCTCCTTCCCTAAGGTGATTCAACTCAGTCTGGCCCCAATACTGGAAGGGGTCAGAGCCTAAGCCTCATGTTGGAAAGTGCTGCAACTCTCTCTAGCTGCCAAGATCAATGTTTTTAAAATAATCTTGGCACCTAGAATAGTGCACGTACTCTCCCACTTTCCCATGCACATCCCAGCAATATGGTTACACAAGATGAATGTCCTGCTTGGGAGCTTTTTGTGAGAGAGTAAATTCCCTGATACAGTAGGATTAAACTGTGGACCTATTGGTCCAAAGGTGGTTGAGGTCTTCTGTGATTTCTGGGCTATCACCTTGCTTTTCTTGGAGAGCAGCCTTTGCAATGGTTCAATGCTAAAGCAGTCGACTCCCCACTATAGCTACAAATAGAACAGGCCATCAGTGGATCCTTTTCCGCAGCCTCCCTTATAAATACTCCAGTACTCTAAGCTTTGAAATCCAAAATGACCATCTTTGGTTTTCAGACTGCTTGGAGCCAGTTACACAAGATCCTAAAGTCCACTCTTGGACCCTCCTGCCTAGGGGCTGCTCTTGGGCAACATTAACTTATGCATTGGTGGGGCCCCGCCAAGGTGGTGTACTTGGGCACAGAGGGGCATCTTACTAGTTTAAGATCTCCTCACCCCTGCCAGTGTACATGTGGAATCCTTCTCAAACCTGCAGAGCCAATTTGAACTCCCCAAACAAGACTTTTGGAGATGTATTCAGGTTAGAAGCATGATCCTTCCTCAGACCTCTCCCATGCCTACTGAGGCTGCAAACTACACCATTGCTTTGGTGGACTCAAATGCCAAAGACGCTAGGGGGAGGGCCAGTCTTGTATACAGAGCAATTCAAGATACCCTTCCTGATTAGACCCTTATGGCCAAAGCTGCCTAGGAGGCAGAGCTTGGAGTCAGAATTACTGATGAGGCCTGGACCTTTGGGTTGCACTGTGGCCATATTGCCTGCAGGGACCGCAAGAGCAGTTTAATCCAAAACCAGGTCCTCCTTCAGTGGTACAATACCATAGCCAAGCTTAATCAGCCCAGCATTCTCTCTATCGACCAGTGCTGGAGATATCACTCCTTAGGCATCACCTTGACTCATGTTCTTTGAAACTGTCCTCTCCTGACTTCCTACTGGGAGGTGATCTGTCGCATCTGTCAGACAGTTATACCTACTAACATACATCTAGATGGTATGACCATGTTATTAGGGATCCTGTCCTCCTCTCAGCCTAAGAACTCTCCAAACCTTCAGTGGCTTGTATCTGTTAGCATTGTCACCAAAAGGCTAATTCTGTGCCAGTGGATAACAACACATATTCCCACCCTGGCAGAATGGAAACTTGCCATGGCTCAACTGATAGGGTGCAATTAACATAGATGTGCAGACATGTTATGGAAACATCAATCTATACGGGGTGCATACTTGACTTCTGACTTACGTCAGCCCTCGGTTAATAGGTAAGGTCACCCACATGGGCTGTATAGAAGGCTCCTGTATTTCTCTCCCCAATTAGAAGGTTGTTTTTCTCACCCATAACTATCCTGCATCATTTTTCTGTACACATGGCCCACCTCTTTGTCATACTCTGTCATGTTTCTGTATGCCATGTTAACTCTAAGTTGTTGCACTGCTTATGGCATTATTTTACCATGTTTTACCATGTTTTATCTGCTGTAGTGCCTGCATGATCCTGTATGCTGTCTTTGTTCAATGTTACCAATGAATTGTATGGTGTTATGTTTCTTTTTTAAAATGCTGCAATAAAAAGATCAACTGAAAAAGAAACAGCAGGATGACACAGAGAGCAACACTGAAGGCTACTGGTTACAAAAATTGGGTTCCAGTTATGCCATTACTAAGTGTTGTACACACTGGTTTCATGGGCAACACTGCACAAAAAAATATTAATTTGGCCTGTGCCTGGCAAAAATTAAGCAAACATTAATCTGAAGAAGAAATTGAGTGAAGGGAACAGTGCAGCATCTCACAGTGTGGGCTAGTGGTGTTCCAAAAATTGTGTGCCCATTGGGATAGTGCCACAAATGAACAAGGCTCTGGTTATGCCATGGCTAAGTATTGTACTCACTGGTCTCATGGGCAATGTTGCTCTAAAAATTATTTATTCAGCCTGTGCAGGCCTGGCAAAATAAAAAAAGGAACACAACCAAAGAAATGAGTAAAGCCAACAGTGCAGCATCCCTCAGTATGACCTACTGGGGTTCCAAAAATTGTGTGCCCATTAGGAAAGACTGTGCCACACATGGACAAGGCTTCCAGTTATGCCACGGCTAAGTGTTGTACACACTGGTTTCATGGTCAATGTTGCCCCAGAAAGTACTAATTTGGCCTGTGCCGGCCTGGCAAAAAATAAATAAACATTAATCCGAAGAAATGCCTGAAGACAGTGGGGCAGTATCCCACAGCTTGGGCTACTGGATCAAAAAATGTTTGCCCATTGGTACAGTGCCAGACATGGACATGGCTTCCCGTTATGCCATGGCTAAGTGTTGTACACACTGGTTTCATGGGCAACATTGTCCCCAAAATTATTAATTCAGCCTGTGCAGGCCTGGCAAAAAATGAGCAAACATTGACTAAGTGAAGACAAGAGTGCACCATCCCACAGTGTGTGTCTAGGCTACTGGCAGCAAAAGAAAAAAAAAAGGGCAAAGAAGCCCTCCCCATCCACCTCATCCTCCTTCTCTATCTTTAAGCCAGATGGAAGTGTAGGAGATTCATGCTCCATAAAACCTGGCAAAAAGGGCTTTGGAAAAACGGGCAGGTTAGTGTTTAAAACAGTGAGCATGTCTATATTTTGGGCTGAAATGCATGTTTTCCTGTTGGTAACAATATTGCATCTAATCTCTGATGAAGCTTGGCGTTTAGCCTTGCGAAACATGAGATGATTTTTCTATGTCTGTGAGCATTATGCTTCAGAAACCGGTATGTTTGCACTGGTGCACTTGTCTAAAATAAATGTTTTATTTTATATACTTGGCCTGGACTGGGTGCTGACTTTTTTGGAATTCCGTTAACAATATTGCCTGCAGCACTGAAAATCCTATCTGAGTATGTACTTGCAGATGGGCACCTGAGGTATTCAATAACTACTTGTGTCATAGAGGGCCAAATAGTATTTTTTTCTTTGTTACCAGTGTAATAGAGGCTCATCTTCTTCTGCTAGTGGCACGTTCTTATCCAGATAACCCTGCACCATTTTGTTTGCTGGCATCTCAGACATCACTGTGTCAGAAACTGACTTGTCATGCTTCTTCCTCAAGCTACAGTCAGACAGTTGTTCCCATAGTGGTTTGTCATCAATGGCTGTCTTTCTGGGGGATGCAGCAGCAGCACTAATATCAGGTTGACATGGAGACAAAAACTGAGTGACTCCTGTGATGTTCAGTAGCTATAGAAACACACTGGATCTTCCTTCTTCCCTCTCCTACCCGGAAGCACCAAGTGAGGTCGACAGTAAACCTCTATACTTCCCGCACAGTGACGGCACAATGCAAAGCAGGTATTGTGCCACCCAAGCCCATGCTTGGCTTTGCCCACCCCGACTTTAGAAGTCCAACCCAGGTCCAAGATGGCCCAGGAAGGGGCTGGATTGGGATGGTGAAACATGGAAAATGACCATTACAGCGACTGTCGCTGTAGCGGTCATTTTCCATGTTTCACCATCGGGTGTCAGGCAATAGGGGGCCACCCCTCCTATCCTTGCCTGTTACTGTGATTGTAACAAGGGATAATCATGAGCATTGTTCTTATGCTCTGTTTAAGTCCCTGGTATTGTTTTGTGCCATATGTACAGAGACCAAATGGATAAACCAGACTTTATAGGACTGTTGATCCTTATGGCATTCTTGTGCACCAAAGAGTGTCTCAAATGTGTCTTTGAACTGAGGGTCTTAGAGAGTGGCCAGGATGTAGTGATTATCTCTACACATTTGTGAAATGTCGGTGTCATTCCAGAAATGTGATCGTATCCTTTCGACTTGATTGACAGCAGTGGTATCCTTCTTTTTTATGTTGGCTTGCGTGCATGCGTAAGCAACATCTTGTGCTAGTATGGGTTTGGGGGGCGTGGCCACTGTTGGGCAAATGCAGGGCACGCATTAGTAGGTGCATCCCTCATTCCCCAATCAGCCTGCATGCCTGCGCCACACCATGCATACATAATGGAGTGAGCACATCTAAGCAAAGGTCTGCTGCAATCCGAGCAAAGCTCATCATTCGCAGCGGTCCTTTGCTTGCCATGCTCGCTGCCATTATGAGCATGGTCAGTGAACGGGTGGCCGCCTCACACCTGCCGACATTGGGGGTGCCCAATCCCCCTGTTGGTAACCCCCCTGCTGTGTTTGTGTGCCAACAGGGGAGCTCACTCCCCATCAGCATACCTCCACAAATGTTGAATGCTGAGGGGGGTGCCCAATCCCCCTCGGCTCGCGCCCCTGCGCTTTCTTTGTTTGCCGATGGGGTGCCCAATCCCGTCGGCATTACTCCCCCCACCTTGTGTGCCCGACGGTGCACATCCCCATCAGCTACTGACACCCCCCAAAACGCAGTTAGGTGGCATGCTGGGAGCCCACCAGCTGCCAAATGCCCTGGAACACGAAAACTGTCCTGCGATGGTTTCCTTTTTTTCTTGTCCCCTGTAAAACGAAAACCGTCCATTGTAGTCTCGATGCCCCTCCCCCACCTGCACCCACCCACTGAGCACCTGCTCCCCTCACCCCCCGCCCCATACTTACCTCCAGAGTCTGGCGCGACGATCTTCCGTGGACTGGGAACACGTCTGCACACTTCAAAGCCGACCACGAACTGAGGAAAAGCTGTATAATGGAATGAATAGGATTTTTTCAACTTTGCTGCATATCTCAGGCATTTCTTGGAATTTTGGCACCAAATTTTCAACATGGGGTTTTTGGGGCCCCTCCTCATGAATTCTGTCACCGTCATGGCGTTAATCGGCCTTGAAAGGTGATTTTGCAGTCACTGCGTGAAATCACCTTTCAGGACCCATTAATGAAATGACAGTGCCACTGCTCATGAGGTGGCCTATCAAAAAGCCTATGTTCCAAATTTGGTGGAAAAAATCCAACAAATGCCTGTTTTACGAGCGTGCGTTGTGCAGTTACTTTCGCAGGCTCGTAACCCGCACATTCGCAATATTTTAACACGGATTTTCAGCATTGGCATTTTCTGCACCTCCTTGTAAACAGTACAGCTGTCATTTTCCACATCCTGCCCGAAATGTGTTTCCGCACTTCCGGCGCACAATAGCACAGTCGTTGTGGGAAATCAGTGTTTGGGCCAGATTATGAAAATGACAGTGACACAGTTCATGAGCAGAGGTCCTAAAATGCCTATGTTGAAAATTTGGTGCTGATACTCCATAAAATGACTGTGTTACGAGCTTGCATTGGCAGATTGCATGCACGCTCATACCGTTATGCATTTGTGATATTTTTACTCTGATTTTCACCATTGCCATTTTTACACACCTCTTGATGAACAGTACAGCAGTCATTTCACATATCCTGCCCAAAATGTGTTTCCGCACTTCCGGCGCAGAATAGTGTGGTCGCTGTGCAAAATCACTTCTTGGGACACTTTGAGGAAATGACAGTGACACTGTACATGAGCAGAGGTGCTAAAATGCCTATGTTGAAAATTTGGTGCCGAATGCCCATAAAGTGGCAGTGCTGCAAGTGTGCATTGCATATTTCTCACGCACCCTTGTGACTCTGCAAATTCCTTATATTTGTATGCCACATTTTCAGCACTGGCATATTGTTACACCTCCTTATGAACTGTGCAGCTGTCATTTTTCACATCCTGTCCAGCATGTTTTCCCGCACTGCACTACCAAACACCCAAAGGAACACCCTAATGCCTGTCACTGTCTGCAGGGTGGGGGTGGGTTGGCATCAGTTCAATACTTGACTGCTACTCCTATGCTGCAGCTCTCTAACTCCTGTACTGCCAATGGCAGCAAGACAACATTCGGCATTGACAAATGCTTGTTTCATATTGTTTTCCATATGAAGAAGTTGCAGGTTAATGAGGCAGAGTACCTGGCTTAGACCTGCTGCATTAGCACTAACCACCTAGTGGCTTCCTCAAAAGATTTCAGCACAGTGCAGAGGGTCTTCATGAAGTGCCTTGTGATTTGGGCTGATGTTTACACTTCCCTTGCCAATACCATGCTCTACAGCCTACTGGTAGATAGCCTTCTGTTATTCTAGCAGCCATTCCATCCTGTAATAGGTGGTATGCCATCTCTTGCCACATCCTATTTCAGGTGGTGGAAGTGAATGTGGTTCTACAGCTGTGTGTTGTATTATCTTATGTGCCTTTACAGAATGGCTAAAATGACCACAAACTGTTTTGGCTAGATCTACACATGTCTGCACAGTGGTGCCTTCCTAATCTAGGAAGTCCGGAACTACCACATTTGTGCAGTGAGTAAAACATGGAACATGTGTGTAATCCCATCCTGAACTGCTTTTACAACGTTCTTTGCATTATCTGATACTATTAAACCTGGTGTTAATGAGTGTTGTGTCAGCCACTCATCAAACTTCTGTTGAAGGAAGAATAAAGTTTTCTGCACGATGGTCACTGTCAAAGCCAGCAATACATAAAACCACCTGCTTTCAGAGGTTGGGAGCATCTGGCTACTGCTGCTGGCCCTTAACCCAGAAGAGGAGGAGGAAGAGGAGAGGAATAAAGAGAGGAAACTGACCCAATGTGCAGTCACCACTATGTAATCAATAGTCTGGCCACTGGTCCACATGTCAGAGGTGAAGTGAATGGCTGGAACAAATGATGCTTTCAGGGCATGTGACACAGTCTCGTAAGCACTCTGATACAAATGTGGAACAGCCAGTGTGGAACAGTAGGTACAGCTGGGCACTCTGATACAAATGTGGAACTGCCAGTGTGGAACAGTAGGTACAGCTGGGCACTCTGATACAAATGTGGAACTGCCAGTGTGGAACAGTAGGTACAGCTGGGCACTCTGATACAAATGTGGAACTGCCAGTGTGGAACAGTAGGTACAGCTGGGCACTCTGATACAAATGTGGAACTGCCAGTGTGGAACAGTAGGTACAGTTGGGCACTCTGATACAAATGTGGAACAGCCAGTGTAGAACAATAGGTACAGCTGGGCGCTCTGATACAAATCTGGAACAGCCAGTGTGGAACAGTAGGTACAGCTGGGCACTCTGACACAAATCTGGAACAGCCAGTGTGGAACAGTAGGTACAGCTGGGCACTCTGACACAAATCTGGAACAGCCAGTGTGGAACAGTAGGTACAGCTGGGCACTCAGACGCAAATCTGGAACAGCCAGTGTGGAACAGTAGGTACAGCTGGGCACTCTGATGCAAATCTGGAACAGCCCATGTGGAACGGTAGGTACAGCTGGGCACTCTGATGCAAATCTGGAACAGCCAGTGTGGAACTATAGGTACAGCTGGGCACTCTGTACAAATCTAGAACAGCCAGTGTGGAACAGTAGGTACAGCTTGTCACTCTGATGCAAATCTGGAACAGCCAGTGTGGAACAGTAGGTACAGCTGGGCACTCTGATACAAATCTTGAACAGCCAGTGTGGAACAGTAGGTAGAGCTGGGCACTCTGATACAAATCTGAAACAGCCAGTGTGGAACAGTAGGTAGAGTTGGGCACTCTGACACAAATCTGGAACAGCCAGTGTGGAACAGTAGGTACAGCTGGGCACTCTGATACAAATCTGGAACAGCCAGTGTGGAACAGTAGTTACAGCTGGGCACTTGATACCTTGGCACTGCAGCTTGCATTAGTGATAAAAAAACAGCATTTCTCACAAAGGAGAATGGCAACAAGCCATTGGCTAGGATTTCATGAATTGCTCTTGTTAACTTATTGCTTTGGGTTTGTTTGCTTTGTATTTCTGAAGTATTTCCAGGGACTGCAGCAGTGAGAGTTGAGTGCTCTTTTCTTCCTGGATGAGACAGCTGGCTACTATTTTTCACCCCTGGGACCGAAAGTGACTCGTAATTTGTGGCCCCCTGGAGGTGTGGGAGTCAATGGGGAAAAGAAGTGATGAATGGAAGATGTTGGAGTTGTGAATTGGCTACCACCTGAAAGACTTTCGTCTTCCTCCTCCTCCTTACTAGATCTACTAATGTTCTCCATTGATCATCAGCGTTATCATCATTAGCTTCACTGCCTTGTGGTGCTGCTACTGAAGCAGTGCATTGGCATGCACTCTCATAGTGACATCTGTGGGACTTCAGCGAATACCCTTTCATGGTAAATGTTCTCAGTCTTATTCTCTCCTTACCCCGATGTTCCCAGCCTTGTTCTCTACTTACCCTGCCTCAGCCTGTCTTTACATGAAAGACACACTACATGTGTCCTTAATTCTTAGTCCACTTTAAAGAAATCTCACTCCTCTGACATCACCGGTTTAATCTTTCCTACTGGCACTCTCAGCAGTTGTATAATGGGCAGGCCATTGTAGGTTGCTTCCACATCATCATCCTCTTCCTCCAGCTGTTCTCTAGGAGCAGGAAATGGTTCATCTTCATCTACCAAATGTCATGGGTCACCAGTTTTGCCAGTGTCTTCTTTATCTGTATGTCATTTCAGTTGCTTGTAGTGTTTCCCCTTGCTGCTTTGCTGTGTTTTTTTTTTGGGGGGTTCTGCCACCAGTGTTGGTCTTGTTGATCTCTTACATGTGCCTACCCCAAGTTGAACTCCCACCTGTTCCACCTCCCTCGCCTCGAACTGCTGCTGCTATCACTTTTATCATGTATACAGTCACAGTTTGTATCTGTCTCTATCTCTGCCAAATCACTTTGCTCCTCCTCCTGTGCCTGTCTCACTACCTGATGCACTCCTTTCTTATTCCTTTTTTCTACAATGATTGTTCATGTTGCAACCCTTGCAGTGCTACTGCGAGTGGTTCATACAATGTGTAATACTTTATGGACTGTTCAAACAGTACTTCATCTTTCTCTACACTTGTCCTTCCTAATGAGGCAGAGGGTCTATTACCAAGCCCAGTATGCTTTTGTTTTTCTTTATAACTGGACAATCCCACACCACCATCTCCTTGGCCTCTCTGTTGCTCCATTTCCTAATGCTGGCTATGCCCCTCAACCATTTGGGAGGAGAATTATCAAGAGCAAGGCTTTATTTTATTTAATTTTTTAAGTTTTCTTGTTATAATTTTTTTTTAACTTTTATTTCTTTTATTATTTTTTATGTTAGTTTGTTCTTTTTTATTTTTATACCGCTTTTTATTTATATTGTATTTTTCTTTTGAGATGCCACCAAGGATTACCACAGGCCAAGCACCAACTCCTTGCCAGCTGGTACACACTCGCTGCCCACTGCCCAGGTCACACTGCAACATCACAGCTCCAGACAACACACCCACAGGCTACTTCAGGACTCGAGAGGAAGGAAACCACTGCGACTTGGGGGACCGTGAAGACTAAGAGTTGTGATTTAAAACTGCCACAATTATATATATATATATATATATATATATTTATGCAATAGGTGTGGAACCAAGAGCAATTACGTAAATCCATTTATTTCCACATATGTGGGATAAATCTAACCACCCTAGATTTATCCCACATATGTGGGATAAATGCAAACTGTCAATCAAAGCTTTTTTGTTCACTTTTTTGACAAACAAATGTGAATTACTTTAAAATGAAAAATGATAGCATAATATTGTGAGCACGAAAAATGTTCAGGACAAAATTAGCTACAAAATGAGTGGTGTTTCATTTATAGATACCTTTTACTTTTTTTATAATTAACAAAAAACAGCATAAAATCCAGTTGTCTTTTCACTTTTCAGACAAACAAATGTAAATAACTTTAAAATGAAAAACGATAGCATGGTACTGTGAGCACGAAAAATGTTCAGCACAAAAGTATCTACAAAATGAGTGATGTTTCATTCATAGATACCTTTTAGTTTTTTTATAATTAGCAAAAAACAGCATAAAATTCAATTTTTGTTTCACTTTTTCAACAAACAAATGTGAATCACTTTAAAACTAAAAATGATTGCACGGTACTGTGAGCATGAAAAATCTTCAGCACAAGCATATCTACAAAATTAGTGGTTTTTCATTAATAAATACCTTTTAGTTTTGTTATAATTAGCAAAAATTTGCATAAAATTACATTTTTGTTTCACTTTTTCGACAACCAAATGTGAATAACTTTAAAATAAAAAAGGTAGCATGATACTGTGATCATGACATTTGTTCAGCAAGAAGTTCTCTACAAAATGAGTGGAGTTTCATTTAATAGCTACCACCACGCTAGGCAGACATATACTAGGAAAAGTTAACCGAAAGTCCCAGAAAGTCCCAGAAGTTATCATTTAAATAAAAGAAGATAAACAGTCAAAACCAAATGTTCCTGCACTGATAAGAAGCATCCCTATTGCATAAATGAAATATACAATGGTGAGCTGTCAGATAAATGATTTATCTACACTTGTGCTGTTTGACCTCAGAACGCACCTCACTTGTGGCTTCGCCACTCATGAGATTATCCGGGTCAAACAGCACTTGTGTAGATAAATTTATCTGACAGCTCACCATTGTATATCCTATATATATATATATCTATATATAATATATATATTTATATGTATATATCTATATATATAGATATATATATTCATGGCAAAAAACTCTGTTTAATGCATCAGTTAGGGTTGTTCCACAGCGACAAAAGTGAGGAAATTCAGTGTTAGGGTTACCACCCCTTGCACCCCACACCACCTGCCCCCACCAACAGGCATCAGGGTGTGCATTGGGGTAATCAGGCCTAACTCTCACCCCATTCCATGTAAATAAGCTGAGGTGGTGCAGTATAGGAGAATGGGGTGAGAGTTAGGCCGATATTCTACACGCACACCCTGATGCCTGTTGGTGGGGGCAGGGTGGGTGGGTGGAAGGGTGGTAACCTAACACTGAATTTCACTTTGTTGAGTTTTGCCATGAATTTCCTTTTTTGAGAATGCAATATTAATAGTGAAAGGAATGTGGTGGTGGGAGCGCAGGGCTCCCACCATGCTGTCCATGTCTGTGTAATAACCATAAAAATGACACTAACAGCAACGGTAATGGTGAGTGAAATGCAAATGCTAATGATAACTGTAACACCAACAGAAACGTGAACACAAATGCAAATGGTAACTGTTATGGTAATGCAAACGGAAATGCAGACGCAACTGGTAATGCAAATGGTAAAACAAACGCAAACGGTATCATAACAGTGACGTAAATGCAAAAGCAAAAGGAAACAGTAATGATAACTTAATATAACTACAAATGCTAACAGTAACAGTGACGCAAATGTAAAGGAAACACAAGTGATAACGGAAATGCAAGTGCAAACACAAACCATAACGCGAACGGTGACGGAAATGCAGACATAAATGGTAATGCAAACACAAGTGCAAACGGAAATGGTAACGGTAATGGTAGTGCTAACATTAACGGAAATGCAAAGTGAAGAGGTAACGATAATGCTAACATTGCTGCAAACAAAAGCGCAAATGCAAACAGGGATGCAAAGGCAAGCAGAAACACAAACGGTAATGGTAATGGTGATGGAAACAGAAATGCTAATGCAAACGGTAACAGAAACACAAGCACAAATGGTAATGCTAACAGTAGCACTAACGCTGATGGAAATGCAAAGCGAAGCGGTAACGTTAACGGTAACAGTGATGCAAATGTAAACATTAACGCAAACAGTAATGCAAACACAAACCAAATGCAAACAGTAATGGTAACGCTGATGCAAACGGAAATTTGAATGCAAGCGATAACAGAAACGCAAGCACAAATGCAAATGAAAATGGTAAGGGAAAAACAAACGCAAATGGTAACACAAATGGCAATGAGAATGAAAATAGTAACATTAACGCTAACAGAAATGCAAAAGGAAACAGTAACTCAAACAAAAATGCAAATGGAAGCGCAGATGCAAATGGTAATGTACACGGTGACACAAATGGAAACGCTAATGGAAATGGTAACAGAAACGCAAATGGTAATGGTAACACAAATGCAAATGCAAACAATAATGCCAATGGTGACACAAAACTTAACAGTAACACAAAAGGTAATGCAAATGCAAGTGCAAAGAGAAACGCAAATGGTAATGGACATGGTGATGCAAACAGAAATGCTAATACAAACGGTAATGGAAACACAAGCAAAAACGTAAATGAAAATACAAATGCTATGCTAACAGTAACGCAAATGCACATGCTTTCTATCCCAAACATAAGCATCCACAAGCACAGTGAATACAAAGAATGTGGGCATAATAATGGCCTACGGACCAAAAATGAGCACTTGGAATATTAAATTGCTTATATCTCAGGAACTGTACAATGTGGAAAAAAAATTAAAATCTCATACTATTTATGACTCTCCTGGCTGGTTTTGCACTTAGCCCCTAGTGGGGGACTAAGCATTTTTGTGATGAAAAGTCCGCATCTCAAACCGTTTTCGAGATATGGGACTCGAAAGGCACGGCGGACACCGTAATGTTATCCTATGGGAAAAATTGTCAACTGTGGATTGTTGTAACTTTGCAGCCCAGTAATATTTTGGCACCAAACCACCAAAAGACACATCTGTAGGATGTTGACTTTCTTCCCTGCAAATTTCAGCCCAAAAGACCAAACTGTTGTTTTGCAGCAGGGTGGCAAAGATTTCCTATTGTTTTGGCTATACTGTCACAAATTACTTTCGCAAATCATGACACTTTCGCAAAAAAAAAATCACGAAAGTGTCACATTTGTGAAAGTACTTTGTGACACTACTTTTTACAAAAATTTAAAAAACATATTTCTGGGGTGTTTTACCCCCCAAAAAAGACATGGCTAGCATCCTCCGGACTCGACCAGGTGAACACAAGAATTGTGTCCCTAGAGGGTCCCAAATTTAAATGCCAAGCATTTTTCTGAACACAAACTGAAAAAAAATGGCTGAATCACGAAAGTAAAAGGGTCATTTGTGACAGTAAAAACTACATTTGCGACACTGTCTCATAGTTTGTTAACTTTTCCCATTGACTATAATGGGATTCAGTGGTTTTTGAATAACTTTTGAACTGTTTAATATTTTTTCATGAAATCTTCAAAAGGCATGTCAGAGACCCTGGCTGCATGTTCCCTGAAGTTTTTGGACCAATCGCCCAAACTGTGCGATCTGTAGGAGCGAGCAAATAAATGTGCAAAAATGCATAATTTATGCGTTTTATGGTGCTCTGTAGCTCCGCAACCATACATCTGACTATAACTCAACTTGCCAGATCCAGAGATCTATGGTACCAGACCATGCATTCCAAATTGCAGGCAAATCTGTCATATGGTTGCAAAGTTATTAAGCTGCCAAATTTCAGATTTAACCTTAAATGGGGTAATCAACCCTAACTATAGTGGCACTACCGTGCCACTGTAATATACATACACATATATATTTATGGGATGCCACCAAGGTGACAGCGACCAAGGCCAGGAACTGACATGCTGCCAGTTGTCACAAACTTACTGCCCACTGCCCAGGTCACACTGCAGCAGTGCAGCTCAGGACAGCACACACACAAACAGGCTGCTTCAGGACTCAGGAGCAAGGAACTGCTGCAACTTGGGGCAATGTGAAAGCTAAGAGTTTCATTTTGACAACTGCCACAAAAGGAAAAAAATATATTTCTTTATGGAATGTCACCAAGGTGTTACCTACCAGGGACCAGGAACTGACATGCTGCCAGTTGGCACACACTTGTTGCCCACTGCCCAGGTCACACTGCAACAGCACAGTCCAGGATAACACATACACACAGACCACTTAAGGACTCAGGAGGAAAGAACCACTGCAACTTATGGGAGTATCAAGACTAAGAGTTTCGATTTTGACAACTACCACATAAAGAAAAAAAATTATGGGATGCCACCAAGGTGCCAACTACTTGGTGCCACTTACCAGATAAACAATGACACAGAGTGGGAAAGGTGCCCAACAATGCCAGGCAGGGGTACTTCCCAGCCTAGCCCACACCCTGTCAAGGATCATTCCGATTATATAATTAGGAAACATGACAATTACACCAAAAAGGTAAGGAAAAGCTTTTTTTTTTAAATTAATGCTGATTTTAATAAGATATCCTTCCCTGACACAAACTAGTTTGTTGTTGCTGGGCAGAAGTCCTCCCATGCCCCTGAAGATCACTGTCCACAACCTGACTGAGCTGAGCATGCAAGAGTGATTATAACTGAAAATGCCAACGGTTTGCATTTAGTGTTGCCAGTCGGTTCTCTGTTATCTCTGAGTTCAAAACTGCAGCATAGATCTGACTTTTTTGGGGGGGTGGGCGGGTCACATTTCCTAGAGGGCTTTTGATTTTGCAGAATGGACGTGGTTAGCAGTAGAAAAAATAGTGGCTTTGCAAGACTGTATTGGAATGCTAAGGGTTCTGTGTGGAGTGATTTTACTTTTTTTTTTTAATGTGCAGTTGACTGATACTTTATGCGGTGGTTATTTAAAAATTATACCATGGACCAAAACAATCAGCCAATCACATTCCTTGGCTGGCACCTCAAGACTGTTGAAAATCCTACCATAACCACCACAAGTGGTGCCAGCCAGCCCCAGTCTCGTGCTCACCTGTGGGTAAATCAATTCGACCCCCTCTCCATGCTCACACAACCACCATCATGTCCACCACTAACCTCCATTGTGCTAAAGGACAAATGAATAAAATGAAATGGACACGTCATTTGAATTGATAGACCCATCCAAAATTGACAAAATCTTTCGATCGCTAGAGTCACAAGAGAGCCAAAACAGTGCTACAGTCCCACTGCACTTACTTGAGGAAAGCACTCCTCAGTCTCCCGCCCCTCTGGTCCAACAGCTGCCTGAGACTGTGGACGAAACAATACTGCAGTCAACCACAGCATCATCTTCATCTGCTGCAAATAACTTGAACTCCGCTGGCCTGCACATACCACCTCGGCCATCCAATCCTGTGGGCAAAAAGAGGCAATGTCACCAAGAGATCATCAATCAACACATGCTTCAACTTGAAATGCAGTGGCATGAACAAACTGCACAGAAGCAAACACGGTGTGCCCTAAATGTTTTTCTTGACTGGGCAAAACAAAAAAATATAGAAATTGACTTTGCCACCATAACTGCTCCTGAAGTAAATAACATACTAAGAGAATACTACAGCATAGTCAGAAACAGTGATGGGAATGAATATGTTCTGACAAGTTTTGTCAGTCTCAGAGCAGGTCTAAACAGATTTTTAAATGACCCACCCCTCAGTAGAAACATAAATCTCATGGCAGACACATCTTTCAACAGCTCAAACAATACAGGAAACAGGGCAAAGACAAAGCGGAGCACCATGCCCTACTCACTATACATCAGCTTACCACCATAAGAAACTCTAAAGCAGTAACACCAGATGCTGCCATAGGGCTTATGCACAAGGCGTGGATGGACATACAATTACATTTTGCCCGTAGAGGCAATGAGGGAGTGAGGCAATTAACAATCCATTCATTTGAAATAAAGACAATAGAAGAGGGACATGAATACCTGACAAAATCATTCAATGAAGAGACAAAAAACCACAAAGAAATAAATGACCCCACAAGGCAGTACACAAGAGGTTGAATGTTTGCCCAGCCCAATGACCGTCTTTGCCCACTAGAATGTTTTTAAAAATACATCTTCAATTTACTCCCGAATCCTCCAGCATTGTTCCTGCACCCAAAAAACGTAATCAGTCCTTACTAGATGACATGCAAGTATGATATACAAATGAAGCAATGGGGGTCAATTATCTAGGCAGCATGTTACCCCACATATGCAAGGAGGCGGGATTTCCAACAATATTTACTAATCATTCCCTCCGAGCAACAGCAGTGACATTACTGAGCAATTCAGGCATGGATGCTCACCAAATAATGACTGTAACTGGTCACAAAAGTGAAGCCTCCCTTAGAAGCTACTGGTGCCTCAGCCTAGACGAATTCCAGAAGTGGGGCAAAATAATTAGTGGAGAAACACCAAGCACTTCAGTGCTACCACCACCAGAAACCCCACACAATACAAAAGATGGCCACAGCTCCAATGCCAACATTCCTAGTTCAAGACACCAACTCGTAGAACAAATGCTGAACGCCATATCCTCCACGCAGCATCTACCTGGTCCAGCAGCTCCCAAAAATGTGGCAGAAAACAACACATGTCTCCCAGCTACTACAGCCACTAAAAAGCTGATGAAAACTGCAGAAACAGCACCCAAAGCAAATGTGCTCACAGTAACGTCCTTGCAAACTGTAGAAATGGTGATTGAATGGGCACCTGATCAGAGCAACCAATCAGGTCACGAGACATGCTCCTACATGCCTTCAGTCAGAAACCTTGTGAACTATGACACTGTGAACTTCGTCTGCCAATAAGAAAGGTTATTACAAAAATAAAACCTAAAACGAAAAAAAAAAGATTTTTAAAGTACTAGAAGCATAGAATCCAATGCCCCCCCCAAAAAAATTTAAACGCTTTTCATTTTTTCTTCCCAACAGGCCAAAACAAAGGAGCTTGCCAGCGTCATCCCACAGTACAAGAAAGAGCACAGAAAAAAAAACTTAAAGGAACAGAAACCATAAAAATGACATAGCCAGTTCAAAAATCCTCCATTCAAGAACTGTTCTACTCCATATTTTTCTTTTTTAAGCATTTTCTTCACAGTGACTTGAAAGTACATATATGAATTTACAATTCCTATAAGCATTTCTCTTTACAAAGTTGATAAAAGTTTCAAAAGTTAATAAAACTAGAGCATTTCAGAACATTTCCCTGTATTCCTACAGTTCTGCCTATATGTATACTGTTCAATTAATAAATCTTAAAACGGGATATTTTCTTTCAGCATAAGGTTATTTCTAGTAAAAAGCAATATTTTATGGGTAAAAAAAACTTCACATTTTTTAAAACTGATTATATAGAGAGAACATGGTATAATCACAATAAACCACTCCAGGGTGTGGGTTATGCTGGGATTTACTATGGCTGGCCAGGATTTGACCACTCGGCCTGCAGCCTCATGGCCAAACCATGCCAGCCTTGGCAAATCCCAGCATAACCCACACCCTGTCATGGTTTATTGCTTAAGTACCACACAGCACAAAGTAGCAGCTGACCAATCAAGGAAGTGAATTTTTAGACCCATTATATAATGTTTAAGAATGTTTGTTTATTGTGGAATGCAGGAATTCAGATTTCTGCAAACTTCTTTGTCAGAATGTTCACCCACTCAAACTCAAAAGAAGGCCTTATATGGAGCTAATGTCTCAATTTTATTTTTATCTATGGTAGGGTAAGCAGCAGAGATGGCCCGAAAAAGAAGCAAATAAAAAAACAGGTCAATGCTGTAGTGTGCATCTCTGCTTTCAAATCACTTGCTCATAATCTTGTCAGTTGTCCATCTATTGTTTTCCAAAATAACCCCACCCCCACCCCCAGGTCATGCCTGAATATGGACAATTTCTTGTCTAATGCACCCACTTGATTAACAAAACCTAACTAGCTAAATCACCAAAGGTGCCAGCTATGGGGAGGGGCTGCAGGACTGAGATTCTCCCTGGGAAATTAAAGTGGGGCACTGCCCCCTCCCCAAATTATTAGATTTTTTTTTATTGATTTTGGAGTCAGCTGGATGGGTGCAGATTCACAGTGACAGCAGAGAGACTGAAACCAAAACACCTCTCCTCCTCCTCCTCCTCATACCTTATATTTTTATTATGGGTCAGTGCTAGCCCATGCCCAGTGAATTGTCCACACCGTGATGGCACTGGTTGCTAGCTAATGGGTTGGAACTGGGCCATTCCAGTGGCAGAAGAATAAACACTTTCACATAATGTGCAGCTTTTACACTTATGACTTGTGTGGAGAAGTGTGTGATTTGTGGCAATGTACTTAAAGAGCCGATGACAGTGGGTTGAATACTAGTCAGACTTTGTCCCTTGCCCTGCCTGTTTCACTGATACTAGAGGGAATGAGAGCACTGTGTCACTTTGTACTCCTGGATTACACAAGGTACTCAGAGAGTGAGCAGCCTGTCTCCAGATCCTCCAACTATCTGTAGACCAGCTGGCATTGTACGATCCTGTAGGCAGTGGTACCCGTGTGACTGATTTGTGCAAGTTTACTATCACACTAGCCACTGTGATCGATCACTTATTGTAGTGCTAGTCTTGCAATCACTCACACTCTAGCCACTGTGGCTGAACCAGGCTGCCTGATGATGTCATTGTATTTGGGCACAGGCCATTTGTCCTATTGTGGGATCCATAGTTCTGTGGCCACGTTCAACACCCCCCTCCCCCCATTCAGGACTTGCAGCTTACCTGCTGGTAGAATATGGGAGACTTGATTTGTGAAGTGTGATTGTTTTTGTGTTTATGTTTGTCTATGGGAGAGCCAGAGCAGCCTTGCAGAGTGATGTGTGTCCCCATTGAGAGCGTTCAGCTTTGTGATTCTGCATTTGTACAGGTTTGTGTTATTATTGAACATTTATTCAAAAATAACAGCTCTGTGGAATTTATGCTTGACTATGGGACAGCCAGAACAACCTGAAATGGCAGCATGACAAGAGAGTAATAATTTTAAGGAGACTGCCTTAATGTCTGCATAGCCTCCTCCTTCACTGAGCGTGCAGCGGATCTCTCCACCCCAGTGCAAGCAGCTGTATTTCCTTCCTCACAGTAGTGTACGGGAATGGATACTGTTTAAAGTTTAAGGGAAAAAAATGATTTCTCTAACTGTGGAAGCAGGACAGCGATGGGCAGCACCGACAGCGTGAGCAGACTGAAACTCAGGACGGTTGTGACAGAATGAAAGTTGGACATTAGAGTACACAGATTAATATTTTATTTTTAAATGTTGATATGTGTATGGCTGTCCTCAACAAAAGAAATGTGGCAACTATGGTTTCTGTAGAAAGGAGTTGTTAAATATTAACGACTTACTTGTTACAGGACAAAAAAAACAATGGCGGCATTTTAAAAACTGAGAATTCTAATGGCACATAGATTTCTATTTTTACAGTCCTTGTTTGCAGATTTTGTTTTTACCTGTGCATCAAATGGTTTCGATGCACAGGTAAAAGCCAATCAAATTACAGAATTGAATCTCCCGGTTTTATAACAGCACTCATCCACCTCACCAGCTGAGGGTCAGGTGGTGCCACTAAGAATAGCCATGGAGGCATTGCATCACAAGCTCAAGTTGGTCAACTGACAGGCGAGCGCAGCCATAAGTGTGATTTGTGGTCCCCATATGGGCAATCATGCTTGGTCTGGCAGGGCATGCAGAATCTGAAAGAGCCAAGGAGACTAAGAGAACAGCAGCCTGACATCACCAGTTAGGTCCCTGGCCTGAGTAGTCATGGTTGGTGAGTAAAACCTCTTTCTGGAAGTTTGTAGCAGCAAGGGTGTTGTATGTAAGCTGTGTAGCTGTGTTTGGTGCAGTTGTAGGTTACAGCGGTGTAAATGTGACAAGTAGGCTAGTAAATCAAATTCATGACTCCTGCTTCTGTCTGTGTTTGGTGGGCTCCATGTAGAAGGTTTGAGGACTGCAAATGCAATGGACTTATTTCAGTGATTGTGCTGCTGTGATGAGTATCTGAACTTTTAACTATGAAATTTTATCTACTTCAGTTATTCTCTGAATACTTTTCACTACTTCAGGTGAGAGTAATGAAGTATACAGAGAGAATAATAGGCTGAAAAAACATTTAAAGCAGCAGTGCAACAAAACTGGACAAAAAGTGTGACCGTATCTTTTTTCACTATAAAAGAGTCCAGGCATATTCTGGTTTTATTTGGTGGTAAAATCTTCTTGTTCTAAAATCTGAGTATTTTATACATATTTTAATGAATTTTTTTTCTGACAAAAAAAAATAGCTGCAACATTTTAGTTAGAAATAGCACTGTAGACCTGATAAGGGTTATGAGCGAGAGAATAAAACAAGAAAAACTCATGTTGCACAACATAGGAGGTACCTAGAAATAGGTAGATCAGGCATGTATGCTAATATTTGTATTACTTATAGCTGACATTCACTTTTTGGGAAACATGTTTTTTTTTTTTTATTGCACTGCTACTTTAAGTATTAAACAGTCATTTCCTATTCATGTGGCAGCAGGCTACCTCGTTGCACTTCAGTCTCCACCTTACTCCCCCTGCCACCCTCTCCACTCCACCCACATGGGACTTTTGAAGATTCCAGGGGCTCCACTGAACTCCATGGGTGATCAGGCATTATCAGAGGCAGCCCTGACACTTTGCAATGAGCTCTGAGAACTCTGAGAGAGGCTCTGCTGGAGGAGGCCTTTAAAAAAGGACTTAAATACTATTGTCTCAAAATGTTTTTAACACCACTTGAATTATGTCCCACTGGGTATATTATTGTAATATAATAACTGGGGAGCATTTTCTCCCATAGGGAGACCCGGTTATAATTCACCTGTTATAACTTGTAGGTTATAACTGCGAACACTTGCCGGATTTTCCTCGCTCTATGCATGCGCCAGCCGCACTCTTCTGTTTCTCTGCACCGGCCTCTCTGCACCGGACTCCTCTGCTCTGCACAGTTCACCACCACTCAGAGTAGGCAGTAAGTTCTTTTTTAAAAAAAAATATTAATGGGGCAAAAAAACTGTTATACTGGTTGTTTTAAAAAAATGTAAACGTATGTTTCTTTCACCAGCCACAACGGACCGCGCTGAACCCTGACCAGTCCGCGGCTCTGCAGGGCTGTCTGTTTATTTCCTATAACTGCTGCTGGAAAAAAATGATCCCCAGCATTTATATAAAATAAAGGCTGGGTAGGTGTTTAAAACTCGAATTTTATACACACCCTCGGTGTGGGATGCCTTTACAAACCCCTCGAGCTTTGCTCTTGGGGTTTATGTGGCATCCCACTCCTCATGCATGTAAAATTCTTGTTATGACCACCTACCCAGCTGTTATTCTATATTTACTGGTGGTGTTCATAGTGTATTTTATGATGTGGGTGATGTTGTCTACATTATTTTTATATGTTTAATTTATTGCATGGTGCCCTAAACCTCGGGGGAAGGGAGCCTTATGAAATAAAATCTACTACTACTACTGCCACTACATTCCCTCATGGCCGTGTCTAAGTGGTGATTCAGCACTTCTTATCTATTTATTTATTTAGCTTTCGTTAACTGGGTAAGTACACTAGACAAGTATTATGCCTATTTTCAGGAACGACCCCGGAAGAGTACAACTTATTGTTACTATTATGATTATGCAATGACATAATTAGTGTTCTTTAGTTGGTCAGATTGCCCTAGAGATGGTGATCTCATCTGACAGTAACATCACTGCATCTAGGGCAGACACAGAGATGACTGCAGAACACTAAAGGAAATCCCTCCCTCCCTGCTCATGTCACCCCAAATCTGACATGGCTTCACGTGCCCCTCCTGGCCACTACAATTTACATACCGTCAACAGTGTCTGTTGTCAGCAACTTAAATCAAATAATAAAAAAAAATATCTAAAACTAATTGAAAGGCAACACTCCATGGCTTCTTGCTCACTGCTAGGCATACTAAAGCTGATAGTGCATGTGTAGTTCAACAGTGCCATGCACATGCTCAAAGGACACGCCTGTCCTAAGGAAACCTTTCAATTTTAGAAAAAACAACGAAAGTGGAAGACCAAACCTGATGTGATTCTGAAGTGGCAAGTGAGTGAGAGTGGACAGGCTTTGATTTTCCATTTCTTGGGGAAACAGAAAATCAAAGTCACTCCGCTCTCACTTACTTTCCCTTTCAGGGTGTCTTCTTGTACAGGCTCAGAGCTCCTCAATAATCACAGTAAAGCATTTCTTAAATGTATACTGTATTAATATGCAACTGAAGCAGTCTTCCTCAGGGGTAAAACAAGCACTTTCCCTCATTGTGGAAGTGGAGAGAGCCAGGAAGGGGGTGGGGTGAAGGTACTAGAGAGAAAGGCACAGGAAATCTACTAATGTACAGTACCACCTAGTGGAGAAAAAAAAACAGGCAATCATTTATTTTTTAAATATGCTTCCACATTCAAAAAAGAGCTTGCAAACTTTTAGAAAAAGTGAATTTTATTTTATATAAAAATGAGCCATTGTATAATTGTAATAATGCACTCCTGGGATGTGTGTTGTTGTGTAATAATTACTGAGTCTCATTTTTTTGCTAACAGAAATTGGGTTGTAATTCATCTTTATAACCAGCTGGTTATAATGGCGAACATGCGCCCAGTTTCCCTACCTCTGCGCATGTGCCAGCTGTGGCTGTTCCTTTCTTCAGCGATGGCCGGCAACCGAGAGAGACTTCACCGCCACTCAGATTTGACAGCAAGTTATTAAAAAAAAAATCACTGGGCTAACATCCTTAAACAGGCCTGTTTTTAACAAAAGAAAAAAATAAAAAAGGTTAACATTTCTACTGTTGGCCCATGGGACAGTGGACTGTGCTGAAACCCGACCAGTCCATGGTTGCATAGGAACCTTGTTTAGTTTATATAATTACTGTGGCAAAAAAAATGATACCCATCAATTATATAAAAATAAAACATTGGGTTGTATGTAAAACTCACATTTTACACACACACACATGGTGTTGGATGCTTTAATAAACCCCTTGAGCTTCACTTTCGGGGTTTTTGTAGTATCCAACACCTCAAGTGTGTGTGTAAAATTCTAGTTACGCACACGACCCCATATATTATTTATGTATAATGTTACTTCTCAGATGTTGAATGCACTTGGTCTGCAGCCTCATACTTCAACCACCTGAGACATGATGTTATTACACAACAATATGCAACCGAAAGCACATTGGACTTTACCAATATGCACTCTGCTGTGCCTTACTGTTTAGAACTCTACTTTGCAGTAATTGTGCAGACTACAGGGGAAGAGAGGAGAACACTCAGATCAGTCTTCATATGTCCTTTCCTGGCTGTTGGGGGACAAAATGCAATCAGATTCCATCCATCAGTCATCCCTCCCTCCCAGATCTCTTATCCATCCCTGCTAGTAGTCCTTACTCCCTCCGGTTCTGACTCTATACAGACTGACTGACTGAAACATAGAAACATAGATTTTGCTGGCAGATAGGACCGCTTGGCCCACCCAGTCTGCCCATTTCCCTACCTAATGGATAAGCTGCAGATCCTAGTTAACCAGCAGCCTACTTCTTCCTACCCCCACCCCCTAGAATTGCCTTATGACTGTCCCATGCATGCTTGAATTCCACCACTGTTTTTGACTCCACAACCTCCTCCGGAAGGCCGTTCCATGCATCCACAACCCTCTCTGTGAAAAAATACTCCCTTAAATTACCTCTGAGCGGCCCCCCCTTCTATCTTCAATGTTGACTGTACATCTGCATCCCCCCACCCACAACAAGCCCCAATTTTCTTGAATGAACTGCCTGCAATAGGTGCCTTGGGTTCTGGATGCTTCAATGTGACTAAACAAGAAAGACTGGCATTGGTGAGATGTGTCTCACTGTCTGTATGACTTGGTTATAAATGCATGACATTTTGTGAACATGGTTCTGAAGAAGGACCTGTAGGTTTGAAAGCTTAATGTTTTTTTTTTTTAACCTTTATTAGTCCAATAAAAGGCATCAAATCACCTATTTTGTGCATCTTAATGTACTAGGACCACTATGACTACAAACAATTTGTTGGTCATACTGGGCAGGCGGAAAGCCCAGATGCAATGGTGCCAACTGTGATGTGTGTGCACCCACTAAGGGTGAGTGGATGTGAATATTGACAACTTCAATCGGAATTTCATTCAGGCCCCCGTCTTTGGTTCAGCTTTGACACTTCGGCCGAATACACTTTGGGTCTTTGGTATGTGGCTCTAGCATGTTAAAAATGGAGTTAAACACACCCCTTCACCACACCTCACTCACTCCAGTCAACCCCCCCCCCATTTCTCCAGTCATTTTAAAACTCTCTCAGTACCTGGCACAGAACCTGTAGCTGGATTTTTTTTTTAAATGTATGGGAAGGGGGCAGTTGGTGGAAAGTGACTGGATGGGGAAAGGGGTGATCATGCAACTAGCCCCGAACATCTAGTATGGGCTAGTGTGTTATTTTTCTAATTATTTGGCCAAAGGGCGACGCGATCTGAAGTGGCCCAAATGTTTGGACAGAGCTGAAGGTACAAGTGCCAAATGTTGGGACATTAACTGAATACAAATTCAGCACTGACTCATCCTTAGTGCCTACAAAAGCAAGTGTTCTGAAACCTATTCAGTTTACAACACAAGTAACATATGAAAGTATCAGACCACAGACAGCTTCAGCAGCACACATCTGGATGCAACTGGGGTCACAATTCCATGTGAGAAGGCAGATTTTATTAGGGCCAATTGATGCATATACTCAGTAAGTTTAGTGTAATGTTATCAGTTGACCCTGATGAGATCTCCCCCATTCCGTCCCAAAGCCCTGAAGCTGAATACATATGTGTTTATTTGCCTTCCTTTTCTGTGTAGTAGTGAGAACATGCAGGTGTGTGACCGCTCCTCTTTGCTGCCAACCAGTTGGACTGAGTTGTCCCTTGAGAAGAAGATTAATGATTCCCAATATCAGTGTAATGGTGGGTTAGAAATCATTACTTAGCTGAATAGTCATACATTTTATTTTAAACTGTCATCAAATTGTAGTTTTTTTTTTAAATCAATACTGAGAAGCAAGCAGAACCAAACAGAGGCAGCAAAAAGCTACAGAAATAGTATTGGGTAAAAAAAAAAGTATGGTTGCAGAATAGCTTCAGTAGATTGGTGTTTTTCCTCCTCAACGTAAGCCACAACAGAGCATCATAAATCCCAGAGCTTCTGTCCCAACCCTGTTATTCATCCCCCCCCCTTGGCAAAAATAAAAGTTGGCTCCTCTGGCTGTCATTCTGACAACCACTGGACAGTTTACCTTCTGCAAGCCCAAAAGAAGGACCTCCTCTAAATACTAAGAATGCCCAAGGCCACTGGCTCTAAAGCCTATGCAGTGTCTGCCAGAACTACCTGGGGTGCTCTTCCAACCTATGTCAAAGAAGTCCCTACCATCAGTGCCTTCATAAGAGTTTTTTTGAGTCACCTCAATATCCCATGTAACAGACTCCACCCGTGATGCACTGGACTCCCAGCAGTCCATTTCCTCTTTCGGCTCCCTCTGTAGGAAAGGCGCTATACAAATGTAATCTCTCTAAATGTGTACACATCCCTTTCATTTAGTTTCCATTGTTACTGTCAGGTGTGATGTCCCTGCTGGTATGTAAATACTGTCAACAACTCTGTAATAACACTTAGCTATTCATTTATTTGGATAACCCAGGGTCAGATTAAAGTTACCAGGGGCCCCTAGCCCCCCCCCCCAAAATCTGCCTCCTCCCATGCTGGGCCATCACCCTTAGTCTAGAGCTATCAGTCCTATTCTTTTTATATCACCATTGAATTGAGACTTTTTAATGATCACACACACACACACACACCATGTGATGAAATTGTCAGCTTCAGAACCTTAGCAGGTATATCTGTTTCTCATTTACTTATTGACCTCTGGCACTTTTATGTTTCTGGAACCCACTGAGTTGCTTCTATACTGCTGCTGGATCCATATTTTTACTATAATATCTATTATCTACAACAAAAATTTAAGAACCCATGAGCAGCAGTACACAGACAAATGTCACTCACCACCTGCAGCAATCTGACCACCAATCAGTATACATACATTACACAAAAAACAACCAAAGAATTCCAAGGTTGACATTTTCTCATTTAATTCTCATATGTATCCCTTGGGTTCAGCTACATTCCATTGCCATCGTGACTACATAGAAGAGAAAAAGAGTGAGAGAAGGAAAGACATGTATAGAGCTGTAGCTTTACATAATAGCAATAAACTATACCCATTAGCCTAAGAATGTCAGTCACCCAAAACAAACCATTTTTAATTTCCATAAGCCGGCACAATGGCAAAGAAGGATGAGGTGTTGTGCACACCTTGCTTTTCTCACGCTGGTGAGCCGGGTTCGGGAATGGACTGGTCATCAGTGGTCGGCTGGGGTGGGAGAGGATGCTAGCCTGGCTTAGGCTGCCCTCAGGTGGAGGCCTGAGGGTAGAGATGTCAGGGCAGCATACAAGGGAGGGGACTGTGGGGAACATCAGATGGGTGTGCCTCCACCCATGAGTCAGACAGTCTGCAGCAAGATGGGAACAAAAGTGGAAAATGGAGCATTTTGGGGCTTAATGAGGCCCAGCCCTGCTGCCTCTGAGCCCGCACCACTACCCTGTCAGTGACCTGGTCTGCCTCGGCCCTCCCTCTCCAGTCCTGCCATGAGGGATGAACTTGTGGGGAGAACCACTGACCAGGTATTTTCAGCGAAGGAGGCAGGGAGCTCATTCAGGGGTTCTGGGGACTGGGCTGATGCAGCAGCCCCTTGGACACAGAAGGAAAAACACCTATAGAGCAAACAAGTTTTAATTTTCATACCAATCCCCTGGTTTAAGCCACATACCAGTGCCATAGCGGTTTGTGGGAGAGACCGCATGGGTTGAAGGCAGGGGATCAACACAAGAATTTGAAGTGCAGTCAGTCTCTGAATCAGTAGTCAAATGTTAATCCTTTTAGTATAATCATTGTCACACCAGTTACCAAAGCAGCTCTCAAATCTGCACAATAACATACCTCTCTGCTGTAGGGGTCAAAAGTTACTTTGTGGTACCATATTCAATAGAGTTTATGCTGGGTGAGCACTAAAGGATACTTCAACAAAAACATTGTTGTCTTCTTTATTTTAACTGAGACCGTATGAGCAACATTTTGTGACTACAGCGCCACTTTGTCAGGAGTTCTCTTTGATGCCAGGAGCCTGCTGAAGGAGTAAGTAAATTCCCAAGATGGCAGTGGTATGACCACACTGATATAATACCAGGAAGGGATGAATTCTCTGTCCATATAAAGTCTGTTGCCTTATAAGGAATGCTTTGAATTTGAGTATCTTAAAATAAGCAGTTCTGAACACAGTAATGGAGAATAAACACAGTACAAATGGGGACTGATGAAATGACGCTGTACCTGTGAAACATTACCCATATGGTTTCGGTGTAGGGTTAAAATAAAGAAGAGGGCAAATCAAGGAAGGGCTATTGTTGTGAATCCGGAGTTTCCTTTTTGTTGACTTGTTTGAAGTTGGCTGGAGTTTTTCTCAAGATATCTATCAGCTACTTCCTGGTATAAGGGAAAAGGGCAGCCTGGACAATTTTGGGAGTGAGAACTAAGGACAGCCGGAGAAGCCAAACCTAGGTGTGTGATATCATGGGTGGCACCCCTACTGCTGCACTAACAGGCCAGTCCTGTCTTACTGAGCTCTTCCCCTCCCATTTTCAGTCCAGTTCCCAGTCTGCACCGCTCATCCCATGACCTAGTTATTGCCACCACTCTCCACAGTCCCGCTAGTATCCTGGTGTAAAACTCTATAGCAAACAGACCATGAACCAACACTTTTGTTAAACAGAAAAATATCAATGATGAGTTATCAATTGTCCAAGTCTTTCCCTCCAAATCCAACTCATCTTCTGGTAGTCCCACCCCCCCATCCTTTATCCCAGTCTGTCCATTCCAGTTCAGACATATTCCTTCTACGGCATAGTTATTTGTTTTCCTTACAGTGCATGGTGCACTCAGGGCTTTCAAAGTCAGGCAGACCTTGTGTTGCTTGTATTTTATTAGTATACTAATAAGTGAATTTTAAAGCAGCTGGGGTTAGTATCCCCTAAACAAAAGCCATTCAGTATAGTAAAATAGGCATATAAAAATATAACGGTTTGTACTTTAATTATTTTCATCACAACAGTAGAAGCATGTACCTGCTTAGCCATCAGGGGCCGGATATTCAAAGCATAGGCTAGACGCAAAGAGGTATTTGCCTGCAATAACTAAATTTTGCACCCAGTATGTGGGTGGGGTCTATATTCAGACACCCCCACAGTGCAGGCAAAACACTTTAGCACCCAAACGCTAAGCTACAGCTGTGCTCATGTAAATGAGGGGGTCCTCTCCTGCATATGGGCACAGTGGGATATTGAGAGGTTTGCAGAGGTGGAAAATTCCATCTGAATGTATGCAAGTTGCTGCCTTTGCAAACCCCGACTCAAAAGGGCACAAGGCCCTGGTTGCAGGCAAAGGTACTGCTGCTGGCTGCCCCCCTCCACCCCTTGGCCCCAGCCTGTTGCATCTATGGATGCCCTGGTGTCTAGTGGCACCCTCTGCCCATCTGATCACCCATTCTGTTAAATGTTCAGTTGTTCCTGGTGTCCAGTGGCACCCCCGTCTTCCAATTCCCATGCCAGTAAATGTTTATTTGTCCTAAGAGTCTAGTGGCACCCACCACCACCTGATCCCCATTCCAGTAAATATTCAGATATCCCTGGTGTCTAGTGGCACCCTGCATTCAATCCTTGTCCCATTAAATGTTCAGTCATCCCTGGTGTTTAGTGGTATCCCCCCCCTCCGATCCCTGTTCAGGTAAATGATCTGTTGTTCCTGGTGTCTGCTGGCACTTCTCACCCTCTGATCCCCATACAAATATATGAATGTGCCAGCAGAAACAGACCACCTGGTCTATCTAAGTCTGCTCTAGTGTGCAGCCAGCACCCCTAGTTTGCAGCTGCCCCAATCCCCTTCCCTTTTGTCATCCCACTGCCACGCCCCACCCTCACTCTCCCCTGTTCCCTGTCCCTTGCACTTTTGAAGCTGTTCAGATTTACATGATACCACCCATTCTGGTAGGGTGTTCCATTTTGCTACCACCCTCTCTGTGAAATAGTTTCTCCTCATTTCCTTCCTAAATCTTCCCCCCTCTATTCTTAGCCCATGCCCCCTGGTGACCCTCCCCCTCCTTAACTTAAAGACCCCATCTGCCCCATCCTTATTGCTTCCCCTCAGATTCCCCTCCCCATCCTGGAAAATATTCAGTTGTCCCTCATATCTAGTGGCACCTCCCACTCTCTTCTCACCCACTGTCACATCATCAACGTTTTCCACAATGTCCAGTATGACCCCCACCCCTGAGCATCCAACCCAGGTGAGAGCCAGTAGTCCCTCATGTCAAGTGGCTCCCTGCACCACCTGCACCAAGCACACCACCCTGCCACCCCTCTTACCTCCTTTGCCGGTGCCTCACAGGGGATTCAGTACAGTGACCATCACATCCCTCCTCTCATTTCCTCAGCTAGCAGCTGTATGGAATGACAGGGAGCATGCATACAGTCTACAGTGTACTGTAGACTTATTCCAGAAGTGGTATCTGAGGTCTAATTTTCTGCAAAACTTAAAAATATCATACTTGAAGCTTGAATGGGTCCAAATCATATATAGGTACAAAGGACAAACCTTTAAATAAAGCTGATATCCGCTCTTCAGGGTACAGAGCAGTAAACTCACCAGTACTGTTACATACCAGTATAATTTTTAGGACACATCTAAAAAGCAAGTATTTGATTTCTTTTTGGGGCAATAAAACAGCCTAACTTTCCTTTACCTCACGTTCCCAGGATGGTCTAGTAACTAACCACACATACCAAGTGGATGATTTTTTGAGCCTTATTTGCCCAGCTGTCATCCTGATAAGAACAATACAGGGACATTATCTGCACAAGGGTTTGTTAATTCAAAGCTGAATGGATTCCTGTTTACTTGTTTAGTGGGCCAGTAAGTGCTGAACTAAGCCCACCCAGTTGCCAGGATTCAGGGCAGTAAGTAACAGTGGTACATTATTTGGCACCCCTAGTGACGGGGTAATATTGCCATACTTATTCTTCTGTCATCCTAAATAAAAGCTAATTTGAAATTACATGACATACATGAAATGCCTGCAACCACTTAATGATACTGAATTTCTTCTGAACTTCGTAGGACCCGCTTATCCATGTATTAATTATTCTTAAATATTTATTTTCAATTACCTAACTGCACACACATTTTCATAGCTGATGTTGCACTGAGGTACATTACCCTGTCCATATATATCCATGCAAGGCAAGAATTCTAGAGAAATGAAAACTTGTTACAAAAGTTAAGTTACCTTCCCAAAGATAAAACTTCAACAAGTTCAGTGTGTGCTTACACTGTTATGAGTGATCAAAGTTATGTGGTTCTTTGGCTGAAAGATTCTCAGACATCTGTTAAACACACTTCTTGAGAACAGACAAGTTTATGCCTGTGTTACATATTTAAGAAAATGACATTTCACTTACAAACGTTAGAAATGCCATCCTTTTCCATGGGCTATATTGACTGACATTCCTAAAGCACCTGTTTTACGCCATGTGCAATATGTATGCTGTGATGGGTTCAGATTTAAAAAGAATTTAAAGCAGCAATATTTGCCCTTCAGCAAAACATCTTATAGTTTTTAAGCAATAATGTATTTCAGAGAGCCTTAGATTCATCTTAACTCCAGTTTTATTTCTCTCTGAAAAACTAATTTTCTAATTAATGACTCATATGCACGGACTGCCGGACAGGTGGAGGGTTCTTTTCAAGGTGGGTTTGCTCACCTACAAGGCCCTATACAGATTGGGCCCTGGCTATCTGTCAGACCTCCTTACCCCTGCCACCCCAGCTCGCTCCCTTTGTTTCTCCAACGCGGGCCTCCTGGTGGTACTGAGAACCAGGCTGAAAACCTCGGGTGCTCATACATTCAGGGTGGCCGGCCTGTTCCTCTGGAACTCGCTGCCAAGATCTTTGAGGGAGGCCACCACCACGGCGGAGGCATTTAGGAGTGGCATAAAAACTCACCTTTTTAACCTAGCATTTCCAGACGATGTTTTTTAATTCATACAAGAAAAAATGTTTAGTCATTTTTAATCTTATTTTTTTGACAATTTTATAATATAAATGTCTTTACCACTCTGTGAAATCCCTCTGTAATACAGTGCCCAGTGCCTCTGGGATTGGGAGCCAACAAATAATAAATGACTTACTTACTTACTTACTTGCAATATTTAAACATCTCTGCCTTGGAGCTTAATGTTTGACTTTATATAACTAACAGATTGCTGGGGAATGTGCACCCAGATCAAGAGAAGGTGCCACGGCCAAGCAATTGGCAAAATACAATAAAAGTGGATCACACAGTAAAAACTGCCATAAAACTACCATAAAATTGTTGTTTTATGAAACAAAGTGCCGGCAGTGTCAGAGAAAGTGCAAGAACAGTTTCCAGGCTTACAATCAAAAACTCCCCTACATATTGGGACTCACTGTCTCTTCATGTTTTTTATGGCTGTTTTGAGTGTGAGATGTTTTTCTTGTTGTATTTCACGTTTGGACATGGTAGGTTACAGTTGTACTGTGGATGTATTAGGAGGGGGTTGGCACACATTTCTTTTATTTTGTTGTTGGCTTTTTTTATGCTCTGCCCTATGGGGAACTCTCTCTCTGGCATCCTCTGCCTCTCCCCAGGCTCTACCTCCCAACAGAGACACCCCCCTCCTCACATCATCCTGACAGCCCTCCCCGGCTCTGAACCCCCCCCCCAAGGTGGGGCCGCCCTATCCACCCAGGGTGCTTTATCTAGAATTTAGTGTGCTGGGATGGGCTATTGGCCTGGAGAGGAGAAATGCCCAGCGTTAGGAGTGTGGCCTGGCAGGAACAGAGGTGCCTTCACTTATCGCCAAGGATGGGGATCTTTCATATTTTCCCCAGGAACACAGCCATGCAATGACATCAGCACCAATAGACAACTGCCACTCTCCTCCCTCTTAGTTGCTCCATGCTAGTAGTACCTCCAGACTCCACTGGGGGTCTCTACTGCACCAGAGAAACCATTGGATCCCTCCCAGGTAGAGGAGAGCAGTCCTCCAAACACTTGATCCTCTCCCTCCCTTGCCAACCCCCGGCACACAAGCTCATTCCAGAACTTAGGTAGCCAGCATGGTGCGAGGTGTGGCATCCAGCACCTCAGCCCTCAGTGCCACTGGGCCAGCCATGCTGGCACACATTTCTGATGGTGAACACTGCACTACCACACCAAGATGTTTCATTTGGCCAACAAAATGCTGGGTTGCTTAGCAAGGGGAATAATGTCGAGGAGGGGGAGGTGATTCTGCCTCTGTATAGATCACTGGTTAGACCTCATCTTGAATACTGTATGGAGTACTGACACCCATACCTGAAAAGGGACATTAAATTACTGGAAGGGGTGCAGCGCAGAGCAACTAAGAGAATCTAGGTGCTGGGGGACTTACCGTATGAAAGTAGACTCACAATTCACTATAAACCCTCCAGCAACCTATCTGATGAGGCCCCTTCACATTCTCTAAGCACCCCAGAGATAATAGCTAATCACAAAGAAGTATACATACTCGGGGACTCAATTACGAAATACATAGACCGTACAGTCTGTAACCCGGATAAGGAACATCGCACCAGCTCTAGTTATCAGGGGGCTAGGATCTCCTATATTACAGCAATGCTTAAATCAGTCTTGAAGCCTGCGGGGGAAACCCACTGGTAGTTGTCCATGTGGGAACGAATGATATTGCTACTCAATCCCTGCAAGGTATTAAGCAGGACATTGTTTTCCTATACAATTTACTGGTCGACAGGGGCTGTGACATCTGTCTCTCTGAAATATTACCCGTCCCTAGAGCAAGTGACGTTATCAACTCTGAGATAAAATCTGGAAACGAATGGCTGAGGAAATGGTGCCTTAAACAAGGTATCCCTTGTCTGACCCATTGGGAGGACTTCCACCTTAACCCTTCCCTCTTTTGTTGGGACGGTTTGTACCTTAGCAGGAGAGGCAGTACCACACTTGGGGAAAAAAATTGTTACCTTTATCAATTCCCATTTAAGCTAACTACTAAGGGGGAGTTTGGATCACCTATCAAAACTCTTAATACTGGATCACGGTTTTCAAGTCACCATTTAAATATACTATCTCTCAATGCTCGATCCCTAAATACTGCCAAACATGCTGAGCTGGAACTCAAAGCCCATTTCCTTGATCTTTCCTTAATTGTTGTTACGGAAACCTGGGGTAATTCTTATAGAACCTGGTTATCCGAAATACCAGGCTACAAACACTATTTTAAAAATAGACCTGATACCAAAATGGGAGGCGGGGTTAGTCTATATGTTAAAGATAGCATCTCCTCCTATCAGTCTCCAATAGAAGTAGATTCTGAGAGTGTATGGGTGTATATTCAACCTTAAGGCCTTCCTCAAATTTTAGTTGGAACTTGTTACGGCCCCCCCCCCATTAGACAACACTCAAAGTTTAAAGTTGACAGATGACATTTCCTAGCTTGCTAGTAAGGGCTCTGTCCTAATTTTAGGAGATTTTAATCTTCCAACCATAAATTAGGACACACTAATGAGTTCTAATAACTATGATAACAACTTTCTCACTACCATCATTGACCTGGGTTTGTACCAACTGGTCAAAGGAACCCACCAGAGCAATAACATCCTGGACCTTGTTATAACTAGCTTAGACGTCCCTGTGAATAATCTGCAAATATCTGAACCCCTTGGCAATAGTGACCATAAGTCAATATCCCTTACTATTACCTTATCACAACAGCCAGTATTAAACAAGCAAACAAACAAAAACTATGAAAGGGAAGATTTCCAAAAAATAAATGAACATTTAAGTAAAATTGACTGGACAAACACCTTATCCTCCCTCAATACTATCGAGGCATGGGACTTCCTAAAAACACAAATATCTTTACTTGAATATCAATACATCCCCGATAAATGCACACATAACAGCAAAGGCAAAATTCCAGCATGGTTTAATCCATCCATTAAGAAACAAATTGAACGTAAACGCAAGTTATTTATACATCTGAAAAATTCCTCCACAAGTACTAATGACAATTTATTAACTCAATATAGGGAATCAGTAAGAATACTTAAAAAATCAATACTGGTAGCCAAAAGAAACCTAGAATTCCATATCGCACATACTAAAGATACACATAAATCATTTTATGCTTATTTAAATAGCAAAAAGGGAAATAACAAAACAATTGGTCCTCTCAAGATAAATAATAAAATAATATCCTCTGACTTCGTTGCTGCTTCAACACTTAATAATTATTTTTTATCAGTATTTACCCAAGATCCATTACCATCCACAACTGCTATACCATCATTTAGCACCACTGAACAGATGATTCAGCAGAAAGATATTCATAATTTACTACTAGCCTTAAAAAAATCTACTAGTCCAGGCCCGGATGATATATGTTCTAAATTTCTCCTGGGAGTTAAAGATACAATTACCCTACCGCTCACAATTATCTAAAACAAATCACTCCAAGAATTTATGGTTCCACCAGATTGGCTATCGGCAATAGTTACTCCCATTTTTAAACAAGGCTCCCATTCGTTAGTTAATAACTACCATCCTATCAGTTTAACCTCTATTCCCTGTAAATTACTCGAAAAAGTTATCAAAGTACTCTTGGAAAAAGAAATAGTATCTTTAAACCTTACTGACATTTCTCAACATGGATTCAGAACTGGCCTATCCTGCACTACAAACTTGCTGTCTTTCTATAATTCCATTAGTTTAAACCTAGACTTAAATATTCCCACTGATGTCATTTTACTGGACTATAGTAAAGCCTTTGACAAGGTGTCACACACTATTCTGATCACTAAACTTATTCACCTAGGTTTTTCGGCGTCACTTGTGTTATGGATTAAAAGCTGGTTAACAAATCGATCTCAAAGGGTTCGGGTTAATGGCATTCTATCAGATTTGGGTAGGGTGACGAGTGGTGTTCCCCAGGGCTCTGTCCTGGGACCCACCCTGTTCAATATTTTCATTAGTGACATGAAAATCTATTCATAAAACATTCTCACGAAGTTTGCTGATGACACAAAGCTAGGTGGTGCTGTAAACAACGCTGCCAATAGACAGTCGCTACTTAAAGATCTTTCATCAATTGAACATTGGGCCCTCATTAACAAAATGGAGTTCAACATATCTAAATGTGCTGTTCTGCATATGGGGAAAAATAACCCCAAACAGGTATACACACTGAATAATACCAACGTTAAGGTTTCCTGTTTGGAAAAAGATCTTGGGATCCTAGTTAATAATAAACTTACCCCTGTTTCTCATTGTAACAAAATTGCTAACCAAACAAATGCACTTCTTCGAAGGATTAATTGTATATTTGTCTCTAAAACCGAACAGTGCATCATTGCTCTGTACAGATCACACATTAGACCATACCTCGATTATGGTTCCCTGTTTTGGAGTCCATACCCCAACAAGGACGTAGATAGAGTTGAGAAGATTCAGAAAAGAGCCACTAAAATCATTCCTCACTTGGCACATTTAGATTATGAGTCCAGACTACATAAGACAGGATTGCATTCATTTAAAATGAGAAGAACAAGAGGGGATTTACTCCAACTTTTTAAGATTACTAAATCACCTATTCTGATGAGGCAATGCGGTATTTCACTTGCGACCAGAAAAATTGGACCTAGGTTAAATAAAAAACAACTGGATATAGTTAAATGTAACACCAATAAAAGACAAAACTTCTTTTCCATAAGAACCCCACGACTATGGAATACTCTCCCCCAAGACATTGTAGATGCAACCTCCGTTACGACTTTTAAACTTAAACTTGATGAATGGTTAACCAGAGAAGTACCTCAATAATGATCCACACATGTGGAGGACAATCCTGATGGGCCTCGGCCTTCTTTTGTCCTTTTAACCAAGTAACCAAAGTAGGCTAAAGGAGTTAAACATGTACTCACTGGAGGAGAGGAGGGACGGAGGGGATATGATCGAGACATTCAAATACATGAGAGGGATAAACAAGACTGATATGGAGGGGCTATTCAGGGCAAGGGTGGGGAGAGACACTCATGGCCATGACATGAGAGTGGAGTGGGGAAGGTTCAGGAGGGAAATGAGGAGACACTTTCTTATGGAGAGGGCGATGGCAGGGTGGAACACGTTACCAGCAGAGGTAATAGCCTGTAAAACAGTGGGCTGCTTCAAAAGGGGCTGGGACAGGGCAAGAGAGAGGATAATAGGAGGGGGATGAGGAGGGAGGGGCAGCTGCAGAATAGGGCTGCTAAGTGCATAACTGAGCAGACTCGATAGACCAAATGGCCTTTTTCTGCTGGCAAATTTCATATGTTCATTTTTATTATTTATAGTGGGTATGGCAAGAAAGCAGTTACTTTTAAAAATGTCAAAGCCTCATATCTTAATTCAAGAATGAAATACAATGACAAAAAATAAACAGATATATTGATGTTTTTGTCAGAAATACATTATTACAAAAACTGTATGATGCAACTATGTTCCCCTAACAAATACTGCTGCTTTAATTCAGTCCCTTTTTTCACCCAAACCTAAAGAAACACGCATACAGTATTTGTGAGAGACATCCATTTCTAGGTACTGGTATTGAGAGGTAGGCCACAAAATGCCTTCACCATGTCTAACACTAATTAAAATAAATGAGAACCCCAAGTACTGAAAAATGTTTGGGAGAAACATGGATGACCTGGGACTGCAGTTGGTCCAACATCAGGTTCCATCATGACTAGTTATTCTGACACTACTGATATCACTGTCATGATGTTCTCAGCTGCAGCTAGTCATGATCCTTGGAGTTATTGCATTTGGTGTGACAGAGCTGTTAAAGATCAGCAAGGGGCATTGAACAGGAACAATAGTAGTCATTATTTTTGCTCCAAAACTGTGATCACATCCAAAAGGAAATGTAACTGTTCCTTACTGGATTGTGCTTGCATACAACTCCTCTTGCACCTTCGTATGGTCTGGGTATTTTATCTGCTCCTGTTACGGTGTTCACACCTCCTGGTACTGTTTTGCATTTGTCCTCCTTGCACTGTCCCTGCACCTTTATTTTGGGTTGCACTTGGCTGCTGAACTGCTATGTATGAATTTTATTTGCACCACTCTTGTACTTTACTATGTTTTTATTTCTATATCGCCAGTGTATTGTTTATCCCCCCCATTCAACTTGCAATGAGCCACTGCCACCGTGGTATGTCTTTCCTTTTAAAACTTTTGAAATCAATCAATCAATCAATACATGGCTCAGTGTTATTTTGTATGGAAATCTAAACACTTCTAGATGCTGTTGCACAACAGTTGGGATATCAGAATGCTGTTGTACCGCAACAGATAGGTCCGTACCACAGTACAACAGCATACAATTGTAGTGCCCCAAAGTAAGGGGGGTAAAAGAATGGGGCACCACAGAAAAGCAGAGGGGATTTGGACTGCCCTGATGGTCCCTGGTGTGTCGTGGGGTACAAGGGTGTGTATCTTGGGGCCCCTTCACTGTGTCACCCCCAAGAGCATCATAAGGCAGGGCACTTTAAAAAAATAAAAAGAAGAAAGAGTTTTTTTTCCTGGTTCCCTGCTGCCTGATTGCTCCATTCCACCCCCTCGAGAGCAGACAGCTTGAGAGTGGGCACCCATGCACTGGAACCGATGCCTCTGGCCAGCACGTGGTGCCCATTTGGTTCCCTGACTGTTTGTGTAACTGCAGGCTCAGGGTTCTGGAGTTAGAACCCCAAGCACTTTTTGAAATCAAGTAAACCATTTTTGGTGGTAGTTCGAGCTGGCTGTGGAGTGGACTGGACACACGAGTGTGACAGGAACCTAGGGCTTACCTTGGTGTTGAAGCCGGTTGTGTTGACTCTTCTGGTGCCCCTCCGCCATTCGGTGAAGATCCCAGTGTTGTCCAATGTGGTAGCAGTCGAATCCGGTGGTCCTGTGGTGGCAGCAGCAAGAAGAAAAAGAACCCCTCCATCCTTTGTTGATAGCAATGCGGCAGTCGAGCATAGCCCCTGCTTCGTTTTTCTTCACTGTGTCCCTGTCGGTGGCAGAGAAGAGCCGAGTAGCAAAGCAGGAAGACTTTGGCCTTCCGAGGCCCCCTGCCATCCTCCATGGTGCCTGTCCTTCCTGTTTGGTTCCTTCCCTCTGCATTGAAGATCTCCCTCCTCCCTCAGGCAGCTCCTTCACCCCGGGACTGGATGGTGAGGCAGGCAACAGCACAAAGAAGAGTGCTGACTTCCCCAAAAGTTACACAAATAAAGTTTAAACTGTTCAAGGACCCGAAGTGCCAATGGAGGGTCGGGAGAGAGAGCCAGTTAATTAAATAAACTATTCAGGGTGCGGCGACACCCATGGGGAAGGGCTAGTTTAGGAAGGCCCATAAGGAGGGGTTCATACATATGCAGAGAGGGGCAGTGCTGAGGCAGGACAAAATGGAACTGACTGACAGGAAGGTCTGGGGAAGGCCTAAAGAGTTGAAGGGGACATGCAGGCCCAATGATTTAAAAGTGTAATTTCTGCACAGGATTAGAAGTGGTAGTAAAGGCCCAAGTTAGATGGGGCAGACTTAGGCCTGTAGTGATCAGAGGGGCAGCGAAGATCCCCAGCATTTTAAAGGGGCTCTGCCAGCAAATAAGGTCCTGGTGGGAGAAGGGCATCACAGGCCCTAGATTTAAAGGGGCCACATTGGGTCCACAGTAATTAAAGGGGCTCTGCCAGTAAGCCAATCAGTCACAAGGGCAAAAGAGCATGGAAAGGGCACTCATCCAAGAGTCTGAGAGGGGTAGCCAGATTCTGGTATTGAAGGGACCCGAAATAACAGTAATTCTGGGAAGGGTCAGCAAAGGAAAAAAGAAAGGTGCAGAGCACACAACTGTGATTTGGTGACTGCTAAATACTAAAAATGTGTACCCGAACTGTTGTGTTGATTGCAAAGTACCGAGACTGTTGTTAGTAGGATTGTGGTTATTTGCCCCTGCAATGAACAATTGCCCTGGATTTTGGTAATGTGCCCCTGTTCCTGACAAATTGTCCCTGCAATGAACAATTGCCCTGGATCTTGGTAAATTGCCCCTGTTCCTGTCAAATTGCTCCTGCAATGAACAATTGCCCCGGATCTTGGTAATTGGCCCCTGTTCCTGGTGAATTACCCCTGCAAAAAGCAATTGCCCCAGATCTTGGTAATTTGCCCCTATTCCTGGCAAATTGTCCCTGCAATGAACAATTGCCCTGGATTTTAGTAATTTGCCCTGTTCCTGTCAAATTGCCGCTGCAATGAATATTTGCCCTGGATCGCAGTAATTTGCCCGTTACTGGCAAATTGCCCCTGCAATGAACAATTGCCCTGGATTTTAGTAATTTTCCCCTATTCCTGGCAAATTGTCCCTGCAATGAACAATTGCCCTGGATTTTGATAATTTGTCCCTGTTCCTGTAAAACTGCTCCTGCAATGAACAGTTGCCCCGGATCTTGGAAATTTGCCCCTGTTCCTGGCAAATTACCCTAGTAATGAATAGTTCTCTTGGTGTAGTGTGAAAGTGGATCTACCAGCTCCAGTGTTGCCAACACATGTTGATAGGCTCAATCTTCTGCCACAATATTGCTCCATGGATGTTGTCTGTCATTCTACTCATACGGAATCAATCTCTACCCGGATGAAGACATCTTTCATCATCCCTCTTCTCCAGAAGGTGTCCTTCCAGAAGATCATCGACCACGTCCCTGTCATCCGTTGAAGTTGAGTTCACCAAAGTAGAGTCCATCGAAACCTATGCAAGTCACACCCGCCGTTTCTTGTGTTCCTCAGTTCAAAGTCAAGTACGCCGAAGTTCAAGCTCATCACGTACACCGTGCCAGAGTCGTCTCTTGGTTCCTGGTCCAGATGTTCCAAAGTTGGCCATCCTCAGAAGAGTGTGCTTCTCCTGAAAGAACCTTGTGTGTGTCCCCTGGTCATTTGCCGCAAGTCAAGTCCGTCGAAGCCCAGTGCAGGATGTGTCCACCATTTTGTTGTTTTGTTCCAGTTTCCTGTGTCAACATTTCAGAATCAACCGACTTCACCTCAGATTCTTCTGGTTCCTGGTTGCATCAGATATCCATCTTCACCTCAGATTCTTCTAGTTCCTGGTGGCATCAGAAGTGCTGCTGCATAGTCCAGTACTTGGTAATCCTACAGTGGGTTCATCACCAAGTATTTTCCTTGTTCTCTTCCATCCTTGGCAGATTGGCCAGGGAATTTTCTGCATCTGGTTTTATTCCTATAGCCCTCAGGTGGGTTTGTTCCAGGAACCAACTCCTCTGGTTCTTTCTTGCTGGCAGCCTTGGAGAGAGAGAGAGAGAGAGAGAGAGAGTTTTATGCCAAGAAACATATGGTCTGTTTAAAAAACCTCTCACTACCCCAGTGGCCTTAAGTAGGTCTGTGCTGGGACCAATATCTGAGTGTCATAGAAATTTCTTCTAGCTATCCCTGTAGCTACCAACTCTATTCAACAGTGTGCATGGAGACTTTAGCGATAACTGGACTCTATATTGTCTTGCATGGTTTTTGCTGTAATTGACCTGAATTAGCATTGTAATGGTCTTCAAGGGTAGCCGTTGTCATCCAATACCTTAGATAGTACCTAAAGTGACACAGAGTATTGTACTACTATACTAATTGCTTCTAAGAAAGTAACGTTAGAGCATAGTGGCACTAGGCCGAGGTGCACCTCAAAATATTTCTTTTCTTTAGTTGTCTAAGTAGTGTGTGATAAGAAGTGACTGTTCATGTTCCCTAGTGTCCTGTTTACCCATCCTGGGACCATATCATCCTACCCCATTGTTACTGAATAAAGCCCAGCAGGCATCAAACTCTATGGATGACTCCTGCCTCTCCTTGTCTGGGTAAATTTAATCTATCCTAATTCATTCAGACCCTGGTGTTCCTCACCATCATCAGAGCACCACAGAAAAAAAATTGGGTGTAGTTGTCAGGATTAGATAATCATTTGTCCAAGGAGTCCAAAGCCAGAGTTTCCTGGAGAGAGATGCAAATGGAGCTGGAGTATAGCCGTGGGCTATCCAGAGAAGATGGTGAGGTGATTGGAAGGGAGAGAGCTGAACCCCAGGAGAGTATGCCTCTATCATCATTAGCGATACTGTATTACTTCAGGGTGCCATGGCTTCCACAATTCTCAGGGGAAAGAGACAGAGGTGGGACCAGCAACTTGGGAGAGTTTTGCTCAAAGATGCAGGCAATGTTTAGATTGTAGCAGAGCCCAGAGTGGCAAAAAATGGAAATTCTGAATGGGCAACTGAAAGATGCAGCCCGTTAAGAAGTACAGTCCTGGCCAAGTGGAGTGAAGACTACTGCTGAGCAGATTTTGCAGAGGCTGCAGCAGATATTCAATACATGTATGGGGTCAGACCTCAAGATGAAGTTTTTGTCCCACACCCAGAAGCCCCAAGAGTCCCTTTGTGAGTACATTAGTAGCCACAGACATTGCCAGCTATTTCCTAACATTTCTGTGATATTTCTAGAGAAATCTCCTACTATCTGCATTACCACAGTAGGGGCAGCAGAGAGAAACTCTTTAGAAATTTCGTGAAATATCTGGAAATAGTTGGCAATGTCTGTGGCTACTACTGTATGCCTTAAGCTTGCAGAAGTTGTTAAGAGCCATCAAGCGAGTGGATGCTGAAGAAGTCAGAGATGCAGACCACGTTCTAGTGGAGAAATTTGTAGAAGGAGTGCACAGTGAAGCTTTGAGAAGAGAGCTCAGAACGTTACACTTGCAAGATCCCTAGACTGATTTCTTGGATTTCAAAGAGAAGGCGATTAAGGACCTAGGCTCCAGATGCCCAGGAGAAGAGTTTATGAGCTACAGTGGCGTGAAAAAGTATTTGCCCCCTTCCTGATTTTCTCTATTATTGCATATTTGTCACACTGGATGTTTTCAGGTCTTTAGACAAAATATAATATTAGATAAAGGGAACCTGAGTGAACAAATAACACTTTTTTTTTAGTTATTTCATTTATTTAAGAAAAAAGTTAACCAACACCAACTGGCACTGTGTGAAAAGTAGTACCCCCTAGTTAAATCAACCTAATTAAAGGGATAATTAGAGTCAGCAGGTTGAACACAGCCAGGCTTGATTACAGCCAGCCCTGCTCAATATAAACCTCACTTATTTTGACCCTTACCATCAGAGTCACGTTGCCTGCACAAGATTCAACAAGCACAGTATGCCATGATCAAAGGAAGTTCCTGAAAAGATCAGAAAAAATTTGTTGCCCTCTATCAGTCTGGAAAGGGTTACAAAGCTATTTCTAAGGCTATGGGACTCCATCGAACCACAGTGAGAGCCATAATCTCCAAATGGAGAACACTTGGAACAGTAGTGAATCTTCCCAGGAGTGGGCCTGCCAAAATTACTCCAAAGGGTGCAGCGTAAAATCATCCAGGAAGTCTCAAAGGATCCTAAAACAACATCTAAAGAACTGCAGGCTTCTCTTGCCTCAGCTAAGGTCAGTGTTCATGACTCCACAATCAGAAAGAGACTGGGCAAAATGGGCTTCATGTGAGAGTAGCAAGCGGAACCACTGCTAACCAAGAAGAACATAACAGCTCGTCTCTCATTTGCCAAGAAGCACCTGGATGATCCACAAGCCTTTTGGGAAAATGCTCTATGGACAGATGAGTCCAAAGTGGAACTTTTGGATGACATGGATCCCATAATGTCTCGTAAAGCAAACACAGCATTCCACAATAAGAACACCATACCAACAGTCAAACATGGTGGTGGTAATGTGATGGTGTGGGGATGCTTTGCTGCCTAAGGACCTGGATGACTTGTCATAATTAAAGGAACCATGAATTCTGCTCTGTACCAGAAAATTCTTAAGGAGAATGTCCGGTCATCCTTCCATCAGCTGAAGCTGAAGCGTAGTAGGTCATGCAGCAAGACAATGATCCAAAACACAAAAGCAAGTCCACATCAGAATGGCTAAAAAGAAGTAAAATTAAAAGTTTTGGAGTGGCCTAGTCAAAGTCCAGACTTAAACCCAATAGAGATGCTGTGGCAGGACACAAAGCAGAGCAGTTCATGCTTGAAAACCTACAAATGTTACTGAATTATAGCAGTTCTGCGAGGAAGAGTGGGTTAAATTCCTCCACAGTGATGTGAAAGACTGATATTGAATTATAGGAAGTGTTTGGTTGTAGTCATTGCAGCTAAATGTAGGCGTAACCAGTTATTAAGTGTAAGGGGCAATTACTTTTTCACACAGTGCCAGTTGGTGTTGGTTAACTTTTTTTCATTAAATAAGTGAAATTAAAAAAAAAAACAAGTGTTATTTGTTCACTCAGGTTCCCTTTGTCTAATATTACATTTTCTGTAAAGACCTGAAAACATCCAGTGTGCCAAATATGCAATAATAGAGAAAATCAGGAAGGGGGCAAATACTTTTTCACGCCACTGTACCTGCAAATGGTAACTCCACTTGGGGCTATGTAGCCAGGGTACCTTATGGAAAGGTGGACCGGAGAGGACTCTTGGTGAAGAGGACCTCAGCCTGAAGTATTGTCCCTGCAGAGATCAGAATATGGAAAGGAACCAACTGCATAACCAAGCTATCATCCAGAGCATAGGCAAATGTATGGTCAAATGGCGCAGGCACCAACCTGCTCTGTCCAGTCCAGCTTGTGTCAGAACTCTGACTTGGCCAAACAAATTGTCACCCTGACCTGTAAGATGATGGAGGTCTGTCAGGAGGTGCAAGGCCTAATAAAAGGTTGGAAGGGAGAGGTGTCCCATAACCAGTCTGAAAAGGAGAAAAGAGTCAGCGATCACTTACACGGTCCAAGGAGGGGTGAAGGAAGGCACTCAATGGATTGCTTCGATAACCAAGGAAGACCGATCTGTCATCAGTGCAGCATCAGTGGTCATGTAGAGCGACAATGCTATCAGCCTGTTTATATCACCTTAATGTTAAACAGAAATTCTTCAGGGATGAGGACCGATTCCTGAAGGATGGATGACCAGGTCCAACCACCTCAATAGACCAGCCTTGCTTCATTGACAGGAGTCCGATGGTGCCAGTGAGAGTTGATGGAGTTGAACTGATGGCCTTATTGGATATGGAATCTCAAGTTACCACCATGCAGGGGTTATATTTCTGGAAGTATTGGATGCCTGAAGATCTCAGTCCACTTCTGAGATCCTGGATAAAATTAACAGCAAGTAATGGATCTGAAGTACCTTATCTGGGCTATCTTGAAGCCAATACCTAGTTGGGGAAAACATCCAAGATTGGCAGGACATCATCATCAGCGATATGGAAAGTGATAACCTACCACCACTGATTCTGGGTATGAATTTTCTGCAGAACTGTTTCAAAGACCTGGTCCAGATTCTTCAACAGAAGTCCAAGCAAGCACCCCTGGTTGATAAGCATGCCCTACAGCAGATCATTAACCTTCTGCAATGCCACAAACAATTTTCCAATGCTGATGGTGAGATCAGTAAAGTCTGTGTGACAGACGCCAAGCCAGTGATGTTGAAGCCAGGAATGGAGACCACCGTGTGGTGCAAGGTGAATGTGGGCCCGAGGGGTCAAGACTATGATGCCTTGGTGGAGCCATATCCTAGTGGGAAAGAGGAACCCATACTAGTGGCTTGGAGTGCGGCAACCATGACCAAGGGGCAGATTCCTGTCAGAGTGATGAACTATGGAAACCATGAAGTGCAACTCTACTGCAACCAGCTGGTTGCTCGAATACATACAGTGTGTCTCCAGGACATCGTTGAAGCTGAAGAAGAGGCTAAACAGATCAAAGAGCCAAAGGCGGTACAAGAAAGGAAGGCACAAGATGTTGGTATGCTGGAGTGGGCCAAAGAAATCAATCAGGGCAACCCTGAAACCACTGAAGGGCAAAAGGCAGATGTACTTAAGGTAGTCGTCAAATATGAAGAAGCTTTCAGCAAGCATCTGCTGGACTTCAGACTAGCTCGCAATGCACAGCATCACATCTGCACCAATCAACATCCTCCCATCAGAGAGTGCTTTAGACCAATTCCACCAGCAATGAATCAGCCCATTAAAGAAATGATCAAAGAAATGAAGGAGGCCAAAGTGATTAGAGAGAGTCACAGTACGTGGGCAGCCCCTATTGTGCTAGTCAAGAAAAAGGATGGCAAAATTCGGTTTTGCATTGACTGTTGGAAATTAAATACCATCACCAACAAAGATGCTTATCCCTTGCCCCAAATAGAAGATTCCCTCACAGCTCTTCAATCTGTCTCTGTGTTTTCTACTCTAGAACCAACCAGTGGATATTGGCAAGTCCCGAGGCACCTTAGGATCAAGAGAAGACAGCCTTTATCACTCCCATGGGTCTCTGAATTGACTAGAATGCCTTTTGGACTCTATAACGCTCCTGGAACCTTCCAGAGACTTGATGAGCATTGCCCAGGGAGCAGAATTTTTTATATTCTGTTACTATATTTAAATGATATAATTGTCTACTCCAAGAACCACGAGGAACATTTATTGCACTTGGGTGAGGTGTTTTAATGACTAATCCAATATGGTCTCAAAGTGAAGCTGTCCAAATGCCATCTGTTACAGTCAGAAGTAAAATATCTGGGACATATAGTTTCCTCAGAAGGAGTGTCACCAGACCCAGAAAAGATAAAAGTGGTATGAGATTGGCCTGTTCCTGTTACTGTCTGAGATGTCAGGAAGTTCCTGGGCTTTGTGGGTTACTATAAGCTATTCATCAATGACTTTTCAAAGATTGCTGCACCTTTACATGAACTATTGAGAAAATCGAGAGAAGGTTGAGCCCCTAAGAACCATCCTGTCAGATGGGCAACTGAGCAGCAGGAGGAATTTAACAAGTTAAGGAAAATATTGACTGGAGCTCCTATCCTGGCTTATCCTAACTACACAAAACCCTTCCTTCTGTATACAGATGCCAGCAACAAGGGGTTGGATGTGGTACTGCACAAGAGCAAGATGGTGTTGAATGAGTCATAGCCTATGCAAGCCACAGACTGAGAGGCTCGGAGCAGAATGATGCCCGCTACAGCTCTTTTAAACTTGAATTCTTGGCATTGGTATGGGCTGTTACCAAAAAGTTCCATCACTATTTGGCTGCTACTCCTTTTGCAGTTGTTACCGACAGCAATCCTTAGCACACTTAAATACGAAGCCCTTGAACAGAGATGGGCCTCCAGGCTAGCAAACTATCAATTCTCCCTCAAGTACTGCTCTGGCAAAGCAAATATAAACACAGACGCATTATCTCGGGTTCCTGAACAGATGGAAACAGATACAGATGGCACTTCCTTAGAAAACAGAGAGATGCCACCTTTTCTCCAACTACCAGTAGAAATTGTACAAGCCTGCTGCCAAGTCTCCCCAGAACCAAGCATTGAAAGCCAACCTGAAGCAACAGCCACAATTGCTGACCAGAAAAGTTTGTGGGATCAGCTACAGGACCAGGATCCCACTGTTAACTCATTGTCTCCTAGCAGATGCCTGTAGTCATCAGTAAAATACACTGGTGTGTCCTCAGGACACCTACAGAAGTCAGCTACTAACTTCCTGTGTGCCCTTGCAACGTCTGGAGACATCACATATATTTTAATATATAATATAAAAGAATATAATATATAGTTGATTGCATAGCACTGTAGAAAAGCTAATTTTGTGCTGAACAACTTTGCCACGGTATTTTGTGTATATCATGTATAGTTTAGGAGTTATTCGCATTTGTTAATGGTATGGTGTGTTTGGCTTATGTTGCCTATTTTAGTGAAAAATTTTTTTTTTGCTATTTCAACTAGCTTAGAAAAAAACGAAATTACATATTATTATTTGCATACCACCATTGGAAAGGTAATTTTGTGCTGAATAACTTTGCCACTCATACTTTGTGTCTAGCACTTACGGTTCTATTAGGATTTGTTTGTGGCATGCTGACTATAGCTTGATTTGGCTTAGAATGGCCCAGGATTCACTGTTAACAGTATACAGGAGATAAGTGGTGCAACTTCAGAGAGCTCCTGTGGAGGCAATGAGTTAAACAATTCAAAATCTTTGTTTTGAAGCAAAAGTGTCTGAACCAGCAAGAACAAAAGAAGCTTTGACCTGGAAGTGATGAAATTATGGAGGCATAGAACCCGTCTGACTGTAGAAGACTCTTACCTTATTAAATGAAGTAGAGACCCCACTACTCACTGCAAATTGACTCAAATCATAGTTCCCAAAGATAGTGCATCCATAGTTCTTGAAGCATACCATGACCATTCAGGACATTTTGGGCATAAGAAAACAGAGGCTGTCATTAGAAGGAGGTTCTATTGGGTAGGAATGCAGAATGATATTGCAAAGTGGTGCAAGGAATGCCCAGCCTATAGCCTTAAACATAGAGAGAAAAGTGACCAGAGAGCCCCTCTTCACCCCATAATCAGTAGCGCACCATTAGAACTAGTTGCCTTAGATCAGTTGACGCTGGAATCAAGCACCAGTGGCTACATGTATGTCCTCACAATGGTTGATCACTTCTTAAAATTTGTGGTTGCCAGTGCAGTTAAGGATCCCGTTGCTCGGACTACAGCAGAAACTTTTCTAAAATGTTTTGTACGACCATTTTGTTATCTGACAAAAGTCCTTACGGATCAAGGAACCTCTTTTGAGTCTAAGCGCTTTCACAAACTGTGTGCTCTTTATGGAAGTCACAAACTGAAAACCATGGCCTACCACCCCCAAAGTAATGGACTCTGTGAAAGAACCAATCAAACTTTGCTTGAAATGTTACAAGCCTTACCCGAGTACAAACGTCCCTACTGGCCAGCTCTCCTCCATGAACTTGCTTACTTATATAATAACACTATTCACTGCTCTACTGGATATACTCTTCATTATTTAATGTTCGGATGCCACAGAAGGCTCCCAATGGATTTAGTACTAGAAGTACCACCTGATGAAGCCAAAGACAAATAGCCAATTATGAATTGGGTACAAGAGCATAACCAATGACTGCAAGAGGCCAGACAAATTGTAGGCAAGCATATGAAACAGGTGCATCAGAAACAGAAAGCAAACTATGACGCTAAGACTAATGCTACATCCCTACAAATAGGAGAAAGACTAATGTTAAAAAGAACTCAAAAATGCAGCAAGCTGGCTACAAAATGGGAACCTAAACCTTACACATTATGATTATCCAGAGATACCGGTATGCAAGATTCAGAAAGAAATGGGAAATTTTACCAAGATTTTACACCAAAATCTTCTGAAAGCCTGTACTTTTAGAAATGCTGTTCCAGCCGAAGACAAGAACAGTTCTATGCCAAAGGAAAACAGGAGTCCAAAAAGGATGGCATGTTGGGACTGGAATCGACAACCATTTGGTGTAGAGAGCCTTAGATTCACACTTCCAATGTAAATTCTTTTCATCATCCAATCATTGTACCTGAAGTAAATCCTGAACTGCCAGATTTCTTTGAACCAGAATACATTTCCCCAGAACCTGTAGGTTTCCAACCCCATAGATCCCAAAGATCTAATGCATGTATCCCTCCTAGAAGATACATAATGGAAGCCTCTCAACTTGCATCATCTTTTCGTAGATAGTCCTGTTAAGAGTAATTCTAAGATACGGTCACTTAGTTTAGCAAATTAGAAGGTTTCTACTGAAAGTTATAGATGTTTTAAGAATGTTTTACTAAAGTAAGGTTCCATGGAGCGTTAAGTGAAATATTAGCATGTTAGAAATGTTAGAAACACTTACAGAAGTAATAGTTAAGAAATGTTTCATGTATATAGAGTGTTAAAAGGCAATACATGGAGACATGTATTTTTAGGTGGGCCCGAATCTGTAGTGCCCCCAAAGTAAGGGGGGTAAGAGAATGAGGCACCACAGAAAAGCAGAGGGGATTTGGACTGCCCTGACAGTCCCAGGTGTGTTGTGGGGTACAAGGGTGTGCATTTTGGGGCCCCTTCATAGTGGGCCTTTAAAAAAATTAAAAAGAAAAAAGAGTTTTTTTTCTGGCTGTCTGCTGCCTGCTTGCTCCATTCCATCCCTCCCCAAGCAGGCAGCATGAGAATGGGCACCCATGCGCTTGGGCCTCTGCCTCTGGCCAGTGCATCATGCCCATTTGGTTCCCTGACTGTTTGTGTAAGTGCGAGCTTGGGGTTCTAGAGTTAGAATCCCAAGCACTTTTTGAACTCAAGTAAGCTGTTTTTGGCAGTAGTTTGAGCTGGCTGTGGAGTGGAGTGAACACATGAGTGCAACGGGAACCTCGGGCTTACCTTGGTGTTGAAGCCAGTCATGTTAACTCTTCTGGTGCCCCTCCTCCAGTTGGTGAAGATCCCAGCGTTGTCCGGTGTGGCAGCAGTCAAGTCCGGCGGTCCTGCAGTGGCAGCAGCAAGAAGAAAAGAACCCCCCCCCGGCCCTCTGTTGATCGTGATGTGGCAGTCGAGCATAGACCCTGCTTAGTTTTTCTTTACAGTGTCCCTGTTGTTGGCAGAGAAGAGCTGCATAGCGAAGCAGGAAGACTGTCGGCCCTCCTGAGGCCCCCTGCCATCCTCTGTGGTGCCTGTCCCTCCTGTTCAGTTCCCTCCCTCTGCACCAAAGACCTCCCTCCTCCCTCAGGCAACTCCTTCACCCTGGGCTGGGGCAGTGAATAAGATGGCAGCACAAAGAAGAGCGCTGACTGCCCCAAAAGTTAAATAAATAAAAAGTTTAAACTGTTTGGGTACCCAGAGTGCCAACGGAGGGTCAGGAGAGAGGGCCAGTTAACTAAATAAAATATTCAGGGAGTGGCGACACACACGTGGAGGGGCCAGTTCAGGAAGGCCCATGGGGGGGGGGTTCATACATATGCAGAGAGGGGCAGTGCTGAGGCGGGACAAAAGGGAACTGACTGACAGGAAGGCCTGGGAAGGCCTAAAGAGTTAAAGGGGACATGCAGACCCAATGATTTAAAAGGGCAATTCCGGCACAGGATTAGAAGGGGTAGTAAAGGCCCCAGTGCTAAAAGGGGAACATTTAGGCCTGTAGGGATCAGAGGGGCAGTGAAGAGCCCCAGCATTTTAAAGGGGCTTTGCCAGCAAAGAAGGCCCCGGTGGGAGAAGGTCATCACAGGTCCTAGATTTAAAGGGGCCACATTGGGTCCACAGTAATTAAAGGGGCTCTGCCAGTAGGCCCATCAGTCATAAGGGCAAGAGAGTGTGGAAAAGGGCATTCACCCAAGAGTTTGAGAGGGGTAGTCAGATCCTGGTATTGAAGGGACCCGCAACAACAGTAATTCTGGGAAGGGTCAGCAAAGGAAAAAAAAAAGGTGCTGAGCACATAACTGTGATTTAGTGATTGTTAAATGCTGAAAATGTGTACCCAAACCATTGTATTCATTGCAAAGTACCAAGACTGTTGTTACTCGGATTGTAGTTATTTGCCCCTGCAATGAACAATTGCCCTGGATTTTGGTAATTTGCCCCTGTTCCTGAAAAACTGCTCCTGTAACAAACAATTGCCCAGGATCTTGGTAATTTGCCCCTGCTCCTGGCAAATTGCCCTTGCAATGAACAATTGCCCTGGATCTTGGTAATTTGCCCCTGTTCCTGGCAAATTGCCACTGCAATGAACAATTGCCCTGGATCTTGGTAATTTGCCCCTGTTCCTGGCAAACTGCCCTGGAATTTGGTCATCTGCCCCTATTCCTGGCAAATTACCCCTACAACAAACAATTGCCCTGAATCTTGGTAATTTGTCCCTGTTCCTGGCAAATTGCCTCTGCAACAAACAATGGCCCTGGATCTTGGTAATTTTCCCATTCCTAGCAAATTACCCTAGTAATGAACAGTTCTCTTGTTGTAGTGTGAAAGTGTATCTACCAGCTCCAGTGTTGCCAACACATGTGGATAGATTCAATCTTCTGCAACAATATTGCTCCATGGTGTTGTCTATTGCCCTACTCATATGGAATCAATCTCTTCCTGGACGAAGACGTCTTTCATCATCTATCTTCTCCAGAAGGTGTCCTCCCAGAAGATCATCGACGACATCCCTGTCGTCTGTCAAAGTCGAGTTTGACAAAGTCGAGTCCATCAAAACCCATGCTAGTTGCACCCGCCGTTTCTTGTGTTCCTCAGTTCAAAGTCAAGTACGCCAGAGTTCAAGTGCATCACATCTGCTGTACCAGAGTCATCTCTTGGTTCCTGATCCAGATGTCCTGAAGATGGCCACCCTCAGAAGAGTGTGCTTGTCCTGGAAGAACCTTGTCTGCGTCTCCTGGTCGTTCGCTGAAAGTCGAGTCCGTCGAAGCCCAGTGCGGGACATGTCTGCCGTTTTGTTGCTTTGTTCCAGTTTCCTGTGTCAACACTTCAGAATCAACTGACTTCACCTTAGATTCTTCTGTTTCCTGTTTGCATCAGATATTTATCTTCACCTCAGTTTCTTCTAGTTCCTGGTGGCATCAGAAGTGCTGTAGCATCGTCCAGTCCTTGGTAATCCTCCAGTGAGTTCATCACCAAGTATTTTCCTTGTTCTCTTCCATCCTTGGCAGCCCCAAAGTGGGTTTTGGCCAGGGAATTTTTTGCATCTGGTTTTATTCCGATACCCCTCAGGTGGGTTTGTTCCACGAACCAGCTCCTCTGGTTCTTTCTTTCCAGCAGCCTTGGAGAGAGAGTGGGTTTTATGCTGCAAAACATATGGCCTGTTTAAAAAGCTCTCACCACCCCAGTGGCCTTAACTAGGTCTGTGCTGGGACCAATATCTGAGTGTCATAGAAATTCCTTCTACCTATCCCTGTAGCTACCAACTTTACTCGATGGTGTGCACGAAGACTTCAGCGATAACTGGACTCTGTATTGTCATTACATGGACATTGTTGTAATTGACGTGAGTTAGCATTGTAAGGGTCTTTAAGGGGTAGCCATTGCAATCTGATACCTTAGATAGTACCAAAGGTGACACGGAGTATTGTACTACTATACTAATTGCTTCTAAGAAAGTAACATTAGAGCATAGTGGCACTATGCCAAGGTGCACTTCAAAATATTTATTTTTTTTAGTTGTCTAAGAAGTGAGAGATAAGAAGTGACTGTTCATGTTCCCTAGTGTCCTGTTTACCCATCCTGTGACCGTGTCATCCTACCACATTGTTACTGAATAAAGCCCAGCAGGCAACAAACTCTATGGATGACTCCTGCCTCTCCTTGTCTGGGTAAATTTCATCTATCCTAATTCATTCGGACCCTGGTGTTCCTCACCATCATCACAGCACCACACAATCTTGCGTCTGTTAAGATTCCACATGCTTACATACACTGCTGATTCTTCATAATGAAGCTATCAGCAATGCTGAAAACACCCCAAGTGAACTCTTTTGTTAAAATATGAACTATTAGCAATGTTACCAGCTCATGTAACTATAACTTAAATCACACTGAATGTTTTGAAACTCATCCTATTTGCTGTTTTTGACCACAGTTCAAGGCATAGTTAGAGTGAAGATAAATTGATTAAAACAAATATATATTGCAAAGTAATGTATGGGAAACCATACACAACAAGGCTGATGTTTCTATCTCAGGGTGAGATTACATCCCAGAGACTCTATAGGTGCTTTTACATGGTGCCCCGCTGCACCACAGTTCTTTGTTGCGGTCTGTTTCACATTTTTGTGCCTCTCATCTGTGTGCTTTTACAGAGCACATTTCAAATTGATCCTGGAGAGAGTCTCGTGTGACCCTCCAGGATCCTCATGGTCTCGCACTATCACTGCCTCCCGATGCTTGTACGAGCAGTACTGTGCCCAAGTTCAGCTACTTACATTTCCTGACAGCACAAAGAAAGCTGAATTTAGGCAAGTAATCATTTTTGTGTAACATTTGTTAAAAATGCTGTAAAATGACTCGGAAAGTGGTGTTTATACTGGGCATGTACTTGTGCATATGCATAAGCGCATGCCCAGTATAAGCCCCACTTTCCGAGTCATTTTAAAGCATTTTTACTAAATGTTACACAAAACTGATTGCTTGCCTGAGTTCAGCTTTCTTTGTGCTGTCAGAAAATGTAAGTAGCCGAACTCGGGCACAGTACTGCTCTTACGAGCATCGAGAGGCAGTGATAGTGTGAGATGATGAGGATCCCGGAGGGATCCGTGAGACTTTCACGGGCCACGGTGTAAGCGCTGCCACCTGATTACACAGCCACTAGATGCGCTTCACAACGATGTGCTGAAATGGAGAATACAGAAAAACAGGGAACACCGTTTCAGTGAACGCTCATTGCGGAAGATGTGCAAGTTGCCGTCACACACGAAAAAGGCAATGCTACAATTGATCTGCACCAGTCAGTGAGGTGCAGAGCCTGGCATGTAAAGGCACATTATGATGCCACATTATCACTCAATGGAAGCAGGGCCTTGTTGTGTATGGTGGCCCATACATTACTCTGTATGTGCACCTCCACAATCCTTTTAGCCTGTGGGCTCTAGTAGTCAGCTGGCAAACTGCAAGAATGGAAGCAAGTGCAAAGTGACAACCTTCACTGTTCTTGCCAATTTTTCATTCAAGATACTGACTAACATAAAACACACACACACACTATCCATATGGCAAAACAGATTAAATGCTCGATTTTTGGTGCTTTTGAGGTGCAGAGGTTTTTGAAGATATGGTCTTTTAAAAAAGGAAGCAGGCAGCCGCTTGTAGCAAACATAGATGCCCCTTTAGATAACAGAGACTTTATTTACACAAGCTGTCTTGTCATGCAAGCAAATTAGTTATGGAAATTGATTTTCTGGACTAAAATGGCCCTGGTACAATCAAGGCTTATGGGGAATTAGTACATTATTTCCAGCTGTTTAAGGCAGCTACTGAGACTATTATTTTTGTTTAAATCATCTATGCCTATTTCCATTAGAGATGCTGGCACTATCTCAGTCTCAAATCACCCAGTGCAGATAGATTGCTGAATGCATCTCATCTAATGGAGAGTAGTTCTGTCCCTCAGTTTGGATCTCTGCAGATAGAAAGGGTCAAAACAGGTCCTTCAGGTCAACTGAACATGAAGGTTACACATGCCACTGGTCAGTGCTAACTGGAAAAAGAAGGACCACAATTTATACTTCCAAACCTTATTTTTGACCAGAACATTAAAAGTAAATTTTCCAACACTAAAACTGCATGTTTAAAACTGACCCCATCTCTGTTGCTTTCTTTGAGGCTCTATGATTACTGTAACTAGTAAATTACATGCAGGCTTGTTCCATCTGATGGATTAACATGAGTAAATCTATGAATAGAGAAGCTGTTTCCTTGAAATGTACTGTGTTCATTGTGACGTTGAAATACTAACAAGTAAAAACTTACTTTTTATGAATTAGTCATTATATCCTGGGGCAAAGAAAAGGAAAATCCACCCACATGGGTGTTCCTCATAGAAAGCAGCCTGACTTCAGTACTCACTTTGATCATATTTACTCAAAACAGAGTTTGCTCTGCTTTCTCTCTGTGTCCATATTTCAAAATGGTTGATATTAAATACTATAAGGAGATATAAAATAAATTTGAAGTGGGAAAACTAAATTATACCAGAATTCATAAATGTGTGTTTGTTTCCATTGGTTTCACCCAGCAGAGCTTCTCGTTTCTGTATGTCCTACTCACAAGAACTAGTAAATAGTCCTAGCCATTAATTTGTGAGCTGAGAAAAATGAATAACCCTGGCTAGATGAGATTTTCATGGAACTTCTTACAATTTAAAAAAGGCTTCCAGTTCAATTCATTTTTCTTAAGTAGGGCACAGCATTAATTTCAGATTTAATACACACTAAGATTGCAGAAATGTTATGCAAGTTACAAAACTGCCCGAATTAGAGGAGCTAGTTTTCTCCAGGTGTATGTATGTGTCTAACTAGTTCATTAATAGCCTATCTAAAAAACACATCCCAAGAACAGACATTTACATATACACATATTATTTACAGCATGCTAATGTTTCTCAAGTTAGAATTTTATGTTTTGCCATCCCTAATTTAAAGCTTCTTAGAAACCTAATAAGTCCTATACATCACATTGTTCAAAGTCAGCTATTGATGACTAGGTAAACACACACTTGTCAATGCCAGACATGTTTGCTTGCATGCTGTTACAAGCTAGAACAACAAAATCTTGAGGCTATGAGAGGACCTTTCTTACCCCCAGTAGCCGTTGTTTCTTGGACTTCGAGTACACCAGGCTAAGGAGTATAGTCCACCATATTCAGCACTGGACATGTGCACTGTGCAGCACTTAGCACAAGGCCAGCTTTGGGACAATATTCAGAGAGGGGAGACAGATGAGCTTATCCCCCATGTTAACAGGGTAGGGGTTGGGTTAGAGGCATGGGAGGGGAGAGTAGTGGAGGGGGAAAAACCAGGGAACGGTAAGGAAGGAAATGGGGTGGAGGGTGGTTATGCTGAATGCGAGGAGCCTAGGTAATAAGTCAGCTGAGTTGCAGGCTCTCCTGGCAGTGGGGAAGGTGGACTTTGCAACCATTTCAGAAATGTGGGCCACCCAGTACCAGGACTGGGATATGATGATCCCAGGGTATAGAATTTTCAGGAAAGATAGGACTAAGGGGAAAAGGGGAGTGACATTCCATGCATGGGAAGGGATAAGGTGTAGAAGGGAGGAAGGGGAGGAAGGCAGGACAGAGGCCCTGTGGATGCAGTTTCAGGACTGGAAAGGTAGGACACTGAGAATGGAGGTATTATACAGACCACCAGCACAAGGGGATGACCTGGATAGAGAGTAAGCTGAGCAAATCAGAAGGGTCTGTAGGAAGGGTAACACAGTGATGGTGGGGTACTTTAACCTACCTGGGGTGGATTGGAGCACTCCAGCCTCCGCTAATGCAAAGGGAGCAGATCATATTAGAAGCATTTCAGGACACCTTCCTGGTGCAGTTGGTACATGAGCCGACTAGATTAGAGAGGACACTGGACCTGGTACTTTCAAATGGAGAGGCTGTAAGAGAACTGGGGGTGGAGGACCCTCTGGCTAGGAGTGATCACCACTCAGTGTGGTTCATTCTCAGTGGGGCCTGATTTATGACTGGGCATAAGGTACGCACAAAATGCATGTACCCCACCCATGGAGCTGCGCACCTGTGGACAGATGCGCCAGTACCGGCATTGACAAATACCAGTCACCTGTCCGCAGCCCTGCCCCCCTGGTGCATCGGTTCATGCAGGACGGGCACAGGCGGTGTCACGGACCCAGCCTGGCATCCAATCAGATGCCCAGCATGGGTCCACCAGTGGATCCCTTGCATGGCAGGGCATGCGTTGGCAGCATGCCATGCGGATGTCTGAGGGGCAGTGCCTGTGGCAGGGTTATAGTGTCGCCGGCCCTCAACATTGGCACCAATATGAAGCCCTGTGATGGGGGGGCATGCCTGCCAACAGGGGGTGAAGGGACACATTCTTCGGTAGTGGGAAGGGGAGCTGGCATGTGGTGCCGCTGGGGTGGGCAGGTGACAGCTGTGCCCGGTGCCCCTGTGAGGGGTAATGGTGTTGTGGGTGTTGGCAGTGGGTGCACTGCATACTGCTTGTGTGGGGGAGGGTGGTGGCAGGCAGCCATGACCTGTGGCCCTGGTGCTTTGGTGAGCTGTTCACCCAGTCCTGCGGAATGTGCGCATAGCGCATAGGGGGTTTATGGCTGGGTCTCCCTGGTGTACCCTGTGACCCCCTATGCACCCCCACAGTCAGCACTATGTGCCTTAGTGCATGACACGTAGTGCCAGCATGCCCCTCGCCCACTCCAGCGTGGTGCGCATTGCATGGTCAGGGAATCGGGCATGTATTTCCTGCATGACCCCCTTCGTGCATCCCGTGTGGGGGTGCAGTTGGTGCAGGGTGGCTACTTGCCCCAGATACGCATGTGTAGCCACTCTACACCATTCTTGCATAGGACCCAATATGGGTAGGGAAACGGGGGGGGTACCGGGATTAGGGTAATTAACTGTAAAAGGGTCGACTTTAAAAGGATGGGGGAAATTTTGGGTAGGTCTCTGGCAGGAATGCAACCAGACATGGATGCTACTCAAAAATGGGATATTATTAAAAAAGGGCTGACGGAGGCTACTGGAACTTGTACAAAGACACAGAGTAAGAAGGGAAGGGCAAAGAAGCCCAATTGGTTGACTCAAGAGGTTATGGAGGGGGTGAAAGCCAAGAGGATGACGTTTCAGAAACTCAAGACATCAGGTGAGGGATTGACAAGGATGAGTATACAGAGAAGTCCAGGGAGGTTACCAGGCCAGTCAGAGTGGCCAAGGCTTCAAGGGAGCTGAGACTGGCTCAGGTTACTAAGGAAGGAGAAAAGGACTTCTTCAGATACATTAGAAAAAGAAGGAACAACAAGGACCAGATTGTGAGGATTATTTATTTATTTTATTTTATTTAGTTTTTGTTGACCGGGTAACAGCACTAGACATATCCTGCCTATTTTTAGGCACAACCCGGGGGAGGGGGATACAGATGAATGCCAACTGACCTTGAACCAGAGTAAGCTGTTGGTGGTATTTTTAGTGAATGAGGGAAATTTGGCCCGGACACCGGGGAAATTCCCCTACTCTTTTCAATAAGTGCCATGGGATCTTTAACATCCACCTGAACTACCACCAATCCAGGCAGATGGAACCTCAGTTTAACGTCTCATCCAAGGACGGCACCTCAAAAGGAAGGAAGGACAGAGGGCGGGTAGAAAAGGGGGTGGATCAGGCAGAGGCATTAAATGAATACTTCTACACTGTGTTCACAAAGGAGATGGGGGGCAGATACCCCAAGGGAATGGTGGAGTAGGTAGTCGGGAAGGGGATGATTGACGTAGGGATTACAGAGGACAGGGTTCTGGAAGTGTTAAGGGCACTGAGGGTGGACAAGGCACCGGGACCAGATGGCATTCACCCTAGGGTACTCAGGGAGCTAGCAGAGATCCTGGCAGGACCACTGGCTGACCTGTTCAAAACCTCTCTGGACACAGGATGCATACCACAAGACTGGAGATTGCCCATGTTGTGCCCATTCACAAAAGTGGCCCTAGGGATGAACCAGGCAACTACAGACCAGTGAGCCTCACATCAATTGTGGGGACGCTCATGAAGACAATCCTAAAGGAGAGGCTAGTGACCTTTTTGGAGTACAATGGTCTCCAGGATAGCCAACAACATGGGTTTGTCTCAGGCAGATCCTGCCAGACAAATCTAATTGAGTATTACCACTGGGTAACTAGGGAGCTGGACAGGGGCCATGCACTGGATGTCCTGAATTTGGACTTCAGCAAGTCCTTTGATTCCATGCCACATGGGAGGCTGCGGGGGAAGCTGGAATACATAGGGGTGGGAATGAAGATGACCAAATGGATCATCAACTGGGTGAATGGAAGGCAGCAGAGGGTGGTGGTGAGGGGGGACTCTGATTATCAAGGGAAGTGATGAGCGGGGTGCCATAGGGATCGGTACTGGGACCAGTGCTGTTTGGGATTTACATAGCTGATCTCTCACGTGGAATCTGGAGTAGGATCAGTCTGTTTGCCGATGATATGAAGATGGGAGCTGTGGTAGATGACATCGAAGTATGGAAGGGGCTGCAGGAGGATCTGACCAAACTGCAGAAGTGGTCAGAAACATGGCAGCTGGGATTCAATGCCAAGAAGTGCAAGGTACTGCATTTTGGAGCTAGGAAACGGGAGTAGCTATCAGCTGGGAAGGGTGCAGCTGAAAATCACTGTGGAGGAAAAGGATCTGGGGGTGCTTATAACAGGCAGCATGAACAGCTCAGCTCAGTGCAGGAAGGTGGCAGCAAAAGCCAACAGGATGCTGGGGTGTATAGCAAGGGGAATCTCCTCCAGAAATAGGGAGGTGATCCTTCTCTTGTACAGACCTCTGGTCAGGCCACACCTGGAGTACTGCATGCAGTACTGGCACCCATTCCTGAAGAAGGACATAAAATTGCTGGAGGGGGTGCAACGTAGGGCGACCAAGATGATCCGGGGATTGGGGGGAAAGTCCTACAGGGATTGATTGGGCGAGCTGAACATGTACTCCCTGGAGGAGAGGAGAGGTGATTGAAATTTTTAAATACCTTAAGGGGATAAATAAGACTAATACAGAAGGGAAGTTCCAGCTTAAAAGAGGGAGGGATATGAGAGGGCATCAGTTGAGCTTGGAGGGGGGGAGTATTCAAGATGGAAATCAGGAGACATTTTTTCACTGAACGGGTGGTGGACAGGTGGAATGCTCTGCCTGAGGAGGTGGTATCCTGTAGAATGGTGGGAGGCTTTAAGAGGGGTTGGGACAGGGTGAGGGGGGTTGTGATGAACAGGGGTGGGGAGAGTGGGGCAGCTGCAAGTTGAGGGGCTAGCTGCACAATTGAGCAGACTCAATAGACCATAGGGCCTGCTTCTTCTGGCATTTTTGTATGTTCGTACAATCAGCACGCTTCTGCTGGAGCATGCTAACTGTTTGACTATGGGTCCATGTCGGTGCAATGCATAGTGACTATTAGTAATGCTAACACAGCCTGAGACTGAATATGGCTCTCAGGAACCCAATGAAGATAGTGCAGGCCAAACAGGGTAGTGCCAGGTCTCCTATGGGCCATATTCAGCCCTAACAAGCTAATGTGTCCTATAATGAAAAAAACAAGGCTGGTTCTGCTCACTCAAACTCAGTTTTTAGGTGACTGGGAGTAACATAGTGAGGTGCTAGATGGCATGGGCATTAACAATGAACAACCCCTTATAAAACAAACTAGTAAAGGATCCTACAGAAGACATTATGAAAGTAATACACTGTGCATTTGAAAAAGCAAAATAAAAAAAATGGATAACAAATACAGAAAGGATGTGTCTAACAGTGAAAAATCCAGTGAAACCAACCATCTATCTACTGCTCAAGGTACATAAGAATATAGAAATATTCATTGTCTAAATGTGTAGATTATTTGGGCAGGCAGTATAGCCTAGAGGTTAGAGTAATGAGCTTGTTAGATCCAGCAGACCTGGATTTGATTCTTACAACCTCCACTTGCATAGTGTGTAACTGTGAGCAAGTCACTTAACTACCAAGTGCTCCTAGGTCACCCCTGAAAACAATCACTTGTATTTAGTGGGCTTTGCCCGGTTACCAAAGAATTAAAATATCACATGGAAGACCTATCTCAGCACAGCTGAAATACACTATCTCATTTTCAGTACGGTCCTGCTTTTACACATTCTGTCACAGAACCATTCTCTAAATTTGTGGAGTATCTTTTAAGGCCCTTTTTGAGTCCGCAAAAGTCATTCATGGAGGATACAAGAGCAGTACTTAATCAAGTATCTCTCAGTGAATAGATAGTACTGGCGACCTTCAATATTGAAAGCATATAAAATAATTTACACCATGTAGATGGTCTGTCAGTTCTACAGAGCATGCTGGGAGGCAGGGCAGATAAGATACATGCATGTCCCAGCCCGAACCACCATCCTGCAGCTGTTTTGAATATTTCTGGGGGTCTGGTGCCCCCATAAGGCATCTGATTCCCTCCTGACTTGCCTGATCAGGACCCTCCTCTTGCTCCCCTCTTTGCCCCAGTCTGCTAAGGAAAACCATGGCAGTAGTGATGACAAGAAACACAGCTCACTACCTCAGCCATTTGCTGTGTGACTGTCCTGAATTTTGTAAGTGCTGTAGAAAAACAGTTTGACTATCAGTGAGCGATTGTGAATGCTGTAGAACAGATGTTTGTACAATATGCATGATTGCTCAGTGACTGTCAGATGGCAGCTGGGCAAGGTGGTGAGTGGAGGGCTGTGCCAGTAGCCATTATTATTGTCGTAGTTCAGTTTATGTGACCAGGGTGAGGGGAGTTGCAGGGAGGAGGATTTGAGTAGCCAGGTCAGGAGGGGTTAGATGCCCTTATGAAGGAGCCTGCTAGATCACCAGGAATATCCCAGGCAGCTACAGGGTGGGCAATGAAGCAGATTTTACAGTTTATTTTTCCAAGACAAATCAGCTTACATGCAGCATTTCCTTTTCAGTGGGATTCTGCTCTAAGGTTCTGCTTTTACACAGTTTTACAATTAATTTACCCAGGATAGCCCAGCTGAGATGAAATATCTCATTTACATAGAAACATAGAATTTGATGGAAGATAAGGACCGCTTGGCCCACCTAGTCTACCCATTTCCCTACCTGATGGATAAGCTGCAGATTCTAGTTAATCAACAGCTTACTTCCTCCTACCCCCCCCTACCAAAATTGTCTTATGTCTGTCCCATGCATTCTTGAATTCCCCCACTGTTTCTGACTCCACAACCTCCTCAGGAAGGCTGTTCTGTGCATCCACAACCCTCTCTGTGAAAAAATACTTTTTGTAGAGGGATCCTGCTTTAACCCATTTTTACACTATACTTACCTATGATAGCTCAGCAGAGATGCAATATCTCATTTTAAATGGGGTCCTGCTTTTACCCATTTTTACACTATACCTTGACCTATGATAGCACAGCAGAGATGCAATATCTCATTTTAAATGGGGTCCTGCTTTTACCCATTTTTACACTATACTTATCTATGATAGCACAGCAGAGATGCAATATCTCATTTTAAATGGGGTCCTGCTTTTACCCATTTTTACACTATACTTACCTATGATAGCACAGCAGAGATGCAATATCTCATTTTACATGGGGTCCTGCTTTTACCCATTTTTCTTTATATATTTGTTTGATTTACCAGGAAAGTGGGCTAGGTTAAAAACTCATTTCCAGCCACACCTGGGGAAGGGGAAAGACAATAGGAATAAACTTTCTTATACAAAAATTAATTAAAATGTTAAAACGTACAATATACAAATAGTCTCAGCACTGACGTACAATATATACAATACGCACATCTGATCCAGCCATAAATCTACAATGTTAATCTACTATCCTCAGGTAATACCAGAACAGCAGCAACCTGACTGTACCTCCAAATAGTTCCTCACACTGGTTTAAAATGCATTTTTCTTTGTATCCATCTGTATTCACATTTTTATTAAGTCATTTAATAATATAGGACCATGACTAGTCATTGAACGTTCTGCAGTCTTTGTGTTGGTCCTATTCTCCTGAAAATAGTTTGTTGATAGTTTCTCATAATGACCTCATTTTATTGTTTCGTTTGAATTTGTTACACGATACTACCGGTGTTTCTAATAAACTTTATGCATGAACACCAGTGTTACATTTAATTTTCCCTGGCTAGGTGGCATAACTGCTGAATTTTTATACAATTTACAATGATGTTCCTGATTTCGATAGCCAGTAGCAAATCTTATAATATTTGTAACCCCTCCTTCACAGAACTTTACTGATGGTACACTTTAAATTTCCTGAGCAGTTTAAATGTCTATTTTACTCACTCCTGGTTGAGCACTTCTGGTGCTTATCTCAAGCAGGCAGCAGGTTCAATCCAGGCTCAGATCTCAACTCCATAAACTACCCCTTCCCCCCCCCCGCCTGTCTAGGGGTTTTAGATGGAAATACAGTCTCTGGGAAAGGGAAGGGGTACCATCTCAACTGTTAGCACACAGGAGGGCACAAAACAAAGTACCTTAGAATTAAAGATTTGGGTTCCTCTTGGTGATGGCAAGATCTCAGTTGAAATGCAGGCAAGCTGGTACTCTCCTCCCAACCCAAAGGGTGGTCACAGGATCCAAGTCTTAGTTGTAAAACATTTGGTTAGGCAGGCAGCACAGCCACACATTTCCCAAACGTTCAAAATGACTCAGTCCCAAACAAGGTTTCATTGCAGTCAAGCATTATTTATTGTTCTTCCAAAAGCTCATGCTGTACACACAACAATCCTAAGGATCCTCTTTTAAATTCTAGCATAGTTTCCACATTTTCTGTGGCACTCAGCCACGGTATAGTTTCTTGGGGGATCAGGGTTTGAATCTGGACCCTACGCACTTCTCAGTTTCCCATATTGAGCCAAATGGGCTCTGATCCCCTCAGGACCTTTTCTCTGTCCCCTTTAGCTGCTTTTCCATGGATTCCCTTCCCACACCTCTCAACCTTTGGTACCCCAAATGTGGAACATTGTCTGTCAAAATGTGGAACAAATGAGCAAAATGTGGAACACAATCAAATCTTTACATAAGAAGCTCAAAATACTGTTAAAATGTTGACTTTATGTTTAGAAAGTCTGTTATTAATTGAATAATATATTTTTTGCGTCATTTACTATGGACTTTTGCTTTCAAATGTTGACTTTGAATGTGGAACAAGTCCTCCCAATGTGGAACAGGGAGCTTTTGTGAAGTAAAATGAGGAACGTTCTTCGTAATGTGGTACAGTTGAGAGGTATGTCCCCTCCTGTGGGAGTGGAAGCAAAATATCTGAAGTCAGACAAATACTTTCCTCTCAAAAGAGAGGGGGTATGATGTTAAACAGTACCGGTACTACCAGTACTTTCCTCTAGTGGTCTCTGCCCCTGTAGATCCTCTGGCAGGGTTCTCACAAGGCAGGGCCTACACTCTCTTCACATTAACAGTCCCAAATTCCCAGCAGCACTTTACCTCGAGTGGACACTTCAAGCAAAGGGGTAGCTCTTCTACCTACCCCACTGGAGACATCACTGCCACCTCAGTCAATGGGCTTCCCATGGCAGCCACTATCTCCTTCTGATTTAAGAGTCTAGCAGGCTCTTTGTGACTTTCTTCGTTGCTGCTGCTATCTCCTGACTGTTGCCCCACCCAATGCTCATAGGTGTTCCTCTTCATCTTTTGGGACCAGGGGGCAATCTCCCCACCCTCGGGCCCGGGCCTTTCCGGCTCTGACTGTAGGCTTCCTTGCGGGCCTGCGAGATGGCACTCCGCTCCTCTTTGAACTCTCCTCAGTTTCTAACTCACTCTTTTGCGCTGGTTGGCACTTGAAAAACAAAACACGTGTGCATGCCTGAGCAATGCCCAGTGTGCGCACTCGCACCTCCCCTATGCCGGCAGGACATCGCAATGGTAACCCCTGATTCTGGCGCAGTGGTTACATATTATTAAATGTAGCCATGTATCATTGTAGCAATGATTCTGATACGTTTAATAATAATATTAAGTTGTATCCTAGTGCTGGTAATAATATTTGATGTGCTATTGCTGTTTTTTTTAGCTTGTACAAACTATTTCTAGTTGTATAATAAAAACTCAATAAATAATAAACTTTATTTAATTAAGCACCTTTCAAGTACATCAAGGCTCTGTACATAAAAGTTAATAAAATCCATAATATAAAACAGCAACGTAAAACAATCAATAAAATCCATTTTTCGGTCTAGTTAACTAGAACAGACCTGGTGACATAAAAAAGTTTTAAGTGTCTGTTTAAAACCCTCCACGGTCACGCACTCCCGAAGCTGATGGGGTAGAGAATTTCAGAGGGCTGGGGCTGCGTACATAAAAGCATGGACCCTGGAAGATTTTAAGGATACTTTCGGAATCTCTAGCAACCCCTCATCAGCGAAGCAGAGCCATTGCTCGGGGCAATAAGGTAGCAGAAGCTCTTTCAGTTAGTCTGGGCTGAGTCCGTGTAGGGCTTTATACATCATTAATCCGACTTTGAAGGTGTTCCATCACTGAAACGGCAGCCCATGCAGTTCGCACAGCACCGGTGTGATGTGACATGGCTGGGGAGTCCTCATCAAAAACCGGGCTGCAGCGTTCTGCACCAGCTGCAAGTGGCAAATATCAACCCCCAGCAACCCTAAGTAAAAATAGTTGCAATAATCAAGGTGTGAGGTCACGAAGGCATAGCTCAGTGTGGGAAGGTCACTGGACGGAACAAGGTGCTTGATCCTAGTGATGTTCCTAAGATGGTAAAAGGAAGACATGATGACTGCCAATGCCTGGGATCGCAGTGTCATCCCGTCATCAAGCACCACCCCTAGGTCCCACACCCATTCAGAAGTAAGGAGCTGGAAGCCCCCCAGGAAAAGACCCGAAGGCTGACCAGCCCCTGACCCCCTATCTGGTGACCTAGATCCACAGCCATCACCTCAGTCTTTCCCGAGTTCAACTTCAACCATCTGGAATTCATCCAGTCCTGGATTTCAGCGAGGCAGTTACTAAATATAGAGAGAGAGTACTATCCTGGTCAGTTGCGAAAGGCAGGTAGAGCTGGGTATTATCAGCATAGTAGTGAAACCTCAGTCCATACCATCTTGCAATATCTCCGAGTGGCAGCATATACACTGCAAACAACATGGGGGACTGCACTGAGCCCTGAGGGACCCCACATAGCAGAGAGAGAGAGGATCAGAGGAATAAATCCCCAACATCACTCTCTGAGTTCTGTCAGTGAGGAAGGACTTAAACCACCTGGGGATTGTACTAGTCAGGCCACAGAGGAACCTCAGGCACTCAAGCAGCACCCCATGATCCAATGTGTCAAAGGCTAAAGAGAGATCAAGGAGCACCAAGATGGAGCAGTTTCTCAGATCTCTCGCTATCAGGAGGTCATTGAACACCTGAACCAGTGCAGTTTCAGTATTGTGCCTCTTTCAAAAACTGGATTGGAGAGGTTCATAGATGTTATGGATGGTCAAGTGGTTCTCCAGTTGTATAGCTACTACCTTCTCAATTACCTTCCCCACAAAGGGGAGGTTAGAGATTGGTCTGTAGTTAGCAATAGAGTCTGGGTCCAAAGAAGCTTTCTTCAGGAGGGGTGTCACCACTGCCTCATTCAGGGAGCTGGGAAACTCACCTGAATCAAGGAAGCACCAGACTATCTATGCCAGGACCGGGCCGATGATGTTACAACAACCCTTAATCAGAGAAACTGGGCCTGGATCCAAACTACAGCACGTAGGGTGCATACCCTGGACAGTCCGCATGACATCCACGAACTCCAGCTGGTCAAAGGTACTCCAGAAAAAATGAGGGACAGTGGCTGGGCACCGATCAGTAGCATCCCCATAGAGCGAGTCAAATGGATCTATGTCCTGATGTCAGCCACCTTATCCACAAAGAACTGAGCAAGCTCATCGCACTCCAACTGCAAAAAGGCTCTTCAAGACTGCAGGCAGGCTGGGCTGTACAGCCTGTCTACAGTTCAAAAGAGCTGACCTGGTCAGTTCTGAGTGGCAGCAATCTCCCCGGACAGGAACTCTGCCTTCTTACAGGAGATTGCTGATTGGTAAACTTGATAATGTTCTAACAATCTATAGTGGTCGCACTCCAAGGCAGATTTCCGCCAATGACGCTCTAACCTTTGTCTAGTCGCCGCAACTCCCTCAAAGTCCCATCAAACCCAGGGGACCGAGGGCGAAGGGAGAGAGGATGAACACGGAGAGGAACAATAGAATCCAGGGCTGTGGCAATGGCCTTGTTATAGGCCAGAACCAAAGCTTCTGGATTCCCGCTTGCCACAGGAAACTCTGAGAGGTCAAGTACGGCTGCTAGGCTTTCAGGGCTCACATCCCATAAAGGGCAGTATCTGACCATCTCCACAGGGGTAGGACTATGAAGAGGGGGTGCAAAAATTGAACCCCACGGTGTAATGATCGGATCATCTGACAGGTTCCACCCCCAAATCGGAGGCATCGATCCCCAGAAGAAAAACCATATCGAGGGAGTGACCGTGTTTGTGAGTAGCAGAGGTAATGATCTGTGTAAGGCCCAGTGATGTCATCAACTGGAGGAAGTGTTGTCCAAATTGTGAGAGTTCGTCATCAACCCAGGCGTTGAAGTCACCCAGGGCCATCAGCCTGGGTGCCTCAAATGCCATGTCAATCACAAAGTCCGCTACTTCCTAAAGGAATCGCTTTTCATCCCCAGGTGGATGGTAGATGAGGGTTATCCTACAGCCTACACCTGCTACTACAGTACACTCAAATGACCCAGGCTCCTCAACTGGTACACTTGTGAGGCCCAATTCGACCTTGAAACAGACTGCGACATCCCCTTCTGCGATCCAGTCTCAAGCAGTGTATCACTGAGTACCTGGCCGGAATTGCAGCCTCCAATGTGGGGCCAGCATTTTCATCCAGCCAGGTTTCGGTGATGCAAGCCAGATCTGTTGTCCCAACAAGATCTGCAATAATTTCAGTCTTGTTCTTGATAGATCTGAAATTACATAACACCACTTGAGTTGGACGGGTCTCCAGGGCCGCCTCAACTACTTGCCCACCCAAAGTGATGGTGTCCTTGGGTATGGAGACCAAACATGGAGGACCACGTTTCAGACTACATTTTGCCCCAGGGCGTCTTCTAGATCTAACTACCCCGATGTGAGGGCCCCGCTCATTCATCCTCTGTTGTTCGCACCCCCCATCCTTCTACGGGCAGTGCCCAGCACTCTACAGTGCTGACCAGATAGAAAACACCAAAGGGGGGGAGAAAGGGTGGAGGGCGCGGAGAGCAGAGGATGAATAGTGCACGACCTGGGGGAAGGCCTACAACACATTCTACAGGCTCAACATAAACAAAATGCACCAAGCCCATAAAAAGAAGAAAGTCCCCCTAAAACAAACCCAAAATCAAACACAATACACTACCCCGCAACTCTCACTTGTGGGAGCAGTAGACACAAATGACACAAAATAAATAAACAACCCAATACTAAACAATTGAATTAAACCCCCTTATTTGAAGCTCCCCCACTCTCTCTCACAGAGGGGAGAGATTCAAACAATACAAACAAACAAAACTGAAATATCCACCCCACCCCAACCAAAAACAATAAAAATACCCACCACCAACCCAACAAAACAATAATAAAAATACCTACCCCACCCCACCCAAACCAAAAACAATAATAAAAATACCCACCCCACCCCAACAATAAACAATAATACAATGAACAAAATAAGTTAAAATAATAAAAAGCCCCTTCTAAAGCTGCTCTGATATTTCAGTCCAAAATACAGAGTCTCAGATATGAGAAATCAGTCTCAGTGAGCAGCACAGGATCAGGAAGGGAGATGGTGTACCAGCCAACAGAAAAAAATCCCACTTTAATAGCTGCAAGTCAGAAAATAAAAACTAAACTGTTGGACTGAACCAAAACCATCAAATATGAAAAAATAAAATTAAAATTCAAGTACTCCCCCCCCCCACTGGGTGTACAGAAGACAAAGGATAAAGTCTGATGAGGATCAGCCCCCAGGCCCTCTCACTACCTGGGAGTACAGATAAAACAAAGGCACTCTCACTGCCCAAATGGTCATCAGAAAAGAAAAAATTCAATATCTGACCGTGAAATTTCTCAGCTGGTTCAATTCCATAGTAGGGACCTCCTGGAAAAGTCAGGATCCTGCACCAACGGTATCCCAACCCCAAAGGCCCTACCCGTGAGGGACGCCGCCAGAGATATCTGCCCCACAACCTCAGCACCTAGTTTGAACCAACCCACTGGTTGGCTCAGCGAAGGGCCTTGGAAGACTGTATGCCCACTAGCCAGTACCCTGACCAGTCCAGGCCCGGTCCACCCGAGCAAAGGCAGATTCCAACAGTTAGGCCAGCCACAAATGTAGGGTCTGACTGTCTGAGCAGGCAAGAGTTCGATTTATTCCATCAGGGACCACTCAACATGGAGCCACCTCCAGCCGACAACCACCTCCAGAAATAAAAGGAAGCCTTGACTCTTCAGTTGAACAAGCCGAAACTGTTCAGTTGGACAAGCTGAGACATGGGATATAATCCCTGCAGACTCCACACCACAACACGGGGTCCACTCAGCCAGGAACTCTCCCTTCAGGAATTTAATCCACACTCTTGTCCTGGCACTCACTTGACTTGGCTCAGCTCCACACCACAACCTCCTTTCTCCAATTAACAAATTAACAAACAGAGGTAGGATGGTAAAAACAAATGAAGAACAGGCAAAGCAAACTCTAGCAAACAGCAAACAGAGTGGAGCACCATACACTTCTCGCGTTACCGCTGCATACTACTGACAGGTGTCCCAATTTACTATTTACTTTTTTAGTCATTTTACTAATGTGTTCATTTAGTGATAGTGCCCTATCTAGTAGCACTCCTAAATAATTAAAGGTTGGTTCTATGTCATAACGGTGATCGCGGAATAGCGATTGCAGTTTTGGTACGTGTATTGTACATCACTGAAAATGAATTTTGGCGATGCACACTTGCAGCGAACAGCAAGAGGGCACCCGAGAACTATGTTTTTTTTTTTAATGAAGGGGATGCGGCTCCTGCACACCCCTACTACAGGATTCTCAACTCCGGGGGGGTGGTGCATGTCGGGAAGGGGGGTGAAATACTATAAAAAAATACAAGCTGCCTGCCATCAAAAAAAAAATATCACGCTGGACCCAAACCCTGCACCTCCCAACTGACCACCCTCCCCACCACGCTAGCGGACCAGCTAGGCAGCTGCCCACCACATTCCCTCCTACATACCTTCCCTCCCCTTCCTCTCCCCCCACGCATGTGCATGCTACCTGTCACCCTACCTCACCCACCCAGGCATACGGTCGCTACCCTGCCAGGTAGGCCTGAACAGAGGCGCCGTAATTCAGTCGCTGTTTTTGTAAGTGCTCAATTGTGGCTGCTTTGTTCACTGGGTACCCTAAAGGTTAACACCCCTTCCAGATTTACACCATTTTTCACAACTATCTTCATTGTATTTTCTTTTAGTGTTTGCCTTGTTCTAAAGACCATAGTCTTAGTTTTCTTCTCATTTAATAGGATCTTATTTTTTGCAAGCCAATCTTGTAACATACAAACATGCGAAATTGCAGCAGAAACAGGCCTCATGGTCTATCGAGTCTGCTCGAGCATGCAGCTAGCCCCTCATCATGCAGCTGCCCCTCCCGCTCCCCAATCCCAGTATCCCTTCCCCTTCCCCTGTCCCAACCGCTCTTGAAACTGCCCACCATCTTACAGGACACTATCTCATCTGATAAGGTGTTCCATTTGTTCACCACTCTTTCCGTGAAAAAATGTCTCCTCATCTCCCTTCCTGCACTGAGCAGAGTTGTTCATACTCCCTGTAATGATCACACCTAGGTCCTTCTCTTCTGTGGAGCTACCCAATTGTTCCCCATTCAAGTGATAATCCCTCCCTTGGTTCCTGGCTCTGAAGTGCAGAACCTTGCACTTCTTGGCATTGAACCGCAACTGCCATTTTTCTGCCCACTTCTGCAACTTAGTAAGGTCCTCCTGCAACCCCTTCCACCCCTCCACATCCTCAACCACAGCTCCCATCTTGGTATCGTCTGCAAACAGACTGATCTTGCTCCAGATCCCATGTGAGAGATCTGTAATAAAAATCCCAAACAGCTCCGGTCCCAGTACTGATCCCTGTGGTACACCACTCGTCACTGCTGTCAGTGATAAGAGGTCCCCCAACACCACTACCCTTTGCTGCCTCCCCTTTAGCCAGTTTGTGATCCATTTCACCATTTTTGGTCCCACCCCCACATATTCCAGTTCCCCCCAACCTCCCATGTGACACTGAATCAAAGGCCTTGCTGAAGTCCAAATACAGGACGTCCACTGCATGGCCCTTATCCAGTTCCTGCATCACCCAGTCATAGTACTCTACAAGATTTGTCTGGTAGGATCTGCCCACTATAAATCCATGCTGTTGACCATCCTGGAGACCGTTTTCCTCCAAGAAGCTCACTAGCCTCTCTTTTAGTATGGTCTCCATGAGCTTTCCCATGATCAATGTGAGGTTCGCTGGTCTATAGTTTCCTGGTTCATCCTTTGGGCCATTTTTGTGGATGGGCACCACATGGGCCATTCTCCAGTCCTGTGGTACACATCCTGTGTCCAAAGAGGTATTGAACAGGTTGGCCAGTGGCCCAGCAGGACCTCTGCCAACTCTCTTAGTACCCTAGGGTGAATGCCATCAGGTCCAGATGCTTTGTCCACCCTTAATGCCCTCAACCCATCTAGTACCCTGCCCTCTGTAATCCCTACATCTGTTGTTCCCTTCCCTTTACCCACCCACCCTCACCTGGGGTATCTGCCCCCCTCTCTTGCATGAATACAGAGCAGAAATATTCATTCAGTGCCTCTGCATGCTTCTCCCCTTTCTCCATCCACTCCCCATCCTTCTTAATCCTCACCAGCTGATTCCTGCTCTAGTCTCAGCTCCCTGGACGCCTTGGCTGCCCTAACCAGTTTGGTAACCTCCCTGGACTTCCCCATGTACGTATCCTTATCTTCATCCCTCCCCGATTTCCTGTACTTTCAAAATGCTGCCCTCTTGGCCTTCACCCCTTCCATAACCTCCTGTGTCAGCCAGCTGGGTTTCTTTGCCCGTCCCTTCTTGCTTTTCTTCCTAGTGCAAGATTCTGTTGCCTTTGCCAGCCCTTCCTTTATGATGTCCCATTTCTGGTCTGCAACCATGTGTGGTTGCATTCCTGCCAGGTGCCTGCCCAAAATTGCCCCCATCTTCTTAAAGTCTGCCCTCTAAACTCAATCACCCTTGTACCCATGTCCTCTGCTTCCCTCCCCATGTTGAGCATGAACCATACTGAATAGTGGTCACTCCCAGTCAGTAGTTCCTCCACTTCCAGATTCCTTACAGCTTCCCTGTTATCCAGTACAAGGTCCAGAGTCCTTCCTAAATGAGTCGGCCCCTGGACCAGCTGTGTCAGAAAACTGTCTTGAAATGCTTCTAGCAGGACTCACTCAGTTGCACTCGTGGTGGATGGGGTGCCCCACTCCACCCCCGGTAGGTTGAAGTCCCCCACCACTACTGTGCTACCCTTCCTGCAGACTCTCCTAATTTGTTCAGCTAATTCCCTGTCCAGGTCAATCCCCTGAGCTGGTGGCCTGTACACCACACCCATCTTCAGTGTCCTATTCTTTGCATCTTGTAACTGCATCCATAGTGCTTCTGTCCTCCCCTCCTCCCCTTCCTACCTTACACACTTTATCCCCTCCCTTACATAGATCACCACTCCCCCCATTTCCCCTTAGCCCTATCTTTTCTGAATAACCTGAACCCTGGGATCATCATATCCCAGTCCTGGTACTAGGTGGTCCACATTTCCATGATGGCCACAATGTCCACCCCCTCTTCTGCCAAGAGAGCCTGTAACTCCACTATTCTATTCCTTATGCTTCTTGCATTCAGTGTGACCACCCCCATCTTGTCTTCTCCCCTTCTCTACCCTACCCCTATTCTTCACCCCCCCTTTATCCCTCCCTCTGCTGCTTCCCCACTGCCTTTACCCACAACTAGGGGAGTGAGCTCACTTGGCTCCCGTTTCTGTACCCTTTTCCTATCAGCAGTCCCCTCACCACTACCCCATCCTAGTTTAAATCCACATTTGTTGATATATACCCCTCTATTCCCTGTTTTAGTACTCCCTTCCCCTCCCTGCTCAAATGTAACCTGTCCCCTGCATATAGGTCACTATTGCCCCAGATTCTGCCCCAGTCTGACACTAATCTATACTCCCTGGTGTGGCACCAATCCCTCAGCCACTCATTGAACTCCTCTATCCTTTTTTCCTTCTGATTTTCCATGGTGCCGGAGTACCTCAGAGAATGCCACCAACCCCCCCACTTTCTCACATTGCTTCCTGCCCATCCCCTTGAACCTCCCCTTTACCACCTCTACCATCTCCCCCGCCAACTCATTTGTACCCACGTGCATCACTATGTGAGGTTTCTCCCTTCCCCTCCATATGCACTTCAGAAGTGCTTGCCCTGCCCTGCCCGTGGTCAACCCCGGAATAGCCTTGACCCAGATGCGACTGTGCCTTTCTCTCCTTCTGCCCCATCTGACCCCTTTCATTATAGAATCCCCCAGGACTAGTAACCCACTATCTTCTTGTTTCGTACCCTCTCCTCCTGTTTTCGCTTTCCACATTTCCAGAGTCCACACTGCCCTGCTCCTTATTACCTCTATTCACGCCATTTGTGACTCCTACATCTTTGCACCATTTCCACCTCTTCCTCCACCTCTATCCTGCTCTTCCACTCCCCCCTTCTTCCTTTCCCAGCCTGACACCTGGGCCTTTACTATCCTTCTCTTCCCCTTCCCCCACGATCTCCAACAACTCCACCACCACCTCCGATGACAACACTGCAAACCTAATACTTGCTACCCCCACAGTGGTGCTCATCTCCTCCTTCCCCCTGCCCTGAGCCTTCCCTCTGTTTACTGCCCCTCTGCTCTCCTCACCCACCACTCCTCTTCCTTACATCCTCATGGGATTTAGCCCTGCTGTTCCTCCTCCTCTGCTTCTCTCAGCTACTCCTCTCCGGGGTCCCTCCTTCCCCAGCCTCTCCCTTCCTTACCCTCTCCAGCTCCCTCCAGAGCCCCTGTGCTTCCTCTTCCAGTCTCCTCAGCCTGTAACAAATTGGGCAACCTCCCAGTTTCCACAGTATATTTATCCAAAAAGCTGCCCCACAACCATTAGACACCACTATCATCCCGATACCTGCCCCCCTCACTCCATGGTGTCTACCATTCTATCCACTATTCCGATGTCTCCCACCATTCTTATTCATGCCCCTCCACCACCGGTGCAATCCCCCCCATAATGCCCCATTTTCCTTCCATCCATTATTCACCCTTAACGTAAACGTAACCTCAGTTCCTTATCACACAGTCTGTACAGCAATAGCTGGATACCATATGTGACCCTACTAGCTTGCTTCTGAGTCCTTCTTTACCCCATTCTCACTAGCTTGCTAGTTCAGAAACGCTAGTTAACACATTTATATATGATCTTGCCAGTTTGAACTTTTAGACTTTCAATTTTAAAATATGCAGTTACCCGTCCTTAACCCAGGCTTGTCAGCTTGACTTTCAAATTTGCAACTTTAAAACATTTAAACTTTAAAATCCAACTAGTAAAAGCTTGAGAGTCTGAACTTTTCACCACCTGACTATTACATTTAAGAGTTAGTTCATATGGGCAGTTTGCGGCTCCCCAAGCTCCTCCCTCACAGCTCCCAAACCCCAACCCCCAGTGGCTTTCCAGCAACAGTCCTCCAGATAAAGAAAGATTTGAGCTACTCCCAAACCAACAGCAAACTCACAAAAAAATCAGTTACAGAGTTAAACTGACCCTCCTACTTCTCTCCACAAACAGCAGAATGAGCCTAATATACTAGCTGTATTTTTTCTTCTAGGTCTGCTCCTGTTTTCCCTGTGCAATATAGCACTGCATCATCTGCATATATTATGACAGACATTCATTGCAGATTTTAGGCAAATTATTTGTAAATATTGAAAACTGGAGCAAACCCAGAACTGAGCCCTGTGGCACTCCAGTATGAATTTCTCTTACAGTAGAGTGCACAGCTCCAATTTTAACCATCTGTTTTCTATTCATTAAGTACTGTCTACCCTTCTAATGTATAGTCACTCACTCCCATCAACTTACGTTTATGGATCAGAATGGGGTGGTCCACCATGGTCAGGTCGACAAAGACTCCTCCGGTAAATAACCCTCAGTCCATACCATTGCATATGTCACTTGTCAACCTGACCAAGGCTGTAGACATGCTGTACCCCCCTCTGAATCCATATTGATTGATTCTGAATTAAATGTTTATTTGTTTTCCAGGTATGTTGACAGTTGCCTAAATAACACTCTTTCTAATAACATAGCTAATACAGGAAGTACTGATATTGGTATATAATTAGTGACCGGTTGTTTGTCACCCAATTTATATATTGCTGTAATGATCACTGTCTTCCATTGGTCTGGCATTACATTTGTACATAATGATAAATTAAAAAGAAAAGTTACTGTTTTTATCAATTTATCTGCAGCCAGTTTCAACAGCCTAGGTGGTAACTCATCTACACCTGAACCTTTATTTCCATTCAGTCCCCTTGAGAGAGAGAGAGAGTGAAGAGAGAGAGAGAGAGAACTTCTCTTTCCCTTACCCTAAAAAAGTTACATGTTTGGGTACCAGTTTTATTATTATCTAGTGTGTCCTTTCCATCTGTTAATGATTTACTTTATTCTTAATTTCTTCTTTTTTGCCTACAGAATTTAGCCTTATTTGTTCCTTATATTGAGTCATGTCTGTAAAAAACTTATTAAACACATTTGGTATCTCCAATTCGTCACTTACTAATGTGTCCCCAACTTTAAGCTTATTTATCTTACTACTACTTCATGGCTGGTAGAATTCTTTAAAAGTTTCCCCAATAGTTTCTAGGATTAGTCAGGCTTTTCATTTGTTCTTCTTTATCGTGACTGCTTTATTTTTTTTATTTCTGTTTTACAAATGTTTCTTAATCTACGATAATTGTTTGAGTCATTATGCATACCTGTTTTTTATACTGCTTCCACAGTGAATGTCTGACTTTAAAGAAATCAAGAAGTCTAGCATTTACTCAGGGTGAACATTTCATTTGCACTCATTTTTTTTTTTTTGCAATATATTTATCCAGGATAGCCCAGGTGAGAGCCAATTTCTCATTTTCTATGGGGTCCATCTTTTACAATGTATTTTTCCAGGATAGAGCAGCATTAATACATGTTTTTCAGTGTGGTTCTGCTGTACTGAAGCCAAGTTTGTACACATTTTTTACTGTATATTTACACAGGATGGACCAGATGAGACACTGTATCTCATTTGCAGTGGGGTCCTGCTTTTACACAAAAATTGTGTGCCCATTGGGACAGTGTCACACATTGACAAGGTTTTCCATTATGCCATGCATTAGTGACCGTGCAAACTTTAACCATCAAACCACATACAATTTCTAAAATTCTCTTACTGGAGGACTACTCTGCTGTGGTTTGAGCATTAAAAAGCATTAGGAAATGGGATAAAATTAAATGACATAATGCAATGGGATGGTGAAGAACCTAAAACAGCAAGATGATGCAGTGGGCTACATTGAGGGTTACTTGTTCTAAAAAATATGTCTGTTCAGTCAGTGTCAAACATGGACAATTGTAGCAGTAATAAGGAAGAGTACGTTGCTATATAACAATGCTCAGATAAAAAAATAAAATGGTTGTATGCCCACAAAATATCAGTACAGAATCCCACAGCATTTGCTACTTGTTCCAAACAGTGTGTGCCCATTGGGACAGCACTACACATGGACAAGGCTTCTCATTATGCCATGGACAAGTGCTGCACAGCCTGATTTCATGGGCAACCTTGCCCATAAAATTATTTGTTCAGCCTGTGTATGCCTACCAGAAATTCACCAAACATCAATCTGAAGAAGAAGACTTAGTGAAGTCAAAAGTGCGGCATCCCACAGTGTGGGCTACTGGTTCCAAAAACTGTGTGCCCATTGGGACAGTGCCACACATGGACGAGGCTTCCCATTGTGCCATGAATAAGTGTTGCACAGATTGGTTTCATGGGCAATGCTGCCCCAAGAATTATTTATTCAGCCTGTGTAGGCCTGCCAAAAATTCACCAAACGTTAATCTGAAGAAGGCTGAGTGATGACAACAGTGAAGCATTCTACAGTATGTGTGTAGGCTACTGGTTCAAAAAAAAAAAAGAAAACTAATGGACACAGAAGCCCTCTTCATCCTCCTCCTCCTCCTCTGTCTTTACCCATACTGGAAATGTAAGAGGTTCATCATCCCTAAACCATGGCAAAAAAGGATTTAGAAAAAGGGCAGATTATTTTTTTTTAAAGTGAGCATCTCTACATTCTTGGTCGAAATGCATGTTCTCCTGTAGGTAACAATATTGCCTGCAGCACTGAAAATCCTCCCTGAGTATGTACTTGCAGGAAGGCAACCGAGGTGTTCAATAGCCACCTTTGTTAAACAGGGCCAAATGGTAATTTTCTGGTACCAGTACAATAGATGCTCATCTCCCTCTGCTAGTGGCACATTCTTATCCAGATAATCCTGCACCATTCTGTTTGCTGGCACTTCAGGCACCACTGTGTCAGAAACTGACATGCCATGCTTTTTCATCAAGCCATAGCCCAACAGTTGTCCCCATTGTGGTTTGTCATCAATGGCTCTCTTTCTGGGGGTGCAGTAGCAGCCACAGCTACAGTAGTAGCAGTAATAGGTTGACTTGGAGACACAAATGAGTGACACCTGTGACCTATAGTAGTAGCAGTAGAAACACATTAGGACCCTCCTTCTTCCCTCTCCTCCAACTGGCCTGTCAGTGCGATTGCAAAAAGGGATGAATATGAGTGCTGTTCATCTGCACTGTTTGTTCCTGTCCATGTTCTGTGCCGTACCTACAGAGACCAGATGGATAAGCCAGGCGTTACAGCACTGCTGATCCATACCACATTCTTGTGTATCAAGGAATGTCTCAAATGTCTTTGACCTGAGGGTCCAAGACAGTGGCCATGATGTAGTGGTCATTTACATGCATTTTTGAAATGAATGTGTCATTTCAGAAACATTATCGTATCCTTTCTACTAGATTGAGAGCAGTGGTATCCTCCTGTTCCTCATATGGAGTTTTCATGCGAATAAGCTGCAGGTTAATGAGGTCAATAAGGGGGAATACAAGGCTTAGATCAGCTGCATCAGCACTAACCACCCTTGTGGCCTCCACAAAGGGTATCAGCACAGTGCAGAGGGTCTCTATCAGGCACCACTGATTGGGGCTGATCTTTACATCTCCCTTGCCAATACCATGCTCAACGGCATACTGGTAGATAGCCTTCTGTTTTTCTCACAGTCTTTCCATCATGTAATAGGTGGAATTCTATTTTGTTGCCACATCCTGTTTCAGGTGATGGAAGGGAAGGTGTTTCCGCTGTTGAATATTTTGTAACAGCTTCCACACCTTTACAGAGTAGCTAAAAAGTGACTACAAATGTTTTTGGCCAGATCTGCACATGTCTGCACAGTGATGCCTTCTTCAAAAAGGAATCCATGAACAACCAGATTTATACAGTGACCAAAACAAGAAACATGTGTATAATCCCTATCGTTAACTGCCTTTACAATGTTCTCTGGTTTATCTGATACTAAAAATAACCTGGTGATAATGAGTGTGGTGTCAGCCACTCATCAAACTCCAGCTGAAGGAAGTGTAGCAAGTTTTCTCCACAATGGTTATTGACAAAGCCAAAAATACATAAAGCTGCCTTCTTATGGAAGTTTGAGGGCCCTGGTGACTTGCAGCTACCACTATAGCTGCTGCTTGCACTTAACCCAGAGGAGAAGGAGGAGGAGGAGGAAGAGGAGGGAAAGAAGAGAGGAAACTGACCCAATGTACAGTTACTGTAATGTTAGCAACAGTCTTTTTTATTTTTGCTCCCCCTTTTCCAGCTAGGCCCTCCTTCATGCCAGTTTCTCCATACTCATCACCCAGCTTCTCATGAGCTTACCTTTCTACTGCTTCCTCCACTTACCACTTCCTCTCAGCAGAGAGCAGCAGGCTAAGCCTCATGACACTTGAGACAGGTCCCAGATTGGAGGACAGAAGAAGAAGAAGAAGAATCAGCATTTATATAGCACTTTTCATACATCCAAAGTGCTTTTGGTAGAAGACTTGGTTTGCTGGCCAAGGCACCTAGCTTCACTTGAGCTCTTTCCTTCTAAGACTGCTTGAAAGGCAGAGTAGAGAAACTTACCAGAGCAAGGGAGAAGGATTAAGACTTAGTTTGGCTAAGCAGATTTACTGTGTGGTGTTTTTATTTCTAGGGACATGGATATGTTGTTCATCCACACTCATTGGCAGGTATCCTTGCCGCTTTAAATCTTGCCGGAAGGTCTTCAAGCTTGCTCCTCCCACCCACCCGGGTGGTATAACTCTCGGCTCCGCCCCATGACGCCAGATCTTCCTTACCGCTTGGAAGCTCAGGTTCCCTCCTTAACACTCTGCGTTTGAGACTGGTTCCTATTTCTCCGTTTGCGGATTTAAAAATAATTTTGCGAAAAAGACTTCAGTCTTCAATCCCTCACGGCTGCGATGGACAAATCGACTCCCGGATTTTGGAGATGCCCCTGCGGGCAGAAGATGTCTCGGACGGATCCACACTCCACGTGTGTCTACTGCTTAGGCCTCGAGCACGACCCGCAGGATTGCGACCTGTGCTCATGTTTCTCGGCCTATGTCCTCGAAGACCGTGCTGCCCGATTGCAACTGGGCCGTCCCGAGAAGCGTTTCCCTCCGGTTAAGTCCAAGGAGGCCCGGTTGGCGGTGTCCGCGGCGGCGGGCTCGGCTAATCAGCTCGAGCAGATGATCGCCCTCGAAGAGGAGGCGGCGCGGGCCGTATCTTCCTCGGCCTCGGCATTTATCCCGCTCTCTCTGGGTTCTTCCTACACGGCTTCTTTTAAGGAGCTTTGTCTGTCCCTCTCCACTAAGGGAGAAGGGCCTACGTCTGCTGGACCTTATTCTCGGTCCAAAAAGAAGGACAAGGAGTAAAGTCCCTCCGTCGGCGGCTCTTGGGAGCGGGAAAGGTCCCTCTCCCCGAGTCATCGACCGTCGACTTCGGTCGACCGCTCGGCTTCGGCCACTGGCCTCATGGTGTCCCCGTCAGGTCAGTTGACCGAGACTCCCACCGACGAAGTCGAGATTTTCCTCGACCCGTTGGACGGGCTGTCACCTTTAGCAGCCGAGATTCCCCTCTCCCCGGTTCCCCCGGGAGGAGTTGAGGATCCCGTGGGCTCGCCTGTGCCTCCGGTTCCGGAGCCCTCGGATGAACCATCCGAGCCGAAGGGAGTGCCGGTTCCAGCCGACACCTCCCCGCACCGACCTCGGAAATTCCGGGACTCTCGGTCTCAGTCTCGGACCTCTTCGTGGTCCAGCCGATCCCACCACCATAGGCGGTCTCGGTCTCGGCACCGCGGTAAGCGGCGTCGCCGCTCGTCCTCGTCCTCCTCCTCGGGCCGAGGGAGGCTTCGGCATAAGTTACGTCGGCAGTGACGAGGACCTTATGTTGCAACAGCTCCTCTTGGCGGGAGTAAGCCGACCCGTCGCCTTCCCGCCATTAAATGGCTGTCACCGGAGTGGCCGACACAACCCCTCGACTTATCCGAGGAGCCTATACCCAGGCCGGTTGTTCGGCCAAAACCAGCTGCTCCACCGATTCCGGTGGAACCTCCGCCTCCACAGCCACTAATTGGGGCTCCGACCAAGGATTCTCGGTCGGCTAAGGGTCTACCCCATCGGCTGTCAGTTACCCTCACTCCTGACCGACCTCGGCAGGTGAAGGGTGGCTCAGGCCAGAGGCAGCTCTTCGAGGACTCTTCCGAGTCTGAAGATGATTCCTCCTTTTTCTCCAAGCGACTGGACTTGGAGTCTTCAGGAGGTCAGTCAATGGACGATAGCCCGTCGTCCTTCCTAGGACTGCTTCGGCTCATCTCGAGTCCACGGATGGGCTCGAACCCGTTCCAAGCAGGCCAGTATCCCCTCACGGAGATTCTGGACCGAGGGATTCTCCGACGGAGGCCTTTCCGGTGGCGAGGCCATAGTGGGTCCGGCACTGGAGCTTTGGCAGCGCCCTGCTTCCTGCCCTGCGCCTTGGCCAGGATGGCCAGGAGTATGTGGTCCCTACGGTTCCCTGTCCGGTTTTTGGAACACCCCTCTGCTGAGGGTTGGTTACTGACAGCGTTTTCGCGCCAGCAACACCAAGGGATGTGGACAAACCTCCTGACAAGGAGTCCAAAAAGTGGACTATGTCGGGCGAAAGTCTACGCTCGTCCTCTCTCGCCTCGTCAGGCCAGTTCGGCCATCCTCATGGCACATTTTCTCATGCCCTGTTGGGCTCCCTGGATGAGGTCATCCCTCATCTTCCCGCCGATCTGCAGACTACGGTCAAGCAGGTGCGGGACCAGGGCAGGGCAGTGGCCAAACAGCAGCTGCAGACTGCTTTGGATATAGGGGACTCATGTGCCAGATCGGTGGCGGCCGCAGTGGCTATGCGTCGGCGGGCTTGGCTGAGGATATCCACCTTTACTTCGGAAACCCAGCACAAGTTGGCGGATGTTCCTTTGGGACTGACCTCTTCACCCTGGGGTGGAAGGTCACCTGCAGAGGATCGAGAAGTCCAATGCTACCTTGGACTCGGTCTCTTCTGCTCAGAAGGACAAGGCCGCAAACCACAGCCTAAGCCCTTTTCGTTCTTCTGGCCCCCAGCGCCGGCCCACAGCGTCAGGGCCAGCAGGCTCGGCCTTGGCATCCCAAACCCAAGCCGCGCTTCCTCTAACAGGAGGCAGGAGGAAAGGCCAGGAGGTCCCTCGGCGGTCCCTCCTCCAAGCCTGCCCAGTGGCCGGGCTGAGGTGTCGCCCCCATCCCGTCACCTTACCCCTAGGTCCCCGTGGGAGATGGCTCTAGCACTTCCGTTCCACCTGGTCGCTGTTACCATGGACAGGTGGGTTTTGAGGTGGTGGGAAGAGGCCTGCCTCTGGAATTGAGCACCACCTTCAGAGCCGTCGCCCTCGGGGGGCTTCGGGGTCCCCAGCCTCACTGGCGGCTCGTCGAGCCGACAACGCTCTCCTCCTCCAGAAGGAGGTGATAAGAGAGGTGGCGGACCCTCCTTCAGACCCAGGGTTTGTGTCCAGGTACTTCCTGGTTCCGAAACGGACGGGGGTGGCGCCCCATTCTCGACCTACACGACCTAAACAAGTTCCTAAGGTCTCAAACCTTCAGGATGGTCACTCTGGCTCAGATAATACCATCCTTGGAACGCGGCATGTGGTTCTGCTCTCTGGACTTGCAGGGCGCGTTTTCACATCCTATCCGTCCATCTCACCAAAAGATTCCCTTCGCTTCAGGCGGAAGGATCCCTTTTCGAGTTCCAAGCCATGCCCTTGACTTGTCTCCAGCTCCCAGGGTCTTCACCAAATGCATGGCAGTGGTGACAGCATTCCTCTTGGCGCTGAGGGGTCCGGTGTACCCTTACCTGGACGACTGGCTGATAGCAGCTCCCTCCAGGAAGGAGGCGGAGTGGTCCAGAGATCTGGCCTCCAGGTCTGCTCTCAACTGGGCCTCCTTATCAACGAGGCCAAGTCGGAACTCGAGCGCAGGCAGGTGATTCTATTCATCGGGCGCAGCTCGACTCTCTTCGAGCCAGAGCTGCTCCCGGCGGACATGGCGAGGTTCTTTCCTCCTTTGCCCGATCATTTCTGGTTGGGCAATTGCGCCCTGCCCGGGACTTCCTGTGCCTCCTGGGTCTCATGGCGGCCTGCACCAGCGTGGTCCATTGGGCCCGCTGGAACATGCATCCCCTTCAATGGGGACTGGCCAGCCAGTGGTCACAACGCTGCGATCCTTTGGACCAGCTTGTGTTGGTGACACAGGGGATGTGGAATGCTCTCCAGTGGTGGACCGTTCCAGATCATTTGCAGGAGGCCATCCCATTCGTCCGCCCCGAGCCGACGGTCTCTCTATCGACCGATGCCTCTCTGATGGGTTGGGGTGCCCATCTGGGGGAACACCGGGCTCATGGCCTCTGGTCCCCGCGGGAGTCCCGATGCCACATCAACCTGCTGGAGCTCCAAGTGGTCCGCCTAGCTCTCACCGCCTTTGCTCCGTTCCTCCGGGGTCAAGTGGTCCGAGTCCAGACGGACAATACCACGACCATGTACTATCTAAACCGCCAGGGCGGGATGTGCTCCATGCTTCTATGCAAGGAAGCTCTCCGCATTTGGTCACTCGTGCGCAGCCTGGAGGCGGATCTCCTAGCCATTCATGTGGCAGGAGCCTCCAACACCCTGGCCGATGCCCTGAGCCGGATAGGGGCTGCATCCCACGAGTGGTCTCTCCTGCCAGAGGTAGTACAGCATCTGTTCTCCCATTGGGGCACACCTCAGGTGGACCTGTTTGCCTCCAGGGAGAATGCGAAGCTGAGACTGTTCCATGCCCGCCCCCCTCAGCAGGGCTCGCTGCAGGGGGATGCCTTCTCGAGGCAGTGGACCCCGGGCCTCTTCTACACCTTTCCCCCATTTCCCTTGATCCACAAGGTGCTTCTCAAGGTGAGGAGGACAAGGCACAGGTGATTCTGATAGCCCCAGACTGGCCTCGCAGTTCTGGTACCCAGATCTCCTCAGTCTCAGCTCCAGGACTCCTGGCAGCTTCCAGCTCGCCCGGACCTGCTTCAGTCAATCAGGGAAGGTATTCCATCTGGACCTTCAATCCCTGCACCTGACGGCCTGGTTCCTGGAGCTGAGAGTTCCAGGCCTTGGGTCTTTCTGTGAGGTCCTCAATGTAGTTGAGGCGTCCGTGAGAGTCGACCAGAAAATGTTATGCCTTCAAATGGAAAAGGTTTCCATTTGGTGTCAGAGCAAGGGCTTGGACCCTTCCTCCTGTTCCTTGGCAAGCATCTTGGACTATTTATGGTCCCTTTCTAATCAAGGGCTTAGGTCGACGACCCTAAGGGTGCACCTGGCAGCCATCTCTGCTTACCGGGCGCGGGCCGGGAAGCAGTCGGTGGCGCAGGAGAAGGTGGTCTGGCACTTTTTCAAAGGCCTTGATCACATTTCCCCTCCAGTGCGGGAACCCCACCTCCATGGGATCTACTGCTGGTACTGGCAAAGCTCATGGGCAAGCCATTCGAACCTATGCACAGGTGTGCTCTCTCTCACCTGTCATGGAAGATCGCCTTCTTGGTGGCTATCACGTCAGCCAGAAGGATGGGAGAGCTCCAGGCGCTTTCCATCGAGTCTCCTTACCTGGTCTTCCACAGGGACAAGGTTGTCCTGCGCCCCCACCTGAAATTCCTTCCGAAGGTGGTGTCGGAGTTTCACCTTAACCAGGTGTTGACTCTGCCGGTGTTCTACCCCAATCACACCTCGGAGGCCGAATATAGGCTCCATACTTTGGACCCTAGAAGGGCGCCGCCTATTACAAAGAGCGCAGGGTGAAATTGGGAGAGGTTCACCAGCTGTTTGTCACCCTGCTGAAGCCGCGATCTGGCAGACCTGCAGCCAAGCGGACGATAAGCAGGTGGGTCACCCTCCCGCATAGATCTCTGCTATAGTTACGGCATGGAGCCTCCCAGAGGGATAAGAGCTCATTCTACCCGCCATACTGCTGCAACGGTGGCTGCTTCCAGGACGCCCTATCCAGGAAATCTGCAGGGCAGCTACCTGGAAGTCAGAAAACACCTTCATTACCCATTACCACATCGACCTTGAGTCACGCGGGATGCTGGTTTTGGGGCCTCGGTTCTCAGTCTCTTTCCCAAGTAAGTATTGGGGTGTCGTCTTGCCTCCCTCCTCCCGGAGAACTGCTAGGAGTCTACCAATGAGTGTGGATGAACAACATATCCATGTCCTAAATACAGGTTACTCACCTGTAACAGGAGTTCTAGGAATGGTATATGTTGTTCATCCTACAACCACCCGACCTCGGCTCGGCGCACAACCTGAGCTTCCAGTGGGCCAGATCTGGCATCATGGGGCGGAGCTAAGAGTTATACCACCGGGTGGGTGGGAGGAGCAAGCTTGAAGACCTTCCGCAAGATTTAAGCGGCAAGGATACCTGCCAATGAGTGTGGATGAACAACATATACCATTCCTAGAACTCCTGTTACAGGTGAGTAACCTGTATTTTTTACTCACAGGGTGTGCCTACAGGTGTGTGCTAACAGATTACTGCTGTAATCTTCTGATTCAAATTGTCTTTTGCAAGGTATATCTTCTGTTACTGCTTTATTTTTCTCTGGAGCAAAGTGTTTCTTACAGGGTATATCTTCTCTGAAATTACTGTATTACAGGTGGAGCTTACATTTTTGTGACTTTTTTATCATTGGGCTAAGCAAAATTACTGTTTGACACTGTGTTTTATTTTATTCTTGTTTGTTGAAAAGGTTTGTTGTCTCAGAGGTGTTTAGTCTCCTTCTCACACTGAAGGAGCTAATTGCTTTCCTCCCACAGCTCTTCCAAAGGATTAGGTGTGTATGTGGGGTGGAGCTGGCAAACTGTCAGTAATTTTCAACAGAAAGAAGGGTTAAAAAGTCAGGTTAGTTGATATCTTGAGGTAGAAGACTTGGTTTGCTGGCTAAGGCACCTAGCTTCACCTGAGCTCTTTCCTTCTAAGACTGCTTGAAAGGAGTAGAGAAACTTACCAGAGCAAGGGAGAAGGATTAAGACTTAGTTTGGCTAAGCAGATTTACTGTGTGGTGGTGTTTTTATTTTTTACTCACAGGGATTGCTACTGTTTGTTGCTAACATTTCATTGCTTTATTTTTTCTCTGATTCAAATTGTTGTTGCTGGTATACCTTCTTCTGCATTATTACAAGGTGTGCCTACAGGTGTGTGCTAGCAGATTACTGCTGTAATCTTCTGATTCAAATTGTCTTTTGCAAGGTATATCTTCTGTTACTGCTTTATTTTTCTCTGGAGCAAAGTGTTTCTTACAGGGTATATCTTCTCTGAAATTATTACAGGTGGTGCTTTACAGGTTTTACAGTTTATCTAACATTAGGATAAGCTTTCAGAGTTACTGCATTTGTTGTTGACTGATTGTTTCTGCTCTTACCTCCTTGTTCTTTCATCCGTGGTTCTTCTTTTTAGGCAGGAAGGGCCCAGCACCCACCCCATCCCCAACCACCCCACGCTACACTCCTTTTATAGGGTACCACAGTTGTGACATTTCCTGTGGCAGAGCAGGAAGGGGCGATCAGTGGGGCTCCACAAGGTGATCTCATTTACAGGGCACTAGTAATTTAACTTGTTATAACAAGTTAAACAAAGCACAATTAAACCATTACTTGCATTTTTTTCATTTTTTTTTTTTCTAATTACTCTGACTAGGTTACAAAACCCAGCAACTTATTTGGAATGGATTTCATTAACTGCAGGTACTGTGGAACAATTTTCAGAAGGACAGTCTTACAGGATTTAGGACACTGTCCTACATGCTGGGCCTTTGAGATCTTAGGGCTCAGCTCCGGGCAGCATGGGCAGAGATTGCATGCCTCAAATTTCATATTGAAGAAGAAATACATTATAAGAACCACCCGCCATTTCCCAGCATCCAACAGAAAAACTCCACTGCAGAAGGTAGTTGGTCCAGGAGGTTGGCAGGTGGTTAGAGGAGCAAATCAGGAGCCCATCACTCTTTCTGCTCTCCAACACATTGCCTCCAAAAACCATATAAACACTACTAAACAGGTATCTGCCTCTATCTCTGAAATCAAATAAAGAGGCAGAAGACACTGCAGAGCAGGACACTGCGGCACAGGAGCTAGCACAACAAAACTCACCCAAATTAGGAACCAAAACTAAACAAGCACAAAGGAAATCCAAAAACTTCGATCATAGGAGACTCCATGATTCGGGAGATGATACCCATCTCCAGCCAGGGTGATGGTCAGATGTCTCCCAGGTACATCAGCATGGAGAGACACTGACCGCATTGCTAAAATTGTTCACAAAGCAGGAGAAAACATTGATGTCCTAGTACACATAGGACTATGATTCCCGCCAGCCGGTCAGTTGTGGAGACCAAGGAACACCTGACTAGGCTGGGTGACAAACTATCATCTATTTCATCCGCATCTCCTTCTCTGAGATCCTGCCAGTCTGGGAGAGGGGAGCAGATGGACAGAAGGTTAGAGAAGGGGAGATAGGGAGCTAAACATGTGGCTCAAGGACTGGTGCCAGGAAAAAGGGCACAGATTTGTAGGAACTGGCAACAGTTCTGGGAGCGAAAGTTCTTTAAATTTGATGGACTGCATCTGACTAAAGAGGGAGTCAGTGCATTGGGGCAGAAGTTTGATGTCTTTGCAGAATATTTAAACTAGCAAATGGGAGGGGTGCAGCACCCCATCGCCGAATGGGAAGAACACCCCTCCCCTCAGCTAGTGGTCAAACAGGAATTCAGCGTGTTTGCCGTTCATTTGCATCACCAGGTAAGAAAAAGGTTTGTCTCCCCATACGATGCACAGGGTAATGCCAAACTTCACCCAACAACTAACACACCAAATCTGGCCAATGGAAAATCATGTACACAAATGCTCACAGCCTGGGAAATAAGATCCCAGACCTGCAGGCAATAATGTCAGAGGCTAAACTGGACATAGTAGCAATTAATGAGGCGTGGTTTCCAGTAACCACACTTGGGAGACTTCAGTACCTGGCTATGTATTGTTCAGAAGAGACCGAGGTACAAAGGGGGGGAGGAGTGGCCCTGTATGTTAATGAAAATATCAAAGCTACAGAAATTCAGAATACACATAAGGAGCCAGAAGAACTGTGGGTCACCCTGGAAACAGGAAATGGGACAGCCATAAGAACTGGGGTTGTCTACAGGCCCCCAGATCAGAGGGAGGACATAGACACATTACTGTTAGAAGATATACAAAACATGACAGCTAAAGGGGAGGTTCTGATAATGGGAGACTTCAACATGCCAGATACAGATTGGACAATGCCAGCAGGAACATCTGCCAGAACTAGACTCATAGTGGATTCCCTGCAGGGGGAGGGCCTCAAACAACTGGTACAGCAACCCACAAGAGACAGGGCTATCCTAGATCTAGTACTGACTAACAAAGAAGGGATCACAGATCTCCAGGTAGAAGGTCACCTGGGGGCCAGTGACCATCACATGGTATGGTTCAATTTGGCTACTACATCTAAATCATCCCATTCCAAGGCAAAAATATGGGACTTCAGAGGAGCTGACTTTGATAAGATGGCCAACAGAGTTAAGCTAGCCCTGGCAAAAAGAAACACAGGTGAGGGGTACAGGCAGAGTGGGCAAGCATTAAGGATGCAATACTTGAAGCAACATCCCATTGTGTTAGACAGAAAAGGAAGTGCAAAAGAAGAAGGAAACCACTTTGGTTCTCAAATACAGTAGCAGAAAAGGTCAGAGCCAAAAGGCTGGCCTTCAGGAAATATAAGGGAACACAGCGGGATGAAGATAGGGAGGCATACCAAACTGCCCTAAGGGAAGCAGGTAAGGCAGTAAGGCAGGCAAAGTCCCAACCTGAGGAAACACTAGCACGAACAGTAAAAGAAGGTGACAAGACTTTCTATAGATACATTAGTGAAAGGAGAAAGTCCAGAGGGGTATTGCTAGCTTAATGGAGAAAAGGAGCATGAGGAGGAGGACCCTGTAAAGGCATCTATCCTAAATAGATACTTTTGCTCAGTATTTACTGAAGAGAAGGTAGGGCAGGGCCACAGCTCAGCATCATGGACACAGGTGGGAGGAGGTGAGCACTACTCCTTCACAAAGAAGGGTCCTACAAGAGCTTGCTAAGCTCAGGTGGATAAGGCAATGGGACCTGATGGCATACATCCCAGGGTACTTAAGGAGCTAAAGGAAGAACTAGCAGAGCCATTAGCAGAATTGTTTGGTGAGTCTCTGAGCACAGGAGAGGTCCCAGAAGACTGGAGAAGGGCTTATGTGATCCCGCCTCCACAAGAGTGGTAGCAGGAGGAGGCGGGAACTACAGACCGGTCAGTCTTACCTCAGTAGTGGGCAAGATTATGGAGGCATCTTAAGGAAAGGATAGTGCAACACCTGGAATCCATAGGGGCACAGGATCCAAGACAGCATGGGTTTACAAAGAAGGTCCTGTCAAACTAATCTCATAGATTTCTTTGACTGGGTAACCAGAGTGGTGGACCAAGGGGAGCAGTTGATGTCGCTTACCTTGATTTCAGCAAAGCTTTGACACTGTTCCACATAGAAGATTGATAAATAAGCTGGGTAGGCTCGGGTGGGTCAGAAGTTGGTCAACTGGGTGACAAACTGGTTGACTGGCAGAAAACAGAGTGGTGGTAAATGGTATACAGTCAGAAGAGATGCAAGTCACAAGGGGTACTTTCAGGATGAGTCCTGGGGCCAGTCCTATTCAACATCTTCATTAGTGACCTTGCAGATGGACTCAGAGGGTAAGGCTTGTCTGTTTGCAGATGACACCAAGATCTGCAACAGAGTAGATGATCCAGATGGGGTGGGCAGAATGAGAAGAGATCTGGATAAACTAGCAGAATGGTCAGAAGAGTGGCAACTGGGATTTAATGCAAAGAAGTGCAAAATCATGCACATAGGGAAGAGAAACCCTGAAGCTACTTATAGGCTGGGAGGGGAGTTGCTAGCAGTCACAAAGGAAGAAAGAGACTTGGGCATCATCATCACTGATGACCTAAAATCATCCAAGCTGACCTCTAAAGCAGTAGGTAAGGCTAGGGGGGTGTTAGGGTGTATTAGCAGGGGTATCACTGAAGTCATAAGAGGTAATAATCCCTCTGTACAAGACATTAGTTAGGCCCATCTGGAGTACTTCGGTGCAGTATTGGAGGCCACACCTTCACAACGACATTAACTCAAATTGAGGCAGTCCAGAGAAGGGCAACTAAAATGGTGCAGGGACTGCATCAGAAGACATATGAGGACAGATTAACGGAGCTCAATATGTATACCCTTGAGCAAAGGAGGGAGAGAGGTGATATGATCGAGGCATTCAAACACCTTAAGGGCATAAACAAGGTGAAAGAGTCTAACATGTTTAAATATAAGAAAAATAGCAGGACAAGAGGACACAGCATGAGATTAGAGGGAGGCCGATTAAGGGGGAATGTGAGGAAATTCTTTTTCACAGAAAGGGTGGTAGATGCATGGAATGGCTTACCACAAGTGGTGGCTGAATACAGTGCAGGGCTTCAAACAGGCATGGGATAGGCATAAGGGAGCAATACAAATGACTATGAATGGATAGGTCACTGACAGAGCAAAGGCCGATGGCACATTTATAAGGTAGAAAAAGAAATGGGCAGACTGGATGGGCCTTGCGGTCCTTATCTGCCGTCAACTTCTATGTTTCTTTACAAGCAATGCTAGACTGGTAGTGAAGTGACTGAATGTGTGGTGGTTGCCATATCGCACATCATCACCCACACGCAGCCTGGATAATTGCATGAACCGGTTTATGGGAAGGAGAATGTTGGCCAGGACACCAGGAATGTTCCCTACTCTTTTGCGAAGAGTGCCCTGGGTTCTTTTACTTCTGCCTGGACACCCACCAGGACAACACCAGAATGGGCAGAAGGGACCTCGGTTTAACGTCTCATCCGAAGGATGGCACACCCCAGCAGTACAGCACCCCACAATACTGCACTCAGATGCCAGCGATTTTTAGGTGCAAGTACAATCCCGGTGTGGGACGAGAACCCACAACCTTCTGGTCCAGAGGCAGATGTGCTACCAACTGAGCCACGCTGACAGCTATGTGGCCAGTGTGGGGCTTGTGGGAAGCCAGCATTCATTCTGTCTTGCCAGGGCATTTCTGCTTTTCCAGTCCCAGTCCTCGAGATGTAGGCAGCATGGGTGCACAGACACAGGCATATGACCATGCTTAGCATGTCACCAGCCAGCATCCCCTCTCCTCTACATCACTCCAACTGTACTGCCACCTGTGCTTACCAAGGTGGCAGTAGAGCAGCAGAGCTCACAGCCATCCTTCCCCGGAAGAGGTGAGTGTCCTCTGGGATGCTCAGTCCTCCCCCAGCTGACCCTCATGTGTAATCAGTATTCTGATCACTGGTCCACATATCAGTGGTATGTTGAACCGCTGGAAGAAATTATGCTTTCAGGGTATTAAACACAGTCTTGCAGGCACTCTGATACAACTTAAGAAGACCCACTGTTGAAAAGGAGGTATGGCTGGATACTTGATACTGGTTCATCTATGATGGTGCATGAGAGATGTGGGTGAGGTACATTTGGGCGCAAGCAAAATGTCGCCCTTCATAATTGCAGGTGACATTGCACCACCAGCAACTTTTAGCACTCAAGGACCGTCCAGTGAAAAACTTATGCTCTGCATGGGGCTTTTCTCCCCACAGTCCTCTAAACTAAATATAACATCCTCTGGATCAGGCATGCTATGAAGGGCAGAAGAATTGTGGTGACGCCCAACACAGTGTGAGTGCGGGACACTCTAAAATCCAGAAGGCCCCTGTCAATCACAACCATGTTTCAGCACCATAATCATGGCACCCTAACAACAGTATACCCTTGATAGCTTGGCACTGCAACCTGCATTAGCGATAGAAAACAATCATTGCTCACAAAGGAGAATGGCAGCTGGTTGGTGGCTAGCATTTCCATGGCTTTATATTTTGGACCCATTTCCAGGGACTGGACCAGTGAGAGTTGAGTTTTTTTTCCCCTTGGACATGAGAGCTGGCTCCTAATTTTGCCAACCAGGGGTGAAAGTGGCTAGGGATTTGTGGCTCCTTAGGAGTGTAGGACTTAACGGGCTAAAGAACAGATGAATGGAAGATGTTGGAGCTGTGCATCAACTACCACGGGAAACAGAAAATACTTTCTTCCTCTTCCTCTCTACCTGGTCTGCTAATGTTCTCCTCCACCTGGCCATCATCATTATTATCATCATTTGCTTCATTGCCTGATGGCACTGCTGCAGACGTTGTGCATTGACATGCCTTTTTATACTGAGATCTGTGGGACTCCAACAAATGCCTTTTCATGGTAGATGTTCCCAGACCTCAGTTCAAGGCATAGTTGGAATGAAGATAAAATTTATTAAAAGAAACATATACTGTGCAAAGTAATGTGTGGGCAACCATACACAACAAGGCTGATGTTTCTGTCTCAGGAAGAGATTACATCCCAGAGACTCTATGATGCCACATTACCCCTCAACAGAAACAGAGCCTTGTTGTGTATGGTGGTCCATATATTACTCTGTATGTGCTGTGCACATATACCTCCACAAGCCTTTTAGATTGCGGACTCTAATACTCTGCTGGCAAACTGTAAGAAGGGAAGTGAGTGCACAGTAATGACCTTCACTGTTCTTGACAATTTTTTATTCAGGATATTGATTGACATGAAACACATGCACACGCTCTTACACTTGATTTTCTGGACTAAAATGGCCCTGATACAATCAAGGCTTATAGGGAATTGCTGAATTGTTTCCCAACTGTTTGAGACAGCTACTAAGCCTATTCTTTTTGTTTAAATCATCCATACCCATTTCCATTAGAGGTATTTGCACTGCCTCAGTCTCAAATCACTAAGTGCAGATAGATTGCTGAACATATCTCATCTAATGCAGATTAGTTCTGTCCATCAGTTTAGATCCCTGAAGATGGAAAGGGTCAGAATAGGTCCTTCAGGTAAATTAAACATGAGGGTTGCACATGCCACTGTTCAGTGCTAAATGGAAAAAGAAAGGACCACAGTCTGTACTTCGAAAACTTCATTTTGACCAGACCATTAAAAGTGAATTTTCTAACATCAAAACTGCGTGTTTAAAAATGACCCCATCTTTACTACTTTCTTTGAGGCTCCATAATTACTGTAACTAGCAAATCACATGCAGGTGTCTGAGGCGTGTTCCGTCTGATGGATTAACATGAGGAAACTTATGAACAGGGAAGCTCTGTTTCTTTGAAATGTACTGTGTTCCTTGAACCACTGAAATACTAGCATGTAAAAATGTACGTCTATGAATTAGTCTTACTCACATCCTGGGGCAAAGGAAAATAAAATCCACCCACATGAGTTTTCCTCATAGAAGACTGCCTGACTTCATTACTCACTTGGAACAGATTTACTCACAACAGAATCTGCTGTCTGTCTCTGTGTCCATAGATCAAAATGGTTGATATTGAAATACTATAAAGGGATATACAATAAGTTTGAAGTAGGAAAACTAAATTATACCAGAATTCATAAATGTGTATTTGTTTCCACTGATTTTACCCAACAGAGCTTCTAGTTTCTGTATGTCATACTCACAAGAACTAATAAATTGTCCTTGCCAGTAATCTGTGAACTGAGAAAATGATTAACCCTGGATAGAAGAGATTTTCATTGGACTTCTTATTTTTTTAATGTGGTTTACAATTAAAAAAAAGGCTTTCAGTTCATTTTCTTAAGCAGTGCACATTAATTTCAGATTTAATACACACTAAGATTGCAGAAATTTTATGCATGTTACAAAACTGCCTGAATTAGTGGAGCTAGTTTTCTCCAGGTGCATATATGTGTCTAACTAGTTCATTAATAGCCTATCTAAAAACACATTCCAAGAATAGACATTTAAATAATAATAATAATACCTTTATTTATTAAGCACTCTTCACAGAGTATCAAAGCACTGTACAAAATGTTTTTCCTGTCCTATCTCCTTGTGAAGCGCTCCATGCAACGCTCCTACTAGGTTCAAAAAAGTTGCATCTAATCTGTGCCTATAACCCTCCTGTTGGAGGGATAAAAGGCCTAGAAGAACTTCTTCTGCTAATAGATAGTACCATTGGTCACAACAAAGTCCTAGTATTGGGTGACCTTAACCTAAACTGGGCTAGTAAAGCGTCTCAAGCCCTTCATACCTTAGTGCAAGGCCACAATTTTCATCAGTTGATCTCTGACCCTACCAGAGTCAGGGCTCCCTCTCAGTCTAGCACGCTTATTGATTGGATCCTTACAAACCGCCCTGATACCATCAGCTGCGCAGGTACCTTACCAGATGTAATCAGTGATCACTCCCCGATATACTGTACGTGGAGCTCAAATAAAAAAACATCTCCGCCCCTAAGACTTGTAACGTTTCGCAACCTTGCCAAATTTAATCCTATTCACTTTACCAATGACCTCTCCATGATTGACTGGTCCTCCAGTCACAACGCATCAGATGTACAGTCCGCCCTTGATAGCTTCCTTACAAATTTAGTCAGCTCCAAGACTCCTTGCTCCATGGATCACTAGAAACACCAGTACTCATGCGAGTGGCTAACAAAGATCTGCTAACCCAGATTAGAGCCAGAGATAAAGCCTGGCGTCTTTTTAAATCCACAAGGTTGGAATCTGATTACTGTCATTACCGACAACTAAGGAATGCCTGCAAAAGAAAAATCCGTCTCTCCAAAAGCACCTTCTGTAGGAACCTGCTAATAAATGCCTCTGGTGACTCTAAGAAATTCTGGACTACCATTAAAACTCTCCTAGGCTCTAATCAAAAGTCCCATACAAACACCATGTCACTTAACGGTATAGACTGCAACAGACCATTAACCATAGCCAATACCTTTAATCACCATTTCTCAGATTTATCAAGCTATCTGTCCTCTTTCCAAAATGATAGCACTACTATGCCCCTTGTAACACCAACCACCACCCCTGAACCCCTCTTTAGGTTCCGGATCATTCAAAAGAAAGTTGAAAACTACTTCTCTCCATCCATGAAAACAATAGCCCTGGGTCTGATGGTCTTGAACCTAGGCTCTTGAAAGCAGCGCCCCTTTCATAGCCTCTCCACTAACCAAAATCTTTAATATGTCCTTATGCGTGGTATAGTCCCAACTATATGGAAAACTGCTAAAATCACTCCTATTCCAAAAAAGGAGACCAAAAGGAAATTAAGAACTATCGTCCCATCACTATACTCTCTGTCTTATGCAAGATCCTAGAAAAACTAGTCACCACGCAAACGATTGAATACCTCCAAAAATATAACCTCCTTTCTTACTCCCAACACGGCTTCTGTAAAGGTCACAGTACCACCTCTGCCCTGCTAAAGCTGACTAATGACATTTACTCTTCCATGGACTTAGGCCTCCTGACTGGAGCAGTTTTTATCGACCTAACTAAAGCTTTTGATCTGGTAAACCACTCACTCCTTCTTTCAAAACTTCAGTCTTTTGGTTTCTCCCCAGATACCATAGTCTGGTTTGAAAGCTACCTGACTGACAGGCAGCAGGCTGTGGTCTTTAACTCTGCAACCTCAGATCCTGCACCGATCCACGTGGGAGTTCCCTAGGGGTCTATTCCTGGTCCTCTACTCTTCACAATCTTCATTGATGACATCCCCTCAATTGCACCGAACTGCTCATCTCTGCTCTATGCAGATGATCTGGTTATCTACCACAGTGCAAAAACTTCAACCTCCCTACACCATTCCCTTGCCTCGGATTTCGCGAGTATCCAGACCTGGCTCACTGATAATAAACTAGTCCTCAACTCTAGCAAATCCTACTCAATGTTGTTTGGCTCTCAGGCCAGACTTAAAGCAAATCTAAATCCACTTATCATCTCCTGTGCGGACAGCTCTCCTCTACCCTCCACCAAATCCTTCAAATATCTTGGTGTCACCTTGAATGAATCTCTTGACCTGACCTTCATATCTCTACTATCTGTAGGTAGGTAAATGCTAGATTAGGAAGTGCCTATCATTTCCAGCTGTGCACTTACTCCTCAAACCAGACTAGCTGTGGCTCAAGGTTTCCTGCTACCGGCCCTAACATATGGCTCGTCAATCTTCCTATCTGCATCTAAATCCTCCCTTCATAAATGGGACACCACTTATAATAGCATCTGTCGCTATGCCGCTGCCTCTCCACATTTCAAGCACCACTGCCACCTCTATCGGGACTTAAAATGGCTTAGCCTTTCTGCATATCGTCTTCAGACCTTTGGATCACTAATTGACTCCATCACCAGAACAGGTCTCACCCTATCCCTTTCTTCCATACTGGAACTACAGCCTCCTACTCATGAATTACGATCAAATGATAAAGCCCTTCTGTGAGTCCCAAGGTGTAGAACTAATATGGGCACTCGTGCATTTGCCTATACTGCTCCTAAATGCTGGAACTCTATACCCCTCTCTATCCACAAACAAACACCCATGCTGTCTTTAGAAACTACATCGGAACACCTTCACACCTACATCCCTGCACTTGTTTTAACCCACCTTGAACCCTCACTCATTCTTGCCCTCTCCCATCTCCTTCCTATCTACCCCCTCTACCTTCCTTCCCTCAAGATCTATACCTGCCACGCTCTTTCTTCATCTCTTTCCTCCCTCTCTCCCTCTCTACTTTTCATGGCACTTATTGTCCTGAAGCTTACCTACCTTCCCATGTTGAATTTTCTTTTGTTACCAATCATGTTTTTCCCTGTATTTACTGTATCTTAACCTTCAGTATTCAGTATGTCAATGTACTTATACACACTGTTTTCATCCGGATCTGTACTGCATTCATGTGCTGCGTCACATGTTTATTGTTTGTCTGTAAACAGTTTTCTCCCGGGTCGTGCCTGAAAATAGGCATTGTTTGCCTAGTGCACTTACCCGGTCACCAAAAGCAAAATAAAAATAAATAAAATACATCCATAAAACAACAATTAAAACCGTAACATTCTAAAATCAGACATTCATCAGTATATATATAAAACACAGCTGCAATAATCCAACATAAATTAAAGAACATCTCCAAAGGTGAGTTTGAATAAATACGTTTTTAAAGCAGTTTTAAAGCTCTCCAATGTCAGGCATTCTCGTGTCCGACGAGGCAGAGAATTCCACAGGGTTGGGGTTACAAATGAGAATGCCCGTGATCCAGAAGTTTTTAATTGTACCCTGGGAATCTCCAGCAATTCCTCTTCAGTCGAGCGGAGTGGTTGGAGGGGGCAGTAAGGATGCAGGAGATCTTGCAGGTAGCTCCGTCCCTGTCCATGTAGAGCTCTGTAGGTCAGTAAACTGACCATGAAGGTGTCCACCACTGAACTGGTAGCCAGTGCAGTTCACACAGCACAGGCGTAATATGGCTGGATCGAGATGATCCAGACAACAGCCTGGCCGCAGTCTTCTGCACCAGCTGCAGGTGGTGGATATCAACCCCTGGAAACCCTAGGTAAAGGGAGTTACAGTAGTCCAGGCATGAGGTCACAAAGGCATGTATCAAAGCTGGAAGGTCGTCAGATGGAACTAGATGCTTAATTCGGGTGATATTCCTCAGATGGTAAAAGGAGGACTTAACCACGGCCGACACTTGAGAATGAAGTGTCAGACTGTCATCAAGTATTACCTCCAGATTTCGCACCCATTCAGAGGTCAGCAACTGGACACCCCCAAGCCAAAGCTCTGAGGGACATCCCATCACCAATCCCTCTATCTGGCAACCAGGATCCACTACCAACACCTCAGTCTTGTCAGAATTCAGTTTTAGCCAGTTGGTATTCATCCAGTCCTGGATTTCTGCAAGGCAGTTGTTAAACACTGAGAATGCACTATCCTGGTCGGACACAAAGGACAGGTAGAGCTGTGTATCGTCCGCATAACAGTGAAACCCCGGCCCATACCACCTCATAATGTCTCCTAATGGCAGCATGTACACCGCAAACAACATGGGGGATAGCATGGAATCTTGCGGCACCCCACAAGGCAGAGAGAATGACTCAGAGGAATAAATCCCTGAGACACTCTCTGTGATCTGCCAGTGAGGAAGGAATGGAATCATCTGAGGACTGTACCAGACAGGCCACAGATGACACACAGGCATTCCAGCAGCACCCCATGGTCCACGATGTCAAAGGTTGAAGAGAGATCTAAAAATACCAAGATGGTGTGACATTTCTGATCTCTCGCAATCAGCAGATCATTGAGTACCCAAACCAGAGCAGCCTCTGTGCTATGCCTTTTATGAAAACTGGACTGGAGAGGATCATAAATGTCATGGATGGTAAGATGGTTCTCCAACTGCAGCGCTACGACTTTCTCAGTAACCTTCCCCACAAAGGGAAGATTAGAGACCGGTCTGTAGTTAGCGGGGCAGTCTGGGTCAAGCAAAGATTTCTTGAGGAGAGTTACCACTGCTTCATTCAGGGAGCAAGGAAACTTACCCAACTCTAGTGAACACCAGACTATTTCCGCAAGGACTGGGCTAATGACATCAATACAGTCTAATACAAGGCGAAATTGGGCCCGGGTCCAAACGACAACAATTTGGGTGCATATCCCAAAGAATCCGCATGACCTCCACAATCTCTGGGAATTTCAAACTCCATCCTACAAAACTGTGGAGTAGCAACACCCCGCTGACCACCATCCCCCCCCCAATAGAGCATGCTAAGCGGATCTCATACCTGATGTTGGCAACCTTATCAGCAACATGAGCAAACTCCTCACACTTATCGTGAGAAACTGCTCTATGAACTTGCAGACAGGCTGGATTGCAGAGTCTATCCACAGTCCAAAGAGCTGAGCTGGTCAATTGTGAGCTACAGCAATCTCCCTGGACAGGAATTCTGCCTTCTTATGGGAGATTGCCGATTGATAATCTCTATAATGTTCCATCAGTCTAAGTCTGTCGGTATCCCGACCAGATCTCCGCCAGCTGTGTTCTAACCTATGCCCCACTAGCCTCAGCTCCCTTAAGGCCCCATCAAACCAAGGGGCCCAAGGGTGAAGGGTGAGGGAATGAACACAGACTGGAGCCAAGGTGTCTAAAGCCCCCCGCCAAGACCCAATTATAGGCCTGTGGGAGGTTCTCAGGACCCTCACTTGCACCTGGTAGTCCCGATAGGTCCAACTCCATCAAAAGACCTCCTGGGGTCACTCCCCACTAAGGGAGTTATCAGACCATCTCCACAGGGGCAGGCCTATAGGGGGGAGCAAGAAGATTGAACCTTATAGTGTGATGATCGGACCATCCGACCGGTTCCACATATTACTTACAGCACGCTAATGTTTCTGAAGTTAGAAATTTATGTTTTGTCAGCCCTAATCAAAAGCTTCACAGAAACCTAATAAGGCATATTTCATCACATCTTTCAAAATCAGATATCGATGACCAGGTAAACACACATTTGTCAATGCCAAATATGCTTGTGTGCATGCTGTTACAAGTTAGAACAACAACATCTTGAGGCTACAGGAAGGCCTTTCTTACCCCCAATAGCCATTGTTTCTTGTATTTTAGGTACACCATGGAAAGAATTCTCAAGAATAGAATAGAAATAGATATGGAATGTAAAGGGCATATGGATACTAAACAACATGGCTTTACGAAGGGGAAATCTTGTACCACAAACCTCATTAGTTTCTATGAGACAGTTAGTAGGTCTTTGGATATAGGTATCCCAGTGGATGTTATTTTTCTAGATTTTAAAAAGGCCTTCGACAGAGTTAGTAATGATATATTGGTCAAAAAAATGGAAAACATAAGATTAGACCCATATATAATCAGGTGGATAACTGACTGGTTGACTGACAGAACACAAGTAGTTAAAGTCTCAACACTTACTCCGATCCTATTAAAGTGACTAGTGAAGTCCCCCAAGGTTCGGTTCTTGGCCCTATCCTATTTGGAAACTTTATATTAGATTTACAAAATGATATTGTGGGCTACATTAGTAAATTTGATTACAATACAAAACTGTGTAAAGAAGTTAGTACCATAAATAATATTAATGCATTAAAAAACAAGATTTTAATACCCTGAAAAACTGGGTAAATTTAAATCAATCAATCAATCAGTCACTTTATTTAACCAGGCATAAACACCATTGAGCAAGTTCATTTTCAAGGTGGTCCTGGGCATAAATACAATACAGTACACTTCATAAAATTACAATTACGGTGGACAATGGTGCAAAAAAAAAAAGAAAAAACATTGTGAAGGTGCCGGTCAATATGGGCCTATACATACTGGTTAACATAATTAACATGCAAAGGTACATAATGATAAGCTTTACTGAAATGAGAAGAGACAACAATCCCATATAGTCTCCACTGAGTAAGAGCTCATACCTAAATGATAAAAAATAAGGAGGTATCAAGGAAGAGGGTAGAAATTGGGGTGAAAGAGTAGGCAGCCAAAAGGGAGGGCAGAATAGGTAAAAGGTAGAGAATAGGCAGAGTCATCTTGGATTAAGGGAACTAGGCTTGTAGGTCCTAGGTTTCCGTTGTTAGGAATGTGGGGTGGATGAGATACTTAGGAGTAGGATTTGAGAGTGGCACCCGAGGCTTAGGGGTCATCGGCATCTGAAACAGTTGCATGATTCCTTCAGATAATCCGTTAATAGAGCTTTGAATGTGAAAATGCTTGGAAGTGAGGATAATTTTAATGAGTCTTGCATAGTGTTCCAAAGTGATGGAAGTGAGAAGTTGATTGCTGCTGAACCAAGGGTAGTTTTCACTCTAGGAATCTGGAAGCAGATTAAGGAGAAGCGTCTCAGGCCGTAGGAACCTTTAGCCAGTTTGAAGATGTTCAAGATGTGTGCAGGGAGGTTATCAGATAATGCTCTAAAGAAACAGAGGAGAGCATTCCTTTTTCTTCTATTTGAGAGTGAGGTCCATCCCGAAACCTTGTATAGACGACAGTGATGTGTACTACGGGGTAGATTTAAGATAAATCTTAAAGCCCGGTGGTAAAGGGTGTCCAGTTTGTTTAGCATCGTTGGTGGGAAATGACTGTAAAGGAAGTCAGCGTAGTCCAGTATAGGTAGGAATGTAGTTTGTACTAGTCTCATTCTGGCTTCTAATGTGAGTAGGTGTTTAATGCGATAGAATAAACCTAATCGCTGTCTTAGTTTCTTCAAGGTTTCATTTAAGTGGCACAGAAAGTTGAGCTTGTTATCCAGCCAGAACCCTAGGTATTTAAAGGTATCAACTACTTCAAGGGGTTCATCTAAGAGTGTTCGGATCTGTGTGATATGTGGACATCTGGAAGTAGACTTTGGTGAAAAATAAATGTGTTGTAATGCACTTTGGTCCTCGGAATCCACATGAGAAATATTACATGAATAATAAAGAACTGGGGCAAGTTAAAACTGAGAAAGATCTTGTAATCATGATAAATGATCTGCTAATCCCAGGAGAACACTGTAGACATATAACTCTCAGGACCAATCATATCCTTAGATCCATTAAAAAATCTTTTATATGTAGGCAAGAGAATGTTCATATTATCAGTTTATAATGCATATATTAGGCCACACTTGGATTATGGAGCCGCTTTTTGGTCCTCATACCTATCCAAGGACAGATACCTTTTGGACAACATCCAAAGAAAAACTATCAAACTAATTCATAGACTAAAAAATTTAAAATATAAAGAAAGATGAAGAACATTACAATTGTATGATCTTGAAACTAGAAGACAGAGAGGAGATCTTTTATTACTGTTTAAAATCCTACAGGATAAAAACCTTATGGAGGAATGCAACATCAAATATGAAAAATAAACTGGGGTGTGTGGCCAGCAACTGAACGAAATGGTTGCTTCAGCATGGAGCTCCCTGTAGATCCCCACAAAACCCTTAAAAATTCGGGTCCCACCAGTTGTCGGCGCGACTGTAGCAAGTGCAATAGTGAGAGGGAAGTATTGCTTATCTACTGACCTGCCGATTTCCGTCCTTGATCCATGGTGCATCACTTTCTTATCTGCGAGGCCTTTGCTTTCCTTATGGGCCACGGGATGGAGCCTGCCACCTCACCAACGGGACCGAAGGGGAATCTCTTGGAAATTCGGCAGATGTTTGCCGAAATCTTGCAGTGGATGGGCAACTTGGACCTGGCCACAAACAAAAACACCTCGGATATCGTGGATCTTTCTCAGAGAGTCGGGTTTACTGAGCACAGACTGGCTGAAGTGGAGGACAGTTGGCATAAAATGGGAGCCAGGCTCCGTGTCCAGGATAGGAAGATCAACCAGCTCTGGGCCAGAGTGGAGGACCTCGAAAACCATAGCCGACGGAACAATCTGTGGTTTGTTGGGTTCGCTGAAGGCTGCGAGGGGTCAGACACCATCCAGTTCTTACAGACTGTAATACCCCACATTTTGGACTGGCATACCAGATCCCCACTCGAAATTGATCAGGCTCATCGCTCGCTTGCCCCTTGGCCCTCTCCTGGGGGCTGCCCATGCACTATCCTCGCCTGGTTCCTCCACTTTCAGGACAAGGAGAATATTACCAGAATTTCCCGGGGGAAAAAGGAGCTTTCTTGGCAGGGTCACCGTATTCAGATATTTGCTGACTGCTCACAGGAGGTCACTATGAGACATCAGGCCTTTACCCCAGCGTGCAGAGCCTGTGCTGAACTGGGGCTTGAATATTCCTTAAGATACCCTGCCTCTTTCAGAGTAGTATTCAATGGTACCCCTAGGCTATTCGATGATAAAATAGCAGCGGAGAATTTCCTGGCAGCACAGGCCCCCAAGCTGAACTGGGGCAAGTTTAAAGACACTGCTCGCCCTGAGTCTGAAGTCACTTCTCCTTCCCAGAGGGAAACTGGGCAACAGGGGGCTGTGTTAGTCACTCCAAGCCCCATGCAACTGCAATTATCCACCCACTCACCCTCCAAGAAGACCCCAGGCAGCAAATGGAGGAACAGATGTAAGGAACGGATAGAAGGAGCTCACATTGATAAGACACCCCGACTCCGCTCTAGAAGTCATAGTGATAGCCCGGACTCGGGTGCATCACAAAGCCTGTTGGACTTGAGTAATAATAAATTCAGTGCTCTGATGGATCTCCCAATGGATGACCCTCCGCAGGATGTACCCAAGCCACCTCGGAATTCACCTCATAGGAACAGTAGGCCTCAGTCTGCTGGAGGCCACTCCTGGGCTGAATCGACAAGTGTCCAACCCTCTGGGGCCTCAGTTCTCTCTGGACAATCTTTAATTGAAGGACAGTTTGATGCCTCAAACTCTATAGGCTGAGCAGGAGTCTAATTTTCCAGTGTTAGCCTGTCCTTGTTTTTTCACTGGTCACCTGTATTTCGGTGACTCTTCCCAGCCTGGAACTGACTTTCCCTGCTGTATTGAAACCTGTCTAGAGGCAGTAAGTATATACTGCCCTTGCAGTGGGGAGGTTTGTATTTAGGGCTGGGGTATTCCCTTTTACGGGGTGGATTTTTCTCCTGTATTGAGTTGGGCCCTTAATTTTTATCCTTCCATGTCTGCTCTGAGACAATTCCTGCTTTATGGAGCTGACATCTATTTTCCTTCACCAGGTTTTACCACCCCCCCCCCAGTCTGAGGAGGGTTGTAGGGTTTAATGATTGACCTGCTCTGATTCAATTATACATTCAGATAGTCCTTGCTGGCTGCCAGTTCAGTAGCAGATCACCTTCAAAGTCGGATTACTGACTTTTAAAGCCCTGCATGATCTGGGCCCTGATTACCTGAAAGAACTCCTGATTCCTTAGCGCCCTGTGAAATCGCTCCGCTCAGCCAATGAGGGGTTGCCAGAGATTCCAAGGGTAATATTAAAATCAGATGGTGCCTGGGCTTTCATGTTTGCGGCCCCTTCCCTTTGGAATTCTCTACCACGTCGGATAAGGGAGTGTACGACCGTGGGGAGTTTTAAACAGGCTCTTAAATCTTTTCTATGGGAAAGGGCTTATGGGTTTTGACTGATTATTAACTGTTGTGTGTGTTTTATAATATTTCTTTGTACCTTTGTTTTTGTATTCTGTATTTTATCTCATCTTATTGGAATGCACCTTGATATTTGAAAGGCGCAATATAAATAAAAATATTATTATTATTATTATTGTTTATTTGGAAGATTACGGAGGCTTCCCTAGCGTTTGGCTATATTTAGGGTTACAGGGGAACCTTGGAGCTCAAGGGACTCCTACACTTTATTGCTTTTAGTTTCTCACCCTCCAGTGACCGCTGCTAGTATCTGGGCTGTGTATCGCTGTTACATTCAGCAGAGGCTGGTCTTGTACTGGGATGTTCATGGGAAGGGATGGGGCGGGGGTTATGTAGATAAGTTTGTAAATGTTTATCCAAAGTTGGTTTTCATTTGTATGTTTAAAATGTTTATGATACTAGGTGATCAGTTTGCACCACCTAGAGTTTTTTCTGGTTATGGCAATCCGCAGGTAGGGGTTACGATTCAGTACTGGTGTAAGGGGGATACAGGTTGGCTAGCTGCTGACTCCAGATACCACCCTGTCACACTCTGTTTACGCCTTCACCTACTTTCAGCCACAGTATACCCCAAGGAGGATGGAACTTAAATTAATCTCCTGGAAAGTTAAGGGGCTTAACTCCCCAGTTAAAAGGAAGAAGGTACTCCTGCATCTAAAGAAATTGGGCCCCCTTATAGTATTCCTGCAGGAAACAAAGCTTTCTTCTGGTGAGGCTAAGAAGCTTAAACGAGGTTGGGTAGGTGAAGCGGTACACAGTGTGGTGGATTCCCATAGGCAAGGAGTCTCTATATTAATACATAAAAACTTGGTCTGGAAACTGACTAGATTTATCCATGATAAAGAAGGAAGATGGGTTATGGCTGAGATGGACACTCTGGAGGGCCTACTGATTCTAGTTAATATTTATGCTCCCAATCAAGACTGCCCTCAATACTTCCATGCCTTAAACCAATCTCTCTCTGACTTTAATCCTCACCAAGCTCCAGTATTACTGGGTGGGAATTTCAATCTGATGCTGGACCATACACAAGATAGAAGTAATAAGTCCCCAGAACCCCACAGACGAGCCAGATTGGCTGTTCAACGGCTCATGAGTGAACATGTTATGCTGGATGCATGGCGGGCTCAGCACCCCAGGGATCATAATTTTACATATTTTTCTCTGGTGCATGGGTCCTCTAGCAGAATAGACCTATGGCATATCTCCTCTAGGTTATATGAATCTGTTGTCCACTCATACATTCACCCAAACATTATATCAGACCATGCACCCTTAGAACTTATGATCAGACAAGGGCAGGTCTCCCTTCCAACTTATACATGGCGCTTGGACCCTCTCCTCCTAAAGGATGCAGAATTCCAGTGCTGGCTTGAACCTGAAGTGGCAGAGTATTGGGAGTATAATGACAATGCGGAGGTCTCTGACTTGACCCTCTGGGAGGCCTTTAAGGCCACGATTCAGGGCAGAATCATCGCCTTTGCTTCTGCCAGAAGGCGACGCCGGGAGGCTGACCAGCAAGCCCTTGAGAAACAACTTTATACATTAGAGTCTCAATATAAGGCACTTAAATCATAAGCTCCTTCCCAGACCCTGATGGCCTAATTGATTAGTACCAGAATCTCACTTAATGCCCACCTTACTCGTCAAACTGAACTGAACTTACGAAGAATTCGCCATGCTTACTTGGGGGGGGGGGAAGGCTAGTAAACGTCTAGCCTACCGCTTGAAATACCAACAAGCCTCCCATATGATCCATTCCCTGACAGATAAGCAAGGGGGTATATGCTACTCTCAAAAAGGGATTAATGAGATTATGACTCGGTTCTATGAACAGTTGTATGCCTCTCCCAATCCCCCTGATCTATTGAAAATTCAGGACTTTCTAACCACATTAACTATTCCTCGAGTCCCTGAGACGGACTCCCAAATTTTGGACTCTCAGATCACAAAGGAAGAAGTGGCTGGAGCGGTCAGGTCCATGAACCTCCACAGGGCCCCAGGGAGGGATGGGTTGCCCATAGATTTTTATAGAACCCCAGATATTAATCTGGCCCTGTACCTAGTTTGTGCTTTCCACCATTCCCTTTCGGTGGGCGAACTTCCTCCTACCTTGAGAGAAGCTACTATCATGGTTCTTCCCAAAAAAGGGAAAAACACGCTTTTCTCCAGTAGCTATCGCCCCATATCACTCATCAATACTGATGCTAAAGTCCTGGCCAAGGTTCTGGCAACTAGACTTGAACATCTCCTTCTGGGCTTAATACATCCTTCACAGGCTGGCTTTGTCAAAGGCTGCCTAGGGTCAGATCACCACAGAACTTTGATCTCGCTGATGCACCTTGTCAAATCATCTAGGACACCGGCTGTTGCCCTGGCCTTTGACTTTCAAAAGGCGTTTGACTTGATTGAGTGGCCCTTTCTTTTTCACACTCTCTCTGCTATGGGAATGGGCCCCAATTTTATCTCCTGGGTCAAACTCCTATATGCCTCCCCCAAGGCCTCTGTCTTGACCAACAGCATCTTGTCTGTACCCTTTCACCTTCAGAAAGGCATGAGACAGGGTTGCCCCCTTTCTCCACTTTTATTTGTCCTGGCTGTGGAGCCCCTCGCCATCACCCTCTGGGAGTCCCCCTGGATTCCTGGGGTACGGGTGGGGGACTCCATTGTCAAAACTTTTTTTTACGCTGACGATCTCCTCATTACTACAGAGCACACTCCTCAAGTGTTAAAGGATATTTTCACTTTATTAGCTGAGTTTTCCCAGGTCTTAGGTCTTAAGCTTAATCAGTCCAAAACTGAGGTCCTTCCATTAAATTCGGATACCCCTAAGGACAGTTTTACAGCTTTGGGTTTAAAATGGTCCCCAAATGGCATTAAATATCTGGGCATAATCCTACATCCGAACATAGACAAAATGCTCTCCGTTAACTTCATCAATCTTATAGACTCTCTCAGATTGGATTTCAACAGATGGAAGGCCCCGAGACTGTGATTAGTGGGGAAAATTGAGTCAATCAAGATGATGGCCGCCTCGACGATGTTATATATTTTGGCTCACTTACCTGTGCCCATACCCCTGAAATGGTTTTCAGAAATTGGAGGCCCTTATGGGCAATTTTTTGTGGGAAGGGACCCGTCCCAGATTTAGCAAACTAAAATTGAGACAGCACTGGAGCAGAGGGGGTTGGGGACTCCCCTGGTTACAAGGGTACCACATGGCCTATGTTTCAGCTCAGACAATTGAATGGTTTTCTACAATCGATCAGGCCTCTCCCTCCTGGCTACCACTAGAAGCTTTCTTGCTGAATGCTACATCCCCTGCAGTAGCCTTGTACAAGAAAAAAAATTCTCCTTCTGGGGTTTCCCCCACTATACTGACATCTGTTACATACTGGAGGAGAGCTTTTGCCCTCCTAGGCCAGAATCCGTCCCATGGGAATTTACCCCTTTGTGGAATAATCCTGCCTTACAAATAGGGAATTGTGTGCCCCACTGGTGACTTTGGGAAGTTCAAGGTACTGCCCTGATTCAGGACCTCCTACTTCCTAGTACATATCCACTCAAATCCTTTGCAGCCTTGAGAACTCACTTCCATCTACCTACATCCCATTTTTGGAGATCCCTCCAAATCAGGGATGCTATCTACCATTTACCCAATGATCCACACATAAAGGAGATCCCTCAAGAATCCCACCCCATTAGTATATGGGGCAAGCTCCATAAAAATAGAGCCAGTAAGATTTATTTGGACCTTAGAGATGCCACAAAGGACCCTACTCGGACTGCTAGGTTTCAGTGGGAATCAGACCTACAGATCTCTGTCTCTGAACGCCAATGGGCACATGGTTGGATAAGGATCCACAAAGCATGTAGAGATGGTCATACCCACCTCATTATGAATAAGACCCTTCATAGGTGGTATAGGGACCCCGCCAAACTTAAGCGTATGGGTCTTACTCCGGTTGATAGTTGCTGGAGATGTGGCAATCCAGGGGCTAATTCATTCCACATTCTCTGGTCCAGTCCCTCACTTCAGCTCTTCTGGCTCTCAATCCAGATGTGTTGTCATCAAATTTTTCCCTTGGTTGACCCTGACCCCTCTCTTCTTCTTTTGGGGTGTGGGAACCCATCCACACCTAAAGGGTCCCCTGGGGCCAAGTGGATCACTAGTATAGGGGCTATCGCTAAAAGATTAATCCTGATGAGATAGAGATCCCCTGGTACCCCTATGTTTCAGGAATTCCTTTTGGCTGTGGCCCAAGGGGCTATGTTAGACAGACTCTCCTGTTTGTCAAGGGGCTTAATCTCCCAGTTTGAAGAATGCTGGCAGCCCTTCCTTAATTCAAAATTCTGTCACGATGTCTCCTCGAACCTAGCCTCTGTATCTCCTAATTCTGTCCCCTCCTAGATGAGTTATATGTGGTATTTAACTGTTTTCCCCTTCCTTTAGTTTGGATTGCCTTTTTGTATATAGTTCTTCTTAGTTAACATATCATTACCAGAACCCACCACTTTGACCCTAAAGTGTATGTACAGGGTCCAGGTGTTTTTTTGTTCTTTCTGTATTTAACACTGGTATAGACCATCAGGCCATGGTCCGATAGGTGTGTCTTTACAAAGGGACCCAGCTATGATATAATTTATTTTTTTTTCATCGTATAGTTCCGTCATGGATTCATTCCAATTCTACTGAGTACAGCTGTTTCCAGATAATGTTACTGTACCTGGTGTTAAGGTTTGGCACTGGAGATCCGGACTTACCAAATGTTGCGGTACGGTCCTGGATCCTGTCTGTATCTTTGTATCTTTGTGCATGAGTGGTGCTTGTTCCTTCAACTAATAAAAATCTTTAACAATCAAATATGCAAATAAACTGAATATACTAAGATTTAACAATAAACAGTTATTTGTACAAAGGGCATTTTAAAAGAAAACATTATTTGCAATTGGGGCAATCCTATTATGGAATAAACTTTCTCAGAAAATACTTGATTCAACCAAGTTTGAACAATTCAAAAAATGAATTGGATAAATACTATATGGGCACTATATTTTATTGACCTACATGGTGTGGGGAGGTAGACTCGATGGGTCCAACAGACCTTCTTCTACCTTATAAAAACTGTGTAAATTATGTAAACCAGGCTAAGGAGTACAGGCCCTCATGTTTAGCGCTGGACATGTACACTGTGCGGTACTTAGTACAACGCTGGCTTGGGGACAATATTCAGACAATCAGCATGTCTCTGCTGGAGCATGCTAACTGTTTGACTATAGGTCCATGTCAGTGCAATGCACAGTGACTATTAGTAATGCTAACGCAGCCTGACATTGAATATGGCTCACAGGAACCCAATGGAGATAGTGCAGGCCAAACGGGGATAGTGCCAGGGCTCCTATGGGCCATAGTCAGCCCTAAAAAGCTAATGCATCCTAAAATTAAAAAAAAAAAAAAAAAACAAGGCTGGTTCTGCTCGCTCAGACTCAGTTTTTAAGTCACTGGGACTAACAGTGAGGTGCTAGATAGCATGGGCATTAACAATGAACACTACTATAAAAAACTGGTAAAGGATCCTACAGAAGACAGTATGAAAGTAATAGCCAGTGTAGTAGAAGAAGCAAAAGAAAAGAAATGGATAACAAATAACGTATGTATCTAATAGTAAAGAAAATACAATTAAGCCAACCATTTATCTACTGCCTAAGGCACATACAGATACAGAAACACCACCTCGAAGGCCTGCCATGACTTGAGCAGTATTGGTTCTATCACAGAACCATATTTGTGGATTATTTGTTGAGGTCACTTGTGAGTAAGCAAAAGTCATTTATGGAAGATACAAAAGCAGTACTTAACATTATCAATGATCTCTCAGTGAATGTAGAGACAATACTAGTGACCAAGGATATTGAAAGCTTATATAGTAATGTACCCCATGTAGAAGGTCTATCGAGTCTACAGAGCATCCTGGGAGACAGGGCAGATAAGCTTGCATGGTCCCCCCTCCCCAAACGTCCATCCTGTAGCTGTCTTGAATATCCTTAATAGTCTGGTGTTCCCACTATGTAATGGCATCCAACCCCCTCCTGGCTCACCTGCTCAGGACCCTTTGCTCTGCACTTCTCCTTGACGCGGTCACCTAAAAAGAACAACAGCAATAGTGATGGTGCCAAGCACAGCTCACCACCTCGGTAGGTTGCCATCTGACTGTCAGTGAACAATTGTGAATACTATAGAGAAGTTGTGTGACTATCAGTAAGCGATCGTGAATGCTGAAGAAACAGTTGTTCATACAATACTTGTGTTTGCTCACCAACAGACAGATGGTGACAGGGAGAGGTGGTGAACAGAGGTCTGTACTGGTAGCTGTTAACTATTGCTGTAGTTTGTCTTATGTGACTGGCATGAGGGGAGTTGCAGGGGAGTAGGGTCTGAGCAGGTGGGTCAGTAGGGGTTGGATACTCTTATGGGGGAACCCAATACCACAAGGACTGGAGGATGGCTCATGTGGTGCCCCTCCACAAGAGTGGCCCCAAGGATGAACCGGGAAACTACAGACCAGTGAGCCTCACATCCATCGTGGGTAAGCTGTTGGAGACTATCCTGAAGGAGAGGCTGGTGTCTCTCCCAAGAGGCCAAAGGACTACAGGACAGCAGACAGCATGGCTTCATATGTGGCAGATCCTGCCAAACCAACCTGGTGGAGTTCTATGACTGGGTAACTAGGCAACTGTACAGGGGCCATGCAGTGGATGTCCTGTATCTGGACTTCAGTAAGGCATTCGACTCGGTGCCACATGGAAGGCTGGGAAGTAAGTTAGTAGGCACAGGGGCAGGTGCAAAGCTGGTGAGATGGGTAGGAAACTGGCTTCAGGGAAGGCAACAGAGGGTGGTGGTGGGTGGGGAGCTCTCACACCCAAGGGTAGTGATGAGCGGTGTTCCACAGGGCTCGTGTTGGGACCAGTGTTGTTTGGGATATTCATTGCAGACATATCATGGGACATCAAGAGCAAGATCAGTCTGTTTGCTGATGATACCAAGGTAGGAGCGGTGGTGAATGACCTAGGGGGATGGCAGGGGTTGCAGGATGATCTGGCAAAGCTTGAAACCTGGTCAGACACCTGGCAACTGGGGTTTAATGCCAAAAAGTGCAAGGTGCTGCATTTTGGGATGAAGAACCCAAGGAGGAGTTACCACCTGGGGGGAGTGCAGCTAGCCCAGATAGAGGAAGAGAAGGATCTGGGGGTGCCCATTACAGGGTCAATGAACAACTCAGCACAATGTAGGAAGGCAGCTGCAAAGGCCAACAAAATACTGGCTTGTATTGCAAGGGGTATATCCTCGAGGAGGGAGGAGGTGATTCTGCCACTGTATAGGTCATTAGTTAGACCGCACCTGGAGTACTGCATGCAGTACTGGCACCCGTATCAGAAGAGGGACATTAAGTTACTGGAGGGGGTGCAGCGCAGGGCAACAAAGATGATCAAGGGGCTGGGGGACTTATCATATGAGAGGAGGTTGAGGGAGTTGAACATGTACTCACTGGAGGAGAGAAGGACGGGGGGACATGATTGAAACCTTTAAATACATGAAAGGAATAAACAAGACAGGTACAGAGGGGCTGTTCAAAGTAAGGGAGGGGAGGGACACCAGGGGCCATGATATGAGACTGGAGGAGGAAGGTTCAGGAGGGAGATGAGGAGACACTTTTTTACAGAGAGGGTGGTGGCTGGGTGGAATGTGTTACCTGCAGAAGTGGTATGCAGTAGAACAGTAGACTGCTTCAAAAGGGGATGGAACAGGACAAGGGGGAGGGTTAATGAAGGGGAAGGGTGGAAGGGAGGGGCAGCTGCAGAATAAGGGGTGCTAGCTGCAGATTCAAGCAGACTTGATAGACCTCTAGGCCTTTATCTGCTGGCAAATTTCATATGTTTGTAACATCCCAGACAGCTACAGGATGTGTGATGACAGTTTCATAGTTTCATGGTGAATTACAAGTTCAGTGAGCATATAGCCCCTTTAGTGAACTCGCCACCAATTCATTGGTGGAATAAAAATGTATTACCTTTCATATAGTTATCCAAGTTTGTCTTAAAGGTACTTATGTTAGGGCTATCAACAACAGAGTTTGGGAGCTTAAATTAGGGAGATTAGGGTGATTTTTGCAATTTATTTTTCCATGACAGATAAGCCTACATGAAACATTTCCTTTTCAGTGGGATTCTGCTGTAAGGTCCTGCTTTGACACAGTTTTATAATAAATTTGCCCAGGACAGCTCAGCTGAGATGCAATACCTCTTTTGCAGTGGGGTCCTGCTTTGACCCATTTTTACACTATATTTACCCAGGATTGCACTGCAAACATGCTATATGTCATTTTAAATGGTGTCCTGCTTTTCTTTATTTTTACAATGTCATTACCCAGGATAGTCCAGGTGAGAGCCAATTTCTCATTTTCTGTGGGGTCCAGCTTTTACGATGTATTTTTTCAGGATAGAGCAGCATTAATATGCATCTTTCAGTGGGGTTCTGCTGTATTGGGGCCATGCCTTTACCCATTTTTACTGTATATTTACCTAGGACAAACCAGATGAGATGCAATATCATTTTCAATGGGCTCTTGCTTTTACACTTTCTGAAACTGTATTTACCTAGGATAGCACAGGGTAGACACAATATCTAATTTTCAGTTGGGGTAATGCCTTTGCCCATTTTTACAATACAGCATATTTAGCCAGGATATGAAGTAATATCTCATTTTCAATGTGGTCCTGCCTTTACAGTGTAGTTTTGCCAGCATAGACCAGCTTAGAGGTATACGTTCAGAGGGGATTATTCTGTACTGAGGTCTTGCTTTTACACACTTTTACTATATATTTACCCCAGATAAACCAGATGAGCTACATTATCTCATCTTCAAAAGGGTCCTGCTTTGACACTTTTTTATACAATGTATGTACCCAGGATAACACAACTAAAATACAAAATCTTGTTTTCAGTGGGGCCACACTTTTACTCATTATTAGACTGTATTTCCTTGGATAGCACAGCTGAGATACAATATCTCATTTTCAGTGAGGGTCATACCTCTCAACCTCCTGCCTCATAAATCAGGGACAAGACTTAAAAAAATCAGGGACAGAGAACCAAAATCAGGGACACGTCTTCAAAATTGGTGATGTCCACTCAGGAAGCTGGTAGAATAAGGGGCATAGTGTAAAATGCATTTTCTAAGGAATAACAAGTCTGTAATTTTAATGGTTGACATTATTTTGTGCTTACAACCCCCATTGTTTGGTTACAGAAACACAATTTTTAGGAGGGACAGAGTAAACTTTTGAGACAAAATGAGGGACGTCCCTGAAAATCAGGGACAGTTGAAAGGTATGGTGAGGGTCCTATTTTAAACATGTTAACAATGTATCTAACCAGGATAGCATAGATCAGTTGCAATATCTTGTTTTCCGTGGAATCCTGCTTTTACTAATTTTCAAAATGTATTTACCCAGGACAGTACAGTTCAGATGAAATATCTCATTTTCAGTGTGGTCCTGCTTTTACCTATTTTTACACTGTTTTAACTAGGGCCGTGTGAAGCTTCTGATGTCAGACTATGTGAATTTTGACTGTCGAACTGCGTAAAGTTTGCAAAATTTATTTAGCGGCAGATTAGTTTGCACTGGTTCAGCCATTAAAAAGACATTAGTTAATGCAATAAAATGAAATAACATAATGAAATGGGCTAGTGAAGCACCCCAAACAGCAAGATAATGCAATGGGCCAGTTCCAAAAACTGTTCCCATTCAGTCAATGCCACACATGGACAATGGTAGTAGTAATAAACAAGAGTATGTGGCTAACAATGTTCAGATAAGATGGCTGCAATTGTAAGGCCTATGTATGCCCACAAAATATTAGTACAGAATTTCCACAGCATAGGGCCCAATGGCATTATGTGCATTAGCTGTTTTTGCTGGAGCTGTTTTGCTTGCACTGTTTTTGCAATAGCTGTTTTTGTTTTCGACATTATGACCCCGTGCCTTCCTAAAGTGGCGTGCCCATTGGGATAGTGCCACTCACGGACAAGGCTTCCCATTATGCCATGGGCAAGTGTTGTACACTCTGGTTTCATGGGTAACATTGCTCCAGAAATTGTTCATCCTGTGCAGGCCTGGCAAAAATTCACCAAACATTTATCTGAAGAAGACTGAGTGATGACAACAGTGCAGCATCCCACAGTGTGCGTGTAGGCTACCGGTTCCCCCCAAAAAAACAAAAGCTTAATGGACACAGAAGCCTCGCCATCCACCGCATCATTATCCTCTGTCTTTAGCCCAGCTGCAAGCGTAGGAGATTCATCATCCATGAACCATGGCAAAATGGACTTAGGAAAAAGGGGCAAGTACATTTAAAAAAGTAAGTATCTCTACATTTTGGCTTGAAAGGCATGTTCTCCTGTTGGTGACAATATTGCCTGCAGTACTAAAAATCCTCTCTGAGTATGTATTTGCAGGTGGGCAACTGAGATGTTCAGCAGCTACTTGTGTCAGAGGGCCTAATGATCTTTTTTGGTACAAGTATAATACAGTCTTGCTTCCTTCTGCTAGTGGCACATTTCCATCCAAATACTCCTGCACCATTTTGTTTGCTGGCATCTCAGGCACCACTGTGTCAGAAAGTGAATTGCCATGCTTTTTCATCAAGCCATAGTCAGACGTTGTTACTATAGTGGTTTGTCATCAATGGCTGACTTTTTGAGGGGAGCAGCAGCAGCTGCAGTAGTAGTAGTAGTAATAGTAGCAGGTTGACTTGGAGACAAAAATGAGTGACTCCTGTGATGTTCAGTAGTAGCAGTGCAAGCACATCAGGATCTTCCTTCTTTCCTGTCCTTCACATGGCCTGTCAGTGCAACTGCAGCAAGGGATGAATATGAGTGTTGTTCTTTTGCTCTGTTTGTGTTCCCGTCCTTGTTTTGTGCCATACATACAAATACCAAATGGATAACCCAGGCTTTATAGGACTACTGATCCTTATCACATTCCTGTGCATCAAACAATGTCTCAAATGTGTCTTTGACCCAAGGGTCTAAGAGAGTGGCCAGGATGTAGTGGTCATCTGTACACATTTTGTAGATGACTATATCATTACTGAAATGTGATCTTTTCTTTTCTACAAGACACAGAACAGTGGTATTCTCCTTTTCCTCATACTGAGTTTTCATACAAAGAGGTCACAGGTTAATGAGGGCAATGAAGGGAAGTACCAGGCTTAGACCAGCAGCATCAGCATTTACCACCTATGCAGCCTCCTCAAAGGGCTTCAGAACAGTGCAGACGGTCTACAACAGGCACCACTGATTTGGGCTGATGTTTACATCTCCCTTGCCAAAACCATGCTTAACAACATACTGGCAGATAGCCTTCTGTTGTTCTAGCAGCCGTTCCATCTTCTAAGAGGTGGAATTCTGTCTTGTTGCCACATTCTGTTTCAGGTGGTGGAGGGGAAGGTACTTCTACTGCTGAATGTTTCTTAACAGTATCCATACCTTTACAGAATGCTAAAAGGACTGCAAACATTATTGGCCACACCTACAAATGTCTGCACATTGATGCCTTCCACGGGCATTTCGGGCATTTCTGCTTTTTCTGTCCCATCCCTGGGGATGTGCATGCATGTGACCATGCTTAGCAAGGCACCAGTCAGCCTCTCCCATGCCACTCTGACTGCACTGCCACCTGTGGTCACCCAGGTGGCAGCAGAGCTGGCAGCTGTCCCTCCCAGGAAGGAGGAGAGCATCCTCTGTGCTACTCAGTCCTCCTCTCTCAGTCAGCTCCCACATGTAATCAGTATTCCGACCATTGCTCCACATGTAATCAGTATTCTGACCAGTGCTCCCACATGTAATCGGTGTTCTGACCACTGCTCCCACATGTAATCAGTATTCTAACCACTGCTTCCACATGTAATCAGTGTTCTGACCACTGCTCCACATGTAGTCAGTGTTCTGACCACTGCTCCACATGTAATCAGTATTCTGACCACTGCTCCCACATGTAATCAGTGTTCTGACCACTGTGCCATATGTAATTAATGTTCTGACCACTGCTCCCACATGTAATCAGCGTTCTGACCACTGCTCCCACATGTAATCAGTGTTCTGATGACTGCTCCACATGTAATCAGTGTTCTGACCACTACTCCCACATGTAATCAGTGTTCTGACCACTGCTCCACATGTAATCAGTGTTCTGACCACTGCTCCACATGTAATCAGTGTTCTGACCACTGCTCCCACATGTAATCAGTGTTCTGACCACTGCTCCCACATGTAATCAGTGTTCTGACCACTGCTCCACATGTAATCAGTGTTCTGACCACTGTGCCACATGTAATCAGTGTTCTGACCACTGCTCCACATGTAATCAGTGTTCTGACCACTGCTCCACATGTAATCAGTGTTCTGACCACTGCTCCCATGTAATCATGTATCATGTTCTGACCACTGCTCCCACATGTAATCAGTGTTCTGACCACTGCTCCCACATGTAATCAGTGTTCTGATGACTGCTCCACATGTAATCAGTGTTCTGACCACTACTCCCACATGTAATCAGTGTTCTGACCACTGGTTCACATGTAATCAGTGTTCTGACCACTGCTCCACATGTAATCAGTGTTCTGACCACTGCTCCACATGTAATCAGTATTCTGACCACTGCTCCCACATGTAATCAGTATTCTGACCACTGCTCCCACATGTAATCAGTATTCTGACCACTGTTCCACATGTAATCAGTGTTCTGACCACTGCTCCCACATGTAATCAGTGTTCTGACCACTGCTCCACATGTAATCAGTGTTCTGACCACTGCTCCACATGTAATCAGTATTCTGACCACTGCTCCCACATGTAATCAGTATTCTGACCACTGCTCCCACATGTAATCAGTATTCTGACCACTGTTCCACATGTAATCAGTGTTCTGACCACTGCTCCCACATGTAATCAGTGTTCTGACCACTGCTCCACATGTAATCAGTGTTCTGACCACTGCTCCACATGTAATCAGTGTTCTGACCACTGCTCCCACATGTAATCAGTATTCTGACCACTGCTCCCACATGTAATCAGTGTTCTGACCACTGTTCCCACATGTAATCAGTATTCTGACCACTGCTCCACATGTAATCAGTGTTCTGACCACTGCTCCCACATGTAATCAGTATTCTGACCACTGCTCCCACGTAATCAGTGTTCTGACCACTGCTCCCACATGTAATCAGTGTTCTGACCACTGCTCCCACATGTAATCAGTATTCTGACCACTGCTCCCACATGTAATCAGTGTTCTGACCACTGCTCCCACATGTAATCAGTATTCTGACCACTGCTCCCACATGTAATCAGTATTCTGACCACTGCTCCCAGATGTAATCAGTGTTCTGACCACTGCTCCACATGTAATCAGTGTTCTGACCACTGCTCCACATGTAATCAATGTTCTGATCACTGCTCCACATGTAATCAGTGTTCTGATCTCTGCTCCACATGCCACACACCACATCAATGGCTGGAACAAATGATGCTTTCATGGTATGTGACCCAGACTTGTAGACACCTTGATGCAATCGAAAGAGCCACTGTTGAAAAGTAGGTATGGGTGGGCGCTGCCTGGATACCTTGGCACTTCAACTTACATTAGCGATAGTAAAGCAGCACTGTTCACAAAGGAGAATGGCAGCAAGTCAGTGGCTAGCTTTGGTTGTGTGGTGTTCCTTGGGATTTCAGTGTCCCCTCATTTAAATACCTTAGCATGTGGCTCAAATAAAATCTCTTTTTCTCCCAGCATATCAGCACCATCCAGAAGAAGTTATGTTCCAAACTCAGAGTCCTATACTGCATTATGGATTGCCTGCCACCTCTGGTCCACTGTGAAATTATTCTTAAAATTATCTTGCCAATATCTGACTATACAGACATGGTCTTCAGGGATGCTCCCAAAACCTCCTTGACCATGCTGGAAATTTTCTTCCACTTATCCTGCCACTAAGGGCCCATTTTAGGGAGCATCATTGTAATCTATACAATATGTTAGGGTGGTTATCAATAGGAAACAGGGACACATTACACTTGTCCTTTGTTTTTAATGTACTCCACTGTTCAAATTACAACACACTGTCAACATTTTTTGAACAAAAAATAAGCCCCAGGTCATTAAGATCACAAAACACAATTTCATTAGTTATTCCATATTATAAACCACAAAAAACAGACGTCATTCAAATAGATAGCAAACAAAACATGGAATGGACTACCAGAAGAATCATGTCATTTTCAAAGTATAAATAAATTCAAATCATCCTTAAAGAAGCTTTTACACACAAAAAAGACCCAATCTAACTGTACCTTATATAGATTCTGGAAATGGAACACCCACACCAGGTTGTTCGATGTTTATATACTGGTCTATTTTATGCACACTTTAATCCTGTTTTTTTGTTAGTAAATAGCTTGTATATATTAGTTAAAAGTATTTGCGCCCAGATATTCAAAGGAGATGCACCTGGTGCAGCTTAGTTGCACCAGTGCAGCTTCGAAATGTGCCACTGGTCCATATACAAAAGGGGGTGATGCACCACTCAAGTCCGGATGCGCGGCAGTGCAAAGATAATGTATGCAGGTGCATCCCAAGGGGGCATTCCCCTGCATATGTGGCACATCTCCATATTCAGCCAAGATGTGCAGTGCAGCTGCCTGCACATCTCAGAGACATGCTGCACAAAGTTAGGCATGGAAAAACCATGCCTAAGTCATAGCCACCCACAGGCAGGCTGCTGTACTGTACAGTGCAACACAGCAGCCGCCAGCCCCTGGGTGGCTACCTCCCAAGCTTTAATTGTATAAAAAATAAATAATTTCCCTGTCCCTGGTAGTCTAGTGGATCTCTCGCCCATCCTCGACCCCAATGTAGTAATACAAAACAGATCTGAAATACTCTGGTAGTCTAGTGGCCCACCTCCCATCCCTGAACCCTGTCCATAGCAGAAACGTAATCCAAACATCCCTGTTAGTCTAGTGGTACCACCCCAGCCCTGATTGTCACATAAAAACATATCCCAAGAACTCCCTGCTAGTCCAGTGGACCCCCTACCCACTGAGGCACCCACACTTTGCTTGAAACTCTCCTCCATTCACTGTCCCTTTCTATGCCATCTTTGGACTCCTGAGGTCTGCTTCATTGTGTATCCTAGCTGTCTAAGTTCTGGTTCTCCTCTTTTCTTCCCTAACTCAGCTGTCTCCTATCCTGTCTTTCTCCATCCAGCTACTTCCTCCCTTTCCCCGATTCTTGTAGCTTCTCTGATCCTGCCTGCTATACTTGTTCTGAACACTCTAACTCCTTGTTCCTGCTGCCTGCCATTTGGAACAAACTTCACGTCTCCCCTCACCGTTCCCTTCCTATTTATTTCTTAAATCTTCACCAATGTAAATGTGCGGAAAACCACTATGATAGGCTCAGATGGATCCTTTCATATGTGAGAAGTTTCTACGCATCTTTTCACTGGGTTTTCACTGCCAGGCCTCCTGCAGGTTATGATTCCTTTCCCTTTGTTGATAACAGCGCACACCTTCCAGGTCACTACACTGCCAGAGCAGCATCAAAACAATAGGTCTGTGCTATGCATGCACCCAAGCAAACAGAACAAGCATTTGTCAATACATGGTGTATGTGGCAGGGGTGTATTTTTAGTTGCAGTAAAGAGAGACGGAGTAGCAATATTGGTAAACATCAGGATTTATTTTTGTGTGTGTGTGTGTGTGTGTGTGTGTGTGTGTGTGTGATTCCTGTCTGATTGCAATATGTATGGAGAAAGATAACTGTGTACCCTTCCCCAGAGAGTTTGTGGTAGCAAAATAGAACACACTACCAGAATGGGTGGTATCATGTAAATCTGTGAACAGCTTTAAAAGGGAATAGGACAAGGAACAGGGAGAGTGAGAGTGGGGGATGTGGGGGGTGGCAGTGGGATGACAAAGGGAAGGGGGTGGGGCAGCTGCAAACTAGGGGTGCTAGCTGCACACTCGAGCAGACTTAGATAGACTGGGTGGTCTGTTTCTGCTGGCACATTCCTATGTTTGTATGTTCATGGCATACAGTAAAGGGTGAGTAGGTGAGCCAGCATTGGGTGGGGAGAGGGATATTAAATTTGGGCTGGTGGGCAGAAGGAGAGTGATCACTGTTACCAGCAGATGTTTGGCCAGGAGAAAGACAGAACTGCAGGAGAGGACAGATAGCGGCTGGATCAGCATTATCGGCAGACCTGGGGTTTTTTTTGTGGAAAGGGGGCAGGGTTGTCCAGGCATACAGAGCCACAGGGCAAGCTTTATTAGTATTGTCGTAGTGTTTTAAAAAGGGACTCTCTATAGTGTAATTATCTAATTAGCATGATGTCAAAAAAGAGACAAACCTCCAATTGTTTTCCTGAGTTAGCCTGTACTGCAGCAATGTAAAAAGCACTATATAAAGCAGTGCATTACACACACACACACACACACACATATATTATATATATATATATATATATACACACACATGCTTGAGCCCTTTAAGTACATAATGGGGATAAACAGGACAGGTACAGAAGGGATATTTAAGTTGAGGAGAGATACGAGGGGCATGATCTCATAAGGGGGGATTTAAGAGAGAAATGAGGAGACATTGTTTTTCACAGAAAAGATGGTGGCTAACTGGAACACTCTGAGTATTTCAGGAGGTGGTATCCTGTAAAACGGAAGGCAGTTTTAAAAGGGGATGGAATAGGGTGAGGGGGTGGTAACTGTGAGGGGGGAATGGAAGAGTCGGGCAGTTGCAAAGTAAAGGTGCTAGCTGCAGATTCGAGCAGACTTGATAGACCATAAGGACTCTTTCTGCTGGCTGATTTGTATGTTCATAAATGGAAAATTGTATCTTAGGAAAAATTGTGGAAAATGGCCAGGAAGTAGTCAAAAGTAAAAATCAACATAATAACAGCCTAGGTTGATAAGCATGTCTGTCCACAGTGGCTGCATTCCCTGAACTCAAACACGCTCTGCAGCATAAATTCACACCTAGGCTGTGGGAGTCCCCCTCTCTGTTGAACTCCCCCAGAATTATGTGATGACATGGGAATGTGGTGGAGACATGGTGCATGGCCTCTCCTTACTCTAATGGATGATTTGGGGACAGGTGAGCAAGTAGCACCCCCACTCTGGCTAGCCTAGTTGCCGACTCATACTGAGTGCCCACTCTGTAGTCAATATTTTGAAAGATGGCAGTAAGTCTGTGCACAAATTGAAGGGGGAGAGCTGTTAGGTCACTGATAATACTAAGCAAACTAACCAATCAGTCTGCCTACTATTATCAATAATTCAACTGCTGCACCTCCCTCCTCCCAATCATGCACCTGCTTGCCCCCATCTCTCACAATACTTACAATGCAAGCAGGCCCCCTGTGGGAAAAGGGTTTCTGGTCTATCCAAATTGGAGCTACAACTATCTACAAAAATCATTCATCAGGGGTTGGGAGAAGCATATCAACAAACATGCTGTGGGGGGGGGACAACTTGGGTGGTCAGATTGGGGCTACTACTGCCCCCCCAGAACTGAACCATCAGGGGTTGGCGAGGGAACGTGTAAACAATTGAGTGAAGGGTGACTGGACTAGAAAATCCTCTATCGGGGATTGGGAGGAGTATGTAATCAAATACACTGTGAGAGGGGGACTGGGCTAGCTGGTTATGAGCTTCTACTGCCCCCCCCCAAATCATCCATCAGGGTCAGGAGCAACACATAAACACATATGCTTGGTGAGGGGGGTCTATTAGATGGATTGAAGCTACTACAGCCCACTCCCTGAAATCATCCAGCAGGGATTTTGGGACTGTAAGGGAATTGGGCTTCTGGAGGTACAAGTAAAACTATGACTTTGCCTTTTGGCAGAATTCCAGGAACTGAGAGAAGGAGTTTTTTAAAACAATTGTGGGACAACAGATAACATAGAAGCAGATTCTGTCATTAGAAAGGGACCTTTAGACCCATATAGTCTGCCCATTGTCCCTGTCTATTCCGTCACCACTGACCCTAGCTGGTCATAGGTGTCACTCCTTCCTACCTCCCTCCCTCCCCCGTTCCTCTACCTAATATGCCTCTATGCCTATCCCATGCATGCTTGAAGCTCCCCACAGTCTTTGCCTCCACTATCTTCTCCGGCAGGCTGTTCCAGTCATCCATCACCCTTTCCATGAAGAAATATTTCTACAGATCTCTCCTAAACTTCCCCCCTCTAGGTTCATTGATGCTCCCTTGTTCTAGTGCCTTCCTTTCTTTGATATAGACCATCCACTTGCACCTTGTTAACTCTTGTCAGGTACTTGTAGGTTTCACTCATGTCCCCTCTTGATCTCCTCTCTTCAAGGGAGTACGTGTTGAGTTCCTGTAGCCTTTCCTCATATAGTTTCTTGTGCAGCCCCTCTGGCCCCTGACCATTTTGGTTGCCCTTCTCTATATCATCTCCATCCTTTCAATGTCTTGCAGAGGTGTAGCCTCCAGAACTGGACATAGTACATAGGACATAGTGGGGCCTCGCTAGTGAATGATACAACAGCAGCACCACCTTCCTCGTCCTGCTAGAAATCCCTCTCCCAATGCACCCCAGCATCTTCTTAGCCTTTCCTACAGCTTTGTCACATCACCCAGCAACTGGAGGTGATCAAGTATGATGACCACTAGGTCTTTTTCGTGCTTGGTGACCATAAGCTCCACTCCCCCCATCTTATACACAGCCCTTGGGTTCTGCAGCCCTAAGTGCATAAGCTTGCACTTTTTCTCATTGAAGCCCAGCTGCTATATCCTAGACCTTTCCTCTGGTTTCCTCAGATCTCTTTGTATTCTCTCCACCCCTTCCTGAGTGTCAGTCCTGTTGCAGATTTTTGTGCCTTTTTTTCACAGCCAACATGAACTGTTGTTTTAAATCAAGATGTATGTTGTTTGTTACTAACAGCACTGTGAAAAGACTATTACAGCAGTTTAAAGGGACACTGCTAACTGTTGTTGCATCATGTTATTTCTAGGTAAAAAAATACATTTTATGATTGCTTGTGTTCATAAAATTCATTGGTGTTGCTAGTTGATTTATCTGTTTCCTTTCTTAGAAGAACTGAAATGCATGCCAATTATGTAACTATACCCAACCCTTGATCTACCTGTATTACTTACTTCCAGAACATTAGAAAATCCCACAAACAGAGCAGCCACTCATGATTCAATAGGGTTTTCTCCTCACACTGCATCATGAATGGCTAGATTGTGTTATAAGTGCTTCCAAGTCTAGGAAAGATGCAATGGGATTTAATCAAGGGAATGTAAACATGTTTTGTGTGTGGGAACACCGTTATGGTGGCTAGTCAGTTTTTCAGGTTTTAATAGAAAAAAAGAATCAGAATCAAATTACAGTTTACATCAGCAATCTCTACAGAATGTGACCAGTCATAAAATTAGTTTTAAATTCGGGACATTTTGTGGCCTAAGGAGGTAGATTTATGAGCTGCTCTGCAATGACTGTTTCTGACATTTTCTATAATGTGAATAGTTGCATTTTCAATATCTTTGCATAGCAGCTTATAATAACTGGGGAGCGTTTTTTCCCATAGGGAAATCCAGTTATAATTTGCCATTATAACAGTGAGCACATGCCAGGTTTTCTTCGCTCCATGCATGCTCAAGCCTTCATGTTTCATTGTGTGATCGCTACTCACCACAGGTTGCACTTAGCACCCACAGTAAGTAAAGAAAAAAAAACTTGCCTCTGACAAACTCACGATTCCTTACTTAAGCAGGTACTCCTCGATTGAAACAACAGAAAAAGAAATAAATAAAAATGAAAGCTTTTAGCAGCACCAGCTGTAGATGGTGGAACACAGGGGTGGACCACGCCTCATCCCAACTAGACAACTGTGTCTGAACACCGATGTGTTTTATATAATTGCTGTGGCAAGAAAATGCTCCCCAGCAATTGTATAAAACAAAACATGGGGTGATGTGTTTAACTTGAGATTTTACACACCCCTCCCAGTGTTGGAGGCTGAAATAAACCCCTTGAGCTTTGCGCTCAGGGTTTATGTGGCATCCAACACCTCAGGGTGTGTGTAAAATCTCATTAAACACACCACCATATGCATTATTATATATATTGTACCTAGTTAAATGGTCGTAACTAGATGATATCTGAGCTAGTGAACTTTTGCTCTGGTGGCTGGTCTTCAGAAGAATATGACAGAGGTATTCAGCTACTTTTAGTTGAACTGTGATTCATTTCATGCGATGTTCAGTCAGCAGACAAGTCATTATTAATCATCGAGATGTAACCTGGAAGTTGTGCAACATTTGTGTAAGTCACTGTACATCAAAAATATGTTTTGTCACAGTCTGTTGTAAATCTTGACATTGGTTTCATTTTTTTGTAAATACAAGAGACTTTAGTTTTCAAACCCAAGTTGGACACATTGGGCAAATGTTTAACTACTCAGCAGGTACTCTGTAATGGTTTATAATACTCCAGTTCATATTAAATCACTGATCCTCAGTTGGGGCAGGAGAAGTTCCCTCAACTATTTATTTCATGTTTGACACAGTGCGAGTTACTACATATATGTTAACAGATTAAGGGCTGGAAAGCCACATTTCAAACACACTGGAACTAGCAAACAAGAAGACTGTGTCAGCATAAGAAAAACAACTAAGCAACATAGGAGGGGATACAATCTTACGCCATAAATGCAAATAAAGGATAAATAATTTTGCTGTTCAGCTTTTATCACAAAAATACAGGAGACTGACAAAAAGGCATTAGCTATGCCTTAAAGAGCATCCCATTATTACAGGAGAATAGCCACTGTGAAGTAAGATTGACCCAAAATCTGAAAGGATTTTACAGTAAAAGGTAGATTTCTAAAAACTCTTGATTCTTTGTCAGGCATTTAATTCTGGTAAGTTCACACAGTCCAGTTCAGCCATGGAATACTGAGCGAACATCCACTTTTCTTGATATTTTTATGCAATTATTGCCAGCATCTGACAGTTCATTGATTCTTCCTCCTCTAAAACCCTTACTCATGCCTACATACAAAGATATGCAGTCAGAGAGCAAGGAACTGGGGGCAACATACTAAAGTGGATTCCACATTGAAAGTGGACTCCGATTCTAACAGAAGGCAGAGTATGATCGTACTGGGTAATCCATCAGAGTGTGGGGGGGGGGCACCAGTGATTAGACTGGAAACAAATTAGGTGGGGGAACTGTAACATCTAGATTTTTAGGTGGTGGAACTGTCATTTCAAGGTGGTGAACTCTCCTAGAGTAGTCAAGGGAGAAAGATGACAAAGTGATAGAACTGTCAGCTATTTTTTAAGAGGCAGTGGAACTAAGTTCCTGTGTGCTCCTTTCAATTTAACCCCAGGGGGGCACAAGTGGAATGTGTCGGTGTTTATGTTAGGACCTCAGATGTTCAGTATTTTTTTATAAACTAGTTGCACATAGTAATCTCTAGTTGTTTGTCTAATTTGTGGTTCATACAAACACACCCTTGGTAGTAGGCCATGTGAATGAAGGAAAAGGATTAAAAAAAAAATCCAGATATGTGGAAGGACTGCGTGGATAGCTGGCAAATAAAATTCAGTATACATAGAAAGGTGATGGACAGAAAAAATACTGAACAGTCTATCTAGTCCGTCTTATGATCCCTTATTTGGAAACCATCTAGTATCCGTCCTTCCTCACAGTCTCTTTTTCCCCTTCCTCATCTTTCTGTATTGTAACTCCTTTAAATATGACCCGCTTCCTTTTGAAACCCGCTATTGTCTTTGCCTCCACAATCTTGCAGGAAATTTGTTCTAACCAGCCACCACCCATTCTGTGAAGTAGCACTTCCTAATGTTCTTTTTGAACCTCCCCCCGTCTTGAGTCCATGACCTCTGATAGATGCATTCTTCCTTACTTTGAACAAATTAGTTCTGTTAATTCTGTTGAACTCTTAATGAATTTGAAAGTCTCTATCATGTCCTCTCTCCCTTTTGTCCTCCAGAGAATACACGTTGAGACGTTTCAGTCTCTAATCATATGCCTCGCTCTGTTGGCCATGGATCATCTTTGCAGCCCTTTGTTGCACCGTCTACAGTCTATCTATGTCCTTCTTTAGGTGCAAACCCCAGAACTGGACAGAGTATTCCAGATGTGGTCTCACCAGTGATCTATACCGAGACAATATCACCTCCTTCTGTCTGCTAGGGATCCCTTTCCCTATGCACTCCAGCATTCTGTTAGCCTTCACATATGACTTGTTGCACTGAGCAGCCAGTTTTAAGTTATTGCTGATCACCACCTCAGATCTCTCTCTTCTCTGCTGCTCTCTACATGTATCCCATCAATACAGTACACTGTTCTAGGATGTTTCCCTTCTATATGCATCACCTTACACTTTGTGACATGGAATGTCAACTGTCAAATGCTGAATTACTTTTCCAGCTATCTCACAACCTTTCTTATAATGTTAATCCCTTCTTTACTACTGACCCTTCCTTAGAGCTTGGAATCATCTAAGAATAGATTCACTTCACCCTGGATTTATTTTTTTTGTTTGTTTGTTTGTCAGATGGTAATTCTTACCCCTCTCTTTTTGGGGATGGGTAAGTGTCATCAAGATGAACATTTTGCCTCGGTTGTTGTACCATTTAGGCATGCTTTGTATGTGTTTGCCCAAATCTTGGTTCCTCCGTGTTCAAAGTTTATTTAATGATTTTCTTTGGAAAGGTCGTGCCGTCTGCCATTCCTATTTTAAACTTACAGCACCACAATTAGTGGGTGGGTTGTGCCTCACAAATATATTCTTATATTATTGTGCCCTTCATGGCAGCAAGTTTTACCAATGGAGTAATCCTGAAAAAGACCAACATGATCCGGTCTATCCCCTCTTTGGCTTGAAAAAGAACATGCCTTATGTCAATGTGTCAGTATCCATCCTACTAGCTTGCTTTACACAAAACTGTCCCAAATTCCTTCTACATTTTGCATCACTCCTGTTGGCTGGTCCATGAAGGCACACTATCAGCTTAGTCTTTATTCGGGCTTAGCGTGGGCCAAATGTGTAACCCAGGCCATTCTTGGAAATCCCAAAATCTGTCTTGCCGGCCACCCTATTCCACTCTCCTTTTGTCCTTGTCTCTGGGATGCATCCCTTGCCTCTCTACTGGAGGTGGATAACTTTGTGTCCTTCCCCATGGTTAGTGCACAATTTCAACTCCCAATGACATTTAGCTTCAAATACTTCCAACTAACTCATGTGATTTCTTCATATTTGGGTCCCCAGCCCTGGGTGTTGATGGATCTTTCCACTCCTGAGCATTTCTTCTTGGTGACTTCACAGCCTCACATAATGTCTGGGTCATACCATTTATTCCAATCTATGGATAGCAATACTCCTTCTGGAATCTGTTATTATTGGACGCAAGCCCTCCATATTCCAGAAAATCTTCAAATATAGCGCACTATTTGGCACGATTTATATAAATATATTAGGCAGAACAGGCTGCGTCTAACCTAATTTCAAGTTCTCCACAATATATATTACACTCCACTCTAACTTTATAAAATGGGTAGACTCCTGACCCCATTATGTTCTCTCTGTGGTTTAGTAGACAGACACCTAAAGCACATCCTATGGGACTGCACTAGAGTGGTTCCCTTTTGGTCAGCTATAAGGGCATCTCTCAATCCTCTTTTGGGGTTAGAAGATTTTTCAGGCCTGATATTTGTCTGGTAGGATTATATGCTGCAGATTTAATTTGCACCATAAAGCCCATATTACCATAATAGCGATTATCATAAAGTTAATTATTTTACATCATTGGACTGATGATGTCATTCCCTCCTATAGAGAATGGCATCAGGAGATATTAACTACCTTAATGTTAGAGAAGCAGATTGCATCACTGCACCGATGCCCATAGCAGTTCCGTGATAGGTGGGAAACTCTATATGTACTTTTGTCCCTAACCACAGTGAGAACATAATCCTGGGCTCTATCCTTTTCCACATGAGATAGCTGCCTTTGTTGCTCGTGAAATATTTTTATGCGAGATTCCTTCTAATTTTATAGATGGAGTCGCTGAGCTTATGGGTGAGGGGTTGGGCTCAGTGGGGGTTTATTTGTTGGTACCTTGTTTGTGTTTTGCAAAAGTTTGTTCTTGTTCTCTCTCTGTTCTTGATAACTTGGTAACTTGGTATGTATAGACAAAGTAGGCCTCAGGCCCATTTAATTGTCTCCCACTTCTAGTGGGCTTATCTGATGATTTTCTTATTTTATACTATTTTAAGGACAGAAATTTATCTAACTCATTTTGGAATGAGTTGAAGGTTGTTATGTACTCTATTCCTATATAATAAATAAAGTATATTAAAAAGGAAAAAAAATCTGTACATTTCAGAACATGATTGTAAGAGTGATCAAGACTTTAGCAGCTCTTAGTAGTAATGATTGTGACCAACTACTGTTTTCCTGTATCAAAGCTGTAACCTGAGGTCATGCATAGTGTGTGTAGAATACATATTAACAGTAAGATTAAAAACATTTTGGACCCAAATTGTCATGAGGCCCAGTAAAGACTTTTTACAAATCAGTGCCATCTGATATGAAACTCTATGGTACAAAGATGACCAATTTGATGAACGGTAGCGGTCACTCCTATGACTCTCAAACTTAGATAAAGTGCAAATTTATAAGCATGATTAAAAGCAATACAAATCCTCTCTAACATAGTGCAATTAGCTAGAGAATAATGCATTGAACCATAGTCAATTAATGAGATAATGAGGCTCTATATCAAAGTTTCTTAATCTCCAGGGTAAAATTATCTCTGTTTTAATACAACAGCCCTACTTCCTGATTAATACTTACAATCATTAAATCCATATGAGGACAGGAATATGAAAAGGCAGCCAAAATTACCCCCAGAAGTCTAAATACCTGAACATGCTCAATGAGATCCCCATTAGGTGCGGAGATGGTTGGTGCCTGGCAATCTTTAAGTTTGTGTCTACTCTCAAACAAAATTGTTTTATTTTCTTTGAGTTAATTACCAAATTACCATCAGACAATCATTGGCAGACCCAAGAAAAATCCTGCTGAAGATGTTTCTCCAGAATGACAAGATAATGATTTGTTGTAAAAATTACTGTATCATCAGCATACAGTAATATTTTGTGGTAGTCTCATACCTCAAATATATTATTAATGAACAAACTAAACAAGGGTCCCAGGATAGATCTCTGGAGAACCACTGTAGTTAAAGGCTGAGCCAGAAATAGACATCTTCACACCAAACCTTTCATATGTGATTATTCAAATAATCTGAGAAGCAAGCAGCAGTGTTAAAAGACAGGCCCAAACCTACTGACCTCTTTACCTGCAATCTATGGTTAACTAGGTCAAAGGCCTTAGAAAGTTCTAAAAATGCCACACCAATGTATACCCCTCTTTCTAAGGCTGCATGGAGATCCTCAGCTAACACAAGTAAAGAGTAGTAGTACTACATTGTTTCCAAAAGCCATGTTGTTCTTTAGCTAGCAAGCTGTGTTCAGACATATAAACCACTAGCTGATGACTTACAATTTTCCCTAGAGTCTTGGACAGAGGGGCTAAAACTGAGATGGGCCTATAGTTCAAGGCAACTTCTTTGTCCCCGATTTGAACGCAGGAGCAAGACTCACCTGTTTCCAAATAACAAGGAATTGAGAAGGAAAAATGCAATAATTTTAGAATAGGCAAAGTCAGTTCATCAATTGTTAAATGTAAACAATTTCATGTCTGCCAGATCAGGACCCATCTTAGCTTTAACAATATATTTCTTTAGATAGTTCCTGATTTTAACAATATTCTAATTTTTAAAAATAAAATTTAGGTCCACTAATTTCAGGTTCAACCTGCTGAGCTGAATCAGTGGTCAAAATATCTAGAAACACAGAAACATAGAAACATAGAAGGTGTCGGCAGATATGGACCTCCTGACCCACCTAGTCTGCCCTATTTTCCCTACCTATAGTGACCTAAACGCAAATGCTTTCCTACATTAACAAAAAATTAAAATGATTCACAGCTAACAATAGCAATTATAAAATGGCAAGAAAAAAATCCACTCACCTGATTGGTCATCACTGTCCAGAAGGTGTGAGGATAATGCAGCATAACATCACGGATCAATTCCCAGCAACCTGTAGAGCCTAAAAAAAAAAAAAGAAATCACTATGCCTGTCACAAGCTGTCAAAACCTTTACCTCACAACAGCTGACAAAAAAATGTCAGCGTTATCAAAACTAAACTTCAACCTGTATAACATGACAAACCTCTCTACATGGTTTGGAACTCATAATGAGCAACCACATCCTACTACGAGTGGTGGTGAAAAAAAAGAAAAAAGAGACACTTGGATCTGGCACCTCAAGACCTGGACTGACTTGAAAAAGAAAGAAATGGGCCCACAACAAAGAGAGCAACTTCCTGGGCTATGAAAATAGTCCTGGACTGGCTTAAAGAAAAAAGCACAGAAATAAACTTCCCTGAAATATCAGCATCCGATTTAAACAGTATCATGCTCAACTTTTATGGTTCAGTCAGAACCACAAGGGGACAACTGTATAGCATTAGTAGCTATGCCGGGCTCCGTGCAGGCATAAACAGGTACCTGAATGAACCCCCGATAAGCAGAAACATAAATCTTATGGCTGACGCTGATTTCCAGTCCTCCAACAAAATATTTATAGTTAACATAAAAAATCTGCATCAAGAAAGCAAAGACCGCACAAAGCATCACCCTGCCATTCCACTCACCCATCTCGAGTAGTTCAGAAACTCAGACGTGCTGTCAACAGAAACACCGGACAGCCTAGTCTGGCGCGTTTGGCTTGAAATTCAAATTCATTTTGCCAGACATGGCTGTGATGGACAGCGGAAACTAAAGGCAGACTCCTTTGAATGATGTACTGACTCCACGGGCCACCAGTATGTAACAATGACTTTCAACAAAAAAAAAAAATCATGGTAAAATAGTGGAGCATGGCAGAGACAACAGAGGCCTAAACTCAAAGCCACAGGAAATGAGGCAAACAGTGTAACCTCCAGAAGCAACCAACCAGCAGTCACATACAGCAATAACTGAATACACAAACAATCATCACAGGCAACTCGATGTGCGTTTTCCACGTATACAACAAACAAAGAAATCCATCATTTCAGTAAGCAAGCACTCCATGTTCTAAAAAGCAACACATAAATGAACTTGCTATATACTGTTGCTATCAAGTTAAACTTGAAAGTTTAGTTAATAAGTTCAAACTGTTTATAGCAAACTTCAAAGTATACCAAATGTTTTTTAAAATGTTATTTATTCACAAAAAGTAAAATGTTATTTATTCACAAAAAGTTAATTGCTGCATTGTTCTAAACATATTTATGGTGTTTTTTATTCCCATGCTCTTATTTATTCAAAATACCTCATTCACTTTTTACTGTTCAAATGTTATTAATAATAAAACGTTTCAACAAGACAGACATGTTGTGGACTACTTTATTAAGTGGAAGGCTACATGCCATTTTTAGTAACTAGAACTAAAAAAACTTAAAAAATAAAAACTTAACAATTTTTTTACTGCCGAGCATGTTTATAATGTATAATACATTCGAGGGTGTGTTGTGCTGTGATAATATCACGCCTTGCCATTATTCGTATTCGGCTTTGGCCTCGTGTCCAGCCGATATGGTGTGATGTTATCCCAGCACAACATACATCCTGTTGTGCATTATTGCTTAAGTAACATTCAAATTACCAGTTTTTATAACAGAAGGAGAACAACTATTTATTCCCCAAACACCATTAATATTGCTCCACAACATCTTAGGTTCATTATAAATTCCAACTGCTGAAACCAACAATAGTGACCGTTTGCTTTCCTAATCAACTTTCACAATAGTTCCTCAGTTCTTTAAATTTCACCCAATGATTTTGAGAGCTAGTGCTTCTCAGCAAGGCCAAATAATTGGCCATTTCTTTAAAAAGAGCAAGAAGCTCAAGAGTAAGCCATGGACTAAAGTTACCCTTGACTCTTTTTCAGAGGAGCAAATAGATCACAAGCCTCACTAAAGATTTGAAGAAAATAGTCAAAGGCAAGATTGATGTCAGGAATGCAATCCAAAGGCTACCAATCCACCCTTGCCCAATGTCTTTTAAATGCCCCAAATTTCTAATCCATAATAGGCTGTGTAAAATAATATTTAGGTAGGAAGGGGTCTTACTTTTTTTTGCAGACCAAACGTGACTGCAGAAGTATTAGTTTTCTGTTTATAGTTTTATAGTTAGCATTGAGTGGTAGGGCTTTAAGTGCTAGTCAGTTTTGTTTAAGTGATTTAGTGGAGGAGACAGCATAAGTAGTTTTTTAGCTAGGCTTGAATTTGTGGAACATTTGTAGCTAGCAGCTCACTATACTTCTGACTTGAGCAAGATACATATTTTGGACTCAAGCAAGGCATATTTCAACATTTGTTTACTGCATTAGAATGGTTTTCTGTGCCTCCTGAGCTGAGTGACATCTAGCATTTAATGTTCAGTGAAGCCGGGTGTGTGTCGGAGTGGATTATCACCGTAAAGACTTACCATTCTGCCTTTTTCTTTTGCCTTCTGGACACTGCTTAGCTGTTAATGTTAAATTCTTCTTTGGTCCCACCACTCTTGATCACTTGTCACCATTGAGTGCATGTTGACTGTTACAGATGCCATCTTTGTCTGACCACCACCACCACCTGCATAACGATTGTTACCTGTGTTATGCAGTGAGTCTTTCCTGAAACCAATTGGAGTGGTGAAGAGCTGAGAGCATTGCATGCAGCTGAAGCTGGTCTATGATGATTTTCAGAGAACTGCCAGGACAGCTGCTTTGGTGGTCCAGTGAGCCAGTGGCAAGCTGGTAGAGGGAAGGATTCTGTACTCCAGTTGGTGAAGTACGAGGACTAGCTCACAGAAACTGGGGATGTTGAAGGAGATTGCCTTGAGTCTGGACTGGTTCATCAAACCACTGGGAGTTCACTATGGGCATTGAGGGTTACAATGTGTTTTTTATATTTTTATTATTACACTCTGTCATCTGCAGTTTGTATGTATGGACATTTAATTCTCAATGGCAGCTTTTAAGTCAGGTGTTTAAATCTTGTTATGTATCGTTTAAATTTTGTTATGTGTTGGAACTGAGCCAGGAGAAAACTATTTTGTGCAGCTATTTCAGTGGGAAGTGCATACAGTGAGAGTGTGGAGCATCACCTTTTTCAATAAACTCAGAGAGCAGGACTTAATTTAAGATTTAATTTTGGGCACATTATTTGGACCTCAGTAGAAATATATACCTTTAAGTGGGAGGGGCTACTTGCCTTATTATTATTTATTTTATTGATTCACTCTTTTATTTTGGTATCTACAGATTTTTACAATTATTTGCTTGCTGTTTTATTAGAGTGAGTCAGTGTGTGTGTGTGTGGTTTATTTAACTGATATTTTGGTGTGAGTGTGTATTGGGTGTGAGTGTGTGGGGAGGTGGGGTTGATTGTAATTTGAGGTTGTGTCGGGGGTGGATTGTAATTTGTCAGAGTTAGTGGGATTGCTAATAATGTGTCATCCTGAGCAGTTGTGAAGGCTCAGCTACTCCCTATCCCTGCTATGTGAACTACATCCCTTCTAGTATCTGCCCTTTCCTGCAGAAGTATACTGCTGGTGCAGGGGACTGGGGGTTATCAGAAGGTGGTGCAGGAGGGCTAGGGTACAGGAAGGGGGGCTGACAGAGGGGCGATCAGGGTGACAAGGACTAGGAAATGCCCTGGGGTTAGATGGGGATCAGAAAGGGGTTGAAGGTGTTTAATCCCCATCCCCCAGGTTTCCACCAGATTGAGGGGACAGGCAGCTGATTGACCAGCCACCACTACTCATCCAGTTCGGGCAGTGCTATATAATGTCATATCAATGAGGAATAAGACTGCTGTCATTGCAGATTGTGTTTCTCATTCCTCGGTGGATCTGGCATGCTTCATGGAGCCCTGGTTAGGTGATGATGCTGGTCCAGTTTTGAAGGTACTGGTCCCTGCTTGTTTCTCCATGGTGCACTGTCCAAGGAAGGATCGTAGGGTGGAGGGGTAGCCATCTTCTTTAGATTTGAGTTGAATATGGTAGTGCACCTGGTAGAGGACACTTCATCCTTTGAGTGTGTGTCTATGCGTGGGAGTCCAGGTGCCGGGTGCAGGGCCCTCCTTATATACCAGCCATCTGGTCAGGAGGGGGACTTCCTGCAGGAGATTGTGGAGTTTGTCACTGACAGGGTGTTAGAATTGCCTAAATGGAACATTCTTGGTGATTTCTATGCCTGGGTCAGCAACAAGCTCTCATGTTTTGGATAGGATTTCCTCCAGAGTATGACAGCTCTAGGCTTGTCACAAGCAGTTGCTACTGCAACTCACCAGCACAGACACTCACTGGACCTGGTGTTCTACATGGGGCTTGAGGTGGAGAACCTAAAGCTTGATCCAATCAGCTGGTCAAATCATTTCATGATCAGTTTTGAGTTTAGGGCACCTCTTCATTTTCCATCCACTGTGGAGATGGTCAGATACCACCCTTTGAGAGGGCTGAGGCCTGATGGACTTTTGGTGGTACTGGAACCTCAGGTATGATGGTGGTTTATGCTGAGGATATGGAGAAAGCAGTGGAAGCCTATAATAGAGCCGTCAGTGTGACTTTCAACCTTGTAGCACCAGTCCATGTTCACTCATTGGTTTTACGCCTAGGCTTACCGTGGTTGGACGGTGAGCTGAGGGCACTAAAAGCAATGGGGCAGAGGTTGGAGTGGCACTGGAGGAGGTCTCAGGCCCAGGAGGACAAACTGGCTTTGAATACTCACTATGGTGAGTATCAAAGGGAAGTCTCTTGTAAGAAGGTTGAATTTCTGTCCAGGGAGATTGCGACTGGGAGGAACTGACTAGCTCAGCATTTTGTATGGTGTACAGGCTGTTGCATCCAGTCCATCTGGAGCTCACGAAGGCTACTTCAGTCACAAAATGTGAGGAGTTTGCTAGGTTCTTTTTGGACAGAGTGTCCTTGATTGGGCTGGGATCTCTTCAACTGGGCATCATCACCTAGCAGTATTGGAACTGGATGTCACAATAGCAGTCAGTGGTCATGGGTTAAGTTTTTTTCAGTAATGATTGAGGAGATTGTAACGGTGATCTTAGGGCTGTGATCAATGTACTGTGAACTGGACCCAGGCCCAACGTGACTCTTGGTGGGCTGTGCTGGGCAGCTTGGCCCAGTGTTTACCGGGATTATTCAGTGTTCCCTGTTGGAGGGAGTCTTCTCTGTGGCATTGAAAAGTGCATTGGTAAGACTTCTTTTGGAAAAAAATGACATTGGACCTGGATACCCTGGTGAACTACTGGCCTGTCTCTAACCTGTCTTTTTTAGGCAAGGTTATTGAGAATGTTGTTGTGCTGCAACAGGAAGCACACTTGGCAACCTTCAATATATATGAGCCTCTCCAGTTGGGATTTCAGTCAAAGTTCAGTGCTGAGACTGCTCTGGTCAGGGTATATAATGACTTGCTCAGGGCAAGAGATAACGCAGAGCGGTCAACTCTGGTTTTTTCCTGAATCTCTCCTCAGTGTTTGACACTGTTGACCATGGGATTTTATTGGATTTACTCAGGCAGTAAGTGGGGCTCACCAGCAGTTTTATTAGCTGGTTTGAGTCCTGCTTCAGGGACTGGTCTCAGAGGGTTGTGATGGGTAATTTCTCATCGTGTCCAATGGCCTTGTATTGTGGTGTATCCCATGGGTCAGTCCTTTCGCCCATGTTGTTTTCGGTGTATATGCTGCCCCTGAGTGGGATCATCAGGCAATATTGAGTTGGGTTTCACTGCTATGCTTATGATATCCAGCTCTATCTGTCTTTTGCACCTCAGGACAGTGGAGCAGTGAGTGTGATGAACCGGTGTCTGGCTGAGATCCAGGGGTGGATGTCACTAAGTTGGATGAGACTCAACCTGGATAAAACTGAAGTACTGGTGATTGAACTGGATAGGAGAGGGGACTGGCAGTGTCGGGGAGAGAAATCAGGCTTTGCCTTGGTACCTCCAGGCTTAATGCTGTCAAAAAGGTGAAGAATCTGGGTATCTTCCTGGCTGAAAGGCTGACATTTGAGGCTCAGGTGTCGATAGTCATCCAGAATGGTTTTTACCATCTTAGAAATATTAGTCATATTCGTTCTTATTAGCCTGGGGATTCGCACTCTCTAGTACATGTGTTTGTGAGATCTTGCCTCAATTACTGTACTGCTTTCTGCTTTGGCGAACAAGAATAATACTGACAACAGGTGACTAACCTGAAGAGTGAGTTATTGTCTGACCTCGTTATTGCGGGAGAAAACTGTAGTGGTGTGGTAGTTAAACCAAGGCAGGAGCAGGAACCCAGCCAGCTGCTTTTACATAATGGTCAGGGTTTTGCTGTGGTATCAGGAGGAAGGGTAACAGGAACAGGTGGGGAGGAGTTGAAGTTTCAACTGGTGCATAAGGGAGTCAGGGAATGGGGAGAGGCAGAGGGAGGAGGGGAGTTGGTTCCAGAATGAGGGAAGTCAATAGAAGAAGGCAGATTGCCCAGCAGAAGATTAGGGTTGAGAAGTGGCAAGAGTGTGATGGTCCCTGTAACAGAGAGAACAGGATGCAGGAAGGAGTTGGTAGAGGAGAGAGGAGAGGTAAGAGGGAAGGAAGCCAAACCAGTGTTTGGATATGAAGGAGGTACCATGAGCCTGGTAATGAGATGGTAGAGAGAGGATCGATAGGGATGAATACAGTGGAATATGGTGGGTGTGAGGGGAGAGTTTATAACAAAATGGCAGAAGGAGTTATAGTGGGTGTCCAGTCTGTGAGGGAAGTGGAAGGGATGGTGCCATAGACCACATCCACATAGTCGAAGGCTGGGAGCACCATTTTGATAACAAGCACCCTGCAGACATGTGGAGATAAGCAATCTTTGTTGTGGTACATGGCACCAAGCGTGAGACAGAGTTCTGCATCAGTGGCATCAATGTGGGCCGAGATGTCAAGCTTAATGTCTAGCCACCCACCAAGGTTCTTGAAGGTCTGAACTGCTTCAAGAGGTGTGTCATCCAAAGTGATGAAGACAGGTGGGACAGTGATTCTGGCCAATTCTGACCGGTACCAATGGTCATGGACACTGTTTTTTAATGTTGACTCTGAGCTGGTGGATTGGAACCAGTGCAGTACATTGTTGAAATCCTTCTGGAGCAGGTCTTCCACAGCTGCGGTGGAGGGACTGGAGGTGAGGATGACTGTGTCATCTGCATACATTTGGATATGTGAGTTGGTACAGGCAGAGGAAAGGTCATTCAAGTAAACTGAGAAAAGGATGGGACCCAGGATAGAATGCTTTGGGATCCCAACCTGGATAGGAAGGGGAGGTGACAGGATACCTCCAACCTGTACTAATCATTGTCAGTCCATTAGGAAGGAACAGAGCCAAGCAATGGCAAGAGCTGAGAGGCCATCAGAATGCAGCTTGTCCAGAAAGAGTGGATGGGACACTGAATCAATGGCTTTAGCTAGATCAATGAAAATAGTGGCCATAATATGCTCTGATCCATCCAGGAGAAGATGGAATTATTGACATGCAGCAGGGAAGAGATGGTGGAATAATGCTTCTGGAAACCAGACAGGAAGGGTAAGAGGAAGTTGGAGGATAAAAAGAAGTCAAGGAATCTAGAGTGGACATGTTTCTCTTGTGGCATAGAAGTGTGTATGTGTGTGGGTGGGTGGGGGGTGTGGATGGCACCAGAAGTTGTCAGGAGGAAGGATGACCCTTTATGAAGTGGAATAAATTTGGCCAACTTGCAGGATTGAGGAGCAGCACTGAGGGAGAAGGAAATATTGAGTAGGTGAGTAAAGGGAACTGCAACTGCTGGAGCTGACAAGTGGAGGAGCTTAGGGTCCAGATCATCAGGGCTGGATTTAATGAGTTGAGGAGGGAAAGGGCAAGCAGGGTTTCTTGGTTGGTGACTGGGGGAGTGGAAACCTGGTGAGAGATGGGGAGGAGAGAAGGAGGGGAAGGAGAGGAACCAGAAGGCAGGGAAGAAAGGAGGGAGAAGGATGTGAACAAACTCAATGAGCAACCACTGAGGTAGGTTCACACATAGTGAAACCATTCAGTATGAGTTCTGGGGAAGTAGACTGGACAGGGGTGTCGAAAAGGGTGTTGATAACCTTCCAGAATTTACCTGAGGAGTTAAGGTTCTTCTGGAGGTTGGCCTTGAAATAGTGTGATATTGTGGCCTGGAGAACCTTTGTACAGTTGTTCCTCAGAGCCCTGTAAGAGATGAGGTCAGGAGATGAGTGGGTTAATCTATACTGGCCCATGTGAGATCTTGAGACTTGCAAAGATCAATGATTTTAGTAGTAATCCAGGGATGGTGGGAAATTTTTACTCTGAATTTCCTGAGGGGGCATGCTTGTCCCAGATGGAGGAGAATTTGGAGTGGAATACTGTGAAGGTCACATCAATAACTGAGGTAGACAGGATGGCTGACCAGTCACCTACAGTGAGGTCGCTCAGTAGAGCATTGATGCTTAACAACTGAAGATACCTAGACCAGAAGTATTTTGGTGAGGTGGGAGAATGTTGGATGTTTCTGACACAGACTCTCATGCAGCGGTCACTAAATGAACCCAGCAAAATACCTGCTGCAGCAATGCAGTGGGGCTGGGAAGTTAGAACCCAGTCCAAAAGGGGTATGATTGGCAGAGTGGAGACTGAGCTGGGTGGGTTCGGAAATAACCTGGGACAAATTAAGGGGCTCAATCCTATGAATGGTAGATTTGGAGGATGGGGAAAGCCAATTTACACTGCAATCCCTGAGGAGGATGAGTTCATCTGTGAAGGAATGAGAGGTGATGGAGGAATGAAAGTCAACCAGGGCTTAATGTGAGATCTTAGGAGAGGCACAGACAACCCCAAATAATATAGGTACAGAGAAGGGGAATGAGAACCCAACTAGGGGAAATTCATGAGAGGAGGATATGACCTCCCTGATGGTGATAGTACATAAGATGCTGTGGCAGATATAGAAGTCAACCCTTCCTCCATGTTTTCTCCAGTCCTGCCTGAAAAGATGGTAATCAAGAAGGGACAGGCTAGAGTCAGGAGTCATGGAGGAGAGCCAGGAGGACATCAGGACAGTGCAACTGAAGCCAGATGGAGAGCAGGTTGAGTTTTGGTAAAAGTTTCCTGGCATTCAGATGGTAGTGAGGATTTTAAGTCTGACCATTGCATATTCAATTTATACAACTTTGGTTTAATAGTTATAAGTTTTAAATCATCTGTCAGTAAGAGGATGTGACTGTTTCTGTTTGATTTCAACTATCGGCTTCAGTACTACAAATGGCTGTTGTGAAGTCATCACAGTGTGCAAGCTATTCTCTGGTTCAGTATGCCATTGTGATGTACCCAACTTTGTTAGAAATCAATTGTGACACACCCCAAAATGCAAGATATTATGATATCTTGCAAAGTGGGTCCAGAAATATCAGTTTTATTTGGTGGCATTTCTCTCCACACCTGTTTAAGAGGAAATATCTGAAAGTGTTGTTTACTCAGAAGATAGTATGTGAAATAAGCTGCTAGACAGTAGTTTATGATCAAGTTATGCTGAAACGTTTAAACATAGTTTGAATAAATTATTTAATGAACATACAGTACCATCACATGTTATGAGATCTGAGAAAACTATAAGGATAATGTTTTTATAAACAAAATGAACAATAATATAAAATGCCTGGTAGAAATGGATAGATCCAGAGAGCCTTGGTTTTCCAAAGCATTTCACAATGGTGTTGGGGTGGGGTTGGGGGGTGGTCCTTGCTGTAGTGCCAGTATCAAAGTGCAAATTAAACATTGCTGTGTACATAACCACATTAAAGCTATAACTAATCACATGATTAGTGCATCTCACAAGATGGTCGAGTGATATACTAGATGGATAGAAACAGAATTTTTCAGCAGAAAAGGACAGCATGGCCCACCCAGTCTGCACCAGCATTCCTTGCCTATAATACTTCCGCAAACTCTATCTGGTCTCTGGATACCCTCCCCCTTCCCTACATCCTTTCTAATTTACCTCTATGTTTGTTCCTTGCATGCTTGAAGTTCCCCACAATTCTAGCCTCCACCACTTCTGCTGACAGTCTGTTTCAGGTGTCTACAATCCTTTCAGGGAAGAAATATTCACATCTCTCCTGAACTCCCTCCCTCCCCCCAACTTCACTGCTTGGCCCCTAGGCCTGGTAATTTTCCTCTTTTGAAAGAGACTCCCTACCTCCACCCATTTCACCCCTCTGAGGTACTTGTAGGTCTTGATCATATCACCTCTCCCTCTCCCCCATGGTCTACATGCTGATATTCCTAAGTCTCTCCTCGTGTGGCTTCCATGTAAACCCTGCACCATTGTAGTTGCTCTCCTCTGGACAGCCTGCATCACGTAATCTTTTCTGTCTTTTGAATCCTATGTTTTTATGTCCCCTCATCTTTACTATTGGAATTCACTCAACAATTGTCTTTACAAGTCTGTCCTCTCTTCGATCAGTCAGATAAATCAAAAATGTGTTTGTTAAAATAAATAGGATGATGACAAGTAGTATAAGATATCACACTCTCTTCTAATGACATCCTGATCTGTTATTCATTATATTGTTACACAACATTAACCACAATTAAATTATACATATCATATACTCATTGCAAAAAACCTTGTTAATGCACCAGTTAAGGTTAAAGTGACAAAAGTAGGGAAATGTGGTCCCAACCCTAATACCCCACTCCCTCCCTGCAGGTAGCAACAGGAAAAAACATTACGGTTTCACTTCTCCTGGTCTTTGCAAATCTGGCATAGGGTGTACCTCGGGGTTGTCAACCCTAATGCTCACCCCATTCCATCAGTAAATAAGCTAAGATGTGTGGAGTATATGAGAATGGGGTGAATGTTAGGGTTGAGAACTCCAAGGTACACCCCATGCCTGATTTGCAAAGACTCAGGAGAGGTGAAACCATAATGGTTTTTCTTGTTGCTGCCTGCAGGGTGGGGTGAGGTGTTAGAGTTGGGAACCCTAACACCACATTTTCCTACTTATGTTGCTTTAACTCTAACTGGTGCATTAACAATGTTTTTTTTGCAATGAATTCCCTTACTTTTTGAGATGGTAATAATAGTATCTTCATTCATAGTTCCCAATATATCCATTTCTGCTGAAAACCATTTTATTTGCTTGGTTGTATGGTGTATGGCTTGTTCAACTTTCAATGTTATCCTATGGGAATGTTCATGTTTTATATTTTTAGGTTTTTTTATATGGTCCCTAAATCGTTGGGGGTATTATATATTATTCATGTAGTACTCATGAAAATCTTTGTTGTGATATATACACTGTCCCTTAACTCCAAATATTGAGAGGGTTATGGCTTGTTGAAGTACAAATGTAATAAAAAAACTAAGTCCAAAGTCTTTTTACGTATGACAGGTTTCTTTTTCATATCAAATGAAAGAGCCATGCAAAAAATTATTCCTTCATATGAAAAAAGAATCAGACATAAAAAACTAAGTCTGAAATCTTTTTACGTATGAGGGCTTCCTTTTTTGTATGGCATCCTTTTTTTGCCTGAACAGAAAAACATACAAGAAAGGATTACTTCATATGAAAAAAGAATCAGACAAAAAAAACACTAAGTCCAAAACCTTTTTTCATATGAGGGCATCCTTTTTGGTATGAATGAAAAAAATAATAAGAAAAAGGGTCCCTTCATACAAAAAAAAGTATTTGTACTTAGTTCCCCCACCATTCTTTTTTTGTATGAAGGGATCCTTTTTCGTATGGCCAAATTAATTTTTTTGTATGGTCACATGAAAAAGAAAATTGAGACATGAACAAGGATTTAAAAATACATTCGGCGTCATTTTTACAAGAACGAAGTGCAGAATACAACTAATGGGGTCCCGATTAGCACAATACATGTGTTGGTGTGTGCATGATGTCATTTTGTGGGTTTTGAAAATTATGGGGGGGATAAAAATAAGATGGCAGCAATATGAAAAAGGATTTTTTTTCCTGAGGATTACCCCATGTGAAAAAGGATCCTTTTTCATGTGGACCAAATTCTTTTTTCATTCCAAGCAGTTATCTAGAAGACCCATAATGGAAATTTAAAAATGCAATAACTTTTGAATGCATTTATATTTTTTTCACCAAACCGGCAAAAGGCATCACTGTGGCCCAAGCCCTTTCTACCCTGAACATTTCAGACCAAAATTCCAATCTGTCTGGGTGCTAGACGACCACAAATAAAAAAAAAAAGCAGAACAAAAACCTCGATTTTTTTTTCCCTTTTTTTATCTGCATCTTTTTATCTGCGTCTAGAATCCATGCATTCTACCAGAACAAAACCTGGCACATCAAGAGATCTGTCCCCCAAGACTACACATGCAAATTTGTGCAAATCCATTGAATGGTTATGAAGCTATTAAAGTGCAAAGTTTGAGGTTCAACATAGAAATCCCTGCTCAACCCTAACTATAGTGGCGCTAATGCACCACTATAATTATAAACATTATACAGTTGAACTACAAACAGTTCAACATGCAGTTGCCTGCTTGCTTACCTGCTTCCAAAAATGAAGTAAAACCCCTTTCTGACCTACAGCATATCTCTAATATTGTCACTGTCTAACCTCACTGTGAGGCCAGGAAGAGGATTCTCTTAAAGTAATGCTGCCGGCTCCTGGAACAGTGACACCTAGGAGTCAACTTTTTTGTTTTAAAAGAGGGGGTTCTAGCCAGCCTGTGGGAACAGTGGTAGCACTACTGCTTCTTGACACTGATGACCTGAGTTTGGAAACCAGTCCAAGGTGTCGAAGGGCCACCTGGGGGGAGGAGGATTGAGCATCCGAAGAACTGCTCTCCTCCATCATGGGGGGGAGGCAGAGGGAGGGCAAGAGCTCAAGGCTTGTCTGAACCCTGTCAGAGGTCAGGGGAGACACAGTCTGAGCTGCAGTGGTAGGGAGACATGGCAGATGTTGGCGCATATGCCTTGATGCCAGTGCATGTCACATCTTCTGGGTGACACACGGAAAATCTTCTAGTCCTGCACAGTGACCACCGGCCTCTGCAAACATCACACCCAGCGACTCAGACACCTCCTAGAATCTGGATCTAGTCTGATAGGTTGAGGGACTCCCCCAACCCCTGCCACAGAGGGCAAGCTGTGGTGGTTACGGGAGAAGGTAAGTCCTAGCATGATCTGGGGTGACTGGGCTGGGAGTACTAGCATGAAGGAGGGCCTGATGGGATGGGGTGAAAAAAGGTGATTCTGAGGATGTGAAAGGGGAGTAGGACTTAGGAAAATGACTACCATGGGGAAGGGGTGCACAGGGACTAGCCTTGGCTGCCAGTGGAGGACTACCAAGACTTTTTTTTATTTTATTGTTTAAATTGTTCTAAATATTTTCCATAATTGATATGAACAGGGAAAACCATTTGATACTCATGCGAGTACTCTCAAAGCCTATTATTCACGGTATCCAAGAGATGTTCATGTGCCCTGCACACCACCTATGGGAAATTAACTTAACATGCTAATTTAGCACATATCAATACATTAGATAAAGATTAGAGGCTACTTTTGTACCCATCTTAAAAACAGGTGACCCATCAAATATACAAAATTATGTGCCAATTTCACTTTTGGCTCCATTATCAAAGGAGTTGGAGTGAATAGTTTTTGAACAGAAGATGGAGTATATTACCAGATACGACATCCTGACACAGGCCCAGCATGGATTTTGTCCAGGGCATAGCACATTGACGGCCTTGGTGGGGTTCACCGGTGCGGTACATTCAGCACTTGATACAGGCCATTTTACTGCTGCACTTTATGTGGACCTCACCAAGGCCTTCGACTTGGTGAATCACGATCTGCTTAAAATGGAGCTTGCCCAACTGGGCATGTCTCAGGAAGTTGTAGGCTGGTGTGGTAATTACTTATCAGAATGGACACAGTGTACTAGGATCAATGGTAACCTCTCTCCCCCAGCTTTGATCACTATGGGTGTTCCCCAGGGTTCAATTTTGGGTCTTCCTTTTTTTAAGTCTGTTTTTGAATTCACTCCCTTTAATCTGTTCTCCCTCAATGATTTTCTTATATGCTAATGCTGCGGTGATCCTCACGAGCGGTCCTAAAGTTCAACAGTTACAGCATGATATAGCTGCTGATTTTTTGTCCTTGCAGGTGTGGCTTAGTGACCATAGGTTAGTTTTAAATGGCAAGAAGACAAAGTCTTTGGTATTTTATGGCCATCGGAAGAGACTTGATCATAAACCTGAATTGTCTTTACTTACCATGAATGGGGAGGGGATAGAACAGGTAGATCACTTTAAATATTTAGGGCTGACAGTGGACTCTAAAATGAGTTATGAAATACATATTCATAATTTGGTAAAGGCAATACTCTAGAGGTTGGGAGCTTTATACTGGGTGAATGCACTGCTAACTCCTGCTACTAGGGCATTATTACCCAGCTCAAAGTTATTCTGCATCAGATAGTTTACTAGGAAAAATTTTAGTTTTACTCAATCAAGTTGCAAGGTTCATTGCCCAATTACCATTAAAACACATCACTGTTTACTACTTAAAACAGCAGAGATATTAACTCTGAAACAAAGATACGAGATCACTGTGAGTATGTTAGCAAAAAAAGTTACAATGGGGAAAGTACCTAAAATATTTCACCAAAGTTTTCAAAAATATGTTAACCCACTTGTTACTAGAAAGTCAGGTATCTCATATTTTCAAATACCAAAGATGAAAACAGTTCTGGGGCAGAGGTCAGTACTTTACAACTTACCAAAACTCTTCAATTCTGTTATGGGTCAATTTGATTGTTTGGAAATGTCTATTCTTGGGTTCAAAATAGTCTCAGGAGACTATTGAAACAGAATGAAGTATGTGAATGCTATAGGTAGTTTCTGTAATATCTTTTATGTATCCTCCTGTGACATTTTTATGTGCAATGTATTATTGTCTTTGTATTTTTGTACTTTTTGACTGTAATTCAATATTGTGATATAATTTGTACTTTTGTATGCACTCTGGTCGACCATGTAAATGGGTCGTATGGCCCATGGACTAACCAGAATAAATAAACAAATTAACCTCAACATTCAACACACAGAATCTTTTAGGTACAGTGCACATTGTGAGGACAAGGAAGTCTTTAAAAATATGCCAGGATGAAACACTCTTATCACAGTCTTTGACGGAGATGTCTTGCAGGTTAATGTAGTAACCCCAACTAATCCAATTACAATTACTGTGCTAGTTTATCATGCAAAAAAGTGTGACATATTTATCACAGACTGCTTCATCCTAGTAGGGAGCACTTTACACATTTAGGGAGGGAAGCAGACATGTTGTCTATCGTGGTCCTCCATTACACCAGTTTAGTGGGAGTATCCTGACACCCATTTTCCTTTAAAGTTCTTGTTGAGTCTGATCTCTGAATTCATTATGGTACCACATACTCTGGCAGTCCAAGAGCTCACCACTCATTCTTTGAAGAAGTTCTCCCTGATGATTTCATGGAATCTTCCTCCCTTCAGTGACATTGAGAGTCCCCCTCTTCTTTCATCCTTGCGCGTCCTGAAGAGCTGCACTTAGTGTGATGTTGTTATCCCCTGTAAATACATAAATACTGTAGTCATGTCCTCTCTCGTAAGGATGGGAGAACTGGCTCTGCTACACTTCTGAACCTCCCCTGACCAGGCCGACTCAGCTCTGACTGGGAGAACTGAGCCTTTCATGGCTCGACCCAGGTTGCCAAATTGATTAGATTTGGAAGTGTGGTTTGGTTAATTTCAGCACTTTACCATTGTTACATACTTCCGTGCTGGAGTCCAGTGGTCCCTTTCATCACCCAATCACCCACCTGATGTAATGTAACAAGTTCCCCTGGTGTCCAGTGGCCCCCCATCCTGGTCCCCTAAAAGTTATATACCATTCCTTGCTGTTTAGCGGGCCACCTTCCTATCCCTGTTCTATTGTAATAAAATAAGGTTCTAGTCCATTCTCTGGTGTCTAGCGAATCCCACCCCTCCACCTAGCCTGAGTGGTGCCCTTCCACCCCACTCACCCTGACCCCAAGCGGGTGACCAGCACAACCCTCCACTCTCCATGATGGCCAGTTACTGGCTGTTAGTGAAAGAGTGCATGCCTATACAACCACACGCTTATTCATTGACATTCCAGCTCTGTTGTTGGCCAGCTGTGGTGGTTGGAGACAAGAGTGGAGGTCTGTGTTGGTTGTTGGTGGGAGGTCAGGATGGGGAGGAACAGCATGGTGGGACACTAATGTGTCCCACCATGCTGTTCCTCCCCATCCTGAGCCCCCACCGGTGACTGGCTGAGCCCTCTTTTGCTCTTGTCTCTGCTGCTCACAGAGTTGTCACAGAATGAGCACAAACTGACCTGTCAATGAATAAGTGCATGCTTGTACATGTACACACTTTTTCATTGACAGGTCAGTCGGCATGGTGGAGAGCAGGGGGCTGTGCCATTCACCAGCTGGGGGTCAGGGTGCGAGGGAGTGGGGTAGTGGGGCACTACCTGTTAAGGTGTGGAGGGTGGGAGTCCACTAGATACCAGGGAATGGAGGACTAGTACGTTATTCTATTACAGGGGAATGGGGATAGTGAGGGGGTATGTTAGTAACCAGGAAATGGTATATAACTTTTAGGGGATTTGGATGGGGGGACCACTGGACATCAGGAAAACATGTTCTATATGTCGAGTGGGTGACTGGATGGTGATAGGGACCACTGGACATCAGGAAAACATGTTCTATATGTCGGGTGGGTGATCGGGTGGTGGTAGGGACCACTAGACATCAGGAACACATGTTCTATATGTCGGGTGGGTGATCATGTGGTGGTAGGGACCACTGGACACCAGGGAATACTCAAAACTGCTTTTTTCATTAGAGCTACAATTCATCAGAGTAAATCAGAACCTTCTGGAGAAAAGTCTGAGTTGGATTTAGAACCAGATTACAGCCAGTTTACCCATCCCTACTCCCTTCCATGAAGAACAGTCCAAGTTCTGTCATTTGGTCCTCATAGCCCATATTTTCCAAGTCAGTTACCTCCTTGGTCACTCTCCTGTGCACCTTCTCCATCATCTTGATATCTTTACTCAGACATGGAGACCGGAACTGCACACTGTATCCAAGGCGGGGCCTAACCAAGCATCTGTATGGGGACAGTATAATGTCTCACCAGCTGCTTACAACATTTTTCTAAATGCATGCCATGATTTTATTTGTCTTGCTAGCTACTGCTCTACACTGCTGCTCCCAATTAAAGTTACTGCTGAACAATATTTCCACATATTTTTCCAGCTTGGTTTTAATAATTCTGCATACTCTTCTTATATATTTAACATATTTAAACATAACACTTACATTAGCTTATAGTTTCATTGTGCATATATTTTAATGGTGTTTATAGATGAAATGGTGACTTCAGGGATGTTGTGGCACAAAGAGGTATAAAAGGACAATGCCATAAACATAACAGATGTAAATATTTCACTGTATTTTTAAAAAAAGAGGATGAACAATGTATAATTTTTAAACAAAGAGGATGAATGATGTGCTTTTTTTGTGTTACAGTATATAACTGCTATATATAGGCCATACCAAGGACATAGTAAAGAACAAATATATACTGTATGTACATAGTTATACCATGGGGGTGAGAGCTTTCTCAGTAGAATATCCTGTGTTATTTCCACTAGAGTGAGGATGAATCCTGATGACATCAACAGAATGAGGATAAATGCCATTTATCCACACTCTGCTGATGTCACCAGAGTGAGAATATATTTACTGCAGCTTGCATTCTAAATGAAACTGCTTCAGAAAAGTTTATCTTTCTCACTGAAGCTACAACTTACTCAATTAGCTTTGCAAAACACTCTCATCTGTGTCCCATTGTGTTTCTAACACTCCTATCCCATTACTGTGCTGATCTCAGCTTCAAAACAACCTGAATTCTAAATGAAACAACTTCACACAGCAGTTTATCTTTCTCAGTGCTACTTGCTATAGTTTTTCTTTCTCACTGAAGCTACAACTTACTCAATTAGCTTTGAAAAACACATTCACCTGTGTCCCATTGTGTATCTGACTCCCAATCCATTCAGAGCAACACACGCACACACACAATGAGTAGAAAACACATAAAAACAGGAAAAATGTTCCTATAGCTCTCACCTTCATGGTATAAATCACATACAGGATGTACAGATCATGGGATATGGAAAATATTCTCAGCCCTGCAGAGTGATCTGTGCATTCTCACTCAAGCCTTCAGCACTCATGAGAATACAGAGCTCACTCTACAGGAGTGAGAATATTTTCCATATCCCACTCCTGGCTATCATGTATCCCATATATATGTATATATTAGAGGCAAAAAACTCCGTTTAATGCATTAGTTAGGGTTGTTCCACAGTGACAAAAGTGAGGAAATTCGCTGTTAGGTTTGAAAACCCTAACTCCAAATTCACCCCCAGCACCACACACACACGACACACACACACACACACACACACACACACACACACACACACATGCAAGTATGGGGGAGGACCAAGTCAACACAACCAATGACAGACATCCAGCAGCAGGTGACAGAAATAACAAACAATTGTCTAAATGTACTACAAGACATCCCCACCCACCTGACCAGGTAATGCATGCTCAGTGGAGATCAACAGCAAAACTGAGGCCATGTACACAAGCGTATACATCCCTGATTGCAGCTGCACACATCGTACCACACTTAGTAGTTGCATGGCCTTACCTATGCCCACCAGACCACACCACATGTGGTGGGCCACCTGAGCAACAGAGTTCAGCAAAACCAAGGAGTTGTACAGGTATAATATCTCTGATTATAACAAGGGTTTGAGAAATGCAGCTTTCTAATTGACTGTAAACATTGTAACAGCCTTATGTTTAGTTTTATTAACATACATGTAGAGCCTAACCATATGATGAACATGGTTTAATGTTGTTTAAAAACAGTTTTATTATGATAGCAATAAGCCACTCCCAGGTATTATGTTAATGGTCAGTTTATCACTGTCTAGTGACATGTGGCACTCGGCTATGCCTCATTCAACATTAAACCCTACAGGGTGATTAACAGACCATTTAACATAACTGTTGGTCATGCCTTATTGCTTAATGTCTTTATGGTAGATACTCTCTCCTCTGCTAGGCACTACAGCAGCTTTGCAACACAGTGTCCCACCCAGATACACCATACACTGTCTAGTTACTGGAGAATGGCTGTGAATATGAACTCTGAAGATGAACAGTGTAACTAGATCATTACAGTCATCGAAACCTTAGAGTGATTATAACTGACAGAGTCAGTGATGAGAATAACCCCTGCTGTCCTAGTACACTTACCCCATTGTGAGTTAAATTAATACTAAAAGACATTCTGTTTATATCTACACCATACCTACTTGATTCCTGTTGTACCACAATTAACATAGTTATCACTTTGATAGCATCAGTGACAGAAGTGTGGCAAACCCAAACACTAGGCATACAGCCTGAGTATGAAACAACTGTTAAAAAAATTACACTGTGTCCATAAGTGGCATAGATCACTCATTGCAACAATAATAAATGTATTACTATTTGAATAAGTTAGTCATCACAGATGCAATGAGATTGTCTTTATCAGGTACAACATACTCAGTAAGTGCCTACAGGAAAATCTATCTTATATACATCTCCGATACAGGATCGTCATTGTTGGCTCAGTAGTGCTATGATATTTAGAAGTTGCTTGGCCTGATCCATGCAATTACATTGTTTCTTACAAAGAATACTTACTGCATCTTTAGTATTGAAACACACTGAAGGTCTATGTATGTACATCAGCAGTACTCCTTCATCAGTAAGAATGCATCTGATACTGGCAGTCCGAATTTCACAGCGTTGAACAGGCAATGCTTTTCCATATGTTTACATCAGCCTCTCTATCTTGAGTAAACCGTTGCAGTAAATGTACTACTATGTAAATCACATACTAAATGTAGCACTACTTTTATCTTGAGCATGCTAGTGTCTTGTAGTTAATTTATGTACTTCTCTTAATTAATGTATACTCATTAGTGTTAAAACCTTTCTACAACTGTCATCATGCACCTTCAGCATTTATATTGACTAACGGCACAGTACCAGTTGTGGTGTGGTGTGGGGCATCGGTAGGTAAGGCCATGCAACTACTAAGTATGGTACGTTGTGTGCAGCTGCAATCAGAGATGTGTACGTTTGGTGTACATGGCCTCAGTTTTGCTGTTGATCTCCACTGAGCATGCAGAACCTGGTCAGGTGGGTGGGGATGTCTCGTAGTACATTTATACAATTGTTTGTTATTTCTGTCACCTGCTGCTGGATGTCTGTCATTGGTTGTGTTGACTTGGTCCTCCCCTATACTTGCATGTGTGTGTGTGTGTGTGTGTGTGTGTGTGCTGGGGGTGGATTCGGAGTTGGGTTTCAAACCTAACAGCGAATTTCCTCACTTTTGTCTGTGGAACAACCCTAACTAATGCATTAAGCGGAGTATTTTGCCTCTAATTTCCCTTCTTTTTTGAGAATGATAACGAGAAATAGTGAATGTGTCTTGACGGGGCTTGTGAGGCCCTTTGTGGCATAGTAACAGGAAGAGCAACGCCAAACAGAAGCACTAACAGTGGTGCACATAATACATAAGTGCAAATGAAAGCAAAGGATAACGCGACATAGGGCCCGCTGCTCCCAGCACGTAATGCAGCAGCGGGCGTGAGACTAAGGGCCCATACTCCCACCACATGATGTCTTGTGGCATAGTAACAGGAACAGCAAGCAAACAGAGCGCTAACAGTGGCGCACAAGGTAGCAAGCGCGAATGAGAACAGAAAGATGCACGAACACGGTGGCATAGAGGGAGCGGTGTGCCGTGATGTCTTGTCACATAGTAACATGGTGCCTGCAAGCGGAAATGTCAATGGGCATGGTGACGCAAAGTGAAACAGAAAGAGAAACAGTACAGTGAACCCAAATGGCAAAAATAACAGAAACACAAGCGCAAATGAAACGCAAAGGATGACTGCGTGGTGGCGTGAGGCGTCAACGGTAAGTAAACGGGCATGGAACATAGCGGAAAGGGCAATGGTAACAGTAATGTAAGCACACAGGCTGGTTTTCCCAAAAGCTGAATAGAGAGAGACAGTGAGTACAAAGAATGTATGCATAATAATGGGTATCGGAGCAGAAAATGAGGACTTGGAATACTAAATAGGTTATATCTCAGGAACTGTACCCGTGAAAAAATGTAAAAGTCATTATGATTTATGACTGTCCTAGTGTTTTGTACTTAGCCCCTGTGAGGGCTAGAATTTTCAATGAAAGTCCGTATCCCATACCGTTTCGAGATACGGGCCCTGAAAGGTGGCCGAACACCGTAATGTTATCCTATGGGAAAAAGAGAAGTTCGGAGCACCATAACTTTGCCTCCCTGTAATATTTTTTCACTAAACCACTGAAAGGCACATCTGTGGGCTGTTGGCTGTCTTCCTTCCAAATTTCAGGAAAAATACCAAACCGTTATTTTGCATCAGGGTGCCAAAGGATTCCTGTAATGCATCGGGCACCGTAATGTTATCCTATGGGAAAACTGTCAACTTTGGAGTGCCGTAACTTTGCTGCCATGTAATATTTTTTCAATACAACACTGAAAGGCACATCTGTGAGATGTCGGCTGCGTTCCCTCCAAATTTCAGCCCAAAACTCCCAACCATTCTTTTGCAGTGCAGTGCCAAAGAATTGCTGTCATTTTCCCACAGACTAGAAAATTACTGTCGAATTTTAGCTGTTAAAGCTGCAAACATTTGCGACACTGCGGTGAGCACGAAAGTACTTTGCGAAAGTACTTTTTCCAGAAATCTGAAAAACATATTTCTGGGGTGTTTTACCCCAAAATAAAGACATGGCTAGCATCCTCAGGGTCCGACTAGGTGAATACAAAATTAATTAGGTTGCTAGAGGGTCCCAAATTTAAATGCCAAGCATTTTTCTAATCACCAACTAAAAACAAAATGGTCGATTTGCAAAAGTAACAGGCCCATTTGCGAAAGTAAAAATGCATTTGCGAAAGTGTTGAACTTTTTGTTAACTTTTCCCATTGACTTATAATGGGAAATTGTTTTTTGAATAACTTTTGAACCGTTTAATATTTTTTCACCAAATCTTCAAAAGGCACATCGGGGACCCCAGCCGCACGTTCCCATAAGACTTTGGGCCGGTCGCTCAAACCATGCGACCTGTACGCTACCGTAGAATTCCAGAAAAAGCGTAAACGCGTGCGCAAATCACGCTTAATAACTCCATAGCCGTGTATCCGACTAGTATAAAACTTGGCAGATACCAAGGCCTATGATTCTTGATCATGTATTCCAAATTTCAGCCAAATCTGTCAAACTATTGCAACGTTATTAAGGTGCAAAGTTTTGGGGTTTAACATAGAAATGGCTCCTCAACCCTAGCTATGGTAGCACTACTGTGCTACCATATATATATATATATATATATATATATATGAAAGATATTTAGCATATAAATTTATCACAGGCTGAAAATTTTAAAATGATGTATGTGTTTTTGCACTTTATATATTTAATCAAAATTTCATCAGATGCCTTGTAAAAAAGTTGATTTAAGTTAATTTTAATTACACGACAGAGTCCAGAAGAATGAGAACCTCTCTGAAATGTTGACTATAGCGTTAATTTGCATCTGGTTGTTGATGTTAGGAGAAATAAATAGTATCTATCTTTAATATATAAACTGTGGTGAGTGAGTCTTATTCTTCAGTCTGTTTTTGTACTTATTGAGCCTTGACTGGAGCAGACTACTCCCTTATTTGAGTTTCTTTATTTTTCAGGCTGGCTGGACAGGACTTCCATATCTTGAGCATCAAATGGTACATAAATACATACAGTAGATGGTGTAGGACAGATACTGAGAAAAAGTCCATCCAGTCTACCCCATTACACCTGTCTATGATTACTCAAGCTCCTGACTTCTCTTCTGTTTCTTATTGCCCTACAGTAGTTATCACATTGGGTTTATTTTTTAAACTTAGTAAACTTTTATTCTGTAAATAACACAGCATACTATACATCGAACTGCTACATCAACTTTCAGGGGCTGCTCAAATTTTGATAATCTCATCTACAGGTACAACTCATACTGTCTAGCTATAATGGTAAAGCAGAGATTAATTCTACTGTAGCTTCAGGATATTTGTTCATTTAGCATCAAAAGACAAACCAAAGACAAACCTCTGGGTCTAATAAAACATGTGATTGGCCTTTCTACACTGCTGATGTACTCCTGCGTCACCTGCTATCCCACTACTCATCCAAGAGTAAGACAGCATGTAATGACTCCCCTTTATTTCTATTACTCTTTGAGGCATGCCTCGTACTGGCAGTCATTTTCTCCATGTTCAATTCTTCAGTTACTGCATGATGCCATTCCTTGAAGGATGGCATACAATTATCTAACCAGTGACTAGAGATTATCTTCTTGGCAACAGCTATGATAAGCTTAATGTGATAGCATTTTCCCTATTATTGGTCCAGTCCCAGGTCTAGTAGGCAAATTTAAGGGGTGAAAGCTGACTGAATGCCTAGGAGTGGGTCAGTTTGTGTTTAATTAATTTTCACAGGGGCTGGGCTTTACATCAATCCTATAGAATGTACCCCATTGGGGCTGGCACCTGGAATATATGCGTGAGTCTGGAGTATCCGTTTTGTGAAGTTTCACTAGGGTATTATATATGTTGTTTGTCCCCTTGTGCTACATAAGTTTAAGATTATTGCACTTAAAGCACTTATGTAAAGTAACCCAAATTTTGCCCCTAACTTCTTGCTGGACTCATTCCAGGAAATCAGATTGCTAGTACCTGCAGGAGTCACAACCAGCTGAAATGTTTATGGAGCATAATTTGCTATATAGTGTCTTCTGAAGATGTCAAAAGTTGTAATATTATTTCCCTCTAGTAACAGTGTTTGGGAGGTCAGCAGGCACCAAGAAGTTATCTGGTATTTGCAGGGGGATGAAAACGTTAGTTACAGGGGGGAGAGAGAGAATAAGAGAGAGTCAGATTTGGGAAAGGCTGTGTGTAACACTGTTTTATAAGCCTGTATCCTGTGCTCAGAAAAACATCTGGAAGAGCATGGTGAATGTTGCGCTCAAAAACATCTGGAAGAGCACAGTGAATTTTGTGCTCAAAAACATCTGGAAGAGCACAGTTAATTTTGTGTTTATTTACAAACTAGCATGTTCTGGAACTAACCATACCTCTCACCCTTTTGTCACTGAAATGAGGGACATGGTCATTTTTGGACACTCAAAGTGAGGGACAATGAGGGACACAGACCCTCAGAATGACGGTCACATCCTCAAACATGGAAATACAAGCTCGGAACACTGTGAAAACCATAGTGTTTACTTGTACGAAGTTTATTTTTGATTTAGTATTTTAGAATATTAAGAATTTCTGCTTTGAAGTCTGAATTTACAGCACATTCTCTGTGTGGGCAGCACCTTTTCCATGAGGGACGGATGAGGGACAGAGCAATTTTAAGGGTAAAATGAGGGATGTCCCTTGTAATGAGGGACAGTTGGAACTAACCTCTGTAAATAGCAAATAAAGAGATATTATTTTCATATAATATCTGTGGTGTGTGGCCTGAATTCCATATTGAAGACAGTGACTTTCACCTACTGAAGGTATGACTACCGACAACAGCCTGGGACATCCAGAGGAGAAAAGTTATGGGACTGCGTTGGCAGCATTAAAGTAGGTGAGCCTTTCCTGGAAGGTGCACAAACAAGGTGGCATATGGTTGCCAGGCCAAAGTGGAAAGCCTGCAAACCTTCCCCTTGTGTCATCCCATGAAAGGGTGGCAGTGTACCATTGTGCAAAAAAGCTTGACAGTGAGCATGACCATCACATAATTATTTATTTATTTAAACATTTGTTGACCGGGATAGGCACACTGAGCCAAGGCTCGTTTCCAGGTGTGACCCGGGGGAGGGGGTGTAGGAGTACATACAATGTGGAACATAAGACCATGGTATTACAAACGGTGACACAACCAGAGATCAGCAGAAAGTGACAACAGTTTGGGTTGTCAACAGTGACAACAGAGTTTGGGGTGGATCCCATCTGGGCTGGATTTGTTGGTGTTTTAGAGAATGTAGGGCTTTGAGGACCTCGTGTTCAGAGATGAGTGAAAGTTTGAAGTCGTTGTGACAGGGAGGTGTGGGTCAGACTGTGGCAGTAGGAGTAGGGCCGTGGGGTACGGCGCAAGATATAAAAAATTTGTTTGGGAATTAGCAATGCTGATAGGGTCAGATATGGGCTGACCATTACTCTTGATGGCAGGGGAGCTTTGTTGTGATGGGGGGGTCAAGAAGTGAGTGGACAACATTCCAGAACTTTGATGGATGGGCATGAGACAGTTGTGACTTGAAAAAGTCAGCATTTACTTGCCTTATGGTTTGGTGCAGGCATTGCGGAGGGTGTTGTAGGCTTGGCTATTTTTGGGGTTAGGGAGGGATTTGAAAGCAGACCATGCTTTGTCTCTAGCCTTGCATAAGGCAAGAATTGGGCAGAGATCTACCTGAGGTGGTGCTTTTTTACCCTTAGCTTTTTCTGTGGGGCATGGGAGTCCCAAACACTTGTGTGTATTGGGGGATGCAGCAACTAGGATTCATCACTGTGAGAAGGAAGAGAAAGAGAACAGGAGGACTCAAGATGGGTACAAGAGAACTGTTTGCAAGGCAACAAAATGGCAAAAACTATCAATGGATTAAAGTGCTTGCACTGCTGAACTTGTGTGGTTTTAAAGGAGTAACACCTAAAGGAACACTGAAAGCGGACTTGCTACAGCCACTGATGGAAGCTGACCAAGCTGGAGCAGCTGCCACAGGGGGTGAGTTGTCAGAACCGCAGGAGGTACCATGAGTCCAGGAGAAATCACACCAGTTAGCACTAGAGAGACAAAAAGAGACTGCAAGGGAGAGTCTGCATCATGAGCCCTCAGGAAGAACACAGTGAAGTGTGTGTTCAAAAACACCACAAACAACCCCCGGCACCTGCGCCCAGTGTGCAGTTATACACAAATATGAACTTCCCACTGTTTTGCCACTTGTCGACATATCCATACTTCAATGGATGAAAGGAGAGGAGGAATGTTGAAAGAGTGGAACCGGAGAGGCTAAAATTGCAACAGAATTTTGAGCTGGAGAAATGAAGATGGAGCGCAAGACAGAGAGAGAAAGAGATCAGTGAGAGAGCGAGAGAGTAAGGGAGCTACGGTAGGGCACACCACGAGGTCGGGCCCAGGTAAACAAGGGCCCGAGGAGCCAGCTGAAGAGACATTGCAATCTCTTGGAGTGAAGATCTCTCACCTCATCCAGTCTGTGGCAGAATTGTCAGAGAAGTTCGACACTCTTACTAACCGGGTAGTATGCCCGGAAACAGCAATGGACTCGGTTAAGACCACTACAGCTGATTCCACCAAACGATCTGAAGCGGTAATGGGAACAGCGGCAACCTTGGTAAAAGAAAATGTTCACATCAGATCCCGGCTTGAAATGCTTGAAAATCAAGCATGAGCAATGAATCTGCGAATAGTAGAGATGCCCAGAGGACTCTGAGGGTGACCACCTGTCTTTATTTCTGACAGATTGGCTCCAGCACCAGTTGGGAGAGATGGGGACTCTTAAACCGATTCTCATCCAGAAGGTCTATCGGGTGACGCCTCATGGCAGAAGAGATGACAGATGCCCCACGTACCATTACTGTGGTTCTGGATGGGGTCAGAACAAGGGATTATGTTTTGGCTCTCGAAAGGAAAAAAGGAACAGTGCTTCAGGATGAGCAGGTGGTACGTCTCTATCCGGACATAAGCTACGCCACATGGCAAAAGAAGAGGAGCTTCGATGGGGTGAAAGCTATTTTAAGGGAGTCTGGAATCCCTCATGGTGTACTGTTTCCTGCGAGACTCCAAATCATCCATAGGGGGAAGATTTACATCTTTAATGACCCAGCGGATGCACTACAGTGGTCACAGAAGAACATCCCAGCACGAAGATCTAGGGAAGAAGATGAAGTCTCCGAGTCAGAGGATGAAGAACCCTGAAGAAAAAGAGGCATTTTGTTAGTTAGAATTGAACATGATATCACAAGGTGGTCAGTATGGTAGGGGAGCAGTGGCTATTTGGTCTGACCCCAGGTAAGTGTACATTACATTCTGATTGGGGAATTTAATTCACTTTGGTCTCTGGGGTGACTACTCATTTGACCCCCACAAATAATATTGTTCTTCACTTAAACCTGTTCTGAAATCCTTTATTAAAATGGTAAAATTTAAATTAAAAGAAAAAGTGTGCTGCGTGTTGCTTCTAGGTGGAGTTTCATTATTTTGTTGTTTTTATATAATGCTGTATGCACAAGTTTAACGCCAAAATTTATGGAAGTGTTCTTACTCTAATGCCTAATTGGCGATAGTTGCAAAGATATAACTTAACTAACGTTAAGTATGTTTAAGTACCCCTACTCTGATATGGGGGGGGGGGCCTTTTTTGATGTTTCAGTGGACTTGTTTAAGAAAATATACATGCTGCTCATGGACTCTAATGTAACAGCACCAACAAATTGTCAACGTGTAGTATTAATAATACTAACCCTCCAAAGATGTATCTCAATAGTAAAGATGATTGAATCATAGTATTATGAGGAGTGGCAACCTCAGGTGTAAAAAACGACTGTGTATCTTTTACTCCGATGTATCAACTGTATGTTTATCATAATATACAATAAATACAAAGTCACATAAAAAAGGACTCTGCACACACAAACACACTAAAATAGTCAGCAGAAAAAGCCCTAGTGGTCTATCTAGTCTGCTCAGGCTTGCAGACCTCTCAGTATCTACAGAGTGATCTGCCCCCATCCCTCGCAATCCACTCGTTCCTCACCCTCGATATCACCACTTTCCCCCACAATCCCCTCTCTTCAAGCAATTTTCCCTTTTACTATGTCCCAACTCCTGCTGAAACTGCAGTCTTCAGGGAGACTACTTCCTCTGGCAGCTCCTTCAAGTGTGCCACAACCCTTTCAGTGAAAAAGTGCCTCCTCATTTCCCTCTTGAAATGCACCCCCACACCAGTTTGAGGCAGTACCCCTAAAGGTCTTGTTCCCCATAAGGTTGAATAGATGCTCAGAGTTCACTTTGTTGAAACCCTTAAGGTATTTATAGGTTTCAATCATCTCACCCCTCTTCTTTCTATCCTCCAGGGAGTAAATGCTGAGATCCCCAAGTCTTTCCTCATAGGGCATACCCTGCTCTCCCTAGATCATTTGGTTGCCCTTCTCTGCACTGCCTCCAGTAAGCTGATATCTTTTTTCAGGTATCGGCTCCAATACTGCACACTGTAGTCCCAATGTGGCCTAACCCATGACCTGTACAGTGGAAGAATGACCTCTGCCTTTCTACTGGTTATAAACCTGGCTATACATCGTAGCATCCTAGTAGCCTTGGCCGCTGCTCTCCTACAATTTCCCAGGTGCTTCATGTCACTTGTGATGATCACACCCAAGTCTTTCTCCTCCCCTGAATTGTTGACTGTGTGGTCTCTGGGTTCTTCACCATTAAGTGGATGACCCTACACTTTTTGGCATTGAAAGCCAGTTGCCAAATACCCAACAATCTCTCAAGATAAGCCAAGTCTTCCTTAATATCCTGTCTCCCTTCCTCTGTGTCCACCCTCCTACAGAGCTTTGTGTCATCCACAAAGAGGCATATTCTGCCTTTTACTCCTTCAGCAATATCACTGATGGGGATGTTAAATAACACTGGGCCAAGCAGAAAGCCCCGTGGGACTCCAGTAGTGACTGGCCTAGCATCCGAGAACCCCCCCCAACCACCACCTTCTGGTTTCTATCCTGTAACCAGTGTTTTTACCCACCTAGCTAGTTTTGCCCCAACCCCCAAGTCCTCTGACTTTCTAATCAATCTCCTGTGGGAAACAGAGTCAAAGGCCATACTGAACTCCAAATACAGTATGTCTACTGCTTGGTCTCTGTCCACTATCTTCCTTACCCAATCGAAGAAATCAATTAGGTTGGTTTGGCATAACTGCCCTGACACAAATCCATGCTGCCTATCATCAGGAGACCTGATCTGCGGGTGCTCCCACTGAAGGAGAACCAGCCCCAAGCCTCCAATCCTGCGAATGGTGCTGACGGCCCTGACCTAGCCACCGCCCATGCTCCTCTGCCCCACCTGGCTGCTAAAAAGAAGAAGACCCGATCTGCAGGTGCTCCCACCAAAAAAGAACAGGACCCAAGCCTCCAGTCCTGCAAGCGGTGCAGACAGCCCTGACCTAGCTGCTGTCCACGCTCCTCTGCCCCGCCTGGCTGCTAAGAAGGAGACCCAATCAGCGGGTGCTCCTGCTGAAGGAGAACCGGCCTCAAGCCTCCAGTCCTGTGAGCAGTGTGGATGGCCCTGATCTAGCTGCCACCTGTGCTCCTCTGCCTTGCCTGGCTGCTAAGAAGGAGACCTGATTCCCAGGTGCTCCTGCTGAAGGAGAACCGGACCCAAGCATCCAGTCCTGCAAGTGGTGCGGACGGCCCTGACCTAGCCACCGCCTGCACTCCTCTGCCCTGCCTGGCTGCTAAGAATGAGACTCGATCCACGGGTGCTGCTACCAAAGGAGAACCGGCCCCAAGCCTCCAGTCCTGCAAACAGTGTGGACGGCCCTGACCTAGCCGCCGCCCCGCTCCTCTGCCCCACCTGGCTGCTAAGAAGGCCTGATCCACGGGTGCTCCCACCGAAGGTGAACCGGCTTCAAGCCTCCAGTCCTGTGAGTGGTGCGGACGGCCCTGACCTAGCCGCTGCCCGTGCTCCTCTGCCCCACCTGGCTGCTAAGAAGGCCTGATCCGTGGTGCTCCCGCTGAAGGAGAACCAGCCCCAAGCCTCCAGTCATGTGAGCAGTGCAGATGGCCCTGACCTAGCTGCCACCCGCACTCCTCTGCCCTGCCTGGCTGCTAAGAATGTACGGCACTTTCTCAACTAATCAGATACCAACACCTTTTTGCTGCTTGATCTGATTGTCCGCTCACCTCGGCTGCTCTTTTTTCTGCCGACTTGGCACCTTTGTATGAAATTAAGTCTCCCAAATGTAAATGCTGCCTATGAAATTGCTGTAATCCTTGCTGTATTGCAACTTAGAGTGATTAAGTTTCTATCTTCTGTGTTCTAGCTCTCCTTTCTCTTGTTAATTTATCTGATTGGTCTCCCCCTCCCTCCCGCTGTTTCTCTGTCTCCTCTTACTGTCTGCACATGCCCGCTACTGAAAAAACCCTATTTAATTTCAGTTCTTTCTTGTTTCTTTTAGGATACCCGATCCGCAGGTACTCCCACTGAAGGAGAACCGGCCCCAAGCCTCCAGTCCTGTGAGCAGTGCAGACGGCCCTGACCTAGCCACTGCCCGCGCTCCGTTGTCCTGCCTGGCTGCTACTGGTGCAGTTTCCTGCCTGCCCCCACCTCACCCTCTGTGGGCAGGCCCTGTAATTTATAGGCAGTCAGAGACTAAGTGCCCGCTTTTCCATTGGACAGTAATAGCAACCAACCACTAGGTGTTCTAGTGCTGATGATTCATTCAGTGTCAGCCTTATCTCTCCTTGGTTAGATCTCGAGTCTCTGGTGGATTTCTTGGCCATCCCTTGTTTCTGATCAAAATGCAGCAACTTGTGCTGACGTTTTCACTCACTGCCACACTTCTCTTCCACTTATCAATAATATCTATGCCCCAGATTAAACTGACTTACTGCATTAACACTCCTCATTCTCATGATTTTTGCTTCTCCAATCTCCTGCTACTGTCTTCCCCCCATTGTGACTCCACTCCTTTACTGCTGCACAAAGTCTGCATCTGCTTGGCTGCCTATGACCTGAGGAATCATCACTGGTATGTGAAGTCTCTGCCCCTTTTTTGCACCGTAAACTATGGTATCTCATTCTGCTGGCCATTGTTCTGTTTGGTGATATTCAATAAAACCCAGGCCCTGTCAATGTCATCCCTGCCACAAAGGGTCTATTAGTTGTGCACCACAATATTAGGAGCTTGTAACATAATATGGCAGAATTGGAAACCTGGACTGCCCTCTACAAGCCAGACATTATGTGTCTGACTGAGACCTGGCCAAATTCCTCCATCCCTGATTCTCATTGCTCATTGCCTTCCTATAATCTCCTCAGACATGACAGAACAACAAAGAAAAGAGGGGGTGATACAGCTATTTATTATAAAAATCACCTCAACCTCACAGTAGTAAATTCCTCTCCTCTAAACCACTGTGAATCTCTGCATGTACTTCTCACCCTTGGCTCCAAAAACCTGCACATTGTCTGTGCCTACAACCTCCTGAAAAAAATGTCATGAGAGGGCCAGAAGAGTTGCCCACTGACACATCGCTTCTTGTAAGGAGAAATGAGGTGCTCATTCTAGGGGATCTAAATATAAACTGGGTGAGAAAATTGCAGGCTGCATCTATGTCCATGATTCAGAGTTTCAGCCTCCATCAGTTGATCTCTGAGCCCAACAAAACTGCACCTCACTCTAGCACTAGCACACTGGTAGACTGGATTATGACTAACCACCCAGAACACATTGTCTTGGTTGGCACCTTGACAGATGCCATCTCTGACCACTACCCTACTTTTTGCATCTGGGGCAAAATTGGTCCTGCTCCTGCTAGGCCACAGCTCACCACTTTCTGCAACTATGCTAAACTTGTTCCTCATACCTTTCTACTTGACGTTGCAAAAATAGACTGGTCCTCCCTATACAGGGCCACTGATGCTCAATCTGCCCTCAATATCTTTCGATCCCACTTCCTAGCACTGCAGGACATATACTGTCGACTAGTGACATGATGTGTAAAGAAATTGCAAACTCTTTGGCTAAGGGCTGACTTGCTCACCAAATTAAAGGAAAGGGATAAAAGATTGTATCATTTCAACAAATCTGGGCTACCTGATAATTACACTGCTTATAGGACTATGCGAAATGCCTTCAAAAGAGAAATCAAGCTGGCCAGAAGTGCTTACTATAAAGACCTGTTAACTAACTCCTATGGTGACAGTAGGAAATTCTGGTCCCATATTAAGTCCTTCATAGGGTCAACCAAATCTGCCACCCCAAGTGATATGGTCCTAAATGGTATCCACTGCAACAATCTCTGGACCATTGCAAACTTCTTTAATGTGCAGTTCTCTGACTTATCTAAGCTTACTTCCTCCTTCCCTGTAGGACATTTCGACTGCACTCCACCTGATATCCAAATGCCACTTTTCCATTTTAAGTCAGTAACACCCTACAAAGTCCTAAAACTACTCGTTATATCTCAGAGTCCACCGCCACAGGATCTGACAATCTTAAACCTAGGCTTCTAAAGCTTGCTGCTCCATTCATAGCTGCTTCCCTGGCCAAGATTTTCCCCCTCTCCCTATGCCACAGTCATGTTCCAGACATCTGGAAGGTAGCCAAGATCAACCCGGTATTTAAGAAAGGTGACTCTAAGGACCCCGCAAATTACAGACCTATTGCTATCCTGCCTGTCCTCAGTAAGATCCTTGAGAAACTCGTGGCCACTCAGACTACTGAAGTCCTCCAGAAAAATGATCTTCTAACTACAGCTCAGCACGGTTTCCATAAGGAACATAGCACTACCGCTGCACTTCTTAAATTTATATCTGAGACCCTATCAGCTGTGGACTTGGGCCTTCTCACTGGAGTGATTTTCATCAATATGACTAAGGTATTTGATCTTGTGGACCACCCTATCCTTCAAACTACCCTCCGCTCGTTGGGCGTTGTGACTAATGTTGTCAGTTGGTTTGGCAGCTACCTATCAAACAGGATGCAAATCATTAACTTCAACTCAACTCTCTTGGATGTAACCACGGTGAATGTTAGTGTGTCCCAAGGGGCCATCCTTGGCCTACTACTATTCTCCATATTCATAAATGGCATCACTTCTAGCATCTCTAGGAATGTCTCTCTTTTGTATGCTGATGACATAGTTCTTTACACTAGTACTAAGAACACCTTGGACCTTAATCACTGACTCTCTGCTGATTTTCAACTCACCCAACTCTGGTTAGCTAATCATAAGCTAGTCCTAAACAAGCCCAAGACTCAAGCCATACTATCTGGTACCCCTCACAGACTCAAGCACGCCAGTGCCAACTTTAATATCTCTGCCATGAATGGCTCATCAGTTAGAGTAGTGATCTCTTTTAAATATCTAGGTGTTACCCTAGACCCCTCACTGAACTTTGACCTACACATACAAAATGCCTGTAAGTCTGTAAATTGCAAACTAGGAATTGCGTACTGAACAAGCTATGCACTTACCCCCCCCCCAGCTAGACTTGCCATAGCACATGGCCTACTCCTACCGTCGCTTACTTACAGCATTGTTACATATGCCTCTGCATCTAAGTCTGCTCTCCACAAATGGGATGTGACATACAATAACATTTGTCAACTCATTATACATCCTCCTCTCACCGGCTTAAACACCACTGTCTCCTCTACTCTGACTTAAACTGGCTATCTCCTCATGCGTACAGACTCTACTCACTTGGCTCTGTCGTTGACAGTATTATAAGGACTCAAACCCCTAAATCGCTTGCTAACCTCTTTCACCAGTTGCCCTCCTGTTATGGTCTGCATTTAGTCGACAAGTCACTTGTATATATCCCTAGGCACAATTCTTCTAAAGGTGCCAGCGCCTTTTCCTGTCATGCCCCCCCAGTACAGGAACACCCTCCCCGTGTTCATTCACCAAGCTCTATCTCATTGTGCTTTCAAAAAGGAACTGCACAACCATCTTATCTTGTCTAACAAATACTCCTGTTTCAAACCTCCTTAGCCTTCTTCCCTTGCTGCTGTTTTCTTTCTCACCCCTACCACCTTTGGCCCCTTTCTGTGATAAGCACTTCTAGTTCATTAAAATTTACACTGATGTTTCGTATATTATTCTTATTTTGTATTATACACTGTTATTCTACCTCACTGTTTTTAGTCCACATGGTTACATACTGTAACTATCTGTCTACACTGATGTTATCTGATTTAGTACCTGTCTTTGTCATTGTAACTATGTTCTTACACGCCCATTTGCCTTTATACCAAACTAGTTGTTTTCCTGATGTTCTTTTACCCTGTATCCTATATGACTTTGTCACCTGTTTTAAATTATCTAGATATCTTTCGGCTGTGTTGTTATGTATTCTCCCAGCTTGTGCCTGAAAATAATCATTCTTATGGCTAGTGCACCTACCCAGTAAGCAAAAGCTAAATAAATTAAATAAATGGAGCCCGTTATCATTTGGAAAGTTTACCAATCTTTCCTTTAAAATGGTCTCCATGAGCTTCCACACAGACGATAATTACCTGGGTCATCCCTTGGTCCACTCTTATGAAGCAGCAGTACATGTGCTGTTCTTCCATCCAGGGGAACCACTAGCTTTCCCTGGATCTCTATACCTCAATCCCCCCCAAGGAAAGATTAGACACTTCAGCAAAGCTTGAATGTGTATCAGACAGACACAGTCCCTCATCACACTATAACAATTACTACTCCTTTGAGGGTCGATCCCAGCAGCACCATGGCATTCTCTTTAAGCCAACATATGCATGCATCATTGCTGGGAACATAACTCTAGTTCATATCAAATGTTATAGGAGAACTGCACTGAACCAGTAAGTCATTTTTCCCAATAGAAGCTGCCTTTTAGGTACTAGTTAAAATTCTGTCATTGTTCCATTTTACATGCAGTTTAATAACCCCAGTGGGTGTTTCTGCTTTAGAATCTGGTAGTAAGCACCATTTTAGAACTGTATGATGTAGTTTATGTCCCTCTCAGCCACAGAGTTCAGTAGTAGAACATGGATGCATTGTACTAACAATAGAAGAGTAGAAGAGACATAAACTACATCATACAGTTCTAAAATAGTTCTTACCAGCAGCATGTAAATTAGAAACACCCACTAGGATAACTAGAAAGTCTGGATAGCTAGCACTAACAGAATTTGAACCAGTATTTAAACAAGCATTTGTCAATGCTGAATGTTGTCTCGCTGGCATTGGCTTTGGTAGTGCCAGAGGTAGAGATGCATAATAGGAATGGCAGTGAAGAATTGAAGTGATGCCAACCCCACCCTCGCCCTGTAGAGATCGACAGGCATTGGGGTGTGCCTTTGGGTCATCAGCTATAGCGCTCATGCCATTGTACATCACCCTACCCTGTAGACACTGACAAGTGTCGTGGTGTGATTTGGGATCTTTGGGTATTATACTTACCCCATTCCATAAGGAATTACGCTGACGTGGGTGCAGTATAGGAGAATGGGGTGAATTTTGTGGCCGAACAGTGCAAGGCACACCACGATGCCTGTCAGTGGCTGCAGGGTGGGGGTGGGGGTGCAATGGCATGAGCATTGCATCCGGTGATCCCAAGTCACAGCCCTGGCACCTGTCAGTCTGTACTGGGTGGGGTGCTACAGTGGAAACCCTAACACCGTAGGGGTGTGGTGGTATTTTCACTCCAGATTTTCAACATGAGCTGTTTGTGAGGCCACCTCATGAGAAGTGGCACAATCAGTTTGTGAGCTGAAAGGTGGTTTTGCACAGTTTATGCCATTTGGTGACACAGGGAGGAAAACACATTTTGGGCAGGATATGGAGAATGCCAACGGTATTGTTCATGAGGAACATAAAAAATGGCAACATTGAAAATCTGGAGTGAAAATATGAAAAATTGGTGAAGTCATTAGCATGAATAGAAACTGCGCAGCACACAGCCGTAACCCAATTATTTGTGGGATCTTGTTAGCCACATTTTTAACATAGGCATTTTGGGACCTCCCCTCATGAACAGTGACACTGTGATTTTGTTAATCAGTCCCAAAAGTTGATTTCCCACAGTGACCACGCCATTGTGGGCCACAGGTGTGGAAACACATTTTGGGCAGGATGTGAAAAATGACAGCTGTACTGTTGATAAGGAGGTGTGAAAAAATGGCAGAGTTGAAAATCTGGCATGAAAATATTGCAAATTTGCGAAGTTACAATTGTGCATGGAAACTATGCAATGCATGCTTGAACACAGTCATTTTATGGGCTTTCAGCAGCAAATTTTCAACATAGGCATTTTAGGACCTCTGCTCATGAACAGTGTCACCGTCATTTCCTCGCACTGTCCCGAAAACTGATTTCGCACAGCGATCGTGCAGTTCTGCACCAGACATGCGAAAATGCATTTCTGCCAGGATATGTAAAATGACAGCTGTACTGTTCATAAGGAGGTGTGGAAAAATGGCAATTTTGAAAATCTGGAGTGAACATATTACAAATTCACGAAGTTGCGAGCGTGCATGCAAACTGCGCAATGCACACTCAGAAAACACTCATTTTATGGACTTTTGTCACCAAATTTTCAATATAGGCATTTTAGGACCTCTGCTAATGAACGGTGTCACTGTCATTTTCATAATGTGTCTTGAACATGGATTTCCCACAGCAACCATGCTATGCTGCACCGGAAGTGCAAAAACACATATCGGCCAGGAGATGAAAAATGAAAGCTATACTGTTCATAAGGAGGTACAGAACAATGGCAATGTTGGAAATCTGGAGTGAAAATATTATAAATTCGTGAACTTACGAGCCTGTGCGCAAACTGCACAACGCACACTATTAACACAGTCATTTTATGGAGTATTATCTCCAAATTTTCAACATAGGCATTTTAGGACCTCTGCTCATGAACAGTGCCACTGTCATTTTCATACTCTGTCCCGAACACTGAATTCCCACAGCAACCATGCTATTCTGCGCCGGGAGTGAAAACACATTCGCCAGGATGTGAAAATGACATCTATACAGTTCACAAGGAGGTATGGAAAAATGCCAATGCTGAAAATCTGGCATCAAAATACGCAATTGGGGAAGTTATTTAACGCGTATGGAAACCGCGTAATGCACACTGTAGAACAGTCATTTTTGGATTTTTCCCTAATTAAATTTGCAACATAGGCTTTTGAGAGTCCACCTCATGAATTCTGGCACTGTCATGGTGTTAATCATTCCCAAAAGGTGATTCTGTGCAGTGACTGCGAAATCACCTTTCGGGACTGATTAACGCCATGACAGTGCCAGAATTCATAAGGAGGGGGTCCCAAAAACGCCATGTTGCAAAATTTGGGTGCCAAAATTCCAAAAATGCCCGAAGTTATGCACCAAAGTTGAAAAAACCTATTTATTCCATTATACAGCTTACCAGCATTTCCTCAGTTTGCGGTGCGTCTTTAAAGAGTGCAGGCGTGTTCCCAGAGCCACGAAGATCATCGCACTGAGCTCCGGAGGTAAGTATGGGGTGAGGGGTGTGGAGGCAGGGTGCACAGTGGGTGGGTGCGGTTGTGGAGGGGCAGGGAGATGCCGAGGACCGTTTTGTTTTACAGGTTTTTTTTTTTAAAAGACGCCGCAAGACGGTTATTTTTTCAGGTGGGATTTGGCATGCTGGAGTGGGCTCCCAGCATGCCACCTCAGTGTTTGTGGCTGGGGGGTGCTTTAGCTGACTGGGGATTGGGCACCCCCGTCGGCACATACTGAAGGAGATGGTTGCTTTGGCTGAGGGGGGATTGGGCACCCCCTCAGCACATAACAAATAGGGGGGAGGGTGCATGATGCCAACAGGGAGTGGACTCCTCCGTTGGCAAAATACAGGGGGTAAAAGCTGATGGGGATTGGGCCCCCCCATCAACAAAGAAAAACTGTTGGGGGGATGCATGGTGCCGAGGGGGATTGGGCACCCCCTCGGCAATCAACAAAAGGGGGGGCACATTATGCCGACGGGGAGTGGGCGCCTTGGCATTGTGACAAGCAGCAGTGGTGGCAGTCACTGTCGCCATGTTGCCTGCACCACCGGAGGCATGTAATGGTCATGCTGCATGAGAGCTTTACTCTCATTTCAGCTGACCTTTTCTTTGTTGTGATGGCCACATTAGGCATGCATGGGGTCAGTGCCTCCTGCTGTCTGGTTGGGGAATGAGGGATGTACCTTCTGATGCATACCCTGCATTTGCCCAACAGTGACCGCGCCTCCAAATCTGCTACTACTGCAAGAGGTTGGCTGGCTCACAAGTGCGCGAGCCGACAAAAAAACAGCTTCTAATGGGAAAATTACTTATAACTTCAATGCAGTTCTCCTTTAAGGAATGCTACTTTAAAGAGGTATGAACTGACACCAGAAAATTACAGACAGAAGCTGTGAGATAAAAGAAAGCAACATGATGGTAGCAGTTCTGAAATGTCTATTGAAATGTGTATGCATTTTGATCATTTGGTGTAAGTGTTTTTGAGCAAAGTCCTTTGAAAAGCTCCATGAGCTTATGCTGCTGGAGCAGTTTTGAAATATTATGTCAGAGGAGCTCAGGTATTGGCTGCATGACAGCTTACCACAAACTGTAACTCAGGCTGCAGAGTGGGATGATCAGTATGTGGCAGGGAATGGGACTGTAGCTAGTGAACCAATTGGGGCACAAACTGGTACAGAGAGGCACCCAGCGACATAGAAATACCACAACTCCAACTGATTCTAACTAGAGATGCAGCAAACTTTTACTTCACAGGCAAATTTTAGGTGAAGTCGCCAAATTCACCTCTGTAAATCACATCACAAATTTGCCCCCCTTTAATGAGAATTTGCCATTTGTAACTTCGCCTTGGTTTTGGGATTTTTTAAGTGCAAACTGCACTTAAAAAAAACACCAAAGCAAGGAGAAGTGATAAATGATGAATCCCCCAAATTCCTGGTGTCTAGTGTCCCCCACCAATCACCAGCTACAGTGTAAAATGTTTTATATATATATATATATATATATATATCTTTAATTAAATCCTAATGTCCAGTGGTCCCTCACCCACCACCAATTGCCAGCCACAATGTAAATAATTAAATCCCTGGTGTCTAGTGGCCCATCCCTGCTGAGCGCCGGCCACAATGTAAATAATTAAATCCCTTGTGTGTAGTGGTCCCCCTTCCCTGCTGCCAATCGTCGGCCAGAATGTAAAAAACATTTTTTTTTCATTAAATCCCTGGTGTCTAGTGGTCCCCCCTCACCACCGATTGCCGGCCACAATGTAAAAAATATATGTTTTCTTTTTCATTAAATCTCTGGTGTCTAGTGGACCCTTTACCCCACCACCCTGTCAGGGAGTGCCTCACCACCCTGCTCCCCCCAACCCCGACCCCAAGGGGGCCACCAACACAGCCCTCCAATCACCTCCATGGCTGGCATCCTGATTCAGCTCTCAATGAATAAGCGCAGGCTTGAACATGCACATGCTCATTTATTGAGAGCCCAGCCAGGCTGCCAGCCATGGAGGTGAGTAGAGAGCTGTGCCAGAGGTCCACTTGGGGTCAAGGTGAGGGGAAGTAGGGTGGTGGGGCACTCCCTGATGCTGTGGGGGGTCCACTAGACACCAGGGATTTAATGAAAAAAAATATATATATATTTTTTCACATTGCGGCCAGCAATTGGCAGCAGGAATGGGGGGGGCACTAGACACCAGAGATTTAGTGAACTATACATGTATGTAATTATTTTCACTGTGGCCAGAGATCAGCAGGGGGGACCACTAGACACCAGGGATTTAATGAAAAAAAATTTATTTTTTTATATTGTGGCTGGCGATTGGTGGCAGGGAGGATACTAGACACCAGGGATTTAATGGAAAAAAATGTATTTTTTTACATTGTGGCTAGTGATCGATGGTGGGGGGGGGGACCACTACACGCCAGCAATTTAAAAATAATATATTTTTTCAGCGATCGGTGGTGGTGGTGCTGGACATCAGATATTTAAAAGTAGTTTTTGTGCATAGTGTGGAATTTCACCTGCGAAATTCCATACTTCGCAGTCGAGCCCCATTCCGTGAATTGGCGAAGTGCGCTTTGCGAATTGAGCGCAGTTCATGAAATATTTTGCTGAGCGGATTTTGCCGACTTTGCACATCATTAGTTCTAACCCAAAGAGAAATGAGAAAAAGGAGAAATGATATTAACTCTATAACGAAACGGGGCAGTTGGCAAATCAGTGGCGGAAAAATAAAATGCTCATGCTAGATCTGGGAGACAGACTTTAACCCAGGGGAGTGAACGTGTAGCACACTGCTCAGTCAGAAGCTATCCACCAAATTATTTGCCATATATGCTTATAGGACTGGTAAATGGTGTCTCAGCTACAGGCCTGCACAATACTGGAGCAAGCCTGTCACTTGTTAAACAGTCATTAGTGTTCAAGGGCAAATTCTGACAGGGGAGACTGTTCGAATTAAATCTGTTACATGGGCCACAGTGGTGGTGCCCATAGCTAAGGTTCCTTTAACATGCGAGGGGTATGAGAGAATACCAAAATTGGGGGTTCTTGCAGATCTGCCCTTCAGTGTCATTCTGGGTAATCATCAGAACCCCTGTGGAAATATTGTTTGTGTTGCCACAAGAAACCAAACTCAGAGAATAACAGCAGAAACCTCCCCACAACTGCAGAAAGAGTTTGCAGGCTGTGAGTTGGATGTGTAGTCAGGGCAGCACTAGACTTCCTCACAGCTGCAGAAGGAGCCTGCACATTGTGAGGAGGAGATAGGATCAGAGCACTAGGAGATCATCCAAAGCCATAGAGAGAGACAGTGGGTTGTGCAACTGTCCCTCAGCTTCAGGAGGAGATAGCTGCTGACTGTGACAAGAAAAAAGGAAGTGGGGGTGGGGTACAGGGAAAAGAACTTAAAGGTCCACCACAGCTACAAAGTGATGGGACAGTCAGTGTCCTTAATCTCTTGGTTCAATGCTTACTTAAATGAATAGAAGACAAAGGGTTAAGTTTGGTGCTGATGTCTCTGAGGCCAGTGTCATAAATTATGGGGTACCGCAAGGGTCCATCCTTGAACCCTTGCTTTTCTCAATCTTTATCAATAACCTGCCCAAAATCTGCAACTCAGTCAGCACCATATTAATCACAGAGAATGCTGGGCTACATGTGCCTGACAGGGGACAGCAATGTCATCAACAACACCCTCTGCAGTAGTCTCCCTATGCTTCAAGATTGGTTTCTAAATGAGAGGTTGATCCTCAACATACCTAAAACACAGGTCGTACTGGTAGACACAGCCCCTAAAGTCAGGAAGCATACACCTGATCTGTGCATTACCACCAAAGATGGCATCTAACTAGAGGCAGCGACAGCTTTCAAGTATCTGGGAATCTATATCGACCCCTTCCTCAGTTTTGATGCCCACCTGAACTATAGTACCACCCAAATTCACCAGAAACTTGGCTCCCTGTACAGAGCCCACAAATAACCTCACTGCTGAAACTATAACAGGCATAGTTCAAAGCAACCTACTGCCCTGATTGACTATGGGGCCTTAGTAGATGATGACAGTCTGAAATTGGTCATGAAAGTCAAGCAATGTCTGTATCTTAAGGTGGTCAGATTTGCCACAGTCCACAAGCTCAGATCCCACCATTGCCACACCCTGGTGCACTAAAATGGCACCATCCTGAAGACATATCAATCAATCAATCAATCAATCAATCAGTCAAAATCTTTATTTACCCAGGCGATCACCATTGAGCAAGCTCATTTACAAGGTGGACCTGCAGTTTGCAAGGACGAGGGTACAGAATAGAGTACAAGTAAAATATACATAAAACAACAGTAGCAAGATGTATACAACAAAATATATACAGTGTAGAAATAAAGGTAAATAATATATACAGAGATGCCTTTATAATCCTATCCATCAATAACATGTTCATAACCTGTAAAGGAGTCCCCGGGATATGGAAAAGTGCATGCGTAGGAGGTAGGGGCGCTGGCAGAAAGATTCTGGGATACTAAGCAGTCCCAGTCAGCACTTGCAAAATTTGTTTCTATCCTCCTTCTCAAAAACAAACCCTCCTTGCCTTATGACTCATTCATTTTGGTTAACCTGTCTTGTCCATGCTCCACAACTAACAACCTGTTGTTCTCCCCGTTGTCCCGGATCACTGTGGGTCAAAATTCTTCTAGCTACCTTGCAGCATCGCTCTGCAACAAGACACCTTATACAATCAGGCAGTCCCTGACATTAAGTGCTTTCTCAGTCTCAAGAAACATTTTCTATGCAACCATTCTTGCACCTGTTGTGCCTAGCTAATGCAATCGCCTGTTGCCTGCCTATTTGGACTACTGCATAACTCTGTGAACTTCACTGTATCAAAGGTACAGAAATGTAGGTCGCACCAGGGACACCAGTGCCTTGGTTAAATAAACGTAATCAGGAACAAAGGAACAAGCACCTGTAAAGCACAGTCCTTTCAGCAGTATATTCATTTACTCACAGTTCTCAGAGCCCTCCAAGGAAGTTGCTGTCTGAACCAATGCTCCAAATAATCAAATTGTTATTGATCAATAAAACATAAAACACGGTGCATTAATATCATAAACACCATCCATTAGCAGGAATCAATTTCCATGGCAGTTTCAAAAAAATTTCAAAGGCTTCAGCACCAGCTAAAATGCTCCTCTCCCCAACGTATTTCTCTCAAAGTGAACTTTTTCAAGGGTGTATAGCCTCCTCTAGTGGTGGTGCTTTTCTGTAAAACATTTAAAGGAACTGTATGAAAAAGTGCATAATCACAGTTGTTTTATATAGTTAGTGTATACTAAAGTGTTTAACAACTGTTGACACATTAAATACATAAACTCGACACTCAGCTTATTAAAACCTGTTACATATCACCAGAAAAAATAACCTCATATCCATTTATCACATTTACTTTATCCAGATCACATATTTAATATTACACAGTTCCATAATCCATGGTTTATAAAGTGCATATTAATTTATTCTCATTACGTAGTTATTCGGCTGTTCATATTTCATTCTTACGAACTCCCAGTCAAGTGGGTCGGTCACAAACCACATCTGTGGATAGAACATAGCACAAAATAAGTAATATAAGGACGTCACTTCAAATAGTAGACCCCTCCCAATTTTATCACTACATTTATAAAACCATTATTATAAGCAATTTATCTGAAAGAAGGGACACTTTTCAGTAACTAATGAATCCTATACCCAAAAAGAATACATACTGTACAGACAAGTCTCAACAGTTTAGAGGCCACCAATACACTTGGTTTACTTCTTTTTTAGAAATGGGCTAATCACAATTTTATCATTTAGCCCTTTGTTTTCTGTAGCTAGGAGTGAAAAAATCCAATACTGTTCCCTTTTTAACAGCAGATTGTCATAAGCACCCCCTCATTTAAGTGGAATTGACGTTTCAATGCCCATACACCTGAATTTGTGTTTAGAGGGTTCACCACTTCTTTTAACATGTAATGCTAAGGCATTCTTGATGTTCGCACCTTCTATGTCTCTAAGGTGTTCCCTAATTCTAGACTTGAAACTCCTTCTTGGTTTTCCTACATAGAAACACCCATAGTCACATTTTGCCAGGTATATCACCCCACATGTAGAGCAAGTGATGAACCCTCTCACATCAGCTTCTCTCCCTGTGGTGGGGTTGAGAAACTTGTCAGCTACACTGATGGAGGGTCAAAACATGCAGTTACCACACCTCCTACATCCATTTTTCTTTTGTAGCCAAGTCTTTGGTTGTTGTTTTATAGGTTGGACTGTATGAATCAACAAATCCTTCAGATTTTTGCCACGTTTATAAACCATTTTGGGGCCTTCAACATTCAGATTCTTCAGATCTTCATCTTTCTGTATCAAAAACCAATGCTTATTCAAAATCTTCAATATCTGTCTAGCATGTGGGTTAAAAGTGGATGCAAATGATATCTGCGGGTCGACCTTGGGTACCCTACTTTTTTCGGTCGGAAGGTTTTTTTCAGGTATCTGATCCACTTCTCTTCTAGTCCCTGCAATGGTATTCTCCTGGTAGCCCCTTTCTCTGAGTCTTTTTTCCAGTTCATTAGCTCTCTCCTCATATATCTGCTCTGACCCACAAGTCATCTTAACCCTAATGAACTGACCCTTAGGGATGGCTCTAATGATATGCTGGGGGTGTCCACTGGATGCCTGTAATAATGTATTTCTGTCAGTTTCCTTTCTAAACAGGTCAGTAATAATCCCTCCTTCCCCATCTTTTTTCACAATGAGGTCCAAATAGCAAATCTGATTTTTGCTGAAACTCAGACTAAACCTGAGGTTTTTATTTGTACGCTCCAAAAACTTAACAAAATCAGAAAGTTCATTTTCACTTCCTTTCCAGATAAGGATGATGTCATCAATAAAATGTCTTCAGAGGTCAATCTTCTCCAAATATGGACTGACCTCCTTGTTTCTTATGACATCATCCTTCCATTTGCCCATAAACAAATTTACATACTTGGGCGCAACACTTGAGCCCATCACTGTCTCTTTCTTTTACAAGAAAAACTCATTCTTGTACATAAATGTATTGTATTCCAGCACAAACCTGGACAGCTACACAAGTACAGTACTTCATTTGAAGGGCTAGGGTCTTCCCATTTGTTACGGTAGTGTTCCATAGCTTCCAGTCCCTCACTGTGGGGTATGTTCGAATATAGGGAATTTATATCTAGGGTAACCAGGAGACTATCTTCCTCAATTGCTATATCAGATAATACACATAAGATGTTATGCATGTATTTTATGTACGAGGGGAGGTTCTTGGCAAGTGGGGTCAAAAAACAGTCCACATACTTTGCCAGTGGTTCAGTGAGTGAATTAATTTCCAACACTATCTGTCTACCAGGGGGGTTAACCATATCTTTGTGAATTTTGGGCAGGCAATAGAAGACCACCCTCACAGGATCGTTCACTGTGAGATATTACACTACCTTTGTTGGTAACCACCCATTTTCCCTCGCTAGCATTAAATAGAGGTCATTTTTTTTGTAGGGCATAGTTTTATCCCAGGGTAGCCTCTCATAGAATTCAGTAGTCCCTAGCTGTCTCAGGAATTCCTGCTTATATTTTGCACTGTCTTAAATCACAATCGCTCCCCCGTTATCTGCAGATTTTATGGTTATTTCAGTATTTTCCCCCAGTGCCTTTATTGCCTGTCTTTCAGCATTACTAAGGTTACAAAAACCTTTATTAGTGGATGCTTCTCCCAATTCTCAAATATCATTACTACAACACTTTAAGAACATTTGTAGTGCTGCCGATAAGGGGGGACAGAACTTTTGAGCATGGTTTAAATAAATTACCACTGAATACCTCTTGGCTGGCATTAACATTTTCAGACATAGCACTATCATGCAATTCATTCACTTTTTGTGAAAAAAAAAGATTTTGGATTTAAATTATGTACCATCCTGTTTAGATCTATTATGGTTCCAAAAGTATCAAACCTGCTAGTGGGTGTAAAGGACAGCCCTTTATTCAAAATTGAAATCTCTATGTCACCGAGGGTATATGAGGAAATATTTATCACACTTAATTGTAGCTGTTCTTCTCTCTCCATCAACCCCTCTGTCTCCATGACCTGCCTCTGGCTCCACGACCTCTTGTTCTGGCATCTCCAGCCTCCCCCCCGGTCCACTTCCTCCAGTGTATTTGTTCATCCTCTCATTATGATGTGGTAGTGGAAAAGTTTGCGGAGTAGTTTCACCTCCTCTTCTTCATCTAAAAAATTTCCTGTTCTGATTCAGCACTTTCCTCAGCGATTAGATCAGCACCATAATCCAACAATCCAGCACTGGTTTCCAATATCGATTTAGTCTCTGTTGGTGTCTGGGTCACTTGTGGTTTAGTCCAATTATATACTGTTCCATTTAGATAATCCCTTGTATCCCGAACAAATTTGGTGCATTTAATTACATTAATTATTTCTTCATACCTCTTGAAGTTTTCAATTAAATTATCCTGAAGCTGTTCAAACTGCACCACATGTGGGAAGTCATTAATTGCAGTCTCCTTCTTTGTGAGCTCTTCTATCACTTCATTTTGTATTACAGTGTTCTCTTTAATAATCAGCTCCAAATATTCTCAGCTGGCCCGATGTCCAATATCTTGTCATTTGTCCAGAAAGCCTACTCTGTTCTGGCCTCACGTTGGACTTTTTAAAATTCTCAGCCCCCGAGGTATACAATCTACCTCCAAGTACGCTCATAGACTAATCTCCTCCCATTGCAACCGCTTATGTTTCTGAGCAGTCCTTTCAAATTGTGTGAATGCTTTTTGAATAAAATGTGCTCCTGCATATACGTGCCACAACAAGCCTAGTGAATGGCAAAAGGCGGAAGTGAGACACGGCGGGTGCAGCACGATGGGGAACAGTGCTCCCTGAAGGAATTAATGCTCAGGGTGAACACACCTGTTGATCAGAAGTATAGTGATCTATTAAATGTGGAAGCTTTTGCATATGTGGGCCCCCTCAATGTGCGACAAGCATTCACGCAATTTGAAAGGACTGCTGAGAAACTTAAGCAGTTGCAATGGGAGGAGAATAGTCAACAGAGTAGGATTTGTGGACAAATGGTACGAAGAAAAAATTAAAGCGATTAAATGCACCAGATTTGCTCGGGATGCAAGGGATTATCTAAATAGAACAGTATATAATTGGACTAAACTACAAGTGATCCAGACACCAACAGAGACTAAATCGATATTGAAAACCAGTGCTGGATTGTTGAATTATGGTACTGATCTAAGCACTGAGGAAAGTGCTGAATCGGAACAGGAAGTTTTTTTAGGCAAAGAAGAGGAGGTGGAAACTAATCCTCAAACTTTTCCTCTACCACGTTGCAGCGAGAGGATGAACAAATACACTGGAGGAAGTGGACCAGGCGGGGAGGCCAGAGACATTGGAACAAGAGGTCGTGGAGCCAGAGGCAGGCCATGGAGATGGAGGGGTAGATGGAGAGGGAAGAACAGCTACAATTAAATGTGATAAATATTTCCTCATACATCCTCAGTGACATGGAGATTTCAGTTGTGAATAAAGGGCTGTCCTGTACTCCCACTAGCAGGTTTGATACTTTTGGAACCATAATAGATCTAAACAGGATGGTACATAATTTAAGTCTAAAATCTTTTCTTTTCAAAAAAGTGAATGAACTGCATGATAATGCTGTGTCTGAAAATGTTAATGCCAGCCAAGAGGTATCCAGTGGTGATTTATTTAAACAATGCTCAAAGTTCTGCCCCCTTATCTGCAGCACTACAAATGTACTTAAAGTGTTGTAGTAATGATATTCGAGAATTGGGAGAAGCATCCACTAATAAAGGTTTTTGTAAGCTTACTAATGCCAAAAGACAGGGAATAAAGGCATTGGGGGAAAATACTGAAATAACCATAACATCTGCAGATAAGGGGGAAGTGATTGTGATTCAAGACAGTGCAAAATATGAGCAGGAATTCCTGAGACAGCTAGGGGATACTGAATTCTATGAGAGGCTACCCTGGGATAAAACTATGCCCTACAAAAAGAAAATTGATCTCTAGTTAATGCTAGCTAGAGAAAATGGGTGGTTACCAACAAAGGTAGTGTAATATCTCACAGTGAAGGATCCCGTGATGGCAGTCTTCTATTGCCTGCCTGAAATCCACAAAGATATGGTTAATCCCCCCAGTAGATTGATAGTGTCAGGCATTAATTTGCTCACTGAACCACTGGCGAATTATATGGACTGTTTTTTGAGCCCACTTGTCAAGAACCTCCCCTCGTACATAAATGACATGGATGAAATCTTACGTGTATTATCTGATATAACAATTGAGGAAGATAGTCTGCTGGTTACCCTAGATGTAAATTCTCTATATTCGAACATATCCCACAGTGAGGGACTGGAAGCTATGGAACACTACTTTAACAAAAGGGAAGATCCTAACCCTTCAAGTCAAGTACTGCACTGTACTTGTACAGCTGTCCAGGTTTGTGCTGGAATACAATACATTTATGTACATGAATTTAGTTTTTCTTGCAAAAGAGAGGGACAGCGATGGGCACAAGTTTTGTGCCCAATTATACAAATTTGTTTATGGGCAAATGGGAGGATGATGTCATCAGAAACAGTAGACTTAGATGTTTCCAGATATTTAAAAAAGTCCTGCCAACATTCGTTATAAAGGGAGAGTCGGTCAATGGCAATGCATGTCATACGGTCAAGGGTAGCATAATGAGATAGCTGTTTTAGAATATCCAAAAGAGTGGGGATTATATTAGATTATATTAGATCTCCAATGCATAAGTATAAAACATTTAACTTGAAGAAACAATATGTACAGCCATCTATTACGAGAACATGATATTTTATAAGAGCGAAAATTAAAGATGCCAAGTAAACAGTGTTTGGGGTCTAATAGGAAGGGTAGACCAATCACTCTTTTAGCAAAGGAATGAATATGATGCCAGAAAGTATGTATGGGGGGGCAATTCCATAAAATATGTAGTAGGTCACCATTAGAAGAATTACAGCACCAACAGCTGTTATTATTCACTAAGCCCATTTTTTGTAATACCGCAGGGGTCCTGTACCACAAATGAAGAATTTTAGTTTGTATAAGAGAACTACTTTTATCTTTGAAAGATTAGTGACAGGAAAGCCAGCCCCTGCGCCATTGTTCTTTAGATGTATGTAATGATATTGGAGATTTTGAATAAGCATTGGTTTTTGATACAGAAAGATGAAGGTCTAAAGAATCTGAATGTTGAAGGCTCTAAAATGGTTTTGTAAACGTGGCAAAAATCTGAAGGATTTGTTGGTTCATACAATCCAACCTATAAAAAACAACCAAAGACTTGGCTACAAAAGAAAGACGGATGTAGAAGGTGTGGTAATTGCAAGTTTTGCCCCTCCATCAGTGTAGCTGACAAGTTTCTCAACCCCACCACAGGGAGAGAAGCTGATGTGAGAGGGTTCATCACTTGCTCTACATGTGGGGTGATATACCTGGCAAAATGTGACTGTGAGTGTTTCTATGCAGGAAAACCAAGAAGGAGTTTCAAGTCTAGAATTAGGGAACACCTTTGAAACATAGAAGATGGGAACATCAAGAATGCCTTAGCAATAAATGTAAAGAGAAGTGGTGAACCCTCTAAACACAAATTCAGGTGTTTGGGCATTGAAACATCGATTCCACTTAAAAGAGGGGGTGATTATGACAATCTGCTGTTAAAAATGGAACAGTATTGGATTTTTTCACTCCAAGCTACAGAAAACAAAGGGCTAAATGATAAAATTGAGAGTAGCCCATTTCTAAAAAAGAAGTAAACCAAGTGTATTGGTGGTCTCCAAACTGTTGAGAATTGTCTGTATAGTATGTGGTTTTTTGGGGGTATAGGATCCAATAGTTACTGAGAAGTTTCCCTTCTTTCAAATAAATTGCTTATAATAATGGTTTTATAAATGTAGTGATAAAATTGGGAGTGGTCTACTATTTGAAGGGGCTTCCTTAGATTACTTATTTTGTGATATGTTCTATCCACAGATGTGGTTTGTGACTGACCCACTGGACGGGGAGTTCACAAGAATGAAATATGAACAGCCGAATAACTACGTAATGAGAATAAATTAATATGCCCTTTAGAAACCATGGATTATGGAACTGTGTAATATTAAATATGTGATCTGGATAAAGTAAATGTGCTAAACGGATATGAGGTTATTTTCTCTGGTGATATGTAACAGGTTTTAATAAGTTCTAAGTGTAGAGTTTATGTGTTTATTGTGTCAATACAGTGGTAGCCTCAGACATTGCAAGCTATTTCCAGATATTTCACGAAATTTCTGAAGAGTTTCTCTCTGCTGCCCCTACTGTTTAATTGCAAAAAGCTTCAGATATTTCTGTAAATATCACAGAAATTTTGGGAAATAGCTTGTAGTGTCTGTGGCTACTACTGTAGTTGTTTAGCACTTTAGTATACACTAACTATATAAAACAACTGTGATTATGCACTTTTTTATACTGTTCCTTTAAATGTTTTACATAAAAGCACCACCACTAGGGAAGGCTATACACCCCTGAAAAAGCTCACTTTGAGAGAAACGCGTTGGGGAGAGGAACATTTTAGCTGGTGGTGGAGCCTTTGAAATTGTTTTTGAAACTGCCTTGGAAATTGATTCCTGCTAATGGATGGTGTTCGTGATATTAATGCACCATGTTTTATGTTTTTATGGACCAATAAAAATTTGATTATTTGGAACATTAGTTCGGACAGCAACTTCCTTGGAGGGCTCTGAAAACTGTGAGTAAATGAATATACCACTGGAAGGACTGTGCTTTACAGGTGCCGGTTCCCTTGTTCCTGATAAACTTTACTGTATGCCTACTCTATGTGAATTTTTTTTTCATTTATTGAGAAATCAGAATTACACCCTTTGAGTCAAAGACTCTTTTGCGAAGGCTCTTCATCAGTAGACAGAGTACAACATCACAAGTACAGATACAGAAACATCAATCAGTCCATATAATACATTGGCAGGTAAGGTAAAGAACTGAGAAACATAGCATAGCAGAGGGCCTAGACAGCCCAAAGTCGTGTGCAAAAACAGCAGATAGTACAACATGCCTTCAATCAGTCCATATGTTACATTAGTAGGTGCAGTGAATGAGCAGTAACATTCCTTAGCAGAGGGCAGAGACAACCCCGAGTTGTGAGCAACAACAGCAGCAGAAATTCTGGAGAGCAGGGTACAGATTGTAAAGACAGTGTGATGGAGATGACAGGGGCTGGGCTGGAATAGTACTACTAGAGGAAGTCGCAAGTAGAGTTGTTAGCAAGAAATACCTTGGGTGAGGTTTTAAAAGGGCCTATTTTTGTACCAGCAGTCAGAGCAACAGGTAGGTCATTTAGCCAGCTTGGAGCCCTGTGATAAAAGGCTCTCTGACCCATAGATGTCCTGCAGCGGGGGACCAATAATGCGGCCTTGGAGGTACTTCTGGTGAATCTTTGTGGGAGGAAGCATTGGATGAGGCCCTGTAGGCTAGGTGGGGTGAGATTCAACTGTATTTTCTTTGTTAGGAGGCATCTGTGGTACTTAAAGCGACATTCAAAATTTAGCCAGTTAGAGCGGCTGTAGAGGTCACACGTGTGTGTAGTTTTATAGCAGCCTGTCACCAGGTGACAGGCCTTGTTTAGTGCTGTTTTGATGTGATAGAGAGCAGTGCTATCAGCTGAGCCATAAAACACAATTCCATAGTCCAGCACAGAGAGGACCAAGGACCACACAGCAAGGCGTAGCCCCTCATTAGGCAGACAGTGTCTGATCCAATATAGGATGCCAATTTTGGAGTTAATGGTGTTACAGAGGGTGTGGATATGTGTATGATAGGTAAGGGAGGAGTCAAGGGTGATGCCCAGGTATTTGAAAGCGTTTATCTGCTCAAGTGGGGAGCCTTGGGCGGTGTTGACAAGTAGAGTGGAGTCATGGTAGGGGTTCTGACAGTGTACAAAGAGCATGGTCTTGGTTTTCTTATAGTTTATTACTAGCCTGTGTTCTGCGAACCAGGTCTCGGCTTCTGTAAAGGACTTCTGTAGGGCATCCTGCAGTGGTCAAGGCGGAGGGTTGCTGCAGTAAATGACTGTATCGTCGGCATTAAGAAGTAACCAACCGGCGCAGGCTCCGGGTAGTGAGTTTAGGAAAAGGCTATATAAAAAGGGGCCTAGAATGGAGCTTTGAGGGACCTCAGAGCGAACTGGGAGGCGGGAGGAGAGGATTGTGCCAAGTTTGACCTGCTGTGACCTGTTTGTTAGGTAGTTTTCAAACCAGACCCTAGTATCGGGTGTCAGACCCACATCAGACAGGGATCTAAGGAGAAGGGCATGATGGACAGTGTCAAATGCCTTAGTTAGGTCCATGTAAACCGGCCCAACTAAGTGCCCCAGATCCATGGCCTTGAGGATGTAGGAGGTATATTCAAGGAGAGCTGTGGTGGTGCTGTCACCCCTGCGGAACCCATGCTGCTCGGGGCATAATAGGTTACATTTAGATAGATGTTCGGAGAGCTGATTGGCTACTACTTTTTCCAGGGCCTTAGAGAGAGGGGGGCAGAATAGAGATCGACCAGTAATTAACAGGGGAGGTACGCTCACCACCTTTCAGAAGCGGGGTGATGACAGCCCTTTTCCAGGAGGTGGGGAACTCCCCCAGACAGAGGGAACAGTTTAGGATTTTAGTGAGGGGGACTAGGACAGCATCGAGGGATAGGTGAATGAGTTTTAAGTCCAGGGAGTCACTCCTGTGGCGGCTCTTGCCCAGGACATTGGAAATGTAAGACTTAGCCTCTTTTACAGTTATGACTCGAAACTTGAAAGGTGGGGGGTAGTGGGGGGGAATGTCTGACGATGAAGAGGCTGAAGGGTTGGGGGGCAAAAAGTTAGGGAGCACACTGTTGAGGTCAGAGAAGGAAGAGTTTAAGGCATTAGCAATTTCTACTGAGTCATGAGATATGGTCCCATTTACTGTGAGTTGGGAGGGTGGGGGGATAGGGTTTACCATTTAGTTCTTTGATAGTATCCCAGAATTTATGCCCTGATCCCCTAGAGGAGGTGAGGATATCCCTATAATAAGTGGCTTTGGCCTGACGTAAGGCACAGGTACATTTGTTCCTAGCTTCCCTATACCGTTGTTTGTCCTGAGGCAGGTTAGAAGCGAGGGCATTATGCCAAAGATTGTCCCAGTGGTGCATGATATCAAGTAGTGTTTGAGATAGCCAAGGGGTGTTACTTTTTTTACCACCCACTTTGTAACTGGGGCAAAACGGTCACATGCAGAGTTGAAGGAGGTTATGAAGTAGCTAAGTGCATCGTCAGTGCTGCTTGCTGTATTTATGGGAGACCAGTTGCAGTTTGAGAGGTGTTTTTTTTAACCTGGTTAATGAACCTCATTTTAAATGCCTACAGTATAAGGTTTTGGGGGGAGGGTTTGGGGCCTTACAGGACCACCAGCAGAGTACAGGCGAGTGATCACTGATGGCATCTGGGAGCACTGAGACCTTAGAGATTCTGTCTGGGCAGTTAGTGAAGATTAGGTCCAGCAAAGTGGCGGTCCCTGTCCTGTGGTTATGTCTTGTGGGGGGATTGGACCACTTAAGTCAGGCCCATGTCTAAGGAGGCATCTTTATAGTGGGCAGCTGATGGTGCTAGCCAATTTGTGTTAAAGTCGCCTAGCACAATAATTTCACTAGAGGAAGGAAGGGATGAGATGCAGCTGGCAAACGCTGTGAAGGCTGCCTTCTGGTTATGCAGTGGGATATATACCACTAAGACATACTGTAGATGGTTTTACCTGTGTTGCCCAGAGTAAGCTTTACAGTGAGTACTTGGGCCCCATCTGTGAGAGGGGGTGAAGAGACAGCCAATGCTTGAAGGGAGTTTCGGATGTAGAGTGCGCAGCCGCCACCCTGCTTACTTTGGTGATCTGAGCAAAAAATGGAGTAGCCATTTAGGGCCACATGTGAGTCCATAGTGGTTTTGGAGAGCTGGGTCTCAGTTAAAGCCAGGATGTCTGGCTTGTGCTGCATAGTCCATCCTTGCAGAGAGTCAAATTTTTTCAATAGCTTACAGATATTTAGAGACGCAGCAATAAGGCCTTTCCTTTTAACACCAGTGGGAGTGGTGTGGGTAACTGGCCCTGGGTTAGGGTGAACATCCCCAGATAAAAAAAGGAGGAGGAGGAGGAGGAGGATGTGTTGGGTTATGGCAAACTTAATGCGTTTGTGTTCCCTGACAACAGCAGATGCTTTCCTAGTGGGGCTATGTGTAGGTACCAGAAGTGAGAGGATGAGTGGAGCCACCAGGAGGGGGAAAGGGGGCAGGGAGAAAGGTGGTAAATGATATTATGGATTAGATTGCTGTCATGACCATAATGGGAAGGACAGGTACAAGAGAAAAGTGTAAATGTGAGAGAGGAGAGATGAGAAGGGGTAGGGGAAGGGGGACAACTGTGAAAGGGGGGATACAGTGGGCAAGAGACCAATAAAGAGTAGGTAGAGAGGTGCAGTCATTTCACCCAATTGTACAAGGGGGAGTGAAGTAAGAAATAAGGAAAACCACTTCTAGCAGCCTTTAGAGGTGACCGAGTATAAGCTGCTAATGAGAAAGCAGGGTGATTGGTTTTTACCATCACGTGAGTCTGCTTATATAACGAAATATTCAGCAAGGGTGGTGGTGGGGGCAGTGGGGGAGCCAACGCGAAGCATCAGCAGGGACAAAACAAAGACTCCAGCTGAAATGGCTTGCGGTGCCCGTAGAGCTCGGCCATTGCCTGTTTTATTGGGGATTATGCTCGTACCTGTTTCTTTCACAGAATGCAGCACGGGGGAGGACTTCCATGGACTGCACTCACAACCACTTCGGGAGCTGAAATGCAGAGAGAGATTCAGTTCAGAAATTTATGCAAGCTGGGGACTGGGGGAGGGATTCGGGGGGCAGGGATAAAAACAAGGCAAATGAAAATCTGAATGCTGTAGCTTAGCTTAACGGGGGGGCAGGGACAAACACAAAGCAAATGAAATTCTGAATGCTGTAGCTTAGCTTAGCAGTGTCTCCTGAGATTCGCAGTACACATAAACACAACTATTATGGCTCCTTGAAAGTTACAGTTTGCAGATGGCTAGAGACGTTTACAGATAACAGATGGTTAGAAACGCTCCACGAGGTGAAACTCTTTCTATCAGCAGTAATTACTTATGGTCTCAGCCTGAGATGCGGTTTTGAAGAGAACAAAAAAGGTAGCCCTTTAACATATAAAAATCCTCTGTAATGCTGCAGTTTTCTTAAAGGCTATCTTAAGGAACACCAACAGCAGATTGCAACATCCCTGCAAATCATTAAAGTCCAATTAAGGTGTCATGCTGTAAGGATGTAGTAGGGAGGCTTATTCAGAAAAATATGAGCACAAAAAACTATCTCCATTTGTAGGCCGACACACGAAGCACAGTTTTGAAACTGGAACAGTTTTTGGAACAATATTCTACTACTGTACATGTACTTGCATTCTGTAACTTATCGGTGCCTGTGTCATACCTGAAAAATACAGCCTATCACCAGTGTACGCACCCATTTACACAGTTAAAATTTAAATAAACGAGAAAATAATGTGTTTATTTGTAGACAGAACAAGTACTAGTATCTTTCGACAGTTTCCAAAAATAATTTTATATATTTTTATGTTTATCCTTGAAGCTACATTTTGAAAGCTATAAGATCTGAACAGTTAATACAGTTATGCTGTGTTGCTACATGCAGATACATGTTGATATAATATGTTAAATATGACAGGACTTTAAAAATGCAGCAAACCATTTTTTTTTTTGAAGGCTATAGCCTGTAGTTCAAGGGGGCGATGCAACTGGCTACATCCCCTTTTTGGCCTATTTAAGGGCCTCCCCCCTCCTCCTCTCTCCACATACAAGCATTTTTCCCTTGCAGCCAGAGGCTCTGTCAGTCTGTCTTCTATTCTTTGTTCTATTGAGGCTTTGCCCCCCCATGTTGCTGTGCTTTGAGCACTGCTGGTTTGTGCCGGACTTTTGTTTTTGTGTTCTTCTGCTTTTGGTTCATATTACCTGCCTCCGGCTACTATGTGCTTCCTACCTGCTCCTTTACTTGTGTTTTCCTTGTTTGTTTCTTTTGGGCTTTCTAGTTTTAACCCCCTGTGTTTACATTGTTTATTTGTGCTTTAGGTTATTTCCTTACCTTCAGCTGTCCTGTGCCTGTGCTCAGGCTGTATTTCCTCACCAGATTTTCCTAGCCCTCAGTCACTTGCATTTTTACATTGGCTCACTCTTGCGTGGCCACCATATTGCATTAGTAGCAGATTTGGAGGTGCGGTCACTGTTGGGCGAATGCAGGGCATGTATCAGTAGGTGCGTCCCTCATTCCCCAATAATACAGCTTGCAGGCGCCACACCAGGAATACATAATGTGGTGAGCACATCTAAGAAAAGGTCCGCTGCAATGACAGCCAGGCTCGTCATGCAGCGGCACCAAAATATGCTCTCCCTACTTGCCTTTCCTGGTGAAGCCCTTCAGTTGACATGGCGGCGCTGACTGCCGCCATGTGGAGGTCCAACTTCAGGGGTGCCCAATCCCCCTGTTGGCATGCCCCAACCCACATTATTTGCCGACGGGGGAGCCCATTCCCCATCAGCATAATGCACCCCCACATTTCAAGCATGTGCCGAGGGGGTGCCCAATCTGCCTCATCATGTCCCCTTCCCAGTTTAATTTGCCAATGGGGGAGCCCACTCCCTATCGGCATAATGTCCCCCCCATTTGTTGTGTGCTGATGGGGGTGTCCAGTTCCCTGTCGGCTACAGAACCCCCCAAAAAAACACTCATGTGGCACACTGGGAGCCCATCCCTGCATGCCAAATGCCCCTGTAAAAGAAAAACTGTCCCGCAATTTTTTTTTTTTATAAACCTGCAAAGCAGAAAACAGTCCCTCATTGACTCCGGTGGCCCTCCCCCCAACCTGCCCCCATCCTCTGCGCACTCTGCCTCCCCCACCCCCTCACCGTATACTTACCTCCAGAGCACAGCGCGACAATCTTCGGTGGACTGGGAACACATCTGCACTCTTCAAAGCCAACTTCGCGAACTGAAGAAATGCCGGTAAGCTGTATAATGGCATAAATAGGGTTTTTTCAACTTTGGTGCATATTTCTGGCATTTTGGGGAATTTTGGCACAAAATTTTCAACTTGGGGTTATTGGGAACCCTCCTCATGAATTCAGTCACTGTCATGGCATTATTCAGTCCCGAAAGGTCATTTCGCAGTCACTGCACAGAATCACCTTTCGTGACCGATTAACAAAACAACAGTGCCACTTTTCATGAGAGGGGCTCTCAAAAAGCCTATGTTGCAAATTTGGTGAAAAAAATCCAAAAAATGGCTGTTTTACGGCGTCTCGTTGCGCGGTTCCGCACTCTACCCAACTTTGTGAATTGGTAATATTTTCCTCCAGATTTTCAAAATTGCCATTTTGCATACTCTTATGAACAGTACAGCTGACATTTTACATATCCTGGCGAAATGTGTTTTGCGTCTGGTGCAGAATTCGCGTCGCTGTGCAAAATCAATTTTTGGGACAGTTTGAGAAAATGACAGTGACACTGTTCATGAACAGAGGTCCTAAAATGCCTATGTTGAAAATTTGGTGATGAACATCCATAAAATGACTGTGTTACAAGTGTGCATTGCGCAGTTTCCACGCACCCTTGTAACTTTGTAAATCTGCAATATTTTCATGCCAGATTTTCATACTGGCAATTTTTCACACCTCCTTATGAACAGTACAGCTGTCACTTTTCACATCCTGCCCAAAATATGTTTCCACACCTGTGGTGCACAATGGCGTGGTCGCAGTGGGAAATCAAGTTTTGGGACAAATTAACAAAATCGCAGCACCACTGTTCATGAGGGGAGGTCCCAAAATGCATATGTGGAAAATGTGGCTAAAAAAAAATCCCAAAAATAATTGGGTTAAGGACATGTGTTGCGCAGTTTCTATGCATGCTCATGACTTCACCAATTTTTCATATTTTCACTCCAGATTTTCAACGTTGACATTTTTTTACACCTCCTGATGAACAATACAGTTGTCATTTTTCACATCCTGCCCAAAATGTGTTTTCATCCCTGTGTTGCCAAATGGCATAGCCACTATGCAAAACCACCTTTCAGCTAACAAACTGATTGTGCTGCTCTTCATGAGGTGGGGTCACAAAAAGCCTATGTTGAAAATTTGGAGTGAAAATACCAACAAACGCCTACCCCAAAGCACACCACAACATTTGTCAGTGTCCACAGGGTAGTGTGAGGCCCATTCTCCTATACTGCACCAGTCTCAGCATATTTCCTTATGGAATGGGGTAAGTATAAGGCCCAAAGACCTCAAAGCACACCACAAGACTTGTTAGTGTCTACAGGGTAGCGTGAGATAAAATGGCATGAGCGTTATAGCTGACGCCCCAAAGGCACACATCAACGCCTGTCAGTCTCTGCAGGGTGGGGGTGGGGTTGGCGTCAGTTCAATACTTCACTGCCATCCCTATTATGCATCTCTAACTCCTGCATTACCAATGCCAATGCTAGCGAGACAACATTTGGCATTGACAAATGCTTGTTATCGTGTGTTTCAGCTTCCACTGCTGTTTTTCTGCCTGCTATCTCCAGTGCTATTAGCCTAATCATTTACACCTGGTCCAGGCTTCACCCTGCCCCTCCTTGTTGCTTTGTGTTCTCCCATCTCTGCTCTTGCTCCACTCAGTGCTAGCTCACTTCATTTAGTACAGGAGTTCACTGTGCTTTGCTCACCTTATTCTGTGTTTGCTCGTCCTGGCCCAACTGCTGCATTGCTCTACTGATACATTCAGCTATTGCACTGGCTGCTTGGTCTCAGCTCCAGCTGCAGGCCTTTTAGCAATTTGTTTCTGAATCTATTTTGAACCTTTCAGTCATTACTTTACTTCCCCTGTTCCCATTGTTCTAGCAGCTTGCTTTCCTATGGCTTGTCCTTCATTGGGACCTTGCCTGTCAAGGCACCTCTTTTGGGGATCCCTACCCTACTAGTATTACAGTTACTATTGGTCTCATCAGGTTCCCACTTCTACCAAACCTTACTTTTACCAAACCCACAGCAGTTTGTTTCTGATAACATAATCCTGCTTTCGTGACTGGCACATATTTAACTTCTTTCATTAGCTGCTTGGTGTCATGGAGTCATGTTCATGGCTTCTTTGTTTTTCAAACAGTGGGGGACTGAGGAGTCACAGCAGGCCTTGTGGCCCCTGGCAGTGGGAGCAGCTTCCTATTTGTAGTGTACTGTGTAAGCCCCTGGCTCACTTGGCCTCCTCTTGCTGTTCTGCATAGCCTTTATGGCAATACACAATCAGCAATTCCAGGCAACTCTCTGCCTAAGGGCTTCTGGCTCTACCCAGTCTTCTACCATCCCTTCCCTAATATTATGCACCTGGTTTACTCAGTCATCTCAGCCTTCCTGTCCCTTGCACTACCAGCAATGCTCATCCCCTTCCAAGTCTGGCAGCATATCATGTTTACTTGCTTCGAACTGCACCTCCTACCATACTGACTTTAGAGCCTCCTCCTACAGTACCTAACTGGCTTTGCAGCCTCCTCCTCTCCAACCTTTGGCCCTGGGCTTTGCTCAGCCTCACCCTTCTCTTACTCATAATACTATCCAATTCACTCCCAATTTGGCTTTCTAATGGACTTGGTCGGCATACATTCCTGTGGGTGACAACTGCTATTTGCCTTAACTAGACCCACAAGAGGGTCCATATTGCTTAGCCTGACCTATGTACAGGTCTCCCCATGTCTGCTATCATCTATTATGACCCATGTATAGGTCCCATGCTCCTTACCATATGCAGGTCTCATGTTCATTACAACTCAGTTTTCCACATTTTGGAGACATACCAAACATATCCATTACTCCAGGACTCAGGCTAGCCCTGTAGCCGACGGTCTGTCTCTGCACCCTGAAATCTGCATCTTGAGCATGCAAAGCTTGAGGTGGGGTCCTTCTCACCTGGCCCATAGTTGGGGAGGTCCTCACTCTGGGTGGACCTTCAGTTGATAGCTGTACTGACGGCACCTCTCAATGTAGCATTTAAGACTTCAGTGGTGAAGGGTTGGGGTTCTCACAGGATGGGCCCCTTTAGCTGCTCGAGTGGGTTCAGAGGCACCCTTTCATGCTATTCTCCCTATGAACACCTCTGGTTCACCTGGTTTGTTCATAGATCAGTTGGCCGGCTGAGCACCTCGGCGATCATTACTCTCCTCCTCCCACCTTGGTTGACTCTTGCTGCAGAGTGCACTTGCAACCCTCCACGGCATTCCCATAGAGGGATAGAGTGAGAGTGTTCCCCAAAATTGCAGTTCCCTTGTATTGGTCTACTAAATTGAAGTAGCAGAGCTGTCACTAACCCAAACTGTCCCAAAGCTTGGAGGGAAGGCAACCTAGGCCTTGGTTCCCCAGAGGCTTCCTCCTCAAAAGGGTTTTCTTCTCTCCTCCATGCCAATGGTCATAATACTTGATAGGCATCCTTGTAGTCCCTAGGTCTCTTAGGTAGGTTTCCCACTTAGGTAGGTTTCCATTGTTGGATGGAGTCGGGTGGATGTCCAGTAATCATCTCTTCTCCCCCTTTGGCTGCTCTCTCTCTCCTGAGGAAGCAAAGCCTCAACGCCTTACAGTCAGACCTCCGAATGGGTCACTATTTACCTATCATTCCCTGCCTACTTTACTCAAACAATACGACCAACTGACCTGTGCTACCAGCTGAACCCCATTAAAAACTGACCTACATACAGATCTTCATTGACCCATGCTACTAACTGAACCTATGCTACCACCTGACAGACATACAGGTCTTTATTGACCAATGCTACCAACTGAACCCATACTACCAACTGATCTACGTACAGGTCCTCGACTCTGATACGTGTTTACTACCTTGTATGTTTTGCTTCACACTCTTTTTGGGCTTCTTCCTAAGCTATCTTTAGCCAAGGGAATCACTCTCACAATACCTCAAGGGTTGGAACCCTCCCCTGGGGTTCCTTGCCTTCGTACTCCTACAGGGTGGTATATCCCATGGATAGCAAGGCAAGCAGCTAAAGTTTATCTATGTTACACTGGCAAAAAAACAGTTGCACAGGCACATGGAATTGGAAGGCTATAGCCTTTCATTCAAGGGGGTGGTGCAACTGGCCACCCACCTCTTTAGGCCTATTTAAGGGTTGCTCTCCTCATTCCACACACAAGCACTTTTCCTTGCCCCTCCATCCACCCCTCCTCCTCCAGTGGCACACCTCTCTCTCTCTCTCTCTCTCTCCCCCATGGACTTCTTCCTAAGATACCTTTAGCCAAGGGAATCACTCCCACAGCACCTCAAGGGGTGGAACCCTCCCCTAGGGTTCCCTGCCTTTGTACCCCTACAGGGTGGTATATCCCATGGATAGAGAGGTGAAGATCTAAAGTTTATCCACATTACACAAGCACAAAACCAGTTGCACAGGCACATTGAAATACTGATATAAAATATGTTATATTTTTTCATATCACTGTATTGCCATTGTTGTGATATATTAATGATATATCTACTTAGCGATCTCCACGCTTTCATTTAAAAAAAAAACTAAGTCTCTAGCCCTAATTGGTTCCAAAGTTCTCTCATTTTAAAGAAATTATCTTTTGAAAGGTCTGACTGTGGAACTGTTGGGACTAGAAACTTATTATTTTTTTAAATGCAAGCTTGGAGTCCAGTCATTAAGACATGGGTGTTATTATATCGTTATTGTCTAACAGTAGCGATTATGTAATCAATGTGCAGTTTTCTCTAGCTATATCAACATTAGATATTTACATCACAACAGAACTTTTTTTTTGTAAAATAAATGTTAATTACTAACAATAAAGCATATTAGATATACTTTTTTAATATTGACAAGGAAAATTTCACGACAGTTTCAAAAAATAACATTAAAAAGAGTTTTATTTTTGCAATTCTTCTGAATTTTGGTATTAGTCCCCATGGTTTAATTGGTATCTATACAACTGTAATACCCATAAACATTCATCTTATACCTTAAATCCTGTGGCTAACATTTCACTCTCCTCCTCAGCAGGAACAATTCTTCCTTGCTTTCACAGAGTTTGGTTGTGAAAGCATGGGAAGATAATAAATCAGAGATACCCAAAGATTCCCCATACAGACAAACTCTCAGCTCAGCCAGTGCACTGCAGGGTTGATCAATGGTTCAGGACCCCTTCCCACCGCAGCCAGCAGGGGAGGCTGATAGCACAGCAGACAGCCAGTCAGAATTGCCTAATTACCTCGCACCTCTGCAGGCTGATCCCTCAGAGAGTGAACTGAATTCAAGCACACAGAAAGCTGGGGGGACGGGCAGTGCATCTAGATATATGATGATAATACAGGCATAACAGCAGGATCCAAACCTGAGTAAAACAAGCGTTTAGCCGATGCCGAAAGTTAGTGACTGTGCACTGGTGCCATTTGGGGGGTTCACGAGCCAAGCGTTGACAAATTTCAATACTGATTCATAACTTCATTGTTTTTTAATATTTTACACCACATTTTCAACATAGCCGTCTTATTATGCCACCTCATGAAGAAAGGAAGAGTACAATTTCAACTCCTGTCTGAAAGGTACTTTCATGCAGTGGCTCCGAAATCATATTTCAGGGTGAAGAAAGACATTTTGCCCAGGATCTGGAAAATGGCAGCTGTCACATTCATGAGGTGCAGTGAAGAAATGACTGTGATGAAAATTTGGGGTCAGAATATTGAAAAGTACTGTTAATTTAAGTGTATGCTCGTAACTTTGCTGTTTGTTAATATTTTCACACCAGCTTTTAATGTAGCATTCTTATGACCCCACCTCAGTAAAGGTGCCACTGTCATTTCATTCACTCATCCCGGAAGGTGATTTCACAGAGCCACTATGTCATTGTGCACTACAGGTGTGAAAATATGTTTCAGGCAGGATGTGAAAAATGACAGCTATACTGTTCATAAGGAGGTGTGAAATAATGGCAATGCTGAAAATCTGGAGTGAAAATATTAAAAACTGGTGAAGTTAGGAGCGTGCATAGAAACTGCACAACACACGCTCATAATGCAGTCATTTTTTGGAATTTTTTCACCAACTTTGCAACATGGGCTTTCTGGGACCCCACCTTATGAACAGTGGCACTGTCGTTTCACTAATCAGTCCCAAAAGGTGATTCTGCACAGTGACTGCAAAATCACTTTTCAGGACTGAGTATTGAAATGACAGTGATAGTGTTTAGGAGGTGGGGTCCCAAGAACCCCATGTTGAGAATTTGGGGCAAAAAATCCTAAAAATGGCTGCGATATCAACCTAAGTTGAACCCTCCCCCCCATTGATTCCTATTATTCAGCTTACCTTGAAATCTTCACTTTGCTGGTCAGCTTTGAAGAGTGCAGACATGTCCCAATCCACAGAAGATCATTGCTCCCGACCTCTGGAGGTAAGTATGGGTAAGGGGGGTGTGTAGGGAGGTGGGTGTACAGTGGGAGGGTCAGGATGGGGAGACAACGATGGACTGTTTTTTTTTTTTCAGGTTTAAAAAAATAAAGCCATTGGGGATGGTTTTTTTTTTTTTTTACAGGAAACAATGTGTATATTTCTGGACAGTGGGAGTGGGCTCCCCAGTGTCTGGGGGGATGGGGAATGGAGGGTGCTTGGAAGAAAACAGCAGTGGGAGGGAGAGGGAGGGATCTGCTGTGTGTGTGGGGGGCTCAAACAGAACATAGGGTATGGGGAGGATAGCAGCAGTGGGAGGGAGTGGGAGGCATTGATTTGCTGGTGAGGGAGCTCAAACAAGAATGCAGGGAGGATAGCAGCAGTGGGAGGGAGTGGAAGGGAGTGATTTACTGGTGGGGGGCTTGAATGGGAATGGAGGGAGGACAGGAGCAGTGGGAGGGAGCGCAAGGGATTCATTTGCTTTTAAACACAGGCTCAGTGCATTCACGTCTGCCATCATCACTGTAAGTGCTATGGCAGTGTGAACGTGCAACCAAGAAGTTAATGTAATGCAGGGCTGTTTCAAAGGACCGAGCCACGTCACTGTTGGTTCGGCTCTGTCCTTTGAAAACTTTGCCAACTCTGCCCCAAAAACAGAAAGAGTCATCGGCAGCCTGCCTACTGATTCACCTGCCACAGACCTGCCCCTTGGAGCACAGCTCTCCAGTGAACACACACCCCTAACACCCCTCTATAGCAACTTTCATTTCAACGAGTTCATCTGTGCTTGCACGCATGATGAACTCAATAAAGGAGTTAACAGAGACTAATGACAGCAGTGAAAGAATGCAACAAACTGATTACTTGAAAGTGCAGAATGGGTAATTGGTGAGGCAGTGGTGTGCAAAAACAGGAGCAAGGAAGGGGGAAATATTCCACCAGACAGTAGTGCCACAAGAATATAGGAGACCGCTGCTACATCTGGCTCATGACATTCCAGTGTCTGGGCACCTAGGAACAAACAAAACCCAAAATAGACTTTTGCAGAACTTTTACTGGCCCACTATCTTCTCAGATATGGCCCGGTACTGCAAAACTTGTTTATCTTGTCAAAAGACAGGGAATGTGGGAGATAAGGCACTATGCCATTACCAGTTGTAGAGAAACCATTTAGGAGAGTAGCTAGGGATATTGTGGGACCCCTGACTACCGCTAGTAGGACAGGTAAAAGATTTATTTAGTACTTGTTTATGTTGCAACTTGGTTTTCTTGAAGCAATTGGAGTATCTTCAGTGGAAGCAGAAAAGGTGGCAGATGAGCTTTTGGGAATTTTCTGCAGAGTGGAGTTGCTGGAGGAAATGTTATCAAACAAGGGTAGAGATTTCATGTCCACTCTGATAACTTCCTTGTGAGGAAAATTCAAGATGAGACAGCTAATAATTTCTCCATACTTTTCCCAAGGGGAATGTCTTATGCGGGTGACTGAACTCCACACTAAAATGCATGCGTCAATCCTTTGCTGACAATCATCCCAGACATACCTCTCAACTGTCCCTGATTTTCAGGGACGTTCCTGATTTTGCCTCAGAATTTTTCTCCGTCCCTCGTAAAATTTGTCTTTTTGCGACAGAATAGTGGAGACTGTAGGCACAAAATAATGTCAAACATTAGAATTACAGGCTTGTTCTTCGGAAAATGCATTTTACACTAATCCCAGCTTCCTGAATGAATAGTAGCAATTTTTAAGATGTGTCCCTGATTTTGGTCTTTGTCCCTGATTTTTTTAAGCTTTGTCCCTGATTTATGAGGAAAGAGGTTGAGAGGTATGATCCCAGAAACTGGAACAAATACTGCCCCACTTTGCTATTTGCCTACAGGGGGATGCCACAGGAGTCCCCTCCCTTGAACTACTCAATGCATGCAGTGTAAGAGACCCCTTGGATTTGATCAGGTAGGAATGGGCTGGGAAGTCCACAACAAGTAAGGAGAGCATTATGAAGTATGTACTGAACTTCTGGGAGAGGTTAACAGAGTACATGGACATTGCACAAGTGAATCTACAGCACGCCCAAAACTCGTAGAAAACATGGTATGATCAGGGTGTGAGGGCTCAAGCATATTTGGCTAGACAGATAGTAATGGCACTCTTTCTGGAGGCCAACAAATTGCAAGCTGCCTGGGAGTGTCTTTTTGCTGTGACCAAGAAACTAAAATAAAGTACTGTATGACCAATGTGAACTATGTGCTCAAACTGCCAGGCAGAACTCGCAAATGCCGAACCTGTCATGTAAATATGCTCAAATCATACCATGCCCGGGAGGAGTTGGTTTGGGCAGCAGTATGTTCACATGCTGAGGACAAGGAGGATCCTATAATTGACCAGCTCAAAGAGAGCAGGGGTGAGACTTCAGTAGAGCAGTCTAGTTGTAAACACAGTTGAACCCGGATTGGGGGGGGGCATTGCCGGGGTGCTGCTGACCTTTCAGGCTGTGTTCAGTTCCAAGTCAGTGTACACTAGATTGGCAGAGCATGCAGTCAAGAGTGGCTCATTTGAACCTGTGAGATAAGGTGCTTACAGGATTCCTGCATGTGTAGGAGGCCAGATGTGGGAAGAGATATCAGAGATGAGACAACTAGGGGTGATACAGGAATCTAAAACTCCCCTGGGCTTCCCCAGTAGTCTTGATGACTAACAGTAATAGTAAACTTAGTTCTGTATGGAATACCACAAACTTAATTCCATCACAGTAACCTATGCCACCCTATGCCAAGAGCCTAGGAAATCTTGGAATGCCCAGGGGCACCAAGAACCTCACTACCACTGATTTGACTGAAAGGTACTGGCAGGTGCCACTGACAAAGGAGGCCCAGGAGTGTTCTGCTTTTGTCGCACCCTTTGGCATGTTTGAATTTACAGCCATGCCCATTGAGATGAAAAATGCTCCAGGAATCTTCCAAAGGTCTGTGGACAAAATCCTGAATGGAGCAGGGGAACGTGCAATTGCTTATGTGGATGATATAGCAGTATAGAGCCAGGCCTGCATGGAACATGTTGAACATGTCAGGAAGGTACTGTTCTGACTGCAAAAAGCAGCCCTGAGCTGGAAAAGTGCCATATATGCATGTCAGAAGTGACATTCCTGGAACACTGTGATGGTGGACACATCAAACCCCAAACAGCAAAGGTAGACACCATTGACAACAGGGCAGACCTGCCACTAAAGAGAAGGTGAGAACTTTTCTGGGGTTATCAGGCTACTATAGGAAGTTTGTGCCAAGCTTCAGTGCTGCAGCTGCACCATTAACTGACTTTGCAGCCAAACATGCACCTGACAAAGTGATTTCAACAAAGAACTGTGAGTAGGTTTTTGAGCAACTCAAAAATGCTGTAAACCAAACTCCTGTCCTCGCTAGCCCTGACTATAAGAAATTCATAGTCCATATTTGTAAATGAGCAGTTTCTGCTCAAAGGTATTTGTAATCCGAGAATTTAATAAATAAATAAAATAAAAAAATATTGATGCATCAGACAGAGACTTAGGAGCAGTACTCAGACAATGACAAGTGAGGGGTAGGAGAATCCCACTGCATATTTCAGCAGGAAATTAAATGCCAAGGAGAATGGGACATGCCACAGTAGAGAAAGAGTGCTTTGACATTCTGTGGGATCTGAATAAAATTGAACCCTGCTTCTATGGCTGTCACTTCCAGGTCATCACAGATCACAACCCTCTGAATGGGGATGAATGGTAAGAACAGCAGACTATTAAGGTGGAACTTAGCAATGCGAGCCTATGACATGACTGTTAGCAGTCACACAGGAAAGATGAATGTGATTGTGGATGCACTGTCAAGAAACCTATACTGGGGGCCAGCCTAGACCTATGATGTACATGGGCTGAAATAACAAGCATTTGTCAATGCCGAAAGTTTGCTTGCTGGCATTGGCAGTGGTAGTGTAGAAGTTACAGAGCTGCTTAATAGGAATGGCAGTGAAGTACTGAACTGAAGCCAACCCCACCACCACCCTACAGAGAGTGACAGGCATTGGGGTGTGCCTTTGGGTCATCAGGCATAACGGCCACGCCATTTCACCACACCCCACCCTGCAGACACTGACAAGTGTCACAGTATTCCTTGGGGTCTTTGGCCCTTATGCGCACCCCATTCCATTAGGAAATACAGTGAGATGGGTGCGATATAGGAGAATGGGGTGAACTTTGGGGCCAAAGAGTCCAAGGCATACCTCGATGCCTCTCACTGGCTGCAGGGTGTGGAATGGTATGAGCATTACAGGCAAGAATCCCAAGTCACACCCCTGATGCCTGTTATTCTCTACAGGGTTGGGCGTTATGGTTGGAAACCCAAATACCTCAGGCATTCATTGGTATTTTCACTCCAAATGTTCAACATGTTTTTTTTGTGAACAGGGGGAATATCAGTTTGTTAGCCGAAAGCTGCTTATGCACAGTGACTACGGCATTTAGCACCACAGGTGCAAAACATTCGAACAGGATGTAAAAATGACAGCTGTACTGTTCATGGGGAGGTGTAAAATGGCAATGTTGCAAATCTGCAGTAAAATATTTAAAAATGGTGAAGTCACGGCGTACATAGAAACTGTACCAGCGCACACCCGTAATATAATTAGGTTGGGGATTTTTTTACAGCAGATTGTCAACTCAGGCATTTTGGTGCCTCCAATCATGAACGGTGTCACTGTGATTTTCTTTATCTGTCCCAAACAATGATTTCCCACAGCGACCACGCATCTCTGCACTGAAAGTGTGAAAACACACTTCGGCAATGTTGTGAAAAATGACAGCTGTACTGTAAATAAGGAAGTGTGGAAAAATGCCACTGGTGAAAATCTGGACTTAAAATATTACAAAGTCATGAACTTACGAGGGTGTGTGGAAACTGCGCAATGCTCACTCGTAACACAGTAATTTATGGACTTTGTCACCAAATTTTCAACATAGCCATTTTAAGACCTCTGCTCATGAACAGTGTAACTGTGATTTTCTTAATCTGTCCCAAACATTGCTTTCGCACATCAACAGCACCATTGTGTGCTACATGTGCGAAAACACATTTTGGGCATATGAAAAATGGCAGCTGTACTGTTCATAAGGAAGTGTAATAAAATGGCAATGTTGAAAATCTGGAGTGAAAATATTAAATTCGCAAACTTATGAGCATGCATAGGAACTGTGCAACGCACGCTAGTAAAACAGTCATTTTTAGGAATTTTTTCACCAAATTTTCAACATAGCCATTTTAAGACCTCTGCTCATGAACAGTGTCACTGTGATTTTCTTAATGTGTCCCATACATTGATTTCACACAACGATGGCGCCATTGTGCGCTACATGTGCGGAAACACGTTTTGGGTGAGATGTGAAAATGACAGCTGTACTACTCATAAGAAGGTGTGGTAAAATGGCAATATTGAAAATCTGGAGTGAAAATATTGAAATTCGGCGAACTTATTTGAGTGTATGGAACTGTACAGCAACGACGCCATAAAACAGTCATTTTTAGGAATTTTTCACCAAATTTTCAACATAGCCATTCAAAGACCTCTGCTCATGAACAGTATCACTGTGATTTTCTTAATTTGTCCTGACATTGATTTTTGGTATTACCGCCTGCGCCATTGTGCGCTATATGGGCGGAAACACGTTTTGGGTGAGATGAAAATGACAGCTGTACTACTCATATGAAGGTGTGGTAAAATGGCAATGTTGAAAATCTGGTGAAAATATTGAAAATTCACGAACTTCTGACGTCGCGTGGGAACTGCGCCAATGCAAGCTCAATAAAACAGTCGATTTTTGAGAATTTTTCCACCAAATTTTCAAAATAGGCTTCTTGAGAGCCACCTTATGAACACTGGCAGTGTTGTTTTGTTAATCAGTCCTAAAGGTGATTTCGCACAGTGACTGCGAAATCACCCTTTAAACCAATAAATGCCATGACAGTGACAGAATTCATGAGGAGGGGTCCCAAAAACCCCATGTTGAAAATTTGGTGCAAAAATTCCAAAAAATGCCTGAGATATGCAACAAAGTTGAAAAAAACCCTATCTAGCCCATTATACAGCTTACCGGCATTTCCTCAGTTCGCGGTCGGCTTTGAAGAGTGCAGACGTGTTCCCGGTCCACCGAAGATCGTCGCGCCGGACTCCGGAGGTAAGTATGGGGTGAGGGGTGTGGGGAGGCAGGGTGCGCAGTGGGTGGGTGCGGGTTGTGGGGGCAGGGAGAAGTGCCGTGGGACCGCTTTTAATTTTCAGGTATTTAAAAACAAAAAGATGACGCAGGGACGTTTGCACGCTGGGTGGGCTCCCAGCGTGGCAGAAGGATGGCTGGGGAGGGCGTGGAGCCAACGAGGGATTGAGCACCCCGTCGGCCATGACATTGTTGCCATGCTGGGGTGGGCTCCCAGCATGGCACCCTGTATTTGGGGGAGACAGTGAAGCCGACAGAGTTGGGCACCCCGTCGGCTATACCATTGAGTTGCCACGCTGGGGTGGGCACCCAGGCGTGGCATTTGGAAAGGCTTTGGGGGCGCAGCACAGCTCCAGCATGCATTGATGGACAGGGGCCGCACCTGCCAACACACTGACTGAATTGGAAGAGGGGGTGACACACCTCCGAAAACTCGGATGAGGGCACTATGTTTCTTGCACATGCGTGCAAGCAAACATAAAAAGTACATGGGTTAGAAGACCCAAGCCTTTTAATTTTTCAGGGAAGGGGAACTATGTGACACGTGGTGTCCTGGATGCCCTAGTTAGATTAGTAGGCATTGTAGACATGTATGGCCGAATTTTCAAAGCCCTATGTCTGATGCAAGGTGGTTGCGTCAAACAGATGTGATGCAACTTGCACTTTGCATTATACTTTGTGGCATTCCCGATTTGGAAATGCGGTCTGCATTTGAATTGGGAGCCACTGTGCCCATGGGGTTCTGCACCACCCTTGCAGCCAAAATGAGGGTGCGCCATGCCGCAAGGGTGCCTGTGGCATGGCGGGCTGCAATATCCTCTTGTATGGGATTGAAGAAGCCCTACCGTGGCCACAGCAAAGGGTTGGAGACAGACCAGCAAAAACATGGTCTAAGCCCCTTGCACCAATGCAGACACCGGGGCGATGTGTGGTTAGGGGGCCCTAACGGGCATGTACAGGGTGGTATGGGCACAGGATGGTTCTGTGGTGTTTGGGGCAAGGGTGGGTGAGCGTGCCATTGTGGTTGCACCCAGTGGGGGTTTCACTTATGGCACAATACTGGCACCGACTCCACACTGAGAATGGTGGGGTATAGTGACACACAGTACCAGGACCCCACATGGGCATGTCCCTGGCAGCAGTCCCTGTTGCTGTGTCCAAGTGGGGCCCTGGCACTGTGTGTCATTATAATCCCCCCATTCTCCATGTGGAAGTCATGCCAGTATTGTGCCAAAAGCAGAACCTCTACTGGGTGCAACCACAATGGCATGCTCACCTACCACTTCCCCAAATGCCACGGCACCATCCTGTGCCCATGCCACTTCTGAACCCGCCTTGCTAGACATCTGTGTGCCCCCCACCCCTGGCCATCCTGTCACCTTTTCCATTGCGCCAATGGGGGGGGGGCAGACGGATCCATGTGATATGATCCACAGGTGCACCACTTGCTTTGGTGCATGCCTACGGGTATGGCAAATCATGGATTTCTGATGCAGGGACCCTGCTCTTTCTGAAAATGGTGTAAGGTCCCTGACACAGCTGGGAAGCAGTGAAGCCCATAGATCACCCACTCTAGGGGCTGTTTTAAAAGCAGGCCCCTGTTTTTTTTTTTTTCTATTTCTACAGGGGGATGGGAGACCTGGGGAAGTTTACAAAGTTGGAACACTCACAGGAATAAGGTGTAACAATTGTCACTTAACAGAGGGAGAGTAAGGGACAGTTACCAGCAGATGAGGAAGTCTGGTGTGTGGCTAGTGAGGCATAGGGAAGGATGTATAACTTAAAAGACTTTTTCTCACCTTTACTGAAGCAGAGGGATGAAACAATTTGATACAGGAGGGAGAGAGTCAGTCTAATTTGGGAAAGACTGTGTGTAACATTACTTTTATAAGCTTGTACCCTGTGCTCAGAAAAACATCTGGAAGCTCACAGGACATTTTGTGTCCATCTGAAAATTAGCAGGTACTGGAACCAACCTCTGTAAATGGCAAAAAAAAGACATATTATTTTCATATAAAATCTGTGGTGTATGGCCTGAATTACATATTTAAGACAACCACTTCCACCTACTGAAGACACGATAAACCAAAGTCAGCGTCAGGGACATCTAGAAAAAAAGTTACTGGCAACCTTAATGCAGTGAGCCATACCCTACAAATAAGGTGTGCTTGACCACTTCCTTGTACAGGTAGAGTCATCAGCATACTGGAGGGGACAACTCACCCCTCTCCTCCTCCCCCTGTGTTCCCCTCCTCCAAAATCACCCCCGTTTACCCCCTGCTCTCTGCCTATACACTTATAAGCCTCCTATCCACCCCCTCCTTAACTAGCCCTAGATACTGGCCTACCCCAAATCCTAAATGCACTTATAGTCCGCCCTGCACTTCTGTTCACCTTGCAAATTTTGTTCTGTCTGTGTCTCTCATAATCCTGCCCTAATTCAATCCTCCTGTTTCTACTCAGTCATTTTCAGTCTACAAAAGCTATGTCCCACCAAGTGCTTGCCAGTTGTTATTTGTGTTATCATATCTATCTAGTTCTAAACTGTTAGCATTGTATCCATCTAGTTCATACCTGTTAGCATTCCTCCTTTTCAGCACTTCCGAATAGCCTGCTCACTGTACTGGATGTAATCAAATTGTACTCCTATATTGTGTACCATATCTCTGTATACTATCCCCATGTTCTCCTCCCCCCCAGGTCACACCGGGAGATGAGCAATGTGTTGTTCAGCGTGCCTTTCTGGTGAAACATTTCAATAAATAAATAAATAACTAAGGTGGCATACAGTTTCCAGGCGACAATGGAGACCCTGCAAATCTTCCCCTTGGTCCATCCCATAAAAGGGTGGCAGGGTACCATTGTGCTAAAAAGCTTGAGAGTCAGCACTACTATCACAGTAGATTATTCAGATTTTTATTAAATATAAGTTTTCACTCTTGGCAACTGTAATTCCCAGATATGTAAGCATATCAGGAGTTCATGCTCCCTCATTTCATTAAAGAGGTTTTCAGTGTCCCGCCATTAAGGGGCAGAATACTTGCTGTAGACAAGTTATGCTTGTTCCTTGAGAGCTGACTGAACAACTCCAGGATTCATAAGGCCTTTGGGATTGACTGCTCTGGTTCCTTCAGGTGTAACAGTACATCATCTGCATAGGTGGATTTTATATATGCATGTTTCTCCAATCTGTATCCCCTTTTACACCTTCATTGTGAAATAAGGACTTAATCAGTGGTTCTACAGTAGGTACAGGTTCAATAAATACAGGGATAGAGGACATGCCCAATACATTTCCCTTTTGTAAAGGTGTTAGAGTGCACTCCCATACAAGTAATCTTGGCAGTGGGGGGTACAATACAATACAATAATTTGACCTAGTCCAGAAAGGCACTGGAAAATCATTTTCAATGGTTTTATATCATAATAGCTATCGCAAAACAGCAATCGCTATTATGGCGAGTGTATATCACCAAAAAGCAAATCGGTGATATACACATGCCGGTGACCAAACATCCAGAAACTAGACTAAGTGTTGGTGAGAGGGGCTTTTCCCCCAGTACCCCCCTGCTAAAGGACTACTAACTCCAGGGCGGTGCATGTTGGGGAGGGGGCGACACTCTGGATTGGAAAACAAAACAAAATGGCATCCAGCGGCAAAAGATTTCCCCCCGGTCCCCAGCCCCAAACCGAGTACCTGCTGCACTGCAGCTAGTCACCTTCACCATCACACAACATGGCTAGCTCAGCTGCAGCAGGCACACTACCCCCTGAAAACCCTCTTCCCTATCTCTCCCCCTTCCCCTCACTATCCTCCCCTTATGGTCGCCTTCCCTTATGGTCGCCTAAGCATAGGGTCACTACCCTTGTGGGTAGCCCATGAGGATAGCACTGTTTATGAGTCACTATTTTGATGGTCACTCATATTCAGTTGCTATCCTCACAGGATATCTTTTCAAAGCATGCTAAACAGGAATCCCCACAGGATCCTATCAAATGCCTTCTCTGCATCCAGGTACATCAGACCTGCAGGTTTCTTAGAATCCCGGGACACAGAGAGTATGTGAGCCAGCTTCCACATGTGATCCATTGATAGTCTGCTTTGCATAATGCCTTCATGCTCAGAGACTATTAAGGACTCTTGTGGCAAGTATTTTGGACAGGATTTTGAGGTCTAAGTTCAGTAGTGAAATAGGTCTAAAGTTTGAGAGAGATGTGGGATCTTTCCCCTACTTCAGTAAAAGAGTGATAAGGACTTCCTGAAGTTTGGGGTCCAAGTCTTTTTCTTTGAAGGCCTGATTAAAAAGTTTCACCATGTGTGGGTCCAGTTCATCTTTGAGTAATCAAAAAGCTGTACCTGTTTCAATGGGTGAGAACAACTAGCCACACCCTTCCCTTCCTCAACTATTTAAACTAGCTTTCTCCAGCCTCATTTGGATGCTTTATCTTTTTGCTGCAGTCGGAGGCTTTGCTAGGGCTCTGCCCCTCCATGTTTGCTGCTGCTTTTCCTTATAACTTTTAGAGCTTTCTGTTGGCATGTACCTTCCACTTATTCTTGGTTTGTGCCTTTGCTCTCTAGGTTAGTATGTTGTCTTTCTGCTTTCCTGGATACCTCACTAAGCTTCCTTCTTTTCTCTAGGTCAGCCACTCATGCTGCACTCATGTCTTTGTTTAACTACTCTGTTTACTTGTAGTTTAGATTTGGTGTACTTACTGGTTTCCATAGAAACACAGAATGTGATAGCAGATGAGGACCGCTTGGCCCATCCAGTCTGTCCATTCCTCCCTACCTACACAATTACTGCAGACTACAGCTCTTTCTCCCTTCCCCTTCCTTCCCACTGTGATTCTCTTGTGCTTATCCTATGCATTCTTGAACCCACCACTATTTTCACCCCCACCACATCCACAGGAAAGCTATTCCAGAAATCCACCACTCTTTCTGTGAAGAAGTACTTCCTCATGTCTATGTCCTACTTCTGTCATTTTGCTGTATTTGGCTTGTGTTTTCTCAGTCTGTTCTTCCTGCTGTCCATACAAGACTATTTACACATGTTCCTTTCAATTCCAATGCTTTCCTTCACATTTAAGTTTACATGGCTTCTGCCAGTCAGATTCTCCCAGACATACTCAGTCATGCCTGTCAGCTTAATCAGTCTGTATCAGCATCTTCACCAGTCTTAGTTTTAATAAAGCTTCCTGCTTTTTCCTGCTCCTGACTGAGTTTTACCTATGATTTTGGCCTATGATATGTAGTCATATTTTTAGTACCTTGTCATTCAGTTCATTCTCAGGTGTATCAGTTATTCTTGTCAGCAATCATCATGTATCATGTATAGCTTATAGCATGTGCTGGCCTTCATCTCCCACAGTTGTGCACTACTCATCCTCCTCTCTTCATGCCCTTCACCCTTTTTAGTCTTCCCCTCTCCAGTTTGAGACCTACCAGCGATGTAGGGTGCTGGGCATTGCACGTAAGAAAGGGAGAAGGGTGCAGGGTTATGAACAAGGGAGGATGATAGAGGGCAGACATCGTATTGGGGTGGTTGGATCCAGAAGGCACCCTGGGGTGAAATGGAATCCAGATCATGGTTTTCCATGTCTGGTGCCCATACCCAAGGGCACCACCAATTACGGTGGGCAGATGGCCTAGGCGGCCCATGAGATTCGTCCAACTTGGGCGGTGTTGTGCAATGCCAGGTCCATTAAAAACAAGACCACAATTATTGCTGAGCTTGTTGGTATGGTGGACCTGGCTTGCATTACCGAGACCTGGCTGGATGAAAATTCTGGCCCCATTTTGGAGTCTATGACTCCAGCCAGGTACTCGGTGTTACACCGCCCAAGACTGGATCGTGGGGGGGGGTTGCGGTCTGTTTCAAGACTGAACTTGGCCTCACGGAGGTCCTAGTGGGGGGGGTAAGTCCTTTGAGTGTATAGTAGTAGCAGGTGCAGGCTTTCGAATCACTCTCATTTACTGTCCACCCGGTGATGAGAAGCAATTGCTTCAGGAAGTGGTGGACTTCATCATTGATATGGTGTTTGAGTCACCCAGATTGATGGTTCTGGGTGACTTTAACGCCTGGGTCGATGACGAACTCTCAATTTGGTCAACACTTCCTCCAGCTAATGACAACGCTGGGCCTTACACAGCTGGTTTCCTCTGCTACACATAAATTTGGACACTCTTTGGACCTGATCTTCCTCCTTGGGGTCGAGGCATCCAATGTGGGGGTGGAACCCGTCGGGTGGTCAGACCATTACAACGTGGAGTTTAGTTTTTGCACCCCCTCTAGAAGGCCTGCCTCTGTGGAGTTGGTTAGGTATCACCCTTTGTGGGATATAGATTCCCAAGGCCTTGTGGAGGTGCTTGACCTCTCGTCCCCCACGTTGGCAAGCAGTGATCCAGAGACCCTCGTGTCGGCTTATAATATAGCCATGGCGGGGGCTCTGGATTCTATTGCTCCAGTTCGTGTTCACTCCCTCTCACTTTGCCCCAAGTCCCCTTGGTTTGATGGGATGTTGAGGGAGATGCGGAGACAGGGGAAAAGGTTAGAGCGTTGCTGGCGAAAGTCCGCCTTTGATGCTGACCACCTTAGATTGATGGATCGTTATTCAGTCTATCAATCTGCTATCACCCATAAGAAGGCAGAATTCCTGTCCAGGGAGATTTCAGTTGCTCGGAATTGACCAGCTCAGCTGTTTCAAACTGTGGACAGACTGTGCAACCCAGCCTGTCTGCAAGTTCGGAAAGCTTTTTCGCAATTGGAGTGTGATGAGCTTGCTCAGTTCTTTGCAAACAAGGTGGCCGACATTAGGGTGGAACTGCTGCCATCATACTCTATGGGAGCGGCCATGGACTGGTGTGAGATCGCGGTGCCTCAGTTTTCTTGGAGCTCCTTCAGCCAGCTGGAGTTCATGGATATCATGAGGATCATCCAGCATATGCACCCTACGTGCTGTAGTTTGGATCCTAGACCGACCTCCCTAATTTTGAGTTGTATTGATATCATCGGTCCTGTCCTTGTGCAGATAGTCAGGTGCTCCTTGGAATCTGGTGAGTTTTCTAGCTCTCTGAAAGAGGCGGTGGTGACACCTCTCTTGAAGAAAGCTACCTTGGACCCTGACTGTCTCGAAAACTACAGACCTATCTCTAACCTTCTCTTTGTTGGGAAGGTGATTGAGAAAGTAGTGGCTGCACAACTGGAGAACCACTTGACCATCCATGACATCTATGAACCCCTCCAGTCTGGATTTTGTAAAAGACAGTACCGAGACAGCGCTGGTTCAGGTGCTCAATGATCTCTTGATGGCTAGAGAGCAGAAGAGCTGTTCCATCTTGATTCTCCTTGACCTTTCCTTCAGTGTTTGACACCGTAGATCACATGGTGTTGATAGAGCACCTGAGGCTGCTGTGGAACATCTGGAACCGTCTTAAGATGGTTCACTTCATTCCTCACTGGGAGATCACAAAAGGTTGTGGCCAGGGTTTTTTCCTTGGATTCAATGGCTTTGTTGTGTGGGGTGCCTCAGGATTCAGTACTGTCAACATGTTATTTGCAGTGTATATGCTACCCATCAGAGACATTGTAAGGAAGTATGGGCTGAGGTTTCACTGTTGTGCAGATGATACCCAGCTCTATCTTTCTTTGGCCCCCGACCAGGACGGAGCTCTCTTGGTCTTTAATAGCTAAGAGAAATCCAGGAGTGGATGAATTCCAGTTGGCTGAGGTTGAACTCAGATAAGACTGAGGTACTGGTTGTGGACCGGGGCTGACAGATAGGGGGGTCGGGTAGTGTTGCGTCTTCCAGAATTTTTCTTGGTGGCATTTCTCTCCTGACCTCTGAATGGGTGCGGAACCTGGGGGTAGCTCTTGTCGATGGGTTGACACTTTATTCACAGGTGCCGGCAGTCATCAAGACTTCCTTTAATCATATTAGGAACATTGCCAGGGTTCAGCATCTTGTTCCATCTGCCGACCTGCCTACTTTAGTCCATGCCTTTGTGTCTCCATGCCTAAATTATTGCAACTCCCTTTATCTAGGGATTTCTGGGGTTGAAATCCGTCACCTGCAGCTAGTGCAGAATGCTACAGCCTGCCTTTTGACGGGTTCTAGAAGATTCTGTCATATTACTCTTGTGCTGCGCGAACTGCACTGGCTCCCAACTCGGTGGCGGATCACCTTTAAAGTCGGCTTGCTGACTTTCAAAGCCCTACATGATCTGGGCCCAATCTATCTGAAAGAACATCTGGTTCCCTATTGCCCTGATCTATCTCTCTGCTCGGCCGACGAGGGGCTGCTAGAGGTTCTAAGGGTGAATTTGAAATCTTCTGGCACTCGGGCTTTCTCGTATGTTGCCCCCACCCTTTGGAACTCTCTACCCCATCGGTTGTGGGAGTGCACTTCTGTGGAGGGTTTTAAGAGGGGTCTGAAGATCTTTCTGTATGAAATTGTTTTTCCTGAATATTGATCATTTTAATTGTTTGGTCTGGTTGTATTTTTTATGATGCTAACTGTTTTAACTGTTATTATGTACGGCGCCTTGACATTCGAAAGGCGCCCTATAAATAAAAATTATTAATATTATTATTATCATTCAGACAATTTCAAACACATCAGTTGTTCCTTCAGCAGTCATCATTCAGTCCGTCCATTAGCATTGATGCCATCAGGCTGTATGAATGCATTCATACTGTCCGTTATCATAGTCCCAGAATCTTGCCCTCAGGGTTGCTCTGTGGGTAGACATGTTCACTCACTTCCCTTTGTAATGGAGTGATGAGAGGTAAAAGAGAATGGACCCAAACCAATATTTGGATATGAATGAGGCACAGTGGGTCTAGTGTCGTGAGGGTGGTGGGAAAATGGCTAAAGAGAAATATAGTGAGCAATGATAAGTGCAAGAGGGGGAGTGGTTCATAAAGTGGCAGAAGGAGTTGCAGAGGGTATCCATGGAGGTTGACAGAGCAGTACCATTGACCACGTCCACATATTCAAAGACAGGGAGCATCATTTTGGTGACAAGCTCACTGCAAACCTTTGGAGACAGATAATCTTTGTTGCAGCACAAGGCACCAAGTTTAGGACAGTGCTTGGCATAGATGGCATCAATGTCAGCAGAGAAGCAGAGAAATCAAGTTTTCTGTCCAGTCACACATCAAGGTACTTGAAGGATTGAATCACTTCAAGAGGAGTGCTGTCCAAGGTGGAGAAGATAGGCAGAGTTAGGAATCTGGTCAATTTCTTGCTGTGGCAAAGGTCATAGCCACATTTTGTTTGTTGACCTGAAGTTGGTTTGATTAGAAGCAGTGCAGGACATTGTGGAAGTCATGCTGGAGCAGACCTTCCATGGCTGTGGTAGAGGGACCAGAGGTGTAGATAACTGTGTCATCTGCATACATATGTATATGTGAGTTGACACAAGCAAAGGAGAGGTATATCTATAGAGATAAAAAACACATTTTTTTTGGAAACAGAAAACACACAGAATAACCTCACTAACTTCTATCAAATAAGCAGAGTGGACTCTTACCCAAACTGGGACCTCGGTGAGTAAAGGCAGACTCAAACCCTTGATGATGCTCACTCAGAGTCCCAATCCTTACTGGCTTTGGCAGGTTTTATCTTTAGAAAGTTACACATTCAGAAAAAGATAATGAGGTTTGTTTGGCATAATTTTCCTTTACACAATACTACTGAGCTACTAAGTCCAAGCTGTTTCTTTGTAAGTATTCACCAAACTGAATAATGATATCAGTAACACAAATGCATAATGTTTATATTTTTTATAATGAAATTTTTTAAAGAGGCAGCAAAAATGACAATGTAAAAGCTAAAGTTTATTCTAAAGAAATAATAACCCAAAAGCCATTGTCTGTGTTAACAACGAGAGAAGGAACTGAAAGTGCAGTGTTGCTACTACCATTACCTTCTTAACAAAATGTGTGGCATAACATGTCTATAGTGAATATGTGTGAGTAGAAAATAAAAGATAGTTAATTGAACAAACAGCAACATAAAAATATTATTACAAATTGCACAGTCCAATATCAAGTAAAACAGTTCAGTATCCCTATGGCTCAGCTGGTAGCAGATAGTCTTCTGGGCCAGAAGGTTGTGGGTTGTTGTCCCAGACTGAGAGTTGGGTGCAAATCCACAAAATGCTGGCACTCCGATGCAGTACTGGGGCATTACAGTTAGGGTGTGCCATCCTTCAGGTAAGATAATATACTGAGGTCCCATCTTCCCATCTCTAGTAGGGTTGAAACAAGTGGGTCACTGGGAAATTCAGCTCAGCTTCAAGGCAGGTCCCATGAATTTGATTCAGACTGGAGAATTTGGCTGACCCACATTCGCTCCCAATGCAGTAATTGGCATGGGGTAAAGCAGACCACAGATAGGGGTAATAAAGGCCCTGAGTTCAGAAATTAATATTTATTACTCTAGTTTCCTGAAGGTGGTGTTGGTATTCCACTGCTGAGGACTGCTATGTTTGTGGTGTCCTGAAAGAGTCTGCAACCCACTTAGACCTCCTAGTGCTGATTCGATGCAACAATCAACATTCACTGCTGACATCAAGGCATATACCCCTTGTAGTCAATGCTTTACCTCCTCTCCAGTTACTATATTCTTGCATGCCCCAAAGAATTTACAATCATATAATAATATCCCACCCCAACAAAATAATGTATTAAAAAAAAAAACATGATAAACACATAAACAAAATTACATTTTGGGCATTATATTGTCCTTCATGGTATCTTAAATGAATATATTTTGCACTCTTTTTTTATTTTGTTTTACATTAATTGAATTTTGAACACAGTCATTGCTTGATGGCAGTGAAAAATGTAGTCAACTGACTATAACAGATGAGACTGGAGAACTATGCACCTATGCCTGACTGGTTACTCATTCTGTAGCCATCCCATTCATGGGGTGGGGTGACAGGCCTTACTTAACTGATGATGACTCTGTGTTAGTGACACACATAATCATATCTAGCTTATTGATAATGACAATGTCAAAGTCATCATTGTCTCACCAGGAGGGGAGACTTGCAGTGGTAGTGTGGATTATAATAGTCCTTGGCCTGCTGGTGGGAGTGGTGGGCAGAACTGAGCTGCCAATGCCAGTAGGAGGCAGGGGAGACTTGTAACCAGGAGATGTAGCAGTAGGTATAGTAATAGGTGGCACTTGTTGAACTTTTGAATAATCTAATGGATGCTTGAAGTTGACCCTTGGTAAGTCGAGCTTGAGAAGGCTGTGAATTGAAGATTCTCTGCACCTAGCCTTGAGCAATGTGGTGAGGCAATATCCCCAATTGCACTGAACAGCTTTCAAAAACTACTGATATTGGAGGGCATCTGAGAAAATGCAAAGCCACAATGGCCAGTGATGGGCCAGTGATTTGCCTGTCTAACTGGAACTGGATTGGATTTGTATTTCTGCTGTATAGTGGCTCTGCTAGATAAGTCTGTATCAAGTACTGCACTTCGGTAATATGTCCAAGGTCCAAGTCTTCTTACAAAAGTTCTGAGCAGTTCCGGTATTCAGTATTCAAAAGCTCCCAAATATCCTTCATTGTCTCAGGATCATCCCTATTCAAATCTTCAATATCCATCATGCTCATGGCTGTTGCTGGCACCGTGAGAAGGCATATGAGGGGGAGCAGTATTACCAGGAGGTTGTGTATGCACATACTTGCCATTTTCTTCGATATGTTTGTGCAGTTCCATCATAGTGCACTAAACAGTTTTGGTTTAACCCAGTCTATGTGTCAAGTAGGAATGAACACATTTTTTAGATCTGGGATCCATCCGTGTTGCCTTTGCATGTCTGATCTAATGCTGTCAAAACAGTCTGCAAGTTGTGTAAGAAACATCTCTGCCACTTCTTCAATGAGTATTGCATCCTGGTACTGCTGCTACTGAGATAACTCAGATGAATTATAAATCAATAATGCAATTTTTGCCAATTAGCGAGCAGAACCACTTTACCTCTTATTCTGAGTACAGTGTGCTCTCTTGCAGGAACACTCTACTTTGGAGCTGGGGGGGGGCAGCACAATATAATAACAATATAGTACTCTAAACTTGTTATAAATAACATGAGCTAAACTCAAGTGTTTATAATAAGATAATAGGGCCTGAGAGGGAAGTCTCTTATAGTATAGGAGTCTCTTATACATAAGAGACCTTTCTCAGAGGTCCTATTAATTTATAGTAGTGATGTCACCTCTTTCTCCACCATCATTATCATCTCAATCTTCATCAGTGATGTCTCCAGTGCCAACACAGCTAGCACCACCATTAATCTTGTTTCATTGGCTTTGTGAAGAGGGTCATAAATAACTGTATGTGTGACATTCAAGTAGACTCATCAAGGGAATAACCATGCTAAAGGCTGCTGATTCTGCACTGGATTCTTTGGTGGCCTGTTCATATGGTGCAGAACCAAAAACATTGGTTTCTGTTTATTCAGTCTATCCACCACATAAAAAATGGAATTTCACTATGTGGAAATGTCCTTAATCAACAATGCTATGAAATGTTGTGCTTCTGCTGGAAATAATGGAAGCACTCAGCACGTATCATAGAATGATGAAAATATCTAATGATGTCCCATACATGATCAAATGATTCTTTTAACTGCATGTTTGTCAAGTACAGTACATGACTCACCACCATATTTAATGCATGTGCAAAACAAGGCAAATGAAATAAATCCCCATCATCCATCATCTTCAGCATGTTTCTGCCACTGTCCACCATAAATAGGCCTACCTTCAGTTCACAAGGTATATACATGTTTAGCTGTCATTGGATGAACTGCATAACATTTTCATCCTGTTATCCCCCCCCCCCATTTATTGACATATTAAGTAAGGCATTCCTCTACTGCTGTGCCTCTGTGAGTATGTCTTCTTCAATGTAACTCCTGCAGGGGCTGCTGGAGGTGAAGGCAAGATGGGTATGGTGATTGTACTTTTTAATTTTTTTTATTTTTTGTAGTTTTTGTTGACTGGGTAAGTGCACTAGACAAATTCTGCCTATTTTCAGGCACAACCCTGGAGAGGGGGATACAGATGAATGCCAACTGACCTTGCACCAGATTAAGCTGTTGGTGGTATTTTTTTAGTGAATGGGGGAAATGTGGCCGGGGCACCGGGGAAATTCTCCTGCTCATCAGAAGGTGTGATTCTGGCTGTCCAAAATGGTAGATGAAAGCCCTAGAGGAAGGAAGATGGTTGTGGAGGTGAGGGAGCTGGTCTCCTCCCACACCTTGATATTGTGAGAAACTGAAGAAAGCGTAAACTTGCATGATGATGGAAATATTATGGATGCAACAGATGGTGGGAAACAAGTGGATACACAGGAGAAGTTATCTGGAACGTCTGGAGGACAGGAGGAGGTAATGGAAGTTGAGTTGGATTTTGATATGTCCGAGGACAGCGAGCGTGGTAAAGATGCAATTGCTGAAACAATCAAAACACAGGATTTGCAGAAGCTCTTAGATATGGAAGAACATAAGTTTTTGACTACAAAATCTTCCCTGATGCAGAGGATGCGGCGGCTCAAAGCTGACAGCAAGGCTGACGCTGTCAAAATACACCAGCCGCACAACAGTGCAAATGCTTTGAAAGACCTGCTGGCTGCAGGAAGTAGCACGGTGACTGCGAGTGTTTCTGAGATGGAGAAAATACCTCCTCCTGTAAGTACAGATCAAACTTTTAATGTGGCAACTGTTTGTAAGGTGAATGATGCTAAGAAAAGGAATGAGGCAGGTGAAACAGGGCCTTGGTTGAATGAAGAAGCCCCTCGGGGAGCGGGTTGGGAGAAACAGGCTGATTTGGGACAATGGGTATCAGGGAGCTCACCTATCAGGATGTCATCGCCAGGGGATTTTGTTATTTCTCATCCTCTGGCTGAAACGGAGGTGCAAGTTTCCACGATTGGGGAATCAAATGGAAATTGCCACCCACTGGTTATTCCAGAAGAGCTAGTTTTGACCCAAAACCCAGTTTTGATTTTACCTCCCATAGAGAAAGCTGCTGCAATACAAGATACCCTGCAACCCCAGGCCGAAGTCCCATTAAATGTGATTCCAGACAGACAGAAAAAAATGTTTTCTTCCCTATTTCGACTGCCTGTCTTGCCAGCAAAACGTTGCAACGCTGTAAGGCTTTCTTACATTGGAGGCCTATCTGAACCCCCAGTCCGGGTATATGTAGCTAGAAACCTCCTCAAATACTCAGTGAAATTTTTCTCACATGAATTGTATGCCTTAATGCATATTTCAGGGGAAACAACATTTGACATAAGTTTTAAAACCTCAAAAAGACTAGAGAGGTTTTGGGCAAAGTATCACTCTTTGAAATGCACAGTATTGTGGACTCCGTTTCTAGCCATCCCTCTAATGAAACCCACTTATAAAACCAGGGTTTTATTTAACTCTAAAAATTGATTAGCATTTTGCTCATAAAAGTGCTAAAACATTGTAAAAATGCATAGCACTTGTCTCATTGTATTTAACAAACATAACACTTCTAGAAAACCTATATAAATACTTTCTGTACAGTTAGTATTGTCCCAGGAAAAAACTGTTAATCAGTTATTTAAAACCCTGAAAACTATTTCTGTTTTGTTCAGGAATGAATGAGTGGATTTATCAGATGTCCTGTATTGGTTAAAAATGCAGTGTACAGTGATAGGGGAGCCGGAGGACATCCTGGACACCGAGAACATTTGGACTAGAGGCTGGAGGGTTAAAGTATTATTGAAATGTGAATATTATGTGGTTATTCAGCTCCCAAACTCCTTTTTCTTGGGATGAGACAGGGGAGTCTTATTTTATGCAGGCAAGCCTAAAGCATGTTATAGGTGTGGGGATCCATCTCATTTAAGTAGTGTGCGTGATACTGTTCAGTGTAATCGCTGTGGCGATTTGGGCCATATAAGCTCTAACTGTTTAAATGAATGTATGTGTAATTTATGCAACAAAATTGGCCACACTTTTCAGAATTGCACCTGGGCTGCACAAAACCAGGAGCATCACAATGGAGGGGCAGATCAATAGTTTATCATCTCTCAGACCCAGAAGGCCAAAATCAGGAATAGACTGCTTCCAGCCCAGATTCCTGAGTCAGCGGTCCCTTCTACATCAATCGCCTCTCTCCTGGTATGAGATGGGACCCTAGCGGAGCAGATGGGGACCCCCCCTCACTCCCATCACAGGGAATAAGTAAGGAACCCTTAGCTAGTCATGACCTGACTACACTAGAAATGCCACCCCCCCGAGCCTTTTCGAAACGTTGCAGATGCTCCACCAGGTCTAAATTAAAAGCAGCCCTTCCCCCTTCAAAGATAGTTAAGACCTCTCCCATACCCACTTCAAATGTTTATGAGATTTTACAGGAATCATCAGGGGAATCAGTGGAAGAGTCTGATACCTCTTCAGTACCATCCTCACATCCAGAGGTGACTACCGATACTGAGATGAGTTCCAAAGGTAGAGGGGCCCAAAAAAAGGAAAGCAAGGACAAAAACAAAAGGTCCTATGAGGTCAGGGAGCTAAAAATAGGTACGGTTTACTGGCATCTAGTAGGAGTTATAGCATGCCCTCCGAAAAACCTATGTCTGACAATATTTTTGAGTGCCATGCTATTAATGTAAATAGTATGAAGAGAGTAAATAAAAGGAATATTATATTTATATTTCTTGCCTCACTACTATTGGGCATAATTTTCTTGCAAGATGTAAGATTTCATACTCTTTCTGAAATAAAACAGGCACAAAGGCATTGGTTGAGTGGGCCATCATTCTGGTCAATTGGACAGGAGGCATGCTCTGGTGTAGACATTTTGGTACACTCCATGAATTTCAAGCTTTTAAAATTGTATGATTTGGTCCCCGGAAGGGTATTAATATTAGATGTACTTATCAATCATCTCCCATACCGTCTGATAAATATATATATGGGCCCCCAATAAAACCAGGGAGGATTGAGCTTCTTTCTCTGATCCAACCATACTTGCACACATCAAAACAGGTTATATTTGCTGGTAACTTCAACTGCAACTTGAGTCTCCAGGATAAAAGCTCATATGCTACTACAAAAAAATATATTGTGATTCATGTTTTTTAAATAATAATGTCCGAACAGCTAAATTAAAGGATGCATATCTGTAGTTGACAACAGAGCATACTCCTACATTCCAGAAAGGGGTCCTAACTACTAGGATTGATTATGTCTTTTTGCCTTCAGCCCTACATATTTCGGCAGCTGTTGTTTCTTCTCTGGAATTGTCAGACCACAGGAGAGTTTCAATAACAGTGGGAAGTACACCCTCAGACATTAAAGGCCCTGGAATATGGAAATTTAATACATCACTATTAATGGATGGGGAACTTCTTAATTCAATAGGGCAATTTCTAACAACAAGAAAATCTGTGTGGATATGTTATGAAGATCCTATAATGTGGTGGGAGGACACAAAATTAAATTTGGCATCATTATTAAAAGTATATAGTAAGAATAAATGTAACATCGCATATTTACAATATCTGCACCAGAGACATCATCTCCAAAACTTACTGACTATTTCACACACCACAGGGCAGGATCTTAGTTCCCAGGTCCAGTTGGTACAGAAGAAGATGAGGGTTTTTTTACAGCAAAAAGCAGAACAGTTATATAATCAGTATAAATTTGGAACTGAGGGTGTTGCTCAAGTAGTAAACCCATTTGAATATAATACATATCAGATAGATAAGAAAGCTATGCATAGTTTAGCAGACCAAGATGACCACTTCAAGAAACTCAGGAAAAAATGGTGCAGTTGATTACCAACTACTCTATGAAATTGTTTGCAGAGATCCCCTCTAGCCCTCAGGAGATTCGGGACTACTCGGAGAGCATTCAGGTCCAAGATGTTCCTCTCCAGGTAACAAACACAGTAGAGCAGCAGATAACACAAGGGGAGGTATCAGAAAACATTAAACAACTAAGAAATAATATTTCACCTGACCCAGATGGGCTTCCTAATGAATTGTATAAAATCATAGGAGAATATCTAACTGAAGAACTTACATTAGCATTTAATACAAAGTTAGACTCTGGTAACATCCCTTTGAACTTTAACAAAGGAAGTTTGATTTTTCTACATAAAAAAGGAGACCGAGCTAATCTGAATAACTGGAGGCCTATCTGCATGTTGAATGCAGATTGTAAGCATGTAACAAAAATCTTAAAAAAACTCCTACCACTTGCAGATATTGTGATTTCCTCAAAGCAAGCTTGCACAATACCAAAACATGCAATACAAAATCACCTGATCTTTCTGAGAGAAATGTTCACAAGTCATTCAAATACATGCACTGGATATGTAATCTCATTGGATCAGAGAAAGGTATTTGATTCCATCCGTCACACCTTTCTGTGGGAAACACTGTGACATTATAAAGTCCCAATGAGGGTAGTGAACTGGATTAAATCCCTATACCATACTGCCACGATTGTACCAATAGTAAATGGGAGAAGAGGGCCCATGATACCTATCAAAAGGGGGGGGTCAGACAGGTATGTCCCCTGAGCACCCTGTTATATACCTTCTTTATAGAGCCCTTATTAAAGCAGATTAATAGGTCAAACCTTATTAATCCCATATTAGGATTACATATTCAGGCCCCTTCCAAAGCTATAGCATATGTGGATGATTTATGCCTACTGGCTGCAGATCGAGCATCTGTTCAGTATGCTTTCTTGTTATATATTACTTTTGGGTCAATATCAGGGGCTTCTTTAAACCTGGACACATGTCATGGGAGGGCATTGGGGAATAGCTCAGATCAGGTTGATGCTATAGGTTCTCTTCAACTTACCTCAGACCTTATATCAATCCTAGGTATTAAATTTGGTCCTATAGGGATGGATGTGTTATACTGGGAAGAGAAATTGGAGATAGGTAAAAAGAAAGTGGTGTACTGGAATAGGAACAAGATAGGGAGAAAGAAAAGGGTGTTTTTAATTAAAACCTTCCTGGTGCCTTTTTTTTTATGCCTAACCTATGTCTTTCCCTTCCCCAAAAAACTGGAAGCCTCATTATTGAGTATATTTTTCCAAGGAGCGTGGGGTAGCAGACCTAATCCAATCAAAATAAATATTTTATATTTCTCTATTAAAGAGGGATGGTTGGATATGATCAACCCCATCTTACTCTTTAGCAGTATTTTCTTTGTACATAATTTGAAACCTTTATTAATTAATATTGGGAAGGGATGGGAGCCTTGGCTGTATGAAAACTGTAAAACCTGGTTTCACTTATGGGAACAGAATATGCTCAGGGCACTGAAAGGTCGTGAGCATTTGCAATACCTTAGAGTCACCTTTCTTAGGCTAAAACAGTGGGGAGTATCCACCCAACATATTATTTCCACCTCTTCACATAAAACTCTTTACAGATCCTTACTAAATACATTGTGCGGGCTTGCAGTGCCATTTGAGAAATGTCCAAACCAATATATAAGCAAACTTCAGGTCCTTTTATGTAACTCAAGAATCCCAGTGCAGATGTGGGATTTTCATTGGCTTTTATGCCATGAGAAAATAAATATCAACAAGCATTTGTCAATGCCGAATGTTTGCTTGCTGGCATTGGCAGTGGTAGTGTAGAAGTTACAGAGCTGCGTAATAGGAATGGCAGTGAAGTATTGAACTGAAGCCAACCCCACCACCACCCTGCAGAGAGTGACAGGCATTGGAGTGTGCCTTTGGGTCATCAGGCATAACGGCCACGCCATTTCACCACACCCCACCCTGCAGACACTGACAAGTGTCACGGTGTTCCTTGGGGTCTTTGGCCCTTATGCGCACCCCATTCCATTAGGAAATATGGTGAGATGGGTGCGATATAGGAGAATGGGGTGAACTTTGGGGCCGAAGAGTCCAAGGCATACCTCGATGCCTCTCACTGGCTGCAGGGTGTGGAATGGTATGAGCATTACAGGCAAGAATCCCAAGTCACACCCCTGATGCCTGTCATTCTCTACAGGGTTGGGCGTTATGGTTGGAAACCCTAATACCTCAGGCATTCATTGGTATTTTCACTCCAAATTTTCAACATGTTTTTTTTTGTGACCCCACCTCATGAACAGGGGGAATATCAGTTTGTTAGCCGAAAGCTGCTTATGCACAGCGAAGACGGCTATTTCGCGACCACAGGTGCAAAATCATTCAAACAGGATGTAAAAATGACAGCTGTACTGTTCATGAGAGGTGTAAAAATAGCAATGTTGCAAATCTGCAGTAAAATATTTAAAAAATGGTGAAGTCATGGCGTACACAGAAACTGTACAGCACACCAGTAATATAATTAGGTTGGGGATTTTTACAGCAGATTGTCAACTTAGGCATTTTGGTGCCTCCGATCATGAACAGTGTCACTGTGATTTTCTTTATCTGTCCCGAACAATGATTTCCCACAGCGACCACGCATCTCTGTGCTGAAAGTGTGAAAACACACTTGGCCATGTTGTAAAAATGACAGCTGTACTGTTCATAAGGAAGTGTGGAAAATGCCACTGGTGAAAATCTGGACTGAAAATATTACAAAGTCATGAACTTACGAGTGCGTGGAAACTGCGTAATGCTCACTTGTAACACAGTCATTTTATGGACTTTTGTCACAAATTTTCAACATAGCCATTTTAAGACCTCTGCTCATGAACAGTGTAACTGTGATTTTCTTAATCTGTCCCAAATTAGCTTTGCTTCACTAACAGCACCATTGTGCGCTACGTAATGTGAAACACATTTTGGGCGACATATAAAAATGGCAGCTCTACTGTTCATAAGGAAGTGTAATAAAATGGCAGTGTTGAAAATCTGGAGTGAAAATATTAAATTCTCAAACTTACGAGCATGCATAGGAACTGCGCAACGCATGCTCGTAAAACAGTAATTTTTAGGAATTTTTTCACCAAATTTTCAACATAGCCATTTTAAGACCTCTGCTCATGAACAGTGTCACTGTGATTTTCTTAATATGTCCCATACATTGATTTCGCACATCGACTGCGCCATTGTGCGCTACATGGGCGGAAACACATTTTGGGCCAGATGTGAAAAATGGCAGCTGTACTACTCATAAGAAGGTGTAGTAAAATGGCAATGTTGAAAAACTGGAGTGAAAATATTGAAAATTCGCGAACTTACGAGCCTACAGGAACTGTGCAACACCGCTCGTAAAACAGTCATTTTTAGATTTTTCTGTTTCAAAATAAACTGCCGAGATCCCACCTTGAGAACGCTGGCAGTGTCGTTTAGTTGATCGGGTCCGAAGGTGATTTCACGCAGTGACTGCAAAATCACCCTTCGGGCCTGAATAACGCCATGACAGTGGCATCATTCATGAGAAGGGGTCCCAAAAACCCCTTGTTGAAAATTTGCTGCAAAAATTCCAAAAAATGCCTGAGATATACAACAAAGTTGAAAAAACCCTAGCTGTCCCATTATACAGCTTACCGGCATTTCCTCAGTTCGCGGTTGGCTTTGAAGAGTGCAGGCGTGTTTGAGTCCACGAAGATCGTCTGCGCAGCTCGGAGGTAAAGTATGGGGTGATGGGGGTGTGGGAGGCAGGGTGCGCCAGTGGGTGGAGTGCGGGTTGTGGGGGGCAGGGAGACTGCGTGGGACTGTTTTTGCTTTTCAGGGTTTTTAAAAAAGGCGGCGTGGGGCGTTGCCACGCTGGGGTGGGCTCCAGCGAGGTACAAGGATAGCTGAGGGGCATGAAGCTGATGGGGGATTGGGTACCCCATCGGCCATAATAAGCGTTACTGCCAGTGGCTCCCAGCGCTGCACCCAGTACTTTCGCCGGGGAGGATAGGGAGCCGACGGGGATTGGGCACCCCGCTGGCTACACGATAACTTTCACACTGGGGTGGGCACCCAGTGTGGCATTTGGAAGGTTTGGGAAGCGCAGCACAGCTGACAGGGGATTGGGCACCCTGATGGCTATAGAGTGTGTGCGTGGGGGTGCACCACGCGGCATGTCGCGTGTGCATATGTGTGTGTGTGTGTGTGTAGGGGGAGCTGTGCAAGAGCAGGCAATATCTTATCGCTGCTCACTGAAGCGTAGCTCCCCCTTTCAACTGTACGCCACTGCATTTTGGAGCTGTCATGGACAGCTCCAGCATCCATTGGCAGACTGGGGCCGCGCCTGCCAACACACTGACTGAATTGGAAGAGGGGGTGACACACCTCCGAAAACTCGGATGATGGCACTATGTTTCTTGCACATGCGTGCAAGCAAACATAAAAACAACCAAAACATAAACACTACAAGAAAGGCTATGTAGTAGATTGCATTGCATAAGTGTTGTAGAAACAATTGAGCATCACTTTTTCCAGTGCTCCTTTATTAAAGGGTTTTGGGACTATATTGCTAAGGGATGGGGAAAGCCTCTATTTGGGAAAGTAACATGAAAATATAATGGGAGGGCTTTAAGCCCGTGGTTTGATGGGCGGAGCAACAAATGTCACTCCCCATCGAGCTTAAAAGCATCAACATCCTGGGCATTGCCAGGATTCTTTTTTCATTGCCCACCATCCACCCCTCCTTCTCCAGTGGCTCATCTCTCTTCCCCTTGGGCTTCTTCCTAACCTACCTTTAGCTGTCTCATTCATTCCTAGCACCTGTAGGGGGGGACCCTCCTCTAGGGTTCCTTGGGTTGTACCCCTACAGGGTGGTATATCCCACGGATAGAGAGGCGGAAAGCCACAAAGCAAATCAAGTTACACAAGCATCATCTCATATTATCTCATTCAGTTGCGTAAGCACATCGAATGTATGGTTATGTGTCTTTCGAAGGGGGGAATGGAACCTTAGTACACTCCATTTGCTATTCAGTATTATTAAGTGGAACATCTGGATGGCAAGATGTTTGTTCACACTTCAGCAAAAAGAGGGATCTTATATTGAATTATGTGAGAAAATTGTGAAGGATGCACACAATGTATATATCAAAGAATGTAATATCTTACCTCAAAAGGACGTACGTGTTTTTTGGGAAAATATGCCCTGGATTACAAATTTAGATATAACAGGCATTTGACTTATGTATTAGACAGGATAACTATTACATGCCTTCATGACTGGTTTATGTTAAGTGATATTAGAGGGATTCATTAGGACGGAGATGTATCTTTAGCATGGTTTGTTTTCTTTAATTTATCAAATAGATTGTTCAGTTTTGGTTCTGTTTGATGTATATGTATTATGATTTTCTGTTTGAATAAAATTAACACTACTCTTTTGAGAAGTGCCATGGGATCTTTAACATCCACCTGAACTACTGCCAAAACAGGCAGATGGGACCTCGGTTTATTGTCTCATCTGAAAGAAGGCACCTCAGGAGTACAGCACCCCCCCTCATGCTGCACTATAGTGTCAGTATTTGGATTTAACCCAAGTGCCTTATGTGGGGATAGAACCCACAGCCTTCTGATCTTCTGGCCTCAGAGGTGAATGTACTACCTGTTGAGCCACTGACACTGATTTGGACACAACCCAATGAGCAGTGATACTCAGAATGCTTTGGGTTTGTTTCACAACTACGTCATGTATCACTAGTGAAATGCATATAATCCCCATCTGCCTCCTTCAGAAGTGTTACCATCTGCATGTGTACAGCCTTATCATACATAGTGGGGAGAACATGCCTAGAAAATGTGAAGTGTGATGGGATGTTGTATTTGGGCTTCCATCATGGAGAATGGCTGAAAAAATGGGCTGTCTTCATCCATGGATTTGTGGTGTCATCTAAAAAATACTCCCACACTTGCCACAAGGAGATGTAGTAGGGGGTATAGAAATGGATGCCATTTGCTGGTCTTCTGAATAACTGAATGGATACTTAAAGCTAATATCTGGGACAGGATTCACAAAGCTTTGCCCAGGTGCAAACTCGGTTTGCCCAGGGCAAACTGGGCTTTGTGAATGGCCCATTTTATAGGCTGTATTAATGCATGGTCTGGTGACTGGTTCTAGGCAATAAGAATTATAGTATTTTCATGCTCTTTTTTTAATATATATGGGATATGCAATGGGTTGACTCAGAATATGCAAGAGCCATGAGCAATTTCTGCAACTCCTACCCACTCAAAAGTGATAACGTGCCTATTGTGAGTCATTCCATTGCATATTCGATATATGTAACACTAGTTTACAAGTTATAGCTTTTAAATCTGCAATTTGTTTGAAGATTTTTGCTGTTTTTTGTTTGATTTGGCTTCAGTGCTGCAGTAGGCATTGTGATGTTATCAGTTCTGTGAAAGTTACTCTCTTATTTTTCTGTATTCCACTGTGATGACGGCAACCTTCATTGTGACAACTGTAAAAACAACATACTTTTGATATGTTCCTGTTACTGATGCCACTAGCTAAGATATGGAGAATACTCGATGGGCAACTATGCACAACCAGTGTGCTCTGCCACAGAGGGGTTCTGATTCCCTTTGACTTTGAAAGCGAAGCTCGAGGGGTCCATGGGAATCAGAACCCCAAGTGGCAGAACACACTGGTTATGCATAATGTTGTTCATCCTGTATTTTTTATAGTGTGTAGTATTATGTGAAATGTATGCATTGTGTTGTTTTTCTCTTTCACAATCAAACTGACTTGTGCAGTCTATAGAGGATCTAGAATGCTGTTCTGCCACAGAAGGGTACAATCACATACCATTACTTTTTGAACTATGGTACAACAGCATTTTGAAAAGGATAGATTCTATATCTATAGGATAGCGTATGGCTTCTTATTCACAACAGGTTATTCTTTACCTGAGTGGTCACTATGATGACTGTTGACCTTGACAGTGAAGCTCGAGAGGTCCTACAGTCATTGTAGTAACCAGGAAGGTAAAGATCAGTCTTATAGTATATGGTTAGAGCTTATTGTGTAGGGAAAACATTGTTTCTAAATGTTAGTTGCAGGGCGTTCAAGGCTGTGTTGTCTCTACTATCGCTGTGACATCACATCATAGTATTGTATCAACTTTTACCCTTGACCTGCCACCTGATTGGCTCGCCTGCCTTCTGTAAAAAAATAAAAAATGGCTGCGATTTAGCAGCCGCCGGGCAGTGGCGCCACAGACAGTTGAATTCAGAGCCTGGACACAGTGAGCCATACATGGCTCCATTTCAGAAAAACAAATTCTTTTTTTTTTTTAATTTTAAAACTAAGCAGTGCGGAGAAGTTAAAGTTAGACGCCGGTTTGGATGGAGCGAGAGAGGGAGCAGGGGGATGGGGAGCAAGCAGGAGCACCAGGAGGAATGGACCAGCACCCACAGCAAGTAATTTCAATGAAATAATGAGAAACAAAACAAAAAAAAAACATATACTATATTAAACAGTGGATGGTTGAACATCCACAACTAAAGCTGCGTTTCCATCTTGGGGAGTTGATGACATCAACGAGACCTCTCGAGGTCTCTATGATGTCATCAGCTCCCTCAATGGAAACACAGCCTTGTTGTGGATGTCCATCCATCCACTATTCTATATGCTGTAAATGGGAAAACCATACACTTTTCTTCATAGTGTATGGACTATCCCAGTGGTAAATATGCATTACAAACTAAAGAACCACAGATAAGGACAATTAAAGAGTTTACAGTTAAAAATTCTGCCACAATTCTATACACAAATTATACAAATTAAAGCACATCAAAATCTCAACAAACAGCTGCTATATGCGTCTCTTTCTCGGGAACAACGGGAACAAATCATCTGCTCCTCGATCTCTGTGGAGACAAAAAACAAAAGAGACAAAAAAAAGGAAAGAGGCTTTTAAAACACTTACTAGATTGCAGATTCTTCATAACAGTTACAGTTTTACAGGGTTCTGAAACAATCCACAAAATGGAGAGTGCATCGCCAGAAACTGCCACTCAGTACACTACCAAAAACCTCCCCCCGTCCCCCACAACACTACTTCACCCTCACCTTCGTGGCTACTTCCCCATTCCTGCACACATTGGCTGCCAACATTTGAATGATTATACCATCACTCAATTATATTAACCTCAGTTGGAGTCGGACAATGAATCTACTGTAGCATTCGCAGACAACAGTGTGATGTCCATACTGAAGCAGAACCAAATGTTGTTCTGCTGCACTATGGACTTCACTACTGCAGCAAAACCACATTTATGAACAAAGTGATTTCTAGTTAGAACGACATTCTAACATACACTATAGAACATTGCTCTACTATACACTGTACCTTTTTTTTATCTTGTCATTTTTACCCCATTCCAGTTGTATGTATTTTTATAAGGAGAGTCGCAGATGGCAGTCTTGAAAATTTGGAGTCAAAATAAAAAATATGTAATTGTTAAGAAACTGTGTGTGTAATGCCAGTCCTGACCCCAGCAGGTGTGTATTGTGATGCCGTGCTGGAGAGCTGAGTTCAAAGGCAAGCTCAGTGACCTAGCTACATTGGGTAAGGGTGCTGGGATGGCAAAGATATGTGACACCCCCCCAAGCCAGGGAATGAAAGCTGCAGGGTTCAGATGGTACACATGAGTGGCTGGTAGCAGTTACAGTATTAACACTGGGCTGCAAGCTCTCACTTAAACATTACTAAACATGACATTTTTTTCATTAGCTTAAAAAGGATTATAACAGTGGTCAGAGGTGTGAGTCTTGGCTTACATTTGGGGTAGGAGTGTCTCCAGGTTGTCCATCACAGCACAGGGAAAAAAGGCTGCCACTTCTACTAATAAAATTCCATAGAGTGGCATAAAGATCTGTGTTTTGGTGAGTCCTGACTGGCTGATGAGGTATTGTTTGGCACATAAGAAACACATTCCACAACACAGAAATAATTTTTAGGCAAGTTTTGCCCTCTTTCCTTTTTTTAAATATATGTCTTTCCACAGGCATCTAATCCTCAGTGTGCCTGCAACTGCTTGATTCCAGCCAAGTGTATTGTGGTCAGTTGTGCATGGCTGCAAGCTTATCTCCCACAGTAAAGGTCTGCATACCCCAACTGGCAGGAAGCAGGGTCTGAGTCTCCAGGTCACTGCTTGAACCCTTGCCCTCACCTCCCATGTGGGGTCTGAGTACAAGGGTCACCGCTGATACCCTTGTCCCCCCATATTTCGATTCTGAGTGTCTTGGTCCCCACTGGAACCCTTGTCCCCCTCCCCATGTCAGATATGAGTGTAAGGGTCATCACTGGAACCCATCCTACCCTCCCCATGTTAGAACTGAGTGTCTCACTCCACACTGTGACCTTTGTCCCCCCTCCCTATGTGGGGTCTGTGTGTCTTGGTCACGCCTGGGACCCATGCCCACCCTCCATGGTGAGCCTGAGTGTCTGTGTCACCACTGGAATCCTTGCTCCCCCTCCCCACGATGGGTCTCAGTATGAGGGTCACCAGTGGAACCCTTACCCCCTCCCCATGTCTGATCTGTAGTGTGAGGGTCATAACTGGACCCACATACTCCCCTCCCCATGCCTGGTCTGGGTGTCAGATTCACCACTGGAAGCCTTGCTCACCTTACCCATGCTGGGTCTGAGTGTGAGGGCCACCACTGACACCCTTGTTGCCCCTTCCAATGTCAGCCTGAGTGTTTTGGTCACCACTGGAACCCTTGACCCCCTATGTTGGGTTTGAGTGTCTGACTCATTACTACAACCACCCCCCATGTCAATCTGAGTGTCTTGGTTACCATTGGAACTCTTGCCCCCCATGTTGGGTATCACTGTCTGACTCACTACTGGAACCATTGTCACCCCCCCCCACCAATGTCAGTCCAAGTGCCTTGGTCACCACTGGAACTCTTGACCCCTTCTCCATGCCAGTTCTGAGTATATGGGTTACCACTGGAACCCTTGACACCCCCATGTTGGGTTATAGTGTCTGATTCACTACTGGAACCATCCCCCCCACCAATGTCATGTCTGAGTGTCTTGGTCATCAATGGGACCCTTGTCCCCCTGCTCACCTTGTTGGGTCTGAGTACAAGGGTCATCACTGGAACCATTGCCCCTTCCCCACATCAGGACTGAGTATGAGGATCACCACTGGAACCCTTGTCCCCCATGCCAGGTTTAAGTGTCCTCGTCACCACTGGGACCCTTGCCCCCTCTCAATCTAGGTTTGAGTATCTAAGTCACTATTGGAACCCCTGCCCCCCCCCACATTTGGACTGAGTGTCTAGATCAACACTGGGACCCTTTTACCCCCTCTCCATGTGGGGTCTGAGTGTCTTGGTCACCACTGGAAATCTTGGCCCCATCTCCATGGCAGGTCTGAGTGTCCAGGTCACCACTTTTTTTTGGCACTGTTCCAGCTGAAAAGTGGTATCAATTTGCACTGCCCCCCAAAAACAAGTTACACAGGTTCCAAGCTATAACGGAGATTATTGGGGGCAAAAAAGGGGTCCCTCTCCTCTTCTCTTTCCAGTTGCTTTCTGGCTTCCAGTGGCTTAGTCTTTCCCTGCATCCCCTTAACTTATCCTTGGTGTCCAGTGACACCTCCTGCCTCACCCCATAAACCTTATCTGGCATCCAGTGACTCTGACTCTGACTGACTCTCTCTCTCTCTCTCTCTCTCTCTCTCCCCCAGTGGCACCCTTTCCCCATCCTCAAACATTGTCCATGGTGTCCAGCGGCACCCCATCCAACAGAGTACCCAACCTCGTTACCCTGGTCTCTGATGGCAGCTGGCACAAACCCTCTGCTCTCCTCCTCAGCCGACTGCCATCTAACTCTCACAACTGCGATACAGCCAAAAAAAACAAAACCTGCAGTACTTAAAACCCTTCCTCCACCCATCTCAGCCCCACAACCCTCCCCACCTATGTCACCTGAGTCAAAAACTCACCCATGAAGTGACAAGTATTATTATATAATGGTCCTGAGGCAGCATACCACCAATTCTTTCTCAACAGTCTCACAACTAGGCCCGAATGCTGGCAATTACTCACAGTAGCACTTTGCAGTATAGTGTGAGAGACAGATTGCCGGCGTTTGAGCCTGGTGGTGAGAATGTTAAGATGAGCTCAGCAGTCTATGTTTTTTTTTTTTAATACTTGTCAAGTTGTGGGTTAGATTTCCAAGGGGACATGCATGGTGGGCCAGAGATGGGGGAGGGAGCTAAACTAGCCATAATGGTAAAGTCAGGAGATAGTCACACTGGCCCCAGGTAGTTTGCACTATACCCAGGGCCAGTAAATTAATATTACAATTTACCCCTGAACCGTGGTGCATACTGCACTTTTTATAGACATTTTCCAACTTATGGAAATAAATGGAGAGCACTAATTCATCACTGGTTGGAAAATGTCTGTAAAAAGTGAAGTACGGACAACAGTTAATGATAGTGGATGTAGACAACAGTGACCATATGAATCTGTGACATTATAGACATTTTGGATAACTTGTGGGAATTAAAAAAGAGTAATTCATCAAAAGTTGCAAATATGTATATTATTCAGTGAATCCATATGGAAACTTGCCTGCACGTGGTGATATCAACACTTTTTATAGACATTTTTTCAGCTTATGGGACTTAATGGAGAGCACCACTAATTCATCATAGATTGGAATATTTCTAGAAAAAGCATACAGTATGCCACAGCGGATGTCAATACTTACAGAAAACAGTGTCCACATGGATTTGTTACATTATAGACATTGCCCAAGTTTTGGGAATTAATGGACAGCACAACCATAAAAAAAGCCCTTTAACCACCATAAGCCCAGAGACATTCGGACAGCAGAATACAACCCTCAAAACAATCAATCACAACACTGACATCCCCCCAAAACACTCTATCCTAGAGCCCCATCCCCACTAACACAGCACTGCAAAGCTTAAGGATCCCCAGATGCCCTAAATATACTAAAAACTGACTGTATATGGGCAATAAGTTAAATACAGCTAGTGCAATGACAGTATAGGGACAATGAGATAGGTACTGGTAGGTCAGAGACAGTGAGTTCCTCACTGGTAGTGCAGTGACATTATACAGACAATAAGACACTTGTAGGGTAGTGACACTAAGTTACATACTAGCAGTACAGTGACTGTGGACAATAAGTTAGATACTGGTAGTGCAGTAACAATAAGTTACAGTACATACTAGTAGTATAGTGACTGTCTGTGAACAATAAGTTCCATACTTGTAGTGCAGTGACTGTATACAGATAAGAAGTTAGATACTGGTGTTGCATCGACAATATACAGATAGCAAGTTAGATACTGGTAGTGCAGTGACTTATACAGTCAATAAGTTAGATACATGTGGTGTTGTGACTGTATACAGATAATAAGATAGGTACCACTCATCACCTTACACTGCACATGCTGTCAAACTGCCCAACACCATAACTATATACACTCTCTGCTTAAAATTCGGGAGGGGGGGAACTGCATGAATTGTGCTGTTTTAGTGCCCGCCCTACGAATTCAGAACCCCCCCATGTAGGACAACCCCGCTCAGATGTGCTTCCTTATAGCACAGTGGTGGCACTTTGCCACTTTTTTTTTTCCAGGTCCCTTGACCCTTTGCAGCTGCCATAGTAGCTGATGGTCTAGTGTGCGCGAATCTCATCCCCCCCCACTGCTCTCATGAGAGTGGCTCATGTGGAGGAACTGGAGAGACATCACAGCATCAAGTGGGAGATGCCATTTGGTGAGGAGTCGGGAGACTAGAATGAGGGAAGAGCTGAGAAGGAGTCGACGAGGAGAAGGAATGCAGAGATGGCGACGACTGGAGCATGACACTGCCGGGTGGCAGTGACTTCAGAGTAGGATGGCGGGGCAGCAGTGAGAGGGTCACTGATGATCCTGAAATAGATTACTAGAAAAAAAAAGATTAACAACTAACTCGTGCAGTATCAGTGGTGGGAAACAGAGATAGGTGGCCAGCAGAGAACACACTTCAGGCAGTTGGCCACTGTTCACAATAAAAAATACTTGATACAGCAGGCACAATAATGTGACATGGCAGTCACTAAAGCAGCCAAATGAAGACACAAAATACTTAGCTGAAAAAGGTCTGGTGAGTGAAATGCAAAGGGGCCTATGGCATAACTGTACCTTACTGCCAGAAAACATTTTAGGGGGGTGAAACTAAAGGTCAGGAAGGACTGTGACCTGGTTATATCCCAAGACAAGCTGGATTTATTAAAAAAAGAACAAAAAAAACAGAAAAACCTAAGAACAAGTTGGGCATATCTGTGGGGAAACAGAAATGGGAGGGACCATGTGGGAAGGACCATGACCTGGGCATATCCCAAAATGAACTGGATTTATTAAAAAAAGAATATGAAAAAGCAGAAAAACATAAACAACCTATTTTCAAGAACTGTGTGGGGAAATAAAAGGGGTTTGAAAGGCTGTGCCCTGTGTGTGCCAAGAAAGAAAAGCTAGTCCCTAAGTGTGTATGTGCCAAGAAGGCATTCTGCCTGGGTGGGAAGGTCTAGCTGGGTGAGTCCCAAGAAAAGCTTTCTTTGTCATTGTTAAAAAAACAAACAAACAAAAAAAAAGGACAAAAAATATTTTTACTGATGCACCTGGGTGAGAAGACGTTACCTGGGTGAGTCCCAAGACAGACAAGGATTATTTTTTTATAAAAAAAAAAAAAAAAGACAGAAAAATAAACATTTCTACTGAAGCAATGGGTGGGAAGGTCTTACCTGGGTGATTGTCAAGACAGACAAGGGGCATTTTTTATAAAATAACAAAAAAAAAACTAAATACTCTTTTCTACTGAAGCAATGGGTGGGAAGGTCTTACCAGGGTGATTGCCAAGACGGACAAGTGGTATTTTTTTTTTAATTAGAAAAGTTTAAAAAAACAAAAACAAACTTTTCTACTGAAGCAGCGGGGGGTGTCTTACTGGGTGACTCCCAAGACAGACAGGGTATTTTATATAAAAATAGACAAGAACCCCACTCTTTTCTATTAGAAGGCTGGGCCTATACTGTAGTTCAATGGACAAGCAGCCAGCCACTCCCACTTCCTGACCTATATAAGCAGTTCCTGTCAGCCTCCTTCAGAAGCATTTTTTCTTTGCCGGCCGGAGGCTATGTCTGTCTGTCCTCTGCAGCTGGCTGGGGCCTTTCCCCCACCCCACCTTGCTGCTTCTGGTGGTTTTCTGTGTTTGTTCTACTGTACAGTATCTGGTTTGTATTTTGCCTGCAGCTGTGTGCTTCTTCTGTTGTTTGTTCCCTGTTTCTCTGTCTTTGGTTTTGCTTTTTTGGGGCTTTGTTTCTAAGCTCCTAGTATATTGTTAATCCACAGCTCATGCTCCTTGCTCTCAATGCAACTGCAATCATTATCTGTGTGCTTCAACTCAAATCACATTGCTGCTCTCCATGCTACACACTTAATTATTTTCACCTGATTCAGGCTCACTCTTAACTCTAGCTGTGTAGCTCAATCATGCTTTCTCAATTCATTCTACCTACCTCATTGCTGCAGTTTCATTGCACTGCCTGGTAATAGCTGCTTTTGGAGCATTGAGTCTCCCGCCATTCTATGTTTATCAAATTCTACAACTCATAGTTACTCAATACAGATGCTGCTCTCTATGTTTGAACCCTGCTATATTACTCTGAGGTCAGATAAGCTACTGCTGATGCTGTAAACTAGCTTCAATATCTGCATGTGGGTCTCGGTGCCTTCCATCACTTTCTTGTTTTTCCTACAGTGGGGACTTGGAGGTGTTTGGGGAGCCGTGGCCCCGTGTGGGTACTTACTTATGTTCTAATCCTGTCTCCACCGCCAGAAATCCTCAGAGTACTTGTCACCTTCATGGGCTTTCTTGAATGTCTGGCTGGCTTGCCCCACTATTCATAGTGCTGTTCCTCCAGCCTATGTGCAGGTCTGATTATTGCTACTCTGCTTATTGACCTACGTGCAGGTCTGACTATTGCTACACTGCCTTACTGACCTACTTGCAGGTCCACTCTTGCTAATGCAATCATTCCTTAATGCTCACTTACTGCCATTTGACCTCTGCAAGGTCTCAGCACTCAATGCTCATTCAGCTGCTTATCAGTTTCTGGGCATGCCAGCCATACCATTCTGGTGCAGGGCTTCCCTGCAGCCAACAGTCTCATTCTGCACCCAGAGTCCTCAGCTTGAGCATGCAAAGCTTGGGGCAGGGTCCTGCTCACCTGGCCCATAGCTGAGAAGGTCCTCACTCTGGGTGGACCTTCAATTATCAACTGTACCAATGGCACCTCAAATTGTAGAATTTATGACTCAGCAATGAAGGGGTGGGGCTCTTATTGGCCCCATTAGCTGCCCGAGTGGGTTTGGAAGCACTCTTCAAAGCTATTCTCCCCATGACTGCCTCTGGTTCACCTGGTTTGTTTTTAGGGTGAGTAGGTCAGATGAGTGCCTCAGCAGTCGTTGCTCTCCTCCTCCTCCTGCCTTGGTTGTCCTCGACGTTGCAGAGGAGTCTCGCAATCTTCCATGGTGTTCACGTTCAAGGGATCGAGTGAAAACTTTCCTCTAAATTGGAATATTTTCCACCCCCTTTTATTGGGTTTCTAAATTGCAGCAGCAGAGCCATCACAGTATAAACATCCCAAGCCTAGAGGGAAGGTGACCTAGGCCTTGGATCCCCAGAGATTTCCTCCTCAAAGGGAATTTTTTCTCTCCTCCGTGTCTCCGGTCATAACCTTTAGTTAGTGTAGTCAGTATTGTTAGTGTTCCCTAGTTCCTTTAGGTAGTTTCTGCTGTTGGATGGAGGTGGATAATGTCCCTACTGCCATTCCCTCTCTCCTTAGGAGATCCCCTCATTCTCTAGCGCAACCCGTCAAACTCATGCCATTGCTAACCTGTGCATCTCTTTACCTTATCAAGCTGTCTGATGCCTTATCTACTATTATGCCTTACAGCTACTGATTGCTAACATGCTTCATACTACTACAATTCTTTTTGGGGTTCTTTTAGCCAAGGGAATCGTCCCGCAGCACCTCTAGGGGTGGAACCCTCTTTGAGGGTTCCTTGCCTTTAGTACCCCTACAGGGTGGCAATTCCTCTGGAATAGAGAGTGTGAATGGCCAAAACCAAAGTAACACAGTTGCACAAGCATAACACTATACTGGCTGTGTAGGCCATTGAATTGGAAGGCTGGGCCTGTAGTTCAATGGACAAGCAGCCAGACACTCCTCCTTCCTGAGCTATATAAGCAGTTCCTCTCAGCCTCCTTCTGAAGCCTTTTTTCTTTGTCCCACCATCCTCACCTTCTCCTCCAGTGGCAGCGCCTCGCTCCTTGGGTTCCTTACTAAAGTACCTTCAGCCAAGGAAATCATTCCGTGGCATCTCTAGGGGTGGAACCCTCTGAGGGTTCCTTGCCTTTGGTACCCATACAGGGTGGTAATTCCTCTGGAACAGAGAGTGCGAATGGCCAAAACCAAAGTAACACAGTTGCATAAGCATAACACTATACTGGCTGCATAGGCCATTGAACCGAAGCAAGGGGTGGGAAGGTCTTTTATCTGGGTGAGCCCCAAGACATAGATATTTTGTAAGAAAAAAGAAAAAACTATTTTTTTCTGAGAAAATGAGGGGAAGGAAGGTCAATGGTTTACCTGGATGCAGACAGTGACCTGGTTCATGCATCCTTATTAACCTGGCTAAAAAAACAGAAAGCAACCAAACCTGCAAGAGGCCTCTGAGGAAGAACAAGTACCAGAGGAAAAAAGGCTACATGATGGAAGAGTAGTAGACGTACAAGACCCTGCACCAGGGCTTGAGTCACAAGACTTAGCAGTTGATGATCCAGACACAACAGACACTGCACCACTTCAGCAGCTCCTCTAAAGAAGCTCTGGTCTGAGCCAATGTGACTCCACAATGCTATTTTACAGGGATTAGGAGCCACCTCACCAGGTGTGTTAATAAAAAATAATTTCCTAGTGTGTAGTGGCACCCCATTGTCAAATTGCCTGCCCCGTTAATAAAAAAAATCATCTCCTTGCCATAGTATAAGGCTGGTGCAATCTGGTCCAGTGGTGTGGAGGACTGAGGCACTGTGCATTTTACCTTCTGCCACATCAGTGACCTGAGTTCAGGAACAGGCTCAGGTTGCTGGAGTCAGGTGGAAGAGTGAGCGTTTGTCAGACAGCTGTCCTGTCCCGGGTTGGGGAAGCATGCTGACTCAGCCTTTGGCTGCCAGCAGGTGAAGGCAGGGATACAAGGGGGGGATGGGGAAAAGGGTAGCACAGGCCTCATAAAGCCCTGTTCACCTACCTGTGTCTCACTCGGCCAGCTGGACGACTGGCTCAGTTCTGGATGTGAGTCAGTGGGTGGGGGGAGGATGGCTCTCCTCTTCCTGGACTTATCACTAGGGTGGTGATCTGGGGCAGGTGAGAGATGGACAGGGGAGGTGGGAACTGGGCTGAGAGCCTGCCTGAGTCAACTGGCAAGGCAAACATTTTATGAAGGGGGAAAAAATGCTGCAGTATGTGTTACCTTAACACACATACAGACCCTCCAAAATGGGCACGGACACACTTTTGCAGTAAAACTACCAAGTATAGGTAATATGTACAGTGTCTCTTACCTGGGTAATAGGGAACCAGAAGTAGGAGTCTTAAAGGAAGGGTGGATGTCGGACCTGTAAAACAAAGTACAGGAAAATTGGATATTGTGGCAGTCACGGAAACATGGTACACAGAGAACCATGACTGGGATGTCAACATACCGGGGTACACAGTCTACAGAAGGGACAGGGAGGGGAAAAGAGGAGGTGGAGTAGCTCTATACATAAGGGAAGGGATCAAAGCTACAGAACTAAAAAGCAAAGGGGGAGGACAAGAGGCATTCTGGGTCACCTTGGAGACAGGGAATGGCATCACAATCCGCACAGGGGTTGTATACAGACCCCCCGTCTCAAGGGGAAGAAATGGACAAGAAAATGATAGAGGACATTCTCAAAATGGCTGAAAAAGGGGAGATACTGTTGATGGGGGACCTGAATATGCTGGATGTTAACTGGATGACATGTACTGCAGCCACATCCAAGAGCAGGGTCATTCTTGATGCCCTGCAGGGGGCAGGCCTTAGACAGCTAGTGTTGGAACCCACTCAGGAGGGAGCAATACTAGACCTGGTACTCTCAAATGGAGAGAGGATCACAAATTTAGAAGTCAGTAGACATCTGGGAACAAGCGACCACTGCACAGTGTACTTCACAATAAGCACAACCATGGAGACTAGCCATACAAAAACAAGCATACTGGACTTTAGAAGGGCTGACTTTAGCAAAATGGGTGAATACCTGAGGAATACACTAGCAAATGGCCAAAAAGGAGGGGTGGAAGAACAATGGAGAAAAATCAAAACTGCCATCATAGAGGCAACAAGCCTTTGTGTGAAACAGATAAAGAAAACAAGGTGGAGTAAAAAAACACTGGTTCTCAAAAGAGGTGGTAGGGAAGGTTAAGGAGAAAAAGGCTGCATTCAAAAAGTATAAGGAATCACAGAAGGAGCACGACAGGGAACTGTATCAATTAAAGCAGAAAGAAGTGGGGAAGGCAGTTAGAATAGCAAAAGCCCAAACCATGGAAAAAATAGCCACTTCAGTTAAGAAGGGGGATAAAACCTTTTATAGGTACATTAGGGAGCATAGAAAGGTTAAGGGAGAAATAGTGAAGATTAATAAGGGAGAGGGGAGGTGGGCAGAGGGAGACAGTGAAAAGGCAGAGATACTGAATGAATACTTTTGCTCAATATTCACAAAAGAAGATGAGGAGGAGTTACCTAAACCAGACAATAGAAGCACTCTGGGTAGGAGGGTTGACACCAGTCCATTTACAGAAGAAAGAGTCCTGAAAGAACTCCGAAAACTCAAGGTGGACAAAGCAATGGGGCCTGACAGGATTCACCCCAGAATTCTAAAAGAACTAAGGGAGGACCTAGTGACACCACTGACCACACTTTTTAACAAATCATGGGAGGATGGGGTGTTACCTGAGGACTGGAGAAGGGCAAATGTGATTCCCCTTAAGCAGCATGGATTGACAGCAGGAAGGTCATGTCAGATGAATCTAATAGATTTCTTTGACTGGGTGACCAAAGTAATAGACCAGGGAGGGGCTGTGGATATGGCCTACCTAGACTTTAGCAAGGCATCTGACACAGTCCCACACAAAAGATTAATAATCAAGTTATCCAGCCTGGGAGTGGGTCCCAGGGTGGTAGCCTGGGTAGCAAACTGGCTGCAAAACAGGACACAGAAGGTAATAGTGAATGGAACACATTCCAAAGAAAGGGGGATCACTAGTGGAGTACCTCAGGGCTCAGTACTGGGTCCAGTCGTCATTGCAGAGGGTCTGGAGGGAAAGGTATCTGTAACAGAGTTGATACACAAGGGGCGGTAGAAAGGATGAGAAGGGACTTGGCATGTTTGGAGGAATGGTCAGACATATGGCAACTTAGATTCAATGCAAAGAAGTGCAAAGTAATGAACCTGGGAAACAAAAACCCAGGAGAAGAGTACACAATAGCAGGGGAGGTACTAACAACAACAAAAATGGAAAAGGACCTGGGGGTAGTCATATCAGATGATCTAAAGGTTGGTAAGCAAAGTGAGAAGTCAGTAAGGAGAGCCAGGGGGATACTGGGATGCATAGGAAGGGGCATCATAAGTAAAAAAAGGGAAGTGGTTATCCCTCTGTACAGACAGTTGGTGAGACCCCATCTGGAGTACTGTGTGCAGTTTTGGAGACCTCATCTATGCAAGGACGTAGACAGGATGGAAGCAGTCCAGAGGAGGGCAACTAAAATGGTGCAGGGTCTGCATCAGAAACCATATGAAGAGAGACGGAGAGAGCTTAATATGTATACCCTTGATGAAAGGAGGGACAGGGGGGAATTGATAGAAATGTTCAAGTAGCTGAAGGGAATCAACAAAGTCCAAGAGGGTAGCATATTTCAGAAAAAGAGATGTGTAAGAACAAGAGGGCACAATTTAAAGATAGAGGAGGTAAGGCTCAGGGGTAATGTGAGGAAATTTTTTTTCACGGAGAGAGTGGTGGATGCATGCAACCGCCTTCCTGGGGAGGTTGTTGGGTGTAAAACAGTGGGGGAATTCAAACATGCATGGGACAGGCATAAGGCAATTGTAGTGGGGGGGGTGGTGGCAGGAAGTAGGCTGTTGGTTAACTTGAATCTGCAGCTTATCCAATAGGTAGGGAAATGGGCAGACTGAGTGGGCCAAGAGGTCCTTATCTGCCGTCAAAGTCTATGTTTCTATGTTTCTATGAAAAGGGTCACAAAGGATCCATAGTTTTTAGGGAGTAACTAGGAAGAATAAGACAGGTTAGACATAAAGTAATACTTATCTGATGGGGAAGTAGTCAGCATTATGTCAGATCTGTGAAAGTAAAGAGGAAGAGGTTAATATGGATTAAATACAGTAGAGGAACAACAGAGAGGAGAGAGAGAGAGAGAGATACAAACAGGTTATAGTACAGCATAAGAGTTAAAAACTCTCCTATAGCAGGATTTCCATTAATTTTCCCACAACTGAAGTAAGACTGACCGGCCTATAGTTGCTAGCCTCCAAACTGCTGCCGCTCTTATGTAGTGAGACCATAGCAGCTCTTCTCCTGTCCTCAAGCATCACACCTGTTTCCAATGAGCTGTTGACTAAGGCTGTCAGTGGGGCAGCTAGCATCTCCCTGACTTCTTTTAGAACTCTTCATTGTATCCTGTTTGGTTCCATAGCTTGTCCACTTGCAGAGCTACAAGTACTTTCTGGATTCTTTCCTCTAAAAATGGACTTGTGTCCCCCCCCACCCCATTCCTGTCACTCCCTGGTAATCCCGGTGCTCCCAGATTGATTTGGCTTTTTCTGGGTAACTCCATGGACATTTTCCTGCATTTTCCTGTGGTTTACATTAGTTGCTATGGAAGCAGAAATGTGTTTTCCCCCATATAACCAATGCAAGTCTGGGAGCAATTTCCCCGTAGATGGCTCCATTTCCCTGTACAAGAGTCCCTATAGATCTGGTAGCCCTGTGATCTGACCATCCCTCGCTCCACTCTGAAGACTGAGCAGAAGTAGCTGTTTAGAATGGCAGCTTTTTCTTGGTCCCTCTCTGTGCAGTCTCCTCCCTCCACCTACCTAAACCTCACTATCCCTCCACTTGCTTTCCTCTTCTCACTCATGCATCTGATGAAAGTATTATTTCCCTGAGTGACCCTTTGGTGCTCCTTTCCTGTCTGCATCTTTGCTCCCCTTATCGCATTATGTGTTTCCTACTGTTATACTAGGTATACCTCCCTGTGTTTATTTATACCACCTGAAAGCCACAGTTTTTCTCTTCACCACCTTTGCCATTTCCTGCTTTTTCCTTCTGCATTTATTCAGTTATTTATTCAGCTTGAGTCCAAAGCTTTTAATTAACAAACAAATAGGTATATTCCTAACACTATTGGTTACAAAGTTAGCCCTTTTCAAAGAAATAATCTTTAGAAAGTGTGATCCAGAAGTTAGTATTCAGAACTGTCAGTCAATAGCAGAGATTGAACTGGAAGTGTTTATGTGGGGAAACTTTCACCTCTAGATTTGTAGGTGGAGAAATCATCATCTCTAGGTGGTCGGTGCTGGAACTCTTCCATTGCATTCAGTAGAGCAACATGAAAGAGGTGCAGATCTGTCATATAATATTGTAAGAGTTGGGGGGGGGAGGGGGACAGAGTTCCTGACCAATTTACTCCTAATTAAGAGGTCTATCATTTGAAGCCCAATATAACAGCATGTTCTGTGACCACGAGCAGGCAACTTTACCTCCCAGTTCTTCAGTCCCTCTCTGCCGTAAAATTGACCAGAATCATAATCCAACTAAACTTGGCTGGGTGGTCGCATCTCGGTCAGCTTATAGTCTTGGATATACACTGTAAACTAAAAATGTGATTCAGCAACTACATACAAAAACAGCAAACTTTTTGCCCTAGCCTGCACCCAGGAAAGACATCAATATTTTCCATAAATTCCCTCAAAGAAGTTTCTCAATATATTTGGAATGGGGGGTTGAAATCTGAACTCCTTTCACTTCTGTCATCTCCCCCTCACCAATTATATTACCGTGTAACTTTTTATCATTGTGACGCATGTCACTTTAACCTGGTAGCAGCTGAACATTTTGACCCAGACTGCAGAAGTAGCTCCCTCTGCTGACTCAGTGTTTGAAAGCTTGATCTACAGTTACTAGCCCTGAGGCCAAGTAGCACAGGTAAGATGATGCTGGTGGTGCAAATGGTGTGGTTCTGTATTGGCTAGGGATGGATGCACTGTTCAAAGAGAAAGGCAAGTACTGAGAGTGCCTCCATCCTGTTACATTCGAGGGGCTGGGGCAGCACTGTAAAAGGTTAGGGCCAGGGGACATACTGTTGGTGAGTAGTTCGATCCCAGTGCAGGGTGGGGCAGATTGTTGGGGAGTTCAGCACAGGGGAGGGGCTGCAGATTGTTGGGGAGGGGATGGATTGTCAGTGGTTGTGTTGGGGAGTTCATGGGGGTAGTGTTGTTGGGGCTTTGTGGAGGAGTTCGTTCAGGGTGGGGAGAGGCAGATTGTTGGGGAGCTCAATGGGTGGGGGACAGATTGTTGCTGGCTGTGTTGGGAAGTTTGCGGGACGGGGGGCAGGAATTGGTGTAGGCTGTGTCAGGGAGTTCCATCAGGGTGGGCAGATTGTTGGAGGGCTGTGCTGGAAAGTTCCTGGGGGGTGAAACTGTTGGGGTCTGTGTCGGGGAGTTATGGGAGATTGTTGGGAGCTGTGTTGGGGAGTTCATGGGGTGGGGGTGGGGGTGGAATAGTTGAGGGCTCTGTGGGGGGTAGTTGGATTAGGGCAGGGCTGATTGTTAGTGGCTGCATCATGGAGTTCCTGTGGGTTGAATTGTGGGCTGTGTCATGGAGTTCATTGGGGGTTTGTTGAGGGCTGTGTCAGGGAGTTCATGGGGTGGGAGATACGGGTGGAATTGTTGGAGGCTGTGTCTGGAAGTTTGATCAGGGCAGGATGGGTACAGCTTGCTGGGGAAAGGTGTTGGGAAGTTCTGTCCCAGGTGATTCAGGGTTGTTCTTATTCTGTTGGGCAGGGGCGGGGCCAGGATTTTAAGAAGGGTCCTGTGGCAATAAAGGGGTGGAGTCAAAGGCATGTGGCTATAAGCAAGACAACATGACGCTTATGGATCCTGCAGTAAATGCACTGCCTGTGCACCCATATACACCTCAGCATCCTACAGGCCTTGTTGCACAGGCTAGTTTGCTTAAATCACTAATACGGGTTGATTTTACCAATATGTTACCCCTCCCCATCTCTTCCACAATACACCGCTATGCTGGTTCCTCATACCCCCATTCCCCTTGTACTAGTAATACTGCTGATTATCCAGCCATGGGTGCACAATGTACCATTTAGCACCTCCACCATATGCCAATTCCTCTGGCTGTAACAGGGCATGGGGGGGTCAAAGCCATGCCACACACAGATGAAATTTAAGGCACTATACTTGTTTTTTTGTGGAAAGAATGAGGTATCTGCATAAAATTGCTGACATAAATTATTTCTGAACATTTCACTCGAGTCCGACAAAGCCCCACATTAACTGCAATCAATAATTATTATTATTATTTTTTTTTTATATTTAACTTTTTCCTCCTCCTGGAGCCGCCCGCCGCCTTGTCCTTCTGCCCGGTCACAGGCCGCCGGCTTCTGCCTCAAAATCGGCTGCTGCCCCCCGATACCCCGTGGCTTACCCCCCACGGGGGCCGTTGACACACTCCCCTTATATGCCAGCGTGGCACTGTAATTAGGTCGGGGTCTCGCCTGAAGGCATATTGAAGCGCGGTGAGCTTCATCCCGACGGCGGGCAGCTCCTCCATCTTTTCTGGTTTTCTCCCTAGGGAGGCGGGTCGTGCAATGGCGCCGCTCGCCCCACCTCCATTCATGCTGAGTGTCGGCTGCGTGGAACCCCTGGTCTCCACCAGGGGTCCCAACCGCACCGATCACTTTCCACACCCTCCCGGAGTAGGAGAGCTGCCCATCCGGACGCTCAATCCTACTCCCCGGCCGGCCCTCTGGCCAGAGCTGGGTCCGTTTCAAACCGGGCGCGCGCGCCATAAGCGGAAATCCAACGCTGCGCCCGACAGGCCGGCTTGCAATCAATAATTATCTGCTGGGCAAACAATCATTAGTAGCACAAGCACTGATGAACAGAAATGCTTCATACTAAGTTACAAACACAGCTCAGCTCATTTGTTTGGCTTCTCTTCATCTTAGTTCTTCAAACCATGTTGCTTCTTTGTGTAAAACTAGTGCTGCAGGGAGACCCCCCCCAACTGCCTGAGTGCCCTCCTCCCAAGTACCAGACTCACATGGCACCAGTCTTACAGCTTGAACCCAGACCACTGAGGCCACTTACCTTAGCCATAACCCAGTCCAGCCCAGGAGTTCTGAGTTCATTTGCTGGTACAGGCCTTTCTTGCTTGGCTGCTCTGGTGTCTGCTCTCCCCTTTACCCCATATACAGTCTGGTCAGTTATATCCCCTCCACACAGTTTCCAAAACATTGACAGGAGCCACAAAGGTGGGGATGTTGTAGTTGGAGGAACTGAAGACAAAAAAGTGCACTTTCTATTTTCAGTCTGGGGGACATCAGGGCCTCCCCAGACTCTCAGGTATACTGGGTAATAGGAAACAGAGCATAGTGAACCATATCCTAAAGCATAGAGAATAACATTGAACTAACGTAAACCACCATATATAACAGGATAACATGTTTTGAGTACAACACTGATCAAATGCCATCTGAACATAGCAGTCACAAGGCCATTGATGGAGAGGTGATGTCAGCTAGCTAATGTAAAAGTAACACCAGCTCCCCTTCATTAGAACAGGGCCACATACTTAGGAGATGGCACCCAACAGACACATTAAGTACCAGGCAAAAAGAGAGATATCGGGGACAGGGAGCAGCAATAAAGAAACAGATCGAGTGCCTAAGAAGAAAAACACCTTATTAAAGCACATATGTAACAAATTTGATACTGGAAGCCAAAGACCACCAGGGTCCCATAGTAATTAAGAAAAAAGATTGCCGTAGGATTTAACTTGTAGAATACATGGTTATAGTCATCCCAGGGAGCAACTGGCAGCCAGCAAGAGCAAGTGGGAGCAAAGTATTTAATGTTGTTATAGAAAGCACGCAGAGAAGATCTCCGTCACGGTTATTATTTCAGATATGCTGAAGCCTGGCAATGCCCAGGTCTCAGTAAAGGTAAGGGCCTGCTGAATGCATCACTCTATGAAAAATTAGCTCTGTTTATGCCCCATCAAAGGGTAGCACTAGCAGGTGGAAAACCAGTTTACTCTGTTCTGGGCCAGCGGGACCTTGAAAGAGCTATGGCAGGAATCTACTGGAGTCACTAGTCTGCTGTTACAGAGATGGAGCAGCTGTTTAAGACTAATCCAAAATGGAAAGAATTAGCCTCCCAGTGTACAAATAACACAGGCACCTGTAATAGATTTCCTTTATCCCAGTGTTAAGACCATTAATTAGGCACTCTGAATCGGTAAAGAAAATATAGGGTAGACAGCACTGCTCTCCCGTCAGTAAGTATTGGAATAAAAAAGGGGGCACTGGAGAGCTGATAGGCCCAGCTACCTCCACCCAGAAGTTAAAAAACACTCCCGACCCCACTCCACCCCGGTACCTACCTCAAGACCAAAGCAAATTAGGTGAAAACTGGCCACACGAAAGGGTCCAAGGCATCAGCTCATGTTGGGGAGCCCCAGGAGTTTGCTAAGGAAAGGTCCTTTGAAAAGCCTGGAGTTGAGCAATTACATCCCTTTTGGCCTCTGTTGCATGGAATTCCTTAGCTGGCCCAGCAGTAGTCTAAGCCTCCATGACAATATGAGCCCCAGTGCATTCTGGAGGTGAGGAGAGCAGCAAGAGTGCCCGTCCAACTATTGCTGGAAGAATTCTGAAATGGCAGCATGCGACTGGCTGACAAGAGACACTGTGCTGGGGTGGTGGTTGGGGGTGGGGTGGAGGGTGGAGTGAGGAGGAGATCAATCCAGCACAGCGCATAGAGGAAGTTCACTTTTAGGAGAGGAAAACAGCAAGCATGATGTAGAGTAAAACTTTATATCTGTGAACTGAATGCAAGTACTGCATTAAAGTACTTTTTGGGGGGGGCAGTGCTCTGCGGAAGGAAACACCATCTGGGAAGGGGAGGTGGAGATACCACACACCACTAACAATTTCAGTGGTGTGGACAACACACCGCATCACTGTAGGAGAAGACAGAGATGAATTCTGTTCAGGGTCCCTTCTTTCTCCCAAAACGCCTGCAGGGCTCCACCCATGTAGCCATAAAAAGAAGATAAATTCCAGCAAAGGCGGCTAAACATTTACAGCTGGTTGCTGTTTGACAAAGATAGTGGTCAGATGAGCTGCTCTGTTTGTAAGTCTTATGCATTCATTCCTTTTAAAAGCACTTGTTACAAGACATCGATCCTAATAAAAGATTCTGGTAGCAGTGCTCATACTGAAGTGTAAAAAAAAAAAGTGCTGTGAATCAAATCAGTTGGCAGTGGCAAAGGCAGTAGATAAGGCTACTGCACAAAGTGATGGGCAACTTAAAGGGCTTTTGAGAACCACAAATTTTGTTGGTGAAAATGAACTGCCCAACACAATGTTTGTCACTTGTTCAGTTTCTGAAGGAAACAGAATGTCCATTTCTGAAAGACTTCAGAACAGATGAGGCTTACAGCATCTATATGAATGCGGCTGGACTGTCTGAAATGCATGAGGCCATTGCACAGATCATGTTGGAGAAGCTGGATGCTGCTGTGAAGAATAGCCCAGTGGTTAGCTTGATACTGGTTGAATCCACAGACATCAGCACTAGCCAGAGACTCAAAGTTTACAGACGATACTTAGACAACAGTACCCCATATACTCACTTTTACAGCAATGTAGAAGTTAGTGATGGAAAGGCTGAGACTACTTATGGAGCACTTTGTCAACTTCTGAATGATAAAGGCATTACAGGTGAAAAAGTTGCTGCTGTCTACTGATGGAGCAGAAGTTGACTGTCTGTCGTCAAAGTGTAGTACAAAAACTAAGAACTGATTATAACCCTGAATTGACTGGAGTACACTTTACAGCCCACTGCTTGGCCTTGTGTGTCAGTGATGCAGCTCAGTCCATGGAACGAGTGCAAAAATATCAATGAGACCTGAGGTCCATTTTCATTTCCTTCAGTAATTCCACTATCAGAGGCAACAGATTGCATGAACAAAGAAACAGCTGGAAAAAACAGTTCTGAAATACTGTCAGCCTCATGCAGTTCGGTGGCTGTCCAATTATGGTGCAGTGTCTGTTGTATACAGGACCCTTAAATCATTAAGAGATGTCTTAGAACACATGTTGTCGTCCAATTCACCTGACAATGACAAAGCAAAAGAGCGGTTGCTGTCTGCATGTCAGTTTATATTTGAGGCTCTTTTTCTTGTAATGCTGGACATTTTGTCATATATTGTGTCTCTTTCAAAATATTTGCAAAGGGAAAATCTTGATTTCTCCACTGTGCTAACAATGGTCATGAGTACTAAAGAGGCTGTGAGGTGTTTAATTGAAAACCCAGGTCCATCAGAGAGACAATTTTTCGATGCTGATCTTGAAGGCAATACATACAAAGGTGATCTCCAGCTTTTGACAACTAAAAAAGCACATATATTAGTGCTTTAATTGATGAACTGGACAGATGTTTCCCCTGAGAGACCTTAGACATATTAAGCTGTTTCTCCATTTTAGACCCAAGAAAGTTGCAGTATCGAAACAACAGCATCCAAATGATTTTAGTACGTATGGAGAAGACTAGCTAAACGCTTTCACTTTTCTGACCTAGCTACAGAATCTGCAAAAAAGAAATTCCTTTTACTAAAACTGATTATGGTTTCAAACAGTGGCGGACATAAGGGGGGCTAAGGGGCTGAAGCCCCCTATCTGACATCCTCTGCTATACAATTGGGTGTTCAGTAGCAGCAGCAGCAGCAACATGTTTCTTAAACTACAGCATAACATGCTGCTGCTTTCCTGACTTCATAAGCAGCATGGGCTTTCTTGTCCCAGCCTTCACTTTTAAGCCAGCTAGACACGACAGGACCAGAAAAGAGTACCGATCGGTGCAGGCACACATGACAACAGGAGGTAAGTTTAAATAATTTAAACAACTTACCATCTGTTGTTATGCACACCCAAGGTCACGAGATTGGTACTCTTCCAGCTCCATGGAAGTTACTGGCCGTCCTGAGTGCTGACATATGGAGGTGAGTCAGCCTGCAGACTGGGCAGGACATGCTGGTTGGTGGTGGGTCTTGGGTCATCTCATGAGTAAGTAGATGATATCACAGTTGGAATGCACATGGCACTATACCGTGCGTGTTGTTCTTCTGTTGTCCACGTGGTACAGTGCTGGTATGTTGTAAATGAGTGTGCTCATGCTGGCGCTTCTGATAGTGTGACTGTCATCATGGCTTAAGGAGCTGGCTGTCACTGCAGACAAGTGACTGTGCCAACTTCAAGTTAGCTTTTCTCTTTGTTACAACAGTGCTGCCCCGTATCTTAAAAATTCAAATAAAACAAAACAAAAAGATCACTGATCAAAAACAAAAAGTGAATATTTTGAATTTACAGCATCAGCTATGGGGAGGGAGGGGACGGGGTGGGGCTCTCAGAGGCCAGAGATAGCCTGCTGCTCTGCTGTCTGTAGTGACAAACTGGGCAGGAACTGGGAAACAGAATTTGTAAGGGAGCTGAGGGAGACTGAGGAGCGAGTCAAAAGTTGTGATTTAAAAATAGAGATAAAAAAAGTGCAAGGAAAGGCTAACTGGTAATGATTTTGCAGGAGTCAGGACTGCAGGCAGGAGAGAGTGTGAGCCTGCCCTGAGGGAATGAGGAGAGCCTGCCTGACTGACTCAGACAGCAATGTGCAGTCCTAAATAACTGAAAAGAAAAAATCTGTACCATATTATTTTCCTTCACTGTACTAAAGGCAAATAGAGCAGAGGGGGAGTAACTTCACAGACAAATTTTGAATTAGACTAAATGATCTCTGCTGCTACAGGTTTTGTAGGACAGCGAGAGAGAGAGAGAGAGAAAGAGAGAGAGAGTGGTGTAAGGAGGGAGGCAGGAGCTTCATCATCATCATCCACCTGTCCCCAGTACAGGGGTATTGCCCATTCAGTTTGATAGTGTCAAAATTATTTCATTCTCTCAGCAAGTATTGGGTCTCAAACCAATTTACCTCAGCTGTGTGCTGACTACAGTGTGGCTGTTTTTGTGTGCAAATTCCACAAAGATATAACCTTTCTGTTTCCAAGTGAGGTCTGATGGACCATATAGCCAGTACAGTGGGTACTGCCCTCGCCCGGCCCCACCGGTTCAGTTTGATTGTGCTGAAATTACCTCATTCTCTTAGTCAGTATTGGGTCTCAGATCAATTTTATCTCAGCTGTGCGCTGACTAGAGTGTAACTGTTTTTTTTTTTGTCATTTCCACAAAAATGTAACCTTTCTGTTTCTGAATGAGTTCTGATGGACTGTATAGCCAGTACAGGGGGTACTACCCCCCACTCAGTTTGATAGTGCTGAAATTGTCTCATTCTCTCTGTCAGTAGTGGGTCTCAAACCAATTTATCTCATCTGTGTGCTGACTACAGTGTGGTTGTTTTTTTCCATTTCCACAAAGATATACCCATTCTGTTTCGGAGTAAAGTCTAACGGACCGTATAGCCAGTACAGGGGGTACTGCCCAGTTAAGTGTGAGACTGTCAACACGATAGTACAGTATATAAAACCTTTCATCTATTTCTTCTTATTCATATTCATAGGTTTCATAGGTTTTCCAGAGCAGAGAAGACCTAAGTCCATAGTGCTCACCATTTAGTAGTACCCCCTGATGTTTTTACTTATTAAATAATTGTCTAGTCTATGCTTAAATTCTTCACAGGTATTACTTGCCGCCACCTCCGTGGGTAGACCATTCCATATCTTTTGTACTCTTATGGAAAACCAATGTTTCCTTTTGGTGGATCGATATCCCTTGCCTGTAATTTGCAAGGGGTGCGCTCTCATGTTGTAATTTTAATTTTTGATTTCAAGGCCCAGCTGGTCCCACAGAGCAGGGTCTGAAAGTGCTTTAATAACCAGACACATATCCCCTCTTAACCTGCAGTATTCCAGAGAGTAAATTCCCAACTCCATCAGCCTAGCCTCATATTTCTGATCCCCTATATCACTAATCAGTTTAGTTGCCCTTCTCTGTACTCTCTCAAGTGCTTTAACTTCAGTCTTTCCACCTGGGGCTCAGAACTGGGCACAATACTCCATATGGGGTCTCACCAGGGAACTATAAAGGGGGACTATTACTTCCCTGTCTCTGCTCTTGATATGTCTTCTGATGCAGTTTAAAATACAGCTAGCCTTTTTGACTACTTGGTTACAGTGTAGTTTACAACTTAAGTCATTAGATATTCTTACACTGAGATCCCTTTCGTCCGTAACTTCCCTCAAGGTTATTCCATTTAATCTATACCTATGCTTGTGATATTTTGTCCCCAAATGTATCACAGTGCATTTGTCAGCACTGAATGTAAGTTTGTGAGTGTTCGACCACTCCTCTAGTTCACCCAAGGCTGATTGTAGTGTGTCTGCATCCTTACTATTGTTTACTGTGAGGCCCAGTGTGATGTCATCTGCAAATTTAGACACCCAGACCTCCTCTTTGGGTTTCATGGAGGAAATATAGATAATAAATAAGCTGGGCCACAGTATGGAACCCTGCGGGACTCCACTAGTGACCTCAGACCAATCAAAATATGCCCCTCTAATGCACACCCTTTGCTTCCTATCGGTCAACCAGGATGCTATCCATTTGCTGATGTTACCCTGAATGCTGTGGTCAATTAGGGCGTCAACAATTTCCCCATGTGGGACTTTGTTGAATGCCTTGGAGAGGTCCAGAAAAATAACATCCACAGACATTCCTTCATCCAATGCACTGCTGACCCTACTGTAGAACTCCAGGAGGTTTGTCTGGCAGGAACGTCCCTTGGTAAAGCCATGCTGTGTGTGGTCAATATCCCCCCTTAACTGCATAGATTGTGCAATGTGGTCCTTGATGATCCCTTCTAGTACCTTCCCCAGGATAGCTGTCAGGCTTAGAGGCCTGTAATTCCCAACTTCCTGTTTGGAACCCTTCTTGTGTATGGGCACCATCTCTGCCTGTCTCCATACCTCCAACACCTCTCCTAGATCTAGGGATTTCTGAATTATGGCTGTGATTGGACCTGAAATCTCACTTGCAAGTTCCCTGATGATTCTGGGATGCAGCCTATCAGGCCCTTTTGCATTATTTTGGTCTATTTTGAGTAACCTCTCTCTAACGTTGCTGTGGTCTATGACTAGGCAGGTTTTACCCGTTACTGGTAGGTGATTTTTGGTTCCCCTGGATTTGTCATTAAAGACTGATGTAAAGAATGTATTAAATTGCTTGGCCATTTGATTGTTATCAGTGAGAGTTGTGGCATCCTCATTTGTTAGTGGTCCAATAATTTTGGCCCCACCCCTTTTATTATTTACATAGGAAAAGAAGGATTTATGGTTATCCTTCACTTTGCTGACTAGTTTTTCCTTGCCTGAGCAGTCGCCCTTTTTGCTGTCTTGAGTGTTTGGTGACATAAATCCCAACAGGCCTGTTGTCCACTATTCTTAGACCTTGCATATGCTTTATTCTTCCTGTTAATGCATTTTTAACTGTGGCTGTCATCCATGCTGGTGATGTCCTACGATAATCATATTTCCTTCTACAAGGCACATGCTTCCTTACTTTTACTTACTTACATATTAAAAAAAGATAACTGTTTAAGAGCACAGACAGTGCTGTAACTCCCCTCTTTGTTAGAATAAACTTTACCCCACTATGCAACATATTTTGTTCCAGTGTAACACATGAATAAACATACAGACTATGCGTATAGTGCTGCACACCCCTACCATGCCCTGAGTGCATGTCTTCCTTCCTTCACTGAAGTACCAAGGGGTAATTTAAACAAATAGTTGTTGTCTGTCCCCATGACAGCCACATTTCCTCATTCTGCTTTTTTTTAGGTCAGTTCACATCACTGATTTCACCTACGTTAACGTAGTCCACCTTATAAATTTAGTCCCACTGTTTTGTGACTGACTGTTTATAAATACAGTATTATAATTCAATAAACACTGTTATTACTTTTCTTATGCCAAGGTGTAGAAAGTCCTTAAGCTTTTGTATTTCTCTCACACATAACTTATCTCAAAATGCCTAAAACAAAAAGAAAAAAGGTTATGTGTCTGGAATGTGATATAGTATTTGACAATGGCTACAGAAACAAGCATAACTTAACAACGCATGGTGAGCTCCTGAAAGCAAGGAAAGTTATTTGTTACAAACTACATATATCTCATCCAGTGATTGCTAGCTTTTCTGGTGGTACAAGTGGGACTACATCCATAACCCAAGCAGATAGTGAGAAGAACCAGAACCTAAATTCTAATGAATCATCAGATTCTGAGACACCTTACTGTAGTGAACTGCCTGTTCCATCAGTGGATGTGTCAACAATAATTGCTACACATACGTCTGCTTGTTCTGTAGTATGTAGTAATAAAATAAGCGATCAAAGTACTGCTGAAAAACCTGATGATATTCTGGACACCTGTGTTGGGGATGTCACTGAAACAGAGGAATGGGACCTTGACAGTGGCAACTCTTCATTTATTGTTAATGTCAGACATGATTCTGAATCTGGTGAGCCTTGCATTGATGTGGATACTAGTGAGCCAAATAAGGATGACGTTGATTGCTCAGATGAGCTGCCACTGTCTATTGACACACATTCTGAAAATGAATATGATGATAGTGTAACAATTTGCCATGGTATTTTAAGTGGGGATGCAAGATCTCAGGTGGTGCTTGAACCCGCTGATTGGCCTCCAGTAATGCTTCCTTCGCCGAGATCAATTTTTGCAAATGCAGGGCCCATTCAACCTGAACCACTGTAAGTAAATATCCAATGATATATGATTTTGCTCGTAATCAATTTAGAACATTTCAAAATGATTGGTACTATAACATCAGTGGAGTAATAGGAAAATGTGTTAAATGAGACCGGTTAGAATACAGTATATCCAAAAATTCTATGTTCTGCTTTCCGTGCATGTTTTTTGGAAAGACAAAATCGTGGTATAATCAAGGTGGTGTTACAAATTTTCATAAAGCTCTGGAGTTTATTGTTACACACAAAATGTCAACTCGGCATGAAGAAAATGTACTAGAGTGGAGGTTGTTTCAAAATCAGAGTGCACATGTGGATAAATTACTGTGTAAGCAAGCTGATCAAGAAAAGGAGATGAATCAAAAGATTCTCCAGCCAGTAATAAAGACTGTATGGTACCTTGCATCTTATGAGGATGCCATTTGAGGGGCCATTGAGAAAATATTGGTGAAGATTTTGGTGGCAAATTTTTGTATTTAAACTCATTGCTGAATATGAGCCTTTACTCCAGTCACATTTGCACACAATTTCTGAGTTAAGACAGGAAGGTATGTTCTTCCTTTATACAATCTTACACATACTTGTATTAAATTACAGCATACTAGAAGTACAACCATGACTGCTCATATTTCTGTTTTGTATCTACTCCTTTAACCCCTTGAACCATAACATAGAAGCATAGAAACATAGAATTTGTCGGCAGATAAGGTCCACTTGGCCCACCCAGTCTGCCCATTTCCCTACCTAATGGATAAGCTGCAGATCCTAGTTAACCAGCAGCCTACTTTTTCCCTATCCCTACCCCCTAGAATTGCCTTATGACTGTCCCATGCATGCTTGAATTCCACCACTGTTTTTGACTCCACAACCTCCTCCTCCTTCCATGTATCCACAACCCTCTCTGTGAAAAAATACTTCCTTACATTACCTCTGAGTCGCCCCCCCCATCTTCAAATTGTGCCCCCTTGTCCTTGCACACCTCTTTTTCTGAAAGATGCTACCCTCTTGGACTTTGTTGATTCCCTTGAGGTACTTGAAGTTTCTATCATGTCCTCCCTCTCCCTCCTTTCCTCAAGGCTATACATATTAAGCTCCTTAAGTCTCTCTTCATATGTCTTCCAGTGCAGACCCTGTACCATTTTAGCTGCCCTCCTCTGGACAGCTTCCATCCTGTCTATGTCTTTGTGGAGATTGGGTCTCCAGAACTGCACACAATACTCCAGATGGGGTCTCACCAGCTGTCTGTACAGAGGGATAACAACTTCTCGTTTTCTACTGGTGATGCCTCTCCCTATGCATCCCAGTATACCCCCAGCCCTCCTTACTGCCCTCTCACATTGCTTGCCCACATTTAGGTCATCTGATATGACTACCCCCAGGTCCCTTTCCATTTTTGTTGTTGTTAGTATCTCACTCCCCATTGTGTACTCTTCCCCTGGGTTTTTGTTTCCCAGGTGCATTACCTTGCACTTCTCAACATTGAATCTAAGCTGCCATACATTTGACCATTCCTCTAACCTTGCCAAGTCCCTTCTGTCCTTTCCACCCGACCTTGTGCATCAACTCTGTTGCAGATCTTTGTGTCATCTACAAAGAGACATACTTTTCCTTCCAGTCCCTCTGCAATGTCGCTAATGAAGACATTGAAGAGACGAGTCTAATACTGAACCCTGCGGTACCCCACTAGTAACCCCCCCTTTCTTCAGAGTGGACTCCATTTACTATTACCCTCTGTGTCCTGTTCTCCAGTCAATTCTTTACCCAGGCTATCATCTTGGGACCCACTCCCAGGTCGGCTAACTTGTATATTAATCTTTTGTGTGGGACTGTGTCAAATGCCTTGCTAAAGTCTAGGTAGGCCATGTCCACAGCCCCTCCTTGATCTACTACTTTGGTCACCCAGTCAAAGAAATCTATTAGATTCATCTGGCATGACCTTCCCACTGTGAATCCATGCTGTCTTGGGTCCTGTGCCCCTCTGGCCTTTTAGGTACTCGACAATTCTTTCCTTCAGAAGTGATTCCATCATTTTCCCTATCACTGAGGTTAAACTAACAGGTCTGTAGTTTCCCGCTTCTGCCCTGCTCCCACTTTTGTGAAGTGGAATCACATCTGCCCTCCTCCAGTCCTCAGGTACCACCCCATCCTCCCATGATTTATTAAAGAGGGTAGTCAGTGGTGTCACTAGTTCTACCCTTAGTTCTTTTAGAATTCTGGGATGAATCCCATCAGGCCCCATTGCTTTGTCCACCTTCAGTTTTAAGGTTCTTTCAGAACTCTTTCTTCTGTAAATGGGCTGGTATCAACTTCTGTATCCAGAGTGTTTCTATTGTTTGTTTAGGTACCTCCCTCTTCATTTGTAAATACTGAGCAAAAATATTTGTATAGTATCTCTGCCTTTTCACCGTCACCCTCTGCCCACCCCCCCTCTCCTTTATTAAGCCTCACTATCCCTCCCTTTGTCTTCCTACACTCCCTGATGTACCTATAAAAGATTTTATCCCCCTTCTTAACTGAGTTGGCTGTCTTTTCCTCGGTTTGGGCCTTTGCTGTTCTGACTGCCTTCCCAACTTCCTTTTGCTTTAACTGATACAATTCTGTCTTCTGCTCCTTCTGTGATTCCTTGTACTTTCTGAATGCTTTCCTTTTCTCTTAAAATTGCCATATTTTCTCTCTATCATACAGATTGTACTGCTACATATTGTTTTCTCAACATTTGTTTTCCCCTTTAATATCAATGTATAATACATCAGACAACATATTTTTCCCCTTCTCTCATTAAGAATTTATGTAAGTGTATATTAGAGAATGTAATGTATTTGTATGCATAAACACAATAATTACAATAAAAAGATTAACTGCAAAAAGACAGGAAGGTATAAAGACAAGAACGCAATATCTTTCACCTACAATACAGAATAATATATTGCTTGCAGCTATTGCTCTAATAACAGATATGATCTTACATGATGCAAGACAGTCACCAGTTTATATAGTTGATGAAATAAGTGATGTCTCTCTTCAGGAGCAGTTATTGCTTGTTGTCAGATACTTTCACTAGATTTCTCAGTTGGAGAAAGCTTTTTAGGCTTCTACCCATTAACAAACACTACTAGGGAAGGAATCTTTGAAAATTTTAAATCTACACTTTAAGATTTCTGCCATTTTGATTAAAAAAAATGTATGGTCAGGGCTATGACGGGGCAATAAATATGTCAGGCCAATTCAGGGGAGTGCGGACTTGCGTTAGTGAGATTTCACCAACAGCTTTGTATGTTCACTGCTTGGCCCATGAACTGTCACTCAGTTTAACTGACACAGCAACATCCTGCAGAATAACTAGTGACATGTTTGCACAACTTCATATTTTGTAGTCAACTTTTGCAAATGGTCCAAAAAGAAGTGATCATCTAAAAGAAGTCTGACAAGTGATAAACTTGGGGGCTGATGTTGGTGGTTATAAGCAGCTAGTCTCTCTCTGCACAACTCATTGGTATGCATGTGAATATAGCCTGGAAGCTGTAAAAATTCATACGCTCCCCTTTTGCAAACCTTTGAGAAAATGAAACAGTGTCCTACTGCTTCATCAGATGCCTTGAAGTCGCACGTCAAAGCTGTGATTCTAAAAATGAAAAAGACTGATTTCATCATTCACCTTTTTGCACTTCAAATCCAATTTTCTAAAATAAATACAGTCTCCATGTGCCTACAGTCTCCATCTATCCATATTGCTGATGCTCTAGATGAGGTAGAAATACTGAAAAATAGCCTTTCAGAAATGAGGTCAGATGAACACTTTGAAGATATCTGTACTGCTTCTGTGAAATTTGCAGAAACATTCAACAGTGACTTTAACCTAGACATTAACTTTAGTGTGGTTTATTGCAGGCGACAGAGGCAAAGGAGTGTAGTAGACAGTCAAAGCAATAAAGAGCCTTTGAAAACTGACTCTTACTACAACGCAATTGACACCATTGTCAGTGCCCTTATTGCTAAGTTGCCCAAAATGACCATCATTAAATCTCATTTTACACAAAAATGCTTTAATAGTTCCACCACAGAGGAATGAACACTGCTGACACAGACATTTCACGTACATACCTTGACACTAATTCAGAGCTTCTCATTTCAGATTCACAGCTGGTATGTAAAGTACAGAAGCTTCAAGTCTTGCATCACATCAGATCTTCAATTTCATTCATGAAAATGGCTTACAAGCATATTCAAATTTTATGAAATGCAGCATGTACTTAAATATCCACCCTGTTACAGTGGCATCATATGAGCGTTCATTCTCTAAAATGAAGCTCTTCAAAACACAGTTGAGAAACACAGTGTCTTAGGAAAGACTCCGGCACCTCCCAGTCATAAATATTAAAAGAAACATCTCAAAAGCATACCTCTGGATGCCGTTCTTGACAAATTCAAGGGCATGAAACAAAGAAGAATGTTGCTGTGCATTTTCCAGCAGTTGATACTCTGGTCTTTTCCAAATTGCAACTACATTGCATGTGACATTAAAGATATTTAATTTCTTGTCTTTATACCTTTTCACGCTGTACTGCAACAACCTCAATCATATTCTGCAGATTTCAGAACAGACATTTGCCTTTATAAATGTTGCTTACACACTGACTTTGGCATTGACCTTGTCAAAATTAAGATGGGTGGCAACATGCCACCCCAGATGGTTGCCACCCATCATGATTTTATGCTTGAAAAAATTCCAAGACTGCTTCACAGTTCATGAAAAACACATATATTGGGAGGGCTAAAGCCCGAGGTTCAATGTGGGGGAACAGCTCCTCTCACATCTCCAATAAAGGCCAACCTCCTACAGCAGTTCCCTGCTTAGTGCAGTATGACACACCACCCCTTGGCATGTGCTGAGCTCCTGCATGGCTTATGGGACTGGGCCTCCTGTTCTTCCCTGCTTGTTAAAACCCTTCCCCCTCCTTTGTTCTCTCCCCCTGCCTCTCCTTCCTGCTTTCCTCCTCCTGCCCCCTCGCCGTTCCCCCTCTTTTTGTTTTTTCTTTCTCCCTTGTTGCTGTGGTTGTTCGTCTCCTCCCCAGTTCTTGTTGTCTTCCCCTCCTGTCTCCCATCTGGTTCCTCCCCTTTGCCACCGTCTCTCTCCTCCCTTCCCCGTACCTTACTTTGTGCTGTCCTCCACTGTTTTCTGTTGTTTCCTCCTGGCTGAGTTGCTCCCTTGGTTCCCTGTCCTGATCTGACCTTCCCCTTCCATCCTCTGTTCTGTCCCCCCAGCTGTTGGGTTCATGCTCATGCCTCCTGTGCAACTCCAGTCCATCCTGCTTCCATTCCCCAGTTCCCCCATAGCGGCTTTGCCACTTCTGTCTGTGGATGCTCTCTGGGCCCCAAGCTTCCTTATTGCACTCTGTGGGGTTCCTGCAGCAGTCTTGGTACGTCTCCCCTCTGCCTGTAATTTCTCTGATATCTTTCTGGTGTCCTTCAGGACCAATTTTTCCAGTAAGTTTGCTTACCCCTCATTACATCTCTGACACCCTAATGACTCCCACCAATGTTGTCCTGATTGTTTCCCCTTTCTCCATTCTGGACTTCTTTTGGCTCACTTCCTCGAATTGAGTGGTGGGGTTCTGCAACCTACAGGGTGGTCTTCTTTTGTGCTGTTGCCCTATGTTTCTGCATTTGGGTCCCCCATGTGTTCCATGCCAAATGGAATGCCTGCTTTTTCCTTTTGGACCCCAGACTCTGTTCTGCCACTGTTCTGCACCTGACTGCTGCACAAACCTCCCACTGACTCTGGCAGTCTCGTTGATTCCTTTTCCCTGACACTGTTGCCTCCCACTATCGGAGTTGTGCATGCATCCCCCCCAGACCCCTTTTCACCTCTGTCCCTTGTGTTTTGGAGTCATGCGCATTGCTGTGGATTCTTGCGCTTGCTGCATGTGGTCCCTGTCTGAGGAATTTTCCTGCACTTTTCCCTGTTGCCTACTTGCTTGACTGCAACTTTTACCAAACAAGCAAATGAACAACCACACATATCATAAAAATTAAAAATTATTATTTTCTCTCCATCTGTCCCATGGCTCTGCTTGTCTGACCCTGCTCTTTCCTTTCCAGACTGGCTCCCCCTTCCCTGCTGCTTTGTTTTCCAGCCCCCCCATCCCCAATTCTTGCCTTTGTCCCATGTTCCCCATTGTTTTCTTTTGAGCTTCTCAATCCTCACACAGGCATTCCATCTTCATCTCCAAGTCCCTTCTACCATACTAATCCTGTGCCACCCCTGGCCTGGTCTGGCACCTTCATTTCCTCAGTGTTTCTTCCCCTCAGCCAGCTATTTCAATCAACCCTTCCCTAACGGTTTCTGCCTGACACCTGTGCTGCTTATACCTTACAATTTCTTAATCCCAGCATTCCTATACCCTGCCCAGCCTATTATTTCAGTTACCTTGCCTAACCCTGGTACTTCCTAACCTTCTAGCATGCCACTTACCCACAACACTCACGCACGCTCCTTTTCCCATGACCCTTATAGCGTTCACTGAGTCCTGCACCATTAGCACTCCTCCTATATTTCATATTGTTTGGGATTATCCATTCTATGCCACTACTGTATTTTTGCTTCATGTACTCCAATATGCCTATGGCTTGTCCTTTCCTAGGACCTTGCCTGTACTGGAGCATCTTTTCAGGTTCCTATCCTATCACCATTCCAATTGCTGTTTGGTTTCACTATGCTCAACTTGTGACTCCCCTGTTATTCCTACAGTGGGGGATGGGGGGGCACTGGGGCTCCAATTAGCAGGAGCATGCCTTATGTCAGCTGCTTGATTTTGCCCTGCCTTCTTGCCTACATGGCTTCAGCTACCCTTGCATATCTCACTACCCTCACAACCTACCTCGCTTCAGACATTCATTGCAGTCCAGTACTGTGCTGCATGCTCCTCACTGGATTACCCTATCTCCACCTTCATGGCACTTCAGGTACTCTTCCTCCTTCCAGTCTCTAACTTCTTACTTACTACCATCCCTATGTCCTGTTTCTTTTGTTTACCTACTTTTTACTATGCAGCTGTCAGCTGCCCATTCCTCACTAAGCCCATACCAGCAGTTTGACAGCCTCCTCCCTAACTCTGCCTACTGAGGCATAGCAGTGCAGGTAGGCTTCATGTGTCTACCGGGGATAAGAGCCTGTTTCCTCAACCTCCAGTCTCAACCAGTTTATACCAGCCAACTTCTGACAGTCTCCGTCCCTAACTCTGCCTGGTATGGCATTGAGTGAAGGTTAGCTCGCCCCTACTACCAGGGATGGGAGCCTGTGTCATCAAGCTATAGTTTCAACCAACTACATTCTCTACCTGATACCCGGTTGCCACATTCCCTTCAGGAACGGGGCCACTATATCCCATTTGCCTCCAGTCTCCTACCTCACCCACCTACATCCCATATCTCCATGGAACTGGTGTGCTTGTCTCCACCTTTGTTCTCCTCACATTCTGGACCCCACCAATTTGTTCAGTCTTCATCTCCACTTGGTCCATCGAACTGCTGGACTTCTTGTTGCTTGCTTTCCACCTTCTCCCATGCCCCTGTGCATCATGGCTATGGCTTGCCTTCCGGCTCAGCCTCCTCCAGTCTCCAGACCTTCAGTTCCATACTGCCATCTCCTCCCTCATTGCTACTTCGGATGATTCTGTTTCCCTATTGCCTTCCTCATGGACATGTCTGCCTGCATTCCCCCTTGCTTCCTGCTGGATATGTACCATTTGCTCATCTTCAAGGATGTGTGCCTGAGGCCTTCTGCAGTTTTCCCCTTATGCTGTCCTTGTCCCATCCAGAGGTCTTCCATCAGCAATTCCTGTACAATTCCCTATCAGCACTTCCACTTCGCCATCTCCTTCAGAGGTGGGAACCTACTCCCCATCACTGCTGCACCATGCTACCAACTATTCCAGTTTGCCATCCCCTTCAGAAGTGGGAATCTTCTATGCATCACTGCTGCCCTTTTACTGTCAGCAATGCAAGTTTGCCGAACCCATTCCCCATCACCGTTGCACCTTTGATGTCAGCAATTTATGTTGGCTATTTTCTTCGGACATGGGAATCTCATACCCCATCACTGCACCACCTTTTGCTATCAGTATTTTATGTTCGTCATCTCCTTTGGAGGTGGGAACCTCATGCCTCAGCTTCGCAACACCTTGTATCTGGATTTGCTTCTTGGTCATACATGGATCCAGCACCTGGAGCTTGTTGCAGCTTTCTTACATTCTGTTCTGGTATGCTGTGGTACTTGCCCCCAGTTCTGTACCTTCCCTGCACCTGCTGATGTCAGTACTGCCTGGCATCTGCTGTCTGCTTATCCAGCTCCATCCTTCAGTCAGTAGTCTTCTGCTTTGGACGTTTTCTTTTTTTTTTTTAATTTAAACTTTATTGATATATTTCCCTTTATAAAGGGCAGTTACAGCGGAACAAAATGTGACATACCACATATACAGAAAGAACTGCCCAGCCCGCCCTCCCGCCCATCCCCCTTACAGCAGTAACAGGACCCTATAACCCTAAAGTGCAGCTATTGTTTCCACTGGTCATATGAGAAAGACTGAGGTGTGGCTTAATCATAAGTGAGACAATGAGAGTAAGGAGTGGAGGCGATCCCATATTTTAATATGAGCTACAAGTCTATTATGAAGGCTTGTGGTTGCCTTTTCTGTTCGGAGATTAGCAATGATTTCATGTAACCACTCTTGAAAAGATGGGGTCGATTTGTCTCTCCAATGGCGTAAAATGAGTTTCTTAACAGATAGAGCAATCATGGAAATATGAAATTTCCTGATTCTGACCCTGACAAGGGACATGTCCCCTAGAAGACATATCTCAGGAATAAAGTACTCCTGAAGGCCCAGAAGGGGGTCCAGAGACATCTTGATTGAATTCCATAGAGGGGAAACTTTGGGACAGGACCAAAACATATGAAGGAGCGTTCCTTCTTCCTGCATGCACTTAATAGATGTACTAGAATTTGAGAAACCCCATTTTTTTAGTTTAACAGGGGTACAATACATATTATGTAATATATGGTATTGCATGAGACTCAATCTGTCCTGGGAAACATATTTATGACAAGATATCCATAGGGATTGCCAATCCAACTGGTATTGAGGAAGGAGTGAGTTCCAGAATCTAGTAGGGCCAAAGGAATCCCCGTATTTTTTATGATACAACACTCTGTATAATTTAGATACAGTGCTTGAAGATCCAGACAGTAGGGAGATTTCAGGTATCAAGGCTGACACCTTCTGGGAAGGGGGAGTATTCCCCAGGACTATTGTGAGTAGGTGTCTTAACTGCATAACCTTAAAGTGAGATGAAACTGGAATAAGAAATTTTTCAATAATTCCACCTGGGTACAACCAGTGTCCTTCCCCATCCACCAAGGAAAGCAGTTTTCCGTCACCTAATTGGGGCAACCACTTACTGGGAATCTGTTTCCTGTTGATAGTAAAGGATGGGGAGTTCCAAATGGACTGAGCTAAGTCCGTCTGGGGGGAGTAATGAAGAAATGAACATAACTGTGCAAAAACTCTTAAAAAGATACCTACTGTAGGACAGTCAGCTGTCTTTACCTGTGACAGTTTGAGGTAAAATAGGGTTAATGGGTCCAGGCATTTAGCTTTAATTACATCTAATTCAATCTTAAGCCATACTGGTTGTTCCATTTCAGGGCCCGGGGATATCTATCTCACGCATTTTACTAGGTGACTGGCCCAGTAGTATAATGCCATATGGGGAATCCGCAGCCCTCCCTCAAATTTTGGGGCAACTAGTTTATAATAAGCCAAACAGGGGTATTTATCAGCCCAAATAAATCTAGTAAATATATCATGCAATTTTTTAAACCAGCGTATAGGGATAAAAGTATTGAGAAGGGATGGGGGTAGAAAATTCTAGGAAAGACATTCATCTTAATTATATTAATCCTGCCCCATAATGATATGGGAAGTTTAGACCATCTGTCAAGGTCGTGAATAATAACCTGTGAGAGAGAATCCAGGTTATCCTTAAACTATGTTGAGGGGTTACGGGATAACTTAATGCCCAAATACCTAAATGCTCTAGGAGTCCAGCATAAGCCTAGGGGACTAATATCGTTCTTGAATACCTTGTGGTTTAATGGGAAAAATAAGGATTTACTGGTATTCAGCTTGTAATTAGATAGCTCGCTGAATCTTGCTATTTCATTCAGTAAGGGCGGTATTGATGAAACCGGATGGGAGAGGTGTATCAACAAATCATCTGCATACGTAGTGACTTTAATTTCATGGCGCCCAACCCAAATACCTTGTATAGAGATATTTTTGAGAATGTTTTGAATGAGGGGTTCCAAATATAAATTAAATAACAGAGGCGATGGGGGTAACCCTGCCTAGTACCTGAATGGAGTGGGAAGGAGTTAGAGAAAGCCCCGTTAGCTGAGATTCTTGCTGTAGGAGATTTATATAGTGCAGCGACCCAGGCTATAAGTACCAGAGGGAATTTGAAGGCACTCAATACCTTGAACAAAAAACTCCAATTTACCTGATCGAATGCCTTCTCAGCGTCCAGAGAGACCAGGCCTGCGGGGAACTCGGCATCTCTGGTAGCCGAGAAGACATGAGATAACGCATGCAAGTGGTCTGCCGATGAGCATCCTTTCATAAATCCTACCTGATTCATGCCTATTAACTCAGGGAGTACCACGGATAGCCTATTAGCTCAAATCTTTGTGAGAATTTTAATGTCTTGATTTAGGAGAGATATAGGCCTATAACTTTGGACAAGCTCCAGGTCTTTGTCTGGTTTGGGGAGAAGTACTATCAAGGCTTCAAAGAGGTGACAATCAACCTCCATCCCGGAAAGAATATGATGAAATAATCTATTAAGTGTTGGTAGTAAGAGATCTCGAAACGTCTTGTAGAAGAGGGAAGAAAATCTGTCAGGACCAGGAGCCTTATCTGAAGGTAAACCATTGACAACCTCAGCAATTTCTTCCTGTGATATAAAAGAGACAAGAGAGTCTTTGTGACGTGCTGGGAGGGAGGGCAGGCGGGAGTCTATCAGATACTTCTCCACGCTTACAGGGCTGGGGGAGTGCTCCATGTCCCCGTACAGCGTTTTGTAGTATACTGCAAACTCTTGAACTATCTCGGTAGGAGATGTTTTCAGAGACCCATCAGCTGACGCCCTGATAGAGGGGATGAATCTCACAGATTCTTGTTGCTTGATATGGAGTGCCAAAAGGCACCCCGCCTTCTCTCCTGATCAGTGTAACTAGCTTTAATAGTATTATGATAGCTAACCTTTTCCTGGAGTAACTCTAAATATCTATCTCTCAACAATAGGAGCTTCATCCTATCTTCTTCTGAAGTATTAGCCAAAACATTAATTTCAAGTACCCGAATTTGGGATAATAATGATAATAATTCCCTCTCCCTAGCTCTTTTCCTAGTCACTGCCATACTAATAGGGATGCCTCTCATGTAGGCCTTAAAAGTCCCCCATATAATGTCCGGTTTTGCACTATTTAAAGGGTTGGACAAAAAAAGGCCTCATGTGTTCCCTTATGAGTTTACAATATTTAGAATCTTTAAGCAATTGATCATTAAGTTTCCATCTTGTTTCTCTCTTTGAAACATCCTGAAATGCCAGTTTACACAACACCAAGGAATGATCGGAGACAGGACCAGGTTGGATCGACGAGGTCCTGACCCCAGGCAAGAGAGTCTGAGAAATGAAAATGTAATCAATGCGGGACTGCGAGCCGTGCACCAATGACCTGTAGGTAAACTCCTTGGAATCCGGATATAGGACACGCCAGACATCACAGAGCCTGCATTTATCCAGTAGGTCTCTAAAAGCCCTCTGACCTGGAGAACCCCCCCCCCGATCCACCACTTGACCTGTCGAGATTTGAGTCTACGACTTGATTAAAGTCACCCCCCAGAATAATCCTTATAGGAAGGAAAGGCAGGATTATATTTATAAGTCTCATGAAGTACCCAGGGTCATCTGCATTAGGGCCATATATGCTGCCCACTAACAATGGTACTGACCAGAGAGTACCTATAACTAAAACGAACCTACCCTCAGGATCCTTGATGACTTGTGTAGAAACAAAGGGAATGCCCCTGTTAATAATAAGCATGACCCCACAACTATTGGAGGAGCCTTGAGCCTTATACACCGTTCCCACCTGTTGTCTCCTCACTTGTGAGGCTTCCGTTTCCAATAAATGCGATTCCTGTAGGAAAGTTATCTGAGAGCATAGTAGGCTTAAATGTTTAAGAACCTGATATTGCTTAGATTTTTTCCTGATCCCCTTAACGCTCCACATTGCAAAAGTCACCTCCTTGGCCACCTGCTAAAGACTACTAGGTTTAATTGATTCGGCCCTGCGCTCAGGGTATATAGCACATGTAATCTGACCCTACCCATTGCGGCTGTAAGGCCTCCCAATACCCTAAACCCCCACTAAAAGCCCAACTTAAAGCCCCCAGTACACCCCCACCCCCAATAAGAACCGTGGCACCCACCCCTCCTAACCCCCAATCAGTCACAAGCAATGCTTAGCACAGCACTGGGTCATTTCCTCCCCCTCCCGTCCCCTGAGAATATCCTCTGCTAAAGAACACCCACATATCTCTAGGTATAAAGTAGCTTGTGAATTGCATTGACAAGCCCTTAATGCCTAGGGAGTGGTCTCAGGCTTCCAGAGCCTGTGGACATATGATAGTGAGTCCAATAGAACTAGAAAAAACATGAAACCAGCTATCAGAGATGTGAATATGGCAGGTAACCACAAGACTCCAAAATGAGAAGTGAAAATTGCCTGTCCCCCATAGAAAACTGCCCCAAAAACCAGAGCCAGGGGAGAGGCTAGTATGAAGGGGTAGCCCCAATCTCGAACTGAGAACACGAAAAACCAAAAAACAAGATGACAGGCAGGACGAGATCCTGAAATGAGAAAAAAACTAGGAGTGACTACCCAGGGGTTACCAATCCCTAGTTCCAAAATACCCCCTGCGAAACCTGAATGGGATAGAGACTGAAAGAGATCCCTTTCGACTCAAAATCACCCAGATGTATGTTGATTGGACAAACCGCGCCCTCTTGTGGTCATATCCTGGTCCAACTGGCCTGCCAAAAGTGCAATGAAAGCCCGAAACCGCTCAGAAACCTGAAAAACTAACATATAAGATCTAATCAGAAAGCCATTACCCAAAAGCCTTCTCCCGTATGCTACCCCCAGAAACTGAGTATGTAGTATTCTCCGGAATGCAGTCCCAGATGAGCCTTCACCAGAACCGCCCAAAAGAATTCGCCCTGAAACAATATTAACACCAAAAAGCCAGAGCATGAAAATGGTAACAGTCAGGTCGTATACCAGTAGCCCAGTTCCAATTGAGAAAATAAGCACAACAGAACTCGGTCATTGAAAAAAGATTTCTCCACAAAAGAAACGAGTAACAGTTCACTCAGCAGCTCTCAGTGAATCCTGATACTCCAGAGGCACTCTCAGGTCATCCAGAACAAATCTGGCAGCATTGATTTAAGGCTTAGTAGCGCAGCTTCAGGATCCTCAAAATTAAGCCAAGAGCCATTTACTGAGAATTGTAACTTAGCTGGGTACCCCATCCTGAATTTTAACCCTGCTGCTATAATCTTCGATACAATAGGGTGGAACGCTTTCTGCTTCAGACAAACCGAGCCAGGGATGTCTTGAGCAATTCTTAATTTCGCCTTCTCCCATCTGACTTCTTGTAAGGCCTTGACTTTCTGCAAGAAGTGCTGCTTTTCCAGATAATTCAGAAAGCGGCAGATAATGGGATGAGGGGGAGCATCAGGTGGGGGTTTTGGTCGCAGGGACCGATGAGCATGCTCTATCGTGTACACTGGGCCAAAGGGAGAGGGACCAGCAACCCGGTCTACCAGCTTCTGCACAAAGACTACTGCATTCTGGCCCTCTTCCTCTTCTGGAAGCCCAAATATTGCAACATTATTTCTTCGCCTACGGCCTTTCAAATCTTCGAGTTTAGCTTCTAAGCGAGATCATTTTTGTGTCGTTGATAAAAATTCAGGATCCAGGCTTTCCAGTTTTCTCACGATCGAGACTATTCGGGTGGTATTATCCGTGACCGTGATAGAAACTTCATCCAATTTTCTGGAGAGGGATTTCAAGTCAGTCGCCATGTCTTTCATCTCTTCTCGAAATGGCTTAAATTCTTCCAAGAACCTGTGAAGAGTTAAAGGTTCTTGATCCCCAGCTTGACACGAAGGATCAGCTTGTCTGGGCCACTCGAGGCTCGGGATTTCTTTGAGGCCTTCTCAGGAGTGGTGGGGGGGTATGTTTCTGCAGGGCTTTCTTCATATAAGCCTCTATTCACCGCTCTGATACCCAAAACTGGAACAAAGGATGTTTTAATCACAAGAGGAAATTGTAAGCAGAGGAATTAGATAGGTTTTAACAATATAAAAAGACAAATTTGTATTCGGGAGGCAGGAGCTTAGCGGAGGAGCTTCTACTCAGCACTCTGCATCACGTGATCCCATCCTTTGGATCACTATCCTTGGACTGCTGCCTTACTCCTTGCCCTGGTGGCATGGGGCTCCTGCATGTTTGCTGTGTCTCTTTTTGGGCATTACTACAACTATTGACATTCAGCATCCCTGCCTGATCAGCTACTCCTACCCATTCATCTGTCTCATACTCCTACTTTGGCCATCATAACAGCTCCCTTCCAATGCTCTACAGAGTATCTGTTCTTCTCACTTGAGGAAACCTTCCTCCAGCAACATCCCTTGAACAGCATGCCTAATAGACTCTTACGTCACCATAGAATCATTGATACTTCCTAATAACCTCCCCAAGACCCATTTCTGGAATCCCATTCGACTGGACTATAGAAAACCTCATCTCTCAACCAACTCTGCAGGATGCTTTCTTATATATTCTGTTAATTCAACCAGTATGGGCATCACTACCTCCCATGTCTTTATAGGATCCAAGATTAAGTGGAGTTTCCTTCACTCCTATCTTTTTACCTGGAAATGTGACCCTAATTCCTTCTGAGATGTACCAGCTCCATAATAACCATCACTGTTAAGGATAACAGGAACTGCAGGATACCTCATAGCAGTACTGGCATTATCCATTATACCTTCTCCTCACAGTCTTCTCCTACAAGCACTGACTCAGTTTGACCAGGTTTTTGACTTGTATTCCCTGACTAGCCATTGAATGTTCCTAAAACCTCCTCCAGCTACTATCCCAGAACACATATCATTGGATATCTGGTGCCTAGCTGTCTTGCTAATGTTACTCTCTCCGAGTCACTGTTCCCTGGCCCCTGGATGTCACCATAATTCATAAAGTTATCTGTATCTCTTCATCATGCTACTCTAAATCATGCCAGCTACCCATTCAGCAGTCCTTCTAACTCATTTCTCAGGATTTACCTCCCATACTCCCTCCAGCGAATACCATCACTGAGAGCAGGCTTCCATTGATTTCTCAATTTGCACATCCGCAACCAACTTGGCTTTTTCACTATCCCAGTCATGCCCCACAACAGCCCTATATTGGACTAAGCATGCAAGGCACCCATGGCATTACACATTGCTCTCAATTTCCCTTTGCCACATCAGTCTATAGACTTATTCAAAGACCCATTCTTGTGTTCCACTCATAATTCTGACATCAGATGCTCCAGCACTGCAAAGCCACCATGGCCACTTAAGCTTCTGCCATGGGCAATTAAGCCACAGCAATACCCTTATCCACCATTTCCACTAGCAGTCCATCCTGATTACAAGCCTATGCAAATCTCATTATAGCAACAATAACTCTAGTCAACCCTCAAATTCATTGTACTGAACTTTCTAATTATTCCCATCAATATCCATTTACTATCCTTATAGCATATACCACCCTTCCTTTATTGATCTAAAATCCTCCACATTACCCCTCCTACCAGGCACTTAAAGCTTCTGTCCAAGTCCTTGATCATCTCCGTAGATGCTTACATAGCAACATATCACACATTGTTGAACTCCAAGCCTTGAGACCCTAATCTGGATGTCAAACCCTCTACAAAGTCTGATAGATTACTTTAAGAATTTCATAACCCATCATACTTCCTACAATTCAGAGTCTGGCAGCTCATTTAATCAACTCATGCTCTCCATGCTAGCATTGACTCTGTAACCCAATTGAATATCAACTAAAATCACATTGGAATCCTGGACCACATTCGCCCCTTTCCAGCTAGACTTAATCCATATTCGGGATCCGGACACTCTTTCAGAATGGACCTGCCTCTTCAGCCTCAGAACTGACCTTCCAGAATGCATCATCCAACAGACTCTGAAGATGGATCATCAGCTCTGCAAACAGTTCACCTTACTCAGAAACTGCAACATGGTTATCAGAACCTAGGATCATCTCCTCTTAGTTTGCTCTGAGGATGGGTGGGTCAGTAGCCATGGGTCCTCAGAGGTTTCCTACACCTGGGTGGTTTTCCTCTCCTGTGTGCTATTGGTCATACTCTCTGTGAGTTGGAGAAGGTAATCTTTTTGGGCTTTCTAGTCCCAAATCACTACCCATCTTTCATACCAAGGATGGGAATAGAGAAAAGCCAAAAAGTAAACTACAGTTACATAAGCACTACTAACCCCATACTCTATTCACCAAACCATTGAATGGGAGGGCTAAAGCCTGAGGTTCAATGTGGGGGAATAGCTCCTCCCACATCCCCAATAAAGGCCAGCCTCTTACGGCAGTTCCCCACTTAGCATGTTGTGAAACTCCCACCATCCACCCCTGCCTCCTCCTTCTCCAGCGCTCTGCTCCCCCTTGGTGATGGCCTTTCTATTCCCTACTCACTACCTGGCTTCCATACCAAGGGTGAGAATAGAGAAAAGCCAAAAAGTAAACTACAGTTACATAAGGACTACTAACCCCATACTCTATTCACCAAAACATTGAAACATTTTTTTTGCATTGGGCAACTCCAAGGGCATAAAACAATAGGAAGCTGCATATATATTGTGTGTGTGTGTGTGTGTGTGTGTGTGTGTATCTTGTCCTGACACTTGAGTATCTTTCTGTAAGACTTAATTTTGAGTTGATCCATGTTTGTCACACATTTACTTGGCCATGGAGTTTGCTACAGTTAAGATGGGTAGCAAGTTGGCTTGCTACTCATCATGATTTCTTTGCTAGAAAAATGCTCAGATTGCATCTTAGAGTATGTAAAACCAAACATTCTTATGGGGGCCTAGGCGGCCCCCACACTACTAGCCTGTTAAGTTGGGTATGTCACTCTCTCAAGCCCCCTTGCTTATGTCCCTGAATGTTTGCCACTGGTCTCAAATGATTACTACCAATCTCTATCATTCTAGCAGTTTGCTGAAGTTGTACTGAAAGAGCAATCAGGTGTGTCTCCAGAGTTTAAAAAGCTGCATCAGATTGCAATGGTCATACCTGCAGCTACTGTAGAATGTGAATGTGGCTTCAGTACTCAGAACCAAATAAAATCCAAATTCAGAATCTCTCTGAACAATAAAAACTTACAAAACTTAATGATAATCTCAGAACTGGGTGGCAGCAGAGGAACTGTAGGTTTTGAACAAGCTGCACACAAGTGGCGACACATGACGAGCAGAAGAAAAGAGAGTTAGGTCTCAGGCTATTTCACTAACCAGACCAAGTGGACCAATTGAACGAGCTAGTGTATGGCTAAAACTGGTATGCTGGTATTCATTTGTAAAAGCAGTCAGCCATTACCTTTTATATCTGAGGTATTTTCTTTTCCCTTTGGTGAATTAGAAGACTGTTTACCTGACGTTAGTAGGTGTGATGTGTGGAGCAACTCTCAGTCTGGCAGCTGACATATCTATCTATTGCCCCCTCCCCACTATATCATCAGCATTGTGATCTCACTGACGCATCACTGCTGTTTAGGAATAGCCACTCGATGTCTTCCTGGTCAGTCAGTTCACTGTCAATGAGATCAGAATGCTGATAATGTAGTCCCCTTTTGTTATTGCCTGAGCTATTTTTACTTCTGTTTGTGCCTTTTTGCTCCTGACTGCTTTCCCTGCCTCCCTCTGCTTTTCCAGATGCACTTCCCAGTCTTCTTCCCTCTGTGTTTCCTTGTACCTCCTGAATGCCACCTTTACCTTCTCAGACACTTCGTTTGAGAACCATAGTGATTTTTTCTTTCTCTTTGTTTTGCTTACTTGCTTAATGCAATGGCTTGTCGCCTCCGCTATGGTTCCCTTAAGATTCTCCCATTGTTCCTCCACCCCCCTCTTTTCTACTTCTCTGCCAGTGATTTCCGAAGACATTTCCCCCAACTTCTAGGACCCTTGTTTTCATGTGGTTTGACTCTTCACCAAGTAATTTTGCCCAAATCCCACTAGAGATCTGTCTCTACTCCATAAACACCACACTCACCATCTTACGAAGTCAATGTACCACACTCACAATGTCCCAAGATCTCAACATACGCCGTTGCTAGATGCTGAATGCAAAAATACCTGAAGTTACACAGTACAAAGCAAATAAAACACAAAGACACAGTTGCTACAAATGTCAGGTGACCAGGTTCCAATCCAATTACCCCCACCCCAGCCCCAAAAGGCACCCTGTCAGCATGCCAGTTCCCACCATACACAACTATTATCAGGCCCAATGACATGGGCAGTACTAATAACCCAATTTTGAAATGTACCGGGTCAATACCACGCATGTAAGACAGTGCAGTATTAACTGCACTGTAGAGACAGCGCCTGTATGTACAGTGACAGGGAAATACCACTACCACTGTTGCTGTATGCTGTACGGGGAGTGAACAAGTTGCCATGTGCTGGGTACCTGGTCGAGCTGCTCCCGTGGTGGAGTGGCTTGGGCACCAGCACATGGCATAATCAGGAGACCTGGGACTGGGGTTTAGTTCCCCTTCCCGATTTCCCCTGCTACTCCTTTTGCTGGCAATTTTTTTTTGTTAAAACAAACTTTCGGGAGGCACGTGATGCAGTGCTTGGGTTAGTTGCTCTTCCTCATGCTCTGATCTCCCGACTCCAAAACAACCTGTTAACTCACTTATTCTGCCTTCTTCTCCTGGGGTAATTGCTCCCAGTAGCTCATTGACCCTGCTGTGTTTCCCGATGGTGGTTTCCACACCGATGTATTGCGAAATGCGTAAGTCATTGCCGAAACACACACCGCCGCAAACCCCAGAGAAGGCCATCAAAAAGTCTAAGGCCTTGGTGGCTGTTGATGCCCACATGTCGGCAGCATTAGCTCAGGATCAGGAACCCCTCACCATGGCTAGGTTTCTGGCCAAATTCAAGTCTTTCCGAGAGGAGCTGCAGTCGCTCACATCAGAGATGAAGTCCTTCTCACTTGGTCTTCAGGAGGTATCTAGGAGAACCTCAGATAATGAAGCGAGATTGCACTCTCTTGAAAACAGGTGCTCTACAATGGAACCAAGCATTGTGGCTGTTAGGCAAAGAGTCAGCAAGTTAGAAGCCAAGGTAGAAGATCTGGAAGGCCGCAGCTGCAGGAACAATGCGATTCTGATCGGCCTCCCAGAAAAAGAAGAGGGGTCAGAACCTATCATGTTCATCCAGAAGTTTATAGAGAAAATCGAGGGCCCTTCTCCATTTGGGTCCAAATACATGATAGAAAGAGCCAGAAAGGTAGAAAGATCCCTCCACCCAATGCCTCAACAAGGAGCCCCGCCACATCCATTCTTGTTCCGCTTCCTCAACTATCAAGACAGGCAGCACTTTCTCACCAAAGTGAGAGAAATTCAGGAGATTATTTGGGAGGGTAAGAAGCTCAGAGTTGCTCATGATCTACTTGCCTCAGTCAGGCAAAGAAGAACAGCCTTACATCCCCTTGTTGCTAAACTAATTACTGCGGGGATACGCTTCAGGATGGTCTACCCCTCGAAGCTGCAAGTCCTGATTTCAGGAACCTGGACCTCTTATGAGGATGTGGATACAGCTACACTCAGGCTCAGGGCGGCCTTTCCAGATCTTTTCCGAGACCCATGATGGCCCTTTCATCCCCCTCCTATGAAAGGCCCTATTCTTCTCCTTCATTGCAGTAGGAGATTGCTGTGTTGTTCCCTGTTACATTCTCCTGAGTTCGTGAAAGACTGACCTGATTGGAGGGAGAGTTGTATGGCTTCTACACTCCTGGATCTGCTAGCTCCCACCCTGTTGTACAGACCTGTTAGTTGTGGTTATTGCTTCCATCTCATATAGCAAAGGTGCCTGATGATCACTTAACATCCATGCATCAATTTTTCCACCTCGATTCAGCGCTATGCCCAGTCATCGCCGCAAGAGAGGGCTAGCATTCCATCTGGGGATCGGTGATGCATCCGGTAACACTTTTGCCAAATGCGCCTGTTTTTGTGGCCACTGTGCACATCTTTGACTGGGTACCTGTTTTTTTATGGCTTGGATCCCCTCGCTTTTCTCAGGTCAACTCTTTCCTATATGTGACGCTTTGCAGGTTCTACCTGTTTCTACCATATGTTTCTGGTGTCAGCTCTGCTTGTTAATGGAATCCAACCATTTTGGCTCTTTGTTTTTTATTACAGCACCTTTCCAGCTCCTAGTTGGCTGAGCTTACCTACATGGCTGTCATATTTTATAGCCACTGTCGACCTACGTACTTATTTGAGAAAGTTAACACAATGTGTTTTTTTTTTCTGATTGCCTGTCCCTGTTTATATCCATCCGTGAAGGGTCCCCTAGGTTAAAGTGACAGCCCTGTTATAGGACACTTCTCTTCTAGTGGTGGTTTGTTATACTAGTTTAGTGAGTTATTTCATATTTGCAGTGTCTAGTTTCATACTGTTTTGGGAATTTGGAGGGTCGGGGGGAGGGCTTAAACCTGGTGAACTGTCAATCATGAGCGGTGATTATTTGGGGGGTAGGGGGCTTGGGATTTCTCACCATGTTCTACCTGTTTATTGTTGGGGAGTTAGTTTGGGGCATTGGTGGGGGAGAGAGGAGAGGGGAGCTTGTTGGGGAGGGGGGGATGGGCTGGCACCACAGCTATGGGGTCTTCATATACCTAAACCCAGTGTTGCACCCCCAGGGCTCCTATAGTCCTTGGAATCCCCACTGCTTTGTCACCATCTATACTCCTACTGGGTATGGCTAGTCCAGTCAATATTATTTCCTGGAATGTCAAAAGGGCACGCCAAAAAGGGAAATGCTACCAAATCTTGAAACATTTACAGAACCTTAGACGGGACATAGCTTTGCTCCAGGAGACACACCTACAGGAGTCCGAAGCAATACAATTCCAGAGACAATATGCAGGTCAAGTCTTTGCAGTGGGTGATAGCACACAAAGTCAGGGGGTGGCAATCCTAATACCCCATAATCTCCCATTCCAAAGCACCCAATGTATTAGGGATCCCTTGGGTAGGTATGTACTGATCAGGTGCACCCTCGACAAATCTGACATCGTTCTGGGGAGCATCTATGGTCCCAATGTCGACTCTCCTTCTTTTTTCACAGACTTAATTTCCATCTTGTCCCCTTTCAGTCCCACTCTGCTCATCCTGGAAGGTGACAGACAGGTCTGTGCATCGCCAGTCCGGTCTCTCACCGGCCCAAAGAGCCCTCCAGGAACTGGTGGATCTTCTTGGTCTTAGTGACCCTTGGAGGCTCCTGTATCCCACCACCAGTATGTTCACATTCCAGTCTGCAACACATGGTACAGCCTCTTGTATAGATTACTTTTTGATTAGCCGAACCTTACTGAGTGGAGTTCTGGACTGCGGGGTGGGGTCGGGAGTCATCTTGGACCACAAGGTGGTCACGTGCAGAATGTGTCTGAGTTTGACCCATCCTAAAGAATCTATTTGGAAGCTTAACAATCAGCTTTTAAAAGACCCCCACCTGGTCAAGCACCTCGAAGAATGCCTAGACCAGTTTATCCATGATAACCAGGGGACTTCGCGTCCTGATATGGATTGAGGGGCCCTCAAGTGCTTCATAAGGTGTGAACTAATCAAACTAGCATCCACCAGGAAAAAGGAGAGGGAGTCAATGGCTACAGGTCTTCTCTCACAGATTAGGGAGGTAGAAGCCCGACTGTCAACGTTCATGCCTGAGTCGACACGCCAACACCTGGTAAAGATTAAGGCCTAATATAGTGAGCTCTTAAGGGAACATGCCGAATTGGCCATTCTAAAAACTAGGGCCACATATGTGGAACAAGGTGAGAAAGCAGGTTGACTGCTCGCTATATGTGTACGCCTGCAGGAGGAGTCCAGGATTGTTACGGTGATCTGGTTTTCTACGTCTGGTTCCCTACTTACAGATCCTAAGGCCATAGCACATGAGTTTGAAGAGTTCTACCATGCTCTACTGTATGTAGTCCAATGCCGGACAAACCTTCCCAACAGGAGGTGGATGACTACCTCACTCGGGTGCCCCACCCACGTTCTCTGACATGCAGTGCAATTTATTAAGGGCACCTATCACGGAAGCAAAGATATTAAAAACTATCCTGGGCCTTACCCCAGATCAAGCGTTGGGCCCAGACAGGTTCTCCCCTAATTTCTACAGGGTTTTTGCACCCAAGTTAGTGCCCTGGCTCCACAAATTATTTCATCATATCCTTAGTTCCGAGGACTCCGACTACCACCTTTCTGAAGCTCTCATTGTCGTCCTCCACAAATCTGGGAAGGATCTTTGTTCCATCATGAGCTACAGTATAGGCCTAAGTCCCTCCTTAATTGCGATATTAAAAGCCTGGCCAAACTTTTAGCAGACCGAATAGCCAATGTCCTTCCATCCCTCACTGGCCCTGAGCAGGTAGGCTTCATGAAGTGCAGATCCTCTGTGGATCATTTCAGGAAGCTGGCACATGTCTTCTCTGCATCCAGGGATCCTACATCCCCAGCGGTCTTGGTCTCCCTGGACGTGGAGAAGGCCTTTGACTGGGTGGAATGGCAATTCCTGTTCTGTACCCTATTCTGCTTCAGTTTCCCTACCCAGTTTATAAGCTGGCTTCAAGCCTTGTATATCTGACCTAATGCTCGGGTATATTGCAATGGTGGTTTTTCCCCAAACTTTCCCCTTCACTCTGGTACAAGGCAGGGATGCCCCCTGTCTCCCCTCTTATTCAATTTATGTCTTGAACCCCTTCTTCTCCTACTCAAATCATCCCCTGATGTGCATGGTATAAAATTAGGCTTGCAGGAAGTCAAACTATCTGCTTATGTGGATGACATCCTACTACATTTAATTCAACCCCTCACCTCCATTTAAACAGTCCTCAAAATCATTGGAGACTATAGTCGTTGTGCCAACTATAAATTGAATATAGAGAAAACAGAAGTATTTCCTTTAAACCTCGGTGCCCTTAAGAGCGATGTTCAGTCCTTGGGGTTCCAGTGGTCCCCGAAATCCCTCAAGTACCTGGGTCTTCATCTGACAGGCAGTGTCACCAGTAACAAGAGGCTAAACCTAGACTCCATCCTTACTAAAATTCAGCAAAATCTAATTAGATGGAGATCTCTGCCATTGACCCTTTGGGGGCGCGTCAGTTTAGTCAAGATGAATGTCCTCCCCCAGGTGTTTTTCCAGATCAATTCGCTGAACCTTTGGCTCCCCTTGGGGTGGTTCACAAAACTCCACTCTCTAATTTCTGGCTTCATATGGGTGGATAAACATCCCAGGAGGGCTTACAATAAGCTGGCAGCTCCTAAAACAAATGGTGGACTCCATCTCCCACATTTTGGCTTATATTATTGGGCCAGTCCAGTAAACATCTCTGGTGGCTTATCCCGAAGTGGGAACTTGACTCCCTCCCCTATGTCCCTCTCTGGCTCAACATTGAGCTTGCTCAAATGGAGTCTGCAGGTCTCTCCCTTTTAGTTCTGCTTCACCTCAGACCCAAGGAACTCCCCTCAAGTCTCCGTAACTCGGTCTTAGAAACTTCAATTTGTGTCCACTCCCAACTACATTCTGTCATAGGTTACAAACAGTTTCAGAAGCCTCTGCAGCCCTTACTTAACAACCCTCATTTCAAGATAGGGGGTCAAATGATATCCCAGTCCTGGGCTCCTTACCTAGCAAATGCTAACTTGGCCCAGATGTGATCCCCAGAGGGCTCATGGCTCACTTCCCCCAACTTATTCGTAAGTTTTCTTTAAGTAACAGAGACATTTTTTTAATTTACCAGCTTAGGCACATGCTAGTTCAGTCATACTCAGCTAGCTTAACAGGCTCCTCAGAGCTTAAATTCTTCCAAATGTTACATCAACTGGCTTCTGCCCCCCCATGCAGTCTCTAAGATTTATGCTCAACTATACCCTCAAGTATTTCCCAAAGTTTGAGGGGATCCCTCCATACTGGTCTGCGTTGTTCCCCAAAATGGTTACACCATGGCAGGCAGTGTGAAGGGACTCCCACAAATATATAACTCAAGATAGGCTGCACCTTCTGCAACTGTATTTTCTCAATGACATGTATCTTTCCCTGGTCCGACTCTGCAAGATAGGGTCCTCTAACTCACCCCAATGTGTCAGATGCAACGTGGCAGAGGGCTCCATGTTCCACTTATTTTGGGACTGCCCCAGGGTTCAGCCTCTTTGGGGCTACATACAACAGCAGGCTGATCCTCTCCTAGGGCTAGATGGTCTATTCACCCCTGAGGTCTGCTTAATAGGGGACTACAGTGGAGTTCCCGTTAAGAAGCAGAAATACGTCATGGCTTTGATATCCCTTTCTGTTAAAAAGCTTGTTCTTCATCACTAGAGGAATGATTTGGATTTATCATATACTGAATGGTTGCAAGAATTTTTGTTTAATATTAACACAGAAAGGATGATTGGTAGCATCTTTCATTGGGGTAAAAACCACAAAGCCGTATGGGACAAACTATACACATTATACACACTGTGACCCTTAGAACTCTGGCTATGAGGGTGGAGCTCTCGCAGCTCACCCCGTAATGTATCTTAGAGTAGTGCCAAGGGGGGTGGTGGAGAGTTATGTGGGAGGGAGGGAGGGAGGGCAGGAGGGAACACTGTGTACCCTGTCTGCAAGAATTGCGCCTGTTTCCTGTATGCTTATTTTTGAAAGTTAATAAACTTTGAATTAAAAAACAACAAAACAAAAACGTCCCCCAAGTTTGTCCCCCATTCCCAAAGTCCCCCGGAGTTAGTTATTTAAGTTCTGGGAGGGCGGGGGCAGCCCTGCAGAAAACATGTACTTGCATTGTTTTTAATGGTGCGCTTATTTGTGAGCGCGTTGTTGTGACCAACACTGTTTGTGGTCAGCGCTGTTGTTGCTGAGGCATTTACAGCCAGACTGTATTTGTCGATGGCAGTTTGAAATCAGCAATCCTCATCCATCTTCCAAATCAGCAGAATTCTTAAACATTCCGTACGCCACATTCATTGTCCCTCAGTCCACAAAATGCCCTGCCAGCAGCCCCCCTTTGGCTGCCCTGCCCTACCATTACCCCATCAGCAGTCCACATCAACCAACTGGCCCATCTTTATCTGTTCAGTGCTCCAACCAGTGCAGAGTCTGTATACAGACAATAAGATATATACTGGTGGTGCAGTAACAGTAAGTTACATATTAGCAGTGCACTACAACATTCAGTGCGACACCACATACCCATGCATGCTGAGTCAGATCTCTCAGCTATTACCCTACACATTCTGTTACACCACTTATCATCATACACGCTGTCACACCATTCGACACCACACCCTCAGGCACATTGAAACACAACCTGACACCATACCACGATGCACACCATACATCATACCACCATGCACACCAATACACCTCATGATCCCATGCACTGTGTCACACTGACCAACACCATACCTCCGTGCACTCTGACATGCAAACCAACATCATACCCCCCTGCACTGTGACATAAGCGGGAATACCATATTCACATACATGTGACATAACTCACACATTTCTGAAGACTTCAACACTCTGCAGAGAGGCACCATTTATTGAGGGTTTGAGAGAGCTGTTCCCCCCATCTTAGAGTGACTCTCCCCCCCTCACTGCTCACGATTCCCCTGTTAGATACTGGTAGTGCAGGGACTGTATACAGACAATACGTTAGACATTGGTAGTGCAGTGACAGTAAGTTACATACTGATAGTACACTATAACATACAGTGCAACACCATACTGCCACGCACGCTGAGACGTCACACACCTATACCCCCATGTACTGTCACACCACCTCACACAATACCCATGCACGCTATCACACCACCAACACCATACCCCTGCACTTTGACACACAAACCGACACAATACTCAATGCACTCTGTCATACAACTCAACACCATACACTATGTCACATCATCCAACATCATATCCCCGTGCACTCTGACATGAAAACCAACATCACACCCCTATGCACTGTGACATGCAATGTGAAACTGTGTCCTCAATGCACACTGGAACACGTCACACACCCATACCTGAATGCCATATGTAAGTAAGTAAGTAACTTTTACTTTTCAAGCGCCCATTCTTTGGAGTTCAGAACGCTGTAGGCATCAGATCTTGGGTTGTTAACTGGGTTAGAAATTGGCTATGTGGTAGGACACAAAGGTTGGTAGTGAACAGAGTTCAGTCCGTAGAAAGGGAGGTGACCAGCGGGGTGCCTCAAGGATCCGTGCTAGACCCAGTCCTCTTTAATGTCTTCATAAGCGACATTGCAGAGGAGCTGGAGGGGAAGGTGTGCCTCTTTGCAGATGACACAGATATGCAGTATGGTAGACACACCAGGGGGTGGAAAGAATGAGAAGGGTCCTGGGCAAGCTGGAGGATTGATCAAATGTATGGCAGTTGAGATTCAACTGGACCCTAGCTTCCCATCCCCATAAATTCTCCTCAGCAAGCACCCTCCCCAATGTCTTGAGTGACCACTGCATCACACACTGCCACAGAAAGTTCCACACTCTCTCTCCTCCCCCTCCTAAATATATGTAGTTCAGACCCTTAAGGTCACTGAACCAGCAGACTCTACTGGCCGACCTCTACCTGGCCAATTGGTCTGGAGTCTTCACTGCACCTGATATCGACTCTGTTCTGGCAGCCTTTAGCTCTACCTTCCTGAATATATGCTGCGGTGGTCATGGGGTCAAAAACAGTGGGGGAATTCAAGAATGCATGGGACAGACATAAGGCAATTCTTGTGGGGGGTAGGAAGAAATAGGCTGTTGGTTAACTAGGATCTGCAGCTTATCCAGTAGGTAGGGAAATGGGCAGACTAGGTGGGCCAAGTGGTCCTTATCTGCCATCAAAGTCTATGTTTCTATGTTTCTATATGGAACTACCATGTCCCACCCAAAAGGCTGTGGCTGAGACACAGGCACCTTCCCTGGATCTCCCCACCTCTGGTAAGACTTTATAAATCCAGAGACCAAGCCTGAAGAGTCTACAAAGCCTCCTCCAACACTTCTGATCTCCAAAAGTACAGATCATTAAGGAATACCTGCACCAAAACTGTAAATTCTGCCAAAGCTAATTTCTTTAAATTATAGCTTGAAGTATAACTTCTCTCCCCAGCAGCATACTGGAAAACTCTCCACTCCCAATTAGGCACCCCGGCTTGCTCCACCCCTACGCCCACCTAATGTGCTTATCAAGATGATCCTGGATCTGCCACCACTTCCATAAACCACTTCTTCACCACTTGTGCTCTCCCCACAGGACAACCCCCTTCCTCCCCTGTCCCAATCAACACTCATTGTCCCCTCCTGGGTCCACTTACACTTTTCCCCCAATTACTCCTACAGAGGTACTGTGTGCCCTCAAATCCCTAAACACCTCTAAACAGAGGCCTAATGGATTCAACCCAAACCTCCTGAAGATCACTGCCCCTGCCATAGTCCCCCCATCGCCTATATATTTTCAACCTCTATCTCTACCAGCACCATTCCCAAGGCCTGGAAACTAGAGAAAATGATCCCTCTTCATAAGGGGGAGTGACCCTTCCACCCCAGGCAACTATAGGCCAATTTCCATTCTCCTCTCCCGTTCAAAAATCCTGGAAACATTTATCTCCAAAATACTGAACTCCTTCCTGACCTCTAATGACGTACTGACCCCCTATCAATCTGGCTTTCAGAGCCTCCACTTCACTTCATCTTCCCTTCTCCACTTAAGTAACTATATCCACATTGCAATGGACAAAGTCCATCTGACCCTGGCCATATTTGTTGACTTAGCTAAGACCTTTGACTCAGTCACCCATAATATCCTCCTGGATGATCTGTTCTCCATCGGTCTCTCATCCTCAACCACTTAGTGGTTCAATGCCTACCTCTCCAGCAGATACCAGTATGTGCAGCTATGTGATACCAAATTCTCTCCCTCCCAATCAGAGTCAGCATACCACAAGGGTAGATCCTTGGACCCATGCTCTTCTCAATATTCATAAACAACCTACCATCCATTAGTACAGCATCTCAAGTCTAAATGTACACCGATGATATGGTAATCTTCTTATCTGGTCTCTCACTTGTGCAAATCGAGCCCGTCCTCCAAGCCAACTTCACGAACGTGCTGCGCTAGTTTGATACCAATTCTCTCAAGTGTATTACCAAAAAAAAACAGCCGCAATGGCTTTTGGCTCTGTCCAGAAACTAGCCAAACTGTCCTCACCCCCTTTTCCTATGCCCTGGATGGCTCAAAAACTGAGGCTGTCGACTTGTGTAAATATCTGGGTGTTTGGCTAGATCCCAAATTGGACTTCTCCCTCTGACTTGACACAATTCACAATAAGCTCTGCCCTAAATTGGGCATACTGTATAGGCATAAGGACAGTTTCTCTCTCCCAAACAGGCTGGAAATCATCTCCAAGTTCATCCTCCCATCCTTCGACTATGCTGACGTGATATATAGTTCATCTCCTCAATCTGACCTCATCAAGGTAGATTCCCCTGGTTCATGCCTTCTGCTGTTTTGCCACTAACCTCCCCTACCACACTCATCACTGCCTTCTCTATCAAGCCGTATCGCTCCCGCCACTTGCAACCTGACAGCTTGCACACTGTGCTTCCTTCATCGCCAAATACTGGCTCAACACCCTTCACTTCTATCTTTCGTAGCTGTTATCACCCTTCCCCAACACTGGTTACCAGCTGTGCTCGCATGATCACTGCTCCTTTGCCCTACCCCAGCCTCACTCACTCTCTGGGAAATTATCCTTTGCCTTCCAGCTCCCAGCCCTCTGGAACAACCTACCTCTCTCAGTATGCTGTCTGTCAACCGCAGCATCCCTTAAGAAGTATTTTAGGCCCCCTCCACACTACACCACTTGAAATGTTACAGACCATAAACGGTACAGAGTGTCCACACTGCCAGTGAACAGGTTGATAAAGGATTGAAAATGGTACAGCCTGTCCACATTGTGTGTGATAGTATGTGTGTGGTCCCAACCCCGTCGAAGCAGAGCATATCCCATGGTGCACCTGGTGAGGACAGCTTTGATGAGAGGCACCCACCCGCAATACATATGGGGTAGTATGCATCTGTACAAGCCATAATGTGCAACATACAGTATGGCAATGATCTGTTACACACCTATGGTGAGGAGGTGACAGGGAGAAGGCGTGGGGGGCTGCATGGTGGATACAGGGAGGTACTGCTGTGAGAGGGAGGGAGAGTGTGTGACATGGCAACATGTCCAACAGGGGTAGGGCACCAGGGCATGACAGCCGGTCAGGTACTGCTGCCGAATGGCTGATGGCAGCCCCTCCACTACTGCCATCAGTGTACCCCACCACTCCCCTGTACACAGTGCCACACATCTATTGGCCACTGCAGCGGTATTACACGATGCACTTAGGAGCTCAACCACTGTATGTGTGCACTTCTGGCACCGTTCCACAGGTAGCATTGATGTCACAGCTCTGATGGGCAGGTGGGGTACTCCCAGCGCCCATCACAGTGAGAGGCATCATCATGGACAGTATATGGATACTTTAGGAGGGGGCTCTCAGGGAGGCATATGTGGACAGGGGGGTAGGTCAAGTGGGGACACATGGGTAAATCCAGGGGTGGGCATACCGTTGTAGGTTGGGTTACCCTGCTATGGAGACTGCCCAGTATTGCAGTCTATGCTCATGCCTCACATTGCCGTTGGTACGCCCTGGTAGCCTCTGCCCCCCCCATGCATTACACCAGTGCTGCAATGCATGCAGGTATGGTGGGGGACTGGAGGCAACACGGTGGAGAGTTTAGACACACACTGGTAATGTTACAGAACTGCAACCGCTACAGGAACCGTTGTTGAAACCACCTCACAACAGGTTTCTATAACGGTTCCAAAAACACCTTCTGTAACATTACCAGTGTAAACGCAAACCATTACGGTAACGGTATAAGCCCTCTGTAATGTTACTGAACTGTTTTACTGGTGTAGTGTGGACAGAGCCAAAGACTTCTGCCCATACTCCCCTTGTCTCTTCTCTCCTGCACCAACCTAGCTCCTCTCTCCAACCTAACTCCTCTCCCCCTGCCACCAAGCTCCTCCTGACCTCTAGCCTTATTCGCTAGAACTAGACTTGCCATGTATTCTGCTCTGGTGTATATGCATATTCATCTCTCCTTGGATACATTAACAATTGCTTTGCTAACTTCTCTAGGTATAAATCCAAAATACGCCATTTCCCTACATCACATGAATCTATGTACTGCTGTTGTACTCTACTATTAACTACAATGATGTTGCTAATGTTTGTAAATGTTCATATATTGTAAATACTTGTATATTGATGCCTTGGTTATTGTACTGTAATAATTGCACTCTATATCCTTGTTCTCTTCCCCTGTGTTGCACCTGGAAACGAGCCTCAGCTCTGTGTGCCTTTCCCAGTTATCAAGTTTTAAATAAATAAATAAGTGTGAAAGTATGCACTCAGGTCATGGGAGCCTGAGAAAGGAGTACTCAATGGGGGGGGGGGGGGGGGTACTGTCAGCCACCAAACAGGAGATGAATCTAGGAATAATTATATCTGAGGATCTAAAGGTGGCCGGAGAGTGTGAGATGGCAGTTAGAAGGGCAAGCGGGATGTTGGGATACATAGGGAGAGGCATCACAAGCAGAAAAAAGGAGGTGGTTATGCCACTATACAGATCATTAGTGAGACCTCATCTGGAGTACAGTGTCCAGTTTTGGATGTCGTATCTCAGGAAGGACATAGACAGAGTTGAGGCAGTCCAAAGAAGGGCTACAAAAATGGTACAGGACTGCACCAGAAGTCATATGAGGAGAGGCTGAAATACCTCAATATAGATATAGAGATGCGAAGATAGAGGGGGGACATGATAGAGATGTATATACCTTAAAGCATACCTCTCAACTGTACCACATTATGAGGAACGTTCCTCATTTTACTTCACAAAAACTCCCTGTTCCACATTACGAGGACTTGTTCCACATTCAGTGTTAACATTTTAAAGCAAAAATCTATAGTAAATGATGCAAAAAATATATTATTCAATTAATAACAGACTTTCTGAATATAAATGCAAACATTTTAACAGTGTTCTGAGCTTCTTCGGTAAAGATTTGATTAAGTGTTCCACATTTTGCTCATCTGTTCCACATTTTGAGTGGCAGTGTTCCACATTTGGGGGACAAAAGGTTAAGAGGTATGCCTTAAAGGGATGAATAAGATACAGGAGGGTAACATCTTTCAGAAAAGAAGATGGACAAGAACTAGGGAACATGTGATGAAGCTGAAGAGAGGAAGAATTAGGGGTAATGTGAGGCAGTATTTCTTTACAGAGATGGTGGTGTACACTTGGATCAGCACCCCCCCACAAGGGTGGTAGGGGCAAAAATGGTGGAGGAATTCAGAAATGCATGGGACACACACAAGGGAACCTTAGAAAAAGGGAAGAGTAGGAAAGCTGCAGATCAATTACAGTCTGCAACATAAGTTAAAGATAGAAACAATGGGCAGACTAGAAGGGCCAGGCGGTCCTTATCTTTCAACAAATTCTATGTATCTATTCATGTATATGTACAAAAAGACAAATTGCTACACATATAATAAAGATAAACTATCAAGATAAACTCCATAACCCCCAAAAATGAAATACTTAAAAATAATAAATAATTAAACAATCAATAACATCAACAGTCAGTGACCAGGAGAAATTTAAAAACCAAAAGCCTCCTTAAAAAGGTTGGATTTTAGACCCCTCTTAAAAGCCTCTACCAAGGGGGCATCCCTCAAAGGTTTAGGGCTGCCTGTCACATTACCCGACACCATACCACCATACACTCTGACACACAAAACAACATCATGCCCCCAAGCACTCTAACACACACAGTGACATCATATTCCACATGCATGCTGACATACCTCAAGACCACATACCCTATGCATGCTGTCACACCATCTGACAACATACCCCATGCATGCTGTAATACCAGCTGACACCATACCCCATGCACTCTGGCACACACAAGGACATCATACTCCCATACATTTTGACACACTTCACAACCCAATGCCATCATGCACTGTTACACCACCCAACACCATACCACATGCTCACTGTGACACCACTTGACAACATACCTCCATGTACTGACATAAAAAAAACACATAATACCCCCATGCATGCTGTCACACTTCACAACAACATACCCTCTAGTAATGCTGTTGAACCTCATGGCACCACAGTCTCAAGCCATGCTGACACACCCACAGAAAAAGCACAAACCCGTACACACATTAACACCTGCCATACTCTCCACACACGTACAAGTAGGCACACTATCCCACGCGCCCTACCCCCTATGCACACACACACACACAATATTCCATCAACCGTACCATCCACAAACACATGCATGCAATAACAATAAATTCAAGATTTCTGGTAAAATAAACAGAAATGTTTAATTACATCAAGAACAGAATTCTTACATGTTAGTCAACAACATCTTTATTGGACATTTTTATTTTGACCCATAAAGCACCTTCCATTAGTTCTAATAAATTCATGCTTTGTCGTACCACCAACATTATTTACTCCATCCAAAAATCCAGCAGGTCAGCTTGACAACGCAAAGTCCCATTAACACAAACACAAATACCGACACTGACCAACCCATTCAAGCACAATGAAGGACACTGTGACAGTAAACCACCCATACACACAGACACACACATATGCACACCATGCATCATCCACTCCTTCCACAGAATGTCATGCAGGACTGCAATGTAATCACAGCGATGAAGGACAAGGAGCATCACTGAGAGGGATGAGAGGGATTTAATGGGGTAGTTTAAATTTAAATTTGAGATGGCAAAAGGAAAAGGAAAACGTCTTGCATGGCCATTCTGCCATTTGGAAATAGTCTTCAGTTCAGTTATCCAAAGCTGAAATCAGTATGAAGGTTAAACTTTGTGTGTTACTTATTTAAACTATTCAGAAATTTACAAATGTCTGGTGATTTATTAATAGAATAATGGTATTCATGGGCTTTTGAAAATGGACCTTAAGGAATGATGTTAAATGCCATCATGTATTTCGATAAGGTGTAGGTCCCTTCGTGCCTGAAAATGGGCTGAACTTTTAAGTGAACTGAGAGCTTTTTAAGGGAATTTTAAGATAAATTTCAATCACATGAATATTATATCTATGATGATGTGTTAGAAATTGGTGACTACTTCACAGACTCAGCTTAAACTAAAGATCAAATCTAAAGATTTATATGCTTACTGGCAGTTTGTTTAAGTTAAGGAGCCTAATTTCCTAATAATTTTCTCCATATGGGAAGACTTCAACAAAGCCTCTGGTTGAAGTACAGGTGCTAGAAAGTTTTACACAAGAAATGGAGCAGAGGCATAAAAACTGCTGGTTATTCCTCTAATATTTTACTTCAGTTCATTTTAAGGAATTTTTCTGAATAGTATTGGTGACAATGTATGATTTTTACTCTGAGGAAACACCTCTTACTTTTGAGAGGTAAAACTGCTAACAATTTCCTCGGGATCAGCGTATAGATCCATGAATATGTGTATTAGCGCTTTTTGTATTACACCGGTCGCTGACCTTAAAGCCCTGAACTTGGTAAGAATGGAACCTCCAAACTCAAATATTTTTTTGAAGGTAATTAATTCTTCCAGGGCTTTAAAGGTTTTAGACATCACTGGACTGTTTTGGTATTCTAAACTTTTCACAGAAAAATAACTTATTTTAAGTGAGTTGTATATTAAGGATACTGGCCATACACTGGATCCAAAAGAGACCTGAATTTATCTCAGAAATTATCTTGTTCTATTTTTATCTCTGGATACAAATTGCTACATGATTATTACTAGGCCACTAGTTAATTAGGAGGGCTTGAGTCATGCTATAATAAGCTTACAGTTCCAAATGTTTTTTTGATGTATCTTAATATTTTAGATGATTCCAGGTTGCAACAATTTGTCAATTGAATGACACTGTTCATCCCTGGGGAGACTTGGGTAAGAAATTTTTAACATATAGGATTTGTGACATTTCTGATGTAGTTGGCACTATTATTGTATATAATTAGTGCCTGAATGTATGTATTTTTAAAGGTTTTTGTTTATGTACCTCTTGTTTGCATTTTAGTACATTGTAATGACTTGTAGTTGAACAATAAAACCAAACTTGACTTGACTTGATAACACCAATCTTCCACACTGAAATAGACAAAAATGCACAATACATCACACACCACTCAACTCCTCTTCCACATACCCATGCAATCCATGCCACTGACATCACGCATAACACACACATATAAGTACATAGTCCCAGCCACCCATCCTTTCAGCACACCCACACACCAATGCATGCCATGCCAACCAGTCTCACATAACCACACTACCAAGCATGATTAGCCACAAACACCTCCCTTCTCTCACACTCACAATCATGCTCACTCTGCCTCCCACCTTCATCCACACACATCGATACAGTCTATCACAACCACCTACTCCTATGCCAGCACACATGTGAACACTATGCAACACACCCACACACACTTGGTCACCCATACTCCCGCTAACCACAGAAAACAATGCCCACTATAGCTCCCAACCTCCTACTGGTGCACACATGAACATGCTGAGTGTATCACCCACACTCCATTACACACACACACATATATGCATGCAGTGTGAGCTACAGCCATCTAGTACTATGCAACACACCCTCACTCAATTAGGCATACACACATGAATACATGCTATCTCTTAGACATGGACACCCTTGAACAATCTCCCAGACACCCACACTTTTCAGACTTCAACTCGGGACTTAAAGATTTCTGCCAATTTCCCTTCCCTGCAAAGTGGTACTATATATACATTAGGGGATCGAGAGCCACTTCCTCCAGTTTTCAGTGACTCTCCCCCCCTTCCCCTACACCCACCACTCACCATTCCTCTGTCCTTGGGAACCATGTGTCATGTTCCTTGTAAGCTCAACCCTTGGGAGGCCCAGTGGCCAATCAACTAGTGTGGCCAAAATCTGACATAGCACCCGACACCATAGCCAATGCATGCTGTCACACCAACCAGCATCATACCACCATGCACACTGACACACGTCATGACCCCATACCCTCATTTGCTGTATCACACCACTGGACACCATACCCCATGTATGCTGTCACACCATCCGACATCATATCACCATGCACACTGACACACCTCATGACCCCATACCCTCAATAACTGTGTCACACCACCGGACGCCATACCCCATGTATGGTGTCACACCACCCAACATCATATCAACATGCACACTGACACACAAATCAACATCATACCCCATGCAATGTGAGATTCACTGGGATACCACACCCCCATGCATGTTGAGATACATAACGATCCCATACCCACATGCACTCTGCCACACCACTTGACACCATACACCACACACCACACACACTGTCAAACTACCAGACCACCATACAGCCATGCACTCTGACAAACATCATACTCCCATGCACTATGACTTACACAGCAACACCACACACTACTGACCACTGACACATCTCACAATGCCATACCCCCATGCATGTTGTCACATCACCCAGCACCATACCCTATACACTTTGACACACCTCATGTCCCAATACCCGCATGCACTCTGTCACACACCCAACATTATACCACTATGCACTTTGACACACAAACCAACATCATGCCTCATGCACACTGACACGCACAGCAACACCATAACTCATGCACTCTGATACAAAACCAACACCATACACCCATGAACTATGAAATACACATTGATACTATACCTCAATTCATGCTGATGCACCTCATGACCCCATACCCCTATGCACGCTATAACACAATTGGACACATTAACCACATGCACTCTGACACACCATCTGACATCATACTACCATGCACTCTGACAACACAAAGCAACACCATATCCCACACATGCAGTCATCTCACCAGACACCATAATCCAATTAACTCTGACACAGAAACCAACATCATAGCCCAATGCACTGTGATATACACTGTGACCTCATACACCCATCAATGCTGACACACCTCACAACCTCTTACCTCTCGGCATGCTGTCACACCACCCAACACTATAACTCATGCACTCTGACACACATAGTGACACCATGCCCATGTGCATTTTGACACACCTTTTGACATGATACTCCAATGCAATGCATCACACCTCCCAGCACCATACCCTATGCACGCTCTCACACAACTCGATAACATACCTCCATGCACACTGATGCCATACCCCCATGCATTCTAACCCACACAATGACACCATACCCCCATGCATGTTGCCACAACTCATGACCTGATACCCCCAAGCACTGTGTCACGTCACACAACACCAAACCCCACGGACGCTATTACACAACTTGATAACATACCTCCATGCACTCTGACACACAAACCAACATCATACCCCTTTGCACTATGACATACACATTGACCCCATACATCCAAGCATGTTGAGACATGTCTCAAACCCATATCACTATACACTGTGTGACAAAACTCTACACCATACACCATACGCTCTGTCACACCACCCAACATCATACAACCATGCACTCTGACACACAAACAGACATCATACTCCCATGCACTGATGCACAAACCAGCATCATGGCTCCATGCAGTGTTGAATTCACAGCAACATCATACCCCAATGCACGCTGACACAACTCATGACCCTATACCCCCATGCATGTTGTCACACCACCCAACTTCATACCTCATGCACGCTGTCGTACCACCCAACAACATACTTCCATGCACTCAAACCTTAACAAAATCTCCATTACTGTAAAATATAGCCTCAAGATTGAATTAATCCTGCACGGGGTTCTGAGAAATGCTTCTTTCTCACTATTTGCAAAGATGTGCTGTACATACTGTAATTGGCTTGTTTCAAAAACTGTCACAGCCTGCCATTAATACAGCTCAGTCTACTAACACGTTAAGGTAACTGTGCCCCTAGACATATGGGTCATTACTGATACTTTTCTTAAAATGTGCATGAATAATTACAATGAAAACTACACATTTATTTATGTAACTTTCCCTGCATTTATGACTTGAGGACACAGGATCACAGAAAAAAAGAAGCAATCAACATATGGAATCAGTACTGCATATAAATGAATCAAAATAAACAACAATATGGTATATAGAACCATGTTTACTATCAGTCAGGGAGTTTATAAAATTTTGAATAATATCAAAGGTACCTAATAGGGTATTTAATTGGAAATCAGTAATTTTGGGGTCTGGATTGCCTAGGGCCACAGCTGCTCTGGCTGGCCCGAGGAAGGTGGCGGCATCTGTGGGGTTGGGGGGACCTATCCCGTGGCCATGTGAAAGGCTCACAAGTGGGAAGTATGATCATCCTCCTCAGCACCTTATCCTCCTAATCTACACAGAACTTTGAACAACAGAGATTGGCAATATACTGGCTGGGTTTTCCTGGAGTTGTTATGGAGACCACATTTTTCTTTACTGGACAGTAAGAGCCCAGCAGGAGCCCAGATGGTGTTCTACCAGACAGACATCCAGTGATCAGTGGCCTACCTTGCCCTTAGCACTAGGGAGTGGACAGGCAATCACTGGATGTGATACAGAGCTCTTGAAGGGGGTTCTTCAATAGGGGGGGCATCTCACACCTCCCCTTATACATCCTCTCCCACTTGAGGGGTGTGTACATAGAGATCCTTAGGTCAGGATCTTCAGTTTTGGAAGTCACGAAAACATTGTTACTTATGAGATTGTTAACTATTTTACTACTGTTTTGCTGTTTATTTGTATTTAGTTGAAAGTAGTTGCAATGGGTACAAGGGGAAGCAGATCTTGATCACTATGGAAATGCTGCTATACAGGGACAGGAGAAAAGTTGGTTTCAGAGGGTAACACTCACCTCTAAAATCTGTTATAATGGCTAACTCCGGTATGATTATCTGCTCATACAATGTCAATGGGTTTACTAGCCCAATCAAAAACAAGTAAGGTTTGAAGTCACCTGCAGAAAACATCTGCTGACTACCTGCTATTGCAGGAAACACACCTGTCACAGCAAGAGCATGGGAAACTTTTAAAATTTGGTTTTAAGGAGATAGCAGCTGCCTTATACAAAAATGGCAGGCGACGAGGAGCAGCTGTACTGGTAACTGCTGAAATGCAGTTTGAAAAAATTGGAATGAAAGTGGACAGGAAGGGCCGGTATGCACTTCTGAAGGGGAGGGCTGGGGATCAGACTATCACTCTGACATCTGTATACTTCCCGCCAGGCTCTACGTACCAGGACTATTATGTTTTTCTAACACTATTGCAGGAGTTGGGAGAGGGGATGATAATATGTAGATGGGATCTGAATTTAGCACTTAACCCCCAATTAGATACGACCTCACAGATCCCAAGGAGGGTTCATCAGGTGGCAAAGCGGGTACACAAGTTGCCTGGGGAGTTGGACTTCTTAGATGTCTGGCAACACCAACATAATAGGAGGAAGGACTACCCATTCTACTTGGCCACGCACCATATGTACTCTAAACTAGATTATTTTTTGTTCGCTAAAGAAGAAGTGTACAGGGTTCATGACTCTTGGATAGGAGATCTTCACCTCTCTGACCACGTAACAATATTTATGAAATTAGACATGGGTGAAACCCACAGAAATACTTTCTGGCACCTAAATATCTCTATGTTGAAGGACAAAGAAACACAAGAGGTGATCTCAGAGACCTTTAAAACCTTTTTAGAAGAAAACAGAGGGCATCAGGTCACACAGTCCATCCTATGGAACACAGCCAAAGCTGTGATGCGAGGTAAATTTATACAATTGGCCTCCAGGAAAAAGAGGGAGAGAGAGGCGAGAAGAGAAGCTTTAACAAATCAAATAAGGGATCTGGAGGAGGCACAGAAGCAAAAAATATATGGGGGGTGTACCAGGCAACTTAAGGGACTTAAAAGGAACTAGGAGAAATTTTAGACTATCAGGTAGAACAGAAACTCCTATTTCTTTGTCAGAAGTATTATGAAGGTGGGCCTAGGTCATTGAGACTTTTTTGCCAGTAGGCTCAGGGCCCAATGGGTTAAAGCCACAATAAGAGTTGTTTGGCAGCAACAGAAAAGGAAACTGGTATATAGGGTACGGGACATCGCAAAGGCCTTTCAGCAGTACATGCTGACCTTTACAGGGAGGAGATAACCCCAGACTCGGCAAAAACTAGGGAATTTATGAGAGAGCTAAGACTGCCTGGTTTGTCTAGAGTACAGAGAGAGGTCTTAATGGCCCCATGAAGATGAAAGAGGTGAAGATGGTCTCCTGGCAGAATTCTATAAAGTTGCAGGGACCTGATACAACCTTTGATCTTGAAGGTATATCAAGGGGTACTGAAGGGGGAGGACTTGGTTCCACCATCCTGGACTCGAGGTGTGATTTCAATGATACCCAAGCCAGGAAAGAACCCCACCAAATGTACTTTCTATTGCCCAATCTCCCTATTAAACACAGATTATAACATTTTTATGTCAATTATAGCCAAACACATCCAGCAGCTCATGACCTCCCTAGTACACTTAGACCAAACAGTCTTTATCCCGGGACACCAAGCCCAGGATAATCTTCGTAGATCAGTTCACATTATTGACCATATAAATCAAATGGAAACACCCTCATTCATAATGAGTCTAGACACAGAAAAGGCATTTGACAGGGTGGCTTGGTCTTTTCTGTGTGGTGTCCTTTCCCGGTTTGGGTTCCTGAAGGAGTTCATATGGGTCATTCTAAAGTTACTGTATATGAATCTCCCACTGCTTATGCTCGGGCCAATGGCCATGTCTCTGCTGCCCTGGATCTAGGAAGAGGAACAAGGCAGGGTTACCCACTATCATCCCTGTTCTTGTTTGCCCTCTATATAGAACCCCTGGCCCAGTGCATAAGGCAGAATTTTATTTGAGTCAGTAGTTCCAGCAGGGTACTCAGTAATACATCGCCCGAGGTTGGATCGAAGGGGTGGGGGGGGTCGCTATTTGTTTTAAATTGGAATTGGGCCTTGTGGAGGTTCCAGTGGTGTCCCCTAGATCCTTTGAGTGTATCATGGGAGCAGGTGTGGGTAGCAGAATCTTACTCATCTACTGTCCACTCGGTGATGAGAAAGTTTTTCTGCAGGAAGTTGCAGACTTCATTGTTGACCTGGTGTTGGAGCCCTCCAGGTGGTTGGTCCTAGGGGACTTCAATGCCTGGGTCGACGATGAACTCTCGCATTTTGGTCAAAACTTCCTCCAATTGATGATTTAGTTGGGCTTCACACAGGTTGTTACCGCTGCTACCCATATTCAGGGTCACTCTTTGGATCTGGTGTTCACCCTGGGGATGGAGATCATGAAACTGGTGGTGGAACCAGTTGGGTGGTCTGACCATCACTCCATAAGGTTCAATTTTGTGACCCCCCCTTGTGAGACCTACCCCTTTGGAGGTGGTCCAGTACCGCCCTTTGAGGGGAGTTACCCCTGGGGGTCTGATGGCAGTGCTGGACCTATCGAGTTGGCCTATGGAGTGCATGGAACCAGATGCCTTAGTAGTGCACTATAATAATATGGTGCTGAGGGCATTGGATTCCATAGCACCTGTCCGTGTTCGCCCCCTCTCCCTTCGCCCTTGGTCCCCTTGGTTTGATGGGATACTGAGGGAGTCAAGGAGAGTGGGATGAAGATTGGAACGCTGTTGGCGGAAATCCAGCCTCTAAGGTGACAGGCTTAGATTAATGGCCCATTATGTGGACTATCGATCAGAAAGCTCCCGTAAGAAGGCAGAGTTCCTGGCCAGGGAGATAGCTGCATCAAGAAATTGACCAGCCCAGCTCTTCAGGACCGTGGACAGACTGTGCAATCCAGCCTGTCTGCGGGGTCAGAGAGCTTTTTCACAAATACGGTGTGATGAGTTTGTTCATTTTTTTGAGGATAAGGTGTCATCAATCAGGTCGGAGATCTGCAGTACACGTTCTAATGAGCGTTGCAGGAGTCGATGTGGGGTTACAGGCCCTCGGTCTACCTGAACAGATTTTGACCAGCCAGCTATCATGGATATCATTAAGATTGTCCAGGGCTTGCGACTGACTTGCTGTAGTTTGGATCCTGGTCCTATGCGCCTCCTTGTGCGGTGCATGGATGTGATCGGACCAGTCCTTGCTGAGATAGTCTGGTGCTCTTTGGACCAAGGGGTGTTTCCGTAGTCCTTAAAAGAAGCTGTTGTGACACCCCTTTTGAAGAAATCTTCCCTTGACCCAGACTATCTTGCTAACTACAGACCAATCTCTAACCTGCCCTTTTGGGCAAGGCTATTGAGAAAGTAGTCGCATTGCAGCTCGATGACTTTCTTACCACCCATAAGGTCTATGATCCTCTCCAGTCCAGTTTCAGGAAGAGGCATAGTACTGAGATGGCGTTGGTCTGGGTACTTAACGATCTCCTAATAGCGAGAGATTGGAGGAGCCGTTCGATCTTGGTTCTCCTTGATCTCTCTGCAGCGATTGATACCATGGACCATGAGGTGTTGCTAGATTGCCTGTGGCTATTCTGTGGACTGTTGGGGACAGTCCTCAAATGGTTCCACTCTTTTCTCACAGGCAGAAGTCAGAGGGTAGTTTCAGGAATTTTTTTCTCTGCTCCCTTGGCTCTGTCCTGTGGGGTGCCGCAGGGCTCTGTGCTTTCCCTCATGTTGTTCACGGTGTATATGCTGCCATTGGGAGACATTATAAAGCATTATGGTCTGAGTTTTAACTGCTATGCAGATGATACTCAGCTTTATATGTCCTTTGTACCTGAACAGAATGAAGCATTATCAATCTTTAATAACTGCCTCTCTGAGATCCAGGACTGGATGAGTGCCAACTGGTTGAAACTAAATCCGGATAAGACTGAGGTGTTGATTGTGGACCCGGGTCATCCTGCAGAGAAGTTGACTCCTGGGTCTCCCTCTGGCCTTGTACTAGGGGGTAACCAGTTGAGACCTTCTGAACAGGTGTGGAATCTGGGCGTAATTCTTGACAGCGAGCTGACACTGAAGGTACAGGTGTCAGCCACTGTCAAGTCTTCCTTTTACCATCTGAGGAGTATCACTCGGATAAAACACCTTGTTCCACATGATCTTCCTGTGTTGGTCCACGCCTTTGTTTCCTCGCATCTTCATTACTGTAATGCTCTATATCTAGGGTTGCCTGGAGTGGATCTCCGTCACCTGCAGCTGGTGCAGAACGCTGCAGCCAAGTTGTTGACTGGGTTAACAAGAACTTGCCACATCACACCTGTGCTGCACGATCTGCACTGGCTGCTGGTGTGGTGGAGAATCACTTTCAAGGTCGCGTTGCTGACATATAAGACCCTACACGGTCAGAGACCGGGCTACTTGCAAGATCTCCTTCGACCTTACTGCCCTTTCCACCAACTCCGCTCCGCTGATGAGGGATTGCTAGAGATTCCCAAGGTTCGTCTTCAGTCATCTGGGGCCAGAGCTTTTTCTTTTATGGCCCCAACCCTGTGGAATTCTCTACTTCGTCAGATTAGAGAGTGTCTGTCCAAGGAGTCATTTAAGGCATCTCTGAAAAGTTATCTGTTTGAATTAGCGTTTGAATAGGTTTACTGCTGCTTTTATTGTTTTTATGCTGTTATTTATTATGTTTGATGTTATTTTGATATGCAATCATGCTTTGATATGCAGAAAAGCATATTATAAATAAATTTAGATGTGATTTGATTTGAGAATACACAAATTAAGGGGATAACTGCAGGAGCCTATGAACATAAGTTAGCATTATACATGGACAATGTTCTTTTGTATATAACGGAACTGGAAACTTCCATACCTGCCCTGTTCCAGCAAACTGAAGAGTTTGCCTCACTATCAGGGTACCAATTAAACCAGAGTAAGATTGGGGTTTTGTGTTTCCATCAGGCCTCCCAGTGAAGAGATGAAACAAAGATACCCAATGAAAGGGGACCTCCTGAGTATGAAATACCTGGGGGGTGCGGTGGGTCTTGAGTCCTCTCGGTTATGGAAGTTAAATTATCCCCCCTTGATTAAACAACTCAAAGCTGATTTTCAGAGATGGTCCCTGCTTCCCTTATCTTTATATGCCAAAACACAGGCCCCTAAAGATGAATGCCTTGCCGAGGCTTCTTTATTTGTTTCAATGTGTACCATGTATTGTCCCACAGAAAGAACTTAAGGCCTGGCAGAAAATGTTTTTCTCCTTTCTATGGGGAAAGGAGAAAAGGCCAAGATTGAAAAGAGAACTTCTCTTTGCCCCCAAGGGGGAGGGGGGGGGCTTGCCTTCCCACATCTCCAAGGCTATTGGGTTGCATTCCAGATGAGAGTTGCCTTTCTGTGGGGAAACAAGAGATATGACTCCCACTGGAAAAGGATGGATCTCTGACAACAAGTAGAACCACCACTCCAGGCAATCCTTTTTCAGGAAAGAAGATCCCAGGGAATTACGGGGTACTCGGGCACTTTAATAGTTCTGGAGTGCTGGAGGAGAGGGACCTGCCAAGAGCATATTAAGAGGCAGCTGTGGAGATTCAGTTGGTGGATATATAATCCCCAATTTACCCCTGTGATTTATGGTAGGTGGTTTTGGAAACAGGCCAAAAGGGGACTACACTCCCCTTTTCAGATAATGACTGGGCACTCCATTCTGCCCTTTGAAGTAATACAGCAAAAGTTCCAGCTGAACCTCTCGGACAAGCTTAAATATTACCAGTTGAGGGATTATGTAAACAAACAAATGAATAAACAAGATCCAGGGATGCAGGATGGGGGGGGGGATTTATCCTTTCATAGAATCTGGAACTCGGATAGAGCTGAGCATGCTATCACACTGTTATACATTAGGTATATCTCAAACTTGGAGCTCTCCTCCCATTATTTGAAAATTAGATGGGAATGAGACCTCGCTCTCACCCTAACAGACCAACAATGGACTAATATCTGGAGGAACACATGGGGCACGTCAGCTTCCCCAGTGTGGAGGGAATTCAGCTGGAAATTGAGGACCTGTTACTTCCTAGTACCAGTCCAGGTAGCTCACCAACATACAGGGGTATAGCCAACTTGCTGGTGTAAATGTGGGAAGGGGCACGCATCCCAGGCCCATATCTTTTGGCTCTGCCCTGCCCTGGCACAATACTGGGTTGAAGTCCAGCAACACTTGACCCAAATCTTCACAGTACAAGCCCCATTGGGCTCAGAACACTTAATTCTGGGCATTACCACAAGGGAAATGATAGGCAAAGAGATGAAGTACTCGTGGTTGGTCCTTACCATTGCCACATTAAAAGCTGTCATGAGGTGATGGTGGCAAGAAGACCCTTCTGCAATTAATGACTGGAAGGAGGTGGTTGAAAATATCCATCAAATGGAAAGGTTAACATTCAATCTAAGGCAACAGTCCCATCTTTATCAAAACAGGTGGACAAGGTGGCTGTTACATGAGGATTCCATGGAGAATGAAGATGTGGGGCAACTTAAATACTGGAGAAGGGGAGACTACCTTGGATGGCTGAGGCTTAAGGGAATAACTATGAGAAGAGGGGGCAGTCCGCACTTTGGGCACAGAGGAGGGGTTTACTCCTGCTCCTGTCTTTATCTAGTATATGTCTACTATATTAAAAGTAAAGAATTGACTATGATATCTCTGACCCTGTACCCAATTTTAGTTTTCGTTTTCACATTTGTGGCATTCAGTTTACCAATGTTAGTATAGGTTTGAGAGGTAAATAAAAACAGAAAAACCTAAAGTAGGCAACAGTCCTGTAAAAGATGTACTCAAACAATGTCAACATATAGAATATTGCCTGGCTGTAGAGTCTCTTTTTATATACTTCATTTAATGAATCATGGCTTGTTTTAATACATTTAGAAATACATTCAATACATTTTCAAAAGTTTTGAAAATGTATTGTATGTATTTCTAAATGTATTAAAACAAGCCATGATTCAATAAATGAAGTATATAAAAAAAAAATTGAATAAACTCCTGTTTCATCAGCCCTATTTATGCTGCCCATTTTTTTTTCACACACCTAAACTGATGTCACCAAACCAAACTCAATACGTGCCTGTGAGTCGAAAGATTGGCTAGAGTAACCTGATTTGGGAATAAACAGCCTTTGTTTAGCAAGTCCAGAACCCACAATAATACTGTTTGGGCAGAGATTATTTGACAAAATGAGCAGTTCATGTAGCTGCTAACAACTACGTCTACATACATGAAAACTTAGCAAAAACCTCTATGTGTAATCAGGGATTCAGTTAACTCCATTTTGGGAGTATCTGACTTTCAAAAATAAGGTAAAAACTTCCAAAATGAATGAAGCAAAACATTAGATGGCATACACAACTGCAGGCATGGCAGACAGAAATTATGGACTTTTCTGAAAGAAATTATTTTACCACTAATATTTATATAAACATCTATAAACTGGTCCTTCCTAGAATACAGACTTCCAAAATATGGGATACAGGAAGTATTTTGACTTGAATAATATTGGAATGACTTACAGATTTTGACTCATGCAAGTCTGAGACTTCTACTAAAAATAAATTATCTGTACCCCTGCAAGTAATAGATAATTTGTAAAATAACATAATCATTTACCATAGCACATATGGTGTACAAGAGAAGTCAGCCAGAAAACTGGTATGTGCAAAAGTGCCTCTAGACCACCTCCACACTTGTTCAGCCTGAATGTTCTGATGCCACTGGTACTTTCTTGACATGCGCTACCACAGCTGGTTACGTGCTGTGGGCATGATCCTCATGGAACTGCGGTCATGCTCTGGTAGCAAAACAAGGCCCCCCGATCATTTTCTAGAACTCTTGGCAGTCTCTGTCTGTCATCATGAGACATCCAAGAGCTGCCATGTATAGGGATACTGACCTGTCATTATAAACATCCAGACTGCGAGACAATCACGGCTGATTACATGAAGCACACATACCACTGCTACATTTGCACACTAATCACCACAACACAGCAGAGCACACAAATTCTCTGTATGAACAATTAATCAAATGCTTAACATTTTGAGCCTGCTTTTCTGGCCAAAAATAGAGCCACCATGTGTATCACTTGATGAGCACTCTCTTCAGGCAATCAGTAGAGCTGCCCTGGACTGCAAGTTGAGAGTTAGTTTGTTGGATAACATTGTAGACGCTATAGGCAGCTTGAAAAAAGTCACAGTACCAGAAAAGATTTCACTACAATGAAATGAGGCTGGCAGCAAGACTACAAGTGCTGCTGCCGAACCATCGATGCAACAGAGAACATTCCGCCTCAGGCAGCCAGTGTCAAACAGCTTGCGATGGGGGGGGGTGTACCATAGATGGGCATATTGTGACTATGCTAGTACTGAAAAGGAGAAGGATACCTTGGTATCCAACATCTGATGAAAACATAGTGACTGCCCTTACCTCAAAAATCAAGTGCTGTAGAACATACATTTATAACTAGCAAACAGCAATAAGCTGAGCAGTCATAATCAGCACAACATTTCTGTAGTTGTCAGACCTGTTGGAGTTTCATAGTCTTATAGTGGCTGACCATGTATTACATTTTGGAAGGGACATGTGCTATTAGGCCATTTACAGCATTCCCTTTTAATTAAAAACAAAGTCTATGTACCTACAAGTGTTCTGCTGCTCACAAAGTATTAACTTTCTGCACCTTACTTATAGATTGAAAATCAACAATCAAGCAAAAGGGCACTGATCACTCTAAAATGGAAATCAAAAGACAGATGAGTTATGCAAGGATTGGTTTATAAAAGAACCAGTCCAGCTAGCAGTGGGGCCAAACAGTTGCTGCAGGAGCTGGCAGAGATGAGATATTTATTTTGTTGAAATTCTGTGTTCTGGAAGAGGGTATGGACATATGCTAGCTAGCAAGAGGAAGGGAAAGCACGCCAGAACACTACATCTTCTAGCAGGCTGCTGGAATGCTGTAAATCAAAACAGCATAGTAAAAAAATAAGTATGCAGACCACATAAATCAACATGAAACATTCTGAACTGCTAACAGCAAATGTTGCTATTAACTCACCAAAAACATTGCTATTTGAATCAACAAGCAGCATGTCTCTCAGCTCAGAGTGGAGCTCATTCTGTTCTGAGCTGGAATTCATGCCACTCATCACAAAGGTGCTGCTTCAGCCACTCTGAGAGAGCATTCTGAGAGCAAGAAAAAATTTTTTGAATGTTGATTGTCGATCAGTGTCCACGTCAAAACTAATTGAAATACAGCAAAACCAGTGGTAACTTTTAAAAAAGTGAAGTGTCTAGCAACACCCAGATATTCAAATTTGTATTAAAATTAAATATTTATTTAAATTTTAGGTAAAAATTAAATAGTGTATATGTGGCCCACTCGGAGCGTCCTGAGTGCTTTAGAAACATACCTTGGGCCACTCAAATTGTTCCTTGGCAATACTAATGTTAATAAAGTGTTTTCTGTACCTGCATAAGTGAGTAGATGCAAAGCTAACTACTGAGGGTAATGGGTGCACTTGACCTTTGTTCATTCCGCTTCTGCTTTTTCATTTTGGTTGCACCTCATAGCCTTTAGGTGGTTGTCTCAAAGAGCTGCTTCTTTGGAGTTTTGTTCTTGGCAGGTAACTTAAGCTTGCTCACCACTGAAATAAGCTGGTTTACTTATTCTTAGAAAGACCCCTCTCTTTAAGACTCTAGCAAAAACATGTTTTTAGATACACATACAACCCACTCATTATTTAATTTTTTTTAGTGAGTGCATGATCTCTTAACAATGACACCTTCAAGTAATAATGATAATGCTGAGACCAATAGTAGAGATGCAACAGTGCTGAACTTCTTTGAACAAGTTGTTTGTCATATCAGCACCAATAACCTACATCTATGAGAAAATGTAAACATGAATGGGGAATCAGAGGCAACAAATACGTTAAAGACAAATTTTCTGCCTTCTGCTTATCCTCGGCATCTGTCGCCAGCGAATTCGAATGCCTAATTCTCAAAGTGGAAATTACACAGACTACTGCACTCTGCGTAATAGGATGCTACAGACCACCGTCTGCTGGCCTACAGCTTGTGTCATATCTAAGTGACAAGTTGGGACAGGGGCTGTCAGAAACTATTATTTTAGGAGACCTCAACTTTGACTGGCTCTCTAACACAGCTGCCCCCCTTGCACCCTTCTGTGATGAACATGGGCTGACGCAACTTATTACTGAACCAACACGCCCAAACGTGAAGAACCTCAGTAAAAGTACACTTTTGGATGTGCTAATGGTGAGCAAACCTCATCTCTTCTCCCACACTGATGTCTTTTTCTCAGATGCCAGCGACCATTGTTTTATTGCGGGAGTAAGATCCACCAACAACCCAGCACCCATCAGCAAGTTCTCTGTGAAGAGATACAGGTGCAACTTCAATGAACATGCCTACCTAAACAAGCTTAAATACTCCCCTCAGTGGAAAGATTTCTACCTGGCCAAAACGATTACGTCAGTTTACAATATCTTCCACAACATTCTATCAAGGGCTCTTAATAAGTATGCTCCCCTGATTAAAGTTCAAACTAGGACCAAAACCTGTAAATGGTTCACCCCTCCGATCAAGTCCTTGCTTCTAGAAAGAGATAAGCTCTGGAAAAAAGCATGCAGACTGAACACTGCAGTGGACTGGAACCAGTTCAGGAGACTACGAAATTTATGTACCAAAACAATCTGAGAATCGAAAGCCACCTTCCTCAAATCCAAACTCAACTCTGCCACAAAGAGCCCAATCAAGCTCTGGAACACAATCAATGATCTGCTAGGCCACTCCCCAGGAAATTCACTCCCGACCAAGATTACCTCTGGCAACTTGACTATAACCGAAAAGATGGATATACTTGATGCATTCAATAACCACTTTGCTACTGCAGGCATGGCATTTGATAACTCCCCTGAAAACATACTTTGCTCCCAGACTGCCAGCCAACTGCCTTATACTCCGATAGTTTTGCCACCTCTCTCACTTCAACCTGCCCCACTGAAAGAGGTAGAGGACCTCTTGCTTCAGTTGGATACTAGAAAAAGTACTGGGGCTGACACCCTTGACCCTTACTTCCTAAAATTGTGTACCACATACTAGCAATACCCGTCACCCGCCTTTTTAACTTATCCCTGTCTCAGGGCACCTTACCACCTATATGGAAGACAGCACATGTCATACCACTGTTCAAATCAGGTGACCCTGGCGATCTCAATAACTACAAGCCAATTTCCCTCCTTCTGGTCCTGTCCAAGCTCGTAGAAAAAATTGTAAATGCACAGCTGAGGACTCACCTTGAGTCTAGGGAACTGCTAAATCCTATGCAGTCCAGATTCAGAGCTAAACATAGCACTATCTCAGCCCTCACCAAAGTTACTAATGACTGGCAGTGTAATCTTGAGAGCAAAAACTTTATTTGTGCTGTTTTTCTTGATCTAAGCAAGGCTTTTGACACCATCGACCATAGTCTGCTCCTCTCCTCCCTTCAAACCATAGGTGTGGACCCCTCCTCTCTGCGTTGGTTTACTGACTATCTTACAGGGCACCTTCAACAAGTTAAAGCCGAAGGAGGCCTGTCCCCCTTAAAAACTCAGCAAAGAGGGGTACCTCAGGGTTCTATATTAGAGCCCTTACTTTTTGCAATCTACATTAATAACATTGACTACTGTATAAAAGAAGCCAACATCCATCTGTTTGCAGATAATACAGTTCTCTACGTGAGTTGCCCAACACCTGAAGCTGCCTGCAATGACCTACAGTCAGAATTCAACCTTTTGCAAAGCCAACTCCTCCAAAAAAGCTACTCCTTAGAGGAGTAGTACACCCAGAATGTGCAAAAAACATATGTAGAGTGTTTTGATATGTATGTTAAATCCTAGTGTGTTCTTCTCTCTGTCTGCTATTTGGAGTTTTTCCTAAATTGCCTGCTAGCTGTATGGTAGTTTTACGACCCCTGGGGATCTCCATAACAAATAGTTTTATTGGCTTTCTTTCTCTCAGGATGCTCCCATCTCATGTAACAGTGATGTAGCCATGCCCTTAGATTTAGCATGTGTATTGCTTTAAAATTAGTTCAGCAACAGCAGAGCCTTGTAACTTCTTATCCAGGGAGCACAAATTGCAACAGTTAGTTTAGCAGATACATGAGAGCTAGCTAACTGGGGTTTCTGTAAGATAACAGCTACTAAATAGCTCTAATTCATTATTTGTGTTTTTGAAGTTACAACACTTCTGCTAGCTAGACCTGATGAACAGAGAAAAAAAAATAGTGAATTAGAGCTATTTAGTAGCTGTTGTCTTACAGAAACCCCAGTTAGCTGGCTCTCATGCATCTGCTAAACTAACTGTTGCCATTTGTGCTCCCTGGAAAAGAAGTTGCAAGGCTCTGCTGTTGCTAAACTAATTTTAAAGCAATACACATGCTAAATCCAAGGGCATGACTACATCACTGTCACATGAGACAGGGGGCATCCTGGGAGAAAGAAAGCCAATAAAACTATTTGTTATGGAGATCCCCAGGGGTTGTAAAACTACCATACAGCTAGCAGACAATTTAGGAAAAACTCCAAATAGCAGACAGAGGGAAGGACACACTAGGATTTGACATACATATCAAAACACTCTATATAACATATGTTTTTTTTTTAAATTCTGGTGGACTACTCCTTTAATGCCAAAAAAAACTAAACTGATGGTCCTCTCCCCTTTTATCCGTACAGCTAACCCTGTGCCCAGTGGGACAGTTCCCCAAATTACCACAGTTCTAGGTGAAAAGCTAGAATTTGTTACAAAATTCAAGTATCTGGGAGTTTGGATAGACCAAAGACTCTCCTTCATTGAACATATTGAGGACTTTCTAAAACGACTTCGGCAAAGGCTTGGATTGTTTTTTAGAATCAACCAATTTCTCACCAGAGATGCCAAGAAACAACTGGTCCAATCCATTTTCCTATCATTGATTGATTACGCTGACTTCCTCTACAGCCAATGCCCCAACTCTTACATGGGTAAACTGGACTCACTCTACCATTGAGCACTGAGGTTTATAATGGGACTCCCCTTCGACACACATCACTGCACCCTATATGCGGCAGTGCGGTGGACATCACTAAAGTTCAGGCGCCACAGAAATGCTGCTCTCTGGACCTATAGAGCCATCTCTAATAAGCTGCCTTATTATATCTCCTGCTGTCTTCCCCTGAGTATAATTGAGAAATACCCATTAAGAAGTTACTCAGCTATTACACTTAAAGTACCCAAAGCAAAATCCCGCTTCGGCAGGGCAGCCATAAGCTTCGTGCTACCTACCTTATGGAACGATCTACAAAAAAACCTCAAATTAAGCACTCTAATCGGTATAAATGCCTCTTCAAGATGCTTTTATTTCCATACAATCAGAGAAGTATGTAACTGCTTCACCCACTCAGACCCAGTACCGGTGTCTGCACTGGTATATAGCCACGCCTAGACCCAATTTTTAGTACTGACCCCCCAGCTTGCTCCTCACCAGCATAATTGTTCTCTCTCTCTCTCTCTTATCCCCCTGTCTTATCAACACTAGACCTGTCCATCCCCTTATTCTTCCTTTTCCAACCTTGGATAGGAGCTTACTGCCCTGGGTTGTGACATCCTACCATGCCCCGTACTTTATAGCATTCAATCCCAGGGCTCACACATACTCCTTTTCTCCACCCACCTTCTCTACATCCCATTTTACCAACTCCTTTCTGTGCACCATGCCCTCCTAGCCTTTCTCCCCCTACCTCCCTCCCTTCCCCCCTACCTTCACCTCTGCCTGGTGTATATATTTTTTTTTCTTCCATTACTTCCTCCTGCAACCTTAGATAACCTGCTTTATCTTCCTATAGACACTTCTATGTATGTAAATACCGTGTAATCTGTATAATTCTATGTACATATGAACTTCGTTTTCTTCCTCTCTGTAAAGAGTATTATCTGTATTGCCTTGTAAATACCTGTGTTGACCTGTATATACAATTGTTCATGCTCCACCCAGGTCCATCTTGCAAATGAGCTTTTGCTCAATGATGAACACCTGGTTAAATAAAGACTTGATTGATTGACTGATTGAAATACTCAGACAGTATACTAAAAATTTGAAAAAGCAGTGAAAAAAGCCCACCACATATACTAGCATGGCTCTGCTGCACAAGCCTAGAAGCATATATAGCACTTAATAAAATTCTAAGGGGCTGAAGGATAACAGAACCCAGCACTTGGCACAGACAGAATTGAATTTTTAAATAAGTGAACTGCAGTTGCCAATGAATCATCAATTAAATGGAGGCAGCTGATACTGCATGATGCAGCCTGATTGAGAGATGATATGTCCAATCAGATCAAAAAAAAAACTGGAGGGGGAACTTTCCAAACTAGCAAATGGAGACTAGCTGAGAGATTTTAAAAAAAAAGAACTGAATGAGAAAATGAATAAACATGGCACCCAATTAAGGGAAATTGAGAAAAAAACTTAAGAGAGATGCTAAGGACTATTTGAGTAACCAGACTTTTGTCTGTGGAGAAAACAAATTAACACCCTTGAAGCTCAGCCTAAGGAAAACTCAAAATCAATAGGACAGCACAGTGTTAGATTAAACATTGGGACCTGAAATGGATTTATTCAGTACCACTTCATCATCTTTTCAAGATGATTGCCAATCCCCACCCCCCCCCCACACACACACTCCAAACAACACCACAGCATTTAATACGGAGCAACAGAACAAGATTCAGGTTTCAAGACAGATTTTCAAGGAAACAATGGTTGACGTGGTGGTGGAAGAAGCTAAAGATAAACAGAGAAATACACAGCCATGTACTAAGTGACACAAATTCCAACATTATACATCTCTCTGAGAGCCATTTCTTTTCCCAGAACACTTTCTGCTCCCCCTTAACCCCTGCACCTTACTTCATTTCATTTTCATTGTATTTGTTAACCAGGTTGGGACACTGTGCCAAAGCCCTTTTTCAGGTCTGACCCAGACAGACAAACATAACAACTCAAAACATAATACAAAAAAACAATAATAAATATAGAACAATCAACAAACATTAAACATCAAGCATAACATGTGCAAACAAACAATGCTAATAAATACTGTTTAAATCTGACCTTAAATCCTGGGTAAGACTTAACTAATGTTAAAGAAAACAGTAAATTATTCCACAGGGAAGGATCCTGATATTCAAATGACCGAAGACCATATTTATTTTAGCGCTGCTAGCTACCAACACTACATCCTAAAGTTATCTTATGTTGGCTTGAACATCTTGAACCAAAACCAAAATCAGACAATGGAGACAAACCTTCAGAACAGATGACCTGATGCACCAAGTTACCTAAAGCATACTCATATTTGAGCTGGGGTGACAACCAGCCCAGAGAAGAATACAAAGAACAATGGTGGGTCATAACTGGGACATCCAAAACAAACCAGCAGATGTTATTATAAGCAATACTCAAAGTCTGCCTCTCTCTTGCCCCCAACTTATATTACAATGGAGAAACATAATCTAAATGAGGCATTAAAACCCCAGTAGCTAATTTTATATGGGAATCATATGATAAATATGATTTAAATTTATGAAGTTGCCCCAGTTTGCAATGAATTTTCCTTCTTACTGACTTTACCTGGAAGAAAAAAGTTAATGAAGGATCAAGTAAGACTCCCAGGTATTTAAACTCCAAAACTTGTTCAAGTAAATTACCTTGTACATCATGAATTGATAAAAGTGGTTGATCACTAAGTTGGGCAGAGCTGCCAAACAATATCACTTTGGTCTTTCTAGCGTTCAAGACCATCATGTTAGAAGAAATCCAATTACATCATTTCTGGAATTCAACTTCTAGAATTGAATTCATATGTTCAACAGATTTGCCCTGATAGTACAAAATCAAACCATCAGCATATAAGAATTTACTCCTATCAAAAACTGAGGTAACTTAATTAATAAACAAAGAAAGCAGCGGGGGACCAAAAATGGACCCCTGAGGCACACCACAGGTAGTAGAGCATACAATTGATGAAGTGGAACCAATGGAAATCTATTGAGAATGCCCCTGCAAAAAATCATAAATGAAGGCAAATGCAGAGTCAGTTAACCCCAAAACATTGAGTTTATGACAGAGCAGAGAATGATTAATCAGGTCAAAAGCCTTGGACAGGTCCCCAAACACCACCCCTGTTAACAAACCATCACTACAACCTTGGAGAACAGAGTTTGTGAACCTGACCAGGGCCGTATCCATCCCCCGACCACGCTGAAAATCATGCTGTTCAACACAGAGGATCTTGAGCCCAACCAAAAAATCATTAAACTGGCTTACCATCAGTTTTTCTAGCATCTTACCCAACAGGTTTAAAATTGAAATTGGGTGAAAATCTTCTGTGCCGGCAGCTCTGGTGTTTTTGGGAACTGGCACCACCTGAGCCTGTTCCCATGTCAAGGGGAAAACATCAGCTGAAATACATAAATTATATACTCTGCACAGCAGTTCCACAATGTACTTGGCAACAGAGGAGCCATAGTATTTCTGAGTTTCTCCCTTATTACCCAGGACCCCAGATCACAGTCACTCTGGTAATGGCCCCTTCCTCCTTTCTGGCCTAATGGCAGGTTTACCCATTGGCTTGGCACTGCCACCTAGGCTTCATTGGGTGGCAGCCAAGAGCCTGGGGGAAACCCCACATCCCTCCCTGGAGAGGAGAACTGCCTTATGGCTGCTCATCTGACTCCTTGCCCTCTCCCCAGCTGACCCCTGGTGACCTGAGCGCACTCCTAAACCTGAGTCACCAGCATGGCTTGAGGTGTGTCATCTAGCACCTCAGCCCTCAGTGCCAACAGGCCTGCTCTCTGAGAGTCATTTAAATGAGGCTGAAATAACAATCTTGAATAAGGGCCTGTCATTTATTCTAGCAACAACACTGGATTTCAATATAACCATGACCGGTTTGCCCTTGCTCTCATGTAAACCAACTCCCAAAACTATTTTCAATAAGGGTGTTTTAACACAGGTTGAGCCAGCTGCCAGCTCAAGGACAACTTCAGTGTATGAAAATGAAGATGAGCTGATGCAAGAGTTCTGAAGAAAATCAACATTCTGCCCACAGCATGGACCAGCAGTGGAAACATTTCTTAAGATGTGCCAGAGAGACCGCATGATGATGGACCTGAAACAAGAAGTAAACAAGTAAGTGAACAAAAATGTGACTCAAAATTAAATGATAGCTTTGAATACTTTGAGCATAGATTGATCAATCACAATAAAACCAGCAGACAAGGGAGGGGCCGTGGTCGTGATGGACTAGGACAAATATTGCAAAGAAACTGAAAGGCAATTGCAAGACAGCACCTTTTATTGAAGGCTATTGGGCTATCTAACAAAGGACTTGAAAGGAAAAATTGATATGTATGTATTGCAAATGTACCAAGTGGGTTGGGTTTCAAAAAAAGAGATCAATATCTAACAGTGGAAAAAAACAGTTATTCTCACAATTGAAATAGTACCTAACATACACAGTGGGCTTGATAAGTCACCTGGTTGCCCAATTATTTCAGGTATCAGTTGGCTTACCAAGCCCATATCAAAGTACGTGTATAGTTTTCTGTAACTTATAGTCCAGCGGGTGCCCTTTTACATACATGATACATCAAATATGTTGTATGTGATGCAGGACATTGACTTTGTACTAGAATACAGTTTTGCTAAGTTAGACATTGAGGCGTTATATATCTCAGTTCCCCATAGAAAGGGTTTACAGGATTTGTATTATTTCCTTGAAAAGTGACAGGAGCTGGAACACCTCCCAATGGAGTTTCTGGTTTCACTAGCAGAAATGATTTTGGCCTTCAAAATGTTTATTTTTAATGAGAGACATTATTTACAAACAAGAGGAACAGCAAAAATTGGACTTGTGGTGCAGCTACATCGATGATATAATAATTATTTGGAAGGGTCCAGTAGAACAATTGCAGGAACTTGTCTTTTGTTTGGAAAATACTAATCCAGCAATGAAATTTTAATTGAATGTAGGGAAACATGAAATTTACTTTCTGGATGTGAGACTATACAGGGGTGAGAATAACAGTATAATGTCTGATTTCTATAAAAAAAAGAGACAAACTGAAATACATTATAGTGTATAGTAGAGCATTGCTCTGTATATAATTCCGTCCCTTTCAAAATGCTGTTCTACCACAGTTCATAGGTCATGAAATGTGATTTTAACCTTCTGTGGTACAACAGCATTCTCAACCTCTAGTGATTGCACAAATCAGTTTCATTCTGAAACTGAAAGAACTGCTGCACACACATTTCACATAATATTATGAACAACTTTATAGACAACCAGTGTGTTCTGCCCCTCAGGAGTTCTGATTCCCACTGACCTCTCAAGCTTCACTGTCAAAGTCTGAAGGAATCAGAACCTCTCTGTGCAGAATACACTAGTTGTGCATAGCTGCCTATCCAGTATTCTCTATATTGCAGGTGAGTAGTTGTTATCCACAACATACTATAAAAGCATTTCCAAAGGGACAATTGCTGCAGGTCAAGCGTAATTACATTAGTGAAGAGACTTTTCAGATGAGACAGAATAACCAAATCAACTGCTCTGAAGAGAGAGGTTATGGAGCAGGAACCATAGTTAGGGCAAAAATGGGAGTTAGTGTCATAAACAGGGAGACACGTTTACAAAATACATACAAACAAAATGTAACACACACCAGTGGGATTCAAACAACAGAATCAGCTAGATTAATTGAAGTACCACATTTACTAATGATATTACAAAGTTCGCAGATGTGGTTAAAAAACATTGGGACATCTTAAAGACATATCGGGCACTGACAAATATCCTTCCCGATGTACCAAATAAAGTACATTGTAGAGCCAGAAATGTTAAAGATAGAGGGGTGAGATCAATGTATGAATCAGTTGTGAAGCAACCACTATTGAGACCATTATCAAAAGCTAACAAACACTGTAGCAAATGCACTTATGACTTATTGCGAGTATATAATCTAAGTCACTAGCACAACCTCCACCCAAGAAACAAAAGAAGAATGTTCAGCAACACTTTTATAAATTGTGACAGTGAGGCTGTTGTTTATGTTTTATTATAGGAGGGACAGGGAGGGTAAAAGAGGAGGAGGAGTAGCTCTTTACATAAGGGAAGGAATCAAAGCAACAGAACAAAAGGGTAAACAGGGAGGAGAAGAAGCACTGTGGGTCAATTTGGAGACAGGCAATGGCACCACAATCTGCACAGGGGTTGTATACAGACCCCCCTCTCAGGGGGAGGAAATGGACAAGGAAATGATAGAAAGTATACTTAGAATGGCAGAAAAAGGGGAGCTATTGCTGATGGGTGATCTGAATATGCCATATGTTAACTGGAGTGCAGTTGCAGCAGCCACTTCGAAGAGTGGGGTTATTCTAGATGCCCTACAGGGGGCATGCCTTAGACAACTAGTTTTAGAACCCACTCGAGAGGGAGCAATCTTAGACCTGGTTCTCACAAATGGAGATGGAGAAAGGATCACAGATGTAGAAGTGGGTAGCTATCAGGGAACTAGCGACCATCGAACAGTATGATTCACAATAAACACAGCAATAGAATCAAGCCATACAAAGGCAAAAGTACTGGACTTTAGGAGGGCTGACTTTGCCAAAATGGGTGAGTGCCTAAGGACTGCACTAGCAAATGGGCAGGAAGGAGGGGTGGAAGAACAATGGGGAATAATAAAAACTGCCATCACAGAGGTAACAAGCCTTTGTGTGAAGCAAATAAACAAAACAAAATGATGTAAGAAACCACTATGGTTCTCAAAGAAAGTGGCAGTGAAGGTTCAAGAGAAAAAGAAAGCATTCAGGAAGTACAAGGAATCACAGAAGGAGCAGGACAGAGAATTGTATCAGTTAAAGCAAAAGGAAGCTGGGAAGACAGTCAGAATAGCAAAGGCTCAAACCGAAGAAAATATAGCCAACTCAGTTAAGAAGGGGGATAAAACCTTTTATATGTACACCAGGGAGCAAAGGAAGACCAAGCGAGGGATAGTGAGGCTTAATAAAGGGAAGGGGGGTGGGCAGAGGGTGACTGTGAAAAGGCAGAGATACTAAACAAATATTTTGCTCAGTATTTACAAATGAAGAAGGGGAGGTACCTAAAACAAACAATAGAAACACTCTGGATACAGAAGTTGATACCAGCCCATTTACAGAAGAAAGGGTTCTGAAAGAACTCTTAAAACTGAAGGTGGACAAAGCAATGAGGCCTGATGGGATTCGTACCAGAATTCTAAAAGAACTAAGGGTAGAACTAGTGACACCACTGACTACCCTCTTTAACAAATCATGGGAGGATGGGGTGGTACCCGAGGACTGGAAGAGGGCAGATGTGATTCCCCTTCACAAAAGTGGGAGCAGGGCAGAAGCAGGAAACTACAGACCTGTTAGTTTAACGTCAGTGATAGGAAAAATGATGGAATCACTTCTGAAGGAAAGAATTGTAGAGTATCTAGAGGCCAGAGGGGCACAGGACCCAAGGCATCATGGATTCACAGCGGGAAGGTCATGCCAGATGAATCTGATAGATTTCTTTGACTGGGTGACCAAAGTAGTAGATCAGGGAAGGGCTGTGGACATGGCCTACCTAGAGTTTAGCAATGCATTTGACACAGTCCCACACAAAAGATTAATATACAAGTTAGCCAGCCTGGGAGTGGGTCCCAAGATGACAGCCTGGGTAAAGAATTGGCTGGAGAATAGGACACAGAGAGTAATAGTAAATGGAGTCCCCTCTGAAGAAAGGGGGGTTAATAGTGGGGTACCGCAGGGTTCAGTATTAGGACCGGTCCTCTTCAATGTCTTTATAAGTGACATTGCAGAGGGACTGGAATGAAAAGTATGTCTCTTTGCAGATGACACAAAGATCTGCAACAGAGCTGATGCACAAGGTGGGGTGGAAAGGATGAGAAGGGACTTGGCAAGGTTAGAGGAATGGTCAAATGTATGGCAGCTTAGATTCAATGCTAAGAAGTGCAAGTTAATGCACCTGGGGAAGAGTACACAATGGGGAGTGAGATACTAACAACAACAAAAATGGAAAGGGACCTGGGGGTAGTCATATGAGATGACCTAAAGGTGGGCAAGCAGTGTGAGAGGGCAGAAAGGAGGGCTGGGAGGATACTGGCATGTATAGGTAGAGGCATCACCAGTAGAAAACAGGAAGTTATTATCCCTCTGTACAGACAGCTGGTGAGACCCCATCTGGAGTACTGCATGTAGTTCTGGAGACCCAACCTCTGCAAAGACATAGACAGGATGGAAGCTGTCCGGAGGAGGGCAACTAAAATGGTGCAGGGTCTGCACCAGAAGACATATGAAGAGAGACTTGAGGAGCTTAATATGTATAGCCTCCAGGAAAGGAGGGAGAGAGATGACATGATAGAAACTTTCAAGCGCCTCAAGGGAATCAACAAAGTCCAAGAGGGTAGCATCTTTCAAACATAGAGGTGTGCAAGAACAATTGGGCACAATTTGAAGATGGGGGGGCAGCTCAGAGGTAATTTAAGGAAGTATTTTTTCACAAAGAGGGTTGTGGATGCATGGAACGGCCTTCCGGAGGAGGTAGTGGAGTCAAAAACAGTGGTGGAATTCAAGCATGCATGGGACAGTCATAAAGCAATTCTAGGGGGTGCGGGTAGGAAGAAGTAGGCTGCTGGTTACCTAGGACCTGCAGCTTATCCATTAGGTAGGGAAATGGGCAGACTGGGTGGGCCAAGCGGTCCTTATCTGCCGTCAAATTCTATGTTTCTATGTCTATGTTTCTATTATGCAAATATGGGACATTCTATATAGGGTGCACAATAAGGGAATTTAAAGTGCACATTGGAGAGCAATGCAGAGCGAGACAGTCACAAAATGAGGAGTATGCAATTGTGAAATATGTAAAGGACAAAAATCTACAGGCACCTACTATACTTTTTTTGACATTTAGAAAGTGAATAGGAACTCAAAAGGTAGGGACTGGGAATGGGAAGTGAGTAGAAAAGAAAGTTACTGGATTTTGAAGACCTGGGTGAAGGTCCCACCACAACTAAATGACTCCATAGAAATTACACATGTATTATGATCATCTGGATTTGGGCAAAGATTTGGAATGCAGATATGAATAACTGTCACTACTATAATATTTAAGTGCAATATAGTACTGTCCACAATACCTAGGTTCTATTTTAATAACCATTCAAAAATGATAGCCCAGAATGAAAAATAGCAATAGATTTCATAGACTTTTCTTATTAACTAACCTCAGTACTTCTATGCAATATATCATGTTATATTTTAGCTAAATTTGGTCAAACAATATTGAACTATGTGAATAGAATAGATACAGTATGCCGAGTATACCAGCTTTGTTTTCTTTGTAGAGAACAGTACTGTTTGATAAACTTTTTAAAAGAAAGAATGCTAATGTGAAACTTTTGTTAAATCATACTGACATGTAGTCTGTTACATTTCCTTTGTACACTGTGGCCCAGATATTCAAAAGGGTTTCGCCATGCTCAATAGGGTTGCACCAGCGTAAGTCAGAAAATGCCTCATTCTGTGATATTCAGTGGGAGGCAGATGCGCCCCCCAAATCATACTGCGCAAGAGTGCAATGATAATGAATGCATGCGCAACTGAAGGGGGAGGAACCATGCATAAATGGCGCAGTGCGATATTCAACAACATGCGCCATGCGCAATAGGAGAGCAAGTGGAAGTTGTGTGATAGCGGAAATGAGCCAAAATAAAAAGGAACAAGAGAGAGGCGCAAGAACGCTACAGGGAAGGCACACGTTGCTGAACCATAGCCAGCCACACAGGCAACACACACACACAGGGCATGACAGAGACAGAGCACCTGGAACCCACAGGAACAGGGAAGGTGTGGGGAGCCACAGCCACAGTGCAGTGCAGAAGGGGGAAGTGCCACACAGCACTGAGGCCACCCCAGGAGAGATGTTCCTGGTGCAGGGAAAGTAGCAGCCAGGACAGCGGGGACACAGAAACAGCTGCCGGGGGGGGGACAAGCCAGGGACATGGCCAGTGCCACCATCCAGATGGAGGCAGTTATAAGGGGGGTGAGAAGGCAGGCAGCAGGGGGGCATGGCCGTGGAAGGGCCCATTGGCGGTATGCCCCCAACAGGCAGTACTGAGCCCACACCAGTTTCGATCTGTACACTGATACCGAGATTGTGGGCCGGTACCACCTGAACCGGGCAATTCTGAGGCAGCTCTGTGAGCTGTGCAGTGATGTGATGCAGGCACCCACACAACGGAGCCATGCTCTGTCAGTGGAGACAAAAGTGACAGCTTGCATGTGCCTACTCACCACGGGTACCTTCCAGAGACCAACAGGGGTCACGACAAGCATAACCCAGTCGGCCGCATCACGCCACCTCACCCAGTTCCTCAGCACACTGCTGCCACATGCTGCAGAGTACATCCATTTCCCCAGCACACTGGCGGAGCGCACAGCAAACATACAGGAGTTCTATAGGGTAGCACATATACCTGGCGTGCTAGGGGCAATAGACTGCACCCATGTGGCCATCCAAACACCACCTGGCCCCGAAGGGGCTGCATACATTAATCGGAAGGGCTATGCAAGCATCAACTGCCAGTTCATGTGCGATGCCAGGGGGCGCATAATCAATGTCTGCGCCACGCACCCTGGGGGAGCACATGATGCCTTCATCTGGCACCAGTCAGCACTGTGCCACAGATTCGAGAGTGGGGACATCCCCACTGGCTACTTAGTGGGTGAGTATGCAAACCACACGGAAAGACATAGAGCTTGAGAGGGGCATAGTCAGAGGTGACATGGGTATTGGCCTAGATGGCTCAAGGCAGGTGACGCTGATCACCAAACTAACTTCCACCCTCTACACACAGGTGACAGTGGATACCCACTCTGGCCCTGGCTGCTCACGCCATACTGGTGGCCCGCAACCCCATCGCATCAATGCTACAATGAGGCACATGCCACCACATGTAATGTCATCGAGCGGGTGTTTGGGATGCTGAAGGCACGTTTTGGTTGCCTGGAGACGTCTGACGGTGCCCTACAGTACAGCTTCTCAAAGGCCTGCGGGCTATTCCTGGCCTGTTGCATCCTGCACAACATGGCCAACGACTGTGGGATAGCAGTACAGGTCGAAGAGGGGGACAACGATGGGGATGATGAGGACACTGGTGAAGATGGTGATGGGCAGCCCCCCTTGGGCGACCTGACCCCCGACTGCTCCAGCTGGCACAGCTGCACTGGGACACCATCACAGAGAAGCACTTCAGCCAACCCAGGTAAGTCATGGGGCCATGTGCAACCACCAGTGGCTAGGGCACAACCCACAAACACGCATGGACAAACACCAGGGGTGCATGTCATCAAGGGAAGTGGCCGAGCATGGAACCGCACACACTGCCAGGGATGGGCAAGGTATAACATGGCATGTGGTCACACACACACACACACCTCACACGACATGCACAAAGGGTAGGAGGCACGCTGACCCCGAGCACCACCCCTAGCCACACACACATCCACAGACCACCACGCCCAGTGCTTGTCATTGTGCGTGTGTCAGACACTGGGCACCATTGCACAGTGGTGGACAGTGCAACACAGACATCATCATGCACATGCCACAGCGGACAGCAGCCAGGAGGGTGTGCAGATGGAACGTGTGTGTGCGTGCAGGGCCGGGTACCCCACCCATGCATTGCATGCTGAACAACACAATGCACACAGGGCAGCATCAGAGAGTAGCTGTGCTGGGAGACAGATCAGTCACGCGCCACAGTGCCACGGCTGCCACGGATGTGTGGGCAGCCCCGCCGAGACCCGCCAGCACTGACAGGCTGACCAATGGCCTCATGGGGTGGCACCGACAGTCCCCAAGGGGTTCCACTACATGAATGTGACCGTGCTTGCGCAGGGGTCTGCAGCACACCGAACATGCCTGCACCAGGCATGCTCAGGATGCCCACAGCTGAACCTGGTGTCGACAAGGAGGGTGTCGCACAACGCCGGGAATGGGGAGGTGGACATTGCACTGCACGGTGTCTGCGACTCATGGGCAAGTAACTGTGTGCCCATTGTGGCCATCACAGCTGTGATTGCCTGTGTCTGCCTGTCAATGGCAGTGGTCACATCCTTCCGCAACCGGTCCATTCCTGCCAGGAGCAGAGCGGTGTCTCTGCTGCGCCGCTTCTCTGCCTGACGCAGAGCTGCACTGAGTGCATCCACCGCCATCACAAGCCACATCTGTTGAGTGACTGATGCTTGGAGTATGCGGTGTGCTCATCTAAGAGGTCATCTGCCTGATCAGCATGCTGTCCCTCATGGTGTTCGCGGCCCTGATGGTCAGCACCCCTTGAGGGTGGGCACTGCACACCAGGGCCAGGCCTGGGCATGTCCACAGGTGGTGCACTGACGCCGCCCCCTGACACTGTACCTCCATGGCCATTGGTCGACTGCTGGTACTGCCCCTCTGGCTGCCGCTCTCCAGGGCTCAATGGTGCCGCTGCAGTGGCTGCAACAGCTCCACTGTCCTGGACACACACCAGTGCTACCCCATTGGTGCAGACAGGCACAGGTTGGGACTGTGATGTCATGCAGGCCTCCATGGTGGCACCACCCACAGCCATGCCCATTGATGTCACCTGCTGTGTGGCCATCCTATGGCCCACACATCTCACTGCCCATGATGTTAGCTCCATCATCATCGGTGATGGATCCGGCACCAGCTGGGGCCTCAGCATGCTGGCATCCATGGACGCTGGCACGCTGGGACACAGGCAGGGCCTCCTCCGCACCTGCTCCTCCAACATCAGTCCGGACATCCAGGTGGGACCACTGTCGCCTTGACCCTCGTATGCCTGTGGAGGTGGATGGGCCCTCCTCCATCTCCATGCTACCGACCTCAGTGGAAAAGCCCACCACCGCTGACCCATGTAGATGCTCAGGAGCTGGAAGGGAAAAACAGTAGCATTAATGTATGTGACCTACCCTGTCCCCCCCCATTGACAAACCAGGATCTACCATGCAGTGATGGGCTACCACCTATCTGGAATCCACCACCTGGAACACCCTCGATGGCGCAATCCTGCATGCTGCCAGCAACCCGCTCTTCTTGTGGGGTCAGGTGTTGCACCTCCGCTGTCCCCCACTGGTGGCAGAACGTGCTGCCCTGATGGCAGCCACCTTCTCCTTAATTCTCCACCTGTCCATGCCCATCTTCTTTTTGCACTCCTGCACGGACCACTGGTGGCTGCCATGCAGGTTGACAGCATGCGCCACCTCCTCCCATGCAGCAGCATGGGCCTGTGGTGTTCCCTGTTGTCCGCTGAGCAGCAGCTCCTGGTCAAGGTAGGCCTCAAACAGGGCTTCTGTTTCTGCCTTGGTGAAGTTCGGCCTCCTCTTCCTCCCACATCTCTGTTCCTCTTCCTCCACCTCATGATCGGTCATTATTCCTCCTGTGAGAATGACAGGTGTTACCTGTGACTGTGCAGTCCCATGCATGTCCCAAACACCACAGTCCACACTCCCAAACAGCATGCTACTCACCACAATAGACTGGAGTAACCGACTATGGCTAATGCAGCCCAATGTCGCAGTTTTATAGCACACTGCATGCAAATGAGGCGAGGTGCATTTTTAAGTGGATGCAAATGCAGTGACTGCACCATTGAATGGCTGATTAGCTGATTTGCATATGCCGGCTGAATATCGCACTGTTGCGCTTTGCTCAATTGTGTTGAACATGCTGAGCCAAGGGCGCAGTTCTGTGACACGTGCAGTACATACCTAACTGTGCATGCCCGGGGTGATGATGATGCAGGCGTCTGCTGTGCTGCTGACATGCTGTGCGTGGGAGGCAATGCAGGGAACGGCCATCATTGTGCCAGTGGCGCTACTGCACTGTTCACATATTTGGCGTTGTGGCACTGGGGTGCCATAGGCGCACTGGGGCCACAGCGCTGTAGGCTGCTACAGGAGGTGGCACACAGGCACCCAAACATGCTACACGTATTGGGTTCCAATCGTGCTGTGGCTGTCCGTGCATGAGAGACCCTTGACCCTGTGCCCGGCCTTTACCCCCTAAGTGCAATGCGTCAGGCATGGGTGCACCACTATTGCACTGTTCGGTGACAGCGCGATAGGGAATGGTAGCGCTGTACTGCACAGCATCTGCACGTGGCAGGATCATGCTGCCAAGTGCCATTTTGAATCCAACACTTTGCTGAGATGGCGTGGAGAAGGGCAGTGATGTGGAGTCAGGTGGAGCTTGCAAACCTGGTGGCCATTGTAGAGCCCCATGCTGGGGCTCTATATTGCGATGCACCCCTGGACAGGGCCAGGAGTGCAGTTTGGCAGGAGGTGGCTGATGCGCTGGAGGAGGCCACTGGTATGGGGTGCATGGCGGAGCAGTGTCGCCACCAGTACGGGGACCTCAGGCGCAGGGACCCAGACCTGCTTGCCTGCCTGTGGGCATGTGCCAGGAGGGGCACAGTGCCACAGCCAGGTAGGTGCCCCATCCATACACTGTTATCATCCATACGGGTATCACGGTTGCATGTGTCCGGCACATATGGGGGGCCGTCCAGTGTTGGCTGTGGTGGTGGTATCGGGGTGTGGGGTGGATGGGTATGGCCGTGTGGGATTGCACACACATGGGGTTGGGGGGACTTTGCTACTGGGTTGTACTGATGTTCCTCTGTCCATGTTTGCACCTTAGGCCCAGAAGAGTGCAGGCAGGCAAGGGAGCAGAGGCGCTGCCTGGAAGACCAGCAGGACGGGAGGGGTGAAGGTCTGCAGTGGCGTAGGGACCAGCCTGATGATTGTGAGTGCCTTACATCCATGATTTCTATTGCATGCTGTATAACTGGGCAGGCAGCGGGGCATGGCCACCATCCATTGACACCACTGCCATGCATGCAACTTGTTACAGTCAGCACTATCCAGCAGCACTGCATGTCTGGGAGTGTGTCAATGGTGGCCCATGCATGCATGCACCGGGCACATGGCTGTGCCACTGCCTTCACACCACATAGCCAAGTCACTGTACGGCCACGGTGGTGCTGTGCAGGACATGGGCGGTGGGTGTGTGCAGTGATCCACATGGCTGTGGCTGCCTGGGTAGGCAGGTCTTGTGGACATGGTCACTGTGGGTGGTCACACACCATCACAGGGGCGTGGCATGTGGCTGTATGCCATGCACAATGGGTGGGCTGCAAGGGGCTGGACAGTCACACTTATTGACTCTGCTCCCTCGTCCTAGGTGGACGGTGACTCCAGGCACTGGAGCGTGGACTGCAGGAGCTGCTACAGGTGGTGAGGGTGACCCTGGAGCTCCTGCAACGAATGGACCACCATGGGGTGAGGAGGCAGAGATGACATCAGCGCCATGTGGAGGAAGACCGAGGCAGACACTGAACAATCCATGCCCCTGATTACACCTTCCCACCCTCACACCCCTTCTTCCCTCTCCCATATGTTCACACCTGCTCCTTACCCACCCCCAGCTGGTATGTGGCCCCTCCATTGTGCGTAGTTGTATATAGTTTTTGTATTTCCTGTTTTAAATACATTTGTTTTGTTATAATAACTGTGGTGGTCTCTGATTTGCAGCAGGCTACAGGTGCTCAGCTGCAGCGGTGTGCATGGCATCAGGGGTGGTGCATGCATAGGCCTGTTTGTGTGTCCAGAAGGGAACCGCCTATGGTGTGGGCAGGGGGGATCAGTCACTGTCTGTGGTTTGTGCGTTGTTCTCTGTGCACTGGATGCCTGTGTGCAGTGGTCCACGGTGCATGCACTGTGTGCATGGCACTCCTGTCAGACCATCCATGGCCTGTGCAACTGACACCCTTGCATGTCTGTGATATGCATGGTCTGCTGGCATGTCAGTGGTGGCTGTCCATACTGGATAACAACTGTACCCGACACAATGACAGGTTGCCTTCCATCACCAGTATGGTGCACATCTGCCTCCATTGGCACTGCGGCCTCCACTGTTGTTGTCCCCCCTCCATGCTGTCGCTTGTGTCTGTTGCATGGGATGTGCTCCAGTGTCTGTCACTTGTGCTCCGCAGCATGTTGGTGGCATACAGCTTCATGGTGCCTGTGCAGGGTGGCTGGCACACCTGTGCAATGTAGGGGTGCAGGCCATGTGTACACGTCAGCCGTGGCCACATGCCAGTGGCTTGGTTTTGGAGTCAAAAATAGTGGTGGAATTCAAGCATGCATGGGACAGTCATAAGGCCATTCTAGGGGGTGGAGGTAGGAAGAAGAAGGCTGCTGGTTAACTAGGATCTGCAGCTTATCCAGTAGGTAGGGGAGTGGGCAGACTGGGTGGGCAAAGTGGTCCTTATCTGCCATCAAATTCTATGTTTCTATGGTTGAACCACTACTGTATCCCTGTGTTGGTGTGCCCTTGGGTATGGGTGGGTGTTTGTCCATGCACTGTGTTGCATCCTGAGTGGCTCATGCATCCATGCAACACTGTGCATGTCTGTGTTGGCTGTTGTGGCCAGTACTGGGATGGGATGTGTTCTTGGTAGGGTGTGCAGGGTGCTGTACCGCTGGTGGTGGGGTCCAGGGCATGCCCTGTCACATGTGGGGTACCTCGTGTGGCGACTCATGGTTGGTCTCTCAGCTGTACCTCGGGGAGGACATGCAGGATGGCACTGCGTATGCTGTTGTTGCATTGCTGTCTGCTGCTGCCCACAGTGGGGTGCACATGGTGGGGCTGCCTTGCATGGCTCCGTGGTGCACAGGGTTGCATTGTCACAGTGGGGATGGTGGCATACATGGGGTGTCCTGCACTGTTGGGTTCTACTCCTGGGAAGGGTGTATGGTGATCATGGTGCAGGGTGTGCTCTGCATTGGTGGGATGGTGTGGCACAGGGTGGTCATCCCTCCTTGTGTGCCAGTCACAGCTTGCCAGGGGGCGTGCTGGGGCACCATGGCCCGGCTGTGGGTTGGTTGCTGCTATCCATGGGCCGGTGGTTATTCCAGCTCTCCCCCAGTTGTGCAGTGCATGGGGTGTGGGGGATGATGTCTGTTCTGCTGTGTGCTCCTCTGCCCATCTGTGGCATAGGTGGTGGCCCCTGAATCCCTGGTTGTGCTGTTGCATTGCTGTCCTGATCCACGGGGCATCCCTGGTTGCGCTATGGTGCATCTGGACTGCTCCGCTGAGCATCTCTTGTTGCGCTATGGTGCAGGTAGTGCGATATTCAGTCATCTGCCATAGGCGCATCTTGGCCTGCACAGTTTTTGAATATCGTGCTTCTTGCGCATGGGTGCAGTGGACTTGCACTTGCTCCTGCTGTTGCACACTTTTTGGGTGCAGTTTGAATATCTGGGCATGTGTGTTTACAGTCTGCACAATGGCAAAGAGCAAAATATTTTGATGCGATGAATATGGATCTGATGTTCCACCTAGTAACATACTGTATCTACACAGCCAACCATTGAAGAAGAAAATGCCACCTGTATAAATGAATTGAGAACATTATGATGTTAAGAGAACAGACTGCTATGTACCGTTGGTAATTTTTTCCTGACAAGACAGTATAGCATTGCATATATTAAACAGATGCAAAACCTGCCATAGCTACTAATGCTACCATTATCAAAGGTTAGATTAAAACTGTTTAGTGACAAAATGTATGTAGTTGCTTAGGCAAAGTGGAGTGCAAAGGCTAACATCACTGTATAAGTGGATGTAATTGTTGCCAGCTCTTTTTAATGGTATTTTAATAAGTATTGTAAATAAATACTTAGCTAGTCTAGTTTTAATAGCATGTAGAAATGGATACCATCATGCATCATTGTTATGTAACCGTAGCAGCGTATTAATTGCACCCATATAAAACGGGCTATTTTAGGAAGATACTCTAACTCTGAGTAAGCCCTGTGATGTCAGGGTGAAATGTCAATTCCCAATTTGTTGTCATGGTTTTTTTATTTGTTTATTTATTTGAGAACTGGTAACTAGGAAAGGCACACTGAGCTGGAGCTCATTTCCTGCTGGGATCCAAGGAAGGGAACAGAGGAAAAACAGAAGCACAATGCATAAATGTAAACCCGTGGAACAAAATTCGATAAAAAGTTTATACAAAATTAGAATAAATACAAAAATTATATGTGCACCAAATAAAGTGCAGTACAGCTCAAAAGAACACCTAACAAGTGCACATTCAGAAGTGGCTGCAATACAAGGTGAACAAGAGCACAGTTAACAAACAGACGATTTACCTGAAAGGCGAGTTGATTGCCTGACCTCATAATAGAGGGAGAAAACTGTAGTGGTGTGCTAGTGAAACCAAAGCAGGGGTTGGGATCAGCTGGTTCCTTATGAGGAAGATTAAGGCTTGGTCAGGGGCATGTCAGGAGAAAATGTAACAGAAACTGGTGGGGAGGGGTTGGAGTTTCAACTGGTGTCTGAGAGCGCCAGGGGATGGGGAGAGTTGGAGGGAGGAAGGGAGCTGGTTCCAGAGTGAGGAAATTGATAGAACACAGACTGCCCAGCAAAGGACTGAGGATGAGGAGTGGCAAAGGTGTGATGTTCCCTTGAATGGAGGGAACAGGAAACAGGGCATTTGGGAGAGGAGAGATGAGAGGTAAGAGGGAAGGGAGCCAAACCAGTATTTGGATATGATGGAGGTAGGGTGAGCCTGGCAATGTGAGGGCAGAGAGAGGATAGCTAGGGATGAATACAGTGAACAATGGTGATTGTGAGGGGGAGAGTGTGTGGCTTAGTGGCAGAAGGAGTTGCAGAAGGTGTCCAGTCTGGTAAGCGATCTAGAGGGGCCAGTGAAATAGACCACATCTACGTAGTCGAAGACAGGAAGTACCATTTTGGTAACAAGTTCCCTGCAGATATATGGAGATAAGCAGTCTTTGTTGTGGTACAGGGAACCAAGCTTGGGATGGAGTTTTGCATGGATGGCAATGATGAGGGCTGAGAAGTCAAGTTTACTGTCTAGCCACACTCCAAGGTACTTGAAAGCCTGAACTGTTTCAAGAGGTGTGCCAACCAGAGTGGTGAAAACAGGAGGGGCAGTGAATCTGGCCATTTTCTACCTTATTCCAAGTGTCATGAATAACACCATTTTTTCAGTGTTGACTCTGAGCTAGTTGGATTGGAACCACCGCAGAACATTGCTGAAATCCTGCTGGAGCAAGACTTCCACAGTTGCAGTGGAGGGACTGGAGGTGATGATGTGTGTGTTGTCTGCATATATATGTATATGCAAGTTGGCACAAACAGAGAGGAGATCATTCAGTAAGATGGAGAAAAAGATGGGACCCAGGATGGATTCCTCTGAGACCCCAGCCTGGATAGGAAGGGGAGGTGACAGGGTACCTCCAACTTGCACCAATTGTTGTCAGCCCATTAAGTAGGAATAGAACAAAGCAACTGCTGAAGCTGAGAGGTCAGCAGAGCTCAGCGTGTTCAAGAGGAGCGAATGGGACACCAAATCAAAGGCTTTGGCAAGTTCAATGAATATTGTGGCCATAATGTGCGCCTGATCCAGCCTGGTGAAGATAGAATCAGTGACATGCAGCAGTGAGGAAACGGTGGAGTGGTGCTTCCAGAAACCAGACTGGAAGAGTGAGAGGAAGTTGGAAGGTGAAAAGAAGTTGAGGAGTCTAGAATGGACCAGTTTCTACTGCAGCTTAGAGAGGGAGGGGAGGAAGAAGATGGGATGCAAGTTGCCAGGGGAGGGGGGATCACCCCCTTTATGAAGTAGGAATAACTTTGACCAACTTCCAAGGTTGAGGAACAGCATTGAGGGAGAAGGAAAGGTTGAGTAGGTGAATAAGGGTAACTGCAATGGCAGGAGCTGAAAAGTGGAGGAGTTTGGGGTCTGAACCATCAGGGCTGGTCTCTGATGGGTTGATGGATTAATTGGCAAGCTGCGTTTCCTGAAGACTGATGGGGGGAAGTGGAAAACTAGTGAGGGGTGGGGGGAGGAGGAGTGGAAGAATAAGAGCCTGGATGAGGAGGAGAAGAAAGGGGGATGCAGTCTGTGGGAAGAACTTGTTGAAGTGAGCAGCAACAGAGGTAGGGTCAGAAGCAGATGAACTATTAACAATGAAGATTAGGGGAGTGGACTGGGCAGGGGTGTAAAGGGAGTGAATATCCTTTCAGAATTTAGCTAGGGAGTTAAGATTTTTCTGGAGGATGGCCTTGAAATAGTGCGAAAATAGTGAACAGTGAAATAGTAGTTAGTCCAGGCGATGTTTGCAGGAGCCCAGAACCTTCATCATGATATAGAAAAGGATCCGTTTTTGCACTCCACCAGTGTATAAACCAGTGCTTTTATATGTATGTATCTTTTTAAATCTCACTATTTATGTCAGCAATAACACACCAAGAGGGGTGGGTTATGGCTTGATAAGAGCATGCCCCAGGTGCATAATAATGCACAAGGCATAGATGAGTGCCTTTAGCACCAGGGAAGTGCTCTTATGAGGCTGTAGCCCACACCTTGGAGTATGTTATTGTGCTTATAAAATGGGTACAACATTTTAAATAAGACTTCACAAAAAAATGGTTTCTAAACTGTAAAACACAATTTATTTAACTGTTTTGAACTTGGAAGAAATGTAGTCCTTCAAACTGGACTTCAGTTAAATGATTTTCTTCACATAACAGTAATAATTCCCTCAGGGAGATACAAAGCATTTTCTGTGTTCTGCACTTTTTTACTTTGTTTTTAGATTGTTTATTTTTTTTAGTTCCTATTCTCTTTGAAGTATCCTGTCTAATTTACAGCCAACTGCCAGCTTAAGAGTGACCGCTCTTCCCCCATAGAGACTGAAAGCCTTTTTTCCTTACTTCACTTTTTTACTTTATTTACATTTTGTTTTAGTTCCTGTTCTCTTTGCAGCCTTTTGTTTTGTTTAGAGCGAGCTGCCACCAGCAAACTTTATTGAGTGAGCACGTCCTTCTTCAGCAGCCACAGTAAGCGCTTTGTACCTCATGCTTTTACCTACAGCACTGCGATATGAGTGAAAGACTTCCCAACCTCTGTGGTTTCCTTGATTGGCCCACTCACTCTAAAATATTTATGAAGAATGGAATAATACTAAGGGGTGGACTAGAGACTGCCATGAAGGAGGACCAGAGACTGGAAAAACCACACCTGTGAAAAGAAACGGAGGTACAACATTGGCACAGAGATATTTTAAGTATACAGGCTATCTTGGGTTATGTACTCCTGGTGGGCACATTATGGACAGATAAGGACACAGGTGAAATCGCCTCTCAATCGGTGAGATGGTTGGAAATTTTGCGCCCATTTTATAAAGCTTAATGAAGTGTTTTTTGCACCTGAATAAGTGAGTAGATACAAAGTTGTTTACAGTACACATGAGCCCACATTTTCAAAGGAGATGGGTGGTGCATCTCAGTAAAAAACGAAGATGAGCCACCCAGCTGATTTGATGTAGAATTATACATCAATTAGGGATCAGGGATCGGGGCAGAGTGGGGGCCACTACACTATGGAAAAACTGGGTTGGTATTATTATAAACATAGATCGGGATCGGGACGGTGGGGGGTCCCTACACTAAGGAACTAGTATGGGTTGGCATTTCTTTTTGACGATGGGGGTTCAGGTTAGGAGGGGGGTGCCACTACACTGTGGAAGCTGTTCGGGATATATTTTAATATCAAACAGGGATTGGGTTGGGGGGGTACCACTACACTATGGAAACTTTCTGGGTGTCATTATTACTATGAATGGGGCTCTGACTGGGAGCCAAGGTGGGGGTGCAGGCTGGCCCGGAGCAACCTGCCAAGTGCAGTCATGCAAATGAGCCCACAATGGGAATGCATGAGGCCTATTTACACCATGCATGCCCAATGAGCTCATTTGCATTTTCTGGCTGAATACCACCCTTGGGGGAGTAGGCTTATCTGGGATGCATTGCACATCTCCCATTGGTGGTCTTCAGCCCAGAACCAGGTTACGCCACTGGATGGATTGGCAGCCATCCCCATTGCATTGCTAATCCAGGATCTGGGGCAGAATTCTCAAAGAACAGTAAAAATCCCACAGCTGTGGGAAAAAGGCTTGCAGAACTGCGGAAATGTAGTTGTGTGACATTCTGAAAGAAAATCCAGCAGCTGAGGGAATTCCGCAAAAAGTCCTGCAGCTGTGGAATTCCAGCAGCTGCGGGAATTCCGCGAGTGCTACAAATCTGCAGCTGTGCAAATGGCTGAGGAGGCACAGCAATAGTACAACAAGTAGCTGAAGCACCAGACATTAACACTGCTGCCATAGTATGAGGCTGACAGTACCCACAAAGATATCAGCAACCAGTCCCTCAACTGGGACCACTGCAGCCCCACAGGTACCAGCAATACCATGGCACCACAGTGGCTGACTGTCATCGCTGGTCATCCCTCCCTAGGGCATTCCTGTTGCCTGCAGGGGTAGCACTCGCTGCAGGCTGGTCAGGCTCTACTGCCTGTGGGACTCCGTCAGGGGCTGCACTGGGTCTGGTGGTTGTTGCCTGTTGCCATGGCATGGCAATGTGTGCTGGTGTTGCTGTAACATCAGCCACTGCTATACTATCTGGGATGCTATTACCTGTACCTCACCTCCACCTTAATTGATTCCAATTGTTGGGGCACTACTGAGTTTGCTAAGGTAGTGTTACACCTCATTCCGCTGTGTGTAACATTTTTTCCGCAACTGTGGAAAAAATCTGGCTGAGAATAGCCCTTCAGGGGATGTGCCTTACTTATCTCACACCTTTTTTTCCTCATGGACTTCTGCAGCTGCACTTTCTTCCACAGTCCATAGTGTTTTTTCCGCAGCTGCGGAGGTTTTTATCAATAGCACTTAGAGCAATCTCCCCTTTTTTTCTGTAGCTACAGCAGTTTTGGGGACTTAGGGAAGGTTTGCACCTTCTGAAAGCTTTGTGAATCCAATCCCTGATATTCATACGGGATGCGTGACTTGTTGCAATCGCGCAGCCTGTTTAAACATCCCGTCAGACTGCACCGGTGCATTTGTTTTAGTAGCGCATCTCAATGTGCCACACATCCTGCCAGCTCTGAAAATAGGGACCATAGTGTACATTAGCTACTGAGGATAGTGGGTGCACTGAACCTTTGTTTGTTCCTCTTACTGTATACCTCTGAGTTAAAATAACATCAGTCAGGACACGTTAGGAGTGCCATTTACAATTTTTATGTTCTATCTATGCCAAGCCCACTGTGCATACTCCTTACAGCAAAAAGCTGTTCTGTATTTTGATTTGTTCACTACAGTGAGTTGTCATAAAGTATATGAGAAGGATGGAGATATTCTTGCCATAACTCAGAGGATCATATCTGGGAAGGATTTCTAAAGGCCCTCTGTATAGATTAGTTTGTTGTTAATATTATGCATTAGGGTTTTCTGGATGGTGACCTTATCCTATACTCAAATATGTTTCCGTTTGTGGGAATTGATTTCTTTTTGCACTATTTTTGCCAACTATCGTGCTGTATTAGGCTACTGATATGTCACATACTTTTTTGCCTTGCTTTTCTTTGACATTGTATGTCTTTTCTTAATTTTGTTTTCTTTTGTGCTTTTATTTATCTGATCTTCTGGTGTACTAGTTATATTGCTTTTTGGGTTTTGTATATGCTTTAATAAAAAAGTCCCTCCCTCTTTCCAAGAAGTGCCATAAGAGCTTTAACTCTGGTCTGAGCAACCCCCAGAACAGTCAAACAGGACCTTGGTTTTGATGGTTCATTCGAAAGACAATACCTCATGAGTGCAGCACACCCCCCCCATGCTGCCTACAGCATCAATATTGGGATTTTACTCCAAGTTCCTGGTGTGGGGCTAGAACCCACAACCTTCTAATCTTCAGGCCTCAGAGGTGATTGAGCAACCTGCTGAGCCACCTACAGGGCTATGCTGATACTTCTTTCATAAAAAACTGCTTATGCAATGTTTGAAAGGACACCATTGTAAACAAGCCATGGCTAAATGGCTTGTAACTTCCATCTTTAATTTAACATTATAATAGGTAATACAGTATGAAAGGAAGGTAAATACATTAAATATAAGCTTGGATGTGTGGCTTGCAATTTTTTTTCAAAATTGCTTTGGTGGTGTTCGTGGCTCTTAAGATCAACTGTTGGATACTTTATCTCGGTACAACTATTTAAAAAGCATCTTTGCTGACATTTTTCAATTCCAAAAAGATTAAACAGAGAGCTCCCTTATCTCACAGGGAGCTCCTCCAGGGTATTTTGACTTTTTTTTCATACAGCCCCCAAAAGCAGGGAAGGGATTGTAATTTGTCCCCAGTGGGCTGGCTGCAGGATCCCTCTCCACTTCTTGATTCTCCATTCGCCCCCACACTCCGACATTTTGTGACATCTTTATAGGTCGAGCATGCAGCGTCTTTTTCAAATGTAATTTCCTGATTGTAAATAGGGTTTTGCTACATGTTGATGCCAGGGTTCAACTAACAAGAGCCTTGTTAATTGAACCTTGGCATCAATAGGTACCAAAACCCAATTTACAATAGGGAAATTACATTTGAAAAAGACGCTCCAGTCACGTGAATGGAGTGCACCCCTGCGCTCGACCTATGAAGATGTCACAAAACGTCAGATCAGAGAGTCAGGAGGTGGAGAGGGATCATGTGGCCAGCCACTCGGGGCAAATTATGATCCCTTCCCTTCCTTTGGGGTCTGTATCAAAAAAAAGTCCAAATAGCCTAGAGGAGCTCCCAATGAAGTAAGGGAGCTCCAGGTTTAATCCTTTTGGAACTGAAGAAGGTGCTCTTTATTCAATGTAGAATTCTGGTTTTCCACAATATATAAGAACATATCTGTGTCAAGAGATGGAATCAGACCTGATGGTTACCATTACCTCCCACAGGAATTGGATCAAAAGACTAAAGTAAAGATTTTGGGAGATGATTAATACGAGAGACAGTGTGAATTTGTAGAGATCCAGGGACAGTTAGCTGCTCAATGATGCAGGACTGGGTGGGGTGTGCCCCCACTGGCTGAGCGGGCCACAAGTAGAACACAAAAGCAAGAAGTAGGTGTGCACACTGTGTGCAATCTAAAACAGAGCAGTAGTCACAGCCTCAGTATCACTCTGCATTGCTCTTTATTCCAGAAAAGTTGCAAATACAGGAGGTGCATGAATTACACAGTGGACAAAGACCTACCATGGTCCAGGTGCACCAGAAGTATTCTCTTTCTGTCTTTATCTTTCTCCTCCTGTCTCTCTCACACACCCTCTCTTTCTCTCTCTCTCTCTCTCCCTCTGTCTTTCTTTCTCTCTCTCTCCCTTTCTTTCTGTCTCTCACCCTCTCTATCTCACCCTGTACACCTCTGTCTCTCTCTCTCTCTCTCTCTCTCATAGAAACATAGACTTTGACGGCAGAAAAGGACCACTTGGCCCACCCAGTCTGCCCATTTCCCTACCTACTGGATAAGCTGCAGATTCTAGTTAACCAACAGCCTGCTTCCTGCAACCCCGCACTATAATTGCTTTGTGTCTGTCCCAAGCATGTTTGAATTCCTCCACTGTTTTAGACCCAACGACCTCCTCAGGAAGGCTGTTCCATGTATCCACCACTCTCTCAGTGAAAAAGAATTTCCTCACATTACCCCGAGCCGACCCTCTGTCTTTAAACTGTGCCCCCTTGTTCTTACACATCTCTTTTTCTGAAAGATGCTACCCTCCTGGACTTTGTTGATTCCCTTGAGGTACTTGAACGTTTCTATCATGTACCCCTGTCCCTCCTTTCATCAAGGGTATACATATTAAGCTCTCTCAGTCTCTCTTCATATGGTTTCTGATGTAGACCCTGCACCATTTTAGTTGCCCTCCTCTGGACTGCTTCCATCCTGTCTATGTCCTTGCGTAGATGAGGTCTCCAAAACTGCACACAGTACTCCAGATGGGGTCTCACCAACTGTCTGTATAGAGGGATAATCACTTCCCTTTTTCTACTTGTGATGCCCCTTCCTATGCATCCCAGTATCCCCCTGGCTCTCCTTACTGACTTCTCATATTGCTTACCCACCTTTAGGTCATCTGATATGACTACTCCCAGGTCCCTTTCAATTTTTGTTGTTGTTCTCTCTCTCTCTCTGGCTCCCTTTCTTCTCTCTCTCTCTCTCTTCCCCCTTTCTTTCTCTCTCTCTCTCTCTCTCTATATATATATATATATGTCTGTCTTTTTCTCACTCTCTCTTTCTTTCTGCCCCTATCTCTCCCTCTGCCTCTCCATCTCTCAAAACTGATAGACTGGAAAGCAGCCCTAGACTTCTTGGGTCACTTTGTTTTATTTTCAATCTTACTTTGGGATTAAATCAATATGATTCCAGGAAAGACGCAGCAGTTGAACAGCACTTTTGAAAGTGATGAATGCTTGTTCTGATAACTGCTGATTCACGAGAAGTCTTGCTTCTATTATAGTTATAATTAGATGTCACTCCAAGGACTGATTTATATTTTCAAAGCTCTGTAGCACAAACTGCTTGTCAGGCTGGCTTAGAAAATTAATTTGAGAATAGCAGGCAGCTAGTTAGATTTCTTGATATCATTTATGGTTTTGACTCTCTTCTGTGGTACAGTAGCCTGGAATGGTATACAGCAAAATGCTAACCTGCTATTTGTTAAATTAAAGGAGTTGCCTGGGAGTAGTAGAGAACAGACTGGATGCATGGTCTAACAGCAGCTAGTGGGCACCACTATTTTCCTTTTCCCTGGCACTACTATCAAGTTACAGACCCTAAGAGACAGAAAATAATGCTTATTGCTCCACATGAGAATCCAGATTGTCAGCATGGCATGCAAGCACCCTTATAATAAGGCAGTCAGGTCGCCATGCTACTTCTATTCTGAAACACCTGACAATAACTCAGACCTAGATGGCTTGGAGCCTGAACTACTAAAACAGCTATCCCATAGTAGCTTCACTGGCCAATGTCTCAATTCTATCCCTGGTGTAGGGCATTGACCTAGACATTTGAAATGTTTCAAATATTGTTCTGGTTTTTAAATCCAGTGATCCCAGTGTCATTGACAATTATTGCAAAACAGCTGTTTTGTCTACTATCCTAGGGAAACTGCTCAGAACATTTGAAGCTACCCAACCCATCTGAATCCTAAATAATGGCATCTTATCTAAATCTCAGCAAATGTTGAAAAAGGTTACATAATGTTGACAGCCTTGGTTAGGCTCAGCAATGACATCAACACTTTCATGGACAAGGGAACAATAAAATAACTGGTGCAGTGTTTGTGGTCCTGACTAAGAACTTCAGTCTTGTTGACCATGCATTTCTCAGTGACAAACTCTCTGACATTAGTGTCTCTCACATGGCCTTAAAATGATTTGCTAACAACCTGCAGGCCTCTGGTATTGCCTGCTCTTATGGTGGTGTTTTGCAGGAGTTAATCTTTCCTCCTCTGCTATTTTCTCTTTTCATCAGTAACATCCCAGTTCACTGTCTACCATAAGGTAACACTCCGCATTATGTGGATGATTTAATTATTTGTAGTAGCTCCAGTAACCTAGCTGAATGTAGCAGGCAACTTAATCATGACACTGGAAATATTCAGTACTGTCCACAGTGACATTCACATTAAACTATCACATCAATGAGTAGTCTTTGCTATTTCTTTTTAGTTGAGAATGCACTGGTAACACACATCGTGTTGTTTTTCAACACTTAAGCAGCTCAAGAGTAACTTTTATAAAATGGTGTTATACTCGAACCAGAATGCATCTGCCATTCTGTTACAATATGATACACAACAGTTGCAACTCTTAGTCAACAGTTTTTACAAGGGTGTGCTGTGCAGAATGCGAAAGTCCACCAGCCGAATTCAGGTGGAATGGTCATTCCACTAGTAGATTGAATTTCAGAATTCGCTGTTTCATTCCATGGAATTCCAAAAGCAATCTATGGATTACATGTTGAATCCATGGGATGTGGTTCTGAGGATGAGTATGGTTCCATGAGGCAGGTTTAAAGTTCATTTGCGGAACAGCATTCCACCAATACAACTGCATTCTCTACATAGTTATTCTGCAAGAATTGTATGCAATTTCTGTGAAAGCAAGAAGGTGAATTTTATTCAGAATACATCCTCTTGCATCCTGATGGCCGTGACACATCTCCCTAGTAGTCCATAAAGATGTATTGATGGCCAGCAGTCTCTTTTCAAACCATGCTGGAATTCTGCCTTTTACATTAACTCACATTTGTAATTCATGGGGCTATATTTAGGAACATTACCATTAATGTAAACACAACTTTGCTTTGCCTTAACTAACCTGATTCAGCTATATCCCATGTTGTCATATGGCACATTCCTGAATTAGATTAGTTAAGGCAAAGTAAATTGGTGTTAACACTTAATGTAACATTCCTGAATGTAAGCCATAGCAGGATATTCTGCCCCTTTTCTGCAGAAGTGCCTTAAAAACTGCAGAAAGAAAAAATTACTCACCTTAGTAATGTTGTTTCTTCTAATGGAGTCTTGCTATATTATGACAATTGCAGTATGACTGCAGGTTAGAACTGCTCCTGAGGTGAAATAGTTAACTTTCCATGCAGACATGGAACTTGCAAATGGCTGGTTGAAAACTCTGTCATTAGTGAAAAGCTAGCGCAAACTGTCAGATCTTTACTGGCTAAAACTCACTAAGGTTCTGTGTGAGCTGTAAACCTACACTAGCCAACTGGCTACTAACATAAACACTCATTTTTGGCCTAAAACAAAGACTCAAGTCAGGAGACCCAAAAATGCAAAAACACAACACCAATTCACCCAAAAAGGTAGGTGAAAAACAACAAGGTGGGCATCAAAAAAAGTGCCAACCCTGTACTGCCCACCCACATCCCCAAAACAGAGGTTCTGAGAGGGGCAGGCAGGGAGGGAGGTCATAATATAGCAAGACTCCATTAGAAGAAACAACATTACTAAGGTGAGTAATTTTTTCTTCAAACAACATGAAGTCTTGCTATATTATGACAATTGCAGATCATACAGCAGTACCCCCATGGAGGAGGGACAGAACCTACCTAGGAAATAGGTTTGAAGCATCGGCTAGCAAACCGAAAGATCACTCCCAACCTGGATGTCCAGGGAGTAATGCTTGGTAAAAGTGTGAACTGTTTTCCAGGTAGCTGCTTGACATATTTCTAGAATAGGAATGTCTCTGGCAGCAGCCAGGAAGCAGCTGTACCTCTGGTAGAGTGAGCCTCAGGCCTGAGGGGAACTTTACCAACTTCTCATAGCAGAATTGGATACAAGAGACAATCCACCTGGCAATGGATCTTTTAGTGGCTGGCTTCCCTTTACCAACTTCGCCATAGGTGAGGAACAGTTGGAGGGAGTCAAACCTATGACCCTTGGTACACTCTATGTAGTAACTAAGGGCTCTCTTCACATCTAGGCTGTGCAGCATCCTCTCCCCAGAGGAGGAGTGGTCAGTGAAGTACACTGGAAGTGAAATAGATTGATTAAGGTGGAAATCTGAAACCACCTTAGGCAGGAACTTTCTGTTAGTCCGAAGGACCACCTTATCTCTGTGAAAGAGATAAACTCCTGCTCCACTGACAACGCGCTTGTAATTCACTTATGCATCTGGCAGAGGTGATGGCTACCAAAAACACAGTTTTCCAAGTCAAGTACTTGAGCTCAGCTGAAGACAAAGGCTCAAAGGGGGGTTGCATAAGCTGAGCAATGCAAACATTAAGATCCCAGGCTGGGGCAGGATCCCTGAATGGAGGGTTGGTGTGAAACAACCTCTTAAAAAACTTGGAAAATACAGGATGAGCTGAAAGGGAAGAGGATTTACCTGCTGAAATAAAAGCAGACACAGCTGCCAAGTGCACCTTCAGGGTAGCTGGTCTCAGCCCCAAAGAATTCAGGTGGACCATATAATCCAGAACTGTGGGTAGATCAGCAGAGACTGGGGAAATATGCTTTTCCGAGCACCATATGGAAAACCTTTTCCATTTGGAATTGTAAGTAGCCCTGGTGGAAGGCTTCCTTGAGACCTTCAATATATCCATTACACCTTAGGAAAGGTGTAAATCAGCAAACTCTAACTCTTCAAGAACCAAGCCTTGAGATTGAGAGATTTGAGATTCGGGTACCAGACCCTTCCCTGGGCACAGGTTAACAGATTGTGATTCCTGGGAAGGGACAGAGGAGGATGGACTGCTAAGAACAGCAGGAGTGGATACCAGGGCTGTCTGGCCCAATCTGGAGCTATCAGAATGACTTTGCATGATTGGGATCTGATTTTGACTAGCACTTTGAACAGGAGAGGAAAGGGAGGGAAGGCATAGAGAAACTTCCCCTCCCAACTGAGGGCTAAGGCATCCAGGGGAGTGAGCCCAACACTGGGGGCCTGCAGCAAAAAAGAGGAAGTTGGTGATTGTCTGGGGCTGCAAAAAGATCTATCTGCGGGGTGCCCCATTTGGCAAATACTACTCCCAAGACCAGGGGATCCAGTGACCATTCGTGGTGGCCCTGGGAAATCCTGCTGAGAGCATCTGCCAGGACATGGTCCTTGCCTGGGAGGCGAACTGCCGTAAGGGAGGTGTTCAGGGAGTAAGCCAGAGAACACAACTTCATCGCTTCGGTGCACAAGGCCGTAGACCGAGTGTCCCCTTGCTTGTTGATGTACCACATTGTAGTGGTGTTGTCTGTTCTGACCTGAATACTCTTGTTCTGAACAGATTTGGAAAAAGCTTGAAGTGCTAGAAAAACTGCTCTGAGCTCCAACAGGTTGATGTGGAGCAGAGATTCCTGGGGAGACCACAGACCCTGGGTGGTGAGGTCGCCCATGTGAGCTCCCCAGCCCAAGAGGGACGCATCTGTAGTAAGGATTAGAGAATGAGACTGAGTGACAAAAGGAACCCCTTGTCTCAGGTTACTCTGATCCTGCCACCACTGTAGGGCTTGGATCAGGGTTCGAGTTACTGGGATCAGCTTGGTAAGAGGATCCTTTCTTTGAGACCAAAAAGCTCTCAAATGGAACTGGATGTCCCTCATCTGAAATCTTGCTCCTTGCACAACTGCTGTGGAAGCAGCCATGTGTCCTAGGAGATGCAGAAAATGCCTTGCTGGCCGGGAGACCTGCAGGGTAAATGAGGAGGCCAGGGAGACTAGGGTCTTTGCCCTGTCCAGAGGGAGGAAGGCCCTGGCTTCCTGTGTGTTCAGTTCTGCACCTATGAAGGTAAGAAGCTGGACCGGCTCTAGAACTGACTTTGACAGATTCAGAAGGAAACCTAGAGAGGTAAGCAGTTGCTGTGTTATCTGAAGGTGTAAATTGACCTGGTCTGGGGACTGGCCTACTAAGAACCAATCATCCAGGTAAGGAAAGATGGCAATCTTTTGCCTTCTTAGGTAGGCAACTGCTACAGCCAGGCATTTGGTGAATACCCTTGGGGCAGAAGTGAGGCCAAAGGGCATTGATTTGAACTGGTAGTGGCATGAGGGCAGCTCGAACCTGAGGTACTTTTGATGGGAGCTTCTGATAGGGAATATGGAAGTAGGCATCCTTGAGGTCCAGGGAAGCTAGCCAGTCCCCTGGCCTTAGAGAGGGTAGGATAATTCCCAGAGTCACCATTTTGAACTTTGGCTTTAAAAGGTGCTTGTTTACATATCTGAGATCCAGGCTGGGCTGCCATTCTCCTGTCTTTTTTGGGGTAAGGAAGTACCTGGAGTACAAACCTTTGCCCTGGTGTAGGGAAGGAACCCTTTCCACAGCTCTGAGAGCCAGGAGGGTAGAGACCTCTGCCTCTAGGGTGAGTGCCTCTGATGGAGTTGCAGGTGGAAAGATCTGGTTCTCAGCACAAATTTTTTGAAGCTGAGAACCAGTCCCTGGCTTACTACTTCCAGGACCCACTTGTCTGATGTTAAAGACTTCCAGTCCTGGACAAAGTAAGCCAGCCTGCCCCCTACAGGTAGAGGAGAATCGGCCCTGGCAATCCCATCAGGGTGCCTGCTTGGTAGGGGCTTTGGGCTGAGGGGTGGAAGCAGACATGCTTGTATCCCATCTGTCTCTCCCTCTAAAGAACCCCCTCTGAGCATAGGCGGAGGAGGAAGCTTGGTCTTGGTAAAAAGGCCTATGAAAAGGCCTGCCCCTGCCTCTAGGAAGCTGCTTTTGAGGAGTGGCCTGCCTTTCCTTGGCCTGTGCACTCCTATAGGTGGTCCTATATTCATCCATTTTCTTCATGTAATTCTCTGTTTGCTCCCAAATAGAGAATTTCCCAAACAGGAAAATCCATGGCCTTAGACTGGGTATCCTGAGACAGGGTAGTACTTCTGAGCCAAGCCATCCTGCAAGTGCCACAGATGTAGCCATGACTCTTGATGAAACATCATTAGAGTCCACTGTAGCATGAAATTGCACCTTGGATGCCTCAATCACCATCCATAGCCACCTGTTCCAGCTCCTGGCAAGCTGGTCAGGGACTTGTTTCGCTAGGGCCAGCACAGTAACCCATCTGGATTTCTGGTGCCCCAGCAGCATAAGCCACATAATTTGCTTGTCTGAGTCCCAAAGATGCTGCCATGTACTGTTTCTTTGCCATAGCATCAATCTTCCTGGAGTCCTTCTCAGGGGGTGTGAAGCTAGGGGAATAATAGCCTGTCACAGGCTGCAGCCTGCACTACCCCACATGGCTGCATTGTTGAGTAGGAAATCAGTGTTGGAGCCTGATAAGGTATACCTCTTGTCCATCCTTTTATCCACAGGAGGTATAGTGTGAGGAGTTTTTTAAACTTTTACTGTCTGTTTCCGAAAAGATTTATGCAAAGGAATAGACAGTCTCCTAGACTCTGAATATCCATCATTTCTACATAGTCTGGCTCCTCTTGGTCATTGACAGCTTCCTCAACAGGGAGCTGGAGTTTCAAGCAACTTTTTATAAAACATGAAATGAGAAGGGGACTCAGAAAGCCTTGGAGGAGAAACCCTAGGGGTCTATCTGGAGAGATGGCGGATCAATGAGCACATCCAGATCTTCAAAACCATATTCACTCTCCTCATATTCCTCTTCCCCTCCCGGTTCATAAAAATCCTCAAAATCATAATCTTGAACTGGTGGAACCGTCCGAACCGCACGCCATTTGAAGGCAGGTGTCGGTTCGTCGAACCGGAGAGAGAGACTGGACAATTTGAACTGCTTTTGGCTTATTTCCTCAGCAGTTGGGGAGAGAACTTTGGCTCTGCACTAGCTGACTTTCTAGTCCTTTTGCTGGAGCGGATCCTCAGAACCTGCTCTTCGTTTGCCGAGGAAGTATCGCCTGGTCAGAGGCACTCCTCCAGTTCGGTTGGCACCCGAACCGGCTGGCCATCTGGGTCAGTGGACTTTTGGCCTCCCTTTCCTGAGCCTACCAACTCTCTTATCTATGGTGGCAGCAGGAAATTGTGACAAATCTGGCAGTCTGAATTGAGGTGGTCAAACCCCAGACAATAGACACATGTGTGGTGTGGGTCAGCCTTAGCAAAAGCTTCCCCACAAACACTACAGTGTTGAAACCCAGTGGGTCAGGTTTTTCTTTTGGGTTTCTCAGACATAATGCCAGCCTAACCAACTTGCCCGTTTATGGCAATCCGCCAAGCAAGACACCCTTATCGGTTCCCAACCGTGTCACAGGTCGTGGAAAAAACTGTAATGAAATCCGTTTTTTTTAGAATCGATAAGAACTGGGAACTGCACTCTAAAAAAGGACTAGTAGATTTTAACTACAACCTGATCGGTTCAAACCGAACCGATAAAGAATTACAAGTTCCACACAGAAAAAATTAAATGTAAAACCTATCTATCACTTACATTACCACAGACAGAGCTTGAACCGACGGGTTGCGGTTTAATTTCGCCTAAAAACCAAAAATAATACTTTTAAACCGACAAAATGAACCGAGCAGAAGGAGAAATCTCCGGAGCGACTGTTCAGTGAGGCAGAGTAAAGAATCTGACAGTTTGCGTTTGAAGCACAACAGACAGAGTTTTCAACTGAGCTCGCGCTCTAAGTTCCATGCCTGCATGGAAAGTTAACTATTTCACCTCCGGAGCAGTTCTAACCTGCGGTCATACTGCAATTGTCATAATATAGCAAGACTTCATGTTGTTTGAATAGTTATTCCATAGGAAAGTATTCTGCAATTGCTTAGTAACACCATTTGTTTGCCTTTCAGACACAGTTTGCACACCATGTGATTTCCTGCAGTCTTCCAGAACTTGTGAGGTGATCAAGATCTGTTCTGCTGTTTTGTGGAGCTTCAGTTTGCTGAAGAAAACAAGCCCCAAATCTTGCTCAAAGCTTGCTTATTCATGCATATTTTTATGACAGACTTGTAGTTACACTGCCAGAGAAATGTTTGCTTTTTGGGATACATTTCTGCTAGTTATGTTTGCTTGCGTGCTATGCTGCAGCTTAGAAGAGAAGTGGGTTGTGGAGGTGCGGCACTGTGGCAGCCAATGGAGGCACTGCATTTGGGGGCTTGGCACTGGTGGACCAATGGAGGCACAGTGTGCTGATAACACTGGTTTCCAAAAGTGCCACCAAGTTGAAACATTTTCACTGCTGCAATGAGGGGCCGCCTCATCATTGCAGTATCAGCCACTCTGATGCAATGAGGGAGCGACCCGTCATTGCAGGGTGGTACCTTCCCAAGTGTAACAATTTAAGTAAACATGGCAGTGGCTTGCTGCTGGCTCTCAGCCCCATGAAAGCCGAATGGGGGTGGCCAATCTCCCTATTGGCAGCCCCTGACCCAGTTCATTTGCTGACAGGGGAGCCCACTCCTCGTCGGCATGATGTTACCCTTCCCCCATTTGTTGTGTGCTGAGGGGGTGCCCAATCCCCCTCAGCATCATGCCCCCCCAACAGTCTTTCTTTGCCAATGAGGGGCCCAATCCCCATTGGCTTAAGTACCCCACCCCAAAAAAAGGCAGGTGGCACACTGGTAGAGATGCAGCAAATTTTAAATCCACCAGTGAAGTGGACACAAGTGGACACTTTGCATTGGCGGAGCACAACGCAAAGTGGGCACCATAAAGTGCTCACTTTTCCTTTTCATTATGACTTCGCATTGTCGTTCTGCCTTAATACGAAGTAAGGCAAAGTGACAACAAACTAGGCAGCCCCCCACACATCACATAGCTTACAGTACTGTAAGTCACATGCTTTAGCCAGGCAGGAAGGAAGTGAGTCAGAGAAGCAGTTACTTTCACTTTCTCCTTTTCATTTGTAGAGGGAGAAGGCTTTTTTGGTGAGAGAGGAGAGCAGTTTGTGGCTTTTTTTAAATGCTACATCTTTGTTTAGTTTTTTTGTATTGTGTTTGTGATTTTTTTTTGATACTGAATTTTTTTTTATAAGTTTTGTTTTGCTTTGTGTGTGTGACAGTGTGTTCATGTCTGAGAGTATGAGACTGAGTGCGGGTGAAGGTTAGGCATTGACTCAGGACTCGTTGATAGTCGGGGACTTGTGTGTGATGGACCCTGGACAAGAAGAGTCTCTGGCCCGTGGGCACAGGCAGAGGAGAAGAGTGCACACACGTGGGGGTGGTCATGTGTTACTGGACCGCTCCCAGATCTTGGGTGTTGCTTCCCACCCTGTGGAAGAAGCAGTAGCACCAGTGCCACTGGTGGCTGCTGTGCATCCACCTACTCCGCCACTACCACCACCGGTAGTAGCTGCAGTGGCTTCTGCAGCACCCCCTCTACCACCTCCATAGCCATAAGCGGAGCCCCAGGAAAATGTAGGTGGTCCAAGGATTGTATCTGGTCCCCAACCCCCAGAGCTCCCCAGTGTGGGAGTTTTTTAACTGTGTGGAGGGAGACAGCACAATCATGGTTTGCCATCTGTGCGGTGTGCTGGTGCACCGTGGCCCCCAGGGGACACATTTGGGTACCGGTGGCCAGCGCATGCACATGGCAAACCACCACAAGGCAGAGTGGCAGGCTGCCACTGAAGGGGCCAGGTGTCCACCTGCTGGCCCTTCTGTGGCAGTGGCCGAGTATGCTGGGGATGAAGTTGTGCCTCGCTGCCGCAGCAGGAGGAAGGCAACTGCAGCAGCTGCTCCACCACCACCACTGCCACCACAGCCACCAGCACCACTAGCACCACCCTCTCCACCACTACCACTACCTGGGTTTCCACCTGCAGTGGACCCCGCCACAATGCCTGTAACACAGGCCGACATTGCTCTGGTGTGGGCGGCCCTCGAGGAGAACAATGAGAGGGTAGGTGCTGTTCAGCAGCAGGTAGATAAAATCCATCAACAGCAGCTGCAAATAGTCACAGTGCTGTACCTGCTGCTCGAACACCATGGCATCCTCCATTAAGGAATTTTTTTTCTGCCCATCCAGCCCTACTACTGTGCTGTACTGTTTTTTGTATGGGTTGTTTTGTTGTTTAATAATAGACATTTTCCCTTCTGTTGTTGCAGTGCCTCAGTAATGTTGACTTTTTGTTTTGGAGTGCTTGTGGACAAGCTGTTGTGAGCAGTGCAAGTATGATGTGTAAAACTGCATGTGTGCAGTCAGTGTTGTTTCCTCTGTGTGTGTGTGTGTGTGTGTGTGTGTGTGTGTGTGTGTGTGTGTGTGTGTGACATCAGACATTGTGCAGTGTGTTGAAAACATATATTGCTGTTGCTGACTTGTTGCAGTGTTTATGCTATAAAGAATAGTGAGCAGAATATGGTATATTTTATTGTCACCATCATCATCAGTGGACTAAGTGATACCATACTTTTTCAGAGGTATCTGGCCAGAGTGCACCTCAGTCACATTATATACTATACTGCACACATAACTTTTAGGAGAGCATGTGTTTTTTGTGCTAGGATCACCGCAAAGTCATGTGTGCACTGTGAGTGACTGAGGTGCAATGACCCGATAACTCTGAAAAAATATATCACTTAGTCCGCTGGTGCTGATAGTACCAATAAAATATACATCAGGTATTCTTTGTTATCTTTATTCTTGGTAATGCAGCAAGTCTTATCATATATATGTTTGCATGAAGCTGGACAATGTATGCACACACAAGAAAGAACAGTGATGGCACACATGCAGTTTAGCACAACATACTCACATTGCTCAGTCTTCATGCTGTTTGCAAAACACTTAATCTGATTCATGAGTCCTGACACAAAGTAAACATTACTGAGTCTCTATAACTATTTTGCTTGTGAAATAGACATGAAAGAGATTCACAAAGTTACATCATTGCACCTGATATATGGGTGCCTTACTTCAAGGGGAATTTTTCTTGCTCCACATGTCCTTACATAGTGCAATACATTTTTGTGAAAACCACCCATAATTTCATTACAGTGTGTCACATCATGGAGGAATTCCCATTCATAAAAGCCACCCAAATTCTGTCCCCCTTTCTCAGCAATGTTAGGATGTGATGCCAGGGAAAGCACAGGTACGTGCTCCATTATAATGAATGTCCCATTGTTCAGTAGCTTCCAATGCTTTTACGTTATATGGTCAGTTTGTGTGAAACGTTGGCACGCTTGCAAGAAGAGCCTTGTTGGTGGAAACGGCGCATCATTTCACCAAGTGAACCTTATAACATAAAGAAACATTCGGATAGTTGCCGGACATTCACTATAGTGGAGCACGCACCTGCGCTCCCCCCTGGAATCAAATCCTAACATTGCTGAGAAAGTGGGGCAGAATGTGGGTGGCTTTTCTGAATGGGTATTCTCCTATGACGTGACACACTGTAATGAAATTATGGGTGGTTTTCACAGAAATGTATTGCACTATGTGGAGCAAGAAAGATTTTCCTGGAAGTAAGGTGCCCACATATTAGGTTATGTGCAACACCATAACTATGTAACATGGTGAATCTCTGTAAAGCAGCAGTGCAACAATCTGTTGAGAACTCTGACCTATATTTTTTAATGCTATGTTACAACTTCCTTTACTTTCATCCTGACTGGAATGATACTATAATTTCCAGTATTTGAGTCTGCTGTACTACCTTTTTTCATGTATGAAATAATAAAGGGAGCATTCCTTTTAAATTGGTGCTGACCAGGTCTTTTTCAGTGTTTTCCACTGCTTTTCTCCATCACATCAATTAGTTGTTATATATCGCTTCTGTTGTAAATTAACAGTTATGCAGCAGGCAGTGTTTTATGACCCCACAGAACAATATTTATTGAAAAGCAGCTGCAAATAAATACAAACCTGGTCAGAACAATATTGAAAGGTGTGCTCATTTTTTTTTCATACATGAAAAAAAGTAGTCAACTAAGTAAAGCAGACAGAAATTGAGAAAAAAGTGCATCATTCAAGTCACGACTTGGAGGTAACTAGTGGCTGTGGCAAAATAAAGTAGCATAAAAAAGTACTGTTCAAAATTGTCACGACATTCTTGCAATGCTGCTTTAATTGATAATATCAGTATGGCATCATGAGCTCACAATCACACAACTCAAAAAATGTACCCGCCTTGTGTCCAGAAAACAGACAAGTGATTAACTGAAATGGGGTAGTTTCAGCACATACAAAGTCCCCCAGAATTAATGATGCACTCAGTCACGTGTGCAGTGGTGGCACAGAGTCCCCAGAATTTTTCTGCATGCTCAAAATGCATCCTTCTTGTGTCCAGAAAAATGACAAATGGTAACAAAGTGAAATGGGATAGTTTCAGCACATACAAAGTCCCCCAGAATTAATGGAGCACTCGGTCATGCACGCAGTGGTGGCACAGCATCTCCAGAATTTTTCTGCATGCCCAAAATGCATCCTCCCTGTATGCAAAAAAATGACAAGTGGTAACAAAGTGAAATGGGATCATTTCAGCACATACAAAGTCCCTCTGATTAAAATGATGACCATGAGTGAACTGTTGCTGCTCCAATGTGTGCTGTGATTCGAGCAAATGCAATGTGATCATCTCAACTGGATGGAAGGGTGCCCTTTGTCTGTACACTAATAGTAGCCTTGGTGAGTTGATATATGTAGATATATATTTGTGTATTTTGTAGGTGAGGGGGATTGACATGGACATGTACTCATGGTATTGTTCTGTATCACAGGTCACAGAAACTATTTGGTGTGCACATTCCATGTGCTCGATGAGAACTTTCTGCGTAGAAATTTGAAATGGATAACTCTCAAGTACATGATGGTAAGTATTTTTTGTTTTGCGTGGGGGAAAACATATTTGCAGGTTTGTCTGTAATGGTTTCTTATTTTGTTACTTCTTCACAGATTTCATCTGCATCCTTCTCAAGTCTGGTTGTTAATGACGGTCATGGTCATCTAATGAAATGACTTCTGTGTGTTGCGTGTGTGCCCCAGCCTTGGGGAAGGGGAGACCTGATGTTGAAGAACTTGTTTGGATAAGGCCACTTTGACAGAACAACAAAGCATCTGGAAGTTTCCTAAAAAAAGAAATGAATGACTTCTTACAACTTAATTGTAATTTGTCCCTGGTTCTCAATCTCAAGTCAAGTTACATTTCAAAATCACATCTTGTCAAGTAACACAACCTCCTTATGAACAGTACAGCTGTCATTTTCCGCAACATGGCCTCAATGTGTTTTCACACTTTCAGTGCAGAGATGCGTGGTCACTGTGGGAAATCATTGTTCGGGACAGATAAAGAAAATCACACTGACACTGTTCATGATTGGAGGTCCCAAAATGCCTGTGTTAACAATCTGCTGTAAAAAAATCCCCAAACTAGTTACATTACGGGTGTGCATTGCACAGTTTCTATACATGCTCGTGACTTCACCAGTTTTTAATATTTCACTGCAGATTTTCAACATTGCCATTTTGCACCTCCCCATGAACAGTAAAGCTGTCATTTTCATCATGTTAAAATGTGTTTTCACACCTGTGGTGCCAAATGGCATAGTCGCTGTGCAAAATCAGCTTTCATTAACAAACTGATTTGCCACTGTTCATAAGGTGGGGTCACAAAAAACCCATGTTGAAAATTTGGGTAGAAATGCCAATGAGCATGACAGGCGTTAAGGTTTCGACCATAATGCCCCACCCTGTAAGATTGACAGGCATCGGGGGTGTGACTTGGGATTCTTGCCTGTAATGCTCATACCATTCCACACCTGCAGCCAGTGAGGCATCAAGGTGTGCCTTGGACTCTTCAGCCACAAGTTCACCCCATTCTCCTATGCAGCACCCATCTGCCGTATTCCCTAATGGAATGGGTAGGCATGAACCACAAGACCTAGGGCATACCGTGACACTTGTCAGTGTCTGCAGGGGGTGTGGTGAAATGGCATGGCCGTTATGCCTGATGACCCAAAGGTACGCCCCAATGCCTGTCAGTCTCTGCAGGGTGGTGGTGGGGTTGGCTTCAGTTCAATACTTCACTGCCATTCCTATTATGCAGCTCTCTAACTCCTACACTACCAATGCCAATGCCAGCAAGCAAACATTCAGCATTGACAAATGCTTGTTTTAGTAGTGATTGTTAGCTGCACTGAGCATTTGTGCAGTGATGTTTGTATGACAGGGCTCACTGGAGTGGACACAGTTAGTAAGAGCCAGTAGGAGAGGAGAAAGAAGTAGCATTGAAGCACAGTCTGAGGCTGTGATGTTAATAAAGGAATAATGCACAACAGGGTGCATGCTGTGCTAGGAAAATGTCACACCTTGAATGGTTGGGCATGAGGTGCAGGATGAGTACTTCCGGCACTCGAGAAGTGATGTTATTCCAGCACGACACACACCCTGGAGTGCATTATTCCTGTTATACAATGGCTCTGAAAAAGAAAAAAAAATACATAAATCGATTAAAAACAATTTTTTAGGGTTAGTTTTATCAATGGGGAGGTGTACTTTTTTTTTTATTATTATACTTTTTTCGCGCCGGCTCCATCAGCCACCCCTTCATACTTGGGCTTGCCCCCAAGTGGGGCCACCAATAGGTGAACTCTAGTGGCCAGAGGGGATGGTAATGGAGCAGTTAATTGGTGGAGGCCAGCATTTTTAGTAGACTGTGAAACCCCACAGGGCGGGGACATGCAATGATGACCTGCGTCCACCCTGCCCCCCAAACGTGCAGGCACCAACTGTTGTGGAACCCCCAGCCTCTGCCAGGGGTCCATCATGTGTCAGACACTCAACCCTACCTCTCCCCAGATTAGGAGAGCAGTCTACCAGATGTTCAGTCCTACTCCTCCGGGCTGGCTGTCCAACTCCCGAGTCCATTCCTGAACTTGGGTCATTGGAGCCACAGATGGTGATTGTGCCTCTGCACCAGCGGGCCGGCCAGGGAGGTGTACTTTTAAAACACAATAGTGCCAATTTATTGGTTTGGCCAGTAGGTGGACCTGGTGTGTGGCTCTGCACCCCCAACCAACAGTTCTATGTGTATTTTATCCCTTATGGATGTCTCCCCACATTTATGTCTCTCTGTGCATTTTTTGGTTTCTCTCTACCTTTGTCTCACTGATCTTGCTGCCAGCTGTGAGGTAGTCAGGCTTCCGCCCCCATCCTCTTAGGCAATCGGAGAATCAGAGATGTGACTTTTCAGTGCTGCTAGCTACAAAGAAGTCAAACATCCACCCCCAGCCTCTCTGCCAATTGGATCTGTGACCTGTGACCATTCTGTGCATCTTCTCCTGCTGCAGTAGGCATGTGTTCATACTGGGAGATAAAGACTCACAAAACAGCACTTGTGGAGTCAGTAAAGATGAAGAGAAATAGAACAACTCTCGGTGAGTCAGTAAAGTGTGGTATGCTTTTTAAAAACACACATGCCCACTCTTTTCAGACCAACCGTGGGAACTGGTGTGTGAGGCAGATTGGGCTTTGCGGTCATCCACCAGCCCCCATCTGTTTACATATTTGTGTTTGCTTCTCCGGAACAGTTGGTGAGTTTGTACCAGTAGAAGATTTATGCAACAAGCAGATCATGCACGTGCTCATAATATTATGACCAAAGTGCCAACTGCCAGCAGTGAAGTCCATCACAATGACAGCTTCCTTTGACATTTTTTTTTATTTTTTTATTAAAGAGATCACAGGAATAATGTTGTAGGTAGAAAAAGATAGCATTCCGGAAGTATAAGGAAACACAGAAGGAGCAGGACAGAGAGCTGTACCAGTTAAGGCAGAAGGAAGCAGGGAGGGAAGTCAGAATAGCAAAGGCCCAAACTGAGGAAAAGATAGCTAACTCATTTAAGAAGGGGGATAAAACATTTTATAGGTACATCAGCGAGCGTAGAAAGACAAAGGGAGGGATAGTGAGGCTGAATAGAATGAACGGTGGGTGGGCAGAGGGACAGTGAAAAAGCAGGGATACTGAGCGAATATTTCTGCTCAGTATTCACAAAAGAGGAGGAAGTGCCTAATCCAATTAACAGAAGCAGTCTTGATAGGGGTCGATCCCAGTCCTTTCACAGAAGAAAGGGTTCTGCAAGAACTCCTAAAACTGAAGGTGGACAAAGCAATGGGTCCTGATGGAATTCACCCCAGAATTCTAAAAGAATTAAGGGAGGAACTAGTGAAACCACTGGCTACTCTTTTTAATAAATCATGGTAGGATGGTGTGGTACCCGAGGACTGGAGGAAGGCGGATGTGATTCCCCTTCACAAAAGTGGGACCAAGACAGAGGCAGGAAACTACAGACCTGTCAGTCTGACCTCTGTGGTAGGGAAAAGTGATGGAGTCACTTCTGAAGGAAAGAATAGTTGAGTACCTAGAGGCCAGTGGAGCACAGGACCCAAGGCAGCATGGATTCACAGCAGGAAGGTCATGTCAGGCAGATCTAATAGATTTCTTTGACTGGGTGACCAAAGTAGTAGACCAGGGGCGGCTGTGGACATGGCCTACCTAACTTTAGCAAGGCATTTGACACAGTCCCACAAAGATTATAGTCAAATTAACCAGCCTGGGAGTGGGTCCCAGGGTGGTAGCCTGGTAAAACATTGGCTACACAACAGGACACAGAAGGTAATTGTAAATGGAGTCCACTCTGAAGAAAGAGAGGTTACTAGTGGGGTACATGAGGTTCAGTATTGGGTCCAGTCCTTTTAATGTCTTCATCAGTGACATTGCAGAGGGACTGGAAGGAAAAGTATGCCTTTTGCAGATGATACAAAGATCTGCAACAGGGTTGATACACAAGGAGGTGTGGAAAGGATGAAAAGGGACTTGGCAAGGTTGGAGGAATGGTCAGAAGTATGGCAGCTAGGATTCAATGCAAGAAGTGCAAATAATGCACCTGGGAAACAAGAACCCAGGGAAGAATACACAATGGTGGGAGGTAGTAACAACAACAAAAGGAAAGGGACCTGGGGTAATCATATCAGATGACCTTATGGTTAGCAAGCAATGTGAGAAGGCAGTAGGGAGGGCTGGGGTATACTGGGATGTATAGGGAGAGGCATCAGCAGACAGGAAGTTATTATCCCTCTGTACAGACAGTTGGTGAGACCCCATCTGGAGTACTCTGTCAGTTCTGGAGACCCCATCTCCACAAGGACATAGACAGGATAGAGGTAGTCAGAGGAGGGCAACTAAAATGGTGCAGAGTCTGCAAGAGAAGCCAGATGAGGAGAGACTAAAGGAGCTTAATATGTATACCCTTGAGGAAAGAAGGAGAGGGGACATGATAGAAACTTTTAAGTACCTCAGTGGAATCAACAAAGTCCAAGAGGGTAGCATCTTTCAGAAAAAGAGACATGCAAGAACAAGGGGACACAATTTAAAGATGGGGGGTTCAGGAGCAATGTGAGGAAGTATTATTTCACAGAGAGGGTAGTGGATGCATGGAACAGCCTTCCTGAGGAGGTTGTGGGGTCTAAAACTGTGGGAGAGTTCAAGAATGCATGGGACAGACATAAGGCAATTCTTGTGGGGGGTAGGAAGAAATAGGCTGTTGGTTAACTAGGATCTATGGCCTATCCTGTAGGTAGGGAAATGGGCAGACTAGATGGGTCAAGCGGTCCTTATCTGCTGTCAAAGTCTATGTTTCTATGTAGGGTTTTATGGGGGGTTTATTTTGTGACATTTTGGGGGCGTTTTATTCAGTTTGTGAGCTGTGGGAGGGAGGGGTTTCACTAAGAAAAAAACAAGGAAGTACTGGTTCAAAGTTCCCTTCAGCTATGGGGACTGTGGGCAACTTGTACATGGCTTGTGTAGTGATACTTTTAAGATTTTATATGATCATGTGTGAGCTGGGACTAGATCTGTGATGTTATGCTGCTGTAACATCACGGGTCTAGCCCCAGACTGACCAATCTGAGCTCAGCATTCTTTCTTGCCATTGTATAATAAAATGTAATCTTTGGCAGTTTGGCGAGCATGAGAACTATTTCTAGTGTCCCTCACTGCTGCAAGAGAAGAATTCATTTTCTTCACGCTTTCAAGCATATCACAATAAAGAAAGCAGTTCAGACCATGGGCTTAGCTGTGTGCACAATAATATGCAGTGCCAACGTCTGGAGTAAGGAGGGGTGCCCCTGGGACAGCTGGTTCTACCTGCACAGCCTTCAGTGCTTCAGATGCTAACACTGCCACTGGTAGTAACAGTGTTATTTGTTTATTATTTACTTATTACAAGTTTCAAAATGCATGAAAGTTCATTAAAAGTAATGGTCACCCGAATGTCCTTTTAGGGCAGAATAAACAATAAAAATATGACAGACAGGATATAGATCTGAATACTGAAGAATTACAATTAATAAGAACAACAAAAAAATATACAAAGCAACTTACTAAAATGTTACCAAACATCTGTAAATGTGTGATCCTCTGGTATGAGTGTCCTAGCACATATATAGGCAGAACAGTATGCCCACCTATACGGAATGTGTACCAAAATAAGCACTTTAGTTATATAAGAACCTTACTGCCCAATCTAGCCCTCAGTGAGTAATGGCTGAAGTACCCAGTACTCCAACATACCTTCTAAATACATTTTATATCCCCTCCAATACCCTGAAGCACTGTCTCATCATTTCCTATTTATGTCATATAGTAGACAGGATGGCCCTTCTTGATGATGTCCATGCCTCAGTGTATGTAAGAGCGTGAATATATAGAAGTCCCATACCCCTTAACTTATAATGCACACAGTGGACATCTATGACACAGTATTTTCTCCAAACATATCACATCTTTGACTATGCAGATGTGGTCTATGGTACCACTCCATCCTCTTCCCTTGCCAAACTGGACACCCTATGTAACGCCTTTTGTGGTTTTGTTACCAACTCCCACCTTGCATTTAGCATTGCTACCTCTACTCTACCCTCTCCAGCATCCCACTTCTTTCCCATTGCCAGTCCCATTTTGCATCCTTCAGCCTCAAATACTGGTTTGAGTCACTGCCCTAATACCTATCTGGCCTCATCTCTTCTGTTCCAACTGCCTCATACTCCCTCTGCTCCAGGGATCATAACACTTTCTTCATCCCCCACCCTCATTCCTCTGCTAAGCAGTCAGACTTCTTCTGTCACCTTCCCTCCTTCTGGAACCAGCTCCTCTCATCCCACTGTCTCTCACCCTCCCCCACTTCCCTTAGGCACCAACTTAAACTCCTGTTCTATCCCTTCTGCTCCTTTCAGCCCTCTACCTGACCTGTCCCGGGTCCCTTTCCTCCCCTGCTTTGGTCTCCCTTCTGGGCTGGGTTATGATTCCCTATATTGCTGCACTAAGTTGTTGAACCTGCTGTTACCATTTTTATTGGTCTGTGGTGCTGCTCATAGCTCCATCGTCTGTCAACTGCTATTGTTATTTACACTTGTTCCACATTACTCTATCACTGTTTGCACTATATTGTTGTGTAATAGTTCTATAATTCTGAATGTAACCCTCCCCCAATGGTGGAGGCTTAGTTGGACTCCTTTGCCCTGGACTGCCTACAGTACTTGTAAAAAGAATCTATGCAAGTCTATGACTACAGTGGAGACTTAAGCCAAGACATTAATCGGTTACGACAAAGCACATTAAGCATGTGAAACAAGAGATGCTTAACTGGTTATGTCCAACTTTCTCAGCTAGCATCAAGGACATTTAAACTGTCACTCTGAGAAAACACAGAGGAGTATTTACTATCTAAGAAGAGGAATTCCACTTAGGTATTTTAATTAAAAAATATATGTTTTCAGTACTCTTTTGGAATACGACATCATGCACTTCGGTTCCATGCTTTTCTGTCCCAGGAGGAGAGGCAGGAATATGCACTAAGGAATTAGCCGCTAAGGCCTGATCAAGCTGTAAGAGGGTCAGTGATTAACTGGGAGGGAGAGAACAGAGCTTGAGGCTACTGACCCAAGCTATCAAAGGAAGCCAGCCAGGGGCTTCCACAGCCACTTGCTAGGAGGATTTCAAAGTTTTTTTTACACGTTTTAAAGTACTGTACAGAACCTTAGCTGTGTGTTGATGATTGTGTCATAAGGACATCTTTTGGAGAAAGAGTCTGTTTCTGTTGTCCTGTGAAAGGAAACAAAGCTTGTTGATTGAGTAAGAGTGTCCTAGCTGCCATCTGTGGGCATCAGAGATTGTATGTGAAGCCTGTGTCAGTCTTGCAAACAGTTTGGGAGACAGACAGTCATTGCTACTGCTAGGCCCTGGCTAGCATAACACATTAGGGTCCAGAAGCCTAGATATATGTGTGTGGGGTGTGTGGCCATACCTCTCAACCTGCTAGGACTAAAATCAAGGACACTCCCCCCCAAAATCAGGGACAAATAACCAACATCAGGAACACTATATTTTATTCAGTGTGGTGGTGTGTGACTTGTACATCACATCATATTGTAGTACAGTACAACATAAAGTATCTTTATTTTGTGCTTTACTTGCCAGATTCAACTTCACATTACCAAAGTGAACAGTAAAACACAGACAATTTATTGTAGCTTTCTATTACTTAAAAAGAGCTATGCCTTTTGCCTTTTTTAATGTAAAAGGAGTCTTTATTTTGAGGTTGGATGGGCTCTGTTGTACAGCAGTGTTGCCTTCTTTGCTACCACCAGAACATCCCTGGTGTGCTGTACCTCAAAGCATTCCCCGTCTTCATTCATCTCTATGGCAACTAAGGACTTCAAGGTCTTTATGTGCATGGATTGTCTATGATCTATTTTGACCTTCCTTTCCATGCTGAAGGCATGCTCTTTCTCAATGTTTAAGTGTGGAAGGCATAAGGCAGTCTCTATTAGTTGTCTGAACAGTAGTAGACTTTCCTCCACATTCCATTCTACTCAACTGGCAAAACATCTTCACCCAGTACTGAAGAACAGAAGAATTTGAGGCAAATGTTCATTGCTGTCATTCATGTAATGTCTCTGCAAACTGATATGTGCCAGATTCATCCAGCAGTTGGTCACAGTCAGCGGATGAATTGCAAATGTCTAGCACCTTCCCAAGTCTTCTACTGTTGTGCCAGACTTCTTCAGCTTTAAGTATGGATTTAGAAAGATGGTCACATTTTTTAGTAGCTTATTGTTTAGAAGAAACTTTATCAGCATCTTTTTAAGGACTGTGGAGTAGAAGACTTGCCTTCCTGTAGGTATTTAGTGCAACAGACGTACCCACAATACTGTTTTCATTTTCCTTGATGTAATCTTGTACTTCTGGTCCAACGTGGGTTTCCTGAAGAGGAAGGAAATTGTCAGTGTTCACCAGAAATTCAGCTTTACTTTCAGTGAACAGGCTGACTGCCACCTCAGGTTGGAGAAGTCTGCCTGCATACAGCTGAATGATTTGGCAAATGTCCCCGTGGAGGTTCATCAGCTGTCTCTCTCTCTCTCTCTCTCTGCATTGTAGCCCTCTGTTAAATTGTCAAAGTGGTTCCATAGCATATTTGACAAACAAAAAAGTCATTTTTATGTTTGCTTGCACGCATGTGCAAAAAACATAGTGCCTTCATCAGAGATTTCGGAGGTGTGTCACCTCCTCCTCCAATTCAGTCAGTGGGCTGGCAGGCACGGCCCCTGTAAGCCAATGCATTTTGGAGCTGTCTATGACATGCTCCAAAATGCAGTAACTGCCAGTTGAAAGGGGAGCTCGCTTGGTGAGCACCGATAGGAATATCAGCTGCTCCCCATGCACAGACAGACGTGCGCCCCGTACTGTATAGCTGATGGGGTGCCCAATCCCCGTCGGCTGAGCTGCATCCCCAGTTGCTGAGCTGCGTCCCCACCCCCCAGTTGTCAGGTGCCACGCTGGAGACCTACCCCAGCGTGGCAAGCATGTAGTCCTTTGGCGGCGGGGTGCCAATCCCCTTCGGCTGAATGCCCCCATGTCCTTGTGCCACGCTGGAAGCCCACCCCAGCATGGCAAATGTCCTACGACGCCTTTTTTTTAAACCTGTAAAATAAAACTGTCCCTGCGCGTCTCTCAACCCCTCCCACAACCCGCACCCACCCACTCGCACCCAGACTCCCACCCCCTCACCCCATACTTACCTCCGGACTCCGGTAGCATGATCTTGGTGGACGGGAACCGTCTACACTCTTCAAAGCCGACCGCGAACTGAGAAATGCCAGTAAGCTGTATAATGGGTTACATGGGGGGTTTCAACTTTATTGCATATCTTGGGCATTTTTGGAATTTTGCAAATTTTCAACATGGGGTTTTAGGACCCCTCCTCATGAATTATGTCACTGTCATGGCGTTGACCGGGCGAAGGGTGATTTCACGCAGTGACTGTGAAATCACCTTTTGGCCTGAATACTGCGCATGACAGTGACATCATTCATGTAGAAGGGTCCCAAAACCCTAAGGTGAAAATTTGCGCCAAAATTCCTAAATGACTGTTTTATTTGAGGGTACATTAAGCAGTTCCTACACAGGCTCGTGAAGTTCGCGGAATTTAATATTTTCACTCTAGATTTTTCAACATTGCCATTTTACCACACCTTCTTATGAGTAGTACAGCTGTCATTTTTCACATCTCACCCAAAATGTGTTTTCGCCCATGTAGCACAATGGCGCAGTCGGTGTGCGAAATCAATGTACAGGACAAATTAAGAAAATCACAGTGACACTGTTCATGAGCAGAGGTCTTAAAATGGCTATGTTGAAAATTTGGTGAAAAAATTCCTAAAAATGACTGTTTCTGGCGTGCGTTGCGCGGTTCTAAACACGGTTGTAAAAGTCGCGAATTTCAATATTTTCACTCCAGATTTCCAACATTGCCATTTTTATCACACCTTCTTATGAGTAGTACAGCTGCCATTTTCACATGTCACCAAAGCGTGTTTCTGCCCATGTAGCACACAATGGCGCAGTCGGTGTGCGAGATCAATGTACGGGACAAATTAAGAAAATCACAGTGACACTGTTCATGAGCTCAGGTGTTAAAATGGCTATGTTGAAAATTTGGTGAAAAAATTCCAAAAAATGACTGTTTTACGAGCGTGCGTTGTACAGTTCCTACGCACACTCGTAAGTTCGCGATTTTCAATATTTTCACTCCAGATTTTCAACATTGCCATTTTACCACACCTTCTTATGAGTAGTATAGCTGTCATTTTTCACATCTCACCCAAAACGTGTTTCCGCCCATGTAGCGCACAATGGCACAGTCGGTGTGCGAAATCAATGTACGGGACAAATTAAGAAAGCCACAGTGACACTGTTCATGAGCAAAGGTCTTAAAATGGCTATGTTGAAAATTTGGTGAAAAAATTCCTAAAAATGACTGTTTTACGAGGGTGCATTGTGCAGTTCCTACGCACACTCGTAAGTTCGCGAATTTTAAATATTTTCTACCCAGATTTTCAACATTGCCATTTTACCACACTCCTTATGAGCAGTATAGCTGTCATTTTCATATCTTGCCCAAAATGTGTTTCCACCCATGTAGTGCACAATGGCGAGTATGTGCAAAATCAATGTATGGGACACATTAAGAAAATCACAGTGACACTGTTCATGAGCAGAGGTCTTAAAATGGCTATGTTGAAAATTTGGTGAAAAAATTCCTAAAAATGACTGTTTTATGAGCGTGCATTGCGCAGTTCCTATGCATGCTTGTAAGTTTGTAAATTTAATATTTTCACTCCAGATTTTCAACATTGCCATTTTATTACACTTCCTTATGAACAGTACAGCTGCCATTTTTCATATGTCGCCCAAAATGTGTTTTCGCACATGTAGCGCACAATGGTGCTGTTGGTGTGCGAAAGCAATGTTTAGGACAGATTAAGAAAATCACAGTTACACTGTTCATGAGCAGAGGTCTTAAAATGGCTATGTTGAAAATTTGGTGACAAAGTCCATAAAATGACTGTGTTCGAGTGAGCAATGCGCAGTTTCCACGCCCCTCGTAAGTTCATGACTTTGTAATATTTTCAGTCCAGATTTTCACCAGTGGCATTTTCACACTTCCTTATGAACAGTACAGCTGTCATTTTTCACAACATGGCTGAAGTGTGTTTCCCCACTTTCAGCGCTGAGATACATAGTAGCTGTGGAAATCATTGTTCAGCACAGATAAAGAAAATCACGGTGACACTGTTCATGATCGGAAGCACCAAAATGCCTGAGTTGACAATCTGCTGTAAAATATCCCCAACCTAATTATATTACGGATGTGCGTTGCACAGTTTCTATATACGCTCATGACTTCACCATTTTTAAAATATTTTTACTGCAGATTTGCAACATTGCCATTTTTTACACCTCCCCATGAACAGTACAGCTGTCATTTTACATCCTGTTGGAATGTTTTGCACCTGTGGTGCCTAAATGCCGTAGTCGCTGTGCATAAGCAGCTTCGGCTAACAAACTGATATTCCCCTGTTCATGGGGTGGGTCACAAAAAACATGTTGAAAATTTGGGTGAAAATACCAATGAATGCCTGAGGTATTAGGGTTTCCAACCATACGCCCAACCCTGTAGAGAATGACAGGCATCAGGGGTGTGACTTGGGATTCTTGCCTGTAATGCTCAATCCACACCCTGCAGCCAGTAAGAGAGCATCGGTATGCCTTGGACTCTTCAGCCCCAAGTTCACCCCATTCTCCTATAAGCACCCATCTCACGCATTTCCTAATGAAATGGGTGCTGCATAGAGCCAAAGACCCCAAGGAACACCGTGACACTTGTCAGTGTCTGCAGGGTGGGGTGTGGTGAAATGGCGAGGCCGTTATGCCTGACGACCCAAATGCACACCCCAATGCCTGTCACTCTCTGCAGCGTGGTGGTGGGGTTGGCTTCAGTTCAGTACTTCACTGCCATTCCTATTATGCAGCTCTGTAACTTCTACATTACCACTGCCAATGCCAGCAAGCAAACATTTGGCATTGACAAATGCTTGTTTTTATAGCTTCTCAGGTGCTCAGCAATCAGTTGCACTTTGGCACCTCCAGGCTCAAATGACATAAAATAGTAGATTAGAGCTGCAACATGTCTAGCATTTGCTGAACCACTTTGCTCAAACTGAGCCATCTTGTAGGTGCATGTTTGATTATTTTCAAAGGATCAGTGTCCACAAATATGGCAGTCTCCTTCAGCTGTTGCTGCCACAGGGAATTTGATGAAAAGTGGCAATAAATGTCTGAAATTAGCTCCTCCAAGGGGGGACAAGAGTGCTTTGACCCCTGGCTTGGAACAAATGTCTGCTAGGTGATGGCAAAGACTTCTTGTGTTTATAATGTTTGAGTTGACTTGTTTTAGTTATGAAAACACAGAGTCGTGTTTGCCAATCAAGGCAGAAGCACTGACCAAGGAGAAAGCAGCAAGGTTTTGCAGTGGAATTTAAACTGTTCCAGGGTTTTCATTACAGTCTCAAACTTTGACTGCCCAGTCCCAGAAACAAATGCTGGCATATCCAGACAGAGGATAACATTTGTTCCCATCTGCATGTCATTCAAACCAAGCAGGATAGCCATCAATGTTTCATCTTCCATATCTGTGCACTGATCAATGTATAAGCAACATGGCAATTGGTGACACTGAGTGAGCACCTGCATCCTCTTGATATTTTGGCCCAAGGACATCTCATGCAACGCATGCTGATTTTGTTGGCTCACAGGTCATCTTCTTTACCACCTCTTGATCTGTGCAGTGCTTTTTAATGAAGTTTAAAATGTGGTCAGCACAAGAGAATGACATGTGCTCTGCCAAAAGGTTTACAAAGGCCACCTCAGCTTCAACAACTTTTGATATACTCTGTTCTTGGAAAATCTGTGTCAGTTTCTTCCCTGCAGTATGTTTCAAATTAATTTGGTGTTTTTGTGAAGCTTCGTGGCACTGCACATCGTGTCGTCCACCGTGGCTCACACTTATGTGAGTAGCACAAGTTTTGCAAAAGGCATAGAATGATCCTTTCCTGCTGGCTACTACCTACTCAAAAGAAAGTCTTCCAGGAGCTTTGAAACACTGTATTCCCTTGGTTCTCTTGCTTGGAGTTGTTCTGATACCTCTGCAGACTTCTTCAGTAAATACCTTTTCTCAATTCATTTCGTATTACAGGTAGAATTTCAGAAAAACGTATAGAACTGATTTCAAATTGATGGTATTCTCTTAAGTAGGTGGCAATTAACACCTCTCATGGCAGGCTGGCCCAGTTTAACACCATTGTTTCACCCATTGTGCTGTAACTTCTGTGAACTTCTAAGGGAACTAAAGATGTATAGCCTCGCGGAAAGGGGGGGGGGGCATGATAGAAACTTTCAAATACTTCAAGGGAATCGACAAAGTCCAAGAGGGTAGCATCTTTCAGAAAAAGAGATGTGCAAAAACAAGGCGGCACAATTTGAAGATAGAGGGGGGACGGCTCAGAGGTAATGTGAGGAAGAAAGGGTTGTGGATACATGGAACAGCCTTCCTGAGGAGGTCATAGAGTCAAAAACAGTGGGGGAATTCAAGAATGCATGGGACAGACATAAGGCAATTCTAGTGGGGGGTAGGAGGAAGTAGGCTGTTGGTTAACTAGGATCTGCAGCTTATCCACTAGGTATGGAAATGGGCAGACTAGGTGGGCTAAGCAGTTCTTATCTGCCGTCAAATTCTATGTTTCTATGTTTCTGTGAGATAGATTTATACCAGACACACTTGTAATCTGTTGCTGATGAGCCCTGATGAGTTGGCTGAATCAGATTGGAAAGGGTCATTATTACTTAGCAGATAAAACAAAAGCATAGATTTTACAGTTTGTTGCGGGGCCATCTGGCTCACCAGGAGCTGGAGACAGACTAGGCTGGGAACATTGATCTGAGCAGACTAGGTGTGCCAAGTGATCCTTTCCTGCTGACAAATTCTGTTTCTGTGAAGCACTGAGCTCATATTAAAGTCAAACAAGCATCAGTGATGATGGGGAAAAATGCAATGTGTGATATCAGCAGCAGCTAAAATTAACCCCTCTCCTATCTACCATGAAACTAGTGACCTGTCATCTAGCCATCCTCACTGTATGTAATGCTTTTATTTTAAACCGTGCCCATAGGGGAGGGCTTTGACGTATGGTAGTGGCACTGCTTTTCACTTATACTCTCCCCAACGTATCCACAGGGCCTTAGAATGAGAAATCTCTGTCTTCTACACTACAGCGCAACACACATAGCATATTTAAATGGTGCCATTGTTAAATATATACTGTGGTAATGCAGTTCCCCCTCAAAAAAGTTTACAGATCAAACTTTCACATAATTGACTAACCTCCCCCATCACAAAGGAAGAATATGCAGTTAGCATGATATAGTAGGGTAATAACTTTTGACACACAAAAATAGCCATTTAGTCCATCGTGTGAAACAGAAACTTAGCAAATCTATGTGTTGATGTGTGTTTTGAGGAATTTAGCCCTTGCTCTGTTGCTGATGGATATGTCCATCCCAATTTCCTATATGTTTAAATTCAGCTGGCAGCCTAAGGGTTAAAGTTGGTTTGCTATTTTTGGGGGTGAGGGGTATTTTAGTCCAGTAAGTAGCAGTTTGTGCAACCTGGGTCTGTAAATTATTTAAACAGCAAATTTACAGACCCAACTTTTGTATGTAAGCACTGGACTAAAAGATCACCCCCCACGGCAAAACATCTTTAAATGGCATAAACCCACCTTGAGTCTGGGCACATATAAATTACACTCTAGATGCAACTTGCACGCAGTGGACTAATTTTCCCTCACTGGAATACTTTTGCAATTACCATGATTATAGTTAAGCAACAACTTTTAAAATGTCACTGATGGGGGTTGGGGGGGGGGACACCACACCATATATTCTGGGCATGTTCTAAAATGGCACCATTTTGGAATGAGATAGGGCCCATATATAAGTGTATAGTGGGCACCTCCATGGAGGTTGATTTTACATACCTGGTCTTGGGGTGGTTGCTGAAGAGAAGGAGAAACAATCAACAAGGAAGGAGGACCAAGCAACAGAAGAGTTTTTTTTAGACATCCTAGTGGTGGTGGCCAGCAAAGCCATCACCCGGAAACTGGCTAACCCATAGCTGCCCGATGGTAGCAGATTGGTTAAACATCATAACGTAAATTTATCAGTCTGAGAAATTAACAGCAGAACTGAGGTTACAGATGGATCAACTGCAGGGGGCATGATTGCCCTTTATGACCTATATAGAAGAGAAGGAGAGGTGGTCAGTCCTGTCACAACAAGCCAAGAATTACAAACTGGTCCTGGATTAGGCCCTGTATGATACTGTGAGAGAGAGAGAGGGCTTCACACAGTACTAGTATTAGAAGTATCACTCTTTATTTGTCTATATGTCACTGACCCCATGACAATTTAGGTTTTAATGTTGTTTTAGTTTATTGTTTATTTTTGTTATTATTGTAAGTGTTTTTATGATAATGTGACTGCATATCATTGAAAATGTCTGCTCCCATTAATGGTGCATGCTAATTGCTGAGGCTGTGTTCTCTGAAATGATCTGAGTACTGTAAATTAGGCAAGAAGATTAACAGAATGAACAGACAATATACTCTTCTCCAGAGATAAGTTGGGGCAAGATATGGAAGAATGAACTTCTGGATATGTACGTTAAAATGCTAGGATGTACATTTTATACTTGGATAGGTAAGTGTAAGCCCCCTGTATGAAGATAACCTACAGTGTTTGAGCTGGAAGTACTTTCTCCCTTTAAGGTCCCTGGGCTTAAAACCCAAAATGGGTTCATTTTCCTTTCCCTTGGGGGAGTTGTTCAGCCATTGGTTGATAGTACTTCTGGAGGTTGGGTCTCGTTTGGTTGGTGTAGAAGCACACAGGCTGAAGGAATCAGTCTAGAGGCAGGAGCGGGGCAGATTGCCCGCTTCGGCAGAGCTGTCTGATTTTCATTAGAAAGGGAGACCTAGTCTGGACCAGTGAGGACGTGGCAGTGGCTGTAATACATGAGATCCCTTCAGGGGGTGTGATGCAATAAGAGGAGGAGCACAGAGTTCCTTGTCAAATAGATGCCATGGTATTTGAACCTGAGTCGAGAGGGGACATTGCGCACAAGGAAATGGAAGTTAGTCAGGACTTCATGTCCATGGTGGGAAGCGCCACTACTATGCCTCCAGGAGTTATGGAGGCACAAGACAAAGTGTGGCAGCTGAAAAAATTTGGACCTTGGGACCCTCACCCATGGGGGTCAGTTCTTGGGTGATGGTGGGAGGCTGGATCTATGTGGCACTGCAGACCTCTCGGAGATTCTGGCCCCTCCTTGCCCACTGCAAATTAGTGCCCTCAGGGGCTGAAGGATTTAATTCGTACTTGGAACTTCCTGGTCACGGGTCAGTTCTTGGCCAGGAGGTGGCCGGTGCTGTCCAGTGGCACCACAGACCCCTGGGGATGGTGGCCTGCCCTTGCCCTCTAAATTGGGATGATGATAGGGGATTGAAAGGTTCAGCTGCAAGGCATTGGGGAGAGACTGATGTAGAACTGCTCCCCGGGTACACACTGCCCATATTAAGAGGAGTGGGAATGCTCTGAAAGGACCTTGCGAGGTTACGGTCGGTATTCAGTGAGGGGATTACAGTAGTCTGAGTTGGGGACTGCAGTCCAGAACTGAGAGTAGAGGCCAGTGACTTTGGAGACATAGATGGGATCCTGCCCAAGAAAGCACAGCCCGCAGAGGAAAGCTGGGTTGGATTTGCGAATAGAGATGTATAATGCTGCCTGCACTGTTTATTTAAAGTGCTAGAAAAGATTAAATCTATGATGCCTGCTATTATGGGTCATCGAAATGACTACCATTGTGGACTATGGACACTGAATACCTGGACTCATGGACAATGCCTGGACATTGATGTAGCGGACCCCCAGTCCATTGCCCTAGCTTTTCCCCAATGAGACCATGTGTCATCCATTTAGAAAAATACTCCATGGAGTAATCAAGTTTATTTATTTTTTTTATCACAACTGATGTTTTTCCACCTGCAGCCACAGCCCTGCTTACCTCTAGCCACCGCTCCTCCTTCACCACCGACCCTGAAGTGGTCGCACCCTGCAGGCATATGCTGCTGTTCCATTGAGAGGGACTCCCCCTATGCCCTGCCAGGATCCAATACTGGCACACGCACCTGGTCCAGGCAATGTCAGCTGGTGAAGCTGTGGCTATCAAACTGCCGTAGACTTGTGCTGCCATTTTCCTCCTTGAGCCCCCGGAGTGCAGGTGTGCAATGACACTGGGCACAACGCATGACATCTATGCTGCACCGCCTTGCTGACACCACTCGGTAGTGCCTCCGGTCATCACCAGGGGCTGCTACAGAGTGGTGGTTCCCTGGATCCCTCTCCAGGATAGGAGAGCAGTCCTCCAGATGCTCAATCCTATCCCTCCCCTGCCAACCCCTGGTGGCCCAGGCTCACATCTGAACCTGGGTCACCAGCATGGTGCGAGATGTGGCGTCCAGTGCCTCAACCCTCAGCGCCATTGGGCCTGCTATCAATTTTATTATTAAAGGATATTTTGATGTTTCTGATTGCCGTTAGACTTTTTTAATGCCTGCCTTGTTGATGCGGTGATGCTAACGCAGTTTACCTTCTAGCCCAGTGCGCCATGGAGGAAGCCTTCACCCCCATCACAAAGAAAAAAATGTAAGTCATCACCAAAGTTTCCATTGTGATTCCCTCTCTCCCTGGATATACTGCCATCATACCCCTAGACACCTGGTAGGTGGCTACATAAGGGTTAATTTTCCTAGGCAAGTTACACTATGATTACTGGTAACTTTGGATTTTGTCTCTTGAGTATCACTTTCATGCTAAGTGTCCGTCATATATTTGGACATGTTCAATAAAGTAAGTTTAAAAAAAAATTCACTGACAAAAATAACCATGCAGGCTACAGTACTACAGTAAGCCCCATGCAACTGGGTAGAAGCATTGAAACAAGTTAAAATATATACTGTATTTTGGGGGGGGCAGCTGACACGATAACTTATATGGAGCAATTATAAGAATTTGCCATAACTTCCAGCAACAAGCATAAATAATCAATAATAACTGGCTCCCCCTTTTTCCCATGGGGAAACTGTGGCGTAATTTGCCTTTACAAAGGAGTGTTTATAACGGCAAACACGCGCACAATTCCGTTTTCTGTGCGCATGCTTATGCAGCAGCGTGACTAGTCAAGACCACTCGTCACTTCCATGTTGCCTGAAACAGAACTGCCAGAAGAAGTCGGCGGTAAGTTATTTTCTTTTTTTTCCCCTACAGTGAAGACACACAAAAATCTACCAAAAGGGGGAAAAAATGTTTTAAAATCTGGCAAATCTGGCACCGGGACTAAAACAAAAGTGAACCGAGAATACACTGTAAAGTCTTTATTTTATATCATTGCTGAGGCGAAAAAGGGAAACCCAGCAATTATATAAAATAAAATATGGGGTAGTGTTTAAACTTGAAGTTTACACACACCCTCGGAGTCAGATGCTTGAATAAACCCCTCGAGCTTCGCTCTCGGGGTTTACATAGCATTTATCTCCTTGGGTGTGTGTAAACTTCTCGTTACACACATCACCCCATACTTTATTCTCTATTTTATACTCCTACCCTGCTGTCTCTTATCCTGCTGCTGCCAGTTTTAAAGCTAAGTTGAAACACACTGCTCATTGAGGTGCAGGTTCACAACAAGCAGCCAAGCAGATAAAAGTTAAAGCAGGGTAGGATTATCCCCTCTTCTTATGTCAAGATTGGTCTTTTCACAGGGCCATGTGAATCAGGCCAGCAAACCAACTACGTGGCAGAACGAAGCCAGTACGCTATGTTGGTTATGCTACTTAGGATTAGTTGTCATGGTATGATGTCTTTTCAATTTATTTGATTTGAGGGAATTTGCCCCCACACCCTTCATGCAAAATGCGAATGCGGGTGAGGAAGGGTGCAGAGCCCCACAACTGAAACAAATTGATAAACTCATACATTACATAAAGCGTAACTAGCATAGTGCAGTAGCTAAGTAGCATCCATAGTCCTCCACGAAACGCTGAATGAAATTAACACATTTTAGTAAAAAGGTCAAGCACAACCCACAAACACATATAGCAGAAAACAGACAATAGTTTTGTCTTCAACAATTTCCATAAGGACATTTGCACTTCAGCTATAGCTCCTTTACAAAAAATCCAAATTTTTCAAAACCACAGCAAGAACTGCATAGAGGTGACAACAATTATACATAGTTAGCCTCCCCTCAGAGTCCAATATGAATCACAGCATGATTACATTTTTTTTAATTAGCAGGATTATATAATTAAATGATAACATTCAGTTAGTTAGAGTTCACAAAGCAATAACCAGTAGGTGTGGGTGATTAATCGCTGAGGCCAAAGGCCAAGGTATTTGAGCCACACCAACCGGTTATTGTGAGTATATTCCAACTGACTGAATGTTATTGCTAGTATATGGTTTGGAGTCACACAAACTTCACCCAAATTGGATTTAAAAAAAAGACGCTCACTCTGTTCACTCTGCCAGAAGCTGCCGCTCCCACTCACGGTCGCGCTTCACCACACCTCTGCTCTGGGACTGCCACTAGCAGATCCACGTAACAGCATCATTTTGGAAATGCAGGTAAAATCAAAGCAAAGTTAAACATGTAAAAACTGATGAGTTGCTGATGTTCTCTGCAGTAGCATATAGTCTGGAATGGGGGTAGGAGGAGACGTAGATGGCGCCTGCAATGCCATTTTTTTTCCAGTTTTTCTTTCTTTTTTCATCTCCCAGGAGTGAATAACTGATTTTGGGTGTAGTTAGAGGGTGATTTACTGACCGTGGGAGGGTCTTAATTGAATAACTGACTCTGAATGTTTAACATGTAGTTTGTGGGAGAATGACTGACAGCTGTTCTCTGTTGCGATTGGCTTAGAACAGATACCCATCATATAATTTAAAGTCCCTAAAAATAAGATTAATTAAGGCAAATATCTGCATTGCATCTGTGCTTTTAACAGAAACCCTTTTCCATGATACTTGTCTGATGTTAATGATGTTGGAGGTGAACCCAGTGAAAACTCTCTTTGGGTGGAGGGAGCTTAAGACACTTCTCCAGTTATATCTCTTTGAGGCACGCAAGTTGAGATGGAGAAAAAAGATTAAACACATCAGCGTTCTCTGAGACAGTTCTTCCATGCTGCAGTGACAATGAAGCTGGCAGTGTAAACTACAGCACCAGCAATTTGCTTACACCAGCCAACACTCTGACTATTTGTGCATGGCAGTTGGAGCGACCTCCATCACGGAGAGCTATGCCCCTCACCCCTGACAGAGGGTGCTTTGCACCCCACACCCCCAAGTCATTTATATAACTAACTCCAGGTCCCACCACCATGGAAAGAAGGACAAACAGTGGAATGGCAACAGAACAGCCCGGCAAAAAATCAAAGTCACACAAAAAGCGTGCAACATTATTCCCTTGACAACACTGCAGAGGCAATAATCAGTCGGCACATTAATGGACTACACTCTGAGACTGGAGCTTGTAGCCTGGTAAATTCGGACTCTTAGGAATGCCTGTGTAAACACCCCCCACACATTTGGGGCTTACCTTATGGGGTTACGGCCCCGCAGGCGTCCACTGTCAGTGGCTCTGGTGGGAGTCGAGCCAGGGTGCCCTTGTAATCCTTGCAGCTGCAGCCCCTAATGTTCTGTGTCTCAGCCCCATTTTGTAATTGGGAACAAGGTCCAAGGGATGTTTTGCACCTCAGGACACTGGGAGAGAGGTCAAGCCAGTCCGGGGAGTGAAAGAACACGGACCACAAAATGTAAACATTAATGGCCACAATGCACCATCTGCACATGCACAGCCAGGGGAATTAAAGGAGCCACAGCTCCTGAAATGTGTTGGACAGTGTGGGCTGATTAAAATGGATTCCTGGCTTCAGGGCAGGCAGCAGAGCCAGGGATCATCTGGGGAGCGCCTCTGGGCACAGTATATGGGGACTCTGCCCATAAAATGGGCTCACAATAAAGAATAAGGACTCTACTTTGAAGGGGAAATGTAAACAATAATGGTGGCCCCCATGGGATTCCTGCAGCAGGGGGCAGCTGGGAAAAGTCAGAGGGCAACAGAGAGAGGCCGGGAAGGAAACAGCTCATGACTGGAGGAGCTGTAAAAAGCTATAAAAGACAATGCAAGACCACCAGAAAGGGAGATTCCCCAGAGAATCCATGCAGAAGGTTCTGGTGTGGGCTGTTCAGTCCAAAGGCCTGCTTTGTGCCTAACAGTCTTCTTGGCCCCAGAGCTTAAATGAGGGGCAGAGCACCTGACAAAATAAAGAGGTAGCAGGGAAGAGAGTTAAACTGCTGATTGATTTCCCTGAGCAAGATTTGACCCTGTGTTGTGAGCCTGTTATTCTGCAGCCTGAAAGCAGAGACTGTTAGTTTTCAGCTGAAGAACAGAGATTGTGTAGCCTGAGTTCCCCCTCAGAGGGACAAGTATCTGGGACTGTTTTGACTGCTTCTACCTGAAGAGAAGTTGTGTGAGTTGGGTCCAGAGACTGTGTAGCCTGAGTTCCCCCTCAGAGGGACAAGTATCTGGGACTGTTTTGACTGCTCCTACCTGAAGAGAAGTTGTGTGAGTTGGGTCCAGAGACTGTGCCAGAGCCTGAGTTCCCCCTCAGAGGGATAAGTATCTGGGACTGTTTTGACTGCTTCTACCTGAAGAGAAGTTGTGTGAGTTGGGTCCAGAGACTGTGCCAGAGCCTGAGTTCCCCCTCAGAGGGACAAGTATCTGGGACTGTTTTGACTGCTTCTACCTGAAGAGAAGTTGTGTGAGTTGGGTCCAGAGACTGTGCCAGGGCCCAGCTGCATCTTGCTCCAGGAAAGTTGTGCATCGGCCAAAAGTCTAGGGGACTCCCAGCCTGCCCAGCCCCCCTAGACCAACAAGAGAGACTGTCGCAGAGGAAGACGTTGAGATGCTCTCAGGTGAACACTGCATATAAGGGTCTTAGAGGCGAAGCTGCGAAAGGCCTGACAGGTGAAGTCCAGCTGCTGCTCTCCTGCATTCTGCTGCTGTGGCGCACCACCAACTGCTTATACTAGAATGGTATCATTTGAACCTTGGCTACCTTCAACCCCCTGAAGTGCTGTAAGCACCTCTGAGCTGCAGTTCTAAGGGTCATTCTTCCATCAGCTAGCCAGTTAGAGTCAGCTTCAGAAGGGAAAGGCCCTGAGCAGGACTGCACCAAGCTCCATGTTAAACCCAGACAAAAAAGTAAACGTTTGCTGTGTTTAGAGGTTATTGGGCCGCAGTGAAAGTACTTTATTCCAAATTAGAGAATGTTATCCTAACCACATCCCAGTATCTTGGACTATTGCCCTGTGTTGTCTAGTGGTAGGCCCCCAGCACCCTGGTGTAGTACCCACTGCAACTGACTAACTGTTCTCAATGATCATTTGGGGAAAGCCAGGTGCACCCACAGGTGGGAGGTGGGGTAACATTTTGTTACCATTTACTGTTTTGTGCTGTTGTCCCTTTCTCCCCCTCCCTATCACAAAACTGCAGTTAGTTAATGTTACAAATTGGCATTGTTGTTCATTGTGTGGAGAGTATTGTTACCGTGTGGGGAAGATCCTGTGGGGGCAGTTATTATATTTTTTCCTGGGGGGTGATAACATGAAATTTCTTCAACAGGTATCCCATATCACTACCTCAGGTGGAGGCACTGTGCCATTGCATTGCTGTATAGCTGATCCACTAGTCAACCCAGGCTGGCCCCCTCGAGAGGTGTGTCCAGGTGAGACCTGAGGGTCCCAGAACAGCCAAGGTGAGTTAAGGGGCTGTTACACTTGCTTTCTCCTTACTTCACTATTACTGCTGTTCTCCCTATTTTCTGGTTTGTAGGATGGTGGTAGGAAACCAAGGAAGGCATGCATGAGTCTGTGCTCCCTGAAACAGATTTTTTGTTCTTCAGTAACTAGGTAAGGCCAACTAGGCACAAGTGCCTGTTTCAAGGGGAATCTGGAAGCACCGGGGCGGTTAAATAACTTTGCTCAGAGTTGCACAGCATGCAAGTGGAGGTTGTGGGAATCAAACAGTGGTCTGCTGGATGTACCAAACTCATTCACAGCTTGTTGGTCTAATCTCTAAACTATACTACCAGCCCAAAATGCCTGAGTCTGTGCTCCCCAAAATAAATTTGTTGTCCTTTGTTAACGTCAACTAGACACATTTTTTGTTCTTCAGTAACTGGGTAAGACCAGCTAGGCACAAGTGCCTGTTTCCAGGGGTGATCCAGGAGCACTGGAGTGGTTAAGTGATGTGTTCGGAGTCGCACAGTATGCAAGTGGAGATTGTGGGAATCAAGCCCATGTCTGTTGAATGTACCAAGCTCATTCATAGCTTGTTACTCTAACCTCTAAGCTATATACTGGTAGTATATTTTTCCCAAAATAGATCTCAGTAATGCATCCCCCTACATTGATTAAAAAAATTCAAACAATCAAAAAAATGAGTACTGGCCTCTAGCTCTGATCTGAGGCTACATAACCAAAGGTTAGGAGCTAACTAGCCTATACAATATATTATACAATATCAGAAAAATAACATTTGACTCAGAAATGAATTCATTCCCAGCTTAGGCTTCTTATCTCAGTCTCCCTGGTCAGCAGTGACCCTGCTTCACACTAAATTCTCCTTTTTGGCTCAGGCTGTTCTTTCTGTTCTAGCAACGTCACCTAGCTTATCTAGCTATAATGCACTGCAGTAAGAAAATCATTTTGATCTGTTCACAACATGCAGTTCAAGATTCATTCATGGGTTTTTGCTTACCTGAGTTACTTTTTTGGCCACTGAGGAAAAAAGGTCATCTGAGGCTGCTGATTGCTGAGCAGTTGCTCCTGGCTGTTTGAATCTTGCTTGCTTTGCAGGGTTGCTGCAGGAGCTGCAAAAATGCAAATTTTACAGCTTAAAAACTGGTGCTGCTGACTGCCCTTAGTATTTGTTGCTGATCCACTGCTCAGGTTTCTCTTATCCTATTCTCTGCTCAGTCTCAGGCTGGTCAAGGCAAGAGCTTTCTTTTTGGGGTCCTGCGACTCAGTGAAGCTATCTGAAGCTTAAATGAAGGAAAAACAGAGTCTGCACTATGAACGGTGGTGCCAGGATAGAAAATGAGCATGAAACAAGCATCTGTCAATGCCAAATGTTGTCTTGCTGGCATTGGCATTGGCACTGCAGGAGTTAGAGAGATGCATAATAGGTCTTGGGTCATCAGCCATAACGCTCACACCATTTCACCTCACCCTACCCTGCAGATACCCACAAGTGTCACGGTGTGCCTTGGGGTCTTCAGGCCTTAGGCTCACACCATTCCATAAGGAAATATGCTGAGATGGGTGCAGTACAGGAGAATGGGGTGAACTTTGGGTCCAAAGAGTCCAAGGCACACCTTGATGCCTGTCACTGGCTGCAGGGTGGGGGTGGAATGGTGTGAGCATTACAGCCGACAATCCCAAATTACACCCCTGACAACTGTCAGTCTGTACAGGCTGCAGAGTTATGGTTGGAAACCCTAACGCCCTGGGCGTTTGTTGGTATTTTCACTCCAAATTTTCAACATTGACTTTTTGTGACCCCATCTCATGATCAGTGGCACTATCAGTTAGTTAGCCGAAAGGTGATTTTGCACAGCGACTGTGCCATTTGGTGCCACAGGTGCAAAAACACATTTCGGGCAGGATGTGAAAAATGACAGCTGTACTGTTCATGAGGAGGTGTAAAAATTGGCAATGTTGAAAATCTGAAGTGAAAATATGAAAAACTGGTGAAGTCACGAGCTTGCATAGAAACTGCCAAAGCACGCATGCAACGCAATTATTTGGGGAATTTTGTTAACCATTTTGGGACTTCTGCTCATGAACAGTGGCACTGTGATTTTGTTAATCTGTCCCGAATGTTGATTTGCCACAGGGAGCGCGCCATTGTGCGCCAGATGTGCGAAAACACATTTCAGGCAGGATGTGAAAAATGACAGATGTACTGTTTGTAAGGAGGTGTAAAAAAATGGCAATGTTGAAAATCTGGAATAAAAATATAAAAAAGTGTCAAAGTTACGAGCGTGCGTGGAAACTGCACAATGTATGTTCGCAACACAGTCATTTTTTGGAATTTTTTCACCAGATTTGCAACATAAGCTTTCTGGGACCCCACCTCATGGACAGTGGCACTGTCATTTCATTAATCAGTCCTGCAAGGTGATTCTGCGCAGTGACCGAGAAATGACCTTTTGGGACAGAATAATGAGATGGTACTGCATGTGTTCATGAGGTGGGGTCCCAAGAAGCCCATGTTGAAAATTTGGAGTCAAAATTCAAAAAAATGGCTGAGATAGCCCACTAAGTTGAACCCCCCTCTCCCACTGATGCCATTATAAAGCTTACCGGCATTTCTTCATTTTGCTGTTTGGCTTTGAAGAGTCCAGACATGTTCCCGCTCTACCGAAGATCACAGCTGTGACCTCCAGGAGGTAAGTATGGGGTGAGGGTGGGGTGGGAGAATGGTGCACAGAGGGTGGGTGTGGGTTGGGGAGGGGGCATCATGGACAAGTTGAGGGATTGTTTTCTTTTTTCAGGTACAGAAAAAAAAATTTACATTGCAGGACCATTTTCTTTCTTTACAGGTGAAATAAAACAAATGTTAGTCACACTGGGGTGTGCTCACAGTATGCCCCATGACTTTTGGGGGGAGGAGGTTGGTTACACTGGGGTGGGCTCCCACTGTGCCACACAATGGGCTCGGGGGGGAGGAACATGCTGACACAGTCGGCTTTGTGTGAGTGGTGGCACATTTGGGTGGGCTTCCAGTGTGCCACACAATGTTGGGGTGGGGGGCATGCCGACATGGGTATTGCACCCCTGATGTTGGCTTTCTTTGCAGATTTTGTGGTGGCAGCTCCTTCCGCCGCCATGTTTATTGAAATGTTTCACCAGGAAAGGCACATGTGGGATGCATGTCATCTGTGTCTCTGCATGATGAACATGTCTCCGATAGCAGTGGCACATTTCTTTCAAGTTGGTGGCGCCTTACATAAATAAAAGTGGCAGATACCTGGAATCTTTTATAGTGAAAAAAAGGTAGTGTCAGATTTTCTGCCCTGTTTTGTTGTACTGCTGCTTTAAGGGTTTAAACAGGTTCTAGTGTGTAGGGTCCCAGTACAGGTGGTCTGGCAATACTAAAATGTTTACAGTTGTTCTTTGCTGCTGCCTTGTCTTGCTGGTTGGGGGTGGGCTGAGTTGTGGGGTAAAACCTTGACTTTTTTTGCATTTAAATATTTGCTTATTGTTGCATTTAGAGTATAGACAGTGTTTGAATTATCAAATTATTACTTATCAAAGCTACAGAAATTCAGAATACACATAAGGAGCCAGAAGAACTGTGGGTCACCCTGGAAACAGGAAATGGGACAGCCATACAAACTGGCGTTGTCTACAGGCCTCCAGACCAGGGGGACACAGACACATTACTGTTAGAAGACATACAAAACGTGACAGCTAAAGGGGAGGTTCTGATAATGGGAGACATCAATATGCCAGGATACAGATTGGTCAATACCAGCAGGAACATCTGCCAGAACTAGACACATAGTGGATTCCCTGTAGGGGGAGGACCTCAAACAACTGGTAAAACAACCCACAAGAGATAGGGCTAGCCTAGATCTAGTATTGACTAACAGGGAAAGGATCACAGATCTCCAGGTAGAAAGTCACCTGGGGGCCAGTGACCTTCACATGGTATCGTTCAGTTTGACCACTAGAACTAAATCATCCCATTCCAAGGCAAAAATATGGGACTTCTTTTTCACAGAAATGATGGAGGATGCATGGAACGGCCTACCTCAGGAAGTGGTGGATATGAATACAGTGCAGAGCTTCAAACAGGCATGGGATAGGCATAAGGGAGCAATACAGATGAGTATGAATAAATAGGCCATTGACAGAGCAAAGGTCTACGTTACATTCATAAAGTAGAAAAAATGAGCAGTCTGGATGGGCCTTGCAGTCCTTATCTGCTGTCAACTTCTATGTTTCTAGGGCTTGCTAGCTCAGCTCCGCCCCCGCCAAGCTCTGAAGTGAGCCCTGGTAGCTCACACATCACTGCCATGACTTATAATGAGAAGGGGGCTCAATTTAAAGATAGGGCCATTATGGGCCCCCTAGCTCCCAAAGCTCATAACGTGTAATTCCAACACTGAGTATAGAGATAGTGCTACCACCTTGCTTCTATTTTCCCTTGCTACCCCTTGTTCTTTCTCACATCCTCCCTTTTAAATAAATTGTTGTGAACTGCATTTTATGGTTTGGGGACTGTCTTTGCTTGTAGCATCACTTTCTTTGGGGGAGGGAATTTGTGGTCAGTTTATGTATTGTTCCCTGGGGGGTGGTAACGTAGTGTTTTAGTCGACAGGTACCCCATATCACTACCCCAGGTGGAGGTACCATGTCACTCTACTGCAGTGTAGCACACTCTTAGTGAACCCAGGCCGGCCTCCTCAGGAGCTGTGGATAGGAGGATCTTGAGGGTACCAGTACGGCAACTGCCTTACATGCATTTGATTGGTTGTATCTCCCCTCCATTTCCCCAGGCTGCACTTGGAAATGAGTCTCACCTCAGTGTGCCTTTTCTGGTTATCAATTTTTCAAATAACAAATAAAAAAACCCAGCAGGGCCTCCGTGACAGGGTCCGCTGCAGTTCGCGTCATTCATTATAAAGTGCCATTTAAGTCTCTTACTCCCAGTGATAGCTGCTGCTGATGAGATTGGGCACTACTAAGCAAGCACAGTGGCTTTGAATGTGCTGTACATTGAGTGTGCATGCTGGTGTCAACTTATTGGGCTCACATACTAATAATTAATAGGGGAAAACTATGACTCATATGCAAATTCTGCATATTGTTTATTTATTTCGTTTCTGTTTACCGGGTGGGGCACTAGACAAGAGCAACTGTCTATTTTCAGGCACGACCCAGAAGAGTTATAGACAACAAGATCAGCAATAACGGGTGTACAAATAATACAAAAACATCAACTTTGGTCTACCATAGTACAGAGATTTCCTAAGGTATTGTACTGGATGAGCAAAGCCTATTTTCTAGCATGACCCAGTACAGTTACAGACAGCATGGGCATTAGTACACAGGTGAAAACCACACAATTGGATTACATATAATTTGGAGGTAACCAAGACATTTATCAATGAGAAGATTAGACACAACATCATAACTTAAGTGCTAGGAGCCCTGTGGAGAAGGGATGAACCTTGGTTAGATAGGACTGAACAGGGTCAAGCACACGAGCATTTATCTGAGCTCATGAGGAATTTGTGAAGGTCACTCTTAAAAACCAGATGAGACTTAGTGTGCCTTAGGGACAATGGAAGGGAGTTCCATAACTTGAGCTCAAATGCTGAGAACGCATGCTCCCCCATCTTTGTTACACATTTAGGAACATCTAGGAGAGAACTATCTTCCAGCCTCAGGGGGTATGCATGTAGGGTGTGCTTTGGCATGCTGGTCAGTGTGTAGTAGTTGATGTCCTAGCTCTTAGAATACTGTCAGCTGTGCATCCTGCAGTGTACAGCTGGTAGGATGATGGGGAGAGCCACCCAAGGCTTGAGTAGAGGATACAGTGATGTGTGCATCAGGGCACTGACAAGGCAAAGTGGCAGTTGATGTTGTAGCATGTGTTCCATTTGTCAAGGATCCCTTTTTTGGCTTCAAAATAGGTAACCAAATCATAGGTGAGCCTCGGTCACAGTACACCCTATGCAACTGCCAATCTAGCAGCAGCGGTGATGGTATGCCTACATTTTTAGGCAAGCCACAGCTTAATATTTACAGACTTGCAGCTGTTAGCCAGATGGAGGTTGAGATCCAGAACTGGGTCCAGAGTGACCCCAAGGTGTTTAAAGGATCCTATCACATCGAGTGGTGAACTACTAGGACCAAAGATTGAAAGAGAGGAAGTGCAGGCTTTGAATCTAGGTGCATAACCAAAGAGCATGGCTACAGTCTTCTTGGTATTTGAAGGAGTCTATTCTGCCTAAGACAGGATTGCATGAGAACAAAAACTTCAGTCAGGGTTGAGCTGATCCTGGTTATAGCCACGGCACTCATGTATAGCACCATATCATCCATGTAGAGTAATGTTGAGCATGAGCCAGCCATTAAGGGCATATTGGGGCCTATGCACATATGTGCAGAGTGCCTATGCACCACATATCCATGGCACGTAGCCACCCTGCACCCATTGTGCTCCCCCCACATGGGATGCACAAATTGGGCAATGCTGCCCCTATGCACCTGATCCCCTCACCGTGTGGACTGCAATGAACCGGGGGCGGGCAGAGGGCATGCCAGCATTATGCACCATGCACAAAGGCGCATAGTGCTGCCTGCAGGGGTGCACAGGAGGGCACAGGTTATGACAGGGAGGACCCTGCCGTAAGTGCAGTATACACCCCGTGCACACAGACCGCTGCCCAGTCCAGGCGGATAGCTTCTGTCCCCCACCAACAGGACCCCAGCACCCATCCCCACTGGTTGCCCAGTGCCACCCACCCCAGCACACAGCTGTGCCCCATCCCAATGAATGCAGACCCCCCACACACACACACATGGAGGCACCGGCCCTGGGATTGCAGACACCCTCCCCTCACTCCATACGACACCACCAGCCCATCCCCCCAACCCCTGATCCCAACCCCTCAGGGCAATCAGTGGTGGTCAGTGGTTCCCCCACCCCCGTGACACCACCAGCACTGTCCCCAACTCCCGTACCTCCTGGTCAGTGCAGCAGCATGGCACGGCCAGTGGCACAGCCCTCCTCACATCTCCTCAGCTGCCAGCCATTGAGGTGTGATGAGGGTTCTGTTGCTGGCCATCCGGAGCCTGGCACTGACTGGCAGGTACAGGGATGAGGGGGTGCTGTCAGTGTCGGGGGGGGCACTGACCACCAATGACGGCCGGGGTGTGTGCGGGATCGGGGTTTGGGGGGTGGTGTTCTGGTTGTTCTGTGCCTGACTGGGCAATCACGATGGGGCTCTTGTGGGGGGGACTACTCTGGGGCCAGCTCATGGAGGTGTGTGTGTGTGTGTGTGTTTGGGGGGTGGTTACCCCATTGGGGATGGGGCATGGAGGTCTTGTGGGGTATTTCTACAGTGGGGACGGGCAGCAATGTGCATGTGGGGGCATGACGCCTCTTGCCACCACGGAGTCAGGGCACCGCTATCTGGCAGTGGTGGTGGCATACTGGAGGGGGGGCAGGGACCTACTGCAGGGGGGTCTGTCTGTGTGCCATGAGGGTGCTTTGCACCATGGGCTGGGATAGGGGTCACAGTGGAGGATGGGGCATGGCTTCATGGGTTCGGGTGCTATTCACACACCTGAACCCATGCCATCGGGTGCAAGGGATACACTCCGGGACCCAGGCCGGGCATCCCATTGGATGCCTGCCTGGGTCCGCTATTCTGCCCCCGGCCACCCTGCACTGTCCTTCATGCTGGGGATGGGGGTAAAGCAGTGGACAGGTGGTGGCTGGTGGTGAATCCCAGCCTGTGCGCAACTGTCTGCAAGTGCGGGGCTATGCAGGCGGGATACATGCCTCCAGCACGTATTTCTTGTCCATTCGTGCATTGGCCCCAATGTTAATAAACAAGGAAAGTAGTAGGGGACCTAGAATAGATCCCTGAAGGACACCAACTCTAGTCAGAGAGAGCTCAGATTTTACTTTTTCAATCTGAATGAATTGTTGGCAAGACAACTTGTAAACCAGGAGGTCGTTGAAGACGAAAAACCCAGGGAGGTACGTTTAGATATTAAAAGGGGGTGATCCATAAGGTTGAATGCCTTAGTGAGATTAATGAAGACTGCCCCTGTTAGCATGCTATCCATGGCTGTCTTGATGTCATTTGTAAACTGTAAGAGAGCTGTGGATGTGCTGTGTGTCTTCCTGAAGCCATGTTGTGCCAAGGATAGTAAATTGTGGTAAATTCGGTCAGTCGCCTGGGTAGCCACGATCTTCTCAAGTAACTTATTCAGTGTCCATATTTCTGGTATCCCCCTTTTTGTGGACAGGGACCACCCGAGTGATCTTCCAGAGCTTAGGGATGGATCCAGTAGCCAAAAATAAACTGAAAAGCCTAGTGACGGGAACAGCTAGTAGAGGGGCAGCAGTTTTTATAAATCTGGGTAGTAGCCCATCCAACCCAGCTGATTCATATGCAGGGATGGTTTTAAGGTGACGAAGTATCTCAGTAAAAGAGACAGACCTAAGATTAAAAGTAGGGGAGGATGATTCCACAGATCTACATATTATGGGAGTGACCTGACCAGTCAGCCGAGTTTATTGAGTGAGATTGGAGAAATAGGTGTTAAGGGCGCAAGCTATCTTGCTTGTGTTATTGCAATTTACTCCATCCAGCTTCATGTCAGATATGGAAGTGCTGTTTCCCTGTCCTAAGAATGACTCAATATGGCTCCAAAATCCATGGGAGTCACTTCTCGGTGCCTGGAGAAGCTGCTTGCAGTAGGTGTTTTTTGAGGTTTGTACAGCTTGGTTTTTTCCTCAGTCTTCTGTACTCCATCCAGTCTGTGGGAGATGTAGTAGGTTTGACTTTTGCCCAGGATTTGTCCCTCCTCCTAATGGATGCTAATAGGTCGCTATGTAGCCATCTGGCACCTGATCCTCTGATTCTACATTTCTTCAGTGGGACATGCTTGTCTTGTAGAGCCTGCACAGAGATAACAAAGAAATTAAAAGCTTTCTCTATGTCCAACATCTGGTATAGCGGTGACCAGCCCATATAGTAAAAATCTGATGTTTAATGTTTGGTTCTATGTAATAAAGGTGAAAGCCTAAAGGCAATCACCGTTATCGTGAAGTCAAAGTGGCGAAAATTTTTTTTGCCACTCTGACACCCCAGCGCACACAAAATGGCACTGGGGACTTAGTTTTTTAATGTTTTCTGTGGGGGGCTGTGCCCCCATTGGGGGCTTTTCCCCCACACATACACCCCTACTAAAAGATTCTCAACTCCAGGTGGGTGCATGTCAGGGGTGTGTGAAAACATAAAAAAAAAAAAGGTTCATGCGGGGCGCAACAAAAACGCACCAGCGCCCGGACCCAAACCCAGTACCCTGCGGACCGATGCCAGCAACCCACCCACAACACCATGGGGTCAGTTCAGCAACCCACTGCAGCACCACTCCTCACATCTCCTCCCACCCCTTGCTGTATGTGCCCGCTCCCCCACATGCATATGTATAGTGACATACTGTCACTATACTCGCCTAACCCCCCCATCCAGCTGCCCTACCGTTCTGTGGCCATCCCTGCAATGCGCTGGGAAGGGGTCGCCGTTATTGTAGGCGCCCTTCACCCAGTGCCAATATCATGGGATACCTAATATTCCAATGCTTAGTTTAGAGAAGACTCTAAGGAGAATCTTCCTAGGTGGAGTTTTAGGGGGACTCACCTTCCAAACGCAGAAGACAGGTGGGTGGTCACTAATAGAGTCTGTCAGAGCACCTGCAGTCAGCACATGCTCACTCCTGTTGGTTATAATCCAGCCTAATAGTGATTGACAAGTGCTGAGCAGTGAGACCTTTGTTGGGCAAGAGACCAGTTGAGTTAAGCAGAGCTTCCCTTGCTCAGTGTCAGACTTGCCTGATTCTTACCCCAACCATTCTAGATTGAGGTCACTTAGAAGGAGAAGCTCAGGTTTGCCTTGCAGTGATGCCACCTAGTTAATGACAGCCTTCAGACCATTTTGTACATTCATTGGAGGATTGTAGACACATAGTAAATGTAATTTCTTTGTATTTCCAAGGACAAGAACCATATGTTGGGTTTCACAGGCACATAGAGTTTCAGAAGGACGTGCTGTGATCAACAGCTTTTCCCTAAAGTAGAAGGTGATCCCCCCCCTTTTAATAGCAGGATGATAAGATCTTAGAAGCTTGTATCCCTTTATGGCACACATGGAATCTGGTACATTTGGCTTAAGCTGTGGCTCAGTTAGCCCAAGTATGTTCAGGGAGTAATGAGACACCCAAGCCTCCATCTCATCAAAGTTAGCTGTGAGGCTGCATATATTCATGTCAGCTATTTTAAGCCCCTTAGTAGAGAATCACTGGGGAAAGGTTTTGCATAACTAGCCACTTTAGGGGGACCAGGATTTGAGTCAATGTCACTAGCTATGGAGAGGCATGGGGGGGTATAGCCAGACCTCAGGGAAACATTTTAGCATACCACAGCCCATAGGGATAGAGTATCCCTAGAGCCTAGGGGCAATATTCACACAGGAATAAAGTCTGCGAATATACACTTATTTGCTGATGACACCGTATTGTACATTTCCAGGCCAACTCTTGAAAAAAACATGTCTTGACCTACAACTGGAATTTGACTGCCTCCAGAAAAACCTGCTCCAATTAAAGCTACTTCTAAATGTGAAAAAACAAAAACAATGCTCTTCGCACCATATTCCAAGACTTCTGGTGTCTCCAACTTAAATCCCCTATCCCAGATCTCCACCTTTCTTGGTGAACCCCTAGAATTTGTGTTCAAATTTAAATACTTGGGGGTCTGGATAGACAGCAAACTGTCATTTTCCAATCACATAGATGAACTAACAAAAAAACTCAAACAGAGACTGCGTATTCTTTCAAATTAAGCACGCACTTACAGTGGAAGCAAAGACTAGACTTGTCCAAACAGCCTTACTCCCCCAAATGGATTATGCAGACCTCCTATATGGACAAGGCTCTAGTTCCGTCTTAAAGAAACTTGAAACCTTATACCACTGGGCTATGAGGTTCATTACAGGGGCTCCTCATTCCACACATCACTGTGAATTATACAAACTAGTTGGCTGGACTTCCCTTATCTATAGACGACAAAAAACGCAGCCGTCTGGACACTTTTAGCCATCATTAAAAAGCTTCCCCCCTATATCTTTGATTGTCTCCCTATATGTTCTCCTGGAAGTTACACTCTGAAAAGTCTTACTTACATATCACTTGTCATTCCTAAAGCCAGAACCCACTTTGGCAAATCAGCCTTCAGTCATTTCCTACTGTCTTTGTGGAACAAGCTGCAAAAAACCCTTAGAATATCCATGCCGATTGGACTTTCCACCTTTAAAACAATGTTTTTCCAAGACTTTCCTGAATCTTGCTATTGCAGGACCTGATGTATTTTGTACAGTGACTTGTCTTCTGTCTTGACCTTTGCTCTCCTCCCCCCCAACATAACCCTCCTGCCTACCTCCTCTCTCCTCTCACTCTTACCACCCTTAGTTGCCACTTAAAATTTATTTTTGATTAGTCTTGTTATACCTTAGCTTAGTCATGTTATGCTGCCACATTGTAACATTGCCTTATGTTCTTATGTGCTGCATGGAATGATGCACTGTATCCTTTTGACTCTCTGAGTTCCCTACTGTTGTCATTGTTATTATTTACTTGTACAGGTTCATCTTGTAAATGAGTTCTTCTCAATGATGTTCCACCTGGATAATTAAAGATTGATTGAAAGAGGAGGTGGCTAAGTAATATATGCAACCTGAACAGATCTGAGGTACCAGTCGGAGTTAGGGGGCTTATACACCCCAGCCATAAAGTTTGAGTACTCAAAGGAGGCATCACAATACCTAGAGTGCCTGGTTTCACAGCCCGGTACACTAATAAGGTGATCTGTAATAGTTAACAAAGACAGTAGCTGCCCCCACCCCCCAGCCATAAAAGATGAAGAAAGCAAATTCAATTTCATATTCATTATGAGAGATCAGAATGAGAGAATTAGTGCCAGGTAACACACCCTCCTAATTTTAAAGCTCACAAAATTGCTTCCAGAAATAAGTGAATGAAAATACAGCTACAGTCATTGTACACCAACCATATATACCAACAGGCCGATGCTAGTGAGAACCGTTAGACAGTATCAGATTTGATTTATCACCTAGTAAGTACTAAAATAGTAGATAATTTAGAAAAAATGGAGATTAGTGTTGAAACCAGAAACATCCACAGTGGCCCAAACCACAGGCATTCCATGTCAAGATACTATAGGCTACATGCACTTTTAGCCAGGCTGGAGAGGAGGAGTACGGGCCTCTGGAGGTAGGTTGGATCTCTTTATTGGTCCGACCAAACTGGAGTCCTCCCCAATGGTGAAGAATTTGGGCATTGTTCTGGACAATGAGCTGGCACTTGATGCTCAGGTGTCAGCTGTTATCCAGACCGGCTTTTACCATCTTCGGAACATCACCCAAATTAAATCCCTTATTCCTCCCATGACCTGGTCACACTGGTACATGCATTCATCACCTCAAGGCTTGACTAATGTAACGCACTCTACCTCGGGGTCAGAGGAGATGTGATGCAGTGCCTGCAGCTTCTGCAGAATGCAGCGGTATGGTTGTTGACTGAACACTTGAGGTTGAGTCACATTACACCAGTGCTGCTGAACGGCATTGACTGCCACTAGCACATCACCTGTAAAGTAGGTCTTCTGACCTATAAGGCCCTACACAGGTTGGGTCCAAGCTACCTGAAGGAGCTTCTGCATCCCTACACCCCATCTCGCTCTCTTAGATCGGCTAGAGAGGCCCTCCTGGAGGTCCCCTGGGCTAGGCTAAAATCTTCCGGGGACCGGGCATTCAAAGTAGCAGTCCCAGTCCTCTGGAATTCTTTACCAGGGTACCTCCAGGAGGTGCCATCCATAGAGTTTTTCAGAAAACATCTTAAAACCTTCATGTTTAAACAGGCCTTTGGGACCGGATGAATTTACTTTAAGTTCTGACTCAGCCTGGGAATTAGTCTGTTTATGTTTTTAATGGGGCTTATGTATAAATTTTATATATTGAATGCTGGCTGTTTTCTAATTGCTGTGTATGTCTATTTTGCTGTAAGTGTGCCCTGAGGCTATGTGGAAGGGTGCCCGAAATAAATAAATGCTACTACTACTACTATTCTACTCCTACTACTCCTACTATTCTACTACTACTACTACTTTACTACTACTACTACTACATGAACTGAGAACAGAAAACCAGGCAAAGCCTGAGGATTAAGACAAAGTTGGGTAGAGGGCAGACCAAATACTTTCACAATTAACTGTGGAGGACATAGTCTACAACATGCTAACGTAAGGCACAATCTAAAGAGAACTACCAGTCAGATTGGTGAAAGCATCATCAAGCATATTGTGCTAAAAAGACACCTGCACAAACTGGTAGATTGGTATCAGAGTCTACAATGAGCATGGGATCAGCTGATTTTGATGTTTGAAACAATACTGTGAGCATGTTCAGTCATGTGGACAGAGACATGCGCTCACAGTCAATTCTGAGCATGATGTTGGAGGAGAACAGCTTGTGTACATTGACAAAGAGATTTGTGGAGGACTTGCTACCTTGATGAGTGGTGGGGGAGAGAGATCTGCAAGGGCAATGAAGCAGAGCTCCACTTTTGAGATAACTAGATACTGGAGAGCCTGGGTGATATGATGTCTGTGATAGGAGAATGGAAACACAGTCACAGTGCTGTTGATGAGCATTACTGAACTCCTTCATTTCAGTCATATTATACATAACACTATTATATTAGTATAAGAATGCTGCATGCACTGCGACACTACTGATTGAGAGGTTGTGGAGTGGGTAATGTTTTAGTGGCTCACTGAGGTGCAGCTGCTGGCATCTGGCTGGCAATGTCCTAGAGTTGCCTCTCCATTTATTGTTTGTACTTGATAATTTTGGTTTTGCCCCATTATGATTTTAAACTGCATTTCAATTGTCTGAGTTGCCACAGTCCAACTGAATACCATCTTGCATGCCACAGTGCTCAATAGCCATGTTATTTGACAGCTCAATAGTTAATCAGTGGGCACATACTGTATACAGTATGTGTTCCAGGAGAGCTCCGTCAGCGGCTGGCTGTTGTGGTGAGAGGAGGCCTTTGCAAGTCACTGGCTTGATTTTGAGATGGGGGAGTGGGGTGGTGGGACACTTCATTCTGGGGTGGGGGGTCCACTAGACCACCAAGGATATGTTACTTAGTCATTCACGGGATGACAATTGGGGATGGGGAGGGACTACAGGACTACCAGGGAAATTTTCAGAAATACATAACAAGATGGTGATCGACAATCGGGGCAGTGGGGGGACCGCTGGACTACCAGGGAATTTCTTTTTTTATATGAGGATGGCTATTGGAGCACAGGGGAGGGAGGATGGACCACTAGACTACCAGGAACATTTTGTTCTGTAACAAGATGACGACTGGAGAATGGTGGGGACCACTGGACCACCAGGGAAGGTATTGTGGGTCAGGGGGGCTCCTTGCAGTACCTACGCCTACCACTAGGGTTGTGCGGAGTGAAGAGGAGGCTTTCCTCTGTGGTATTTTCTCCATGCAGGGAAACCCCACAAAAGGCCCTTGCCTGGAGAAAATGCTTAGTGAGTGGGACTGCACTGATATGCAGGTCCCCACCCCTTCATTTGCACTGCAGCCTCCTCAAAACTTTGCCCTGGTGCAATCCCAGTTTGCATGTGCAAACTAGGCTTTTGTGAATAACCAAAACAACAAAACTCGCACTACTCCAAGACCATGAACAATAAAGGCTTTATTAGTAAAAAAGTTAAAAAAGGCTAAATGCCAGGAACATACCATCCAAGTAAAGCAGCAAACAAAGCCCCGACCAGTTTTGCAACTAGTGTGTCATCAGGTGGACGGTTCATTCACACAATGAGACCCATTTAAGTAGTGGTCCCTTAAAGGGACAGTACAATCACCAAAGCAAAATGTGAAACATATATTTTTATACTCACAAAGCTAATGTGTCTACCAATGCCACCAGTAAATAATCACTGGGATACAAAAGGCATATGTAACCTGAAATTATTAAAACACAGTTAAAAACTGCATTGAGGAACTATATCATCATTTCTTAATTTAAACATTAAGGCACAATGGGTACTTTATATATATAAATATATATATATATATATATATATATGATTATAGAAAAATGAAGGTCCATTTTATCTAGTGCTCACTGTCACCATTATAGTTTATGCTTGAAACAATATTTTTCTCTTTTCTTTTGTTTTGTAAAGCTTTCAGGAACAAGGTGGTGCAACACATGTCATTAGGGACCTGAGGACAACAAAAATTAATTACTGTCAGGGTACAATCACCTGTCTTATAAAGCAATCACATCATTTTGTACTAACAAGACCTGTTACCTATCCTGACACAGTACTTAATTTACCAATGCAAGACAACAGCTCAATTCTATCATTCAGGCTTGGTGCAGTCAATGCCCCTATTGTGAATATCCAGAATGACTTTCTGTATTTAAATTTATCTTTGAGGTTACCTCCACATGACCCCACTGTTACCTTCTCTATTGCATCCAATTTAAAAGTATGACCATTGCTTCTTGCTATTCTACAATGGTTGGCTAGTGTACTGGAAGGGTCTTCAACAAGAATTGACCTCAGATGTTCACCTATCCTGAGCTTAAAAGGTCTCGTTGTCTTGCCAACATAAAATGCAGAGCACTCACAAGTTGTCAGATACACCAAGTTGTCTGTACTACAGTTAAAAAAATGATTTATCTTATACACTTTCATGCTATTAAGTGTGGTGAATGTATTAGTTTTCAGGACTGAAGCACAAAATTTGCAATTGCCACAATGTAAATTGCCATGTGGCAATGATGGCAACCAATTACCAACAGGCACACACGGAACTACTTGAGCTTGATAACTGTGGACCAATTTATCCTTTAAGTTATGTCCACCTTTGTATACTATTCTTGGCTTTTCTCTTACACTTTCTTTGAGTAATGGTTTTGATCTTAGGATATTCCAATTATCATTTAACACTTGTTCTATGTCCCTTGTGTGTCTGGTGTATTCTGTAATAAAATTCATCCTAGAGGTATCTTTTTCGTGATCCTTTACTGTAAGGAGCTCCTTCCTATCTTTTTCTAGGGCTTAGAAACATAGAATTTGACATCATATAAGGACCACTTGGCCCACCTAGTCTGCCCATTTCCCTACCTAATGGATAAGCTGCAGATCCTAGTTAACCAACAGCCTACTTCTTCCTACCCCAACCCCTAGAATTGCCTTATGACTGTCCCATGAATTCTTGAACTCCACCACTGTTTTTGACTCCACAGCCTCCTCAGGAAGGCTGTTCCATGCATCCACAACTCTATAAAGTGTATGGATTCACCATACACATTATAGACTGTGTCTGAACCATAGCCTCTAGCCATAAATCTACTACACATCTTGGAAGCATTAATCATGAAATCACAGCCATTACTACAATTCCTACAAAGTCTTAACATCTGGGCTTTGGGGATGTTCTTCATTAAATGTTGTGGGTGGCAGCTTGTGGCATGTAATTGTGAGTTTCTGTCTGTATCCTTCCTGTACAAATTGGTTTCATAGGTACCATCACCTTTCTTCATTATTGTAAGATCCAGGAAGGGGACAGGCACAGAATCACACTTTACAATGAATTTTATATTTTTATTATTTGCCTCCAAATAAGAGACAAATTGATTTAGCTCACTCTTGCTGCCACACTACACCATAAAGATGTCATCTATAAAGCAGCGCTAAATGTCAGTCTTATCCAGGAAAGGACTGACCTGGCCATCACAGACATATTCTGTTTCCCACTTGCCCAAATAGACATTAGCATAATTAGGGGCAAATGTCACCAACATTGCTGTCCCTTTGACCTGTAGGTAATGCGTATCCTGAAAGAGAAAGCAGTTTTTGGTAAGTACCATGGTAGTCATAGAAACGTTTCACACTACTGAGGTATACATAGGTATACTGAGGCAGAATGAGGCAGGATCACATTACAGTCAATGCAAGTTGCCTCACTGGTACCTCGGTGGTACCTCAAGGTAGGAAACTTTTAGACAACTATCACTGTACTTGTTCTGCACATTCAGGAAGGAATTCCTTCTTACCATTGTGCATCAGAGACTCAAGATCTAGTCAGTACCGTAGGGTTTCCAGTCCATCACTGTGTGGAATATTGGTATAAAATTAACAAATGGCCATTGATACCAATAACCAATCATTCTTTGATTGGATATCCCCCAGGACTTCCAATACATGTGTAGTATCCTGTAAATATGATCTTAATGAAGATACATAACCTTTAATATGTGAATACACATATCTTGACAGTGGCTCAACTAAGGAGCCAGTTCCTGCAACTAGTGGTCATCCTGGAGGATTATGCATGTCTTTATGTATTTTCAGTAGGGTATAAATGCTAGCTCTAATTGGCTGTTCCACAGTGAGAAATGACAGCTCATCATAGTCAATAATGCCTTTAGGTTCTGCATTAAACAATAAAGAATCTACTTCCCTTTTTAATATAAAGGTGGGATCATTCAAGATTTTTTTATAGAATGAAGCATCCTGAAGTTGTCTATTAATTTCTGCTGTATACTGTTCAATGGACATAACCACAATAGACCTCCCTTTGTCTGCAGGTTTAATTACTAAATTAACATTATCCATCAGCGATTTCAATGTCATGGATTCTGAATGTGTTATGTTGACAAAGGTGGGTTTACTGTCTCTGTCCAGTATAGTCTTGAACCCCTGTTCACAGGCATGTTCAAACACCCTTATGGTGTCATTATAAGGTGGCAGAAAAGTAGAGGGTGGCCGAAAAGGCCTTACCTCCTGTCCCAAAGTAAAGGTATTGTTGTCCTGACTCATCACTGATGGATTCCCATGATCTTGATTTTCTCAAAGTGTGCTTTCAAATTAAGATTCTGAGTGAATCTGTGAAGGTCCACATATATGTCAAATGGCTTAGTGTCAGCTGTAGGTATGAAGGACAATCCTTTTCTCAATACTGACAGCTAGTCTGGTGTTAAATTTGCCCCAGAGATATTGATTACAATATTTTCTCAACTGTTACTTATTTCCTCTTGCCACAGAATCTTCCTCCTGTGTTTCTGTCCACCCCTCCTGGTGTGTTTATGGGGTTGGTTCAAGGTGATGGAGTTACCTGTATCTGGCCTATCAGTAATCTCACCTCCTTCTGCTGTTATGGAGGCTGCTGGGATGGTTCTTGGAACTGTACCATGCATTGTTCATTCCTCCTGTGGTCGTGAGGTACCTCCATCTCCTCTTCTTCTTCCTCTAAAAAAGTCTCACCCTCAGATTTACTGTTGGATGGGTATACTGGAGAGTGGCTGTGAGTTTTAAGGATTGAGCGTGGTTGTGACCCAGGCTGATGTTGTTGATTAGGGGTACGATAATTATTTCTGCCCTTCTTATTTCTATTATTCTTATTATTCCAATCGAATACTCTGTCCAAAAAGTATCTTGTCTGTCACGCTCAAATTTCTTCAGTTTTGTTTGTTTAATTGTATTCTCCTCTTTTTTGCACTGTCTCTTTAAGTTTACTTTCCAATTTTTTTTTTAATTCTGGATAATCCTTATAAGTATTAACTATCTCCTCCTTATTTTGTAATCACTTTCAACTTCTGATTGCTGTGAGAGGCAGTCCTTAATCACTGTTTTAATGAATAAATCTGTCCCCAACTGAAGTGAATTTTTCCAATCTTCCATAAAAAGAACTCTTTCCCAGCCATAGCCCAGGTTATTCAGTACAGGTTATCCTCTAGGCAAGCGTCCCACTTTGAGGTAGTCATCCAGGGTAATCCTACCCCAGTAGTGTCTCTTCCCATGAATAATTGCCCTCTGTAGATCAGTGAATGCACTCTTGATATCTATAATCCGATCGGGTGCTGACCGAGTATCCAGAAGTGGTCCCTCGTCACCCGTCTCGGTTGTTGTCTCAAGGAATAGTTCCTCTTCAGCCACAGCATTAAAAACATTTACTGCTAGTAAACTCAAACCCTCTCCTAATCGGATGTCCCCAAAATAGATGGACATTCCCTAGAAATGCTCTCAATCTGTATTGAAAACCGCCGAGGAAAAAGAACTAAAGTCGGAAGAATGCTTGGAGTATACGTGGCCATTTATAAGTCCTGTCTTCTGTTACACGCAGAAAAAAATCAATGGGAACAAGCACCGCACTGCAAGCACTGCAAGGTAAACCCAGCTTCTAGTGTTAACTACTTAGATTTTACACTCCCTGAGAACTTCACCTCTTATATGTGGAAATAATACACATGTAGCAATTCAAATAAGGAGATGGATAACAGGGTAGTAATGCTGTGATATTATCAAGAATAAGCCTGCTCAATAGTCGCAATGAGCAAGTAAGGGTAAAGGCATACAGGACAACAAAAGAGCAGCTGCAGCTGCTAACCGAGTGTGCTTGGGGAGGAGGATATGCATTCAGCCTCGTGCCCAACCACCCCAGGGGTGAGGTTATTTCAGCACAGCCCATACCCTACTATGCATTATTGCTTAATTTTACCTGGTAGTTTTATATATTTGGTGAATGTGAGCACTTTCCTTCATTAGATGTCAGCCAGCCATGCAGGTGGGCAGGCTGTACTGGTTACTCACTGCAGGACCTAAATGAATAAAATGTGGGTGCGAAGAGGAGGGATTTAGGTACTACTAAAAGTGTGGAGGATGGGGTGACATTTATTCACCACATTCGGGCTGTGGGGAGGAAGGAGGGACTCAAAACTTACACAAATGTGGGGAAATATTTTTTTCTGTTCAGATGTCTCCAGGGTTGGGATGTAGGGAGAAAGATTGGTTGGGTGCTATGGGGTGGGGGGGATTCAATTAGATGTGCTGGAATGAATGAGAGGGTGCTATGATGGTGTGGGAAAGCCATGTACCATAATAACAAATAAATATCCAACTGCCAAATACCAAATATTCAGCTGAATAGTTGGGAAAAGATATTCTCACAGCCCTGCTATGCAATGCCAACCACTGATGGGTAAATGCTTAGTAAAGTTATAAAGGCAAATAATTAGAACAAACATGCTAGCAGGGTGACTAGTCTTAGGGTCGAGACATCACACATATCCAATCACTACCTGCATGTCCTGCAGGACAATTTTTATATTACAGTCATTGTCCATAGGGCTAGTGAAACTCCTGTCTCCCGTAATGGTGGGGAATGGGTTTTACTAACAGTTCTCATTTGTCCGAAAACAACTTTGTTTGCTTGGAGACCTCAACCATGGGTGACACTCGGATCAGGTGGTGCGTCCAAATGCTCCTACAGATCAGGTGGTGCATCTGAATGCTCCTGTCCATCTCCCACATGTCTGCAATGTCATTAATTATTTCCTCTTGCAAGGCATTGGATGCAGATTTCATGGCCTCAGTCTTGAATTTGCTACTTGATGAAGCTTTTTCTCCTGGATAGCCCCAGTTATGTTCCACAGCAACTTTGGTTAGTATGGGAATTGGTATTCACACTTACCTGACACTGTAAATGTGATATTTCTGTCTGCTTGGTAGAGACCCATTAGATTGGTGGGCCCTTGTTCAGGCTCAAAATAAATTTGTTTCTTCTGCTGTGGTTGGCAGGATGCCCACTGGCTCAAAACTGTCCAAAAAGGGCTGCCTTGGGCATACTGCTGACTTGGTTACTGCTCCTCAAAGTCCATTGATGGCAACTCCTCCCACTGTGACAGCAACAGGCTAGACAGGTTCCCCTACTTCAACTCCTCATCTGAGCTTTCACATCTCTTTATCTCCTCCAGGGGCCAATAAAATTTGTCTGACTGGCCTTTACGTTGATTGGTCCGCAGATGTCTCTGTCCAGAAAAGTCCACACAGGCATGGCAGGCTTACAAAAGATGGAGCATGGTCTTGACCTATGCTTCCTACATAAGCATAATGAGTCCTCAGTAGATCAGGCCACATTCCTGCTACAACTCCTCCACATGCTTCCACCATCTCTTCCCATCAGCCTTGGCAAGAGGAAGCCTTGACCTGTCTCCACTTCTCTTGGGCTGGACAAGCTTTACTGTACTTATCCATGCCTCTAAGCTAAGACAATTTTGTGAATGAAAGCATATGGTACACGCTGCAAGCCCATTGGTCAACAGTGTTGACCAATGGTATTGTAGTGCTTACTGTAAGCTGTCATTCCATGACAGTTCTGTCAGCTTGCAGCTGTGGCAGTGTGTGGGTGGGTTGTGTTGCCCGCTGGCTAATTGGCCATCCTGGGATGGGGCAGCGGGGTGGGGTGTGGGTTCCTCAGTGAGTGGAGGGTTGGGGGGCCACTAGACTACCAGGGATGCTCAGGTTATTTTTATTTATTCAGATGGGGATCAGGGATGGGGGTACCACTGGACTACCAGGGATTATGGCACTACAGATTACTATCCTACAATTGACCAATGTTATTGTAGTGAATTGAGTTCGGGGATGGGAGAGGGGCCACTGGACTGCCCGGAAATATCAGGGAGAATTATTTTTTCTTACTTCAGGGTCGGGTATGGGAGTGGGGGCCACTAGACTACCAGGGATGAGAGGGATCGTTTTTCATATTTCACGATTGGGTATGGGAAGGGGGCCACTAGACTACCAGGGGATAGAGTTATTTGTACCATGGCAATTGAAGGGTGCCAGGTGCATTCTACCAGGTGTATCCCTGCCCAAGACATGCAAGTGGGACCATAATGACATGCAAATGGTCCCATTTGTGCCTTGCATGCATAATGGCCCCATTTGCATGTTTGGGTCTGAATATCTGGAATTTGCTCCAGGTGTATCTCCAAGATGCACTGTGCAGTCCCATTCCAGGTATTCAGACCTGACAGGGGGATGTGCTGGTGCAATGTTGGCAGCCCCCATTTGAGCCACACACATCTTTTGATATATTCAGATGAGATGCGCTATTGTGCATCTCATTTGAATATATCAGTGTTGTGTGCTCCAGCGCATCTCAGTTGTGTGGAACAACCACTTGCATCCTTTTTGGGTGGAGTCTGAATATCTGGACCTAGATGTATATAAAAAAAATCTGATACACACTAATGTTTGCTTCTGTGTTACAAACATCATGCCCTCACTGTCAGCACTAGGGGTGTGCAGCCAGTCAGGTCACAGATTCAGGCCAGTAGGATACAGGCCAGCCTGATCTGTCAGGCCAGGACTGGGTTGGAGCTGGTATAATCCAATTTGTGGCCTGAGTTTTTTTTTAAAAAAGCATAATTTCTTTATAATAGCACACTGTCTCCTACCAGTGATGTGATGAATCTTGCAAAAAGAGTGAGAGTTCATCTCCTATTGGTTGATGCTTGCTTACCTCCCCTGTCATGCGTGTTTGTGTGCTGCTGTCACATGCTGATATGGCCAATGAAATCCCACCCAACAGCCACTCCGACCTGATCTTTGACCTATTCTCTAACAGTCATGGGAGGGAAACAGCCTGGCACTGAAAGCACCATCTTGCTAGCAACATGTGGTGTCACGTGTGTAGTGTGGTCAGATTGGGTGACTGCCCTGTGGCACTATATTGCCTATAATGGAGACTATCCTCATCGCACTGGTAAAGTGCTGTGCCACACAAGTAAAATGCTGTTTGAGTGCAACTGCCTGTGCTGCACCACTTTTCACTCAGTCTGCGCTTGTACTCATAGTCAGCTGTCATCATTCTCTAGGGATAGGGAACAAAAATGAGCAGCACTGGAGATACAGCAGTTATCGACCGTGCCCCCTAATGGTCCAAGAGAACATAGGATATTAAGCCTGAGCCTGCTGCCTGCCTCCGTCAAGAGGAAAGTAAGCAAGGTAGAGAATTAAATCCATGGAGTAAAATACAGTGCAATCTTGATCTAACAAACCCCGTTATCCAGACATCCCTATCTAATGGACTGGTAGCATATCTCCCAAGTGAATACTCTCTGAATGTTTTAATCCCAGTTTTACAGACTCCCTATTATCCAGACTAATTTCATGTCTCCCAAGCAGTCTGGATAATCGAGATTGTACTGTAATTGTATGTTTGTAGGGACTGGGGGCTGGTGACTGAGATCTGAGGGGTTTAACTAAGAAAGCAGCCAGGATGGAATGATGTGTTCAAAAATGGAGAGGATGATTCATCTGGATTTGGGGAGACACTGTAAGAATGGCAGTGGTACAGAAGGGGACTGGTGAGGCCACAGTGTGGAAATAGTGGAAGTGGACACACTGGTGGAGAGTCATAGCAGGGGGTGAGGCCTGGGAGGGGTAGTTAAACATTTGGCAGCACATCACCACCTCCTACCCCTCCCCCCAAAAAGCAATCTGTCTTCAAGGGCACAGCTATATGTGCTTCCCAGCCTTTAAAGTACTCCTAGGTTATTTGGCTGCTCACCCCAATGCCCAATTAAGTGGGGGGAGCAGCAGAACATCAATGTGTCTGGCTGGTGTGAGGAAGAGACAAGGTTCTTGCTAAAGAGAAACATTTAGTGACACATCATGGGGGGGCAGGAGCCCTGTATGAGTAAGTCCTGCCCCCCAAGACAAACTACTAAATGCTTTTGCTCAGCAAACACCTCATTGCACTAAGCTTGTTCTGTTTCTCTTTGTGCCCAGCCAGCCACATGGCTGATATTCTGCTGCCCCCCCCCATGTAAAGTGAAACAGATTTATTGATCAGTATAGCCATTACAAAATACTACTAAAATAAATAAAATAAAACAAATAAATAATTATACACATAGAGCATTCAGCCTATTCATTTTCATCTACAAATATACAAAATGCTTATAGTGCCTTCTACATATTTCATAGCAACAAGATCAAGCAAAGCTACTATAGCTTTTAAACCTTTCTGGTCCCAACTTATTCTATAAATGTATAGTCAACAGAAAATTGGCTACTAATGTCTGTATTTTCTTATCCTGTACAGTAAAGAAATATTTGATAATTTTTTCAGAAGGGAGACAGACTTCCTAGCAACCCTCCCAACCACTTTCTTCTTTTTCTGTCATATAGGGGACAAAGAAGTACAACATGCTTCAAATCACTGTTGGTTTTAAGCCCACATTTACAATAGGGAGAGGTAACATTTTCCCTATTTTGCTGATAAAAAATAAATTGCACATTATACATCTCTGTTCAAAATCTTGTATACATTCTTATCAGTTTTGGGCAGCTTAAGTGTATTAGGTAAGATTCAAGTCCCCAATACGTTTTAAATTTTTTATACCATTCATGTTATTTTAGTGTCGATAGTTGCGAATATGTTAAATTATCATCCAAGTCTCTTAGCCTAATCTTGATTTCATTCTTAATCTCCTCCCAGGGTCTGATATATAGTGTAGAGTAAGTGTCCTGGGCCTGAAGGCATTAAGGTTGTTTTCACCAATTGAATAAATGGATGCCCATATCCCAAAGTATCCATCTTAACTACTTCTTCCAGACATATTCTAGGGTAACTATTTTCTAGAAGTAGGAAAGTTTTTAGCAAAAATGTGAGCTGTCTTACTTTAGCCAAGGAGGAAAGGGACTGTTGTCCCAATTCCAACTTCAATATACAATTTGGTGCCCCCTGACATAACATTAGAATATATTTATACAATTTATTAAGAATAACTTCTAGGGGATTTATATTAGAAAAGCCCCATACTTCAGCTGCATAAATTATGCTAGATTTTACTTTAGCATTAATAACTTCTATAATCCCCCTAATTGAGGATTTAGCCATCTTAGCATTAAAGATTTTTATTTTTATTTATTTATGTATTTCGTTTTTGTTTACAGGGTAAGTGCACTAGCCACAGCAATGACTATTTTCAGGCACGACCCGGGAGGGTAGAGTACAACAATACAGAGAAAACATTCCAATACAAGTACAAAAAATAATTGGCAATAGCATACGAATAGTTTTGACAATAGCATACAAGCAAGTTAAAAGAAGTAGCCATGGAACAAGGAGGTTGCAATAACAATGTAGGAAAAAAATAAAAATAAAACAGGAACTGTACAATAATCAAAATTACACCACAATTTGTTTGAGGAAGAAGAAAGAAAAAAAATAAGAAACATGACAGATTGAACATGCTAGTGCTAATAAGGGATTGAAAGTTACTTTAGGGGAGGGGCAATAGAAAGTAATAGGAGTAAAAGATACGAAAGGGGATGACAGTGAAAGGAAGGTGGGAGGTGGGGCAGATAGGTAGAGGAGAAGTGCATTGTGTATAGAGGGGCAGATCAGTAAAAAAGTCAAGGAGATATGAGGCTGGGATGGAGAGAGCTAGGGAGGTTTGAAACAGGAGCACTTGTGGGAAGTATCAAGATAATTGTACAACCCTTTCTTAAAAGATGCATGAGATGATGATTGGCACAAAGCTAGTGGAAGGGAGTTCCACTATCTGTGGACATAGCAGGCAAAGGCACTAGCACCCTTTCTGGTGCTGTGTCTGGGGATGAAAACGGGAGCTTGGTCAGCAGACCGCAACCCATAGCAAGAGGTCAGGTTTTGGAAGAGGCCTGCCAGGGATTTAGGTATTTGGAGATGGACTATATTGTCAATGATAGATCCATAAGCATGTAGCCTTAGTTCAGTAGGAGGAAGCCATCCTAGGTCAGAATAGAGAAGACAGTGGTGTTTCAGCCAAAGTGAGGAGGATGCATAGCGACAGATGTTGTTATATGTGACATCCCATTTCCGAAGGATAGATTTACATGCATAGGCATATGTTGCAGCACCATAGGTAAGAGATTATCGGAGTATGCCAAGTGCAATGGCAAACCTTGCTGAGGGAGTGAGCACATAGCTGGTTCGGTAGGCTAGTCCAAATTTGGAGTTGACCAGTTTGCAGGTCTGATTGATGTGCAAGTCAAAATTTAATGATGGATCAAGGGTGATGCCTAGATATCTGAATGAATTTACTACCCCAATTATAGAGTCATTTAAGGCGGTGACTTTAAGTTTAGGATGGGCCTGTTTGAGCTTCACGTTTGATCCAAAGAGCATAGCTTGGGTTTTAGATTCATTTAACGCAAGTTTGTGAGTGAACAGCCACTTCTGTATTAGCTGGAAGACAAGAGAGAGTAGATTGTTTATGTCATCAATGCTTTTTGCGCTAGTGTACAGCACAATGTCATCTGCCTATAGTAGGGAGGCTGTCCTGTAGAGGTCGGTGGAGATGTTATTTATGAAAAGAGAGAACAGCAGGGGTCCAAGGATGGAGCCTTGTGGCACCCCAATGTTTATAGTGGTTTTGTCCGAGAGGGTAGAGTTGTATTTCACAATTTGAGACCATTCAGATAGATAGTTTCCAACTGTGTTTATGACCTAAGAAATTTTGTTTTGTATCAATTTCTGATGATTTATCCAGTTCAAACTGTAGTTGAATCTCAATCCTAAATAATCATAATGATCCACTACAGTGACGATTTTCCCATCAATTTTAATTTTTGATATATTCTTTTTCTTATTACCAAAAATTACTATATTTGGTTTATCATGATTTATTTTCAACTTTCTTTGCCTGCATAACATTTCGAAGAGGCTTAAATTTCTTTTAAGACTCAGGGCAGAAGTTGAAAGTAGAACTAAGTTGTCCGCGTATGCAAGACAATCTATTCTATTCTCAAAGATCTTAGGTGCATGAGATTCAAGCTCTGGGTTTGATATTTGCTGCAAAATACTATTAATATAGATACTGAAGAGTGTAGGGTCCAAAATGCAACCCTGTCTTATCCCTATATTTGTACAAAATGACTCAGTAATATGCCAATTCTGGTTATATTGTACTTTAGCCCAGGTGTTTTCATGTAGCCTAATCAAAATGTCTAGTAAGGTATTATCTAAATTGAGGTCTTCTAATGTTGTCCAGAGAATCTTCCTGCTTATGCTGTAAAAAGCAGCTGAAATATCAATGAAACAGCAATAAAGTCTACCCCTATGTATTTAAGTATATTGCCATATGATATGCTGAAGTACATAACAATGCTGTACCATGGAGCTGCCCTGTCTAAATCCATTCTGCACTTCGTCGAGAACTGAATTTTCCTCAAGCCATTCCTGTAGTCTGTATAATATTATTTTGGAAAACATTTTTTGTGATACATCAATCAAGCTGATAGTCTGATACATTTTTGAATCATTAGGATTTTCCTTTTTGTATATTGGAAAAATAATACTAGCAGACCAGCTTGAGGGAAATTCTAAATTCTGGACAAAGTCATTAAACAATATACAAAATAAAGGATTCCACAAATTGGGAAATAATTTACATAAATCCACGAGTATCTTATCTGCACCGGGTGCCTTGTTAAGTTTTATAGAAGAATTTGCAACATATATTTCATGTTCTGTCACTTTAATAGGTCTTGGATATGAAATCCTAACCCTAGGTTTAATTGGATAATTAATTTCTTCCTCTTCCAGCGCACAATAAAGCTCTAAAAATATGACCTCCAACTCTGTGGGGTGATGGAAGTTTCCACTGTATTCTGATATTTATTGAACCCTTGAGCACCCCATGTAAAAGGGCATGGTATGGCATCTAATGGAGTTTGGGGGAGTTGAAGGGTAGGGGACAGATGCAGCTGTGCTTCCTGAAGAGAATTTCTGTTTAAAAAATGCAAAAGGTGAGGTTGCAGAGGCCATATGTCAGACTGGGCTGCCAGCCACATGGCTGTTATTTCTGCTGCTCCACCCACGTAATAGAACATTGCATGGAAAATCCACCTATGGACCTCAGTGATCAGCGGTAGTGTTTCTTGGGTGGCAGATTTAGAATGGGAGGCACACACAGCTGTGTACCCTAAAGACTGAAGGGCTATTCACAGATGGGGTAGAAAATGAAGCCACTGGCTCATGCTGGTCCTTTGGGTGAAGTAGGCCCAGAACTCCTATGTAGAAACATAGAATTTGATGGCAGATTAGGACCGCTTGGACAACTAGTCTGCTCATTAACTTAATTTATAACTGTTTATAACTGTAACTTTATTTTATTTTTATAAAAAGTATATCATACCTTTTCAGGGGTTTAACTATGTATTCTTCCCGTACGCACAGGCTTACAACATTTTTTTACTTTGCCTTGGTCCAGAGCAGCCAGCTGAAAGCCACCACTGGCCTTTTAAAAAATGACAGCCTTTTTTTTTAATGTTTTTCCAGCTCAGACTACAGGTGGTGCTGACTTATGATGGGACAAGGGAGGGCAGGTGCAATGAGTAACAGGAGTCAGCTGTAGCACGCTGAACATGTCACTGTACAGGATGAGGGAAGGCAAGCACTGGAGCCAACTGCAGCCAGATGGGATGAAAGAATTAAAAGGAACAAACCAAGCTGCTGCTGCCCTGTAATGTGGGCAGCAGTGCAGTGAGTTCCGCAGTAGCCAGCATGTTCTGGACTTTTGCAGACTGGTGGCTGTGTCCCATTGCTCAGTGCTTGACTCAATATCTGTTGGAGAGAGGCTGTCTGAAACCATTTGTCTATTCTCTGCCCATGCCCACGGTGTAGCTCCATGTCAGGTGGTGGGGCAGAATGGTGAGTCAGCTGAGTGAAATGGAGATCAAATACCACCCCATGGTGGAGGGAGATCTGCACGACATCCAACATGGAGATGTGGCCCAGAGCAGCCGAACTCCTTGCTGAGGACCGCAGCATGCAGGTGACCACCAGCTTGTCAAGCTCTACTCACCCAGACAGGATCTAGAAGCAACTTTCCTAATGTATACCCCCAAAGGTGCTGTGTAGGGAAGGACCACTTGTTATATAAATATAACGGGTGCAGCTCACGTTAAATGCCCGTGAGTATTGCCTAAAAAGCAAAGCCATCACAGATAGAAGTTGCCAGTGGCCACCAAAAACCTCAATTAGAAAGGAGCTGTCATTAGACTATTAAAGCCCTGTACAGTCTATGGTTTAAGGAGCTTAAACTGTTTTAAAGTGCCCTAGAATGGTGCACGTCCACACTTAACATGCTTTGTAATCTGTTTTTTAAAACCGTGTTTAAACCCTGATAAGACCTAGGCTTAAATACGGTTTTAAAAATGTTTCAGGAGTTAAATCAGACTTAACTGCAGTGCGGAAGGTCAAGCACGGTTCCCCTTCATGCAGCAGGATGTCTGCACATGGAAACCAGTTGCTAGTTAATTCGGTCCAGAGTCAGTAGTGCAGACACTGTAAACTGTTTCTAATAATGGCTTACAACACGCAGCCGGCAAGGCAGACACGACAGCATGAATGCTATGGCACGGTAAGTTAATCCATTTTTAAAAATGGTTTAAGTTACCGTGCTGTAGTGTGAACAGTGCAGTCCACATTTTGCAATGCTTGAATGCTTGTCTCTTGCCATTGGGCTGCAGATTTTTATTAAAGTTTGTTTAAATCATTAAGTCAAAGACAAGCTGAGCAACAACTTAGACCATTGTTTCCCTTTCTTGTGCAACTAAGTAAAGGAATCACAGCTGGGCACTGCAATGGAGTTGGAATGCTAGCTACAGTATTTAGTACAGTACATCGCTGGAGAGAGATTTGTGGATATGAGGTGAGGGGTAAAGTGAGGGAGTGTGTAATGGGGCCACCATAATACATGTAATCCTGCCGCCACTATAACAAGGGCTACTACCCCTGCCTTGCCGGCCGAAAACAAGGTTGGGGGGCCTGGGTTCCCATTACTGATATTAAAACTGGTTCTTTCCCAAAGATCATAATATTGTGCAGTGCCTCCACCCAGAGTATGCATTTCAGTGAGCTAGAATAATACCTGGTACAACCCCCTGGGATGCTGTACCCACCCACATTACCATAATGTTACCCCACACATGATCCAGTAACCAAAGACCCACATTTCACAATTTTGAATTATTTACTCTCACTAATAATATTTGTACACGTTAAGTTTTATAAAAAATGGTTAACCAAAATTTATTTACAAGGAGGTAGGGTTAAGAAAGGGCGACTGGAATTAGAGGTTAAGCAACAAACTTGATTAGCATTTCAAATTGGCATTCTTGGCATTTCACTCAGCATAAACATTTTACATATTAAATTCAACCCCATTATCACATCTGGCCACCCACCAACCTTCTGATAGATTCAGGCATTAAGTGCTTTCTAACTATCTAGCTGCATGGATGGCAGAACATGAATTAGATGCCCACAAACATACCAGTTCCCAGGCTGAATTAGAACCCTGCAATTCTAACCTTATCTGGGCACGCAATACTAATTTATTAGTTGCAGGCCTAATGCAGCTGCTGCTGAGTTGGCTAGTGTTGGTCCCTTTGGAAGAAAATCCGATTAGCTCTAAGATACATTCTTTAAATTTTTAACTCTATACATAACAGGTAACTCTCTCACTCAAATGCTTGGGCTTTAATTACCGAAAACTGGAAAACAACGTTAAATTATACTTAGTTCCCATTTGGTTGGAAGAGGATGGCTCTGCCTACTCACGGTTTTGCAGTCATCATTGGCAAAGTTGAAATCCGGCTGCACAAGGTAGATTCAAAGCTGAGATGTGTGGCAAAGGCTTGCAGCAAGGAACCCCCTTACTGACTGCAGAATCTTGTAGCTTTTGCAGGCTGGAACAATGTCTCTCAGCTTCTTTTGAAGTGGCCCAACTTGTTTTGGGCTTGAAGTCACACTCTGGTACAGACCCGGCTGGGACTGGGGCCAGGGCACTTCAGACCCCCACGTCTAGGCTATGCTCCTCAGGGGGATGCGCAAATGGCAGTGCATAGCTGGCACACTACCAGGCTGTCTCCCAGGCCAATCTGGGAAACACAGTCTCTTGCAATCAACACATTTACAGTTAGCATCTTTTACTTTCAGCACGTCAGTTACATAGGGTTTAGGACACTGTCCTACATGCTGGATTATTGGAGATCTAAGGGCTCAGCTCCAGGCAGCATGGGCAGAGACTGCACACATAAAATCACATATTCAGGAGGACATATATTATAAGAACCACCTGCCATTTCCCCAACATCCAACTGAAGCACCTGAACTGCAGAGGGTAGTTGGTCAGGGAGGTTGGCAGGTGGTTAGGAGGGGCAAATTGGGTGCCCCATCACTCAATGCTCTCCAACGTATCACCTCCACAAACCATATAAAAACTACAAACAGGTACAGTATCTGCGTCTATCTCCAAAATCAAACAAAGGGGCAGAGGACACTGCAGCACAAGAGCTAGCACAACAAAACTCACCCAAAACAGGGATCAAAACAAAAAAAGCAAAAAGGAAATCTAAAACACTTCTGATCATAGGAGACTCCATGATTCAGGGGGTTGATACCTACCTCCAGTCAGGGGTGATGGTCAGACATCTCCGAGGTATATCAGCGAGGACAGACACACACACCGCATTGCTAAAATCATGCTGTTGTCTAAACACTCTTGGTATGTAGGGTAAACAATAAAAATAATAATAATACAGATTCTTGTGTCTCGGAGTCTGCCAAGAAACATTCGTAAACAAGCAAGGAGTACTAATAAAGTTTATTATGCTACTTATGCCAAGCATGTGATAGAGAAAATCACAAGGGAGATGGGTTTCTCACCATTCCTGAAGAATGTACATAATCTCCAGAATTGTAGATCTTAATTTCTCTAAGATCTTGTTCTATCTCTCCCCGCGCTCCAGCTCTCTGTCCTTCTAGAGCAGCTACAGTAGTGTCTCGAGTGCACTACAATGGGTTGCAGACAGCTAAATACTACAGATAACAGCATAGCAACAGAGATTACAGCATAGTTACAGATATGAGAAACAATATGTATTGGTCCTAAGTCATTGTCTATTGGATAATGACTTAGGAGACAGAGTTATTAATGAGTATCATATGAGACAGAATATGCTTCCATTAGCATTATAGCTTGGACAAAAGAAATGCTGACAGTTCAAACAACATTTCTTGCTTATGTACAATATAAAACATAGAGACATAACAAAGGCCTTCTGTCTCTGTCAGCTTGCTTAGAGACAAAGGGAACTGCTGACAGGCCTATTACATGGCATATCTGAGTGTAAAATGCACTACATATAATTATATGTGAATATAAGTATACAATAATCACTGATGATCCCTCTGAGTCATCTTATCAGTGATTAGGTAGATAATATATGGACTATCTATAAAAGACAAACATATTCTAGATAAATGTATTATAGTGAGGTATAATGAATCATGCATGATTAGTATTAGCATATCTTAGCAGCAAAGCACATTCCTAGCACCCATGCGTATATGATGTGTGCTAAGTGCAAAATAGTAGTATTACAGTACAATAGACCAGGAATACAGTGTGAGGTGCATGTAAGGTGTATGTGGGATGATAGGGGGCATAACCCAAGTGTTACAATCCCCTCTTTGTTGCCCTAATTACAAAAGTGGCAACACAACAAAAAGATGGAGGTTAGGCACCATTCGTCTACAGGCCCAAGGCACGAACCTGATAGAAGAATATTAACTGATCACAGTGGTGTATCAGGGTTTTCCTTAAACAACAAAATGTAATTATAAGGGAAAATGTTAGTAAACCTTGTATTACTATAAACATTTGGATAAAACATCACAATGGGGTTTTCCAATAAAAACAATCAGTAAATACTGATATCTATCAGGCGTGTATCTGTCCAATTGGGAAGAAATTGAAGAGACAAACATAAGTTGCCTGTATGGATATTAAAAATAAGTAAAAATCGAGATAGAGCATCAAAATAGTTAGGACTAGGCTTAATGATATCTGGTTCCGGGATGGGAACAGGTGTGATTACTGTATAACCTATTACCTGTTTAGGGAATAAAAACAGAAGTTAGAAAAGTTCACTTTGCATAACTTTTAGTCCATATCAGAAGAATGTATAGTTGGTCACCACACAATGTTCCACATCAACAGAATATACCAACTGGAAAGATGGCATTTTTCAGTTGGTAAGTTGAACAGGACACAAAATGCCAATGTCCACAAGGCATAAACTACTAACAGTTCCATGGATAAATCCAGGGTTTCTTCAAGTGTTAGATGAAGATTCATAGTTCAGATCTGATGCATTCAGATTTTCCAAAGGTTGATCAAAATGTTCAGGAGGCAGCAGTATTTTCATAGGCCTCAGCAGGGGGTGCATTAGATTGCACATTGAGTTTCACAATGGAATAGCAACAGTGTTCAGTTGAAAATGATCACACTGCTGCACAAAGTGTAAGAGTTTATAACAGTACTCAGTTTGGATGAGGTACCAGCCAGGCTTGGAAAACAAACAGTGAAGAAAATGGATTTCTTGATTGTAGATCAAATGAAGAAGAGTCTTCTTGCTGAGGTAGGGGATTGCCCCTACCACGGACTAGCTTCATAGTATGCATAACAATGAGCTTGATTGTAGAATCTAAATTGGCTGGATTGAATACAGTTTATTTGAGAGTTCACAAGAGGAAGCCCAATTTCAATTATTAGGCCAGGATTCACAAGTTGGTAAGACAAGTTGGAAGATGTCACATCTGCATAAAAGGTGATGTTCCTTTCAGGTACGGCATTCAAAGTTTAGAGTTAGTCACGATTCCAAGACCTCATGGTAAATAAGGAAAGGAGGTAATTTCAATCTTTCCATGATAAAAGTTTCCATCAAGATGTCCAATAGAATGGACAGTTGCCAGACGACCAGAGATGGATGCTGCCGGTTGAAAATGCGGCAATGACACTGTGAGAGTCACAAACATGGCTTCCTGGATTGTGCGGGAACAAGTTTCAAAAGATGTAGCAATACTGGTGTGTGTGGTGACATATCCAAGGTTTCTTGCCACTGACAAGGGAATACTGCTAGATTCAAATAAACATTTGTTAACACATGCAATAGAAGTGCAAAATGTAGCAATGCCGCTGACCCATACATCTGTCATGTATGAGATCAAGGATATGTCCTAATTCCAGATCCCGGAAGAGATGACCAAAGGGTTGTAAAAACATAATAACTGTAAGCAGTGCAAAAGACTTTCCTAGCTATGTGATGCTCATCTACTTCCTTAATGTGAGCAGAAATTAATTGATTAACATGAACATTTGTCAGGTGAAACCCCTTCACAATATCATTAATATTGTAAATGTAAATCACTCTTTATGAGCAAATCATGTATACCATGCAGTGGGGGGGGGTTATCATATTATATTTCATACTATCATGAACCTTTAACATATGTGCTTGAATAATGGCTATATCAGCCTTATTTCAAATAGATGTGTCAGAGCCAAATAGGTCTGAGTCTAAACCTGTGTTTTTTTATAAATAAGAAAAACAAAACCAAAATGCCTAGTGTGTTTGGGTAGGTTTACAATCATAGGTTGTACCACTAGCAGTCAGGATGTGAAAATCCTAAGTGTTTGTGTATGTGTGGCGCTATCAGTCCCTGTAGAGAGGGTCATTAATGAGTACCTGGTATGCTGCCAGGGTATTCAATCATATCATTATGAAAAAAAAAAGTGGGAAATGTTTGTTGTGAAACGTAAAACAAATCATTCCAAGTTTTAAAAGGTGAAATTTAAAAATCACTGGGTTGTGCATAAGCTGCACATTATTAACTAGGGTACCTGGTTGAGAAGTGGCTATTAGACCACTGGGTGGGCCAGGGTTCTGTTTTGGGCATTCAATATTAAGAGTCACAAATTATGAAGCATCATAGGGTTAAAAACTTTAAGGTCTAATGGCTTTTAATGCCATGTAAATCTGAATGCAAAATTCCTGATATCAGTAAAATGTAAACAGGAGTCCAGATCTAGTCTAGCTGCTAGAATTGATCCAAAGTAATGATCATAACATTCCGTAGGGCCTCGCTACCCTTCTGGACAATGAACATTTCTTTTAGGACTTTAGTGTGAATTCCACAGGATGCAATTAAATCATGTGGGCTTGTGAGGTACTCTGCCTCAACAATTTGTTTAGGATTAGGTCACTGGTTCTTATCTGCAATAAAATGTGCAGTTTAGGCTTGTAAGAAGACCCATACTTTTAAAAAGAATAATAAGCATAAAAGCAAGCATCTCTCTCTCTCTCTCTCTGGAACCTAAAAGAAAAGAGAAAGGAAAAACATAGTTTAGTACTATTCCTCCCACTGGGGAATGAACAAGTAATGTAATTTCCTTTAAACAGGTTAATTTGATTGGCATGTAGCCATTTATCAATGACTGTTATAGTGAGGCAGTCTAACTTGGTAGACTGCTGGACTGAGTTTGTTATGTTTGCTTGCACGCATGTGCAAGAAACATAGTGCCATCATCCGAGTTTTTGGAGGTGTGGCAGCCCTCTTCCAATTCAGGCAGTGTGTTTGCAGGCGCGGCCGCAGTTCTCCAATGTCTGCTCGAGCTGTGTATGACCAGTCCAAATTGCAGTGGCGTACTGTTGAAAGGGGGAGCTATGCTTCAGTGAGCAGCGATAAGATATCGCCTGCTCATGCGCACTCCCTCTATGCACACACACACACACACACACACATACTACATGCTCGCCCCCCCACACACACTGTGTAGCCGACGGGGGGTGCCCAATCCCCCGTCGGCTGTGCTGCGCCCCAAAAACAGAGTTCTATATGCCACTGGGTGCCCATCCCAGCATGGCCACATCAGTATAGCCGATGGGGGTGCCCAATCCCTGTCGCTCACTACCCCTCCAGGTACAGGGTTGCTACGCTGGGAGCCTACCAGCATGGCACACATACTATCACTGACGGGTGTGCCCAATCCCCGTCAGCTCCGCTCCCAACCAGCTGTCCTTGTGCCCACTGGGAGCCCACCCAGCATGGCAAATGTCCGCGTCATCGTCATTTTAAAAAAAAAAAAACCTGAAACTCAAAAACAGTCTCCTTGGTGTCTCTATTCCCACCCGCGCCCACTCACTGCGCACCTTCCTCCCCACCCTCACCCCATACTTACCTCTGGACTCCGACGCGATGATCTTCAGTGGACCAGGAACACGTCTGCATTCTTCAAAGCCAACCGCGAACTGAGGAAATGCCGGTAAGCTGTATAATGGGATAGATAGGGGGTTTTCAACTTTGCTGCATATCTCAGGCATTTTTTGGAATTTTTGCACCAAATTTTCAACATGGGGTTTTTGGGACCCCTTCTCATGAATGATCTGACTGTCATGGCATTAACTAGCCCCGAAGGGTGATTTCACAGTCACTGCACAAAATCACCTTTCGGGACTGAGTAATGAAATGACACTGCTCTCAAAAAGCCTATGTTGAAAATTTGGTGGAAAAATTCCTTAAAATGACTGTTTTACGAGCGTGCATTGCGCAGTTCCTACGCACGCTCATAAGTTCACGAATTTTCAATATTTTCACTCCAGATTTTCAACATAGCCATTTTACCAAACCTCCTTATGAGCAGTACAGCTGTCATTTTTCACATCTTGCCCAAAACATGCTTCCGCCCAGGTAGCGCACAATGGCGCAGTCGGTGTGCGAAATCAATGTATGGGACACATTAAGAAAATCACAGTGACACTGTTAATGAGCAGAGGTCTCAAAAAGCCTATGTTGAAAATTTGGTGGAAAAATTCCTTAAAATGACTGTTTTACGAGCGTGCATTGCGCAGTTCCTACGCACGCTCATAAGTTCACGAATTTTCAATATTTTCACTCCAGATTTTCAACATAGCCATTTTACCACACCTCCTTATGAGCAGTACAGCTTTCATTTTTCACATCTTGCCCAAAACATGTTTCCGCCCATGTAGCGCACAATGGCGCAGTCAGTGTGTGAAATCAATGTATGGGACACATTAAGAAAATCACAGTGACACTGTTCATGAGCAGAGGTCTTAAAATGGTCATGTTGAAAATTTGGGGAAAAAATTCTTAAAAATGACTGATTTACGAGCGCGCGTTGCTCAGTTCTTACGCACGCTCATAAGTTTGCAAATTTTCAATATTTTCACTCCAGATTTTCCACATTGCCATTTTATTAAACTTCCTTATGAACAGTATAGCTGCCATTTTTCACATGTTGCCCAAAATGTGTTTCTGTACATGTAGCGCACAATGGTGCAGTTGGTGTGCGAAAGCAATGTTTGGGACAGATTAAGAAAATCAGTTACACTGTTCATGAGCAGAGGTCTTAAAATGGCTATGTTGAAAATTTGGTGACAAAAGTCCATAAAATTACTATGTTAAGAGTGAGCATTGCACAGTTTCCATGCACCATCATAAGTTCACGACTAATATTTTCAGTCCAAATTTTCACCAGTGGCATTTTTCCACACTTCCTCATGAACAGTACAGCTGTAATTTTTCACAACATGGCCGAAATGTGTTTTCACACTTTCAGCGCAGAGATGCGCGGTCGCTGTGGGAAATCATTGTTCGGGACAGATAAAGAAAATCACAGTGGCACTGTTCATGAACGGAGGTCCCAAAATGCCTGTGTTGACAATCTGCTGTAAAAAATCCCCAAACTAATTACATTACGGGTGTGCATTGCACAGTTTCTATGCACACTCGTGACTTCACCAGTTTTTTTAATATTTTTACTGCAGATTTGCAACACTGCCATTCTTTACACCTCCCCATGAACAGTATAGCTGTCATTTTTCACATCCTGTTTGGAATGTGTTTTTGCACCTATGGTGCTAAATGCCGTAGTCACTGTGCATAAGCAGCTTTCGACTAACAAACTGATATTGCCACTGTTCATGAGTGGGGTTCACAAAAAAACCATGTTCAAAATTTGGAGTGAAAATACCAATGAATGCCTGAGGTGTTAGGGTTTCCAACCATAACGCCCAACCCTGTAGATAATGACAGGCATCAGGGGTGTGACTTGGGATTCTTGCCTGTAATGCTCATACCATTCCACACCCTGCAGCCAGTGAGAGGCATCGAGGTATGACTTGGACTCTTCGGCCCCAAAGTTCACCCCATTCTCCTATATCACATCCATCTCACCGTATTTCCTGATGGAATGGAGTAAGCATAAGGGCCAAAGACCCCAAGGCACACCGTGACACTTGTCAGTGTCTGCAGGGTAGGGTGTGGTGAAATGGCGTGGCCGTTATGCCTGACGACCCAAAGGCACACTCCAATGCCTGTCACTCTCTGCAGGGTGGTGGTGGGGTTGGCTTCAGTTCAATACTTCACTGCCATTCCTATTACACAGCTCTGTAACTTCTACACTACCACTGCCAATGCCAGCAAGCAAACATTCGGTATTGACAAATGCTTGTCTACAATGAGATAGGGCATGTTTTTGAGCATTGCCCATACATTGTGAAGCAAACAAGTGTACCTTTTAGATATCTTGTTTGAGATATTTGACATATTTATCTACTGGCAGTACACAGGTCCAGAAGTAAATGTTCTGGGAGTCTCATGGACCGTTCGGTCATGATTTTAAAAATGGGGTACGCTGTGTAACTGCAGAGGGTGTCCCTCTTATTGCCATAAGGAGTAAAGGCAATAATGAATTCCAGTCATTTTGGGTTTTCTGAACAAGTCTGGATAACATAACTCTGATCTGCCTGTTAGCACATTCCACCTGTCCCGAAGACTGTGGATGATAAGGGATATAAAACTTTTGTTTTACCCATAACAAATACAGAATTTCCTGCATTACTTTTGTTATAAAGCCGGATCCCTGTAATCAGAATTTACCTTTAGGGGTAAAGCCCTACCTGGTAAATACCTGGTTTACCAAGACATTTGCAGTCACTTTGGCTGTGTTGTTCTGTTTTGGGATAGATTTAAACTATTTGGAAAATAGGTCGGTGATCACTAGTGCAAACTAGTTGGTCTTAGTGGTTGGCGTAAGGCCAATGTAGTTAAACTGGATTTTGTTCCACGGGCCTTTGCCTGTGGGGTAACAATGCATTTGTCCTAGCTGGTATAGGATTGTTCTGTGCACAGATCAGTTACTAATGTAGTGTTCTACATCATTTCTCATGTGTGGCCACAAGACAGAGGATTTCAGTCTGTCTAGGGTTTTTACTGACTCACTGGTGTACACCAGTTGAAGTACTATGTATTTGGTATAGTATATAAAATCTACTCTCAGGTGTTCAGGAATTACCCATAACTTTTCATAAGTGTTACAGTAGTGATGTTCCAAATGAGTAGGCCATCACTGGATAGGTGAATGTCATTTTCACTTTCTTATAAGAGATATTTCTGGAAGTTATTCCTCAGTTCCATTATTAAGGAACCTACAGTATACACTGCCCTCAAATGAATGTCCTTCTTATAGAGCATAAGGAATATACATACAACATGCTCGAACCTTATGAATGTACAGTTTGTAAACTGTTAGGTTGCAATGTACACAAGCAAGTCACTGTATCTCACAGTAGTACTATAGAGTACTGGAACAGAAGTTTGTCTTCTGCCAAAGAAATTCTGTTTAAAGAGAAACAGTCCCAATTAGAAACTGTAATAAAAACATTGTATCTGCAGTGCTTTCTGTAATTATCTCAAGGACATTTCTTGAAGCTGGAAGAACTTAACCCTTTCATGGAGTGCTGGTATCATTTTACATAAGGAAAAATCTCTTTATTCCTTTCTTAACAAAAACTGTGTATTTCTCAAGGACGTTCCAGTTCTCTAAACCATTCACAAATATGTGAGGTAATTAGGAGACTCCTCGCCTCCCTGCTTTTCATTTTATTTGCCAGGGTGTTTTAACATTGCCTGTGAATCGTGAAAAGGAGCCAGAAGAATTGTGGGTCACCCTGGAAACAGAACATGGGACAGCCATACCAACTGGGGCTGTCTACAGGCCTCCAGACCAGAGGGGGGACATAGACACATTACTGTTAGAAAATATACAAAACATGACCGCTAAAGGGGAGGTTCTGATAATGGAAGACTTCAACATACCAGATACAGATTAGTCAATACCAGCAGGAACATCAGCCAGAACTAGACACATAGTGGATTCCCTGCAGGGGGAGGGCCTCAAACAACTGGTAGAACAACCCACAAGAGACAGGGCCATCCTAGATCTAGTACTGACTAACAGGGAAAGGATCACAGATCTCCAGGTAGAAGGCCACCTGGGGGCCAGTGACCATCACATGGTATGGTTCAATTTGGCCACTAGAACTAAATAATCCCATTCCAAGGCAAAAATATGGGACTACAGAGGAGCTGACTTTGATAAGATGGCCAACAGTGTTAAACTAGCTCTAGCAAGAAGAAATACAGGTGAGGGGGTACAGGCAAAGTATGAAATACTTGAAGCAACATCCCATTGTGTTAGAGAGAAATGCAAGAGCAAAAGAAGGAGGAAACCACTTTGGTTCTCCAAAACAGTAGCAGAAAAGGTCATAGCCAAAAGGCTGGCCTTCAGGAAATATAAGGGAATGCAGCTGGACGAAGATAGGAAGGCATACCAAACTTCCCTAAGTGAAACAGGGAAGGCAGCAAGGTAGTCAAAGGCACAAACCGAGGAAATACTAGCACGAACAGTAAAAGAAGGAGATAAGACTTTCTATAGATACATTAGCGAAAGGAGAAAGTCCAGAGGGGGTATTACTAAGATCAAAGGGTATAAGGGGAGTGTGTGGAGGAGGACCAAGAAAAAGCGTCTATTCTAAATAGATACTTCTGTTCAGTATTTACTGATGAGAAGGTAGGGCAGGGCCCACAGCTTAGCACCATGGACACAGAGGGGAAGGGAGGTGAGCACTAGTCTCTTCACAAAAGAAAGGGTCCTACAAAAGCTCAGTAAGCTCAGGGTGGACAAGACAATGGGACCTGATGGCATACATCCCAGGGTACTAAAGGAGCTAAGGGTGGAACTACCAGAACCATTATCAAACCTGTTTAGTGAGTCTCTGAGCACAGGAGAGGTCCCAGAAGACTGGAGAAGGGCTCATGTGATTGCACACTACAAGAGTGGTAGCAGGAAGGAGGCAGGGAACTACAGACCAGTCCGTCTTACTTCAGTAGTGGGCAAGATTATGGAGGCACTCCTTAAGGAAAGGATAGTGCAACACCTGGAATCCATAGGAACACAGGATCCAAGACAGCACGGGTTTACAACAGGAAGGTCCTGTCAAACTGATCTCATTGATTTCTTTGACTGGGTAACCAGAGTGGTGGACCAAGGGGGTGCAGTTGATGTCACCTACCTTGACTTCAGCAAAGCTTTCGATACTGTTCCACATAGAAGATTGGTTAATAAGCTGGGTAGGCTCAGGGTGGGTCAGAAGTTGGTCAACTGGGTGGCAAACAGGTTGGTAGGCAGAAAACAGAGAGTGGTGGTAAACGGTATACAGTCAGAAGAGATGCAAGTCACAAGTGGGGTATCTCAGGGATCAGTTCTGGGGCCCGTCCTCTTCAGTATCTTTATCAGTGACATTGCAGATGGATTGGAGGGTAGAGTTTGTCTGTTTTAAGATGACACCAAGATCTGCAACAGAGTAGATGATCCAGGTGGGGTGGGCAGAATAAGAATAGGTCTGGATAAACTAGCAAAATAGTCAGAAGAGAGGCAACTGGGGTTTCACGCAAAGGAGTGCAAGATCATGCACATAGGGAAGAGAAACCCTGAAGCCACCTTTAGGTTGGGAGAAGAGCTGCTGGCAATCACAAGGGAAGAAAGAGACTTTGTCATCATCATCACAGATGACCTGAAATCATCCAAGCAGACCAATAAAGCAGTAGGTAAGGCTAGGGGGACATTGGAGTGTATTAGTAGGGGTATCGCAAGTCATAAGAGGGAGGTAATAATACCTCTTTACAAGACACTGGTTAGGCCCCATCTGGAGTACTGTGTGCAGTACTGTAGGCTGCACCTGCACAAGGACATTAACAAAATGGATGCAGTCCAGAAAGGGGCAACCACAATGGTGCAGAGACTGCATCAGAAAACACATGAGGACAGGTTAATGGAGCTCAATATGTATACCCTAGAGCAAAGGAGGGAGAGAGGTGATGTGATGGAAGAGGGAGGCCAATTAAGGGGGTAATGTGAGAAAGTTCTTTTTCACAGAAAGGGTGGTGGATACATGGAATGGCCCACCTCAGGAAGTGTTGGATATGATTACAGTGCATGGCTTCAAACAGGCATGGGATATGCTTAAGGGAGAAATACAGATGAGTATGAATAGGTAGGCAATTAACAGAGTACAGGCCTGTGGCACATTCATAAGGTAGAAAAAAATAGGCAGACTGGATGGGCCTTGTGGTCCTTATCTGCCATCAACTTCTATGCTTCTATGTTTCTATGTCACAATTCTTCAGCCATGCAGCCAGTGTGGCAGACATGGACCTTTCAGCTTTCAAGGCGCAGTCTCTGAAACTGGGTGCATTCCTCTAAATCTAGGTGGACCCAAAACTCATACAGTCCATGCAAAATCTCTCTTTTTCTTAAGTTGCAGTTGAAGCTTGAGGCATGGCTCCCAACCACTTTAAACCTTATTTGTTAGCAGATTCACTTTTTCAGACACTTCTCAAAGCCTAGTACACATTAACAAAGTTCCTCATGGCTATGCTGACATTTACAGCTCCAACTGGACATTCAGACACATTAATCAAGTCCCTCTTGGCTATGCTAGTGTTTGCATCTCCAAACAGATACTTTACTGTCCTCACAGGCAATGTCAGGAAGAACCACATGCTCTGGGTACTCCCCTTCCATTCCTGTAGCATATTTATTTATTTAATTTTTATTTATTGAAATCTCAGAATTAACATCTATAAACTTGACAGCTCATTTACAAAGATTCCACATCATAGGAATACTGACAGTAGACAAAATACAAGGAATATACAACAAACAGTTCAATAAGGAATTACAGTGTAGCAAATATATTAAAAAAAAACTATACAACAGACTATTATAGCAGATACCTTAATGGTACATTGTCACAATGGTGCAGAAAGCAATTACAAAGTGCAAAAATAGCCACGGGGGAGAATCCTGCCACAAGGGGCACAGGATATAGCAGAGAGGGAAGATGGGATCCAGGGGCTGCAGGGAGACAGGGATAAAGGGAAGGTCAGAGGGGTACCTCACTTAGGAATTGATGGTGAGGGGGTTGAAAGGTTAGGAGCAGGAGCCACCCAGTAGATTATGACAGTGGGGATGGGGTTAGAGATGGTCCAGGGGGTTAAGGACAAAGAAGATTGAGAAGGAGGGTTATTTAGGAGAAGGAGAAGGTGTTGGAGGGATAGGTGGTCAAGGGAGTAAGGACAAAGAGAAGGGAGAAGGGGAGTTGAGAAAGATTAGGAGAGGGGAGCCACCCAGAGGGTTTAATTAATGTTGAATGGGGAAAAGAAGGAGCTTGGGGGGAAGAAAGGTGAAGTAGGGAGAAGTGCAGAGAATACTAGGAAAGTGTGATTGGGTGTTTAAGTGGGTGAGAGAATGGGTAAAGTGCATAGAGTGCATAGATTACACAGCCACATCAGACAATTTTCAGTTGCTGGACCATCCATGGTCACTAAGCCAACAGACGTCCACCCTATCTCAGCGTTGATCAGGCACAGGGTGCAGATAGATGTTTAGCACTTCTGGGCTTTCTGGGTTTTTTGACTCCAAGCAAATCTATAACACTTGCACTTTTAATTAGAAGTTTACTCACTCAGATTCTCTTCAGATAGCTTTCATTTCTTGAAGTTACAGCTTCATCAGCACTCTCACTGCTGAGGCAGAATGTCTCTGCAGCTCTCTCACAGCTGAAGATGATTTAGGTTTCAACCACATTTCCCCAAAAGAGAGGCAGATGCTAGCCCTTGGGGAAAAATTCTGGCAACCCCCAGGCCAGTGAATCTCATTTCTTGCAGCCATTTCTCTCTTGGCAGAGGACATGAGCCCCTCCTCCCCTGCAGAGGGGCTCCCGTGGAACACAGGCCCATTCTCTTTAGCTGAGGGCCAGAGCCCCCCTTCCCTGTGGAGGGGCTCACATCGAACTGAAGGCTCCATATTGAGCAAAGGGCCTGAGCTCCCTCCCTGTGGAGGGGCTCACAATTATCTGAACTCAGCCAGCCAAGTCCCTGGGTTTTGTGGAGCTCTTTGAGGCTCCTGATTGGCTGAATCACTTGTCAGTCCCAAAAATGAAATATTCATGAGGCTATTTCGAAGCCTGATAGGCTCCCTGTTGTAGCACCTTAATTAAGTCCCTACTTTTCTCCCACAAGCCTTTTGCACTGTCCCATAAGTCTTTGGCAAAAGTCTCAAGAGTCCTGGCTGTAAACCCTGGCTTCTGATTGGCTAGCTGGCTGCAAAAATGGCTGCTAGCATCACAGTCCCCAAGCAGTCCAATACTGTCCCAACATTAAAGTTCTGGTACAGCCAGTGACTTTATTTTATTTACTTCTTTTCCCCACAGTTCAATAGCCCCTTTAGTGCTCTTTCAATCTCTGCCCATATTACCTATTTTACTTGAGCCCTTAGCCTGTCACTGCTGCTGAAATATGCTGTCCCCTGACAGCAGGCTGGCAGCCTCATTAATATGCATAAGGCTCTTCATTAATATTTATGAGCCCCTCATTCTAGCGCTTCTAGGTGCTCTTTATTTAAAATGTATTGAGGGCTCTCTTGGCCCTTGTTTTGGTCACCGGCACCCTCTGTGACTTTTCCAGGGGCTGGGACCACTGGGACATCATCCGCTTGACAGCGATCATGGTCAGGAGTTGGAGCGCACTTCCGTGCATGCGTATAGTATTTCACTTCAATTGCTTATTACCAGATTGCTGGTTCAGGAATGACTGGACACAGTAAGTAACTGCTAACAACTCTGAGGTTTATTCAATAATCATACAGCAGATTAATCAGCAGGCTTTCGTAGAACTACTAAAACACTTTGCTTGTTCACTTTCTAAAACCCAGTATCCACCCAAGACATACCATTAGCCCAAAAACTGAAAGGTGATGTGGACTGAACCATTCTACATTGCTACTGGGGGAAGTTACCATATACTACAGCTCCCCTTCTAGTAAAAGAAAGCAATCACCTAGATTTCAGTTTGCATATCAAAGACAAAACATTACCAAGCACTAATAACATAATGGTTGAGTCTTACTTTGTGATGAGTTAGGGTCTTAAGTTACTGGTACTCAGCTCTGTTGAAATAAGTCTTTACCAATGACTCAAGTCATAACAAAATCTCTGAATCTTTCAGGAACCTTAACCTGATGCCCTCTTCTAGTCATTCTAGTAGACTGCCCAATGAGTACAGCATCAGAACCTTGTGGCAAAGTTTCATTGAAAACAACAGGTTCCATTTCAGGTTGCTCATACTCCTGACAAGTGTCCTGTTCCTGGCTGTTGTCCCTGTACTGCACTGTTTGTGACAAAACAGATTCAGTTGACTCTGCTTGTTGCTGTTCAGTCTCCAAAGCGACTGTTCGGTCTCTCCTCAGGTATCTCCTATTCTTGCAGTATTTGTCTCCTGGAGGTGTAATTACACTATAGGATCTTGACTCTTCACGGATTCTTTCCACCGTAGTGGGTTGCCGTGCACTAGAAGTCTCCATGCATACCCTTTCCCCTTTTCTGAATGGTGTGAGTGGAGCTGTATTCCTGTTGTAACACTGTTTCTGTCTTTTCTATAGCCTTTTAAGATGTTTATGTGCTCCCATAGGTATTTCAGGTCATAATGCCCTTGCATTTGCAGATAATGTCATCCTCAACATTCTGCCCAATAGCAGTTGAGAAGGGGTACAGTTCAGTCTTGTGAGTGGCGTATACCTAAGACTGAGCAATGCGAGATGTGGATCTGTCTGATTTTGCGTAGACTTCAGGAAGATTCTTTTTATTGTCTCTATCATTCTTTTAGCTAAATCATTAGATTATGTGTATCCTGGGCTGGAATGAGTTATTTTGAATTCCCATAACCTTGCAAATTGCTTCATTTCATTACTTGCAAATGGTACATGATCTGCTACCAATTCTGTTGGAATTCCATGTCTTGCAAACACAGCTTTAAATTTTGCAGTAACTGTAGCTGCAGTCTTGTCAGGCATTCTGAGAACCTCAGGGTATTTTGAAAAACAGTCCACTACAATTAAGTAGGCATGTCCCCTAAAGTCAAAAATGTTCTCATCAAGCTTTAACCATGGCATATCAGGTATTTCATGTGGATGCATAGGCTCTTTGCGGTTGCTAGTTAAAAGTTCCTGGCAAGGCCTGTATGCTTAAACCATCACTTCTACTTCTCGATTCATGTCTGGCCAATACATCACAACTGTGGCTTGGGCCTTCGACCTTTGTATTCCTTGACGTGCTGTGTGAAGTCTTTGTAGCATATCTGTTCTCAGCTCTTTAGGTATGATGATTCTTTTGCCCACCATTATGAGTTCATTTTCTATGTATAGATTGTGTCTCATGGGACAATAGTGCCAAACTTTGATGTTAGCCTGTTTGTTCCTGTCAAGCCATCCTTTCAGGTGCATTTCTTTAAAGAGCCGCTAATGCAAAAAGTACTACATTGCAGAATCTGAATAAGCATATCCTTAGTAAATCTCATACTAAAAACTAGATTTCTACATTACTTCATTTTAAAGTTATTAGCCATTTTGTAACCCTGATTTCACTGATTGTTCAGAACAGCCAGTTTCAGTTAAGAGCTGCTGCTAATGTCATCTAGGGAACTCACAGTCTAGTATTCTCTGTCAGCAAGCTTAGAGGACCTGTTTCTCCAAATTTTTAAAGATTATGTTAAATAGTCATCAAAAGTAAAACAGGCAGCACCACGTACAAAACCTTGCTATAAAAACTATATGTTTCAGGTTTTGTAACAAAGTTGACACAATTGTATTGTTTAATGCCTTTTTGGTGTGGTCCATTTCTCCAGGGTTGCTGAATGCTGAGTCAGCATGCCTCCAAGCTGCTGAAGCCATTTGGAGTGCTACTCTACTGTGCCTCTTAGGAATTTGTGTTGCTGCTAGTATTGTAATATTGGTAACGTCACTACTGTTTGTCAGTGTCTGCTCTACAATATGTTTCAAAAGAGGCCTTATATGTGTTAATTCCTACTAGGGGTAGAAGTGGTAGCTCTGGTAAAATGATAATTGTAATTTAGAGTAGACATAGATTAGCCTGAATTTGGGACAAAAACAGCCTGACAGGGAGAAATAATTATGCTGGCTAAATTAGAAACTCCTTGTAAGGTTTCAAAACTGCATTACCTCTCCCACTTCGATTTACAGGGAGATGGAATAATTGTTTTAAAGTGCTATTCTTAGAAATCACCTGAATTGAATGATATGTGTGAATGATCCCAGTCTTTCATAACATCAGACACTTATTCAATCTGCAAACCTCACAACAGTGTGCTATAACCCAGCATCCAGCAACCCTGGAAAAAAGGACCACAACAAAAAGGCACCAAAACAAAATATCGTCAGCTTTGTTACAAAACCTGAAACACACATAGTTTGTAAAGCAATGTTTACTGACTGGTGCTGCCTGTTTTATTTGTGAACACTGTTGCACATGATCTTTACAACTTAGGAGAAACAGGTCCTATAAGCTTGCTGACAGGGAGTACTAGACTGTGAGTCCCCTAAATGACATCACCAGCAGCTCTTCACTGAAACAGGCTTTTTTTGAACAGGTAGTGAAATCAGGGTTACAAAATAGTTCATAACTTTAAAATGAAGTAACGCAGAAATCTAGTTTTTGGTATGAGATTTACTGGGGGTATGCTTATTCTAATTCTGCAATGTAGCACTTTTGGCCAGATGGTGTCAGTTGCTCTTTAAGCAATTGTAAATCACTGTCCCTTTCTGTGGCCTGTTTGAGCCTCTCTAGCATACTGTCAGGCAGTGTCTTTGTTTGTCTTTGTTGCTTGGATTGAATATATGACTTTTTCACTGCTTAGATCAATGTCTCCCTTTGCTGGTTTTTTTAGTACTGCCCTGGTCAAGGAATCTGCTATCAGTATCTCTTTTCCTGGAGCATATAATACCTGTGTAGCTCCTCTCTGGTGCCATCCTGGATAGGGCCACAGCCCCTGTCTTGCTGGCCGTTGCTAGGTTAAGGTGCCTGGGTTCCCATACAGCTGTTACCAGGGGTCCTTTCCCAAAAGCTAAAATAAAATGATGATGCCTCCACCCAGAGTACATATTAGTGAGTCTGACTGCTTACAGTAGAAACCCCTGTGATGTTGTACCAACCCACCTCCCCAACAGTTACCCAAGGAATGGACTCACCAAGATTCAAACCTCCCCACATTCAGTTACCATTTACTATTTCCATCTCAGCCAATTACACACTCTCTAAAATTAGGCTCTGGATTCATCTCTGCTGCAAAACAATAACATCTGGTTTATTTACAGGGGGAGGGCTAGGATGGGGTAAGTGGAATAAAAGTTAAGCAAACATTTTAATTTGCACATTAAAGATTTGCATTTCCCCAAATCACATCTCCCCTTGGATTCAGACCCAAATCGCAATCATTACTGCCACCAGATTTATCTCGCTAGCTAACTGCTGCAAGTGTACTCAAACCCAGACCCACTGGTCCCAGTCCAATTGAAATCCCAAAGTTCTGTTCCTGGGTACCCAGATTTTAGGTTGTAGGCCTGAGGTGCAACTGATAGCTGGTGTTGGCGTGCTTAAAGAGGTTAACTTTTTACATGCTTCACCTTGGCTCTACCTCCAGCCCTAGTGTTTGTACTCTAACTTGTTACAGTACCCAGGCACAGTGCAATACCTGTGATTTACTCATGGTTCTACAGAATCAGTCCTAGGATGGCACAGTTCACAGAAGTCCTGGGGGTTGGTGGCAACACAGGCAGAATTGGCTGAATGCTTGAAAGGGGGTGCACAGAGGCTGCAGCTGGCTCTTTCTTCCTCTTGCTTGCAGATCTTTCAGCTTGTCCCCATCAGCCCATTACAGGCCCGATGCAGGGCACATGTGCAAGGCCTACCAACTACAGAGGACCCAAACCTGGGAGTGGCCCCATGGCCTGGCTCCCTCAAATCAGAGTTCCCTAGCACTCGGGTACAAGAACCATGATCCCCTGCAGTGGCAGATGCCACTTGATGGGGGTTAGTGAGTTCCCCACCTGGTCCTGGGTATCAGCAGAAATATTCAGCACATTCACTGCGTCTTCTCTCTTTCTTTCTGTATCTTTTCTGCCACGGTGTGTAGCCAAAGCAATGTTTCTTTTCCTTGCTGTATCTCAGGAGCAGACAACAGGTACCCGACCCAGAAAGACATCTGTCCATCCTTTCACAGTCTTTCAACTTCTACACAGCCACATTCTCGCTCTGTCTTACACATAATTTCTGCACTCAAAGCCCCTTTTCTCATTGTGCAGGTACATAGCAATTCTCCATATGAAGAAGCTCACTCTACCTTTTCTTCTTTCAGCACATTCATATTCTTTTATTCCTCATCATTCCTCTGTATTCTGTCTTTTCCCAGGCTTAGACACAACCTTGTCCTTTTACCAGGCTGAGGACACAACCTTTGTCTTTTCCCAGGCTTAGACACAACCTTTGTCCTTTTTCCAAGCTCAGGGCAAAACTTCTTTTCTCCTCTTCCCACCGCTTGGGTGTATCTTCAGTTCAACACAAATTCTTGCAGTCTGCAGCTTTCCCTTTTCTATTTGAGCTGCCTTTATCTCACCGCTGTGGTGCAACTGCAGAACAATGCAGAACATTCAGCAAACTGCAGCTTTCCCTTTTTCTCTTCAAAGCTGCTTCTGCCTTGCTTCTGCTTTCCCTTTTCCTGATGGGGTAGGCACTCCCTGTCCTGGGGGACAAATTGCTGGTAGCCCCCAGGCAGGCCCATCCTGCAACCCCATTCTCTCCAGAGGCAAGAGCCCCCTTTCCTTCTGGAGGGACTCCCACCAAACTGACTCAAAACCCAACAGTTCTGTCCTCTTGGGAGCTTTCTGGCAGCTCTCCATTGGCTGGAGCCACAGTCCTTCAGAAAAATTAATATGTATGAGGCTCCCTCAATGCCTCATTGGTGTAGAAAAATGTGCCTTAATGTGTCCTGGTATTTTCCCCCAAAAGTCTGTTCACACAGTCCTAGAGTCCTTGGCAAGAATCCTGGCTTGGTGGTTGGCTGGCTGGTGTCATGTGACTGCTAAACATGGTGGCCTATGTAAACAGTGTCCACAGTTTACACAGAGTCCCAAGATGTTAAGTGGTTCTGCAGCCAAACCCTCTACTTTTATATAATTATTTCCCCACCAGCTGTAGCCACCCCTGTGGCCCGTTGAGTGATTGCAACCTTTAACCTGTTACCTTAACCCTCTTTCAGTCACTGTTGCTATTCTGCATAACCCCTAGACAGCCACACATAGCCCAACATCAGTTCCCACTTTCCACTCTGTTACTGCTTAGGTGCACACATTTATTTATTTGTTGCCCCATGGTTCTTTAGGGCACTCTTTGTCCTCTCCCACCAGTGCACTCCCAAACATTTACATTTATTTCCCTGCCCGTCGCTAGCGCTAACTATGTGCCCCAGTGCTAGACATCTTTACTCATGAGCCACCTCATTAACATTCATGAGATGGCTCTCAGTATCTCGAGTGTGATTGGCACTCACAAAACTTTCTTCTGCCACCCCCCCTGCCACCTCTCTGGTCTTGCCCATGTCTCTAGTCCCACTCTTATATTACCCTGGGACTGGGACTGCTGGAGAGGCACACTGAAAGGCTGATGAACTGCAGATTTGAAATTGCATTACTGCGCATGCATGGAGCTTGCTGGCACCGATGTGCCATTTTCAAAACTGGCGACTCTGTGAACCAGCTCCTCTGGCCCTGCTCGCTCTTAAAAATCATGCGGGACCAGCAGGAGAGACAGAAAACACAGGGGGCAAGCCAGAAAACCAGAAAAAAGAATAAGAGGTGTAATCAAACCCCAGGGAACAAGCCTTTTTGGGAGGTTCACAGGTAAGCCCCCGACAGGGGGTTCCACCTGTATGTCATATTTCTGTATGTGTAACAGCATGCACTGCAGTCTTGCTGGAGCCTTTCCAATTGGTTTGTTCAGTATAGATTGCAGTGGCTTGTGATCCGACTGGACTTTCACTGACCTTCCATAAACATACTGATGAAATTTCTGTAAAGGGAACACAATTGCTAGCAACTCTTTTTTTATTATCTGTGCGTAGTTTCTTTCAGCAGTGGACAATGACCTAGATGCAAGAGCTATTGGTCTGCTCCCTTGTTGTAGACAAGCAGTTTGTCCATCCTTAGATGCATCTGCTTGGACTTCAATTTCCTCCTTTGGATCATAGAATTTTAATACTGGTGCAGAAGAAATAGTCTCTTTCAGCTTTTGAAATGCTTCTTCCTGTGCTGGCTGCCACTGCCACATAACATCTTTTTTATGTAGCTACCTTAATGGTGCAGTGAGGCCTGCTTCATTCAGAATGTACTGCACCAAGTATCAAGTCATTCCTAACAGTCTCTGTAGGGCTTTTTTTATCTTTGGGAGGGGGCATCTCAGCTATTAATTCTACTTTGGTTTGATCAGGCTGTAGCCCATTTTTAGTTATGGTATGCCCCATGTATTTTGCCTCACTCACCAGATACTGTATTTTGTCTCTACTGAACTTAGCATTGCGTTCCACTGCTCTGTCCATCACTTTCTTCAAAATATCGTCAGGCTCTTCCTTGGTAGTTGTGAATATAAGCATGTCATCAGCGATCACAAAAACACCAGGTATGTCCCCAAAGTGTTCAGCATTTCTCTGCTGGAATACTTCACTCAAAGACCTTATTCCAAAAGGAAGTCTGTGAAATTTGTATCTCCCCCATGGAGTGTTGAATGTACATAGGTCTGCAGATTCGTTATCTAATTTAATCTGCCAGTACCCATCTTTTTCATCTAGAATTGTGAACAACTTTTTGCCCACAAGCTTACTGTGAATGTGGGGATAGAAAAGTGATGTCCTTTGATGGCTTTATTTAGGTCTCTAGGGTCTGAACACATACTGATTTCACCATTTTTCTTCTCGGTAATTACAAGGCCATTTACCCATGCAGTAGGTTTTCTTACCTTGCTAATCACCTCAATTTGCTCCAGCTGTTCCAGAGTCTGCTTCAGTCTGTCTGTGACTGCATATGGGACTTTCCTGCAAACATGCATCACAGGGGCAATGTTTCAGTCAGTGTGTATGTGGTAAACACCTAGGAATTCTCCTAGGCCTTCAGACACTGTTGATATTGTGTGAGGAGTTCCTCTTTCATGCTTGGTGGCTTAGTTTTAAGCACTTTTACTTTATGAATCAGATCCAGGATGACACATGCCTGTTGACCCAGTAGGGAAGAGCCCGATGTGTTAGTGACATAGAACTGCAGATTAGCCACTCTACCTTGTGTCTTAAACTTTAGTGTTACTTCCCCTTCAGGGTTGATTTGTGCTCCTCCATATGCTATTAGAATGGTATTGGTTGGCTTGATTTGCACCTTGCATGTAAAATGAGCAATCACTTCTTTAGTCAGTATATTGGCTTCAGCCCCAGTGTCCAACTTAAATTTAACTGGCTGTCCTATTATCTCTAAGGTAGTGTAATACCCTTCATCTGGTACTTGCATCCATACCATTTCTTGTTTTCTTTTTATAGCACCTACAAATAGTGCTTCCACTCCTTTGGTTACCTTCTCCTGAGATTTGTTGGACTTCTTGGACCTGCACATTTTTGCACAATGGTTGAGCTCACCACATTTGCAACATTCTTGTCCATATGCCAGACAAGCCTTTCGCTGATGCCCCTTGCCACATCTCCCACATGTGTTCAATTTCTGCACAACATGTCTCACATGTTGGTTGTTGGCGATCTGGTTTTTGGCCTGTTTTACCATCCTGCCACGATTTATATTCTACAGCATGGATAAACTTATCAGCAGTCCCTTGTGACATTGCTCATGTCTGTGCCCTTGTTAACTCTTTGACTCTGCATATGTCCACCACTTTGGCCATTATGAGGTCTGGGGATTCCAGTAGTTTCTCTCGGAGTCTGTCGTCAGTGATGCTGAAAACAATTTTATCTCGTATCATTAGGTCCTCAGTCTCTTTAAATTCTCAGTTCTGTGCTATTTGTCTGAGCTGTGTGACAAATTTGTCTGTACTTGAGTGGTCATTGAATGGGTGGACCCAAAACTGATGCCTCTCAAATACTGAGTTTTTTCTTGGCTCACAGTAATTCTTAAATGCTTCCATAACCTCAGCTGCTTTTTTAGCTTATGGGTCAGCATATGTAATATTGAGGGTATTGTACACCTCTAGGGCCTCATCCCTGACCATGTGCTGCAGGACTGCAATTTTCATTTCCTCTGACATATCATCTAGCCCTGTGGCTGTGAAGTACAGACTTAATCTTTGTGTCCATCTTCTCCAGTTTTCTGCAAGATTTTTGGTCAGCAATTGTGGTGAAGGTGGCTTAAATAGCTCCATACTGCCAAAAATATTTTGTTATACAGTTTCTCAATAAACTCTGTGTACTCACAAATACTGTCTTTTGTTTCTTTTTTTGGCAGTGAAAACTTTTCTTCTTTCTTGTAACTGCAGCGCTACAAGTTCACTTCTGATACCATATAGTATTTCACTTCAATTGCTTCTTATCAGATTGCTGGTTCAGGAATGACTGGACACAGTAAGGTAACTTCTAACAGCTCTGAGGTTTATTCAGTAATCATACAGCAGACAAATCAGCAGGCCTCAGTAGAACTACTAACACACTTTGCTCGTGCCCTTTCTAAAACCCAATATCCACCCATGACATACTATTAGCCCCAAAACTGCAGGGAGGGTGTGAACTGAACCATTCTACATTGTTACTGGGGAAGTTACCATATACTAAAATACACAAGCTGCCAGCCAGCTGTTAAGCAAATGTGGGAAAATGGCCAGCGGCTCCATGACCATTCCAAAAGCCCCTCAGTGGGTAAAAAATAAATGAAAGGCTGTATGGGACACCAGAGGCACACCAGGTCCCAGGCCAGGCAGCAAACAATTTGGGGAAAACACCAGGGACAATGGGGGACATCCAAGGCAGCCAGAGACAAACAGGAGAATGGGTAATTAGGGTAAGCCGCCATTTGGGGAAGGGCCCTTTACATACATTATATTTGACTGTTTTGTCCATTTTCTGCTTTGTGGACAACAACTATTAAAAAAATAGTTTCAAGTGATAAATGTCCACTTGCATGGCATTAACATTTTATTATTAGGGCAGTTCTACAGTACATTTTGTAGTCCGCTAATATGCACTGTCACCCTGATTATGTGAGGTAGTTTTTCTAAGTAGCAAATACAGCAGTCAAAAATGATTTGAGGGAACTAAATTAAATCCAGGCAATTCTCACCAGTGACATGCTGACAGACACAGCACAGAATGTAGTTGAATATGTCCCCCAGGGTTGTATTTCTAGACTGCAATTATTCCCACTACAGAGGCTGCTTCTTAGCCAGGTTATTGCAAAATCTATCCTATACACGTTGGGATACCATTGTTATGCCAATGACAGCTGGATTTAATGTTCCTTTCTAATGCAAATGAATCAACTGTTTTTGACAAAATAAGAATGCTTTGTCTAGAAAAAGAAGTGGATACCAGATTTACTTATTTATTTGAAAACTTTCACCAGGTAGGCACACTGAGCTGCAATCGCTCATCTCCCAATGCGTCCTGGGGGGAAGGGAAGTGGGTGTAGCAGCAAACAAGTACAGAATTAGTCAAAATTACAAGGAAGTGGAAAAACAATAATGGGATGCACATATTTCTATAAAGTCAGTACATAGCAGTATTGATATACATACATCACATCACTAAAGTGCAGGCTAGGTGCTTAACAATACACATACATATAAGTTAATAACAATTTTACAATGTATGCTCAATCTTACTTATATTCGACTACAAGAACTAGGTTGAAAGCTTGAGGATAACATAGGAGATACTGACAAAGGTGGAAAGGAGAGGGGGCTAGTGGGCCAGCACTCCATTTGGTGATACATGAGCCCCACAAGGGGAGGGCCAGCAGGATGAATGGGAAGCAAGGGAGGTGAAATAAAGTAAGGGGATGGAGGAGGATGAAATGATAGGAAGGGGCTGACAGAAGAATAGAGGCAGAGTAGATGGGGAGAAAAATAGTGGAGTAGAACAGGAGGTTAGAGGCAGAATAATTAGGGGAAGAAAAATAGGGGAGAAGAACAGGAAGAGTATAGGGGAGAAGGTGAGGGTGGAAGAAGAGTTAGTAAGCAGGAAGAGAAGGCTGGGGGGATTGCTACAGTTTCAGGAGTGGGAAAGCATAGGAGGTGGGATAGTGAACTGGGTGAAGGGGCAGAATGAATATTTAAAGGAAGGGAATTCCAGATATGGGGCAAGCGATAAGAGAAGGCAGATCCACCAGAAGTGGAAGTGTGTGGGGAGGAGGTCAAACATTCTGAGAGAGGAATTCTGGAAAGCGTAGTGGGGAGCACAAAATCACACATACTCCCATAATTTAAAGCATCATGGGTTGTATATGCAAATCACCACAAAATATTATGCTGGTTCAACTTTAAGCAGAAATGCATGGTGCAGAAAGGCCTCTCACACAGTCTGCAAAGGGTGATAACAGAAGAAACAGACAGGTGTTTCATCCTACCAGGACTCATCAGTGTGCCTCATCTATCTGACACCCCAGTGGAACGAACCAGCTACCCTAAGTTGGTCTATCTGGGTTATGTTGTGGTGAGCCCAATAAAAACAAAAATCAGGCTAAAAGACAAAGAACCTCAGTGTGCAAGCACTGAGGCAAGGATAGCCCCAGAAGGCACTGGCCCAGAAGCCAAGTTTCAAAGAAATACAAAATCACACATACTGCCATAATGCAAAGCATCATGGGCTGTATATGCAAATCACCACAAAATATTATGCTGGTTCAACTTTAAGCAGAAATGCATGGTGCCGAAAGGCCTCTCACACAGAATGAGGGGAGTAGTGAGGAGTAGGAGGGAGAGACAGAGAGAAAGGAGATAGGATGGCAGGGAGCCAAGCCAGAATTTGCCAATCAGAGAAGTGCTGTGAGCAAGGTGTCTAGCACTAAGACAGGGGAAGAAGAGCGAGAAATAGAAATCACAGTGTCAGGTACGGGGTGGACAGTCAAGTGTAAAGTGGCTGAAGGAGTTAAAGAGAGTACTCAGCCTGGTAACGGTAGAGTTTAGGGTGGTGCTGTATACAATGTCTCCAAAATCAAAAATAGAGAGGATCATCTTTTGGACGATCTCCCAATGGGCTGGAAGGGAAGGCAGCTGTGGTGATGGTACAGCGCACCGAGTTTTGGAAGTAGCTTTGTGTGGATAGAGTCCACATGCACAGCAAAGTTAAGGTTTTTGTCAAGCCATAAGCTGAGATATTTGAAGGAGGAGACATCTTCAAGAGAGGATCCATCCAGGATGTGGAAGGGGGGGTGGCAGCAAGCCTGGCAAACCTTTGCCTGGTGCCAAAGGTCATAGAGAGTGTGTTTTTTTGCATTCAGTGAGAGTTGGTTGTCTCAAAACCTGAACATTGTTGAAATCCATTTGAAGCTTGGTCTCGATCTGATGGGGAAGTTCCAGAGACAAAGAAGACTGTGTCATACACGTACATGTGGATATAAGCAGATGAACAGGTGCTTGGAAAGTCGTTAAGAAAAATTTAAAAAGTATTGGACTGAGCATGGAACCCTGAGGGACACCAGTGTTTATAGGGAGAGGGGGGGATACAGAGTTGTCAACCCTGACTGTTTGGGACCTACCCATTAGGTAGGAACAAAACCATTGGGTGACAACATCTGATAGGCCAGCTGCCTTAAGTTTGCAGAGGAGAAGGGAGTGGGTGACAGTGTTGAAAGCCTTGGCGAGGTTGACAAAGACAGCTGTGATGCATTCCTGATCCATACTTGAGAGAATGAAATCAGTGAGCCGGAGTAGGGAGGTGGTGGTGGAATGGGCTTTCTGGAAACCAGACTGGAAGGGGGTGAAGAAGGAGGAGGAGACAAGGAAAGAGGAGAGCTGTGCCAGGGCCAGGTGCTCTTGTAATTTAGCAAGGATAGGGAGTAGTGATATTGGGTGGTAGTTGCCAGGGTTGGAAGGGTCACTGCTCTTATGAAGAGGGATGACAGTAGCATGCTTCCAGGCTATGGGGACTAAGGATAGAGAGAAGGACAGGTTCAGGAGAAGGGAGAGCAGGAGGGCAATAGCGTGGGTGGAAAGATATAGTAGTTTTGGGTCTAGACCATCTGGGCTTTTCCTTCATTAGGATTAAGGGCTACGAGAGCTTGAAGGGTGTTGGCAGTGATGGCAGGTTGGAAGGAGAAGTAGGAGGGAGATGAGGAAGATGCAGACGGAGATAGGGAAGGGAAGGGGAGAGAGAAGCAAGAAGATTAGCAGCACAGGTGGAGAAGAAGTTGTTGAATTCCTTGGCAGCTGGGGGGTTGGAGATATTAAGATGAGAACCCGGGGGGGGTGATTGGGTAGGGGGGAGAACAGGGCATGTACAACTTCCAGAAATTGAATAGTGATCTAAAGGAGTGGAGGTATAGTACATTGGGAGGGACAGTAGGTCTATGAATTTTCCTCACACAGTAGACCATATGGTGGTCACTAAGAGAGTCTGGGAGGATACCAGAGGAAATCACATGGTGGGGATGGGTGGGTCAGAACACAGTCTATCAGGGAATGGTTACCTGACTTGAGGTTTAGATCTGTAGGTTCAGTTATGAGCTGTTGGAGATTTAAGGAGAAAATGGAGTTGCAGAGTTTAGATTGATTTTTGACCAGCCAGTTGATGTTAAAATCACCAAGGATGTAGAGTTCTCCAGAAAAGGAGTGGGTGAGAAGAGAAGAGAAGAGAAGAGAAGAGAAGAGAAGAGAAGAGAAGAGAAGAGGAGAGAAGAGATACGTTCAGTGATAGTAGCAGGGGAAGATGGGGCAAGGCTGGGGCAGCAGTAGATACCTCCCACAAAGATGGGGACTGCGCATGAGGGAGACAGCTTTATTAACATAAGTTCATAGGTGGAGGGGGAAGAGATGGAGAGGCAAATAGAGTATTGGAGGGAGGAAGAAATGTAAATGGCCACTCCCCAACCGCTGGTAGGAAGATCTTGCCAGATAAGAGAGTAACCAGGGATGGAGATGACGGACCTGAGGATTGTAGAGGATAGCCTGGTCTCAGAGATGATAAGAACAGAAGGTTGCAAAACTAACCACAAGTGTTGTACCAGGTCGATCTTAGGGAGGAGACTCTTGATATGAATGTGGGCTAATTTCAGGCTCTTAAGGAGGGCAGTGGGTGTAGGGGATGAAGGTCTAGGATTTGATTCAACATACCCAGCAGAAAGTAGCAATGCTAGGATGAGTAGCTTTGAGGGGAAGATTGCATGTCCCTGAAGATATGCGAGAGAATGGGGTAGTGGGGACAGAGCAAGCCTTGAGGGGCTGGGAGCAGAGGGAATGAGAGAAACAAAGTGAAGCTAGGTGAATTCATTTGTGCTTTTCTGATTTTTTTTTTACCCATATATTTTCATACTTTTCCTCCACTTGACCCTCCCTCTCGGCACCCACCACCCCACTCTCCTGCCCCCCCCGAAAGGTAACAGAGACACTGGGTGTACCCAGTCCCCCAGTGTCATGATCGGCATCTCTGTCCTGTTTTTTTTTAAATATATTATAATTTTGTTTAACCTGTAACAAGAAAACTGTCCATCAATGTCTTTGCGCAATTTTGACCCCGCCCAACCCCTCCCATGGAGCACCCTCCCACCCCACCTCAAGCCCTTGCCTGCCCATTGGGGTTCCAATGTCATAATCCTCTCTAGACTGCGGACACGTCTTCACTCTTCAAAGCCTGACCATGAACTGAAGAAACAGATATGCCATTCAATGTATTTCAATCAGGTTTTTAACTTAGAGGCATAATTTTTTTTCAGCTGTAGTGCACATTTCTCAAAGCTGGGAGTTGTTTTATACGATATACTGCACCCTTTCCATTTCATTGTCCCAAGTAAAATCACATTGTTTTTTCTTTTTCTGCACTGCCAGTTTAGTTACCATCCCTCCAAAATAGGAACACTACACACATATACGCTACTCTTCTTCTGCCTCATTTTTCCTTTGCCTTTCAGGTGTTGTAAAGCCATCAAAATTCTTTGAGGACTGCTAATGGGTGTGCCTCAGACATTTGATTACTTGTAGAGTAGTGGAGGGCTGGCACTGCCTGTTTATAGGACTAGCTGACTTCCTGCAGGTGTGCTGGATAAGTGAAGATTAAAGAACAAAAATCACCCCTGAGGCAACCTTGTCCATCTACATGCAATACAGTGCATAGTTAAGTACCATGTGATGCTGTAAGCAGTTATTTTCTTTTTACATTTCTCAGCTGCTCAATCCGTTCCTGCCCTGTGTACCACTGTGAACACAAGTGTATATGGGATCTCAATGCATGTGGTATGGGGGACTGGGTACATATCAGTGCAAGAGCCTCTTCACACCTGTAGCAAGCCATCCCCCCACCCACCTAGTTCAGTGGAGACTTTCCCAAGTAGTTCTGTCCTTCAGCTTTGTACTTTTGTGTTTCATCCCAGCCGTGATATGTTCAGCTAACTTCAGTTCTTTTGTGACTGTCTAACCCTGCTGAAGTCCCCTTACATTCCCAGATGTTCAGAACAGGTTGGCTAATGGAGTGTTCTGTGTGCTCTGCTCCTTTATTGTCTTGTGTTAGAGGCTCAGCCACATACAACATTTCAGCATTATTTTTAAAGAGAAACCGTTTCATTTTTAGGTTTCTGCTGGTCTGTTTTTAACTGACAATGTAATCTAATACCAATAGGACTCCAATACATTTACAACTTTTTTCAAAAGTACTCAAGGAGCTAACACGGAAGAAAAATGTTTTATTTTTGTTGGACTTGCCACTGTATTTCTGTGGCCAATGCGTTGCTAAAGGGAATTTGACAGGGAAGTGGCTACAGGTTAATGTTTAAAGGGGTGACACCAGTAAAGTACAATACTAACTGTACTGAAGCAATTATTACTATTTTTTTATTATTATTGGTTTTGCAAGCAGAAAATTAACAAATAGATAGACAGAAGGATAGCATAGACTGCAGTATTCAAGCAATGCAATTCTCTTACAAAGAAGTTAAAGGAAGACACCTCCCCTCATGTAAGTGGAATTTCTGACTGGTACATTGAATCCCATAAGACACCTGCGGTATGCAGCAAGGAAACTAGTTGAGGATCAGGCATAGGATAATAACATTTAATCCTTTCACTACGGTGACACTTCGGTCTAAAAATCCCTTATTAAATTGATAAGACTGTCTATTGGAAAATTCTGTCAACTTCCCAGGAGCACTTAAAAATTCAGTTTTGAAAAATGAGTATATATAAACTATTAAAAAACCTAACCAGATATAACCTCCAGGGTATCAAACATGTGTAACCATGATATGTGTAAAAACAATGCTGAGGACTATAAAACCAGTCTATTAGTAAAGTATTACCTAGAAATGGATAGCATGCCAAGAAGGTGAAATAACGATCTGTGTACAGAACAGATCATACTGAAGAAGGGCGTAAGCACAGTACATCTTGCTGGCAACGTAGGATCCAAAGTGGTAGCCACCACGAGGTTAAGTGCAGCACAAAGCAATAGGGAGACAGTTTTAAAACGGAGGTTGGAAAACTACCATTGTGCACTAACAGTGTCAACAATAATCTCTCCCTATTTTCATATACATAACACGGACACTGTATGTCCACATGTTTAGAAAGTTCTGCCATTTGATACGGTTCAGTCCCAAATTTCAGTACTTCACTTCTCCTCTGACTGATTATCACTCTCCATTCAATGACAGTAAATTTACTCTACATGTTCCATGTCTGATTCTATATGCCAGAACAGGTTTTTGGCATCTTGGTTGTCCAAAAACAAGAACAGCTGTCCATTCCAGATTACGCACAGTGTGTCTGGTAAAAGCAGTAGGTGCTGCAGTTGAAGTTGTTGCAGGCAGCTCTGAATGTCATCCAAGGCCCGTCACCTTTGTCAAGTGCTATATGAGAGGTCAGGCAACAACAAGACAGAGTCTTCACTATATTTCAGGGATCTTTTGCAGCAAGCTTCTGCCAAGAGCCTGCCTCCAACCCCAGTGCACACCACCATAAAGTTCCAAGGAATTGCTGCTGCCACAGCTTCTCATTGCAGGACAATTCAAAGGGCCTTCTCAATAGAAATCGTAGGGTCATCTTTGGAGAGTCCAAGTACTGTATAAAAGGCAGAATCATTTTTCAAATCCTAGGCTACCCTCCCCTTCCACCAATTCTGGGAGCTCCACAACATGAATAGTATGCTCCTAGGTTTGATATTTCACCATTTCCAGTCTCTGGTGAAGGAGGGACTTCTCACTGATTAGGCCGTTAATGGTGTTTTCTGACTTTAACATAGATGTTTCTGCTCACTAAAAAGACTGGTCCATGGTGTTCATTTGGTTTTTAAGAGTGGTTGCTCTTGGATGTGAAGCAAGGAACTTTTTCTCTAAGTCTTAAACTGTTTTTGCTAGTTGGCCCTGCATTATATTGATGGTAAGCAGTGTCACCTCTCCCGACAGAGTATCAGCATGGTCTACAGCTTTCCCTTGCTGTGTCAGCCGCTCATCCTGCCTCTGTCCTTACAGTTTGAAAAAGTCACCAACAGAGGCATTTATGCTTTTGGCTTGCCCATCTTGATGCCAAATTGTCCTCCAGTTGGTCAAGAAAGCTTTTGTTGGATGCTGTAATCCAAAAAGGTTATATTTATTGATTTAATCAAAGCTCTTCCGGGAGGTCAAGTGAAGCACTGCTCAGCAGTGCACTCTCGCCCCCATTATTGCCCTTTTAAGAGTAACCTGCAGTCATGACTTGCATTCCCTTCAACAGAGTATTGGCCTGTAGGATTTAGTTGAGATTTGAAAACAGATGCTTGGAAAAATGGGATATTTCATTGTTATTGGCTCCTTGTACAGTGATATAGGTAATGAAAGAGTAAATATGTTTAGAACACCCAATCAATTAAACGGGGCTAAAAAGAACAAGCATTTGTCAATGCCAAATGTTTCCTTGCATGGTTTATGCAGCAGGGGTATATTGTGTTAGTTGAGCTTCTGTTGGGAGGAAAAGCCTGCCTGAACTATGTTTTGACAAGCTGTCATATTTTGGACAGCATTTGAATACAGAAGCTTGGGTAGTAAGAAGGCTATGTTGAAAATGTGGGGTGCAAATATTTAAAATTTCCGCAGTTACGAGCATGCGTACCGAAATTGCAATGAATGGGCATGACTTTTGTCATTTTTTTGTCTTTTTACCCCAATTGTTGAACATAGTCTTCTTATAACCTCACCTCATGAACCCCATAGGTGAAAATTTTTAAATCCAAGGGAAAATGGCAATCTGCACCACAGGTGTGAAAACACATTTTGGGCAGGATGTGAAAAATGACAGCTGTACTAATCACAAGTAGGTGTGAAAAAATGGCAATGTTGAAAATCGGGAGTGAAAATATAAAACATAGGTGAAGTTACGAGCATGCATAGAAACTGCATAACACAGGCTCATAACGCAGTCATTTTTTGAATTTTTTGCACCAGCTTTTCAATGTGGCCTTTCTGGGACCTCTTCTCATGAACACTGGCACTGTCATTTCATTAATCGGTCCCAAAAGGTGGTTCCACGCAATGACCGAGAAATCACCTTTTGGGACGGAGTAATGAAATAAAAGTGCCAATGTTCATGAGACGGGGTCCCAAGAACTCCATGTTGAAAATTTGGGGTAAAAATTCCTAAAAATGGCTGAGATGTCAACATAAGTGGAAAACCCTTTTGACAGCCATTATTCCGTGCTTCCATTGATTCCTTAGTTTGCAGTTCGGCTTTGAAGAGTGCAGACGTGTCCCAGTCCAGAGAAGATCATAGCCGCCGACCTCCGGAGGTAAGAATAGGGTAAGGGGGGATAAGGGGAGGTGGGTGCATAGAGGGAGGATTGGGATGGTGGAAGGGGATGAGGAAGATGATGAGGGACCATTTTCTTTTTTACAGGCCTAAAAAAAGACATCAAGGGACTGTTTTCTTTTTTTTTTTTTTACAGGGCATAAAACATGTTTATTTCAGGACACTGGGCATGAGCTCCCCAGTATCCCGGGAGTAAATAATGCTGACAAAGGGATTGGGCACCCCAATATTGGCATGGGATGGGGAACAGAGGGAGTGGGTTGGACTGCATTCAAAGGGAGGGGTTATTGTGCTGCTGGGATGGGAAACAGAGGGAGCAGGGTGGAGTGCATGCAGAGGGAGGGAGTGGGAGGGGTTATTGTGCTTCCAGGATGGGAACAGAGGGAGCGGGGCTGACTGCATGCAGAAAGAGGGAGCGGGAGGGGTTATTGTGCTGCTGGGATGGGAACAGAAGGAGCAGGGTGGACTGCATGCAGGGGGAGGGAGTGGGAGGGGTTATTATGCTGCCGGGATGGGAACAGAGGAAGCGGGGTGATAAGTATGCAGAGAGAGGGAGTGGGAGGGGTTATTGTGCTGCTGGGATGGGGAACAGGGGGAACGAGGCAGACTGCATGCAACGGGAGGGAGTGGGAGGGGTGATTGTGCTTCCAGGACAGGAACAGAGGGAGCGGGGCTGACTACACACAGAAGGAGGGAGCAGGAGGGGTGATTGTGCTGCCAGGACCAGAACAGATGGAGTGGGGCAGAGAGCTCACAGAGGGAGGGAGCGGGAGGGGTTATTGTGCTGCTGGGATGGGAACAGAGGGAGCAGGGTGGACTGCATGCAGTGGGAAGGAGTGGGAGGGGTTATTGAGCTGCCAGGAAGAAAACAGAGGGAGCAGGGCAGACTGCACAGAGTGGGAGGGAGCGGGAGGGTACTGTGCTGCTGAGATGGGGACTGGAGGGTTGGGCTGACAGCACTATACAAATGAAAGAAATGAAGCACTCTCACTGAAGCACTTCATTTCTTTCAACAAGAGAACAGCTTCCAGCTGTGAAACTCAGACAACTGTCACAATCTGGTTGTATTCTCACATATCTGTGAGGGACAAGCCCACTGTAGAGTGCTCTGCATTGGACTCATCCCTAACACACATTTGAAAAGTCATTCTACAGCAAGATATTTCATGCACATGTGCAAGGAAACATAAAAATAGTGACACTGTCCCTGGCCACAAGAGCACTCTTAACTGAGTATGGGAAATGCACGATTGCCTATTTGCAAGTTTCTGTTTGTTTAACTGGCTCATCTTGGCCTGCTTACCCTTACTTAATAAAACTGGTGACTAAATTCTCAGACACAGTTACAGGGTATGGAGAAGGTAAGGGCAGAACTTGGAGAAATTTCCATACAGGTTGCCATTCCACCAAAAGGGAGTAGACACCCAATGCCATAGAATAGGGTTACTGCTCAGGTAGATGGATAAATTAGGCCATCTTGGCAGTGGGTGCTCTGGATAAGAGTATCAGCATCAGGTCTATCAAGGCAGACCTTCTATGGTGCCATATGTGGGGGCGAGAAGTCCCTAAGCTAGAAAAGGTGTTCTGTTATACCTCTTCCTTCCTTCCTGGTGCCAAAAGCCTTGAATGCGGGCTCCACTATGTAACCTGCTTCCACCCCCCCCAGCACAGTTTATTGTAAGACTGAATCTGTGCACATACACACACAAAAAAGTCAACTTGCCTAGGTGGTGAACGTGGTAGAGAGAAAGAGTTTCAAGTGATAAACTTCCACTTGTGTATCATTAAAATTTTTTTTATTAGGGCAGTTCTACAATACATTTTGTAATCAGCTAATATGCACTGTCACCCTGATTATGTGAGGTAGTTTTTCTAAGTAGCAAATCCAGCAGTCAAAAATGACTTGAGGGAACTAAATTAAATCCAGTCAGTTCTCACCAGTGACGTGCTGACAGGTTCAGCACAACATGTAGTTGAATATGTTCCACAGGGTTGTATTTCTGGACAGCAATAATTCCCACTACAGAGGCTGCCGCTTAGCCAGGTTATTGCAAAATCTGTCCTATAAATGTTTGGATACCATAGTTATGCCAATGACAGCCGGATTTAATGTTCCTTTCCAATGCTAAATAATCAACTGTTTTGACAAAATAAGAATGTTTTGTCCAGAATGAAAAATGGACACCAGATTTGCTGAAATCCAAATAAAATTCCCTTCTAGGGCTGCAGTGGATGGAGCCCTGCAAACCTTTTACTTTGAGTAAAACAGCACTCCCGTATTCCTTGCAAACAAACATGTTGAGTGTCCAAAAAGGTCACCTCAGCGTCAAAACAGTCTGTGATTGCAGTAATTCAGCTTTGAGTGGTCTGTGACCACCAATAATACATAACCCCCCACCCAACTCTCCCACCAGCAACCACCACCCCACACATACCCCTAAGGGGACTAAGGGTACCCTGCTGAAGTCCCCTTACATTCCCAGATGTTCAGAACAGGTTGGCTATTGCTCTGCTCCTTTATTGTCTTTTGTTAAAGGTTCAACCACATACAATATTTCAGCACTATTTTTAAAGAGAAACTGTTTCATTTTTAGATTCCTGATGGTCTGTTTTTAACTGACAATGCAATCTAATACCAAGAGGACTCCAATATATTTACCTCTATTTTCAAAAGTAAAAGTACTCAAGGAGCTAATATGGGACAAAAATGTTTTATTTTTGTTGGACTTACCACTGCATTTCCATGGCCAATGTGTTGCTGATGGGAAGTTGATTGGGAAGTGGCTACAGGATCATTTTTAACGGGGCGACACCGGTAAAGTACAATACTAACTGTACTGATGCCATTATTACTGCTTTTTTATGATTATTGGTTTTGCAAGCAGAAAATTAACAAATAGATAGATGGAAGGGTAGCATAGACTGCAATAGTCAAGCAATGCAATTCTCTTACAAAGAAGTTAAAGGAAGACACCTCCCCTCATGTAAGTGGAATTTCTGACTGGTGCATTGAACCCCATAAGACACCTGCGGTATGCAGCAAGGAAACTAGTTGAGGATCAGACATAAGATAATAACATTTGATACTTTTACTATGGTAACACTTCAGTCTAAAAATCCCTTATTAAATTGATAAGACTGTCTATTGGAAAATTCCATCAACTTCCCAGGAGCACTAACAAATTCAGTTTTGAAACATGAATATACATAAACAGTTAAAAAACATATCCTGATATAACCTCCAGGATATCAAACATGTGTAACCATGATATGTGTAGAAACAATGCTGAGGACTATAAAAGCAGTCTGTTAGTAAAGTATTACCTAGAAATGGATAGAATGCCAAGAAGGTGAATTATACCATGGCAAGAAAGAATCCTGGACTCTGATTGGTCAGTGTATGCCAGAGACAGTGATGTTATTACACAGTAACATCCCTGCCATTGCTTTATCTCTTTTATCCTTCAGAAACAAAGATACACTGCCTCACTAAAAATCTACTAAAAACATTTTTTTAATATTTTTTTTTATTTTGTATGACAAAAAGCCATTGAATAATAGAAATGAGGTGCTCCAGGGTGTGTTATTGTGTAACAACATCACTCCTGGAGTAGTGGAAGCACTTAGCTTCACCTCATGCTTCAACCCACCCCAGGAGTGATGTTATTACACGATAACACACCCTGTAGTGACTTATTGCTTAAATAATGATCTGTGTACAGAACAAATCATACTGAAGAAGGGCATAAGCACAGTCCATCTTGCTGGCAATGCAGGATCCAAAGTGGTAGCCACCATGAGGGTAAGTGCAGCACAAAGCAACAGGGAGACAGTTTTAAGACAGAGGTTGGAAAATCCCCATCATGCACTAACAGTGTCAACAGTGATCTCTCCTTATTTTCATATACATAACCCGGACACTGTATGTCCACATGTTTAGAAAGTTCTGCCATTTGATACAATTCAGGCCCAAGTTTCAGTACTTCACTTCTCCTCTGACCAATTATCACTCTCTGTCCAATGACAGTACATTTATCATACAGGTTCTATGTCTGATTCTATATACTGGAACAGGTTTTTTGGCATTTCTTGTCTCCAAAAACAAGAACAGCTGTCCATTCCAGATTACACACATTGTGGCTGGTAAAAGCAGTAGGTGCTGCAGTTGAAGATGTAGGCAGCTCTGAATGTCATCCCAAGGCCCGTCACCTTTGTCAAGTGCTGTATGAGAGGTCAGGCAACAACAAGACAGAATCTTCACTATATTTCAGGGATCTTTTGCAGCAAGCTTCTGCCAAGATCCTGTCCCCCACCCCAGTGCACACCACCATAGAGGTCTGAGGAGTTGCTGCTGCCACAGCTTCATGCTGCAGGATAATTCAAAGGGCCTTCTCAATAGAAATTGTAGGGTCATCTTTGGAGAGTCCAAGTATAAAAGGCAAAATCATTTTTTGAATCCTAGGCTATCCTCCCCTTCCACTGGTTCTGGGAGATCCACAACATGAATATTTTGCTCCTGCATTTAATTTTTCATCATTTCCAGTCTCTGGTGGAGAAGGGAATTCTCACTGATTAGGCCGTTAATGGTGTCTGCTGACTTTAACATAGATATTTCTGTTTGCTAAAAAGACTGGTCCAAGGTGTTCATTTGATTTTTAAGACTGGTTACTCTTGGATGTGAAGCAAGGAACTTTTTGTCTAGGTCTTAGACTGTTTTTACTAGTTGGCCCTGCGTTACATTGATGGTAAGCAGCGTCACCTCTCCTGTCAGAGTATCAGCATGGTCTACAGCTTTCACTTGCTGTGTCAGCCGCTCATCCTGCCTCTGTCCTTTCAGTTTGAAAAAGTCACCAACAGGGGCATTTATGCTTTTGGCTTGCCCATCTTGATGCCAAATTGTCCTTCAGTTGGTCAAGAAAGTTTTTGTTGGATGCTGCAATCCAAAAAGGTTATATTTATTGACTTAATCAAAGCTCTTCTGGGGGGTCAAGTGAAGCGTTGCTCAGCAGTGCACTCTCCCCCCCCATTATTGCCCTTTTAAGAGTAACCTGCAGTCATGACTTGGATTCCCTTCAACAGAGTATTGGCCTGTAGGATTTAGTTCAGATTTAAAAACAGATGCTTGGAAAAATGGGATATTTCATTGGTATTGGCTCCTTGTACAGTGATATAGGTAATGAATGAGTAAATATGTTTAGAGCACCCAATCGATTAAACAGGGCTAAAAAGAACAAGCATTTGTCAATGCCAAATGTTTCCTTGCATGGTTTATGTAGCAGGGTGTATTGTGTTAGTTGAACTTCTGTTGGGAGAAAAAGCCTGCCTGAACTATGTTTTGACACATTGTCATATTTTGGACAGCATTTGAATACAGACATTCAGGTAGTAAGAAGGCTATGTTGAAAATGTGATGTGCAAATATTTAAAATTTCGCAGTTACAAGCATGCGTTCCGAAACTGCAACGAAAGGGCATGACTTTCGTCATTTTTTTGGCTTTTGACCCCAAATGTTAAACATAGTCTTCTTATCACCCTACCTCATGAACCCTGTAGGTGAAAATTTTCAAATCTATGAGAAAATGGCAATCTGCACCACAGGTGCGGTAACACATTTTGGGCAGGATGTGAAAAATGACAGCTGTACTGTTCATGAGGAGGTATGAAAAAATGGCAGTGTTGAAAATCTGGAGTGAAAATATAAAACATAGGTGAAGTTCTGAGCATGCATAGAAACTGCATAACAGCAGGCTCATAAGCATGAGTCATTTTTTGAATTTTTGCACCAGCTTTTCAACATGGCCTTTCTGGGACCTCTCCTCATGAACACTGGCACTGTCATTTCATTAATCAGTCCCAAAAGGTGGTTCCACGCAGTGACCGAGAAATTACCTTTTGGGATAGAGTAATGAATTGACGTTACCAGTGTTCATGAGATGGGGTCCCAAGAACTCCATGTTGAAAATTTGGAGTCAAAATTCTTAAAAATGGCTGAGATATCAACATAAGCTGAATACCCCACTGACAGCCATTATAACATGCTTCCCTTGATTCCTTTGTTTGCATTTTGGTTTGGAAGAGTGCAGACATGTCCCAGTCCAGAGAAGATTATAGCTGCTGACCTCTGGAGGTAAGTATAGGGTAAGGAGGGATAAGGGGATGTGGGTGCGCAGAGGGAGGATTGGGTTGGGGGAAGGGGTTGGGGAAGATGATGAGGAACCATTTTCTTTTTTACAGGCTTAAAAAAAAATATGGGGACAGTTTTCTTTTTTTTTCACGGCATAAAACATGTTTACTTTGGGACACTGGGCATGAGCTCCCCAGTGTTCCGGCAGGTAGATAATGCCGACAAGAGGACTGGGCACCCCAATGTTGGCATGCGACAGGGAACAGAGGAAGTGGGTTGGACTCCATGCAGAGGGAGGGAGTTGAAGGGGTTATTGTGCTGCCAGAATTTGAACAGATGAATCTAGGAAGACTGCATGCAGAGAGAGGGAGTGGGAGGGGTTATTGTGATGCCAGGATGGCAACAGAGGGAGCAAGGCTGACTGCACATGGAGGGAGGGAGTGGAAGGGGTTATTGTGCTGCCAGGATAGGAATAGAGGGAGTGGGACAGACAGCATGCAGAGAGGAGGGAGCGGGAGGGGTTATTGTGCTGCTGGGATGGGAACAGCGGTAGCAGGGTGGACTGCACACAGGGGAAGGAGGGAGTGGGAGGGGTTATTGTGCTGCTGGGATGGGGAACAGAGGGAGAAAAGCTGCCTGCATGCAGAGGGAGGGAATGGGAGGGGTTATTGTGCTTCTGGGACTGGAACAGAGGGAGTGGGGCAGAGACCTATCAGAGGGAGGGAGCGGGAGGGGTTATTGGGCTGCTGGAATGGGAACAGAGGGAGCAGGGTGGACTGCACACAGTGGGAGGGAGTGGGAGGGGTTACTGTGATTCCAGCATGGGAACAGAGGGAGCGGGGCTGACTGCACGTGGAGGGAGGGAGAGGGAGGGGATATTGTGCTGCCAGGACAGGAACGGAAGGAGTAGGATGGGAACAGAGGTAGCAGGGTGGACTGCATGCAGGGGGAGGGAGTGGGAGGGGTTGTTGTGCTGCCAGGAAGGGAACAGAGGAAGTGGGGAAGACTGCACACAGTGGGATGTAGTGGGATGGGTTATTGTGCTGCCGAGATGGGGAGCAGAGAGTTGGGCTGACAGCACTATACAAATGAAAGAAATGAAGCAGTCTCACTGAAGCACTTCTTTTCTTTCAACAAGAGAACAGCTTCCAGCTGTGAAACTCAGACTACTGTCACAATCTGGTTGCATTCTCACATGTCTGTGAGGGACAAGCCCATTGTAGAGTGCTCTGCATTGGACTCATCCCTGACACACCTCTGAAATATTGTTCTACCGCAAGATGTTTCTTGCACATGTGCAAGGAAACATAAAAATAGTAATATTGCCCCTGGCCACAAGAGAACTCTCTTAACTGAGTATAGGAAATGTAGGATTGCCTTTTTGTGAGTTTCTGTTTGTTTAACGGGCTCATCTTGGCCTGCTTACCCTTACTTGATAAAACTGGAGACTAAATTCTCAAACACAGTGATAGAGTATGGAGAAGATAAGGGCAGAACTTGGAGAAATTTCCATACAGGTTGCCATTCCACCAAAAGGGAGTAGACACCCGGTGCTATAGAATAGGGTTACTGCCCAGGTAGATGGATAAATTAGGCCACCTTGGTGGTGAGTGCTCTGGATAACAGTAACAGCATCAGGTCTATCAAGGCAGATTTTCTATGGTGCCATATGTGGGGGCGAGTAGTCCCTCAGCTAGAATAGGTGTTCTGTTATACCTCTTCCTTTCTGGTGCCAAAAGCCTTGAATGCGGGCTCCACTATGTAAGCTGCTTCCACCCCCCCAGCGCAGTTTATTGTAAGACTGCATATGTGCACACACACACACACAATAATGTCATCTTGCCTGGGTGGTGACCATGGTAGAGAGAAGGAGTTTCAAGTGATAAACTTCCACTTGCATGTCATTAACATTTTATAATAACTGGTTAGCAATTTTTTCAATGGGCTGTGTCAGTTATAATTGGCCGTTATAACCCATGGGTTATAACAGCAAACACCGCCACCTCAATCAACTGACAGCCACATCCTCATTGGCTCTGCACTACTCCTGGGCCCACTAAACCACTGAACAAACATGGTGGCTCCTCATCCCGTGGAGTGAGGAGTCACCAGAGCGAGTCGTCTATGCGTTTTTGTTTTTTACTGTTACAAAGAAACAGCATTTTTGGTAGCTTAATACATATCTGGTTGACCCTACCATTCTGAAGCTGCAGAGCGGAACTCGCAAAGGTAGGCGCGATGTCTGATCTTCATTACCAGAGCAACCTAAATATAGTGCTTCACAAACAAAATAATAAAAAGCTAACAAAACAAAAAATAAAAAAAATGTAAAAAGACTGTCTCTTACAAACATTGTGTGAGTGTGTGTGTGTGTGTGTGTCGTCTCTTACAAAGACTGTGTGTGTGTGCGTGTGCGTGTGTATCTGCCTGCATCAGTGAGACAGCAGTAGGAAAACCAAAGTGGAAAAAATTGCTGCCCAGCAATTATAAACAATAAAAGATGGGGAAGTGTGCTTTCATTCGAAATTAATGGTTGCTCTCAGTGTGGGATGCATTAATAAACCTCTTGGGCTTCGCCCTCGGGGTTTTTGTACCATCCCACACCTTGGCAACCATTAATTTCTCATTAAGCACACCTCCCCATCCATTATTGTGTATATTATTAGGGTAGTTCTACAGCACATTTTGTAGTCAGCTACTATGCACCGTCACCCTGATTATGTGAGGTAGTTTTTCTAAGTAGCAAATCCAACAGTCAAAATGATTTGAGGGAACTAAATTAAATCCAGTCAGTTCTCACCAGTGACATGCTGACAGGCTAAGCACAACATGTAATTCAATATGTTCCACAGGGTTGTATTTCTGGACAGCAATAATTCCCACTACAGAGGCTGCTTCTTAGCCAGGTTATTGCAAAATCTGTCCTATAAATGTTGGGATACCATAGTTATACCACGGCAGCCGGATTTAATGTACCTTTCTAATGCTAATGAATCAACTGTTTTGACAAAATAAGAATGCTTTGTCTAGAACAAGAAGTGGACACCAGATTTGCTTAAATCCAAATGAATTCCTTTTTAGGGCTGCTGAGGATTGAGCCCTGTAAACCTCTTGCTTTGAGTAAAACAGCACTCCCGCATTCCTTTCGAACAAACATGTTGAGTGTCCAAAAAAGTCACCTCAGCATCAAAACAGTCTGCGCTCACACTACGTGACTGCTAAAATACATAACCCCCCACCCAACTGTCCCACTCATCAACCACCACCCCACACACACCCCTAAGAGGACTAAGGGGACCCTGCTGAAGTCCCCTTACATTCCCAGATATTTAGAACAGGTTGGCTATTGCTCTGTTCCTTTACTGTCTTTTGTTGAAGGTTGAGCCACATACAATATTTCAGCATTATTTTTAAAAGATAAATTGTTTCATTTTTAGATTCCTGATGGTCTGTTTTTAACTGACAATGTAATCTAATACCAACAGGACTCCAATACATTTACTTCTATTTTCAAAAGTACTCAAGGAGCTGATATGGGAGAAGAATGTTTTATTTTTGTTGGACTTGCCACTGCATTTCCATGGCCAATGAGTTGCTGATGGGAATTTGATTGGGAAGTTGATACAGGATAATTTTTAAAGGGGTAACACCAGTGAAGTACAATACTAACTGTACTGAAGCCATTATTACTGTTTTTTTTATTATGTTGATTGTGAGCATGCGCAAGAAACATGTGTCAGCTTTCTCCACAAGCAGGTTGTGGAGGCATAGCACTGTTATGCCCAATGCCCCCACAACCTGCTTGTCCCCTGTCCCCCACTGCTGTGGCACGCCACTGCTGACACTAGTTCAGCCAGCATGCCACAACTTTCTAAAAAATCAGCCGCTGCAATCAGGGGCCACCTCGTCATTGCAACGTCAGCCATCCACTGCAATGAGGGAGTGACTCATCACTGCAGGGCGGGATGTAGGATGTCTGATATTGTTTGCGAACATGGCGGTGGCTTGTCACCGTATTCACAGACAATATCTACCCCCATGTTTATTTGCTGACAGAGCCCACTCCCCATCGGCATACTGTAAACCTCCCGTTTATGTCTGCCCGACAGGAGTGCCCCAATCCCGTTGGCAAAGAATTCCCTCTTCTGTTGTTTGCTGATGAAGTGCCCAATCCCCCATTAGCATAAACAAATCACCTTTCTTTGTTGTTTGCCGACGGTGCCCAATCCCCCATCAGCAGAAACAATCCCCCTTTTGTTGTTTGCTGATGGGTGCACAATCCCCATCAGCAGAAATGAATTCCCTGCCTTTTGTTGTTTGGGCGAGGGGTGCCTAATCCCCGTCAGCTACAGCTGCCCCCAAGCAAGACTCTGTGGCACGACATGCCCCTGTAAAGGTAAAATGGTCCCACAACATTTTTTTTTTTACCTGAAAAAAGGAAACTGTCCCTCATAGTTCTGCCGCGACCCCCCCACAACCCGGACCCACCTAGTCACACCCTGCCTCCCCACACCCCTCACCCCATATACTTACCTCTGGAGCTTGCCGATGATCTTCTGGGACATGGAACACGCCTGCACTCTTCAAAGCCGAATGCGAACTGAGGAAATGCTGGTAAGCTGTATAATGTAATGAATAGGGTTTTTCAACTTTAGTGCATATCTTGGGCATTTTTGGGAATTTTTTCACCAAATTTTCAACATTGGGTTTTTGGGACCCCTCCTCATGAATTCTTGAACTGTCATGGTGTTAATCAGCCCCAAATGGTGGTTTCACGGTCACTGTGCGGAATCACCCTTCGGGGCCGATTAATGAAACGACAGTGCCAGTGTTCATGAGGTGGGCTCTCAAAAAGCCTATGTTGCAAATTTGGTGGAGTAAATCCCAAAAATGACTGTTTTACGAGCGTGCATTGTGCAGTTGCTGCGTACGCTTGTAACTTTGCGAATTTACAATAGTTTCATGCCAGATTTTCAACATTGGCATTTTGTGAGCAGTATAGCTGTCATTGCTGACATCCTGGCCAAAATGTGTTTTTACACTTCCGGCACAGAATAGCGCGGTCGCTGTGGGAAATTAGTGTTCCGGACAGATTAAGAAAATGACAGTGACACTGTTCATGAGTAGAGGTCCTAAAATGCCTATGTTGAAAATTTGGTAATGATACTCCATAAAATGACTGTTATGAGCGTGCATTGCGCAGTTGGCATGCACGCTCGTAGCTTCGTGAATTTATAATATTTTCACTCCAGATTTTCAACATTGCCATTTTCCCAGACCTACTTATGAACAGTGCAGCTGTCATTTTTTCCATCCTGGCCAAAATGTGTTTTTGCACTTCTGGCGCAGAATAGAGCGGTCACTGTGGGAAATCACTGTTTGGGACAGATTAAGAAAATGACAATAATACTGTTCATGAGCAGAGGTCCTAAAATGCCTATGTTGAAAATTTGTTGATAGCCCATCAGTTGACTGTGTTACAAGTGTGCGTTGTGCACTTTCCACGCACCCTTGTAACTTCAGAGATTTGTAATATTGTCACACCAGATTTTCAACAGTGCCATTTTTCCACACCTCTTCATAAGCAGTACAGCTGTCATTTTTCACATCCTGACCGAAATGTGTTTTCACAGTTCTGGCGCAGAATAATGTGGTCACTGTGGGAAGTCAGTGTTCAGGACAGATTAAGGAAATTACAGTGGCACTGTTCATATGCAGAGGTCCTAAAATCCCTATGTTGAAAATTTGGTGACGAAACTCCATAACATGACTCTGTTACAAGCGTGTGTTGAACTGTTTCCATGCATCCTTGTAACTTCACAAATTTGTAATACTGTCATGCCGCATTTTCAACAGTGGCATTTTTTCACAACTCCCTATGAACACTACAGCTGTCATTTTTCACATCCTGGCTAAAATATGTTTTTGCACTCCTGCCGGACAATATCACGGTCACTCTGGGAAATCAGTGTTTGGGACAGATTAAGATCGACCGAGTGACAGGAGAGAGTGACCAAGCTTAGCTGAGCTCTGTCGGGACTGCTGCAGATTTGTTTGTGGACAGACAAAGGCCCCAACACAAGAGCCCAGTACAAAAGGGCAGCCTGCAGCACTGGGAGAAACAGAACGAGTGAGGGAGGGGGAGTGAGCAAACTCACCGAAGCGCTGTCAGGACTGCAGCAGATTTCTTTGTGGGCAGAAAAACGCGTCAATACAGGCAGGGGCCCAGTACAAAAGGCCAGCCTGCAGCGGTAGGAGAAACAGTACGAGTGAGTAGGACAAGGGGACTTAATGAGCTCAGTGGAGCTCTATCAGGACTGCTGGGATTTCTTTGTGGGCAGAAAAAGGCTCCAATGCAGGCAGGAGCCCCGTACAAAAGGGCAGCTTGCAACGCCAGGACAAACAGAATGAGCAATGAGAGAGGGAGACTGAGCGACCTCAACAGAGCTCTGTCGGGACAGCTGCAGATTTCTTTGTGGACAGACAAAGGTGCCAATGCAGCCAGGAGCCCCATACAAAGCATGATCTGCGGTGCCAAGATCAACAGACGCAGTGAGTGACAAAGGGTAGTGAGCGACCTCAGTGGAGCTCTAGTGTGACTGCTGCAGATTTCTTTGTGGACAGAAAATGCGGCAATGCAGGCAGGAGCCCAGTACAAAAGGCCAGCTTGCACCGCCGACAGAAATGGAATGTGAGAGTGACAGAGGGGGAGTGAGCGAGCTCAGTGGAGCTGTGTCGGGACTGCTTCAGATATCTTTCTGGCCAGAAAAAGCCGTCAGTGCAGGCAAGAGCCCAGTACAAAAGGGCAGCCTGCAGCACCAGGAGACACAGAACGAGCGAGTGAGGGAGGGGGAGTCAGTGAGCTCAACGGGGCTCTGTTGGGACTGCTGCAGATTTGTTTGTGGGCAGAAAAAGGCAGCAATGCATGCAAGGGCCCAGTACAAAAGGGCAGCCTGCAGTGGCAGGAAAACCAGAATGAGTGAGTGAGTGAGCTCAATACAGCTGCATTGTAACTGCTGCAGATTTCTTTGTGGGCATAAGAAGGCAGCAATGCAGGCAGGAGCCCAGTAGAAAAGGGCAGCCTGCAGTGCCGGCAGAACAGAATGAGCGAGTGAGAGAAGGGCAGTGAATGAGCTCAACTCAGCTTTGTCGGGACTGCTGCAGATTTCTTTGTGGGCAGAAAAAGGTGCCAACAGAGGCAGGAGCCCAGTACAAAAGGGCAGCCTGCAGCGCCAGGAGAACCAGACTGAGTAAATGAGACGGGGGAGTGAGCAACCTCAACAGAGCTCTGTTGGGACAGCTGTGGATTTCTTTGTGGGTAGAAAAAGCCACCAACACAGGCAGGAGCCCAGTACAAAAGGGCAGCCTGCAGCGCCAGGAGAAACAGAATGAGCAAGTGAGAGAGGGGGCATGAGCCACCTCAATGGAGCTCTGTCGGGACAGCTGCGGATTTCTTCCTCAGCAGAACAAGGTGCCAATGCAGGCAGCAGCCCTGTACAAAAGAGCAGCCTGCAGCACCAAGACAAACAGACTGAGCAGTGACAGAGGGCCACTGAACGAGCTCAACAGACCAATGCAATCAACATTCGGCATTGACAAATACTTGTTATTGTTGGTTTTGCAAGCAGAAAATTAACAAATAGATAGACGGAAGGATAGCATAGACTGCAATATTCAAGCAATGCAATTCTCTTACAAAGAAGTTAAAGGAAGACACCTCCCCTCATGTAAGTGGAATTTCTGACTGGTACATTGAACCCCATAAGACACCTGCGGTATGCAGCAAGGAAACTAGTTGAGGATCAGGCATAGGATAATAACGTTTGATCCTTTCACTACAGTGACACTTCGGTCTAAAAATCCCTTATTAAATTGATAAGACTGTCTATTGGAAAATTCCGTCAACCTCCCAGGAGCACTTAAAAGTTCAGTTTTGAAACATGAATATATATAAACAGTTAAAAACCCTATCCTAATATAACCTCCAGGATATCAAACATGTGTAACCACGATATGTATAAAAACAATGCTGAGGGCTATAAAACCAGACTGTTATTAAAGTATTACTTAGAAATGAATAGAATGCCAATAAGCTGAAATTACGATCTGTGTACAGAAGAGATCATACTGAAGAAGGGCATAAGCACAGTCTGTCTTGCTGGCAAAGCAGGATCCAAAGTGGCAGCCACCATGAGGTTAAGTGCAGCACAAAGCAACAGGGGAGACAGTTTTAAAACAGAGGTTGGAAAACCACCTCTGTGCACTAACAGTGTCAACAATGATCTCTCCCTATTTTAATATGCATAACCCGGACCCAACCACACAAATAAAATGTTAGTGCTGTATGTCCACATGTTTAGAAAGTTCTGCCATTTGAAACAGTTCAGTCCCAAGTCTCAGTACTTCACTTCTCCTCCAACCGATTATCTCTCTCTGTCCAATGATAGTGCTTTCACCCTACAGGTTCCATGTCTGATTCTATATGCTACAACAGGTTTTTTGGCATCTTTTGGGTCCAAAAACAAGAACAGCTGTCCATTCTAGGTTACATGCAGCTTGGCTGTTAAAAGCAGTTGGTGCTGCAGTTGAAGTTGTTGTAGGCAGCTCTGAATGTCATCAAAGGCCCTTTGCCTCTGTTGAGTGCTATATGAGTGCTATGTGAGAGGTCAGGCAACAACAAGACAGAGTCTTCACCATATTTCAGGGATCTTTTGCAGCAAACATCTGCCCTAACCCTGCCCCCACCCCAGGGCACACCACCATAAAGGTCCAAGCAGTTGCTGCTGCCACAGCTTCTCACTGCAGGACAGTAGCACCTGAAGAGGGTGAACGAATAACAGTGAACCATCACAATGGCAATGGAATGACAGTGCTGACATTTTTGCGTGACCATGGTTCTGCCCCCATCACCGAGTTGTGTTCCCCCGGAGGTGGAAACTAAATTGAAGGGGTGGTGGGGGGGCAAAGCCCCACACCAAGGGGTGCGGGTAGCAAAGCTCCCTGCAAGGAAACACTTTACCAAAAAGTGTTCACACTGTGGGTTCAGTGCCGTTGTGGCAGTTTGCTGTTCCCCAGTCGCCCTTCTGACATGGAACCCTGCAGCATTATACAAATGGCCTTCTCAACAGAAATTGTAGGGTCATCTTTGGAAAGTTCAAGTATAAAAGGCAGAATCATTTCTTTGAAGGTTATCCTCTCCTTCCACCAATTCTAGGAGCTCCACAACATGAATATTATGCTCTTGGGTTTGATTTTTCACCATTTCCAGTCTCTGGTGGAGGAGGGAATTCTCACTGATTAGGGCGTTAATGGTGTCTGCTGACTTTAACATAGCTGTTTCTGCTCACTAAAAAGACTGATCCATGGTGTTCATTTGGTTTTTAAGAGTGGTTACTCTTGGATGTGAAGCAAGGAAATTCTTGTCTAAGTCTTAAACTGTTTTTGCTAGTTGTCCCTGCGATACATTGATGGTAAGCAGCATCAGTTCTCCCATCAGAGTATCAGCATGGTCCATTTCTTTCCCTTGCTGTGTCAGCCACTCACCCTGGCTCTGTACATTCAACTTGAAAAAGGCCCCAATAGGGGCATTTGTGCTTTTGGCTTGCCCGTCTTGATGCCAACTTGTCCACCAGTTGGTCAAGAAAGTTTTTGTTGGATGCTTTATTTCAAAAAGATTACATTTATTGATTTAATCAAAGCTCTTTTGTGAGCCCAAGTGAAGAGTTGCTCAGCAGTGCACTCCCTCCCCATTATTGCCCTTTTAAGAGTAATCTGCAGTCATGACTTGGATTCCCTTCAACAAAGTATTGGCCTGTAGGGTTTAGTTGAGATTTAAAAACAGATGCTTGGAAATATGAAATATTTCATTGGTATTGGCTCCTTGTACAGTGATATACTGTAGGAAGTGAAAGGGTAAATATTTTTAGAGCACCCAAATGATTAAATAGGGCTAAAAAGAAAAATAGTGACATTGCCCCTAAGCTAGAAGAGGTGTTCAGTCTACTGTTCAGTTATACCTCTTCCTTTCCGGTGCCGACAGCCATGAATTCAGGCTCCACCATGTAACGTGCTGCCCCCCCCCACACAGTTTATTATAAGACTGCATATGTGCACACACAAAACAAAATGCCATCTTGCCTGGGTGGTGAACGTGGCAGAGAGTGGGAGAGCTTGATTATTAAAGAAGAGCCCTGCTGAACATCAGTCAACAAAATAAATAAATAAATAGCTGTCATCAACAGAACTCCATTACACAACATAAAGTGTATATATATATATTTTTTTTTCTTAGTACTTCCATTCTTGTGGGACAGCTGCATGTAAACACGTCCCTTGCAGTTTGCTTACAGCTGAAACATTCAAAAACGGAACTCCTAATCCCTTGCTTGTGATCGTGTCAGTCTGTCACTTGGAGTGACTATGATGCCACAAGCATGGTGTTATGACTTCATCTCCTGAATATGCCCCAGCAATATATGCACTGTAAGGGGCAGAGCCACTGTCTTAAAATATCCTTCATAATGGAGAATGGAATGGTTTCAAACTTCAGGTATTTCTTACTCTAGTGCACTTGATATTCTCCTGATGCCAACTGCAATTTTTTAGAATTATGTTTTATGTTTTTTTTTTCACCAATAACTAAACCCTTCCAGTTCTAACACAGTGCAGACCTCGTTGATATCTGCTCCACAGTTAGATCTGCGAATCCTTTGTTTCTGATGGCACTTGATTTTAAAAGTTGAAATCACATAGTCCGTGCCTTTCAAGCCAGGAGCATAAAGTTATCGAGTGCTTGGGACCCCTGAATGTGTTTGAGCTCCAGCCAGGTCACTGTAACCGTGTCCATTTCCAACTGTGTAAAAAGTAGCCATGCAGAATTCAGCAACTTCAAATGGGCAGACCGTGTTTCGGCTATCTCCCTCAGTGTCTCTGGTGTATGGATATTTTTGACAAATGTAATGCACCACAGCTGCCATACATATATACTGCACAATGCATGCCATAACTAATATTGCAGGCTCTTCATCTGTATAAAATTGTTTTCATATGCAATATAAGATGGGCTGATGCTCACTGCCACTTCTAATTTGTGTTTTTAGTGAAGACTTTTATTAACAGGTTTTAGAATAGTCCTTGTATCCTTCCCAATGCATTTTGCATAAATAGTAATGGATACATTATTATTAAAAGTGTGTGTTTAACCGAATAATATTACAGTTGTATGCCTTGTAAAGTATTTTTATATGCAAAGTTTCTTATGCATCTATGAAATAACCATTATTTAAAGGGTACATCATTTCAATAAATATTTTACTTCTGTTTTGGACAAGTTTGTAAATATTTTTTCTGTATCTAAAAGGGATTGCAATCACTTTGATTTATTTTTATAAATAAAAGTCCTGAAATATTAGCTGTTTAGTATTTTGTTTGCCTGCCAAAAATGAAACACATAGTTTCATAGTTAATATACAAGTCTGTCGGCGTAAGCTTTTGTGACTTGTCACATATCAGTGGAGGTAAGCAATTTTATTTATTCCCATGTAGCTATCAAGTTCTTTTTTAAACTGCCCTAATGTATTACTGTTTACAACGGAGTCAGGTAAGGCATTCCATGTGCTTATCTCCCTCTGGTTATACCATTCCTGTCTTTTGTTTGTTCTTGTTACTTCACCCTTTAGCTGGAGACCATATGATCTTGTTAGTCTCTCATTTCAATTCTTACTCAATCCTGCCATTATCCACAGTTGTTCATTGTGATACACATTGTATATGTAACATTAATCCCCCCTTCATTTCCTACATGCAGTCCCAACTCGAGTAATCATTCTCCGCACTCTCTGTTCTTGATAGGGTTGATCTTTTAAGTAACATTTCTTTGCACTCTTTCCATTAATTTAATATTTCTTTTGTTTTGTACTGTAATGGAGGTGAAGAATATTCTATATGCAGTCTAACTAGTGATGTATATAGTGGGACTATCACCTCTTTCCTCCTGCTCTTTATAGTTTGCATTAGACAACCAATAATTCTATTACATTTCTTAATTGTTTCTTTTACATGCTGGTCAAATGTCAGTTTATTATCCACATATACACCCAGACCTTTCTCTACATTTGTTGTTTCTAAGGTTTCATTGTTTAATAATAACTGGCCATCATTTTTTTTCAATGAGAATGGCTAATTATTATTTGCTGTAATAACTGGCTGGTTATTACGGCAGACATGTGCACATCAGAAGCAGCTGTGCTCAAGACACTTGAGCGCAACGAGTAGTGTCACAGAACACTCTTTTTTCTCTGTCTCATTTTTTCTCTCATTCCTGGCTGTCACTTTCAATACTATTAAAAAACAGTTTCAGAGTGGCAAGTTAAATAATGATAAAAAAAGTAGTTACTACAAGGAAAAGATCCCATAAAGATGATATTGTTCACTGTTGCAAACTCTGCGGAATCCAACCCTGTCAAATGTGAAAGTGAACATCATTTACAGCACTAACTGAAAAACAGTGGTGCTCACTGACAACATCTTAAAAGCATATACATAAAAGGAAGCCGATGAACCACATTTTAGTGTGGGCCTGGGGTCATTGCTAAAGCAAGTAGTCTAATGGCACTACGGTTCAGTCTGGGGGGCTCTTAGGGTCTGTTATGGTGGCAGTTGTCAAGCTCAAAGGTGCCAGCAGGACTGGAGTGAGACCTGGCAGCAGGTGTGAAGCAGAGCTGAAAGTGCACATTAAACTGTAAAGTGTTAAAGTGAGTGCCGCTGGTTGTAAATGGGATAAAATTATTTAGATATTTTAATTTTCTAATTAATGTCCTGGTTGTAATTAATTCACTGCAGTGATGGGAGGTGACTAGCGCAGAGCTAAAACCTATGAGGAAAAAAGTTGATGGCCAGATATTATATAAAATAAAACATAGGGCAGTGTGATTACTTGAATTTTATACACCCTCAGTACGTAATGCTTGAATAAACCCCTCGAGCTTCACTCTCAGGGTTTATGTAGCATCACACACCTCAGGTGTAGATACAATTCTCATAATGTACACTACCCTATGCATTATTCTATATATGTATACCTGGCCTGCATATTATGATGCCCCAAGTGCATCACCCTGCATTTGTCAACATTAAACTCTAAACCATTGTCCAAAGCCAGTATTCCCAACATATCTAAATCCTGTTGTAAACTGGCTGCATCTTCCTTGCCGTTAAGAACTGCCCCCACTTTTGAATCATCTGCATATTTACAAATCCAAGATTTTTTAGATATTGTCATAGATGTTATCAGGATATTAAAAAGCAGAGATCCCAACATGGACCCTTGCAGTACTCCACTCATAACTTCCATCCACTCGGATCAATGTCCCATTATACACACCTGCTGATGTCTGTTATACAACTATGACTCTATCCATGAAACTAAATTAGAGTGCTGTTCCAGTTCTACTATTTAGTTTATTAATTCACTGTGTGAGACAGAATCAAATGCCCCTAAGTAGTCTAGATATATTACATCGACTGCTAATCCCTTGTCTAGTGCTGAATTTACTGGTTTGAAGAACTGCATCAAATTAGTTAGGCATAGACTTAGAAACATAAACTTTGATGGCAGATAAGGACCACTTGGCCCACCCAGTCTGCCCATTTCCCTATCTATTGGATAAGCTGCAGAATCTAGTTAACCAACATCCTACTTCCTGCAACCCCCCACTATAATTGCCTTATGTCTGTCCCATGCATGTTTGAATTCCCCCACTGTTTTAGACCCACAACCTCTCCAGGAAGGTGGTTCCATGCGTCCACCACTCTCTCCATGAAAAATAATTTCCTCACATTACCCTTGAGCTGTCCCCCTCTAACTTTAAATTGTGCCCCCTTGTTCTTACACATCTCTGTTTCTGAATGATCTTCCCTGACAGAAATCAAGCTGTGTAATGTCCACTTGCCCCTTCACTTGTACGTGTTCTTGGACATAGTCCCTTATAAAGCCTCCCATGATTTTACCTACCACAAATGTAAGACTTATGGGTCAAAAATTTTTTACATTACTTTTAACCCCTTTCTTGTGTATTGAGATCACATTAGCCCTCCTCCATCCTAATAATGATGCACCTTCCTCCAGGGTTTTGTTGGATAACACATTGTGAGGTCCTGCCAACTCTTTGCCCATTTTCTTCATGAGTCTCTGGTGCACACCGTCTGGACCCTGTGATTTGTTGATCTTAATCTGCGTTAATTTTTCATAGACCTACGTCACAGTTATGTATCTTGTATTTCCAGAACTGTCTGCCTTAACTGATATTTTATTCTTATTCCCTTTATTTTTGAATGTGCTGACAAAATATTCATTAACTGTGTCCGGAATTTGTTTCTCATCAGAAATTGTGCAGTCCCCCACTTTTGTTTTAACATAGCAAACTTTTATTGATTTCTCTTTTCAATACATCATTCTACAAGACCAAACACAGAGTCAAAATCAGTACCAATATGATCATAACCACCACAACTATCCAGAAACACCAGGACCACACAACAGACTAAACATAAGCTCATAGGTCAAAAGAAGTGTCCAAAGTCTCCTGTAGAGAAAGATAACAGTCGAGGTACTCCATGTAGCTTGTGCAATGGTGTCTAGCAGATCTATGCAAACTTTACAACATACAATCATAAAGGCAAAACAGTCATAACCTGCATAAACTAAAGCCTGCCGTGGATACTCCAGAACTTAAAGGAAAACTACACCCAGAACTTGAAAAAAATATATGTTGTGCAGAGTGTTTTAATTTGTATGTGAAGTTCTAGTGTTTCCTTCCCTCTGACTGGTATTAGGAGTTTTTCCCAAATTAGCCTGCTAGCTTTATGCTAGTTTTATGACCCCTGGGGATCTTCATCCCCCATAGCTTAATTGTATTTCTTGTTCCCACAGTGCATCTTGTCTCATGTGACTGTGATGTAAGACAGACCCAACATTCAGCACACACATGCCAAACAAACTAAATATCTTGGAAGCTTTACAAGCTGCAAAAAAATTACCAGCAGCAAAGTTTTTCAGGACAGTAAAACCTTTAGGATGAGGGTGGTCACCAAGCTGAATTCTACAGATTTTAAAATATAGCCATCTCTGTTGTTGCGAACTGATTGTAATGCAATGCTTTCTGCTGGATTTATGGGCTCTGCTACATCACCATCACATGAAACAAGGTGCATTGTAGGACAAAGAAATACAATTAAGCTATTTGATACGGAGATCTCCAGGGGTCGTAAAACTACCCTAAAGCTAGCAGGCTAATTTAGGAAAAACTCCTAATACCAGTCAGAGGGAAGGAAACACTAGAACTTCACATACAAATTAAAACACTCTGCACAACATATATTTTTTCAAGTTTTGGGTGTAGTTTTCCTTTAAGAGGGCCATGAAATCGGGGAAGCTGGACCAGGACGTTAAGGGCTATTCATGGGGGATTTGGGAGAAGGGGAGGGTAATTAGAGCTCAAGTGTGATTGAAGATATGCACCCCATTTGGCCTGGTATTTAGCCAGCTTTCCCAGCTATGAATGAGAGAGTCTCTCCAGGGTAGCAGCCTGAGTGAGACCTGAGTGCCACAAGGTTGGGGGGGGAGTGGTTTCCTCCAGTACATTAAAATGGCTCTCTTAGCCTCTAATAGGGCTACTAAGGTCCATTTCTGTAAGGGGAGTGCTAGTGTACCCAGAGAGGCTGGATCACCCAGCAACACCAGTGTGTTCAAGGCTACAATAGGCCAGGCAACAACCTTGAAGCAGTCCTCCAGCACCACACCCCAAAAGGTTATAAGTGTGGGATACAACCAGAGAACATGGAGGAGATTAGCTTCGGGCTGCTGACATCTCCAGCACAGAGAGTGGGGCAGTAACCCCATAGCTTCCAGAGCTGAGGGGGTTCTATACCATCATAGTAGGATTTTTAGTTGGATAGTCTGACTCTTAGCATCATGATAAGTGATGCAAGCTAGTCTGAGGCATTGGCTCCAGGTTGAAGGGGGGAGAAAAATTGCCAGGTCATTTTCCCATTTCACCCTACACACGCCATAGAAGGGTCCAGCTGGGCATCCCGGATGGTCCTATACAGTCCACCTGCCAGACTATGCTGACAGACAGCTTTGTGCAGAGAGTGCAGCCAAAGCCAACATGGGTCAGAAGAAGTTTGGACTATGTAGGACTGAGAGGCACTGCCTAGTTGAAGTACCCTCCAAAACTCTTAATTGGAGAGGTGATATGTGGTTTTGAGTTGGTCAAAAGACATCAGGGTAGATGTACCGGGGAGAAGGAGGTCTCTAACCAGTTGCATGCCTTTGAACTCCCAGTTGGGCCAATGAATAGGGTGCCTGCCAACCATAATCAGCTTGTTGCGCCAGAGGGGGGCATATACCCAGGGGGGCCCTTGGAGTTATGCAGAGTGCCCAATAATGACATACACTTAATCCATGCCTTAGTGGCTTCTACCATAACTGGGATAGCCTCTTTAACTGAGAGGGCAGGATAGGTGAGAAGAGATCAGAGCATTGTATTTGGGAGCAGGCTCTGTTCTAACTTGACCCAGGTGGGAGGGGCTGTAGAAGGGCTGAACCATTTGGTAGCATGGGTGGTAAGGTAAGCCACTTGATAACTTTGAAACCAGGAGAGAGGCACAGGCCCCTTGAGGGACCAGTACGCTCAAAGTTCAGCTCTCCCCCACCTAGGAGGCTTACCTTCTCATAGGAGAGATGAGATTAATTTATCCAGGGAGTTAAAGAAGTGAGGGGAAGGCTGAATGGGGAGATTATTGAAGAGATATGAGACCTTAGGGAGTGCAAACATATGAACTGCCTCAATCTTGCCCCGTCATGAGGGATGTAGCTTCCACTACCTGTCAAACTCTGCTGTTAGTGAAGCAAGCGAGGGGGAGAAGTTGGCGCCTTCCAAGTCTTTCCATCTGGTAGGGATGAATATCCCCAGGTAGGAGAAACCGTGAGGGGCCCAAGAGATCTCACTTCCAGCCAGACAATTTCTCATATAGGCTACCTTTAAAGGGGCCAGGGTGTATTTTTTTTGTGATTGACCATGAGGCCAGATAGTTCGGTAAAATCCTTCAGTACAGCAAGGGCCTTGGGAAGAGAGAGACGAGGACGGGACAGGGTCAGCAATAAATCATCTGCATAGGTGTTCACTAGAAAGGAGTGGCCCTGAATTTCCACCCCTTCAATTTCTTGAGTTTGTATAAGCTTGCAAATTAGGGGATCAATGGCACTAACAATAAGCATTTGTCAATGCCAAGTGTTGCTTGCTGTCATTAGCAGTGGAAATGCAGGAGTTAGACAGATGCAGTATAGGAATGGCAATGAAGTATTGAACTGATGCCAACTCCACCACCACCCTGCAGAGATGGACAGGCATCGCGGTGTGCCTTTGGGTCATTGCCCATAACGGTCACAACATTTTACCTCACCCTACCCTGAAGACACTTACAAGTGTCGAGGTGTGCTTTGAAGTTTTCGGGCTGTACACTCACCTCATTCCATAAGGAAATACACCGAAATGGGTGCAGTATAGGAGAATGGGATGAACTATGTGGTCAAAGGGTCCAAGGCGCACCTCGATACCTGCCACTGACTGCAGGGTGGAGGTGGAATGACATGAGCATTACTGCAGACAATCCCAAGTCACACCACTGACACCTGTCAGTCCCTACAGGGTAGAGTGTGTTGGTCAAAAACCCTAACACTCTGGGAATTTCTTGGTATTTTTACTCCAGGTTTTCAACATGGGCTTTTTGTGATCCCACCACATGAACAGTGACACTATCAGTTCGTTAGCTGAAAGGTAATTTTGCACTGCGACTGTGCCATTTGGCGCCACAGGTGCGAAAACACATTTCGAACAGGATGTGAAAAATGACAGCTGTACTGTTGATGAGGAGGTGTAAAAAATGGCAATGTTGAAAATCTGGAGTGAAAATATATAAAAAAACTGGTGAAGTCATGAGTGTGTGTAGAAACAGCGCAATGCACACCCGTAATGTAATTAGTTTTGAGATTTTTTACAGTAGATTGTCAACACAGGCATTTTGGGACCTTCGCTCATGAACAGTGTCACAGTGATTTTCTTAATCTGTCCCGAACACTGATTTCCCACAGTGACCATGCTATTCTGAGCTGGAAGTGCGAAAACACATTTTGACCACGGTGTGAAAAATAACAGCTGTACTGTTCATGAGGAGGTGTGGAAAAATGCCAATGTTGAAAATCTGGACTGAAAAGATTACAAATTTGTGAACTTACAAAGGTGCGTGGAAATTGCAAAATGCACGCTCGTAACACAGCCATTTTACGGACTTTTGTCACCAAATTTTCAACATAGCCATTTTAAGACCTCTGCTCATGAACAGTGTCACTGTGATTTTCTTAATCTGTCTCAAGCAATGATTTCACACCATGCCACTGTGCGCTACATGTGTGAAAACATATTTCTGGTGAGATGTGAAAAATGACAGTTGTACTGTTCATAAGGAGGTGTGGTAAAATAGCAATGCTGGAAATCTGGAGTGAAAATATTAAAAATGCTTGAAGTTACGAGTGTGCATAGGAACTGTGCAATGCACACTCATAAAACAAGTCATTTGGGGGAATTTTTTCAACAAATTTTCAACATAGGGTTTTTGGGGGGCCTACCTCATGAAGTGTGACACTGTCATTTCATTAATCAGTCTCGAAAGGTGGTTCCACGCGGTGACTCGAAATCAGCACCGGGACGAATAACAAAATGACAGTGACTGAGTTCATGAGTGTGGGGTCCCAAGAACCCCTATGTTGAAAATTCCAGAAAAATTCCCAAAATGGATTTAGATACGTACCTAAAGTTAAAACATTTATGCCATTATATAGCTTACCGCATTTCTTCAGTTCGTGGTCGGCTTTGAAGAGTGCAGACGTGTTCCCGGTCCACCGAAGATCTTCACGCTGGGCTCCCGAGGTAGGTATGGGGTGGGGGGTGTGTGGGGAGGTGGGATACGCAGAGGGTAGGCGCAGGTTGGGGGAGGGACCACTGGAATCAATGAGGGACCATTTTCTAGTTTACAGGTTTATTTAAAAAAAAATTGTGGGAAGGTTTTCTCTTTTGCAGGGACATTTAATTTTGACATGCTGGGGTGGGTTCCCAGCATGCCACCTGAATGTTTGGGGGGCTGTAGCCGACGGGGGATTGGGCACCCCGGCACACAAGAAATTGGGGGGGGCATTATGCTGATGGGGAGTGGGCTCTCCCATTGGCAAAAGTACCAGGAAGAGGGCATACCGACAGGAGGATTGGCCACCCCTGTCAGCACATACAAGTGCAGGGGTGGTGGCAAGAGCTGAGGGGGATTGGGCACCCCTCAGCACACAACAAATTTGGGAGGGGGGGACATTATGCCAACGGGGAGTGGGCTCTCCCATCAGCAAATTGTACTGGAAGGGGGCATGCTGACAGGGGGATTGGGCACCTCGTCGACTTTTTTTTTTTTATTGAAATGCTTCACCAGGAAGGCAAACTGAATGGCAGGCAGTGGCTTTCCGTCAGCTTCCTGGGGACTGTGAGAGACCGACGGAGAAGATGTCACCATGGGGACACTAATCAGTTGTTTTGGTAGCTTGTAATACACCAAAACAGCTGATTGTGTGGTGATGTGGCCTGAATTTTCTGACGCATTTAGGCATTCTCACTAACTGCTGAAAGCAATGTGTTTCTTGCACATGCGTGCAAGCAACACAAAAAGGAGCGATGACAGGGGGCAGCCCTGGCGGGCTCTTCTATGCAGCTGAAAGGGAGGGGAAATATCCTTATTAGTCAGGACTCTGGCAATGGGGGCACTGTAAAGTGTGGAGACCCATCTCTGAAAGAAAGGGCCAAAGCCATATACAGTAGCTTGAGCACCTCGTGGAAATAACCCCATTCTACAGAGTCAAAGGCTTTGGAAAAATCAATGGCTAAAGCTGTCATGGGTATTTTGGATTGCAGGGCCAACCATTTGAGGTCAAGGAGAAGCCTGAGGTTGTCTGTCCCAGATTTCCCCTTGGTGAACCCTACCTGGGAGGGGTAAACGATGGATGGGAGGAATGAGATCAGGTGGTTGGCAAGCATTTTGGCTGCCAATTTTGTATCCATGGAAAGAAGCGAGATGGGCCTAAAATTTACACAATCCAGGAGATCATTTTATTTTTAAGGAAGCAGGGTAACCATAGCCTCTCTCTTTGTAGGGGGAAGGGAGTTGACCTTGTGGGCCTCATGTAATGCCTTAAAAAGAGGCTCTGAGATCTCTTCTAACAGGAGGTGATACAATTTGACTGTGATCCCATCAGGACCCTGGGCCTTCCCGTTGGCCATTTGGAAGATGGCAGAGTGCAGCCATCATCTGAAAATGGTTGCTCCAGCGTTGCCATAGCCTCTTTGGAAATGTGCAGCAACTTGGTGGAGGAGCAGAACACTTTTAAGGCCTCTGAGAAGTGCTCAGAGTCTGCTCCGGCCCAGGATTCATGCAGTGCCTGATAAAATAGGCTCATGGTCTTGTTAATACCTTTGGGGTCTGACACGATGGAGCCTGAGGCATTCCTCAGGGCATGGATCTGGGAGGCAGCCTGCTGCTTCTGAAGCTGGTAAGCCAGCAGCCTACTTCCCTTGTCTACCCCTTTCCTAATATGTATGCTTAGTTCTAAGCAACTGCCACTCAGCTTGCCTCTGCTGTATACTATTGATCCAATATTTAAAGCCTGTAATGAAAGTGACCAAAGAGGTGTCTCTGTATGAGGAGGGAGAGGCTTTAAACTGGGCTTCTAGTAGGGACAGCTCTGCCTACAGGCACTCCAACTCTTCCTTCTGGGCTTTGTTTTTAGCCGTGGAGTATGAGATAATCCTGCCTCTGAGTACTGCCTTAAAGGCCTCCCAGACAGTGCCCACACTAACCTCCCCTGCCCCATTATTTAAAAAGTAGTTCTTGGCTTCGGCCTTGATGCTTGCTTGAAACTCCTGGTCCTGTAATAGGAGGGGACTGCATCTCTACCTGGTACTTCCTGAGTGTTGATCAGTGGGGAGATAGTCTAACAGTATGGGAGTGTGGTCGGAAATCACTACATTATGAATACAGATATCGCTGATGCCATGGGCCGCCATACAGTTGGCCAGCCAGAAATCAATACGGTTGTGGGAGTTGTGTACTGGGGGGAAAAAGGTGTAGTTCCTACTATCCGAGTTGTCCCTCCGCCAGGGGTCAGTGAAGCCCTATTCCTCCATTAGCTCCTGTAGAGCTGCTCTGGCTTTGGGATGGGATTGGGGGGTGGGTTTGGATTTGTCCAGAAAAATATCTAACACAAGGTTAAAGTCACCCCCAAGGAGAATTCGGGAGTCAGGGTGGTTTGTGATGAGTGAAGTAAGGGCCTGGCTGACTCCCAATATGGTCTCCGTTGAGTCAGAGTTGGGACCATAGATATTAATGACAATAGTGTGGCCGCCTAGGTGAGAAAACCTCACCAACACCCATCTACCCTGAGTATCAGTCCTAACCTCCTCTGCTGTCCATGTGGAGGCTTTATGGACAAGGATTGTGACCCCTTTAGATTTAGCGGGGGCCATACTGGCAATGACTTGGCCTACCCACATCTTGCAAAGCTACATAACAGACTTGGCAGTGAGGTGGGTCTCCTGGATAAGAGCTGTGTCCACCTTGAGAGAATGCAGATGTTGTAATACCTTTGTTCTTTTGACAGAGTGATTCAGTCCTTTCACATTCCAGGAGACCCACTGCATGATGCCAATCTTATAGGAGGACATCCCCAACCCCCCTAGTAACCAGACACCATCACCTACCTGAGAGTAGCTTGCAAAGAACAGGAAGAGAAGAAATTAGAGTACCTCAGTACCTCTCTCAGTATAAACTCAGACTTAGGAAGTTATAGAAGGATCCACAGAAAGGCACTTGTACTAGAGTGGGCAAGAAAACAAGCACAACGAACAGCTGAGTTGCAAAGGTTAACCAGTCAAATAGTACTTGAGAACAATTAAAACACACAGAAAGCATCCTATGTATGAGCTGAGTAACTTGTGTAACCACTACGAGTGGGGAAGTAAGCACGTTAAGGGGCACCTGAATACAGGGGGCTCCCAGCAATGCTAGTTCACACCACTCGGGGGGGGGCTAGAGAGAGGGTCAACAGTCAAAACAAAGGACCCATCCCTACCTAGATTTATACACTGCAGTGAGTGATCCAGAGAATGAACAGTAGGAGGAGGAGAATAGGAGATGAGGTGAAAGAGGAGGAGGGAGAGGTAGGAGCGGGGAGGGGAAGCCCTGACTGCCATGGTTTTGGGGCATACTCGCCCTAAATAAGGTTCAAAATAAGAGCCACCATGGGATATCCCTGACAGCTACAATACGAAAGCCAAGCAGGCTAGTGCATGCGTCAAGTACCAGAGGCTAGCTCCCCAGCCTAGATTATGGTAATTTAATCAGGTCCAGGGTGTCTGCTGAGTTCAGGAACCATAGAGAACCGGACCAAAATGCCATAGAGGGAAGTATCCCAATGCATGGGGGGGCAGCGACCCTCTCTGGTCATACCGGGTTGCTCGGGGGTAGTCGCAATGTGGGCAGGGGGAAGAGAACAAAGTCTCCACCTGATAGTAACACATGAGGCCCAGTGCATCAATTTCTACTGCTGAACAAAGTAAGGAGGTTAATATCTGGGACTCCCCTTCAGAGCCATAATTGTCTGGGGCCATTCCCTCTATTGTACTGAGGGATGAAGAGGGAGTCCACCCACATCAGAAACATTCAGAAGGTCTTACAATATGAGTAATAACATAAACAGAATATACAAAACCTTTCAACCATCTGGGTTCATGGGCGGAGGTATCACAGGGGTAACATCCTATGGGGAGCAATGCTGGAGGCCCTTAACCACAGCTGCACCAAAGGAAATGAGCCCTGGCTTTATAGGTGGGCTTTTGGCTTCTTCCTCCCTAGCCATGCGCTCTGATTCCACTGCCCAGTCCGGGGGCAAGGATATCCATTTCTTCGGTGTTTCCTTCACTCGGTGCTGACTCCTCCTCTTCGGGTGCATCATCCCGTCTGGGTAGTTTGGCAGGGGGGGAGGTGGCTGTCCGATGCTCAGTTTGCCTCCTCTTGCCATGGAGCTTCTGCCTGTGCCCAGATGAACGAGGGCCTGCTGGTTGCCTGGAGTCTGATGCCAGCGAGTGGGAGGGCGTAGGGTGTGGTGGAGTAGGGAGAGCAAGTGGATCAGAAAAATTAAGCTGACCGTTCGAGCTGGACCTGGGGAGTAGAGAAGTTTGCCACACCATCCTGCCCTGTATATCATCCCCTTGAAACTGCATCCCTTCTGTCTGGTGCCTCCTAGACTGGTCATGCCCCCCCGGGACCCAAGGCTTTCTGGGGGATGTAGTGCTTTGGAGAATGTTAGGCCAGCACTTAGCCAACCAAACCTTGACCTCTTGAGGAGATTGTGCCAGTAGCTCCTTTCCATTTTTGGCCACATATAGCGAGGTGAGGCATTTGAAGTTGTATTTGAAACCAGACTGAGCTAACAGTTTTTTGATGGGAATATACGCCTGCCGTTTAAATGCCTCCTCCTGGGAATAGTTCCGAAAAAACAAAATTTTTGCTCCCCTCCAAGTTATTTTCTCCTGGTCCCTAGCCACTTTTAAATGTTTCTCCTTTGTGGAATACCGGAGTATGTAGACTATAATGGGCTGAGGGGGAGAGGTGTGAGGGTCCAATTTGGAAAAAAGTCTATGGGTGCACTCCACCTCCTCTGGATCTCTCCAACACTCTCCGAGCAGCCTGGGTATCAATTTGTTTAGAAACCTTTCCATATTTGGACCCTCAGTACCCTCAGGAATGCCCAAAATCTGGATGTTGTTCCGGCATCCATGGTTCTCCTGGTCCTTGGCCCTCTCCCACAGTTTATTTAGCCTGAGTTTGTGGTCATGTAGGCACCTGAGAAACTGGTCCTGGTGCTCTTCCAAAGCCTCTGTGCACTGCTCCATTACATGGACCCTGTCTTACAGGTCCCTGTCTGTAGTAATGTCCCGGTAAGGGCAGCACAGATGCCATCTACCCAGATAAATAAAGTCTCAAGCATTCGGGTAATGTGTGTCAGGGAGTCGCAGACTGGAGTCTGCTGTGATGCTCCATCTAGGGTAGCGGTGGTTTAGGCGGCACTCAGCACAGGGGAGGATTTGGCCATGCTCCTGGTTGCTGCTTGAAGAAATGAGTGCTCCCAAATCCAAGGTGTCCAGATGCCAAGTCGAATGGGGACCAGTCAGGTCCTGCCTCCAGTTAGAAACCCCTCGATCAAGAAGGCATAGGCAGCACTGGTGTCTGCTGTGGGACTGGGGCTGTGCGGCCTACTAATATCTGAGCCCACGAGGGATCAAGCGGCCATTCAAGATTCACATACGGGGAAGAAAAAATAGCTAAGTCAGTCGGGGGGAGTTAGTTATTATACCCCCATCGATCGGGGAGGAGAAAGAAGTCTCCGGTCACATCGGATTCTCGCATCTTACCTGGTGCGGGATGGAGCATAGGGTTTTGCCTGCCATCTTTCACTCATGCAGGCCACGGCCCCCCCAGTCCCCCACTTTGATTTGTCTTACTGTATTTTGTCCACCTCTAAGGCTGCTTATATAATTATAGAATTGCTTTTTATTGTCTGTCGTTACAGTTGCCATTTTGTACTCATCTGCCGTAACCTTTTTTTTCAGTTTTTTACAGTTGTTGTTTAGTTTTAAATATTTGATCCTAGCTTCCTCTGTTTGTTTCTCTTTATACTTTCTTGGCTCACTGGCTGCTTGATCTAGATTTTTATTCAATATTACATCCAAAAAGTATTTTTCCTGTGATGTTACTCCAGATAATTTATCCATTCGATACCTGGATAATAAAATCCCTGACCAACATGTAATTACCTTCCACCTCCAGCTGTTCTATATGTTTAATGAAATTATCATGCTCCTACTCCTTATTTTGATTGGGTGGCATGTAAAACACACCAATCATTACTTTTGTGCCATTTATATATAGTTCAGCCCAGACATTTTTGTCCTATTTTTTTTTTTTTTTCATTTATGACCTGAATTTCATTGGCCCTAATATTCTCTGTGACATATAAAGCCATGCCTCCTCCTTTTTTTGTGTTCTCTCTTTATGGATGTACTGCTGATTCATGAAGATAGAACAACACGGGGCCCAAGCTGCTTTACACAAACAGTTACGGCGCACACAACAGACACACAAGGAGCTTGGAAAATCATGACAAAGTGTTTAATGACACTGGCGGTCAAACCACTAATGGAGTTACATATAAGGCCCAGGGTAAAATAGGCATTCTTTCAGTACAGAGACTAAGACCCCAATGTTATGTTGTGCTCTACTGTTTCATCTTTGTGGGTGTGCGCTGGTACTTTTTTTCCTATGGTGCTTCCTGCCTTACTCTAAAGTTGGAAGTTCAAGTGCCATGATGCCATGATGTCCTCCTGGTGCAGCTTTCTGAATGGGAAAAACTGGACCAGTATGCAGGGTTCCCAGTTTTGAGCTTCAGGTTGCTGGGGTGGGGAGGCAGGGGTCTGTAGAACCTGTATTTAGTCTTCGTTTTGGGAGGGCAGCAGCACTAGTAGTAATATATATTTATGTGAGACTTTAGGGATCCAGCTCAGAGTCGTGGAGGGCTGAGACACTGGATGCCTCACCTGCTGCCACGCCAGCGACCCAGATTCAGGAGTGGGCGTGGGTTGCTGGGGACTGGTCGGGGGAGGGGAGAGGATCAAGCACCTGCAGCAAAGCTTTCCTCTCCTGGGAAGGGGTGGCATGCCATGCTGCTGTTAATTGCCACTGAGTGGAGGCTTTTTGGCAGTGCAAGCATGGTTGATGTCATAGGGAAGGTGCCACAGTTCTGACACACATCATGTTCTCTTGTCTGTGCCATGGCAAGGGGGCATGGGAGAAACTGGAAAAATGTGGTGCTGACCTCATCAAGCCCTATCTGCTATCCTCTGACCTGTGCTACCACTGGAACAAGCCCCCTCTTTCTGAATATGTTCATGGGGGGAGGGACCCTCCCTCTCCAGGCCCCACAAGTAGGGGTAGTCTGTGAGGAAAGTCGAAGGGGTGGGTTGGAGTGAGGTAAGTTCCAAGGAGGTGGTTGCTGCTTTGGGGAGGCGGAGAGCGGTAATATTCAATATTTCACCCCAAATTTACAATGTAGCTATATCTTTACAGCACCCTATGAATGTGACAGCTGTCATTTTCAAATCCTGCCCAAAATGTTTTGTTTTACATCCCAAAAGGTGATTTTTACAGTCCCTGCCTGAAATCACCTTTCGGACAAAAGCTGAAAATTTTCTCTGACCTTATTCAGGAGGCGGGGTCATAAGAAGACTATTTTTTAAATTTGGTCTAACAATATTAAATAAAACAAAGTTATGAGGCTATGTTGAATTTTACAAATGCAGGCTCATAACTTTAGTAATATTCAATATTTTTACCCCAAATTTTCAACATAACCATTTCTTTACAGCACCTCATGAATGTGACAGCTGTAATTTTTAAGCTCCTGCCCAAAATGTATTTTTTACATCCTGAAAGTTGATTTCCCAGTCCCTGCACAAAATCACCTTTAGGCCAGGAGTTGAACATTCTCCCTGCTCTTCGTCATGAGGCAGGGTCATAACAAGGCTATACTAAAAATGGGCAGATAATGGCTAGGCTGTACACTCAAGCATATGAATATTGTGACAGAAATGGGATTAATTGTTTTAAATGGGATTAATTGTTTGGGTTTACTGAAACTATTTTTCTGGTTTTCTGAATCTCACCAGAGGTTTTGCTTGGCATACTAACAACAAGGGAAAAACATTAGGATTCTATGTCACTAGCAGGCTAGGCCTCTGGACAAGGTAATGAATATCAGAGAGTAGTGACCAAGATGGGTGGATGCACACACACACACGCGCACACACACACACACACACTTTAAAAAGATTGGTGCATTTAAATACATACTGGTCGCAGAATTGATCTAATTGGACATTTATAGGTTTTTAAGCTGATTGGGGCAATTAAATACAGGCATGTTAAATGTTTGGTGAATTCAAATGAATGACCTAATTAGAGAGTTTCAGCTGTAGGCTTTAAATTCAGAGAATTATTTGCAAGAGGAGCTTTTTGTCTGGGAACCTCTGTGATAAGCAGGGCCTGTCATCCACTGTAAGAGTCAAGGAGGAGTTAAAACAAAGTGGACAAGGCAATGGGACCAGAATGGATATATCCTAGAATATTAAAGGAACTATGGGAGGCACTGGCGGCACCACTGGCAGTCCTGTTCAACGAGTCACTAGATACAGGAGTGATTCCAGAGGACTAGAGGAGGGCAGATGTAGTCCCTCTTCACAAAAGTGGGCGTAAGGAGGAGGCGGGAAACTATAGACCAGTCAGCCTCATCTCAATAGTGGGAAGAATTATGGAATCACTACTTAAAGGAGAACTCCATTGAAACTGACTGTATGCCATTTCTCACTGTAAAAGCCAATATCTAAACACTGGCTTGAATTCTGTAACTGTTAGATCTCTACATGCTTTTTAGTTGTCCTAGTCAACATTTCTGATTCACACAAAAGTGGTGAGCACCACTTTACTGTAGAATTGTGTGATGTAGTTTATGTCCCTTGTTCAGCTCTTCCATTGTTGGCACAATGCATTCATGTTCTAGTACAGAATTTTGTGGCTAAGTGAGACATAAAGTACATAATAAAGTTCCAAAATGGCACTTAATATCAGAGTGCAAATCAGAAACACCCACTTTGTTCACTAAAAAGCCTGAATAGATGGAGCAATAACAAGTTGGAATCAGTACTTAAAAAACAGCTGCTCCTAGGGGAAACAGTTTACAGATTCAGTGCAGTTCTCCTTAAAGAAAGGATTGTGGAACACCTTGAATCCAGTGGAGCACAGGATCTGAGACAGCATGGATTCACTGTGAGAAGGTCATGTCAAACAAATCTAATTGATTTCTCTGACTGGGTGACTTGGGAAGTGGATCAGGTGGGAGCAGTGGATGTGGCCTACCTGGATTTCAGTAGGGTCTTAGATACTGTTACATATAGAAGACTTGTGAACAAGCTTGGCAGCCTGGGAGTGGGTCACTGGGTGATAAACTGGGTTAGGAACTGGTTCAGTGATAGAAGATGGAGGGTGGTGGTAAATGGAGCTCAATCTGAGGAAATGAATGTGACCAGTGGGGTGCCACAGGTATCAGTTCTGGGGCCAATCCTGTTTAATGTCTTCATAAGTGACACTGCAGAGGGGCTGGAAGGTAAGGTGTGCTTCTTTGCTGATAACACCAAGATCTGCAACAAGGTGGATACTCCAGGACGGATGGAAAAAATGAGGAGGGACCTAGGTAAACTGGAGGAATGGTCTAGAGTGTGGCAGCTGAGATTCAATGTGAAAAAGTACAAAATCATGCATTTGGGGTGCAAGAACCCAGGGGAGGATTACATGATGGGGGGGAGATACTGACAGTCATCAAGCAGGAAAGGGATTTGGGGGTTATCATATATGGTGACCTAAAGGTGGCCAAACAATGTTGCAAGGCTGTGAGAGCCAGTGGGATGCTGGGGTGCATAGGTAGCGGTATCGCCAGCAGATGAAAGTAGGTAGTGATGCCACTGTACAGATTATTAGTAAGACTTCATTTGAAGTACTGTGTCCAGTTCTGAGGCCACATCTCTGTAAGGAAATAGACAGGGTGGAGGCAGTTCAAAGAAGGGCAACAAAGATGGTGCAGGGCCTGCACCAAAAGTCATATAAGGAAAGACTAGGAGACCTCAATATGTATAACCTGTAGGAGAGACAGGGGAGATGGGATAGAAACCTACAAATACTGTATCTAAAGGGCATAATTAGGGTACCGTAAAGTAGCATCTTTCAGAAAAGGAGATGTTCTGGAATGAGGGGACATGACATGAGATTAGAAGCAGGTAGACTAAGGGATAAAGTGAGGAAGTATTTCTTCATGGAAAGGGTGGTGGATGCATGGAATAGACTCCCAGTGAAAGTGGTGGGGCAAACACAGATGGGGATTTCAAAAATGCATGGGACAGGCATAGGGGAATCCTAACGGTAGGAATGAGAAGGTAAAGCTGGAGATCAAGTAGGGTCTGTGACTTTAGCCATAGGTAGGAAAAATGGGCAGACTGGATGGGCCTAGCAATCCTTATCTGCCATTTGCTTTTATGTTTCTATGATGCTGCAGGTGGAGGGCTTTATAGCCCCTGGAAGGTCTAGTATTTCCCAGTATTGCCCACCCTGGAGAGTATTATTGTGTTTAGAAAATGGCCCATAGAGATGGCTGGCCCGCCGCTGCAGCGGTTGGATTTCCGTTTGCAGCGTTGGTGACCTGGGTTTGGGAACAGACCTGGGTTGCTGGAGGGTCGGCCGGGGGAGAAGGTTGGAGCATCTCACGGACTGCTCTCCTTCACCTGGCGGAGGGTGGGGGGCACCGCAGCTACTGGGGCTTAACAGAATTCAGGGGGTGGGGCAGATGCAGGATGTCATTGCACGTCCCCGCCTCTGGGGGGGACAAAAAAACACCCTTCTTCCACCGCCTTGATAACGCCCGCTCCAGCTGCATTGGCTCTCAGGCCGACTCCCACCTCTCCCACGTCTGCAGCACCCTTGGTTCAGAGTGCTGTGACCCCACCCTGGAGGGTAAGCCAGGATGGCTAATATGAGTAGCCGCAGCCGGAGTCCGTGACTACTGGGCAGATAGTCCTGGCGGTAGGGATAAACGGGGCAAAAATACAGAATTGAAAAAAAAAAAGAAAAAGGCATTTAAAAAATATATATACAGCTAATAATATATATATATATATATATGTGTGTGTGTATATATATATATATATATATATATATATAGGGGATGATGCATGGCCGACTGAAGATATCATATTTATCTTCACGGGAGGCCAATGATATCATATCATCTCACAGTGGCGAGCCACGGTGAATATATTGATGTCATTGGCCTCGGTGAAGAATTGATCTCAATCGGGCCATATCATATTCTTTATACAAACACATGTTTGGGTCCACATGCAACACAGTGCCCTATATATGCCAACAATACCACAAATGAGATTTTACTTAGAAAAAATTGTGGTTGATCTTGGCAGCTTATTTATAAATCTTTGTATTTATGTTGTTGATTCTGCTGTTATTTTACAATAAATAACAATTTAAAAACATATCCGGCTGATCCTGCCACTCTGTGTTTTAGTAACTGTAAATAGCACTTTCACTCCCCCCCCCCCGAAAATGTAGCATGAGCGAGCATATCAAGCAATACACAGAAGGAGCTGACAGAGATTTACAGTGCAGCTTCTGTGTCAGAAAAGTACTGTAGACTGAGTTTTTTGCTAAACTGACTTTTTATTTTCTTGAAGAAGCTGCCAACAATGCCTAGAGTAGGGGAGACTGAGTCAGTCGGCAACTTTAGAATAGCAAAGGAAACGTGACCGTCCGCTACTATAGCAACGCCGCCCCGCTTTCTTTCTGCTGTTCTGAAGGTGTCGACATGTTCAGTCTCCGTCTTAGTACTGTTGGCATCTTCTTCAAGAAAATAAAAGTCGATGAGCAAAAACACAGTCTACAGTACTTTTGAGAGAGACTGCCGCGCTGTAAATGTCTAGTTATTGCTTCTGTGTATTACGTGATACACTCAAGCTACATTTTCGCAGGGTGGTGAGTGAAAGCATTATTTAGAGTGGCAGGATCAACCAGATATGTTTTAAAATTGCTATTTATTTAAAATTCATGGCAGGATCAGCCAGATTAGGACTGTGGCGATGTCTTGGGGGTGTAGGACAGTCTTACACTTCACAGAGGTATTATATAACGAAGTGAAATCCTTTCACTTTTACTTCTATGGCGTATAGGAACATAGATATCTCCATGATGTATGGGAACATGGAGATATCACTATAACGACTATGGGAACATGAGATGTCAGTGATATCTCCACTGCCTGCCTGTGATACAAGTTTTATCTGTGTTTTTATCCCCAAACATGTGTTGTATAAATATATATATATATATACCTGTATATATATATATATATATATATATATATATATATATATAATCACAGTCACTTCTATGTTAAACCCCAAAGTTTGCACCTTAATAACTTTGCAACCATTTGTCCACTTTACCTGAACCTATGCATGCCTGACGTCAAACCATAGGTCTCTGGATTTGGAAAGTTTCGTTTTGGTCAGATGTACGCTTGCGGAACTGTAAAGCGTTCAAAAAGTGAAAATTGCCCAACATTTGCGCATTTTTCAGTCAGGCATAATGGCCTGAAGAGTGCATCTGAGTGGATTCAAATTTGCTTGTCAATATGTGGCCTGGGTTGAACTGGTGCCTTTTGAAGATTTGGTAAAAAAATATTAATCTGTTCAAAAGTTATGAAAATTTTTCATGCCCCATTTTAGCCTATGGGAAAATTTATATGTGCATTGCGAAAACATTTTTTTGTGCTCGACAACATATTGTTGTGCCCCAAAACATTCCATTATAAAGTACAGAGATGTCACAAAAACATTTTTGTTGTCATGAAAGCATTTTTGTTGTCGCAAAATCAATGCTCAACAACACTATCCCATGTGTTGTTTTCTTTGTCACTTCATTGTGCCAAGGTGGATTGTGCTTTTGGGCTGAAATTTGCAGGGTGGCAAGCCCTGATCCCACAGATGTGCCTTTTGGTGGTTTAGTCCCAAATCATTCAATGGGCCCATAGTAACAGCATTCTGAAGTTGAGAAATTTCTCATAGGATGACATTGTGGTGCCTTCACTGCCTTTCGGCACCCGTATCTCGAAAATGATTCGGGATATGGATTTTTCACTACCCACGCCTTAGTAGGAAGTTTTGAAGTCATAGATTACACCTACAGTGGAATTTTTTTCATAGCTGCTACAGTTACTGATATATTGCCAAATAAGTGTTACAAGGGTTACTTTACAGTACTATGTGGCTTCTGTATAGCTCCGTATTTAAGTGTAAGTGAAAGCGCAGGCCTGGAGGGCCCGCTCTCCCTCAAACACATACCACTAACCACTTACATTACACTTTCTCAAAAAGAAAGGAAATTCATTGCAAAAAACTCTGTTAATGCATCAGTTAGGGTTGATGTCACAGTGACAAAAGTTTGGAAATTCGATGTTAGAGTTACCATCCCTACCACCCCCCTCCACCCTACAGGCACCAACAGGCATTGGGGCATGCCATGGGGTCATCAGATTTAATTATCACCCCATTCTCCTATACTATAGAGTATCAGCTTGTTTACACATGAAATGGGGCGAGAGTTGGGCCTGACGACTCCATGGCACAGCATTCCGAAGTTGAGAAATTTCCCATAGGATAACATTGAGGCACCCATGGCACCTTTCGGCACCTGTATCTTGAAAACAATTCAAGATACAGATTTTTTGGCACCCACAGCTTAGTCTACTGCACACGTGGAGGGTTGCAAGTCATGATTACAACTGCAGTTTAATTTTTTTCATAGGTTGTACGGTTATTGAGATACTGTGCAATCCACTTATAACGGACACTGATGTTCAAATACAAAGTGCCTGTTATATGGCTCGGTCATTGTAATGAAAGTTAAAAAAAAAAAAAGTGTTTGCGATAAACAATTTCACAGCAAATGAATCAATGACACCACACCATACAGTGCTAAGAGTAAATACATACACACAGAGAAAGCTAGCAATTACAACTCCATTAGAACTGATTTCAATCTTACTTGAAGAAGTCAGAGATTTTACTCTGTCATTTAGTTTTCTTGCTATAAATTGCCCAAACCCTCTGTACAATAGAGAGCGCACACCAGTCCGGCTCCACATCGGCATTCTGCTCCATGGCTCTTCTCAAAGTCAGCAATGCATTACTAACATCGACTGCTGTTACCATCACCTCCGGCTCCTCATCCTATTCAATGCCATCCTCCGCTTCCACATCCTTGGTGAGCATACTGCCCACAACTTCACTGATGTCATCACAGTGGTTTCTCCTCCCCATCAGCTAGGATACACAGTTCATGAAACTCCTCTGCTGTCATTCCATCGATGGTTGGCACACTCTTCTCGTTCTCTGCAATCAGGTCTAGGTTGGCAGATGGTGCATTTGAAGGACCCTCTCCTGGGTCATTATGGTCAGTTGGGTGAGTAAAGTCAGCTTTGTGAAAACAATGCCGGATTGTTTGTGCAGTCACAGCATCTCAAGACTGTTTTAACAGTCTGACAGCATCCAGCAACGTAATTCTTTTGACACAACCTGCTGACATAAGGAGTGTTTCTTGGCAGCTGTCAATTGCGTCCAACACTCTCTTGCACATACACCAAACATAATGTTGTTTAAAGCTGTAAATTATCCCCTGGTCAAAGGGTTGGACGAGACATGTAGTGTTAGGTGGGAGGAAAATTAAAGTTATGTTGTGCAGTCCAGGGACATTCAGGTGGCCACAGAAATTGTCTAAAACAAGAGTGATCTTTCATCCATGGAATTTCTGTCCCACAATCTAAGCCATTCTGTGAAAATTAAAGAAGTTATCCATGCAGATTTGTTCAAGCTATAGAAGATAGGTAGGTGATTAACCCTTGGGAAGCAGCATGGGGAAGCTGATTTGTGCACCACAGCCAACTCTGTTTTCTCTGTCCCATCCAGATTACAGCACACAAGCACAGAGATTCTTTCTTTAGCTTTTTTTTGCCCCATCAGCGTCTCACTTTTAAAAGCGTCCCATGTTCAATGCATCGATAAAACAGCCCGATCTCATCACAACTTTTGTTGCTGTGACATCAATCCTAATTGATGCATTAACAACGTTTTATGCAATATATAATGAATAAAAAAGTATTAAAGTTTTGAGGAAAAGTATTTCCTGGATAACTAATAGAGGGCGCTACTGTTTTTTATCATAGTTTTTTCCGATGAGGATCTCTTGCAGCTTATGGTTCTTTGCTACTTTGTCCCTTCCCCCCCACACAGACAGAACAGTGATTAATATGTTTATTTGGTCGATTTTATCAGTGCCTACACAGGAGAGGGGAATGCAGTCCTGAGGTTCATGTGAAGTGAGGTAATTTTTTTTTCTGTTTGAGATCATCTTTTGTAATGTGTCCTGAGTCTCCACTGCTGGTTTCAAAACAAAACATCTTTTGAGATGGAGCGTGATCAGTAATGAACTAGGCAGTTCAGGAAACTGATACCATTTGAAAGAAAAGAAAGTTTTGTATTGTTTCTGTGTCTTTTTTTATTTAATTTTGTTAGCAATGTGGCTGAATGGGGGAATACTGTGAACTGTGGTAGCACAGTGCTGTGAGGAAGACAGCTTGTATCGTGGCGGTTGTGTTAAATGCTGTTACATTTATTTTTCAAAACCAGGGATGTTTTTAAGTTATTGAAAGAAACAATAGCAGTAGAGTTGCAGGAGGGTTTATGTTAGTGTCTGTGTGTGTGTCTGTGGTGGGTCTGAGTCTATTTTTTCTTTTGCTTAGTGAGCATAAACAAATAATAATAATAAATAATAAATGTTATTTGACATAGCGCCTTTCAAACATCAAGGCACTGCACAATCAGCTAAAACAAAACACAAAAAATACAGATAAAATCAATGGAATTCAGTGTAAGTTTTTCCCCAACAAATATGTCTTTAGTGCCTGCTTAAATCACCTCACTGTCCTGCACTCCCGAAACTGACGGGGCAGAGAATTCCAGAGGGTAGGTGCCACAAACCCAAAGGCACGCGCCCCAGATGACTTTAAACTTACCCTTGGAATCTCCAGCAACCCCTCATCAGCTGAGTGGAGCTGTCGCAGAGGGGTGTAAGGAACCAGAAGCTCTTTCAAGTAGTCAGGACCCTGTCTGTGTAAGGCTTTGTAAGTCAACAGACCTATCTTAAAGGTGATCCGCCACTGAATAGCCAGCCAGAGCAGATTGCGCAGTACCACGGTGATATGCGTTCTCCTAGAAACTCCAGCCAACAAACATGCTGCAGCGTTCTGCACTAGCTGCAAGTGGCAGTTATCAACACCAGGAAGCCCTAGGTAAGGGAGTTGCAGTAGTCAAGGCGCGATGTCACAAATGCGTGGACCAAGACAGGCAGGTCGCTGGACGGAACAAGGTGCTTGATCCTAGCAATGTTCCTAAGATGGTAAAAGGCCAGCTTGATGACTGCCAAAACCTGATGATGAAGGGTCAGGCCATCATCAAGCACCACTCCTAGAGCACACACCCATTCAGAGGTGAGAATCTGCCCCCCCCCCCAGGACTAAACTGGAGAGGAGCTCAGTCCTCAACCCCTCTGTCCTACAACCTGGGTCCACTACCAAGACCTCAGTCTTTCCTGGGTTCAACTTTAAACCACTGGCACTCATCCAGTCTTGGACTTCTATGAGGCAGCTGTTCAGTACTGAGACAGCACTAACCTGGTCGGGGCCAAAAGACAGGCAGAGCTGGGTGTCATCAGCGTAGCAGTGAAACCTCAGTCCACACCATCTTATAACGTCTCCGAGGGGCAGCATGTACACTGCAAATAACATGCGGCACAGTACTGAGCTCTGAGGAACCCTGCAAGGCAGAGAGAAAGCCTTGGAAGAAAAAATATCTGAGACAACCATCTGTGTTCTACCGACGAGGAAAGATGTAAACATCTGAGAACTGACTCTGACAGCCCGCAGATGGGCCTGTGTCAAAAGCTGATGATAAATTAAGGAGAACCAAGATAGAATGGTGTCTCTGATCTCTCACCATCAGGAGATCATTGAGCACCCGAACCAGAGCAGTCTCAGTATTATGCCTCTTATGAAAACCCGATTGGAGAGGTTCGTATAAATTATGGATGGTTAGATGGTTCTCCAGTTGAGCTGCCACAAATTTCTCAATAACCTTCCCCACAAAAGGAAGATTAGAGATAGGCCTGTAGTTTGCTAGGTTCTTCAGGTCTAAAGAAGCTTTCTTCAGGAGGGGTGTCTCCACCCCCATCTTCAAGGAACTAGGAAACTCATCTGAGTCCAAAGAGCACCGGACAATCTGAGCTAAGACCGGGCCTATGATGTCACTACAACACAGAAGCAGGGAGGTAGGGCCTGGATCTAAACTACAGCAAGTGGGACGCATCCCCTGGATAATCCTCATAATATCCACGAACTCAGGCAGATCAAAGGTTCTCTAGGAAACTCCGGGTTCTGTGACAGGGCACCGACCAACAGCATCCCCCATACAGTGAAGTTGGTGGCACTCCTGCCTGATGTCAGCCACCTTATTCGCAAAGAAATAAGTGATCTCATCACACTCATTTTGTGAAAAGACTCAACAGAACTGCTGATTGGCTGGGTTGCACAGCCTGTCAACCATTCTGAAGAGTTGAGCCGGTCGGTTCCATGCAACACAATTTCCCTGGATAGGAATTCTGCCTTCTTACGGGAAATTTCTGTTTGTTAGAGTTTATAATGCTCCAACAAAATAAGGTGGTTGGTATCTAAAGCTGTCCTCTGCCAATGATGCTCTAACCTATGCCCCTGTCTCTGCAACTCCCTTAGAGTCCCATCAAACCATGGGGCCCCAGGGTGAAGCGGGAGGGGGTGAACTCGGACAGGAGCAATCAGATTGAGAGCTGAAGAAACGGTCCTATTATAGGCCATAACTAACTGCTCAGGATCTGTGCTAGTCTCATCCAACAGCGAGAGGTCAATTACCACCATTAGATCTTCAGGGACCACATCCCACAAAGGGTGATATCTGACCATCTCCACAGGGGCCAACCTACACAGGGGGGCCAAAAAATTAAACCCAATGGTGTAGTGGTTGGACCAACTGACAGGTTCCACCACCAAGTTGAAGGCCTCAACACCCAGGAGGAAAACCAAATCAAGGGAGTGACCACCATGGTGAGTAGCTGAGGAAACAGCCTGTGTAAAGCCCAGAGTTGTCATCACCTGGAGGAAGTGTTGACCAAAAAGTGAGGATTCATCATCAACCCAGGCATTGAAGTTGCCCAGAACCATCAGTCTGGGTGACTCCAATGCCATGTCGGTGGCAAAGTCTGCTACCTCCTGCAGGAACAGCTTCTCATCACCTGGTGGACGGTAGATGAGAGCTATCCTGCACCCCACACCAGCTACCACAGTACACCCAAATGACCTGGCCTCCTCAACTAGTACACCAGTTAGGCCCAATTTGGTCTTGAAAAATGGTGTCTAGTCTATTTTAAAATTTTAATTGGCGCAATGATACCACTTTCAACATTGTGGCATGCAGACAGTACTTGTTCTTCATAGGACTGCATCAAGAAATAGATGTCCACCTCTGCAATGTTGCCAGCCAATCAACTTTAAAGATTATTCTTTGCCATTTTCTAAAGCTAGAAAGAAAGAAAGAAAGAATGATGGGTGGATGGAGAGAAAGAGAGAGATAGAATATTTGCAAGATACTGCATTAATGCACCAGGTAGGGTTCAACATAACACCACAAAGATGGGGAAATGTGGAGTTAGGGGAAATGTTGTATTAGGGTTTCCAACCTTAATTACCCACCAACCAAGCAGTAAAAGGACAAGACTCTAAAGGTTTTATTTTTCAAGTTTATGATGTATGTACTGGAAAAATGGTAATAAAACTCTTACTGTAACTGCAAAAAAGGACAAGACCACACAAGCAACCACAGGCAGCCATTATCAGGTAAGTCAAACAAAATACAGCATACAAGGGTTTCCACACTCTTTGTCCTCTTAGGCCAACAAAAAGTAGTTGTTTTACTGTAAAATGATCTTTCAAAGGTAGCATTTAACTTTTTTGGGAACAGGGTACTCCTAAACAAAACTGCTACCCCTTGATAAATTTCTTGACCCCCTGGTGAAACCATTTTACCCACATTGCAACATTACTTCTGTCTGCAAATGCGCAGGCCCCCATGAAGCTTGTGCTTATACAGATACAGGCCCTGTGCTTATTCAGCCACAGATACAAATCCACGATGGTAGCACATCAATGCTATTGCATTTGTGTCATCTCGAAATAGGTGCATGTTACTAGTCTTACTTGATGATGGCTGTCTGTGGTTGCTTGTGTGGTCTTGTCCTTTTGCTGCTTGGGGGATGGGGAGTTCAGGTTGGAAATCATAATGCCACATTTCTCTACTTTTATGGCATTAAGTTGAACCCTAACTAGTGCATCAAGACAGTCTTTTACAAATAATTTCCTTTCTCTTTGAGATAGTGGAATCATATCCTTTCAGGACCTGCACGAACAGATGCAGGCACGCATGCACCAAGTGAAGAGCTTGTATGGTTTGTGAACTTTTGGACTCTCCAGACACTGCACTTACATGTGGCAATGAATGTCTAGGATTTGTGGAACTGTCTGGTGGGCTATGGAAGTGCATGGACCCATGAGACTGCAGATACAGCCAAGCAGGGCAAATAATCTATCTGTCTGCTGAAGCACTGAACCCTCTGATAGTCATGAGAGTAGAGGTACAGAGCCCTATGAAAAGAGAAAATTTCTCTTTACCACATGGTTCTTGGGTCCATGCGGGCAATCTTACACCTTCCCTTCCCTTCTTAGGCTGGAGGGTCCACATGACAGCACCATTCCCCAAGCATCAGTCCATCCAGCTGACTCTGTGAGCTTGCTCCTGAACTCAGCTCATGGGCATAGATCACAAAGCACTACCTGCTGGGGTAAAGGCTGGCATTACACAAAATGTTCCTTGATAATTATAACAAACAGATTTAGTTTAGTTGCCATATTGGTCCTTGTAAGAACAGATCCAGAAGCAAATGGTTTGATACCTTTTATTGGACCAATTTAGATGTTACAAAAAGAACAAAGTGCTTAAGTTCCTCAGATGCTTATGACAGTTATTTAGAAAATTCCATACTATTAACACCCAGCTCATACACAAAAAACCCAGAAAGAATTCTCATTGGTTTAAAATACTCATTTAAACCATAACAGCAGTTATTAAATGTTATGGTTTAAATGAGTATTTTAAACAAATGAGAATTCTTTCTGGTTTTTTTTATGTATGATTTGGGTGTTAATAGTATGGGATTTTCTAAATAACTGTCATAAGCTTCCGAGGAAGGACTTGGTTGGTCTGAAAGCTTAGGCACTTTTTTGTAACATCTAAGTTGGTCCAATAAAAGGTATCAAACCATTTGCTTCTGGATCTGTTCTTTATAATTATATAAATTTTTGACCCTAAATTTTCAAGATAGTTTTTGTCAATCCTACTTATAAACATTACATGTGTTATTTATAGCTTAGTTGCTGAAATATCATTTCACACCAAATGTGCGAAAACACATCTTGTCCAGGATTTGAAAAAATGTCGTCTGTCATGTTTATGAGGTGGGGGGATAGCTACGTTGAAAATTCAAGGTCAAAATATTGAAAATTAACAAAGTTCTAAATGTACATTGAAATATTTCAATTTTCACTCATAGCTTGGTCATTTTACCATATTCTTAAACCAAATTTTGAACATCCTTTTCTTATGACCCCACCTCATGAACCCAGTAGGTTAAAATGTTCAAGTCTGGCCTGAAACATAATAATTACACAGTGAGTGTTAGCTCACTTTTCAGCATGTATTTGAAAAATTTCACCTGTGTTGTTCATGAAATTGGATCCCAAAAAGGCCATGTTGAAAGTTTTGTGAAAAATATTGAAAATCAATGAAGTTATGAGTGAACACTGAAGTATTTCAGTGTTCGCTCACAACTTGGTCATTTTACCATATGTATTGACCAAATTTTCAACATAGTCATCTTATGACCTCACATCGTGAAGCCAGTAGGTGACAATTTTCAAATCCCTTCTGAAAGATGAGCTGGCGGAGTACCACAACATCACTTTTTTGGGATGGATTTTAACTTTAAACAAAACAAGATGGCGGCCATCACAATCTATAATTTTTTTCACTATCAATAATTTGTGATAAACTCTCATGAATGATGTTTTTATCATTTTTATCTGAGGCTCACCTAAATACCCTATTAAGCATGCTCAGAAAAAAAACTTAAAATCCTTATAACTCTGGAAATGTTTACATTTTTTCATGAAATCATTGAAAGGTACTACTTCAGCACATGCTGCTTCTACCCTGAAAGTCTTGTGAAAAATTCTGTACCGTGTAGGCTGTATGAGAGAACAAATAAAAAGTGTACTAAGTATAGGGAAAAATCTGCATTTTATTAAAAATTGATGCTTTGTATCTTGGAAGCTGCACAAGATGCCATCACGAAACTTTTCACACCTTGAGACCCAACTGGTCAGACTTTGTATTCCTTATTTTAGGCTATTTTGCCAAATGCTGCCAAAGTTATTAAGGTATACAAATTGGGGTTTAACACTGAACACCTTACTCAATCCTAACTATACTGGCATTACCACAGCAGTATGAAACTGGGTTTGGCTGTGTCATGCATTGTGTTGTCACAAGGGGTATCTGGAGGAGCAGAATGGAAGGCTTTTGTGAGTAGAGCAGTGGAATCAACTGCACTGAGCAATGTGGATTTTTGTAGGTGCAGGAGGAGGGATTGTTTGAGAGAGAACTGGGGATGTAGTGTTGAAGGGTGCTGTTTGGGGAGTGCAGCAAGGGGAAGACTGGAGCTGCAGACTCAAAGTTAAATATCAGGCCAAATAAAGTCATATGCCATGGCAAGCCATGGTATATGACTTTGATTAGTTTAATATATGGGGAAATAGATGATGGGAATTTCAATGGGACAGTCCCATCCTTAAAAAAACTGCATTAATGCACCAGTTAGGGTTCAACTTCATACCAAAAAACTAGGGAAAAGTGGCATTAGGGTTTCCAACCCTAACTCCACAACCCAAAGCAGCAAAAGGACAAGACAACACAAGCAACCACAGACAGCCATCATCAGGAAAGGCAACAACATACAACTGTTTCCAAATGACACAGATGCACTATGTGCTACCTTCATGGATTTATATCTGTAGCATGCACACTGCAAGACATACACATTCACTTGTCCCATCAGATAGAAATCCACCATACTCAAATCACAGCACTTCTTTTGTCTGCAGAAGCACAGACCTTTGCAGACACAGGTACCAATCAACAGTACCCAAATTACAAGACTTCTTTTCTCTGCAGAAGCACAGGCCTCTCTGGGGCCAGCACTTCTGCAGCCTCAGGTACTCATTAACACCGTAAGACATACACACACTTGAGGGACCTGCCCTTCTGCAGCTGCAAATATAAGACATACACACCAACCTCTGGCTGCAGAAGGGCAGGCATCTCACAATCCATGATAGCAAAATTACTCCAGTACTTCTGCCTTGTTCAGCCACAGGTGTAAGTCATACACAGTGACTTCTGGTTCTAAAAGGACAGGCCATGTGGGTCCTGCAGCTATGCAGACAGAAGTACTGCTGCAATGTTGGTATCATGGTTTCAGTAGGGGATCTAGAAATTGTTCAAGGGAGTAGCAGTTTTTCAGTTACGCAGATAGAAAACCATACACTAACGGATCATACTATCTAGCGAGGTACCTCATACAGCATGCACGAGTACCTCTGGCTGCAGAGGTGCAGACCCCATGGGGCCTTCTATCTACAGAATGGCAAGTGTCCATTGGGCTTGTTCCTTAGCAGCCACACGTAGTCATGCACACAGTATGACATACACAGGTGTGGCTGCTTAAGCACTGGCCTCTGTGGGGGCTGTGGTTATGCAGCTGCAGATACAAAACCAGGAAAGTAGCACATCAGTGCTATTGCATTTGTGTCATCTGGTAGCAGTTGTATGTAACTCATCTTACCTGATGATGGCTGTCTGTGATTGCTTGAATGACCTTGCCCTTTTGCTGCTTTGGGGGAAAGGGGTGGAGCGTTAGGGTTGAAATCCTAACACCACATTTCCATACTTTTGTGGTGTTAAGTTAAATCCTAAGAGGTGCATTAATGCACTTTTTTTTGCAAAGAATTTCCTTTCTTTTTGAGATAGTAGAACTGTATCCTCATTCATGCAGATTTCTTTGAGACCTGTGTGAACAGATGCAGATGTGCAAGGCCCTCTGGGTCCTGTGTCAAGCGAAGGCTCCATCCACATACAGAAGTGCATTGACAGATGTTGAGAATTCATGAGCTGTTTGGTGGGCTGCTGAAGTGTAGGGCCTTCTGGGCCCTGTGCTTCCATGAGGCTGCATATACAGATGCACAGGGTAAATGTCAGCCAAAGCACAGGTTCCTCTGGTACCCACAGGTGCAGAGATGCTGGTCCATATGGCAAGAGAAGAGTTCTCGTCTCTCTGTATAGTACTTGGGCCTGTGCTGACAACCCTGCACCTTTCTTTCCCAGGCTGAGGATAGTATCACATAACAGTGTCATCCCCTCCAGCCACAGCCCATCCAAGTGGCTCACTGAGCTTGTCCCCAAACTCAGCTTACTCATGGGATCACAAAGTACTACCACTGGGCCAAAGGTTGGCCCCGCAAACAACTTGTTTTCATTTTTTTTTATGTTGACCCCAAATCTTCACAATAATCATTTTATGTCTCCCCCTTATAAACATGATGTGGTATTTATAGAATACTGGTTGAAATATCATTTCTCACTACAAGCGCTAAAACACGTCTTACCCAGAATTTGAAAAATGGTAACTGAAACGTTTATGAGGTAGTTTAAAAAATGGCTATGCTGAAATTTTGGTGTCAAAATATTAAAAATGAGCAAAGTTATGAGTGAACGGTAAAGTGTTTCAATGTTCAGTCATAACTCTGTCAATTTACCATATTTTCAACATACAGTACCCTACTTATGAACCCACCTTATGCACGTGGTATGTGATAATTTGCAAATCCTGCCCAAAACATGATTTAGCACAGTGACTGCAAAATCACCTTTCAGCACATATTTGAAAAACTTCACTTGCATAGTATGTTACATTTTTTGTACAACTTGAAACTGTATGCATTTAACAGGACCCCTGCCCAAATAGTATTTGTACCAACGTGTTATTTGTCTGCATAAAATAGAGGATAATGTATGGGCATCGGTGGTTAACTGCACTGTGCTATGATCGAGCCCTTTTGGTACTTAGGTAAACCCCTCGTTGAGAGCGCAGCTCGAGAGGTTTACCACAGTTGCCAAGGGAATCACAAGATGCTAGCACAGTGCAGTTGACCACCGATGCCCATACATTATCCTTTTATAGTGTATGGGCAAGGTGTGGACCATAGCTAACAAGTGAATAGATATTTGCCCTACCTTGCACAGAAGATAATGGGACGCTGGTTCAGTGCCATCAATGAAACCATTTATTTAACATTCTGGTAACTGAAACACTTTATATTTTCATGCAGAGTATTAGCAAGAAACTGTACCCGGAACAGCAATTTAAACTGCTACGGCTAAAAAAAAAAAAAAAAAACGCACAAAAAGATCCACGTCAAGGGTCAGGTAAAAAACCATGTGACTACTGTTATCCAATAGTTAGTTCAGTAGGTCAAAAGTCACGCATTTTTGTGCTGCAAAATGGTGGTGATCTTCGGCTCGATTCTTAGGCGGTTCTTTCTGATCAGTTGAGAAAAGGAAAAAAAACAAAATTGCCAGGTATGATCGAAGCATTCGTATATCGGAATCAGTTTTTTTTTGAGTATGTCTGTTCTGCTGTCCTTCTATGAAAGACTTTCTATCCTGGGTCACTGGCTTTGAAAATGTTGCTACTGCCATGTTTACTATTAGACAGCTTTGTATTTTGAATTTGCTATTTTGAATAACTGGAGCACATTGAGTCTGTTTGAATCGCGTGCTGCCACAGGCGTCATAGAGACAGTCGCATGGCTGAGTAACTGTTATGCCATCGATGTGACGTGCGATCGATGGGTTAACAACAATCACACGTCACATCGATGGTATAACAACATGAGTAAATGATGATTTTCGTGGGGTAACTGCGTTCTACCATACACTATAAATAAATTTACTACTACTACATTATAAGGAAAATGAAAAAGAGGATAATGATCTCAGTGCCACTACTCCAGTAGGGTTGCCTTATATACCACCAACAGTACCACCTTTAACAATGAGATGGTACCCAGAGAGAGGGAACAGGTGTCTGCTAAGTCACCTGATTGGGTGTTATGAACTGTTTTCACACTAAGAACTTTTAATAAACAGATGGTTTTGTCACCTGTTGAAGGACATTGTTTCTATATTTCTAAAATGATTCAATGTTCAAAAGGTGTCATATTCAGTCAGTCTGTCTGAGCCACCTATGTTTAAAAAAGTTACAATTTGTGCTGTTTTTTAATTAAAAAAAATAATAAAATAATAAACCTTTCTGTACTGTATAGGAGCTGGTCACATACATTAGGATTCTAGCCCATAGTTTGTGAGTTAAATTGAAGTCTGCGTAGAGAATTCTGGGAGCGAGATATCAGACATTTTGTCCACAGCTTGGTAGAATCAGCACAGAGAGCAATTCATGTATTCCCATCTGATAACCAAACAAGTATCTGCTGCTGACACAACTCAAGCAATGTGTCCCAATATCTTGAAGCTACAAATATCCCTGAAGTAGTTTACTTATATATGGTACAGTCCAATAAAAATATTTGACAATATAACTTCCTTTTGCAATTCTGGATGTATATAGCTACATAATGTATCTATTAGGCATGCCTGAAATGTTTGAAACATACACAAAAACCTTCCTCAGTTGCTATAAACCAGTTAATGAGTTTGTCAGTGATTTCCAAGGGATGCAACATTGCTGATTTAGTGTGGTTCCTTAGCCTTTAACATTTTCTCCTCTCAACTTTTGAAACTGAAGAAATTCCAATAATTTTTATGCCATAAAACTGTGGTTCTCAACAGTAGGTGCCAAACGTCCTTCATGTGAATCAGTTACAGTACATTTAGAAGGCTTGGAAATAAATTCTGTTAGACAGCATGACAGTCTGTCTATCTTTACCATGTCTTTTCTGTTTTTTTAATACAAAACTATGATGTTTTTAGTTACAGTACATTTAGAAGGTTTGGAAAGCTATTTTTGTTAGAAAGCTCAGCAGTCTGTCCATCTGTACAGTTTCTTTTCTATTTTTTAAATACAAAACTATGATTTTTTATATCTGCTGTTTAAAACAGTGACAAGATGTCAAACAAATGTTTTGCTTATAAAATGAAGGAAAAATGCAGTAACTTTATTGGCTGAGAGAGGGCACTCGACCATGCATCAAAATGCTATTGATGTACAGTAGGGCTGGGCGGACTGTTCTGCCACAAATTAGCCCCCCTCCCCCGATCTGGCATTTACTCATGGACTCGGATAAATACAGACTTTTGGCTCTTTTACACGGTGCCCCTCTGCACTACAATTGTTTTGTTGTGGTGCGTTCACATTTTGGCTCCTGTCATCCCTGTGATTTTACATAGCATATGTGAAATTGATCCCAGAGAAAATCTAGTGTGACCCTTCGGAATCCTCATTCTCTATCAGAGGCACTTCTTTATGGTGCGCCTCGATGCTCATATGAGTAGTATTATGCCCAAATTGAGCTACTTATATTTTCTGATAGTACAAAGAAAGCCGAACTCAGGCAAGTAGGCAGTTTTTGCAATGGGGCTACAAATACTTTAAAATCAATTGAAAGAGTAGGGTGTTATACTGGGTATATACTTATGCATATTCATATATGCATATGTGTAATGTAATGCTCATTACTAATGTTATTTTAGACCCCATTGCAAAAACTGCCTGCTTAGCCAAGCATCAGGACACACCATAAAGCAGTGCCATTTACAGACAATGAGGACCCTGGAGGGTCAAGATTTTCGTGGGCAGAGATGTGAGCACTGCCATTTGAGTACATGGCCATCAGATGTGTTTCACAATGATGCACTGAAATGGAGAACTCAGGAAAACAGGGACCACCGTTTCAGCAAGCTCTCATTGTGGAATTGGTGTGGGTTGCCTTCACACACAAAAAAGGCAATGCTGGCTGGTCCGCTGGTGCAGTGGTTGGCTTTCCACTTCAGGAACGAACTTGGGAAGTCAGAGGGCTGGCCAAGGTGGGGAGAAGGATTTAGCATCTTCAGGACTGCTCTCCTTCTCCGGGGGGGGGGGAGTGTCTGGTGCATTATGAACCTCTGGCGGAGGCTGGAGGTACCGCGCTGCCGGCGCCATAATGTCACAGTGGACGGGGCAGAGGCTGGTCACCATTACACATCCCCACCCCCAAATTACTGAAAAAAAAAAACAAAATTACCGGTCCCCTGGGCAAGACATCCTGTTCTGCCACCGTCCCCACTGCCACGAGTGTCCACCGGGGGGGGCCCTGCTCCCATGGCTCCACCCTGGGGGGTAAGTCAGGGCAAGCTACCAGTGACCATGGGAAGGGGGTGCCCACCTGGCAACCCCACCCAGGATGGTAAGCCTGGGCATGGGGGGACAGCGTGCGGGTATGGACTGAGCTCCCTTTGGAGAGTGGAGGGGGATCCAGACTAAAAAAAAAAAGGCAACGCTGCAGTTGATCTGCACCAGTCAATGCAGTGCAGAACCAGGCATGTAAAGGCACCTTCTGTGGAGTAAGTCTGGTTCTGTGTCTGTGGGTAAGCATGCATTACAGATTTTTATTTTTGCCTCACTAGTGCCAGTCTGATCCACTGACTCCATCCTTGCAATATTCTTCATCATAGCTAGCATTGCATTGGGTGGGTGGTGTCTCAGTCATATGCTAGCTAACCCCACCACAGGCAGCACGTAGAAGATGGTAGTCACATCACAGGAAGGAGGGTTTGAAGTTCCCACCTGCCCACCCATATTCCTCCGATGCCATTGGCATGCTATGCTTCATGTATGTGTGCTGGCAGTATAGCCTTGAGGTTAGAATAACGAGCTGTGAATGAGTTTGATACATCCAGCAGACCTGGGTTTGATTTCCACAACTTTCACTTGCATACTGTGTGACTCTGAGCAAGTCACTTACCCACCCCAGTGCTCCCAGTTTGCCCCTGAAAACAGGCACTTGTACCTAGTGGGTCTTACCTGGTTAACAAAAGAATAAAATAAAAAATAAAAATGTAGAGTATCAGCACAGATGGCAGCACCCAATAGGGAGCACAGTAAGAAAGGGTATAATGTGACACCAGGAACACAGCCTATATACGCCCTATAAGTGCCACACAGTACAGAGGAGAAAGTATGCGGCAGAGACAAACTCGAGTCTCACGAACAAGACAGAGAGAGAGACTGGGTGGTCAGGCAGGTGGCAAACCCCGAATTAAAATAAATAAATAAATAAATAACTAAATCACAGATGATTGTGGTTTCCAGTAATACTGTGTCTGCTTAGCTACAGCAGAAAAATGTGGCTGAGTCAAATAAAATGAATTATGCATTATTTATTATGATATATTATTTATTAGGTGCTGCTGTAGTGCAATAGTGCTGCTGGCTGTGTAGGTCAGGGTATGCCAGTAGAGTGCAAAGCACATTTATATAAAATACTGCTGTTCTAGAATGAAAAAAGCTAAACAAAGTAAGAAATACACGTTTCCACTGATTAGATAGTGCAGCACTGCTGGCTGTGTAGGGTAAGCTAGACAGGGCAAAGCAAAGCAATCAGGCTATGCAGGGTAGTCCAGGGGAGGGCAAAGCAAAGCCATCAAGCTGCGTAGGGTAGTCCAGGAGAGGGCCAAGCAAAGCAATCAGGCTGCGAAGGGTAGTCCAGGAGAGGGCAAAGCAAAGCAATCAGGCTGTGTAGGGTAGCCCAGGAGAGGGCAAAGCAAAACAATCAGGCTGTGTAGGGTAGTCCAGGGAAGGGCAAAGCAAAGTAATCATTAAGAAAAAAAATAAATGCTGCAGTTCAGTAACAAAATAAAAAAAAACAGAAAAAGTACATTTTGACACTGATTAGGTGGTGCAGTGTTGCTGGCTTTGTAGGGTGAGCCAGAGGAGGGCAAAGCAAAACAATCAGGCTGTGTACAGTTGACTAGGGGAGGGCAAAGTAAAGCAATTGTTAATTAAAAAAAACTACAGTTCTATAACAACAACAAAAAAAAAACACCTGTTGCTGTAGGTCACAGTCATGAGTAATGCAGTGCTGCTGGCTGGGTAGGCCAGGGGAGGGCAAAGCAATCATAACTATAGTGACAAAAAACAAAAGCAAGCCCAAAAATACAAGTTGCCCTTTGATTAGGTCATGATCATGGGTGGAGCAGTGCTGCTGACTAGGTAGACCAGGGGAGGAAAAACAAAGCAATCATTGATTACAAAAGGATTACAATTCTATAATAAAAAGAAACAAAAAAAATGCAAGTTGCCAATCATTATATCTAGAACAACAAAAAAATACCTCTTAATAAAAAGAAAAGAAAACAGAAGTTACCACATTGATTTTAGTAACAAATGAAAATATTCCTTTACATAAAAGGGACTTCTGGCTGCTGAGGAGCCAAAGAGAGAGAATGTTGTGCTGGGGGAGGGCTAAGGGGCAAATAAAAACACACAAAAAAACAAGCAAAAATGTACAAAACAAGACAGTGCCTGGCATTCACAAAACACAAGAGAAGCACAGTGAATCTGATACCTGACTGTACTTGCCTACAGGCTGAAACAAAAACAGATTTGGAAGCAGAAGGAGAAAAGAAAAGCCATACAGCGTGTTTTGGACATTCATTAATGTACTGAGACGACTGGAACTGCAGACAACACATTGCCTAATAGAAGTATAGAGGTGTCATCAGTCATTCTCATTATTCCTTATTTTCATTATCATCACTCATCAATTCACCCTTATACTAGTGTGCTCTGGATGTCTGTATCACCAAGTTATATTCCAAGGCTGTAGTAGCATAACATTGTTGAGATGCTGAATACAGTCAGTCACTGAAGAGTAATACTAGGACTTGGAGTCATTCTTCTGCACTGAGCATAGAAGGAAGTGGTGGTGGTCGTTGTTGAGTGCCGTGTACATTACAATACAGCATTTGTGCCTGTAGATGTGAGTCAAAAAGAATTTGTACCTGTAGGTGTGAGAGTCAAAAAGTACAAAACAAAAAAGGAAGAAAACGTTCAGGCAAATTCTAGGCCTGATGCCCAATTTTGGAAGGGCTGTTAGATTGATGCAAGATGCACTGATCTAAGGCTGTGGCCAACACTGGGTGCATTAGTGATCCTGCACCCTATTCTAGAAAAATGGGGGTCCCTGCATCCAAAGTCCAAAAAGTCGTCATAGGGTTGCATCAAAACTTTGGCACAGTTGAGGGATTTGACAGAGGGCTGTGTCAAGCCCCCTTGCCCGGTGCAACCATAGTGGAACACTAAAGGTGGGCCACCATGCCCCCATTACCCACTATGACACCCCCACTGGTCTCTCTGCCCCTGGTCCCAAACTTGCAAGCTCCCCCCCCACTCCCCTCCCTCCAAGGTAGTGGCACAGGGCCCTTAGACCAGCTAATGGCTGGTCTAACCTCAGCCCCCTGTTGTGACCATGGTGGGGTTTCTAAAATCCCAAAAAAGTGGATGGTGCAGCCCAACTGTGGTGCAAGCCCCCTGGCATGTCTGCTGCAAGGGTGGCACAGGGTGGCATTGGTGCAAGTCATCCTGATTCAGATGCAGCCAGCATTCAAAAATCAGGATTGTTGCAAACCTTAGTGTAAGTTGCCACTTGCATCAGATCCTTTTGGTGCTGGCCCCTTGAACTAAATTTTGGGTTTTTTAAATCAAGCCCTCTGAGTCTCAGTTAGGCACTGGAGCTTTAGGCAATCAAAAGGGAAGGACAAAAGGATAGGTTAAGCAATCATCCTACACAGGGCCAACAAAATCAAACCCAAATAAGTGTTTCTGGTAAATCTGAAGCTGCATCTTCCAAGTGACTGTCTGAGTTCAGTAAAGGTACAGTACATCTGCCAGATCAGCCCCCCCCCCAAAATGTCCTTTAGTTAAAACTGAATGGCTAGCGAGTACCACCCACGGAGGCATTCCCAGGTATGGAACAGTGGCATACTTAACTACTGTTAGTCCCTCACAGACATCTGATTCCGCTGAGGCTGAGCCAGACGAGAATAAAGATAAAGATGATAAAGCCAGTGATCGGGCATGGGGTTTACTGGTGGAGATGGAAACTGCAAATGAGGAAGAAGTAGAAGCAAATGTTTCTAATTCTATGGTGGAGGAGGAGGACAGAGGGTTAGAGTAAGGGAATAATGCACAACAGGAACAGGACCCGGAAAAATCTGGAATAAAAAACCCTGAAAAGGAGATTGAGCTGCAGTGCCTATGCCCTGACAAAAAATCTAAAACACTACCTTCATTTGTTTGGTCATACGTCTCCATTAATGCTTTTTATAAGTTGGTGGCAACATATGCTATTTGTAAACAGGAAATAAGCCAGGGTAAAAAGAAATGAGTGTTGGGAACTTCGGCACTGAAAAGGCACCTAGACCGATATCATAACATTAATGAGAAATCAATTTCTGAGAATAGAAGAGAAAGTGACAGTGATGATAGCTAACTACACTCAGGGTAACGCCGATAGATGAAAGCAGGGGCAGCCCCTGCAACAGTACAGGAAGCTCTCCAGCACTTCCTTCCACTCAAGACTCCAAGTCCTAGGGTTACTGGTAGTGGGTGTGTATTCAAACGCCCTCCCCCCGAGAAATAACTTACCATTTCAGTAATATATGGATGTAAAGCCAAAATTCCCTCAGCACATTCAGTTGTTGCTACAGTAAGAACATTTCAGAGATGATAGCAATTGACTTGCTACCATATAACGTGGTTGAAAATGTAGGATTCATGCATCTGCTTCAGTACCTCTTACCTCGATGTAATATACCATTAAGAAAATACTTCTTCTCAATAGGGATTCCAGTTCTCCAAAATGTCGTCTATAAAAACACTGAGACACATTTTGGCTAGTGCTGTAGGAAGGGTTGTGCATTTTGCAGCAGATACCTGGAGAAGCTGTCAGCCTGATCCTCGCATGTCTGTCACTGCACATCGGGCATGTTCTGATAATTCTTGTGGGGGCAGTGAAGCCCTGTTTGCTATTCTAAGAATATTTTATTTTGCATCTGAGCATAAGTCATACACCACTAACGAGGATCTCAACCAACCAATACAGCAGTGGCTCACATCACAGGGCCTTTCAGTTGGCTTTATAGTTTTAAATAATAGGTCCAACATAAGGACGACTGATTGGGGGGGGGCTTTGCACAATGCTTGAATTAAATAGTTCACAGTTTTCTTGATGAGGGCAGGGGCAGTAAGGCTCTTGCTAGCACTGCTAAAAGAGTCTCCACTCTTTCAGTCACTCAAGCAAAGCCCCAAATAAGTGATTTGATACCTTTTATTGGACCAACAGAAATTTACTGAATATCCTTAAGCTTTCAAACTCACAGAGTTCTTCAGAAGAAAATGGCAGTTTCCTTAAGAGTTCCCTTTTAAATACCAAGCAAAGCCCATCATTTGTTTGAAAAATATCCTGGAGAAACACAATTTATCTTTGCACAGACTGAACCAAAACACTTCTACTAGGTGGAATTCTACCTTTCTTATTTTCCAAAGTTTGCTGGAACAAACAAAAAAAAAGCTGACAGACAGTACAGCGTGGAAAATCAAACTGGTGACACAGTTGTCTCTATTACTCCTCCAGCCAGGAAATACCCTCAATAAAAATGTAAACAAATTTGACTCTGATTAGGGAACATTTAGCGAACACAGACAATTCCATCACACATGGTGTCAGCGGTGCTGACAGGTTGCCCACCAAAATACAAAAAGATATCACAAGACAAATGATCAAAAAAAGTTGATAAGGATGGCAAACTACGTAAAATGCTTCAGTCAGAACACTGCATTAAAGTAAAAATCCTAGATCCACGATACAAATCAAAGCAACTATTGAGTGATGATGACACTTCTTTTGAAGTAAACAAACAAGAAATAATTCATGTTGTCATGGAATGGAGTACAATCAGATTCACAATCTTTGTCACTACACAGCACAGCACCAGACAGTCCCTCTTCTGGTGTTCCAGCATTGCTTTCCTCTTCTGCCACTGCAGAAGAATCTTCTTCTTGACCACCAAACAAAAACAGCACTGTCCCACAGTCACATGGTTCAGGTTCAGGTCTCTGGAGTTACTTACAAGATGTCATTGTAACATCTTCATCCATTTCTTCTAACACAGCTTCAGCACAAACCATTGTTGAGATGTACCTGGCAGAGCCCATTATTAACTGGAATGCTGATCTTTGACATGCTGGCAAACAAAATAAAATATGTGGCCCGCGTTAGTACAAACTGTAATGAAGCACATGAATTGCCCTCTGACTAGCGGTGGTTCATTTGACATTCCTGAAAGTCAACATTCCTCGCTGTAATTTCAAATCTGGAACCTGAATGAAACATTTACATGTTGACTCTGAGGCTGAGCAGGCCCTATCAATGAAACAGTTTCTCTCATTGTACCTGTGGTGACAAATCTTTCGTGAATAGGGTCTACTACTAATTATATATGTGAGACATTCATGAGTTAGTGGCAACAAGTCATGTCAGGACAGGACAGGACAGAGTAGACCAGGATAAGCTAAATGTATTCAATGAGCTAAGATACACAGAGAAAATAATAACATCCGTGGGTCCAGAATCTATATAATACAGCAAGCAACTGCACTGCATGTCCCAAACTTACTTGGTAGTACTACATATCTGATATGGAAGGTAGGTATGGCTCCCTACTACAACTTGCCAGAAACTGCATAAAAACAAATATTATTTTACCATTTCACTGTACTGTAGTATGTTGCTAATACTATAGTTACTGTTTTCATTTTCTTACAACAGATGGCTTAGCTGAAGCCTGAATGCTCTTTTTTGGATAAATAATATATGGTTTAACATCCCTTCATAACCATATTTGTCTGCGATTACTGGAGAAAATCGTTACTAAATTCATTCATTCATTGTTTGTAGAATGATGTAATACTGCATACAGAATAGTGGATGGGTGACCGTCCACAACAAGGCTGTGTTTCCATCGAGGGAGTTGATGGTGTCATAGAGACCTCGAGAGTGAAGCTCGAGAGGTCTCTGGCATTATCAACTCCTGAGATGGAAACACAGACTTCGTTGTGGATGGGTGGCCATCCACTGTTTTTTATAGTATATGGTTCCCCAAAATAGATACAAGGTTCATACCTTGTTCACGCTTCTGCACTCCTCCTCGCTCGAGTCCCTGTCCCTAAGATAATGGTCCTCCTCCTCGCTGCAGTTACGCGCTCATGTTCCGGTCACATCCGCGCTCCTCGCCATAGTCCCACTCTGCTTTTACCGAAACTGTGCCATTTTGTTAAAAAAAAAAAAAAAAGCAAATTGATATTTTTGACAGACCAACCTGATTATGGTAGTCTGTGTCCCCAGTGTCTGCTCCCCAGGCCGCTCGCTAAATGAGTCCGCCATTTTTGTATGTATTTTTTGAATCTCTGCCTGTTTCCACCAATCAGGTAGGAGCTCAAGGGGGAAAAGTTGTTGTACTATCGATGTGACGTCAGAGCGATAGTACAACTTTTTTGACCTTTGAACTGTCCTACAACAAGATTTGGAAAACCTTTGTTTTCCATACACAATAAGCCCTAACCATATACTATATCTCAATTACAGTAACTGGACTGAGATTATATTTTATATTATGTATTATTTACTGGTGTTCATTTTTTATGTCTGGATAACCAGAGTTTTAAATAACTTATAGCCACCCAGTTGATATTTGCGTTACAACCAGGTGGTTGTAATCAGTACCTGTCACTCTAACAAGGGCTATGCAGCTCATTGGCCATTAGTCTCTGTGTGGGCAGATCAAACTTCTTTCTCAACATGACAGCTCCGTTGCTTGGTAACCGAGTTCCCATAGTCATCCTTTCCGTCACACTTCATGCCATGTAATATGTTTTTTTTATATTTTTCAGTATCTATCTGGTTGATCCTGCCTTCAAAGTGTAAAAAATACATCTGGTTGATCCTGCTATTCTTACCTTTTGAGTGGGGCTTCATGGCTGCATCCCTAATGGTCCTCGACTGACTAGCTCTGATTCCCACTGCAATTCAGAAAAAACAAGCATTTGTCAATGCCGAATGTTGCTTGCATGTATGTGCTGTTTAGGTATTTGGAAGTGATAGTTCCATGCCTTCCTCCCAAGACATCCACTGTGTCTAATGACAGTTGTACTGTTCATAAGGAAGTGTGGAAAAATGCCACTGGTGAAAATCTGTACTGAGAATATTACAAATTCATGAACTTACGAGGGTGCATGGAAACTGCACAATTCTCATTAGTAACACAGTCATTTTATGGACTTTTTTCACCAAATATTCAACATAGCCATTTTAAGACCTCTGCTCATGAACAGTGTCACTGTGATTTTCTTAATGTGCCCCGTACATTGATTTCACACACCGACTGCGCCATTGTGCGCTACATGTGTGGAAACACATTTTGGGTGAGATGTGAAAAATGGCAGCCATACTGCTCATAAGGAGGTGTGGTAAAATGGCAATGTTGAAAATCTGGAGTGAAAATATTGAAAATTCGTGAACTTATGAGCGTGCGTAGGAACTGCGGAACACATGCTCGTAAAACAGTCATTTTTAAGAATTATTTCACCAGATTTGCAACATAGGCTTTTTGAGAGACCACCTTATGAACACTGGCACTGTCATTTTGTTAATCAGTCCTGAAAGGTGATTTCAAACAATGCCCACGAAATCACCCTTCGGGCCCAATTAATGCCATGACAGTTTCAGAATTCATGAGGAGGGGTCCCAAAAAAACCCATGTTGAAAATTTGGTGCCAAAATTCCAAAAAAATGCCTGAGATATGCATCAAAGTTGGAAAAAAATGTATTTATTCCATAATACAGCTTACCGGCATTTCTTCAGTTCGTGGTCGGCTTTAAAGGGTGCAGACGTGTTCCCGGTCCACCGAAGATTGTCGTGCTGGACTCTGGAGGTAAGTATGGGGTGAGGTGGGGGTGAGGGGAGGCAGAGTGCACAGAGGGTGGGAATGGGTGGGGAGACCGTCACCAAGGGAAGGTTTTTTTGTTTACAGGTTTTATGGGTTTTTTCTTTAGGAAGACAATGTGGGATATTTGCCACACTGGGGTGGGTTCCCAGTGTGGCAGCTGGAAGGCTGTTTGGGGGTCCTGGAGCTGACGGGGGATTGGACACCCCCATTGGCCATAACAATTTCTGCCATGCTGGGATGGGCTCCCAGCGTGGCATCTGGAAAGCTGTTGGGGGGGCGTGGAGCTGATGGTGGATTGGGCACCCCCATTGGCCATACAGAGTGTGCGTAGGGGGGGCACATGAGCACGCAATATGCATGCATGCATGCGTGCATGCGTGTGGGGGGGTGCTCTGCTCACTGAAGCAGAGTTCTCCCTTTCAACTGTATGCCACTGCATTTTCAACTGCTGTCATAGACAGCAGCAGCATTCATTGGAGAACTGGGGCCGCGCCTGCAAATACACTGACTGAATTGGAAGACAGCTGCCACACCTCCAAAAACTCGGATGATGGCACTATGTTTCTTGCACATGCATGCAAGCAACATAAAAATGACTGCCTGCACTGGAAACAGAGAGACAGACAGAGAGTGTGTGTGTGTGTGTGTGTGTGTGTGTGTGTTGTGTTGTTCTGACTGCTTTCATTGAGTAACAACTGCCAACAGGTGAGAGCTGGAAAAGGCAAGCAGGAGAACAGTGCTGTGCTGCTATTGAGAGACTGAATGACTGTATGGTATTTGTGCTTGCTGAAGATGTCTGAAAACCTGAACTGTTGCACTTTAAAACTTGCTGCTGCCGGCCCGGTGGTGCTGAGGGTTGAGGCGCTGGACGCCACACCTCGCGCCATGCCAGTGACCCGTGTTCGGGAACGGGCACGGGTTGCCGTGGGTCGGCGGGGAGGAAAATGGATTGAGCGTCAAGGACTGCTCTCCATCTATGGGAGGGATTGGGCGGTCGGTGCTTGCCTGACCCAGCTGAGGCTGATGGTCGATGGCACGAGCTGCAAAGCTATGGGGGTGGGACGGGCAGACGCTGATTGGGGCATGCACGGAAGCGTGCATGCACCCAGTCACTGGCGTCATTGCACGCCATGACCCGCTGGGAGGAAAACAGTGGAAAAGAGAGCCTGGCAGTATGAAGTTGTTCCCGCGGCGCCATCCCTGGAAGGGCACCTCCCTGGCATGGATCCATTGGGGTGGGTTGAGTCACTCCCCACCACCCTGCCTCGAAGGGTAAGTTGCGGGGTGCATAAGGGAGGGGGTCTGATCTTCGGGGGTGGCGCTGGGGGAACAACGGATGGCAGGGAGTCCGCAGCTGGAGCTCTGGAGGAGAAATAATACAAAAAAAAAAAAAAACTTGCTGCTGCTTAATTAATTCCCTGGTCTGTGAGCTGTATGAAGTGAGGGGAGGAGCACCTGGCAGGTTTAAAACAGCATTGTGCTACAAGGCTGCACTGACTGCTTTCATTGAGTAACAACTGCCAACAGGTAAGAGCTGGAAAAGGCAAGCAGGAGAACAGTGCTGTGCTTCTATTGAGAGACTGAATGACTGTATGGTTATTTGTGCTTGCTGAAGACGTCTGAAAACCTGAACTGTCGCACTTTAAAATGTGCTGCTGCTTAATTAATTCCCTGGTCTATGAGCTGTATGAAGTGAGGGGAGGCGCTGGCAGGTATAAAACATCATCTTGCTACAAGACGGCTGTGGCACAGCAGCGGAGTGGCACCGGTCACAGAAAGTTGTTTGCTAGGTTTGGGGAATAAAGACACTTGGATAGTAGAAAGAAAAAGAGAACAAAGGCAAATAAGCAGCTGCTTTGCAAAAGGTAGTAGTTAGAAATAACTGGTGAGATTGTATAATTAGGAATAGTGTAAGGCATAGAAGTAGTAAAAGATGACAGGGATAAAAGTTTTACAGTAACAGTATGCTTGCTTAGTCTGTTAGTACTTTTACAGAAGTCTAGCCCTCAGGAAAAGTTTGGTAAAGTAGGGTTAACTGCCATATCATTAAGAACTACGTAAAAATGGGATTATTATCAGTCAGGGCCCTTAAGCAGAAATGTTAGAAACCAGTTTACTAAAAACTGGAATCAGCTTAGTGTCAAATTTAAAGCCTCTCTCTCCCTGTCTTTATGCCTACAAACTCCCTCTTTGAGACTGATAATGATTTTGCTTTTGGGTGGGGATGTAGAACTGAACCCGGGTCCCTGCTCGCTGGATAAAATCAAAGTTATTCTTGATAATGTGAGAAGTTTAAAAACTAAAATGGATATTTTAAAATTATGGGTTGTAGATGAACTCCCTGACATTATAGCCATAACGGAATCATGGTTAACCCCACAGGTTCATTCAAATGAAATTGAAATAGAGGGTTTTTTTCTGCACAGAGCAGACAGACAGGGAAAGAGAGGTGAGGGGTTTTGTTGTATACAAATTGGAATCTGGGAAGTTTTAGGGTAGTTTATTCAGGGACAAAAAAATCAAATGGAAATATTGTTGGTTCAATTGTTAAAGTACAGTCTCATTATAGGTGTGATCTACTCACCCCCAAAAGTGAGGGTAGAGGAATTTAGGCATTTGGCACAATGTATACAGAAATTAACAATGGGTTATAATTTGCTTCTGTTGTGGGATTTCAACGCTGCCTGGGGTGGACCGAGGGGCAATTCATTGATGCAGAGTTTGAGTCCCCTTGGCCTGACCCAGGTTGTGATGACACCCACCAGAAAGACAGATTTGAATAGTAAAGGAAATGTATTAGAGTTATGTTTTATAACAGAACGTATAAAAGTTCAAAAGGTACGGGTAAATCAACCTGTTTTGGGAGATCACTGCTCAACTGTATGTAATTGTGAATTAAAAATAGAAGGTAAAGGAATAAAATCAGAACTCTCAAGAAAAATAAGAAAGAGGTCTTACAATATTACAGTAAAGAATTATTTTTACATATGTTGGCAAGCCTAGAATGGTATAGGATTTTCCTTATTCCTGATCTGGATTTAACTGTGAAAGAGTTTACAGGAATGTTTTCAGAAGCTTGTAAAAGGGTTGCTCCCTTTAAAACAACCATAGCAAGGATAAAACAATCCTCATGGATGAGAGAAAAGTTAAAAAAAGAAATAAGGATAAAACATCGATTATGGAAGAAGGCTAATAAATCTTTAAGTAGAGTTGATTGGGAAGAGTGTAAAAAATATCGTAACAGAATGAGCACTAGGGTAAAGAACACAAAAAAGCTATATTATAAAACAAAAATAGCTGATACAGTTGATCCCCAGAAATACTGGTCCTTAATACAATCCTTGGAAAAACCAGTTACAAGCAAACCCCCTGTACAAATTCAACAAAATGGTGTATTACAGAGTAAAGTAAATTCTGTAGACATTCTGGATGCATATTTTACAGACTTACCTGGTATAGATATTCCAGATAATCATTTATTACTAGATTTTCCATTAGATGTTACTCTGGAAATTCCAAAATTTAGATTTAGGAAGATTAGTTGTAATGAAGTTCAGAAAGAATTAAATTAAAAGTTAACAAAGCATATGGGTTAGACAATATAGAAAACAGGTTTTAACAGGATGCTGCAGAATTTTTGGCCCCCATACTGACCAAGCTATTTAATTGGAGTTTGACGGAAAGGAGGTTTCCTTCTAGTTGGAAGAAAACAAAAGTAGTCCCAGTTTTTAAAGGGGATGATCCAACTGGCCCTTTGAACTATAGGCCAATTGCCCTGTTGTCCATGGTTTTGAAGGTAATGGAAAAACTGGTACAAAACCAGTTAAGTGGTTATTTGGAGAAATACCACTTACATTTTCAGATTCACAATCAGGTTTCCTAAAAGGGTGTTCCATGGACACCATGCTCACCTACCTAATAGATCTTGTCTCCTCTCAGCTTGGGGGGGGGGAGGTGGGTGCAGTGTTCATGGACCTATCCAAAGCCTTCGACACCATGGACCACAGGGTTTTGCTCCAGAGGTTGGAGGGATCGGGCCTAGACTGTGAAACACTGGGATGTTTTTCTTCCTACTTATTTGAAAGAACACAACTGGTTCAACTTGATGACATAACCTCAAAACAGCTTAAAGTTGTTAGAGGGGTACCACAGGGGTCCATTTTGGGCACAACTCTTTTTTTGATTTATGTTAATGATTTGGTAAAAGTAGCTATTAGCACCAAAATTAAATTATACGTGGATGATACAGTTTTACTAGTGTGTGGTACAAATTAATGAGATAGAAAAGGGACTTCAGGAAGATTTCACAGGGTTAGAAAAATGGTTAGTAAATTCAAAATTAGTATTAAACAGTAAAAAAATGAAAACTCTTCTTTTTTCAATACAGAAGGATAGAATAAATCATAAACAGAATTTGAATACAGTATAAAAACATTAAGACGGGAAACATTACAGCAGGTTTCTTTTTATAAATACTTAGGAGTTTGGGTTGACCAGGGACTACAATTTGATATACATATAAAAGAATTGGTGGGTAAAGTAAATAGAAAACTAGGGGCTTTTCGAAGAAATAGGTTTTGTACAGATATTAGTATGTGGAAATCAATAGTAAATCAGTTATTAATTCCTATAATAGATTATGGCAGTCATATAGATGGAAAGGCCTCTGGCTTTCTCTTAAGAAAGCTTGAGGTTACTTATAATAATTTAGCCAGATTAATTTTGCAATGTGATTATAAAACCCACCATTGTAGTTTGTATTTAACACTGGATTGGTTAACACTTGAAAATAGGAGAAAAATAAGGGTCCTACAAACGTATAGATTACAAACAACAGGAGAACCAAAATATCTTGGGGATAAAATAGAGCAGAAAAATGTTAAGCATAAATATAAGTTAAGAGATAATGGGGCGACTCCCTATAAACCTAGGGTAGAAAATCGTTTTACTAAAATAAAATGTAAAGCTTTATATGCCTCAAACAGTCAACTGTTGAATGATATAAAAAGTAAATTAGGCTATAAACCATCTCTGATTACCAAGTTTCTGACAGAGGAATTGAAAGTTAGATGTATGTGTAATGGAAGAATAAGAAATCTCTTGGATTTTTAATTGGTACTTCATGTTGTAAAATTAGTTGTATAAGTCTTGTTGGAATATAAGTATGTTTATTATACGTTTGTAAGGTTTTAGAGATTGAAAGTGATGTTTGTATTATGTTTGTATTTGAACAATGTTAAAGTCCTATTGTCAGGACCATCCTGAAAAAAGGCTTTGGCCTAAGATGTGAAGAAAGAACTTGTCCTGAATAAAAAGAAATCTTTTACTACTACAGTCGGCACCACATTATGCGGATGTGATTTGCACAGACAATCGTTTTGCGTGGACTAATTCTATCAGCCAAAACCAAAAAACACTGCAGCAATGTTAAAGATACTGGCTAGTGTGGACTTAGCGCTCCGCCGACCGCGGACACTAAAATACGGTAAAAGAGCAAACGTTTTGTCTACCAGCTTGTCAGTTTCCAAGGCAATCAATTACTGTATGCATCAAGTGTTAGTGAGGATCATATAAAACACCTTTCCTCCCATTATCACTGCTCACACCTTCAACTTACCTTGTCTTGTCTAAGCTGACCTCTCACAGACTGTGCACCAGATGGCTTCTTGTTGTCGTCCAGGGATCCCACGTTCTTTCAAAGTTGAACTGCTACGAGAGATAGACAAAAGCCCTGAAAAAAATAAAGGCATAAGCAAAGTATAAAGCACAAGACACACTTGATACACATAGTAAAAAGTAAAGTTTTTTTTTTTTTTTTTTTTTACTGCCGGCAACAGCGGACATTGATTTGGGTGGACAAGAGGCTTGAACACAGAATTGTCCGCGTTAAGCGGCATGCACTGTACTACTACTGTGCGTGTGTGTGTGTGTGTGTGTGTGTAAAAAGGAGGACCAGTAATTAAATAAAATAATACATGGGTGAGTGTGTGTAAAACCAGAATTTTGCACACGTCCTCAGTGTGGGATGCTTTTATGAACCCCTCCAGCTTGGCCCTCAGGGTTTATGTAACATCCTACACCTTGGGTGTGTGTAAAATTCTGGTTACACACACCCACCTATGTATTATTCTATATTTTATTGATGTGTTTGGCATTGGCAGCAATTGTTTCTAAGAACTAGGAAGGATGCATTATCATTGTGTGTCATTAGGCAGACACACAGCAGTTGGAAGCTGTTTATTTTATTGACTGCACTGCACTTGACAGATGTCACTGCTTGGGTGGTGATTGGTAAGAAGATAGCTTTCATTTCTTGTTTAAAAGATTTTGCTGTGCTGAGTAGAAGAAGTAATAGAAAACACTAACACCTGTTGGACTAGGTAGTGTACCATAACCCAGTACACTGGGACATGCAATGCAGCTGCATCACACATGGGCAGGGTGGGTGGGTTCTTACTGCTACTCATTTGATCATTCAGTAACCATTTTCTTGGCCTGGTCTGCTCTAGAACATCCATCTTAATATACCCCTCCACCTCCCAGCACGAATAACAAACATTTGTCAATGCCGAATGTTGTCTTGCTGGCATTGGCCTTGGTAGTGCAGGAGTTGGAGAGATGCATAATAGGAATGGCAGTGAAGTACTGAACTGACGCCAACCCCACCCCCACCCTGCAGAGACTGACAGGCATTGGGGTGTGCCTTTGGGTCACCGGCCATAACGCTCATGCCATTTCACCTTACCCTACCCTGCAGACACCAAATGTCACAGTGTGCCTTGGGGTCTTTGGGCCTTACGCTCACCCCATTCCATAAGAAAACATGCTGAGATGGGTGCAGTATAGGAGAATGGGGTGAACTTTATGGCTGAAGAGTCCAAGGCACACCTCAGTGCCTGTTACTGGCTGCAGGGTGGGGGTGGAATGGCTTGGGCATTACAGCCGACAATCCCAAGTCACACCCCTGACGCCTGTCAGTCTCTACAGAGTGGGGCATTATAGTTGGAAACCCTAGCACCTCAGTATTTTGTTGGTATTTTCACTCAAAATTTTCAACATGGGCTTCTTGTGACCCCGCCTCATGAACTGTGGCACTATCAATTCGTTAACCGTAAGGTGATTTTGCACATGGACTGCACCATTTGGTGTCACAGGTGCGAAAACACATTTCGGGCAGGATGTGAAAAATGGTAGCTCACTGTTCATGAGGAGGTGTAAAAAATGGTAATGTTAAAAATCTGCAGTGAAAATATTAAAAATTGGTGAAGTCACAAGCGTGCGTAGAAACTGCATAATGCACACCCGTAACACAATTATTTTGTTTTGTTTTTTAACCACATTTTCAACATAGGCATTTTGGGATCTCTGCTCCTGAACAGTGGCACTGTGATTTTGTTAATTTGTCCTGAAAGTTAATTTCCCACAGCAACTGCGCCCATGCACACTAGATGTGCAAAAACACATTTTGGGCAGGATGTGAAAAATGACAGCTGTACTGCTCATAATGAGGTGTGACAAAATGGCAATGTTGAAAATCTGAAGTGAAAATATAACAAATTGTCGAAGTTACAAGTGTGCATGGAAACTGCGCAATGCACACTCGTAACACAGTCATTTGTTGGAATTGTTTCACCAAATTTACAACAGAGCGGGGATTCCCACCTTATGAACAGTGGCACTGTTGTTTTGACATTGTCCCAAAAGGTGATTCCATGTAGTGACTGTGAAATCACCTTTGGGACCAAATAACAAGATGACAGTGCATGTGTTCATGAGGTGGGGTCCCAAGAACCCCATGTTGAAAATTTGGAGCCAAAATTAAAAAATATGGCTGAGATATTCACTCAAGTTGAACCTCTTCCCCCCCCCTCCCATTGATGCCATTATACAGCTTACCAGCATTTCTTCATTTTGCAGTTCAGCTTTGAAGAGTTCACACATGTTCCCACTCCACTGAAGATTGCAGTGCCAGACCTCTGGAGGTAAGTATGGGGTGGGGTTTGTGGGGAAGTGGGTGCATAGAAGGTGGGTGTGGGCTGGGGAAGGGGGCGAAGTGCACAAGGAGGGACCGTTTCCTTTTTTTCAGGTACAAAACAAAAACCACAGACATCGTGGGACTATTTTCTTTCTTTACAAGTGAAATGAAACAAATGTTGGGCATACTGGGTTGGGCTCCCAGTGTGCCACACAATGGGGTTGGGGGAAGTAACGTGCTGACATGGTCGGCTTTCTGTAAGTGGTGGCACACTGGGGTGGGCTCCCAGTTTGCCACACAATGTGGGAGATGGGGACATGCTGACATAGGGATTGCACCCCCAAGATCGGCTGTGCTTGGGAATTGTGTGGTGGTGGCTGCCGTCATCATGTTTATTGAAATGTTTCACCAGGAAAGCCACATATGGGAGGCATGTCATCTGTGCCGCTGCATGACGATCTTGTCTCTGATTGCAGCAGCACATTTCTTTCAAGTTGGTGGCAGTTTACATAATTTTTGCAGCAGCGCTAGCATGCTAGCTAATTGGGGAAGGGACGCACCTACTAAAGCATGCCCTGCATTTGCCAACACTGACACACCTCTCACTGTGCTACTACTACTGCAAGATGTTGCTTGTGCTTGTACAAGACAACATAAAAGATATCTTAGCTGCTTGGCAGTGGACAGTAGAAGGTGCAGTATTAACTACTTGCATCTCTCTCTCTCTCTCTCTCTCTCAGCACATTTACTGATTGCTTTGCTTTTGCAGTTTTACTTTACTTTACTTTTCATGCAAAAAAAAGAATTAAATTATTCCTTTTGGGCTTCTGTGTTAAATATTACAAAATTCTGGACCCTTTTATGCATGTTATCAGATTTTTCAAATATTTATAAATAATCAAATCTAATCAGACCCCTCCACCCCGTATTCTAGTTCTTATTTAATATGGGTCAGAACTTCAACAAGATCTTCCAGACCTACTGCACAGTGCGGTGCCAAATCTTGTAATCATGCTACCAAACCTCATTATCTCACATCGGGCGCAAGGTACTGTTGCAGTACAGTATACTGTTGACACACTCTGGAAAACAAAACTGAAATCATCTTGGATTTCGTGGCAGAGAAAATTTGAAACACAAAAAGTGTTGCTTTATTTATTCAAAAAACAAGTGTTTATTCTGATTTTGCTTTTTTTTTAGTTGACCCCAACACCCAATTCACTTTACAAGTACAGGACCGATTGTATGAGGGCAAAAAAACAACCCACTCAAAAGCATGCAGCAAACAGTTTCGATGTACTGTGCAGAAGTTTAAGAATACTTGGTTTTTGGCCTTGACCCTCACACCTCAGGTGTGTGAATTGAAAACCTTTAATGCTTTTAATGGTTACTGCTTACATATCCAGTTAAAGATCCACAGATTTATTTATGAGAACCATGGTGGAAATCTTATATGTAAGCAATGCACAATTTCTACAAAAGAATGGGCAGTGCTGTGGCTCACCATACATACAGTACATGCAGGCCAGTTCAGTCTTTGTTATGATTTATTTAAAATTGTGCATATCACATTGACTCTATAGAGGTAGGCATGCCTCATATACAGACTAGTGACCTATGGGAAACAGGTGATGCATAATTATTATTCATGCAGTCAGATTTCATACCACAAGTATATTCATTTTATGCTACAATGTTTAAAACATTTTTTCTGAGACTACTTAAAAGGGACTAATCATCTACCTAGCCCCAAAACTACTGTACAAGCTAAGTCCCCCATTGTTAACTAGTTAACTGTAATATTTTTGAACAGGTACATTAAAGGGGAACAGAAACATGGCAACATTCTCAACCCATATTTACATACTCCCTGGTCCCTTTCTGTACTTGCCTCTTATTTTTGGTATCAGTCTCCCTTAACTTTAAAAGCAGCTTTGTATGTAGCCTTCAAATAGCACTATTATAAATGTTCCAACGAGTGGCATCATTGTTTGGAATCAGACACTGAGTCTTGATGTGGAGATCACTGTTTGCATTGGCTACTACTTCAGTGCAAACTGAGCAGATTGAGAGGAGCTGCTCCAGTTTCAATGATGTCACAGCCTACGCGGGCAGCAATATCTGTGTCAGAAGACACTGACTGGTTCTAACTGAATGATATCACTGGTTGGTGTATTTATAATGCACTTTCCTGTAGAAGGGGCACTTTTCAGGCAAAGCCAGGTGAAGTCATGGTGAAGTTGCATCTTCACCAATGAACTTGCATGACTTTGCTTGAAAAGGTGCCAGTTCACCTGCCCCAAACGTCATGAAGTCAGCACTTCCCTCAATTTGACTGACTTTGTGGATTAATTCATGAAGTGAAGTTTGCCAGTTATGCACATCTCTGAATGGGATCAGCAGCAGGAGATTCAAGAATGCCAATAGTGGTATCAGAGCATAGGTACACTCCAAGACATCTGTCACGGGTAATAAAGTGTTCCATCACAGCTCAGTACTGATACTGGCACTATTAAATCTCCCTCAGCTGATCCCTGGAAAACGCGAAACTGTCAGATACCAGAGGCCACACAATGAAGGAGGAGGCAGGATTGCTAAGCTGATCAAGCATAAGAAAGTAAAATGGTAGAAGGCTTGCATGCCTATCAAAACCATCTCCTGCTGTCTCATCAGAGGTAACGATTTTGTGATGTATACCCATATGAGTACCAAGTACCTTTTTAAAAGACTAGTGTTGAACTCAAAACAATATAGTCTGGAGTCTCACATTCACAATGTAAGAGTTCAAAAAAACATGTTAGTAGGGTAATCGGTGTAACCAGTTGGTGTAATCATGTTTCAGCAAGCTATCCAGGTAGCACATCCATCTCTGGGCTAGAAGGTCAAGCATTCTAGTCATGCACCAGGATTGGCCTCACACCATAAAAACACTGGCACACAAATTCAGTTCTAAGGGGATACTGTACTGTCAGGTTCTGCCATCCTTTAGATGAGATGTTATACTGAGGTCCTATCTGCCTTTTCTAACCAGGTAGGCCTTAAACATCTCATGGCACTTCTCAGAGTAGAGGAGTTTCCCATATGTGCTGGCCAGATTCCCCCATTCACTAAATGTGGCCAACCATTTAATCTTGTTCAGTTTCAGTTGGTTTGCATCTGTATCCCCCCCCCAACCAGAGCTAGGCTGAAAACAGGCAGTTTTATATTGTCTAGCCATCCATTCCCAGTAAAAAAAACCTAAATAAATAAACCCCGATATGGGTTAAACTGTATGTCCTGCCACTCCCACCCCCCTCCCCTGGTTGTATTTATTTATTTAGCTTTTGTTGACCGAGAAAGCACACTAGACAAAAAATGCCTAGTTTCAGGTGCAACCCAGAAGGTTACAGTAAGAAATGCAGACAATGTAACAAGGAGAAGAAATACAAGCAGAGTTGGAGGGCATTAGCATGAGGTGAGACTACAGTACAGTAAGTTAGGTGTTTTAACAATACATACATTTATATTGGTTCTGCTTAAGAGAAATTCTTGTACACACTGGTTTAACAGCTGAAACCTCTTTATTGTTCAGTTCTTCAGTCGACCTCAAGTTTACACACATAGAAATTCTGGGTATTCTGGGTCACACACATGGTGCCAGCAAAGATGGCAGCAAAGGTTAAAATGTCTGAATTACCTGTCTGTCTACATACCACATAATTTTCAGACCTTCTTTTTAATTAACAGCACAATTTGGCAGTTCCTTTTGACAAACCTAACCTTCCAGTCACATCTAGTCAAATTTTGGTCTCAAAACTTGCTTTATTTTATGTTTAACTACCTTTGACAGTTTCGCAGGTCTGATAGAACTGTGAATACTGTGATGGCTCCAACTGCAAGAAATGTGTCAGCATGATTCAGTAGGTAGCACATCCACCTCAGGGCCAGAGGGTTGTGGGTTCTAGTCCCAGACTCGTATTAGGATCATACCTTAAATGCTGGTACCTGAGTGGAGTACAAGGGGAATGCTGTACTGTTAGGGTGAACCCTTCTTCAGATGAGATATTAAACCGAGGTCCCTTCTGCTCATCTCTGGTGCTGCCCTCTTGGGTGTCCAGGAGGAAATAAAAGAACCCAAGGCACTTTTTGCAAGAGTAGGGTATTTTCTCCAGTGTCCTGGCCAACATTTCCCTTCCCATAAACCAGTTCATGCAATTGTCCAAGGCTCTGTGTGTGTGTGGGTATTGATGTACAAAATGGCTGTCACTATATGTTTACAGTCACTTCATTGCCAGTCTCTCATTGCTTATAATATGCCTTTGGATACAATGTGAATGAAAAGCACTATATAAATAATTCTTCTTCTTCTTCTGTTTCTTCTGCTTCTTCTTCATCTTCTCCTTTTTCTTTGCATAGGGGAAAGCAAGATGGTAGCAAAGTCTATAGGTGGATCAAAGGATCGAAATCCAAACAGTGACTTTGGCAAAGTGCTCCAAATACTAAATAATGTTCATAATGATATTTCCCTCCTATAAATATCCATTCCAAACTTTCACCACAACCAGAGTGTCACAAATGACAGGCTTGGTGAAGCTGAGTCCAGAAACCATCTCTTTGCCTCATGCTGCTGCAACTGTTGATGGACCAAGCCCCCCCACCCTTTCTCCAGCCACCCACAGCCACCCCTGACAATGTCCCTTGGACAGCTAACTGTCACCCCATGCAGAGCGTCTATTTCAGCACTTCCGCTCTATATCCCCCCCCCAGCAAAAAGCTCACCATTCTACCAAGTACCCTACCTGTCTGCCCCCAATTGCTTTCCCTCTGGACTGTACCTCAGTCACTCTATATGGCAATCTGCCATACCCTTTCTATGCATTGCTTGCTCGCTCATGTACCTATGTAACCATGTGAAGCTATGGTACTATATTCCTCTGTAACTATATGGTGTCCTGTTTGTATGTAACCTGTACTTTGTCTGAAGAAGACCCTTTGGAAATGAGTCCTTGACTCAAAGGATTGTAATTCCGATTTGTACAAATAAATAAAAATAAACAAAAAAGAACTGACTTCGCCAAGGAAACTCTCTCTTAGCTGGAAATTTCTTCTGATTTCAATATGGAGCAAACTTGACTTTGGGACAAAACAGATGATCTAGAAAATAGGGGTCTGTGTAATAGCTTGAGAATCGTGGGGTTACCAGACAGGGCAGAGAGCCAGGACACACTTTCATTTATTTAATGTTTTTCCCCAGAGTTCTAGAATGCCAGTTGCCTGTCCTATTGAAACTGAAATGACTCATCACTCCCTTGCCCCAAACCCAGACAAGGTGTAAACCCCCACTCCTTAATACCAAATTGCCTCAGATTCACAACAAAAGAGTTAATCCTAAAACTAATCAGACAGAAAAAAAACTTTGTTGGAATGGCCAGCGAGTCTTTTTATTTCAGGACATTTCACCTGCCATTGTGAATAATTGTATGGTAAAACTTTTGCAGATGTCATGTAAATGTTACAGAAATTGGGGGTTCTGTAGAAATTCAAGTACCCTGCTATACTGCTGCACTGCTAGTTTCACATGATGGTATACCTATTGCATTTCAAACCCCTAAAGGGGCCCGGACATTTATTCACAAATATTTGCCCAGTGTTAACAGTAAGGATGACAAATCTGCTTACACATATACCCTGTGTGTGCAGGGTGACATTAGGCAATACTGAATCAGTAGCCAGGGTTCCTCATGGTAACCCAGATTTGAGCTTTGGATTCCCCTGCACAAACTGGGGTCCACCTCTGAATGGTCATTGCAGTTATGAAGCCACACACCTGGGGCTGCCCTGTGTCTCCGGCCCCCCAGGAAGATGCGAGTCGCTGTTGTTAAGTACTGGACCCCCACTCTTTGTCCCTGAGCTGTTGATGCAAATCCCACACCCCCTGTCTCCAGTGCCCCTGGGAGATCCAGTGCTAACTGGGGAGGGGGTGGAGGAGGTATAGGGAACACTACAAGAATGTGTAGCACTATGGCTGCCACAGGGGTACACATACCCAAACACTAGAGTGACTCACTATGCCTTAACCATGCATTCTTCTCATTATCCCCCCTACTGTATAGGAAGAGCAAGCTTGTTGGCAGCATTAATGGAGTAGTAAAAGGAACTGCTCCCTTCAGACCCTGCGGAACAAAAGACAGGTTATGAGCAAATTACTGGGAGGTGGTGACAAGAGTAAAAAAAAAAAACAGTAATTTAGCACCCCATAGTAGTCCAGGAAGCCAGATGTCCTCAGATTCCCTGTTCATGTTAAGCAACCCCAATATCAGTAAAACACTTTTCAACACAGTGTGGTGTGGCAGACAGGGAAAGCTATAAGTGCCCTGGTGAGAAGAACACCAATAGTTCTGAGAAGAGCCATTGAGAGTAAACTCTCCAGTATCAAGCCAGTCAAAGCTGAAGCAGCCAGGAGGTGCCAAATAGAAAAGCTGCAAGTTCTTTGGTACAGTCAGTTTAATACATCAAATATAGAAATCACGAGTACTAAATGTTCAGCAGTGTAGTCCAGAGGAAACAGGGCACCACTGCAGGTAGATACAAAGGGAATCAGTTACATGGGAGGGAGTCTAAAAGACAGGGGTTGGAAGCACACTGGGTGTGGTCAAGCAGTCCCAAAGTCGCAAACGACAGACCACTGCCCCCTCCTCCCACAAAACCTCCCATGCCTGCATAAGTGAGTAACAGAGAAGCTGAATAAAGTTACTTACAGACCAGGATACCAAGGAACCAGTCTCTAGCAGGTGCCTGCATGGGTGCTTAGGTTGATGCCTGGTTCTGTGACTCTGGGTCATCCTCCTTTGGTCCAGATGAGCTAGAGGTAGGAATAGGGACCATAGGTGCTACCATAGCTGCCCTTGATTTAGCCTGCAGTTCATCAGTTGGGCTCAGATTCTCCAGGCTAGAGGGCAGAGAGGTATATCCTGTGTAAGGCTCCAGAAGGTCAGCCCATATAGTAACTGGGGCCACTGGCGGTGAGGAAGGTCCCAGAGGAGCAAAGCAATTCTTACCTAGGAGAATGCCCAGGACATCTGAGGATCCTTTTGATTCTTCTCCCCAGCTGTTGCTGGGGGAACAGATAGTCTGAATGGGGCAGTCATTCTACTCCTTCTAGTGGGTCAGGGGCAGTCTCTGGTTCTACAGTAGAATGTACTGTACCAGGTGTCAGTGTCCCCAGCTTGGTCTGCCAGTTAATTGGAGCTTGGGGGTGAAGCGCTGGTGTCTATCTCCTCAGGGCCATGCATAAGTATCGGAACCTATGGTGGGGGGGTGGTAGCCCCTCCTTTGGCCCTTGAACATTTAAAGTGCTCATTTAATGCATGCTAGATCAGAAGGGAAACATAGTAACAAAATTTGTAAGCAGATAAGCATTGCTTGGCCCACCTAGTCTGCCTAGCAAACAGGGTTTCATCTGTAATTCTCTGTGTGCAGCCCAGTTTACAACTGAAATGGAAGTTCCTGGCAGGCTAGCCCTTTAAAGTACTTAAAAGGACTCCCAATTAAACAATGACCACCTTCCCTATCAGCCACTCACCAATCCCCTATGAAAAGAATGGTTTGCACTCTGACCTGCTTCTTCAGTACCCTGCAAGATTGCATAACTGTCAATGTATGTGTGCTGCTTGACCATTTAGTTATTTTCTTTTTTCAGTAGTATACAATTTGGCTGGGCCATTATCTTCAAAAGTAGGTCAGCTTACTCAGAACAGCTGTTTTTTTTTTTTTTGCTATTTTTGGAGGGAAGGGAAGTGGGAGGTACCTGTCTCCTGACCTGAGTGTCACAGATACAGAGAATATTTTTCTAAGTGAATTGCATCATTTTCTAAATTCCTAACTCAATTTTGAATACAGATATCTAAAGAAATACTTGTCTTAACCCTTTAACAATAATCTTTATATGGTTTTAAATCTACCATTCCGAGGTCTAAAATGTCATAAGGACGAAGTTCATATCATGATATTGGCCCAGAAATCACCCCTCAAAGTCATGTCAGGATTTCAAAAACAGATGAAATTTACTATGAATGGGGCCCAAGCACTAACGTCAGGCAGTCCTTGTGCAGCACTTAACAGCCACACGTAAGAGTGTATGACAGACAAATGTGCACAACACAGTGTACGGCATGCACATAGGGTGCGCAGAGGGACACAAATGCATCCTCACTTGACCCCTTCAGTGTGGTGGGTGTGTACCCCCTATCCACCAGAATCAGCCTGTGGAGAGGCCCATAATAGCCCTGAAATGACAAAAACAAAGAGGACAGTCATGTGGGTGATGCACATGCAGGGGAACAACTGAGCACTTATGGGCCCTCACACAGCACTTACTTTCAATAGCTCCACCAGGGACCAGAGCTCACCATCATCATCCTTATAGTATATGGGCATCAGTACTACCCACCCACCAGTACAGCCAGTCTGGCAGCTGTAGTGCCCGCTGTTGTCTCTGGACAGTTGTATACCTACCTCCACCTGCTCTGTAACTTGCCATGTGGCAGCTCACTTCAACATATCCTGGTAGGATGTCCAGGACATCCTCCATAACTTCTTGCAGTACTCCCCCACTCTCCCAACCACTGCTGTTGACACTGGTCCCACTGCTACCATCTTGAACAATGTCAGGACAGTAACTACCTGGTGATGTCCATGCACTCCATGTCACCCACAGGCATGCCATGTATGCATCCCTTTAAAGGGGCTCCCCTCCTCCTGGGATATCTTGTAGCATCACAGTCAAGGCCTTGGTCAGGGGAAGTACAGACAGGCATGTAACACACTCTGCCTGGCAGCCATTCAAGGACCACTCCTCAAGCGTACACTGGATGTGCCCAGGGCTACTAATGCATGTCCTGCTGCAGGATGGTGAGAGGAAACATGAGCAGGCATTGAGGGCATGGCCACATGTATTCTAGCCATGGTTGAGCAACAATGCCCTGTGGGACACATACTGTCTCAAGAGATTTTGTTTGGACCATGCCACCATAGCACAGCTGTGTGGCATGGTCTGTGTGCATGTGGCACCATGTACCTGCCATTCGCAGATGTCTGTAGAGACCAAAGTTCTATGTGCATTGGTGTACTATGCCACAGGGTCCTTCCAGAGAGTGGTGGAGGATGTCACAGTTGTTAGCCAGTCCTCAGTGTCCCGGGCACTGCACCAGGTCACCGATGCCCTGCTACTGCGTGTGCATAAGCAAATAACATTCCCCACCACACAGGCCAACATACTGTTCATGAAGGAGGACTTCTATGTCATGCATGGCATGCCGAATGTGCTGGGTGCCATTGACTGTACACATGTGGCAATCCTGGTACCATCTGTGGATGAGGAGACATATTGTAACCGCAAAGGGTATCACAGCATCAACTGCCAGATTGTCTGTGATTCTATGGGTATTATCACTGATGTGTGTGCCAAATGCCAAGGTTCATGCCCTAATGCCTGTATCGTTCTCCCCATGTATACTAATTTACAGGGGCACCACAGATTGTAGATTACAAAAATAGTATCATAGGTTATGAACTCCCTTGTTTCAGCCCTAGGTTCAGTATAGGGATTGACAGACTCTTTACAGCAATTTGCAGTTACAAGTGTTGCACCTATGGCACTTATAAAATCCCTTTGGTTTATTCAAGAGCCAAGTCCTGTTCTGATCCAGTAGTACCACAGTCAAGCTGGCCGTGACCCAGTTTGTCCCTAATGCAACTGCAGTTGCTTTACTAAAAGTCACTATAGGTTTTGGTCCTAGAGCTTCTGGAGCCCCTCATCCCTTGCAGAACGGGCCACTCTCCACGATATTCCCAGCCTTCCCTGACCTATTGTTATATTTGGTATCAAAAGGCGATGGGTCCAAAGTGTTCCTCGGTCTTTTTTTTACCTCTCTGTCTGCTAGGAGATGATTCCTGTTGATTAGCATGGCCCTGTTTCTGGATTCTTGCGGAAGTTCTGTACTGTAGTCCCTAGCTTTGAACCTATTTTTTAGTTAACCTGCCTGTTGGTTATGGGTTCCCAGAGCGCTACAATTCCTCCTCAGTCTAAGGAACTGACTACATGGGATGAAGTTTTTAAAGTGCTCATTGGTGGACGCTTTTTGCTCTTCACATTGAATTCATGGCAGTTATTTTCTCATAGCACATAGTCTCAGTCCCATCTTGCAGTGGTCCTTGTGCAAGGTCAAATCCAGGAAACTGAGGCAATGCCTATCTGCTGTGTGAGTGAACTTTACATTTTGGTCATTGTCATTTGGCCAGTTCATAAACAGTTCAATCTCATCACCTGTGCCTTCCCAAATACAACCAATGTTGCCAATAACACAAAACTGTGCTATAATTAATAAATGCTACTTTGTTCAGCATCTGAGGATGAAGGCTTGCTATTTACTAAGTGTGTAGGCTGATTGTGAACTTAAAAAATAAGTCACCTGTTGGTACTATGTTGACAAAATTCAGCAGAATCATATGGCATGATAGTGCCTCTCTAAACCCATATAGGCTATTTTCGCTTGGTCCATAATTTGTTATGTTAGATGTGCCTGAACTGCTGTGCACCAAATGTTTTACTACACTGAAAGTGGATTTTTGGGGTGTGTCACTGTTGAGCCCATTGCAGCTTAAAATAGCAGGGGCTTTGCAGTCTAGACCAATGACCACATCCTGTGGTAGTGATACCACTCACTGGTCGGAAACTTCGTGTACTTCAAAGGACTGAGCCTCTCCAATCAAAGAGGACTTCAGTCCTTTGATTTGCATGAAGCCAGTTAGCTAAAGCAGTTGATTTGCTTTCAACATCAGCAGCCTGTGGCAGGCTGACTCACTGCAGCAACCTGCAGATGCCACCCCCAGCCCAAGCATTGTTTGTTCAGGTGGATATTAAAGATCTCATACACTTGTTGAGTGAGGAATTCCAGAGTATTTACAATGAGGTATTTCACACCTATTGGGTTCCTGTGCAATGAGAGTCATTCCATTCTCCTGCTCACCCATGCCACAACGACAAGCATTTTGCTGACGCTGCTTATGGTGCAGGCAAAATGCCATCTGGAATTACAGTACCAGGCATTTTGTCTCTCACCAGGTACAGTGCCAAAGTGCCCTCCTTGGAAATGGTCAGCTTTTGTGGAGGCTTTGTCCCTCGCACCCCCCAAAACCAAATATAACCTCATCTGGGGCAGGCATGCCCTAGAGGAGGTAGAAACTGTGTGGGGGCAAAGGGTGACAGGAGTGAAGGGCAATCTAAAATCAAGATCGCCCCTTTCACTGACACCCTGGTTGCGGCACCAAATTTGCTGTGACCAAAATCACTCAGCAACTTGACCGGATACGCCGTTCTCCTACAGCTGTCCCCTGCTCCACATACAGCACAGGATTCTAACACTGCTACAGTGTAGGAATGACAGCTAAGAAAAAAATATTTCGGAACTACAGTACATCTGTACAAAATGTTTGTTTTAATACAATCCCCACAGTAACTGGCCAGGGGAGAGTGTGAGCTAGCTGGAGTGATTGCTGAAGTGGCAGCACTGCTCTCTCTCCTAACTGCTTTTAGCTGTCAGTTTGTCAGCCATCCTCCATTGCAGAGTGCACATAGTGAGTGAAGCAGTGAATGAAAGTAATATTTAATTTTATTAATTAGGTAAAAAAGTTATTTTTAATATGTTTGTCTGTTTATAGTGGTAACTCTGCACTCTCTATACGTGGCATTCTCATTGTGTTATGCCTGTGGGTTATGACTGCTGGTGTTAGAGGTGCGACTGTACAGAAGTGCTTGATGTAGAAAAAAAAATGAAAACCAGTCACTATGGGGATTGTATTCAAATAAACATTTTACCAGATACAGCCCAGATTTTTTTTTTGATTAGCTATTATTCCTACATTGTAGCATTGCTAGAATACCATACTGTAAGTGCAACAGAGGACAACTGTAGAAGAACGGAATGATTCTCATTTCACAGAAACTCCATAGGTGTGAAATACCAACTTCACACAATCACAGGGTCATGAACTAAAGCACTGGATTTTGATAGTGAATGCAAAGCAAGTGATATAGTAGTAATGCCTATGCATCAACTTCAGTCTGGGTTCTCTGATGCTGGCAAAGCTTGAACATTGCCAGCAAGCTCTTGTAAGGCTGCACTGTCTTTTGATTCACCCTCTTAGAGCTCATTGGAAGCATTTCTTAGAGTTAAAAAAATCTAACTTGTTCTGGCTATTAAACTTGGGATTTTCTCTACACTCTCTTTCATAAAATTAAGAATCTAGTTTTAGTGGCCCAGAATTCAACAGTTATATTTTGGGTTCATTTCCCACCAGACGCACACATATGTATGCGCTGCACATCGTTTCGATAACAATCAAGCCAATGGATGTATCTGAGTTGATGTATCTGCATCATCATATCAGTCACATTGCTCAGTAACTGATTAAAAAGTTAATATTTTTTACTTGAGTCCCACATAGCAGCAGAAAACAGAATGTCACTGCCATTTTAGATAAAGCTACCAACTTTTCAAAGCCTAAAACTGGGACAAGTCATAATTTCATAATAATTCATCTTTTTCTGTTAGAGAAACCCTAACTGTAACCTCTAATGCGTGCCTACCCTCAACACTGGTAAGTGCATTTTCATATACAGCATGGAAGATTTCACTTCTTTGTGAAATGTGACTGTCAGACAGACTCATTTAGTTAGTCAAACTCGAATGCTGTGCCTTTTCCATACATGGCTGCTGCAGTGATGAACTGAATTGATTCCAACGTTATTTCCAAAATGCATAAACCTCTCTCAAAACAAGAGGAGCCCTACATCATATTCCCAAGTGCCCAAGAACTCTCTGAACTCGACGATCCAAATTGACTGATACCTATCACCCCACGACACTTGCTCTCTCACTGGGTGGACAATGCTGTGCTGCACATTACAAAAAATATGAAACTGAAAAGTACGAGAAAAGAAACCTTGTCTTCTGCATTCATCTTATCCACGACTTCCCCCAGCGACTCCCCCCTGTGTTTATTAACTCTCGGACTGCCTGGGCCAGGCTGCACATTCATTCATTGCCACTTTGCTCCACCCTGCCCACTCAGTAACATTAAACACTCAAAACAATTCAACAATTAACTTTTCACTCTCTCCCAGCACCGTAGCAACTTTTTGTATAAGCATAAAGTACCTTTCATTGTACCTTCTTCACAGTGCCAACAAACAAATGCCTCCCCGGTCTGACTCTGGAGTCTCTCAGATGTTGGCAGGCAGACGGTCACAAAAATGCGCTCGCACTACCCAGTCAGTCTAACTCAGAAGGAAAGGCGCTTAGAGTGCTCCCCTTTGCCATCTAACTACCGCTGAGGCATCTTTCATGGCACAATGTGGGTAGGCGCAGGTGAAAATTGCTGTCCAGCTTGAGTAGTGCCACAGTGGTGCTGAAATGTGAATGTCACTGGCTGCAAACAAAACACAGACAAAACAAGCATTTGTCAGTGCCGAATGTTTGCTTGCTGTCATTGGCATTGGTAGTGAAGGAGTTAGAGAGATGCATAATAGGAATGGCAGTGAAGTATTGAGCTAACGCCAACCCACACCCTGCAGAGACTGAAAGGCACTTGGGGTGTGGTTTTGGGTTGTCTTCCATAACGCTTATGCCATTTCCACCTTACCCCACCCTGCAGACACAGACAGGTGTCATGGTGTGCTTTGGGGTCTTCAGCCTTATGGTCAACCCATTTCATAAGGAAATAAGCTGAGATGGGTGCAGTATAGGAGAATGGGGTGAACTTTAGGCCAAAGACCCCAAGGCACACCCTGATGCCTGTCAGTGGCTATAGGGTGGGGGTAGAATGCATTGAATATTACAGTCGATGAACCCACATCACACCCCCGTGCCTGTCAATCTCTACAGGGTGGGAGTTACAGTTGGAAACCTTAACACCACGGCGTTGTGGTGTGAAATGAACATTTCAGTCAATATCCTAGAAAAGGTATGTGTCATGTGTATAAGGCGAATCCTAAAACAAGTATCTTAAAAACAATTGTTTAACAAGCATCAAACATTTGGCATTTACAAATGTTTGTTAGCAAAGGAACTGAGCCTCTTCCTTGTAATTTAAACTTTTCCAATATTTTTCACACCAGTGATGTTACGTTCACAGGTCAGTAGTTAGCTGGAAGCTCATGCCTTTCTTGTAAATGGGGGTCACATTTGGCCTTTGCAATTAACACATCACTACTTACACAACCTGGTATGCAAGGATTTGGAGAATTCCATTGCTAAGCTTGATATGCAATATGCAACATACTGCAATGTTGGGGGGCACAGGATGACCCGGAGGTAGAGCTCTGTGTTACAGTTCAGGTGATTAAAGATCACACTGTGATCTCAGTTGACCACAATATAACTGGGAAGCTGCTGCAGCCTGTGGCAGCGCTTTCCCCTCACTGGGGACAGGGAGTACATTGTTCTGCTGTTTGAGTGATCCCCTTCATGTTGGCCCAGAGCAAATGGTACATCATGTGCCAATGCTTTAGCTGACAGTGTGTGCACAGAGCATAGAGCTTGTTTGAACAGAGTGAGGGGAAGAGACGCATTAGTGCTTTCCCATCAGTGACTAGTAGCACACACACAACAGCATCACAGAAGCCTGTACAGGACCATTGAAACTGAAAATGGTTCCTGGGCTACAAGTGTCCAATCCCTATATTAGCTTATTGGTCACTTGGCTCCACTTGAATCATCAAGAACTCTGTGTAGCCCTACCTGCCTCTCCGTAAGTAAGGCAAGGCTATTTTATTTATACAGTGCCCAATCCTTAAGGCTCGGGTCAGGATACTTCACAAAAGAGCATTTATATACAACAAAACAAAGAAATAAATGTATCAGGACAATAAGATTTGTGATCAAGATAGGTGGCCTTATTGAAATAAGCCATGGGGTGCCAGGAACAGGGTTTAAATCTGTAGAAGAGGGACACAGTGGAACCAGGTGCTGACAAGTGAGAGTGCAGGATAAAGCAAAATAAATAAATATAAACTGTTAAGTTGTTTTGGTGCACTGTTACTGTATAAAATTCCACATGCCTTGTAATATTAGAGCATTTGTAACAGTGCTGTACTGTGGCTTATACAATATTATACCACAGGTCTACAGTGTAAGCCAATCAGAACACAAGAACACTGGCAGTTATTATCCCACAAACTACCTAGGGCATCCATATTTAGCCACGTCCACAGTAGGTTATCCACTTTTTAACCACACACACAATAGGTTATTCACATGTAACCATGCCCACAGTAGGTTATCCATATTCTGTTCTCTGCTGTCCACACTGCCTGTCCACTCTGGACTCTGCTCACACTCATAGTCCCCGAAGTTCTTACATGTAACCCTTCTACAGTGCAACTAAGTTTATAATTTGTATCTCGAACAGTGTTTATCTGTGAGGCTTAGCAAAGGAGGCCGACCGGGGAGACCGAGGTCAAGTGAGGAGCGAGAGAGGATTTTGTTGCTGAAGTGCGCCAGGCATGGGGGAACACAGAGAGAGAGAGAGAGAGAGAGAGAGAGAGAGAGAGAGAGAGATTAGAGAAAAAACAACTTTGAGGATTCGGGACAGAAGCAGTAAGCAACAGTAATAAATGAGAACCATGTCCTTTTTAATCTGTAGCTTTGAGACAAACTATTTGTATCTTAAACAGTGTTTATCTGTGAGGCTTAGCAAAGGAAACTGACCAGGAAGACAGAGGTTGAGCGAGGTGAGAGAGGATTTTGTTGCCAAGTGCTCGGGCATTGGGGAGACCGAGAGAAAAACAACTTTATGGATTTGGGAAAGAAGCAGTCAGCAGCAGTAATAGATGAGATCCATGTCCTTGTTAGTCTACAGCTTTCAGGCATTGTGTAGCTCAAGCAGAAGTACAGCACGAAACAGGCTTTTAAAAGTAAAGCCGTGACTCTGGACATGTGTATTACCACCACCACTAATGCACATGCCCAGAGTCACGGCTTTATTTTACAAAGCCTGATTTCAATCTGCAACACTGCTTGTTTTCTATTAGGAGTTACAGAAAAATAAGCTGTGTTACTTGAAGTGGTATGATAGTAATAGCATTCATTTAGCTGGAGTATACTTGCAATAACCAGCTTCTGTGGGGATTAAGTGCAGAGACCGAATCACCCACAGAAACTGGTTATTGCTTCTTATACTCCAACTGAATGAATATTTATCACTTAAGCAGAAAGGGGTTCTAGGCTTCTGATTGGTCAATACTCTCCTTGAACAGTGATGTTATACCAGCACAGTATCACTGTATCAAGGTCCAGCACACATAATTGCCCCAAAGATGAAAATGAATCAGTATGCCCCCCCCACCAGTCTGCAGCACTAAATGCAGCAACACTACACTAAACCCCACAACTGTCTAGTTACAAAACAACACACCACTGCTGTCAAACCAATCCAGTCCAAACCACATCTTTTTTGAACTGCTGGCAACCTGAACATTGTGACCACACACTTGTAGTCCACTTCTTTGCTCCAAGTGGCTTCATTTCCCACTCTTGCATTCAGTGAACTGCACCCAAGCACTTCAGATCAGCGAGCCCCCCACTTCTTCCCAGGCCCAGGACAGACTTTCATTTAAAAAATTCTCCACTGCAAGTGGCTTCACACACCGGCATTCTGGCTACATTAAAGTAAAAGCCATCAGTCCAATTAATTGACTTTGCATTTCCCCGGCTGTCCTCTGCACAGTCCTCACTCAGCAGCCTGCCCAAATATTCTACACATGTTGCATTTTCCAAACAGTGCCTTCCATTCAGTTGTCCTTATTCAGTTGTTTTTGTTGCTCATTTTTCCTACAACAAATGTGACCAGCTACTGGGAGATGAAACGAGAAAGGGGGAATGAAACAGAGAAACCGTCCAAGAATACATATGGCATTAGTCATGGTACAAAAAAAGAAACAGAGAGCAAGAGTGGGTGATTGGTATGAGACAGACAAATGAGAGAGAGACTAAATAAGATGAATGGGGAGTAGACAGATGCATGAATGGGGAGTAGACAGATGCAATGAACAGAGAGGAAGAGAACTGGGGTGTGTGATAATATGGTTGTACTAATTGATCTCATGAATATTAATGATACACACCCAGCGTGCATTTCTTGAACTTCAGTATAAATACTTGTTGGCGGGCTCAAACCCACCAGATTCAAACAGTCTATTGAAATGAAATATTTCTGCTGTCTGTTAGTAAAGCTTTAGAAAGTATCATATTTGCCACTGCCTTTCATTGCATGGTGTCAGAAGATGGAGCAGCTGTTGCCACCACCCGTTTTGAATTTAACAGGCAATCTTGCTGAGAAATGGCACCACTTCAAGCAACAAGTGGCAATTTATTTTGCAGCTTCAAGAGTCTCTGAAAAATCTCCGCGGATTCAAGCCATGGCCTTTCTGCATGTCTTGGGCCCCACAGCCCTAACGATTTACAATACATTTGACTAGGCAAAGGATGAAGATAAAGTAGACCTGTCTCAGATTCTGCAACAGTTTGAGAACTACTGCAATCCATGGAGAAACATCACCTATGAGCGGCATTTGTTCAACACCCTCAACCAACAGTCAGGTGAAACCTTTGATGTTTATCTTACTGAATTACAATTGCATGCTAAGTCATGCGAGTTTGGTAATCTGACTGACTCCCTTATTAAAGATAGAATTGTTGTGGAATTTTGGATGACCGAGTGAGGTGCCAACTGCTCTGTGAGATAGACTTATCTGTGACTAAAACTATTGATATTTGATGGGCTGTTGTATTAAGTGAGAAGCAAATTAAAACAATAACTGAGCCCCCGGTCCAGATGCTGCAGTTAATTTAGTGACTTTTAAAAAAAGGGGGGGAGAAAGAGACCGTGCACTTTAAAAAAAAAAAAGAGGGGGGGAGAGACTCTTCAGAAAATGAGAGAGACTGTGCCAGCTAGAGAGCCCAAATAATTTGCATGTGGTAAATGTGGGAGACAGCATGGACTGAACAGATGCCCTGCTTATGGACAGAGATGCTGAACATGCAATAGACAGAATCATTTTACAAGAACATGCACAGCAAGGCAAGGAGCACGGGTGCATATAGTTGAGGAAGACGGCAGAAGTGAACATGAGAATGCTCTTGTTGTTCAAACGCTGATGGACACCATAGTGGATAAAGACTTGAATGTGCATTTATGTATTAATGGGAAAACTGCAACTTTCAAACTGGACACAGAGATCAGTGTAATGTAATGCCTATAAGCATGTATTGAACTGTATCCAGAGAGCCTATTCAAAGGTCGAAAGCACAACTGATTTCCTACTTGGACCACCATGTGAATGTGCGAGGGAAAGTTGTTCTGGATATGGGATTCAAAAATTAGTATCATGTGGTCACATTTCAAGTTGTTGATGCTGAAGTAATGCCTGTGTTGGGACTGCACAGCTGTCTTGAGATGAAACCTGTCAAGAAATTTTTCTCACTTAATGCAGAGACTGAAGCAACTAATGAGAGACTGTTAAAGTTTTCAGATGCTTTTCAGGAGTTGGGGTGTCTCAAAGGTGAACACCACATTAAGATAGACAAGTCTGTTAGCCCAGTGATTCTTCCGTTCAGGAAAATACCATTTGCTTTAAAAGACAAGGTTAAGGCAGAGCTGGACAATATGGAGAAGTTGGGTGTTATTGAAAAAGTAGAAAGACCCACACGCTGGGTTAATTCAGTGGTGGTAATAGAGAAGCCTGGTAAAATAAGGATATGCATTGACCCCAGAGATTTAAATAAGGCAATAAAGCAAGAGCACTATCTAATGAAAACTGTCATGGAAGTAGCTGCAAGGCTAGCAGGTGCTATGATCTTCTCAGTGCTTGATGCGGGTCATGCATTTTGGCTAGTGAAACTTGATGAGCCTAGTTCTGAGTTAGTGACATTTAACAAGCCATTTGGGTGTTATAAATTCAACAGTATGCCGTTTGGAATATGCTCTGCCCCTGAGGTGTTTCAACGGAAACTATCTCAAATCTTAGAGGGCATAGAAGGTGCAGAAACATAGGTAAATGATATACTGATTTGGGGGTCAGACTTGCAAGAACATAATGAGAGACTGAAGCAAGTGCTACAGAGAGCATGTGAGCACCACTTCACACTGAGTCTTAAAAAATCAAAGACTGGACTAACAGAAGTTCCACATAGTGGGCACAGACTTACCTAAAGTGGGCTAGTGGCAGACGCAGAGAAAATTAAAGCAGTGGTGGACATGCCAACACCCCAGAATGTCACAGAGCTACAACGGTTTTTGAGAATGGTTAACTACCTAGCCAAATTAATTCCTAATTTGTCAACTTTGAATAAACCGCTAAGAAAAAGAAACAGCCTGGCATTGGGACCACAGACACGAACAGGTTTTCCATAAATTATTACACACCCCCTGGTGCTGGCTTTTTGAAGTCTGCCCCAGCTGGTGATCCTGTCTGTTGACGCCTCTTCTGAAGGACTGGGAGCATGCATATTGCAAGTCAATAAACCTGTGACCTTTGCTTCAAGATCTCTGATCAGTACCAAGAACAATTATGCACAAATAGAAAAAGAAATGTTTGCTATTATGCATGGGTGTACTAAATTCCACTAATACATCTGCGGCAGACCGAAGGTGCTTGTACAGACTGACCACAAACCCATTGATAGCATGTTTAAGAAACCCCTGCATATATCCCCCTTGTATACAGACAATGGTGTTGAAGTTACAGAAATATGATTTGCAAGTTGTGTACAAAACAGGAAAGGATCAGCATATCGCTGATGTCCTCAGTAGGGCCATACAAAAAGAGGCCACACAAGAGACTGACATCGATAAATATGAGGTGCATAACACTGAGAAAATTCCCATCACTAATGAGAAACTGAAACAGTTTCAACAGGAAACAGCAAGAGACTTGAAACTGCAAAGGTTAATTTTATTTATTTATAATATCAGAAGACCTTTGAGCGTGAGCTCTTTTACAAAGGTTCCACGTCAGGGTGGACAAATAATACAAGACTCAAATAATTCAGCACATATACAATAGTTTCAGGGTTCAGCACATTAGGCAATTAAAGAGCAGTACATGAGAATTAAAGAGCAGTACATGAGACTTATATACAATCAGTGGAAAACAAAGTGATTGTAAGAGGATTCAGGCTATGTCTAGGATGATACTCTGGGTAGCTCAGCCCTAGAGACCACCAAAATCCATTGATAGATTGTGGTTGAGAAACCGGGTTGGGGGGCAGTACACAGAGCGGTAAAGAGGATTAATAGCTTACTAGTGCTCCTGGCTAGGCTGGGATGAGGGCAGGTTTTTCTAGGTATCTGTGTTGGGTATTACCGGTGGTGTAGGTTAGTCTTTCAAGTATGGCCTGAGAAACAGGTGCATTGTGAGCTAGACTTTAGGTGCTGTTTGAGGCCTGTTTTGAACTGTGGCAGGCTGTGTGTTTGTAGTTTCAACAGGAGTTCATTTAGCCAGAGGGGGGCTCAGTAGGAGAAAGTGCGCTGCCCAAGTGAGGTTCACCAGAATGGGATGGACAGTGCTCCATTCTTCCTCCCTCTGTTGATGTGGGATGAGAGAGGTTTCCTATGCAGGGTGGGGTTTTTCTGAGGTGTGCCTTCTTACCCAGAAGACAGGTTTGGTATTTGATCCTGTCTTTTAGGTTAAGTCAGTTTGTACACTCATATAGGGTGCAAGTATGAGTGTATTGGTCTGCACACAGGGTCAGGCGGCATGCCTTATTTAGTGCAATTTGGACCCTGTTGAGTGCAGTATCAGTGGCAGCTCCATAGACCACTAGCCTGTAGGCTATCATGGGGAGTATGGAGCTGGTGACTGAGATTCAGAGTGCTTCCGGGGTGAGGGATTTCTTATGTCTATAGCGGACCCTGATCTTTGTATTTATTGATCTGACAAGGGAGTCAATATGGTTCGTATAAGTGAGAGAGTCATCAATAGTGACCCCTAGGTACTTAAACGATTGTACATGCTCAATTTGCTCACCAGTGTTATTGGTGATTTCGAGGGGAGTGAGCCTGCATTTATAGTTGGGGCTGGAATGAAGCATGGCCTTGGTTTTCTTGTAGTTCAGTAGCAGCTTTTGCCTACAGATCCAGTCCTCAAGTTTGTTGAAAGAGGTCTGTAGTTCTGTTTGTAGGGCAGCCTGGGAGGTGCTGCTGCTCAGCAGCACAGCATCGTCCGCATACAGGATGAATTTGGTGTCACAGGCCATCGGTAATTCATTAACAAAGAGGCTGGAAAGCAAGGGACCTAGGATTGATCCTTGAGGACTCCTAGGAGTATATCTCTGGAGCTGGATAACGTCTGCCCGATTTTGACTCATTGATTCCTTTGTGATAGGTAATCATTGAACCAATTTAGGACATTTGGAGCCACTCCCAACCCAGTCTTTGGAGCTGGAGTACAAGTAGAGGGTGGTTGACAGTGTCGAAGACTTTAGTGAGGTCAATGAAGATGGACCCCACCAATTTGCCTTCATCCAGCACCTTGTGCACATAGTCAGAGTATGCCAGCACTGCAGTGGTGGTACTGTGTTTTTGCCGGAAACCATGTTGGTTTGGGCAGAGCAGATTGTACTTGTCGAGGTATTCTGTGAGTTGGTTTGCCACGATTTTTTCCAGAGTTTTGGATATTGGGGAGAGGATAGATAGTGGCCTGTAGTTAGTTACTAGTGCCTTGTTTCCATTCTTGTGCACTGGAGTTCCAGGGCTTGCTTCCATACTTCCGGGAATTGAGCTAGGGCCAAGGATTTATTAAATAGCATTGTAATGGGTTTGATCAGAACATCAAGGGTCAGAGATAGTAACTTCATGTCTATCCCATCACTCCCCAACCTAGTTTTTCCTAGGACTTTCCTGACCATTGTTTGGGCCTCTTTTGCCGTCACCTTCTTAAAGTAGAAAGCTGGGTGGTTAGTAGTGGTTAGGTTGGCGCAACCTTGGTTCTCCAGCGTCAGAAGGTAGTCTGTGGGCAGTACTGGGGACAGGTCAGTAAAGGCCTGGTTAAAGGCATCAGCAATGGCTAGTGGATCTGTGGAGGGTGCGGTATTGATATTGAGCATTGTAGGATTCAGCTTCTGGTCTTTACCAAGGGTGTTCTTGAGGTTGTCCCAAAACCTATTTCCATCTCTCCAAGCGTTGTTGAGCTGGGTCTTATGGAAGTTGGCCTTCATGAGCCGGATACATTTAGTGCACTGATTTCTAGTGGTTTTGTAACGTTGTAGGTCATGCTTACAACCTGAGTTTAAGGCTTTTGCCCAGAGGCAGTCCCTTTCTTTTAGGAGAGAGAGGAGCTTACCATCCAGCAAGCTGTTCTCCGCTCCCCAAATTTTCCGTTTAGTGCACAGAGCATAGACATCACAGATGGAGTTGAATCCCTCTGTGAAAAAGCTGAGTGCCTGGTCCAACATAGGTGCCTTGTGTATGGGGGACCAGTTGTACGCAGACAGAGCTGATTTGAGGGAACCAAGTTTGCCTTTTCGCAGGACCCTGCTCTCGATGAGACATGGTGGGCTTTTGGCAATTTTAGTGGTCCAATGAAAGGAGATCGGAGAGTAGTCACTCAGCATGCCTGGGAGAACTCTGAGTTCAGAGAATCGAGACGGTGTGCTGACCAGGACCCAGTCAATTAGTGTGCTGGTACCAGCCTTGTAGTTCTGCCTGGTGGGCTGAGTTACGAGTTGTGTGAGATTGTGGGAGGTGATTAGGTCTCTGTCGGGTGTCGCCTCTTTACAAAGCCAGTTAATGTTAAAGTCGCCCGTCAAGATGAGTTCTGAGCTCTTTTTGAGGCCACTTATTTCTTGCATAACCAGAGGAAGGCCTTCCTTGGCTTTTTTGGGGGGCAGGTAGGTTGTGGCAATGGTAATGGTCTTGTCATTTAGGCCGGCTTGAGTTTTTACCACTAGTAGCTCATAGTCCTCCTCAACTTTGGAGATGGGGAGGACAGAGCAACTCAGTGTGTTTCTGGCATATAAGAGGCAGCCACAGCCTTTCTTGCCTATTCTATCAAGTCTAAACATTTGGAATCCTTCAATGGTTGCCTCACCATCTTTGAGCCTATTTGACAGCCAGGTTTCAGTTAGGCAGAGTATGTCCGGGGCGTGAATGGTCATCCAAGCCTGGAGCTGGTTGAATTTTGCAGTTAGGCTGCAGATGTTTAGTGATGCTATCTTTAGGCCGGTCACTGAGCGGGCTTCCCTGCTCCTCAGGGTTGTTGGTCCAAGATTTAGATGAACATTGCAAGAGAGTAGCAGTAGCATGAGGGTAACCTTTCTGGCAGATAGGGTGATGTTCATCTTCCCTTGTCTCTTCTATCACTTGCGCTTCAGATGGGGGGTGTCTAGACACGTGTATTACATAAGGGGGGAAGTTAACTGTTAAGGTTAAGGGATGGGAGGCTAGCTTGGTGATAACTGTGTATGGGAGATGTGGGGGGATGGGGGCCCAACATTACCAGAAGTGGTAGTGACCATGTGCATGCTTTTGGTCCAGGATGCACCCAAAGAGGTTTCAGAGTGTGGAGGTTGGGGACTGAATTTGAATGTGGTGCCAGCAATGCCAAGAGAGGTAGAGAGGAGTAGTAGTAGTATGTAGTTGTACCCCATATTAGTTTGTTTGGTGTGGCTATCCTGCTTTAAGCTGCTCGCTGGTACATAGGTGATTTACTTTATAGCTTTAGACTAGATTCAGATTGCTAGAGGGCAGGGAGAGAGGGAGGGCTCTACAGACAAGTTTAGGAGTAGGAAGGAGTCAACAGTTTGAGAGTGGGCACTGCGAGAGAGCTAGAAAGAGTAAGGAAGCAATAGGTTAGGTGCTCCGTTTGGGCAAGGAGGATTGGGTAAGGCTGGGTGTGCTGTATCCAATAGGTTTAGCAGTCCAAAGGTGGGAGGGGCGAGAATGCATTTAAAGGAGGCCTGGGAGGGGGTGGTGGGGGTGGGAAAAAAACAACCCAACAGCAGAAATAATATGGCTGGCAGAGAAAAATACAGATCTGGCAGCAGTCCGTGAGCGCACCAATGGTTGAGGTGCAGAAACTGTCTTATCCAATCACGGGCCGCTTGCTGCACGAATCTGTGAGAAGCTGCAAGGTATGTAGCTCCCACTGGGTTGGGCACTAGTACTTGTGTTTGGGATCTGGGGGCGAGTTCCATGGAGGGGACCTGAAGTCCTGGGCAGGAGTCGGCGCGGCGGCCGTTGGGCACTGCTTTTCAGCGGTAGTGCCGAGATCACTCCAGTTTCCCTAGTGGGGCCAAAAGAAGAAGCAGAGTAATTAATAGCTGGCTAGTGCAGGAGGGAGGCTGGTGACAGTTCATCAGAGGGGCCAGGGGTGCTAGAGAAAATTAAATAAGAAAGGGTGGTGTGGCTGAGGGTGGGGTGGAAGGACAAAGGAATCAGGTAGCACAATTAAGTGGGGAGAAGATCTTGTAAATGATCGGGGGAGGGGAGCGGAGGTGACAGCTTGGGTGAAATAGGGCTGGGCATAGTAGAGCAGAGAAAGCGCCGAGCAAGGAGTTCTCAAACCACCGGGGAGGATCGGTATTACAGCTATTCAGGCTGAGGAGGGGTTCTGATAGAGATTCAGTGCAAGTGAGGGGGCATATAGAGGGAGTCCAAGAAAGAGAGAGATGGAAGGAGAGAGAGAACAAAATGAAAGTAGTAGGCTCTAAAACAGAAATTTCAGCATTCCAGAATACAGGATTTAACAGTGGGTTTTCTTACTGTTTGAAAAAAGGCTAGCAGTCTTTACGGAATTAAAGCAGCTATGTACCTGTTATGCTAGGATTAACAGAAAGCAGCTAAACAAAGCGTTTTGTTTTTAGACAGGAAATATCAGCAAAAAACAACCCAACAGCAGAAAAATTATGGCTGGCAGAGAAAAATACAGATTTGGCAGCCGTCCATGGGCGCACCAATGGTTGAGGTGCAGAAACTGTCTTATCCAATCACGGGCCACTTGCTGCGATGCTGCACCAATCTGTGAGAAGCCGCAAGGTATGGAGCTCCTGCTGGGTCAGGCACTCGTACCTGTGTTCGGGATCTGGGGGCGAGTTCCAGGGAGGTGGCCTGAAGTCCTGGGCAGGAGTCGGCATGGCGGCCATTGAGCGTCCGCTTTCAGCAGTAGTGCCAAGATCACTCCAGTTTCCCCTATGTTCGGGATCTGGGGGCGAGTTCCAGGGAGCCGGCCTGAAGTCCTGGGCAGGAGTCAGCGCAGCGACTGTTAAGTGCCGCCTTTCGGCGGTAGTGCCGAGATCACTCCAATTTCCCTAGGTTAAAAGAGACAGTGTTGAAGGGATGGCCATTAGAACACTCTCAAGCGGACCCTATCATTAGACCATGTTGGCTCTTTTGAGAAGAGATTACAACTGAGAGTGGGCTACTCCTTAAAGGTGAGAGACTGATTGTGCCAGGATCATTGCAGAAAGACATGCTCACAGAAATTTATGGCAGCCACCTGGGTATTGAGAAGTGCAGGAAGTGATCCGGAGATGTTCTGTTCTGGCCTGGGATGAATACTCAAATCAGTGACTTAGTCACCAGCTATGGCATTTGTGCCATGTACAGGAAAGCTCAACTCAGAGAACCACTGCATCCCTACAAAATACCGAAGAGGCCCTGGAAAAAGGTGGGAGCTGATTTATTTGATTTGAATACAGTAACATATGTACTGATGATAGACTATTATTCTAAGTTTATTGAGATCTCCGGATTACAAAACATTTCAAGTGAGATTGTAATTAATCATATAAAATCTCAATTTGCACGGCATGGCATACCAGAGATTTTCATCATGAACAATGGGCCCCAGTTCATTATTGCAGAGTTCTAATCCTTTGTGAAAGCATATGAGTTCAAGCATCATACCTCTTCACCCAGGTTTCTCCAAAGCAATGGCATGGTTGAGAGAGTGGAGCAAACAGTTAAAAATTTACTGAAAAAGTCTATGAAAGACAACAGAGACCCATACCTGGCCCTGCTTGATTTGAGGAACACACCCATTGAAGGTGTGGGGTCTCCAGCACAGCTACTAATGGGCTGTTACCCGCAACATATGGGCTGTTGAAGCCAAAGATCCAAGATTCAGATGTACATGCCACACTACAGTCTGCTCGGCAAAAGCAACAATATTATTATAGCAGAACAGTGCATATGCTGCCTCCATTGAGCCCAGGACAACGACTATATATGCAAACCGACCAACAAGAATGGACCCCTGTGGTTGCTGTTGTGCCTGTACAGATCCCTTGTTCATACATTGTCTCAGCCAATGGGAAACAGTACTTGTACATTTGCCAGGACCTGATGGGCTCACTGGCCATCCAGCGCACCCCATGCAGGATACAGACCTCTCCGTGTGGGGGAGGAAGAGTAGACAAGGATTTGGAGCAGGATTTTGAAACAGAGGGAGCAGCCGGAGAAAATGCAGCAGCAATAGTAACGCAGCCAGCTCAAGAATGCAGTGAGGACTCACTGCCAGTGACACAGGCAGAGATGGCAGCTGCCCCAATGGACCTATGTAACCAACCAGAAAGCCCTGCCCAATTTAGCAGGATTAGTGGACATTTAATACAATAGCCTGCACGTTGCAGGACTTAAATAGTTTATTTTACTAGTTAACCAATTTAACTGTTAAATGGTTTTCTTAAGGAGGAGGTGTAATGATACGGTTGTACTGATTGATCTCATGAATATTAATGATGCACACCCTGTGTGTGTCTCTAGATTTGGACTTCGGTATAAAGACTTATTGGTGGGCTGAAACCTGCTACATTCAAACAGTTTATCAGAATGTAATGTTTCTGCTATCTGTTACTAAAGCATTAGAAAGTATCATATTTGCCTCTGCCTTTTATTAGAGGGGGTGGCAGACAGAATCAGTGCAAATATATAACAGCACCACCTACTGGACAAATGCAAAGCAGGAACTTTTTTCCTTAATATATTTGCACACTCAAAAATCAACCCCAAAACTTTAAAATGTTTCCTTTTTTTTTCTTTTTAAAATGAGCCATTGTATAATAGCAATAATGCATGACAGGGTGTGTGCTGGGCATCACTTCTTGGGTGTTGGATGCACTCAGCCTCCGGCCTCGTGCCCAACTACCCAAGACATGATGTTATCCCAAAATGACACATACCCTATAATGCATTATTGCGCAATTATAAAACTGTCAATACCATGCCAGTAAGGGTTTAAACTACCTTAGAGATCTCAAACATGGAATTGACAGCCATGATGATTTTCCAACAACTGCAGACTGAATATGATCTACCTAAGCATCACCTCTATGAATATCTCCAAGTCAGACACTCAGTCACAAGCACCCTAGGCCCCCATATCTAGGAGAGGAAATATAACGATCTAGACACACTCTTATGGCCTGAAAAGGGGCCACCACCACGCAGTAGTGCCATATACGGGCACATCTTGAGTTTGCTTCCAGACGGGGCACTCAGAGTCAGAAAGAAATGTTCCCAAGAGCTGTATCTAAATATCACCAGCCAAATGTGGAACTTCTTTGGAACTTCGTGAACTTAGTAAAAAACTCCACAAGAGACACCCAAAACAGATTTGTCCAATTTAAAGTGCTTCATAGATGGCACAGAACCCCACAACAGCTATGTGACTGGGGTTTGTCACCCTCGGATATGTGCTGGAGATGCCAATCAGACTGTGGCACAATCACACATATTCTTTTGTCCTGCACCTCACTGTCCCCATTCTGGAGCACCATCCAAGATATCCTTACAGTATACTGTCAACCCAAACACCGCTATCCATATTGCTGGTGATGTTAAACCACTACCTACCCCCAGCCATAGGGCCTGGTCTACCTCCAGGGGGAAAAAAGATGGCTAATAGGTGCTTTGACCACAGCAAAAAGGATTATCCTTAAACACTGGAAAGACACACATACCCCAAATCCTCAGAAATGGATTCAGGAAATGTGGAAACTAGCCAGCTATGAAAGAATCCACCACATAGTCCAAAACAAGTTACCCCAATACCAAGCCACCTGGGTAGGGTTCCTGATATCCCCATTGTGTAAATTACCAGAAGCCAGTGTAGTTCCTGTAATGCCTGTATAGGCAGAGTCGAAAGCAAGACCAAGGTCATACTAGTTCGCAGTTTTAGCCTATAATTCCAACAGCTCATAGTCTTCACTGGAGTATTGATATGACTCAAGGAGTCTGAGAGACCTACACCTAGGGAACTGACAGGAAGGTTCCCCTCCACAGAAAGGGGCTATAAAGGATACAATGTGCAGTCACGTATAATAATATAGCAAACCCATACTGAACCTGAAGTCTGTAAAATGTAAGCGCTTAGCCCTGAAATCCACCCATGCATATAGCGAGGAATGTCTCTTACTGTCCTAACTTGCAGGTTTAAAAACTGTAGTCTGTAAATATATGCATGAGTTATGATTCTGTTACTAGCCTGTTCACCCATGGGTATTTACCCGGCCAGGGCATGTAAAGTTCAGTTACTGCAAAGCAGTATGTGCCATACCAGAATGCAGATATGTACTTGTAAGGTTAAAAAATGTTCAAACAATAAAAATTATTAATTGTAAAAAAAAAACAAAAAAAAAAACTGTCAATACCATAAATGCATATGTTTTGGTCTGTAGGACCACATAGACTCAGTCACTCTATTAAGTTCATTCTCTTATTTGGCTTCATCGTAGTCCAATTATCCTGACCATACTGTATATTCAAAACAATTTCAAAGTAAATTTAGGCTTAATGTAACACAGCTGTTTAATGCACTTGCTAGATTTGTGCTTGATTTAGATATTCGGCACACATGCATCATTGTGCTACTAAATTCCTTAAAGCATCTGAATGGAGATCAAAGTCACCAGCTGCATTTTAGTTATTTTATATTTGTTGTTCTTGTAAAACCTCTGTCAGATCTGACAAATGTCTTCAGTTCTCAGATGTCTGCCATTGGTCTTTGATCCCAAGATTATAGTGCTACTACAGTTCCAAGAGTTAAAATCAATTGTGGAAAAAGAGATTTCCCCTACTTGGTACTGTATACCTGGAATGTAGCCTTAACAAACTTAGTCAAGTACTTGATAAGTTCTCTTGACAAGTTCAAAGCTATTTTTTGTGATTCTGTAACTGGCAAATGTAGTTGCTCTTAAAATTATGATTGTGCTTCTTCAATTTGTGTGATCATTTTTTTTGTGCTTGTTGATGCAATTGCTACCCCTCCTTCCCCAGCACTCTTCCTGTTTTGTTCCTGGCAAAATCAGATTATCCTGACTGCTACTGTAGAGTCCATGAAAAAGCATTTTACTGCAAGTCAATACCTCTCACAGAAAGGTATTCAGACATGTAGTTTTTAATATATAGAATTATTTACAGGAAAATAAAATACATTCTAGTACCCTTCCTCCTCTCCTCTGTATTGTCCGCTCTGTATGCATATCATTTTCCATGTTTCACAACCAGTTTTCAGTCCCTATCGAGCATGCCCCTGAGGTGGGATATTTTACTGGCAATTAGTCAGAGTTGCTGAAAGCATGCAGCTTAGATTCCAGCTATCAGGAGGAGGTACATGAAGAGCTGTGTTGCATGGTTGCACAGTGACCTAAAAAACTTGACATGTGGTTCATCCTCAGCAGTGACAACACAGAACATGTCAGAGAACCAGACAGTCTGAGCGGGATACTAATAAAGTGGCAGACCCTTCCACACATATATCAATGCAGTCTAATACTAAATGGATTTCTCATCTTTCTTCAGAATTGAGAACTGGGTAATAACATGTTCTGGGTTGTGCAACCATTGGGAGCTCTAGGTACTCCTCTGGTGTGGGTTTAAGTCATGAGGCCACAAGCCGAGTGATCCTCAGCACACACTGCAGGAGTGCCTTATATGACAGTGATCACACCAAAACACAGAATTTATCAGCATAAAAGGACCGCTTGGCCCACTCATTCAGCCCTGATGTTCCCTGCCTAATCTGTCTGTACAGACCCTTACTGGTATCTGGCAATCCTCCCTCTTCCCTGCCTATTTTCTAATACACCCCTATGTCTATTCCATGCATGGTTGCTGCCTCTCACAATTTTTGCCTCTACTACTTTTACTGCCAATCTGTTCCAGAAGTCTACCATTGTTTCTGTGAAGAAATACTTCCTCCCGTCTCTCTTAAACTTCCCCCTCTCCAGCTTCATTGCATGCCCCCAGTCCTGGTGTTCTTTGTAATTTGAAATAGACTCCCCACCTGGACCCTGCTAACCCCTGTGAGGTTCTTGTAGGTTTCAGTCATGTCACCTCTCACTCTCCTCTTTTCCAGGGTGTACATGTTGAGGTCCCTCAGTCTCTCCTCATAGGGCTTATGATGCAGCCCCTGCACCATTTTAGTTGTCCTCCTCTGGACTGCTTCCACTATGTCTTTGTCCTTTCTGAGGTGCAGCCTCCAAAACTGGACATAGTACTCCAGGTGGGGTCTCACCACCTCATAAAGGGCTGGATGCAGGAGTGGAGTGGAGTTCAAGAGGAACGTAAGGAAGTACTAATCACTGAAAGAGTGGTGGACACCTGGAAGACTACCAGTGGAAGTGGTGGAGACAAAAACAGTAGGGGACTTCAAGCATGCATGAGACAGCCATAGCAGAATATCAGTGAATAGGCAGGGAGGAGGGAGGGTTGCCAGAGACCAGTTAGGGTCTGTGGAGACATATTAGGCAGGGACCACCTGGGTAGACTTGGTGGGACAAGTGGTCCTTTTTTTGCTGACAAATTCTACGTTTCTCTGAGATGTAGGTTGAGGGGAGGTCAGTAAGGAAAACTGAGAAAGGAATTGGCCCCGAAATAGAGCCTTGAGGCACATCAGACTCAATGGGGGGGGGAGGAAAAGGATTCCCCAACCTGGACTAACTAGCTATGTCCAGAGACGTATGAATAAAACCAGTCAAGTTCAGAGATTGACAGCCTAGCACACCTTAGTGTATCTAAAGGAAAAAGGTGAGCGACAGAGTCCAAGGTCTTATCCAGGTCAATAAAATATGACCCTGCTCCATCCCTCTCAAGATGGAATTAGTGGCATGGAGGAGAGAAGAGACTGTAGAATGAGCTTTATGGATCCCAGCTGGAACAGAAAGATAAAAGAGGAGGAGTCAAGAAAGTTGGAGAGTGGGAGAAAACAAGCCTTATTTGTATCTTTGCCAGGGATGGAAGAAGAGAAATATGTTGATAGTTCCGACTTCTGTAGTTGTCAACCCCTTTATGAATAAGGAGGACATTTTCCTGCCACCAGTAATAGGAAACAGAGCCAAGTTAAAGGTACAGATTTATGAGTAAGGAGAGGGGCTGCGATGGCAGGTGCAGAGAGATGGAGGAGTTTAAGGTCAAGACCATCAGGTCTATGGCCTATGAAGGGGTTGAGGGAGTGCAGGGTAGACTGAATTTCAGAGGCAGTGACAAGAGAAAAAGATAAAGGGGGTGAAGAACAGAGAGGAGCAGTGGGACATGAGGAATCAAGTGAAGTGTGTTGAAGGCACTAACCACCTTGCTGAACTTGAGGATAGGGGAGGACGTTTGTAAGCCGAGATTAAAAATATTGTGAATAACCTTCTAGGATTTATTTGGAGAGTTACTATTATTCTGTAGCTTGATGGTAAAATAGGTGCCTTTTGTAAAGATAACTGAATTAATGGCCCAGACATAGTGTGGAGGGGATGTGAGGCAATAAATTTTCTGGACACAGTAGATAATAAGGTGGTCACTGATGACTGGTTGAGTTACAGCAGTGCACATTCTGTGAGGGCAGGAGGAGAGGATCCAGTCAACAAATGAATGATTGAAGGAGCAAGGATTATGATGGGCAGGTTGAGGGTCAGAGATAAGTTGAGTATGGTTAGTGACTCCGCTTTTGAGTAATAGATTTAAGAGCAGGGGTGGATAATTTTATATTAAGTCACCAAGGATAATAAGTTCACCAGAAGAAAAATGAGTAAGAAGCAAGTAGAGAGAAGAAAAAAGTCAGAATAAGGTTTTGCTTTGGGAGTGTGATGGAAAGCACCAATGAAGATAGTCAGTGGGTAGTTTACACAAGACAAGTTAATGGGAGGAGGGGACAGTGACATAGAGGGCAAGCCCACTTTTGAGGCTTTGGAGAAAATATTACAGTACAGTACACTACCTTCTCTTTTTTCATGGTCCTGTCTAAAGAGTGCATAAACAGGGAAGTCAATGTAGTAGCACTAATCCTGGCAGAAAGCCAGGATTCTGTGATGACCTAGACATCAGGGTTTTACTGCAACACCCACAGCCTAAATTGGTCAGTTTTAGAGAACAAACTGCTTTCATTAAAGTGAAAAACATTAAGACGCTTAGTAAAGAGGAAGAAGAGGTGACTGAGGAAAGACCAATTTTCAGTTCCACATTGCTCAATAGAAGTACAAGGGCAATGAAAATCTTCCATGAGAGGCCAGTGTGGCAGCTGGGGTATGGAATGGAAGCAGACTCAAGCAAGGGGGACAGAGGAGACAGCACCAAAGACCTTTAAGATTGAGGGAGGAGATAAGAGAGGGAAACTATACTATACATCTAAAAGGATACCACAATATAGGCATTTATTGCCACACCTCACAAATAAAAGCATCACACCTGTAAAAATAGTTTGCAGCAACAATTAAACCAGCACACTTGCCTAACAGTTCAGAGTAAGCAACTACTGGCCTAACCGTGTTCGGAGTGTCTGACTACTAGCCTAACCTTAACTGAAATAAATGCTTCTGTAATAGGGTGGTAAAGTATTTTTCAAAGCTGAGGAGGGAGGTTGGACAGAGTCTCTAGAATCCTCATGTGTACCCTTTGCTGACTCCCTGTGTGGACTCCACACTCCTGCTGACTGTTGTGTCACTTACATGGGGACCACTTATGCTGGGACTGCTAGAAGAGTGTGTGAAGTTAAAGGGCTAAGATCCTGCTCTTTGGAAAGTGCTTTTGCTCCTGACTGGCCTCATTCTGGCCTAGAGGCAGCTCCTGCTGCTGAATCTAAAGGGCTGGTGAGCTGAATGGGGGGGCTCCGATGCTCACAGCTCATGACCCTCACCAGTCCAAGATGGCAGCCACTGGAAATTCAAAGCCCTGACTCAGCTACTGCTGCCATGGAGAGCTCAGACAGCTGTGGCAGCTGGTAAACAACTGCATTGCAGGTTAAAGGACAAAGGTTCCACCTTTTGGGAAGCTCTCTTGCACCCGATTAACCCAATCCTGACCTCGAGCAGATGAAGCTGAATCAGAACCTCTGGCAAACTAGCTAATGAGCTGGATGGGGGACCCCGATACTCACAGCTCACAACCCCTCATAGTCCAAGATGGCATCCATTGGAAATTAAGAGCCTCAACTGGAGTACTGCAGCTGGCAGAGGGCTAAGATGGCTGTTGAAGCTGGAGACTGGCTTCTGTACAAGTTAAAGAACAAAGATCCTGCCCTTTACAAAGCACTACTGCACCTGACTGTCCCAATCCTGGCCTGGAGGCAGCTCCGGCTGCTGAAAGCTGGTGAACTGCATGGGGGGCCCCGGCATTCATGACACCCTGACCCTCAACATTCTAAGTGGTGCCCATAGCAAATTAAGAGCCCTGACTGGACTGCTGCTGGCAGAGGACTGAGACAGCTGTAGCCTAACCTGCTACATCATTTCTTTTTTTTTACATGCATTTTCTGTTACCTCTTAAAGATATAGTACTAATTAATTGTTAGGAGTAAACACTGCTAATACCACCAACTCGTCCCTCTCACTCCTATGTCCGAGCTTCCACAGTACCAAAGAATCATTGAGGGGCTTGGCAGCTTCTCCAAAGGATCAGACTCCAACCAACTCTACAACAGCTAAGTTCTGTGCTTGTTTAACATTTGGCCTGTATGACTGAAGTGTTTGGTGATACATCTTGCTTTTTTATTTTGCAGAAACTGCTTATCTTTGGGCAGTAATACTGACAAACAATCATTTTAATCTAAAGGACTCTGTATTTTGATTGCAGCAATAAAGCAAGAGATTAGTGTTTGAAGTGTTGCAGGTCCCCGACTCCCCAGAGATCAATTATTGTGGACCCCACACACTGGATACAGTACCATCCAGGTTTTTTTGCCCCATGGGCTCCTGGCCTGGACCTCTTTTCACCATCTACAATTGCACTGTTCCATTTCTTGAGACTCTACTCACTGGACATCCCAGGACTTCCTAGCCCACATGCTACACTGCCCCCTGGCTTGCCCTCCCACCCCGGCTGGGGTCACTCTGAGCTCCTTGGCTTTCCTTCCCCACTATACTGTATCTGGCTACTCACAGTGGAAGTAAAGGTAGGGAGTATTGCCGAGAGCTGGAGATGGAAGCCTGAGGTGGATGTGGGGAGCTGGTAGATGTTTCATTCCACCAGCCAGTGCCACTTTTCCCCCTTTACATTTCTCCAACCAGGAGCATGTTGATGTTGTCAGGATTCCGGCATACCTGATGCACCTGATGAAGGATGCACTGCAATTTCCCCTGCAATGTTTTGATCACTTGCACTGCCACCAGTGGTCACTCAGGAGTTGGTATAGCAACAGGACTCTTACCACCCCCAGTCCCCAGGATGACTCACATATTTACAGAAGCATACCAGACATTGGGCTTTACTCTGGGTTACCAGAAGTACTAAGGGTCCCCTACTCAAGTATTAGATAGAAACAAAGAACACATACCCCTCTGTGTGCATTATGTACAAGCAGCTCCCCCTGACTTCTTGACTGTTGGACCCCAGAGAAGGACATTTTGCTGCAGTAATACAGTGGCCAACCTTTTGGTGTTATCTGCACTCCCCTTTAGGATCACCAATATACAGCTCTCCCCTACACCACCTATAAGGCCCCTAAATATTTACAAGGTTCATACAGATATTCTTTCCCAGGACACTGTACATGTCAGGGGTGGGTAAAGTGGAATAGTACATTTGTTTCATCTCCCTCCACACTGGGCTGCATTTGTATACTGTATATGGGAACTTAAAGCCTCTCTGCAGAAGCTGCCACCTTATTGCAGGAACTGGGACTCTCATTCACTGGTGCTGTATAATGTCTCCATGAGAAACAACATTTCCCAGGGTACATGCCCTAAACTGTTATTGTGGCTATATCTGTAACCAGTACCAATGGGACTTCAACCAGATGCCCAGCACCACATAGAATGATTAGTTCTTTCCAATGGTCACCCGCTTCTGTCCAGATGCTTCAATCCTAAATGTTATGTGATAATCCCAGTTTTGGGGAAATTCCCCACATTTTACAGGTAACATTTAAGTGACAGGAAACACCAAGCATACTGTCCACAGGATTAGAAACTTTGATGGTGCCACTCCTCTTAATACAATGCTATTAGTCAGTTTGGTGTTATATAGATATGACCCTGGGGGAATAGAGCCAAATAAAAAATAACCAGTAATTATTTATTTATTTAGTTGTTGTCGACTTGGTGGGTGTACTAGACAAATAAATGCTTATTTTCAGACATGACCTGGGAGAGTACACTATGCAAAATGTTACAGGGAATTACACAGTGACAATAATTTTAAGAAGATCAATGTCAGTATTACAAAACAAGGATCAGTACTGTATGTAGAAAGGTATTGTATATATACCAAAGTATCATGTTGCTAAACGGAGTCCATGAGCTACACGAGAAAGGCTGTGTGGAAGGCTGCTTTTCCAGGACAGTATTAACTGCCTGGTACTAGGGAAAAAAGAATTTTAGAGCTTAACTGGACAGGCTGTACCTGTGTGGAGGTGTTTTGACCCCCCCCCGCTCCTTGAGGGGAACTAAACAATTGAACAAGCACTAAAAGTAGTGCTTCAGGAGAGCTGCCTAAGCAATCTTGAGTGTTGGCTGAACTGCCTTTTTAAAGGCAGTTCATATACATTTTTCTGGCTGTGCAGGGAGGTGGTTTTGCAAATAAGCGTTGCCATAGCAACGGGTGATGTCTTGCTCCATAACTATTTAACGCTCGGCTCTAGCGAGCGGGGTCAAGCGCAGAGTGGAGGTGATGCGGGAAGAGTCCAGTGGCATCTGATGGTGTCAGACGAGGAAGCAGAGGAAGCAGTTGAAGATTAAGTTTACAGTTGGTTAAATATGAATATATATAGTGGGTTAGGGAGGAGAAACAAAAGAAAGGAAACATCTCATAAAGATGAAAATGGACACCAATACTGTAAAATTGGAGGATGGTACATTGGGATTGATATGTTTGGAATGTAAAATGATTAGTACAGATGTAGCAAATGAATTGTTAGTATTTACTTGTGAACACTGTAATCTTATCAGAAAATTACAAAAGAAGTTGGAGGAAGTTAAACAGAAATTAATAGTAAACAGAGATAAGATATGGACAAAAAAGGATAAGCAGATTATACATATAGATCAGAATTATGAAGACTTGAAAAATGGGGAATCAAGGAAAAGAAGAAGAGAAAAAGATAAGGAAGGAGACTGGATTGTAGTGGAAAGAAAGCAAAACAAAAAAAGGCTGCAAGAAGAAGAGCAATGAATTTTTCAGTAGAGTGCTCAAATACATTTGAGCCACTGGTAACACTAGACGATGAAAGAGGTAGCAAAGACATTGAATATAGTTTAGAAAATAATAATAAAAGAACAAATAAAGAGGATGTAGTGATTGATAAAATAAATGTATCAAAGAATGAAGAGTTGAATATCGGAAGTAGTGATTCTGATAGCAATCAAAGACAGGGAAGTAGAGGAGAAAAAAGGAATATGAAGGAGTAGTTGAACAAGAAGAAGGTGAAAATCAAGAGAGAAATAATAAGGAGGAAAGTAGGGTTGATGAGATTCAGAAGGATGGGAATGGTCATATTGTTCTAATGAGTAAACAAGATTGTATGATTGATCAGGAAGAGATAAATAAATCAGGACAAATTAAAGATATTGGGGATTGTGAAGAACAAATGGAGCAAGAAAAAATGTAAAAAGCATCTATATATTGGGTGACTCAATACTGAAATTTACTGATATACATCAAAGGACAATAAGGAGATTATTACAACAAGTTATTTATCGGGTGCAAAGATAAGAGATGTGAAGAATATGCTCGGTAACATCATAAGAGAAAACAATGGTACAGCAGTATTGATATTGCATTTAGGGGTAAATAATATCAGAGACTAAGAATTAAAACAAATACAAAAATAATTTGAAGAGATTAAAATGGAGGCTGAGAAATTAAAATGTAAAATGTACTTCTCGGAGATCTTATCTGTGGTAAAAGAAACTAATATAAGAAATGAAAAAATAAGAAAAATAAACAATTGGCTTAGACAATGGACATTATATAATGAGATAGGTTGTATAAAACATTGGGAAGATTATATTGAAGAACCTTCCTACTTTTATAGAAATGGACTTCACTTAAGCAAGAAAGGTAGTAGAAAATTGGGGATGGATATTAAGTCGGTAGTAGATAATAATTTAAACTAAAGATGAAGGGGAGAGGGGAAACAAAAGAGTTTACATCTGAAGGAAACAAAATTGGGAAAGTAGGACAGATAAAAAAAACAAATAAAATAAAAAAAGGAATGTCCATATGGCTAGTGAATGCTAGAAGCTTGAATGTAGAGAAAAAGGCTGAGCTGGAAGTTAAGTTAATTGAAGAGAATATAGATATGTGCATGGTGACAGAGACATGGTGGGACTCAAAAGTACAATGGAATAGGAATAAAGAAAGATATACGTTATATTCCAGAGATAGAATAAATAGAAGGGGGTTGGGAATATACATTAAAGAAGGAATAAATAGTAGCTTGTATAAAGAAAGTGCAAATGAAAAAAATAGAATCTTTATGGATTCAAGTAATGAATGGGATAGAAAATAAAATTTTCTTTGGATTATATTATAGGCCACCAAATAGTGAGAAAGAAATGGATAGAATAATAAATGAGGAAATTGTACAGATAACTTCATAAGGTGATGTTATAACAGGAGATTTTAATTATCCAGATATTTGTTGGAAGAAATATAGGGGTATAAATGCAAACAGTAAGACATTTTTGCAAATGGTAGGATTAGGGCAAATGATATATAGACCAACCAGAGAAGAAGTTACTTTAGATTTATTGTTAACCAATAGGCCAGACCTTATTAAAGAAATAAAAATAAGGGAATAATTGTGAAATGGTGATCATGTTATGGTAACTTTTAATATTAAACAGGAAATATATATATATATATATATATATATATATATATATATATATATAAAGACAAAGAACCTCTGTGCGCAAACACTGAGGCAAGGGTTACCTAAAGGGCATTTGGCTGGGAAGCCAAGTTTCAAGAAAACAAAATCACACATGCCCCCATAATGCAAAACATCATGGGCTGCATATGCAAATCACCACAGAATGTTATGCTGGTCCAACTTTAAGCAGAATTGCATGGTGCCGAAGGCCCCTCACACAGTTTGCAAAGGGTGCTAACAGAAGACATAGACACGTGTTTCATCCTACCAGGACTACACAGTATGCCTCGCCTGTTTGACACCCCAGTGGAATGGACCAGCTACCCCTAAGGCAGTGTGCCTGGGATATATTGTGGTGAACCCATTAAAATAAAAACTATTTAAAGACAAAAAGAACCTCTGTGCAAAACACTGAGGCAAGGGTTACCCAAAGGGCATTTGGCTGGGAAGCCAAGTTTCAAGAAAATACAAAATTACACATGCCCCCATAATGCAAAAGCATCATGGGCTGCATATGCAAATCACCACAGAATGTTATGCTGGTCCAACTTTAAGCAGAATTGCATGGTGCTGAAAGGCCTCTCACACAGTTTGCAAAGGGTGCTAACAGAAGACATAGAACCGTGTTTCAGTCCTACCAGGACTCATCAGTATGCCTCATCTGTTTGACACCCCAGTGGAATGGACCAGCTACCCCTAAGGCAGTGTGCCTGGGATATATTGTGATGAACCCATTAAAATAAAAACTATTTAAAGGCAAAAGAACACTCTGTAAACACTGAGGCAAGGGTTACCCAAAGGGCATTTAGCTGGGAAGCCAAGTTTCCAAGAAATACAAAATCACACATGCCCCTCTAATGAAAGCATTATATATATATATATATATATATATATATATATATAGGGTAAAACAGTGCTAAAAAAATTATAACAGGGCAGATTTCAATAAAATTAAAAGAATGGGATTGGAATAAGAGTTTATATAGTAAAATGGCAAATCAAATGTGGGAAGAATTAAAAAAATAAGTTATTAAAATTAGAAAGGGAGTATGTTCCAGATAAAGAACTGTATAATAGGAGAGAAAAAAAAACTATATGGTGTACTAATAAGGTATTAAAATCTTGCCAAAAAAAAACAAAAACAAGCATTTAAAAGAATGAAGAAACTGGGAACAGACGATGTGAGATTACATTATAAAATGTGTTTTAAAAAAAGTAAAACAGAATATAAGGAAAGAAAGAATAACATTGGAGTCTAGATTAGCATATAAAAAGATAATGGGAAAAGTTTTTATACATATGTAAATCAACAAAGAAGAGATAAACAAGGAGTTGGGCCATTAAATAATGAAGGTAAGGAAATAAAAGATGCTAGTGAAATGGCGAATACATTGAATACATTTTTTGGGTTGGTCTTTGAAAGAGGAAATGATATAGAGAAAATTATAGTAAAAAATAATTATCAAAATTCAGAAACAGAAATAACAAAAGAAGAAGTGGAAAGACTAATAAATAAAGTTGAACTATATAAATCTGCAGGACCTGATTTGCTACATCCCCAATATATTAAGGAAGTGTTGCCTTTGATATCAGAAATACTGGTATGGATATTTAATAAATCCTTTAAAACAGGAGAGGTACTGGAAGACTGGAGGAAGGCTTATGTTGTACCTTTATTTAAAAAGAGAAAGAGGTCAGTGGTTTCTAACAATAGACCAGTAAGTCTTACGCCAATCCTTAGAAAAGTCACTGAGAGTATCCTGAAAACAAAAATAGAAGAATGTTTAGAATTATTAGAATATAAGGATGAGAAGCAGCATGGATTAAAAAAAAAAACAGAGCTTGTAGTACAAGCCATTTGTGCTTTTATGAAAGTATTAAAACAAAATTAAGTAAAAATGTACCTATAGATGTAATATTTTTGGACTTTCAAAAAGCTTTTGATAAAGTACCCCACGATAAATTGATTAAAAAATTGATACAAATGGGATTGGATAGCCATATTATAGTGTGGATAAGAAATTGGTTGAGCAATAGAACTCATATTGTAAGAATAACAGGTGAACTATCTGAAGCTATTAAAGTAGAAAGTGGGGTCCCACAGGGATATTGTGTTGGGACCTATTTGGTTTGCACTGTACATCAGTGACTTGCACCAAGGAATTATAAATCAAGTAGTGAAATTTTCTGATGACATTAAGTTGGTAGGACTGGTAAAAACATCTGAGCAGCAGGAGAGATTGATAGGGGATTTAAAAAAGATTGAGATGTGGGCAGAAAGAAATGGTATGAAATTTAGCATAGAAAAATTGGGGGGTAATGCACTTAGGAAAAAGAAGTAGGAGTAAAAACAGGTATGAATTAGATGGAAAAGAAATAAATGGAGTTGATGAAGAAAGGGATTGTGGGATAGTAGTTGATAACAGATTAATTTCCAATAAACATCGAACAGTGGCTATACAAAGGGCAAATTATATGGTGAGAAACATTAAAAAAAGCTTTATAAATAGATCAATAGCATGTATGGTGCCAGTGTATAGAACTTATGTTAGGCCATACTTGGATTATGGGTTGTAATTATGGAATCCATATACAAAGATGGAAAAGAAAAGGGTTGAAGGAGTACAGAGAAGATATACTAGAATAATAGGAACAATAGGGAGGTTAGAATACAGTGAAAGGTTAAGAAGAACAGGACTATGGACCTTGGAAAAAAGGAGAGAGAGAGAGGATTTAATGATGTTATTTAAAATTATAAATGATAAAGAATTAAAGGGTGAAATAAAATTAGAAGGGCAGGAAAAACCAGAGGGATTAAGAAGATATAAAAAGCAGATTAGGTTGGAAACTAAAAAAGAATGATGAATACTATTCATTCATAAAGAGAACAGGGAGAATATGGAATATACTACCAACTGATGTGGTAAATAGTAGAACATTGACAGAATTTAAGGGAAAGATTGATAAATATATATTGTAAATTGGATGGTGGAGTGCCTACTGAGGTGGGGGACAGTTTATATGGACAAAATGTCTTCTACTGTTCTAAAACCAAGTATAAGTACCAAGTAAAAGTACACAGTTTGTATCCATGAATAATGTCTCAGGTAAAAGTTCAGATGTTTCTCCACCCCCAAAAATGAAGGAAGGCAGAATTTCTCCATGCTGTTCAATTTCTAAATGTACCATAAATAGTATATAATAAATGGGTTCCCCTTTTTCCCATAGGGAGGCCATGGCATAATTTGCCATTATAAAGGAGCATTTGTAACAGCAAACACGTGCACGGTTTCCCCTCACTCAGCGCATGTGCCCACTACAGTCCACCACTTCCTGACCACGGCGTTTGCCCTCTCAATGAAAAGTCAACTGCCATCCACCACAGTAACCTGGTGGTAAGTTATATTATTTTTTAACAATTCTGGGCAAATTCCACAGTTACAGGGACAAATAGATATTTTTTAAGATTTTAAAACCACATGCACGGTCACCGAAAGAAAACGAACAGTGGCACCCCTTGGCCAGAACCTATGTTATTTTATATAATTGCTGTTGTGAAAAAGGGAAACCCAGCAATTATATAAAATAAAATATGGGGTGATGTGTATAAACTCAAAGTTTACGCACACCCTTGGGATTAGATGCTTGCACAAAACCCCGAAAGGCGCTCTCGGGGTTTATGTAGCATCTAACCCCTTGGGTGTATGTAAACTTCTCATTACACACATCACCCCATACTTTATTCTCTATATAACATAGTAGAATGGCCTGAACATCAGATTAAACTCCCTAATATCACACTTTAAAAAGTGAACCATCAAACTTGTAAACAGTAACAACGACAGCACTAGCAAAGTACAATCAAACCATAAAAAGGAAAAATATATAAAAAGCAAACAGAATGTAACCATGATCCATCCTACTCTCAGTTAGAGGCATGACTTCTTAAATCTTGTAATGTCAATGACTGATGAAGTATAGTGACAGGCTACCACCAGATAAAAAGTAAACATTCCAATCTCTGGTTTGAAAAACAGTACTGAGCTGCTTTACCTGTGAATATGCCATGCATCCACCATACAAACCAAATAAAATTAAAGAAAATTCAGTATTGTCCCACTCAAGTGCCCTCATCATCAGAAGAGGATTCCTGCTGTACCTCTGGAGCTTGTTGTGATGTAGTGTGCTTTTGAGCCCATTTTAAGGCAGCAGGATCCAAGAAAATACGTAACCAGTAAAATATGACGGGGTGTGCATTAGACATTTCTAACACACAGCCTTCTGCCCCGGCCATATGTTAGAACTGTCTAATGCATTTATTTATTTTTATTTATTTTACTTATGCATTTGATAATCGGGTAAGTACACTGGTCCAGGAACCGTTTTTAGGCACAACACAGGTCATACGGATGGCACATAGAGTGAACAAATATCACACACTTTAGAGAATACAAAAATACAGTTGACATTTGCAGAACAGAATTAACAATATAGTTACTACTGGTTCATAGTAAACTGGCATTAGGATACATCACAACATACAAGTCAAGTCTTATACACCAATCAAGTTAACAGGACTGGACAAAGAAGTCATCAATTTAGTGAACTTGTTTGTACTAAATGGTTAACAGTTGCATGATGCCTTTGTCATAAGTGCATTCTTGTAGTGCTTTTTTTGTAGTTAATCTTTTTATTGAGGCATTTATAACAAAGAAAAGAAAAGAAAACAATAAACATCCTCCAATACAATTCTGTATATGCAAATACATATTTCCTAAAACATTGCACATTTAGTGTAGTGAAACAAATGGTTGAAGAATGAAGTAGAGAATATAAGTATTGTCATAGAATGAGATTAGTAGTTTATAATTAGAAAAGAGGGTATAATAAATAATATGGCATTAGTATTATGCATAACTGTAATAATGCTTTGCTATACTAAATTACACGTTCCAATGTTATAGATATGTATAGAGGAAGATAATATAAAATAATAAAGGTTGTTTAAGAAAGATAGTCAAATGGTACAAGGGAAAGAAAAACAGAAAATGAGAGAGAGAAAGAAAAGGAAAAGGGGAGTAGAAATAATGAAAAAGAGAGGGAGAAAGGGAAAGAGAGAGGGAAATTTAGAAAGTAAGAAAAGGAAGAGGTGAGACCATTACAGGAAATCTGTATAGGATATCAGTGAGAGAAAGAAGTTTTGTATAACGAACCATACATTAATTATCAGAAAGGTTGAATGATTCCAAGTATCTGAAATAGCCCTGCCAACAGTTGTTTTATATAGTGAGTCGACCAGAGGGTACATGTGTCATATGATCGAGAGAGGCATAAAGAGATAATTGTATAAGGATATCAGAAAATGATGGAATTACATTAGATCTCCAATGTATAAGTATAATGCACTTGACTTGAAGAAAGAGTATAGTTATCCATCTGTTCATAGAGTGGGATAGTTTGTGGGAACGGAAATTAAAGATGCCAAGTATACAGTGTTTGGGGTCCAATGTAAATGACTGGCCAATCACTTTCATGGCAAAGTTGTGAATATGGTGCCAGAGTTTTTGAATGGGAGGACAGTTCCATAAAATATGTTATAAGTCACCACTGGGTGAACCACAATGCCAGCAGTTGCTGTTGTCCTTAAAACCCATTTTATATAGTATGGTTGGAGTTCTATACCATAAGTGAAGAATTTTGATCTGAATGAGAGAGCTACATTTATCATTAAAGGTTTTGTGGCAAGAATATCAACATCTGTACCGTTGCACATTGGTTATATTATAATGTAATAGCCTACTCCATTTGTCTTTTGCATTGATGGATTGATCTGGGAGTGTATCTCTGATATCTTTATAGATGACACTGTTCAGGTTAGAAGTTATTTTAGTCCATTTAGAGATATGTTTGTTGTATAGGGATTGATTGGTAAAAAAGGAAAAATAGGAACTGCAAGCTATGCGAAGTTACAGGTATTTTCAAAAATCCTGGTGAGAAAGATTCCATAAAGTGAGCAAGTCGGAATAGGGTTTAGTTTTAAAGCATGGGGTTCAAGTATGTCTTTCAGAAAGAAGATACCCTTGTTTTTCCAGGCTAGACAGAAGATTGGATGATTATCCAGAGATATGCCACTGTTTCCCCAAATGGGGGCACAGGCAAGAGGGGTTGGGTTTGATTTTAGAAATGTATGTGTTATTTTCCAATAAAACTTAGATGATGCAATAGTGGGGTGAGACTTTAATTTTGGTGGGAGGGGATTATAAATGAAGGATGTTGCAACATTACCTGGACATAAAGAGGTTTCCATGTTAACCCACAATGGAGATTTGGAGTTCGGTTTGCTAAACCATTTAATTGTTTGGGCTGAACGAAAGGCCCAAAGGTAGGCTTGAAACCAGGGAAATCCAAAATCCCCTCTTGACCAGTGGGATCGAAGTTTATTACGGCTAAATCTAGGGAATTTGCCATCCCAAATAAAGTGGCCTATGATTTTGTTGATTTTAATGAAAAAACTAGAGAGGAGTATTAAAGGAATGTTAGAAAATAGGTATAGTATTTTAGGGGCTATTGACATTTTAATAGCCAAAATTTTCCCATTGAAAGATAGATTAAGTAGTTTCCATCTATCGAGTGTGGATTTGATGTTAGTTAACAGAGGAGAAAGGTTAGCATCCCATATTTTATCTATTGTCGGGGTGATCCGAATGCCAAGATAAGTGATATTTTGGGGGGCCCAATGGAAGCCCAAGGGAGTGTTCATATAAGGTTTATAATGGTTATTCAATGGTAGTGTTTCAGATTTATTAAAATTCAACGCTAGCCCAGAGAGAGAGGTGAAATTATTGAGTAGTTGTATTAGAGGCTGTCCAGAAATTATGAGATTATCTAGTAAGATAAGAAAGTCATCTGTATAAGAAAGTGAGGTGTAATGAGTGTTGCCAATAGGGATGCCATTGAATTTGCAAGACTGAAATGCTTTTTAAAGGTCAGGGAAGATTCAATGGAATGAAGTTCCTCTGAAAGAGAGTCCCAAAACTTAGGGGCTGGTTCAGAGAAAGATTTCTGCCCCATGACAGTTGATAGCTCTGGGCATTCTATAAAGCCACCAGAAGCAGACTTCAGTAACATAGAAACATAGAAGTTAATGGCAGATAAGGACCGCAAGGCCCATCCAGTCTGCCCATTTCTTTTTCTACCTTATGAATGTGCCACTGGCCTTTGCTCTGTCAATGGCCTATCTATTCATAGCCATCTGTACTGCTCCCTTATGCCTATCCCATGCGTGTTTGAAGCCCCGCACTGTATTCATATCTACCACTTCCTGAGGTAGGCTGTTCCATGCATCCACCACCCTTTCTGTGAAAAAGAACTTCCTCACATTACCCCTTAATCAGCCTCCCTCTAATCTCATGCTGTGTCCTCCTGTCCTGCTATTTTTCTTATATTGAAACATGTTAGACTCTTTCACCTTGTTAATGCTCGTAAGGTATTTGAATGGTTCAATCACATCACCTCTCTCCCTCCTTTGCTCTAGGGTATACATATTGAGTTATGTTAATCTGTCCTCATATGTTTTCTGATGCAGTCCCTGCACCATTTTGGTGGCCCTTCTCTGGACTGCCTCAGTTTGGTTAATGTCCTTGTGAAGGTGTGGCCTCCAGTACTGCATGCAGTACTACAGATGGGGCCTAACAAGTGTCTTGTAAAGAGGGATTATTACCTCCCTCTTATGACTTGAGATACCCCTACTAATACACCCCAACATCCCTCTAGCCTTACCTACTGCTTTAGTGGTCTGCTTGGATGAATTCAGGTCATCTGTGATGATAATGCCAAAGTCTCTTTCTTCCCTTGTGACTAGCAGCAACTCCTCTCCCAGTCTGTAGGTGGCTTCAGGGTTTCTCTTCACTATGTGCATGATCTTGCACTTCTTTGCATTAAACCCCAGTTGCCACTGTTCTGACCATTTTGTCAGTTTATCCAGATCTCTTCTCATTCTTCCCACCCCATCTGGATCATCTACTCTGTTGGTGTCATCTGCAAACAGACAAACCTTACCCTCCAGTCCATCTGCAATGTCACTGATGAAGATACTGAACAGGACTGGCCCCAGGACTGATCCCTGTGGTACCCCACTTGTGACTTGCATCTCTTCTGACTGTATACCACTTACCACCACTCTCTGTTTTCTGCCCGTCAACCAGTTAGCCACCCAGTTGACCAACTTCTGACCCACCCCAAGCCTACCCATTCTATTAATCAATCTTCTATTTGGAACAGTATCGAAAGCTTTGCTGAAATCAAGGTAGGAGACATCAACTGCTCCCCCTTTGTCCACCACTCTGGTTACCCAGTCAAAGAAATCTATGAGCTTAGTTTGACAGGACCTTCCTTTTGTAAACCCGTGCTATCTTGGATCCTGTGGTCATATGGTTTACAGGTGTAGCACTATCCTTTCCTTAAGGAGTGCCTCCATAATCTTACCCACTACTGAGGTAAGACTGACTGGTCTGTACTGTAGTTTCCTGCCTCCTCCCTGCTACCACTCTTGTGGAGCGGGATCACATGAGCCCTTCTCCAGTTTTCTGGGACCTCTCCTGTGCTCATAGACTCACTAAACAGTTCTGATAATGGCGCCACCCTTAGTTCCTTTGGTACCATAGGATGTATGTCATCAGGTCCCATTGCCTTGTCCACCCTGAGCTTATTGAGCTCTTGTAGGACCCTTTCTTTTGTGAAGGGACTAGTGCACACCTCTCTCCCCCCCGTGTCCATGGTGCTGGGCTGTGGGCCCCTGCCCTATCTTCTCATCAGTAAATACTGAGCAGAAGTATCTATTTAGGATAGATGCTTTTACATGGTCCTCCTCCTCACACGCCCCCTTATCACCTTTGATCTTAGCAATACCCCCTCTGGACTTTCTCCTTTCATTAATGTATCTCTAGAAAGTCTTGTCACCTTCTTTTACTGTTTGTGCTAGTGTTTCCTTGGTTTGGGCCTTTACCTGCCTTACTTCTTTCACTGCTTCCCTCAGGAAAGTTAGGTATGCCTCCCTATCTTCATCCCGTTGCATTCCTTTATATTTCCTGAAGGCCAGTCTTTTGGCTTTGACGTTTTCTGCTACTGTTTTTGAGAACCAAAGTGGTTTCCTTCTTCTTTTGCACTTCCTTTTCTCTCTAACACAATGGGATATTGCTTCAGTAGGCAAGAGTTTCATGTGATGTTTAGGAGTTTGAATAGAGGTGATTTGATGCCTTCATGTAGGGCTTTGAATATGAAAGATCTGAATAACTGGTCCCTATGGGCTTGGGGTGGGGAAGCCACCCAATCATATTATATAGGGAGCAGTGGTGGATGCAGTAGGGGGCTAGTGTGACAAACCTACACATATTATTGTAAGCTGTATTCAATCTATTGGTAAGCTGCAGTGAGGTATAGGAGAATATGGGAGAGCAGTAGTCAAGAATGGGAAGAAGGTTACCATGTCCTATTGCTAGTCTAGCTTCTGGGGTCAGTAGACGTTTCAGTCGATAGCAAGCCCCAAGTCTCTGGTTCACCCTTTTAATTGCCTGTCCTATGTGTGTAGTAAATGTTAGGGAGGGGTCCAGGGTTACCTTGAGGTACCTGAAATCTTTTACCTGTTTGATTATGGCTCCATCCAGGGTGTAGATGGCAAGATTATGTTCTTGTCTCAAGAGTGTACTTTTTGATCCAAATAGCATGGTCTTTGTTTTTATCGAATTGACAATGACTCTGTGTTGTGAGAACCATTTAAACACTGTCGAAGTCATTGGATAGGGTTAGGTTAAGGCCTGAGGGGGAACTGTCACTACTAAATATGATTAAATCATCAGCATACATGATCCTACGAGATCCTGTTGGTTGAAGGAGCAGAGGGTTAACAAATATTGAATAGAATAGAGGTCCAAGAACGGTCCCCAGGGGAACAACCATTCTCACATTAAGTGGGCTGGATAAGACCCCTACAATTTGGACCATTTGAGTTCTGTTAGTAAGGTAACTCTGTACCCAGTGTGAGGTATTTGGTGAGAAATCCAAGGTATCCAGTTCCTGGAGTAGAATGCCATGATCCACCGTATCAGATGCCTTGGATAGATCCATGAATATTGCACCAGTTAGTCTCCCCTTATCTTCTTCTCTGAGGACATGATCTGTAAATTGAGTGATGGCTGTAGCTATACTATAGCCTTTCCTATACCTGTGCCAATCCCTGGATAATAGGTTATATGTTTCGAGATATTCTGAGATTTGTTGAAACACCACTTCTCAAGAATCTGACTCATATGTGGCAGTACTGAAACTAGACTACTGTTCTTAGGCAGATTGGGGTCATCTGTTTTGTAGATGGGGACCACTGTAGCTTAGTTCCAGAGCATGTGAACAGTGGACGGAGTTAGAGATAGATTGACGATAAATAAAAGGGGTTTACCAATGCAATCAGACACCAGTTTCAGGAACCTGGGGCATAGCCCATCACTACCTGCACTACCAGAGATCAGTAGAGTGCACAGGAGGTGACTTATCCCTGGAGGTGAAGTGGTTCTGAAATTGAAGGCTGGATGGTTAGATTTCAGATCCCGTTGAAATTTAGAATGAGTATCGTAGGAAGCTGGTTGGAGATGTGATTGGAGAGATTCCAGGTTCATGAATTTAGTGTTGAATATGTCTGACACAATTTTATTTATTTTCATTTATTTAGTTATTTACTGAAATCTTGGATACACCTGTGAACAGATGCTCATTGAGAGGTTCCACGTCAAATACATTAAACAACAAAGCAAAAGAGAAAAAAAGACTGAGGTCAGTTTACAGATAATACAATGAGAGTTCAGCAAAAAGATAATTTTAGGGTCCATTTTCAGGCCAGAGTCATTGCTAAGGTTGATAGTACTTGGCTTAGGTATAGGTTTAAATGCAGAGTTCACTGACACCCAAAAGCTTCAGTCATCACCAAGATTTTTCATTTGTTGTGCCTGAAGGTAGGAGGCCTTGAGCAATTTTGTCTCATGTTTACATTGATTTCTCAGCTTCCTACAGCTGTTCAAACTTTTTGTGGTGGGATAAGTATTATAGTTTCCCCAGGATTTATCTCTTAGTTTAATCTTAGCCATCAATTCCCTAGAGATACATTTTGTGTTACTCCCTCTTATACGCCTCGAGATGAGGGGGATGTGTTTATCTTGGATTGATAAAAAGGCAACTACTAGAAACCCTAATGCTGCATTGACATTAGTGAGTATAGGCTAGGCCAGTTTATTCTCCTCACATCCAGCTTGAGAGCCGACATGTCCATTTTCACAAAGTTTCTATATGAGATGCGCTTGAGTGGTGGATGTATCTTATGGCATGACCAGGTGCAATAAATAGGGGTATGGTCAGTTATTGAATCCTGCAGTACTCCAGCTGAAATGACCACGTCCTCCCTATTTATCAGTAGCCAGTCCGGGATGGAGTGGTTAAAGGATATGGAGTTGAAATAACTGGGGGATTGGATCATCTGAGTCAGATTTATTTGTTTAAGAAGCTCACCATACCCTACAGTGTCTGCTTATCCTCCAACCAGTTCAGGTTGGAATCCCCTACCAGAACTAAATCCTTAGCAGTGGTCAGGTTAGCAATCATGCTGATTATATGTTTGAGCTCACTAACACCTCCCACAGGGGGGTTGTAGATACAACCAAAATACAGGAACATCAGCAACAGCACGGCTTCATATCACATTCGGTTTCACAAAACATCATATGATGGTCAGGATATAAGCATAAAATGCCTAGAGAAAGCACGAGAGTTAGTGCGAAAACGTTTGGCTGTTTTGGCAGAGGGACTCGCTGTATCTGTGTTCTGGCAATTTTGTGCAATAAATACTTTTTTGCTTATATCCTGACCATCATATGATGTTTTGTGAAACTAACTGTGATATGAGGCCGTGTTGTTGCTGCTGTTCCTGTATGTGAGTACTTTGCTATGGCTTTATCGTATGTTTTTAGCCGCCTGATTGTACTTTTATACAACCAAAATGGATTTTTTTCACTGATCCCACTATAATCTCAATGATGATCCATTCTGGAGTGGAACCAGGCTCACTACTAGAGTCTATAACTGAGCCTGACAGGTGGTCTTTAATATATATGAGCACACCTCCATCTTTTTTCCTCCCTGGCCTATCATTTCTGAAGAAGGTGTATCCATCTATATGACACAGCGTGTCAGCACTAGGAGGTTTCAGACATGTTTCAGAAATACCCAGGACATCTGGGCTATGTAAGGAAACCCAGGCTTCCACTTCCTGTAGCTTGGGAAGTAGTCTCCCCACAGTCATGCGTGCTGTTCTTAGTCCCTTTTTCCAAGACCACTGCAATGATGTTTGAGAGTTCATAGCAACCCGTGGACCAGGGGTTGTTTCAGTGTCACCACTAATCAGCAGGAGAAGTCTAGAAACAAGGAGACATACTGAACAAGTGAGAGAGGTCTGTTTCAGAGAGAACCTTACAGTAGCTAGGAAGCAACCCAGTAGGTTACAATGCCTTTTTCCATGCAGGCAAGGGAGGACAGGGTGTTAGCCAATAACCCACTGTATGAAGCAATGGGGTATTCTTCTCAGGCTACAGTAGAGTTGCTGTCTAAGGGATAAATTTCTATTGAGAGAATGTCCCCGCACAAGTCACAGGAGAACAAGAGAATACAGAGAGAGAAGATGATTAAAATACAAAAGTTCTGTAGCCTCATGTTCAGTTTATCCAGTTTTAAGCATAAGCATTTATTATAAAGAACAAATCAGGATTCAATACTAATGACACAAGGAATGTATTCTTAAGCATAAGACAAGCTTACATAGTAAAGAAAACTCAAGAAGTCATAGAGCACGCATGTCTAGGTCAACCACTCAGTCACAGTACAATCAGGGTAGTGTGTGAGTAGTTCAGGATTGGGCCTCTGGTAACTCTTGGATGGTGTACTTCTGACCCTGTTCTGTGTACTAGTACTCAATTAACTAGAACCGTCCTGGTCGCTTCAAGAGATGAGAATATCTTACAGAGCCCAGTGCCAAAGATGTGAGTAACAGACAACCCTGGGAGCAGATAATCCAATGATTACACTCTTGAAACTCCTTGCAAGTTTTATGTTGCCTATTGCATTACATCAGGAAGTGTGAAAGATCCCTGTTATTAAGAAGTAGATCTCCAGCGGTAACTATTTTAATTGTGACTTCATCTAAGACATGGTCCCAAGAGAAGCCTTAAATAACTCTGTATGGGTCTACCACAGCAAGTTTTAGATCACCAATCAGGATAATACAAGTGGATCTACACCAAGTCAAGATAAGAAGTCTAACCTAATTGAGGCAGAACCTAAATATGGTTTGATGCAACACTAACAACTATATTGAGAATGTTAACCCATTCCTTCCTAGCTTTGTAAGGTACCTCAGCCAGGTTATTAGATGGGGGAAGATTCCGCAATGACCCAGTGCCTACCAAGTTAATGAGTGAGAGGGGTGTAAAACTCCACTGATAAGTTTTGACAGATGTAGGGGCTCAATAAAATGAGAGATGACCTTGGGTGGGAGGGTGGTTGAGGTGGGAGGGTGGGCCGATGCAAGCGCAGCTGCGAGAAGAATGTCTGTGCCAGAGCAGGGAGAAAGAGCTAAACAAGATGGTGCCACACACCTGCAAGTTGTAGCAGGCTGCACTAAATTCTGTACCTATGAGTCTGTGGAGTCTAGTTCTGGAATTGTAGGGGTCAGTGGGGATGGAACACAGTGAGGGAGGGCTCCAGTCTGCCTTCTACCCTCAACACCATGCTGACTAGTATGGCAGTGCATAGCCCTGGAGTGCCTTTTTGTGCTTATAAAATGGGTTTCCTTTTTTCAAATGTCTTCCTGAACTTAAGTGAACATGCATACATATCTAAAAATAGATCTCATCAGCTGACTTTATCATAAAATAGTCCTTCTGCCTGCTAGAAAATTATGGCATTTTTTTTTCTTTAGGACATTTATCCTTTTGCAGCATCCATATTTGTAGTTTGCTTGTAGTTTGCTTCACTTCCTTATTCATTCATACTTGTAGTTTTTTCAATCCTCCCCTTTTCAGTTGCTGGCATTTGTTGCCTAATGCTAGGGTGACTGATCGAACGAGTGCTCCCACCATAACACCTGACATGGCTCCTCCCAGTAGGTGACTTTGACTGAGAAAGAGAAAGAGAGCAAGAGAGAATTTCAGTGACATGGAGGAGGGGACAGTGAACTGTGTTGGGCAGAACCAGAAGAGCAAGTGCAACCACGTATAACAAGTTTGTGCCGATGTGACAGCATTGGCTGTCTGGGACTTCAGTTAAGTACTCTAAGTATTTAAACAAAAATTAAAATCTGAGTAAGAGAGCAATCAGCCAGCAGACGGGAGATGGGGGGGACAAATCACTGTGGAAAGGTGGGGAAATACAACAGGGAAGGAAGAGAAATATAGACTAAAGCTACCTAATTATGTGAAGTGCTGCAAATGATGAATGAAAGTAGGTGGGTCTTACTCAAAGCGAGCAGTGGAAGGGTCACAGATGTGAGTGTCAGGTGGGAGATGGGTGGGCAAAGAGTTCTCCAGAGAAAATAAAGATGCATCATATAAGACTTAAAGAAGTCAGGTTTCATTTCATGTTAATTGGAGGGCAGTGTTTGTCCGACAGGGAATGATGCAGTTAGTGTGCGGTTAGTGAGTTAAGTCAGAACACTGTCTAGATAGGCTAAGTGGGAAAAAATGGCGGCTATTAATTTTTAAAACAGTTGGTGGCGCGAGGATTTCTCAAATGTCCTGCATTCAGCTTAGCAGCACTTGTTTTGAGCCATGCATTAGACACTTCTAATGCACAGCTAAAAAACAATCAGTCAAGACACAGGATTTTCTCTTCCAATTTTATAAACACCTTTTCCCTCTATGTACAGCTTGAAGTTGTGCTGGAAACACTATGCCATGATCGACCTCTGTGGCTGTAAGCATGGCTTGCATTATGTAAAATCTTTTCCTTTTTCTGCTGCGTGGTGTAACTGATGTCGGGATACAGTCTGATGGTTTGCCCATCCTGTAGCATAGTCTCCTTACATTGAGATAGTACCAGTAGAAAATCTCTGCTGGCCACTCCATCTATCACCAGAACAATGGTGCAGGGGACTTCCAGGTTGTTGGGTCTGATTCGTGGAGTCACGCGACATGCCTTCTGGATGTGTATCAGGTGCTAGTGCTGTTATTGTTGCTATATACAAGTCTGATGGTTACAAAGTCTATGAGCTGTTTAGTTAACCAGTCCATAAGAAACAGAGGGAGATGTTTCCCTCACTCAATTCAGGCATGTTGACAAAATGAATGTTGTCAGAGCGAGCTTAGTTCTCCAGCGTTTCCAGTCTCGCATGGAGGTGGGTATTTTCTTTTGTTAATTTGGCTAACATCCCCCAGGCTGCATCAGTGTGCTTACCAGCCTCTGCTGCAGTTCATTTTCCCATGTCCATTGAGGCTTCTAGGATGACCAACCTGTTAGTATGGCTGTTGAACTTATCAGCTAACCTAGAGACCATCAGAGAAATAGTTTTTACACCTCTGTTTGCCCTCCTGTTTTCCTTTTAGTGTCTATCGAATATTCTGTTATGTTTTGACCATTTTTTGTTAATTTTATTGCCTTTTAAACTACTCTGGATCCTTTTCTCCTCAATGGTTGCTGTTCTCTCTCTTCATACTGCCTGAACATTCTATAACATAAGTAAAACAATTTCAGGCCATTCAGATGAATAGCATGGGATGGTATAACTGATGTCATGGAATATCCTAGAAATATGAAAAGAAAGAACAGAAGATGGTGAGGAGAGTGGAACTCTATATAGGTCTGTGGATGCCCTAAAGCTAGGTCATTTGTTTATTGAAAATTGGCCAAAGCACATCAGAACACAAAACTAGCATGGAAAGGAAAATGGGAGGGCAATTAGCCATGAAAAATGAAGAAGAAGAAGAAGTAGAAGAAGAAAATGAAAATGTATGTAACCCTCCCCCTCTGGGCCTGGGGGGCTTACCTCATTGGGGCTATGGCACCACAGTGTCCTTCCCCCCCCCCGGTCCCTTGGACTTCATGGGACTAGAGGGGGCAATCTTCGGTTCCAGAGAACCAGAAAATCGAGACCATGGAATGTAAACAAAAGACATGGCTGCGCTGTACCTATTGCACATGTGCAGCTACCAAATGTCAAAATTTAAATTAGCTGTGGCTCCCCATGGGGAATTAGATTGCAGCCACTATATAAATATATCCCCCGCTTCGGGGCAGGCAGCGGAGCGGGGATCAGAATCAGAATGCCTGCAGGCATGGAAGATGTGGGTTCTGCCCCTGTGGGAACAAATATTAATAAAATAAGAGGAACTGTGGTGGGACTGAAATATAAAAAAATATGGAATCCCCATAAGACTTTATAGTGATGGGGCTGCTGGATAAAATGTCAAGGGGCACAGAAAAAGCCCGGGACTGCTGCAGCCAATTAGAGGAGGATTTCCTGAAATTATAAAATGGATTGTTTTGCCCAAAAAGGGGATTCATTTCTGAGATCTAGTGTGAGAGAGAGAGAGAGAGAGAGGCAGAGGCAGGAAAGAGTGCAGAAGAGACTGCTGTGGGTTTTCCAGACCAAGACCTGCATCCAGAACTCAACGGACTGTTCAGCCCCAAATAAAAAATAAGTGACAGAGCACCTGAAAAGCAGTTGCTACAGAGATAGCTTTGGAGTTTTGCAGCTAGACAAAAGAGAGAGGGAGGTCCTGGGGTCTACTGCAGAGAACAAGGAATCAGAGCCTTTAGCCAGGGAAAGCTGAGAGCTGCATTGTGAACGCAGAGCTGTAAGTTGTGCAGCATTAGACTAAATAGTTCTGCAGCAAAGAGTGACACCTGAGTAGCTTGTGTTCCCTTCGGAGGGGTTCAAGGTTCAGAGGCTGCTGATTTACTCCCAGCAAGAGTGCTGCATGTAGCTGGGCTAGAGACTGAGCCAGATACCCAGCTGAAAGTGTCTGTGCAGAAATTGTAGCTGCACAGAGAAGTCTAGGGGACCAAGCCCCTGCTTTGTCCCTAGACCCATTGGAGAAGAGGACCAGAGAGGAAGACGATGAGAGGCTTGCCTTGAGAACACTGCCCACAAAGTTCACAAAGCTCTTAAAGGCCAGGCAGGTGAAGCCCAGCTTTCTTCTGCCCCTTCTTCAAATTTTGAGCCAGCCTTGCTGTTGTGGTGCTCCACCAACATTGATACCTCCTCAGTACCACCTAAAAATCAACAATCTGAACCCCCTCATCAAACTGTAAGTACATCTGAGCTGTGGGTCTGGGGACTGTCTATTTAATTAGCTAGCTAATTAGAGTCTAGGGGGTCAGGTCCTGGGCAGGACTGTGCAGACCAGCGAAGCCCTGATCTGAAGTTTCCAAAGTTAAAGTTATTGGGCCCCAGCAAAAGTGTTTCTGCAGATAGACTGTTTACCACTCCATATCCCAGCCTTCAGAGTCATCACCCCGGTGAGGTACCCACCATCACAAACGTCACTGCCAGCAGGGTAAAGGGTTCACTCACAGGTGGGAGGTGTAGAAGAAAGTGTGGTACAGTCAATATTTACCATTATTAAAATGTTGTGTGTTGCTTGTCTCTATTTTCCCTTCCCTCAAATAAATACTGTAATTGTTCATGTTACATGCTGTCATTGCTGTATGATGTATGGGGGGACTAATATTGCTGTTATTGACTGGGGGAGGTGCTAGGGTTGCCACCTCTGAATGAGGCAGAAAACGGATCCTACAATCCGCCCCTAGCCCCACCCCTTTTCATGACTCATCATGCACTGCTCTTCCTAGAAAGCCATTTATTATACCAAAAAAAAACACAACACTTAAAGCAGCAGTTCAACAAAAATGTTAATACACTGTTCTGTACCTGTTAACTTACTTTCCCAGTTTCTGCCTAGTTATTATTTACCTGTGTACAAGATGAATTTATTTATTGACATTGGTTTACCAAATAACCATACAGAGATAAAAAAAAGTCTAATTTATAGATATGATCTGGGGAAGACAAGGGAAATACTGCAAATAGCACATAACTGTATGCATGGTATAGAGTAATACATAATAGTTTCCTATAATGTATACTTTCATATATTTTTCTGGCTCCATTTCCTTTTCATGTCCACAGCACTGTTTCAAAGCCAAAGAAGTGATCATACTTTTTTCTGGAGGAAAAAATTATTTAAAACATTTGAAATGCCTAAATTCTGTTAGAGATGAAAGTGGAAGACAACTGGCTGTGTTGCTGTTACAAAAGGTGGGGGCATCTTTACTGCTATGCCACATTAAGATGCAGTGGAAATATTAGGTTAAGTAAGTGCTAATGACATTAATGGCCATATTTTACACCTCCCAGATTGACTGCTTTTACAAACAAAAGCCTGTATTGACAACTGAACTTGATTCTAACATGGACATGTAGCTGAAACAATGAATGAGATGACAACATTTGTTTCAAAAGTATGTGAGTACTCAAAATGGCTCAAAAACCCGATCAACACAGAGCAAAACTGGATTACCTGATCACCAGGTAAAAACACTGACAGGTGGCAACCCTAGAGGTGCTCTTGGATGGGCAGTTGCTATATTTTCCTGGGGTATGGTAACCTGCAGTTTGTACACAGGTATCCCATATCACTACCACAGGTGGAGGCACCACGCCATTTCTTCTCCTGTGTATCTATGAACCCAGGCTGCCCCCCTTGGGCGTGTCCAGGAAGGATCCAAGGGCCTCAGAAGAGCTCAGGTCAGTTGAGGGGCTATTACATTGTGGAGGCACCACTGGGATTTGCTGCCCCCTAATGGCCACCCTCAAAAATGCTTTCCAAAAAAGAAAATTTGTGGAGCCCCCTCAGCTGTTTAAAAGGAAAAATGGTGTTCCAAGAATTAGAGGACTAGTGCATGCTTGAGGGGTTGGGCTCCCCAGGGCCGGATTAAGGGGGGATTAAATGGGGCAAATGCCCAGCCCCCCTCCATGAACTGTCCCCAGTAGTGGAGCGAGAGACACATTTAGTAAGTGGACTGGTAGTTTGTAAATCATGCCACCTCCCCTACTTCATAGCAAATTAAAGCACCAAGTCAACCTCCCTCATAGGCCCCCTGCAGCTTGCTCCTTAAAATGCAGTGAAAGCATGATCGAAGAAGCACATTTGTTAAATAAAATAAAAAAACAAATAAGCCCCTGCCACAAATAGGCCCCAGCAAGCCTACATTGCAGATTTCTCTCGTTCCCCTTCCCTCAGGTGGTACAGTACTGGTAAGGATTTGTAATAAATCATGCCCCCGCATGAGTCAAGCATGAATCAACCCCCAGAGCTTGTCCATAAAACAAAACAAACAAAAAATGACTTTGAGAGAGGCTTTCTTTAATTAAAAGAAAACAAAAACACAAGCCCCTCAGACCCTCCTGTTACAGATAGGCCTCCGACAAGCCAACATTGCGAAGATTTCTCTCGTCCTCCCCCACCTTCCTCCTCAGTTATTTGCAGCCTACAGCTAGAGTTGGGTGACTTGCTAGAAAAACAAACTGGCACTGTGTGGCACAAGAAGTGAAGAAGGCTAACTATGCAAGCACCGTGATCTACCTCCTTAGGATACTGACAGGTTTTCCATTTTGTTGAGTCTGGGATTGGACCTGGACCGGTGCAAGTTGTGACCAGACCTGGGCTGCTGCTGCATAATGCAAGGAGCGGCACCAGGACCAGGAGCTTTGCATACAATCCATCTGGGCAGCATTTTTTAAACCACTCTTACATAGATACATAGATACATAGACAGTGTCGGCAGATAAGGGCCTATGGCCTGCCTAGTCTGCCCATTTGAGCTTGTAAGTTCAGTTTGTTTTCCTAGAAGTCTATTTCCCCTTACCCCTGACCTCTAGAATTCCTTTATGTCTATCCCATGCATTCTTAAATCCCGTGATTGTTTCAGCCCCCACCACTTCCTCTGGCAGGGTGTTCCACTTGTCCACCACCCGTTCTGTGAAGAAATTCTTTCTCATGTTTCCTCTGAATCGCCCTCCCTCCAACTTCATCCCATGCCCTCTAGTTCTGAAACATCTTTTCGCTAAAAATAGTGTTTTCCTGCACCCTGTTCCTCCTGTAAGATACTTGTATATCTCTATCATATCCCTCTCTCCCTCCTCTCCTCCAGGAGTACATATTCAGTTCCTTCAACCTGTCTTCATAGGACTTGTGATGCAACCCATGCACCATCTTTGTTGCCCTCCTCTGAACCTTCTCTACCCTGTCTATGTCCTTACGTAGGTATGGTCTCCAGAACTGTACACTGTACTCCAGGTGGGGCCTCACTAGTGTCTTGTATAGCGGAATTATGACCTCCCTTTTCCTGCTGGTGATGCCCCTGCCTATACATCCCAGCATCCTATTTGCTTTACCTGATGCCTTGTCACACTGTTTCCCTACCTTGAGGTCATCAGAGATGACAACCCAAGATCCCTTTCCTGCTTGGTGCATGCTATATCCTCACCCCCCAACTGATATATTGTGCCAGGGTTTTTGTGCCCCATATGCATTATCTTGCACTTCTTTGCATTGAATTTCAACTGCCAAACCCTTGACCATTCTTCAAGTTTCTGCAGGTCTCTTCTCATTCTGTCTACACCCTCTGGTGTGTCTACTCTGTTACAGAGCTTTGTGTCATCAGCAAACAGTGAAATTCTGCCTTCCATATCCTGTGCAATGTCACTGATGAAGATGTTGAATAGGACCGGTCCCAGCACTGATCCCTGTGGTACCCCACTGGTCACTCTTCCCTCTGTGGAGTGACAGCCATTTACCACCACCCTCTGTGTCCTGCCACCCAGCCAGTTACCTACCCACCACACTACTGTCCTGCCCACACCCATATTCCCCAGTTTGTGTAATAGTCTTCTATGTGGCACAGTGTCAAAGGCCTGGCTGAAGTCCAGATAGGCCATGTCCACTGCCCTCCCTGATCCACCTCCCTAGTCACCCAGTCAAAAATTCAATGAGGTTGGTCTGACATGACCTCCCCTGGTGAAACCATGCTGCCTTGGGTCCTGTAGTGCATTGACAACCAGATGTTCCACCAATCTCTCCTTCAGTAGTGCTTCCATGATCTTTTCCTGAGAGTGAGGCTGACTGGTCTGTAGTTCCCTGCTTCCTCTTTGTTCCCACTTTTGTATAAGGGGACTACATCTGCTGTCCTCCAGTCTTTGGGTACCTCCCCTGTTTCCAGTGATTGGCTGAACAGGATAGCCAGAGGTTCAGCCACCACCTCTCTTAGTTCTTTAAGGACCTTGGGGTGCACCCCATCTGGCCCCATTGCTTTATCAGCTCTTATTCTTTCTTCGCGGTTTTTGAGGCTCAGCATGCACTTAGCCAGCGGCAGCACCTGCACTCATTATCTGTACGCCACGGCCACTCTATCGCTAGCAGCATGATTAATCGATGCACTGTCTAAACTGCCTGCTGCTGCTAAACTAAGGAGTTTCAAAGGGAGCGCCAAGCAACAGCAGGCAGCTTGAGTTCAGTAAGTGGCTTAGAAAGTTGATATCTGTATTTTATTTTTATGCTGAGATAATTGATCTGACCTTGTTCAAAGAAGAGATAAAGGGACGTGCGTGTGTGTGTGTATACATGCATGGATCCTCTAACTCTGAAATAAATGGAATTAATCATTCCTTTGATATCCCATGAGCAGATAAAGGTATGACATCAGTCTGTTTATTTGGAGTCATAGCATTTGTACATTGGAACTGCACACTTCTGTACAATGGGTACATACAGTAACTTACTGTCGTTTGGAGTAGGATGCATACCTCTTAGTAAAGCACTGTTTAATTTTGTTTAATTTATTTCCTTAAAATAAACTTGTGATTAAAGAGGTTACTTAAAGATTACTTTGCTTTTCTGAGCGGGGTCTAGAGGAGGCGACTTCAATAAAAGCCCCAAAACTCACCACAGAGCATCTTAGACCCCCAGAAACATCTGAAGCTCAGCGGTCTTCATGTCTTGTACAGTACAATAAATATAACATTACAGACTATGACAACATGACAGGGTGTTGTGCTTCAAGTTACTTGTTTCTCCTGTGAATAATGGGGTAGTCTCCCCATACGGTGGTTGTTATGGTTAATAAACAATGTGCTCAGTAAATGTTGCACAAAATTAAACATTTTGGTATGAAAAGTTGGGCGTTTTACATGGCCACCCAAGTCGTGAGTGTCCCAGGCCCACCTAAGGCTTGATCTGCCCCTGGGGCTCCCAGAAAGTAATTTTGATAAAGAATGTGGCTGATGATCAAGACAAGGAGTTTATTCTGGGACTGCTGGAGGAGACCATGAGAAATTGTGGAAGCATGAAGATTCAGAGTGTGACTAGAAAACCAGATATGTGGTTTAGAAACTTAATTGTGGAAACTGAAAAGGACTTAAGAACTGTAAATGTGCCTCCCACAGTGGCCCTTGAGGGATTTCAAGAGAACTGAGTGGTGATAAGTGGTGACACTATTTACGATGGTGCTCCAGATTCCACCTTGGCCAGACTGAATCCTCTGTAGTTCTGTCAGTTTGCTCTTACTGTCTACCCTGGTCTCACTACTGCTCCCTATACTCCTCACACTTTCTATCTTCCCTTGAAGCCAGATGTCATGCACATTGCTCCTCCTTCACTGCCACATTCTGGCTTAGTTCTTTCCCCTCTTACCTCTCCTCTCACCCTTCCTCCTTCCTCTTCCTCTGCAGCTCTGGCTATCACTCCCTTGCTCTGCCACTAAGGTCGTCTTCATCTGGCCAGGCTGCTTTCTCCTTCTACCTCCCTAAGCTTGGTAATTTCCTCCCCCTTTCCATCCACTCTGCTACTTGCCTTCACTCCCTCCACTCTCTTCTCTGTGATTTCACTGCTCCCTTCTGAAACTGCACTTGAGTCTCCACCCCTGCTTCACTATGCTCCTACTCCCCCTCCAGTCTACCTCCATTTTCTTTTCCTCCATAAACTCTACCACTGTTTCACCCCTACTGGAAACCTCTTCAAGCATCTCCAGCCTCAAGTCTCATAAGCTCCCTATTGCTGATCGCCTCCTACTGTACATATTGCTGTGTTGGCTGCCCTACTCCTTTTTGCTTATACTGTAACTATTCTGTAAATACTGTAAATACTGCTCTGTATATCTTCTGTTATCTCACATACTGACTTGTATATGCTCTGTTAATTTACATACTGACCTCTAATGTTCTGTTATTGACTCTTTATGTACTGTTTATTGTACATACTGAGCTGTAATGCCCTGTTATTGACTCCTTATGCACACTGTTTATTGTACATACTGACCTGTAAATGCTCTGTTATTGTCTTCTTTTGACCCTTCCCCCAGGACACATCTGGAAATGAGCTGTTATTCAGCTTAGTATGTCTTTCCTGGTGAAACTTTTGTTTATTTTTATGTATTTATTTATTGAATCTTAGATTAAGTTTGAAGTTTATTGTTCTAGAAATTAATACCTTTGAGCCAAGGCTCTTTTACAAAGGTTCCACGTCATTAAGTACAAAAACATAGTAGACAGTGTTACAAACAAACAATCAGTAAGCCATTTAACAAGGCCACAACTTAAACAGTGACATTTATGTACAGAAAAGAAAAAGGAACTCAGAGGCAGTGTCAAGGGCAAGGAATAAGGATTGGAGAGCTTGAGAGGGAAGAGAGGGAGAAATAAGAAGTTTAGGAGCAGACAGAACCAGGTTAGTGGTACTCAGGCTGTCTTTGTCAAAGAGGAGACCATGGTGGTTGAGTGAAACAAATGTAAGTGCACTCAGTGGGATGAGACTTTAGTCAAAGCAGTCACAGGAGCTGGAGGCTGTGAGGAGATTAACAACCTTTGATCATTACTGCGCCTTTACAAAGGTTCCACATTGAAGGAATACAGGCAATTAGGCAGTAGAATCACAAGCTATATTTCATACCACAGGGAAGTAGAGAATAACAATAATACAGGGGATAACAGAGCAGGCATATAAGTTAAACAATTCAATTACAAGGGTACAGTAAATACAAAGTTACAAGAATTAGACTCATTGTTAGTGCTGGTACCAAAAGCTAGGAGAGATTGCCCTGACTAGGGAAACTGAGCGATAAGGGAGGGGGGAGACAGTGGGGAAGGGGGAGGCTGCAGGGGAGTGAGCATGTTGCTGAGGGGGGGGATGCCAGAGAAAGGAAGGGGTACTGGGGAAGCAGGGGAGCAGGACAGCTGACAGGACATCCTGAGTTTGGAGAAGGAGCTGCCCAGAGTGTATTGTCGGTACTGAATGGGGAGGAGGTGATCGACAGCAGGTGGAGAGATGATTCAGAAGAGTGAGTGGCCCTTAGAGTTTACCTCCCAGGCATAGGAAGTTATGGCACAAGACACTTTGGGACGCACAGGTCAAAAAACAGACAGGGAAAGTACAGGGGAGTAAGGAGGGGATGGAGAATGAAGCACGGCAGATAAGTAGGTCTGGGCATGTTCCTGAGCAGCCTTAGGGAGTGGAGTAACAGTCGCACATGCTGTGTGAGACGAGATGTGTGCACTGTTGAGACTTGACTGGGCCAAGCTTTGGTTCAGAAATTACGGCAGCACTAAGTGAATTTAGCCAGAGGGGGCCCCAATACCCAAAGGACCGCTGCCCTTGTGTTGTGTGATGAAATGGGATTTGGAAGGCAGCTTTACTTGTACCTCTGGTGAGTCTAGGGTTGAAAGAAGGGCTGAGGAGAGTCTGCACACCTGGGGGTGCAAGGCCAAGGGTGGCTTTTTTTTGCAAGCAGATATACCTGTAGTTGGATCCTGTTGCTGAGATTGAGCCAGCCAGTGTTGGGAGTAAAGTTCAAATGTATGAGTTAAATGATAGGCCCCAAGAACAAGCCTACAGGCTTTGATGAGGGCAACTTTAATTTAAGCGCAGTGTCAGGAGTAGCTCCTTAGACCCCTAGACTGTAGTCTATTACAGACAGGACTGCACTGGTTACTGCCAGTTTGATGGCGCTATCAGTGAGGCAGTGTTTGTGTCTGTATAGTTGTCCCAGTCTGGCATTAGCTGCCTTGGCAACTTGGTCAATATGTAGCCCATATGAAAGAAAGTAGTCAAGTGTGACCCCAAGGTATTTGAAATTGCTGACTGATTTCAGAAGGTCATTGCTGTGATTCTGTATCTTAATGGGGCAGGCCCTATGTCAGTTATGAGGGAAGGCATACAACATCACCTTAGTTTTTTTGTAGTTTAGTAGAAGCCTGGAATTAAGGAACCAAGCCTCTACCATGGTAAAGTCATCTTGTAGCTGTTTTATGAGTAGGTCAGGTGCAGAATGATGTGTGTACCACACAGTGTTGTCTGCATATAAGAGTATATTGTATTGGCAAGCTTTGGGAAGGTCGTTTAGGAATAGACTGAATAGCTGGGGGCACAGGATAGAACCTTGGGGTTCCCTTGTTGAAACAATTTGATGGTCAGATAGAGTATTATGTATTTTGACCTGCTGAGTTCTCATGAAGAGGTAGCTCCTGAACCAGCCTACGGATACATAGGAGATCCCTGTGTAGACTAGATGGCTAAGAAGTAGTTCATGATTAACTGTATCAAAGGCCCTGGTGAGGTCAATGTAGATGGCCCCCACCAAGAGCCCCTGGTCCATTCACTCATGAATGTAGCTGGTGTATTCTACAAGGGCCGTAGTTGTACTTTGTGCCTTTCAGAAACCATGCTGCTGCTGACAATGAAGATTGTATTTGGTGAGACAGTTGACAAATTGGTCATATACTATCTTTTGAATACCTTTGATAGAGGTGGGAGTATGATATAGGCCAGTAGTTAGAGGGACTGGATCGATCACCGCCTTTAAATATGGAAGTGACAACTGCAGCTTTCTAGAATTGTGGAAATTTGCCTGTGATGAGCAATAAATTAAAGATCCTGGTAAGAGAGGAGAGTAGGACATCCAAGGAAAATAATGTAAAATAAATAAGTAAAGGAAGTTCTGTCAGCCTGAAACCTTATCCCCCCTACCCTGACACGGGGTGGGGGTGGATTTCAAGACTAAACTAGAGTTACTGTTGGCCAGTAAAGGAAAGACTTTTCAGGATGTGAAAACCTTCTTGCTTCCTGGGGTGCCCTCTGTGGAAATTGGGCTAACCCACCCTGCTAGTTCAGACTATTACACACACCCAAGCATTTTCTCTGGCATACTCCCCACACCTGCTGGAGAGGATGATTACAAAACTTGGATTGATTATGCTGTCCCCATGCTACAGGAATGGCAATGTACCGAGGCCGAGAAGCATAAGAGGCTGGTAGAGAGCTTGAAAGGGCCTGCTTTGGATGCTATCCGGTCATTGCGGGCCCCAGACCCAGAGGCCAAAATTGATGAGTACCTTGTTGCTTTGGACAGTGTATTTGAGAGTACAGAGTCCTGTGATGACATGTACTGGAAGTTTAAGACAACTAGACAGTGAAGGGGGAACACCTCTCAACTTACCTTAATAGACTGGAAAGGGCTTTGCAGAAAGTATATTGAAAGGGTGGGATAGAGTCTAAGGACTTGAATAAGGTGCAGCTAGAACAAACATTGAAGGCTGCTCGATTCTCAAACTTGTTGCAAAAGTTGCACTTTAAAGAAAGGTTGGCTGACCCCCCCTCCCACCAAACCCTGCTGTGGGAGGTTAGAGAAGCGGAGGAGTAACATGAACAATGTGAATATTCATCCACTGCCTCTGTCAGTGCCCAAGTGTCAGGCAGTGAGAATTCCCTGGAGGTCTCAGAGCTTCGGAGACTGATCTGAGAACTAAAAGATGTAGGGTGTCAAGTGGGCAAACCTAGCTCCACCTCCAGAGAACCTCAGCCCACAGTATCCAGCATGTCTGTGTCGAGCAAGGCTATGCCATTGCCCTCAGATTCTGGGGGATGAGCTTCAGATGCACTGTCACTGGAGGAAGTTCATACTCAGGTTATGGAATTAAAGTAAATGATAAGAGACTCCATGAATCACCCAACCCTGCACCAGAGAGGGGGGGGCACCTATGTAACTTCCCGGCTGGTACTCCTAGACCACTAGCCTGTTGAATTGATGTCTGTTCTTACCAGTTCAGGAAGGACAGGCATGTCCAATGTCAGTGCATGTCTGAATGCAATTTGCAGATGGTCACAGAGCGATTAATCCAATAGAAACTTGCTGCAAGCACCTCTAAACCATTGAACTTCAGTGGGCCCCAGTACAACACCCTGGAACTCTGGAAATTAGTTGCTCACCAGTCACTCATGAGCTACCATCAGTGACAAAGCTAAAATGTCCAGCTCTAAAGCTCAAGTTTCAAGAGACTGAGGTGAGAGTGGGGGCCCTACGTCAGAGGTGGAAGCCCAAGTGGATGGATGGCCCACTCAGGTACTACTGTATAGTGACTCCCAAGTCACTATAGTGTTCAAGAACTAGTATGATAAGTACCTCTTTCATAAAAAATTAGAACCTTTGGAGGGTTTAGATGTGTGGGGCCTCAGTGATGCCTCATACCCTCAAATGGGGTTGATTCAGATTTGGATCTCCTTCCCAGTGAATGTTGCAGGAACTCCCGGTGCAGTGGAGATATGTTCCCTGGTGTGTCCACAAACAGGCATGTATGAAGAGATTCTCATTATTGTGTCGACTAATGCCCATATGTTTCACCGCTTGAGTCATTTCATACTATGGTTTCATACTATGGTAAGGAAAAGAGCCCATATTGCTCTTACACTAAACCAAAGAATAATATGAAAGAGCACAGCCAGAGTTAATTCATTTGTCCAGTTGGTACTTGAAGATACTTTTGGATTCACTAATGACAACATTTAAAGGTAACCTATTCCACGGTCCAATTGTTCAAAGCATGAAAAAATATTTCCGGGCAAAGTGTCAAAAGGATTTGCCAAAGAGTTGACGGGATGTCCCTTAGTATCATATGAATTATTTTTAAACTGCAACCCTAGTTTGCATATTAAATAGGGGTCCTGAATTATATCAGAGTAACAGAAGATCACCTCTAAGACGACGAGTGGAAAGTGGCATTAATTTTAGGGACTGCAATCTATTTTCATATGAAACAGCTTGAAGTCCAGATATGCATTTAGTAAATTTCCTTTGTGCCATTTCAAGAGAATTATAATCTACCTTTCGATATGGGGACCAGAGCTGAGAGGCATACTCTAAATGAGGCCTGGCATATGCCCTGAACAGAGGAACCATAACTTCAGGGATCCTAGATCTGATATTCCTAGAGATGGACCACAAAACTTTACTGGTTTTATCGATGGCTTCACAAAGATGTGTGTTGTATGACATGTTGTCAGAAATAATAATCCCTAAATCCTCATCAGTTGTATTACTTAATATAATGCCTGCTAATGTATAAGTATTATTGGGATTGTTAGCACCCAGATACATAACTTTGCACTTTGTAGAGTTCAGCTTCATCCCCCAAGTTGTTACCCACTTAATAATGATATCCAGGTCGTGTTGTAGATCTTCAGCCTGAGATGAATTAGCACATGGACCCCCTAATTTAACATCATCTGCATATTTCATAGAAATGGAAATGCACTCAGATGTCAGGTCAGAGTTGAACGCTTGAAAGAGACAGGGGCCCAGGACACAGCCCTGGGCACTCCACTTCTAATAGTCCCTTTGCTGGATTCAGTTCTGCTAATAACAACCTGTTGTGTCCTGTTATCCAGCCAGTTCCTGATCCAGCAAACGATAGAACTATTAATTTTAAGTTTATGCAATTTTTGGATCAAGGCCAGTGGGGCATAACATCAAATGCCTTACTAAAATCTATAAAAACAAAATCACAAGGTATCCTGTTATCAAGTGTTATACTGATATGTTCATAAAAACATAACAGATTAGTAATACAGCTTCTGCTGGCCTTAAACCCATGCTGCTCAGGGTCATAATTAAGGGTTGGGGTAATAATGTCCTTAATAAGACTCAAAAAGTTTGCATGTGGAGGAGGTCAGACTGATAGGCCTATAATTCTCCCAGTTGTTTTTCATGCCCTTCTTATGAATAGGTACAACATATGCCTCCTTCTAAACTTTAGGCACAAAGTTGCCATCCAGAATTCTTTCAAAAACTATTTCTAGGAGATGGATAAGAGTATCCGCCAACATAAATAGTAAGTGACCTGCAATGTTGTCTGGGCCTGGACTGTATTTGCCCTTTAAGGTCAGCAACTTTTTTTTAATATTAACAGTGCTAAAAGTGATTGGCAGGTTCGTACCATCAGAGTAGTGGCAAGTAATGTTTTGAATGTTGCTTGAATAAGCGTCACAAAATTTGGTGTTAAATAGCTCTGCCATAGAAGTAGGGTCATGGATAAGCTGATCATTATCAAGTAAAGGACCTGCTTGGCAAGTAGGTTTTTTAAAGAGTTAATGTACGAGAAAAAAATGCTTACTGTTGGACTTATTTGTTTTGCTTGCCAAGTTATGTTCCCATCTACTCTTGGCTTTTTTAGTCATAGATCCGCACTTTCTTTGAACATTCCTATAGGAATTCCAGTTGAGGCTAGACTTATTTCTAAGATAGGTGTTATATTTCTTGTCTTTTAGTTGAATTAGTTTTTTTATGGATTTATTCATCCATTTTGGGGCCCGTCTATGATTAAACACGTTTTGCTTGGATGGAATAAATGAGTCCTTAACATGACATAGAATCCATTGGAAGGTATCCCAACTCTGCTCGGGGGACAAATTAGAAAGGACAATGTCCCAATTAAGTTTATTCATATAGTTGTTAATAGTGCTAATATTAGCCTTGTCGTATAAATATATAATAGTAGGGTTAAGATGATATACACTGTCTTTTCGAATAGTAAAAGAATGGTATTATGGTCACTACTGCCAATTGGATCACTTGTTTTGACATTCACAATAACTAAATTATCAGAACAGATGATTAGGTCTAGGATTTTATCACCTCTGGTGGGACAAAGTACACACTGTTTAAGATTAGAGGTTAAACAGGTAGACAGAAGTTTGTTGCCATTGCTGCTAACTGCAGTATAGTTAAGCCAATCTATGTCTCCCAGATTGAAGTCACCTGTTAGAATAATGTTCCCTAAAGAACCGGCTTGTTCTATTTCACTCAAAATGGCATCAAAGATATCAACGGAAGAATTGGGGGGGGGACAATAGCAGGACCCCAAGATAAAATACTCATTTGTACCCAAATACATTTTTACTCAGACAGTTTCTGTGTTTATGTCATGCTTTTTGATACAGCTAGAAACATCAATAGATTTAATTGGTTGTTAGTAAATAAGTCGATCCCTCCACCTCTCCTATTCTGCCTATTATAAATGTATGCGGTATAACCAGGAATGATAACTTCCCAAGATGCCTTATCATCTCCCCAGGTTTCACAGACAGAGATTATGTCAATATTATCATTCTGGACCCTAATCTTTAGTTAATCAAATTTATGAGTTAGAAATCTGGCATTAAAGCTCAAACACTGTAAAAGTTCGCTAGAGAGTCGACTAGGATTAGTACATAATTTGTGAGATGAATGAATACTACCCATCCCACCCCCAGTGTTTAGTTTAAATGGTTATGTAGGAACTGTTCTCCTAGAAGTACATTACCTAGTCTACTAAGGTGTAACCCGTCAAGACTGAACAATTCTTGTTTATTATTAAATTCTTCCCAATGGGTTACCCAAGTGATGCCTTGAATCAGGCACCACCTGCGAAGCCAGTCATTCACAATCTTAATTTTCTTGTTTAAAAAGGGGGAAAAATGGGGAATTTGGGAGGATTTCTGACAGACAAATGTCACATCCTAGTTCAACAAGTTTATTAGTCATTGCTAGAAAGGATTCTTTGATGTTTTATATCGAATCCTGGTAAATATTATTTGCACCTACATGTATAATTGTAATGGGAGTTTGTGCCAATACCATTAAGAATGTTATTTAACATTACAGTAAGATCAGAGATCTTAGCCCTGCTAAAGCTTGAACATGTTCTATTGGTCTTGTCAGGGTTGCATATAGATCTGTCCAAATGTTTGGTGATAGAGTCATCAAATACATATATTTGTTGCCAGTCAGGTGTAGTATCATTGGATGGGGAAAGGTGTAATATATCGGTTGAAACATATATTAAGGGAACACTTAATGATAATGACTTGTTTAAATTTGAGCTTTGTGGGGGTACAGCTGCAGTAGTAGATATTAATGTGCAATGCAGTGGGCTTGTGGTATTTGTCTCAGTCACACACACATGATTGGGAACCTCAGAGCTAGAGTCAACAGAAATGGGGTCAGACCTATTTTTTAACTGACTATTATAAAGTTGTGCTTTTCTGTCCCTTTTGCAAGCTCTTGAACTTTGAACTGTGTACCAGTCACTGTCACTGTCAGTACCATCATGGGTTGACATAGCATCTTCCCTTGCTCTTTTTCTGGAAATGTCTACAGGCTTGTGTAAGGATATCTCCTGTTGTGCATTAGAAGGGGTACATGGCATGCCTATAGGCCGGTGTATGGTGGCTGAGGTTGCCTCACTGCAGGGGATTGTGGGAGTAGCATTACCTAACTGCAGTGGGGCATTGATATACTAACATACTAAAATGCCAGCAGAATAGACCTAATGGTCTTTCGAGTATGCTCGATTGGTCAGCCCCCACCCTGGGTGCTGACCTTGCTGCCCCCCCTCGCCTTCTCTGGCTTCTCCCTTCCCAGTTCCAGATATTCTTGCTGCATTGGATTTTGCTTCCAGAACCCTTCCCCTGTACCTGTCCCAGCCCCTCTTGAACCCCTCCACCATCTCTGCCTCCACCAGCCCCCTAGGCAGTGCATTCCATGGCTCCACCACCCTCTCAGTGAAGTAGCACCTCCTCCTTTCTCCCCTGAATCTTCCCTCCTACAGCTTCCACCCATGCCCTCTAGTGGCCCCCTCCTCCTCCTTCCTTCAAAGCACCCTGACTGTTCTTCCCCTATTTACCCTCTTCATGTACTTGAAGACCTCTATCATGTCCCCCCGGTCCCTTCTCTCTTCCAATGTGTAGATATTTAGCTCTTCCAGCCTCTCCTCATAGGTCCTGTCCCCCAAGCCCCAAATCATTTTGGTTGCCCTCCTCTGGACCCTCTCCAGGAGTTTAATGTCCCTCTTTAAGTGTGGCCTCCAAAACTGCATGCAGTACTCAAGGTGTGGCCTCACCAAGCAGTTATACAGAGGAAGTATCACTTCCCTCCTTCTGGAGGTGATCCCCCTAGCGATGCATCCCAGCATCCTTTTGGCCTTGGCTGCTGCCCTCCTACAAGTCTCTGAGTTGTTCATCTTGACATCCACCACCACCCCCAGGTCCCTCTCAGCCATCGAGACTTGTAGCATTCCCCCCCCCAGGGTGTACACTTGGCCTGGGTTACTGGCCTCCAGGTAGAGTACCTCGCACTTCCCTGCATTGAACCTCAGCTTCCACTTTCTAGACCATCTTTCCAGAGCCGCCAGGTCCCCCTGTAGGGCCACCTTCCCCTCCTCCCTATCCACCACCGCCCCCAGTTTTGAGTCATCCACAAAGAGACTCATCTCACTCCTGATTCCTGTCCTTATGTCAGAGACGTAGGCGTTGAACAGGAGGGGCCCAAGGACTGATCCCTGTGGGACCCCACTAATGACCCTCTTTGGGGATGAGACTATCCCGCCAACTACGACCCTCTAGGTCCGGTCCTGGAGCCAATTGCCTATCCTTCTGATCATCTGGTTCCCCACCCCCATTTCTCCCAGCTTCTCCAACAGGCCCATGTGAGGAACAGAGTCAAATGCCTTGCTGAAGTCTAGAAAGAGGATGTCCACTGGTCTACCCAGGTCCAAGGCACTCATCACCCAGTCATAGAACTCCACAAGGTTTGTCTGACATGATTTCCCCAGGAAGAATCCATGCTGTCTATCATCCAGGCACCCTGACTTTTCCAGGTCCCCCAGCCTCTCCTTGACAATGCCCTCCATCACCTTGCCCACCACCGATGTCAGGCTGACAGGCCTGTAGTTCCCTGCCACCTCCCTTGAGCCCCCCTTGTGGATAGGCACTATATGTGCCACCTTCCAGTCCTGGGGCACCCACCCTGTCCTCAGAGAGATGGTGAAAAGCTCCCCCAGGGGTTTCGCCAGGACATCCGCAAGTTCCTTCAGCACTCTGGGATGTAATTTATCCGGCCCTAGTGCTTTCTCCGTCTTAAGGAAGCTGAGGGCTTTCCTCACTCTCTCTGCTGTGATTTCCAATTCCAGTACCTCTTCTCCCTGCTTAGCCCTCCTCCCTCCTGCCAGTGATGCCTCCCCCTCTCCCCAGACCCACCGATCGGTAAGGGTCCCCCCTCCTCAGTATCTCTGTCTCCTCCCATATATGATGCAGCACCCCCATTTTCCTTGGTGAAAACTGAGGTGAAGTACTCATTTAGTACCTCAGCCTGCTCCCCCGGGTCTTGTGCCCATCTCTCCCCTGATTTAATCCTGCTAATCTGCCCCTTCACCCTTCGTTTTTCCCCAATGTATCTAAAGAACCCCTTGTTCCCTCTCCTAATTTCCCTGGCCAGGTTCTGCTCCTTCCTTGCCTTAGCCGCCCTCACCACCCTAGTGGCCCTTCTAGCCATCAGCTCATACTCCCCTCGATCCCTTTCACTCCTTGAGCACTTGAATTGCCTATAGGCTGCCTTCTTTCCCCGCACCACCTCCTGGACCTCCCTGATCCACCAGCAGGGTTTTCGGGCCCTACTGCATTTTCGTCTTACTCTTGCACAGGTGCTGGTAGCATCTTGCACCCCTCTCCTGATGATTTCCCAGCTACTATCAGCGTCCATGTCTGACCCAATCACATCCAAATGCTCCTTAAGGATCCTTCCCATTTCCTTAAAATCCGTTCCCCTGAAGTCAGTTACCTCCATCTTTGTGCAGCCTTCTAGCCCTCCTAGGTCCAGGCAGAACCAGACCGTGGCATGGTCACTCCCCACCAACGGGTCCCTTACCTCCAGGCCCCTAATCTGGTCACTGTCTGCCAGGACCACATCCAGTACCTGCGCCTCCCTGGTCGGTTCTCCCACCTGCTGAGTTAGGAATGCGTCTTGAAAGACATCCAACAACCTCTGTTCCCTGGTCACAGAAGCTGTCATAGTCTCCCAGTCTGTTCCTGGCATGTTTAAGTCCCCTAACACCACCACCGTTCCTCTGCCCAGTCTGCACTCTCTCTCAACATCTGCCACCAGACTCTCCTCCAGCTCCTCTGCCAGGGCAGGGGGTCTATACACCACTCTTATTTTTACTCTCTTGCCCCCCTTGTTATCAAGGTGACCCAAATTGCTTCCATGGTTCCCTCCGCCTCCTCTACTCCCCCTATGCCAATGCAGTTTTTGACTATCATTGCTACCCCTCCTCCCCTTCCCTCCCCCGTCCTTCCTGAACATAGTGTAACCCTCCAGGTTCAGGTCCCAGTCATGTCCTGCAGTGGCCCAGGTCTCAGTGACTGCTGCCACATCCACTGCTCCCTCAGTTAGCATCTTTAAATCTATTATACATTTGAAGTTGGCTGACTTCTAAAGCTGCTAGTCTGGAATTAAATGTGCTAATTTCAAGATGTAATTTCTTATTCTCAGTGCATTTTTTTGCACAAGAAGGGCTGTATTGGGCACTCGCCAACCAAAACTTCAAATATATGGTAATCAATACATTGCAGCCATGTGAGCCCAGTAACTGTAGTGATAGTAACGTGACTACGAGAGGGGGAAGAAAAGATCACCATTTTGCTTGATAGATCTGCACACAACAATGCGATGACTGGAACCAATGTAACTTTAGATTGTTAAGTCTTTTAGCAGCCGGTGCCGACAGCACTCACTGGGTTTGTCAAGGCCTCTATGACATACAGTATACTGGTGACCCGATAGTACTTGCAGCTTTACACCACTAGGTCCACTGGTCCCACTGGACACACTAGACATGCATGTCTCTGCACGCGTCTCCATGCTCATGGATGTGCGCTCGCCCTGCTCATGCTCACCCCACTTACAGAGGGGTGAGTTCTAAATACCAAGTGACCCAGAAGGGAAAAGCTGGGTCACAAACCACACAGTGCAGATAGTGCAGCAAATAAAGTTGAAACTCCATAAAAAACATGTGGGATATGGGTTAAGAAGGAAGTGCTTGAATTTATCATAAGCTCTGTAGAAAGATGTTTCAAACCCAAAATTCAACAATAAGGGTGATATTGTACTTTCTAAGACAACACTCAGTGGACTACAGCCCTGGAAACACTTCCTGGTTCATCTCCTATAGACCATATGAATGCAAGAAAATTAAAGTGCACAGCAAATGTGGAAACTGCAACACCACTGAGTTCTGTACTGTCTCACACCTGTATAACAGTGTCTCACAGCATACAGACCCAGATAAGTGCAGCGCTAATTTCCATGCTCACAGTGGGGCGAGTTCTAAATACCACATGACCCAGGAGGGAAAAGCCAGGTCACGAACCTCATAGTACAGGTAGTGCAGTGAATAAAGTTAAAACTCCATAAACATGTACAATAACATGTGGGTTAAGGAGTAAGTGCTCAAGTTTATTGTAAGCTCTGCAGAAAGATTGTGTAAAGAGTCTGAGGCATGACAAGGGAAAGAGTCTGTGCTGCTCCATAGTCTGGTTAGATAAGCCTACAATCACAAAGCTGCTTTCTCAACTGAAGAAGAGGCTGTAAAGATAGTGTGGCATCAAGAACCTTCAGAAGTGGTGTTACCCCCCAAAGTCGAGTGCACAGTCCCTGGGGTAGTGCGATTCAAGAGGCCCTGCCATAATCAGCTGCTAATGTTGGACAGCCTAGAGAAAACCAGTCTGCTGAAGGGGCTTATAGTTAAACCCCATACTACCAGCTAAAGCCCAAGCCTATGTCAGACAAGTAACTGTATATGTGATGTATGTAACTGGCCATCCAGTGACTATCCAGATGGGGTTGACTCAGGCCTGGGTTTACTGTGCTGATTTAGTTGTACAACTGCACAAGAGAGAGAATGAGGCCCCCAGCCAACTAGATCCTTCATTGTTTGAGACCGGAGACCCCTCCTTACCCATAGAGTGGTGCAGTAGGATCCAAAATAAATTGGTGCAGCAAACACAGATTTTCTCCCTGAACAAATTGGATGTAGGGTGTGCCAAGGGTGTGGAGCTACACATTCAGGTCACAGATGAGAGGCCTTTCCAGAAAAGATTGAGATGGCTGGTCCCAGCTGACATAGACAATGTCCATAAGCATTTGCAGTAGATGCTGGTCGCAGGCATCATTCAAGAATTCAAGAGATGATTGCATTCATCTCGGAAGCTGAAACGAGTGATACAATGAACCCCTGAATGCTGCCTGAAAAAGAGGGAGAAAGATACCAGCCTTAAGATCTACAGCAGTGAGACTGTTTACAGTTGTGAAGGAGAGTGTGCTGCCAACAGTTTCTACATTTCCAGCAGTGAAGGGACAGAGTGAGGGACCACCCCACACAAGAGATAGGCTACCTCCCCTTCAGTGAATTGCTTTCTGGACATTAGGGGGGTGTAATTTGTGACGCTGAAAGGAGGGTGGAGTTTGCCCGTTTGAAAACTTGCGCCGCTTGCTCAGTGCAAGCGGACCATGAGCATGAGTGGTGCGAGTGCCACTGCTAGTAGAAAAAGTAATAAAGGAGGCAGCTGAACGCACAATGGAAAAACTGCTGGTTTGAGTGTATAGGTTAGGCTTTGGTCCTACATTATTACTAACTGTGAGTTGAAGGGGGGAGGTTTTGTTGTTTTAAGAAGGTCTGTCTTATTTTAAGAATGATTGCAGTTTTTATTAAAGGAATAATGCCTGACAGGGTGGGTGCTATGCTGGGATAACATCCTACCTTGGGTGGTTGGGCCTGAGGCCACCTGCCGAGGGCATCCAACAACCGAGAAGGGATGTTATCCCAGCATAACACCCACCTTGGAAGGTATTATTCCTATCATACAATGGCTTGTTGTTTTATAATAAAAAAAAATCATTTTAAAGAATGTTTTTGTTAGTGTGTAAAAATATTTTTGTTTCTTAAGAGAAGATGCTAACAATGCTAATCAATTGGCAAACAATCAGCAGGGATGTTATGCCAGGATAAAATCCCTGCTGTGATGGCCAACTGATCAATCAGAAGCCAGGATTCTTTCTTGCCATTGTATTATATTTTTTTAAGTTTAGGATCTTTTTCAGGTTGTCAAGGGAATAATGGGGTTAACTCATTTAAAAGCTGTTTTTTTGAATTTCAGCATTTCAATCACTGAGTCATTCTGGCATCTGGTTGGGGTGATGGCTGCCCTCCCTTGTATGAAGATCTTTTTTTGGAAATTGTAGGAGTGTGTACCATGTTTAATTGGTTGCACCCTAACATCCCATTTACGGGGGAGTGTAGCCAGGACCCTAACCAAGGACAAAAGGAAGTTACTGCATAAATTGATTACCAGAAGGTTTCTTTTATTACTTTTATTAATATCAGGTTCTGTTCATCTCCACCCTGGTCCTGGTGTTTTTAATTGTCCAACAGGGGTAGACTTTTTTGAAACCAGTACACTTAAATTTGTCCATCTTAATGTGCAGAGTCTTACTGCAAAATGGTATTTATTTAATTTGTATAGGTGGGTCAATATAAGTTTGATATAATAACAATATCAGAAACATGGCTTAATACAAACATAGCTTCTGCAGACATTTCTTTGCCAGGATATAATTTGATAAGGAGGGATAGAACCGGCTCTAGAAGGGGTGGGTGCTTATGTATTTGAAGGTTCATTTCAGTATTACTTTGTTGGATGTGGATTATTGTGACCCTAGTTGTGATATGTTAACTGTTGACCTTATTTTAGATCATTGTAAGCATTTGTGTTTAAGTACAATTTATGTACCACCTGGTCATTTCAAAGATGGATGGAAATTAATTACCCAAGTTAACAAACTTTGCCTTTTAATCGAGAATGGATAGTAATGGGTGATTTCAATCAAGACTGGAGTTCTACAGTTAGATCAGAGGCACAGGAACTCTTATTGAAAGTGAGCTTTTTCCAGTTGATATCTGATGTCACCAGGCAGAACCCCAGAACAAATCAGGGAATGGTCTTGGATTGGCTGTTAGTTTCTCATAACAAAAGAGTAGCTTCTGGGGTCCTGCCAGATGTAATCAGTGACCATAGCCCTGTTTTCTGTGAATGGTTGTCTAGGTTGAAACAGGGACTGCTTTCTGTACTGCAATATAGAGACTTTAATAGGTTTGTTCCTATTAAGGTGATTCAGGCCTGCCAGTCAGAAGACTGGTCTGGCCTGAGTTCCATTATGGATGTGAATTCCTTCCTAGAAATATTTTGTCAGTTATTGGCCTCTGTGTGTGAGAAGGTAGCTCCTATTCGACGTTTAAGGGTAAAAGCGCACAGGCAAAAATGGATAACCCCTGAATTATTGAAGGCCTTTAAAGTAGGGGATAAGGCATGAAGGAAATGTAAGGCTTCTGGGGATAATATCTGATTCCAAAATTATAGAGCTCTTCACAATCAGTGTAAGACACTAACTAGGAAAACAAAAAGACAGTATTTTGTTTCCCTCCAGAGGAAATTTCAGGGTAATTCGAGACAAACTTGGAGTGTCCTTAGGGATCTCTTGGGAAAGAATTCTGGGGACACTCCTATTACCTTTAACTTGGAGGGAGAAATATTGAATGAACCCCAACAAGTGGCTCATGCATTTAATGAATTCTTTGGAGATCTTGATAGCTTTAAGCCTGCCCCCTTCTTGCAGCCTGCTACTTTAGATCCACACAATGCTAAATTTTTCCAATCATCCCTCCAGGTTGATTCTGATATTAAGACTGAGTCCTCTTCCTTGTTTCAATTTAGTAAAGTGAACTCTGAACAGGGTAAGGAATATATCTTAAAACTGAACCGCAAACCGAATCAAGTCTCTGATAATATTAATTATCGCCTGATCAAGGCTGGAATTGATTTTCTTTCAGTTCATTTGTCCACTTTGTTAATTTATCTATTCAGACTGGGTATTTTCCATCCATGTGGAAAAAGGCCTTTATAAGGCCTATTCCAAAGGGTGGCAATCCCCTTGATTATATCTAATTATAGACCCACTTCTTTACTTGCTCCACTATCAAAAGTATTAGAAAAAATAATCATGGATCAGACAATAGAATATCTTGAAAAATATGGTTTACATTCAGAAGCACAACACTATTTAAAAAAAAAACATCATACAGAGACAGCCTTGGTGGGGTTCACAAGCCGCATACAGAGTGCCCTTGACAATGGACACTCTGCTGTTGCAGTATTTGTGGAACTCACCAATGCTTTCGAATTGATTGATCTTAGTATCCTTCCCCTCAGTTTTGAAGAAGTCTAATTTATCTTTGTCAGTTATTTCTTGGTTTGTGAATTATTTACAATCAAGTAGTCATTGTACTGTTATTAATGACATTTACTCTGTTTCTTTATACTAATTGTGGGGTTTCTCAGAGCTCCATCCTGGACCCATTAATTTTTTCTCTTTTTATGAATTCTGCCCCTTTAAGCTGTAGGAGTTCATTTATGTCCCGTTATGCTGATAATGCTGTTTTATACAGTATCTCTGTTAGTCAAACTGAAGCCCTAAAACATGTACAAGAGGATTTTGACTCTTTTCAGTACTGGTTACTATCCAGGCATATGATTTTGAATTAAAAAAAACTAAACTAATGGTTTTCACTGGGCCCAGGATGGGTCCCCTCTTGTCCCCACTTTTGTCAACAGTTGTTGATCTTAAGGGTGATAGAATTCATCATCATCGTCATCATCAAATCTTTATTTATTCAGGCGAACATCATTGAGCAAGGCTTATTTACAAGATGGACCTGATAAGGTCAAGGTTCAACAGTTGATACGTAAAAGATACATCATACACTTATATAAAACCGTTATACATACAGGGAAAAAATGTTTATAAACACAGTGATGTACAATAAAATTCACATGATACAAATGGGTTATAGGAGAGTTAAGCTAATATTTACAGTATATACAGTATATACATATCCCAGTGGAGGGGCCATGGCAAACACACGGTATAATGTAATACTAGGATGGTGAAGGTATTACTGGGTGCCATAAGATGGGGTGTCTGCCTGGGAGAACTGAAGAACAAAGATTATGCCATATATGGTTAATTTTGGGAGGGAGATTGTGAGATGACAAGGCTAGCTCTAGCGGTAGCAACTGCATTTCTCTGTGAAGAAAACTGTACAATGCTGTTTAAAGGATGCAATTGGAATAATATTGGACAGTTTTAGGGATTTTTGTAGGGTGTTCCATGCTATAGCTAGAGAATAGCTGATTGCTGCCCCCATATCCGGGTGTTGAATTTGGGCAATTTGAGCAGGATGATGTTGTTGCTTCTTAGGGCATAGGAGCTAGGAATGGTCTGGGTGAAGCAGTCCAGAATATAGTTTGGAAGTTTTTTTGATAACGCTCTGTAGATCCATAGGGCTGCATTTCTGTTCCTTCTGAGGTGAAGGAAACCCATCCAACTGCAGCATAAAGAGAGCAGTGATGGGTATTAGATGGCAGATCTGTAATTAATCTTATTGCTCTATGGTATAAGGTATCCAACTTGTGTAGGTAGGAGATGGGGCAATGACTATAAAGGAAGTCTGCATAGTCAACGACAGAGAGAAAAATGGACTGGACTAACCTCATCTTTGAATCTCTGTTTAGGAAGGGTTTTAATTTATAGAGAAGGCCAAGCCTTTGGCAAAGCTTTTTTAGCAGTTCTTCTAAATGGTGAGTGAAGTCAAGTCTGTTGTCAATCCACACACCTAGGTATTTGAAATTTTCTACATACTCCAGGTTTTCTCCAAGTATAGTGCATAGCTGGGGAAGAATGATTGAAGAGGAGGTGCTGGTGGAGCTTTGATTTGTGAACATCATTGCTTTAGTTTTCTTTGCATTCAACAGAAGCTTTTTCTCAAGTAGCTGATATTGTAACAAGGAGAATTCTGTTTGTAGGATTTCATGAGCAGCTGCAGATGAAGGGTTGCTGACATACAAAACAGTGTCATCAGCAAAGAGGTGTACAGAGGAATTGGTGAGGGTTGAATCAATGTTATTTATATAAATAGCAAAAAGGATGGGACCCAGGATAGAACCTTGGGGGAACCTCTCTTAACAGTGGTTTTAATGGGGTTAGGTCACCTTCAGCTTTTACCTGCTGTGACCTACCGGTGAGATAACACCTGAACCACTTAAGGGAGGGTGGATCAAGGCCAAGGGAGTGCAAGGATGATAGTAGAAGCTCGTGGTCCACAGTATTGAATGCTTTGCTCAGGTCCAGAAATACTGCACAGACATTATTCTTTTTATCTAATTCGGTTTGCCAGTCATTTGTGACCTTGGCTACTGCAGTGATAGTGCTATGCTTGGCCCCGAATCCAGATTGAGTTTGAGATTGAGAAGGCTAATACATTTAAATACCTTGGTGTTTTTTTAGACCTCCATTTCTCTTTTGAATTTCACACTAATTAGCTCCGTAAAATTTTACATCAGCAATTAAGGATGTTATATAGGATTCATTTGTTTTTGACTGAAGATTCTAGAAAGTTACTTACTAATAGTCTATTATTCAATGTGATGGATTATGGGATTAATATTTACTCAGCCACTTCAAATACTGTTCTTAATAAATTGAGGGTTACTTATAATGCTATTTTAAGATTCCTAACAGGATTGCTATTTCAGACCCATTCATGTATTTTATACAGAAATTCGGGTTGCTTTTCTTTAATTAATAGGTTTTTCTTTAAGTCTTCATTATTTTTATTTAAGCAAGTTTTGAATTTGACTCCTTTGCCTATATCGTCTCTTTTTCCTAGATTATTAAATTGTTGTGGGACTCGTTTCCCCCCAAAATTGAAATTTGTAACCACCCTCTTTAAAAAAAAAACAGCAGGCCAAAGATCATTGTTGTATACTGCTCCTGTTCACTTTAATTCAATTCCTGACCATATAATCAAGGCCACTGATTTATGGTGATTAAAATAATGAAATTCCGTTTTCAAGACTTCAGATTCCGGAATTGAACTGGTGATTGTTACTCTAATTTCTGGATTTTACCGGGATTCTGCTATCATTCTTTTAGTACGTGCATAAATAATCAGAATTAAAGAAGGCTTGCTATACAGAGCATTAAATAAAGCAAACTGAAAATAGTACATGAATGAATTAAAAGAAAAACACAAGTTTTGTTGATTTACTGATCTGATATAAAATGGCAGATTCCATGAAATCTTTATTTTTAACAGTTTTCAGGCAGCCCAAATTCCGTAATTTTACCGGATTTCCCGGTAAAAAATGAAAAACAGTGGCCTTGCATATAATAAATCAGCAATCTTTATACAGTTTTAAAAAGTTGTTACAGTCTTGGCTCTTAAATAATGAAAAGTGCAAATGTTTTCAGGAATAATATCATTCTGCTTTTTATCACATTGTTTGTATTTGTCTAATTGTTATTTATGCTGTTTCGATACTTGTATGTAAAAGTTTGTTAGTTTATATTTTTGTAACTTGTCACATATGAAAACGGGCAGTCATGCTCATTATGCCTACAAGTATTAAATAAAACAAAACAAAAGGAATCCAGGAGCTTCTGTGCATCCCCTAATGCTGTGGCCAAAAAAAATGAATGGGACTGTTAAGATGTGTATGGATTATCAAATGTTAAGCAGGAGGACAGTATCCAACCAATACACCATGCCAAGGGAGCAAGATGCCCTAGAGTGTCAGAATGGAAGTAAATGGTTCAGTGTGATGGACTTGAGATCTGGCCACTATCAGATTCCCTAGACTGAGAAAAGACTGTATTCATTTGCCCACTGGGATTCAACGAGTTTCTGCGGATGCCACAAGAGATCTCAGGGGTGCCCGCCACTTTCCAACAGCTAATGGAGAGGGCTGTGGGTGACATGAACTTATTGGAGTGCCTGCTGTATTTGGATGATATTATAGTGTTTGGGAAGGGCTCTGCTATGCTAGTGCAAAAACTCCTACAGCAACATCCTCGACAGTGTCAGAAACCCGTCAACACCACCTACACCGACACGTCCCCAGAATGACTGGCAACACTGTGATGGCCAATGCTGAGGGCCCCCCTCACAACCCCCCCACTTTAGATATCTAACTCCATGTCACACAGACAGTGGAATTAGGTATATACCCCCTGTAGTCGCAAAGTCCATTGACGTGAAGTCCCTGTCGATATAGGCGTAGTCAGGGTTTCGCTGTGGGGGGTTCATTGTGCCGGTGTTGCCATAGAATTGGCATATCTTTGGGAAGACCCTGGAAGAGCATGAGACCCAGTTGTTTAAAGTGCTTGATCAATTGGAGGAGTGTGGTCGTAAGCTATCTATTGACAAGTGCCAGTTCTTCAAGATCTCAATCAAGTATGTTGGCCACATCTCAAGATGGCATCAGTACCAATCCCAAATATGTTCAGGCAGTCACTACCATGCCTAAACCTACCTCGTTAAGAGAATTACAGAGTTTCATGGGATTTGCTGGTTATTACATCAGGTTTATTAAGGGCTTCACCAAGATTGTCAAGCTTTTGCAAGATCTGACCCAAGGACATCCCCCTGCCAAACAGAAGACCAAGCAAGTGTCATGGTCTGCTCTTTGGAAGGTTTACTATAAAGTGCATGAATTGTTTGGGCCTAGATGAACCAAAGCTTGCGATGAGGCCTCTGAAGAGATAATCAGACAACTGACCCATGCCCTCGTGTTGGCCTGTACAGATCCCAGTAGGTCATATTGCTGCACACTGATGCCATTCTTAGTGGATTGGGAGCAGTGTTATATCAAGAACACCCACAAGGTCTATGGCCAATAGCGTATGCCAGTCACAGTTTATCACCTTCCGAATGGAATTACCCAGTCCACAAGCTGGAGTTTTTAGCACTTAAATGGCCAATTTTTTTATCAGTTCCATGAATACTTGTATGGGGACCACACTACTCTCCCATCTGATAACAACTCCCTGATATATGTACAGACAACAACAAAGTTGGATACTGCTGGTCATCGCTGGTTGTCAGCCCTTTCAGCCTTTGACTGCTGTGTAGAGTATCATTCTGGGAAGAGCAATGTTGATGCGGATGTACTATCCAGAAGACCCCTCCCAGAGGTGGCAGGACAAGAATGGGTTTGGATTCCCGAAGCTGCTGTCAGAGCTTTGTGTAAAAGATGCGCTCCAAAAGAAGCACTAGACTCCAATTCTGAAGCCCACCTGGTAGACTGCTTGGCTGCCCTCTCAGCCTGTGTACCTGTGGCCTGTTGTAATGTTGAGTCATTCAGCAAATAATAATAATAATAATCTTTATTTTTATAGCGCAATTCAAAAAATATCAAAGCGCTGTACAAATATTAACAATAAAAACACATTAAAAAGATAAAACAATAAAACACAGTGCTATTCCAGATTTCACACCAATATACATCAAAGCAATATATTACATAAAACCCCCAAAAGAGAAATATAACAGATGGGACTTTAAGGCCTTCTTAAAGCTCTCCATGGTCTGGCACTCTAGAATCTGATGAGGTAGAGAGTTCCACAGGGTGGGGGCTGCGTACATAGAAGCTCCCACCCTGAAGTCTTCAGCCATATCCTGGGAACCTCTAGCAACCCTTCATCAGATAAGTGAAGTGGTCAGAGGGGGCAGTTAGGAATTAGGAGCTCTTGCAGGTAGCCTGGAGCCTGTCTGTGTAGGGCCATGTAGCTCAGTAAACCAACCTTGAAGGTGATCCACCACTGAATTGGCAGCCAGTGCAGTTTGCACAGCACAGGGGAAATGTGATTCAAACAAGGAACCCCAGTCAAGAACCTGGCTGCTGTGTTCTGCACTAGCTGCAAATGGCGTATATAAACCCCCTGAAGCCCTAGGTAGAGGGAGTTATAGCAGTCCAGGCAGCAGGTCACAAAAGCATGGATCACCCGGCCTAGTGGAACTGAGGGTTAAGGCACTGGATGCCACACCTCGCGCCATGCCAGCAGCCCGGGTTCGGGAACTAGCTCAGGTTCCTGGGGGTTGGGGGGAGTGAGAGGATTGAGCATCTGGAGGACAGCTCTCCTCTCCTGGGAGAGACAGGGGTCCCTGTTTGGTGCTCGGCTGGCCTCTGGCAGTGGCCGGGGACACAGCAGGTGCTGAAGTGTGAGAAGGAGTCGGGTGTGACAGTCGTTGGCACTAATGCCTTGACATCAGGGTGCTAGCCACTTGCTAGAAACAGAGGAAAATACCCTTTTGCTCTGGTGGAGATGGAGCACCGGACCTTGCCCTCGATTTGCAGCTGCTCTCCTGGCACCCTCCGTCCCGACGCTACTGAAGATATCAGTGTGTTGGGGCCCACCACGTCCCCACCTGAGGGGTAAACCGAGGCTATATGGGTGATGGAGGACTGTCCAGGTAGGAGCAGACCATAGGGGGATGACTCCTTGGTGCTCCCGAGGAGAACAGAGCCAAGGGGAGGAGAGGAGGAATAAATAAGAAAGTAACAACAAAAACCAAAAAAAACAAAGGCATGGATCAACATTGGAAGAACGCTAGATGGAACAAGATGCTTAACCTGGGTGATGTTCCTCAGATGATAAAACAAGGACTTGACTACTGCTGACACCTGTGAATGTAATGTCAGCCCATCATCAAGAATTACTCCCAGGTTCTGCACCCATTCAGAGGACAGCAGCTGGTTACCCCCAAGCCAAAGCCTCAAAGAAGACCCTGATACTGACCTCTTTATCCAGTGACCTGGATCTACCAGCAACACCTCAATCTTATTGGAATTCAGCTTCAACCAGCTGATCTTCATCTAGTCCTGGATTTCTGAGAGGCTGCTGTTAAAGACTGAGACTGTACTATTCTGGTAAGGCACAAAAGACAGGTAGAACTGGGTGTCCTGTGTATAAAAGTGAAACCTCAGTCCATACCGTCTCTCAATGTCTCCTAATGGCAGCATATACACCACAAACAATGCTGGGGACAGCACAGATCCTTGGGGAGTCCCACATGGCAGAGAAAATGAATCAGAGGAATACATCCCAGACACCACCCTCTGAGACCTGCCAATGAGGAAAGATTGAAACCATCTGAGGACTGTCCCTGACAGACCACAAATACCCCTCAAGCACTCCAGCAATCACCCATGGTTCACGGCGTCGAAGGCTGAAGACAGAGCAAGAAGGACCAAGATGGAACGACACTTTTGATCTCTTGCAATCAGGAGATCATTGAGCACCTGAACCAGAGCAGTCTCCGCACTATGCCTCTTCTAAAAACTGGACTGGAGAAGATCATATATGTCATGGATGGTCAGGTGGTTTTCTAGCTGCTGTGTAACTACTTTCTCAATCCACCTTCCCTACAAAGGGAAGGTTAGAGATTGGCCTATAGCTAGCAGGACAGTTTGGGTCAAGAAAAGATTTTTTAAAGAGTGGTGTTACCACCGCCTCCTTCAGGGAGTTCAGAAACTCAGCCGATTCTAAAGAGCATCAAACTAGCTCTGCAAGGACAGGGCCTATGGTATCAACACACCCCAATATGAGGTATGTTGGGCTCAGGTCCAGACTACAGCAAGTTGGCCGCATACTCTGGACAATCTGCATGACATCCATGATCTCTAGCCGGTCAAAGTACACCCACGAAAACTGAGGGGTAGTGACCAAGCACCAACCACTGACAAACCCCACAAAATGAGCTGATTGGATCGCAATCCTGATGTCAGCCACCTTATTAAAGAATTGAGCAAACTCATCACACTTATCCTGTGAAAATGCTCTTCGAACTTGCTGACAGGTTGATTGCACAACCTGTGTACAGTTTGAAAGAGCTGAGTCAGTCGATTCTGAGCTGCAGCAATCTCCCGGGACAGGAACTCTGCCTTCTTATACGTGATTGCTGATTGATAGTCCCAATAATGTTCCATCAATCTAAGGCAGTCAGCATCAAGGCCAGATTTCTGCCAGCAACGTTCTAGCCTTCATCCAACTCGTCTCAACTCCCTCAAGGTCCCATCAAACCAAGGGGACCAGGGGCGAAGGGTGAAAGGATGAACGTGGACAGGGGAGATAGTTAAGAGCTCCTGCCACAGCGTTATTATAGGCCTGGACCAGATTCTCTGGCCCTTGCTTGCACCTGGTAATCCCGATAGGTCTAACACCACCAAAAGACCATCAGGGGTCACATCCCTCAAAGGGCGGTATCTAACCATCTCCACAGGGGCAGGCCTATTGGGGGGAGCCTGGAAATTGAACCTCATAGTGTGATGGTCAGACTATCCCGCTGGTTCCATCACCAAATCAGAGGTCTCCATCCCCAGGAGGAAAACCAGGTCAAGTGAGTGACCTGGTGGGTTGCAGAGGCAACTATCTGTATGAAGCCCAATGAATTCATGAGTTGGAGGAAGTCCTGACCAAATTGTGAAAGTTCATCGTTAACCCAGGCATTGAAGTAGCCCAGCACCATCAACCTAGGTGACTCCAACACCATGTCAACAAGAAAAATCTGTGACCTCCTGCAGGAAAAACTTTCTCACCCCTGGTTGGATGGTAGATGAGAATGATCCTACACCCCACACCTGCAGCCACAGTACACTCAAACGATCTGGGTTCCTCAACTAGCACCTCTACAGGGCCCTATTCTGTTTTAAAACAAATGGCTACACCCCTACCCCATGGTCCAATCTCAAGTGACGTATCACTCAGAACCTAGCAGGAAGAGCTGCCTCCAAAACTGGACCAGCATTCTCATCCAGCCAGGTCTCGGTGATGTCAACCAGGTCTGCTGCCCAATAAGGTCAGCTATAATAGCCATCTTGTTCATTATAGACCTAGCATTGTACAACACCCCTCGAGTTGGATGAGGTTCCAGAACCAGTTGGACTCATTGCCACAAATGAACCCGAAAGACTGGCAGAAAGAGCAGAAGGAAGACTGCAGTCACAGATGTTGTCACTCCTCTCCAATGAGGAAGCGGCCCAGAACTTGTAAAAGTAAATTATCCCATTCACAATTGATGAGGTACTACAGTGTCTGTGAGCACTCAAACCTAATTCATCTGCAGGACCTGATGGGATTCCTCCCTTATTTCTTAACAAATTAGCTAATGAACTGGCTGGACCCCTTACATGCTTATTTAATGCATCTTTAAAAGAGGGTAAAACATTGTCCTGCAGGAAATTGACAAACATCACAGCTATATTTAAATCTGGTGCCAGAACTGATGTTAGTAATTATAGACTGATCAGCCTAACCCCAGTGATTTGTAAACTGATGAAAATGCTGCTTCAGCACAGAATCATGCTACATTTGGAACAGGAAGGACTGCTTGATGTTTCTCAACGTGGTTTCACATCTGGTCGTTCATGTCTCACTAACTTATTGAACTTTTTTGAACCTGTGTCAGCAGCAAATGACAAGGGTATATCACTTGATATTCTATTTTTGAATTACTGCAAAGCATTTGATACAGCCTCCCATAAAATGCTTATTGAACAGTTAATGAAAATTATATTACATCCTAACATTATTCTTTGGGTGATTTAATGGTCGGATGACCATAAACAAAGAGTGTCCGTTAAAGGTCATCTTTCCCCTTGAGGTATTTTTACTAGTGGTGTGCCCCACGGATCAGCCTTGGGGCCCACTTTGTTTAATATCTTCTTTTCTATTATGCATACAACAGGGTCTGTTTGGATCACTAAATACGCCGAAGACCGCAAAATAGGAAGTTTGTTCACGGATCACTCAGAAGGTGTACATTTTTAAACTTACACATAGAAACATAGAATTTGATGGCAGATAAGGACTGCTTGGCCCACCTAGTCTGCCCATTTTCCTACCTAACAGATAAGCTGCAGATCCTAGTTAACCAACAGCTTACTTCCTCCTACGCCCCACTAGGACTGCCTTATGCCTGTCCCATGCATTCTTGAAGTCCCCCACTGTTCTTGACTCCACTACCTCCTCAGGGAGGCTGTTCCATGCATCCACAACCCTCTCAGTGAAAAAATACTTCCTCACATTACCTCTGAGCCGTCCCCCCTCTATCTTCAAATTGTGCCCCCTTGTGCCCCATTCTTCTTGCACATCTCTTTTTCTGGAAGATGCTACCCTCTTGGACTTTGTTGCTTTCCTTGAGGTACTTGAAAGTTTCTATCATGTCCCCTCTCTCCCTTCTTTCCTCAAGGGTATACATATTAAGCTCCATTAGCCTTTCTTCGTATGTCTTCTGGTGCAGACCCTGCACCATTTTGGTTGCCCTCCTCTGGACAGCCTCCACTCTGTCTATGTCTTTGCGGAGATGGGGTCTCCAGAACTGCATGCAGTACTCCAGATGGGGTCTCACCAACTGTCTGTACAGAGGGATAACAACTTCCTGTTTTCTACTATTGATGCCTCTTCCTATGCATCCCAGTATCCCCCCAGCCATCCTTACTGCCTTTTCACATTGCTTGCCCACTTTTAGGTCATCTGATATAATTACCCCTGGTCCTTTCTATTTTACTGTTGTCAGTATCTCACCCCCATTGTGTACGCTTCCTGGGTTTTGTTTCCATGTGCATTACCTTGCACTTCTTTGCATTGAATATGAGCTGCCATACATTTGACCATTCCTCCAACCTTGCCAAGTCCTTCTCATTCCACTCCATCTTGTGTATCAACCCTGTTGCAGATCTTTGTGTCATCTGCAAAGAGACATACTTTTCCTTCCAGTTCCTCTGCAATGTCACTTATAAAGACATTAAAAAGGACCTGTCCCAGTACTGAACCTTGCGGTACCCCGCTAGTAACCCTCCTTTCTTCACTGTGTGCTCCATTTACTACTACTCTTTGCGTCCTGTTGTCTAGCCAATTTTTTATCCAGGCTACCACCTTGGGACCCACTCCAAGGCTGGCTATCTTGTGTATTAATCTTTTGAGTGGGACTGTATAAATGCCTTGCTAAAATCTAGGTAGGCCATGTCCACAGCCCCTCCCTGGTCTACTACTTTGGTCACCCAGTCAAAGAAATCTATTAGATTTGTCTGACACGACCTTCCCATCATGAATCCATGCTGCCTTGGGTCCTGTGCCCCACTGGCCTCTAGGTACTCAACAATTCTTTCCTTCAGAAGTGATTCCATCATTTTCCCTACCACTGAGGTCAAACTAACTGGTCATAGTTTCCTGCCTCTGTCCTGCTCCCACTTTGTGAAGAGGAATCACATCTGCCCTCCTCCAGTCCTCTGGTACCACCCCATCCTCCCATGATTTGTTAAAGAGAGTAGTCAGCGGTGTCACTAGTTCTACCCTTAGTTCTTTTAGAATTCTTGGGTGAATCCCATCAGGCCCCATTGCTTTGTCCACCTTCAATTTTATTAGTTCTTTCAGAACTCTTTCTTCTGTAAATGGACTGGTATAGACCCCTATCTTCAGAGTGTTTCTCTTGTTTGGTTTAGGTAACTCCCCCTCCTCTTCCTTTGTGAATACTGAGCAGAAATATTCGTTCAGCATCCTTGCTTTTTCACTGTCACCCTCTACCCTCATTCCTTCCCCTTTATTAAGCTTCAGTATCCCTCCTTTGGTCTTTCTTCGCTCCCTAGTGTACTTATAAAAGGTCTTATCCCCCTTCTTAACAGAATTGGCTATCCTGTCCTCGGTTTGGGCCTTTGCTATTCTGACTGCCTTCCCAGCCTCTTTCTGCTTTAACTGATAAAGTTCTCTGTCCTGCTCCTTCTGTGTTTCCTTATATTTCCTGAATGCTGTCCTTTTCTCCTTAACCTTCCCTGCCACCTCTTTTGAGAACTATAGCAGTTTTTTCCTTTGTTGTGTTTTATTGATTTGCTTTACACAAAGCTTGCTGCTCTGTGATGGCTGTTTTGATCACTCCCATTGTTCCTCCACCCCTCCTTCTTGCCTGTTTGCCAGTGCTTTTCTGCGGCACTCTCTCATTTTCCCAAAGTCAGCCCTCCTAAAGTCCAGTACTCTTGCTTTTGTATGGCTTGATTGTATGGCTGTGCTTATCATGAACCACACTGTCTGGTGGTCGCTTGTTCCCAGATGGCTACCCACTTCTAAATCTGAGAGTCTTTCTCCGTCCCCATTTGAGAGTACCAGGTCTAAGATTGCTCCCCTCCCGAGTGGGTTCCAATACTAGCTGTCTGAGGCATGCCCCCTGTAGGGCATCAAGAATGACCCTGCTCTTGGATGTGCCTGCAGCAAAGGTGCTCCAGTTAACATCTGGCATATTCAGGTCCCCCATTAACAATATCTCCACTTTTTCTGCCATTCTAAGAAAGCCTTCTATCATTTCCTTGTCCATTCCCTCCCCGAGATGGGGGTCTGTATACAACCCCATGTGGATTGTGGTGCCATTTCCTGTCTCCAGGGTGACCCAAAGTGCCTCATCTGCTCCCTGTTTACTCTTTAGTTTTTCTGTTTTGATCCCTTCCTTTACATAGAGAGCTACTCCTCCTCCTCTTTTACCCTCCCTGTCCCTCCTGTAGATTGTGTATCCTGGTATGTTGACATCCCAGTCATGGTTCTCTGTGTGTACCATGTTTCTGTGACTGCCACAATATCCAGGCAACCCTCTTCCATCAAGGCCACTAGTTCAGGGAGCTTGTTACACAGGCTATGGGCATTGGTACTCATCACCCTCCACTTTTTGATAGCCTTACCCCTTTTAGCCCCATTTATGTCCTTACTGCCTTTGCCTTTTTTTACATTTAAATCTGTTCTGCTCCCTAATAACTTCTGTAACTTGGTGTTTACCTCACTAATCACCATGTTTTGTGGGGGGAGGCTGGGATTTCCCTGCTCCTTTTCAGTGCCTTCCCCCTTGGCTAGTTTAAATGCTTGCCAATGACGCATTTAAACCTCTCACCTAGGATCCTGGTTCCCCCGTGGATAGATGCAGACCATCGCACCAGTATAGGTCTTCATCCCTCCAGGTGGCTCCCAAGTCCCCACTGAAGCCAAAACCCTGAGCTCCACACCAGTTTTTCAACCATTCATTGAATTCCCTGGTAAGGAGTACCCTAGCATCACCCTTGCCATAGACAGGCTTCACCTCCGAGAAGGTTACTGAATGCGTTACTTGTCTAAGGCCCATCCCCAACTCTACAAACTCCTCTTGCACTGCTCTGATCCCATTCCTAGCCAGGTTATTTGTCCCTAGGTGGACAATGACATCCAGCTCCCTCCCTCGTGCAGCTCCTACCATGATCCTGAGGATTCGCTTCCTGTCCTCAAGCCATGGTGCCAGGAAGGCACCTTACCTCCTCTCCTCTTCCTCCCCATTTCTACCCCTAATGATTGAGTCCCCACCAGGAGTTGTTTCCTTCCCTGGGGTCCCACCCCACCCCCTGTGGGTCTCCTTTGTGAAGGTTCCCAGCATCCTCCTTGGTCTCCACTGCAGGTGCCTCCATAGAGGAACCACTATCCACCAGAAGAGCGAATGAACTGTGGAGAGGTACAGTGGAGGGATGCAACTCTGTTCCACCACCCTCTCCCTCCTTGAGCCCACCCTGGTCCAGCCTCTCCTCTTTCTTGGCAACCTCTGAAGTAGTGGCATTGGCCTTGGTGATCCCTGGGTGGGGGAGGAGGTTTCTCGAATCTTAACCAAGTCAGCCTGGAGATGAGCAACCTCCTCTCTCAGACCAGAGAGATGCCTGCAAATAGGGCAGCATCGCAGCCTCCAGAATGTCTCCCAGAACACTGCCGCCCCACAGCCATTGCACTGTGCCACTCCTATCATGTCTTATTTTGTGTCCTCTCTACTGTTTCTCTGGATGCTTACTCTCCTCTCCTTACGACTCTCACCCTTCCTGTTCTGGGACAGCAACTTCCTATCTTCTTCAGTAGCCTCCTTCTTCCTTGCTCAATATCAGACCACCAGCAGCTGGGTGGGGAGAGTGAGCTACTTTTTTCCTTTAGGGTTGACAAAACCAATGTTTCTCTATAATCCTTCCTTCCTGCTGCCAAACAGGAAGTTGCTGTTGACAGTCAAATCCAGTGACTATAAAAGTAGAACTGGCTTTGGGTGGGTGGAGGGGTGGGATGGAGGGCAATTAGTAAGAAAAAAGGCTAGCAACAGGAAGTTGTAATTGACTCACCTGCTTTTATAGTGTCTAAACCACACCCCCAGGTAAGCTCTCTTTCCTCCTACTGGTTTAGCAAAGTCAGCTGATACAGTACCCTTCCCAGCACAGAACACACACTGACTTTCTTTCTTTTCTTTCTTTTTTTAACCCTAAATAAGACCCCTTCTACTTCTAATAAAGTTATCTGTCTACTTAATCTTAACAGACACTAACTCCTGTTGAGATATAAGTTTTAAATTAATAAGAAAATGTAGCTTCTTTTAGTTAGCTGCTTTCTGCTCTACAAGCAAGGCTAGCAACAGGGACTAACAGTGATACTCTTGTCACCTGGGCTAATGACAATAGGATGAAGTTTAATGAGAAGAAATGCAAAATAATGCAGCTTGGTAATAAAAATCCAAATGTGTAATATAAACTATGCACATCTACTATCTAAAATGTGACAGATGAGCTTTGTAGGAGTGTTATGCTTGATACTGTGGTCCAATAGATTGAACTGCAATTGAGAACTCCTAGCTCCTCCCTCACATTACTCTTCTCTATATAAATTCTTACCTGCTCTCTTTCTTTCAGCTGGCAGGATCGAAGGTCATGAGGGCCAGAATGCAGGCACCCCCCCCCCCGAGTCCACCAAGGTCGCCCACCCCTGAGGACACCATTCCAGGTATGTCATCGGGAAGCCCGCTAGTGAGCTGAGGAGCTCCAGCACTGTGGTGCACTTCAGACTTGTGTTGGCACCACCACCTTGGTCAACATGCTCGCTATAGTAATCTGGGCTGAGGCGGTGAGGCAGAATTGGTGATTTTTAACCAAGCAGCCCATTTCTCCGCTATCAGCTTATAGCGGCTAGCCTCTTGGGGGCAGCACTATTCTATATCTACAATCTCTTACTCCTGGGACTGAGTATACCTTTCTTTCACTCTCCCCTCCAAATTAAAATTGGCCGTGTCAATTAAGGCAGCTACTACTCTAATCCCACAACCCTCTGTCCTCTGCACACTAACTCTTGCATTAGAATGAACATCCTTATCTTTACCTCCCTCATCCTCCTGCTATAGGGAATGCCCACACCCTCGTCAGTTATCCAACCTTCTGTGACCCCCCAATGCAACACAGACCCCACCTACACTAACACGCACTGTAGCTCATCTGTCCTCCCCCATTCACCTCCCACCTAACACCTCCCACCACCACCCACCGTGTCTACTCACTTTACTCTCTGACCCTACTCTTCTCTCCCTGCCCATCCCTAGCTCCTGTGGCAGAACTGCAAAGAAGCATCACAACACCAGCAAGCAGCAAATGCTGACACTCATCAGAATCATTTCCTTACTGCTTCTAATTTCAGGCAATGTCCATCCCAACCCGGGTCCCATATCATCAAATCCTGGGTCCACCCACCTAGGGGTCAAAATGTGTGCTCTGAATATCTGCAGTCTGCCCAAAAAACTGGGGCCACCACAATGCTGGCTACTGCAACATCAGCCGGATGTACTTGCTCTCATAGAAACCTGGCTATCAAAGAAGACCCCTGACACATTTGTTGCTCTACCTGGCCTTACCCTTGTTAGAGCTGACAGAATTGGCAAACATGGAGAGGGTGTGTATTCTATGTCTGAGACTCCCTCCTATGCCAAAACCTTCCGGCTCCCTCGCTGAAGCATGGGGCACAAGCCCTTACAATAAAACTCACTCCTGATCCCTCTAGAGCCCCTGTAACTATGACCATGGCTTACATCCCACCAAGAAACCAAATCCCAGTCATCCAATCCCTGGCCAACTACATTTCCAGCTTCCCTCTGAAAACTGAACACATTATAGTGGGGGATTTTAATGTGAACTGGTTGTCAAGCTTGGCCTCCATTAAAAAAGACACCTTCACTGCCCTTGACCTGGCCCAGTTAGTTAATCAGCCTACCAGGTGGAATCTCAGAAATGGAACTAGCTCCCTCATTGATCTCCTCCTTACCAATCATCCAAACAAAATCTCAAACCTGACTGTACTTCGGGATGCATTAAGCGATCATTCCCCCATCCTCTTCACCAGATTATGTCAGCGGCAAACACCACAACCTAGCAGTTATACCCGGCGCTGGTTGCAACCTGGAGGCCTTACTAAACTAAGGAGGCATCTAGCACATTGTGACTGGTCCCTAATTAAAATAGCCACAACCATAGACAAAGCCCTCGACCACTTCACTCGCACCTTCAACAATGCTTATGACAAATTTGCCCCCCTCACTAAGGTTCTATCCAAAAAATCTAAAGCCCCCGGGTCACACCTGCCCTTCTTAAGCAACTAAAGAACCATGATGATCCATGGCACAAAGCAGTTGCCTCTGGTGGGACAGTGCGATAGGCTTGCCTACAGGATGGCTCGCAATAGTTGCACCTGGGCAATACGAAGAACCAAATCAGACTACTACAAAACCACTCTTGCTTCCTCCTGGGGGAATGCCAGGCTGTTCTGGAGCAATCTAAAAGAACTGAATGGAAAATCTAGAACACCACCCCCTCCCAGCTTACGGTCAACAATGACAATATCACTGACCCACTCCTCATCGCCAACTACCTAAATGCTGCATTCTCTGATCTGAGAGCAATTCTACCAAATAATTTCTTTGACCCTACCCCTAACGACACCTGAGCCTAGTAATGCCTACCCTCCCTTCCACCTGAGGGTGATTACTATGAATGAAGCAAGGCCATGCCTTGCAAAGGCCCTTGGAGGCTCTAACCACTGACTTAAAAGTTCTAACTTGGTGCTTGACAGTGTGCTCTCCCAACTGACTGACCTCCTTAACCTCTCCCTATGCCTAGGACAGTTCCCCACTGACTGGAAGATGGCTATGATCACACCGATACTAAAGAGTGAGGACCCTACATCACCCAACAATTACCGACCCATCTCCAATCTCCCACCCCTCTCAAAAGCCTTGGAAAAAATCATTGCCACCCAATTCGCCGACTACCTACTAACACACAATATACTTTGTAAGGAACAGCATGGCTTCAGAGCAGGGCATAACACAACAACTGCCCTCACAGTGTTTGCTAACTCACTGCACAATGCCCTGGATAAGAAACACCTAGCAGGAGCTGTATTTATAGACCTATCAAAAAGCTTTCAACACTGTCTCACATGCACTACTCATAAATACTCTCCACCTCTCCAGGCTGTCCCCTGGACCCATATCATGGTTCACAAGTTAACTCTCAGATAGGTCCCAACGTGTTAAGGTAAGGGGCACTCTCTCGTCTCCTTTCCAGTCCACTCTGGGGTCCACCAGGGATCCATCCTTGGTCCATTACTTTTCAGCATCTTCCTGAACACCCTTCCTAAATCCTGCCCGAATAATCTGCTACTCTATGCAGATGACACGGTTCTGTTTGCCTCCCACCCAAATCCCACAATCCTACAGTCATCTCTACAACTCGCTTTCAACCACATCGAGAACTGGTTTATGGACCACAGACTGGTAGTCAGTGTAAAAAAACTAAGTCAATGCTCTTTTCCCACCGACAGAGCAAGGACTGCGCTGTGATGCCCAATTAAAAATCTTTTCAAAAGCCCACCTCCCGCTTGAACAGGTTCATACCTATAAATACCTGGGCCTTACATTTGATTCCAACCTCTCATTTCATCCACATACAGTATTAATAATCTCACCTCAGCCATACATATTCATACTGGGTTACTATATCGGCACAGAACCTGCCTTCTACCAGAGGCCCTTAACTTTGCTGTTACCTCCTCTGTTCTCTCCCTAGAAGATTATGGACTAACTGTTTACTCTGCCACCAGCCACACTGGTCTGAATAAAATCCATCTAGCCATCAACAAAGCATGTAGACTCGGCACCGGAGTAGACAGGTGCACCCACAGCTGCTCCCTGTATGCCAGAACAAATATCCTCACCCTTGATGAAAGAGTCCACTATCAAACTTGCCTCCTCACCAAAAAAATTCATCTAGGCCTCTCCCCTCGGGAGTTACTGCCTCCCTTCGAACCGCCCATGCTACAGTGCATACCTGCTTGGCTAACAGACAGATACGGACTGTTCCCAAGGTCTCAACCTCGCTTGCCCAAAGGTCCTTCTCATACCGAGCACCACTATGGTACAATGATCTTCCACTGGCTGTTACCTCTATCACCAGATTAGGCCCATACAAAGTAGCCCTCAAAAACCACATACTATCTGCTCGTCACTGCATTTGTACCAGCTATTTTTTTTCTTCTGTTTCTGCTTAATGACCACTACCAATAGCCGACTCCCAGACCCTGATAGGCCTGCCTTGTCCGATCACAGTAATGAAGCTGATACCTAGATTCTGGCAGGCACTTAAAGCCTAAGCCTCAAGATAAACTTACACCACTTGGATTAAGTATGGACAATACTGCTCTGTATCCTATTTGCTGTTAATTTCTTCACTTAGATTGACTGTGTTTATGACAATGTCAGAACCCCGACTGCTTGAACCTTGGCAAGTTCAAAACTCTTTAGCCTGGTCTAGCCTGCTACATAATTGTATAGACCATACACTCCTACTCATTATATATTTTCTGTATGTACTCCTATACCATGTAATAAGCATATGTATTGTACTAAGCTGTCAACCTGTCTTCTGTTGTGTTAATGAAGTGGAGCCTTTGTAAATGAGTCTCTGACTCAAAGGTTGTAAATCTGATTTTCAATAAATAAATAAAATAGAAAAGAGAGGGTGGCAGTTACCAAAAAACTCACCTTTGATGCTCATATAAACAACACAGTCAAAAAATGTTACAACATTTTATACTGTACTTTAAATAGTATAAAAAGTAGGGAAGCCAGGATTCTCTTGTCCCTCTTTACTAGCCTAATTAGACCACATTTGGAATACTGTCTACAATTCTGTTGTCCTTACTCCATCAAAACCAGAGGATAATGACAAAAAAAAGTATGAGAATTAGAAACCTTAGTTATGTCAATAGATTAAAATATCAAGCTCTGTATTCTATGATTTACAGGCAGATTAGAGGGGATTTATGTATAGTCTTTAAAGCGTTCTGTGATAGGTCACTCATGGCAACTATTGGTACAGAAGAGCATAAACAAATCATAAATACCAGATCAAATGAACATAAACTATTAGGTGAAGTTTGTGTTTCAAAAAAAGGAGCAACCTTTACCTGCAGAAAGTGGTCAGTGTTTGAAATACTTTACTAAAGACTGTTGTTAGCTGTGACACATTGGCAACCTTTAAAAACAGAGTTCACAACTTTATGGGTGAAACAAAATTCATGTACCACCTGTAGGAATATAAGGTGGCGAGTTTGTCTAAAGGCTAACACCTCCTGAACTTGTATTCTATCAATGAACCTATGAACCTATCCTGACACCTCCCTGTTACTAAGAGAATGGAGTAAATTGCAAGTGCATAATGGTGTGATTTAGAGAACCTCAGAACAATGATGCTTCAACTCTAACAGTAGTTACTACTAGTAAGGTCCAGAAAATGGTCCTTAAAGCTTTGCATGATGAGAAGGGACACTTGGAGGCAGACAGAACACTGGACCTGGTCAGAAGGATGGTCTACTGGACTAGAATGAGTACAGAGGTGGAGAACTGTTGAAAAAGTGTATGAGATGTATACAGTGGAAATCATTGCCTTCTCTAGCTGCTCCTTTGGTGAACATCACAACCAGTGCCCCATGGACTTAGTGTGTATTGACTTTTGAGTTTAGAACCAGATCAAAAGTATATTTCATTCATTTCAATTCATTTTTTATTTTACACTGGAATGGCATCTGAGCAAAATTGCCCATTTTCACAGGCATCCAGTGTGTTAGAATCAAGAAGAAAGAGAATGGGGAGCAAAAACAAGACAATTACAAGAGCATACAAAAGCATAAATACAAAAAGTAAATTGGAGTAACTATATACAAACAGACTGAATGGCAGCCTTTGAATTTACAAGGAATTCTGCACAAATCATAGAAACATAGAAACAGAATTTGACGGTAGATAAGGACCCCTTGGCCCACCCAGTCTGCCCATTTTCCTACCTACTGGATAAGCTGCAGATCCTAGTTAACCAGCAGCCTACTTCTTCCTACCCCCACCCCGTAGAATGGCATTATGACTGTCCCATGCATGCTTGAATTCCACCACTGTTTTTGATTCCCCAACCTCCTCCGGAAGGCCATTCCATGCATCCACAACCCTCTCTGTGAAAAAATACTTCCTTAAATTACCTCTGAGTCACCCCCCTTCTATCTTCAAATTGTGCCCCCTTGTTCTTGCACACCTCTTTTTGTAAAAGATGCTACCCTCTTGGACTTTGTTGATTCCCTTGAGGTACTTGAAAGTTTCTATCATGTCCCCCCTCTCCCTCCTTTCCTCGAGGCTATACATATTAAGCTCCTTTAGTCTCTCTTCATATGTCTTCTGGTGCAGACCCTGCACCATTTTAGTTGCCCTCCTCTGGATAGCTTCCATCCTGTCTGTCTTTACGGAGACTGGGTCTCCAGAACTGCACACAAATCATTGAGGTAGTAACATAATAATTTATGAATCTTTGTTTGGGGAAGCATAAGGAACTGTGGGAGGAGCAGGGGAAATTATGGAGAGAGGCAGGAATTGGAGAAAGGGTAAGGTAAAGGTTGAGGCAGTTGCATGAAGAGTTGTTGAGAAGGGGGTTTATTCAGATGTTTTTGAAAACAGCAAAGGATGGGCATTGGGTGAGAGACTGAGGCAGAGCATTGAAGAGTTTTGTGCCCCTGTAAGCAAGTGAGCATTGTCTGTGGGATGTGTGGTATAGTGGGGTTGCATATGTACTAACCAGAGGAGTGTCTGGGGGTGCAAGAGTGTGCAGGCCTGGGAAAAAGGGAGGTAGCACTGTCAGGGAGGAGAACTTTATGGATTTGAATAGGAAGGTGCAGGATTTGCTGTTGACCCTGTCCTCGAGAGGAAGTCAATTTGCTGATTTATGGAGGGTGAAATGGTGAGTCATCTTGGGGAGACCAGTGACAAACCAGAGGATGCTGTGGAAGGTTGACCTCAGTCTGTCAGACTTTTTTTTTGGGGGGGGGAGAGTAGACTTGGAAGCCATAGTCCAGGAGAGGGAGCAGGAGACTGCTAGCAAGTTGAGCCCTAAAGTCTGAAGCGAGGAATTGTTTGATGCAGTACAATATAACTAACATCCTGGTAGTGACCTACCACTATTCCCAATATGCCCAAGCTTTTCCAGCCAAAGACCAACTGGCCACCACTGTAGCTAAGATTCTGGTTGAAAAGTACTTTGCTCACTACGGACTTCCTAAGAGAATCCATTCTGAACCGGGACGGGATTTTGAAAATCATCTAATTAAAGAGGTATTGTCGCTGTGGGGGATCAGGAAGGCTCTAATCACTCCCTATCACCCATCAGGGTGACCCTCAACTGGAAAAATTTAATAGGACACTATAGATATGTTGGACATGTTGGTTGGACCCTCATAAGAAAGAAAACTGGAGTCAAAAAGTGAGTATGCTGGTTCATGCCTATAACTTTGCACTCAAAATGATGCTACGGTGCAACCCACATATCTGCTGATGTTTGGAAGAGAGACCAGGCAACTGGTAGACCTTGCATTTGGAGTGTCATCTGATGGAGACAGTTTAGAGCCTCACACCAAATATGTCCAAATACTGAAACAACAGTTGGATGACGCTTTCCGATGGGCTACAGAATTGTCCCACAAAAGAAACTTGGCAAACAAGACCCATTATGACAAATGTGCCAGAGCTCACGAGTTACTCCCTGGAGACAGAATTTTAGTCCAGAATTTCGGTTGACTGGAAAGCATACAACTGCAGATTGGTGTGGCTTCTATTTTAGTGAGTGAAGACTTGGAGGAGGTGGAAAGCAAGTCCAGGTTGAAATCACCAATTAAAATGAGCTTACCAGCGGTGGTCAGGGGGAGTATAAATGATATGCATGAGACTAGTGAGTCAGGGGAAAGCTGGGGGGCATAGATCACTCCACCGTAGATGGGAAGAGTAGAAGGGAGGGATAAGAGGGTGAGGATTAGTTCTTGGAAAGCAGGGCAGGACTGATGCATGGAGATGGAGCACAATAGAGACTGCCAGACACAAAGGGCAACCCCTCCACCTCGCTTACCATGATCTTGACAAAACAGCGAGTAATTGGCGATAGACAGGAAGCAGTCAGGGGTTTTGCTGAGAGCCAAGATTCAGAAATACTGTACATAGTATGTCAGGAGAGTGTAGGGCTATCCAGCATTTTACAAGGTTCAATTTAGGGAGCAAGCTTCTTGTGTTCATTTGGAAAATTCATAGACCCTTAGGGGAGTTGGCAGGCTGGGTAGCAGCTGGGGGCCCAGGGTTTGTTTCAATATCTCCTGAGAGGAGCAAGATGAGAAGTAGGAAAGTGAAGACAGTCAGGTGCTTACATCCTTGGGGATTAATCACAGAGTTTGGAGATGTACAGTATGAGAACACCAGAGAAGAATGTTATTTCTAGACATTGGGGGGGTAGGGCACTGGAGTGAATAAGAGGCTATGGGGTGTAGAGCAGGGAGAAGGAAATGGGGGGCTATGAAGGAGGGCACAAAAACCCAGGGGCACAGAGGCATTTAGGGCACAGAAACCCATAGGCAGAGTACAAAATGGATGGAGTGGTACTGACAACCACCAAGCAGGAAAGAGACCGGGGGTAATCATATCAGATGACCTAAAGGTAGCCAGGCAGTGTGACAAGGCAGTGCAGAGGACTAGTGGGATGCTGGGGTGCACAGGGAGGAGTATCAACAACAGAAAGAGGGAGTTTATGTTGCCTCTGTGTAGATTGCCAGCAAGACCCACCCACAGTATTGTGATCAGTTCTGGAGACCACATTTCTGGAAGGACATAGACAGAGTGTAGGTAGTCCAGAGGAGGGCAACTAAATGAGTGCAGGGTATGCATCAAAAGCCTCATGAGGAAAGACTAAAGGACCTCAGTATGTACCCCTTGGAACAAAGGAGGAAGGGGGATATGATAGAGACCTTAAATACCATATGGGGGTAAATAAGGTACAGAAAATAAACATTTTTCAGAAGAAAAATTGCTGAAGATCAGGGGTACATTCTATGAAGCTGGAGAGGGGTAGATTCAGGAGAGATGTGAGGAAGTATTTCTTCACAGAGAGAGTGGTGGTTTCCTGGAACAACCTTTCAGCAGCAGTGGTGAGGATGAAAACAGTGATGGGGTTCAAGAATGCATGGGATAAGTACAAGATAATCATAGTGGAAAGGAAGGGAGGTGGGAGAAAGAACTGTAGATTGGGCATGGTCTACGCTAATTGTGTTGGTAGGGAGAAATGGGCAGACTGGATTAGCCAAGTGGTCCTTATCTACCGTCAAATTCTGTGTTTCTGTGTTTGCTGTTGGACCCTGACAAATGAGGAATTTCCAACATCTTGATGGCCCAATTCAAAGTGTACTTTCTTAACCTTGGCTTTATCAATTAACATCTTGATGGCGACAAACCAATTGATCCGATGGGCACAAGCCTTCCGCATTAAGAACTAGAAATTCACACCCATTGCATTGGTGTTCTGGGGAAACTATTCCATACACTAAGGGCTGCTTCACTGTATACACTCCAATCTAGAATGGAACATTGACAGTAGCCTGGTAAAATAGTTATTGGCATGCAAGGACATAGAAAAGTCTTGAATGATCAATTCTTAGAGGGGAGATTCACAACCTGAGAGGCTCAACAGGACACTTCTCAGTACGTTAGGCATTGATGCCACTTGAAACAAATTACAATGGAGTCATCAGGTAATGTTCCTAGTGGATGACTTTAACTGCACCCAAAATAGATGTGCTTTGGAGTTTCCACCAACAGCAGTCTTTTTGAGACCAACCTGTGTTACCTGGAGACATTAGTCATGAGCAGTGTTCCACCTGCCCCAGGTTTCTGGGATGGCCAAATTATCAAACAATTGGGGATATTACAACAGAGTCCACCATGAGCCAATACTTTAACCAGGAAACCAAATATTGATAATCAACCTTGGGGATCCCTAGGAAGCACAAGACTGCCAACCATCAGAAAGTGGAACTGTATATAATTGTCAAGTCATCTATCCTAGCTACCAATTTATCAGGTAACAAACAATAAAGAGTTCACTTACAAGTCAGAGGAGGAGAAACAGTGTTGCTACCCAGAAATAGATTGGCATGTGCAGACCTTGGAGGTCCATCAGTCAGCACTGAGGAGAAAAGAAGTTGATTATACAATAAATATGGAAAGCATCTGTAATGTTCCATATAATAATGTCTTAACTTCATATGCAGCCTCACCTGTTCCACCTGAAAATAAGCCCAATGTTGCAGATGATCCCAGTGAGGAGGACAGAGGAGACCTAGCTGAGGTTGTTGTTCAGGACACTGAGAAACCATGATGTTCAGGGATGTCACTGTGCTTGATGCAGACTCCACCGACAGTTGAACACACACCTTTGAAGAGGAAAGGGCTGTTGCACCTAGCTGTTGTGGCCAAAATGTAAATCTCTGGTGACTCCACAGACTGCTTCTAAATGTGGGGCATAAAAGTAGATGCCTCACAGATAAATGCAAGCTATTTCACATTGTTCAAAAAGTTGTGTTTGAATATGGGTGGTTTAGACTTCTAGTACAGATATATGCTTACTGTAAGGTTGGGTGTTCAGCTAGGAGTGTGACTGGAAATTTAAAATGTTGTGTTTTTCAAAAACAAGATAATGTACTTAATAAAAATGGCTGAAACACTGACACAAAATGGAACCCAGTCACTGAGATGATTAGTACACGTGATCCTTCTCTTCAGATGTATCAGTTACCTAACTTTGCATTCAATTTATTTTTTACTTCGTACTCCAAAGCAATCATGTTTCCCTCAGAGATATCAAATTTTAATCTGGAAAAAAAAAATCTTAACACACAAATGGGGCTGTCAAGATGTCTCTTGGCTAGCTACGGGCATCCCACTGCGCTAGGTTCCAGAACCTTTCAACTTCTCGCCTTGGTTCTTGAACCCAAAGAAATCATGAGCAGCCACTCTGGATTAGCCAAGAAACATCTCCTGAGCCACATTTGCTTATATTACAAAGCAAGTCAGAAATATTTTATTTCTATTGCACAAATCACTTTCTTTGGGACTCATCAATACCTTTGGTGCTTGATACTAATTTTGTCAAGATTAATGTTACTTTTGGTGTGAATCAGCCATGCATCAGTTGTGTTGTCTGTTAGTACTGATTGTAACTTTTTCCTATACAGGTGCACAGCAGAGCACTAGCATGAATATCCAACATACACTTGGGAGTTCATGACAAGAATGTTTTTCATCTCACTTGCAGCTGCTTACCATACTGCTTACACTTTTTTCTCTATCGCTAAAGCAGCCAGTGTAACTTCCTGAGAGTGGTGTTTTACTAATCAGGAAAATGTGCTGACAGCTGAGACCAGGCCATATATTTTTTTTTTGGGGGCCAGTTTTGGTTACTGTTAGACAAAGGAGTCACCACAGGTGGCAACGTTGATAAAGGCCCTCAGTATCAGAGAGCCATTGGTGCTGGTGGCAGTATAAAAGAATACTGATAAAAACATGGACCAAGCCATATTAAAAGGTGCTCTCCTTTTATTATTTGAAATGTAAGAAAAAAATGGTAAAGCAGACTTAAAATAGGAAAATAAGGGCATTATACAGGAGAAGAAAGAAAGGGCAGCCAAAAATGGAATAAAAAAGTGTAAGTCAAAATTTTCACCATAATTCCTGCACTGTTACTTGAATTATTGCACTTTAGATCTAGCTAGTTAAATTCAGCACTTACACTTTAAATCTGTGATCTAATACTGGAGGAGAGGATGTGGCAATAGTTCCATTTCACTAAATCAGTATTAGTAAGGATGCTTCTATAAGTCAACTGAAGTCACTGATGCCACCTTAGGACTGCCCCTTTCCCTCTCCTCTAAGCCTGCCTCTTTTCTTGAATCTTGGCATCCCTCAGTAGCTGATTGGGCAAACTTTATTCTGGTTCCTCTCTGGTGGGGAAGTGGACCAACCTATGACCTCTTCTGGCCTAAATCTCCACCTCACTGGGCAGTTTGGTTGCCTGCATGCTTGGCTTGCTCCGGCCACATGGCAAGGGCCATTTCTTCTGCACTGGATGGTGCAAGTAATTTATTAATGCAAAAAACTTTTACTTCCTGGAAGTGCCACTGCCCACTTCCTACTGCAACCTGGGTGCTGCTGTTCCTGTTCAGGACCAGTGCTGGTGTCACAGAAGCAGAACGTGCCTCCTACTACTGCTGGTAAAACTGAAGGAGAAGTACTTCCCACACTTGCTCCCGCAGGGAGCCACATCACACCAAAAGAACTCTGGGGCCAAGTTTTATTGGACAGAGAGGAGAAAGTCAGTGCTGGAATTACACTTTGAGTTTTTGGAACTGGCATGTGCATAAGGCCTCTATCATTAAGTTGGGCCCCCCCTTCCAATTATAAGTCAATGGCAGTTATGCATGAGCTACCGGGGCTCATTGCAGAGCTGGGGAGGGCTGAGTCCTGGCAAGCCCCCCCTGTAATTTCAACACTGGAGGAGCCACACTTAGAGCTGTCAGAGACCAGTTCATGAATCAAGTGAACCTCAACGTAGTTCCCATGTTTCCTTGCATTCTGCGTCTCTGCTAGTCTAACCTCAGTGCCTTGAATGGTCAAAAGTGGAACCCGAGGCTGTGCCAAAAACATTTGAATGGCATCCCTGACAATGATGCTGAGCAGTTCCAACTTATGGCCATGAGCTTGCTTTTTAAAAAGTTAAGTTCCTTCCTGGGCTAGGGAACAGGTTGATTATTCCCTGCATGTACCTCATGCACTTGTACTAGTTGCTTGACTAGAGGAAGTCTCATGACACATTAGGAGAGAGATAGGAAACACATAAAAGGAGAAAAAATAAACAAATTTAGGCATATGGTCAGCTAACAGGGAGCAAGTGAAATGTGTCTATCCCAGCTCTTTGCTTTGCCCTGTGGTATATGTTCAGATGTTCTATTTGACTTATACCTTAACAGTTCTTCTTTAGATAAGCAGAGCATGGACTGGATATTCTTGTCAATATGTCAGATTTATATCCCTTCTGCGTGAAGGATTCTTTTAATGTACTTAGATGTCTGTCCCTGTCCTCCTGGTTTGAGCAAATATGGTGGTACTGGATAGCCAATGTATTACTGATGTTTTGGTGTGTAGAGGATGGAAGCTCGAGCTGTTAAGGTAACTGTATCTGTCTGTAGGTTTCCTGTACAAAGGTATTTGCTGTGTTCCATGTTTTAGTATGACTGTGGTACAGTTTTCAAGAAATGCACACAGTTTGAGTAATTCATTTGGAATTGTACAGAAGGCTGGAATTTACTGAAGTCGTCAAAATGTTTTTTAAAGTTTTTCTCTACTGCCATCCATATAATAAAGATATCATCAATATAGCAGTGATATTTTAATGGTTTATGGTGTTGTGTACTGAGGAATTTTTCTTCTAGATCTGCCAAGAAGAGCCTTGTGTACTGTAGTGCCATCCTGGTGTCCATAGCTGTCCCCATATTTTGAAGATACAGTGAAGCTCGCCAGGATGAAACCCAGTTCTACAGTATTTTGCAGCACTCTACCACATGCTGCTGCAGAATTACTGTGGAAAACAACATAATTTCAATGGCAATTAGTCCCTTTTGTCATGCAGGAAACTGTGACATTCACTTCATCCTGGCAGTGTCACATTTTCCTGCATAGAAAAGGTATTAATTCCCATTGAAATTACATTGTTTATTGCAGTAACTCTGCTGCAGCATACCGTAGAAAGCTGTAGACGTGGGTTTCATCCTGGTGAGCTTCAATGTAAATATCCATGTTAAATCTGAAGTAATTGTGTCTAAGGGTGTATTCAATAAGTTAGGCTGTCATGTCTGGTGGATATTTACTGTCTCTGGTTACTTTTCATAGGTATTCATAGGATGCAAATTGTGCTATCTCTGTGAGGGATGTTGCTACATAATGTTTCGACATCCATGGTGACTAAAATAGTGTCAGGAGGCAACTGGGCAATACTGTGCAGTTTGTTGTTGAAAACGAATGTTGTATCCTATATGAAACTGTTGGTGTTTTGCACTGGTGGCTTGAGTATACCTCTATGGGTCCAGAAATCTCCTCTGTTAGTGTGCCAGTTCCTAATATAATTGGTCTGCCAGGGTTTCCAGGTTGTGAACTTTTGGTAACATGTAGAAGGTTCCTAGTGTTGGCCTTACTGGTATCAGATTTTCCAGTTCATTGTGTGCATTTTCTGGAAATGTGCTAATTAGTTGTTTTAATTGTTTAATGAATTTCTTTGTGGGCTCTAAGACGAAATTCCTGTAGTAGGTGTTGTCTGAGAGTTGTCTGTAGCCTTCCTGCATGTAGTTGTTTGTAGGCATGATCACAACTGTATCCCCTTTCTATGTAGGTTTAGTGGTGATACTTTCATTATTTTGTAGGTTACCGATTGCTGTTCTTTCCAAAAGTGAGAGATTGTATAGAATTTTTTTTTGTTTGCTGCAAATTTGTGATTTTACCCTGTGTCTAAAACTGTCTATTTTGTTGTCCATTTACAGTTACACCCACTCGGTGGAATAAAGTGAGAGTGCTTATTTCTGTGGTTGTAATTTGCATAAGATGAGCCCTCTTGATTTTGAAAGAAGTCTTTCAGTCATAACCTTCTTAAGAATTCCTTCAGGTCTGAGTATAGTTGTATTTCATCAAGTTTTGTAGAGGGACAGAATGCCATTCCTTTAGAGAGAACCAAAATTTTTGGCAGTACTAGCAGCTGGCTAGAGAGATTAGTTGTTTCATTGTGTTTAATCACCTGATTGCTACTTTTAGTGAGGTCTGATTCATTGTTCATTGTGGACCCATATCTGGGGTGTACATGGACTTCTCTTTGGCTGTCAGTGTGTGACAAGGTAGGTTCCACTGTATGCTGCATGGTTTGAATTCCAAGATACAGAAGATCTGAAGTTCTCTTTGAGGTTGACTCCCATGTGGACAGTGAGGTGGGCTCCTCTCCATTCTGTGTTGTGCTGGGATCAGTCCACAGGACAGTAAGGTCCTCAGTTTCTGTGTCATTGCCATTGTGAGATATGAAGCCATCATGTTCTTTCTGTAGAATACTCCGTAGTTGCCTTTGCTTCCTTCTAATTGCAGCTTTCTGTTCTCTGATATAGAGGCACTGAAGTTCCTTTTCTAATTCTTCTGTTCTTTTTCTGTGTTGTTGTCATACAGTTTGCAATATTAGGTCAGTTTGTGGCTGTATCATTTCCTTTTTTCTGTACAGGTGGTATATAAATTCATTTCACAGTTTCTCACTGGTGTGCTTGCAGAATTGTTGTGCATATCATGAGTTGTGTGTTGTGACTAGTGATGAAGAGACCTCTAAGAGTAATGTTCTTTTTCTTGCAGGTTTAGAGGAAGAATATGCCATCATTAAGTTTGGTTTCCTTCTTGGTCAACCTGTTCAGTTTCCACTTTTTGTGGCTAAATGCAGTATCCTCCATGTTTGATAAAGAAACGTGGTAGCTGTGTTAATCCAGTCAATGATGTAGAAGAAAAAAAATATGTTGCAGGCGATACCTTTTATTGGACTAACAAAATTATTTCTGAGACTTGCTTTTGCGAGAGAATACTCTCTTCTTCAGGTCAATCAAAAGAAGCTTACTGGAGAGCTTTATACTCACCAATATAGAAAGAAGGCTTCTTAAACTGCAATCACAAGATGTTACCTTTTTTACAAGGACATTTAAACCTGCTTCACTTGGTGAATTTTTCTCTATAATCTTCTCATTTTTCTTCATCTTGGCCTTACAAATACATGTCTCCCAGAAAAGAGCAAAGAGATGTGAGGGAGAAGGTGAAAATCCTAGATATTATGGGAAAAAAGCTAAAACAGCTGAAAAAGATAAATTAGGAAGACTAACCAGATTACAAAAAATAGTACATAGAGACCTCAAAGAAGATAGAAATACTTCTACAGACAATTTAAAAATATTCTGCACCACTCTTCACATCTTTATTAAGTCAACCTGTTTTTCCATTGTCCACTACTCCAAATCTTTTACTTAATTCAATAGATTCCACTGAAGGGAAGGAGATGCCATGAATCAGCAGCTAGACAAATTAACTCTTTTTTGAAAATCCTGAAACTAATAATCTACACGTTAAACTCAGACTCAAAACAGTAAATCTAATGGAGCCTGAAAACAAAAACTCAAGATACTTTTGCAGTGTCTGAAATAAAGTTAATGCAAAAAGAAAAAGTAGACACTTTACGTTCTTGGACCCTCCCCACCCTCCATAAGATTGAACTGAATGAAACTGAAATTTACTTCATAATCATGCCAAAGCTAATGCATCTACAGTATTTGAAATACTGAAATCCCACTACAAAGGCATCAAGGATAAGTAATTATCACTGAATATAATGTGGTTCCTGAGCAAAAATCTGACCCCACCATGCCCTCATGGGCCAAAACACTGATTGGGGACATTGCCTATATAAAAATAAAGTCACAACAATGAATACTCTTACTTGAAAAATTCAAGAAAGAAAAAAGTATGTTTCTGGTTTTGACTCTCAGATAATCTCCTTGCTATAAAGAGTTGAAGAATCTGAACAAAGAACTTCAGATTTAGATGACAAGGTCATTACTGTTCAAAGACAAACCAGAAGACAGGGAATCTCTTTAAACGATTAACAAACCAAGCTTTCTGAATCTGAAATCAGGGCAAGAAGAAAAATGTAAGGGTGTTGAGAGTTACTGAATCCTAGGAAAAAAATCTTCAATTAAAAGTAATAATGCAAGAAGTATTAGCAACACTGTTTCAATGTAACAAAGCCACAGTCAACATATAGTTTGACAGAATTCACAGAGCTTTAAGAAGCCAACCTGAGGATGAACTGCCTCCTAGACCAGTAATTGCAAAACTATTTAAAATCAAAGGACAAACATAAAATCATGCTTGCTGTTTACAAAAGGAAAAGATTTTCATTGAAAGGAGCCACCATTAGTATTTTCCACAATCTTCCTCCAGACATAGTTAATTACAAGAAAAAGTATGATGGTATACATCACAAAAAGAACAAAATTCTGACATATGCCAAACAGAACAATATAAAAATAGTCCTATTACAAGAGACCATTTTAGCACAAAACCACTTTGAATGGCTAAAGAAATCATGGGTTAAACAGGTGCATGTTTCCCCAAGCACAAATAATAGTAGGGGAATAGCAGTTTTGATCACAATAGGGTAAACTTCAAATTGCCAGAAAAAAGTTCAGATGAAAAAGGCAGATGCATATTAATTAAAGGTACTCTCATGGGCACAGAAGTATCACTTGAACCAATCTATGCACCCTCCCTGACATATAGTAATTTTTTAAATAATGTGAGAGATGCAATAGTAAAACTACATTTCAATAAGATTCTAACTGCAGGAGATTTTAATGTATTGGCCAATCCAGTAATAAATCAACAGATGATTCATTGAAAGATAGGGGATTCACGTATGTCTTTAATGATTTCATAACCACTCATAATTTGTCTGATCACTGGTGATTATACACCCAGACTTAAGGGAATGTACTTACAGATCTAACACAATTTGGAGTCCAGTCTTGGGTAGGCTACTTCTTAAGAAATAAATAAATACTGCTATGCCAATTTTAAAAACCCCTTAATACACGGCATTTACCCATCAGACCATACTCTGATCTTTATTCTGTGGTGACGTACACCTACTAGGAATATTCAATATGAATGAAATTTGACAATACTCTTCTCTTTGAGATAGAGTTTTTATACATTTAATAAAAAATAAAATAGTCAAATGCTGGGAACATAGGAATTTACCACATATTTCTATTAAATATAAATGAAATGCTTTCAAAGCTCACATAAGGGTCCAAATTATTACTTATCATATTGTAAAAAAAATGTTAGTTGCTGTATTGGTGCTTGTACAAAAAGATGAACAAAATACATTTTATTGGACCAACAAAATGTTTAAGCTTTCAGACTCACAGAGTCCTTCATTGGAAACATAACAGTTAAGGAACGATAACACTTTAAATACTCAGACCTTCACATATGGATTAGATGACTTAGCTGTTGGTAAGATTTAAGACAGAGACTGAAACTAAAGAACAGGCCAGTCTTAGGGAACTTAATTAAGTGTAAATCGCAAACTCTAACAAAATGGAATGCATGTGACAGCAAAAGTCTAAATTATCAAATCCTAATTATCTGAATAGAACAACAGAGAGAGAGAGAGAGTGTGTGTGTGTGTGTGTGTGGTCAGCACAGCAGTATGTCTGTGTGTATGAAGCTGAGACAAGAAAAAGGAAGTTGGAGTTCAGATTGTGCAGGAGGCAGTATGGCGCAGTGGGTTAAGGCTCTGAGCTGCAAATCTGGAGACCTGGGTTTGAATCCCACAGCCCCCTAGGTGCATACTGTGTGACCCTGAGCAAGTCATTTAACTTCCTTGTGCTCCCAGGTTGCACCTGCAAACAAGCTTTCTGCTTAGTGTGTCTCACCTGGTAAAATAATTGGTAAAAAAAAAAAAGATTGTGTAATGGGTCATAAAACCAAGGTCCCTATTCATATCACAATTACACCTATTAAGAGGATAAATAAATTTGACCTCATACACTTGCCTCTCATGTGCATTTCTGAAATGCCCCTTGAGAACTGAGATAGAAGTCAGAAATGCAGTGATCAGATTGAGAGAAATGTTGTCCAGCTGGTTTTACAGTATTTTTCATTTTAACGTCATGTCTATGTGAGTTCATTTGGGTTCAAAGGTGTTGTCCGGTTTCCCCCACATAACTTGTATGTGGACATTTATTGCATTGGATGTAATAGAGAATGTTCTTAGATGTACAGTTACATGTATAACGCCCCTGTATCTTGAATTCTTTACTTTTACTTATCAGATTAAAATTAATAAGCAAAAACATTAATCTCCCAAAAAATCTTTGAAGAAATTAAGAACCTTCATCTGAACTATTAAAAGACCCCTTTAGCAATAACTTAAAGAATCAATTACAACAGAAAATTTATAAGAAAATGAAAATCTAATTTATGATACACATTCTGATCTATTAAAAATTAAGAATTAGCTATACTTTCACAGAGATAAAACTGCCCATATATTAACATATGCATTAAAAAAAATTAGAGAAATACAATATCTGCAATTAAAAATGTACGAAGTCAATTAAAATGTTCAGAACAAGACATTCCAAATATATTTTTTAATCATTTTATGAGTATTTACCATAGAGGTTACTCCTCAAATTTAATGGACATTAACAGCTACCTAAACTAACATTGTTCAGCCTCATTGAATCCAGTAACCAACCCTTCTCAGAAGATGAAATTATTACAACCATTAAATCATTGAAAACAAAAACTCTTCTCCTGGACCTGAAAGATTAACCTCAGATTTTTTTTTAAAGAACTGCTTTCCCCTTCTGCACTTCTACTTCAAGAAATGTTTATTGCTAACACTGTTCAAGAATCTTTACTTCATTCCCATATTATTTTGATGCATAAAGAAAATAAAGACATGTATTCCCCTGATAGCTACAGGCCTATGGCCTTATTTCATACTTACTACAAAATTATTACCAAATTAATTAGTTTGATACTTCAGCCTTATATTGTTGAGGCTGTACACACTGACCAGTATGGCTTTGTTAAAGGCCAAACTATTTTTGAGGCATTGGAGAGAGTTCTGCTAATTATATATTTGCCCCACCAACCTAGCTAGTAGTGATGTGAAGAACTTTCAAATTCTGGTGGAACAGAATTTCATGGAATTTTCTAAATTCCATTAAATTTTATCAGAAATGGAATGGCAGAATTCAGCAGCAGAAAAATGTGGAATGTGTTTTTCCTCAATATTTCTGCAGAATTATATTCCATGGATCTTAATATTTTCCACAAAAATGGTTGCGGAATGATTTTCCATGGAGGAAGTGCTGTTCCATAGAATAGCATTCTGTGATCACAGCAGGCAGAATTCTGTAGAAGAACTAGTGAAATTCTGGCAGAAATTCCACCAGCAGAATGGGCATTCTATGCTAATTTCATCAACAGAATTTTGCATTCCACACAGCACGACTAGCAAGGAAAGAACTGCAATGGCCTTGGATGCTACTAAAGCATTTGATTTAATATCTTGGCAGTTAATGTTTCCATGTTTATTAAAATGTGGAATTCTTTCAGATATTTTTTCTTATATCAAACTGATCTATACTGCACCCACTGCCTTACTTAAAATAAATAAATAAATACATCAAAACCCTTCTCCTTGTATAATGCTGTTCACCATGGGTGCCCTCTTTAACCTATTTTGTTTATATTATGTCTTGAACCACCATTGAATGCTATCAGGAATGATTCTAGTTGAAAAGCACTAAAGAAAAGTAGCACAAGCAAAAATAGCGTGGAAATAATAGTGTGTCTAAAAATAGCATCCCGCAAAAAAAGCTCAGACATGGAACAGCTAAAATTACACAGAAGACACTGTCCTCTGGTGATCATGTGTGGGGCTTCTCCTCCCACCACCCCCCATGTGGGGGTCTGTGTGCCCTACATTCCCCTACTTTATATAACCAACTCTGAGGGGGGGCAAAAGTGGGGGTGGGTAGAAAGTCAAGGAGGTGCCAGTAGAGCTATTGCCTGTGAAATTCGCAGGCAGAGTACAAAATATGTAGGTGGAGTGAAAGAGTAATTACAGCTACAGGTACAGTGCTATAATGTACCATGTTATAATCCCCTGCAGCTGTAATTGCTCACGCTGTTTTCTCTGTGTGTTTTTTACTGCACTCTTTTTCCTTCATGATATTGACCAGCTATGATCAGGAACAATCCTCAGATTAATGAAATTAAGATGGGTTCTGAATTAGTGGATCAAAATATTTATGCAGATGATGTTATGTTACTATTGTCAAACCCTGAAATCTCTGTACCATAAGCAATGGAGGAGATAAACAGATTCTCCCAGCTAGCAGGCCATGAATTAATCAAACAAAACTAGGTATATTACCAATTACTTCTATATCTAACTTGGATCTACGACAACTCAGCAAATGTGTTATCAGTGCGATACAACTCAGAGCAGAAAATTCACCAAACAGCAGTACCGTGCTGATAACATATCTCGAATGTCAACTCGTTGTCAGGCTGATAACATATCTCGAATATCAACTCACTGTACCTATAATATATCCCCCTCTTATTAAAAGCACACAACACCAGCACATTTATGTTCATTATTTTTTATTGGGTGGCACTGCCCCTGAACCCCCCCCCATCTAAATATAATCAACTCATAGGTCATGCATAATTCGAAGAAAAGAGTGGGTTTCTGTACCTGCACAGTTTTGACCTTGGAGTTGACATTGACCCCAACACCACTCTTAAATATGTACTGGAAAAAACTACCATTTTTACAAAAAATCAGAGTGAGATAAGGCAAGACTCAAAATGTGGTCTGGTGTGCCAAAGCTACTTGCAGGATATTACTCTAACCTCTAAACCACGCTGACAGGATGCAAACCTGCAGACTTAGATGGAATGGTGGAAACAGAAGGAAGCACCCATACAGTGCTCTAATACATAGCGCTATCATCTTCTCATACCACAGAAGTCTTTTGAACTATTTGCTATGCGGTATTCACCACATACTAATACCATTCGCGGAGTAGTCGTGCTACCATTTAACTCTGCATTGACAATGCTTCATCCAATGCAAATATCCACACAGTGAAAATATTTGGACCTAATAGTTACTAATAAAACAGGGAGTACTATTCAAATAAATACTCAAAGGGTATATAATGAATTAGCAAATAGTCTGGGGGGGGTCTGTTTTTTTATGGGGTAAAATTGAAGCTATAAAAATGATGGCAATGCTTTATTTATTATTTTTATATCAAGCTTTAGTTAGTCAACCTATTCTACAATGGTTTGAACAAGTTAAAGACATTTTTTTTAATTTTTATGGCAAGGAGGCTCACCCAGAATCGCTTGGAAAAAAATCCTTGTTTTATTAAGGAAAGAAGGAAATATGGGCTGTCCTAAATGGCTTTGTATTATATAGTAGTTAAAATGAAAACAGTTTTCATGGCTGTCAAATCCCAGTAGCAAAATAAGAAGAATTTCTTCTTTTTTTCAAACATGGAGGATATCGCATTTTGCCATAAAAAGTGGAAACTGAGCAAGCTGACTAAGAAGGAAACCAAACTCAACAGAGACATATTCTTCCTATTTGGCTGTTTTCACTCTGACCTGAAGAAGAGAATTTTGTCTCCTGAAAGCTAGTCTCAGAAATAATCATTAGTCCAATAAAAGGTATCACCTCTGCAACATATTTGTTGTTTTTTTCTCTACAAAGTAGCAAAATAAAAAACTCAGAATGTTTATATAACACTTTACCACACTATTTAATTAATTTGGAAACTGAAAAACTCCCCATTCAAAATATAACTTCTTTCCTCACTTCTTGTCAAAATAACCATAATCCAGTTATCAAGCCAGTAGTCCTAGTAGATAAAAGACAAAAATGTAATATGACATTTTATCATTTTGGATCACCCTCTTCTGTAGCTAATAACATGAAGATCTGGTCTAACAGTTTAAAAACAAGCATTTGTCAATGCCAAATGTTGTTTGCTTCTATGTGCTGTTTAGGAATTTGGAAGCCATTGGAGTGCAAATATTGAAAATTCGCGAACTTACGAGCGTGCATAGGAACTGCGCAATGCACGCTCGTAAAACAGTCATTTTTAGGAATTTTTTCACCAAATTTTCAACATAGCCATTTTAAGACCTCTGCTCATGAACAGTGTCACTGTGATTTTCTTAATGTGTCCCATACATTGATTTCGCACATCGACTGCGCCATTGCACTACATGGGCGGAAACACATTTTCGGTGAATGTGAAAAATGACAGCTGTACTGCTCATAAGAGGTGTGGTAAAATGACAATGCTGAAACTCTGGAGTGAAAATATTGAAAATTTCTTGAACTTCACTAATGTAGGAACTGCACAACACCGCAGCTAAGTAAAACAGTCATTTTAAGGAATTTTTCCACCAAATTTTCAAAATAGGCTTTTTGAGAGCCCACCTTATGAACATTGGCAATGTCATTTCATTAATCATTCCAGAAAGGTGATTTCGCTCAGTGGCTGCGAAATCACCCTTCGGACCCAAGTAACACCATGACAGTGCAAGAATTCATGAGAAGGGGTCCCAAAAACCCCATGTTGAAAATTTGGTACAAAAATTCCAAAAAATGCCCGAGATATGCAACAAAGTTGAAAAAACCCTATCTATCCCATTATACAGCTTACCGGCATTTCTCTCAGTTCGCATTCGGCTTTGAAGAGCACAGACATGTTCCGGTCCACGAAAATCATCGCACCAGACTCCAGAGGTAAGTATGGGGTGGGGGGTATGGGGGCGAGGTGCGCAGTGGGTGGGTGCGGGTTGTGGGGGGGGCAGGGAGACTGCGTGGGACCGTTTTTTTTCTTTACAGGTTTTTTTTTTAAATGACGACGCAGGACGTTTGCCACGCTGGGGTGGGCTCCCAGCATGGCAGAAGGATGGCTGGGGGGGCGTGGAGCCGCCGGGGGATTGGGCACTCCATCAGCCATGGCATCTGTTGCTACGCTGGGGTGGGCTCCCAGCGTGGCACCCTGTACTGGGGGGGAGACAGTGGAGCCGGCAGAGGATTGGGCACCCCCATCAGCGACAGCATTGGGGGAGAGACAATGGAGCCGATGGGGATTGGGCACCCGTCGGCCATAACATGATTTTGCCACACTGGGGTGGGCTCCCAGCGTGGCACCTGGATCTTTGAGGGCGTGGAGCCGGCGAGGATTGGGCACCCCGTTGGCCCAGTGAGGGGAAGGCGCATGAGCACCCAGTGTGCATGTGTGCGCCGCGGTGTCTGTGGGGCAGAGCTCTGCTCACTTAAGCTGAGCTCTCCCTTTCAACTGTATGCCACTGCATTTTCAGCTTGTCATAGACAGCTGCAGCAGTGATTGGGGAACTGGGGCCACGCCTGCAAACACACTGACTGCATTGGAAGATGGGCTGACACACCTCTGAAAACTCGGATGATGGCACTATGTTTTTTGCACATGCGTGCAAGCAACATAATGACTACAGATTTTATTGTTTCTTCACAATTAAACAACCTTAACTGGACTGGCCTAATCAAACACAGTTCCTTATTATCCTGAGATGAATTAAAATTATTAATAAAAGGAGATGGAACTCAAGTACGGTGCCCATATTTCATATTAAAAGAAAATTCAAGAAATGAAAAAGAAAATATAATTGGGGAACATTAACATCATGGGGTCTTCTCTTAGAGAATATATCAGAATGTACTGAATGCAACAAAACTGTAAGTTTTATTGCAGAATTGTATCAACATCTGATACTGGGACTATGTAAATATGAAGATCCTTACAAAAACATGAGACAAATGGAGTTCATCTCTTTGCACAAAAATGTTGGTAGAAAAATTGAAGTCTCTTAGAAAATTTCATACAATTCAAACTTTATGACAGAGCTGATTATACACCCACAAAAACTTTTCACACCTGTGACAGATGAAATAAATTAAATTATGCTGGCATTCTTGTGGACAAGAAGGCAACATATTCCACATGCTTTGGACTTACTCCTCTTTTAATATGGCCTCCTTGCAACAATGCACCTCTACAGGATCATTTAAGAATCTCCTTGGAGCCAACATCTCTCGTGTAACACATTGCACTTGTCATTAATGCTCCACACCTATCTTTCATAACTACCAAACTCCCTATACCTTAATCTGTGCAATGTCATGCTATAGCCATGCCTACTCAATGTATTGTCATATAAAATTCTCTTTATAATTAACAAATCTGTAATTGATTTATGTAACTGCACTGTATCCATATTCCTCCCCATACTGTATTTTGTAAAGCACTGTATCTTTGTGCCTCTGTATATATATTGTATTTCAGCATTGACTTCTGTGTAAATTAACACTGGGTGACCCTTGAAAAAGGGACATTGTCTCAGTAGGCCTACACGGTTATCAAAATCCAATAACTAAATAAATAAATAACAGTTGGTGGGAAATTACCATAAATTAACTCCAGAACTTTCTGAATATATAAATTCCTTTCTCATTAACATTATGTGTATTTGATGATTTTACTGACATGGGTCTTAATTCATATACATAAATTATTATTTTAGGTTCTTTTTTTAATCTCCTCCCCCGGATGGCCCTTCTTCCGGTGAGCGCCCCTGCCCTGTTACCCCGAACTCCACCAGGACATACCGCCAGCTATTTCCCCCATGGCTTGCCCTCCTGGCAGGATCTGTGGGGGTCCCCAGTCCCTGCTGTGGTCCAGATCTAGTTGGCACCGGTGACCCCAGCTAATCCATTTTGTACTGTTATGCTTACCTGTATGTAATTTTTACCCCTGGGTCGCCCCTGAAAAAGGGACCTCTGGGGCCCAGTGGGCCTACCCGGTCAACAAAATTCAATAAATATAATCAGGTGTGGGGCCTGTGAGTTCCTGCTGGCATCCTCCTGTCGGTATTTTTCCAGTGCTCTGCTCCCTGGAAGTTGTGGCTTGCAGTGACATCATGGTGCATGCCATGTGCTCCCAGATAATGTGCACCTATGTCTGCCATACATCCTGACCTTCTGGCCTTGGATGCCTTTGTCTCAGCTTCCACCAGGGGCCAGGCAAGTACCAGGCTCTGCCACCCTCCCATGCAAAGTCAGCTCTCCTAAGGATGCTCGATCCTCCCCCATCCAGCCAGCCCCCTACACCCTGAGCTCGCATCTGAACCTGGGTTGTCAGTGATGCAAGCGGCAGTGCAACTGCTGTGCCAGTGAGGTGGCTGTTTTTAGGCTCTTTAGCAACCAAAATAATTATTTTTGATAACTGGAACTCGTCAAAGTTTCCTGATTGCAATTTATCTTGTTGGTTATGCATATTTCTATAAAATAATTATTGAAAGACTTACAGATCACTCCTCTCAGGATTTAGATTTAAATGAATCATCATGGAATCAAACTGTATATCTATTACCCCAATGCTGGAATTCCCTAGAATGACTTGGACTTATTGTTTACTTGTCAGACTAACCCATGGTAATTATGATTTAATTTTTTTTTCTTTCTTTTTGCACTGTTTTTTCTCTCTTTTCTCTTATATGTTAGTAGAGTTACTATTTGTATTTGTTTTATAATTATGATTATATTTGTTGTATAATTTTCTGTTTGAATTAAAGAAAAACAATAAAATGATATATACAAAAAAAGGCATGCACCATCAACCTGTAAAAGTGTTTACTATACTTACCTGTACAGTCTTAGTCACCTGCCAGATGACCTCCCCCTCCAGGGAGTCCTGATATGTGGAAAGTGACATCCTCAACAACTTTCAGGAGTATACCCCAAGCATCCCTGCACTCTGAGCTGACACACCACACACTTGCATAGCCATTTTGATGCAAAGTAGTGGATCAAACTGGGACAGTATGCTGAATGTCAAAGGTCAAGCAGGTGAAGTGCTCTGTGGAGTTCATACTGCAGGAGTGATATTTTGGGGAAATGGTTTTATCTGAAGAAGCCTCCAGTAGGAGGCAAAATGTAAGAACAAGGCACTGGCCCTTGGCCTTGTTTTATTTGCTTCACAAATAAGTTGATGGCTACATTAAATTAACTGTTTCCCTGAATAAATTGTGTTCTTGTAATCCTTATACACAGGAATGAGTGTGTTTTCTACATCTTGCTGGTTTTATCAAAGTTAAGTACAAGCATTCAACAGAATATCACAATAGAGAAGCAGTTCAATGCCTTTACCTCTATTGCAGTGAATGTACAAATATTCACACCTGTCCCAGCACCCCCTCCCAAAATACAGTACGGTGGAACTGGAGTCAGCATCAGCATCAGCAGCCAACAGGTACTATGTCACTGGGCATGGTGGTGCATGATTGTGTAGTGTGCAGATGTGGAACACTGCTTCTGCATCACAGTCTTTTTAGATTGGATTCAGAATTTAAACTGATTTTGTGTATGTGACACAAATTGCTCTGTGTTCACATAGTACATTTTGTTGCTGTAAACTGCCCCCACATCCCCTATTTAATTAGTAATTTAGATGACAAATGCATAGAATTTCAGAGTTTACATCAGTTTAAATTGATGCCTGAGCTTTCATAGCAGAAATTAGTAAACTACATTAACTGCATGTTTCAATGAGGCCCCATCCCCACAGACAAGATTAGCAAAGCTGAAATTATACCTCGGGATGCTGCCGGGCTAGATGTTAGAATTTGACACTGCAACAAAGTCTAGGTTGCTGTTCCATTGTTCTTCTGAATTTGAAAAATGTTTATCCATGTACCTTCCAAGTCTCCCTATTTTCAAGGATTCTCCCTGATTTTGCAATTTTTAGGACATTCCCCCTGCTTTTTATAGCAACAGTCCATGTCCTTAAAGCCATCAGAATTAAAGAGCAAACTGTCCTCCCTGTCTTTAAGTGACTTTAAGAATGCATTTCTAGCACCTTAAATTCACTTAGGCATATACATTAGGGCCCTGTGAAAATTTCCCTGTAGCATGATACATTTTAGAAACAGGAAGTTGGGTAAAATGTACCCTGTTCTTTCCATCTTTACCACCTTATGAATTACTGTAGAAATAGATATAGAAATAGCAAAAGCAGGGGTGGGATACCATGAGCTAATGTTAGTTAAAGAGCATGTGTTTACTCCTAATAAATAGACCACTGGCAATTTTCTTTATTGCGTTTTGATGTGTGTGTTTGTAGTTACTTTTTTACGTTTTATAATGTAAAAATTGATAATGCACAGACTGTACAATCTGTTCTTTGATACTGATGATTATAGAGACTTGGGCATATTTCTGGAAAGTCTTTTTCTTTCAGTCTGCAACTTTCTTCTGAATGACTCCTTAAACCTTTACCTCACCCCCCCCCCCAAATTGGGATTAGCAAATCTGAATTCACACCTCTGGATGCTGCCCTACTAGGTGCTGGACTATTAACTATTCAGTGGTTCATCAGACTCCTTGACACCCATCCCCCACAGCTGCAATTTACAAACCTGAGATCACAGCACAGGATGCTACGAGGCCAGGTGTTTGGTGAGAGCAGGTGTTACATACTGATATGGGTGTGACAGGGTTAGTCCCTGCCACTAAATAAAAGTTCCCATTCTTTATTTCTTTCTCTGGTTGCAACCACTTTTCTCCCCTCTTCTAAGGCTACCCCTGTATTTTCTGTATAGAGGCAGGCCACCTCCTTACACAGCACCCCATCTCTGTTTCCCTCTTCATGCTTTATTTCTCTTTTTCTTTGGGTACTCATAAATATCAAGTTATTGAAATAACAGATTAACTGCCTGCAGTAATGGGTAAATACAGACTCCATTTCCCCTGCAATATTTGTTTGATTCCAGTATTATTTACTGGTTTTGTTCAAGAAAAGGACAGAATAATATTCAATTGCAGTCTGGAAAATAGACAGGAGACTGTATGTTATAAATTATCATGTGAGAGTCTCACTAAGAGAAAGAGAGTTTGTTTTTTGTTTGAACAGGGTTTCTGTGGTAAGCACACTCCCTGCTGCAAGCATTAACCCTGCAGTACAGAATGCTGTTTTGTTTTAGTTCTGCTGCACTGAGACTTGTTCCTTCTGTGTAACAGCTGCATTCTTACCAGGACTATAGGAAAAGCAAAGCTTGTCCCCTGTTCTGAAGAGCTCTTGAAAAAAAAGAACCAAATACAATTTAAATTTGTTTTAAATGTCCCTTCATTTAAAACAAACATTATGGTAGACCTAAAATGAGGTTATGTACAGAATTCCCACAAAAAGATATTAGAGAAAGAAATGTCCAGATAAGGAGGTTGTCTGAACTCTGGGCTGCTCCTGGAAACAAAAAGGGAAGGCCTGTTCTCTGAGAAAGCCTGATGCAGTCTGACTGTTCCTTTAGGGGATCAGCGGCCCCTAGTGGCCCACATTTATAACAAGAATCTGTCAGTCATTGTCTGGAGAACATTCTATGGCATGGTAAAGTTTTACCAAAGAATACTTTTAAGAGATAACCCTTAAAACAGGTTGTTTGTATCAAGTAATACACTAAGGAATATGTACAAAATTGTTTTGGAAGCTATTAAAAGATATTTTTATTTTGATGATGCTGCGTCACCTGATTCAGGTAGGTGGGTATATAAATCCTACCTGAAGAGGTACCTGTTAGATATGGTCAGTATCTTCTGACCAGTGGAGAGAGAAGGTTCCTGCTGTAAGGATTATACTTGTTTTTCTTTGTATTAACAAAGTTGTTTTGTTTTTTTAATTTCTTTTTGAAGTTTGTTATTCTTTGATGGTGCAGAAGAAAAGTTTATGAAGATTAATAAACATCCCACAAGCCAATGTGAGTTGCACCTTAATTACTGAGTCCTGTGTCCATCTGTAGAACCCACACCATAACAAGTGGTGTCAGAAGTGGGATTCTACCGCCTGCTTCATCTTGCCAAGGAAGGGAGACATCGCGGCGGGTATTACCTGATAACTAAGGTGGACATGGCAGCGGGTAGCCAGGCACAAGGCACCCTTACAACAAGTATGGCGTCCCAGACGGGGGCACAGTTGCTGGCTAGTTTGCCTGATGTTCAACCAAAAGTTAAAAGACAACCATCTGAAAGGGCTGAAGAAGAGCACAGTGAGCCTGGAGATGAGTTGCCCTTGGAGCAACCCCTGGAGACTGAAGACCTGGAGAAAGAGGTGGACGCTTCCTACATGGAACAAGCTCCTATGGAAGATATAGGGGAGCTATTAAAATGGCTATGTGTCTGGCAGGTTCAGCTGGATAAAGAACGAGAGATTGACCTGAGGAGACAAGACGCCAAGTGGGCAGACACCATGCGGGTGTTACAGGCCATACGAACTAAACATGTGGAAAGACCACAAGGCCAAAAAGACATTAAATTGGCCCACTTACAAGACTCTGATGATATTGAGGCATACCTTACGACATTTGAGAGGGTAGCTCAAACGTGTGGGTGGCCTAAAGAACAGTGGATAGTACGCATTACTCCTCAACTAACTGGAAGAGCCCAAGTGGTGTATAGCTGTCTGGCCATACAAGATGCAGATGACTATGAACTGGTGAAAAAGGAGATCTTACGAAGGTACAACATCAATACAGAGACCTACAGGCAATGTTTTAGGTTCATGAAAATGCAGTCCAGGGATGCCCCGAGGGAGGTTTACGCTCGCCTGAAGGATCTGAGTGATAAGTGGCTGCAGCTGGGTACTAAAACAGTTCAACAAATAATGGAAGCCATCACAATTGAGCAGTTCATTAAAATACTACCTCAAGATGTCCAATTGTGGGTTCGAGAACATAGGCCTGAGGGAGCAGAGAAAATGATCACCCTGGCAGAGGATTTCCTGGCTGCATGACCTGCTAGAGGAAGAAATCCTGGAGGGCCTGCATCCTCTCCTTCTACGAATCTGGTAAGAACTACCTTTTCTAATAATAATGCTAGACCAAATCCAGAAGCAAGAAGAGAAAGGAGGGAGAGGGTACCCTTATCTGAGACAGTGTGCCATGGATGCCAGAAAAAGGGTCACCTGATAAGAAACTGTCCAGCAGTAAGAAGAGACTTTGGACATTTGGCTTTAGCCAACTGGACACCATACTTTACTGCTGTTAAAATGGGTCCCCATAAGGTACTTGGTCTTATAGATTCTGGGACCTGTCAGTCCTGGTTTAAGCTGACCTGGTAGAAGGGGAAGAGAAATCAGGAGGAGGGACCATGGTTACATGCATACATGAGGATACGCATTTTTATTCAACTACATCAGTGAAGTTAACAATAAATGGAAGTACTCAAGAGTTGACTGTTGGGATTGTTCCACATCTGCCTGTTACAGTAATTATTGGACAGGATGACCCTGACTTTTCCACCCTGATGGTAAATAATGAGATGTCGCCTGTTGTGGCTATAACAACCCGGTCACAAGCTAAACATATAGACGAACAGCTGGACAAGGTCTTTCCCTTTACCGAGGAACTATTTGAAGCACCAGGTAAAGCTAAGAAAGGGAAAGCAGTGAAAAGGAAAGAAAAGAAAGACTGGCAAAACAAAAACATTATGGGACCTGTGAACATTAAGCCAGAGACTATAGCTCATGACCAGAAACAAGATGTATCACTGACTAATTCTTTTTCTCAGGTTGAAAACATGTTGATGATGGATCTCCTAGATATCTGTTGGTAAATGATAAACTACATAGAGAGTTTACCAGTCCCAGAAATGGGAATACAGTAATGCAATTGGTTGTCCCCCAGAAGTATCAAAATGACATCATACGTGTGGCTCATGATATCCCTCTAGCAGGGCATTCTGGGAGGGACACCACTCTGAATAGAATTCTGAGTAGATTCTATTGGCTGGGTATTCATGAGTGAGTGGCTGAATATATCCAGAGCTGCCCAGAATGCCAGAAGGTAGCCCGGATAGAGAAGGATATCATGCCCCTCCAGAGTATACCCTTAGTTAGCCAGCCTTTTGATCAGATTGCCATAGATGTGGTAGGGCCCCTAGAAACTAGTTCTAATGGTAATACATTTATTCTAGTCATTTGTGACTATGCTACCAGGTATCCAGAGGCAATCCCGATGAGAACTGTAACAGCCCAAAGGGTTGCAGAAGAGCTGGCTAAGGTATTTAGCAGAATGGGCATCCCAAGGATGATCTTAACTGACAGGGGTACCAATTTTACTTCGGTGATGCTCACAGAACTATACAGGTTGCTGGGAATACAAGCTGTGAGAACCTCCCCATACCATCCTCAAACGGATGGGTTGGTGGAAAGGTTCAACCAAAAGTTCAAAAAAATGCTGCAGAAGTTTGTTAATGAGGAGGGAAAAAATTGGGACATATTTCTGCCCTACCTCTTGTTTTCCTACAGAGAAGTACCCCAAGCTTCAACTGGTTTTTCCCTCTTTTCCCTTTTGTATGGCTGAAACCCCGTGGGCCATTAGATGTTATCAAAGAACATTGGGAGGAAAATTCTCAAATAGGAAAACAGGGAGTGCTACAGTATATGACAGCATTAAGGCAGTGCCTTAAGAAGTATGTCACAATGGCCCATTGTACATTATTAGACAAGCAAGTCCAACAGAAGGCAGAGTATGCCAAAGGGGTAGGACATAAACAATTCTCCATAGGAGATCAGGTATTGCTCCTTCTACCTGCCAGTGAGAACAAGCTCTTGATGAAATGGCAAGGGCCTTACAAAATTATTAGACAGGTAGGACCGGTCACGTATGAGGTCCACCTGCCAAATAGGAGGTGCAAGAAGCAGATAAACCATGCCAATCTGCTAAAATTATGGCATGAGAGACCATAATCCCCTAGGCTGAGCTGTTACATCCAGACAGGACCTCAAGAATCTGAACTAGAGGTAGCCTATAGAAGATTAGAATGCCCTGGACAGATTCAGGAAGTAAAAATTAACCCTGCCTTAACACCTCACCAACACACCCAAATGCAACAATTGTTAACTACCTTTACAGATACCTTTACCAATGTACCTGGTTGAGCTATTGGCATAGAGCATGACATCAGAATAATACAGAGTACACCTATACATCAAAAAGCCTATCGTCTACCCGTACATGTAAGGGATGAGGTAGTAAAGGAAGTAAAATCTATGGAATGGTTGGGAATCATTCAGCCTTCCCGTAGCACCTGGTCATCTCCTTTAGTAATTGTTAACAAAAAGGAAGGTGGTATCTGCCTTTGCCTAGACTTCTGGAGGGTAAATGCAGTCTCCCTTCCAGACAGCTATCCCATGCCAAGGATAGATGACATTATTGACATCCTGGAGAATGCTAAGTACATCTCCATGCTTGATCTCACAAAGGGATACTGGCAGATACCTCTTACCCCTCAGTCTAGAGAGAAAATGGCACTCAGTACCCCTGTAGGGTTGTTGGAATTCATTACAATGCCCTTTGGCCTCCATGGAGCACCGGCTACCTTCCAGCATTTCATGGACCAAATGCTTCAACCATATGCATCCTATTGTGCTGCCTATTTGGATGATGTGGTGGTGTTTAGCCCTGATTGGGAGACACATTTACAGCACCTAGAAAAAATTCTGGGGGAGATCCAAAAAGCAGGAGTTACTATCAACCCCACAAAATGTTGTATGGGGCAGACTGAGACTAAATACCTTGGCTTTATTATAGGGAATGGGGTTATACACCCAGAAATAAGCAAGGTAGAAGCAGTCTCTACCTGTGATATACCTCGGACAGAGAAACAGGTCCGTGCCATTTTGGGGTTAACGGGGTACTATAGACGCTTTATCCCCAGATTCTCAGCAGTAGCAGGCCCTCTAACAGAATTAACTAAAAAGAGGTATCCTAATAAAGTAGAGTGGACTGAGGAATGTGGTGAAGCTTTCAGACAAATAAAGGCCTCCCTATGCACATATCCAGTGTTGAGAAGCCCAGACTTCACTAAACCCTTCATTGTGAGGACTGATGCATCAGGGGTAGGTTTGGGGGCAGTCCTGTTGCAAGTTATAGATAATGAAGAGCATTCCATTATCTATATGAGCAGGAAACTACATGAAAGGGAGCGTAGGTAAGCAACCATCGAGAAAGAGTGTCTGGCACTTAAATGGGCAATTGAAGCCTTTACGTATTACCTTTGGGGGGCAGAAATTTACAGTTGTCACAGACAATAACCCCCTTTGTTGGTTGCATCAGATGCGGGAGAAAAACCCCTGCATAATGAGATGATATTTGGCCTTGCAGCCATACCGGTTCACAGTGTTACATAAAAAGGGAAGTGAACATGCTAATGCTGATTTCCTTTCTCGATATGGGGCAGGAATCGAGAATTCAGCTGGTAACACTAAGAAATAATTACTGATGGTTTAATAGTTGAACATTGAAATTGAATTGAAAGTACATAGTGGAAAATGTTACTTAATAACGATCGCAGGGTAATGCAGCAATAATATATCCTTTTTGTTTGTGTTGGCACTTTTGGTGCTAATGTATTTGAGACCCTGGGATGGAGCTTCACGGAGTGGGTGGGCCGGAGCTCCTCCAACCCTCTTATGGTAAGGGGGTTGGACTTTAGAACATGACAGTGTATGATCATAAAAGATGGACATTATGTCCCTCAGTCTGTTGCATACACCCTATGTGTTGTCCCAAATGATGTTAAATATCCCAGGGTATGTTCGGTACTGACATGCTTTATGTCAATGTGTTTTGTTGTGGAACCCCGGGATGGAACTCCTGAGAGTGGGTGGGCGGGAGTTCCACCCCCTCTGGGGTAGCTGGAGGGGGAATCTGTTGTAACATCTTCCCTCCTTTTAAGGGGGGTAAATGTGACAGGGTTAGTCCCTGCCACTTAAAAAAAAGTACCCATCCTTTATTTCTTTCTCTGGTTGCAACCACTTTCCTCCCCTCTTCTAAGGCTATCCCTGTATTTTCTATATGGAGGCAGGCCACCTCCTTACACAGCCTCCCCCCCACCCCATCTATGTTACCCTCTTCATGCTTTATTTCTCTTTTTCCTTGAGTACTCTTAAATATCAAGTTATTGAAATAACAGATTAACTGCCTGCAGTAATGGGTAAATACAGACTCCATTTCCCTGCAATATTTGTTTGATTCCAGTATTATTTACTGGTTCTGTTCAAGAAAAGGACAGAATAATATTCAATTGCAGTCTGGAAAATAGACAGGAGACTGTATATTATAAATTATCATTTGAGAGTCTCACTAAGAGAAAGAGAGTTTGTTTTTGTTTGAACAGGGTTTCTGTGGTAAGCACACTCCCTGCTGCAAGTATTAACCCTGCAGTACAGAATGCTGTTTTGTTTTAGTTCTGCTGCACTGAGACTTGTTCCTTCTGTGTATCAGCTGCATTCTTACCAGGACTATAGGAATAGCAAAGCTTGTCCCCTGTTCTGAAGAGCTCTTGAAAAAAAAAAAGAACCAAATACAATTTAAATTTGTTTTAAATGTCCCTTCATTTAAAACAAACATTATGGTAGACCTAAAAAGAGGTTATGTACAGAATTCCCACAAGAAGATATTAGAGAAAGAAATGTCTAGATAAGAAGGTTACCTGAACTCTGTTTGGGCTGCTCCTGGAAACAAAAAGCAAAGGCCTGTTCTCTGAGAAAGCCTGATGCAGTCTGACTGTTCCTTTAGGGGATCAGCGGCCCCTAGTGGCCCACATTTATAACAAGAAGCTGTCAATCATTGCCTGGAGAGCATTCTATGGCATGGTAAAATTTTACCAAAGAATACTTTTAAGAGATAACCCTTAAAACAGGTTGTTTGTATCAAGTAATACACTAAGGAATATGTACAAAATTGTTTTGGAAGCTATTAAAAGATATTTTTATTTTGATGATGCTGTGTTACCTGATTCAGGTAGGCGGGTATATAAATCCTACCTGAAGAGGTACCTGTTAGATATGGTCAGTATCTTCTGACCAGTGGAGAGAGAAGGTTCCTGCTGTAAGAATTATAATTGTTTTTCTTTGTATTAACAAAGTTGTTTTGTTTTTTTGTTAATTTCTTTTTGAAGTTTATGTTATTCTTTGATGGTGCAGAAGAAAAGTTTATGATGATTAATAAACATCCCACAAGCCAACATGGGTTCCACCTTAATTACTGAGTCCTGTGTCCATCTGTAGAACCCACACCGTAACAGTGGGATATATATATATATATATATATATATATATATATATATATATATATACACACATATATATATATATTTATATCCATATATATACTGTATATAATATAATATATATATAGTGTTAATCTGTTCCAGTGCCTTTCTAGTGTCATCATTGATGGCCGCCAGGCTGGGCATGCCATGGACTGCTCTGGTAGCATAGAGCTTCATTTGTTCATTTCAACTGTTCGTTTTCTTGTTTAAATTTCTTGCTCATTTCACTCGTTTTTATTGCTGCTGTACTTTCCTGAGTTCCTGGATTAAACTATTAGCTGAGGACACCAAATCCAAGAGTGATATCAGGTCGACTATTGGGACCACCTCATAGTGTGCACTGGGGCCATCGCGTTTTGGCCCCCTTACTGCCTCCGTATTTTCGGTTTGCTGGGCTTACTACATTAGTTTTATCCATTGGACTCTACTTGTTTGTATCTGTTAGGCATTTTCGTGCTTGAAGCCCCTGCCTTGGATCCTATGGATGTCTGCTCTTTTATGTCAGTCTGGTCTGTGTGTTTAGCCACCCGATGAAGAATCCGGGAGTGAGTCAGGGGAAGGGAGTCATAGAAGAGGAGACTTATGGGCATACCAAGAGATCTTGGATTACCAGCAGCAGTCCTTTTGTGAATATCTGCAGTCTGGAGACCTAGGTCATCGGGTTAGTGGTATGTAGGAATGGCTTAATTTGGCACAGGGAGCTGACGGTCCTGATCCTACGGGTGGGGTTTGTCGGTGGGTGTGTGGCTACATGGGGGCTCTGGTCTTACCTTGCTGGCTAGCCGGTGGCTTAGGTTAGTAGCCCATAGGGATTCCCCATGGAGCCTACTGGTTGGTGGGTCTGGGTGGGGACCCGCACTAGAGGTCGTAGGATTTACGGTTAGCCTACCATTTGGATTTTTCAGGGCCCGCTCCTGCTCCAGAGTTCATCGACCACTGAAGAGGATTTCTTCAGATTCCTTCCATCGGTAATCACAGTCAGACCTTTCAAAGTTTTATTTCTGAAGGCAGTGAGAGTGACCTGCTTCCTTTTAACCCAGGCAGTGAGAGTGTCTGGGGTCTGCAAAGTATTTTGGTTATATTTTTGTTTTTAAAGTCCCCACTTCAGTGAGAGTGTTTTGGGGGCTGGAGAACTCATTCAGATATTGCCATCTGTTCTACCCAGGAAATGAGTGTCCCTGGGGCTTTTTGGTCTCCTCTGGTGGTGAGAGTTCCATTGGGGACTGGAAAACTTGAGCCCTCCTGTACGTCTGACTTATTTTAGTTTTAAGGAGTTATCAGTTATTTTTGTGTCTGACCTTTGCTCCATCCAGTCTGCTGCTCTGGACTCAATGACTGTGATGTTATATTTTAAATAACTGTTTTAGTATATGTGTTGTTATTGGGGTGGGGTTTTGGAGTACTGTCTTGTTGATTATGTATTTTGAGTTTTAGCTGACAATTGTTTAATATTGGTTACCTTTGATTTATTTTTTTTTCCCCAAGTGAGAGTTGTGGGAGTATTAGTTACCATTATTCTTCTTTTTATGTTATTTTATGTGTATAGTTTAGTTCTTTTAATTGATTGGAGTTGTTTTTTCTTTTGGTTGTAGTTTTTTGAAGGTTTTGTGTATTCTTGATTGATGTGTATCAATATGTGCAGGAGGCCTGCCTCCACGGTCATGCACTTTTCATCCTCCATCCTTCACGTCCTCCACCATTTTGTTCCCCCCATTGCAGTTTACAACTTACCAACGCTGTAGAGCGCCAGGTATTGTCTGCCAGGGGGGCTGGGGGGTGTGAACAATGAAGGGTGAATGAGCAGGGCCACTGCATCAGGGTTTTAAAGTCCAGAAAACACCCTGGGGTGAAATGGAACCCGGATCGTGGTCCTCCATGTCTGATTTCCATACCCAAGGGCACCACCAATATTGGTGGCCAGGCAGTTCGGGCAGCCCTGGAAGCCTATCTAACATGAGCAGTGTTATGCAATGCCAGGTCCATTAAAAATAAGACTGAAATTATTGCAGATCTTGTTGGGACAGTGGACCTGGCATGCATCACTGAGACCTGGCTGGATGAGAGCTCTGGCCCTGTACTGGAGGCCGCAACTCCAACTGGGTACTCGGTGACACACTGCTCAAGATTGGATTGCAGGGTTGGGGGGGCAAAGGTCTGTTTCAAGACCAAACTGGGCCTCATGAGTGTGCCAGTTGAGGAAGCTGGGTCATTTGAGTGTACTGTAGTAGCAGGTGTAGGTTGTAGGATCGCCCTCATTTGCCATCCACCCGGGGATGAGAAGTGTTTCCTTCAGGAAGTAGCGGACTTCATGATTGACATGGCGTTTGAGTCGCCCAGGCTAGTGGTCCTGGGAGACTTCAACGCTTGGGTCGATGATGAACTCTCACAATTTGGACAACATTTCCTCCAGCTGATGACAACTCTGGGTCTCACACAGATTGTTACCACTGCTATTCATGAACACGGTCACTCTCTTGCCCTAGTCTTCCTCCTGGGGATCGAAGCCTTTGATTTGGGGGTGGAACCTGTCAGATGGTCCAATCACTGCACCGTGGGGTTCAGTTTTTGTGCCCTCCTTCATAGGCCTACCCCTGTGGAGATGGTCAGATACCGCCCTTTACAAGATATAAACTCTGAAGGCCTGGTGGCAATGCTTGACCTATCTGTTCTTCCAGTAGCAAACAATGACCCAGAGGCTTTAGTGGTGGCCTATAATAAGGCCATCTCTTCAGCCCTGCATGTCATTGCTCCTGTCTGCATTCGTCCTCTCTCCCTTCGCTCTCGGTCCCCTTGGTTTGATGGGACCCTGAGGAGATGCGGTGATTAGGGTGAAGGTTAGAGCGCTGCTGGTGGAAATCCACCCTGGATGCTGACCATCTTAGATTGATGGAACATTATCAAGTCTATCAATCTGCAATCACCTGTGAGAAGGCAGAGTTCCTGTCCGGGGAGATTGCGGCTGCTCAAAACTGACCAGCTCAGCTCTTCCAAACTGTAGACAGACTGAGCAACTCAACCTGCCTGCAGATTTGAAATGCCTTTTCACAATTGGAGTGTGATGAACTTGCTCGATTATTTGCAGCTAAGGTGGCTGACATCAGGGTGGGGCTCCAGGCAGCACAATCTATGGGTGCTGCTTTGGATCGGCACTTGGTCGCTGTCCCTCAGTTTTCTTGGAGTACCTTCGACCAGACGGAATTCATGGATGTCATGTGGATTGTCTAGGGTATGTGCCATATGTGCTGTAGTTTGGATCTGGGACTGACAACCCTGATTATGGGTTGTAGTGACATCATTGGCCTGGCCCTAGCACAGATAGCCTGGTGCTCCCTGGAGACTAATGAGTTTCCTAGCTCCCTGAAGGAGGCGGTGGTGACACCCCTCCTGAAGAAAGCTTCCAAAGAAAGCTTCTTTGGACCCAGACTGCCCTGCTTACTACAGACCAATCTCAAGCCTTCCCTTTATAGGAAGATGATTGAGAAAGTAGTGGCCCTACAACTGGAGAAACATTTGACCATCCATGACACCTATGAACTTCTCCAATCCAGTTTTCAAAAGAGGCAGAGTACTGAGACAGCACTGGTTCAGGTGTTCAATGACCTCCTAATGGCAAGGGATCAGAAAAACTGCTCCATATTGGTTCTTCTAGATCTCTCATCAGCATTTGACACTGTGGACCATGGGGTTCTTCTCGATCACCTGAGGTTCATCTGTGGCCTATTGGGTACAGTCCTCATGTGGTTTACATCTTTCCTCACTGGCAGAACTCAGAGGGTGGTGTCGGGGATTTATTCCTCCGACCCAGTCTCTCTGTCATATGGTGATCCTCAAGGTTCGGTGTTGTCCTCCAAGTTGTTCGCAGTGTACATGCTGCCCCTCAGAGACATTGTAAGAAGGTATGGGCTGAAGTTTCACTTCTATGCTGATGATACCCAGCTCTACCTTTCTTTTGCACCTCACCAAGATAGAGCTGTCTTGGTATTTAACAACTGCCTTGCTGAAATCCAGGATTGGATGGATTCAAGCTGGTTGAGGTTGAACTCAGAAAAGACTGAGGTGCTGGCTGTGTACCCAGGGTGCTGGATAGAGGGGTTGGGGGCAGGTTCACCATCGGGACTTTTCCTTGGGGACTTACCACCCCTTACCTCTGAACGGGTGTGAAACCTGGGAGTGATTTTTGATGAAGGGCTGACACTGCGATCACAGGTGTCGGCAGTTGTCAAATCCTCTTTTTACCATTTGAGGAACATCTCCAGGGTTAAGCACCTTGTTCCGTCTAGAGACCTCCCTACTTTGGTCCATATATTTGCGTCCTTGTGCCTTGATTATTGCAACTCCCATTACCTAAAGCTACCTGGAGTGGATATTCACCACCTGCAGCTGGTGCAGAACGCTGCAGCCCAGTTACTGACAGGGACCTCCCAGTCTTGTCACATCTGTCAGGTGCTGTGTGAACTGCACTGGTGAATCACCTTTAAAGTTGGACTTCTGACTTATAAAGCCCTACATAGACTGGGCCCAGACTACCTGAAAGAGCTTCTGATTCTTTACTGTACTGGATGATCGCTCCGCTCAGCTGAAGAAGGGTTGCTAGAGATTCCAAAGGTTTCCTTAAAATCTTCTGGGGCCCATGCATTTATATAAGTGGCCCCAGCCCTTTGGAATTTTCTACCCTGTCAGTTATGGGAGTGCACGACCGTGGAGGGATTTAAACAGGCCCTAAAAACATATTTGTGACTTCACGCCTACCCTACATGATTTTATTCACTTTTATCTAGATTTTATTTGTATTTTTTGAATCTGTATTCATTGTTCAATGTTATTTTAACATGTTGTTATGCGCCTTGGTTTCTGAAAGGCGCAGTATAAATACATTATTATATATATATCATTTTGGTAACTGGATAAACCCAATAAGACCAAAGGTCCTATTTTCAGGGGTGACACAGATTAGTTACATATAGTATATCAGCCCCCTGCACCCATGTACTATACATTATCAACTCTGAGTCAGAGTTGATTCGGGGAGGGGGTGCAGGACCCTGTGTCAGGTGCTCTGAGACAGCAACCCGTCGGCAAACTGTCGATTTTCTCGACAGGTATTTAGGTCACTGTGTTGATGTCACTAATCGTGGCACATACCCTTTTCTCCTCTGGTGACAGCCAATGCCATAATGGTACTGGTGCTGTGGCAGCAGGCTTTGATAGGGAAAACATTTTTTGTATGGTGAATGCACACAGAGCATTGTTCTGCAGTACGTTCACCCTCACCGTCACCTGCTACTTCCTGCTCTTCAAATACTGCAGCCTTGCTGGGGCTAAGCTAAGTATGTTTTCTACTACTTCCTCTGTATGCCATTCTTCTATTCCTCACAGGAAGGTGATATTAAAAGATATTATAAAAAATATACAGCTGCAATCTGCATCAATGCCAGTGAGCAGAGCAAGCCTCGCTATTGTCAAGCCTGATTAGTAAGTTCTCAGAGCAAGGTAGGAAAAAAGCATTATGTGTTAAATTTGCCTACCGGGTCATAATGTTGCACGCTTAATAGCGTACAACATTATGACTAACCTGGTACAGTCAGAATTGGGGAAATACACTGGTACAATACCGAGTATTCTGCTGTACACTGCATTGCAATCAGTAGCATTTTCCAGGCAGAGGATAAGACCTCTGCTGGGACCAGGTTCTGTCAGCAGCTGCTGTGGCTCACAGGACTGAGCCACAGCAGTAGGAACCCAGGTGCTGCCTCTGGGACTGGGTTTGATTCCTGGTCCCAGAATATTTTACTTTTTCATGTCTTGTGCGCTCCCTGAGTTGAACCCCCCCCAAAGCTGAGAATCTTTAGTAGGAGGGGTTGGGGGCACAGCCCCCCATAATGGGAGTTGTGGGGGATGGAACCCCCCCACAGAAAAAAGACTTTTGCCTCATGGCAGAAATCGCGCTGTATTGACAGCATAATTTTGACATGCGTCATAATGTCTTGCGACATTATGACCCTGTGCCTTAAATTTGTTAGTTGCAAAGTTAGAAAAATGTGCTTTGGGTACATTGGAGACACATACAGAACAAAATTTGGCAATGAGCTACCTAGAAAAGGTGGGACACAGCCAGCAAATCCCCCCATACTAGTTAACAGCTATACGGCACACTAACAGTTATACAAGTGGGAGGAATCCATACCCAGGTTTCCTCACAGAAGATGATATTATATAATTATAAAATATACAGCTAGCTACAAGCTGATGCAATGCCAGTGAGCTAACATTTCTCACTGTAGTCAAGTCTGACTAGTAAATTCTCAAAACGAGAAAGAAAACTTTATTTTTGCCAGGAAAATGTATTGATACTGTTCTGCATTACTATCTCCTTTCTAACATTTATGATCAATAAAATGATTCTAAACAAAAAAAGAAAACATTTTTTAATGCAGTCTTCATAGGCACACAGCCATGAACAACACTAGAAACAAGCATTTATCAGTGCCGAATGTTTGCTTGCTGGCATTAGCATCGGAAGTGCAGGAGTTAGACAGAAGCAGAATAGGAATGGCAGTGAAATATTGAACTGATGCCAACTCCACCCTCACCCTGCAGGGATGGACAGGCATTGGAGTGTGCCTTTTGGTCATCACCCATAACATTCACGCCATTTCACGTCACCCTACCCTGTAGACACCGACAAGTGTCGAGGTGTGCCTTAGGGTGTTTGGGCTTTACACTCACCCCCATTCCATAAGGAAATATGCTGAAATGGGTGCAGTGTAGGAGAATGAGGTGAACTTTGGGGCTGAAGAGTCCAAGGCACAGCTTGATGCCTGTCACTGGCTACAGGGTAGGGGTGGGGATGGAATGGCATGAGCATTACTGTCGACAGTCCCAAGTCACACCCCTGATGCCTGTCAGTCCCTAGAGGGCAGGGCATTATAGTCAGAAACCCTAATTCCCTGGGTGTTTTTTGGTATTTTCACTCCAAGTTTTCAACATGGTCTTTGTGTGACCACACTGCATGAACAGTGACACTATCAGTTTGTTAGCCAAAGGGTGATTTTGCACAGCAATTGCGCCATTTGGTGCCACAGGTGCAAAAACACATTTCAAACAGGATGTGAAAAAGTGGTAATGTTGAAAATCTGTAGTGAAAATATAAAACAATTGGTGAAGTTACGAGCGTGCGTAGAAACTATGCAATGCACACCCATAATACAATTATTTTGGGGATTTTCTACACCAGATTTTCAACATAGGCATTTTGGGACCTCCGCTCATAAAGAGTGGCACTGTAATTTTCTTAATCTGTCCCAAACATTGATTTTGCACAGTGATCGTGCCCACTGTGTGCCACAGGTGCAAAAACATGTTTGGGGCAGGATGTGAAAAGTGACAGCTGTACTGTTCATAAGGTGATTTCCAAAAATGACAGTGTTGAAAATCTGGAGTACAAATATAAAAAATTGGCAAAGTTATGAGCATGCATAGAAACTGTGCAACGCATGCTGGTAACTCAGTCATTTTTTTTAATTTGTTCACCAAATTTGCAACATGGGCTTTTTGGGACCTTTCCTTATCAACTGTTACTGTGATTTTCTTAATCTGTATCAAACACTGATTGCAGACAGTGACTATGCCATTGTGTGCCAGATGTGCAAAAACACATTTTGGGCAGGATTTGAAAAATGACAGATGTACTGTTCATATGAAGGTGTGGAGAAATGGCAATTTTGAGAATCTGGAGTGAAAATATGAAACATTCTCGAAGTTACGAGCATGCGTGGGAACTGCACAACATGCACTCATAACACAGTCATTTTTTGGAATTTTTTCACCAAATTTACAACATAGGCTTTTGGGGAGCCCACCTCATGAACAATGACACTGTTATTTCATTAATCTGTCCTGGAAGGTGATTCTGTGCAGTGACTGTGAACTCAACCTTTCAGGACCGAATAACAACATGACAGTGACTGAGTTCATGAGGTGGGATCCCAAGAACCCCATGTTGAAAATTTGGTGCCAAAAGTCATAAAAATGGCTGAGATATCCACCTAACTTAACCCCTCCATTTATGCCATTATACAGCTTACTGGCATTTCTTCAGTTCGCGGTCAGCTTTGAAGAGTGCAGATATGTTCCCACTCCACTGAAGACCATCGTGCCGGGCTCTCGAGGTAAGTATGGGGTGAGGGTGGGTGCAAGTTGGGGGAGTGGGGTCCCGCAGACAACGAGAGACCTTTTTTTTTTGCTTACAGGTTAAAAAAGGAAAAACTTCATGGGGAGGTTTTCTTTTTTACAGGTACATTTAGCACATTGGGGTGGGCTTCCAGTGTGCCACCTGGGTGTTTGTGACTACTGGAGCCAACGGGGATTGGGCACCCCATCAGCAAAAAAATGGGTCTGTGTTGGGGGGCCTGATGCTGAGGGGGATTGGGCACCCCCTCAGCATACAAATTAAACTACAGGGGCATCATGCTGATGGGGATTGGTCTCCTCATCGGCAAATGAACTGGGGAGGGGCATGCCAACAGGGGGATTGGGCACCCCGATGTCAGTTTTCAGGGGTGACTGAGAGGCAGATGGCTACAGCCACCACCATGTTTATTGAAATGTTACACCAGGCAAGGCACGCCCTGCAATGATGGATTGCTCCCTCATTGCAGCAGCTAAATTGTTTCAAGTTGGTGGCACACTTTTGAGCTGCTGTCATAGACAGTGTGCTCATTCATTGGTGCCACACAGACAAGCCCTAAAAAGCAGTGGTGGCATTGACCACAACATAGCCACACCTCCACAACCTGCTACTCCAGCAAGCTGTCACAACATGTTTCATGTGCATGTGCACAAGCAAATATAACAAGCATTTGTCAATGTCGAACGTTCACTTGCAGGTATTTGCAGTGGTGTTTGGCATGTATGGTGCTTTACCCTAATGCCCTGTGCGATTGCTGGTATTTACACAATAAATTGTCAGCATGACCTTTTTGTTACCCTCATTGTGCACTACATAGGTGGAAACATGTTTTGGGCAGGATGTGAAAAATGACAGCTGTAGTGCTCATAAGGAAGTGTGGTAAAATGGCAATGTTGAAAATCTGGTGTGGAAATATTAAAAATTCGCAAACCTAGGCTCGTGCGTGGGAACTGTGCAATGCACGCTCGTAAAACAGTCATTGTTAGGAATTTTTTCACCAAATTGTCAACACTGGCATTTTAAAACTTCTGCTAATGAACAGTGTCACTGTGATTGTCTTACTGTGTGCCATACTTTGATTTTGCACACCGACTGTGCCATTGTGCACTACATGGGTGGAAACACGTTTTGGGCAGGATGTGAAAAATGACAGCTGTACTGCTCATAAGGAGGTGTGGTAAAATGGCAATGTTGAAAATCTGGAGTGAAAATATTGAAAATTCACAAACTTACGAGCGTGTGTAGGAACTGCGCAACGCAGACTCGTAACACAGTCATTTTTAGGAATTTTTCACCAAATTTTCAGCACAGCCATTTTAAGAAACCTCTGCTCAAGATCAGTGTCACTGTGATTTTCTTAATGTGTCCCATACATTGAGTTCGACACTCGACCGCCCATTGTGCGCTACATGGCAGGAAACACATTTTGGGCAGGATGCGAAAAATGACAGCTGTACTGCTCATGAGGAGGTGTGGTAAAATGGCAATGTTGAAAATCTGGAGTGCAAATATTGAAAATTCGCAAACGTACGAGCGTGCGTAGGAACTGCGCAACACACGCTCGTAAAACAGTAATTTTTAGGAATTTTTTCACCAAATTTTCAACATAGCCATTTTAAGACCTCTGCTCATGAACAGTGTCACTGTGATTTTCTTAATGTGTCCCATACATTGATTTCGCTACACCGACTGTGCCATTGTGCGCTACATGGGCGGAAACACGTTTTGGGTGAGATGTGAAAAATGACAGCTATACAACTCATAAGAAGGTGTGATAAAATGGCAATGTTGAAAATCTGGAGTGAAAATATTGAAAATTCACGAACCTATGAGCCTGCGTAGGAACTGCGCAACGCACACTCGTAAAACAGTCATTTATTGGAATTTTTGCACCAAATTTTCAACATGGGGTTTTTGGGACCCCTTCTCATGAATGATGTCACTGTCATGATGTTATTCAAGCCTGAAGGATGATTTCGTGCAGTGACTGCGCAGTGCCTGCAAAATCACCCTTTGGGCTTGAATAACGCCATGACAGTGACATCATTCATGAGAAGGGGTCCCAAAAACCCCATGTTGAAAATTTGGTGCAAAAATTCCAAAAAATAACTGAGATATGCAATAAAGTTGAACCCCCCCATCTAGCCCATCAAACAGCTTACCGGCATTTCCTCAGTTCGCGGTCACCTTTGAAGAGTGCAGATGTGTTCCCAGTCCACTGAAGATCATCGCGCGAGTCCGGAGGTAAGTATGGGGTGGGGGTGTGGGCAGGCTGGAGTGCGCAGTGGGTGGGTGCAGGTTGTGGGAGGGGCTGGAAGGCGCGCGGTGGGACCATTTTATTTTACAGGTTTTACAAAAAAAAAAAAAAGATGACGTGGGATGTTTGCCATGCTGGGGTGGGCTCCCAGTGTGGCAGAAAGATAACTGGGGGCGAGGAGCCCGGCGGGGTTAGGGCACCGTCCAGCAAACTACAAGTGGGGGGGCACCCGAGAAGCCGACAGAGATTAGAGGCACCCTCGGCAGCAAAGGAACGCTTTGCCACGCTGGGTGGGCTCCCAGCATGGCAGCAGGATGGCTTTGGGGCATGGAGCCGATGGGGATTGGGCACCCATCAGCAAACAACATTTGCCATGCTGGGGTGGGCTCCCAGCATAGCACCAAAACTTTGGGGGGCAGCATGACACGCCAGGGGGCAGCGTAGCGCAGGGGGACGGCATGACAGCAGTGCTCAGTATGGCAGCAGTGCTTTTCGCAAAAGAAACACCGCTTGTCTACAGAGCTCCTGCACCCATTGGTGCAGGACCGCCACGCCTGCTCAAGGGAGCAGTACATTGGATGGGAGAGGCACACCTCCAAAGTGTGCTACTCTCCCAAAATGTTCCTTGCGCATGCGCGCAAGCGAACGTAAAAAGGTCGTCTAAAAAACTGAGCCAATTGCACATGCTCAGTATGTGCAGTACTGTACAGCACACAGATACAGGGACAAACAGCAGCTGGCAAGAAGTGGTGGGAGTCAGCCAACTCTAGCTTACAATCAGTCAATCCAAATACTCAGTGCAGTGGTGCACTCACTGCACTGAAGGTAGATGTCAATAATTTTACATGCTGTGTCTTGTTCTTTGCTTCAGACAAGGTCAACTAAATTGTGAAGAATTTTACTAAATAACCCTCTACACAATCACCCTTATTTCTCTAAGCTGGATAAAACACTTCACCATTAAATTTAGTTTTGTTTAGTGTTAAAAAAAGTCCTGTGTGAAGTTGCCATCTGAGGCCAAGAAGGTAGTTGCCTCTCCAAATACAGTCACGGCTGTTGTCCTTTCTGGTATGGTCGTATTGACAAGCTCACTGTTTGCAAAGAATACAAGCAGTCCAATTCATTGGAAAAAAAAATACTTTTTAATGTGCAAACAGTGGCTGATACAAGGTGCTAAATAAAGTGCAAAAATAAGCAAAATACACATATCGAACCACAACCTGGAGGGCACCAGCGCTTCAAGGCACTAAACACCTCTTCCTCAGGGAGCATGGCTACCTTCACTCCACAAAAGATATTTATAGCAACAGTTTTGGTCTTTCAAATAATCTAATAAAACAATAAAATCAGGTGCATAATGAGCCAGTGCATCCCATGGCATAAGTGAATGCTAGTAACCAATTTAAGGATAAGTATCCACTGACACTCCATTGTTTTATGGAGCCTCCTAGCACTCATTGATGCAAAGGGGCACACTCACCTACAGTATATAAAATATGCCCAATATATGTGAAAGCTCTATTTCTGTTTAAATAAATCTGAACAGTAGTCAAGTGAGAAAATTTAAAATACTCACGTACTACACATGTACTCTCTCATCTGCTGAATTTTAAACATTTTAACCAATTAAAGGCTATCGCTGCTGCCATGCAGTTAGGGGATTAATTTAAAAATATACCAAGGTTTTGCTTATGCCCTTCGATCTGATCTAAATATTAATTACTGATTAAGAGTCATGTAACATGGCAAAAAACTGTTTTAATAATGCTTCAATATTCAATTAACGGTACAACCTACAAATATTTATATTGTAACTTTGCTAATATTATATTATAATATTGATAAGCCCATTCTGAAGGCAGGCCATGCCTACCATAAGTACAAGGCTAAGAGAAACTGCTGGTCAAGTGTCCCTGGTGTGGCTATGAACTATGTTGAACCTCCCTTTGATGGCGATAACCATCAGCAATTAAAGTGTCATCTCAACATTAGCAGGAGTGGGACCCTGAAATGATTATTGGGTTATACTGCAGGCACAGAAATGCATAGCGATTCCTTGGTTTCTTCACTAAACATGCTGATCAGGTTCTTGAAATAAAAATAGTCAGATTTTGCAGGTTGTAGGCTCACAGAGATGTGTGAGGGTGTTTTCCTCTGCACTGAGGCTCATAAAGTAAAAACTACCTTACACAGTGGTGTAAATTGAAAGATGTGAATCTGATAATCTGATTGGCTGGCTAACACCTTTGCCAGCATAATAAATCCTCCAGTATACCCACTGGAAAAGGTGCCAGCCACTCCCTTTACAAAATTCACTACGACCCCCAAAAATAAAGCAAAAAAGCTGCCATGTTACATCTCCGCTAAATGCAAAACTCGTATCAGTAACAGTAAAACTAAACAAAAATGCAAGTTTGACCCTCTTCCACTGCACTCACCTGTAACAATTTTTTTTCCCCAGTGCCATCGGTCCACACATTCCAATAATGGCTACTAAAACCACTGCATGCTCCTTCACCCTTCATGTTACTGCTGCCCCACTAGTACACAGCAGCCATGGGAGAACAGGGATGGAACGTGCTACCACGCAAACAACACTCAAGCACCTCACAGTAACACAACAATGAGCGGTGAGATGCCCACAGCGGGAGAACTCTCTGAATGGCTCACAGAAGTGCAAGAAACAGCGGCAACGTGCCCACAGCACCAACGTATGACCCTAACATTACCCAGCGCCTCCTACAAATACACTGCTCTCATGCTCCTTTCCTCTCTCCTGGTTATCAACACTGCACTATTTAACATATGGAGGAAGGATATTTTAATAAAATGCAATAAAAAGTAAATCATACTTAACTTTCTCTTCATATCTTTAAAAAAATAAACATTACATAATAGCAATATACCACTCCAGGATGTGGATATATGGAGTGGATTTACCACTTCTGGTGTGGTTAAGTCATTCAGTCTGTGGCCTCGTGACCGAACCACACCAGGCATGGTAAATCCACCCATATACCCACACTCTGTCATGGTATATTGCTTAATTTTCCATCATTATGTATTCGGGCTTCTGAAGGCAGGCAAAGCGTGAGCTCTGATGATACCACGAGAAGCTGGATACGCTCATTGTGATAAAGGCTGTTACTCTTGGCTGGAGAAAAGTTGCACTACTGCATTCTCTTCCATAAGGGATGAACATGATAAAAAAAAAAAACCTTGGCAATTAAGGTGTTATCTGAACATTAGTAGGAGTGGGATACTAAAATGATTTCTTGGTTGTACTGCTGGCACAGAAATGCATGGCAATTCCTTGGTTTCTTCATTAAACGTGGTGATCAGGTTCTTGAAATAAACTTAAGCAGATTTTGCAGGCTGTACCATGCATATGTCCTTCTGTATAATGTCAACTAATTATATGAAATGACAAATCGTTTTTTAGAAAGTGATACCGGGCTTTGAAAATATGTTAGCAGCTTTTAGTTTGTCATGTTAAGTACTGACTTGTGTCTTTTAACCATTTTTTAACAGAAATTCTGATTTTCAGCTTTGTCTTATGGCATTGTACAGGACCGTGTAGTGCCGCTCGATCCTTCATGCTGAAAGGTGTGTTGACATCACAACCTCTGTACCGAAACTAAACAGAGAGAACCCTGTCAAGCGCACCAAAAGCAGCCATCATTTGTGGCTGCAAATGTTATCTTTTTAGGTAAAGCTTAGCCTTTAGTTCTGTCAGTGTAATAAATGTGCATTAAAGTAAATTGTTTGGAAATACAAGTGTTTTTTTGTTTTTGTTTTATTTAGTAGTGTGACATGAAGTCTGTGTGACTGACTTTCTGATTTGTTGATCACAGAGTAGGAATATCAGCTCTTCTTGTCAGTTTTGTTTTCCTTTGTGTTCCATGGAATAAAAGGTTTTTTTTTGTGTGTGTGTTTTTTTTGGGGGGGGAGCTTGTTTGATAAGTTGTAGCACACATATCTGTGCCTTTTCTGTAGAGTATGTTCTACATATTTATTTCCTTAGTTCAAAATGACCATCTGCACAGATTAGTCAGCTGGACATGTACATTTCTTCAGTATTCTGAGTTTGTAATACTTCATTCGATGTGCTGTGCCTTGCCTTCTCTGTTTGCATAGCTGGGTTTTGTGTGTGTGTGTGTGTGTGTATTTGAAGTTTTTTTTACATGTTTTGTAAATATCCCTTTCCAGGATTGATTTCTGTCATTCAGATTGGGGAAACATCGGTGGCACACATTTGTGTCCAAGGGCAAGATGAATCAAAGACTATGCAGTATTTTACCACTACACCACAGCCTCTATCATTGAGCTGAACACAGAGGGAATTTCCCTTTTTCATGAATCAAGAATTAACCTGGGTAAAATGAAAAATCATGAGATAGGAAATAAAATGTCTAAATCCTGCTCATTCTACATGTACACTGATTTTATGAACTGCTGTGGATGGTAATTACATACCAGACCACAAATCGGATGATCAACACAAAACAAACATAGCCAATACATAAACTGCAGTACCCTTTCTCAAACATAGCAGTGGTCCTGCATTTGGGAAATGTGTCAGTTTCCAAACAACTTACATTACAGTATCAAAATATTTTAATTGATGTCTTGACACTATCACTTAAGCTGCTGATGAGTGCAGTCTAAGCATACATAAAACAGAACAAGGTAAAAGCGTGAGGAGTGTCACAGACAGTTTGGTCAGTAAGAGCAAGCAACGTTGTCTGTCAGTACTGGCTGAAAATGGTGAATAAAAAAAATGTGTCTCCTGTAATTCCTGACCACGAGCAATGGCACCAACAGACTATCCATCACTGCAAACACCCCCCCCCACACACACACACACACACATACACACTGATATGCTGACAGAGCTACAGAAGGAATGGAAATTTCAACCTTTTCTGTAAAATTCTACACCAGTCCTAACTCAGTATCCTGCAACACCAATTCTGTAATAAAGACATTCAACGGCTCTGATGACAGCCTCAAAGCTGCAGCAGATAATTTATTGAGTGCGTTCCATAACAGACACACACACAAAAAAAAAACAACAGTAAAACCACGTCGCTTATCAAAGCTGTCAAGTACCAGAAGTGACAGCTGCTGAATTGGAGTACAGAAAACAGTGAGGGCGTCAAACAGGGGGAGTGACATTGTCCTGTCTCGAGCTCTGCTTGAAGTCACTTTACTTAGACAGCAGAGCACTGTCATGAAAGGATGAAAATTGCACTATACCACAAAGCCATTTAACATTATCATTCAAACCACTGTACAGGGATTGGAACAGAAAATAAATCAATTGAAATACAACACAAACGTGTGAAAAAACATACAGAAGACACAGAAATTCAGCACATAAATTTTATTACATTTCATGAACCATAAAGGTAGAAAACCTGTTTGTCAACAATTGTGAAACGATGAAGCCAGACTCCAGTAGCATCAGTTCTTCCCGGGGGAAATTTCTGAAACTTATTTTTTTTGTACACCTCACTCGAGACCCTGGAGGACTTCAAGAAGAGAAAGCCCTATAAATTCCTGCAATTTGCATAGTTTAAGGTAAAAAAAAGTTGTAGTTTATGATTTATTTCTTTTCATTTTTTTTTTGTAGAGCAGAGCTTTTTTTCTGTTAAAGTGCAGAGTGTTTCCAGGCGGAGTTATCTTTTTTTTCCACACTCCAGCATGTTGCTGGTTCATAAAGAATGCAGAGTCCTTTTTTCTCAAGTGATCGTAAAAGGACTGCAGAGCTTCACTCACCTGCAGCCCTAAAAATGTTTATATAAATAATATACGGTGGATCAGGATGGGAGGGAATATTCTCGACACCTGTTGATGTACAGTCCACATTGGGCGGGTGATTGTGTGGTGGGAGGGTCCGCTAATCAACAGGGAAGTATTTTTTTTTATGAGGTGAGTTATTGGGTGGGGGGAGGGACCACTAGCCACCAGGGCATTTCGTTTCTATTTCAGACAGGGTTTTGGGTGGGAAGGGGGCACCGGACACCAGGTAACGTTTTGTTGATTTCTGCTAATATCTAAGTGGGACATGATGACAATTCACTAAAAGCATTCAGAATATTTCTGATCTGCCATAGGTAGAAGTTTGGAAACTTCCACAAAGGTTGTGAAATTTCACGGAAGTTCTGCTAAAGTGAATTTGACAAGTTTCACCCACCTCTACTCACTGCAAAAAGACAATAATACACATTAGTTAATGACAATCAGGCCACAGAGACAGCCCCAGAACATTTCACGGCATTATAGTATACTGTGGTTTGGTCAAGGCCACAAAGGCAGCCCCAGAACATTTCACTGCCATGTACAGTACTGTGGCTTGTTTAAGGTCACAGAGGTAGCCCCAGAACATTTCACTGCTTGTAGTGTACTGTAGCCTGCTCAAAGCCACAGAGACAGCCCTAGAACATTTCACTGTCTTGTAGTGTACTGTAGCCTGCTCAAGGTGACAGAGGCAGCCCCAGAACATTTCACGGCATTATAGTATACTGTGGTTTGCTCAAGGCCACAAAGGTAGCCCCAGAACATTTCACTGCCATGTACAGCACTGTGGCTTGTTTAAGGCCACAGAGACAGCCCAGAACATTTCATTGCCTTGTAGTGTACTGTGGCCTGCTCAAGGTGACAGAGGCAACATCAGAACATTTCACTGTCTTGTAGTATACTGTGGTTTGCTCAAGGCCACAAAGGTAGCCCCAGAACATTTCACTGCCATGTTCAGTATTGTGGCTTGTTAAAGGCCACAGAGACAGCCTCAGAATATTTCACTGCCTTGTAGTGTACTGTGGCCTGCTCAAGGTGACAGAGGCAACGTCAGAACATTTCACTGCCTTGTAGTATACTGTGGTTTGCTCAATGCCACAAAGGCAGCCCCAGAACATTTCACTGCCATGTATAGTACTGTGGCTTGTTTAAGGCCACAGAAGCAGCCCCAGCACATTTCATTGTCTTGTAGTGTACTGTAGCCTGCTCAAGGTGACAGAGGCAACATCAGAACATTTCACTGCCTTGTAGCACACTGTGGTTTGCTCAAAGATACCCACTTAGTTCACACTATCTCCTTGTATGGCTGTTCTTTGTGTGGTTGAATGTGTTTGCAGAGGGAAGAGAGAGAAATGATGATGATGTCAGCTACTGCACAATAGTTCTATTTATCCAGCACTGGGATCCCATTTTTTGCACATTTCACAGACAGCATTGCTATGTCTTGTATCCAGCTTCTTGGTCATAGTAGTAGTATAAAGGTGGTGGTTTCTTGCTCTGCAAATCTCCTCCAAGAGATGTGGATAAATGTCACAGAAATACATAGTATTTATACAGTACAGGGGCAGGTACAGGAGGTGTGGCCAGGAATTGTGATGTACCACAAGCTGTGGATTAAGAAATAGACAAATCCAATGTTGAGGATCCAGGAGGCATGACACAACTCTAACGTGAGAAACAGTGACAGCCAATCAGCTCCAAACTGATGGATGTCTTGAAGTCAAGGAGCAGTATACAATGGGGTCTTTGTCTAGCTTGAGAAATGTACATCTGACTGAGAGGCAATACTCTGTATCACTGTTCTGTATATTGCATTGAAGATGACTACCAGATTTAGAGTCGCAAACTTTTATGGGATACCAAATGTAGGCAGAGCTGCCAGGACGAGAAAAGTGGTAACACAGCTGAAGAGCAGCACAACTGTAAGCAGGAAGAGAGGGAAGGAAAATGTTGTACCACCAGTAAAATGCTAGATTTTCAGAAAGACCAAGAAATACACAGTAAGACAATATTGTTTTATATTATTGTTTTGAATAATCGGTATTCCAATGGCACTCAACTGCTATGATTTTCGTATAGAACCACTGATGTGCATTATAGTCTTAAGTAACCTAATTGAAACTGCCCTTAGCACTAGACAAATGTTGACCATAATTTTTAAAATGATTGTTCTTTTCCCAGGTGCTCCCTGATCGCATACCTCTTAACGCCTTGCCTCACAAATCTGGGACTAAGGACTCTAATCTGGGACACACCTTAACCATTGGAGATATCCACTCAGGATGGAAGCTGGTAGAATAGGAGATTTCATGTAAAATGCTTCTTCTGAGCAAGAACAAGTCTGTAACTACAATGTCTGACATTATTTTGTGCTTACAGTACCCACTGTTCAGTCACAGAGACTCAAATTTTTGAAGAGATATCCCTGAAAATCAGGAACAGTTGAGAGCTATGCCCAGTCCTATTTATCCCTCAGACTTTGATAAGTGTAGCTCACAGACAGGCAGGCAATATTCTGTTTTAAGTATTTAGATTCTAACAGTGTTTCTTGTTTCAAAACAGTATGATTTTATCACCAAGGACTGTGAACCATCCTTTTATAAACAGGGGCACTAGTTTACTGTGATTATGAAAATGCAAATTCTATTTTGCAGATTGACAAAACCTGTATTGTCACCGGTGTCTCCAAGGGCAAAACCTATTTTATTGGTGTTTGCTTTGTGACTTGTATTTAACCTTTTTTTTAGTCTGTTAGCGTGCATTTTTGAATTTTGACCTCTACTGCTGTACATCTATATTTGTAGCTAATAATTTACTACAATAATTAAAAAGTGTGAAGTCAGCAGAAGCACTACAGCCCCTATACCTCAAGTATGACAATAGCACCACTATCTGCAAAATGGAATTTGCATTTTCATAATCATGGTAAACGATTATGTCAGCTTACAATATCTTCCACAACATTCTATCAAGGGCCCTTAATAAGTATGCTCCCCTGATTAAAGTTCGAACTAGGACCAAAACCTGTAAATGGTTCACCCCTCAGATCAAGTCCTTGCTTCTAGAAAGAGAGAAGCTCTAGAAAAAAGCGCGCAGACTGAACACTGCAGAGGATTGGAGCCAGTTCAGGAGACTACGAAATTTATGTACCAAAACAATCAGAGAATCGAAGGCCACCTTCTTCAAATCCGAACTCGACTCTGCCACAAAGAGCCCAATCAAGCTCTGGAACACAATCAATGGTCTGCTAGGCCACTCCCCAGGAAATTCACTCCCGACCAAGATTACCTCTGGCAACTTGACTATAACCGAAAAGATGGATATACTTGACGCATTCAGTAACCACTTTGCTACTGCAGGCATGGCATTTCATAACTCCCCTACAAACATACTTCACTCCCAGACTGCCAGACAACTGCCTGAAACTCCAATAGTTTCACCACCTTCCTCGCTTCAACCTGCCCCACTGAAAGAGGTAGAGGACTTTTTGCTTCAGTTGGATACTAGAAAAAGTACTGGGGCTGACACCCTTGACCCTTACTTCCTAAAAATCACCTACCACGTACTAGCAAAACCCATCACCCACCTTTTTAACTTATCCCTGTCTCAGGGCACCTTACCACCTATACGGAAGACAGCACATGTCATACCATTGCTCAAATCAGGTGACCCTGGCGATCTCAATAACTACAGGCCAATTTCCCTCCTTCTGGTCCTGTCCAAGCTCCTAGAGAAAATTGTAAATGCACAGCTGAGGACTCACCTTGAGTCTAGGGAACTGCTAAATCCTATGCAGTCTGGATTCAGAGCTAAACACAGCACTATCTCAGCCCTCGCCAAAGTTGCTAACGACTGGCAGCATAATCTTGAGAGCAAAAACTTTATTTGTGCTGTTTTCCTTGATCTAAGCAAGGCTTTTGACACCATCAACCATAGTCTGCTCCTCTCCTCCCTTCAAACCATAGGTGTGGACCCCTCCTCTCTGCGTTGGTTTACTGACTATCTTACAGGGCGCCTTCAACAAGTTAAAGCCAAAGGAGGCCTGTCCCCTAAAAACTCTGCAAAATGGGTACCTCAGGTTCTATATTAGGGCCCTTACTTTTGCAATCTACATTAATAACATCGACTACTGTATAAAGAAGCCAACATCCATCTGTTTGCAGATGATACAGTTCTCTACGGAGTTGCCCAACACCTGAAGCTGCCTGCAATGACCTACAGTTAGAATTCAACCTTTGCAAAGCCAACTCCTCCAAAAGCTACTCCTTAATGCCAAAAACTAAAGTGATGGTAATCTCCTTTTATCCATACAGCTAACCCTGTGTCCAGTGGGACAGTTCCCCAAATTACCACAGTTCTAGGTGAAAACTAGAATTTGTTACAAAATTCAAGTATCTGGGAGTTTGATAGACCAAAGACTCTCCTTCGTTGAACATATCGAGGACTTGCTAAAACGACTTCGGCAAAGGCTTGGATTGTTTTTTAGAATCAACCAATTTCTCACCAGAGATGCAAGAAACAACTGGTCCAATCCATTTTCCTATCATTGGTTGATTACGCTGACTTCCTCCACAACCAATGCCCCAGCTCTTACATGGCTAAACTGGACACACTCTACCATCGAGCACTGAGGTTTATAATGGGACTCCCCTTCGACACGCATCACTGCACCCTATATGCGGCAGTGGGGTGGACATCACTAAAGTTCAGGCACCACAGAAACGCCACTGTCTGGACCTATAGAGCCATCTCTAATAATCTGCCTTACTATATCTCCTGCTGTCTTCCCCTGAGTATAATTGAGAAATACGCTTTAAGAAGTTACTCAGCTATTACACTTAAAGTACCCAAAGCAAAATCCCGCTTCGACAGGGCAGCCATAAGCTTCGTGCTACCTACCTTATGGAACGATCTACAAAAAACCCTCAAATTAAGCACTCTAATCGGTATAAATGCCTTCAAGACGCTTTTATTTCCGTGACAATCAGAGAAGTATGTAACTGCTTCACCCACTCAGACCCAGTACCAGTGTCTGCACTGGTATATAGCCACGCCTAGACCCAATTTTAAGTACTGACCCCAGCTTGCTCCTCACCAGCCTAATTGTTCTCTCTTATCCCCCTGCCTTATCAACACTAGGCCCGCTCCATCCCCTTATTCTTCCTTTTCCTAACCTTGATAGGGAGCTCACTGCCCTGGGTTGTGACATCCTACCATGTCTGATTCTTTACAGCATTCAACTCCGTGCTCACACATACTCCTTTTCTCCACACACCTTCTCTACATCCCATTTTACCAACTCCTTTCTGTGCACCGTGCCTCCTAGCCTTTCTCCCCCTACCTCCCTCCCTTCTCCCCTACCTTCACCTCTATCTGGTGTATATTTTATTTTTTCTTCCGTTACTTCCTCCTGCAACCTTAGATAACCTGCTTTATCTTTCCATAGACACTTCTATGTATGTAAATACCGTGTAATCTGTACAATATCTGTATAATTCTATGTACATATGAACTTCTTTTTCTTCCTTTCTGTAAAGAGTATTATCTGTATTGCCTTGTAAATACCTGTGTTGACCTGTATATACAATTGTTCATGCTCCACCCAGGTCCATCTTGCAAATGAGCTTCTGCTCAACGATGAACACCTGGTTAAATACATACTTGACTGATTGATTGATGGTCTCCTATCCTTTCAGTGCAATGGTGGCAGCAGCACTGCAGCCCCCATCCCCCCAGTGTGATGGCAGCAGTAGCAGCACTGTGGCCCCCATTCCTCTCACGTGCTGCCAGCAGCAGCAGCACTGCAGCCCCCCTCTCTAGTGCGATGCCAGGAGCAGCACTGTGACCCCCATCCCTCTGGTGTGCACTGGGGCTCCCATCCCTCCGGTGTGATGGTGGCAGCAGCACTGTGGCCTGCATCATTCCAGTGGGATGGCAGCAGCAACCCTTATCCCTCAAGTGTAATGGTTGTAGAAGCTCTGCAGCCCATATTCCTCAGGTGTGACAATACAGAACTCCAGGTTGTAGGATACATGATGAATGAGCCCCGGAGATTGTTGCCTACCACCACACAATGCAGACTAAGTTCCCACTGCACATGGCCTTTCTTGTTAAACCTCATCCCAATATATGTAAATTAAGTCAATAATAAAAGTAAGGACCACATTTCAAGAAAAGGAGTTTAAAGTCTGCAAAAGATCAGAAATCAAAAACAATGAACAGTAGAAAAATATGAACTAAAACAAAACCCGAGTGAAAATGTGCAGAATGTAGAAAAAAGTGATAAAATATATAATGAAACCCAAGTGAACTAAAACCTACAGTATACAAGCATCTGAAATGTCAAATGTGCCACAGTACATGTGAAAAACTATGTAAAAACAAAACCTGAATGAAAATGTGCAAAACAGTGAGAAACTATATAATGAAACACAAGAGAACTAAAATCTAGTATATACAAGTACTTGAAATGTCAAATGTGCAAAAGTACATGTGAAAAACTGTGCAGAAACAAAACCTACATGAAAATGTAAAAAACAGTGTGACAAAATACAGTGAAAAACAAGTGAAGTGAAACCTACAGTATATAAATACATGACATACAAATTTAGTTTAGTTTTTTTGTCGACCGGGTAAGTGCACTAGACAAATCCTGCCTATTTTCAGGCACGACCCGGGGAATACAGATGAATGCCAACTGACCTTGAACCAATTAAGCTGTTGGTGGTATTCTCAATGAATGAGGGAAATTTGGCCAGAACACCAGGGAAATTCTCCTACTCTTCAGAGGTGGAACCTCTGTCCATGATGGCGGACGCACGCTTGCCTTCTGAGGAGGGAGCTATGGAGGTGGGAGATTTGGTCTCTGCTCCTACCTCTGAACAAATGGAGACCACAATGCTAACAACTGATGTTTTGCCTGTTGCTGTTCCTACTTCTACTTTAAGTTCTGCTGCTCATACTAAGGCTGCTATACCTAGCCCTCTGCTTACTTCTTATGGAACTGACTTGCTGACCTGCGTGCCTACCGTCGACTTACTGGAGGATTTTACTTCATCTGATTCTGAAAACCACTGTTTGACAACACAAGAGATCCAGGAGCATTTTGCAATGGTGGAGTGCCATTTTGCTAGGGCAAAACTTAAAATGCACAGAGATATGCAACGCATGAGAGCCGACAGCACAGATGCATATTCCACTCAGGTTTAAGTTCTTGAAGATTCTCCTGACCTGTCTCCTTTACTGCCTGTTGCTGTGACAGGCTCTGACCCAACTAATGCATCGGGAGCTGAAGCCCTACTGCCTGCTCCCCTGCCGCCTGCAGTACAAATGGATTTGGTTTCCTTTTCACAACCTGCTTCCATTACATCACAGAGTTCCTCATATGTACAAGACTCATCTACAGTAAATGCTCCCCTGCTACCTGCAGTACAAACAGATTCATTTTCCTTTTCACTACCTGCTTCTATTTCATCACAGAGCTCCCTACATGTACAAGAATCATCTACAGTAAATATTAATAAAGAACCTACCTGGACTGTTGAATCGGCGCTGAGAGGTGCTGGCTGGGTCCAGGGTACTGTCCCAGGAAGTTGGAGGTCTGGTCCGTCTCCAATTCAGTCCCCCGGCCCTGAAGATTTTCCAGAGCTACAGAGCAAGATAGGTGCTTCAAAACTCACTACTGACCCTGTGTCTCCCTCATGAACTGGAGCTTACACAGAACCCTGTGTTGGATTATCTGAAGGGTTCTCCACCTCAGATTCCTCTTTCTACTATTTCTGTAGAGGCTCTGGCTCCCCCACCACCACAGCCCCCAAAAAATTTCGGGACTGAGCCGCTCATATTCTTCTTTCTTTAAATTTCCAATCCAGGCTGCTAAGAGACACAACGCTGTTCGCCTGGCATATCGGGGGGGGGGTTACCTGAGCCACCTGATCGGGTCTATGTGGCACGTACGCTGCTAAAGGATTCTTTAAAATTTTTTTCCCATGAAATATATGAGTTAATTCATATCTCTGGTGAAACCACGTTTGACATTAGTTTCCAAACATCTAGGGGACTGGAGCGTTTTTGGTCAAAGTATAATTCTCTGCGGACTACTGCATTATGGAACCAATTTCAGGCTATTCCTCTTTCTAAACCCACTTTTAAGGCGATCACTATTCTGTTTCGTAATGAGGGAGTTGAGGTGGAGGATGTTGTGTATTGGTTGAAACAGCATTGTGACGTCCAGGGACAGCCTGAAGCCATTTTGGATACCGAGAACATTTGGACTGGGGGCTGGAAGTTTAAAGTTTTGTTGCGATCTAATGATTCTGGGGGTTGTACATCTGCCTAACTCTTTTTTCATAGGCCGAGATAGGGGGGATCTTGTTCTACCCGGGTCAGCCGAAGGCTTGCTATCAGTGTGGTGACCCTGCACATCTTAGTAATGTATGTGATAAAATGAAATGCAATGTCTGTGGGGAATTGGGCCACGTAGGAGCACACTGTTTGATGAATGTAGATGTAACCTATGTGACGAACAGGGGCACACCTTTCAGAATTGTAAATGGGCTGCACATAACCAGGAATTTCATGATGGTGGTGTGGACCAGCACTTTATTATTACACAGGCGCAGAAGGCCCGTCTCCAGACCACCTTGGCTGTACCTCCCCCTAGGGCAGCCCAGCCCTTACTGCAGGCTTCAGTGCCTGTTGTATCCTCTGAGGTTGTACCTCAGATGGTTTCCTTCATGGATGACCCTTTGCCTGAGATTTCTCCTGTCCCTGATCCTGCCTAGTCTAATTTTCCTGCTCTGGACCCGGTCCCAGGTCCATGTACTATGCCCCTTCCCCCCCGTGTGCTTACAAATGTTACACGTAGAAGGTCACAGAGAAATAACCCTCGGGTTGCACCATCTCCTGTGAGTGGTCCGGAACCTCCCCCAGTGCCCTTATCTAATTCTTTTGAACTTCTCCAACCCCTTTCTGATGATGCTGGAGGCGAGTCGGACTCTTCCTCCATAGCTTCTTCTCTCCCTGACGGTACCACTGACCCTGAGCTGCACTATACTGGCCTTTCTGTAGCGAAGGCCAGAGTAAAATTTAAAGGGAAGAAGGTGGTTGGGAAAAGGAAATTGTAAAATGTATTTTTTGTCTGTTTTCCTTTTTTTTGTTGCTATGTTTCACTTTGTTTGCCATACTATTAATGTAAATAGTATGAAGCATATGGCTAAAAGGACATTGATTTTTTCCTTTCTACGGCTTTTGCCTTTGGGTTTAATTTTATTACAGGATACAAGACTTCATACTACACATGAGATCCGACAAGCACAACAGGACTGGTTACTGGGTCCTTCTTTTTGGTGGATTGGTCAGGATTCTTGCTCGGGACTGGGAATATTAATTAATATCCCAGACTTCTGTTTGCTAAAATTGTTTGATGTAGCCCCTGGTAGGGCGCTTATTATAGATTTTGTTATTGGGTCCTGTCCTTACCAGGTGATAAACATTTATGCCCCTCAAATCAAAACTGAACGCATAGCTTTATTTGCTTTGCTTCGTCCTTATTTGCATACTTCCTTTCAGGTATTTTTTGCTGGTGACTTTAATTGTGGCCTGAGTCTTCAGGATAAGAGCTCCTCTGCTGTTACAAAGAAACTGTTTTGTGATTCCCACGAATTGGGTAAATTGGTTCAAGTCGCCCACTTAACAGACTCTTATCTCTCCTTTACTACACAAAACACCCTACCTTCCAAAAGGGTAAACTAGCCACACGTATTGATTATGTGATTTCCTCTCCTACAGTACCAATTATTTCTGCCGAAGTTCAAGTGGTTGAGTTTTCTGATCATAAGCTGCTTTCTGTTGGTTTTGGTTCTGTTGTCTCTTCCCGTAAAGGTCCAGGTATTTGGAAATTCAACACATCTTTGTTGCAGATTCCGATGTTTATGCAGTCCCTCCTGTCCTTCATACAATCCTGTAAATCTGTTTTTATTTGTTATGAAGATCCTGTTCAGTGGTGGTTAGACACAAAACATGATCTGGTCACTTTTTTAAAAACTTACAGTCGTTTAAAATGTAGGAGGGAATACCTAGACTATTTGCAGAAGAGGGTACATTTTCAGTCATTATTAACCATAGCATACACGACAGGGCAAGACCTTACTCAACAAATAAAAGTCCTACAGAATGATATGTTGACTTTCCAATTACAGCAATCACAACAACTTTATAACCAACATAAATTCTGTACTGTTGGGAACACATGATGTTATTTGTCCTTTTGAATATAATTCCCATCAGTCCGCCCCAAAAAATATGACGTGTCTTCTAAATTCAGAAGGGACCTTATGTTCCTTACAAACTGAGATTTGTCATATTGTAATAAAGTATACTACAGCCCTTTTTTCGCCCCTCCCTGCTATGGCTGGTAACAGTGCGACTTTGTATAGGGGGCTTGATACCCCAGCTCCCCTCACAGCTATGTCAGAACCAGGCTTGTTCTATCACAGAGCAGAATTTGACACTGGCTATTTCTTCATTACCTGTACAGAGAACTCCTGGTCTGGATGGTCTCCCTGCTGGCTTATATAAGCTGTTGGGTGACCATTTAGCCTCAGAACTTACATCTGTGTTTAATTCTCTGTTAACATGTGAATCTCTCCCTTTGTAATTTACTAAGGGTACTTTGATTTACATTTATAAACAGAAAGGTGATATCCATTCTCTAGAGAATTGGCGACCTTTATTTATGTTGAACACTGACTTTAAGCTCTTAACGAAAATTATTGTGAAGCGTTTGGTGAGGATAGCGGAGGTGGTTTTGCATCCCGCCCAATCCTGTTCTGTGCTTCAAAGGAGAATTTCTGATCATTTGATCCTCTTACGAGAATTATTTTCTCATGGCTATGCAGGTCTGGCTTCGGGACTTGTTGTTTCCGTAGATCAGAAGGCTGTTTTTGATTTGGTTAGGCATGATTTTTTATGGGAAGCACTTCATTTTCGGCATGTACCTGATGTTATGGTACGCTGGATTCGTGCTTTCTGTAGAACGGCGACTGTTGTGCCTGTAGTGAATGGTGGGATAGGACCCACGATCCCCATAAAATGGGGGGGTTCGTCAGGGCTGTCCTTTAAGCCCGTTGTTATATGTATTTTTTCTTGATGTTTTGCTCCGTCGGCTGAATACTAATTCTCAGATTAAGTCTATTTCTAGTTGTGCCTTATGCTTGCCTTATAAGGCGATCGCATATGCAGATGATGTTTGTTTTCTTGTAGCTGATGCAGCCTCAGTGGTTCATTCTCTCCATGAGTGCTCTATTTTTGGAAACTTCTCTGGTGCTGTTTTAAATTACACTAAAAGTTTGATTATTCAGGTCAGTTCAGCAACCTCTCCCTCGGACCATATTGGCCCGTTACATTTAGTTGAGGGCCCTATTCGCATTTTGGGAATTTTGTTTGGGACACAGGACTCAGATTTGTTTAACTGGACTGTTAAACTGCAACAAGGTAAACTTCAGGTGGCTTCCTGGAACCGGGGGCAGATAGGAAAAAAAAAACGTGTTTTCTTAATTAAAAAATTTGATCTCTACTTTCCATTTTCTGAGTTATGTATTCCCTATTCCACGACAGCTAGAAACTGCTGTCTTTAGCCTGTTTTTCCAGTTTCTTTGGGGTAGTAGGTTAAACCCGATAAAGCGGAATATCACTTATTTACCTATCTCTGAGGGTGGCATTTGTATGGTTAACCCTTTGTTATTTTTTTCTTGTATTTTTTTTCACTGCAAACCTTAGGCCTTTATTGATTCATGCCCAAAGGGGGTGGGAACCTTGGTTTTATGACTCTTGCAGGATTTGGTTTCATCAATGGGAAACTAATTCCTTAACTGTGTTAAGACAAACTGTTGGTATACCAACTTACATAAAACATATGTTTTTATGTCTCAAACAATGGAAGGTGTCTGTTCAGATGTTATTAAATCATTCCCATAAAGTTTTATATAAGAAATTACTCCTGACAGTTTGTGCTGTATCAGTACCCTTCGATAAGTGTCCTGGTCAACACCTCCCTTCCCTTTTGTTATTGTGGAAATGTAAGAGGGTTCCAGCCAAAATGTGGGATTTTCATTGGCTTTCATGCCATGAAAAGATTAATGTAAATCAAATCATAAACATAAGCAGTCCCAAGATAGAATGTGTTCTCGCTTATTATGTATTACAGAACTTGAAACTATCCCTCATTTATTTTTGACTGTTCCTTTAGCAAAATTGGTGGTCCTTTTGGCACAGGCATGGGATACCCCCTTGCTTTAGTTGGTTACTTATTTGAATCTTGTATACGGGTTTTTTTCTCCCCAGTGGTCAAAATGGCACCAGGACACTTTAAACCTTGTTTTTGTCTGCATTAAATGGAATATTTGGATGGTGCGTTGCATGTTTTCTTTACAGCAAAAGGACTGCTCCTATTTGGAGCTTGAAAAAAAGATTGTACAAGATTTAAAAGAAATTTATGAGCATGAACGTACTCTGTACTCAGATATGACACTTTTGGAACTTTGGAAAGCTCTTCCTTAGATCACTGACTCTGATTTTGCAGTTACCTGAATGATTGTATAATACTTATCCTGTGTTTCCTTTGTTTTGTATTATGCTTTGTGTACTATTGTACGATTTTTGTCTCAATAAAACTTTCCCCTACTCTTTTCAGTAAGTGCCATGGGATCCTTAACATCCACCTGAACTACCACCAATCCAGGCAGATGGGACCTTAGTTTAATATCTCATCCGAAAGATGGCACCTCAGAAGTACAGCACCCCTCATGCTGCACTACAGTGTCAGTACTGGGATATTAACCCAAGTGCCAGATGTGGGAACTGAACCCACAGCCCTCTGATCTCCCAGCCTCAGAGGTGAGTGTGCTACCTACTGAGCCACTGACACTGACAAATGAATGTGCAAAACCAGCCAACCAAATAATTTAAAACATTTTAAACCCTATGTAAATACATCAAATGTGCAAAACATCTATCAAATGAAAAACAGTGCAAAAAAGGATGAAAACTGATGTCAAGTGTAAATTGCATCTAGAAAACGTCCAAAAATCTAATCCATTGATTTATTATACACAAGCTGTGAAAGCAATTTCATATTGTCTACCAGCAGGTTACATCTTTGGTCCAAGTGGATCTGTCCATAGACAGAGAAGGATCTCTCCACATCAACACTTGACACCGGTATCCAGATCACTTGCAGAGCAGCTCGGGCTAGTACTGGTAACTGTGACAGCACTGCAATCCAGTACTGGCCAACACTGAAGTCCATGATGTCTGGAAGGTCTCCTATGTCCTGACCTACATACATCTCCCAGTCCTTTCGTAGTGCTGTTTGTTTTTGGTTTTTTTTACCAATTATTTTACCAGGTGAGACACACTAAGCTGAAAGCTTGTTTGCAGGTGCAACCTGGGAGCACGAGGAAGTTAAGTGACTTGCTCAGGGTCACACAGTATGCAAATGGGGGCTGTGGGATTCAAACCCAGGTCTCCAGATTTTCAGCTCAGAGCCTTAAACCACTGCGCCATACTGCCTCCACGTTATGTAGTGCAAATACACAAATGTCATTGGAGTAGTGCGTGAAGTCCCTGTTCAATTTTGAAAGATTGTAGGGGTTCAAACTACGGCAGGATTTCAAAACAATTATGGCTGGGTTTGTTTCCATGTGCTTTGCCATTTTGTTTAGTGCTACTCCAAATGCCTTTTGGAACATTGCAACCTGCTCCTACTTATTCCGTGGCCATCGAATAGTCAAGTACTCATCCATTCTTTCACCAAAGTCTTCACTCTTTGATACTCCTAACTTAAAATGCTATTTTATTTCCTGCAGTGTGTCATATATCGAAACAGCCAAGGGTTTGTCTTTCATTTGTTGAATGTCTATTGCACTGACGAGGTCATTGCAGTTTTCCGTGATGAATGCTGTTTGAATCTGCAGCTGTTGTAAACCATTCTTGGAAAAGTTTTTTCAATGAATTTATTGAGTTGCAATCACTTGTTTCATCCTGGAAAAAGTCTCTTAAGTACTGAACGTAAAGTGAGTGGTACTTCACTTTTTCAAACTACTTGTTCCAATGGGTTGAGACAGGAGAAGGAAGTAACACTTTTCTTTCTACATCTCACCCCTCCAAGAATGCCAAGTACTCTCTCTCTTCCATTTGGGTGACTGCTGGAATGCATATTTAAAAGTGCCACAAGTTTATTGACTAGTTCGAAATGGTCAATCCATGTGTCTCCTACCAAGGACAGAACATGTGCCCAGCAACCCACATCGATCACATGGTCACAAATAAGACCATGTACAACATCTTTAAAGGGGAAGTAAACAGTACAGGGCTTACTCAAATTGTGACAGCACAAGATGAGACCATTCAAACAAGGCACTAGGCTTAGCTGTAGGTTTCAGGAGTCCTGAGATATGAATATCAAATTATATGTAAATGAAAACAAAGCAGCAGCCATTTCATGTAATCTTAAAAGAGGAAGTGATGTCACTGAGGGGCCAGCTCTATGTTGTTAATTACAACTTGCCCTCAGTGACATCACTTTCTGTCTCAGTATATCATGAAATGGCTGCTTCCTTGTTTTGCTTTACATGGTGTTTAGATATTCATCTCTCAGGACTCTTGACACCTACAAACAAGTTCCATACCTCATGTGAAATATATTTTTATGGGCTTTCACAATTTGAGAGACCCCTGGAATGTTTACTTCTCCTTTAAAGCATTTCAGCATATACTTTGCATTGTCACTTGTGAAGGCAACTACCTGGTCCATCTTAACATCATATGTCTACAGTGTCTTTAACATGCTTTGTGCTGTCATCTCGGTTGTATCTGCAGTTATCGATTTGCTGCCCTGCATAACAAAAATTATGCTGAGTACACAGCAGAAGTCTGTATCAGTCATTTAATTGCACATTACTGAGAATGTCTTCCCTTTCAAAAGTTATGCAATTCCCTCCTCCATTTCTTGTTTCAGTTTGGGTAAGCAGTTCTGCCTTAAGGTGTCCGCCTTTGGGAGTGCACCAATTTGTTTAATGTTTTGCCCCATCCACTCTCTTAAGCACATTTGATCCAATTTTTCAATGGGAATGTTTGCACCACACCAGGCCCTCAATACTACCAACATGGTTTCCTCCCATGCTGCAGCTGCAGAAGTTGTTGAAGTAAAGCTAGTGTGAAGTGTCACCTGTCTGTTGGTATTCTTCTGGTTTGCATTCTTTGTATGTTTTTTACTTCTGCAGTGATCCACCACTGTATCCTTCCTCACATAGTCAACTAGGTGATCACAAAAGTGACAAAAAATCTTCCCGCCATCCTCATACATGTAATTTGCCTTAAACTGCAATGCAAGGTCTTTAGCAGTGACGCTGGAACTTTTAGCCATTTTGCTTGGTGTTGCCATTTTGATGTGTAGTGTGGACAACTCCAAAGAACTAGAAGTTGACAATAGTTTGAGATATTAAAAATAGCTTCAGAATGACTCCATAAAGCTTTCCGAACTACAACAGTAAGGATAAAAATCCCACAGCCAATTCCTGCCCATGCACGTGAGTCTGGAGGAGCAGCTACAGTAAATACGCTGACCTCAGCAGATCCCAACAATCCATACTCAAAAAAAAATCAAGAGAAGAATACTAGTATCAGAATCTCACTGCTATTCCATGATCAATCCATGGATGACAGACTAGAGAAGCAGCTACAGAAATTATGATGACCTCAGTCTGTCACAGGCTTAACTAGAATACAAAACTAAGATAATATTCACATTTCAATATAGCGCCAGTCACAGCTGATGAGTTTGAATGAGCAGCAGCAGAAATCATGATGACCCCAGCAGTCATCACAATCTACTACACCATCAAGTGTCTAACGTCACCATCAGCCTCTATCCCTGAACACAGATGATAGTCGGGAGGGGCAGCAACAATAAACACACTGACCTCAGCAGCTCACAGTATATACAAAGATATCGAGAGAAGAATACCGGCATCAGAATCTTACTGCTAATCCATGATCAATCCATGGATGACAGATGGGATGAGCAGCTACAGAAATCATGCTGACTTCAGGAGCTGTCACAGATTAACTAGAACACACAAAGAGAATGTTGACATGAAAATATAGTGTCGGTCACAGTTGATGATGAGTCTGAAAGAGTAGCAGCAGAAATCATGATGACCGCAGCAGTCATCACAATCTACTACACCATTAAGAGTCTAACCACCATCAGAATATATCTGAGCACAGATGAGTTGGGAGGAGCAGCTACAGTAAATATGCTGATCTCAGCTGCTCACAACATAGCTATAGTAAACATACATACAAAAATACTGAGAGAAGAATACCACCATCAGAATCAAACTTCTAATCCATGGTCAATCCATGCTGTATGGAAGATGAGAGGAGCAGCTACAGAAATCAAGTTGACCTCATAAGCCATCACAGCTCAAAACAGCAATTCTGAAAATAAATACTTTATTCCTTTATTGCACAGGTGACCATCGTGTATCCCCTATTTATATTACGAATGAGAACCACAATACGATTGCAACAAACTGTACCATTTCAAAACAGCAAGAAGGACACAACTCGGCAGACAGGTAAGCAGCACTTCCAAGGTTTGAAGGTACACTGTCCTAAAAGAAAAAAAAAACATTGAGACCAAAATCTGGTGCACAAACGCAGCATTCAAAAAAGATTAAACACATTTGTAGGCCACTTATTGTAGGACACAGTTCAGTGATTTAAAAAATGAACAGAGGCAGTCAAGCCAGTGGAGTGTGTGAGCGTGTGTGTGGTGTGTGTGTGTGTGTGTGTGTGTGTGTGTGTGTGTGGTTGGGGTGGCGGGGCAAGGTACGGCCACAAAACAAAATGTATTCCTGTCCCAAACAAAAAATATAGTATGCTGTGCAAGTAAACTAATTATGCCAGACAGGTGGAATAATAATGTGTAGACCTGTTGAAAGTGCAGATCTACTAAATGAAATAATTGCACTGTACATATTTTTGCAAGGGTTAATTGCTTACATGTTACCATGGGTTGCTTGAATTACATAAAAGGTTATGGAGAAATGTTGTGTACAGGGCCACCTGTTGGCTCAGAGTGTAGCACACTATGTTACTGTGCCAGTGACTTGGGTTCAGGAACAATCTCTGGGAGCTAGCTGGGCAGCACAAAGATTGGGGCAGGAGCAGCCATGTCACACACTACCACTCTGGGTTTGGGAAGGCATAGCGCAGTGTTCTGCCAACATGAGTGACACCTTGTGATGGTCTGTGGAGCCTTCTCTCACAAGGGGTTCCCGTGCATGTCATGGCCTGATGAGGTTACGTAGTGTATCTGGAGAAGTGGGTTGGCCTGAAAAATAAGTCTTGCAATATCTTTTCTATTCTGTTTATTCCACTTCCAAAGGGACCTGTATGAAAAATGAGGATTCAAGTTCACAGTCACAAAAAGGGAAATTTATTTTAGAAAAAAAATATATGTTAAAGAGTGTCTATAAATATATAAATGATATACTCTGGGGACCTCACGAGTGGTATAACCAGCATGAGTATATAGACATTAACCCTGACTAAACCACCCCCTTATCATTCCTGTCTTGTCTTCATTCTTGATTCTGATCCAAGCTGGTGCATGGCCCTCTCCCTCCCCCCCATTCCCTCTTCTGTTGCCTCTCTCACTCTCCTCCTTTTACCCCCCCCCCGGTCCTTCACTGATCCTGCCTCTGTCTGGCCCTCTCCCTTCTACTTCATCCTCGCTTCTCTCCTTCATCCTCTCTTCTCTCCTACATTCGTCTATCCACTGCTCTTGTCCCAGTAATATACTCACTCTCCCTTCCCCCTGCACCCCCTGTCTATTCCCATTCGTCAGGTTCCTCATTTACCTCTGCACCCCACGGTTCATACTCTCCCCATTTGCCTCTGATCTATTCTCCTTCCTTCCCCTCCCCGCCCTACTGCCCATACTCTATCTCCCGACCTGTGCTTCAGGTCCCATTTGTTCTTCATGGTGCCTGAGAGTCCCCAGTCCCTTCCCTATGGCTTCTGTCACACCATCTTTTCACTGTTACTGACTTATCTATATCACTGTTAGCCCAATTGCTTATCTGAAAACATATTTAGCACTTATCCTGCATTTTCCTTACAATGTATTATCCATGTTCATTTTTGATCATGCCTGTGTATCATTATTTCTGTGTATTACCCTGTTATCATGTATTTGTGTTCACCCAGGTCCACCTTGAAAAGGAGCTCTGCTTAATGGTGTTTGCCTGGTTAAATAAAGATTTTGATTGATTGATTGATTATCACATAAGGTCCCCTATGCACATTTCATTTATGCACTAGGAATAGCATAGAACCATGATAGATTTGTTTTAGTTTTTTCCAAAATAACATTTCTAAAACAGTTTTTTTAACTAGTGTTACTGTGCATTCTCCTATCCCAAGTGCCACGGCCATAGCCATGGATGTGAAGTCAGGATGACAAGCTTATGCTGTGATGTGGCAGTTCACTGGTGCCGCAGAACTTCAGCAGAAATTGCAAACCACCACCGCAGAAGTTCTGTATGAAGAACCCTCATGGAGCTCTGTCTCAACCCCACCCAGGTGGAGACGAACTGGGAGAGGGGTCTCATGTTCCACCTCTACCCCCATGCTGTACCTTTCTGATTTCATTGGGATCCTCCAACCAGGCTCCAGGCACCAGTGGGTGAGAGCCATCACTTGCTCTTGCTGGTGTCGCACTGTGGCAAAGTTGTTTTCTGATGTACACCCCCTCCCCATGCACCAACATCCATCACTTCTCCCCCCATTATGGCTCGGGTATGCTATGTTTCTGGCTTCTGCCAGAGGCCAGTCATGCCCGGGGTCATGTGTCCACCCACCAGAGATAAGCAGCCTGTGGATCGCTGAACTCCTGCCCGCCTGCTCACAGCAGATGACCTAGACTCATTCTAAACCCAGGTCAATGTGTCATGAGCGTTAGCAATACCACTGCACCAGCAGCCTATCCAGAACTTAGCATGCATCTTCATTATCTTGTGGCAAATATAAAACACGAAGGCCATACCTTTTACAGATGATGATTAAGTAGAAATCAGGAAGTACTAATACTACTTTATACCAGTGTGGTTCGGCCACATCTTGAATATTGTTCACAGTTCAACAAACTCCATACAATAAGAGGCAACAAACTCATAGAAAGTATACAGAGAAAATGTACTAAAAAAACAGAACACTTGAAAAACCTAGACTATAACATGAGGCTTAGAAATCTAAATATATATTCAGCTGGATACAGGCAGACTTGTGGTGGCCTATATTTGGCATACAAGGCTGTTAAAAATGATTATTTAGAGACCAACCATGGTCTATCTTTGAGTGAAGTCAAAGCAAATACAAGAAATAATGGTTATAAACCTAAAGGTGAGTTACTGAGAACTAACAAAAGAAGGAATTATTACACACAGAGAATAGTGAAAATATGGAATAGCCTACCATCATATGTAGTCTCAAGCCCCAATATTGATTTATTTAAAAATCAATTGGATGAATTTATAGGTAACACAAAATATGAATACCACCAATAGTGAGGTGGAGAATTCTTCAAAGGGCAAAATTGCCTACTGAGCTCATATAGCAACCTATGAACCTATTATTTGCAGTTGAAAATCAAGAAGGAATACTAAGTCTACAATCTGGAAAAAAGAAAATCATTATTATCCAACAAAATCACCCTCACTGTCCTCTCCCCCACACACCCTCACCCACTTATAAGTCACAAAGAGTTACCTTAGGCAACATGAAAAAGGAACAAGAAAGCAAACTGTACCTTTGAAAAATGAAAAGGATTTGCAGCACCAGATCAAGTTCAGCAGCACTTTTCAGACCTAAAAACATAAGTTAAAGAAGTAATACAATAACATCACCTCTAGAACAACCCACATCGCCCAACAAATTCATGTTGATATTTTTCCTGTGAACACGAGAAATAGTAAACACCTATGTAGACATGCCATCTGCCTCCTCCACCATGAGTCGGAACCTAGCAGTTCTGCAGGAGGCCACCAGGGCTGAGGCATCACCGATAGCCATGGTTGTAGCCACCTACCCTGAAAACCAAGTACATAAGCAGGGGGTCCATGGAGGTAGGGTCTTATAGTGATGGCCCCACTTGCCATCAAAATGCCCCAGCCCCTAGTCATCACCACCCACCGGAAAACACATCTTTGTCCCAAACTGCCCATGGTGTGTAAACAAACATTTAAAAACAGACCTCCATCTTTTTGCATTTTGACTTTAGGTAACCATGGCAGGGTGTACCAACAAAACCCAGTGCCACTGACGATGATGCAGGTACCCTCAATTCATCCCTGTCACTCATGGGCAACTCCTTACTGGCAAAGACACTGTACTCTCAGTACCTGCCACCAGGGACAAAGTCTTCAGCCAGGGTTGGAGTCAGTATCCCTGTAAGTACCTATTTTCTGTTTTAATCTCGGCTCATGGTGGAGCCTATTCGTGGCAGCACAACTTACCACCAACACTCCAGACCATCATTCACCAACTACCTGAAAATAAACACTACCTGTAATAACCCTGACCAAGAAAGTGAACCAGACACAAAAACTTACTTTTTCAGTGGAGCAGCAGCAGAAAATCACAGGACCTGTTGCTATTAGCAGGTCTGTGACTCAGGCATCTGCATCAGTCAATAGCCCAGAGTTGGGTGGGAGCTGATCAGCAGTAAGATCAGTAGCAGCGCACAGCCTTGAAAGGACCGAGAAATTACTTCAACGTCCAACTCCAGTCAAGATAGCAATGGTGGTTTTTCCACAATCATCAGTGTTCAACAGCAGCAGAATTACAGCCCTCAACCTCTCAGGAGTGACAGCCACCGATGCAGCCCTGATGCCCCCACCCCTCAGGTGTGATGGCAACTGATGTAGCCCTAATGCCCCCACCCCTCAGGTGTGATGGCAACCAGTGCAGCCCTGATGCCCCCACCCCTCAGGTGTGATTGCAAACAGTGCAGCCCTGATGCCCCCACCCCTCAGGTATGATGGCAACCAGTGCAGCACTGATGCCCCAACCCCTGAGGTGTGACGGCAACCAGTGCAGTACTGATGCCCCCAAGCCTCTGATGTGACTGCAACCAGTGCAGCATTGATGCCCCCACCCCTCAGGTGTGATGGAAACCAGTGCAGCACTGATTCCACCACCCCTGAGGTGTGATGGCAACCAGTGCAGCACTGATGCCCCCACCCCTCAGGTGTGACAGCAACCAGTGCAGTACTGATGCCCCCACCCCTCAGGTGTGACAGCAACCAGTGCAGCACTGATGCCCCCACCCCTCAGGTGTGACAACATGCCCCCACCCCTCCAGTGTGATGGCAACCAGTGTAGCACACATGCCCCCACCCCTTGGGTGTGATGGTAACCAGTGTAGCACTGATACACCCACCCCTCGGGAGTGACGGCAACCAGTGAAGCACGCATTTCCCCACCCCTCAGGTGTGATGGCAACCAGTGCAGCACTGATGCCCCAACCCCTCAGGTGTGACGGCAACCAGTGCAGCACTGATGTCCCCAACCCTTCAGGTGTGATGGCAACCAGTGCAGCACTGATGCCTCCACCCCTCAGGTGTGATGGCAACCAGTGCAGCACGCATGCCCCAACCCCTCAAGTGTGATGGCAGCCAGTGCAGCACTGATGCCCCCACCTCAACACCAAACAACAGACCTTCCCCCTGCCCTTGGGGGGACTGGCTGTGTCACAGACCAGGGTGTTATGTGAGGACAGGCCACACAGAACATCTTGCTGAACCACACAGTAATGTGAAATTATTACATACACATTAAGATTTTTGTAAATATTTTCTACTGTAGGATTGCATACCTCCCAACAGTCCCCATGTTTGACAGAGAGGACCCAATTTTAGAAGGCCAGCAATGACCAAACAGTAGCATTGCACAGACCAAGCGGACTGGCATACATGTTGGAAAAAAATGGTTCTGTGCCACTCTGCCCCTCCACTCCTCCCTCCTCCATCACCAGAGGCCGGAACCATTCTTTTCCAACATGTGTATCAGTTGGACAAACCCGTTCCTCCACCAACCAGCAATGACAAACCATAGGAGGATGGCACGGACCCAGAAGACTGGTATACATGTTGGAAAAAAATGGTTCTGTGCCACTCTTCCCCACCACTCCTCCCTCTTTCATCACCAGAGACCAGAACTATTTTTTCCAGCATATCTACCAGTTGGCCAAGCCCATCCCTCCTCCAACCAGCAACGACCAACCACGGGAGGATGGTGTGGACCCAGTGGACTCAAATACATGTTGGAAAAAAAATGGTTCTGTGCCACTCTGCCCCTCCACCCCTCCCTCTACCATGACCAGAGGCCAGAAACATTTTTTTGAAGCATGTGTACCAGTCGGCCAAGCCTGTCCCTTCACCAACCAACAACAACCAACCACGAGAGGAAAGTATGGACCCAGCAGACTGGCATACATGTTGGAAAAAAATTGATCTGTGCCACTCTGCCCCTCCAACCCTCCCTCTTCCATCACCAGAGGCCAGAACCATTTTTTCCAGCATGTGTACCAGTCGGCCAAGCCCATCCCTCTGCCGACCAGCAACGACCAACTTCAGGAGGATGGTACGAACCCAGTGGACTGGCATACATGTTGGAAAAAATGGTTCTGTGCCACTCTGCCAGTCCACCCTTCCCTCTACCATGACCAGAGGCCAGAAACATTTTTTTGAAGCATGTGTACCAGTCGGCCAAGCCAATCCCTCCGCCGACCAGCAATGACCAACCACGGGAGGATGGCACAGACCCAGCGGACTGGCATACATGTTGGAAAAAATGGTTCTATGTCACTATGCCCCTCCACCCCTCCCTCCTCCATCACCAAAGGCCAGAATCATTTTTCCAGCATGTATACCAGTCCTCACTGCCTGTCCCTCCACCAAACATTATAGATAAGCCTGCTCATGCACCCCCCCACCCATCTTCCCTCCCTTGCTTGTTTTCATATTCAAAGAGTAGCAGGGCTATCCCCCCAAAAACAAAAAACCTACCAGACTATGGAGACAGGCACGTAGCAAGGCAGTTGTCCTGTGCCAGAAGCTGGCAAGGCATGTAAGGTCAGCTCAGCAGCACAAATCTGGCAGGGCACAGTGCTGGGAAAGCAACATTACACTCCCATACCCACCACACTAGTCCACCATCTCACACCACGATGACAGAAAAGAGTGAACACTAATCCCACCCCAATGGACCAGAGTGGACACTTTCCCCACCCAGATGGACCAGCCCAGACAGTATCCTTACCCCGATGGACCAGCCTGACCAATAACCCCCACCTCAAAAGACCAGCCTGGACAATATCCACACACTGATGGACCAATCCAGACACTATCAAAACCCAAACAAATCCTGAAAAATACCGCGAAAATCAAATGGGTGGAAAACAGCCGTGCAGCACCACACAAACAGGGCAGCTAATCCCAAGCAGTAATAGAGCCAAGCATGCAGTGGTGGGCAGCAATACCTTCCCACCAACAGTTTAATCTGTATCAGCAAATGAAGAAAGAATACAGTCCACAAGAGATTATTTCAAGCACAGTTGCCAGGACTGCTGTTTATTATATCAAAGTTCAGTTCAGTTCAAAAGGTGGGTACAGCAGGACCTTCTGCAAACAATGGAAAACCCTAGCGCCTCGACTCTCATGAGTCTTCAAAGGGGGTGTAGCATACAAACATTAGATCCAATATAAATCAGTGACTCATTAATAATAATGAGGAAATCCAACCAGCAATTTAAAGTGCAAGTTCAAAGACATTCACCGAAACAATTTGAAGTGCAATAACAATTTCACTACAAACCCTATAAAAACAAAGCATACACTACAAAATTATCATAAATTAGTCAATGCTAAATATGCAAAAGCTAAATTATTGTCTTTATATTATTCAAGCACTTACAAAGCACATTTACATGTTTTTAGATTTAAAAGATCATTCCCAGATCTGAGTTCATTCAAAATCCTATTTTGGGAGAGAAGAAAAGAGAAACATGATTTATGGTGTGAACACAATAATATCATTATTAGATATATATCAAGAGTAAATAGCACTGTTTTCAGTAGAGGTTCTGCACCAATAAAAAAGCACATGATTTAGCAACAAAATAAAACCTATTTGCGCTAAACATTGGATAACATTACAACTCTATTACTTCCATTATAAGGGACCCTGTACAGAAAACGGCAAAGCTAACACAAGCAACATCATGGATATGAGAAAATTATTTTTTAAGAAACGGCCCAATATCCCATTTGTCATTTAGACCATTAGGTTCAACACAGTTCATTTTAAAGATCCTCATACTCTCTTGTTGGAGTAGAAGATTAGACCTATCACCTCCCATGGGTAAAGGTGCAACATGCTCTAAGCCCATAAAACTCAAATCGTTTGGTGATGAGTTGTGGAAAGGCATAAAGTGTGTGCCCACTGGTGTATCCTGTCAGTGTTGCATATAGATCTAACGTGTTCTTGAATCCTTTGCTTAACTGGTCACACAGTCTTGCGATATACAACATATTACAGGTACACCAGAGGGCATACATGACATTAGGGGTGTCACAAGTTATAAGTTCTCTCACCTCTATTTTTTTTATTTGATTCCTTAGGGTGAGAAAAAAAGTCATGGGTATTAGTCCCATACTTACAGATGTTACACCTCTTGCATGTGAAGAAGCCTTTTGTTCTTTTTGCGAGCCAGGTTTCTCTTAGGACAGTTTCAGTTTTTTTTTCTCTCCACCATGGACCACCTTATCTTTGATACTTTGGGCGCTACAAAATATGATCTGTGGTTTAGCACCCACTGCATTTTCCACTTGTTCATCACCCAATAAAATTGGCCAGTTGTGGAAGATAATATTACCTGTGTGCCCTGCCATGTGATTGTATCCTGTAACAAAAGTGCAGTAAGATTCTTTATTTCCGTTACCATCATTTCGTTTCAGAGTGTGGGCCCTATAAATCTTTTTAACCTTCTCATAGGTGTTTTCCAACATCTGTATATCGTATCCCCTATTTCAAAATCTTTCTATAAGCTCTCTCGATTGCATATCAAAATCAATATCTGAGCTGCAGTTTCTTCGAATCCATAAAAGTTGGCTATAAAGGATAGATTCCTTCAGGTTAGGGGGATGGGCACTCTCTGCATGTAAGACTGCATTTGTCGCCGTTTCTTTTCTGAATGTCCTTGTTTTTATGCAGAACAGATTTCCTGTGTGGATGTCAATATCCAAGTTTATATCTAAGAAGTCAAGGGATTTCTGATTAAACTTGAATGTAAATTTCAGGTTCAGATCATTCTTATGCAGAAGGGTGATGAATGCATTAGCCTCACTCTCATCCCCTTTCCAGATGCAAATGATATCATCAATAAAACAATACCATTTGACAATGTTTTTGAAGAAAGGATTAGTCTCTTTGTTCAGTACTATGTTTTCTTCCCAACTTCCCAGGAAGAGATTCGCATAGCTGCTTGCCGCCATATAGGCACCCATAGCTGTGCCACATTTTTGCTCAAAAAATGCTCCCTCGAACTCAAAATAGTTATGTGTAAGGATAACGTTTAATGCTTCTAAAATAAAGCTACTTGGTATTTCATCTCCTTCCTGGTAGAGATCTAAATATTTTTTAGTTGCTCTTAGCCCATCTGTATGACGTATGCTGGTATATAGAGCTTCCACATCTATTCCCAGCCAGCTGTAACCTTGTTCCCACTTAAAACCATTCAATTTTCTCAACAGGTCAGAAGTGTCTTGAATGTGTGAAGTTAGGTTATTGACAAGTGGTTGCAAAAAGAAATCTATGAATTTGCCCAAATTTTGTGTTAGAGAACCCACCCTGAGATAATAGGGCACCCAGGTGGACTTTCTTTGTTTTTGTGCACTTTAGGCAATGCATATAAATTAGGTACTCTAGAAAATTCCTTCCACAGAAAACCAAATTCAGCTTCAGTTATTTGGGAATCATCAACTGCCCTTCTAAGAAGAATACTTAGCCCTTTTCTATATTCAGAAGTAGGGTTTGAGGGGAGTCTTTTATAGTTTGTGTCATCTTGTAACAATTTCCAAACCATTCCTTCATAGAATTCTTTACCCATTATCACGATGTTACCACCCTTATCAGCTGGCTTTATTATTATTGTAGTATCCTTGCCAGAGGCGCCGAGTCATATGGGCCTGTGGGACAGTGGCCCCAGCAATATTTTTTGAGCTGGGCTGAGCCCCAGCAATATTTTGCCACATGCTGCCTTTTCAAGGCATTTTTTTCCCCTGGTTTCTGTGCACGTGCCCACTGATATGACCACACCTCCCACGCCTCCCCAGCTGTTTAATTGGGCTATTGAGGCCCGACTGGCATTATATTTAAAATTCGCGCCTTTGCACCTTTATTTTGATTTGCTGATCTCCTTCCCCCCCTTCCCGGAAAGGTTCACAGGTTCAGTGGCCCTTATTTTTTCAAACTTGCCACACATGATTGGTGGGGGGGGCCTTGTATTGGGCGCGATGTACGTGCGTCCATCCATCAGGGTGATCGCGTGGGTGTATGTGAGGACTCGAGCCTGAGAAAACAGAAAAAGAAAGACTGGGGGTTTTGTGTGCCTGGAGTTGGCAGCAGTCATCCTGGACACCAGAGGGGAGGAGGGATCAGGGCTGCAAGACCATTTGGAAGAGTGGAGACTCATCCGGCTGAGCAGGGGACAACAGAGGGTGGCAGCCAGCCAGGGAAAAGTGTGTGACATGTGTGGCGGGTACTGGTAGTACTGTGGTTCAGCTCGGGGGGCCAGAAAGGAGTCCATGAACCAGGCGGGTTGTGGTTAGTCGGGTGACTAGGTCGGGCAGCCACCAGCAGCTGCATAAAGAAGAGGAGTAGGACACGGTCTGAATCGGAGGTGAGCCAGCCAGGACCCAGCCCCAGTCAGGAGAAGCAGAGGAGCAACCACTTTCCACCCACCCAGAGAGAGTAGCAGGACTGGTGGAACCCCTGTCAGGACAGGATCAGCAGCAGCAAGCCTGACAAAAGTCCACCAGGCAGCACTAAGCAAGCAGCAGAGAGCAGCACCGGGTGGTGGTAATGTATGCACTCCTCCCCCCACCAAGAGATACTTGGTTGTACACACTGGTATTACTTTACATTTGTCACATTTTGCCAGCTCATTATAAATTATTGCAAGTTGGTAAAAATGGTACCTGCTTGCACTTTGTTTAGTATTGTATTATTTTGTTTGTCTCTGCTGTATTTCTTTCCACCATGTACCCCACCCCCCCGGTTACATCTGGAATTAAGCTCTGGATTAGTGAACCACTCCTAACTGATACCATATTTCTATTCAGTGAATGCACTGGTATATTTAATGGGTTCATGATGCACTTGCAGGAAAGCTCTGTACAGTGGTGTACACTATCCAACCCCTGGCATCGATGGCACTGTGTTTATAGGAAAACAGAACACAGTTCTAGACTCCCTCTCCCAGTGTGATCCCTGTTAGATTGTAAATAACTAACCTGGTGTGGTGCCAGTGACACCCCCAAACTCACCTGATTCTCATTGGACTGTAAATATCAAATTAAATTCGTCTGTGGCCCCCATGGTATACCCCCCCACCCCATCTCCTCACTGGAATGTGAATAAATCTCAGTGCTATTTCTAATTCTAAACTAATGCTGTAGGTACTAGGCAGTCTTATTTACCTTGCTCCTGGTCCTCCTGCCCCCCAAAAAAACAAAAGACAATACCAGGGACAGTGACTGGCATAGACTGTTCCATGACCTCTTTATCTGGACAGCATCTGCCACATGCAAGTACCTGTATCACTGTATCTCTCTGTATAACAATACAGTACTTGTGGGGAGAAATTAAAAAACAAATCTTGATCTTCCATATACATCCCACAAGTACTGTGTTGCTATAAGGAGAGGTATAGTGATATAAAGTCTTCTGTATTACAGAGGCAGCTGGCCACAGAAGTGAATGGTCTGTGCCAGTTGCCATCACTGGCACTGGGGCCTAGGGGGGGAAGAAGACTGTGTGGTGGTGGTGGGGGGCACTCGACTACCAGGGATCTATGGTATTATCAAAGATAAAGCTTTGGGATTTGCAACAGGGCTCCAATGAGTGGTACTACTGGCACCAAGGAGGATGTTGTTCCTTATTTGCAGTCTAATGAGGATGAAGACAGGAGGAGCGATTTAGCTGTGTTATTTTCTATTCACAAACAGCACAGTAGATGGGGAGTCCTCTACACAGCCCATCAAGGATTAAGCAAGGGGAGGACATGGTATAGGGAAGTCAAGGTTAAGGAGAATGCACTTATCATGAACAAATGGTAGGAGAGAGTCAGCCTGGTATTAATACTACTTAGTTAATGCATCAATGGCTGTGGGCTATTAAAAAACTAAAGCCTCACCCATGGGACAGGATATGAACTATTGCTAGTCTGTAGAAGCTTCACAGTCATATAGCTGACTGTTTCAGCAATTATATTATTTTGAAGTGTTTACTGTTTATAATTTGTAGAACCAGATGTGGAGGATTTACTGAAGTTGCCATTTTCCCCTACATCCAGAAAGTGTTATCAATTTTGTAAGGAATATGCTGCAATTTATCTGTTGCCATATGTGCATGCCATGCCAGAAGACCCTTTGCTTGGCTGGCTGATCTTGCTTGATTTACTATTTAAAGAGGCTCTTCCAGTTCAAAACACAGGCATAAGAAACTTGGAAGTCTATGTACATTAGAGGATTTTTTAAAGAGGTTAGAAAATAATAATTAAAAAAAGTTGCTATTTTAAAAAACTGTTCTGGAAATGTATTTTGTTCTGGGAATTGCTGATTGCATTACTGCTGAAAGAGGTCAGTTTCGGAAAGGGGCCAAGCTGTTCTGAAAGTTTAGTTTGGGTGATGTAACTGGCACTGTCGGGAAAAGTCAAGGAACTAGTGTCTAATGGGGTGAGAACTTGGACTGCACAGAGGGGATGGAACTGTGTAGATTATTGGGTACATGTAGGAAGCTTGCCATAAAAGCTTCTTGAATATAGCACTTTTTTGTTCACATGCCTTATTTTCATGCTTGTGGTTGGGTTGTCAGTTCACTTCAGTGTGGGGGGGGTGTCAGCCTCTCACACCCCCTTTTTTTTTGTTTTTTTACAGGGGGGGTGTTGGGGTGAAGCCCCCACCCAACTCAAATAAAGTAATAAAAAGTAACTGAATGGGCAATTTAGCCAAGGACTTGTGCCTGCTGATCTTACTTTGAGGAGGACTCTTGCAGCAGACCACACTGATAGGACTGAGTCGCCAGGAACCAGGACTGCATGTAAAGTAATTTTGGTTTTGTCTGTTTATTTGAGTTGTGAGGCTTGGCCCCCTCACTCACCTTCTGTTTTTTTTTTTAAAGCGGGTTGTGGGGGGCCATAGCCGCCCAACTCAATTAAACTAATGAAAAGTAAAGGAACAGGTGATTGGATCAAATGATGTAACTTGAGCTCTACACTCCTATGCAAGCATACTCGATAATTTACACTATTGCTAAACTGAGCCTGTCATAACATTTTTAAGTGGTGTGGAGGTGTGAAAGTTGGGAAATGAGTTACAGTGAGCCTCTGCCTGCCTTCCCAATTTAACCCAGAGTCTGTGGTGAGCAGTCGCTGCCAGACAGGGTGGACTGAGGTTTGGGGGGGCTGCCTGAAAGTTGATGAAGGGGGGCCCACCCACCCTGGATTCCTTGAAAATCAGGTGAGTATGGTGAAAGGTGACAGACTCATCAGTATTCCATTCCACATCATGGAGTATACTGCATAGGCATCTATGCACAACTGGTGTGTTCTGCCTCACAGGGGTTCCAAGGTCAGTATGAATCAGAACCCTGAGGTGGCAGAACACACTGGTTATGCATAAAGTTGCTCATCCTGTATTTTTATAGCGTAAAGTATTATGTAAAATGTGTGCATTGTGTTTTTTCTCTTTCGTAGTGAAACAATCTTGTGTAGTCTCTAGATGTTCTAGATTGCTGGTCTACCACAGAAGAGTACAATCACATTCCCTGACCACTGACTGTGAGAACAGACTTTTTTAAAGGATGGATTCCTATGCAGAACACTGCTCTACTATACTCTATAATAGGAATATGATACCCTACTCCTGTGTTTGCATCTTACATTTACTCACAGGGCACATCATATTTCTAAAACATCATAAAAACAAAGATTTATAGAGTTTAGAAGGTTGCCAGGTACCTAGTATGGGGACATCAATACTCTCAACTATTTGTTATTACCTTTCTCATAAGTCCTTAGAAAATGTGGCTAAAGCCAGTATTAGTAGCACATTAGGAGCACTACTGACCTCCTGCATCCTGCTGAGGCCATGGGTTTGAATTTCAGCACTGCTGCCAGGTGGACAGGCACAGGCTGTGAACTTAGTTATGTCCAGATGAGATGACCATGTGGTAAACAGTCACTCACCTCAGTAATATGTGCAGAGAGGGCAGATACCCATTGGTACTGACATCTGGAAGTGGCGGTAGTAGTCACAGGTCAGGTGTTGGCTCAGCGTTCGTTGTGGGTCAGTGAACAGCAAAGCTGTGATGTACTGCCTTAAACTGCTTCATAGAAATGAAGGCCATTTGTCACCTAATAGGTATTTGGATTGCTACAAAGGTATGGTGAGATGTGTGTGGTTATGGGTGTGTGTGTGTGTGTGTGTGTGTGTGTGTGTGTGTGTGTGTGTGGAGTCTGAAGACTGACTTAAGGTCTGTGGTGGCTGTAGCTAGAGAAAAACAGGGTAGACTAGAGTGGCGATGGGGTCTTTGTATGCTGACATCTTCTATGTTTGCATGTTTAATTAGTTTCTATGATATGTCTTTATGATATGTGGCCCAGGCAGAATTCTGATGTCCAGTCCAGCAGTGACAATACTTTCAAAGTTTTCTCATTGGGAGTATTCCTGAATTTTATTTTATTTTTTTGTGGATATGTTATATAATCTAGATGTGCCAGGTTCTTTTTTGCCAATAACAGAAACAGCATGCAGGAGGCAGCACGGGTGGGGGAAAATGGAAATAGCCAGGTGGGAGACTAGCGCTGTTTCAGAAAGTTTTACTGACACTGAAAGTTCACGTCATTAAATTGCAGTTTGGAAGACAGCCACAAGCAGGAAAAGGGATATGGACCAAGAGTATGTGGAAAGTGTTGAGGTACCTACGCTAAGTTCTTTTTTTTTTTTTTACTTTTATTTTAAAATAAAGTTGAGGCTTGATTGTTTTTTTTTCATCTGCCAAGGGGAAAGGGGAAGACTAGCCACTACTTTACAGCACATGCCAGTACTGGGCAGAGCAGAACTCAAAGAGCAGATATCCATTCATTACTGAATAGTTGCTCTTTCAGTTACAAGTTAATTAAAGAAGTTTAATATGTATACACTTGAGGAGAGGAGGGAGAGTGGGGACATGATAGAAACTTTCAAGTACATCAAGGGAATCAACAGAGTCCAAGATGGTAGCATCTTTCAGAAAAGAGATGTGCAAGAACAATGGGACACAATCTGAAGATGGGGGGGCAGCTCAAAGGTAATGTGAAGAAGTATTTTTTCACACAGAGGGTTGTAGATGCATGGAACAGCCTTCCTGAGCAGGTAGTGGAGTCAAAAACAGTGGAGGAATTCAAGAATGCATAGAACAGACATAAGGCAATTCTAGTGGGGGGTAGGAGGAAGTAGGCTGTTGGTTAAGTAGGATCTGCAGCCTGTGCATTAGGTAGGGAATTGGGCAGACTAGGTGGGCCAAGTGGTCCTTATCTACCGTCAAATTCTATGTTTCTATGTTAAGTTGCTGTAGCTGAGGTACATTGCTGGGGAAGTCACTTGGTCGCTAAAGAGAAAGTCTGACTGGGTCTTTCCTGTTGCTAATCAAGTGGGGAAAATTGTGGCTGCTCAGTTTGTGGTGCCCAATGATACCCTGAGTAATGTGGTACCCCAAACTGGCACTGTTTTTTTCACCAGGCACTAGTGAAAAATAAATGCATGCCTGACGATGGCTTTCAACCAATCAGCATGCTTTATGTTTCAAGCCAATTTTCTAATAGTGTAACACTGACTATGCTACAGAGAATAATGTTGTTTTGTCACGAGTTTGCTGTCTTGTTCTGTAGATGTGCTAGGCTTCTTTCATGGAATGCTGGAAGCTGAAAAGAAAAAGGCTTTTAAAGAGTATTTTCAATTTTTTTCTCATACCTGAGATCAGGGGCTTAACCTTCAAACCCCCATGTTACTGCACAGGGTGCTCTGCTCCCATAGAGCCCCAATTGGGGGTGTTGACCTCTGACCCCTGGGACAGGGGGCATGGCTTTGATCCCTGACCCCTGGGCCCCACCAAAAATTTTACAAACCCGACTCCTATGATCCTTGCTAAGTCTAAATAGGGCTTCTCTATCCTTTAAACTAAGGTTTTGTTGATTCACAGTCTTTCCATTATTCAAAAGACTCAAAACCTGCTGTACTATTATTTTTTCATACACATTTAAGGTATTATTATATGTTTTCAGACAAAATTCTGACACTGGGTGAAATAAATTCTTTCTTTGATTTTTAGAATTAATTCCTGCACTAAACATTTTATCACCTCCTATATTATCAGGGTTAATTACATCTAGATACGTCCTTTGTTCCATAAGTAGTTCCTCAACTGCATGTAAATCAGACTCAGAAACATCATATTCTGCGGTGGGATTGGAACCTGAGAACATTTTGGTGCCAGTACCAGACTGAATTCCAGACTCAAACTCATTCTGTTCTGTGATGGAATTCGAACCTCCAAACATTCCGGTATTGTCACCAAAGTGTGTTCCTTGCTCCAGGCTTATGACATCATTGTTCAGCATTTCATTGGTGCAAACATCTGTTGCAGGTCCATAAAAATCACAGTCTCGTTCTATTTGATTTATTTATGCCAAAAGTATGTCTACTCGCTTGGCACTATCACCACCCCAAACTATCCAGGACACTACCCCCACTCCAATGATGATGCACAGCCACTCTGCCCACCCAGACTGACCAGCCCAGCCACTCTCCTCATACACACAGAGCTGCAGGGCCATTCTCCCCATACCAAAGGACCAGACCAGACACTCTTCCAAACCAATGGACCAGTGAAGACACTTTCCTCACCCCAAAGGACCAGAGCGGACACTATTCACACACCGAAGGACAACCCCAGACACTATCCTTACCCAGATGGACCAGCCTGACCAAGAATCCCACCACAATGGACCAGCCTGGACACTGACCACACACCAATGGACCAACCCAGACACTATCGCCACCCCGACGGACCATGCAGAACACTACCCCACCCTGATGGTGATGCACGGCCACTCTGCCCACCCAGACTGATCAGCCCATGCACTCTCCTCACACAGACAGAGCTGCACGGCCACTCTCCCTACCCCAACAGACCAGAGCAGACACTTTCCCCACCCCAATGGACCAGTGCAGACACTTTCTTCACCCCAGTGGACCAGAGCAGAAACTTTCCCCACCCTGGCAGACCAGCCCAGATACTATCCTTACCCAGACGGAGCAGCCTGACCAAAAACTTCCACCCTGAAAGACCAGCCTGGACACTATCCACACACTGATGGACCAGCCCAGACACTATCACCACCCTGAACCATCCAGACACTACCCTCACCCCAATGGTGATGCATGGCCACTCTGCCCACCCAGACTGATCAGCCCAGGCACTCTTCTCACACAGATGGAGCTGCACAGCCACTCTTCCCATCCCAAAGGACCAGATCAGACATTTTCCCCACCCCAACCGAGCAGTTCAGACACTTTCCCCACCCCAAAGGACCAGAGCGGACACTATCCACACACCGATGGACCACCCCATATACTATCCTTACCCAGGAGGACCAGCCCAACCAAGAACCCCACCCAAACAGACCAGCTTGGACACTATTCACACACCGACGGACCAACCCAGACACTATCCCCACCCTGATGGACCATCCAGGACACTACCCCCACCCCAACAGTGATGCTCAGCCACTCTACCCACCCTGACTGACCAGCCCAGCCACTCTCCTCAGACAGATGGAGCTATCCCCACCCTGATGGACCACCCCAGACACTGTACTTACCACAGTGGATCAGCCCAACCAATAACCCCACCCCAATGGAACAGCCAAGCCACCCTCCTCATCCAGACAGAGCTGCACCAGCATGGCTACTCTCCCCACCTCACCAGCACTACCACTCTTCCCCACCCCACTAGCATGTCCAGTCTCAATCCTCCACCCCCCGATGCCAGGCTTCCAGATTGGTTTCTCCCTACCCCAAATCACAGTCCCCAAAAATCAATAGCACATGCACATTCTCCTAACATTTGAGACTGCATTTCATTATTTCTAATAGAGAGTATCATATTGGGCTAGCTCAAACATGGGAACCCTCCACAAGGATGCTTAAAAAAATCAGGCAACAAAAAATGGAGGGCAGAATAAGCATTATTTATATAAACTGCCACCTGATCTTGGTCTATCTTGTCTCCCCCACCCCAGATCTTCAGAACTCTAGGAAGCTCAGCTAGGCCAAGCTAGGCCATGGACAAGTGAATCTGAGAGTGAAGGTCCAAAGAAAGAGTGATTTTGTTTGTTTTAGATGACTTACCACTAGCACAAAAATATACACAGCAGCACCTGAAGTGAGAAGGGGTTCAATCTGTTCCGACCAGGATCTCACCAGTCTAACCACTCACCTCAGTTCCCAAGCTGCCCCCCCATGAAACTTTGCATCCAATTGTGGATTCATGCTGTATTTAACAAATGTGTTATACTCATTTCTTCTGTTTTTACAACCTCTGGAGGCTGTACTTTTTGGGATTTAAAAGGAAATGTAAGATGTGTGCTATGGATCCATTTTAAATGTGATTGTAGCTCTCTGGCTATGGTAAAAAAAACATGCTTTCTGCGTTTTGAGGGCTTGGAAACAGAATCAGACTGACAATATGCAAGTATTATCGGGAGTATTTGTGCTAAATATATGGATTTAAAAATATATTTAGCACAAATACTCTCGATGTTCCTTGCATGTTGTTGGTCAGCCCTCAGAATGCGGAAAGCATTTTCTTCACAGATACACAGTTGTGTATAAAAATGAGATTAACAGCATACATTTGCTGTTCTTTTTCAAGCAAAAATGTGCAGCCTGCAGTGGTAAGGCCAACAGAAAATTAAATGACCAACAACAACGACCAATAGCAGCTAATGCAGCCAGGAAAATTAAATCACGGTGCACAGACCAACAAAATATATTTTAACCAAGGTGCACAGACCATCCCACCAAGACACTTACTTACACACTGAATGCAATTTGGATGGGATTTCTTTCACCTCAAGAAGCCCCAGGACTCCAGCAGCAAGACAATTGATAAGATACAGCAGGGAAACAGTAGGTCACTTCAGGCACTAGCAAAACATGAAAGCAAGATACTGTGCTGTGACTTATAAAGCCTGCACATCACGGGCAGCCCAAGAAGAAATGCTACTTCCATTTTGGCGCCGTTTTTCCGTGGGCCAATCACAATTCTGGGTTTCGTTCCATGTCACTGTGCATGTGGTAAACCAGTGTCTCTGTTTGTAAAGAGTGTGAAGAAAACCTCATGTCAGAGTGCCAAGAGGAGGCAGCAGTACAGGAGAGGGCAGCACCAGAGAAGCAGGCCTGTCCAAAGGACACAGAAGCACCATATCAGATGGTCCATTAACAGGACACAGAATCACCCAAGCAGCTGGACCATCTCAAGGACACAAAAGCATCAGACCAGCCAAAGGACAAGGAATCAACCGAGCTACATTTGAAGGGTACACGAGGGAAAAGGGCTGCTACAGAGCATGAAGGAACAGGGGTGGATGTGAAAACAACTACTCATAGAACATGGATCACAGTGGGAGAGACAGTCAAATTCCAGTGTTGAATGCTGAAGAAAATAAAAGAATGGAAGCAGGAATGCCAACAGGTGTGAGAGATAATTGAACAACTAAAGGGGGGGCAACTCCATCTGCAGACAAGGATTCAAGACCTGAAAAGAGGAATGAGGGAGATGCAGCAGCAAATGTCAATACCATGGACATCAGCACCTCTGGAGAGGCCCAATACTGCTACTTTTTAGAATACACTAGCAATATAGAGGTGGAGGAAATTGGAAACTCTCTGCAAGATAGTGGTACAATCAAAGAGAAAATAGCAGATAAAAGTATACTTCTGAAAGCAGTCCATGGTCTTGTTACAGGTACAATGAACACTCTGCCAGATATGGACATTGTGCCTCTCACAAATGAAACAGAAATTGCTCTCAGGTCCTGGAGCTCTAACAAACCCAAATGCTTTGCAGCACTGATTTTTGTGTCCGTGTGCCATACAACATATATGTGCAATGGCAAATAAAGAAAACTATGGTGTCACAAGGGGCAAAAATGGGCTGCCTAGAAACCTGATCAATGTTTCAATGACCCTTGTCAGGAGGCACTTTGATTCAACGCCATCAGTTCTTGCGTTAATAAGGGATAAAATAAATTAACAGCTACGAATGGTGTGAAAAGCTGAAACACACTCACTGACATAGTATTTCACCATCTGCCCATAAAAAACAATTTTCATATCACTGACTTCTAAATATTTTTTTCCAGTTGTATTTTTCCCTGAAATTTGTGTGTGTAAAAAATGCTGCACTATGCTGTGTAATATCCTGATAAGGGTATTTATATGGGTATTTGTGTGTCGTATTAGTGTGTATTTATTTTTTTGCTTGCACAATACTGTTTGGCTGTTTGAAAATAATTGGAGGGATTAGAATTCTCACTCTGTGAACAAAAAGAGTGTTTTTTTAAGACAATAATGGTTTGACACACCATGACTTGGGTGGTGGTGGTAGAAATATAGCAATAGCAGAAACAAGGATGGGATAACATGGGCTAATGTTTGTTAAAGAGCAGGTGTTTACTTCTAATAAATAGACAACTGATTATTTTATTGTATTTTGATGTGTTTGTGATTACTTTTACACATTTCATAACACAATATGAAACACGGGGCGATTCACCTTTGCTTCCAACAATGTTAGTAAAAACAATTCATATTAATCACATGCTCTTTAATGTACCTGTTGATTTTTAGCTTGGTGATCTACCTGTAGCTAGATGCAGGGAGGGGGATGGGGTGGTAGGAAGGTTGTAAGGGTGACCTTACACAAAGTATACAAACGAGCTATCAGACACAAACATGTATTGGTTGTTGGGTGTTGCATCTTAAATGTGTACTCTGCATTGCCAGTAGCTCCATAACCATGCCAAACTGAGCAACATATCACAAGGCACCTAGTGACAGGCTAGAGAACTACATATTCAGCATTTGCTCCTCCAGCACTGAATGGCACACTGGCGGATCGATAGCACACTGTTGTGCACTATAACTTGTGATATCTTTGAAACTAGTGATGGCTACCACTGTACCTTTTCTTGTTCATCTCCTGGAATGGAAAAGGATAATTTAAAATTTAAAATATTAATGTGTGTGTGTTGTGCCTGCAAAGGAAAATCTAACTTTTAATGGGCATTACTGAAGATATTTGCACTATTGATAAATGTTGAAGATACATTTAAAATGCAGCAAGATGTTCAGTATATACAGAGACAATGTGATTGTTCTCCTACCCTTAGAGGGTATGCAGCTTGGCCTGGTGGTTAGAGCACAGAGTTGAGAACCTAGGTTTGAATCTCACACCTGACTAAGTACAAGAAGAAAGTCCCAGGATGCCCAGTGCCCTTCTAGGACATAGTATTCCATCCTTCTCTCCTTTATCAAAGCTCAGGACTTACACCTAAACAGGCTACAGTGATAAGATAACCACACTACTTCACCTAGCAACAATGTCTTGGCTCTGGGCATACCTCCTCTGTGGGTACCTGCTGGGCTTATTGAATAATAAAATACCCTCACAAAACTACTCCTAAAAATCCCCCCTGGTAGACTGCGAGCATAGAAGTAGGAATCTGACACTTGACAACTGCACAATTAAAGCATGGTCAGGGGCAATCTCAGCCAATATGCTGCACCCAGCCATGGAAGGACACATGTTTAAATCAGCTAGCCTAAAGCACTGTGCCCATTCAGGGAGCTAGTGTTAGTGCAATTGTCATTAAGGCATCAAAATCCAAAGTTCGCCACCCCCTCCCTGAGGTCTTCCCCCCCAAGTTGGAATCCTTAGTTGGGAAACAAAGTCCCCACATATACAGAGATCAGTGAACTGAAATCCTGGTGCTCTAATGATGGGCACACTCCGATGGGTGCATTCTGAGAGTGGAACCAGCCTAAAGGCCTTCCTTCTAGCCAGGCACAAAAAAGGTAACAGTCATAGTATTGGATGCATAATAAATGTCAATCGTAGAGCAGGTAAAAAACATAGAGGCTGTCTGGGGAATCTAATACATGGTGCTCCCATACTCATAGCATACCTACTGGTGTGTGGGGATAGTCACCCAAATCCAGGCCCAAAAGCAATAAATTGTGGAACTTTAGTACATGTCCTGAGAGGGAAAGGACTAAGCATAATTCACTTCAATCCTCAAAGTATAGTTAATAAAATAAACTACATAACAGAATGGGCCATTGAATACTCTGCTGACATCATGGTTAGTACTGAATCAATGCTATCCAACAAAACTGGTGACACACAAATTGGTATTCCTGTGTACAATTTCTGGAGAAGAGACAGGACCAAAAGGGGGGGGGTAATAATCTATGGAAAAACTAACCTAGACATTAAAGAAACAGACAATAAACTAGACTGGATGGGCTTAGAAGTGTTGTTAGTGGAATTTAAACTACCCTTACACAAACCCATTTTACTAATTGGTATGTATCGCTTCCCCAAGGGCAAACACAGAAATACGTAATACACTGCAGGACTTTTTAAGCCGTTACTTGAAGAGCCATGAGCTGTTGATTCTAGGAGACCTAAATGTAGACTGGACTAATATTGATATTAATCATGACTTAATGGAACTAAAATGTGACCTGGGAATGGCATAGCTCATAACTGAGTTTACAAGACTGAATGATAAAGACCACCTGGCATCAGCCATCCTAGACATACGATAATATTAACAAATAACCCAGACTGTTTTGCCTCATCTGGTGTATTGCCACACTCCTTCTCAGACCACCAAATATTTTTGTATCAGAAAGACAGCTAAATTCAGTGGCCCTAATAAATCAGTCCATTATAGATCTTAGAAAAACTTTGACTATGTAAATTGCATGGTTGACCTGGAATCTAAAGACTGGGAAAGGGCTGAGCTAATCCCAACAGTGGACAAGATATGGGACTCCATTTACCACAAATTCATGGATAGCTGCAACAAATTTGCCCCCCTGCAAGCTAGAAAGATAAAGAACAAAAACTCTCCCTGGTATATTTTCCATCTCCACAGACTAAAGAAACAGAGACAACACCTGGAAAAAAAGGCAAAACAAACAAACAACGCTCAGGTCTGGAATAGGTACAAACTGTTATGAAATTAATACACTAAAGCAGTAAGAATACAAAAACAGGAATTTTACAAAACAGCTCTGGCAGACAATGTAAGAGCAGACCCTAGGGTATTTTGAAAAATAATTAAGGAGCTCCAGGAAGATCAAAAAGTGGATGCTCCAAACATCTATGAAATAAATGGAGAAGAGGCCCCACTAAGAAAGCACATAGTAAATAAAGTTAATGAATACCTCATTAATATGGATACTGAAGAAGAAGAAGAAGAAGAATCAGTATTTATATAGCGCTTTTCATACATCCAAAGCGCTTTACAAGCAATGCTAGACTGGTAGTGAAGTGACTGAATGTGTGGTGGCGGCCATATCGCACATCATCACCCACACACAGCCTGGATAATTGCATGAACGGTTTATGGGAAGGGAATCTTGGCCAGGACACGGGAATGTTCCTACTCTTTTGCGAAGAGTGCCCTGGGTTCTTTACTTCCACCTGGACACCCACCAGGACAACACCAGGATGGGTAGAAGGGACCTCGGTTTAACGTCTCATCTGAAGGACGGCACACCCCAGCAGTACAGCACCCCCCAATACTGCACTCAGATGCCAGCGATTTTTAGGTGCAAGTCCAATCCCGGTGTGGGACGAGAACCCACGACCTTCTGGTCCAGAGGCGGATGTGCTACCAACTGAGCCACGCTGACACCTTAAAGCAAAGATAAAAGCACTTGCAGAAATGAAAACATCAGAATACACGCCCACCCCAAAAATACCTTTAAATTTAGCAAGGTCACACATGCACAAGTCTGCAAGGAATAATTAAAAATAAATACAAAAAAAGTCAAGAGGGTTGGACAGTATTCCTGCCACACTCCTGAAGTATGCCATCCCAATAATAGCAACTCCCTTGGCACAGCTATTTAATTTGTCTATGGCTACTGGAGTCTACCCATTAAAATGGAAGGATGCCTTGGTTGTCCGTATATACAAAGCTGAAATGAAAAACAAAATAGAAAACTACAGTCCCATTTCCCTGTGGTCCATGGTCTCAAAAATCTTTGAGAGGTTTGTATCCACGCAACTGAAGCACTTCCTAGAATCTGAGAACTTACTAAGCGATTGTCAGTCTGGTTTCAGACCACTCCATAGCACCACCTCAGCACTAATAAAGGTCACTGGGGACTTCCAGGAGGCACTAGATGGGAGAAGGGCCATGGGAGCCATTTTTATTGATTTATCTAAAGCATTTGATACCTTGGACCATGACATCCTCCTGCCCAGATTAAAAAGTGTGGGAGTGATTAGTGGTATGGACTTGTTTGACTCATATTTAAAAGGGCTCAAACAAATGATGTCTGTAAATGGATTCAAATCCTCCTTTGCCCCTATAGTGTCAGGAGTTCCCCAAGGCTCTATTTTAGGGCCAATTTTATTTAATATATACATGAACACCCTTACCATGACCAACCCTAACATCAAATTACATCTTTACACTGATGATACGATGCATTATGAGACAGGCACAAACCACTCAGAAACTGAACCCAAACTACAAATGGTGTTTGCTGAACTCCAATACTTTTTTTATACCCCAAATCAGCATTGAATGCAAAAAAAATAAAAATAACAACCCTAGTAATGTATTTTAACATAACTAAAGGTCAGGGCACAGTTACAAGCAATTTACAAATTAAAATAGCAGACCAAGTCACTTTGCAGCAGGTCCAGAGTTACCGCTGTGGCAATTTGGCCACTCAGTTATATGTCTGTCATATTTATCTGTATTTTTTTATAGCTTAATCTCCAAAAAACAGCCAAGACGTAAGGTTTGTCAGAAAGATGCCCATTTTACTGTAAGGATACTTGGGTAAGGCTGATGTGTATTTCAAATGTCTGACATTCCCCTTTGCCTGAGTCAAAGTCTTTTTCAGAGGTAAACAGGAGTTAAAGTTCAATAGGGGATTGGAATCTCCTGGTACATGATCAAAGGGGGGAAATTCCATAATAACAAGAGGGGGGAGAGCTATTTCCTCTATCATAACCTTTTACACTTCAAAGAGAAATACTTTGAGAGCAGAGTCCTGGAGACATCTAGCCTAGGAGGCGATTGTTAAAACCTCTGCCAATTGCCACAGTCTAGTTACATTTTAATAGGCCAGGAAGGGAATGCAGATTAAAAGCAAGGCCAGGGAGGGGACTGTGGAAAAATTTAAATATTGATAATATTGGTTCACTTAAGATTTTGGAAAAGAGCAAGGGGGGCCTCCTGCTGGCCTAGAGATGAACAATTGGACCTGAAAATGTTAAGGCCTATATAAGCTCACTTCAGGAGAGACTCAAAGCAGAAGCCACATTTCCTGACACCCAAACACTGCCAGAACCATTGAAGAAAAGTGACTGCAAGAATAGGCTGGGACTCTGAGACACAGTAGGGAGAAAGAGGGACTTTTGCAAAACTCATTTATTTCCTGGACTCTGATTCTATACAGAAAAGGTAGAAATTATTCAGTTAATTAACAAGTTTGTTTTTCTATGTATTTTCCGACTTTTATTTATGCAGTAATTTTCCTGTAAGCAAATATCTAAATCTTTTGTCTGTATGTTTTGCATAATAATTAAGTAATTAGTAAAAGCTTTTGCCTTTTATTTTTAAAGTACTTCTGCCTGGGAGTGATTTGTTGTTGTGTGTGAAACTTTGGGAAAGTTTATTCAATCTGTGACACGCCTGTTTAGCTCAAAGGTGCCACATGCTACCAAAGACTAGGATCCTGGAAAGGAATCTGGGGGTCTAAAGTAGGGAAAGTATGCAAGGTCTCTGGAAGAGGTCTGTGGGGTTTGAACCAGGTTCATGCACCACCTGTGGGAAAAGACACAATCAGGGTTACAAAGACAGACCCAAAGAGCTTGTAATGCCTGGGTCATTCCCCCAGTGCAGCAACCAAGGAGGGTTCTCACCTGGCTATAGACCCAAGACTGCATTTTATTCTTACCCAAATAGAGAGGAAGCCCTGGGCCCTCATAGCGAGTGTCAGTTGTGAAATCAGCAAGCACTCTAAAAGGATGCGAGGAGGATATTCCTGATCCCCTGTCATGGGTTGCACTTAAGGGAGGGCACTGTGAGCTCAGTACCCAGAAGTGGGGTTTGTGACAACTGCTACCTAGGTGTTTAGCTAGAAGAGAAAATCAGATGGAATGCCTACATGGATAATTAAATGAGGAACTTAGGGAAATGCCAAAGAACCCTTTACAAAATTAAACACTCAATGGACACACAGAGCAGAAAAGAAACTGTAGAAAACTATGGTCCTACCAATCTTTGACTATGGAGACCTGTTGTTCTCAGGCGAATCCAGTCTGGAACTGGCAAAGCCTGACACCATGTATAGCAAATTCACCTGCTTCATTCTGGACACCACCCACAGAACACACAGGTGAGAACTCCTTGGCAGACTGGGATGGCAAAGCGTAGAGGAACAAAAGAAGTTACACGGCCCAGTGTGCATGCAGAAATGTTATTGTAACTAGTGGTGGGCGAAGTGGACTCAATCCGCTCAGCGAAGCATTTCGCGTAGCAAAGGCGGATTCGCGAAGTGGTCTGCAACGTGAAGTGGAGTACTTCGCGTCATAATGAGGAACGCGAAGTGCATTAGAAACAGTGACTTCGCTTTACTCCACCTCCACTGGTCACTAATCTTTCAATTTTTAAGGTGAAGTACATTGGTGGCAGTTCACTTCGCCTCACTTCGCCTTGTTTTTGAGCTCCGAAGGCAGATTTTGCAGTGATTCATGGGAGTTCAGGTCACATAGGCTCTATATTGATCTGCACAACCTCATTTCGGGGTAGCATGAGTATGAAGGAGTAGGAGACGGTGTGCTCTGATAGCTGTCTGTAGGACTCTTGTAAAAGTGGTTGAAAAAGCATTTTTGCTTTTTTGGGGGGAATCCAACTGTAGTTCATCGATTGTAGGAAATCCTCCTGTGCTCACATCATCGAGCATTTTTGTTTGTGTGTGGATTTTGAATGTTCATTTACAACACTGAGTGTGTGTGGTGAAAGGCAGTGAAGGTTTGCTGTGTGTGGGAGGGGCATATCTGTGTGTAGGTAGATTTAAGTTGGAGAACTAGTGATTTCTTTGTGTTTTGGTTATATTTTTGTTATATAACTGACTGTGTTAATGTACACATAGTACAATTGTCAGTAATAGTAGAAATTTTCTTTCTGTTTGTTGTGTGTAAGTGGTGCAGCATTTCACAAGGTCAGGTTGTTTAAATTACAAATTTACATTACGTGGCAGTACACTGAACTTTTGCATTTGCATTGCATTCCTCATTGAGCATTGTGCACAACCTGTTCTGTGTTGTGTGTGCAGTGTTGCGTGCATCAAATATAATACACCTTTCAAAATTTGTGACACAGACTAGTGTAAGTGCAACTAAGTGCAGCACTGTGAACCTGCTATCCACTTCAGCTGCCTGATTTTGTAATGCGATCGTGTTCTATGTTGTTAGTTTTGCTGTTTGTATTGTAGTGCCGTAAAAATCAGCACTGTCTGTATTCAGTGCCCCCCCACCCCCATGTTAAAAAGGTATTTTTTACCTGACTGGATTGTTTTTGTGAGTTTGTGATTTGTGACCCCATCAGCATCACTGGTTACTGAAGTTATTTTTATTTTGTGACAGTTTCACAGAAGTCTCTTATCTGTTGCTGAAGCCACAGTTCTTTATTTTGCTTCACATTCAGCCAGCATCCCTCCAGTCAGAAAGTGAACATATCAAAATCTGAATTTGGTAATAATATTTGTGATTGATCCCCCAAGATGCCTGCAAAGAGAAGTGCAAGCAAAGCTGTTTCTGGCCATGGCAATGTTGGCAGTAAGAGGGTCTGTGGGCATGGTAGTAGTACACGGACTGAGAAGTGCATTGTTGATGTGAGAAAAGGTATTTCTCCTGCAATGTTTTTTACAGCCCAGTCAGTAGCTTCACTCATAGTTGGAGGAGATGATGTTTTCCCAGCCGGTGGTGTAAGTGTTACTGGTGTTAGTGGTGGTGGAGGTAGTATTAGCATTGTTGCGTCAAGTTCTAATTCCAACCGGTGTACCGTATCCAAACATATTGAGTGTGAAGCAGTGCAAATGAGTGATGACAGCGTAGGTGATCTCATACTTCCCAGTAACATCCCATTAACTGAACCTGAGAATTCTGATGATCATGTCAACAATACCAAATGTGATATTCTGTCCACCGTGGCACTTCACGTCATGCATTTTCCATGCAGTGATTCACAGTGTGGTGAAAAAACATCAGGAGATGGTGGTGTAGATGCTGATGATGATGGTGGTGTAGATGCCGATGATGAATGTGGTGATGCTGCTGATGATGATGTTGCTGTTGCTGCAACATGCAGTCCACATGTTAGTATCCAAGCAGAAGATGTGGATGTGTGTGACAGTGACGTTGATGGATATGATGATGATGTAATTGACCCCAGTTGGGAACCAGAGAAAAATAAATTAAAAGTGGCTGTGTCTAAGTCTGTTTGCAGGAATCCCCCCCATAAAAACTTGTGATATACCCATTTTAGTTGATGATGATGATGATGATGACAGAGTAATCAGTATGATAGGTAGTCGTGGTGTTCATTTGCAGTCCAGGTGTGCAGTGCCTGAATCATCACGTGCCCGCCGCACTTCAGTGCTTAAAATAACAGACTTAAATAAGCCACATCATCACAGACATGTTAAAAGCAGAGCATCACACTCCCTTGTTTGGGATTTTTTTGTTCAAGATGCAAATGATGATTCAGTTGCAATCTGCCAGGTTTGCCATGTGCGTGTGAGTCAAGGTAAAAAGGGGAGTCATCTGGGCACAGGAGGACAGCATATGCATCTTAAGAATAGGCACTTGCACTGTGGACCCAGCACAAGCTGGCAGCTAATACCACAGTGGGGTGTTCACCTGTGTCACCGGCAGCCATAGCCAGCATGTTATCCCCTTCCATGACTGTTAAGCCCAGTAGGAAATTAAACGTGTGCAGTAGTGCGGTAATAAGAGCAGAGGATTACTACAGGCATGATGAGGTGGGGGACCATAATGACTTTGAAATGTTGTCCAGTGCTGGTGAGAGTAGCAGTTTTTGTGGTGGTGGTGGCGGCGGCGGTGGTGAATGCAGTTTGTCTAGTACAAGTGGTACATCAACCCCGGTTGGAAAATCTGGCAAAATAACATAATTTTTGGGTTTGTCATCATCGCCTGTGCAACCGTCTTTATCAAATGTCCACACTCCACCCCCTGCCAATGCCATTCATTACAGAGCACAACCATTTGTGAGCAACAACACATGCCATTCAAAATGTTTGTCAGCCCACGTTACAGAGTGTTTTTACGCATAAACTGAAGTACCCCGAATCATACAGTGTCCGTGAACTCAATGCTGCTGTAGCGGAAATGCTGGCAATTGATCTTTTGCCCTTCTCCTTTGTGGAGAATTCTAGGTTCCGTCAGTTTGCTGCACGTGCCTGTCCAAAATGGAAAGTCCCATCCAGGACATACTTTTCTACCCGTGCTGTTCGCGAGTTGTTCCGCACTGTCTCCGACTCAGTAAGACATGCCCTTCAACATTCCTCCTCTCCATTCATCCATTTAAGTATGGATATGTGGACAAGTGTCAAAACAACGGGGAGTTCATATTTGTGTATAACTGCACACTGGGCGCAGGTGCCGGGGGTTGTTTGTGATGTTGGTAGTGTGAATAATCAGTGCAGTAAGGTGGATTGTCGTGGTAGCAATCTTCCTGGAATTCGGCAGCATACAACAATTGCTATGTGCAGTGTGACCTGTTCACACACTGGGAAGAACATGTTGGACATGGTACTGACTGAAATTGACAGATGGCTGAACCCTCTGTCCCTGAGAGCTGGGTTCGTAGCAAGTGACAATGGGTCAAATGTGGTGAAATGCATCACAAATGGTGTTTTTTTTCATGTTCCATGCATGGCCCACTGTTTAAATCTTGTGGTTCAGGAGTTTATACAGCACCCTAATATAAAGCAAATGCTGACCATTGCACGACGCATCTGCTCTCACTTTTCAAGATCTGGAAAGGCCCGTGACCAACTGTGGCAGTTGCAGATACAAAACAGCCTGCCTCAGCACCGCTTGAAGCTGGAAGTTGTCACCCGATGGAACTCCACTTTATACATGGCAGAGGGGTTGTATGAACAATAGAAAGCCATCTCAGAACATCTTGTTATGCACACGAGCTGTGACAGTTCCGGGGCCTCCATGTCTATGACGACTGAACAGTGATGCCTCATGGACTCTATAATAACAATTTTGCAGCCTTTTGAACATGCCACACAGGCAGTGAGTGGCGAGTCTGCCTCCATTAGTCAATCAATTCCACTGCTGGCGCGTGCTGAGGCAGACATTGGTGAATGTACAGCATAGCCTTGATGTTGCCGGAGACGGTGGTAGCAGTATTTTGCTGCAACACATGCTGATAGTATTCGACCAGAATCGTCACATTGTGAGCATTCAGCGTAGTGATAACTTTGCCATGGCAACAATGCTGGACCCACGATACAAACATGGAATTGCATCAGTACTGGAGGGAGGGCCTGAACAGGTAAAAAATATCAGTGGTCAACTGGTGCGCTTGGTTCATGGGGAACAGAATTCACGTGCCAAGGTAAGCAAACCTCAGCAGCATAATCCAGCTGAAGGTGTAGCTGGAGGACCAGCAAGCATATCATGTGAGGGTAAGGGGGATTGTAGTTCCAGGTGGTCTGTCATCCAAAGTGGGTGGCGTCAACCACTTTTGGAGGCTTTGTCTCAAGTGGGTATTTGTGAAATAAATGATTCTGGAGAACAGGCTGATGCATCAACAATTGGACTTACTGCAACACAGAGAATGGTTGAGTCATATTTGTCTGAAAACAGGCATCTGACAATAAGTGAAGATCCTCTTTTGTACTGGAGTGGAAAGGTCAGTGAATGGCCAGAGCTGACTGCAGTGGCACTGAAGTACCTCACATGCCCACACTCCAGTGTAAGTGTTGAGAGGGTATTCGGCTCAGCAGGTGCAAAAGTCAGGGATCGTCGGACAAACCTGTCTCCTGCAAATGTTAGTTTGCTAACATTCATTAAAATGAATGAAAGGCACATACCAGCACAGACTGCAACCTCAGTATTCATACCCTGGTCTAGTCATGGTGGTCTTGCTGATGTGGAAATGGAGCATCCTGGTGGCACTGGCAGTGGCTGCCTGAAATGGCCCACCACTGACGTAGATGATGACACAATGAAGAAAGAATTTCCCAGTGGTCAGACTTCAGACATCGATGACTGTGAGGGCAGTTTTCTTTATGAGGATGATGATGTGGTTAATGTAGGCAGGTTTTAAGTGCAGTATTTAAAAGGCGATGTGCAACCCACCCCACATCAGATCACCACCACCACCTCTGGGACTGATGTTAACCACTGCCACCACTGAGCCCGAATCTGTATGCCCCCTGGACCACCACCACCGAGACTGATGTTATCCAAGTCTGCCACCATCAGTCTGTATGACCCCCACGGACCACTACCACCACCACCACCACCGGGACTGATGTTAGCCACTGCCACCACTGAGCCCGAGTCTGTATGCCTCCTGAACCACCACCACTGGGATTGATGTTATCCAAGTCTACCATCACGAGTCTGTATGCCCCCCATGCACCACCACCACCGGGACTGATGTTAGCCACTGCCACCACTGAGCCCGAGTCTGTATGCCCCCTGGACCACTGCCACTGTGACTGATGTTATCCAAGTCTGCCACCACGAGTCAGTATGCCCCCCATGGCCACCACCACCACAACCACCGGGACTGATGTTAGCCACTGCCACCACTGCGCCTGAGTCTGTCCGGGCCACCATATGCATCAGCCAATGACACAGAGCTTCTTAATATTTAAACCATAAAGTGAGTACTTCTGTAGCTTCCCTTGTACAAATGTTGGTATAACATCCAAACGTGTTATTTTCTGGGGTTTTTTTTGCTTGTATCATGTGTACTGCATGAGACCTAATTGAAAATGAGTTTTGCTTAACTGAGTATCTGAGTCATATGTTGAACAAAATATTTTACTATTACTACTACTACTACTAGTACATGCATAAATGGGAGAGTCCTTCAAAGAAGCAGCCCCATAAATTCAAAATGCAGATACGAGGGTTCTACTCCAATATGTTCAAATGCTTCTTAATTTATATTTTCAGCCACCAACAAGGCCTTGTTGAACATAATGACTCTCATACCTGTCAGTTACTCACTATGTAACCCTGAGCAAGTCATTTAACCTCCCTGTGCTCAACTTTCCTTCTCTCGTCCACTCCGTTTCTCTCTCTGTGTCTCTCTCTCTCTCTCTCTCTCTCTGTTCTCTTTTTATAACTCTCCCAGTGTACTGAAAATGGTAGAAACTTTATTTCCTTCTCCTGGATTGTAAAGCCCTTTGGAATATAGAGTGTAAAGCACTTTGGAATACAGGTTATATAAATGGTGCGGTATAAAACCAGATTCCTTTCCTTCTTCCCACTTGAAGTACAGTATCGACCATAGAAGTGTGTGTGATTTACAGACTCTTGGAGTTTTTCATAGATGTGGCCCTACTGAGTGTGCCTTGAAATTCAGTTCTGTTTTTCCTAAATTCCCCACCCTTTTAAAAGGACAATTCCCTGTGTAAAGTGATATTCCAATATCCAAGGAAACATTTAAAAATGTAATCTTTAGACACATTCAACTTCAATTTCTTTTACTTCTCATATTTATCCCCCTCCTCCATTTCTTATTGTATTACTAAAGCATTTGAATGGAAACAGAATATTTGCTCCCCCAATATGTCATCTACAGAAATTCTCCTGCTTTTCATAACAACATAAGAATTTTGCCAGCAGAAAAAGGCCTTACCATCTATCAAGTGTGCCCAGTGAAGAATCCATGTATCATGATTCATTGTGTGTGACATCCTAATAATTTCCCCAGCAATATAGTGTGATGCAAAATGGGAAAAGCAGGAAGATGAGATGATGACACATGTACATCTCAACCTCTCTGCATTAAAATGCATAGCACTGGCCTTCAAAATGCAGCTGCAAATGGCCAGAATGCATAGCACATATTTAGTTTAGAGAATAAGTTAATGAACAGTGGGCATCCTAAAGGTAATGTTAATGACTGTTTCAATCAAATTTGCTTATATGTTGAATACGTTATGTGCCCATAAGTAGCTTTACTATTAGTTTATTAGTGAGGAGTTCCAGTTTATCATCAAGTTAGTTATAAACTGTGTTTTGTCATGACTGATATTTGAAGCAACATTGTTTCTATGTTTTTATTCCTCTCCCCTGGCCCTTTAATCTCATCTGTATTTAAGGCTGGTATTTGGGGAGACCTGACATCTCTTGACAAAGTACGCCTGTGCAAAACATTGAGCCTGTCTTGTGGTGATCAGCTTGCTGTGCCATACAGCTTTTATGAGGATTGTGCAAAATAAAGTTTAAGCAGCAGTTTTTTCCTTACATACTGAGAGCAGTTTTTTTGTTTGTCACTATTTGTATGTTTGAAACGATGCACCATGGGTTTTTAGAGCTGCCTCACTTTTTCTTTGTAGGTCTTATAGGTAGTCAGGGCCCACATCATGTAGGGTTTTATATGTTAGCAAAGAGATCTTGAAACTGGTGTGCCACCCAATTGGAAGCCAGTGTAGCTGCCACAGTACAGGGGTAATATGATCTGGATATTATGACCCAGCCTGGCTGCAGCATGCCTCACCAGCTGCAGGTGACACACCAAGTCCCTTGGTAGCCCTAGGTAGAGAAATCTGGGGGACAACGACTGTGTGTTTATGCAGATTTTATCAGTAATGAAAACTGAGGGAAATCCATACAGGTCACTAAATACACAATAAATTGTCTTGTATCTAAATATGGTCTTCAAACATGTTCCAGGATTCTGGAAAATCACGTTACAGAATCTTGCATGCCACATTGGCAGGCATTATTCACAACTGAATGAGTATTCTGTAAATGCATACTTGAAGCAAAACCATGATCACATGATTTAAAGGCACTTGTTTCGGTGGAATCCAAGGCATTCTTAGAAACTGACTGTTTCTGGTTCAGTAAATAAATAAATAATGTTATTTGATGATCTTGGACAAATTAGGCTAATGGGGTGCTTTGTGCCTGTGTCATTTCCAGTAAATTCCCAGCTTCTGTGTTTTTCCACAAGCAAATAAAAAAGCATGCAGGATTATTACTGTTTATATGTGCTGGGTAACACTTGCATAACTTCAAAAGTACAGTATTTCTAAATGTAGTTTCTCTGTGTTCAGATCCAGCTGTTTGCCAGATCTTGTCACTGAACATAAACTTCCAGACCTGACCTCCCACATCGACAACCTAGAAGACCCAACCCTTTTGATTTTCTCTGTTAACTTATCAAGCACATTGATTTTATTGTTTTCAGAAAGAAAGGGATTTGAGAACTGAAGGCACTGTGGGGTCAAAGAAATGTGAGTAGTACGGAGGAAGGATGCTACCTTACAAAATAAGTGAAGGGTATAGCACTGAAGCTGGCTCCACAATAAAAGGCAAGCAAACCTGTCTCATGGTCACAAGAGACTACTCACATGGCAATACTGTTACAGTGCTTTCCATTTACTGCGAATCTCATTTTGTCAAAAAACTTTAAACTGGATTTGAGGTAAAGGTGATGAGAAAATTATTCAAAAGAAGAGCTGGCTGTGCAGCCTTGTATTGGGATGTGTGCTGCTAAGTCAATTTAATGAAGAAAGGCAAATGGATGTTGCCAAAAAGCTGTTACAACGTTGGATACACAGGAAACAATGTGTAAGGATCTGCTGCTGACTGAAAATCTTCAACTTTTGCCTATCACATTAAAAATAAAGACCAAAACAATTCATCTTAGAAAATAAGAGCTACATATTATAGTAGTTAGCACTGTGGAATATTATCCAGCACATCAGGTTTTATTACTCCCGTAGGTTTATCCCAATTGGTGCCCGATATTACATTAACATACTATAGCAACTGGGAAGCATTTTCTCACCCAGTTAAAATGCACAATTATAACCAGCTGGTTATGACAGAGAACATGCACCAGATTTCTCTTGCTCCATGCATGTGCACACTACTTCCCCACTTCAGCCCAACCGTGGCTACCAGCACATCAAGCTCCACAGTAATTGTAGAAAACAAGATGTGAGGTAGTGTACAAAACTCAACTTTTACACACACCCTCAGTCTTCATGCTTGTGTAAACCGCTTGAGCTTTGCTCTTGGGGTTTATGTAGCATCCAACAGCTTGGATGTATATAAAATTCCCTTTGTACACACACTACCTCATGTATCATTCTATAACTAGTGTAACTAAAACTGGGAGACAAATTATCTAGGTGGATGGGTAGCAGGCTGGGAGGAAGAACTCAGAGGGTAGTTTTCGATGGGAAATACTCAGAGTTTAGCGAGGTCACTTGTGGGGTACCATTGAGGTCTATTCTGGGGCTGGTCCCTTTCAATATATGGATCTGCCATACAAGAGAAGACATCTAGGATAAAACTGGTGTCTTGGCAGTTGATATCAAATTCGGTGGTCAGATGTGAAACAGTGGAAGAAATGTGAGGAATGACAGACCTGGACATACTGGAAAAGTGATCCAAGATATAGCAACTCCAATTTAACTCCAAAAAGTACAAAGTTATGTTCATTGACAAAAGAAATTCAAACTCATGGTACTTGTTAAAGGAGCAGGGGTAGAGCAGATGACAGAGGAACGGGACCTGGGGTTCATTATTATTGATGGTCTAAAGTTCCATATCAAAATGCAGGAAGGCTGCAGGGAAAGCAAATAAGATGCCTGGGTGCATAGACAAGTGGGTTGTTAGCTGAAGGAAGAGAAGAATCTGCCCCAGCACAGATCTTTTGTAAGACCTCATCTAGAGTACTGTATGCAGCTTTGGATCCTCCTGAAGAAGGGCAGGGACCTCTTTGAAGTTATTTAGAGGAGGTCCACGAAGATGATTTAGGTGTAACAAGGGAAGATGCATGTGTAAAGGCTGGAGGTTTTCAACATAGACATAAGCGATACCAGGAGGGAGATGGGGATATGATACAAACCTTTAAGTACCAAAGGGGTATTAAAGTGGACAGTAGTGCCTGTTCACATGAAGGGAGGACAAGGTTACCTGAGGCCATTAAAAGACACTGGTGGTGAAAGCTTTTGGAGACATGTAAGGAAGATTTTCTTTAGAGAAAGGGTGGTGGAGAAGTAGAATGTATTGCCTGAAAAAAAAAGAGGTTAGTGCAGAGTTTGCTGTTGGCTTCAAACATAGGCAGAGTAGCAGAGGGGAATGGTACAACTCAGAAAAGGAGGGTGGGCAGTTGAGGGAGGGAAGGAATGGACCAGGAAGGGGGTGTTGAAATACGTGGCCGTCTGTAGACCAACTCTGGTCCAGCATTAGGCTGGGCTTGGATGTAAGTATGTACTAGGTAGACTCAGGGGGCCTTTTTATGCTGTCAGCTGCCAAAACATGGGGATTAGTCTTTTGTTTTGTTTTTTTAAAGCATGAGTGAACATATGTCCTGTGCACTCGGAAGAAGCAAGATTTCAACACAAAAAATGGTGGCGCTTCAAAATCACACATGCAGTTATTGCAACTTTGATGATTTCAAAAAGATTGGAGTTTAAATACACTTTTTGTTGTGAGTCTCATATACAACAGCTGTGACTTGTGATATGGTCTTGTTGGAATAGACACCTCCTGTCAGCTCTTTACCTTTTCACAATCCATGGTCACAATGGGACTACACTGATTTTTGAAAAACTTGTGGATTGAAATCTCCTATAACAGCAAAAGAAGAACATTTTCATCAGAGGCATTAACAAATTAACATCAGCATTATAGTCTGTATTAGTTACATTGTCCATTTCTTGTTGGTCTTCACCCTGTAAAATCTGGAAGACAATGTGCAAATTAAGTTCCCCCATCCATTCCTTATTACTCTTCTTTTTCTGGAAAACTTCCCCATTCCCCCTCTCCATCTTATGAGTTTGGAGTTCCTCCCCCCTTCTCTTTTCCTTTTTCAGTTTTCTCCCCATTTCTAATTAATGGCCAATCTTTTCTACTTATTTCTAATAGCTGCTATATGTAAAAAAGCCAAAAATGTAATAGTAACTTAACAATAGTCTGAGACATGACTAGGGTGGAAAGGACTCTGGACCTGGTATTAACAAACGGGGAGGCGGTAAGGGATCTGGGAGTGGAGGACCCCCTGGATGGGAATGACCATCACTCAATGTGGTTCACTCTCAATGTGGGCAGGGAAACAGGAGGTATGGGTACCAGGGTGATTGAATGTATGGGGTGGACTTTAAAAGGATGGGGGAAATTTTGGTTAGGCATCTGGCAGGAATTCAGAAAGGCATGGATGCTAGTCAGAAATGGGATATTATTAAAAAGGGCTAACAGAGGCTACTGAGACTTGTACCAGGACATAAAACAAGAAGGGTAGAGCAAAGAAGCATAGTTGGTTGACTCAGGAGGTCATGGAAGGGGCGAGGGCCAAGAGAAAAGCATTCCAGAGACTAAGGAAATCTGGAGGGCAAGGGGACAAGGATGAGTACATGAAGAAGTCCAGAGAGGTTACCAGGCTAGTCAGAGTGGCCAAGGCTTCCAGAGAACTGAGACTGTCACAGGGAATTAAGTACGGGGAAAAGGACTTCTTCAGATACATTGGCGAGAGAAGGAGAAACAAAGACCAGATTGTGAGGATTAGGAAGGATGGGGTGGGTGGGTGAGAAGGGAGGATGAGGCAGAGGCACTGAATGATTACCTCTGCTCTGTGTTCACAAAATAAAAGGGGGGCAGATACCCCATTGGAAGGGTGGAGTGGGTGGGGGGTGACTGATATCGGGATTACAGAGGACAGGGTACTGGAAGGACTAAGGGTGCTGAGGGTGGACAAGGCACTGGGACCAGATGGCATTCACCCTAGAGTCCTTAGGGATCTAGCAGAGATCCTGGTGGGACAACTAGCAGACCTGTTCTGTACATCACTGGACACAGGATGCACACCACAGGACTGGAGGATGGCCCATGTGGTGCCCATTCACAAAAGTGACTCAAAGCATGAACCAGGCAACTACAGGCCAGTGAGCCTCACTTCAATTGTGGGGAAGCTCATAGAGACAATCCTAAAAGAGAGGTTGGTGACATTTTGGAGGACAATGATCTCCAGGACGGTCAACAGCATGAGTTTGTCTCGGTCAGATCCTGCCAGACAAACCTAGCTGGGTACTATAACTGGGTAACCAGGGAACTGGATGAGGGGCCATGCAGTGGACATCCTGTATTTAGATTTCAGCAAGGCCTTTGACTCTGTGCCGCATGGGAGGCTGGGGGGAAAGCTGGAATATATAGGGATGGGAACAAAGATGGTCAACTGGATCACTAACTGGCTGATGTATAGGCAGTAAAGGGTGGTGGTGGTGGTGGAGGGGGGGACTCTCATCACTGAGGGATGTAATGAGTGGGGTACTGCAGGGATCGGTACTGGGACTGGTACTGTTTGGGATATTCATAGCCAGTATCTCACATGGGATCTGGAGTAAGATCAGTCTGTTTGCGGTTGATACTAAGATGGGAGCTGTGGTCGATGACATAGAGGGGTGGAGGGGTCTGCAGGAGGACCTGACCAAACTACAGGAGTGGTTGGAAACAAGGTAGTTGGGGTTCAATGCCAAGAAGTGCAAGGTCTTGCACTTTGGAGTTATGAACAAGGGGAGGAAATATCAGCTGGGAGGGGTACAGTCAGAAAGCACCATGGAGGAAAAGGATCTAGGGGTGCTTATAATGGGGAGTATGAACCACTCAGCTCAGTGGAGGAAGGTGTCTGCAAAGGCCAACAAGATGCTGGGGTGTATAGTAAAGGGAATCTCCTCCAGGAAGAGGGAGATGATCCTCCTCCTGTACAGGTCACTGGTCAGGCCACACCTGGAATATTACATGCAGTACAGGCATCCATTTCCAAAGAAGGACATCAGATTGCTGGATGGGGTGCCACATAGGGCAACAAAGATGATCCAGAAACTGGAGGGAAAATCCTATGAGGATAGGCTGGGAGAGCTGAACATGTATTCCGTGGAGGAGAGAAAGGACTGGAGAGATATGATCAAAACCTTTAAATACTTAAAAGGAATAAACAAGACTAATACAGAAGGAATTTTTCAGATCAGAAGGGGGAGGAACACGAGAGGGCACTGGATGAGATTGGAGGGGGAAAGTTCAGGATGGAAATCGGAGATACTTTTCATGGAAAGGGTGGTGGACAAGTGGAATACTCAGCCCAAGGAAGTGGTATCTGTGGAATGGTAAGTGGATTTAGAGGAGTGGGACAGAGTGGAAATTTGTTATGAAGAGGGAGGAAGGGTGGGGCAGCTGCAAGTTGAGGGGCTAGCTGCACAAACAAGCAGACTTGACAGACTGTGAGGCCTGTTTCTGCTGGCATTTTCATATGTTTGTATGTTCGTAAGAGATTAGATATAAGATGGAGTTATAGTTTGTCTACTCAGGTTGCTGAAATGCAGCTCAGTATTTATTGCTGGTTTCAATTTCTAGTTCATGTAGTTGTCTGTGAACAGCAACAAGTCATAAAATTACTTCAATATATTTAAATTAGTGCATTCCAGCAACAGTAAGAAAATGGTGGAATAAGCTTGCAAGTTTGCATCAAACGATTTTAATGTTTTAAGCGCTACGTTTGCACTGTCACTGAGTAGCACTTATATAACTATGTCATTTCACCATCTGATTGATAGTGGTGTTTTTTTTTTTATCATAGAATAGTTTTTATTATAATGTATGGTAAGCGCCTATTACCCACCATAATCAGCAGTCACACAGCTTTGTTATGCACTGTCTAGAATTTTAAAAGTTGTTAACCACACTTCAGAACTTCCAAACAGTGGCATGACAAAAAAGAATGCACCAGAGTTCTATAATTCTCACACATAGAATGCAAACAGTGTTTTTTTGACCATACAATATAAAAGATGCTGGCTGGGGATTGGGTGACAACCATACTAAAATCACCTCTCGTGGTTGCTAGGGCTACAGTAACCCTCTCAAGCTGCACTCTCGAGGTTTACCATGTTGCCCTAGCAACCACTCGAGGTGATTACAGTGTGGTTATCACCCGATCCCCAGCCATTATCCTCTATGTTTTCCAATAAGACAACACTACAGTCAGTAAATCAGATACATAACATAATACAGTAGGATATTCCTTCATATAACATATTGTCCACGAACAACTGAGTATAGCATTTTCTGTCATCCAACATTTGAACTGGAAAAAGCTACTAGTAGATTAAGGCTTGCATTCTCCCATCATTAATATGGACAATAAAAGCAATAATCAACATAGATAGGTTCTGTAGAACAGAAGCAAGTAAGGAGATATAAAGAGAAATTGTCTTGGAGAGGAGTACCTGCACCCAGGGCAAGAATATCGTATTCCTCACCTAAATCTTCTCCATACGTCCAAGTGCTTAGAAGGTTTGGTTACTCAAACTGCTGGGCCAGGGGGATTTTGTGGAGGAGGGGGTGGCACAGGACAGAGAGCTGAGTTGAGGTATGCCTCCCATTTGTTATAATATAACAACAGTTGTCCTCTGCTGGTATAAGTGAGCCTCTCAAAGATAGCCAGCCTAGCTAAAGCTGAATGCCATAAGGAGATAGCCGGTGGCTCAGGTTGTCACCAGGCCATCAACAGGATCCATTTGGCTTCAGTAAAGCTGCGAGGATCCATTCCCTCTGCTGTGATGTAATCAGTTTTAGGGACGAGGCATCTCCTAATAGGAGCATGGGGTTGGACAGGTCGATAGGTTGCCCCAACACCCTGGAACAATCTATTTCCAATGAGGCCCAAAAGGTAGCCAGTGTGGGACATTGCCACAGAACATGAAGGATGTGGGCTGGACTCTTGTGGCACCTCCAGCACTGAGAGTGAGGAAGGACACCCCATTTATGAAGGATGGCCAGAGTGAGGTACCAGCGGAGCAAGATCTTAAGCTGAATTAGCTGACTTCTGGCATCTTTGTAAGAGGAGTGGGCTCGATGCAGACAAGATGTCCACCTATCTGACGTGAGATGACAGCCGAGATCCCTGCTCCAGGCAAGCCTACAGTCTTCTGTGTAGTCTGGTTGTGCCTCTCACCAAGTACTATAGAACTTGGCTGCAAGTCCCCGGGATGAGGGTTTTAAATGCAAAGCGTAGATCCAGTGCCATTTCAGATCAGCCACTTGGGACCAGTTGGCAGACTGTACTGCAGCTCGAAGCTGCAGAAATTTCCAAAAGTCTTGGGTCGGCAATGCATAGCAGAGTTTAAGCTGCTCAAAGGACATGGGGGTGGTAGAATCAGGTAGATATAGGTCTTGGACTGTGTGTATAACCTTCTTGGCCCACAGCATTCAGGTAAATGGCTCATTATCTATCATTAGGAGCCGGTGGTGCCAGAGATTGAAGTACCAAAAGGGCATCCAGCCCTCAGACTTTTTGGTTTGAGCTGCAGCCATAAGGCGGAACCTGGCCTTTCTGGTTTCAGCCATAACTGGCATAAGCAGGCTATGAGGAATCAGTAGACTGGTCAAAAGCAAGCCGGGGGGGGGTCTCCCACAGCACCTGAGCTTCCAGTAGGACCCACGATACCGGGAGGGGGGAGTGTGGGAAGAAACCATTTAGTTGCCTGAGCTGCTAAAAAGGACCAATGATACCCTTGTAGCCCGGGGAGTCTTAGACCGCCTGTGGACCAATGAGCACTCAGCTTATGCACACTCCATCTCGATTTCTTGCCCTCCCACAAGAACTGTGAGATAATCTTGTCCAATTGCCTAAAGGTTTTCTTGGACAGGGTAATGGGAAGGTTGTTAAGTAAATATGTGACTTTAGGCAAAAGCAGCATTCTAATTGCAGCAACCTTCCCTGACAGAGAGAGAGAGAGGTTGAACCGGGTCCAACGAGATGCTTCAGTGGTTAATTGCACCAGAAGAGGGGCAAAATTCCTGGATTCAATATGCCTCCAGTCAAATGGTATATGAATACCCAGATAGGTAAGGTTGCTGGGGGCCCAGGTGAGTCCCAGGTCCTGAAGACAATCTTGGGAGCAGGCTGCATTTAAGGGGGTAACACAAGTTTTCCATTGATTGATTTTTAAACCTGAGAGGCCAGCGAATGTGTGCAAGACATCCAGGGTTGGGCGCAATGATTCCTGTGGATGTGATAGTGTAATGAGCAAGTCATCCACATAGGCGGCCGTTAGGCATACATGCTTCCCTACCGGAATAACCTGGATCTCGCTAGTGACCTGCAGCTTACAGATGAGAGGATCCAACGCCACCATGAACAGTAGTGGTGACAGCAAGCAGCCTTGTCGGGTGCCTCGCTGCAGAGAGAAAGGCTGAGATATATCTTTGTTAGTGAGAATACGAGCTGAGGGTTCATTGTATAGTACCCGAATCCATTGCCGAAAGTACGGACCAAAGCCGTATTCCTGGAGTACTGCATGTAAATAGGGCCATTCAACTGAATCGGAGGCTTTCAAAAAATCCACCGCCATTGCGGCTATGGGAGTAGTAGAGTGCAGGGCCAGCCATTTAAGGTTGAGGAGCAACCATATGTTGTCTGCAACAGCTCTTCCTTTGGTGAACCCAACCTGGGACGGGTGCACAATAGAGGGTAAAACATCCATCATATGGGTGGCAAGCATCTTGGCTGCTATTTTACAATCTACTGATATCAAGGATATAGGACGATAGCACAATCCAATGGATCATCCGACTTTTTTGGTAGAAGAGTAATGAGTGCCTCTCTCATGGTGGGCTGAAGGATACCAGATACACGCGCCTGCTGGAGAGCAGCAAGGAGCGGGGCACTGATTTCCAAATTTATGAATTGGTATAACTCAGTGGTCATACCATCTGGTCCTGCGGATTTGCCCTTAGCAAGTTGGGATAGTGCCACCTTAAGTTCTGACTTGGTGAAGGGCTCATCAAGCGCGACCCTCATGTATTCTACCATCCGTGGGGCTCTGGCTTTGAAGCAAAATTCCAGCAATTGAGTCTCCAGCTGTCTCTGTTCCAGAGTGGCATGTGACTTATAAAGCTGTTGGTAAAACTGTCTCATACAGGTATTAATCTGCATAGGATCGGTGACTGTCCCTGCATTCTGATTCCTGAGCGCATGTATACGTGAGGCGGCTTGTTGTTTCTTTAGCTGGTATGCTAGGAGTTTGCCTCCTTTGTCTCCCCCCTCCCAGTAGGCATGCTTGGCCCGGGCCATCAACCATTCTGTCTTTTGATACAGTATTGAATTAATACGGTACCTAAGCCCGACTATATTCTGAAGAGCCGCTGCATCGGGTTTGCCTGCTGCAGTCAGTTTGAACCGGGCCTCCAAGGCAGATAGTTCAGCTTGGAGATGGGATAAGTCTGCTCACCGGGCCTTGTTCTTCTGGGCCACATAGGCGATGATGCATGCCCTCAGTACTGCCTTAAACGCCTCCCATACCGTAGCCGTAGAAGTATCAGTTGCTTTATTAAGGGCAAAGTAATCCTGGGCAGTGGACTGCACCATCGCCTGAAATGCAGATTCTTTAATCAGTAGAGGGTTGCATCACCATCTAGGGCTAGAGTCCATTTGTCCTGAGGGGGTATACACACAGGAGACTGGGGCGTGGTTGGAGACCAGGATGTTATCTATTGCAGATGCAATAACATCCTGTGCTGCAGCGATGTTAGCAAGCCAAAAGTCTATACGGCTGTAAGTAGTGTGTACCAGTGAAAGAAGGAGTAATCACGCCCAGCAGGGTGATCTCCACCATACATCTATCAGCCCCACTTTTCATTACCTACTGAAGGGTGAGCACAGCCTTAGGGTGCGTCTGTGGGGTTGGTTTAGACTTATCCACAAATATATCTGTTACTAAATTGAAATCTCCCCCTAGCATGATGGGAATATTGGGATACTCCATGGATAGGGATTCGAGAGCCTGATTAATATCCAGGAAGAAATCTGGAGAGTCCACGTTAGGCCCATAGATATTGGCCAGGATTACATGACCTCATGGGTAGGAGAACTGAGCCACTATCCATCAGCCCTGCGTGTTGGACAGTATCTTATTAGCGACCCTTGGGCATGACTTCCGAATAAGGATGGCTACCCCCTTGGACTTTGTTTTTGCAGAGCTGGCCAGTACAGAGCCCACCCAAGATTTTTTGAGCCACTATACGTTCCTTGCAGTAAGATGCGTCTCTTGTATAAGTGCCACATCTGCCTGCAAGGAGCGTAGGTGCTTGAGGATCGGTGACCTTTTGGTCGGATGGTTCAATCCCTTGACATTCCAGGAGACAAGGTTAACCCCCATCTTGGACTTTGGCATATTTAGGCACGAGGAAAATAAATGTGCAGGTACTCACCCCAAGAGTCCAGTGAAATAGAGTGTAAGCAATTAGAAAGAACACCTGCAACACAGCTGAAGGAGTCAGTCGGAGATAAAAGTCAGAATAGGTTGATGACAGAAACTAAGAGGAACTGCAAAGCTCTAGTAGCAAGAAAAAACAAATAGAGATACGTAAATACAATATACCAAAAAACAAGAACTTCAATTGCAAATAGCAATATATTCCAAACACTCTTAAGAACAGGAAGAGCAACTATTCAATAGTGAGCCTATTCTTAGATACACTTTTTTAGAAAAAAAAGGAAGGAAAGTACAGCAATTATAATAACACCTTCCTAGATCAATTAACTTAAGCAACAATTTACAGGTAGCTAGAGTTACGCACGTAGATACAGCTGACCCTCCATGTAGGAAGGTTGCACACAGCCGTGCTGCTCTGTACCTAGAGTGGGGGTTAGAGAGTTTTAACCGGTTTCCACATCGAGACTCTGCTCCCAGCTATGATATAGCACTACTAAATTGCCACCCTTGTCCAACGGGAATTGTAGGTGTGGCACCCATAGGGGAGATGTTAGGAGAGCAGGGTTAAAAGTAATACTACCACGTGCTAGGGTTGGTCCTATATTGCACTGGGCAGAGGATGAGGCCCCGCCAAGTGCTTGGATAGATCAGAGGGCCTGTCGGGTTGTAATTGGGCTACTCACTCAGGGGGAATTCGGAGAGATGGGAGACATATGTGGGACAGAGACACACCTGCTCACAAGACAGAATCATACCCAAATCCCTAGTATTCAATGGCATGAATAACATGCCCACCAGTGAGCAGCGTGGTCCTGCAGAGCCACATCAGGGAGTGATAGGCTTCTTTGCTATGGTACCTACCATAGCATCCCAAAACATATAGCATTAGAGTCGATGTAAACCCCGCTGCATAATAACACTAATCAATAACAACAGTTTAACAGAGAAAAGGAAGAACACTTTTGAAACAAATCAATCAGGTGGGGCATCGCTTCTGAGGGGATCTGACCACTCAGTGGAGTTGGCTGAGCCCTTGTAGAGCGCTTCCACAAATGTAAGCAGGCCGTGCTTAATGGGCAACAGGGTGGCATCTGTACAGACTTCTAGATCCATTGGGAAATCTACCCAGGACCCCATCGACACAGCTTCCATGAGCAAATCATCCGGAATGTCCGAAGGTTCCACTGTAGGCTGCAACAAAGTATCATCTCTTGTTTGCTTAGCTGGTGGTGCCTCCTATTGACCTTCGGGTGTTGCACTGTGTTCTGTTCAAGCGGTGGTGAATCCGTGTTTTTTGGCTTATTTCCCGCTGTGGTCTAGGAAGGAGAGAATTAGGCAGAGACTGCGATTGTATGCTGTATTTGCTATCTGTTGGTCCCTGTGGTGCTGCGCGTTTGGAAGACCTGGGGGAAGCATTAACGTGTGAGACAGTCCATCTGCTAACTTGGTCTCCAGGAGTCCTGTTGTTAACTGATTGGTTCCCTTTAGTGTGCGCACACTGACCTGGATTCCAGAGCTTCCTGGGAGCTGTAGTTCCAAGGGGCATCCTAGGCCAGTATTTAGCAAGCCATAACTCGATCTCCTGGGGCGTTTCAGCTACGATCTCTCTCCCTTCTCTGGATACATGCAGGTGAGCTAAATGGTGAAAGCCATATTTAAAACTCTGCTGTGCTAAGAATTGTTTGACTGGAATAAAGGCTTTCCTCCAAGCTGCCACCTCAGCAGAAAAGTCTCAAAAGAATGAGACTGTCACTCCTCGCCAAATGATTTCGCCTTTGTCTCTTGCTGCACGCAATACCCACTCCTTGGTGGAGTATCTGAGGAGGTATGCAATAACAGGACGTGGTTGTGTGTTAGCAGTTCGGGCCCATTTGGTATCCTATGCACTCTCTCCACCTCAATTGGGCCCTGCCACCTTTCCCCTAACATATTGGGGATTTCATCATTGAGAAAATGCTCTGTGTTAGGGCCTTCCATCCGCTCGGGTATACTGAGGAGTCTAATGTTGTTTCTTCTCCCTCGATTCTCCTGATCTTCTGCTCATCTCCAAAGTACAGCCAGTTTGTTATCGTGCTCCTGTAGGCATTGTAACATTTTTGTCTGGCTGACCTCAAAGCCCTCCATTCTCTGTTCCACTACATTCATTTTATCGTTAAGGGTACGAACCTCAGCCACTGTGCCCTCCAAAGCGGTTGATATTGAATCCACTCTTACGAGTAGCGTTTCCAGGAGAGTGGTTATGTGTTGGAGGGAAGTGCTGACATCGGGCGGCTGGGAGATAGAGCTTGTTGCTGCTATTGCCTGCTTATGCAGCGAGGAAGATAAGGATGCCATGCGGCGGTCAGGTCAGGCTCCCGAGACTCTCCAAAAATAGATGTGTGAAAGGCAAGCCTGCTATTTGCAGAGCAGGGACAGGTATTGATGTTCAACGGCTGATGTAGGAGTGGCATGGTGTGGCAGCCACCAACTCCAATCCAAATGTAATGGCCTAGCAAGCCTAGAGCGGGTCGCAAGAGGACCGACGCTAAATAACAATCAATCGGCTACCGCACGCAATGAAACCCACCCCAAATGATCATTCAACTATTGAGGAGGCATACTGTGGCTGTAATTGCAAAAGAATACCCCGGATGCCAGTATATTAGATCAGATTAGCTTAGCTGGGGACCGAGCTCTGATCCTAAGCGGCCATCTTCCTCGGCGTTCAAGCCACGCCCCCCCGATAGTAGTGTTTTTAAAATATGTTTTCTATACATGAATATTTATATACCTAGGGGTATTTATTGGCCACCATTTGCACAGATTCACCCCTCTGAGGAAGCCCTGTATGTAGGGTGATACATAAGGGGGTTTCTATGCTCTGCATCAGTTTTGCAATAAAATGATTATTTACACATTGTGTTCTGCCTTTTTGTTTTTTGTTTAGTAATAGTACGAGAGTATGGTAGCAAGAAGCACCTTCAGTGGGACTGGAGTTCTCAGATTTCCTTGTTTCTTGTTCTTAGCATTTATGGATAGTCCAGTCCACACATTGCATCCGGAGCACCCAGCGCTTGCTTTGCAAATACCATACTATGCATGAACTGCATACAGTAAAAGTGTCTGCATTAGTGCACAGTCCAAGTCTTTCCCTGAGAGTAAGTATACATGCAGAGTGGCCATGAGGCAGAATTCTTTACAAGAATGGGAGCGGGAGACTTCATGGCGACCAGCGGTAGCAGCAGCAGAAGGAGTCAGCATGCTATGTGTGCATATCAGCAAGTGACCCAGATGTGAGGAGGAAAGGCAGCACAGCTGTTGCCATAACACAGAGCCATTCTGTATAAGTGATGTGGCAAACAGTGAATATTGGAAAAGCATTCTTTGCGATCTTTTTGGGAAACAGAATTACAATACTATAGCTAGACAAGAGTTACAGAACATGTTTCATAAAAGAGAAAAAGCCTTTATACATGAGGTAAATCAGTGGTTTGGTAGAGTGACACTGCAGCTGTATGCTGGGCTTCAACGGGTTCTCCGTGGTCTCAAAGTACACAGGGCCCCCTCATCAGGAACCTTGAACCCAGGCCTGAGAGAGAGAGGTGGGAGAGGGCTTTGGCAACTTGTTCAAAAGAATGTGTACACATATTCATTGAACAGGATAATAGACTAGATCAACAGAGTGAAACAAATTTGGATTACAGCAGAACTATCACTATATTGCAATAATTTTGAATTTGAAAGTTTGCACTCTGCATTAAAAAAAGCAAAATTCAAAAACACAAGAAGGAGGTTGAAGAAAGAAAACTAACCAGCTTTGAGCGGGACAGACAGGACTATGAGGAAGGGAATGTTTTCTCATGGGAGAAAATGTTTAGGTCCCTAAGCAAGGGTAGATCTATAACTCACGGATATAACAAAAGTAACAACAGACAAGGGAACCTGACCAATGGGAGAAGCCCTTCACATGACAGCAGAAGGGTAGATTTTTTTAGTGCGTGAGGAACAGAAAACTGAAAATCCACAGGTAAGTAAATCAAATCAAGAAAGGAAACGGAAGAGGACAAAAAGGGGGCAAAGGACCAAGTGGAGGCAGCAGACTCTGTGGAGGTCAAACAGGAGCAAGTCGAACTGAGGGTGGTAATCAACATTTCAGACCAAGAACTAACAGTAAATCAGATCATGCTGTTATTGAAGGGACTTTCCTTTGTGCCCACTCAAACTATTATTTTAGTCACACTATTTTCAGTGTCCTTTTCAATGTAACTGCAGGGTAGGTAATCATTAATTACATGCAACAGGGGTAATTACACTGCAGTTGCATGTAGCTGCATTGCAGTTGCAGTGCAGTTACAGTGCAGTCATACTGTTTTGTTTACTGTGAAAAATAGACCTTAATACTTCGTCAGGGATCAACAGGAAAACAAGACAACAAATGTAGGTCTTCCCCTTTCATTGGTCCTTTTAAGTAGTGTGTGAGACATGACCTTAATTTGAATAATGTCCTGCAGCTTTTATAGAAAGAAGACCAATGAGAGATGGACAATGTAACTAATACAGACTATGATGCTGATTGCTGATATTAATTTATTAATATCTCGGTCTGATGAAAATTTTGATCAAGGTCTCAATTTAGAGAAGGAAATAGTAGCTAGCCCTGTAACATAGTAACATAGTAAATGATGGCAGATAAGGACCACAAGGCCCACCTAGTCTGCCCATAGGATTAATGAGAACTTAACTACAAAAGGCTACACAGCAGGTTTAAAGGGACACTGTCAACCTGTTTTGCATCATATTATTTCTAGTTAAAAAACTACATTTTATGATTGTTTACCTACTCTAAAATGCACTGATGTTGCTGTTTGCTTTACTTGTCTCTTTGTTTAGTAGAATTGAAATGCATGCTAATGTATATTTATAAACAACCTTGTTTTGTGTCAAATCCTGAATCTATTCTTACTAAATACTTCCTGAATATCAGAAACACTCCCAAACAGTGCAGTCACTCATGATGCAGTAGCCTCCTAAACTCTCATTGCATCACCAGTGGTTAGACTGTGTTGGTGGTGTTCCCAAGCCTAGGAAAGATGCAGTTGGAGCTAATCGAGGAATGTAAACAAACTTGTTTTTTGTGTGGTAACACCAGTATGTTGGGCAGTCTGTTTTCACTTTTTAAAAGAAAAAAAGAATCAGAATCAAACTACCAGCTATATCAGCAATCTTTATTATAATGCTGGCAATCATAAAATGCATTTTTAAACTGGGGCTACTTTGAGGCCTAAGGGGGTTGACAGTGTCCCTTTAAGGGCAAAGAGTAGCTTTTGCCCAGACCAAATGAGACACCCAACTGTGAAAGTCTTTGAATATATGTTACGCAAGGACATAAAAAAAAAACTAAAACAGACTCCTCTCTTACAACCAGTCCAGAACTTGTTGGCAGGAAAGAAAGAAGCTGTTAAAGAATTGGAGCAAATGAGCAATATAATTATAAAGCCCATGGGTAAGGGTGGAATGGTGGTAGTCCAGAATGTGGAACAATATGTGTCAGAAATTGACAACCAGTTGGGTGATGAATCATCTTATAAAAGACTGACATTTAATCCAACTAATGCTTTCAAATCTATTCTTGATGATCACATAATCAGGGCCTTTGAAGAAAAAAAATCATTGATCAGAATGAAATTAATTTCTTAAAGACTGATTGTCCCATTACTACAACTTTGTACACATTGCCAAAGGTCCACAAGTCCATGAAGGATCCACCTGGGCGACTGATGTCTCTAGCATCAGGTCGCTCAGTAAGGGACCCTCCGGATATGTTGACCACTTTCTGAAAATGTTAGTGGTACAAGCTTCCAGTTATATCAGGCATACAGCTGATTTTAATTACCAAGATCAAGGGCTTAGAATCGAATTCCCAGTACTGTTTGCTCACTATTGATATAGTGGGCCTGATTTTAAAAGGGGATGCGGATGCTGCAAGTTCCTGGTGCACCGAACAAACGATGCAGGGGTCTTGCAGCATTCCTTTGATGCAGATTGTGATTTTCAGTCCCCAGTGCAAAATGCTGCAAGTTAGACCAGCCCCCACTCCGTCTAACTTTGTGCCATTTGGGGACCCTTTTTATGGGGCTTGCACCAAAGCTTTGGTGCAAGCTACTATAAATTGTGGATAATGTCACAACTGCACCCGATATACTAAAATTGGGTGCAGGTTGTGGCAAACTGTTTGGTGCAGCTGTGACAAACACTGCGGTTGATGCAGGGCTTGATGTAAGCCCTGCATCAGTCTTGGAAAATTGAGCCCAGTGATGGCCCAGTGGCGTGGAGGACTGAGGCAGTGATGTCTTACCTCCTGCCACGCCAGTGACATGTGTTTGCGGTGCAAGCAGGCTGCCGAGGGTCAGCTGGGTAGGGAGAGGATTGAGCATCTGGAGAATAGCTCTCCTCTCCTGGGGAGGGAGGACTGGTGCTTCTGCCAAATGACTGCCCTCAGGTGGATGCTAGTGGGCGGTATGGGTCTGTTGGGAGCCTGGAAGGGGAGGGTGCTGCAGGACTCCCGCTGATGTGCACATGCCTCCATGCCTGCACATCTGGCTGTGTGCACCCTGGCAATGGGGAAAAGGGAAAAAATAGAGGAAAAACCCCAGTGGCAAGATGATGTTTGACCCTCCACAGGCTCCGCACCTGATGACCAGGCTGAAGGTAAGTCCTGGTGATACTTGAGTGATGGGGCTGGGGGGGGGTTGGACAGAAGGGGGCAGCTGGAGATGAAAGGAGATAAAACACAAGATGGAAAAAAAAAAGAAAATCAGGCCCAGTGAATCTATACACCTGCATAGATCATAGCAAGGGTATAAAAACAATCAAGAAAACTAAAAGAGAAACGGAACTATTCTAGAATTTTCCATCCTCATTTACCTAGACATTTTTAACTTTTGTTTTACACTATAACTATATTCAGCTCAATGGAAAATGTTATTTACAGACTCGAGGAATGGCAATGGGTGCCTCATTGACATCCTCTTATGCCAATTTATGTTTGTCTACTTGGGTATGAAAAGTTGTGTTCCAGCAGGATAAGCCCCACTTCAGACACATTGTCTGATGGTACTGATTTATCGATGACATTGTGTGTGTCTGGGGTGGGGCACACAGAAAATACATGATTTCATTGCTTGGCTCAATAATAACACCCTAAATTTGAAATGTACTTTCAAGGCAAATGAAAGCGAGATTGAATACCTTGATATTAAACTGGGGGTAAGTAGCCAAAACAGTGTCATCCGCTCTCCTTGTAGGAAGCTAGTAGCTGGGAATACACTTCTTAGGGTATAGAGTTTACACCACGGGACCTAGTTGACATCATCCCCTATGGCTAGTTTCTTAGAACTGAACATAATTCAACAAAAGTGGAAACATTTAGAAGGGAGACCAGGATGCTGTCAACCAGGTTCCAAGAAAGGGGTTGCTCAGCAGCGGTTGTGCAAAAAGTATAGAAAAAGCAGGCCATATTTATTGAGATTTACTGCTGAAAACAAAACCTAACACAATCAGAAGAGAGGAGACTCTGTTTACTGCAGTATTTGATTTCACTTGTAAATCCAATAGAGTGAGGAAAATTATCAGGAACAGGTAGCAAATACTGGCAAGAGACCCAGAAATAGGTCCCCTAGAAAGCAAACACCCAAGGGTAACATGTCTCAGAGGCAAAATCTGGGAGATGGTCTGTCACATGGTGATTTTGTGAACAGACGGAAGAGGGTAACATATTATCAACCTGTTTTTTTTTTTCCTGCAGACAATGTCACTTTTGCAAGTATGTCCAAAAGGGGACTTTTTTTGAACACACAATTAACAAAAAGAGATAACAACTGAACCAGTATATTGCTTGCCACACACCTTTCACGATGTGTGTTGGCTGGTGTCAATGTGGTTATTTTATGTGGGCCATACAATACGTCCAGTCAAAGACAGAGTGCAAGAGCATATCAATGCCATTCACAATTGCAAAGAAAACAGCACTCTGGGTTACCATTACAAAGAAAACCATGAATGCAACCTGGCAGGTTTCCAGTTCTGAGCTCTGCAACAGATTCCAGAACTCTGCATCAAATGTTTGTAATGTTTTAAGCACTATGTTTAGACTATCACTGAGTATTACTTATGTAACTATGACGTTTCGCTGTCTAATTGGTAGATGTGTTTTGCATACATGAATATTTATGTACTTTGGGTATTTATTGGCTACCATTTGCACAGATGCACCTCCCAAAGAAACTCTGTATGTAGGGTGACATAAGGGTTTTCTGTGCATCACATCAGTTTGGCAATAAAATAAATTATTTATTTATATGTTGTGTGCTCCACTTTTTTGTTTTTTGTTTAGACATAATATGAGTGTACAGTAGCAAGAAGTACCTTCAGTGGGTCTGACATGTTCTGATTTCCTTGTTTCTAGAACAGAGTATATAATGGACTATATCAACCCTCTTACTCTTTCTAGTCAACAAAGTATTCCTTAAACATTGTCTCTTGTACTCCAGCCTTGCTACGAGTTTTATCTACAACTACTTATTTTGTTGCTTATAGTTATTTCTCACTTGCAGATGTTAGTGTGATGTGCTTGCGCTCTTGTATTCGTATTTGCACTGTTCTCCATTTATTGTTATTAACTGCTACATTTTATTTCACCTCTGCTGTTATAAGTATGATTTACTACTGTATTTACCATTCTTATTAATTTTATCACTGTGCTGCTCCTCTTTCCCCTTCCCCAGGACACATCTGGAAACAAGCTGCTACCAACTCAGCATGTCTTTCCTGGTACAACTGTGACATCAATAAGACAATAAATAAATACATACATACATACCTACATACATGAACTGCTCCAAAATATTTAAAAATGTGTGACTTGAGATAGTTGTCCTGACTGAGATAGTGCATAGTCATTTTTAGGGCTGCATGGGCGGAGCCTGCAATCCTTTTACAAACAGAGTGAGACTCTGCATTTTTTTCCTTAATTAAAAAAACCCGGATGCTCTCCACCCATCACAACCCCGCCCCTCTCTGGTGCCCATGCTTTTTTAGTGCAGCTCCTCCCCACCAAGCTCTCAAAACACTCCTGCTACCACCCACTGTGCCGCCCCCACCTCTCTGTTCCCATCCCCTTTATACTGATCATCGCAAGATCTTGAAACCCTCCCACTACCACCCACTGTGCACTGTACCACCCCAACCCCTCTGTTCCTGTCCCCTTTCCCATTATACTGATCATCGCAGATACGCATCAAATCCCTCTCTAAACTGAGAAGGTATTAAAATAAACACATTAGTGCAAGAATTCTAAACCTGTCTGGAATAGAATAGAAATGGATTGGCATGAGGGACATTGTCCAAGCGAGTGGTGAAACTTCGGGCTCCCTTAATTTATTGCACCCCCTGCTCCCATGCCATGTAAATTATAGGATAATGGGGTGCAGATGATTCTCTAAATCCTGTTTATATAATCCATGGCTTCACACAAATTCCCATTGCCTGGCCTTCCCTTTGCTGTATGTGGTGGTTCTCTGATCTCCCTGACCCCGGCCATGTGTTTTCACTTTTTCTTCTGATCTCAGTTCCATGGCCAGCGGGGAATAAAATACAAATTGAATAGTAACCATTCACAGACCAGCCTTTTCAAACTACTGCTAACCCCCCTTTTGTCTTATCCAAGCAGCACTTGAGAGATAAATGCAATCTATTTGGGGGGGGGGGATTATTCCCAAAAAGCTTTTTATAGTCGCTGTCTTTTGAGAAGAGCTACAACAAAATGATTTTTATGGGCATGTCCAATAAATTGACCATTTAATTCCGTGCGACTCATGGGAAACATTACCATATATACAGATCACTGTTGTAAAAAATAAACTACACTTATTTTCTGTGGAGGTGTCCGAAGAAACTTGTTTTCGTACAAAGCAAAATCAGAACAATATTGTAAGGTTGAAAACTTGAATGCAAGTTGATCTGTATCCGTTTTGGCATGACAGTTAATTATGTATCCGCTGGTACAGTGAAGCTAGATTGCTGTAATTTTATATAGGAACAGAAAATAATACATGGCCATATCAGATTTCTTCTCACCCAAATTCATACTGGTGCATAAAGAAGTGATACTGTAAATCTGATAATCATTTTTCCCAGCTGTTTTCAAACACATCCCTCTTGCACTGCACAGTTAGACTATGTGTTGCTGTACGGGAATTCATCTAAGGATCAAGCAGTGACCAAGTTCTGCTATTTCATGAAGATTTATAAAACAGCAGCACAGCAGCGTCTATGCTTGATTCCAAGATCACATCAAATAAATCGCAAGCTTATAAGTCGGGACTGGCAATACCATGTGTTATGTTGAGAATCTATACATTCCCAATATATTTCTATAATAATAAAACATAGTTGTATTTTAATCTACAAAGTGGGATGCGACGGCTGATAGAAGAAACGGTGCTGCAGCAATGTAAGTGAAGGAATAAATAGCAAACTTTGGAAAGGACACTGCAAACCACTTGTTAGGTAGGTGCTCTTATTATTATTTTTATGTTATATCAATATAAGGTGTTAGAAACAACTAATGGAAGATTCGATCATTAGTATGGGGCAGTATTATTTATTTTATTTATCAAAAGTTGCTAAACCAGACAGGTTTCTTGAGTCCCAAAAGACTCGTTCACAAGATAAAGAACCTCCTGAGTACATACCTGCCAACCTCTCACATCCCCATCCATGATTCACATTTATTAGACCTTCCCCTTCTCTTAGTTTCTTTATTCCTTCTGCAGAGTCCTGCTGGCCGCCTCTTCGTTTATTTAGCCTGCGTCTCATTGCTGCAGTTTTCCATGGTCGGGCTTTGTTTTAAGTTATTAACCCACATGAGTTACTTAAACTAAACGTTTAATCACTGTGCTCAGGGGTTGGGTTTCAGCCTGCTCTAACACAATTATTGAGGAGCTGGCACTGCACAGGGAGACCCTGTGTTGGGCTTTATTGACTAGTCTAATGAAATATATATGAGAAGCTAACCATAGGGGTGTGGGGGCTGAAATCAGTGCTGGTGATAGAAACATGTTGGGTGCATTGTTATAGCATGACTATATAGTACATATGTAGGGACAGACGGAAAGGCAGACAGGCTGCGTTTAGAGCACCCACTTTGGAACCAGCTGCTGTAAGAGATCAGGGGTTCAAATCCACAATAGCCAAATGTTCAATGTGTGTCCTTGGACAAGTCTGTTAACCTCTCAGTGCTCCAGCCACACAGCTGCAAAAATTGGTAGAACCAGGATCCCCACTGAGAATGAGATCAGCTGGTCTACCTGAGTAAATACACTGTAAAAATTAAACAAAAAAAGTGCTTGTGAGGGTGATGGCCCAGTGCCACAACAATGCATCAGGTGTCTCCAGATCAGCAACATACTGTACACCCTTGTGTTATACATTTTTTTTCTCTCTGATTCATTTCATAATAATCCTCCGAGAGCGGTTTACCTGGTTCAGCTCATTGTACTACCTAAAGATAATGCTGAAGCACCCAATTCCTTTTCGAACGTTTAACATTAGATTTGCTGTAACCAGAAAATAAATGAGCCAACGCAGGCTGCGGTGACAGCAGCTTTTCTACTATATTCATATGCATTCCTCTACTTAGTTTCGATCTCACCGTGTTTAGCTAAAAGGAGTGGATTTTTTTAAGAACTAAAGTCAACAAAAACGCTGCATTCCGTGTAAAATGCATGTAACGGAAAGGCAGTGTCATAACGTTTAAACGTACAGCTAATGAGATAAACAGTTATTTTTTGTTCAAAATGATAGCGCAATAATGCATCTAAGGGAATGTCCCAAGTGTTTATACTGCTGCTGTACATGTTTCCAAAAGTTTCTAGTCTTCTGTGTCGCTTTAATTGGGGAAGCATGGGTGGTCTCTCTCACTTTCTGTGCCTTGCATGTCCTTATGAACTTCTCACAGTTGCTACATTCACAGTATTTTATGCACCTACAGGCATATCACATGAAAGGACAGACCAAACTTCATTGAAGTAAGTACAGTGAGATGAGTGCAAGAAGCCAGAAGTCCATTAATTAACAGTGGTGCAAGTATTAGGCTTGAGCAGGCAAAATCCCAATTTTTGCACCCAGAAGGAATAATCTGGATTTTGGCACGCGGGTAGTCCCTGCGAAGATCTCTGCACCCGGTAAACTTGTTTATGGTCAGTTCAGCAATTTTAAAATTCTGAAAGGTTAAAACACATAAAAAGATGAGTTGTATGACCTTTTTTTATTTTGCTTCTCGGTGGTATTTAAAGGCTGCAGGTTGAAACCTGAAACTTCATTATTTATTTATTTATTTATTTATTTATTAGGTCATCGGTTTACAGACCTTTGAGTCATAGACTCATTTACAAAGGCACCTCATCAAGAGAGTAATACATCACAGCAAACAAACAGTACAGTACATAACGCTTAGATTAAAAAAGCAACCAGTGTTACAGGCATTCACTGGTGGTACACGCTTGGTAATAGGGAGATCACAGTAATCATAATATAGGTACACAAGTACCCCATCAGGTAGCAGCCAGAGATATTTTATTACATTAGTCAGCAGATGTTGCATGATACCCCAGGTATATACAGCAAAAGTAGACAGGGCAGACCTAGCCTAGGGGTGAAGGTAAGGGGCAGGTGGGGGATTATGTGCAGTTGCAGCACTGAGTTCTTGTCAGATGGCTTCTGAGGGAGACCTTGAAAGGACCAAGCTTAGTGGAGTCAGCTTTATTGGCTGGGAGGGAACTGAACCAGGAGGGAGCCCAATAGCAAAAGGATCTCTGGGCCATAGAGGTCCTTACCCTGGGGACAATATGGAAGGTTTTGACAGTGCTGTGGATGGAGACTAAGGGGGAGGTATGCTGCAGGGAGGTGGCGACCCCAGTGGGGGGGAGCCCTAGCAGGGTCTTTTTTACAAGAAGGCAGGTTTGAAAGCAGAGTCTTTCTTCAAGGTTGAGCAAGTTGGTGGTGGAGTACAGCAGGCACGTATGGGTGTGCCTAGGGGCTGCCAGCATTAGCCTGCAGGCCTTGTTTATAGAGAGCTGGATTCTTGAAAGCGCAGTGTTGTCAGCTGCAGCATAGATGGGCAGCCCATAGTTGATTAGTGACTGGACAGAGGAGGTGATTGCCAATCTAAGGGCCTCTTGTGGTAGGCAGTCCCTATGATGGTATAACAGTCCAATCCTGACATTGGTGGCAGCAGAAAGGGCACTGATATGGGAATGGAAGGAGAGTGCCGAATCAAAGGTAATGCCCAGATACTTGTAGGAGGAAACCTGCTCAATGGGGCTTAGTGTGCTAGGCAGTATCACGAGAGGGGCACCACTGTCTTTGCTTTGGCAATGCAAGAAGAGCATAGCTTTGGTCTTTTTCAGGTTCAGGACTAGCCTTCAGATTGTGAACCAATGTTCAGCTCTATCAAAAGCTTGTTGGAGGGTGGCCTGGAGTGTGTTGGGGTTGGGGTCAGTGGCGAAGAGCACAGCGTCATCTGCGTAGAGGAGGATCTTACTTGGGCAGGCGAAGGGGAGGTAGATGAGGTAGAGACTGAAGAGTAGAGGGCCTAAAATGGAGCCCAGGGAACCACAGAGTGGACAGGTCGTGTGTCAGATAGGGTGCTATTGATTTTTACACACTGAGTTCTGGTAGAGAGGTAGCTGGTGAACCATGCAAGGGGGCCGGGGGAGAAACCAAGGCATCTGAGAAAGTCAAGCAGGAGAGGATGGAAAACTGTGTCAAATGCCTTGGAGAGGTCAATGAACACTGCACCGACAGGACTTCCAGCATCAAGAGCAGAGTGCAGAAAGATGGAGAATTCAAGTAGCGCAGTTGTGGTGCTGTGACCTGCATGAAAGCCATGCTGTTCAGGGAACAGGATATTGTGCATGGCCAGGTATTCGGCAAGCTGGTTGGCAACTACTTTTTCAAGGGCCTTAGAAAGTAGAGGGAGGATGGAGATAGGTCGATAGTTACCCGGGGTCGCTCGATCACCACTCTTTAGGATGGGAGTGATGATGGCAGTTTTCCATGTGCTGGGGAACTGCCCCAGGCACAGAGAGCAGTTGAGCAGCTTGGTAAGTGGGACCAGGATAGCATCCAACGTCAGACGAAGTAGCCTAGTGTTCAGCAGGTCGGTGCCGGGGTTGTTACTACTAACGGCTTTTTGTAGAAGGGGTCTAGCCTCCAATGGGGAGATGGTACATAGGTAGAAAGGAGGTCTCTGAAGAGTAGGCAGGGGTGCTACTGGGATGGGGTCAAAGAAGTTACTGGGCAGGACTGAACTCAGGTCTGAGAAAGTGTGGTTTAGGCAGCCTGTAATGCCAAGGGGTTTAGAGCAGACAGTTCCATTAAAGGAGAGTTGAGAGGGGGGTGGGGGAGCAGGATTTCCTATTCAGCTCCTTTACATTATCCCAAAAGTTTCTAGCTGATCCCCTGGAGGAGACAAGAGCGGATTGGTAGTACTGGGCTTTAGCCTATCGAATGGCCCAAGTACACTTATTGCGCTCAGCGTTGTATGCTTGCCTATCAGCTGGCCTGCCAGATTCCATGGCAATGTGCCATAGGTTGACTCTCATTTTAAGTCTGTGAAGGAGGGAGGGAGGTAACCCAGGGCATGTTTTGCTTTTTGGTGCGATTTCTAGTGAAGGGGGCATAGAGGTCACAGTCAATGTTCAAAGTGCGAGTGAAAAAATCCAATGCCTTGTCTATGGATGGTGCAAGCCTGATTGGGGACCAATCCAGTTGTGAGAGGTACAGTTTAAGGAGATGCAGGCCACCTGGGAGTAGGTGATGTCGCTGGGTGGTTTGTGGTGCAGGTTTGCTGTTGGCAGCAGACCAAGAGAATACGACCGGGGAGTGGTCACTAAGTGAGTTGGGAAGTACACTAATATTGAGCACCCTCTGGGGGCGGTTGGTAATGGTGCTATCCAGGAGGGTGCTGGAGCCAGTAGAGGGGTTGAATCTAGTTGGGGTGGTGACAAGCTGGGACATGTCAAAGGTGGCAAAGATATCTCTGGTTTGGGAGGCCGTGGCAGAGAGCCAGTTGATAGTCAGGTCACCAACAATTATCTGGGCCATTTTGGGTGCTAGGCCAGAGAGGTAGTCAGCAAGTGCCTGAATGGCGAGGTCTTGCTTTCTGGGGGGAATACTGTATAGGCAATGGTGAGAAAGAGTGGGCCCCTTGCCAGGGTTGGGGGATATTTTTAGTGTGAGGGCTTGTGCCCCGTTATCAAGCTTGGGTGGTGGAAGTGCACGTCCGAGGAGGGAGTCATGCATATAGACGGCACAGCATCCTCCATGCTTACCCACCCGATCTTTCCTGAAAAGGGTGTAACCAGGAAGGGAGATGAAGGAGTCAGGGGTGGATTTGGATAACCAGGTTTCGATGAGTGCGACAATGTCCAGTTGGTGCTGAGTAACCCAGCATTGGAATGCAGCAGCCTTCTTAAGAAGGCTGCAAATATTCATAGAAGGTATGCGGAGTCCTTGGACCTGGGCAGGCTTGTTCATAAGGTTGGGCACGGGGCCAGGGTTTGGAAGAATGTTACCTGATAGAAGCAACAGGAGGGTGATTAGGTGCACCAAATCATGGTAGTGATTGTGGCATCTCCCCTTGCTACTGGACACGGGGCCGGGTGCTGGGGTGCAAGGGGTGGGTAGAGTACAAAGTGTGGGAAAGGTATTGAGGAGAAGAGACCAAGGTATGAGTCGGAGTAAGAGGTAGGGGGTGGAAGTGTGGGGTACCGAGGAGGGAGGTGAATGAGCATCAGGGGGTCTGGTAGAGGTGTTGCAGACAAGAGGTGGGTACTATGCATAGAGGGTGATGGTCCTAAATAAGGTGGGGCTGGTGTAGGAAGTAGGAGGAGGAGGACCATAGTCAGTGTCAATGCACTTGATCCCAGATGCATTGAGGACGATAAGTTATTTGAGCACGAGAGAGGATCACCCCTTTAAGAAGTTACAGAAAGGAGAGCCCTTTTAAGGAGTTGCTGTAATTGACTAGTGTGAGGCCTCAGGGGTTGGGGATCACTGGGAAGTGTACATAATAAAGGAGGAGGAGGGGCGTGGGGGGCGGTGGGCGAAAGAAAAAAACTGTCCAGACAGCAGTACAGCAAGGCAGTGTCTGAACTGTGTTTTGAAAAAGGTGCCTTGTGTGCTTTCTTTCTTAATGGGGATCTGCAACATCCAATCAGGAAGCAGCCACAGTCCCCAAGAGCCGGTCCAATTACGGGGATTAATGCCTCACAGCTCCAAGCTAGGAGCTGACCAAACGTACCTGCTTTCCTTGGTCAGGGGGTGGTGGGCTGGATGCAGAGATCCGGCCGCCAGCAGGTAGCAGCGCCAGGGCCACTCAGCTGAAGTGGAGAGCCTGGTTTGGGCTTGTGGCTAAAACAGATCAGAAAAAAAGGCTGGCCATTAGTTAAAAAGTCAAAGACAAAGGTCAAGCAAATTGGTGGGAGGGCCCTGGGCAATTTAGTGCTCATGGCAGAAGTAGGTGCAAATAGTAGGAGAGAAAAGGTTCCTACAGAGAGGTCTGGTCAAGGGTGCCAGGTGGGAATTTAGCAAAACAAAAGGCTGATTCAGGAGGCTGGGGGGGGGGGGCCTTGAATGAGACCAGGGAGAGCTGGGAAGGAGGCGTGTGGTGGAGAGGACTCAGTGTAGTCTGGAATGGGTAGAGAAGATGGCCCAAAATGCCAGGCAATATTTACAGAATGTGCTGGTTTAGGGGGGTATCAGGATAGGGAATCAGGGGTTCCAGTAGATGGCAGAGAAACATTGTGGGGAATAGAGAGAAAGAAATACAAAAGGGAAAAAAGCAAGAGAAAGAGGGAAGCAAAGAAGGCATTAGTGGTTGGACCGAGGATGATTTTTTTTTCCATCAGGTCACTTTATGGAACAATGTGTAGATTTTAACATGTGCAGTTCTTGTGTTCAGGAATGATTCATAACTGGATTTTTTCCTGTGACATTGACCTACATCACATTCATGAGTAAGCACCCACTTTGGTGAGAAAAGCCCCCTGCTCATGTGCCTTAGTGCACAGGAAAGGAAACAAGAACAAACTACTTTGTGCATCAAAAACAAGAAAATGTGCTGACAGTTAAGTCTAAAAACTTATGTGGTTGATGCTGTGGTGTAGCGTGTAAGGTTGATTCTACCACTTCTTTTTTTTTTTTTTTGAAATATTAAGCAAATCAGGCTGTTGTGAGTAACGAAAAAATGGTCAAGGTCTTGCTTTAATCACTCGAGAACCTGTTTCATGACTCCTAAACCCAGTCTTTTCAGTCAGGAAGGGGAAGTAAATAAGGATAACTCTTGTAGCTTGTGGGTAAAGAAGAGATCATCATGCAGCTTGCTTAAAAAAGTGTCCTTTGTAGTCCAAAGGGGAGTTCTCACGCAAGCCACATAACCTTTTCACTCAACTTGCCTAACAAAAAGGCTCTTTTTCTCTCTGTTTCAGAGCTTATCAATACTTTTCCACTAAACACAAATATATGCATAGAACAACTGAAATATAGAAGTTCTAAATTCTCTCCCCAGGGCCCTAAGGGAGACCCCCTTGGTAGAGGCCTTTAAAAGAGGTCTTAATACCCAACTTTTTGCACAGGCCTATGGGGAGTGAGGATTCCCCAAATGCCGTCCCAATATGATTTTACATGGCTGCTGAAGTTTTTATCTTTGTATACTGAAATTTTATTTATATTAATTATTTAACTGGGATGTCATGATGGAAATGTGAAAGGAAAAGTGTGACACACCCTGGGACTTGAACCCAGGTACTTAGCATTCTGTGCTAGTACTCTAACCCCTAAGCTATAGAAAGTGGTCTGGTGTCTCTGACATATGCCTAAGTGTGCACCTCCATATATTTTCCTAATAATCTGTATGCCTTCCTTAGAACAGAAACTAAAACAAATCTTACTACTTACAAATCATTGTGCTATTTGGTTCTATGTGATATGGCTAAGAGTGATCGCTGTTATCATGAAGATACAGATGCTGAAAAATATCTTCTTGTACAGAATACAGTGCTGGGGACTTACATTTCAATGTTTTCGTGGAGGTCAGTTTCACACCCTCCCTCGGGGGCTTACCCATACCCCTACTAAAGGATTTCAACTCCAGAGGGTGCACGAGCGGAGGGTTGTGGAAACATTAAAAAAAAAAGGTTGGGAACAGGCGCAACAAAAAATGCACCAGCACCCAGACCCAAACCCAGTACCCCAGGGACCAATGCTAGCAGCTGACCCACCAAGCCACAGGGTTGGCTTGGCAACTCACCATGGCATCACGCCTCACATCACCTCCCACCCCTCGCTGTGTGTGCCCGGTCCCCTGCCTGCGTGCATGCGACATCCTGCTGCTCTCCCACTCTCCCACCCCTATCCGTCCGCTTTCTACCAGACTGTAGCCCCTCCCTGAAATGTGCTGGGGAAGGGGTCGCCAGTATTGTAGGTGCCCTTCCCCCAGCACCAATATCACGGGCTACCGTGTTGTTTCTGCATACCTACTTAACAATTCCACACAACTTCACTGACTTCATTATGCAACCCTGGTGGATCTGACCAGAATTTGTTAATACTGTGGATTTTATTTGTTTTACTTATTGCATTTTATGTGTTTAAGGTTACTGTAGCTGTACTTTTAAAGTTTATATTTGCCCTCGCCATAATGGTAACTAACACAATACATTTTGATGATGGAAAGACAATATAATAATTTTTATATACCAAGAGATAGGATTTATTTGTCAAGCAATACATAAAATGTGGTTACACGTTAACTAAAACACTCATTTATTTTCAAATTCCATATCTATTTGTTATGCATTGTGGGTGTTTGGCTTTGTTATAATGTGTTAAACTTCAGCATCATAAGTACAGTAGCTCCAGATTCAGCATGCATCATGCATAGAGTTGTATGTTTGTCGTAACTTTTTGGAAAAGGCATAGTTATGTAACAGTAAAAATAACATGTCACGGAACATTAGAAAACTATTAAAATGTCATGCATGAGCCAACGCAGTGGCTTGGTAACAAACTTTTTTCATTTATCATGCACTTTTTTTTCTATGCAGCACATACATTTTTTGCAAAAAAAAACTATGTTAATGCACTGTAGAGACATGTGGCATTAGGATCTCCATACCTAACTCCCCCCACCCCCCAAGAAGCAAAAGGAAAACACAATAAGATTGTGGGTCTCCTGAGTCTTAGCGAATCAGTGGTGGGGTCTTCCTTGGTGTTGTCAGTCCTATTGCTTACCCCCTCCTTTGAACAAAGAAGGTCAATTGTGATCTCATTTCTTCAGTCAGGGCCCACAAGGTTCTGTGTGAAGAAAGCTACAACAGATGCTGTTGCCAACATGTGACAAGACATACTTCTGTACCTATGAAGTGAGCATCACTATGAGGCACTGGCGTGGAGCTGTACCTTGTGCTTCAGACAGGAGGCTACGGGTGGGGGGCTGAGCATTAGGGCTGAAAACCCCAAGGAAGATCCCACCACTGATTTGCCAAGACTCAGGAGACCCAAAACCCTAATATTTTTTCCTTTCACTACTTGTGGGGTTGGGGGTGGAGAGTTAGGGTTGGAAACCCCTTGTATCATCACATTTCCCTCCATTTGTTGCTTTAATCTGAAACCTAACTGGTGCATCACTGCAGTTTTTTGCAAAGAATTTCCTTTCTTTTTGAGATAGTGGAATGGTATCCTCATTCAGGCAGGTCCCTTTGGGACCTAAGTGAATACATCCATCTCACTGCAGAAGTATAGGGCCCTCTGGGCTAATGCTTCAATGTGTCTATAGATGCAGAAATTGCAGGACCCTTTGGGCATTGTGCCAAATGTGCAGTCCATCAGGATGCAGACATGCTGGACCCTCTGGGCCCTGCACTTCCATGCTGCTGCAGTTGCAGATACACAGGGCTCTTTGGGCCATGCACCAATTGAGGAGCCCATATGGATGTGGAAGCACAAGGAGTTTTGGGCCTTGCACTTCCATGTTGCTACAGATGCAGATGCACAGGAGTCCATCTGGGTACAGAAGGAGCGCAGCAGTTCTGTGCAGCTACAGATTAACCTTTTTGATCACATCTTAAGTATGCTTCCGCAGTGGTTGATGAGGTAAGTCATAAAAAGCAGATGTTAAAAATGTGGCTTCCAAATCTTCAAAAATGGCACAGTTATTAGGAACATTGTTCATTCTTTCATATAAATTCTTCTTTTATGAACCCATGTTTTAATTTTGTGAGCCAGTAGTCTTGTTTTATAAGGTTCACAAAAGAAGAATGTCAGCTCATGTAACAAGATGTTGAACTTAATATTTTTCACTCTTGTTTCATGAACCAATTTCTTGTTTTGTGAGGCTCATGAAAAAAGAATGTTGACTTAGCTTTTTTTCAGTCATGTTTCATCAGTAGGCCTCTTGTTTCGTGACTCAGGAAACAACTTGCAAAAGAAGACGGCCATCTCACAAAACAAGATGTGGGACTTAGTTTTTTTTCCAGTCTTGTTTCATAAGCCTGCCTTCTTTTTTTTTGTGAGTGATGAAACAACTCATGAAACAAGAGGTCCAGACCAGAACTTTGTTGTAGAGTTGAAGGAGAAGACTAGCAGTGCATGATCCCACACCTGTGGGCCATAAGCAAAGCAGCAGACACATGTGACACAGTCCTGGATTTGCAGCTTGGTTCACACAGGTCCCTGTGGGTCTTAAACAAAACACCAGACCCATAGGACATAGTTGGAGTACACCCCTTCCCGACAAAGCCTCTCAATTTAGAGGCGAAGTGCTGGGTTTAGTGCAGTGCTCTCATATGCTGTAAGTTTTTAGTAACCTTAAATAAATTTCTTCATCAGAGCAATTAATGGATTACATCAGTTTTTCTGCTTTGAGTGCAGCCTGTGTTGTAGTCTCCATGGGACATAGACCTAAATATGTACCTTGGTTCACACAGGGTCTTGTGGGTCTTACGCAAAGCAGTAGATCCATGGGACACAGCCTTGGATGTACTGTATATCTTGGTTCACCCAAGGCTCTATGGGTCTTACACAAAGCAGAAGAACCATGGCACACAGCTCCAGAGTTGCACCTTGCTTTATGCAGGGCCCTGAATGTCCTACTTGCAGTAGTAGACCCATGGGCCACTGGTTAGACTGCATCTTCACTCCTATATCCAGAAAGAAAGTAGTCTCTTCTTCTGCCTCAGGATTTTCTTATGACTTCCTAGGGACAATGCAGTAGACATTTTGTCTACTTTGTTAAAGGGAGGATAGAGAAATATAAACAAAAATGAACTAATATTATAAAGGAAAAAAACTAGAAGAACATTAACTATTGAAGCTATTTAGCTGGAGCAAGTCCAAACCAGATATACGATAAGACTGTAAATTAACATGGTAAATCTGAGTAACTAAAACTCCAGCCCTGTCCTATGCAGTAATACTCCCAGTGGGGTCTCCTTCTTTATTTAGTTTAACATAATAGTTTGTCTGAATTCATTAAACTTCTATCCTTCTACAACCTCCAGTCACTTTCAGTTTAATATTTCATCAGATGTTTTAAACATTAGCAGCTGATATTTTGCTTACTTCACAGTATTTGAAAAAGCAGAGATGTTTTCTGTTTCAGTGCCTGGCAAGCAGCAAAGTCAGCACTCAAAATGGAGAGTATATGGGACTGACTATATCACTCTTGGCACTCTATAGCAGTTTGGTGTGCTGCCCCAAAACAGATCATGCCTTTTTGTTCCCAAAGTGCCATGAGATCATCCTTAAGATGATCTTGCCTGTGTTTGACTATACAAATGTAGCCTACAGTGTTGCCCCAAAGTCTACACTTCCCAGACTGGGCCCACTTTTTCATTCCTTTTGCTGTTTTTCCCTTAGTGCTCCATCACTCACCCATCACAACTCTATATATACTACTCTCTCTTACCCCTCTCATGAGGCCCGGTGTCTCTCATACTGTTCTTCCTTCATGATCAAATGCTGTCTTGTCATGGTTTCCACTTACTGTACATCTACTCTGTCCTTAACCCTGCCTTCCCCTCCTCCTACTTTCTGTGTTCATCTGCTGTCCATTCCCTTCACACTGTATCCCTGAAGGTAAATATGTAGCAGGCTTGTCAGATTTCTCTGTCTGCCTTGCTACACTTTGGAACAGCCTCCCTTTCCCCACCCATCTCTTTTCCTCCCTATATTCTTGTTAAATCACTCTTACTGTCATACTTCACAAAAGAATCTGTCTGCAGCTGGACTTCTTCCTCTTCTCTCCACATTATGACCACCCATGTCCTATCCCTTCCTCCTCTGCAATTTTGCCTGTTTTACCCATTTTTGCTGACTCCGTTTTATAGCCTACAACTCGGTGTACTCCATAAACTGAATCTTATGCCTCACTGGTTCGGTCTAAATTTCTTGCCCTACATTGGCAGCATGCTCCCTTAGCTCTCGATCTAGCTACCCCATAACCACAGTACACGTACAATTTTTACATTGTTTTTGTCTTTCTCTAAAATTCATTACTTGTACTGTGATTTCATTGTACATGTTCATGCACCTATTGTTGCCACTTTGTTATTGCTGTTTTACTCCCTGTTGTATCCCTTCCCCTGGGTCTCACCTGGAAATGAGCCTGGACTCAGTGTGCCTATCCCAGTCACCAAATTTGAAATAAATAAAACTCCAAGAATATGTAAAATGACACTTGTACACCCAGATCAGATTGTTTTAAAGTCCTTAACACATTTGTTCCCATAGACGCCATATGGCATCAGAACCATCCATTGCTAGATCCAACCCAAAATAGCCACCAGGAGCAAATGAGTTAAAAACATACTAACATACTATTTGCCAGCAGATTAGGCCTTACGGTCTATCGAGTCTGCTCGAACTTTAGATACTTAGTTGGGTGCCGAGACCCTCCCATCCCTTGTGCTCCAGAAACCTGTATCATCCATCCCCACCCCTCTGGGACAGGACATCATCTGATACATCCACTTTCTGTGTCTGTCCCATCCTCTCTTGAAGCCCTCCACTGTGGATCTCTGAACTAGCTCACCAGGCAGTGCATTCCAAGGGTCCACCACCCTCTCAGTAAAAACCTCCTCCTCTTTTCCCCTTACCCTTCCACCTTCCAACTTCAAACCATGCCCTCTGGTGATACCTCCCTGCTTTAGTCTAAAGATCCCCTCCATGTTTACCCTATTTATTCCCTTGAGGTACTTGAAGACCTCAATCATGTCCCCCCTGTCTCTCCTCCAAGAAAAACCATTAAAAAGTAATAGAAAATCCCTTTTTGGCAGTATTTATTTGTTTGAATTTTGATGACCGGGTATGCCCATGGGGTTGCAGCGCATTCTGGCACTGGGCAATTAGGGCACCAGTGGCAATGTCACCAATCACTTTTTTGCTAGTCTGCACTGCATTTCCATGGGGGTCTGAAGCCCCACAACCCCCTACTTAAAGATTCCTACTCTTGGTGGGGCAGTGAACCTGGGAGGGGGTGGCAAATCATGCATTTGGCACCCTGGTTGCCTGGCACCATAATGCCGGCACTCTGAGTGCGGTAAGGGGGCCCACTGAGACAAAGAAGTCCCTTTTTCAGGGGTGACCTGGAATTAGTTACATACAGTAGGTAGATGCTTGTACATACAGATTCTGAAGCATCATATACAAATCCAACACGATGAGATCATAACAAATTAGTTACAAATGGTGGTTGAGACTATTTCATACATTAACTGTACATTATAAAAACTGTACATTATAAACAACCAACAGTGAAGCAGATACAGACAATGAAGTTAAAAATATTGTCAGCATAAGTAGTTAACCAAGCAAGTTGCCATACAGTGCACAGTACAGTATATAACAATATATATATATATATTTAAAATATTGTTGCCATATATAAGATACATTTGGTTGAAGTCTGCAAATATCTAGAATATAGTTGGACAAATATGCTTATCTAAAATATTGTCTGTTTGAGGTATCTTCAAATTATTTTACATAATAACAAAATATAGTTTTTTTTATATGGGAGATCATGTCCTCTGAGACCCTTATATCATCCTTTGCATATACTGTCTCCCCCTGGATGCCTTCCCAGTCCCTCCTAAAAAGAGTATGGCCAGGGACAATAAGGTACCAGCTACTGTTCTGATTTGCTCATGTTTCAGTCATTGCTGCTCTATCTATGTACTCTGCAGCCATTATCACTTGCAGTTTGTCCATTTTATTACCTGCGAGTCTTGAATTTGTATGCATTACTTTCCAATGATCCCTGCTCCTGCCTACTGCCCTCTTAATCCTGATGAATTTTGATGCTTTACTTTTGCCATAATGTCCCTTACCTGCCTCCCCCATATTCTTATATTCTGTGTGTAGTGGGATTAAGGAGTGAGCTTACTTAGCTCCCTTTGTGTGTTTTTGTATACTCTTATGTTCTATTACATTGCCCTCCCCCTTGGCTAGTTTAACATTTTACTTATTTTACTTACTGTTACATCAGCTTTACCCTAATGCACTCTCCACACCCAATTTAGATGCAGGCCATCCTTTACAAACAGCCTGCTATCTTCCCAGAAGGATCCCTGGTTCCCCAAAATGTGGAACCCCTCCTCTTTGCCCCAACCCTTTAGGTCACAAAGCACCAATAGCACCTCCAAGAAGGCTAGTATACCTGCTATTGACCGCAGCCTACTGCCTAGCTCCCAGAAGCTGCACTTTACCTCCTCTATGCTGTGGTTTACTAGGTCATTGGCACCTAGGTGTAGCACAATGCCTAGCTTTCTGTCTTCCTTGCTGATCAGCCTCTACAGCAGGGGAGGTACCCTTTCTGAAGTTGCCCCAGGAGGCACACAGTAGATCTCTCAATCTGGCCAGAGTGGCATACCAACCTCCCTGACCCTCTCACTATATAGTCCCCTACTGCTATGATACCCATTTGACTCCCACTAATGTTGTATGACCTGAACTGATCTTGGCAATGGTAGGAATATTATTTTTTAATTTTTACCTTTAGTGTCCCCTCATGCTTATTCTGTTTCTCCTCCTCCTCCTCCCTTCCCTCCCCACATACACAGCATTCCATTCTCCAGTGCAACATGTGATCAGCATTAAGGTAATGGGCTTGTAGCACCCAGTGGTCCTTGTGCCAAATTACTTCTCAGGTACTGCACTTAAGCCTTTAGTGTTACTCTGTCCTGAGGGACATGACTGTCTTTCAAACTAGGCACCAACCTGCCTCCCAGAACTCCCTACTGGAAAGTAGTAAAGCCACGATCCTTGTAGCTTATCAAATATCACCCAACCTCCTCCATGTAGTGCATGTGTGTATAAGAGCCTTATTTGAGTGTGTGGCTTGAGCATTAGTGAGAAATAAGGTTTGCAGCATTTCCTCCCCTCTTTTCCCTTAAGTCCCTCTTTGATGTAAGTGGGTGCTTGCATTTATGGCACTTACAGCTGTGCCCTGCACCATATCGATCTCCATCATGTGAGAGCTTAGCAGCACATCATTCTGACACTGCATATCTTCACTCTCTGGGTGTGTCACCTCTGCAGCACTGACTTTATTGTTGCATTATTGGGCCTGTATAGTTTGATGTGATTGCATCTCACTTCAACAGTGTGTCATTTTAACTATAAACTGTGTACACGTGCCAGCTCTCCAGTGACTACCTTGCTCTTCCTTAACTCCCCCCCAGTTACAGTATGAGTGTTTTTGTGCAATGTCTGCCAAACAAATCCAGGTCCTAAACACCACATCGCTGCATCCCCGTTCTTATTAACTCCGTACCTAAAGAAATGACAAAGTTAATACTGCTTCTGTCTGATGTTTGTGAAACATAGTCAGACCTTGAGAAGAGACTTTCAAGCTGCACTTTGCCAAACAAACAACTAATAGATGCACCCCTTGAGAAATCCTTTACCCATTTTAATCAACCTGGGCATTCAGTGTGATGTTTGTGAAACAAAGGCAGACCTTGAGAAGAGACATTCAAGCTGCATGTTGCCAAGCAAACAACATACAGATGCATCCCATAAAAAAACACTTTATTCATTTTTTATCAACCTGGGCATTTAGGAACTTTCAGGGGACACCTTGGGGAACATGCATCCCAAATTCTGTGTTAACTCCTCAACAAATTCCAAAGTAATTATTGTTTCTGTCTGATGTTTGTGAAACAAAGGCAGGCCCTAAAAAGAGACATTTGAGCTGCACTTTGCCAAACAAACAGCACACAGATGCACCCCTCAAAAAAACATTTACCCTTTTCAGTCAACCTGGGCATTCAGGCACTTTTAGGGGACACCTTGGGGAACATGTATCCCAAATTTGTTGTTAATATCTCAAGAAATTGCGAAGTTATTACTGCTTCTGTCTGATGTTTGCGAAGCAAAGGCATTCCTTGAGGAGAGGCATTTGAGCTGCTCTTTGTCAAACAAACACACAGATGTACCACTTGAAAAATATTTTACCCTTTTGTTATCAACATATGAGTTTAGGGGCTTTTATGGAACAACTTGGGAAAATATATCCCAGATTTCTTATTAATACCTCAAGAAATTCCAAAGCATTATTGCATCTACAAAAAACACAAAACAAAGGCAGCCACTTAAAAGATAATGGGAGCCTTGAAAAGAAACATTGGCATTGGTGGGGTAGGTGCTGCTGTACCTGTTCAGTTTTTAACTTTGTATTTAAAATAAATTCAAAGTCTTTATCGATAGCTATCGTATGAGGTTTTGTGTTCTGGTACGCTGTTAGCCTGACCTTAATTATTGCTTCTGTTTGATGTTTGTGAAACAAAGGCAGGTCCTGAGAAGAGACATTTGAACTGCACTTTAGCAAACAACTCACAGATGCACCCCTTGAAAAATGCTTTACCCTTTTTATCCACCTGGGAATTTAAAGGCATTGAGGGACTCATTAGGAAACATATATCCCAAATTTCTCATTAATGCCTCAAGAAATTCCAAAGTTATTATTGAGTCTGTCTGACTTTTTTATAAAACAAAAGCAGGCCCTTAGAAGAGACATTTGAGCTGCATTTTGCCAAACAACTCACAGATGCACCCTTTGAAAAAACACTTTACCCTTTTTTACCAACCTTGGTATTTAGAGGCAGTCAGGGGACACCTTGGGAAACACATATCACAAATTTCTTGTTAGTACCTCAGGAAATTCCAGAGTTATTACTGCTTCTGCGTGATGTTTGTGAAATAAAGGCAAGCCCTGAGAAAAGACAATTGAGCTGCACTTTGCCAAACAACACACAGATCTACCCCTTTAAAACACAATAGCATACAGTATAATGAATGCTGTAACCTGCTAATTATCTGTACTTTCTCTGTAACCACATGCATCTGTACTTATTATCTATACTCTCTCTGTAACCACTTGCATCTCTGTTACTTACCCTGTAATGTTATTCCAGGTTGCCCCTGAAAAAGGGACCTTCGGGGCTCAGTGGGCCTAGCTGGTCATCAAAAATTAATAAATAAATAAAAGGGGTACAGTTCAATATTTCTTTTATTAATTACTTTTTTGTTTTGCATTTAAGTACTTTTCTTTTGTGTTGTACTTTTATGTAAGTGTTTTACTTTTTTGGCTTTGTACTTTAAGTACATTACTTAATTTTTTTTATTTTTGTAAGACAGCAGGAGGCCTTGTTCAAGTGTTACTCTGTAGCTGTGATGCTCTCTTGTGGTGGACCAGCTGTTCCTGCTCCTCACAGGTCCCTGCTGTGCTTGTCCTGGGGTCCTTGTTTGCCAGGTCTTCAGGGGCTACCACAGAGCATTCACCTCCTTCCCCTCTGCTACATGCTATGCCTTGGATCTGCTTTCTGCCTGCAAGACACAAGGAAAAAAACAGTGCAGCTGTACTGTTGCACATACAGCACAGTACAGTGCTGTACATACTGTAGTGTGGCTAAAGTAGGCCCTTAACCTTTCTGGAATATCAGACACAGGAAAACAATTGCAACCTTAATAATCAACAGAAGATCTTAAGCTCTACCATAACCCTCAGGATTCACGACTCAGACTAGACTACCCCCGACTAACCATGCATGTCAAGAACAGTACAGTTACTCAAATCCAGCAACAATTACAATAAACCTACATTAACACATACGATAAGAATTACTTACTCTATGACCATGGGTCACCACCCAGCCAACGCTGGATGCCTGGTCTTCATGGAGGTCTGGACCAACCAGGCAAGCACCACAGGGAACAGTGCTGTGCCTGTCTAGTGTTACCACCCATACAGATACGGTACTGGGTTAAGATAGCGTGGCTAAAACCACTCATGAAATACAGCACTGCAAGAAGCGCTAATGGCTCTATAGTGACAGGGTTTTACAGTGTGCGGTAGAAACCACTACCCCTGTTGCTGTAGGCTGCCAGCAGGGAAGGTGAAGGATGCCTTCAGGGCAGTGCCTGGTGGAGCTGCTCCTGTGGTGGAGTGGCTAGAGCACCTGCCTCTGGTGGCATCGGGGACCTGGGGCTGTGGTTCGGTTCTCCCTAGGTCCCACTCTGCTGTGGCTTCTTTGGCCCAAAAAACAAAAATTTGCTTGACCTGAGGTTTTTTATACCCCCAACATCCATGACCTCTTGGAGCTGATTATGATTAGTCCAGGGGGGGTGTGAGGGGGGCGAAGCCTCCCATGTCGGATGGTGTGGGGGGTGGTGCCCCCCGCAAAAACTAAGTTGTTGCTGCGGTGTGCACTCTGTGTATGCTGGTCAGCATATTGCGCCAACATTATTTTGCCACATGCTGCATTGCATGTGGCATTACATGGTTTTGCCTGCAACATTACGACCCCGTGCTTACGAATACCATGTGTCCTTCTGCTGTCTTGCATATATGCTCCTCATCTCACCAGCTTGGCCCTGCAATGAATAAGAAATAAAATCAGTAACTGTACTGACATAATGTAGATCAGCATTCATTTATGATAAGGAATTTACAGTAGTTAATGGTAACTATGTATACAGTCCATTAATGATTTTGTATGTGTAAGACACTGTACTGCCACAATGTAGCAGAAACATTTTATAGTTTTCTAAAATAGCAACATCACTAACCATGCTGTTGCATGACCAAAGGTACATTATTAAATAATAAAGCATTATTATTACTGCAGTATATACTGTGCGACACTTACCAGAGTGGGCTGCTCTACATCCCACTCCTGACCTTGCAGGTCCTGGTAGATACCTCCCTACCAGGTTAGGTCCATATGGATTGGGTGGAGCTGGCGCTGGGCCCTATGCCATGGTAAGGGTGAATGTGTTTTCTTTGTTCTTTTTTATATGTAGTATTATAAAATTATTGAATTTTAATTCTATGTCTACTTATTGTATTTTATTTGCCTAACACTACTGCTGTTTAGGTACCTTAATTAAAATGTTTTTTCTCCTTTTTGCACACACTGAAACCATGCTACTTGTGATCAGTATACTAATGGAGGACAATGAGACCACCATGAGGGAAATTGTGGAAGATCTAGCTGCTGAACATGGGGTAGTGGCATCTGTCTCCTCTGTAAAGAGGATGCGCCACCAGATCAGATGGATGTATGTGTGAGCATCGGAAAGTCACCCTAGAAAAGGCAATTATCAATGTAAAGTTTTTGGGCTTGTTATTACATACAGTTTCATGAAATAACCTTCCCTTTGTTTCCTTCAGCTTTTGCCTCATGATCAGGGATAAGAACAAACTGAAGCAAGTTAAGCAGGCCAGGACATGGATTGAGAAGAAGGAGACATTCCACAATGCAATTTATTCTGATGAAACAATACTGTTTTGGAAGTTTGTTTCAATTGAATTTTATAAGAAGGGCAGGGACTCTATGAAACCAAAGCTGAACTTCCTCTAAAGCTTCACGTCTGGAGCTTCATAGCCAACTGGAGCATAGTCTACTGTGCATTTTTGAGAGTTAATGATGCTCAATTTTAGGAGCCAAATTCATTAGACAGTTACTGTCTCATATTATGTAGCGTTCCACTTCAACTGTACTTGCTTTATGCCCACAGAAACCCTGGATGGCAAATTCTTTGGGGAACATATCACTGAGGGAGCAGTGAATACGTACATAAAGAAGAAATATCTGGATGGACATCACTTCTTTCAGGACAATTTTTTATTTATTTAGCTTTTGTTGACTGGGTAAGTGTACTAGACAAATTTTGCCTATTTTCAGGCAGGACCCGGGGGAGGGAGAATACAGATGAATGCCAACTGACCTTGAACCAGATTAAGCTGTTGGTGGTATTTTTAGTGAATTGGGGGAAATTTGGCCAGGGCACAGGAAATTCCCTACTCTTTTCGAGAAGTGCCATGGGATCTTTAACATCCACCTGAACTACCACCAGAACAGGCAGATGGGACCTCGGTTTAACATCTCATCTTAAAGACGGCATCTCAGGAGTGCAGCACCCCCCCCCCCATGCTGCACTACAGTGTCAGTATTGGGATTTAACCCAAGTGCCTGGTGTGAAGATAGAACCCACAGCCTTCTGATCTCCCAGCCTCAGAGGCGAGTGTGCTTTTGGGTCAGAACTCCACCAGAGTAAGTACTGCACAGCAGTCACATTTAAAAAACAGCCATTTCAGTGGATTTCTTTGTTTTTATTTTTCTACCATCAGGTTACCAGATATTAATCTGATTGACATTGTGTGACATGCCATGAAAACATTTATCTAGAGGAAAAAAATATGGACAAAGCCAGAACTGATGCCATAAAGCAATTTCACAAATCTTTAAATAGAAGACAGAAGATACATTGCACAGTTGCAGAAAGTTTTGCCAGTTGTGGTTACCAAGTAGAGGCACATAACTGGAATATGAGTCACACTGGTGCTGCAGCATATAGTATTTGTTGTGTGCAATTTTTTTTTTTATACATTTGTTTCGTACTCTACTGTGTGTGCTGTAATGGCTGGGATTGGTGTTTAAGGATTTGTTTTTACACTCTTATGCTTTCTTGTTTTATGTGACAGTGAAATTTACAAATGTACTGTATACTGTATTGCACTGTATGTAAAAATGTGTTACATTGTGAAATAAGTTCAATAACTTACATACATATGCCACTATAAAGGCCTATCTTAAAAATGTCCAATCACACATTTTCACCCACACGTCCCACACTGTGCAAGTAAACATAAGTTGCAAACTACACATACACAAAACAGATGTTCAAGCTGGGATGTGGCCACATTTCACTAAGCACTCCTGGGAGGAAGGGGAATATATCCAAAGCCATGGTTTCCCAGAGAATTCCACCACTGGTGTTTTTTTTTTCTCTCCTCAGTACCTGGATGTTGTGAAATGGCACTTCTTGGCAAACTATATATGATAAAACAAGCAGTCAAGCACTTTAAAAAGCCCCATCATAAAACACGAAAGTGTGGTCATATTTAATTAAGTGCCCCAGGGAGGAAGGGGGACACATCCAAAGCCATGGTTTCCCAGAGAATTCCATCATTGGCATTCTTTTTTTCCTCGCCTTAGTGCCTGGATGTTCTGAAATGGTACTGCCTGGCCAAATTGTATTTTATAAAACAAGCACACATGCACAGTACATTATAACTCTGTAAGGAGCTCAAATTAGAAATTTCCATCCCTGTGGGGATAATTGCAGTTGGACAATTTGGAGTTTCCAATCACTTACAAACATGTTTCACCTGGTCGACAGGACAACATCCCAATGTGGGAGGGTGGACACACTGGAGGGGAGACAGGATTTAAGGGAGGGTCTGGCTAGGCTGGAGTAATGGTCAGGCATCTGGCCGTTGGGTTTCAACACTAAGAAATGTGAGGTCATGCACCTGGGTGCCAGGAACCCAAGGGCCAGATACTGGCTGGGGGGGAGTACAGGTGACAGTTTCAGAGGAGGAAAAGGACCTTGGAGTGATGGTCAGGGATGATATGAAACACTTGGCATAGTACCGTAACACAGCAGCCAAAGCAAATAAAATACTGGGCTGCATTACCTGGGGAATCACCTCTAAGGGGGAGGAAGTTATTCTGCCACTGTGCAGGTCACTAGTAAGACCACACCTAGAGTACTGTGTACAGTTCAGGTGCCCTTATCTGAAGAAGGATATCAAGCTACTGGAGGGGGTTCAGCGGAGGACAACTAAAATGATCCAAGGCATGGGAGACAGAACATATGAGGAGAGGCTGAGGGATCTCAACATGTACTCCCTGGAGGACAGGAGTGAGGGGGAGGGATTTGATAGAGACCTCCAAGTACCTTAAGGGCATAAACAGGGTTGGATCAGAGGGCATGTTTAATTTAAAAAAGGAGGGTACAACAAGGAGGCATAGCTTGAAACTAGTGCAGGGTAGAGTTAAGAAGGAACTGAGGAGGCACTTTATCACTGAAAGGGTGGTGACGGAGTGGAATAGTAGTGCACCAAAGTTTAGGGCACCAAAGAGAGATAAATAAATAAATGGAATACCCTGAGGGCCCCAGGTCAGAGTGGTCAGGGAGACAAACAATGTTTGGGCTGCACCTGAGGTGCTGTGCCTGGCCCACAAGTAGGTGAATGCAATTTGAAAGATAAAGCTGGCACTGTCTACTTACTGGGAACCTCAGTTTAAGAAGGAATTTCAAGGAGTCCTGTTTCTTCCAAACAAGGTGCTTCATTTTATTCAATGGTGGCACACAGTGTAAAACAGTTTAGCTCCAGCATACGCCCCCCTCTTTCTGGTTACAGTCCAGGTCTCCTAATGCATTTCATGTCCTCTGGTGCTTAATCATAGGATAACAGGTCCCTGATACCATACCAATAAATAATGTGCAACTTATAGTGACTGTCTAAAACCACAAAGGGCAGTGTGCATAGTTTAGAAACAGTAAAAGTCCTTTTTTGCACTCTTCTTGTATGCTACAAATAAATATTTGCTAGATCAAAAAGGCAATAAATATCATATCATTATACGATAAATATCACGTTAAACACATTCTAGCTGTGCAACAACTTAAAGTTAAAAACTGCTCTTAATGAACAAATGCCTACATAACTTCTAAATTCACAAGAGTTTACTATCTTTGCATTCTTAATATTTTTTTATGTTACCACTTCTTGATAAACCACTCCCAGTGTCCTTGATTTCTACAAGGTTTCCCTCAAGAATCCACTACAGAGTGCCAGTTCTTAACATATAGACAATATACTCTGCAAAAGTACATAAAGAAATTACATTAATAAACAGACTTATTTACAGTGAATATTTATAAGCATTCTACAATGGTACATCATGGCAAAATGAGGCAGTTTCCTTACCAACTGTACAGCCCACATTTTAAGGATTGCCAATAGCGTGAGGGTGGATGCGGGGTGGTCCCTTTATTTTCTGAGGACTGTTTTAAGTTCAGTCCTTTAAGTCCAGGTTTCTCAGAGCCCCCCAATGAGAAAATCTAGTATTGTTCTCTTTTTAAAAGGACATTATCATAGTTACCCCCTCTCGGGCTTTTAATAGGTTTCTCTATATCCATAAAGGATATGTCATGTTCCCCCCTATTGCTGGTGTGTTAATATGGATGGCTAAAGCATTATTAGGATCCATATTCTTATTGGCTTGCAAATGTTCACCAGTTCTTTGCTTAAACTGCCTTTCTATTTTTCCTGTGTAAGAGCAGCCCCAGGAACATGTTGCCGTATATATGGCACCCTAAGTGGTACATGTTACAAACCCTCTGACCTTAACATCCTGTTTTGTTTTTGGATTTTTAAATGTTATGGTATTGCTAACATTTATACAAAATTTACAGTTGTCAAATTTGTGGCAACCATCTGGTTTCTTGGGTAGCCACATGTTTGGGTTTCCTTTTTAGGTTGTACTGATTGTATTAATACATCCCGAATGCTCCTCCCTATTTTGTGTACCATCCTAGGTCTAGTGTCTTTAAGGTCCTTTAATCCTGGATCCAAGCTCACTGTGTGCCAATGTCTCTGTATGATTTCACTCACTTCTCTAGACTGTGCATTATGGAAACAAAGTTAATCCTTAGGTTCCCCTTCTGTCTTGTTCTGTCTTTTGTTCTCATGACCTCTGACCTTGGCATATTGCCTACTTCTGTTCTGAGTTTGCAGACAATGTGTTTATTTTTTATTTTAAGAAGTAATCAAAATTACAACCCTCTGAGCAGGGTGTCGTTTACAAAGGCTCCTCGTCAGGAAGACAAATACATTAATAGCAAGCAACAGAAAACAAAGTAAATGAGCTCAAATAAAAGCAAACTGTCAAAATTAAGGGCTGGTTACAAAGGCCCCATGTCAAGGTAAATTACAGACATAAACAATAATGTGGTCTATAATGAGTCAAATAAAGGGCAGAGTCAAAAATAGGCAGACTGAGAGAGTAAAAGGAAGGCCAAAACTCAGCCAGGGCAGTCCAGGGGGAGGAGAGGAGATGGTTCTTGAGAGCAGTTTTAAAAGCCCCACTCTTGGTAGAGAGGCAATAGCTACATGCAGGAAATTATACCTGGACGGGGCATGGTAAGGGAATGACCTCTGTGCATGGGAGGTCCTAACTCTGCGGACTTGCAGAGGGAAGTGGACAGTGCTGCGGGTAGAGAGGTAGGGGCTAGATAGGCTTATGACAAAAGACAGACCAGAGGAGTCAAACCTGCAGTGATTTTTTTCGTCAAGAGGCAAGATTGATTGATAAGACATTCCTCCAGATTAAGGAAGTTAGAGGGGGAATACAGTGTGCAAGTATGGGTAAGACGTGGGGAACCTGTAAGCAGCCAGCAAGCCTTATTGAGGGATAACTTAATTTTGTACAGAGCAGTGTTGTCAGTGGCACCATAAATAAGCAGACCATAGTCCACGAGGGACAGTACCGAGGATGAGATGGGCAGCCTTAGTGCTTCCGTGTGGAGACAGTGATGATGGTGATACAGTAGGCCTATCCTAGAGTTGATGGCAGAGCAAAGGGAGCGGATGTGGTTGTGAAAGGATAGGGAGGGATCAAAGAGAACGCCGACATATTTGAAGGAGGTTTGTTCAAGGGGGAAGAGGGTACTAGATAAAACCCGGAGTGGATATCTTTACGTTTACTTTGGTTATGTGCAAAAGCATGTTTTTAGTTTTCTTTACTTTCAAGACCAGCCTGCGGTCAGAGAAACAGAATTTAGCCTGGGTGAAGGAGTCCTGCAGGGAGTTTTGTAGGAGGAGAGGGTCGGCATGTGAGTCAAACAGGACAGCATTGTCCGCATAAAGTAGAAGGTTTCCATTACAAGTGGAGGGGAGAGAATTCGGATAGAGGCTGAAAAGCAAGAGCCATAGGATACCCTCTTGCCTGTAACCTATCTTCTAGTTCCTTTGCTCTTTGTTCATAGGTTTCCCTCTAACTGCAGTTTCTTTTTATCCTTATAAACTGGCCTTTTGGTATCTCTGCAACTGTGTGATGGGGGTGACTGCTCTTGGCCTGTAAAAGGGTATTTCTGTCAGCTGGTTTTCTGAATAGGACAGTTTTGACTCCCCAGGGCAGGGGTAATGCGGGATCCCCCTGTTAGGGCATGTTCTCCACCACATCACAGCAGGCAGAACAGGCGGTGCTTAAAAATAAAACGAAAGAAAGTTTTTCTCTGCTGCTTGCTCTGTGCTGCAAAATACCCCACGAGCAGGCAATGCATGCCAGAGCACTCACGCTGGGACTGCTGTCCCTGCCCAATGTGTGGTGCTTGTTTTTGAAAAAGGAACCAGTGTGGGTAGGCATAGGCTCAGGGTTTGAGAATTGGAACCCTGAGTGAATTTTGAAAAGAAAGAGAAGTTTAGTTTTTTTTGTAGTGCTGTTAAGTGTTCGTGGCTGGTAGTGTGAAGGGCAAAAGCAGGACCGAGAGAGTGACAAGAACCTGAGCTTACCTGAGTGTTGAAGCTGGTTTTGTCAGCTCTGCTGTGGTGTCTCTCCTCCACTCCCCAGCTGAAGATTGTCCTCCTGTTCTGGTGGGTAGTGAGTGTCAGTCCTGAAATCTGCTCTCATCTTGTGGCGTGGGCTCTGTTTTGCCCCATTTTTTTTACTTTCATTTAAAAGAAAAAGGCTCCTCATCAGGTGGCATGACTGAGCATTGGCCCTCCTGAAGTCCTGGACATCCGCCATGTTACCTGCAGCTCTGCCCCCCCCCCGCAAGAACCTCTCACTGCAGATGCCTCCCAGCCTCCCAGAGCAACTCCTTCACCCCAGGTCAGGGTGGTGAGTCAGTGGAGCAGTGTCTGAAGTGCTGTCCATCAAATGTTTTGTTAAAAGAAATATTAAAGTTTAAAGTTGGCCCAGTGGCACTGAGGGTTGAGACGCTGGATGCCACAACTCGCTCCACGCTGGTGACCCGAGTTTGGGAATGGGCCTGGGTCGTCGGGGGTTGGCTGGGGAGGAAAAGTATGGAGCATCTGAAGACTACTCTCCCTTCTCTGGTGAGGGACTGGGGCATCCACCGTGCTGCAGCGGCCCCCGATGGAGATCGGGGGCACTACAGGAGCAGGGATACACGTGGGGCGAAGTGTGATGGACGTCATTGCAGGTCCGCACTTCTCAGGGGAAAAAATAAGAGGAAAAATGGCAGATGACTGAGGCAGCTTGATGGCGGCACTTCAGCAACCAGGGGGCCTATTATGGAATTGCACTGCAGTATTGGTTCCTGGCCCAGCATGGGGGACATGGGGGGGCCCCCTGTGGGTACAGTGCCATGCCAGCCAGTATGTGACTCAGCCTGTGGGTTGATCGGGGATGAAGGCGGCAGCTGGATGTAGGCAGGTCAGGCTGGAGGAGTATAAATAATGATATGTAGAGAACTAGTGACACCACTGACTACCCTTTTAAGCAAATCATGGGAGGATGGTGTGGTACCTGAGGACTGGAAGAAGGTAGATGTAATTCTCCTTCACAAAAGTGGGACCAAGACAGAGGCAAGAAACTACAGACCTGTCAGTTTGACCTCTGTGGTATGGAAAGTGATGGAATCACTTCTGAAGGAAAGAATTGTTGAGTACCTAGAGGCCAGTGAGGCACAGGGCCCAAGGCAGCATGGGTTCACAGCGGGAAGGTCATGTCAGACATATCTAATTGATTTCTTTGACTGAATGACCAAAGTAGTAGACCAGGGAGGGGCTGCGGACATGGCCTACGTAGACTTCTGCAAGGCATTTGACACAGTCCCACACAAAAGATTAGTAGTCAGATTAACCAGCCTGGAAGTGGGTCCCAGGGTGGTAGCCTGGGTAAAATATTGGCTGAACAACAGGACACAGAAGGTAATTGTAAATGGAGACCACTCTGAAGAGATAGGTTAATTGTGGGGTACCGCATGGTTCAGTACTGGGTCCAGTCCTTTTTAATGTCTTTATAAGTGACATTGCAGAGGGACTGGAAGGAAAAGTATGCCTCTTTGCAGATGACACAAAGATCTGCAATAGGGTTTATACACAAGGAGGCATGGAAAGGATGAGAAGGGACTTGGCAAGGTTGGAGGAATGGTCAGAAGTATGGCAGCTTGGATTCAATGCAAAGAAGTGCAAAGTAATGCACCTGTGAAACAAAAACCCAGGGGAAGATTACACAATGGGGGGGAGGTAGTAACAACAACAAAAATGGAAAGGGACCTGGGGGTAATCATATCAGATGACCTTAAGGTTGGCAAGCAATGCAAGAAGGTGGCAGGGAGGGCTGGGGGGATACTGGGATGTATAGGAAGAGGTATCACCAGCAGAAAACAGGAAGTTGTTATCCCCCTGTACAGACAGTTGGTGAGACCCCATCTGGAGTACTGCGTCCAGTTCTGGAGACCCCATCTCCGCAAGGACAAGGACAAGATGACACAAAGATCTGCAACAGGGTTTATACACAAGGAGGCATGGAAAGGATGAGAAGGGACTTGGCAAGGTTGGAGGAATGGTCAGAAGTATGGCAGCTTGGATTCAATGCAAAGAAGTGCAAAGTAATGCACCTGTGAAACAAAAACCCAGGGGAAGATTACACAATGGGGGGGAGGTAGTAACAACAACAAAAATGGAAAGGGACCTGGGGGTAATCATATCAGATGACCTTAAGGTTGGCAAGCAATGAAAGAAGGTGGTAGGGAGGGCTGGGGGGATACTGGGATGTATAGGAAGAGGTATCACCAGCAGAAAACAGGAAGTTGTTATCCCCCTGTACAGACAGTTGGTGAGACCCCATCTGGAGTACTGCGTCCAGTTCTGGAGACCCCATCTCCGCAAGGACATAGACAAGATGGAGGTAGTTCAGAGGAGGGCAACTAAAATGGTACAGTTCTGCAAGAGAAGCCATATGAGAAGAGACTAAAGGAGCTTAATATGTATACCCTTGAGGAAAGGAGGGAGAAGGGGGACATGATAGAAATGTTTAAGTACCTCAGTGGAATCAACAAAGTCCAAGAGGGTAGCATCTTTCAGAAAAAGAGATGTGCAAGAACAAGGGGACACAATTTGAAGATAGAGGGGGGACTGCTCAGGGGCAATGTGAGGAAGTATTTTTTCACAGAGAGGGTGGTGGACACATGGAACAGCCTTCCTGAGGAGGTTGTGGGGTCTAAAACTGTGGGAGAATTCAAGAATGCATGGGACAGATATAAGGCAATTTTTGTGGGTCATAGGAAGAAATAGGCTGTTGGTTAAATAGGATCTGCAGCTTATCCTCTAGGTAGAGAAATGGGCAGACTAGGTGGGCCAAACGGTCCTTATCTACCATCAAAGTCTATGTTTCTATGTTTCTATATGTAAAAAAAAAAGTTTAAAAGCACCAGTAGGGCACGAAGAGGAGTGGTCGAAAGCTGAAGGGGCGGGACAGAGGGCCGGATCTGCATAAATAAATATACAGGGGGCACAGTGATACCCAGAGGAGAGGATAATTGGAAGAAGCCTTGGGGGATAAATATTCATAAGGAACAGGACAGAGCCAAGACGGGACCAAGGACAACCAGACCAGGGACCTAGTGCATTAAAGGGGCCCAGCCAGTAGGCCTGATAGTTTAAAAGGGTAACCAGGTCCAATGCATTAAAGGGGCCCAGCCAGCAGGCCCACCAGTTTAAAATGGCAACCATGCCCAGTGGGTTAGCAGGGGCTCAGCCACAACTGGCCTATACATTGAAAGGGACCCAGGAGTTGGCTAGTGACTCCTGAGGTGGGTAAAGGGACCACAGGGTATCCAGTGAGTTTATTGTAGCAGCTACAGGGGACATTTCTGAAATGTGCCTGCTGTGAAACCTACCTGAATGGTGTCCTCTACCCAAAGTTAACTGAACTGTGGTACATTGCCTGAGAACTGCTTGGGCTGTATCATTGCCCTGGAACTGTGCACTTGTCCCACAGTCATTTGTTTGCTCTGAATTGTGTAATTGCCCCCAGGTTGTAGTTACGTCCTAGTGTATCAGCATGTGTTCAGCAAGTATATTCTTGAATCAGTCCTCAGCAGCTTTCAAAAGGGTGTTCAGCAAGCAAATTCCAGAATCAGTCTGCAGCAGAAGATCCTCATCCATGGCCATTGTCCTGCAACATCACGTTTGTTGTTTTCCATTAAGTCACAGTGTACGGCCTGGCCCAGAGCATATTCTGTTATCCATTTTCTTGTTTTATTTCTTCATTGCAGTTACTTCAAGATCTTCTGTTCCAGTCTCCCCAAACCCATGCCCTATTTTTTGTTTTGCATTTGTCCTTAGTGCGTCCGGCCTTGGTGCCCAGAACTCTACCATTTGCCTGGCTTCTGAAGATATCCTCATCTTGGTTCTCAGTTTCTGTTGGGTCCTCCCAACATCTTCTGCATCTATCGAGTCCTTTCAGTCCACAAGAGGGCTGTGGCAAGGTGGTCTTCTGCATCTGTTGAGTCCCAGCAGTCCATGAGAGAGCTGTGGCAGGTTGGTCTTCTGCATCTGTCGAGTCCCGGCAGCCCACCAGAGGGTTGTGGCAGGGTGGCATTCTGCATCTATCGAGTCCCAGTAGTCCACAAGAGGGCTGTGGCAAGGTGGCCTGCTGCATCTGTTGAGTTCCAGCAGTCCACAAGAGGACTGTGGCAGGGTGGTCTTCTGCATCTGTCGAGTCCTGGCAGTCCACAAGAAGGCTGTGGCAGGGTGGCATTCTGCATCTATCGAGTCCCGGCAGTCCATAAGAGGGTTGTGGCAAGGGGGTCTTCTTCATCTACAGTCTCATCCTGGCTGTCCACAAGAGGGACTGTGGCCGGATCCTTTGTGCTTGTTCTTCAATCCCAGTGGTCCACAAGCGGGTTTTGGGCCTAACAGTTCTTGCATTTGTTGTTTGTTTCTGGTGGCCCACCATTGGGTTTTGAGTCAAGAGAGTTTTTGTATTTGTTTTCTTGTTTCTGGCAACCCTGAAGAGGTGGGTGTAGCCAATGGACCTAGGGCCTGTTTACAAAACCTCTCCACATTCCTTTAGTCTGACAGAAATTTCCATAGCCATGCTGGCCGGTGAGCTTGCTTGTTCCCCTCTCAGGATTTTCCTTGTTCCTCTAACCTTTTTGCAACAGATTGATCATTCCACAGACAGAGACTTTGATATTTGTGCACAAACTGCAAATTGTATCATTTTAGAGTCTTGCTATAGCATACAGTACAGTTATCAGGTCTGGAGTACTCCAGGGGGGTAATCATTTGGGTAGAGGTGCACATTGGGGTCAGGGCAGGTTGAACTGAATAGTAATGAGAGTCTTCCTTTTATAGGAAAAGGTAGAGTGATCTATACTGGGATTACAGTACTCTTCCAGTTTAGAGGCTCTTACAGCTCCCACATTGCAGTACCGTTATAAGTTTAGAGTTTTCCTCTTTTAGGAATTGTAGATTGCTTAGTTTACCCCCTCTTCCCTGTGACCATGTCTTCCTTTCCCTGGTTACAAAACAAACACAAAAACATATCTGAGGCTCATTTATGACTCCTGCCTCTTTTTATGAGTGATGCCATCCACCTTCCTTAGAACCTGAGGTGTTCTCCTGCCATTCCACCTGCTGGGAGCGAACACTTGTGCTGGTAATCAGTGTGCAATTTACCTGGGTTATCACAACATGTCTGCTCTAGTCACCCTTTTCAATGGCCTATGCAACCAGTATAGTGTTAAGCTTGTGCAACTGTGTTAGTTTGTCCATTCGCACTCTCTATTCCAGAGGAATTACCACCCTGCAGGGGTACCAGAGGCAAGGAACCCTCAAACAGGGTTCCACCCCTAGAGGTACCATGGGATGATTCCCGTGGCTAAAGGTACCTTAGGAAGGATCCCAAGGAGAGAAGTGCTGCCACTGGAGGAGGAGGGGAGGATGGTGGGGCAAAGAAAAAAGTGCTTGAGAAGGAGGCTGAAAGGAACTGCATATATAGATTAGGAAGTGGGAGTGGCTGACTGCTTGTCCATTGAACTACAGGCCAAGCCTTTCAATTCAATGGCCTGCACAGCCAGTATAGTGTTATGCTTGTGCAACTGTGTCAGTTTGGTTTTTGCCATTCACACTCTATATTCCAGAGAAATTACCAACCTGTAGGGGTACCAAAGCCAAGGAACCCTCAAAGAGGGTTCCACCCCTAGAGGTGCCATGGGATGATTCTCATGGCTAAAGGTATCTTAGGAAGGATCCCCAAAAAGAATGAAGTAGTACAAAGCATATAAGCAAGCAGAAGCTGTGACGTAGTAGTAGATAAGCATCAGGCAGCTTGATAACATAATGAGATGCTCAGGTTGATAATGTAATGAAATGCCCAGGTTTGCGTGGTATGATTTTGATGGTTTGTGTTGAGAATCAGGGATCTCCTAAGGAGAGAGAGAGAGAGAATGGCAGGGACACCATCCATCTCCATCCAACAGCAGAACCTACCTAAAGAAACTAGGGAACACTACTATGCTAACTAATAGTTATGACCTCAGGCACAGAGGAGATAAAAAAAACCTATGAAGAGGAAATCTCTAGGGATCCAAGGCCTAGGTCACCTTCCCACCAGGCGTGGGATATTTTATTTAGTGATGGCTCTGCTGCTACAATTTGGAAATCCAATTAAGGGAGGTGGAAAACATTCCAATTTGGAGGAAGGCTTTCACTCAATCCCTCTAACAGGAATGCTGTGGAAGGTTGCCAGAGTGCTCTGCAACATATGGGCAACCAAGGCTGGAGGAGGAGAGCAATGACTGCTGAGTCACTCACCTAGCCTACTCACCCTAAACTCAAACCAGGTGAACCAGAGGCAGTCATAAAGAGAATGCAGTGAAGGTGCCTTGCTAGGGAAACCACTAAAGCTAATGGATAACCGTTATAGTGGAACCACTAGAGCCAAAGGAGATAGGAGTAACTACCCTTCACAGCTAGTCTTAAATTCTACACCAGGAGCTGCTGTTGCATAGTGAACAGCTAAAGCCAAGCCCAGAGTAAGCACATTCCCAACTATGGGCCAGGTGAGAAGGACCCCACCCCAAGTCGGGCACGCTCAAGATGCGGACTTAAAATGCAGAGAGAGAGAGACCATCGGCTGCAGTGACCCTATGCCAGAATGGTATGACTAGCATGCCCAAGAAACTGATTAGGAGCTGAAAAACTGGTGAGAAGCTGAATGAGCACTGGTGTGCTGAGACCTTAATGAGTGTTGAAGTGCTGAGACCTTGCAAAGGTCGAATGCAGTAGTGAGCGCAACAGACATCTCAGAGGCTGAAGCCAAGGGGATGGAGGTAGGCATGATTTGCATAAGCAAGATTTGACCTGCACTTTGGTCTGCAAAACATAGTAGCAAAGGAGCAGCACTGGAAATAGTGGGGCAAGCCAGCCAGGCATGGAAAGTCAATAAAGGCGAAAAATACTATGAGGATTTTTTTGGCAGCAGAGACAGAATTTAGAACATTATTGAAACTAATTTACAGCATCAGCAGTAGCTTAGTTGACCTCAGAGTATAACAAGGTGTACAAACATAGAGGCAGCATCTGCATTGAGAACACTAAGTTGTAAAACTGCAATAAACATAAATTAAAAGGAGGCACAATGCTCTGAAAGCAGCTGTCACCAGGCAGTGCAATGAAACTGCAGCAATGAGGTAAGTAGAATGAGTTGAGAGACAGCATGATTGAGCTGCATAGCTAGGGTTCAGAGTGAGCCTGAATCAGGTGAAAACAATTAAGTATGCAACATGGAAAGCAGTTATGGTTGAGCTGAAACACACAGATAATGTTTTCAGTTGCTTTGCAAGTAATTTGAGAGTTGTGAGTAACTGAAAGCAAGTAGTATCATCTCTGGAGTAGCAGTATGCTAGGAGCTTGGAAACAAAGCCACAAAAGACAAAAACAAAACACATAAACATGGAAAACAGGGAAAAAAGGGAACAAAGGCCCAAAGCAAAAATGAAGACACAAAAAACAGAAAGCAAGAACAGAAAGAAACACACAGCCGGAGGCAAAATACAAGCCAGAAACAGGAAAACAAACACTGAAGTATAGCAGAGACAAACAGAAACAGCAAGGCAGGGGTGGCATAGACTCCAGGGTAGGCCCCAGCCAGCTCAGAGGACAGACCAACAGAGCCTCTGGCTGGCAAAGAAAAAAATGCTTCAGAAGGAGGCTGAGAGGAACTACAGTAGCTCAGGAAGTGGGAGTGGCTGGCTGCTGGTCCATTGAACTAGAGGCCAAGCCATCCAATTACCATAATTGAACTTCAGCACACCATTAGACCACCACATAAATTCTTGGCTCAGCGAGTAGGGTGATGCAGAGCGTGTTCTCTAAAGATCCCAAAGTCAGAGAAGAAATACAGTCAAGATACTGCTGGAATCCAGAAGTAGTAGATAGATGGATGGAGGACTAGAAGAAGACCCAGGGTGGATGCATCCTTCCCTGTTGACCATTCTGTACTACTTTGGAGCACTTTGGCTCCTATGCTACTCAGAAGAAGTCGGTGGCAGAGACTCCAGCAGTTTAGCAGAGTTCCAAGCAAAAATGCTGTCAATGTTATGGCTGTACCAGGTACAGGAACACCAACGGTAGAAATTCTGGTGGAACAGTTGAAAAGTGCTGCCCACCAAGAAGAGCAGTCATGGCCTAAGAGAGAGAAGACTACTGCAGATCAGGTTTTCCACAGGTTACGGGACACATTCAATACCAGAACTGTGTCTGAACTTGAGATGAAGATTTTATCCAGGACCCAGAGGCTTTGGAAGATGTTGAGAGAGTACACTTTAAGCCTAAAGAAGGCAGTCCAAGCCATAGAGAGGGTGGACCTTAGAGAAATGCAAAACCAGCATAGGACCCTCACAAAGAAATTCTTTGATGGAGTTCATAGTGAAGCTTTAAGGAGGGAACTGCGAATGCTCCACCTGCAGGATCCTCACATTCTCTTTTTGGATTTCAACTAAAACGCAGTTTGCATCCTGGGCCCTAGCCGAGCAGGAGAAGAGGCTGCTGTATGTCAGCAGCAGTTGACATCTGCCAGCGCAGCGTGGCTGGAGTACCCCACTAGAGGATGGAGACAGGAAGACTGATGGTTGATAGTACCACGTCCAGAGAGACAGTTTTTGCCAAACCATTATCTCAGCTATTCCACAAACATGTAAGAGGCATACACTCAGATAGCACAAACACAGGTTCCACCTCACCAAGCCAGCCCAGGATCTGGGGCTGAATGGACTGAACAGATAGCATCTCTCACCTGCAAAGTCATGGAAGTGTGTCAGGGGATGCAAGACCTTAAGAAGGGCTGGAGACAGGGACCCACTGGGGATCGACAGGAGAGAGATCAGAAACCTGGAGAGCTGACATCCCATTCAAGGAGAGGAGAAGTCCAATTCCCGACTGACCATTTTGATGGCCAGGGAAGACCCATATGTCAATGGTGTGGCATTGCAGGACATGTTGAAAGGAGATGTGGACAGGCTACTACCAATGCAGTGGCTTTAAACAGTGAGTCCCTGAGAATGGGGGCCGATTCTCAGAGAATAGTGGATCAGGTCCAATCTCAGTAAAAGGCAAATCGTTTTTTGTGGGACAGTGCCCAACAGTGACTGTACAAGTGAATGGACACAACCTTCTAGCATTACTGGACACAGGTTCTCAAGTGACCACTATGCAACGGAAGTACTTTCAGCAGCATTGGTCCCTGCAAGACTTACAACCACCACCTCGATCCTGGGTCTGACTAATCACCAGTAATGGGACTGAGGTTCCATACCTTGGACACATTGAAGCTGACATCCAATTGGGAAACCACACCCAAACTTGCCAAGGCATCATAGTCAGTGACACCGACAGCAATAAATTGCTTCCACTCATGCTGGTTATGTATGTCTTGCAGTATTGTTTCAAAGAACTAGTTCACCTCTTGCATCAACAGGCTGAACAGCTACCAACAGCAGATTAACAAGTACTACAACAGATCATCTACTTACTACAGTGTCATCAGTGCTTTACCAATGCAGATGGAGAAATAGGGAAGGTGAGAGTAACAGACTCCTGTCCCATTGCCCTGAATCCTGGAACTGAAACTACATTTTGGTGCAAAGCCAAAATGAGACCAATAGGACAAGATTATGACACCCTAGTGGAACCGTATCCCAGTACAAAGGAAAAAACAGTCATTGTTGCTTGCAGCATTGCCACCATCAGCAAAGGATGAATTCCTATCTGAGTCAACTACAGGAACCATGCAGTTCTGTTTCATAAGAATCAGCCCATTGCCAGACTGCATACTGTCTATATTCAAGATGTTGTGGAACCAGAGATTCGAACAACCTGCTAACCTGTCAACAAGCCATAATGGAGCAAGAGAGAATTGGAAAATGGAAATCTGCCCGAATGGTTAAAGGAAATTGACATCGGCATGTCTGAAATGACAGAAGCTCAGAGGGAAGATATCCAAAGAGTAGCAGTTTGTCACCAGGAGGCATTCAGTAAGCATTCATTGCACTTCAGTCTGGCCAAAGGAGTTCATCACTACATCCCCACCAATCAGCATCCCCCCATCCGAAAGATGTTCTGACCTATCCCTCCAGCCAAGTATCAGCCAGTGAAGGACATTCTGAGAGAGATGAAAGAATCAGATGTAATTTGAGAGAGTCATAGTTCCTGGGCCACACCAGTGGTGTTGGTGAAAAAGAAGGATGGAAAGATCTGGTTTTGTGTCGATTATTGGACGTTCAACAACATAACTCATAAAGATGCATACCCTCTGCTTCAAATTGAAGATTCACTAACCACATTGCAATCAACAGCTGTATTCTCCACCTGATCTGACCACTGATTACTGGCAAGTACCAATCACACCCACAGACATAGAGAAAACTGCCTTCATTACACCTATGAGATTGTTCGAATTTACCCGTATGCCTTTTGGCATATGTAATGCTCCTGGTACATTCCAATGACTCGTAGAACATTGTCCGGGAAGCCACAACTTCACAATAATGCTCCTATACTTAGATGACATTATCATTTATTACTGAAACCACGAAGACCATTTACAGCACTTGGCAGAGGTCTTTGAATGTTTGTCTCAGTACAGACTCAAACTTAAACCATCCAGGTGTCATCTTCTGAAGCCACAAGTTAGCTATCTGGGACATGTTATGTTGGCAAGTGGGAGTGTCCCGAGACCCTGACAAACTGCAAGCTGTGTAAGAGTGGCTGGTACCCACTACTGTGAGAGATATCAGAAGATTCTTAGGTTTTGCCAAATATTACAGATGGTTTATCAAGACTTTCACCCAACTAGCCGCACCCCTTTATGAACTACTTTGTGGGTCGACAGCTGGGCTCAGGTGCCGTTCTAGCACAAGAACAATCTGGAACAGAAAGAGTAATTGCCTGTGCTAGTCACAGCTTGAGAGGATCAGAATGAAACAACGAATGCTATAGCTCCTTTAAATTAGAGTCCCTGGCTCTAGTGTGGGGCAGCCACTGAAATGTTTCAACACCATCTGGCCATCACACCATTCACTATATTCAGAGATAACAGTCCTTTTGCTCACCGTAACAGGGCAAGGCTAGAAGCATTAGAACAGAGATGGGCCAAATGACTGTCCAACTATCAATCCACTCTTAAGTACTGATCTTGGAAAAGCAACTCCAATGCAGATGCTTTCTCTAGATTACTACAGCAAATAGAGCCCAAAAGTGATGACCACGCCTTGGAAAATGCGGAAATGCCTGCTTTTCTGCAAGTCCCAGCAGAGATAGTGCATGCCTTTTGACAAGTCAGTTCTATCACAGTAACCAAGGAAGAACTTGACTCTTCAACTTATTTGGCAGATCAGAACAATCTATGGACTCAACTCCAGGGCCAGAGTTCCGTTGTACTGCAAATCAAAGTCTTCCCAAAAAATAACTAGTGCCTCACACCCAAGCTCCGAAAGAATGCAGAACTGTGGCACCATCACAACTGCCTGATAGTAAAGAACCCCAAGTCAGTAAGAGAAAGCCAAGACCCTCATACTCATTGTGAAATCATCCAAGTGATTGTGCCACTGGAGAATATACTGATAGTGCTCAAGGCATACCATGACAAGTCTGGACATTTTGGGTGTAGGAAAACAGAATCTAACATAAGAAAATGATTCTTCTGGGTGGGAATGAAAACACAAATTCAAAAATGGTGTGAAGAATGCCCATCCTACAACCTGAAGAGAAGTAGTAAGACCAAACACAAAGCTCCTCAACCTATCCTCAGCCATGCTCCTTTGGAATTAGTAGCCTTGGATCATCTAAAGCCTGAATCAGTTGAGGTGGTGTTACATACGGCCTGACCATGGCAGACCATTATTCCAAGATCATTGTAGCCATACCTGTCTGAGATCTCACTGCTAAAAGTACTGCAGAAATCTTCCTCAAGTACTTCGTGCAACCTTCTGGGTTTCCCACCAAAATCCTTAGAGATCAAGTGCCACCCTTTGAGTCTCAACTGTTCCAGGAATTGTGTAAATTGTACGGAAGTCACAAACTTCAAACCACAGCATACCATCCCCAGACAAATGGGTTATGTGAGAGGGCTAATCAAACTTTGATCAATATGTCGAGACCACTGCCAGAGCACAGACGCCCATACTGGCCCACCATTCTGCCAGAATTAACCTACCTTTACAATAACACTGTTCAGAGTTCTACTGAATAGTAATGAGAGTCTTCCTCTTAGAGGAAAGGGTAGAGTGATCTGTACCAGGATTACAGTACTCTTCCAGTTTAGAGGCTCTTACAGCTCCCACATTACAGTACCATTATAAGTTTAGAGTTTTTCTCTTTTAGGAATTGTAGATTGCTTAGTCTACCCCCTCTTCCCTGTGACCATTTCTTTCTTTCTCTGGTTATAAAATAAACACAGAAAAGTATCTGAGTTTCATTTATGGCTCCCAGCTCTCTTTGTCAGGTGATACCATCCACCTTCCTTAGAACCTGAGGTGTTCTCCCACCGTTCCACCTGCTGGAAGCAACACTTGTGTTGGTAATCAGTGTGTAATTTACCTGGATCATCACAACACGTCTGCTGTCATCACCCTTTTACTATAACTGGACTTTAGCACACCACTAGACCACTGCATAAAGAGTTGCCAGAGAAGGCAGTTGCGGCAAATACTGTGGCCAGTTTCATGGGGGGGGTGCAGGGTGTAGAAGAAAAGACAGGAGGAGTATTTACTTGGACGTGGAAGGGGGAGGGTAATGGGGTGGAGGTGGATGACTTCAAGGGGAGTGTGGGGGGGGCAGCTCCAGGGAACTAAATTGAGCCGCGTACTCGAGCAGACTTGATAGACCATTATGGCTGGTTTCTGCTGGCAAATTCATATATTCGTATGTATGTATGTATGACCCTATCTCCGAGTCCCAAGTCTATCTTTATGCCCCCTTTTGCCAGCATAGGCATGAACCTTAGTCTTGGGAGTTTGTCAATATAAACATCCCTGTCACTGATTTTCTATCCTGCCCCCAACCCCCACCCCGGTTAGTTTTGCTCCCAGGCTAGTACAAGTGTCACTAATGACGGCCTTATCTCAGTGAACCAAAAAACAAATATTTTTCCCAGGCTAAGGCCCACATCTGTTTTGAAAATAACAAACATTTGTTAATGCTAAATGTTTGCTTAGTGGCATTAGCAGTGGAAGTGCAGGAGTTAGACAGATACAGTATAGGAATGGCAGTGAAGTATTGAACTGATGCCAACTCTACCCCCACCCTGCAGAGATGGACAGGTATTGGGGTGTGCCTTTGGGTCATTGCCCGTGACGGTCACGACATTACACCTCACCCTACCCTGCAGACACTGGCAAGTGTTGAGGTGTGCCTTGGAGTGTTTGGGCTTTACATTCACCTCATTCTATAAGGAAATACATTGAAATGGGTGCAGTATAGGAGAATAGGGTGAACTCTGGGGCCAAGGGGTCCAAGGCACACCTCAATGCCTGTCACTGGCTGCAGGGTGGGGGTGAGGGTGGAATGGCATGAGTATTACTGTTGACAGTCCCAAGCCACACCCCGATGCCTGTCAGGCCCTACATGGTAGGGCGTATGGTCAAAAACCCTAATGCCCTGGGAGTTTCTTGATATTTTTATGCCAGTTTTTCAACATGGGCTTTTTGTGACCCCTTTGCATGAACAGTGACACTATCAGTTCGTTAGCCGAAAGGTGATTTTGCACAGCGACTGCGCCATTTGGCACCAGAGGTGCAAAAACACATTTTGAATAGGATGTGAAAAATGACAGCTGTACAGTTCATGAGGAAATGTAAAAAATGGCAATGTTGAAAATCTGGAGTGAAAATATAAAAAAAACTGATGAAGTCACGAGTATGCATAGAAACTGCGCAACGCACACCCGTAATGTAATCAGTTTGGGGATTTTTTACAGCAGATTTTCAGCATAGACATTTTGGAACTTCCGCTCATGAACAGTGTCACTGTGATTTTCTTAATCTGTCCCGAACACTGATTTCCCACAGTGAGCGCGCTATCCTGCGCCGGAAGTGCAAAAACACATTTTGGCTAGGGTGTGAAAAATGACAGCTTTACTGTTTATAAGGAGGTTTGGAAAAATGCCAATGTTGAAAATCTGGACTGAAAATATTACAAATTCATGAACTTACAAGGGTGTGTGGAAACTGCACAATGCATGCTCGTAACACAGGCATTTTATGGACTTTTGTCACCAAATTTTCAACATAGTCATTTTGAGATCTCTGCTCATGAACAGTGTCACTGTAATTTTCTTAATCTGTCCGAAACACTGATTTTGCACACTGACCACACCATTGTGTGCTACATGTGCGAAAACACATTTTGGGTGAGATGTGAAAAATGACAGCCATACTGTTCATAAGGAGGGCTGGTAAAATGACAATGTTGAAAATCTGGAATGAAAATAGTAAAAATTCTCAAAGTTACGAGTGTGCGTAGGAACTGCGAATCACACTCATAAAACAAGTATTTTGGGATTTTCACCAAATTTTCAATATAGGGTTTTTGGGGGCCTACCTCATGAACTGTGACACTGTCATTTCGATAATCAGTCCCTAAAGGTGGTTCCATGCAGTGACCTCAAAATCACCTTTTGGGATAGAATAACAAAATGACAATGACTGAGTTCATGAGATGGGGACCCAAGAACCCCATGTTGAAAATTTGGTGAAAAAAATCCCATAAATGGCTGAGGTATGCACCAAAGTTGAACCCCCCCCCATGCCATTATACAGCTTACTGGCATTTCTTCAGTTTGCGATCAGTTTGTAGAGTGCAGACGTGTTCCCAGTTCACCAAAGATCATCGCGCCTGCCTTCGGAGGTAAGTATGGGGTGGGGGTGGGGGAGGGACACAGAGGGTGGGCACGGGTTGGGAAGGGCAAGATAGTCAACGAGGGACCTTTTTGTTGTAATTTTTTTAAAAGACGATGGGACTTTTGCCACGCTGGGGTGGGCTCCCAGCGTGGCACCTGGAAGTTTGTTTGGGGGGCAGTGGAGCTGACGGAGGATTGGGCACCCTGTGGCCACAGACTTTGCCATGCTGGGGTGGGCTCCCAGCATGGCACCTAGATGTTTGTTTGGGGGGCAGTGGAACCGATGGGGATTGGGCACCCATCGCCATACAGTGTGCGGGAGTGGAGGGAGGCATAAGCATGTTGGGCGGCTCCCCAGCATGCTACCCGGGTGTTTTTTGGGGCAGGTATCCACGGGACTGCGCTGTTCCATTGGAAACAAGCGAACTGTCTATGATAGTTCAGACGCAGTGCTGACATATAGGTAATTTGCATACTGCCGATGACAGTATGCAAATCACATTACCACCGCTGATTGTAGCGGTGGTTTTCTCTGAACTGTATGCCACTGCATCTGATTGGCTGTCATAGACAGCTCAGACATTCATTGGTGTGGTGCAGACGTGCCTGCAAATAGGAGCAGGGCATTGGAAGTGGGGGTGGCACACCTCCCAAAACTCATATGGTGGCACTATGTTTCTTGTACATGAGTGCAAGCAAACATAAAAAAAAATCAAAACTGAAGCCTACACTTTTTACCTAAGCTATATGTGCAGTGTGAGAGCAGCAATCCCTCTGCTTAAGACATGACATGTTATGGCAAGTAATGACTGTTAATTATCAAGTACCCTGAGTAATAAGGTATTTGGTACTTGAATCTTAACACTGAGAAGTTTGCTCTGTTCAAAGAAAAATATTTTATGAGACAAAACTATAAAGCAACTATCCTTGCCCTCACCCGGTGACCAGGGCTAGTCTGAAGGGTTGAATACTGAATGGTGATTATCTGGGGGTGCCAAGTACTGTATGAATGCTCACTGTATGTTTAGGACACAAGTATCTATCATTTTGCTGATCATCATGGTTCTTTGGATTGTCATCTGTTGATCTATCACCCTAGCTGCTCCCTGTTGAGATCCCTTCCTAGTTTACCCTTGTAGTTCTTCCAAAATAATTACTGGCCCAGAGTGGCTTCAATACACTAATGGTCTACTGTTTGTGCCTTTAGTCAAGTCAAGGCAAGTGCCCCTTTCAGAGCACCTGGAGCAAGTAATGCACCCTTCCTGTGCTGCAGTTGGAGATGCAGTGAATTTAAATTCCACTGGCGAAGTGAACGTGAAGTGGGCACTTCGCGTTGCCACTCTATTACGTGGAGTGGGCAATGCAAAGTGCTCACTCCGCCTTGTCATTACCACTTCGCATTAAGGTGGAATGGCAGTGCGGAGTAAAGCGAAGTCATTGTTTTTAATGGACTTCGCGTTCCTCATTATGATTCTAAGTGATCCACTTGGTGTTTCAGATTTGGCAGCCCCCCCACACACACATCACATGACTTACAGTGCTGTAAGTCACATGCTCTTTAGCTAGGCAGGAAGGAAGTGAGTCATACAAGCAGACACTTTTACTTTCTCCTGTGCAGACAGAGAGAGAGGAGTGTGTTTTGTGACTGCTGATACTTTGAGATCAGAGCTAGGAGGATATTTAAACTTTGATTTAGATCCAACAGCTTTTATAAAAGCTACATTTTTTTGTCTTTTCTGTACTCTTTTTTACTTAATTAGTTCTTTCTGTAAATTTTATTTTTCTTACCTTTATAAGTAGTTAGTTGTTTGTCCCTCCCCCCCCGGAGGCAGGACCAGCACCGCCTCCTGTCATGACTCTGAGGCAGTTGAACCACCACCACCAAGTCCAGCACCAGGTCCTCTGGTGCATGATGTGCCTGTTCCCCTGGGCCCAGGTGTGGATCTCATCCCTGTTCAGCACCGTGACCAGTCAGCTGCCAGTTCATCTGGCCCTCCACTGCCTGTGCCTGGTCTTTCCTGCACCTCCGTTGTTTGGCAGTTTTTTGACTGTGTTGGGGGAGACAGCAGTGTGGTCAAGTGCCGCCTACGTGAGGTGGAGGTGCACCTTGGCTCCCAGGGGACTCACCTGGGGACTGGGGGCCAGCAGACCCATATGTTCAATCACCACCAGTTGGAGTGGCAGGCTGCCACAGAAAGGACCATGCCAGCACCTGCTGGCTATTCTGTGGCAGAGGGTGCAGCTGTGCATGGTGGCATCCCTAAGAAGAGGAGGGCCACAGCAGCACCTGCTGCTCCACCAGCACCCCAACCCCCACCACCACTACTACCAGCATGTCAGTCTGTAGAACGTGTGGACCCCAGAGAACTGCATGCATCACAAACTGACTTGGCAGTTCTCTGGAGTGCTGTTGAGGAGAACAATGAGAGGGTTAGTGCTGTGGAGCAGCAGCTGTATCGCATAGAGGGACATCAGTTGCAAATTATGTCCATGCTGGAACTGCTGCTGGATCACCATGGGATTCCACATTAGTTTTTTTCTCACACCATGTGCCCCCCACACCTTCTTTGCTGTGCTATAAAATGTATCCCTCCACCATCCCTGACCCTTGTATGTAAGTATGTCATTTTTTGTTGTCTTCCGTATGCGTGACACTTTGTATTCTGAGCAGTGCAAGTATACTATGCTAAACTGCATGTGCTCAGTGGGTCTTCTTTCCAGTCTGTGTATGTACTGCAGACACTGTCCAAATCCCTGACTTAAAAACACTCATTAATGAGTACAATGGTGGGATGGTGAAGCCTGGAGAGATACTACAAAACAGGCTTACAATACATCCAAGTAACTAGTAAAAAAAATTGATGTTGTGATTCATGACATAATCATAAATCATGATTTTTGACTGCATTTGTGACCGTGATGATGAAAAAACTTGAATGCCTATGGCTGTACTTCCCCGGGCCCTGATGAAGTGTGGCACAAAACTCCCTGACTTAAAAACACGTATTAATGAGTACAATGGTGGGGTGGTGAAGCATGGAGGGATACTACAAAACAGGCTTACAATACATCCAAGTAACTAGTAAAAAAAATTAATGTTGTGATTCATGACATGATTTTAAATCGTGATTTGTGACGGCATTTGTGACCGTGATGATGAAGAATGTGATTTATATCATGAGTGACTCATGATGATGGTCCTGACTTAAAATCGCATATTAATGAGTACAATGCTCATGCAGAATTATGCACCACACCTGTCCAGTACTCTGAAGGGAAGCCAAAGAGACAACTGTGATTTAAGTTAGAGATGGAGATTGGGCCCTAAAGAGATGCAAATGCGCAGACAGTATACAATTGCATTGCACACAGAAGCGATGCAGATGCAAAGGCACAACACCTAACCAGTGCTCACCATCAGAAATTCAAATCTGGAAAATAATTCCTTTGCCGGTTGGGACGGCCCACGGGGTCAGTGTACTGCACTGCTGCAGTAGCAGTCACTAGTACTAGTACCAGTAAAGATACCACAAAGAAGTAAAAAAATTACACAGCTGCAGTGGATAGCACGTTCACACTGCTGAAATTATGTGGCACAATAAAAGGTGTCTGATTTGATGGCATGTGTCACACATACTCACACATACACTAAGTAATGCGTAGCAAATTGAAAACTTCAGTAATATAACCACATATTTTAAATAAACTAAAATTATGCACTGCTGCACCACAACAATCAGCAAAAAAATGGCAAGAATTATTGAAAATATTACTGTGTGTACATTAACACAGTTATACAAGAAAAATATCAGCAAAACAGAAAGCACTGTCTTTTTCTCCAAGTTTATCTACCCACACCACAGATACGCCCCTCCCCAAAACACACTTCCTCTGTCTCTCAGTACACAGACTGAGTATTGTACATTAACATTCAAAATCCACACACAAACAATAAACGCTCGATGATATGAGCACAGGAGGTTTCCTATAATCGATGAACTAAAGTTTCAGCAAAATAAATGACCCAAAAAGGCTTTTTTAACAGCTGTTAGAGGGTTTGAATCGCGGAGAGCTCTCAGAGCAGATTGTCTCCTACAGCTTCATACACACACTACCCCAAACTGAGGCTGTGCAGAACAAACTAGAGCCCATGTGACCTGAAATCTCATGAATCACTACAGAATTCGCCCTTGGAGCTTAAAAACAAGGTGAAGTGAGGTGGAGTGCATTGATTTCAATGTACTTCACCTCAAGAATTGGTGGAGTAAGGGTTTGGGAAGGCGGAGTAACACAAAGTCATTGTTTTCAATGGACTTTGCGTTACCCATTATAACGCGAAGTACTCCACTTCATGTTGCAGAGCACTCCATGAATTAGCCTTCACTCCGCGAATCACTTCACGGAGTGAATTAGGTCCACTTCGCCCACCACTAGCTGCAGTCCAACTAGCTGCTACACTGGGAAGACACAGGACAGTAGTGAATGTAAGATGGTGCATCTCAGTTGAGCAATGCTGTGTAAATGTCAAATATTGTAAAAAAGAAGAAGCAACAGAGAAGCAAGAAAAGTTAACTCTTTGCTTCAGCTGTGTCCACTGAGGTTGAAGTAGTGAACTGCGTAGCCTCCCCCCCCCGGGAAGTAGTGGTAGTCTAGCGCTGCCATAAGTATAACCGTGTTCTCTTTTATGGAATTGTTTGCATAGTTGCCAGAACCACCGGGCTACTCAGTAAGAGCAGTTACATACTGTTAAGCCACTCAAGCATTGACTGCCTTTCAGAAATCAGCCAGTGTCAATCAGTCCCTAGAACAGTTTGTCCCCAGACAATTCACACCCCACACAAATAATATAAAACAAATTCCAGGTGGACGCAATTCTCCCACCACATGAGCCAATGTGCTCGAGCGTAGTAGAAGGGGAACTCATACTGTAATTTTATTTGCAGTTCAGCAAGACATTTAGTGGGAGCAAATTGTCTAGGGACAAATTGTATTAGGGACCGACTGATGCCGGAGGTAATGTGATGCATCGCATTGTTGTGCGACGAACAGCCCAGGATGAATTGACGTGTCCCCTCATGCTCACCTCTGGGGCAGAAAGAAAGGTGGGTTGTAATGGGTTCTAACTCCACACCAGGAAGCTGGTTTAATATGCATAACTGACACAACAGTGTAGTACAAGGTGGGTGCTGCACGGTGCTGTCCATCAGTTAAGTTGTTAAACTGGTCAGCTCTGGTCACTGACCAGGTGGAGGTTAAAGATTCCATAGTACTTATCGATGTGTAGGGAACTTTTCCCAGGGCCATGGCAAACACTCCCCTATCAATAAAACAGAAACATGTAACCCACTCCCCAACTGGAAGTGAATTGTTAAAGCTCAGTGTTCCTCTCCTGGTCAAAAATATTGAATGAATAAATGAATGAATGATTGAATGAACACATTAATACCACAACAAGAAATAAAACATCAGCCCTCCTTTTTCTTGTGTTCCAATAATTTGCAGTAAAGTGTTCATTGCTGTTTTTGCTATACCATACAGAGCTCTGAATTCACCCCCCCCAAAATAAAAACTGTTTTGTGCTAGTTTTGCTAGGTATTCCTTGAAGCCCCTTATTTCTAGGAAAAAAGACTGCAACATGAAAGAACTGCTAATGGGTGTTTACTCACCTGGTAAAGGTGATTGTGTTGGTTGGCATCCATGGCACTCCAGACATTACCTCATGGGTTACAGCCCACCTGATAGGCTAATGATGCACTTGACCCAGATCAGATTTCAAGTATATCCAGGTCCCAGGAACCCCTGCTCTCCAGTTTGAATTTTCCATAGCTGAAAGGAAGTATGTTAGTACAAGGACAGTACACACAATAGAGACTAGTAATGAATGAGGTCTGCAACGACATGATAAAATAAAACAACAAGGCCGGGGCCTGAATTTATTCCCTATTATGTACACACTAATTCGAACCGTGGTTCGACTGATTTTTTTTTTTTTTTTTTCAGGTATAGAGGTCTGAAGGACCAGTAGGGACCTCCTGGTTCTCCTTGGCGGGACGCCCATCATCCCCGAGGGTTTGGAGTGCCATGATGCCAATCAACACAATCACCTTTACTCAGGTGAGTAAACACCCATTGTGATTGGTTGGCATTCCAGGCACTCCAGACTTACCTCATGGGAGTAAAGCAGTTAAACTTCCGGGTGGGATTGGGATGAGTCGGAGGGTTCGGAGATGGAGCCACTGCTAGGACATGGGAGGCGAAGGCTGGCCTGAAGTCCTGCAGTTGCTCTAGCCTGTAGTGTCTTGTGAAGGTGTGTAGGGAGCTCCAGGTAGCCGCCCTACAGATGTCCTCGGACGAGACTGATGCTCGTTCCGCCCAGGAGGTGGATACCGCCCTGGTGGAGTGAGCTCTGATCCCCTGTGGTGGGATCCGCCGTTTTTCCGTGTAGGCGTGGATGATGACGCGTCTGATCCACCCTGCGATGGTGGTCTTAGATGCCGTGAGCCCCTGCTGTTGACCCTTCGAGACGATGAATTGTCTCTCTGTCTTACGGATAGATTGCGTCCTGGACAGGTAGGTCGACAGGACCCATCCCACGCCCAGGGAAGTCTGGGTACAGCTCTCGGTCTGGGGGCCCGTGCCGAGGCAAGGTGGTAGGTCTATAGGTTGTTCTCTATGGAACTGCCGGAACCTTCGGTTGGAAGGCCGGAACTGTCTCGAGTCGCACTCTTTGGGGGTGAAGATGGCGATGCGTGCGCAAGATAGGGCACCGAGTTCCCCTATCCTTCGTGCTGAGCAGATGGTCACGAGAAAAACAGTCTTCAGGCCTACCCAGAAGAGATCTGCCTCGGCGAGAGGTTCGTAGGGTTGCCCTCTTAGGGAGTCCAACACCATGGGTAGGTCCCAGAGGGCGACGCTAGGTCTAGCCCTGGGTCGCATGAGGTCTACGGCCCTCAAGAAATGGACGGCATCCGGGATACTGGGGAGGTCGGCTTGCTCCGGTACCGATCCTCGAAGGTAGCACCACTGTGCGAAGACGGCCCATTGTCTCTCGTAGGTGGAGGTAGTGGAGGCTCGACGTGATCGGAGGAGGGTGCCTATGACCGATTCGTGGTACCCGGTGGTAGTCAGTCGTTCCCTCTCAGGAGCCAGGCCGTGAGTTTTAGTGTTCGAGGGGACGGGTGTAGCACTGGTCCCTGGGTCAGCATGTCTGGTCGGGTTGGTAACAGAAGGCAGGCTAGCGACATCTCTGTGATTGCCTTGAACCAAGATCTGCGAGGCCAGTAGGGGCTACCAGGATGATGGTGGTTCGAGATTTTGGATCTTCCCCAAGACCTGCGGAATGAGTGGGAGTGGGAAACGCACGCGTAGTCCTGACCATGCCTGGAGACAGGGCATCCGTGTTTTGTGACCGTGTGTCCTGAACCGGGAGAAATAGCGGTCCACCTGGGTGTTGTCCCTGGATGCCATCAGGTCCATAGACCGGTCCCCATTTCTCCTGGATTACCTGAAACAGGTCCGGGTGCAGGCGCCATTCTCCGGGTGGATCTGTTGCGGGCTGAGCCAATCCGCCCTTACATTTAGTTTTCCGCTAAATGTACTGATCTTAGGTGTGAAAGGAAGCGCTTGAGCCCAGGTCATCACCCTGAGGTTTCCCGTGACATGGCCCTGCTTCTGGTACCTCCCTGTTTTGAGATGTATGCTACCGTCACCCGATTGTCGGATTTGATCAGAACCAACTGTCCCGTATGACTCGGTGGAAGGCCCTTAGTGCGTGGAACACTGCTCTCATTTCCAGGACATTGATAGAGTAGGGACTCGGTTGGGGACCAAGTACCCTGCATGACTCTTCCCCAGACAGGCTCCCCAGCCGGATAGGCCGCGTCCGTCTCGATGGGATCGGGAGGGGCTTCTAGGGAACTCCTTCTCAGGTTTCCTAGAGCCACCCACCATTCCAGGGAGGATCTGACTTCGGCGGAAACCCAACCACGCAATGTAGGTTGGTCTGCTCGGTGCTCCGCATGCCAGGATGTAATTTTGGAGTGGACGCATGTGCCACCTGGCCCAAGGACGAGGTCGATGCAGGAGGCCATGCATCCCAGGAGTTTCGCCACCTTCGCTACCGTGAGCGGGGGTGTAAAACTCAACTCCCTGGGCCAGCTTCCGGAGGCAGCGGATCCGTGCTGGTGCTGGCCTCGCCCAACCTTCCGCTGAGTTTATGATGGCCCCGAGATGCTTGATCTCTTGGGTCGGATGGAGCTGGCTCTTCTCTCTGTTCATCACCCAACTGTGTTCCTCGAGCGCCTAACGGCGAGTTTCGTGTGAGAGTGTGCCTGCTCCTCGGATCGGGCGCGTATGAGCCAGTCGTCCAGATACGGGACTATGTCCAAGCCTTGTTCTCTGAGTCTGGCCACCAGGGTGATGGAAACCTTGGTGAAGACTCTGGGAGCCGAGGATAGCCCAAAAGGGAGTGCCTGGTATTGAAAGTGGTGTCCCAAGATGTGGAAGCGTAGGAACCTTCTGTGGCTCTTGACGATGGGAATGTGGAGGTAGGCGTCCTTTAGATCGATGGATGTTAGGAAGTCGCCTACCCTGATCCCCTGGAGGGTGGACCGGACGGTCTCCATCTTGAACCGACGTGGGGTCACGTATTGGTTCAGGCGTTTGAGGTCCAGTATGGGCCTCAGTTCTCCCGTTTTCTTGGGTACCAGGAAGAAGATGGAATACATGCCTTCTCCTTGTTCCTGAACTGGGACGGGTTGAATGGCCCTGTTCTGGATCAGCTCTTCCAGGATCCCCTGGACCTGGTGGGGGGAGGCTCGTCTTCTGGATATTGGGGATGAGATGAAGCGCCGAGGGACTGAAGGACTGGATAACTCTATGGCGTATCCCCTGGAGACCACGTCTCTGACCCACCTGTCTGAAGTGGTGGACTCCCAGCGGTGGGCGAACAGGGCTAGCCACTGGCCGACGGGGGGATACCAGTCTTGGCGAGGGAGGTTCGGGGAGGCCGAGTCACTGTTTTCCCCTGAAACCTCTTCCCCGGCCTCCTGGCCTTTGTCCCCGGGCTCTGAATGAGGGGGACTTATAGGTGTTGAAGGCGGGAGTGCGGGGGTAGGAGGTGGAGACCCTGTTCCGAAAGGAATGATTCTGCGGGTAGGGGTCCCTACGGGTCTGGTTCTTGGCCCCAGGATGAAACCTGCATCTGGCGGCAGGTAGATTTGAGGGTCTGGAGCGATTTCTGAGGAGGTCCCTACCCTCTTCCCTCTGCTTTAAGTAGTTTTGGAGGCCTTCCCCAAACACGTGACCCCCTTTAAGGGGTAAGTTTTGAAGCAAAGTCTTAGATTCAGAATCGGCATCCCAGAGTTTGAGCCATAGTGCTCTGCGGGCCCGATTTATGATTGCGGCCGCCCTGGCCTGGAGGCGTAAAGAGTCCACCGCCATGTCTGCCAGGTATTTGGCTGCGTCGAGGGTGCAGTCTAAAAGTTCAGCCTCCCTGGACTTTGGACTTGCTTGCTCCTGTAGCTCCTCTAGCCAGCGGATTTGGGCCCGAGAGGTGTAGATCGCCGCCGTCATCGCCTTGGCCATGGTGCCCTCAATTTCAAATGTCCTTTTTAACATGTCTTCAATTCTTTTATCGGTAGGGGTCCTTGAGGGAAATGGTACGCAGGTAACACCGCTCTTCTTACTTAAGGCCGCCACCTGGGGATCGATGGAGGGCGCTTTGCACCAGGCGTCTGACTTTTCACCCTGAACCGGGTACATCTTGTGTAGGTTCCTACGGTTTGGCATTCTGCCCGGGTCTGTGGATTGCCATTCTGTGTGGATCAGTTCCTCGATGGCCGGGCATACTGGGAAGGTCTCTGAGGTGGTGGTCCTTATCTGGATCATTGGATCTAGCTTAGATTCTGTCTTCTCTCCTTCCTGTTCCTCATTGGACAGGCCCATGGTGTTCTTGATGACTTTCATAAGGCCGGTGATGGTCTCGAACGCACACAGTTTTGACGTCAAGGATGGAGTCGTCTGTTGATCGATGTCCTCCATGTCAGATTCCAAGCCATGCTCCTCCTCCTCCTCCTCCTCCTCCTGGTCAAATTCGTCCTCTTTGTCTCCTTCTTCCTGGTTGCCATCCGGGGAATGCTGGGAGAGGGTCCTCTGGGGCTTGTGGTTCCTCTGGAGTATCTCTCTAAGTGGGCTCTGTGCTCGGAGGTCTCGGCCTGTTTTGGGTGAGGGCCTTCAGTTTCTCCATTATTTTCAGCATGAAGTTCTGCTGACTCTCCATCATGGCCACTGCTGCTTGTTGGTTCTGTAACAGCAGAGATCCCGGTCCACCGTCGAGGTGCTAGGGCTGGGAAGGGAAGGAGCTAGGAAGGGTTCTTTCCGTAGAAGAGAGCTCGTCATCCATGAGGCAGGCTGCGCAGAGCGGGCCTGGGGTTTGAGGGAGGAGGATGGCACTGCACGAGGTGCATTTCCTTGCCTTAACCATCTGGAAGAGAGTAAGAGAGAGGTCTGAGCGAGAGTGGTGACCCTGGAGCTCTTTTCCCCCCAGATGCCCCAAGAAGGTAAGTCCCGGAGGGGGGTGGGGGGAGAGGGCCCAAGGTTGCTGTGATAAAGGCTGTGTGAGGGCCCTTAGACAGTCTGGGTATGGTTGGAGAATCCTCTGTCGTGAAACCTATCTACCCCCTCTCTGAGGATTTCTGTTCCAGGAGGGCCGGGGCCCGCTGTGGGAGGGGGCCGTGGCCACCAAGTGAGGGTGGCAGGGTCTGCTCGAGCCTGCCGGGGTCGCTATGGGAGGTACCCCGGCAAGAGCTCGGTCGGTGTCCTACTGGGGTCGCTGTGTGAGGGACCCGAGTTGGAGGTGGGGTGAGATTTGCCCCCTTTTTTTTATTTTCCTTGGCCTGGGGGGTATGTCCCTGCTCCTGGGTGGATCTGTTGTGTTGTCCCTTGACCTCGTCCCCCAGGAGGCCTGGCCATAGCTGTGGTGAGACCCTCCCTAGAGTGAAGGGCATCGCCTAGGACTGAATGGCGTCGCGTGGCGTGGTTGACGAGGAAAGTATTCCTCCGCCGAGGGGCACGCCGCTGGTGGCAGTAGCGCATCCTTGTACTGCTGCACTCAGGTGCCAGTCGCTATAGTAGGAGCCCAAGTTCTTGTGGGATGTGCTATCCCTTTAGCCACGCTGATGCCTGACAAACCCGGAAGGAGAGAGCTGCCGAAAACACCACCTGTGGAGTTTAGCCTCCTCTCTGCTGTGGAGAGAGAGAAGGATGTAGGACATCCTCGGCCTATTGGTAGGCCACGCCAGAAGAGAAGCCCGCATGGGTGTGGAAGGGGAGCGCTCCTCCCGTGGGGCGGCAGCAACAGTCGGGCGGAGTGTCTGTGTGGACGGCTCAAGAGGAGTCTCTCCCGAGAAGAAGCGGTCGCTAGGGCTGCAGGATTTTCCTTAGCCATCCCTCGGGAGAAGCAGTAGGAGCTGCTGAGGTAGCCCATGAGTCGCGGGAGGAGAGGCGACTCAAGGGAGGGCCCGAGGGATGGCGTGGAGGAGTGGGGCCGTGTGGCGCGAGCGCCTAGGACTGAGACCGGTCCCGGTGTGGGAGGGTGGAGGCCTCGGAAGGAGGGAGCAGGCCTTCAGATAGAACCATGGAGTCGCGGTGCAGAGGCGACTCATGGACTGAATTACGGGCGAGGTGTTACGCCTTGAAGGCAAGGCCTATGATGCCGCATGGCCAGCAGGACAGGGGCATGTCGCCTGGAAGGCCAGGGGTTGCGGATGGCTCTCCGGCCGAGTTTGCTCGCAATTACAGAGAAAAACCTCGCAAGGGCGCACCAAGCCAGGGAAGGTTATGGGGAGTTAACTCTTGTAGTGGGATGTTGTTTTCGAGGAGGAGGGGGGAAAAACTCCTGCAGTACAATCAAAACCACGAGATGCTCCTTGGGCTGTGCTTTCTCTATCCTGGAGCTAGATGCTCCCTCTAAATACTCATTCAACATCCAATAAAACGTATCAATAACTCTTATTTTACTATAAAGGAGGGAACTCCTGCAGCACAATCTAACAACAGAAAAAAGCGCTTATTATAGCTGTACTTTTACTTTCTTTTTTCTAGGAGTCCAATGCTCATTTATATTAATGGAAAACATCCCAATAAAACTCCTATTGCATTGCAATCACTACTTGGAGAAAAAGGTAACATATCCTACCTTAGAAGTTTAAGAGCAGACAGGGGTTCGCTGGATGCTTCTTGCCTCTTCAGATGCACAAATTACAACTGGAGAGCAGGGGTTCCTGGGACCTGGATATACTTGAAATCTGATCTGGGTCAAGTGCATCATTAGCCTATCAGGTGGGCTGTAACCCATGAGGTAATGTCTGGAGTGCCATGGAATGCCAACCAATCACAATTGCAATTCAGAAAAATCTGGTGAGAAGACACATCAGTAGTAGATACAGTAGGTACATGAACCATGTGCTTACCATGGTTAGTCAGAACAATAGTGGGCTCCCTGCCCTGGAATGTGAGCACAGAATTCTGTAAACTGCAGTATGCTGTAAAACTCAATGTTTGCTGGTTTGCTGTAAACTAAATGAATGCTTTTTTTTCTCAGTCACAATCAAAGACATTCATTGACTGTTTCTGTTTGTGTTACAAATGGCCCACTCAGTTTCGGCTACAGTGCCTCTCAGACTAAACTTTGCACTGTTGCTGTGATGATAATTCACCCTGGGAACAAACATTTACAGTACATTTGACACACTGTGACAAAACACAAGACAGACCCTGTTTGTTTTTATTACACTTGTTCTTTACAGGCATGTCACATCTGATGCAGTAATAATACCCCCAGTTTCAATTAATAAATCCTTTCTTACATGCCCAAAAGAAAATAAATTTCCTCCCATACTGAAATAATTATCTCTTACTTTACTTATTTTTCTACTGTATACCTGTGTCTCTTGCAGCTCCACAAAACTCTTTAAAGTGAATTTCTGACTTTTTTGGAAAACTTTGAAAACATAATATTTAAATACAATTCAGCACACATTTGATAGATTTTCTGTATTTCTATTTATTTTATTTTCCATGTACATGGGGACGGGATCCTTGTCTCCAAGAGTTGGTCTGCTTTTGCAGTTTAAGCCTTTTCTGAAGTCACAGTCCTCTGTTTGTGACATCATAATCGTTTTCAGAACAATAAACGGTGATGCCACACAGAGGACTGTGTGATGTCAAATACATAGGATTGTGACTTAATGAAAATATCAAACAGCAGAAGCAGATGAACTGTGGGTACCAAGGATCATGTTCCCATGTAAACTAACAAAGTGATCTAAAAGACAAATAACCTCAGCAGAAAAGTATTGAAGCAAGCATCACCCGTGAAGGGCATTGGCAAAAAAGCCAGGTTGCAAAGAAATACAAAATTACACATACCTCACTAATACAAATCATCATGAGAAGTACATGCAAATTTCCATAAAAGAACAGACTGGTTCTGCTTCAAGCAGGACAGTGTGTGAAACGGTTGCTCACACAATCTGCAAAAGCTGAAAACAGAAGACACAGACACATGTTTTGTGCTTCTCAAGAGTCAACAGTGCATCTCATCTGTATCTCAACCCAGTAAAGAAGGAACCAGCCCTATGATGGTCTCACTGGTTTGGGTCTTGGCGAGCCCAAAATTGAAAAGTAACAAAAATGACAAAGATCCTCAGCAGAAAACCTTTGAAGCACATATTAACCAGAAAGGACATGGGAAATAAAGCCAGATTTCACAGAAATTCAAACCAGTAAGACCGTTTTGGCTGTATTTTACCAAGCATGAGCACTGTCAGTGCATAATTCCTGACACCTTCACCCTGTTATATTATGTTGTTATTTTCTTTTTTTCTACATAATTTCAGTATGTATAATCATTTTGTCAAAAAGATATTACTACTGTATTTAGTTTTACCCTGACTGTCAACTGTTAATTAAAGTCCATGTATTACGTACCTTACTGTATTGTATTACCTGCATTGCTCTCTGTATATATACTGTGTGTAGCTTGATTATTTTTGCTGTCTTAAACTAGGACCTCCATGTAAATAGCATTGCTCAATGGAGCCTTTTCCTGATAAAAACAAATAAAACAATATATATATATATATTTATACAATAGGGGTGGCTGATAAATGTTGTAAATAAAAACCCATATTCTCACTGGAGTGATATACAGTAAATCCTGGTGATGTAGCAACTGTGAGATTATTTGCATTTACACACACAGTTGCTAAGTCACCAACCAATATATGCCCTCTGGCTACATCACCCGTACTATGTAGTTTTTCTGCACTACTTTCCCATATTAACAACAGTACAAGAAAACACACCTGCAAAAACACCAAACTCGAAAAACCAGCCTGTCCATCTCATGTTGCAGCTACTTGGAGACTAGACAACTAAGCAGGTCGACAACAAAACAACCCTCCAAGTAAAAGAATAAATATATTGCTGACAGTGAGTCAGCATTTCTGAAATATACGGAGAAATAAATGTAGCAGAACAATAAAAACAAACATAAGTGGGCTCGCACAACTTTGGGCACAAACAAACTCATCACAGTAGCGGACAATGAAAATGACTTTATTCCGTTTCTTTTCTTGTTTTGCTAAGCTGCTTCTTTGCGTGTCTCCGGCTTGTTCTGTCTCCTTCCAACTGCTTTCTTTAACAATTCTGCAGAAATAAACATACAACATACCTGTTTGCACTCTGAAACAGTCCAATGAAGTGAGCTCACTGACCACAAGCAGAACATGAACCATCTCAAAACCTCCAGAATTCACATGCACAATTACATTCCTGTTTAACAAGAAGCTCCAGAAAACAAATATAAACAATAAAAACACTTTATTTCATGCCCCTACAGAAAATAAATAATCTCGATCCTCACGCCATAACTCCCCTCCTGGAACTGTTCCCTATGATGAAGCCCCACCCACTAAATCACACTACCCAACCAAAACACAAGTTTCCAATACGGACAACACTAATCACCAATCACCATAAAACCTGACCCTGCTATCACAATGCTCAACTTGCACGGTAAAATCTCACAACCAATGAAAAACTACACTAAAAGCCAAAAGCCAATAAGAAGAAATTATCACATCCCATACATACATTACAACCAAACCCATTCATAACTAAGCCTCACAGCTGTGGAAAAGCACTAAAAAGAAAAATAAGACCACTGTAACCAAACGGATTCAGGCACAAAAGTCACAATAAATGAAATAAAAACATAATCCTGCCCTATTGTATAAATCGAACACATGATGGGCCTGAGTGGGATATGTAAAATATTGTCACTCCTGCCTCGTGAGTCATGGATATCTCACTTGTGCCTTCCGCACTCATGAGATATCCATGCCTCACTCTGCAGGAGTGACAATATTTACATATCCCACTATGCCCATCATGTATCCCCTATATACACAGTATATATATATATATATATATATATATATATATGGGATATGCAGCGGGACCTGTGTGATACCTGATTTATCTACATGAATGCTGTTTGACCTTGGGGTAACCTCACAGTGGCATAAGCCATAAGTAGGGTGTCCAAGTCAACAGCAATCTAATTAATTAATTCGCACACAGTCCCGGCATATTTCATTCATGCAATAGGCGTGGAGCTTGTGTGTTAGGAGAGATGAACTGGACTGCTGTTTGCTTTTTGTTAGGGTTTTACTTATGGATGGCAATGGGGATCAGAGGAGCAGAGCAGAATGGGGAGGAAGAGGGCAGCGTCTGGAGGAGAGGTAAGAAGATAGCGAACAGAGCTTTAAGGAGAGGAGGAGTGGGTATTAGAATACGGAGGTGGCTTTTGAAGAAAAAAAAAATGGGAGCAGAGCAGCTTCGGTTACTCAGGCTGGGTACTGCCAGACATAGTAACTGGAAGGTGCTTTTTTTGCTGCACAAAATGGAGGACTGTATTTGTTTTATATGTTGGTTTCCTGCCATGTAAAGCACAGTGTGAAACGTGAAAAAAATGTGAATGTGGGTGGAGGTAGTGCTGACCAGCCGGGGAGGGGGAGTGATGACGGGTTTACTGTGCAGATAAACACCTGAGGACATGTCTACTATGTGTATACATGTGAGATTTCACATGTATACACATAGTAGACACCTCATAAGTCATTTATCACATGATCACAGCATTTATCAGTGTAGATTTATCTCCACCCCTATTGCTTAACTATATATACAACTATGTTATGCACACATTTCATTTCAAGTTCATTAAAGTCTGTCTGGACTATTTTTACAGTCAATTATGAAAATTGTTTTTATAAGTAAAATAGTACTTTATTCATATTTTTAAGGTCAGCTCATACATTTTGCTAGACTATCTTCTAATGAACAGATCCAAAGGGGCAGGTCAATGGATACAGTGGAGCCAGGGAGAAATATTAGCAGCAAGTATTACAAAAATGTCCTGGCTCCCACTTACTCACAAAATGCACTTGCATACAATGATTAAAGTGCTATGCACATTTCATTTTTATTATATTAAAAAGCAAGTTCAAAATGGCAGCACAGACAACTGGACAGGATAAATCAACATTTCAGGCTTTTTTAAGAATCTAGAACATGTCCCCTGCTGTTCTGAAATTTTTAGCACCACAAATCACATAATTCGTGCAAAATAGCAATTAATTCCAATCAATAAATCAGTTCATTAAACTATCTAAAGTGTATGTCCAGCAGTGCATATCAAGTGTATCAACACCAGTGACACAATATACCAGAAAGTTAAAATGTATTTTATAACTGCAAGAACAACTAGTGTCTAACTAGTAATGCCTAACAAATAGGTCCTTGATTAGGTCCTTGACCTTGACAAAGTGCCAGGGTGCAGAGGTGCAAAATGTTGTGTTTCTGGACTCACTTTTTTTTTGTGCTCCAAGCTCTGTTGTATCTGTGTTGGAGGAAGCTTTCACAAAATAAGTAAACAATACAACACAATGGAGTGTGCATGAAACAAATATTACCTCACGCCCAATGACATAGTGAAGTGCAAGACTGCATGCCGAGTGCCTTCAGTCCCTGGAAGTGCAGTAATATCTGTTCAATGTACACCCCAGAGTGTCTTATTTAGAAATCAAAAAAAGTGAAATCATTTTCCATTCTTATTGTAAATTCCTACTTGATATATGTGTGTGTGTGTTTGTTTAGGACATCTGTCCTTTGTTACAATCCATAGCTAATACAGAATGACCCAGGGAGCAGGTCAAACCTCCCCCCCCCCCGTGGCCATGGTGTTTTACTGATGTGCTTCTCTTTTCTTAGTGTGCTATTACAAAAAATATGTATGGGATAGCACCTTTTTCCATGAGTCCTGTCTTTTTCATGTTATTCACTGTGCGTATGAGATTTTCTTTTCTAAAATCTGCCCTCTAAAATATACCACAAGCATTTTTTTGTTATTGATTTTGCTCCTTTAAATATAACTAGTGAAGCAAATAATGTGAAAATTATTACACAATCCGAAATGTGCAGAAGCATCAGAATTTTGTAGCAAGCAGCACTTCAGCACTCGCTGAAAGATCCCTGCTTCCCCAGTCTGTGCAGGTATATAAAAAATGTATGTTATTCACAGGGGGTGCTCTCAGCCGTTACCTGAATGAGTGGGAATATGTAGTTCAACCTCCCTCCAGCACGCCATTATCATTTGTGCTTCACGCCACACACACACACACACACACACACACACACACTGAGCGTCTCTACCGGAGTTATCCTCTGCAGTTCTTCTCACCCCCCTGCCCCTAACGGCTTATCAGGACATGACTGAATATAAACGAGTAGTTTACAAAAAAATTGAGGCAAAAGCTTTTTATTTAAGCCATGGAACTAGCAGTCCAATGTCCACAGCAGAAGCAGATGGGAATGTGGGAGATACATGAAGAAATCAGGATGTGAGAAAACACAGTTTCTATCCAGTTCTAAAGGTGACATTATGTTAGGGTCAGTTAAATTATTAAAAGCTGGCTAATATGGTTATTGCATGGTTCTGTTTTGTACAGTTTAAAGGGACAATTTATCCATAACAGATTGAAAAAAATTGTGGCATTTCAAAACTAAACATTCTAATGGCACAGTGATATTCCTTTTGTTGTACTGCAACCCTATTTTCAATACTTGTTTTAACCTGTACATTGAACGGATATGATGCACAGGTAAAAACCAATCAAAATGCAGGATTTTCTCTGCCCTTTTTATAAACTTCACTGAGAATCTACAGAACAACAGTGGCTTCACTTGTTTCACTACTGAGTGCTGGGTCAATAGTGTTAGAGATTAGAGTAACCCTACTTTTCATCTAAGACATTACTATAAAACAAAAGTCACAAATTAAACAGATACTGAAACTAGAAAATGCAGTTATTAGTAATTTTTGGTTTGATTTATGTGACCCTTTTCATTTTATTTATCGCCTACACATGCTGCTGCAGTGCCCTGTTTTGCTTGCTTTGCATCAATATACGAAACTGCTGTTGTGTCTGTTCTGGTCACCACTGAATATGAATGACATCATCGTACTTCAGAAGGTGCAGCGTAGGGATACCAAATGATTGCTGACCTCTGGAATCTTAAGTAATATAGAAGGACTAGCTGACAGACTTGTTCTCATGAGAAAATAGAGGGCTGTGGGAGTCCTAGGTGAAGCATTTAAAATTATAATGGTAATTCATCTGCGTGAAAAAAGTTAAAAAGTTGGAGACATAAATTAATGCAATATTTGGGAGTTGAGTACAAGTAAGAACTTTAGACAGAACTTGCTTAAAGGATAAGCAGTAAAGCCAGCACTGTGGCATGGAGGTTGGAGGCACTGTTTGCCTTACCTCCTGTCACACTAGTCATCTGGGTTCGGGAATGGACCTGGGTCCTTAGGGGGCTGGCTGGAGAATACAGGACTGGACATCCATAGTACAGTTTTCCTCCCTCAGGAAGGGAGGGCTGCACATCCCTCAGCTTTCCCCCTCCTTGAGGAACCCAGTAAGCAGCAGCATAGGACAGCAAGGGAGGGGGACCCCATGTCCAGATGCTGGGGGAATCTTCACAGAGGCTGGGCATGCACAATGTGTCACTGCATATGCGTGGACTCCCAGAGAGAGAAAATTGGAGGGCAGACCCTCTGACCGCAGCATGGTTATGATCTGGTCCTTCGTAGGCCCCACACTGATGACTTTGTACCTTCAGCCTGGTCCTGTGGCAAGACACAGCAGAGAAGGTAAGTCCCAGGTATGTCGGGTGATGGGACCAGGGAACTGGTCCAGATGAAGTGAAAGGCGATAAACACACAGTGGGGAAGGGGGGATAAATGTTAAAAAGTAACATTGTTTTTACCTGTACATTGAACGGATATGATGCACAGGTAAGAACCAATCAAAATGCAGGATTTTCTCTGCCCATTTTATAAACTTCACTAAGAACCTACAGAACCACGGTGGCTTCACCTGTTTCCCTACTGAGTGCTTGGTCACTGTCAGTGACATGACGTCCACCGAAGCAAAAACATATATGCAGTTTTAAGAATCAGATGAGTCACTTGTGTCAGAAAGGAAATAAGAGATAACTGTGTCTTAAGAAAGTAAGAGAGAGTATGTGGGTAGGTAGTGATGAAAAACATTCTACAAGGGACAGACTTGTTGAATCAGTCTTTTCCTGTTCTCAGTGACTGAAATCATTTTTTGCCTTCAGTGTTAAGCTATGGACAGTGCTGCCCCATGAGAAGTGTGTTTATCTTTCCATCTACTTGTGTCTATTGGCTGAATTGTTCCACTCAGCTCTTGTTCCCATTGGCTAAAGAATGCTGCAATATCACTGGTCAGGGAATCTGTGGTCTGCAGTACTGCTCTGTGGGCACCTGGTTTCTATGATTTCTGTTCTTCATACCTTGTTTCAGCTAGTTTTTTCCCACTGTGTTTTTGCATATTTGTTGGAGTACTGCTTATTGCTTTAACTTGTAATTTTTCAGATTTCTTTTAGACAAGCGATGAGTAATGTTATAGTTGTATTGTAGGCCAGATATTAAAATGGATTTCCAAAGAGCAAAATTGTTGTGATGTGCACTAGTCTGTAGCCGTTAGATCTGCCCCCTGGTTTTTCTGATTTCTGTTCTGCCACCCTTGTTTCAGAGACTGCTACCCGGTTTATTTGCTACCCAGTTTGTTTTTTGATACTTGCTGAGTATTGCTCATTGCTTTAACTGAATTGCTTTCCCATTTTTTCCAGTGCTCTCCACTGCAGAGCCCATTTTATTTAAAACATCTCCCCTCTCCTCTTATTATTATAATCATCTTAAGCCACCACAGGTACAGAGCCTCCAGCTTTATCACTCACCAGTTGGCCCTAAGGGTTGTCCCTTGTGTACTGGTTGCCAGTTTGCAGTCTGTGTTGCCCATGGTGTAGTTTCTTAGGATACAGAAAGATTTGCTTCCTTCAGTGTATCACTGAGTCTCTTGTTTCTGCCCTGAAGCAAGCGGATGCCAGTGCAATATGGCATGACTCTTGTTAGTTGAGCTGAGGCTTTAATTTCAACCCAGAGGTCCTCTAAAATGTTAAATAATATAGTCTAAACTCCACTCCCATTCTAATCAATCCAACATGCCCCAGCTCTCTACAAACTCCTACAGCATAAAACATGGGAGAGCAAGGGTGGCAGGGGGCAGAGCTGGCTATGATCTGCCCCTGCAAGGGGTAGAGATCAGATGGCCTAGGAGAATTTATGATCCCTTCCTCTAAAGTATTTTGGAAACAAAAAAAATTGCAAAGTGGACTGCTTCAGTCCAAAGTAGGTAAGGTTTAAAATAATTAAAGCCCTGAAACTGGTGCACTTTAAGGGGAAGTCCTGGCACTATAGAATGTGCCAGCAGAAAAGAACCGGTAAACCCATGTAGTCTGCCCTATTTCCCCTGCCTACCTCTACAACCCGGACTGTGTTTGAACCTCAAGTGGGATAGGATAGCGCCTCCAGTAAAGGATGGCCATAGAAACATAGAATTTATTGCCAGAAAACAACTGCCTGACCCACCCAGTCTGCCAAGAAAAAAAGGTTATCACAGCCTTTGTATCATATTGCAGTCTAGGGTGGGCAAAGGGTGCCTTACATTCTTAAGGCTTTACTAATTGTGGCCGAAGTAAGGGTGGTAACTTGGACCACACCTAGAAGGGCAGTTCATTTGGGCCCTGCACTGTTTGGGGGATCAGCTCTGTTTCCCTTTGCAGGGGTTTTGGTATTAAATGAAGTTGATTGCTACTGTCAAGCCATCTCTCATTACTGAATGCAATAACAGTGTGCATGCCAGTTGGTGGAAACTGTTTTTTAGTGTGCAAGCTGTGAGAGGTATGACCACAGTGAGCAGGTGGGCAGATCCAACATCCCAGGGGATTGTACTGAACTGTCATCAAGCCAACATACATCTTTCTCTGGCTGGAGGAGCCACGTACTGGTATTTTCTTTGGACACAAGTCTCCTTCACTGTGAAAGAAATATCCAGGAGCCACCACAACCATTTAGGTCATCCTGGTGGTGGTGGTGTATGGTGGTAGTAACAAACCACCGAGCTAATTGGGAGGGACACCAGCCCTACATGGGCATCACATTTGTTGTCAAATATTTAGGCAAGAAAGGCACACTGAGCTGGAGCTTGTTTTCAGATGCATCCTGGGAGCACAGGGAGGTTAGGATACTTGCTCAGGGTCACAAAGCATGCAAGTAGGGGTTTGGGTTTCAAGCCCAGGTTTGCTTGGTCTCCTACTTCACAGCTTGGTACTTTAACCATCTGGGGCAGGCTATACTGCCTCCCTAATAGAATAAAACAAGAACAAAGGAAAAAAATAATATGGAAGAAGTTTGGATGGCCCATAAAGGCCTCCCTCATCTACTCTTGGAAATGTTTTGTGTTTTTTGACTTTGTGCAATTGCAACTGCTGATTGAGTGGCCTATGCAACTACGCCAAATGAAATGTCACTATTTTTATCATTATGTTAAAATAAGGAGTATTTGTAAACCTATTGTGTCTTATTTATACTGGTGTCATCTTCATAGGCAACTGTGTCTTGTTAACTCTCATTCACGTAGCCTTTTTGTATGCCTGTGACATGACTACATCTAGGCATTATTTTATTCTTCTCAGGGCAAAATACCTTTCTGACACAGGCTGACCTGTAACTGGCATCGCACTCATCATCGACACTGTGCACATTGTTGTCCATTATTATACGTCCTGATGTTAACATGAAAACAAAAAGGGTTCAGAGCTGTCAAGGAAAAAGCAGCAATTCTGAAAACTCAAGTGGCAGCAAGAGTCTGAGGTTGTAGTATGAGTCATAGCAGCATTTTTCAAAAGAGGAGTAGTTCAAGTCCTGCTACTAAGAAATTGCTATTACCTCTGATTTTCACTGCATTTGATTTACCCTGTGAGTCCAGCCCACTGCCACTGATGTGACTGAAAATAATGAGATGAATGTTTCTGGATCATCAGTGCTGTGCTGCTGCTATCCAATAGATGCCCAGACCAGATCCAGATCATCCATGGTGTGCTGTGTTCTGACTGGGGGATTGTTGCGGTGTGGTGGTGTCTGCCCATCCCCTTCCCCTGTCTGCGGTGTGCAGGTCAATGGGGGTGTGTATTGCATGCCCACTGTGGTCGCCGCCGGCCGTGCTCATGATGCATCATACCCACCAATGGGGGTGTGTCACTCCTGCTCCTGGAAGCCCTCCAACACCACCGCGCACTGCAGGATGGCCGTGTGTATCACCCGTTGGACCTTGGTCTGCTCCTCCACTGCCACAATGTGATGCCGCTGTGCATCCAGCGTGTCATACTCCAGCTGCTGCAGCTGGCGGTACTGCCCCTCCATGTATGTCTGTGTAGAAGACTTGGTTTGCTGGCCAAGGCACCTAGCTTCACCTGAGCTCTTTCCTTCTAAGACTGCTTGAAAGGCAGAGTAGAGAAACTTACCAGAGCAAGGAGAAGGATTAAGACTTAGTTTGGCTAAGCAGATTTACTGTGTGGTGGTGTTTTATTTTTACTCACAGGGATTGCTACTGTTTGTTGTTAACATTTCATTGCTTTATTTTTCTCTGATTCAAATTATTTGTTGCGGTATACCTTCTTCTGCATTATTACAAGGTGTGCCTACAGTGTGATGCTAACAGATTACTGCTGTAATCTTCTGATTCAAATTGACTTTTTAAAGGTATATCTTCTGTTACTGCTTTATTTTCTCTAGAGCAAAGTGTTTCTTACAGGGTATATCTTTCTGAAATTATTACAGGTGGTGCTTTAGGTTTTACAGTTTTATCTAACATTAGGATAAGCTTTCAGGGTTACTGCATTTGTTGTTGACTGATTGTTTCTGCTCTTACCTCCTTGTTCTTTAGATCCGTGGTTCTTCTTTTTAGGCAGGAAAGGGCCCAGCCACCCACCCCCATCCCCAACCACACGCACACTCCTTTTATAGGGTACCACAGTTGTGACATTTCCAGACAGAGCAGGAAGGGCGATCAGTGGGGCCTCCACAAGGTGATTCTCATTTACAAGGCACTAGTAATTTAACTTGTTATAACAAGTTAAACAAAACACAATTAAACCATTACTTGCATTTTTTTCCTTCTAATTACTCTGACTAGGTTACAAACCCAACACTTATTTGTAATGGATTTCATTAACTGCAGGTACTGTGGAACAATTTTCAGAAGGACAGTCTTACAGGATATAGGACACTGTCCTACATGCTGGGCCTTTGGAGATCTTAGGTCTCAGCTCCGGGCAGCATGGGCAGAGATTGCACGCCTCAAATTTCATATTGAAGAGGAAATACATTATAAGAACCACCCCATTTCCCAGCATCCAACAGAAAAACCTCGCCCGCAGAGGTAGTTGGTCCAGGAGGTTGGCAGGTGGTTAGGAGGAGCAAATCAGGTGCCCCATCACTCTCTCTCTCCAACACATTACCTCCAAAACCATATAAACACTACAAACAGGTATCTGCCTCTATCTCTGAAATCAAATAAAGAGGCAGAAGACACTGCAGAGCAGGACACTGCGGCACAGGAGCTGGCACAACAATACTCACCCAAATCAGGAACCAAAACTAAACAAGCACAAAGGAAATCCAAAAAACTTCTGATCATAGGAGACTCCATGATTCGGGGAGTTGATACCCATCTCCAGCCAGGGTGATGGTCAGATGTCTCCCAGGTACATCAGCATGGAAGACACTGACGCATTGCTAAATTGTTCACAAAGCAGGAGAAACATTGATGTCCTAGTACACATAGGACTAATGATCTCGCCACGGTCAGTTGTGGAGACCAAGGAACACCTGACTAGGCTAGGTGACAACCTATCATCTATTTCGTCTGGCATCTCCTTCTCTGAGATCCTGCCAGTCTGGGAGAAGGGAGCAGATGGACGGAAAGGTCAGAGAAGGGGAGATAGGGAGCTAAACACGTGGCTCAAGGACTGGTGCCAGAAAAAGGACACAGATTTGTAGGGAACTGGCAGCAGTTCTGGGAGCAAAGTTCTTTAAATTTGATGGACTGCATCTGACTAAGGAGGAGTCAGTGCATTGGGGCAGAAGTTTGACGTCTTTGCAGAATATTTAAACTAGCAAATGGGGAGAGGGCAGCAACCTACACGTCGAATGGAAAGAACACCCTCCCCTCAGCTAGTGGTCAAACAGGAATAAGCTGTTTGCGCTCATTTGCATCACCAGGTAAGAAAAAAGGTTTGTCTCCCCATACGATGCACAGGGTAATGCAAACTTCATCCAACAACTAACACACCAAAATCTAGGCCAATGGAAATCATGTACACAAATGTCTTCACAGCCTGGGAAATAAGATCCTAGACCTGCAACGAGCAATAATGTCAGAGGCTAAACTGGACATAGTAGCAATTAGTGAGACGTGGTTTACCAGTAACCACACTTAGGAGACTTCAGTACCTGGCTATGTATTGTTCAGAAGAGACCGAGGTGCAAAAAGGGGAGGAGTGGCCCTGTATAATGAAAATATCAAAGCTACAGAAATTCAGAATACACATAATGAGCCAGAAGAACTGTGGGTCACCCTGGAAACAGGAAATGGGACAGCCATAAGAACTGGGTTGTCTACAGGCCCCAGACCAGAGGGAGGACATAGACACATTACTGTTAGAAGATATACAAAACATGACAGCTAAAGGGAGGTTCTGATAATGGGAGACTTCAACATGCCAGATACAGATTGGTCAATACCAGCAGGAACATCGGCCAGAACTAGACACATAGTGGATTCCCTGCAGGGAGGGCCTCAAACAACTGGTACAGCAACCCAAGAGACAGGGCTATCCTAGATCTAGTACTGACTAACAAAGAAGGGATCACAGATCTCCAGGTAGAAGGTCACCTGGGGCCAGTGACCATCACATGGTATGGTTCAATTTGGCTACTACATCTAAATCATCCCATTCCAAGGCAAAATATGGGACTTCAGAGGAGCTGACTTTGATAAGATGGCCAACAGAGTTAACTAACTGGCAAAAAGAAACACAGGTGAGGAGGTATACAAAGTGGGCAAGCATTAAGGATACAATACTTGAAGCAACATCCCATTGTGTTAGACAGAAAAGGAAGTGTAAAAGAAGAAGGAAACCACTTTGGTTCTCAAATACAGTAGCAGAAAAGGTCAGAGCCAAAAGGCTGGCCTCAGAAAATATAAGGGAACACAGCGGATGAAGATAGGGAGGCATACCAAACTGCCCTAAGGAAGCAGGTAAGGCAGTAAGGCAGGCAAAGTCCCAAACTGAGGAAACACTAAGCACGGATAGTAAAGAAGGTGACAAGACTTTCTATAGATACATTAGTGAAAGGAGAAAGTCCAGAGGGGGTATTGCTAGCTTAATGGAGAAAAAGGGAGCATGTGAGGAGGAGGACCCTGTAAAGCACTCCATCCTAAATAGATACTTTTGCTCAGTATTTACTGAAGAGAAGGTAGGGCAGGGCCCACAGCTCAGCATCATGGACACAGCGGGAGGGAGGTGAGCACCTCCCTTCACAAAAGAAAGGGTCCTACAAGAGCTCAAAGCTCAGGGTGGATAAGGCAATGGGACCTGATGGCATACATCCTAGGGTACTTAAGAGCTAAAGGAGGAACTAGCAGAGCCTTGAAAGAGAATTGTTTAGTGAGTCTCTGAGCACAGGAGAGGTCCCAGAAGACTGAGAAGGCTCTTGTGAGATCCCACCCACAAGAGTGGTAGCAGGGAGGAGGGGAACTACAGACCGTCAGTCTTACCTCAGTAGTGGGCAAGATTATGGAGGCACCCTAAGGAAAGGATAGTGCAACACCTGGAACCATAGGGGCACAGGATCCAAGACAGCATGGGCTTACAAAGAAGGTCCTGTCAAACTAATCTCATAGATTTCTTTGACTGGGTAACCAGAGTGGTGGACCAAGGGGAGCAGTTGATGTCGCTTACCTTGACTTCAGCAAAGCTTTTGACACTGTTCCACATAGAAGATTGATAAATAATTAGGTAGGCTCGTGGGTCAGAAGTTGGTCAACTGGGTGGCAAACTGGTTGACTGGCAGAAAACAGAGAGTGGTGGTAAATGGTATACAGTCAGAAGAGATGCAAGTCACAGTGGGGTACTCTCAGGATCAGTCCTGGGGCCAGTCCTATTCAACATCTTCATTAGTGACCCCGCAGATGGACTAGAGGGTAAGGCTTGTCTGTTTGCAGATGACACCAAGATCTGCAACAGAGTAGATGATCCAGATGGGGTGGGCAGAATGAGAAGAGATCTGATAAACTAGCAGAATGGTCAGAAGAGTGGCAACTGGGATTTAATGCAAAGAAGGCAAAATCATGCACATAGGGAAGAGAAACCCTGAAGCCACTTATAGGCTGGGAGGGAGTTGCTAGCAGTCACAAAGGAAGAAAGAGACTTGGGCATCATCATCACTGATGACCTAAAATCATCCAAGCAGACCTCTAAAGCAGTAGGTAAGGCTAGGGGGGTGTTAGGATGTATTAGTAAGGTATCACAAGTCGTAAGAGGGAGGTAATAATCCCTCTGTACAAGACATTGGTTAGGCCCCATCTGGAGTACTGCGTGCAGTATTGGAGGCCACACCTTCACAAGGACATTAACCAAATTGAGGCAGTCCAGAGAAGGGCAACCAAAATGGTGCAGGGACTGCACAGAAGACATATGAGGACAGATTAACGGAGCTCAATATGTATACCCTTGAGCAAGGAGGGAGAGGTGATATGATCGAGACATTTAAACACCTTAAGGGCATAAACAAGGTGAAAGAGTCTAAATATGTTTAAATATAAGAAAAATAGCAGGACAAGAGGACACAGCATGAGATTAGAGGAGGCCGATTAAGGGGAAATGAGGAAATTCTTTTCACAGAAAGGTGGTAGATGCATGGAATGGCTTACCACAAGAAGTGGTGGCTATGAATACACATGCAGGGCTTCAAACAGGCATGGATAGGCATAAGGGAGCAATACAAATGACTATGAATAGATAGGTCACTGACAGAGCAAAGGCCGATGGCACATTTATAAGGTAGAAAAGGAAATGGGCAGACTGGATGGGCCTTGCGGTCCTTATCTGCCGTCAACTTCTATGTTTCTATGTTTCTATGTGTTCTACCTGCCCAGGTGCATATCCTGGTGCAGTCTGAGGGGCCCTCATTGCCACTGTTGGTGTGCTGTGCCATGGTGTGGTTCTGCTGTGTTGGCCTAGGTGGGCACGCACAGGCACCCTGTGTTGCGGGGAGTCCGGTGCTGGCTCTGGTATGGTGCCCCATGCTGCTTGCACCCCCAAGGGGTGGCTGCATGTCCATCACTGTGGCTGTGTCACTGCCTGTCCTGGTGTCCTCTTCACAGGGGATGTTGGTGCTGTCCTCCCTGGTGGGCATCTCCGTTTGGGTCTCCATCACTGCTGCTGTACCTGTTGCTGGACATGTTACATATAAGCCTGGCACTGGGCGGTTGCTCCCCACTTCACCACCCCTGAGGTGTGCATACCGACCTGCATGCACCTCCCCCTGATGTCGTGCCGTGGGTGTTGCCGCTCCCCCGGTGCCAGCTGGCCAGGCCATGGTGGCCACTGCTCCACTCCTGCTGGGCTGAGTGCCACCTGTGGATACATGGCATTGCTGTTAGTGGCTCATGTCAGCCTGTGGTGTCACTGACACATGACTGCATGCCATACCTACCTGCCATGGCATCCACGCCTTCCACCTCCACATGGACGGAGACATCAGTAAGTGTCTCTTCCACCAGTCGTGCCAGTCGCATCAGCTGGCTGTCAGTCCGGGGTGACCCACCCCCTGTTCCTCTGCATGCCAGTCCACCAGCAGTGAGTTTGCGCTTGATGGTGGCCCTGAGGTCCTGCCTTTTGTGTTTGATGAACGTATGGTATGTGCCTCTGTCCTGGCAATGTGGACAGTGGCCTGAATGTCCAGCCACAGCCTGGAATTTACCTCAGCCAATGTGGGTTGGGCCTCCACACTATACAGGCAGCTGTAGTTCTGCCATATTTTGGCCACCATTATGGTAACCTGCCCACTGGCGAAGTTACTTGCCCTGGACCACCGCATGTCCCTCCCACAGCCCTGTCCTCACCCGTGTCCACCTCGGCATGCACCCCTTGCTGTGCCTCTTGCTCCATGTCACTCTCCTGGTTCACCATTGTGTTCTGTGCATTTCCATCACATGGCATTCTTTGCCATGCATTTGCGCTTGGGTGGTGCATTGCCTTATATGGTGGGGTTAGGGGCTGCCCACGTATGTCTCCCATGCCCACTGTGTCTGTGCATTTCACTGCGCAGTCCCTGCCACCATGCCCCCAGTGTGTGTCAATCTTTGTGCATGCCGCGTTCCTCCTGCCCACTCTGCATCACGTACATGTGCGTCTCACCCATGCCGGTTTTTGGTATATTTCCCATGCTTTCGTGCATAGGGCCCAATATTTGCACTCCAGATTTTCAATATACTCATTTTTTCACACCACCTCATGAATGGTACAGCTGTCATTTCTCACATCCTGCCAAAAACATGTTTTCGCACCTATGGTGAAAAATGGCACAGTCACTGTGCAAAATCACCTTTTAGGACTGATTAACAAAATGACAGTACTAGTGTTCATGAGGTGGGGTCCCTAAAAGCCCATGTTGAAAATCTGGTGCAAAAATACTTAAAAAATGCTCGCGTTATGCACAGTCTTTGGAATTTTTCTACTCACAAGTGTAACTTTGGCAATTTCTCATATTTTCACTCCATGAACAGCAGAGCTGTCATTTTTCAAATACTGCCAAAAATGTTTTTTTGCACCTTTGGCGTAGAATGGCATTACAGTTGTGCAGAATTACATTTTGACAGGTATTAGAAAATGTTCTGTACTGGATACATACGGTGAGGTGATAAGAAGGTCATGTTGAACATCTGGGTGAAAATTATTTAAGATGGCACAACTATGACTATTTGTTGCAATTTCACTATACCTGCTCGTAACATGATGTGTGGAAACAGAGGGGCCTGGGCCAGAGGCCCCTGCATTTCCACAATTAGGTACATATGCACATCTGTGGAGGGATGGGAATGCAAGGTCTGAAGGACCCAGTGCTCCCACAGTAAAATAAAGGTACTATGATACTATCACAAAAATTAAGGAAATAAATTGCACAAAAATTTGTTAATGCATCAGTTAGGGTTAAAGCGTCAAAAGTAGGGAAATGTGGCATTAGGGTTTCCAACCCTAACACCTCCCCCCACTGACACCCAACTCTACCACACCACCCTCCACAGACCAACAGGCATTGGGAGGTGCCTTGGAGGTGTCGGGCCTAACTCTCGCCCCTTTCCCCTATACTGTACCATCTCAGCTTCCTTACAATTGGAATGGGGTAAGAGTTAGGCCCAATGCCCCAAAGGCACACCCTGATGCCTGTTGGTTTGTGGAGGGAGGGAGTGGGGTGGTCGAGATGGGTGTTTGTGAGCAGAGGTGTTAGGGCTGGAAACACAATCTACACATTTCCTACTTTTGACACTTTAACCCTAACTGATGCATGAACAAAGTTTTTTGCAATATATATATACATTTATACCACGGGGGTGACAGCTTTCTCAGTAGGATAACCTGTGTTATTTTCTCCGGAGTGAGGATAAATCCTGATGACATCAGCAGAGTGAGGATATCACATTTATCCTTACTCTGCTGATGTCACCGGAGTGAGAATATCTGCACTGCAGCTTACGTTCTAAAGGAAACTGCTTCAGATAACAGTTTATCTTTCTCACTAAAGCTGCAACTTACTCAATTAGCTTTGCAAACCACTCTCACCTGTGTCCCACTGAGTTTCTAACACTCCTAGCCCATTACTGCACTGATCTCAGCTTCAAAACAACCTGAATTCTAAATGAAACTCTTTTACAAAGCAGTTTCTCTCTCTCTCGGTGCTACCTGCAGCAGTTTGTCTTTCTCACTGATCCTCTGACTTACTCAATTAGCTTTGCAAAACACTCTCACCTGTGTCCCACTGAGTTTTTAACACTCCTAGCCCTTTACTGTGCTGATCTCAGCCTCAAAACAACCTGAATTCTAAATGAAACTTTTACAAAGCAGTTTGTCTTTCTCAGAGCTATCAGCAGCAGTTTGTCTTTCTCACTGAGCCTCTGAATCACTCAGTTAGCTTTGCAAAATATACTCATCTGTGTTTCTCACTCCCAGCCCATTCAGAACACACACACACACACACACACACACACCACACACAGAATGGGCAGGAAACACACAGAAACACGAAAAATGTTCCTAAAACTCTTACCCTGTGGTATAAATCGCATACGTGATGGGCAGGAGTGGGATATGGAAAACATTCTGTCGCTGAAGAGTGAGCTGTGCATTCTCATGAGTGCCTTTGGTACTCATGAGAATACAGAGCTCACTCTGCAGGAGTGAGAATATTTTCCATATCCCACTCCTGCCCACCATGTATCCCCTATATATACAACAGGTATGGGTCTGGAACAATGAAGATATCACTGATATCTCATTGGCCACTACTGAGATATCAGGATATCTTCATGCTGGTATGTCACAATGGTTTGAAACTCATAAATATAAAACATGGCATATATATTTTATTTATTTATTTAAGAGTTTAACCAGGCAGGCGTACTGAGCGGAGTACCACTCATTTCCAGACGTTACCTGGGGGAGGTGGGGGATAGGGAAACATTGATTGGTACATACATTTTTATACAGTATGGGTAGATACAATGGTAAGATGAAAGATGCTTTACAACATACAATGATGAGACGAAAGATGCATTACAACATACAGCATAAGAATTATAATAGCGTAGCAGAGTTAGATGCCAGAGAGCTGCAGGGCATCTGACAAGAGGACAAATTATTTATTAGTTATGGATTTAATACAGACAAGTAGTAAGCAGACCCTACAACATAGCAGCTCAGATTTGCCTTGTCTGCCGTTTACCAGGAAAATTGCGGGCTTGTTCTTATGGCTACTGCGAGCATGTGCATGTGGTGGGGACTGAGTGTAGAGGAGTGGGTTGAGATGCCCGGGGTTTGTGGAGCTCCTGATATCAGCAGGCAGGTCATTCCATAGTTTAGGCATGCAGTATTTGAAAGCCAGTTGACCCTTGGAAGTATGCATGAAAGGGACTTGGAGAAGCCTTGAGTCGGAGCTTCTGAATGAGTAAGTAGGGAAGGGCTGAGCCGATATGGCGGATGCGAGATAAGGGGGAAGGAACTGTGACCAGAATTTGGTGATGTCTCTGGAGCAGAAAAGGGCCTATGGAGTATATCCCCCTAGTACACTTAACTGGGCCTTTCGGGACATAATGCCTATGACAACTGGGTTCAGCATTCTGCTGACAGGGAAGTTTATCCTTCCATTTCTTCCTCATCCTTGTGTATTCCAGCTTCTTCCAGCAGTCTGTTTCTGGAACTATCCCACTTTCAGACCAGCTTCAGGCACTACACTATTGCCACATACACCATACAAGGAAACATTCGTCATTATACCATTTGTCTAACAATATAGATTGGCTTAACCAAAGCCTTAACTCTGATTTCAGTACGCTTGAGACTTGGTTCTCTGATAATCACCTAATTCTAAATACAAAAAAAACAAAAGCCATGATATTCCACAACCCCTCCCCTAAACCTACCAAACAGCTCCAAATCAGCTCACAGTCAGGTGACCCCATAGAGGTGGTCAGTACTTTTAAATACCTTGGGATCCACTTAAATGCCTCCTTTTCATTGGGACATCATGTAACTCAGCTTACCAAGTCAGTAAACCAGAAGCTTGGTCTCTTATACTGACTCCGCCCCTATTATCCAATGCTGCATGTAAAAAGATTGCTTCTACATCCCTTCTCACTATTTTGTTCTATGGTGCCTCACTATTACACTCCACATAAACCTCTTCTGTTGCTCAGCTGCATCAACTCTATCATAGGATTGGACGATTTGTCCTTGGTGCGGACTCCAGAAAACACCACTGTGATGCCCTTTATTCTCTTCACTGGCCTACTTATAGGCATTTTTACATGCAGGCGAATACAACAAAATGACCATTACCTGTGTGCCACCATTGTACTCTGTTCCATTTGTGGTTCACTTTACACTGACGGTATTATGGCAACCCCCTCATCTCCATTTTCAATATTTTGTGTTTTGGCTCCCCCACGGAGTGTGGTGCTCTATGATTGTCTTTGTACTGTTGCTGGAATGCCTGTTTTACCCAGCCAGATGAAACGGAACACATAGGGACGAACCGAGGAAGGTAGAGATTGTGGTTTGTGTGAACGTTCACCAGGGGAATGGAACAGATGCATTTTACACACAGGGGATGTAATGGTATACTGTTTCTGTAACAGTCATTCCGTTACAGAAACCTGTGTGTAAAAGCACCTTATGACTCAAGGTTACAGTTTCACACCCTATGCTTTGTATTCAAACTAGTCAAGCTCTTTGATCCCCCTTGCCTAAGGGGAATCATTTACAACAAAGCATCCATACACCCGCTTAGATCTACTTCCTTACCCTTATTAGCAATCCAGAAGATGCATCATCTATCGGGTAAGCGCTCTTTTGCCTTCTCAGCTACCACTACTTGGAATTCTCTTCCCCCTAAATTACTGTCCTGCCCCATTCTATCACCTTTTAAAAAAGAGCTTACCTCTTATCTACTAACCCCCCCACAACTGCTTTAACTAACTCTAACTGTGCCACTGATGCACAGCCTATGTTACTCCTATACATGTGTCTTGTAATTACTTGCCTCATATTCCTGCTATGTTTATATTGTACAACCCTAGTGTCCTGTTTAACTATCTTATTTAAATTGCCTGATCATTTATTATGTTGCAAATCTTGTTTTCATCTGTAATTACCTGAAACATTGTTAATTTTCACTGTATCCTGTATTATTACTGTATTTATTAATTGTACTGTGTTCACAATTGTCTCCTGGGTTGTCACTGAAAAAGGGACTGCATGGTCTCAGTGGGCTTACCTGGTTACCAAAATTCAAATAAATAAACAAAACATATTGACAAATGCTTGTTGTGTATTGGAACAATAGCCGACGTCCAATCCTGTGGTGCTATCCCCTCCCTTAATGAAGCCCGAAATAAAATTTTCAGTGGCTATGCAATGGTATTTTTAACTATTTTGAGTATATACAATAATATTCCATCAGGTCATGTTGAGCTGTAATTTTTAAGTTAGTAATTTTGTCAGTAATGTCAACTTCTATAATAGTGAGCTCTTGAGAATTATTGGCATCATGTGATACACAAGATCTAATATTTTTACTTTTCTAGTTAAATACCGAATAAAAGTATTGATTTAAGATGTTAGCAATCTTTTGGGGTTAGTAAGTTTTTTTACCTGAAACTTTAATAGGTCATAGATTAGTATGTGAACTTCTTGGGGAATTAACCTAACAGTAAATTTGGTTTAAGTTATTTTTTGCACAGTTTGTAGCCCTTTTTTCGCTCCATTCATTGTTTAGCATATTGTATTTTATTTTTACATATTTTAAGTACCTCCTTGGGTGTGCAGACCATACTGTACTACACAGGCCGACACATATTGGGTCTGTGTAGTACAGTATGGTCTGCATGCCCATTGGTCCACAAGGCATACAGGCCGTACTGTATGCTGTCATTTGGCAGGTGGCCAGGTAGCATGAGGGCACGGTGCTGCCGCCCTCTGATGATGGGGGGGTGCTGGGTGGCAGGGAACCTCAGTGGGCAGGTGGGAAGGGGGGTACCACTGGACCATCACGGTAAATAGTACTATGTCCGCCTGTGATTGGGCAATGGGGGGGTTCCACTGGACCACCAGGGACTTTAAATGTACATATGCCTGTGATCAGGTGAGGGGGGGGATCCACTGGTCTACCAGGGACCTTTTTCATACATATGCATGCGATCAGGCGAGGGGGGGGATCCACTGGTCCACCAGAGACCTATTTATTACAGATGCCTATGATCAGGCAATGGGGGGGTTTCCACTGGATCACCAGGGCGCCTGCATTTACTTCTGCCCACAATCAGGCATATGGGAGCGGGAGTCCACCGTGGTTCTGTAGGGCATTGGTCCCTGTTGGCTGCAGCCTGGCAGGGCGCCAGGCGCAAGTCGCCGGGGATCGGCGCACCACATGCAAAATGGGGCCATAATGACATACAAATGGCCGCATTTGCACTATGCATGCATAATGGCCTCATTTGCATGCCCAGTGCTGAATATCATGGGTGATGTGCCTAGCGCAACTGCACTTGCACTGGCGCATCCCCCTGCTCCCTTCTGCCACTTGCACTGGCACAGTGCATGCGCCCTCAGTGCCATATTCAATGGTGCAGAGCCATGGTGCAGCACCGTTGAATATCGCCTGGTCCCTGCCCTGGTGCAACCCAGTTGCGCTGTGCCCAGGTTTGTGCCCCTGCCTGGTGCAGTCTGAATATCCAGGCCCCAGTCTTTAAGTGTTTAAGATCCCTAGGAAGATTACATCACTTAATTCTGAGGCCTTCTCAGGTTCCTTGTTGATACTTTCAGTTATTTGTTGGACAGCATTGGGTAGCCTATAGCAAAGATCAATAATTTTACTTTTTGCTGAATGTGTTATAAGCTTTAGCCGTAGTGATTCAGTCTTGGCTATATACTGTTTTATTTTACTTGAGATATTAGAATTAGATAGCACGTTGGAGGCATACATTGCTATCAAACCACTATTTTCTGGTTGATACCTCGCTAGTTCTTTTCCCCAAGTGTCATTGTGAATCCTACCATGTTTTAGTTATGAAGATTAATAATAATAATAACCTTATTTTTTAAGTGTCTTTCTATAACCAAGGCACTGTACAGCTTTAAAAACAGAATAAAATCCAATAAAAATATAGAGTTCACACATAACAAGTTAGATTAATAAGTAACTGTCAAAATATAATTAGTCCTGTTAGGCAAGATGCCATAAATGGGTCTTCAGGGCCCTCTTAAAACTCTCCACAGTCATGCACTCACGTATCTGACAAGGTAGAGAATTCCACGAGGTCAGGGCCACATACATAAAAGCACGGGCCCCTGATGTTTTAAGACTTACCCTGGGAATCTCTAACAACGCCTCGTCAGCTGAGCGGAGTGGTCGTCTGGGGCAGTAAGACAACAGGAGCTCTTTACAGATAGCCCGACTCAGTCTGTGCAGGGCCTTAAAGGTCAGAAGCCTGACCTTGAAGGTGATCCACCACTGAATCGCAGCCAGTGCAGTTTATGCAGCATCGGTGTGATGTGACTCAAATGATGAGTCTCCATCAACAACCACACCACAGCGTTCTGCACTAGCTGAAAGCAATGGATATCAACTCCCAGTAGATCAAAGTACAGGGAGTTGCAGTAGTTAAGGCATGAGGTCACAAAGGCATGGATCGCCGTTGGACAGTCGCCAGATGGAACAAGGTGCTTAATCCTGGTGATGTTCCTAAGATGGTAAAATGAGGACTTGACAACTGCCGACACCTGCTAATGCAGTGTCAACCCGTCATCAAGAACCACCCCCAGGTTTAGCACCTGTTCAGAGAAAGGCAGTTGGACACCTCTGAGACAAAGTCCAGAAGGTGATCCAACCACCAACCCCCTCTGTCCAGCGACCCAGATCCACCACCAACACCTCAGTCTTTCCGGAGTTCAATTTCAGTAAGCTGGATTTCATCCAGTCCTGGATTTCTGTGAGGCAGTTATTAAAGACAGAGCATGCACTGTCCTGGTCAGGTGCAAAAGACAGGTAGAGCTGGGTATCATCAGCATAGCAGTGAAACCTCAGCCCATACCATCTTACAAGGTCTCCAAGGGGCAGCATATACACCGTGAACAACATGAGGGACAACACCGACCCCTGAGGGACCCCACATGGCAGAGAGAATGGGCAATGAGGAAAAAATCCCTGACACCACCTTCTGAGATCTGCCAGTGAAGAAGGACTGAAACCATCTGAGAACTGTCCCAGACAAGCCACAGATGACCATCAGGTGCCCGAGAAGCACCCTATGGTCCACGGTGTCAAAGGCTGAAGAGAGATCAAGAAGTACCAAGACAGAATGGCGCTTCTGATCCCTCGCCATCAGGAGATCATTGAGCACCTGAACCAGAGTGGTCTCAGTACTATACCTCGTACGAAAACCAGACTGGAGGAGTTCATAGATATTGTGGATGGTAAGGTGGTTCTCCAGCTGTAGCGCAACAACTTTCTCAATCACCTTCCCTACAAAGGGAAGGTTTGAGATAGGTCTGTAGTTAGTGAAGCAGTTTGGGTCCAGAGCAGCTTTCTTCAGGAGTGGTGTCACCACTGCCTCTTTCAGGGAGCTAGGAAACTCACTTGACTCTAGGGAACACCAAACTATCTTCGCAAGGACAGGGCCAATGATACCAGAATACCCCATAGTCAGGGGAATTGGGCCCAGGCCCAAAGTACAGCACGTTGGGTGCATACCCTGGGCATTCCACATGATATCCACAATTTCCAGCCAGTCAAAAGAGCTCCAGGCAAATCAAGGAGGAGTGACCGAGCAGTGACCACCATCAGCTCCCATAGAGTGTGCCGGCAGGCTCACAGCCCTGATGCTGGCCACCTTATTCGCAAAGAAATGAACAAGCTCATCACAGTCAATTTGTGAAAAGGCTCCTCAAACCTGCAGACAGGTTAGGTTGCACAACCTGTCCACAGTTCGAAAGAACTGAGCCAGTTGATTCTGAGCGGCAGCAATGTCCACGGACAGGAACACTGCCTTCTTATAGGTGATTGCTGATTAATAGATTTGATAATGTTCTATCAATCTAAGGAGGTCAGCATCCAGGGTGGATTTCTTCCAGCAATGTTCTAACCTTCGTCCTACTCATCGCACTTCCCTCAAAGTACCATCAACCCACGGAGACTGAGGGAGGAGAGAGAGAGAGAGAGAGAGAGAGAGGGATGAACACAGACTGGAGTGATAGAGTCCAGAGCCCTTGTAACTGCCTTATTATAGGCCTGAACTAGGCTCTCTGGGCTCTTGCTTGCCCCAGAAATCCCAATAGATCTAATACCACCAGTAGACCATCAGAGCTCACATCCCACAAAGGGCGGCATCTGACCATCTCCACAGGGGCAGGCCTATAAGAGGGGGCCTGGCAACTGAACCTTATAGTGTGGTGATATGACCATCCAACTGGTTCCAGCACCAGATCAGAGGTTTCGATCCCTAGGAGGAAGACCAGATCAAGTGAGTGGCCAAACTTATGAGTTGCAGAGGCAACAACCTGTGTAAAGCCCAGCGATGTCATCAGCTGGAGGAAGTCCTGACCAAATTACGAGAGTTCATCGTTGACCCAGGGATTAGAGTTACCCAGGACCATCAACCTGGGTGACTCAAATGCCATGTTGACCATGAAGTCTGCTACTTCCTGTAGAAACCGTTTCTCACCCCCAGGTACGTTAGATGAGAATGATCCTACAGCCTACACCTGTAACAACGGTACACTCAAAAGAGCTGGATTCCTCAACTGGCACACCTACAAGGCCCAGTTCCATCTTAAAACAAATGGCTACACCCCCGCCCCTGCAGTCCGATCTCAAGTGGTGTATCACAGAGAAACTGGCCGGAACAGCAGCCTGCAATATGGGGCCAGCATTTTCATCCAACCAGGTCTCTGTGATGCATGCAAGGTCTGCTGTCCCAACAAGATCAGAAATTACTGCCATCTAGGGCTTTCTGGGGTTGAAATCCATCACCTGCAGCTAGTGCAGAACGCTGCAGCCCGGCTTTTGACAGGTTCTAGTAGGTCCTGTCACATTACTCCGGTGTTGCGCAAACTGCACTGGCTGCCAATTCAGTGGTGGATCACCTTTAAAGTCGGATTGCTGACTTTCAAAGCTCTACATGATCTGGGACCAGTCTGTCTGAAAGAACTTCTGGTTCCCTGTTGCCCTAATCGATCACTCTGCTCGGCTGATGAGGGGTTGCTAGAGGTTCCAAGGGTGAATTCGAAACCTTCGGGCGCTCTGGCTTTTGCGTATGTGGCCCCCACCCTTTGGAATTCTCTACTCTGTTAGTTGTGGGAGTGCACTTCAGTGGAGGCTTTTAAGAGAGGTTTGAAGACTTTTTTTTATGGAAAACTGCATTTTTAGAATATTGACTGTAAAAATAGTTTTGACAAAGTTGTATTTTTTAATGATTTGTATTGTTTTAATCTGTATTTATGTACGGCGCCTTGGCAATTGAAAGGCGCCTTATAAATAAAATGATTATTTTTATTATTATTATTGTTCTTAATAGACCCGGGCATTGCTTAACACTGCTCAATTCGGATGAGATTCTGGTGCCACCCAAGCCATCAGCCCCAAAACATTGGAGCCTATGGGTATGGAGACCAGGCATGGAGAACCTTGTTCTGGAATCCATTTCACCCCAGGGCATCTCCTGGACCTCACTACCCTGATATGAACTCACCACTCACTCTCCCTCCAATGTTCGGGGCCCCTAACCCAGCCCCGCCCCTACGAGCAATTCCTAATGCTCTACAACGTTGATATACCACTGCCTGCAGTGGGTGGGGGATTGAAGGAGTGGAGGTCCCAAAGTTCGGAGGGTGAATAGTGCACGACTGGGAGAGTAACCTGCCAGCACATCTAGACCCCCAATATGTTAAATCACTCACACCCAAAGAACTAATAATCAATTTGAAATAATAACAACAACTTAACTAAACAATAAGTGCATAAACATAAAACAATTTTAAATTGATAAAACAGTATGTATTCTGATGGAACAAAGTGCTCCCACCACTCTTATTAAATGGTCAAGAAAAGTTCAATCCTCCTCTCTCACAGATTGGGGGAAAAGAATCCAGAAAACAGGAACCCCATACACTGACACTGTCCAGAATGCTTTGATTCTCCACTCTCTTTCACAGAGTGAGGGAAGAAGGCCAGCAAATAATAGCCCACCCCACACTGTCTCTCACACAGTGAGGATAAGCCAGAAAAAAAACAATCACTCAAAATAAACCCTAAAACCATAATAAAAAATAAAACAAACTTTCCAACACAAATATATAAAGAATAAAATAATAAATCAACTCAATAAAATATTCAGTTCAAAACAAAAAACAAGTCTAAGCCTCACTAAATTTGTTTCTGAAGAATCCAATCTTCAGTCAGAAAATGATAGTTCTCCAATAATCCACGAATGGGCCTGCAGCTGCTCCATTGTAATCCAAAAAGGGAAGCCATAAATCCAAAAGTCAGTGCAAAAAACCCAAGACGAAGTTATGAGAAGAAGCAGGAGGACCAGAGGCAGAGGTCAGGAATGTGTTATGTCTAACCAAAAGAGGGGTATCCACCCACCCGCAGCCATCTCAACCAGGCCCCGAACACGCTACTCAAATCCGGCAGCTACAGGCACCCCAAGGCCAGGCCACTAGGACCAGTCCTGAGGCCACTTAGGAATGTCTCCAACTCCCCGGAGCCAAATGGGACAGTTCCTGCTCAGTCCCAGGCAGCACGATCAGGAATAGCCCTGAGTGCGGGGGGGGGGCCTCCCTCACCCAACATGACACCTTCGCCTCACTACCCCTGGGCTCAATATACCTGATCGAGTACAGTCTCCCCAGTTATCGTACTGCAGCATCCAGTTTTGTCTAGTCTGAGTAAAGACAGGGCAGCATATTTTTTTGTTTTTTAAAAGAAATCATCCACTCACGACACTCCATGATCGTGTTGATGGAGTCCTCACAGGCACAACCCCTTCTCACAAGTCCAGCACAACAGAAGAAGCCCAGGGCACCAGGAAAAGCCCTGAGCCAAGGCACCAGAAAAACATCAAATCCAATGGCGGGCCAGCAGAAGGAGAACCTCCCCGCATCCACCACCCATGCCAGAAGACGCAAATGCGCGGGTCGGGACCGGAGCAATGCTCTCATTTACGCCTATGTCATTTTTTTATTTCTACCGTACCAGCCAATTCACTTAGTGTATTGTTGTTCAAGCTCCTAGAGTTGCTCATTAGATATTTACCTGGTACCTAGAGCAAGCATGGCCAGAAAACAAAGAATTGTGGAGTTCAATGAATGACTGGGGGAATGGTCTGAGACCATGGGGTATGGACTGGTAGTGGGGTAGGACTTGGGAGAACAAGGATCTGTATGCACCAGGTAGGCTGCATTTGAGTAAGGAAGGCTCAGGTGTTCTGAAGCAAAAATTGGGGGAGTTCATAGCATCCAGAATTTATTTAAACTAAGTAAGAGAGGGGGCAAAGGGTTGGGTGACAGACAGTGCCACCAGGTAAGGGATTCCATTAGGCCTCCCCCCTAACTAGTCAGGAGGGGAAGGAGGGGAATTCTAAACGGGGAGGCAATAGGGGAGAGGGGAAGGGTGAGGAGGGGCAGGGGTCACAATGGAGGGTGGGTTTCTTGAATACAAGGAGCCTGGGAAACAAGGCAGTAGAGTTGCAGGCACTGATGGCGGAAGGAGAGGTATACATAGCAGCCATCACTGAAACATGGGCCACCCAATACCAGGACTGGGACCTAGTGATCCCTGGGTACAGACTGTACCATAGGGACAGAGAAAAGTGGGAGGGGTGGCTATTTATGTAAAGGAAGGGATATTGTGCAACAGGGAGGAAGGGAAGGAGGGCAGGGCTGGAGCCTTATGGGTACTGCTACAGAACTCAAAAGGCAGGAAGGTTAGATTGATGGTGGTGTACAGGCCCCCCTCTCAAAATGAGGAAGTTGACAGAGAGCTGGGGGAGAAAATAAGGAGGTTTAGTGGTAAGGGCAATACTGTGATAGTAGGGGATTTCTTTCTGCCAGAGGTAGATTGGAGCACCCCAGTTACGGCAAGTACCTGGTAACAGGTCCTTCTGGAGGCCTTCTAGAACGGCTTTCTGACACAGAGGGTAATGGAGCCAACCACAGAGGGAAACATACTGGACCCTGTGTTGGTGGATGGGGAGCATGTCCAGGATTTAGGGATCCAAGACCCCTTGGCAGGAAGCAACCACTGCACAGTGTGGTTCTTTCTCAGTCTAAGTAAGGAGGTGGCCAGAACCAAGACAAAGGTAGTGGACTTCAAAAGAGCAGACTTTGGCAGGATGGGAGGCGTACTGCAAGAGCATCTTGCCAACATCTGCCCAGACATGGATGCTAAACAGAAATAGGCCGTAATCCAGCTGAGTCTGGCAGAGGTCATTAACTCGTGTACAAAGATCCAAAGTAAGAAGGCCAGGTAAAAAAAAACGAGCTTGTTGAGCAGGGAGGAAGTAGAGAGGGTGAGGGAGAAAAGAGCTGCCTTCAGAAGCTATAAGAAATCCAAAAGAGAGGAGGACAGGGAGGAGTATGTGAGGAAATCCAAAGAGGTGAGTAGAGTAGGCAGTCAAGGCTTCAAGGGAGCTAAGGCTGGCACAGGGGATCAGAAAAGGGGAAAATGATTTCTTCAGGTACATAAGGGAGAAGAGAAGCTATAAAGATCAGATTGTCAGGCTCAAGAAGGATGGAGGGTGGGCAGAAAAGGTGGAGGAGCAGGCAGAAGCACTCAATGAGTACTTCCGTTCAGAGTTTACCAGGGAGAGGGTTTGGCCTATGCCCCAGGGGAAAGGTGGGTGGGCACAGGGGGAGTGTTAACAGGTTGAGAGATCCCAGTGAGCAGGGTGTTGGAGGGCCTTAGGTCCTTGCGGGTGGATAAGGCACCAGGGCTGGACGGCGTGCATCCAAGGGTCCTAAAAGAGTCAGCGGAGGTACTGGCGGGACCTCTGACAGACTTGTTCAACACCTCCCTGGGGACTGGATGTGTGCCCCCCTCCATAAGAGTGGGTCCAAGAATGAAACAGGTAACTAGAGACCTGTCAGCCTTACCTCCATAGTGGGGAAGCTAATGGAGACTATCCTTAAAGAGAGGTTGGTGATTTTTCTGGAGGAGAATGGTCTCCAGGATGATAGGCAACATGGGTTTGTCTCGGGCAGATCCTGCCAGACAAACCTAGTTGATTTTTTTTACTTGGTGACAAGGGCATTTGATAAGGGATTAGGAGTACTGTAAGACCAGCCTTTTTGCAGATGACACAAAGATTGGGGTGGAGGTGGATAGTGTGGAAGGGGGCAGGTACTCCAAGAGGATCTGGCAAAACTTGAGTGCTTGTCAGACACAAGGTAGCTGGGGTTCAATGCTAAGAAATGCAAAGTCATGCACTTAGGAGTCAGGAACCCTGGGAATTGCTACTGGCTGGGGGAGTGCAGTTATCCACTTCACTGGAGGAGAAGGATCTGGGGGTACTAGTCACAAGGGACATGAATCTCTCAGTATAGGAAGGTGGCAGCCAAGACTAATAAGATGCTGGGGTGCATTGCCAGGGGTATCACCTCTAGGAGGGAGTAAGTCATTCTGATGCTGTACAGGTCACTGGTGAGGCCTCACTTGGAGTCCTGTGTGCAGTTCTGGTGCCCCCTGTTTAAAGAAGGACATCATACTACTGGAGGGGGTTCAGCACAGGTTCACTAAGATGATCCTTGGGCTGGGGGACAAACCATATGAGGAAAGACTGGGGGAGCTCATCATGTATTCCCTGGAGGATAGACGGGAGAGAGGGGATATGATTGAGACCTTCAACTATTTAAAGGGCATGAATATGGATAGTACTAAGGGCATGTTTAGATTAAAGGGGGGAGGGATACAAGGGGACACAGTCTGAAACTGGAGGGTGGAAGATTCAAGAGGGAAATGAGGAGACATGACTTCATGCAAAGGGTGGTAATGAGGCAGAATGCACTGCCAGGGGAGGTGATATTGAAATCTCTGGGCAGTTTCAAGAGCGGCTGGGACAGGGTCAAAGGTAAGGTCAAAACTGAAAGAAGCTGGAGAGGGGGGAGTCGGCAGAAGGGGCGATAAATAATATGGAGGGCCAAGGGGTGTGAAGGCAGCTGCAGTAGATTAGATTGGGAGCTGTGCACTCGAGCAGACTTGATAGACTGTATGCCTCTGAATTGGCCCCCTCTAACTTCATGTTGTGCCCCCTGGTTCTTGAATGATTTTTGGTTTGGTACAGGTCCTGAACCTGCACCTTGTTTATACCCTTTAGGTGCTTGAAGGTCTCGATTATGTCTCCCCTCTCCCTCTACTGTTCCAGGGAATACATGTTGAAGTCATACAGACACTCATTACAGGATTTGCTGTTCAGTCTGTGTATCATTTTTTGTTGCTCTCCTCTGCACTGTTTTCAGCCTGTTATTTTTTTAAGGTGCGGTGTCCAGAACCAGATGCTGTACTCTAGGTGCGGCCTCACTAGTGATCTACACAGTGGCAGAATTACCTCTCTCTTTCTGTTTGTAACACCCCTGCCTATGCACCCAAACATACCGTTTGCTCGCAGTACCACTTTCTCACATTGTTTTGACATTTTCAGATCATCTGTTTTAATTATTCCCAGATCTCTTTCCAGTTTAGAGGATTCCAGTTTTTTCTCCTCCTAGGTAGTAATCCCCTCCTGGCTTTGCCTTTCCAAAGTGCATGACCTTGCACTTCATGGCATTAAAATTTAGTTGTCATGTTTTTGACCACATTTCCAGAGCCTTAAGGTCAACCCCCATCGTCTCCATTCCACCTGGAGTGACCACCCTGTTGCCTATTCTTGTGTCATCTGCAAACAGACTCACCTTTCCCACCAGTCTATCAGAAATGTTGCTAATAAAAATATTGAATAGGATCAGTGCAAGTACTGATCCCTGTGGCACTCCACTAGCTATGCCTCTTTCCTCTGAAAGTGAGCTGTTTACTAGTACCCTGTGGGCTCCTTCCAGTAAGTCAGTTCTGTACCCAGTTTACCACCTGATGCCCTACTCCCATGCTAACTTGTTTAGTAGCCTTCTATGTGGGATCGAATCGAAGGCCTTGCTGAAATCCATGCATACTACGTCTACTGCATCTTTCTGGTCCACTATTTTTGTCTCCCAGTTAAAAAAAGTAAATTAGATTTGTTTTGGCATGATTGTCCCATAGTAAAACCATGCTGTTTTGTATCTAATTTGTTGTTCTTGAGAAAGGACATACTGTAATCCTCTCCTAGTGAAGGGTTTCCATGGTTTTGCCCACAATTGAGGTGAGGCTTACCGGTCTGTAGTTGCTTGTACTCTCCTTGCTTCCGCTTTTGTGTGGTGGAATAACTGGCCTTTTTACAATCTTGTGGGATCTCACCTAGTTCAAGTGATAAGTTAGAAAGATCAGCCAGAGAAGCCGGCAATTCCTCCCTTAGTTCTCTCAGTAACCTAGGGTGTATTTTGTCTGGTCCCATGTCCTTGTGTAGATTGATTTTCTCCAGTTTCTCTAGGACTCTTTCCTTTGTAAAGGGACCTGAGTATACTCTGACACCTCCGTTATCGCTTTACTTGCCTGTTGTAATGGTGGGTCTGCAGCCATCCTGCTCTTTGGTGACTTCCGTGTTCAGTCAATCCTTTATGAGTCTGACAATGCCCCCTGTTTTCTTTCTCATTTCGCTACTATATCTGTAGAAGATTCTGTCTTCATTTTTAACCTCCTTGGCTATCCTCTCCTCTGTTGTTGCCTTTGCAGTCCTAATTTCTTTGTTTGCTTCCCTTTGTTTTTCTATGTAGTCTTCCTTGTCTTGGTTGATGTTTTTTTTTTTTTGTATTTCCTGAAAGCAGTCCATTTTTCCCTGACCTTGGTGGCTACCTCCTTAGAAAACCAGAGTGGTTTTCTTTTCTTTTTTGCTTGCTCACCCTTTTTATGCAATGGTTTGCAGTTTGTATTATGGCGGTTTTGAGGTGTGCCCAATACCCTTCAACATCCCTCCCGCTTACAGTATTTTCAAGTCTCTATTTAAGAACTTTCTTCATTTTTGTGAAATCTGTTCATCTAAAGTCCATGACTTTAGTTTTTGAGTGCTTGGTTTCTGTTTTTGTCCTGACATTAAACCACACCATGCAGTGGTTGCTGGACCCCAGCTAGTTTCCCACCTCTACCTCTGAGATATTGTCTCTGTTTTCTAGTAATATGTCAAGGACAGCATCCCCCTTGCTGGGTTCTTTACAAGCTGTTTCCGGCCCGATAAGCGCAGAGCCTCCAGAAGGACTTTGCTTTCGGCTGAACTTGCTGCATGGGCACCCCAATTTACATTGGGTAAATTTAAGTCCCCCACCACTATCACTACCCCTTGTTCACTTATTTTGTGTATGGTTTCCAATATTTCCTTGTCTCCCTCTTATCCTGTTGCCAGGGGTCGGTAAAACACTCCTACCTGAGTTATTGCTCCATTACCAGCCTCCAGAGTGACCCAAAGTGATTCAGTTTCTGAATTGTCATTTTGGGTTATAGTTGCTTTTATACCCTCCTTTATATACATTGCCACTCCCCCCCCTTTTCACCCAGTTCTGTCCTTCTGAAAGAAACAGTATCCTGGGATAGTCATTTCCCAGTCATGGTTATTGTTTAACCATGCTGTGGTGATGGCAACCCAGTCTAGATCAACTTCAGCAATGGTAGCAGAGAGGTCAGCTATTTTATTTGTTAGACTCCTTGTGTTAGTGAACACGGCTTTCCAGACTTGGTCCCCCCCTTTCCTGGTGCTGTGTCCTATTTTTGAGTGATTGTTTGTGTTAATATCCATTCCTTCATGGAATTGGCGAGTTCTCTTTTTTGTATTTTTATCCCTGATTTGGAGGAGTTCAAGGGGAGAGGTAACAGATCCCTTTGTCACTGCTGTCCCTTCCCTAGTGTCTAGTTTAAATGGTCAATGGCTGCATCCAGTTTCTACCCTAGTGCTTGCATGACTTCCCTAGTGTGGTGCAGTCCATCGTATTTGAAGAGACATCTGTCCCAGAACTCCCATCAGTCCCTGATGTAGAGGTGCCCCCTTTCTTGGCACCAGCTCTGGAGCCAAGCATTCAGGTGCTCTATTTGACCCTTGCTTATCCTTTGTCTACTGTCTCCTTTTCACCATGCAGGGAGGATCTCAGAGAAAGCAATGATTGAGGAGTGTGAGGTTAATGTCTCACCCAAGTGAGATATGTGCTGTTTGATCTCCTCAAGTGTCTGATCTACAAGATCATTAGTTCCTATATGGGCTTTGCAGATAATCCGGGTAGGCATTTGACTACCACCTCTGTCTTAGGATCCTGATTTATGTGTGACTCCACCGCTCAGATCATGGAATCAGTACCTTCCTTTATTCCCTTTTGTCTGAGTCCTTTGTAGTTCCCTCCTTACATGTTTTTGGAGCGTGACCAAACTGGCGATGTTTGGTATTATACCCATGTTCTCCATTTTGGCAAGAAGGCATATCTATTTGCTGTTTTGATTGGTGCCTCCTGATATGGTGACTGGTTTTGGAACCTGCACAGCTTTCTTTTGCCCTCCTTTACTACCTGAGATGATGTGGTGTAAAGGGGTGTGGAGGTTTGTGGTTTCCAGTCAGGTTGTGGAGAGATTTGATTTGCTCCCATGCATCTCTCAGCTGCACATTCAGGACTCCTATTGTCCAGCATGTGGGGCAGTGCCCTAGTGGCTGAATGCGTGCCTTCTGAAAGGATACATAAGAATACTAATCAAGACGAAGGAGGTTGAAGGAAGAAGAGGAAAAGAAAATAATTTTTTTATTATTTAATATGTGATCTGCTGTGCCAGAGGACATTTTATTTAATGTATGAACTGCTGTGCCAGAGGACATCAGCACAAACTGTGAGTAATGGCATAAGAGGTTAGACCCAGGAAGCCAACATTATTTCTAAAATGTTTCCCAAATATCAGGAGGGGAGGATCTTGATTAAGATGTTTTGAAAGAATCTGTTGGCAATTTTAATTGGGCAGGGCTTCTTGGGTGACTCACCCATTGACATGGCTTACATGCAAGACATTAGATGTTTTTGCCAGAATGCACACTGAGGACTGCATGGACAATGATAAAGTGAGAAATGCCTTGCTAAAGCATTTTGAGTTAACCACCAAGGCCTATAGGCAAAAATGTAGAAGTTTTAAGGCATTGAGGGGCAGCTATGCTGAGCTGTGTGTGCAGCTAAGTAATTTGTTAGAACACTGAGTAAAGGGTGCAAAAGCTCACTCTGCAGAGGAAATAAAAGATTTATTTCTTCTGGAACAGTTCCTAAATACTGTACCTGAGAAACTGAGAATATGACTGTTGAACAGAACTCCAAGCTCCATGAGGGAGGTAGTCAAGAGGGCTGATCAGTTCATATCCAGCTGACCATTCTCTCATTGCAAAGGTAATGGGGGAGAGACATTGAATGGTTTTAAGGGATCCTGAGGGGAGCAATGTAAAGGAAGCCATCCTGTGCCAGAACCAAAAGGGAAGCCGCCTGGTTTCAAAAGCATGGAGACAGGCGAACACAGGTGCTGTATCTGCCAGAAACTGGGGCATTTGTCTTATAATTGTCCAAAAAATGTGAAAAAAAGGTGCGAGTGTAGCTGGAGGGGGTAGCTGTGAAGCTCCCAGCATTTAGTAGCCTGTACACAAAGTGCAGTGCCCTCTAACTCCACTGTACACATGCACTCTGTATGTGTAAATGGGATGGTGACCCAGGGGTTGAGGGACACTGAGGCCTCCATTTCTATTGTGAAGTAGGATTTGATTCAGGAAGACCAGATCCTGCCTGGCCAGTTTTCTATGATTAGAGGAGTGGTAGGTCCTGCAGTCTCAGTGCCAGTAGCCCAGATCTTTCTAAGCTGTAAAGGTGGCCAGGGCATGCATAAGTTGTGTGGCTTCAACAGTAGGGCCAAAACTATGTGTGTTCTACTCATAGCAAGGTGAAGTAACCGGTTCCTGAGAACACAGGGGGAACAGTACATGAGGAAGAAACCCTGCCACAGTAGCAGGAGAAATTGTAACTGAAGAATGGGCTGACAGCAGCAGTTCTGAGCCACAGCTGCAGACAGAGGAAAGCCTAGCCATGGGTGGCACTCCTACAGCAGACTGTGTTTTGGGGAAGGTTGGGCATGCAGAGATAGGGAAACCTCAACAAGCTGACCCATCCCTGCAACAATTAAGGGAGTTAGCCACCAGTGTGAAAGGTGACTCTCCAAATTCTGGGAAAAGGGAGGTGTACTGGGAGATTAGATGACAAGATTTCATTACTGAGAGATGTACTCTCCTAGTTCTGTAGTGATACGAAATATAATAGCTTGTATACTGATTTACATAGTGAGGAATTGCAGGTACAGTAAATAGCTAATTTTTCTATCTCCCTAATCTGCATGTAAAGTGATTTTTTTTTTATTTTTTTTTACTGATGACATTCAGTCATGTGTGTGCCTGGACTTGATACAATGATGTTATACTGGGATTACATCACTGTCCCAGGCACACACTGACCAATCAGAGCCCAGGATTCTTTCCTTGCAACTGTATAATGAAGGAAAAAGGCACCACAGGGTGTGTGTCATGCTGGGATAATATCACACCTTAGGTAGTTGGGCATGAGGCTGCATGCAGAGTGCATCCAACACCCAAAGAAGTGATGTTATCCCAGCATGACACACACCTATTATACAATGGCTACTGTTTAACTACAAGAAAAAATAAATTTAAAAAAGTATTTTTGTAACAGTTTTTACTTGATGTTTGTGCGTGGAAGTGCATTTATGCAAAAAGAAGTTCCTTTTTCCTGTCTATCCAACAGGTGGCATTGCCTGTGCAGAAGGTGGATTTTTCTCTTCTGTTTTCTATCTGCTTCCCGGTCCCCACATGTGCTTTTGTTTCTTTCACTCTGACCACCACCACCCCTTGAACTGTGCCCTGATTTCAGTTCTCCCAGTACAGTTTGCTGCCATATTTAAATGTTGTACTAGCAGATTATCACAGTGCAAATCATTTTGAGTGGTATTAAGAGCTCCCACCCCATCACCCTCCTGCCAGTGGCCCCCAGCCGCCACTCTCAAATGAATGTCTGCCAAACCAATCTGCCAAACTAGAGGAAAGGAGGTATCAATGTGTTAGGGCGAATGTCTTTGTACCATATGTGCTGACAAGGAAACCAGCCCAAAATTGCCGGCCCGGTGGCGCCGAGGGTTGAGGCAGTGGACGCCACACCTCACTCCACACTGGTGACCCGGGTTAAGAGAACGAGCCTGGGTCATCGGGGGTCGGTAGGGGAAGACTAGGATTGAGCGTCCAATGACAGATCTCCTAGTTCTGGGGAGAAGGGGTGGTTGCACGCCATGCTCTGCTGGTCCCTGGGGATGTCCGGAGGTACTGCAGTTGCATGGGTGCTTAGTTGGGGGAAGAATGGCAGATGTCTGCATGTTAGTGCATGGATGTCATTGCACATTCATGCTTCCATCAGGGGAATAAAATGGGGAAATATGGCAGCACAAGTCCGCGGCAGCTTGATGGCTGCAGTTTCACTGACCAAGGATGCCCAGAAGGCATGTGCCGGTAATGGATCCTCGCTGGGCATGGGGGCTAAGGTGGAGCCCCTTTCGCAGGTGTAGTTGCCTATGTAGCTGGCAGTCAAGCTTCAGGGTCGGCGGTGGAAAGGAGGAGCAGTGGCTGGATACAAGGCAGGACTGTGGCTGCAGGTAAAAATTGTTAAATGATTAAAAAAAATGCCCAAAATTAAAAATAAAAATTAATATGAGCTTAACACTGAGTGAGGACAACAGCCGCGTGCTGACTGCTCAAAGACGCGGGTTTCTGCTCACTCGCTTGGTCAGGGTTCACAGTGTTCCTTAGCTGTTTTTTTTTGTTGTTTTTTTTTGGCAAATTGTGAATTACAATTGGGACTAATGTGAAGGGAACTGCCTGTCAAGGTAGTTGGCAGCGCGGGTGACTTGTAATATTCTGGGAGCAGAGTACAGTTACCAGAGGAAGTCGCTTATTGTGGCAGTTTGTTCTTTTTACATTTAATGTGGTCTTCTAGATGCTGGAACTAGATCCATGATGTTATGCTGGGATAACATCAAGGGTCCAGCCCTAGAGTGACCAATAAGAGGCCAGCAGTCTTTCTTACCATTGTATAATAATGAATAACTGGTTCCCCAAATATGAATACTCAGCCAGATATTTTAAAAAAGGTATTTGCCCATCCCTACCACCCAACAGTATTGCCTCTGCAAAACAGTTGTCAAGCATTAAATTGTGTCTTACTGTGACTGTACCAGATGATGCATGATGTATTCATTGTACTAGCTGCACTCAGTCATCTTCCATTTGATGATTATGGCTTGTAAACATGTAATCTCTGTACAGATGTTTCATAGATTCATAGATTCTGTCGGCAGTAAGGATCGCCAGGCCCATCTAGTCTGCCCATTTACGCTAGCTCACAAAGCCACCAGTGACCCTTATTGGTCATTGGCTTAGCTTTTTCTTCCTACCTCTGTTATTCCTTTGTTTCTGTCCTATACATTTAAAACCCACCACAGTATGGGTTGCCTCCACCTCCTGGGGCAGGCTATTCCATGCATCCACCACCCTTTCTGTGAACAATGTTCTAATATTTCCCCTTGTGTGGCCACCCTTCAATCTCATGTCGTGTCATCTTGACCTGGCACTACTGTTCAGCTGAGATATGTTGCCCCCTTCCACCTTGTTTATGCCCTTGAGGTACTTGAATGTTTCTATCATGTCACCTTTCTCCCTTTTCTGTTCCAGCATGTACAAATTTAGGTCCATCACTCTCTCCTCATAAGGCTTGTGATGTAATCCATTTACCATTTTGGTCACCCTCCTCTGTACTGTTTCTATTTTGTCAGTGTTCTTTTGAAGATGTGGTCTCCAGAATTGTACACAGTATTCAAGGTGAGGTCTCGCCATGGTCTTGTACAGTGGAATCATTACTTCCATCCTTCTGCTTGTGATGCCCCTTCCAATACAATACATCCCAACATCCCACTGGCCTTTCCCACCACCTTGGCAGTCTGCCCAGTGGTGTACAAGTCATCTGTGATTATCACCCCCAAGTTTCTCTCTTCCTTAGTTACTGTCATTAGCTCCCCCTCAATCCTGTAGTGCTCTCCAGGGTTCCTGCTCTCCACATGCATGATTTTGCATTTTTTTGCATTAAACCTTAGCTGCCATGCCCCTGACCATCTCTCCAACCATTCCAGGTCTCTTCTCATGCTTTCCACCCCCTCCAGGGTATCCACCCTGTTGCAGATCTTGGTGTCATCCTCAAATAGGCAAACCATTCCCTCCAGCCTGTCTGCTATGTCACAGATAAAGACACTGAAGAGGACTGGCCCCAGTACTGACACCTGAGGTACCCCACTGATCACGTCCCTTTCCTCTGACTGGGTTCCATTTACCACTACTCTCTGGTTTCTGTCCCTTAACCAATTGCCAATCCAGTTCACCACTTTGTGCCCCACCCCCAGGCTGCCTAGCTTGTTGACCAGTCTCCTATGTAGGACTGTATCAAAGGCTTTGCTGAAGTCATTGTAACTATTATTTTTTTTTTTTTTAATTATTGTTCTTCTTCTTCCTAGAGCCCTGGCAGGCACCTACATCTCTCCTGACAGAGGGACTCACTCTCCGGTCCCACCGCTTCAGCTCCTACCAGTCCATGGAAATTCTTCCACGGCCTGCCCCCCTGGCGGGGCCAGGGAAGAGATTACTGGCTTCTCCACCCCTCCAAGACCCAATCCAGAAGCCGAGGACAGCCCTCGGGATGCAATGGACCATCACAAAACCTGCCAGGCTCCTTTTTCCACTATTTTCTCCCCACCCATCTCCCCCGCCGAAATCGTCCATCGCCAGAGGGCAGTCAGCGGGTCAGTGACAAACCCTCCCTTCCTTAGAGAGGAGAGCAGTCTTCTAGATGCTTGAACCTCTCCCACCCCTGCCAACCCCCAGAGACCCGGGCTCATTCCCGAACCCAAGTCATTGTCGAGATGCGAGGTGTTGGGACCATACCTCAACCTCCAGTGCCACTGGGCTGGCACAGTTGTAATTATTATTTGCTGTTTAGTTTTATTTGGTTATCCCTTACCATTCCCTCCCCACCACCCTCCACCAGATTTCATCTATAAATGATTATTATTGTATTTCTGTATGTTTACAAGGTGAAACAATTTCAATAAATAAATAAACATATTAATTGGCATAGAGGTAAGCAGAGGGTATGTGGGGGAATACTCCTTGAGGTCAGTAATGAACAGTAACTAGTACTGTAGCTCACATTGGGCCATGGTGATCTTAGTGGGTTTTGCAGACTCTGTCACAAAACCACAAAGAGCAATCTGCAGTAGATGGATGCCAACAACACCTGCTATAAGTAAGGTGCAGTAATTAATACAGTCGAACCTGGCTAATCCATAAACATTGGTTTCCAACCATTTTGTTACATAATAAACATATACATATAACCAGCCAATCACTATAGAACACAGAATTTGAGGGCAGGTAAGGGCCACCCAGTCTGCCTATTTGGCCCCATTTCCCTTGTGCTTATCTTATGCTTGAGGCCCAGCACTGTTTTTGTCCCAGGCTTCCATTACTCTTTCAGTGAAGAAGTACTTCCTCTCATTTCTCCTGAATTTCCCCCTTCCAGCTTTATTGCATTTCCCCTTATTCTTGCGCATCTTTTCCGCTGCTAAATACTCCCTTCTTATGACTTGTTCAACCCCATGAGGTATATATAGGTCTCTGTCATGCCCTCCCACCTCCTCTCTTCCAGGGTGTGCATATTGATGTATTTTAGTCTCTCCTCATAGGACTTCTACAGCCCCTGCACCATTTTTGCTGCCCTCCTCTGGATAGCCTCCATCCTCTTTATGCCCTTCCTGAGATGTTGTCTCCAGAACTGGACACAGTACTCCAGGTAGGGTCTCGTCAATGATCTATACAGTGGCAATGCCACCTCCCTCCTTCTGCTGGCAGTATCTCTCCCTATGCATCCCAATGTCCCTACCTACTGCTTTGTTGTACTGTCTCACCACCTTGAGGTCATCAGAAATGATTACTCCAAGGTCTATCTCCTGTTTGTACTTTGCCTCTGGGTTTCTGTACCCTAGGTGCCTGATTCTGCACATTTTCATTTTGAACTTGACCACTTCTCAAGTTTTCTCAGGTGTCTGCATATTCTCTTCACCCCCTCTGGAGTTTGCACCGTATTGCAATATTTGGTGTCATTTGCAAGAAGGCATACCTTCTCTTTTAGTTCATCTGCAGTGTAATTTATAAAGACATTAAAGAGGACTGGTCCATGTACTGAGCCTTGATGTACCCCACTGGTTACCCTCCTTCCGTCGAGTTTACCACCACCCTCTATCACCTATCCATTAACCAATTTCTTACCCAGTTTGCCATCTTAGGACCCACCCCTAAGCTGCCCAGTTTCCTTATGAGTCTCTTATGTGATATGGTGTCAAAGGCTTTACTGAAGTGTAAGCAGGCCTCATCCACTGCTCCACCCTGATCTATTTTCCTGATCACCCACTCAAAGAAATCTTTCAGATTTGTCTTACATGACCTTCTTCTGTGAAGCCATTCTGTCTTGGGTCCTGTAACTTGAAGGATTCAAGATACTCCATAATCCTTTATTTTAGCAGTGACTTCATTACCTTCTCCACCACTAATGTCACACTGACCGGCCTATAATTGCCAGCTTCCTCCCTCCTACTGCTTTTATGAAGCGGGACTAGATCTGTCCACCTCCAATCCCCTAAAACCACTCCTGTCAGAGGTGCAGCCAGTGCCTTCCTGAGCTCTCTCAGTCTCAGCATCCTTGTATGTACCCCATCTGACCCCATGGTTTTATCTACTTTTAGATTTGCGAGTCCTTTCAGGACTCTCTCCTCTTTAAATGGACATGCCTTTACTTCCTCTGCCCTAGTGCTCTTGCTGCTTTTATGTGGTTCATCCCCATCACCTTCTTCTGTGAATTTTGAATAAAGGTATTTGTTCAGGATATCTGCTTTGTCCTGAAGCTCCACTGCACTGTCCCTCCTTGCCCATCTTAACCTCACAATCCCCCAGCCTTCCTCTTTTCACATATGTACCTAAAAAAGGTCTTGTCCCCTTTAGTTACCCCTTGGGCTAGTCTTTCTTCAGTTTGCAACTTTGCAGTCCTCATTGCTTTCCTTACTTCCCTCTGCATCTGCTGGTACATCTTCCTATCCTCCTCCCTCTGTCTTTTTGTACCTCCTGAATGCTACCCTTTTAGCCTTTTTCTTTTCAGTCACATCCCTTGGGAACCATAGTGGTCTCTTTTTGCCCCTGTTTTTGCTCACTTCCTTTGCTCAGAGGTTTGTTGCTTTCACTATGCCATCCCTTAACTTGGCCTTCTGTTCCTCCACCCCACCCAGATCATCCCTCCTGCTAGGTCATATCTTAGGCATTCACCCATTTTTTTTTAAATCTGCCCTCCTGAAGTCCAGAGCCCTCATCCTTGTGTGATTAGCTTCTGCTGCCACCTTATGTTGAACCACACTGTCCAGTGATCACTGGTCCCCAAGTGGCCTGCCACCTTGACATCTGCAACACTGTCCCTGTTTGTAAGCACCAGGTCCAGTATTGCTGCATCATCAGTGGATTCCCTGCTAGTTGCCTGAGAAACACTCCCTGCAGGGAGTCTAGAATGTCCCAACCTCTAGCTAAGGCTGTGACTGGGAGGATCCAGTCTTCTTCCAGAAGACTGAAGACCCCCACTAGCAGCACCTTCCCTTTTATTGCCCTAGTGCTAATAGGGGACCAAGAGGATTTTTTTCTTTACATTATTAGACCATTGGAAAATTTGGAAATACAATGCTGAGCAGTTATTATCATTTTATTTCTCTTTCTTAATTATTTCTTAATGTTTAATTGAGCCTTACTTTAATTTAAAATATGATGATTTTTTTGCAAAGAAATGTCTGCCTTTTTGCATGAACACATTTTTAAGTCAAGGACATAGTACACAAATTTCTATGTTTCCTCAGAGGGGGTTTTGCTCCAGGAAGGAGATGATTATGTTAAGACTTTTATTACATAGCTACATAAAATGTGACAGCAGGTAAGTGCCACTAGGCCCACCCAGTCTGCCTAAATGTGTGTTTTTCCCCAGACCCTGCTTAATCCACATTGCAATCTCTTCTCTGCCCTACCCTACCCCCATGATTTCCTTGGGCCGATCCCAGACATTTTTGAACCCAGTTACTATTTTCACCCCCACTACCTCCTCTGGAAGGCTATTCCAGGTATCCACTACCCTTTCTGTGGAAAACTATTTCCTCCCATCCCTCCAGACTTTACCCACCTCCAACATCTTATCATGCCCTCTTGTTATAGAGCACCTTTTTCTTCAAAAGACACTATCTTCCTGTACCTTATTAACCCCTGTCAGGTATTTAAAGGTTTCTGTCACATCCCCTCCTCTCCTCCAGGGTGTACATATTTAGCTCCTTTAACCTTTCCTCATAGGGCTTTTGTTGCAGACAATGCACCCATTTAGTAGCCCTCATCTGAACCACCTCCACTCTGTCTATGTCTTTTCTGAGATGTGGTCTCCAGAATTGTACACAGTACTCAAAATATGGTCTTACCAGTGATTTATATAGGTGAAGAACCACCTCTCACTTCCTGCTGGAGATACCCTTACCTATGCATCCCAATATGCCACTAGCTTTTCCAGCTGCCTTATCACACTGTCTGGCCACTTTTAGGTCATCCAGTATGATTACCCCCAGGTCTCTTTCCTGCTTGGTCATTGTCAGCTGGCCTCTATTGATGTCATCAGGCAGGAACAGCATTTTCAGTTGGCAGCATTCTTTGTTAACTCACCAGAGGGGGTTAGGAGAGTTTAAGAAGACTGCCATTAACACAGTCATCATCACCTGCACCAGATTATCCAGGTTGGATTGAAATGGGGATAATAGTCTCAGTACTCCAAACGCAAGATACAGATTCAGAAACAGGTTTCATTATTAAAGTGGTAAATAACATGGCAAAAACTCCATTTCAGAGTTTCCTCGTTTGGATAATTGCCAGTATCCATAAGAACAAGGAATAGACTAATCAGGTCTGATTGTGTTTATTGCTGACCTCAAGGCTTTTTTTCATCTCCCTGTTTAAAGTCTGCTTTACCCCAAGCCAATTACGACACTAGGAGCTGAAGCTTTTTGGTTGAATTCTCCAAGATGCATCAAATTTATTGGCCTACCTTAAAGCTGAATACAGTTGTCAATCACCTACTTCTCACACCCTTATCTTATAAAAGCTCATGGCCAGAAATACTCCCCTTCCCAGAAGTTGTGTTGTACCCCTTTTGAATGGCCTTGCTGAAGTATACAAGTCATCACTGCTCCAGGGAATTTTCAGTCCTTTGCCCCATACTCATGACTAGACTCTTGTAATGCTCAATACTCAAGGCATCTGTTGCTTTCCAGCTAACACTAGAATAAAAATACTGCTAACTGAACACTAAGCCATTGAGCTACCGGGAACTTTCAGGACTATTCCATCCACAACACACACACACACACACACACACAACAATTTTTCTTTACTCTTCCTGACTTGCTCTCATACTTTTGATGCCTCCCTCTTTTATATTCACATAACTAACACATTCCAAGGAAGAATATGGGGAACAAGGTCTGATGCATAACCCCTAAATGGTGGTGGTCGGGAGTTCTCCACAGAAAGGTACCATGAAATGTGTTCTCATCAGGAACCTTCCTTCACTGCACAAATGTGTTTTCTAAATAATTTACTATTTCATCTCCATGCTCCCATAGATCACCACTCAAGTAATAGTAGAAAAATAAAGTCTCTGAAAGTATTCAAACCTTTGTCTGTTGCTGGAAATATAAAATTCTTCCCTCCCTTCCTTCCTTTCTTCCTTCCTTCCTTCCTTCCTTCCTTCCTTCCTTCCTCCCTCCCTCCCTCCCCTCCCTCCCTTCCTTCCTTCCTCTGTATAGATAGTTAGAGCAAAAATTGTTCATTTTTACATGTGCCTAGTTTAAGAAAATGCAAAAAACATTAAACACAATACCACGCAAAAGGACTATACCTAGTTAAGACAACTGCAAGTTAATCCAGGGTATAATAGGCTAAACACTGACTTTTTAAAATTGACAATAGATTTGCAACTGGTGACTGAAAAAGGTAGGTTGTTGTACCAAAGTGGTTGGATATGTTATGGATCTCTGACTTAAAGTGGAGTTCCTAAAACGAACATGGAATGTCCAGCCATTCTAGGACCTGGTTTCCTGAGGACTGACAGAGGGGTAAATAGATTCAGTATGCTTGGTGGAAGCTGCCACAGCACTAAACTATGCAGAAAAGTAGTGGCTCTAAACCTTTGCCTAGAAACAAGAGAAAGGCAGCTTGTGAATGAGTATAAGGAAGAGTGATGGGTACAATAGGACAATCCATTTTAAAAAAAATCTGCCAATTACGTTGTAGAGGACCCTGCCTCTGGACAGTTCTCTCTCTAGCTGCTAAGTAACACATTATGCCATAATCAATTAAGGAAATTGGGAGGTCATCTACCAACAATTTCTCTGGTTCCTGATTTAGACAATGTTTAACTCTGCGCATAAAGCATAGCTTCTGATGGAGAGTCATTTGTTCAAGGTGTGGCTGCCTTTGTGTTTGTTTAATGTAACTAAATTGTTAAGAGTAGAGAGTAAGCATACAGAGAAACAGGAAAGGGGACACAAAATAAGACATGATAGGAGTGGTGCAGTGCAATGGCTGTGGGCTGGCAGTGTTCCGGGAGACATTCTGGAGGCTGCGAAGCTGCCCTATTTGCAGACACCTCTCTGGTCTGAGAGAGGAGGTTGCCTGTCTCCAGGCTGACCTGGCTAGGATTCATGAAACCTCCTCCCCCACCCAGAGATCACCAGGGCCAATGCCACTACCTCAGAGGTTGCCAAGAAAGAGGAGGGTGGTGGAACAGAGTTGCATCCCTCCAGCTGTATCTCTCCACAATTCATACCCTCTTCTGGTGGATAGTGGTTCCTCTATGGAGACACCTGCAGTGGAGACCAAGGAGGATGCTGGGAACTGTCACAAAGGAAACCCACAGGAGGGTGGCATGGGACCCCACAGGGGAAGGAAACAATTCCTGGTGGGGGACTCAATCATTAGGGGGGTAGAAATGAAGGAGGAAGGGGAGAGGGAAGTAAGGTGCCTGCCTGGCGCCACAGCTTGGAGGAACAGGAAGTATATCCTCAGGATCATGGGAGCAGCTGCATGAGGGAGGAAGCTGGATGTCATTGTCCACCTAAGGACAAATGACCTGGCTAAAAATGGGATCAGAGCAGTGCAAGAAGAGTTTTTAGAGTTGGGGAGGGGCCTTAGACAAGCAGCACATATGGTAACCTTCTCGGAGGTGCTGCATGTCTATGGCAAGGATGATGCTAGGGTACTCCTCACCAGGGAATTCAATGAATGGTTGAAAAACTGGTGTGGAGCTCAGGGTTTTGGCTTCACTGGGGACTGGGGAGCCACCTGAAGGGATGAAGACCTTTAGTGGTGCGATGGTCTGCATCTGTCCAGGGTGGGAACCGGGATCCTAGGTGAGAGGTTTAAATGCTTCATTGGCAAGCATTTAAACTAGCCAAGGGGGGAGGCACTGAAAAGGAGCAAGGAAATCCCAGCTTCCCCCACAAAACATGGTAATTAGTGAGGTAAACACTAAGGTAGAGAAGTCATTAGGCGGCAGGACAGAGGTAAATGTAAAAAAAGGCAAAGGCAGTAAGGACAGGAATGAAGCTAAAACGGGTAAGGCCAGCAAAATGTGGAGGATAATGAGTACCAATGCTCATAGTTTGTGTAACAAGCTCCCTGAACTAGTGGCCTTGATGAAAGACGGTTGCCTGGATATTGTGGCAGTCACAGAAACATGGTACACAGAGAACCATGACTGGGATGTCAACATATCAGGATACACAATCTACAGGAGGGACAGGGAGGGTAAAAGAGGAGGAGGAGTTGTTCTCTATGTAAAGGAAGGGATCAAAGCAACAGAACTAAAGAGTAAACAGGGAGCAGATGAGGCACTCTGGGTCACCCTGGAGACAGGAAATTGCACTACAATCTGCATAAGGGTTGTATACAGACCCCCATCTCAGGGGGAGGGAATGGACAAGGAAATGATAGAAGGCATCCTTAGGATGGCAGAAAAAGGGGAGCTATTGTTGATGGGAGACCTGAATATGTCAGATGTTAACCGGCGCACCTTTGCTGCAAGTACATCCAAGTGCAGGGTCATTCTTGATGCCCTACAAGGGGCATGCCTCAGACAGCTAGTATTGGAACCCACTAGAGAGGGAGCAGTCTTAGACCTGGTGCTCTCAAATGGGGACGGAGAAAGAATCTTAGATTTAGAAATGGGTAGCCATCTGGGAACAAGTGACCACCAAACAGTGTGATTCACAATAAACACAGCCATACAATCAAGCCATACAAAAGCAAGAGTACTGAACTTTAGGAGGACTGACTTTGGAAAAATGAGAGAGTGCCTCAGAAAAGCACTAGCAAACAGGCAAGAAGGAGGGGTGAAGGAACAATGGGGAGTAATCAAATCAGCCATCACAGAGGCAACAAGCCTTTGTGTAAAGCTAATCAACAAAACACAATGAAGGAAAAAAACGCTATGGTTTTCAAAAGAGGTGGCAGGGAAGGTTAAGGAGAAAAGAACAGCATTCAGGAAATATAAAGAAACACAGAAGGAGCAGGACAGAGAACTGTATCAGTTAAAGCAGAAAGAGGCTGGAAAGGCAGTCAGAATAGCAAAGGCCCAAACCGAGGAAAGGATAGCCAACTCTGTCTGTTAAGGAGGGGGATAAGACCTTTTATAGGTACATTAGGGAGCGAAGAAAGACCAAAGAAGGGATACTGAGGCTTAATAAAAGGGAGGAAATGTGGGTAGAGGGTGACAGTGAAAAAGCAGGGATACTGAATGAATATTTGTGCTCAGTATTCACAAAAGAAGAGGAGGGGGAGGTACCTAAACCAAACAAGAGAAACACTCTGAAGACAGGGGTCGATACCATTCCATTTACAGAAGAAAGGGTTCTGAAAGAACTAATAAAATTGAAGGTGGACAAAGCAATGGGGCCTGATGGGATTCACCCAAGAATTCTAAAAAAACTAAGGGTAGAACTAGTGACACCGCTGACTACTCTCTTTAACAAATCATGGAAAGATGGGGTGGTACCTGAGGACTGGAGGAGGGTGCATGTGATTCCTCTTCACAAAAGTGGGAGCAGGACAGAGGCAGGAAACTACAGACCAGTTAGCTTGACCTCAATGGTAGGGAAAATGATGGAATCACTTCTGAAGGAAAGAATTGTTGAGTACCTAGAGGCCAGTGAGGCACAGGACCCAAGGCAGCATGGGTTCATGATGGGAAGGTCATGTCAGACGAATCTAATAGATTTCTTTGACTGGGTGACCAAAGTAGTAGACCAGTAAGGGTCTGTGGACATGGCCTACCTAGATTTTAGCAAGGCATTTGATACAGTCCCACACAACAGATTAATACACAAGTTAGCCAGCCTTGGAGTAGGTCCCAAGATGGTAGCCTGGCAACAAAATTGGCTAGACAACAGGACGCAAAGGGTAGTAGTAAATGGAGTCCACAGTGAAGAAAGGAGGGTTACTAGCGGGGTACTGCAGGGGTCAGTACTGGGACTGTTCCTTTTTAATGTCTATATAAGTGACATTGCAGAGGAACTGGAAGGAAAAGTATGTTTCTTTGCAGACGACACAAAGATCTGCAACAGGGTTGATACACAAGATGGAGTGGAAAGGATGAGAAGGGACTTGATAAGGTTGGAGGAAAGGTCAAATGTATGGCAGCTTAGATTCAATGCAAAGAAGTGCAAGGTAATGAGCCTAGGAAACAAAAACCCAGGGGAAGAGTACACAATGGAGGCTGAGATAATGACATCAGTAAAAATGGAAAGGGACCTGGGGGTAATTATATCAGATGACCTAAAGGTAGGCAAGCAATGTGAGAAGGCAGTAAGGAAGGCTGGGGGGATACTGGGATGCATAGGGAGAGCCATCAATAGTGGAAACAGGAAGCTGTTATCCCTCTGTACAGACAGTTGGCGAGACCCCACCTGGAGTACTATGTGCAGTTCTGGAGACCCCATCTCTGCAAAGACATTGACAGAGTGGAGGCAGTCCAGAGGAGGGCAACCAAAATGGTGCAGGGTCTGCACCAGAAGACATATGAAGAAAGACTAAAGGAGCTTAATATGTATACCCTTGAGGAAAGAAGGAAGAGGGGGACATGATAGAAACTTTCAAGTACCTCAAAGAAATCAACAAAGTCCAAGAGGGTAGCATCTTTCAGAAAAAGAAATGTGCAAGAACAAGGGGGCTCAATTTGAAGATAGAGGGGGGACAGCTCAGAGGTAATGTGAGGAAGTATTTTTTCACGGTGAGGGTTGTGGATGTATGGAACAGCCTCCCTGAGGAGGTTGTGGAGTCAAGAACAGTGGGAGAATTCAAGAATGCATGGGACAGACATAAGGCAGTCCTAGTGGGGGGTAGGAGGAAGAAGCTGTTGGTTAACTAGGATCTGTAGCTTATCTGTTAGGTAGGAAAATGGGCAGACTAGGTGGGCCAAGCGGTCCTTATCTGCCATCAAATTCTATGTTTCTATGTTTCTATTTGGCTTGACTCTTTTCCTCTGGCTTCCTACACTCTGCAGAGATGCCTAGAGCCATCTCTAGAGGCCAAAGGAAAGTGGCAGCTAAAAGAACTATACCAGAGACAAAGCACTGGTGAAGGGTGGGGTGGTGGTGGTGTGAGAAACACTAAGCAGTAATTGTGTTACTGTTCAGAGTTTATGTAGTGTTGGGGAGGAGTCTGGTAGCTTCCCATCAAACCACAGATTTAGCCTTTCAACTCAATGTGTGACTGCTCACCGTGTAAGTGCTTGAAACATAGAAAAATAGACTTTGACACCAGATAAGTACTGCTTGGCTCACCGAGTCTGCCCATTTCCCCACCTATTAGATAAGCTGTAGCTCCTATTAACCAACAGCCTACTTCTTCCTAACCCCCACCAAAATTGCCTTATGTCTGTCCCATGCATTCTTGAATTCCCTCACTGTTTTCAACCCCACAACCTCCTCAGGAAGGCCGTTCCATGAGCCCACCACCCTCTTCATGAAGAAATACTTCCTCACATTGCCCCTGAGTCATCCTCCTTCTCTCTTCAAATTGTGCCCCCTTGTTCTTGCATATCTTTTTTCTGAAAGATGCTACCCTCTTGCTTGTGCAATGTAACTTAGATGTTCATTTGGCTTTTACCAAATTCTTCTCCATTTCCACCCTCAATAGAGGTATCAGAAGATGCTTCTTGAGACTAAAAGAAACAGGTAACTGAAAGAGCCAAAAGACTTAAGTGAGTGTAATGGTGCACACCTTCTTCAACTCATAGAGTGGACTCTAACACAGAGGAGAGAGAAAAACCCTGTGAACAAAACATCTTGAGAACCAACAGGCTCTATGATTTTATAAGGCTATCTTTTGATAGGCTTTGTGGATTTCAGGATTTGGATCTGTAATGTACGTTTTGAGCATGAAGAGTCTGACAACTCTTGATTTTGATAATGTGAACTAAAGTGTTCTTTCTGGGTGCTGTGGTGGCTACTCCATCTTGAAGGAATTGCTGGACACTTGAGCAAAGATGAGACCCATTCATGCTAGCAAGAGTCTGATGTGGTAGGAAAACCAGGCTATAATTATCACGGTGCCATTTTTAGAAGTCAGAAGAGGATGTTGGATAACAGGACGCCAGTCTATGGTCTGGGACTGGTTATGGATTTTTGCAGGACACCATGATGAGTTTGTCACATGATATTACTGTATATATTATTACTCTGGTCTGTTTTTCACCTTGGTAGACAAAGAACAAAGTGATCCGAATATACTTTCTTGAGACTTGCATTATGTTAAACTGTCCAATATATATTATTTGATAGCAGTGACTGACAGGGTAAATGTCTGTGAGCAGTATGATGTGGTTGACATGCTGAATGCTAGGAGCAGAATGATGTGGCTGATAGGCCGATCGCTTATAAGCAGTATGGTATGACTGACAAGTCGTATACTTGTGAGCAGCATCATGAGGTCAACAGGCTAAATTGCCTGTGAGCAGTTTAATGTGGCTGGCAAGCTGACTGTCTGTGAATAGAATGATGCAAAAGCAAGAATAGTCCATTAGAGGATTTATGTTTTGGATGATTCAAAACCTTGAGTGTTTCTTACATGCAGTTCTATAAGCAGCCTTTGTAGACTTTGCAATTAAATTCCAGATAATTGAATTAGACTGCTTGAGGTAAAAAGTGAAGTCATTTGCATCTCCTGGAACAATGGGGGAGGAGAAGTGATAACTTCTTTGGCTTGAGGACAGGATGTTCTAAATTGCAGGAAATAAACATAGGAGAGACAGTCATCAAAATATTGAGCAGGACCAAGAACATACATGCAATGGAATCTGAAATTAAATGATAAGTTCATGTTAATCTTATCAGGAAGTTAATTACGAAGGAGGAGGAAGACTGACATTTATTTATGATGGCTATGGCTTCTTGGCTATTATAACTGAATGTAACAAGCTGATTCTTTCAAAGGTGTCCTCAGGTGAGACTGTCTGCTACAGCACATAAATTATAAATAGGAAAGACATGGATTGAAAATCAAAAATATCTTGAATTTCTGATGCCCACGAACAAGAAAACTGAGATGGGCTGCAAATTACCACAGAGCCATAGCATGGGGTTACATCAGTGAAAATCTCAATATTCAGTCCTGGAGCAGGATCTTTTTTTTTACAAAACATGTGTATGTCATTCTAGTCTGAGAGAAAGTGTGACCACTTAGTGATGTCTGAATAATCAGAAGCTGTGATGGTAAAATGAATAATCTAGGGCAGTGACCGAATGTGCCAAGGCGAAAAGAGATATGAAACCTGTGCCTTGGGGAATAATCCTTACTGTAAACACGAGTTATCCTAGCAGGGATAACAGTTCTTATTTTGTGCAGGATTATTTTGATGAGAAGGAAGAGAACAGTTCCGAAATGCAGAGCAGTTTGCCTAGAGACATCTGGATCTATGATAGGGGATAGAAGATTAGGACAAATAACTGCCATGGATGGATCAGGATAAAGTCCAGTATGGAAGCCTTTAGCAAGGCCTAAGAGAAACAATTAAATTCAATTCAACTTAGGAGGACTTCCCTGTAGTAGCTACAGATGTATAGCAGAATGTATGGTGGTACAAAACAAGCAGATTCGCTGATGTTGATGTAACTGCTTGATCAGAAGAAAATAGAATCTGTCATCCTTTTTTATTGACAGGATTCTTTGGTGCCTAAAATACTTGCTGAAATGTTAATATAGAAGAATAATGAGAATCTGGAGAAGGGACAAGAGTCATGAACTGAGAGTACACAAGGCTGCAAAATGAGACAAGCATTTGTCAATGCCGAACGTTCGCTTGCAGGTATTTGTAGTGGTGTTTGGCATGTATGGTGCTTTACCCTAATGCCCTGTGCGATTGCTGGTATTTGGACAATAAATTGTCAACATGACCTTTTGTTACCCCATTGTGCGCCATAGCGGAAACATCGCTTTGGGTAGGATGTGAAAAATGACAGCTGTACTGCTCATAAGGAAGTGTGGTAAAATGGCAATGTTGAAAATCTGGAGTGGAAATATTGAAGACCGCGAAACCTAGGCACGCATGTGGAACCGTGCAATGCACGCCTGTGAAACAGTCATTGTTAGGATTTTCACCAAATTGTCAACATTGGCATTTTAAAACCTCTGCTAATGAACAGTGTCACTGTGATTGTCTTACTGTGCCATATATTGATTTTGACACCGATCGCGCCCATTGTGCAGTGTTAAGGGCGGAAACATCTTGGGTAGGATGTGAAAAATGACAGCTGTACTGCTCATAAGGAGGTGTGGTAAAATGGCAATGTTGAAAATCTGGAGTGAAAATATTGAAAATTCGCAAACTTAAGAACGTGCGTAGGAACTGCACAACGCATGCTCGTAAAACAGTTATTTTTAGGAATTTGTTCACCAAATTTTCAAAATAGCCATTTTAAGATCTCTGCTCATGAACAGTGACACTGTGATTTTCTTAATGTGTCCCATACACTGAGTTCACACAGCGACTGTGCCATTGTGCGCTACATGGGCGGAAACACGTTTTGGCCAAGATGTGAAAAATGACAGCTGCAGTGCTCATAAGGAGGTGTGGTAAAATGGCAATGTTGAAAATGTGGAGTGAAAATATTGAAAATTCGCAAACTTACGAGCGTGCATAGGAACTGCGCAATGAACACTAGTAAAACAGTCATTTTTAGGAATTTTTTCACCAAATTTTCAACACAGCCATTTTAAGACCTCTGCTCATGAACAGTGTAACTGTGATTTTCTTAATGTGTCCCATACATTGAGTTCGCACACGACTGCGCCATTGTGCGCTACATGGAGCGGAAACACATTTTGGGTGAGATGTGAAAATGACAGCTGTACAGCTCATAGAAGGTGTGATAAAATGGCAATGTTGAAAATCTGGGTGAAAATATTGAAAATTAAGCCAACTTCACGATGCGTGGGAACTGCGCACTGCGCTAAATAAAGTCATTTTAGGAATTTTTCACCACATTTCAACATAGCCATTTTAAGACCTCTGCTCATGAACAGTGTCACTGTGATTTTCTTAATGTGTCCCATACATTGATTTCGCACACCGACTGCGCCATTGTGCGCTACATGGGCGGAAACACGTTTTGGGTGAGATGTGAAAAATGACAGCTGTACAGCTCATAAGAAGGTGTGATAAAATGGCAATGTTGAAAATCTGGAGTGAAAATATTGAAAATTCGCGAACTTACGAGCCTGCGTAGGAACTACATAGCATGGCCTAAATAAAACGGTCATTTTTTAATTTTGCTGCAAATTTTCAACATGGGGTTTTAGGACCCTTCTCGCCAGATAGTCACTGTCATGGCATTATTTGAGCCTGAAGATGATTTCACGCAGTGACTGCGCCTGTGCCTGCGAAATCACCCTTCGGGCCGAATAACGCCATGTCAGTGACATCATTCATGAGAAGGGGTCCCAAAACCCCATGTTGAAAATTTGGTGAAAAATTTCCAAAAATGACTGAGATATGCACAGTTGAAACCCCTATCTAGCCCATTATACAGCTTATCGGCATTTCAGTTCGCGGTCGCCTTTGAAGAGTGCAGGCGTGTTCCCGGTCCACCAAGATCGTCGCACCAGAGTCCGGAGGTAAGTATGGGGTGAGGGGTGTGGGGAGGCTGGAGTGCGCAGGGTGGTCTGCGCGGGTTGTGGGAGGGGGTTAGGGAGGCCTCACCGGGACCGCGTTTTATTATACAGGTTAAAAACGACGACGTCGGGACATTTGCCACGCTGGGGTGGGCTCCCAGCATGGCAGAAGATGACTGGGGTGCCGAGGAGACAACGGGATTGGGCACCCCGCCGGCAACCACGCTGGGGCGCCGAGCCGACCGGGATTGGGCACCGCCGGCAACAAAAGCGAACGCTTGCCATGCTGGGGTGGGTTCCAAGTGTGGCATCAGGATGGCTTGGGGGGCCATGGAGCCGACGGGGATTGGGCACCCCGTCAGAAAACAACATTTACACACTGGGTGGGTTCCCAGCGTAGCACCAAAGCTTTGGGGCTGGCAGGACGGCGCGGGGCGCTGCGGGACCTGAGGGGAGGACGGCGGGCGGTGTTCAGTATGGCAGCGGTGTCTTTGAAGCAGAGGAACACCGCTGTCATACAGAGCTCGTGCACCCATTTGTGCAGGACCACCACGCCTGCTCAAGGAAGCAGTGCACTGGATGGGAGAGGCACACCTCCAAAGTGTGCTACTCTCCCAAAATGTTCCTTGCGCATGCACACAAGTGAACGTAAAAATGACAGGCATACAGTAAATAACGCATTGTCCAGCCCAGTGTCTGCAATATGACTCATTATGTAGGGTCACCCAGGACATCCATGAGTAAAATGTTGAAACAAAAGCAACAATTTTGGTAGAGCCTGACCAGTAGAAATCATTGACGTGTGCAATATCTGATGCGCAATATCTGATAGAAGGATCAAGTTGTGAAAGCATAGACAAGTCACCTGGCAGGGGTGCTGTTGGTTGCTGAATCAGTTTGGGATGTTGAGCTGGAGAAGCAGCAATAGCTGTTGTAATAGCAGCAAGGAAATTGAGGGTGGAGGCGGAGTCAGTATTAGAAAAGGAGTATTGCTAGGAAGAACTGGAAGTTGATTGGCAGAATCCAAATCCCAACAGCTGACTAGAAGCCAGGATGCAACTCTGGAATCCAGCCAAGCTATGGCTGAGCCCACGTGGAGAATAAGAACGCTTCAAACTGAAATGAAGCAAGAGTGGTACTGGGAGTGGCCACTGGTAGTGAAAGTGAAGCTGGGTTTGTCGTCCATGCAGCAAATACAAAGGAAACAGTTCCTGCTTCCTGGCAGAGGAGGAAAAGGGAAGCTTCAATACTTGATATGCAGACATCAGCTTGGGAACAGTCCAGTCCTTAATGTGTAAATGAGATTTGGAGAAACATAGAAACATAGACTTTGATGGCAGATAAGGGGGCCACTTGGCCCATCTAGTCTGTCCATTTCCCTACCTACAGGATAGGCCACAGATCCTAGTTAACCAACAGCCTATTTCTTCCTACCCCCCACAAGAATTGCCTTAAGTCTGTCCCTTGCATTCTTGAATTCTCCCACTGTTTTAGACACCACAACCTCCTCAGGAAGGCTTCCTATGAAGACTTTAGCAGGAGGAAGACTGCAAGGGTCCATATCCTCTGGATTTGAATTAACTGAGTAGTTATCCTTGAGGTTTGATATACTGACAGCTGGGAAGGATTAAAAGAAGGCATAGATGAGTTTCAGTAGAGTTTAGGCTGTTGAGCCGTCCTGAGGCGATAACTGCTACAGACAAATGACCCCTCACCTTCCCAGGCAATGCTGTGGGTATGGGACTGAGTTCCAAGTATAGGTTAGGATAAGAAAATGGCCTCACAACTGTCTTGTGTCACTGCTATGTTGCATTTATCAGGAGGACAGGAACTAACAAGGGGGGGTCTGAATCTGGCACCCACCAGAGTAGGTCACAGAAGGTCCCGGGGGAGAATGATGCTATTAGAACACCTAAGCTGGATAAACGAAAAGAAACTGGAACCAATCAAGAGCAGCAGTGGACTCAAACAAAGGCTGCAAGACAGACATCCAAAACTGCAGCAATTGAGAGCAAGAATGGAAACAGCACTGGGTATGGCAATGGCACCAAAATATGACATCCTTTTCATGAGTAGTCTAGAATGAAATTTTCTAAACACCACTTTTAAAAACAATCTGTAGTGCCCCAAAGGTGGGGGGGCACCACAAAGAAACAAGGCCCCTTCCCCTGAAATGGGGATTCTGAATTTTTCTCTTTCTCTTTCTCTTTCTTTTCTTCTCCATCCACGCACTGCCTGTTAGGTACCCCCAACCCTGCCCCATCCTTTGTCCTCTTCACACCTTTCAGCACCGCGGGGGGCCCAAGGGCAGGACTCAGGCCTGGCCAGAGACCCTCTCTGTAGGGCTTAGAGTGCCCAATCCCTGACTAGAAGTCAGAACTTCCCTACCCCTAAAAAAGCCTAGGTAGTGGTTTCAGGAATTTGTTGGTGGCTGGGCTAGGAGGGTGGAGGATGTGGAGAGTACGGATATGTGGAACATATTATGGATGGTTCTGTGGCTCCTGAGGTGTTGCTCTCCTCCAGCTGAAGACTGGTAGCAGTAGCAGAATCTTTTGGTTGGATGGGAGCGTGGCTCCCTGACATGGTCCTTTTTTTGCAAGTTTCGAGCAGTGGCAGTGGGGGATGGCTTTCAGTAGTGGACCTAGGCACACCACAGTGGAATCAGTCTAGGTGGAAACAAGCACTGTTGACCTCTCAGTTCCACATGCCCAGTCACAGCAACAGCAGCACTGAAAGTTGGGTGGAAATGTAGCTCCCTGGCCACTGTTTCTGATCTCCCTAGCAGCAGTACCAGTTCTGGGCCATCGTAGTAAGTGGAGCATGTGCCCAAAGTTGTTTTAATTGTGCCATGGGTGCTGGGGAGAGGGGAGAAGGGAAGGAAAAAGAGACGTGGGCTGATAGCTCAACAGGAGAAAAAGAGGGTAGCATGGGCTAGATGCCTGATCATGTTGCTACTGTTCCGGTTGGTGCCAGAGAGAGGAGGAGGAGGAGGGAGGAGGGGAGGAACATTGGGTTAAGAGCCCTGTATTGCAACTTTGCACCATTTGGTGGTAGGGAGCCATAGTTGGTGGGTCATTGGGCTAAATCTCATAACAAATTTGCACCAACCCTGGGAGAGAGAGGGGCTAGCTGTGAGGGTCCAAGCCCTCATATATGTTAATGACAGGGCTGGGTCATTGACAAAGGCTCGATTAATATTCATAAGGGAGTCAGGCTAGGAGATTAGAGGCCCAAAGAAACAGAGGCAGGGTCAGCTGCACAAGCTATGAATATTAATAAAGGGATGGCCCTGCCCTGAGTAAATGCTCTAGGGAGGTAGCTGGGGGGAAAGGAGAATCCTTTAAGGCTCTCAGAAGTGGAAGGTGAACTGTTTGATGGCCCTAGGCTGCTCAAAGAGTTACGCGGACGTGTTCTGAGCCTCACCTGACCTGAACTGTGCTGTGGCCTGCCTGGTGCCCCCTAAAAACTGAATCTGTTTACCTAAGAACTAATCTCCATTGCTTGCAACCCAAACTGCGTTATTGGACTGTGTCCCTTGTAAATTTGATGTCCAGTTGTGCCTCCATTGCCTGGAACTTCTTCAGCACTCGACGTCAGCCTAGGGAAGTCTCAGGTCACTCTTCTAGCTTTAATGGACCTGTCTCCTGTGATATCGACCCACTTCAAAACTCTGTCAGAATGTTCCAGCATCAGTCTTGTGACAGTAAGTTGTAGAGTGCCACTAGTTAGGTATCCAGAAGTGAGTCAGCTTAGGGGTCATCTCAGCTCAAGAAAGAGAAACCATAGTTAGCATTGTGCGTGACCATTTTATTTATTTTGTTGCCCATCCACAAGTGTATGCATACCAGTACCGCTCTGCAGAGGCTGTGCTAAGGATTGCATCATCAGTAGTCTTTTTTTTTTAAATTAAAGAAATGTTATTAAGATTACAACAATAACACAGTAAGTAATATGACATTGCACAATTAGAAGCAATGAACAGGAGAAAATAAACCCCCCCTACCCTCTGCCACCCCTCCTCCCCCTACCCTCCAGTTCCTCCCCACCCTCCCCAAGCGAGGTGCAAGTTCTCCATAAGGGTGCCTGCAGCTGTACTGAATAAGTTTACCACTGATTAGATATTGTTCATCAGAGATTGTAGAGGTGTCCGTAAAGGCTGACACAAGGGGATCAAGACAGGTAAAGAGCATACAATTTCCCCTATTTTTTAGTAAACAGGGCTTTATGATGGCAGACACTGGCAATTAACTGTTCTGCATAGAGGGCAAATGATATTTCATGCAGCCAGTCTGAATAGGAAATGGAAGCCTGATCCATTTAATGCTTAAGCACAAGTTTTTTTAACTGCTAGGGAGATAAGAGCCATATGATACCTTTTCTCTTTTACCGGGATTTGAGAGAAGTCCCCAATGATGCAGATAGCAGGGAAAAAAAGGCCATGTAGGCCTAAGAGTGGATCTAGCTTAATTTCAATTTGTTTCCACAGGGGAGATATCTTCTCACAAGACCAGAAGATATGCAGGAGGGAGCCATCCTCCTTACCACATCTGGAGCATGTAGTCGAAGGAAGGTGCCCCAGTTTAGCTAGTTTGATTGGAGTGTAGTACATGTTATTTAAAATATGGCATTGGGTGAGTCTGTACTGATCCTGGGAGATATAGACATATAAGTCCTTCCAGAGTTAGGCCCAGTTAATTTCTAGATCGGGTAAAAGAGAGTCCCACACCTTGGAGCCCAATGGAGACAGAGGTTGGGGGCTAGTGAGCAGATGCCTACACAATAAAGAGACTCCATGCAGCCTGCAGGCTGGACCGCTTATCTGCTTCAAGAAGTCCCCCAAAAGAGAAAGTAGTGGCTGTGGCACAAACATTTTGACCAAAAGATGCCGAAGTTGGTAAACCTTAAAAATATAAGTCATCGGTTGCCCAAGTTTAGCTAGAATCTCTTGAAAGGACAAAATAGAGGTATGGGAGTAAAAATCTGAAACTTTGAACTCTAGGAGCATCGGGAACCAGGTTATGGAACACAGGAGTCCTCCTATTTTGATATTTAAATTGGAAAGGATTGGCTGAGAGAAGTATCTGACTGGAGTCATCTTAAGATGTCCACACACTTGGGAAAAGACTCTGAGCGAGACTCCAATAGGGGAAGAATACAAAGGTTTTGGTATAGCTTTTACCGGAGAAAAGAGAATTGTAGCAGGGGTCAGTTTGTGTGTACGGAAGAGACTGGATTCAATTGGCAGTCAAATAGGAATATAAACTTGTTGTAGTTGAAGCTGGGGTATAGACAACCATTTCCCACATTTGTAAAGGTGGCTAGACCAATAGTAGAGCAAGAAGTTGGGCAGACATAGCCCTCTGGACTCCTTAGGCAGGCTTAATTTAAGATAGGATCTTCTAGCAGCTTTATCTAGTCAGGTAAATGAGGTAATATCAGAGTGAACATGCTTAAAAAAGGATAAGGGTAGCCAAGTGTTAAGCATATTGAGAGGATAGAAGAGCCTAGGAAGGACATTTATCTTAATAATGTTAATCCTGCCCCACAGCGAAAGTGGAAGACTTTTCCAGCACGATAGATCTTGCTGGATAGTACTCCACAGGTCTTCGAGGTTAAGCTTGCATGATACGGAAGGGTCAGAGGTAATAAAAATCCCCAAATATTTAATGAACCGGGGGGACCACCTCATACCAAATTTAGTGAAGGCTTAGCTACGTGTTAGATGATTAAGGGGATGGATTTCCATTTTATTTAGATTTAGCTTGTAATTCGAGTACTTTCCAAAGGTATCAATTATTCCCAGAGCTGTCGATAAAGAAGAAGCAGGATTTGAAAGATGTAGGAGGATATCATCAGCATAGACTGAGAGCTGCGGAGCCAGATTACCTACAGAGACACCAGTGACAGTAGGAGAAGATTTTAGGTGCCTAATTAAGGGTTCCAGATTTAGGTTAAAGAGGAAAGGAAAAAGTGGGCATCCCTGGCGTGTACCAGTATGGAGGGAAAAGAGAGATAAATGAACTCTATTACAATGAATTCTAGCAGATGGAGAGGTGAGTAGGGCATGGATCCATTGAATGAAGTCTGAGGGGAAACCCTTTTTTTGCAAGGTCGACCACAAAAAATCCCAATCTAACCTGTCGAAGGCTTTCTCTACATTAAGAGAGATTAACGCCATCAGCAGGGAGGAAGATTTTGCTGCCTGGAGAATATGAGAGAGTTTGCATATGTGATCAGAAGAGGATCTTCCTGAGACAAACCCAACTTGTTCTGGACTGAGGAGACAAGACCAGACTTTCTCTAGTCAGATGGTAAGTATTTTTCCAGGATTTGAATATCACAATTTAACAGTGAGATAGGTCAGTAGCTCACTGGACAGTGAGGAGGTTTGTCTGGTTTGAGGAGAAGAATGATGGAGGCTTCCAATAAAAAGGGATCCAGGGCCTCTCCAGAAAGTATGTAATGGTAGAAGCGAAGTAGGATAGGAGCCAGGTCTTTGATGAACAGTTTGTAGAAATTTGATGAAAAGCCATCAGGGCCCGGAGCCTTGTCCAGTGCAAAGGTGTTAATAGTGGATTCCACTTCCTGTAGAGAAAGAGGGGCAGATAAGAAAGCTTGGTGTGGAGCTGGGAGACATGGTAGTGTCGAGGAGCTTATATATGTTAATAAGTCCTCTTTAGATGGGGGAGATGAGCATTGACTGTAAAGAGAGGAGTAGAACTGTTCAAAGATGTTTACAATTTCCCTGGGGTGGGTTTTAATTGAGCCATCATCGGCACTGATCGCAGGTATATTTCAAGAGACCTCTAGTTTCCTAAGGTGGAGGGCCAACAAATTACCTGCTTTTTCCCCATGTTCTATGTAGTTCACCTGAGTCCTTAATATGGCAAATTCTGCTTTGTCCTGTAAAAGAGAGAAGTATTTGTTCCTCAAGGACAGCAGGGTTTGCAAGGAGTCAGGAGGGGAGGAGATGAAGAGAGACTGTTCGAAGGTACGGATTTGGGCTGGTAAAGAGAGAGTTTCTGCTTCCCTATGCCATTTATGCTTGGAGGCAAGCCGTATGAATTCCCCTCTTAAAAAAACACTTCAGAGCACACCATTCGTGATCCACCCTTGGAACGGAGTTGTGGTTGGAGGCCACGAACATTTGACTAAGAGAGGGAATTCTGGAGGTTACGTACTCATCTTTGAGGAGCTAGGTATTCAGTTGCCAAGATGTATCTCTTTGAAAGCTGGCATCTAATACCAATGAGACCCAAGCCACTGCATGATCCGAGAGAGTGGCTGATCAAGACATAATCTAGTAAAGAAGAGGAGTGATGTACTATGGAATAGAAAGAAAAGATACAAGATAAAGGGTTCAGTACTCTCCATGGGTCACATAAGCCCAAGGAATCTAGAAACTCCTGTAATGCTCTTTGGGCTGCTGACAGAGGTCTGAGGGGACAGTTAGACTGGTCTAGGTCTTGGGTGATTGAGAGATTCCAGTCTCTTCCCATAATCATTGGGAGTGACATGTATGGGGTCAATTTATCGAGTAATTCCTGGAAGAAAGCAGGGTCATCGCCCACTGGACCATAAATGTTTCCTAGTACTAACTCTGTACGACCAATCATACCTTTTACCAGAATGTATCTTCTCTGTGGATCCACAGTAGTCTGACTCACTTGGAAGAGTACCAAGCGATTCACCAGAATGGCCACTCCCCTACTAGCAGTCGATGCTCCAGAGGCAAAGACTTGGGCAGTTTCTTGCCTTCAAAGACCATTGGCTTCCAGGGGGAGTAAGTGAGTCTCCTGAATAAATGATATGTTGGCATGCAAGAGTGAAATGTGCTTAAGAATTTGATATCTTTTAGCAGATTCACTGGCACCTCTAACATTCTAGGTGAGAAATTTGGTTATAAAACTAACCATTGTCACAGTATAGTAGAATAAATGCCAGATAAGTGGTACTCTCAATATGCACCTTGCACCCTCCCCCCCAGCCTTTCTTCCAATGCTCTGTAGCCCAATTGCTCCAAACAGACAATACATATCTTTGTAGCCACATTCCAAAATTACTTAAATATAGTACAGTTCTAACTTGACAGTCGTAAAAAAAATAATTTCCTGAACAGGTATACAACTTGCTGAGCAATCATTATTCTGAGATCCCTAACTTCCCGTCTCCCAATAAACCTTTGTACAAGTACTCCCGTACCAACTGTCGAGTCCCCATTACATATAATGAAGTGATCGGTGGTGAGCAGACCCATTTTGACCCTGGATACCCCCCTCCTGCCATTGATACACAAATGCAAATGATGGATCCCCATGGTGCCATTCGTCAGGCATCGAAGCTAGATTTGATCCAACAAAGTCCACCCAATGAAAGAAGGACCCAACAGGACCCAAGGTGTAAACAGAGTCAGAAAAAGATAGACCAGCACAATCCATGGGGCATCAAGGGTACACCCCAACAGTCCAGTACGTGAGGCTGACCATCATTCAGCTGCTACATCCCCACCCGCCACCCCCAACAATCCAATTCTATAAAAAGAAACAATAGAACAACCAAGTTCAACAGGTTATAACAAAATCTCAGCTTTAAAGGCTAGGTAGTTCCTGACTTGTACCCATGATGAAACTTTAAGTGTCGCTCTTCCAGGTCCCTCGAGCGGAGATTAAGCATAGAGGTCAGAGTCAGAGAGCTGCTAAAAATCCAAGCGGCCCAAGTTATTAGGGAACAGGAAAGACCAGGGGATACCAAGGTGAAAGTATTGGGAGGTTAGTCAGGGGGAATGACAAGGAAAAAGGAAAAAGCATAAACCTGGATGAGTGACCTACCTGTTAGAGCTGACTCCAAACCAGGGACTAATGTAGTGTAAAACACACTATAAAATTAATGCTATGTAGCAACCATAACCTAGAACAGCAGAATGCAACAACTAGAACCCTCCCAGTAATCAGGCAGGTGGTAGATCAGTCCAGTGGGGGGTCCAAAAAACCAGATGGACTGATGTAACAGAAAAAAAAGTCCCTGAGGGATCAGTAGTTGGAAGGAACAGGTCCAGTCAGTAGAAACCCAGCTTCCTTTCATCTCCATGTTCTAGGCCATAACGGCCTAGACATGAGTTCAGATTTGAACCGATGCAAGGACCATCCACCACATCCAACCTGGCAGGAGCTCAGTCATAGCAACTAGTCGATGGATCCCAGAACAATAATCACGGTAGGCACCAAAGTCTGTCCAAAAGATGCTAAAACAATAGAACCAAGTTTAAGAGACAGGCTTCAGGGGGTTTTGAAGAGGGAGGGCATCTTCATGCTGAGCTCCGCTTGAGCCTGAGGAGCTGAGTCAAAAGATAGCCAGGTACCATCCACCATGACCTGTAGGTGAGCTGGGTATGCCATGCGAAATTTGATGCTCGTTGCAATTAACTTGCACACAATGGTATGGAAAGTGGCTCTCTTCTGTCGGGTTTCCAGAGGCAGGTCTTGTGTGATGTGCAGTTTTTTATCCTCCCAGTGTATTGCTTGTACTTCCAGAATTTTGGACAGAATATGCTGTTTTTCAAGATAATTTAGCAGCCTGACAATCATCTGTCTGGGAGGAGCAGAATCTGGTGGTCTGGGTCTTAGGGACTGGTGAGCTCGCTCGATCAGATAGGTAGGGTTATGCGGAGATGGGCCAACAACTTCCAAAGCAATATCTTGCAGAGTTTCTTTAAAATGCATCAGCTCCTGAAGAAATCTCTCTTCTGTGAGTGGCAACAGAGGAGACAAGGTGCTAGATTGCTTAGGTGGAGTTTGTTGATGTAGTTTAGCTTTCTTGACCTGCTTCTCAGGCGAGACCGGGTGTGTGTGTCTCGGCAAGGCCGATCTCATCTCTGCCTCCATCGTGGCTAAGATGGGCTGATTGTGATGCAAAAAAGAATAAGATCCTCCTAGATAGGCAGAATAGAGATCGATTTAGCTGTTTTTTAGGCAGTTTTATCCAATTAAATCTCGATTAAGATGGATTACTGAGGAGGTAAGTGGGAGCCTGTGAGAAGAGCAGCTAGTGAGCCAAGTGCATCATGTGATCTGCATCATCAGTAGACTTCTGTTTTGGGAGGTGGCCTGGGTATCAGGGACCTACCAGTGGTCACTGCTGTGACCTGTGGATAAAAAAATGGCACGAGCATCCAAAAAAAATGGGAGTTCACAATTAAAACCCCCCTACTGCCCACTTGCGCTTCCTCCCTCTCCTTTTTCATCCCTTTCTTAACTCGCCCCTACTCACCCTGATTCACTATTCCTCCTGTCACCTGCTCCTTCTCCTGACTTAACCTTTTTTAAAGCCATGCTGCATGTGTGCCCTTACATGTTGTACTATAGGCATAGCTTGTTATCCCTTTATCAGTCTTACAATGATGTAACTTGATTCACTGCCTCTGTGATGGTGTGCATTGTTCATTGTTTTTGTAAATAATGTTGCTGTTGTATATTATGTTGACTCTGTAAAAGTGTCTGCGTACACTTGCCATGTATTACCATACATTGTATTCACTGTTTTCCTCCCTCTGTAACCCTTTTCCGTGGGTCACCCCTGAAAAGGGACATTCATCTCAGTGGGCCTGCACGTTACCAAAATTAAAATAAACAAACAAATAAATAAATAAATAAAAGTTTACATTTTTACTAAGGAGGGTACAATTGGGTCAAAATGAAGATGGCTGACTTTGGGAGTCATCAAGCAGGGATGCTAGACTCATAGGGATGGCACCTCCCCTTTAAGCAAGATTATGAGCTCACCAGTAGAATAGCATGTTTCCTTACGAAACCACTCTTTCACAGAGCTGTCTGTGCTATGAGACAACTTCAAAAACATAGAGGTGAGAAGGATGTGGCAATTATACTACAGTATATTATGGTATTTGGGCAGAAAATAGCTGATAGCCCACATAAACTCCTCTCCCACTAATTCAATTGTAATATTTTACTGTTTGAATAGAAGCCATATACCTATCTAGATTACCCATTAAAGTTGCTTTATTCTTTGCTTATAGCTATATACAGTGACAGATCATTCCACACCCTGTAGTACCCTCTGTGTGAAGCAATATTTTGTTCTTTTACTTCTGAAAATGTCTGTATTTGTAGTAGGTGTCCTCTAGTATTGTAGAAGGAAAAAAAATTCCCTGCACTTGCTCACAGTACCAAACAAGGTTATCAAGCTTTGATAAAGCACCAGCAGGTGTGTGAAATTGCATTAGGGAATTCCTTTTATCCCTATTACAGAGGCAGCAAATTTTAAATCCGCTGGCGAAGTGACACTTTGTGTTAGCGGAGCACAATGCAAAGTGGGCACTGCAAAGTGCTCACTTTGCGTTATCATTATTACTTCATGTTGCCATTATGTCTTAACGTGAAGTAAGGCCAAGTGAGAAGTAAATAGGCAGCTCCCCACACATCACATGGTTTACAGTACTGTAAGTCACATGCTTTAGCCAGGCAGGAAGGAAGTGAGTCAGAGAAGCAGTTTCACTTTCTCCTTTGCATTTGTAGAGGGAGAAGGCTTGTGAAAGAGCAGTGTAGGAGTCAGTGGCAAAGTGCTTATTGCCTTTGTAAAACAACAGCTTTTTTAAAAGCTATCTTTATTTAGTTTTTGTATTGTGTTTGTGATTTTTTTTTGGTAGTTAATTTTTTTTTTATGTGTTGTTTTGTTTTGTGTGTGTATGAGTGACTGTGTGTGAGTGTGTGTGTGTGTGCCGGAGACCTGTGTGGGAGGGATGGACATGGACCCTAGAGAAGGTGAGTCACTGGCCCATGGGCACAGTCAGAGGGGAGTGCGGACATGTGGGGGCAGTCTTGCCATGCTGGACTGCTCCCGACTCCTAGGTGTTGCTTCTCCCTGGCCCCATGTTGAAGCAACAGCAGCAGCAGCAGCAGCACCAGTGCCACCGGTGGCTGCTGTGCATCCACCTTCTCTGCCACTACCACCACCAGCTCCAACAGCACCTCCTCCACCACCTCCACAGCCACAGGAGGTGCCCATAGAAAATCAAGGTGATGCGAACCATGCGACTTGTGCGAGGACTGTGTCTGGCCCCCCTCTCAGCTTCCCAGCGTGGGAGTTTTTTAACTCTGGGGGCGAGACAGCATGGTCATGTTGTGCCATGTGTGTGGTGTGCTGGTTCGCCGTGGCCCCCTTGGGACACATTTGGGGACCGGTGGCCATCGCACCCACATACTCAACCACCACAAGACAGAGTGACAGACTGCCACGGAAGGGGCCAGGCATCCACCTGCTGGCCCTTCCATGGCAGTGGGTGATGGTGCTGCTGGAGTCAGAGTTGTGCCTCACAGTCACCGCCACAGCAGGAGGAGGGCCAGTACAGCAGCTGCTCCACCACCACCACCGCCACCACAGCCACCAGCACCACCCTCTCCAACACTACCCCCGCTACCTGGATTCCCAGCTGCAGTGGACCCCACCACAGTCCCTGCAACACAGCATGACATCTCACTGGTGTGGGCAGCTCTGGAAAAGAACAGTCAGAGGGTTGGTGCTTGGAAGCAGCAGGTCCACACAATAGAAGAGCAGCAGCAAATAGTTTGAATGCTGCATCTGCTGCTGGACCACCACAGCATCCCACGGCCACAGTAACTTACGTGATTGTTTTCTGGCCCCCACCACCCCACTACTGTGTTGTACTGTTTTTGTGTTTTTTCTTTGTTGTTGTTTAATAATACACATTTTCCCTTCCAGGGGAATCTTTCTTGTGCCACATAGTGCAATACATTTCGTAGAAATCACCATATTTCATTACAGTGTGCCACGGATGGAGGAACTCCTATTCGAAAGTCGCCCACATTCCTGCTTCCTCTCAGCAATGTTAGATGAGATGCCTGGAGATCGCGGCACGCGTTCCATTACGGTGAATATCTAATTGTCCGCAGCTTTCTGAATGTTTCTTTATGTTATAATGGTCAGTTTGTGGTGAAACGTGGGGCACATTTCCAGTAAGAAGAGCCTTGTTAGTGGAAACGTTCCCACATTTCACCACAAAGTGAACCTTATAACATAAGGAAACATTGGGATAGCTGCCGGACATTCACTATAGTGGAGCATGCAACTGCACTCCCCCTGGCATCAAGTCCTAATGTTGCTGAGAAAGGGGCGCAGAATGTGGGCGGCTTTTCTGAGCGGTAATTCCTCTGTGACGTGACACACTGTAATGAAATTACGGGAGGTTTTCACAGAAATATATTGCACTCTGTGGAGCAAGAAATATTCCAGTGGGAGTAAGGCCCCCACATATTAGGTTATGTGCATCACCATGACTATGTAATGTGGTGAATCTCTGTAAAGCAGCAGCAGAGCAGCAATCTGCTGAGAACTCTGACCTGTATTTTTTAATGCTATGTTACAACTTCCTTTACTTTCATCCTGACTGGAATGATACTATAATTTCCAGTATGTGAGTCTGCTGTACTACCTTTCTTCATGTGTGAAATAATGAAAGGAGCATTCCTTTTAAATTGGTGCTGACCAGGTCTTTGTCATTGTTTTCCTCTGCTCTTCTCCATCACATCAGTTAGTTGTCATATATCACTTCTGTTGTTAATTAACAGTTATGCAGCAGGCAGTGTTTTATGACACCACTAAACAAGAAAAGCAGCTGCAAATAAATACAAACCTGGTCAGAACAATATTGGAATGTGTTAGGCATGCTCATTTTCTTCATACATGAAAAAAAGTAGTCAACTAAGTAAAGCAGACATAAACTGTGAAAAGAAGCGTATCATTCAAGTCACGACTCGAAGGTAACTAGTGGCTGTTGCAATGTAAAGCAGCATAAAAAAGTACAGTTCAAAATTGTCATGACATTCTGGTAATGCTGCTTTAATTGTAATGTCAGTATGACATCATGAGCTCACAACAATCACACAACACATAAAAGTGGCACAGAGTCCCCAGATTTTTTCTGCAGGCCCAAAATGCATCCTCCTTGAATGTAGAAAATTGGCAAGTGGTAACACAGAGAAATGGGAGTGTTTCAGCACATACAAAGTCCCCCAGAATTAATGGCGCACTCAGTCATGCACACAGTGGTGGCACAGAGTCCCAGATTTTTTCTGCAGGCCCAAAATGCATCCTCCTTGTGCACAGAAAATTGACAAGTGGTAACACAGTGAAATGGGAGTGTTTCAGCACATACAAAGTCCCACAGTATAAAATGATGACCGTGAGCATTCTGTTTCTGGTCCAATGTGTTCTGCGAGGCGATTTGAGCAAATGCAATGTGATCATCTCAACTGGATTGAAGGGTGCCCTTTGGCTGTACACTAATAGTAGCCTTGGTGACTATATATATATATATATAGATAGATAGATATATGGTTGTGTTTTAGGTAAGGAGTGGGGTTGACATGGACATGTACTCATGGTATTGTTCTGCATCACATGTCACAGAAACTGTTGGTGCACATTCCAGTGTGCTCAATGAGAATTTTTGCACTGAAATTGGAGACGGATAACTCTCAAGCACATGAAGGTAAGTTTTTTTTTGGGGGTGGGGGATCATATTTGCTGGTTTGTCTGTAATGTTTCTTATTTTGTTACTTCTTCACAGATTTCATCTGCATCTTTCTGGAGTCCGTTTTTTGTTACTGATGGTCATGGTCATCTAATGAAATGACTTCTGCATGTTGCATGTGTGCCCAAGCCCGGGGGGGGGGTGCCTGATGTTGAAGAACTTTTTGGGATAACGCCAGTTTGACAGAACAACAAAGCATCTGGAAGTCTTCTGAAAAAAGAAATGAATGACTTCTTACAACTTAATTGTTATTTCCCTCCCTGGTTCTGAATCTCAAGTCAAGTTACATTGAAACCCACATCTTGCCAACTAACACAACCTGTGTGCAACATTTGCTGCAGTCTTTCCAAAACAATGAAACGGATGAAATAAAATCTTCATACTTACCAGAATGGATTTCACATGGATATTCCATTGGTTCCTCTATGTACGGTACAGCTGCAGTACCATTCCCACCGAGTTTTTGGGATGGATACTTTTTTTGTTAACCTGTAAAAGAAACAAAATAAGTGTAACGTATGTGTTTTACCATTGCGACTCTGGAAAGCTACATAAAACAACATACAACTAAAGGAAGTGAAGCAGCATAACAAACATGAGTACACAAACTGACTTTATGGTTTAAATATTAAGAAGCTTTGTATCTCTGGCTGATGGATGTGGTGGTCCGGGGGCAGACAGACTCAGGCTCAGTAGTGGAAGTGGCTAACAGCAGACCCGATGGTGGTGGTGGTCTAGGAGTGGACAGACTCAGACTCAGTGGTGGCAGTGGCTAACAGTAGTCCCGGTGGTGGTGGTCTGGGGGGGTGGACAGACTCAGGCTTAGTGGTGACAATGGTTAACAGCAGTCCTGGTGGTGGTGGTGATCCGGGGGGTGGACAGACTCAGGCTCAGTGGTGGCAGTGGCTAGCAGCACTCCTGGTGGTGGTGGTCTGGGGGGGCAGACAGACTCAAGCTCAGTGGTGGCAGTGGCTAACAGCAGTCCCAGTGGTGGTGGTGGTCCAGGGGCAGACAGACTCAGGCTCAGTGGTGGCAGTGGCTAACAGCAGTCCCGGTGGTGGTGGTCTGGGGGGGTGGACAGACTCAGGCTCAGGCTCAGTGGTGACAATGGTTAACAGCAGTCCTGGTGGCGGTGGTCCGGGGGGTGGACAGACTCAGGCTCAGTGGTGGCAGTGGCTAGCAGCAGTCCTGGTGGTGGTGGTCTGGGGGGGCAGACAGACTCAAGCTCAGTGGTGGCAGTGGCTAACAGCAGTCCGATGGTGGTGGTCTGGGGGGCAGACAGACTCAGGCTCAGTGGTGGCAGTGGCTAACAGCAGTCCCAGTGGTGGTGGTGGTCCAGGGTAGACAGACTCAGGCTCAGTGGTGGCAGTGGCTAACAGCAGTCCCGGTGGTGGTGGTCCAGGGGGTGGACAGACTCAGGCTCAGTGGTGACAATAGTTAACAGCAGTCCTGGTGGTGGTGGTGGTAGTGGTGGTGGCGGTGGTGGTCCGGGGGGGTGGACAGACTCAGGCTCAGTGGTGACAATAGTTAACAGCAGTCCTGGTGGTAGTGGTGGTGGTGGTGGTGGTGGTGGTCCGGGGGGGTGGACAGACTCAGGCTCAGTAGTGGCAGTGGTTAACAGCAGTCCCAATGGTGGTTGTCTGGGGGGCAGACAGACTCAAGCTCAGTGGTGGCAGTGGCTAACAGCAGTCCCGGTGGTGGTGGTCCGGGAGGCGGACAGACTCAGGCTCAGTGTTGGCAGTGGCTAACAGCAGTCCCGGTGGTGGTGGTCCGGGGGTGGACAGACTCAGGTTCAGTGGTTGCAGTGGCTAACAGCAGTCCTGGTGGTGGTGGTGGTGGTCCGGGAGGCACACCACCTTTTAAAAACTTCAGTTAAAACCTGCCAACATTAACCACATCATTATCCTCATAAAGAAAGCTGCCCTCACAGTCATCAATGTCTGAAGTCTGACCACTGGGAAATTCTTTCTCCATTGTGTCATCATCTACATCAGTGGTGTGCTGTTTCAGGCAGCCACTGCCAGTGCCACAAGGATGGTCCATTTCCACATCACCAAAACCACCTTGACTAGGCTGGGGTACAAATACTGAGGTTGCAGTCTGTGCTGCTATGTGCCTCTCATTCATTTTAATGAATGTTAGCAAACTAACATTTGCAGGAGACAGGTTTGTCCAACGATCCCTGACTATTGCACCTGCTGAGCTGAATACCCTCTCAACATCTACACTGGAGAGTGGGCATGTGTGGTACTTCAGTGTCACTGCAGTCAGCTCTGACCATTCACTGACCTTTCCACTCCAGTACAAAAGAGGATCTTCAGTTATTGTCAGATGCCTGTTTTCAGGCAAATATGACTCAACCATTCTTTGTGCCACACTAAGTCCAGTGGTTGATGCACCATCCTGTTCTCCTGAATCATTTGTTTCACAACTACCCACTTGGGACCAAGCCTCCCAAAGCAGGTTGATGCCAGCCACTTTTGATGACAGACCACGTGGAACTGCAGTCCCCTTACCCATGCAGGATATGCTTAACGGTACACCAACTGGATTATACTGCTGAGGTTTGCTGACCTTGGCATGTGACTTCTGTGCCTATGAACCAAGTGCACCAGTTGACCATTGATATTTTTTACCTGTTCAGGCTCTCCCTCTAGTACTGATGCAATTCCACATTTGTATCGTGGGTCCAGCATTGTTGCTATGGCAAAGTTGTCACTACGCTGAATGCTCACAATGTGATGATTCTGGTCGAATAATGCCAGCATGTGTTGCAGTAACATACTGCTACCACCATCTCTAGCAACATCAAGGCCATGCTGTACATTCACCAATGTCTGCCTCAGCACCCGCAGCAGTGGAATTGATTGATTAATGGAGGCAGACCCGCCACTCACTGCCTGTGTGGCATGTTCAAAAGGCTGCAAAATTGTTATTACAGAGTCCATGAGGTGCCATTGTTCAGTCAGTCAGACATGGAGGTTCGGAACTGTCATGGCTAGTGTGCATGACAAGATATTCTGAGATGGCTTTGTATTGTTCATACAACCGCTCTGCCATGTATAAAGTGGAGTTCCATTAGGTGACAACTTCCAGCTTCAAGCGGTGCTGAGGCAGGCTGTTTTGTGTCTGAAACTGCCGCAGTTGGTCACGGGCCTTTCCAGATCTTGAAAAGTGAAAGCAGATACATCATGCAACGATCAGCATTTCCTTTACATCAGGGTGCTGAAGAAACTCCTGAACCACAAGATTTAAACAGTGGGCCATGCATGGAACATGTAAAAACCACCATTTGTGATGCATTTCACCACATTTGACCCATTGTCACTTGCTATGAACCCAGCTCTCAAGGACAGAGGGTTTAGCCATTTGTCAATTTCAGTCAGCACCACATCCAACATGTTCTCACCAGTGTGTGAACAGGTCACATTATGCATAGCAATCGTTGCATGCTGTCGAATTCCTGGAAGATTGCTACCGCGACAATCCACCTTACTGCACTGATTATTCACACTACCAACACCACAAACAACCCCTGGCACCTGCGCCCAGTGTGCAGTTATACACAAATATGAACTCCCTACTGTTTTGCCACTTGTCCTCATATCCATACTTCAATGGATGAAAGGAGAGGAGGAATGTTGAAGGACATGTCTTACTGAGTCGGACACAGTGCGGAACAACTCGGGGACAGCATGGATAGAAAAGTATGTCCTGGATGGGACTTTCCACTTTGGACAGGCACATGCAGCAAACCGCCGGAACCCAGAATTCTCCACAAAGGAGAAGGGCAAAAGACCAATTGCCAGCATTTCAGCTACAGCAGCATTAAGTTCACATGACACTGTATGATTCGGGAAGTACTTCAGCTTATGCACAAAAACACTCTGTAACATGGGCTGACTTAAACGTTTTAAATGGGGTATGATCACAAATGGTTGTGTTCTGTGATGAATGGCATTGGCAGGGGGTGGAGTGTGGACATTTGATGAAGACGGTTGCACAGGTGATGATGACAGACCCAGAAATGCTGTTATTTTGCCAGATTTTCCAACCGGGGTTGATGTACCACTTGCACTAGACACACTGCATTCACCACCACCACCACCACAAAAACTGCTACTCTCACCAGCACTGGACAACATTTCAAAGTCATTATGGTCCTCCACCTCATCATGCCTGTAGTAATCCTCTGCTCTTATTACCTCACTACTGCACATGTTTAATTTACTGCCGGACTTAACAGTCATGGAAGGGGATAACATGCTCGCTATGGTTGCCGGTGACGAGGGTGAACACCCCACTGTTGTATTAGCTTCCAGCTTGTGCTGGGTCCACAGTGCCAAGTGCCTGTTCTTAAGATGCGTATGATCTCCTCCTGTGCCCAGATGGCTCCCCTTTTTACCTCGACTCACACGCACATGGCAAACCTGGTAGATTGCAACTGACTCATCATTTGCTTCTTGAACAAAAAAATCCCAAACAAGGGATTGTGATGCTTTGCTTTTAAAATGTCCATGATGTGGCTTATTTAAGTCTGTTATTTTAAGAACTGAAGTGGGGGACGTTTCGGGCAGTGCACACCTGGACTGCAACTGACCACCATGACTACCTATCATATTTATTACTGGGTCATCATCATCAACTAAAACTGGTAGATTACAAGTTTTTACCGTGGGGGGCGGGGAGGATTCGCAAACAGACTCAGACACAGCCACTTTGAATTTCTTTTCTGGTTCACACCTGGGGTCAATTACATCATCATCATATTCGTCAAAGTCACACACATTCACATCTTCTGCTTGGATGCTAGCATGTGAACTGCATGTTGCAACAACAGCAACATAATCGTCATCGTCACATTCATCATCAGCATCTACACCCCCATCACCTGACATTTTTTCACCACACTGTGAATCACTGCGTGGAAAATACGTGACATTAACTGCCACGGTGGATGGAATATCACATCGTATGCTATCGTTGACTTGATTATCAGAATCCTCAAGTTCAGTTACTGGGATGTTACTGGGAAGTATGACATCATCTACGCTGCCACTCACTTGCAGTTGCACTGCTTCACACTCAGTATTTTTGGATACGTTACACTGGTCGGAATTAGAACTTGACACAACAATACTAATACTACCACCACTACTAACACCAGTAACACTAACACCACCAGCTGGGAAAACATAATCTCCTCCAACTATGAGTGAAGTTACTCATTGGGCTGTAAAAAATATTGCAGGAGAAATACCTTTCCTCACATCAGCAATGTACTTCTGCGTCTGCGTACTACTACCATGCCCACAGACTATCTTACTGCTAACATTGCCATGGCAAGAAACAGCTTTGCTTGCACGTATCTTTGCAGGTATTTTGGGAGGTCAACCACAATATTATAACCAAATTCAGATTTTGATATGTTCACCCTCTGACTGGGGGGACGCTGGATGTGAAGCCAAAAAAACAACTGTAGCTTCAGCAACAGATAAGAGACTAGTCTATCATGCAATGAAAATAACTTGAATAACCAGTGCTGCTGATGAGATCACAAAAACAATCCAATCTGGTAAAAAATTCCTTTTGCATGTGGGGGTTGTGGGGAGCACTGACTGCAGTGCAGATTTTTACGGCAGTACAAGCAGTAAAACAAAGAACAGATACCACAATCGCAGTACAAAATCAGGCAGCTGCAGTGGACAGCAGGTTCACACTGCTGCACCTGCAATTACACTAGTCTGTAGCACAATAAAAGGTGTATTATTTGATGTCACGCAACACCGCACACATACTCACACGCACACACAGAACAGTTTGTCTACAATGCTGGACGAGTAATGTGTAGCAAATGCAAAAGTTCAGTACTATGCCACGTTATGTATTGTAATGTAAATAACCTGAAATTATGAACTGCTGCACCAGATCCACACAACAAACAGCAAGAAAATTTCAATATTACTGTGTGTACATTAACACAGTCAGTTATATAACAAAAATATAACCAAAAATCAAAGAAATCATTATTTCTCCAACTTAAATCTACCTACACCACAGATACACCCTTCCCCCAAAGCACTCTTTCACTGTCTTTCACTACACACACACTCAATGTTGTAAATTAACATTCAAAATCCACACAAAACCAAAAACGTTTGATGATATGAGCACAGGAGGGTTTCCTACAATCAATGAACTAAAGTTGGAGCCCCCCCAAAAATGCAAAAATGTTTTTTTAACAGCTTTTACAAGATTTCAATCACAGACAGCTATCAGAGCACACTGTCTCCTACTCCCTCCTACACATACTACCCCAAATTGACTCTGTGCAGATCAATATAGAGCCCATGTGACCTGAAATCCCATGAATCACTACAAAATTCACCTTCGGAGCTCAAAAACAAGGCGAAGTGACAATGCACTTCGTCTTAAATTTCTTGGAGTAGTGGTCTGGGGAGGTGGAGTAACGCCAAGTCATTGTATCCACTGAACTTTGATTCCTCACTATAACGCGAAGTACTTGCTTCACGCTTATGACCACTCGGCAAATCCGCCTTTGCTCCAAGAATCACTTCGCAGAGCGGATTGAGCCCACTTCGCCCAGCACTAATCCCTATGGGGTGTTTTGTACTTCTACTGAGAAATGCACTGTAATTTTAAAGAGATTTTGTCTCCATACTGGAGTAAAGCACCTTGTCTGGTATTGTGAACAAGTGTGGGGGTCTTTTTCCTTCTACATGACTATATTTGTTACCTCTACACACACTGCTGTTTTTGGAGCGATCTACTTTTTCATTGAAATTGCTGAGAGTTGTCCTCTAGTACCCATGCTAGCCTGTTTAAAACTAAGGTCTAAAGCTGACATAAACTCAAGGTCATTTATTAAGTTGTACTGGAGTACTAATCTCATTTTATATGCTTCCTTTGTAATGGCATTCATCTGAGCTTTTCAAGCAGCTCCTGATATGATAACTCTTTTATATCTCTTATTGATTTAATTACCCATTTGTGTACTTTTTCCTAACCATTTTATTTCACCTTGTTTATACGGTGCCCAAAATTAGTTTTGTAATCAAGTATTGGGTGAACATAAGCTCCCCGTGAAGTGTGATTACCATGAAGCCTCTACTTCTAATACTGTAGCTGTTTTGATGTTCCACTAGACCCTACTTGCTTTGATGACAACCTCATTGCACAGATTACTAGAATCAGACCTGTCATTAACTAGTATGGCTACATCTTTTTCACATTTAACAGTTTTGAGTAGTTTGCCATGGAGTTTATATTCATGACTGATGTTACCTTTACTAATGTGCATTACAGCAAATTTGTTAAAACTGAAATTCATACCCCGTCTTTCTGCCCATTCTCCAACTTTGTCTAGATTTGAATGCATAGTATGCATCTGACTAGGGGTTACAGATATGCTTCCCAGCTAGGTGTCATCCACATATTTTTCATACTAGCTCATGATGTTATTGTCTAGGTCTGAGATAAATACATCAAACAGCACCGGGCCCAAAACAGATCCCTATGGCATCCCACTAGCCACTGATACCTTCGCTGACAGATATCGGTCTAACTTGACTTTAAGTGTTCTGTTGTCAAGCCATGATGTAATCCAGTCTGTTCTTTCTGACCTTAGACTCAGTGTGTTTAATTTCTCAGTTATTGCTCAGTGTGGAACTAGATCAAATGCCTTTCTAAAGTCCAGAAAAATAACATCTGTGGTGTTATGTTATCTAGTGCTCTACTCACATTTTCATAAAAGCTAAGAAGATTTGTTAATCAAGAGCTACCTTGACAGAAACCATGCTGGTGATATCTATGAGTTGTGTACTATATTACCTTTGTGAGACATTTACTTCATCCTTGATTATACTTTCAGGTATTTTCCCAGGAACTGAGATGAGGCTGATCAGTCTGTATTTTGTCATTTCTGCTCTTGATCTCTTCTTAAAGACTGGGATATTATGAGCACCAAGACTGAAATATATCAAGCAATTTACATATAACAGGCTCAGTCATGAAACTGGGTGTATGGCACACCATGGAGAATTCTAACATCTGAGTGACTAAATGGTACGTTATACAATTATAATAACTGGTTAGTGATGATTGTCAACTGTGGGCATAAGCTATCAAACTCCATTATACATAGGTGATTACACACAACCATGTATAATGGAGTTTGTTTATACACATATGTGTATAATCACCCATGTATAACAGAGTTTAATAAAGCACTCTCATGCTCACGCTACTGGCTCCTAATGCTGTCAGCTCACGCTGTCAGCTTGATTGCGCTAACCTCACTGAAATTGCTGAGTGGGAATCTAACTTGTGTGCAGCTGAAGAAAGACACAATTCTTAGAGAAGTGAAACATAACCAGTGGTCTACTAACGTCTGTCTACCCACCTAGAAAATGGCACATTCATCACCATTTCAGCAACCTAGTGACCTAGAAAGGCAGAAAAATCACAGATCAGCAAGAAAAAAGAAACACTCTAAGAAAAAACAAGACTGATGTTAGGTTATTCAACAAGTACCTGTCTGAGAAAAAGTCAAAGGATCCAGTTATTATAAAAAATGAAACATGGGGAAGTGTGTGTCATCTCAGATTTTATGCACACCCTCAGGGTGCGATGCCTTGATAAACCCCTTGAGCTTCACTCTCGGGGCTAATGAGTCATTGCACACCTCAGGTGCGCATAAAATCCTCATGACATACACTTCCCCATGCAGTTATATGAGAAGATGCGCTTCCAGGCTTACGCAGTTGTGAGCTGCAGCGAGCTGCAAGTTAGAAGCTTGAAGCTTGAGGCCAGAAGTTTTATTTAGTTGTTTTTAGGCTTCGTTTTATTGTTTTAAAGTTCCGTTTACGTTTCTTTATTTGATTCTTAGTTTTCGTATGGTAAAGTTGGGGGTAAGATGCTTGTTTTCTGTTCCATCTACCCGGTCACTTCGCTTTGGTTTACTGTTTGCGGGGGTGCTTTTGGACACTGCTGCTAGTCTCCATGAAAGGACTGCATTGGAATTTTAGGAGTTATCGTTGTTCGAGTAGCCGAGCAGTCGACTTTGGATACGAGTAGCTGAGCAGCCAATTTTGGATGTGATTCCATCCCTGCCTTATGGCTTTTTACCTACATTACTGGGTGAAGTTTAGTTCTACTATTAGTTTGTCCCCCCTAAGTTGAGAGGATTTACTGGGGTTCCACATGGGTGGCTTCTTACAGCCTTTTTGAAGTATTCACCAGAGGAGGAAGAATCGTTGGAGGATTTGCTGAATCATGAGACTGTGAGGGCCAGGTTGTTTATGTCTTGAAGTTTGCCTTAATTTATAAAGTATTAGCATTCCGGACTTTGAACTGTGTGTCAGGCCATGGTCTGTTCTGTGAGAGGCCTGAGACTAGTGTTTTTTGGGTATATCGTGACCCTGCAGCGGTCTTCCGTCAGAGTCTGCTGTCTCACGGGGTGTGGGGGATCGGTAGTCAGGTAGCTGGCTAGTGTTCCTAGAGAGCCCCCAGATCCCTGGAACCAGATGTTTGTTTGGTTTGTCCCTGGTGTCGTGGTAGTACAGTAGTCAATTTCTGTCTCGGCGTCCTTTAGGTTGTGTAGTCTTGCTGGCCCAAATGACTATAGTCCTTATCTGCTGGATTTTTTGTCCTTACCTGCTGGATTTTTTGTTGTTGAACCCTTTCTGTTTTGAGACATTTGGATTTTATATTCGTGTATGACATTGGATTCTATCGGCTGTGTCTTCACTGAATTGAATTTATTTGTGGTTTCTTTCACATTTGGATTATTGGATTCTATTGGCTGTATCTTCATCGAACTGAACTTTTAGTGCCTGTCTTACATTTGTATGACTTCTCTCCTCTGACTTTTTTATTTCTGTCTGTGATCTCCTGGTGGTGAGAGGACCAGGGTGTCCACATTTTATTTTTATTCACTTATTTTATTTAATGTTATGTTTTTGTTTATTTTAGTTTGTGTTTTATTATTTTGTTTATTCTTGGCAGTGAGAGTGCCTAGAAATCCACCTTGTTTCCTCGGCTGTGAGAGGGCTGGGGAAGGGGTGAATTTATACCTGTTTCTGTGTTTTGTATCCTGTGAGAGGGGATTGCATTGTTATTATTATTTTTGGGTCTGAATTCATCCAATACGGGGAGTAGGGTACTTTTTATGTTTATTCTGGTGGGTGGGGTATTATTGTTTAAGCCTATTACTGCTTTGTGGGGTTCTTAGGAAGCTTTAATTCTTACAGCATCGCTTTGGAGTTAAGAAGTTGGAGTTTTGTGTGTTTTCCCCACTGTGGATTGTAATTACTTTGGTGGAATGTGCCTGCTTGCCCCTCTGTCCTGTGCTATTCGGCCTCTGCCTTCCATGCCCTCCACGCCCTCCACCCGTTCTCTTCCACCCTGCCTGCCTATATTTATCAGCACTGTCGAGTGCTGGGGATTGCTCGCAGGAGTGGGAGTTGGAGGTGGGCAGGGGGGTCGTGGACAGCAGAGCCCGAATGAGCGTCACTCTCCCATTTGGGTGGTCAGGACCAGAAGATGCTCTGGGGCGAAATAGTGCCTGAAACGTGGTGATTCTGTTCTGGTCCCCATACCCAAGGGCACCTCCTCTTTGGGAGGGCAAGTAGTTGGGATGGCTCACCAACATCGTCCAACTCAGGCACTGTTATGCAATGCCAGATCTGTTTGCAGCAAGACTGCCCTTATTGCAGATTTTGTTGGTACAGCAGATCTGGTTTGCATTACTGAGACCTGGTTAGATGGGAATGTTGCCCCTATTCTGGAGGCAGCTATCCCCTCTGGGTACTCGGTTATACATCGCCCAAGATTGGACCGCAGGGGGTGGGGTTGCGGTCTGTTTCAAGACCGAATTGGGCCTAATTGGTGTACCAGTTGAGGAGGCCATCTCATTTGAGTGCACTGTGGTAACTGGTGTGGGGTGCAGGATAGCTCTCATTTACCGTCCACCAGGTGATGAGAAGCTGTTCTTGCAGAAAGTAGCAGACCTCGCCACCGACATGACATTGGAGTTGCCCAGACTGATGGTTCTGGGTGACTTCAATGCCTGGGTAGACGACGGACCCTTGCTTTTTGGACAACACTTCCTCCAGGTGATGACTTCACTGGGCTTCACACAGGTTGTTTCCTCAGTTACTCACAAAGGTGGTCACTATCTTGATTTGGTCTTCCTCCTGGGGGTCGAGGCCTCTGACTTGGTGGTGGAACCTGTCAGTTGGTCTGATCACTATATCGTTGGGTTTAATTTTTTGGCCCCTGGGTAGGTCGGCCCCTGTGGAGATGGTTAGTTACCGCCCTTTGTGGGATGTGGTCCCTGAAGACCCGATGGCAGTGACTGACCTCTCGTTGACTGGCGAGATCAGCACAGATCCTGAGCTGTTAGTCTTGGCCTATAATAGGGCCATTTCTTCAGCTCTTGATCTGTTTGCTCCTGTTCATGTTCACCCCCTTCTGCTTTGCCCTGGGGCCCCATGGTTTGATGGGGCTCTGAGGGAGTTGCGGAGGCAGGGACATAGGTTAGAGTGTCACTGGCGGAGGAGTGCCCTGGATGCCAACCATCTTATTTTGCTAGAGCATTATAAACTCTATCAAACAGAAATTTCCCATAAGAAGGCAGAATTCCTGTCCAGAAAATTTCTGTCACATGGAATCGACTGGCTCAGCTCTTCTGAACTGTGGACAGGCTGTGCAACCCAGTCTGTCAGCAGTTCTGTTGAGTCTTTTCACAAAGTGAGTGTGATGAGATCACACGTTTCTTTGTGAATAAGGTGGCTGACATCAGGCAGGAGTGACATCAGCTTCACTCTATGGGGGATACTGTTGGTCAACGCTTGGTCACAGAGTCCGGAGTTTCCTGGAGTACTTTTGATCTGTCAGAGTTCATGGACATTATGAGGCATATCCAGGGAATGCGTCCCACTTGCTGTAGTTTAGATCCGGACCCTGCTTCCCTGATTTTGGGTTGTAGTGATATCATTGGCCTGGTCTTAGCTCAGATTGTCTGGTGTTCTTTGGATTCGGGTGAGTTTCCTAGCTCCCTGAAGGTGGCGGTGGTGACACCCCTCCTGAAGAAAGCTTCTTTAGACCCGGAGAACCTAGCAAACTACAGGCCTATCTCTAACCTTCCTTTTGTGGGAAAAGTTATTGAGAAAGTTATGGCAGCTCAACTGGAAAACCATTTAACCATCCATAATTTATACGAACCTCTCCAATCGGGTTTTTGTAAGAGGAATAGTACTGAGACTGCTCTGGTTTGGGTGCTTAATGATCTCCTGATGGTACTCCGTGATTTGTCATCAGCTTTTGACACTGTGGATCATGGGGGTCTGCTTGAGTGTTTGAGGTTCATCTGTGGGCTGTTGGGGACAGTTCTCAGATGGTTTACATCTTTCTTCACTGGTAGATCTCAGAGAGTTGTCTCGGGAATATTTTCTTCTGAGTCTTTCTGTCTGCCTGGCAGGGTTCCTTAGGGCTCAGTGCTGTCGCCCATGTTATTTGCAGTGTATATGCTGCCCCTCGGAGACATTGTAAGATGGTATGGGCTGAGGTTTCACTGCTATGCAGATGATACCCAGCTCTACCTGTCTTTTGCCCCCGACCAGGTTAGTGCTATCTCAGTATTGAACAGCTGCCTTGTAGAAATCCAAGACAGGATGAGTTCCAGCAGTTTAAAGTTGAACCCAGGAAAGACTGAGGTTTTGGTTGTGGACCCAGGTCGTAGGACAGAGGGGCTGAGGACTGATTTCCCCTCTGGTTTAGTCCTGGGGGGGGCTCAGATTCTTACTTCTGAGCAGGTGCGTGACCTGGGAGTGGTGCTTGATGATGGTCTGACCTTTCAACATCAGGTGTCGGCTGTCGTCAAGCTGGCCTTTTACCATCTTAGGAACATTGCTAGGATCAAGCACCTTGTTCCATCCAGCGACCTACCTGTTTTGGTCCATGCTTTTGTGACATCGCGCCTTGACTACTGTAACTCCCTTTACCTAGGGCTTCCTGGGGTTGATATCCACCGCCTGCAGCTAGTGCAGAATGCTGCGGCACATTTATTGACTGGGGTATCTAGAAGATTGCATATTACTACCATGCTGCGCGATTTGCACTGGCTGCCTAGTCAGTGGTGGATCACCTTTAAGGTAGGTTTATTAACTTACAAAGCCCTACACGGACAGGGTCCTGATTACCTGAAAGAACTCCTGGTTCCTTACAACCCTTTGCGACAGCTGCGCTTGACTAATGAAGGGTTGCTGGAGTTTTTGAGGGTTAGTTTAAATCATCTGGTGCTCATGCCTTTGAGTTTGCTGCCCCTACCCTCTGGAATTCTCTGCCCCATTAGCTACGTGAGTGCAGGACAGTGGGGTGCTTTAAGCAGGCACTGAAGACCTTTTTGTGGGGTAAAGCTTACCCTGAACTTCTGTAATTTTGTGATTTTATCAGTATTTATTGTTTTTTTGATTTTATCTGATTGTGCAGTGCCTTGATTTGTGAAAGGCGCTATATTAAATACAATTTATTATTATTATTACTATTCTATGGATTATGATTATTTACCCACACATCTTATTTCCAGTAATTGGTTTTCTGTTCCTACTAACATTTACTTGTGTACTCTGTTGCCAGCACCCATTCATGTGTTTCTGCCACAAAACCTTTCACATTAACACTGCAATGCCCCTGTTCTGGCTATATCCTATGAATATCTTAATACTTCCTTCAAAAGCACCCCTCCCAGCTGAAGACTGTTTCCACTCTATTGTCTACCCACTCTCCCTACTAACACTTCTCACCTTACCCAAGCTACCTGTCATAAAATATTTTCAAACAATGTAATTCTAATTAGAAATCCAGCTCCTCTCCTGTTCAGAATGCTATTATACTTAATTAAGGGACCTGTGCCACCCTGAAAGCTTGTGTACAAAACCTTATCTGTACAAAACATAGGTTGGTTCAATAAAATGTATCAAACCATCCAGAGGATTACAGCAATCCCTGTGAGTTGCTACTGCTGATGCAGTACCAGCATTTCTTAATTTGTTAAAATAACTTTTTTTTTTTAATAAGAGGCATTCTAAAAAGTACAAATGCTCCATCCCAGTGATAAGATCCAATGAACTTGAATATTCCAGGTTTCAAATCTATACCCCAAAACAGCATCTTCTTTGAATTGAATTACCTTTTCTACACATTCTGTAATTTAAAAACTACTGGACAGATACTAACCAAATTTACAGAGTTCGCATGTCCTGTAAAACAAGTTAATACATGCCAATTTTCAGTCCCTGAGGCCAAAATGATGCTTGATCTACAAGCAGACAAAAAAAAGGATATAACAAAGAAGTTCCCACTTAACCCTAATTATGTTTAAAATTGAACACCAATGCAGTTCTCTTCATACTGAACAAATATTACAGTGGCGCAGTACAGCAACTATAGTCAGGTCTGAGTAGACACGTTAAACTCAGATATTCTGACTTTATAGCTCAGCCAACTTCTGACCTAATGACTTGTAATTTGACATGCATACATCAGGATCTCTGAGTTTTTCAAATTTAGTAAAATTCAGTTTAGTAGTTGCAGTGCTACTTTGCTAAAAGGAATCAAACTCTTACATAAGGTTCTTCAGCCTGCATTGTGTAACATGCCTGAAGAACTAGCAGTACTGCAGGCCTTGAAAGCTTGTATCTGTAACTTTTCATTAGCCTAAGAAAGCTATTATCGTTACCTAGCAAAAATATTCTCTTTTTTATCTCTCCTGGTGTAGGGAGTGTAAAACCATGAAAAAAATGGGTTTCAGTACTTGTTTTATTCATCAATTACTAAACAAACAGCTGAAATCTAAAATCTGAAACTTTCACAGATTATGCTTTGGGTGTTTGTGAACAAAATAATTTAAAATGACATTAGTTTTATTTTCAAATATGCTTGCCTTGCATATCCAGAGCATTTATTATGACCAAGACCACTGATTTACAATGACTAAAGTAATGAAATTCTGTTTTCAAAACTTGAAATTCAGGGAATTGCACTGGTGATTGTTAGTCTAATTTTCAAATTTTGCCAGGATCCTACTGTAATTCTTTTAGTATTTGTACAAATCAGCAGAATAAAAGAAGGCTTCGTATACAGAGCATTACATTATACAAACTGAAAATAGTGCAGGAAGCAATTATAAGAAAAAATACAATTTCTGTGATTTACTGAAGATGTTTTCAAGTGCCACTTAAAAAAAAATATGCAGTCACAGATAAAATAGCCACACTTAAAAATGTAGTCACCCATGGGCTGGCAGTATATAGCCTAGAGGTAAGAGTAATGAGCTGTGGGTGAGCTTGGTGCATCCAACAGACCTGGGTTTGAGTCGCACAATGTCTACTTGCATACTACATAACTCTAAGCAAGTCACTTAACCACCCCAAAGCTCCTGAGTTATCCCTGAAAACAGGCACTTGTGCCTAATGGGTCTTACCCAGTTACCAAAGAATTACGAAAAAAATCAAAACATGAAGTTAAAAACTATAGTCTGAAATTCTTTACTTAGCTGTGAGCATTCAAAAATGTTTTTGTGAAATGTGGTAACTGTTTTGAACATAATTATTTCTCGCCAGTAGTGGACCAGAGATCCAAGATGGTGGATGGAGTTGCATAGATGGAGTCAGGTCCATTGTGATGGCTGCTGAAAAAGATTCTTTTTGCCTCTGGAAAACTACAGTAAGTTAGAAGGTATTTGTACCTCCATAGAGACATAGAATTTGATGGCAGATAAGGACCGCTTGGCCCACCTAGTCTGCCCATTTCCCTACCTAACGGATAAGCTGCAGATCCTAGTTAACCAACAGCCTACTTCCTCCTACCCCCCCTAGAATTACCTTATGTCTGTCTCATGCATTCTTGAATTCCCCCACTGTTTTTGACTCTTCGACCTCCCCGGTAGGCTGTTCCATGTATCCACAACCTTCTCTGTGAAGAAATACTTCCTCACATTACCTCTGAGCCATCTCCCCTCTATCTTCAAATTGTGCCCCCTTGTTTTTGCACATCTCTTTTTCTGAAAGATGCTACCCTCTTGGACTTTGTTGATTCCCTTGAGGTATTTGAAAGTTTCTATCATGTCCTCCCTCTCCCTCCTTTCCTCGAGGCTATACATCTTTAGTTCCTTTAATCTTTCTTCATATGTCCTCTGCTGCAGACCCTGCATCATTTTGGTTGCCCTCCTCTGGACAGCTTCCACCCTGTCTATGTCTTTGCAGAGATGAGGTCTCCAGAACTGTACACAGTACTCCAGATGTGGTCTTACCAACTGTCTGTACAGAGGGCCAACAACTTCTTGTTTTCTACTGGTGATGCCGCTCCTTATGCATCCCAGTATCCCCCCAGCCCTCCTTATTGCCTTCTCACATTGCTGGCCCACCTTTAGATAATCTGATATGATTACCCTCAGGTCCCTTTCCATTTTTGTTGTTGTCAGTATCTCAGCCCCCATTGTGTACTCTTCCCCTGGGTTTTTGTTTGCCAGGTGCATTACTTTGCACTTTTTTGCATTGAATCTAAGCTGCCATACATTTGACCATTCCTCCAACCTTGCCAAGTCCCTTTTCATCCTTTCCATCCCACCTTGTGTATCAACTCTGTTGCAGATCTTTGTGTCATCTGCAAAGAGACATACTTTCCCTTCCAGTCCCTCTGCAATGTCACTTATAAAGACATTAAAAAGGACCAGCCCCAGTACTGGACCCTGCGGTACCCCACTAGTAACCCTCCTTTCTTCACTGAGGGCTCCATTTACTATTACCCACTGTGTCCTGTTGTCTAACCAGTGTTTTACCCAGGCTACCACCCTAGGACCCACTCCCAGGCTGGCTAATTTGTTTATTAATCTTTTGTGTGGGACTGTGTCAAATGTCTTTCTAAAGTCTAGGTAGGCCATGTCCACAGCCCCTCCCTGGTCTACTGCTTTGGTCACCCAGTCAAAGAAATCTATTATATTTGTCTGACATGACCTTCCCGCTGTGAATCCATGCTGCCTTGGGTTCTGTGCCCCACTGGCCTCTAGGTACTCAACAATTCTTTCCTTCAGAAGTGATTCCATTATTTTCCCTACCACTGAGATCAAACTGACAGGTCTGTAGTTTCCTGCCTCTGTCTTGCTCCCACTTTTGTGAAGAGGATCACATCTGCCCTCCTCCAGTCCTCAGGTACCACCCCATCCTCCCATGATTTATTAAAAAGGGTAGACATTGGTGTTACTAGTTCTTCCCTTAGTTCTTTTAAAATCATGGGGTGAATCCCAGCAGGCCCCATTGCATTATCCACCTTCCATTTTAAGAGTTCTTTCAGAACCCTTTCTTCTGTGAAAGGACTAATATCAACCCCCCTATCTAGAGTGCTTCTATTGACCGGATTAGGTATCTCTCCCTCCTTTTCCAGTGTGAATACTGAGCAGAAGTATTCATTCAGTATCCCTCCTTTTTCACTGTCGCTCTCTGCCCAGCCACCTTCCTCTTTGTTCAGCCTCAGTATCCCTGCCTTAGTCTTTCTTTGCTCCCTAATGTACCTATAAAAGGTTTTATCCCCCTTCTTAACCAAGTTGGCTATCTTTTCCTCGGTTCGGGCCTTTGCTGTTCCGACTGCCTTACCCAGTTCCTTCTGATTTAACTGGTACAGTTCTCTGTCCTGCTCCTTCTGTGTTTCCTTATACTTCCTGAATGCTATCTTTTGTTCCCTTACCTTTCCTGCCACTTCTTTTGAGAACCATAGTGTTTTTTTCTTTCGTTTTGATTTATGTGCTTCACACAAAGTCTTGTTGCCTCTGTGATGGCGGTTTTGATGTTTCCCCATTATTTTTTTTTTCACTGCATCTGTATTCTGACTTGGGACTGTTGGCACTGTACTATCCAAAATGTCTCAATCTTACTACCATCGAGCAAAAGACATCTCAGAGCTTTTACAGCCCAAAAGATGCCAGAAACTTGAACTTCAGACTGAATGAGCTGCTGCTGAAACTTGTGCTGTTGTCACAGGAGCTGAGGTGGGCTTCTCTGATATTGCAAATGCTGCTCCCCTTGCTGAAACATATGAGCCACCGCTGTGGAAAATAAAAATAAATCGGAAGATGTCCCTATTTCAGGTATGGATACTCCCTTCAATGTAACATCAACTTTACAAAACACTCAGGAGATCCCTGTTTATGGCTCTGAAGCAGGAATTATAACACATTGTTAGATGAAAGCAATGGGCAAGTGACAGTTCCCACAAAATCCAGACCCATTTATACAGTAAGCGTTAGTTTAAACACGACACGTAAAATGGTTTCCTTTGTTAATTTTGAATCTGTTGCTTAGGTAGATATAACTCCCACTATTACTACCAATTAAGGAAACCTTATGGATTTTGGTTCTAACCCTTCTCAACTTAATTCTGCTAAGCAAACGGTGCTGGCAATAAAGCAACACTGTGTAGCTCCGATCAGGATGCTGTTAAACCCTGTGCTCAGCCAGACAATCCTGGTGAGGATGAGGGCCTTATAATCACTCAGAACACTGTCGTTCAATCTGCTGATAATGTCAAATCTGCGACCCATACATGTACAGAGAGCAGCACCATTCTACTGGGAAAATTATTAAAAATACAAACGCAACTGAATCTACAGGTAACAGAAATCTGGTATCTCAGCATTGCAATGTCTATAACTCCCACCAGTCCACTTTCAACAGAAGATTTAGGAGCAGTAAAGGAAACCAATACAGTCTCTAAGTCTAAAACCCTTCAGTCTGCTATGGGTCATTTAACTCAGTCTCTCCCAGTACTGTATACTGAGAAAGAAATATGCATTCTATATGATTCAAAGTAATTTCACCACTCCCTCCAACTCCAATGCTTCAATTATCCTGATACCTGTAACTCTGTCACAACACAGAACAATGACACAGTTATTTCACAAACTCTGCATTCTCAGCCTAATAGGAACACTGCAGTTCAGAGGCATTTTATATTTGAAAGCAAAAAAGAGAATAAGTAGGCACTAGTGAGAGAGTAGCCCAAGTGGCACTCGTGAAACTGAAATGATAAACAGTACAGTGCCAGGGTCCTTGGAATCAAGCAGTAAACTTGCCAATATGAAATCAGTTAACTGCCAAATCTTCTCCGTGAGCACAGTGTGCACAGTGTGCCTGAAAAAAGTCTTGGGACTGAGTCTGATTTGGAGAATAACCATCTTCAAGGTCCTGTGGCAGAAACCCAAGAAAGAAAGTAAAACTTTTCTATGACACCTTTCAAGGGAGTACAAGTAAGATTGTTCTGAAGGTTCTAACCAGACAAGCAAATTAATTGTCATTTGAGTCATTTCAAGCCTGAGTGACTTTAATAACAGGCATGAGAAGACCGGAGCAAATCTGAAGGACTGAGATTTATCCTGAGGCCGCTGGAGAGCTAGTGTGCCGGTAATTTGTGCTGGAGTATTTCTAGAATTTCCTGGACTTTCTCTTGTCTTGTTTGTTGCCTTTTTAATTGCTTAGTCTACAGTCTGTAAGTTTGTAGTAAGGTGCAATTTAGTATGTACGCAAGAAGTGGTAAAATGATACAAACTAAAGAAAACCAAAAGAAATGGGAGTATATACAGTAAGTATATACAGGACATATCACTATAACTACCTCTACTCCCATTGAAATAAAAAAAAACACACTACCTATGCAGATAAACTGAGAGATTAAATATAAATGCAAACTCCCAGAAACAGGAAACAAGCCCTTCTAATAATCATACTTCAGGATAGGAGTTGGATGACTTGGGTGGGGGAAACAATCACTCAAAGAACAAGGGTTCTGAGCAGACAGAAAAGGTTGAACAAAGCATTACTAAAATATACAGTGGAAAAGACAAGAAGCAGGAGCTAGCTGAAAATGAATTGCAGACCACACCCCCGAGGAAACTGGACAGGAAAAAGAAATCAAAAAAGGCACAGAGCCTGGCCTGGTGATGCTGAGGGCTGAGGCACTGGGCGCCTTACCTCGCAACCCGCTGGTGACCCGTGTTCGGGAACGAGCATGGGCTGCCAGGGGTTGGCAGGGGGGAGAGGGATTGAGTGTCCTCAGGACTGCTCTCCTTCTCCGGGGATTAGGGTTAGCAGTGCTCGGCGATTGTCTGCCCCCTAGTGGGGTCTGGGAGGTAGCACATCAGTGCTAGAGATTGAGGGTGAGTGACTGTGGCAGGCGCTTGGTGTGGGTGTGCACGCTACCGCCACTGGCTCCATTGCATGCTACAGTCCTCAAGGGAAGCCAAGAAAAGTGGTAAAATAGGAGTCCTCTGCAGGATGACGATGGTCCCCCATCGCAACGGCTCGGGAAGGCACCTCCCCGAATACTCATCTGGTCTGGTGGGTCAAGTCTCTCCCCACCCCCTGCCACGAAGGGTAAGTCATGGAGTTCAGGGGAGGGGCCTCATACCTGGTGCCTGTGCGGGGGGGGGGTGTCAGAGGGGCAGCAGAGGACTCCAAGGGGGAAAAATGTAAAAATAAAAAAATAAAAAGACACAGAAAGATAAAATAAAGAACCCTCAGAAGGATATAACAGATTTTTTCCCTTCACATCTGTACCCAGAAAGACAGAGGGCTTGTTAGGGTCAGAGTCAGTGGCATCTACTGACAATAATAAGATAGATAAGACACCAACTCATTTTCCAAAGCTAAGGGAGAATTTACAGCAAGGCTCCTATCAAGAACAAAAAAATACACCAGGGCTTTATAAAGAGCAAGAAACCAAACTAAAGTGCTTTAGTACCCTAGAAATTTTCTGCAGTGTAAATGTTGAGGTGGATTGTAAACAAGATGAGTTTGATTACTCAGTACTGGCAGGGTCCCCAAATACAGTTTATCAAAAGCTGGATAAAGAAATAGAGCAGACAGAACTTGAAACAGACTTTCTGTCTCAATGGTCTAGTACACTTTCAAAACACACAGTTAAAACCTTGGCCCACCCAGTGATGGCAAATGTAGTATTACTGGAAGCTTTAGATGACACACGAAGCAAGCTGGACAGTTTTACTACTATCTGGCAAACCCAAATAGAAAATATGAACACAAAGATTGAAAACATCAAACAGCAATTGGATGCTCAAAAGCTATAATTTTCTACTATTATCATTCCAGAATCACCCAGGGAGATAGGAAAGATACAAAAGAAGAAATGGACAAAACAGACAAAATAGAAACAACAGAAGGTCCAAGAGAGGAAAATAGCCTTGGAGAAAAGTCCCAAACAGACAAGAATACACCCTGTAGCAAATATAATGTTAGAGCCTCAAATCACAATAGTAAAAAATAAGATTAATAAGGATAAGCTAGAAAAAGCTTTGAAGAACTGACTGTAATGAAGATTTTAAAACACAAAATACAGATTTGTGTGGTGAACTGACTGGAGACCAAAAAATGGAAGCAACAAACCTATTAGGAAATAAATTATTATTTATTATTATATATGAATTAGTATTGAGACTTGAAGGTATGTTTCATAACCCAAATGAAACTAGAGATACTCTTACGGAATTACTGGTCTATCTGTTCTCAACTGAATTAGGAATCCGTGGATCTAAGGATAACATACTCATGAGTTACAGAGATACAAACTAGGAGATCAACCCAGTATCTGTTATGGTAAAGGAAATGCATAGGCAGCCCAAGAATTTCAGCAGCCACCCCTTTGTCTGGGGGCCCCCTTCACCCTCTCCATGATCAAAGATCAGAGGCTGCTGGAGACCAGCCCAGGGGAGTGGTCAGCAGCCTCTGGACATGGGCAGGGATAGAGCACAGCCAAACCCTCTGAAGGGAGGAGGTCTGAGGGGAGGAGACAGAGTAAAACCAGAATGCAGGCTGGATCCCAGCCTTCTGGCTTTCTCCTCCGCTTGGATCAACAGCTGTTCCAGCTCCCAGATGCCAGGAAAAAGTTAAGATAGCTGAGGCCTAGGGAGGGTGGCCTCCTTGAAGCATCAAACCCCAGCTGGTTGGTTGTTGTCTTCCCTGGTGATGAGGCCTGAGTACAGGGGCCTAGGGCTGGGAGAGGGCCAGCTGGCTCCCATGCAGTCCTGAGGGCACTCCCCTTGGCAGCCGTGGATGGTTCCTCTCGCAGTTTCCCCATGGGATTGTCAGCACTTTCCAGATAGCCATTTAAAAAAAAAAATAATAGTAGAACTTTTGAGGTGGTCATTAACATGGAAGGGCCTAACTGGGCAGCTTTGGGGTGACTGGCTTTCAAGCTCCTCTGCCCCACTGGGCGGCAGGTGAGTGAGTAGCATCACAGGATGTAGCCTTACATGGCTCCGGCTTGTGGCGGCTACTGTGATTTTCCTCCAGGTCCTGCTCATTCAGCCTGAGCATTTGTCAAGCCCCACCCAGGTTAGCAGAGTCCGAGGGGGGACTCTCTTCAGCAGGTGGCCTGTCAGGGATGCTCTGGGAGCATGGAATCACATGTCCTCAGATCCTTTGGACCCTGCCGTAGGCCCATGAGCAGCTGCTAGTTCTGCATCCAATTGGGAGCCAGGGAAGCGGGGGAGTTCATCTGGCTGCTCTGGGGCTGTGGCGCCTGGCAGCCGCGTTTCAGTACCTCTGGTTAGGTGCAGCCCGGGAGCAGCTCGCTGGTGGGCTGGAGGGTCAGGAGCTTATTCCAGTGGCTACCTACAGTCAGGACTATGGGTTCCAGCATTCCTCAGGGCTTGTTATTGGCCAGTGATTGGCCGGGTAGCATACTCGCGCTGAGAAGGGCTTCTCGAAAGATCTGGGCCTAGCAAAGCATGCAGCCATTGCAGATCTCACGGAAACGCTTGTGAGATGTGGGCAGTCATCTTGGGTGGGCCTTGAGCAGGGAAGGCCCGAGTTCATGGAAATGTAATCGGGAGTGCCCAACTCAATAATCGAGAGTTGGCACCCCCCCCCATATGCTTGGTGTCACAGGTTAGGTAGAGACAGGAGACCCAGGGAGATAACCCAGCAAGAGTTTCACCGGCTTTATTGCAGTGAGAGGATCAGCTGCTACAGCCCCCCCATGGATATAAAAAAATTTATATATATTTTAATTGGTCTCCCGAGTAGCAGGGCTTGAAGGCACATTGTCCCCCGGGTTCCACAGGTGGGAGGGAGGATTCTGCTTGGGCCTGGCTATTGAGGGACACCTGATTAGCAAGGCATGCCTGCTCTGTCAATTTTAGATATCCATGGTCTCCCCGGGTTCCTTGGGTGGGGAGGATCCTGCTCATGCCTTGCCTTTAAGGGCCAGGTTAGCCCCCTCACCATTCAGTGACCTACAGGTGCATATATACACCTCTACTACCCCATCCCACCCATCCACTGGTTGTGCACTGCCTCGGGGCTCAGCGGTTAGAGTCACCGGGGCTGAGCAGCAGTGCACTAGGGACTGGATGGCGGTTCTAGTCCTGGCACTGCTGGCATGTCCAGGAAAACATTTACTGTTAGTGGGGGGGGGGAGGCCAGGGGCGGAATGAGGGAGATGAATCTGGTTAAGTGGGAGGCAGGGAGCCCCTGACAAGATCGGGGATGGCCAGATCATAATGTTTACTAATCATGTTTTGGGGGGGGGGGGTTAGTTGTCATTTCAGAACATGTCTGTCAGGAAGCATGTGCCCACATCCAAGACATTGGCAGCTGCTGAAGACAAGCTATGCACCCTGTATAGCAGGAATGGGCGGCCTGGCTGCAGGCATGCCTGGAAGGGCCAGAGGAGAGTCCACAACACCCAACAGGAAGAAGAGGGTAGGTGGCCAGAAGTTACTGCCACCAGCAAAACTTTCCCACCTGGCAGGTAAGGAGTACTTGAAGACCCTGAAATGGGGGCCAGCCAGGTAAGGCACGTGTTGGGGGCAGTGAGGTGAGAGTCCTCGGTTAGGGGGGGAGTTTTACGATAGCGAGGTTGAGAGGACACTAGCTGCAGACACTCCAGATTCTGATAGAGACAAGACCGGGAGTGCCCCTGACGTATCAGAAGGGGAAGAATCAGGTGGACAGCAGCCCTTGCCAGGCACCAGTCTGTGGGCAACGACCAATGAACGTTTGAAACAGTTGGTTGTGATGGCTGTGAACCGGGTGACAGAGATTAAAAATTGGTCATTGCCTTCGCCCATGGGGGGCTGAGCATGGGGCTGGAGGGCCAGGCAACAGACAAGCCTGCATCTCTACCATTGGTGAACCCATATGCTGGACTGGATTCACCAGTGGGGACTCATTTAACCAACAAGATCGAGCAAAAGATTAGGAACAGGGAACACGTAGATATCTTTTCTTTCCTTAATTGCCCTGTGGAAAACACAGAGAAGAAAAAGGAGAAGGACAAAGGGGATGACTGGGACCAGAAGAAATTTAAGGTTCCCTGTACGTATGACAACTGGGTTGTAGCCTTCTTGATCTATGCCACGGTGGTGTTGGAGGGTGACGAAAAACAAGGGGTGGAAATTCTTAACTATATGCATCGCATCTCATTGATGCATTGCAAGAAAGGTGGTACGGCTTGGCTGGACTACGACAGGGAGTTTCATCATAGATGGCAGGGAGACTCTGTCATCAGCTGGGGCAAGCTGGATGTGCCACTGTTGGTGGATGTGATGTAGGGTGGGTGAGTGCAGCGCACTGAAAGCGGGCTCCCGATCTGTGTTCCGGGCCCCATGAGTGGGGGACAGCTCCTCCTCCTCCCAGCTGTGTTATGTGTATAATCAGTCAGCCTGCTCACACACCAGCTGCTGGTTCAAACATGCATGCTTAACCTGCGGCCAACAGCACCCCTTTCTACAGTGCTCCTCCTCCCCATGGGGGCGAGGTTTGGAAAAAGGGGGTCAAGGCAGCTTCAGGAAGCCTCCAAGTGGCAAGATTTCGCACTCTGGTACAGATAAAAAAGATTAAGCAGTGGCTGGACCAGTACCTGGACAGAGTAGCCGCAGAATTGCTGGGGACAGGGTTTTTGGAGAGCTTCAGGATCCCATACTCCGATCCTCACCAGCCGTATGAGGCGGAGAACTTGAAGTCCGCTAGAGATCTGCTGCAAGTTGTCTGGGGGAAACAGAAAAAAGAGCAGCGGCTGGGGTGAGTGAATGGCCCCTTCCCCAGGCCACCACTCCCAAACCTAAGGGTTTCACTGATTGGCCTGGTGCTCAAGAAGGTTCTGGGGGAATATAGGCTGATTAATCACTTGCTGCACCCAGCAGGGGACTCGGTGAATGATCACATTGACCAACAGCACACATTGGTTCACTACCAGTCATTTAGCCAGGCAGTGGACGTGGTGCAGGCAGAAGGGCCCAGCACCCTGATGGCTAAGGTGAACACTGAGTCTGTGTTCAGGCTATTGCCAGTGCATCAGGAGGATAGGGTACTGTTGGGCATGAAGTTCAAGACTGAGTACTATGTGAATAACTGTATGCCCATGGGCTGCTCGGTGGCCTGTGCCATGTTTGAGAGTTTCAGCACTTTCTTGCAAAGGGTTACAGCCCAAACAGCAGGCACCAATGGCATAATACACCAGCTTGATGATTTCCTGTTCGTGGGCCCAGCCAATTCCCCAGTGTGTGGGGACTTGGTCAAGACTTCAATCAAGTGTGCGGGGAGTTAGGCGTTCCTTTGGCGAAGGAAAAATCCCGTACCTCGGGGCACCACCCTCACCTTCTTGGGCATAGAAATGGATTCTGTGAACAGGCTTTGTTGCCTGCCATTGGACAAATTGACCGCACTCTGGTCTCTCTTGCTGAGGGTATTAGGGAGCAAGAAAATCACTCTGAGGGAATTACAGCAATTGGTGGGGCACCTCAACTTCACATGCAGGGTCATAACCGTGGGGAGGACTTTCATGCAATGGTTAGCCAGGAGGGGGGCCAACTATATAAGACCCCATCACAGGATATGAATCACAAAGCAGTTCTGAGAGGTCTTGCAGGTTTGGTGGATGTTCCTAGATCACTTCAATGGCATGGCCTTGTGGCAAGAGCCACGTGGTGGTACGCCCCTGAAGCTGTACACTGATGCAGTAGGAGGTCTGGGGTTCAGGGCTTATTTTCTGGGGCAATGGTGCACAGGACAGTGACCAGCCATATGGCTGGAGACGGGTGGGGAAGCAGATCATGCTGCTGGAGTTCTTTCCAGTTGTGGTGGCCCTGTGCATCTGAGGTCACAGATTCCATAATTAAGCAGTGAATTTCAGATCGGATAACATGGTAGTTGTCCATACCATCAATAAACAGTTGGCTCAATTGGGACCTATGGGAGATTTGATGTGGGTATTTATTTTAAAATGTATGTTGCTTAACATTACGTTCCAAGTAGTCCATGTCCCGGGAGTTGACAACGGCATTGCCAATGCTTTATCTCATTCATAGTGGGACAGATTCTTCAGGCTGGTGGCAAGAGTGGACAAGGAGCCACAGCGGGTGCCTCCCTTCCTGTGGGAGGTGATAACCAACAGGCTTGGAAATGTATAGGTAACTCCATTGCAACAGAGTAGTGCAAAATTGGTTGTAGTACGGTATTGAAGTGTTATGGCAATATGTCCGTAGCCAGGTGGTGGGCGGCACGGGAGGAGTGCATGAGGGAAGCAGCTGGAAAATAGGGGACAACACCAGTTCTCTTGAAGGTGTCAAGGCCCCTGGTCAATGTGAAGATAGTGGATCACAAGACCTATACCTGCATGGGGGGTCTAGGTCCAGCCTTAGCAGCAAAAACTGCAAGGTCAGCGACGCCAGATGGGGGGCAGCCACCAGAACCTTGGCCATATGACCTGTCTTGCTACTGCAGAGGGATGCCTCAGCCAGTGCCGGAAGGGATTTCCTAAGTTGTGGGCAGTGCGGGGTCCTGGAGTAAGCACTTCCTCCCAGCAGCGCCCACGGCTCAATATTAATTGAATAGGTATAAATCTAGAGTATGAAATATATAAAGTAACTGGTGACTCAAAGATTAATATCTAGAATTGCAGTTAAATAAAACATGGCTGTGGCCATTTTCCTCCAAGAACTGTGTTATGTCTTTCTTGTCCATGTGGGAGTAGCAATGGGGGCCTACCAGACAAGGCATAGGCTGCCCAAGAATTGCAGCAGCCATCTGTTCGTCTGGGGGCCCCTTCCCCCTCTCCATGGTCAAAGATCAGAGCCTGCTGGAGACCAGCCCAGGGGAGTGGTCAGCAGCCTTTGGACATGGGCAGGGATAGGGCACAGCCAAGCCCTCTGAAGGGAGGGGGTCTGAGGGGAGGAGACAGAATAAAACCAGAATGCAGGCTGTATCCCAGCCTTCTGGCTTTCTTCTCCTCTCATATCACCCACCCATCCATTACCCTGGCTTTCAGGAGGGGGGATGTCTCAGTAGGGCCCCCTTTTTGACCCACTATGGGTGACCACATTAGGGGTTGGGGAGTGACTTTTCCCAGTTTTCCCCTACTGGGGTTTTTCCCGGGTTTTAGGCCTCCCCAAAAAGGGATGTAATGGTATGGATTCAAGCAGTAGAGTATCAGGTAACAATAACAACTAATTGCATGTCAAGTAAAAAGTAGCACAAAATCCTTAAAGCATGTATGCACAGAGTAGTGCAAAATTAGTTGAAATACAGTATTGAAGTGTTATGGCAATATGTCACAGCCAGGTGGTGGGTGGCATGGGAGGAGCGTACGAGGGAAGTAGTGGCAAAATAGGGGACAATGCCAGTTCTTCTGAAGGTGCCAGGGCCCCTGGTCAATGTGAGGATGGTGGATCACAAGACCTGTACCCGCACAGGGGGGGGCTCTAGGTCCAGCCTCAGCAGCAAAAGCTGCAAGGTCAACAATGCCAGATGGGGGGGGCGGCCTCCAGAACATTGGCCATATGACCTGTCCTGCTACTGCAGAGGGATGCCTAGGCCAGCACGGGAAGGGATTTCCCAAGTTGTGGGTGGTGCGGGGGCCTGGAGTATGCACTTCCTCCCAGCAGTGCCCACGGCTCAATATTAATTGAATAGGTATTAATGTAGAGTATGGAATATAAAGTAACTGGTGACTCAATAAAGATTAATATCTGGAATTAGAATTAAATAAAACATGGCTGCGGCCATTTTCCTCCAAGAACTGTGTTGTGTCTTTCTTGTCCTTGGGGGGGGGGCAATGGGGGCCTACCGGACATTGGAATTTGCAAAAGAGGTGTGGCTTCAGCAACAAAGACTAAGTCATCTGGGGCATGCGGTAAAACCGCCAGTCTCTTGGAAGACAATAGTCAAAGAAATACCTTTAAGGGGAAACAGTACTGAGGACATAAACTGGAATGAATTTATAGAAAGAATATCTATCCTAAAGTGGAACTTTAAAAGGGTCTTTTCTAATGAAACTTCCAATGATTTTAGTCTGTCAGTTTTTGGAGTGGATAGACTACAGGGAGAAAAAGAAGAAACATTGGCTGCTTTTTTGACAGTATTATTCTCCTGTATTTTGGAGAAAAAAATTACCAAACAATGGTTTAAAAAAAGTGGAAAGGGGTTTTTCATGGGGAAGGGGAGTCAGATAAATGTCATTTGTGCAACAGAGGAATGTTATCAGATATTATTGGCTAGTGCACAAAAGATCGACAAGGACAGTATATTAATTGTGGACATGAATGACGTTTAGTAGAACCAGGAAAATTCTGTTCAGAACATAAAAAAATAATGACTGCATATGCTATGTACAGTTATATCAAGGGATAACACAATAGTATCTCAATCTGAATTTGAACCAAATTGTCTAGTTTGGAACATAGCTGGTTTACAGTATAAATTATTAGATTTGGAATGGAGAGCTTTTATAGAAAAGTTTGAAAGAATTATGTTGCAAGAAACATGGGCAACTGAACCGGAGCATGTTAATCTATACCAGGCATTTTATTCACTAGCCATAAAGCCCCAGAAGTTTGGTAGACCAATGGGTAGTCTTTATATATATATATATATATATATATATATATATATATATATATATATATATATATATATATATATATATATATTGTGTGTGTGTGTGTTATATATATATATATATATATATATATATCAGATTTGAGGGGATATTAAAGTATAGCCTCCTGAGAGCTACCTTGATTGCCCATGTCCTTTTCATTCCACCTGTTTTCGTTCTGCCACTGCTGGTATCCCCCGGGTATTCCCCTCTGCTCCTTGAATTGCACTGGCGTTGTCTGTGATTCCCCCAAAGCCCCACACAGCCCATAAAGTTATTTTAGTCCAGTTTGGGGCTCCTCCTTTAAACAGAGATTTCCTGCTGTGGCAAATGTACCGAGGTGCAAGCAGGGATTGCACATGCGTGGGTAGCAAATTGAAGTGCTGACTGCTCAATTTGTGGTCAATCAGAGAGCAAAACAGTGGTCCTGGCACCCCTCTTGAGCTAAATGAGGGCCAGTGACCTAAATGCAGTGGCTTAGAAGCCGTTTTGGAGTTTAAAACTAGAGTTTGGCAACCAGGTATTTTTGGGCGGCTTGTTAATATGTATAGAGCTCTCATTAACATTCATGAACTGCTGCCTGCTGCCTGGGAGGACAGTGTAATGGTGTCAGTCACAGCCAAAGTGTAGAAGATAATTAAATGAAAGTGGGATCGTTTGAAAGAGAATTGTTGGGGCTACAAGGGTGCATAAAGATATAAATACATAACTTTTTTTCTGGCTGCACCAGACTGTTGAACTTGTGGGGCTGCATAAACTGGACAGTATATTATAGTGCAGCCACCATTTTGGAAGTGCATTAGCCAATTAAAAGCCTGGATTTCAACCAACGACTCTTGGAAGTGTGAAACAGACTTGTGGGAGATTATCAGGGACAACATTTGGGTGCCTAAACTGCAACCAATTAAAATGCTTGAATTGTTTTAGGCAGCCTGAACAGCCAATCAGATTCCTTTAACTTCTGCCTTTATTTAAGAGGTACAGCTCTGAATTGGGGAGATCTGCAGAGAGTGTGGAGAGTGAGTAGCTTGAGCTATCAAGAGGCTGCTCCAAGGAGGAGCCTAGGAGAATCAACGGGGAAAGGCCTGACTCGCTTTCCAACTGGGGTTCTTCTATTTGGGACTGCCTTATAGCAGTAACCTGAATAAACCAAGGAGAGACTTTGAACTGTGGCAGAAAGCTCTGAAACATTGGGAGTACAGTCTGAGATTGTGGACCGAAAAGAAGCTCTTGGGAAGCATCTGGCCCACAGGTTGGAAGAGACTAGATGGAGGATCGAGAGGCTGGCTCAATGAATCAACTGCAATAACAACCGACCTGAAACCTACTGTGAGGTAGAAAAGTTAATGCTGTTCTTGTTAAATGTGCTGAATGTCTATTGTGGGTAAAGGCCTGATTTTCCAGTGACTGTACTGTGTTGCCAGCTGGAGGCTTCACCAGCAACAAAAAACTGAACTATGCCAGAAGTGTTCGTCTAACCTTGGGCCATTGCCAGACCTGGCCCAAGCTGACTGTACTTGCACCAGAGATGGTTTTCTCGGTGAGAGACCAGCTTGGGGATCTAGCCCCTCCACAGAGACAAATCACAGGTTGTAGCCACCTAGAGGGAAAGACTGTGAAGCAGAGATGTGTCATGCCGGCCCAGCTTTCCCATGCTCTTTGATGATCAGCAACAGGTCTTCATCTCACCAGGTCCATTCCAACTCACTGGTGTCATGAGATAAGTATGCCTGACAATCTCTTCTCTCCTATGTAATGTTCATAGTAATGTAACTTCCACATAATTGTTAGTAATGTGTCTTCTCTATGCGAACCCTTCTATAACCTCAAACTGTGAACAGTATATCTGTAAGTGAGTTTAAAAGCAGCTTTCATTTTCTTTTTATGTTACCTGCTGTAACAGGTATGTTGTTTCCTCAATAAAAAGATTAACTGCAAAAAAAAAAAAACTGGTGTCATGAGTAATCTCAGGGTAGCTCCCTGCAACCTTTTTTCTAATCGTTTTATGGTACCATCTGATTGCTTCAGCGTTTCACAGAGTTATGAAGGACAAGGCCAACCGGCCAGGATTACAAATAATCAAAGCTTTGTTTGTGCATGTTAACCACCTTTTCCTTTTTTGTCCTGGGCCCCAACAACAGCTGCAATGCTGGCCACCCCAGGGCACCAATTCTGGCCAGCCAGCATAACATTCTGGGTAACCGGTGTTGACAGACTGTTTATTTTGGGGCTAAAAGTATGTGCATAGTACCCTGAATCAAATCAGTATAGTAATCATTCATCTAAATTCATGCCCTTTCCTTGTTTACACCTCCTATAAATCTGATTTGTTGTTTCACATTTAACCTGGCTTATGAGCATATCATTAGTTGGGTTACAGTATTGAAAGTGTATACTTGCTTTCTTAACCTTGTCTGTACAGTGGTCCCAGGGAAATTGCTGAAGGCCAGACCCTGGTGATAAGTGCAGCGGTTGTGTGCATATTATTAATGTTCATTGCTGACTGTGTGTTGACTGCTGCAAAGGCTATGAGGTCACTAGGTGGGTCTGTGGGTGGTTATAGCTTCCCAGAGGGCTATACCAGGGTAGGTAGGTGCCCTCATTTATATTACTGTGGGTGGAGGCATCGAAATATTGAACCCAGTCCCCTCAACCTGTTAGGAGAAATACAGGCAGGGGTAGTAACCTTAGGGACAGCGCCATCTAGGGCTTACCAAAGTTATTGATAAAGTTATAATAGAAATGACATCATTTTAGTCATAAATTGGGGCAAACAGATGTTTGAAATCATAAATGTCTACGTCCCCCTCTCAAGAAAAAGGATGCTGCATCACAAAAAATTTGGAATGACATTTCCAAGGCGACAGATGTGGCCTTCAAAAATGTCCTGATGCTGTTTTGCTAATGGCTGGTGACTTCAATGTCAGGATTGCTAATTATGATAGTTTTGTATTATTATCATCCCAAATGAACCTGGGAGAGTGTAGGGAAAGAAAAAGCTCTGACAAATGCACTAATGGACAGGGAAAATATTTCCAGATACTGTTGGAAGATAACACGCTTCTTATATTGGATGGGAGAATAGACGAGGATTTTGAAGGAAATACAACATATTTTTCAGTAAATGGACAAATGCAATAGATTATGTAATATTCAACCCTGATAACCATATATTGTTTAAAAATATATCTATAAAAATGAGGGCAGAGAGCGACCATGCCCCCTGATGTTGGAGGTAATAAATGGAAAGAATAACGGCAATAAAATGAAACCCCTAGTTGATTCTTAGTAAGAGGGCCGAGGGGGAAGAAAAAATTAAATAGAGCAAAGATCAATGGTAATTTGGTGAGGGATATCATCAATGAATGGAGCAATAATTTAAAAGAACAAGAACCCATTTTGAGTACTTCAGCTGAACTCTTTAAACACAGTTTAGAGACCCTACATATGGAAAATAAAAACAAGATATATATGGATAGTAAGAATGAGAAAAAAGAATCTGTCAGTTCCTGGTTTGAAAGAGACTGTAAAAATGCTAAGAAAGAACTAAACAAGTTAATTAGATGGACAAAAAAGAACCCAGCCTGTAATAACTTTTCAGAATTAAACAAAGCCAGAAAGTCTTATTTAAAGTACCTGGAGGATACGTCCAGGAGGCCTTTTGTCTCTGAGATTTTTTTTTATCTCTGAGATGTGAGTTTGAATCCTTCTTCAACTTTTCCAGAAGGCATTTTGTGTGGTGGAGGATTAGCTAGAATCTTTCTTTAACTCTTTAACTGTTGCTGACTTGCCTGGAGGAGGAGTAGCTTAAATCTTGGTAACTATTTAACTGTTCCTGGCTGCTGGGGAAGGGGATTTGTTGCCCAGAAACAGAGGAGCCAATCAAGTAGGAGTTTTTAGTTTGAATCTCTCTTTAACAGTTCAAGGAGGTATTTTGTTTGTTCATTCTGCTTGCTGCTGGGAGAGACAGGAATTGTGGGTTTGAATCTCTTCCAGGAGGCATTTTATCTCTGAGATTTTTTGTGAGTTTGAATATTTCTTCAACTTTTCCAGGAGGCATTTTGTCTGGTGAAAGATTAGCTAGAATCTTTCTTTAACTCCTTAACTGTTGCTGGCTTGCCTGGTGGAGGATTAGCTTAAAGGAGAAGACTCCTGTATATTTATGATTTGGATATGTCTGATGTATTTATTATACAAATTACAACTTCATGTTGCTAGCCTTGCTTGTAGAGCAGAAAGCAGCTAACTAAAAGAAGCTACATTTTCTTGTTAATTTAAAACTTATATCTCAGCAGGAGTCAGTGTCTGTTAAGAGTAAGTAGACAGATAACTTTATTAGAAGTAGAAGGGGTCTTATTTAGGGTTAAACAAAGAAAGAAAAGAAAGAAAGTCAGTGTGTGTTCTGTGCAGGAAAGGGTACTGTATCAGCTGACTTTGCTAAATCAGTAGGAGGAAAGAGAGCTTACCTGGGGGTGTGGTTTAGACACTATAAAAGCAGGTGAGTCAAATTACAACTTCCTGTTGCTAGCCTTTTTTCTTACTAATTGCCCTTCCATCACCCACCACCCACAGCCAGTTCTACTTTTATAGCCACTGGATTTGACTGTCAATAGGAACTTCCTGTTTGGCAGTAGGAAGGAAAGGATCATAGAGAAACATTGGTTTGTCACCCTAAAGGAAAAAGTAGCTCACTCTCCCCCCCTAGCTGTTGGTGGTCTGACACTGAGCAAGGAAGAAGGAGGCTACTGAAGAATATAGGAAGTTGCTGTCCCAGAACAGGAAGGGTGAGAGTTGTGGCGAGGAGAGAATAAGCATCCAGAGAAACAGTAGAGGGACTAAAATAAGACATGATAGGGTGGTGCAGTGCAATGGCTGTGGGGTGGCAGTGTTCGGGTGACATTCTGGAGGCTGCGATGCTGCGCTGTTGCAGACACCCTCTGGTCTGAGAGGAGGTTGCCCGTCTCTAGGCTGACCTGGCTGGGACTGAAACCTCCTCCCCCACCCAGGGACCACCAGGGCCAATGCCACTACCTCAGAGGTTGCCAAGAAAGAGGAGAGGCTGGACCAGGGTGGGCTCAAGGAGGGAGAGGGTGGTAGGACAGAGTTGCATCCCTCCAGCTGTACCTCTCCACAATTCATTCACTCTTCTGGTGGATAGTGGTTCCTCTGTGGAGGCACCTGCAGTGGAGACCAAGGAGGATGCTGGGAACCTTCACAAAGGAGACCCACAGGAGGGTGGCATGGGACCCCACAGGGGAAGGAAACAACTCCTGGTGGGGGACTCAATCATTAGGGGGGTAGAAATGTGGGAGGAAGGGGAGAGGGAGGTAAGGTGCCTTCCTGGCGCCACTGGCTTGGAGGGACAGGAAGTGAATCCTCAGGATCATGGGAGGAGCTGTACAAGGGAGGGAGCTGGATGTCATTGTCCACCTAGGGACAAATTACCTGGCTAGGAATGGGATCAGAGCAGTGCAAGAGGAGTTTGTAGAGTTGGGAAGGGGCCTTAGACAAGTAGCGCATATGGTAACCTTCTCGGAGGTGCTGCCTATCTATGGCAAGGGAGATGCTAGGGCACTTCTCACCAGGGAATTCAATGAGTGGTTGAAAAACTGGTGTGGAGCTCAGGGTTTTGGCTTCATTGGGGACTGGGGAGCCACCTGGAGGGATGCAGACCTATACTGGTGCGATGGTCTGCATCTGTCCGGGGGGAACCAGGATCCTAGGTAAGAGGTTTAAATGCTTCATTGGCAAGCATTTAAACTAGCCAAGGTGGGAGGCACTGAAAAGGAGCAGGAAAATCTGAGCCTCCCCCCACAAAACATGGTGATTAGTGAGGTAAACACCAAGGTACAGAAGTTATTAGGGAGCAGAACAGATTTAAATGTAAAAAAAGGCAAAGGTAGTAAGGACAGAAATGGGGCTAAAGGGGTAAGGCTATCAAAAGTGGAGGGTGATGAGTACCAATGCCCATAGTCTGTGAACAAGCTCCCTGAACTAGTGGCCTTGATGGAAGAGGGTTGCCTGGATATTGTGGCAGTCACAGAAACATGGTACCAGAGAACCATGACTGGGATGTCAACATACCAGGATACACAATCCACAGGAGGGACAGGGAGGGTAAAAGGAGGAGGAGTAGCTCTTTATGTAAAGGAAGGGATCAAAGCAACAGAACTAAAGAGTAAACAGGGAGCAGATGAGGCACTTTGGGTCACCTGGAGACAGGAAATGGCACCACAATCCGCATGGGGTTGTATACAGACCCCATCTCAGGGAGGAAATGGACAAGGAAATGATAGAAGGCTGTCTTAGAGTGGCAGAAAAAGGGGAGATATTGTTGATGGGGGACCTGAATATGCCAGATGTTAACTGGAGCACCTTTGCTGCAGGCACATCCAAAAGCAGGGTCATTCTTGATGCCCTACAGGGGGCATGCCTCAGACAGCTAGTATTGAAACCCACTCAGGAGGGAGCACTCTTAGACCTGGTACTCTCAAATGGGGATGGAGAAAGAATCTCAGATTTAGAAGTGGGTAGCCATCTGGGAACAAGCTACCACCAAACAGTGTGGTTCACGATAAACACAGCCATACAGTCCAAGCCATACAAAAGCAAGAGTACTGGACTTTAGGAGGGCTGACTTTGGGAAAATGAGAGAGTGCCTCAGAAAAGCACTAGCAAACAGGCAAGAAGGAGGGGTGGAGGAACAATGGGGAGTGATCAAAATACCCATCACAGAGGCAACAAGTCTTTGTGTAAAGCAAATCAATAAAACACAATGAAGGAAAAAACAGCCATGGTTCTCAAAAGAGGTGGCAGGGAAGGTTAAGGAGAAAAGAACAGCATTCAGGAAATATAAGGAAACACAGAAGGAGCAGGACAGAGAACTTTATCAGTTAAAGCAGAAAGAGGCTGGAAAGGCAGTCAGAATAGCAAAGGCCCAAACCAAGGAAAGAATAGCCAATTCTGTTAAGAAGGGGGATAAGACCTTTTATAGGTACATTAGGGAGTGAAGAAAGACCAAAGGAGGGATACTGAAGCTGAATAAAGGGGAGGGAATGTGGGTAGAGGGTGACAGTGAAAAAGCAGGGATACTGAATGAATATTTCTGCTCAGTACTCACAAAGGAAGAGGGGGGGAGTTACCTAAACCAAACAAGAGAAACACTCTGAAGACGGGGGTCGATACCAGTCGATTTACAGAAGAAAGGTTTCTGAAAGAACTAATAAAATTGAAGGTGGACAAAGCAATGGGGCCTGATGGGATTCACCCAAGAATTCTAAAAGAACTAAGGGTAGAATTAATGACACCACTGACTACTTTCTTTAACAAATCATGGGAGGATGGGGTGGTACCCGAGGACTGGAGGAGGGCAGATGTGATTCCTCTTCACAAAAGTGGGAGCAGGACAGAGGCAGGAAACTACAGACCAGTTAGTTTTACCTCAGTGGTAGGAAAATGATGGAATCACTTCTGAAGGAAAGAATTGTTGAGTACCTAGAGGCTAGTGGGGCACAGGACCCAAGGCAGCATGGATTCACGATGGGAAGGTCATGTCAGATGAATCTAATAGATTTTTTGACTGGGTGACCAAAGTAGTAGACCAGGGAGGGGCTGTGGACATGGCCTACCTAGATTTTAGCAACGCATTTGATACAGTCCCACACAAAAGATTAATACACAAGATAGCCAGCCTTGGAGTGGGTCCCAAGCTGGTGGCCTGGATAAAAAATTGGCTAGACAACAGGATGCAAAGGGTAGTAGTAAATGGAGTACACAGTGAAGAATGGAGGGATACTAGTGGGGTACCGCAGGGTTCAGTACTGGGACCGGTCCTTTTTAATGTCTTTATAAGTGACATTGCAGAGGAACCGGAAGGAAAAGTATGTCTTTTGCAGATGACACAAGATCTGCAACAGGGTTGATACACCAGATGGAGTGGAAAGGATGAGAAGGGACTTGGCAAGGTTGGAGGAATGGTCAAATGTATGGCAGCTCAGATTCAATGCAAAGAAGTGCAAGGTAATGCACACGGGAAACAAAAACCCAGGGAAAGCGTACACAATGGGGGGTGAGATACTGACAACAGTAAAAATAGAAAGGGACCGGGGGGTAATTATATCAGATGACCTAAAGGTGGGCAAGCAATGTGAGAAGACAGTAAGGAAGGCTGGGGGGATACTGGGATGCATAGGAAGAGGCATCAATAGTAGAAAACAGGAAGTTGTTATCCCTCTGTACCGACAGTTGGTGAGACCCCATCTGGAGTACTGTGTGCAGTTCTGGAGACACGATCTCCACAAGGATATAGACAGAGTGGAGGCTGTCCAGAGGAGGACAACCAAAATGGTGCAGGGTCTGCACCAGAAGACATTCGAAGAAAGACTAAAGGAGCTTAATATGTATACCCTTGAGGAAAGAAGGAAGAGAGGGGATATGATAGAAACTTTCAAGTACCTCAAGGGAATTAGCAAAGTCCAAGAGGGTAGCATCTTCCAGAAAAAGAGATGTGCAAGAACAAGGGGGCACAATTTGAAGATAGAGGGGGGACGGCTCAGAGGTAATGTGAGGAAGTATTTTTTCACTGAGAGGGTTGTGAATGCATGGAACAGCCTCCCTGAGGAGGTCATGGAGTCAAGAACAGTGGGGGACTTCAAGAATGCATGGGATAGGCATAAGGCAGTCCTAGTGGGGGGTAGGAGGAAGTAAGCTGTTGGTTAACTAGGATCTGCAGCTTATCTGTTAGGTAGGAAAATGGGCAGACTAGGTGGGCCAAGCAGTCCTTATCTGCCGTCAAATTCTATGTTTCTATGTTTCTATACTTTACATCAAGTACTGTACATATGTCAATAAGAGATCAGCCATTTCTTCTGTTGCAACACATATCTAGAGTTTGAGGCTCTGACACAAGGTAGTAAAATGTCAAGCAAGCCTCCATTTACATGCAAATGAGTCACTTATAATACAGCCCCTCCCATTCCTTGATGTCACTGCAGCAACAGTGCAGAACAAAACATAAGGGTATCAATGCTGTCTATCCTGATTTTAGTTTAAGTTTGCAATGACTTAAGACAGTTCTGTCATGCAACTCACACAGGGAGTGGTACTTGTAGCCTTAATACTGCATATGTAGAGCAAATAATACATCTAATAGTATTGCATTCACAGAAAACAAGCTGTTCCTGTGTACTGCTCATTTCTCTCTGTGAGACAGTTGTAACATGTTGTGGAAAGCAGTAGACTGAATCAGTTAATCAACCAATCAACCAACCAATCAATCAATCGAGCAGTCAATCAGTCACTCTGTAGTGAACCAGGTGAACACCCTTGAGAGGATTCATTTGCAAGGTAGGCTTGAGCAGTTTCCCAAAGGATCTGAAGACTGAATTCTTCCTTTGCACATTTATACACTCTCCTTTCAGCAGCCTGAAAGTGGAGAGCTAGATCACTTACTTTATAAGGTGTATTGTTTTATATTTCAAATGCTCCTTACATCTGGGTTCTGACTGGAAATACCAAGACACAGAATACATGTGACTTGGGAGGAATGAGCCAAGCAAATAGAGTACTACAAACACTGAGACTGATTAGTTTGTTTACCTACAACAGCTAAAGTGCAGCATCTGATTTGTGAGGGACATCCTACTTCAAATGCTGGCATTACAAAGGGGGGGCTGCCACAGCTTGTTTTCAGTACCTTCAAAGTGAAGTGCTGCAGCTCTCATATCACTGCTAATGATTTATAATGGGAATGGGGTCACTGTTAAAGTCTTGGACCTGAGGGGCCATCGCAGTTCCTAAGGAGATTAGGGGAACTTGTTAAGGGTTAGAGAGTAAGGGGCTTTAGTAGGATTTGAACCATAGTTTCCCAGTTCTTGTGCCTGTGCTTTAACCACTAGATTACTGTTCTTCCATATGCTGTAGCTGATGTCCTGGTAACCTATTCTTTATTATAGCTGAACTCTTTATTGCCTTACATCAGCCATCCAGTCACTGACAGCCTAGTTACAAAGGGAAAGGGGCATTTTTGCAAGATTGTGTCTCACTGCTGCTGTCAATCAAAACAGATAATGCTAACACACACAGAACATAATAAAACAGCTATATAATGCCACTTAAGACTCTTGTTGTACCCAGAGTCATTTATTGGGTAAACTGTTTTTGCTAACAGAAACACAACTCATACAGGCACTTCCTTATAGGCATACTGTATATACTGTACATGTCAAATCAGTGCTGAATCACACTCAAGCGGTCCTAGTCCCTATGAGACCTGCACTTCAGGATGTGCACAGCACTTAAAGAGTTCCTCCATTACTCAAGTGGGGGAACCAAACATTGTGGGTTCTGTTTACTGATGGAACAGCATTTAGTACAGCATCATTATCTGTTGCTCTGATGACATCATCCTCCAGCAACATTGATGATAATATGGAGGACAAACACATTGATAACTTCTGGGGGCTGTATATTTTTATTTATAATCTGGATTTGGACAGCAGTAGGACTGCTGGCAACTAGAGAAGGAACACAACAGTTACACAAAAGGAGTTGGGAAAATATGGGTGTGAAACTATGAGAGACTTCCCCTTTAAATCATCCTTAACTGTTTTACTGTTGCTGGCTTGCCTGGAGGAGGATTAGCTTAAATCATTCTTTAACTGTTCCTGGCTGCTAGGGAAGGGGATTCTTTGTCCAGAAACAGATGAACCAATTAAGTAAGAGTTTTTAGTTTGAATCTCTCTTTAACTGTTCAAGGAGGCATTTTGTTTGTTCATTCTGCTTGCTGCTGGGAGAGGTAGGAGTTGTGAGTTTGCATCTCTTCCAGAAGGCATTTTGTCTCTGAGATTTTTTTTTGTGAGTTTGAATCTTTCTTCAACTTTTCTAGGAGGCACTTTGTCTGGTGCAGGATTTGCTAGAATATTTCTTTAACTCTTTAACTGTTGCTGGCTTGCCTGGATGAGGATTAACTTAAACCTTTCTTTAACTGTTTAACTGTTGTTAGCTGCTGGGAGAGCGGATTCTTTGCCAAGAAACAGAGGAGCCAATCAAGTAGGATTTCTTAGTTTTAATCTCTCTTTAACTGTTCAGGGAGGCATTTTGTATGTTCATTCTCCTTGCTGCTTAGAAAGGCAGGAGTTGTGAGGTTGAATCTGTTCCAGGAGGCATTTTGTCTCTGAGATTTTTTGCCCTATCACCCACCCCCATCTCCACACATCATTAAATGCTTAGTTAGTTGGGAGGAGCATATAAGCTCTGCCCAGGGACTGGCTGATAGCTAAAGAGCAAATAAAATCAAAAGGAGGAGGAGCTGCTGATTATATTATGTATGTGGACATTTGTACATTTAAACTGCATGATCTTGTCAACTTCACTCTGTTAGGAATAGAAAAGTTTGACAGGGGCACAGAGCAGAAAGGAGCAAAGACCACGGAAACATATCAGGGTCATAGACAAAGAAACTTTGTAAAAGGGAAAGAGAGTGTAAAAACACTAAAAGAGAGTAGGATCATACTTAAGGAGTAAGTAGGATGGTGCAAAGTGTGGTGCAGTGCAATGGGTGTGGAGCAGCAGTGTTCAGAAGAACTTTCTGGGAACTATGGTGCTGCCCCATTTGTAGGCACCTCTCTGGGCTGAAGGAGGAGATTACCAGGCTTCGAGTGCAGTTGCCAGGAGTACTGGGGACCTTTACCCCCACTAAGAGACCACCATACCACCAGCCACTGCCACATAGGAACCTCACTCAGAGGCCTGGATGGACCATGGTAGGCTCTGGGAGATTGCAGAAGGTGGAGATCAAGCACCCAAACACACACACACACACACACACACACACACACACACACACACACACCTCAGAACTTTATAAATTAAATCAAATAAAATGTCCTGTGCTCCACTTATGGCACAGCCTGTGAGACCCTGCCCCCAAATGTCCACAATATCTCTCTTCCCCTCCCCTTGCACACACTCTCTCTTGATAATCATTCTTCTTTTATTTTCCCTTCCCACTGCCATATGTTGCACTTAGTAATCTCCCACCCATTGCTCTCTGTCTTGGAATGGCAGCAGCTCTGTCTCATTAAATACCATAGTATTGCGAAAGTGCAAACTGGGGTACACTGAAGGAGCACACGCTGCTCAGATGCCCTCTCACCTCTGACATCAGCCTCCCAAGCCAGTCACATGACTAGCCTGCAGTGTGGGAGGCTGGAAGCCTAAAGAAAAGGAAAAAAAGTTGAAGATCCAAGCCAAAGCAGTAGTGTTTGGTTCGAGTCTTGCCTAAACTGAGCCACATGTGTTTGAAGTGGCTCAGTTTCGCTAGGATGGATTTGGCCCATCCCTAGTTATTACCTACTGTATGCAGTATAAATCAATACAAATTAGTTGCATTTGTTCTTTTTTAACTAAATCTCCTTTCAAGAAAGAAAGGAAATTAATTACAAATAACAACATTTAATCATGAGGAAGAAGTGCAGAGACATAAAAGAAAGCAAATGTAACATTATGGTAAAAAAGTCCCCTGACTCCAGGTTAATGTGAGCTGTGGTGTTCCGTGAGGGTTGAAATGATTCTTTTTGGCAGCATTGGCATTACTCTAACTTTGGTGGTCCACAGGAAGGGTAACATCAATGCTGTATGTTCTGCAACAACAAGAAAAAATCCTGCCCACTGATTGGTCAGTCGCCACCTTATACAGTACAGTTATCTCAGAACAACATCATTGTATTAAGATCCAGCACACACATGACCTTTTCGCCTGTAAACACAAACTACATTAGTCCACACAACTTCCCAATCAAGTTGCATGTCATGCCCCCACACAAAAAAACGTTCACTTTGAGTTTAGCATTACTCAACCAATTTGTTACATTTCTTTTTCACGGCAGCCTTATTAACAGACCATAGCTCCATGTGGATTCAAAATGAATGACCTGAATTTGAAAATGACAGCATGCGCCAGTGCTGTCCCAGTCTTCCCCTGCTCTGAGTGCTTATATTGAGCTTCAGTTCCCAATTGCTAGCTTGTATTTGTACTCGTATTTAAATTTAAAAAAAGAAAGTAAAACTAAGGCTGTCATGATCTCCGCACACTGCTTAGACCCACCAAATATTTAAGCACACGTGTTCACATACTTCACTTACCTTGGCAATCGCTGGCTTCAGTTACAAGTCCCGCTACAGACAGGGTGAGAAATGGGGGGATGGGGGGCCTCACATTTTGGGTCTTGGACACACTCTACCTGAAACCTGCAGCCCAACCTCCTGAGTAGTGACATCCCAACATGACACACAACCTGTCATGCATTATTGCTTAACTGAGCAATCATTTAAACCCCCAAGAGATACCACACCACACCACACATTCAGCAAGAGTAAGGTAATATTTTTACCCTGATTTCACATTTCCCACCTGTGAGGTTTTGTGCTTCAGCCCTAACTGATGTAAAAACATAGTTGTTGCAGTGAATCTGTCTCTGTCTCTGTCTCTCCTCTCTCTCTCTCTCTCTCTCTCTCTCTCTCTCAATCTTTCTATCTACCTATCTATCTATCTATCTAATCTGTCTATCTGTCTTCCTGTCTGTCTGCTATCTGTCTATCATTATACTATAGGTATACAAATATGTTTGCAATATAAAAATGTATAGCTATAAGTAAGTATGTAGTAATGTATTTGTCAAGTGCTGTACAACAAAACAACTATGATACAAATTTAATAAAATCAGAGAAACTATCTGATGCTGTGGCAGGCCTAAAATGCACAGTAGATATTTTTGATATCTACATCTTAGATGTGTCGCAGCCTAATATCTACAGTACAGCTCTTAGCTGCATCATCGGCTACTTTCTATTATCTCCAATCATCATAGGTTCCACACACTGCCCTGACAGTTTTAACCCTACCAGAAATAACATTTTACCTAACTGCTCACCGTCACTCACTATTACCAATTGAAATAAATGACATTTCCCTGTGGTAGGTTTTGGTTATGTGTTACTGCAAGGTTTTGATATTTGTATGCGTTTATCTAGGAGACATATTCAGTTCTCCAGCTTTGCCATGAAAGGGCAGATGCTGATGCTGCTTTCTTATAAGAGGCACGCCTTACTACTTTTGTTTTGCATTTATTATGTCTTTTGTATTGTAATTCTGTTTGTACTGATGCATCAGGTGCAGCTGCAAAAGAGGTTTAGCCCTGTTCTTCTCCAAGTGAAAAAAAAAAAGAACTAATGAGCAGTGTTGGGTAAGTTACTTTTTCTATTACTTTCATTATGTTTGGGAACTTGTTCCAGGAAGCTCTGTGCGGTCACTAGCAAGGATGGAGAGGTACTAGAAAAAGTAATACACCTTACAATTATAGTTACTTATGTCTTTTTATACAAAAACAATACAAAACCAATAAATAACTATAAAAGATTACATTTTTTGAAAGTAATACATTAGTTACTAGTTACTTTCAAATAAATGTAATCAGTTACAGTTACGTATTTCTTTTGTATAAAAAGACATAAGTAATTGTAACTGTAAGGTGTATTACTTTTTCCAGTACTTTTCCATCCTCCATCCATCCACTTGCTAGTGACTGCACAGAGCTTTCTGGAACAAGTTTCCAAAAGTAATAGAAAGTAATAGAAAAAGTAACTTACCCAACACTGTTAAAGAGGCAGCCAAACTGCACAGATAAGAAATGTACTTTTCACTGGAAAGACAGAAAGCAGTGCCATCAGGCTAAGAAGCATGTGCTGCCGTATTGAAACTCCAGTCTGGTTGTTGTTGAATTCCCTAGTGAATAATTTGGATTATTACCTCCATCTAGGGGCTGGTAGCATAGCCTAGAAGCTAGAGTAATGAGCTGTGAATGAGCTTGGCATGTCCAACAGACCTGGGTTTGAGTCCCACAACTGCCACTTGCATACTTTGTGACTCTAAGCAAGTCACTTAACCTCCCCAGTGCATCTGGGTCACCCCTGAAAACAGGCCCTTGTGTCTAGTGGGCCTTACCTGGTTACCAAAGAATAAAAGAGAACTTTTGGGTCTAATCATAGGTTTCATGGTCTTACTTTGTATTGTGGATCAGTTAGATAATCTTCTTTCTACAAATTATGTTTTTTGTGAAATTGTTTGCAGCCAATGGCATGTTGTGTTATTTCATAGATACTACATGCAAGAACATTCTGATGTTTGTTTTATTTAGGATGAAATTCTGTGAATAACTAAGTGAACTCAAAACAAAACAACTGGCCTCACCTCTAAAAATATCAAATGTGTTAAATGATGTAGAAAGTTAGCAAAACGGAGTACCACTCAGGGAACTAAACTGAGTAATCAAAAAAAAAAATTCACGTTGAGGTTTACTGGAAAATGACTGTCTGTAGAGCACTGACTAAGGTGCAAACATTCCAACCAAAATAATCAATTCAAGCCACTTACCAGAGTTATTATTTTTTATCAGTGGCTAATGCTTGCTGTCTCTGTGCTTTTGCCCCACAGAGAATGGATTATAGCTTGGAGATGCTGAGCTATTTGTTTGAGCAGTCAGTCCATTTATAACTATTACTGGGTACCATGCAAATAATTAAGACCTATGAGAACAGTCCGTGAGTAGTTCTGAGAAGACTGCCTGCTACAGCAGGCCAAGAGCAATTACCTTTGTAGCTACAGTACAATTTCTGCAATTAGTTATTCTGCAACTGGTAGGGGAGTTGTGCAGCAATGCAAGATGTTTTTTTCTTACAGTAACATTTATGGTGTTTAAAAAAATGCATTCATCTCATTAAACAGAAAGGTTTATTAGCATAGAAGAACACTGTAACTGCTTTCAATCCTCCCACTGTGTCCCACTCTCACATTAAACTATACTTTCTTTCTTTCTTTCTTTCTTTCTTTCTTTCTTTCTTTCTTTACTTAGAGCTATCATGTCTTACTGAATAGAAACATCAGATATCAAATTACTGTGAGATGAAAAATTCACAAGTCTTGTGGTGTTTCATGATATCTAGAAGGTAAATGCACCCCCCCCCCATCAGCAGTATTCAAAACTAGCTAAAACCAACATATTACACAAGCAAAATATGACTAGCCATCCTGAGGTGACTACTAGTGATTTAAAGCAGTTATTTAGTTATTTCCAGTATGAGTAGATTTGGCCCAACTTGTTTCTAAAACTGTTAACTCATCAAGCTGCTGAGCAGTTATGTCTGGAATTTTAACAGCCTTAATGTTGCCATTATAATTGCGAATGGTGAAGGCAGATGATGAATGATGACTTATTGCAAAAATAACCTCTAGCATTCCTAAAAGGGACAAACATTTCAGCTTTGTGGGCTTTTGTTCATTTATTGGTCCAGTGACGAACCATTTGTTGTTCTGATTAGGCATCAGATTACACCCATTAAAATGTTTAGAAATAAAAATGCAATCCAAAATGCAATTTAGGGAATCACCCTGACTCCTCCTCTCTCCCTCTGTGGTTTTTCTTAAAGGGGAACAGTCATCACTAACTACCCCACACCCAAGTGTGGGGCTGGTCCCAATTTGCGCTTAGTGCACAAAAACATTTTTTTACTTGCTGTTTACTGCAATAAAGTACATTATATCAAGCTGATTCTGCTGATTTCAAAGCTGGCAAGCTGAGAAATCCCCGAATCCCCTGCAGCTGAGATCAGAGCTGGGATGCTGCAGTGGGAAATTGAATAGATTGCAGTGCATATTAGAGTTTTTATAGAAACATAGAAACATAGAATTTGACGGCAGATAAGGACCGCTTAGCCCACCCAGTCTGCCCATTTCCCTACCTGATGGATAAGCTGCAGATCCTAGTTAACCAGCAGCCTACTTCTTCCTACCCCAACCCCCTAGAATTGCCTTATGACTGTCCCATGCATGCTTGAATTCCACCACTGTTTGTGACTCCACAACCTCCTCTGGAAGGCCGTTCCATACATCCACCACCCTCTCTGTGAAAAATACTTCCTAAATTACCTCTGTGCCACCCCTTCTATCTTCAAATTGTGCCCTTGTTCTTGCACACCTCTTTTTGAAAGATGCTACCCTCTTGGACTTTGTTGATTCCTTGAGGTACTTAAAAGTTTCTATCATGTCCCCCTTTCCTCCTTTCCTCGAGGCTATACATATTAAGCTCCTAGTCTCTCTTCATATGTCTTCGGTGCAGACCCTGCACCATTTGAATGCCCTCTCTGGACAGCTTCCATCCTATCTATGTCTTTGCGGAGACTGGGTCTCCAGAACTGCGCCAGTACTCCAGATGGGGTCTCACTAGCTGTCTGTACAGAGGGATAATAACTTCCTGTTTTCTACTGGTGATGCCTCTCCCTATGCATCCCAGTATCCCCCCAGCCCTCCTTGCTGCCCTCTCACATTGCTTGCCCACCTTTAGGTCATCTGATATGACTACCCCCAGGTCCCTTTCCATTTTTGTTGTTGTTAGTATCTCACCCCCCATTGTGTACTCTTCCCCTGGGTTTTTGTTTCCCAGGTGCATTACCTTGCACTTCTTAGCATTGAATCTAAGCTGCCATACATTTGACCATTCCTCTAACCTTGTCAAGTCCCTTCTCATCCTTTCCACTCCACCTTGTGCATCAACTCTGTTGCAGATCTTTGTGTCATCTGCAAAGAGACATACTTTCCTTCCAGTCCCTCTGCGATGTCACTTATAAAGACATTAGAGGACTGGTCTATACTGAACCCTGCATGCCCCTACTAACCTCCCTTTTTTCAGAGTGGACTCCATTTACTATTACTCTCTTGTCCTATTCTACAGCCAATTCTTTACCCAGGCTGTCATCTTGGGACCCACTCCTGGCTGGCTAACTTGTATATTAATCTTTGTGTGGGACTGTGTCAAATGCCTTGCTAAAGTCTAGGTAGGCCATGTCCACAGCCCTCCCTGATCAACTACTTTGGTCACCCAGTCAAGAAATCTATCAGATTTGTCTGACATGACCTTCCCGCTGTGAATCCATGCTGCCTTGGGTCCTGTGCCCCTCTGGCCTCTAGATATTTAACAATTCTTTCCTTCAAGTGATTCCATCATTTTCCCTACCACTGAGGTTAAACTAACAGGTCTGTAGTTTCCTGCTTCTGCCTTGCTCCCACTTTTGTGAGGGGAATCACATCTGCCCTCCTCCAGTCCTCGGGTACCACCCCATCCTCCCATGATTTGTTAAAGAGGGTAGTCAGTGGTGTCACTAGTTCTACCCTTAGTTCTTTTAGAATTCTGGGATGAATCCCATCAGGCCCCATTGCTTTGTCCACCTTCAGTTTTAAGAGTTCTTTCAGAACCCTTTCTTCTGTAAATGGGCTGGTATCAACTTCTATCCAGAGTGTTTCTACTGTTTGTTTAGGTACCTCCCGCGCTTCCTTTTAAATACTGAGCAAAAATATTTGTTGGTATCTCTGCCTTTTACAGTCACCCTCTGCCCAACCTCCTCCCTTTATTAAGCCTCACTATCCCTCCCTTGGTCTTCCTTGCTCCCTGATGTACCTATAAAGGTTTTATCCCCCTTCTTAACTGAGTTGGCTGTCTTTTCCTCGGTTTGGGCCTTTGCTGTTCTGACTGCCTTCCCAGCTTCCTTTTGCTTTAACTGATACAGTTCTCTGTCCTATTCCTTCTGTGATTCCTTGTACTTCCTGAATGCTTTCTTTTTCTCTTGAACCTTCACTGCCACTTCCTTTGAGAACCATAGTGGTTTCTTACCTCATTTCGTTTTGTTTATTTGCTTTACACAAAGGCTTGATACCTCTGTGATGACAGTTTTTATTATTCCCTATTGTTCTTCCACCCCTCCTTCCTGCCCATTTGCTAGTGCATTCCTTAGGTACTCACCCATTTTGACAAAGTCAGCCCTCCTAAAATCCAGTACCTTTGTCTTTGTATGGCTTGACTCTATTGCTGTGTTTATTGTGAACCATACTGTTCGATGGTCACTAGTTCCCAGATGGCTACCCACTTCTACATCTGTGATCCTCTCTTCATCTCCATTTGAGAGAACCAGGTCTAAGATTGCTCCCTCTCGAGTGGGCTCCAATACTAGTTGTCTAAGGCATGCCCCTGTAGGGCATCTAGAATAACCCCACTCTTAGAAGTGGCTGCTGCAACTGCACTCCAGTTAACATCTGGCATACTCAGATCACCCATCAGCAATATCTCCCCTTTTTCTGCCATTCTAAGTATACTTTCTATCATTTCCTTGTCCATTTCCTCCCCCTGAGAAGGGGGTCTGTATACAACCCCTGTGCGTATTGTGGTGCCATTGCCGGTCTCCAAATTTACCCACAGTGCTTCTTCTCCTCCCTGTTTACCCTTTTGTTCTGTTTGCTTTGATTCCTTCCCTTATGTAAGAGCTACTCCTCCTCCTCTTTTACCCTCCCTGTCCCTCCTGTAGATAGTGTATCCTGGTATGTTTATATCCCAGTCATGGTTTTTTGTACCATGTTTCTGTGACTGCCACGATATCCAGATGTTCCTCCTCCATCAAGGCCACTAATTCAGGAAGCTTGTTACTCAGACTACGGGCATTGGTACTCATTGCTCTCCATTTTTTGATGACTTTACCTTCTGTTGCAGCATCCCCCACTGACCTTTCTACCTTGGTCTTTTTCTCATTTAGTACCCTGTTTTGTAGGGAGAGGCTGGGATTTTCCTGCTGCTTATCAGTGCCTCCCCCCTTGACTAGTTTAAAAGCTTGCCAATGAAGCATTTAAACTGATTGCTCAAAAGACTTGTTCCCTTCCTGGACAGATGCAGACCATCCTTCCAGTATAGGCTGGTGTCCCTCCAGGTGGAATCCCAGGTGCACTGACCTTTTGTTTGCTGGTCCTGCTGTCATCCCAGGGCTAAATACAACCACTAAACTTCATCCTGGGGGAACAGTGGGACTGGTAAACATATGATCTAAGCTTATAAAATCTCTAACACCCACTGCAGGCTTTGAATCTCCTGCTGCTGCAGTCCTGCTCTTATGTCAGCTGCAGGAGGTTCTGGGATTTCTGTTTACAGCAAATGTCAGCTTGGTAGTCAGCAGAATCAGCCTGACACAATCTATTATACTGCAGTAAACAGTAAGTAAAAACTGTTTTTGTACACAAAGTGTAGACGAAGACCAGCTCCACACTTGAGTATGGTGCTCTTAGTGCTGACTATGCCCGCCTATTTACTTGTATGTTTATTTACTTATTTGTTAACTGGCTGGGTACACTGATCCCAGTGACTGTTTTCAGGCACAACCTGGGCCATAAAGGCGGCACAAACAAGATAAAAACAAAAACAAGTATATGAGATACAAGGTGCGGTAGGTTTTTATAAAACATTAGTTCTATAAGACAAAGGTGCAGTAAATAATGACTGGGTAGAATACACAGAGTCTTTGTTGCAATGCAGTGCCTAACATATGTTAACACGGTAAAAAACAAATTCCAGAGTATCTGTGGAACCCCAGCTGACACAGAAATACAGGGAGTAAGGGGAGAGCAGGTGTCCCGCCCATGGGACATTTTAGGCATGAAGTAGGTCTTGAGGCATGATTTAAATTGGGGATGTGATCCCAGGGTCCATAATAAGTTGTTCCAAAGATTCAGGGCAGCTGGGAAGAAGAACTTCTGGTTGATACATGTCATAACTTGTGGGCACTCAGTAGTGGGATGGAGGAGGACCAGAGGCCTCAATAGCAGGGATTTGTCTTGAGTACATCCAAACAGGAAAGTCAATGCACTCTTTACCTCATAGGAACAAACTACTCATCCAGGCAAATGAACAGTATCAATTCGTAGTTTACTAACTTAAAGACTGGATAGAGGTCCACAGAAAATCACTCTAAGCTTTCCCCAGTGCTTCAACTCACAAGGAGTCTTCCTCAGGGGGTGTAGCTTATTGGGTACAGCTCTTTTTCCATGATGGATTTGTCAATAAGACAGCATACTGTAGGAGGTAATCCCAATTGACCTGAGAGGGAACGCAGCCTAGGGCCTGGTAGAAGGCAGAGTCATGCATGCAGTAAGGGGCCATCAGGACAACTCTACGGATAATGTTATAGGTTTTGTTGAATCTGGATAGGCAGGAGGGTGAGGTGTGTGTGTAGATTGGTGGACAGTAGTCCAGCAGGGGGAGTGAGGTGCCCTGGCAATGATGAGTCTTACCTCAGGGGTAATAAATCCTTGAGCCAATAGCCAGCTCCTATTCACTGGTTCACATGCCTGACCGTTAGACCAATGAGGTCAGAACATGTCAGGGAGGGGTCAAGGGTGACTCCCAGATATTTAAAGGTGGTCACTAACTCAAGGACTGATCGGTCAGGGGACATGATGTGAAGTGGGGTAGGATCACCTGTCCACCTCGTTACTTTGGGTTTTGAACCAAATGCATTGTTTTTGTCTTCCGGGCATTTACCAAGAGTTGGTTGGCAAGGAACCAGTTAGAGGCTGTGCCAAAATTGTCCATGAATGTGGATTACAGTTCAGCTGGGATCTTCACACTGTGGAAGAGGATAAGCTCATCAGCATACCATAACAAGCTGCTTGTGATGCCATCATTGAGGAGTGTGTTAATAAACAGGGAAAACAAGATGGGTCCAAGGACGGATCCTTGTGGGATCCCAGTTAGGACTGCCCTGGTGCTGGAAATTGCCCCTATCCTGGGCAAGCCACCTGGGTTCAGTCCAAAAGGTAGTCACAAAACCAAGCTGTGGTCACAGCACAGCACCAGAACTGCTCAGCTTGGCTAACAGGATGTTGTGGTCCACCAGGTCAAAGGCCTTAGTGAGATCCACAAAGATGGTGCTGGTTAGCTTGCTTTTATCCATGCCTCTGAAAACATGGTCAGTGAGGCAAGCTAGGGCAGTGGTTGTGCTGTGTCCTTTTCTAAAGTCATGTCGCTGGGAAGAGAGGAGACTGTGAGTGGACACATGGACTGAAATTTGCGGAAACATAACCTTTTTGAGGATTTTGCTTAAGTGGGAGAGTATGGAAATGGGGCAGTAATTGTCAATGAGGTTAGGGTCATGGACTTGAAAATGAGGATGGCTCTAGCTTGCTCCAGTTGGGGGGGGGTACAGAGGAAGCAGTAAGGGACAAGTTAAACAGTGTAGTCAGCAGTGTGGCAATAACATGGGAAACCAGTTTTAGAATTCTTGAGCAAAGGCCATCGCTGCTGGCACTACCTTGGTTGGGGATGGTCTTGAGGAACTTGCAGATTTCCTGTGGCAGATGACCATAAAGTGAAAAAGTGGGACACTATGGTTGTTGGTGACTTGGTCAATATGACAATGGGTGGGGTCCATGGGAGAAAGCTTAGCAAGGTAGTCAGACAGGTCTGAGAATGTGGTGTTAAGGGCTTTGGCTACTTTGGCCGGGTCAGTTAATGTTCCTGTCCCAGTTTCCAGTTAAATGGCATTTTGTTTTGTCTCAGGAGTGGTTAGGAAATTTACTGCTGACCAGAAAGTTTCTAAGTTTCTACGTTTGAAGGTTTTAAGGTGCTCAGCTTTGCATGATTTAATCTTGTTTTCGCAGAGATTACACAGGAGTCTTTAATCGTTCCAGTGGGAGAGGAAGGGGTAGCTTTATGTGCTGCCCATTTGGCAACCCTCTCCTTCATTTTTTGGAGGAGGTCTTTGGAAAGCCATCTAATATTTCCACCCACACTCTCTGGGTGGTAAGTGGGAAGCACTTGTCCTGGATAGCAGTTAGGGCTGAGGCGAGAAAACCCAGGGCTGAGTTAACATCAAACAACATGTGCAGGACTAGCTAATTGACTGCTCTTAAATCACAGAACAGGTGAGGTGCATCTAACGTTGAAAAATGTCTGAATGTCTACAATTTAGGGGGAGAGTATAGCGGTTTGGAGGACCAAATGCAGAAAGTAGGGGAATGGTCACTGAGGAGTCAAATAGGACTCCTGCATGTAATACCCTATCTTCACAGTTAGTATCCAGTCTAGGGGGGAGTGGTTTGAGGATCAGATATTTTGGAGGGTGGGGATGGTAAGGACTTGGGTGAGACTGAACTGTTTTAGCATTTCACAACACTCTGTTTGGGTGCTATGCAGCAAGTTCAGATAGACATCTCTCAGCAGTAGGATCTCCCTGGAGGGAAAGCAATGACTGACACCATCCAGTAAATGTGATAGGCCAGTTATACCACCTTTTGGGGGATTACAGCAGCAGCCAATATATATATATATATATATATATCTATATATATATGTATTTTTTTTTAACAGACCCAAGAGTCGTTTTGGTAATACTGTAATGCATTTGTAAGCTGAGCTACTAGGTGTGCTATAAGAGGGGATGGTTGCACTTAGAGGGTTTTTGAAATAAAAAAGCACTCCAGTATCTTTTTTGTCCCCTGGTCTGTCATGTCTTATAATGGTGAAACCATCTGGGTTGCAGTTGGAGTCATGAGTGGTAGGCTTAAGCTATGTTTCCGTGATGCTTATAACATCAGGGTTGTATAGGAAAATCCATGACTCCAGCTCAGCAGATTTGGATGGGAGGGTATATACATTGATATGCACAATTTTTAGGCCATGCATGCTTGTCCAGATGGGATTGCTGTGGATAAGGGGTGAGGTAAATGAGCATGGGTTGATTTTACAACCCCAGCTATAAGTAATAACATTAGAGGGAAAAGATGCATGGGGATGCATGTGGTGGTTAGGGGGAACCCAGAAAAGGTTAATGAGGTTATGGAAGGGAGATAGTACGGTGCAGTGATTAGGGAGGCAGTATGGTGCAGTGGTTCAAGGCTCTGAGCTACAAATCTGGAGACCTGAGTTTGAATCCCACAGCCCCCACTTGCATACTGTGTGACCCTAAGCAAATCAATTAACTTTCTGTGCTCCCAGGTCGCACCTGTAAACAAGCTTTCAGCTTACTGTGCCACTCCTGGTTAAACAAAAAAAAAAAAAAAAAAAGCATCCAGGAGGCAACTCTTTCTTTTCTCCAAGAGGTCAGGAGTTGTAAGGAATTAAAGCAGGACCTCTAACACTCTGATTAGGGCAGGTGCAAGGTCTGTCTGTCAGTAAATTGTGAGAGAGCATTTTGGTCAGCATGTGACCACATGATTTAGAGGTCATGAAGAGACCCGCTAGGAGGGAGCTGATTAGCAGGATTGCTGCAGGATGGTTAATTTCACTTGCTGAGCATGCCCAGCGGAAGCTATTTGAGCATTCTGCACAGGTAGATGGTATCAGGTGTTTACCAGGACTAACATCACATCCATTAAGAGGTTGTCAGTGGGCAGTGGCCTCAGTTAGTCAGAAGCTAGGAAAGTGGCTTTTCATAAAATGGGTGTTTACTCATCTGGTAAAGTTGATTGTGTTGGTTGACATCCATGGCACTCCAGACATTATCTCATGGGTTTTAGCCCACCTGATAGGCTAGTGATGCACATGACTCTAGGATCATATTTCTACTATATCCAGGTCCCAGAAACCCCTGCTCTCCAGTTTGAATCTTCCAAAGCTGAAATTAAGGTTATTACAGACAAATACCAAGAAGAGGAAAGAAACAATGATCATACTGTATGACAAAAAAAGTGCGAGCGAGTCGAATGTAGATCAGCTCATAGGTTTTAACTTTATTTCCTGTTAGTACAGACTAAACTCAGCCCCTAGCAGGCCGACGATGGACATCCTGGATGTAATTTGAGAAGGTATGCAATCAGTTAACTTCATTCCCTACATTGTCCTGTAGTTTCTGATCGCGTCTGAACACTGTGTCGGGAGGGTCGTGGAGTGCCATGGATGTCAACCAACACAGTCACCTTTACCAGGTGAGTAAACACCATTGTGATTGGTTGACCATCCATGGCACTCCAGACAACCTCATGGGTAGAGAAGCAGCAGTACTGTACCCGTGGGAGGGAGACAGAGTGGTTCAGGAGTGAGAGGAAGGTTACGGCAGCCGCTAGTACCTGTGTCTCAAAGGTTGGTTGCAAGTGGTACAGCTGCTCCAGGCGATAATGCCTGGCAAAGGTGTGTAGGGATGTCCACGTGGCTGCCTTGCAGATATTTTCCGCTGAAACATTGGCCCTCTCCACCCAGGAGGTAGCTACTGCCCTGGTAGAGTGTGCCTTAATGCCGGGGGGATGTCAATTGTTTCGATTTGTAGGCCTCCTGAACGGTCAGCCGTAACCAGGCTGCAATGGTTGTCTTGGAGGCTGCTTTTCCCTGTCTCTGTCCCTTGTGGTGATGAACAGCCTCTCAGTCTTGCGCAGAGGTTGTGTCCTAGCTATGTATGTGGACAGGGTGGAGCCTACGTCTAAGTGTTGAGGGACGGCCTTGTCTCCCGAGTGAGAGTCTCCCGTGAATGTGGGTAATTCGATGGGTTGTTCCCTATGGAAGGTGGAGGAGACCTTTGGTTGAAACGCTGGGACAGTGCGTAGACACACCACACGTGGGGTGAAAACAGTGTAGGGTTCCTTGCAGGACATTGCCCCTAATTCACTGATCCTGCATGCTGAGCATATTGCCACTAGGAAACAGGTCTTCAGACCTACCCAGAACAGGTCCACAGCCTGTAGTGGTTCGAATGGGGCTGTGCAGAGGGAGTCTAGAACCAGAGGAAGGTCCCAGGGAGCCACGGACAGGTGTATACGGGGTCGTAGAATCTCGACCGCCCTTAGGAAGCACAGTGCATCCGGGTGGGCCCCAGGACTGTGGCCACCTATGGGCCCGATGGCTGCTTCTATGGCCGACAACTGCACTCTAAGGAATGAGTGGGCCAATCCCTTATCTAGTCCTTGTTGAAGGAATAACAGGATGGTAGCCATGTCTGTGCACTCCAGATCTGAGCCCCGGTCTCGACACCACCTGGTAAATACCGCCCACTGCCTGCCATAAGTGGAAGTGGTTGAGGAACACCTGGACTGTAGTATCGTGGAGATGACCAAGTCGTGATAACCCGCGTTCATCAGTCTTCTCCTCTCTGGAGCCAGGCTGTGAGTTTTAGGGTCCTGGGACTCGGGTGCAGAATCGGACCCTGGGTCAGCATGTCAGGTCTGTAGGGCAGTCTGAGACTGTTCAGTGCCATTGCCAGGACCGTAGCAAACCATGTCCTCCGTGGCCAGTAGGGTGCCACTAGGATGATGGTCTGTCGGGAAGAACGGATCTTGGCGAGGACTTGTGGAAGTAAGGGGGATGGGAGGAAAGAGGTAGGCGTTGTCCCAGAGCCAGGGTTGTGACAAGGCATCGATTCCCTGAGACTGGCTCTCCCTGTACCTCAAATAGTAGCTCTGGACCTGTGCGTTTTGTGCCGAGGCCATGAGGTCCATGGAGATGGGGCCCCAGGTGTCCTGAATCAGTGTGAAGAGACTGGGGTGTAGATGCCACTCCCCGGGGTGGACTTGTTTTTGACTGAGCCAGTCTGCCCGGGTGTTGAGCTTCCCGGTGAGGTGAACTGCACCGAGATGGGAGAGGTGGAGTTGTGCCCAGTTGAGGACCTTCGCTGCTTCTCTCAGCATAGCTGTGCTGCTGGTACTGCCTTGCTTGGAGATGTAGGCCACCGTGACTTGGTTGTCGGAATGTATCAGTACCGACCGTCCGGAGATGGCAGTCCGGAAGGCAATGAGGGCGTGGTAAACTGCCCGCATTTCTAGGATGTTGATGGACAATCGGGATTCCGAGGGGGTCCACCAGCCCTGTGCTGTTCTGCCGCATAGGCAAGTGCCCCAGCCCAGGAGGCTGACGTCGGTCTCGATGGAGACCTGGTATGCTGCTTCCAGCAGGGTTCCCCTGGTCAGGTTGGTGCGAACTGTCCACCAAGTCAGTGATTTTCTCATGGATGGTGGTAACAGAAGTGTCACCTTCAGGTTGTGCTCGTTCGGAGCTCCCCAAGCGAGGACGTACGACTGTAGTGGTCACATGTGCCACCTGGCCCAGGGGACCAGGTCTATGCAGGATGCCATGTATCCTAGTAGCTGGGCTAGGCTCACCATGGACGCCTGATGGGAGTTGTGCAATTGGCATGCTAGCCTGCTCAGGTTGAGAACCCTTGCCTCGGATGGCTTCGCCCAGCCTTTTGCTGTGTTGATGCTTGCCCCTAGGTGCTCTATTTGTTGGGTGGGCACCAGGTGGCTCTTTTCTAGGTTTACCACTCAGCCGTGCACCTTGAGAGCCCATAGGGCAAGGGTGGTGTGTTGCAGGGAGCGTTTCTTGCTTCTCGCCTGGATCAGCCAGTCGTCGAGGTAGGGGATAATATCGAGGCCCTGCTCCCGGAGTCTGGCCACTAGTACCACCGAAACTTTGGTGAACACTCTTGGCACTGAAGTAAGCCCGAAGGGTAGCACCTGGTATTGGAAGTGCTGACCTAGAATATGGAATCTGAGGTACTGTCTGTGTTTTGGTCTGATGGGGATATGGAGGTAAGCGTCCCGGAGATCTATGGACGTCAGGAAGTTGCACACACGAATGCTGCGTAGGGTGGATCTTAGTGTGTCCATCTTGAACCTTTGAGGGACCACGTGTTGATTGAGGTGTTTGAGGTCCAGAATGGGGCATAATTCACCAGTTTTCTTTGGAACGAGGAAAAAAATGGAGTAGACCCCCAACTTGTGTTCCTGTGGTGGCACGGGCTGTATTGCCCTGTTGTGGATGAGGTTCCACAGGATGTGCTGCACCTGATGGGCCGTGGCCCTCTTTTTGGTGATTGGTGAGGTGATGAATCTGTGTGTCAGGGGGGTCTGTGATAGTTCTATTGAGTAACCCCTTGACATGACCTCGAGAACCCACTTGCCCGAGGTGGTGTGAAGCCACTGATGTAGGAAGAGAGAGAGACAGTCTCTGGCCCACCGGGGGACCTCCCTTCTGCCCGTGTGGGGCTGGGTGTGAGCCATCATTGTTGCTTACCTCGCAAACCTCTACCTCTACCTCTGAACCTGGGGCCACGGGCCCTGAAGGAGGATGAGTGGTAGGACTGGGTGAAGGGGGTGCAAGGAGAGGTGTGGGATCCTCTTCCGCGAAAGGAATAGGGGGTGTATGTGGTCTCCCTACATGTTGAATAGGATTTTTGGCCCCCCCGAAACCTCCGTCTAGAGGATGGTAGATAGGGGTGTTGACCCTTGTTCTTAAGGAGTTCCTTGCCCTCTTCTTTCTGCTTTAGAAACTCCAAAAGGCCCTCCCCAAAAACATGTTTCCTCTTTAGGGGAAGATTGAGCAGTAATGTCTTGGATTCATTGTCTGCTTCCCATAGTTTAAGCCATAATGCCCTTCTAGCCCTGTTGGTGATGGCGGTGGCCCTTGCGTTAAGCCTGAGGGAGTCCACTGCCATGTCGGCTAGATATCTTGCTGCATTGAGAGTGCATTCTAATAGCTCTGCCTCTCGGGACTTGGGGTTTGCCTGTTCCAAAAGCTCCTCGAGCCAGCAAATCTGGGCCTGAGCTGTATAGATGGCTGCTGTGGAAGCTCTTGCCACCATTCCTTCAGTCTCAAACATCTTCTTTAACATGTCTTCCACCTTCTTGTCTGTGGGGTCCTTCAGGGAGATGGTTCTGCATGGTAGGACAGTCCTTCTACTCAGCGCAGCCACCTGTGGGTCAATTGTAGGGGCTGTACACCACATGCTGGCCTTGTCCTCTTGAACAGGGTACATACGGTCTAGGTTTCTTCTCTTTGACATGCGGCAGGGCTCGGTGGACTGCCATTCCTTGGTAACAATGTCTTCGACCACCGGACAGACCGGGAAAGTCTCTCTGACAGTCGATCTCTGTTGGATTAGTGGGTCCAACTTAGACTCTGGTTTGGACTCCTCAACCTCGAACCCCATGGTGGCTTTCACGATCTTCATGAGGCTTGGAACCATATCAAATGAAAACAGCTTTGAAGTGAGGGATGGAAAGGAGTGCGGTTCCATGTCTTCTTCCTCTGAGTCTGCTCCATCTTCCTCATTTGGTAGGTCCCTGTCATCTCCGGAGTCGGGTTTGTGGGTATCTGGTACCGGTTCCGGCGGTTCAGTGATTCTCGTTGGCCCTTCCCCCTATGTCTTGCTGCAAAGGTTGAGTGGCTGGCAGCCTGTGTTGAGTGAGAGACTCACTTTTCCACGTGACTTTCAGCATGAAGTTCTGCTGACTCTCCATCATAGCTACGGTGGCCTGCTGGTTCTGTAGCAAGAAGGCTCCCGGGTCCAACCAAGTGGAATTGCTAGGGCCCGGATTACTAGGGCCCATGTCTGTGGTCTGTTCCAGCGGCAGATCGTTATCGTCGTGGAGGCAAGCCGTGCATAATGGGCCAGGGGCATGGGGAAGGAGATTTGCGCTGCACGCCATGCATTTCTTGGCCTTGACCATCTGGGGAAGACAAAAGATTGGAGCATTTGTTAGGATTGAGGTACCAAGTGGGCCCCCGAAATGTAGCTGGCCCACGTTAAGCAGATTTCAGAAGTGCTGCATGTAATTGACCAGAAAAGAGAGCGAGACAGAGAGAGATATGCAGGCTGTCTCTGACATGGGGGTCGCTATAGAGCGGGACCCGCATGGAGACTGGCGGCAACAACGGTCGCTATGGAGAGGGACCCTTGTGGCAAGTGGTGGTGGAGGGGGCCCTTGCAACGCATGGTCCATATGTTAGGGTCGCTGAGTGAGAGACCCCAATATGCCTGCGAGCCATGATGCTTTTCGTTGTAATCCTACTTAAAATCGCATTGTTGAAGTTACTTTCTTACGTCCCCTTGACAGAGTACTGGGGTCCCGAAGAGGTATCCCTCATATTGCAGGAAGGCTAGAGGTGCTGTGCTCGGGAGGTATATATATATTTTTTTTTCATGGAATGTTATGACTCCTGGGATTGAGGGGAGGAGGCGCATAGATCCCACTCCTCAGATGGTTGGAGAATCTGAAGGCGAGAGAGAGAAGGCCCGCAGCACTCCCCTGGCGTGGCAGGGTGGAGATACTGGCTGATGAGGCCTTGCCACACTCTGGAAGTTAATAGGGCTGTCTGGGTTTTGAGAGTCTTGTCGTGGTGCTGAGTAGTGAAAGGGCTGATTAGGGAGCACGCAACGAAGGAGGAACCTCTCGCTGTGCTGGAGGGCGTGGGCAGAGCCCGAAGACTAGGCCAGCAGGCCTGGAAAATGCCGAGACGCAGATAGCGCCGGAGTTCCTTGGCGCGTGGTCGGGAAACAGGGTTTTGGGTGAGGTGGAGCCGGCGGAAGCCTGGGAGCAAGCAGCGACCCACGGGAGAGGCCCTGAGATAGGGGAGAAAGAGAAGGCTGACCACGTGGTGGGGGGGTCGGTCACAAAGCTCCCTGCATTCGTGGGAGCATGCCGCGACAGGCAGTGTAGGCCAGAGCCTAACCGCGAGTTGGAGATGGCTGCGAGAGCATGAGCAGGGCCCCCTTCACGGGCCACCGGGGACCTTCCTTCTGTACAGAGCTCCACAAAAACATAATAGGGAGCCTAGTGGATCGGAGGAGAAGGGAGCGCACCGTGCGGAGCGGTCGTGAGTACGGGTGGCTGGGAAGCTGGAGCGTGGAGAAAGGCAGTGCATGGAAAAAATGGCCCTGAGTCCAGGAAAAACGCCACAAACATTAGGACCATGCGGCCCGAAGGTAAGGGGGCCGTAAATGATGATCGCAGCGCAAACAACAGGGATAGCTAATCACAAGCAAATAATAATACGTTAAACTTCTAACATTTTACAGTATTAGTTCAGCGCTTCTCCAGCTGAACGAACCAACGGATTTATAGACTGAAAGTAAGGGAACAGCTGATGTAGTGTTATGAAAGTTTGGCAATGCCTGTTTGTATGCCTCTTGATTCTGATAATTGACCAGTTACAGATTCAAAAAGTTCCAGACCATAGTAAAGAAAAAACGAGTCTAAGCCACACAGCTGGTCAGTTAATGGTTTGAAAGATTTGCAAACCAAGTAAAAACTAGTCTAAGCCACACAGCTGGCTTTTTATATATCTTCAGCAATCTATTATCTTTTCTTTGAGATTTAGGACATGCTTACCTTGTAGTGAAGCAGCAGGGATCCTGGTGTGCTTGTTGCCTGATCAGATGCATGTTTCGAACTGGAGAGCAGGGGTTTCTGGGACCTGGATATGGTAGAAATCTGATCCTAGAGTCATGTGCATCACTAGCCTATCAGGTGGGCTCAAACCCATGAGATAATGTCCAGAGTGTCATGGATGGTCAACCAATCACAATGGACAGATACATATCTAGATTGGATTACAAGTACAGGCCACCTACAAGGGTGTAACTGGGAAAACAGCAATTTCTAGTGCAACCTGAGAATAATTCACCTGTGAGGACCAGTGGGTAAAATAAGATGTCAGTAGATATCCCTGTGCTGCATAGAGTCCTTGATACCACAGGCTTGTCCTAATTCAGATAGTTAAACAAGGGACCTGGCCCACTTATAGTTAATAGGCTTGCATTTCTTGCTACAGTATACTGCAGTAAATTCACCCATAAAACAAGAAAAACTTGAAAACAACAAGAACTTCAGGCATATTTTGAAATCAAACAAGTTGCACCTATCTAGCCAAGCAGCAGTCATGGAAAGCAAACTAAGGCAGGCCCATAGGAAGCATTTTGAGAGTGGTAGGGCTGCAATGTCGATATCCAAGACGTTAAGGCCAGGGGTCTGGGGGCCTCCAAGCCCCTTGAAGCTCTGGGGGTCTAGATGCTCTGTGGTGAGGTTTGGGCTTTTATTGAAGATAAGAAACACTTTTTTTGTGATTTTCATACCCCTGATTCCTGTGGGGAAAATACATTTTCCCTGGAGTTTGGGGTGTGGGACACTCTGGCTGGCCTTGGAGCCTGCAGCTGTAACTGGAGAGGGACAACTGACTAAGCAACAATGCCATCAACCACCCACCCACCCCATGATGAGCGTTATTATAATGTTTTGTGAAACATTATTGTAGAAGAGCTGAAGGTCCCCCAGAAGCTGTGGGGGTCTACATGCTCTGTGGTGAGTTTTGGGGCTTTTATTGAAGATTAAACACACTTTTGTTATGTCTTTCCCATCTCTGACTCCTGGAAAAAAGTTTTTGTTCCCCAGTGGTGTGGGAGGCTGGCAGCCAGATTGTCCCACACCCCTGACTCCAGAGGAAAGAATAATTTTTTCTAGGAGTCAGGGGTGGAAAAGACATACCAAAAGTGCATTTAATAATTGAATAAAAGCCCCAAAACCCACCACATGGCAACTAGACCCCCAGAGCCTCTGGGGGCCTAGCACCCCTCCAGCCTTTCTATAAAATATTTTACACAGGACATTGTAATAATGCTGCTTATCATGGGGTGGGGGGGTGGATGATGGCATTGTTGGTCAGCCAGTTGCCCCCCCCAGTTGCAGCTGGAGGCCCTAATGCCAGCAAGACCAGCTGCCTTCTAGTGTCTCCTTCCCCCACCTTGCTCCTTCTGTTCTTTCCCCAGCACCACCACTGAGCCAAACAAGTCTCCTTTTTTATTTTAGATACACCACCTGCCACACAACCAAACAAGCTCTAGAAGATGGAGCAGAGACAGAGACATGAATCACCAATCAGGTCCGATGTCATGTGCTCCGATCTACTGAACAACTTCCGTCCCCTGTGAAGAACCCCAGCAGGCTGTCCTTTCTTGCCTGTTTGCAGTCTTCTGCATCGACAGAGACTTGGCGCCCCACGGACAAGACAAAGTAAGAAGTGCTGAGCTGCTCTCTCCTGCCACACTGCCACATGGTTCTGTACAGCAGACTCAAACAAACTGACAGAAGTTTTAACTCATTACTTGCTGGGTGGGTGGTTGCTAGGAATCACTCTGAAGTCTGCAATCTTTTTTGTTTTGGAACTAGAGGACTAAAAGTGGTACGGCCATGGTCCTACCAGCCTTACTGGTTCCTGCAGCCCTGGACTAAGGTCTACACTTTAAGCATTATGGTGGCTATTCTACAAGTTGCACACCACGCAGAAAGAGGGCACACGCTGGAAACCGTGCAGCACACAGGGCGCAACATGGTACATGGCATGCACAAACACTGCACAGGACGGTGTAGCGGAGGTGCGGAAGAGCCACCACACGCCCAGCACTATGCACAGGCAGAGGGGTGTGACTGCATGGTGCAGACCACATCAGCCACCCACGCACATGCATAAATGCCGATACGACAGGAAACGGCGTGCAAAGGGGAGTGCAGCCATATGCCCCAATGGGGGAGAGGTAACCAGGTGCACAAGTAGGCAACTGCAAGGAAGTGCACAGCAGCCAGCACAGTGGGCCCCACCCCACAGCCCCAAATGCAGCAGGACACACCAGGCACACAATGCACAGGCACACAAAAGAGGCAGAGACACGGGTGCACGGGAAAGGTATGTTTACTGCCACAAACCAACACTATGAACAGAACACAGAGGCAGGGCAGTGCAAACCTATGACAACAGTGGGCACAGCCACCCACCCAACAGAGCACCACCACACAGGGTGCAACCCCCACCACAGAAGAACATGACCAGGCCCCCCAGTAGGATCTGATCAACACAAGGAGGACCCAACAAACAAGCAGATGGCAACGGCCACGGAGTCTCTCCAGCACACAGGCAGCAGCCCCCCCAGGCAAAATGCAGTGCCATATCCTGAACAGTTCAGCACTGGGAGACCGCCAGCAATGGCTCCAACCAGCCATGTAGATGTTGTGGCCTAAACAAGGCTGGCTCTAACTGGCCCCAGCCTCCTCCTCCGAGTCCTCAGACGATCGCTCAGGTGTAGTGGCAGTGTAGTCTCGCACCTCCAGGAGCATCCTCCACAATGGGCCATAGTACCCCTGTATGGAGAAAGCACAGTGAAATGGACACATCAGCCCCATGCATGCTGCAGACTCAGCCCCACCCAGACACCTGCAATGGTTGACACCTTACCTTAGATGGCTCCACGACATGCCAGTACCAGCCACAGTCATCCTTGTAATAGACGTCTCTGCTGCCAACCCTCAAGGAGATGAAGTCCAGCAGTTGTTGGGGCCACTCCCACCACCTTGCCATGACCTGTCCCATGCTGCCATTCCCAAGGTCATGGAGCTCCACAGAAAAGCACTCCAGTCACCCAGTAGCGGTCTGCAATGGAGAACACGACAGTGTCAAGGGCAGCGGTAACACACAAAGGTGGCCACACCATGGACTGGGCACACATGGGTTACTCACCTCTGAGGGCTCAGTGACATCCCAGATCACACCTCCCTCGAGGCAGTCCTGGTAGCACCATGAGGAGACATGCCACAGTTTCTGTGGGTAGGCTGCGGACCTGCCCACAGGCATGCCACACCCGCTCGCACCTGCTGCCGCCACCATGGTCATGTATGTACAGGCGACAGGGGGCCACACCCAAGTGCATGCCATGCCCACCGGGTGTGGCATGCGTGCGCACTGTGCCACTGCCAGTGGTGGGTGGGTGTCGGGGTATAAGGGGTGGAGCACAGACATGGTGTAGCATCCAGGGCTGACCACCTACTGGGTGCAGCTGTACACACCCATGGCCACCACAATGTGCCCCAGTTGCTGCTCAATGTAGCACTACTGGATGCTGCTAACATACAGGGATAGGACCGACGAAGCATGGAATAGGCCCAGGTCATACTGCCCCGGGCTCAGGGTCATGGACCTTAGGGTGCAGCAGTGTATGGTTAGATTCTGGGTTGACCATGGTACAGTGGCATACTTGTGTGACATCGTTGGGCCAATGGTGCAGCCATGGATGCACCGCTCACATGCCTTGTCCACGGAGACCAAGGTCCTTTGTGCCCTGTCCTACTATGCCACCGGTTTGTTCCAGCGGGTGGATGGGGATGTGACCGGTGTCAGCCAGTCGTCAGTGTCTAGGGCTGTACACCCAGATCACTGACACACTGCTGTGGGTGGTGGGTGATCATATACAGTTCCCTGCATCACCACAGGAACAGTGTGCTGCCATGGAAGCCTTCTTCACCCTGTATGGCATGCCCAACCTGCTTGGCATCATGGATGGCACGCAGGTGCCATTGTTGACACCGGCCATGAACGAGGTGGCATATTAGAATAGGAAGCGCTTACACAGCCTCAACTGACAGGTGGTGTGTGATGCCCAGTGCTGTATCATGGATGTGTGCGCACAGTACCCCACCTCATGCCATAACACCTATGTGCTCGACAACTCCGGCATCGGTGCATGGCTTGCGGCAGGGAATGGTGGGTGAGTGCCCCGGGTGGGACAGCAGTGCCGTGCATGTGTGCAGATGTGCGTGTGTGTGTGTGTGTGTGTGTGGCCATGTGCTGAGGACGGCATGGTGGTGTGTGTCCCCAGGGCTGTACCAGCTGTAATCATGCCTCTGAATCCCCCCTCAGGTGACAGTGGATACCCCCTGCAGCATTGCCTGACTACACCGTACCTCGCACCACAGGACAGGGCAGAGGTGGCCTACAATTAGGCACATCCAGGGTTTTAAATAATTGATTAGCAGTTTTTTTCTTGGGACAATGCTAACTGTACAGAAAGTATTTATATAGGTTTTCTAGAAGTGTTGTGTTTGTTAAACACAGTGAGGCAAGTGCTATGCATTTTCACAATGTTTTAGCACTTTTATGAGCAAAACACTAATCAATTTTTGGAGTTAAATAAAACCCTGCACATCGATAGGCACGTGGGTGCATGAAGCACACCATTGGCATCCTGAAGATGAGGTTCCAGTGCCTGGACCACATGGGGGCATGATGATGCATGAACCTGCATTCACCTGCAGAGTGTTCACCATGTGTGCGATGCTTCATAACATCTGCGTCCACCATGGGTTGCCATTCCCACCCCTACCCCCACGCGACATGTGGCCACCTGACATGCCACCGGCACCGGATGGGACCCGGGACATGCTGAATGGCCATGCGGTCCATCACACTGTGGCACATGGTACCTTCGGTTGAGCATCCTGTGGGCCATGGGCGCAGTGATGATCCTGTATTCTGAGTGCCCCTGGCCATGTCCGTGGTTATGGCCCATGTCTTCCTACACAGCAACGGCAGTGGTGCAGCGTATGGACTGTGCGGCAAGGCGGGAGTACCCCAGGATGTGCCGTGTCCACCACCCTATCCCCCTCAGTGTGTGCACCATGTGTGCTGCCTGCATGCTGGCACCCGCCATCCCCCCCAGTGGTGTGGCATGCCCTGGCCACCCTCACCGGCCCCTGGGCACACCCTGCCCATGTGTCCATGGTCCACAGCATGACACAGTGGCATCAGGCACTGCCCCCTACTGGCCACACACCCCCTGAACAGGGTACCCAGTGTCTGTCGTGTCACCCGGGGACACCCCACCTGTGTGGGGCTCGGCTGTCTGGTCAGTGGGCCGCCGGTGTCATCGGGGTCAGGGTCCTGCAGGCCCACTGGGGGCAGCCTGCCAGAAGGGGCAGCTGCAGCAGCACTCCCTTGGTGTGCCAGTGGACTGCGTAGCAGTGGGCGGGCGGGCCCCATGCATGGCAGTGCTGTGGGTTCCAGCGCATCCTGTCCCACGTCTCTGCATGTCTGTGTGGCCCTCATGGTATGGGTGTACACAGGGGCATGTGTGCGTGTACCGGGTGCCTCACGCTCACTGGCCGCTACCTTTTCCAGCATGTCCCCGATGCGGGTCATGCCCTGTGCCATACACTCCACCACACGGTTAAGCATGTGGATGGCCTCTGTCTGTTCCCTCTGTGCCATTAGCCTGTTCTCCTCCAGCCGCTGCAGCTCTGTGTAGTGCATGGTCAGCACCCCTGCACCTGTGTGACGCATGACACGCCGTTATGTGACCTGGCCCTGTCCGCTGCCCTGTCCTGTGGTGGCGTGCCCTGTCCCATTGGCACCACTTGCCAGTGGGTCTGTGGATGGGTGTGGTGTCGGTGAGGGTGCCTCTGTGCATGGGTGTGCCATGGGGATGGTTGGGGCTACAGGGCACATGTTGTGTCCCACACTCTCCGGGGACATTTCCCCCATACTACAGGTCTGTTGCATTGGTGTGCTGTCCTCTGGCTTGGCATCTGGGGTCGGTGGTGGGTCATCCATCATAACAGCGTCATCTGGGATGTCTTGGTTGCCGTCCACCCCTGTCACTGGCTCCACCTCCTCCTGTGCGTCCTGGCGCAAAGACCCTGTGGGGGGGGCAAGGGTGACAGTGTCAGTCTGGTGTGCCCAGCGTGCGTACCTGCCAGCGGGAATGCAGTGGCATATGTAGCCTCCATCACTGGTGTTCTCCCTGCAATGTCTGTGTTGCTGCTGGATGCTGCACTGGTCCTGCGTGGGTGCCCTCCGTGGGTGAGATGTGGCACGGTTAGTGGGCTGTGCTGTCCGATGTTGTCGCCCCCACCTTGGTGGCGCTCCCATGCCTACCTGCTGATGTGTTGCATCCATCTGGCAGGCCCTGCCTGGTGACCTCGGCAACAGTCTGTGCCATGATCCTCTCCAGGGGTGACAGCCTTGTTCCGGGTGATGGTGGTCCGCCCCCTGTTCTCGTGTGTGACCTGTGTGCTGCCACCAGCTTCTGTTTCATGGTGGACCGGAGGTCCCTCCACTTGTGTTTAATGGCAGAGAGGGTCCGTGCCTTGGATCCGGCAGCATTGATGGCTACCTGGATCTCTTGTCAGAGCTGCTGCTTGGTCTCAGTGGGTGCCGTCAGTGACTAGTCACTGTACAGCACATCATAGTTGGCCTGGATGTCCATTACCAGGGCTGTCACCTGGGCGGTGGTGAAATTGCTGGACCTCACCTTCTTCACTGCGGTGCTCATGCCCCCGCCACTTGGTCTGGGCCAGTCTTTGGCTGCGGGTCTCCCCCCGGGATACCGGCGTTGTTCATTGGCGTTGGCGTTGCTATTGCGTTCTCACTTCTATGTTCATAGAATTTGAAACATTGAATTTAATGGTAGATAAGGACCACTTGGCCCACCCAGTCTGCCCATTTCCCTACCTAATGGATAAGCTGCAGATCCTAGTTAACCAGCAGCCTACTTCTTCCTACTCCCACCCCCTAGAATTGCCTTATGACTGCCCCATGCATACTTGAATTCCACCACTGTTTTTGACTCCACAACCTCCTCCGGAAGGCCGTTCCATGCATCCACAACCCTCTCTGTGAAAAAATACTTCCTTAAATTACCTCTGAGCTGCCCCCTCTATCTTCAAATTGTGCCCCCTTGTTCTTGCACACCTCTTTTTTTGAAAGATGCTACCCTCTTGGACTTTGTTGATTCCCTTGAGGTACTTGAAAGTTTCTATCATGTCCCCCTTTTCCCTCCTTTCCTCGAGGCTATACATATTAAGCTCCTTAAGTCTCTCTTCATATGTCTTCCAGTGTAGACCCTGCACCATTTTAGTTGCCCTCCTCTGGACAGCTTTCATCCTGTCTATGTCTTTGCAGAGATTGGGTCTCCAGAACTGCACGCAGATACTCCAGAAGGGTCTCACCAGCTGTTTGTACAGAGGGATAATAACTTCCTGTTTTCTACTGGTGATGCCTCTCCCTATGCATCCCAGTATCCCCCCAGCCCTCCTTGCTGCTCTCTCTCACATTGCTTGCCCACCTTTAGGTCATCTGATATGACTACCCCCAGGTCCCTTTCCATTTTTGTTGTTGTTAGTATCTCACCCCCATTGTGTACTCTTCCCTGGGTTTTTGTTTCCCAGGTGCATTACCTTGCACTTCTTAGCATTGAATCTAAGCTGCCATACATTTGACCATTCCTCTAACCTTGCCAAGTCCCTTCTCATCCTTTCCACCCCACCTTGTGCATCAACTCTGTTGCAGATCTTTGTGTCATCTGCAAGAGACATACTTTTCCTTCCAGTCCCTCTGCAATGTCGCTTATAAAGACATTGAAGAGGACCGGTCCTAATACTGAACCCTGCGGTACCCCACTAGTAACCCCCCTTTCTTCAGAGTGGACTCCATTTACTATTACTCTCTGTGTCCTATTCTCCAGCCAATTCTTTACCCAGGCTGTCATCTTGGGACCCACTCCCTGGCTGGCTAATTTGTAAATTAATCTTTTGTGTGGGACTGTGTCAAATGCCTTGCTAAAGTCTAGGTAGGCCATGCCCACAGCCCCTCCCTGATCTACTACTTTGGTCACCTAGTCAAAGAAATCTATCAGATTTGTCTGACATGACCTTCCCGCTGTGAATTGAGCATGTGCGCTGCCTCTGTGCATGCCCTTATTTGGCAGGGTGACGGGATGTGTCCCAGGGCCATGAGGACCTCTGCCCCGCCCCTGTGTGCTGCTCCGCGTCTTCTTGTGCACCGTGCCTGGCACTGTCCCAGCACACAGCATTGTTGCTGAATGCCGTGTTCCAGCCACACATTGTGTGCTGCGCCCATACGCACTGCTCTTGCTTGGTGTGAGTATGCCTTGGAGAATAGCTGCCTATGTGAATGGGCTAGCATTACAGTTTGGCAGAACACTTTTTGGCAATGGTACTTAACTTAATGGTTTATTTATTCATTGAATTTTGTTGACAGGGGTAGGCCCACTGAGACTAGAGGTCCCTTTTTCAGGGGCAACCCGGGAGGGGGGTGGGGATACAGAGGGTAACCAACTGAAATTGAACCACATAAAGCTGTTGGTGGTATTTTTAGTGAATAGTCTAGACTTTCAAGCATTATACGAATGGTCTAGTAGAACAGTAGGACAGAACACTATTAACTCTTGGTACTTAAGCACAGTTTGATATAGTAAGAGTGGAATCAAACAGTTCAGGCTCTGATCTGGTATAGTGAGATACAATAATCATTTAGCCATTTGTTGATAGAGAGATAGATAGCTAGATAGCTAGATAGATAGATAGCTAGATAGATAGATAGATACTATTTGTTGAGAATGCACTGAGTTTCTAATGCACAGTTCAGTTGCAGTTGTGAAATGCATGGGCGACCGTTCACTTACCATACGTTGAAGGTCTGACTGGCAGAGAGTTCTGTCCTCACCCTATCTGCCTCTGCTGACTCAGCAAACTCCCCTCTCAGCTTGTGCCACTCATTGATAGGCTGCTGGCGGTGGGCTGCTCAGTAGGACTGGTTTTTACAGAAAAGGAAGAAAGGGCTGTGAGTTTTCCCATCAGCCTAATTGTCCAGAGCAGGGGAAAGTACCACAATTGAAAGGGTCCTTTGTCTGTGTTGCTGGCCTGGGGGGAGGGTTATGCCACCCTTACAGACCCCAGGTGAAGATGCCAATGGGTAGTGGCTGCTGCTGGCCTGCATGCCGGGGGGGGGTCACTAACAAGATGAGAAGTTGCCACAACAGGTCCTGCGACCTCTGATGAGGATGGCCACAGCAGTGGAAGACCAGGTATTTATTTAATGTACAACTGTCCTTAGTGCATCTTTCCCTCAACCTGATCAGATGTAGTAGGGGAATGCACCAAAATTGAATGGGTCCTTTTGTCTGTGTTGCTGTCTTGGGGGACATCCATCCATCTATCTATCTATCTATCTATCTATCTATCTATCTATCTATCTATCTATCTATCTATCTATCTATCCATTTGTCTGTCTGTCTACCTACCTATCCATCTGGGTCATTGGTAAACACTTGGGTTTTCAAAAGGTGAAATATGGAGGTGCCTCCAAATAAGGAGCCCATTGACCTACCAGGACAGCAGTCCTGATGATACCCTCCTCCCAGAAGATTACTAATTAGCCTCCAGCAGACCCACCCCACAATACTCACTGGTAATATGCAATAACATAAAAACACTGTATGTAATAACACAACTGAACACAAGAATATAGTCATACAGGCAATATACTGTATTGGTGAATAGCAGGGATCTGGGAAAGGAACGTAGAGATTTGAGCAAATATTATTGTTTATTGTTTATTTAGACCTAGGATTACAATTACCTTTGAGCCAAGGCTCTTTTACAAAGGTTCCATGTCAGGAGAGTACATACATGTTAAACAAGGGCATACAACATTAAAGACAGCATACAACCATATTCAACAGTTCAGGTACGGCATCACGGTAAATAGGATACATGAATAACACATACAAGAAATCAGGGAGGAAGGGTGACAGGATAGGAGGGTGGCAGCCGAAAAAGAGACTAGAGCAGCTCACAGAATTGTCAAAGAACATCAGAGGGGGGTGGTTGATCTCAATGGGGAAGGGGGAAGTTAGTGGTGGCAATGTCAATAAAATAATATAATACAAACCAGGGTAACCCTGTAGTCCCTACTGACCTCCCATCAGGCAGTCCCACACAAGTCACTGAGTAAGCTGGTGCAGCAGTATTATTTATTATTCCTGGTACCATGGTATAACACACTCATATGGTATACCGTGTACAAGAAGATCGTGACTGAGTGCTTACAAAAAAGGTGACTCAATCACAGTGCCTGTGTACAGGGCTATGTGGCAGGATAGCGAGCTGATACCTGGGTGGGTGGAGTAGGGCAAAGGGAAGTACGCATGTATACATGCGCGCAAGGGGGAAGGAAGGGGAGGGAAGATATGTGGGAAGGGGTATGGTGGGCAGCTGCCAAGCTGGACCACTAGCCTGGTAGGGTGGGTGGGTGGTCAGTTGGGAGGTACAGAGTGCAGGGTTTGGGTCCGGCACAGCATATTATTTTTTTTTTCTGGCAGATGGCTAATTATTATTCCTGGTACCTCGGTATAACACACCCATATGGTATACCATGTACAAGGCGACCGTGATTGAGCGCTTACAAAAAAAGACGACTCATTTACAGCACCAGTGTACAGGGCTATCTGGCAGGGTAGCGAGCAGATACCTGGGTGGGTGAGGTAGGGCGAAGGGAAGTACACACGTATACTTGTGTGTATACATGCGCGCAAGGGGGGAGGAAGGGAAGGGAAGGTACATGGGAGAGGGTGTGAGGGGCAGCTGCTGAGCTGGACCGCTAGCGTGGTGGGGTGGGTGGTCGCTTGGGAGGTGCAGTGTGCAGGGTTTGGGTCCAGCATGGGGCATTATTTTTTTTTTTTTGCCAGTAGGCGGCTTTTTATTTTTCCATGTTTTTCATAACCCCCTGACACGCACTCACCTGGAGTTGAGAATCCATTAGTAGAGAGGTGCGGGGGGCACAGCCCTCCACATTAAAAAAAACCCGTAGGTCTTGGGCGCCCTCTTTATCCTCGCTGTGAGTGTGCATCACTGAAATTCATTTTCACCAATGTACACTTGCCATAATGGTGATCGCTATTCCACAATCACCATTATGACATAGAACCCACACATGTATTTAAAAAAAAAGTAGGTCCTGGCACCCTCTTTATCCTTGTCGTGAGTGTGCATCGCCGGAATTCATTTTCGGCGAAGTGCACTCGCCCGTAATGGCGATTGCTATTCTGTGATTGCCGTTATGACATACAACCCACACCTATATATACTGTATATACACCCATAATACCATGTGTGTATAACACCAGGTGGGTGCAGTACATACATAGGGAGAAAACAGAGCTGCACCACCAGTAGGTTCTTTGCTTCTCTTCCTACCCACAACCATTGATTTGAATACACAAAAGAACTCTGAATTACCTCCCCAATCAAATAGCTGCAGGAATTGTGTGGGAGAGAGAGAGGGGTTGCACCGGACTGACCCAGGAAACTACAGGAATGTGAGACTCGGGCAACATCGAAGCAAGTATCTGACACAATTTCCAAGTGAAACTGAAGGTAAATTTTAATAAACTGTTTGGCCAGCTTACAGACATAGCTTGCATAAAGAACAGTAGCAACTTAGCACAACAACAACATATACTTTTTGCAAATAGCTTTAAATTAAATAAATACCTTGAGAATTGATAGCTTTTTATGTTGGCTTGTGTGCACAAGCAAGCAACGTCTTGTGGTAGTAGCACATTTCAGAGGTGTGTCAGTCTTGTGGCGAATGCAGGGAACGCTTTAGTGGGTGCATCCCTCAGCCGCCAATCAGTGAGCATGCTGGCGATGACAGCAGCTTCAAAGAGAGCCAAGGAGTTGAAACGAATCTGCCACTGCAATCACGGACAGTCTCGTTATTGCAGCGGCACCTCAACCCACTCCTTCGCAACCTCGTTGTCTCCTGTTGCGCAATGAGCACTCTGTCCCCAGGCCTTGCTCTATGAGAGCAACTTGTTTGTTCACTGTGCTGTTCCTGGTGAAACATTTCAATAAATAAATCAGCCCCTGTGTGCCCTTCCTTTCCATATTGGCAGCTCCTGCTACCTGCCACACACTCCCTGGAAAACTGACATCGGGGTGCCCAATCCCCGAATCAGTATGTATCACACACACACACACACACACACACACACACATTATGGCACACCTGGAGCCCACTCCAGTGTGGCCAGATCATTTTTTTATATATTTATTTTTTTTGACAATGGGATGCCCACTCCCGGTGTCGGATGCCCCCCCCCTTCCAAGCTCACTTTCTTTGCCAAAGGGGGTGCCCAATCCCCATCGGCATCATGCCCCCCCAACTCATATGGCACACTGGGAGCCCACCCTAGTGTATCCAAAAGGATTTTTTTACATTTTTTTTTTAACCTGTAAATTAAGAAAACCATTCCCCGGCATTTTTTTTAATCTGCAAAAAAGAAAAATGTCCTTTATAGTCTCCCCACTGCCCCCTTTCCATCCCCACCCTCCCACTGAGCACCCACCTCCTTGCACCTCCCATTACCCCATATTTACCTCCGGAGGTCGAGAGCAGTGATGTTCTGCAGAGCGGGACACATCTGCATTCTTCAAAGCCGACCGGCAAACTGAAGAATCAAAGGTAAGCACGTATAATGGCAGTCAATGGGAGATTCAACTTATGTTGATATCTCAACAATTTGTAGGAATTTTGGCCCCAAATTTTCAACATGGGGTGCTTGAGGCCCCACCTCATGAACATGTCACTGTCATTTTGTTACTCAGTCCTGAAAGGTGATTTCACACTCGCTGCATGGAATCACCTTTTGGGACTGATTAACAAAATGACAGTGCCACTGTTTGTGAGGTGGGGTCCCAAAATGCCCATGTTGCAAATTTGGTAAAAAAATTCAAAAAAATGACTGCATTATGAGCATGCGTTGTGCAGTTTCTACCCATGTTCATAACTTCACCAGTTTTTAATGTTTTTACTCCAGATGTTTAACATTGCCATTTTATCACACCTCCGTATGAACAGTATAGCTGTCATTGTTCACATCCTGCCTGAAACACGTTTTTGCACCTGTTGCGCAGAATGGCACAGTGGCTGGGGGAAATCAACTCTTGGGACAGATTAACAAAATCACAGTGCCACTGTTCATGAGGAGAGGTCCCAAAATGACTATGTTAAATATTTGGTGAAAAAATTCCAACAATTGATTGTGTTACAGGTGTGTGTTATGCAGTTTCTACGCGCTCTTGTAACTTCGCCAGTTTTTCATATTTTCACTCCAGATTTTTAACATTGCCATTTTTTCACACCTCCTCATGAACAGTGCAACTGTCATTTTTCACATCCTGCCCAAAATGTGTTTTTGCACCTGTGGCGCCGAATCGCACAGTCGCTGTGTGAAATCACCTTTCAGGATTGAGTAATGAAACGATAGTGCCACTATTCATGAGGTGGGGTCCTAAAAAGCCCATGTTAAAAACTTGGAGTGAAAATACAAACAAACACCAGGGGTGTTAGGGTTTCCAACTGTAACACCCCACCCTGTAGAGACTGACAGGCATCGGGGACGTGACTGGGGTTTGTCGGCCATAATGCTCATGGCATTCCACCCCCACTCTGCAACCATTGATAGCCATCAAGGTGTGACTTGGGGTCTTTGGCACTAACATTCACCCCATTCTCTTATACTACACCCATCCCAGCTTATTTCCTTATAGAATGGGGTGAGCACAAGGGTCGAAGACCCCAAGGCACTCCACAACACCTGTTGCTGTCTGCAGGCTGGGGTGAGGCGGAATTGCTTAAGCTTTATGGCCGATGACCCAAAGGCACACCCCAAATGCCTTTCAGTCTCTGCATGGGGTGGGTTGACATTAGTTCAATACTTCACTGCCATTCCTATTATGCATCTCTCTAACTCCTGCACTACCAATGCCAGCAAGACAACATTTGGCATTGATAAATGCTTGTTTATATTCCCCCAGGTCTGTACATGCTACCCCTGGAGACTGTAGGCTATTTCACCACCCATCAGCCCTCCAGTTACTTCAAATCCTATCTCAGCACTAGGCCACACCTCAGACCTCAGTTGCTGCACTTTCAGATGACTTACCCTAAGGGCGTGTAGTGACTACTAGGCCTATACCCACCTCAGCCAGCCCACTCAACCCTGTTCTCCAGATACCTTTCCCTGGTATCTCACACTCAAACACTTAACTTTAAATTGCTTATACACTCTATTCACTTACACGCTACACGTTTCACATTAACATTCTCTTCGCATTACATAACAATTACTCTGTACCATTCACAGTATACTTACCCCCTCAATCTCTAAATTCGGTCCTTCAATAGCTGGACAGTAGTCCTAGATGTAAGAAGGATTCCAGAATTCAGTACGCAGATGATTATCCCTCTTGAACTAGTCCCACAATGAAATAAAAGTTACTGTACCACTTACCTTAAATAACCGAAAAGTTGATGACTTGGACCTCAAGAGTCAACAGTGGATCTGATGCTGTTGATCCTCAGAGATGACTTAGTTGCTTGAAGCAGATGTGATTCTTGCCGGATGCAGTTGAAGACACCTGAGGAAAAAACAGGTACCCAAAGTAGTAGGTCAAACTGTTCTGTCCCTGCTCTCACTTACTGCCCTACTATCCCTTACACACTGGGATGCAAGTGATCCCCTATAGTCTGAACACTTAACTGAGGGATGGTTCCCCATGCCCTAACAGCTGGTAGGCCTCAGTAGGCTGGACTGCCTTTGGACAGATCTGGTCCCTTCAGGTCTGTCTCCCTGCTCGAACTCTCCAAAAATGAGCTGTGCAACTCCCTTTATACCCACTGAACCTTCCATTTCTCCAAATTCTGATCACTGACTGGACAGGACTCTATTCCAAACCTTAGCCACAGTCAGTTTGAATTCCACTTTGGCATTCTGCAACACGATGAGCCACAATGGAATGCCAAGTTTGAATTTTCAACTGCCTTTCTGAAAATTCCAAGCCTGCTCTGCTCTAGCAACTTGAATTCATTGTAATTGTACATCACATTAAGCACAATAAAATTACTGCAAAATAAAGTTTAATCACTTTTACACTTTTCCCAAATGAACACTCCCCTTCCTGGCTTTCTCCAGTGTTTTTCACTAATACATTGCATTATGAAATCATGGAGTCACTAAAGAGTAAAGTTTTCCACGTTGTGGAAAAAAGACAGCATGCAGTGTAATTTCCACACTAACAAGGACAACGTTACCTCTAAAATAAGCCATTTCCCTTAAAATTACTTCTTCCCCTATAGTCTGGAGCTCAGACAAATTAAATATTCATTTTGAGGTTTAAGTCTCCTCCCTGGGACTGTCCCATGGGCTTCAGTGACACCTCTTGCCAAACAGCACACAGCCTCTTCTGGCTCCTCCTCCACCCTGCCTAACTGCTTGGGTTCTGGGCCATAGCTACTCCTCCCAACTACTCCACCTTACCAGGTTAGTAACCTCTCTCTTTCTTCAATTTTTATTGAAATAAGACTATTTTTCCCTGCTAGAGTATCTTTTCTTCTATACAGCTGTGAAGATTGGTTAAAATTCAGCTCAAAATGGCTTGGGAGTGCCTTTTAAGAAAAAAGTTACATATTTAGTGCATTTTAAATTATGCTGATTCATTTCCTGCATTAATTTGCTTTGAACTGCCTTATTTCACAACCTATACATTTTTATGGCATAAAATTTACATGTATGTGTTCACTGTAAAATACACTACCCCCTTATGGATTTGTTTTATTGATTTAATCAAGTTTTAGGTTTATTTCTCAGAAGTTTTTCAGATTAGCTTTTCTTACAACTAACAGCCTTCTCTACTGCTTGAACATGGTGCCTGGACTGTGTATATGTGTGGGAACTCCTCCCCAATTTAGTATGTGTGCCCTTTTACTTTATTAATGGATTTTAATAGTAACCAGTCCCTAAATTCAATATCTGGTGCTTGCCGCCTTCCAACGACTTTATTTATTTAAAATATCTGATCTTCTGCAAGCAAGAGGAGTGCTCTTCATAATGCACCTCCTTCGCTGCTAAAACTGCTTCATCAGGCTTTAGAAAATGGGCTAGACAGTAGGATGTCTCTGATTGGCTGAGCAGCACAGTGGTGGGGGGGGTACATTAACTTTCGATAGATGCCCGCTGTGAAAAAAGTGCTAGCCCAAACCTGCCTCATGCCCAGAGAAGTATTCTTGTGCCCTATCTGCTTCCTCATTGGCTGAGGCACTCCTCAAATAACTTCAAACAGCCACCATTTTTTTCACTCAGTGAGTGAGCAGTCACAACCTGACTGTAGGATAAGAAACAAAACACAGGCATTTTGCCACAAAGCACAGTTTTCCCCTACTATTTATTTAAAAAAAAATGTAAAAGCGTGCTGCACAGTATACCTGCCCTTGCTTAGCGACCGAGACATCTTCAATCCTTAGCAAGTCTTGCCACCTCCCCCCACCTGCCATGCCAGTCTGCACATTCAAAATGAATTTGAAGCATTTCTTACTTACTGCTTCTCTTCCTCGCTCTCCCCTGCAATTTTTTTTTCTCACTCTGACTCCCTCGGCTTTGACCCTCGCTTGCTCGTTTCTGACTCTGGTCTTCCATGACCATTGCGTTACACTTCTGGTCATCTCACCAGTTCCCCACTACCGGCTCATCGCTGCCCGCAAATAAACAAACCCAAAAGTCAAGAAAAAAAATGTAAAAATTGCCGATGGAGTGTGTGTGTGTGTGTGTGTGTGTGTGATGGTGGGGGGAGTGTAACCATGACAACCTGGTGCAAAAGACAGAAGACCACAAAAAAGCAGGTGGAGGGATTACTTTATTAACATACAAATAAATGAAGTAACAATTTTACCAAAAAACTTAAAAAATATATATATATATATATATATTCAATACATTTCACACACTACCCATTTTCTAAGCACAATAATACACTCCAGGATGGGCGGTATGGGCAATACCAGACCTTCAGGGGCTATAAGGCTCTCCACCTGCAGCATTGGGCCTCATTACGCCCCTAAGCGGTCCGGTATTGCCCAATACCGCCCACCCTGTTGGGTATTATAGCTTGCCTAGCCTGCTCTGTGACCAAGTTTGCATTTTTTCACAGCCGCTCCTTGGCTGTTCAAGAGGGAATCCCCTTCAGCACACCAGCACTCTGCTATGGAGTTGTGGCTCAGGTCTCTCCATCACCACTCCTCTTTCACTCATTTGGCACCTTGGTGTCTCACATCTGCCACTCTACAGTAAAATGACTGCAGCAACTAGGGATGCCATTGTAAAACACAGGGCACATGATTTATTATAAAAGTACTTTGTTGTCTCTACCTCAGGCTTGCCCCAAATACCACTTGACCACCAGGGCTATTACTCGCTAGCCAGGGCAACCTACTCAATAGCCCTTGGCTACCAGATTGCTGCACCCATGATTTCATCTACACAAGGGTGAAAGGCAACAGACATAAACATTAGTGTATTTGTGTGTATGTGTGCTGGTGCAAAGGGTGTAGGCAATCACTCCTCCCCCCTTAACTTTAACCTACCAGTACAAATTAATAATATGATCACAATCTCCCTTTTATTTTTCACAGGGTCTGACTTTCCTTCCTGGCAGATTCCCAGCTCCAGACCTTCCAGTCCAGGTGACCCCTTAGCAAATTAGGTACCCAGTTTACTTTCTTGTGGAACAGTCATTCCATGACTATTACAATGGAGCTCCCATAATAGAGAGTTTGTAGTACCACAAAGCTGCAGTGATGGATAGAGTGGGCCAGAAGAAGGTATGATGGATTTTAAGAACACCATTCTTGGTGCTTTCAACAAAGAACATGGAACTCCCATACCTGAATGGTAGCTTTCCTGTAGTATTCAATGATGTGTTTAGTGCAGCCCTCAAAGGAAGGGAAGGTATTGTTATTTGCCCTGAATGGCCTGACAGCATGATCCCTTTCCACTTTCTACTGGCCCACTCCGCCCCGCTCCAGCATTTTATGACATTTGCATAGGGACAGCATGGGGGCATGCTCCATTCACTTTTATGAAGCAGCTTTCTAAAACAGATTTACTGATTTTAAACTGGGTTTTGATAAAGATCGATGCTAGGGTTCATTTCATAAGGCTTTTGCTAGTTGAACCCTAACATCGATCTTTACTAAAACCCAATTCATAATTGGTAAATCTGCTTTAGAAAAGATACTCCATAGAAATGAATGGAGTCAAGTGTGCCCCTGTACTGTCCCTATGCAGATGTCATAAAATGCTGGAGCGTGGGGGCAGAGGAGGCTAGTAAGACATGGAAAGAGATTCTGCTGCCAGTGAATTATGATCCCTTCACTTCCCTTCCTTTGGGAGGTGAACAAAAAAATGACTGAACACCACAGATGAGCTTCCAGTCAGGTATAGGAGCTTCTTGTTCATTGTTGAATAGAGAGAAAATTTCAGGAAAGGTAATCTCTAAGGCAAACACTTAATAGGGAATGCAACCAAGCATTTTAAATATAACTGTAATCCTGGGCCAGATGGTCCCTATGCACATCATCCACCTGAGCTATGCCCCCTTCCACACAGTCCTTGCACAGCTCAGTGTGTATACCCCCACCCATAATAATGGGTCTTACTTTAATTGACTTTTATGATGCTTTACTAAAACTGCTGTGAGGAAGGAATACATAGGTGGATGTGAGTGGACTGAAAATGACACTATAAGTGCGAAGTGGCTCAGACTACAGGGAGAGAGGAATTTAGTTAAACCATTCAGAGGGATCATAACATGGTAGAATAAAAAGGAGTTAGCTTTCCAGGGATCAATTGGATAAGGGTGGTGGAGTCATTATTTATCTCAAGGAACATTTGCAGTTTAATGTGAATAATAGCAGTGACCTGCTAGAAACTTTAAATGATTGGCTTCTTGCTCAGGTAGTTTTGGGTAGGTGTAAGCATGTCATTTTAGGGTGCTTACTTAATCCACCTCAGTGTGGTTTGTCAGGTTTAACAGATTTTTGGGATATCTCGGCACCCATTACAAAATTATATGATTATGTATTTTTTGGTAATGTAAGCTTAAATTGGTTGCACAATTCTGGGTTATGTTTTGAATCTTTATTACTATCATACAGCTTAGTTCAGCTAATCAGAGAACCTACCCAGTTAAATTAATTTAGTTCAAACCATTCTCTTTTAGATTGGGTTGTTACCAATCTACAAAGTAAAATTCCTCTCTCAGGAGTTGATGAGGAGTCAGTGAGAGACCATTTGACCACTCTCTGCGTCCTCACTTCTTCACCACTAAAAATTCTGTTTAGTGTTATTCAAACTTGTAGTTTTAAAAATGTTGATTTTCTTACACTAATTTCTGATTTGTCTGTATTAATTGGTCTTCTAGTTATTCTATTCCTAATGTTCATTTTGCCTTTGATTTTTTTTCTTCATCAGCTGATTCCTATTCGGGATATGTTTTTTCCTAAGGTTACTAAATGATATTGTGGAGCAGTTAAATGGTTCTCTGATTATATTCAACACTGGATAATAATGTGTAAACAGGCTTGGGAGGCATATAAATCTAGCCCCTCGCATAGTACATTATCCAGCTATCGCTGTGCAAGAAATAAAGTTGCCTATTTAATTTGCTCAGCTAAAAAGTAGTTTTATAATGAACACGTTGAGCTAAATTAGTCTGATGCACATAGAAACATAGAATTTGACAGCAGATACGGACCGCTTGGCCCACCCAGTCTGCCCATTACCCTACCGACTGGATAAGCTGCAGATCCTAGTTAACCAGCAGCCTACTTCTTCCTACCCCCACCGCATAGAATGGCCTTATGACTGTCCCATGCATGCTTGAATTCCACCACTGATTTTGACTCCACAACCTCCTCTGGAAGGCCGTTCCATGCATCCACAACCCTCTCTGTGAAAAAATACTTCCTTAAATTACCTCTGAGCCGCCTCCCCTCCATCTTCAAATTGTGCCCCTTGTTCTTGCACACCTCTTTTTTTGAAAGATGCTACCCTCTTGGACTTTGTTGATTCCCTTGAGGTACTTGAACGTTTCTATCATGTCCCCCCTCTCCCTCCTTTCCTCGAGGCTATACATATTAAGCTCCTTCGTCTCTCTTCATATGTCTTCCGGTGCAGACCCTGCACCATTTTAGTTGCCAACCTCTGGACAGCTTCCATCCTGTCTATGTCTTTGGGAGATTGGGTCTCCAGAACTACACACAGTACCCAGATGGGGTCTCACCAGCCATCTGTACAGAGGATAATAACTTCCTGTTTCTACTGGTGATGCCTCCCTATGCATCCCAGTATCCCCAGCCCTCCTTGTTGCCTCTCACATTGCTTGCCACCTTTAGGTCATCTGATATGACTACCCCCAGGTCCCTTTCAATTTTTGTTGTTGTTAGTATCTCACCCTCATTGTGTACTCTTTCCCTGGGTTTTGTTTCCCAGGTGCATTACCTGCACTTCTTAGCATTGAATCTAAGCTGCTGTACATTTGACCATTCCTCTAACCTTGCCAAGTCCCTTCTCATCTTTCCACCCACCCTGTGCATCAACTCTGTTGCAGATCTTTGTGTCATCTGCAAGGAGACATACTTTCCTTCTAGTCCCTCTGCAATGTTGCTATAAAGACATTGAAGAGGACCCGATCCTAATACTGAACCCTGCGGTACCCACTAGTAACCCTCCTTTCTTCTGAGTGGACTCCATTTACTATTACTCTCTGTGTCCTATTCTCCAGCAAATTCTTTACCCAGGCTGTCATCTTGGGACCCACTCCCAGGCTGGCTAACTTATATATTAATCTTTGTGTGGGACTGTGTCAAATGCCTTACTAAAGTCTAGGTAGGCCATGTCCACAGCCCTCCCTGATCTACTACTTTGGTCACCCAGTCAAAGAAATCTATCAGATTCTGTCTGGCATGACCTTCCCACTGTGAATCTATGCTGCCTAGGGTCCTGTGCCCTCTGGCCTCTAGATACTCGACAATTCTTTCCTTCAGAAGTGATTCCATCATTTTCCCTATCACTGAGGTTAAACTAACAGGTCTGGAGTTTCCTTCTTCTGTCTTGCTCCCACTTTTGTGAAGGGGAATCACATCTGCCCTCCTCCAGTCCTCGGGTACCACCCCATCCTCCCATGATTTGTTAAAAAGGGTAGTCAGTGGTGTCACTAGTTCTACCCTTAATTCATCACTTAGCACTTAGCACATCACTTTTGGAACAATGTTCATTCATTGTTAACCCCTAAATCATGATGTCCAGTTGAAAGACTTGTTGTTAATGGTATTGAGATTAAAGTCCAACTGGAACTGCAGATTCCTTAAATGGCAAATTTTCTAATCTCTCTTGTTACAGTAACAACTCTTCTCTTACAAATCTTGATGGTTTACCCAAGATTCTGCTTTGGTTGATCGGCCTACATTCTATTTTAGAAAGGTACCCAACTTAGAAGTTTTAAGGTTAATTTCTTCAATTCCAGACAAGGAAAGTGACTGTGGGCAGGGCCCTGAAGGACGTTTTTTAGTTACAATTGTCTCTTAAGTAGTTACCCCATTGTATTTCATTTTTAATATTTCTTTAACCACTCAGCAATTTCCAACAGTTTGGAAATTTGCTTGAATTATGTCGCTGCCTCAGAAGCTGAACGCAGTTTTGGTGAATGAAGTTACACCTATTTCAATCTTAAATCCTATTAGTAAGCTACTGGAGAAAATTGTTGCTGAACAAATACATTATTTGCAGAAATATGGTGTTCTCTGTCCACAACAGCATGGGTTTCACAAGAATCATGGCACTGGTCACTGTCTTGGTCAGGTACACAGCAACAGTCTTCAGTGACTTTCATGCCAGACTTATGACTGGGGCTGTGTTTGTGGACCTGACCAAGGCATTCAATCTTATTGACCGTGATTTACTTCGTTCAAAAATTGGGTTTCTTTGATTTTCCATGAAAAAGATTTTTAGACTAATTATTTATATTATTTACAATAAACAATTTAACCAACCTTACCAAGTTTGTTAGTGTAGGCTCTTCTTTATTAAATTCATGTGTTCTGTGGAAAGGGCTCAATACTAGGTCCTTTGATGTTTTCATTTTTTATTAATTTATTACCCTCAGTTTGCAAATCCTGCCATTCTTTATGCTGATGAACCTATTCTTTTTTTTCTATGGCTAAAGCTTTGAGGGATGTTTCTGTAGATATTACGCAGGAGTTGTCTTCAGTTTGTAGTTGGTTTGAAAGAAATGTATTTGTTTTGCATTCAAAAAAGACAAAATCTATGGTATTTGGTATTGCACCTATGTTAAATGGATGTCCCCCTCTTATACTGCAGGATAACCTGGGTAATGTTATAGATCAAGGTTTTCGGTTTAAATATTTGGGGGTTGTCCTTGACACTGGATTAATGTTTTTTACCCACCTCAAATGGATTTGCCAAAATATCAACCAAGGGTGTGGGTTTCTCCATTGAAGCACAGTAAGCAATAACAATTTTTTCGCTTTTACCTTACTTTGATTATGTTTCTTGTCTTTTTATTAAATCTGGGTGTTCGTAAGCATAATTTTCTTTCTGTTTGCTATAGCAGCATATGTCATTTTGTTTTGCTTGCCCCTACTCACACTCAGTACTGTTCTTTATATTCCCAGTCTGGGGCGGGTCTTTTACCTTTCACATGGATTAAATATTTTTATGGTTGCCAAATTTTTAAAGTACTTTTTTCTACCTATTTTTTCCATTATCTGAATTAGTTTCAGTAAGGGGAATCGTGCCTAATTTGAGGTTGGCCGGAGGTGTTTTACTGCAACCATTACTAAGTAAATCTAAAATTGGTTCTAGAGCTTTCTCGGCTACTGCACCATATTATTGAAATAGTCTGCCTGAATAAGTATGAATTGTTTGTTCATTTCGGTTTTTTTTTTAAATGCAAGTCTGTTCTGCTTAATTAATGTGGTTGTAATTGTTTCTGATTGTATGGTGCTATTGATTCATGAGTCCTGTTTTATTTTTGTATGGTATTTTCCCGGGCCAAGCCTGAAAAAGGACCCTTGGTCCAGTGCGCTAACCCAGTTAACAAATGAAATACATACATACATACATATATACATATATAAATAACTAAAAAAAAGTAAATAAATACTGGAAAAGAAATTCAAGATATTGAGGCTATGGTCACTGCTGGGCCAGAAATCAGGTACGATCTGTGGTGATACTGTAGGCAGGGAAAAATGGGCAAATAAAGTGGGCCAAGGGGTCCTTATAGCATATTCTGTGTTTCTGTTATTTGATAGCAAGGTGGGAGGAAATCTTTCTCTGCCTGCATGAGATAAAGAAGCAGTGGATCTGACAGTGTGTTTTATGCAGCTGCTTGCAATTAACAAGGGGGTCAGGAATGGAGACCTGAAAAGAGACACATGTGAAAATAGACAGAAGGTGGGTAGAGTTGGCATCTTAACCAGCACTGTTTTTTTCTTCAAAAATAAAGTCATCTGCCTTGGCAGTTCAGATTACAGAGTACAGACTCTAGTTTGGCAGAGACAGAGGAGCTAGGCAAGAAGGATATGGAGAGACAGTAGTTGACAATTCTGCCAGGGTCTAGTATATATAATGATGTACTCTGTTGGCCTTTTGCTGTTTAAAAGACTGAATGTGCTTTCAGTGAAACACCCTCCAGTGGCAGTTTTGGAACATAACCACTTTCTGCTTTGCCATTTCTAAGAGAGAAAATTTCTGACTTGAGTAGAACAGCAAATCATGATGCCCTCTCCTAATCCAGCAATCCAGTTGGATACACCCCTAAGTGACCCTGGTCACTATCCATACAGAGAGAGAGAGAGAGAGAGATATCCCAGCTGAATGTTTCACCAGTAAACATCCAACATGCTCTGAAAGACCGTTCAGATTCAGCCAGAGAGCTTGCATCCTGCTTGACACTCCAGAGTGCCTGCTGCCAAACATGCACCCACCAAGCAGTGAACTATTCATAGTGAACACATGCACAAGACCAACAAAACCATGAGTACAGTACCTCAGGGCTCAGACTCTGTTGCATTTTCATAAACTTTAATTCACAAGGTCATCTGACACTCATGTAAGTATAGTTTAGGATTGGCAGGAAGACTGAATAGTATGTGATGGTTGGGCAACTGTGTGCATACTGGCTTATGCTCTCTGTCTATGCTACAGGAACTAGCACCCTGCAGGGGTGCCATAAGAACACAGGAACTCTCATGAAAGGGTTCCATACCCTCAAGGCATCACAGGGATGAGGTCCCAAAGATCAAAGGCGCCTAAGGGAAGAAGGCCAACTCCAGGGAGAAAGAGAGAGATGCACTACAGGAAGACTAGGGGAGGAAGGTGGCAATGAAAAATATGAGCACCCAAGTTTCATTTAGGCATGTGTGGTTATATGCCACTGAGAAGGGCTATGCTAAGTGTTGCCCACTCTCTGTCTGAACCTCAAGCAAAGCCTTATAATTCAGAGAGTCATCAGACTCTACAGATTCCTTGGGCTCTTATGAGTATGGCTTAGAATTGGCAGAAAGTCTGAGTAGTAGAAAGAACAGAACTGCACCGAGTGGGCTGGGTGTGCTCTGTGACATTAAGTGAAACAAAACAAAAGCAGTCACAGCACTCACCTCAGCACAAATTTCAAACAAAGTCCAACTTATTGAAACAATATTTGTTTAATGTGCAACCAGCAAATTAATATGTGACCCATCTGGGTCAAGGAGAAATAACAAATGCACTCTGACGTTTCACCTTCAAGAGGCTTTCTCAAAGATAGTGCCCCCTATTGCATTTACCCTTATATAGCACACAATCTTGTCACATGATCACAACACTTTTAAAGTGATATAGTGCCAAAAAAGTGCAAAGCATCTCAATATCTCTAGTGTCCCAAAAGGACACAACCATAGCAAAAGTGCAGAATAAAGTGCTAAACTAGGAAATGTGGTAAATAAATAACAGATTTACAAGACACACATAAGAAAACACAATTAAAAGTTCTCTCCCTCTGCCATATTTTTAAATACAATCAATTTTAGCTAGCATCATTTTCCTTTACAATCTATTTATATGTACTTCAAAGGGCAAAAGAGTGGAGACAAAGAGTCAGAAAAAATGTATGGCTCCTCAGAATTTTAAATAACATTATTAATGAAAGTACCTCAGCTGTGCTTAACTATTAGCAAGGCAACATTATTAGCAGGATCAGTGACTTCTGTTGGGGGGGCAATATCGTATTTGTTCCTCTTAGGTACCAACTCAGAAGAAAATGATCTTTTGTCAACAAAGTGGCAATTCCTACTTCTGCTTATTTCTTTCATCTCTGCCCTCTGTATATGCTCACCTACCTGTAAGTTAAGTTAGTTAACGCACAGCTATATAATTGTAATGGTGTAATACATTATTCTGAGCTTGGGCTGTATCCAAATATAACTGCCTCTTCAGTCTTTTTGTTCCTTCTAAAATCAAGCAAAGATCCACAGAAGATTCCCCACAGAAGTCACTGATCCTGCTAATAATGTTCCCTTGCTAATAGTTAAGCACAGCTAAGGTACTTTCATTAATAATATTATTTAAAATTCTGAGGATCCATACATTTTTCTAACTCTTTGTCTCCACTCTTTTTCCCCTTGAAATACATATAAATAGGTTGTAAAGAACAATGATCCTAGCTAAAATTGGTTGTATTTAAAACTGTGTCAGACTGAGGGATCTTTTAATTGTGTTTTCTATTGTGTGTCTTGTAAATCTGTTATTTATTTACCACATTTCCTAGTTTAGCACTTTATTCTGCACTTTTGCTATAGTTGTGTCCTTTTGGGACACTAGAAATATTGAGATGCTTTGCACTTTTTTTGGCACTATATCACTTTAAAAGTATTGTGATCATGTGACAAGACTGTGTGCTATATGCGGGTAGATTAAATTGGGGGCACTATCTTTGAGAAAGCCTCTTGAAGGTGAAACATCAGAGTGCATTTGTTACCTCTCCTTGACCCAGATGGGTTGCATTTTCATTTGCTGGTTGCACATTAAACAGATATTGTTTCAATAAGTTGGACTCTATTTGAAATCTGTGCTGAGGTGAGTGCCAAGACTGCTTTTATTTTGTAGACAAGCACATTCTTCCCAAGTAGAAGAGAGACATAGCCAGATTTAGACCCTGAAACTTAGGGAAACTATCATCTGCCTTTGACTCCTGCAGAAACTATTATTCTGCCTTTCATCATGGAGGTGAGGGGAACATTTTTTTTGAAGGAATCCTCTAGGGAACCAAGGTCTAGCTCTCCACCCCTCCAAGCTAGGGGCTGAATTAGTGATAGCTCAGCTACTACAGTTTAGAAACCCTGTTCAGGGAAAGTGTTTTAGAGGATGGGTCTCACTCCATCTCTCTAACTGGAAATGTTGTGATGGTGCCATGAGCTGATCTCTGCAGCTAAAGGAGATTCCCCATGAAGGAGGCCCAGCACCCCCAAGGCACAAAAAAGGAGAGAAATGACAGCTGAGAGGCACTCACTTGGCCTCTGCACCAAGTGGAGGCCTAAAGTAGGAAGCTGAGCCCTTGAGCAGCAAGGCATTGGAACTCAACCCTTGAGGGGCAGAGCTGCATAGAATTCAGACCGAGCTTTTGAGGGGCTGCTGGTTGAGTTGTTGTATAGAACTTCACCATTAAGAGCCAAGATGAAATTAAGGGAATTTGGAGACCAGGGGAACCTTAGCTGTACATCTGGAGAATAGCTTTCAAAGGTGATACCAGCATGTTCTGTACTGCTAAAAGCACCTCGAGGGCTTAACAGACCACTTCCTGGTGGCTGGAGTCTTTAATTTGACATCAAGAGGTACTGCTGAGGCAATCTGAACAGATGAAGTTTCCCCTGGAGTGTAGGAGAGTCTCACCCAAAGGGCAGAAAGAGAAGGACCCCACCCATCGAGGGACCCTCCCTCAAGATGCAGATTTCAAGGGAGCAGAGTGAGACTGTCATCTTACAGGGCAGGAAGCCCTAGAAGTCAAAATGTGGTCATTGCAAACATGCATCCAGGTGCTTGTAAGTAGAATGCAAGAGCTCAATAGTACTCTGATAGTGAAGCCTGAAAGCCGTTGTAATACAAACAGGGTAATTGAAGTGATAGACTGAAGAAATTTGAAATGATATAGTAAGAATGCAAACAAAAAGGTGGACATACGCCAACCACTCACATAAGGGGAGTCAATGAAAACATGAAAACGGGGCTGCTACAGCAGCTGGGTAGAGGTAAGGCTGAAAAAAACGTAGCAACAGTAAGGTATATAGTGAGGTAATGCAAGGCAGCCCTTAATAGCACAGGACAGCCTTCCCAACAGAGTTCTGCCTTATACAAGGATTGGACAGAATAAAATTAGGCATAGCAGGCTAGAGTAGGGCCTATCAGGGTATTCGTCCTCCTCCCCATATAAAATGGCAGCAACAAATAATGGCACCACACTTGGATGCAACCGAGAGCTCTAACAATCCATTTTTCATGAAGAGTAAATGGTTGCAAGCAAAGGAACTCAGGCTTCCAGGGGCAGAGTGGGAGTACCAGTGGAAAGTGGTCTGGAAGCCACAACAAAAATGTCCGTAGCATTAGTCCTCCCAAAAAACAACAAGGAGCAAGAGCTGCCAAATGGCCATGTACAACAAAGAAGCAGTCGCACAGTGGCAAGATATAGGAGGGAAGGGGGAGAAAAATGGAATTCAGCATCCATGCAGGAGCCAAATAAAAATTCAGCAATCCAAGTGCATGGTAATATACTGCTTAGAGGGGATTATGGCTAGTGTTGCCCACTGCCCCTCCAACCTTCAGGCAAAGCCTTGCAATTAGGCAAAAGAAACCCTGAGAAAAGCCCTCTAATTTGATAAAATATTTGTGACAGTTACTGTTTGGCCACCAACAGGCTCTAGTGCTGCTTACCAGTGACACCTGTTGGTATAGATCACACTGCTAAAGGAGAGCACTTTTATAAGGCCTTTTGGGACAAAAGTTGGGTGCACCCACCCTGGGTAACCTTGGACTAAATGATTTGAGCTCATGGGATTGTTATTTAGAGCACACTTTTACTACTACCCTGTTGCTTTCCATTTTTCCTTGTATCCACTTGTTATTTCCTTCCGCTCTCCTAAATAGTTTATTGCACATTTTTTTGTAATTTCAAGTTTATTATGAACTTTAAGAGACAATTTACACATTGTTCAGCATACACCCTACCATTACTCAATATCTAAAGGCACTGTTAAAGAAAATTATACAAAGCAGCATACAGTATCAAACTACAATTCACTGTGTTGACATTTGTATTGTGCCTCACCATGTCTCTAACCAGTAGGAAAATTAAAAAAGACCTTCACGTGATCCCATTGTTAATAACAAATAAAGTTATAAACAGTCTAACAAAGTAAACAATTTGTCTGTGTCTTTACTATAAAAAGTCGATTCATTCTACCTGGTATTAAGTGAGAACTCAGATTTTAGCCCCAAAGTGTTCTTAATGTACAGTTTTGGCCAGAGATGTGCTAGGCGCTGGGCTGGTTTCTTCCACTGCCAATGGAGGGGGTATGGCACAGTGCCTTTCCCACCTCAACCATTATTCAATAAATTTCTGCTTTGTTAAGTGTAACATGGCTGTGATACGTTCCATACTCATGATGGCATTCACCTGCTTCCTATATTCGCATAATGCAGGTACTTGAGATGGTAGCCAGTAGGATGTGATACTCTTGAGAGCCACTAGGCACGTACTTCAAAAGACACCCTGTGACCCCTGGAACCCACAACCTTCAGCAGGAAATCTAGGACACAGATATTAAAATTTAGAGGGGTGCCAAGCCCCAAATCCTGCTTGGCTAGTTTTGGATCCGGGACTATTATATTAGCAGTTTTTATAAAGTGTCACAATTGTTGTGGGGCATACTGTTGTGTGGTAGGGAGATCCTAATTATTTGCTGGGGGGTGTTGTATTCCTAAATACTATATATTGCTTATGTACCCAATTTCCCTACACCAGGTACAGGTACTGTAATACTCCTTTCATTCATTCTCAGGTTCCCCTTAGAGAGGTGCAGGTAAACTACAGTTTGGATCCCCTGGGGGGCCATAAGACCTATTTAGGAGTCACCACTGGGATCTCCTATGCACCACACAGGTACACCCCGAAACTGTGCCTTTGTTCAGAAAAAAAGTGCTTCCCCCAGTTTTTCTTTTTTTGACAGTTGCCATGGCCTTCTTGAAAGTGGAATAATTGTTACTAGTGAGAGGGCCTGGATGTCAGGGAGATGTTTCTGGTTCAAGAGAGAGACTGCTGACAGCATATCATGGATGTCCGTAGAAATCTTAGACATGGCAAACATACACAGTTTGACATATGACCCAGCCTCAGAATGTATGAAGGCTGTTGTGAAATGTACTAACAATGTGGAGAAGTTGTCAGCTACCTGAATTGAAGACAACTTGTGTAAAACTTGGTAACTATTCAGCAGAGAAAGTATTCAAGACCTCAGTCCTTGCCAGTTACCCCCAAGGACTGGTGACAAAAATGCAGATGTTAGCAACAGGGGAAAAATGTGCAGGTCCTCCAATAATTGAACTCCTGGGACTGTTCAGGCTCTATCAACTTTGAAAAGCAATTATGAGCCTTTCTGAGCACAGACGGGGGAGTCTATTCAGGATGTGAGTGAACTGATACTGGTTGTTATTCTAACACCACCTGTGCCTCAGACCAGGCCTATAGCAGAGGACAGAAATGGGCACCTGTTCCAGCAAATCTCTATGACCTTATCACCAAAGATTAGATGTGTTTTTATGTATCTTCCCCACCCAAAAGGGGGAGGAAGACTTTGACAGTTAATACTTTGACACCTCACACCCTCCTTCGAATATGGCTGTCATCATCAATGCCGCCAGCAAATCCACATTACAAAGAAAAGTATCTCCTCTATGACAAAATCAGTAAATTTGCCTCTGGCAACAGATCTAATATCCACCACTACTTAGTTCTTGATTACCTAAAGTGGCTTCCTCCCGACCTCAAAGCAAATCTGACTCTGGCCACTTTTGTCAAGAAAACTGTGCAATCTGGCACCTCTGCCTACTTAAAAAATCAACTCTCATTTGTGGATCTCCCTGCTTTCCGATCAACTGCAAATAATAACCTCGTAGTCCCTATGTTCCATACAAATATGCGACAACAGTCTTTTAGTTACTGTGCAGCATCCATCTGGAATTCCTTTCCTCCTGCTATAAAAAAATTCCCCTACCACCTCAGCCTTTACAAAGTACCTAAAATCACATCTGTTAGCACCCTTTCCAAACTGTGTGAGAGGCCTTTCGGCACCATGCAATTCTGCTTAAAGTTGAACCAGCTTGACATTCTGTGGTGATTTGCATATGCAGCCTATGATGCTTTGAATTGTGTAGGCATGTGTGATTTTGTATATTCTTGAAACTTGGCTTCCCAGCCAAATGCCCTTTGGGGTAAGCCTTGCTTCAGTGTTCACACACAGAGGTTCTTTGTCTTTAAAATCACACTACTCATAAGCTCAAACATGTCACTGTTTCCAGTAACCTTCCCAATTCTGCCCTCCACTCCCTACTACCTTTCCATCACCTCAACCCCTTCTTACTCCTCCTGCCTTTCCCCATCTCCATGCTACACACTTATCACCTCACTCCAACAAACTGCTCTTACCTCCAGGAGGTACTCTCTCATTCTTACTCTCTCATTCCATTCAGTAACCTCCAACTTCCAGTAACCTCCAACTTGCTCTCCCTCTCTTACTTTCACCATCCTCTCTCTCAATCTCCATCTCTTCTCCCAGCCACTAAACCCGCTTGTTCATCCTCAACAAATCTTCTGTTAATTTTACTCTGTTGTTGTTTATGCTGTTATTTCTCTTCTCTTTCCAACTCTACTCCAGTTGTTCAGAATCATACTTGACTTGTACATTTTTACTGCAATGTTCTTTTACTCCAACATCCAATGTATTTGCTTATCTACTTATCTGCTACACTGATGTTCTTCCCTTGTATCCAGAATCATACACTACTGAACATTTTCTCAAGTTATTGATGTTGTATCATACTGACATGTTGTATCTACACCTTTCTGTATTTTGAATTTTACCCATTGCATTCTTTTGTACCTTAACCATTGTACCATATCTTACCCATTGCTAATGCACCTGGATCATGACTGAAAAAGGCACCTGTGCCAGTGCACTCACCCAGTCAACAAAGTTTAAATAAATAAATAAATAAATAAATAAGTTGTATAAGTCAAACTACTCAGATGATCCAGAAGTGGACGTGCTCAGTTGATAAGAAGCGAAAAAGAGAACTGGAGAGCCTTCAAGGTAAAGCCCAGTACATTATCAGATTCTTGCACACTATGTTAAAAAGCATGTATGAGTCAGCCAAGTAATGCAGTGGTAAAGAGCCTTTTGACTACTACCGCTAGCCAGGCTCAGAAATGGTCTTGGATTGCAGGTGACTGACCAGGGAAAGGAGTGATGAATGTTTGTCTGGTTAGCTCTTCTCCTTCAGGATTGGAGGACTCCATCCTCTATTGTTAGATGTATCACCCATGAGAGACTAGGTAACAGCACACACAGAGGATGCCTCAGGGGTTGGTGACTTCTGCAGATGCCAGTGCATGCTGCCACCCACAGCTGTGCATGCTCATACTGTATCATTGCACACTAGCAGCCCTCTGGAGAAACATTCGGGCAAAAACCCACAATAGTAGCAGAACCGTTATTGGCCCTTTGTAGACCCCACACCATTGACCAGGCACCCACAGCCAGACTTGATTTTGCTTCTTCCATGGAAAGCAAGCTCCTCAGGATACCCCGTTGTGGTGGGGGGGGGCAACCAGAGAGGAACTTGTTGGAGACTCAGGCTAGTACCTGGGCATGTGGGGTGATGGGTTGGGGGCCAGTCAGATGTGGGCTGCCCAGTAGCAGGAGCAGAAATAATAAATTGAAAAAAAACACATATGGACCCATAAAGAGTGGAATGGGCCAGAAAAGGTTGATGACATATGAAGAGGAAAAAAGTTAGCAGAGCATTTGACCTGACTGGAGACCTTGATATGCTGAACTGCTGAATTAGGTGGGATAACCCCAGATCAGAAATTAAGAACACATTAGAGCATGTATTAAAAGGAACCACACATTTTGAGTTGTGGGTTGAATCACTTCATTTGAAGGAGCAAAAAGGCAATCCCACCACTCTCAAAAAGTGTCTGGAGGAGCTGTGTGAGGAAGAATGCTCAGCAGAATGGAGAGTCATTGAAAATGTCTATGGAAAAGACTTCTTCTTCAAAAGTCAAAGCACCCTTAGGTGATGCCCATGGTGCTACAAATGACATCAGGGCAGAAATCAAAGAACTTGTTGAACATGTAATATCTGTAGCAACCACTAAGGAGCAACAGACCGGGTCAGACTCCATGTCCACTGGGAAAAGAAGTTGCCAGAGGTTTTCTCCAGCCCCTCAGTTTTGGCCCAACCTTCACTCAGGCAAAGGGTTAACATATTTTCCTACAGATGTGGGCAAGATGGATACATATGATACAGAGCAAATTTCATCACTCACCTCTCATGGAAAGAGCCAGTCCAATATAATGGCTGTTGCAGGTAAAAGCTTTATTTAAACAAAATGAATGGAAAGGATGTAGGTACAGACAGACTAGTGGAAAAAGATAGTTTCACTACAAATGTAGCTTTGTAAAAGGGTTAGTGAACCCTTCTGTCTGCCTGCCTGCCTATATGCCATACATCTCATGTAACCAATTGATTTTAAGTGACAATACATATGTGAAAAGAATCACTATGAAAATTATACAAACATGCAAGCATCTGAGGGGAAACGTTGTAATTGCAATGTTGTACTTGATATTGGTAAATAGTCCCTTCTGCATCTCCACAGAAGGCATGGAAATCTATTGTAAAAGAATTTCTTACATCTTGTGGAATTGAGCGATCCAGGACCACCCACACTGTCTCCAAGAGGATCCGCAGTTGGACATATTCAACAGGATGAAGGTGCTGGACACCTTGGATCTCACAAAGAAAAAACAGATGAAGCCAGAAAGTCAGTTATTTTGTTCACATTTGCAACTGTACGAGAAACGGTTCAACTGGGTTAAGTTCATAGGTTCATAGGCTCTCCAGACAAGAGTAGACATGAGCCCATCAAGCTTGTCCACCACATTCAGCAGAAAACACCAGAGAAACCACCCATAAATAGGCAATTGTCTAATTTCATCTTGAATGTGTTTGTTACTACTGTCCACAATTTCTTTCGGCAAGTTGTTCCAGTCACTCAGTACACTTTCACAGAACCATTCTCTTCATTTTTGTGTTTTTTAATGATTACCCTTAAGTTATTTGCTGTGTCCTCATGTCACTTTTTCTCTATTATTGAGTTCTAAATAAAAATACTGCATTGTATCTGCACACGGTAAAGCCTTATAAACCATAAGCATGTCATGCCAAACAAATGTAAATATCTCAGAAAGTATACAAGTTACTAAAGGAATAATGCATGACAGAGTGTGTGTCATGCTAAGATAACGCCATTCCTGGGGGGTTGGGCACGAGGCCACGGGCTGAGTGCATCCAGTGCCCTAGGTGTGGTGTTATCCCAAATGACACACACCCTGTAATGCATTATTCCTATTATACAATGGCTCATTCTTATATATATATAAAATAAAAAAATAATTTTAAAGAATGTTTTTATTAGTGTGGAAAAACATTTTTGTTTCTTAAGAGGAGATATAAAAAAAAGCTCATCTGGCTCAACATCCAAAAAAATCATCAAGCTCCAATAGCTCATCTGCAGGTTCATAGTGAGGCTGAGACTAGACCCATGGCGTCATGCTGGGATAACGCCATGGGTCCAGCCCCAAACTGACCAATCACAATCCAAGATTCTCTCTTGCCATTGTATAATAATATACAACCAACATGAAAGTTGTTCAGGACAAAATGACCTTTCAAATGCGGGTAATCACTAATCTGAATTCAGTAGATTTTTTTAAATATAGCCATCCAAAAAGTGAAAATTGTGAAGACAAATGAAAATTCAGATAATCAGATGGCCATAGTTTAAAAGATATAATTAGTGCATCTTAATGAATAGGCTCATTGGAAAGGTATTTCTGTCCTGAGCAACTTTCATACTGATGGTTTATGTGTAACATGTTTACTTTTAGAAATATTTAAATTTGTTTGGCATAACTCCTATGAAAAATGAAAATTGAAGTAATCAGATGGCCATAATTTAAAAAAAACATAATTAGTGCAGCTTAATGAATAGGCCCATTTGAAAGATCTTTTTGTCCCGAACAATTTTCATATGGTGTTTTATCTGTACCTTGTAAACTTTTAGAGATATTTACATTTATTTAGCATAACTCTTATTGCACCTCTAAACAGCATCAGTTTTGCAAATTACTATGCCACTTAAAGGAGAACTGCCTTGAATCTGTAAGTCTGTGTTTTCTGAACAAGCTGTGTTTCTAGTGCTGGACCACATTCTGTTTTTGTTCCATCTTTACTGGCCTTACAGTACATTTACTAAGTGTTTCTGTTTTACACTCTGGTGGGCACTACCATTTTAGAATTGTATGATGTACTTTATGACCTTGATAAATAACTTACATTTTTTTCTCAATTAATTTGTGTTCTACTTTAGAACTCTGTGGTCCAAGTGGGACAAAAACTATATCATACAGTTCTAAAATGGCACTTACCACCACCCAGTGTATGAATCAGAAACACCCACTGAGTTATCTAAAAGGCCAATAAGGACTAAACAATAGCAGAATTGGATGCAATATAAAAAAAAAAAACTTCTTCTGGGAAAAATGACTTACAGGTTCAGTGCAGGTCTCCTTTGAGTGAAATTCTAAACCACATCACCTTATTCCTCTCTTGTCATGCCTAATTTAAAGTGGACAGGAATTGATTACTTATATGCAGTTGTTTGAAATGTCTCTATTTTCATAAATTACATTTATACAGTATCTCTAAAGCATCCCTATTTTACTGTGCCTGAATAAAGGCTGAAGCTGTCAGTTGTGTGTTGTATTGTTTTCTTTGGATGGACAACATTCTATGCAGTTCCTTTCATGGATCCAATAATTTGGAGTTTTAACTATGTTACATCATGGTTTCAGAACTGTGGTCACTGTACTGATAAGTTCCTCCATGCTTGCCTATGCTTGAAGGGGCTCCCAAATTTACAGTAGGCAACCCAGAAGTTCAAGTCCCAGAATCATGAGGTTGCCATGTGAAAAGTTGTTTAAAGTAAACTAACATGCATTCAGAGCTCACTATGTGACTCTCTCAACCAATTCCACTCAGCCACTTGGTCTGTAAACTAAAGTATTGCATATGACACTTCCTCCACCACCCCCCATACTGCCAGCTCTGTCCTCATGCCCCCAGTACTATAGTTTCAAGCTACAAACTGGGAACTAAAGTCTCCAACAGCCTTTGCAGCCCTGATCAGCCCCCATAGTAAGGACTGGTAGGTAGTATTTGTATTTTTGCATTTTTATTTCTTTTAATGAGTAAACCTATTGGTATTTCAATCACACCAGCTTAATTTCAGATAGACCACTGCAGATTAGCCTCTGATGTGTCTTCCTCCACCCATTCTCCACATATTTAATGTCTTAATGTTTGGAAAAGAGGCTTGCTTGCCCATAGACCTTGCTTTGGCATTTTGGCTGATGGGTCATCAACCAAAACTTGGTTGGGGTACATAAAGCACCTCAGGCTTCAGTTGCAAGAGGCCTATCATCTGACCATGGAGCCTACCAGCAAAGTAAGTGCAGTGAACATAAAGAGGCATGATTAGAAGCTATGACACAAAGTACTGCAGTCAGGAGATGGACTTCTAAGGAATCATGGACTGTGGAGAAAACACAAAATAGCTGACCATTGGGCTCTAGACCTCTGTGTTGTTGTGGAAGGATTAACTTAGCTACCTTTTTACTATATTTGTCAAGAGCAGGTCAGAGTGATCACAACGTCTGTCCATCACAATCACCTCCTGCCAATCAAACAGCTTCTTGCTGTTTCTAAGCCTGAACTGGAGTTGGGGTGAGGGTGCCTAGGACCAGGAGTTGCAGGAACAGAAAAGCACATACACTTCCACAAGACACTAATGCCACACCAGCTGCCCCTGCTCCTACCTTTGCAACTGGTGACATTTCCAAAAGCAAGAAGGATGAGATCAAGGAAATGTTTCATCCACTAACATAAGTTAGAGCCGCTATTAGGGTCTGTATGGTGACACTACAAAAAATATTCAGAACAAAGCTTCCACACTGCAAGGCACTCAACCAACCTCTCAGTGGATATACAGTATACCATACTAACAGATATACTGTTACCACAAAGACTCCATCCAGGCTAATTTTATTTATCACAAAAAGGATAAAAACACACTCACATGAGAAGCATGCAGTGGGATAAGTGAACAAAAGCCATGGTAGCCAACCTAATGTTTCATGCCAGGGGTGCTTCATCTGAGATTGAAATGGTCAATACCATATATGGCTTTTATAACCAGTGAATTATCATCAATTTAAATATCCACACGGAATATAAATAAAGTGTAACTAGTATAATACAAAAACATTTAAAAAAGACAGGAAAACATGCTACAACTGCTGCATGCCTAAGCCTGATGATCAGGGTAAAAGCCCCTTTGAAGAAAAGATGATGCCTGCTACTTTTAATATTATTCTTGACCATATATCTTATATGACTGTTTATTCTTGAAATTATATCTTATGATCTTTAGACAAGTGAACTATGGTAAGCATACTTTTTTGGCAAAGATCTGATATTCTGTGAACAGTTTTGTAACATACAGTATACAGTTCCAGCATGTTTTCCTTTTAAACCTTTTTAAACATTTTTGCATTACACTGTTTGCATTCTATTTTCCATGTGGATATTTAAATTTATGGTAGTTCACTGGTTATAAAAGCTATGTAAAGCTATGTATGGTATTGGTTGTGATGAAGCACCCCCTGTGTGAAATGTTAGGTTGGCTACCATGTCTTTCATTCACTGACCCTACTGTGCTTGTCATGTGAGTGTGTTTTTATTTATATTTTGTGTGATAAATATAATTATCTTGGATGGAACCTCTGCAGTTGCAGTGTATCTGTTAGAAGGGTATATCCCCTTAGAGGCTGGTTGAGTGCCTTGCTGTTTGGAACCTTTATTTTGAATTGTTTCGTCCACCTGGACAAATACTATATGTAGTGTTGCCAACTGTGACATGGCATAATTAGAATCAATCAATATATACAGTATGCCCTTGCACACTTTAAAGCTGAAGCAGCACCCTTTGTATCTGCAAACACCAGTAACACTTTGTGTCATTAACTATACTGTAACTACTGTATAACTACTCTGTAACTGCACTGTAACAGTTGTGAGTCCCAGTATCTGCTTTATTTTATTTTGTGGTGGTATGTTTTAACCATGTTTAAATAAAATACAAGTTTTGCTATCACTAGCAGAGGAGTGCGGCTACTTGTTTGTATGTTTGACTAACCTTTGTGGCCTGCACCCTCCTTGGAGCAGTGAAGCTGTTTTGCTGTCTGATTAGAAACTGGCTGCAGAATAGAACCCAGAGTATTTTGGTCAGTGGGGCATTGTCAAGGGAGGGAGGTGTGACCAGTGGCATTACACAGAGATCTGTGGTGGGTGAAGTCCTCTTCAACATATTCGTCAGTGACATCGCTGATGAACTGGAGGGGAAGATTTGTCTGTTCACAGATGATGCAAAGCTCTGCCACAGGGTAGATACACTAGAAGGGGCATCAGGTATGGAAGCTGACCTAAAGAGACTGGAAGAATGGTCCAGAAATTGGCAGTTAAAAATTAACACCAAGAAGTGTAAGGTAATGCACCTGGGGATGCGGAACCCAGGAAAAAAGTATACACTAGAACTGCATCAATTAGAGGAGACAAAGATGGAACGTGATCTGGGCATGGTCAGTACCAATGACTTAAAGGTAGGAAAACAATGCAAAAAAGCAGCGCAGAAGGCAAGTGGTATCCTCAAATGCATAGGAAGGGGTATTATGAACAGAAAGCAGCAAGTTATCATGCCCCTCTACAGATCCCTGGTGAGGCCACACCTCGAGTACTGTTTCCAGTTCTGGAGGCCTCATCTTAAAAAGGACATCAACCATCTGGAGATGGTGCAGGAGTTAAGTACATCAAGGGAATTAACACAACTCAGAAGGAAAACCTCTTCCAGGAAAACAGGGTGGCGCGTACAAGAGGACACAACATGTGCCTGGTAGGAGGCAAGTTTAAAAGCAACTCTAGAAAGAACTTTTTCACCAAGAGAGTGATAGACCCACAGAACAGCCTACTGCCAGAAGTGGTGGCATCAAAGACAGTAAGGGAATTCAAACTCACTTGGAATAGGTAATGTGGGCAACTTAGGAAAAAAATACAATTGGGGGAGTAGCCACCTTGGGCAGACTAGATGGACCACGTGGTCCCCATCTGATGACACTTTTCTTATGTTCTTATGTGGGGTGTACACCTGATCAGGATGTTTTAACAGGGCAGCAAGGGTGGCAGATTTAGCAGACCTAATAATCGTATTGATTGTACAATCTAGGGCAAATTGTCACCATGAGGATGGAGATAGCTAACTTAAGCTAGAATAAAGTGTGCACTGTGCAGCGATGGGTAAGTCAGGTCATGTATAGGGTAAAATGGCAGATATCATTATTGGTGGTATCCCATGTAGTTAGAGTACATTTATTCAGTTGAGAAAATGAGATAAGTTCAGAACAAGACAAGCCCAGAGGTAAGGCTTCGCAGAAGGACTTCTTGAGCAATGGCAAGTCTGGCAGCAGCAACCAAGGCTTATCTAACTGTAGGCAATCCAAGTTTGGTGCTGACATATCTGCATGACTTAGAAATAAGTCTGTCTGTCTGTCTGTCTGCCCATTCATCCATCCATCCATCCACCTCTCTGTCTGTCTATCTATCTGTCTGTCTATCCATTTATTTGTGTATCTCAGGCACTGATGAGTCAGTTGTGACAGATTTCGGTTATATCTCTTATCTTTTTCAAAACACTAAAAACATTTTTTTCTCAGTAATTTTGTAGCTGTTTTACAATTCTTTTTATATATTAAAGTTTAAAGAAAGTTGTTTTCCAGCCTTGTTTTATATTAAGTTGTGTTACCGTGTTAAAAATATTTTTTTTCTAAATTCTGTTCTCATGGATGGATTCATGATCTAAAAAACTTTTCATAGGTATTGTACATCTCTGTCATATTTTTCTGTCAGTTTGCTTACCCACTTATTATATCAAGTAGCAAACTGAAGGTGACTGAATTAAACTCTATCCTTCACAATTTTTTTTTATGGTGGTCCTGAAGATTTGGTGAAGAGGGAGGTGGGAAAGGTACATGACTGGCCAAGTAATATGGTCACTTAACCTTTTATCTGCACTACCTCTGCATTTTAATCTCTTTTAAGCTGCCAGAAATACAGGTACAACTTATGTGGCGCATTTTATACAGTCCTCATGGAGCACAGGAACCAATAGGTTGTTTTATTTAGCCTCAGTGCAGTTAGTGGGTGGCAAAATTGAAGAATTTAGTTTGGGCCTAGCTTGCCTATCTCAGGACTCAGCTTTTGAGGGAAAATGGCTCTATGAATCTGGTTCAACAACTAATTCGTTGACTGGCATCACAGCGCCAGGCTCCATATCAATGGCAATTTGCAGTCAGCAGGGAGCCGTGCACATCGGACTGTGTTTTTTCTTCAGGGGGCTTCACCCCACCGAACCCCCCACACCCCCAGTACTTTTAGATTCCAACTCCAAGATGGAGTTGGTTCAGGGAAAGGGTGCAGGATTGGAAAAGTGTTGCCACATCCCGAGTGGACTTCTACAGTGACATGTCACTGTTGTCAGTATCGACGTATGTCGCTGTATGGGAGGGGGTATACCATGGAAAATGGTGTTGTCAGTGGTGGTAACCGTGGCAGATATTGCAGGTCTGTGACATTTCTGGCTTAGTGGAGCATGACAAGGGACAGTCAGCAGGCATATTGTACCTTGACTTTAGTAAAGCCTTTGATTCTGTCTTGCATGGGTGGTTGGTTAAGAAGATGCAGGACCTCAGAATAGGGGTCAAATTACTAAAGTGGGTGGGAAACTGGTTAAGTGGCAGAACCAAGAGGCTGGTAATAAATGAGGAGTTCTCGGGAGTTAAGGGGGGTCACTGGAGGTGTGTTGCAGGTATAGGTCATGGGACTCATCCTCTTCAACATTTGTACCTGCAATGGAGGCAGTATAGTGCAGTGGTTTAACGCTCTGAGCTGCAAATCTGGTGACATCCAGCAGACCAGACCTGGATTTGAATCCCACAGCCTCCACTTGCTTACTGTGTGACCCTGAGCAAGTCACTTAACTTCCCTGTGCTCCCAAGTTGCACCTGTAAAAAAGCTTTCAGCTTAGTGTGTCTCACTGGGTTAAAAAAAAAAAAAAAAAAAACATAGGGGTAGGGGATCAGTGCAAGATATCTGTTTTTGCATATGATACTAACATCTGTGGTTGCATGCATAGAGAAGAAGGTGTAAATTATGAAAGAGGACCTGGGTAGATTAAAAAGATGATTACAAGTATAGCAGTTAAAATGAAGTGCCAGTAAGTGCAAGGTGATCACATACTATAGTGGCACAAAAAAATCCTAACACAATACAGAATGGGGCAATAGTAGTGGAAGGCATTACGTAGGAAAAGGACTTGGGAGGAATCAGTTTAGACAGTCTAAAGGCATCAGCACAATGCAATAGGCCAGTGTGAAGGGCAAATAGGATGTTGGGGTGCATAGGGTGGAAGATTACAGCAGATGAGAGATGCTTCTTCCACTGTGTAGGTTACTGAATTGTCCTCCCCTGCAGTACACATCTAAAGAAGGACATCGTGGGGACAGAGAGGAGGCAGTGCAAAGAAGGGTAACTAGGATGATCCAAGATCAAGAGGAAAGGTTGTTGGAGGGCACTTTGGCAGATCTGAACATGTACATGCTTGAGGTGAGCAGGGAGAGAGGGGACATGATTGAAATGTACAAATACCTCCATGAGTTGAAGTGGACAGCACAGAATTGTTAAGACTGACTAGGAACACAAACACTAGGGGCACCTTCAAGAAGCTGGTAGAGGGGCAAGTTTAAGAGTGATACCAGAAAATACTTTTTCATGGAAAAGATGGTGGAGGGATGGAAGAAACTGCCAGAGATGGTGGTCTGTGAGAAAGCAGGGAGGGGGGTGAGAATTTAAATGTGGGTGACACAGATATAAGGGCTTGGTAAAAACCACACCAGAAAGGGAGAGGGAAGAGTGAGTGAGGAGTCTGTATGGCTCTCTCATTCAGTGTTAGGTAGGAATGGGCAGACTTCATTGGCCAATGGGTCTTTTTCTACTGACTGTTTCTTCTTTTTTCTCTGTCAGAGAAATGGAACACATGATCCACCCCGAGATTTGACGATTTGAGCAGTACTGGAAAATAGGGGCTACCCAAGTGATATCATGTTGTGGGTGTCCCGGGGGGGGGGAGGAAGGAAGAGACATGATCACCTTCTTGAGTCCTTCCTTCTGAAGAGGAATCCAATCGGTGGGGAGGACATGCAGGCCAGGTGCCAACACCAGGTTTAGCTCTCAGTGACCTCTGCAATCGTGATACATGAGGACAAGTGTCACAGTGAAAATGGCACAGTCTCTCAACAATTCAACCACGGTTGATAGCAACATGTGTTCTGAAGACACCCGGTGTTCATATGGGGCCCTATGTATGACGTGGACAGGGGTACATGGAAGAAGTCGCATACCCCACCCATGACCCTGCACCCCATGAACAGGTGCGCCCACACCGGCATTCACCAATGCCAGCCACCTGTCCATGGTTTCTCCACCCTGCACACAGGACTCCACAGGGTGGCTGGGGTATGAGCCATCATCCCGGGCAGTCATCCAATGGGATGTCCCTGTGGAGCCCATAGTGGATCCTACACATAGGGTGGCGTGGGTCCGGGGCTGTGTATGCTGATTGCAGGCACCCAGACCCACGCTTCACCATCCAGTCCCAGTGCCACTGCACCTGCAATTTCTGGGTGCTCACCTATCCAGCTGCCCCTGCCACCTCCTGCTGCCCAAAATGATTTGGGGCTTGGGGGACAGGACCTATGAGGTGAGGCTCGAAGAGCTAAATATGTACACATTGAAAGAGAGAAGGGACCGGGGGGACATGATAGAGGTCTTCAGGTACATGAAGGGGGTAAATGGGGGGAACAGTCAGGGTGCTTCAAGGAAGGAGGAGGAGGGGCCACTAGAGGGCATGGGTGGAAGCTGGAGGGGGAAGATTCAGGGGAGAAAGGAGGAGGTGCTACTACTGAGAGGGTGGTGGAGCCATGGAATGTGCTGCCTAGGGGCTGGTGGAGGCAGAGACGGTGGAGGGGTTCAAGAGGGTGGGACAGGTACAGGGGAAGGGTTCTGGAAGCAAAATCCAATGCAGCGAGAATATCTGGAACTGGGAAGGGAGAAGCCAGAGAAGGCGAGCTAGGCAGCAAGGTCAGCTCCCAGGGTGGGGGCTGACCAAATGAGCAGACACGAAAGACTGTTAGGCCTATTCTGCTGCCATTTTAGTATGTTAGTATGTTAGTTATAAAAACAGGTGAAAAAAAACTTCTGTGCCTTAAAGAGCAACTGGCGCCTTTGGAAAAACTTTAGAACACATAATATTTAGACACAATTCAGCATGAATGTCATATATATATATTGGGTTCACCACAATATATCCAAGGCACACTGCCTTAAGGGTAGCTGGTCCATTCCACTGGGGTGTCAAACAGACGAGGCATACTGATGAGTCCTGGTAGGACGAAACACGTGTCTATGTCTTCTGTTAGCACCCTTTGCAAACTGTGTGAGAGGCCTTTCGGCACCATGCAATTCTGCTTAAAGTTGGACCAGCATAACATTCTGTGGTGATTTGCCATTATTTATTATTAAAGACATTATTATGAAAACAAAATTCATATTCCTAAGAGTTGATCTGTCTTTACAGCTTACTCCATACTTGAAACCATAATACTCTGTTGTGACATCAGATTGGGAAGAAACAGTAGGAACAGATGAACCCTCAAGGGATAACTATCCTGTTTTAGAAAATGGGTAAAGGTAGTTGAGGCCTCTGATTGGCTGAGGGACTTATCTAGCTGGGCATCTAGCAGACAACAGATGCCCACCTATTAAAAGTACCAGCCCAGCCAGCCCCATCACCAGAATCTTGGTGCCCAGCCTGCTCTCTAATTGGTTAAAAGTCCTCATTTTTCAATTCAAATATCCGCCATTTTTCTCTGTCGCTTATGAGAAACAGTCGCACACAACGGTCTGCATTTCAGTACAACTTACTAGGTAGGCACACACGTTTCTTTATTATTTTAACTGAACATCATTATCTGTAATATTTGACTGTCCTCACTTACTCATTCTCCCATTGACCACAGTCTCTCATTCCTCCTTCCGTCAACAACGCTGTCTGATTCCTTCTCCCGTCGGCCACGCTCATTGCCGAAAAATAAAACTGCTTGTAGCACATAATCGAGCAAAGCAACCTCACCTTCCCATTAGATCCCTGCCATACTGCCCATTTTACTTCAGACACTGTCTGCCAGATCGTGGGTCACCTAGCAAGACTGCTATAAATTTTAAAAAAAGTCTTCATTTTCCTGAAACCCACTCATTTTAAACCAGTCTACTCTCCCGACTGCACGCTCATATCGACAAGAAAGCTATCACTTTTTTTTTTAAAGTCTTTATTTTGCAGTCTGTAGACCTCGGAACCCCACTCATTTGAAACAGGTCCACTCTCCCGACCATGCTGTCCTAACGATGTTGCCCAGTAACAGTCACTTTCTTAAAAATACACAGACATCCAAGTGTCCCCAATGAAGTAATTACCGCAAACTCTGCAGGAAGAGCTTACACATGCAGTTACTACAGAGCACTTGTACTTTGAGATGCAGATGATAAAATTGACTTTATTTGCCCTGGTGGAAGATGTTAAAGATTTGAAACCCACTGTGAAGGAGATAACTAGGCAAGTGTCAGACGCAAAACTCTCTCTTCATCACAAGCTCAACTGCGCTTATTACGAACTCAGGGGGGTGCGTAAAAAGGTTAAAAATCTGTCTCAAAAGTTAAATTCTGCAGTAGGGCATACTAGGTTGGCTTTTACTGGGCGACACGAGCTGGTCATGTAACCATGGCAATCACCTCCAAAAATGCAGGCGGAGGAACTATTTTATTAAAAACCTTACTTTAAATATATTTTTCATTAACATTTTTCTTATTAAACTTATTTTTTTGACAATGCCCATTTTCTAAGTGCAATAATACCCTCCAGGGTAGGCAGCATTGTGCTATACCGGACCTTTCAGGGGCTATAAGGCACTCCGCCTGCAGTGTCGAGCCTCATTACGCCCATGGGCGGTCCGGTATAGCACAGTACCACCCACCCTGTTGGATATTATTGCTTACTTCAGGCATATGACCTCATTAATAAATAATGGAGATAAGAAATACAGAGCTAATGAGAAATATAAGCTGCTTTGTGTTCAAATATTGTTTTACAAACTTTTTCTTGAGGCGTCAGTGGCTATTTAATGCTAATATTGTAGGGATTAGTAAAATCCAAGTTCTTATTTGAAAGAAGGTGAGAAAGGAAAAGATATACTGAGCTATTAATAGCTCATTTCCAGACATGTCCTGGGGGAAGGAGAAAAAGGGAAAAGATAACCAATATAAAAGTGCAGAATATAAAATATATAGAATGGAATAAATATAAACAAAAATAAACATGGCAATTATGCCTAGGAATGATTTGACTAAAAAGCATCAAGCAATAAATCATGGAACTGCACAAAAGAACAATTAATTAAATATCAACTTAGCAAAATAAAAACTGGTGGAATGGCTGATACAGGAGAGGTGGGGAAGAGCTGAGGGAAGAGAATTAGGTAAGTTGCAGGTCAGAAGTAACCCCAATATCAGAAGCAACTGCAGGAGTAAGTAGACAACTCATGGAGGGGAGCTTTAAGGGCAGGAAAGGATGGAGCAGAGTGAATAGACCAGGAAGGGAACCCCAAAGTTTAGGGAAATGAAATGAGAAGGCAACCTGGCCTACAGTACATTTAGTTTGAGAGAGGGAAAAACAGTGAGGCCAAGCATTACAAAGAGAGTAGGAGGATGAAGAAGGAAGGGAGATAAGATACAAAATGGGTGAGTCAAACCAAATTTGGATATGAAAGAGACAAAGAGGACAAAATACCTGGCATTAAGAGAGAGAGGAGGGAGAGGGAAGAATGCAAGGTACAATGATGTGTATGCACGGTTTATCAAGGGCAAAGTAACCGAAGGAGTGAAAGAGAGGATCCATTCCAGCTAATGTAAATTTTGTAGAAATATGAATAGAATTTGGAGAACTATGTTGAGACAACAAGGGCTGAGAAAAGAATTTAATGTGAGGGAATAGCGTGCTTGTGTGAACTTATAATCATGTATTACTTTGGCTTTATTTGTTCTCACCCCTTTTTGTTGAAAGGCCAGGATCGGGGGGAAAATTAAGGCCTTGAGAAGTGGTAAGAAGAGTGCCACATAGGAGGAGATGGGGAGGATAGAGGGTGTCCAAAATGAACTGAACACAGAGTGAGTTTGGAAGCGTGCTGAAGTAGTGTTGGGGCAGTTATTTCCTCCCCCCACATTGAACAATGGGCTTAAGCCCTTCCATTCAGTGTGAGGGAATAATGTGTTTGTGTGAATTTATGATTATATATTACTATGGCTTTATTCATTCTCACCCCTTTTTGTCAAAAGGCAGGATCAGGGGGAAGATTAAGGCCCAAGAAGAAGCATTGTGAAGACCTCCTCCAACTCAGAGAGTGTGAATGGCAGCATGCAGGAAAGGAAAAAAACCCTTGAGGGAATCCTCTGAGAAACCATGGCTGTCAAACTGCCCTTCCTCTGGGCATACTAAGAGGAAGTAATCTTATGCTATAAATGCGGAGTCAGAATTTTGGAGGGCGACCATCTAGGAAGGATATGGGTCATTGAAGTCTTCTTGTCTGGAAACGTCTTCTATGTGAGTGTGTGATCCAAGTGACATAGGTGGATGGCTACTGAACAGTTTGCTGATGTGAAACAGGTTCTTGTCCATGGATAGTAATGAACTTTGAACACATGCATTCGAATAGAACCAAGCACCAGGATATTTTTGTTATGGTGCTACCGATGAATGAAGCAAGGCAAGTAAAAGTTCTAAGCACCCATAACTTCGAACAAAATACACACTGACCAGGAATAATTCCAATTAGGTCAAATTTAATACCTGAAAGTGCAATAACCGCCAAAAAAGGTGGCTCACAACAGAATTAAAACAGCTAACGTTTCCCTCGGCATGCTGCCAGGCTTCATCAGGGTATTATATGACAAAGACTTCGGTGCTATTTTTTATATACATTCAAATAATCATGTGCCATTAATTAACCAATCCATTTTTCTCAGTGCATATGATTAATGATTCATTAAACAAAACTTGGAACACACTTAATGAACACAGCATTGTACATGTGTTACATGGTAATATAAAAAAGGATGTTTAACAAACATTATAGTTCCCTATACAATCCTTTATAAATATGTGTAAATATATATCACTACACTACTTTAATTGTTAACTTTTAACTCTTATTTTATTTTTATAAATATAATATTCATAGAAACATAGAATTTGATGACAGATAAGGACCGCTTGACCCACCTAGTCTGCCCATTTCCCTACCTAATGGATAAGCTGCAGATCCTAGTTAACCAACAGCCTACTTCCTCCTACCCCCCACTAGAATTGCCTTATGTCTGTCCCTTGCATTCTTGAATTCCCCCCTGTTTTGAATCTACGACCTCCTCAGGAAGGCTGTTCCATGTAGCCACAACTCTCTCTGTGAAGAAATACTTCCTCACATTACCTCTGAGCTGCCTCTCCTCTATCTTCAAATTGTACCCCCTTGTTTTTGCACATCTCTTTTTCTGAAAGATGCTACCCTCTTGGACTTTGTTGATTCCCTTGAGGTATTTGACAGTTTCTATCATGTCTCCACTCTCCCTCCTTTCCTCGAGGCTATACATCTTTAGTTCCTTTAGTCTTTCTTCATATGTCTTCTGATGCAGACCCTGCATCATTTTGGTTGCCTTCCTCTGGACAGCCTCTACCCTGTCTATGTCTTTGCGGAGATGGGGTCTCCAGAACTGTACACAGTACTCCAGATGTGGTCTTACCAACTGTCTGAACAGAGGGCCAACAACTTCTTGTTTTCTACTGGTGATGCCTCTCCCTGTGCATCCCAGTATCCCCCAGCTCTCCTTACTGCCTTCTCACATTGCTGGCCCACCTTTAGGTCATCTGATATGACTACCCCCAGGTCCCTTTCCATTTTTGTTGTTGTCAGTGTCTCAGCCCCCATTGTGTACTCTTCCCCTGGGTTTTTGTTTCCCAGGTGTATTACTTTGCACTTCTTTGCACTGAATCTAAGCTGCCATACATTTGACCATTTCTCCAACCTTGCCAAGTCTCTTTTCAACCTTTCCACCCCACCTTGTGTATCAACCCTTTTGCAGATCTTTGTATCATCTGCAAAGAGACATACTTTCCTTTCCAGTCCCTTTGCAGTGTCACTTATAAAGACATTAAAAAGGACCGGCCCCAGTACTGAACCCTGCGGTTCCCCACTAGTAACCCTCCTTTATTCACTGTGGACTCCATTTAGTATTACCTGCTGTGTCCTGCTGTCCAAGCAGTGTTTTACCTAGGCTACCACCCTGGGACCCACTCCCAGGCTGGTTAATTTGTTTATTCATCTTTGGTGCGGGACTGTGTCAAATGCCTTGCTAAAGTCTAGGTAGGCCATGTCCACAGCCCCTCTCTGGTCTACTGCTTTGGTCACCGAGTCAAAGAAATCAATTGAATTTGTCTGACATGACCTTCCCGCTGTGAATCCATGCTGCCTTGAGTCCTGTGCCCCACTGGCCTCTAGGTACTCAACAATTCTTTCCTTCAGAAGTGATTCCATCATTTTCCCTACCACTGAGGTCAAACTGACAGGTCTGTAGTTTCCTGCCTCTGTCTTGCTCCCACTGTTGTGAAGGGGAATCACATCTGCCCTCCTCCAGTCCTCAGGTACCACAACATCCTCCCATGATTTATTAAAAACGGTAGTCAGTGGTGTTACTAGTTCTTCCCTTAGTTCTTTTAGAATTCAGGGGTGAATCCCATCAGGGCCCCATTGCTTTATTCACCTTCAGTTTTAAGAGTTCTTTCAGAACCCTTTCTTCTGTGAAAGGACTAATATCAACTCCCCTATCCAGAGTGCTTCTACTGACTGGATTAGGTATTTCCCCCCTGCTTTTCCATTGTGAATACTGAGCAGAAGTATTCGTTCAGTATCCCTGCTTATTCACTGTCACTCTCTGCCCAACCACCTTCCTTTTTGTTCAGCCTCAGTATCCCTGCCTTAGTCTTTCTTTGCTCCCTAATGTACCTATAAAAGGTTTTATCCCCCTTCTTAACTGAGTTGGCTATCTTTTCCACAGTTTGGGCCTTTGCTATTCTGACTGCCTCACCCGCTTCCTTCTGCTTTAACTGGTACAGTTCTTTGTCCTGCTCCTTCTGTGTTTCCTTATACTTCCTGAATACTATTTTTTCTCCCTTACCTTCCCCGCCACTTCTTTTGAGAACCATAGTGTTTTTTTCTTTTGTTTTGATTTGTTTATTTACTTCACACAAAGGCTTTTTGCCTCTGTGATGGCGGTTTTGATGTTTCCCCTTTGTTGCTGCACCCCACCTTCTTGCCTGTTTGCTAGTCCTTTTCGGAGGCACTCAACTATTTTGACAAAATCAGCCATCCTGAAGTCCAGTACCTTCACTTTTGTGTGACTTGACTCTACAGCTAAGTTTATCGTGAACCACAGTGTTTGGTGGTTGCTTGTTCCCAGATGGCTACCCACTTCAAGGTCAGAGATCCTCTCTCCATCCCCATTTGAAAGTACCAGACTTAAGATTGTTCTCTCCCGAGTGGGTTCCAAAACTAGCTGTCTAAGGCATTCCCCCTGTAGGGCATCGAGAATGGCCCTGCTCTTGGATGTGGCTACAGCAAAGGTGCTCCAGTCCACATCTGGCATATTCAGGTCCCCCATCAAGAATATCTCCCCTTTCTCTGCCATCCCAAGGATTCCTTCTATCATTTCCTTGTCCATTTCCTCCCCCGAGACAGGGGTCTGTTTACAACCCCTGTGCAAATTGTGGAGCCATTTCCAGCCTCCAGGGTGACCCACAGTGCCTCCTCTCCTCCCTGTTTACCCTTTAGTTCTGTTGCTTTGATCCCTTCCCTTACATAGAGAGCTACTCCTCCTACTTTTCTTCCCTCCCTGTCCCTCCTGTAGAACGTGTACCCTGGTATGTTGACATCTGAGTCATGGTTCTCTGTGTACCATGTTTCTGTGACTGCCACAATATCCAGGCATCCCTCTTCCATCAAGGCCACCATTTTAGGGAGTTTTTTACCTAGACTATGGGCATTGGTACTCATTACCCTTCATTTTTTTATGGCTTTATTCCTTTTTGCCCCATCCCTGTCCCTACTGCTTTTGTCTTTTTCTCCATTTACCTCTGCCCTTCTCCCAATCGACTGCTCTGTCTTGGTGTTTATCTTACTAATTACCCTGATTTTGGAAGGGCTAGGATTTCCCTTCTCCTCTTCAGTGCCTCCCCCATTGGCTAGTTTAAATGCTTGCCATTGAAGCATTTAAACCTATCACCTAGGATCCTGGTTCACCTCCAGGATAGATGCAGACCATCGCACCTGTTTAGGCCTGCATCCCTCCAGGTGGAGCCCCAGTCCCCAATGAAGCCAAATCCCTGAGCTCTGCACCAGCTTTTCAACCAGTCATTGAATCCCATGGTGCAGAGTGCCCTAGCCTCATCCATGCCATAGACAGGTAGCACTTCCAAGAAAGTTATCGTGTGTGCTACTTGTCTAAGTTTCCAAGTTTCTGATTCCGAGGGTAAATTTGAAGTCCTCTGGAGCCCGTGCATTTGGTTTCACGGCTCCTTCCCTCAGGAATTCTCTGCCCCGTCAGCTCCGAGAGAGTACAACGGTGGAAAGTTTTAAAAGGGCCTTAAAGTCTTTTTTATGGGATAAGGCATTCCCTGATATACCGTAATTGGTTATTTTTAATCTGTTATATTTGCTGTATTGTTTTATTGTATGCATTGATATGCCGGTGTTCTTATGCTTCATGTACAGCGCCTTGAAAATCTGAAAGGCGCTTAATTAAAAAAATTTTATTATTATTATTATTAAGGCCCCTCCCCAACTCCACAAACTCCTGTTGCACTGCTCTGATCCCATTCTCAGCCAGGTAATTTGTCCCTAGGTGGATAATGACACCCAGCTCCCTCCCCTTGCCACTGCTCCCGCAATCCTGAGGATTCGTTTCCTGTCACTCCAAGCCTTGGTGCCAGGCAGGCACCTTACCTCCCTTTCCCCTCCCTCCCTCAGTTCTACCCCCCTAACAATTGAGTCCCTCACCAGGAGTTGTTTTCTTTCCCTATGGGGTCCTGGGCCACCCTCCTGTGGGTCTCCATTGTGGAGGTTCCCAGCATCCTCCTTGGTCTCCACTGCAGGTGCTTCTATAGGGGAATCATGCTTCACCAGAGTGGTGAATGAATTGTAGAGAGGCACAACTGGAGGGATGCACCTCTGTTCCACCACCCTCACCCTCCCTGAGCCCACCGTTATCCAACCACTCGTCTTTCTTGGCAACCTCTGAGGTAGTGGCAGTGGCCTGGGTGGTCCGTGGGTGGGGAAGCAGGTTTCCCGAATCCTTGCCAGGTCAGCATGGAGACGAACAACCTCCTCCCTTGGACCAGAGAGGTGCCTGCAAATAGGGCAGCAATGCAGTCTCCAGAATGTCTTCCTGAAGACTGCTGCTCCACAGCCAGTGCTTTGCACCACTCCCCACATATCTGTGTCCCTTCCAGATACAGATGATTTTTGGTTTTTTGTTCTTGTTTTAGTGTGTGCAAGCTTGTTAGTGTCTCTACCCCCATTCAGTGTGCTGGCCCTTTAAGGATATGAATAGGTGTATGTTGTTAGCAGTTTTGGGGAAGTGATGTCAGAGCCCCTGCTATAAAGGAAGTTATTTGCTTGGGGCGGGTGGGGAGAGGGGAAGGGTGGGTGTGAGTAAACTTATGCCATCCAGAAACAATCACCTACAACTCTTACCCTTCACCCTGGGGAGTGCCTTCCTTCCTTCCTTTCAGACGCCTATTTCACAAAGGCTAAGTAACAGGTCTAGTCACAACTGACTACAAATATCTCCCAGCTACAGTTCCTCCCTGGAAAATTAAAGTTAAAACTAAGAAAAGTCCACCCCAAAAACAGAATCAATACTAGTTACTTACACAGGTCAAAAAAGTAATAATTCAGTTCAGTGTAGTCTAGAAAATAACCTCCTTGATTCAAGGAAGCTGTGGCTGCTTTTTCGCTCTCCCTGCCTCAGTCTCAGTCTCATAAAAGTTTTTTATAACTAATATTGTTATTAGTAACATAATAGTACTAATGCTGTGTTCATAGTTCCAGGCACCAAATTGATATATCTTTGCACAACAGACAAGATTGACTCCCACCCCCACCCCCAGAATCAACTATCAAAATGCATGTTAACAGTGCTCTATTTATTTCATATTGAAGAATAGATATCATGTCTTCAAAACACCTATAAGGAACAAAATGACTAACATGCCTCAATCTATAGTCAGCTTCTATAGTTTTTTAAAAAAAGCAGCCAAATCAATGTTGTCATCTCGTCTTCTATTTCAGCATGCTCCCAATTCATAGATCGAATAACCTTTTCTCTGTCCTATAATTTTGTTCAAATCCCCCCTCTTCTACCTGTTTTAACCAGTTCAGTTCCCATGGACTGAATATTGTGCTGTTTATTCCTATCCCCCAATGCATGTTTAGCTATGGCATATGACACATCACCTCTTTCCAAAGCTCTCACATGTTCTCCAATCCTGATACAACATTTTCTAGTTGTTCTACCTATGTAGAATGCTCCACAGCTGCACTCAAGCATGTACACAACACCACTACCATTACATGTAATAAGATCTTTTATTGGTACATTTTTATTTGTCATTGGATGTGCAAATTCCTTGCAAGTGTGTATATACTTGCAATAAGTGAATCTGCTGCAACTATATGTACCAACCAGTGCAGGTGTGAGCAATGTTTGCCTTAACAGCTCAGGGCCTGGCATTATGTTACTAACTATCATGTCCCCAATGCTTTTGCACTTGTGAAACACTGTTCTTGGTCCTAATTCAACTACAGATTTGTGTCTTGGTTCTAGTTGCAATATGGACCAATTGCTGTTAATAATTTGTTTTACTTTCCCTGCCCTGCTTGAAAAATCTGTGGTGAAAGGGCATCCTACACTTCCATTTTTATCTTTATCAGCATATTGTAATGTGCATTCCCTACCCATAGTATTAACTTTTTGAATGGCGGTGGCTATACTATTTTTATTGTACTCCCATTCTTGAAATCTACAACTCTGCACCCCTCTTTTTTGTATATACTCTGTCTGTTCAGTACAGTTATGCAGAGTGTGCACCAACTGCCCCTTTGGTATATTGTGGCACACATGATATGGATGACAGCTTTCAAAATGTAACAAACTGTTACGATCAGTTTTTTTTTGGAACAAAGTAGTGCATTCACCCCTTTTGCCATCTTTGTACAACTTTAAATCCAAAAAGTGTAAGCACATTTGATCTAGTTCATATGTAAATGTTAAACAACCACTAGTTTGTTCCATCCATCCTATGAAGGAAGCAAATTCCTCTCTGGAACCCTTCCATACAAATAGAATGTTATTTATAAAGTGCCACCACAAATCCACCCTTGATAAGAATGGATTTGTGGCGGCACCATACAGATGGTCATTCTCCCACTTCCCCACAAATAAGTTTGCATAACTGGGTGCCACCGTTGTACCCATGGCAGTACCTCTAACCTGGTGGTAAAGCTGGTCCTGGAAAAGAAAACTTTTTTTTGTAATACTATCTTAGCCAGTTCCACCAAGAAATGGGTGAGAGTTGTTACACATTCCACCTCAGTTCTTGTGTCTAGAAAGTAGGATAATGCATCATGCCCCTCTTCATGTGGGATAACAGTGTATAACAGTGTATAAGGAATTGACATCCACTACTGCAAAAAAACATTCTGGCTCCATCCATAGATCCTCTACCAGTTTTACAGTTTTGGTCGAATCTCTGACATATGACCTGAGATCTTGTACTATTGGTTGTAAAAACTGGTCCACGTACATTGATAGTGGTTCAGTCAGCCACCCCTGCCCAGAAACTATAGGTCGACCTGGTGGTTGGGTTAAACTTTTATGGATTTGGGGTAGATTTGGGGTCCCTCCCTCTCTTCCCCCCTAGCTTCACCTCTACCTGGTGTATATTTTTATTTTAATTTTTTTCTTCCGTTACTTCCTCCTGCAACCTTAGATAACCTGCTGTATCTTCCTATAGACACTTCTATGTCTGTAAATACCGTGTAATCTGTACAATATCTGTATAATTCTATGTACATATGAACTTCTTTTTCTTCCTCTCTGTAAAGAGTATTATCTGTATTGCCTTGTAAATACCTGTGCTGACCTGTATATACAATTGTTCATGCTCCACCCAGGTCCATCTTGCAAATGAGCTTCTGCTCAACGATGAACGCCTGGTTAAATAAAGACTTGATTGATTGATTGATTGATTGATTGATTGAGTATATACATAACAGGTATGGTGGGGCAGTGTATTGTCATGGTCCTAAAGATCACATGAGTGACGTAACCCTTTACAAAACTATTGCTAAGTATTTCATCAATCATTTTGATAGTCCCTCTTATCCCTTAAAAAATTCTTTTATTTGCGTTTTTTAATCTTTATATCATATTTTGTTACTTTTTCCATCAACATTTTGTTCAGTCTCTCCAATTCACCTGGTTGGGCACAATCTATCGCAAATTAGAAAAATTGGTGCTAAAAGGAAGATGAATGTTTTGGTACAAAACTACACTTGAAGCGTATTTAGCTGTTAACAGGTTACCAAGAGGGTTACAAATTGTACAGAAACCGTCACACAGAACTGATAATGTTAACTTCATGAATAGATGGCAGGGGAATATGAAAGAGGCTTCAATTAAGAACATACAATTAATATTAGAATTTACTGAACCTGTCCATAATGAATTAACTAAAGAAATTGAGAAAACGGAAGCCCTGCTGAGGTCTTGTGCCCAACCAGATGAATTGGAGAGACGGAATAAAATGTTGATGGAAAAAGTAACAAAATATGATATAAAGATTAAAAAACCCAAACAGAAGGCATGTTTAAGGGATGAGAGGGACTATCAAAACAACCAGGTGTTCAATTGGAATGAGGAAAAGAAAACAACATTAAAATCCATTTTAAAAAAGGTTCAACAAATAACAAAGAGATGTTGGGGGAGAATACAGTGTTGGACTATACAACTGGTCCCTCTGACACTGATGGTTCTGAAATTCAATCTGGAAGTGAAACGGGGGAATCAGAAACAGGACTGTCCCCAACACATGTCCAGGGGATGAGACACAGCCAGCGGCAGCACAGAACACGCTTTCAGACCCCTTACCATCAAAGAGGAGGATGGGGGGGGCAACGTGGAAGTAGAGGCAGGAACAAGTATTAATTAAAACTGCCTTAAAAGAAGCGGACATGCTGCATATACTTGAACCTACCCCCATCCCCATTAGACAGGTGTCTGAACCCATAAAAATAAATTCTGATGAAAAAATTCGATGTGGGACATATGATGAACCAACAAAATGTATGGATATAATTTCTATGATTGAACTACCAGATCATTTTATCCCCCCTCCAATTTCTTCTACAGTGGACACTGCAAATGAGAACTTGAACGAGGGGACTCGTTGTTGTTCATAAGCCATCACAAGTAGGTCTAACACCTGTGATTAATTTATCACATCATGAGTTAACAACTTTTGAATTATCCATCCTTAGTAAGGGCTTAGCATTTTGTCCAACCTCTGATATAAATTTTTTTGGTACATGTGTAGACTTAAATAAGTTTGGTAGAAATTTAACTTTAAAATGCATGTTTGACAGTACTGAAGCAAATAACACCTTACACACCAGGTTCAGTCCCAGGTCTGAATTTTGTCCACCATTAAATCCTGTTGTGTCCACTTTCATTCGCAAATGCAAATTAGATCTGGAAAAATTAAGGGAAACATCCATGAACACTTACAGAGATAACTGTAGTAAAGAAGAATGATTGGCAATTAAGACATTAAGCAGCAATAGTAACAAAACAATTAAGGCTGCTGATAAGGGATGGGCAGTGGTTGTTATGAATACCACAGACTACATCAGCAAAGTACACAGACTACTAAGTGATGTCACATTTTATAAAATGGTGTCTGGACAAATTGTAATGCAATTTAAAAGGGGAAATTGATAAAATACTTAACAATAGTTTTGTGAAGGGTTACATCACTGATGTGATCTTTAGGACCATGACAACACACTGCCCCACCATACCTGTTATGTATATACTACCCAAAATCCATAAAAGTTTAACCCAACCACCAGGTCGACCTATAGTTTCTGGGCAGGGGTGGCTGACTGAACCGTTATCAATGTACGTGGACCAGTTTTTACAACCAATAGTACAAGATCTCGGGTCATATGTTAGAGATTCGACCAAAACTGTAAAACTGGTAGAGGATCTTTGGATGGAGCCAGAATGTTTTTTTGCAGCAGTAGTGGATGTCAATTTCTTATACACTGTTATACACTGTTATTCCCCATGCAGAGGGGCATGATGCTTTATCCTACTTTCTAGACACAAGAACTGAGGTGGAATGTGTAACAACTCTCACCCATTTCTTGGTGGAACTGGCTAAGATAGTATTACAAAAAAAGGTTTTCTTTTCCAGGACCAGCTTTACCACCAGGTTAGAGGTACTGCCATGGGTACAACGGTGGCACCCAGTTATGCGAACTTATTTGTGGGGAATTGGGAGAATGACCATCTGTATGGTGCAGCCACATATCCATTCTTATCGAGGGTGGATTTGTGGTAGCACTTTATAGATGATATTCTAATTGTATGGAAGGGTTCCAGAGAGGAATTTGCTTCCTTCATCGGCTGGATGGAACAAACTAGTCGTTGTTTGACCTTTAAGTATTTATTAGATCAAACGTGCATACACTTTTGGGATTTAAAGTTGTACAAAGATGGCAAAGGGGGTGTATGCACTACTTTGTTCCAAAAAGAAACTGATCGTAACAGTTTGTTACGTTTTGAAAGCTGTCATCCATATCATGTGTGCCACAATATACCAAAGGTGCAGTTTGTGCACACTCCGCATAACTGTACTGAACAGAAATAGTATATACAAAAAAGAGGGGTGCAGATTTGTAGATTTCAGGAATGGGGGTACAGTAGATACAGTATAGCCACCGCCATTCAAAAAGTTAATGCTATGGGTAGGGAATGCACATTACAATATGCTGATAAAGATAAAAATGGAAGTGTAGGATGCCCTTTCACCACAGATTTTTCAAGCAGGGCAGGGAAAGTAAAATAAATTATTAACAGCAATTGGTCCATATTGCAACTAGAACCAAGACTCAAATCTGTAGTTGAATTGAGACCGAGAACAGTGTTTTGCAAGTGTAAAAGCATTGGGGACATGATAGTTAGTAACATAATGCCAGGCCCTGAGCCGTTAAACAAACATTGCTCGCACCTGTACCAGTTGGTACATATAATTACGGCAGATGCACTTATTGCAAGTATATACACACTTGCAAGGAATTTGCACATCCAATAACAAACAAAAATGTACCAATAAAAGATTTATCACATGTAATAGTAGTGGTGTTGTGTACATGCTTGCATGCAGCTGTGGAGCATTCTACATAGGTAGAACAACTAGAAAATGTTGTATCAGGATTGGAGAACATGTGAGAGTTTTGGAAAGAGGTGATGTGTCATATGCCATAGCTAAACATGCATTGGGGGATAGGAATAAACAGCACACTATTCAGTTCATAGGAACTGAACTGGTTAAAACAGGTAGAAGAGGGGGGATTTGAACAAAATTATAGGACAGAGAGAAAGTTATTGGCTCTATGAATTGGGAGCACGCCGAAATAGAGGACTAAATGACAGCATTGATTTGACTGCTTTTTAAAGAAAGTATAGAAGCTGAATATAGATTGAGGCATGTTAGTCATTTTGTTCCTTATAGGTGTTTTGAAGACATTTTATTTATTATTTATTAAATTTTGTTAACCGGGTAAGCCCTCTGGGCCCCGAAGGTCCCTTTTTCAGGGGTGACCCAGAGTTAGTTACATATAATTTGCACGTACAGGCAGGTAATACAGTGTAGGACATACCATACAGGATTACAAAGACAGTATACAGTTTTTTTGGAAGAGGGCAGTAGGTACATCACATTACAGAATACAACAGTGGCGGCAGTTAGATGTGGGGTAGTACATGCTTCAAGTACACAGAAGAGGTTTAGACAAGGTTACACAATCATTAACCATTAACCATTAAGCTGGCCCAGTGGCACTGAGGGTTGAGGTGCTGGATGCCACACCTCGCTCCACGCCGGTGACCCGGGTTTGGTAACCAGCTGGGAGTTGCCAGGGGTCGTGGGGGGGAGAGATCAAGTGTCCGGAGGACTGCTCTCTCTTCCCAGGGGAGGGTGTGGGAGACGCTCACTCATAGATCGACCTCTGGTGGCAGCTGGAGGTTCACCGACTGAGCAGAGCGGCATATGCAGGGGTGGTGGGAGCTACGGCCTCGTTGCCTTGCTGGCCAAGCTCCACTTGGGAGGGGGGAATGGGAAAAAGAAAGAAATACCCCAATCCTTGGGATAGATGAAGGCGCCTCGATCTTCTACAGCCCCCACTCTCAACTCCGGGCCATCTCCTCTCCACTGCCAGACTCATGTGTGCTGGGCACTTTGCTCTTTATGATAGAGTGCCCTGGGTGGATAGGGAGGCCCTACCTCTGGAGGATTCAGACCTGGAGGTGGTGCTTGGTGACATGGGGGGGGAGGAGTGGTCACGGCGGGAGGTAGATGCTGGGAGCTCCCAAGGTTGCTGGAAGGAGTTCTTCAGGGCTGGAGATAAGCAAAGTTAAAAAAAAAACATTAACCATTACCCTTAAGGGGAGCCGCTTTGTACAAACACAATTGACTCAGGGTGAGGTGGGTTAGCTATCAGAACAGGAGAAGGGACTAAGATTAAGGAGGTGAGTGCACAGTCCTTTCTGAAATATGGCTAGGAGGGGCCTCCTGAAGGTGACTGGGGAGATTATTCCATGATGTAGGGGCTTGGTGAGCAAAGGATTTACTCCCAGCTTACAGAGCAGGCCATGGGGATTTCCAGTAGCTTTTTGCCCGAGGAATGGAGTGGTTGACTGGTCCGCTTTGGGGCAAGTAGTCCGATCAGCCCTGCTGGAGGTTGGGCATTGAGGAGCTTGTAGGTCCAGCTTAATATGGGGTACTGGAGCCTGTTGTTCGGGGAGGACCAGTTGAGTGCCATGAGGGCTTCACAGTGGTGGGTCTTCAGGTGGGATTTAATGGCAAATCGTGCGATTTTGTGGTACAGAGTTTGTAGTCTACAGTGGTCCAATTCTGCGGTGCCGAGTAAGTTAGGGGCTGCATAGGTTAAAGTTGGGAGAAGGATGCTTTGTGCAATTGCCAATCTTGTCTCTGATATCATGTTATGGCTTAGATGATAGAGGAGGCCCAATTTTTGGTGGATGCTTTTTGTTACCAGGTCCACATGGGGGTTCAGTATGAGCCCCTGATCTAGTGTGAGGCCAAGATATTTGACAGATTGTACCACCTCAGTTTTGGAGCTATATATGGTAGCAAGTGGGAGAAAGTGGGCCCAGGAGGGACCCAAGGATTTTGGCCTGAATAGTAGCGCTTTAGTCTTATTGGGGTTAAGTACCAAGCAATTCTCGACTAGCCAAGTCTCGGTCTTGGAGAAGTCTGCTTGGAGCAGGGGTCCTAGGTCAGATGGATGCACCCCAGTTCTATATAGGACTGCATCATCAGCATACTGTACTACTGAGCTGCTCCCATAGTGGCCATGAAGGTCATTGATGAATAGGGAGATCAATAATGGGCCTAAGATTGAGCCCTGTGGGACTCCTCAGTTAACAGTAGGGGTTCGGAGGTGGCCTCTCTCCACTTGCCTTGTTAACAGCAGTCAGTAAGGTAATTATGGAACCAGTTGAGGGAGTGCTGGTCAAGTCCAAATTGTCTAATCTTTGTTAGCAGGAATGGGTGACCTACCAGGTCAAAGGCCTTGGTGAGGTCGATGAAAATGGCCCCTGTGGAGACACCATTGTCCAAGGCAGTTAGGACATTGGAGGTAAATCTGATAAGGGCAGTATCGGTCCCATGCTTTTGTCAAAAGCCATGTTGTAAGGGGGACAGGAGCCTGTTGGCTTCCAGGTAGTCCCTTAGTTGGCAGTACACTAGCCACTCCTAGGTCTTTGCCAGGTGTCATAGGATAGAGATGGGTCTGTAATGGCCTATCATTTCCCTAGCTCCACCCTTATGGATTGGGACTACATGGGCCTGTTTCCATAATTTTGGGATGGTTCCTTCCTGTAGGGATAGGTTTATTAGCTGAGCAACAGGTAGGGCAATGGCTGGGGCAGTGGCCTTAAGCAGCCTGGGGTCCAGTCCATCTGGTCCTGGAGAGCTGTTAGGTTTTAAGGATTGTAGAAGGGGCAGCACTTCTTTGGCCCACACTGTCCGGAGGTGGAGATGGATGATCGGGGGTCCTGGGATTCAGTGGTTGGGGGGTCCTGCGAGCAATGTGGGTGGCTGAATCTGTAGGCCCCCATGGTGAAGAAGCTATTAAAGGTTGTGGTGGCCTCCCCTCCATCAGCAAGTGTTTCGCCGTTACAGATTATGTTACCCTGCTGGGGTATTTTTGTGCCTTTTACCAGGGAGTTGATACTAGACCAGAAGGACTTAGGGTCAGATAGGGTTCACCGCTGGAGGGATTTTATGTAGTCCCTTTTGGCTGATTTTTAGATTTTTTTGCACTGATTCCACAGTGTTCTATAGACAGCAAAGTCTGCCAGGTTAGCAGAGCTCCTGGCCTTTTTCCAGGCCTTGTCTCTGCCTTTCATTAAGGATTTTAGCTCACGTGGGATCCATTTGTGACATTTGCCTTTGGCTCGGCTCTTCCTAACCGGGGCATGGAGGTTGGCCACTTCAGAGAAAGTGTGTTGAAAGTACTGCGTGGCATCATTGGTACTGCCTAGGAGTCTAATCGGTGACCTGATATGCATTCTTCAATATGAAGTAAATAGAGCACTGTTAACATACAGTTTGATAGTTGATTCTGGAAGTCAATCTTGTCTGTTGTGCAAAGATATAACAATTTGGTGCCTGGAACTATGAACACAATATTAGTACTATTGTGTTACTAATAACAATATTAGTTATAAAAACTTTTATGAATATTACATTGATAAAAATAAAATAAGAGTTAAAAAGATAATTAAAATAGTGTAGTGATATATATTTATACATATTTATATAGGACTGTATAGGGAAATATAATATTTGTTATACATCCTTTTTTATATTATCATGTAACACATGTACAATGCTGTGTTCATTACATTTGTTCCAAGTTTTGTTTAATGAATCATGAATCATATGCATTGAGCACTTTAATTGTGGCAGGCGTGGTGTGTTTTAATTGTGGAAACATGGATTGCTTAATTAATGGCATAATGATTATTTGAATGTATATAAAAAGTAGCACTGAAGTCTTTGTCATATAATACTCTGATGAAGCCTAGCAGCATGCTGAGGGAAACGTTAGTTGTTTTAATTCTGTTGTGAGACACCTTTTTTGTCTGTTATTGCACGTTCAGCTATTACATTTGACCTAATTGGAATTATTCCTGGTCAGTGTGCATTTTGTTCGAAGTTATGGGTGCTTAGAACTTTTACTTGCCTTGATGAACTATGAAGTAGAAAGTCCTGAGGAATGTTGCTGTGTTTTTCAGGCCCTTTGTGGGCCAAGCTGGGATGGAAAGACATCTGCGTAATTCAGCCAGGAAAGAATTGGAGTAGTTGCGCAGATTGTTAAGTCCTGTGGAGGCCAGACTGGAATTGGCAAGACACCCTGCATAGGACTGCTATGGGAAGAATCCAGGATGTTCATGCAGGGAAAGTAAAAGCCCCATAAGGGCAGAGCAGTAAGTGATGGGACCCTCACATAGGTCTGCCACTAGACAGAGAAGAGTCGAGTCATAAGTGAGGCCCCAATTTGGGCCAGACTAGGGATGGGAGGACCCCCACATAGGTCCACCACTAGATAGAGTACAGAAGGGTCAAGTCAGGAGTGAGGCCCCCCATGTGGGCCAAACCAGGGATGGTGGGACCCCCACATAGGTCTGCCACCGGATAGAGTGGAGAATAGTGGAGTCATGATGGAGGCCCTCACGTGGGCTAGAGTAGAGATGGTGGGACCCCCATGTAGGTCCGCCACTGCATAAAGTTCAGAATGATCAAATCAAGAGTGAGGCCCCCCTGTGGGCCAAAGCCAGGGGTGGCAGGAACCCCACAGGGGTCCACCACTTGGTAGAGGTCAGAATGATTAATTCATGAGTGAGGCCCCCATGTAGGCCAGGTCAGGGATGGGGGAACCCCCACATAGGTCCACCACTAGAAGGAGTGCAGGAAGGTCGAGCTGTGAGTGAGGCCCCATAAGCAGGCCAAAACCAAGGATGGCAGGATCTCCACTTAGGTCCACCACCGGATAGATTGCAGAGTGGATAAGTTGCAAGCAAGGCCCCCATTTGGGCCAAGCTAGGTATGGCGGGACCCCCATGTAGGTCCGCTATGAGATAAATGCAGAATGGTCGAGTCATAAGTGAGACCCTGCATGGGCCAAGCCAGGGATGGTGGAACCCCCATGTAGGTCTGCCACCAGATAGAGTGCACAGTGGATAAGTTGTGAGCGAGGCCCCCACATAGGCCAAGCTAGGGATGGTGGGACCCCCACATAGGTCCACCACTAGGTAGAGTGCAGAATGACTGAGTTAGGAGAGAAGCCCCACAGGCCAGACTAGGGATGGTGGGACCCCGACGTGGATCCACCACTGGGGAGAGTTTGGTGTTTTGCGTCATGAAAGAGGCCCCTACAATGGCCAATTTGGAGATAAAGGGACATCCACGTACATCTTCCATCAGAAGCCTTATGCAATTGGCAGGATTAGTAAGACTGAAGGAAGCCAAAGTCTGCAGAGTCAGAGAAGCTGCTAGGGGGGAATGGATTGAATGGTTGTGATTGATGGTAATCGCTGTTACTGAGGTAAGCATGGGGCGTTGACCTTAGGAAGGGCTTTGCTACAGAAGCTGAAGATATGCAGGTAATGACACCCATAGATGAAGCAGCTGGAAGTATTGTAATTATTGCAGATTGGTTGATGTCCCATGAAAGTCAGTGGCCAGCCTCGGCTATCATGGCTGAAGTGAGGAAGAGCCCTAGGATTGGGTATGGTGTGAGTAATGCCCATGGAGGAGAAAGTAGAGTCCCCAGGTGAGGTTTGTGAAAGGTAGATCAGTTGAATGAGATACTGCTAGTGGCAAAGAGGTGCGAAGAGGGAATAGGCTCCACATAGCTGGCAGGATAGGGCTCATTGGCTGGCAAAGTGTCTGCAAAATATTTCATTGTCCAGGGTAGCCCAATCAATCTTAATATTAAAAGCCCTGTTTACATGGTCACATTTGCACTGCAGTAACCCATGCGCTCAGGTTACTCCAGTGCAAATATAACTGTTTGGACTTGTACCCGATCAGGATAAGCTGCTCTCTAAGACGGTCCCCGATTCTCTGGCAAGCTGGGAATGCCAAGAGAAGTGAGAGGCTTACAGTGGCTTAACTGGCAGTGTGGACTGCCTGCACCACAGCAACCCGTTCTCAGCCAGCAGATGTCTGACTCCCCCGTGATGCACGGCCCCTCACCAGCACAGATTGCAGAGGTGCAGAGAGGGGTCATGTAGACAGACAGACTGTGGGTGGCAAGTGGTTAGGACCGTGCTGTTGTGGTTTCATATTTGCAGTGCTACTGCCATGTAAACACAGCTAAAGTGTGCTAAGGTGGCAGCTGCCTTGGCAGAAAAGGAGCAGTGGTAATGATAGAATAGTGTGCCCCAGTATCTGGCCACCAGGTCTACCAATAGATAAAGTAGGAATCCAGATCTTGGCATTGGGCAGGGAAAGTGGAACAGACAATATTTCTGTAGAGGGTAAATGCAAGCATGAATTCTGGAACCATTAATTTCTTGGTAAGCCAAGGATTCTTGGACTCGAGGACCACTGAGACATGGCCACAGGAGAGTACTCTATTTTCAAGGGTGTCATGAGATGAAATAAGGAGGGAAATGAGGTTAACATCCTTGCCCTCCGTGACATCTTTTCATAGCTAACCTGGAACGAAGTGAATTGCAGATACGGTAGGCAGGGGAGCAGTCATCCCGGAAGATGCAGGATCTTGGGAAGAAAGTGAGGCTGAAACCTCTGGATTAATAGATGAGGAGACAACAAGAGGCAACATTACAGAAGTACTGGAAGAACTGGAAGGAAAGGAGAAAGGTAGTCCAAGAATGGGGAGAAAGGGCTGAAAACCTACTCGAACTACAAGAGTGGAAAAGCATGCTTGCAAGTCCAACACAGTGGGGTTATGCGGCTGTGGTAGAGACAAGCAGGTTTCAAAAGAAATAAGGTGATTCTGGACATCCAATAGTGAAGACACCAAGGGATTCAGAATGGAACAAAGTTCAGCAAGGGCAGCCAGCACAGGCTGGGCTGGCGGTGCATCAAAAGGAGTGGTGCTGTTGGATCCAGAACTAGCCAAGAGGAACAAGTCCAGCAAGTCCTGCTTCCTTATGGACAGCAAATGGGGAACTCCCAGTCTCTTGAGTTCTGAAATGAGATGGGGAACAGTACAGTCCTTCAAGGTTTAGCAGGTATTTTCCTAAAGGCCAGCGGTTCCAGCAAAGGAAGGGGGTATGAAGATGTACCCTCCCCGGGGTCATGCATGGGGCTGCATGATGGTGAGCCAACCATGGAGCTGCTGGGCACTTAATCAGTAGTGCCAGAAGGTGGAGCAGAGAACAGCAGCATAGTGGATCTGTCAACATGGTTGAAAGGCAATGAGCCTGGAGATCTCCATCAGTGGTGTAGGTCTGTTATAAGACACTAGGTGGCAGAGAATGATATCTCATTGTAGGTGGAGAATAAGGAAAAGCCTGGGTGCCAAGGGCTTGGAATGAGATGAGAGGCAGCTGTGTGGGGCCCTGCAGAAGACCAAAGAATGCTACAATCCTCGATGAGGGATGAGGAGCAAAGCAGAGACCTAGAGACCAGTCTATATGATATGGCCCATTGAGAGCAGGCAGAGGTGCTTGGATGAGGCTTGAGTCAGGGGTGGTAGCCCTGAGAGAGGGACTGGCACTGAAGTGCAGCTCGGGCACTGATGTGAGGAGTGACCACCAGAGTCATGACGTAGGATAATGCTGAAGATGATAGTTCTGAAATATAGGGACTGTGCCTTTAAATGCAGTAATGACACAGATAGGAGAGATCTAGTGGACACACTGAGTGAAGAGGTTATAGGCAATGAAAGGTATGGCGCCAAGCTGGGACATCACTGGAGACAAAGAACTGTAGACAAATGGCTGCCCAAGGAGCGGCAGAGGTGTAATACACAGAGTCCTCCAAAACAACGAGGACAGGAGCACTGTTGTTCGGTGGCTGGTGGAACAATAGAGAAAGAAGCAGTGTGGAGGACAGCCATGTGGTGATGTGATGATGCACCACCCAGAAGAGAGAGAAGGGAGTGTAGAGCGAGGGCTGAGCAATCAGCCTGGGAGCCAGAGGGAATGTAGCTGGTGTCCAAGTAAGCAGCCTAGAAGCCAGAAAGGACAGCAGGTGAGCAAGCCCCCAAATAAACAGAATAGGAAAGCACAGGTATGAGAGAAGTGAGCAGGTGGGAGGATAGGACAGGGAGGAGACATGGAAGGTAATGGAGCAGCAAAAACAGGGATAGAAGGAGAACAGAGTGAAGGTTGGGAGAGGAAAATGCAGAGGAAATGAGAGGCAAAGAACAAAACTGAGAACAAAAAGAGAGGGGTGGCGGCAAGGCAAATGGCAGCCGCCTGCAGGAGGGGAAAAAGGAAAAAAAAAAACAAGGCAGGGGAGAGCAGGGAAAGTCAAGGCAGGAGGAGAGCAGGAAGAAAGAAGACAACAACCATGGAAGCAAAGGGCAAGAAAGCACAGCCACAAACCACACAACAGCTCAGTCCAAAAAGAACTGAACACTGAGTGAGTTTGGAGGTGTGTTAAAGTAGTATTGGGGGCAGAGTTATCACCCCCCATTAAACAATGAGCTTAAGCCCTCCCAAAAGATTTTTTTGGTAGAGGGAAAGTTTTTATCATATGAACAATACATTGACCTTACTGCCTAATAACTTTCCTGTAAGCTTTCTGAGTTATAAAATTTTGCTGGAAAAGTTTAAACAAAATAGGAAGGAATACTAAAATTAGAGTTCCTGACAGCTCTTTACGCCTCCAGTCCTCCCCCCAAATCTGATGGTCAAGCTCCAGCAAGACTTTGACAATGTCCAGCACTGGTTCCATTCAAACAGCTGTCCTTCAGTGCCAAAAAATGGTCTCCGTGACCTTTGGTACTAAGAAGGAGCTCTCAAGGCTTACTGACCTCCCTTCTTGCCACACCCTAGTTGAGACCATGATCAATGTTGTTCCCTCCATAAGTATTTCAGGGTCTGGCTTGATCATCACCTTGACTTTTCTAGACATGTGGATGTTATTCACAAAAAACTACACCCTAAACTAGGTGCATTATATAGGAACAGTGATTACATCCCCCTGCTGGCTCATACAGCCATTGCCCAGCAAGTGATTCTTTCCATTTTTGACAATGGAGGCATTGTCTACAGCACTGCTCCTAAGTCACAGAATAAGAATCATAGAAATCTGATGGCAGAAAAGGACCCCAACAGCCCACCAAGTCTTCCTTTCCCTCTCCTACTCATCTCCTTTTCCACAGGCCCTACCTTTCCCCCACTTACCAACCTCATATGTCTGTCCCTGTCTAGCCTCGATTCCCTCTTCTAGTCATTCTGTCATTTTGCTTTGGACTGCCTGTCCCGCTCTCACCATTACTCCCTTTACACCTCCCTCTCCCTTCCCTCTCCTGAAGCAAAGCACCTCTCTCATTGTTCCTCCTTTATTGTTAAATTCTGGCTGGGCTCTTTCCCCTCTTATCTCACCTCGCTCCTCTCCCAGCCCCCTTTCACACTACAACCTTCATAACTCTGGCTCCAGTTGTCTTGCACTCCTTACTAAGACAACCTCAACTGGCCAGGCTGTCTTCTCCTCCTACCATTTCCCCAAACTATGGAATTCTCTCCCCCTCTCCATCCACTCTGCCTCTTTCTTTTCTCTCTTTCCTCTCTTCTACTCAAGTTCTCTTTTCACCCCTGTAAATACCCCATACCCGCTCTGTACCTCTTTTCCCCTCTTTCCACTCCCTCCTCCTCTCCCTCGCCTTGTTATTTACCATCCCTACTTTAACTCCTCACCCTTTATCCTGCTGCCAACACCATTTTCCCCAGCCCCAAGAAGACTATTACTGGTTAGCTTAACTGCATCTTTCTGATTGTCATCAAGATACATCCTACTATATCTATACCAGTGTACATCATTTGTTTTAATTGCCTGAATGTTACTTATTTATGTTGCATCGATGATGGTTAGCCTGTGTTTCTTTTACCTGTTATGTATTCAGGTCTAACTGTTCTTCTGTCTCTCCCCTTCCCCCCAGGATGCATCTGGAAATGAGTTGTTACCAGCTCAGTATGTCTTTCCTGGTAAAATCTGAGAGAGAGAGAGAGAGAGAGAGAGAGAATTAGTATCCATTCTCCCTTCCCCTACTCAATATTTAAATAGTCATGAATATTGTTGTTTGAATATCGTGGCCCCTCCCACACTTCCCTCTTTTTAAGTGGTTAGTTTTCCAAAGGAAAATTAAAGTAAGCATGAATTTTGATTAAATATGTTATTTCATTAAATATGAGAAGTCAGTGAATTAGGATTGTATATTACATGATGTATTTATGATGTATGATGATTTCACTATGAAAAAATTAATGAAATCTTTATTTATTTAAGGGAATTAGGTACACCTTTGAGACAGGGGCTCTTTTACAAAGGTCCCATGTCAGGTTACTTGAAACATTAGGACAGGCAGTGGTATTGTGCAAAAGAGAAATAAACATAGCAGCCGGAGGGCTTCATCAATTACCAAAACATCACAATTGTGCAAATCACTTCTATAACAATTTAAACAATATAGGTTTGTATAGGTAGCCATCCAACAGAGGGAGGTGAGGCCAGAGGCTGGTGTAAAGAGGGAGAAAGAGAGGGGGTGGGGTAAAATATATTTAAAAAATACTGTACAGCAATGAGTTTGTGGTAGTGCAGTGTCTACATACAGACAAATAGCAGTCAATATATACCAGTAAGTTAGATACTGGTAGTGCAGAGACTGTATACTGTACAGGCAAACACAGCTATCGTTACACACCTATGAGTTTGATACTGATAGGTCTGGGTCTCCGTGATACTCCAATGAGTCTGCTATTGGTGGTGGTGCAAGGACTGCAAACAGTCATTATACACTGATAAGTGTGATATTGCTAGTGCAGTAATTGCATGCAGACAAAAACTATAAATATACATGAGTTTGGCAGTGGTAGTAGTAGTGCACAAACTGTATGTTGTTGTTTGTTTGTTTCTTTGTTAAAATGGTTATTTTTAGACAGGATATAACTTTAGCTCCGAGGACTTATTTTCAAAGTTGTCCTGTTTCATAAATACATACATATGTTACAATAACAATTCACATTACATACATTTAACATTATCACAAAATACAACTATCATCAATCCTGACCTAAAAAATACGTAAATGTGCATTTATACATATTTACATACATGTACATTCCTGGGTAAAACTCTTTTCCAATTTAGATTTAAAGGTAGATATTCTCGTTAAATTCCTCATTGTTGGTGGGATCTCATTCCAGATTTTCGTTGCTTGGACTTGTAGTGTCATACAACCATACCTTGTGTTGAATTTTGATATTTTTATGCCCCTGTACACTACCTCCCTCAACTCATATCACTGTGACTCACATCCAAATTGGATATTAAGATTACCCTTAATCAACCCCTTATTAATCTTAAATATTAACACTGAATATTGTTTTTTTAGCTGTGCCACCAGACTATCCCATTTCAATTCTTTATACATTAAACAATCGTGAGTCTTAAAAGGGCACTTCAAGACAAGTCTTGCCAATTGATTATATGATTTATTAATTTTATCTAAGTATTTTTGTCCAGCAAAATACAAATCAGGTTACCGCACTCCAAAACTGGCAGTATTAAATGTGTTGCAATTGTTTTCTGCATCTGGTAAGTCACAACTGAGGAAGATCTTTACAGTGTACAACCCTTCATGTAGACACACACTAGAGATATAGTGATGCTCTTTGTTCAGAGACTGTATACAGACACACCCTTCAGCCATTATACACCAGTAAATTTGATACTGGTTGTGCAATGTATGTGTGTATGTAGGAAACCATGGTAGCCTTTATACACAATGGAGTAAGATACAAGTAGAGAGGGGACTGTATGTAGACAAACAGTGTTACTGGCAGTCACAAAGGAAGAAAGAGACTTGGGCATCATCACCACTGATGACCTGAAATCATCCAAGCAGACCTCTAAAGCAGTAGGTAAGGCTAGGGGGATGTTAGGGTATATTAGTAGGGGTATCAAAGTCATAAGAGGGAGGTAATAATCCCTCTTTACAAGACACTGGTTAGGCCCCATCTAGACTACTGCGTGCAGTACTGGAGGCCACAGCTTCACAAGGACATTAACCAAATTGAGGCAGTCCACAGAAGGGCAACCAAAATGGTGCAGGGACTGCATTAGAAGACATATGAGGACAGATTAACGGAGCTCAATATGTATACCCTTGAGCAAAGGAGGGAGAGAGGTGATATGATCGAAACATTCAAACACCTTAAGGGCATTAACAAGGTGAAAGAGTCTAACATGTTTAAATATAAGAAAAATAGCAGCACAAGAGGACACAGCATGAGATTAGAGGGAGGCCGATTAAGGGGGAATGTGAGGAAATTCTTTTTCACTGAAAGGGTGGTGGATGCATGGAATGGTCTACCTCAGGAAGTGGCAGCTATGAATACAGTGCAGGGCTTCAAACAAGAATGGGATAGGCATAAGGGAGCAATACAGATGAGTATGAATAGATAGGCCACTGACAGAGCAAAGGCTGATGGCACATTTATAAGGTAGAAAAAGAAATGGGCAGGCTGGATGGGCCTTGCGGTCCTTATCTGCTGTCAACTTCTATGTTTCTATGTTTCTATTAGACACAAACAAATATGCACTTTTAAGCCATACTACGGTTATTAAAAGCTACCTAAACCAATAGAAAATGGCAGCATACCATTTCCAAATGAAATCCCAAAGTGTGATAAATTAAATGCTGCCCAGTTAAATTATATCAGCCATAACCTTAACAATTGCATAGCATATTTGCATTGTGCAACAGCATTGCATATGATTTTGCATGGCTTGAAAACTGTCCAGGAGCAGTGCCTTCTTTTAAATATCACACCATGAAATCACTCTGAGATAATGCTGAACATACAGCATGATGAAGATATATTAGATGGCAGGATGAGGAAGGAGAAGAGACTGGGAGGGAGTACATAGACTAGAGCCTCTCCTAGTAGGGAATATTGGAACAAACTAGGTGAGCTGTTCAGGTCTGTTTCTGTCACTTTTCTATGTTTCTATGACATGTAACAAGAAAGCACTGTCCACAGGATGCATTGAAAGTAATACAAGTCCACATACATCTTGGTAAATTTGCCATGTTCACATTAGCCTTCTAATGAATATTCAGCATGTGTATTACTGTAGATTGTCTAACACACACATTATTAATTTGTAGACTAATCTGAACAAACAAGGCAAATTTACAAAGATTTATAGGGTGTTAAATAACTTTCAGTGCATCCTATGGAATGCAGTTTCCTATTGTGCATCATCACACTGTGTGTCCACAATCACTGTAGAGCAATTTCATGGTGTGATGTTTGAAAGAAGACCAGCCAATTTTCAAAACGTACTAAACCATCTGCAGTGCAATTTCTAAAGTAAAAGCTGCTATCATTAAACTGGGCAACCTTTAGTCTACCACCTCTTGAGATTTCATTTGTGATAATGGCATGCTGTCATTTTCTGTGGGTTTATATGTGCTTTGAGAGACTGGATGTCTCCTTGGTATTCTGGCTCTGTTCTTGGAATAACTTTGTTATGTTAAATACTGTATAGTGAAGAAGTGTGTTTATGAGCAAGTTGCATAATCTCTAAAAATAGGTAGACTGAGGAGGGAATTCAAATTGAGATATGACATTTCATTTGGGCTGTCCTGGGTAAACAAACTGTGGAAATGGGTAGAAGAGTGTGGCATGCTGGACATTCTGCGACTGGGGCAACAGACATGGAAGCCAGCAGACAGGACAATAAACTGTCTATTTAAAAGCTTTCTCCCCTGTCGGATGATGGAAAGCACCATCACTTGGAGAGAGAGGCCTCTGATGTTAGCACCTGCAACAGTGAGGGTTTCAAGCACAGTGTGCTCCCACATGCACTTACACAACCCTAGGTCTCCAGCACACAGTAAGTAAATGGTAGACCGCAAGGTTGATGAAGCATTGTGTTGCACTACCCCCCATGAGTGTACAGTACTGTAGGTGGCTCCAGTACACAGGGACTAAGTAGCTGTTATGGTACTGTATTTAAAACTGTACTTGCAGCATTGTGTCTCTGAACTACAACTACTAAGAGTCCTCCTCCACCTACAGTGCAGTGGGGATTTAAACTTGTCTTGCAGTTTCATAGCTGTGACTCTTAAGCCAAAGCAACTGTCTGCAGTGATCCCCAGGACACAAGGTAGGCATGTTTGGCTTTGGAACTCAATCCTGGGTTTCCAACTTCACAGCTAAGCAGAATTCTAACCACTAGACAAAACTTCCTGCCTCCTACTTGCCCCTAACCTCAGGCTTACAACATGAGCAAAAGGCAGTTGTCAGATTCAAACCTGGGCCTCCAGATTCACTTTATGTGTGCTGTAACCAATAGGTGAAACAAATACAGGTAGACACAATCACCCAGAAACATACGACAAACACAGATGTGTGCATATACACACTGATAAAGCAATGTGGTCTAGTTGTACAGCAGAGGATTGGAACTAAGGTGAAAGCCAGAGTGCAAGGTGATAATACAACATGCGCCTAGAAAACTGAAAAAATAGATGTGAAAAATCCACTATGGATTTCAGAAAAGATCAAGACTCATATCAGAATAAAATATACTGTAGGCTCTGGAAGACAGCAGAAAGAACTAAAACTCAAGAAGACTGGAATATTTCAAAAAATGGAGAAACAAATGTACAGAGGAAATCAAAATAGGAAAACAACAGTATCATAAAAAAGAGATAGGCCAGGCAAAAGATCCCAAGAAATCCTGTAATTGCATAAAACATTTACAAAACCCTATAAAAACAAGAGCATCAATCCAGCTTATAAAAAATAATGAATAAGTAGAAGATCATAAAAAGTGGCCAAGATTTTAAATACATATTTCACAGACCTCCCAGACCTGAGTATATCAGCCCCCCCAAACAAAATCTGTGGATATATCAATACAAAAAAATGGTGTCTGTGGTGAGCTACCCAACAGCTAGTCCTTATTTGTAGATTTAATTATGTTGTATATATATTTGAATGTAATTATGTGTCTATGTACATGTCAAGAAGATGCCAGTGCTAATTCAAGACACCTAGAGAAAAGGACTAGATTTATTTTTTTTTTTAAAGGGGACTGACCTTCTTTTGATCTGCAGGCCAGCTGCTTGCCAGAAATTGAGATTTCATTCCCAGGTTTTTTAACAGAGACATGCCAAAATCCATTTGTAGGTCATAAAACCACACACTCAGGAGCAGAATGCTTTGATTCAGGGACACTGTTATAATATACTATATTTTATGAGGTAACAGGAAAGAAGGATGCTTCCTAAAAAAACTGTATGGATTCTTGACACCCTAATGCCAATGGTGTTACTGTGGGACCATGACACATCAAAGGATAGCTAGAAAAATGGGTTATAAGGAAAGGGCAAGATTGCCATCTACTGGCCTAAATGCTGTGGGATTTTCACTCACTATTTCCAGAGCTGAAACAGGGGTATAAATAGCCCCAGCTCAGGACATTTGGACACACTTTTCATCTGGACTTCACCTGACACACAGGAAGCCAAACTGCTGAGACACAGTGGCTGCCAGCACACACATTTCCTCTGGACATTCTCTTGACCACTAGCATAGAGACTAAGAACCAGAGTCTGTACCTACTTTTTATGGACTTCAAAATATAAAGTAGACCTTTAGCTAACAGTTTTAATGCATTTACATATACATATATACACTCCAGCTTGATAAAAGTCATCCTGGCTCCAGGTGAGAGCTGCAGACTGTTACTATTGCTGAGACATCTGAAGACATGTTTGTAAGAACTGCCTGAACTTGCCTGATATCATTACACTGCTTTTCACTGACATTGTAAAACTCACCTAATTTGCTGTTAGGGGACACTTGTGCAATACTTTGAAAGGAGGGGATCCAGCAATGGATCACAGCACCTACGATTGTGTGAGGGGTGGGGGCTGTGCACTATAAAGCCTCGCGCTGCACGCTGGCGTGAGCGCCACTCGGGAGAAATTTGACTTAGAACACAGTTCCTAATTTGGGGATACCAGTTAGACAAGAAAATGAATCCTGTTTTTATCTTGAGTGTATGGATAGTGTGGGGGGTCTGCCTTGTGAATTACATGGTGAAAGATACAGATTGCAACAGTGTCAGTAAGGGTAAAGGTTCAGTAGCCCTGGGAAGAACATTTTACCCTAACAATGTAAGATTTCTTTCAAGAGGAAATTTGTTCACAAATGAAAGAAGGAGTTTTCTAAAACAACTGGGGCCTTTAGAACTATCCAACCGGATGAACAACCTAGGGCCTGGATGTTTTCTCTGCTCATGTTTGCTAAGGCAAAGTGGTGATATTGAAGTTAATCCTGGCCCAGAAATCACCGGTGAGATTACTTTAGTACATGAGAATGTGAAGAGCATAGTCCACAAAATAGACTATTATAGAGTCTGGGTAGCTAATAACAATTTTGATTTATTGGCATTATCTGAAACTTGGCTTCATTCAGAGATTTGTAACCAAGAAGTAAAACTAGATGGGTATAGAATGGAGAGAACTGATAGGAAATTAAGAAGGGGAGGAGGAGTTCTATTATACATTAAAGATAAATTAGGCCCTTACCAGGTTCTGTTAACAGCTAGTCACGAGGGGATTGATTATATGACAATATAATTGCTTACAACAAAATTAGTAGTGGGGGTTTTTTATGCCCCCCCCCAAAACAAAACTTAAAAGTTTTGATACCCTCACGGATCTTCTTTTAGAGTTAGTAAAGCATAAAAAAGTTGTTATCACAGGAGATTTTAATGCAAATTGGAAACAGGCTAGAGGTCTAAGGCTTAGAAATAATTTTGAAGTCCTGGGACTAGAACAGAAGATTGAAGATTCCACTAGAACTACCCATAACTGGGGCCTGGGGGCTATACTTGATCTTCTGTTTGTTTCCCAGGACTTGAATATTAAAAAATGGGAAATATTGACAATCAATTTAGGGGATCACAGCCCTATAACTTGTATTATTGATTTTCCTATTCCATTAATGCAACAAAAGAACATTTATTGGGTTAGAGACTTCAAGAATTTTAACAAACTTGATTTTAGAAATACTCTTAAAGAATTTAAATGGGATAGATTATTTCTGATTCCAGACATTGACCTAGCTGTTCAGGAATTTAATGAATCCCAGGTTACCATGATACACAATCATGCTCCAAAAGTTCAGAAATGTAAGAGAGCAAGTGAAGATCCATGGATAACAAATACGATAAAAAAAAAAACTTAGAATTACAGAAAGCTAAGAAAACAAAATCTGAAGAAGACTGGGATAGTTTTAAAAAATGAAGAAACAAATGAGGTAAATATATTAAAAATGCAAAACAAAAGTACCAGCTTGATAAAATAAATAAGGTAAAAGATCAAAAAAAGTTCTGGAGGTATGTTTTTGAAATTAATCATACTACCAGATCTATAAAAGAAATTAATCTGATGCAAGGAGAAAAGTTGATTGAAGAACCAATGGAGGTGGCTACAATATTAAATTCTTATTTTATTGAATTAGGGGACTTAAATATTCCCCCACAAAAAGAATGTACAGCTAATTTGCAAATAGATAAAATAATTGAGGTATTAAAAATGGAACAAAACTAGACAATTAGAAACTAAATTTAACCTCAGACCATTAAGCCTGAAGGAGGTACAAACAGAACTGAAAAACGTAAACATTTATAAAGCGTGTGGATTGGATGAAATTGAGGCAAGATTTTTAAAAATTGGGAAGGATGTCCTTGCACCCATAATAACTTATTTAATAAATTGGAGCCTTCACAGTTCCACTGTCCCTGAAATTTGGAAAAGGGGAAAAGTAACACCAGTTTTTAAGGGTGGGGATAGTATAGTACCATCAAATTATAGACCCATTACTATACTCCCTGTACTTTCAAAAATAATGGAACATAGGGCCCATTCTCAATTTAGTCAATATTTAGAAGAAAATACAATAGTGACTGGAAACCATCATGGATTCACACCTAATAGATCCACTAGTACCGCCCTAATAGACTTCCATAATCTGGTTGTAACATCTTTGGACCAGGGGAGAAGTACTAGGGTGGTGTTTGTGGATCTTAGTAAAGCATTTGACCTGCTTCAGCAGAAAAAGTAAGCACCAAGTTTTTCTATCAGTGAAAATGCCAACCTCCCCCACAGCGACAGCACAATACCGATGCAGGTATTGTGCCACCTCTAGACTCGTTGTTATTTTCTGTGGGGGCTGTAACCACACCCCCATGCAGGGGGCTTTGCCCCCGCACCCCCCAGACTCTAAGTTTCCAACTCCAGGTCAGAGTTGGTCCGAGGAGGGGGCGGAACACTGGGGGAAGGCGAAACAAGAAAAATGGACCATTACCGCAAATATCGCCATAATGGTCCTTTTCCTTGTTTCTCCATCGGGTTGTCGATGAAAAGGGGTGCTACGGCACAACAAGCTGCTGGAAAGGCTTTGGCAGGTAGGAGTACAAAAGGGAACTTTGAAGTGGTTTGCTTCATATTTGGCTGACTGTAAGCAATGTGTTGTTAATGGAGCAATAGAATCGAGCCTTGGGGAAATAAACCAGGGGGTTCCTCAGGGATCGATTTTAGGTCTATTAATGTAAAACGTATATGTTAACAATCTGGTACAAAATATTAACAGTAGGGAAATGAGATTGTTTGCAGACGACACAGTTCTATTGGTTTCAGCCGAAAATATGAAGGAACTAGAGCAGAAACTGCAAAGAGACCTGATCCACTTGGAAGGGTGGATGGGTGACTCTGGACTACTTTTAAATGTAAAAAAAAACAGTGTTTGATGTTTCATGTGGGGTGTGTAAGAGTGGCCCACAGTTGCAGATTCAATTAACTAATGGTAGCAAAGTGAAGTAAGTAAAGGGGTACAGATATTTGGGTGTGCAAATGGACTCATATATGATGTTTAAAGACCACATTGACATACAGGTTAAAAAGGTAAACCAAAGGCTGGAAGCTCTTAGGAGGGTGGCAAGAGTCCTGTCTAGAGAAGTCAGAGAAAAGTTGGTTAAACAAACAATAATACTGGTACTAGAAAATGGAGCATCCATATATATGCATTCTACTCAAAAATCATTAAATAAACTAAATCAAGCCTAGTATAGACTAGGTAAATTTATCACTAAAACAAATAATGGAACTCATCATTGTGAAATATATAAACAATTACACTGGTTAAACCCTGATGCACAAAGAAAATATCTCTGGTTAACCATCTGTCATAAAATTATATTTGCTAAAAGTAAACACCCTTAAGCAAAATTTGTTATATTTCAACAATCAAATAATCTGAGACATCAAACAAGAAATGTTAATACTAGAATCCCTATGTTAAAATATCATAACAAAATTGGAGAGTCCAAGTTGCAAAATAAAATAACTGATTACTGGAATAACCTGCCAAAAAATTTAAAGAGTATAAATAATCTGTCCACTTTTAAAATAACTTTGTCTGAACACTTACAGACTGAATGTACATGTTATGTATGATGTTATTGTGAAACATTAGTAGTATAATGTTAGATTATGATTGTTTAATGTCTGTATCTGTGTTATATTTTGTATATTTGATGTTTGTTTGTGTTTTATGACAACAAGACTTTAGTTGAAAACAGGGCCTTGGTCCTAATCTATTTGCTCCTGTATAAAAATAAAATTTGTATCAAATCAAAATCAAATCAAATCAAACATATATCTTTCCATTTTATTTCTGTATGCTGTAACCCTAATTAGTATATTCTTGTTAGCTGTAACTGTATTTATTTAAGTATTTTAGTAAAAATATTTGTTTTCCTAAAGAATATCTGCCTGAGTGAGATTTCTATATTTGTGTGACATGTGGAAAAGTATTAATAATCTGTGACAACTGTTAATTGCTTTGGGGGTGTCACCATAAGCAACCAAATTGAGCAAAATGGTCTGTAAGGGATCTGGAAAAATAGGGAGAATACCAGAGTCTGCAGGGACTTGGAAAAAGCTGTGGTATGTCCTGTAGGGAGGAGGCCAAATCAGGTTTTACACTGCTATCCCAGAAGAGAGTATGATGCCTTGGTCTTCCTCCTTTGTGTATTAGACAAGGAAGGGTTCATATTTGGCCACAAGACTTGAGACTGGTATTGTGCCCTTATCCAGAGTTAGAGGGATGTCTTGGGACCTCGTGGAAGAGGTGTAGTTGTGACCTCGGTGATCATTCTAAAAGCACAAAGAGGGTAGCCCTGTCCCCCCCTTCATGGATTGCAGTTAGTGGTGGGCTCTGTGAGCTCAATGGACCTGACTCCCTAGGAGTGGGTTCATGACAGAGTCTGAGGTAGATAAGGAGAAGTATCAGATTTAGGCCATCAAAAATTGAGTTTTAGGTTTAAAGAACTGAAGGTTAAAGAAGTTGAGAAAGAACTAAAAAAACCTAAAATTAAATAAAGCAGGAGGATTGGACAGAGTGGAACCAAGATTTTTAAAATTGGGTGCTGATATATTAATCCTTCCCCTGACCTACCTGTTTAATCTAAGTCTATGTACCTCTGTTTTCCCAGGGATCTGGAAGGTGAGTAGGATTGTGCCTATATACAAAGGGGAAATCAACTTCCCCATCTAATTATAGACCAATCACATTGCTATCAGCATTATTCAAGGTTATGGAAAAGTTGGTACATGCACAGCTTGGCCAATACTTAGAGAGAAATGGACTGGTGTCTGGTGCTCAGCATTTACTGTTTTTTTCCCCATTCATTAGAAAACATGAGTTTTTAAACCAGGATTTTATCGATGTTATATCATCTTGCAGCCTCCACCAAGGAAAGGAGTATCCAATCAGATGCTCAATTTTGCTTCTTCCAGATGGCCCTCTAGTGACCCAGGTATGCTCCCAATCCTGGGTAGTTGGTGCTACAAGTGGAGGGACATGGGGTGAGGGACCACTAGACCACCAGGATAATATTTTTTAAATATGGTTTAACGGGACAGGGGTGGCTCGGAGGGGGGGGGACCAGTACACTACCAGGGAATTTTTTGGTTTAAACTGGGATGCTGATTGGACATTAGTGCAGGGCAGAGAGAGAACACTAGATTACTAGGGAATTTATTTTTATATGGGACAATGATCACACATCAGGTGAGGGGAGGGACCACTGGACTACCAGCAAATTTTTTATTTTATACGGGGACAGCCATCGGTGAATATGGGAGGGGGGAGGGACCAGTACAGTGGCAGGAAAATATTACATTATACAGGGATGGCAATCAGACATTGGGATGGGGGGGCCACTAGACTACCAGGGAATACATTTTACCATTCAGTGAAATGGTATTAGCACGAAATAGGATCCTGTTTTGCGAAAAAGGATCCTTTACCATGCGTTGCCATTGACCACAATGGGATTAGCATGATTTAGAATCCCTTTTCATGAAAAAGGGTCCTTGATAATACTTTCCTATTGACTACAGTGGGATTAACACCATTTAGAATCCTGTTTTTCCAAAAAGTATCCTTTATCATGCTTTACCATTGACTATAGAGGTGTGAGAAGTCCGTGAAATTTGTTCCGTGAGTTAATTTGTGCATTTTGCAGAATTCATGGAGCAGTTTTGTGAAATTCGTGGACGTGAATTTCTCAGAATTTTGCTGCGGAGCGTAAAATTTCACCCGCAAATTTCGCTTTCTGCCCGAAAAATTCACACTTCGCATTAGAAAAAGGCAAATTTCATCAAAAATTTCACACAAATCATGCAAATCAAAGTTTTGGAGTGTTTCAAAAACTGCAAATTCCACGAAGTGCAAATTTGTGGCAATTCGCAAGAACTTCATGGGCAAAGTTTAAATTTGCAACATCTCTAATTGATTATAATGGTACTACCTGTTTCTTCGTCACTCCACAGTTTCTAAATGGTTTCTTCTTTTGGTTTGAAATTTCCTTGGTAGAAAGGACTTGCCCCACAGATGTGCCTTTTTGTAATTTGGTGAAAAAATATTATATTGCTCTGTAGTTGTTGGGGGTATAAATTTTGGTTCTTTTACCATCGGAAAACATTGTAATGTGTGGTGTACAGTTGTTTCTTCATCACTCCACTGTGAAGAAAAGGTTTGAAATTTTGCTCTGAAACTTTCAGGCTAAAAAGGACTTGCCCCACCCATGTGCCTTTTGCTACTTTCATGACAAAATATTACTTTGCTCTGGAGTTCTGCAGGTTTAAATTATGCTTGTTTTCTAGCTCACAAATATGCAGAGCTTTATGAAGAGATGGACGCACAGGCCCAGAGGGCCCAGCAGTCCCATAGGAAAATAAGAATACTATTGCAATCTCTTGAAAAGGGCCCTGGGCTCCCACAAGTAAATAAGGCTATGACTATATTATCTCAAAAGGTAAGGAAATTAGTTGCAAAACACTTTGTTAATGCATCAGTTTGGGTTCCACCAACAAAAGTTGGGAAATGTGGTGTTAGGGTAACCCCACCCCCACCCTGCATGCAGCCAAAGGCATGGGTGTGTGTGCCTTGGGGTTGTCAATCCTAATGCTCACCCCAGTCTCCTATACTGTACCCATCTCAGCTTATTTACTCATGGAATGGGGTGAGTGTTAGGATTGACAACCCCAAGGCACCCCCCCCATGCCTGTTGCTGCATGCAGGTTGGGGGTGGAGTGTTAGGGTTGAAAACCCTAACACCACATTTCCCAATTTTTGTTGGTGGAACCCTAACTGATACATTAACAAAGTTGTTTGCAAAACACACACACACACATACACACATACACACAGACACATGAATACACAGTATCCTTGGGATACACTGTAACTGATTAATATAAGAATGTGTCCTACTGGGATATGTATTGTACCTGGGGTGTCAAACAGACAAGGCATACTGTCCTGGTAGGACAAAACATGTGTCTATGTGATCTGTTAGCACCCTTTGCAAACTGTGTGAAAGGCCTTTTGGCACCATGCAATTCTGCTTAAAGTTGAACCAGCACAACATTCTGTGGTGATTTGCATATGCAGCCCATGATGCTTTGCATTGTGTGGGCATGTGTGATTTTGTACCCGTTATTTGTTTGTTTGATATTTGAAATCAATAAAATTATTAACTACTAATATAAGAATGTACAATTCTTTGTCTTGGATCAACTATTTTATTGTTCCTTGGATGGATGAAATTTATATTTTTTAATTTTTAAAATAAATAAAATATGTTTAAAGATAAAAACAATAATTGTAAGGAGTTTTATAGATATATAAGGCCAGTTTGGCAATCATATAAAGCGGAAGGTCCATTAATTCTTGAAAACAGACTACTTAAAAATAACAAGGAAACTGAAGATAATCTTAATACTTATTTCGGCTCTGTGTATGGACACTCAGGGTGGGATATTCAGACTGTGCCAAAAAGATGCGCAATAGTGGGAGCAGGTGCAAGAGCAATGTACCATTGTGCAACAGGCATGATATTCAAACCAAGTGCAGGCCAAGGTGTGCCTTCGCAACACAGCTGAATATCACGCCCGATGCACCATGGTGCAACAAGGGATGCGCAGTGGAGCAGGGCTGATGTGCAGTAGCACACCCAGGGATGCGCAGAGACAAAGACAGGAAGCAGGAGTGCACTAGCCATGGGAGCGCCTTGTGTGGAGGAGCTTGCAGCAGGCCAGAGAGACAACCCCTCCGGGCAAGCCCCCCCATGAGCTGCACAACCAGAGGTGAGCTGAACGGACCACCAGCCCATGTACTCCAGCACCGATCCAACAGCAGACGTGGGCCAGCAGTCCACACCCACAGGGCAAGGTGCCCCAGCACTGTCCCCCTGCAAACAGTGACCACAACACAAGGAGGGCCAGGACCCTCCCATGCCACAGCACCACACCAATGCTGACCACCCCCTGTACAGCGATCCTGAGATACCCAGCCCAGAAGCATGACCAAACAGTGCATGGCACTGAAGGTATGCCAACACCACCACCATGACAATGCAACTCTGTGCCCCATGGCACCATGCATGACAGCCCCACCTTGACCCCCCCCGCAGTAGGCGACACCAGCCACTGACGTCACCACCGCTTACACAAGGCCCCCCAGCATGGCCCCCACAGTGGCATGGCAAGGAGGTCAACCTGGCATCAGTCCCCGAGGGACCCTGTATGTGACAAGGCCGCCCTGAATGCCACGATCAGCAGGATGGCACCCCGCACACCCACCCATGCACACACCCTGTCCCAGCACTGTCCCCACCAGACAGCACAGCACAGCAGCCTACTGTGGCACATGGAGGCATGCACCACACAGGAGGCAACACAGGGCACAAACATACCCCCCACCCGATCCCAAGAGCACCCCGCAAATAGCCACACATAGCAGGGCAACAGATACTGCTGTCATGAGTACAATGGTGCCATGTACCCATGGCCTGCACACCAACATGGCGCTGGGGAGCCAGCCATGTGGCATGCACACCATGAACCAGGGCACTGCCAGCATGCAGCTGGAGCCCATGTGACAATCACCAGACCATAGACACTGCCCCAGACACCATAGACAGCATGGAGGGGGACAATAACATCACTGCCCACAGTGTCACCAGAGCAGATGTGCAATAAACCAGGAGTCAGGATGCCAGCTGCCAGGCCACCGTGCCCAGAGGGTGGCTGGCATGGACTGCTACCAATGTCACGTCAGCAGCCATGCATGTGGTGGTGGGGTTAGCATGACCGTGCCTACCACAGACACGCAAGGGGCACAGCCGCATGGGCCAGGCACACACTGCCAGGGGTGACTGGGACATTGCACATGCACCAGAGACCATTGCACACAGGCAAACAGTGCACAGGGCACAACACACATACCCCAGACAGTGACCATGGCCCCCACCCACACCAATGAAGGATCCATGGCAGACACACCCATGGCCAGGCCAGCACCACCCCTCAGTTGCCATACACACCACTGCAGCAAGGCACCAGATGCCCGCTGCAAATCAGAGACCAACACAGTCATAGTATGAAAAGCATATATATTGGAACAGGTAACATAAACAACAGGAACTATATACAATGCTATATACAAAGTGGGGAAGGGGAAGTACAAGGCTACAACTTGGGGGGGACAGGCAGGGGGAAAAGGGAATAGTAGGAGCAGAATCAGTACTTGTGACTGGCCAGCCCACCGCAGCCCACCCAATGTGCATGGCATACAGCTGTGGCCTGTGCCCCTGTGATGGCAAGTGACCACCCACTGTGGGTGCGCACACATGACACGCCTACCCAGGCATCTAAAGCCATGCAAACCACTGCACACCCCCACCGCCCATGCACTGCACAGCACCATCATGGCCGTATGGTATCATGGCTATGCAGTGTGATGGCAGTGACACAGTCAGGTGCCCAGTGCATGCACAGCCCACCTACGACACCCACCCACACGTGCAGACCCACAGGATGGTGTGGAGGGCACTGTGGGATGTGCACGGCAGTAGGGGCCATGTGCAGGGGGCCATGCCCCACCACCACCCCTGCAACCCACCATGCACAGATGTAAGGGGAAACACGGCACTCACCTGTATCCTGGTCAGCAGGACGCAGCAGAGCTCCGGCACCACCACTGTGCCCTGCCTGCAAGACCACACCTCCATTGCCAACTTGCCGTCCTTGCTCCTGGACCAACCAGGCCCTACGGTGATCCTCCGGGCCTAGAGTGCAAACATGGAGAGAGTACCATCAGTACACATCAGAACCATAGCCACCCTCTTCCTGTGTGCATGCCCACACAGCCCAGCCATGACGCGGTGATGCAGGGTGTACATGAAGCACCCCCAACACCGGCAACACAGGTACGGGCCACCCCAGCAGCATGGCCTGCCGACCACCATGATACCAGGGCAGATGGATACTACTAGTGTTATAAAGGAGTACCTACCTGGGCATGGCACAGTGTCCCACTGGGCACACACCTGCAGTTGCCCTAGGCAGTCGGGGTCCCGCCGCTGGAGTTCCCTATAGTGGTGGTGACACTGCTCAGTGGTCCTGTTGCTCTCCGTGGCCTCCTCCAGGCTCTCTGCCACCTTCTGCCACACGCTGTCCGTGATCTCAGATGGGGTACCTGGCCAAAGAGGGCACCTGCATGGGGCTCCACTAGTGCCACCAGGTTGGCCAGTTCCACAGCCATCCACATTGGTGCTCTGGTGCGAGGCATGGTGCTGTCACTGGTGAGCACAAAATGGCACCCTGTAGCACGTGTGTCCTGCATGTGGAGGCAGCATGGTACTGTGCTGCCAGTCACAATCACGCTGGCACTGGACTGTGCAATAGGGGTCAGCCATGTGTATGCATGGCACCTAGAGGGAAAAGGTCAGTCACAGGGTCAAGTGTCTGTCCGCTCACAGAGCGCCACAGCACTATTGGGAACCCCTGCATGTAGTGCGGTAGGGTACATGTGTGTCTCACCATGCAGTGGCCTACAGCACTGTGGCGCCATGGCACCTACAGCGCACCATGGCATGAGTGCACTTCTGGGCATATAGTGCATGTGCACCACAGGCACAGCAGTGGCCGTGCCCTGTACTTCCTCCCATGCACAGTGCATCAGCAGCTCCACTAGTGTCGGCGTCAGCACCGCGGGCATGTGTGGTGCAGGGCTGATTGTGCACATCACAGTGGTGCACCACAGCCTGAGCACACTCAACACCATTGCGCAAGGCGCAACAGTGTGATATTCAGCCAGGTTATGCAAATCAACTCATGAGCCATTCCACGGTGCATCCACTGCATTTGCATCCCATTACAGTTGAGCCTACCCTCATTTGCATACGTTGCACTATAAAAATGCGACCTGAGGCTGCATGGGCCATGGATTGGTATTGCAGTCCTTTGAGGTAGGTGGCATGCTGTTGGGACATGGGGCCAGTGGTCTGGGAGGGTTGTATGGGACTGCACAGTCCAAGGTAACACCTGTCCATCCCCCAGGCATGAGCATGACCGAGCAAGAGGATGAAGAGGAGCAGGGAAGGGTGCGGAAGAGGAGGCCCAATTTTACCAGGGCAGAATCCAATGCCCTGTTTGAGACATACCTCAACAGGGAGCCACTGCTCAGCAGACAGAGGGGAACACCACAGGCTTGTGCAGCGGTGGGGGGTGAGGTGGCACGTGCTGTCAACAAGCAGGGCAGCCACCAGCAGTCTGTGCAGGAGTGCAAGAAAAAGGTTGGCATGGACAGGAGGCAGATAAAAGATAAGGTGGCAGCCATCAGGGCATCACGTGCTGCCATTTGTGGGGGCCAGCAGGACATACCCCACCTGATTCCATGGGAGAAGCAGATGGCCGGCAGCATGTGGCATAGTGTTGTCAAGGGTGTTCCTGGTGGTGGCTTCCAGACGGATGGCAGCCCATCACTATGTGGTAGGTCTGGCGCTGGCAGTGAGTGGGTGGAAGGGGGGCAGGCCCCAGGGACAGGAGGAACCACTAACGGTACTGTGTTCCTTTACAGCTCCTGAGTGTCTGCATGGGGCAATGGTGGTGGGTGTGTCCTCCAAGGCGGAGGCCCTGGACATGGTGGAGCACCCATCCACCTCCACAGGTGTCTGGGGGACCGACCATCTACAGCCCTGCACGTCTGTCTGGACTGATGCCAGTGGTGCAGGTGCAGACATGGCCCTGGCTGTGTCCCAGCGTGACACCACCCTCGGTGTCCAGTGTACTGAGACACAGATCGGGGCCAGCTCCAACACTGATGATGATGTGACGCATGTCCCGGACAGTGATGTATGTGGAACACAGGATGGTCCCATGGATGGAATCCGTCCAGGCGGTTCTATGGGTAGTGCTGGCATGGCTTCCTACACAACAGCCCATTCCCAGGCTGCATTTGCCGGCTCCAGTAGGGCAGCACTGGTGTGCGGCCAGGGTGGCTGGTCTGTTGTTGCCACTGTGGCTGCACCAGTGTTGCCTGGCAATCAGCAGCCCGGAGGGGCAGTGGCAGCAGCTGCCCATTGTCAACGTGGGGACAGGGGCGGGGACAGTGACAGTACACTGCATGTGGACTTACCCCAGAATGGCAGTGCTGTGCGGTGCCCACCATCAAGCGGTGCTGTGCAGCAGGGCCAGGAACACCATGGGGACAGTGTGCTGGACATGCAGATGACCCCTTGGATGACCACAGCCATCTTCTCCAGGTCTCAGTAGATCAGCAGATGTGACTTGTGGTGGCAGTGGATGCACTTTGTGTGGCGCTGCACCAGGCAGAGGAGTGGCATGGCAGGGATCACGCCCTGCTCCTGGCAGAGTTGGCTCAGCAGCGGGCGGATGTGACTGCTGCTATCGACAGGCAGACTACTGCAATGGTGACTGTCATGGCTACACTAACCAACCGGATAGGTGCCCAGCTGCCGCACACCCTGCAGAGTTCTATGTCCACCCACCTTTTCTGGCATCATGCGACCCCTGCTATGTTGACACTGGGTTCGGCTGTGGGCATACCTAGCAAGCCTGGTGGGTGCATGTTTAGTGGCCTGCAGACCCCTGCACAGACACGGTCATGTTCATGCAACATCACCCCTGGGGGCCCTTCGGTGCCACCCCATGAGGCCACTGGTCAGCCTGGCATGGCTGGCAGGTCTCGGCGGGGCTGCCCATGCATCTGTGGTGGCCGTGGTACTGTGCTGCATGACTGACCCATCCCCCTCCACAGCCACTGTCTGCCACTGCCCTGTGTGCACTGTGGTGTTCTTTGTGCATTGCATGGGTGAGGTGCCCAGCCCTGCACACACATGGTCCCATGCACTCCCTCCCAGCTGCTGGCCACTGTGGTGTGTGCATGATGATGCCTGCATAATTCTGTCTGCCACTGTGCAATGGTGCTCAGCATCTGAGGCATGCACGGTGCCAGCCACTGGGTGTGGTAGTGTGTGGTCCTGTGGGGGTGTGGGGGTGCCTGTTGGGGTGGGCATGCCTGTTGCCCTGTGGGCATGGGTTGTGGTGTGTGTGTGTGTGTGTGTGTGTGTGTGTGTGCATGCTGTGTGCAGCCCTGCTCATCCCTGCCTTTGTGTGCGGTCCCCCACCCATTCCCACACCCCCAACACTGTCCTCCTCTGGTGTCCACCCCTCCCTGTCTGTGGGCTGTGCCCTTGCCCTTGGTGATTGCACATGGCCCTGTTGACCTACCTGTGTTGTCCAAAGTGTTCCTCTGCGATGGTGTCCAGGTGCTGCTGTGCCATCTGGGCCAGCTGGGGTTCCCTTCACCCAGGGGGTGGCTGCCCAAGATCAGCTGGACCGGCGTCCTCTTCCTCCCCACTGTTGTCCCCCTCCTCGACCTCAACGGCTATCCCACAGTCGGTGGTCATGTTGTGCAGGATTCAGCAGGCCAGGAATAGCCCACAGGCCTTTGATGGGCTGTACTGTAGGGCACCACCTGATGTGTGCAGGCAATGGAACCGTGCCTTCAGCAGCCCAAACACCCGCTTGATGACATTCCATGTTGTGGCGTGTGCCTCATTGTACTGTTGCTGTGCTGGGGTCGTGGGGCACCAGTATGGTGTGAGTAACCAGGGCTGTAGTGGGTAACCACTGTTACCTGTGTGTAGAGGGGAGTCATTAGCATGGTGGTCTGTGACACTGAGCCATGGGCCATCATGGCCATTCCCCATGGCACCCATGCCAATGCCCCACATCCCCCCACATCTGCACCCATCGTCCAGCATGCTATGCATACTCATCTACCAGATGGCCAGTGGGGATGTCCCAACTCTCGCACCTATGGCACAGTGTGGACTGGTGCCAGATGAAAGCATTGTGTGCTCCTCCAGGTTGCGTGGCACAGACACTGATTATGCGCCCCCTGGCATCGCACACTGCCTGGCAGTTGACACTCGGGTAGCCCTTGCGGTTGATATACACCGCTCCCTCCAGGCCAGGTGGCATGCGGTTGCCTACATGGGTGCAGTCTATGGCCCTGAGAATGCCAGGCAACCGTGCTACCCTGTGGAACTGCTGTATGCGTGCTGTGCGCTCCGCCTGTATGCTAGGGAAATGGATGTAGTCTGCAGCATGTGGCAGCAGTATGCTGAGGAATTGTGTAAGTAGGCATGACGCGGCTGACTGGGTTATGCCTGTTGTGTCCCCTGTTGGTCTCTGGAAGCTGCCTGTGGAGAGCAGTTACATGATGGCTGTGACCTTATCTCCACAGGCTGTGCATGGCTCCATCGTGTGGGTGCCTTCATCTCATCACTGCACAGCTCGCAGAGCTGCCTCAGAATTGTCCAGTTCAGGTGGTACCGGCCCACAATCTCAGTGTCACTGTACTGTTCAAAAGTGGTGCAGGCTCAGTACAGCTTGTTCTGGGTGTACCACCGATGGGCCCTTCCACGCTTGCGCCTCCCTGCTGCCTGCCTTCTCACACCCCTCATTAATGCCTCCATCTGGAAGGTGGCACTGGCCATGTCCCTGGCTGGTGTCTCCCCTTGGGCGGCTGTCTACCTGGTCCCCCCCACTGTGTGTTGCTGGTGCTGCCCCTGCACCGGGTACACCTCTGGCTGTTCACCTCTGTGTGCCCTGCCTCTTGCCACTGCCCTCCATCCTCTGTGGCATGTTCAGGCCATCTCATGCACACACAGGCACACACACACACACACACACACACTCCTTCTCTCACTCGCACACACCACTGGTGGGCCCTGTCCACCTCCTGGCCACACTTGTCCCTGCTTCCTGTCTTGCCTCCCTGCCACTCTGTCGCAGCACTCCCCCACTATGGCTCCTCTGTGGTGCATTCATCCTCCCCTCTCTTGCTCCCTTTTATTTTGGCTCATTTCCACTGTCACACGACTTCTGCTTGCTCTGCTACTGCGCACATTGCCTACTGATGAATATCGCACTGCGCACATTGTTCCTGGTTCTACCCCTGCAGTTGCACATGCATTCATTTCTGTTGCACTGTGGTACATTGTGTGTTGTGCTGGGGCTGCCGGTCTCGCTGAATATCGCACTATGGCGCATTTCCACTCTTGCGCGGGTGCATCCCTATTGTGCATGGTGCAACTGCTCTGAATATCCCACCCTCTAAGTTCATTGCAGAGTTTAATGTTGAGCAAGTATCAAGTGAGTCAATGAGTATTAAAGTACAGGAAATTCAGGGTATAGTAACATAACCTGATACAAGCAAAGCACCCAGGGCCAGAAAATCTATACCCAAAGTTACTGAAAAAAATCTCCAAAACATAGCCAGACATTTAACCAATGTATTCATTTCATTTTTCATTTTCATTTTTTATTTCAGAACTGGTAAGCAGATGGGTATGACTGCCGTTCTTCGCAGCAACCAATTTACATATAAAACATTGATACAGACAATGTACAAAACGTTACTTATAACATGTACCTTCAGATCCCTGAAGAAACATTTTCAATTGCTGGGTTTTGAACAGTATAAGTTTGGTATAGTCTAAGAAAAATTAGGATGCTGATACTCTAAACGTTCTCTGACCAAAGCTAGAGGCAAACAGTGGCATAGCAAACACAAATTTAGCTGGAGTTGTGGTAAAAAAAATATATTAATACATCTAGGAATAATCTCCATAATGTACTGTGGCATCAGGCCTAAACAGATTTTGTTTATATTTTGAACCATTCATTGGAGGATGGAGCAGTGCTGCAAGACAGTTGGGATGCTACAGTAATTCTGATATACAAAAAGGAGAGTAGAGGGGAGATGTGTAATTATCGACCAGGTGGTCAGACTTCATTAATTTGTGAAATTCTGGAAAAGATTTTCAAAAGCAAGATCGAAAGTTTTTTGTCAGAATGCAATATTTCAGTTTCCACTCAACTTGGCTTGTCTCAAGGCCAAGGGAGATCCTTGCAAACCAATTCAGCTTCTTTGAGATGGACAGCAAGGCTCTGGGTGACAAAAGAAAAAACAGTGGATGTGATCTATATGGACCAAATTAAAGCTTTTAATAAGGTTCACCATAAGGAACTTTTGAGAAAGTAAGTAACATGGGTCTGCCTAAGTTCATCATATGATGGGTTATGAAATGGCTAAATATCAGGAGATAGAGGGTAAGGGTGAATGGTTTTACTTCACAGTGTGAAGGGTTTACAGCAGTGTACAACATCTCTCCTGGGTCTACTCTTGACCAGTAGGTATATAAGTGGTATGAGCAACTCCCATAAACAATGGCTTACCAAATTTTCAGATGATACCGAGACTAGCTGCATGGTGGTGCACTTCTTACACAGACAGCATAACAACAAGTATTTGTCAATGCCGAATGTTTGCTTGCTGGTATTAGCAGCATTGGTAATGCAAGAGGTAGAGAGCTGCATAATAGGAATGGTAGTGAAGTACTGAACTAATGCCAACCACCCCTACCCCCACCTTGCAGAGATTGACAGGCATTGGGGGTATGGCTTTGGGTCACTGGGCATAAAGCTCATGCCATTCCAGCTCACCCCACCTCACTCCACCCTGCAGACACAGACAGGTGTCACGGTGTGCTTTGGGGTCTTCAGCCCTTACCCTCACCCCATTCCATAAGGAAATAATCTGAGATGGGTGCAGCATAGGAGAATGGAGTGAACATGAGGGACGAAGACCCCCAAGGCACACTTTGATGCCTGTCACTGGCTGCAGGGTGGGGGTGGGGATGCAATAGCATGAGCATTATAGCCGACAACCCCAAGTCATACCCCTGATGCCTGTCAGTCTCTACAGGGTGGGGCATTATAGTTCAAAACCCTAACACCCAGGGTGTTTGTTGGTATTTTCACTACAAATTTTAAACATGGGCTTTTTGGGACCCCACCTCATGAATAGTGGCACTATCATTTCGTTACTCAGTCCTCAAAGGTGATTTCGCTCAGCGACTACGCCATTTGGCACAACAGCTGTGAAAACACTTTTCAGGTAGGATGTGAAAAAAGGCAGCTCTGCTGTTCATGAGGAGGTGTGAAAAAATGGCAATGTTGAAAACCTGGAGTGAAAATATGAAAAACTGGTGAAGTTATGAGCATGCTTAACGCATATTTGTAATACATGCTCATAATGCAGTCATTTTTTGGAATTTTATTACTAGTTTTTCAACATGGCCTTTTTGGGATGTCCCCTCATGAACAGTAGCACTGTAATTTCTTTAATCTGTACCAAAAGTTGATTTTGCATAATGGCTGCACCATTCTGCGCCACAGGTGTGAAAACACATTTTGGGCAGGATACAAAAATGACAGTGGTACTGTTCATAAGGAAGTGTGAAAAAATGTCAATGTTTGTAATTTGGAATGAAAATATTGAAAATTGGCAAAGTTACAAGTGTACATAGAAACTGCACAATGTACGCTCATAACACAGTCATTTTTTGGATCTTTTTCACCAAATTTGCAATGTGGCCTTTTTGGGACCCCATCTCATGAACAGTGGCACTGTTATTTCATTAATTGGTCCCCAAAGGTGATTCCGCAGAGGAACTGCAAAATCACCTTTCGGGACTGAGAAACGAAATGACAATTCAAACGTTCATAAGGTGGGGTCCCAAGAACCTCATGTTGAAAATCTGGGCAAAAATGACTGAGGTATCAACTTAAGTTGAACCCCAACCCCCCATTGACTGCTATTATAAAGCTTACCTGCATTTTGTCAGTTCCCGGTTGGCTTTTGAAGACTTCAGACGTGTTCCTGCTCCACAGATGATCACAGTGATGGACCTCCAGAGGTGAGGGGGGTGCAGGGAGGTGGGGTGCACAGAAGGAGGGTGGCCTGGGGAGACAAAGAGGGACCATTTTCTTCTTTTCAGGTTTAAAGAAAAAAACAGCAGGGGACTGTTTTCTTCATTTACAGGATAAAAAAAAAAAGTTTGGCACACTGGGGTGGGCTCCTAGTGTACCACAATAGTGGTGGGAAGGGGGGATGCTGACTTGTGAATTGGGCACCCTGATGTCGTCAAGGGGTGTTGATGGGCTGGGGGGGTGCGCATCCAACACCGGGAGTGGGCATCCCGGTATCGGAAAAGAAAGGGGAAATTGTTTAACCAGGAAAGACACACTGGGGGGATGCTGACATGGGGATTGGGCACCGCAATCAGAGATGATGAAACTGTTCCTGATTGGAGCAGCAGATTTCTTTCAAGTCTGGAACTCTCTCTGAAACTTCTGTCTTCGGCAGCTTTTCCATTGATTGGTGGCCGATGGATGTGCCCATGAAAGTGTCCGCTGTATTGGCCACACACTGCCACACCTCTGCAAAGCTTTACTAACCTCAATATGTTTCTTGTGCGCTGCGCATACAAACAAACATAAAAATGACATGTACAAATTAACCTGACTCAGAAACCAAAAGTTAAATTTATTACTGAGAAAGGTACCATACTATACTTTAGTCACAGCAAGTAGGAGAAATATTGTACCACTTAAATAACTTAAAGATTACATCATCAGAACATGAATGGGATCTGTGTGCCTTGGTGCCTAACACACTTATTCCGTGCTTTGGATGAGACTGAAATCAAGGTCCATTCTGCCCATCTCTGGTCACTGACCAGGTGAAAGTAAAATGTCGCATGACACTTATCGAAGAAAAGAAGGGGAGTTTCCCCAGTGTCATGGCCAGCAATCCCCCTGTCAATAAAACAGGTCTATGCAACTCAGCTCACATGACGCACCTGGAAAAAAACTTACTTATATAGCTTAGTGTGACTTCCAAGGGCAAAACTTACAAATAAATGATAAATAAATAAAAAAGGGAAGGCAGTTGATTAAAGGGGGTACAGTCAGGGCCATTGACAGACTAGCTCTGGTCTACGTAAGTTGGGTGGGGATGCAAGCAGGTACTGGGCAAACTTGATTGGCTGTTGCACCTTTTTTTGCCAAGTGAATCTATGTTTATATGTTTCTAAACATACTATAGCGTACAGAATGATAATGCAGTCTGTGAATATAACCAGTTATCAGCAGCAATAAGAAGGACACTTGTTAGAAGAGATAGGAATATAATATTGCTGCTGTATCAATCATATCAATCACTTGTAACTAGAGCAAGTGTGGAATGTCAAATTCCACTAGCTGTATTCAGCAAAAATTAACATTCTGATTCCATGAAATTTCACAGACTTTCCATGAAAAATCTGCTAAATTCCACCACAATTTAAATTTCAGTTATTTTGGTCAAATTTTAAAAGCATTCTTCCATGATATCAAATTTGGCAGTATAAAGATTTATACCAGTTGTATTAGTGTACAAAGTTTCAGATTCCTAGCTTTATAGGGGGCTAAGTTATAGGTATCCAAACATTTTTTCAAAATTAATTTTTTAGTTATTTTCATCTATTATTAAAATTTATTTTTCAAATTTCCCTGTGATTTCAATGTATTTATTTATTATTATTTATTTGAAAATTGGTAACCAGGAAAGGTACACTGAGGCAAGGCTCATTTCCAGGTGCGACCTGGAAGAAGGAGAAAGGGAATACAATAATAATACACACATAGTAGTAATGAAATGGTAGAAAGTGAAATGAAAACAGTGTACAATTTAACATGATTCATGTCCAATAGCAATAAAAGGAGTCAAATGATAGTTCTATGTGCAACTTTGATGTGCAAATGAAGTGACCAGAGCAGGTGCAAAATGACAGTGCAGTGGTAGTTGGAAGGAGACTGATTCAGGCAGAGAAAGAACTCAGCCGCCTGCACCCCTCCGAGAACTAAATGTAACCTCCTCTGGGGAGGGCATGCCCCAGAAGGGGTAGAAACTGAGTGGGTGGGTGCAAAGGGCAACAGGAGTAAGGGATGATCAAAAATCAAAATCGCCCCTTTTACTATCACCCTTGGTGCTGTGCTGTAATTATGGTGTCCGAATGTAGTCATCAACTTAACAGACTACAGAACCCACCAAGATGCTCAAAAAGGCACAGGGTCATTCTGCCGCAGGAAAAAAACAAGAGTGGCTAAAAACACTGCAGCCATACAGCACCGACCACAAACAGAGTCAGCAAAACACTGACCTCTCGGGAACAGCGCACCCACTGGAAACTATGGGTGTTTACATTTCTTTGCTGGGGGCTTCATCCCCTGCTCACCCCAGTGGGGGGCTTCACTCCCCACACCCCCAAGACTTAAATAACTAAGTCTGGGGGGGGACTTTGGGGATGGGGAGAAACTCGGGACGGGGGAAGTTTTTTTTAAATAAAAATCACCAGAAAAAATTGTAGCAGGGGAGACCTGTGGGGGGAACCGAACCACAGTCCCAGGTCCCCCAAATGTGCTGTGTGTTGGTGTCCTAGCCACTCCATCATGGGAGAGGCTTGACCAGACACCCAGTATGTGGCAACTTCTCCACCCTTCAGTCAAGGGTACAGTGACAGTGGTACCGGTGTTCTCCAACCACTGTTCTACCCCTGTCACTGTACATATAGGCACTTACATGTGCGGTATTGACCCCGTACCACTCAAAAACAGGGGTGGAAGTAGCTCCAACAGGAAAGGATCACATAGAGGTCTGACAGGAGCAGCTGGGGGCAGGGAGGAGTTTTAGCTGGTGCCTAAGAGAGATGGCAGAGGGGGAGAGATTGAAAGAGGATGGGAGCAGGTTCCAGATGGAAGGAAGGTGGTAGGAGAAAGCTGACTGCCCAGCAGAGAAGTGCAGGTGGGGAAGGCAGAAAGTGCAAGGACCCCCTGGAGTGGAGGGAGAATGAGGCAGAGGGAATGGGTGAGAGGAGTTAGGATAGGTAAGAGGGTAATAATAATAATAATAATAATAATAATAATAATAATAAACTTTATGTCTCCAGCACAATTCACAAATATCAAAGTGCTTTACAAAAGTAGCAGAATTAAAATAGACCCATAAATAGTTAAAATACAGATATTCACTGCTAAAATCCATCCTTTACTAATTGCAGAAGGCAAGACTAAATAGCTACACTTTCAGTGTGGCTTTAAAGTTCTCAACCGTCAGGAACTCCCGAACCCGACAAAGTAGAGAATTCCACAGGGTAGGGGCTACATAAGCAAACGCTTGCACACCAGATGACTTCAACCAAACCCTGGGAACCTCTAGTAGTCCCTTGTCAGCAGAGTGGAATGGTTAAGAGGGGCAATAGGGGTGCTGAAGCTCTTGCAGGTAGTATGATCCCTATCCATGTAGGGTAGTGACCCAAACCAGAATTTGGTGATGAAGGAGGCACAGTGGGACTGGCAACATGAGGGTAGGGTGATGATGGATACAGAGGAGGAGAGGGAGCACTGGTGAGTTCAAGGGGGAGTTGATAACTAAGCAGTTCTGTAGTTCTTTTCTGATTGACTATTTTGCATCCCCCTGGACATCTTTCCCTTAGGAGCATATTTAATTCAGTAAGTGATCACCTTATGTCCTCAGAACTTATACTGCATATTACAATGTACACTATTTTAAGAAACATAAAACATGAGAGAACAGGCTCCTGGTCGACACTAACAAAACTAAGGCAGATAGGCAGGTACCCCCTCTGTCCTATGCGTATCTATCCCTGGTGATCTCCCTCTGGACACGGTACCCTCTTTCAAGTACCTGGGCATTGCCCTAGACCCCGCACTAACTTTTTCTGAACAGATAGGTTCCACTATTTGGCGCATCCACCAAAAACTGGCAGTGGGTTACCATTTTAAACAATTCCTGATTCCTGAGGTCCATCTTGCAATAGCCCTTGGTAATCTCCTCCTGTTAATAGACTACTGCACCCCGATATATATATACGCAAACCTCCACCCACCAACTCAATAGATTAATTGCAACCTATAATAACATCTGCAAATTCACTATAATAGCACAATACACTACCCACCACTGTACCCTATACCAGTCCCTTGACTGGCTCCTCCCAGGCTCAGAGAGACTATGGCTTCAGCTGCATCATTGACAAGGCCATTAGAGACAGGGACTGATCACCACTATTCCCCCTGTTCAAACCAAAAATCTACCCCAGAACCCTTAGAAACTCCTCTGGCCTCCTCTTGGAACCCCTGCATAATTTCTGCAGCCACCCCAAAACTATGGAACAGCCTATCCCCCACCCTTTGCTCACTGGACTCCTACCTCTCATTTAAATCTCACTACAAATCAGCCCTAATGGCCAATGCCACCTGTGTCTGCTGCACTTGGTGCCCCACCCCATGCCACACCTAGGCTTTCAACTAGGCTTTTAAGGAATTGCTGAGGTTATTCTGAAAACCCAGCTCACCCCAATGTGATTGCACTCTTACCTCCGATCCCCCAATGTAATTAGGCATTACTGCACAAATGCACTGTGTCCTGTGCATTTCCATGCATACAATGTTCAAGCTATGTATTGTTGTTTTTACACTATCCTGCATTGTTTTGCATATAATGTTTATGTAATTTCTTTACACTATACTGCATTTTTCTTTGCACACTGTTGTATCTACTATACTGTATTTTCCTACACTGTTGTACTTGTGTCTGGCATTACTGTCTGTATTATGTACCTGCACCTTATCTACTGTACTGTACTCTCAGACTGTCATACGTGTTTCTAATGACATTGGTGAGACCCCATCTGGAGTACCGCATGCAGTTCTGGAGACTCAATCTCCGCAAGGACACAGACAGGATGGAGGCTGTCTAGAGGAGGGCAACTAAAATGGTGCAGGGTCTGCACCGAAGACGTATGAAGAGAGACTTAAGGAGCTGAATATGTATAGCCTCGAGGAAAGGAGGGAGAGGGGGGACATGATAGAAACTTTCAAGTATCTCAAGGGAATCAACAAAGTCCAAGAGGTAGCATCTTTCAAAAAGGTGTGCAAGAACAAGGGGCACAATTTGAAGATAGAAGAGCGGCTCAGAGGTAATTTAAGGAAGTATTTTTCACAGAGAGGGTTGTGGATGCATGGAATGGCCTTCCAGAGGAGGTTGTGGAGTCAAAACAGTGGTGGAATTCAAGCATGCATGGGACAGTCATAAGGCAATTCTAGGGGCTGGGGGTAGGAAGAAGAAGGCTGCTGGTTAACTAGGATCTGCAGCTTATCCAATAGGTAGGGAAATGGGCAGACTGGGTGGGTCAAGCGGTCCTTATCTGCCATCAAAATCTATGTTTCTATGTTTCTATTATTGTTATGTACCTACACCTTATCTACTGTACTATACTCTCAGACTGTCATACTTGTTTCTAATGACATTACTGTTATGTACCTGCACCTTATCTACTGTACTGTACTCTCAGACTGTTGTACTTGATTCTAATGACATTACTGTTATGTACCTGCACCTTATCTACTGTACTGTACTCTCAGACTGTCATATTTGTTTCTAATGACATTACTGTTATGTACCTGCACCTTATCTACTGCACTGTACTCTCAGACTGTCGTACTTGTTTCTAATGACATTACTGTTATGTACCTGCAACTTATCTACTGTACTGTACTCTCAGACTGTCATACTTGTTTCTAACGACATTACTGTCTGTATTATGTACCTGCACCTTATCACTGTGCCATCTTCATGGCCCAGGTCATGCCTGAAAATGGTCCATTGGACCAGTGCACCTATCTGGTAAACAAATACATACATACATAAATAAGTAAATAAATAAATGGGTATATGCACCATGTTTTAGGGCTCAGGCTTTAAAGGGGTCTGAGTTATAGGCAGCCAAACATATTGCAAAATTAAAATTTCATTTGTTTCTAATTTTACAACTCATCCAAATTTCACCACATTTGTAATAATTAAACTACAAGCACATGAATATGTGTACCATATTTTACATGTCTAGTATTTAAACAGGGTCAAGACATAAGTAGCCACATTTTCAGAGATGTTTACATTTTTAAAGTACGTAAACTGCAAAGTTATAAGCCCGAGTACCTTAAAAACTGGATAATTCAATGCCATGAAATTTGCAGGGCATAGACCTTAAAAAGGAGGCTACGTTTGTCAATTTTTTAAATCTCTTACTTAATGGATGTCAATGTGATAAGCCGGCAAAAATATTGAAATAACTTCAGTGCATGCAATCAGATTCCAAGAGCTTGTGAAAATTGTGAAATTTATTGACAATTTTGTGGAAGTCATATCCATGGATTTTACCCAGCCAGACATCTGATCTGTCATGGAGTTGAAAGGAAAAGGCTTGTGAGAGTAGAAATCAGGTTGGATTCAAGGGGTACTCTATTATAAAAGTAGCTAGAGAGTTGGAGGGGCATTGCAGGACCTTAATGCTAATGCAGGTAAGATGTTTGCCTGCCTACTGTACAGGCCAAATGAATGTGATCCATAGTTAAGAATTGCATGTAGAGAGCGTAGCTGACTGGTGTGTGCATTGTAACAGGGCATACACGATTACAGGACATGAGGATATCACTTATTGAATTAGAGATGTTCTTAAGAAGAAAGATGTCCATGGGGATGGAAAATAGTCAATCAGGAAAGAAATGCAGGACTGCAAACTAAAGTAGTGACACGTGCTTTGTGAATGTTAAATTATGCGAGTGGTATTCTGGCAGCATTACCTATTATGCTCCCATAAATGTTGGAGGAATTGTTGACAATAATAATTTTTGATATTTCCTCTGTAAATGTAAAACATAACCATTTTAACAGTATTGCTAAATACTAGGATACACTGACATTGGATGTGCATGACAAATGCCAGTTCTATACCTGCAAGAGCAGAGAAGTAAGAAACATCCACATGTTTTTAGGTTTTCTCAAAAATTTAACAAATAATTACATAATGAAATTTTGAACCCCTGTAACTTAATTTCTAATCTAAATCTCTTCATATTTAGTCAGTGTTATGACCCCCTAAAAGGGGGTAAGCGTGCTAATTTTCACATATTTAGCTCTAAAGGTGGCTGAGTTATAAGCAAATAATATTTTCATGAACATTTCCCCAAAAATAAAATTCCAGACTTCTAGATCCTATGTGTTTGATATAATTCTTCCAAATGTCTTTATAGGTGGCAAGTCTTAGGGCACCAGTCCACAAATGATTATGTCAGATTATAGGTCTTTAGTTCATTAAATGACTGATCTATGGCCAGATAAAGAAATTTCATGAAATGTTGTGTAATTCCATCAGAATTCCATAAATTTCAAATTTCTACTTCTTCACAGCTTTACTTAAGAGTCCTCACTTCAATTCTAGGCTCCAAGTCTAGGGGAAATATTGATAGTCTGAAGTGTGCCCCGAGGAGCACCACAAGGATGTTACGTAGAATAGGGGAACTTCATTTTAAGGAGAGATTGATGGAACTGAACTTGTTTACCCTGGTGAGGGTGAGGGGGACCTGAGATCCTTCCCTTATAGAATGTCTAAATTTAAAATTAAAAAACAGAAAGAAACAGAACTAGGGACCACTAATTACAGATAAGTGGTAAATATTTGAGAAAAGCACGTGGGTAAACTTTTTCACCCAGTGAGTTGTTCCAGCATGGAATAGTCTAACAGATACTGCAGTGCACTGTGATGCAATCAGATGATTTTAAAATTGAATTGGACACCTTACTAACATACTAAAATGCCAGCAGAATAGGCCTAATGGTCTTTCGTGTCTGCTCGTTTGGTCAGTCCCCACCCTGGGTGCTGACCTTGCTGTCCCCCTCGTCTTCTCTGGCTTCTCCCTTCCCAGTTCCGGATATTCTTGCTGCATTGGATTTTGCTTCCAGAACCCTTCCCCTGTACCTGTCCCACCCACTCTTGAACCCCTCCACTGTCTCTGCCTCCACCAGCCCCCTAGGCAGTGCATTCCATGGCTCCACCACCCTCTCAGTGAAGTAGCACCTCCTCCTTTCTCCCCTGAATCTTCCCCCCTCCAGCTTCCACCCATGCCTCTAGTGGCCCCTTCCTCCTTCCTTTGAAACACCTGACTGTTTCCCCATTTACCCCTTCATGTACCTGAAGACCTCTATCATGTCCCCCGGTCCCTTCTCTCTTCCAATGTGTACATATTTAGCTCTTGAGCCTCTCCTTATAGGTCCTGTCCCCAAGCCCCAAATCATTTTGGTTGCCCTCCTCTGGACCCTCTCCAGGAGGTTAATGTCCCTCTTTAAGTGTGGCTCCAAACTGCACGCAGTACTCAAGGTGCGGCCTCACCAAGCAGTTATACAGAGGAGTATCACTTCCATCCTTCTGGAGGTGATCCTCTAGTGATGCATCCCAGCATCCTGTTGGCCTTGGTTGCTGCCCTCCTACAAGTCTCAGAGTTGTTCATCTTGACATCCACCACCACCCCAGGTCCCTCTCAGCCATCGAGACTTGTAGCATTTCCCCCACTGGGTGTACACTTGGCCTGGGTTTCTGGCCCCCAGGTGGAGTACCTTGCATTTCCCTGCATTGAACCTCAGCTTCCACTTTCTAGACCATCTTTCCAGAGCCTCCAGATCCCCCTGTAGGGCCACCTTCCCCTCCTCCCCATCCACCACCGCCCCCAGTTTCGAGTCATCTGCAAAGAGACTCATCTCACTCCTGATTCCTGTCCTTATGTCAGAGACATAGGCGTTGAACAGAAGGGGCCCAAGGACTGATCCCTGTGGGACCCCACTAATGACCCTCCTTGGGGATGAGACTATCCCACCAACTACGACCCTCTGGGTCTGGTCCTGGAGCCAATTCCCTATCCATCTGATCATCTGGTTCCCCACCCCCATTTCTCCCAGCTTATCCAACAGGCCCACGTGAGGAACAGAGTCAAATGCCTTGCTGAAGTCTAGAAAGAGGACATCCACTGGTCTACCCAGGTTCAAGGCACTTGTCACCCAGTCATAGAACTCCACCAGGTTTGTCTGACACGATTTCCCCAGGATGAATCCATGCTGTCTATCGTCCAGGCACCCTGACTTATCCAGGTCCTCCCTAGCCTCTCCTTGACAATGCCCTCCATCACCTTGCCCACCACCGATGTCAGGCTGACAGGCCTGTAGTTCCCTGCCACCTCCCTTAATCCCCCCTTGTGGATAGGCACTATATGCGCCACCTTCCAGTCTTGGGGCACCCACCCTGTCCTCAGAGAGATGGTGAAAAGCTCTGCCAGGGGTTTCGCCAGGACATCTGCAAGTTCCTTCAGCACTCTGGGATGTAATTTATCCGGCCCCAGTGCTTTCTCCATCTTAAGGGAGCTGAGGGCTTCCCTCACTCTCTCTGCTGTGATTTCCACTTCCGGTACCTCTTCTTCCTGCTTAGCCCTCCCCCACCTGCCAGTGATGCCTCCCCCTCTCCCCAGACCTGCCGATTGGTAAGGGTCCCCCCTCAGTATCTCTGTCTCCTCCCATGTATGATGCAGCACCCCCATTTTCCCTGGTGAAAACTGAGGTGAAGTACTCATTTAGTACCTCAGCCTGCTCCCCCGGGTCTTGTGCCCATCTCTCCCCTGATTTAATCCTGCTAATCTGCCCCTTCACCCTTCGTTTTTTCCCCAATGTATCTAAAGAACCCCTTGTTCCCTCTCCTAATTTCCCTGGCCAGGTTCTGCTTCTTCCTTGCCTTAGCCACCCTCACCACTCTAGTGGCCCTTCTAGCCATCAGCTCGTACTCCCCTCGATCCCTTTCACTCCTTGAGCACCTTCATGGCTTCTAGATAAGTGTTGATTATAGTGGAGGACAGTCCCAATGGACATCTAAGGTCTGCTTCTTTTTAATTTGTGTCTGCATGTATGAAGTGAATAGTTGCTTGAAATGGCAGAGGTTTGTACTGATGATCAAAGTGTTATACGAAATTAAAAGCCCATAACCATATTGTAGTTATGGGAAATGCCTAGCATTAAATGCAACTGCACCCCACCACCCTTCAGGAACAGAACTTGTCAAGTGGCACTGCACCATCTGCACAATTTCTGAGGGGCAGCCTGCTTAGTCATGCTATATGAAAAGAGTCCACTTAAGTGTAGGCACTGCACCTCATTTGAATCTCAAACTTTAATACTGAGCTCAGAACCATCTGCCCAAAGGAACAACAATCTAAACCGCTTTGTTATGCATTTTGTGCCAGGGAGTCACCAATCCATGTGATCAGTCAGGGGTAACATGATTACATGATATTTATTATTCACTAGTCATGTTTCCCTTTACAAGTTGATTTTTAAATACTGGTTCTAGTTCCATTACTGTTTTACTGTTCCATCTCTACAAACTGTTTCTGCTATTACTGTGGGTTTGTCTGATTTACACATGAGTAGTAAGTGCCATTTTAGAACTGTATGGTGTAGTTAACATCCGTTGCTCAGCTCTGAGATTATTTGTGCAAGCTATGTTCTACTGCAGAATTTGGTAGATGAGAGGACATAAACTACGTTATACATTTCTAAAATGGCACTTAACACCAGTGCGTCAGTCACAAACAGCCACTGAGGTTACTAATAGTCCAGTATAGCTGGAACAATACCAGAATTGAAAGCAGTATTAAAAATAACATTTCTACATAGAAAATAACTTTTAAGATTACCACAGAGCTTCTATTCCTATGATATGAGGATGGAACCCAATTATTTCTCTTGTTCAAACATTATAGTACAGATTTGGGGGAAAGCAGCCTTCCCCCAAATCGCAGGTTGAGAGGTATGTATGACATTCACAAAACTAGTGACGTGATGCTTCCACCAGCTGCAGTAATACTTTCCCATTTTGAATAAGTGTAACTTAGATTTCTAAGTGCTGCTCTGTATATTTACAGTAGAATATTTAAATTATAGGTTTCAAAAATTGTAGCGAAAAAGAAATAATGTGACTTACAGTACTGGGAATTGATCCAAAACCCAGGAATACTGTCCTGGTGCTCTACTATTGAGCTAAAGTTTCACATAGTTGGGTCTGGGGTTCCCAAACACAGTTCCCTTCACTGATATTGCATATCCTGCATCCAGGAACAATCAAGATGACAATTAGATGTTTGGTGCAGTATTAGCCACTGCCTAATAATTGAAGTACAAACTGTTGTGAGAAAGAAATAATGTGACTTCTTCTTCCAAGTTGTGTACTGGGTGTGCTTTGAAACAACTGAGAAGCTGCGTGGGATATATTTTATTGGACTAGATATCTGTAACTAATCTCTCTCTCTCTCTCTTGCTTACATCGGAGAGAAGTTTTCCTCACTTTTACAGTGGTATTGCTTTGTGTTTAATTATTTTAGTTTTTAATTCAGGAAGGGGCTTTTCAAAACTGCTTATCTTGTCAGCATCTTCAGAAGGGCTGAAATAACTGCATATTTGATTTTCCTTTGTGGCTAACTGGACTGATTACTAGAATTCTGTGACAATCTGCATCAATATATTTTGCAACATTTAGTGGGGTTGTGTGATTTAAAATAGCAAAGGCTGCAGTTTGTAATTGGATGCCAGACATAGCCTGAGGTGGGGGAAATTGTCTTCACAAGTCAGAGGCCTGCATCACAGCCAATTGTCTAGCTTGACTATTTCAGCATTGTTCAATTACTATAAACTACTTGTGTGATCCTGTTTGAGACAGAAGTCCATCTTCTTCCAAGTTGTGTACTGGGTGTGCTTTGAAACAACTGAGAAGCTGAGTGGGATATACTACATTGGACTAGATATCTGTAACTAATCTCTCTCTCTTGTTTACATCTGAGAGAAGTTTTCCTCACTTTTACAGTGGTATTGCTTTGTGTTTAATTATTTTAGTTTTTAATTCAGGAAGGGGGTTTTCAAAACTGCTTATCTTGTCAGCATCTTCAGAAGGGCTGAAATAACTGCATATTTGATTTTCCTTTGTGGCTAACAAACCACCAGGCTGTTTTGGGGCTGGAGAGGTTTACCTGTGTCTGACTTGGATGTCTGGATTTTCTCTGTTTGATTAGCAGGGTACTTTCTCTGTCAAATTGTTGTGTAGGGTATCTTGCTGACAGGAGGCACTCATCGCAGTGGTGGGTGACAGCTTTTAGCTGATTGTTTTGTGAGGGCACAGTTAGGCTCAACCCTTCCCACCCCTCACCCCACCCACCCCTGGAAATAGTTCCTTTATACCTGAGGTTCTGACATCATTTCCTCAAGAGTGCAAGGTGCATATCACTGTCATATCCTCTCTTGCACACTGCACTAACAATATAAGCATACACATTGTATAATATATATATTTCTATATAACCAATCACACACGTGCGCACACACACACACACAAACAAATACAAACAAACAAAAAAAGCAGATAAACATGTGGGGAGTAGTGCAATGTAATGGCTGTGGGGCAGCAGTCTTCTGGGAGTCTTTCTGGATGCTGAGATGCTGCCCTATTTGCAGACAACTATCTGCCCTGAGGGAGGAAGTTGCCCTTCTTCAGGCCTCACTGGACAGTAGTAAGAAAACCTTCCCCCAGGCCACACTGGACAGTAGGAAGGGAACCTCCTCCATCCAGGGAGCACTAGCGCCACCACCACTACCTCAGAGGTTGCAAAGAAAGCACAGCAGTTGGACCACAGTGGGCTCAGGAAGGGTGAGGATGGTGGAACAGAGGCACACCCAGTTAGTTGTTCCACTCCACAATCCATACCCCATTCTGGGGGAGCATAGCTCCCCTATGGATGCACCCTCAGAGAAGACTGATGATATCTGTCACAAGGGAGGCCCACAGGAAGGAGGCAGAGGACACCACAGGGAAAGGAAGCAGCTCCTGGTGGGGGACTCAATTATTAGGGGTATAGAACTGGGGGGAGCTGGGAAAACTGAAGTAAGGTGCCTGCCTGGTGCCATGGCTTGGAGGGACAGGAAGTGGATCCTCAGGATCACGAAAACAGCTGCAAGGGAGTCTGAGCTGGACGTAATTGTCCACCTAGGGACAAATGACTTGGCTCATCATGAGATTAGAGTAGCTCAGGAGGACATTGCAGAGTTGGGGAGGGGCCTAAGACAAGTAGCACACACAGTATCCTTCTCAGAGTTGCTGCCTGTCAAAGGCATGGGGGAGGCGAGGTTAATTGGCACCGTGCAGTTTAATGAATGGTTGAAAAAATGGTGCGGAGCACAGGGTTTGGCTTCATTGGGGACTGGGGTTCCACCTGGAGGACACCAGCCTATACTGGCAGGATGGTCTGCATCTGTCCAGGAAGGAACAAATCTTTTAATAATCGGTTTAAATGCTTCATTGGCAAGCTTTTAAACTAAGTAAAGGGGAGGCACTGACAAGCAGCAGGAAAATCCCAGCATCTCCCTACAAAACAGGGTACTAAATGAGAAAAAGACCGAGGTAGAACAGTCAGTGGGGGATGCTGCAACAGAAGGTAAAGCCATCAAAAAATGGAGAGCAATGAGTACCAATGCGGTAGTCTGGGTAACAAGCTTCCTGAATTAGTGGCCTTGATGGAGGAGGAACATCTGGATATCGTGGCAGTCACAGAAACATGGTACACACAAAACCATGACTGGGATGTAAACATACCAGGATACACTATCTACAGGAGGGACAGGGAGGGTAAAAGAGGAGGAGGAGGAGTAGCTCTTACATAAGGGAAGGAATCAAAGCAACAGAACAAAAGGGTAAACAGGGAGAAGAAGAAGCACTGTGGGTAAATTTGGAGACAGGCAATGGCACCACAATCCATGGAGGGGTTGTATATAGACCCCCTTCTCAGGGGGAGGAAATGGACAAGAAAATGATAGAAAGTATACTTAGAATGGCAGAAAAAGGGGAGATATTGCTGATGGGTGATCTGAATATGCCAGATGTTAACTGGAGTGCAGTTGCAGCTGCCACTTCGAAGAGAGGAGTTATTCTAGATGTCCTACAGGGGGCATGCCTTAGACAACTAGTACTGGAGCCCACTCGAGAGGGAACAATATTAGACTTGATTCTCTCAAATGGAGATGGAGAGAGGATCACAGATGTAGAAGTGGGTAGCCATCTGGGAACTAGCGACCATCGAACAGTATGGTTCACAATAAACACAGCAATAGAGTCAAGCCATACAAAGACAACAGTACTGGACTTTAGGAGGGCTGACTTTGCCAAAATGGGTGAGTGCCTAAGAAATGCACTAGCAAATGGGCAGGAAGGAGGGGTGGAAGAACAATGGGGAATAATAAAAACTGCCATCACAGAGGTAATGAGCCTTTGTGTGAAGCAAATAAACAAAACAAAATGATATAAGAAACCACTATGGTTCTCAAAGGAAGTGGCAGTGAAGGTTCAAGAGAAAAAGAAAGCATTCAGGAAGTACAAGGAATCACAGAAGGAGCAGGACAGAGAACTGTATCAGTTAAAGCAAAAGGAGGCTGGGAAGGCAGTCAGAACAGCAAAGGCCCAAACCCGAGGAAAAAGATAGCCAACTCGGTTAAGAAGAGGATAAAACCTTTTATAGGTACATCAGGAGTGAAGGAAGACCAAGGAGGGATAGTGAGGCTTAATAAAGGGAGAAGGGTGGGCAGAGGAGACTGTGAAAGGCAGAGATACTAAACAAATATTTTTGCTCAGTATTTACAAATGAAGAGGGAGGTACATAAAACAAACAGTAGAAACACTCTGGATACAGAAGTTGATACCAGCCCATTTACAGAAGAAAGGGTTCTGAAAAACTCTTAAAACTGAAGGTGGACGAGGCAATGGGGCCTGATGGGATTCATCCCAGAATTCTAAAAGAACTAAGGGTAGAACTAGTGACACCACTGACTACCCTTTTTAACAAATCATGGGAGGATGGAGTGGTACCCGAGGACTGGAGGGTGCAGATGTGATCCTCTTCACAAAGTGGGAGCAAGGCAGAAGCAGGAAACTACAGACCTGTTAGTTTAACCTCAGTGATAGGGAAAATGATGGAATCACTTCTGAAGGAAAGAATTGTTGAGTATCTAGAGGCCAGAGGGCACAGGACCCTAGGCAGCATGGATTCACAGGGAAGGTCATGCCAGACGAATCTGATAGATTTCTTTGACTGGGTGACCAAAGTAGTAGATCAGGGAGGGTCTGTGGACATGGCCTACCTAGACTTTAGCAAGGCATTTGACACAGTCCCACACAAAAGATTAATATACAAGTTAGCCAGCCTGGGAGTTGGTCCCAAGATGACAGCCTGGGTAAAGAATTGGCTGGAGAATAGGACACAGAGAGTAATAGTAAATGGAGTCCACTCAGAAGAAAGGAGGGTTACTAGTGGGGTACCGCAGGGTTCAGTATTAGGACCAGTCCTCTTCAATGTCTTTATAAGCGACATTGCAGAAGGACTAGAAGGAAAAGTATGTCTCTTGCGGATGACACAAAGATTTGCAACAGAGTTGATGCACAGGGTGGGGTGGAAAAGGATGAGAAGGGACTTGGCAAGGTTAGAGGAATGGCCAAATGTATGGCAGCTTAGATTCAATGCTAAGAAGTGCAGGTAATGCACCTGGGAAACAAAACCCAGGGAAGAGTACACAATGGGGGTGAGATACTAACAACAACAAAATGGAAAGGGACCTGGGGTAGTCATATCAGATGACCTAAAGGTGGGCAAGCAATGTGAGAGGGCAGCAAGGAGGGCTGGGGGATACTGGGATGCATAGGAGAGGCATCACCAGTAGAAAACAGGAAGTTATTATCCCTCTGTACAGACAGCTGGTGAGACCCCATCTGGAGTACTGTGTGCAGTTCTGGAGACCCAATCTCCGCAAAGACATAGACAGGATAGAAGCTGTCCAGAGGAGGGCAACTAAAATGGTGCAGGGTCTGCTCTGGAAGACATATGAAGAGAGATGAAAGGAGCTTAATATGTATAGCCTTGAGGAAAGGAGGGAGAGGGGGGACATGATAGAAACATTCAAGTACCTCAAGGGGATCAACAAAGTCCAAGAGGGTAGCATCTTTCAAAAAAAGAGATGTGCAAGCACAAGAGGGCACAATTTGAAGATGGGGGGTGGCTCAGAGGTAATTTGAGGAAGTATTTTTTCACAGAGAGGGTTGTGGATGCATGGAACGGCCTTCCGGAGGAGGTTGTGGAGTCAAAATCAGTGGTGGAATTCAAGCATGCATGAGACAGTCATAAGGCAATTCTAGGGGTTGGGGGTAGGAAGAAGTAGGCTGCTGGTTAACTATGATCTGCAGCTTAACCAGTAGGTAGAGAAATGGGCAGACTGGGTGGGCCAAGTGGTCCTTATCTGCCGTCATATTCTATGTTTCTATGTTTCTATGTTTCTATGTTTCTATGACTTAATGGGAGCCGGATTCAGGTCTCAGAATACCAACCCAGTGCTCTGCCACTGAGGTAAAGGCTCACATGTTTTTGAAAATACTGCAGTGGCTAATACAGCACCAAATGTCTAATTGCCGTCTTGTGTGTTCCTAGTTGCAGGAAATGCAATACCAGAGAAAGGAAGTATGTCTGGGAACCCTATGTCCAGCCATGCCAGCCTATGGCTCAGTGGTAAGTCACATTATTTCTTCTTCACTGCAATTTGTAATTCAGTTGCTAAGTAGAAGTTAATACTGCACCAAACATCTGATTGTCATTGTGATTGTTCCTAGCTGCAAGAATTGCAAGACCAGTGAAAGATGTGTGTCCAGAAGCCAGATGACCAACCTTGTGAGCCTTTAGCTCAGTGGTAGCGCACTGAGGTAGTATTCTGGGATCCTAGGTTCAGTTTCCACTAGGTCACATTATTTCTTTCTCACTACAATTTGTGATTCAGTTGTTAACCAGTAGCTAATACTGCACCAAACATCTATTTACTCGGCCCCAAAATGCCATATTGGTGCTCTACCACTAAGCTATAGGATCACATAACTGTACCTGGATTTATGGACACATAAAACCTCTCTGGTTTTCCAAGGAGGTTGCTTTCACTATAAAGGAGAAAAAAAAGCTTTAAAAAAATACAAACAGACAAAGAGGGACAGTGACATGAAGGAATACAAGGCAAGGCTCAAGGAAGCAGGGAAGGTGATTAGGATAGCCAAAAGCATGGATAGAAGAAAGAATTGCTGAAAGGGTTAAAAAGGGGACAAGACCTTTTACAGATATATACTGGAGAACAGAAAAAGCAAAGAGGGGGGATCGTTTGGCTTTGAACCAGAGAGGGGCAGAACGTGGAGACTAACAAAGAAATGGCAGAGATTCTGAACAAATACTTCTGCTCAGTCTTCACACAAGAGGAACAGAGTAATGGGCCAGTATTAGGAAATGAAGGACACCACAGCAGTGAAGCTGACACAAATCGCTTCACAAAAGAAAGGGTCCTAAAAGAACTGAAAAAATTAAAAACCAACAAAATAATGGGACCTGACAGTATCCAGCCAAGAATACTGCAGGAACTCACAGAGGAACTTGCCTCCCCATTAGCAGTTTATTTATTTATTACTTTGATAACTGGCTAGATACACTTGTCCAGTGGACCATTTACAGGCACAACCCAGGCCAGAGGCATGAGGTAGTACAACAATAAACAATGACATACCGTAGCAAAGAGCAGGCACATAACAAAGGTTACAGGTAGGTGCAGACAGTAAATACATAGTAATGTATACTCAACAAGGTAGAACAGCTAGGCAATGGGTGCAATTGAAACAATGTACACAATGCATCAGATATATTTATATTGCCCTACCTTAGAAGAGGTTCACACAAGACCAGGTGGCCAACAAGAGAAGGTGGAACTAGTTGACCAGGAGGAGGCAGATTGGCGGGCATGGGGGGGTGCTAGAGAGCAGGACATTTGCAGCTTTCTTTGTCAATGAGACAGGATTTGAGGTTGTGCTTTAAGTTTTGATGAGTGTTGGGTGATCAAAGGGGGGGCGAGTAGTCCATTCCACTGAGAGGGGGCCGCAACTGAGAAAGCATTCCCATCCATGTTGATGACAGTTCTAGGTATTGCAAGGGTGGGAACAGCGGAGAAGTGTAGACTCCTAGACGAGGTTCTGAAATTGAAGAGGGAAGTGAGAGGGGATGTATTGCCACATCAAAGGATAGCATCCACAAAACAACCAAGAGAACAGTCAAAGTGCCCTTGTAGAGAGAGCCAGCCAAGAGAATAGTAGAGATCACGGTGGTGGGTAGAGTAAGGTGCCAATAGGGCGAAGCGGCAGACGTTGTTGTAAGCTACCAGAAGTCTAGACCAGAGAGAGGCTGGGGTTCTAGAGTAGATAAAGGAGCAATAGTCAAGGACAGAAAGAAGATTTCCATGACTATAGCTAGGTGGGCCTCCTTGGTGAGGTAGGGTTTTAGGCGATAGAAGGCACCTAACTTCTAATGAACCCTGCTGATTATGTGGTTTATGTGGTCATGGAAGGGGAGAGAGAGGATCAAGCAATATCCCCAGATACTTAAAAGAGTGGATGCATTCAATGGCAGGGCCATCAGTGGGGTAAATGAGGAGAGAGGAGTTGGTGTTAAGGGTTTTGGCAAGATACGGTTTCATCCCAAACAACATAGCCTTGGTCTTTTTAGCATTAACCAGTGGCAGATTAGATGAAAACCAGTTGTAGGCAGCACAGTAGTTCTGGGTTAGGATGGATGCTATACGGGAGAGGGATTTGTCACTGTGGAAAATGACAAGATCATCCACGTAGATTAGGGGGTTGCAGTTAAAACTGTTGGTGAGGAAAGAGTTGACAAATATAAAGAATAGCTAGGGGCCCAGAACAGAACCCTGGGGGACTCCCATAGTGACCGACAATGAGGGGGAAGAGAAAGTGCCAATGCAGACTGTTTGAGAACATCTGGAGAGATAGTTCCTAAACCAGTCAGTTGTCTTGGCAGAGCAACCGAGCACAGATAGCTTAGAGAGGAGAAAGGAGTGGTTAACCATGTCAAAAGCTTTAGCTAGGTCAATGAAGACAGCACCAGTAGCATATCCACGGTCCATGTTGGACAGAATGTGATCGGTAAAAAGAGCCAGGGCCATTGATGTACTGTGATGTTTGCAGAAGCCATATTACTGGCTACATAAGAGATTATATTTGGTGAGGTAGTCAGATAGTTGGTGATGTACAACCCTTTCCAGGAGCTTACTTAAGTGGGGGAGGATAGACATGGGCCAGTAGTTGTCAGAGGATTGGGGGTCACCAGATTTGAAAATGGGGGTCACCCTAGCAGATTTCCAGGAGCCAGGCATGGTGGAGGTAGACAGGGAGAGATTAAAAACAAAGGTGAGAGGCTTAGAAATCAGAAAGGAGGTTTTAAGAAAACAGGGGTGAGGCCTTCGAAGCCAGGGCTTCCTCAATTTGGTAATCCCCATAGAGGTTTGAGAGTATCCTTAGGGGATATGGACCTAAAGTAGAAAGGGGGTTGCAGTGGGTGGTGCTTGGAGTTGAAGAAGAGGGTGAGGGGATTGTACTTGCATCCACGTGCATGTGATCACTGGGTGGGAGTGTGGAGAGGAGGGACAACAGGTTGGAGAACTTAGTGTTGAAAACTTCAGCGACAGCTGAGGTGTTGTCCAGAGGGCCAGAAGGGGTGCACAGGTGAATATTGGAGTTACATGCATGGGGATTTAAGAGAGAGCTAATAGAGTCTCAGAATTTTCTAGGATTACCCAGGTTCTCTCTCTTTTCTGCACCTTGAGGAAATAATCCCATTTTACGGATCTAGTCATGTATTTACACTTATTGCATAGGTGCCTGTATGCATTCCAAAGGGCGGGGGGTGGGAGCTGATTTGTAGGCAGCTCACTCATTGTCTCTCAACTTCATGAGGGTTGGGACTTCCTGAGTTAACAAAAGTGTACATCCGCCTCTAATATGCCGAGTGGTGATAGGGAAGTGGTGGCCCTGTATGGCCAGGAGAACACTACTAAAGTAAATGACAGCTAGAGACACATCAGAGTTGTTATAGAGGTCCTGCCAGTTTATAGCCATGATGTTCTTGAAGATGCGGAAGGGGTCAGGACAGTTAAAGTTGCAAAAGGATAGGTACTTGTGGGGAGGACAGGAGGCCTTGGTGGACCAGATGATGTAGGTAGGGGAGTGATCACTTACAGAGTCCAATAGTGTGCCAGCTAGGGCAACTTTGTCACTGCTGTTAATGATCACCCAGTCAAGGGGTGTGTGGTTAGAAGTGCAGGGGTTAAGGCAGGTAGGGAGAGTGATGACTTGCACCAGACTGTACCGTTTTAGAAGGTTTACATAAGCAAGTTTGTGAGCACTAATCCAGTTGAGGTTGAAATCCCCAAGAAGGATGGATTACCTTGAAGGGGATAGAGACCTGAAGCCAGTAAAGAGGCTCCAAAGACCAACAACACCCCCATCAGGGGGGTTGTAACAGCAGCCCAGAAATAGTTTCTTTGTTGAGCCCAGGGTAACTTTAGCAATAAGCCACTCACTAGGGGAGATGTCGGAGCACAAGATGATGTTTACTGAGAGGGGTTCTCTGACAAATATGGCAGCACTGCCCCCCCCTTTCTTTTTCCAGAATGATCTTTTCACAGCAGGGATCATGAAGCCAGCTGGAACATGGAATCCAGATCCTGTGGCTTCAGTCACTTCTCAGTGAGGCATAGGACATGAAGATTATAAAGGGAGACAACGGTTTCAATATTGGGGTGTTCTGCAGGGAGACTTCAGATGTTCATATGTGCTATTTTTAGCCTAGGAGGGCTAACTCATATGGCGTCAGTGGAGGTGATGGTGGATTGTACAGAGCCCGGGTTGGGTTCAATGTCCCCAGCCAATAGGAGCAAGGAGAGTAAGAGGCAATAGGTGTTCTGGAGGCAGGTGAGGGGTGGGGGAAGAGGGATGGAGAGTAGTATGAAACCAAGTAAGTGATGCTCAAGGTTGGCCAGAAAGCTGAATGTGAGAGTGCTGAGAGGGGTAAACTCCCACTAAGCTGGGGGCGGTGAGAGAGTGAGGAGGGTGACTGGTCATAGAGAAGTGGTGGAGAACGGCCTGATCAAGGGATAGAACTGAGGCAGAGAGGTCAGCTATCAGTAGGGTGCTTGTATGGGAGGTAAACATAAGGGGTAGGAATATAGGCTTTATGGTGACTTGGAGAGGTGGATAAGGGGTGCTGAGTAAGTGTGCCTTCCCAGGTTAAGATAGGGTATGTCCCCTATGAGGCAATGGCAGGTGACTAGCTAATGCCCCTGCTGAGTTAGCACACAAACAGTGCTATATTTTGGTACTGGAATAGCAGAGAGGGAGGAGACTAAGGAGATCTACAGTAGCAGCGAGCAGGCAGATGATGGATTAACAAATAACACCAAATGGAGAAAGTATCAAAAATAAGCAGGGCTGAGATGGGTTTCAGCAGTAGCAGCAGTGAGCTGAGAGACTAGGAAGATATTGCTAGGGAGCTGACAATAAGCAAGTAGGAAGGGAATCAGACCTGAGTCAGATTCAAGTACCATGATAAGGAGGCCAGTTTATAATAGTAGGATCCCCGATTGGCTGATATACACACACAGGGTGTAGCCTGCCAAGGAGGCATTTAAAGAGTATCAGGGTGGGGTGGGCGGGCAAAAATGATCACAAACAGTGAGCCACTGAGGAGCAGGGGAGCTTTAAGCTACAGTTCAAAAGTGGCTCCAGGGCATAGCCAATAGTGAGCTCGGTTTGGAATCAGCGGTCCAATCAGTGGCCTGAAAAAGCTGCCAGAGTGGAAATAGGCCAGAGCACTTCAGGAGGCTGTTATCTTGTTTCTGTGCTGGTGGTTCTGAGGAAGGGTACAGTGGCTGCTGCAATGCTGCGCCCCAGAGAGGAAGGTCTTTTGCTGGCAGGAGTGGCTGGTCAGTGGCAGCCTCCTGCAGAAAAGGGAAGACAAAAAGAAATAGCAGGAATTAAAAAATGGGCTGAATTGGTGGGTGGAGATCAGGCAGGGAAGGGAGACAGAGAAGCTGCAGGGGGTGGAAAATGAAGGTGATCGAGAAAGGAAGGTTTGGCATAGTAGTGAGCCGGGGGATGGGGGACACAGTGTACTTAGGGGAGGGAGAAGAGAAGAGAAAGAAACAATAGTGCAGAGTTCAGAGGAAAGAGAGAAAAAAGAAAAGTGGGATACAATTTAAATAATTCATCAACAGTCTGTAGGTACAATTTAAACAAATTTGGCAAGTCTGTAATCACGAATTTTCTTGCTAGCACTAAAATGAATCCCCTAATAAATATTAGCAATATGGATCAGCAGTGAATAAAACAATACAGCAGATCTGCAGGATGGGTTAAAAGAAAAGAATCAGGCAACAGTTCGAAAATGAGCGCAAATAGTAAGCCACCATGGAGTAGGGGAGCTCTGTGCTACAGTTCAAAAGTGGCTCCAGGGGACAACCAATGGTGAGCTCAGTTTGGAAACAGTAGTCCAATCAGTGGCCTGAAAAAGCCACCGGAGTGGAAGTGGGCCACGGCACTTCAGGAGGCCATTACCTTGTTTCAGTCCTCTTCAATAAGTCCCTGGAGATTGGCAGAGTCCCAGATGACTGGAAAAAAGCCAAAGTGGTACCCTGCACAAAAGTGGGAGCAGGGAAAACACTGGTAACAACTGTCCAGTCAGCCTCACCTCAGTGGTGGGGAAAACCATGGAAGCATTACTGAAGGAAAGAATAGTGCAATGTATGGAAGCAAATAGAAAACTGGACCCAAAGCAACATGGCTTCTCAGCAGGGAGGTTGTGCTAGACAAACATCATTGATTTCTTTGATTGGGTGACCAGAACAGTGGACCAAGGTGAAGCAGTAGACATAGTGTATCTGGACTTCAGTAAGGCATTCGATTCCATTCCACATGGGAGACTAATAAACAAGTTGGAACACACTGGAGTGGGGCATAATATAGTCAGCTGGGTTAGGAAATGGCTCCGGTGGAGAACCCAAAGGGTCATGGTAAATGGCACTCTGTCAGAGTAAGGTGGGGTAACCAGCGGCATCTCCCAGGGATCAGTACTGGGGCCAGTTCTAGTTAACATATTCATCAGCAACATCACTGATGGATTGGAGGGAAAGGTATGCTTGTTCACAGATGACACCAAGCTCTGCAACAGAGTAGACACACAAGAGGGGGCCATAGGAATGGACTCTGATCTAAAAAAGCTGGAAGACTGGTCAAAACAATGGCAGTTGAAATTCAATGCCACGAAGTGTAAAGTTATGCAGCTGGGGAGAAACAACCCAGGCAGGAAATATACCCTAGGAGGGGAACAACTGACATAAATTAAGGTTGAGAGGGATCTTGGAGTACTCATATCTGATGATTTAAAGACAACCAGGCAATGTGAAAAGGTGGCAAAGAAAGCTAACAGCATCCTTGGATGCATAGGTAGGGGTATTATGACTAGAAAAAGTGAGATGATAATCCCACTGTACAGATCCTTGGTGTGTAGGCACCTAGAGTACTGAATCCAGTTCTGGAGACCACACCTAAAGAAAGACAGAGATCATCTGGAGACCATTCAAAGAAGCACTACAAAGATGATTCATAGACTTCATCAAGAACCCTACAAGTAAAGACTCAATCATCTCAAGATGCACTGACTGGAAAGGACAAGGGACAGGGGGATATGATTGAGACATTCTAATACCTCAAAGGAATTAACTCCATACAAACTCGGGACCTTTTCAGAGAAAGCTTGTCTGAATGAACAAGGGGGCACAGCATGTGCCTACAGGGAGGTAGAATCAAAACCAACATCAGGAAGTTTTTCTTCACTGAAAGGGCAGTGGAGCCTTGGAACAGTCTGCCCCCAGAAGTCATGGCAGCAAATACAGTGAGAGAGCTCAAGCTAGCATGGGATAGGCACTGCAGAAACTTAGGAAGGAAAAAAGGCTTGGGGGGGGGGGTAGTCCATAAGGGCAGACTTGATGGATCATACATTCCCCTTTTGCCAGCACTTTCTTCTGTTCTTATGCTCCTTTCTTTGGTCATGCATTTACTGCAACTAGGAAGAATTAAGATGGCAAATAGATGCTTGATGCAGTATCAGCCGTTGCTAAGCAATTGAATTGTTTAGTTTAGTTTATTGTTCTAGGAATTATTACCTTTGAGCCATGGCTCTTTTACAAAGGTTCCACGTCATTAGTGTATAAACAGGTCAAAGTTACATAGGAAGACAAACAAATTATGAAGTGTCATAAACCAGTATAATGCAGTACAGTAATGTCAAACTTCGAATAAAAAATACTTTAGTATACACAGTACTAGCTGCAATTGCAAATTATAAAGAGAAAGAAATAAGGTGACCTACTGGGAACTGAACCCCGACCCCTGGAATACCATCTCAGTGTCCTACCACTGAGCTAAAGGCTCACAAAGTTGATCCTGTGGCTTCCGACCACACTTACTTTCACTGGTCTTGCAATTCCAGCAACTAGAAACAAGCAAAAATGGCAATGAGATGTTCGGTGCAGTACTAGCCTCTGCTTAACAATTGAATCACAAGTTGTAGTGAAGAAGAAACAATGTGATCTACTAGGAATTGAACCCAGGCCCCCAGAATATCATCCCAGTACTCTACCACTGAGCTAAAGGCTCACAGGGTTAGACCTAGGGTTCCTGGACACACTTTCTTTATCTGGTCTTGCATTTCCTGCAACTAGGAACAATCAAGATGACAATTAGATGCTGTTGGTGCAGTATTAGTCCCTGCTTTGCAACTGAATCACAGATTTTAGTAAGAAAGAACTAATGTGACCTACTGGAACTGAACCTAGACCATTGAAATACTGATCTGTTGCTCTAGGCTCACATGGCAAGATATGGGATTTCTGGATACACTTCCTTTCGGTTCCACCTATTCAGAGCACCAGCAGCAGTGCGCCTGATAATTAGGGTGCCACGTTTACACTATTGTTGTTCTTTGTTTTTACTGACCATATATGCACTTTTTTTCTACCAATTATTGTACCTGTATGCTATGTCATCACTTTTATTGTACAATGTTGTTTAACATTGTCCTTACAGGACCTCCTTAAAGTGAGCATGCTCAATGGAGTCTTCCTGCCAATAAACTTAACACATCACCATTCTCTCTTTTTGTGGAGGGCTGTGTCCCCACATACCCCCCTTTCTAAATATTCTAACTCGGGAGGTTGGACCTCAGGGGGGTGGCATATTCAGTTATTTAGCGCCCTAATTATGGGCGCACTGCTACCAGCGCCCTGATGGGCAGAAAGGCTTCCTTTCACTGGTATTGCATTTCCTGCAACTATGAACAACTGAGATGACAGATGTCTGGTGCAGTATTAGCTACTGCAGTATTATCACTAGCATGGGAACCTTTAGCTCAATGGTAGAGTACAGGGAAGGAATTCTGGAGGATGAGGTTCAAGTACCAGTAAGTGGCATTATTTTTTTTTTCTCACTACAGTTTGTGATTCAGTTGCCAAGCAGAGTCTACTACTGCAACAAACATCTGATTATCATCTTGATTGTTTCTAGTTGCAGAAAATGCAAGACCAGAGAAAGGAATTATATCCAGGAACCTCAGGTCCAACTATGTGAGAATTCAGCAATGTCCTCCATTAGTTCCATTCTAACCATCTTAGAGTTAACACTAAAAAGACAGTCTCCATGACCTTTGGTACCAGTCAGAAACTAGCCCGACTCACTGTCCTCCCCATCTTCACCACTCTGGATGGGACCCACTTGAAATGGTTCAGTCCAGTAAGTACTTCGGGGGGTGGCTTGACAGTAAGCTTGACTTCTCATCCATGCCACCTTCCATCCTAAGTTTGTTGCCCCCCGTCATTACAAAGATTGCCTATCTTCAGATGTCTGCAGGGAGCTGATTACCAAAATAGTTCTTCTTGTCTTTGACTATGTGGATGTAGTCTATGGCTCTGCTCCCTCCACTTTCCTCACCAGACTGGATGCCCTTCTTAACTACTTCTGCTGTTTTGCATTGAACTCTCCTCCATGCACACATCACTGCTTTCTTTGCTCCTCCTTTTCCATCCTCCCTCTGCCATCTTGCCAACAGGCCCATTGCAGTACATTCATCTCTAAATATTGGTTCAACATCCTTCCCTCTTACCTCTCCTCACTTCTGTCCTGAATCCCCCCTGCCTCCCACTCCCTTCAGTTTGGGGACGATTGCAATTTTGCCATTCCTCACCCATTCTCCTCTGCTGGACAATCTGCATTCTCCTATAGGCTCCCCTTTTTCTAGAACAAACTCCCCATCCCATTTATATCCATTCTTTAACTCCTTCAAATGCCGACAGAAACTTCACCCCCACCACTTGATCCTGCTACCCTTCTTCCACTTACACTTAAAGTCTTGATTTTAACCCATACACGCTTTTGGTTGTGATTCTAAGTCCTGCACTTTGTTTAATTGTGGTACGAACAAATTTTCTTTATTTGCTCTATTATTGTAAGACATTGCTCGTCTGTTTGCTCAGGTGTTGTTTTGCTATCATCTACTGCTGTTTTGCTCCATCTTCCCCTTCCCTGGGTTGCCCCTGGAAGTGAGCCTTGGCTCATTGTGCCATTCCCAGTTACCAAATTTTAAATAAATAAATAAAAATAATATGTGAGCCAATAACTCGGTGGTAGAGCACCAGAGCAGTATTCTGGGATCCTAGGTTTAATTCCTAGTAGGTCACATTAATTCTTTCTCACTACAGTTTGCGACTGAATTGTTAAGCAGTGGCACCAAACATCTATTTGTCAGTCATACTGTAGATATTTTCACTGCCCAACTCAGTTGATGTAATGACCTTCAGGACTTTTGGAAGCTTGATGCATCATTTAAACAAAACTATCCTGTAGTGCAGAATTCGGCAAATCCAAAATAAAATAAATAAAGATTGAGCAAGCCTTTGTGTAGAAGTTCATCAGAATCTCATAGTCTAAAACGCACAACTGGGTAACTAATCTGCAAGTGAACTGTGACCTTAGAGAGAAAAAAAAATAATTTTAACATTCTAGTTATCATTTTAATGCACCATTTTGCTGGGCCTGTTTTTCTCCATTTGATCAGTTTATAACTATAAAAGAATTGCCAAACTAAGGTGAGATTGAAATACAGCACGTCGTTGTTTAAAAAGCCATGTTTATTTGAAGGGCACAATGAGCAGTCTCTGCCTTTTTCAGCCTGGAAAATGCCATCCCACGTACTTCATTTAAATGCAGATTAGCATGGTTCAGCTGGCTCAGGCTACAACAAATAAAGAAACGCAGCAGAACATTAAAACAATGCTTCAGTATATAGTAATAAATCAATTTTTGATATCGTCATCTTGGCATTCTATAAAAAGTTTGTACTGGATCTTTTCATTTTCTAGATAACTGTTATATGTTTTTAGTGCAATATTAGTCATTGCAGTATTCCAGAAGCCTGGGTTCAATTCCCAGTATGTCACATTATTTCTTTCTTACTGCAATTTGTGATTTCTTATTTTCTAGAAGTTGTTAGTGTTTACATGTTCTTGGTATTTAGCAGTAGCTGTCGAATTTATCTCTTAAACACTGTGAAATAATAACATAAATATCATGACAGTGTATTCAAAAGGATGTATACTGCCCAACAGAAAGAAGGGGAGGGAACATTGTTTGTATTTATAGCTTGTGTTTGTAGCATCAGTCCACAACAGCTGTGAAGCATTTGGTGGTTTCAGTAATGACCTTACTAGGCAAAAAATGACAGAACAAAACCATCAAGCTCAGTAAAGTACCATTTATAAAGCTTTTAGTAAGTCCTCAAAAGATCTGATGTGTGCGTGTGCTACAAATCTTTCAGGTTTTTTTTTTTTTTTCAGTTTGTGGCTAGGAAAGGCATACTGAGCCAAGCGTGTTTCCAGTTGTGTTCTGTGAGCTCAGGGAGGTTACGTGACTTGCTTAGAGTCACACAGTATGCAAGTGGAGGCTGTGGGAATCAAACTCAGGTCTGCTGGATGTACCAAGCTTGTTCCTCTAACCTCTAGGCTGTACAGCCAGCCCTGTTATTGGATGTTTTTATTGCTGGATGTTTTTATTTTAGATTTTTTTAAATATGTTATTTTAAGAATTTCCAGTTATCTACTTTCCTACTTGTTTATTTTCTAATTTTATTTATTATGTTACTGTCCATCTTGTTTTTAGATTTGTCAAAGTTTTATCCTTCTATGTAATATTTTTTTGTCAGTTAATGCCAATCCATCGATCTGCAGTTGTTTACACTTGTTCAACATAGCTATTAGATTTTGCTTGAGGCTGAGCTCTGATGATTTTGTTTCTGGTCAACATCAAGGGTGGCAACTCTAGATGGTCCTACCAGGTCATCCCTTGTAGCAATGTTGGGGAGACAACACGAAATGCAACCAAGATTTGCCTTCTCTTGAGAAAATCAGACAACAACAGTTTCCAGTGCTTCTTCATCCCTATGTCTGTGGGAAAGACACAGGGAAAAGTACAAAAGAAAGACAATTGCTGGTTTCATGAAGTTAAAACTCTAGGAACACTAACTTCTCACTCCCCTATGTGTGAAGACTTGGGTTCCTGTGATGGGCCTGACTCACAAGTAAGGCTGGAATGGTTTAGAGTGAGCTGTAAAGATAGCACTCTCAGACTCCAAGGTAAAGCAGTTACCTGTCCTGCCACATTCTTATCAACCATGGTGGTCTGAGGGACAGATTTTACATCTGGTTCAACCACATGACATCCAACTCCCAATAAGAGTGGACTCCATGTAGGTTGCTGGATGGAATTAAAGAGCTTTTGCACTGTTTTTGATGGTTAGGCTGAATGTGTACTTATCAGCCTATGTAAAGGGAACCATCACAGTTTTTATCCCCAAACTAAGCTTATTGTACAGTATACAGTGGCTGAAAACCATTATCTTCCCACCTATTTCTCATTGGTTTAGCATATTAAAAGGGAGCCAGAGATGTTAGCTCTGTCCCTTTTAGGTGTCAGCATGGCTCAGTTGGTAGCACATCCGCCTCTGGACCAGAAGGTCGTGGGTTCTCGTCCCACACCGGGATTGGACTTGCACCTAAAAATCGCTGGCATCCGAGTGCAGTATTGAGGGGTGCTGTACTGCTGGGGTGTGCCGTCCTTCGGATGAGACGTTAAACCGAGGTCCCTTCTGCCCATCCTGGTTTTGTCCTGGTGGGTGTCCAAGTGGAAGTAAAAGAACCCAGGGCACTCTTCGCAAAGAGTAGGGAACATTCCCGGTGTCCTGGCCAACATTCCCCTTCCCATAAACTGGTTCATGCAGTTATCCAGGCTGTGTGTGGGTGATGATGTGCAATATGGCCGCCACCACACATTCAGTCACTTCACTACCAGTCTAGCATTGCTTGTAAAGCACTTTGGATGTATGAAAAGTGCTATATAAATGCTGATTCTTCTTCTTCTTCTTCTTTTTATGATGTTCCAGGAGGAACCAGAAAGTGATCTGATCATTGTAAAGACATAGGTTGAGAGAGTGAATGTTTTCTACCGTAATGATGCACCCTCTCCCCTCCAATCACCGTCTACAGGTCTCCAGCCTTCTCTTCCCACATCCACAGTTTCCTGCTAGCATGCATAAATCAGAATCTGCTGATCTACATAGTGGATGGAGCCTAAAAACCTGCCAAAATCTCTGCTCAAACAAGCCCTTACTGGACTCCTGCCAACATCAGAGAATCTCCAGCAAGACTGAGTTCAAGGAGGTGAGTGTTCTCCAGAAGTTGTATTGTACTCCTCAGAGGCTTCATCAGATGCATAAACTTCATGCCCCTATTTGTTCTCATTGTGGTGAAGAGGAAGGTACACTGATACATGAGCTGTGGTTGCCCATGAATTAAGTCTTTTTGGGAGTCTATTCGACAATTTTAGACTCCTCTTCAGGATTTCAGGACTTTTTTACTCTGGAAATTGGTCTTTTACAGTAGGCGTCTATGAGTCCTTACCAATGAGGAAGGATAAGGCTTGCATGGCTCTGATTTTGGCAGTAACTAAATAGCTTATACTTTGTCACTGGATGAACCCTTCACCTCCACGCATTGAATGGGTGAGAGAAATGTTTAATGCTTTGCATGCAGAGCAAGTCATAGCTTATGCCTATCATGTGCTACACAAATATAGGGCTCACTGGGGTTCATTATGTTCATTTTTTGTGGGAGATAGTAGATCTGTAATTTCGTATGGGATTGGTATCTTACTAGGCATGGAGGCAATTTATTGTTTATGTTTTGCCAGGGTGAAATACATGTCAGTGTTTTTGGCTCTTTCTTCATTGGTACTTATATGACAAGGTTTTACATGGTCCTGGAGGGTTGGTAGGGGGAAGTGGGGGGCTTCAATGTTCAGGGTTAATTGTTTTGTAATTGTAATAGATTTATTATACAGACTGTACATTTTAGGGGTTAGTATTTTGCGGTTATTTTCATGTTGTGTTTTTATCTTTGTTATGATATTGTTGTGTTTTTAATATGTTTGTATTGCAGTTTTGTCTTATTCAAAATATTAATAAAGTTTGCTAAATTGCAAAAACAAACCTGCAAAAAAAGGTGAGTCTTATTTGCCATCTTGATTCACCCTTTTCCTTCTGAGCACTCCTACAGCCTTCTGTTCCAGTATCCACAGTCTCCTGCTAGCCTGCACCAGTCAGAACCTGTAGATTTGTATAGTGGGCGGAGCCTAAAAGCACATCAAAATCAACTGCTAATATTAGAGTATCCTAGAAATTTCCTATCTGAGTACTGGGTACACCCAATTTTTTAATTTTTGCATTGTTTTAGTCTACTCCATTTTTCCCACCACAGTATGCCTGTTTTTTCCCAGGTATTGCTAATCTTCAGGTAACCTGTTCATGCCCTGCCTGCATTTTTGCCTTTTTGTCAGCTTCTGTAAAACTTTTGCACTGCGTTATCTCCCCATTTCTACCCTTGTTGTTTTTCACTGACTGCTTATTTTCTGGAAAACCTGTCACACCACACTTGGGTATTACCTTTTTGCCAAGTGCAGTATAAACTATGCCCAGAACAGTTTTACAGTTAGTACCTTCAATCATGCTCCCTGCCTCCTCCTCTTCATTCTCCTCCTCTCCATCCTCCCCTAATCTACACCTCTTTCTACCCCTACACTATCCTTCCCCCATTAACCCTCACACCTCCTTTCTTCCCCTCTCATCTCCTCCCTCCCTCCCTATCTACCCTAGTCTCCTTCCATCTCCCTCACTAAACCTGGAGCTCCTTTACCAATCTATCCTGCCCCTTGCCTATCCTTCCCCCTTCACCCCGGCCTAGGGAACATAGGTTTTACTACATCCTACACCACCTTACCCTGCTTCTCCACCTTGCAGTCAATGTGGAAACCAACACTGATCCCTCCCCCCCCTCCACCTCCTCTTTTCTTAGTGGCACTTAGCATTTTACATCTCAGTGCTAAATGCCTTCACCCTGAACTGGATCTCCTCAAAGTATTGGTTGCTCAACTCTCTCCTGATCTCCTCTGTATCACTGAATCCTGGCTCTCTACCAGAATTCCCAGTTCTAGCCTGGCTGTCCCTGACTACCACCTCTCCAAGCAACATGGGCAAATGTGGTGCTGGTGTTGCTCTCCATGTTCACCAGAGCCTCTCCTGCACCATCATCCTCAGGGAGGCTGCACCCTCTTCTCATGGGTATCTCCTTGTCAAAATCTCCTTTCCCTCCCATCTCCACCTTACCCATCTTCATTGAGGATTTCTATGCCTTTCCAAAGCCCTCACTCTCCTCTCTGGTTGATTCACACTTTGCCATCACCTTGCACGCTTCTTCAGGAAAACTCAGCCTTCTTGGGAATTTTAATATTAATTGCCTTTCCCAGGCCTCCAAGTTGACCTTCCTCAGGACTGAGTCCCAGAAGCTCTCACAACTTCATTACTGAACCCACCCAGCTCAGTCTACACTCCTCAAACCACACCCTTCTGTACTGGGTTCTCTCCTCACACCCCACCACTGAAACATTGCAGCAGGTATTTTGCCAGATTCATTCAGCAACCACTGTATGACATGTTATGTCAGGAAAGTCTGGCACCCTCCCTCCTCCCCACGTACATCTGGTATAGTTTCCTTCAGTTGCCGAACAAAGATGCTCTTCTGAGTGACCTGGCTGCAACTGATTGGAACCTCATTCTCTCCACCCCAGATATTGACATGGCCCTCCTTCTCTTTCACTCAAAATTTACTTCTATTTGGGACAAGCACACCCCCATTAGGAAGTATAGCGTCATGTCTTCCCACCACCCATAGATCACCTATGATCTCAATGATTTGTGAAAGACCCGTGATTAATCCTGGGCCAAGTACAAATGATTCCACTCCCTGTCTGACCTCCTCTCTTACAGGGTGCTTAGAAACACTTGCACAAAGGCCATCCATACTGCCAAATCCCAATATATTCAGGCAACCGCCAGAACAAACTTAACTCCCCAACCAAATTGTGGAAGGTGAGTCAATCCCTTTTTTATCCCCCAGCCAAGTTCGCTTCCCCAGTCCTCATGGGTAATGGTTCACCAGTCTCTGATGCTGCCTCTGTTGCTGCTCCCTTCAATTAGTTTTTTACAACTTGTGCTGTCCCCTTTCAACCCTCCAGACTCCTCCCCTCTCCCCCCGATCTCCACACTCCTCTACACCCCCTGGGATTTCATTTCCCTCCTGTCCCTACCCAGGAAACTCTGCTTACCTTTTCATCTCTCAACTTGTCCAAGTCTAGCCTGGATGGACTTGGCCCTAAACTTCTCCATCTCTCAGTTCCTGCCATCACCTTCTCCCTTACTCACTTCCTCAACCTCTCCTTCACTCTCTGCATCATTCCTCTGTTTGGAAGGTTGCCAAAGTTCTCCTCCTCCACAATGGGGGTGATCCCTCCAGCCTTATCAACTTCCATCCTATCTCCGTCTTCCCCGTCTTGCAAAGCTGCAAGAGAAACTGGTCTACTTCAGGTTGTTGACTTCCTCCACTCCTCCTGCTTCCTCTCCCCCTCCCATTTTGGTTTTTGGAAGCACCAATCCACTATCTCCTCCCTGCTGTGGGTAACTGATTCCATCCTCTCTCAGATGGATCGGGGTACATCACGGTGGCCATTTTCATTACTCTGGCTAAAGCCTTTTATTCAGAGGCCTACCCACTCCTCCTGGACAAGCTGAGTTCTGCTAGCCTCTTAGCATAAGCTGCTGACTGATTCCATTCCCACCTCTCGGGCTTTCAGCAATTGGTACAGGTAGAAGGCATCCCATCCCGTCCCTTCCAAATATGGACTTGGGTTCCTCAGGGCTCCATCCTGGGTCCTATCCTCTTTTCTGTATTCATTCATTCATTCATTCATTCATTCACTCATTCATTTTTGTTATGTACCCTGAAAAGGCATGTTAAACAATATTGCCCTTTTTTCAAAGTGCAACCAGAATTTACAAATAAAAATACAATACATAATATAAAAAAAAACACATACATTACATTATTTACAGCAACAAGATGATTGATCATCTAAAAAATTTACCAAATGTTTCCTAAAAACAGGTACTGATCTAATAGTCTTAACTGATTGTGGTAAATGATTTTTAAGTGATTGATCTAGTAAAATCAAAAACCCTTTGCCCAAAATAAGTTTTACAAAAAGGAATTTTAAACTGAATTGATTTCTGGGATCTAGTAAAAACATTTTTATGCTGTACTGGAAATAGTTCTACTACTGAGCAAGAAACCTTACCTAGGATGACCTTGTCAAAAAGAAAAAAATTATCTCAATGACCTGTTTTCTTCAATTACCTCCCCTCCGCCTGTGCCAGCTCACAGTCACATGTATGCAGAGCAGATGGCACAGCTCTCTGCATCTCAGGCCCCTCAGCTTTGGCTGTGGAAGTCTCACTGCTGCATAACTTCCATAATGTCCTGTGCTGGTTCCAGTCCAACCATCTCTAGGTCAACACCAAAAAAAAAAAGTGTTCATGACCTTTGGTACCAACCAGAAACTGGACAGGCTTGCTTTCCCTCTTCTTTCTCCACCCTGGATGGTTCCCCCTTTAAAGTGGTTCACTCCTTCAAGTATCTTGCTGTGTGGCCTGACAGTAAGCTTGACTTCTCTGCCCACATTCATGCTATTCATGCCATACTCCAACCCAAGCTTGGTGCTCTGTACCATAACAAGGATTACCCGTCTCTGCAGGTCTGCTGGGACCTGGTTACCAAAATGGTGCTCCCAGTCTTCAACTATGTGGATGTAGTCTATGGTACTGCCCCTACACTTCCCTCACCAGACTGGATACCCTCTATAATACCTTCTGTTGTTTTGCTACCAACCCCCCCATACTCACCACTGCTCCCTCTACTCCTCCCTCTCCATCTTTCCCCTTCCCTCCCATCATCAGTCCTACTGTGCCTTCTTCAACCCCAAATACTGGTTTGGATTGCTACCCTTTTACCTAACCTCATTCATCTCACCCCATCCCTTTGCCTCATACTCACTCTGCTCAAGGGACCCTTACACCTTCTCCCTCTCCCACCTTCACTCCTCCGTTAGTCAGTCAACCTTCTCCTATCACTTCCTCTCCATCTGGAACCTGCTCCCTTCCTCTCTCCATCTTTTACCCTCCCGCTTTCCTTCAGACACCAGCTTAGACTCCTGACCCCCCTCCCGCTCCTGTCAGCTCTCTCCCTGACCTGCCTCTGCTGCCCCATTCCCCCCAGCTATGGTCCCCCTTCTGGGGTATGCTTATGTCCCAATGCCCTGCTGCACTGAATTGTTCAGCCTGTTGTTTTCAGTTACACTGGGCTGTGGTGGTTCTCATAGCCTCAACCTTTGGCAAGCGTTATTGTTAATTTGCATCAGCACCATGTTGCATGGTTCACTGTTTGCACTTTATTTTGTGCAACAGTCCCATGTTACTGTGTATGATTTATTGTATCTCCTGTCCCTTTTTCCAAGATCACGCCTGAAACAAGTATTGGCTCGGTGTGCCTTTCCTGGTAACCAATTTTCAAATAAATAAATGAAATTATAAGCTCTTGAGAGGAACAAAAAGTGCAGACTGCAGAAATCTATAGTAGTAACTAGTGAAAGGATGCACTATAGGAATGTCTTCATGTAACTGTATAAAGCATTGGTGAGGCCCTATGCTGAGTACTTGGTGTAGTTCCGGTCAAGGTGGTATTGTAAGGATGTGACTAAACTAGAAAGGGTGTAAAGACAGTTTATCAGGTTTGCAAGAGGCCAAGAAGGTAAGAAATACAGTGTAGGCTTGCAGAACATGAGCTCTTCTCACTAGATAGCAGAAGAATGAGAGATGACTTGATATTAGTCGGCAAAGCATCCAGGGACAAGAGTTTAAGGGATTGCTTGATGTTATACTTCACAGATTCTCATCAAACCATAAGACAGCGTCCCTATCAACTTAAAGGACAATTGTTTAAAACTGAGAAAAGGAGGCATTGATTTACACAGAGGTTTGTGGCAGCTTGGAATATTCCTCCTTGAGAAGTAGTAGAGAGCAAGGGCAGGATTCACAAAGCTTTTGAAAGACCTGCAGCTGCGGGTAAACTGCTGTGCAAGTGGGTTGCCACTTGCAGAGCAGCAGGTTACCCACAGTGGCTGGTATTCACAAAGCTCCATGGGTTATGGACACTTGCGGGTGGTGTCACCAGGGTGATGGCCACAGCTGTAGGAATGGGCTACAGCTGGTGGAAGCAGCCGTAACACCCTCCACAACTGCTGCAGCTGTGAATCGCAACAACCACAGCTGTGGGCGATTACAGTCCGCATCAGCAGTTGTGGAATGGGACTTTGAAACGGAACGCTTCGTGAATCCTGCCCCAAATCACTAGAAGTGTTTATAAAACAAAGATAGATCTCTGTATGAACATATAGGGTAGTGAGAGATATCGGCACTGAACAGTGGAGGATAAACAAGAAGGGCAACCAGCTTATTTTTGTTTTTCTCTCTCTCCTATGTTCCTATATATCTGGAAATATTGGGAAACATTAAAGAGCTTCTGACACTATTTGGGCAGGCAACTCATATGTGTACTTGCCTGCCCTTGGAGATTTCTCAGCTATAAATTAATATTTTCTGACAAGTGGTTTTTAAAATATTTCCCTTGTAAATCCTGACCTCACACTTTCCTGGTACGAGCCAAGCAGCCACCAAGTACTGCAGCCTCACCCCTGAAAATAGCATATTTATGATGTGAGGTTGGGAATGGGGCTGCAGGTGCTCTATGGAGAATGTAATGGAATTGGGAGAGGGGGCTGCCTAAATGTACTAAGATTATCATTGCTGGTATGTTTACATGTATGAGGCTAATACTGTATAAATATTATGTATTAGCCCCATATATGTAAACATGCCAGCAAAAATAATCTTAGTGCATTTATGCAGCCTCTCTCCCCCAATTCCATTATATTCTCCATAGAGTACCTGCAGCTCTGTTCCCAACCTTGTATCATAATTATATACTATTTTCAGGGGCGGGGCTGCAGCGCTTGGCAGCTGCTAGACTCATACCAGAAAGGTATGAGCTGGACTTTACAAGTGAAATATTTTAGAAACCACTTGTCAGAAAATATTAATAGCTGAAAAAGCTCCAAGGGCAGGCAGCTACGTGTATGAGTTGCCTGCCTGACCGTGTAATCGGATCTTTAAATAAATCCAATTAAAATGAATGGGGATTTCCTGTGATGTATGAATCATAATAAATAAATGATACTTCATTGGTCTTTTTCATATACTGCAAGCTTTTTATTTCCTCTGGAATATTGGCAACAATGCTCCCTGACAACGAGTGGTGCAGAAGATATGCCACAATTATGATGCAAATGTAAGTGTCGGTTTTGATACAGTTATGAAAATATGGTGCAATTATATGTCACATCTCCATGCTGCAAATTTGTGTCTTGAAGCAACTATGTCATCTCTGAGCACTTTTGAAAACACTTCCCCATGTATATAGTGAACAAATGTAGGACCTTATAAACTTTTTTTTTTGATTTGCAATAAAGCTGTTCAAAGTAATATACAATAATTTTGAACCCATTATACCCAAATTGATTGAATGTTGTGCATTTCTTCACAAAAAGAAGCCCAAATAATTTGGATATTTTCTCCTCTCCTAGCTTCCTGTCATGGATCCTAGACACTGCTCTTCCTGCACACTGCCTCTTCAGTATGTTAACTCCAAGTGTGTTAAATGCCCTTTAAACCTATTATGCAAATAGAGCCATTCGTGTCTGCAGAAGGTCATCTCCGTCCAGCTATCCCCCCCAAGTAAAAATTGTCTTGTGCATTGTCAATAAATATCAACAATAATGATTGTTTTGTGGTGGCTTAATTGATGTCCATGTTTGGCAAGTACAATGTGTAATTCAGTCATTTGCAGAAGCAAATGGCACCATATTACATTTGTAATTTCAAGTCCAGAATGTCTGCAGTCAAACTTAAAAGCTGATAAAAAAAAGGTCTCTGCTGCTCTGGAATGTTAATGGATTGAGCAAAGAGGTATTTTGTTAGAGTTATTTCCCTGACAAAAACCAGAGTCTAATGTTTTGAATTTTTTGTTGTATGAGGGATATAAATATCATGTTTAATGATGTTAATGTAGTCTTTGCAATGAAATACCTAAGCACTCATACAGTAAAAGCACCAGATGCAGAGACCTACTTGCCATTGGAATTTCATAAACAGCAATGCATAAATATTATTTTCATAGGGATGAAAAATTGTGCTCCTTTATTGGCTTTAAAGGTGTTTTTAAGACCCCAACATTCTTCATGAAAGCTGCTGAATCTGTAATGATTTATAGTGTATAGTGAGGCCTTGCTCTGCATGGATCTCCATGCCATCTGAAACCTTGGTACCACAGTTCAAAGGTCATGGAACTTGGTTTACCCCTTCTGTGATATAATAATTTTCTAGCTAATTGGAAATCCTCAAGGCTGGTGTTTTTCACAGCACTGCCACATGCACAGCAATCAGTTCAAGTTCTGAACTGAAACTGCGCATGTTTGCTGCTGCCATGGAGTGCTAAGAAAAACACTATTGCTTTAAAAAAAAAGAATAAATAAATAAAAACAATATACTATTCACCATAAAAATACTGTCTGGGCAACCACATGCCCAACCAGCCTGAACTGGTACCTCTAGCATCTGATTACATCAGACCTTTCAAGCTTTGTTCTCGAGGTATGATGTAATCCAGACCCCTCTGTAGCAGCACAGGCTGCTTATGCATGGTTGCCCAACCAGTGTTCTCTATGTTTTACACAGAGCAGGAGAAGTAAGTACTCACTCAGTAAAACAGCAAGAACTATTGAGAAACTCTCCAGTTTGTAGTGAAGGGGTTGCTGTCTTAATAAGTGTTCTGAGCAACTGTGAACTGTTGAATAAAGTGAAGATGTGGCACTTTATCTCTGAGCTTTACAACATCAATCTGTACACCTCCTTTTTTCCTGAATGAGTGCCTACCTCTCCTGATATTTCAGGTAAGAGCATCACAAAGTCTGGCAGCAGCCTGCTTTTTTCTGAAATAATGTGTTTTACAATGTATTTACCAGGGAGAACTCACCTTACCTGCAATGTACACTTTCAGTGATGGAAGCACATGGGACTCAATTTAATTTGTTCAAGGTTCTATAACAGGAAGTAGTGGCTTAGTGGAATTCAAACATTTGTCCTCCTGTTTTACCATTCTGTGACCTAACCATCGGATCATGCTTCCATCTCCATTTGACCTGAACTAGGAAACAGGAACCATGATCTGGATATCCTCGAGATATCTAAAACATTTTCTGGATAGGTTTTAATAGATTTTTTAATTTTTAAGTATATTTTTAAAGATCAACCGCAGCATTTCATTTCTTAGTTTGATTATCTGCTGTAATCTGGTTGAGCTATGTACAATGTGTATGTGTTGTGTCCTTTTGCATACATAAATACATTTTGTTTACCTCTTTATGTGTTTTTTGTTCTACATTTTGCATGTTTTCATCCTTCAGTCTGCAGATTTCACTGGTGGGTCTCAATGGGCTTGAAGTGCTTCCTATACCATTCTTGTCAGGGTCTGATTGCAGCCAGTATGCTCCTTGGTGAACTGCAGTACCAATAAAAGAGTATAATCCTATGTAATTAAGAAGGTTCATTTGGAAGGCCTTTCTGTGGGCAGCATTGTAGTTTTATACACCCCCTGAAGAAAACAGAAACAATAGTAATCATCAAATAAGATTAAGAAAAGGAAAGAAGCTAAGCACCCATCCATAGCACACCATATAGAAGTTATTACTGTTATTAATAAAATAAAAACAGATAAAAATGTAACACAATGACACTCCACAGCCATAACCAATGTATTATGCTGACACTTAGCATTGTGCCAAAGTTTTATTAACAAAAGTAGTACAGTAACTTCTATATTGTGTGTGTGATGGATGTTGATTTTCCATGGGTACTTAGCTTTTTTCCTTTGCCTGTTACTGCATGCTTACAGCACCATAAAATATGGTTTGGAGCAGCCTCTCTTTATTTTTTACATCAACTAAGATTCATTTAGTTTTGTGATCCATTTTGACCACTGGTTGTTTTTGCTATATGTGTATGTCTTTAACATATTCTAGAACTAATTTGTTTTAAAAACATGTGATGTAAAGTCACAAACCCATTCCTGAGTTCACAGTGCCCTCCCCTGTGTGCAACCCATGATAGGGGGATCAGGAAATGCCCCCCTCATGTCCTTTTAGAGTGCTTGCTGATTTCACAACTGAACACTGCCATGAGCACCAAGGCTTTCTCTCTCTGGGTATTGGTAAAATACAGCCTTGAGTCTGTAGCCAGATGAGAACCCTCCTTGGTTTCTGCACTGGGGGAAAACCCAGGTGTTACAAGACCTTCAGGGCTGCTCTTATAACCCTGATTGTGTCTTCTTCCACAGGGGTGCAGAAACCTGATTCAGACCCCTCAGACCCCATCCAGAGACCTTGTGTACTTTTATCCTACTTCAGGGCCCCAGATTCCTTCCAGGATCCTAGTTTTGGTAGTGTGTGGCACCTTGGCACTAAACAGGTGTGATACAGATTGAATAAACTTTCCCCAAACCCTTCACACACAACAAATCACTCCCAGCCAGTAGTACTTTAAAATAAAAACAAGAGCTTTTACTGATTACTTAGATTGTTACCACACAATTTTACAGATAGATGATTTAGATATTTGGTGACAGAAGAACTACAACAACACTTGGAAAATACATACAAAATGAACTAGTGAATTAACTGGATAATTTCTACCTTTTTTGTAGAGAATCAGAGTCCTGGAAATAAGTGTTTTTTTGCAAAGTATCTCTTTCTCTCTGCTGTGTCTCAGAGTCCCAGCTTCCTTGCAGTGGTCTTCAGTGTGTCTGGCAGTTTTCACTGTGTCAGGAAATTTGGCTTCTGCCCAGAGTCTCTGTTTAAAAGGGATTATGTAGCCATTTCTGCAGTCTGCAAAACTAGCCTGTGATTGGCTAGTGTCCTTAATATTTCCAGGTCCAACTGTTCATCACTAGTCCAGCAGGGGTCTTTCTTGCTCTTTCCCAAAGTTGCAAGTAAACCAAAATTATTAGTATTTTTATTTCACACAGTCCTACCTCCCTGGCAGGTCATACAAAATTAAACAATAGCTGCCTATCCTGGGTGACCACAGAACTCTATTCTAAAGCAATTTCTCATTGAAATTCAAAATGTTATAAACAGAGAAGATGGCCCTTCCATCTCCTGTCATTTATGTAATCTTCCCCTATGATCAGCTACTAGGAAATTCCAAGCTTCCATTAGAATTAACTCCTGTTTACCTCTAAGGAAGCCTTTGTCCTAGGCAAGGGGAGATGTCAGACACTGAAATACACTCAAACTCTTCCCAAGTATCCTTGCAGTAAAATGGGCATCTTTTCTGACAAACTGGATGAACTGATCTTTTTGGAAATTAAACATAAAATAATGACAGATAAATATTTGACAGCAATATGACAGCAGTGGCTAAAAAACAGCATCTCTCCCTCCTAAGACTGAATCTCTGGGAACACACCTCTATTGTATGGCAGGTTTCCACAATTCAGTTACTTTTCTAATTGATGAGCTAGACCATCTGTGTTTGCATTGGCAGACCCTGACTTGTACGTAATGGTCAAGTCATAGGCCTGCAGGGCAATACTGCATCTGAGGGGCCGTCCGTTTGTTTTGCCTATTTGATTTAACCACATCAGAGGGTTGTGGTTGGTCTGTACCTCAAAGTGCCTCCCGTAGAGGTACAGCTCTAATTTCTTCAGGGCCCATACCAGCACAAGACATTCCTTCTCTGTGGAGTATGCCTGGTCCCGGTGAAGTAGCTTCTTGCTAAGGTACACTATTGGGTGGTCTTTTCCCTGATTAAATATCTGGCTTAGGACTGCTCCTATCCCAACATCCAAGACATCAGTTTGTAGCAAAAACTGCCTAGTGTAATCTGAACTAGCCAGCACAGGTGCACTGCACAGCTCCACTCTTAGCTGTGTGAAGGCCCTCTCTCAGACTGGATCCCAGTTTACCTTTTTGGGTTGTCTTTTCTTTAGCAAGCCAGATAGGGGAGCTGCCAGGGTACAGTAATAGGGCACAAACGTTCAGTAATTCCCCACGGTCCCTAAGAAGCTCCTTACTTGCTTTTGGGTTTCAGGCATGGGCCATGCCTCCATTGGCTGCCCCTGCCACTCTACAAGGCCTAGTTATGCCACTTCTGCCATAGCCACCTGGCACTTTTCAGCCTTTACAGTGAGCCCTGCCACTTGTATCTGCCCAACACTTCCTTTAGATGGGGCAGGTGTTCTTTCCAGCTGGTGCTGAAGATGGCAATATCATCAAGAGAAACCACTGTGTACTCTTCTATACTCTGTAACACCTGGTTGACCAACCTTTGGAATGTGGAAGGGGCATTCTTCATTTCAAAAGACATTACTCAGAATTTGAATAATCTTATTGGAGTGATGAAGGCTGACTCTTATCTAGCTCTAGCAGTTAACTCCACCTGCCAGTACTCTTTTGTTAAATCAGTTGTGGTAAGGTATGTCACCCATCCCAGCATGTCTAGTTGCTCATCCATCCATGGCATTGGGTGGGCATCAGACTTTGTGACTGCATTGAGTCCATGATAGTCCACACAGAAGAGAGTAGACCCATCTGGCTTGGAGATGAGGACTACAGGCAAGGCCCAGGGACTGCGGGATTTGTGGATTACCCTAAGTCCAACATTTCCTCCATCTCTCACCTAATATCCTTTAGGATGGCCTCAAACACCCAGTAGGCTGTCCATTGTATGGGCGCTTGCATCTCTGTGTCTAAGTCATGAGTCCCTAAGGGGGTTCATCCATGCATGGCTATAAATAAAGGGGCCAAGTCCTTAATACCACCCTCATTTCCTGGGTCTGTTCCAGGGTCAACTGGGGTGACAGCTTGATTGTCTCTACTGATGACTCCTACTTGCTTTGCTCTAGCAAGTCCAGGAGGGGGTCTGCCTCATATGTTCCCTCCCCACAACTGCAAATACCATGTAAGTGCTATTTACATATGGCTTCATCACATTGACATGGTACATCCTATGGGTATGTCTCCTGTTAGGTATTTCCACAATATAGTTCACGCCATTCACCTGTCAGACTACCTTGTATGGTCCCACCCACTTGGCTTGCAGCTTTTTCTTCCAGACTGGAATTAGGACCATTACTTCCTGGCCTGTGCTGTATGAGCAAGCTCTGGCTTTATGATCGTACCCGTTCTTTTGCTTCTGCTGGACAGCTGACATGTTACTTTGGGCCACCCCCATAAGATTCTTCAGCTTTTCCCTGAACTGAAGGACATGCTTCACTATGGGATTTCACTGGTGGTGTGCTTGCCTTCCCAGTCTTCCTGGATCAGGTCTAGGGGCCCACTCACCCTACATCTGTATAAGAGTTCAAAGGGGAGAACCCTGTCGAATCTTGGGGTACCTCACTGTATGCGAACAACAGGTGGGGAAGTTATTTCTCTCAGTCCCTCCCATGCTATGCAATAAATGCTAGGAGCATTGTTTATAGGATACTATTAAATCTTTCCATGAGCCCATTGCCTTGTGGGTTATAAGGTGTTGTGCATCCCTGCACCACTCCACACTTCTCCCACAAACACTTCATCAGGTCCAACATGAAGTTACCCTCCTGATCAGAGATTACCTCCTGCAGAAACCCCTACATGGGAGAAAATCCCTAGCAAGGCATCTGCCACTTTGTCTGCCTTAACTGAGGAGAGGGCAACTGGATCTGGGTATCGGGTGGCAAAACTGACCACTGTTAGGATGTACTTTTTCCCCAGAGGAGCTTGGGGTATTCAAGGGTCCCACAATATCCATTCCTACCTTCTGGAATGACTCCTTCACAATGGGCAAGGGAACTAAGTCAGCTTTTGTTTTACTACCTGCTTTCCCAATCTGTTGGCACCAGTGACAAGACCTGTAATATTATTTCACCTGCTCAGTGAAGTTGGGCCAATATAAATTTTGGGCTAATTGCTGCATGGTGCATGTGATGCCCAGATGTCCGAACATGGGGATATCATAAGCGATCTTGAGCAACCTCTCACGATACCCCTAGTAAATGACAAGCTGCCTGCCCAACACCCCTCCCTCTGTCCTCATGTCCTGTGTATACAACAGTCCATTGTCCCAAAATACATTATGTCTCCTGTCACTTCCCTGTGTCTCATCAGATTCTGCACAAGCCCTCAGGCTCCCCAAACTAGGATCAGTCCTCTGAGCTGCTGCAAAATTTTCATATTTTCCCAAAGCATAGGGCATGTCCCACTCAGTTCCTAAACTGGGGTCCTTTGCTCTAGCATCAGGGCATTCACAGTCACTGCCATACTGAACTTTCCGACCATTGGTTACTCATCCATCCTCAGAGTAACCTTCTGTAGATGTTTGGTGAATGGCTGCTTGGGGAAGTCTTACCTCTCTTTCACTTATCTCCCTTTCAGGAGACACAGGCTGGGGAACCAGCCTCTTATTCTTTTCCACAGGAACTTCTGTGGAGCTCAAGGAATCACAAGTGGCCTTTGCTGTCTAACTACACACAACATTGACTGCTGGAGATTATTCCCTATAATACCATCCAGGATGAGGTTGTCTGCCACTGCCATTTTATGCATCTTCTCTCTCTTCTGTCTCACCCCAATCCAGAAGAACACTAGCTAGTGGCAGGGTTTTTTCCTTCATAGTGAATCCCCTCACAGTTACAGACTGATTAAGTATAAGTTGTTCAGGCCCAACCAAATCCCCTTTTACCAGGGTAAGAGATGCCCCAGTGTCCCTTAACCAGTGGGTCTGCACCCGATTTATGGTAACTGGGTGTATGTGCTCCCTCATGTTCACAAGCATACTTTCAGTGATAAACAGTGCCCACTTCCTTTTGAGGGATACTTTTTCCACTCTGCCTTGTTAGGACCCAGTCTAGCAAGATGCCCTGGCTGCTTACAAAATCAACATCCATCACTTTTTTTATCCAAGACATGCCTTTTTGGTAACTTGTGGGTTCCCCTTTCTGCAGAGGCAGTGAGGGTTTTACTACCCTGAAGGCGCACTTTTCCCTTTTGCCCCTGCCACTTCCTTTCAGAGCAGGCTTGCTCCTGGCATAACGATAAGAGAGCTCAGCAGTTTGCTGTGCTGTTTTAGGATCCTGATCCTCTTGCCAGGTTTTCATCTCCACTGGGCATGCCCAAAAGAACTGTCCCAATAACACAGCCTCCTCAATTTTCCCCAGTTTGCTTCCACCCCTTCCCACCAATGTTTCAAAAACTGTCATTGCTTTGTGACAAGTTCCTGAAAGCTAATTTTGGAACTCTTTCAGAGCCTCCAAAATTTAACTCTGTAGGCCTCAGGAGTTAGGTCATACTTTTCAGTAAAGCAGTTTTAAGTTTTTCATAGTCTTTACTGTCCTCATTGTCCATTTGGTCTAGCGCCTCATGCCCCTTGCTAGTAAGCAAGTTCCAGTAGAAAGTTCCAGTCCTCCTTGCATATCTTTGCCTGGATTCAGACCTTTTCAAACAAATTCAAAAATGCACCAATATCCTCCCCCTTTTTAAATTCTGCTATTAATTTGGAATTTAATTTATACCCCAGCCCTGGAGTTTCAGGTTCACCCTTGCAACTTACCTGCTCTTATTTTGGTGGTTGAAGCTTCAGCATCTCCAGTTCAAACTCTGTTTGATGTTGCTAGTCTTGCATCTCCATTTCAAGCCTTTTATGCTCAATCTCCCTCTGTTTCTGGGCTCCAAACTTTATCTGTTTCCTTTCTTGCTGGCCTTCCTTCTGTTTCTGGGCTTGTAAGGCAAGCTGTCTGTCCTGTATGGCAAGCTGTACTCTCTGCAGTTTCAGCTGAAGCTTCAGCTTCTCCAGCTCCCAGTCTGTGGTGGACATCACCTGGGGCAATTGCTCTGGGTTCCTTCTGGTCTCACTGTCTTCCTCCCTGGGACTGGACACTGTGATTTCCACTGTCAACCCTATGCCCAAGCTCTGGTTCTTTCCAGTCACTGGCCATGACTCAGGATCCTGGGCAGCTGCTTACTCATCGGCTGCCATGAGAGCCTCCATGAGGTTCTTTTTGTTTCACACCTCATAATGAACCCCTCCTTCTTGACACAACTTCCTTAGCTGGTCTGTAGTGCATTTGCTGCACTTGGAAACCATCTTGTTCCCAAACTACTGCTACACTAGCTTATGCCATAAAAAAACAGGATAGAAAACATTATACTGTAACCAAATGCTCATTTATGTTTCAATCTCTGCCCTGTTTGTGTGTGGTTTGTTTACAGTTTGCAAATCTGATACACTGGCCTTGAATCTAACAGCTATGCCACCAATATCTGTCAGAGTGCTAGCTGATTTCACAACTGGACACTTGTCACAATGGCCCAGGGCTTCCTCTCACTGGGTACTGGTAAAATACAGTCTCTAGTCTGTAGCCAGGTGAGAACCCTCCTTGATTTCTGTGCTGGGAGGAAAACCCAGGGTATTATGAGACCTTCAGGGCTGCTCTCATAACCATTATTTTGCCTTCCTCCACAGGGGGTGCAGAAACCTGATTGAAGAACCCCTCAGACTCCTCCAGAGACCTTGTGTACTTTTACCCTACTTTAGGGCCCCAGAGTAATTTTCAGGATCCTAGTTTCAGTAGCGTGTGGCACCTTAGTGCTAAACAGGTATGATTAAGATTGAATGAACCTTCCCCAAACACTTGGCGTGCTACAAATCACCCCCCAGGCAGTAGTACTTTAAAATAAAAGCAAGAGCTTTTACTAATTACTTAAAGACCAGCTGATACCTTTGGGAAAACTTTGGAAAACATAATATTTAGACACAATTCTGCTTGTATTTCATATATCTTGTATAGTTTTCTCTTCCCCATTATTTATTACTGAAGAAATTAGTACTAAAACAATAACTTTATCCCTTAGAGTTCATCTGCCTCTATAGTTTAGTCCCTACTTGAAAACTCAATATTCTGTTGTGACATCACAGTCTGTTGCCATGGGAACAACTGTGATGTCACAATGAGATCATTATAATATCAAGTTTGGAAGAAGCAATAGGAGTTTATGAACCCTCAAGGAACAATTATCATGTTTTCAAGCATATAACCTCAGTAATAAATAATGCGGATGAGAACTACAGAGTTAATAAGAAATATAAGCTGCATTGTGTCCAAGTATGTTTTTCAAAGTTCTTCTTGAGGTATCAGTGGCTATATTAATAATCAACATACAAACTTACAGATAAATGATTTAGATATTTGGCTACAGGATAACTACAAAAAAGTTGGAAAATACATACAAAATGAATTAGTGAATTAACTGGATAATTTCTACATTTTCTGTAGAGAATCAGAGTTCCAGAAATAAGTGAGTGTTTGCAAAGTCTCTCTTTCTCTCTGCTGTGTCTCATAGTCCCAGCTGTGGTCTGCAATGTGTCTGGCAGTTTTCAGTGTGTCAGGAAATTTAGCTTATGCCAACAGACTCTGTTTAATAGGACTTATATAGCCATTTTTGCAGTGTGAAAACTGGCCTATGATTGGCTAATGTTCTTAATTATTTCCAGGTCCAACTGTTCATTTCTAGGCTTGCTCTTTCCCAAAGTTCACAAGTGAACCAACATAATCAGTATTTTGATTTTACACAACCCCACCTCCCTCCCTGGCTGGCTGGCTTTTGATCTACATTACATCTCTGACACTATTAAAATGGAACTAGACTGTGACAGTTAGTAGAGAATTTAATGATAGCTTCCTAGACTGGGCATCTGCAGAACCCTGTTTTAAAGTGATTCTCCTTTAAATTCAAAATGTTATAAACAGAGAAGATGGCTCTTCTATCTCCTGTCATTTATGGATTCTTCCCCTATGATCAACTACCAGGAAATTCCAATCCCCACTGGAATTTAACTCCTGTTTACCTCTAAACAAGCCTTTGTCCTAGGTAAGTGGAGATGTCAGACATTGAGATACACATCAACTCTTCCCAAGTGCCCTTGTAGTAAAATGGGCATCTTTACTGACAAACATGATGTCCTGGCCTTTTTGGAAATTAAACATAAAAAACACTGAGAAATATGACAGAAATATGACTGAGGTGGCCGGATTGCCACAGTAAATACCTTTTTATGATGCCGAAAAACAATTTAAGGCCACTTAAAAACTTGTAGTACCACTGGTGCAAACCGACTGCAAAATAAACAAAAAAAGGGGGCACTCATTTCACAGTAAGAGAGACACAGACCCAAGTATTAATTTTCTGAAACAACTTTAATGTGAAAAGGTGTACAAAATGCAATAATAAATGCTAAAACAAGTGCAAAAAGCTCCTTGATGGAACTCAATGTTTTGCACAAACATCCTGGGCTTTCTTAGTATGGTGTGTGCACATTATATTTGACATTTAATCATGTTGATCCCAACTTGTTTTACGGTGACCATGCAATCCAAGTGTGTAGAAACACTCAAATATACCATCTATTGTCAGAAAAGGACCACTTAGCTCACCCAGTCTGCCCAGCTGGTCCCTGCCTAGTCTGCTTTTGATGATCCTAACTGGTCTCTGGTGATCCTCCCTCCATGCTGCCTATTCATTAATAGTCCCCTATGTCTTCCCCATACATGCTTGAAGTTCCCTACTGTTTTCACCTCCATCACTTCCACTGGCAGTCTATTCCAGGCATCTACCATTCTTTCAGTGAAGGAGAACTTCATCTCATCCCTCTTTAACTTCCTGTCTCCAGTTTCATCGCATGCCCTCTGGTCCAGGTGCTCTGCCTCATTTGAGACTCCCCTCCTGCACCCTATCATGTGCCCTCTTGCTCTCCTGTTTTCCAGAACATACATGTTGAGAGCCCTCAGTCGCTTCATGTAGGGTTTTTGATGCAACCCCTGCACCATTTTAGATGCTCACCTCTGGACTTAAACAAAGTGGTTGATGTCCTTTTGGAGGTGTGGACTCCAGAACCAGACACAATTCTCCAGGTGGGGTCTCACCAGCGAGTGATACAGTGGTAATGCCACCTCCCTCCTCCTGCTAGAGTTACCTCTCACAATTCATCCCAGTTTCATGCTGGCCCTACCCATTATTTTGTCACACTGCCCTGTCACTTTAAAGTAATCAGATATAATATCTCCAAGGTTCCTTTCCTGCTTATTGACTCACAGTACCATCACCCCATCCTATACTGAGTTCCTGGGTTCCTCTGCACCAGGTGCATAATTGTGCACTTTTTGGCATTGAACACCAACTCCCATGTTCAAACCCCAGGAATCTCTTGCTTATACTTAACAACTGCAATCATTCACCTGGAACAGGCTTCCCCAATGCTTAGAATTTTATTCTAATTAAATAATCTTAGGAGAATAGGAAAACAAAAATCATGCTCATGCCTGCATTTAACTGCAGATTTATTTCTCTGCCTGAAGAAAGTAGTCACCCCTAAGTCATAGAAACATGGATACATAGAATCTGATGGCAGATAAGGACCGCTTGGCCTACCTAGTCTGCCCATTTCCATACCTAAAGGATAAGCTGCAGATCCTAGTTAACCAACAGCCTACTTCCTCCTACCCCCACTAGAATTGCCTTATGTCTGTCCCATGCATTCTTGAATTCCCCCACTGTTTTTGACTCTACAATCTCCTCAGGAAGGCTATTCCATGCATCTCCAACCTGCTCTGTGAAGAAATACTTCTTCACATTATCTCAGAGCTATCCCCCCCTCTATCTTCAAATTGTGTCCCCTTGTTCTTGCACATCTCTTTTTCTGAAAGATGCTACCCTCATGGACTTTGTTGATTCCCTTCCGGTATTTGAAAGTTTCTATCATGTCCCCCCTCTCCCTTCTTTCCTCAAGGCTATACATCTTAAGCTCCTTTAGTCTTTCTTTATATGTCTTCTGGTGCAGACCCTGCACAATTTTAGTTGCCATCCTTTGGATAGCCTCCACCCTATGTCTTTGCAGAGATGGGGTCTCCAGAACTGTATACAGTACTCCAGATGTGGTCTTACCAACTGCCTGTATAGAGTCTTCTCTTCACTTCAGATCGATTATGGTTTATTTTAATATTTCTTTAAAAATCCTAACAGTTTAGTTTTAATTTTGATAACTCTGCATTATTTAGGGTGTTTTTTGTGTGTTATGTGATTTTCTCTGGTTCCACATCAGTTCCCAGGAACTAGAGATGGCTGTTTCACAGCAAAGTTCCCACTTTCAGTGAACTGCTCCTCTTTACTTATAAAAATATCTTATTTTTCTGTAAAAAGTATACTGCTTTGAGGTACAGTATTTTGATTTATTATTTCCAGTTCCTTGTCTTTTTTACTTGAGAAGTTATTTGGCTTGTTTTTCTATTTGAGCACTTTTTGGTGTTCCCATATTATTATGTTTCTTGCTAAAAATGGAAGTGAACTGCATTTCTATATTTTCAAATCTATTTTACTCTAATACTTTTTTTTTTTTTTGCTAAATTCAGGGAATCAGGCTATTTCATTTCATTTTTTCTTTGTTAACAAGGTAAGGATACTGGACCAAAAGTTCCTTTTCAGGCCTGATCCGTAAAAAAAATAAAATAAATAAATAACCAACAAGAATTGCAAATTACATACAGTAACATGCCAGTACATTACATAAAACAGTTACTTGCAGAACTGAGTAATAGATATTGCTTTAACTGCATTTTACAATTAGCAAGCGAGGTAGCCTGATGAATAACAATTGGTAATGCATTCCAGTAGATCCAGGCAGCCACTGAAAATGCACAAGATCCAATTTTAAAGGGGACAAGAAATTTGTGCTTACTGGCAGCTCTTTATAAACTTCTTATTCTCAGAAATTATATGCATGCCCCCAAATTATCCATATTTAACTGATACCTGAATAAACAGTTATATGAAAAACTGTATTTTACATTGTTTTGTTTTATGGAAAACATTCTGTTACAATATATGGTTAGGGTTTATTGTGGATGAAAAACTATGTTTTTTCAAATCCTGTTGTAGGACAGTTCAAAGGTCAAAAAAGTTGTTGTACTATCGTTCTGACATCACAACGATAGTGCAACAACTTCTTAACCTTCACCTGTTTCCTGATTGGCTGAAACACTGGCTTTTCAAAAAATACTGTACAGTATGGCGGCACTAGTAAGCGAGCGGTTGAGTATGAGCTTCTCAGATAGTTTGGACACGGACTGCCATAGTCAGCACCCTGTTTCCAAACTATCAGTTTGTCAGCAGTTTTTTTTTAATAAATCAGTGGTCCCTCCATACAAAGCTAAGCAGGATGACAGTGAGCAATGGTACCTTCGGGGTCGGCAGCAGAGTGGAACTGCAGTGAGGACCGGGAGAAAATGGCGGTGTCTGGACAAGGTGCAGATACTAACAAATCCTTGTGAAATTAATGTGGCACAGTTTGTGGGAAACCATATACTATACAAAATAACAGATAGGGAACTGTGCTCGTCAAGGCCGTGTTTCCATCTCGGGTGTTTGAGGACATCATAGGGACCTTTCGAGCTTTTCGCTCGAGGTTTATGATGTCATCAAAACCCTCGATGGGACACAGCCTTGTTGTGCACAGTTCCCTATCCATTATTCTATATATAGTTCTCTTTATAGAACCAGTAATTTGGAGTTTTTACTCTGTCACAGTTTGTGTACAGTTTGTGTACAGAATGCTAATTATGAGCTGTTGACCGATTACAACTATGCTTAGAGTTCTGTGCACAAGTTCTGTGCACAAACTGTGACATACAGTAGTTAAAACTCCAAATTACGGGTTCCATGAAGCAAATTGAACAGAATGCTGCCCATGAAAACAAAATAATGGAAAACTTTTTTTTTTTTGGTATCACTTTTTATTCAGGCACAGTTAAATATGGATAATTTAGGTGAATGCATATAATTTCTGAGAATATGAACTTTATAAACAGCTGCCAGTTAGAAATTATTTCCTGTCCTCTTTAAGCTTAGATTTAACTACATTAAGTAAAATGCTATTTGCTGATCTCAGGCTGGGAAACATAGATCGAATCAAGACTAAGCCTGACAAAGGAAACAAAGATTTAAAAAAAAACATTTAAAAATAACACATCCCAAAGAATATTTAATCCTGGAGATAGTGGACATCCACCCTAAAAGTGAATACAGGCTGCAGTGATGAGTTCGAGCAGGGACTGCAAAAACAAATCTACAAAAGTTATATAAGCCACAGTTAGAGAATGCAATTCCTTCAAGCCTAGGTTGAAGTAAAAGTTTGACACATAATCAAAATGAGGGAGAAGCTACCCCATAGCAACAGCTTTCCTAGCCTCAGAAGTAAAGTAGGATTTAAATTTGTAAAGTAAATCAAGTTTCTGGTTAATGGTTTTAATAACAGACTGTACCTGGAGGGGAAAAGTTGGCCCCAGATCCTAAAGGACACCAAGATATCTAAATTGATAAACTTGTTCAATCAGAATCCCCTGGTGATCATATAAAATTAAACCCAGATTGTCCCCAAGCATTGATGGCATGCCAAAAAAGCATTTTTTTCCAATTAAGCACCATAGAATTACAAGTAAACCATAAGCAAACATCCCCAAAATCTTTTTCTAAAGCAGAAGACAATTCAGACACTAACTCAGATTGGGAAAAATAATTTAATCATCCGCATGCAAAATAGTATTACTGAAGTGACATAATTGGGCTAACTGGTTAACAAATAGGGAAAACAATAAAGGGCCCAAAATGGACCCCTGTGGGTCACCACAAACTACTGGGGACACATCCGAGACCACAGTTTCAATACACAAAAATTGAGATTGGTCTGACAGATAATTTCTAATCCATTAGACAACAGCTTCAGAAAAATCAATGTTCTTCAATTCAGAGCAGGTGAGAGCATGCTCAATGAGATCAAATGCCTTGGTCAGGTTCATGAACACCACCCACGTCATCTGATCCTTTTCAAACCCTCACAGAACGGTGTCCGTGAACCAAACCAAGGCAGTCCAGGTTCTATGGTACTTACAGAATCCATGTTGTTGATTCACAAGCACACCATGAGTAACCAGACAGTCATTTATCTGTCTAGCTACTGCCTTCTCAAGCCTTTTACTGAGGTGATTCAGATTGGATAGGACTAAAATCATCTAGAGTGACTGCATTAGTTTGTTTGGGAATAGGGACGACCCTTGCTTTTTTCCAATCCATGGGGAACAGGCATGTAACTCAATATAAATTGACTATATAAGATAGTGGATTAACAATAACTGATGTAACTAGCTTTAAGAAGTGGCCATCTAACCTGCCCCCACATTCAGAAACTCTGTCCAGGATAGTTTTCAAAAGTTTTAGGATTTCAGATTGAGCAATTTCTTTAAATAAAAACCTAGGCCTATTTACTGGAGAAACACCAAAATCATCTCTGGCATTTCCAGACTGTGGCACATTGCACTGAAATCTGGACAGATCAGAAAATGTATTATTTAATAAATTAATAATTTCAGTGAGATTGGTGATATCTACATCATTAACAGTAAGCTTTTGGATATCACTTTTAGATTTAGGGGATAGTAAAGCATTGATGTATCCCAAAATATTTTGGAATTCAACCAACTAGTCTGAAACCGTTCCTTGAAAAAATCTTTTTTAGCTTTCCTCACTGTAGTTGATACCAAGTTCCTGAGCCTACAATAAAAATTCATGGACGTAGTACAAGGTTGTCTTTTGAAATTTCTCTGCTAGGTTTCTTTCCTTAATCAGTTTCCTAATAGCAGGTGAAAACTAGTCATTGGGAGTACCTCTTAAGGTACCAATAGGGAATAGAGTCTCTTGAATTGGCAGCAGTTGCCTACAAATATAGTCTAACGCTGAGTCAACATCAGGAATGCACTCTAGAAAAGACCAATCAATGGAAGATAAGTGAGCATGTAACACTTCAGAGTTAACATTTTTAAATGAATGGGCTTGAGCCAAACACGAAGGGGGCTTTGAGTGTTTGAAATTCATTACACTGTATCTAGCCATGTGGTCACTCATAGAATCATCCAACACACCAGAGTCAGCTATTCTATTCATATTATTTGTAAGAACCCAGTCAAGTGCAGAATGATTCAAAGTTAATGAATTTAGGCAGGTAGGCTCGTTGATACATTGAACTACTTCATATGAGTGAAGCAGGGATTCCAACCCCTGACTTTCCCTAGATAGCCAGTTTAGGTTCATATTGCCTACAATAATCACATCATACCTCTTAAAATACAGGGCAGCAACCTCAAGATATTTATTTAAACCTTCCTGACCACACTGAGAGGGATTGTATAGGTAGCCCACAATAAGATGTTTCTTTCCTCCCAAAATAAACTGAAGTAGTAGCCAGTCAGTTACACAGTCCTCAGTGCAACTTGATCTAAGGATATTTACCTGCAAGTGCTCTCTATAATATACCAGTACACCCCCACCTTTTTCCCTTTATTTCCGATTAGCTTGAACCTGTTTAAATTCAGTGATGATGAATGTACTATCTGGAATCTAGGACTTTAATCTTGTCTCCGAGACTGCTACAACATCAGGTTTGTAACAGTCAATTAATTGTTTAATTTCAGCAATCCTGGGAACCAAACTTCGAACATTTAAATGAATAAGTTTAAAACCATGGCTATTAACAAGAGTAGAGATTGGAGGCATACCCTGAGAACTAAATAAATTATTAGAAGCTAAAGCTCACAGGTTCATTTCAATGTCACCTGCTCGAAGCAATAAGAGGGTAAGTTTCAGTACATGACCAAGTTTATACATAAAAGACCAGCTGTAATGCCTTGAGCAGTGACACCCCTAGTATCCACATAATCTAACTTCCAATCTGTTATAAAACAATAGCTGCAGGGATTCAAAACTCAAAACAGTACCCACCAAAGGGTAAGAAATACCATAATCTCCAGGAACAAACTTTTCCCCTGCCCTTCCCAAACCATTAATTAATACCAAACTATCACAACATACCAACCTACCCATCAGCAGGCAGGCTCATAAAATAAAAACTCCAGGATTCCACATCATGAACCCTAAGAAGACACCATAGTAGTAAATAACCTGAAAATAATATCCTAAATGCTCCCATCACCTCCCATGGACTCCCACTGATTCCCTTGCACTTTGCCACAAGAGCCACCACTGAAAGACACCACCACATCTTAGCAGCAGTGTATTCCCTGGGTTGTCAGTGTTTTGGCATGACTGATAAACCCCAATTAGAAGACAGAACCCACAGGCTTTAAAAAAAATGTGTTTTCAGCTCCTGGCTAAGGCAGACTGCCACGAGTTATGTTTGAGGTGCCTGGCTCCAGATCTTGATTTTGTCAATTGCAAACTCTATATTAAGTATTGCTCTAAAATGCAAAAGAAAAGGGCTAAAAAGTTGCAAGACATTATGGCTTCTCAGGCTGCCTCCACATCACCTACAGATGCAGATAAGGGTCCAGCCCCTCAAAGTAAGCAGCATAACAAAGAAAAGACTGCAAAAGATGGTTCAGCACCTATTGTGGTTCAGAAACCAAAACATCTGAAGGGGGAACCATGAATCCAGTAAAAATAAAAGAGCCTCTGAGCAGACATTAGAGATGTGCCTGCTAAGAAAAACCAAAAAGAAAAACATGTCACTGTCCCTCCTCCCGAACAAGAAAAGGAGCTACCTTTAGACACAAATTGAATGCCATCCATAGAGGGCATGGCAAAGGAATGACAATTCCTCCAGTCATTCCAGGCTATGGGGAATTTCATGAATATTCCTGCCCTCTCCCCAGGCACCAGTTCCATTCCCAATGCCTGTGGGGGAGGAGCTGAATTTTACAAACAGGAGGATTAGGATGAAGTAGAATCGATAGAATATGATGGTTCTCCTGAGCAAGAGTTTGTTTCCCCTCCTCACCCTCCAGATGACTATACCTCACACTGTACTTTTGTGAGGTAAATGATGAACACCCTCAACATCTCATCACAGGAGATTGCTAAAGATGAGGACAAGGCAGAATTTATGGATGTATTGGGCTTAACTCCCACAAAAAAGGCTGCTCTTGCCCACCTACAAGTCCCTCAAGAAGGCCACTTGCATAATCATGTGAGCACCCACTTTAGTTGCCAACACAGATAAGAACATTTACAAAAAGTGTTATGTGGACAAACAGGGCTCTGAATACCTTTATTCCCACCCTGATCAAGAGGGAGTGGTTCAGATTGCCACCTGTGACAAGGCCAAGGTGCCCCCTTTCTTCCTGGACTCCTGAGAAAGACTCCAGGAAACTGAATAGCATGGGCAAAAAAGTTTATACTTTAGCTTCCCTGCTACTAAGGCAGGCAGTATACTTGGCCTACACAAGTCGGTACTGAAAAAAAAACCCTTTGAGCCTTCATTTTGGCAATGAGCAAGAAAGCTACTGGTGACCTGGCAGAGGATTTGGCTGACACAGCAAAGACAGCCATTGATGCCAGTAAGTACCAGTTCCACATTGTAGTGGAAACTAATGACACTGCATTCATGGTCATGGCACATGCAGTGTCTCTAAAAAGGTTTGTGTGGCTTAGAACCACAAACCTTTTGCAGGACACTCAAACAAAAGCAATGGATTTTTCTTGTGAGGGAAATTCACTGTTTGGTGACAAGACAGAGACTTATATGAAGAAGATGGATAAATGCAAGACCACTTACAAGAGCAACGATGAGAAGGAAAAGGCCTCCACTTCCTACAGGCCTTCAGGAAGGGAAGGCAATGGTAAGAGAAAATCCCCCCTGCTTACATTACTTATGACTACCCCTTATCGAAGGGTTTCTTCAGTGGTAGGGGTAGAAGGAGCCCCAGGTGTGCAGATGCAATGCCAGCTATCAAAGTCCAAGCCCAAACAAAGCAAAACCCTTGACAAACTTGCACTCGTTGCCCAACTATTGCCAGTGCGGAAAGGCTGACTCACTTTTTTCCAGGAATGGGAAACAATAGCCACCTGCTAGTGGGTCCTGTAAATTGTAAGGAATAATTTTGGGGTGTCTGTGGAGGTAACAATTACAGTAATGAACAGGACACTAATAGCTGGTAAGCTTTCTTATAATAAACTTGCATACAGATAACATAACAAGCATTTCCATATGAAATATTTGCCTAGCAAATGGCTACAGAAGATTAGCAATCTTTTCATATTTACTTCTCTTTCAGGAGACGCAGTTACTGTGAATGACTTCTTCCAAATGGATTCCTGGCTCACCCTCCTGTTGTCTGGAAGGCATTATTATACCTATCTTTGTGAATAGTTACATGATGCATGACTAAGGCATCTTACTTCCTAGAACTGTTACTAGGCCTTGCTTACATGTGAGGTGAGTTTCAAAAGCATCAGCACAAGTCCTAATCAGTAATGTCCAGACACTGTGTCTTTTCCCAAAGGGCTCTACAATTCCGGTTTGACAACTATGTTATCATACTATGTACTATATACATCACAGTGATGGATTTAAGTCGACCGCAAGTTGCGGTTGACATGAATCCGGCAGGGGACCCGGTTGTTTTTCCATCAGGGGGCTTCACCCCCCAAATCCCTCATGTGGGGGGCTGTGCCCCTGCACCCCCCAAACTTAAGGATTATCAATTCCAAGTTAGAGTTGATTCAATGAGGGGGTGCAGGACCGGGGGACAGAGTGCCGGCGTCTCAGGTGGGCCATTACAGCAAACTGTTGATGTTGTCGGCATTGACGTGTTCACTGTAATGTGTTGCCATACAGGGGGCATTCCTTCCCGGTGACAATTCTCATAACAATATCTAGTATCAGTGTGGCAGCATGGCTGCTATATACCCTTACACCTTGTCTAACCAGAGAAGGTGTTTGGCTTACAGAAAATACTAAAGGGCAGAATATGTCCTATAAGCAGTTAGCACTAATAGTATACAATAACTAATAATGGAAACAGTAATAAATGCATGAGCTGTATTTCTACAGTTATAATAAGTTGCAGAAGCACAAACAATAATAGTAATTACAATTAATTTCACTCCCTACAATCCCCGCTATGACACTATAAATGCAAAAATGCAAAATAGTGTCATAAACAGTAATAGCATGTAATTCAAGATGGTAACCGTTGCAGAGTAGCAACATTTGTAAGGTGGAAAAAAATGCACATTAAAATTTGGAATGGAATTGGTGGCATCATTTTGATAGCCAGAGTTACTAAGGATGTATATCTCCTGGTGAACAGGAACTGGCAGGATAACGATTTGTCCAAGGACAGTGCACATAACAGGCATAAAACAAAAGTTTGGAGTGGTCACCAGGCATGTGAGAGCCCCATACATGAAGAATTGATAGTTTGTAATGACTGAAGAGCCAGGAAACCAGGATACAGTGAATACTTAATCTTTAATGCATAAAGCAAATAACCTTTACAATACCTGGCTTGTGTTTGGCAAAATCAATGAGCCAATTGCAAAAACGGCTGGATATCCGACCTGACCTGGTTTTACCTATACGGGCTTTATCAAGGAACAAAGAACCAGGAAATACGGGTATGTTTAAATATTCCAAAACAGTCACATGTGCAAAACGTGCCTTTAGGGGTGCAGTGTCCTTATACATAAAGTACCACCTTACCCTTGTATACAGCAATTAGAAACGTACTTATCAGTAGGCATGACTATGAATCTAACATGGTAAGACAGTAAAGACACTTTATAACTTATCTGATTACTGATACAGTCAGTATATGTACTTTTTAGATGAATAAATAAAGTACTGTCTTAAGCTGGTAGATTACATTTTAAAAACATACTTTTCAGTAGGCACAACTTTGATCTAGCACTTTTAGACACTTTTCATTTGCTGGACTAAGTTATTTACCCATAATACAGTCACAAATATATACTTATTAAGTTTATAAAGTGCTTCAATGGCTGTTTTTTGAGTAAAGAAGTTGCTGCCCCCTTTTGGCTGGCTACTCTCTTCCACTTTGTGGTCACTGTGAAGGTGAAGTCATTTCAAAACACACCTGCAAGATTATAATAGTACAGAAGTCAATACACATTGCCAGATCAAACACGTAACAATTTCTATTTCTGATCAAGTTGTTTAAATGTATCTGTTTGTTCCTCCTTCTTTTCTTTATTAGGGGCATTACATCTAGACTTCAATTACAGGCCTGTTCAGGCAGTTTGTGGGGGGGCACACTGGACTTTATTCATTCATTCATGGATATTGGTCACAACCAGGAGCCTCTCTGAAAATAAATAATTACATTTGTAAAGCCGGGGTTGAGCAGATCAAACATTGAATTGGTTTATGATTGGGGGTAGCTGTGACACTTTCCCAGTGATTTGCTCCCAGCCATGCCTAGTAGAGTGCACTTTATAAATGTGAGACAAGGAAGCTGGAGTGTTTTCTTTGCAACAGAGAATAAAACAGCAGGACTTCAACTCAGATCAGCAAGGTACTTTTAATATTATTTAAAGTGCAGGACCAAACCGATTGGGGTCACTTTGATGGAGTGGTTTGGCTTATTCACATTTTGGCCAAAATTGATAACTAAGAGCCAATATATAAAACATTTTCCATTACAGGCCTGTTCAGGCAGTTTGGGGGTGGGGGGGGCACACTGGACTTTATTCATTCATGGATATTGGTCACAACCAGGAGTCCCTCTGAAAATAAATAATTACATTTGTAAAGCCGGGGTTGAGCAGATCACACATTGAATTGCATTACATCTAGTCTCTCATTGAGACATAGAAAAATAGAAAGTGATGGCAGAAGGGGATCTCCAGATCCATCTAGTCTGCCCATAAGCCTACCCCTCAACTGCTGTTCAGTGTTATGATTCTTTTGTACCTATCCCAAGCGTTTTTGAATGTTTCAGCTGTTTTTGCTTCCACCATCTCAGGTGACAGGCAGTTCTACACATCCAACTAGAGATGCAGTGAATTTAAATTCCGCCGGCAAAGTGAACTCGAAGTGGGCACTTTGTGTTGCCACTCCGCTACGAGGAGTGGGCAATGCAAAGTGCTCATTCCGCCTTGTCATTACCACTTCGCATTAAGGCGGAATGGCAATGCGAAGTAAGGCGAAGTCAATGCTTTTAATGGACTTCCCGTTCCTCATTATGATTCCAAGTGATCCACTTGGTTGTTTTAGATTTGGCAGCTCCCCCACACATCACATGGCTTACAGTACTGTAAGTCACATGCTCTTTAGCTAGGCAGGAAGGAAGTCAGTCATACAAGCAGACACTTTTACTTTCTCCTGTGCAGATGGAGAGAGAGGAGTGTGTTTTGCGAGTGCTGATACTTTGAGATAAGAGCGAGGAGGAGATTTAAACTTTGAGTTAGACCCAACAGCTTTTTTAAAAGCTACACTTTTTTGTCTTTTCTGTACTCTTTTTTACTTAATTTGTTCTTTCTGTAAATTTTATTTTTCTTACCTTTATAAGTAGTTAGTTGTTTGTCCCCGGAAGCAGGACCAGCACCACCTCTTGTCCTGACTCTGAGGCAGTTGAACCACCACCACCAAGTCCAGCACCAGGTCCTCTGGAGCAGGATGTGCCTATTCCCCTGGTCCCGGGTGTGGATCCCATCCCTGTTCAGCACCATGACCAGTCAGCTACCAGTTCATCTGGCTCTACCTTGCCTGTGCCTGGTCCTCCCCGCACCTCCATTGTTTGGCAGTTTTTTGACTGTGTCGGGGGACAGCAGTGTGGTCAAGTGCCACCTATGTGGGGTGTAGGGGCACCGTGACCCTCGGGGGACTTACCTGGGGACTGGGGGCCAGCACACCCATGTGCTCAATCACCACCAGTTGGAGTGGCAGGCTGCCACAGAATGGACCATGCCTGCACCGGCTGGCCATTCTGTGGCAGAGGGTGTAGCTGTGCATGGTGGCATCCCTAAGAAGAGGAGTGACACAGCAGCACCTGCTGCTCCACCGGGATTGCATAGAGGGACATCAGTTGCAAATTATGTCCATGCTGGAACTGCTGCTGGATCACCATGAGCTCCCACATTAGTTTTTTTTTTCCTCACACCATGTGCCCCCTCACACCTTCCTTGCTGTGTTATAAAATGTATTCCTCAACCATTCCCGATCCTTGTATGTAAGTATGCCCTTTTTTGTTGTCTTCCGTATGCGTGACGCTTTGTATTCTGAGCAATGCAAGTATACTGTGCTAAACTGCATGTGTGCAGTCAGTCTTCTTTCCAGTCTGTGTATGTACTGCAGACACTGTCCAATTCCCTGACTTAAAAACAAACATTAATGAGTACAATGGTGGGACAGTGAAGCCTGGAGAGATACTACAAAACAGGCTTACAATACATCCAAGTAACTAGTAAAAAAATTAATGTTGTGATTCATGACGTAATTGTAAATCGTGATTTGTGACTGCATTTGTGACCGTGATGATGAAGAAACGCGAATGCCTATGGCTGTACTTCCCTGGGCCCCGATGAGGTGTGGCACAAAACTCCCCGACTAAAAAACACTCATCAATGAGTACAATGGTGGGGTGGTGAAGCATGGAGAGATACTACAAAACAGGCTTAAAATGCATCCAAGTAACTATTAAAAAAAATTAATGTTGTGATTCGTGACGTGATCGTAAATCATGATTTGTGACTGTATTTGTGACCGTGATGACGAAGAACGTGATTTGCATTACAAGTGACTCGTGATAATGGTCCTGACTTAAAAACGCATATTAATGAGTACAATTTTCATGCAGAATTATGCACCACACCTGTCCAGTACTCTGAAGGGAAGCCAAAGAAACAACTGTGATTTAAGTTAGAGATGCAAATGCACAGACAGATTATGATTGCGCTACACACTGAAGAGATGTAGATGCAAAGGCACAACACCTAACCAGTGCTCACCATCAGAAATTCAAATCTGGAAAAGAATTCCTTTGCCGGTTGGGGTGGGCCGGCGGGGGGGCAGTGTACTGCACTGCTGCAGTAACAGTCACTAGTACTAGTACCAGTAAAGATACCACAAAGAAGTACAAAAATTACACAGCTGCAGTGGATAGCAGGTTCACATTGCTGAAATTATGTGGCACAATAAAAGTGTCTGATTTGATGACACACGTCACACACATACTCACACACACACACACACACACACACTAAGTAATGTGTAGTAAATTGAAAACTTCAGTAATATAACCACATATATTAAACAAACTAAAATTATGCACTGCTGCACGACAACAATCAGCAAAAAAATGGCAAGAATTATTGAAAATATTACTGTGTGTACATTAACACAGTTATACGAGAAAAATATCACCAAAACAGAAAACTGTCTTTTTCTTCAAGTTAATCTACCTACACCACAGATACGCCCCTCCCTCAAAGCACACTTCCACTGTCTCTCAGTACACAGACTGAATATTGTACATTAACATTCAAAATCCACACACAAACAATAAACACTCGATAATATGAGCACAGGAGGGTTTCCTATAATCGATGAACTAAAATTTCAGCAAAACAAATGACCAAAAAAGGCTTTTCTTAACAGCTTTTAGAAAGTTTGAATCGCAGAGAGCTCTCAGAGCAGATTGTCTCCTACAGCTTCATACACCCACTACCCCAAACTGAGGCTGTGCAGAACAATCTAGAGCTCATGTGACCTGAAATCCCATGAATCATTGCAAAATTTGCCTTTGGAGCTTAAAAACAAGGCAAAGTGAGGCAGAGTACATTGTTTTCAATGTACTTCACCTTAAGAATTGGTGGAGTAGTGGTTTGGGAAGGCAGAGTAACGCGAAGTCATTGTTTTCAATGGACTTCGCCTACCCATATAACATGAAGCACTCCGCCGTGTTAGGGGGACACTCATAGAATTTGCCTTCACTCCGAGAATCACTTTTCGGAGCGAATTGGGGCCACTTCGCCCACCACTACATCCAACATCCTCTCTATAAAGAAGAACTTTCTTGTGTTGCCCTTAAATTTTCCCCCTTCTAGCTTCATGTTGTGACCTCTGGTTCTTGTGTGCCTCTTGAACTGAAAAAGGTCCTGAACCTGTACCTTTTTTATTCCCTTCATGTATTTGATTGTTTCTATCATGTCTCCCCTATCTTTCCATTGTTCAAGTGAATACATGTTGAGTTCTTGTAGTCACTTCTCATAGTTTATATTGTGTAGTCCCTGTATCATTCTTGTAGCTTTCCTCTGCACTGTCTCAAGTCAGTCTATATCCTTTTTGAGGTGTGGTCTCCAGAACTGTACACTGTACTTCAGATGCGGTCTCACCAAAGATCTGTAAAGTGGCATGATAACCTTTCTTTTTCTGCTTGCAATTCCCCTCCCTATACAGCCCAGCATTCCATTTGTCTTTAATGCTGCTTTCTCGCATTGTTTGGATGTTTTCAGATCATGTAGTGATTACTCCCAGCTCTCTTTACTGCTTTATTGATTCTAATTTAATTCTCCTAGGAGGTAATCTACGTCTGGAGTACTCTTCCCTATGTGCCTGATTTTGCACTTTTTAGCATTGAACTTTAGTTGCCATGTGTGTGACCAACTTTCTAGCTTTCTAAGATCAGCCCTTATCCTTTCCACTCTGCCAGTAGTGTCCACCCTATTGCATATCTTTGTGTCATCTGCAAAAAGACTCACTTTGCCTTATAGACCCTCAGTTATGTCGCTGATAAAAATATTGAATAGGATGGGGCCCAGTACCGATTCCAGTGGCACACTACTAGTCACCTCCCTTTCTTCTGATAGGGAGCTGTTTACCACTACCTTCTGTGTCCTTCCTTTTAGCCAACTCCCTATCCAGTCTATGGCCTTTTGACCCACCTCCATGCTGCCCAGGCAGCTTATTTAATAACCTTCTGTATGGGACCAAATCAAAGGCTTTGCTGAAGTCTAGATAAACCATGTTCACAGCACCGCCCTGGTCCACTACTTGGGTCACACAGTTGAAGAAGTCAATAAGATTTGTCTGTCATGACCTCCCAGTGGTGAACCCATGCTGTCTTTGTTCTAATCCTCCATTATCTTTGAGAAAGGATACAATTCTCTACTTGAGCAGGGCTGCCATTGTTTAACTCACAATTGAGATGAGGCTAACTGGATGGTAGTTGCCAACACTCTCCTTGCTACCATTTTTGTGAAGTGGGACAACTGTGGCCTTCCTCCAGTCCTCCAGTACCTCTCTAAGTTCCAAAGGTAGGTTGAATAGCCTGGTCAGGGGAGCTGCTAGTTCCTCCATTAGCTCTCTCAGTAATCTTGGATGAGCATCATCCGGTCCCATAGCCTTGTTCACCTTGAGCTTTTCTAGTTCTTTCAGGACTCTTTCTTCTGTAAAAAGGTTCCAAATCAATTCCGCTGCTGCTTGTACTTTTTTCTGGCATGGGTGGTCCGCTCCTTTCCCCTTCTTTAGCAAAAATGGAGCAAAAATATCTGTTGAGGATTTCAGCTTTTTCTTTATCATCCTCCACATGCCTGCCATTTTCCCTTGTCAGTCTGAGTATGCTTCCACTCTTCTTCCTTTTGTCGCTGATATATCTGAAGAAGGTTTTGTCTCCCTTTTTGACCTCTCTGGCAATCCTCTCCTCAGTTGCTGCTTTGGTCGCTCTGATTAGTTTGCCTGCTTTCTTTTGTTTCTCTTTGTATGCTTCCATGCCTTTTTCACGGCCTGTCTCCCTGTATTTTTTGAAGGCAGTTCACTTCTTCCTGACCTTGGGTGGCCAAGTCCTTTGAAAACCAGACAGTTTTCATTCTTTTATTTGCTTTGCTCATTTTTCATATACATTGGCTAGAGACATCCAGTAAAGCTGTTTTGAGAATGGTCCAGTACTCATCTACTCCCCACACCTAAGTTATGTTGGCTAGGCTCTACGTGAGCTCCTTTTTCATTTTGGCAAAATCTGCTCACCTAGAGACCTGGAGTAAAATGTCCCCCAAAGTGAAAGGTCCACAAAGCTTCCCTTTACAGAAGTAGAATGTTCAGATCCCCTTTTCTTTTGCTGAGGGTAACTATTTCTACTCCACAGAACTTAAAACTATGTCCCACTGTATTGGTGACATTTTTAATGTGGGTTGCTATAGCATTCTTAGGGTGTCCTTTTTCTATGGCCCTCATGTGCTCTCTCACCCTTGTTTTAAAAATTCCTGTTGTCTTTCCACAAAAAATGCTGAACAACTGAACTTGGCCAGATACACCACATGGGCTGAATCACAGTTTATAAAGTTTCTTATTTCAAAACTTCTAATGGTATTCGGTGTATTGAAGTGTGTGGTTTTATCTATTTCTTCACAGTATTTGCAGCTCCCACATTTAAATGTGCCATTGGGTAGTACTGATAGCCAAGTATTAGATATTATTTCTGTGCTAGCCTGGTAGCTACGTGTCAGCATATCCCCTAGATTTTTTGCTCTTTTATAGCCGAATCTTGGAGGTGTTGGACAGTAGTTTTTCAAAATGGGATCAGAACTAATTATATACCAGTTTTTGTTATGATCTGTCTGATGGCTGCTAATCTGGAATTGTAAGTGGTTACAAAATTTAACCTCGGTTCTGTTGCCTCAGTATTTCCTTTTTGTGTCATTAGGTCACCTCTCTGCAATGATTGGACCTCATTCTCTGCCTGGTCTAGGATTTTTGGTTTGTAGCCCCTTTGCTGGAACGTAGAGCGCATGTTCCCCCTCTGTCCCTGGTAATCCTCCTCTAGACTACACTTTCTTTTGATTCTCATATATTGGGATTTTGGTATGTTTTTAATAATATTTGTGGGGTGACATCTGGTGGCATAAAGGATTGCGTTCCTGTCTGTTTCCTCATGGTAGCGGTCCATTTTGATTGTGCTATCCTCCTGCTTATAAACAGCTAGGTCGAGGAAATGCACCTCTTTAGCATTGGTGTGTGCTGTAAACCTCAAGTTCCAATTGGTTTGTTCCATCCATCTGATGAAATTCTTCAGCTCTGCTATGTCAGCCCTCCACACCAACAAAATGTCTATAAAACACCTCCATAGATCTAGCCTGTGATAGAAAGGATTAGTCTTGGGGCTATAGACTTTTGTTTTCTCCCAAAAGCTGAGATACAGGTCAGCATAATTGGGGGCAAATGTAGCCACCATAGCTGTACATTTCATCTGTAGATAGTGTAGGTCCTGAAACAAGAAGGCATTGCACTCCAGAATGAGTCGGGCACAGTCACACAGAAAATCAATTAGACTATGGTCAAAATTTGTATAGGACTCCAACCAGAATCGCATGGCATGTATACTGTCTTGATGAGGTATGTTAGTATACAATGCCTCTATGTCTAATGACACCATTAACCAGTCTTCTTCAAATTGTACTTCATCAACTATACCCAACACCTGTGTTGTGTCTTTCAAATAAGATGGCAATGTTGCCACTATATTTTTGATGTGTGCATCTACAAACTGTGATAGTGGCTCTAAGAGGCTGTCTATTCCAGATACTATCAGTCTACCAAGGGGTGCTCTGATGTTTTTGTGCACCTTTGGTAGAGTATAAAAGTGGTCCTTGACCAGATACTGTACAATGAGAAAATCAAAAACATTCTTAGTAAGCACACCTTCTGCTAGTGCTGTATCCAATAAATGTTCAATTCTATTTTGAAACATATTTATAGGATCTTATTTCAACAACAAATAATGTTCCCTGTTTTCCAATTGTTTGTTTGCACTCCTGAATATACTTCTCAGTATTCAAGAGTACCACTGTGCCCCCTTTGTCAGCTCTTTTTGTAGTAACTGTTGTATCTTGCTGCAAGTTTTTCAATGCAGTTCTGTGTTGTTCTATAAGATTATTATAATGACCACTTTTCTGTTGTAAAAATCTTTTAATTTCATACTTGCACACCCTTTCAGAAGTTGACACATTGTTATTGTATGGTGGATTAAATCAAGACTGGTTTAAAGGCTATAGTTTTCAAATCCTGTTGGCGCATCAGAATTTCTGGTGGTTCTTCTGTGTCAAATGACATGTCTGCACTGCTGTTGATCGACAAATCCCCAATTTCTTCCAAAATAGATGTATTCACAGTTGTCTTGGTCAATCCCCATGTTATTAGGTGAATCTGCTGTGTTGCAGTGTTTTGACCAAAAGTCTTTTAAGTTCAGGTTTCTGGTGAATCTTTTTAGATCTACAACATATAGAGGTTGAAGAGATTAATGTCACAGCTGGGAACAAATGATAAGTCCTTTTGCAGAAGTTTTAATTCTGGTTCTCCAAGTTGTATCTCTGATAGGTTTATCACATTTACTTCTGTTTTGTGGTTTTGTTCCCCCATCCCCTCCCCTCCTCTCCTCATTTGTGTTTGTATTTTTTCCACCTCTTGCCTCCTCTTCTGTTTTTTTTTTTTTGTGCTGGATACTCTTTGCTGTTGAAAACTCAAGGTTCTGAAGCACCACTGGTACCTGTGTTCAAATCTTCCTCCCGCTCCTCCTCTAAAAAAAATCATCTTTTACTTCACTTTCTGACCCACTAGAAGTATATGTAGTTTGATGGGGAGTTGCCCTGCTTTTTAAGTATAGATTTTGGCTGTCCTGTTTTCTTTGATTTTTTATTTCTGAACTTTTTATTCTTATTTGTTTTTATTTTGGTGTTTGTTTTTCACCCAGTTGAATGCTTGTACCTTGGCATAATCATTCGTATCCCTTTCACACTTTTTAAGTTTCTGTGCCTTTAATTTTGAATCTTGTTTGTCAATTTTTTCTTTAAGCTTTTTTTTCTAAGTTTTAAAAGTTCTCATGACCCTTACATTGGGCTACATTTTGTTCTTTTATTTTTAATTCATCTTTCAAGTCTGGTTGCTGGTTGTTGTAATCCCATATTACACAGTTAACTAATGATTCAGACCCTATTTGCAATGCTGACTCCCAGCCTGTAAGAAAGATTTCTCTTTCCTGACCGTAGACCAATTTTTTGATGACTCTTAGCCCCCTGGGAGCATGACCCACTATTAATCCAGCTTCCAGGTATGTTTTATGCCGAAAGTGACGTCTTGCTTTTAATACCACTTTTTCAAATTCATAAAAAGCCTGTTCTATACTGAAAACCTCTTCTCTTTCTTCTTGTACTTGTGAGAGGCAATCTGCCTCTGATTGCTTGTGTGTATCAGTGAAAATACCCACTTCTCCTCTTTCTTGGAATATCCAACTCTGAAGCCCGCTTCCTTCTCCCAGCTACAGTCCCATTTTATCAAGATTTGGCATCTTCTTCTTTTGCTTAAGTACTGTAGACTTTGTGGTGATGCAATTAAGTTTAAAACACACAGCCGCCAACTTGGGAATTACAGAGAAATGTGTTTAACTGCAGTGTAAAGTGCTTCAGAAAATGCTGTCAGTTGCAAACCGAAACAGATCTCGGCTCCAAAATGCACTTTGCGCAAGACACAGCCATAGTAATAGAGTTTTTTTTTTGTGCTAAAGTTCTTAACCCCCTTCACTGTGTAGCAAACTGGCTACTCAAAAAGTACAGCCCCAAAGCAGAAAATCAGCCACTCAGCTACAGCTCCTGTGACATTTGTAAAAATGTAAACACTGAAAAGCAAGGAAAACATACGGCACCAGGATACAGTGAATGCATAAGTTTTAATACATAAAGCAAATAACCTTTACAATACCAGGCTTGTGCTTGGCAAAATCAATGTGCAAATTGCAAAAATGGCTAGATATCCGACCCAGCCTGGTTTCCCCTGTAAAGACTTTATCAAGGGACAAAGATCCAGGAAATATGGGCATGTTTAAATATCTTAAAACAGTCACATGTGCAAAGCGTGCCCTTAAAGGTACAGTGTGCTTATACATACAGTGCTACCTTACCCTTGTATACAACATTTAGAAACTTACTTATTAGTAGGCAAAACTTTGAATCTAATATAGTAAGACAATTTATAACTTATTTGATTACTGGTAAAGTCAGTATATGTGCTTGTTAGAGGAATAAATAATGTACTGTCTTACCCTTGTAGATCACATTTTAAAAACTTACTTTTCAGTAGGCACAACTTTGATCTAGCACTTTTAGACACTTTTTGTTTGCAGAACCAACTTTGTCACTTGTAATATAGTCAAAAATATATACTTATTAAGTTTCTAAAGTGGTTCAATGCCTGGTTTTTGAGTAAAGAAGTTGCTGCCCACTTTGGCTGGCTACTCTCTTCCGCTCCATGGTCACTGTGAAGGTGAATCCATTTCAAGACACACCTGCAAGATTAAAATAGTGTGGAAGTCAGTACATGTTGCCAGATCAAACAATTTCTATTTCTGCTCAAGTTGTTCAAATTTATCTCGGTTTGTTCCTCAAAGCAGTCACCTACAGTTATACTCATCACAGATGCCTCTCTCCTGGGCTGGGGTACCCACCTGGAGGACTTTACCATAAAAGGTATGTGAAACACATAGGAGACTCAGGAACACATAGACCTCCTGGAGCTCAAGGCAGTGTGCCTGGCAGTTCAGGCCTTTTCCTCCCACATCAGGGGTCAGTCCATCTAGATCAGGACAGACAACACCAAAATTATGCATTACGTAAACAAACAGGGAGGAACAAGATCTTCAAAACTATGCATAGAAGCTATGAAAATCTAATACCTAGCATACTCCTTGGATGTCCATCTCTCCACAGTACACCTACCAGGGAAGGACAACATGCTGGTAGATTCCCTGAGTAGAATCAGCCAGGGAAATCACAAATGGGCCAACCAGCAAGTGCTGGTGACAATGTTCAGAAGGTGGGGCACACCATAAATAGACCTGTTTAGCTCCTTGGAAAACAATCCGCTCCTACTGATCTGTTGCAGACCCCCATCAGTGGGTACAGTCCCAGAGGATGCTGTAGTTCTCAACTGGTCACAGAACTTTCTTTATGCCTTTCTACCTTTCTCACTTTTGCTGAGAGTACCGCTCAAACTGAAAAGGGAGTCGGGAGTCACGTGATGCTCTCACCCGAGTAGCAGCTCTTCTACAGCTCTTCCTTCTACTCCATTTGTATTTTATTAAAATTGCCTATTGTTACACGAGGTCCCTGCACCCTAATTGGTACCCTCAGAGGTACACCGTAGACAGCTAACACTTAGGTATAGGTTATACTAATATTTAGGGCTAAGGGCATCTACCATATAAGAGTAGATGTCAGGATATGAGTGCATATTGTTGTAATACACTTTGCTTGCTAATACACATATATTTTGCCATGTATTTTCTGTGTTTTTCTTACTAGTCAGATGCCAAGACACCTGTGTCCTTGAAGTAATTATAATATGTAAGACAGCATTGCCATCTTTTGGTGATTTGTACTACTACACTGAGTTATGTAAGACTCTGTATAAGAACTCTTTTGCTCTCAAACTGATGACTTTACAGAATTGTATAATGTTATCTTGGACCGTAGAGCCACCTCTAATTTAGCCAATAGGGCTCATCTCTGTAACTAGAAATGTTTCTATCTTTTGGTAACCATAGTAATTATCATAGGTATATAATGTAATGCACAAGCTTTACACCTCGGAGACCTGAGAGACCCCAAGAGACAACAGAGAAACCTCGAGGTGTAGGAAACGCTTAGCACTGGCTCCCAGTTCGCATTGGTAAGAACTGCTTAGGGCAACTGTGATTTATCCCTTGGTAGTAATAAACTTGTTTATTACTCTAATGCAACATGTCTGTGATTACTTGCATTCCCAATATCGTCAAGAATCTGAAAGTGAGGTTTAGACCTCTCAACAAATTGGCGACCGTGTGCAGGCGATATTTGGTGTTTGTAAGTTTTCACTTGTTGCTTAAACTTTTTCTCTTTCCCATGGGGACAGTAGGTGTACATTCCCGTATCAACTCTCCCATTTTAAAACCAGTTTGTAGCCACTCGCAAAGTCTGGCTGACTTTTTGGGTGTGGTCGATGCCGTCTCGACTCACTCCATAGCAGTTTTGAATTGCAAGCCTGCAACTAATACAGTAGCCCGGCTGTGTTTAAAGTACTCGTGCTGTGGATCGATACGCAGCATGCTGTCTTTTTCACAGTTTGAATTTTCATTCCCTCCCACACAATGGCCACGGTATCAGATATCTGTGCAGAACTGAGACTTGATGTCTCGAACTTCCTTGTCTCCCATGGAGGATGGGCTGACTTAGCACGGGACGCAAGTCAATCCGACAACCCTATACTGGGGATTTCAACCCAGTATGCAGAGACGAGACAATCAACCAATAAGCGGCATGCTAAAGGGTTGATGGTCGTGGCTCTCTATGCTGCTTTGGAAGCCTCTGAAGTGAGGTTTTGAACCCTTGATCTGCAGATTTCATCTCTTAAGCAACAGATGGATTTGCCGGAAACAGAATGTATTAGACTGCAGCAGAACTTGGAGTCTGAACTCCAAACTCTGCGGAATGAAAAGGATTCACTATTGCATCACTCAGCCCAGGCTGGTGAACAGGAAATATGTATGTTGAAGCAGGAGTGTGAAAGTTTGAGACAGGATAAGAGTCAGGCTGTGCAAATGAATGATTTGCTGAGTGCTGTGAATGCTCAGTTGAGTGATGAAATGGGTGAGCTTCAGGACAAGATTAACCAGGTACGTAATGATTTAGAAGTAGCTTACAGGGACAATCGCGAATTGAGTGCTGCGTATCGAGTTTTGCAAAAGCAAGATCAGGTTGATATGGATGTTGCAAGTGTGAATCACAATGAATGTAGAACTAAGATGGCAACACTGCACCATCAGCAAGAGGCTCTGGCTGGCCATGTTAAGGCAATGGGAGGCATAGCCCCTGCCTTTCATTCATCATCAGAAGGGGGGTTATCTGATGATGACATTTCACAATACAATGCCCAGCCATGCCCCTACTATGACCCAGACTCCACACCCAGCCATCCACAGCATGGCGGGTCCCCACCCCTAACTCTCCAGGTCACACGTCGGCGACATCGTGACGCTCATCATGGGAGATGCCAACATGGTGGCCCCTATGATGGGGTGGAGCAGGCTCAAGCCTGGTCCCGACGGCACCTCAAGTAGCCGTTATTAATGTGGAAGACAAGCAAGAGATAGAAACCATGACTGAAACTGTGATAGGCAATATTCCTCTTCCTGAGAGGAGTATGAAGGCTATTAAAATCCAGATTAGGCAGCTCTTTCAAGAGGCTGGCACTCAGGAAGGTATTGTCCGCACTGCGGCTGAAGCTGCAGCTCGTGCAGCCTTGGATGGTGCTTGAGACAATCTACCTTTGCCTGATCGACCCACTAATCCCCTGCAAATGGCCTAATCTGTTCAGCAAATCATTGACAGCATCGGTCGGATGAATCCGTCTGACAACCTCAGCTGTCACTTGGAAAAGGTACGTTCTAAATGTGAGATGCTTAGCCTCGCTGCAGAATATCAGGTCCAAATACTACGCCAGATCATCAATCCTGGTTTGTGGGCCAAACTCCCCGAAGCTGTTCGCCAGGATGGGAACGCTACCTTTGACGAGGTTGCAGCTGAGCTCATTTCTGCTCACAGTCCAGGTGTAGTAGGAGTGATGCTTGCATATCCTGTGAAGCAGAATGCAAAAGAAAGTCCAGCGACTTACCACCAGAGACTCTGGATGGCCTACCGAGCAGGAAAGCACCTGGCACAAGAAGCTTGGATGTAGATCTTATTGAATATAAGACCCTGTTCCTTAGGAACATGATTCCAGCAGTAAGAGAAAAGGTAGAACCAACCACTTACCCAAATACGGATAGGTTTGCCGATATTCTTCGGAAAACTGAGAGGGTGCATCAATTGTATATCCGTGATTTGGGCTGCGGTTCCAAGAAGGTAGCTGCCGTGGAACCCATTTCGGAGGCCACGACACACTACACAGTGGAAGGGCAGGCTCAATGCCAACAGGCCCAACATCTGCCAGCCCCTTCAGCTGATAATCAACACCCCCAACAGGCCCATCAACAACAACCGCATCAACAACAGCAATGGGGTGGGAACTGGAATTGGCATAAGAACAGGAAGCATAAGGGTAGAGGTAAACCACAACAGAGAATGGGGCCTTCATATAGGGAGATAGCTGAAGAAAATCAGAAATTTTGAGAGCTCCTGGGGCAAGTGCGCTCTGTGGCAGATGCTGTTCCCGCACAGGCCCTTGTGGTGGTACAACCGGCAGCCCAGGCCTCAACCGGCCGTGGAGACACCGGAGGTACAGGCCCTCAGGCCCACACAGGTCTGAACCCAGAAGCTCCTCCCTATATAGCATCAGTACAGCATGGTGAAGTCATCCACATGAACCAGGCCCAACCTCTGCATGCTTCCGGCAGTACAGATTGACAATTACAGGCCCCAGTCCGTATTGTAAACAAGCTAGTCTTGGATACCAATGGAAGGCCCTGCACCGAGGCCGCGGTTGGGGGCTGCCTACTAGTAGTTTTGCTAGATACAGGTGCAGCTGTATCTGTGCTACATGACGAACACCCGGACACATCCCCTTGGTTCACTGGACGGAGGACCAACATGTCAAGAGTCGACGGTACTAGGCTACCTGCATACCGTTCTGTACCCTTACCGGTAGAGCTGGGCCATTTAAAGGCCTCACATACTTTCCAAATAATGGTACTGCATGATCATTCTAGTATTATAGGGATTGACTTCCTTGCACCACATGGCTGTGTGGTGGACCTAGCTAACATGCTACTGATACAGATTCAGGGTCAATATCATGCCATCTTGATTCCTGATTCACACGTTGTGGTAATGATATCAGCCAATGACAAAGAGTATGACATCATAGATTTGTTCAAGAATCATGAACTTTTTCCAAAACTCCTACCTATTCTGGAACGACATCTGGAAGCGTTTGCAGTTAACAAGCAAGACTGTGGCAGAATGCACACTGTCATTGAAGTGCCAGGCCCAGCACATGAGAGGCAAAGGCAATATCCTTTCCCAATTGAGGCCTTACCTTCCCTTAAAGAAACGATCAAGTCACTCCTCAAACAAGGAGTAATCAGAACTTGTGTTTCCACTGCCAACTCCCCAGTATGGGCTGTGAAGAAATCCACAGGCACCTGGAGACTTACTATTGACTACAGGAAACTGAACCAGGTCACCCCCAGTTGTTCCCCAACTGTGGCATCAGCACCAGATGTGCTACGACTTCTAACCCCTGACTTGAAATGGTTCAGTGCCCTGGACATTTCCAATGGTTTTTGGTCATTGCCATTGGCCCTTAAGAGGCAATATAAGTTTGCCTTCACCTTTGAAGGAAGACAGTACACGTTGACTTGCTTGCCACAAGGATTCCATAACAGTCCATCCCTCTTCCATCTCCACATGATGGATGCCCTCGAGAGCTTCTCTACCCCCCAATGTCTCTTACAGTATGTGGACAACCTATTGCTAGCAACAGCCACACAGGAACAACATTTGGATCTCTTGGACGAACTATTGACTCTCATTCAGAAAGCAGGCTTGAAATGTAACCCAGCAAAAGCGCAGTTGTGTCAGAAAGAAGTATTCATTCTGGGTCTAAAAATAACTGACCAAAGTCGAAGTCCTACCTGGAAGAAGGTACAGGGATTACAAGACTTGCCATTACCTACCAGTGTGGCAACTCTTCGAAGGTTTCTAGGTATGGTAAACTATTCGAGCGATTTCATTTGTGATTTTGCTCAGAAAGCTGCTCCTCTGTATGAATTACTCAAAAAGGATGTACCATAGACTTGGGGCCCTATTCACACCCAGGCTGTGACATCACTGAAGCAGGCCTTGGCCTCTGTCCCAGCACTGGTGAACCCCAATCCAGCACTACCATTCCATATGGAGTGTGCCACCTCTGACATTGCTATGTCAGCAGTGCTGGCCCAGAAGGTGCATGGCACCTTGAGACCCATTGCATATGCCTCACAGCTCTTGACCCCAGTGGAACAGAAGTACGGCCTTTGTGAAAGGAACCTTCTGGCCACCTACTGGGCTGTCAAGCACTTTCTGTATATCATTGGGTACTCACCACTGATCATTAACACTAACCATACACCAACCACCTTCCTGCTCTCAGACAGAGTGAAGGATGGGTCAGTCTCTAACACCAGGCTGACACACTGGTCACTTCTTCTCCAGGACAGAGATATACAAGTATAACCAACTAAAGTTCCATCTATGTTAGCTCATTGCCTCCTTTTCCAGGGAGAACCCCATGACTGTATGCTACAGTCACCTGATCTTCCTGATCCAGGTCCTTTCCTCCCTGCCACGCCACAAATACTTGAGAGTACCTCTTTGTGCCATATTTTTACTGATGGTTCAGCATCCTACTATCAGAGAGAACAGATTGCAGGGATGGGTATTTTGGTGATTTACCATTATGGGAACACTATTAAAATATCTAAGCACTGTAGTGTAGCATCATCACAGTATGCCGAGATGGCAGCGGTGGCCTATGCCCTCAAGTTCATCCAGCATGGAACCGAGGATACTATCATTTTCATAGACTCTAATTGGATTTGTTGTTCCCTTACAGAATTTCTTCCTTTCTGGCAGAAGAACTCCTTCCTCTCTTCTGATGGCAGTCCAGTGAAGTACAAAGAATTGGTAATATACATACATGCACTGGCACAGAAATTTGCACACAAACTCTATGTACACAAAGTGAAAGCCCACTCTCTCCATGACCCCTATCATGCCTTCAATGATACAGCAGACACCCTTGCTAAGCAAGGGGCCCAAGGGGGGATGTCTGGATGATGGACCATCCAGAGGCTAATGCAGCTGTACACATTGCAGCACTCAAGAAGAAACCTGAATCTTTTTCCCCCTTGGATCTCTCCGCAGCCCAGCAGCTTGATACTGAACTTAAAGAGGTGTTCAGATTCCTTGATAAAGGTACTGAAGAGAAACTTCCCACACATAACCCCTATCGAAGGCATGAAGGCAAGTTACGCTTTTCACCAGATGACAAGCTCATTTGGTTCCAACCAGATGACTCTACCACCAAGTTGTGGGTAGTCCCCAGACACCTAAGATCTGAATTCTTGCACCAAGTGCATGACACTCCTACTGGTGGACACCAGGGAGCAGAAAATACCCTCCAGCAACTCAAGATCACCGCCTGGTGGCCTGATATCACCAAAGATGTTAAACAATACATAGACAACTGTCTCATTTGTGTGCAAAACAATCCCATCCCTACCAAATGAAATGCCAAACTTTTACCACAAAGACATTCTGGCCCTTGGCATGCCATTCAAATTGATTTCATTGGCCTTCTGACCAACACCAGCAGAAATAATAAGTATGCTCTTGTGGTAACTGACCTCTTCTCTAAGTGGGTAGAAGCTTTCCCCACTAAGACATGTACAGTGAAAACTACTGCCAAAATCCTGGTGGAACAGATTTTCTCCAGGTGGGGTCTACCTCTTAAGGTGGATTCTGACAAAGGAACCAGCTTTACAGGTGAGTTGCTGAAAGAATCACTTGAACTCCTTGGAGTTCAACAGAAGTTCCACATACCTTACCACCCTCAATCCTCAGGTCAAGTAGAAAGAGCCAACAGATGGATCAAGCAAATGCTTTCCAAATTCATTGAGGACAATCCCAAAACCTGGGATTCCCTATTTCCTTTACTCCTTATGGCAATCAGGGGCACACCCTCAGCCACCACCCAGCTCACACCCTTTGAGGTGATGACTGGTAGACAGATGAGATTACCTGAACACCTGTTGTTTGACCTGCACACCCCCACTGCAGACCGTGTGTCTGTGGACCAATATGTGGAAAAACTCAGAACAGACCTCATACACACACACTTGTATGCTGCCAATTGCATGGGCAAAGCCCAGCAACAATCCAAAATACAGTTTGACAAACATGCACAAGAAGTGGATTGGCAAGTTGGAGATCAGGTAATGGTACTTCGATTTGCACATCCCACCCACTCCTTCTCCAATAAGTGGGAAGGCCCATACCCTATTGTCACCAAGCTCAGTTCGGCAGTCTATCAAGTTAGACTCCTCCACAACAACAAACTGACTGACAAATGGTTACATGCAAACCAGTTGAAACTGTATAAAGGAGCTTAAATTACTTTTTCTCACCCCATTGGGCGGAATTGTACTAACATACTAATCTTTTATCTTCCTTTTCAGATACACTGACAAGATGGCTATCTTGTTCCATTATTTCCTCCTCTCAGGAGTGATCCCCTGCATCCAAGGCATGGTACCGGACCTTCGATGACACCTCGATCCTCCAGCACCTCCTCCAGAGGGAGTATCCATCAATATACCAGATAGTATGATCACTGTCCAGGAAGGTTCCGATGCTTACCTCACTGCCTCGGTTGTTGCTCCTGACAAATCTACCCTTCAAATTGAGTGGCAAACCACATCACAAGGACAAATTCTCCCTGTGGCCAAACTCTCCAAAGGAACTTTCCAGGGTTGGCCCAATGCTAAATTATCCCCAAATGGTTCACTGTCCTTGTTACAAACTGCTTTAAGACATTCTGGTTTGTACAATATAACTGCTTTAATAGATCCTTCTTACTGCAATTCTTTGTCCAAAGATTCTGCTCACAGATTTTGAGCTATACACCACATGGGTTCCGCAGCCATGTACATCTCTGTGTTACCACCCACTGATAAGCAGCTTTTGGAATGTCCAAAGCACACCCCTGGTCCCCGTAGTGGTCTAACAGTCACTGCCCTCTCAGGTTCTTTGATTAATAACTTACAGTTTATGCATATACCTGTTTTGTTTAATCTTACTTACTGGAATATGAAAGAGTTTGGTATGTGTCACAATACTAATACATCAGCATTTTATAGTACATTATTGCTTGATAGTTTAGCTGCATTTCAGATTCGTACACAAGACCCCATTGCTGGGGTCTATTCTACTGAACATAGAGGCAACTTCAGGAGGAAGCCCTCTCCTGATAATCTAAATCATAAATGTAACAAATGTGAAGTTGACAGTTCTAATGTTACAGGTGCAACAGGTACTGACACAGGCCTTTTTGGTACGGCTATGTCTATCTGGAATAAAGCAGACATTGCTGCTATCAAAAGTCATTCTGCCAAGTTCTCCACTGGCTTGGTCAATAACATTTTGCCTCCATTATTGCATGGTGTGGATGGCCTTAGTCAGGAAGAAAGATACACTGTATACAACATGCACAACATTGCTAAGGCATTTACTGATTCTAAAGACAAGATCACTGCACTCATACAACAGAACAATAAAGAAGCAGATAAACAATACATTGCTAGAGAAATACTCTGTTCTGCTTATGGCTCCTACATTATCACAACCATCAATAACCTCTTCTGTGATCTAGAATCTGGAAGAATTCCTGACATTATACATGATAGACGCATTTCCAAATGGTACTGTCCAAGGTGTAAAACCACTAGCTGTGTTTCCATGTGCATGCAACAGACTTTAACAATTCCTCTCTCCACAGCTAGGAATTTGGGGTTTGTGACCAGACACCCTAATACTGGTCCTTGTTTCACTACTAAGAAATGTTCCATAACAGATACCATGTTTGTTTCTTTCACTGTCTCCTTACCACACTTTGATCCTACTACAGCCTTGTTTGACAAGCTTGCACTGGTACATTCCATTGGGCATTTGGAGGAAGACATCTACAGAGAACACCTGGATCTACCACCTCTACTGGTTTACCATTCTTTCCTGGATGCCTGGGTGGCTCCGCACACGGACTGCTGTGCGAAAAAGCAATATATTTACTTGTGCCGATGTGATGTGTCTGATGTTATACAGCCTGTTTGTGGCTACTCTCCAGACAGCGTTGATTGGACTTTCACAATGGATGATGACATCACTGCAAAAGGCACCAACTCTTTCGACTCAACTTTGGCTCTGGATAAGCTCTACCAATCTTATCGTGAGGAGGTTCATCACCTGTCAACACGGATTTCGAAGACGACCTACACCTGCCCTGTCCAGTTGCAAAAGTGGAGACTGCCTACTGTGCGCTCACAGTATAATTCAGATGGAGAATATTGTGTAGTTACGAACTATAAAACCTACACATATGGTTCTGTTACTTGTGCTATTGATTACCCCAATTTCTGTTTTGTCCCCCACCAGAAGACTGTTATTGGACATACGGTTATAACCCCCATCCCCCTTCTGGATGCAGACATTATTGATGGTAACCCAGATTATCTACTCACACTGTAAGAATACTTGCCATACTTTAATGTACACATAGACCCACTCACACTTACACTAAAATCTCTTTTAGACAGGAAAGACACACACCTCATCCACATCAGCAATAATATGACCAAAGCCAATGAAGCTGTTCTTGCCTTGGTTAATGATGGAGATATGAATAACGCATTAACTAACACCTGGTTAGAGATTACATTTAAAGGTTTTGTTATTATACAAGCATTTTTAATTTTCATTTTGATTATTATGCTTTGCTGCCTATGGCGCACACTACGCCAACACCATGAGCAGCTTAAGTTCCTTTATAAGGCTCATGCATCGGGATTGTAAATGACCACTGCTCCTGTTCTTTCCCTAGATGATTGCCTGTGTTGCCCTTGGAGGCAACAAGGGGGGATGTTACACGAGGTCCCTGCACCCTAATTGGTACCCTCAGAGGTACACCGTAGACAGCTAACACTTAGGTATAGGTTGTACTAATATTTAGGGCTAAGAACATCTACCATATAAGAGTAGATGTCAGGATATGAATGCATATTGTTGTAATACACTTTGCTTGCTAATACACATATATTTTGCCATGTATTTTCTGTGTATTTCTTACTAGTCAGATGCCAAGACATCTGTGTCCTTGAAGTAATTATAATATGTAAGACGGCATTGCCATCTTTTGGTGATTTGTACTACTACACTGAGTTATGTAAGACTGTATAAGAACTCTTTTGTTCTCAAACTGATGACTTTACAGAATTGCATAATGTTATCTTGGACCATGGAGCCACCTCTAATTTAGCCAATAGGGCTCATCTCTGTAACTAGAAATGTTTCTATCTTTTGGTAACCATAGTAATTATCATAGGTATATAATGTAATGCACAAGCGTTACACCTCAGAGACCTGAGAGACCCCAAGAGACAACAGAGAAACCTCGAGGTGTAGGGAATGCTTAGCACTGGCTCCCGGTTCGTATTGGTAAGAACTGCTTAGGGCAACTGTGATTTATCCCTTGGTAGTAATAAACTTGTTTATTACTCTAATGCAATGTGTCTGTGATTACTTGCATTCCCAATATCATCAAGAATCTGAAAGTGAGGTTTAGACCTCTCAACACCATACAATAAGTTATTCTTTCATTCAAGCAAGGATTCTGCAGCTACTACATGTTTGGAGTATTCCTGTGAAGTTTCTGTTGTTTCTTCCGCAAGAATGTCTGAAGCGGAGATACGGCAAGCGGCCCCACGGCACACTCTCCTGCAAACCCCAGATAAACATGTTAAGCAGCAGAGGGCCCAAGGCTTGGGCTCTGGCCAGTCTGCCACTCACACTGCAGTGTCTACCCTGCTCTTGGAAGAGTGCTTCCATCAGGAGCTGGAGCCTTTCAAATCTACCCTTAAAGAAATCACAGAGGAGTTGCGGTCGCTCAGGATGTATCTAGGGGATCTGGGCAAATAGGTTAGTGATATGGAAACCTGTACTCTTTTGACTGAGAAATGGAAGGATCACTCTGACTCTGATGCGACCCACATGTGGCATTGAATAATTAAGCTCAAAGCAAAAATTGAAGATTTGAAGGGGAGAAGTCACAGTAATAATCTGATTATTTTTGAGCTCCTGGAGGGTGATGAGAGGATCATACCAATCCAGAAATTTATGGAAAGAGTAGCTGGTCCCTCTCTGAATGGTCCTAGGTACATCGTCAAGTGGGCACACTGTTTTCTTCATCCCAAATCAGCAGCTGGCTCTCCTCCCTCTCTGTTTATGCTGAAGCTACTAAATTTTCTCAATAAGCAACATATTAACTCAAAAACACGAGAGCTCAAGGAGATTTTGTGGAAGGGCACAAAGTTGTGGCTCATTCAGGATCTGCCAACGGGACCCACCAGAAACGCGTCATATTCATCCAATGATAACCAAGGTCATAGTAGCAGGGATTAAATTTAGAATGCTTTACCCTGCTCGCCTGCAAGTTTTCAACAACGGTACTTGGCACTCCTTTGATACACCATAAGCGGCCACTCGGGAGCTCAAGACACTGCTGCCTGACCTTTTTAAAGGAAGATGATCCCCATTCTCTGGTTGGACTGCTTCTCAGGATGGCTGGCAACTCTACACTGTGCCGTGAGGTATGGACTTTCAATTACACTGGTCTTACCTATCCTCGGGTATCTGGACTGTTCTGTTTATTTGGAAACCTTTGGTATGCGACCTGCATTCCTCCTGAATTGCTGCATGTAGACCCCCTTGGACTTCTTTCCGAGACTTGCTTCTCTGGCCCCTGCTTCTCCTACTGCTGATCTGTACATTATGCTGATCTAGATGAATGGTGACATGTCCATACTTTTTCATTCCTGCAACCTGCTCTGTCCCACTACAATCTGCTCCTGTTGCCTGCTGCTGGACTGGATTATCTGCTTGTCCTCTTTAGTTGTTTGTTCATTCAAGGTGGCTGACCTTTAGAGGATGTTGTCCATCGGGCATTTTCTCAAGCTTGCCTGTAGAGGCATCGGTGGGGAGCAACAAGTTTTGGGACCATTTTATTTTATTGGATGCTGGACTGTTCTTGCTATTCCTGTCTGGCTGTGTGGTGCAGGACTATGGCCTCTCGTGGACTAGACTACTTTATAGTTGCCTCCTCTGGACTTTCCAGGACTGACTTCTGCCATTTTGGTCCCCACAATGAAGGATTGGGACTGGTGTCAACAAGGCTATGTTTCCTTCAGTCTGGAGCTCCACATTGACCTTCAATGTGCCAGAGAGGTGAGTCTTCATCACTGGGCTTTAGCGCTGGTGGACTCCCTTCTCTGTCTTTTTTTTTTTTGAAAGGGGTCCCTACCAGTATGTTAAGCCCAGGAAATTGTTCCTACTGGAGTCAGTTTGCTTTACAATAGTTGGATTGTAGTTTCATGATGGGTTTCTGGGTTGGGGGTGGGGTCTAATGTGCCTACTTTAATTTTCTAATGCTCATTTTTTGGGCTGCTCTTTTCTATATCTACTTCTAAATTAGATAGTGTGTACAATGTTAAAATGTTCAGGGTGTGGAAGGGGAGAGCTGGGTGGTTGGGTGTAATGCTATGTTTGGTAGGAGCATTATGTACCAAATGTGGGAGGATATGGGGCTTTCACTGTTTATGAGGGTGGGGTGGGAAGGGAGGGGAGCATTGTTCTGGTTCATGATCTTGTTGCTGTCTTTATATCAGGGTGGAGGGGTAAGCTATATTGTTTGGTAAGTGGGGGATGGGTGTTTTGGATGCTTGTATTGATATTATGGGTATGTTCCTTTCATGTGTTGCTGCAAAGTTTTATACATGTTGGGTGGTGGAGGAACGTTGTACTGCTGCCTTTGCACAATCCTTCTTGTTGAGTTTTTACTCATTTTGGATCGGGGGAGAGTTGGGGGGTGGTGCCACCAGGAAACCTTTTATACTTTATAAGGCCAGGACACACAGGGTTGGTTATCCTCACCCTTTCTTAATGTTTTTTTCCTACTCCGATGGTGATAATATTTGAGTTTTGTTCGTGGAACATAAAGGGTGCCCAATCTCCCACTAAGAGAGCTAAAATTCTATTGCATCTATGTATGCTTGATGTTGATGTGGCCTTTCTGCAGGAAACCCATTTGCCACCCTCCCAGGTGCTCCTTCTCAAGCACTCCTAGATAGGGCAGGCTTTTGGAGCAGGGATTGATTCACACAAACAGGGGGTGGCTATCCTGGTAAAAAGGTGTGTTCCCTTTCACCTGCTTCAGGAAATTCATGATCTGCTAGGCAGGTTTCTTATCCTGCATGCCCTTATGGGAGATATGGAGGTCATTTTATGTGGGATGTATGGTCCAATGGCTGATGACCCTGCCTTTTTTGCCTCGCTAATGACTCATCTTATGCCCTGGACCTCTCTTCGCTTGTTGCTCAGGGGGATTGAAACATGTTGTATAGCAACAATTTGGACCAGTCAGATCTCAGAACCTTAACTTTGTCACTGGGGTCAGATGGCCCTCCAGGACCTTATGGATACACTTGGACTTGTGGATCCATGGCGGGCACTGAATCTGGACTTGTGGGAATTTTCATTTCATTCACTTCCCCACAATACATTCTTGTGGATTAATTATTTTTTGTTGCTGGCTGAACAGCTGTCTGGAGTGGTGGACTATCATTACCTCGCTAAAGTTGTCTCTGATCACCATCCTACTTTACTTCATTTATGCTTGTCCCCATCCTTGCTTCGTGACAAAGTTAGCGGCTCAATAACCAATTACTTCACTCTGAGTCTTTGACCCAGCATCTTCAGGGCTTCATTTCTTATTTTCTGGACTTTAATTCTGTTTCTTATCCTACGTTGGACTTTCTCTGGGGAACGCTCAAATGTTCACTTCATGGTGAGCTAATTTGTTTGGCCACTATTTGGAAGTGGGCCACCTCCAGAGCAATATCTTCCCTTTTAGACCAGATTAGGTTGATGAAAAGAAAGTTTTCCTTGTCCTCTACTCAGTCTGATTGGGATCAATTGGAAGCTGTCCACTCTAAGTACCATACCTTGTTGTAGGAAATGAGAAACATCTTATTCTACGTTCCAGGGTTCTATACTTTGATCAGGGAGAGAGGGCTGGTAAATTGTTGGCACTGCATCTTCATTCTCAGGCAGCTGACGAAATTGTTTCTTCTCTCTGAACTGCATCAGGTTTCCTCCTTACATCACCTCGGGATATTGTAGATCATTTTCTTGATTATTATCTGGCCTTATATCAGCCCTTGTCCTCCCCCTTCAATGCTGCCCACCTTGATGCATTTTTACAGGGTATAGAACTTCCTCATCTGACCCCCTCACAAGTAGACATTTTACAAGCTTCCTTGTCTCTGAAATTCTGTCTGCCATCGACTCTCTCTCGCCCAACAAAGCCCCAGGCCTGGATAGTTGCACTGCTGACATCTATAAGGTTTTTAAGCACCATGTAGCCCCCTGTTCTCCTTGATACTTTTAATTGTATCGTTCAGGAGGGACTTTTGGATTCTTCTCTTACTGAGACCACCATCGCGGTGTTACTGAAGCCTGGGCGGGACCCTCTGTTGGTTTCAAACTACCGTCCCATATCTCTCATTAATGTTGCTTTCCAAGATTCTCATGAAGGTGTTGGCTGGGAGGTTGAATAAGGTCTGGCATTCACTAATCAGTCGAGAACAGGTTGGCTTTGTGGCAGGCGGCTTTCAACGAATCACCTTCGTACTTTATCCCATCTTATCTCTGCATCCAGGGACTCCAGTGTTCCATTGGTGCTGGTTTCCCTGGATGAAGAGAAAACTTTTGAAAGGGTTTCCTGGGACTACCTATTTCATTTGTAACCCAGGTTTCACATTCCACTGAACTTTATACATTGGGTCCAGGTGCTATATTCACACCCCTCTGCCCATATCCTCTGTAATGGGGTATTGTCCACTCCTTTTCAGTTGTATCAAGGTACCAGGCACGGTTGCCCACTCTCGCCTTTTCTATTCAGTTTCTTTCTTGAACTGCTACTTTGGAAGATCAAGACTTCTCCCCAAGTACAAGATATCTCGGTAGGGCCCTACCAATACAAGTTTTCTGTATATGCGGATGACATTCTTCTCCACTTCACCTCCCCAGTTTGTCTTTACCTGCTGCCCTGGACATTATTTCAGAATTCAGGATGTTTTCCAACTATAAGTTAAACCTGTCCAAGACGGAGGTGATGCTGCTCAATGGAATTATCTTGAGGTCTGAAGTGGAGCATTTAGAGTTGGTCTGGATCCGTGATAAACTTAAATATTTGGGCATGCACATCACTACTACTCTTTCTAAATGGAAACAATATAACCTTGATGCTGTGGTTCATACTATTCACACTGACTTGCAACAATGGAACCTTCTGCCACTCTTCCTTTGGGGCGGCATCAGTACTGTTAAAATGAATGTTCATCCCCGTCTTCTGTACCTGTTGTATATGTACAACCATGTTCTCCTAAAGTTTTGGTTCCTGCAATTGGATAGGATCATTTCTTCTTTCTTGTGGTGTGGTAAGACCCCCCGAATGGCACTTTTTAAACTGATGCAATCTCAGGGGTGCAGAGGGCTTCAGGTACCCAAGTTCTACCTCTACTACCTCGCTATTCACTGTTTCCATTTTTTTCATTTGGTACAGCAGGACCCACAAAGGGACCCTTTTATATATAAGCCTGTATAGAGAACACTCTTTGCTCTTTGCATGGACTGGACACTCATTCGTTTCTTTATATTTCTCCTAAAAAAAACTTCCTAAATCTTTACAGGATTCCCAATAGAGGCATCTGTACATGCTCATTTACAATTGTGTACCATTCTCAAGATGCAACCATTCAAGGACATTTCACAACCTCTTGTTGGCAACCTGAATTTCTGGATTGGGGCCACACTCCTACAGCGTCTGTCTGGCCCTTCGTCAAGGTGAATAAAGTGTCAGACTTGGACTTGGTGGTTGTTCAGAAGCTTCTGATGTTTCAAGAACCCTGACTTCAGTTTCAGTTACCCCCTTCTGCTTGTTTCAGATATCTCCAACTCTCCCACATGCTGGTGTCTCATTTTGGCTCTGGGGCTTGGGATGCCTCATATCAGACTCATGTCCTCTCCATGGCTGCCTCAGCCCCTAGATCACATGTCATTTTATTTTACTATCATCTCAGACTTCCTTACCCAGATGGAAGGCCCAGTTTTTTAGCACTGGGATCAGGCCTTCCCTTCCCTCACTCCCCCACATAATTGGGCACATATCTTGCGATACTTATGTAGGTTTATTAAATAGCATAGGTGTTACCTTCCTCAGTTTCACATCCTGCACAATCTTTACTTTACTCTGGACAAATTATATAAAATGGGTAAACTGCCATCAAATCTTTGTTCCAGATATACTAAGGAACTCGATACTTTGCTGCATCTCCTTTGGACTTGTGAAAAGGTTGCCCCTTTTTGGTCCATGTTTCAGGCCTGCCTGGATCCTCTTCTTGGTCTATCTGAGGCCTTCCTCCTGGGGGTGCGTTTATTGGGGGATTATGGTGACACGTTGTTTGAGAATCAAAGATTCCACATATCCCTTATATTTCTCTGTGCAAAAAAAGTGATTTTGACACATTGGGTGGATCAAAATATTCCCTCCGCTACTGAGTGGTTTAGGGAGATATTGCTTGCTTTACAAGCCGAAAGGACCATTGCTAATCTTACCCATAGAACCTCCACCTATTGGAAGGTTTGGGAACCCTTATATACATTACTAACTATATAAAGAATACAAAATCACACATACCCCCATAATGCAAAGCATCATGGGCTGTATCTGCAAATCACTACAAAATATTATGCTGGTTCAACTTTGCAGTGTCAGTGGCTCAGTAGGTAGCACACTCGCCTCTGAGGCTGGGAGATCAGAGGGCTGTGGGTTCAGTTCCCACATCTGGCACTTGGGTTAATATCCCAGTACTGACACTGTAGTGCAGCATGAGAAGGGTGCTGCACCTCTGAGGTGCCGTCTTTTGGATGAGACGTTAACCCGAGGTCCCATCTGTCTGGATTGGTGGTAGTTCAGGTGGATGTTAAAGATCCCATGGCACTTATCGAAAAGAGTAGGATAATTTTTTATTAGAAGAAATATAACAAAGAATGATACTCAAGAAAGTTCAAAAATGAAATAAACAGAAGGGAAAATCAGAATTAGGAATACATAGCCAAAAAACAGGAAATCAAAACACCAAAAAAAAATATCATTAGAGAAAAAAAAATTAAACAAAGGATATACCAATATACGCATCATGTCACACCTTCAAATACAAGAATTGGAAGAGCTCTCCACCATTGTGCAACTATAGGGGGAGGCAAAGTGGATTTCTCCTTAAGATACACAAACGCCACTTCTTTTGTAATAGACGCTATTAGACCATAAAGCGGAACATATTTTTGTCACATCACAAAGTGACATCTATTTTGCCAGATACACCATTTTATAATGGCAAAGATCACACATAACATGCCCTGGAAAAAACACCCCATACTGAACCAAATTTACCATAGACCAATTCGGTATATGTCACCTGATGGAATAAAGGTATATCCCAATATCCAGCCAAATGACCCCAGAGCAGGACAATATAGGGACAATCAAACAATAAATGTTGCATAGTTTCAACTTGTGCCTGGCATGGATCTCTCAAACAAAATCTATCTTCTAAAATTTTATGAGCATGATTACCCCCTCACATTAAGCTTGCTTTGGCAATACAACCAAATTGTGTCCCACATTTTACTTGGGATCCTGGCTTCTGTAAGCTGAAGGAGTACCCATTGAACTTCAATATACTTGGGACAGGAGATGCAAGGACCAGTTAAAAAATGCCTGTCCAGGAGGGACTGATAAAAGGTCTTCCTAGTCAGCCCCTGGCAAAGTGGAATAGTCACATCCCATTATTTCATCTTTTTAAAAAGTTCAGTCAAGTAGGGAGCAGTACCATCAGGAATCAGACAAAATATTCCCCAATGAGACACTTCACATTTGAGAAAAAAAAATGAACATTTCATCCGAAGACTGAGTGCCCAATCAAATTGGTTTCCTGCCAGAATAGGGACAATATTATATATTCATTCTACTTTTTTTCCTGGTAGGACCTTCCTGTCGAATTCAGCCCTGGTCATGGCCCCCAGGACTCCCACCTAATGCCCATTGCCATTGCCCTCCCAGTCACCCCTGGCTTACCCCTCGGAGGGTGGGGCCATGGCACCGGTCTCCGGCATTCGGTGCCACGGGGTAGTAGCTGGTTGGGAGGGCTTCTGGTGGCAGAGGCTAATTGAAGTCCTGGGGAGGGCTTCAAAGAGACAGGGATCCCACCATGCATTTCCTTCCCTGTAGGCTGGGGTGGCATCATGCAATGATGCCTGCATCTGTTCCACCCCAGAAAGCATCGATTTCACGTCGCGTACAGGGCAGCAACCCGGCCTCTGCCAGGTGTCACTTCTGTGTGATTGCGGGTCCCCCTTCCCCCCCAGAGAAGGAGACCAGTCCTGGGGAAGCTCAATCCTTCTCCTCCTGGCCAGCCCTCCGATGACCCGAGTCCGTTCCTGAACCCGGGTCACCAACGTTGCAAGCAGAAATCCAACTGCTGTGCCAGGGGGGCTGGCTGACAACATTAGAATAGACAAAAATTGAAAAGAAAAACAGGACTGGATTGATCATATTCAAACCCCCGATCGTATTGGCCAATGTTACAGCCCTCCAGACAGGATTTAATCGACTCCCCCCATAACAACTGGAAACATACAGCATACAATCTAGATTCTAATCTAAAAGGAAGTGGAAAAATATAACTCAAGTGTAGAAAGACAGGGAGAATACAAGTTTTTAACATATAAACCTGTTTAAGTCTAGTCACAGGATATGATTTCCATTTTTGTACTTTTGTATCCGCTTCATTTAATTTAGCCACCCAATTCCACTCTGCTGCATTGACATCTCCAAAGGACACCCCCAACAAAGACATTGAGTCACCAGAGATCTGAATCTGATCAATTTCAGTAACTCGGAGGTCAGGTCTAAGGGCTAGGGCCACCCCTTTGCTTTTTTCCATATTTATCTGGGATCCAGAAAAGGCAGAAAATAAGCGAATGACCCCCAGAGCATGAGACCCAGAGGCCTGATCAGCTACTAACAAACAGACATCATCTGCATACGCCACAGTGCAAGGGAAAGGAATTCCTGCAGGGCTTCTCGTGAACAATATGAGAATCCATGTTCAAAAGCCTCAGAACAGGATCAATAGTAAAAACATACAAAAGAGGGCTGAGGGGGAAACCCTGTCTAACCCCTCTCTTAATCTGAATATGCTTACCCAGACAGCCATTAACTATGGGCATCAGAAAAGCAGGGTTATACACTTTCTGTATCCAATGGACAAAAATCTGTGGCAAACCATAAGAAATCAACGCCTTAAATAAATAAGAGTGGGGCACCAAGTCAAATGCCTTTGTCTGATCTAGACTAATAACATATCCCTCAGCTGTAGGACAGTCAAAAACTTCCCTTAACAATTTAAGACTGTCCAGCATAGATCTAAGAGGAATGGCACAGGTTTGGGTGGGATGGATTAAATCACCCACAACCTTGGACAACCGCAAACAAAGAAGTTTACTGAGCAATTTCCAATCAGTGTTCAGTATGCTTATAGGCCTCTAATTACTAATGTCATCTTTTGCTTTTTTTTATGTAAGTAGATCAATAGGCTGTCTGCCAAAACAGGGGGAACAGAATGGTGGCCTTGTAATATCATATTAAACACCACAGTCAAAGGTTTATATATCAAATCCATATTCTTCTTATAAAATTCATTAGGGATACCATCGGGACCTAGAGTAACTCCAGACTTCAACTGGTGGATGAGAAATTCAACTTCTGATACTGTACTAGGTGCAATTAAATCTCTAATATCAAGTTTACCCAAGACATGGACCAAGTCCTCTGAAATGGGTGCCTCCTGACCAAACATAGAAAAGGTATGATCCTCTATAAATTGCAGCATGGAGAGATTAGATTGCAAAATAACCCCATCTGTGTTACGCATACATGGCATATATTTTATGTCAACCCTCTGTTTACAACTATCATAAGGATTAACCGACTGTGCCTTCCCCCATACCATATTTTTGTTCCTCAAACAATGACATAGCCTGTTTATATTGAAAAGAGCACATATTCTTCTTGAGTTGGGTAATTTATGAGGTATAATCTAAAGCATAAGTGGCTTTTAAGGTGAGTAAGTTTTGTAACTGTCATCTCAGATTCAAATACTGAATATAAGTAGCGTTATGTTTAAATTTGGAATGGCGTCGACAGTGGAGTTTGATTTCTGATTTAGTTTCCAACCACCATAACAGAGGATCATCGTATAACTCTAAAACTGAAAGTTTTACGTCAAGAACCATGCGAAGCGCATCCCAATCTTGAGTATCATCCAAGATTGTGATATTCATTTTCCAATGATTGTGCGTATGTGGCTTATTGCTAGGTATGCCAACATGTATTTGTAAAAGGCAATGATCTGAGGTTTCCACGGGGGTCACCATCACATGGTTACAGGGCAACCATTCTGAATGAAAGAAAGAAAAGGTCAATCCGAGAGGACAATCGACCTCTGTGGTATGTGTGAACTGGAGGTAGAGGGCCAAAAAGAGCACTGTCTGATAATTTAGCAGTATCACATATTTTGCTTAAAAAATTGGAATCACAGTATAACTTCTGCATGAGGCCAGTCTTATCCAATAAAGAGACAATACAGTTAAAATCCCCTCCAAATAAAACAGACCTTGTGGTATGCAAATAAGGCTGGACAGCCATCTTAACTTCTATTCTTTGAGATTTAATTTGAGAGTTATAGATATTGATAAGTCTCCATTCCAGATTATGAATGACCACATCCAAAATCAAAACCCGCCACTGAACCAGGTCAATCAGACAAGTCACCACAAAATCTAACTTGTTAAACAGTATTTCCATCCCAGTACAGGTATCCTCCCCCAAAGACCAAAAAGAGGGACTACAGGTTCATTCTTGGGAGGCCGACCAAAATTCATGTAACGAGTACAGCCGGGTATCCTGTAAAAAAAGAATATGCAATTCAGAGACCGAAGAAGGGTAAGAGTAGAACTTCTTCTCCGGGGATTCCTAGGGCTGTTGACTTTCAAAGTCCCACAAGTGAAATCCAGAAACATGAGAGGAAGAAGGTGGGTCACAATTTCTTCTCTTTCGCAGGGGATCGGTGTTTACACCTCTTCTTCCCAGACTGTTTAGGGTAGGGTTGTCAGAACTAGTTCTAGAAAGATTCAAACCCTGTTCGAACTCTGGTGTTATAGTTCCAAATTAGAACTCGAACACCAGAGGGTTCTCAAAAGGGTTCGGATATATTTTTTTTTTTGTCCCTTGCTGACCTCCACTTCCTCTACTCATGCCTGTACAAGTTTCCGACTCACTACTTCTGACTCACCAAGTTGCTGCCCCTTGTGCTGACATCATGCAACTGCCATGCTAATAAATCCCCCATTGAACAAAAAAGACACAGTCCCATGTCTGATGACTACCGCTTCGTTTCGCTTCCACTCTTGCTCTCTACACGCACGCTTGAATTGATAGTGTCGACAAAGAGCGAAAGCAACCAGAGAAGCGAGTAAATGACATCTGTAGTTTGTTCACAGTACAGTAGTTTAACACGGGCCAGATTGGAGCTTATTTCATTTAGTACAGAGTCCAGACTTCATATGGAATTTCTGAATTTCAACACATTGCAACATCCAGCTACAGCTAAGTTATTGTGTTTATTTGTCAATGCTATAGTCATTCCTATAGTACATGCTTCAGTTACTCAATTCAGAATATGAGTTTTACAAAATGCATTCACATCTGAACGGGGTCATGATTATTTCTGGGGAAACATTTAACAGTTTTTTGGAGATAATTGAAAAACTGTTTTTTTGAGCTGCATAACATTTGATATGAGACATAATAGCTGTTATCTATTTTTATGGGGTCATAGAGGTCATTAGTGAAAAGCAGTCTAGAAACTTTTGGTCACTAAAAGACATATGACTTGTGATAGCAGTATGCTACAGAATATAACAGCCTTAGCAAATCTTGTAAGGATCTGTGCTGGACCTGAGCATTTACAGACAGCTGGTTGGGCATAGTGGTTTCTAGTTTGGTACATAAAAATGCACAAGTCTGAGGTGGTATATCCCCTATTAATGGAGTTGATTATTGGTTGCATATGACCCCTTTGTGAGCCATTTATTACCTTCTGATGTCCCCCCCCCAGCTGAAGAGAACTGATTTGGACCCTTGCATTTCCTGATATACATGATGGATTTCTGATGCTGGATGTATCTTTCTGCTTTCTTCTTTGGACATTAGTTATTGAGTACATGATTCTAGCACCATGCATGTGTGTCACAATATTTGCTAGAAAGCAGTTTTTCTCCTGGCACATGATTTATGGATTTTATGAGATGTGAAATCTCTTTAGAATACTGGATACTCAATTGAATTATATATATGCTTTTCATTAATTTGGTGATTAAATTCTTTTATACACCAGGAGCCTAGTGGATTTAACTGTGTGTAACCTTATATTGTTTGTGAGCCATCAGGCAATAATGTAAAAAGTGGGGCAGGGAGTTAACAGGTACTGTATGTGGAAACTGGGGCAGACTGAGAACTAGGGCTTGAAGGGGAAGAAATGTGAGGATTGGGGCACAGAGAATGCAGGAACATGAGAACTAATGCAAGTAGGGTAGCAGCAGATTGTGGAATCCTAATGATGATAATACTGTACAGGGGCAGGGTGAGAAAATCAGTTATTTAAAAATATCTTTGACTGCAGTGTGGTAAACTTCTTACCATGTTTGCTGTGCTTTTGGGGCTCCACTGACTGACTATACCCAGTGTGTGCATGTGCCTCCCATCATTAAATGTGTGGTATTTCACAAATAAATAAATCCTAGAAATATTTTAGGTGACTGGAAAGGAGAGAAAAATCCATTATTCATTTAAAAATTATATGGGACTCCTGCATGGTGTACTTGCCATTTGTTCTGCTGTGCTCCCTTTGGCTGCACTGTACCCAGTGTGTGACCATGTGCTAACTGGCAACTAATTGTATGGATATCTCATATGGGTGGGTGGGTCGGTGGTACTGTAAGCACCTGTAAGTGGTTGGCTTTTACTACTAGCAAAGGAGAGGAAACCACAGCTAGAAACCTGTCAAAGTCACTCATGATCTTCTTTCTCCCATTGTAATGAACAGATTTATTTGTTTTTGCCCATAGTTTCATGACACATATTTCACTATTATCTTCATTTTGGGAACACAATTAAAAAAATAGGGTTTGCGTTCTAAAAAGTTCTAAAAAAGATTAGAACCATAGAACTTTTTAAAAAGTTCTAGACGAGAACTAGAACCCAGAACTTCAGGGGGTTCTGACAACCCTAGTTTAGGGTCACTAGAAACCAGTTCAACATCCGTGATGAGCTCAGGCTGAGAGGAAGAAGCCAGAGAGGAGACATCTGAGTCATCCTCAGATCCCTCAGTCTGTTTACGTTTAGACAGGGGAGTAAACCTATTGCTTACAGGAATCAGATCTCCAGTCTGCAAAACCTCAGCTGAAGGTCGAATATCCAAAGAAGCTTTAGCAGAACTATTTCTAGTAATTCGTTTGTTAGTTTTTAAGGACCAGGCAATATCCTCCAGAGGAAGCATTTCAGGATCACCAATCGGAGTTGCAGAGGATCCACTAGGGCCTGGTATAGACAATTCAGGAACAGTAGTAGGGGACAGCAAAGAAACAGATGGAGCAGACACCAGAACATCATTTACATCAGGGGCCAGAAGAGAGGCCAGGAGGGTATCTGAGTCTGGGACAAACCTTGTTCCGTGGCTTCTATATCAAAGGGCTCGGGAACAGTATCATGCTCTTTGGGAGCTTGTGAGCCTGTTGAAGAAGAAGGCCGTGCAGCAGCATGTTGTTGAGCCTTGTAGACCATTTCATCTTGGGCATCCTGTGTTTGAGAGGGGTCATTATGAAAGGCCCAGGGGCAGGTCCTAAAAGTGTGGGTGGTAGCCTCACAGAGGTTGCACTAGGCAGGGCGAGGGCAGCCTAGGCTAATGTGGCCAATACCAAAACAAAGGGAACATTTTAGCTTATCACAAGCGTTGCTCAAATGGGTCTGGACACCCCAGAGAAGACAAGACTTAGGCTGTCCAGGGTAAAAAATAAAACCACAATCCCGCTCCAAGTAGAAACAACTGGGCAAATGCTGGATGGCCCCATTCATTTGGGGCAATCTAACCTGAATTTTCCAACCCCCGGTCCAAAATTGTTCCGAATCAATGATCGGCTCAGGTAGGCCCAGGACAGTGGATTTAAGTTTGAGCCACTTTAGTATATCAGTCACAGCCACCCCTTCATTTTTTAAAAGAACAGTAATAGTTCTAATGGCCGGTTATGATAAGGGGATGGCCATGAACCGGGACCACAATGGGGTATATTTAAAGCCTGATACCTCACCCAAAACTGCTCAAGGTCTGCAGCTGTCTTAAAGCTAAGATCAAAATTCACATCACCAGATGTGTGGATAAGCGCATAAATCTCAGAGGGCAGAAATTGCAGACTACCCTTTACCAGTGTTTTACCCACATAGAATTGGTCAGGAAAAATTTCCAGACCCCCCTTATATCTAATGCGTACAGCATTTTGACGTTTAACTAAATCAGGGGGGCATGAAAGAGGCCAGCATAGGACTTTGGACGAGGACCCTGGAAGCCAGAGGAGCTTGCCCCTGGGCCAGAATGGAAAGTGCCTTGACCAAGAGGGATCCCAACAGGGGGTTGAACAGTGTCAGACTCCTGAGATGGGGGACCAGAAGTAGAATCAATGGACAATCCAGCAGAGAGAACTGGGGGGGGGCAAGGGAGACATAGAGGCCGAAGCAGAAATGGCAGTCTCAGCACTAGTGGTCATCACAGCTGAAGGAAAATGCAAAACAGGGTGTTGAGTAAGTTGTAACTCAGTCGGAATCTCCAGATGGTCCACCATAGGAACATCAGTAGGGCCAGCATAAACAGGGGGAGACCAAGTATGTTCATCAGAGGATTTAGACCATCCAGCCCCTCACAGGTCATCAACAATTGTAATTCCAGAGGCAGATACATTAGTATCAAAGTTAGGCACAACAGAGTCCTGGATAGGGGTCGGGAGAAGTCCAGCAACATGCACAGGCAGGATAATAGACCCCCCCATCCCCAGGGATCCAATTTATATGCACAGTATTCCCCGAATCAACACCAGGAGACTTAGCAGCATGAAAAGAATGTGAGACAGTACCTGGAATAGTAGCAAATCCAGATGGTGGTTCAGGAAAAAAAAGCCGGGGTAGTCTTCTGTGGAGAGGAGACATTGACGAGAAATTCCAGAGTAGAAGACCACAGAGCAGAGTCCAATCGCTGAGGCAAAGAGTTTTGCGATGTAGCCTGTTCGTCAGAACCCAAAACAACTGGAGCCTGCGATATAGCCACAACAGGGGGGTCTGTGTTATCCAACTCAAGGCATGCACCCCAATCTGTGCTTTCACTGCCAGTCACAACCCCACCGGTTGGCATAGAACACGGAAGTAAATCTGTAGCAACAGTCTCTTCAGCCAGTGCAACCGGCTGAACCGTGGGGTTTACGTCCCAGAAAGTCGCCACTTCCTCCGACTGCTGGGATCACATATCTGAAGTCTCCCGAACTGGGTTAACAACAGCAGAAGCCAGTAGGAGAGCAATCTTCCCTTGTACATCATGTTGCTGTGCCGTAAGTAAACGCTCCTCTTCCTGAAGCTGAGTAAGCTCTTGTACAACTGAATCATGTGCAGCAACACCAAAGTTAAGTCCTAGGGTAGTATCGTTATGTGTGATCAAAATGCCAGCAGCTATCACACCTCACTGTGCTTGCTCAGTAGAATCCTCAAAATCCAACCGTTCAGCCTCTAACAGAGACAAGACAGGGGAGGAGGCCTGCTCCCCTGTCTCAGAAACGTCCACTCTCTCCTCCAACACACCCGAAGTGGCCAACTTGGGAGACAGCCCGCAATTCCCTCTGAGGTGAGTAGGAGAAGTTTTTATTGAAAACAACTGAACAGAAAAGAAACCAAAATAATACAGGTAATGTACAACAGAGGAGTTATGTAACAGGAAAATCAGAGTCAGTAATCCAAGGTAACAGTGTCCACAATTCCAGTAAGGATTCTGACGGCAAACGCTTCGCTTCAGAGAAATATATGTCCTTCAAATCACGTTCAATTCTCTGAATAATGGTAATAAGGGATATATCCTGGTGTTGTAAATTAAATAGACATCGAGCAGTCCATATATGCCATTTGATGATCACAAAAAGCAAATCCAAAGTGTTCACATTCCAATGTGTCCAAGAAGGTGGAAAAAAACCATACATCAACATTTCATAATTTATTGAAGTAAACAAAGGTTCTCGCCATCTGGCAGCTAATAAGGTCCAATAATTAGCTATATAAGTACAAAAAAAGAAAAGGTGTGATATAGTTTCTTCCTGTTGCTGGCATTCAGGTCTAGAACAAAGTTTATCTTGTAGTGTTTTGTGCTTATGATTATATTTAATGTTAATACGTTCATGACAACTTAACCAGTGTAAGTCCCACATCTTTTGGGGAATCCTAGAGTTATGAAGTAAAGTGAGTAAAGCAGGGAGATGCTGGCTGGGGCATTTGGGAAAAACAACAACATCTAAACAGACGCGATCCACTAAATATCTATATAAGGCCTTTCTAGACACAGTCACTAGCATACGGTCAGCAACCTGCCACTGTTTCAGACGAAGAAAGGTGTCTCTAACATAAGCAGGAATCTGGGGGGAATGTGTCAAAACTGTCAATTTATTTAGTTCCCATTTGTGAAACCAAGGACCACAGGACTCAAGGAACCAAGGCTCCGACCCCCTATCCCAGTTAACCAGCAGGGGCCTAACATTATGGAACAAAAAAATACTAGTGTAAAAAAAAATAGGTTGGACCATGGCAAGGCCACCATACCGAATAGGTAGATATGTAATTGGGCGTTTAATAGGGTTAAGGTGGCTGCCCCACAGAGCTTGAAAAAATAGACTAAGTAATCTAGTTTCAAGTTGTCTTGAGGGGAGGGACATAAGCCAGAGAAAGAAATAGAGGAAGTAAATGAGTCTTAATCATATAAATCCTCTTCTTTTTACACATCTTCCAGGAATTCCAGCGGGAAACCATAGACTGAGCATAGTCCAGTTTGGGTGTCCAGTTAAGGATGTCCAAATGGCCATTGCCATATAAAATACCCAAAATGCTAATAGGCTCATCACAAATCATAAGGTCAACAACATCAATCTCACCTAGAACTGGAGGACCCAGTCTTCGACCTATGCATTTATCAAGATTAAGGGTTGCACCAGAAACAGCCCCAAACCTAGAACAATGCTGTAAAGCAGAATGTACTGAAGCAGCATTTGCCACCATCAGACTCATATCATCTGCATAAACTAAAATGGAATAGGGGGTGGAGGGAAGTGGCAAAACTGTCAGGGCCACATTGATTGAACGAAGCAGTGGATCTAAAAAGAAAACATGCAAGACCGGGCTGAGGGGGCAGCCTTGTCTAACTCCTCTGTGTAGAGGAAGCATAGGACCTTTCCATCCATTAACTAGGGGAATAATAGTGTCAGATCGGTAGAGCAGCTGGAGTCTGGCAAGGGTACATTCAGGGACTTTATAATGATGTAGAGTAGACCATAAAAAGTCATGACGTACAAAATCAAAAGCCTGTTGCTGATCTAAGGAAAATATGAAACCTTGTAAAACGTTAGAGTTACCACATTCAATTAATTCCCGAAGTAAAATAATATGGTCTTGAATGCATTTCCAAGGGATGTTGCATTATTGTGCAGTGGAGATCACATAGGTGGCCAACTTAGAAAGCCTAAGTGCTAAGATTTTAGTCAATATCTTAAAATCAGTGTTTAATAGGCACAAAGGTCTCCAATTGGAGAGTAATATCCTATCACCTTTTTTATATAAGTAAAATAAACAACCCATGTTGAAATCCAAAGGAAGATTATCATAATGTAATATAGAATTATACACTGTAGCCAATTCAAAACTCAGGTCAGTAGAAAGTGATTTATAGAGCTCATTCCGGAGACCATTCAGGCCTGGTGTTACTCCTGGATGTAAAGACCTGATTACCGCTTCTATTTCTTGTGCATGTATCTCATCATTTAACATGTCTACAACAGAGGCGGGTATATCAGGAAGTTGTATAAAGGAAAGATAGTCTGAAATAGCAGTGGAGGGGGGCATAGGACTGAACAATCGTTCTGTATAACAAGTAACACAATTTCTGATATCTAAAATAGCAGTAAGTTCAGAGAAATTATCATCAAACAGTGTATCGAATGTTTTGCACTCCACCCTTTTCCGAATGGTAGCATATGGACAGACAGTGTCACTGGTACCAGAGGTCCCAAAACACTGTTGGTGTTGGATGGAAGTAGCCTTCAGGAGGTGGTAGTCCATTAGGCGCTGTCTAAGATTACCAATTTGGGTAGAGAAATCATGGTCTGTTGTATGAGACAAAGTAAATAGTTTCTGTAGGTGCTGTCTAGTGTTATGATAATGAAAATATAATGAGTCATGATAATGTTTATGATAGCATTTAAATAAAGTCTGGAGTCCAGATTTTGTGTCCTGCCACCAGACCCATGGGACGTCATATAAAAAAAAAATACAGACTTCCGATTCTTAATGTAGTCAGTTAATTGACATAACATATGTGAATCAGATAGAAGGGAAGTATTCAATTTCCAGATGCCTGGACCGAAAAAGGATTTCAGGGAAGGGCCAAAAGAAATGGATAATAAATTATGGTCCGAGAATTCTGCAACCTGAATGACAGCATCAGAAAGTTAGAGATGGGATGAGATAAAAAAAAATCAATACGGGTCACAAGGGGGCCCTTGTGAAAAGTAGGAGTATGCTTACCCGTAAAGGATAAATATGTATCCTGTAAGTTTGTTGAGTGAAGCAATTGTTTGAGCAAATTTGTGTCACAAAACAGTTTGGTAGTTTCAGAAGTAGAAGTCTTATCCTTGGTGGACAAACCACAATTGAAATCACACCCAAACACCACATGCATAGACATGTATAAGTAAGGCTGTGTGAGTCTCAGCAGTTCAATTCTATGGGTTTTGATTTGGGGAGCATATATATTAATTATCCAAAACGGAACAGAAGAAATCAAAACATCCAATAAAAGAAGTCAGCCATGGTATAAATCCAACATTTTTATAACAGTAACATCAGGTATACTAAACAGAACATCCAAACCAGAACAAGAGTCTTGTCCAAAGGACCAATAAGAAAGGCCAGAGATCCAGGCATGTTTGACCTTATAAATCTCTGGAAGGGTGTGGAATCTTACATCCTGTAAAAGGATGAGGCCAGCTGTTAAGCTGGACAAAAAGGAAAAAACTGCATCCCTTTTTGTGTGCTTCTTAATACTGTTAACATTAACAGTATGTACTGAAAAAGCAGAAGACATGGTGAAAGAGAAAAAGCAAAACAAAAGCAAAAAAATAGAAATCACCTTGGCCTACCTTTCCTAGGGGTACCCTCCCTATGTTTCAACTTCGCCTTAACTTTCCTTTTCTGAGAACCTAAATTGTCAATGTTCACCTCTGTGTCTGTAGTCATGTCAGGATGAGAAGAGAGGACAGAGGAAGTGTCAGAGTCCGTGTTTTCCTGAGGGTGGCATAATATCTCAAATTTATTGGTGTGGGTCACAGTAGAGGATTTTAGATCCTTTGAGGAAGGAGAAGTCCCTCTCTTCGACCCCCATGTTACTCTAATGAAGTGCTCGAGGGGGGGTCCATGGAAGTCACAGAAGTGCTAGGGAATACAGAAGCAGGTACCCCTTCTGGGGTGGAAGCATCAGGATCAGTGGCAGAAGGAGGGTGGGTAACAGTAGGTACAGGCAATTCTGAAAATGAAATAGGAGCAGGCTGTCCCTGTAATAAAGAAGGTGCATCAGTAGCAGGCACAATAGATTGGGGGGGGTATGAGCAGAGGCATAGAAAGTGTGTTAGTCAGTCGGGAGCGTTGTGCAACAGTAATGAGCAATCGTTGTTCCTCCCCATCAGCAAGAGTCAGGGAGTTATGAGCTGCCCAGGTGCACGTCTAAAAGGTGTGCCTAATTCATCACAAAGGACACAAAAGGGTTCATCTACGCATTGGGAACCCATATGACCAATGTTTCCACAGACGGAGCATTTAACCCTATCGCAAATGCTACTAATATGGTTACTAGAGCCACATTTGTAGCATGCTTTCAGCTGACCGGGGTAGAAAAGGACTCCCCTATCTTTCCCTAGCATAAAGCTATTAGGCAAATTTTGAATCCCAGTATCACAGGTCCGAAGCATAACCCTTGCTTTCCACCCACCTGTCCATAGATTCTCTGAATCGAAAATAGCTCCAGGGTTAGAAAGTAAAGTACATCTCTGTTTTAACCATACAGTGATATCATTTAAACTCACACCCTCATTGCGAAATAAAATGGTAACAGTTTTTTGTGTAGGCTTAGTCAAAGGAATGGCATTAAAGGGGACCCATAAGGGAGAAGTTTTAAGCTCGTGAAATTTTCTTCAAAACTTTTCCAAACAAGCTACAGTTCTAAAACTAACATCAAAATGGGATTCAGAAGAAACATATATTAAAGTATGTATTTCAAAAGCAGCAAACTTCATAGAGTCCTTTAATAGGGTGCGACCAACAAAAAAACGGTCAGGGAGTTCAGACAAGCCCCCCAAGTATTGTAGTCGGACAGCATTGTGTCTCTTTGCTTGCTGCACAGGAGGTTGAAAACAAGCAGCATATGATGTGGGAGTAGTAATAGCTGGAAAAATGAAAGGAAAGGGAAAGGTGGAAACAGCAGGAGCAGGGCAAGACCCAGGGCCCTGGGGAGTCTGATGGCCAATATGCATAAAGGTAGAAGGTCCAAATTGCAAAGTTGGATTTTGGGTTAATAGAAGTTCAGCAGGCAGGGAGAGGTTGAAAGAATCAGTAGGCACTTTTGAATCAGGAGGGGCTACTAAGTCTTCAGTCTCAGGCAACCAAGTACAAATCAGAGAGGAACCAGAATGCCAAGTCCCGACAGCTGGATCCTTCTTCCACACCGCTGCCTCCAGAGCCGACTCTGTGGACCAGTTTTTTGTTGGCGATGCATCAGGTAGGGCAGAGGGTGGCAATGAAGTAGAAAAAGCCTTAGCAGAAGAATTACCTGAAGAAAGCAGAGCGAGAGGTGCAGTCTGTGCAGGCGGTCAGGAGTAGGGAGAGTCCGCTGAAACAGGCAAAGAATGCGGAAGTGTCAGATTCAGCGAGGAGGCTTCAGTAGCCGCATTCACAGAAGTTTAGTCATGGGGGAGAGTGGCAGGTAAAGAAACAGGCTGAGTCTTGAGAGCCAACAATCGCTGTCTAGCAGCAAAGTAACGCTGCTCTTCAATACGGAGTAACAAATCCACATCCTGTAAAGTAGAAGGGGAAGACTCACTTGTAATCATTGAAGCAGAGCTAGGAGACATTGTAGGTATAGCCAGGGGAGCAGTGGAAGTATCTAGAGCTGAGCTCTTTTCGCAGTGATCCACAGCAGTGGCAAGAGAAGTATCCAAAGCCATAGAAGAATTAATTTCAGCAGGCAGCAGTACAATTTTGGTATGAAATGTGGTCCCTCTCAAGACAGAGACAGGGGAGAAGATAATCTCCTCTGCCTCCAACACTTCCATGTCCTCCACAGCTCCTCCTGAGATGGCCATCTTGGCAAAGAGCCAGGATGTAAGGGGACCCTACCACAGAGTAGGGGTAGTTTTATTAAGAAGAAAACATTATAAATAAGTCCAAGTGAACAACTTTGAAACAAAACCAAGGTAACATTATTAAACATAACAATACAGAAAGAAAAGAAGAAAAAAAATTACAATTCATACTTCAAGAAAGTAAATTAAAAGATTTTAAAAAAAAATCCTTAAATAACTAGAAAAAAAACCTTCCATAATATCCCTTTTAACATTTCACCTTTTTTGTGTTTGCTCGTCTCCTACAATCCCCATTGATACAAAGTAGAAAAATATTCTCAACAAAAAAGTAATTTGACAGATTTATTCTAAACACCTTATTTATATTTAATAAAGAATGAAAAACCTTTCCACCATCATTGGATTTGCCTAACCGTTGACTGTGTAGTATCTGTAACATATACTTGCCGCATAGCGTCACTGATAAAAATCCTAACCGTCTTGTAGGACACTCTATTCTGGCGAAGTACCCAACTACATCTTGCCTGCCATAAATAAAATTTTAAACAGCAAAAAAATACAGCTAGAGTTTCAGAGTAAAAGCTGGAGCCCAAAACGGTATAATTGCCTATAACATATATCTCATAATTCAATTTATCAAGCCAAGGTATATTCCATGCCTTGGCTAAATAGCTCCATAATTGTTTTGAGTAAGAACAACAGAATAAATGATGTTCCATGGTTTCTTCCTCATTTATACAATCTAGATAGGGACATTTTCATTCCTCTAAGGCTTTATGTTTAGCATTCCCCCTTACATGTGTTCTGCCATAAATTGATAGCCACAAGTGTTTCCACATCTGAGGCGGGATTCTAGGGTTAACTAATTGGGCCAAGATATATGTGTTACAATTCGGAGTACAAAATTTAAAACTTGGCTCATTTGGATATGTTTTATCTAGAAAGGTTTTGTACAGTTGTTTCCTGGATTGAACCTGAATCTCTAGTTTTGTGAGGTTCCAGATATATAATTTGGAAACAGCCGATCTGAAAAAATCAAGAACATGTAAAAAAGAGCCTAATCTTGGGGCCACCACCCCCCATGCCCTAAAATATCCATCTAAACTTAATCTACACCATGCCCTTTGTGGTGATGGTGATGATCCTAAACCACATTTAACAGTTTGTGATAAAAAAGGGTATGGAAAAAAATGATGGGATCTAACATTCCCAGTCCCCCCTTTGTTATTGGGAGACAAGTAAAACACCTCCTAATAGGATTTAATTGATTTCCCCAGAGCATCTGAAAAACAAACATTTAGTCTTACCTCTAACTGTTTTGGTGGGGGATACAGCATAGCAACATAAAGTAACATTGGGACCAGGAATTTTTTTATTATCTGTATGCATTTAACTTTTGACATACTCCATGATTTCCAGTTGGATACTTTTGTTTCAACTTTTAATAAAGATTTTTCCAAATTAAACAAGGCCATATTCTGGGGTCCAAAAGTAATACCCAAAATTTCCAAAGGTTCGGGGGATACACATAGACCCTGTACAATCCGAGCCTCCAGGTATCCTACCCCAATGTATAAACCCTTACTTTTAGCTAGATTCATTTTAGAGTTGGACACTTTGGTAAAATTCGACATGATTTTTGAAAAGTTCCAAAATTGTGAAATTTCTGAAAAGAAAAGGCAGAGGTCATCCTCAAATGCTTGAGCATTTATAGCTGGTTGTATGCCTGGTCCCTGAATACTTTTTCATTTAGGTTTATCTGTTATAAATCTTAAAAAAGGATCCAAAGAGAAAACATAAAGAAGAGAGCTCAGGGATCACCCCTGACGCACCCTGAGCTGGGTCATAAAGTGATAAACAATTTGATTTTGTATAATTGGGTACACTGTTGTAGGTCTATACATTAATTTAATTAGTCAGATTAAATACTCTGGAATCCTGTAGTATTTTATTTATTTAGTTTTTGTTGACTGGGTAAGTACACTAGACAAATTCTGCCTATTTTCAGGCACGACCCAGGAGAGGGGGATACAGATGAATGCCAGCTGACCTTGAACCAGATTAAGCTGTTGGTGGTATTTTTAGTGGATGAGGGAAATTTGGCCAGGACACCGAGGAAATTTCCCTACTCTTTTTGATAAGTGCCATGGGATCTTTAACATCCACCTGAACTACCACCAATCCAGGCAGATGGGACCTCAGTTTAACGTCTCATCCGAAAGACGGCACCTCAGAAGTGTAGCATCCCTCTCATGCAGCACTACAGCGTCAGTACTGGGATATTAACCCAAGTGCCAGATGTGAGAACTGAACCCACAGCCCTCTGATCTCCTGGTCTCAGAGGCGAGTGTGCTACCTACTGAGCCACTGACACTGATCTGTTTAGAACCGAAAACAAATATATATGGGAAACCCTATTGAATGCTTTTTATTGGTCTATTGTTATTAAAGTACCAAATTGTCCTGAAAGAGAAAGATGTTCAATAACATCCCTCACTACCATTAGGGCTGATAGTATTTTCCGAGAAGGTAAACTACAATACTGAACTGGGGAAATGACCTGATCAGCAAAAAGCTTTAACCTATTATTTAAAATGTGTGTAAAGATTTTGTAATCCGAATTTAGTATAGTTATAGGTCGCCTATTAGAAATGTTCTGCCTATCACCTGATTTATAACTAAACATTAGAAAACCATCTAAAAAAGTAGAGGGGATTCTGTTCATTGTTAAAAAATAACCAAAAACCACTGCTAAACAATCAGATAATTCCGCCTCAAATTTTTTATAAAATTCAATGGGCAACCCATCCAGCCCTGGAGATTTCTCTGATGCCATTTTCTGAATTGCTAGTTTTATTTCCGAAGAATCAATACTCGTGGCATTGTGTAGCAGCTCAGGAGGTATGGGAGGAACTTGAATATAATTTAAGTAAGCCCCAATATCCTGAACTATGGGATAACTATCTGGTGATAATGTTACCCAATAATCTTTTATGATAATAGGCAGGTCGTTAACTGAACTTCGCAACACCCCCTGAGAATCAAAAAGAGCTGTCATTTCCATATTTTCCCTCATGGTTTTACAAGCCTGAAAAGGATCACCCGCTGGGAATTTTTTTATCCCGTTCTGAAATAAGACTTTCAAAGTTTTAGCTCTATTGCATTGATATAGATATAGATTCCGTACTAGTCTCCCACTTCCTGTTAGACGAGATATTATCCTGAAAATGATTCTACCCTCCTTTGATTACTGTGATGTGGTTTACAGTTCCACTGCACAGACCACCCTAGCCAGACTAGACCCCTCTTCAATGCTTTCTGTCGCTTTGCCCTCAATGCCCCCCCTCGATCACATCACCGCACGCTTTATCGTTCCCTGTCCCTAACATCCCTGAGCAACCGTCGCCTAATTCATAGCACTAAATTCACTTCTACCTTCTGGCTCGACTCCCTCCCTCCCTACCTCGACTCTGCCTTATCCTCCCCTCCTACCCCCTCACACGCCCTCAGGTCCACTGATCCTAGACTACTATTCATCCCTCACCGTAGGACCACCACTGGCCAATCTGCATTCTCTTACCTCTTCCCTAAACTCTGGAATGGCCTGCCCACCCAGATCCACCATTCTTCATCCAAACTCCCCCTTTCCTATGCCCTCTCTAACTTCCTTGCACCTAATTGCTTCTGCCTCTGACCACCCCCCATTAGCTCCTCCTCCTCCCCCACTCCCCTCTGTGCCTGACCAGCGGCCCGGCCATAGCCCAATTGTCTGTCATATATACTACCCTGCGCACTTATACCCCCTCTATACTCTTTGCACTCTCAATTTCTCCCTTCCCCTTCCAAAGCAACCCTAGCTCCCCAGCCCATCCCTCCTCCTCATCTCCCTCCCCTGTACACCTACACTCCTACCCCTGCTTCTTCCCCTCCTTGCTCTCCAAATCCTTCCTTTCTACTTGACGCATCTCCCTGAAGCTCAACCTCTTCTACTGGCACTCAAGTTCTGCTACTCCCACCCCTGTTCTGTAAACTGCACTTATGTATCTCATGTATTGCCTTGACGTGTACCCTTGTTTTTGTATTCCATGTCCTTACGATCATGTTCTGTACTGTTCTTACCTCGTTGAGTAACCATGATTTGTATAACCTGTACTTGCTGATCCAGTGCTGTCTTCTGCTCTGCCTATGCAACACGTTCATTTGTAATCCCTCCCTTCTATGTACATTATCCGTTTTGCTACTGTAAGTTCGAATACTGTATGTATACCTGCCTGCTGATCTGGTGCTGTTTTGTACTGCTCTGCCTATGCAACAAGTTCATATGTAATCCCTCCCATCTACAGTATGTACATGATCTGTATTGCTACTGTAAGTTCAAATACTGTATGTCTACCTGCCTCCTCTGTAAACCCCCCAGGTCGTGACCGTGAGACCAGCATCTTTTTGCTCAGTGTGCCTTTCCTGGTGAAACATTTTCAATAAATAAATAAATAACATTTCCGATTTTATTTTCTTGATTTGTTCCAAATAATTAAATTTTGAAGTAATAGCCCAAATGTACAATTTATATAATTGTTGATGCAGGGATAGGTATTTCAAAAAATTATCATTCGTCTTATGTTTCCCATTTTTTTTTAACTGGTTTTGGAAACCTTTTTTAGAGTCCAGCCACCATTGGCCTATATCTGTATATGAAAAACAGACAGAACATCTTGCATAAATGAGGGCTCTTATACCTTGTTGGACCCCTAGATCATCCAGGGCTTTAATATTCAATTTCCATCTGGTAAAAGAGGATGTACTTTCAGGAATATCATATATATGTACTATTAATAATGCATGGTCTGAAAATTCCACTGGACAATTTTCCATTTTAACACTAGATAAAGCATCGGACACCAATATATAGTCTATAGTAGACTTTAAATTCCCCTTCCTAAAAGTAAAGTTGGGACCTCGTTCCCTGAATTTGTTACAATCAATCAAGTTAGCTGAAGATATTAAATCAAGAAGAGCATTGGAATCACAATAGATTTTAGCCATTGGCTTTCTAGTTTTTACCTTAGATGGAATTTCACAATTAAAATCACCACAAGAAATTATATTCTGAGTGGTCATTAAGTAAGGTTTGACTGCAGCTAACAGTGCTACTCTCCCTGCTTTTGTCTGTGGGCTGTAAATATTAATCAACCTATAATGTTTATTTTTCCATGTCCCATTCAATAACAAGGCTCTTCCTGGAAGGATGTCCACCAATTTCATAAGATGAAAAGAAAATGAATTAAATACAGTCCCCACCCATCTGCAGTATCCTGTCCAAAGGACCAAAAAGATGGTCCCCAAAACCATTCACCCTGAAAGTTCCGAATACTATGAGTAGAAAAAGCCCAAGTTTCTTGTAAGAAACAGATTTCCAATTTAAGCATATGCAAATAATTGAACACTATCTGTCTTTTCCCAGAGTTTAACAGACTGTGTACATTTATTGAGACAATTTTAAGTATTACCATATGAGGAAGTTTTTAGACCTTCTTGGTGATCAACTTTTTTTCCTTCTTTTTTTCTTTTTCCCTTTGTACCCTGCAAACCCCTGTTTTAAATTCTAGATGTCTTGGTCCCTAGGATTACTGTCCCCTTCCTCTTGGTCCATATCTGAATCCCCCCATTCTGGTGCAAGTACTGCAAAAGGGTTTTTGGACTGAACGGCATCCGAAGGGTTTTTGGACAGAACGGCATCCAAAGGGAGATTAGTGGAATGGGGAATACTGAGTGATCATTGATTTCTTGAGGATCTATGCCTCTGAGGTGGGGATGAAGCTTCAAGAACATTGTCCTGAACTGGTTCACTATAGCACACTGGAGTAAAGCATTCCTGCTAAAAACCCTGTCGATCCAACATATGAGGGATGGGGGGTAGGGGTAGGGATGGTAGTCTGGGTGGATAAAGCCTGAATTACTGCCTGGCCCAAATTTCTTCCAGGAGTAGGCTCTTTCTCCAGTTCTTTTTGTAGTGGTCGTGCAGGTACCTCAGCTATATCTTGTGTTTGTTGAATTAGGAGATCTGGACTGATATTGCAAGCCTCATTTTTAGCTGCCCAGGGACAGTCCTTAAATGCATGCCCTACATCCTCACATAAGTCACATTTAGTGTGTGATGCACATTGAAAGGAAATGTGTCCCACCTCCCCACAATTCCCACATCTAGGTTTATCACATGTGCTTGAAATATGAGTACAGGAACCACATTTATAACAAGCTCCGGGCTGCCCCGCATAAAAGCACACCCACCTGTCTCTACCTAGCATGAATGAGTTTGGAATATGGACAATGCCTGAATATGTATTTTGTAGTTTTACCTTGTATCTCCAACCCCCTGTCCAAAAGAGTTCTGTATCCAAAATGGCCTCAGGGTCACTTGAAATTTCACAGAGCTGGCATAACCAATATATTATATCTGCTACATGCACACCTTCATTACGAAACATTCCCGTAATAATTTTGACCAACGGCTTGGAAAGTGGGATAACCACAAAGGGTGACCAAATGGGGGAGTATTGTACCTGGGCATACCTTTCCCAAAAAAGATCTAAAAAATGAGCAGATCTGAAACTTATGTTGAAATTGTCCTCCCCTGAGATGTTTATGAAGGCAAACACCTCTCAGGGAGAAAACCTTAAAGAGTCTTTCAATAGGGTTTTTCCTACAAAATGCCTGTCCGGTCTGTCCTCCATACCACCTTTATACCGGATTCTCACCGCATTCCTCCTAGGAGCTGCTTCTTTTTTTATATTTGCAAAAAGTTCCGATAGTAGTGGTTGTTTGTTAGCAGATTCATCCAAATTGTGCTCAATCTCGGGATCCGCTCTAGTTTCCGGAATTTCTTCCACCAGTTTAACAGGTTCAGTTCCTCCTGTTGGAGAATGCACTTCAATGGCAGCCTCAGTAATATCTGTTGGTTTTAAATCTGGCGTCTCTTGGCCTTTAGGAGTAGTTACTGTTTGTTCTAAACCTTGTCCTGGAGTCCAAGTGGATGAAGAAGGAGTGAATGATAAATTTTCATCCCACTCTGGATCCGGTACCCAAGTCCCTGCAAGGTTTTGTTTCCAACCTGACTGGGACAGTGCTTCACCAGGAGTCCAGGTTGCGTCTTGCAACTCAGTTGTCTTATGAGTCGGTATTGATACAGATTTTAAAGGTCTCATATTTAAATGTCTGTGTGCTAAGGTTTGTGGAAGCCTTTTATCTTTCTGCATTTCTTTTTGGCTAAATTTGTTTAAATTAGTAAAGGAAAAATGCGTTGCCATAGCTTGTGAGTCCAAGTTGTTTGTTTGAAATCTGACAGCCGCTTGGCCGTCAGATAGGGCCACAAACCCAGAGGTTTTTGACAGCGTTAAATGCCCTGATTTAAGGGTAGTGACAGCAGTGTTAATGTCTTTCCGAGTAATAGGTATAGAGATAGCCTCACTAATCCTATTTTGTTCAATATTTTTAACTAAGGGGCTTGGCTGTAGGCACACATTTGAATCAGCTACGTTTAAACTGCCAGCCGGCTGATTCTCCCCTTTCACTTTTTCCGAGACAGTAGAAGAAACATTGACAACAGTGACTGACTCACCCTGCCCCAGCTGGGCCTTTAATCTTGCTGTGTCAGAGGATTCCCTGACAGGCTTCTCCTTCAAATTTGTGCTTAAAGCCAGACGTCTCACCTCCTCTAGTTTAGCTTGCAACTTGGCTTTTTCCTGAGCATGCCTCAATTCCTCTTTTTGTAAAAATAAACGTAAAGTCTGTTCAGCGTTTTTAGCTGTATCCTTAGGACTCGTGGCATTTTCCTCATTTTTTGAATTAGCTGTAAGAGCCTCCGTTGAACAAAATTCTGTAGGAGTATTTCCTTCTTCATCTGAATGTAACAGAGTTTCAACCAAATGCTCAAATTCCATACTGTGAACTGTCTGAGGGATTTCAGACTCCTGTAGAGCTTGCACCTCCATCCTCTCCGACTGCAGGTCTGAACTGACCATTGCTTTGGCCATACAGTAGGTTCCCCCTACTGACAGCAATGCAGTAGAGGAATTTCCCTGGTGTCCTGGCCAAATTTCCCTCATTCACTAAAAATACCACCAACAGCTTAATCTGGTTCAAGGTCAGTTGGCATTCATCTGTATCCCCCTCCCCCGGGTCGTGCCTGAAAATAGGCAGGATTTGTCTAGTGCACTTACCTGGTCAACAAAAATTAAATAAATAAAATAAAATAAAATAAATAAACAAGCAGAATTTAGTTCTCCTTCTTTTGTTGCTGTTTCTCTGTGACACTGACTTTATCTGATTGGGCAATTTATAGATATTGGGCACCCTCAACTACTGCTTTTCTGCAATCAGATGACTCGCCATTTATTCAATGCCCTGGACGTGTAATTGGCTTTATTTTAGATGGTCTCCCAGTGGTAGGGGGGAGGGGGATTTGGGGGGGATGGAGGGACTGGTTTATTTTTTTGCTTGCAAGGTTCTGTTATCTTGTATATTAGCAGAGTGTCTTGTCTCTTTAGTCAGGTAGTATATTTTCCAGTTTTTCTTATTACACTCATTATGTCATCCTGCAATTTGATAATTTTACTTTATTATCATTTGGGGAGGTTTTTGTTTCCAGGGAAGGGAGGAGGGGAGTGTGGGTTTGTATCCTTTATTTTTTTTCCTTATTTCTGTATCCCCCTATGTGCGCTAGGACCTGCCACTCCTTCATTCCGCCATGGTCTCTGACAACCCCCACTACTCCCATGAGTCTCCTTACCTCATATTACAGCTTTCCCCAGGGTAACCCGGCATAACCCTTTGCTGGGTGGGTCCCTCTCCTCCAAGGGGGAAGGCACCGGGGGGCAGACATCCAGCACACTCTCTATTTGCCCCAGGGCACGGCTGAGGTGGGCATGGCTCCATTGGGAGTTTTTTTGGAGGTGTCAGAGGACTGGCAGTCATCATCTGGCCAGTCCTGGAGTGGTTTCTGCTCTTATAGTACTTCCCCTTATTGCAACCCTCATGTAGTGCTCCCGGTCTCCACCGAGGGCTGCTGCAGAACGATGTTGCCCTGCTATCCACCCCAAGAGATGAGAGCAGTCCTAGACATGCTCAATCCTCTCCTCCCCTGCCCACCCCCAGTGCCCCAAGTCTCTTCTCAAACCCAGGTTTCCAGCGTGGTGCGAGGTAAGACACCAGCACCTCAGTCCTCTGCACCACCGGGACGGCTTGTATCCTTTATTGCTGTTGTTTTTGCTGTTGCATTTTTGGACCTTGGTTTTACTTCTTGGAAAATTCAATAAAGTATATTAAATTTGAAAAACAATAACTGAGAAGGGAGTCAACAACAATGATTCTCATAGTTCCAGATTGGACCAGGCAGATTTAGTAACCCCTGTTCATGCCCCTCCCCATCCGACATCCTATTAACCTTCTCATGAGATACAATCTGTAGACCTTGTCTCAGGGCAGGATAACATTCCCAGGTCTTAGAGCTCAATAACTCATAGCATGGTACTTGAAGAGCTAGAATTCTTCTGACTAGGGATGGGAGGGTCGGCTGCAACCTGGTTCTGATTCCGACTCTGATTTATTTCAAAAAGGTTCTGATTTAGTCCGATTTACTCTGACTAATTTTTGACCTATTTTTACACAGTCTGTAATTATGCTGTCTCTGTACTCTTTATGTCTGACGTGGAACCTTTGTAAATTAGTACTTGACTCAAAGGTCTTTCGGAATCCTCAACAAATAAATAAGAGAAATGCATCTGAATTATTATTTTTAATTTCTTTTCAGATAAAATATTAAAATTCACCTTTAAATAACAAATGTTTTGTGCCTGTATTTTTGTATTCTTTTACAGTACCATCTCTGAATATGACACGCTTGTTTGGGGGAGACAGGCAGCATGAATTGGAGGTGTGATTGGGCCCAGGCCACCCCTCCCATCCTTCTGAGATGTTAGCTTTATTTAGCATGGAAGCCAAAAGTCTGAGATGTGACACAACAACCACCCCAAAGCAACAAGACACTATGGCCTAGAAATTCAGGCATAGAGCTGGAGACCACATAATGTGAAACGTGAACTTCCTCCCAAACTCAGGGAGGCACTGTGGCCTAGTAGTGCAGGCGCAGACCTGGGAAACACAGAATGTGAGATGTGCACTCTCCCCCTAAAATCAGTGAAGCACTATGGCTTAATAGTACAGGTGCAGAACTTGGGAACAAGGAGGTCTGAGATGTGACCCCCCTAAATAAGTAAGGCACTGTAATTCAGGTGCAGAGCTAAGGAATACGGAGTCTGAGATATGACCCCGTCCTCCCAAATCAATGGGGCAGTATGGCCTAGTAGTTCAGATGTAGAGCTGGGGAACACACAGAGTCTGAGCTGTGACCCGCCCCCTTCCCAAATCCATAAGCCACTGAAGTCTAATAGTTGAGGTGCAGAACTGGGGAACACAGAGTCTGATAAGTGACCTCCCCCTAAATTAGTAAGCCAATATGGCCTAGTAGTTAAGGCTCAGAGCTAGGGAACATAGAGTCTGAGATGTGACCTCCCAAAATCAGTGAGGCACTATGGCCTAGTAGTTCAGACACAGAGCAGGGGAACACGGAGTATGAGAAGTGACATCACCCCCAATCAGCTGGGAGCACCCTGCTCCCCTTTTATGGCTGATGAGGTTTGACCATAAGCAAAGATGGGTCCATTATAGCCTTCAAGCACATCTGTGAAAAATATTGATGTAAGCCTCCCTCCCTCTTTCTAGGGATATCCAGATGTTAAAATTGGGGAGGGGGGCTACAACAGCAGAAACAAGTAAAGGTCCAGAAAAATGTCAGTTCTTACCCTTTCCTGGCTTGGCTGGAATGGGTTCTTCATTGCCAGGGGGTGCCATGCTGGGTGCTGGGCTGCAGAACTTAAGATGGTTAGCAACAACAACATTTAAGAAACTGTATGTCCACACAAAAGATTTGCAGGAATGGGAGATCCCAATTAATCGAAATGCTGGCCAGTCTCAACATATTTACAAACTGATCTCCAGGCTTGGGAGCCCACACTAGAGGTTACATTAATTCATTCTAGTGGTTCTTTTTGGCTGTGAAGACCCTCCACCCCATTCTCACTTAATCCCTGGGCTGGGTGGCCACATAATGTGTCTCGGGCAGCAGCAGACTACAAGACCAGGACCTCACATATTCTTCAGCAGCATTTACTTCTACAGCTCACTCTGTACAAACATGGCTTTGTTCACCTCTTGCACATTCAATAGGGTAGGCAGAGGGAACCCTTGCACATAGGAGGCTCTGACTTGACTTCCCCTCCTCTGCTGGACAGCAGCAAGCAACTCTCCCTTATAGCCATTGGGGTGGACTTCCTCACTGGCCAGCTCCTCCAGGCTAATCATCTCTCTGACTCTTGGCTCCCTTCTCACAATTGACTGGACGGCTCCCATGGACACAATAATGTGGCACAGGATCAGGGTCAGTTTTGCAGTCCCCACTGGATTCTACCACTCCAGATACTGCTCTGTCTCTCTTCGATGGCTGTCCCTCTCCTTGTGGCTGGCACTCATACCAGGCAGACATATCTCCCAGATGGTGGCACACAAGGGTTGCAGGTTCAAAACCTGCCCCTCCCAGAGCCCCAAACTTCCTGGCCACTCCTACACTACTCTGGCCACCCTACGGGCCCAGATTTTACCCAGAGAACATGGGTAGGAGCAGGCCATCACCCTTGCCTCTGTGGACTACCCACCAAAACCTCACCATGAGAAGCCCTGCAAAAGTACGTAAAAGGCCCATTATATCACCAGCCACCCCAGGCAGTGACCTTTGACCTGAGGAGACCCCACCAGTGGGCAGAGGCGATTATGAAAATTAATAAATGCCCCAAAAAGGACCAGGGGAAGGAAAAACGGTAAACCCAATGCAACGGGTGGGTTACAGTATCCCCCTCTTGAATGCTCACTGACCAGGTGAGCACCTACTATAGCTACCAGCCCCCACTAATCTATGGGGTCTGTGCACTTCCCACAGAGCAACGAGACACCACCGGAACAGTGGGTTCCAATCTACACTAGCCAATTCTCTAAAACCTAAACTAGGGGTGTCCCCCTCTCACACAGAACACCAAAGGGACCTAAACCAGGGCATCCCTAACCCATCCCACTGGCAACCTACCAGCTGAGATGCACAGGGTGGATTGCCTGGCACCAAAGTGGCAGAGTCCAAGTCCTATTCTTAGTTAACTAAACCCATTAGAAAACTTGATGCCGTGCTGCCAAAACTGCTGTGCCCTTACACACATACTTTCCCTTTAAATAACACATGCAAGCGATTTAACGGCATGCAAACACAGGGGTGCCATTTAGGAAGTGCAGGGAGGGCAGTGCCCCCCCCCACATTGCAGGCCATTGTTGTTGTGCCACCCTCACAGCCCCTGGCTCAGCCACCACAGCCCCTCTGACCAGTTGTTGCCTCCCCCCATTGAAATCTGAAATGGCGCCCCTGTGCAAACATTTTAACAATTACATTTACTTCTCCAAGTAGTGGCTGCATAGGGCTGCACACTCTAAACTAATTAACCATTTTGCTACATAAATAGCACCAGAGTGCAGAGTCCCAACTGCTATTGGTACAGTAGAGGATGACAGTCTCCGCAAGAACTGAAGAAGTCCAGGATCCCCACCCCCCTTAAATGGCAGCACCCTGGTGCACAGTCCAATTCTGTTCTGGAAAGTAGAAGACATTGTTACTTACAAACAAGTATTTGCATAATAACACTCACTATTATTTATCATACAAAGTCTCTGCACCCACTTAAATAAAATAAACAGAAAAGGGTTAAGCTCACACATTTTGCTGTAGTCTCAGTCTCAAATCAGAGTCCTTCAGAAATAAAATCTTCAGGAGTGGGGGGATGACAGGTTATGGCAGGTGACTGAAATCCTTAGCTCCAAGCAAAACAGTAGCAGGGTAGAGGCTTGGTTGTAGCCTGACCAAGGGAGTCCACAACTTTCACATGGGCCTTATACCTTCTTCCCATCAGGTTCTGGATTAAGACACAGGTTTTAAACAAAGTCAGACCTTCCCAGGTATAGTGGGCACACTTGCTTTCACAATGTTCTGAATACGTGGGAGGGCATAATTCATGCTGTCTAGGCCTAGACAGTGTTTTTTACATATCTTATTCAGGGTACCCCAATAGCCCCAGTCTTGACAGTTTTCTTCAATGATGTCCCACAGTCTCTCAGGAAGGTAGGGGTAAACGTACTGAGGGTAATCACACCAGAGCTTCTTTCTGATAATGAGCTCTGCTTGGCTCCATTCTGGGAGTTGTCTTACACAAGAACAAGGGGCCTGCCCATCTGGCAGCCGCACCCCCTTCCCATACTTCCTTACATTGGGGTCCCCATTAGTTATGTCCTCTTAAATCTCTCTGCAATGCCAGCACTTATCAGCCAAACTAGGACGGTCTTTCCTTGGCATGACATTCAGGGACTCGTGCTCAGTAGGTATGTTCCTCTCTAAATCACCATCGCTGACATGGCTGGCTCCCTCAAACAACAACAGGCCACTTGCCACCTCTCTAGGCTTTTCCGAGGTGGACAAGGGAGGGTATACCGTTATTTCCATGAAACCCTGACAGCGAAACCATTACAGCGACACAATCCGTTCAACATCCACAGTGTCAAATAGGTTGTCGGAGTGCTGTATGGATACAGTGACTCCTGGAATTGTCCGCTTTCCCCATTAATATGCCCTCCCTCCCCCCTGTAGTTGATTATATATAAGTCCATGGGGTGCAAGGGACAAAGCCCCCATAAACAGTCAAAATGTGCCCTGGTGCATGGGGTGCTGTGGCGGTCAGTCGACACATTTGCCAGGTGATGTCATCGCTGGCAGCAAATTTGTGTTGCTGTAGTGCCCACCGACAACTTTTTTTTCAAAGAGACTTGGTAGAACCATGAGGGAGTAGGGGAGATGTCCGGCTTCCAAACCAATTTATCCACTGTTGCTGCAGCTATACCAGAAAGCTCAGCGGGTCCAGGGTGAGCTGGCTCTTCAAAATCCCTTGGGGTCAGAAGTCTGATTTGTGCACCTCACCCATGATCACATCCAGGGCTGGAGGGTAGAAGGGTTTCTAAAGGTGCTTCAGTTTTCATCATAGCCTTCCCATCAGGTCTGTCAGCTTCACTTGTTGGCTTAGCTGCTGTAGGCTTCGCATCTAAACCAGGTCTCTTGGCTTCACCTGAAGGGTTTGTGGCTGTAGGCTTCACTGCTAAATCCTCTCAGTTTCACTTGAAGGCCTTGTTACATAGATACATAGGTGTTGGAGGCAGATAAGGGTGTTTCGCCCATCTAGTCTGCCCATTAGTGTTAATGTTGTTGCTGACACTGGACGAGCTTCAGCAGCAGGAATAGATGCAGCAGCAGTCATCAGCTCATCTCATTCATCCAAAGCAGATTCTGTAGAGGTGATGGAACCTCCAAGCCCACTCAGCCAGCAGAAGTACTGGGGAATATATACACGTTGGGGGGGGGTTCTGTTGGCATGTTGCACAGATAGGCTGAAGAGTCACCCCCTGACCTTCAGACTGACAGAAGACACATTTTGCCCATGGGGAACACTCAACCATGCTCCACAACCGTTTTAGCATTGCCACTGGTCCCGTGTCTTCTGTGGCTTTAGGAGCAGTTGCCATAGCTCTGGTTCCACTGGAACAGTAGAAACATTTAATTTTATAACTGAAGATCACTCAGAGGCACACCAACTTCAATTCAGTTCTCTGCTGTGAAGCCTCTCCTCACACACAGTTCCACAGACACCAACATTTGTCAGTGGCTCAGTAGGTAGCACACTCGCCTCTGAGGCTGGGAGATCAGAGGGCTGTGGGTTCATTTCCCACACCTGGCACTTGGGTTAATATCCCAGTACTGACACTGTAGTGCAGCATGAGAGGGGTGCTGCACTTCTGCGGTGCCATCTTTCAGATGAGACGTTAAACCGAGGTCCCATCTGCCTGGATTGGTGGTAGTTCAGGGGGATGTTAAAGATCCCATGGCACTTAGCAAAAGAGTAAGGAATTTCCCCGGTGTCCTGGCCAAATTTCTCTCATTCACTAAAAATACCACCAACAGCTTAATCTAGTTCAAGGTCAGTTGGAATTCATCTGTATCCCCCTCCCCTGGGTCGTGCCTGAAAATAGGCAGGATTTGTCTTGTGCACTTACCCGGTCTACAAAAACTAACTAAATAAATAAATAAAAACATGCTAGCCAGCCAAGCACTGTCTAATTAGATCTTACCCCAAGGGCAATCTGCATACCACTCACATGTCTTGATATTGCAGCCAACTGAACTCCTACACTTCCAGGCACCACAGTGCACCCAAAAGGTGCAGAATTATACATGGCACCATTTTGTCCATTTTGGCTGTCCAATAACAGTAAAACTTTATATATAACCTACGATGGTCCAGCACTGGTAATGCTGGTGCTCAGCAACAATATTTAAATCACTGTTAATAGGCAGCTGCACTCACCAAGCCCCAGGGTTCTTAAAAGGAAAAAGACAAGGAACCTGCCCAATTCAGCGAGTTCATTTTATTGTCAGCCATAGCGTGGAACCAAAAAAGGAACGATTGCAGTGCATGCACACTTCCTGCTTATGTATCGCCCCCTCTACAGGGCTTCCTCAGAGCTATTCAACCTTCATTGCATAGGTGTTTAAATACTATTTCATTTATATGTCACATGTCATCTAACCAATGTGAATTGCAACTTCATTAAGTTGCAACAATCCAACCTAAAGTGTTTTATCACCAGTGTTAGTACATGAAATGTGAATAAAATAAAAAACCCTTATTGATTTTACATTTTACACAAACGTTTGCTTTTAACATTCAACAAGTAATATTTTGCTTGCTTTCAATGGAACTGTATATTTATTCCTCATGTGTCCCAGCTTTCCAGTAGAGGACACCCTGTAAAACGTACAGAATAAAAAATGTATTACAAATAAGCATAATATTCCACATATGTATATATAATTCAATATAGTAAATACAGTATACACACAAGATGTCACAGTTTTGATCCATAGATATATGTATGAACATCCAGCAGACAAAAATAACAAAATTGGGGTAGGAAGGAGGGGAGGAGGGAAGGGGTAGAGAAAAAGGAGGAAGGAAAAGAAAAGAAAGAAAACAAAAAAGGAGAAAGGGAAGGAACAGAGAAGGAATGAGACAGCTTAAGGGAGAATGGATGTTCATATTTTATTTCTTTTTAAGAGGAAAGGTGAAATTTCAAACTTTCCATTCATTTCAGGATATTTTAAAGCTCCAGTTTTATATATCCAATTCTGTTTGTGGCAATTCAGTATATTATCACTATCCCCTCCTCTTCTGTTACATGGTATACTTTCGATGCCAGAAAATGAAATTTTATGTTGTATTTTTGATTGTCCATGAATATGTGCAGCAATTGCATAAGATAAAGATTTATTCTTAATTGCATACACATGTTCATATATCCAGAACTTCAGCTTACGCTTTGTCCTACCCACATTCTAGCAACTGCATGAACATGATAACAAATAAATAACTCTCCGAGTTAGTTAATCATGCCTTTAATTTTCTCTGTGTTGCCTGACATTGGGTTAACAAAGCTTGTTTGTTTTTTCATGTACTGGCATACTTTACAAAAGCCACATGGTTTATTGCCCCATTTTTCTTTTTGTCCCATTTCTTTTATAGGCTTGTAACTATGGACCAACTGGTCCCTCTAGTTTTTAATTTTTGTCTGCTGGATGTTCATACATATAACTACGGATCAAAACTGTGACATCTTTTTCTTTTTAAGAACCCTGGGGTTTGGTGAGTGTGGCTGCCTATTAATAGTGAATAGTAAAACTTTGTAAAGGGACAAAGACTTTGCACCCAGCAGTTCCAAATACACATTTTCAGCCATGGCATCCACAAACAGGATCCTGGATGAGCCCCAGCATTTGTAATCACTGCTCCTGCTGTCTAGGGGCATCCAGATGATAAACTTGGGGAGGGGGCTACAACAGTAGAAACAAGTACAGGTCCAGAAAAATGGCAGTCCTTTAGACCACCCACAGTCACACACTACACACCCTTCTCCTTGTTTTCCCTCTCCCTTCCCCAGTCCAATATACAATTTTTAAGCTGGCTCAGTGTCCACTGCCTATAGACTGCCCTCATAGCTGCCTACGAAGCCACTAGTTATTTTTATGTTGCTTGCACGCATGTGCAAGGAACATAGTGCCATCATCCAAGTTTTCAGAAGTGTAGCAGCCCTCTTCCAATTCATTCAGTGTGTTTGCAGGCGCGGCCGCAGTTCTCCAATGGCTGCTGGAGCTGTCTATGACAGCATTCGAAAATGCAGTGGAGTACAGTTGAAAGGGGGAGCTATGCTTCAGTGAGCAGCAGTAAGATATTGCCTGCTCATGCACGCTCCCCCTACACACACACACACACACGCGCATACTGCATGCTCGCCTCCCAATGCACACACTGTATAGCTGATGGGGGTGCCCAATCCCCCATTGGCTGTGCTGCGCTCCTCCCCCAAACAGAGTTCCACATGCCACGCTGGGTGCCCACCCCAGTGTGGCTACACATCGTATAGCCGACGGGGGTGCCCAATCCCCCGTCGGCTCCACTGTCCCCCCCAGAGAGTACAGGGTGCCATGCTGGGAGCCCACCCCAGTGTGGCAACAGATGCTATCACCGACGGGGTGCCCAATCCCCTGTCAGCTCCATGCCCCCAAACAGCCATCCTTGGCACCACACTGAGGCCACCCCAAGCGTAGCAAGCGTCAGCGTCGTCATCCTTTTTTAAAAAAGCCCTGAAACACTAAACGGTCCCTAGCTGTCTCTGCCCCCACCCGTGCCCACCCACTGCGCACCCTGCCTCCCCACTCCCCCACCCCATACTTACCTCCGGACTCCAGCGCAATGATCCTTGGTGGACCGGGAACACGTCTGCACTCTTCAAAAACCGACCGCGAACTGAGGAAATGCCGGTAAGCTGTATAATGTAGTAAATAGGTTTTTTTCAACTTTGCTGCATATCTCAGGCATTTTTTTGAATTTTTGTACCAAATTTTCAACATGGGGTTTTTGGGACCCCTTCTCATGAATGCTCTCACTGTCATAGCATTAATTGGGCCCGAAGGGTGATTTCGCAGTCACTGCATGAAATCACCTTTCAGCACTGATTAACGAAATGACACTGCCAGTGTTCATAAGGAGGGCTTTCAAAAAGCTTATGCTGAAAATTTGGTGGAAAAATTCCTAAAAATGACTGTTTTACAAGTGTTCGTTGTGCAGTTCCTATGCACGCTCGTAAGTTCACGAATTTTCAATATTTTCACTCCAGATTTTCAACATTGTCATTTTACCACACCTCCTTATGAGCAGTACAGCTGTCATTTTTCACATCTTGCCCAAAACGTATTTCCGCCCATGTAGCGCACAATAGCACAGTCGGTGTACGAAATCACTGTATGGGACACATTAAGAAAATCACAGTGACACTGTTCATGAGCAGAGGTCTTAAAATGGCTATTTTGAAAATTTGGTAAAAAAAATCCTAAAAATGACTGTTTTACGAGCCTGCATTGCGCGGTTCCTATGCACGCTCATAAGTTTGCAAATTTTCAATATTTGCACTCCACTGACTTCCCAAATACCTACACAGCACATACATTGATTTCGCACACCGACTGTGCCATTATGCACTACATGGGCGGAAACACGTTTTGGATGAAATGTGAAAAATGACAGTTGTACTGCTCAAAAGGAGGTGTGGTAAAATGGTAATGCTGAATATCTGGAGTGAAAATATTGAAAATTCACGAACTTACGAGGATGCGTAGGAACTGCGCAATGCACGCTCATAAAACAGTCATTTTTAAGAATTTTTTCACCAAATTTTCAACATAGACTTTTTGAGAGCCCACCTTATGAACACTGGCAGTGTCGATTGGGTTAATTGGTCCGAAGGTGATTTCACGAGGACTGGGAAATCACCCTTCGCCCGATTAATGCCATGACAGTGCAAGAATTCATGAGGGGGTCCAAAACCCCATGTTGAAAATTTGGCTCAAAATTCCAAAATGCATGAGATATGCAGCAAAGTTGAAAAACTCTATTCATAACATTATACAGCTTACCAGCATTTCCTCAGTTCACGGTCCGGCTTTGAAGATATGCAGGCGTGTTCCTGGTCCATCAAGATCATCGCACTCCAGGTCCAGAGGTAGTGGCACGGGGTGAGGGGGTGGGGAGGGGGTGCGCAGTGGTGGGTGCGGTTGTGGGGCAGGGGACTACGAGGAACTTTTTTGTTTACAGGTTTACTTTTTTTTTTTATTAATATGACGCGGGATGTTTGCCACTCTGAGGTGGGCTCCCAGCATGGCAGCTGGAAAGGCTGTTTGAGGGGGCTGGAGCCGATGGGGGATTGGGCACCCCCGCCAGCCATAACAAGCTTTGCCACGCTGGGGTGGGCTCCCAGTGTGGCACCTGGAAAGCGTTCGGGGAGGGCTTGCAGCCATGGAGCCGGCCTAGGATTGGGCACCTCCGTCGGCTATAACAAGCTTTGCCACGCTGGGGTGGGCTCCCAGCATGGCACCTGGAAACTTTTGGAAGTGCTGCAGCCGGTGAGAGTTGGGAACCCCACTCGGCCATACAGTGTGTGCGTGGAGGCATCAGCACATAGTATGCATGCTTGCCTGTGTTGGGGGGGAGAGCTCTGCTCACTGAAGCGGAGCTCTCCCTTTCAACTGTACGATCACTGCATTTTCAACTGCTGTCATAGACAGCTGCAGCAGTGATTGTGGAACTGGGGCCGCACCTGCAAACACACTGACTGAATTGGAAGACAGGTGCCACACCTCCAAAAACTCGGATGATGGCACTATGTTTCTTGCACATGCATGCAAGCAACATAAAAATGCAGTGCCGTACAGTTGAAAGGGAGAGCTCTGCTTCAGTGAGCAGCGCTAAGATAGTGTTGATTAGCATATTGCCGGCAATCCTGCTTGTCTGTCAGCTCAATTAACCCCCTCAAAAGAAACAGACTTCCAGTTGCCATGCTGGGAGCCCACCCCAGCGTGGCACATGTCTGTATGTGCTGACAGGGTAGCCCAACCCCCGTCAGGTCCACTGTCCCCCCAAAACTTCTAGCTGCCACACTGGAAGCCCACCCCAGTGTGGCACAATCCCATGTCGTCCTCCTAAAAAGAAAACAAACACCTGAAAAGTAAAAAACGGTCCTTCGTTGATTGTCTTGCCCCCATCCCACACCCACCCTCTGCGCATCCACCTCCCCACACCCCCATCTCACCCTATACTTACCTCTGGAGGCTGGCGAGATGATCTTCAGTTGACAGGGAACATGTCTGCACTCTTCAAAGCCGACCGCAAACTGAAGAAATACCGGTAAGCTGTATAATGGAATAAATAGATTTTTTTTCAGCTTTGATGCATATCTCAGGCATTTTTTGGAATTTTGGCACCAAATTTTCCACATGGGTTTTTGAGACTCCTCCTCATGAATTCTGGCACTGTCATGGTGTTAATCAACCCCGAAAGGTGATTTCGCTATCACTGTGCGGAACCATCTTTCGGGACCAATTTACAAAATGACTGTGGCACAGTTCATGAGGTAGGCCCCCAAAAACCCTATGTTGAAAATGTGGTGAAAAAATTCAAAATGACTGATTTACGAGCGTGCATTGCGCAGTTCCTACGCACGCTCGTAAGTTCATGAATTTTTAATATTTTCACTCCAGATTTTCAACATTGCCATTTTACCACACCTCCTTATGAGCAGTACAGCTGTCATTTTTCACATCTTGCCCAAAATGTGTTTCCGCACTTGTAGCGCACAATGGAGCAGTCGGTGTGTGAAATCAATGTTCGAGACAGATTAAGAAAATCACAGTGACACTGTTCATAAGCAGAGATCTTAAAATGGCTATGTTGAAAATTTGGTGACAAAAGTCCATAAAATGACTGTGTTATGAGCGAGCATTGCGCTGTTTCAACGCACCCTCGTAAGTTCATAAATTTGTATCCAGTGCAGAAATGCGTGGTCGCTGTGGGAAATCACTATTTGGGACAGATTAAGAAAATCACAGTGACACTGTTCATGAGTGGAGGTCCCAAAATGCCTGTGTTGACAATCTGCTGTAAAAAATCCCCAAACTAATTACATTATGGGTGTGCATTGCACAGTTTCTATGCACGCTCGTGACTTCACCAGTTTCTTAAATATTTTCACTGCAGATTTTCAACATTGCCATTTTTTACACTTCCCCATGAACAGTACAGCTGTCACTTTTCACATTCTGTTCGAAATGTGTTTTTACACCTGTGGTGCCAAATGCCATAGTCGCTGTGCAAAAGCAGCTTTCGGCTAACAAACTGATATCGCCACTGTTCATGAGGTGGTGGTGGATCACAAAAAACCACGTTGAAAATTTGGAGTGAAAATACCAACAAACGCCTGAGGCATTAGGGTTTCCGACCATAATGCCCCACCCTGTAGAGACTGACAGGCATCAGGGGTGTGACTTGGGATTGTCGCCTGTAATGCTCATACCATTCCACTCCCACCCACACCCTGCAGCCAGTGAGAGGCATCAAGGTGTGTCTTGGACTCTTCATCCCTAAAGTTCACCCCTTTGTCCTATACAGCACCCATCTCACCATATTTCCTGATGGAATGGGGTGAACATAAGGGCCAAAGACCCCAAGGCACACCGTGACACTTGTCGTGTCTGCAGGGTAGGGTGTGGTGAAATGGCGTGGCTGTTATGCCTGTCGACCCAAAGACACACCCCAATGCCTGTCAGTATCTGCAGGGTGGTGGTGGGGTTGGTTTCAGTTCAATACTTCACTGCAATTCCTATTATGCAGCTCTGTAACTCCTACACTACCAATGCCAATGCCAGCAAGCAAACATTCGTATCGACAAATGCTTGTTTTGTATTGACAGCACAGCAATGAAATTGCCACTGATAATGTGTCTTTAGACCAGGTCTGCAGTTCCAAACCAGGCCAACTCAGTAAGTCAGGTCGAGCAACGAAAGGCTACGTGTGCTGGAGCTGAGTTGAGTCAGCCTGGTTCAGGATGGTCTGATAGAGCAACAGCTGTTTTGTCCACCCCTGCTCTGGACTAACTCTTTCTGAAAAGGTTATGGAAGTGCTTAATGGTTCCAGGAATCCAGCAACAAGGAACATCTACACCTCAAAGTGGAAAGTCCATCACAAGTGAGTCTGGCTTCAATATTGGACTACCTAGTCCACCTGCAATCCCTGGGCCTCAGGCTGTCAACCCTGAAGGTTCATCCAGCAACAGTGGTGCCATACACCTCAGCTGACAGTTAGGTCAGTGGCCTCACAACCCATTTTTGAAACATTCTTTAAAGGTCTTAATCACTGGTACCTTCCAGTAAGGGATCCTGTCCCTCCATGGGACCAGGATCTGTATATTGCCCAGCTGATGAAGGCTCCTTTCAAGCCTAAGGATACTGCTACTCTGAAGTATGTCACCTGGAAAAATGTTTTTCTGGTGGCAGTGATATCTGTCAGGAGGGTGAGCAAGCTGCAAGCCCTCGGCACAGATACTAACTATATCATATTCCACAGGGACAAGTGTGATGGTTCTGCTCTGGTAGACTTCTTGGTTCTTCACTCTGAGATGTGGATGTAACTGTCTTACTACCAGCACCAGTGTCACTCCCCAAAAGATGTTGTAATGGGGGTGACACTCTAGGTTACTAGGTGGGTAGATGGAGGCCTCTGACAAGGAGCGGCAGGAGTCATACACAGAGGTCCAATGAAACAAAGATGTTTATTTGATAGGAAGAAAAGGAGGACATGGTCATACAGGAAAACACCAACGGCAAAAATGACAGGGAGTATGGACAGCATCGTTATCTATACAGTAAAATTGTAAGCAGATAAACAAAACAACAGATACTATTTCCTGTGCTATAATCATATCAGCTAAACGATTGCTAAACAAGGATCCTATAACTCTAATAGTTACCCCTCAGTCTAAGGCCACTTAAGCAATAAGGCATGACCAGGGGTTAGATTAACAGTCTGTTAATCACCATCTAGGGGTGCCATATTGCCCCTAGGGGGTGATTAACTGATTGTTAATCTAACTCCTGGGAGTACCGTATTACTATTATAAAAAATTATTTCAAAAGAAGTGTTAAAAGTATACTTTTTAAATGTTTTCCTCATTTAGAGGGAGATTTTTAATAAAATAGTTCTTCTACCAGCGGTTTAAGAATGCAGGTTCAGAATCAGAATGTATCATTCCAGTCATTCAGCAGTGCTAGAGGATGGAATGCTGACAGGAAGAATCCATGTACCATGGTGATCAAACTGTATATGACAGTATAACAGGGATTAATGTAAGGCTGTTGAAATCCTAACAGCCATTTTGGAATGACATAAAAGGGACATGGCTTTCATCCTCGGAGATTTTAGCTAAGTTGGAAATACCGGACTCTAATATTTTTAAAATTTTCCAGCTACGCCACTTGCTTGTGAAGACCATAGGGGTGATGCCCCAGCTATCTCAGTGCCTGCCTTTTGGTCGGAACTGGTCCAAATGGCGGGCCTCCCACATGCTGTATTGAGAATTTTCAATGCCTTATATGACTCGATTTATCCCGAACCCTTCGGACCCTCTGGTTACTGGGCCCTGCTTCTCCCTGAGATATCCATTAACTGGGTGAAGCTCTGCCAAGTGTGCCACCAATTTATTACACAAGATAGGCTCCGGCTCATGCAATTTCAGATTTTGCACAATTTATACTACACACCTCAAAAAATGGCCAAATTTGGTTTCGTTTCCTCTTCTAGCTGTATAAGGTGTGCCCAGGGGGAGGGTAATTTATTACACATCTTCTGGCTTTTCCCCAAGATAGCTCCTTTATGGTCGCAAATTAAACAAAGAGTAGATCCCCTATTGGGTCTTAATGATCTGTTTTTGGTAAGAATTTGCCTCTTAGGAGACTACTCTGAAATCCCAGTAACTATTCGTAAATACCATATGGCTCTAATATCCATGTCAGTTAAAAAACTAACACTTAGACATTGGAAAGATAGTGAGGAGATATCATTAGCAGTGTCAGTGGCTCAGTAGGTAGCACACTCGCCTCTGAGGCCGGGAGATCAGAGGGCTGTGGGTTCAGTTCCCACATCTGGCACTTGGGTTAATATCCCAGTACTGACGCTGTAGTGCAGCATGAGAGGGGTGCTGCACTTCTGAGGTGCCGTCTTTCGGATGAGACGTTAAACCGAGGTCCCATCTGCCTGGATTGGTGGTAGTTCAGGTGGATGTTAAAGATCCTATGGCACTTTATCGAAAGAGTAGGGGAATTTCCCCGGTGTCCTGGCCAAATTTCCCTCTTTCACTAAAAATACCACCAACAGCTTAATCTAGTTCAAGGTCAGTTGGCATTCATCTGTATCCCCCTCCCCCGGGTCGTGCCTGAAAATAAGCAGGATTTGTCTAGTGTACTTACCCGGTCAACAAAAGCTAAATAAATAAATAAATAAATATGCGGAATGGCTGAGGGAATTCCTGGCTAATCTTAGAGTTGAGAAAATGATTGCCAGTCTTCGGAATAGAATGAATAAATTTAACCAAATCTGGGCCCCATTACTAACTCTTTATTCTCTCCAAACTACGAGATGAATGGGCTTACGGTTGTATTGATACGGATTGATCAAGTTTTAGTCATGCAAACCTGGGAGGAGGGGAGGTTGGGGGGAGGGATATTATATATTTTCGATAATTAAAGTGTTGTTTTACGTTGGGGGGATGAGGGTTAGGGGGACGGGGAGGAGACAAATGTTTTATCCCAGTAATTTCTAAATCCACTTTATGTATCTTGTAATGTGTTATTTGTTTTATGTTGAAATTTCAATAAACTTTGAATGGAAATCCTAACAGCCAATCAGAGTGCAGCATTTCTGAGACCCTTTTTATGGTATATATTAATCTCTACCCTTAGCGCTTGTATTGTGTCACCATGAAACAATTATTAGCCCTCAAAGGGCTCTTGCAGCATTGGATTGTACAATACAGTTGCAACCATTAGAATCTATAAGGAACATAAGCGTCCACTGCCAGCAGGAATCTTCGTGTGCATAGCTGAGGATGAAATGAAGAGAACAGAGGGAATGAAGGAGGGGAAATCCTACAAAGCACAACACTGGTACTGTGGTACAGGCCTAGGTGAGGCCACTGAGATAATGAGAGATTTGTAAACAGACCATAGGTTCATCGGCATAAAGCTCACTCTCATAGACTGCCAGTATAGGGGAATGTACTGAACTAGTTCCTGGATCAAGCTTGCTGGTAGGCTGCCAGAACACAGATGGGCACAAAAGAGCAAGCCTCTGGCACAAACCCGTGGGGGCTGCCAGAGCACAGAAAAGCTGCAGAAGATTCATGGGCACAAAACACACTGGAGGACTGCCAAGGATGAAACAAGCTACTGGAGATTCTTTGGCATAGAATCCACTGGAGGGTTGCCAAGGACAAGATGAACTACTGGAGATTCTTCGGCACAGAACCCACTGGAGGGCTGCTAGGGACAAGATGAGCTACTGGAGATTCTTCAGCACAGAACCCACTGCAGGGCTGCTAAGGACAAGATGAGCTACTGGAGATTCTTTGGCACAGAACCCACTGCAGGGCTGCTAGGGACAAGATGAGTTACTGGAGAGTCTTTGGCACGGAACCCACTGGAGGGCTGCTAGGGACAAGATGAGCTACTGGAGAGTCTTCAGCACAGAACCAACTGCAGGGCTGCTAAGGACAAGATGAGCTACTGAAGATTTTTTGGCATGGAACCCACTAGAGGGCTGCTAAGGACAAGATGAGCTACTGGAGATTCTTCGGCACAGAACCCACTGCAGGGCTGCTAAGGACAAGATGAGCTACTGGAGACTCTTTGGCATGGAACCCACTGGAGGGCTGCTAAGGACAAGATGAGCTCCTGGAGATTCTTTGGCACATAACCCACTGGAGGGCTGCTAAGGACAAGATGAGCTACTGGAGACTCTTTGGCATGGAACCCACTGGAGGGCTGCTAAGGACAAGATGAGCTACTGGAGATTCTTCAGCACAGAACCCACTGGAGGGCTGCTAAGGACAAGATGAGCTACTGGATATTCTTTGGCACAGAACCCACTGGAGGGCTGCTAAGGACAAGATAAGCTACTAGAGATTCTTTGGCACAGAACCCACTGCAGGGCTGCTAAGGACAAGATGAGCTACTGGAAACTCTTTGGCATGGAACCCAATGGAGGGCTGCCAAGGATAAGATGAGCTACTGGAGAGTCTGTGGCACAGAACTCACTGGAGGGCTGCCAAGAAAAAGATGAGCAACTGGAGATTCTTTGGCACAGAACCCACTGGAGGGCTGCCAAGGACAAGATGAGCTACTAGAGATTCTTTGGCACAGAACCCACTGGAGGGCTGCCAAGGAGAAGATGAGCTGCTAAAGGGAATGTCTTGTGCAAGCAGGAATGAGTAAGGAAACAGGATGAAGAAAGGGACACCTAAAAGAGAAGAAAAATAACAAACAGGATGTAGCAAGATGGATGGAGACAGAAGATCATGAAGTGTCCAGAGCAAGAACCAGGAAGAAACAAAAAATGGAGGCTGCAAATCATACTGGGATTCAATGGACTACGGTCAGCGGCAAATGACAAGGGCACTTCACTGCAGTTCTTTAAGGACAAGTATACTCTGGGTGAAGATGATTATGACCAAGATCACAGGCATGGAAACTGGAAGATGATGGTGAAGAGTGAAGCTGGAGGATCTCTGTCAGGAAGGATGGAGATTGATTCCATGGAGACACGGTTGCAGACAGGACTTGCAGTGCAGTATCGCGGCAGAAGACTGAGTACATGCACACAAGTCTTTAGCAATTGAGACTGGTTGATGCACTTGAGATCTGCACTGGGGAGATTCAGCAGTGCCCGGGGCAATTGTGCGGTTGCAGGAGTAATTTGCCAGAAGCAGGGCAAAAAATTCAGTGCAGGGCAATTGTTTGATGCTTGGGCAATTTGCCATGAGCAGGGGCAAATAGCTTACTTCAGGGCAATTAAGCAATTTTGGCAGTCCAGAAAATCATCCAACAACAAAGCAGTCTTGGTACCTTGCAATCAGCAGAACAATTCAGATGCTTGCATTCAGTAAACAATTCAACACATTGATAGTTAATAAACAGTACAAGTGGTTGTAGGTTTGTTGTCCACTGGATGCCCAATTGCCCTCTTAATCCAGTTGCCTTACTGCCTAATGAGTGGTACTAGCATATTTAAGGAGCTGCTAGACAGCTCCTGCCTCAGACATCCCTATGGAGCGGTCCAAAGGTGGGAAATATTTTAAAACCCTTTCCCCACCTATGTGACTGCAGTCGCTGTCCCACTATACAAACAGTAGATTAGACGAGGAGATCCCCAGAAACAGTTGTTTAAACCCTGGTCTGACTGAACCCCACTAAGTGTTAGGGACTAGGATGTAACAGGAAAATATGCAGGGAACCTGGGTCTGTGGAGCTCTCTGAATTTACTATGCCGGGCCCCTTTGCTGCTGGACCCCTACCTTCATGGGCCTCTTTAACTGATGGGCCTTGCTTGCTGGGCCCCTTGTATCTGACGGCATTCTCCTAACTGGGCCCCTTTAACTGGTAGGTCAGTCTGTAAAGTTCCTTTAAATTCTTGGGCCTGACCGAGGCCTTTTTGTCAATCACTACGGCCTGCCTCACCCTTACTCCACCCCGATATGAATATGTAAACAAGTCCCCCTATGGGCCTTTGGGCTAGGTCCCTCCTCTTGGGCATTGCTCCAACCTGAATATTAAAATATTTAAATTGACCCACCTCCCATCTGACCCACCAATCTGAGCACTAAAAAACATTTCCCAAATGTTAACTTTATATTTAACATGTTCCAGGTGGTCAGCACTCTTCACTGTGCTGCTGCCAACTCATCGCCCAGTCCCAGGGTGACAATGCTGCTCAGGGAGGAGAGTAGTTCTCTAACAGAGGGAGGGACAGCAGCAAGGGGAAGACGGGCAATGCCGTGGATGGCAGGGAGCCTCTTAAGGGCCAACAGCCTTCTTCTGTCGCAACGCGGCTCTTCAATACCATTGACAAGGGGCCTGACGACCACTTCATGGGGGCTAATAAAAATAAAAAAATGGGGCTAAACAGAGCCCACACCGGAGAGCAGGGGACGGGGTCATCTTCTCTTCAGTGAACCACCACACATTCACACTGCTACAAAGGGACTGAACAACAAACATGAACAGAAGTCTTCATTGGTGGAGCAGGAGCCAAAGTGCCCAGACAATCCCCGGGAAGGGCTTCAACTGACCAGAAAAGCTCTATGCATTACCATGTGGTTTCTGGCATCCTCCTCCTCCTCCTCTCAACACCAGTCCGAACTGGCAGGACAACCCATCTCTTTTCAAAAGTGGACGCTTCAGGTTCTAGTTCTAAACCCCGAGCCTAAGACCAAGCCACCAGTCATTTTTTTTAAACCAGGCACCACGCACCAGCCAGGGACAGCAGTCCCAATGCATGGGTGCCCATCCTCATGCTGCCTGCTCCGGGGGGGGGGGGTCGTGGAACAGAGCAGCAGGGAGCAAGAAGAACAACCTTTCCTTTTTTTATTTTAAACACTGCCCTACCTGATGTTTTCTTGGGGGGGGGGGCACTGACAGGGGTCCCTAACACACTGCCCTCTTTTTGCCCCCTAATGCCCATAAACACAGGGGACCCTGGGGCACTCCATTTATTTATTTAAGCACCCCTTTCTGTGGTGCCCTCACTTTGGGGCACTACACAAGGTAGTCCTAGGAACTAACAGAAAGTTCCTTCCTAAAGTGGGGTCTAAATTCCATCTAAATCAGTCAATTGCACTTCCCGTACTCTTTACAGCAAAATCCAGCTCAGGAAAACAGAAGCTCCACAGTCTGGATGTTACAAGAGCTCTGAGCTATTACTTGGACCACACAAAGGATGTAAGGTCAACAACACTAAGGTATTTGTCACCTATGGTGAGATAGGGAAGGGGAAACCAAAATACAAGAGAACCATTTTGCAGATAGTTTCCTGCATACAGTTCTGTTATGGCAAAGCTGGCAAGCTGCCACCTGAAGGCCTTAGGGCTCACTCCACAACAGGCACCTTTACCTCTGTGGCAGCATCAAGAGATGTTTCCCTTCAGGAAATCTGTATAACAGCTAACTAGAAAGTACTACTGCTTGGCTATTCAGTCCGGAAGAAATGCCAGCTTTGACACTGTTGTCTTGCAGAACCTTTTCCCCAAATAGGTTCTGTACCCGGCCTCCCAAGGTACTGGAATAGAGTCTGCAGTTGTTAAGCATAAGTGAGGGATTTCTGGGGTTTTAAAAAAAACAATACTCAGCATAGTAATGTTGTTTCTTCCAAAGGGATCCCTCACTATGCTTCACAATCCCAATCCCTACCTCCTCTTCTAGAACCTGGAAATGGTTCCACACAAGAATCAGCTCTTTCTGTTTCCTTGAGCATCAGTACCATATGGTTAATACTTAGTGGTCTAAGTTATAAAACTTCATCTCATTTTAAAATGTATTTGTTTATTTGTATAGGATTTTCATTACATTTTAAAATTGTTCTGGTTTTTGATATATATACTGTATATATTTGGTAGCCATATAACTAGTTTAGTGGTCACTGCTCACCCTATCTCTAGAAATAAATCTGCCATTAGAATGCAGGGGTGAGCATGACCACACAGCAGAGTTTTGAATTTCATTGTAAGATTCTCTAAAAAGCATAAAATTCTGAGGTCTGGGGCAGCTTATTCCAGGTGTATGATTTCAGTTGTTAAGCACAGTGAGGGATCCCTTTGGAAGAAACGACATTACTACGGTGAGTAACTTTTTTCTTTTTGACCACTCCTCAAGTTTCCCTAGATCCCTATGCATTCTTTCCACCTCCTCCTGATTGTCCATCCTATTGCAGATTGTTATCATCTGCAAAAAGGCATAACATACCTTTCAGTTCATCAATAATGTCACTCATAAAGACATTGAAGAGGACCAGTCCCAATTCTGAGCCCTGTGGCACCCTGCTAGTCACCGTTAACCACCACCCTCTAATACCTATTCATTAACCTGTTTCTAACCAAATGTACTTTGAATCCCACTCTTAGGCTGCTCAGTTTCTTAATGAGTCTCCTGTGCATCACAGTGTTAAAGGCCTTGCTAAAGTCCAGATAGGCCACATCTTCTGCCCTCCCCTGATCTATGTCCCTGATCACCCAGTCAAACAAATTAATCAGGTTCATCTGGCATGAGCCCCTACCCATGAATCCATGCTGAATTTGACCTTGCAGCCCAGTGTACAGCTGTTAGTCAAATTAATCAAAATCTAGGAGTTACAGAGTTACAGTATGCATAGGCTAAAGCAAAGGATCCCTTCTCCCTCCATTTGACCCTGGGGCAATCTTACTCCAAAATGATAATGACAAAGAAACAGGGAGGCTGAGCTCAGCTTACAATACAATCTGCTTCTTTGCCCTGTCTGCACCCTTCCGCATACACCCTTGCAAATTATTCTCTATACCTTGCAGTTTTTCTCCTCCACCACCCATAGATATTATTTTCTTGGATGCCTAATCAACAAATCCTTGCAATACACCAAGTTCTCTCCCCTATCTCAGCTCTGTATATGAAGGCCTGTCCTAGGAATCCAAGGTCCTCTGCCAATGCCTTCTGGCTGCTCTCACTACAAAAACCACTGTTTGTCATATGCACACCTATACTTTGAAATAACATCTGTAGCTTTCTGCACCTGTCCTCCAACTAATCCCACTTTAAATCACAACTCAGGGACCACCTATTACCCCAAAGTGTTTTCAGTGCCCCACTTGATGTATTGATTAAATGCATCTGCACCACAACATGTTGATTTGACTATGACATGCTAATCTGCTTATTTGGCTTGCACTTGCCACTTTGTTATGAAACTCTCATTTTGGCCTGTATATTACTTTTTAATAAAAACAAATGTGTCTCTGCATTATCTCATCTCCTTAGTTTTGCCTTTTAGTCACTTCATCACTGCTCTGCTGATGATAAATTGCTAACAAACATTAAAAAGGTCAAATTCATGCTTTTTGCCACATCTAGAAACAACTGTCTTTCCAAAATGAACTTGTACTACCCCTTTTGGATAGGAAATTGAGCAGATCAGTACATTCAAATATTTGGGAATACACCTAGATACAGTAGTGCACTTTCTTTCACAACTGGATATATTTATCATGTCATAAAAGCTGAAAATATTTGCCTAGGTTTATTTTACAAGAATAAGAAACGTAACAATTGCTACTAGAAAATGTGTTGTTCTTAATTTCTTACTATTATTAATAGACTATAGTTTAATTGTTTATTCTTATGTCAATGCTGGGGTAGCTCTTGGTGGTGCATGTTGCCCTTAAAAGGGCATGTTGTATTGATTTGGGCATAAATAATCACCTACATCACTATTCCTTTTATTTTTCTTTAGACTGGTTCACCCTGAATTGGCAATCTAAGTTTTTTACTACTATTTTTACAAAGAAGATACTGATGACCCATCTTCCATTATACATGTCTGAGATTTTTAAGTCTGACATCTAACATTTACATCACCAGGCTGGCGATGAATAAGAATCTTTCTCTACCCAGTTATATAACATCTCTGGGTCAAAAGTCTGTCAAGTTTTGAGCAAAGCTGTGGAATAGTTTATCAGCTAAAATCAATTCCATGTCAAAAATGTTCACCTTTGCAAGCATCCTGTGAGATCCTTCTATAAAAAGTGCATTACTTTTGATTGCTTCAGTGATGCTGTAATATTTATTTGACAAGTATACTTGTATTTCTTATGTATGTGTTTGACCAAGGACACCTCTGAAGAAGGGCACTTTATGTGACATGGGGTCTTTTCTGAAATCATTAAAATGAAATAATGGGGCACTGCTGAGCACCCAACATGGCGGCTGCTTAATTTTTGGCTCCTGACTAGTTGGTAATTAAAAGGCTAAAATTTTTATACACCATGACCAGATCAGTAATCTGAAATATTGGAGACCTGTCTCGGAAGTGCTGTAGAATATAATATGAGTCCTAAAAGAGATCACAGGCATGCTGCACAAAACCTGGATGCATTTTTCTCCTCATTGCAAACATTGAGAGGGGTAGGATCGGGGCCATCTTCCTCCACTGAATCAAATGTGAGTGAAACCCTGAATCCTCAGATTATGGCTCCTCTTCAAAAAATACAGGCAACTGGAGAAGAAACAAATCACTGATTAGCCGCAGTGGAGGCCCGTTTTACTGAAATTGATGACAGGGTGGGAGCACATGATGCAGACATTCTGGAGCTTAAATCCAAGAGAGAAACCCAGAGCACTAGGAATGCCACGTTCTTGTAAGATTTTACGTTTTTGAGGGCCAAAATTGAAGTGCTGGAAAATGTTCAGAGGCAGTCGAACATTCATATCGTGGGCTTCCCTCCAAGGTTTGCATCCACTGCAGAAATCTTGCCAGCTGTCAATAGACTGATCTTTACAGACCTAGCACTATTGCCTGATGATTCCGGGGCTACTGTTATTAAGGCCTTTGCCATCCCATTGCGATCCAGAAGAGGTCTGGGGAATAAGAGCCCTTTAACAGCTGTTGTCACTTTGTCTAATTCTGAGGCTCGTATATCTTTACTGCGTGCTGCAAGACTAAGGGGAGATACAATTTGGGAAGGCAGCAGAATAACCTTTTTTACGGATATTTCATCGCAGTTCCAAACAAGTAAAAAGGCATTACAGGTCACGAAGAAATTGTTCCTGGAGAATGGCATTGAGGCCCAGTTACTGTTTCCTGCGAAGCTCCAAGTTAAGCATGCGGGTAAGCAACATCTATTAACCGACCCCGAGGTGGCTACTGCATTGGCAAACACTCTGACAGAGGCCCAAAAAACAACATCTAAACTGGCGAACGCTTCAGATTCAGGTTCTGAATCAGACACAAATGACTGACTGTAATGCATTTAAATGGGACATCCTCCTTTTTGGCCATACTTACAGAGGACAACTCATCTTCTTTTCAAAATGGTGTTTCTGATTGAGACTTCCTGTCAAGGCTGTTTAGTCATGTTGTGTAAGCCATGTTGGTGATCTTAAAGTTTAATCCTGTTACTGAATTACCTGCCTAGTGAGGGATACCTTATCGTTTGGGGACTTTAACCCCACTCAATTTGTGAACTGATTGAACTCTCCTATCGATAACCTGTCTCCTTGTCAGTTAGCTGGTCTGACAATAATGCCAGGGGTGATATGCAACTTAATTGAGTCAAGGCAGTCTTTATAATCCCTGTTTAGTCTCCGCTCATTAGGATGTCTAGCCCTCCACCACCATTTAGGTCTCCTACGAGGGGCAGAAATAATGGTAAAGTGTTGGTGTGATATATATATATATATATATATATAGGTGAGAGTGTTATAGCCTATGTTATTATCTAGCCAGTGAGTTATTCCTACAATAACTAATTGTTGTGGATCACATGGTAGGACTGAATATTTAATACTATATACTCCTGTGAATAATATTCTGTACCTGGATATGATGTACGACGTATGTCTCCTAATGTGATGTTTGCTATATGGTATATGCTGTATTATATATAATCCACAAATAAAAAATAAAAAAAAATGAAATAATATTGCTTGTGCGCATAGCATCATCAAGGCATGATTCTCAGAAGGATTAGTACAGCTTTATTTTGCCTTGCTGTGGCTTCTACTGTGGCACAGCAACTCAGGATTGGATGCTGCTTCACCACAACATAGCAATAATTGGAGATTTGTGTCCTAACACATGAGTGAAATAGTGAAGGAGTGGAATAGATATTCTAAGGCATCAGCAGGCTTCTGCAGGTTGGCCACAGTCAGCAGAACATTCTGCAGGGGAAGACAAGAGACAAGGTAAGATAAATCCTAGCTTTGCATACACATGCCCTAATAGAGACAAGGTAGATAGCTACAGGTGGTGGGTTAAGTGCAAAGAGTAAACACTGCAGGACTTAAGAACATATGAATATATGAAATTTGCCAGCAGATAAAGGCCTGGTGGTCTATCAAGTCTGCTTAAATGTGCAGCTAGCACCCCTTATTCTACACCTACCCCTCACTCCCACCCTTCTACTCCCTTGACCCTACCCTTGCCCTGTCCCAGCTCCTTTTGAAGCAGTCCACTGTTCTACTCGATACCACTTCAACCAGTAATGCATTCCACCCGGCTACCACTCTGTCCATAAAAAAGTGTCTCCTTATCTCCCTCCTGAACCTTCCTCCCTCCAGTCTCATATAATGGTCCTGAGTGTCCCTTTCCTCTCTTACTTTGAACAACCCCTTCATACCTGTCTTGTTTATTCCTTTCATGCACTTGAAGGTTTCAATCATATCCCCCCTGTCCTGCCTCTCCTCCAGCGAGTACATGTTCAACTCCGCAGCCTCCTCTTGTATGGTAAGTCCCCAAGCCCCTTGATCATCATTGTCACCCTGTACTGCACCCCTTCCAGTAACTTAATGTCCCTCTTCAGATACGGGTGCCAGTACTGCATGCAGTACTCCAGGTGCAGCCTAACTAATGATCTATACAGTGGCAGAATCACCTCTCCCCTCCTCAAGGATATACCCCTTGCAATATAACCCAGCATTTTGTTGGCCTTTGCAACTACCTTCCTACATTGTGCTGAGTTTTTAATTGACCCTGTAATGAGCACCCCCATATCCTTCTCCTCTGTCTCAGCTAGCTGTACTCCCCCCAGCAGATAACTCCTCCTTGTGTTTTTCACCCCAAAATGCAGCAACATGCACTTTTTGGCATTGAACTCCAGTTGCCAGGTGTCCAACAAGGTCTCCAGCTTTGACAGATCATCCTGCAACCCCTGTCATCCCCCTAGGTCATCCACCACTACTCCCAACTTGGTGTCATCAGCAAACAGACTGGTCTTGCTCTTGATGCCCAATGATATGTCTGCAATGAATATCCCAAACAACACTGTTCCCAACACCAAGCCCTGCAGAACACAGCTCATCACTACCCTTGGGGATGAGAGCTCCCCACCCACCACCACCCTCTGTTGCCTTCTCTGAAGCCAGTTCCCTACTCATCTCACCAGGTTTGCACCCGCCCCTGTGCCTTCTAACTTACTTCTCAACCTCCCATGCTGCACTGAGTAGAATGCCTTACTGAAGTCCAGGTACAGGACATGCACTGCATGGCTCCCATCCAATTGCCTAGTTACCCAGTCATAGATCTCCACCAGGTTGGTTTGGCAGGATCTGCCACTTATGAAGCCATGCTGTCTGCTGTCCTCTAGCCCTTTGGCCTCCAGGAGGGCCATCAGCCTCTCCTTCAGGATAGTCTCCATCAGTTTACCCACGATGAATGTGAGGCTCACCAGTCTGTTGTTCCCCGGTTCATCCTTGGGGCCGCTCTTGTTGAGGGACACTACATGAGCCATCCTCCAATCCTGAGGTACATATCTTGAGTGTAGTGAGGCATTGAATAGGTCTGCCAAAGTTCCCACCAGCACCTCTGCCAGCTCCTTCAGTACCCCTGGGTGGATGCCATCTGAGCCTGTTGCCTTGTCCACCCTCAGTGCCCCTCAAACCTTCCAGAATCCTGCCCTCCATGATTTCCCCATCTGTCACCCCTCTTCTCTGTTTCTGACCTCCCTCTCCCCTTGTGTATCACCCCCCCTCCTTAGTAAATATCAAGCAGAAGTAATGGTTTAGTGCTTCTACCTTATCACCCCCTGCTTCTACCCACCCCCCCTTCCTAATCTTTATTATGTGGTCCTTACAGCATCTTTTCTCCCTGATATATCTGAAGAGGTCCTTCTTTCCCTTCCTAATGCCTGCACCAGTCTGAGCTCCATAGATGCCTTGGCTGCCCTTACTGCTCTTGTCACATCCTGGGACTTAGTTACAGATAGTTACCAACAGAGGGAAAACAGGAGACACCCTATCTGGGTTAAGGTGACTTAGCCAGTTCAGGTAAGGAAGGTAGGGAAAGAAGGTTAAAAGGCAGAGTAAGGAGACAGTGGGGTACTGTGAAGGGTTCTGCTCACAAAAGTACTGATAGACGGAAAAGCAGGTAACACCCTAGCAAGGGTAGGATAATAAACCAAATATACAAATAGAGAAAGGAAAAGAAGGAAGGAAAAGGGTATAGGAAAGAGGCAGAAGGGGACAGGCTAAGTTCAGCAGTAATAAAGGCAAAGCAAGTAAACAACATGGGAATGGTGCAGTGTAACAGGTGTGGAGCTGCAGTCTTTTGGGACACCTTCTGGAGACCGAGGTGCTGCCCCATTTTCATGCATCTGCCTTGGTTGAGATGGGGTCTCTGGAATCTGACCCAAGCTGTCAATGATACAGAGGACCTTTTGCCCCACCCAGGGACCCTAAGAATGTTGCCACTGCCTCAGAAGATGCCTAGACAGAGGCAGGATGGCTGGACCTTAGTGAGCTCTGGTAGGGTGGGGTGGCAGGTAGGGTACACAGCCCTCAGATTATTGCATTACAAATATCCTTGACATACTTGTGGAATGGGACAACTGGGAGAAGGCAACATGGTGGCAAGGGAGGATGTGGGGGTCCTCAGAAGGGGAGGCCCCAAGGTGGGATGAAGAGGCCCCTAGCTGAGCAGAAAGTAGTTGCTGGTGGGAGGCTCTACTGTGAGAGGGATAAAATTAGGAACAGGAGGGAGAGGGAGATAAAGTGTCTACCTGGTACTTTGGCTGGAAGGGATGGGTTGTGGATCTTGAAGATCGCTAGTACAATAGGTCATGAGAGGAAGCCAGATGTCATTGTCCACCTGGGGACTAACAACCTGGTGAGGGATAGAGCAGGGGTAGAGCAGACTAAGCTCAGAAAAATGGGGAGGGGTCTTAAGCAGGTAGCCAGCATGGTGGCATTTGCCGAAGCATTACCTGTGTATGGCAGAGGGGGAAATAGAGCATTTTGTAGCAGGAACATCAGCAGCTAGTTGAAAGCATGGTGCAGGGAGGAGGATTTCAGCTTTATTATGGAGTGGGGGCCAACATGGAAGCATATGGGCCTCTACAAGTTGATTGCCTGTGTCCTTCTGGGAAAGGGACCACTGTCCTCAGTGGGATGTTTAAATGTTACTTGGATGAGCATTTACTAACTGAGGAGGGCTGAATTACTAAGAGAGGCATAAATTGTACCTCCTAGGTGGAAACAGCAAGGAGGGAGGTCCATAGGGTAGAACATCTTCCAGGACAGGGGCATAAGATGAAGTGGGCATAGACAAGGTAGAGGACAAGGGGGGCTAAGAACAAAGGAGACAGAAAGAGAGGTGTAAGAGAGACAAGAAACAGAGAGTGGAACAAGGGAAGGGGGAGTCAGGGGGAGTTATGGGGACCAGCACAGGCAGAATTACAAGCAGGGAGGGGAGGTGCTGCTAGTTGGGGACTTCAAATTGGCCATGTATGGATTGGAGCCTTCCAACTGCCCCTTCAGCTAGAAGCAGGGCTATCTTTGACTCCTTGCATGTTGTATTTCTCAGGAAGTAAGACAGTGAACCCAATAGGGAGGGGATAAAACTGGACTGATGCTCACCAACAGAGACAGTATTGAAGACATCACAGTGGGCTGTCCCTGGGGACCAGTGATCATCACTCAGTGTTGTTCAACATTTAGATGGCTGCAGATGCAAACCACATAAAGATGAGGGTCCTGGAGTTTAGGAGGACAGATTTTAAAGAAATGAGACACGTCCTCAGAAGCAGCCTAGCAGGAGGATTGCCAGGGAGGGGTCGAGGAACAGTAGAGAAAATTAAGGGCAGGCATAGTGAAGGCAACCAGCCTCAGCATGAAGGAAGTGGTATGAAGGAATTGAGGAAAAGCAGGAGCAAAAAAATATCATTTGGGCTATGAAGGCGAAGGAAAAAAAGTGTGGCATTCAGGAGCTACAAAGAAACATGAAGGGATGAGGATAGGGAGGTGTACCTGGTAAAACAGAGGGAAGCGGGTAAGGCAGAGAGGGGAGTAAAGACACAAACAGAAGAAAGGATAGCCAAAGGGGTAGAAAAAGGGGATAGGACTTCCTTCAGGTACATAACTGAGAAGAGGAAGGCAAGGGGGAGGGAAGGATAAAAAAGATGGCAAAGGGAGACTGTACAAAGGATGATCAAGAAAAAGCAGACATCCTGAACAGGTACTTCAGCTTAGTCTTCACAGTGGAGAATGAGGGAGACAGACTATCAAGGAGCAGCAGGAACATCATGGGGAGAAGTGGACGCAAGTCCATTTTTAGAGGAAAGAGTGTTGAAGTAATGTGGTACTCTGAAAGTGGACAAGATCATGGGATAGGATGGGAAGATTGCCAAGTGAACTCAAGGAGGTTCTTGCTGCACAACTGTCAGCCTTATTCAACAACTCACTGGAAACAGGAGTGGTTCTAGAGGACTGGAGAAGAACATATGCAGTCCCACTCCATGACAGCAGCAGCAGAGAGGAAGCTAGCAACTACGGACCAATGAGTCTCACATCAATGGTGGTCGAAATTAATAGAAACCCTGTTAAAGAAAAGGCTAGTGCAGCATCTTGAATACAACAGATTACAATACCAAAGTAAGCATGGATTCATGGAGGAAGATCATGCCAGATGAATTTGATTTATTTCTTCAACTGGGTGACCAGGGAAATGGATCAAGGAAGGGAAGTGGACATGGCCTACTTGTACTTCAGCAAGACATTCGACACTGTGCCACATGGGAGACTGATAAAGAATTTGGTCAGTCTATGGGTGGGATCTAAATGGTAAACTGGATAAAAAAATGGTTACTAGATAGGTGGCGGAGGGTGGTGGTAAATGGCACTCACTCTAATGAGGGAAGAGTGGCCAATGGGATTCCGCAGGGCTCAGTATTGGGACTGGTCCTCTTCAATGTCTTCATAAATAACATTGCAGAAGAACTGGAAGGGAATGTATGTCTTCTTGAAGATGCCACCAAAATCTGCAGTAGGGTGGATACTCAGGAGGGGGTGCAGTGAATGAGCAGGGGTGTTAGAAAACTTAAGGAGTGGTAAAGGTCATGGCAGCCAGGGTGCAATGCTAAAAAGTGCAAAATCACGCACCTTGGGACTAGAAACTCAGGAGCTGAATATAAAATGGAAAGGGGGATAAGGGTGCTGACAGTCTTTAAGCATAAAAGAGACCTTGGAGTTATTCTATCTGATGACCTTAAAGTGGTGAGGCAGTGTAACAAGGCTATGGGCAGGTCCAGTGGGATGCCAGAGTGCATAGGGAGAAGTAACACTAGCAGGAGAAGGGAGGGGGTGTTACCACTGTATCAGTCACTGGTGAGACTTCACCTGCAGCATTGTGTCCAATTCTGGAGGCCACGCCTCAGAAAGGACATAGACAGATGGAGGCAGTCCAGAGGAGGCAACTAATATGGTGCAGGGGGTGCATCAAAAGCACTATGAGGAGAGATTGAGGGATATGAACATGTACACCCTAGAAGACAGCAGAGTGAAAGTAGACATGATAGAGACCTACAGGTACCTAATGGGGTGACAAAGTGCTGAAGCAAAGCCTCTTTCAAATGAGAATGAGCACCAGGAGCAGAAGGCGTGCAATGAGGCAGGAGGGGGGAAGTTCTGGAGAGATGTGAGGAAGTACTTCACTAACAGTGTAGTACACATCTGGAACAGACTGCCAACAGAACTGGTAGAAGCTACAACAGTGATGGGCTTCAAGCATGCATGGGATAGAAATAGGGAATATTAGTAAATAAGCAGGGAGAAGGGAGAGTAGTTTGAGAACAAGTAGGGTCTGCAGAGACAGACCAGGCTGGAACATAAAAATATAAGAATGGTGTTGGCAGATGGGGACCATTTGATCCATCTAGTCTGCCCTAGGTGGCTACCCCTTCCCCTTTAACTGTTCAAGCCAAGCTGTCCACACTGTCTGTCCCACGCTAGTTTAAATTCTTACTGTCTTAGCTGCCACCACCTGTGCTGGCAGGCTGTTCCATGGATCTATCACCCTCTCCATGAAGAAGTACTTTCTATAGTTGCTCCTGAACTTGCCTCCCACCATACGCAAGTTGTGCCCCCATGTCCGAGTTCCTTTGTGTACTTGGAAGAGACTGAGTGGGTCAAACACTCCTTATCTGCCGACAAATTATATGTTTCTATATTTCAGTGTCTTAATACATGTTCTAGTAATTCATGATACACCTTTAACTTATTATAAAAATTGTTCCATGGAAGTCATTCATAGAGTAATCATACCTATATCCCTAGATCCAGAATGAATAGTCCAGTTGTTATGGTGAGAAGAAACGAGTTCTCTCCATTGGTAATAGCACAACTGATTTCTTATTTTTTATTAATCTCTTGGACTGTGTCCTTATGCATTGGCCTGATTTACCTAATAGTGAGTATATTTTACTTGATTTGAGTACTAATGGTTTCCTGTGAAGGGGGTGAACCGCAAGTGGGCACCTACCAAAACGACGACCCACTTGCAGCGACTGCCCCGATGGTGAGGGGGTAGGGAGGCCGACCAGATGGGGGTTCACGACACAGCAATGGAATATCGCATGTGTATACATGCGTGGGGGGGTGGGAGTGTTTGTGAGGGGTGGTACCGTGCAGCCGCCGAGCTGGCGCTGTGGTGTAGCATGGGTGCCGGCCTGGGTGGCGAGGATGCAGGGTTTGGGACCAGGTGCCGGTATTTTGCTTGCCCGTCCTGAGACAGTTTTTTATTTTGGACAGAATGCCCCCAGACATACATCCCCTGGAGTTGAGAATCTTAAGTAGGGGTGAAGATCACAGTCCCCTGTGAGGGGCTGTGCATAACAGAAAAATACTGGTTCTGCGCCTGTTACTAGCATTGCAGTTTTACATCACCAAAATTCAATTTCGGCGATGTGCACTCGCCATAAGGATGATCGCCATTCGGCAATCGCCGTTATGACATGGAACCAGTACTAATAACATGGCTTCCCTTAGAATACATAGTTTGATCTCTCAATGCTATGACTTAGAAGCCTGCATGGCAAGGTACAGTATCAATTTGACATTATGGCTATCACTGAAATGTGGTTTAGATCAAATATTAGGAAATCTGAGTTTGCATTAGATTCCTATTACACCTTTTAGTGTGAGAGAGTTCAGAAAGGAGGAGGTAGTTATATGCTCTGCATCAAAAATTAAATCATTGTCCAGAAGGTAACATATCACAGTGACTCCAGCCATGCTTGTTTAAAAATAAAACTGATCTGTAATAAGGCATGCCACTCTGCACTTGGTGTAGATAACTACACTCATAGTTGTACCCTTTATGTACTCACTAGCTGGCTACCTTTACCCGACAGGATAATGCTCCAGACTTGTTTGCTAGCTAAAAAGGCACTCTTGGGCCTTATGCCCCTGCTTTAACAAATTGCTTTTACTCCATCTGCAACCAATACAACAGCACGAACATGGCCAGGAATGCCCTTAAGCCTCCTTTCAGGCATACTCAGCTGCGCATGCAGTCATTTGCTGTCAGGGCCACTAACTGGTTACACAAATTGCCTGATCTCTCCAAATTTAATCATTTTAAGAGATCTTTGTAGTCTGCCTTTGCAGTCCAGTGCAATTGTAACTGTTATAGTTTTATCTGTTTTTTTCTGTACATTACCCGTGACTTTTTATACAACCATCTGCATGGATTTTTTTTTAGTTCAAAACTGTATGCAGTTCTCCTGCCTTTTATTGTACTTGTCATGTTTTTTGTGACTGTGTTTATGTGGAACCTTTGTAAAAGAGCACTTGTGCTCAAAGGTAATTCTCTTTATATTTTTCAATGACTAAATAAATACATTTCTTGGTGTAAACCTTCAAAAAACTTAACACTAGCCATCTCCTATATTCCCCGCACAGTACTGATGTTTGTCTTCAAAATCTTGTTAACTTTCAGCACAAGATTAATCTTAATACTGAAGAAATTGTCTTTGGTCATTTCAGTCACTATTGGTTACATTAACAGACGGTGTCAGGTCAAAACCATGACAGCAAATATGCGCAGTCAAAAACCGCGCAGTCATAACAATGTCACGTGGTTCTGGAGTTATTATATCTAATCTAGCGTGGTTTTGGACTGTGCAGTTTTGTACTGACTGCGTGATGCGGTTATTGACCGTGCTGTTTCTGACCACGTGGTCTTGACATAGCACCTTAGCAGAATAGTTTAATTTATGATAAAATTACAGAGTTAAACCTCTCCCAGATTATATCTCCTCCCCCCCCCTCGATCTAATTATCATTCTAACACCCAGTCTTTACTTGATTTGACATAAGGATCTCATCATGACAAGAGGAAACAGATGAGGGCTCTACACAGTTCAATCAATAATCACTGAAGGATCCTTTGCTCCTGGACTGCATAAATAAAATTTAAGAAAAGGACCTAAACCACATCAAAGCAGCAGAACCAACGGATGTGCCATGAAGCTGGGGCGGGATTTAAGAGGAATGTGAGGTAGTAAGTGCTACTTAACTGAAACAGTGGTGGATGCCTGGAATAGGCTACCAGATGAAGTGGTGTAGGCAAAAACAGTTGTGGGCTTCAACCATATGTGGGATAGACATAGGGGGAATATTAGTAAAAAGGAAGAAAGGATGAAGGGTCACTGGAGACCAGTTAAGGTCTGCAGAGATAGACTAGGCAGGGACCATCTGGGAAACAGGGTGGGCCAAGTGGTCCTTTTCTACTGACAGAGTCCAAGTTTCGTTGTTGTAGTTATAACAAAGAATCTTACTTCAAATGTTGCACTTTTAAACAAGCTTTATTTAAAGGGGAACTGTCATCTTCAGGATTTCTTAATGTCTGAAAGCCCATAAAAAGCTAATTTGAGTGAGCCATTGTGTTTATGTATGAGTCTTTGCAGTCCAGAGTTACTCATATGTAAATCAGCCTGTAATTAAGGGCTGGGGGCAACCATGTGTTTTAGGCTCCTGACAGGCAATGATGTCACCAAGGGGGCTTGGCTCTGGTTTGACTGTAGATAATCCAGCAGGTTAAATAGGAAATTGTCTGTTTTATTAAAGGTGCTTTTACACACAGGTTTATACAATGGAATGAGCATTACCTGTGTGGTGCCATTGTACTCTGTTCATGGTTCACTTTACACTCTGTAAGTATTTTGGCAATCTCCTGCCTCCATTTCCAATATTTGTGTTTCAGTTCCCCCACAGACTGTGCTGCTGTATGGCTGTTTCTGAACTGCTACCGGAATGGCTCTTTTACACAGCCGGACGAAACGGAACACATCATGATGAACCATGGAAAGCAAAGATTGCGGTTCAGACATTTTACACATAAGGGAGGTAACCGTATATGTTCCTGTAATGGTCATTCCATTACAGAAACCTGTGTGTAAAAGCACATTAAGTGTGTTTTAAGGTGTTATTACAACACTTTCTACATTTATAATAATTGTTTTGTATGTGCATTGAAACTAATGAGTTTTCACCTTTACATTTCAAACTGTTAGTAAAAATAATCCAATAGAATTCTGGCATTGTTACGGTAGAAATCCCATTCCATCCAAAGTATTTCAGTAAGAAACTGTTATACTTTGAACTTCATCATAAGAAGTAAAATACTGTTTTAATAATGCATTTCAGGTTATGCATGTTTTAACGGTGTTGTCCATCTGTGTATTTTTGCAATTAATAAACCAGTAATTGTGTCCTTTTCTTTTCTTTTCAGGTCAAATCTGCAAAGAAAGAGCATAATATTTTACAGAATCATAACACATGAGCAGATTGTTTTTACTGTCTTTGTCCAGGAAAGGCACACTGACCTACAGCTTGTTCAGGAGTGTGTTTTGGGAGTACAGGGAGGTTAAGTGACTTGCTCTGGTCACACAATATACAAGTAGAGCATGTTGGAATCAAAACCCATTTTGCTAGATGAATGAAGATTGTTCACAGCTCTTTGCTGATAATCAGAAACTATACATTTCAAGGCTGGCCCCATGATGCCAGGCCAGTAGGTACATAACCACATTTGCATCTTGTAGATCTGTGTTCACTCCTGAAATTGTAAGAGAAAAGGCTGTAAGAGAGGGAATTGAAAAAGACAGAAGTTGGTGCTGTGGCAGTTCTAGAAAGCTGTACTGACATGTACACAGCCAGAGTTTAGAAATCCTGAAATGGGGCCCCAATACCTGTTGACACCACAGAGTCAGCCTTGAGTTGTGTAGTTTTTGATGATCAGCTGGCAGTATAGCCTAGAGGTTAAAGCAATACTGAAGATGGATTATTTTTACCAACAGTTTGAAATGTAAGGGTGACAACTCACTAGTTTCAATGCACATACAAAACAATTATTATAAATGTAGAAAGTGTTGTAATAATCCCTTAAAACACACTTACTTAAACAGATGATTTTCTATTTAACCTGTTGGATTATCTACTGTCAAACCAGGGACAAGTCCCTCGGTGACATCATTGCCTCTCAGGAGCCTAAAACACATGGCTGGCCCAGCCCTTCATTACAGGCTGATTTACATATGAATAACTCTGGACTGCAAAGACTCATCGATGTAGTAAAATCTTTATGTTTATCAGGAAAGTATGGCATAACATCGTTAGGACAAAGTCCTATTTACGAGGTGCTCCTGAAAGCCATGAAGCTTTGTAGTTACAGAGATTTAATCCATTAAAGATAAACACAATGGCTCACTCACATTAGCTTTTTATGGGCTTTCAGACATTAAGAAATCCTGAAAATGGCAGTCCCCCTTAATACTGCATGATTGCATATTGATTCAGTTCCTTTCATTGATATGTCTCTGGTTTGCTTTATAACAGCTTTTAACAAATTATGTGATAAATTTGCGTCCATTGAAAAATTTGTCTATGCTGGGACAAAAAACCTCGAATGACCCCTGAGATAATAAAACTTCAAGATCTTGTGTGATGAACTTTTCAGAAATTAAACTGGCAGCACCACTCATTAAATATTGTTATATAAACAATGTCTGCCTGGTGTTTTATACGAAACTCTACCACTTCATGCATTTTAATGCATGTGTTTTGTGCTCTGCTTCACCAAGACTGCTAGATGCTGAGACTTGCCTATACGCATGACCATCTGCATGTCACCCCATTAGTGATGTCCTTTGTGGTGCTATTCTCTTTCATCTATAAAGAAGTCAGGAAGATTGTCACATTGATGAGATCATGTTATAAGACTGCTGTTTTTTCTGGCTCTGTGCCTATTCCATGAAACCGAAAGCCAATCAGCTGATTTGGTTGAGGTTTCATTACGTTCAATGCCAGCAATTCACAGCAACTCTTTTACATTAATCACTTTAGCCAGTGCAGAGTCAGGGAGAGTGGCACTTGCTCTAAGGTCTGTAGGTGCTTGAATCTGTCTGTTGTGGTGAAAGGCATGAGTTCTATTGTCAAATTAAAGACTGTTATGCTTATTCACACCTGACATTCAATAGAGGTAATTGCTCAGGATGGCAATAAAATAATTATTCCATTCCCAAGACATACATATGAACATAAGAATATGCCAGCAGATAAAGGCCTTATGGTCTGTCTAGTCTGCTCGACTGTGCAGCTCCCCCCCCTGCATCTACAGAGGGACCTGCCCCCTCGCCAAATCCCCCTGACCCCCCCCTTGATTTGTCCCTTGAGTCCCTCCCTCCACCACCAACTTTCCCCTTCATTCTGTCCCATCCTGTCTTGAAGATATCCACTGTTTTCAGGGAGATCCCCTCCTCTGACAACTGTTCCACTTGGCCGCCATTCTCTTGGTAAAAAAGTGCCTCCTGATCTCTCTCCTGAATCTTTCCCCTACCAGCTTTAGGCTATGCCTCCTAGCAGACTTGTTCACACCGAAGCCCTCAGTATTCACCCTGTTAATACCTTTAAGTTATTTTGAAAGTCTTGATCCTATCCCCCCTCTCCCTTCTGTCCTCAAGAAAGTACATGTTGAGCCCTTCAGCCTCTCTTCATAGGTATTGCCCTGCTGGCCCTGGATCATCTTGGTCACCCTTTCCTGGACTATCTCCAGCAACATAACATCTTTCTTAACATAAGGGCACCAATACTGCACACTTTACTCTAGGTGTGGTCTCACCGGTAACCTGTACAGCAGTAACATGACCTCCATCTTCCTGTTGATGATCCCCCTGGCTATACTTCCAGCATCGGATTTGAGTTTGCTGCTGCTGTCCAGTATGTCACATGCTTTGGGTCATTAATGACGAATATCCCAGGTCCTTTTCTTCCTCTGACTTGGTTACCTGCATACCACCCAACCAGTATTTGGTCTCTAGGTTTTTGTGCCCCCAAGTGCATAACTTTACACTTCTTAGCATTAAACCCAAGTTGCCAAATGCTCGACTATGCCTCTAACCTAGCTAGGTCTTCCCCGAGTTCCTGTCTCCCTTCCCCCATGTCCACCTTTCTGCAGAGCTTTGTGTCATCTGCAGACAGGCAGATTTTACTTTTGATCCCATCTGCTGTGTCACGGATGAAGATGTTAAACAAAACCAGACTGAGCACTGATGCCTATGGGTCCCCACTGGTCAGTGGCTTTGCTTCCAAGAATTCCCCCCGACCACCACCTTTTGGTTTCTATCCTGCAACCAGTTTTTGACCCATCTAGCAAGTTTGGCACCTGTCCCTAGGTCTTCCAGCTTCCTGAACAGCTTCCTATGAGGCACAGAGTCAAAGGCCTTGCTGAAGTCCAGATACAGGACATCAACCACTTGGCCCCTATCCACTGTCTTGGTCACCCAGTTGAAAAAGTAAATCAGATTAGTCAGGCAGGACCTCCCCAACACAAACCCATTGCTGCCTCTTGTCTTGCAACCCGTTTTCCTCAACAAAACTCACCAGTCATTCCTTCAAGATATCCTCCTTCCCTGTTCCCACTCCCTTGTTCCCTTCTGGCACTGGTCCAGCCTTCTCTCTAGTGAAGACAGAGCAGACATACTTGTTAAGCACCTTCTCTGTCTCTTCACTTCCTTGTGCCCAAGCCCCCTTATTTAATTTGACAATCTCATCTGTAATGTCCCTCATCACCCTTATATATTTGAAGGAGGCCTTCTCACCCAAGTTTACTCCCTGTGCTGGCTGTATTTCCCTTGTAGCCTTTGCCTCTCTAACCTCTCTGCTTGACACCCTTAATTTAGCACAATAAACTTCCCTATCCTCCTCATACTGAGTATGATTGTGCTTCCAGAAAGCTGCCTTCTTTTCCTTTATCACATTTGCCACTTCCTTTCCAGATCAGCTGGCCTTTTTGACCTTAGATTTCTTGCTTTTGATTTTGGCACACTCATTAGTAGCTTCCATCAGTCCCTCCTTTGTTATGGCCTATTTCTGTTTCACCTTCATCTCCATTCTAATTCCAGCAAGGTGCCCTATTAGAATGTCTCCCATCCTATTAAAGTCAGCTACCCAGAAGTCCAAAACCCTCACCTTGGTCCTGAACATCCCTCCCCCATGCCCAGGTGGAACCACACCACGTGGTGGTCACCTCCTGCAAGTGGCACTTCCACCTTTATATCCTGAACGTGCTCACAGTTGGCAGGACCAGGTCCAGTATGGCACTCTCCCTAGTGTGCTCCATTACACCTTGTGTCAGAAATCCACTCTGGAATGCATCCAGCAGTGCTTGCTGCCTGGTGCTGGAGGTAGCCAATATTCTCTAACTCACTCCAGGCAGATTGAAGTCCTCTATTGTTACTGCTACTACTTCCTCCTTTTTCTGCCATTGCTATGATTTGGGACCCCAGCACATTGTCTACCTCCTCATCCTGTGAAGGGGGTCTATAGACCACTCCTATCCTTAGTTTCCTCCTCTTAGTGGATTGTACCTGCACCCATAATGCTTCTTCCCTTCTAGCCACCTCTTTCTGTCTGGTACAGGTTATCCTCTTCTTGAAGTACAGAGCCACTCCCCCCTTCCCATCTCCATATCCTGCCTATTCATTTTTACCAGGGGATTGCAAGGTTCCAGTCATGGTTTGGCATGGCCTTTGTCTATCTGATGGTCACTATGTCCACCTCTCCATTAGCCATCAGCACCTGTAACTCAGAGATACCACCCTCCACTGCAACTCAGGCATCTGTTTTCCCCTGTCCCACCCTCCCCCAGTCCCTCCTTCACTATTCTCTCCTCTCCACTAGTTCCTCTCTGTTCTGCCCTGATTTGGGGGGCAGGGGGAGACCTATCAGCCTCCTTCACCAGGTGATGGAGTGTACTTTTTATGTGAATGGGGATGGGAGAGGTACTGCTGTTCTAAAAGGTTAACAAAGTAAGTTTCTATATACTAGCACACTGCATTCTCCTGGACAGGTTTTTACTTGACCTACTGTAGATCTGGGCTCAGCTATTTTTACTCCTCATTAAAATGATTACCTTACCTGGGCTAACATATTCATCCTTAGTAAGAGTCAACATGGATAAGGTCCCTAGGAAGTCTTATTTTAAAGCAGCCACTGACCAGCAGCAATACAGTTACCAACATTACAATAATAGCTACAATACAACTTAACAGACACAGTAAAGTAGCACTCATATGACATCAGCAGCCTGGAGGCATGCTGACTTAGCATTCAACCACCTTGGAGAAATGGACCACTCAAAAAAGGCACCACAAAATTTGAAATTGTCAGTTTGTGTTACAAAATATAGAACTCACATAGTTTTTATAGCACTGTTTTTGAGTGATACTGCCTATCTTAGTTTTTAAAACCATTGCACATGATCTTTAAGAAACACAGATATAAACTCAGCATACACTATATCAAAATGTGAGCTCATGAATCAACCCACCCACCCACCCAACATAGTGAGAATCTACAGTTAAATTTGTTCCGCTTAAATCTGTTTTCAAATACTTAAGAAAACTTACCTGTAAAATCAGGGTTGGCAATGATAGATCAGACATGAGATTACTAAAAACTGCTAGCAGAGAATTGTCTTCCCCACATGCAAGCTTTTCAACATATCTCTCATTACCCAGTTTGTTCCCAAAATATGGAAATGGACTACTGTTGTTGATGTATTTAAGTGCAGGAGTAGGGGCCTGATCGAGCATCCTTTTTACTTACTTTCTCCTCAGCCAAACTTTTAGAAAGGATTGTTTTCTACCAGTTATTGTGCTGTATTACAAAGTATGAAATCCTTCCCCATGGAAATGTGTTTTTAGATCCTACCACAGCAGCAGTATTGCCCTTCTAACACTTACATATTACCCCCACCAAGTCCTGGAGTCTGGTAATACTGGTGCTGTAATTTTCATAGACCTTATAAAGTCATTTGACTGGGTCCATCGAGAGAGGTTGCTAGCAGAACTGGCTGATGTTGGCCATGCTTCCAATACAGTTAATTGGTTTCATGACTGTCTGCTTGTTCTCCTTATTTTGTGGGTTGTAAATGGGGGTACAAGATTGCCTCTTCAGGGTAAAGTGGTTCTTAGAGTTTTTTGCTGCTGTGATGCCTTTTGTCTTCCACCTGGTGCTCAGTGGCAGAGGGAACCATGTACAAGCACATACAACACACACAATAAGGAGAACATAAGTGACTTAGCAGATTTGCCAAAGAAATAATTCACAAACATATGCAGAGTATTTATCAGTGACAACAGTTCTGAAACTTGCTGTCCACTCTCCTGATGAAGTGGGGGTAAACCCTATAAAATGTTGGGTAATGTTTAAATTAAAAAATATGCTTTTTTTCTTGGTTGGGTGTAGCAGTTCTTTCCACTACTTTTCTGACCACTGTGGACCATATCTGAACTACCTTCTCGACCCAAGATGTGTTCTGTGTTGCAGAACCTTCCTGGATTTCCTGGCTGCCAACCTTTTTTCATGATTATCTGCATGAAAGGATGCAATGTGTCAAAATTAGTCCTAGCCCTTCTTAATCTAATACAATTTTGATTAAGAGTACCACAAGGCTTAATTCTGGGTCCCATTTTGGTTAGTCTTTCCAGAAGTAAAACTCCTAATGGATGTGTGAAATATGACATCTTATTGCATGCTGCTGCTCTTTGGACACAGTAAAAGTTGATTAATGCACTGATGGAAATTCTTCAGGAAGACTTTAACAACCTATAGCACTGGCTTCCTAATAACAACTAGATTCTTAACAGTGAAAAATGCTAAGACTGATATGATCTGTGCTACTGCCAAGAAAGTTAGTTTCTTGCCCCTCTCTTTAGGCATTACAAGACTTGACAGCACTGAAATTGAATCCCTGAAATGTATGGGTACATTTATTTATCATTTTTGATCAGGAAAGGCACACTCATCGAATATAGCTTGTTTCCAAGTGTACCCTTGGGGGGGAGGGGTGCATGGACCTATTTGATTGACAGGGGAAGTGTTGGCCATGACACTGGGGAAACTCCCCAGCTCTTCATCACTTCCACCTGGATAGTGAGCAGAGATGGGCAGAAGGGGCCTCTGTTTAGCATCTCATCCAAGAGATGGCACCTCACCAGTGTACCACCCCACGAGTACTGCACTACAGTGTCAGTTATGGATATTACCCAAATGCCTGATGTGGGGCTAGAACCAATGATCATCTGATCTTTTGGCCCCAGAGGCAAGTGTGCTATCTACTGGGCCACTGACTGAAGAGTCAGGATAAGCCACTCTCATTTAGTATTCATGCAGACTCTCTTGCCAGATCTGCTTATTATTGCTAAGGTCTTTGTACTGAAATAGAAAAAAATCACTACTGACACTAGAAAACTTGTTCGATCACTTCATCTTCCCCATATTGATTATGGTATTTTGGTCTACTCTGCTGCCTGTTAGAATCTCCTGGATAGAGTCTTTTCAACAAAGACTCCCTTTGCTCTTACTGCTTATTGTTAAAAACACTTACAATGAAACAGGCTGGTTACACTTTGAATGTCACCTTAAACAGACAGATTTGCGCCTACGTCTGCTGCAAAAATCTCCCTGCCATTTTCCTACAATTACAATACTCATTCCATAATTAAGCAATTCATTAAACTACTCTTTAGGACAGTGCAAGGCCAGAGATATTTTATCTTTAACACCACCAAGCTCTGCAAGTCTTTTCCTTTATCAGTATTGCGATGCAGCTCACAGATGAATTTTAAACATTTGTTGAAACAGTACCTTAATTCAGTCTACTGATGTCATTACTTCAAAATCAATGGATTCAATTTCTGCAATGCACTGTTCTGTACCCAGTCTTTACATCTTATATGTTTTGCTTAATATGACTGTACTGTTTCCCAGGTCATTCTTGCAAACAGACAGGTTTCTGCTAAACAGTTAATACAGTTACCAAATACAAAATAAAATAATGTACTGTGCACATGTGACTACCACTGAGGTATTGTACCATGTTCGAGTGCCTGTTTGGCAAGGATCGTACCTGAAAATGGGCTTCTGCTCTGGTATATTCACCAGCTTATCAACTAGATAAATAAAATAAATCTGGGCTATAGTGTCTTATCATGGGTTCAGACTAGTCCATTTTTTTAATTTACAGTATTGGGTGCTAATGTTAAGTGCATAATGATAAATACAGTTGGCTCATTAATGATTTATTTCCAGTAAAGAAATAAAATCTTAAACTGCTAGATGGCAGATTGCGTTGTATAGCTATGGCACAAAGAAAGAAAATGACAGAAGGGCCCCAATTGCGTAATGCTGCCACCCTTTGCTGTCTTCCTCAGACCTCCCCATGGGGTCCAGCAACATGTTGCCTCCAGGCCTCTGAACAGACATGCAGGATGGGGATCTCAACTTATCTTTCATTTATCCTGCTCACCTGGTCATTTCACTCCACTCCTTCAGACCTTTCATAAGAAGCACTCACTGCCCATTGGGCTCACTTCCAACTTTCTGACTCCTGCCTTCATGTACCCCTTGTAATCACCACTATGTACCCAAAAGTCCAAAATGCCCATGCTGGAAGGGAGACTCCCTACAGTCACAAGGGAGAAGCAAAGAGTATAAGTAGGAGTTGTGGCCAAGGAGTGAGGAGTCAGCATGCTTCAAGGTCGGGTGGCATGGGAGGCATCCAGGAGCCATCATCCAGTGCTAAAGGGGACCCCTTTTTGGTTATTATAGGGCCCTTCCCACTTCCAACTAGCATATGCATGCATGCCATTCTGGAGGAGAATGCCTGGCAGTGTGTGGTCACTGACACTGACATGGATGCCTTCTAGCCTTCTAAATCAGTGGTGGGCTTCAAGCATGCATGGAATAGGCACAAAGGAATCTTGATAGATAAGTTCAGGGGTAGCTGGAGATTAGGTAGGGTCTGCAGTGACAGTATAAACAGGGGCAAAAATGGGCAGACTAGGAGGACCAAGCAACCCTTATCTGCAGGCAGATTCTGTCTTTCTATGTAACCAGCACCAGGAGCTGCTGTGTAAACTGCACAGTAGAACCCATTACTCCTGCAAGGCCTCCCTGCCATTCTCTGCTCCTGACATCTGGATTTGGAGTGCAAATCCTGGTTGCCAGTATGCCAGAATGGTCCCTCTCCACTTGGAAACACAGATTTGGCTATCATTTTATTTCAACAGAAAAACAATTGCTCAATCTATTGAGATACAGCAGTCCTTGGAGGAGTGCCATATCTCAACCCTCAGCTTTCTGCAGAGCACAGGACACACTCTGGTAGCAGCACAAGCATCTAATTGGATGCCAGATGTCCAGACCTTCTCTGCCCCCAGGCACACCCCTGGCCCCTCTGCACTATTGCCTGCATGTGGAGCAGGGAGGTCAGGGAGGCTTGGAAGCTAGGAAGTGCACCATAGAGTCATGATTGCTAAAGCTGTGATTATCTTGCTTCATGTTTGTCAAACAACCTCAGGCATGCAACATTTAAACAAGAATTTACTTAGCATTTATTTTTAATTATGGTTCCAGACAAACACACAAAACCTGCAAAAATATTCACTAGCCAAAATGGGACACAAAAGTAAGAAAATCTCTTATTCTAGGCTTATTTTTTTCTCTCTATGTCTTTTTGGTTGTTCTGTATAAAGCTATCAAGCTGCCCACAGAATGCTCTTGTAGATGAACTTTTTTTAATTACATAGGAGTACACTGTTTTGGCAAAACTGCAAGAGACAGAAGAGTCGATTTGTACACTGGCTGTATTCACACCCTGACGAGAATGATGTAGGCAGCACTCCAAGCCAAAATGAGACCCAATTGGACAAGCTGCAGACTGAGTGGTGAAATTTGGCATAATGTAAACAGAATAAAATCTCAAAGCCAATACAAAAACTTGACTTATTTATGCAAAATAACATGACACAGACATTGTAAGTGGCTCAACTAGATTACATAGATACATGAGGAATATGACATGCTTCTTAGAAAAAAATGCCGCACATTTTATGAGAGTGCATCTCACCCCCCACAATTCAGAAGAGGTGTAGCTTGGTGCAGCCTGAAGTGAGGTGATGGGCAGAAGATACACATGCGTAAATATCTGACATTTATTTTCTAAGATGCATGGCATATTTGGTTTCTGCAGTGCCACTCTCTTATCTGATGAAGATCATACAGTGTTGGTTTGATTTCACTGCTTTACTTGGAATACATCACATGGCCTTTGTCATGTCATCAAACACTGTGACTGCTACTCTGCAGTTGGTTAGATATTTCATTGTGACAGGCCTAAGATGAGAATAGTTTAATAAAGACAGGCCTAAAATGAGAATGTCAAATTATACAACAGGTGTAGAGAGAAATGCCTCAGACTAAAGCAAATATTTTTAACCCACATCAAGATATCTTGCTATCTTACATTTTAGGATATGTCACAGTTTGATATCTACTGTAGCAAAGTTTTGTACATCATGATGGAATACTGAACTAATCATAAAGTAACTTTCACAATGCTGATAGCATCACAATAGGCAGGAGAAGCACTGAACTCAGCAGTTGAAGTCAAAGAGAAACAGTTAAATCTTCATACAAACACAAGATTTAAAAGTTATAACAATTAAATGGATGTTGTACAGTATAAATCAAATATAGAAGGTTCTGACTTAAAATATGCAGTTTATCGGCACTTGTGAAGGGGCAGGAATTTCATAACTCACTTGTGGCTCCACCTGGAATCATTTATGGTCCTGTCCCCTCATACTGAATATAAATTGTATATTTTAAGTCAGGACATTGCATTTCCCATATATAATATCGCTTTAGCCATGCAGCAACAAAAAACAGCACAAACAGTCAGTCATTGCTATTCTCAAAGGTATTGCATAAACTAAGACACAACATTCTGCAATTTATCCTTGTGGAACTATGGAGAAAATTGGAAAGTTCTAGTGAGCTGTGATTGCTAGACCCATGAGTAGGCGAGCTGGATTCACTGACATGAATTAAATTATGTCAATGTAAGTCAGGGAAGCCTGTACAGAAGGCTTTAAAACTGATGTTAGATATCTTCAAAACAGATGATAAATAATTGATTATAATGAAACTGTGTAAAATCAACTTGAAATCTATTCAGGTCATTTTAATACAGCACTCCATGTTCCCCATTTACAGTAATATATTCTGAAATCTCTGATCCATTTTAGATAATCTTAATTATGTTCACTGCTTTCCGCTTACAGAAAAATCAATGCGGGGTCTGTTTTAGATTTATTCATTCATTTCTTGTTTATGGTAAATGATTCACCCTACAGTAACATTAATCCTATACTGTTCTGCAAGAAACTACTTTAATGTGTGCCTCATGCTTTTCTTATTCGGATTTCAGCTTACGTCACCCATTTCATTTCAGTGCACTGACTGACTCACACACTGCCACCCCTGCAAGTCCTGAGCCTCTTAAATGAAAGGATATTAGATAAAAAATGACTGATACCACTACAGCCATGAAACTATAACTTTACTTGACTTCAGTAATTTTCATCAACTGCGTTATATTTTTGTATTTTGTCAAAAGCAGCAGTGCAAGAAAAGCTAGTTACAGTTGCCGCCAGTGACAAGTCAGTGCTCTATATATCCAGCTACAGTATATTGCAGGAAATCCCGCTGAAATGAATGGGGATTCCACAGTGCTAAAGCTTACAGTATCTAGCTATACCTAAATATACCACAACTTGTCACTGGATGCCTCTGTATCAACTAAAATGAGTAAACGTATTAGAATATAGTACCTGTTAACTTTACTATTTTAAGTGCTTCCTGTGTTGTACAAAATATATTGCCATTATATTCTGAACCCTGCTCCATTAACATGCCCCACTATGACATTTATATACCAGTTGGGGTAATCTATACCAGTGGGACATGTTACTAGTATAGCCCTGCTGTAAACACTGTATGGGCTATGTAGCAACTGATGTTGACCAAGCAAAACAAAACATTTTCTCCTATTACCTCTGCTGGATTGTAAGAATACATAGCAGTTCTCTACAGTTATGGCTTTAAAACTAGCATCAGTGTGTTACCTCACCCAGTTGGGTCTTTTCAGTAGTTTCAGTCACTTAGACTACCTCCTTTTTAGCTATACCTCTTTCTCTACTAATTATTCCCCCTCCCTTGCACACCTTCCCCCACACTGTCTTCCTCGCTCCTGTTCCCTATTTGGAGGTGTATCATTGCTCCCTATTTTCTTACCCCACCAGTCAGCTTAAACAAGGAAGAATCAGCTAATCAAATCTGACCCAAACACAGTGACAAGCTTACAATATCAGACCTTTATTGAACAATGAGCATACTTCATTAAACACTATCTTGAGACAGAACAGTGACTCTGAGTATAAGGAAGAATGTTGTACAACTTCCCCAATCCTCCCATAACATCTCATGGATACTCTCTCTGCTACCTTAGGGACTTACCTGAGTATTTGCACTTTGGCCTTACAGCCTACCATAATATGAAACATTTTTACTTTAACGTTCCCTGAGATACAGCTCTGGTATCACTGTTAGGCATTTCTGATATGTTCTAAAAAGTTGATTTTAATGCAGTCTATAACAAGAGGGTGTTTTATAATAATTTACTAATCCCAGATATGGTTGTATCAAGTCACTGCATTCGTTATATATTGTACATGCTTTTTTCCTAGGTTTGAAGCCACCTCATAACTGTGCCATTGTTAATGTGACCATGACCTCAGTGTTACCTGGATATGTACTTTTAACGTTCACTTTGCTGTAAAAGGAAAAATCTCAATAAACATCAGAAATATATATATATATATATATATATATATATATATATATATATATATATATATATATAGTCCCTATCATGTTATACTAGTCTCTACATGAATGAATGCATTTTATTTTACATCCAATGTGAGTACTGTTCCATGGCCAGCTAGCAGGAGATGGTCCTGGGCCTGCACTGTGCTGAGTCTCCACCATACCTGGTTTGGAAGCTCTATTATGCTTCTAGGTCCCCTTGTGGTGATGGAAAGTTCTGTGTGTACCACGTAGTCTGTCAGTGAAGGTCCATTCCTACACAGCATGCTGCTTCAACCTTCCAACAGACCTTTGAAGAAGGATCAAGTGTAGCTCAACCTCTGGCATGGCTGCACAAGTAAAATAAAAGCTCAATAAAGGCACTGTTGATTTATTATTTAGTCTTTGAATGGTCTTACAATATGATTACAATGAGTTTCCATGGAAATCTATATGGAAAAGAAATTTAACAGTCACCGGGGATTCTGAATTCCATCCAGAACAGATGTGGCTGCTTAGTGTTCTGAAGGAATAATTTAAAAGCTTTTTTTTGTGGCAGCATATATTTATAACTACATTTTCTATGTAAGTAATAAGACATGATAAGGTATGGTTTATGGCATGATAAGAACATGCCCCAGGTGTGTAATGAGGCATGAGGTGCTTGCGCCAAGTGCCTTTAGCACCTGGAAAGTGCTCTTATCAGACCATAAACCACACCTTGGAGTGTCTTATTCTGCTTATAAAATGGATCACCTATTAAAGTATTTAAAAATTCACAATAAAAAATTCAAAAAAAATGTTAATATTTGGAAAATATAAAAAAATTAGAACAGTAGTCCTTATACTCACAGTTGAATGGGCATGTTGTGTCATTAGAAAGCCACCAGAGTGTGGTTGTGTCTGTATGTGCCCCCACCCCATAACACTACCACCACCACCACAACACACACAAACACCTTTGAAAAGATTTTTATTTTTCTCTTTTGTTTCCATGGCAGTGAGGCCAGAGCGACTGGACAGAGGGACCATTTTGATTTTTTAGTTGAAATGAGGGGAGTGAGCATGTCCCATACCAGCCTCCATAAGCTACTTGTTTATTGTATTTTATCACAACAGAACAGTGCAGTTTTCTGTAACAGGCTGTGGTCGCGCTCATCTAGAACAAGGAGTACCAGCTCAGGTAATGTGGAGAGCAGCTAACTGTTTGTGTCACTCTCACCAAGTGGCGAGGGGTGGGGTGGAGCTGAGAAATGGAGTGGGGAATGGAGTGATTGAGAGACACCTTTACAGACGGTCACCAGCTATGTGGCGGTTAGATGGCCTTTGCAGCTGAGGTACTGTTTTTCTTCTGCTATTTGGTCCCAGTATTTGGTACAGCAAGCTTGTTTGTATTGTAGTACAGGGCAGGTGGGTGGGCGCTGATGAATGAAGCGGGGAACAGAGTGATTGAGAGACAGTCATGTTGACAGTCACCGACTATGCGGCGGTTAGATGGCATTTGTGGTTACTTACTGTTTTAAAAATAAGCACAAGGTACTGTTTTTCTTCTGCTATTTGTCCAGTATTTGGAGCAGCGAGCTTGTTTCTATTGCAGTAGAAGTGGGGGACGGGGGTGAGGTACCGAGACCAATGTCTTACAAGGCTGCAGTCAGAATTGTTTTTAAAAGACATTTGTGTGAGAGGCATGGATCTCTCAGTCTGTGCTGCATCCTGCTAGACTGATGAGGTGCCGGTTGGCACAATATGCCCTGATTAGGACACAGCCATAGGGACCTCTCAGCCAATCAGGATGCATACAACTCCAGACCCATCTTATAAACTGGAGGAAACAACGAAGACCCTGTCCACATTGCACTACTTACACTGGTTTAGTAAGTGAAACCAGCTTAGCAGTGCTTATAACAGTTTGCATCTACATTGTAGCAGAATCCTGGAATCTTCTAAACAACTACGTTACAGCCATAGACTCTTTTATTCTTTTCCAGGACATTTATCTATCTCTTCATCAACACAATGTAATTGTTTTTTGCAAAACGGACTAGCTTGTTTTGCTCAAAAAAATCAGGAACTTATTATGTTAATGTTATTGATGTTTCACCTATTACTATTCTATTTTGTATCTAGGTACCTTAACAGGTTAACAGGCTTTGCCTAACTCTATACACCTCTATAAAAATTAATTATTACTCTTAGTACTTTCACTACTACTACTGCTCTGTTAGAACTGTCTTTGAAAGCCATTGTTGAGACTTTGCTGAAAACTAGTATTAACAGCAGTTTTGAATACATGATTTCACTAAACAGTTTAACCAGATGCATGGCTATGCAGTTATAGTTGTGTGCTTTTGCTGGTTCTCCCCTGCCATTACCCCTACAGCCCATACTACTCAAGCCATAACAACCCAAAAATCAATACGTGTGCTGCTGCTTGACTCATCAGTTGCTGATTAGGGCCTGGGCTTTTTATTAAAAAAAAATACATATATATATATATTTAGACATAAATATTACCCTGATGGTCTCCCCCTCAGGGGTTCCAGTCCCCACCAGTAAGAAGACATTAAAGATGGGCCACTGGACCCTTAGCAAAGAAAACTCGGACAACATATTATCCTCCTCACCAGTTCTGGTTCCCACTGGCAAGGAGAAAATGAGTCAACCCTGATCCCATTGGTGAGGAGATAATGCAGTTGGGCCACCAGGCTCTTAAAAAAAGAGGCAGTAAGGGGTAGCACTCTGCCACAAACATATATCTTTATATTGCAAGTAAAATAAACAACTTAAGCCATACTCAATGAAAAAAGACTGAATCCACAGAACTTACCCTGGTGCTTCATGTTCAAAATGAGACACTTATTCAGGGGGCTTTGATGCTGTTATTGGGCTCAGCACCCACTCGCTCCATGAGTACAGGTTCACCTGTGTTTCCTCTTAAAAAAAAAAAAAGAAACTGTGCCTTTTGGTTTCCCCTCACTGGTTCTGACTTCTAGTAGCAAGGTGATAAGGAAGTCGGGCCACTGTGACCCTTAAACAAAAGAAAACTGTGACTGATGGCCTCCCTCTAGCCAGCTGTGGCTCCTGATGACAGACAGAGTGAAGCTGATTCACCAGACCCGATAAATACTGTCCTTATTGACTCTATCTCACCAGTACCTCCTCTGGTTAGCAGAGGAATAATTTAGTGTATCATCTAACCCTTAAAAAGACAACTGTTCCCAATAGTCTTCCACTCACTGGTCCAGGCTTCTGGCTCTTTTACTCATTTCTTTTCCCACCAGCAAAAGAATAATACAGTCAGGCCTCTGGATCCTTCAAAGATGCAAATTTTGCCCAATGCTCTGCTCCTTGCTGGTTCTGGTCCTTGCCAGCAAAGGATAATGTAGATGGGACACTCAGATCTTTAAAATAGAAAATGTGCCTGATGTCTCCACTTTACTGATTCTGTCTCTCGCTGGTGAGGGTACATGAAGTCAGGCCACTGGGCTCTTCAAAGTACAAACAGAAAACTGTTCCAGATGGTCTCCCACTTCCCTGGTTCCAACTCCATAATGGAGTCTGTGCACTGAGTTCTTTAGGATGATAACAACATGGTTTGATGGAGGGACTAGATATTTTAACTAGCATTACTGTATTTATTTTGAAAAGAACTGGAAAGACTGAAACTTCCAATTAATGTATCTGTGGATTTGTCCTTTAATACTGTACATGCTTTTCTATAATATATTTCATTTAATTTCATTTCATTTTTATTGTTTACCCTGGAGAGCTCATTTAGTAACATCACCCTTTTTCAAGTGCTACCAGCATTTATAAACATCATGAGACACATACTGTAGGATTAAATACATACAAAAAATGAGAAGTGCAGCAAAAATGTTACAAATGCATGTTACAATAGGATGTAACCATGAGAATCTAAAACCAGACAGATGTTTCAAAGGCAGCAGTACTGAGGAGGCAACCACCCTACTGTCAAAGTGAGAACAGAGGAGCCTGAAGAGGGAAGGAACAGTCGCATAATTCAAGAGAGAAGAGACAGAGGATAGATAATAATTTCCATTTTAGTCAGACTTTCTCAAAAGCAACTGAGACAACTGTAACCCATATTCTTAAAAGGAATTCTATACAGGTGTTAGGTTATGAGTGAAATACTAGCATGACTTTTGGACAGTGCAGTTTTCTTCTGAGGACCATAGGATTAAAGAAAACACATTAAAACCAATTAAAGATTATATTTTAGACAAACACAACAGTTTTGTTCCCTATCTCAGAATTGGAAAAAAGTGAAAGAATAAATATCTACATCATTTGAGATTAAATTTAAGGGTCTGGTCCACTCAGTGCACTGGTACTGTACATCAAGAAACCTACAGAATGTAGAAATGCTTATGCAGTGCAATTGGAATGACTAGTAATGTAGCGACCATCGGGGTCCTTGGAGTCAGTGTCTCCCAACCCTCTGAGGGGGCCAGCCTAGGATACCTAAAGTTGTGCTACACTGGGTACACAAGTCTGAAAGTGATGTGGTGCCTCTCACTGGAGTAGCAATATAGAGTACCTGGATGCTGACACACAAGGCTGTCACCCCTTCCCCAAGGAAATAACATCATGGCCACAGTCCCTCCCCAAAAGCAAATTACACTGTATCAACAATAACAATTCCAGCAAAGGACTGCAGTTTAAACAATTTATTTAAAGGAAAGAACAAGGGGGCAGTAGGAAAATGGGAGCAATGGGGTGGTAATTCAATGTTATAGTCTTGATTTTATACTGTAAAATGCCCCACACAATCTGTTCATCTTCAAGCAGTCCCCTAATTCCCTGAGTGGGTACACCCAACTTAAATCCCTCTCAAAGGCCATCGGTAAGAGCTCTCCTTTGTTGCAGTGAGTACCTCACTGGGGATGCAGTTGTTGCTAGCAGGGAAGGTGAATTGTTGGCATGCATATCAACCTACTGCAGGCAAACTAACTATGGCAGAAGCCCAAACTGGTGCATCAAGGGCCCCTCATTGAAATCCAAATGGGTGCTAGATTAGCCTTCTTAGGTCTTCTGCCTGGGTATATCAAATTGACTCTGTCCTGCCAAGTGCTTTTTCTTCTGTCCTTGAACAAAATACAATTACAAACACCTCAGTTTCAGGACAAAAACCCTTGTGGTTACTTATGGTTTGGGATGTTCTCAGACACCTCTATTTTTTTCTGATTTCTCGTCATTTAAGATGCAAGATGTGGCTACCACTTGGAATGGCTGTCTCCCCTGGGTCATCTGTCCTCTCTCCCCCAGTCTCCTCTTTTTCTCCTCTTCCAGCCTCCTATTTAGTGCACTGCTGTTGTCATTGGCATGAGGCCTAAGGATGAGTTTCCCATTCCCAACTGGAAGTATGTCTAGAAGTAAATTTGCCTCCGACGGTATGTGTTGAGGACAGGCTATCCTCATATCACAAATTTGTGCCAGTGTGCACTGCAGTTTTTCTGCATAACGCAGTGGTGATATTGTTGGTGGCTGTTGTGCTGAAAGATACACCCCAGAAAAGGCAATGTGTTGCTTATAGAAAATCAATTATTGGTCACCAATTTTTATATAATGATAACCATGGTTTTACCTTACGCTAAGACCGCCCGGTTGATATTTTGATTTACAACCATGAGGTTGTAATCACTGGCTGTCAACCTGGCTTGCGCTACAGTCAGTGTGAGCTAACCAAACTATTCCCAATACTTCCAACTCAGTCAACCCACTGTTATAAAAATTGATGACCAGTAATTGAATAAAATAAAACATTGGTGGGTGTGTGTAAAACCAGAATTTTACACACTCCCTTGGTATGGGATGCTTTTATAAACTCACCAAGCTTCACTCTTGAGGTTTATATTGCATCCTACACCTCAGGTGTGTGTAAAATTCTGGTTACACCCACCCATGTATTACTCTATATGTAATACAAGCCTAACAAATTTCAGCACAGACAGACCCCCAAATCTCTTAATAATATGTTATTGTTGCATTATGCATATCAGCCATAGCACAGACAACAGGTCTCTGTGTAAAGCTAACAAACAAAGCAAAAAGAAAGAAAAAAACACTATGGTTTTCAAAAGAGGTAGCAGGGAAGATTAGGGAAAAAAACAGGTGTTCAGAAAGTACAAGGAAACACAGAGATAAGGGAGACAGGGAAGTGTATCAGGCAAAACAGAAGGAGGTGGGGAAAGCAGTCAGGTGCACAAACTAAAAAAAGGATACCAAAGTCAGTAAAAGAAGGTGAAAAAACCTTCTTCAGGTATATCAGGGAAAGGAGGAAGACTAATGGAGGGATTGTGAGATTGAATAAAGGGGGGTGGGTGCAGAGGGGGACCTAGAAAAAGCAGAAATTCTAAATGAATACTTCTGCTCAGTATTTACAAAGGAAGGGGAAGAGGAGGGACCAAAATTAGGGTGTAGAAACACACACGGGGGGGGGGGGAGAGGTTGACACCAGTCCATTCACAGAGAGAGTCCTAAAGGAACTCTCAAAAGTAAAAGTGGACAAGGCAATGGGACCAGATGGGATACATCCCAGAATACTGAAAGAACTGAGGGAGGTACTAGGAGCACCACTGACAGCCCTGTTTAACAAATCAGTGAAGGAGGGAGTGTTGCCGGAGAACTGGAGGAGGGCGAATGTGGTACCACTACACAAAAGTGGGAGCAAGGTGGAGGCTGGAAATTACAGGCCAGTCAGCTTGACCTCAGTGGCGGGGAAAATCATCACATCCATGTTAAAGGAAAGGATTGTGGCATATCTGTAGTCTAGTGGGGCACAAGACCCAAGGCAACATGGATTCACAGCAGGGAGATCTTGTCAAACAAACCTGATAAGATTTCTTTGACTGGATAACCAAGGTGGTAGATCAGGGAGGAGCAATGGACATGCCCTACCTAGATTTTAACAAGGCATTTGACACCGTCCCACACAGGAGGCTAATAAACAAGTTGCGCAGTCTGGGAGTAGGTTCCAAGGTGGTATGATTGGTCAGAAATTGGCTGAGTAACAGGACACAGAGAGTGGCAGTGAATGGAGTTCAATCCCAGGAGAGGAATGTGACCAATGGGGTGCCATATGGTTCAGTTCTGGGGTCGGTTCTCTTCAATGTCTTCATTAGTGAGGGACATTGCAGAGGGTCTGAAAGGGAAGATGTGACTCTTTGTGGATGACACCAAGATCTGCAATAGGGTAGACACTCCAGATGAGGTGGAAAAAATGAGAAGAGACCTAGGCAAATTGGAGGAGTGGTCAACAGAGTGACAGTTTAAATTCAATACAGAGAAGTGCAAAGTCATGCACTTGGGCCACAGGAATCCTAGAGAGGAATACAAAAGGGGAGGGGGGAGATACTAACAACAACAAAACCGGAAAAAAATGGTGAAAGGATTGCACCAGAAAACAAATGAGGAACTACTGAAAAACCTCAATATGTATACCCTGGAAGAAAGGAGGGAAAGGGGGGATATGATAGAGACATCCAAGTACCTCAGGGGAATCAACAAGATCCAGGGGGGGCAGCATCTTTCAAAAAAAGAGATGTGCAATAACAAGGGGTCACAGTATGAGGCTGGGGGATGGGGAGAAAGACTCAGGGGAAATGTGAGGAAGTATTTTTTTCATAGAAAGGATGGCAGATGCATGGAACAGCCTCCCAGTGGAGGTCATACAAGCAAAAATGATTGGTGAGTTCAAGAATGCATGGGATAGACAGAAGGCAACCCTAGTGGTAGGAAAGAAAGGGTAAGCTGCTGATCATTTAGGATCTGGAGTTTAAGTAGGTAGGGAAATGGGCAGACTAGGTGGGCCAGGCGGTCCGTATCTGCCATCAAAATCTATGTTTCTATCTCACAGCGTCAAACAACCACAGTAAGAGATGTATGAGTCAAGTACATTTTAATTTATTTATTTATTTGGTTTTTGGTAACCGGGTAGGTGCACTACACAATAAATATGCCTATTTTCAGGCACGGCCCGAGAGAGTACAAGTCACAAAACAATCATGAACCATGGTACAATGAAACAGTAACATATACAATGTAAAGGGTAACTAGTTACATATACAAAAGCAGTTTAAAGAATAAATACAATGTAACAAGGGGATAGCAGTACAAAATACTAGTGAAACATAGTACAAAATAGTAAAAATATGCAATGTAAAGGGTAAACTAGTTGTAGGTGCAAAAGCAGCAGAAGAGTAAATACATTGTAACAAGGGAAAATCAGTACAATAGCAGTGAGGCAGGAAATGAACAAAGCAGTATGGCTAAATAATTTAAAAAGCAGACAGACACATCATACATAAATGCAGCAGATTAAGCAACAAAGACAAGCTCTAGTCAGATAGCATAGGGTGGGTAATCAAGGAGGCAGGAAGCAGGTACAAGGGGGTGAGACTAAGAGATAGTGATGTAGGTCCCTTTTGAAGCAGGCATTGGGGGGGGGTTCAGATGGACACAGTCATTGAGTTCAGTGCAAAGTGAGACAAGGCCTGGGATCCCATAGTGGTCATATATCTAGGAGCAGATAGACACTGGGAAAACTTTCCTGCTCTTCTTCTATGAGTGTCATGGGATCTTTAACTTCCATCTGGACAGTTGCAAGAGATGAGCAGAAGGGACCTCGGTTTAACATCTCATAAGATGGACATCAGGAGCCCACAAGCAGCATGGGCTCTTGATCAGTGATGGCAGGGGCAGAATTAGTGTGACATAAAAGAATACCTGATGGTGGCAGGGATGACTTTACCATGGCTAATGAGCAACTCTGCACTTAAGCATGTGCTTTCATAACTAAGATGTTACAATTTACCAGAGAATGCATTTTTTTCCATTTTCAGTGTTCCTTTCCAAGATTTACAGTATATCTTGGTAGTCCATCTAAAATGCCTGTATAGAAAACATTTGAAAACATTTGCCACTTCCCAGTTAATTTCAAAGTGCCTTTGTTTATGACATCATAGTGCTCACTATGACAACAGATTGTGATGTCACAAACAGCAATTGTGTGGTTAGCAGGGGAGAGTCAGATACATCTTGAAAGACTCCGTGATCTAAGTGCTGCAATATCTACAGTATTTAGTAGACCAACAGCAGGGAAAGTAAAAGAAAATTAACTAGAAAACAATAAGGTTAGTACATAATTGGTGTAAATCTAGTGTTTTCAAGCTTTTTATTATAACAGAGAGTTATTCTTTGTCAAAATAACCTTCAGCATTATCTCCATCAGATAGGTCATCATTCAGTCCACGCTTCTCTTCCTTCTCACCCCCACCCCCCACACACACACACACACACACACACACACACACACACCCCTGCGGCTTGTCATCCTTTTCCTAGAAATGGAATTTCCCCTAATTTTGCAATTGGGTGGAAAGCAGTGTGCATTCATTTTGATAAAAGTGAGCATATCAACATTATGGTTGAACGGGCTGATTTTCTGGACAGTGATGATTGTCCTGGGTGCACTCAGCACTCTCTCAGAGCCCACACTAGCTGCTGTGATACAAGTCAGAACAAGCCACACCTCAGTCTTTAACTGCCAAGATACAAGGTATCCGTCATCAACCCCTGGCTGTTTTGGGTCATCCATGTATGCCTGCACTGTGGTGGCTGCAGATGTATGGATCTCTGGCCAGGATTGTACTACTTTTCTGGTGGCAACTCCTACTTGAAGGGGAAAAGACCATAAAGGACTGAAGCCAGTGACTTGCTTTTGCGGACCCACTGTGGAATAGATAGAGTTTTTGAGCAGTATGATTGTACTATCTTAGAAGAATGATACTGGATTGCAGTTTATAACCATTTATTAACAACTCATGGGAGGATCCTAAAGCATTCTACTGCTGCAAAGCAGTGAAGCAGCTAGCACATACAGAAACAGGAAATGCACACACTCTAGTTGCCAAAATATTTACTTACAACTTGAGTTATAGTTTCAAACATAAATATAGAAGCATAGACAATGAAAGCAGAAAAGACCCATGGTCTGTCCAGTCTGCCTGAGTTCCCTATTCACTGCTAGTCTATACCTGGTCTTGGTGTAGCACCAAGACCTGTAAATTGCAAACCAGAACTATTAACAGCTCAGTCTATACAGGAGTTCTATGCACACTCCAATTGCTACTTCCCTGCTCATACACCTTTTTAGGGACAGCTGCGGGAAGTTTTGTGTGCACCTCTTTAGTTAGAATGCCAGTGGGAGGGATGGCAGGATCAACCAGATAAAATCTAATTACTACACAGACTGTGAGTAAAAAAATGTAAACACATTGTCCCCTATGCACTAATGGGTGCAAGGTATGTGCCAAAAGCACATAACCCAGCTGCACAGCTCCACACTTGAGGACAGGTGTGCACTGGCCATTATTCACTAACGGCTGCCACCTGTTCGAGGCTCTGCCCCACCCCCAGTGCACAGGTCCACACAGGGTGGGCACAGGCAGAGTTGCGGATCCAGTCGGGCATCCAATTGGATGCCCAGCATGGGTCTCACAGTTGATCTCTTGTGCAATACAGCATGGGTCTGGTTGCTTGAATAGCCTACGCAGGCACCGGACCCACGTAGCTATGTCCCATGTACAGAGGTTGGAATCACCCCTCCCTGCCCCATCCACTGGCAACACTGCTGTGCCCTGGCCTCATAGTGCCACTGCAGAGCCACCGCCCCAAGCAACTGTGCCCCCAGGTGGTAGCACAGAGTGGAGGCCCCCCAAACCATGGCAGCCCTTACCACAGTATGGCCAATGCAGCCCTCCTAATGCAAGCAAACCCCCTACCGCATCAGTGCAAGCCCCCAGCACATTGCTATCCACACAGCTAGGGGATCAGGTGTGTAGCTGACTTGTGCCCAGATTGTGAATGCCACCTGGGGTCCACAGGACCCCACTCTGTGACATTCAGTTGTAGCGATGCCAATGCACTCAGTTTATGCAGCGCATTGGCATAGTGTATAGGGCCCATTGCAAAGATGCTTACTGGGCCCTGCCTCACACTGAGGTAGGTCCCAATTATTTATGTATGAATTTATTTAAAATTGGTAACTGGGAAAGACACACTGAGCTAAAGTTTGTTTCTAGGTGTGAGGAAGAGACAGTGGCATGGTGCTTCCTAAAGCCAGACTGTAAGGGGGAGAGGAAGTCAGAGGAGTAGAGGAAGCCACCAAGCCTAGTGTAGGCAATGGTCTCCTGAAACATTTGCAAGAGAGGGGAGGAAAGAGATCAGCCGGAAGTTGCCAGTGGAGGAAGGGTCACCCCCTTTATGCAGAGGCAGAATCTTTGCAACCTTCCAGGCCTGAGGACAGCACTGAGAGAGAAGGAGAGGTTCAGAATGTGTGCAAGTGGAGAGGTAATAGCTAGAGCAGAGATATGTAGAAATTTGAGGTCCAACCCATTAGGGCTGGACTTGGAAGGGTTAAGTGAGGTAAGGGCAAGGTAGACTTCCTGATGGGAAACTGGAAGGAATTGAAGCCTTCAGGTAAGTGGGGTGGGGGAGAGGCAGCAGGGAAAACAAGGGGGAAGTGACCAAGAGGGTGAGGAGAGGGTTTTTTTTGTTTTATATATTTAAAATTTGTTGACTGGAGAAGAAGCACTGGGTCAAATGGATCTTTTACAGGCTTGACCAGGAAAGAATACAGGTGATGAAGAATTCATTAAAATAAGTGACAACTGAGTTAGGATCAGAGACCAGTGAGCCATCCACCAGGAGAACAAGGGGAGCGGATGGGGCTGGGGATCAAAAAGGGAGTGGATAACCTTCAGAATTGAGATTACAGGTGAATGTTTCCCTTTAATACATACAGTAACACCACTCCCCCCTTAAGCTAAACACGTCTAGTAATAAATAACAGATGAACACTTCCGAACATGAGTAAAAAATGTGGAAATGGAATATTTTTGGGGTTGAGAGTCTTTCTTCACACAACAAACACAGTGATTTACTGGATGGAGACACTCCCCTGTCCAAATATTTTTAATTAAAAAAGTATTTATAAAAATTTAAAAGGGAACCTAGGGAAAACCACAAAAAAACAGAACATTTTGTAATAAATAAACCATAACTAATAAGCTTGCTAACCAGTCAGGGTAGATTGCCCTGAAAGGTAATAGCAGATGCAGGGAGGATTATTCTTTTTTTTAAATTTATTTATACTTTATCGCTCCTTCGTAGAGCTGATGGGTTGCTCTGGCCCTCCCTCAGAGGGACTCATTCTCCGATCCGAATATGTCGGGTCATTATGGACCACGTCGGCTCCTGGCCTTTATCGGCTTTTCTCCCTGGGCACCCGAACTGTGCGATGGGTGAGGCAGCTGCCCCCTCCTCTGCAAAAGCAGCCATATGCCCTAGACATGTACCTTCCCCTCTTCTGGGCAACGTACCTGTGCCGACACCCAACCACTGCCTGGTGTCAGTCTACAGCGTGCCCACACTGTCTCACCTCCCCAAGGAAACAGAACTCTCTACAGATGCTCAGTTCTTCCTCCCCCTACCAACTCCTGAGCAATCTGAGTCTGTTCACAAACCCAGGTCGCCGGTGTGGCGTGAGGTGTCCAGTGCCTCAACCTTCGGTGCCACAGGGCCGGCCTAAGGAGAATTATTCTACTTCTTAGATGTGGCCACACTCTAACTGCAGATATGTCTTTTCTGTATTAGAGGTGTAGTCTCTGTGGGGGTTTGCTCTCTCTGGATGAACACCTCAGTGCTGGCAGCAGCCTTGGTGTGCCTAACCCTTTGGCTGCATCTAGAACAGAGTTCATTACAGCAGAGTGGTTGCCAACTGAATGTTTTTCTGGCATGAGTCCCACTTCTGTGATCTACTTTTGATGCTTCAATATTTCATGGACTATTACTGTCTGTTGGCCACCTTGGCAATGGTGTGACCGGCACGTAATTTCTGAGCGCCTCTTTTCAGTACGCGTGCATACTGAACTCAGTCGGCGGCTGGCTGTGGTGGTGAGAGGTAAGCTGTGCCAGTTGCCAGCTGGGAACAGGTGGGGGGGTGCTGGGTGGGCTGGCACAACTGGGTGGTGGGCCACTAGACTACCAGGGCAGGATATTTGCTGCATTTATGGCAGGCAACTCGGGGGTCAGGGCACGGGTGGGGGGATGACAGTGCTGCCCTATGGAGTGTGTTCCAATGGGGGATTCAGGTGTCTGGGGGTATGGGAAGCCCTGCAGGGCAACATTTGGACACTTTAGAGGATGGGAGATGGGAAACCCTGCGGGGTTTTGTTTAGGAACTTCGGGTGACTGGGGCTATGGGAAGCCCTGCAGGGTTCTGTTTGGTCACTTCAGGGGGATGGGGATATGGGAGCCCTGCAGGGCTCTGTTTGGACACTTTGGGGTGCTGGGGATATGGGAAGTCCTGCGGGGCTCCGTTTGAACACTTCGGGAGGCTGAGGGTATGTGCCTAAGGGCCCTTTGGACACTTCAGGGGATGAGAAGCATTGTGGGGCTCCGTTTGGATGCTTCGGGAGGGGGAGTTGATGTGGGCAGCCCTGTGGGGTGTCTATTGTGGCTAGCTGGGTATGAGGGGGCACTTTCGATCTGCATTGCTGCTTGTGACATGCTCGCCAGGTGCACCTTTTGTTAGGTGTACCTGGCTGCATGTCGCAAATCACAGGACTTAACTGCAGTGACCCTGCCCCTCCTAGAACAGGGTGCAGGGACAATGTCACAGTAGTGGGTGGCACAAGTTGCATTTGGCAGTGACTTGCACCACCCTTCTAGAATCAGGCCCAAAGACTTTATTTGCTATAACTGTAATAAGCCAGGTCATATTGCAAGAAATTGCCGTAGCAACAAGAGTGACACTGGAACAGATTTGTCCTTAGCAAATTGGGGCAAGTACTTAACAAATGTCAAGGTGGGTGATAAGACTGTAAAAGGACTAATAGATTCGGAAGCAGACAGACCCTAGTGCATATTGAAGTACTGGGAAAACAGTGTCCAAAGGGACCAGGTACTGGTGTCATCTGCATTCACAGGAACACACAATACTATCCCACCATTCAAGTGACTCTGAATATTAAGGATGCGTCTCACCAAATGAAAGTGGGGGTAATACCTAAGTTACCTGTACCAGTGATTATTGGAAATGTCTTTCTAGGATTTACTGAGTTAATCAAAGATGGAGTAAATCCTGACGTTTCAGCAGCTGTGGTGACAGGAGCTCAGACAAAGAAAACCTCAGATGGTAGGGACTCTTTTTCTTTCACTGATTTTGATTTGGACTTGTTTGAGCACAGCTCCAAGATCCAGAAGTCCAGGAAAGAAAGACTACACCTGAAGAAACAGTGGCAACAAACAACTGATAGACATAAGGGGTTTACATAGGAAAATGCTGAAACTAAACTGATCGCTGATTGTGATTTTCTTTTAGAACAAGCTAACAATGTTTCTCTCCAGGGTTATTTTAAACAGCTACAGGTGAAACCAAAACTGGGTAAACCTATGTTTAAAAAATGTAATGGACTACTGTACAGAGTTTGGGTTACACCTCAGACACAGGAACAGATAGAACAATTGGTTATACCACAAAAGTATAGATCTGAGTTGTTACAGATAGCACATGATAGTCCTATGGCTGGTCACTCGGGGAGGGATTGCACCCATGTCAGATTGCTGTACAGATTTTACTGGCCTAGAATTTATGAAGATGTTGTTACCTATTGCAATTCTTGTGCTGAGTGTCAGAAAGTAGCCCCACTGACTAAAAAAGACAAGGTTCCCCTGGTGCCCTTACCCTTGATAGATGTGACTTTTGAGAGAATTGCAATGGATGTGGTTGGCCCCTTAGACAAAAGTAAAAAGGATGATTGATTCATTTTGGTAGTATGTGACTATGCTACTCGATACCCAGAGGCAGTTTCTATGTATACTGTAACAGCTCCAAAAGTGGCAGCAGAGCTTGCCAAAATGTTCAGCAGGGTGGGCATACCTAAAGAGATCATTACTGATCAGGGTAGTAATTTTGGTGCTGCATTGCTGAAGGAGCTGTACCGACTACTAGATATCACTGCCATAAGAACCTCCCCTTATCACCCTCAGACAGATGGTCTTATTGAGCATTTTACTCAAACCCTAAAATACATGTTTAAAAAGTTTGTAAAAAGGGAAGGGAAAGACTGGGACCAATACTTACTGTACCTGCTTTTTGCTTGCAGAGAAATGCCACAGCCATCAACAGGTATTTCAACATTTGCAGTGCTGTATGGTAGACAACCTAGAGGGCCACTAGATGTAATAAAAATACATGGGAAGATAACCCCCATCAGAAACAATCTATTACATCCTATATGTGTGCCCTAAGAAGGAAGCTGGCAAAATATGCTGAAATCGCCCGTAGTAATCAGGAAGAGGCCCAAAACCAGCTGAAGGTGTATTATGACCACGGGGTAAAAGAAAACATTTTTGAGCCAGGTGAAAAGGTCTTGCTACTGTTACCCACTATGGAAAATAAACTGTTAATGAAGTGGCAAGGACCTTATAAAGTGCTTCGATGTACTGGCACAGTTAACTATGAGACTGAGACCCCTGATAGGAAAAATCCTGCTAAGATATACCATGTTAACCTCCTCAAGAAATGGGTTGAAAAAACACTGAAAGCTTTTTTGCTGGTTTTACCAGAAACTGATAAACAAGATATTGACATACAGTAGCTTATGATAGACTGGAACAAACTATAACTGCTGGTGCTGTAAAGGTGAAGGTTTCCTTAACCTCTGAACAAACTGCAGAAATTTGTAACTTGCTAAAGACATTTAACAGTACTTTTACCACAGTACCAAGGAATGCCCACCCTATTAGATAAAAGACATACAGAATTACCAGAGTGGTTAAGAGCTGAAGTGGTTAAGGAAATACAAAAAATGAAAGAATTGGGTATAACAGAAGAGTTGAGAAATGCTTGGTCATCACCAATGGTGATTGTAAATAAAAAAGAAGGGGGTGTGAGAATATGCCTTGATTTTAGGAAACTTAATCAGATGTCAGAATTTGACAGTTATCCTATGCCCAGAATAGATGATTTCGTGGCCAGACTGGGAAATGCAAAGTATATCAATACCCTCAATCTCGCCAAGGATTACTGGCAAATCCACCTAGCTAAAGAATCCTGAGACAAAACTGCATTTGCCACTCCTATAGGATTTTTTCAGTTCACAACCATGCCGTTTGGTTTACATGGTGCACCCGCTACATTCCAGTGGTACATGGGTGTATTTTTATTCCCTCATGCTGGTTATTGTGCTGCATACCTGGATGATGTTGTGATGTACAGTCCAGACTGGAAAAGCATCCTGGAATACCTACAAGCAGTTATCCAATCAATCAAAAAAACAGGTCTGACAATTATTTCTACCAAGTGTGCATTGGGCATGCAGGAAACCAGATATTTAGTCTATGTTTTGGGAAATGGAGAAGTCAAGACAGAGGTTTCCAAGATAGAAGCTGTAGCTAACAGCCCTGTCCCCAAAACCAAGAAACATGTCAGGTCATTTTTAGGGCTGGCTGGTTATTATCAGAGATTTGTTCCTAACTTTGCAGAGTTAGCGACTCCCTTCACTGAACTCACAAAGAAATTGTTCCTGAATAATGTGAAATGGACCCCAGAGTGTGATGAGGCTTTTTGGATCATTAAGGCTGCATAATGTTCAGCCCCTGTTTTAAGAAGCCCACACTTTGATAAACAATTTTTGTTACAGACTGATACATCAGAAGTAGGCCTAGGTGCAGTCTTGAGTCAGCATATAGATGGGAAAGAACATCCCCTTCTATACATAAGTAGGAAATTGCATGACAGAGAGAAAGGATACTCCACCATTGAAAAGGAATGACTTGCGGCAAAGTGGACCATGGAGTCACTTAAGTTTTACTTACTAGGAGCTGACTTTGTACTTGTAACAGATCACAATTCTCTCTGTTGGCTTAACCAAATGAAGGATAAAAATTGTAGAATCACATAGTGGTACCTGTCACTACAGCCATTTAAAATTTAAAGTGATGCACAAATCTGGGAAAGAGAATGTCAATGCTGATTTTCTGTCAAGATATGGATCAGGAATTGAGAATTCCAAAGGCTGAAAAAAAAATGTGTGAGTTTAAATTTCACTGCTTGCTATACTGCATATACACTAAACTGTAAAAGTTATAAGCTAATGCTAGAAGATGAAAGAAAGTTTTGGAAACCTGATTTTGTAAAACAGGTTCCCTCTTAAAGAGGGAGTATATGACAGGGTTGAATAAAGCCCTGCCCCATTTGTTATGCAGAAAGAGTTTAAACACAAGGGTCTGTTTTATTCCCTTCTTTTCTGTCTCTTGTCTGTCTGGTTGAGCAACCAAATTTTCTTGTGAGACCTAGGAACTGATCACTCCGACGGTTTTGCAGTTCTCCACCTCTTGCTATATCTCTGCCTTCACTTGCTGTTTCTGTCTTTTCTTCCCCCTTGCATATCTGCAGATATAAACATATATGTGAATCTTTATGTGGAAATATCACTGATATTAGGATACCTTTGTTTAAAATGGTATATAGTTATTCATTGCAAAAAAACTTTGTTAATGCATCAGTTAGGGTAGAAGCAACAAAAGCAGGGAAATGAGACATTGGGGTTAATCATAGAAACATAGAATCATCGAAGTTTGACAGCAGAAAATGACCATACTGGCCCATCTAGTCTGCCATTTTTTTCCCTCTTCATCTTCCCCTCCCTGCCAGTTCCCGCCTTCCCCCCGATACTCTGCCCCATATGCTTGTCCCATGCCTTCTTGAATTCTTCCATTAATTTAGCTCCCACCACTCTATCTGGTAGTCTGTTCCAGGGCTCCACCACCCTCTCCTTGAAGAAACACCCTATCACATTGCCCCTGTATCTTTTTCCTTTCAGTCTGAGGCTGTGCCCTCTAGTTTTGACCCTCTCCTTCCTCTTAAGTTAACCCTCTTCCCCCACTAAATTGAGCTCCTTTACATATTTCAATTCATGTCTCCCCTTTCCTTCCTTGTCTCCAGTGTCTACAGATCAGGCTCCTTACACCTCTGCTCATATGACTTTCCCTGCATACCCTGCATCATCTTGGTTGCCCTTCTCTGAACCCTCTCCAACACATCTATATCCTTGCAGAGATGTGGCCTCCAGAACTGAACCCCATACTCCTGGTGTGGCCTCACCATGGCTTTGTAAAGGGGCAGCATTACCTCCCTCTTTCTGCTAGTAATGCCCCTGCCTATGCAGGCCAACATTTCACTGGCCTTTCCCACTGCTCTGCTACACTGGATTCCTACCTTAAGGTTCAAGGAGACTATGATCCCCAGATCCCTCTCCTGTTCTGTTACTTTAATTTCCTCCCCACTTAGGGTGTACCCTGCTCTTCTGTTCCTACTCCCCAAGTGCATCACAGTACACTTCTTGGCATTACATTTCAGCTGTCATGTCCCAGACCATTTTTCAAGTATCTTTAAGTCCTCCCTCATGTCCTCCACCCCCAGGGTGTCCACCCTATTGCATATTTTTGTATCAGCATAAAATAGGCACACCCTCCCCCTCAAACCCTCAGCAACCCCCATGACACCCTAACAACCCCCATGTTTTACATCTCAACTCACTGACAGATCAGTAGGACAGGGTGTGCCTTTAGGGAACATCAGCCCTAACTCTCACCCCATTCCATGTATAACAAAGCTCACATGATGCAGCATAGGAGAATGGGTGAGAGTTAGGCTAATAACCCCAAGACACACCTTGTAACCTGTTGGACTGTGGTGGTTGGGGTGGGGTGGTAAGGCACGGGGGTGTTAAGGTGTCAACTCTAATGCCTCGTTTCCCTACTTTTGTCACTTCAACCCTAACTGATGAATTAACAAAGTTTTTTGCAATAAATTTCCTTACTTTTTGAGAAAGTGTAATGTAACTGGGAACTGGTATGTGTTGGTAAGATACAAAATTAGTTAGTTGCCATATTGGTCCTTGTAAGAACAGATCCAGAAACAAATGGCCTGATACCCTTTATTGGACCAACATAGATGTAGCAAAAGAAAACAGTGCTTAAGCTTTCGGACCAACCAAGTTCTTCCTCAGAAGCTTATGACAGTAGTTTGTAAAAACACATTCTATTAACACCCAGATCATGCATAAAAAAAACAGAAAGAATTATCATTGTTTTAAAATACCTATTTTAAAACATAACTGAGGTTTAAATACAAGAAATCAGTTTAACTCAGCTGACTGCTCTGAAGCACCCCAAGGTCATAGCTGTCATAAGTTTCCGAGGAAGGACTTGGTTGGTCCGAAAGCTTAAGCACTGTTTTCTCTTGTTACATCTATGTTGGTCCAATGAAAGGTAGCAAACCATTTGTTTATGGATCTGTTCTTACAAGGACCAATATGGCAACTAACTAATTTTGTATCTTACATTTTGAGATAGTATAATCACATCCTCATATGCCTGTGGGAGTGCAGTGCCTTCCGGGACCTGCACTCCTATCCATTGATATTTTTTGAGATTGTGTAATTGTATCCATCCTTCCATAGATGTGTATATGTATGTTGCTGTAGAAGTGCAACTGAATTGTCACCATAGACTTCTTTGTTACCCCACCTCATGAATCTGGTACTGAAAATTTCCAAATCCCTGCCAAAATGTGATTCCGCAGCACTGCAACATCATATTTAAGCAATTGGCTTTAACAGGTGTTCTTGTAGGTCTGTGGTGTATCTTATGTTTTGTAGGTACAGATTTTGTGTTTGCCAGTTGCTGCCAGAACGATGCTATGCACTTAATTAAGCTAAGTAAGGAAACTGGGTGGTCAGTGGAACACCTTGAACAAAGTTTAACACAATGTCAGCTGCTATGAGTAGTATATATAAAGCTGGGCTATAACTGTCGATATGCCATGAGAAATACACTGTGGTTGCATTCAGTTGTTGATATTAGAAATCTGCTGCTGAAGGTGGGGGACATTGAGATTAACCCAGGTCCGATGGAAAATGACCTGGCTGACAGAGTATTTTTCAAATTCCCCAAAGGGAATGAGAATCATATAAAGTATATTGTCAAAATTTCATGATTTGGAAGCATGGGTAATAAATTATAAAACTGATGTTTTGGCTATTAGTAAAACCTGGTTGCAACAGTCCATAATGGATAATGAAATATATATCATAGGATATAAGATCTACAGGAAGGACAGAGTGAAGGGAAGGATAGGGGGTTAGTGTTTTATATAAGGGACAACTACACTGTTAATGAACAATGTATTATGACAACTACCCCTAAATATTGTGAAATACTGTCAATTCAAATTGCAATTGGTAATGTTAAGAAACTTACAGTCTGTTGTGTTTACATACCCCCCAAAGTAAATAAGGAAGGTTTGCAGAAATTTTCTGAGTTGTCCCTCAGCTCTGTGGGTGAAACCATTCTGCTGGGGGACTTCAACAATACTTGGATGGCAGACGAAATCCCCAGACTTGGCAAGCCCTGGCCCGAACAAACTTGCAGCAGCTAATCACTTTACCTACTAGGTTAAACCTAAAGACTAAAAGGCACATAGTGCTTGATTGACTTCTAACTAATAGGGTTAACCATATCCAAACTTGTGACCTGATCACTGACTCTCTCAGTGATCATCACCCTGTGTTTTGTATTTGGAAACACCACAAGAGGCATAAAGTTGCACCAAAGATATTAGAATTCAGAAACATTTATGGGGTTGATGCTGCAGGTTTCAGGGAGAGTCACTCAAAAATTGACTGGTCTTACCTAGAAATTATACTGCAAATTGATTGTGTATTGAATTTGTTTATTGGGAAATTTACAAGAGTTCTGGACAACTATGCACCATTTATAGAAAGATGAGTTAGAGGCGTTGAGTCCAAATGGTTACCCCCCCCCCCCCAATTATTTAAGTTAATGAAAGAAAGAGATAATGCCTGGAAAGTGTACAGGAGAAATCAAACAACTGTGCATTTGTAGAATTACAGATGCTTGAGAAATAGATGTAAGGTAGAAATCAAAAGGGCAAAGGCTGAATACATAAGACAACAGCAAACAGATGGATTGACAAATAATAAAAAGTCTTGGAATACAGCTAATGCCCTGATTAACCCCAGGGTTAAAATGGAAACCACAATGTTAAAAGGAGATAATAAACTGAATGATCCTGTAACCATAGTTAATGAACTCAATAGAAGTTTTATTGATTTGGATGTCTACAGAATTAACCCTGGTGTGAACTGGCCTGTAAAGGGACAACCTGGCAGAAGGAATCAGGGAGGGAAGTCAGAATAACAAAGGCCCAAACTTAGGAAAAGATAGCCAACTCAGTTAAGAAGGGGGATAAAACCTTTTATAGGTACATCAGCGAGCATAGAAAGACAAAGAGAGGGATAGTGAGGCTGAATAGAATGAACGGTGGGTGGGCAGAGGGGGACAGTGAAAAAGCAGGGATACTGAACGAATATTTCTGCTCAGTATTCACAAAAGAGGAGGGGGAAGTGCCTAATTCAATCAACAGAAGGACTCTTGATAGGGGGGTCGATCCCAGTCCTTTCACAGAAGAAAGGGTTCTGCAAGAACTCCTAAAACTGAAAGTGGACAAAGCAATGGGTCCTGATGGAATTCACCCAGAATTCTAAAAGAATTAAGGGAGGAACTAGTGAAACCACTGGCTACTCTTTTTAATAAATCATGGGAGGATGGTGTGGTACCCGAGGACTGGAGGAGAGTGGATGTGATTCCCCTTCACAAAAGTGGGACCAAGACAAAGGCAGGAAACTACAGACGTGTCAGTCTGACCTCTGTGGTAGGGAAAGTGATGGAGTCACTTCTGAAGGAAAGAACAGTTGAGTACCTAGAGGCCAGTGGGGCACAGGACCCAAGGCAGCATGGGTTCACAGTGGGAAGGTCATGTCAAATGAATCTAATAGATTTCTTTGACTGGGTGACCAAAGTAGTAGACCAGGGAGGGGCTGTGGACATGGCCTACCTAGACTTTAGCAAGGCATTTGACACAGTCCCACACAAAAGATTAATAGTCAAATTAACCAGCCTGGGAGTGGGTCCCAGGGTGGTAGCCTAAATAAAACATTTGCTGCACAACAGGACACAGAAGGTAATTGTAAATGGAGTCCACTCTGAAGAAAGAGGGGTTACTAGTGGGTACCGAGGGTTCAGTATTGGGTCCAGTCCTTTTAATGTCTTCATCAGTGACATTGCAGGGGACTGGAAGGAAAAGTATGCCTTTTGCAGATGACACAAAGATCTGTAACAGGCTGATACACAAGAAGGTGTGGAAAGGATGAGAAGGGACTTGGCAAGGCTGGAGGAATGGTCAAGTATGGCAGCTAGGATTCAATGCAAAGAAGTGCAAAATAATGCACCTGGGAAACAAGAACCCAGGGAAGAATACACAATGGGGGTAGTAACAACAACAAAAAGGAAAGGGACCTGGGGTAATCATATCAGATGACCTTAAGGTTAGCAAGCAATGTGAGAAGGCAGTAGGGAGGGCTGGGGGTATACTGGGATGCATAGGGAGAGGCATCCCAGCAGAAAACAGGAAGTTGTTATCCTCTGTACAGACAGTTGGTGAGACCCCATCTGGAGTATTGCATCCAGTTCTGGAGACCCCATCTCCATAAGAACATAGACAGGATAGAGGCAGTCCAGAGGTGGGCAACTAAATGGTGCAGGGTCTGCAAGAGAAGCCGTATGAGGAGAGACTAAAGAAGCTTAATATGTATACCCTTGAGGAAAGAAGGAGAGGAGGGACATGATAGAAACTTTTAAGTACCTCAGTGGAATCAACAAAGTCCAAGAGGTAGCATCTTTCAGAAAAGAGAGATGCAAGAACAAGGGGACAATTTAAAGAAAAAGGGGGCAGTTCAGGGGCAATGTGAGGAAGTACTATTTCACAGAGAGGGTAGTGGATGCATGGAACAGCCTTCCTGAGGAGGTTGTGGGGTCTAAAACTGTGGGAAAATTCAAGAATGCATGGGACAGACATAAGGCAATTCTTGTGGGGGGTAGGAAGAAATAGGCTGTTGGTTAACTAGGATCTGCGACCTATCTTGTAGGTAGGGAAATGGGCAGACTAGATGGACCAAGTGGTCCTTATCTGCCGTCAAAGTCTATGTTTCTATATTTCTATGTTTGAGTAGACCAAAATTCTATCTTAGGGGAGTCACCAGTTTAGAAGTGTTTAAACTCTTGAAACAACTGAAGATAGATACATAGGAAGGCGGATGTGATTCCCCTTCACAAAAGTGGGACCAAGACAGAGGCAGGAAACTACAGATCTCTCAGTCTGACCTCTGTGGTAGGGAAAGTGATGGAGTCACTTCTGAAGGAAAGAATAGTTGAGTACCTAGAGGCCAGTGGAGCACAGGACCCAAGGCAGCATGGGTTCACAGCAGGAAGGTCATGTCAGATGAATCTAATAGATTTCTTTGACTGGGTGACCAAAGTAGTAGACCAGGAAGGGGCTGTGGACATGGCCTACCTAGACTTTAGCAAGGCATTTGACACAGTCCCACACAGAAGATTAATAGTCAAATTAACCAGCCTGGGAGTGGGTCCCAGGGTGGTAGCCTGGGTAAAACATTGGCTGCACAACAGGACACAGAAAGTAATTGTAAATGGAGTCCACTCTGAAGAAAGAGGGGTTACTAGTGGGGTACCGCAGGGTTCAGTATTGGGTCCAGTCCTTTTTAATGTCTTCATCAGTGACATTGCAGAGGGACTGGAAGGAAAAGTATGCCTTTGCAGATGACACAAAGATCTGCAACAGGGTTGATACACAAGGAGGCGTGGAAAGGATGAAAAGGGACTTGGCAAGGTTGGAGGTATGGTCAGAAGTATGGCAGCTAGGATTCAATGCAAAGAAGTGCAAAATATTGCACCTGGGAAACAAGAACCCAGGGGAAGAATACACAATGGGTGAGGAGGTAGTAACAGCAAAAAAGGAAAGGGACCTGGGGGTAATCATATCAGATGACCTTAAGGTTAGCAATCAATGTGAGAAGGCAGTAGGGAGGGCTGGGGGTATACTGGGATGTATAGGGAGAGGCATCAGCAGCAGAAAACAGGAAGTTGTTATCCCTCTGTACAGACAGTTGGTGAGACCCCATCTGGAGTACTGTGTCCAGTTCTGGAGACCTCATCTCCACAAGGACATAGACAGGACAGAGGTGGTCCAGAGGAGGGCAACTAAAATGGTGCAGGGTCTGCAAGAGAAGCCATATGAGGAGAGACTAAAGGAGCTTAATATGTATACCCTTGAGGAAAGAAGGAGGGGGCATGATAGAAACTTTAAGTACCCCAGTGGAATCAACAAAGTCCAAGAGGGTAGCATCTTTCAGAAAAAGAAACTTACAAGAACAAGGGGACACAATTTAAAGATAGAAGGAGGGCGGTTCAGGGGCAATGTGAGGAAGTATTATTTCACAGAGAGGGTAGTGGATGCATGGAATAGCCTTCCTGAGGAGGTTGTGGCGTCTAAAACTGTGCGAGATTTCAAGAAGGCATGGGACAGACATAAGGCAATTCTTGTGGGGGGTAGGAAGAAATAGGCTGTTGGTTAACTAGGATCTGCGGCCTATCCTGTAGGTAGGGAAATGGGCAGACTAGATGGGCCTAGCGGTCCTTATCTGCTGTCAAAGTCTATGTTTCTATGTTTCATTTGGTGGATATGATGGGTTGACTCCAAAAGTGTTAAGACTAGCATCAGCAGAAATAGAATATCCTGTCAACTTAATTTTTTATTTGCCTTTTTGTTTAGGAGAGGTACCAGACTTATGGAAGTATTTATATTTTGTACCAATACACAAAGCAGGATCTATTAGTGAGTTTAAAAATGACAGGCCTGTCTCCATTTTGTCAACTTTGTCTAAAATACAAGAAAAAATGGTGTATGCTCAGCTGATTAATTATGTTGAAACTTATAGCTTGTTATCACAGAGACAGCATGGATTTCGAAAAGGGCATGGGACAGAGACTGCCTTGGTCGAGTTCATGAGCACGGTCCATGAGAGCATGGAAAATGATTGGCTGACTGGGGCCATGTTCGTGGACTTGACAAAGGCATTACATTTGGTGGACCATACATTATTAATACAAAACCTGGAGCAAGGTGGGGTGGAAGAATCAGTACTTAGATGGTTTGCTGACTATTTGTCAGAAAGATTTAAAATAGTTACAGTAGCAGCCGCAGACACTGCCAGCTATTTCCTGAAATTTCTGTGATATTTCCAGCTATATCTAATGCTTTCTCCATTTCTACAGTAGGGGCAGCAGAAACTCTTTTAGAAATGTTGTGAAATATCTGGAAATAGCTGGCAATGTCTGTGGCTACTACTGTAGGTATGGAGGGTGTGTCTCTGAGAAGGCATTAGTTAAATGTGGAGTCCCACAGGGCTCCATATTAGGACCCATTCTGTTTTCTATGGTTTTTTATGCTGTTACTACAGTCATTACGAGTGTGCATATTACATTATACGCAGATGGTGCTGTGGTATATCACCAAAGTGCATCACTATCCGAATTAAATATAATATTAACAGGGAAATTAAATCAATGCAAGAATGGTTAACAAATAACAAAATGGTGCTGAATAAGAACAAAACTAAAGGAATGCTATTTGGAACACTGGGCAAGTTGAAAGAAAACAGTAATGATCTACAAATCAGATCACTGAATGGTACTGTGTATGAAAATGTAACACATTTTAGCAATTTTGCAGTTACATTTGATTCTACTCTTAGTTATGGTACTCATATTCAAATAATTACATCCAAAATTCATGAAAATTAGCTTTTTTGTATAAGCTATGTTGTTTCTTAACTCATGAGGCACAGTTGGCAACTGCAAATCATTGTTAATTACCTACAGTACAGTATACTACAATATGCTTCTATAGTGGTTGACAATGCCCCAGTTAGTACAGTATAGCAAAAATCTGCGTTATTACACAGGACTGAGAGATTTGCACTCTTGGCATCAAACACCATGCATCATTGTGATATTATCAATGTTTTGGGGTGGTTAATTGTTAAACAGTCACATAAGTTTGCTATGTATAAATTCATATTCAAAGTACAGCAATCTGGCACACCTATTAGTCTGAAAGGACAACTTGTGGCACCACGGAATGAAATTCAAACCAGATCAACATGTTATTACACTTAGTTAAAAATCCCATATAGATGCACTTTAAGTGGACAGTGAACGTCTGCATATACTGCACCTACAATCTGGAACAATATTCCTTTAGAAATCAGAACTATAACAAGTTATGACTTATTTGTAACAGCTCTAAAATCACATTTTAGGACCTTGTCTCTTTATGATTGTCTTTAAAATGATTTCTTAACCCATAGATGTGGATTTTTTATTCCTATTCATATGTTTTTTCATGTACTATATATTGTAAGCTTATGAAATGTATATGTTAATGTATGATTTGTGTATGCATATTGTATTTCTATGGACCATGGGTTGTGTCAGTAAAAGGGATTGTATCTCAGTGACTAATTGTAGCAAATTGCATTGCATGATCATAACTTGCATTTGTACATATTTTGACCCCAAATTTTCAACATAGTCTTCTTATGACCCCACCTCATGAACAAGAGCAGTGAAATTTTTCAAATCCTGCCCAAAAGGTAATTTCACCAAGTGATTGCCAAATTGCCTTTTGGGACAGATTTGCAGAATTCCACTGACATTATTCACGAGGTGGGGTCCCAAAAAAGAACTTGTTGAAAATGTGGTGTCAAAATATTCAAAAATGCCCAAGTTGTGAATCAAAGTTGAAAAATCCATTGACATACACTGAACTGCATTTATCTTAGGTTTTCATATTGCAGTCTGCAGTTCCAGCAGTCTTCAATTGGACAGTGGATCTTCAGCCAGTGGGCTGTTCAGGTGACTGAGGATGTGTGAGGTGTGTGGGTGGGGGGTGCAGTGTGGTGGTTGCTCAGTGGGAGGTTGGGGTTGGGGTTGGGGGACTGGATCAGTGAGGAACCATTTTACACATGGGATAATAAAGAAAAAAATAGGGGAAGGGCTAAATTTCTCAAACTAGCAGCTGTACAAATCGTGTTCCCTATCACTAAACTCCTCAACATGTCCTTCTTGTCTCAGATAGTGCCTATGCTATGGAAATCCTCAATTGTCATCCCACTTAACAAAAAGGGTAATAAAACATCTCTTGATAGTTATCATCCAATCTCACTTCTTTCTGCTCTTGCAAAGCTACAAGAAAAAATAGTGCATCAGCCACTAGTGGACCACTTGCAACAATGTGATGTAATCTGTGCTAAACAGCATGGTTTTTGCAAACGGCACAGCACCAACACTGCTCCAATAGAATCCACCAATGCCATTTACCATGCTATTGACAAAGGCCTCGTAACAGGTGCAGTGTTCCTGGACCTGACCAAGGCCTTTGATCTGGTTGACCACAAGCACCTAATACATCCGCTTGATGCTGTTAGCCTAGTGCCACCAGCACTTGCCTGGTTCAAAGACTATGTGACTGACAGAACTTAGGTTGTCAGGATTGGAGAAACATTTTCAGGAGTTAATAACATCACAAGCAGTGTACCGCAAGGTTTTATTCTTAGCCGCTATTTGTTTACGCTTTTTATAAATAATTTCCCACAGTCTGCAAATCTGAATGGACTCTTCTATATGGGGATGACGCAGTGCTCTTTACACATAGTAACAACATTAATACCACTAACCTTTCACTCAGTTCCTGCCTATCCAGGCTTCAAAACTGGTTTGAAATGGAAAATATTGTGCTCAACCTTCCCAAGACACAGTCCATGCTGTTTGGGACTAGGCACAGAATAAACAAGGTATCCTCCAATTTCTGTGTCCGTACCAGCAGTGGTACACCCCTAACTAAGACACTGTCTTTTAAGTACCTTGGGGTTCATCTTGACCCTACATTATCTTTCAAATCCCATCTCCAACACACCACCTCTCTTTTACATCAGAAGCTAGGTGCTCTCTATCGTGTTTGACATTTCTTATCTCTGAGGCCAGATCCTGTATTGCACCAACAAACCTAGTCCTATCATTAGATTATGGATCAGTTGTAATTGATGCTGCCAGAAAATCCACACTACAGCAAAAACACACTCTGTACTACAAAATATGTACATTTGTCTTAGGGTGCAGGTCCAATGTTCACCACTGTACAGCTCTCAAATCCCTTAATTGGTTGCTCCCTGGCATCAAATACACTCTAGCTATTGCAACACTATTAAAGAAAACTATGCATACTGGGACACCTGCCTACCTCAGTAGCCAAATCTCTCTTGTCAACCTTCCTTACTCCCACTCTGCAGCCAAAAAAAATATAATAATACCCACGTTTTGCACAAATATGGGTCAGAGCTTTTAGTTATCATGCAGCTTTAGTTTGGAACTTCATGTCTCCTTCTGTCAAAACATCTTTCTCTCCCCATGCCTTTGCAAAGCTCCTAAAGTCACACTACTCCTCAGCCCAAGCCTACTCTTGCTTCCAATAACCTCCCCCTGTCATGACCTCCCACCTTATACTAGCTAATCACACCTACCAACCAATCTCAGTCAAATTTTTCGTTCACCTCCTCCAAGTTCCTCCTCCTTTCTCTATCCTCAATTCTACCTTTGTTTATTACATTACAAGCACATTTGTATATTACACTGTATATCACATTGTAGATTACATTGTATATTTACAAGTACCATATGTGCTCGTGTTTGCCTACAACGTGCAGTAATTCGTATGTATTCACTGTAATTTGTTTTCCTGTTTCTCTGTGCTTCTGCACCCGGGTCATGCCTGAAAAAAGTACTTGCTACCAGTTTACTCACCCAGTAAACAAAGTTAAATAAATAAATAATTTTGGGGCTGAGGGTTCCGCCAAACACCAGAGAAATATAATGGTATTATGGGGATGCCAATCAGAGGGTGAGGGTGCCACTAGACAACGGGGAACATATGCCAACAAAAGAAAAACATGTGTCCCTCATGAAAAAGGATCTTTTTTGTGACTTGAGATAGGAAAAAGAATCCTTTTTTGTATCATGAGTCATGAAAAAATATTTACAATCTTAAAAAAAAAATATCAAGGGCATTTCTCCTATAGTTAAGTGCAGAATCAAGCTTAGGGGCTCCAGATAAGCAAGCTTTATGTGTTTGTTGCTCTGCAGAATGTAATTTTTGTGGTTTTCCAAATTAACAATTTTAGGGGAAAACAGAAAACAAGATGGTGGCCATACAAAAAAATAAACAAAATACCTTACAAAAAAGGGTTCCCATACAAAAACTTCATACAGCTATTTTGAAGTGCTGACTGAGCATGCTCAGAACCTGAATTTTTAAAATGTAATAACTTTAGAATAGACTAAAATTTTTTCACCAAACAAGCAACAGGTTCATCTGTGGGCCATGCCCTTTCTACCCTAAAAATATGTCAGACCAAAATTCCAAACTGTCTGGGTGCAAGGTGATGACAAAAAAAAACAGCAAAAAAATGTGATTTTTTAAATTTTTTGCTATCCGCATCTCGTAATCTGCACATCTGACCATAACGAAACACAAAATCAACCCCCATGAGACTGCATGTGCTAAATGTTTTGCAAATCCATTACATGGTTGCAAAAACATTAAAGTGAAAAATGTGAGGTTTAACATGGAAATCTCTGCTCAACCATAACTACAGTGGTGCTAACGCACCACTATAATTAATAGTGTCACCTCTGTTCAACAGAATTACACTAAAGTTTGCATGCACAGTCTGGGGGGGGGGAGGGAGGAGTCTTGATTTGCCAAGTTTTGTTCCAGTCAGTTGTGAGGATTCAAAGATCCGAATAATGCATTTTTAGGAATTTGTTTTTTTTTGTCATCACCTACAGCCCAGACAGTTTGGAATTTTCATTTGAAATGTTCAGGGCAGACAGTTTATGCCAAAGAATGGTGCCTTTCACTGATTTGTGAAAAAATATGAATCTGTTCCCTGGTTATAAGCATTTGAAATTTTGGTTTTGAGCATGCTCAGTACGGTATCCAATGGCTATTCAAAAGGCCCTACTGAACATGTTCAGAACCAAAATTTCAAATCCTTATAACTTGGCAAAGGATTAACATTTCATCACCAAAGCAGCAAAAGGCACATCTGTGGGCCAAGCCCTTTCTACCCTGACAATTTCAGATTAGATTCCAAAGTGTCTGGGTGCTAGATGATGATAAAAAAACAGCAACAATTTTATTTTTTTTTACTTTTTTTGCTACCTGGATCTTAGAATCCACACATGTGGCTGGAAGGAAACTTGGCATGTCAAATCATCTGCCCTCTGAGACTGAGCATGCAACATTTTGTGCATATCCGTTGACTGGTTGCAAAGACATTAAAGTGCAAAGATGGCATCTCTTGAAAAAGGATTTTTCTCACAAAAAAGAATTGGCCCCTTACAACAAAGAATCCTTTTTCATGAGACCAAATTCATTTGCCATTCCAGGAAGCTATCCAAAAGACTGAACTGAGCATGCTCAAAACTTTAAAATTAAATAACTTTGGAATGGATTAATATTTTTTCACCAAGTCAGCAAAAGCACTTCTGTGATATGAGCCTTTCCTGCCTTGAAAATGTCGGACCAACATTCCAAACCATCTGAATGCGGTGAGATGACAAAAAAGTGCACAAAACAGTGATTTTTAACATTTTAGCACTATGCACAGCTTGGAATCCACAAATCTCACTGTAATAAAACTTAGCATGTTAAGAGATCCACTACACAAGACTGTGCATGCAAAATCTTGTACAAATCTGTTGAACTGTTACAAATTTGTTGAAGTGCAAAGTCTGAGGATTACACAGAAACCTCTGCTCAACCCTAACTATAGTGACGCTACCATACCACTATAATATACAAATTGCAAATAACTGCATTAATGCTCTAGTTAGGGTTACAGCCACAAAAGTAGGGAAATGTGGCATTACAGTTTCCAGACCTAACACCCCACCCCCATGCTGTGCACAAGCCAGGGGTGTGCCTTGGGGTTGTCAGCCCTAATGCTCACCCCATTCCATAAGTAAATAAGCTGAGATAGGTACAATATAGGAGAATGGGTTGAGCATTAAGACTGACAACCCCAAGGCACACCACCGATGCTTGTTGGTGTGCACAGTGTGGGGGAGGGATGTTAGGTTTGGAAACCATAATGCCACATTTCCCTACTTTTGTGGCTGCAACCCTAACTAGAGCATTAATGCAGTTTTATTTGCAATTTATTTCCTTACTTTTTGAGATAGTATAATCGTATCCTTATTTGCCTGTGCGACGCGTATATGCAAAGACCATGCATAGACCAAGCAGAGTTTTGAGCACACATTCACCTCATAGAAGGGATGCCAGTCGAAAAATTCTTTCACATATTTTATTCAAAGACAGAAAAACAGTCTTGCCTGATGCATTTCAGACAACAGGTCCTTTATCAAAGGCTAAGGACATGTGGGCTTAAAAATGAGGTTAGGGAAGGGGGGAAGGGGTGTTGTGGTCGAAAACAAGGAAAATATTAAAAATCATCATTAATTGTAAAAGTACAGTCCCATCTTGGGCATCTATTTCTTTTCAAATGACAGACAATATTATCTAATAACCTTAAGTGATTATCCAGGCATAGTTCTGCATGCTCTCATAAGTTAAATAAATATATAACTTATAAGAATACATCCTCAACCAAATCAGCAAAGCATATCCAAGAATACATAGGAAAAGGGCTAAATGTCATATTTTTTTCTTCAAATAGGGAAGGATCATCCAGTTGGCTATTAAGTCCAGATTTCTTATTTGGTTTTAAAGTTAATATCCAGTAGTTTTCCTTAGCAAAACTAGATTGTCAAAATCAACCCCCAGGATTTCTGCTCACTTTGTCACTGGCAATAAATCTATTCCTGGTTAAACAACTGGGAAAAAAATGTAAAGCCATGTGCCTCGCTGTCTGTAGCTTGCATCAAGTGAGTAACTGCAGCATACAGTGGATCATGCCTTGCCATAGCTTGAATGTGCTCTCCCACCCTCGTCTTATTTTATTTATTTATTTAGTTTTTGTTGACCAGGTAAGTGCAGTAGACAAATCCTGCCTATTTTCAAGCACGACCAGGGGGTCGGAGGGGGGGATACAGATGAATGCCAACTGATCTTGAACCAGATTAAGCTGTTGGTGGTATTTTTACTGAATGAGAGAAATTTGGCCAGAACACTGAGGAAATTCCCCTACTCTCCGGTGGAGGGATCTCTGGTCTGCACCATGGAGACCTCAGTATGTGCTTCATCTTGTTTGAGAGAGGTTGTGCAAGGTACCTTTCCGCTGCCATCTGTGGCAGCCCCTGTTACTGTCTCTCTACCTGAGGAGTTACCTCTAGACTTGCCTGCAGTGAATTGTGCGGCTGTTCTGCCACTTCCAGCAGCTGCAACATTGGATTCTTCTGTGTTCGCTCGATGCCAGGATACTCAGTCTCCAGAGGAGGAACCAAGTTTAGTGGTTGCAGACTGTGTTACACGAGTTCTTACCCCTGTTGTTTCCGGTCAGGGGTCCGGGATTGCTGTTGCGGCTTCAGAGTCGCTTTCAGGAGTTATTCACCCAGCGCTGCCGGCGGATTGCCTAGCCACCACCACCGACCTCATCGTTTCCCACTTTGGATTACCGGCTAACTCCGAGACTTGGGACACCTATTGGACTGCCTCGGATGCGCTTGTTTGCATGGGCTGGACATGGACTGCTACAGGTTCCTGGACTCCAGATTTATCATGGGATGCAGAGAAGCATGGAGTACTCTATTCACCGCACAGGCCTGCACTGTCCTACATGAGCTCCAATGAGGTATCTATTTCTAGGGACAGTATTGCTCCTACTGACAATGTTATTTCACCAGATACTGCTTTACCTGTGAAGGACTGGGGGGATATTATGGAAACTGTAGAATCTGAGGTAGTTATAAATGTTTCTGCATCTGGGGGGGCTGCATCTTTTCAGGGAGTTCTGGGGCATAGTAAACTGGACAGTGACGGTCATATTTTGGCAGATTCTTCCCCTACTGTACAAGCCTCCCAAATGCCTGTGCCTTTTATGGCATTGCCTGGTGTTCAGAAGGTTCCTCCCACATCCCATTTGGTCCCCTCTACCCCTGCACCTATCCCCACCATTACACCCACACAGCCACCTGCTTTAGGCTCTACTGCTTTTCCACTTGTTCCCCTATCTCAGCCTGATAAAGTTTTGCCACCCCCCCTCCATTGGATGATCCAGGGGAAGGCCTCTCGGCCTTCCCTCCACCTCCAGTCCAGCGTCCACCCTCTAGTAGGGGTCCAGTTCTTTATGACTTGTTTAAAAATAAATTAGAACAAGCCCCTAGACGTAATGCGGTTCGACTTCAATATAGGGGAGGCCTTAGTGACTTCCCAGATCGATATTATATTGCTAGAACATTGCTAAAGGGCTCTATGCATTTTCAGGCTTCAGAGATTTATGCCTTGAGTCACATTTCAGGAGAGGGAACTTTTGACATCAGCTTTAAAACTAATGTGGGGTTGGATAGGTTTTGGAACAAATATGCAACTTTGAAGCACACTCCTTTATGGATGCCTTTTTATGTTATCCCACTAACAAAACCCAGCAGTGAGAACTGTTATGTTTCGTAATGAAGGTGTGAGCATTAGTGATATTTACCATTGGTTGCAGAATAGATGTATGGTCCTATCTCCCCCGAGGCTATTATTGATACAGAGGGTTTGTGAACTAGGGGATGGAAATTCCGGGTCAAACTTTTCCAAATCAACTCTGAGGTGATACATCTTCCCAATAGCTTTTTTTAGGCAAGAATAGAGGCGTTTGTTTTTATGGGGGCCAGCCTAGGGCCTGCTACAAGTGAGGGGTGCATACCCACCTTAGTAGCACCTGTGACATGTTGAAATGCAGTTTATGTGGGGGGTATGGCCATCCTAGTGTGTCCTGTGAAAATATTTTCCAGTGCAACCTCTGCGTCGAGAAGGGTCATGCTTATCATCAATGCCCGTGGGCTAGCAAAAATTGCAATGAGGGTTGGAATCCAGATTCCTTAGTACAGAAGGCACAGGACAAGGCACAGGACCAGATTCCAGCACCTGCCACAGTCCCTGATCCCTCGACAGCTCCTCCACCCTCTCCCTCCCAGACACCTGCTATCACCACGACTATCCCCCAGGTAGAAGTTAGACCGCCCACTACTACAGAGGTCTCCTCACCAACACAGGATGTGGTAGATACTATGTCGCACCCTATTCCTATGTAGACCTCTGACCAACCTACTGGGGACCAGGAGGGTTTTTCTCAGTGTAGACAGGTTACTAGGGTGACTACACACAAATCCCAAAAGGTATGTGAGATACCCATTTACAATTCCTTTGACTTGTTGAAAGGGGGAAGGGAGGACTCTGATGGGGATTCAGAGACCTCCATCTTACCCTCTGATATGGAAGTCTCTGGATCCAGGCCTCCAGATGTTGTTCACAAAAAAATTAATAGTAAAAAGAAGGGAAGTAAAAAACGCAAGAACATCGCTATCACGGATGGTAGTGGCTGATCCTAGCTCCTGATCCTGGCTACTCTCCGGCTTTCCTCCTTTAATGTCCATAGTCTTAGAAGCTACAAAAGACAGACCATTTTCTTTCACTTTGCTGCTTCACTCTATATTGATATTCTCTTCATCCAAGAGACTTGTTTGCAGTCCATTTTTGAAATTAAGCAGGTCAAAAGGAGTTGGGTATGGGGTCCCTCATACTGGACATTTGGTGAGGATGTAGCAGATGGTATAGCAATTCTGTTCAAATCCACAGCCTTTTCCATATCACGTATTGCAGACCTTCTCCCAGGTAGGGCCTTGGTTTTAGATTGCACCTTTCAGGGCCATTCCTTTTGCCTTATCAATATCTATGCTCCACAGACTAAAGCTGCGAGAATTAGTTTACTAGACCTAATTAAACCTTTTCTCTGTACCCGCAAAAATATTTTATGAGGTGGTGATTTCAACTGCTCTATAGATGTTTCCTGTAGAACAGTGGCTGGGAAGAAAATATATTGTGATTCTCATGCCTTATGTACTTTGGTGAAGGATGCCGGTTTAACCGATGCCTATCATGCTTTGAGATCTGATGCTGGCTACACTTATCACAGGTCCATATACCATACTAGACTTGACTATTTTTTTTCCTCACATTATTGTATCCCGCATCAGATATCAGTTTGCCCTTCTGAGCTCTTCGATCATTATTTGTTAACCGGAATATTTTCTCTGGGTTCTGCACCTCCGGTCCTTTTTTCTCACAATACCATGTGGAAAATTAGCAATTCCGTTTTTCCCATTCTACTGTTTTGGCACAAGTATGATCACTTTTTCGGGCCTGAATTTCTGTCCTCTGTTGCTATGATTCTGTCTGGACATGGTGACAGGACACGAAATTTGATTTACGGATTTTTTTCAGGCTATAGGCAAACGTATTGCCAGAGACAAATACCTTACCTATTTAGGTTACAGAGATCAATTGTATAAACTTTTGTCGCTTTCTGTTTCTTCCCCTATAGATTACACTTCTCAAATCAAAAAATTATGCAGTTGCATGTTTTCGCACCAATGTGATAGTGCCGGCACCTTGGAGTTTATGATGAGAATGGGTACTTCAGTCTCCCCCTCTGCTAATCCCTTTTTAGCATGTCAAACATGACTGCAAGCAACGGTCATGCAGGGTCTCTATAACCCGAAGGGCATCATTGACTACTCTATTTTGGGTATGCTCGCGATAGCGACATCCCATTTACAGTCACAATTTGGTGTGGCCCCCCCGATGTGAGACTGTCTTGTCTGATGTTTTTATGGCACCTGTTCCACAAGTCTCGGCACACCATGCATTGGACTCTGTAGCCTTAATTACACAGGAGGAAGTGGCTTGTGCCATTTCACAGCTGAAAGTCGGAGTAGCCCCTGGTCCAGATGGCCTCACCCATGAATTCTATAAAACATTTCAGGAAGACTTAGCAGAAGTTTTGACGCAGGTCTATAATTATGTTTTACAAGGACAGGACGAGACCTCTGGTTTTGGGTTGTCTCTTCTGAAATTTATCTATAAAAAGGGGGATAAGTGTTCACTGCATAATTGGAGACCGGTTCATCTCCTTAACACTGATTATAAGATTTTGGCAAAGCTTCTTAGTACTAGATTACAACAGATGGCACCTGATGTTATAGACCTTTCACAGTACTGTGCTGTTCCTGGACTCTCTAGCCACACAAATTTGTTCCTGTTACGGGAAATTTTTGAAGCAAAACAGAAGCAACGCGTCCCTGGTTTTGTTCTTTCCTTGGATCAAGCAAAGGCATTTGATTCAGTGCATCACCCATACCTATTCTGGATTATGGAATTATGTGGTGTCCCAGATGTGTTTCTCACATGGCTTACACATTTATTTTCCATAGCAAGTTTTACCCCTTTAATTAACGGATATTTGGGGACTAATATACCCCAGAAAGTTGGTGTGTGATAAAGCTGCCCATTAAGCCCTTTATTGTATACTTTTGCTTTGGACCCCATAATTCAACAAATTAAATGGGACACTCAGATTGTTGGGTTGGCCCCCTGTTCCACTTTACTTCCAGAGAAAGTTTCTGCATATGCAGATGATATAGTTTTATTTGTGCAAAATAAAAATTCTGGAGATAGGGCAATCCAGATCTTTCAGGACTTCACACCAGTTTCGGGGGGGGGGGGATCCTTAACCTACAAAAAAGTGTATCTCTTCCTTTGGATATGGATTCCACCTCTATCCAGGAGGTGGGTGGAATTCGAATGAGCACTGACCCACAACAGATATTGGGCATCTGGTTCAATGTTACAGATGTAGTAACATTTAATTGGGAGAAGTGACTTCTGATTGGGGAAAATAAGGTACAACAGTGGAAGACTTAGAAATTAGAGAAAAGGAAACGAGTTTTGATAGTCAAGAAGTTTCTACTCCCTATTTTTTTATATCTCAGCCATATTTATACCCCTCCTCAACACTTAGAGACTAGACTGTTTAGTGTTTTCTTTCAGATACTCTACCACCTAAGCGTTCCTGCCACTTGTATATTCCAACCTATGCCATAGACAGTGTTTGTCAGCTGTGGTTTTGAAAATTATGGAAAGCATCTCTCCTGTCGCTTACTCGGCGGCAACTTTATCACACTCTTTTAAATGTTACGAGACCAGTGTTGCTTTTCCCAGAATGTACCCCTTCCCATATGAAGTATGCTTTACTGTTTCTTATAGATAAATGAATCCCGCCCCATATGTAGGATGTTACCTGGCTCTGCTGCCATGGCAAATTGAATGTACTGGGCAACTTGAAACATAAGTCATCACAAGAGCGGTTTTGTCCTAAACCTTCTTGCTTTCAGATAGAGGAGACAATGACTCATTTCTTTTTTGACTATGAAGACACCTGTTTATTCTGGAAAACCTTAGCTAACAAATGGAAATGGCCTTTCCTAAATAGAATCACCTATCAAACATTACTACTGGGTGACTTTTCTGGACCATGGAGCAAATTTCATCACAGTATTTTAAGGGTCATCTTTTCCATGTGTAAATATTATTTATGGCAAGCACGAAGTCAGTTTGTATTCCAACAGATTCCGACCTTACCACATATTATTATATTGACAGTGGAAACAACATTGTTAAATCTTATGGAATTGCAGTGCTCCCAGATCTACAGGGATTCCTGTATTTTAAGGGATTTTTACTACAAAAATAGGGTACAGGAAGGAAATCTTTTATTTTTAAAATATCAGGGGAATGGACAAACACTACGGGAAAATGCCCACTATGAATCTCATGGCTGCCAAGATCCAGACAGAGAAACATAAGACTTTGACGGCAGATAAGGACCACTTGGGCCACCCAGTCTGCCCATTTCCCTACCTACTGGATAAGCTGCAGATTCTAGTTAACCAACGGCCTACTTCTTGCCACCCCCCACTACAATTGCCTTATGTCTGTCCCATGCATGTTTAAATTCCCCCACTGTTTTAGACCCAACGACCTCCCCAGGAAGGCGGCTCCATGCATCCACCACTCTCTCCATGAAAAAAAAATTTTCTCACATTACCCTGAGCCGTCCCCCCTCCCATCTTTAAATTGTGCCCCTTGTTCTTACACATCTCTTTTTCTGAAAGATGCTACCCTCCTGGACTTTGTTGATTCCTTAAGCAGGTACTTGAACGTTTCTATCATGTCCCCTTGTCCCTCCTTTCATCAAGGATATACATATTAAGCTCTTTCAGTCTCTCTTCATATGGCTCTGATGCAGACCCTGCACCATTTTAGTTGCCCTCCTCTGGACTGCTTCCATCCTGTCTATGTCCTTGCGTAGATGAGGTCTCCAAAACTGCACACAGTACTCCATATGGGGTCTCACCAACTGTCTGTACAGAGAGATAACCACTTCCCTTTTTCTACTTGTGATGCCCCTTCCTATGCATCCCAGTATCCCCCTGGCTCTCCTTACTGACTTCTCACATTGCTTACCAACCTTTATATCATCTGATATGACTACCCCCAGGACCCTTTCCATTTTTGTTGTTGTTAGTACCTCCCCTGCTATTGTGTACTCTTCTCCTGGGTTTTTGTTTCCCAGGTGCATTACTTTGCACTTCTTTGCATTGACTCTAAGTTGCCATATGTCTGACCATTCCTCCAACCTTGCCAAGTCCCTTCTCATCCTTTCTCCCCTTGTGTATCAATTCTGTTACAGATCTTTGTGTCATCTGCAAAGAGGCATACCTTTCCCTCCAGACCCTAATGTCACCTATAAAGATGTTAAAGAGGACTGGACTCAGTACTGAGCCCTGAGGTACTCCACTAGTAACCCCCCTTTCTTCGGAATGTGTTCCATTCACTATTACCTTCTGTGTCCTGTTGTGCAGCCAGTTTGCTACCCAGGCTACCACCCAGAGCCCTCCAATTGGTGCTCAGTGTGCTGACTTTGCTACACTAAGCAATCCTGTTGGTCCATTTGCAGCCTGTTTCTCTGGGGTAGTAGGGTAATGTGTTGGCAGTGCATCATTCTGAGGATGAATTCAGATCTTCTGATCAAGAACCAGTGAGCTGCTGCTTGATCCAAACACCTGCCATGTGGCCCCACTCAAAACAGCAACACCATTGAGTCGGCCGAGCTGCATCTCAAATGCCACTGTTCTGGACTGGCATAGAGCCTAAGCCACTGAAGGTAACTAGCCTTCTTGTGGCAGCCTCAGGTTAGTCTATTTTAAACTCATTTTAAGTGCAAAATGAGTCGGACAAAAGACTGACCACTTGATGATGATGATATGCTTTGGGGGTGGGGGCTGCAAGAAAGAGTGCTTAAGTGTTGCTTGAGAGAAGCAGCGCCTAAACCACCAAGGCAAACAAACCTTCTGTTTTGCAAATTTGTCTATTTTAAACTCATGAAGTGCAAAAAAGCGAGCCAGACAAGAGACTCTATGATGGTGGGCTTTAAAGGGTGACGGGACACAGAGTGCTTAAGTGCTACTGGCTTGTTTGGTGCACAGAGCAGAGTTGTGTTTTTAAAAGATCACTAAGGCAACACTACTTCTGACCAACCTAGAGGTTGAGGTTATTTGAAAAAAAAATTAGACAGTGTTTCTATTTAATTGTAAGCCTGGGAAAGGTATGGGGTTTCTTCATCAAGATAAGCAGGAGTTATGAATTATATGTGTGAGATCAGAAGGTACTCATAAGACCCTGGTCTGGCCTAAGGTTAGTAAAATAAATGAAAAAGAAAAGGAATATTTGTTTTACCTCTGAGAGTTCAGTGCACAAAACTGTGTGTGTGTAGGGGGGTGTAAGCATGCCAATGAAAAACACGACAATACACTGAAACAATGTTTATTAATGGAGCACTACAGGTACACAGAGCTGTAGGCCCAATGCACGATTGGTGTGCAGTGCCTATGCATGCATATCTGGGATGAGTAGCTACTCCACACCCCCGTGCCCCCCATATGGCATGCATGAAGGGGGGCACATGCAGACCCACTGCACCCGATCCCCCATGTCTGCAGATAGCTCCGCGATGGGGACATTCCAGGGGTGTGCCAGCACTACGTGTATTCACTAACCCGCGTAGTGCTGGCTGCATGGGTGCAGAGGGTGGTGCAGGGTACACCAGGGAGACCCTGCCATAACCCACAGCATGCCCCCATGAACACAGGTATTCGGTCACTGGGGGACCAGGACAGTGCACACTGTGCTGCTCCCAACTTCTGGGCAGCAGGAGGCGGCAGGGGCAGCTGGATGGGTGAGCGCCTAGAAAGCTTATGTGAGGCAGCACTGGGACTGGAGGGTGCCGTACTGGTCCGGGTGCATGCTATCTGCATGCACAGCCCCAGACCCATGCCACCCTATGTGTGAGATCCACTGTGGGTCCCAGGGGGGCATCCCATTGGATGTCTGCCTGAGACAACTCCTCCCCCGGCCACCCTGCAGAGTCCTGTGCATTGGGGGAGGAGCCGTGCATAGGTGGTCGGCATTGGTGAATGCCAGTATGGGTGCACCAGTCCGCGGGGTGCAGAGGCAAGGGTGGGGTATGCGCATTTTGTGCATCCCTATGCCCATTTCATGCATTGTGAGCAGAACACAAAATGTATCAGTCTGTGATTGAGGGGTAAATTTGAAGTTAAGGCATTTCATACTATAAATAGAATACTGTATAAGGGACTGTATTATTACAAGGTTATAATACCTTCAGGAGGTTCTGGAGACATGTGAACCTTGAGAACTGAGCTTTATACGTTCCAACATGTCCCCAGAACCTCAAGATGGTATTATATTGTTACATATAAAGTTCTTATAGTTGTAGAGTTATGTGATACATTGTAGGTGATTTTTTATATTTAAAATAAGAACACATAAAACAGCCTGAACAGTTGTCCTAGTAATTTTATTGACTGGCATAATGACACCAATTGCATACATACATTGATTTGTGCATACAGGAAAATCTACAGGAATTTCATCCCAGTTTTGCAGGGAAAATACAGGGAAAATTAGGGTGCGCTACAGGAAAATGCTTTGCCTGATCTGGGAGCACTGGAATTGGAACATTGTCAGCTTTCCCCACATCGTTTTTGACTACTATGGAAAAATATTATCTTTTTGCACTGATGTTATATCAAGCTGTTATGGTATGATGAATGTATTTTTTTTTTCTCTCTCTTCCCAGTTGTAACCTATTTTGTATACATTTTGATGTGAGATTCTCACTGATATTTTCTGTTTTCTGTCATATTTCTACACTTGATGTTATGATTTCTTTGCTTAATAAAATTCCCCTACTCTTTTCAATAAGTGCCAAGGATCTTTAACATCCACCTGAACTACCACCAATCCAGGCAGATGGGACCTCAGTTAAACATCTCATCTGAAAGACGGCACCTCAGAAGTGCAGCACCCCTCTCATGCTGCACTACAGTGTCAGTACTGGGATATTAACCCAAGTCCCAGATGTGGGAACTGAACCCACAGTCCTCTGATCTCCTGGCCTCAGAGGTGAGTGTGCTACCTACTGAGCCTCTAACACTGACACTGACAGTCTTGTCAGTTTGACTGTCTTGAAGCTTCTTGTCATTTTACTGACATAAAAAGCCTCACATTTACATTTAGCAAGATAGATTACACCAGTTGTATAGCATGTTGTATACTGTCTGATCAGAAAATCCTTCTGCAAACTCCCCCCTCCCCACCTTCCATAGCCTCATTTTTCCTTTCTGGATTCCTGTTGTAATTTTAACTTGCATAATTTATTATGGTGTTTAGTAACAGAGCTGGTTGTTGACGTTTTTTAAAATATGTAGAGGTGTGAGTGCAATGACACTTTTTAGGTGGCCTAGTCCATTAGTAGATTTATGTATTAAAGCGAGTATATCCAAAATGGCAATTGAACCAACGAAGTTGTAGTGCAATAATGGTGTCTTTTAAGTATTTAATGGTATTAAGCCCACATGTCCTTAGCCTTTGATAAAGGACACTCTGTCTGAAATGCATCAGGCATGACTGTTTTTCTGTCTTTGAATAAAATATGTGAAAGAATTTTTCGACTGGCATCCCTTCTATGAGGAGAGTGTGTGCTCAAAACTCTGCTTGGTCTGTAACTATGTTGTTTCCTGAGCACCACTTTTTCCCAGTGTGCACTCTTTTACCATAACTGAATGCATATATGTATGTAGCTGTGAAAGCACAGGGCCCTCCTGGCCTTGCACTTCAATTTTTAGGACAACAGTGACCATCGTCTTACCCCGCCTCATGAACCCAGTACAGAAAATTTTCAAATCCGCGCCAAACCGTGATTGTGTGCAATTGCAAAGCCATTCCATGCCACAGGTGCAAAAACACATTTTGGGCATGATTTGAAAAATGACAGTTGTGACATACCTGAGGTGGGGTAATGAAAAGGCTATGTTGAAATCTGGGCTCAAAATACTTAAAATTTCCAAAGTTATGAGCAGACATTGTGAAACTGCAATGAATGGTCATAACGTAGGAATTTTTTCATATTTTGACCTTCCATTTTCAGCATAGTCTTCTTATGACTTCACCTCATAAACCCAGTAGGTGAAAATTTTCAAATCTGTGCCAAAATGACATTCTGCGCCACAGGGGCAGAAACACAGTTTGGAAAGGATGTGAAAATGACAGCTGTACTGTTCATGAGGTAGTGTGTAAAAATGACTATGTTGAAGATGTGGAGTCAAAATATTGAAAATTACCTATGTTATGCACATGCGCAGAAAAATTTCAACAGATGCTCATAACGCAGTCATTTTTAGGAATTTGTTCACTACATTTTCAACATGGACTTTCTGTGACTCCATCTCATAAACAATGGTGGTGAAATTTCATTATTCAATTCCAAAAAGTGATTTTATGCAATGACCACAAAATCACCTTCTGGGTATGATTAATGAAATGACAGTGCCTGTGTTTATTAGATGGGCTCCCAAAAAGACCATGTTGAAAATCTGGTGAAAAAATTCCTAAAAATGGCAAAGATATGAATGTAAGTTCAAAACACCACTGAAATACATTATATGGCACGTACCTTGATTCCTCAGTTTACGGTTTGACTTTGAAGAGTGCAAACATGTCTTGGTCCACAGAAGATGACAGAGAATGACCTCTGGTGGTAAGTATAGGGTAAGGGGGTGTGGGGGTGTGGGTGCTCAGTGGGAGGGTCAGGATGGGAGAGGGGGATGGCAGGGATGACGAAGGACCGTTTTCTTTTTTGCAGATTAAACAAAAGGAAGTCAGGGGACTGTATTCTTTTTACAGGATACTACTAAACAAATATTTTGGGACACTGGGGGTTGACTCCCCAGTGTCCCACACTGCTGGTTGGGGCTTGTAATGCCAACATAGGGATTGGGACCCCAATGTTGCCACTATCTATATAAACAACAGGCTGTGGGGGGGACTAAACTAAACATTACAGGACTGCAATCAGAGGGTGGGGTGCCACTAGAAACCAGGGAATATAGTTAATTTTGTTATGTGGACAGTGATTAGTGGGTAGGGGGTGCAACTAGACATCAGGGAAAAGGACGGTGCACAGTTAGGACTGCAGCCAGCAGCATGACTTCAGATGCGGCTGCAGAAGTCAAGAAATTCCTGGTGTTCTTATACAGAGAATGCTGGGGAAGTGCTCCTCTCACTAAGCTGGGCACCTGGGATTTCGGGTGCCCAGAAAACATATTAGTGGGCACAATATTAAAAAAACAAATATCAGAATCTAGCTAAATTGGTCCAGTTTAGCTAGATTCTGATGTTTGTTTATTAAAATCCCAGGATTGTTGTGTATTTTCCACCATTGTTGGTTCATGGAAAAATTCTGCAAGATTGCAATTGGCAGAGCACAAAAAAAATGTTTTGTGCAATGACAATTCAGTGGCATGAAATCAAAAATCAGCACTGATGGCATCAAAGTTTTACTTTTGCCACAGAACATTATTTGGAAAACCCTACTAAACATGCGCAGGTCGGAAAACACTAAACATCAAAGTCTAATAATTCTGGAACCCTTTGATATTTTTTCCCCAGACCTGTCAAAGGCACTACCTCGGGACATGACACATGTCCCCTGCATGTTTGGGGCAAAAAATCCTTCCCATGTAGGCTGCAGGTGAGAGAAAAATAAAAACAATGTTAAGTATAGGAAAAAATGTTTTTTTTAAATGACACATATGTTTCACCACCTTTGAATGTACAACATTAATGTCTTAAACTGTATGTATGTCTGAAAATATATACTCAATAAAAAGTTTAAGTGAAAAAAATGGCACATGCGGATCTTAGAAACTGCGCAAGCTACTGTCACAAAAATTTCTACACATCAAGACATTGCCTACTAGACAACACATACAAAATTCCAGCTCATTTTGCCAAAGAGAGCCAAAGATATTAATGTGCAAAATTTGCTGTTTAACATTAAACAAGCTACTCAACCCTAACTATAGGGGTGCTATCACACCCTTACAATACAATAATTTATTGTAGATTTATTACTGCTAGTTTCAACCTGGATTTTAGAGCTGTGGTAGTCATGAATTTTGAGTAAGCGCATCTGTGTGTTTGAGGGAAGGGGTTGTTTATGAGTAAGAACATTCTTGTTTCACAATATCTAATATTTTTGGTCTTATGCACTAGTATGTGATAGATTTGTTTGATCAACTCCCCCACTTTTCTCATACAAACCCAGACAAATTATAAAGTAAGCCAGTGGGAAGTACCATTTCAACCCCAATACCTCTGTATAAAAAAGTTCCTCTAATATCAAACACATCTTATGCCTGTAAACTTTGAAGTGTCCATTGGCTCCAGCTGAGAATCATTTATTTTTGCATAAGTCCCTCTCTCCCCACTAGACATTATCACGTCAAGGTCAATAACTTTATAATTAATACTTCCATGTAATGCAAAGTCCTCACTCACTGTACCCACTGTACCCACCCAGTCTACAGTAAGCTGTGAACAGTAGTGCTACTGTTGTTCATATAAGGCAATTCCTACAGGGCTTCCCATGTAACCCCCCCACCCCTTTTAGCCAAACAGTCAGGAACTTTTACTGTGCGTGTGTGGTTTTTTGCTAGACTGATCAGGACAGATCAGAAGCTGATAGTAGATTAGAATCAGATCAGAATTTGTTCTTGTGCTTCTTGCACATAAGACCAAAAATATTAGATGCAATAATACAAGCATTTTCATACGCAAACACCCCATCCCCAAACACACAGATGCACCCACTCAAAAGCAATGACTACCACAGTACTAAAATTTAGGGTGAAACTAAACTGTCGGTAATAATACTACAATAAATTAACATATGTGAAATATAGTAGCATAAGTAAAATAGTAATATGAAATAAATGGCAAACAGAAATGTATAATATTTATTATTTGCTTACATCGATAAAAAATGAATCAGCCCAGAAAGAAATATCCAGTCTGATAATCAGACATCTGGACTCCATAGGCATAAAACATAACCTTTTCTATTACATCCCAAACATCTGAATGTAACTAAAGAACCATTTAAAAAAATCTAGTACAGACAAAAACTGAGCTTCCCAATCAGATCTTCTCAGCCTGTGAATATAGTTGTCATGCTGTCTTTGACAGATGATTCAGGGACAACAGGAGGAATCTTATGAGAAACATCTAATGGCATTAAACATGTACTCACTGGAGGCCAGGAGGGAGAAAGGCAATACAATAGAGACATTCAGGTTTTTGAAAGGTATTAATAAAGTGAACTGCACAGAATTATTTTATAGGAACACCAACTCACTGACCCATGGGCATGAATATAAACTGAAATCAAGGAATTTCAAGAGGGGCTTGAGGAAGCATTATTTTACCAAAAAGGTGGTGGAGCCATGGAAAAGTCTGCCTGCCAAACTAGTGGGTGCCACAGCTACAGAAGGCGTCAAGAGTGGGTGAGACAGAGTAAGAGGAACAATAGAAAGCTCTCCAGTGTGTGCAGTGATGGGGAAGGATGAGCTGAAGGGAGGGAATAGGTCCCCGGATAAACACTAGGTCACGATCAATCCAAGGGTAGACTGAATGGACCGCTTGTCTTTTTCTGCCATCATTTTTCTATGTTTATTGAACTGTTCAGAATAAATTTCCCTGTTTTTACTACTTAACCTGACACACTCACTAGAATTTACTGCTTTTTCAACCTGTATGGGAATAAATTTCCCACATTCTCATTTTTTTGCCCAGTTAGGGATTATTCCTCTCTTGTGTTCACATTTGACACAGCCAGCAGAGCATTATTGACCTATTTGAGAATAACTTTCCCTGTGTTCCCAGCTACTCTATGCACCCACTAGTGCTTAACTGACCTATCTGGGAATATATCTCCTTGTGTTTTCCTTATGTAACAACACAGCCAGAAGTGCTGTACTGACCTAAAGTATTTGGGAATAAATGTCCCTGTGTTTTCACTACATAACTCAACACAACCAGCAGTGCTTTAGTGACCTATTGGGAATAAATTTCCCTTTGTTTGCACTCACAGCAGCTGCATAGGGCTGTATTCTAGTTTATTGCCTCACTGGGGATCATTCCTCTTTTTTCACACACACTTGACACACCCACTTAGTTCTTTATTGCCCTATTAAAGAATAAATCTCTGTGTGTTTTCACTACTTAACACAGCGAGCAGTGCATTACTGACCTATATGGGATTACATTTCCCTGTGTTTGCAGCTACTTGATGCACTACTAGTGCTTTACTGAGTACTGACCTATTTGAGAATAAATCTCCCTCTGTTTTCATTACTTAACTCAATGTAGCCACCAGTGCTTTACTGACCTATGTGGGAATAAATTTCCCTGTGTTCCCTGCGTTTGCCGCTACTCGATGCACCACTAGTGCTTTACTGACCTATTTGGGAATAAATCTTCCTATATTTTCACTACTTAACTTGATGTAGCTAGCAGTGCTTCACTGACTTATTTGGAAATACATTTCCATGTGTTCCCAGCTACTCAACACACCCATTAATGCTCTACTGACCTATGTGGGAATACATCTCCCTGTGTTCACTACATAACGCGACACAGCCAATACTGCTTTACCGACCATTTGGGAATAAATATCCCTGTGTTCACAGCAACCCAACACACCCACTAGTGCTCTCATGACCTGTTAGAGAATAAATCTCCCTGTGTTTTCACTACTTAAATCAATGCAGTCAGCAGTGCTTTACTGGCCTGTTTAATCTCCCGGTGTTTTCACAACTTAACTCAACACAGCCAGCAGACCTGTACTGACCTGTTTGGAATACATTTCCAGTGTTTGCAAAAGTCAATGCACCCAGTTTTTGCTTTAAAAACAATTAATTAGAAACAATCATTGCCATTATGGAAAGACAGGAGAAAGATGCTTTTTAGTCTTTAGGCAAAACTATGCGTTGTAAAAAAAGAGCAGCAGCACTTCAGAAGCAATTCAGGGTACAGTAACAACAGTGCAGAACATTCAGGACACTGCAGTACTAACTTGTCATGGTACTCCGAGGATGACAGCACAAGGGACATCACAGTGTGGCAGCCAATTTTAGTAAGCAGAAAAATGGGTGATAAGTGGGAGGAGGAGGAAAGGAGAGGAGGAGGAGAAAGACATGAACAGTGACAATGAAGAGGAAATCAGTGGCACAGATACTGATTTCACAGTGAATAAAGTAGAAGTCAGTCAAGTAGCAATTATTTCTGGGGAGTGTGATGATGAGGAAGTATCCAAGGCCAGAAAAAGAACAAAGTCTGATAGAAAGAATGGTGGTACTGTAGTAAAGAAAATGATAGTAGGGTGTAAGGAGACACCCACACACGCAGGAGGGAAAATAAAGACCTGAAGAAGGACAGGGTTCCAGCAATGTTGAAATAGAACCAGTTGGACCCATCAGAGAGGTTGTGCATCAAAAAGGAGATAGCAAAGAAATACTGGCAGTGCTGATGACTGTGGTGGTTGAAGTGATGGTGGTTTAATTGTTTAATTAGTATTTCGGAAAGACCTATTAAGCATGAGCTCTTTTACAAAGGTTCCACGTCAGGGTGGACAATAAGACAATACACATATTTAGTGGTTACAGAGGCCTGATCATTAGGCATTAAAAAGTGATTACATGACAATTAGACAAGTAGGAGAAAAAAACTGAGCAGTTGTAATTGAATACTAAACTATTTCTAATCGGTTGCCCTAGGTAGCACACCCCTGGAAACTTCCAAATCCGATTGATAGACTATGGCAGAGTAACTGCATAGGGTTTAATGCTATCCCAGATGGCGAGAGGCTGGGTGACAGTGAAACAAGAGGGATTGGGTTTGAAACCAACCACAGAGAGCAAGAGGTGGGGGATAGTGAAGCAGGGGGAGGGGCTGTGATGGAGGGAGCAGCTCAGAGGGCTTTGTCAAGTATGGTGTATGTGTGTGGGGGTTTGGGAGGGGCAGTACCAAGTGCATTTAAAGAGGACTGATAGCTTACTTAAGCCCTTGGCTAGGCTGGAATGGAGGCAGGGTTCTCTAGGTAAACCTGCTGGGTGTTACCTTGGTGGTAGGCCTGTCTATCAAGTGGGGTCTGAGAAGCAGGTGCATTTTGAGTTAGACATTAGGTGCTGTTTGAGACCTACTTTGAATTGAGACAGACTATTGTTTGTATGTAATTTCATCTGGAGTTCATTTATCCAGAGGGGGGCCCAGTAGGAGAAGCACGCTGCCCTAGTGAGGTTCGGCAGAATGGTATGGACAGGGCTCCATTCTTCCTCCGTCTGGTGATGTGTGTTGAGAGAGAAGCCTCGAGCAGGCTTCCTATACAGGGTGGGTTTTCTCCGAGGAGTGCCTTCTTTTCCAGGAGGCAAGTTTGGTATTTGATCCTGTCTTTTAGGTTAAACCAGTTTGTACGCTCATACAGGGTGCAAGTATGAGTGTAGTGATCTGCACACAGTGTGAGGCAGCATGCCTTATTGAGTGCAATTTGGACCCTTTTGAGCACTGTATCAGTAGCAGCTCCATAGACCACCAGCCCGTAGTCTATCGTGGAGAGTATGGAGCTGGAGACTGAAATTCGGAGTGCTTCCGGGGAGAGGGATTTCTTATGCCTATAGAGGACCCCAATCTTTGCATGTACCACTTTGACAAGGGAGTCTACGTGGTGCGTATAAGTGAGAGAGTCATCAATGGTGACTCCAAGGTACTTGAACAAGTGCACCTGTTCAATCTGCTCACCAGCCTTGTTGGTGATTACAAGGGGAGCATGCTTGTGTTGTTGTAGGGGCTGGATTGTAGCATGGCCTTGGTTTTCTTCTAATTTAGTAGCAGCTTTTGCCTACTGAACCAGTCCTCGAGTTTATTGAAAGAGTTCTGTAGTTTTGTTTGTAGGGCAACCTGAGAGGTGCTGCTGCTCAGCAGCACGGCATCATCCGCATACAGAATAAGTTTGGTGTCACAGGCTGTGGGTAGGTCATTTACAAAGAGGCTGAAAAGCAGGGGCCCTAGAATTGATCCTTGAGGGACTCCTAGGAGTACATGTCTGGAGCTGGATAACGTCTGCCCGATTTTGACTTGCTGGCTCCTGTGTGTTAGGTAGTCATTGAACCAATTCATAGCATTTGGTGCCACACCCAATCTTTGGAGCTGGAGTACTAGTAGAAGGTGGTTGATGGTGTCGAAGGCTTTGGTGAGGTCAATGAAGATGGACCCCACCAATTTGCCTTCATCCAGCGCCTTGTGCGCGTAGTCAGTGTATTCCAGCAGTGCTGTGGTGGTACTGTGTTTTTGCCTGAAGCCATGTTGGTTTGGGCAGAGCAGATTGTACTTATTGAGGTATTTTGTGAGTTGACTTGTCGCGATTTTTTCCAAAGCTTTGGATAGTGGGGAGAGGATAGATATTGGCCTGTAGTTTGACACCAGCGCCTTGTCACCATTCTTATGCACTGGAGTTACCAGGGTTTGCTTCCATACCTCTGGAAATTGAGCTAGGGCCAAGGATTGCACACCACTTCCCCAAAAGCAGCAGTGCAACAAAACCTGTGAAATCTGTGGCATGTGATTTTTCACACAAAATAAATAATCCTGCAGCCATGTTCTTTGCAAATTATGCAAAACAAAATTTAAGTCATGGCAACAGTGGCATAGTGGGAGGCAGGTCGGACAAATATCTAACCATGAACCATGATTTTGATCTGTTGTCAGGAAATGTTGCTGCCATTAATGTCATTTTGGGAAATGGAGCTGGTTACCAAGCAGAGCTGCATTTCCCAAAATAGACTCTGGTTTAAACTTTGGGTCAGCTCAGCATCTTTAGAGCAAGCAGGCATTCCCAGTTGGGGACAGGGACAGAGTGAACAGGAAGTTGGAACAAATGGTGATTGGTTGCTGCAGTGTCAGCCTTGCCCCAGCAAAGTAGAAGAACAAATCAATCTGAAAGAAAGCAGTCTGGGGCAGGACGGTGCGACCCCTTGGGCTGGGGTTTCCATTGGTCACTGGTGAAAGTGAAACCCAGCCATTAGACATGCCAGTCCATCCAGTCCAGTGTTGAGCCTTGTGTTAGTGTCGGAGGAGTCAAATGGAGTGGAAAACAACTTGTTGCCAATCCATGCTGGACTACTGGATTTGGTTGCCTCCTGAGCAGTGGTATGTGGCAAGTACTGTTTGGGCATAGGGTGGGCAGGTAGTGTGGTCATGGTGGCATCAGTATAACTGCAACAGCTGACAGCAGACTGCAGTGTTTATTGGTCCCTGGAGGAGGAGCAGCAGTAGAGGCAGAGAAGAGATTCAGCCAGTGGTACAGCTGTACAGCAGGGAGGGTAGTGTGGCAGCCTGGCAGATGAGCTTCCCCAGTCCTGCACTGCTTGAACTTCATTTGATTCATTGCTTTTCCATGTGTGTGTTGGGAGAGGAGATATGCCTGTCTCTGAGAGCAGAAAAAGGCAGTGTGTGTCTTTAAGGGAACCACAAGGGTTGCATCGATTGAAGTGAGAAGTAGGAAGAAGTAGGGGGATCCCTGTCCAGCACTGACACTGAGAAAGAGTTCATACAGTGGAATATGGTGCAAACACTTATCCATGGTGACAGTGTAGAAAAAGGCTAAAGTAAGCCCCAAACTCACCACAGAGCATTTAAATATCCAGATCTTCAGAGGGGCCTAGCGGCCCCAGAACACCACCCCAAGAAAAATCCTGCCTATGCCACTGCTATGACAGCTTGTTGGAAATTTAAAAACATTCTGCCCCACCTACATTTTTGTCCCACTTTGCCCCTGCGTGGTAAAGCAGAGACTCAGATGGGAACATCAACAATGATAAGACATGCAGTATGAACATGTCTCATGCATATAAGTATCAAAACGCACAAAAGGAATACATAGAGCTTGTTGCAATGCTGTACTCAGATGAGGAAGAAGAGCACAAGCATGTTAACCAATGAAGGAAGTAATTGATGAGAATGGGAGAATGATGAAAGTCTTCCTTCTAGTCAAAGCACAAAATCATCAGTTTTTTTAGTTCTTTCCCACTGGAGCCCACCACCATAGCCTAAGAGGACTCAGATACCATCCACAACAATGACCCCCTCCAGCTATGAAGGACAAGGGAAACACCCCCAAAAATCTGGTGATTTCAGCCAGTGTACTGGCCATAAAATTTATCTGAAAGACTCTTTTGAGCAGTTACTGAAATATAAGTCCAGCAGGTCTGAGGCATGACAATTAACAGAGGCAACTCGAGAGTGGTGTAGCTGGTTACCTTTTGGATTCTCATAAGGGGCTGGAAAGGGAAGGAATCAGCTTCATTTCAGGGAAGTAACTGTTGATTTTTGCTGATTTTATTGCTCTTGTTGTTTCTTTTACAGCTTATTCTTCATTTCAGTTGGTACTAGGTTGCTTTCTGGCTTCGTTTGGAAAGGTACCTGTTTGGGGCATTTTGCTGGTGCTGATGAGTGTTTCTGTTTTTTTTGCTGGTGTAGCTGATTGTCTCTGATGGTCAGGAGGGAGTAATCAGATTCATTTATGTGCAGAACCTGCTCATTGCTGTTTTTATTTCTTTTATACTGCTTATTCCACTTGGGCTACGGTTCTGCTTATCTTGTGCCTTTTTTTTAACCCATTAACATTATAGTGCAGGAAACGTTTTTTGTCTAGCCCTGTAGCTTGGGGAAGGGGTGCTAATTGTCTGGCCAGGGGCCTCAGCAGATCTACTTGCTAACTGGAGGTGGGGCTGAGTCAGAGTGGTGTAACAGGTTGCCTTTTGGATTCTTATAAGGGGATAGAAGGGGAAGGAATCAGCTTCATTTCAGGGAAGTGATTGTTGATTTTTGCTGATTTTATTTCTGTTGTTGTTGTTTCTTTTGCAGCTTATTGTTAGTTTCAATTGGTACCAGGTTGCTTTCTGGCTTCATTTGGAAAGGTACCTGTTTTGGGAGGATTTTGATGGTGCATTTGAGTGTTTCTGGGGGGTTTTGCTGGTGTAGTTGATTGTCGCTGGTGGTCAGGAGGGGCCCATCCCATCCACCCCTAGCGCATTACTTCCTTTATACTGCTAACCTGTGACATCATACGGTACCAGCTGACTGCAGACACACACTGCTAGCCATCTTGTCTGAGTACACAACACAGCCACACACCACGCCCTGACATAAATCTACATTCCTTGATACATTATGCCACTAATTAGTATTGAATATATATATATATATATAGGCACTAGAGAAGATAAAGAGGGAAAGAGCAGCAGAGGGCAGATAGCAATAAGGGGCAGTTAGGGCAAGGATAGGAGAAGGAAGATGATGGGTGTGGTGCTTTGCAGAGGATGTGGGGCAGCAGTGTTCAGGAAGACCTTCTGGACACTGCAGTGCTGATCTATCTGCAGGCACCTCTCTGTGTTTAGGGAGGAGGTAGCTGGACTCCAAGCAGAATTAGGGAGGATACAGGTGACATTCCCCCTCCCCCCATACAGAGACCACCATGCTCACCACCACTCCCTCAGAGGTTGCCAAGAAGGAGGGAAGGATGGACTATGGTGAGCTCGGGGAGGGTGAGGGAGATGGGACAGAGGCATCTCCCCCAGTCAGTGTCACTTCACAACTTGTATGCCTTCCTGGCAGAGCATGGAGATTGTGCAGCATCTCCAGAAGTGAACACCATGGGGTTTGAGGGGGTCATCAAGGATGGAACCCTGAGGGAAGATGCAAGGAGAACACACACAGAAGGGGGAAGCAAATCCTGGTTGGGGACTACATTGTCTGGGGGATTGAGCTGGGGTCAAGTAGCAATGGTGACAGGGAGGTAATGTGCTTATCTGGAGGCACAGTTCGGAAGGAGGGCAAGTGAATCTTTAGGATTGCAAGGGTGGTAGCAAGGAGGGGGAAGCTGGACATCATTATTCACTTGGGGACTAATGAGCTGGCTAGAGAGGGGGTAGATGTAGGAAGAGTACAGGAATAATTCAGGGAGCTGGGGAGGAGTCTTGGGCAGGTAGCACACTCTGTGACCTTATCAAAGGTACTACTTGTCCACAGCAAGGAAGAAGGGAGGGACATCTGCATCATTGAATTCAACAAATGGCTGAAGAAATGTTGCGGAGAGGTGGGGTACAGTTTCATTGGGGACTGGAACTGCACCTGGAAGGATAAAGGACTATATTCTCAAGATGACCTGCATCTATCCGGGGGGGGGCAAAGGTATCCTCTCTGAGAAGTTTAAGTGCATGCTTAGTGATCATTTAAACTTGCCAAGGGGGGAGGCATAAACAGTGAGAGGGATTATCATAGCCCCCCTACAGGACATAACTGTAAGCAGTGAGGACCCAATAACTAGCATAATATATATAGAATAATGCATGGGGTGGTGTGTTTAATAAGATTTTGCACACACCCTGAGGTGTTGGATGCTACATAAACACCGAGAGTGAAGCTCGAGGGGTTTATTTAAGCATCCAACACCAAGGGGTGTGTGTAAAATCTGAAGTTAAACACACTACCCCATGTTTTATTTTATATAATTGCTGGGGATCATTTTTTTGCCACACCAACTATACAAAATAAAAACATCCTCCCTGTGTGGTCCAGTTGGGTTTTAGCACATTTTCATGTGGTCAGAAAGTGACCACTGCATCAAAAGGTTTCCCTTCTTTTTATTTATTTTCTTAATCTTTACTGTTTTATGCCCCTTTACTTCTTTTTTTGGTTTAAATTAACTTACTGATGAGGGCAGGTGGGCAATGTCTGGCCCGAAGAACTGGTGCTGAGAGAAGGAAGAGCTGCTGCTGGGGCATACGCACATGGGAAACAAGACGCGTGTTCATCATTATAACCCATGGGTTATAATGGTGAATTATAACCTGGTTTCCCTTAGGGAAAAAAAGATCCCCAGTTATTATATAACCATAAAACTACCATGGCTACAATGGGGGAGAGAACAGAAGGTATATCGCTAATGTGGCACAGAGCAAAGGCCAATAAACAAGGAATGTTAAGGGGGTACACAGAGCGGAAGATCATGTGCACAAATGCCCACAGTCTGGGAAACAAAATCCCAGACCTAACGGCACTGATGGCAGACACAAACCTGGAAATTGTGGCTATTATGGAGACATAGTATGCAGGGAGCCATGACTGGGATACAGCCATACCAGGGTATACACTTTAAGAAAGGATATGGAGGGGAAGAATGGAAGAGGGGAGGAGGGGTTGTTACGTATGTGAAGGAAGGGATTAAAGCTATGGGAACTCAGGGATCCAGGGAAGAAGCAGAGGCAATGTGGGTCACTGTGTAGTTGGGAAACAAAATGGCCATCCGTGCTGGAGTAGTTTACAGGCCTCCCATGCAGGGGAAGGATATAGATCAAGCATTAGTGGAGGCCATCCATAATATGGCATCCAAAGGGGAAGTACTACTAATGGGTGACTTCAACATGCCAAATGCAAATTGGAATACCCAGACTGTGAGTACATCAAGGAGCAGGAACCTCATGTCTGCCATGTATGGGACAAACCTAAGGTACCTTGTGGTTGAGCCCACCAGGGATGGGGCTGTACTGGACTTAGTGCTGACAAACAGGGACAGAATCATAGATGTTAAGGGGGGCTGTCCCCTTGGTACCAGTGACCACAAAACTGTATAGTTTAGAGTCAACTCGTTGACAGAAGAAAGTCATACAAAGATTAAGGTCCTAGATTTTCAGAAGGCCAACTTCATGGAGATAAGGGAACAGCTCAAAATTGCCCTAACAGCAGAAAGTATGGGGAGAGGGGTAGAAGAACAGTGGGTTAGGCTCAAGAGATCCATAGAAGGAGTGAAAAGTCAATGTTTCAGACTGCTTAGCAAAAGAAAGAGTGGCCACTGTGATTCTCTAAGTCAGTAGCTGAGAAAGTGTGAGAAAAAAACTAAGGCATTCAGGAAATACAAAGAGACACTGAAAGAAAAAGACAGAGTGAACTATCTGGAGGAGCAGCGAGAAGCTGGGAAAGCCATCAGATGGGGCTAAGGCAAGAATGGAGGACGGAATAGCACAGGCTATTAAGAAGGGAGACAAGACCTTCTTGCATATATAAGAGAAAGAGGAGGAAGACCAGAAATGGTATTGATAGGCTAAAGAAGTGAGAAGGTTAGTGGGTGGAGGATGACCTTGAAAAAGCTGAGATGCTGAACAAGTATTTTTGCTCAGTATTTACCAAGGAAAAGGCAGGGAAGGGGCCAAGACTCAAAAGGAAAGGTTTACGGGGGGGGGGAGGTGGACACCATCCCATTTACAGTGGATAGAGTCTTGGAGAAACTAGAGAAAGTAAAGACAGACAAGGCAATGGGGTCAGACAGGATTTACCCTAGAGTTTTGAAGGAACTGGGGGGAACTCCCAGCAGGACCACTGACAACCATTTTCAGCCAATCACTAGAGATGGGGGAGGTACCTGGGGACTGGAGGAGGGCAGAGGTGGTCCCCCTGCACAAGAGTGGAAGTAGGGGCAGAGGCAGGCAATTACAGACCTGTAAGCCTGACCTTGGTGGTTGGGAAGCTGATGGAGTCCATGCTTAAGGAGAGGGTAGTGAAGTTCCTGGAGTCAAGCAGTGCAAAAGACCCAGGGCAGCATGGATTCACTAAAGGAAGTTCCTGTCAGACTAATCTTATCAATTTCTTTGACTGGGTGACCAGGGTGGTGGATCAGGGAATGGTGGTGGATGTGGTCTACCTGGATTTCAGTAAGGCCTTCGACACCGTTCTTCATATAAGGTTGCTTAACAAATTGGGAAATCTGGGTATGGGCTCTAAAGTGGTAAAATGGGTTGGAAACTGGCTAAAAGGCAGGACCCAGAGAGTGGTAGTAAATGGAATAAAATCCAAAGAGGGGGAGGTGACCAGTGGGGTGCCATAGGGATCAGTGCTGGGTCCAGTCCTATTCAATGTCTTCATAAGTGACATTGCAGAGGGACTGGAGGGGAAGTATGCCTGTTCACAGATGACACCAAGATCTGTAACAAAGTCAACACATAGGAGGGGCTAGATAAAATGAGAAATGACCTATGACTACTTGAGGAATGGTCAAGGGTTTGGTAGTTGGGTTTCAGTGCTAAGAAGTGCAAGATTATGTACCTGGGACACAGAAACCCAAGACAGGAATACAGGATGGGGGGGGGGGGGCAGGTTCTAGCCACCACAAGTCAGGAGAGAGAGAGAGAGAGACCTGGGGGTTATCATATCTGATGACCTGATGTCACCCAAACAATGCAAAAAAGCAGTGTGGAAAGCAAACAGAATGCTGGAGTGCATAGGAAGGGGCATAAACAGTAGGAGGAGCAAAGAGGTGATGCCACTGTATAGATCACTGGTGAGGCCTCATTTGGAATACTGTGTCCAGTTCTGGGGACTGCATCTCAAGAAGGACATAGGCAGAATGGAAGCAGTCCAGAGAAGAGCAACACAAATAATACATGGACTGCACCACAAGCCTTATGAGGAAAGACCAAGGGAACTTAACATCTATTCACTGGAAGAGAGATGGAAGAGAGGGGATATGATAGAGACTTTCAAATACCTTAGAGGAATAAACATGGTACAGGAGGGGAGCATATTGCAGAGAAGGAAGTGCACATGGACAAGAAGACATAACATGAGGCTGGAGGGAGGGAGGCTTAGGGGAATGCTAGGAAGTATTTTATCACATAAAGGGTGGTGGATCTGTGGAACAGCCTTCCAGCAGATGTGGTGGAAGCAAAAACAGTATGGGGATTCAAAAGTGCATGGAATAAGCATAAAGGCACCCTGTGATGCAGCAGAGCAGGGGGGAACGGCAGTCCAGATAAGGGTAGAGATTGTCAAACCAAGTAGGGAAATGGGCAGACTAGGTGGACCGGTTGGCCCTTATCTGCCATCATATTCTACGTTTCTATGTTTCTATGAAATGATAACCACTGACTGGCTCCCATTTTCATTTTTGGCTAACTCAGGTTTTAAGGCACTTAAGAAATCACAGTGCCAAAGTACCAGGTCCCCAGCCAGACCTATTTCTCAACTGTTGCCATTCGAGATTTATATTGCCATGTTTACACAGCAGCTTTCACTCCTGCTGTGGAGTGTCTTGGTGCTGCCCCGACCTCCTGAGGCTGCTGCCTTGTGTGTTTACACGGCCCTGTCTCAATGCTGATGCAAGATGGGCGGAAGAGGGGCCATGACTCTCATGTGCATGTGAGGCAGCGGAGGAGTGGGAGGCATTGGAGGTTGCTGGGACTGTGTTGGAGTGAGCGGTGCAGTCTGTTCACATAGCTGCTTACACTGATCACTCCAGTGAGCATTCCCAAGATTGCAGCAACTTCAGGACTGGTGTAGTGAATGTCTTATCATGATCCAGTAAGTGTCTATATGGCTACTTTTGCAACAGAGCAATCCAAGCAGTTGGGCTACTCCAGTACAAAAGTGGCTATGTAAACAGCTGCTAAGACACTGTTTGGAGAAGTAATGTGAAAGGTGAGGGACTTTGGTATCTCTTAGGTTGGCTTTGTTGCATTGTGAATATTTGTTAATACTTATTGTTGTTTGTATTTCACATTTAGAATCTATGGGCTTGTACTATGAATTCAGGACAGTCCAAAATCACAGGTTTGCATTATGAACTGTGGACCAGTATACGAAAGTAGTACTTGCTGGCTGGCACTGTCATATGTGATATAAGCCAAGAAGTTCTGTGGCTAGAGAGAGAAGTAGGGGAGGGGTGTGGGGAGGATCGGACCAGTGGGATACTATTGTTGTAGTTTTAGTGGGTACAAGGAGGAGGGTGTAAGAGTGTACTATTAATAGAACAGAAGAACAGGGAGTAATGCTAATTTTTACTAAAAAAAAGCAACTGAAAACCCAAAACAGCAGATCCCTGCCACCCATGTATTTCATTATAGCCCATTGTCACAGCTATGGAGGAACTATATGTGCCTGCATCCAACAATAGGGGGAGAACTTATATTATTTTACCAGGGAGTAGTCAAGCAGTTAACCCTTTGGGCTGCAACCAGATTTAGAAAATGCTAGATGTCAGGGATGATGTACCACACTGTTTCACAGCATCTTTGGGAAAGTACATGTAGGACTCAGAAGGCCACATTTTGCAAAGTTTTGGTGCACAGAGTGTATGCACCTAACCTTTGCAAAACATGCCCTTTTAGTACTACAGTACATGTACTTTCCCAAGAATGCTAAATACATGTGTGGATTTTAATCAAGTAGAGCAAGGTAGAATTTGATTATTTGTTGTAGAACATGGTTATATCCGGTGTAACCTGGTTTTATCTGGTTGAACCCAGCTCTACCTGGTACAACCAGACAAAACCTGGAACTAGGTAGAACCTGATACAAAGTTTTTGGATTCTACTCAGAAAGTTCACTAGGTAGAAGTTTTAGAGGTTCACACAGTCCTAATGAAAAGTTTTTGTTTTCTTATAAAAATATATGTCACAAATAGTTACCATTGTCTTAGCTACCCCCCCCACCCCCGGTACCAGAATATAGACAATTATTTGTCTTCAGAGTTAAAATGGAAGCATATTTTAAGAAAATGTCCTATTTTTCATCATTTTAAAATAATTTCATCTTAGTTTTAGTCATTTTAAGTCAAATATTTAAATGCCATTTTACAAATGCAATAAGACACTTCAGGGTGTGCTATTATGGTGATATATTGTATCTGCACTTCTCAGGTACATTTAATGGCATTCAGCTGCCCTCATGTTTCACAATACACCTAAAGTGTGTGATTATTTCACCATAATATCTTATGGCTTACATATTGTATACATTAATGCTTCCCAAATCACATTGAACTATTTCCCATTCTCCATATTTACCACTTAACCCCATTAACCAATACTGATCTTTTAACCTGACCATATGGAGTTTAATTTTATTTCCACAACTCCTATTTCCAATTTGAATTATATTTTACTGGCACAGTTTTATAATATGATGAATTTGATTACCCAGTACTAAAACTCTTCCATCTGATACAGAATTTACTTAGAATTCTGAAATAATAGGAGTCAAAATTAGATTTAACGTTATCTTTGCCCAATATCAAAATAAATAAATTGCTAAAATGTCCTTGAATGTGACAAGTGATTTTGCATCATATTTTTTTATTTGCTATAGTATATGAATGCTGAATGAAGATATTAGTCATTCAGGATCTGTGATTAAGCATGGTCCCATTATGTTTTAGTGGTTGGAGTGTACAATCATTGCTCACATGTTGATTCAGTGTATGTTTCCAAGCTGGTTTAAACTAGACTCTGTTAATGACCTTATTCACAAGAAGTAAGGGATCCACATAAACACCTACAGTATACCAGCAGTCCATATTTATCCTTTCCCCAGTTAAACCATTAAGATCTGGCTTGGGAGGTGATATACATTGTATAAAATGGCTGCTCATCTATTATATTTCACTTTCAAGCAACAGAGGGTGGTGGATTAAGGTTTACGTTTGTTTGTTACAATTCTTAAGATTTTCAGTGCAGGAAGAGTTTAAAGCACAGCTGACTTATTTTGGGGCGGACAGCTCTCAGAGCACAAACCACCAGGCCTGTTTTGGGGCTGGAAGGTTTACCTGTGTCTGACTTGGATGTGTGGATTTTCTCTGATTGATTAGCAGGGTATTTCTCTATCAAATTGTTGTGTAGGGCATCTTCCTGACAGGAAGGCACTCATTGCAGCAGTGGGTCAGAGCTTCTAGCTGATTGTTTTCATGAAGGCACAGTTTAGGCCCAACCCTTCCCACCCTCACCCCACCCACCCTGGAAATAGTTCCTTTATACCTGGGGTTCTGACATCATTCCTCAAGAGTGCAAGGTGCATGTCACTGTCATATCCTCTCTAGCACACTGCACTGACAATATAAGCATAAACATTGTATAATATAAATATATATTTCTACATTACAAACCAATCACACACAAAAAAAAAATGTGGGAGTAGTCATGTAATGGCTGTGGAGAAGCAGTCTTCCCGAGTCTTTCTGGAGGCTGAGATGCTGCCCTATTTGCAGACAACTGTCTGCCCTGAGGGAGGAAGTTACCCGCCTCAGGCCACACTGGACAGTAGTACAGGACCTTCCCCAGGCCACAATGGACAGTAGGAAGGAACCTCCCATCCAGGGCACCAGAACCACCACCACTACCTCAGAGGTTGCAAAGAAAGCACAGCAGTTGGACCACAGTGGGCTCAGGGAGGATGAGGATGGTGAAACAGAGGCACACCCAGTCAGATGTTACACACCACAATCCATACGCCATTCTGGGGGCATAGCTCCCCTATAGATACACCCACAGAGGAGACTAAGGAGGCTGAGGACAACTGTCTCAGAGGGAGGCCCACAGGAAGGAGGCAGAGGACACCACAAGAAAAGGAAGAAATTGTGGTGGGGACTCAATATTAGGGGGATAGAAATGGGAGGAGCTGGAAATCTGAAGTAAGGTGCCTGCCTGGTGCCATGGCTTGGAGGGACAGGAAGCATCCTCAGGATCACAACAACAGCTGCAAGGGATTCTGAGCTGGACATAATTGTCCACCTAGGGACAAATGACTTGGCTCATCATGAGGTTAGAGCAGTGCAGGAGGACATTGCAGAGTTGGGAGGGCCTAAGACAAGTAGCAAACACAGTATCCTTCTCAGAGGTGCTGCCTGTCAAAGGCATGGGGAGGTGAGGTAATTGGCACCATGCAGTTTAATGAATGGTTGAAAAAATAGGTGCGAGCACAGGGGTTTGGCTTCATTGGGGACTGGAGTTCCACCTGGAGGACACCAGCCATACTGGCAGGATGGTCTGCATCTGTCCAGGAAGGAACAAGTCTTTTGAGCAATCGGTTTAAATGCTTCATTGGCAAGCTTTTAAACTAGTCAATGGGGAAGGCACTGACAAGCAGCAGAAAATCCCAGCCCTCCCTACAAAACAGGGTACTAAATGAGAAAAGACCAAGGTAGAACGGTCAGTGGGGATGCTGCAACAGAAGGTAAGGCCATCAAAAATGAGAGCAATGAGTACCAATGCCCGTAGTCTAGGTAACAAGCTTCCTGAATTAGTGGCCTTGATGGAGGAGGAACATCTGGATATCTGGCAGTCACAGAAACATGGTACACATAAAACCATGACTGGGATGTAAACATACCAGGATACACTATCTACAGGAGGGACAGGGAGGTAAAAGAGGGAGGAGTAGTTCTTACATAAGGAAGAATAAAGAACAGAACAAAAAGGGTAAACAGGGAGGAGAAGAAGCACTGTGGTAAATTTGAGACAGGCAATGGCACCACAATCCGCTGGGGTTGTATACAAAGACCTTCTCAGGGGAGGAAGTGGACAAGAAATGATAGAAAGTATACTTAGAATGGCAGAAAAGGGAGATATTGCTGATGGGTGATCTGAATATGCCAGATGTTAACTGGAGCGCAGTTGCAGCTGCCACAGAAAGAGTGCAGTTATTCTAGATGCCCTACAGGGGCATGCCTTAGACAACTAGTACTGGAGCCCACTCGAGAGGAGCAAATTAGACTTGATACTCTCAAATGGAGATGGAGAGAGGATCACAGATGTAAAAGTGGGTAGCCATCTGGGAACTAGCGACCATCGAACAGTATGGTTCTACAATAAACACAGCAATAGAGCATGCCATACAAAGACAAAAGTACCGGACTTTAGGAGGGCTGACTTTATAAAATGGGTGAGTGCCTAAGGAATGCACTAGCAAATGGGCGGAAGGAGGGGTGGAAGAACAATGGGGAATAATAAAAACTGGCATCACAGAGGTAACGAGCCTTTGTGTGAAGCAAATAAACAAAACAAGATGATGTAGAAACCACTATGGTTCTCAAAGGAGTGGCAGTGAAGGTTCAAGAGAAAAGAAAGCATTCAGGAAGTACAAGGAATCGCAGCAGGAGCAGGACAGAGAACTGTATCAGTTAAAGCAAAGGAGGCTGGGAAGGCAGTCAGAACAGCAAAGGCCCAAACTGAGGAAAGATAGCCAACTCAGTTAAGAAGGGAATAAAACCTTTATAGGTACATCAGGAGCAAACGAAGACCAAGGGAGGGATAGTGAGGCTTAATAAAGGGAGGGAGGGTGGGCAGAGGAGAATGTGAAAAGGCAGAGATGCTAAATGTAACCCCTAGATGGCGCTATCCCAGGGCTACTACCCCTGCCTGATTTGCTACTAACAGGTTGAGGGGCCTGGATCCAATGGCGGTGCCTCCACCCAGAGGTCAGGTTGTGCAATAGTTAAACTTACTTGGTCACAGCCCTCTGGGACACTGCAACCCCCTTTCTTCCCACTAGTGGCCCACACAATATAGCAGAATTACCTTCACAGTATACACTTACCCCCCAAGGCTGGTTCAGGCACCGGACATCCTGTAAAATAAGATACAGTGCAACAATCACAGTACAGTACTTTAACATAGACAAACACCTCAGGCAGTATAACTTTGTTGAAACAAACAGCTCTGATTTATTTAAGGGATATAACAAGGACAGGGGAAATCAGGTTAATTAGCTTATCACTTTACTATCTATTTATGGCTCTGTGTACAGGCCTATCCCTACTCAGTTACTGTCCCTGGGTACCCAGGCCCTAGTGGCTAGTCCAAACCGTGGCAGCTGGTAGGGGCCCTTTCACACAGAGAAAAGGAAAATTAAACAGTCAGCAGTACAGTAATTCCATTTGGATTTAATGGCAATTCAACAGGAGCGACCGAATTAGTACTCACGACCTCCAAAGAAGATATGGTCCTTCAATGTCAGCAGGGCTACTTTTGATCTCCAAGAGACCCCACACATTTATATGGTAAAAAAAGAAAGCACTATACCAGGCAGGCTGCATCTGTATCCCAATCGCAATTACTGCACAATAACCAGGAGAACACACAGCAGATTCAGTTCCTGACAGACCGAGTGTAATTCAACAATTTCTTCAGTCTTCTACAGGGTGAGCCTGGTTTCTACTCTTCGAGATCCTTTGATTCTTTTCACAGAGACGGATTCAGTCCTAACAAGCAGTTACACAAGTTGTAGACGGAACTCTGGGCCTTGCACACGCTTTTTGACTGAAACTGTGCACTGAAGGAGCACAGGGTTTCTTTCCTTCACTTTCAGATCTCAAACTGAAACTCCCAACAGACAAAACCGGGCACATCCTTTGAGTTCCTCCCAGTTCTTGACTGGATTGGCTGTCACTCACAATAGACTGCTGCTGTTGGTCCAAAAGGCACCAAGTCTAAACTACATCTCCCAGAGTCACTGCCCATACAATCCTCTTGTGGCTGGCTCAGATTATGAGTCCCAAGTTCTGATTCGTCCAAGGCATCATTTAGAGCTAGTTTACCCCACACTGATTGGTCCAGTTCAGCAGTTCAAAACCAGAATGGGAACTAGGCAGACAGTTCTGACTGCAAAGAAAGCAGGTTAGACAAACTGTAATTTTATTATTACTGTAAATGATTTCTGGCAATCAGTTACATCTTTCAGATAGGTTCCCTTTGCACCCTAGTGACTGCAAAAATGGGGTGAATTGGCAGCAGCTTGAGTGGTACTCAATCAAAGAAACACACAGTCCCCCATACAAACTAATTATGTCTGCAAGCAGACAGCTCTTAAAGAGACAGTACCAGAGGTTCTAAAAACACTCACTGATAAATGGCTTAAATGCCAAACACCATTCAGGCTTGGAGCATTCAAGCAAGCTCCTGGAAGTCTTTTGGAAACCCCCATTTGCAAGGGGGTTACATAAACAAATATTTTTGCTCAGTATTTACAAAGGAAGAGGGAGGTACATAAAACAAACAGTAGTAACACTCTGGATACAGAAGTTGATACCAGCCCATTTACAGAAGAAAGAGTTCTGAAAGAACTCTTAAAACTGAAGGTGGACAAAGCAATGGGGCCTGATGGGATTCATCCCAGAATTCTAAAAGAACTAAGGGTAGAACTAGTGACACCACTGACTACCCTCTTTAACAAATCATGGGAGGATGGGGTGGTACCCGAGGACTGGAGGAGGGCAGATGTGATTCCCCTTCACAAAAGTGGGAGCAAGGCAGAAACAGGAAACTATAAACCTGTTAGTTTAACCTCAGTGATAGGGAAAATGATGGAATCACTTCTAAAGGAAAGAATTGTCGTGTATCTGGAGGCCAGAAGGGCACAGGACCCTAGGCAGCATGGATTCACAGCGGAAGGTCATGCCAGGCAGAATCTGATAGATTTCTTTGACTGGGTGACCAAAGTAGTAGATCAGGGAGGGCTGTGGACATGGCCTACCTAGACTTTAGCAAGGCATTTGACACAGTCCCACACAAAAGATTAATATATAAGTTAGCCAGCCTGGGAGGGTCCCAAGATGACAGCCTGGGTAAAGAATTGGCTGGAGAATAGGACACAGAGAGTAATAGTAAATGGAGTCCACTCCAGAAGAAAGGAGGGTTACTAGCGGGGTACCATGGGAGTTCAATATTAGGACCAGTCCTCTTCAATGTCTTTATAGCGACATTGCAGAAGGACTGGAAGGAAAGTATGTCTCTTTGCAGATGACACTAAGATCTGCAACAGAGTTGATGCACAGGGTGGGGTGGAAAGGATGAGAAGGGACTTGGCAAGGTTAGAGGAATGGTCAAATGTATGGCAGCTTAGATTCTATGCTAAGAAGTGCAAGGTAATGCACCTGGGAAACAAAAACCCAGGGGAAGAATACACAATGGGGGGTGAGATACTAACAACAACAAAAATGGAAAGGGACCTGGGGGTAGTCATATCAGATGACCTAAAGGTGGGCAAGCAATGAGAAGGCAGCAAGGAGGGCTGGGGGATACTGGAATGCATAGGAGAGGCATCACCAGTAGAAAACAGGAAGTTATTATCCTCTGTACAGACAGCTGGTGAGACCCAATCTGGAGTACTGTGTCCAGTTCTGGAGACCCAATCTCCGCAAAGACATAGACAGGATGGAAGCTGTACAGAGGAGGGCAACTAAAATGGTGCAGGGTCTGCACTGGAAGACATATGAAGAGAGACTTAAGGAGCTTAATATGTATAGCCTCGAGGAAAGGAGGGAGAGGGGGACATGATAGAAACTTTCAAGTACCTCAAGGGAATCAACAAAGTCCAAGAGGGTAGCATCTTTCAAAAAAAGAGGTGTGCAAGAACAAGAGGGCACAATTTGAAGATAGAGGGGGCGGCTTAGAGGTAATTTAAGGAAGTATTTTTTCACAGAGAGGGTTGTGGATGCATGGAATGGCCTTCCGGAGGAGGTTGTGGAGTCAAAATCAGTGGTGGAATTCAAGCATGCATGGGATAGTCATAAGGCAATTTTGGGGGGTGGGGGTAGGAAGAAGTAGGCTGCTGGTTAACTAGGATCTGCAGCTTATCCAGTAGGTAGGGAAATGGGCAGACTGGGTGGGCCAAGCGGTCCTTATCTGCCGTCAAATTCTATGTTTCTATGTTTCTATATGCTGTTCACCATAGTGAGATTTAACGTTTGACGAATTACATAATAACCATGGCTATTTATCTCATTGAATGATGTATAAATATGATACATGCTGTTTCTACAATATACAATATTATTTTTATGCTACATAAAAATGCTATCTGTTTCAGAGAACACCATCTAGCTAGACACATTTTTTTATCTTCACAGTAGGGAATGTCACAACATTTTATCTAGCTACAGTAGTTGGGTACGTCACAACAAGCATTTTGTTCTGTGACCTCTGCCCCATGGCTTATAGAGCCATGTGCTCCTGCCAGTATGAACTACATCTTTCAGTAAGAGTGTCAACTATAGATGGCTGGTCACAGCTTAACAACCAGAAAAAATAAAACGTATTTCAAGTACAATATTGTTTTGCTTTTGCTCCCCCTGGCCTCAACCCCACCACTCCTTCAGGCTTGCATATCTCCTGATGCCCGTAGGTCTCACCACCACTGCCTCACTCCATTGGTCACAGTCAGTCTCATGCACCCCACCCCTGGGGTCCAGCTCTGACCCTACCAGAAGGGCCCATCTCCTGGAGCGGGTAGGAAAATTTCTCTCAGTGTCCCCAGGGCTATGCACTTGGGAGATGGAGGAGGTGCACTCCGGGGACTCAGCATGGTGGAGGAGCAGCTGTCATCTGATGGGGCTGGAGGCCATTTTCAGTTTTTCTAGTGGGGCATGACATGTGCATGTCATCAAGGCATGCCGTTGACATTTGTCATGCCCCCTCCTGTACCATAGCTCAGCATGTTACTGTGCCTCCGGCCTCCACCAAAGGTCAGTCAAATGCTGAGCCTCACACTCTCCTTCCCTGGAGAAGGCAAGTGGTCCTTGGACACTCTAGCCCTCTCCCCTGGATGGCCCTCTGACTCCCTGGGCATGTTCCTGAATCTGGGTCATTGGCATTGCAAGCAGTAGCTTGGCAGCAAGTCCTGCATCCCCATTTAAAAATCAGGCCCCACATCTCTGTCTGCTCTTCTGTTAGATGCATAAAATAGGTGATTTGATACCTTTTTTTGGACCACCAGAGATTTACAGAAAATCCTTAAGCTTTCAAACTTACATAGTTCTTCCTCAGAAGGAAATTGCATTTTTCTTAAAGAGCTCCCTTTTAAATGCCCAGCACAATATCAGAAAGAAAACATTTTACACATGAATGTGACAGGGGAGTAATTAGATAACAAACACAACCAGAAATAAGAAAACATCCTTGAAACTATAGTTCTGCATGTAAACCCATGAAGTCACTATCCACCAGTTAAAATCAAACCTATAAATACACAGTTATATAGATTAGATAGAACCATTTTATATATGAGTGTATTAGAAATATGTAAAACAAATATCTAAGTGTTGTACCTGAAACAAGAAAGAAGCAGGAACACTTTAAAGTGTAATGTGATGTGAAACTAATGTCCGCATTCATACCATTATCAACCATATTCAGAAGAAAAATAAGTTTGACCTCGAATGTTCATTTCTGTTGTGTATTTTTAAAATGTAATTTAAGAATCAGGACAGAGAGGTCAGAGACGGAGTGATCCAGCTGACAGAAATGTTGTCCAATGGTTTTTCAGTTTTCTTCATTTTAATATCATGTCTCTGCAAGTTCATTCCAGTTTGAAGAGGTTGTCTTGTCTCCCCAACATAACCTGTATGTGGACATTTCTTGCATTGAATTTAATAAACAACATTCTGAGATGCACATGTATAATTACCTTGTATCTTGAATTGTTTGTTTTAGGGGATATTGATCAATTTTGAAGTGGAAATGTGCTCACATGTCTTACATCTAGAATGATTGCAGGGTCTTGTGCCACTCGAGAAGGTCAAGAGGTCACTGACCAGTTATGAAGATAAATACCATATCTCATGAATGTCCAGCACATATCCATTATAGAGCGAGGGAGTGCTCTGGACCAATCAGAGTCCTCCTTTTCTTTGTGCGTGAGATACTCTTATTCTGTGAAGAGCATCTCACATGCAGGTGCCCTCGAAATGGGCATGTTCAGGGAATGGTTTTAAAAAAATACATATATTATTGATTGCGCTCAATCACGCTCAATCAATAATATACTAATATGTCCCTCATTGCTACTTTTTGATGTATCAGAGTGGTTTCAATTGCCTTAAGCTTGAGCCAGAACAGCTCAGCTTCATTTCATTGCTCTTGCTCAAGCCAAATGTGTGTGAAGCCACTCTGATACAGCAAAGAGTGGCTCTGGGGGACCCATTAACATTCAATATATCCCCACTAAAAGGTGACTGAAAAAATGAAATGTAGAAAAAATGGAGCAGGAGGAGGCTGGTGCTGTAAGAGCAAAAGATGGCAAGTAAACCCAGGAAAAGGAAGAGAAGGAGGCTGCAGGTATTGGTGAAGCAACAGCTTAGTCAGCACCCTAGGAATAATTAAATTAATAATATAATTTGTACTCAAACTAAAATGAAGCATTAGCACAATCAGAAAGATTATGAGAAATAGAACAATACAAAAGAAGAGACTCTGAAAGCTTGAGACTAAACATTAGTTAACAACTATTTGGGTGGGCAGGGCAGGGGGCAAGTTGTAATAGGAGGAAGACTGCTGTCCACCAGACTGTGATGGTCACTGAACTCACATAATCTACTTGTCTGCAATTGCACAATATGCTTTTGCATCCTAGGACTCCAGGATCCAACCATGGGCATAGGTTACTATCTGAAAGTATGCCACTCCTCTTTCTCTCCTTGCAAATCAAAAATACAGCAGTGAAAATGTACAAAAGTGAAAGCAATTCAAGTCGTTTTTCTTTTCCAGTTTTTACGCTTTTCCTACCAAAAGCATCTGACCCCCTTCTTTCAGATCCAAGTATCCATAGGTTTGGTTCCAGTGCAAACTATTGTCAAATAATTTTAACACCCTCCCCTTCAGAAGCATGGATGTAGGAAGAGGAATATTTGGGTTCAGATAGGCTGATTAGATAGTTACCATCCAACCAGCCTATTGGTGGACAAATAACATCTGGCAAAATTACTATCCAAAATATTTTGTTCAACTATATGGAGATTTAATTGATGGTAACCACTGGTAGCCAGAAATATGTCTCTTAGTAAATGTGTAGATATACTATATCTGGATATATCACATGGACTTTCATTGAAATTGACTGGGATTCCCTGGAATATATCTGGCAGAGGCATACACACCCCCTGAATGTTATTTACTGAATTCCTCAAATAGTGGATTTCCAGAATATTTTGGAATTATTTCCAAATAGCCCACTATTCAGGTATTCATTTTTCAGCAATCCACCCACTCTATCCTGGTACTTGTTTCTTGTACACCTTGAATGTTATTTACTGAATTCCTCAAATTGTGGATTAACAGATTATCTTGGAACTATTCCCAAATAGCCCACTATTCATGTATTCATTACTCAGCAATCCACCCTCTTTATCCAGGTATTTGTTTCTTACAACTTCCCATGATTGGGAGAGGGTAAGGAGATTTTTAGATTCAAGATGCATCAAGAAAAATGCTTCTGGAAATTCATTTTACGTCACTGGGACATGGGGGTGGGCCGTGGGTCAGGTACTATAGGGGTGAGGCATGAGTATTTGCTAGTTTTACAGTACTTTTTTTACAGGACAATTGGGAACAGAAAGGTGGGTGGATAACAAGTGCTGGTGGGGGGGGGGCAAACTGAATATCTGAATATTTGGTCCTAGAATACCCAATACTAGGAAAATGTTTTTTGCATACTCCTAATATCTAGCTATATGGGGACTTATCTCTAACAGTAACAGGGTACAGAGCAGGCAATCAGACAGAAAAAGTCATTTGTTTATTAAGAAATCCATATTACTTCTAGCTGAGATTGTATTTACCTTTGATATGGAAATGACACTGCCCAGTGCCCCCACTTGATAGCACCATAGCAGGTTAATATAAATCTTATTCATGAGGCTAGAGTTCTAAAAGCTATGCACAATGAGGAAATTCACAACAACTACAGTTCTTCTGGGGACATTATACTTTTCAAGTATTTTTTTAAAAGGATTCTATAAACTTTTGTTCATGTAGTTCCTAGTCAGACTACCTGCTACTGTTAAGATACTGTAATATCAGTGGATCTTCCCAATTGCTTGAAAATTCCACAGAATTGCACCAGACGTTCTCTCTTTCAGGGAACTGTTCAGGATGCTAAGATCTCACAGTTTCATTCTGATTTTTTAGCAATATGAATCACCTAATCACAGGCTGGATTACACTGAGAGCCCCAGGCAAAGTCAAGGGCTCTGTTATCCATACCTGATGGGAAATGCCCACCATTGGAGATCAGTACTGCTGTTAAGAATCTAACTTTTTAGATTTTTTTATATATTTTTTGGGTGCATACCGTCTACAGTACATCCATGGGCTTACTTCCACAACCAGTACAGCTATGGTGTCTGCCCTCAGTAAAACCCCTGAAGACTTGGTGGCGGGGCCTTTTTTTTTGCAAAATCATGCACTTAGGGCACAGAAACCCAGGGGAGGAGGACAAAATGGGGGGAGTGGTATTGACAACCACCAAACAGGAAAGAGACCTGAAGGTAATCATATCTGATGACTTACAGTAAAGGTGGCCAGGCAGTGTGACAATGCAGCTGGGAGAGCTAGTGGGATGCTGGGGTGCACAGGCAGAGGTATCACCAGTAGAAAGAGAGGGGTGGTGTTACTTCTGTATAGATCACTGGTGAGACATCACCTAGAGTACTGTATCTAGTTCTGGAGAGCTCATCTCTGGAAGGACACAGAAAAAGTGTAGGTGGTCCAGAAGAGGGCAACTAAATGATGCGGAGTCTGCATAAAATGCCATATGAGGAGAGAGTGAAGGACCTCAATGTGTACACCCTGATGGAAAGAAGAGAGAGGGGTGATATGACAGAGACCTTAAAATACCTCATGGGTATAAATAAGGTACAAGAGGGAAGCATTTTTCAGTTAAAAAGATATTCCAGAACAAGGAGTCATGCTATGAATCTGGGGGTGGGGGAGGGGTAGACTCAGGGGAAATGTGAAGAAGTGCTTCTTCACAGAAAGAGTGGTGTATGCCTAGAACAGACTCCCAGCTGAGGTGGTGGGGGCAAAAACTGTAGCTGGGCTCAAGAATGCATAGATTAGGCATAAAGGAACCTTAGTGGTAAGGCGGCGGGGGGGGGGTAGAGCCAGAGATCAAGTAGGGTCTGTGGTAATACACTATGTAGGGAAAAATTGGCAGACTAGGTTGGCCAAGCGGTCCTTATCTGCCATCAAATTCTATGTTTCTATTAATACCTGGCCACCTACATCTGGATTACAAATAGGGGTCCCTTTCTACAAGTAACGTTGTTTGGCTTTACTTCTGCTGTGTTCAACTGTTTGCCTTTTAAGTTAAGTGTACCACCATTTCATCCACCTTGCTAGCAGCAACTGTGTCACCAGTGAGGTACCAGCTGCAACTAAGAGCCCTCTTACTCATTACCTGTGGGGGATTTAAGTTGGGTGCACCCACTTTGGGGATTACTAGGACTGAAGTGGGTTAGGCAGTCTGTGTGTGGGGGAATATTGTTATGGAGTATAAGAATTTAACTGCTTCCCCTATTACTTCCAGTTTTTCATACAGCTCTATTGTTTTCTCCTAATCCAACCCTGTAAATAAAGAATTGTTCTACTTGCATTTCACTGTTTGGGGGTCATTACTGCTTCTGTGTTGCATGTTCTGGGGACGGGCTGTGTGGGCAACGGTATTATTTATATTTATATTTATATTTATATCAAGTCTTGGAATTACAACCCTTTGAGTTAGGGACTCATTTGCAAAGGCTCCACGACATACATAGAATGAAGACAGATACACAGTAGACTATATTACATTGACTAAGTACAGAGACAGTAATGGTTAATACATACATAGAGCAACACCAAAGGTGTGAAACAACAAATCATATATTATATTAGGATCAGGTACAGAGGGAAACATTGCCCTTGTTTGAGTGGTTTAACTGCAATCACATATGGAGCTGGGCATAATGTGGCCACGTAGCTCAGTTTTAAAAGGCCCCAACCTGGGAATAGATAGGGTAGGATCAGGGAGAGAGTTCATCTAGAGTGGAGCCCCGTAGAGAAAGGACCTTTGGCCAGTTGTGGTCCTTACAAAAAGGGATATGAAAGGCAGTAGAGTCAGAGTGTCTTGTATCTCGTGTCGGCAAGCTTGTTTGGAGGCGCGCGAGACAGCCAGAGGGAGCTAGCCCCAGTTGGATTTTTTTGGCAAATAAGCAGGTCCGATAGCATGACGACCCTGAAAGTTTAGCCATGATGAGCACCGATACAGGTCACAGGTATGCGTGTGCCGATTGCAGCCTGTGGCCAGCAGGCAGGCTTAGTTTAGGGTGCATTTTATAATGGTTAGGGCAGTGTCAGAGGTGACGCCTTATATGATTATCTCATAGTCCACTAGGGAAAGGATGGAGCTGGAAATAGGTAGCTGGAGGGCACCAGGTGGGAGACAGGGTCTAAATTTATACAGGAGGCCAATTCTGATGTTAATAGCAGAGCATGTCAAAGCTATATGATCATGGAAGGTAAGGGCCGAGTCAGGGGTGACCCCTAGATATTTAAAGCTGGTGACTGATTCCAACGCGGTACCTTGGGAATTTAATATGGATAATTTGGCCACATTATGCTTATGTTGGGGGTGGGTGAATAGCATGACCTTCATTTTTTTGTAGTTTAGGACAAGCTTGTGGGAGGTAAACTATGATTCTATTTCAGCGAAGGAGCCCTGCAAGGATTTTTGGAGCTGGGTAGGGTCAGGGTGCTGACTAAAGATCACGTTGTCATCAGCATAAAGGATCAGTCACCTGTTGAAGGCCAAGGGGAGGGAGTCTAAGTATAAAGAGAAAAGGAGCAGGCCTAGGATAGACCCCTGTGGAACACCCAAGTGGACAGGGAGGGTTTCGGAAAGGATTCTATTTATTTTTACTTGCTGGGTATGACCACGGAGATAGTTGGAGAATCAGTCAGTTGTCTCTTGAGAGATACCAACAGAGTGGAGGGAATTAATCAGCATGCTGTGGTTGACAGTATCAAAAGCCTTGGAGAGATCTATATAGACAGATCCAGCCAGGGCTCCCTGATCAAGGGCATCATGGATAAAGGAGGTAAACTCAAGCAGGGTGGTAGTAGTACTGTGCCCTTTCCTGAAACCATGCTGCCGCTGGCACAGTAAGTGGTATGAGTCTAGATAATCGGAAAGTTGATCTGCAACAATTTTTTCCAATGCTTTTGAGAGGGGAGGAGGTATGGAGATGGGCCTATACTTATTACAAGAGGTACGGTCTCCGCTTTTATGAACTGGGGTAATGATCGCCCTTTTCCATTGTGAAGGGAACTGCCCTAGGCACAGAGACATGTTGAGTATTTTTGGGGTGTTAGAACTGCATTAAGGGTTAAGGAGAGCAGCTTTGCATCAAGAGAGTTCCTGGGGGTAATAGTATAAACTTCAAAGTACCAGATTTAATGCTCATTTGAATCAGCAAAAGTGTCAGTGCCTTACTTAAAAGTGACTACGATACTGATGTATGTCAACTGCCCCACACCCTCATGTCCAAAACCTCCGGAGGAGTGTGGCACCTGTTTGACAGGAAAAGTAGTCCAACCTCTGTCACTCCTTTTCAAAAGAAAGTAAAAGACCTGTTAGCCCAATAAAGAAAGACAATGCAAGATCTCCAGAGATTAACACCAAGCAGGAAACAGACCTGGGTGTGATCATATCAGATGACCTAAAGGTGGCCAGGCAGTGCAACAAGGCAGATGGGAGGGTGAGTGGGATACTGGGGTGCATAGGCAGGGGTATCACCAACAGAAAGAGGTAGGTGGTGTTGCCTCTGTATAGATCACTGGTAAGGCCCCACCTAGAGCATTATGTCACGTTCTGGAGAACACATCTCAGAAAGGACAGACTGAGTGGAAGAGGTCTGCATCAGGAGCCCTATAAGGAGAGATTAAGGGATCTAAATATGTACACACTGGAAGGGAGAAATGAGAGAGGTGATATGATAGAAACCTGAAGTATCTCATGAGGGTAAACAGGGTACAAGAGGGAAGTATTTTTCAGAAAAAAAATGCTGAAGGACAAGGAGGTACAGTAAGAAGCTGGAGGGGGTAGACTCAGGACAAATGTGAGGAAGTATTTCTTCACAGAGAGTGGCGGATTCCTGGAACAATCTTCCAGCAGAGGTAGTGAGGGTAAAAACAGTGGCTGGGTTCAAGAATGCATGGGGATGGCATAAAGGAATCTTAGAGAAAGGAAAGGGGGATGAATAAGGAGATCAAGTAGGATCTCATTGAGCCCTTTCCTTCCCCTCCTTTACAAATAGATGCCTCTCACACTGCATTAAATTCACTGCTAAACACTGGCTGGGTGAACTCCCTTCCTACCTCTCCCCCTCATTTATAACACCCCCTCCTCCTTCCCACTCCCTCAGATCTACTGACACTCGCACACTAACTGTCCCCTGCTGCTCCACCCTCTCCGGCCAGTCTGGTTGCTCTCACCATTTCCCTAAAATATGGAACTCTCTACCTCCCCAAATCCAACATTCCTGGATTAGATATCATCCCTTCCCAGGTGTTATTTCTCATTCCCTCCCTCTCACTATCCCTCTATAACTACAACACCTAACCGCAGGAGGGTGTACAATTGCCTGAACTTCCCTGCCCTCTTGCAGGGTTCATCACATCCTGAAGGGTTCTCTTTTTGGGTCAGGCCTTATTTCCCCTCCTAAGTGTTAATCACACTTACTCCCTCTCTCTCGCTCCCTCTCTAATCCCTACTCCAGTCCCCTGTCCCCTTGCAGTGTTCCTCGCATCCTGAAGGGATCTCTCTGGGACATGATTCTGCATTGTCATTTCATCCTCTCTCTCCTTCACCCCTTATTTCATGATAGCACATGTTCACTTATTACCATGGCACTTATTAATTGTTCTCACAAATTACATATGTATGCAACACTGTAACAACTGCCTTAATTAAATGTATGCTGTGTTGATCTTTGTGACTTGAATGTAAAATGTTTCATCTCTATTGTACCCCTTCCCCCCAGGTTGCACCGGGAGATGAGCAACCTGTTGCTCAGTGTGCCTTCCTGGTCATACATGTCAATAAAGAAATAAAAAAAGATCTGCAGTGATACTGTAGGCAGGGAAAAATGGGAAGACTAAGTGGGTCAAGTGGTCCTCATATGACAGCAAATGCTGTGTTTCTACAGTCTGTCCCAGTGCCCCCCCCCCGGTCATCTGACACTATAGTAATGTAAGGGGGTCCCCTACTCAAAAGGCCCAGAAATTCCACAGTAATGCTTCCCCTATTGGAGACTCAGAACCTTCTCCACAGTCAAACTCACCCCTTTGGGGGAGGAAGATATTGATTCTTCAGTGAACTTGGAACCTAGTTGGTTCAAGGGTGAACATTCTTGGATGAAGAGAAACATACACAAATTTGGGAAAGCCTCTGTGATTTTGCTCTGGATGCTATCCAGTCTCTCATTTTCAGACATCCAGAAGCCTCTGCTTTAGACTATTTGACAGCTCTTGATGGACTGTTTGGGGCACCTAAACTGGAGAAGATCTTCTATGGTACTTCTGACACACCAGTCAGAAGGCCAGAGAGAAGCTGTCTTCCTACCTAATGCAGTTGGAATGACTGTTATAATGTGTTTACTATAAAGGTAGGGTATCCTTGGAGGACGTTGACTGTGAGCAACTAAAGTAGATATTAAAAGCAGCCATCCACTTGACTGTGTTATTGTTGCAAATTTGCTTGGCCAGAGCAAAGGAGAGCCTCCTGATAATATCACCCTAGGGAAAGGGAAAGGGGAAATTGTTTAACCAGGAAAGGCACACTAAGCCGAAGCTTGTTTCCAGGTGCGACCTGGGTGCACAAGGAAGTTAAGTGACTTGCTCAGGGTCACACAGTATGCAAGTGGGGGCTGTGGGATTCAAACCCCGGTCTGGTCTGCTAGATGTCACCGGATTTGCAGCTCAGAGCCTTAAGCCACTGCACTATACTGCTTCCTTAATACCCTAATGCCAGAGATGCAAGAGACAGAGACAGACCCAAGCAAGAGGCCAAACAAGAAAAAGGAAGTTGTTGAGTATGGACTCCCCATCGCCTGGGTCTCGACAGAAATTGCAGACATGTGTAACACCCCTGCAAATGGGGGTTCCCAAAAGTCTTCCAAAAGCTTGCCTAATTGCTCAGAGCCTGGAGGTGTTCAGCGTCTAAGCCGTTTAAATGGGATTCCAAGTGAGTGCTTTTAAAAGCCTCCAAGTACTGTCTCTTTAAGAGCTGTCTGCTTGCAGACATAATTCGTTTGAATGGGGGGGTCTGTGTGTATTTATGCCCGAGTCCCGCCTGGGCTGCTGGCTATATGCTCCGTTTCTGCCGTCACTAAGTGGGCAGGGTGAGCACTCTTGAAAGAGGTAACTAATTACTGTCAATCTGTTAAAGTAATAATGAAAATGCAGTTTGTTCTAACCTGCTTTCTCTCAGCCTGGACTGATTCTGTTGTGCCCATCATTTTGGCCCCGAACTGCCGAACTGGACCAATCAGTATGTGAGGACTCTAAGATGGAGCTTGCTTTGGGCCAGTCGGGACTGGGACTCTTAGTTAGAGCCTGTGGAAATGGGATTGTATGGAAGGTGTCTCGGGGTAATGTAATTTTGGATCCTTGGCGCATTTTGCACCTATAGAGGGAGCCCTGCTGTGATTGACAACTGAACTGACCAACCAAACCTTTTGGATCTAAGTGAAAGACCCTGAGCTGTCTGCTGGGAAGCCTGATCCAAGTTAGAGAGTGAAGAGTGAAGGAGCTCAGCTCTGCTCTGTTCAAGCAGCATGGTAGTTCGCGAGGGAGGCGCGTATGAGGCCCGAATCTCAGTCTACTTGCCGTTGTAAGAGGAAGAGAAAAAGAGAGAAAAAGGTGTTTTTGGACTGAATCTGAAGTTGTGAGGAAAAGGCAAGCTGCTGCTGTTGGGACCAGGCTTACCCTGTAGAAGACCGAAGATTTTGCTGAAAGCGATCGGCCTGTCAGGACTTTAGCTACTGTAGTGTTCCCGGGTAATTGCAGTGATTTTTTGCGATCGGGACCGAGGAGTCACCTGCCAGGTACAGTAAGCTTTCTTTTAGATATAAATGTGCATGTGCTGGAAGGGGATCGCGATCTGGTTTCCCCATTTGCTGTAAACAAGTGTGCTAGTGCTGGAAGCAGTTTTCCAGCCAGAATCGAACTGAATCTGAGCTGCCTGGCTCAGACCGGCCCTGCCACGAGGGCCTTGCCTCACTACCTTGCTGCACAGAAAGATCCATCATCAAGGGGCCAAGCTTCCTCTGGCAATCCAGAGAGTTCATCCAACAGCCCTTCTGTGTTTAGCCTGGGTACCATGAGTAATTATCAGGGTAGCTTCTTGCAACTTTTGTCTAATCAAAGTGTGTCATCTGATTGTTTGTGCTTTTCTTTCCATGAACTGAGCCATCCGGCTCTGGATTACAAATTGTGTGTGCATGTTCTTTTTTCATCACAGGGCCCCAACCAGCTGCAACGGACCTGGCTAGCCCCTTTTTACCATCCTGGGTACTCAGACAGTGTGACTATTGGAACTCTAAGTGCTTGCACAGTACTGTGATTATTAATGTGTTTAAGCTCATTAACCTGATTTTCCCCCCTTCCTTGTTACAGCTCCCTAAATAAATCAGATCTGTTTGTTTCTGCAAATTTACATTGACTGTGGTGTCAGTGTATGCTAAAGGTATTGTTGCTGTTGTACTGCATCACCTTGTTTTACAGGGGGTAGCCAGAGCCAAGCTGATGGAACCAGTCCTCGGGGTAAGTGCCGAGTACAAGTGTATGTGGTTTGCATATCTGGGGTATTGGGAAGGTCACTGGTGTGTACGGTGTAGGCCACTAGTGGGAGACAAGGGGGCCCACAGTGTCCCAGAGGGCTGTGACCTGGTTAGATTAGCCACAACCAACCCAGACCTTTGGGTGGAGTCACCCATTTTAGAACTCAGGCCCCTTAACCTGTTAGTAGCCAAGCAGGCAGGGGTAGTAGCCCTTGGGATAGCGCCACCTAGGGGTTACACATGAAAGAGACAATTAAAAGAAATACACACTAGCATGATGGCAGTAAGAATCACTTACAGAAGACTTCCGGTGATGTCACCAACCTTGATGAATGACAGGCACTAGAGCTCTACTCACAATAGGGGCTACATACAAATGCAAGCTGGGTAGATGTGAGAGAAGCATATCAGGCCCACACAGCTCTGCACCCATGAACAGGCATGCAGGGCATGGAATACAATAATGCACACTACCACACAGTGTCTGTCCACAGTCTCTCCCCTGGCACCCTGTTGTGCAGAAGCAGATCAGAGGACACAGGTGGGCATCCAGCCAGATGCTCAACTTGGTCCCATAGTGGATTCCCTGCTATGTGCAGAGCAGGGTATTGTGGGATGCTGCCAGTCTGGTATTTTAATAAAGAATGGGCAAGTGCCCGAATGGCCACCCCCAGCCCTCCCTGCCTGTCCAGAGGGCTAAGGCAACAATGGCAGGGAGGGTTTAGGCCACGCTGCAGCCAGTGGGTGTACTGGGGGGGACAGCAGCTATGGCAGGGTATCTGCCCACGTAGCCCGCACTCCCCTCATCCAGTACTCACTGCTTTTGTGAATGGCGTAGAATACAGGCACTCCCTCTGACACTCCCCCAGACCATCCACACATGTAGCTGCATGAACTGCCGGGGGGTCAAGTACAGAAGGGGCGCCAGTCCCTTCCATGAATACCACCAGGGGTTCACAGAACCACGGGGTATGGCATTCTCACTTAGGGTTACCTACGTGCTGCAGATTTGCAGTGCATAGACAAACTGCCCATTAATGCATATACCCCATTGCCCTCCAAATCCTCTCCAAATTAATATTTTTATTGAAAATGTCATTGCTACTGAGATGATACACTGTCAAGCAACAGTGAAGAAGACTGGATCGCAAAACCTTCATTACTCACAGAGGATGATGGCTGATCCCACAGCTCACAGTCAGACAGTGAGACCTCCGCTGCATCCAGGTAGCCCCGTTCTAAACATGCCTCACCAGCCAGGACACAAAAATCCACTAAGAAGGGCAAGAAACTGGATAACATGATGAGAACTCTGTGCACTTAGAGCAGAGACAGCTTGCACTTTTAACTCTCTGGATAAAATAGTCATTAACATGGAAATGAAAGTTACGGAGACAGATAAACACTTAGCTACCAACACACACACACGCACACACACACACGGCTGTCCTAGAAGAAACCATAGTGCATCTTTTTGAATTGCAACAGAAGCTGAATGAAAATCTGATCAACTTGGAAAATCACTCCTGGAGGAATAACCTCCACAATTATGGCATCCTGGAGTGAAGAGAAGGATCCAGTACCATGAGTTTTCTACACACCACCCTTATACAAGTACTATAATTATTGTTGGATTATAAACTAGTTATACAAAGGGTGCACCGGGCTCTCAGCCCCAAACCAGTCAATCCTAACGCTAGTCCTCATTCACTTTACCTCCTATAATATACAACTAAACAAGATCTACTGTATAAGACATGGTAACAGAAAATTGTACCATTTTATGGGGTCACTGTTTATTTTGACAATGATTATCCTTCTGCAATAATGCAGCAAAGATGGGCCAACATACTTCTTCTAAAGATTCTCTGCCATCACCAGCTAAAGTTTTGCACACCATATGGGGCCCAAATTCAAGTGCAGTTCCCAGATGGATAAAACTGTTTGACACTGTGGAAGAAGCTGCTCAAGAATTACAACAGCAGGCCTTTCATATGACTTCAGATACCATTGCACTTCAGCCTCCTTCATCCAGTAAACCATAGCAGACTCCATGATGGAAGCAAGTTCCTGACAAGATGCTTTGAAAACAACATACACAACTAATGCTCCAGCAACTCATTGCTCACCTCAAAGCAGATGTGGCTATGGCTCCTACCTCAGAGTCATCAGTAGTACCCTGATTCAGTGTTTCAATGGACAGTAAACTCCATTACCAACTGTGACCATCTAATGAATCCTATTAAGACTGCAGCTCTCAGGTATGGGGAAAGAAACTGGTGGGCTAAGTGTTGCTCTGGTTTCTGTCAATTACTTTTGCACTATTTCCACTCTTGGTGCCTGTCTGACTGTGTCGGGAGTCCCCTTACAATCCTACTTTCATTATACTGATAGCATAGGTCTCCAGGCTCTCCTTTTCAGCAGCTATGCTGTCCTGTGAAATCGGTGTGATGTGATAGCACCTGCTCATATTTATCTCTCAGTCCAGGGTCCTGGTTTTGGGACATTGGAGTCATGCCTGAAAACAGTCTCTCAGATCAGTACACCTACCTGATAATCAAAGACTTAAATAAATAAATAAAATATCTCCATTTAGTGGTTATCCTGGCAAGTGTTGAGGGTGGCTAGGAGCTGGCTGGGGGTGAGATGCATGCTACCCCCATCCCCCTGTCAGAGAAGCTATCCCCATCATTCTTCATTTCTGCTTATTATTGGAAATAGATGCAAAAGCATAGAGCATTTAGGGGGCTGTTAAAATGTAGACAGCATTTTAAACATACAGGGGCAGGGAGATTGAACTCAATACTTATTCTACAGCTAACTAGTTTCTCTGGGGGAGGGCTTCTCCCATACATACCTCAGCCCCAGCGGACAGGATACATTTTGATTGTAGATGTTCATTAACAGCTCAAGGGTTAGTGCTCTTAATAGTTTTATAGGAGAACCGGCGCAATGCCAGTCCATCTGTTTTCATGACCCTGTTCTTATAAAGTAGCTCACACATAGACAAAATGGAAGTTCCTTCTCTTTTTTTCTCTCTCTCTGTGCTCACTATGCTCTAATATGTCTCCTCATGGGGTGCACTGAAACGCCTGTTTGATTCTCCTATTAGACAAAGCCATAGCACTGCTATCCATTACTCCACTGGCATAGTGAGCCGACTGTTACTGCACTGTGGTTTTAAATAATAACCAGCTTCTCCTGGCAGGTTGTTATGCTTAGAAGGATATGTGATACAATTCATAGAATGGATATTTACATGCAGCAGTCCAATAGTCAGATAGAGGGTGGTGGGGGAGCTCACTATGCCTGTACCCTGCGATAGCATGCCCCACCCCAGTTGGTTACTTCTGGAGCGATATGTCTGATGCTCTTGGGAACAGTTTTATTTACCATCCTAGTCCCATCAAATAGGGATGACACCACTTATGGCAAGGTTTCCCTCTTACACCACTCCTTTATGTTCTTATGGTCAAACCTCTAGCACAAGCATCCTGTCAACATATTGAAATCTAGGGTATTGAGCATCATAACACTCTGCATAGACTAGAGTTTTATGCAGACGATCTCTTGGTTTATTTAACAGAACCTACCACATCTCTCCCTCCCCTTTGTACTGCTTTACAAACCTATGGAGCTTTTTCTGGATATAAATTTAAATGTTGACAAAACCATGGCCCTACACTTAATTATTTTCCACACCCATTTGGTCAGAACACCTATATCTTTAATTGGCACCAAAAATCCATAAAATGTCTTGGGATACATATTCTGCAGAATTTACCTGAGAATTATCATTTAATTATCCACCTCTCACAGCAACCTTACAGGCGGATATTAAACTCTGGCTAGTATTACCACTGTCTTTCAGTAACAGGATTGAAGCCATCTACATGAATGTTCTTCCCAGATTGTTGCATTTATTTCAGACCCTACCCATTTGTGTGGATCTTGCAGATTTCCATTGCTGGATAGAAGATAAAAAGAGAGGTATTTAGGACAGTACTCAAGTTAGAATGCAGTGTCATATATGCTCCATGTCAACTGTTTAAACTGATGTTTTTACAACCTGCACTAATTTCATATTGTGATGAGGGCTTTGGGGGAGGACTGCACATGCTTTGTTACCGAGCTCTGTGCCATTTACAATCTGAAACCTGTGCCTTACCTGTACTGTATTCATTGTACTTAACAATGGCTTATCTTTGTATGTTCTTTTTTCAATAAAAAGAAAGTAAAAAACAAAAAAACCACTTGGGAGCAACCCCAATGCAGCATGTTTGAACCCATGAGGTCAAAGAAGACCCCAAGAATGCCCCCCTGTTGGCTGAAGGGATGACACCATTGCCCAGGGAGAGTTATTTCTGTTACAAGTGGGGTGAAAATGAGCACAACAGAAGAGGCTGTACCAATGAGGAAGACTTTCAAAGGGTGACGAAAAAGGAAGAAGGAAATGAGGAGGCACTTTTTCACTGAAAGGGTGGTGAAGGGGTGGAATGAGGTGCCGGAGGAGATAGTGGCAGTAAAGATGGTGGCCAGTTTCAAGAGGGGGTGGATAGGGTGATGAAGAGGATTAGGACTGAAGGGGGCACTACTGAGTAGTATATAGGGGAGAAGAATGGGTTGGTGGGGCTTGATTCCAGGAGGAGTTGGGGGGACTTCAGAGAATTAACTGAGCTGCGCACTCGAGCAGACTCGATGGACCATTACAGCCTGTTTTTGCTGGCAATTATGTATGTTTGTATGAAAACACTATTGTAAGAAAAGTTCAATCAGGGAAACTTCAAGGGGACCAAATAAGGGAGCCCACCGGGCCCCCACTCAAAAGTGCTCCATCAGCTGAACTGCACCCTTTGTAAAGACGTGTAAAAGTATCACTGAGGGATTGATTGGACAACCTGCCAGGGTGCCACTCATTGTCTAGTGTACCTTACCTGGTAAACAAAACTAAATAAAATAAAAAAAATTGAAGGCATCAACTGACTTGTTTTGCTGGATAGTGGTTCCCAAGTGACCGTGGTATTCAGAGGCTGGTATCAAAGATACCCATGGCACTTGCTGTTACATCCCTCGGAAGGTCTTGCTGTATGGAGGAGTGAGTGATCAGCCTTATTACTTCCTGGGCTATATCACCCTTTAAGTGGAATTCCTCCAAAGTGTATCTGGGGTCCAAATCCTGACAGAGACACTCTCCTTGGTCTGCGCAAATATCAGCATGACAGATGTGGCACCTGTACTGATTAGACAAATGCCATCATGTTTCAACATCTGGCCCAACTGTGCCAAGAAATGGAAGGTCCAACTTCCATCAGCAGCCTTAATATCCAGGAGGCCTACCAGAGAAAGCCATCTGACACTCGGACAACACCAGATTAAGGACCTGTCATAATAATTTGAAGAGTGTAGGCCTAGGAAGTGATCCTGTCACAACATATTGAATGTAAAGTGAATGGGGTCCTGGAGTTCACCCAACAGCTCTGCTTTAGTAATCAATTCACCTGAGGATGAAACTTTAGCAGAAGGTCTGATGGTGCAGCGAGGACACTGGCCTGTTCCCCTTGTTGGTGCCCATTGAGTAGCTGTGCAGATGAAAAGTGAGCTGGAGAAAGAGATCATTGTACAAAATAGACACTGGCACATTTTGGCCGGGCAGAAGTAGTGACCTGCAGCCAATCAGAGCCCAAGACATCCATCGAAATTAACCCTGAACTGTTTGACTTTGACAATTCACCAATACCATATAATTATCAGTGATGCTTGAATAACAAATTTGGCAAATAAAAAAAGTATTATCACTGAGCAAGTGGGATGTGGGATGTGTCAAGGGTGAGGAGCTACACATCCACCTTCATTGTGACTGACCATTCTGAGAGAGGTCACAACGACTAGCGCCTTCGGACATCGGGGACATCTGGTGCTACCTACAAGAACTGCTGGTGGCTGGGACAATTACAGAATCTCTGAGTCCATATGCCTCGCTGACAGTGGTGGCCAGAAAGAAGTTTGGGGCTGTACGGCTGTGTATCATCTTACAGAACACATAACAAAAAGATGGTGCTAGATCAATGTACCACACCCAGAGTGGAAGACATTGTGTTAGATCTCTGTAGTGGTGTAACAATTTTCTATGTACACCTGTCACTGAATTTCTTTTTATTTTATTCAATTCTTTCTACATGGGTATCAGTAGAATTTAGCAGCTAAAGGGACAAAGCTGACATTCTTGTGGAAAAGGCCAAGATCTGTATCAGGGACAGACGCACTGGCTCTGAAGTCAATTTACTACCTGCTCTATCTTGTATCATAGCAGGACCCCTGGACATCTCAGGAAGCTGCTAGCTAAACCAAGCATTCCTGTTGGACTAGACAAGACTTGGGACAAAACACAGATGTCTTTGTATGTACAATGTCCGAAGTTCAGATCAGACCAGTTTTTTCAGTGGACCCAGCTAATAATGCACAAAGAATGTATGATGTCAGAGTGATATACTGGATGATGTGTCATGGGGGGGGGGGCAGCTGGAGGGTCTTAAGGTTCTGGCAGAGCCTAAAAGAGACTGTCAGCCTTGAGACTATGAACAGCTACCATCTACTGATTCAGGTCTGCCCTGATTCACCAAAGTGCCTTGTGGGTAAGCTATTGTATCTTACTAAAGAGAGAGGGAGGGAGGGAAGGAGAGAGAGAGAGAGAGAGAGAGAGAGAGGTTTTCTGTGTGCATCCTACTGTTTCAAAATATATTCTTTTCATATCTGTTGAATTACTCTTCTCCGTAGCCTTTCTGTAGTATCCTGTAGCATATGTGTGAATACCTTAAAGTACTAAAACATTATTTTTTCTATACTTCACATTTCTGTGACTAAGTCCTTTGAGGTAAAGCTAAGTGATGTACACTTGACAAAAACTGTATTTCTGCCTCTGAAGAGAAGGCTACTATTCCTATATTCTGTTTCTAAAGTAAGGCGTTCTCAGCTGTGACAGAGAGGGGTGTGTTGTCTTCCCTTTTAGCAAGCAGAACTGTACTGTTTGAATAGTGGTGCAGAATGGATTCAGACCCAGAGATACCCCAAGAGAGTGTCCATGCTGAGTGGTGGCAGCTCCTGATTACTGAGTGTGTAACAGATAAATTGCTGTGTGTTACTTTTGGGATGGGATAGGATGGGATTTTGTGTGGGTGGTTTAATTTTTGGATTTGGTGAGGTTGTTTAATCCTGAGATACTGAATATGTTATGGTCATGAGTCCCTTGTGTGCTCCTGCTATCTGGAGCTGCTCTACCAGCTCCATCCTCTTTTTCATTCTCAATTCTTCCTGAGGTGGTTCAGACTCACTGTTAGAACCTGGGGATTTTGAGAAGTTGGGACAATAAGGGGATGCATGGTCTGGAGGTGGTGGACAGAGACAGCAGGATCAAGAGTGTTAGGCCAAGTAGGCACCCTGGGTTTAAGAGGGTTATAGAATGGGTTCCTTCCTGCTGTGTCCTGATCCCCAGGGAGCCCCATAGGAATAGGGGGCAGATAGTAGAAGGGCTGCTAGTTCCAGCCCCTTCCCTTCACGGTGTGTTGCACAATGCCAGATCCCTGAGACATACAGTAAGACTGTCATGGTGTCTGATTTGATCACAGATTTTTCTGGGGATCTGGTATGCTTCACCGAGACCTGGTTTGGGGATGACTATGGACCAGTTCTGGAGGTGGTGGAGCCAGCTGGGTACTTGATGATACACTGCCCAAGGAGAGAGCATACAGGAGGTGGGGTTACTGTCTATTTTAGATTGTGCCCTTAGGCTGCCAGAAGATTTAGAAGGCATAGGTTTTTAAGACAAGATATTATGTTGGCGGCAGCATAAGGTACTAACAGCGTACCCATTGACAGAGCTGGGGTTGTTTGAATGTGTGGTTGTGAAGAGAAATGCAGGTGTGAGGTGTAGGATTCTCATTGTTTACCACCCTCCAGGGCAGACATTTGCAGACTTCAGTGTTGACCCTTTATTGAATGCCTCCAACTTAATTGTGTTGGAGAATTTCAACATCTGGGCTGATGATGAATTCTCACAGTTTGCTCTGCAGTTCCTCCAGTTGATGGATTCACATGGCCTCACACAGGTTGTTTGCTCTGTGACCCATGAACATGACCACACCATGAGCCTTGTCTACACTCTGGGGCTGTGCATCATTGATGTCAGGGTGGAGCCAGTGGGGTAATTGGATCACCATCCTGTAACTTCCCTGCATGGCCCCCACCAGACACCATACCCCTTTGCAGAGATGGTTCAGTACAATCCAATACATGCTTTAGTGCCAGAAAAACTTCTGTCAGTGTTGGACATCTTGGATATAAAAGCAGCATGTGATGGAGGAGTGGAGGTAACCATTGATAGCTATAATTTGGTTATTATGGTGGCACTGTTCTCCAATTTACTGATCCGTGTCTGCCCACTGACCTCCCGTTGCAGCTCGCCATGGTATAACAATGAGCTGAGGTGGCCGAAGGTGAATGGGCGGAGGTTGGAGCATTTTTGCAAGACAACCCACTCAGTTGATGACAGGATGGCTCTGAGGTCACATTATGGAGACTATCAGAGGGCTATAACTCTGAAAAAGGCAGAGTTCATGTCATGGATTATGGCCTTAGGAAGAAATAGGCCTGCTCAGCTCGTGTGCACTGTGAACAGGTTAATTCGTCCTTTCTATGTACAGTCTTGGAGAGTGATGCCACAAGAAAAATGTGAGGCTTTTGGATCTTTCTTTCTGGACAAAGTGTCCTCCATTCAGGTGTGCAGCTCTACAGGTGGCCTACCATGGGCCAGCAGTTGTCCTAATGGGAGGCACATTAGCACTCTGTTGGTCTGGAGTGAGTTCCAGCCAGTTATTATAGAGGAGGTTCTCAAGATGATAGCGAAGCTGCTCCCTACCTACTGTATCTTGGACTGGGGCCTACATGGCTGTTCGTGGACTGCCATGAGACCCTGGGTCCAGTGTTTGCTGGTATTATCCAGTGTTCCCTTTCAGAGGGTTGTTTTCCCTCAACCCTTAAAAAAGCTGTGTTAAGACCCCTCTTGATGAAGCCATCATTGGACTTGGATGTGCTAGCTAATCACAGGACAGTTTCAAATTTTCCTTTTTTGTGGATGGTTATTGGGAGTGTGGTGATAACACAGCTGAAGGCCCACCCTGAGAGTATGACATCTCTGAGCCATTCTATCCAGGTTTCAGGCTTTTCCCAGTATAGAGACCGCACTTGTCGTGGTGTTTGATGACCTGCTCCTGGCAAGGGACGGGGGTTGGTGGGGTACATTCTGTTCTTGTTCTCCTGGACCGTTCCTCAGTGTTTGACGCTGTTGACCATGAGGTTTTGATAGAGTATCATGGGGAGTATGGAGGACTTACTGGGACATTTTGAAATTATCTGAATCTTTCCTTTCCAGCAGATCGCAGCAGGTTGTGATGGGTTCTTACTTGTCGCAGCCAGTGACTGTCTGCTGTGGGGTTCCTCTGGGCTCGGTTCTGTCCCTTATGTTGTTTGAAGTGTACATGCTGCCACTAGGATAGGTCATCAGACAGTATGGTGTGAGTTTTCTCTGGTATGCAGATGATGCTCAGCTGTACTTGTTGACTACATCTGGTGTGCACTGTGCTGGAGCAACACTTTAAAGATATTTCTGACTAGATGGCCTCCAGCTGGTTAAGTCTCAGTCCAACCAAGATTGAGTTGATGCTGGTGGAACCAAGTCCCCAGAGGTCGACTGGAAGTTTGTGGGCAGTCAGTTTACCATCTCTTAATGGCACCTTTCTGACAGCTGTAGATAGGGTGAATAATATGGGAGTCACTGTTTACCAGCTAGCATCTGTCTGTTCTGCAGCCCAGCCATTACGACCTGTCTCCTACTGCCTGCTACTTACTGTGGCTACAGACTATGGAGCACTGGCCCAAGAGGCTCAAGTGCTGTCCCAATTCCCCAGTGTGAGCAGCTGATGCATGGTCCCTGCACTTTTTTCTATCGATCCAGGTTACACAGAAACACACAGAAACACAGAAATTGTCGGCAGATAAGGACTGCCCAGCATATCCAGTCTGCCTGTAAGCCCTTGTACTGGATTACTGCTTCTGACCCACCCACTGCTGTACCCACTGCTGTACCTCTACCATTCCCCTGTGCTAAGGGAGGGCCTACCAGAGACAAGCGGGGCCAGTAACATTATTTGGGGGTGCTTCAGGACACTATAAAAGAACAGCTGCACACGGAGGGAATTTGCAGTGTTACCAACTAGCACCTGTCTGTTCTGCAGCCCAACCATTATGACTTGTCTCCTGCTGCCTGTGACTTATTGTGGCTACAGACTGTGGGGCTCTGGTCAGAGAGACCCATGTGTTGTCCCAATTCCCCAGTGTGAGCAGCTGATGCCTGGTCTCTGCTTCTTTTTGTCTGTTGATCCCAGTAAGCTAAGGGAGGGACTAACAGAGACAAACGGGGCCAGTTACATCATTGGGGATAGGTCAGGGCACTATAAAAGAACAGCCGCACACAGATGGAATTTGCAGTGTTTGCCAACTACTGTAGCACCTATCTGTTCATCCGCCCAACCATTACAACCTGTCTCCTGCTGCCTGCTAATTACTATGACTACAGACTGAGGGGCTGTGGCCTGAAAATCTGAAGTGCTGCCCCGATTCCCCAGTGTGAGCAGCTAATGCCTGGTCTCTGCACTTTTTGTCTAAGCTAAGGGGGGGGGGCTTCCAGAGACTGCCCAGCACATCCAGTCTGCCTGTAAGCCCTTGTACTGGATTACTACTTCCAACCCACCCACTGCTGTACCTCTACCATTCCACTATGCTAAAGGAGGGCCTACCAGAGACTAGCAGGGCCAGTGACATCATTTGGGGCAGATCAGGGCACTATAAAAGAACAGTTGCACATGGAGGGAATTTTCAGCATTTACCAACCAGCACCTGTCTGTTCTTCAGCCCAATCATTATGGCCTGTCTCCTGCTGTCTGCTACTTACTGTGGATACAGATTGTGGGGCTCTGGCCCGAGAGACTCAAGTGCTGTCCCAATTCCCCAATGTGAGCAGCTGACCCCTGGTCCCTGCACTTTTTGTCTATTGATCCCAGTAAACTAAGGGGGGGGGGCTACCAGAGACAAGTGGGGCCAGTGATGTCATTGGAGGTGAGTCAGGGTACTATGAAAGAACAGCCACACACAGAGGAAATTTGCGGCATTTACCAACTCACACCTGTCTGTTCTGCAGTCCAACCATTATGACCGGTATCCTGCTGCCTTTTGATTACTGTGGTTACAGACTGTGGGGCTCTGGCCCAAAAGATTCAAGTGCTGCCCTGATTCCCCAGTGTGAGCAGCTGACACCTGGTCTCTGCCCTTTTTGTCTATCGATCCTGGTAAGCTAAGGAGGGACTACCAGAGACAAACAGTTCAGTGATGTCATTGGGGGGCAGGTCAGGACACTATAAAAGAACAGCCACACAAGTGGCTGCCCATGGAGCAGCAGTACACGTGAGTATCTCTGGCAGGTGTGGCAGGAATCACCCAGTGTGAGCCCACCTGGGGGAGGTCATGGGGAGGCCTTAATTTTGTTTTTTTGTTTTTGTACATACTTACATTATGCTTTATTTTAGTGCTCTGTTTAATTATTGAAAAGTTTTTTTAGCTGGCCTGTTGGCACAGCAGTTGGACTTCTGCTTGCTGTGCCAGCGACCCGGGTTCAGGAATGGACCCAGGTCACTGGAAGGCCGGTCAGGGGGAGTAGGATATAGCATCCCAAGGACTGCTCTCCTTCTCCGGGGGAGGGTGGGGCGTGTGCCTGGTGCTCGACGGACCCCTGGCGGAGGCTGGAGGGTCATGCAGCTACCGGTGCCAGCAAGACCAGGGGGCAGGGCAGATGCAAAATGTCATTGCACATTCCTGCCCCCCAGAAAATTCAGGAAAAATGTTAACTCCAGCATGACGGCTTATCTCATTCCACCACCCACTGCCACTGATGCCCGTCAGGGGGTCCTGCTTTCATGGCCCCAACCCAGGGGTAATCTGGAGCTTGCCCACTATGTCCTTCAGGAGAGGGAAGCCCCTCTGTGGTCCTGCCCAGGAGGGTAAGCCTGGGCATGGAGCAGCTGACGGACGAGCACTGAGGAAGGCAGCTGAGGCCAAAAAGATGAAAAAAAAAAGGAAAAGGTGTTTTAATATAATTCTGTGAAGCATTCAGATTAGTATTTCAGTTTTAAGAAAATCTGTTTAACTAAAGAGTAGAATAGTAGCAGTTGTCTTATTAACAATTAGAGGACAAACTGGATAAGCAAGGCACTGAGATAAAATACATAATCCTGTTAATAGGGGTAGGTTTGGTTATACCATCTAGATATAGATAGGTATATATATATATATATATATATATACACACACACACACACACACACACACATACACACAATATTCCAAACAGTGCATTATGGAAATGGAAGGACATTAGATATGGGCCATGTAGGGTTAGACAAAGTTATGATCTATCTATCTCATCTCAGCTCATGTAATTTGTTATGAGTAAAGATTTGTACAAACGGGTAGTTTATCAACATACCCAGTCTGGCTCCCTAGTAGTTAGGTCATCTATAAAATGTAATATAGGGAACACCTTTTTTAAATTGCTTCACAAAATAGTCACGATAAAAATGGGTAGTGCAAAAGTAACCATTACTTTGTTTCTTTTACTTTGTGGTGATATTCACTTAAACACTGGGCCAGCTAAATTGGAACTGCTTTAATTATGGAAGCAATTAAGGGAAAAGAGCTCATAATAGAGCACTTTAATGTAAGGAGCTTAGCTAACACGATGGACGTTTCATGGGAATGGGTGTTAGAATATACACCAGCTATTTTAATACTTATGGAGACTTGGTTAAATTCAAAGATTTCTGAGATGCAGCTAGGCATAAGTGGGTATCAGATGTGGAGAAAGACAGGAATTAATAAGGAGGAGGTCTGCTTATTTATGGGAAGCAGCAGCTTGAAGCTATTAAGATTAATCTGAGTATACATACAGAGACAATTGAATTTTTGTCACTTGAAGTTAGATTCCCCTATGCCAAGCCTATATTGTTGTTGGGCGTTTACAGACCTTCAAAAAACAAGTTTGAATATTTTGATAGATAACAGGATTTGTTGGAAGAATATAGACTGACCCATGAACTAATGTTAATTGGAGATTTTAATGTCAGTTGGAGTCAGATTGAAGTTACTCACAAATGTAGTGAGTTGAGTGCTAATCTGGGCATGACCCAGTTAACTGATAATTATACCCAGATGAATAGATCCATTATCTTCTACTGTTTTAGATTTAATTTTCACTTCTAAAAGTGAAAATTATAAAATGTGCGGGGTCTTGGCTGGTGCTTTCAGTGATTATAAGGATACATCCTGTATGAGGGGTAATGAGAAAATAGTGGGGTTTGGTAGAATTGAAAGCATGATGGCATTTTCAATTTTTGACTATATATCTTTAATGTAGGATACTGGGGCTATTGATTGGGACATATATTATCTCATCAACTACCACAAACTCAACAGCTTCAAAGAGTCAGGTGCATGCCCCACATCCAGGACAGATGAAGTCCTAGAAAGGTTAGGGGGAGTCTTTTACCTGTCCACCATAGACCTGACAAAGGGCCATTGGCAGGTGCCCCTGACCCATTAAGCAAGGGAAAGATCTGCCTTTGTCACCCCATTTGGATTATTCTAGTTCAGGGTAATGCCATTCAGGATGAAGAATGCACAAGCCACCTTTCAATAGCTCCTGAACTGCATTCTGAATGGAGGCAAAGACTACTCATGAATGACATCATCATCTATAGCTAACTTGGGGGATCAAATCAATTGTGTGACCGAGGTGTTCCACTGACTGCAGACCACTGGGCTGACCATCAGTGCAGAAAAGTGGCAGATAGAAATGGCAGAAGTATTGTAATTTGGGCAGAGGGTGGGGAGTGGATGCATCTGGCCTTAATCTGTGAAAATTGAGGCCATCCAGGGATGGGCCACTCCCACAATCTAGACATACTGACTTTGATCCCACTGACACACTACTTGTTGACAGCTTCATTTGTTTCTGTTTAGCCGAAACTGTTACTGCATTTTTTATAAATATGCAAGCTTGCGTGTCTGCACTGCCCTCCATTGTGTAACACCGAACCACTGTTATTTAAAAATAAAACTAAAAAACAAATGCGAGCAATATATTGAGTTGGCCTACATATTGTATTTCAACTGCTGTCTCTATATCAGGTGGGGCGGTGAACATGCTGTGTACTCTAGCATTTGTTGTGCTGTAAACTACAACTATGGATGACACAGAACAAATGCCCTAAAGCAAAAAAAAAACATTAACAGTAAAGTTAATCTTTTGAATGTATACAAGACTGAACTTTTTTTATTTCCAATGGAATGTAAAAAAGGAAAAGCCCATTTTATAAGCGTAATAAGACACTCTGGGGGTGCGCATTAGACATTTCTAATCTATGGCCAGGGGTGGAAGGCAGTCAGACTGAGGCCTTGTGCCTCGCTAAGCTCATTGTCCTGTGTTAAAAATGTCAAAAGCACACCCCATCATGTCTTACTGATTGTGTAATAAAGAGGCCACAAAATGGCTGCAGCTTAGACAAAGCTTAAAGGAAACATGAACATAGCCAGCAGTCAGGAACAGCCAGAGATATAACGTAATGTGGTGTTAGGAGCTGAGTCTCCTTCTGAATCGGTTTCTGCTCATGGTGATGTAAGTGGTGTAGGGGTGGAGCATTACTGTAAATGCTGCAGTATAAATATATTTTTGTTTACAAAGAAATGCATTCATAACAGCACTTACTATAAAAACAAGCTGACAATAGTCTTTAAGCTGATACAAACTCACTAGTAACAGTGATTTGTTTTTGAGTTATATTTTAATTTAAGGTGATTACAAAGTGGTTCTTGACAGTGTGTTATATATTTTAATTAGACTGATAAGTGAACTCCTTAAGAAGTCTGTAAGATTTGAGCAAAATGTTGGGGTGAATAATGCTATTGTAAATAGAAATAAAGAACTGTGAAACCAACTTTGCAGGAAAGTTTTTTTGGCAATCCCCTCCAACTTAGTTTTGCCATTGACTGCACCCATGTTGTCATCTGTGTACCCCCAGGAGATGGGGTGGAGGCCTACATGAATAGAAAGGGCTTCTAGTCCATCAACTGTCAAGTGGTATACCATGCAACAGGGCACGTCATCAATGTCCTGGCATGGTACCCGGGCAGTGCCACTGACACCTTCATCTGGCACATTTCCATCCTGTTCCAGAGATTTAAAGGGGAACTGTCATCAACAGGATTTCTTAATGTCTGAAAGCCCATAAAAAGTTAACTTACTTAAGCCATTGGGCAGGATTTTCAAACCTGCCGAGATACTGCAAGCCCTCCAGTGGGCCGAACGTAGGGTGCACAGAGCTTGTGGCAGTCTCCGGTTGGCAATCGGGAGTTTCTATCCCTTGTGCTGACTGCAGGTCCTTAGACCACATATTTGTGGTCTAGCCTGCGCCACTCCGGGGCCTCAGATGTGCAGTTTGCACCAGATATTTGGTGCAAGCTGCTGTAAAGCATGGAAACTGTCGCAATTACACCCAGGAATGGAAAATTGGATGTAGCTGCGGCAATGTTGTTCAGTGCACTAGCAGAATTTAAGTCCCGTGGCACAGGGCAGGATGCAAGCCCTGTGCCGCGGTTTGAAAATCCAGCTCATTGTGTTTATCTGTGAGTCTTCGCAGTCCAGAGTTATTCATATTTAAATCACCCTGTAATTAAGGGCTGGGGGCAGCCATATGTTTTGGGATCCTGAAAGGAAATGATGTCACCAAGGGTCTAGATCCTCCTTTGACTGTATTTAATCCAACAGGTTAAATAGGAAATCGACTGTTTTATTAAGTGTGTTTTAAGGTGTTATTACAACACTTTCTACATCTATAATAATTGTTTTGTGTGTGCATTGAAACTAGTGACTAATCACCTTTACATTTCAAACTGTTAGTAAAAATAATCCATCTTCAGGATTGCTTTAATCTTTAGGATATACAGTACTGCCAGCTGAACATGTCAGTACAGATTTCTGGGGCTGCCACAATACCACTTCTATCGTTTTCCATTCCCCTCTCTTACAGCCTTTTCTCTTACAATGTCGTGTGTGAACTTGGGTCTACAAGATGCAAATGTGGCTACGTACCTACTGACCTGGCATCATGGCCTCCCTGTGCTCCCACAATACACCCAGGAACAAGTTGTTGCTCAGAGTGCCTTTCCTGGACAAAGGCAGTAAAAACAATCTGAGCATGTGTTATGATTCTAAAAAAAAAGATGCTCTTTCTATCCAGATTTGACTTAAAAAGAAAAAAATAGGACACAATTACTATAGATGGACAACATTGTTAAAACATGCATAATCTGAAATGCATTATTAAAAGAGCATTTTACTTATTTTGATGAAGTTAAGAGTATAACAGTTTTTTACTGAAATACTTTGGATGGAATGGATTTTGTAATTACAACACTTTCTACATTTAGAATATTTGTTTTGTATGTGCAATTAAACTAGTGAGTTACCACCTTTACATTTCAAACTGTTAGTAAAAATAAGGGACAGGGGAAATTGTTTAACCAGGAAAGGCACATTAAGCTGAAGCTTGTTTCCAGGTGCGACCTGGGAACACAAGGAAGTTAAGTGACTTGCTCAGCGTCACACAGTATGCAAGTGGGGGCTGTGGGATTCAAACCCAGGTCTACAGGTTTGTAGCTCAGTGCCCTTAACTACTGCACTATACTGCCTCCTGATAATCCAATAGAATTCTGGCGTTGTTATGGTAGAAAATCCCATTCCATCCAAAGTATTTCAGTAAGAAACTTATATTTTTAACTTCATCAAAAGAAGTAAAATACTCTTTAATTAATGGTGGTCATTTTTTGCATACAGATAAAGATACATTTATCTTCAGTTACAACCTCCTGGTTGATATTTGTGGTTACAACCAGGAAGTTGTAATCAACACCTGTCAATCAAGCATCACCTCAGAAAGCTAACTGGCATGCAGTTTAACTGTGGGCGGACTGAACATCTTGCCCAACATGACGGCTCTATTACCGAGCACCCGTACCAGCACTCAAGCTTTGCCACCCACTGTTAAAACAAGTAATATTTTAAATACTTTTAAATATCTATCTAGTTGATCCTGCCTTGAAAATGAAAAAATCAATCTGGTTGATCCTGCCGCTTATACCTTTCGAGCACATCTTACATTATGCAGCAATGCTGACGGACCAGAATGTCATTACCACTGTAATGTAAAAAAAAAAAGAAGAAAGAAAAGAAAAAAGAAAAAGGGAGAGACTGTCAGTGTGTGTGTGTTTGTGTGTGTGTGTCTCTATCTCTAACAGAAGTGCTGCACTAACTGAACTGTGCTGAAAGGGAAAAAAGTATCACCATTAATTAAATAAAATAATATATGTGCATGTGTAAAAAACAGAATTTTATACACACACTCGGTGTGCAAAGCTTTTATAAACCCCTCGGGGTTTATATTGCATCCCACACCTTGTGTGTGTGTTTAAAATTCTGGTTACACACACCCACCGATACATTATTCTATATTTTAATAATGCATTTCAGGTTATGCATGTTTTAAAAATGTTGTTCATCTATGTGTTTTTGCAATTAATAAACAAGTAATTGTGTCCTATTTTTTCTTTTCAAGTCAAATCTGAATAGAAAGAGTATAATATTTTCAAAATCTTAACACATGCTCAAAACCCATGCTGCTGGCTTGTTCACAGCTGTACTGCCAGTTGATAATCAAAAGCTGCCCATTTCAAGGTTGGCCCCATGATGCCAGGCCAGTAGGTACATAGCCACATTTGCGTCTTGTAGACCTGAGTTCACACCTGAAATTGTAAGAGAAAAGGCTGCAAGAGAAGGAACAAAAAAAGACAGAAGTTGGTGATGTGGCAGTCCCAGAAATCTGTACTGACATGAACACAGCCAGGGTTCAGAAATCCCTGATATGGGACCCCAATACCTGTTGGCACCATAGAGCTGGCCTTGAGATGTATAGTTTTTGATGATCTGCTGGCGGTATAGCCTAGAGGTTAAATCAATCCTGAAGATGAATTTTTTTTACTAACAGTTTGAAATGTAAAAGTGATAACTCACTAGTTTAAACGCACATATAAAGCAATTATTATAGATGTAGAAAGTGTTGTAATAACACCTTAAAACAAGCTTAATAAAACAGCCGATTTCTTATTTAAACTGTTAGATTAAATACAGTCAAAGGAGAACCTAGAATCTTGGTGACATCATTTCCTGTCAGGAGCCCAAAACATATAGCTGCAACCAGCCCTTAATTACAGGGTGATTTACATATGAATAACTCTGGATTGCAAAGACTCACTGATAAACACAATAGCTTAATCAAATTAGCTTTTTATGGGCATTCAGACATTAAGAAATCCTGTTGATGACAGTTCTCCTTTGAATGTGGCACTATACCTAGCGGACACCTCATCAGTTGCTTATGGCTGTGCTGGAAAGGGGGCCCCATTGGCAGGGAGAAACAGGAGGGATGACCAACTCCTTCTGGCCCAAGCTGGACCCCTCTCTCCTCCTCTACTCCACATGTCTCCTTATCTTCCCTGTCAGACTCTATGTTGGTCCCAGCATGGATGGACATGAGGGGCAGCAGCTGCCTTGATGAGCCGAGGGTGTCCTCTGCTTTAGTGTCCACCACCATGGACTTGGCTATTGAGAGAAGAGAAAAGGGTGATATTACATGGTAATGCACATACCTGTGTGCCGTACATGGAAACATGCAGGCACAGTGTAAAGTGTATTGCCAAACAGGCCACCCATGCAGTGCAGTTCCCATATGACCCTGGTACTGTACATTTCACATACCTCCCTTCAACAGTGATCACACAGTATACAGCATACAAGTGGTACAGTATGGGATTACTCCAAAAACATCCACACATCCAGGGTATCTGGATACCACCATGTGGCCTACACCATTGTGTAACACAGCCAATAGGCAGGGTTGAATGATCCAGTGTGTTTTGTTAAGCAAATCAGGCACACAGATTTACAATAATCAGCAGTTAAAGACAGTTAGCCTTGAGAGGATTCAGTTCAAGATGCAGGAATCTGACACTGCCTAGTTCAAGCAGGTCAGTGCAAGGTGAGACACAATGCAAGGAGCAGTCTGTTAGAACTGTCTGATGTTACATTGCTAATCTTTAATACAATGACTGTCACTGCTGATTATTGTAAATCTGTATGCCTGATTTACTAAACAAAACACAGTGGGTGGACCGCACTCCCTAATGCGAGGCTATGTGCATGTCGAAGGAATTACTAGCCCCTATATTGTTTTTGGCTATTTCTTTTTACCTCCTTTTTCTTGGCCACTTGGTCTGCTCCCCTCTGACATCGCATCCTTTGGAGAATCCAGCCATTGTCCACCTCTACCTTGATCCACCCGGCACCTTACCCCTGCAGTTTTACCCTCAGCAGCAGGGCTGCAGGTAGCCCCCAACTCCCCACAGAACACAGATCCAGCTATGTGCCGAGCAACCACAGTGAAACTCATGGACGGCCATCAAGCCGATCAATGTAGGCACCAACCCCTTTTCACCCCAGAGCCGAGGATGTGCAATGACGTCACTGGAGGGGAGAGAGCACACGTCTGCACATGCTCCCTCCAGATGTCTGCCCCCAGCTCCACCCCTGTGTGCAGCGGAACATGTTGTCCCCCAGCCTCTACCAGGAGGCACCCAATCACTGACTGTCATGGACCTCCCTCCCCGGAGAAGGAGAGCAGTCTTTTGGACGCTCAATCCTTCTCTTCCACTGCCAACCCCCAGCAACCCGTGCTCATTCCTGAACACTGGTCACCAACATGGTGTGAGGTGCAGCATCCAGCACCTGAGCCCTCAGCGCCACTGGGCCGCCCCCTAGCCCCTATATTGTGACAACACAACAAACCAAAGCTGACCACACTAACTGGACAAATTGTAAATAGTTATGATTGATGGACAAGAAATATCCAAATACTACTGCCAAAAACAGTTTATTGAAAATACCAGACAGATTTTGAAGTACAGATGAAACAAACACCACTGTACCAGGTGCTCCTGCCCCACAATCTGCCTGATAATTTCAATAAATTGTTTTTGGCAGTAGCACTTGGATAGTTCTTGTCCATCAATCATAACTATCAACAATTTGTCCAGTTAGTATAGTGCTTTGGTTTGCTGTTTTTTAACAGGCAGGATTGGACTAGATTACTGGGGGCCCACCTAGAAAGTAGATACAGTGGTCAGCCTGGAAGATCAAATAGGGAGGGCCCAGGGTGACACATGCATGACAATATTGCATGTAAATGTGATACGCTAGCACTGTGTTTCCCTCTTACATGTACCTGCATTGCCACAAGTACTCTATTTGATTAGATAATAGGTGAGAAATACAAGGAGCTGTAGAGTGTAGAGGATGGTCTGGAACCCAATTGGGGGGGAGAGACACATTGAATTGCCAAGGTATCTTGATGTGCTGGTCTGACTCTGCCAACAGGTACACCATTACAGACAGGGCATGCAGCAGTGATGTCCCGTGTGTGTGGTGTACCATGGCCCATGCAGAATGCATGCATAGGGCCATGGTAGGATGTGTATGCAGAACATGCATTAGTGCAGTACATCCTGTGCTTGCACACTCTGTACATTGCCACCCCCCCCCACACACACACACACAGGCATGCAAACCTTAACACCACTGGTGCTTGTGCACACACAAGTTCAATGTGATTGGCTAACACAGTTACTCACATGGTTATGTTGGTCTGACCTGGCTTTCAAAGTCACCTTCCTGGAAGCCAGTCACCTCCACCAGTCGCATGGCTCAAGCCATCACCTCTTCTGCAGGGGCTAGGGGCACTGCAGTACAGGAGCCATCGCCTATGGCCTTGAGGTTTTCCCAGGCCTCTGACTGTCACCTCCTTTATGCGCCTCTTCAGGACTGTGGCCCATTTTCTCACTTCCTCCCAAGTCCAGCCTTTTCCTCCTACTGTGTTGACTGCCTCAGTTAACTGGTCCCAGGCCTTGCTTATTTCGAACCTTGTACCCCTCCATCTGCTGACCTGGTCCTCACTGGCCATGTAGACCTGGGCCATGGCCAATATCTCTTCTTTCAAGAACTTCCTTTTTCTCTGGTGCTCGTCCTCCATCATGCTACTATTTGGAAATGGGGAGGATGGGAAGCACTGAGCATTATATACACAGAGCAGAGCATAGAGCACAGGTACAGTGGTGTGCAGGCCACAGTGCCCATTTGCTGGTACTTGCATGTGCTCCAGCATGGCTGGATTCATTAAACAGCTAGGTGCATGCTCAACACTGGGCCTTGGCCATATGCAGCTACAGCAATAGTCTAGTAACAACCACACAACAAACACTTTTCTGTATTGGGAAATCATTTTAATAAAAAAAAACTGTGTACAACATAAAACAACAAATGTGTTATCATTAAAGCCACCAAACTGATGAGCCCAGTGCTTTGAGGTACAAACCACCTCTTCCTCAGGGGGCATGGCTACCTGCACCTCATACAGTGTTTTTATGGAACAACAACTGGTGCTATTAATACAACCATTATTACAAATATTCTACATACTTGTGGTTACTAACAGCCCATCTATATTTATCAATTGTTATTCAAGGATCAGTATTCAACAAGAGTGACCCAATTTCAAGCAATACCCCTTCCATTAAGCAAGGCTGTTAGAATCTATGAATTAAAATACAATACACCCTTTTAACTAATAAAACCTTCAATCTGTGATTATACCAACAAATAAATATAAAATCTATACAGTATACCTTAATACTGACTGTGAAAAGAGACAGTAAAACCAAACTTTAAAATAGCATGCTAATCCATCCAAATCCCTCACAGAGACACCACTATATTCTTTGATATTGTAAAATGAATATTCAAAAAATGCTCACCAAAGGACGTATTAATAAGTAAAAAAAAAGCTTCTGTGGGGTTTGTAACAGCTAAGCAGCTAGGATGCTGACTGTTACCCAATGACCTGATTAGTTGTCCCATAATACTTAAGATTGATAATTAATTACAACAAAAAATTTAAAATAAAAAAGGCATAATGCATATTGCCCAACCAAGACACTAATCTTCAAATAGCACTATGAAGGGAGTAAAATACAGAAAAGTTCTAACAAAAAATGTGGAAACCCATCTGATTATACATATACATAAACCATATTTAGAAACTCTTAACTAATCATGACCCCCTTGCAAACATCGAAGTGTTAAGTACACTAGAAAATATTTGTTACATTGCATATTTTACATATATTCCACGTAACAAAAAATTACAAATAATGCAAATGTCTAAAGTACTATAGCAAAATAAATAAGAAAAAATGAATGCCAATGAATCTAAGACCTAGCCAAACAACAATGGAGTGCCCCCAAAATTAAACTCATAATACTTTACTCCCAATTTCACAAAAATGGTTCCCAGTTCATAGTTTCTTTAAAACCATGTGGTTCTAAAGTTTTCAGTTTAAACATCTACATACTGTAGATTCCTTTTGGGAAAGCAAATGAAGTCTATCCCCCTCCAGGGGTTGCAGGAAACTGCTTCAATGCCCATATACCTGGCTCTTAAATCTCCCTGATGTACCCCAGAGGCCAAGTGTCTTCCAACTGGATCGTCCAAATCCTTCCTCCTGATTGCCCTGTAGTGCTCCTGTGAATGTTCTTTCAGGGTACAAGTAGTTTGTCCAATGTAAAATCTTACCAGAGGAACACTACTGGGCATATACTACAAATTAAGTCATGAAGGTAATAAATATTTGGCCATATCTGAACTTCCCTAATCGCAACAGGGAAGGGAGTCATAATGCTTTTGACCTTGCACCACAATCTGAATGTAATACAGTTATTACATGGATAAAAACCCAAAGTATTGCATCAACAACACTGAATGTAAGTGTTATAATCATGTTTGATACTTGTCATTTGTAATAACAATTGCATTCTTGTTGTATTATCTTGTATTGTCTGTAACATTTTTTATCTGCCGTTTGTCTGGGTCTTCTTTGAAAATGGGCATTTATGTTCTTGGAGTTACCTGATTACCAAATTAAAATATATAAGTTAGGGTCTGCTCCAGGTACAATTAGGCATGCAAATGAATGACTAGAAAATTAATTCATTTGTTTACACTGTTTGATTATTGTTTGTTGCAAGATTGCCACAAGCGCTATTGTCTTTGTATTTGCACTAGCACTATGATAGATGGTAATGCTAGAGCTACATCTCATGTAGTGCAGGCATGATGTCACATGTCACTGGTGATGTCATAATACTGCACCAGCATGCAAACTATGATGTTGTGCTATGGCACTGCAAATGTGCCGACATACAGGATAAGGGTAGTCCAGACAGGATACCAGTGTCAACACAGGTACAATGGGTACAATGACTTGCCACTGAGGGAGCCAAGATACCTACAGCAGCTACAGATGATAGTGGACAGTGGTGCTGTGCCATGACCAGGTGTGTAGAACCCACTGTATGTATGTATGTATGGTTGCTGTGGTGCCTGGATACAGTACTGTTTCCATGGTACTGGTCTTTTGTGTTAGTGCCCTAATGAAATAAGGAAATGTGCAATGTGCCTGTGTGTACCTGCTGAGTTCACTCTGTCCTATGGGAACTAATTCACTGTATAGTCCAATATAACCAATGCATGTGTATGGGACGACTGTCCCTGTAGATTCCCCCATTGCCCTGTGCAATACAGGACCCACTATAGAGCTTGGAGCCATGCACTTGCAAGGGAAGGAAGGGAGGGGTAGCTCTGTATGTCAGAAATGACATCAAAGCAATAGAAATTCAGGCTGCATCCAGGGAGGCTGAAGCCCTTTGGATCACCCTTGAATCGGGGATAAAGACCCTATCCTAGTCAGCATAGTCTATAGACCCCCAACACAAAATAATGACACAGATAAAAAACTTCTAGAGACCACCTTAACGATGGCCAACAAAGGAGATCTGGTACTACTTGGGGACTTCAGTCCATCTGACATAGATTGGACATCCTACTCAGCTTCCTCTGAGAGAAGCTAGGAATTCATGCTAGCACTCTCGGAGGCAGGACTATTACAACTAGTGACATCCCCCACCAGAAAAGAAGCAATACTAGATCTTGTGGTTTCAAACAGCAATAGAATCTTGGATGTTCATGTAGGAACCCATCTAGAATCCAGCAACCAGAGATCAGTCTGGATCACCATCAGGAAATCTGAGGGAATCAGTCATACAAAACTGAAGATCCTCGACTTTAGAAAGGCCAGCTTCGCTAGAATGAAAGAAATAGTAAAACCCTTGCTGGCATGTAATACAGGAGAAAACACTGAAGAAAGCTGGAGGAAGATAAAGAATGCATTAACTACAGTAGCATCACAATGCACAAAGTTGGTCAGTAAAACAAAAAGGAAGAGGAAGCCACGCTGGTTCACAAAGGAAGTAGCATCAAAAATCAAAGACAAAAAAAAAAGGGCATTCCAAAAATTTAAGGTAACAAAAAAGGACAGTGATAAGGAAGACTATAGAATCAAACTCAAAGAAGCAGGTAAAGAAATCAGAAAAGAAAAGGCACAAGCTGAGGAGAAAATTGCACAGGAGGTAAAAAAAGAAAATAAATCATTTTACAGATATAGCAGGGAAAGGAGAAAAAACAAGGAGGGATCATCCATCTGACTACCAAGGAAGGACTACAGAGAGAGAGAGAGACAAGGAGAAAGCAGAGATCCTAAATAACTTTTTCTGCTCAGTCTTCATAAAGGAGGATCAAGGAAATGGACCAGCACTAATCAAAGCAGACAAACCCACAACAGGGGTAGACACGATTCCATTTACTACAGAAAGAGTCCTGAAGGAACTGAGGAAGCTGAAAACAGACAAAGCAATGGGCCCAGATTGGATACAACCTAAGAATACTTAGAGAGCTAGCAGAGGAGCTGACTGCACCACTAGAAGCACTGTTCAATGACTCCCTAAGCAGTGGCGACATATCACAGGACTGAAAGGAGGCCATAGTAGTTCCCCTTCACAAAAGTGGGAGCAAGGAGGAGGCTGGGAACTACCACCTGGTCAATCTAACCTCAGTGGTGGGAAAACTGATGGTGCACTCTTTAAAGAATGGATAGTGGATTATCTAAAGATTAGCTGGCAATTACTGTATATACTTGCGTATAAGCTGACTCGCGTATAAGCCGACTCCCCCAAATACAGTGTTATGATAAGAAATTCATGTATGACCTGTGTATAAGCCGAGCATTAAAGCTTGCTTTATTTCAGAACTTAAAAGCACATTGGAAACTAAAAAAATATCTGTTTTAAACACGGTACCATAGTGTCAAATTTTCACATTGTCTCCTCAGCATCGTCATCTGAAAAAATGAGCGATTGTTGGTTTTCAGTCAGGAATTCAGGAGTGTGAAATGCATGTCAGTCACCTCGAATTTGGCAGCTCGCTCAACAACACCCTTTGTTTTTTCCAAAGCTGCATCATAAGGAAATCATAAGGAAAGGAACTGCAGCAAGTGAAGAGGTGACTGCTCTCTCAGTGGAAGGGAAGTAAATGCAAATCAAGGCGCTTTCATTATTACTACTTCACATAGTTATTGCATTGGGTAAAGGAGGAGTAGGAGTTGAAGAAGGTTGTGCAATGGCTACTTAAAGTATTTTTGAGTGTGGATAGGAATATAAAAAGCAGTTGCTCAACATATCTAAACGTGTGCAACAAAGGAGGTAAGGGAAATAAAGAATGTTTTGCACTGATAGAGGGGGGAGAGTGGGGACTTGGGGGAGTGTTTGGTATCCTGCATCTGGAAGGGTGGGGGGTCGCTGGTGGGCAATGACAGCAATGGGTAGGGTGGTAGGCTGCAACAACTGCGGTGCACCAATCTTTCTAAACATTGCCTGGAGAGTGGGAGGATGTTTAGTGTGCAACTACATAGAAAAACTTAGAAAGGAAATTGAGGGTCTGCAGGAGGAACTAAGACAGGCAAGGCAGATTGGGGGTGGGTTTAGCCCAATACTGGAGGGAGGAAGAAGGGGAGATGAGGGAGGGCTATTTAAGCCAACAGTGGTGAGGAGAGGCTCAGAAGAAGGAAGCAGAGACAAAGGGGCCCAGGCCAGGAAGAGCGATTGCCGGGGAAACCAGGTCAGGAGACAAAAGTCAAATGGAAGGAGGCAATAGGGACTTGTGAGGGAGGCGAAGAAGTGGCAAAAGTCATGGAGTGGAAAGGAGAGAACAGGTTACTATGCAGAGAGAGGGAGCAGGCATTTGTGAAGGGTCTTCAGAAAATAGTTTTGCACTGCTAGAGAGGAAGAAGGTGGAGGAGGAGATGAAATTAGAGGAGTAATTGATAAATGCCTGGACCAAACTGGGCAGGGGAAGTTCTGCTGGGAGAACTGCAACAGGGTAAAGGGCATAATAATGCAGGAGGAAGAAGAGGAGCTGGAAATGAGGGAGGGAGATGAAAAGAAGCAAGGGGAGTAAGAGGGGTGGAATCTTAGTGCTGGGGACTCAATACTAAGAGGAGTTAGGTGGGGTAGCAAGGCGGAGAGGCATATGATTTGGGTGGAGGCCATGCCAGGAATGACAGCGAAAGGGTGGGACAGTCTGTTCCTAAATATGCTAGAAGGGTAGGGACAAGCCTCATTTAATTATACATCTTGGGACAAACGACCTGGCTGACAAGACAGTGGATATAGTCCAGAGGAGGTTTGAGGAACTAGCACAATTATGTGAGGGGGCAGGAAGATCAGTAACTTTTTCCGAGATACTTCCGGTGCCAAAGGCAAGCACAACAAGAAAGCTGAGAATAGAGGAATTTAACCGATGGCTAAGAACCTGGTGTTGTGCTAAAGGGTATGGGCTGTTGGGGGGTGGGGAGGGACCTGGGAGGACAGTAGTCTCTATGCCAAGGACAGACTACACTTGAGTGAGGAAGGAAAGAAAGTGTTGAAGCAGAGGATGGAAGAATATATAGAGGAGTTGTGAGTTTAAACTAGGAGTGGGGGTGGCAGTTGGGAAGAGATATGCAGAGACCACAGGTTGGGAAATCATATGAGCTACCCCCATAACAGTGACAAAGGACAAATGGCAAGTACTATTGGTGATGCTAGAAAAGGAGGGCAGGATGGGAAGAGGGAAAGGGTGGAAGGTGGTTACCCTTAATGCTAGGAGCCTTGGGAGGAAAACTGCAGAGTTGCAGGTTCTCATGGCAGAGGAGAGGTGGACATTGCAGCCATCACAGAAACATGGGCCACCAATATAATGACTGGGACCTGTCTGTACCAGGGTACAGGTTATTCGTAGGGACAGGGTGACTGGGAAAGGAGGGGGTGGCACTATATGTGAAGGAAGGACTGAAGTGTGTAAGGGAGGAAGGGAGGAGGGTAGTACAGAGTCACTTTGGGTGCAAATCCAGGATTCCAAGAATAGAGTCTTAGAATGGGAGTGGTGTACAGGCCACCATCTCAGATGGAGGAGTTAGACAGGGAACTAGCGGGACAGATCAAGAGGACCTCGAGAAGGGTAGTGTGGTGATTGTGGGGACTTCAACATGCCAGGAGTGGACTGGAGCACCCCAACAACCAGGAACAGAAGGAGCAGGTACTGCTGGATGCCTTCCAGGACAGCTTCCTGCTGCAAATGGTCAGTGAACCAACCAGGTTAGGAATACCCTTGACCTTGTGCTGGCAAATGGGGACTTTGTGAGGAAGCATACAGTGGAGGAACCGCTGTCAGGAGTGACCACCACTCAGTATGGCTCACACTGGATATGGGCAAGGAAGGAGGGAATCTGGCACAAGAGTGCTGGACTTCAGGAGGGCTGACTTTGGGAGGATGGGAGAAGTGGTAAAGGGTACCTGGCCAGAATTCAATCTAGTATGGATACTAACCAGAGATGGGAGCTCATAAAGTTGGGGATAGTGGAGGCAACCCAAAACCTGCTGCAAAGCCCAGAGCAAGAAGGCTGGGGCTAGAAACCGAGCTGGTTGAGCAAGGAGGTCATGGAAAGGTAAGGAGGAAAAGAGCTGCCTTTAGGAAATACAAGAAAACAGGGAGGGGGAGGACAGAGAGTACTTGACAGAATCAAGGAGGTGACAAGGGCAGTAAGGGGAGCCAAAGCATCTACGGAACTCAGGCTGGCACAAGGCATTAAGAAAGGGAGAAGGACTTTAAGTACATCAGGGAGAAAGGGCTGTAAGGACCACATAGTAAGGATTAGGAAGGAGTGGGGTTGGGTGGAAGCAGGCTACGATAAGGCGGAAGCACTAAATGAGTACTTCTGCTCAGTATTTACTAAAGAGAAGAGGGGGGTGACACCCAAGAATGGAGAAATGGCAGACGAAGGGGAGGAAGTGGTGACAGATGGGGAAATCATGGATGGCAGTGTTCGAGAGGGTTTGAAGGCACTGAGGGTGGACAAGGCACCAGGCCCAGATGGCATCCACCCCAGGGTACTGAAGGAGCTGGCAGAGGTCCTTGCAGGACCTTTGGCAGACCTATTTAATGCCTCACTACATTCGGGGTGTGTACCTCAGGACTGGAGGATGGCTCATGTGGTGCCCCTCCACAAGAGTGGCCCCAAGGATGAACCGGGAAACTACAGACCAGTGAGCCTCACATCCATCGTGGGTAAGCTAATGGAGACTATCCTGAAGGAGAGGCTGGTGGCCCTCTTAGAGGCCAAAGGACTACAGGACAGCAGACAGCATGGCTTCATACGTGGCCAATCCTGCCAAACCAACCTGGTCAAGTTCTATGACTGGGTAACTAGGCAACTGGACAGGGGACATGCAGTGGATGTCCTGTATCTGGACTTCAGTAAGGCATTCGACTCAGTGCCACATGGAAGGCTGTGAAGGAGTTAGTAGGCACAGGGGCAGGTGCAATGCTGGTGAGATGGGTAGGAAACTGGCTGCAGGGAAGGCAACAGAGGGTGGTGGTGGGTGGGAAGCTCTACACCCAAGGGCAGTGATGACGGTGTCCCACAGGGCTCAGTGTTGGGACCAGTGTTGTTTGGGATATTCATTGCAGACATATCATGGGACATCAAGAGCAAGATCAGTCTGTTTGCTGATGATACCAAGGTTGGCGCGGTGGTGGATGACCTAGGGGATGGCAGGGGTTGCAGGATGATCTGGCAAAGCTTGAAACCTGGTCAGACACCTGGCAACTGGCTTTAATGCCAAAAAGTGCAAGGTGATGCATTTTGGGATGAAGAACCCAAGGAGGACTTACCAGCTAGAAGTGCAGCTAGCCCAGACAGAGGAGGAGAAGGATCTGGGTGTGCTCATCACAGGGTCAATGAACAACTCGGCACAGTGTAGGAAGGCAGCTGCAAAGACCAACAAAATGCTGGGTTGTATTGCAAGGGTATATCCTCAAGGAGGGAGGAGGTGATTCTGCCACTGTATAGGTCATTAGTTAGACCACACCTGGAGTACTGCGTGCAGTTCTGGCGTCTGTATCTGAAGAGGGACATTAAGTTAATGGAGGGAGTGCAGCGCAGGGCGACAAAGATGATCAAGGGTATGGGGGACTTATCATATGAGAGGAGGTTGAAGGAGTTGAACATGTACTCACTGGAGGAGAGGAGAGACAGGGGGACATGATTGAAACCTTTAAATACATGAAAGGAATAAACAAGACAGGTACAGAGGGGCTGTTCAAAGTAAGGAGGGAGGGCCACCAGGGCCATGATATGAGATGGAGCGGGAAGGTTCAGGAGGAGATGAGGAGACACTTTTTACATAGAGGGTGGTGGCTGGGTGGAATGCGTTACCTGCAGAAGTGGTATGCAGTGGAACAGTGGACTGCTTCAAACGAGGATGGGACAGGACAAGGGGGAGGGTTAATGAAGGGGAAGGGTGGAAGGAAGGGGCAGCTGCAGAATAAGGGGTGCTAGCTGCACATTCGAGCAGACTTGATAGACCTCTAGGCCTTTATCTGCTGGCAATTTTCGTATGTTCGTATAAGAGCATCGTAGGAGCTGCTTTTTCAATTTTAAACTAATTTTGCAAGCACTCCTGCTTGCTTGCTCATTGTTACATGTATGTGGGATGACAAGTGTCACCTTCAGAGCCATCTGTGCATAAGGTCCATTTCGGGAGTGTGAAATGCAGGTTGGTCACCTCTAATTTTGCAGCTCGCTCAACAACTCCCTTTTTCTTTTTTAAATTCATTTTGCAAGCACTCCTGCTTGCTTGCTCGTTGTTACATTTATGTGCGATGACAAGCACCATATGTGCTGTTTATGGTGTTATCAAGCTAACTGATAAATTGTTTGACCCACGTATAAACTGAGAAGGTATAAGTAGGGGCATAAAAAAGGGATAAAAAACTTGTTGTATATGCAAGTACATACAGTAGACCCCAAACAGCATGGTTTCACAGGAGGATGGTCACACCAGACCAATATGATCGATTTCTTTGATTGGTGACCAAAACAGTGGACCAAGGTGAGGCTGTGGATGTCATATATTTAGATTTTAGTAAGACATTTTACTCTGTCCCTCATAGAAGGCTGGTTAACAAACTGGACCACACAGGTGTAGGGCCTAAAATCATCAGCTTGGTAATAATCTGGCTATGGGACAGGACACAGAGGGTTCTGGCCAATGGGACAATGTCTACAGAGGGCAAGATGATCAGTTGGGTGCCACAAGGATCTGTCTTGGGGCTGATCCTCTTCAATATATTTATCAGCGGAATCGCTGAAGGGCTGGAGGGGAAGGTATGCCTGTTTGCAGATGACACAAAGATTTGTAACAGGGTGGACACACAGGGGGGCACCATGAAAATGGTGTTTGACCTCAAAAAAATGGAAGAATGGTCTAGAAACTGGCAGTTGAAATTCAAAGCCAAAAAATGTAAAGTAATGTATCTGGGAAAACAAAACCCAAAGATGACATACACCCTTGAGGGGGAACAGATTATGGAAACCAAAATGGAATGAAACCTTGGGGTTATAATTTCAGATGACTTAAGAGTAGGAAGACAGTGCGAAAAAACAGCTTACAAAGCCAGCAGCATCCTCGGATGTATAGGCAGGGGCATCACAAGTAGAAAATGCGAAGTAATAATCCCACTATACAGGCCCCTGGTAAGGCCACATCTGGAGTACTGTGTCTAGTTTTGGAGACCTCACCTAAAAAAAGACATAAACTGCCTAGAAACAATACAAAGGAGAGCTACAAAGATGGTACAGGATCTACATCATGAGTCGTACCAAAACAGACTAAAACAACTACAGTTATACTCACTGGAACAAAGGAGGGACAGAGGAGATATAATAGAAACATTTAAATACATTAAGGGAATAAACTCAGTGCACAGGGAAGACCTCTTCCACTCATATGAGACTGCTCGCACCAGATCAGTGCACAGGGAAGACCTCTTCCACTCATATGAGACTGCTCGCACCAGATGGCACTGCACATGGCTAAAGGTAGGTAGATTCAAAAGCAACACTAGAAAGTTCTTTTTCACGGTATGGGTTGTGGACCCCTGGAACAGTCGGCCACAAGAAGTGGTGGAGTCTAAGACAGGGAGTTCAAGTTGGCATGGGATAGGTGTTATGAAACCTGACAAGAGAGAATTAACTGGGTGGGAGGTAGCAAGAAAAAAGGGCAGACTAGATGGACCAAATGGTCCCCTTCTGCTGTCACTTTTCTTATGTTCTTATAACACCAAGAGTGTGTGAAACCACAATGAGGTGTGCTCACTCTCTGTCAATGGATGCTGTGTCAGCTTGGATGAATATGTCATATGATTGGGGGTTATTTGTAGCTAGGGTGTTAAGTGTACTGTACAGCATTTTGCAGAAGCCAATGTCAGCTCCATGTTCACTGACCATATTATGTAGCATGGGTATATGTATACATACACCACTTAATGCATGGTATACTATTGTACTGGAAAGGGTATGACACTCTAGGACTTGCCATTGTGTTGGGCTACACCTACAGTATGATGTCAACCCTGTCTGCGTTACTGGTATGATTTATGTATCCCTATGGCATGTGACCTAGAGCTACATCCATCCTTCTATGTAATATGAGGTGTATATAGCATATAGCTGACATGTATGGGTCTGCTGGACAGGGTTGGTGAGGAAGGCTAGACAGGGGCACCACACAGGCCTTGTATGCAGTGCTAGGCCTTAGCTACAACATTGGTATGTAGCGTGGAGGCTTTGCCCAGACCACGGTCAGACGTGTCTGCAGTGCCGTAGGAAGGCATTTTGGTGCTCTGGGCAACAGACAAATTTTGCGCCAGAAAATAGTTGCGGCCCCCAGAAGCTCTAAGGGGTGTACATGCTCTGTGGTGAGTTTTGGGGCTTTTCTTGAAGAAGAAAAAAACATACTTTTGTACATGTTTTGTTACTAACTTCAACTAAATTTGACTTCCCTTGTCTGCAGCTGCTTCCCCACAAGAAAATAAACAGTACATACAGTACTTCTGTATAAATAGAATATAAGGGCAATTACCCTCACTGTTGGAGAACACCCTCACATTCTATTTATTTATACAAAAGTACTGTATGTACTGTTTATTTTCTTAATGGGAAAACAACTACAGCTCAAAAGCATATTCTATTATTTAAATAAGACTAGGAGGAGTGGACAGACCGGATGGACCAAGTGATCCTTATCTGCTCTCAAATCTAAGTTTCTATGTTTCTGTGTTTCAGAGAAGACACTGGCATAAAAGGAAGGAGACAATGCTGTAACTGAAATACTTAGAGGTGTAACTGGGAAGAGACACTGGTATAACTGGAAGCTGATACTAGCATAATTGGAATGGGAAGATAAACTGCTGTAACTGAGACACTTTAACTGTAACTAGGAGGAACTGCTTTAATGGGACACTGCTATACTGGCATAAATGTGAGCAAAAACTGATATAACTGAGAGCAGACATTGCTGTAACTGGTATAGTGACTTACTGTATCTGTAAGTCAGTATACCAGTTACAGCAATAGTTAGGTGATTGATACACCTGGGAGGGTACACTGGTACTGCTGGCAGATGTCACTGTAGTAGATGTGAGTTACTGTTGTAATGAGAGGAGGTAGAGTGTTATAATCATCAGGGTTCACTGCACTAATTAGGATTTAGAAGATACTGCTGTAACCAGGAGAAAGCACGGCTGTATTCACAGTTGTGGGGCTGCAGTGCTGCTGGCAGTAACATTCCCCACAGAAACACACTAAAAAACATGAACACCAACAGGTGAGGATGCTTTTACAGACTCCATGTTCATTCTCTGCAAAGCATTTGGTATGACTTGTGAGAACATGCCACACCTGGCACACTCAACAAAAATACTGCAGTTTTTATGCTATTACACACTCTTTGTGGGCAGAATGGCTAACATGAAACTGAGTTTCATGTTAGCCATTCTGCCCACAAAGAGTGGATGATAGCATAAAACTGCCAGTGCTGTTCTCAGTGCCCTCACACCACATTGATACATGGCCAGGCAACATTTTCCCTCATCCACCACCACCAAGAGCAGTATCCCTTATTATAGAACTCATTGTTGTTCCACATCCTCGCTTACTCACACATTAGTGAAATAATTTGCATACTACAAAAATGAGGTACAGACTAGTAAGCAGTGAATTTAAATAGGGCAAACAGAAACAAATACAGAACTTCAACAAAGTAATAAAATCTATAAAAAAAATTACAAATAATAACACAAAACAGCAACAATATACTTATTTGCAAAATCCAACTTCCTGGCTAGAAACTTCTGGTTCATACTCTCTTTCTCTGTGCTGGACCAGCACACTCACAGAGAAAGAGTATGAACCAGAAGAGCCTTCTAGCCAGGAAGTTGAATTATTTTGTTGTTGTTGCAATGACTACTACTTCTGTCTCTCCTGCTGCTCTGCTGACTGCTGGAGCCTGATCCCCCACCCACCTCCAGTAAAGTCATCAATGCTCTCAAAACATTGTAATAATCACACAAGAAAATAAATTTATTCATTCATTTCATTTTTTTTTTCAATCGGATGCCCCCCGCATATCCCCCATGTCACAATCACAATCAAAGCTCCGAAGAAAAGCTAGAACTAAGGGGACATATAGAAGGACCAGCGTGATGATCAATTCACACAAAAAAATTATCCAGGCACTTGGGCAGGCACAGGGGGCACACACACAAGGAAATAAAGGTCAGAATTTCTTGGTTGGATTCTTGGAGATGTGTTAGTTTTTTATTGTATTTATCAGGCTCAACAAGACGACAGCTGACACTGACAGCAAGTCATCACAGACTGACTCAGTCTCATCTCAGTATAATTACTACTAGTAACTAGTAATCTCCAGCCCAATTAAGAAGAGTCTCTGTCCTAGGCTCAGCTCAGTGTCCAGGGAGAATGGAGGGAGGAGGAGGGCGGGAGTCCCGGCCCACAGAAACGAGCAGACTGGAAGTGCTGGCGATGGTGTTGTCACTAGTCACTTATTCACACCACACTTTTTTTTCAATCGGATTCGGTCATTTGGATACCGGCTTACCTCCCCCATCGAAAACAAACTAAGACCCTTACTGACTCAGTCTCTAGTTATAATACTACTACTACTAGTAATTACAGTCTAGTAATCACCTATCTCCAGTCCAAAGAGTGTCTCTGTCCTCAGCTCAGTGACCGTGGATGGAGAACAGAGGAAGTGAGGGAGGAGGAGGTACACGGAGGCGAAGGCGAGAACAGACTGGAGGTCCTCCTGGTGTCACTTACTCTCAGCAACACAACACATATACACTACTGACGTGACTACTCATTTAAAAAAAAAACATTTTCAATGGGATTTGGACGAGACGCCCACCTTTCTCCCCCATCGAAAACAAATTAAGACCCTTAAGAGAATGATGACGAGTTGACCCAGCAAGTTTCCCTCAACTAGTCAGACTCCGTTAGAGGACATACACACACAGACTGTGTGATACTAGGACAGACGTCTTCCCGATATAAAATAAATAAAAAAGAAAGCAACTCAAGGAAGATGGAGGAAGAGTGCAGTGCTTATTGCTGCTTACATTAATCACGTTTGTTCAGAATCGACTCTCGGCTTGCCTCTTGTTAAAGGTTAAGACTATCTCTCTCTCTCTCTCTCTCTCTACTCTAGTGTAGTCTCTTTAACGACCTTTCACAAGTACGCGGACTCTGCTCTGCCGCCTACCATTCCTACTGGCGCCGCTGGCCCTCCCAGTTACCACAAGACCCCATGACTTTTTTTCTACTCAGACAGCATGACCATGTGACCCCAAACAGTTGCTGGTCCTTCTGCGGATGCACCCCTGCTGGAAGCCACTCTAATTACAGTAAAAAAAAAAATAATTTAAGTTACCAAAACTGCGCCCCTTGGAGGCATGCGTCCCGGGGGGACCATCTGCTTCACCCTTCCTACGGTACCGCGTGTCTGTGTGACATGCATTGGCTGTACACAACAGTAACGTGTCCCTGCCTGTGTGAAAAATGTCATCTTGAGGCATTGGACAGACCAACTCTCATCCTTTTTTTCAGGAGTGGTATATGGAGCTTTTGTTTGTGTTCTGGGTGGAGAAAACAGATTGCTAATCTCAGTAATAGATTAGTGGGCTGTCATAGATGTTGGGATCTTCTTTGTACCCTCATGCAGCTTGCTTCCCCATTATCTTAAGCCTTTCTCTTCATTTTTTGTGATATGATATTTATTCAGTTGTTCTGTGTGCCCCAGCTTTTGTTTTGGTTAGGCCCTTGCCTGGTTGAGATAGTTAGCTTTTTTCCCTTTTTTATAGTTTTGCCACTTGTGGTGCACTCCTTACCTCCAACATATGGTTTACATTGTCTTATCTGATGTGCTGTGGGGGAATTTTGTTATTGTTATTTCTTCTTGTTTGTTTCTCTGTAGAGTTGTAGATGTATAGCTTGTTCTTATTGCTCATTTGTGTTTGTGTTTTCACTTGTAAAATGTTAATAAAGTGTTGTTAATTTAAAAAAAAAATGATGTGTCCCTGCATGGTCCTGTCCATCCCCACCATGCACATGTGGCATCTGTTGCACATTACTACTTATATAGGTGTGTGTACTGTTTGTGTTTAGGGTTCATGGTAATGTGCCATGTGTTCCGCTGCATGCTATTGATTAAGTCATCTTTGTCCTCCACAGACAATGGGACCAAGCAAGGGCAACCTGGACCCAGCCTGGTGGAGCATAGCCATCAGGACTGGCAATGGCAGGAGGAGGACCTGGTCATGATGAGGCCCAGAGAGAGCCAGGGGAGGCAGGACGGTCCTTGGACATGTGTCCTTGTAAGTACACTGCACTGTGTGTTTCGCAGTCTGGGTTGCATGTATATACTATGCTGCATGCTTCTGCTCTGGGAGGGGGATATCCATGTGCATCTCAGCAGGTCACACAAATGCCTGTTGGGGCAGCACCTATGTGGTTGTGGTTGGGGACACTCACCTGGTCTTTGGGGCACTGTCCCACCATTGACACTCTGGTGTGTCAGGGACTCTGCCATCTACTGGTTTGATTGTCATTGCAACAGGCATGCTGCCCTGTGTGTGCACTGTGCCTTAGCATTCATTATACCATGCAACAGCATAGCCCCTGTGCCACAGACCTGGTACAGCATGGTGTTGGAAGCAATATTCATAGCCTCAGATGGTACTCCTGTCATTGTTAGTTGGGTCATGTGATCAGACCTAGGTATGAGCCACTGTTGTACTAGGTACACCCCTGTCACATGCCATGTGTGGCACACAGTGCCCATGTCAGTCTGCCCATGTCTGTGCCATCTCCTGTGAGCTATGCACTGTGTGTCACACAATTGCATCTCACCAGAGCCAGCCTTATATGGCATGGAGTCAATGACAGGGGTAGTCATTAAAGAGCCTTGAATGTACCTTACCATTTATTTATTCGACATTGTGATGCGTAGTCAATACTGTCTACCCAACATAGTGATGTGCAGAATGTGATCATTCCACAGTACATGGGCGGTGCCATGCATACATTACAACTTGGCCATCGCAGAGCCAATGACCTGCACAGGCTCTGCATGAGGGTAAACCCCTATACTTAGGGTGGTGCCTGCATCTACTGTGATGGAGGGGGCCTCCAGGCGGCTCTGCATATCACACCGGCATAGTGGGGATCATGGTACAGTGTGTCTGGTGCCCACCCTCATAAAACACTGTGTGTTACCCTGCCTGCTGCACACAGTCCTGCGTGACTGCCCCGACCATATACAGTTGTACTATGTGTTCCACATGCTTGTGTGTACCTGGGCCCCACCCATGCTGCTGACCAGGGTGACTCATGGATGTCTGTTGTCCTGCACACCTGTGTTGGCCTGTGTGTAGGTTGCATGGTTTGCAGGGTGCAGGGTGTGTGGGTGTGACCCCTAACCACTTGGGCCACTACACTTCCTATTACACTTTTCCTTGGTACTGCTGTTACATGCACTGCATTTCCACATCTGGCATGCCTGCTGGGGTCATGTGTTAACTGCATTGCTCAGTGCTGCTCCATTGCAGCACAGCACACCCATTGTATGTGCAGTCCTGTATTGGTCAGGTACACAGTGCTGTCTCTGTTATGCCATGCACATTCCATTGTGGCTGTTTGACTCTCTCCACCTACTGTATGTGTGGCATGGTGGCCTATGTGTCAGTTGGTTGTACTTCTGTTATGTCCGTTATGCCACTTTTGAGTCCTTGCCCTGTGTGCACAGCTAAGTGAGTTCAGTGCATTTCTTTCCACAGGTTCCCAGAGGGAGGCAAGAGACCAGAGGGGTCAGATGGACATCATATCGATGGAGAGACAGGATGACCTCCAAAGATGCCGGATCTGCCTGCTGGGACTGCTAGTGCAGCAGGTGGAGGAGTGCACCCGCCTAGCCGATGGCCTGCCAGTGGCCATCACCAGGGAACTGTGCCAGAAACCACTGCCACTAACCACACCTGCAGCTCCTTGAAGGGGCAATGGACATTGCAGTTTCAATTAACAACAGGTGGGTGCCCTTAGTTTTTACTTATAGTTCACGGGTGGGTGACCTTTTTTTTTTTTTTTTATTAATGGCTGGGTGCTCTTGTTTTGAATTTTTATTAATGGATAGAAGCCCTTTTTTTATTAACGGGTGGATGCCTTTTTTATTTTTATGTTTGCTTGCACGCATGTGCAAGAAACATAGTGCCATCATCTGAGTTTTCGGAGGTGTGGCACCCTGTATTCCAATTCAGTCAGCGTATTTGCAGGCGCGGCCACAGTTCACCAATGAATGCTGCAGCTGTCTATGACAGCAGTTGAATATGCATTGCCGTACAGTTCAAAGGAGAGCTACACTTCAGTGAGCGATAAGATATCACGTGCTCATACGCTCTTCCCATACACACACACATGTGCGTGCTAATCGCTCCCCTGGCACACACTGTATGGCCGGCGGGGTGCCCAATCCTGTCAGCTCTGCTGCGCTCCCCCCCAACAGAGTTCCAGGTACCACGCTGGGAGCCCACCCCAGCATGGCAACAGTCTGTATGGCCAATGGGGGTGCCCAATCCCCCATCGGCTCCACTGTTCCCCCCCAAGAGACTACCGGGTGCCATGCTGGGAGCCCACCCTAGTGTGGCAACAGTCCGTATGGCTGACGGGGGTGCCAAATCCCCCATCGGCTCCACTGTCCCCCAAACAGCCTTCCAGATGCCACACTGGGAGCCCACCCCAGCATGGCACAAGTCCCGCGTCATCTAAGGGAAAAAAAAAACCTGAAAGAAAAAACGTTCCCTCGCTGACTGTCCTGACCCCCCTCCACTCACCCACACCCACCTCTGCACATCCTGCCTCCCCACACCCCATCTCACCCCATACTTACCTCCGGAGTCCGGCGCGACGATCTTCAGTGGACTGGGAGCACGTCTGCACTCTTCAAAGCCGACCATGAACTGAAGAAATGCCGGTAAGCTGTATAATGGAATAAATAGGGTTTTTTCAACTTTGATGCATATCTCACGCATTTGGGGGAATATTTTCACCAAATTTTCAACATGGGGTTTATGGGACCCCACCTCATGAATTCTGTCACTGTCACTTTGTTAATCGGGCTCGAAAGGTGATTTAGTGGTCACTGGGTGGAACCACCTTTCGGGACTGATTTATGAAATGACAGTGTCACGGATCATCGGGTAGGCTATTATGTTCAATTTAATGAAATCCCAAAAATTACGAGCATCGTTGTACTGTTCCTAACACGCTCATAAGTTTGCAAATTTTCAATATGTTCACTCCAGATTTTCAACATTGCCATTTTACCACTCCTCCTTATGAGCAGTATAGCTGTCATTTCTCACATCTCACCCAAAATGTGTTTCCGCGCATATAGCACACAATGGCGCAGTCGGTGTGCGAAATCAATGTTCAAGACAGAGTAAGAAAATCACAGTGACACTGTTCATGAGCAGATGTGTTAAAATGGCTATATTAAAAATTTGGTGAAAAAAAATCCCAAAATGACTGTTTCACGAGCATGTGATTGCGCTGTTTCTATACTGCAGCTCGTAAGTTTGCAAATTTTCAATATTTTCACTCCAGATTTCAACATTGCCATTTTTACACACACCTCCTCATGAGCAGTATAGCTGTCATTTTTCGCCATCTTGCCCCTAAAATGTGTTTCCACGCCATGTAGCGCAAATGCAGTCGGTGTGCAAAATCAATGTTTGGGACAGATGAAGAAAATCACAGTGACACTGTTCATGAGCAGAGGTGCTAAAATGGCTATGTTAAAAATTTGGTAAACAAAGTCCATAAAATGACTGTGTTACGAGCAACCATTGCGCAGTTTCCACGCACCCTCGTAAGTTCATGGATTTCTAACATTTTCAGTCCAGATTTTCACCACTGGCATTTTTCCACACTTCCTTATGAACAGTACAGCTGTCACTTTTCACACCGTGGTCGAAATGTGTTTTCACACTTCCGGCACAGAAATGCGTGGTCGCTGTGGAAAATCACTGTTCAGGACAGATTATGAAAATCACAGTGACACTGTTCATAAGCGGAGGTTCCAAAATCCCTGTGTTGACAATCTGCTGTAAAAAATCCCCAAACTATTTGCATTACAGGTGTGTGTTGCGCATTTTCTACACACGCTCATGACTTCACCAGTTTTTTTTTAATATTTTCACTGCAGATTTTCAACATTGCCATTTTTTGCACCTCCCCATGAACAGTACAGCTGTCATTTTTCACATCCTGTTCGAAATGTGTTTTCGCACCTGTGGTGCCAAATGGCGTAGTCGCTGTGTGAAATCAGCTTTCAGCTAACAAACTGATATTGCCACTGTTCATGAGGTGGGGGTCTCAAAAAACCCATGATGAAAATTTGGAGTGAAAATGCCAACGAACACCTGAGGTGTTAGGATTTCCGACCATGATGCCCCAGCCTGTAGAGATTGACAGGCATCAGGGGTGTGACTTGGAATTCTCGCTGTAATTCTCATACCATTCCTCACCCTGCAGCCAGTGAGAGGCATCGAGGTGTGCCTTAGACTCTTTGGCCCCAAAGTTCACCCCATTCTCCTATACAGGACCCATCTCACTGCATTTCCTGATGGAATGGGGTGAGCGTAAGGGCCAAAGACCCCAAGGCACACCGTGACACTTGTCAGTGTCTGCAGGGTAGGGTGTGGTGAAATGGTGTGGCCATTATGCCTGACGACCCAAAAGCACACCCTAATGCCTGTCAGTCTCTGCAGGGTGGTGGTGGGGTTGGCTTTAGTTCAATACTTCACTGCCATTCCTATTATGCAGCTCTCTAACTCCTACACTACCAATGCCAATTCCAGCATGCAAACATTCGGCATTGACAAATGCTTGTGTATTAATGGGATGGTGATCTTATCCTTTTGTTATTTCCTTTTATGGGCAGGTGCCCTTTTTTTAATGTCCAGGCTCTTTTTTTATTAACAGGAGGGTGCCCTTTTATTTCTGTTGTTCCTTTTTATGGCCGGGTGCTCCATTTTTTTCTACTGTATATTTTGTTATTGTTGTGTATTTTTCTATGGGCCGTTGCCCTTTTTTTGTAGGTTAAACTCTTTTTCATACCTTTCCTGCTGTGTAGAGGTGTGTGGGATGGATTTTCTGGTTCTGTTGGGCCAGGTCAGGTCAGGTAAATCAGAATCAGAACCAGAGCCAACAATATATGAAAAAGAAATTGTGTAGTCTGTATAAAAAATAGAATAAAGTTACATACAGCTCTGGCGTTGCTTCATGTAAAGGGCAAGTGTGAACCAGTGGCTTCATTTTCTACTCCTTCTGTGATATAGTGATCCCATCTAACCTGTTTCAAGTCACCTAGAAGGGGGATCTATGAACTGGTCCTGGGGTAGCAGCAGAATAACAGCAAAATTGCAGCCTGCATAAGGCCTCTGAAAGGATAGGCAGTACCAGTGCCTTGGTGGCAGCACATTCCGACAGGGGTTAGTATTGCCCTGCAGTCAGTTCACACACATACCACAGTGCCCTGTTCAACACCATCATGTTCAGTTCAACCACCCCAGTGCCCAGTTTATCCTCACCATAGCCCATTACACATTACCTAATCCCAGTTCACCCATCCATTACCAGACCCATGCCTGGTTCATACATCCCATGCTCAATTCATCTTCCAGCTCTTAGTTCAAGATTCCTTTGCAAAATTCACCCACCACATAATTGGCACCCTCATTCCATGGTCACAAACTCTGCACTCATTTTACCCTTCCTCCGTACAGTTCACACACCCCAATGCCCAATTCAACCCTCCCTCTCCTTCCTCTTGCCAGGTTCTTTTTTTCCCATGCCAAGTTCATGTTATCCAATACACATTCACCCCATCATCCCAAAATCACAGTTCACCCTCCCCAATGCTCATTTCACCTACTATATGGCATGTGTAATATACCCCTCATATCCCGTTAGCACCCCAGTTCCCATTTACCTGAATGATGCGGCCCCACACAAGCCAACCGGTTTCTGATGGCCATATTTCAATGTTCATATTCTCAAGAAGACTCTGCCTTGTCCTGTGATCCAATATGCTCTCCCAAAACACAAGCTCCACAGCTAGTCACAGCACCATACACTGCCTATTATGCATAATTCTGCCAGCAAGATGCATCTCTCCATGTTGCCGGTAAGACACTCCTTGATTCTGCCACCTGACACACACACTGCCAGTTTGCAGTTTGAATTCCTTCACAAGCGTCATCAGTCACTGGATCACATCCACCAACCTGCAGCACCACCCATTGCCTATGACTGACAGCTGAAACTGCAGACCTAATAAAGGTGTTCCAGCCTAGGAATGCGAGGCTCAAGGAAGCCCCAGGAACAAGGTGTTTTTGACTGAAAATGTTTGGAATGGGGGAATAGGGTATTTAACTTTAATAAAAAACACAAAATAAACAAAATTGTGCCACAAATCATGTTGGACAGGCCCCAACCCGTTTATGTCCCGAGTCAGACCAGCCAATACATGACTGTCCTGAATCCATGACCCAACTCGCTGCAGACCCCTATTGCTGTGTTGTATATCTTTTATTGGTGCCCTCCTCTCACAGAGAATCAAATGAGTTCGGAGTCTGTTGCTGCTTCTTATCCATTTTCTTTATTAAAAAATGGCCCTCCTCTCACACCCATAGCCTGCAGTGCTGCGTCTGTGTACAGTGCTATATTCAGTGCTACATTTTATGCTGCGCATGTGCTTTGCACTGAACCCATGCTATAATGCTGTGCTACACCAGCACTATGCTTTTACGCTGCATGTGTGCACTGCACTGAGACCCAATATTCAAAGGTGTTAGCACCAGTGCGCTACTTCTGACTTCCTTGGTGGCAACGTACTGGTGCTAGTGCTCATGCACGTGAACCTCAATTGTAGTGCAGGTGCTGCTGGCTGAATATGGGACCCATAGTATGATATGCAATAGCCATCTGAATCCAGTACTAGTGCCGGCACTAGAGATCTGATCCACAGTGTTCTGCTTTCATTGTTGTGGAGGAACTTGGAGGAGCAGGCAGAACAGGGTTTCTATATGCCTTTCTAAAATTTACAACAGGTACGATACCACTGCCTGAATTGGTAGAAACCTATTATCGTATCGTTCTGTGACTCAGCCTCTGGTCCTTGCTTTCTGTCTGCTTGTTTTCTGCTTTTCTTTTTTCTCCCCCACAGCGATAGCCGTCACCAAGGAATTATGCTGAGTGGTACAGTAGAAGCATGGGAGGTGAAGGAGACAACTTAACACCGAGAGTACCCAGAGCATAGGGTACTGGATACCGGAACATCAAGCTTGGACATGGATCTGCTTCTGTGGAACTAGGATAAAGGAAAAGAGATAAGCATTTCCATGGGGGGAAATGACACACATCTGAGCAAGGATTTGCTATAAAAGACCTGGGAAAAGACTTGTGGTGCCACAGAGTGTATCTCAAGGGAAGTATTTGTCAGCTCCTTGCTCACACACATTTTAGGCTGCTGACTACTACCTTAAAATCATAGAGCTATCCCTGTTTTGCTCTGTAGTAAAGGATATATATACCTAGCAATGCAAAGAAAATTAATTTCATGTTAAGAGTTAGTGAGTGTCCATGGCCTATGGCTGTCTATGCAATTGACTATCCTGGCTGTACCTGAACCTCTGGTTTTAAATTTTAAGTCTCTTTTTAAGTTTTTACATTTTTTATGTAAAAATTTACTGTTTCAGATGTTTAGGCAATTTTTATAGTTTCTCAGTAATTTTGTCTTAAATTGTATTTTGCTTTGCACTCACCCAGTTCTACTGATTTTTCCTCATTTGCATCTTCGCATTTGTAGAGTGTAAGTCTTGCCACGTGACGTCAGTAACTAAAGAGCATGTGTGGCATTTACTGAGTTAGAGTCACCCTATTTCAATACTGTTCCACATAGAAGATTGATTAATAAGCTGGGTAGGCTCGGGGTGGGTCAGAAGTTGGTCAACTGGGTGACAAACTGGTTAACGGGCAGAAAACAGAGAGTGGTGGTAAACGGTATACAATCAGAAGAGATGCAAGTCATCAAGTGGGTACCTTCAGGTAGTCTGGCCAGTCCTCTTCAATATCTTAATCAGTGACATTGCAGATGGACTGGAGGGTAAGGTTTGTCTGTTTGCAGATGACATCATGATCTGCAACAGAGTAGATGATCCAGATGGGGTGGACAGAATGAGAAGAGATCTGAATAAACTAGCAAAATGGTTGGAAGAGTGGCAACTGGGGTTTAACACAAAGAAGTGCAAGATCATGCACATAGGGAAGAGAAACCCAGAAGCCACCTATAGGTTGGGAGAGGAGTTGCTGGCAGTCACAAGGGAAGAAAGAGACTTGGGCATCATCATCACCGATGACCTGAAATCATCCATGCAGACCACTAAAGCAGTAGGTAAGGCTTGGGGGATGTTGGGGTGTATTAGTAGGGGTATCACAAGTCATAAGAGGGAGGTAATAATCCTTCTTTACAAGACACTGGTTAGCCCCATCTGGAGTACTGTGTGCAGTACTGGAGGCCACACCTTCACAAGGGCATTAACCAAATTGAGACAGTCCAGAGAAGGGCAACCAAAATGGTGCAGGGACTGCATCGGAAAACATATGAGGACAGATTAATGGAGCTCAATATGTATACCCTAGAGCAAAGGAGGGAGAGAGGTGATATGATCGAAACATTCAAACACCTTAAGGGCATAAACAAGGTGAAAGAGTCTAACATGTTTCAGTATAAGAAAAATAGCAGGACAACAGGACACAGCATGAGATTAGAGGGAGGCTGATTAAGGGGTAATGTGAGGAAGTTCTTTTTCACAGAAAGGGTGGTGGATGCATGGAACGGCCTACCTCAGGAAGTGGTGGATATGAATGCGATGCAGAGCTTCACACAGGCTTGGGATAGGCATAATGGAGCAATACAGATGAGTATGAATAGATAGACCATTGACAGAGTAAAGGCCAATGGCACATTCATAAGGTAGAAAAAGAAATGGGCAGACTGGATGGGCCTTGCGGTCCTTATCTGCCGTCAACTTCTATGCTTCTATATGTTTCTATGCCATCTTGCTCGGTGTACTCTGCATGGAGTTAGAACTTTCCAAGTAGCTTTCTGAGATTTGGCTACTCACTGCTCGCACCACTGCATCCCGTGGGGGTCACTATTACTTTACATATCACTTCTTGAATGCCTCTACAAGACGAATGCAATGCAGCCATTGTAAGTCTGGTTATGTTCCATTACCATTAGCAGTTTTATGGGAATTCACCTTAGGCATTTATGTAGGCTTAATCCACTAAATTTTATAAATCTAATAAGACTGAATATAATATTTATTGTCTACTCTTACATAGGGGAGCTGCTTTTACTTATAGGAGAGCTGAAATTTATTACAGTGGTATAGGTTCATAGGTTATAGGTTCATAGGTTATGGTCTCAAGTCAAATTAGCTTATTAAGCCATTAGGAGACTTTGCACTAACATTGGATGTGTTCTAATTTTTTGTCCCTCATGTACAATTCTAGCTGGCATTTCATTGAAGCCATATTGGGGGCTCCCACCACCGACTTAGGTAATGTAGTCCATACACCCATCACTCTCTGGTTAAACCATTTCCCCTCTCCTTGTAGTCTTGTACAAATCCCCTTTTAAATGATAGGGGTGCCTCTGTGTATCCCTGCCTTGGTTTTCTCTTCTGGTAAGACCAGATGTTTCCCAAATGATTTCATCATTAATAGCTCTATATACATGGCGTACTTTACTTTACGGTATGACACTGAAAACATTCTCAGTTCCTTAAGTCTATCCTTATAGGCCATCTCCTTCACTCTTCTTACTTTTCTTGTCAGTTTTCTTTGTACTCTCTCCACAGCATCAGTACATCCAACACTTTCAGGAGTGCAGAAAGGGGCACCATATTCAAGCACCAACCTCAACAGAGAACCGTAAAGAGGCACCAACACCTCCTCTCTCCTGCTCCTTATGCTCCTAAGTATATTTCCTAGGATCCTATTTGCCTTCTTTACACATTCTCTTTTGTGTTTGTCAAAACTCAGAGTGTCAGTCATCCACACCCCCAAGTCTTTTTATTCTCGGTATTCATAATTACCCTACCATTTATAGTACATCTTGCCTTTTGGTTATTACTAGCAAAGTGTCTAACCTTACACTTAATGTCATCGAACGCCAATCTGTGTTCAGCTGTTCATGCCTCCAACCTATTTAGTTGTCTCTGGAATTTTTCAACTGACTCAGTATTAATAACTATAGCCCTCACCTTCGTATCGTCCATGTATTTACTAAGCCATGTCCCATCTTCTACCTGCACAGATTAAATTAATATTTTAAAGAGAATAGGTCCCAAAATTGACCCTTGGGGGATCCCACTAACTACCTCCCCCAGTCAGACCAGTGTCCCCGGATATCAACTCTCTGCCATCTCCCTTTCAACCAGGACCCAATCCATGTTACTAAGCCTGTGTTCAATCCTATCTCATGTAAGGTATCCAAGAGCTTCCTATGAGAGACAGAATCAAATGTTTTTGAATAATCCAGATGTACCACATCAACTGGCATTCCCTGATCAAGTGCCTGACTCACAGGTTCGAAAAAGTTTAAAAGATTCATCATGCATGATCTGCCCTCTGCAAAGTCATACTGAGTTATATCCACCAGTCCAAGTTGATACTGTTGTTCTCTATGCATTCTTTTATAAAACCCTCCATCACTTTTTCCACTACCGAAGTAATATTTATTGGGCAAGAGTTATCCACCTTAGTCTCATCCCCACTTTTTAATATCTAATATCTTAGTATCTTGTTTGATGCGTTAATGCTTGTCTTTCTGTTTTGATGTTACACTCCTGTTGTGGTACTATAACGATCTTGTATGACAGATACTTTTAATTAAGACTGCTTAAGCCAAATAAACCCATTATAATAATAAATAAAATAAAATAAACTCATTAAAGATTGATTTTTGCTGATTTTTTGCTGTTGTTATTGTTTCTTTTGCAGTTTATTGTTGCTTTCAGTTGGTACCAGGTTGCTTTCTGGATTCATTTGGAAAGTTACCTGTTTGGGGGATTTTGTAGGTGCAGTTGAATGTTTCTGGGGGGTTTGCTGGTCTGGCTGATTGTCTCTGGTGGTCAGGAGGGAATACTCAGTTTCAGTTCAGTGCAGAACCTGCTCATTGATGGTTTTAGTTCTTTTACACTTTTATTTCACTTGAGAAACAGTTCTGCTTTTCTTGTTGATTTTTTAAGCCATTAACTTTCTAGGGCAGAAACTGTGTTTTGTCTAGCCCTGTAGCTTGGAGGAGAAGTGCTAATTGTCTGGCCTGGCTCCTCAACAGAGCTACTGCTAACTGCTACCTGGAGGTGGGCATGAGTCAAAGTGGTATAGCTGCTTACCTGATGGATTCTCATAAGGGGCTAGAAGAAGAAGGAAGCAGTTCATTTCAGGGATGTGACCACTGATTTTTGCTGATTTTTTGCTGTTATAGTTTCTGTTGCAGTTTATTGTTGCTTTCAGTTGGTATCAGGTTGCTTTCTGGATTCATTTGGAAAGTTACCTGTTTGGGGGATTTTGTAGGTGCAGCTGAATGTTTCCATGGGGGTTTGCTGGCATGGCTGATTGTCTCTGGTGGTCAGGAGGTGCCCATCCCCACCCCATACCCCACCCACCCCAGAGCATCACTTCCTTTATACTGTTAACCTGTGACATCATACAGTACCAGCTGACTGCATACACACACTGTTAGCCATCTTATTTCATTACACAACATAGGCACACACCACACCCTGACATAAATCTACATCCCTTGATACATTATACCACTAAAGAGTATTGACAGTACAAATATATACAGCTGGACACTGGACATGGTATAGAAGAAAAGAGCAGCAGAGGGAACACGGCAATAAGGGGCATTTAGGGCAAGGACAGTAGAAGGAAGATGATGAGTGTGGTGCTTTGCAGTGGATGTGGGACAGCAGTGCTCAGAAAGACCTTCTGGACATTGTGGTACTGCCCCATCTGCAAGCACCTTTCTGTATTGAGGGAGGAGGTAGTTGGACTCTGAGAAGAGTTGGTGAGGATACAGGTGACCTTCCCCCCCATACAGAGACCACCATGTCCACCACTGCTCCATCAGAGGTTGCCAAGAAACAGAGAAGGATGGACTATTGTGGACTTCAGGAAGGTGCAGGAGGCAGCACAGAGGCACATCTGCCAGCTGGTGGCACTTCACAACTCATATGCCATCCTGGAAGAGCATAGAGATTGTGCAGCACCTCCAGACACCTTGGGGGTGAGGGGGTCATACAGGATGGAACCCCAAAGGCAGATGCAAGGAGAACACACAGGAGGAGGAGGAGGAGGAAGAAAATCCTGGTTGGGGACTCCATTTTTCTGGGGGATTGAGTTGGGGTCAGGTAGCAATGGTGAGAGGGAGGTAATGTGCCTTCCTGGAGGCAAAGTTCAGAAGGAGGGCAAGTGAATCCTTAGGATTGCATGGCGGTAGCAAGGAGGGGGGAACTGGACATCATTATTCACTTGGGGACTATTGATCTGGCTAGAGAGGGGGTAGATGTAGGAAGAGCACAGGAAGAGTTCAGGGAGCTGGGGAGGAGTCTTGGGCAAGTAGTACACTCTGTCACCTTCTCAGAGGTGCTACCTGTCCATGGCAAGGGGGAAGGGAGGGACATCTGTATCACTGAATTCCACAAATGGCTGAAGAAATGGTGCAGAGAGGTGGGGTATGGCTTCATTGGGGACTGGAACCTCACCTGGAGTGATGAAGGACTATATTCTCCAGATGGCCTGCATCTATCCAGGGGAGGCACATATATCCTGTCTGAGAAGTTTAAGTGCATTCTTAGTAATCATTTAAACTTGCCAAGGGGGGGAGGCATAGGCAGTCATGGGGATTATCATAGCCCTTCCCCAGAACATAACTGAAAGCAGTAAGGATCTAATAACTAGCATAATATCCAACCATAAAATTACCATGGTGACAATGGGGGAGAAAACAGAAAGTACATCACTAATGCAGCACAGGACAAAGACCAATAAACATTATGGGGGTACACAGAGTGGAAGATCATGTGCACAAATGCCCGCAGTCTGGGAAACAAAATTCCAGACCTAACAGCACTGATAGCAGACACAAACCTAAACCTTGTGGCTATTACAGAGACATGGTATGCAGGTGACCATGATTGGGATGCAGCCACACCAGGGTATACACTTTTTAGAAAGGATAAGGAGGTGAAGAGGAAAGGAGGGGCTGCTATGTATGTAAAGAAAGGGATTAAAGTCATGAAGGCTCAGGAATCCAGGGAAGAAGCAGAGGCATTGTGGGTAACTCTGGAGTCAGGGAACAAAACAACAATCCATGCTGGAGTAGTTTACAGGCCTCCCATGCAGGGGGTGGATATAGATCTAGTATTAGTGGAAGCCATCCATAATATGGCAGCCAAAGGGGAAGTACTACTAATGGGTGACTTCAACATGCCGGATGTAGATTGGAATACCCAGACTGCAAGTGCATCAAGGAGCAGGGACCTCATGTCTGCCATGATTGGAGTAGACCTAAGGCAGCTGGTGGTTGAGCCCACCAGGAAGGGGGCTGTACTGGACTTAGTGCTGACAAACTGGGACAGAATCATGGATGTTGAGGTGGGCACTTCCCTTGGTACCAGTGACCACAGAACTGTGTGGCTTAGAGTCAACACATTGACAGAAGAAAGCCATCCTAGATTTCTGGAAGCCAACTTCATGGAGATGAGGGAACAGCTCAGAATTGCCCTGGCAGCACAAGATATGGGGAGTGGTAGAAGAACAGTGGCTTAAGCTCAAGAGATCCATAGCAGGAGTGACAAGTCAAGGTGTCAGATTGCTTAGTAAAAACAAAAGCAAGAAGTGGCCACTGTGGTTCTCTAAGTCAGTAGCCAAGAAAGTGTGAGAAAAAAAGTAAGGCATTCAGGAAATACAAAGAGACACAGAAAGAAGAAGACAGACTGAAATATCTGGAGAAGCAGAGAGAAGCTGGGAAAGCTGTCAGAAGAGCTAAGGCATGAACAGAGGAAGGAATAGCACAGGATATTAAGACATGGGACAAGACCTTCTTCTGTTATATTGGTGACAGGAAGAAGATCAGAAATGGTATTGTTAGGCTAAAGAAGGAGAGGGTGGGTGGGTGGAGGATGACCTTGAAAAAGCTGAGGTACTGGACAAATATTTTTGCTTAGTATTTACCAAGGAAGAGGCAAGGGGAGCCAAGACTCACAACGAAAGATGTACAGGGGGAGACGTGGACACCAGCTGATTTATGGTGGATAGAGTCTTGGAGGAACTAGGAAAAGTAAAGACAGACAAGGAAATGGGGCCAGACAGGATTCACCCTAGAGTGTTGAAGGAACTCAGGGAAGTCCTAGCAGGTCCACTGACAACCCTCTTCAACCAATCACTAGAGACAGTGGAGGTACCTGGGGACTGGAGGAGGGCAGAGATGGTCCCCTTCACAAGACTGGAAGTAGGGAGGAGGTAGGTAATTACAGACCTGTAAGCCTGACCTCAGTGGTGGAGAAGCTGATGGAGTCCCTGCTTAAGGAGAGGATAGTGAAGTTCCTGGAGTCAAGCAGTGCAAAAGACCCAAGGCAGCATGGATTCACTGAAGGTAGGTTCTGTCAGACTAATCTTATTGATTTATTTGACTGGGTGACCAGGGTGGTGGATCAGGGAGGGGCAGTGTATGTGGCCTACCTGGATCTTAGTAAGGCCTTCGACACTGTCCTCATAGAAGATTGCTTAACAAATTGGGGAATCTGGGTGTGGGCTCTAAAGTTATAAAATGGGTTGGTAACTGGCTAAAAGGCAGGACCCAGAAGTTGGTAGTAAATGGCATAAAATAAGAAGAAGGGGAGGTGACCAGCGGGGTTCCACAGGGATTGGTGCGAGGTCCAGTTCTATTCAATGTCTTCATAAGCGACATTACAGAGGGACTGGAGGGAAAAATATGCCTGTTCACAGATGACACCAAGATCTGTAACAGAGTCGACATATGGGAGGGGCTAGATAAAATGCAAAATGATCTAAGACTACTTGAGGAATGGTCAAGGGTTTGGCAGTTGGGATTCAATGCTAAGAAGTGCAAGATAATGCACCTGGGACACAGAAACCCAAGAGAGGACTACAGGATGGGGGGTGCAGGTTCTAGTCACCACAAATCAGGAGAGAGACCTGTGGATTATCATATCCGATGACCTTAAGTCAGCCAAACAATGTGAAAAAGCATGGGGAAGGCATACAGAATGCTGGGGTGCATAGTAAGGGGCATAACCAGTAGGAGGAGTGAAGTGGTGATGCCACTGTATTGATCAGTTGGGAGGTCTCATCTGGAATACTGTGTCTAATTCTGGAGACCGCATCTCCAAAAGGGCATGACAGAATGGAAGCAGCCCAGAGAAGAGCAACAGAAATTATACATGGACTACACCACAAGCCTTATGAGGAAAGACTCGAGGAACTAAACATCTATTCACTGGAAAAGAGTAGGGAGAGATGGGATATTATAGAGACTTTCAAATACCTTAGAAGAATAAACAGGATACAGAAGGGGAGTATATTTCAGAGATTAAAGTGCACAAGGACAAGGGGACATAACATTAGGCTTGAGGGAGGGAGGCTTAAGTGAATGCTAGGAAGTATTTTTTTACAGAGAGGGTGGTGGATCCATGGAACAGCCTACCAGTGGAGGTGGTGGAAGCAAACACAGTGCAGAGATTCAAAAGTGCATGGGTTAGGCATAAAGGTACTCTGCTGTACAGCAGAGTGGGGAGAAGGCAGTCCAGATAAGAGTAGGGATTGCCAAACCAAGCAAGGAAATGGGCAGACTAGGTGGGCTGTATTGTCCTTATCTGCCAACAGATTCTATGTTTATATGTAACTCAGTTATATAATTTCACTAAATCAGCCTAAGCCTCACCAGCCCATAATATTTAAAAACAGAAGCATTTTTGTATGCTCACTTAAAGATAAATAACAGCTGTTACTCTCCACTCACATGGATATTGCAAAAAATTGCAGGTCATAAGTTTACTATAATTTCAACCACAAGGAGAGACTGGTGAGACTGCTAGAAGTAAAATACAAGTTTCCTTTAGGCCAACTGGTGGCAGGCCTGTAGCTCTTTCCCTGCCTTCACTTATCTTAACAATCTTCTCTGCTTATAATTTGGATTGTTTGAAAATTGGACTATAATTTATGAAAATAACCAGCCCTAGGTCGTGGATTTGCCAGACTACGGCAACTATGCTGGTTCTATGTCCTAGTTCTATGTCCTATGTTGAACGATTAAAGAAGAAAAGGTATCTAAGACCAAGAAATTGCCCGACCACATTTTGGTATTTTGACTATTGATTGTTGTTGTTGACAAACTGCTTATTTGGATCCCTGTAAAACTCTCACACTTATTTTTACAACTGCAGACTAAATCTAGGATTTTATTTTGTTTGTGACTGAGCTTGGATAGTATTATATGTATTTTATCTGTCCAGTGTCTTGCATGATCATAACTCATACTTTCTTTTAGTTATTTTACCATTTTATTATCTTTGCTTAAGTTTCTGCTCAGTAGTATAACAGCTAAAGAGCAGTTTCTCTATTTAGGTCACACTTTGAATATATAACAGACAGCTGAAGAGTAAAGGTGTTTATGTGCCTGAGTGAAAAAATGTTATTGCACAAGTAAGGGCAGGATCCTAGTAAGATGGTTAGCACAAGGCTGTGGAGGATGGTTAATCCAGACCTCTCCCCTTTGATGTCTGATGTGACTGTTAAAAACAAAACTCTGTTGAAACAATCAAAAATTATAGACCATATAAAATGGGAAACTGGGGCTGAAAGCAAATCCTCAACCCCCAAAAATGATAAAAAAAAATTAAAGGGGGTCCTAATATGCCCAATAGTGTTATGGAGGACCTGCTTGATGCTGCAACAATAGATGATTCAGGTAGAGTTTAAAACGTTACTCTGGGAAGTCCACTAAAGGGCTTGCTCTATGAATGGGATGAGAGGGTGGATGAACCAGAGGTAACTCAGAGCAAACCAGCAAATAGGTCCACAAACTTATACCCTGCAGAATTGGACATAACACTAAATATGTGGACCTCACAAGAAGACATAGATCAAGATTTAAAATCACCAGAAGGAATAACTAAAACAGGAAACAGTTTAAATTACATTTTGACTTCTCTTCAGCAAACAATTGATGGCTTAAAATAGTTTGATAAAAAATTGCAAAACTTCACAAATCACACAGAATGTAAGGGGAAGGATATGATAATGGAAAAATATCCCAATCCCAAACAACCTGAAATACATTCCAGACTGTTTGAGCAATGATGCAATATATCTGCTAAGAGACCCATTCTGTGCAAACCTGATTATAATGGAGCAACTGATAATTGATATAAACCCAACTGAGGCCATGAGAGTGGATATAGCTAGAAATAGTTTCAAAACTGATTAAATGAAGCACATGTTGAGTCATTTCCAGCTGGACAAAAATGACACCAAGGATATGAGTAACTTGAATATAGAAGAGCAGCAGGATTTTGATGCACAAAAAGAAACAGGGAAACTTAATTTCAGTACAATTATTTTACCAGACAGCCCTAGCCCAAAAACTAAAAAACAGGAAAAGAAAAGAAGTAGGAAAGTGAAGCAGAAAATGACTGAATAAACTAAAACTGATAAACCATCAGGAAAAACTGTGAAATCTCAGCAAAAGCTTAAAGAAGACAGTAAAAGCAATCTTGACAATGGTGAAGCTGATTGTGGAAATAAGGTAGTAACAGACACAAGTACATGTAATCAAGGTTTCTTCAGCAAAATCTTGTGAGACTTAAGAGAATAGTGAGCATGTTCAAGTTAATTACCCAAATAGCCTACTATTAGGTCTTAACAATTTGGAACAAGAAAAAAAATAATTAACTAATGCAATTAAATTCCGCTACACGCATGAGAGAAAACATGGAGTAACAAGAAATAAAAGAGACTCAAAACACATCAAGTCCCCCTGTGTGAGATTCTCTGGCCCAGAAAACTGGGTAAATTTTGATTATTACAAGAGAATATGGTGGGCAGATTAGACCTGATGTCAGATACTGAAATTGGGTCTGAAGATATACTGGATGTTAAAGTTACTAATCTGGCATATACAACTACTGTAGATGTTTATTCTTCTCTGCAAGGATGGCAAATAATTTCTGGATGAAAAGGTCTCACTCACAAGGGAAATACCTTTGTATATCATTTCCCAATAGGCAAGAGTTCAATCTGAAACAAAATGGATACATGAGAGATAAGGAAGAAATTGTATACCTGAGCATGTTAGGGCTATCAAAAAAGGAAAATGAAACAAATTACAACCTTCTAAACATTTTACAGAATATGTTTAAAAATGTACTGGAAATCCCATTAGGGGATGAGGGATTGGTTAGAGTAGAAAGATCTGGGGCTGATTCTCAAGCTGACCTTATGATTGCTAAGAAAAGTATAGTTGACTGTATAATGCAGAAAACAGCTGTGGCGCATAACCTAGGACTGTTTGTGGTAAATTCAGAAACCCTGTGGAAAGGGGACAAGAAACAAGTGCTACCAATAGGCAACCTAGAATGATCCAACAGATTTCAGATCCTGGCAGGGTACTGCTATGATTGACAGGGGGAGTCCTGGGGTAATTGTGCAGACTCTGTAGACTCAAGCACAACAACATGTAGACAAACAGAAACTGGAAGACCAACAATATTGACATGGAATATGACAGGATGGTTGAATAAACTAGAGGGCAGTGATTGGTCAACCTTCATAAAGAAACATGATATCATAGTACTACAAGAACCATGGCATAGCAAAGACTTTGAAATAAATCTAAATGGGTATGAATGCTTTCAAAGTCCGGGTGTGAAGACTCAGAGGCTGGGCAGGTGCTCTGGTGGCCTAGCCATCTTTGTTAAGATTGACAGCTACTATAAGGTAAATTGTATAATTATTGAAGAAAACTTTATTGTGATTAACCTGAACATTGACATGGGAGAGATCATAATAGTGAACAGTTACAGTATCTCCCTTCAGAAAATTCTAGTTACTCTAACCCTAATACATGGGAAAAACTAGGTACTATTTTAAGAGAAGTGACACAATGAGATCTGTTTTAGGAACCCTGATTATTGGTGATTTTAATGCTAGAATAGGCAATTATGATGGATTTTTAGATAACCCATTTTACATTTACAACAAAAACTTAGAAGGTCTTTCACTCAGGCAATCTAAATACCTTAAAAAAATTAGCTGGAGAAAAACTAATAGAACTAATGGATTCTTATAAAATATTCTCACTTAACGGGAGGCTTTCAGGTGATGTTCCAGGAGACTTGACTTAGTCATCCTCTAGAGGGGTCTCAGTTGTGGACTATGTACTATGGTAGGGATTAGTCCTCCCATGGGAGCAAGTAGTAGTAAGTGATCATACAGAAAGTAACAATTTCCCATTGACTCTAACCTCCTCTATATTTAGAGATATGGAGGAAGGACGTATTCCTCACCAAGTAATCCTGATTTCAGAGATTAGAGGAGCCACAAGAATAATCTCGCAGAGTAACTCAGACACCACCATTCACGAAATACTATATACTCAATTCTTAATAATAGTATCGATTACTTACAAAAATTAACTATAAGTCAATTAAATGTCTCTTTGAACGACCTGTTTTAAACCATCATGAGAGCTCTGGAAATCCAGACAGAACCAAAAAAAGTATATGGATGGTATAACAAGAAATGTAAGAGAAAAAAGAAAGATCAGAAAGATATATACAAAATATGAACAGAATGGTGACAAAAAATTAATAAAGCAACTTAAGCAGGATAAAAATGATTATAAAGACATATTAGCAAAGAAAAAGAATCAAGAGGTAAGTTGTATGTGTAAGTATAAATGTGTACTATGTAAATCTGTAGTAATGGTGCATCATTGAATGATAAACAAGGTCCCATATTATAAACTAATAAATAAGATGGGTGATACAGGAAATGACTATAGATTGATTAAATGGATCAATAACTGGCTAGAAGATAGAAAACAGCTAGTTAGAGTACTTGGTACATATTCTGGATTTGGTGATGTTACAAGTGGTGTACCCCAGGGTTCTGTCATGGGGCCAGTACTATTTGTCTTATATATTAGTGATCTTCAATACAATATAAATAACTGGGTGGTCAGATTTGCTGACAACATTGAATTAGGAGGCCCAGTAAATACTCTCAAAGTAACTGAGAGGTTAAGAACAAATTTAAATAAAATTGAATGTTGGTCTGAAGTTAACAAAATGCCCTTCAGTGTAGAAAAATGCTCAGTAATGCATTTGGGAAGAACAAATAAATTAGTTAATTATACACTTAATGGTAAACAACTAAGATCAGTCAATAGTGAAAAAGACTGTGGTATTATGATTGACAGTAAATTAAATTTTAAACAACAGCATACCAGAGCTATTCAAAAGACAAATTTGACATTAAAAAACATAAAAAAGAGCTTTATGAACAAAAGTAAAGAATATATGCTTCCATTGTATAAAACATACCAGACCAGACATATGGATTACGGATCCTCACTATGGAATCCATATGTTAAGGGTAGATTGACAAATTAAAGAAAATCCAGAGAAGATACACCAAAATGATTGAATCTCTTAGAGATTACAGTTATACTGACAGGTTAAAATATTTAGGTCTATTCTCTTTAGAACAAAGAACAATGAAGGGAGACCTATTACTGATCTATAAAATAATGAGCAACACAGAAATGACGGAAGAATTAAGTATTACCATTCTGGATAAACCAGAAGAACGAAGGGGACACAAATGACATATCAAAACAGATAAAGTAAATAAAAATAACAGATATGACATCTACCTGAATAGGACAGGTAGATTATGGAATAGTTGCTGAATCATGTAGTAGCAAGTAGCTCACTAAACATCTTTAAAAAAGAGATTAATAACATGATACTAAACAGGGGGTTAACCTGGACTCGCTAATGTGGGGAATGGTAATAATGGGCAACTTGCCTTCCTCCATTCTATACCTAGTGTAAGCACCTAGTATACTAGCATAAGAAACAATGGGGAGAAATGTTAAGTGCAGTAACACAGAAGGATTGTAAGAAAATTTTGGAGACTAGTAGCTACAGGCACTAATAATTCCAAATATGTATTTGATACCTACATATCAGAAGAGATATGGATTGATTTTTTTCTAAAGTCTGTTCTGGGATCTAGATGCCCAGGAAATAGTAACAGACAATAATTCAACCCACAGCAATACTGTGCGGATAGAGGCTGAAGAAGTATTATATGCAACAAACACCCTTAAAACTAAAAAAGCCCCAGGGCCTGATTGTATTCCATTGGAATTACATCATTCTCAAACAACTTTATGGGGAAGATTCTTAACAGTTTTCTATGACAGATGTATTTCCAAGGGGAACATACCCAGACTCAGGGAAGGGTACATACATTTTCCCTATTCATAAGAAAGCCAGTACAACAGATTCCCCAAGGTACCGACCTATACGTTTACTAGATATAAACCTAAACAATTTTTCAAAAATGATTCTGGAAAAAACTATCCTGGAAGTTGAAAGAACAAGTGGGATCTCTATATTACAAGTAGGTTTTAGAAAAAATGTCTACTACCGATAACATATATGTATTTAGGCACCTCTTAGAAAAGTATGTCTTTCTCAGAAAGCAAAAATTATACACAGCTTTTAGAGATTATACCACAGCCTTTGATTCAACTTCAAGAAGTAGTGGATAGATCTTAGTGATAGGAGAATAAATAAGAGTCTGATTTACATTATACAAAGCCTTTATTCACAAACATGGGTATCAGTAAGAATGGGTAACAATGGGAAACTATTTGCACCATTCTACCCAAATAAAGGAGTCCAACAAGGTTGTGTGCTAGCTCCTATGCTCTTTACAGTATATGTGACCATACTCTTAGAGGAACTAAGCTCCCTCACCTCAGATTCATGAAAGATTAACCAAACTAGTTGTGCCACATTGGCTTACGTGGATGATTTTGTCCTTTTTTCATTAACACAGAAAGGCTTACAGAAAAAATCGGACTTACTCCAAGTTAGATCTAATGATCTGAAATAAAAAAATTACAAAAAACTAAAATAGTGGTCTCTGGACAAAAATGGCAAAAAGACTCAGGAGTGTGGTACTTAGGCTCCCAAAAAAATTGAAAGGGTACATAGCTATGTTTATCTCGACATCACACTCAATGCAAACTGCTCCTGGACAACTTAATTTGAAACCACCTTAAAAAAGTTAAACAAAACAATGCAAGGTCTGGATAGTTTTCATTTTAGATATCGCAAGCAAACAATTCAGCCACTGATAACCACTATAAAAGCCAAATGTCATGCTTAATTATTATACAGAGCCAAAGTATGGGATAGGTAAGGTAAGGTAAAATTTATTTCTTAAGCGCCTGTCAGATTATCAAGGCTCCTTACAATAAAATACAGTATAAACAAATAATATAAATTCAAATCATACAGAAAAAGCCTGATAAAACAAATAAGTCTCAAAATCAGATTTAAAACTCGTGATGGTCAGACATTCTCTTAACTGACGAGGTAGAGAATTCCACAGGGTGGGTGCAGCATAAGAAAAAGCACGTGCCCCAGATGTTTTTAAACAAACCCTGGGAATCTCTAGCAATCCCTCATTGGCAGATTGAAGTGAGCGAATGGGGCAGTAGGTAGTAAGGAGCTCTTGAAGAAATCGGGGTACCTGTTCATGTAGGACTTTATAGGTCAGCAAGCTGACCTTAAAGATGATCCGCCACTGTACCGGCAACCAGTACAGTTCACGCAGCACAGGCGTAATATGACTGGTCCTAGATGTACTAGCCAGAAGCCTAGCCAATGCGTTCTGCACCAGTTGCAAGCAGTGGATATCAACCCCAGAAAGCCCTAGGTAGAGGGCATTGCAGTAATCAAGGTGGGTGGTTACGACGGCGTGGACCAACGTAGGAAGGCTAGCCAGAGGAACCAGATGTTTCACCTGGGTGATATTCCTTAGGTGGTAAAAGGAAGATTTAACGACAGTGGAAACCTGAGATTTCAAAGTCAAACGGCTATCAAAAATAACACCCAGCTTAAGCACCCAGTCTGAGGGCATGAGCTGGACACCATCAAGCCATAAGCCTGAAGTATGCCCAGTCCCAAGACCCAACTCCGGATGACTTGGGTCCACAACCAACACCTCAGTCTTGCCTGGATTTAACCTCAGCCAGCTAGCACTCATCCAATCTTTGATCTCGGTTAGACAGTTGTTGTTAAGCACAGAGACTGCATCATCCTGTCTGGGCATAAAGGACATATACAGTTGTGTATCATCTGCATAACAGTGAAAACCCAAACTGTTCTTCCTAATGATATCTCCCAATGGCAGCATGTACACTGAAAACAACATGGGTGTCAATATGGAGCCCTGCGGCACCCCACAGGACAGGGGGAGGGCATCAGAGGAATAAATTCCAGTGACCACCTTCTGTGACATGCCCATGAGGAAAGATTGAAACCAGCACAAAACTGTGGCAGATAGTCCACAGAAATACCGCAGGCACTCCTAAAGCAAACCGTGGTCTACAGTGTTGAATGCCAATGAGAAATCAAGAAGGACTAAGATAGTACATGCCTTTTGATCTCTCACTATTAGGAGATCATTTAACACCCAAACAAGGGCGGTTTCAGTGCTATGTCTCTTCCTAAACCCAGACTGGAGAGCATCCAAGACATTGTGAGTTATAAGATGGTCATCCAGCTGCAACGCAACCACCTTCTCAATAATCTTACCCACAAAGGGTAGATTAGAGACAGGTCTGTAGTTCGCTAGACAGTCTGGATCCAAGGAAGGTTTTTTAAGGAGTGGTTGAATGACTGCCTCCTTGAGGGGATTAGGAAAAAAACCCTTTTCCAAGGAACACCAGACAATATCAGCAAGGATCGGGCAGATAACATCTACGCAACTTACCAATAACGGCGTAGGGCCCAGATCCAAACTACAGCTGCTTGGTTGCAAAGTCTGTACAGTCCTCACAATGTCCAAGAATTCTGGCTGGCTGAAGTCAGACCAGGCAGACCGGGTGCACACAACCTCCCGCCGATCTCTGCAATCCCTCATAGAGGGAGTTGGGCCAATCCCCGACCTGATGCTAGCAACCTTATCCGCAAAAAATCAAGCACGCTCATCATGCTTTATTTGTGAAAAACCTCTTCCAGACTGGAGACAGACTGGATTGCACAGTCTGTCCACAGTACAAAAGAGCTGAGCTGGTCGATTTTGTGCAGCAGCAATCTCCCCGGACAGGAATTCTGCCTTCTTACAGGTTTTTGTTGATTGCTAGATCTTATAATGTTCCATCAATCTAAACCTGTCAGCATCAAGGCCAGATTTCCACCAAGCTCTCTCTAGCCTTTGACCCACCTTCCTCAGCTCCTTCAAGGACCCATCAAACCAAGGAGTCCTTGGGTGAAGAGTGAGTGGGTGAACACAAACATGAGCTATTGAGTCCAGAGCATCTCCCACCACCTTGTTATAGGCCAGTACAAGACCGCCTGAACTCATGCATTCACTCAATAAATCCAATAGGTCCAGCACCGCCAATAGGCCTTCTGGGGTAACTCTCCTCAAAGGGCGGTAGCAGACCATCTCCATAGTGGCAGACCTACTTGGGGGTGCCCTGAAACTGAACCTTATGGTGTGATGGTCTGACCAACAAATTGGTTCCACCCCCAGATCCATGATCACCATCCCCAGGAGGAACACAAGATCCAGAGAGTGACCCCTAATATGAGTAGCAGAGTTAACCACCTGTGTAAGGCCCAGCATAGTCATAAACTGGAGGAGATTATTTCCAAACTGTGAGAGTTCATCGACCTAGGCATTGAAGTCATCCAGAATTAACCATCTGGATGACTCCAAGGCCACGTCGACAATGAAGTCCGCAAACTCCTTCAGGAATTCTCCCCCATCACCAGGTGAATGGTAAATGAGGAGTATCCTGAACCCTACACCTGCTCCCAAGATGCACTCAAAGGATCGCGTGCACCCCACTGGCACATCCACAAGGCCCAGTTCAATTTTAAACACAATAGCTACATCCCACCCCATGATCCAATCTTGGGTGGTGTATCACCAAGAATCCAGATGGAACAGCAGATGACAAAATAGGGCCTGCATTCTCATCCAACCAGGTCTCAGTGATGCATGCCAGATCAAATGTTTCACCAAGGTCAGCCATAATAGCTGTTTTGTTTCTAATTGATCTGGCATTGCATAACACCGCCTGAGTTGGATGGGTCAACAAGGAAGATCCCGAGACCTGCCCACTATTTGTGGAGCCCTTGGGTATGGGAACCAGGCAGGAAGCCCCTCTTTCCAGACCCCATTTCACCCCAGGGCATCTCCTAGTCCCAACTACCTCAATCCGTCCACCCCTCTCCATTCTCCCACCATGCCAAGATTGCCCCTTTTTCAGTCAATTTTTGATTATCCCCAAGGCTTGACATCTCTTATACACCTCAGCTGACAAAGGGGGACAGTGAAAAGGGTGCAACGCCCTGAGTATGGTGGGAGAATAATGCCCGACCATCTCAAAACCTTCCCAACACATTACAAACACAATTTTATACCACAACGTAACCCCAATAATTAATAATAAAACAAGCATCTAAACAGTTTAAACCTTAATCCTATGGACTGACTTGCTTCTAAAAATCTCCCAAAACTCCCCAAAGTATAAACCCTTAATTAATACTAATATAAAAATCCAACAGTCCTTTATAATGGATGATTCAGAGTCCTTTACAGTCAAACAAATAATTTCAAATGTTTCATGAATAGACCAAGGAAGCTCCCACCTTCCCTGTTCAAAAATGCCAAAACTTCCCAATCCCAGGCTCCGCTCTCACCAGAGGTCTAAGAGGCAAGTAAAAAGTCTAAACAGTGTCCCCAAAATATTGTAAACACAAAAGTGAACTATAAAAATATTTGTCTAAGTCCAACGTAATGGAGAACAAAAGTCAATCCAAACAGTTGAAAGAGCAAAAACCTCAAATACCACAGAAATTGTAGTCCTGAGGGTATTCAAACCACAGCTGAAGGGATCCTCAATACAGCTGTGGGCTGGGATGTGAAAGCTAGAAACCTAAAGGGAGGGCCCCCCCTCCAATTGCACCAAGTTAACAGAAAGATTAAGGGCTCATATTTATAAACTATTAAGAAGAGTACTAGCACTTGGTCCATCAGGTCTTTCTGCTTATATTAGAGCAAAACTAGGCATAACAAACTTAAATTGACGAGGTGCCTTTGTAAATGAGTCTTTGACTCAAAGGTCTGTAAACTGATGATCTAACAAATAAATAAATAAAATAAATAAATGTACAATCTCAAACTAAGAAAATAAACTTTTGGATAAGAGTAACTAGACTTCCTCAAGAAACTCTTCTGTATCAACGTCTGATTGAAAAAAAGTTGGTATACATTAGGATATAAAAACAAAAAGTACTGGTACTCCTCTATTCTCCATTTACTAAAAGAATACAAACTAAGTAACTTACATAAGTACGTAAAAAAGGGATAACAATTAGCAACAAATATAAAAAAACATGTTGCAAAAAAAAAAAATTGAAAAATCTCTGGAACCAAAGGGACCTGGATAGCATCCAGGTATCAAAATATGCAAGGTGGTTCGTGAAACATACTGTAACTCCAGTTTCAGATACAGACCTTATTTAGATGCACTTGATAAACCTGAATCGAGGAAAATACTTATAAAACGTAAGTTTGAGAGATTTCCAAGTAACATATTAAAAATAAGATACAACAAACTACCTAAAAAAAATGAAGATGGCATATGTGTAACAGGGGTTATACAATGTTATGAGGACCTGTAACTGGTACGATAAAGAACGACTCCATGGCTCAGTCTCCTTTTGAACCACAGATATAGTATTGAAAAATAAGTTTTAACGAGTATTCTACTGCACACAGCAGATGAATGGGCCTTGGAAAGGACAGTCAAGTATTTTAGTGCACTATACAAAAAAAATGACAATTAGTTGCTAGCAACACTTAAGAGTTAGAAATAATTGAGAATGAGTGCACTGAGACATCTTAAAGACTCCCCGAAATAGTAGAAAGCAGTTCTTCCTAAATTTTTTTTCCTACTTAACAGACACTTGTGCAATAAACCATATACTGTACTTATTATGTCTTAGATATGTGTAAATAAATGCTGAATTTATCTATGTAGTCTAACTGTATTTGTATTACCTGATGTTGTTGTTTTTATGTATGCTTTTTCTACTTGTGAATGACCATTTAGTCTAACAATAAAAATTTGATTGATTGATATGCAGTAATGAACTTATAAGTTGCATAACTAATGTTCCATTATTTCAACTTTGCTGGCAAAATTGGGATTTATATATTTATTATTTAATTTTGGTAACCAGGTGGGCCCACTGAGACCGTTAGAGTCCCTTTTTCAGGGCCGACCCCAGATTAATTACAGATAACACATTAAGTCAACATTTGTAGAATAGTGCAGATAACACATTACAGCAACTTGATAACAGTGGAGTTTCCATAGAAAAACATTTGTGAGTTACAATAGGTAAATTGACATTTGCAGGATGATTAAGACAAGAGGGGACATATTAAGTTATAATGACATCGCTTGGGCTAGTATTCATGAGGTTATGTCACATACAAAGCACTTAATAAGTAACGGTGTATGGAACTTTTGTTGCAGGAAATAAAATCCAGGTTGAAAGTGCATAACAGCAGCATGAAATGCTGATGAAAAATATGTAACCTAGTACTTTCTGTTAGCATTTTCAGTAATTAAGAAGGAGCAGCCATGTGTCCACCCACCTACACAATTAGTAGAACATCAGTGATTGCATGTGAATGTACTAAGCTCCATTAAGTGGGTCTTTAGTCCCTTTTTAAAGCCCCCAAGTAAAGTGCTTTCTTGGAAGCTCATGAGGAAGGCATTTCACAGGGATGGAACAGCGGTTGCAAATGAGCTAAATCCTTGGGTGGTCCTAACTCTAAGGACATTGAAAGCAGATGGTCCGAGAATCTTAGTGATCTCCTATTCTGTTTGGCCCTTATCAGGTATCTCTCAGGCTTTTGGGAGCATTACTGAGCCTGAGTTTGAAGGCTAGACACAGTGAGGGGTAAGCTATTTTACCTTCAGTAGATGGCCAGTTTAGTGACTGTGGCACATTACAGTGGTGCTCCACAGGCAGCGCACCAGCTGTAAAGCATCCTATCCTACTGTACAAGGTTCTGAGCCTTAGCATCTCCATGCTTCTGATGGAGTGTAGTACTGGAGCCACATATAGCAGGGTGGGTAGAAGGGTGCCAGTAGTGAGCACTAGTCTTTATAATGGAAGTAAATGATTCCTTTACAGCTTTGAATTGTTCCCCTCAAATGTTTTCATTTACCTTTCCTATTTATGTCATTCTGCAATTACCGATCCGATGCATGTATATGATTCTAAACTGATGGTATTTGCATTTCTCAACAAAAAATGGCCTGATTGCAACACTGTATACTACATCAACTAACTCTATGCTACAGCAACTAATTATAAATTAGTGTTACAGTATTGTAGGTACTATCAATTGCTGTACCATTTGTATAAATTCTGTTATTTGATGCTGCTATATTTCCAATGATTTATTGTGAATAAAAGTACAAAAATGTAGTTTTGTCTGGATTCTTTTCTGCAGTCTGTGCTACAAGTCTGTTTGTACAAGAGATTGAACTATATTTAAATAGGAGTTTGTTGATCTGTTGGGAACAAATCCTCCTGTTAATATTTTACTGATCCAGAAACTGGACAGAGGGACATGAAACTTCGGGTCTAGTTCTGTAGTTCATTGGTATTTCTGGGCTGTTACACTCTTGATTATTGTGATTTCTGTGCCTACTTTGTTCCCCCTCATCTGTGTCCCAGCTGGGTCAGATGTACTATAAGTGCACACTGCAATGTTTATTACTTTAATTTAGGACTTACATTTTATTTTAGAACTTTTTTTATCTAGACTTGTATCTAGACTCTAGATATATACAGTATACAGAACACATTTTCCGGATGTTTTTTGGTACCTTCACACTTGATTGTCAGGCTTCCTTTTCACACCTTTCTGTACCAGCTGCATCAGACGTTAAGAACACACTATGCAGTTTTTTGGTACTTTTTGCGATAGAGTGATAATATTTATACAATATACATTAGCATTTTTTTCACTAAGATCAAATACTAGCAAATGCACAGAGCCCTAGCTAGCTAGATAAATATACTGTGGCTTTGGCACTCATGAGTTACGGTCCTGCCCCCTTACTCATAATGAAAAGTGATATATTCTGAGTCCAGCCATTGTGCATCCCATGTTTATATCAATTTACATACATATTGCAAGATAAGCAAATTGTGCTCCATGAAACCTCCTTATTTTTATATGATTTTGAAATACTTCACCAGTCCAGCTTTGTATTCATGAATCAAGTTACCAAATCATTGAAAATTAAACAGAGATTTACAAGCACATCACTGGGACAAATTTTCCTTACATTATCATAGTAGGGGTAATGCAACTGAACATGCATTCAATTTTCAAGGTGGAAAAGACCACAGCTGCAGTTAGGAGAGTTTATTCTGCTGTGCAAGCATCTGAATGTCATACTATTACTAAGAAACATTTCAAATATGAAGAATAAAAATACTTTTCTGTCCACTGTGTCAATTGTAAAGTCTAGATATTTTTTGACATCAGACAAAAGCTAGAATTTCTAAGAGAAGCAAGGTCATTTTGATAGGATATATCTCTTTGGTTTTTTTACTTTTCCCCCAATTTTCACCTCGCCAGCTGCCAGGATCTCCTTCCACCTATCCAAGCCCTTGTGCCTGTCGCAGGAGTTCATTGGCGGTCCTGCCCACCACCAGCCTTTGCTCTACAACCTCTATGGCCACCCCCAACCATAACCCATGGCTTGTCCCCCATGGGCAGAACCCACTGGTTCCCCAAGCCAGGAGGAAATACTTTGCTCAATGGTTGGGGCCCATGAGGAGGGGGCCGGTGAGGTGCTGGAAGAGTCAAAGTGACCCTGCTGTGGTATGGGGGGGGTGACTTCATCTGCCTGGTACTGCTGGGGGTATTTTTGTCCCCCACTAGGCCCTCTTCTTATTCCACCCCAGGATGTGGTCCTGAGAGGTGATCCAGCAATCAGACTGTCAGAGCCATTGGAAGGATATGTAAGCCACACCCCTCCTTCAGTGCTCACCTGCCTGCCCCTACTCTGGGTGGGTGATGACTCCATGTCACCTGCCGGATGAGTGGGTACATGCCAACATGAGGTCACCCCAGCGGGACTTTTTTTTCCCACACAACACCCCCCTCCCCCTTGGTCATCGGGGGCAGTCATGCAGTGAAGGAGGTGCCCTCCTTCCCTGAGGCACCAGACATCCCAGATTCACAGTTCAAACATGGGTCTTCTGGATGGCAAGCAGTAGCTGTGCTGCTATGCTAGCAGACCAGCTCAGGATATACTGTATCTCTTATAATGTGTTTCATTAATGTTGATGTTATCTGATATTAGTTTAAAGTGGGGAATCAAAAATGTAGCCCAGGTATACATTAACAATTTTTTAAAGTTTCCTATATTAACAACTGCAATAAACATAGCCTGGTTCTTTTATCATTTTAAATCAGCCAGGTGTTCAGTTAATTAGTTACAGTAGGTTTGCAGTAATGCCATTACAGTAACAGGCAGGCTGCATTTTAAACCTCAAAACTGCAAACTGGAAAGCATGCGCTTTCAGCTAGGCTTACAGCCATCTTTAATTATTGTAGTTTATGAATGACATGAATGCATATTAGGCAAATAATTTATTTCTCTGCATCCTATTTAAATTCTTCTACAAAACAGTTAAACATGGTCTGAGCAATTTTTTCTTTGCCAGCTCTTTTCTGATAATTTGCGAATGATAGATTGTCACACCATTGCCCTTCTCAGAGTGTGGGATCTTAGCTGGGTGGACATGGATAACAGATGCAAGTGATAGCAGTGGAGGGGGTACTCAGAAGGCTCGGGAGCCTGACAGTGAACAAGTCAAAATGCTGACATTATCTGCACCCTAGGGGGCTATGGGGAGTTGCACAGTTCCTGGTGGAACCACTAACTGATCTCTTTAGATTCCGGCAGATTGGAGGGAGGCCAATATGGTCCAGCTCTGCAAAAGTGGGAGCAGAAAGGACACAGGGAATTAAAGATCTGTCAGCCTAACCTGGATCCTGGGGAAACTGCTTGAAACCATTATAAAAGAGCTTGTAATGGAATGGCTGGAGGCCATTTGGGTCCAGGACATGAGGCTGCATGGGTCTGTATCAGGCAGATTATGTCAGGTGAACTTAATAAACATCTTTGATTGTGTCACGAGGACAGTCACTAAGGGCCAAACAGTAGATGTACTACTGTATATCTGGACTTTTATCATGGCCTTTAACTCTGTGCCCCATAGGAGACCGATTAAAAAGCTGAGGCATCTGGGGATAGAAGACACACTAACCAAGTGGATAAGTAAAAGGTTGGGGAGAATATAGAGGGTACTTGTCACTGAGAAATATTCAGAGGTTAGAGAGATCAATAGTGGGGTACCACAGTAGTCATTTCGAGGGCCAATCCTTTTCAATATATTGAGCTGGGATGTAGGAATATAGGAGAGGGAATCCAGGGTAAAATCAATGTCTTTGCAGGAGATACAAAAAATTGGTGGGACGGTAAACACCGTACAGGGAAATTTGGGAATGAAAATGGAGCAGGACAGACTGAAAAGGTGGCCCAAGACATAGAAACTCAAATTTAACACCACAATATGTAAATCAAGGCATACTAATATAAGCAATCCAAAACAGAGTGCTGATTTGGGAGAGTAAGGGCTGAGCAGATGTTGGAGAAAAGGGACCTGGAGATTATTATTAATGCCAGTCTAAGTCCCATGCCCAATGCCATAAGGCTACAGGGAAAGCACATTGTATACTGGAGTGCATACAGAGGGGGGTTGCTAACAGAAGGAAGGTGAGGATTCTGCCCCTGTACAGATCCTGTTGAGACCTCACCTGGAACAATGAGTACAGTTCTGGAGCCCCCACCTGAAGAAGGGTGGGGACTTATTGGAAGCAGTTCAGAGGAGGGCCATAAAGATGGCTCAGGAGCAACACAGGATGATGTATGAGGTGAGACCAAAGAGTCTTAGTATATACATACTAGAGGCAAGGAGTGAGAAGGGGACATGACAGAAACATTTAATTACCTAAGGGGAATTAGTAAAATGGATAGCGGTGCCTTGTTCACAAGAAGCAAGGGCAAGGTAACAAGAGGCCATGGATGGAAACTTGTGAGGGAAGCTTCAGAAGGGATGTCAAAAAGTTCTTTGTCATAGAAAGGCTGGTGGAAAACTGGAATGCATTGCTAGAAAAAGCAGTCAGCATGAGGTCCACCCGTGTCAGACACAGTTGAGGTAGGCACAGGGGAATGGCCCAGATCAGAGGAGAGAGGAAGGGCGGACAGTCAAAGAAAGGGATAAATGCACTATTGAGGGGTGTTAAAATACAGTCAGAGCCATTTGTAGACTAGATTTCATCAAGCATTAGGCTGGGTGAGAATGCAGGCAAGTACTGGGCAGACTCAATTGGCCATTGACCTTTATTCTGTTGTCAACATCTATGTGTCTATGACTTTGGGACAATAAAAGAATTGGTGTTTACATTGTTATTGTTTAAAAGAGTATGCTCTGCCTCCTTAGACCATCACTTAAGTCTCTGATACCAGAGCAGTTAAAACAGTTCACACAGCAATTAGCAGAAAGGGGGCCAGAAAGGGGGAGCTAGTGGTTGTGGGGATCTCAATCTGCTAGGCATAGACTGGGACATTCCAGCAGCAAACAGCACCAGAAGTTAGGCTGTGCTAGATATGTTGCAGGACTGCCTGCTGGTGTAGCTGGTCTGGGAATCTACAAGACAGGCTGCCATTCTTGCTGTGGTACTCACCAACTTGGATATGGTTGGCAGAGTTCTGGTTGTGGAACCACAAGGGTCCAGGCAGTGACCATAACACCATACAAACTGGCCCTGAATATCAGTATACTCTTGTCAAAGGATGTGTTCTGAATTTCTGATGAGAAGATTTTAGTCAGATGAGGGAAGTAATCAATGGTAAGATTGGTTGGAGTGGACAAAATCAGATGGGTAGAGGAGAGGTGGGGAGAGTTTAAAGGAGCTATTCTCAAAGCAACCAAACAATACTTGGGAGCAGTTACCAAGGGTAATAGGTGCAAGAGAACAATTTGGTTCTTTGAGAAGGTCAGGGAGGCAGTAAGGGCCAAAAAGGGGCCCCCAAAGGAGTCAACGACAGCATTAAAAGGTTGCTAGGCAGCTTGGTAAAGCTGAGGTTGACAATAGCTGAAAAGCAGTAAGACAAAAAGAAAAACACAATAAGGAATAAAGGTATAAGTACAGGCAGCCTAGTAATACAGGAAAGCCTTTAGAAGGCTGCAAAGTTCTGTCTCCTTGTATGACTAGCAGTAGGACCCATTTGGCCTATCTTCCTCATCCTCCAAGGGATGGCAGCATTAAAGGGAAGCAAGGCTCAGCTGCAGCTGAGTGCCCAGTTTACCCTTTGACTGGGGCAGCAAGCCACTGAAAGGACCCTAGCTGGCGTAGGAGCAGGAGTTCCCACAGAAGGCTAAGAGCCTCAACAAATGCGCAAGAGCCCAAAAAACACAAGGCGGAACAGAAGAGAGTGACTGAATGCAGTGCACAGAAGGAGAGAGGAGCTAGCAGGGACATGGAACTGAGTAGGAACACCTGGAGGCAGCCACAAAGCCACCAGGTAAGGGAAAGTGAAGCAGGAGGGAAGCAAGCAGCCACACAGTGGCAGAGAAAACTCTCAGTGTTCAAAGGATGCTTGGACGTGCATTTATATGCCGCTGAGAGGGGGACATGTTGTATATCACCCACTGTCCCACTGAACTGCAGGCAAAAGCCTTTAAATCACCATTATTGTTTGTGTACAAGTACCGTGTATGTATATATATATATATGTATATATATATATATATATATATATTTGTTAAACTTTTTATTAACATTTTTTATACAGCACAATTAACATATGAGGAACATACAGCAGGTAACAAACAACTACATTTTGATTCTGAAATTCAGCAGTGGCATGAGAGGACTCATATGGTAAGTCATTTAATGAAACAATATCCTGCACAATCTAGAACTAGACCACTAATATTAAAAGAAGTTATGCTGATTAAACAGACAATCAATGCTCATGTTGTTTTACCTCTTAGAAAGGGTACGTCCATCTGGGGGGTGTAGCCTCATCTCATTTGTCAGAGTATAGTGGAAAGAAGGGATAGAATCAAAAAAAAGGGGGGTGGATCATGGAGGGGTCCATGCCCTTACCCATACTGTGGAAGCTAATGGGACCCTGAATCCTAACTGGGAAAAGCTGACCTAGCATAAACATGAAGGAGCTGGGGGGGGATGTTGTGGGTAAGTGGGGTTTGATGTAGGGGTTAGTTTCAGATACATTAGAAAAGGGGTCCAGGTGGTGTAGTAGGAGGTCATATCTCTGGCTACTAGTTGTTAGACAGCCCTTCAAAAGTATTTTGCAGCTCTACTACAGTAGAAGAGTCTGGGCACCACTGGCATTTATAGAGAAGCAGCTTGGCCTCTGTGCCAATGACCGTAACTCATTTATCCTTGAATCTTTAGGGTTTCTGCATCGTCTGTCATCCCTAAGAGGAAGAGATTTGTATTATTACTATTTTCTTGTGTGTTGCATCCCATGTATATTGTGTCTTGTTCCTTGTTAACAAACCCAGGCCCACCTCGAAAATGAGCTTGCTCAACAGTGATCGCCTGGTTAAATAAAGACTTTGATTGATTGATTGATTGATTGACTGAAGAGCTGGGGACAGTATACCAAGAGCTTATGGAGGACTTCAGTGCAGAGACTGTGAACCCCCTTCTGAAAGGTTTGTGGGGCAGAACAAGCCTACTAAATATGCAACAGGTCTCCTTCGAGTGCAGCACATCTCCAAAAGCCATCTGTGGGGGTGCACTTTAGGGCATGAAGGACTGTAGGGGTTCGGTACCAACAGTGCAGTACTTTGTTTTGTATCAAATGGCTACGTTTATCCCTGCATGTAGTGTAAGCCCCTACCCAGCAAGCAGACCATGCCTCTTCTATAATGTGGTTACTCAGTGACTTAACTCATTTGTCTTTAGCTTTTCCTGTTTGATCCAGTATGAAGGCCCTAACATGCTGGCCCTCCATCTGGGAAGTGCCAGCCAGTGGTATGTGTGTGATCAAGGGGACCGTGGATGATTGGGAGTGAGAAGCTTAAGTATAGGTATGAGTGCATTCCTCAGTTGGAGGTACTGCCAAAAATCTTGCTAGGGAAGTTGGAAGTGGGCTAGCAATACAGAGAAACTGTACACAGTATGGCAGTCAGGGCCTAGGACATCATGACCAAATATATACTTTTGTTTATCTGGAAGGGCCCACTCTGAGTGCTAGATTCTCCCACTGGGTGGTGAGCTCAGGGAGGCACAAGTCAACATGCAGCCATTTACTAAGCTGCTTCCAAGCTTGAAACAAGTATGAAATAGTGTGGTGCTGATGTTGCTGTGCCCGTTTGGAGACTGAAGAGTACAGAAAGACTGCTGGTGAGTAGTTTCCCCACCTCTACTGCTTCCATTTGAAGCCATTATAGGCCACTGGGGTTTTCCCATGAACTACTGGACAGTCTGGGCACTGTAATAAGCCCAGTAGTAGCCCAGAAACCATGGTAACCCCTATCCCCTCGCCATCTTCAGTGCAAGCGGAGTTTGTTTCTGCTATAACGGGCTGGTTTCCCTTTCCATAAAAAACTCACAATTAGGTAATTGATTTCTGTAAACCAATATAGTGGAGGGATGAGAGGGAGGTGGGAGATGACATGGTGTAATTTGGGAGCTGTAACCCTTTTGAGAGCTGCCACCTTCCCTGCCAGAGACAATTGTAACTGATTTCCTCAGTCAAACTCACTGCAATGTCCTGACAGTAAGGGGGCAGGTTTGCCTCCCACATCATAGAAACATTTGGGGCCACTTTCATGACCAGTTAAGTGATTACAGATGGAACCCATTTCAGGACTTCTCCTGGAGCACTGAACTGTGGCGAAGTGACCGGAGCAGCAACATTTCCATTTTGGACTGGTTCCCTTTTCACCCAGATGTCAGCTAGAACAAGTGAAGGAGGCATAGACGGTTGGGTGGTGGTGAAGGAAACAGGGCATTCCCTAGCAGGACAAGGAGAACATCCATGTACAACATAGTCCAATATTCATGAGGACCTATACAGATTTCTTGCTTGTTGTTAAATCTCGTTAGCCAAAGACTATAGCCAAATCAAAGAGGAGAGGAGAGAAGGAACACCCCTGCCTAGTCTCTTTCCAGAGGTCAAAGAGGGGGGAAAGAGTGAAGCTGTTGAGGACCTTGGCTGTGGGTTGATTATATAGGGTCTGTATCCAGAACAGAAATCATGGCTCAAAGCCCATGAAGTGCAGGACTATGAAGAAGCACTCCCACTCCTCCCTGTTAAGAGCCTTTTCAAAATCAATGGCTACAGTCATGGATGGAGTGAGGGTAGCTTTGACTTTGTGGATAACATTGACTATGGGCCTCAGAGGCTCAGGATTTAGCTGGCCAAGGACAAATCTCATCTGCGAGGGTGGAATCAATTCCAAGTGGGTGGTCTTCTGGCACATGGCCAACACCTTGGCAAAGATTTTGACATCCGCATTAAGTAGGTAGATTGACCTGTAGTGAGCAGGTTAAGGAGTCCTTGCTCTTTTTGGGAAGGACCATGATAATAGATTCCCTCATTGTCAGGGAGCAAGTGGGTTGATTAAGAGTCCTCCTAGACTCTTTGGAGTACTGGGCCCACAAATGGGAGGAGAGGTTGCTCTAGCAGTTCTACCGAGAACCCATCCCCACTCAGCAATTTGCTCAAATTCAGCTGCAGTAGGGCCTATTCAACCTTTTGTACTATTAAAAGGGGTTCTAGCCTCACAGTTTGCAAGAGGAGAGCATGGTAATAGTAAGTATTAACAGGAAGGCATCAATATGTTCCATTGAGGGGGAGGGGAGAGTCATATAGGGTCATTATGCAGCTGATCTATCGGGTTGGGTGTAAAAGGTGCCAATAGGGTCTTTAAAGGTGAACAGTTGGCACAAAGGGCCCTACACTCAAGTTTGAGGCTGGTCCCAATGTGCGGTTTGGTGCAATAACGTTTTGGTTTGCTTACTGTCTTACTGTTTGTTGTAGTATAGTAGATTATATCAGACTAATTTTACTTAGCTCTAGGTTGACATCTTATTTTACTACAAATCCCAGAATCCTCTGCAGCTGACATCAGAGCAGTAGGCAGCAGTGGGAGATTCAGCAGCCTATAGTGCATGTTACAGCTTTTATAATCTCCGATTAGATGTTTTCTGGGTCTGCTATTCTCCAGAGGCTCAGTACAGTCCTCTGTGACTGTGCTTAGCCCAGGGAGGACAGAGAGACCAGCAAATAAAAGATCAGAGCTTATATAAACTCTAACATGCACTGCAGGCTACTGAATCTCCCACTGCTGCCTACTGCTCTGATGTCAGCTGTAGGGGATTCTGGGATTTGTAGTAACAGAAGATGTCAAACTAGAACTAAGCACAATACATCTGGTACAATCTATTATACTACAGTAAACAAAAGTAAATCAAAATGTTTTTGCACACAAAGTGCTCAAGTGATCATTGAGACCAGCCCCACACTTGATTGTGGGCCCTTGGTGCTGTTTCCCTTTAAGCCCAGCTATGCAACACTCCATCTGCTGCCTCCGTAGGTGGCAGCTAGAACTTTCCCACCTTTTTTCTCCACCATCCCAGTATTTGTTGTGCAGTCTCAGAATGGCTAACTTGGTCTTTCTTGAAAGGAGGAAGGGAGTTGATCTACATTCTGAGCTGTATGATTTCTTGATTCATGGCCAAGTTGGTGTTGGGGTGGGGTGGGGGACTTGAATTCCACTTAATTTCTTTTCAGGAGAGTTTCAAGGTACAATGGCTCTTTCTCCTGTTGCCTCCTCATTTGGCCACATAACCAAGGATTCTGCCTTGTATAGAGGCTTTTAAGGCCTGCCAGATCATGCCCTCCAAGGCCTTCTGTGTCATTCAGGTGGAAGTATTCTTCTGTCTCCATCTGAATCCAGTATAGAAAGGGTTTAACCAGCAGGAGGAGTGGCTCTAACTCCCAGTAAGAAGGACAGGATACAGAGGGAGTGGTTCAGCATGAGGAAAGGAGTGATGTGGGAACTAATAACCTTCTAAGAGACCTGTGGAGATGTCAACTAGAAGTCAATCCTGCTATAGGACTCATGAGGAGCTGAGTAGCAGAAGTAGTCTTGGTCTCTAGGGTACATAAGGTGCCAAACATCTGACAGACAGAATTTCTGCATGAGCGAGTGCACATCCAGAGAAGCCCTGTTGTGTGCTATGGGGGCATTAACACTATTGAAGTATGAGTTTCTGTGCAAACTCATTGAAAAAGTCTGGGCACTCTGTGTTTGGCCCATATAAATTACCTAGTACCAAAGGCCTCTCCTGGGTGTCCATCAGCACAAGTGGCAATCTTCCATCCTTGTCTGTTGCCTGTTTTTTAAGGGTCCAGTGCAAGGACTTGTGAATCAATATAGAGACCCCCCAATTTTTTGTACTGGAACTGTGCTCCGTATTTCGAGGCCAACCCACTCTCATTTAAGTTTAGCAGTCTCTGCAGAGAGCAGCTTGGTTTCCTGGTGAAATGCTACCTGGGTTTTAAGGAACTTCCTGTGGACAAGGACCTGCTTAGTTTGATGGAAGAGTTAAGCCCTTGCATGTTCCTCCAATGACAAATACAGTAATGTCAGCTATCATAAGGGATCATAGAGAAATAGAGTACTAGGGTGAGCAGTATGATACGCAGGACTTAGCAAACAGGAACATGCGGAGGGAGTCTTTATTTTATTTATTTATTGAAATCTTGGAATAATACCTTTGAGCAACAGCTCTTTACATAGGTTCCACATCAAAAGAAAAACATCAGCATGATAACAATTACAATAACAGGTACATTGCAAGTGTCACCAGGCCTGAATACATCTAGGTAGAGTACAGCAAATGCCGTAGGTTCGCTGAAAAAATAGAGATTAAAATTGAGGTGGGACTAGACACATTGGGATAGGTAAAGGATGGAGCCAAGGGGTTTTAAACGAATACACTCCAAACAGACAATACAATTCATTTAAACAATGCAGTGTGCAAGGTATGCCTGAGTCAGGTAATAGCTAGCTTACTAAGGGCAGGAAGTATAGCAGGTCAAAAGTGGAGGGGGGAGGTGAACGAGGGAAGGGGAAGGAGATAGGTGAGAGGGAAGAACCTGGGAGGAAAGAGATAGGTGGGGATAAGTGGGGAAGGGGTGGCAGAGAGTAAGTGCTGAAAGGGTGATGGTACAGTAGGGTAATGTGGGTAGAGTGTGAGACATAAGGCTCACGTATGGAGCAGGGAGTCAGTCTTAGTGGTAGCAGTCACAAGCAGCCTCAGCGACTAGGCGCTGTCATAGCAAATGTTTGAAGGAACCCAGTGTGGTTGTATTTAATGTATCAGATTAGAGTCACCAGCAGGCTTCTTGACAGCCCTTTCCTTCCATACCTAGGAAAGGGATAAGGGGACTAAAGGGGGCATGGCCCCCCAAGTGACACTGGACCAAACTGAGCATCAAACCAGCAGCAGAGAGCTAACTGTTGAGACCAGGTCAAAAAGATAAGCAGAAAATCTGGGAGGCGACAGCCTACTGCTGTAAACTATCATACAGAAGCAGCTCAAGGAACTGCTATTTAGGAGACATGCCTAGTAGTAGTAGGCCCCAGGCCACCCAGGTCTGCCTTCGAGGATATGAACCAGAACCTTTCCCCATTCCCACCCCCTATGAAAATCACACAAATGTGTACACAGGTTTAACAAATTTCATTCAAATACAGCAGTCAACTGTGGGAGCAAGAGGAGAAAGCAAGATCTCCCTTTGCCTCTAAGATACAAGTCTCCAAGCAGTGTAGAGGATCAGTTGAGAGGGGCTAGAAAAGGGCCCCCTCCCCATCACTGCACATGGCATCTCATCTAGAGGTGGATATGTTAGCACTAATGGGATAGAAGTAGTGGGGGCTACAGAGCCAGCTGTACCAGCAATGCCAGGGATCTATCCCAGCTTCATTCATAGCAGGCAATGGGAGCATATCCTCCAGTGGTCTCATTCTAGTAGTAAGCAAGCATGTCTCCATGGCATTTTGATGGGGAGAATTTCTGTAAAATGGAGTCTCTGCTCTCCTGTCAACCCTACCTTTACTGGTCTCCAGGTGTAGGGGGTGTTTATCTCCGAGGAGAGAGTGTAAGGCAGCAATGCATCCCAGTAATAGGCTGCACTCTCAGATCATCATTATAAAAGTGGAGGAGACCATAGCCATCTCCTGTCCAGCTGCCGCTGTTGCTGCCTGAGAGGGTCTAGGCTCCAACAGGGGCAGACCCAGGTGTTCTAGGGCTGAGTAAACATAGCAAGTTAGGAAGTCCTTGTTAACCCCCTAACTCTCCTTTGTGTTGTGCTTCAGTCTTCTCTCTCTGAGATTGTGGCTAACTGGAGGGGGCAACAGCAACCTCCCTTGATTCTGGGCCATGTTGGAGTCAATTAGGGGAGAAGAGGTTGCTGTCACCCGCTCTAATCTCAGCTAGAAGGGGGAGAGATGGGCCATGTGCATGTCCTACAGTGTATACCTTAACCCCGACTAGATGCTAAGAGACAAGGATAGGGAAAGAACCCTCCGCCAGACACTGCTTAATAAGGTTGGATGGAGCAATGGAGAGGAAACCTCGGCACTCACCATCCAGCAATAAGAGGAGAACAGGCAGGTGTACAAACACTGGAGTACAGACCTCCAACATTTCGCTCCTTTTCTGGGCTTTCTCAAGATAATCATTACCTTGTGAAAGCTCCAGAAAAGGAGTTAAATGCTGGAGGTTTGTGCTCCAGTGTTTGTATATCTGCTTATTCTACTTATTTCTTAATAAAGTACCACATCATTTGTACTGCAATACAGCATATTTCAACAACTTTTGTTTGTGGATGTTGAGTGCCAAGGTTTTCTGTTCATCGCTCCATTGTGACTTCTTTTACCTCTGACACCAGGTCTCAGGCAGTAACTCTGGTTGTGCTACAGTCCTGAATCAATAAGGTAGATTCCATTCTGACTGAACCCTAGTCCAAACTACTTAGCTCATAGCATTAACCATTGTCCCTTTTTATACCAAAATGTATTGCAAGGTCCAAAAGCCTGTAGAATGTACTCTGGTAGAGGAGCTGCTGCATGAGTGTTGTGTAGTCCATGGCCAGAGGCATTCTGCAGGTGCTGGTAGTGGGACTGGTAGAAGGATGGGATCAAAGAGATCCTGAGTGCCAGGATGGGGGGAGGCAACTTGGATGACTAGGTCTCACATACACAACCACACTGTGGTGGAGCAAGGGACAGAATTAGGGCAGTAGTATCCTCAGCAAACTGTCAAAACATTGCTGCCCTGTGTGCCATGTAAGCACTTTGCTGGAGAGGATATGTTGGCCTCCTCCCATCCAGTGAAGGGAAGAGAACATACTCCCAGACCAGGGAGGTTTACAGTGGTCAGGAGGGCAACTGCTGCTACCCCTAGAGTGGCACCACAGCAGCAGGTCCAATGTAGGATATCAGGCCACACTGCCCATGCAGATCCTCTACCCTACCGCCTCGATCTACCCCTAAACAAATCAGAACAGTAAAGTAAAGTACATATTTCTTAAAGCAGCAGTATTTGTACCTCAGCAAAAAAAATTTCACCATATAGTTGTTTTGCAAAAATGTATTTCTGACATCGTAGATACATTCTTGGTGTAGTTTTAGTTTCGGCAGATATTTCTAAAACAGCTTTTACAGTATATCTAATAATTACTTGTGTCATTAAAGATGGCAGCCACTTGCAATTTTTAAAAATCTCTGCTGTTGAAGCAACCTGTTGAATGCATATACAACTAAATTCATACTGTGGATGTATTATAATGGTTCTCATGCTTCTGATGGTAAACAGCACAGCACAGCATGAAGATAATGAATTTTTTATGGCTTGCATGGCATGGGATCAGTAACTTTGAAAACATTTCCAAATCCCATATCTTAGTCCAGGAATGAAAGAAAACAAAATCAATCAATCAATCAAAATCTTTATTTATCCAGGCGAACATTGTTGAGCAAGCTCATTTTCAAGATGGACCTGGTTAAGAATGGGCCAAGTAGTAACGTACATATAAAATATTTACAATGTGCACAATAGTACAAATAGATAACAAAAATACAAATAAGTACTCAATATAACAACAAACATTACAACTTAATGGGATCATCATTGGGTAAAGTGGTCAGTAGCCCAACAGGAGAGCTGGCGCAAGAAGTTAAGAAGGGAGTGTAAACACATGGTATTACATAAGTTACAGTTGAGACATAAGGATAAGTGTTCTATAGCCAGAAAAATAAGTGAATACAGTTCCTTCTAAGCACATTTAGGCAGAAGATCAGATTTAAATTTGGTTTAGAAGGAACACAGAGGTGGACTAGGAGAACCAATCAGAAACCAGCGACAAAGAGCACTCACATTCCAATTGGACGAAGGCTGTTGCCATGTCTAGCTGGTGAAGGATCCAGGCTTGTAGTCTACAGAGGTGGCTAAAGCAGCACCGAACACCTGGTGACTAAGCTTTCCTGTGCTTGTGGGACAGGGAACCCATAGGAGTCTTGTATAAGGCAAGGAGGAGGAGGAGAAGGAGTCCAGGACTGACGGCACCAACGGAGAGGTAGAACAGCAAGGCAAGGAGTGTAGTTCCTTTGGCACCTAAAATTTCAGCTCAAGTACAAATTTACAGAAGGAAGTGTAATCACCTCGAGTCCATACTCTAGCACACTAAGCAATGTAAAATATGGGTCATGCAGTCAGTCAAATTAGTGATTCTATCATGTTAGACCAGGTACAGTGGTCAGATTTTTGCAGGATTTAGTGAGAGCACTGGGACAGACTATAGGAGCCAATCGGAAGCCAGAGCCGAGGAGCGCTCATCTTCCGATTGGTTAGCGGCTTTAGCCGTGCTTTGCTGGAGGGTAATCCGGGCTTAGGTTCTCGGGAGGCAGCTAAGGAGGCATTGACCACCCGAAGACCAAGAATCCCATGCTTATGGGCAGGGAACACCTGTAATGCTTGAAAAGGAAAATGGATATATTGATGTTTTTGCCAAGACAAAAAAAATTGCTAAAAAACATATAGAGAGACTAACAAATACTGCTGCTTTAAGATATATGATAAATATTTTTAGATAGACATCACGGTGCTATCTATTGGTCCTACATGGTCCTTTGAGTACGTGGCTACCCGAGGGGGCATCGGGGTGGGATTCGGGTACTCCTGCTCTATCGTCTCCTGGAAACAAGATGAGGACTTTTACAGGAAATCGAGAGCTCATTGCCTGCTTATGTTGAGTCCCAGGTGGTTAATCTTGGGGATCTAATGCCTGGGTCGGGTGACGGCTCTCACGATTTGGGGAAGATCTCCAAAGACATGGAGGCCCCTGGACCTGAAGCAAAATGTTATAACAGCGATGCACTCGGGTAGCCACACACTGGACCTTGTTTTTTCATCTAGTTGAGATATTACTGACCTCAGAGTTGATCCGGTGGTTTGGTCAGACCATAGCACCATGGGGTTCACGTTCAGGGCCCCCCTCAATGGTCCTGCCCCTGTTGAGATGGTCTGGTACCACCCTTTAAGAGGGGTATCCTCTGAAGGACTGTTGGCAGTGCTGGACCTATAGGGTGTTAGGGTGGCATGTGCGGTTAGGATGGAGGAGGCGGTGGTAGCCTGTAATGGGGCTGTCACTGCAGCTTTCGACTCAGTCACACCCATTTGTATCCACCCCCTTTCTACTCACCAGAGACCTCCCTGGTATGATGAGGATCTCTCTAGTTTAAAGACCACGGGGTGGAGGTTAGAGAGGTGCTGGAGGAGACCTGGTCTTATGGAGGACAAATTGGCCCTCAAGTTGCACTATGTCGACTACCAGGGGACAATCTCCCTGAAAAACGCAGAGTTTTTGGCTAGGGAGATTGTTGTGGCAAGGAACAGACCGGCTCAGTTCTTCCACACCCTGCCTGTCTCCATGTTGGGGGGGGGCCAGTTCTAGCACTAGGTGTGAGGAGCTTGCTCTGTTCTTTGCTAACAAGGTGTCTTCTATCAGGGCTGAGGTCTCGTCTGGCGTCTCTCGAAAGGGTGATAGTGTTCAGTCTGGGCTGTACCAGAGCACTCCTCCTGTCTGGGATGAGTTTGAGCTGGTTGGGGTGGATGAGGTGGTTGGGATAATCTCAAAGTAGCAACCAACACAATGTGATCTGGACCCAGGTCCGACCCACCTTTTGGTTGTCTGCTTGGGCCTGCTTGGACCTGTGGTTGCTGAGGTCATCCATAGTTCACTGAGGAGTGGGATCTTTCCATTGGTCTTGAAAGAGGCTTTGGTCAGACCCCTACTGAAGAAGCCCTCTTTGGACCCGGACTGTCTCAGCAACTACAGGCTGGTCTCGAACCTCCCATTCTTAGGGAAGGTTATAGAAAAGGTGGTGGCCATTCAGCTAGAGAGATGTCGTGCCTCTTCATCCATCTATGAGTATTTCCAGTCTGGGTTTCATACGGGCCATAGTACAGAGACTGCCCTGGTGAGGGTGCTTAATGATCTTCTGATGGCGAGGGACAGGAGAAACCGTACCATCTTGGTCCTACTGGACCTCTCTGTGGCGTTTGACACCGTGGACTATGAGGTGTTACTTGACTGCCTGCAGTTCTGGTGTGGCCTGTCTGATACTGTCATCAACTTGTTTAGGTCATACCTGACAGGCAGAGTGCAAAGGGTGATGATGGGACTCTTCTCATCTAACCTGAAGCCTCTGAGCTGTGGGGTGCTGCAAGGTTCAGTCTTGTTGCCTCTGTTGTTCATGGTGTATATGTTGTCATTAGGAGACATTATCAGGTAGTACGGGCTGGGTTTTAACTGTTATGCAGATGATACCCAGCTGTACTTGTCCTGTGCGTCCGACACCCAGATGGTGGCCTCTGTATTTAACAGTTGCCTTGAGGAAATCCAGACATGGATGACTCAAAACTGGCTCAGGCTTAACCCAGGCAAGACTGAGGTACTTGTTAATCCAGGTCACTGGGGTGGAGGGGGAGTGGGGGATTACCCTCTGGTCTTGTGTGGGGTGGTCCCCTTACCCTGTCTATATCATTGAAGGATCTGGGCATGATCCTAGACGATGGCCTGACCTTGGATGCCCAAGTGTCGGCCGTGGTCAAAAGTGGATTTTACCATCTGAGGAATATCATCCAGATCCAAACCTTGATCCCATCTGAGGATTTGCCCACACTGGTACATGCTTTTTTCACTTCCAGGCTGGATTACTGTAATGCTCTATACCTAGGGTTATCTGGAGGTAACCTCTGCAGGCTGCAGCTGGTGTAGAACGCAGCGGTGAGATTATTGACAGGAGTAAGAAAATACAATCATATTACTCCTTGTCCCCTCCTGTCCCCCCAGGCTCTCCGTTCTGCCGGGAAGACCTCCTTCGAGTTCCTAGGGCTAGGTTGTGGCACTCTGGGGATAGGGCATTCTCGGTGGCCACGCCTACCCTATGGAATTCATTGTCTGGATATCTGAGGGAGGATCCCTCAGTGGAAGCCTTTAAGAAAGGGTTAAAAACTTGTCTGTTCCAACAAGCTTTTGTTTGATTTATTCTGATTTTAACTAGGATAGATAGATTATTATGTTACTCCAAGCTATAGTGGTTTAGGTATTCTGTATTTTATTGTATTGGTTTTATTGCACCATGCCCAGAGTCTAAGGAAATGGGTGTTTTAAAAATAAAGTATCTATCTATTTTTATATTATACGTATTTATCCAGTCCTATAGTAACTGCAACTTTATGGCATAGCATGTTGCAGTACAAGTACTACATCTGGGGCTTGCAAGCTGCTGAACTGTCCTACACTGTTAACCTGTATCATTGTGGTGTTGTAAGTCAACATGTACTTTTGCATTCAGATTCTACTGTCTCTTCACAGCTTTTTTGGCTCACTTGGAGAGTGTGCTGAGTGATGGTTTCCTGCAATACAATAAGCAGTTCGATATATACATTTTAGAAATAGTAGCTTACAATGTTCTTGCACATTTTTGTATAGATTTTCTTTGTACGCAATCACTGCCCTCTTTCATTTACACTAATAAATAAAAAAGGCCAGTCCCTGCTTTTACCATCATAGACTAAAACTTTAAAAATGTGCTCAGTCTGAATGAATAGATGTTTATTATGTACTCATGCAGTTAATGTACAGTATTTTACATTCATAAATTGTAAAAGTTCTCATTCTGTAATTATCTATAATCCCTCCCAGTGTGAAACAGTGAGCTGTGCTATGCAAATAGGGGTTTGTCTTGTTGCATCACAGTCCATTAAAGGTTCAGCAGCTGCATGAACTTTGTGATGACGGTCAGCTCATTAACTTTGTCCATCAACTGAGTAGAACAACATTTGGTGAACGGATGGGTTTTCATAAACCACTAATGAACTTTCCTCAAAGTTAATGAGTTAATGGTTTTCACTTCACAGGGGTAAGCAGCTGTACTTTCAGTGTTCATGTTAACTAAAGATTTGTTTGTGCTATGGTTCTAAAATTGTACTTTGATATGTCTGCAACCTCAGCTCTTGGAATGAATAACGCTACTGCTCATTGGTATTGCTTCACACGTAAGTCATAGACTCTGAATTATCCACATACTCTTCTATTTTATAGTGTAATGCTCCAAATAAACAATCTTGTGACTTGGATGAATCAACATTTCTCCCAAATTGCAGGACTGTTACTGGATATTTACTGAGTTGGGTAAGTATTGAAATTTTGCATAAATCTATGTGTAACATCTCCTTAAACTGTGTGGGACAGGCTGAAACAAGAGCAGTGTCAGAAACACACAATTTGTTTATGTGCAATAGTTCACAGTACATTCAATACAGATGTAACACCCCCTTGACTCACCTCTGGCTGTTCTGGGGCCCTCGCCTTCGGGGGAGGGTGGCCGTGGCTTGGATAGGTAGGTGAAAAGTGGCACGGTGCCTCCACCTGAGGAAGTGATAGGGAATACCTGTAGACTAATTGCAGGTTACCACTCCCTAGGAAAATATGTTAGCTGACCCTCAAACAGTTCCCCACACATCCTGACAATATCCCCCTTCTGTATAGGACACTCTACAGCAGCAATTAACATGAACACAAAAGTATTTTATTTGTAAGGGAAGGGGAAAGGGGGAAATAAAACAGCAACAATAATAAAAACTGGCTAAACAAATCTGTTCCAAACAATTCCTCGCTCTTTAAATAGACAATTTTAGGGTTGCTCACCCCTCTCCCTCATGTCTCTGGACCCCTATCAACCTATTCTGGGGGTAGAAAGCACAGGGGGAGCCTGTGTGCCACTGCCATGGTGGTCTGAAAATGAAAATTAAATACAGCGTATGCACAGACTGCCGCCTCACACATTCATGAGGAAACCTTGCAGTGATTCCACAGCTTCACTCCTCTGGCCCCTTTTTAAAGGGAAAAGCAATACAGGGCCCAGATGGAGATTCACTGGGCACAGTGGACCCGGGACGTATGGCGGTAAGGACGAGGGAAAAAATGGGAGGCAAATAAAGGGAACCCCAACATGGGGGGCTTGCACACTCCCCTTGCCAAAATGTTTGGTGTCCCAACAAGCCATTGAACCCCAACAGTATGGTCAATATGCATGTTCAACACATTTCTGACTAGACACCTGATTCCTCTCTAGCAAAGCAGATAATCAACCCTCAAACATTCAGAACAGAATTAGAATAACATTGCCTAACTAGACATCAAATGCTATTAAAAGGTCACACTTGTAATAGAACCCCACGTTTTCTGACATCAAACTTTACCTCAGAGCAGTACCTGGAGACAATGGGAAGGGCATGCACTCTAGATACAATATGTTTATGGGTGACATGCAAGGGGATGTCAGTGGAGGCACCCAGAATATCATAGGTGAACTTTATAATGAGTTTGTGCTACTTTTCACACCGTCTAGGCAGTGCTGTGTCTGCGGCTATCATTTCACTTGGGACAAGAGGTACTTCTCCCAGTCCTGGCTCCACTGGCAGCTCAGAAACATTGTCTGGTAAATCACTATTATCGGGAACTTGCTCCCCAGGGCCCAGGTCAGCTGCATTGTCCATGCCAATGTCTATCTCTTGTTTGGGTACTGGGGTACTGGGCCCTCTCATCGGGTAAAGGGTACTGGGATTCAAAATTGACCATGTTTCCATAGGAACAGTGCTAGTGGAGGGCTATGAATGCCTACAGTCCATTTTCCACTGATCCAAATCTTAGCTTGTCTGTGGCACACACTCCCAATATGACATATCTTTGCTTCACTCAGAAGGATCTGTGTCAATTGAATCAGGATCTGATACAGGCCACTCGGGAGGCTGAGCTGGACCAGTATTCAGGTTCAAGGTGATCCTCCCGGGAGGCACAGACAAAACAGTACCTCTTCTTGCAGGCCACTCAGAAGGGTCGGTTGGACCAGCATTCAGGTTCAAAGTGGTCCTTCTGGGAGGCTGGGATGAAACAATGCATTTGTCTTGCTTTTGTACAGTCTGGCACCTTGTTCTTGGCTCTCTCACAACAGGAGTCCCAGTGTCAGGGGCTGGGTCAGGGTCAGGGACAATTTCACTGATGGGGAGCAGGTGATTCCTGTGTACTGTCTTCTGTAATCCTCTCCATTGTTCTTGGCAGATTTTGTACACTGGTAAATTGAGTAACTGTTCCACAACTAAACAGACATCATGGTCTTGGATCTTATATTTCCCTTGTATGCCTAGAGTTTGGAGCAACACTCAATCCCCCACTTGCAAGACTTGATGCCTCACCCATTTGTCATATCTGTGCTTGTTGCCTTGGTTGGCCTCAGCTGCTGCCAGGTGGTAGGTTTTCTGTAACTGTTCCCTGAGCTTGCCAGTGTATTCAAGATATGACTCCTCTGAGGTGCCGTCAGGCGACACGCCAAAGCAGAGGTCTACATCAGCCTGGCTTCATGCTTGAACATAGTGAAAAATGGGGATCTCTGCATGGTGTCATTCTGTGTACAATTGTAGGCATGCATAGGGTAAACGACCTTTTGGCTCCAATTAGCCTTGTCGGTGGTGTCCAGGGTACTCAACATGTCAAGAAGAATCCTTTTAAAATGTTCAGGCTGTGGGTCCCCCTGGGGTGATAGGGTATCATCCTGGACTTCTTTATGCCATAGGCTGCTAAGAACGCCTTCACCAGCTGACTCTTGAAGTTCCTGTCATGATCAGAATGAATCCACTGTGGTATGTCATAATGATTAACAAACTGTTGTAGGACCTTAACCATGTTACTGGCCTTCTGATCCCTAGTCGGGTAAGGTGGGGCATATCTGGTATAGTGGTCTGTTATGACAAGGATGCTGGACTTGTTTTTTCTATTGGGCTCCAGCGAAAGGATGTCCATACAGATGAGCTGTAAAGGGCCACTGGTTTAGATCAGTGTGGGGGAGTAACTAGTTACTGGTAATTAGAACTGTAATCTGATTGCTTCTCTAGGTAACTAGTAATAGTAAAGGATTACTTTTAAAATAGAGTAATAAGTAACTGTAATGATATAATTTTTTTCCTAAAAGTAACTGGTTACTGTGATACAAATAGAATAAGATATGGGCATCCATCTGTTACCGTTGCTTTAATCCATCAAGGGGTTCCTGTGACTTCATAAACCTCAAGAGTACCATAGGTTCATAGGTTGTACAAGTTCGAGGGCAAAGCCCATAATGAACTCGCTGCCATTATTTCTAATGGCAGAAAATACATTTTCTATCTCCCATATATAGATCAAGTCTATGTTTAAATTGTTCAATAGTTTTACTTGTTACACCTTCAACTGGTAGTGTGTTCAATAATAGTGGAACTCTCTGTGTAATTAAGGTATTCATATGAACAGTCTTACCAGTTTCAATCTGTAGTCTCAATTTATGAGATCTGGTGCTATCTAGGGAAACTTGACTTACCATACAGTTAGACTCAAATACTACTGGGTCCTTAAACACTTTATAGGCCCAGCATAATACACCCCTTATAATTATATAGTCTAATGTGTATAATCCTAGATTTCTTAATCTTTCCTCATACCCCACTGAATAGTGATTTGTCACATTTTTTGTTAGTTTTTTTTGGACTGACTCGAATGTTGATTTATCACCGATGGATGTGGGAGAGCAGAGAGGAGCACAGTATTCCATATTTGTTCATACCAAACTACCCTTCTAGGGCTTCCAGCTCTTTGCCGCTCAAACCGCAGCCTCCAGGCAGTCGGCACTGCAGAAGCCGATGCCCGAGACCACAGGGCCGGACACAGACCACTGAGAACTGAGACCCTCCTAGGGCTCCCAGCTCTTCGCCGCTCGAACCGTGGTCACTGGGTGGTCAGCGCTGCAGAAGCCAACGCCCCCGAGACCACAGGGCCAGACACAGACCGCTGAGAGCCGAGACCCTTCTAGGGCTCCCAGCTCTGCGCCGCTCGAACTGCGGCCACCAGGTGGTCGGCGCTGCAGAAGCCAACGTCCGAGACCACAGTGCCGGACACAGACCACTGAGAGGTATGGCAAAGCCGCAAACCAATTGGAACGTGAGTGCCTTTCTCCAGGCTTGCTCCGATTGGTCCCTTTTACTCCTCCATTCGTTCCTATCTAGTGGAGCGAAAAGACGCCCTTTTACTTACAAAACAGACTAAAAGCTAATATTTACAATGTTTATTACTGCCCCTAGAATTGTTAAACCTGCAAAGAAAAGCTGTTTTTACTTTGTTAAAGCTACCTAAATTGTGACAGTGATTACAGCCCTTCTTTGACTTTGTAACTGCAGCCAGACTCCCAGGCACCAAGGAAATCACCCCTTTTCAAGTGCAAATTTTATTCACTGGTTTGTGAGACCCTTTTGTCCTCCTCCAGTACTAATTGGACTCCTCTCTCCTTCCCTCTTCAGCCGAGATCCTCTAGGGGCTCCAGCTCTTCATCGCTTTCGAACGCAGCCACCAGGCGGTCAGCGCTGCAAGCCGATGCCGGGACCACAGGGCCAGACACAGACCACTGAGAGGTACGGAAAGCCAAGAAACCAATTGGAGCACGAGCCTTCTCCAGACTCGCTCGATTGGTCGCTTTTACTCCTCCATTCGTTCCTAACTAGTGGAGTGAAAAGGCACTCTTTTACTTACAAAACAGTCTAAAAGCTAATATTTACAATGTTTATTACTGTCTAAACCTGCCTAGAATTGTTAAACCCGCATAGAAAAGCTGTTTCTACTTTGTTAAAGCTACCTAAATTGTGAGAGTGATTACAGCCCTTCTTTGACTTGGTAACTGCAGCCAGACTCCCAGGTGCCAAGGAAATCGCCCCTTTTCAAGTGCAAATTTTATTCACTGGCTTGTGAGACCCTTTTGTCCTCCTCCAGTACTAACTGGACTCCTTTCTCCTTCCCTCTTCAGCTGATACCCTCCTAGGGCTCCCAGCTCTTCGCCGCTTGAACTGCGGCCACCGGGCGGTCGGCGCTGCAGAAGCGGACGCCCGAGACCACAGGGCCGGACACAGACCGCTGAGAGGTATGGGAAAGCTGCAAACTTTACGCCCACCCGCTCATCCCCCCTCCCAGCACATTTCTATATAGGCCATCTAGCTGCGCCCATCACTGCCATTGGTCCCTTACTGTCAATCCTTCCCCTTTCTTCTTTTAACTAATTATACAGATCTACTCCCTAGTGAGCCCTGCCAAGACGCTGGCTAGTCCCTTAGCTCAGTCATCTACAGCAACACCAAGGAGTCCTCCTCCTTCCTAAGGATCATTACCTGAATACTTACAATAGCCACCATGGCGGTTTGCCTTCAGTTCTTCAGTATTCTATGTATGTTGCCCATGGTAGGGAACCCCCTAGACTGGACCTACCTTAGCGTTGAAATCTGCCCTGAATCCATTCAATGTGCACATATTAGGTGCATACTTAGCTCTTGCAACACCTCTACACCACTACACCCTCACCAACTTGGGTGGCATATCCGATGTGCTTCAAGCAGTCAAATATTATTCAAAAGGTACCAACTACTCTCCTACAATTACATCTCACCTTGGTACTTCACAGCAAGTGTCCTAAACCATGCAATGGTAGGTCATCATAAGCCTAATAATATGCACACTCAAACTTATTCGGATACTACATCTACTAGGAAAAGGTCAAAAGTCCTCAAAACTTCCTTTGTGGCCTTGAAAAAATTTCTACTCTTATTATTACTATGCTCAGGCAACGTCAAGCTCAATCCTGGACCCATGTTTGACATCACCTCACCATCAGAGCTTCCTAAGATGAAAGGAATTAGCTTCATGCATGTTAATGCATGTAGCCTTATAAAAAAATTTGCCTCCATCCAGACATGGTTCTCCCATACTGACCCAGACGTGTTTGTTATCACAGAGACCTGGCTATGGCCAGCCACCCTTGATAAAGAAATCGGAATACCTAATTACCTACTATTCTAGAGCCAACAGACAAACCAGGGGTGGCGGAATTGCGATATATATCAAGGATAAATTTTCAGTCTCTATAATTGATTCCTACTCGCATGCAAATGCATATGAATGTTTATCCCTAAAAATTGAATTCACTCCTACATCTGCCATCCAAATCATCAGCTGCTACAGACCACCCTCAGCTGGATCTCAGCTCCTGTCCTACCTGTCTTCTATGCTGGACTCTAGTAACGTAGAAACTGTAATACTGGGAGACCTCAACTATGACTGGCTGTCCAGTGCCTCAATACCCCTCAAAACCTTATGTGACTCTCATGGACTCTTACAACTTATCAGTGAACCAATGCGCATTAACAAGAAGAACCCAGCAAACAGCACCCTCCTAGATGTCCTATTGGTAAACAAACCACACCTCTTCTCACATGCTGGTACCTTTCATGCCGATGTCAGTGACCATTGCCTTATTGCTGGTGTGAGAACAAATCAAATACCCAGAACTAACTCAAAATTCTCTACTAAGAGATCAAAAAGGAACTTCAACCCACATGCCTATATTAACGATCTCAAGGGCTCCCCACTTTGGCAGAGTTTTTACCTTGCCAAATTAGTGAATAACGCATACACCATATTCCAAGAAATATTATCACATGCCCTCAATACCCATGCACCACTGGTCAATTCTCGTGTAAAACCTAGAACCCATCGCTGGTTTAACTCTGACCTTAAAGCCGCACTATTAAAAAGGGATAAGCTTTGGAAAAACGCTCGCAAGACACGACTTCCCAAAGACTGGTGTCTCTTCAGATCTGCCAGGAACTCTTGCACAAGGTTAATCAGAGAGACTAAGTCCAAATTCTACCGCACAGAACTAGATGCTGCCTCAACTTGCCCAACCAAATTCTGGTCCACAATAAAAGACCTCTCTGGCCACACACCAGGAAGCACCCTTCCCTAAAAAATCTCCTGTAACAATGTCCTTCTCCACGATAAAAAGGAAATCCTACCAGCATTCAATAACTACTTCATCTCAGCTGGACTAGCCTTCGATAACTCGTCTGCCTGCAACCTGCGCTCTCATATGGATACACTTTTCCTAGAGCCCAACCTAACAGATGCTACCTTCTCATTCTCTCCTGTTACTCTAAAAGAAGTCGAAGAGCTACTTCTTCATTTGGACACCAAGAAAAGCGCAGGGGCGGACTTGCTAGACCCCTACTTCATAAAGGTGGCCTGGCATGTGCTGGCTGTGCCCATCACCCATTTGTTCAACTTGTCACTTTCTCAGGGAACTCTCCCTACCATCTGGAAAACTGCACACATTATTCCACTCTTCAAATCAGGGGATCCCAGTGACCTAAACAATTATAGGCCAATCTCACTTCTTCCCATATTATCTAAACTGCAAGAGAAAATAGTGAATGCCCAGCTCCGAGTCTTCTTGGAAAATACAGACTTTCTAAACCCTTTACAATCAGGCTTCCAAATGAATCACAGTACAGTTACGGCTCTGGCCAAGGTAACAAACGATTGTCAAACCGACCTAGAAAGCAAAAACTTTGCCTGCGCTCTCTTCCTTGACCTAAGCAAGGCCTTTGACACTGTCGATCACTCCTTACTTCTTTCCTGTCTGAAAGCCTTAGGCCTATATTCCACCTCCTACGGATGGTTCCAGGACTATCTGACGAGCAGGCAACAGCAGGTAAAGGCAGAAGGGGAGCTATCACCTTTTAAACCATTATTAAGAGGTGTCCCTCAAGGTTCCATCCTGGGCCCAATACTCTTCTCCATATACATCAACAGCATAGATCGTGGCACAAAAAAAGCCAGTATCCACCTGTTCGCAGATGACACAGTACTTTACATAAGCCGGCCAACACCTGAAGCTGCTTGTGCAGATTTACAACACGACTTCGACATCCTTCAGCATCAGCTACTTAACAAAAAGCTACTCCTGAACGCTAAAAAAACCAAGGCAATGATCCTTTCCCCTGGTATCCTACAGTCTACCCTGACTAGCTGTGCTATACCCCCCATCGCCACCCTACTGGGGGAAAATCTGGAGTTCGTCCCCAAATTTAAATACTTGGGAGTTTGACTTGACCACAAACTCTCCTTTGGGGAACACCTGGAGGACATGATAAAAAAACTAAAACAGAGGCTACGTATTTTTTACCGGATAAACTGTCTCCTGACTCCTGAAGCAAAAAAACAGCTTGTTCAGACAACGTTCATCTCCTTACTAGACTACGCTGACTTCATCTGCAGTCACTGTAATGCCTCTTACCTACACAAGCTGGACGTCTTATACCACAGAGTGTTGCGCTTCATCACCGGCCTTCCATCGTCTGTCCACCATTACTCCTTATACACTGCTGTGGAGTGGTCCTCCCTGCAATACAGATGTAGCAAAAACGCCGCAGTATGGACATTGAAAGCTATTACTGGCAAACTACCACACTATATATCCGAACTACTGCCCCTAAGTGAGCTCTGAAACTACACCCTAAGAAGCTGCTTACTAATCTCTCTTAAGATTCCCAGGACCTGCATGCACCTTGGAAGAGCAGCCATAAGCTTCTCGCTGCCAACTCTTTGGAACGAAATACAAAAGTCAGGAAAACTAAGTACTCCAGTAAGCGTCGCAGTATTCAAGAATTTGTACACAAAAGCAATCAGAGAGATATGCCACTGCTTCCACCAACCTTGATCTAAGTCTTTCTGACCCTCCAAGAATTCTCTGCCTGACCACTGCTCTTTCAAAGGTCCCTGGGCAGTGGCATCCCAGAAGCTGATGCTTGAAACAGCAAGCCAGGACTCAAGTCACCTTGAATCGCAGTAAAGCCGTAAACCCTTTGCAGCATGAGCACTTTTTGCCGTCAACACCCAATCTAGCTCCTCACTCCACCCACCTAATCCCTTTTTTCCTCCTCTTGCCACTACCCCCTCCCCACTATACCATACTAAGACTTCACCACCCTCCAAGAACTCTCTGCCCTATCATCGCTCCTCAAACAGTCACCAAGCAGCGGTGCCCCACAAGCCAAAGCTCAAGACCACAAGCCCAAACTCAAGCCACCTTGAATCGCGGTAAAGCCATGTGCCCATCACAGCACTAGCACCTGCCATGTACAACCAATCTGGATTCTTACTCTATCTACCCCATTCCTCACTTCCGCCTCTCACCACTACCCACTATGCAAAACTGCCCCCCAGATCTCCATGGGAAGACGCCCCAAGATCTACAGCCACCTCTGGTACCCTATTTCTTGAAACTCTGTAGCTTTCGATTCTCTTACCTATCCCACCACCTGTCAAGCATAAAAATAACAGTTATACCATCAGGCACACACCGTATCACAGTCTCTACTGCCCCTATCAGCTTACTTTCTTCTGGTCTAGCAATATGTACTCCAATACTGCCTGCACTTCTATGTGTTTATTGTATATAATGTCTCTCCTTATTTCCCTGACCCTACTGTTTTTCACTGTTGATATTGTTATCTTTTTTGTTTGTTTCTCATACTGTTACAATGCCTGTATATCTGTATGACTATGTATAATTGTTTATGACTTGTGCAACGCAGGTCCACCTTGCAAATGAGCTTGCTCAACAGTGTCTGCCTGGATAAATAAAGATTTTGATTGATTGATTGATTGATTGATTAATTGAGTATATAGTGGAACAATGACCCTTGGGTCACGACTCTTGATATGCTTAAAGATACATCTGAGTATCCCATGACATATTTTAGTGGTTTTCTTTATATGTGTTCCAAATTTCAAATTGTTAGTACTAGTAACATGAGATCTTGTTCAGCTATTGTGACTTGTAAAAGGACATTATTAATGGTATAATCAGCCTGTTTATTATTTTTCCCCAGACGCATTACTTTACATTTGGTTATATTAAGTACCATCTTATTTTCAGTTGCCCAAATTAATAAGTTGTCTAAATTCCCCTGTAAAGATTTGATGGATGTATCATTATTGACAATGCAACCCAACTTGCTGTCATCAGCATATTTCTGGCTCCTATACTCCATTGTATGTCTGAGACTTGAGACCGTGATATTAAACAATGTTGGTCCCAGCACCGAGCCCTGTGGTACACCACTGGTTACGTTACCCCAGTTAGACATATCTTTCTAGGATAACCCTCTATTGTCTGTTCACTAATTACAGTGCTAGTAGGCATGGCCGCAATGGGAAGGGGGATGAGGTACACAATCCTCAATCAGGTCACTGAGTAAGTCATAGCAGTTCTGAGTGTGTATTTAAAAACCTTCAGCCCTTCTGCCCCTTTTAGATACCTTGGTACTCTGTATTTGGTACACTCTTCCTCAGCATGATCGGGCTCAAACTCATCCCTAGCCCTTTTCCTACTTGTTGTATTCTCAGTGTTAGTTACAGTCACATGGGTACTCAGTGGTATTGTTACAGGTACTGATTGTTGCTGAAAGCTGCCTACCGATAGTATAGGCCCTGAAATATCAGACTCAGATACTACTGTCAAGGTATAACCCACCATCATATTACTATCAGTATGTTTAAATTGGTCACTTTGACAAGTGTTTTTAAATCTAGTGGTCCTCTCTTTCTCACTTTCCTCTAAATAGGATAGCCTTGTAGTAAACAGACTTATTTCCTGCATCATGTCTTTATTTTGTGTGCATTTTGTACAGATAAATGTTATATCTGTTGGCATCACAGTCTTAAAACAGAACATGTGGCAGGTATTGCATTTCACCCCCACTCTTCCCTTAGTTGTAGTTAAACTTTAATTCATCTTCCTATGTGACTTGGGATGCCTATTAGGATGTCACCATAGGTTGTTACCTTTTCCTGTGCGAGGTACCCCATGCCCAAGTATCTGCTGCAACCCACTAAACGTGCATGTCTTTGTACGCGTCTTCACGTGCGTCACCTTGGGCTCACCCTGCTCGCCACGGGCCAGCAAGATATAGGGGTCTTGTAACCCAGAAGTATCTCCAGGAGGTCATGGAGTAAAGCACTACTAAGTGCAAAATAAAAGCATTAAGGGCTCACTAGTAAGTGATATGCTTCCCTGAGGGATCCATGACAGCAGTCCAACAAAAATTTTGTCGAACGTCCCGTCAGCGACACGGACAGGTCGACCGCATTCTGAAGTCAGCTGCTTGTTCGCACTTTGTTGTCTCGTTTTCTTAGGGGGGCTTCGCCCACCAAACCCCACATGCAGGGGGCTGTGCCCTCCACACCCCCCACTTAAGGATTCTCAATTCCAGTTGGAGCTGATTGGGGGGTGCAGAACCCCCGACAGACAGTGCCGGGTTCCAGTGGGTCTCCAACCGCGGCTAGGTGCTGTAGTCGCTGTGGGGGACCTCACTGGCGAAATGTCGCTGTTGGGGGGGGGGTAACTGTTCCCTAAGTACTAATACTGTAGTTTAAAAGTTAAAAAATAACAGTGTGCTTGAGTGGTAGTTTCAGAGGTTACTGCTGAAAAACTACTGCTCCTCTTCCTGCTTCCTGTCTACACAAGATTCAGGGCTCAGAACATGTTCACTATCTGATTCACAAACAAATGGTACAAACACAAAGTTTCATTTATAAAATACGGTTTCTCAATGTAAATCACACAGCATGTAGCAAGTAGTAGCATGTAGCAAGTGCTGTGCCCAATATGCTTGCAAGAGTAAAAATTCCCCTCACCTCAGGCAGCAAGATATAGGGGTCTCGTAACCCGGAAGTACCTCCCAGAGGTCATGGAGTAAAGCGCTACTAAGTGCAAAATAAAAGCATTAAGGGCTCACTAGTAAGTGATATACTTCCCTAAGTACTAGTACTGCAGTTTAAAAGTTGAAAAATAACAGTGTGTTCAAGTGGTAGTTTCAGCAGTTGCTGCCGAAAAACTACCGCTCCTCTTCCTGTTTCCTGTCTACACAGGATTCAGGGCTCAGAACGTGCTCACTATCTGATTCACAAACACATGGTACAAACACAAAGTTTCATTTACAAGATACAGTTTCTCAATGTAAATCACACAGCATGTAGCAAGTAGCATGTAGCAAGTGCTACGCCCAATATGCTTGCAAGAGTAATGTGTTACAAATGGATGGTATGCTACAACAATATACTGTATGTCAATTCACCTTATCCTGTAATTGACTTACTCACCACTGTGTACTATACAACAAATTAGGATGACCCTCCCCAACCACCCTGTTGAACCCTTCGCTAGTCAAGGTGGTTTACAACACTACATCTACAAAGAAGCCAACTTCAGTTGCCCCCTTTTAGTACCTTGGTCACAGCAATATACCCTTAGGTCCTCTTATGAAGGGAAATTTGTAATCCCCAGATCACACTCCAAATATGGCTCCATGACCTTCTCTGCCACCGCACCCACACAGTGGAATTGCCTCCTGGCTGCTGTGCATTCCTGCCAGAAACCTAGCATTTTTGAAAGGAAGCTACACTCCAAACTTCTGGACCGCTCTGTATGTGCCTGTCCCTAGCTAGATCACCTCTGATCTGCTCTCTTTGCCCACTGGCACTTAAGTCTATCCTGCTACCTTGTTCTCACACTGTTTCAGATGCTTTGTATTATCACTTTAGTTGCACAATTTCTGTTAAATTAGGTACCCCACGTTGATGTAACTGCATTTTTACTTGTCATATGTTACCTCCCTGTTTGACTGAATTTGTATGTTTGAAAATTGCTGGACTTGTCATCCATAAATGTCCTGTATTCTCCTGGATCAGACCTGAAAATAGGCACATGTGTGCCTATTGTACCCCGCCCGGCTAACAAAAGCTAATAAGTAGATAAATAAATAAGAGTGAAGCTCATGAGGTTTCTGACATCACAGGAATCCAGCGATTGTACAGGAGTCTTTTGATACAGTATTCAGGTTTCAGTGTAAACAAAGGCAGCTCAGCTGACTGCATGCTCAATTTATTATAACATCAAGCTAAAAAAAACTGCCTTCTGACAAGCACTGCGTGAGCACCCAGCATCATCACCTTGCACATTGAATGAAAGTTGCCTACCATTTTTTGCCTTTTTTCCACAATAAAAGGTTTCGGCAACATTTCATGGCTGTGAGGTGTTGTTGTTTGTAGCCTTGCTGATATTCAGGTTTGCTTAGTCTCAGTGTCCCGATATTAAGAGCTGCCAGAGCTATGGGGTAGTGTAAACCCATGGCACAACAACTGGAGCAAAGACATGAAGCCTTGAGATGTTTAGCCTAAGAAATCTGACCTAATATTGTTAGCCGTATGTGATCTTTGCTCTAACATTGTGGCTATGACTACAAGGTAGCCTCATTTATCACACCACTGCTTTCTACATGGTTACAGTCCCACTGCCAGTGAGTGCCTGGGTTGTTTTTGCCAGTTGTCTCGTTACCAAAAATGTTAGGCTGAATGGCTCTGGTGAGATGTCATTACGCTGGGTGTCCTTGTACCAGCTGTCGCAGATCTGGTGTAAATCGCTGACCCTCCAGTTTGAGTATTTCTTTGGGAAGGCTATAGCCTTAGGTTCAAGGGGTGGGGAATAGCTCCTCCCACAGCCCCTACTTTATCCACAGCGCTTCCGCTGTTCAGCTTTGAGCATTTCAGAAAATGAGTGTTCATCGCTGCTCTGAGCTTCTGCGTGGCTGCTGTGTTTCGGTCCCCTTTTCATCCCTCTTTCTGTTCTGTGTTGTCTTTTGCTCCTCCTCTGTGCTGCTCGTGGCTTGTCTGTGTTGTCCCTTCCCCCACCGTCTCTCCCACTGTCTCCTTTTGTTTGCCTCCATCCCTCCTTTCATTGCTGCTCCCCATCTTGTTTGTATTTGTTCACCCCCCCTTTTCTGTTGTCACTGGCAGCTTGTTTCTGTTCCTCCCAATCCCTCCTGTTGCTCTGCACTCGGCTTTCAGTGCTCCCCCCCATCTTTCCTCCCACTCCCTCTGTTTCTGTGCTGCCTGCGGCTTGTCTGCCCTTGTCTGTTCGTACTTTCTGCTTGTGCTGTCCCTTTCTACCTCATGTCGGTCTGTGTGCTTCCATTCTGGTCCCTCCTCTGCCTTGTTCTGCATTGTGGCCTCTGCTCCCTCCATGTCATTGTTGCTTCCCTTTCTGTGGTTTTCATTTCTTTTAGTCTTTTCTCCCCTTTTGGTGCCCCTGTACTTCTCTGCCTCCTCTCCTTTTGGAGCCACTGCTCCATACCCTTTCTCAGTCTCCGGCTGGGTCCTGCAGCCCGCATTGATCCTAAAGGCTTCAGCTCGTAGGGTTGCTTGACTTCAGCTGTAAATCCCCGAGAGTGCTACGCTTCTCCGATGTGTCACCTGCATTTTGATTAAGAAGCCCTTCAGCTACGGTGGCTCTTGTCTCCCTTCTCCAACTCAAAGACTTGTGAACTGCTTTTTCATTTTTCCCAGGATAGTGAACTGCTTTCAAAGCCCAGTTGTATCATGGGAGGACTAATCTGCAAGCACTTCTACTGCTGCGTGATTTTCAGTTCCTAGTTCCAGTGCTTCCACATTGACTGCTGCAAATAGGAACCAACCTCAGGGCTCCCATATCTACAAGGATTCCTGTATGTTTCAAGGAAATCAGGACATCTACGGGCCAGTCGTTTACACTGCCTACATTGCTTTTCAGGAATCCAGAGGCATTTAGCTCCCATGGGACTCAATATTATCTATGAGAACAAATGGCTAAATTTGGCCTGGAGTTGCAGGAAACATACCAACTTATTCTAGGTGCTCTGCAACCTGCTCTGGTGCTAGTCAGAAGCATACTTCCTCACTAGGCTTACTTTAATTACCTCTGCTACCTAATGCTTATTACTCCATTGATTTCCCTTTTGGGAACCTGCTCCTTCAGACTGACCTCTGTGCGGTCCCGCTAGTCCAGCTACCCCGTGAGGGAACCTAGCTCAACTCACTCATTTCTACTCCTTCCTCAGGCAGACCTATGAAGGGGTCCTGCCGGTCCAGCTTGCCTACGTGGAGGCCTAGCTGTATTCATTCACTTCTGCTACTTCCTCGGGCGGACCTACATGAGGTCCCACCATCCATCTTAACTGCTTGGGGGCCAAGCTCGATTCGCTCACTCATTCTTCTTCCTTGGGCAGACCTGCGTGGGGGTCCTGCTGGTCCAGCTAGCCTATGCAAAGACCTAGCTCAACTCACTTCTACTCCCTCTTCGGGCAGACCTACATGCCAGTCCTGCTGGTCCAGCTAGCCTACATGGAGGCCTAGCTCGACACACTCACTTCTACTCCTCCTCAGGCAGACCTACATGGGGGTCCTGCCAGTCCAGCTAGCCCACGCAAAGGCCTAGCTCAACTCACTCACTTCTACTCCCTCCTCTGGCAGACCTATGTGACAGTCCTGCCAGTCCAGCTAGCCTATGTGGAGGTCAAGCTCGACTCACTCGCTTCTTCTCCTTCCTTGAGGCAGACCTACGAGGGGGTCTTGTCATTCCAGCTAGCCCACATGGGGGCCTAGCTCACTACTCTATCACTTTATATGCTGTCCTCTAGTGGACCTCCACAGGGTCTTGCTAGTCCAGCCTAGCCCACAGGAGGGCCTCACTCTATGTCATGTACACTCCAGCTTCGATCCGTTCCAGTTCAAGTTTACTCCACAAGTCTTGCTGTTGAGCACTGCTCATTTACTTGATGGTTCCGGGAAATTTTAGGTATCTTCCGATCAAGGCAATCAATGGTATATAATTTCTACTGAAGTAGCAGGACAGTATCAGCCAGAACCCTTAAGTCGCTAAGACTTTGACCATTCATACGTGGTACATCTACCTGCTCTCTATGACCTCTTTGCAACTGTCCCATGTCTGAGCAATGCTATCCAGCCATCTCAGCATGTATATTTCATCGGCTTGTCAATGCCTATAACCATGGCCAACAATCCACCGGCCAAGCAAGCCACAAAAAATCTTTGTGCATCTTCCTTTCGCTACCCTGCGAGAGGATCTCACCTTTCAGCCAATCTACATGGAAGCCTGACTTACAGTTGTATTACTTGACTCCCTTTTCTTGTGATCTTGCATGGGGATCCCGCTGGTTCAGCTTGGCCTACTTGGCTCCAGGCATTCAAATGACTCATCTTACCATCGGACCACCTGCGGGTGCCTGTCCTCACTGCTTTCTCCATGCTGCATCTTGATCCCCAATTTCTGGACTGTCATGGACATCTTGTACCTTTCTCAAGTTCTCAGGAAAGGACCTACAACAACAACCTGCACATCCATTTCTTGTACCCTACTTCCTCACACAGCCTGTGTGGTGATCCCACCTAGCTTCCTAGTGTTAATCAACCACTGGAATTTCATCCCTGCTGCTCATCATATTAGACTGTCTTCAGAGAACCACATAATCTCACTTGTCCATGCCATGATACCCCCGACATCAAGTGTCTCTTCCCTGCATTTCAGTGGCTTCCTCAGATGCTTTTGCTCCTGTATCTGCTCTTCCTACCTTCGACTATAGCATCTCTGGCACTCTAGCTTGTGTCCATGCCCTACCAAGATAGAGGTCATGGCTGACACCATCTCAGGGCCTTCGTGAAGTACACTACTCTCCAACTTTCATGGAAGTCTTTCTCCCACTTGCTCAGACAAGACGATACTGCCTAATACTAGACCATCCCTAGACTTTGCTCGCCTAATTATCCTTATCTTCAGTTACAATTCTTCATTCCTACACAGAAACCCTGGACATGGATTAATCATCCTTTCTCATCTGGACATATCTCTGAATTGGGCTCTTCTTCATCTGCCAGAATCTTCATACTGCAGTATTGACTTTCTGCTCACTGCCAAGATTAAGAGGGCATGACTCATTGACCAGTAGGATTAGGATTTAAACTATTGGACATAACCAGAACCAAACATCAGCCCACATTTAGGATTATCTCCTCTTAGTATGCCTAGAGGATGGGCAGGTCAGTAGCCATGGGTCCTCAGAGGTTTTCCCCACAGGGTTTTTTCTTCCTCTCCTTCGTGCTACTGGTCACATTCTCTGGAGTTGGAGGAGGTATTTAAAATGGTAACAGTCTTTTAGGCCTTATTTCCTACACCTTCCCAGCATTTCACTGAGGATGGGAAACAAAGAAAAGCCAAAGTCTAAGTCTATAAACATCAAACACATAACATCTACGCTCAAAAGTATATACAAGCACTGAGCTATGTACCACACATTGAACAGGAAGGCTATAGCCTGAGGTTCAAGGGGTGGGGAATAGCTCCTCCCACATCCCCTACTTAATCCACAGCACTTCTGCTGCTCAGCTTCGAGCATTTCGGAAACACCCCCCCCCCCATCCTCCCCAGCCTCCTCCTCCTCCGGCACTCTTATCTCACCCTCAACGCTGGGCCTTAATTCCTACACCTTCCCAGCATTTCACCAAGGGTGGGAAACAGAGAAAAGCTGAAGTCTAAGTCTATAAACATCAAGCACGTAACATCCAAGCTCATACTGTTAGTATACACAAGCACTGAGCAATGTACCACACATTGAATGATGTGTAGAAAATGAAGATGAGCGTGCACTCATAGCGTTCACCTTTCAGCCTTCTTAATAAGTCTTGCTAATTAGTCCCCACTTAAGGACCTCTCAGCTCATTCTCTTCTTCCATGTCTTTCATACCTATCGTCATCTTTTCATTTTCCAGATTCTATTCTTACCTTACCTATTATAACTTTTTCTCCTACAGCCTCCCCCTATTTTTTTTTCCTCACATATATTTCTCTTATTTCCGTTACCTGCTTTTTCTCTTTTAGATCATTCTTGAAGAAGACTTATGGTTGAAACATCGATTCTAACTCTATTTTCTATTTTCAGCATGCATTTAATATTACCATTTTGTTCTATATCTGTAACGTGCTGTACAAATAAAAGTCAGAAAACGCTATTTTATTTGTTGATTTATTAAATATATAATTTTGCAACATTCGATATACAAATTATACTACTTATTGACCACTACATGTTACAGCTAACGATCACTATAGGAATTGATGAAATTAGTTTGAGGGGGCAACAGATTGGCCAGTTAATGTACAATTTATAGATAGCTAGCTATACCCTGGCATGCCATCAGTCATGGCCCTCTAAAGTAGCCATTGTGAACTCCGAGGGAATAGGAGCCAGCCTAGCCATTGTAAGGAAAAAGACAAGTAATCTGTTTGCTGGCAGGGCTCATGGCCTATTTCCACCAACACCACATGCACTGAACTGCCACAGTAGGCCGCTTAATTGTTCCTCTGCCCACCCACCTGCCAGCCCACCTGCCAGGTCTATCACTATCACCCAAACCCATCTCAAAGAAAATTCTCTTTGAATGGGGTATGTACTGGAGTGCAACACGTGTGTTGTGTTGTGTGATAATTTAATTGTAACTGACACAGCCTGACTTCAGTCGTGGAATACTGGCAGTGGCATAATAGTTATGGCAGACCTAGTTATAATTATAACTGTGTCTCAGTGGCAGTGGCAAGTCAAGGGTCAGCTGTGGGAAAGAGTGTTATATTGTGTATTGGGGTAAGCAGGTGTGTGCTGGTGGAATTTATTGTACAGTATGTGATGTGAGTGGGTCTGTGGCTGGCAGTGGCAAAGTTAGGATTCAGGCTGCTGTGAGGATAAGAAAAAAGATGACCAAGGCATGGAAGGGTAGTAGATCTGCAGTGTGTGTGTGTGTGTGTGTGTGTGTGTGTGTGTGTGTGTGTGTGAGTGAGTGTAGTGGGAGATATGTGAGGGAGGGATTTTATTATGGAAATTTAAAGGGGTAGTTGTGGCTCTTGCATAGTCAGGAGAATACAGGCTAGATGTGGGATAGATCACCAAGTGCATAAGATGCAGCAGGGTGTGTGCGGCAGTGGGATAAGGGTGGGATGTAAAGGGATAGTTGTGGCTGGCATTGTCAGGATATACAGCTGTGTGGGAAAGATTGCCAAGGGCACCGGCAGTAGATGCAGGGTGTGTGTATGTTGGAGGGTAAGGGTGGGTGTTATGGAAATGAAAAAGGTCAGGGACAGCAGTGGCTGGCAAAGTCAGGATTCAACTTTGAGGGGAAAAGATTGTGGAGGCAGCAGTAGATGAAGGGTGTGTGTTTGAGTGTTTTTTAATAGAGCTCTTCTTTATGGAAATGCAAAGGATTGTTGTGGCTGGCAAAGTCAGATGGGTACTACATTATAAATAAACATATTCATTGTCTTTAGAATCTGTTTATTTGATGACCCGGTGGTGCTGAGGGTTGCAGCACTGGACACCACACCTTGCACCACGCCGGCAACCCAGGTTCGGGAATAAGCACGGGCCACCGGGGGTCAGCAGGGGTGGAGAAGGATGGAGCGTCTGGAAGACAGCTCTCCTTTTCCGGGGAGGGGGGATGCCAGTGTTCGGTGTCTGGCTGCCACCTAGCAATGGCTGGGGGAGCTGCACACTGACACTGAAAGACAAAGGGCAAGAAATGGGGTAAGATGCTTGGAGGAGCATGTATGGACATGTGCGTGCTTCCTCCTTCGGTGCCATTGCACGCCTCAGCTCCGGGGAACAAGAATGAAGGAGAAAAGCTTTGCCATGGAGCATGAAGGAGGGTGCTTCACAGACCCTGCTCCCGGCTAGCTACGGCACTGGCTCACTGGATCCGGTCTCCAGGCAGGGGTTGGAGAACCCTGTCTGGCCCCACCAGGAGGGTAAGCCCTAGGGGTGAAGGTTGACGCTGACTGGTAGACACTGGGGGATGGGGCTGGGGGCTCCTTCCAGAGACGGACCGTGGCAACAGGAGTATAAACAGAGTAAAAAAAAAAAAAGAATCTGTTTATTTTATACCCTTCTTGAGGTTGCGTGATCACATAGCTATGTTCAATGAGTAAATACAACCATGTTATCAAAAGTAATATAAAGTAATATGAAAAGTAATTTGCATTACAGTTACAGTTACTAATTACTTTTTATATAAAAGTTTAAGTAACTGTAACTGATTACTTTTTAAAAGTAACTTACCCAGCACTGGCTTGGATGTTAACTAATGGGGCAACTCGCTTGGGGAGAGTCTTCCTTTTGATACACCTGAGGCAGCCCCTACAGTGTTTTTCAACATCTTTTTTCATGTGGGGCCAGTAAAAGTGAGCTCTTACCAGGTCTAAAGTCCTCTTGAAACCCAGGTGGCCCATTTCACCATGGAGCAATACCATAACGGCTTTGTGATACTTCCAGGGCAAGGCAAGCTGCATCTTGGAGAGGTCAGAGTCATCATCGGTGAGTACCCTTCTTACCAACAGCCCATCTTTCACTGCTAGGTTGTTCCATCCTCTAAGCAATATTTTAGTGTCAGGGTGGGATGAGTGTACTTGGTCTGGGTAAAGCCCCTTCATCAAGGCACAAATGACATCACTGAAGCTGGGATCCTCTTTTTGTGCCTGCGTGAGTTTGGATTTACTCAGGTGCAGAAGAGAAGATATGTCAAACCCCATGAAATTCAGATACACTTCAGGAATGGCATTGGGTAATGCCCCTAGCATGTTGATAGCTCTGTCAAGGTTACTTGGGCCCCCGTCCTGAGAACATGGAGAATAGCACTTTAACAACTTCACTTGATAGCTATACACTAGGATCAGATTGCTCATTGTATGGGTGCCTGGACAGGGCATCTGCATCTATATTCATTTTCCCACTCCAGTACTCCAGGGTATAATCATATGTCGACAGTGCTGACAGCCATCGGCACCCAGCAGTGTCCAGCTTGATCATGATGTTAACATAAGTCAATGGGCTGTTATCGGTCCTAAAAACAAGGGTTCCCTGTATAGATAGTCATGGAACTTTTCCATCACGGACCACTTCAGTGCCAGAAACTCCAGTTTGTGGACTGGGTAGTGTTTCTCCAAAGGCGACAAGCTGTGGCTTGTGAAGGCCACTGGCTGGAGGCCTTCAGAATGCTCCTGATACAGTACCACTCCCAACCAGTTCAGGCTAGCATCTGTGTGTAGAACATAGGGTTTGTTGGGGTCTGCAAATGCCAGAATGGGTGCTTCGCACAGGGTCTTGATGATCTCTTTAAAAGTGGCTTCGCACTCTGGGATCCACCAGTCTCCAAAAGGCTCATTCACCTTAAAGTACTCCCTCTGTGGGCCATTTCTTTGGTTCTGGACCTTCTTTTTCTGGTTGGTCAGTGGATAACCCTGAGTTAACTCATTAAAGGGGTGCACCACCATCAAGTAGTCTTTTACAAACCTTCGGTAATATTCGTGGAACCTAAGGAATGACTGAAGAGCCTTCAAGTTATGAGGCTGAGGCCAGGTGGTGAGAGCCTTGACCTTAGCAGGATCTGTCTGCTCCCCATCCACCAAGATGATGTGTCCCATGTATTTCACAAATGGCTGGAAGAACTGGAATTAATCTATTGAAACCTTCAAACCAAACTCATCCAGTCTGTCAAGCACTTTCATCAGCTGATGTTTGTGTTCTTCACGGGTACTGCCAAAGACGATGAGATCATCCACATACACAATGACCTCCAGCAGGTTCATATCCCAAACTGCCTTCTCCATTAACCTCTGAAACATGGCAGGTGCTCCATAGATCCCTTGGGGCATGCACTCAAACTGATAGAACTCAATGGGGCAGATGAAAGCATTTTTTTCTTGTCTTCCTCCACCATAGGGATCTGGTAATACCCGCTCCAGAGGTCTACTACCAAAAACTACTTCCTCCCGGACTGGCTGGCCAGTGCATCTTCAATTCAGGGTACTATGTATTGGTTGAGGATGGTTTTCTTGTTCAGGGTGCGATAATCAATAAACATTCATACCGCCCTGTTCTTTTTCCGGGCCACAACAGTGGGAGAGGTGTAGGGACTCCGGGACACTTTAATAATACCAGCCTCCAACAGTTCCTGTAGATGTTTATGGACATCCTCTATGTTCCCCAGGGCCAATCTTTGGGACCTCTCCCTAAAGGGCCTGTCATCTCAGAGGAGAAGTCTATGCTCCTCTCCTTTCACATACCTGACATCCCACTCATGGAGTGAGAAAACTTTGTGCTTCTTGGTCAGCTTTTGACTTAGACTCCATTGATAACTGTCTGGGAGGAGTGAATCCCCAAAGTCAAACATAGTTGGGTCTATTTCTGCTTCAGTGGCTGTCCTTGGGTCCATTGCAGTGACTGCCTCTGCCTTGAAGAGGTGGGCTAATATCTGGCCCTTGTGAATAATTACAGACCTCTTGGACTCATTCTTCATTCTCACAGCTACCTGATTGGCCTGAGTAGTCTCTGGGGATCGAAGCACCACCCTCTGTGCCAGCAAACTCTCTGGCAAGTTGTTTTCAGCAGGTGTGTCAGTGCTGAACGCATGTCCTTCTGGGGGCTGGGCAAACTCCGACATGATGACCACCCTACATTCTGAATATGGTGGCAACACTAGCTCTCTGGTGTCCACTCTCTACACCACCCCCACAGGTTCCTCGGTACAGTCAGATCTTGGTGCCATGACTTTCATGTTCAAGTTGACGCTCCTCACTACAGCCTGGATAAACGGGTTGTTCAGGGTTTCCACACCACCTCGTTCTTGGCACAGTTCTGCTAGATTGTTGAATATGTTGGCATTTGTCCCAATTAGCACAGGCATGTTGTTCATACCCTTGGACTTGGGACATATCAGGGCCATGGTTTCTAGCTGGTGTGGTTCCTTCAGTTCCTTGGAGATGAAAGCTATTGTCACTATGCAATACCCATCATTGGGGCAATTTGAGCCCCCTATCCCTCACACAAACAAGCCCAACAAAGGTAGTAGCAGCAAGTGCTTCGGGTGCTGATCATAAAAGACCCGGTGGATGATGGTGACCTGGGATTCACTGTCAAGCAGAGCAATGCAATGCATGCCCTCTATAAAGATTTCCACATTAGCCCAGGGCTCAGTTAGTCTTTTCAGCACTCTGCTCCTGGGAGAAATCTCTGGTCCAGTCCACTTGATGGAGCTTTTTAATTTTGGAGACCCAGTTTGCTCCTTCACTGGGCCCCTCTAGTTTCCCTGCTGCTGGTGCTGTCTCTTCTCTTCCCCCAACTGAGGGTTCTTGAGATGGAGATGCCCATAGGCTATATGGCTATTTCTCTACAATGGAAATAGAAGGTATATGGTAGGGCTCTTTCTAAAAGGGGAGCTCGGGGGGAAGACCTGGATGGCAGCAGGGCAGAAGACCACCGGGGGCTTCCAACCATCTTCTTTAGTTCCATTACCTGCGTATGCACTTCTCCAAGTGTGATGGGCTCAACAGTTTGAGCCCCAGATTCCAAGAGTGGGGCACCCCCTTTCCTGGCTACGGTCATACTAGATACCACTGATTCCAACTCCGCAGGGACGGCTCCAAATCCGCTCACTTGCTGCATGACAATTTTCAGTTCTTGGATCAAATTCTGAAATTCAACAGTTGCTTAAGAGGCTTCCTCATCTGCCACATGGATACTAGAAGTTGTAGCCGATGGTTGTTCCCATTGTTCATCTTGCTCTTCAGCTGCTCTGACCTCTCACAGTAAGGCACTGTGGGAGGGTGGGTTGCTCAGACTTCTTCTCAAATGCAACTTTAACACCAATAATTCAGAGAACCAGGCAGCTTTCACTACCTGCTCATTATGTACTTTATTCAGGCCTTTGGCAGCTATTCCTTCCTTCCTGTGCACTTTCTGCAATGCTCTTTCCAGTCCATGGAGGTAAGCTGAGAGGGGCTCCCCTCACCACTGTGTGGTTGTCTTGAATTTCCAATAAAGATCATCACAGGACTCTGTACTTCTGAATGCACTGTCCAAGGCAGCTAGGTACTCTTCCACTTTGGCCTCAGGATCTGTGGCCCTCAAGGACCAAATAGTATCCAAAGCAGGCCTTTTCAAACTCTCTATAAGCCTTTTCCCCTTCTCAGCCTCTGAACACTGCCACTCCTGGAGCATAGGGACAACATAATCTACCCAGGTCTCATAATCATCTTCCCCTGCCAGTGTGGGGAGGGTGCCAGAGAAAACCCACAAGTGCCTGTAATAGTCCAAGTTGACAGCACAGGGTCAGACCCGAGTCTGCAGGGTCACCCCAATTGACTGCAACACCTGTTCATCCTTAAGGGTCTTCTTCTCTACAGCCAGGAAAGACTCCACTTTCTCCAACAAATTCGACTCTGGGGCTGGCGAAGGAAAGGGGGCTGGTTGTGGGTTGCTTCCCTTGCCATATAGGTGCCATGTGCCCTCCACCCCTTCAGCAGTGAAGGTGGCTGGCAGTTTACTCACATCCACATGTTTTTCACTTTCAACCAGGATCATCATACTCTGAATAACTCGCTCATACCTCATATCTGGGTATAGTCTCCAAGGCTTCTATAATGTACTTTCTGTCTGTACCCTTGAGGACCTCTGTCACCAGGATAGTTTTCTTAGGGACCAGGAGCTCCCCCTCGGCACCAATCAAGCAACTCTTGCTGCTCCATTGTATGTCTCCTGGAATCTTACCCTTCTGGGAGGGGGTGGGGGAGATAGGAAATTTGCAAAATTGCACTCTGGTGAGGTAGCCACTAGGGGACAGCAAATCCAGTGATGCCTCCAATTATAACACCCCCTTGACTGACCTCTGGCTGTTCTGGGCCCTTGAGGTCCTCAGAGCACTCGCTTTAGTGGGGGGTTGGGGGGCTGCCTGGTTAGGATAGGTAGATGAAAAGCGGTGCAGTGCCTCCTAGAATACTTGTGGAGAAATAGCAGGTTATCTCCCCCCCCAGGAAAATATGTTAGCTGCCTCCCAAACAGTTCCACACACACGCTGACAATATCCCTCTTCTGTACAGGAACACTCTACAGCAGCAATTAACATGAACACAACAGTATTTTATTTGTAAGGGAAGGGGAAAAGGGAAATAAAACAGCAACAACAATAGCAACTGGCTAAATGACTCTGCCCCAAACAATCCCCACCTTCCACCTGCATGTGCACCCATCTTTCCCTTGGCAGCTGCCCAGAAAGTCTATACAGTCTGTTTGGCGGGTACCTCACTGCGGCACAGATGTCAACATGGTGGAGTTCTGTTGAATCCCAACTGTAAATTCACAGCTCTTAACTTTAACTTTCAGGTCTGGGGCAGCTTTAATCTTGGCGCAGTCCTGCCCAGGCCTTAACCTCCCTTAAGTCTGATTAGCTAGCTAGCTAAATAAAGACTTACCCAAAACTGCAACCTGGGGTATGGGGTACTTAGAGTTCAGCAGTTCAAGGGAGTGGAAGAAACTGGTTTCATGGTACCGTGCTGGTATAGGAGATGTTGGAGCACAAATCAGCAGTTGGATGAAGAAATGTTGAAAGATGGTCTTCACCTGCTAGGTCTTTCCAGTCTCTGACCCCAGAGCCTTTGTGTGCGGTGTTCACCTGGCAGGCCTCTTGGCATCTTCCTCTCTGGTGGTCTCCTGTTCAGTCTGGGTGCAGAGCAGGCTGGTCATTGCACAGACTGATGCTTGGCACACCCTTTTCTCCACTGCAGATACTGTGGGATTAAGCTGCTACCTTTACAGCCATCCATACAGCATTGATCAGAATAGCAGCAGTACACAAGGCTGCGAGTAAACCCAACACCAGTGTTAGTGATTACAAGTGTGGTATGCGATCGCTACCACTATTACAATGTATTTTTGTGGGGGGCTCCGCACCCTGCACCCCCAGATGAGGAGGGTTCTGCCCCCCCACTCCCCCCATTATCAAAATAATCAACTCCAAGTCGGAGTTGGATTTGGGGGGGCATAAAATTTTGGGGACCAGGATTAGAACCCTGGTTTCCGCCACCATCCTGGTCGAGCTGCTCATATACCAGCACTCAATGCCACAGGAGCAGCTCAGCCAGGCTGCTCACTTTTTTCCCCTTCTCCTGCATCTAATTCCATGGATAGTGACCTGGGGAGCACTCAGTGCATAGCATGCTTTTTCCCCATTCGCTGTCCGTGGTGGCGCGGTACAGACTGTGCGTTTCTTACTGGCGCTATTCTTGTAGCACTCTTGTGACCAGGTAGGTGGAGATTCACTGGGCACCATGCATCCTGGACTGATGGCAGTGAGGATGAGGGGAAAAACGGGAGGCAAATAAAAGTAAGCCCAACATGGGTGGATTACACAGAGTTATCTGCATTGCAGTACACTATGACATAGAAACATAGAATTTGATGGCAGATAAGGACCGCTTGGCCCACCTAGTCTGCCCATTTCCCTACCTAATGGATAAGCTACAGATCCTAGTTAACCAACAGCCTACTTCCTCCTACCCCCAACTAGAATTGCCTTATGTCTGTCCCATCCATTCTTGAATTCCCTCACTGTTTTTGACTCTACGGCCTCCTCAGGAAGGCTGTTCCATGCATCTACAACCCTCTCTGTGAAGAAATACTTCCTCACATTACCTCGGAGCCATTCCCCCTCTATTTTCAAATTGTGCCCCCTTGTTCTTGCACATCTCTTTTTCTGAAAGATGCTACCGTCTTGGACTTTGTTGATTCCCTCGAGGTATTTGAAAGTTTCTATTATGTCCCCCTCTCTCTCCTTTCCTCAAGGCTATACATCTTAAGCTCCATTAGTCTTTCTTCATATGTCTTCTGGTGTAGACACTGCACCATTTTGGTTGCCCTCCTCTGGACAGCCTCCACCCTGTCTATGTCTTTGCGGAGATGGGGTCTCCAGAACTGTACACAGTACTCCAGATGTGGTCTTACCAACTGTCTGTACAGAGGGCCAACAACTTCCTGTTTTCTACTGGCGATGCCTCTCCCTATGCATCCCAGTATCCCCCAGCCCTCCTTACTGCCTTCTCACATTGCTGGCCCACCTTTAGGTCATCTGATATGACTACCCCCAGGTTCCTTTCCATTTTTGTTGTTGTCAGTATCTCACCCCCCACTGTGTACTCTTCCCCTGGGTTTTTGTTTTCCATGTGCATTACTTTCCACTTCTTTGTGTTGAATCTAAGCTGCCATACATTTGACCATTCCTCCAACCTTGCCAAGTGCCCTTTCATCCTTTCCACCCCACCTTGTGTATCAACCCTGTTGCAGATCTTTGTGTCATCTGCAAAAAGACATACTTTCTCTTCCAGTCCCTCTGTAATGTCACTTATAAAGACATTAAAAAGAACCGGCCCCAGTACTGAACCCTGCGGTACCCCCCTAATAACCCCCCTTTCTTCACTGTGGACTCCATTTACTGCTACCCACTGTGTCCTGTTGTCCAGCCAGTGTTTTACCCAGGCTACCACCCTGGGACCCACTCCCAGGCTGGCTAATTTGTTTATTAATCTTTTGTGCGGGACTATGTCAAATGCCTTGCTAAAGTCTAGGTAGGCCATGTCCACAGCCCCTCTCTGGTCTACTACTTTGGTCACCCAGACAAATAAACAGTAGGTGATGGAGGCACTTGTGAGATTCGCTCAACAGGATGGTAACCTGAGAAGCAGCTCCGTTAACTCCCATGCTTAATGAGTCAGAAAAAAATGACACCGGTGATCAGAACTGAACAAAACAGGGTCTGATAAGGAAGGAAAAATCCAATCTAGCAAAAGATCTAATTTCGGAGGAGATCATCTTCAGGAAACTGAAGATACTGGTAAAAAAATACAACACCCACACTTGGCAGCATGAAGCAGCAGAGGAAAATGGCGGGAGCTGCACCAAAAGAACAACCAACAACAAGCAGTGCAACGACTTCCTATGAAATCAAAACCATGCTACAAGTTTTGAAGGAAATAGCCTCCTTAAATCTTCGGTGACCACCCTTGAGGAAAAAGTGCAAGCCCTGCACCACCAGGCCTCCGACGCCAAGACATACCTATCCTATAGCGATGAAAAGGACACTAGCCACGAGGCAAGGATACAGGAACTCGAGAGGATGGTACAGCTCCTGTACAACTGAGCTGAAGACTCTGAAAACAGAAGCAGATGGAAAAATCTCTATTTTGTGGGCTTTCCTGAAGGAGCTAAAACAGAGACCTGTATGCTTTCTTACAAAACGAATTGCCCAAATTACTGAAGTACGAATGAAGGTCCTGCATGGAAACTGAGCAGGCACATCAGTCACTGGCACCACCACCAAAGGAGGGAGACAGACTGAGACCCATTATATCTAAGTTTTTGCGTTTCCCTGAAAAAGAAAAAATCCTGAGCCTGGCATGGGAACGAGGGTCTTTACATTGGCAGTGACACAGGATCTACATATTTAATGACTACTCAGCTGAGCTGGCCAATAAGAGAAAAACTTTCACCGAGGCAAGGAAAATCTTCCAGGATTTCCAAATTCAGTATAGACTCTTATACCCAGCCAAGCTACAAATTGCCAGGAATAGCATCCTCAATACATTTGAGACACCAGACGAGGCAATGGACTACATAGCCCAGAACTGGCCGGAGCCAGCCCATCACTCTAGACCCAGAAACCCCCATCCACAACCTCGAGATCAAACTCAGAATTTGAACAATCCTAGGCAGAGCTCCAGGAGAAGGTATGGCCCACTGGCATCCCCACAGCTCAATTAGGGTACGGAATGGCAAACATCAAAGATAAAAAGGAAGCAATAAGGGAAAGCCAAACTGGTCAAGCAGATGAACCATCTGAACTCAGGATGCGGAGACCACAGCAGAAACTACTCCACCACAAGCACTGAGTCAGCAGGGGAGTGAGCCTCAAAGCACCAGGAGCAGGACCCAAACCCACATCCACAAGAACACCCTAAAGACAGACAGCAGGAAGTGGACACTGTCAATCTCCAGGCCTTAATTATTAATTCCTGGGTGGAGGTGGCAGGGGCTCTGCTGGAAGGATCCAGCAATGATCAGTGTCAGTGTCAGTGGCTCAGTAGGTAGCACACTCACCTCTGAGGCCGGGAGATCAGAAGGCTGTGGGTTCAGTTCCCACATCTGGCACTTGGGTTAATATCCCAGTACTGACACTGTAGTGCAGCATGAGAGGGGTGCTGCAATTCTGAGGTGCTGTCTTTCGGATGAGACGTTAAAACCAAGGTCCCATCTGCCTGGATTGGTGGTAGTTCAGGTGGATGTTAAAGATCCCATGGCACTTATCGAAAAGAGTAGGGGAATTTCCCCGGTGTCCAGGCCAAGTTTCCCTCATTCACTAAAAATACCATCAACAGCTTAATCTGGTTCATGGTCAGTTGGCATTCATCTGTACCCCCCTCCCCCGGGTCGTGCCTGACAATAGGCAGGATTTGCCTAGTGCACTTACCTGGTCAACAAAAACTAAATTAAATGATCACTTAACTGATGACTACTCCCAGGCTTGGAGCACCCAGCCACCTGACTTGATGCAGCAGGAAATGTGAGGGAACACTTGAAACCGAACCAGAGGCTTTGTCTCCGCAAGTATACCTCTGACGTTTCTCTGATCATGTGCTTTCATCTCGTTACGTGAAATAGTTTGGTTCCCTCCCCCACATCAGACTTCATAGCCCCTTCCAGTCTTACCTCTTCCCCCCTTCCCACAAACTAGTTAGAGGTGCCTGCAATAGTTATTTGTTGTGTAGGCAGATTATGGTATGTAACAGGCATAAAGCATGAAGTGAGGTGATGTGCAGGAGGGTAAAATGCTTGCGGTAGAGTTTAGGGTGACAGTACCCCTGTAGGAGCCCCAATCCACTGAAATTGTGGGAACATTGGGTGACCACCACCATTTGGGCAGCTTGTAGTGGTTCATAAAAGTTTAAGAATCCCTGAGACATTCGGAGCTGGTAGAGGTGGTGGTGTTGTACACTGGGGTGGATGGTGCTTGTGGGTGGCAGCTACTCCCCATCTTTATTCTTGAATCCTCAACCTTAACTTCCCAAAAGTGCTCAGCTGTCTGTCATCCTCTGTATTCATTTACTATTCTGTATCTGTAGAGAATGATGGTAAGAATATAACAAGCATTTGTCAATGCCGAACGTTCACTTGCAGGTTTGTGCTGTGCAGGTGTTTGGAACTGATAATGTTTTTGAACAAACGGAAAGTAGAAAAAACAAAGGGCATGTTAAAAAAATAAAACACACACACACACATGCACATACATTTCAGTGGAGCTCAAAAGATGGAGGTGCCAACCCTGAGCTCACAAACCTCCCACCGGCTTTGTGCACGTGGCATGGGTATCAATAGGGAGTGCAGCAGTTAGTGAAACACACCATTCACAAGTGCAAACAAACCTTATAGATACTGTAGTTGATACAGTTGTTAAAGAAAAAACACGGGTATTACCAATGCTGTTTGTGGCTCCCGGAAGAAATCACAGTTTTGCCAACTGTTTAGAGTGCTCCAGGTAGAAGTCACAGATCAGTAGTTTCTTAGAGAAAGTTACTGTTTTAACCTGAAGCACCTGACGTTAAATTGCACTACAATGCCAGTATGCCACAACAACCAAGTATATTTAAACTAGGTTTTTCTGTACTTCTCTCTCTTGTATCTGCTGTCTGTTGCCAAACGCTAAACTGCCATTTTGCTATAGGCTACAGCTGTATAGCGTAGGCTTTCCCGATATCGCCGATCTGATACTGGCTGCCCTGTCAGTTAATTTTGCTACACTTTTTATAGAAATGATTTGTTTTATTTTAGCCAAAACCCCTAGTGTCAATCCCACTCCTCCCACAATGTAATTGTCAGTGCCAGGAAAGTGAAAGCCGGAGCTCCACACATTATACGGTCTGACTATAATTATTTACCTGCATCGTGGTTACAGAATTAAAATTACAGTTCCCTTCCAACTTGTTTCCATTGCCCAAGCTAAACCATTCATGACAATGCCCTCTAAACAGTAAGAAACACAATCTCCTACCAAAATCAGAAGGAAGGCAAAGCACACCTGTCTCGGACTTGCTCCAGTGGCAACTCCGTATCTTCGGTCACTCAAGCACGTTCAGGCTGGCAGCTGCTGAGGGTGATCTGCACTGCAATCTGCAGCAGTGAAGAATAGAGCTAGCTGCTGAAAAAAATTTTTTTTTTTATTTTCACATTCGCTTGTGCACATGCGCAAGGAACGTTTTAGGAGAGTAGCACACTTTGGAGGTGTGCCTCTCCCTTTCAATCCACTGCTCAGTTGAGCAGGCATGGCGGTCCTGCACCAATGGGTGCGGGAGCTGTGTATGACAGTGGTGGTCTTCGCTCCAAAGAAAAACACCGCTGTCATACAGAGCACCGAGTCACGTGGCTCCCCCGCTGCCACGCTGCCCCCCAAATCTTTGCTGCCGCTGGGAGCCCACCCTAGTGTGGCAACGTCCCATGTTGTTTGCCGACGGGGTGCCCAATCCCCATCGGCTCCTCGGCCCCCAGCCATCCTTCTGTACCGCCTGGGAGCCCACCCCAGCATGGCAAACATCCTGCATAGTCTTTTTTGTTTTCACCTGTAAAGCAAAAACGGTCCCATGGCGCTTCTCCCTGTCCCCTCCCACAACCCACACCCACCCACTGCCACCCAGCCTCCCCACCCCCTCACCCCATACTTATCTCCAGAGCCCGGGCGCGATCATCAGCTGGACCGGGAACATGTCTGCACTCTTCAAAGCCGACCGCGAACTGAGGAAATGCCGGTAAGCTGTATAATGGGCTAGATAGGGGGTTTTCAACTTTATTGCATATCTCAGGCATTTTTTGGAATTTTTGCACCAAATTTTCAACATGGGGTTTTTGGGACCCCTCTCATGAATGATGTCACTGTCATGGCATTATTCGGGCCCGAAGGGTGATTTTGCAGCCACTGTGCAGTCACTGCGTGAAATCACCCTTTGGGCCTAAACTACTTCTCGTGACAATGACATCATTCATGGAAGGGGTCTAAAAACCCCATGTTGAAAATTTGCATAATCCCAAAATGACTGTTTTACGAGCGCATGCTAGTAGTTCTTACGACGCATGTAAGTTCACGAATTTTCAATATTTTCACTCCAGATTTTCAACATTGCCATTTTACCATACCTCCTTATGAGCAGTATAGCTGTCATTTTTCACATCCTGCCCAAAATGTGTTTCCGTCCATGTAGCGCACAATGGCGCAGTCGGTGTGCGAAATCAATGTATGGGATGCATTAAGAAAATCACAGTGACACTGTTCATTAGCAGAGCTTTTAAAATGGCTATGTTGAAAATTTGGTGAAAAAATTCCTAAAAATGACTGTTTTACGAGCGTGAGTTGCGCAGTTCCTACGCATGCTCATACGTTTGCGAATTTTCAATATTTGCACTCCAGATTTTCAACATTGCCATTTTACCACACCTCCTCATGAGCAGTACAGCTGCCATTTTTCACATCCTGCCCAAAACATGTTTCCGCCCCGTAGCGCTCAATGGCTCAGTCGGTGTGCGAACTCAATGTATGGGGTACAGTAAGAAAATCACAGTGACACTGTTCATTAGCAGAGGTTTTAAAATGGCAATGTTGAAAATTTGGTGAAAAAATTCCTAAAAATGACTGTTTTATGGGTCTGCGTTGCACAGTTCCCATGCACGCTCGTAGGTGTATGAATTTTCAATATTTGCACTCCAGATTTTCAACATTGCCATTTTACCACACCTCCTTATGAGCAGTACAGCTGTCATTTTTCACATCCTGCCCAAAACGTGTTTCCGCGCAGGTAGTGCACAATGGCACAGTCAGTGTGAGAAATCAATGTTTGGGACACATTAAGAAAATCACAGTGACACTGATCATGAGCAGAGGTCTTCAAATGGCTGTGTTGAAAATTTGGTGAAAAAATTCCTAAAAATGACTGTTTTAAGAGCGTGCGTTGCATAGTTCCCACGCACTCGTAGGTTTGCGAATTTTCAATATTTCCACTCCAGATTTTCAACATTGCCATTTTACCACACTTCCTTATGAGCAGTACAGCTGTCATTTTCACATCCTGCCAAAATGTGTTTCTGCCTATGTAGCGCACAATGGGGTAACAAAGGTCATGCTGAAATATTTATTGCAAATACCAGCAATCGCATTAGGCATTAGGGTAAGCAATCATACGCCAAACACCACTGCAAATACCCGTGTTTAACGTTCGGCATTGACAAATGCTTGTTATTAATAAATACTACTGCCAACTGTGTTAATGGTGAGCAAATTCATGGGTGGTCAAATGGTGGTGGGGGAAGGGGAGCCAGAAAAAAACTTTGCATAGCACTTTAAATAATGCAAAAATGATTTATTTCCCACAACTTAACTACAAATTGCAATAAAGTGCTTACACCAATTCAATGTATTACAAAAGTGCGATCTCCTAAAATACATATGCCCCACCTGAGTCCAGGGCATCTAGGCACTGGCCGCACTACTAGCCCCTGTGCTGCGCCACTGCAGCTTCCTGAGTGGCTGCGATTCCATATCCCCTTCATTCTTCAATATTCAAAGGGCATGTGCAACATAATTAGAAAATCCTAAAATTTAACAACTACCGTAACCACTTAAATGCAACTAAATTTATCAACAAAGTGGCCATTAAAGCTTATGTTCCATTAATATGTAAAACATTTCTATTGCAAATACATTTAAACATTGCTCGAAGTTCTAAAATAATGGACTGTTTTCATTAAATGTATTCACAGCATATGCAATTCAAGAACCTATGCTCTGCTATATATATGACTGCATTGTTATACACTTTAGGTTCACAATGTGTATATAAAATATATATGTGTGACAAGACGTCCCATTCAATATAGCCTCTTACAAAAATGCAGTGCCATGCCATATCAATCCATTTAAATAGGCAGCTATGTTAATTCTATTCTTCCTAATTCTAAAACAAATACTAAGCTCCAAATTCACAGTATCATAGTATAACTGCCAATCAATTCAATTTACTGATGTTCACCACTGAATGGGTTTGCCCATAACAGAGTCAGACTGCTCATTATTCATGCTATTTACTCATTAAAAGCGGAGTCACATGCAAATCTTATCCAATTCATTTGCAGCCTGTAATTAAGGCTTCAAATTAACATTTATCGATCTTGACAGCAAAGGAAAAAAAAAACTCAGAACAAGGACGGCCAGAAGTAATACAGGATGAGAATAAAGCGATTTGATCCAATGTTGAGTATGTCTTGCATTTTAAATGTTATGCTTCAGTTCTACATTAAATTGTATGTGATTTATTGAAAATAAAAAACAAAAATGATTTTCTTCCCCAATTGTTTAACCAGGAGAGACACAGTGAGCTGAAAGCTTGTTTACAGATCGACCTAGCAGCTAGGGAAGTTCAGTGGTGCTCAGGGTCACACAGTATGCAAGTGGGGGCTGTGGGATTCAAACCCAGGTCTCCAGATTTGCAACTCAGAGCCTTAAGCCACTGTGCTATACTGCCTCCAATGTAAACTATGTATTTGTATATTTGGCAATTTAGTTAATTGCCCAGCAATTTAAGCATAATCAAACACTATGCATTGAATAGTAATAGAGCCACACTACTCCCTAGCAACTTTGCGCTTTGATGACAGATCAATAAATATAAATCTGAACCCTTAATTATGGTCTGAAAATTACTTGGATACAATTTGCATGTGATTCATTTCAGCGAGTAAATACTGTCAATAACGACTGCAGTCTGACTGTGTCATGGGCAAGCCCATTCACTGACGCACATTAGTGAACTGAATTGAGTGGCACTTATACTAGTACACTTTGCACTTGGAGTTTAGTATTTCTTTTAGAAATAGAGACAATACAGTTAACATAACAGCTTATTTAAATCAATTGATATGGCATGATACTGCATTTCTGCTAAGACTGCTATATTACATGGGACGTCTTCTAACAGATATATATATATTTTATATACACATTGTGAACCTAAAGTGTATAACAATGTAATCATACATATAGCATAGCATAGGTTCTTGAACTGCATATGCTGTGAAAACATTTAATGTAAATAGTCTATTCTTTTAGAACTTGGAGCAATGTTTAACTTCATTTACAATATAAATGTTTAACATGGTTGTACCAAGTAAATACCAGCAATAATGACTGCAGTCTGACTCTGTTATTCACGCTTCACATGCAGGTATTGGAGGGAATGGGTTGACAGCTGATCTCTTACTATACCTGCACACTGAAGCAGACTTACATAGGCCAGGTGATCTGTTTTTGCTGACACTTTCATAGGTTCCTATGTTCACCATATACTGTAATAAATATGTCTATATGGTATAACTACATTCTTAACATTACTATCTTTGTCATTCCTCTGCATCCTTATGCTTTCTATGGCAAGCCCTACTCTACACACCCTTCCCTTTTCCCCCTCATAACTACCCTTCCCACCACCCACCCCCTCAGTTGTTACTATCTCCCAGCACCTATGAACACCTGAAACTCTCTGCCATGACTGTTACAGCCCATGACACCAAGGCATACACACTAACACCTCTCACTCTCAAAGATGGGGTGGCAGTTAACATTACTACAATACCTCATTACCATTCTATTATGCATCTGTCACTCCTGCACTACTAATGACAATACCAGCAAGCAAACATTCAGCATTGACAAATGCTTGTTTATTCTGTAACCTAATTGTAACTTATTTCTGCATTCCTCAGCACCCCACCCCACCCCCAATCTGGAAAACAGCTTTTTCTCTCAGAATGTCTTTCCTGGTAAAAAAATTCATATACAAAATGCATGAGTACGCATGTAATATATCCATTCTTACACACACACCTAGCTTGCAGCCCGTCACAGATATTTGACACATGCAGCCACCTGCGTGCTGTTACTTGAATGATCAGTTTTACATTTAAACATCACTACTTGGTCTTTTATTATTTTAATTTGTATTTATTAACCAAGTAAGTGCACTCGACAGTCAATCAAATGCCTATTTTCCAGGGCCACCTGGATCTTTCAAAATAGCAGCTTAATAAGAAAACAAAACAAAGTTGCAAGGTGAGGCTGCTGTTATTCTCTGTTGTACTAACACCTACATACATAGTAATACATAGTGCTAAAACATGGATATAGTAACTGTTCCGACATATTTGGACTACTGTACAGTTACAGTAAGCTTGGTTTTCTGCTCCATTACTCTGATCTGCCTCCCATGCATGAGTTCCTTTACCTAAAGAAAAAAATATTGAATAATGTATGCTTAGCTAAATGTACTTAGTTCTCTTTCGGGAGTGCAGCTTATTACTTAAGAGTTGCTTGCCTGTGAAGGATGATAAGAAGATGGTCTGGCTTTGTCATTTTTCACATTCTGGCTGAAATCTGTTTTCACACTTCTGGTGTACAATAGCACGGTTGCTGTGGAAAATCATTGTTCAGTACAAAGTAACAAAATCACAGTGACACTGTGCATGAGCAGATGTCCTAAAATGTCTAAGTTAAAAATTCAGTTAAAAAATTCTATACAATGCTTGTTTTACAAGCGTGCATTGCGCAGTTCCCACGCACACTTGTAACCTCGCAAATTTGTAATATTTTCACTCCACATTTTCAACATTTGCATTTTCCCACACCTCCTTGTGAACAGTTCAGCTGTCATTTCCACATCCTAGCTGAAATGTGTTTCCACACTTCCGGTGCAGAATAGCATGGTCCCTGTGGAAATCAGTGTTTGGTACAATCACGAAAATCATAGTGACAGTTTTCATGACCAGAGGTGACAAAATGCCTGTGCTGCAAATGTGGTGAAATAATTCCACTGAATGACTGTGTTACAAGCGCCTGTTCCGCAGTTTCCACACAGGCTCATTCTCTTGAGCACAAGCAGGGCGTTAGGGTTCCTAACACAGACGCTTAAGAGGTATGAGGGTGGAATATTTATCAGATGCAAGAGGAGTTGCAGAGACGTACTCTGTTGGGATATGGAGGCTGAAGGAACATGGCTACAACTAGGGGGGGGCCTGTATAAATGCCAGACACCAATGCAAATACCAGCAAGCGAACGTTCAGCATTGACAAATGCTTGTTAAATTGAATTACAGCTCTTTTCATGGACAGGCTAAAGTGATACTGCTGTCAATGGCAACCTCAGGTCAGGACTCTGGCTTGTTCGCTGCAGCGGCAGTGCTCTGGCTCTGCTCTTCATTGTTGTCAGCTCATAGTTTGCAGTCACTCCTCAGACAGTCAGGCACTGAGGTAGGCAGCTGATGTGTTGTAGTGGTAGCAGGTGGTGGCTTCTAAGTCAATCTCCTCTCTGGCGCTCTGAAACTCTCCTCAGCTGTACGCATTCCAAGAGTGCCAAAGGGACTGTTCTTATGCTAAGGCTATGGACCTGAGGGGGAACAGAAAATTGCAGGTCTGTGTGGGTGGGGGTGCTACAAACATTAATGGACCGAGTGGAGTCCTGTGACTGGCTAGAAGGGTGCCTACATCAGCACCTCTGACGTAAACATGCTCAGTCAGTGCAGTTCAATAGGGAACATGGGGAAACAAGGAAACAAGTTTTGGAGACAGCGTGGACCATGTGGCAAAAAAAAAAAAAGTAAGCATTTTTGTCCAACTGCAAAGTACCAGAACGGCGTTGTGATTGCAGAAAAAGTACCAGAACGCCATTCCTGTGTGTTCTGGTCCACTTTCATCAATCCAGGGAAAGCCTGCTGGAGCACAGGAAAGGGCAGAGTGCTCCCCGAGGGGAGAATTCAGCTGTTTGCTGGGTGGTGTTATGTAAATGAAAGAAGATAGCTGCTGTCTGATAGGAGTGGGTAATTTATTTCAAGCACACAAAGTTTCCGCCCAGCATGTAGTGAGTAGTGTCACCAGTGTGACTGCTCATCGGTCTGCAGTGCCGCACCCCTTGGAGCTTCCGCTGCAACTGACTCCAGAGTGACATCTCGGAAATGCCATTTCTTGTAGCAAGACGTTCCTTGCTCAAGCGCAAGTGAATGTAAAAATGCAATTGGAGTCTTTACCCAGTGTCAACTGTCCCCAATGGGGGGTTGTGCCCCCAAAGTGTACCCCATACTGGGTTATTGAGATGACACTGTGCGGGTGGGTCAGTCATGAACGGGAGGGGAAAATTGGCATGCAGACCACAAGCTGGATTCAAGGGGGTTTGATATGACTGTTGCACCTTGTCCTACAGGAAAGCATATGCAGTTCTAATGCTACCTGCCCCACAAAACATCAGGCAAGCTCCCTGATGGTGAGCACAGACTTCCCAGGTGAGCTTCCTCTCTCCCTCATAACCTTGCAGCTGAGCTAGGTTACTAGGGAATGGCTAGAATGTTCCTACCATGCCACATTGTTATGGGTACACTGCCAATGGGCAACATACATGGCTCAGCTCTACAGATTCCTACAGCTGGAGTACTCAGTTGTAATGCAATGGGCAAGAATGTTAAGACTCTATTTTATCAACTCGCAAAGGCATGCAATGGCAGCACCTCTAAGACTGGAATTCAGAGGCAAAGGTCATAAAACTGGTCCCTCCACCATCTCATACCTGCCTGACTTTCACATTTAATATATCTAAGGGCAGTCTCAACAACCTTCTTCCATCTGATTTTTCCACCCCATCCGGCGTAAATTATGCTGACCTCTAAATGCATCCAAAGGGAGAAAGGGCCTGTGTTGTTGTGATTATAACCCAGTAGTCGGCTACTAATTGAACAACTGTTTCTCTGTGAAAAAGATTAAACCACAGGTCATGTTTTTTTCCATTCACAATGCCACCGCCCATCCCAGAACGGAATCATTTGTTCCCTGACATTTCCCACAAGAGCTGTTTTGCTTACCCTAGAATCTACCACCCCTACCTCCTTCCTCATTAGCTGGGCAGTGAGTTAATTGCATAAGTCAGACCCGCTTCCCAGTGGTACAGACCAGGGGGACCTACCGACAGTAATGGCCCTACCAGATCCTTCAGGGAACAATCAGGGGTTGGAGAATGAGGTACCATTGAGAGCAGAACTGAAGTCACAAACCACCCAGTAGAATCAGGCTCTAGCCATTGCTGATGTCACCAGAGGTCTCGCTACTCAAAGCCCACCACGGCTCCTGAAAAGGGGGCCATGGGCATTAGTTTTAGCTCAATTTTTCCCCCCAGTCGTCGGTAATATATCCCTCCTCTTCTTTACCTCTCTAACCTGCCACCCCATACATGGCCTCTTTCCCCTATATGTGTAGTTGCCGGCTGCCTCACTCAAAAGATCTCTGCTTATAACCCCAGTATGCCTATGGTTGATTGTACATCTGCTGACTTCTTCAATTGTAAAATAATGCTGTTTTTTATTTATTTCAACTTTGTACTGTACTGTATACACTGTATATACTTTTTCTTCCTTGTATATTATTGCTTTTTGTATACCTGCTTCTGTGCTGTACTTTGATGTATTCATGACCAGGTCCACCTTGCAAATGAGCCTTGCTCAATGGTGCCCACCTGGATAAATAAAGATTTTGATTGATTGATTGATTGATTGAAGGAAAGGCTGTTTCCACAGTCCATTCATCACAAGTATAACATTATGGCCACATGCAGCATTCTTCGCCTCTTCACATACTGCAGAGGGACTACACAGATGCATGAGGGCTGTGTAATTTTCCACCCTTCCCTGACCATACCACTGGGCAGCACTCCCCCTCATACGAGAATATCCAGGCAGGACCTACTGGGATTGCTGTCTGCCTCCTCTAATGGGTCTTTCCTTCCCCCAGCTCTGCCCCCTTCTTGGAATATATGGTAACTCTGGAGTAAACCTATATACCTCAGCCCCTCACATGACTAAAATATTTGTCACCCAGGGATCCTTGGTATACCCACCCTCCGAGGGACCCCCCCCTTAGCTGGGCCTCAGACCTTCCCCCCTTTAAGACTGGGAGACGTCACCCAATGGGAACAATGACCAAGCACCCACTTTGTTTGTAGGATGGGTCACGCCTGTCCATGGGCCAAGGGGGCTAACACAAGGTGTCACAGCCTTGATCAGATTAACCCAAAGGCTTCAAAAAGGTCCAGACATAGGAACATGGGTCATATTACTTGGTCCGTACTATCTGTTATAGTTTTACTGGTCTTTTCTGGTACATTTATGTTTCATACAGTTAATGGTTTTAAGGTTTCTACGAAAGTTTACCAGCTGTTCCAGCAGCTGACAGGAAGAGTGATTCACTGAAGACAGAAAACAGAAGCTGAGCAGCACGCACTTCCATTTACAGTTGTGAAAAGGATAGGTACTAACAGCAATGATATTAGGAAGAGAACAATTTCTCTTTCCTTGAGGTTATGGAGCAATGTGGTAACACAAACAGGTAATCATCTCAATAACCCAGTAAGGGTACACTTTGGGGGCACAACCCCCACCACTGGGGACAGTTGACATTGGGAAAGCTGTTGAATGCACATTCTCTGCTCATGGTACAATTTAGCACCGAAAATGGCTAAGCAGAGTATTAAATGGGTCTCCTGGAATGTCAAAGACATACATACTCCTGTAAAAAGAAATACAACACTAAATTTCCTTAAACAAAAGGGGGTAGGGGTGGCCTTCATATAAGAAACTCACTTATCCAAAAAAGAGATGAGTAAGCTAAGATGGGGTTTGGTTTCCCAAGTCTATGGCTCAACAAATAATACCAAGAGCAAAGGAGTGGCTATCCTCATTCATAAGAATTTCAGCTAGCCAAGGAGATTGCAAACCTAGAAGGCAGATATGTTATCGTGCAGGGGGTGCTGGTAGGGCAAGAGGTAATGCTCTGTAATGTATATGGCTCGAACTCCACAGAAGCCTCTTTTTACGAGGCACTCTCCCAATGCCTCTTAGAAATACAGAATGGCCAGCTGATATTAGCGGAAACATGAACACCCTACTGGATAAATTTCTGGATAGAAACAAGGCCCCCACTGGGTGCTCTTCCCCAGCTGCTGATGCCCTTAAAGACTTGGAGAGAGTTGGGACTAACAGATATGTGGAGGTTGGTACACCCCACTGGAAGAAGTTACTCCTTCTTATCTATCCCAAATCAAACTTTCTCATGAACAGACCTGTGGTTTACCCCAGCATCCTGGATGTCGAATGTGATTGATGCCCAGATAGGGGCTATTGTCATCTTGGATCACGCCCCAGTCTCATTCACCTGGCAACCACCATCAGCATCTGGCAAGAACAGAGGTAGATGAAGGTTCAATGCCTCCACACTTAAAGATGCACGTTTCTGCATCGGCCTAAGGGAAGATATCCAAAACTTCCTCAGGGACAATAAACAAGAGGACACATCAGTGGCCACAAGGTGGGACACACTAAAAGCCTTTATTAGGGGTAAGTGCATCAGCTACACCTCCCACCTATGCAAAATTAGACAGCATGAACTGGCAGAGCATGAAAAAAAATTAAAAAATTTAGAGAAGAAATTCAGAGACAACCCCAATACACCAGGTAGCTTACTTGCCGAAATAAAGGGCCTTAGATACAAAATAAATGTACATGTATACCAGAAGGTTAAATATGGCCTTTTCAGACTGAAACAACCCTTCTGGGAGTTTGGAGAAAAACGGAGCCATCTATTGGCTTACCAACTGAAAAAAAGGCAGGAGCGCTTCAGAATTCTCTCTATTAATAAGAGAGATGGGTGACTCATGTTAAACTGAGATGAAATTAATAGTGAATTTCATGCCTTCTACAGCACATTGTATGCCAGTGAAGCCAACCCACTAACCAAGACCTGCAGCGATTCCTCAGTAAGCTGCATTTGCCCATCCTCACCTAGAAGCAGTTGTAATGGTTAGACAGAACCATAGAACAAGCCAAGCTGGAAGAGGCTTTAAAATCCATGCCAACGGGGAAGACCCCGGGGGCGGGGGGGCCACGGTCTGCCGGAAGAATTCTTAAACACCTTTCGGGATGTACTTATGCACCCACTGCAGGCTGCATTAATAGAGGCAAACACAACAGGAATCATGCCTGCCTCCATGAGGACTGCCCAAATCTCCCTGCTGCCAAATTCTGGGAAAGTAACTCCCTATGCAGCAGCTACTGGCTTATTTCTCTTATCACGGTGGATTGCAAGATGTTCGCTAAGCTTTTGGTGAACAGATTAAAATCCCTTATAGCGGACCTGGTAGAGAGATCAAGTAGATTTCATCCCAGGCTGCAGAGGTACAGATAATACCAGACAGCTCATCAACTTACTTTGGAAATCTAAATCAGCCAACCCCCCAATGGTCCTCCTCTCTCTCAATGCTGAAAAGGCATTCAACAGGGTTGAATAGACGTACCTATCTGTTGCACTGACAGCTTTTAATATAGAAACATAGAAACTGATGGCAGATAAAGACCACTTGGCCCATCTAGCCTGCCCATGATCACTACCTACTGCCATATTTCGGCATCCTGTGGTCACTGGCTTACCCTCTCTTTCCCCTCGCTAGGTCCGGCGCTTAGGTCCTGGGTAGAAGGTCCTATATAAGGGCGCCTCAGCGGAATTAATTACAAATGGCAAAGCCCTTCCCCCTTCCAGCTCCACAGGGGAACAGGACAGAGCTGTCCGCTGTCACCTCTTCTATTTGTCTTGGCACTTGAACCCCTTTTACTGGCTATTAGGCGGTCACCAGAAATAACAGGAGTGGCCCTGGGAGATGAATATAAAACATTTGCATATACGGATGACATATTATTACTGCTTACAAACCATAACAGGTCCATACCTAGTTTGTTAGACCTGATAGAGCAATACAGCCACCTCTCAGGATACAAACTTAACAGGGCCAAATCCCTGTTCCTGGACTCCACCTCAAGGACAGCAACTCTCGGAAGCTACCCATGGAGCATACTGTACATCACACACAACATGCCATAGACTACTTGGGCCTAAGGTTCCACTTGAACCTCACACACTTAGGATGGGAAAATCTGACCCCATTAATAGCAGAGTTGGAGAAGGAGATGCAGCAATGGAAACTTCTTCATATCTCCCACTGGGGAGGTTCTATGTGATAATGGCAGTTGCAAAAAGGCGATCGCTGTTAGGGCGAGTGTACATCAGCGAAAATCAATTTCGCCGATGTACACTCATGGCATAGACCAAAAGGGCGCTGAACACATAGGTATTTTTGTTTATGCACAGGGCTGTGCCCCTCACACACCCCTACTAAAGGATTCTCAACTCCAGGGGGGTGCATATCGGGTGAAAACAAAAAAAAAATCCCAGACCGGCGCAAAAATATCAATGTGCCTAGCAGCAAACCTGGTACCCTCCCAACCCTAGCCTGCCATGAACCCACCACGCCACATGGCCAGCTCGGCAGCCCACCACCGTGCTACACCTCGCAAACCCTCCCTCACCTTCCGCCCATCGCACGGCGTGCTCACCCCCCCTGCATGCGTGTACATATAGCAACAGGATGTCACTATATATGTATCCCCCCCCCATGCAGTAGCCCTGTGAACAGGCACCACTATTGAGTCACTCTTTTTGTAAACACTCAATAGAGGATGCCATTATCACAGGATACCCACTGGGGAAAAGCCCAAACCTTTAAAATGATGGCAGCATTGAAAATCCAGTACGTGCTAGACAACCTTCCTCTTCAGATTGACCAAAATTTGATTAAGCTGATCCACTCCAAAATAAAGACCTTCTTTTGGGGCCCTGGACCCACTCATATCAGTTGGTCAAAACTGACCAAAGAATTCAGGCATGGAGGACCCAAGCGCCCTGATTTTTATTACCTCATTATGGTGCACAATCTGCTACAACTTGGGCAGACAGTACCATGGGGCACGTGGTCCCATCACCCAAATGGGCAGAATGCAAAGCGCATGTAGCTGGAGGCCCACTAATCACAAAAATCCAGTTCACCCCCCCACCGAAGCAAACTCCACCACCTCCTACAGTTACACATACTGTATAGACCTGGAGGAGATTCCAAAAGCTGGCTGATTGGTTACCGGTATAGGAGAAGTATTTCCCCTTTGGGATAACCCCTGCCTGAAAATAGGAGGAAATCCAGTAACGTACAGAAAATGGGCAACAACACATATCCATTACCTTGCTGCCATCATGCACTGTCCCCTGAACACTATAAAAAGCTTCCCCCAACTTCAGCAGGAGTACAGCCTCCCCAGACAACAGCACTGGAGATATCTGCAAATCAGACACACCCTCCAGCAACTCCTGGGACAAAACCTAGAGTGCAAGGAGCAGAATCACCTAGATACCATCTTATGGCCTGATGTGGGAAAAGAGATTAAGAGTGACTTTGTATAGAACTACCTGCTTACCTCCCCAGGATCCTACCACCAGAGTCAGACAAAGGTGGTCGGAGGAATTAGAGCAAGAGATCACTCCCAAAATATGGGATGACAGTTGGGGTTCAGTTCAGTCTGCCATCAAAGACACCTGAAGCAGATTTATTCAATTTAAGGTCTTACACAGGTGGCACAGAACCACCTCAAAAACTATATGTATGGAGTCTTCTACCCACAGGCAACTGTTGGAGGTGCACATCTGATGGGCGGACCAACACCCACATTCTGTGGTTCTGTCAGGCCCTCTCCCCCCCTACTGGACAGCTGTGCAAATGACTTGCAGTGATGTATTGTCCGGCAAGGTTATACTCACACCCATGCTGGTAATGCTAGGCCTGTTTCCAGACTCCCCTCAGGGAATCCAGTTGTCAACGGAGGAGAGAAGGTGGCTTCTCGGAACCCTCATAACAGCTAAGAGAATACTCCTCATTCACTGGAAGGGGCAAGCTCCCCCATCAATTCAGGAGTGGATTGAGGAACTAGGAAAATTAGCAAGCTATGAAAGGGTTTTATATGTTGTCCAAAATAGAATGCAGGCCTGCACAGACATTTGGGGTCCCTACGTAGCCTCAAGGTACTGTATAGTTCCTGCAGACAGGCCCCCCCCCTCGGAGCTAAACCCCAGCTTCATATGAGAGGATGAACTATAAACATGGTTGGTGGCCAGTGGCCAGTAACAATTGTCAGAAGGTCCTCCCTGCACCTAGCATGAATAAGCACAGGTGGGTGATGTAATCAAGTGCCCCCCTTTGCTTAAGACGCATGCTATTCTAGATAGCTATAATACCACATTGCTCCATTGTTATTTCTTACAAATTCATGATCGAGTCAGAGGATATAGAAATGCCTCTTCCAGTTCATTCATAGTTTTGCAGAGTACTTACAGTATAAGAGCTAAACAGTGGTGAATCTGCTATGCTCAGGATATGTTCTGTAAGACTGTGACACATCAATTCTGTATTTTTCCTGTATATAATTTGTTTAAAACCTCTACTTAGCCTGTTCATCCATGGGAAAAATCCTGGCTAGGAATTTACTGCGCTTACAATTGAGTTACTTGTTAATATGTTTAAACAAACCAAAAAGCTTAATGAACTTTTAATTGTGGTGCATGAAGCTGAAAAACTTTGCTTCGCAAATTTGTCACAATTCGCAGTTAATCTGCCTTTCCAAGTCACAGTATAGGGATAACTTTGCCAGTGATGTGGGGCCCATAGGGGACATTCTCAATGTACTATGGTCACATGGTACTGAAACAAGCTGTAAGCAATGCAGTGGCTGTGCTGACTGCAGCTTTCTAAAGAGGGAGTTGGAGAGAAGTCTGCCCCTGCATGTCTGAACATAAAAAAACTTAAAAATCCATCTAATATCAGTCTTTTGAAACCAAATCACTCACAAATAATTCTAGAGGGCCTTGTGCTGCTAGATTTGTGTTGTTTGTTTCTGCTTTTGCTGATTATTTAGTTTAAAATAGTGGTTTTGTTTTGTTTATAGTGAAGCACTGCTGTGGGGGAGGAGAGGTGTTTCAGTTAGCAAGGCGGCCCAGAAGGATCAGGACTCGAGTCTTTTTGACAGTGAGCACTAGTCTGTGTGCAGCAGATATCTCATATTGGTTTCCCTCAGTTTTACTTGTTAATTATTTTTTGTCTGTGGTCTGTGATTTCTCATTTTATTTATGTAATTCAGTTTGGTGCGGTTAAGTGAAATATTTTGTCAGTCTCTTTCTATATTAGTTTTAGTTATTTATTTTAGCTCTTAAAGTGATGGTGTTCTGTCACTTACAATAACTTGTTAATTAACCCTGTTGTGTGTGTCTTGTTAATCTCTGTTGTGTTAAAAAATAAATACACACATTAAATAAAAAAAATACATTGTTTTCTGTAGCTACTACTAACTCAGTAAACTGTTTTCTTTTTGTTGTTTTTTTTGTCAGATCACACTGCTATTCCTTTAGGGGAGGTGTTGTCTGCAGCTGCTATTTAGTTGTACTGCAGGATTTCTGTAATTTGTTTCCTCACAATATTATAATTCTGAATATATAAAACGACTGAGAAGGAATGCTCTACTAAGTTAAATTTACCCCATATAATGTTGCAACTGTTTTTTTTATATATGTATTTCTGCCGACCAACCAGCATATCTTAGCATCTTTTGCTTTTGGTTCGCTCTCCCGGAGGATCTGCCACCATGAAACATAGAAACATAGACTTTGACGGCAGATAAGGACCGCTTGGCCCATCTAGTCTGCCCATTTCCCTACCTACAGGATAGGCCGCAGATCCTAGTTAACCAACAGCCTATTTCTTCCTACCCCCACAAGAATTGCCTTATGTCTGTCCCATGCATTCTTGAATTCTCCCACAGTTTTAGACCCCACAACCTCCTCAGGAAGGCTGTTCCATGCATCCACTACCCTCTCTGTGAAATAATACTTCCTCACATTGCCCCTGAACGCCCCCTCTATCTTTAAATTGTGTCCCCTTGTTCTTGCATGTCTCTTTTTCTGAAAGATGCTACCCTCTTGGACTTTGTTGATTCCACTGAGGTACTTAAAAGTTTCTATCATGTCCCTCCACTCCCTTCTTTCCTCAAGGGTATACATATTAAGCTCCTTTAGTCTCTCCTCATATGGCTTCTCTGGCAGACCCTGCACCATTTTATTTGCCCTCCTCTGGACTGCCTCTATCCTGTCTATGTCCTTGCGGAGAGGGGGTCTCCAGAACTGGACACAGTACTCCAGATGGGGTCTCACCAACTGTCTGTACAGAAGGATAACAACTTTCTGTTTTCTGCTGCTGATGTCTCTCCCTATGCATCCCAGTATACCCCCAGCCCTCCCTACTGCCTTCTCACATTGTTTGCTAACCTTAAGGTCATCTGATATGATTACCCCCAGGTCCCTTTCCTTTTTTGTTGTTGTTACTACCTCCCTCCCTCCCATTGTGTATTTTTCCCCTGGGTTCTTGTTTCCCAGGTGCATTATTTTGCACTTCTTTGCATTGAATCCTAGCTGCCATACTTCTGACCATTCCTCCAACCTTGCCAAGTCCCTTCTCATCCTTTCCATGCCTCCTTGTGTATCAACCCTGTTGCAGATCTTTGTGTCATCTGCAAAGAGGCATACTTTTTCTTCCAGTCCCTCTGCAATGTCACTTATGAAGACATTAAAAAAGGACTGGACCCAATACTGAACCTTGCGGTACCCCACTAGTAACCCCTCTTTCTTCAGAGTGGACTCCATTTACAATTACCTTCTGTGTCCTGTTGTCCAGCCAATGTTTTACCCAGGCTACCACCCTGGGACCCACTCCCAGACTGGTTAATTTGACTATTAACCTTTTGTGTGGGTCTGTGTCAAATACCTTGCTAAAGTCTAGGTAGGCCATGTCCACAGCCCCTCCCTGGTCTACTACTTTGGTCACCCAGTCAAAGAAATCTATTAGATTCGTCTGACATGACCTTCCCGCTGTGAACCCATGGATGCGGAGATGTGGCCTGCAGGCCCCACACACACACTCTTCTGACCATGCCTGAGAAAGGTAAAGCTGCCAAGAAAACTAAAGTGCAGATCGCAGCTTCCACCAAATCCATCCTGGCGCCAACTCCCTTGTCGGAAGAGAGAGATTTCTTCAAGAGCTCTCCCCTCTCAAAGATGCCCTAATGATCATCATTGCGTAGCTCTCCAAGCTACAGAAAGCTTCTGAAACCTTTACACGGTGCTTAGGAGATACGGAGGTAAGGGTTAGTTCCCTCGAGGACTGGCCCACCTGCCACGAGCAGGATTCTACATCCCTCCAAAGGAAACTAGACAAACTAGAAGAGAAGACTGAAGACTTGGAGGGATGCAGCCGGCACAACAACCTCCTGTTCATTGGTCTATCAGAGGGATCAGAAGGGCAGAACCCTGTTCAGAAATTTTGCAAGAAGGTTGCCAGTCTTTCTCCCAGTGGCCCAGTGTATATAGTTGAGCAGGCCCAAAGAGCCTTGAGAGCTACTCCCCCACCAAACTCTCCACCTCGCCCCCTAATTTTTAAATTTCTGAATTTTCTGGATAAGGTCTACATCTTGGCAAAATTAAGAGAAACAAAGGAGCTACTTTGGGAGGGTAACCGACTCAGACTGACTTAAGATCTGCCCTGCTCAGTACATCTCAAATGGGTGGAACATTGCCTCTTCATCTCTAAATTGATAACTGCAGGGGCCCGATTCAAGATGCTCTATCCAGCCAGACTTCAACTAACTCACAAAGATTCTTTCAAATCTTTTGAATTTGTGGCTCAAGCTAAACAAAAACTACCTAATATGTTTCCCAACCTCTTTCAAGCACCTAAATGAGGGACATACTACCCAGCCAGATGGATCTGACATTCACTCAATCACTCTGTGGGGTTTTATTATAGTAACAAATCGGTAAAATGTTAATTTGCAGTTGTGTTTGTGTTGTCCCTGTACCGATGGGTCCCTGACTGTAAGATGTGGCATGGACCTACAACTCACATGACTTTAGATCCTCCAGGGGACTTCTTCTACGCTGGCTGGCGGTTGTATATATTCCCTGCCGAACTTGTGCTTCAAGCTACAGTATTTGTCCGGAAGTTCTTGTTTAAAATGTTAAACTTAAAGTCAAGTTTAGTGGTTATATCTGAGCTGACTGTTGTCTTAACTCATTTGTGGGTTTTGGGACTCTCACTTTATTTTGCCCGTAAACTCCTGGAATATGGGAAGGACCTTGATTCAACAGTTCACTAATTTTTTTGCGGTCTGATGGACATAGCGTGAAGACTGATATTTCCTACTGTTTACTGGGGTCCCAAGTTTCTTTTTCTTTGAAACTGAACTCCCAATATGATTATGGATCTCCTTGCATGGCCCTGCCCACTTTGGCCAGCTCATCTCCCTGCCATCTGCAGGGGACAGGTAGTGGTCTCTGGCTTTGTTTATTAGAGGGGCATGGGCTGTTTACTACCCTGGCCTGCAGCTTGACTCTCTTTCTCCTTATGCCTCATTATTGATTTCTGGGGCATGCCTCTTGCAAGATTCTATGAGCTGATTACTTTACCCTCTGCACCTCCATGGTTGGCTCTAGCCAGTTTTAGCTCACCTGCTGACCTGTGGCGATTAGAGGGGCACTTACAGGACTGCTGATTACCCTGTCTATATGAGTTCTCCAGAAGTTGGTTGGAGGGGGGGTGCATCCAACCCCTTTCTGCATGGCCTAAGCACTGTCAATTTTAAGGGAAGGCAGTGGGTGGGTGGGTGGGTGGGGGTTCTCCGCCTCCCTCCCAGTTTTTGCCCCTTTTCGCTTCTAACATTTGTGGTTTTTCATGTTGCACAGGGGGCATATTGCCTGCAGAGGCATGTGTGCTTGGGCCACCATTTCTGTGGCAGCCCTGGTCTCTACTGTTGGCCTATATTGCCGAAGAGGGTATAGATGGGCCTCCCCTCTCCAGACTTTAATACGAGCCAACCTCTACCAGATCAACTTTTCCTGATTGATCCCATTTGCTTTCTTGCCTGGGGGCAAGGCCCTTATTGGGTCCTAATGGGGTGAGGAAGGAGGGGGTAGAGCTTGGTCTGGTGGTGTGTCTCTGTGCCTCTGCTGCATGAGCCCAAGACTCTGCTCCTCTAGTGACTCCAGGACACACCAGGTGGGCAGCCTGGACGGACTTGTTGCCAATGAATATATGGGTTGCCTTCTTTTTTCTTTTGATCTACAAATTGGATTATACCTGCTTACTGTAATTTGTTGTTGTTTGGGGACCTCTTGTTGCGGGGGCAAAATGCTCATTGTTAACATTCTATGGTTTGAATAATGTTGTTGGCATTTCCACTTGGGGTATGTGGTACTTCATATTTAGAGCCATTTGTTTACCAGTTTTAACTTAATAATTATCTAAGCTAATAAGTCAGACGGGGGATAGGCTGGGGCCTGTGCTGGGTGTTCTATTTTATCATGGGCCTAAGTCAGTTGAGGGGGATACAGTCGCTTTCAAAAGTTCCAGATTGTTTAAGTTTTTGGGGTTAGTGGGGTTGAGGTTTGGTGAGAGGGAACTGGGGGGGTGGCCTGGGTTTTTGTAAATTTTGGTGGGATGATCTGTGTTTTGTTTTGATGGCAAAGGGGGGGAGGGTACCATCAGAGGACTGTTCCACATAGGAATGCTAGAGGGGTTGTCGCATCTAATTCTTAATCCCGACCATTGTTCAATACCTCATCATGGCTGCCTATAACTTCTGTACCTGGAATATTAAGGGCACCCAGTCACCTATTAAGTGAGCCAAGGTATTATTACATTGAAATAAATTACAAATTGATGTAGCCTTTTTACAGGAAACCCACCTCCTCCCATCCCAGGTTCTCCTGTTAGGGGTGTTCTTGGGTGGGACAAGCATTTGGTGCTGGTTCGGATTCTTGTAAGAAAGGGGTGGCTATCCTTATAGCCCACAGGCTCCCTTTCCATCTTCTTTAGGAAGTGACAGATCTGCAGGATCGATATGTCATCCTTTGAGCCCTGATAGGGCATATGGAGGTGATACTGGGGGCTGTCTATGGTCCCACAACTGGGGACCCTCAGTTCTTTGCCACCCTTGCTTCCATTTTGGCTCCCTGGATCTCTCTCCCAATTATACTTGGGGGAGATTGGAATCTCGTTCAGAGTAATGAGCTAGACTGGTCCGGTAGGGCCCTGACAAGCCCCCTTTTCTACTCAACTGACTCTTCAGGATTTGATGGACTCTGTGGGCCTGGTGGACCCATGGAGGACATTAAACCCTGACAGTCAGGTGTATTCCTTTCATTCCCTACCCCATAATTCTTTTTCTAGATTGGACTATTTTTTGATGGGGGTAGAACATCTTTCTGGGGACCTTTAATGCCACTATTCAGCCAAAGTTGTCTTGGACCATCACCCTGCCTTCTTCTTTCTGTTAAATCTTACCCCTTCAACAACCAGGGACAAAATGTGGATTTTGAATAATTAACTACTCAAATCAGGGGACTTGTTGAAACCTCTTCAATCTTTTATTCTTTTGTTTATGGAACTTAACTCCCTCACTACACCTGTGCTTGATATCTTATGGGGAGCCCTGAAATGTGCCCTTAGAGGGGAGCAGATCTGGCTCTCGACTAAGTGGGAAAAACAATTATCGGCTACCTTATCCTCTTTACTAGCTCATATATGGATATTGGAGGGGCGAGTCACACAGGACTCTTCATCGCAGGACTGGGAACAGTTAGAAGGTCTCCGCTTCCAGTACAGTACTCTACTGGGGGAAAAGGCAGAACACTTGTTACTGTGTTCCAGAGTGAAGTACTTTGTTCAAGGAGAAAAGACGGGAAAACTGCTCGTTCTCTGGTTGAGGTCCCAAACTATGGATAAAATTATTTTCTCTATTCGAATGGAGTCAAGCACCCTCCTTACCTCCTCACATGACATAGTGGACTCATTTAAAACCTTCTATCAACAACTATATGCCCCGCCTTCTCCTCCATTGAGTCTTGACCACCCTGAGGCATTCCTATGGGACATACCTCTTCCTCAATTGAATGACTCACAGGTAGCCACTTTACAGGCCCCACTATCCCTGGCTGAGATCTCCCAGGCTATCAACTCTTTAGCTCCCAATAAGTCACCTGGTCCGGACAGCTTCACCACCAATTTTTATAAAGCCTGTTGAGATCAAGTGGCCCCCATTCTCCTGGGCACATATAACTATATCTTCAAAGGGGGCCTCTCCAACATTTCCTTTATGGTAGCAACTATTGTGGTTTTGTGGATCTCCCTAAGCCTGCTAGGGATCCCCTGATGGTCTCCAACTACAGGCCAATATCGCTTATGAATGTTATTATTAAAATCTTAGCTAAAGTTCTGGCTGGTAGATTGAGGTTAGTGTGGAATTCCCTCATCAGCAGGGAGCAGGTGGGATTTGTTAAGGGTAGGATCTCGGCGGACCATCTCAGGAAGCTAACATATCTCATTTTGGCATCCAGGGACTCGTCTACCCCTGCAGCGTTGGTCTCCCTGGATGCCGAAAAGGCTTTTGATCGGGTTTCATGGGACTATTTGCTTGCGGTACTTCCCAAGTATCGTATTCCCCAAGAATTCATCCTATGGATCAAGGTGCTTTACTCTTCCTCTTTGGCCCGAATACTCTGTAATGGGATTTTAGTATCATCTTTTTCCCTTCACCAGGGCACCAGGCAGGGATGTCCCCTCTCCCCTTACTTATTCGGCCTTTTTTTGGAACCTCTTATCCGCAAGCTTAACCTTTCTCCCCAGGTCTCCAGTACTTCCTTTGGTCAGGCTGATTATAAGTTATCAGTATATGCAAATGATATACTACTGCATATTTTCTCTCCTACTACATCCCTGCCTGCTGCCCTACCAATCATATCACAGTTCGGTGCCATGTCTAACTACAAACTAAATCTGGCTAAAATTGAGGTCATGACCCTCAATGGTGCCACTTTCAAAGCGGACATTGAACACCTTGGCCTGTCATGGAAATGGGACAAATTGAAATACTTGAGGATCTGCCTTATTACTTCACCCCTTAAGATGCATCAGTACAACCTGGACTCGATAGTGACCCGCATTAAGGTGGACCTAGAACGCTGGTCCTTGCTACCTCTTTTACTGTGGGGCAGGTTGAATATTCTAAAAATGAATGTACTTCCCAGGATATCATATCCCCTCCAGATGTATAATTTTTCTCTTCCTCACTTGTGGTTTACCCAAGTGCATAGAATTATCTCCTCATTTTTGTGGAAGGGCAAGATGGCACGACGGACCCTAGTTAAGCTCATGCATTCTAAACAGGATGGGGGACTACAGGTTCCCAATTTCTACTTATACTATCTGGCTATGCATCTCACAAAACTTTCATACTGGCTGGAGGTGGAGGGGGAGACCTTCCCAAACCATATGTCCTCCACTGGGTGGACATGGAGCGTGCTCTGTGTTCCAACAATGGGCTGGACATAAGATCTGTTCCATACCTCACTGGGAAGAATCTTCCTTGACCCTTAAGGGATACTCCTTTAGCAGCCTCCCTTGGGGTTCACTTACAACTTTGCTCTCTACTTAAGATCTGCCCATTTAAAGATGTTACCCAAGCCCTGTTCGGGAAATTGTATAGCCAGTCAGCCAATCTCTCAGAAGTTTTGACCTGACATGGGTGTATATACTGTCGAAGATCTTAGGTTTAACCACAAGTTGTTATAATTTCAGATTGCCCATGACAAGTACCACTGGCCTTCCTTTGCCTGTTTCCGCTACTTTCAGCTATCACACATGCTTGCCCATTTTTTTGGTACTGGACCTTGGCTTAGCCCTTTTGGTAGCTTAATTTTCCCTCTTCTCCAACAGGCCACCCTTTCTCACTATATTTCTTACTATTATCAGTTGCTACAAAAGTCTCTGGCCTCCATGGAAGGGCCACGCTTTCATAGCTGGGATCAATCCTTCCCAGGTCCCTCCCCCAGCTGAAACTGGGCTGTTATTTAGAAACACCTCTATTCTTTTATAAAATAGGATAGATACCACTTCATGCAATTTTAAATTATACATAATCTTTATTTATTTATTTATTTTTTAATTCTATCTTTTTGCTGCCCTTTTCTGCTGGCTCTTCCACCCAGTCATGGACCCCTGGACCCCCACTTCCATATTTGGCCACGACTCCCTATACCCCTGGCTTTCCCCCTCAGGGTCAGGTTGTGGCACTGGGGCCCCATAGTACCGCAAACGTGGGACAAGAGTCTGGAGCCAGCCTGGATGCTAATCAGGGCCAGGGGCGGGCATCATTCATGGTGGACAAGGGCAAGGTATTTTCTTGGATCCCCAGGGGTGGGGATGTGCAATGACATCCTGCGTCCACCCTGCCCCCTCTATCTTTCGGATGTCGATGCTTGCGATTCCTCCTGGCCTCCACCAGGAGTCCTCATGTGCAGGGCATCTCCCTGACCCTCCCTCCCGGAGAAGGACAGCAGCCCAGAGGGCGCTCCATCCTTCTCCCCCTGGCCAGCTCTCCAGCTCCCCGGGTCCATTCCTGAACCCAGGTCACTGGTGTCACAAGCAGAAAACCAACCACTGCACCGGCGGGCCGGCCATACATAATCTTTATTATACTCCAGTTAAACTACAGAATATGGACAGACTTCCTGTAGATTCTTGTTCTAGATGTGGGAATGAACCAGGTACCTTTCTTCACATCTTGTGGTCCTGTGAGTAGGTGGTTCCCTTTTGAGAATCCATTCATACATGTCTTGACCCCCTGTTAGGGCTCTCTGATGCTTTCTCTCCTGAAATATGTATTTTGGGAGATTATACTGACAGCTTACTGGGAAACCAGAGGACACACATGGCTTTGATTTCAGCGTGTATGAAAAAGGTAATTCTCCGTCACTGACTTGACCAATGTATACCCCCACTTATTGAATGGTATAGGGAGATATTGTTTGCCTTACAGAGCACCTTGGTGCCAGCATGGCTGTCAATTTTCACAAGTTTACCTAGGTTTGGGAACCTTTACAGGTCTTACTGACAATCTGACTACTCTTATTTAGTGATCCCCCTTGGCCTTTCTCAATATATTGGTGCAGAATTAACCTAGCATCTTCTCTTTTTTAACTACCAGGTGTTTATGGATGTCTTCTGGTGGTGTGTGTGTGTGTGTGTGGGTGGTTGGGTGGGGGTATAGGGGAGGTTGTTATTATGTTGTATTATAATCTGTTTACCTTCTGATCATATGCCTGACTATTTACCTCATTATTGTACACTCAGGATCTGTTTCATTGTTATGTCAAATGTCATACTATCTTGTTCTTAATAAAGTTTATTTAATCTGAAATCTGAAATCGGAAAGCTATCAATCAGCAGTCACCTGTAAGAAGGCAGGGGAGATTGCTGCTGCTCAGGACCAACTGGCTCAGCTCTTTCGAACCATGGACAGGTTGTGCAACCCAACCTGTCTTCAGGTTCAAAGAGCCTGTTCACAGATTGAGTGTGATGAGCTCACTCAATTCTTTGCTGATAAGGTGGCCAGCATCAGGGCGGAGATCCAACCGGCACGCTCTATGGGAGCTGTTAGCGGTAAGGTGCACGGTTGCTCCTCCTCGGTTTGTCTGGAGCTCCTTCGACCAGCTGGAAATTGGGGATGTTGTGCGGATTGCCCAGGGTATGTGTCCAACGTGCTGTAGTTTGGATCCAGGCCCAACTTACCTGATTATGGGTTGTTGTGACATCGTTGGCTCAGTCCTTGCAAGGATAGTTTGGTGCTCCTTAGAGTCCGGTGAGTTTCCTAGCTCCCTGAAGGAGGCGGTGGTGACGCCTCTCATGAAGAAAGCTGCTCTAGACCTAAACTGCCTTGCGAACTACAGACTGATCTCTAACCTTCCCTTTGTTGGGAATGTGATTGAGAAAGTTGTGGCACTGCAACTGGAGAACCATTTGACCATCCACAACATCTACAAACCTCTCCAATCTGTTTTTTGTAAGAGGCATAGTACCGAAACTGCTCTAGTTCAGGTGCTCAATGATCTCTTGATGGTGAGTGATCAGACACGCCATTCTATCATGGTACTTCTTGATCTCTCTTTAGCTTTTGATACCGTGGACCATGGGGTGCTCCTTGAGTACCTGAGGTTCATCTGTGGCCTATCTGGTACAGTTCTCAGATGGTTTAAATCCTTCCTCACTGGCAGAACTCAGAGGGTGGTGTCGGGGATTTCTTCCTCCGACCCATTCTTTCTGCCGTGTGGGATCCTTCAGGGCTCAGTGTTGTCCCACATGTTGTTTGTGGTGTACATGCTACCCCTTGGAGACATTGTAAGATGGTATGGGCTGAGGTTTCACTGCTATGCTGATGATACCCAGCTTTACCTGTCTTTTACTCCCTACCAGGGTGGTGCATGCTCGGTATTTAACAACTGCCTCACTGAAATCCAGGATTGGATGAACTCCAGTTGGTTGAAGTTGAACTCTGGAAAGACTGAGGCATTGGTTGTGGATCCGGGTCATTGGACAGAGGGGTTGGGAGCTGGACAACCTTCCAGACTTTGCCTGTGAGGTACCCAGCTTCTTTACTTGAACAGGTACGGGAACTGGGGGGTGATTCTTGATGATGGGCTGACACTGTGTCCTCAAGTGTTGGCAGTCATCAAGACCTCTTTCTACCACCTGAGGAACATCATCAGGTCAAGCACCTTGTTCCGTCTGGTGACCTTCCTACGTTGATCCATGCCTTTGTGACCTCGCACCTTGACTACTGCAACTCCCTTTATCTAGGGCTTCCGGGAGTTGATATCCGCTGCTTGCAGCTAGTGCAGAACGCTGCGGCCCAGTTGTTGATGGGGACCCCACGTGCGAGTCACATCACACAGGTGCTGCGCGAACTGCACTGGCTGCCTATTCAGTGGCGGATCACCTTCAAGGACATGCTTCTGACCTATAAGGCCTTACGCAGACAGGGTCCAGACTATCTGCAAGAGCTTCTGTCTCCCTACTGCCCCAGATGACTGCTCTGTTCAGCTGACGAGGGGTTACTAGAGATTCCAAGGGTGATTTTGAAGACATTGGGGGCCCATGCATTCATGTATGTGGCCCCAGCCCTGTGGAATTCTCTACCCCATCAGATACTGGAGTGCACAACTGTGGAGGGCTTTAAGAAGGCTCTAAAAACACATCTATGGTTATAAGCTTACCCAAACTGAGTTTCAGCTCTGTATTTATTTGTTGTTTACTGTGTATTTTACTGTTTTTGTATGTTTTTATTGTTCAGCGCCTTGACATTTGAAAGGTGCTTTATAAATAAAGATTATTATTGTTATTATTATTTAAAAAAAAGATTTGTAACATCCGCGGTGATGGAGGCCAGGGGATGCAGTGACAAAAGGAGCAGTCCAAGAGGAAGCAAAATCTGGTTCAGGCACTGTGGTTGAGAAGGAGGTTATTGGCGTTCCTGTCACTCATGGTGATGGTGATGCTGATCCTGATTTTGATGACAGGTTCCCAATCGAGAGTGTGGAGCTTGATCATGAGTAAGAGCCTGAGGAGAGATATCTGACTGTTGCACAGTCAGAAATTACTAAATTGAAAAATGTGTCTCTGACTCTGGATGATGAGAAGGAGAGTGAGCCTGGAGAAAGTGAAGATTATAAGAAGAGAGTTCTGAAGGAGGATATTAGAGGTGGTGATGATGATTTGGATCCCCTATAGGAGCCAAAAAGAAAAACAGGAAGGGCGGTACCACTGAACATGTGGGGATTTGCACATAACTGGCTTATACAGCTACCAAAGCCTCCCCCTCCCACTACTACAGCAGGTGTTCTTCTTACTGATGAGCCCATTACACTGTGCCAGTCACCCAGTGTCGATGTGCATACAGCATCCCAAAAAGCATCCATTTCCACCCCTTCTATGTCCCAGTCCTGCTACCATGTAAACTCAAAGGGTACCAAATCCCTAGTCTGGAATTTCTATACATTGGATCCAGCTGATGAAACAGTTGTTATCTGTAAACTGTGTCATGAGTGAGTTAGCAGGGAAAAGGGCAGCAACCTTGCCACAGGTGGGCAACACACACACCTAAATGCCAGGCATCCGTTATGCTGGACTCAACATCAAAAGTAAGCCTGTGCAGGGAAGGTCCCTCTCCCTTACCATCATCATTTTCCAAGGCATCCAGAAGTGGCAGGGAAATGGCCCTGGTGGAGAGATGGTTGAGTGAGGAGGACTACTACAGAGATGAGGATGAATCTGTGGGACTGCCTAGTAGTGGTCATAGCAGCAGTGATGAGTTGAGTAGTACCACAAAAAGGCACCAAATAGCAGTAACTTCATTGCAGAAAACACCAAAATCCACTGCTTTCATTCAAGCAGCACCTGTGAATCCCCAGGAGTCAAATACTACCCTACCAGCAATGCTGCCACACTGAGTCCAGCTGTTTGGTAACCCAACACACAGAAAGGTCCAACCTATGCTGTCTCACATGTTTGAGCATCAGTCCAAATACCCATCGAATCAAGCTATTGCACATGAACTGAATGCAGCAACAATGCAATGTTATTTATGCTTCCTTACAGGACAACTCTGTAGGTAGGTAGGTAGGAAGGCTTTATTTATATGGCACCTAATCCCGGAGGCTCTGGGCACTTTACATAAAAACAAGAAGGGTAATACAGATAAACTAAATTACAAAAATACTGTAACTACATTAAAATGCACTATTCACATAAATACAAATTTAAGCAATAACTACAGTCTTTAGAACATAAAATAGCTCTGGTTAGTCTGGGTAGACCAACTTAAAAGATGAGTCTTTAGACCCTTTTTGAAAGCTTCCACCATCAGGGCCTCCCTGAGAAGGATGGGCAACAAGTTCCAATGGGCTGGTGGAGCAACTTCAAATGCTCTGTCACCAGATGTTGTTAACCTGGCCCTTGGAACCCCAAGGAGGCCCTGGGTGGAGGAGCAGATGGAGTTGATTGAGGAGGCAGGTGTCAGAATTTCAGTCATGTAGCCAGGGCCCAGTCCATATAGGGCCTTATAGGTGAGTGAATCCACCCTGAAGATGATCCTCCACCTGACAGACAGCCAGTGCAGAGCTTTCAGGACCGGGGTCACATGACAAGACCTAGACAGGCCTGTCAGTAACCTGGCCGCTGCGTTCTGCACCAGCTGCAGCTGGTGGAGGGTCCCTCTATTGACCCTGAAGTACAGAGCATTGTAGTAATCAAACCAGAACGTTACAAAGGTGTGTACCAGTGTTGGCAGGTCTTCAGGCGGAACTAGGGATTTAATCCTGGTGTCATTCCTTAAGTGGTAAAAAAACACTTTGGACCACATAAGGTAAATATCTGCCATAAAGTTACTATCCTGTATAAAAAGGAAGGCTTATACTAACTACTACTGCTACTACAGCTGAAATGCTGGCAATTGATCTGTTACCATTCTCTTTTGTGAAGAACATGGGATTTAAAAGTTTGATGGCCTGTACCTGTCCCAAATGGCAGATTCTCTCAAGAACATATTTCCCCATAAGTGCCATTCCTGAACTTTATGGGAGGGTCTCATGCATGATAATCCATGCCCTGCTGCATTCTGCATCATCATACATACATCTCACTATGGATATATGGACTAGTGGCCAGACAGCTGGTAGCTCCTAGTTTTGCATTACAGCACATTGTGCACCAGTGCCTAGGGTAGTGTTTGACTCTGGCTGGGTGGAAAATCGTACTGAGCCCAATTGTGGTGGTAGCAGCACTCCCGGTATTTACCAGCATGCCACGCTGGCAATGCAGAGTGTAACTGGATCACACATGGGTCAGAAAATGCTAGAATTGCTCCTGACCAAGACTGATGAGCGGCTACTCCCCCATTCACTGAAAGTGAGTTTCATCACAAGTAATAATGCCATGAATGTAGTAAAATACATCAGTGGGATGGGTCCTCTGGGTGTCGTGCCTGGCGCATTGTGTTAATCTTGTTATTCATGAGTTTCTAGCATATATTGATATCAAGTCCATGTTGACTATGGCCCGCCATATCTGTGCCCTCTTTGCTCGTTCTGGAAAGGCCTGTGACCATCTAAAGGACCTGCAGATAAAAAAAACTGCCTCAGTACCATATGAAGCTGGAAGTAATCACGCGATGGAACTTTACACTGTATATGATTGAGTGCTGGTAAGAGTAGTACAAAGCCATCTTTGAATATCTGCTGCTGCATACAAGTTGTGACAGTGCCGGAGTATCCATATCTTTGATAACAGACCGGTGGCAACTAACGGATGGCCTGATCATGATTATAAGGCCATTCAAACATGCAATACAGGCAGTGAGCGGGAACACTGCCTGTATCAGTCAGGCCATCCCACTTCTATGTGTGCAGGGCCAGATGATGTTGAATGTATAGCAGGTGGTGATACAGGAAGTTGTGCCTTAATGGAACACATGCTCCATGTATTGCACTGCAGTACCCATATTTCTGGTATTCTGCTGTATGCAGATTTGGGATTGCCACCATGCTGGACCCATGCTAGAAATGTTCCCTTTCATCAATACTTAAAGGTAAGCAGGATCAGGTTCAAAATTTCACCAATCTTCTAATAAGATGGGTACATGGGGCACAGATGCTAGGGTTACAGTTATTAAAGGCACAACATAAAAATCAACAGACTGGAAGCTTCCACCTGTCCTGGTAAATGGGCTGAAAAACATGCAGGGTAAAAGAAAAAGTGCCAACAAATCTACTTTAGGATGTTTTGTACCAGGTGGGACTTGAAGACATGGAGAAAAAGGAAGAGGAGGAGGCTGATGAGGCAGCAGGTTTGTATCAGCACAGCACATGGTGGATGCATATTTGGTCAACACCAGGCACCTAACCATCATGGAAGAGCCCTTGCTTCACTGGAGTAGCAAGGTCACTGATTGGCCAGAACTGTCCTCATTAGTAAGCAAATACCTGAGCTGACCACCCTCAAGTGTCAGTGTGGAGCAGGATATTCAGTTCAGCAGGGGCCATTGTGTCAGACAGGTGTACAAATCTGTCACCTAGAAATGTTGGCATGCTAATATTTAGTAAAATGAACATGGAATACAGTATATTCTACACAACACTATCGTGATGGTGTACCTACTAGTTCCTATTACATGAAGGTGGCAGTGGAGGAGAAGATGAACCTGAAGAGCATGAGGCTATCAGCATTTACAAACTGTTTTCTACTGAAATAGAAGAAGTATGGATGGAGGAAGAAATTTCCATGTGGGGACAACTCCAGACTGGAAGACTGTGAGGGCTGCATCCTTGATGAGGATGAAGCACAAAACGATATGTGTTCTGTCCATCCTTCCTATTCATCAGTTGAATCCTTTTATTTATGATTCAGGTTTTCTTCCTATGTGATTTTATTTCTCCCTAAGTTTTGCTGTTGTTCCCTGCATCCATCTAATTACCTGCATCTACCCTCTCCTACGTGATGCATACATACAAACTAGAAAATCACTGAACACTGAATAATTAAATCTCAAGTTTGCCAACAATAACATGGTTCACTGTCACCTCCACTGCATGCATCCAGACTGAGAAACCCAGACTGTTAATTCAGCATAAATGCCATTGCCAGACAGGCAGGCCATGCTTCCTGCAAGAAGCAAGACACTGACTCATTCTCTTCCTCTGGCCTGCCTGTGTCCAAAACATCCACAAACAATGTGGGCCACTTCCACTTGCACTGCATGCATCCTGACTGAGAGACCCAGACTCTTAATACAGAATAAATTCCATTTTCAGGCAGACCTCCAGTCTGCCAGCCAGTCCTCAAGCCAAGTCTCCAGCCAGCCAGTCAGCCCATCAAAAGAGCAAAACCTGAAGTCCAACAAGGCCTACTTTTTTCTGCTTTGATGGTAAATGACTTTCACTGTTGTTCACACTCTTCGTCCACAGTGGTGGTGGTGACTCCATCCTCACACGGGGGGGGGTCCATCTTATTGCTTGAAAGTCATTAAAATGTGTTTCTTTTCATTTGTTTCCCTCTCACTGCAAATTTGACCATTTTCGGGAATGACTGACAAGCCAGTCACAAAGCCAGACAGCTCTCAAGGCATAGACTTGTTGCTTCTTCCTCTACTACCCCTCTCTGTGGCACCATTGTGCCAGAAGATATACCATCATAAGGGTGACTGAGATTGAGAGACTCAGATATGAGCAACTCAGTGCCTGTGTTGTGGGTACGCTGAAAGGGTAGCAGCAGGAAAGGACAGGGTGAGAGTACGGCGACAGGATAGCAGAAGGTATCCGAGAGGTATGTGGGGAGTGGCGAGAGGGGAAGCTGCCGAGCTGGCCTAAAGTTGAGGTGATTAGGGAGGCTGGCTCTGGTGAGGAGGGTGCAGGGTTCAGGACTGGGGGTGGAGCACAATGTTTTTGTGCTTTTCTGTGCCCATTTGTGCGTTTTTTTTCTTGCATCCTGGTTCTCCCTCCTCCCTAACATGCACCCCCCCCCCATAGTTAGTTATTTAAGTTACAGGGGGTGCGGGGAGGTGAAGCACCCCACATGAAACAATGAAATGTGTTTTTCTCACTGGGAATGTACATCACCATTTCTGTTTTCGGTGATGTACATTCACCGTAATGGTGATCGCCCTTTCGCGATTGCTGTTATCACATAGAACCATGCCAGAACATGGCATGGCCCTCACTAATTTGACAGTAAGTATTACATCTTTTTTTTTTATTGTTAATTTTGTATTAAGTTTTCCTTCCACAGGTACAGTACACAGTGGCTCAGTGGCCAGCTGAGGCTAAATAATTTCTCATTTTTCTTCACAGGTGACAGATATAGTAAGACTGGGAGTGGACAATGGATATACCATGCAGCCACCAAGGTGGCCAACTGAAGCTAAATCATTAATCTTTTTTCTTCACCGGTGACAGGTATAGTAAAATTGGGAGTGGACAATGGATATACTGTGATGCCGCCATGGTGGAACAACTGTGGCTAAATCATTTATCTTTTATCTTTTCAGTTGATAGGTCTAGTGAGACTGGTACTAGATGTGAACAATGGCTATACCATATGGTCGCCCACAGTGGTTACTCGAGTAGAGTCTAAATAATGTTCTCAGATCTCCTGCTTGCTGCCTCCTCCTCCAGCAAACAAGTAAGATTTCTCCTCTTCTGCATCATCTCTCTGACACTGTCATGCCAGGGTTATTGGCCCCCTCATTCATGAAGGATCACAGTATGATAAAACCCGAAGATATGGCAAGATTAACAACTATTTTTGTTCGATGTATGTAAAGGATGGTACTACATCACAAGACACTATGTCTGAGGCATTTCGTTACCTCCATAGCAATTCCCCATTTTGTAAGTCAGGCTATATTCAGGGGAAGCTAGCAACATTACATTGTAACAAATCACAGGTCTGGATGGACTACATCCACACATGCTCAAGAAGTTGGCTAGGGAGTTGGCACCATCCATTGCCATCACTGGGAATAAATCCACCAATGAAGGATGTGTACCTTTAGATTGGAGAAGAGCAGTTATAGTCCCAATATATAACAAGCATTTGTCAATGCTGGATGCTTGTCACTGGTATTAATGTTGTACTGGGTCAAAGTGCAGATACCAGGCACTGCCGGAAGAGTAAGGGTTGGACCTGGGGGCAGGGCAGGGGGCAGTTATGGTGGGGCAACAACTGACAAACTGAAGGGAATTTAAAGAATAAAAATACTGTTTTCACCATTTTCTGCTTGGAGTGGGGGCTGGGCTCTCAGTGTAGAGGTTCCTCTGCAGCAGTGCTGGTGTGTCTGGGGTACTTGGGTGACTTCAGAAAGGAATGTGGCTCTATTCCTACCAGTCTGGTGCGAGAACATCATAAAACTGAACTGCAGGCTGTGGTACAGCTGTGCTCTACGTTAGGAATAATTAGAGCTCCTCAGGACATATCTTTCTAACCTCTCCCCTTTCCTATCTTAGTAGTCTGCTGCGGCAGTGCCATTTTCCTATCCTATTTATTTCCCATTAGATGCCTCAGTAGATTGGCCACCTACCTAGGTAGTCTCCCCTCTCACTATTCTATCTCTTACATTTATTTTTCTTTTCTGTCCATATGTGGTGCTAAAGTGCCTGCCATGCTGAATAAAATGCTTGATATGCATGTGAATAAGAAAAACAGGTTAAAGAGCAGCGAACACCTTCAGGTAAACTTTAGCAAAACATAATCTTTAGACACAGTCAAGCATGTATTTCACATTAGTTCTGCATTTGTCTTCCCCAGTATTTATAACTGAGATCATTTGCATGAAAACAGGATTTTTGCTCTTGAAGAGTTCATCTATTCCTGCTGCTTTCTCCCTACCTGAAATAATAATGCATCTCTTGTGACATCACAGTTACTACCATGACAACAGAGTGTGATGTCACAACAGAGAATTATGACCTGAAGTAGGGAGTAAGCTATAGAGGCAGATGTACTCTAAAGGAACTCTTAAGGGCTAACAATCATGTATTCATGCAAATTTCACAAGTAAGAAATGATGGGGAGGAGAAATATATAGAATATATATATGTATATATATATATATATATATATATATATGGAATGCAGGCAGAATTGTACCTAATTATTTTGTTTTTTAAAGTTTTCTTTGAGGTGTCAGTAGCTACTTAAGAACATGCTTATAGTGCTTTAGCAACCATAAAGTACTAAGCATGCTTGCTGGCTGTTGATATAAATAAAGTGCAGAGGGTACTTTATATGTTTAAAATCCTGATTCTAAAAAGCCTGCAGTGTTTGAATTCAGGACAGAAGCAATCTAGCTGGAAGAAGGCTGGAACTTAATGAAAAGAATGTGCATGGTAAAAGATAAGCCATTGTATGACACAGACATTAACCTTTCCCTGCTCTGACACAGAGAGAAACATAAAACCAGCTGTCTTGTTGAAATAAATTTATAAATGTGTCTGTCAGCACAATGTTTTGAAGTCCATGCACGTAATGCCTGAACAGTGTCACTGTCTGGCTTGCAGATTATTGGTCAAGCCCCTTGTAAACTCTCTTTCATTGGATCACTGGGACACACCTCTCAAAGTCCTCTGCTATAGCAAAATGCTTTGCCTGTGGCAAGCATAACAAGCATTTGTCAATGCCGAATGTTTCCTTGCTGGCATTAGCAGTGGAAGTGCAGTAGTTAGACAGATGCAGTATAGAAATGGCAGTGAAGTATTGAACTGATGCCAACTCCATCCCCACCGTGCAGAGATGGACAGGCATTGGAGTGTGCCCTGGGGTTGTCGCCCATAACGATCGCAACATTTTACCTCACCCTACCCTGCAGACACAAGTGTTGAGGTGTGCCTTGGGGTGTTCGGGCTTTACACTCACCTCATTCCATAAGGAAATATGCTGAAATGGGTTCAGTATAGGAGAATGGTGTGAACTCTGGGGACAAAGAGTCCAAGGTGCACCTCGATACCTGTAACTGGCTGCAGAATGGGGGTGGAATGGCATGAGCATCAATTTTTGTGGGGACTTTTTGTACCAGATTTTCAATATAGGCATTTTTGGATCTCTGCTCGTGAACAGTATTACTGTGATTTTCTTAATCTGACCCAAACACTGATTTCCCACAGTGGCTATTCGGCGCCGGAAGTGCAAAAAAACACATTTCAGCCAGGATGTGAAAAACAACAGCTGTAATGTTCATAAGGATGTGTGGAAAATGCCAATGTTAAAAATCTGGAGTGAAAATAGTACAAATTTGTGAAGTTATGAGGGTGCGTAGAAACTGCACAATGCACGTTCATAATACGGTCATTTTATGGACTTTCATCACCAAATTTTCAACATAGGCATTTTAGGACCTCTGCTCATGAACAGTGTCACTGTGAGTTTCTTAATCTGTCCCGAACACTGATTTCCCACAGCGACCGAGCTATTCTGCGCCAGAAATGCGAAAACACATTTCGGCCAGGATGTGAAAAATGACAGCTGTACTGTTCATAAGGAGGTGTAAAAAATGTCAGTGTTGAAAATCTGGCATGAAAATATTAAAAATTTGAGAACTTGCTAGCGTGCATGGCAACGTAATAACGACGCTGAAGCAGTCAGTTTTGGGATTCTTTCACCAAATTTGCAACATAGGCTTTTTGAGAGTCCACCTCATGAACAGTGACACTATAATTTCGTTAATCGGTCCTGAAAGGTGCTTCTTCACAGTGACCGCAAAATCACCTTTTGGGACTGAATAACCAGATGACAGTGACTGAATTCATGAGATGGGGTACCAAGAACCCCATGTTGAAAATTTGGTGCAAAAATTCAAAAAAATGACCGAGATATAAACCAAAGTTGAAAAAATCCTATTTATGCCATTCTACAGCTTACCGGCATTTCTTTAGTTCATGGTTGGCTTTGAAGAGTGCAGGTGTGTTCCTGGTCCACTGAAGATCATCGCAAGACTCCAGAGGTAAGTATGGGGTGGGGGGTGGGTGTGCAGAGGGTGGGCAGATTGGGAGGGGCACAGAAACAACAAGGGACCATTTTCTTTTTTCACAAGGTTATTTTTTAAAAAGACAACGCGGGACTTTTGCCACACTGGGGTAGGTTCCCAGCGTGGCACCTGGAAATTTGTTTGGGGGGGAGTGGAGCCAATGGAGGATTGTGCACCCCTGTTGGCCACACAGTGTGCGGGGAACATATGATGACGCGGGACTTTTGCCTTGCTGGGGTGGGCTCCTTGCGTGAAGTTTGATTTTTTGGGGGGCACTGGAGCCGATGGGGATTGGGCACCCTGTCGGACATACAGTGTGCTTGGGGGATGCATGTGCCTACAGTTGACTGCTAAGGTGGTGACATGTAGGCAATTTGCATACTGCTCACGGCAGGGTAGTATGCAAATAGCCTACATATTACCACCGCCGATTGTAGCAGTCATTTGCTTTCAACTGTACGCCACTGCATCTGAACTGTCATAGACAGCTCAGATAGTTCTTGGTGTGGTGGGGCCACACCTGCAAAAAGGAGCAGAGCATTGGAAGCAGGGGTGCCACATCTATGAAAACTTGTATGGTGGCACTATGTTTCTTGCACATGCATGCAAGCAAACATAAAAAGGGAAGCAAAACTACACAATCAGATTATAGATCAGTAAGCCTCATGTCGATTGCTGGTAAAGTAGTCAAAGGGACAGAAACATAGAAACACAGAATTTGATGGCAGATAAGGACCGCTTGGCCCACCTAGTCTGCCCATTTTCCTACCTAACAGATTAGCTGCAGATCCTAGTTAACCAACAGCTTACTTCCTCCTACCCCCCACTAGGACTGCCTTATGCCTGTCCCATGCATTCTTGAATTCCCCCACTGTTCTTGACTCCACGACCTCCTCAGGAAGGCTGTTCCATGCATCTACAACCCTCTGTGAAAAATACTTCCTCACATTACCTCTGAGCCATCTCCCCTCTATCTTCAAATTGTGCCCCCTTGTTCTTGCACATCTCTTTTTCTGCAAGATGCTACCCTCTTGTACTTTGTTGATTCCCTTGAGGTACTTGAAAGTTTCTATCATGTCCTCTCTCTCCCTTCTTTCCTCAAGGGTATACATATTAAGCTCCTTTAGTCTTTCCTCATATGTCTTCTGGTGCAGACCCTGCACCATTTTGGTTGCCCTCCTCTGGACATCCTCCACTCTGTCTATGTCTTTGGGGAGATGGGGTCTCCAGAACTGTACACACACAGTACTCCAGATGGGGTCTCACCAACTGTCTGTACAGACGGATAACAACTTCCTGTTTTCTATTATTGATGCCTCTTCCTATGCATCCCAGTATCCCCCCAGCCTTCCTTACTGCCTTCTCACATTGTTGTCCACCTTCAGGTCATCTGATATAATTAGCCCCATGTCCCTTTCTATTTTTACTGTTGTCAGTATCTCACCCCCCATTGTGTACTCTTCCCCTGGGTTTTTGTTTCCCAGGTGCATTACCTTGTACTTCTTTGCATTGAATCTGAGCTGCCATACATTTGACCTTTCCTCCAACCTTGCCAAGTCCCTTCTCATCCTTTCCATTCCATCTGGTGTATCAACCCTGTTGCAGATCTTTGTGTACGCTTCCCTTGGGTTTTTGTTTCCCATGTGCATTATCTTGCACTTCTTTGCATTGAATCTGAGCTGCCATACATTTTACCATTCCTCCAACCTTGCCAAGTTCCTTCTCATCCTTTCCACTCCATCTTGTGTATCAACCCTGTTGCAGATCTTTGTGTCATCTGCAAAGAGACATACTTTTCCGTCCAGTTCCTCTGCAATGTCACTTATAAAGACATTAAAAAGGACCGGTCCCGGTACTGAACCCTGCGGTACCCCGCTAATAACCCTCCTTTCTTCACTGTGTACTCCATTTACTACTACCCTTTGCGTCCTGTTGTCTAGCCAATTTTTATCCAGGCTACCACCTTGGGACCCACTCCAAGGCTGGCTATCTTGTGTATTAATCTTTTGTGGGACTGTATCAAATGCCTTGCTAAAATCTAGGTAGGCCATTTCCACAGCCCCTCCCTGGTCTACTACTTTGGTCACCCAGTCAAAGAAATCTATTAGATCTGCCTGACACGACCTTCCCATCATGAATCCATGCTGCCTTGGGTCCCAGCCCCACTGGCCTCTAGGTACTCAACAATTCTTTCCTTCAGAAGTGATTCCATCAATTTCCTACCACTGAGGTCAAACTAACTGGTCTGTAGTTTCCTGCCTCTGTCCTGCTCCCACTTTTGTGAAGAGGAATCACATCTGCCCTCCTCCAGTCCTCGGGTACCACCACATCCTCCCATGATTTGTTAAAGAGAGTAGTCAGCGGTGTCACTAGTTCTACCCTTAGTTCTTTTAGAATTCTTGGGTGAATCCCATCAGGCCCCATTGCTTTGTCCACCTTCAATTTTATTAATTCTTTCAGAACCCTTTCTTCTGTAAATGGACTGGTATCGACTATCGACCCCCATCTTCAGAGTGTTTCTCTTGTTTGGTTTAGGTAACTCCCCCTCCTCTTCCTTTGTGAATACTGAGCAGAAATATTCATTCAGTATCCCTGCTTTTTCACTGTCACCCTCTACCCACATTCTCTCCCCTTTATTAAGCTTCAGTACCCCTCCTTTGGTCTTTCTTCGCTCCCTAATGTACCTATAAAAGGTCTTATCCCCCTTCTTAACAGAATTGGGTATCCTTTCCTCGGTTTGGGCCTTTTCTATTCTGACTGCCTTCCCAGCCTCTTTCTGCTTTAACTGATAAAGTTCTCTGTCCTGCTCCTTCTGTGTTTCCTTATATTTCCTGAATGCTGTCCTTTTCTCCTTAACCTTCCCTGCTACCTCTTTTGAGAACCATAGCGTTTTTTTTCCTTCATTGTGTTTTGTTGATTTGCTTTACACAAAGGCTTGTTGCCTCTGTGATGGCTGTTTTGATCACTCACCATTGTTCCTCCACCCTTCCTTCTTGCCTGTTTGCTAGTGCATTTCTGAGGCACTCTCTCATTTTCCCAAAGTCAGCCCTCCTAAAGTTCAGTACTCTTGCGTTTGTATGGCTTGATTGTATGGCTGTGTTTATCATGAACCACACTGTTTGGTGGTCGCTTGTTCCCAGATGGCTACCCACTTCTAAATCTGAGATTCTTTCTCCATCCCCATTTGAGAGTACTAGGTCTAAGATTGCTCCATCCCGAATGGGTTCCAATACTAGCTGTCTGAGGCATGCCCCCCTGTAAGGCATTAAGATCATAAAGGATGATATATCTAGGGACTTAAGCCAAGGATTGAGAGACAGTATACAGCATGGCTTCACTAAAAAGAGGAGCTGTAGTACAAACCCAATTAGTTTTTATGAGGAGGTTACTAAGAATTTAGATCACAGTGAAGCAGTTGAGGTCATATTCTTTGATTTTCAATAAGCTTTTGACACTTTACCACACAACAGCAATATAAACAAATTATTGATTTTAGGAATAAATAACACATTATTAAGATGGATACTAAGATGGCTTACTGGTCAAAAACAAAAGGTAACAAGCATTTGTCAATGCTGAATGTTGTTTGCTGGTGTTGGCATTGGTAGTGCAGGAGTTAAGAGAGATACATAATAGGAATAGCAGTGAAGTATAGAACCAACGTCAACCCCACCCCACCCTGCAGAGAGTGACAGGCATTGGGGTGTGCGTTTGGGTCGCTGGCCATAACGCTCATGCTATTTCACCTCACCCTACCCTGCAGAGTCTGACAAGTGTCGCATTGTGCCTTGGGGTCATCTGGCCTTATGCTCACCCCATTTCATATGTATGTACATTGAGATGGGTGCAGCATAGGAGAATGGGTTGAACTTTGGGGCTGAAGAGTCCAAGCCACACCTTGATGCCTGTCAGTGGCTGCAGGGTGGGGGTGGAGGATCAGTGGCATGAACAGAACAGCAGACAATCCAAAGACACACCCCTGATGCCTGTTAGTCTGTACAGAGTGGGATGTAATGGTTAGAAACCATAACACCCTGGGCGTGTGTTGGTATTTGCACTCCAGATTTTAAAATATGGCCTTTTGTGACCCCTCCTCATGAAAGCATTTGAGACCTCTGCTCATGAACAGTGTCTTTGTGATTTTGTTAATCTGTCTCGAACATTGATTTCCCTCAGTGACCGCACCATTCTGTGCCACATTAAAATGTCAGCTGCACCATTGATAAGGAGGTGTGAAGAGATGGCAATGTTGAAAATCTGGAGTGAAAATATTAAACATTCTCGAAGTTACGAGCATATGTGAAAACTGCGCATCGCACGCTCGTAACACTGTCATTTGGTGGAATTATTTCACCAAATTTTTAACATAGCCATTTTGGGACCTCTGCTCATGAACAGTGGCACTATGATTATCTTACTCTGCCCCGAACGTTGATTTCCCACAGCGACCACATGACTGTGCACCACATGTGTGAAACCACATTTCAGACAAGATGTGACAAATGAAAGCTGTACTGTTCACAAGAAGGTGTGCAAAAATGACAATGCTGAAAATCTGGAGTGAAAATATTACAAATTCTCGAAGTTATGACTGTGCATGGACACTGCGCAACACACACTTGTAACATAGTCATTTTATGGAATTTTTTCACCAAATTTTCAACATAGGCATTTTGGGACCTCTGTTCATGAACAGTGTTACTGTGATTTTCTTACTCTGTTCTGAACATTGTTTTCCTACAGGGACTGCCGTATGTGCGAAAACAAAGTTCAGGTAGGATGTGGAAAATGAAAGCTGTACTGTTCATGAGGAGGCATGAAAATGGCAATGGTGAAAATCTGGAGTAAAATATATAATTATCAGTTACGAAAGGCATGTGAAAGTGCTACAACGACGCTTGTAACATACAGTCATTTTATGGATGTTTGTCACCTAATTTTCTTAATCTGTCCCAAACACTGATTTCCCTCAACGACCATGCTATTCTGCACGGGAAGTGCGAAAACACAGTTCAGCCAGGATGTGAAAAATGGCAGCTATTCTTTTCATAAGAATGTGTGAAAAAATGCCAATGTTGAAAATCTGGAGTGAAAATATTACAAATTTGCAAAGTTACGAGGGTGCGTGGAAACTGCGCAATGCACACTCATAGCCCAGTGATTTAATGGACTTTCATCACCAAATTTTCAACATAGACATTTTAGGACCTCCACTCATGAACAGTATCACTGTGATTTTCATAATCTGTCCCAAACACTTATTTCCCACAGCGACCGTGCTATTCTGCGCCAGAAGTGCGAAAACACATTTCAGACAGGATATGAAAAATGTCAGCTGTATTGTTCATAAGGAGGTGTGGAAAAATGGCAATGTTGAAAATCTGGAGTGAAAATACTACAGATTTGTGAAGTTACGAGCGTGCGTGGAAACTGCACAATGCCAGACAGGCAGGCCATGCTTCCTGCAAGAAGCAAGACTCATTCTCTTCCTCTGGCCTGCCTGTGTCCACAATAAAACAGTCATTTTTTTTTTCCACCAAATTTGCAACATAGGCTTTTTGAGAGCCCACCTCATGAACAGTGGCACTGTCACTTCATTAATCTGTACCGAAAGATGATTTCACCCAGTGACCACAAAATCACCTTTCAGGACCAAATAACACCATGGCAGTGACTGAATTCATGAGGAGGGGTCCAAATAACCCCATGTTGAAAATTTGGTGCAAACATTCCCAAAAATGCCTGAGATATGCACCAAAGTTGAAAAAACCCTATTTATGCCATTGTACAGCTTACCGGCATTTCTTCAGTTCGCGGTCAGCTTTGAAGAGTGCAGACGTGTTCCTAGTCCACCAAAGATCATCGCGCCAGGCTCCGGAGGTAAGTATGGGGTGAGGATGGTGGGGAGGTGGGGTGTGCAGTGGGTGGATGCGGGTTGGGGAAGGGGGCCGCAGACAGCAAGGGACCATTTTCTACTTTACAGGGTTAAAAACAAAATAATAAACATCGCTGGAAGGTTTTTTCTTTTAACAGGTACTTTTGGCATGATGGGGTGGGTTCCCAGCATGTCACCTGCGTGTTTTGGGGTGGGAGGAACTGGAGCCAATGGGGATTGGGCACCTGTTGGCAAATAAAAGGTTTGGGGGGGAAGATGCCGAGGGGGATTGGGCACCCTCCTCGGCAAACAACTGGCATGGGACATGATGCCGATGGGGATTGGGCTCCCCGTTGGCAAATGAACGCTGAGGGGGCATGATGATGCCAACAGGGGGATTGGGCACCCCCGGTGTCTGCTTTTCTGGGGACTGTGTGAGGTGGACGGCACAGCCGCTGCCATGTCTGATTGAAATGTTACACCAGGAAAGGCACGCCCTGCAATGAGATGGAGCTCCCTCATTGCAGCGGCTAAAACTTTTTAAGTTGGTGGCATGCTTTTGCACTGCTGTCATAGACAGCATGCAATCTAATTCATGCCACAAAACCCAGCCCCAAAAAGCAGTGACGCCACTGGCCACAACATGACCGTGCCTCCAAAACCTGCTATTCTAAAGTTACCACAGCATGTTTCTTGTGCACACGCAAGACAACAAAAAATAAATTGGATACTGTCACCAGATGGCAATGTGACAAGTGGGTCCCCCACGGTATAGTACTGGGCCCACTTTTATTTCATCAGTCTGTCCATGACCTCCAGTTACCAGGTAGAAATAAGATGACAAAGTTTGCAGATGATATAAAGCTGGGAGGTGGGGTAAACTGTGATCAAGGCAGAACTGACATGACTGATGACCTGAAACATATAGTAAGTTGGACGGACAAGAACATGATGCTGTTTAGTCTAGATAGGTGCATCGTCATACATTGTGGCAGGAATAATCCAAAACAGGAATACTTTATCCACAGGAGGAAGCTTTTGGTACTGGACACAATCAAAGATCTGGGAGTATTCGTAAGCAACAACATGAAAAGCAGTTATCACTGCAGACAAGTGGTCAAAAGAGTTAACCACCTTACAAACTGTATTAGGAGATCTTTTTCAAATAAATCAAAAGAGGTTATGTTACCATTGTACAAGTCTTACATCAGGCCTCATTTAGACTACTGTTCCCAGTTTTGGAGTCCAGGTTTAGTAAAGGACATAGAGCAGCTTGAAAGAGCCAAGCGTCATTATACCAAACAAATCACTAGTATTAAATTCAAATCATATAATATTAGACTTAGGGTGTGAGGCCTGTGGCCTCTAAGTCTCAGAAGACGCAGGGGAGATTTTTAATGTCTCCACAAAATTTGGGGGGATGATGACCTATCATTAGAACTAGGGTTAAAATGCAAAGAACATCTGCATAACTTGAGGACACACAACAGGCAGCTAGCAATTACATTTCCAGAACAAACCTGTGGAAAAATGCTTTTCTGTGGAGGACAATAAGACTCTGGAACCAATTGCCAGCTGTCATTGTACAAGAATTTAACTTTGATGGCTTTAAAAGAAAGCTGGACACTCACTTAAATGAGTGCAACTCTCGAAGTTAAATCTACTAAGTAGTGGGGACAGTATTCATGAGCAACAAGCCTCCTGCTGTCTTAAACATGTATCAAGAAGCTCAGATGTCTGATCGAGCAGGAGGTGACAAATTCTCTCATTCTGAGTTAGGCTTGACATATTATTATACCATTCAGACAATGTAGAAAAAATCTGTTCTTTCCACTTAGCAAGTAGGAGCCTCTTAAGGGCCAGTGCTGCTGACAGAATCCAGTTAAACTGTTTTTTCTGAAGTGGAACTAATTGTGAGGAGAGCCCCAATATAAAAGTCAGAGGAGACAAGATCTTAGCTCTCGTAACTGTCTCACTGATCTTATAAATCTGTTCTCGTAGCTGGTATACCTGAGGACAGTTCCACAACTGTGTAGGAAGCCGGCATGAGGGTCATTGCACTTCCAACAATTGCCCCCAGGGCAGAAACCCATGCTCTGTAGTCTACCCTACCCAGAGAATGATAGTATTGATGTAAAATGTTGCACTGCGTAGTTCTCCCCTGAACTTCTTCACAAGCCCGGTGAGCATTCTTCCAGGCTGAATCCCAATCTGCTGCGGAGTTACTTAAGCCAAGGGCAGTCTCCCATTTATATCTCACAGTCTCATTGAGGGCTGAGCTGTCAGTGCTACTGCACACTAATTTGTATAGTTTAGGGACCCTGCCCTTGGAGCTGGCTGCTCACAAATTGGGGTCCAATCTTGCCCTCTGCTCGGAAACTCAAGATTTGGACCTAGGACTGTATCTGTTAGAGCTTTCCTAAACTGCAGATAAGTCACAAAATGAAACTTTGGGAGATTCAATTCTTGACTAAAGCTGTAGGTAAGGCTAGGGGGATGTTGGGGTGTATTAGTAGGGGTATTACAAGTCGGAAGAGGGAGGTAATAATCCCTCTTTACAAGACACTGATTAGACCCCATCTGGAGTACTGCGTACAGTACTGGAGGCCACACCTTCACAAGGACATTAACCAAATTGAGGTAGTCCAGAGAAGGGCAAACCAAAATGGTGCAGGGACTGCATCAGAAAACATATGAGGACAGATTAACGGAACTCAATATGTGTACCCTAGAGCAAAGGAGGGAGAGAGGTGATATGATCGAAACATTCAAACACCTTAAGGGTATTAACAAGGTGAAAGAGTCTAACGTGTTTCAATATAAGAAAAATAGCAGGACAAGAGAATCAGCATGAGATTAGAGGGAGGCCGATTAAGGGGTAATGTGAGGAAATTCTTTTTCACAGAAAGGGTGGTGGATGCATTGAACAGACTACCTCAGGAAGTGGTGGATATGAATACAGTGCAGAGCTTCAAACAGGCATGGGATAGGCATAACTGAGCAATACAGATGAGTATGAATAGATGGGCCATTGACAGAGCAAAAGCTGATGGCACATTTATAAGGTAGAAAAAAAAATGGGCAGACTGGATGGGCCTTGCGGTCCTTATCTGCCGTCAACTTCTATGTTTCTATGTTTCTATGTTGACTGATCTCCTGGAAAGACTTTAGTATCTCAGACCTGTGATCAATTAAGTCACCCACATTGGAAATGCCCCTTCTGTACCATTCAGTATTTTGTATTATATCATGGGGTACTGAAAGTTAGGAAAAACGTCCAAGCCCTTTAGTTGACTCCCTGTGCGTACCCATTGATTAATCCCCAGTATATGCATAGTTGGGGTGAAGGGGCGAGCAACTGTATTGGTGGGCAGAACAGATCTCGTTACATTTTTCAGACTGGAAATGTGAAGGACAGCCATTACTCCAGCAAGAGCAATGCAAGAGAGACTACACAGCTGAGCAAAGTCCAGTACAGATTTGTAGAGTGTGTGTGGCACTGTTGTCACTGAAGTAAGGCCTGCTGTTAATTAACATACGACTGTGTCCATAGTGTAAATTGTTTTTGTCCCAGCTCTTGGTCTCCCCACCACCCGCTCCATGGACCTCCAGGGATCGAGTGTCTCTGTTTCTCACATCAGCCAGCTTAGGCACACTGTTCAGCTGTGGATTGCTAGGTCAGGGATGTACAGCACCCCTCCCATGCGAGAGAGAGAGAGAGGCACACATATGTTTTACTCTTTGCTCATACCCCATTGTATAAACATAGACACATGGCAGAGCACACAAGAGAGACAGTGTGACCCCCACACCTGCCAATCAGTGTCCTGTTGCATGTCCGACAGTGCAGGGCAAAGGAGAAAAAAAGTGGTGTACCATGCATCTTCCGTAAGAGGTAGTGATGGGAGGTTTACATGTTGCTGCCTGTGTCACTTGCTTAGAGAGTCTCTCTCCGTGTAATGTGGTTTTTGGTTGCTGGCAAGAAAGGAGCAAGCAAGCTACTGTATCTATTGGGGGGGGGAGAGAGAGAGGCACACAGAGAAACAGGAGCAGGATCTCTCTCTTTCTCTCTCTCTCTCTAGCTCTGTTTCTGTGTGTGGAAGTCAAGCAACAGTTCTGCAGCATGAGGGAAAAGTACAGTCTGCTACTAAAATAGCAAACAGGAAAAAGAGAGACACTGAGTAACGCAACCGGGACATTGATCTCTGTGTCTCTCCACATTTTCTGCTGCAGCAGTTCTGGAGCAAGTTGCACATTAGTGATCACGGGACACAGCAGACACAGAGAGCAACACAGACAACGATAGCAAGACAAATAGTAGTGTCCTGTCAGTGTGTCTGTCCCTGTTCACTTGTTCTTTTCTACAGAGATTTCCCAACTCATCTGGAGACATAGGCACACAGTGCTGGATCTAGCAGGTATTGCAAGATGAGGACTACTTTGTGAGGAGGAAGGATACATGGCCAGACTCCATAGTTTTTCTTAATTTTACATGACTTTCTTTTCATTTTTTCATACGGGGTGACCCCATGTCATAAATGCAATAATCCAGTCCAGGCTCATGAGTATGCTAGACATTAATGCATGCCTCAGTTGGTTGGAGGACCCTCGGGCTGCGCCCTCATGCCTCACAATGTCCCTGGGGCATGCATTAATGCCTAGTATACCTATGGTCTGTTGTGAGTTATAACTTACATATTTTACCCCATCTGAATATTAGGGTTAGACCACAATCCTTTCAGATGCAGAGTTAATTTGTCCAATTATAATTTGGATTGAAGTAACTTGATTACCTTTAAGGAGTTAAGTATACATGGATTAGATGTGCCAAAGCTTGTGTTTTATTTTTGAATAAAAGTTCAGAAGATTTCCAGAGATGGCATTCCACCTCAAACCAAAGGGGCAAAACAACAGACGAGGGCAAGAGTCAATATACTGCTTGCTTAAAAAGGAAGGCTAGTTGATACATCTCCCACCTAGGAAGGCCAAATCCCCCTTGGAATCAATGGGACCTGAGTTTTGAGAGGGATAGTCGAAAACTAAACCAAACCAACATTATTTCTAGAATACTGTTCCAAAAATAGATCATAGCATTTTACACAATATCATCAGAAGAATTTAAAAACAGAACTCATTTCTAAAACACAGCAGGACTTTAAATGTCATTGTAAGCCAGTTCAAATAAATACGTTTTCAAGGCCGACTTGAAGGCCTCAACCGACGGGCATTCCCTTACTCGATGAGGCAGAGAATTCCACAAGGTCAGAGCAGCAAAAGCAAATGACCCAGTTCCTGATGTTGTCAAACGGACCCTGGGAATCTCTTGCAATCCCTTGTCAGTGGAGTAGAGAGGGTGAAGGGGGCAGTAGGGACAAAGGAACTCTTGCAGGTACTGTGGTTCCTGTCCGTGGAGGGCCTTATAGGTCAGTAATCTGACCTTGAAGGTGATCCTCCACCTCACCAGCAGCCAGTGCAGGGCCTGGAGCACAGGTGTGACATGGTCAGATCTACATAAACCTGTCAACAATCTGACAGCTGCATTCTGCACTAGCTTCAGGTGGCGGAGGTCCACTCCCAGTAGCCCTAGGTATAGGGCATTGCAGTAATCAAGGTGTGAGGTCACCAAGGCATGGACTAACACTGGAAGATCATTGAGTGTTACCAGGTGCTTTATCCAGGTGACATTCCTCAGATAATAAAAAGAGGACCTGACAATGGCTGACACCTGGGTCTTAAGTGTCAGTTCACTATGAAGCATCAAGTGTGTCTGCTGCACTTAGCTTATGCTCAGGGCCCCTAGGCTATCCCACCACCCCTTGGCTCTAACCACCCAACCACTGCCCCCTGCACTCTTCCCCCAGCCTGCTCTCTTCAACAGATCCCCCTATCCACAAAATACCTACCTTGCATAGTCTTCACTGCAATAAACTGTCACCTCCCCCCCACAGATCACCCACTCCATCCAACTACATACATGAACATCTGACAGTGCCTACCTTGGGCTGCTCCCCTCACCCCTGGCCACCACTAGTGAGCTCAGCCTACCACTCTGGCAACCATCCATGCCCCACCCCCCACTTGCCCCCAGTACTACCCAGCGGAGACTCAATTCCTGGTCTCTCCCCCCTTTCCTGTTTCTAACACTACTATGCCTGCACTTAGTGCTGTTACTTACAATGTTAGACTCCGTATGTACTAGTGAAACTTACAATGTTTGACTCCTATGTACTAGTGAAACCTAGACTTCTATGTATTATTTAAACCTAAAAGTATGTGCAACCCTCTGTAACCTTATTTTGTAATCCACTGCTGCACTATTGTTATGTTGTCTGTATCTGTTCATTTTATTGACTCAGAACCTTTGAAAATGAGTCCTTGACACAAAGGTATTAATCCTAAACTGAAATAAATAAATAAATAAATAAATTAATAAAAGTATGATGCCCAGATTTTGCACTTGGTCAGAGGTCCTCAGCTGGTTGCACCCCCAGCCAAAGCCTGGATGACTGCCCCGCTGATAAACCCTCCGCCCAGTGACCTGGGTCCACAACCAATACCTCAGTCTAATCCAGATTCAGACTTAGCCAGCTGGTACTCAGACAATCCTGGCTTTTGGAGAGACAGTTGTTGAATACTGTGACAGCATCTCATTGCCTGGGCACAAAGGACAGGTTCAGTTGAGTATAATCTGCATAACAGTGAAAACTCAAACTGTACCACTGTCTAGGTGCTGTTGATCCCCAAAGGAAGCTTCTAACCATCGGTGTAATCTTTTTGAATTTAGAGGTGCCAGATATTAATGGTATGTACTGGAATAGATAAAAATGTTTTGGGGCCACCATCATCTTCACGGAGTTGACTTTCCCCAACAGAGATAGGGATAGATTAGCTTATTTCCATTTCTCTAGGTCATTCTTTATTTCCTTTAACAGGGGATCTTGGTTAATATCCACCATAGTGTGAATATTACTCAGAATTCTTAACCCAAGGTAAATAAGAGAGTCCTTCTTCCAACATTCTTTTTCCAAAAGATATCTCTTTCATCAGTTCTGCACCCATCAAATACCTGTAGCACCTGTGTTTTTTTCTAGTTAACTGTAAGGCCTGAGAGGCTGGCAGATTGATGTAGCAACATTTTAAGTTCCTTAAAGAAATTACCCAAATGCGATAAAGTAAATAGTAGGTCATCTCTGTATGCAAAGGTTTTATTAGTTATCAGGCTTGTTTTGAAACCTTGAATGGTTGGGTTTGATTGGATAAGCTTAATGAGCAGCTCCAAAGCCAGTATAAACAAATGCTGGAAAAGCGGATATCCCTGTCTCGTCCCCCTGTATAGTCTAAAAGAGGAAGAGATTTTCCCATTTGTTATTACTTCTGCAGAGGGAGCACTAAAAAGGGTTTTAATCCACTGTATGAAGCCCTTCCCTACATTAGATACCTCAAGTACCTTATATAATTAGTCCCATTAAGGGGTATCAAAGGCTTTAAACAAATCTATAGATAGTAAAGCTAAGGACATTTTGACCATTTTAGCCAAGAATATCACATTGAGGAGGAGCCTAACATTTTCCATACAAGACCTACCTGGGACAAACCCCACCTGTTTCGCACCTACCAATTTACTCACAAGGTTAAGAATTCTAAGGGACAAGGCCTTTGCCAAAATCTTGTAATCTCCATTCAGCAATGATATTGGTCTATAGCTCTTACAAATCAAGTGGATCTTTTCCTTTTTTAAGAATCAGAGTGGGGGCGTTGCTATCTTGATTGCAAATAGCTGTCCGTTTACTCCTGTACAATATAAAACCCGGGAGGATGCGCGGGGAGTTTTTGTCACGGGTACTATTATGGGGAGGCTAATAACAATAGCTTCTGTATACGGGCCAACCCCCCCAACCCTGAATTTTTCCTCCCTGAATTAGACCTCATCAGCTTCTCAGCTCACCCCTAATTATGGCAGGGATTGGAATCTTTGCTTAGTAACTTGGTGGATAGGAACCCCCTCTAAAAACCATCTTCTAGAGCACAGGTATCCTTGGCCAGATTTCTAGAGGTGCAGCACTGACAGACCCCTTTTGGAAGTTTAAACAAGGAAATGGTATAATGACCTTCTATTCAGGGGTGCATAAAACTCAAACACGTGTCGATTTTTCTTGGTTAATCAGGAGGCCTTACGAGGGTTAAGAAGCTGTTTACTCACAGTAGAATTTTGTCTGACCATTCTCCATTACAGATGTGTTGGATATTGGAGTCTGTTCCGACAAAACCGTTCAGGTGGAGATTGGATGAATCCTTTATTTAGAAGACAACATGTTATCTCATTTGGAGGAAACTCTTAAAGATATTATGCACCCAGATCCCTACCCTGGACAATAAGAACTTAGCATGGCCTACTTGTAAGTCCTATATTCCAGTATAGCCCAGACCCTTTCCATTAGGAGGAATAAGTTGAGGAAAGCAAGGAGGAATTCATTGAGGGTGCTATTAACTCACTCACCCCACTTGAGGGATCTGGTGAGGAGGTGGATAGAGAACTTCGTGAACTGAGGGACGAGCTGACGGATATTATGTACGTCAAATTGGAGGCTTGGACTGAAAGGCTTCATACTGAATACCTTTTGCAGGGGACTGCCCAGCAGGCTTCTTGCAAGCCGGGTTAGAGAGTGGGAAGCAGCTCGTATGATACCATACCTGGAATACCGGGGGGACCTGATCACAGACCCTCAGGATATGGCAGATGCTTTTGCCGACTATTTCATAGATTTATATCAGGGGGCATCAGACAGCACTGAGGAAGGTGCGTGGGAATTTCTGGAGAGTATTGCATTACCTAGACTGGACCAAGAACAGGCCCAGGCCCTGGTAACACCTATAACGGAGGCTGAAATATGTGATGCAATTAACACTATGCCTAGGGGCAAGACTCCAGGTCCAGACGGTCTTTCAGCTGGGTTTTACAAAGCCCATCTGAAGAGTCTTTACCTTTACTCCATGAGCTTTTCTCTGGTATTTTGTCTGAGGAATCCCATTTGCCGTTATATCAGGCTTATATTACACTTATTCCTAAACCAGATAAGCCCGAGAATCACCAGGTAGTTACAGACCTATTGCCCTCTTGAACCAGGACATCAAATTGTTAACTAAAATATTGGCTAATAGAATTTTAAAGATAGCTCCTCGGATTATTAGCCAAGACCAGTTGGTTTTATGCCGGGCAGGGGGCTCATGATGCTTCGTAAGCTTCACCATATCCTTGTAGAGGCCTCTACCTCTTGTCTGGATATGGCCTTTTCTCCTTGGATGCCGAGAAGGCCTTTGACCGGTCTCCATCCTTTCTATTTGCCACCATGGAGAGGATGGGATTCTGAGGCCTCTCAGGAGTATTAGGAATCTTTATGCTATACCTACGCCAGGGTCCTATGTAATGGTTTTTGTCAAAGGAATTCCATCTGGATAATGGGACCAGGCAGGGTTGCCTCTCCCAATTTTATTTAATATTTATCTGGAGCCTCTTTTGAGAGTGATTCAATCAGACCCTGAAATACGGGGATTGAGGTTATGGGTAGGAACTGAAGTTTTCAGTTTTGCAGATGATATTCTGCTGCATCTATGCACCGCTGAAGAGTTTTGATAGGGTTCTGGAGATTATAAAGAGATTTTCAGTAGTTTCAAACTATAAGTTAAATTTAACCAAGACCCAGGTTCTCCCCTAACCACACATGTATTTAAGGCAGATTTTGACCATCTTCACCTAAAATGGGCTCCAGATGGTATTGACTATTTGGGATTGGTTACTTCTTATTTCCAGCAAGGTGCTGAAGCAAACCTGGACAAAATATTCGCAGCAGCTAGGGCTGATTTGGATAGGTGGAACAAACTTCCTTAAATTCGACAGCTAGAATAGGATTAATTAAAATGAATCTATTACCTAGATTTTTATATCCTATATATTTGTCCCCCTATAATATTTCCAAGTCTTGGTTTATTAGAATACAAAAACTTTTCTCCAACTTTTTATGGAATTCCAAGCCTCCGAGGAGGAAACATGTGGTTTTGCGATTACCCTCTACTTCAGGGGGCTTGGAATTCCAGATATCTTCCTATACTATGTTGCTGGGCAATTATCGATAATGACACGATGGAATAGTACTCAGGAGGAGAGGGCTATACGCCAACTTGGCTACATATTGAACAGCAAATTTTAAGAGATAAGGTATTTCTCCTGAGTCTTTGTTTTTACTAATCCGGATCCCTCCCTGATGTGGGTAAGGATTCTAACAGTTAAGACAGTCATGGCTTGGTGGGTTTCTTTTGTCCCCACTTCGTAAGAAGCTTCAGAAGAGCTGTAGAGGTCCAATCTATTTTAGGTAATCCGAACATGGCTATTGGTGGCCGACTTATTAGGGTCTCCTGGGCTCCTCAGTTAGCTAATTGTGTTTGGTCAGACTTGATTCTAGATGATAAAGTCATGTTTCTGCCTCAATGTAGTGGTATTAATTTCTTTAAGAAGTTACAGATTACCAAAATGTTACAGAGAATGCAAAGGGAAAATAGTAGTCAAGAAGGGACTCCATTCACTTGGGATAATCTTAAGGGAATTAATTAGCCTAAAGCCTCTGTCAACAATGTATAAGGTGCTTCTCGATTTCCTCAGCAAAGAAGTCTCAGCGTGGCCCACTGGGAGAAGAAGGATAGCCCACGGAGTCTGACTGGGAGACAATATGGAAAAGTGTGGCCTACATATCTATACCCAAATTCAGAACTATGCAATTTTCATTTTCTAATTTGTATTTCACCCCAAACTCTGTGCTAGGAAGCTTGGACAGACAGATCTATGTTTCAGGTGTGGTTTGAATTCCGGGGATACATTACATATATTTTGGGACTGCCCTAGGATATACCCAATTTGGGTTTAATTAAGCAGAATATGGACCCTTCTAAATTATGTAGAATTACATTGCACGGAGGTCTGTATTTTGAGGATTTGACTCAGATCCCAGGTTCACAGATTAAGTATCATATTGCCCTGATGTCACGCCCTGGTTAAAGCTTATGTGTTGAGGCACTGGAAAAGTAGATGCATTTATTCATATGACCGCTGGCTAGCGGATCTTATGAGGGTACTAGGGAGGATTAAAGCGCCACTTGTCTAGGAATGGGAAAAAGATTTCACGATGAGAATTGGCGAATTTTAGAGGCTGTCTACTCGGCCCAGCTCTAGCCTCCTTGCCATCGGTCTGTCTGTCTAAGTGTAGCTTATTGAGTGGTGGTTTTTATATTTTAATATTTTTTATGACTGGTTGTTTATATTGGGAATACTCTAGTTTTCTCTATCTCTAGATCTAGAGACCTGTAGGTTTTAGAACTAATTTTCTTCTCCTTTTTATTTTCCTGTAACATTGTACATTAATAAGATAGGACCTGGACTGCCAAGCAAGGGATTTTATTTTTATTTTTGGGCTCTCTCTCTTTCCTGGGACACAGCTGGGAACACCCTCCACTGGACTAGAGGTTTTGGGAACTATGGGATTGGTGGACTAATCCTAGTCTTTACACTTGGGGTTCTTGTTTGTCGTTAATATCCAGTCCCAAGCTACTACTTTTTGTTCTTTTCCCCTCAAGGCGGGGAGTGGAGTCCTGGTTTTTCATGTCTGGATAGAGTCGGGTGGTTCTCTGCAGCTGTGATTGTATATTGTTTCTTGTACATAGTTCGCCTACTCAGTTATAGGGGTGGGCACCCGGGCTCCCGGGTTGGTATGTATGAGTGTTTGTATGTTTATGCAAAATACAATAAAGATACTTTAAAAAAAAAAAAAAAGAATCAGAGTAATGTATGCTCTAGTGAGAGACTTGTGCAGTCCCCCCCCCCAATGCTTCAACAAACACTTTGCTCAAACACTTGGGAATCTTAGGACCCATTGCCTTATAAAGTTCTTTAGGTAATCCGTAAGGTCCTGGGGCCTTATTATTAGGAGCACCTGCAATTATCTGCATTATTTCTTTAACTGAGATTTGTCTATATAAAGCCTCTCTATCTTCATCCACTAGGGGGTTAACCTTGAGGCGCCCAAGAAATCCATCAACAAGTCACAGTCTGCTGTGGTCAAGCTAGTATATAAATCTTCATAAAATTTCTGGAACTCTTTGTTAATATCTTGGTTTGTAACTTTAATACAGCCCTGTTTATCCCATATCCCTGCAATCAGATTGTGATTGGACCTTTTTTTGAGTCTGTAGGCCAGCAGTTTGCCTGATTTCTCCCCCAACTCACAGAATTTTTATGTAGTAATAGCCAATGCAAATTCAGCCTTTGTAAAGAATATCTTGTTGATTTCATACTTGAGCATCATAATCTCATGAAGCCTAACTTGTGTTCTACTCCTCCCTTGCTTAAACTAATTTTCTAGCTCTCTAAGTTTCTTCTGTTTTGTTACCAAGTCCTTAAGTGCAAACTTTTTCTTTTGTGAGAAACATACAAAATAATTCTTCCCCTAAGGTACACCGGACATTACCATTACTCGCTGCGAGGTCGTTTTACTTAATGCTAGAGCACTAAATCAGGGTAAAATGGCTGAGCTTAAAGTTAAATGCCTACTATCTAATTATGGAATTATATCCATAACAGAAACGTGGTGGGGATCTTGATTCTGCATGGACTAAACAACTTCCTGGATATAGGTTATTCCATAAAGATCGTGTAGCTCAAAAAGGTGGAGATGTCTGTCTCTATACTAGAGTTGATATAACATCCTATCAACTTCCTTCATCCAGTGACATTGAATCCCTTTGGGTTAATGTTCAAATAAAGGGACAACCCCAAGTTTTAGTTGATACTTTTGATAGACCCCCCTCAGCCAATATTGAATACACCCATACATTAATAAAAGAGATTACAAACATGGCTTCTAAAGGCAATATTTTAGTTTTAGGAGATTTTAACATGCCATCTATTAATTGGGAAACACTGATAGGGACAACTATAGCAGATAATGAGTTTATTTCCCTCATGGTTGATTTGGGTCTTGAGCAACTCGTTATTGAGCTAACCTGGGGATAGAATATTCTGGCTCTGGTAATAACTAATATAGGGAATATAATACATAATGGCAGTACAGGTGACCCATTAGGTTCAAATGATCATTATTCCCTTTCATTTGAACTTCACTTTGACTTTAGATATATTTCAAGGGTTTACGAATTTAAGAACTATGATAAGGCTGACTTTGTCTCCATTAATTAACTTCTTTTTAATGTTTCACGGGAAGAAACTCTAGGTCCACTCCCAGTTGATGAAGTTCTGGAAATATTTAAAAACAGCAATTCATGATTTGGAGTCCCTATATGTACCCACTAAGAAGAAATATAATAAAAAGGGGAAGATCCCATTATGGTTTAACAATACTATTCGTAAATTGATAAAAAGAAAACAGAGGCTGTTTATGGCTTTGAAAAAGAGTGAGGGAGTTAATAAAAATCAAGCACTCCTAAAATATAATAATGCATTAAAACAGGTAAAACATAGCATAATTCAAGTCTAAAAGGAATCTTGAATTCCATTTGGCACATTGTAAAGATCATTCATATTTAAAAAATAAAAAAACTAACAAAAGGTATTTGGGCCCTATTACAGTTAATAATGTTTTACTAACTAAGGATAAGGAAATTGCCGATGCCTTTAACGAACAGTATTGTTCAACCTTTTCAAAAAAGATAAACCTATAAGTATTATTCCCATGGGAAATTCTTCCACAGTCTACTACATTACAGTTCATGAAACTTTAGAGATTTTATTATCCTTAAAAAAAACATCAAGTCCTGGCCCTGATGATATTAACTCAATATTCTTATTGAAGACAGCCAAGGCCATAGCTTTACCACTGACTATTGTATTCAACAAGTCTCTTCAGCAAGGCTGTATTCCTCTCGACTGGGCCACTGCTATAGTAATTTCTATATTTAAAATAGGCGATTACAGCAAACCTGCTAAATATCGTCCTATCAGTCTAACATCCATTATAAGTAAATTAATGGAAAAACATATCAAACTCTTTTTGGAACAAGAAATTATTTCTAAAAAACTAACTGCTTATACTCAACGTGGGTTTAGATCTCAATATTCATGTACTACAAACTTGGTTTCTTTTTACAACCATATAAGTGAGGGATTAGATAAGGTGGAAACAATGGATGTTATCTTGCTCGATTTTAGTAGGGCCTTTGATAAGGTACCCAATGGTAAACTGGTGGACAAAATGCTGAGAATGGGATTTTCACATATTCTGGTCAGATGGATTTTTACTTGGTTAACCAATAGAACCCAACATGTTAGGATTAATGGATCTATAATGTATGGTAGAACACTGTTAACCTTAGGAAATCATCATTTTCTAAGGTTGTTATACTATCGATGTGACATAGTAATGTTGTTAACCTATCGATGCTATGTCACATCGATAGGTTAACAACGGGGATCAGTCTGCGCATGTGCATGCCTTTTTTTACTCTCGGGAAGCAAGGGATGCACACAGCGGTAAGGGAAGGACTGAACGGCCGCAGCGGTGACTATTTCTTAAAGTAAGGAGCCGTTTTCCCTTTTTCTTGGGACCATACACTTTAAAAAACAATGTATAATTCTTCTATCGGCAACTGGTTAATGTTAACTGTCTCGAGGTTGCCATGGGGACGTAAACCTCTCGAGCTTCGCTCTTGAGGTTTACTCGGTTGCCCTGGCACCCTCTCCATGGTTAACAGTCCGGTTACCAATAGAGGACCATACATTATCGTCTATTTATCTGATGTCATGAGTGTTACCAGTGGGGTCCCACAGGGATCTGTCCTGAGACCCATATTGTTTAACAAATATATCAGTGATCTGCAGATTAGTCCCGATAATATATTACTTAAATTTGCAGATGATACCAAGTTAGGTGGGAAAGTTTCCTTGCCTTCTGCAAGGTCCATTTTCACTAATAATCTTAAAACCATTGAACAATGGGTGATGAACAATAAAATTACTCTGAAAGCCGATAAGTGCATGGTGCTTCATTATGGGAAAAACAATCTAAAGCAGAGTTATTTTTTTAAATAACTCTCCCCTTAAAGTTTCAACATCAGAGAGGGACCTTGGAATTATTATTAATAATAAATTAACCTCTATTAACCACTGTACTAAAGTGGCTAAAACGTCAAATGCACTTTTGACTCGTATTAAAAGAACATTTATTTCCAGAACTCAGGAATGTGTTATCCCCTTGTTTAGAACACATGTTAGGCAACACTCTGACTATAGGTCTCCTTTTTGGAACCCACATCTTAAACATGATGTTGACAGAATTGAGGAAATTCAGAGAAGGGCTACTAAATTAGTTCCAAGACTGGCCCATATGGAATATTCTGGTAGATTACAGGAAATGGGATTATTTACTCTTCAGAGTAGACGTTCCAGAGGCAATCTACTATTTCTATATAAAATTTTAACGTCTCCAGAATTAATGGACCAGTTTGGCTTAAAGTTCACTGACAGAAGGACCTCACCTCGGCTGCACAATAAACAACTTGTAGTAGCTAAAGCAAGAACAAATAAAAGATTAAATTACTTTGCTATAAGATCCCCAAGACTATGGGACAGTCTTCCTCAAGACTTGGTGGATTGTAATTCAATTGTTTCATTCAAAAGAAACTTGGACCAGTAGTTCAAGTCAAATGATATGAATTAAGTGAATAAAATTTACAATATGCCCATCACAGTGGTGGGGGACAATCTCAATGGGCTTTGGCCTTCTTTTGTCCTATTCAACCAAGTAACCAAGTAAAGGCATCCCACATAATAGCATATAATATGTGTCCATTATCATTGTTCTCAAAGTATTCGGACACAGCCACTTTAAGACATTCCCTAAAAGCTTTATCTTGTAAAAGAGATGTATTGAACTTCCAGCACCTGTCTGTGCTAAAATCTCTGTTCACTATAAGTTGTGCAGTTACCATACTGTGATCAGAGATCACACCACTTTTAATATGAGCAGTGGACAAGGCCGTATTAAGCCCTATAGATACCGACAGGTCATCTATTTTCCTGTATGAGCAGTGTCTATGGGAGTAGAAAGAGTAATCCCTCCCATCCTTATGAAGTGTTCTCCATGTATCTACTAATCCCAGGTCCTCCTTTAAACTTGCCAGGGCCCTTCTAGGACTTAGCATTGGTTGATGGATCCTAGCACTGGATCTATCAAGAAATGGGTCAATCAAGCACTTCATTAAAGTCCCCCCCACATATGATCTCAAAATCATTGTACGAGCTTAACAGAATAGCAATTCCATTAAAGAAACTGCTCTAGTCCCTATTGGGGGCATACGTATTACAAATAACCACTTTTTTCCCATTTAAAGTACCCTTCAGAAAATGGAATCTCCCCTCTGGGACAGCTTTATGATTGCTCTTGAAAAAGGAGACTCCTTTCCTTATCAGTACTGATGTGCCTCTCTTTTTTGATGAGAAACAGCTGTACTCTGTTTGTCCCATGTAAGCCCTGGCTAATTTTGCTGCTTCCTCCAGTAACAGGTGTGTCTCCTGGAGGAGGGCTATATCTACTCTCTCCTTCTAAAGATAGCTCAAAATCTTCTTTCTTTTAATAGGTGATCCTAAACCTTTGACATTCCATGAGGCAACGCAAATGTTGTTAGAAGACATAGTATAAGTTCTTCCAAGGCTATGTGTCTAATACTACAGCTTTGTTACCGCTGTACCCAATCAGCTTCCCTTTAACCACTAACTAATAAATTATTAAGGCCTACGTAATCTGTTGTGAATACAAAAGGAGAACAAGTTCAACGATTAGCTATATCCTATACAATATATAGCTCTACAGGTTTATCAGTAAACTCAACAAGTAATAACTGCTTGTAAAACCCAAGTGAGGAGAACAGAGAACAACACGACTGTTTATGTGTTGTTACACAGGCAAGAAATAATGTACTAGCAGTACCTTGCCCAAGCTGGTAACAGTGAGAAGCTTTAGATTTTCCAACACTTAGCCTATTAAGCATGTACCCCTGTAACTAGCTTTCTGTAAAGTAAATGAACAAGGAAGGGGGCAAATATGGCAACTTAAAAATAACTAACTATTTTTTTTTTATTTATTTAAGTCTAGAATTACAATATACCTTTGAGCCAAGGCTCTTTTACAAAGGTTTCATGTCAGAAAACTGTACAATACAGTAAGTAAGATAGCAGAACTAGTAACCATGGGAGAAACAATGCAAGAGACATGATAAACAGTATTAGTGTGAAGAAACATAGAAGAAGACAGTGTAACAAACTGTTATGGGGTGGAGAGGAGGGAAGGGGGAGATAAAGGAAAACACAAAGTGGGTATGGTCACATAAGGGAAGGTGAAAGCAGCTGGTGGCCTTGTCGACAGCACAAAGCAGAGGTATCAGAGCTAAACATAACAGGATGAAGTGCTAATGGAGGGAAGGAGAGGGGAAGGGGAGGGAAAGGGGAGAAAAAGGGAGAGAGGGTGATAATAAGTGCTAATGAGGAGGAGAATAGAGAGTGGACTATGGTGACTATAGCTAACAATCACAGGAGCTAGAGTCAGTGAGAGAGAGGTGGAGCTTAGATTTGAATGAGCCATGAGTGGTAGTGGAGAAGATGTCAGGGCTGAGCTCATTTAGTCAGCTGGGCACTCTGTGGGCAAAGGATCTTTGGCCCTGGGAGGTGTGACAAAGGGGGACCTGGAGGAGCTGGGATTCAGAGCCCCTGGTGGTACGAGGATTCAGTCTTTGACTCGGTAAGGCTTGGACTCCAGGAGGGGAAGGCCCATGGTGACTTTCTTTGCCATGATGCAGGTTAGATACTTTATGCAGTTGGAAATTTGAAGCCATCCAGATTGGGCATAGAGGTCACATGTATGTGTGAGATGACGGGCGCCAGCGGTGAGCCTACAGGCCTTCTTATATATATAACTTAAATATATAGTGCTAAAGTACCTGTATCCAAAACTGTTAGAATCCTATATATGTTTTAATAGTGAAATTCACTTAGAAAAATAAATAACTAAATAATAACTTAAAAATAAGTAAGTTATTCTACCACACTTAAACATAAACACAGCTTGCAGATATAAAATGTGAGTTCAGATGAAGACGTAAGAACTGATTTAAATGTTTGAATGCAGAAAACCAGTAAAGATCTTATAAGCAAAGAAAAATAAATAATTTATTTAAAAGAAGGGACAAATGTGGGGGAAGGGAGGTAAAAAAGTAGGGTGGATATCTACTTCGGAACTTTAGCTCATTGGATTATTGGTCCAAGGTGACAAGTTAACCAGTAGTACAATGGCACTAAATGATACAAAAGAAATAGAGGGAGAGTCCCATTCTTAAACCATATTATATCTAAAAAAAAAAAAACTCTTTACGACAGCAGCCTATTCTGCATTATTGGATAATCGGTGCTAAATGTTAATTTATTAGTAATAGCTGAGGGTTTATATTCCTATTGGTCCTGTGAGGACTCTCAGATGCTGCCAAGATTAGCACATTCTGTTCTATTGTACACCCGTTAATCCCCTCTTCAACTGACCCACTCTTTTCAACCAATAATGACCAGTATCAGTAAACACAGGAAGCCTCTGTCCATTTAAAGTTGAAACCTAGATATGCCAAGGCAGATTGATGACAGTTATGTATTAGCACCGCTTGACTTCTCAGTTATGATATCTGTACTGGGATCTACCCATTAAGCATGGTTCCCCATGCTGAGTAGATATTCCTCCCATATAAAAGTATAAAAATTTCCAGTTAATGCTCCTGTCTGGGTTCTGATTAGGGAAACAGCTGACTCCTCCGAACACCCCGTCACCTTACCCATCAGCACACAATAAACTTACTGATAAATGTGGGAACTATCTGTGCAGGCTGGGCTCCCCTTGCCCCAAGATACTCTTCCCTGACACTTCCTCAATGATCTGTTTAAGCTGCCTTCTCAGTGCTAAAGAATAAAGCAAGCGGGAAATTCCTGCCTTCATAAAGCATGTATCCAAGTAACAATGAGAAAAAAACAGAGAGGCTGTTCCAGCATTCAGACCGTCACCTATCATCAACCATGCCTTTAGTTAAGTTGAGTCAGAAAATAGATACAGGGAAAAGCAAAATCCGTGAACAGAATAAATAGCTAAGCAGAAATCCATGAGCATTCCCCAGTTTAAGAAAGCCATTATCGATCACTGTGACCATCTCCTCGGGGTAACAGCAAAGCATGGGGCAAGTTCATAATAAAACTTAATATGAACAGAACTGATCTTTTGCCATTTCTACAGGTAGCTTGGAATTTAGTATTTCCTCTTTGGCTTAAATCCTCCAGGTAAGATTATTAATTATACACTGTACCCTTCTTACCATGGAATTTCCCTGTCAGTAACTTATACGGTAGTCAGAGATATATTTCCCATACAGTACCCACTCAGTATTAAAAAACAGCTTTTTGCATGAAAGAGAGATTAAACTCCATATAGTAGTTGTGAGGGGGATGTGATCAATTGCACACCCTATCATGAGCAAATCGTTTCAAAAACCACATATGTCCAGGAACTGTGACAAACCCTTTTTTAGTCAAGTGTAGTTTCCCTGAACAGCTTGCCTAGTCTCTCCCCAAGCACAGTGCTTAAAAGAGAAGGATATTTGAAGCCAGTACCTTGCAGCTATGCGAGCAGACATCATTTCAAGACCCCAGAGGAGCTCTTTGGTCTGACTCTTGAAGCGTCACAGGGTGAGCACTCACAACAGAAGCTTTGTTACATAGTTCCTCTTCCACAGATTGCTTAGGAGCTGTTTCCATGGGGGCAGAAAATTCTGCGACCATCCCAATTACTTCCTGTTCCTCCTGACTGTGGTGGGGAATCATTAAAGAAAATAGGACTTTCTCTGGTCCGACTGTGTTTTTTTATTATTAACATTAGGAGGCTTTGAGTAGCTTTACACTTTCTTTTGGAATGGCCCTGTTTTCCTCTGCACCCCAGGAGATAAGTTACCTTGCCAATCATTTCTTTGTTTGGAGGTAAAAGGAAACAGGCAGGCAGAAGGGGTGTGATGTTTATTATTTACTGGGCTGTGGAATACCATGTGCTGGGCTCTTAGAGGTGCTGTGTCTCACACCTGTTGTACAGCGTGTTCTTGCGAGACCTCACGTGCTGTTTTTGAAAAGGACTGTTTCTACTGAGGTTTAGAAATGGATTTTGGCTGATCTTTATGTCTCTAGTCCTAGCTGTGAATATTCCCAAGCATCAGCTACTGTTGAACATGAGATAGTACCGCTGTTGTGCACCCTTAATATTAAAGAAGGAGGATATCTAAAATGAAATTGTACACCAGCCTTTGATAGTTCTTGTTTCACCTCATAAAATTCTCATCTCCTATCCATGAGATTACCTAAATAATCCCCAAAAAAACCACTTCTTCCCTTTAAAGGACAGAGACTTCCTTTCCCTAGCCAACGTATGGACTTGTTTCTAAACAGAGAACCTTAAAAAGTAAACAATTATTGGTTGAGGATTGCCTCCTGCTTGTGGTTTGGGTCCCAATGATCTGTGAGTCCTTTCTGTCTCCAAAGGATAGGGCCACTGATATTTGAATAACTCTGGGATACATCTTTGAAGAAAAACAAACATATTGTCTCCTTCCCAGCCCTCAGGTATGCCAAGGATCCTTATGTTATTCCTATACCCTTGATTTTCAATATCATCAATTTTATTAGTTAGAAAGTCAGTCTGTTTTGCCTGAGCCCCAGTTGTCTTTTAGTTGTGTCTCTTCATTTTGAAGTAGATAAAGCTGCTTGTCAATGTTAGACATTTTTTGTCACAGTATCTGTATCTGACCTTTTCCACACTAGTTGTAAGGTCTGCCATCATTTTTTTGAGCTGGTTGATGTCCTCTTTACTAGCGTGGTTGTTTGTGTTGCAATTCACCCTGCCAGCTATTGTCTTGGCCACCACGGGTGGTTTTGCCGTGACCATTGGTATTTTTCCCCATAGCCCTGTTTGACATTCAGGTACTGTTTCTGTCAATTTTCAACTCATAACACCATAACAGCCCTTGAATTTTGGCTAAGTAACTCCCACAAGGTTTTAGATGATTGTCAGTGCTGATTTTACTGAACAGAACCACTGCAAAGACGTTTAATAAATGTGAATGTTTATTTCAGGCTGGGAGCGATCCTCTAATCGTCCACCATAGCCAGAGCATCGTGCGGACCATTGCACCAGAGCTCTATGAAGAGACTGGTTTGCAATTATAATAGATGAAGCTAAAATACAATATCCAACAGTGTTGGTAAAGCAAATGGTGTCAATAACAGTATAACAACTGGCTAGCATTTTGTTTCCCTAAGGGAAACCCAGTTATAATTCGCTGTTATAACCTGCGAGTTATAACAGCGAACACTCACTGGATTTTCCCTAGTTCTAAGCATGTGCTATCTGTGCACACTTCACTGCCACTAACACTCAGCGATAAGTAAATTTGAAGAAAAAATAAACACTGGCCTATCATCAGTGGACTTTTTAAATTTAAATCCATGATTAAACCTTTAAAAAAAAAAAAAGGTTTCAGCAGCCACTCAGCCACAGAACACGGCTAAACAGCACTGTGTCTGTATTTTATACAATTGCTGTTGTGAGAAAACACTCTCCAACAATTATATAAAATAAAGGCTGGGTAGGTGTGTAAAACTCAAATTTGCACACACCCTCAGTGTGGGATGCCTTTATAAATCCCTTGAGCTTCACTGTTGGGGCTTATGTGGCATCCCACATCTTGGGTGTGTGTAAAATTCTCATTATAACCACCTACCCAGACATTATTCTATATTTTATAGTACCACAGCACACTAATTGCAAATGGCTCTAATGTATACATTTTTGAATTATTTTTTAATATGCTGAGCCCTCCATGTTATAGAAATGTGACTCTGTACTCCTTGCAAAATGTAACCTAAGCTGTTTTTAAGTGAATGCCATTTCTTGGAATAACTTGTTTATATATTGAACAAAATTAACACACACAAAGTTAAAAAGAAGACACTCATTCCACTCCCCATTTAAAGGCAAAAATGAAAAAAAAAAAACTTACCTTTGCTGGTTGGACACACAGCAATACTTGAATATTATCATCTGGATCTGCTACCAAACAAGCTTATTTCATGAGAACATTTCCAGAAATTCTGGACATTAAAGTTCATCAGGACAGGTGCTGTGATGGGAGACTCACACAGCACAGTAGCAGTATTTAAATTCTGGGAACCCATCTCATTTTGGGGTGTCGTGAAAATTTGCAGACATAAGAATGTATTAGACTGAGAATTTCTGGGAAATAAAGTACATATCAGGACAGATGCTATGGTTGGAGACTCACACAACACAACACCATGCAGTAACATGAAGCCTAACATATTTATTCTATTAGCTGAGAAAAAAAATAAGTATGACACACTTTATGCCTATTGTGCTTTCTTCACAATTTCCACTAAAGTGCACTACAAGAACTGTGGCGGGGGGACTGACACACATTGTAGCATCATCTAGCAACATGCAGCAACCTGACATATTTAGTCTGATATCTGAGAAAAATTCAGGGAGTACAGAATTTATGTATATTGTGTTTGCTGCACAATTACCACTAAAATGTGTTACAAGAACTGTGGGAGGGTGACCGACACACAGTATAGCACCATGTAGCAGCTTGAAGCAGCCTAACATATTCATTCTGTTAGTTGAGGAAAAATTCAGGGAGTACACAATTTATATATATGGGGGGGGGGGGCCTGGCTGTGATGAACATGGCTGCTTAATTCTGCTTTCCCTGGGACTACCATCTATCATCGTCCATCCTCCTGATCCCAGATTGTCGGTGTTTACCAGCAAGTGAAATATAATTTTACTAACATCATAGCTCAACTCTGGTAAATTATTTTCTCTATATCATAACTCTATAGCTATAATTTTTCAGCATTTATACTGCTTCTCTGTGAAGGCCTACTACAATGGCTGAGCAACTCCTGCAAAACAACTCCCTTAGCAGAGTGGAAACTATGTTTCAACAGCTCATTTGTGAAATTAATGACTTAAAAATAATGTCTCAACAAAACATCATTTAGACCAAAAAATCAATGATGCTGGAGTTAAAGTTGCTCAAAATGAAAGTTTTGTTAACATCCTGCAAGCCACCATCAGAGAGCAAGACAGAGTTATCAGAAGCCTACAAGATAAAATTAATGACATTGAAAACAGAAACAGACGCAATAACCTGAGATTTGTGGGTTTTCCCACAGGTACAAAACTTGGAGACACTAGTGCGTTTCTATTACATGTGCTGCCAGCCCTGCTCAAACTCCCACCTGCTCAAGACCTTACTATTGAGAGATCACACCGTACTTTAAGCCGGGGGCCTGGTCCAGATCAGAAACCTAGGCCTATCATTGCAAGATTCTTAAACTATGCCCACACTGAACTGATTATCAATAGAGCAAAACAAGTGGGAATGCTTACCTAGCAAGATCATATAATTTCTATTTTTAGAGACTTCTCTAAGGAACTCTCTAATAAACGTAAAGCTTTCAATCCTATTAAAACTACCCTACACCAACGAGGGATCAAATTTGTTCTGCGCTATCCTGCCATCATGCGTCTGTTTCTGGGTGACTCAACCAAAGATTTCAACAGTCCCGAAGCCTTGGCTGCATTTCTTAGTGAGCCCCAGCCTCCAACTACCCCGTTTGGAAATACTGATGTGACCCATTCTCCCACTGTCTCTGCAACTTCCCAATCAGACCAGCACACCCACATAATGGCTTCAAATCATGAACGCACTGAGAAACCCATATCTCTCCAGGTTGATGCAGCACCTCCTGTCCGAATCTCAGCCCACTTGCTAGATGAAAAGAAGTTGAATCCACCTTCTTCTAAACATGCCTGTTGTGCAAATGCTACTCCTTCTAGACCTACCTCTCAGCACGAGTGACATGTTGGCTTCACTACACCCCTAACGCTCTCCAATAAGTTTTCTTTACTACAAGAGGACTTAAACTCATCTCAGGAAGACCTCCCAGAATCAGCTGTGGATCCTGTCGGCAATGACCTTGGAGATGCTTTACAGGGCGGCAGATCTCCTGATTCCTCTTGGGCTGAATTGGTGACCAGCTACCCTTTCAAATCGGCAGAGCCTCCTAAAAAGAAATGGAAGGGGAAGCTCAAAACAAATCGAACCTATAAATGATGCCTGGGCATGTGTATATATTAGTACCTCTCAAAGTTAGTGCCTAATTAACCTCGGCTCTCTGATCACTATCAGAATTTGTCTGCCCTGCAACTGCGCATCGCATTCCTTGTGTGTGCATACTATTGCACCCAGCTGGTTTGGAAAGCAATAAGCTGTACATTGCGGTTACAGGCTTTTGGTTTAATAGCATGTGATATTATTTAGGCATCTCATTGTGGCAGTCTTGGAGTTTTCTATCTCAATGTAATGTCTGCTACATTATACATCCAGTTATTTCTGCATATATTACTCATAATGTCAGTTTTTTGAGTATCCCTAATGTTGGGCTATGTTCTTCTTTTAAAGGGACAGTTCTCTTATAATGTTAGACTAATTCATATGTGCTCAATGATTTTCTATATTCATTTAGAAGGGTCTACCATCTTTTTTAACAGTATGTTCTTCTCACGTAACCATTAAGGGAGGTTGCCTGCTTAACTAATTTGTGATCCAACATCACCCCACACATTTGCTACCATATAAAAACATTATAAATTTATAGTATCTTGGGGTTATATTAATGAGGTCCTCAATTAGTTGTTCTCTTCATCCACTACTACAGTACATCCCAGATTAACATTTAACACTTAAATATTTTTCTCTAGTCTCCTTCCCACTCCAACCCACCTTTATCTAACTTTTAAATCCCCTTTTCTTTAACCATGGTATACCAACTTTTTGTACTGTTTTATTTATCTATCACTTAGTCTTCAGTTTTACCCTACAATTAGGCATTGCAGGCTATTTTCGAGGTGTCTTATTTTTATCATTTTACTCAATGTGCTGCAATCAATAATAGATAGCACAGACTGACTCAAAGCCCTTATGATATGGCTTTTTAAGCCTGTGTTGTAATCTTATGGCTGAGCTCGCTCGACCCTCTCCAGGTCTTGAAATCTCACTATGTTAAAGCAACTCCTTCCCTAGGGGCGATTTTTGGGTCTGTGCTACTATTAAATACCTAGTACTTATCAATAATATATGCAGTCCCTCGAAGCCTGAACAAATTCAACTCTTACAAATGTCATATTACATGACTATGTATTCCTGTTCAATACAAGACTTTCACCAGATACCCCCCCATACAATTTTGATCTTGTAATGCCTCGACACCCCATAAATCCTTATTCTATTTGGACCCTACTACTCCATTTTACCTGAACACTCTCCTACATAAACGCTTCTGTGTCTAAGCATTATGATTATGTGAGTAAGTACATAGTAGATGGCACAAGTACAGCTGTTCTTTTAATTTTAGGACTTAGCCAACCATGATGGCGTACTGTTTGTATTGCCGTAATACTGTTTCAGCTCGGTTCTTTTTTCCAGTCTAACTTAGGTTCAAGATGTATTATTATGTCTGGGATTGCATATACTTTCTGTAATCCCCTTTTCATATATGGTAAGATGTTCATGGTTCCCCCACAGGGAATTATTATGTTCACTTTAGTTCTAGTCACAGTTATAACTTGATAGAAATTATTGCTTACAGTTTGTATCTTGGGTTTAAGATAATTTTCTCCCAAGATTTACCTACTGTTTACATGCTCTGTAGTATAGCGAGAGAGTCTTGGTGATTTCGCTGACTCATATCTTGCTATATTACCTAAAGACTTCACAGTGTGTTAGTATAACATGAATAGGTTTTGTTTAGTAACTTTATATATGTCTTCTGTATTCTCTTTACTACCTCTCTTCTTTGCGAGACCCAATGGAAACATGAACCCAGGATTTAAGTATTTCCACAAACTAAATATCCTGCATGCATTTGACTGTGCTAGCCCTCTCCCTTCTGAGTCTGTAACATCCTCTAGCCCTTTCAGTATGAGTCCCTTACTTCCTATTTGTGTCTTCATACTCATCTCCCCATTAACATGAGTGATCTAATTTTACATTCATGGAATATTAAGGGACTCAACTCACCTTGTAAATGAAAGCAAATACTTTCTTACCTCAAAAGCATAAAACTCATATTGCTTTCTTTACAAGAAACAAACTTTTAATAGAGGATGTCGACAGACTCAGAAGGGATTGGACTAGTCAAGTATATGCGTCCTCCTCTACTTCTAAAAAACGGGGGGTTGCTATTCTATTACATAAATCCCTTAACTGGACCCTTATCAAATCTATCTCTGATTCAGACGGCAGATGGATTATAGCCCACTTAAATACCCCTGCAGGTCCCCTTATGTTAGTCAACGTTTATGCCCCTAACTCTGATTCACCTGAATTCTTTCATGATATGGCCCAACAAATTATGAGCAGTAACTTTAACAATTCTCCTATACTTGTAGGTGGGGATTTCAATTTAGCTTTGGAAGCACATTTAGACAGAAGTGACTCTTTGAGTGATTCCCACCCCAGAAGTATTTCTGCACTCTCAATGCTAATGAAAGACTTTGGTCTCACTGACATATGGAGACTACACCATCCTAGACAGTGCGATTATACTTTCTACTCACCGCTTCATAAATCTTATAGCAGAATTGACTATTGGTTTTCTTCCCCATTCATCACTGAAAAAATTATTGAAACAACTATCCTCCTGATTACTATATCAGACCATTCTTCTATAAAATTACATCTTATTTGGGGCCCGCCCCCATCTAAATCCCCCTCCTGGCATCTAGACCCACTCTTATTGAAAGACCCGAGTTCTTACCTTAGATTAGATCCCAAATCTAAGAATTTCTTTCGTTTAAAAACAATCCTGATGTATCTCAAGGTACCATCTGGGAAGCACTTAAAGCAACAGTTGGAGGGAAATTATAAGCTATACAGCACACAAGAAAAAACTAAGGGAACAGCAATTGGCCAATTTAGAGAAATCTCTTAAAGAAAAAGAAACCCAATATTATAAAACAAAAAATCCAGATAATAACTCACAACTTCACCTTGAAATTCTTCAACTTAGAATTAAAATTAACAAATTAATATCCAGGAAAGCTGAACTCGCCCTCCTTAGACTTAAACACCGTTATTGGGAGCAAGGAGATAAATGCGGGAAGCTGCTTGCTTATCAACTCAAGAATCAACAGATGGAGAGACATATTGCTAGTCTGAAAGATCATTCAGGCAAAATCCATACAGATATTCCCTCAATCAACCATATTATGCAATCCTTCTACCAAAAATTATACTCTCACCCCACTCCCCCACAACCTGAATATATACAACAATTTCTGGACAATTTACAGTTACCACACATCTCCCAACAAGATATGGCTTTGCTGGATGAACCCTTTTACCTAAAAGAGATACAAGCGGCACTAAATTCCCTTAAATCTGGTAAAGCTCCTGGGAGTGACTTTTTTCCGTAGACTTTTATAAACCTCTAGCTGACATATTATGCCCCTTACTGTTTAAGGTCTTCAAAGAGGCATCTTCACAAGGTAAACTTCCCTATTCTATGACAGAAACAACAAAAAAAGATAAAGACCCGTCTCTCCCATCCAGTTACAGACCGATATCATTACTTAATACGGATGGGAACATTTTTGCCAAAATGTTAAATACTCGTTTAGAATCAATAATTTTGAAACTTGTCCATACCTCCCAAGCTGGATTTATCAAAAATAGAACTGGTTCTGATCATCTCCACTCATTATTTAATTTAATCTACAAAGCTAAATCTCTTAAATCACCTGCTACAGCTATATCCATCGACTTTGAAAAGGCATTCGATTCTCTCAACTGGACTTATTTGTATCGTGTACTATCCTGCTTTGGTGTCACTAATAAATTTTGTACATGGATTCAATTACTAAACACCCTCTCCTCTGCCCGGGTTCTTACTAACTCTACTCTGTCCTCATCCTTTCATCTGGCAAGCGGTAACAGGCAAGGGTGCCCCTTATCCCCCACTCTTTTTATTTTAGCTATGGCACCCCTATCAACTGCTCTTCATCAATCCTCCATGATCCAAGGTATCCCTATCGGTAATTCCCACTATACTTCACTATCCTACGCTGGTGACCTCCTCATTCTACTTGAAAATCTTGAAATTTCGGGACCACCCTTAATTAAGTTACTTAGCAACTTTACTTCACTTTCTGGGCTAGCTCTGAATCTAAACAAACCAGAAACAATGCCACTGAACAAATTTTGTAACCCTTCTATGAATACAATATTAGGTTTTCGTTGGGCCCCTCAAGGTATCTCTTACCTTGGAATACAGATCACCTCTAAATTAGACAAGATATGGGATGCCAATCTTTCCCTGTTATTAGCAAATATTAAAAACACTCTCAACAGATGGAAACTGCTTAACCTCTCTTTTAATGGGAAAATCTCTGCTATCAAGATGTCAATAGCTCCCAAAATACTGCATCTATTTTCTAATATCTCTTTAACCCTCCCTACTTTCTTTTTTGTCAGAATTGATGATATAATTAGCAATTTTTATGGGAAGAAAAATTCCAGATTTAGTCATAACAAACTGCGTTCCCACTGGTCCAAAGGGGGCTTCAGGCTCCCATGGTTCCAAGCATATTTTTGGGCCTTCCGCACTGCCCAAACTGTCAAATGGTTTAATAAACCCAGCAATAAATCACCATTGTGGGTCAATATGGAAACATCTCTATGTCCAGGCAATGTCACCACTTCCTTCATTTATAACCCTCTCCCCCCAATTTAAAATCTCACCCTACTATAGCATCATCCATATACTACTGGAAAATAATTCATAAACGACTTAAATCCAACCCAACCCCCTCTCATATTGCCCCCGTTTGGGGGAACTGCAACATCACTCTTGATAATCACCCAATTTTTTGTTTTAATTGGAAAAACAGGGGCATTTTAACTGCCTAAATTACATGCAGAGTCTGTCCTCCTCATACTGAGCTGGTGGTACATCTCGGTTAACTTAGCTTTCCCCTTCTCAGCTCCTTACACAGAAATTGACCTACCAATTTGAACTACCTTTGAGGCTGCAGCAAGCCTTGCCCCTCTAAAGGCTCTGCCACCTTACCCTCCTCCACCTCCCCCTATTATTTCCTTCTCTCCTCCCACTTAAACGGGTGCCCCTGCCCTCTCCTCCAGGCATGAGCATCTCTCCTCGAGGAACCCCCGTGGTCCTCAAGCAGAGCATGTGCCATGGCCCCCCTCTCCCTAAATGGGAACTCAGCCTGCTGCCTAGGGCCCCTGCCCACACCTGCTGCTTTCAAATCCCCCTGACCTGGCAAACCATCAAGGGTCTAAAAATCACCCACCTAAACATCTGCAGCATCCTACGTAACCTAGCGGAACTTATGGCCTGGATGGCCCACTACAAACCTGACATTTTGGGCATTACAGAAACCTGGCTTCAACCTTGCACCCCAGACTCCACCTGTGCCCTCCCGGGTTACAGCCTTGTCTGGCAGTATAGGGCAGGCAGTAAGCGTGGTGGGGACGTGCTTCTATACTTTAAGGTGCACCTCAATGTGATGACTGTTGCACATGTTCCCCCAGCACCCCCAGCCTGTGAGTTCCTTCATTCCCTCCTACTGCTCGGGAACACAAAGAAGGTGCATCTCGTCTGTGCCTACAACCCTCCAAAAAGGGGTGCTCCTGGGCTCTCCTCTTTACTAGAACAGCTCAGTGAAAAGGTTGGCTCAAATGAACTTATAATCCTGGGGGACCTCAACCTAAATTGGCAGGGTCCCAATGCTAAGCAGTTTGAGCCACTTCTCTCAGATCTTGCCCTCAGTCAGCTGATCAAGGAACCAACAAGGCCTTCCTCCCGGGGGGTGGGGTCACTCATCGACTGGGTCATGAGCAACAGACTGGATACTATCATCCACTCTGGGATCCTCCCCAATGCAATAACTGATCACTGCCCGACATACTGCATCCGTGGCTTCAACTCACCCAAAGTCCCCAGCAGAGTGATCCAAATGAGGGACTATTCTAAACTGATTCCCCAGGATTACCTCGAGGATCTGCGACGGGTAGACTGGTCCAGGATCCTGGCCACAAACAACACTGATATGGCCCTGGATTGCTTCCTTGCCACTCTCATTCCCTTACAAAACAGGCACGCACCCCTCACCAAAAGGAGGGTGCGAGGCACTGTCACGAAATGGCTCCACGGAGGACTTTACTCCCTCATGAGGCAGAGGGACAAATGCTGGGTAAAATACAAGAACTCCCACAATGGCAACGACTGTGTTGAGTATCGGTGACTTAGAAATGACTGCAAGTGTGCAATTTGTACCGCTAAAAGCGAGTACTGCAAATCTGCCCTACTCACCTCGGCAAACAACCCCCGGGGATTCTGGAAAAATGTCAGAAACCTGGTCGGAAGGTCTGCCAAGGAACAGCCACCCGATATGTATATTGGGGGGCTCACTGCAACAACCCCCAAACTAGCACCACTGCTTTCAATTATGCCTTCTCTGATCTGCCAGTCCCCCCCCCTCCAGCCTCTCTGTCCTCAAACCACCGAGGGGCCCCCCTCCTTTCGTCCGCCCTTCTACCTCAAAAGGATCACTGTTGGTGAGACCCAGGCACTCCTGGCGGGACTCTCCCACCACACGGTGGTGGGTTATGACTGCCTTGAAATCAAGTTTCTTAGCCTCGGAGCTCCCCTCCTCACTAGACTGGTCACACACATCTTTAACTCCTCCCTCATCTCGGGGACCATCCCGGAGGTATGGAAGATAGCCAAGGTGGTCCCTGTCCACAAGCAAGGTGACCCCAAAGATATTAGTAACTATCGCCCTATTGCTATACTGTCAGCCACCAGCAAGCTCCTTGAAAAGGCTGTTGCATCCCAACTCTCCCACTACCTCGAGGGATACACTGTTCTCTCCCCGGCCCAACATGGATTTAGAAAAGGCACAGCACATCGATGGCGCTCGCCGTGGTCACCTCCGAGATCAGATCCGCGACTGATCAAGGTAACCTGACGGGGGCCATCTTCATCGATCTTTCCAAGTCCTTCGATCTGGTGGACCACTCCCTTCTCCACTCCACGCTGCATTCCCTCGGTCTCTCACACTGCACCCTCAAATGGTCCTCAAACTACCTTGCAGGTAGACAGCAATACACCTGCTACAACTGCACTATCTCAGCCCTATCCCCAGTAAACTGCAGGGTCCCCCAGCGATCCGTCCCTGGGTCCCCTACTGTTTTCTCTATTCATTAATGGACTACACTCTGCAGTTACCGATGGGGTCCCAATCTTATATGTGGATGACCTCGTAGTCCTGGCCAGTTCCTGCGAAATCAACATCATCAACTCTCGGCTAAACTCCGACTTCGAGCATACTCAGAACTGGCTCGAGGGCCACAAGCTCATTGTCAACTATGCTATTTGGGTCGGTGATAAACACCTCTTCCTGCCCTGCCCCTCTAGAAATCCATGAGGCAAATGGAGACATACTTCCAGTCACTGACTCAACCAAATATCTCGGGGTTACCCTTGATCCCCAACTTGAACTCACTACACACATCAGGAATGTGTGTAAAGCCTCAAATGGCAAGCTTGGCCTAGCCTACAGAGCCAAGGACTGCCTCAACCCTGCCGCCTGACTTTCCATAGCTAGGGGATACTCCTCCCCACACTATGCTATGGGCTTATTGCCTTTGCTCCGGTCTCCAAAGCAAATCTCACAAAATGGGACACTGCCTACAACAACATATGCCGCTTCGCTCTCTCTGCCCCCCGCCTAATGCATCGATGTGAGCTCTACTCACGACTGGAGTTGTTCCCCTCTGAAAAGCACCGTGCCTTCGTACTAGGCAACTTTGTCGATAACATAGTCCGAACTGCCACCCCCTCGGTACTTGCCCCTTCCCCTTATCCCTCCACCCCTAGCCTACCATCTCAGATCCTGTGCTGCTCAGGCCCGACATGTTCCAAGGACACGCACCTTCACTGGTGACTGGGTCTTCTCAGTCCACGTGCCTAAAATGTGGAACTCCATTCCCACACTAATGCATACCTCGCCCTCCCACCACTGCTTTAAAACATCCCTCTGGAGCTTTCTCAAAACTACTGTGGCCTGTCTATGCTCCGCCTAGGCCCGACCTGTCTATGCTCCGCCTAGGCCTGACGTACCCTCTACCCCTCCTGACCCCTGGAGGGAGTTGCTGCCCAACCCCTTTGTGTATCCCTATCTGTACCCTCCTCCTCCAGAATAGTACTTACTACCCCCCTTGTTGTGCGCTTATTATATATTATCATTTTTATCTGTCATTGTTCATCACGAACTGCCGTTGAGTTTTGTTCAGTCTATAGTCATATTAGAATTCGTTGACTCCCTACGTTGTTTTGTATACAATAACTTGTCTGCTTGCCTTGCCATGCTTGAGCTTGACCTGTACCTCCCACCTATGTGGAGCCTTCGGCTCCTGACTGTAACCATGACTCTGTATTTTATTTCCTTGACTTGTATTCTGTTTCCTGTATGCTCTTTAACTCTCCTGGGTCGCACCTGAAAATAGGCACTTGGTTGTCTAGCGTGCTTACCTGGTTAACAAAAGCAAATAAATAATAAATAAATATACTTAGACCTCAGACTCTCAAATTAAAATCCTTTTCTGACCTGTGCAAACAATGGAATCTTCCCCAGCACGATTTCAGGAAATATTTACAGTTACGCACAGCATGGAACCTTTATCTTCCTACTATTCCTCATCAATCTATATATGATACTTTTATTTCTAAATGGATCAAAACAAACTCTAAATTAAATAGTATCATTTACAATCATATCAGAAATACAATTCCAGATCAATCTATCATTGCAAAAAATAAATGGAGTACCCTTTTAAATTATAACATAACCAATTCGCAATGGCATAACTGCTGGCTATCCTGCCATAAATCTTTCAAGGATAATCACAGTTCACTCATACAAACCAATATTCTACATCTATGGTACAGAACTCCTGAGATTTTGCAAAAAATGGTCTTAAAGAACAACAATAAATGTTGGCGCTGTAACTCTCCCAATGGCAATTTGCTACATATTTTGTGGCATTATCCTCCTATACACAATCTTTGGTGTCATATTAATTTCTTTGCAATGAAAGTGACTGGTCTATCCTTTGCATTAGATCCAAAACGTTGCATATTTGATATTTTCAATGCTCATTCATACAAAATATCCCATTCTCAGAATAGGTGGTTATCCCTACTATTCATTCAAGTTAAACACCTTATACTAATGCATAGGAGATCCAACATCATTCCCACCCTCCCGGATATTCTCAAACAACTATCTCAATATGCCATCCTTGATCGTATGTCACACTTAGCCTCTGACCGACTTAATTTATATAATAAATGCTGGCAGGACTATTTTAAATATTTAAACACGTCTACACATAGCGTCATTTAATCCATGAGTTGTTATATGTTTACATTGGAATCTCACTTCTAGCTCTTTCGTTCCTTCTTCATCTCTCTCTTTCTATTTTTCTATCTCCTTTCTTCTTCCCTTTCCTTCTTCATTCTTGTTCACTTTCTTAGATATTTTTCTCTTTTTTATGTTCTTCCTTTATACAGTCTCACACATACTTGTATTAAATTACAGCATAATAGAATGACAATCACAACTACTCATATTTCTTGTTTGTATCTACTCCTTTTACCCCTTGAATCATAAATTGCCATATTTTCTCTCTATCATACAGATTGTACTGCTACATATTGTTTTCTCAACATTTGTTTTCCCCTTTAATATCATTGTATAATACTTCAGACAACACGTTTTTTCCTTCTCCCATTACATAGATACATAGATACATAGATACATAGATACATAGACAGTGTCGGCAGATAAGGGCCTCTGGCCCACCTAGTCTGCCCATTTGAGCTTGTAAGTTCAGTTTGTTTTCCTAGAAGTCTATTTCCCCTTACCCCTGACCTCTAGAATTCCTTTATGTCTATCCCATGCATTCTTAAATCCTGTGATTGTTTCAGCCCCCACCACTTCCTCTGGCAGGGTGTTCCACTTGTCCACCACCCGTTCTGTGAAGAAATTCTTTCTCATGTTTCCTCTGAATCGTCCTCCCTCCAACTTCATCCCATGCCCTCTAGTCCTGAAACATCTTTTTCGCTTAAAAATAGTGTTTTCATGCACCCTGTTCCTCCCTGTAAGATACTTGTATGTCTCTATCATATCCCCTCTCTCCCTCCTCTCCTCCAGGGAGTACATGTTCAGTTCCTTCAACCTGTCTTCATAGGACTTGTGATGCAACCCATGCACCATCTTTGTTGCCCTCCTCTGAACCTTCTCTACCCTGTCTATGTCCTTACATAGGTATGGTCTCCAGAACTGTACACTGTACACTGTACTCCAGGTGGGGCCTCACTAGTGTCTTGTATAGCGGAATTATGACCTCCCTTTTCCTGCTGGTGATGCCCCTGCCTATACATCCCAGCATCCTATTTGCTTTACCTGATGCCTTGTCACACTGTTTCCCTACCTTGAGGTCATCAGAGATGACAACCCCAAGATCCCTTTCCTGCTTGGTGTATGCTATATCCTCACCCCCAACTGATATATTGTGCCAGGGTTTTTGTGCCCCATATGCATTATCTTGCACTTCTTTGAGAATTAAGAATTTATGTAAGTGTATATTGCAGAATGTAGTATATTTGTATGTATAATTACAATAACTACAATAAAAAGATTAACTGCAAAAAAATAATTTATGTATATTGTGTTTGTTGCACAGTTACCACTAAAATTTGTTACAAGAACTGTGGGAGGGTGACTGACACACAGTATAGCACCATGTAGCAGCATAAAGCAGCCTAACATATTTATTCTGTTAGTTGAGAAAAAATTCAGGGAGTTCAGAATTTATGTATATTGTGTTTTTGCACAACTTCCACTAAAGTGCGTTACAAGAACTGTGGCAGGGGGCTGACACACAGAACAGTACAATATAGTAGCATGAAGAGACTGAACTTGCCTTCTGGGTTGAGGGTAATGGTTGCAGGCTGAACTGGCAAGAGTGCAGAAGACCTTCTGACCTACCCAGGGACCACCAAGTCTGCCACTGCTTCCCCAGAGGATGCCCAGGCAGAGGCAGAGTGGTTGGCCCTTGGTGGGCTACAAGAGGGTGATGTTGGCAGGGAGGTTACATACTCATCAGCTTGCACCACTACAGTATTCTTCTGCTGTACTGGTGGGATGCAGCCACCAAGAGGAGGCACCCACAGCAATGGGAAGGGAAGAAGTAGGGGTTCTCAAAAGGTGAGGCCTCAAGAAGGGAGGAAGAAGCTCCAACTGAGGAAGATGCAGCTGCTGGTGGGTGACTCTATTGCTAGGGGGATAGACTTGGGAGCTGGGAGAGGAAAGAAGAGGAAGGTGAAGTGCTTGAGAGGTGCTTTTTATTGGAGGGATGAAGATTATATCCCAAAGATCACTAGGGCAGCAGGAGATGGGAGGGAGTTAGACATCATGGTCCACCATTGGACAAATGACCTGGCAGGGGATAGGGTAGGGGTAGTGCAGCAAAATTTCAGGTTGCTGGAGAGGGACATGAAGCAGGTGACACTCTTGGTGGCTTATGTCGAGGTGTTACCTGTGTATGGCCTGGGACAGGAAAGGGCACTCTGCTCCAGGGCATTTAACAATTGGTTGAAGGTATGGTGTGTGGAGGAGCGCTTCAGCCACGCTAGAGACTGTGGGTCAATTTGGGAGGATATGGGCCTCAGTAGGGTAGATGGCCTGCATCCCTCCAAATACAGGGGCACCTGGAGGAAAAGGAATGACTGGAGGTTCTGTGGGTCATCCTGGAGACAAGCTCTGGGGCCATTATCTGTACAGGGGTGGTATACAGACCACCAGCAGAGGAACAGAAGTTGGATAAAGCACTAGGGGAAGCCATCATCAGGATGGCAAATAATGGTAGATACTGCTAGCTGGTGACTTCAGTCTACAAGACATGGAGTACAGCCTTCCAAGTGCAGCTTCAGCAAGGAACAGGGCCATACCTGACTTCCCATAAGGGGCTTTTCTCAGTCAGCTAGTCCAAGAACCTACTAGGGACAAGACAGTGCTAGACCTGTACCTATGAATAGGGATAGCATTGCAGATGTCACAATGAACAGTCTCCTAGGTACCAGTGTTTACCGTACAGGTTGATTTAACATTAAGATGAGAACAGATGCTAACCGATACCACATGATGATGATGTGGAACCTGAACATTAAGAGGGTAGATTTTAAAGAAATGGAAGACTGCCTCAGAAACTGCCTCATGGGGGTTGCCAGGGAGAGGCAGAGACACAGTGAGTTCTAATAAGAGAGGGCTTATTTAAGGCAACCAGCCTCTGCGTGAAGTAAGTGAGCAAATGCAGATGGAAAAAGAGACTGGTGTGGATCTCTAAGGAAGTGGATAAGGTTGTGAAGGAAAAAAGCATGGCATTCAGGAGGTATAAACAAAGGCAGAGGAAGGAGGGCTTGGAGATGTAACAAGTAAAACAGAGGGAAGTGGGAAAAACATTGAGGGGAGCAAAAGTGTAGACAGAGAAAAGGATAGCCAAAAGGGGTAGCTAAAGAAGATAACACTTTCTTCAGGTACAAACGTGAGAAGAGGAAAACAAGAGGAGAGATAGTAAACATAAGGAGGGTGGCAGAAGGAGACTGCACAGAAGAGGACCAAGAAAAAGTTGTCACCCTGAACAGGTACTTCTGCTCAGTCTTCACGGTGGAGGGAGGGGTGATGGACCACCAGGGAACAGCAGGAGCAAAGAGAGGTGGAGGTGGGCATAAGTCCATTTTTAGAGGAAAGAGTCACAAAGGGACTTGCTGCTTTGAAGGTGGACAAGGCTTTGGGACCAGATGGTACACACCCAAGAGTACTAAAGAAACTCAGGGAGGTGTTAGTTGCCCCACTGATGACTTTATTCAATAGTTCACTAGAAAGAGGTGTGTTTCTGGAGGACAGGAGGAGAGCAGACATGGTCCCGCTACATAGGAGGGGCAGCAGGGAGGATGCTAGCAACTACAGGCCAGTCAGTCTCCCTTCAGTGGTGGGGAAATTAATGTAAACCCTGCTAAAGATGAGTAGGGTATCTTATTTGTTTATTTAGTTATTTATTTCAGATTAGGATTACTACCTTTGAGCCGAGGGCTCATTTACAATGGCTCTAAGTCAGAGGAAGTACAAGACATCACAATATGGTTTACAATACAGTACAGTTGAAGAACAGATAAACAACAGATTACCATTAGCAATTATAAGTGCAGTTACAACATAAACCTTGTATAGGAGGACTGCGAAGTGAGTTGTACAGGACATTACACTTGTGGCAAAGGCATTGAGGGGCAACACTACAACAGTGAGGTACAAACTTGGGAGATAACAGGGAATAACTCATGACAGGGGGCTCCCAGTAGGTTAGGGGGAAAGATTGGGTGCAGCCAGACATGGCTTTGTCCGGGAGTGGTGATGGGGGAGTAGGGAGGAGGGGCTAGGAGGAAAAGGTTGGGAGATGGAAAGGAAGGGACAGGAGGAGAGGGGTGGGCAGTGATAGGGGAAGGGGAGGAGATCAATGGGGGAGATGGGGGCATGGGGAATAGATGGACATTTATCAAAGGCATGATAGGGTGAGGTAGGAAGAAAGAAATTGGAAGGATAAGGTAGGACTGGGGAAAAGAGCTAATTGTTGGCAGTTGTTGGCTAGTGGTAACCATGACAGATGTGTAAGTTGGCAAGGTGGGATTGTAGCCCTATTTTAAATTGGCTAAGCCTTGTACAATCAACAACGGCAGTAGGCAGGTCATTGTACCACTTGGGCCCGCAGTAGGAGAGAGATCTCTGCACTAGTGTAGTATGCTTGAAGGGAATGATTGGCCCTCCACTGGAGGCACTTCTTGTGTTGATGGAGGGTTGTGCATTTTCAAAGAGGGCGGATGTAGTGCTAGGTGTAAGCCCCAGCAAGGATTTTTTTTGCTAGCAGGCAGGCCTGGTATTGGAGCCTGAGGTGGAGAGAGAGAGACAGCCAGTTTCCTTGTATAGGACACAGGAGTGTGTCTGCTTGGGTGCACCCAGGATCAGTCGGCAGGCCTTGTTTAGAAGTGATGTGAACATCCTTAGTGCTGAGTCAGAGCGAGCCCCGTTTATGACTAGACTGTAGTCCAGAGAGGAGAGTACTGAGCAACTTGTGACAAGTTTTAGAGCACCTGACATCATGGAGGTTTGATGCCGGTAAAGGATACCAAGTTTTATATTAGTGTGATGGGAGAAGGTGAGTCCATCATCCAGGCGGATTCCCAGGTATTTCAATGTATTGACTTGTTCCAGTACCTCTCCTTTGTGGCTAAGTATACTCAGGGGTGACCCTCTTACTTTGCTGTAAGTATCTTGAACCCAATGGTCTGCAAGGCCACAGGCAGCATATATTTATGGGAGGAGGTCATACCAGATGAATCCGATTGATTTCTTAGAGTGGGTTACCAGGGAAAGAGATTAACAGAGGGCAGTGAATGTGGCCTGTCTGGGTTTTAGCAAGGCCTTCAACACTGTGCCACACAAGAGACTGAGTAAAACATTGAGTAGCCTAGGGGTGTGATCCAAAGTGGTAAATTGGGTTAGAAACTGGTTAATGGATAGACATCAGAGGGTGGTGGGTAACAGCATTCACTCTAATGATGGGACAGTGACCAGTGGGGAGCAACAGGGCTCATTACTGGGATCGAGTCTCTTCAATGTCTTCATAAGTGACATTGCAGAAGAACTGGAGGGAAGGTATGCCTTTTTGCAGATGACAACAAATCTGTAATAATGTGGAAACTCTGGAGGAAGGGGAGAAGGCACAGGGATCTTGGGAAACACGAGGATTGGTCAAGACCACAGCAGTTGGGGCTTACTGGTGAATTTTCCCTGTGGCATTGTGCCCAATGTGGCAATACCCATAAAATGAGTGACATTTATAAACTCATGCATAGATGAAAGGGTGAAGATCAGCCAAGCCATAACATGTGCCACAACACATGTGGTGTATGGCATCAAGTGTCACTGTAGTAAAACTTGCATTGGACAAACTAAAATGGAATTAAGGTTACATATATCTGAACACAAATTGACAATTAGGAGAAAAGACAATGCTTCTAGCCTGGCTAGACACTTCATAACAGAAACTCATCAGGTCTCATCTTTGAGATTCTTTGGAATTGAGAGAATAGGTAAGCCTGAGAGGAGAGGAGAGGGGAATAGGGAACATAAGCTTCTGCTTGAAGAGGATTACTCGAATTAGAGGTTTGACACTTCAAATAATGCAATGGGAATGAATTAAGAGATTGATTGGGTATCAATGTTATAATGATCACACCTCCCTGAATATCCAACATAGACTCTGAGCAACTGCTGTGCCAGGGTACACTGGTTAACCCTCTGCATATACACCTTTGATGTACTGGTGTAGACTTTTCATCAGTTACACACTTCTGACCCACAGGTACACATCTGTCATTTATCACTTCATCCCCTCACCCCAATTATTCCTCTTTACCCACCACCAACATTGATAGTGCATGCAGCATTGCATACCATGTGTTTATCGTGTACCCCACTGTTTTCTGTGCTGTATGCTGTCTGAAACTCCCCTGGTATAATGTGCTGGCTTTGTCTGTAACTCTCTCAGGTCATGCCTGAAAATAGACAGTGTTGTTGTTTAGTGCACTTACCCAGTCAACAAAAACTAAATGAATAAATAAATAAAACCTCTGCCACCATCATGGTCCTCCCCACCACTTCCTTACCTCAGCATCCCACACAGTTTTCACACACCATATCAGTACTCATCAGCAGCATATCATTCACCATGACATCATGCACGTTGTGCAGTAGTTGGGCAAACACTGTTTTTCAAACCTCTGTGATATTCACGGCTATACTTCACATGAAATATGAGCAGGATACAATATTGTATAGATCAATGTATAAAAAGCGGGTTAAAGTTTTGTGAAACGCCGCATGAATAACACTTAAAAATTGTTATGTTACATTATATAATATTATTTTCTGTTTAAGTAATTAAGATTGACTGTATATACTAGAATCTTTTGTTTACACTGTGCTGCACCACTGTTATTGCATGAAAGGAAGAGGTAACCAACAAAATTAGCTGTCCCCCATGACCATGTGCTTATTAGTATCTGACCTCCCCTGCTCCAACAACTTTTCTTTCCATAGAGCTTTCTACCCGCCCACCATCATCTACTCCTACCATCGGACCCACAGCAAGGGTCCCCCAGTCTCATCAACCACTTCCCCTGCTGTCACACCAGCAGGGATCCACATAGAGCAGGGTCCGGGAGTCCCCTGAGGGCTGTCACACACGATGACAGGGGGATATAGGCTTTTTCAAGTTTTCTCCCTTGACGGCCACACTATGAGCAATGGTGTAGCAATGAGCTCCTCCTCCTCCATGGAGACATCTTTAAATGCCCATGATTAATAGTTGATTAGTGTGCCCAGGCTGTGTTACCACCAAGACTCCTCCAGATGCCAGACAAGCAGTGGGTACACTACCCCCTCCCCTGAGGGAGGAGAGACATCCATTGGGATGCTCGATCCTCCCTCCCTTGGCTAGCCCCTTAATGACCCACATCTGTTTTCAAATCTGGGTCACCAGTATGGCAGGAAGTAATTTGCTAGGTGCCTTAGACCTCTACACCACCGGGTCGGCTCTGATCCAACAACTTTTGGCTAATAGTAATGAAAAGAAATAGAAACTTAAATACATGCCCAAATTAGTCCATCAGATAGTACTGCTAACTGAAAACACTAAGCAGACCAAGTAATGCCAAACAGTTTGGTGGACTTACTGGAGGCTGCGACCTTTGGCAGGTTGCCCTCTGTTAACACAGCACTCAGAGAGTGCAACATGTCCAACACTGATGTTAGACATTTTGGAGCATGCATCTGATGTCACAGGACTGGAGTCAGTGGCAGGCTTATACACAAGGTGAAATGATGCTACCAGGTAAGTTACAAAGATTTTAGGTGTCACCTAAGTGTTCTATTCTAGTCGTCAATGTTTTCAGTGGTCCCAGGTGACACTCATTGCATGATTCATGTACCTTGTTTTTGTCATAGTGTGTGTTTCTCATTTGTTTTTGTTTGTTGTATTCTAAAATGTTAATTACGTATATTCAATTAAAAAAAAAGAAATGATGCCACCAGATCAGCATTGTGTGGTGGGGTCCTGCTTTGCAAAGTACACATGGGAGTGTGCACCTGCACCGGACATTTAAAGTTCTTCAGAACTTGAGTTAAACATACGCTTTTGAATCTGGTGAGTTCACTGTTTGTGACTATTTCGTAACTAGAATACAGCATTAAATGTATCTCAATGACTCTTGTATAAGGGTTAGAGAAAAGTTAGTGTTGGCTGCTTCCACTCTATTTCTTTCATTAAAATGTTTGTGTAATCACCCAGTCCCCTGGGGTTACTAGAATCCTAACAAAAGTTAGTGTTAAGCAGGTAGCAGGCAGCTGGTAGGGGGCTCATTAGAGGCTTCTTACACAATGACATCATTGTTTACTCAGCTAGCCCGAGAGAAGAATGATTATGTCATTTATAACTCTCACAGCAGCATAACCCCTTTGTATGTACAGCTGCTCTGGGGAACCTTAGAATGTTGAGTTAGTTGTCAGTTGTTGCTGAGTGGGAGTGAGAGTGGAAGGAGGTCTTCCAGTGGGCTCTGAGTTGAGGACCTATGATTTCTCACCCTAGTGTGGATTACAATTTCCAGCTTCCAGTGAAGTGGTGGAGACCTTCCTACAGCAGGATTTCCTGATTTCTGCTCCAAGTGAAGTGGAAGGAAATGCTTTTCTCTATGGGTCCAAGGGGCAATCCCCTGAAGATCCTTGTTTGTTTTCAGCTGCCTTTTGGAAAAGAACTTGTGTGAGAGACTGTTTACAAAGCTACCTAAGAGAAGGTGTCCTTTAGTTGTTCCCTGCTCAGTGGAAGGAGCAACTGGTCAGTAAGTACTGGTTTAGGAGACAAGTTCTCCAACATTAAGGGAATCATTTCTGGGTGTGTGTGTGTGTGTGTGTGTGTGTGTGTGCCCTTAGAGAAGTCTAGATCACACCCGAAAGTGCCCCTTTAGTTCACTCAAGTGAGTGAAAGAAATGCCTAGTTCACCCAAGTGTGTGAAAGGGATTCAGTGCTTCACTCAAGTGCATGAAGGAATTGTTTAATGTTCACCCAAGTGTGTGAAGGAAATGTTTGATGGTCACCCAAGAGAGTGAGATGATTCAGTGTGTGGCTAGATCCACATACAGTATGTGCACCATTAGGAATGGGGAAGATGTTTTTATTTCTTGAACTGTACTATATGCAAGGAGAGTTCATGAAAGATGTACCTGTTTTGCCTTGACCAACCCATGGAGGTCCACCACTTTGAGTTGCCATCTGTTAAATAAAAGCCATACTGCACAATCCCAGTTCCTGCTCTGGACATTCTGATTCTTACTTCTGGTGTGGAATTACTGGGGCCCCTCAGTAGTTTAGATCTAGCATATGCCTAGCAGCCTCTGCCCTGGACCTGGCTGTAATTTACAAGGGTTCATGTGTTTTGTTCTTGTACCCCAACCCCTCTCCCTCTAGAAATGAGCCTGGTATACCAAGGCATAAATTAGTGTCTGAGACTTGATTAGTGGTCTTCACTAATCAAAGTGAAAAATGATTAGTAATTGGCCAAAGTTGATTAGCAATTACCAAAACTTGATATTTTTGCTCAAAGCCCCATAAAAATGTACTTATCTTGCTCTGTATTGATAAAATACACAGTCACACAAGTTTCTGAGACTTATACTGTTTTATTTAGCCATTTCCAGAGAAATACATCAAAATGTGCAGCAGCATATATATTTTAAGAGCTGAGACAGGATGTCTGCAAAAGCAGACAGTGAACGTGAGCGTGATCATGACTCATGACAAATGAAACATAAACCCCTGCCCAGGCATAACTGGGACCGTGATTGACCACACAGTAACCACCTGGGACTGTGATCGACCACACAGTTACCAACAAGGATTGGGTGCAATCTATTTTGCTACTTTTCTCCACCAGGCATATAGCCGGTAATTCTGGCCTGTTTTGGTGGTTGGGGGGGACCAAGGGGTGGTCCACCATCCTCAGCTGCCAAATCACCAGGACATCTCAGTTTAGCACTATAAACATGTCTATAGCCCTGTCTAACTTGAATTCTTCTGGATGGGGGCCCTGCTTTTTAATGTGAATCAATGTTTCTACAGTATCCTCTGCCAGACTTGCTCTCCAGTCAGTTTTTACGTTGTTCATAGTTGAAAACACCTTTCTACAGTTGCATTAGACACAGAAAATACTCTCAATACATTGACAAGCTTCAACAGATTTGGATAAGATTTTTGGAAACCACATGCCAGCTTTGACCAGATAGCAGAGGCAGAAAGATTGATGAAATTGGTTTGAGCAAACATCTTAAACTCTTGCCATTCTGCAAGTAGCAGAGTTCTGTCACACTCAGGCTGCAAAAGTGCTGAAAAGTGGTCAGCTACTGCAGTAATGTCACTGTTGCCATACAGTTTGAGTTCCTTTCTGTCTGCAACTGCTGGTCAAAGTCTGGTATCTAACACTTTTGCACGGTTATAGATATTACTTTCATCAATCAAACCAAACCTTTGTTCACAACAGTTCTTAATGTTTGTAATGTATTTCTTAGTTTGCTTTTTAAAAGTTTTAACAACTTGGCAACTAAAATGTGTTACTTTCATACCCTTGTATGTGACTTGAGCACATGCTCCTGAAAGAACATCAGACCCATTTTTAAGAGAATGTCAAGTTCACTGCCACCTATGGGACCACTCTGCTTAACATGGTCAAGAGTGTTTCTCAAAGTTTCAAGAGAGCTAAGTAGCTCTGGCATTTCAACTACTTCTTTTTGAAGTGCTATTGAGAACCTGGCAAGTGGCTGAAGCAGCTGTTCAAAATACAAAAAGTGTGCCACCATTTGGAATTTAGTCATAATTCGCAACCCTCCGTTGGCTTTGGCCTGGTCATGAGTTGGGTCTGTGGCCATAAATTCTAAATGGGCACAACTTACAGGGAATAATTTGGCAACAGCATGGGTGGCAAGAAGTTTATGCTGGACCCAATGTGTGCCATGGGCCTTCTTGGGCTTTTCAACTGACATCTCCATGGCCCGGGCAAGGGACCATGACTCTCTGAAACTCTTAGAACTTTTCTGATAGAGATAAAACAGTTGGGTCAGAAAGTTTGAAACATTGTTGAAATAGGTGTCATCCAAAATGTCTTTTATGGCCAGTTCTAATCTGTGTGAGAAACAATGAACACCAACTAACCACTGTATGTCTTCCCTTAAAAGAGCAGCAAGACCCCGTCTTACACCCAGGTTGACAGATGCCCCATCAGCCCCAAACCCAACCATGTTTTTTATATTAAGGCCATACTCTGTAAATATGTGTAAAAGGAGATTTTTCAGTCCCCGACTTGTGCCATCTGATACAACTTTCATTCATAAAAATGTAGTCTCCGCTTGACCATTGATGGGATTTACATAAATTGCGTAAACCAGTTCCTTTTCAATTACACCACTGTCAGTACTACCATCCATAAGCACTGTAAAATAATTTGCATTTTTGACAGTTGCCAGAAGGTTTTCTTCTAGTTGCTTGCCAATACACATTGTGAGTTCTTTCCCACTAACAACGTTAAAGTATTTATTGCCCAAATTAACTCCATGGCACTTCTCTTGTTCTGCTATCGCTTCAAACTTTTTAATAGGGAAGTCCTCTTTGGCCATCATATACAGGATCTCCATCAGCCCGCCTAGAATTGTTCTATGTAGTTACTCTGCATTACTGAAAGTTCTCCCTGCAAATAAATTAAATACATTTTAAGTCTCGGTCCAAATCCCTAACACCCCCTTCCCATTTTAAACTTACCAATTGTGGTATGGCAATATATCAAGTGGTGACCTTGTTCTACCAAATTTGAAAATGTTAACAGCTTTCTTCTGCTGCTCTGTCAGAAGGTGTTTCTGGATGGTGTCAACTTTTAGCTGGGGGCCTGTAATCCCTGCAATTAATGCCTCACTGAAGTTCCTCAACCCACGTAGCTCATTTCTGTACTCACAGCATAATTTGTAATTAACACACACTGCACAGTCTCCCTCACTGCTAATTTGTAGCCAATTTTTTTTCTGGATCATATTTTTGGTGCCATCCCTCTGCAGTTGCTAATTTAACTCCAGCCATGTCAGACTGCAATTAAAAAGTTTGAAGTTAGCAAAACAAGAGTCTGTCAAGCTGTGAATTCAACACATCAAGTTACTGTAATCTGGATACTTTCTCTGTAACAAAAAAAAGATAATGGCAGCTGCAGAGTTGCTGTGACCTCCGAGCCCTCCTCCCCCAAAATGTCTCCATCTCTATCGGCAGGGCGCACACTTAAAGTTTCAGAGCTGCGAACAGAACACTTCCCCAAAGTTCACTGCTGCAGGAAAGCTGGCAGCAGCGCATAGTCTTACTTGTCCCTGATCTCTGCCATAGGCAGGGCACACACTTACAGTTTCAGAGCTGTGAACAGAAAGACTTGACTTCCCCAAAAGTTCACTTGCAGCAAAGCTGGCAGCAGGGCATAAAAGTCTTACTCTTGTCCCCGATCTCTGCCAGAGATAAGCAGGGCACACACCTAAACTGTTTCAGAGCCACCTGTGAACAGAACACTTCCCCTTAGTTCACTGCTGCAGGAAAGCTGGCAGCAGGGCATAGTCTTACTTGTCCCCAATCTCTGCCATAGGCAGGGCACACAGTTACAGTTTCAGAGCTATGAACTGAACACTTCCCCAAAGTTCACTGCTGCAGCAATTAGCTCTTAGCTGGCAACAGGGCTACTGCTTAATTTGTAATGTCCTCTCAGGTCCAATGGGCAGAGCAGCCCACAAGAGGACAACTTTCCCAGTGCAACAGAGCAGGTGTATTTTTGTTTTGTCCCCTTATCAAGTCTAAAGCAGGGCAGGCACAGATACTACTGCTTTATTTCCATCTCCCCTGAGAACTCTGTAAAAAACAGGGCACAATTCTTAATCATCACTGCTGCAAAAAAGGGCTGTCTGGGTACAAAAAAAGCAGGCAGGGTGGGCAGAGATGACTACTCATTGTCCCCTTCATCTTTTCCAAAAGCAAGGTACATTTTACTTAAATGTCAGATGCTTTTCTTTTGTTTCTTCCCTTTCATAAAAGTCTCTGCGGTAAACCAGGGCTCAATTCTTCTTGTTCTGTTCCCCAAAACGTTCTGCTACTTGCAAGTCAATGCAGTTTGTTTGCTTATCCCCCATCATTGCTGCAATAAGGGCTGGGTGCATTTTAAAGCTGGGCATGACTGTAAGGTTTAACTACTAGTTGCCCCTTCATCACTGCCAAAAGCAAGGCAGGCACAATACAATAGTCCTCAGAACTCTCTGGAAAAACCAGGGTACAATATTTGTTTTCTGTTCCCAAAGTTTGCAAGAGCACAGTGTATTTTCCCCCATCAGATCAGTCACTGGCATTTGATTGAGCTGGGCACAAAAATAAGACTGTTTACACACTAGACTTGTTCACTGAGTTTCTGCCACTCAATAGAGTTCGCATTTACTTTGTTGTTTCCTCATTTCTTCTCTCATTCCTCTCCGTTAATTTCTGCCCACAAGTAACTCGGTGCCTGCCTTGCTGACTGCACCACCCCCAGTCATGCCACTGCCCTGCTGCGTGCTCTCCCATTCAGTTCACTCCTCCAGGCTCCCCAGACAAAAATAGAAAAGTTGTACTTGTTTTTTTTTTTGTAGAGACTCCCCCTGATTGTCTGCTTAGCTCTGTGCGCTGCTCCTGCTGCTCAGCTGTGTATCTGCATCATGCCTGCTCTCTCCATCATGGTGCTTCAAATGGCTCTGTGGTGTCCCGGTCCCCTCTCGTGCTGTCTTGCCCTCCTCGGCTCCCCTGCTCCAGTGTGAAGCCTCCCTGCGAGACAAATAAAAAAAATAATTACCGGACACCACCAATGAGCAAAAGATAACAATAATTTAAAAAAAAAAGGAAACTGGAAATTACCTTAAGTTTTGTTCTGGCTGGAGCTTTTAGACCTGCTTGCTCTTCTCCTGGGGTCACGCTGCAAGAGGACATGTTTATCCCATGCAGAGACTGCTGGGGGGGCACTGGCCAATCAGGAGGGGTGTGGAGGAGGAGGAGAGAAAAAAATGGAAATTTATTTTTAAAGAAACATGGCCCAAAATGCAAAAAAGGGCACTTTTAAAGGACCTAGGGCCAAATTCAGAATGATTATCAATGACTGCTAATCATTCCAAAAGTTGACTCACTTTTCCATGATCTTGGGTCACAAATTGCAATGCGAACCTGCTTATTTTATGCCTTGTCTACATCCTAATGCCAAGGGCAGTACCAACCTTCGAAGTTTCTGCTAAAAGTAAATGGTATGCCATATGTGGGTACTAGTGCTAGATTTTATGGGGGGTGTCCTACTTGCTATAAGTGGCATGTGGGTTACAACAAATGTGGGCTCATCCAAAGGGATATGTTTTGGGTGAGAGATAAATAATGAGGGTATGTCTAGAATCTTTCTGTCTAGTGGCGGTGCACCCAAACAGAAGATTCTTGCCAGAAAAACAAAGTAGTGCCAATCAAAATGCCACCTGAGGATTTTGGCTGTCAGTATTTCTATGAAAAGAAAGTGGAAAAAATGTGCTGCTTGTGTGTTTAAAATGGACATATGAACTGTAAAGCTGAGCAATGATTGCCCATGCCTTGTGGTGTAAAGTGTTTGAAAACTGTTAAAAAGCTGAAAATTTCCAAAGAAATGTATTTGTGGACTTTTACTACAGTGTTTTCTAAGAGCCCAGAAAATTTCATGTGTGTACAGTGAACATTAGGGGAGTCACTATGGACAATGCACCAGAACTGAGTGAAAATGCTTTAAAAATGCTTGCCCCACTGGAATTGCTAACCGAGAAAAAAAGTGACAATTTGTGTTTTAAATTTGTCTTCTTGACAATCAGTGCGCAGGAGGCGGAGAGAGAGAGAGAGAGAGAGAGAGAGATATCTCATTTGCATAGTGTCATGTGATTGGTTCAGTGAACCTAAGCCCCACCCACTCCCTGAGTCTCAGAGCCATGGAGCATTCAAGGAGGCGCAGCCAGCAGTGTGCGAGCAGCATGGTAGTTCATGCAATGGCAGGAGGAAGCGCTGACAGCAGAAAGCATTGCTAAACCAGCAGTTTTTCTAACTTTTCGCAATAAAATCGAGCTTAATCCTTATTCCGACCATCTGAAGAGTGATCAAGATGATCATGGCTATGATCGACAGGACTGCCAGCCCGTTTCACCCGAAAGGCCTTCCTCGAGACAGCAGCAGGCCATATTACATCAATGGTGGAAACCAGCTACTGCCTAAAAATGGCACATCAGCATCCACATTACCCGCTCCATGCAAGGGCATGGGTTTCCCAGCAAAAACAAGAATTATCTAATTTTGAGCACCTGTATAACTGTGAGTTGGCACCATCAGAGGTGGCTTTGTCGGACTTTCCAGTTAATGTGTGTGTTGTTTGCCTGAAGCCAGAGAGAAATGTTTTGCCAATTCCACATTGCATAGACTGCCGAAAGCATTTTGGAATGAGCAAGTCCAGTGGCATGATGGTAGCTAAAACAAAAAAACACATCTGTTTAACTCCCACTTGGACATTGGCAGGGGATCCTGTCAGATCAGAGGAGCAGCAGCAGGCTGGGTGCAGTCAGAGAGACCATATAGAGTTTGTCAAGGAGTTCTTGAAAAATGCCTGTGAAGATTCTTTGCAAGGCCAGGAAGAAGTAGAATTTTCCATGCCACAGAGGGTGAAATTGGACACTGCAGCTGCCGGTTCAGCAGGCCCTAGGGTGGAAGGCCCAAGTCCAAGCCTCGTGGGAGAGTTTGAGGTGGAAGAAGCATTGTGTTGGGAGGCCAATGCCTCTGAGGGTAATGAAGAATGGACAGTTTCAGGAGTTGGTGCAACTATCAGCTCTTGGACAGAATGTGTGGAAGAAGAAGAAGAAGCTGAAATGGCTATGGTGGGACCCAGAGAGTTGCCATTAGCATCAGCTTTAGCAGAGCCTTCTGAGACCAGGATGTAGGAAGGCTCTAGAGATGTGCCAACAAGTGCAGGGGTGGACTGCTTTTATTCTGCACTGTGCGCTCAAAGCTGGCTCAACCAGGACTGGCCACCCCCAAGCCATGCCTCTGGTTTGGAGTTGGTCAAAAGCAGCAAAGAAGTGAGAATTGTTTGTAGATGAGCTGTGGCTGAGTATGGAATTTTGTACCCTTTCTTCTCTCACCAAATCTGGGAAGAAATTAAGGAAAACAGGCATTCCTGGTTTTGGGAGGAAGCTTGTGCCAACCTGCACCCTAGAGTAAAGAAGTGGGTCCAAATTAAAGTGTGTAATGAAAGACAGTAGTTCTGAAAGCATGGCAGAACTTTGCTGATTGATGCAGGGAGAGTTGTGGACAAGTCTGGCCAAGAGACATTCTACAATGTTCCTATGGTGCATCCAGATCAGGAAACAGTCTATGCCCCACATCCTGAGTGGTACTACACTTGAATGGCACTACTCATCCGTAATTGTGCCCGTTTGCCAAAAAAATGGAATGATGCCAGCCCAGCAATCTGCAACTGAAAAGGCAGCAAATCAGGATGGAGATGCCTTACTTCTGGTGATCCAGGATCATCTGTAACAGCATCCAGGTTTGGCTCCAGCATCATCCAGGTTTGTCTGTAGCAGCATCCAGGTTCGTCAACCCAGCAGTCAGAGAAGATTTCCAGTCTGGGTCCAGTAGGAGGTCATGGAAGCATCTGATCTGAAGATTTTGTCTGTCCAGAAGCTGAAGATCATCAGACCACAGGTCCAGAGAGGTGATGTTGACATCCATTTGTCACCTAGAAACTGGTAAAGTACTTTTTTCATTTTTATGTTTGCTTGCATACTTGTGCAAGAAACATAGTGCCATCATCCGAAATTTCGGAGGTGTGTCACCCCCTCTTCCAATTCAGTCAGTGTGTTGGCAGGCGCGGCCCCTGTAAGCCAATGCATGCTGGAGATGTCTATGACAAGCTCCAAAATGCAGTGGCATACAGTTGAAAGGGGGAGCTACGCTTCAGTGAGCAGCGATAAGATATCGCCTGCTCATGCGCAGCTCCCCCTACACACACACATGCACACACACACCCACACATACTGCGTGCTGCCCCCCCACGCACACACTCTATAGCTGACAGAGGTGCCTAATCCCCCTTCGGCTGTGCTGCGCTCCCCCCAAAGCCTTCCAAATGCCACGCTGGGTGCCCACCCCAGTGTGGCAACTCGATGGTATAGCTGACGGGGGTGCCCAATCTCCCGTCGGCTTCACTGTCTCTCCCCCCCATGCTATCACCGACGGGGGTGCCCAATCCCCCGTCGGCTTCACTGTCTCTCCCCCCATGCTATCGCCAATGGGGCTGCCCAATTCTCCATCGGCTTCACTCTCCGCCCCCCGAGTACAAGGTGCCACGCTGGGAGCCCACCCCAGTGTGGCAACAAATGCCATGGCCGACGGGGGTGCACAATCCTCCGTCGGCTCCACGATCCCCCAGCCATCCTTCTGCCACGCTGGGAGCCAACCCCAGCGTGGCAAACATCCCGTGATCTTTTTTTTTTTTAACCTGTAAAGCAAAAATGGTCCCATGCAGTCTTCCTGTCTCCCCACAACCCACACCCACCCATTGTGCACCCTGCCTCCCCACCCCACCCCATACTTACCTCCGGACCTCGGCGCGATGATTTTCGGTGGACCTGGAACACGTCTGCACTCTTCAAAGCCGACCGCGAACTGAGGAAATGCCGGTAAGCTGTATAATGGGCTAGATAGGTTTTTTCAACTTTGTTGCATATCTCAGGCATTTTTTGGAATTTTTGTACCAAATTTTCAACATGGGGTTTTTGGGTCCCCTTCTCATGAATGCTGTCACTGTCATGGCGTTATTCGGGCCCAAGGGTGATTTTGCAGTCACTGCACGAAATCACCTTTCAAGACTGATTAATGAAACAACACTGCCAGTGTTCATAAGGTGGGCTCTCGAAGTTTATTTTGAAAATTGGAGGAAAAATTCCAAAAAACGACTGTTTTATGAGCGTGTGTGTGCAGTTCCTACGCATGCTCGTAAGTTCGCGAATTTTCAATATTTTCACTCCAGATTTTCAACATTGCCATTTTACCACACCTTCTTATGAGCAGTACAGCTGTCATTTTTCACATCTCACCCAAAATGTGTTTCTGCCCATGTAGCGCACAATGGCACAGTCGGTGTGCGAAACCAATATACAGGACAAATTAAGAAAACCACAGTGACACTGTTCATGAGCAGAGGTCTTAAAATGGCTATGTTGAAAATTTGGTGCAAAAATTCCTAAAAATGACTGTTTTATGAGCGTGCGTTGCACAGTTCCTACGCATGCTCGTAAGTTTGCAAATTTTCAATATTTTCATTCCAGATTTTCAACATTGCCATTTTACCACACCTTCTTATGAGTAGTACAGCTGCCATTTTTCACATCTCACCTAAAATGTGTTTCCGCCCATGTAGCACACAATGGCGCAGTCAGTGTGTGAAATCAATGTACGGGACAAATTAAGAAAATCACAGTGACACTGTTGATGAGCACAGGTCTTAAAATGGCTATGTTGAAAATTTGGTGAAAAAATTCCAAAAAATGACTGTTCTATGAGCGTGCGTTGTACAGTTCCTACGCACGCTCGTAAGTTCACGAATTTTCAATATTTTCACTCCAGATTTTCAACATTGCCATTTTACCACACCTTCTTATGAGTACTACAGCTGTCATTTTTCACATCTTGTCCAAAATGTATTTCGCCATGTAGCGCGCAATGGCGCGAGTCGATGTGCAAAATCAATGTATGGACACATTAAGAAAATCACAGTGACACTGTTCATGAGCAGAGGTCTTAAAATGGCTATGTTGAAAATTTGGTGAAAAAATTCCTAAAAATGACTGTTTTACGAGCGTGCATTGTGCAGTTCCTATGCATGCTCATAAGTTTGCGAATTTAATATTTTCACTCCAGATTTTCAACATTGCCATTTTATTACACTTCCTTATGAGCAGCACAGCTGCCATTTTTCATATGCCGCCCAAAATGTGTTTTCGCACATGTAGCACACAATGATGCTGTTGGTGTGTGAAAGCAATGTTTGGGACAGATTAAGAAAATCACAGTTACACTGTTCATGAGCAGAGGTCTTAAAATGGCTATGTTGAAAATTTGGTGACAAAAGTCCATAAAATGACTGTGTTACGAGTGAGCATTGCGCAGTTTCCATGCACCCTCGTAAGTTCATGACTTTGTAATATTTTCAGTCCAGATTTTCACCAGTGGCATTTTTCCACACTTCCTTATTTACAGTACAGCTGACATTTTTCACAACATGGCCGAAGTGTGTTTTCACTCTTTCAGCGCAGAGATGCATGGTCGCTGTGGGAAATCATTGTTCGGGACAGATAAAGAAAACCACAGTGACACTGTTCATGATCGGAGGCACCAAAATGCCTGAGTTGACAATCTGCTATAAAAAAATCCCCAACCTAATTATATTATGGGTATCGTTGCACAGTTTCTATGTACGCCGTGACTTCACCATTTTTTAAATATTTTACTGCAGATTTGCAACATTGCCATTTTACACCTCACCATGAACAGTACAGCTGTCATTTTACATCCTGTTCAGAATGTTTTGCACCTGTGGTGCTAAATGCCGTAGTCGCTGTGCATAAGCAGCTTTCGGCTAATAAACTGATATTCCCCCTGTTCATGAGCTGGGGTCACAAAAAACCATGTTGAACATTTGGAGTGAAAATACCAATGAATGCCTGAGGTATTAGGGTTTCCAACCATAACGCCCCACCCTGTAGAGAATGACAGGCATCAGGGGTGTGGCTTGGGATTCTTGCTGTAATGCTCATACCATTCCACACCCTGCAGCCAGTGAGAGGCATCGAGGTATGCCTTGGACCTTGACCCCAATGTTCACCCATTCTTCCATATCACTCCATCTCACCATATTTCCTAATGGAATGGGTGCGATATGGGCCAAAGACCCCAAGGGAACACTGTGACACGCTTGTCAGTGTCTGCAGGTGGTGTGGTGGTGAAATGGTGTGGCCCTTATGCCTGACGACCCAAAGGCACACCCCAATGCCTGTCACTCTCTGCAGGGTGGTGGTGGGGTTGGCTTCAGTTCAATACTTCACTGCCATTCCTATTACGCAGCTCTGTAACTTCTACACTACCACTGCCAATGCCAGCAAGCAAACATTCGGCATTGACAAATGCTTGTTAATTTAACTGTTTTCCTGCAAATGAGGAAGTCCTTGGAACTTTATTCACAATTTGGACTTTCTTGAACTGGACTGCAGTGCTAGCAGGTTATGTGCCTGTCCAAGAATGGTGCTTCAGCAGGCGCTGGCCTAGGAGAGTCTCTATTTGTAGTACCTTGGCATGCTGGACTTCTCCCTAGTTATTGGACATTGCAGCCCCGCCCCCCCAAAACATGTTTTTGTAAATGCTTTTATGTTTTCTATTTTTGTACTTTTATAGAAAATCCTTCTAAAATGCTTTTTGGGCTTGTGCAGTATTCAGTGGGAGGGCTCTGGTCACTGTTTTTGGTTTTACAGGTTGTGTTGTGTGCAGAATGTGTTTTTGCAATGTTTTCTTTTGCAGGTGTTCCTGAAGGAAGACAAGAAGACCAGAAGAGGATTTTTGGGGCTCATCAGAGTCCTCTGTTGTGTAGAGTTGATAGGCTTTTTGTAACAATGGTGCAATGTCTAACCATTTTTTGCTTTGCAGGAGTAAAGTGTTTCGTAGTTTGTAGATTTTAGGAACTGTAATGCTCTGCATGTTTCTAAAGTGGGCTACAGTTTTGGTGTAAAATGTTTTTTGGGTTTGGGCACCTGGTAGGTAGCACAGGTCAGACAGTTTTCCCTAGAGGGCTGGCGGGGGTGGCAGGTTGGTGGTCCTGAGTACAGATGGGGGTCACCAATGCTGTCTGTTAGGACATGCTTCAGGTAGTTTCTTGGAGCCACTGAGAATCATTAGATAGTACAGTAGTAGGGTAGGAGCTGAAGTTTCTTCAATGGGCCTATATCCTTTAGTGTTACCTGCCTGTGCCTAGCACATGGTAGGGGAGGACTTGTGCAACCTCTGTAGGGAGCACGGAGGTAGGATGGCCTGGTACTAGGCCATGTTCTGGCTGCGGACAGCCAGTGGTCTGGTTGCGGTGAGTGTAACCACCCAGTCCCCTGGCGTTGCTAGAATCCTAATAAAGTTAGTATTAAGCAGGTAGCAGACAGCTGATAGGGAGCTCATTAGAGGTGTCTTACACAATTACATCATTGTTTACTCAGCTAGCCTGAGAGAAGAATGATTATGTCATTTATACTGTAACTCTCACAGCAGCATAACCCCTTTGTATATACAGCTGCTCTGGGGAGCCTTAGAATGTTGAGTTAGTCATCAGTTGTTGCTGAGTGGGACTGAGAGTGGCAGGAGGTCTGCCAGTGAGCTCTTAATTGAGGGCCCATGATTTCTCACCCTAGTGTGGATTACAGTTTCCAGCTTCCAGTGAAGTGGTGGAGACCTTTCTACAGCAGAATTTCCTGATTTTTACTCCAAGTGAAGTGGGAGGAATTGCTTTTCTCAGTGAGTCAAAGGGGCAATCCCCTGAAGATCCTTGTTTTGTTTTCAGCTGCCTTTTGGAAAAGAACTTGTGTGAGAGACTGTTTACACTGCTACCTAAGAGAAGGTGTCCTTTAGTTGTTCCCTGCCCAGTGGAAGGAGCAACTGGTCAGTAAGTACTGGTTTAGGAGACAAGTACTCCAACATTAGGGGATTTGTTTCTGGGGTGTGTGTGGACTTAGAGAAGGCTAGAGCACACCCATCAGTGCCTCTCTATTTCACCCACGTGAGTGAAAGAAATGCCTAGTTCACCCAAGTGTGTGAAAGGTATTCAGTGCTTCACTCCAGTGTGTGAAGGAAATGCTTAATGTTCACCCAGGTGTGTGAAGGTAATGTTTAATGTTCACCCAAGTATGTGAAGAAAATGTCTAATGTTCACCCAAGTGCATGAAGGAAATGTTTAATGTTCAACCAAGTGTGTGAAGGAAATGTTCAATGGTCACCCAAGACAGTGAAATGGTTCAGAGAGTGTGGCTAGATCCACGTATGCACACTCATGGAAAGAAGAAGTGTTCGGGAGTGTGGCTAAAGCCATGTATGTGCACCATTGGGAATAGAGAAGACGTTTTATTTCTTGACCTATACTTTATGCAAGGAGAGTTCATGAAAGATGTACCTGTTTTGCCTTGACCAACCCAGGGGGATCCACTACTTGCTTTGAGTTGCCATCTGTTAAATAAAGCCATACTACACAATTCCAGTTCTTGTTCTGGACATTCTGATTCTTGCTTCTTGTGTGGAATTACTGGGACCCCCACAGCAGTTTAGATCTAGCATATGCCTAGCAGCCCCTACCCTGGACTTGGTTGTGATTTACAAGGGTTCATGTGCTTTGTTCTTGTAATCCATCCCTCTCCCTCTAGAAATGAACCTGGTATACATCCTAACACCAAGGGTGGTACCAACCTTTGAAGTTTCTGCTAAAAGTAAATGGTATGCCATATTTGGGTACTAGTGCAAGATTTTATGAGGGGTGTCCTACTTGCTATAAGTAGCATGGGGGTTATATTGTATATTTTTGCTTAAATTGCAGGACAAATTTCCTTTGAAAAAGCTGGAAGTCACTAGCGAACCATTGGGTGCGCAGAAGTGGCCACAGCTTGCATATGAAATGATACCTTTTGAGAAATAAATTGATGAAAATGGAGGTTCACTAGCTGAGTCATTCATCCTTTGCCTTGTTTGAATTGAGGTTCAATGTCCCAAACTGCAACATCATGCCCCTAGGGTACAGGAACCCAGGAGCTGAGTATAGGATGGGGGGTACTGACAGTTACTAGACAGAAAAGGGACCTTGGGTTCATCATAACTGATTACCTCAAACTGTTAGGGCAGTGTGACAAAGCACTGAGTAGGGCTAGTGGGATGCTGAGTTGCATGGGGGTATTTCCAGCAGGAGGAGGGAGGTGGTGTTGCCACTGTATCATTCGATGGCAAGACCCCACCTTGAGTATGCTATGCAATTCTGGAGACCACACCTCAGAAAGGACATAGACAGAGTGGAGGCAGTCCAGAGGAGGGCAGCTAAATTGGTGAAGGAGTTGCACCAAAAGCCCTATGAGGTGAGACTGACAGATCTCAACATGTACACCCTGGAGAAAAGGAGAGTAAGAGATGACATGATAAAAGCCCACAAGTACCTCACAGGGCTGGACAGAATGCAGAAGGGGAGTTTATTTCAAATGAGAAAGAGTACCAGGACCAGAGGGCATGTGATTAAGTTGGAGGGAGGGAGTTTAAGACTTATGTGAGGAAGTACTACTTCACTGAAAGGACAGTAGTTGCCTGGAATAGACTGTCACTGGAAGTGGCAGAAGCAAAAACTGTAGGGGACTTCATGCATATGTGGACTAGACATAGGGGAATATTAGTAAATAGGCAGGGAGGAGGGATGGTTGCTGGAGACCAGTTAGAGTCTGCTGAGGAGGACTAGGCAGGGAACATCTGTACAGACTGAGTAGGCCAAGTAATCATTTACTGCCTACAAAGTCTACATTTCTTTGTTACTTTACATATGTTTTCTGGTAGCTGAAAAAAATTCAGGGAGTACGGAAGTTATGTATACTGCGCTCTTCAAATAATTTTCACTAAAGTGCGTTACAAGAACTGTGGTGGGGGGACTGACACACAGCATACTACTATACAGCAGCACATAGCAGCAGCACAGGGTTCCATGTCATAACGGCGATTGTGGAATAACGATTGCCGTTATGGTGAGTGTACATCACTGAAAATGAATTCTGGCGATGCACACTTGCAGCAAGGATGAAGAGGGTGGCCGAGACCTACGGGTGTTTTTTTAATGCGGAGCCCACACCCCCCTACTGATGGATTCTCAACTCAAGGGGGGTGCATGTCGGAGGGGTGAAAACTTGAAAAAATACAAAGCCAACTGCCGCAAAAAAAAAAAATGTACCGCCAGACACAAACCCTGCACCTGCACCTCCCAAGCAAACCACCCACCCCACCACACTAGCGGTCCAGTTGGCAGCTGCTGGCCTCACCCCTCTCACATACTTCCTCCCTCTCCCCACGGCATGTATATGTGCATACATGCATTAGCCCCACCCCCGCCCAATCTGCTCACTACCCTGCCAGGTAGCCCTGTACACAGGCACCATGATTGAGTCACCCATTTTGTAAGCGCTCAATCACGGTCACCCTGTACATGGTATACCCAGCAGCAGTAATACATTACCACTGTTTAATAATTTCTTACACGAGAGAAAGTTTCAAGATGTGAGAAATTTATATATTGTGCTTGTGCACTTGTGTCAGCTAAAATGCTTCACAACATAGACTGCCCGAGAGGGTGACTTGAACAGCACAGCAGCAGCTACCCCAGTTAAATCATTTCTTGTCTGGGCCACAATTTCAGGAATTAAGAAGAGCGAAAGAAGTGGCTGTGGAGGGAAGGAATCAATCTGAGCGGGCAAGTGGGAGACTGGTATAGCACAAAATCAGCTGTAGGACTGAAATAAATTGCGGACCAGACAATTTTTCATATGGTGCTTTTTAAATGCATGACATACGTAAACTACAGTGCTTTACAACAACAGTAGTGAGAGAAAAAAACATAAACAACACCATTAAAGAATTTTTTTAATTTTTTTGTATTTATTTACAGAAGGACAGCACTCAGAAAGAAATCAAGACTAGAAAGGATTAAGTAAAACAGTAAGAGAGAAAGACAGGAAAAGAGTTTAATTTTTTTGTCTTTTTTTTTAGCTTTCTCATAAACAAAGGGGAGAGAAGAAAGACAGAGGAGGCAAGAGGGAGTATCTCATTGTTAGAGCTAAGGATGGGGTGTATCAGTGAGGAAGACTAGAGAAGAAAGGATGGAATGAAGCAATATTTTGGGGATGTTTTAAAGGAGCAGAGGAAAGAGTACCCACATGCCATGACGGAGCTCGCACATTCCCTCCAGAAGAACTTTCTGATTTTCCAGCAGCTTCTATAAAGTTTCCTTCATTGACAAAACCCTGCGACAGAGGTTCCCCATCTCCATGTGGAGTTGCATCAGTTCCTCTCTGGTTGTTGGTGGTGGTGCCAGTGCTGTCACCTGACCCTGTCCTTCACTCTGGATGCCGTTCCTGGGCACAGACCAATGAGCATCCTCTGCTGGCAACTGATCATGTGAGTGTCGTGGTCTAGCATTGCACTGCCCCTCAGTACCGTAGAAGGACCTCTGCCACCACCACTCTATCACTCACCACCTCCTTTTTTCTTGCCTCCCACTGGCTCAAGTGCCAGATTTTCAGGTGGGTATGCTGAGCACTGGTATCTAAATGGCTACTTGTCTTCCCATGCCAAATAAGGGTGTTGCACAGCTTAGGGTACCCTTCACCCCACTGTCATCATTGGAGTCCTGGGTGAAAAACTCCTACATAAGGGAAGATTTGACTTCTTCCTGGAATGAGGCCCTGGGGAACTGGAAAATACTGATCTGGCACATGGCTTCTCAGGAGGAATCAGCTTATGGTGGCGGTGGTACCATGGGGAGTGTGCACAGGGGGTTAAGGCAGAGGCAATGAAATGGGGAGCTTGTGGCTGCTGCATAACTGGTGGCTACTGCTGTGGCGCTGTGGGGGAGCTGCTGGACCACTCCTCCCACTGCTCCTGTGCCCAGACCTTGTGCTTCTGGCGCAGTCATATGGCTTCTCCATGGCCACAACTCACCCTATCCTCCATCTCCTCCTCTAGTCTACAACTTGTATTTTTTTAAATTATAAACAAACAAAAAAATATGAAAACATATAGAGACTAAATATAAACAGACTAGAGAGACTAGACAAAAGAGTGAAAGAGAATGGGAGAAGAGTGAGAGAAAGAAAACGCCAGAGAGAAACAAAGGGAAACAAAAGGGAAATAGAGATCTCTAACTGGAAATTAGAACTACAGAAATAGAGACAAAACATATCAGAAACAAAAACGGAAGTACTCCTAAGAAATCAAAGTTTGAAATCTGAATGAGAAAAGAATCAAAAATAAGATGTTAAATAATGAAAATTATGGATTTACATCTCCAAAGTAGCTATGCAGAGTTATCATGCTCCTATCTCCTCCAATGACTCTCACAATGCAATGCCAAAAGTGAAGCAGACTCACTGTACAGAGATTTTCCATGTGACCTTCAGAAGCTATTCCATGTGATGTTCAGACACTTGTTACCAGTAGCTTCATTCTGACAAAACTTTGCCCAAAGGTACCCCAAAGGCCAAGTTGCAGGTTAAGATGTCAGGTGAAATTGGCAAATGTGAATTTCCTACTAAACAGCAACAATTTGCTAACTAATTCACGAGGGTGAGGTTAACAAATTCACCTTAACTTTGCTGGTGAATTAAAACTTCGCAGCATACCTAATTTCAACATCATAAAGTGTTCAGTTGTATATTACATTGGATGTTTCAGCTGTCAGGGATTATTTTGTGTTTCATTTGAAAATATCCTGGGTATTAGACAATCTTTAAATGAAATACAAAATCACACATGCCCACACAATGCAAAGCATCATGGGCTGCATATGCAAAGCACCACAGAATGTTATGCTGGTTCAACTTTAAGCAGAATTGCATGGTGCCAAAAGGCCTCTCACACAGTTTACAAAGGGTGCTAACAGATGACATAGACACGTGTTTCGTCCTACCAGGACTCATCAGTATGCCTCGTCTGTTTGACACACCAGTGGAATGAACCAGCTACCCTAAGATGGTCTGTCTGGGTTATGTTGTGATGAACCTATTAAAATAAAAAACTATTTAAAAGACAAAGAACCTCTGTGCGCAAACACTGAGGCAAGGGTTACCCCAAAGGGCATTTGGCTGGGAAGCTAAGTTTCAAGAAAATACAAAATCACACATGCCCACACAATGCAAAGCATCATGGGCTGCATATGCAAATCACCACAGAATGTTATGCTGGTTCAACTTTAAGTAGAATTGCATGGTGCCGAAAGGCTCCCACACAGTTTGCAAAGGGTGTTAACAGATGACATAGACACGTGTTTCATCCTACCAGGACTCATCAGTATGCCTCGTCTGTTTGACACCCCAGTGGAATGAACCAGCTACCCTAAGATGGTCTGTCTGGGTTATGTTGTGGTGAACCCATTATATACCAGTTGTTCCAGTCTTGGTGTATGCTGGCAAATGTGTTATTACTACTTGTTGTTTAACTGAGATGTTCAATAGGTTAGTGTGGTCAATGATTTTAAACCGCATTTTCAGATCCCATATACTGTATGAGCTCACTTCAGAGGTAAGATGGTTACCAGTGAGGGGGTCCATGCATCCCAGTTGGGAAACAATGGCAAATATTGGCTAGGAAGGCAACCGCCCTCTGCCGGAGAAAGGGTGTAACCATAACAGTCTCAGTAGACTGGACAGGAGAAAATGGGGGAAACATTTTAAAAAGTGACATCTTTTGTTTACACACTTATTGAGGAGACAAACCCAATAAAGTTTCCATCTAGCTGCTGTTAAGGCAGTCTAGATCAGTGAAAGATCCCTTACAGTCATACTGAACATGCAAGAAGCCGCTTTTTATGTTGTCTTGCGCACATGCAAGCAACATCTCGCGGTAGTATTAGCACACAGTGAGAGGTAAATGTCGTTGGTGAATGCAGGGCACACTTTAGGAGGTGTGTCCCTCATTCCCCGATTAGCCAGCAAGCTAGCGCTGATGCAAGAATTATGTGAAGTGCCACCAACTTGAAAGAAATCTGCCACTGCAATCAGAGACAAGCTCGTCATGCAGTGGCAGAGATGACACACCTCCCATACATGTCTATCCTGGCGAAACATTTCAAAAAGTGGCTTCTGCCACTGCCACACAATCTGCAAACAAAGCCGACATCAGGGTGCAATCCCCGTGTTGGCATGTCCCCCACCCCCTACATTGCATGGCACACTGAGAGCCCACCCAGTGTGCCACCAGTCACACAAAGCTGACCATGTCAGCATGTTCCTCCCCCCACCACCTTGTGTGGCACACTGGGAGCCCACCCCAGTGTGGCCAATAAACCATGTCATAATGTCCATTTTTTTTTTACCTGAAAAAAAAACCCATCCCTTGCTGTCTGCAGTGCCTCCTCCCCCAACCCACACCCACCCGCTGCAAACCCCACCTCCCCACACCCCCATGACCCCATACTTATCTCCAGAGGTCTGGCACTGTGATCTTCGGTGGAGCGGGAACATGTCTGGACTCCTCAAAGCCGAATTGCAAAATGAAGAAATGCCAGTAAACTATACAATGGCATCAATGGAGGGGGGGGGTTCAACTTAGGTGGCTATCTCAGCCATTATTTTGAATTTTGGCTCCAAACTTTCTTTCTTTTTTTTTTTTCCCAATTCAAAGTTTATTAGGTTTTAACAAGACAGAGAACAGGGCCCACAAATGGGAAATACAGACATTCAGTACAAAACAACTGTATTGGAACTGCCCCCCCCCCATCAACCCTTACCCCATCCATCTCATTTCCACCCTTTCCCTACACAACACAGTTATCGAACATGAGGAAAGATTGGGATTAGGTAAGTGCTGGCATATTGAAGTTAAAGAGAATAAAGAGTATGCAGGGGGCCCCAGATATGCATATGCTTCTTTAACCTATTATTAAGACTAGCTATTGCTTTCTCTGTTCTGAGATTTGCAAGAAGCTCCTTAAGCCATTCGGAGTAAGATATGTCTTCACTGTCTTTCCAATGGCACAGTATTACTTTTTTGACAGACATAGAGATAAGAGCCATGTGATATCTGCGATTAAGTACTGATACTTCAGAATAATCACCCAGTACACAAATTTCTGGAGTAAAATGGGTGTTCAAGCCCAGTAAGGGATCCACTCTTAGTTGAATATTAGTTCAAAGTACTGATACCTTGGAACAAGTCCAAAAAATATGGTACAGGGAGCCTTCTTCTTGGTGACAGTGAACACAAGTGGGAGACAGGAGCAGGCCAAATCTAAATAACTTTTGTGGGGAGTAGTATAAATTGTGTAATATATGGAATTGAGTAATGTGCACTCTATCTTGGGTAATATATTTATGGCAATTGTGCCATAACATTGCCCAATCTGAATCTAAAGTGGGGAATGATATGGATCAGTAGTTTGAGGGAGCAAAACAGCTCGGGTAGGCCCAACTGTACATGATTCCATAAATCTTGGATACTGCCTGTTGGGCCCCAATCAATGACTTCAGTTCATTAAAGAAAGATATCTTAGTCGGTTATAAAGGCCTTAATTGAAATATTTTGAAAACATTATGGGTAGAGATATTAAATTTGGTTATAATTTCGGTGGTGGAAAACCAGGCACCATCCTCTGACACAAAAAGAGAAAGGGGTCCATCACCCAAGTGGGACAGCCAACGGACATTAAGCATTTTGTTGTCTATTCTGTGCTTAGGATTGCCCCATATACAGTGTGATAAGTCCTGTACATGCTTACAGCTGAGGAAGGAGTATAGCTTGTATGAATCCTGACCGAGGTTGCTATGGGGGTAAATTTTAAATTGGAAGGAATGGCTCCAAATTTTCAACATGGGGTTCTTGGGACCCCACCTCATGAGCACATGCATTGTCATCTTGTTATTCGGTCCCGAAAGGTGATTTTTCGGTCACTGTGCGGAATCACCTTTTGGGACCAATTGATGATACAACAGTGCCACAGTTCATGAGGTGGCTTCCCAAAAAGAATATGTAGCAAATTTGGTGAAAAAATTCTCAAAAATGACTGTTACGAGCGTGCATTGCTGAGTTTCCACGCATGCTCATAACTTCAACAGTTTTTAATATTTTCACTCCAGATTTTCAGCATTGCTATTTTTTCACACCTCCTTATGAACAATACAGCTGCCATTTTTTACACCCTGCCTGAAATGTGTTTTCACACATGTGGCCCACAATGGCACAGTCGCTGTGGGAAATCAACTTTTGGGACAGATTATCAAAATCACAGTGCCACTGCTCATGAGTAGAGGTCCCAGAATGCCTATGTTGAAAATCTGTTAAAAAAATCCCCAAAACAAATGCATTATAAGCGTGTGTTGCGCAGTTTCTACACAGGCTTGTGACTTCACCAATTTTTCATATTTTCACTCCAGATTTTCAACACTGCTATTTTGTTACACCTCTTCATGAACAGTACACAGTCATTTTTCACATCCTGCCCAAAATGTGTTTTTGCACCTGTGGTGCCAAATGGCGCAGTCACTGTGCAAAATCACCTTCCGGCTAACCAACTTATAGTTCCCCTGTTTATGATGTGGGGTCACAAAAAGCCCATGTTGAAAATTTGGAGTGGAAATACCAACAAACACCCTGGTCATTAGGGTTTCCAACACTAACACCCCACCCTGTAGAGACTGACAAGGGTCAAGGGTGTGACTTGGGATTGTCGGCTGTAATGCTCATGCCATTCCACCCCCGCCACCACCCTGCAGCCAGTGACAGGCATCAAGGTGTGCCTTGGACTGTTCAGCCCCAAAGTTCACCCCATTCTCCTATACTGCACCCATCTCAATGTATTTTTTTATGGAATGGGATAAGTGTAAGGCCCAAAGACCCCCAAGGCACACTGCAACACTTGTCAGTGTCTGCAGGGTAGGGTGAGGTGAAATGGCAGTAACGTTATGGCCGATGACCCAAAGGCACACCCCAATGCCTTTCAGTCTCTGCAGGGTGGGGGTGGGGTTGGCGTCAGTTCAATACCTCACTGCCATTCCTATTATGCATTTCTCTAACTCCTGCACTACCAATGCCAATGCCAGCAAGACAACATTCAGCATTGACACATGCTTGTTTAGTATAGTAATTTAATTCCCAGTGCAAAGTACCATGAGTAGCAGTATGCAAATCACTGTGGGAAGAGAGGGTGAACCTCCAAGGAATAAATAGTACTAGAAGTCATTTAAAATAGGCCTTCACCTAATATCATGAAGGTCAGCAGCCACTGTCAGCCATGGTTGAATTACGTGTAATAGCTTGCATCAGGCTATATTTACTTCTACTACTGCCTCGAGAGATTACCCACAGCAATCAGAGATTTAGGTGCAATACTATTACTTGGGCAAAACCAGGCATTTTACATTGGTTGAGCCCATGGAATATTAGGTTAGGCTTAATGCAATAAATAATATACATGCTTGCTATATAATGACATTATCACACATTGTCATACATATATGTGTGATGTTGTCATTGCACACAGAACACAAAGAATATTTTTTTTGTTAGCAGTATATAGAATATAAAGAAAATATGTTAAATGCATTTGGGTATTACTTTGTTTTCTAGGACCTGAAACTAAAATAACCTATATATATAAAAAAAAAATGACAGTGTGAAAAACTGTACATTATTTAGCAACCATGCTACAATTGGGCACAAACAGAATCAGTGTGGGCCTTGCCCTGCAAGCCCTACGTGGTACAGTATATGTTAATATACTGCTGATTTGTATGACACATTATAACAAGCATTTGTCAATGCTGAATGTTGTCGTGCTGGCATTGGCAGTGGCAGAGCTAGAGATCCATAGCTCTTTGATTTTGTTAATGCGTTGCAAAAGGTGATTTTGCACAGTGAGCATGCCATTGTGCGCCACTGCTGCAGAAACGCGTTTTGGGCGGGCTGTGAAAAATGGCAGCTGGACTGTTGATAAGGAGGTGTGCACAAATGCCAGTGGTGAAAATGTGGCATGAAAATATTGCAAATTGACAAAGTTATAAGGGTGCGTGGAAAATGCGCAATGCACACTTGCAACACAGTCACTGTATGGACTTTCAGCACCAAATTTTCAACATAGGCATTTTAGGACCTCTGCTCACGAATAGTGTCACCGTCATTTCCTCAAACTGTCTCGAAAACTGAGTTCGCACAGTGACCGTGCAATTCTGCACCGGACGTGTGAAAACACATTTCAGCCAGCTGTAATGTTCATAAGGAGACTTGGAAAAATACCAATGATGAACAGCTGGAGTGAAACTATTACAAATTCACAAAGTCACAAGCATGCGTGCAAACTGCACAATGCACACTCGTAAAACACTCATTTTATTGACTTTCGTCCCCAAATTTTCAACATAGGCATTTTAGGACATCTGCTAATGAACAGTGTCACTGCCATTTTCATAATGTGTCTCGAACATGGGCTTTCTACAGCGACCGCACTATTCTGCGCCAGAACTGCGAAAACAGATTTTGGTCAGGATGTGAAAAATGACAGCTGTACTGTTCATTAGGAGGTGCAGAACAATGGCACTGTTGAAAATCTGGAGTCAAAACATTATAAGTTTGCAAACTTACGAGCGTGCATGCAAACTACACAACGCACGCTTGTAACACAGTCATTTTATGGTGTATTGTCACCAAATTTTCAACACAGGCATTTTAGGACCTCTGCTCATGAAAAGTGCCACTGTCATTTTTGTAATGTGTCCCGAACACTGATTTTGCACAGCAACCGCTCTATTCTGCGCCGGAAGTGTGAAAACACATTTCGGCCAGGATGTGAAAAATAACAGCTGTATGGTTCACAAGAAGGTGTGGTAAAATGCCAATATTGAGAATCTGGTGTAAATATTGCAATTGTTAATCCCACGAGCTATGAGCAACCACACAACACGCCGAAACAGTCATTTTTTTGATTTTTCCCACCAAATTTGCAACATAGGCTCTTTGAGAGCTGCTCCAAAAGGTGATTCTGTGCAGTGACTGTGAAATCACCTTTCAGGACTGAATAACACCATGACAGTGCAAGAATTCATGAGGAGGGGTCCCAAAAACCCCATGTTAAAAATTTGGGGCCAAAATTCCCAAAAATGTCTGAGATATGCAGCAAAGTTGAAAACACTCTAGTTATTCCATTAAACAGCTTACCAGCATTTCTTCAGTTCGCAGTCAGCTTTGAAGAGAGCAGACATGTTCCCAGTCCCCGGAACATCATTGCGCCAGACTCCGGAGGTAAGTATGGGGTGAGGGGAGGTGTGGGAGGCAAGGTGCTGCAGAGGGTGGGTGTGGGTGGGGGTCAGGGAGACTATGAGGGACCGTTTTGTTTTACAGGTAAAAAAAAATATTAGACATTGCTAGACAGTTTTTTTAAGGGGATTTGGCACGCTGGGGTGGGCTCCCAGCACACCACCTAACTGTTGAGAGTGGTCTGAAGCTGACAGGGGATTGGGCACCGTCATTGGCACACAACATGGGGGGGATGTTATGCCGATGGGAATTGGGCACCCCCATCGGCACACAAAGCAAACTGGGGAGCCGAGTCGAGGGGGACTGAGCACCCCCTTGGCATTTAACAATGGGGGGTGATTTATGCTGATGGGGAGTGGGCTCCCTGTTGGCTATATTGAGGATAGGGGTAACTGACAGGGGAATTGGGCACCCCTGAAGTCGGCAGTTTGGCGGCCACTGTACCACCATGCTCATAATGTCGGCGAGCATGTCCAGGAAAGGTCCACTGCATCTGACGAGCTTTGCTTGGATTGCAGCAGACCTTTTCTTAGATGTGCTCACCACATTATGTATGTATGGTGTGGCATCGGCATGCAGGCTGATTGGGGAATGAGGGATGCACCTACTGGTGCGTGCCCTGCATTCTCCCAACAGCGACCACACCTCCAAAGCTGCACTACCCCAAGATGTTGGCTGCGCAAGCACGCCAACATAAAAAGGGCAGGTTTATTCAAATGATCTGAGTGTTTCCTAGCCAAGATAAAACACATAGTAAAAGGACTGGCCCGCTGCATCACTAATATTGAAATCCTTACACAAAATTGAAACCTTCAGCTTTCAAAATACAGTCATTTATCCCTGATGAACCCACCACCTAGTTCAACAAACCTTCCTGAATGCCCAATTCAGCAAGCTCACCTTCGCTTACCTTGGTGGCCTTTGTATACTTTTGTCTCTTGCTCCCTCCATGCAGAGATAGCTATCTTGGATGAAGTCCCATATTCCATTGCCCCACTTCCACTACGCATCCAAGCTGAGCAAGTCCACCCAAACCAACCTGAAGGATTCATAATTGCTAAAAATAATCATTCCTACCAAACCACCCAGCAGACAAAAACCTCCAATCCCCTATGTGTCCTTGTGTGAAACAGAATATTTAAACATACTGCCATTTTCAATATTGCTAGTTGCTCAGCAGTGTCAGTTTGATATGCAATTGGAAAGTGAGGCAGCAATCAATGCAGTAATAAAAAGACTGTAAAAATAAATTGTGTATTTAATTGTGCAGATCCCCATTTTAAAATCATCAAAAGGCCCACCAGGGCAGGTGTCACTGTGGGATTTAGGACTCAGAAACAACAAGTGCACTCCCCTTACACAAAAGGGACTGCAAATCATTTAGAGTTATTCCATTTTATTACTCAGTTCTATCTTTATTCCATAATGTTATGCTTGCCCTTAAAGAGGAAGTCCCTCAACAACCTATTTTCTGTATACTTGTGTAGTTTGTAGGCATGAAAAATAATTCCCTCTCTTACACACCCATAATTTCATCCTAATTTAAATTTAAATAAAGTTGCTTCACTCTGTTCTGCCCTGGTGTGAAAACCTTTTTGACTCCATTGCAAAGGTCATAAACCCACTCATGCAAGGCATCATGGGAGTTGATGATGCTTACATGCACAAGTCAGCAGAAGTGCTACTGTCAGTCAGTTCTGTTGTATGTCTTCTGAAGTCTCTGTATTCTTTACTTGTGCTAGCCATTAAAACTTTTCAAGGTAAGTTCTCTGATGCTTTCAAGCAATTCAGCCCCATAGCGTAAATATGAGTCAAAAGCTGCTAGTTTTTGACAGAGGAGAATCTTGCTTTCAGAGCAAGTAACAGCTGAGTAAAACTACAGCTTTTCTCACTGAAAAATCACTTCCGTCTCAGCAAGAGTCAGTGTCTGTTGGGATTAAGCAAACAAATACTTTATTAACAGTAGGGGGTCTCATTTAAGTAAAAAAAAAGAAGAAAGTAACTGTGTGTGTCTCTCTGTTTGGAGAAGGGGGCTGTATCAACTTAGTTGCTAAATCAGGAGTAGAGAAGTTGATTGGGGGTGTGGCCTGAGCAGTAGAAAAGCAGCTGTCTCCAATTACAGCTTCCTGCTGCTAGTTTTTGACAGAGGAGAATCTTGCTTTCAGAGCAAGTAACAGCTGACTAAAACTACAGCTTTTCTTACTAATCGCCCTCCTTCCCACCCCTCCACCCTCTCACCCTAAGCCAGTTTTACTTTTATAGCCACCGGATTTGACTGACAACAGGAGCTTCCTGTTTGGCAGTAGGAAGGCAAGGATCACCTAGACACATTAGTTTCATCAACCTTGAAGGAAACATAAAATAGCTCTTTCACCCCCCCCCTTGGCTGCTGGAGGTCTGAATCCAAACAAGGAAGGATGAGACTACTGAAGACTACAGGAAGTTCCTGTCCCAGAACAGGAAGGGCGAGAGTTGTAAGGGCGCTGGATGTCATTGTCCACTTAGGGTCAAATGACCTGACTGTGAATAAGATCAGAGCAGTGCAAGAGGAGTTTGTAGAGTTGGGGAGGGACCTTAGACAAATAGCATGTACAGTAACCTTCTCAGAGGTGCTGCCTGTCTATGGCCAGGGTGATGCTAGGGTACTCTGCACCATGGCATTCAATGGATGGTTGAAATACTGGTGTGGATCTCAGGGTTTGGGCTTCACTGGGTACTGGGGAGCCACCTGGAGGGATACAGGCCTATACTGGCACGATGGTCTGCATCTGTCCAGAGGGGGAACCAGGATCCTAGGTGATAGGTTTAAATGTTTCATTGGCAAGCATTTAAACTAGCCAAGAGGGGAGGCACTGAAAAGGAGCAGAGAAATGACAGCCTCCCCCTCCCACAAAACACAGTAATTAGCGAGGGAAACACCAAAGTAGAGAAGTCATTCGGGAGCAGAACAGGGGTAAATGCAAAAAAGGCAAAGGCAGTAAGGACAGAGATGGGGCTAAAAGGGGTAAGTCCATCAAAAAATGAATGGTGATGAGTACAAATGTCCATAGTTTGTGTAACAAGCTCCCTGAACTAGTGGCCTTGATGGAAGAGAGATGCCTGGATATTGTGGAAGTCACTGAAACATGGTACACAGAGAACCATGACTGGGATGTCAACATACCAGGATACACAATCTACAGGAGGGACAGGGTGGGTAAAAGAGGAGGAGGAGTAGCTCTCTATGTAAGGGAAGGAGTTAAAGCAGCAGAACTAAAGAGTAAAGAAGAAGTTGATGAGTCACTATGGGTCACCCTGAGACAGAAAATGGCACTACAATCCTCATGGGGGGTTGTGTACAGACCCCCATCTCAGGGGGAGGGGACAGACAAGGAAATGATAGAAGGCATCCTTAAAATTGCAGAAAAATGGGAGATATGGTTGATGGGGGACCTGAATATGCCAGATGTTAACTGGAGCACCTTTGCCGCAGGCATATCCAAGAGCAGGGTCATTCTTGATGCCCTACAAGGGGCATGCCTCAGACATCTAGTGTTGGAACCCACTAGGGAGGGAGCAATCTTAGACCTGGTACTCTCAATGGGGATGGAAAAAGGATCTCAGATTTAGAAGTGGGTAGCCATCTGGGAACAAGTGACCACCAAAAAGTGTGGTTCTCAATAAACACAGATATAGAGTCCAGCCATACAAAATCAAGAGTATTGGACTTTAGGAGGGCTGACTCTGGGAAAATGAGAGTGTGCCTGAGAAAAGCACTAACAAACGGGCAAGAAGGAGGGGAGGAGAAACAATGGGGAATAATCAAAACAGCCATCACAGAGGCAACAAGCCTTTGTGTGAAGCAAATCAACAAAACAAAGGAAAAAAACACTATGGTTCTCAAAAGAGGTGGTAGGGAAGGTTAAGGAGAAAAGGATAGCATTCAGGAAATATAAGGAAACACAGAAGAAGCAGGACAGAGAACTTTATCAGTTAAAGCAGAAGGAGGCAGGGAAGGCAGTCAGAATAGCTAAGGCCCAAACTGAGGAAAAGATAGCCAACTGTGTTAAGAAGGGTGATAAAACCTTTTATAGGTATATTAGGGAGTGAAGAAAGACCAAGGGAGGGATACAGAGACTTAATAAAGGGAAGGGAATGTGGGCAGAGGGTGACAGTGAAAAAGCAGGGATATTGAATGAATATTTCTGCTCAGTATTCACAATGGAAGAGGAGGGGGAGGTACCTAAACCAAACAAGATAAACACTCTGGATGGGGGGTTGATACCAGTCCATTCACAGAAAAAAGGGTTTTGAAAGAACTTTTGAAACTAAGGGTGGACAAAGCAATTGGGCCTGATGGGATTCACCCCAGAATTCTAAAAAAAACTAAAGGTAGAACTAGTGACACCACTGACTACTCTCTTTAACAAATCATGGGAGGATGGGGTGGTACCTGAGGACTGGAGGAGGTCCGATGTGATTCCACTTCACAAACGTGGGAGCAGGGCAGAGGCAGGAAACCACAGACCAGTTAGTTTGACCTCAGTGGTAGGGAAATTGATGGAATCACTTCTGAAAGAAAGAATTGTTAAGTACCTAGAGGCCAGTGGGGCACAGGACCCAAGGCAGCATGGTTTCACAGCAGGAAGGACATGTCAGATGAACCTAATAGATTTCTTTGACTCGGTGACCAAAGTAGTAGACCAGGGAGGGACTGTGGATATGGCCTACCTAGATTTTAACAAGGCATTTGACACAGTCTCACACAAAGATTAATATACAGGTACTAGCCAGCCTTGGGTGGGTCCCAAGGTGGTAGCCTGATAAAAACAGGCTGGACAACAGGATGCAAAGGTAATAGTAAACGGAGTCCACAGTGAAGAAAGGAGGGTAACCCGTGGGTACCGCAGAGTTCAATACTGGACCGGTCTTCTTTAATAACTTTATAAGTGACATTGGAGAGCACCTGGAAGGAAAAGTATGTCTCTTTGCAGACGACACAAAGATCTGCAACTGGGTTGATACACAAGGTGGGGTGGAAAGGATGAAAAGGGACTTGGCAAGGTTGGAGGAATGGTCAAATATATGGCAGCTCAGATTCAGTGCAAAGAAGTGCAAGGTAATGCACCTGGGAAACAAAAACCCAGGGGAAGAGTACACAATGGGGGGTGAGATAATAACAACAACAAAAATCGAAAGAGACCTAGGAGTAATAATATCAGATGACCTAAAGGTGGGCAAGCAATGTGAGAAGGCAGTAAGGAGGGCTGGGGGGATATTGGAATGCATAGGGAGAGGCATCAACTGTAGAAAGCAGAAAATTGTTATCCCTCTGTACAGACAGTTGTGAGACCCCACCTGGAGTATTGCTTGTAATTCTGGAGACCCCATCTCCGCAAAGACATAGACAGAGTGGAGGCTGTTCAGAGGAGGACAACCAAAATGGTGCAGGGTCTGCACCAGAAGACATACGAGGAGAGACTAAAGCAGCTTAATATGTACACCCTTGAAGAAAGGAGGAAGTGGAGGGGACATGATAGAAACTTTCAAGTATTTCAGGGGAATTAACAAAGTACAAGAGGGTAGCATCTTTCAGAAAAAGAGATGTACAAGAACAAGGGGGCACATTTTGAAGATAGAGGAGGGACAGCTCAGAGGTAATGTTAGAAAGTATTTTTTCACAGAGAGGGTTGTGGGTGCATGGAACAGCCTTCCTGAGGAGGTTGTGGAGTCAAAAACAGTGGGGGAATTCAAGAATGCATGGGACAAACAATTCTAGTAGGGAATAGGAGGAAATAAGATGTTGGTTATCCATCAAGTAGGGAAATGAGTAGACTAGGTGGGCCAAGCAGTCCTTATCTGCCATCAGATTCTATGTTTCTACGTAAGGTTCTATGCTTAACCTCACTCAAAATGGCCGTCTGTGGCTGAATGATGACCATCATTATGTTTGCTTGCACGCATGTGCAAGAAACATAGGGCCATCATCCGAGATTTCGGAGGTGTGTCACCCCCTCTTCCAATTTAGTCAGTGTGTTGGAGGCGACCCTGTAAGCAATCGCATGCTGGAGCTGTCTATGACAAGCTCCAAAATGCAGTGGCATACAGTTGAAAGGGGGAGCTATGCTTCAGTGAGCAGCGATAAGATATCGCCGCTCACGCAGCTCCCCACACACACACACACACACACACACACACACACGCACACGCAGGCGCGCCCGCACACACACACTGTAGCCGACGGGGCGCCAAATCCCCATCAGCTGTGCGTGTGCTCCCCGCCCCCAAAGCCTTCCCAAATGCCACGCTGGGTGCCCACCCAGCGTGGCAACTCATGATATAGCCGACGGGGTGCCCAATCCCCTGTCAGCTCCACTGTCCCTCACCCCCAGTACTGGGTGCCACGCTGGGAGCCCACCCCAGTGTGGCAATAGCTTTGGCGAGGGGTGCCCAATCCCGTCGGCTGAGCGGCCTCCAATCATCCCTGTGCCACGCCGGAGCTCCACCCCAGCGTGGCAAACGCCCCACGCTCATCCTTTTTTTTTTTTTTTAACTTAAAGAAAAACGGTCCCACGTAGTCTCCCTGGCCCCCCCCACTACCCACCCCACCCACTCGCGCACCATGCCTCCCCACCCCCTCACCCCATACTTACCTCCAGACCTCGGCACGAATCTTGGTGGGCGAAAACATCTGCACTCTACAAAGCCGACCGCGATCAAGGAAATGCCGGTAGGCTGTATAATGGGCTAGATAGGGTTTTTTCAACTTTGTTGCATACCTCAGGCATTTTTCGGTATTTTTGCACCAAATTTTCAACATGGGGTTTTTGGAACCCCTTCTCATGAATGATGTCACTGTCATGGCGTTATTCGGGCCCGAAGGGTGATTTTGCAATCACCTTTCTGGACCGATTAACAAAACGACACTGCCAGTGTTCATAAGGTGGGCTCTCAAGAAGTCTATTTTGAAAATTTGGTGGAAAAATTCATAAAATGACAGTTTTCTGTGGCGTGCATTCGCGGTTCTCATAGCTTCGTAAGTTCATAATCTTTCAACATTTTCACTCCAGATTTTCAACATTGCCATTTTACCACACCTTCTTATGAGTAGTACAGCTGTCATTTTCACATCTCACCCAAAACATGTTTCCGCCCATGTAGCGCACAATGGCGCAGTTGTGTGTAAAATCAATGTACAGGACAAATTAAGAAAATCACAGTGACACTGTTTCATGAGCACAGGTCTTAAAATGGCTATGTTGAAAATTGGTGAAAAATTCTAAAAATGACTGTTTTAAGGAGTCGTTGGTACAATTCCTCACGCCAGTGAAGTTCGCAATTTTCAATATTTTCACTCCAGATTTTCAACATTGCCATTTTACCACACCTTCTTATGAGTACTACAGCTGTCATTTTTCACATCCACCCAAAATGTGTTTACGCCATGTAGCGCACAATGGCGCAGTCGGTGTGCGAAATCAATGTACAGGACAAATTAAGAAAATCACAGTGACACTGTTCATGAGCAGATGTCTTAAAATGGCTATGTTGAAAATTTGGTGAAAAAATTCCTAAAAATGACTGTTTTACGAGCATGCTTTGCGCAGTTCCTATGCATGCTAAGTTTGCGAATTTAATATTTTCACTCCAGATTTTCAACATTGCCATTTTATTACACTTCCTTATGAACAGCACAGCTGCCATTTTCATATACGCCCAAAATGTTTTCGCACATGCCAAGGCGCACAATGGTGCTATTGGTGTGCGAAAGCAATGTTTAGGACAGATTAAGAAAATCACAGTTATACTGTTCATGAGCAGAGGTATTAAATGGCTATGTTGAAAATTTGGTGACAAAAGTCCATAAAATGACTGTATTATGAGTGAGCATTCTGCAGTTTCCATGCACCCTCGTAAGTTCATGACTTTGTAATATTTTAAGTCAGATTTTCACCAGTGGCATTTTTCCACACTGCCTTATTTACAGTACAGCTGTCATTTTCACAACATGGCAAGTCGTTTCACACTTTCAGCGCAGAGATGCGTGGTCGCTGTGGGAAATCATTGTTTGGGACAGATAAAGAAAATCACAGTGACACTGTTCATGATCGGAGGCTCCAAAATGCCTGAGTTGACAATCTGCTGTAAAAAATTCCCCAACCTAACTATATTATGGTTGTGCGTTGCACAGTTTCTATGTACGCTTGTGACGTCACCATTTTTAAATATTTTACTACAGATTTGCAACATTGCCATTTTTTACACCTCCCATGAACAGTACAGCTGCCATTTTTACATCCTGTTGAATGGTTTTGCACCTGTAATTGCTAAATGCACGTAAATCGCTGTGCATAAGCAGCTTCGGCTAAAAGCGAGATATTCCCGTTCATGAGGTGGGGTCATAAAAAACCATGTTGAACATTTGTAGTGAAAATACCAATGAATGCCTGAGGTATTAGGGTTTCCAACCATAACGCCCAACCCTGTAGAGAATGACAGGCATCAGGGGTGTGACTTGGGATTCTTGCCTGTAATGCTCATACCATTCCACACCCTGCAGCCAGTGAGAGGCATCGAGGTATGCCTTGGACTCTTCGGCCCCAAAGTTCACCCCATTCTCCTATATCACACCCATCTCACTATATTTCCTAAAGGAATGGGGTGTGCATAAGGGCCATAGACCCCAAGGAACACCGTGACACTTGCCAGTGTCTGCAGGGTGGGGTGTACTGAAATGGCGTGGCCATTATGCCTCATGACCCAAAGGCACACCCCAATGCCTGTCACTCTCTGCAGGGTGGTGGTGGGGTTGGCTTCAGTTCAATACTTCACTGCCATTCCTATTACGCAGCTCTGTAACTTCTACACTACCACTGCCAATACCAGCAAGCAAACATTCGGCATTGACAAATGCTTGTTTTATATAATTATAGTATTAATGTGTCTGAGTTGGAAAAATGCAGTTTAAAGGATGCTGATGCTTGTGCTGTTTTGTTATTCAGCTAATTCTTACATGCTGGGAACACTTTGCTTACTCCCCAGTCCTTTTGATGTACAAAAATGCATTATCAACTCCCATGCTTCCTTTCATGAATGGGGTAAAGACCTTTGCAGTGGAGTCAAACAGGTTTTTCACACCAGGACAGAACAGAGTGAAGCAACTTCATTTAAATTAGGATGAAATTAGGGGGATGCAAGAAAGGAAATCATTGATTGTGCCTGCAAACTACAAAGGCAAACAGAAAAAAAGGTTGATGGCACCTGTTTAATAATTCATTTATCAAGAGAGATGTGGCCCCTTTCCTATTTAGCAAGCTCCTCACTGGCCAACTGTTTTGGGCCGGCCATCAGTGGAAGTCTGAGAGTAGTTTCCATACAAGACAAACAGAGAAAGCAGTTGGATCACAGCTCATATTGGCATGTTAAAATCAAAAGTGTATGCACCTGACCTCTGATGGAGTTAATTTTCTGTTGATGGTGAAGGTCATCATAGTTTGGCTAAATGAGACCACAAATCTCCTTTTAAATCATTGAATTAAGACAGAAAGTGAGTGAGAAAATGGAATAACATTAAATGACTTGCAGGCTCTTTGGAGCAGTATGGGGGCGGGGGGGGCTACAATGGTTCTGTTTGATTCTGATATTGGCCACACACCAGCAGCATCCTTGCAAAATTTAAGAAGATTGTGTAAGATAAGTGATTATATCTCAGGGTGGAGCTTACTATGCCCCATGCCTCTAAACCTTCTGTCACTGAAAAATGGGACACTGGCCCACAAAAATGTGTGGACAATGTGGGATACTGGCCATCAAACTGGAGGATATATTAAATCTAGACATACAAGTTCAGAACACCGAAAACTAGTGCCTATATGTTTGCACAGTTTAATTTTGAATTAGTATCATAGCTATTGTGAATTTCTGCTTTAGTGCCTGATTCTGTGGCACATTTTCCATGTGGGATAGATGTGAACGGAGCAATTCTAAGAGATAAAAAGAAGAATGTCCCCATAATGAGGGACTTCCCTTACAACAAGGGACAGTTCCTGAGAGAACTGCTATGTCCTTAATGATTCAAAGATTGGGGAGAGACGCTGCCTTCTGTTTAGCAAGCTTCCCACTGACCACCTATGAGGCTTTTATAGGCCAGCACTCTGTTTAAAAAGATGAAGTCTTAGAGCAGTTTCCACACCATACAGGAAAAATAAAGAAAGCAAGCAGTGGGATCCAGTTCATACTGACATGCTAAAATTGAAAGAGTAGGCACCTGATCTATGATGGGTTCTTCTCATTGCCATCAGTAGTCAGGCTAATCGTGGTCCATCCAATTCCCTGTTTGGGAGCAGGAAGGGAGAGATCACCGAGACACATAAAACTCACAATCCTTTAAGGAAATGAGTAGCTCTCCCCCCCCCCACCCCCCAGCTGCTGGAGGTCTGACTCTGAGCAAGGAAGAAGGAGACTACTAAGGAATATAGGAACTTCCTGTCCAAGAACAGGAAGGGTGGGAGCTCTAAGAGTACAAAGGCAACAGGAAATTAGGGAGAAAAAAAAAACAGAGGGAGGAGAGAGTAAGCATACAAAGTGACAGGAGAGGGACCACAAATAAGATATGATGGGAGTGGTGCAGTGCAGTGGCTGTGGGGCGACATTCTTCCAAGAGATGTTCTGGAAGATGCGGTGCTGTCCCATCTGCAGACACCTCTCTGGGCTGAGGGAGGAGGTTGCTCGTCTCCAGGCTGAGTTGGCCAGGGTTCTGTGGACCTCCCCCTTCATCCAGGGACCACTGAGTCTGCCACTGCCTCAAAAGTTGCCTAGGTTGAGGAGCAGCTGGACTACTGTGGGCTCAGGAAGGGTGAGGGTGGAGCAGCAGAGGCACACCCATCCTATGGTTCCACTCCACAATTTCTGCACTGTGCTGGCAGAGTGGGACTGTTCCAAAGAGGCACCCATAGTGGAGACCAGGGAGGATTTGGGAGTTCTCCATGGTGGAGACCAAGGGGGAAGGCAGAGGACCCCAGAGGAGGAGGAAGCAACTCCTGGTGGGGATTCTATTGTGGGGGGGTAGGCTTTCGAGTGGATGAAGTGGTAGGGAGGGAGGGAGGTTAAGTCCCTACCAACTGCCACGGCTTGGAGGGATGGAAGATGCATTCAGAGGATTGCTGGGGCAGCAGGATAGGAGAGGGGGTGCTAGACATTATTGTCCACATGGGGATAAATGATCATACTGGTGATGAAGTTAGGTACTGCAGAAGGACTTCAGGGATCTGGGGAGGGGTCTTAGACAAGTGGCAAGCACTGTAACTTTTTCAGAGGTACTACCAGTCAATAACAAAGGGGAGGAAAAGGCACTCAGCACCATGAGGTTCAACGCATGGTTGGAGGGCTGGTGCAGAGCAGAGAGCTTTGGCTTCACTGGGGACTAGGGTCCCACCAGGAGGGATGCAGGCCTATACAAGTGGGATGGATGGCATCTATCCACAAGGGGAATCAAGATCCTCAGTGAGATGTTTAAATGCTTCATTGGCAAGCATGTAAAGTAGCCGGGGGGGGTGAAAGTAGGCAGGAAGAAGCTAACTGACCTCATCTCCACTCCCACTCTCCACAGGATGAAGCAATCAGCAGGGAGGTCCCTAGGTTAAGGAAATCAACATTAAAACCTAAAACCGAGATAGGTAGAATGGCAGGGCTAAGGAAGAATGGGAGTAAATATAGGAGGGGAAGGGAGGGAAGACATGAGGATAGGAGGGGAGCTACTAGAAGGGGAGGTTGAAAAACTTAGAAGACTATTAGCATTAATGCCCACAGCCTGGAAAATAAAATCCTGGACCTAGTGGCCTTGATGGCAGAGGCAGACCTGGACATTGTCGCTGTTACCAAGACATGATACATGGGGAACCATGAATGGGATACAGCCATACCAGGTTGCACTCTATTTAGAAAAGACAAGGTGGGAAAAATGGTGGAAGGGTGGCTATATTACGTCAGGGAGGGAATTAAAGCTACTGAAGTTCAGGGAATACAGGAGGGAGCGGAAGCACTGTGGGTCACCCTGGAGACAGGAAATGGCACTGCAATTTGCACTGGCATGATCTACAGACCTGAGATGGAAGGGGGTACTAGTGGAAGCCATCCACAAAATGACAGCCAAAGGTGAAGTGCAGCTGGTGGGAGACTTCAATTTGCCTGATGTGGATTGGAGCACCCAGGCTGCAGCCATAGCCATGAGCAGAAGCATCCTGGATGCCCTGCAGGGGACGTGCCTCAAGCAACTTGTGAAGGAACCCACCAGAGCAGGAGCAATATTGGGCCTGGTACTCACCAACAGGGAATGAATCACCAATGTAATTGTGGGTAGCCACCTGGGTCCAGTGATCATTGTACTTTGTGGTTCGATGTGAGAACAGTGGAGGAGTCAAACCTCATGAAAGCAAGGGTCCTGGATTTCAGACGGGTCAACTTTGCAAAAATGGGGGAATGTCCCAAGGAAGCCCTAGCTAGGGAAGAAGAAAGGGAAATGTAGAGAAACAATGTGCTAAACTTAAGTGAGCCATAGCAGAGGCAACAAGCCTTTGTGCTAGGCAACTAAGCAAAACAAAGAGAAAGAAAAAAAACAATATGGTTCTCAAAGGATGTGTCCGGGAAGGTAAGAGAGAAAAGGCTAGCTTCAGGAGGTACAAGGAAAACAGAGGGGGAAGACAGGAAACTGTATTTGGAAAAACAGTGGGAGGTAGGGAAAGCAGTCAGGAGCACAAAGGCGCAAATAGAGGAAAAAATAGCACAGGCAATTAAGAAAGAAGACAAGATCTTTTTCCGACACATTAGTGAAAGAAATAAGATCGGGGTGGGATTGTGAGGTTAAAAAGGGAGGGAGGGTGTGTGCGAAGGGGGATCTAGAAAAAGCAACAATCCTGAACAAATATTTTTGTTCAGTATTCACAGAAGAAGGGGAAGGAGAAGGACCACTATTGGGTGATAGGGGCACCAATGGGAGAGAGGTGGGCACCAGCCCGTTTATGGAAGAAAGAGTCCTAAAGGAACTCAAGATTCTGGAAGGGGACAAGGCTATAGAGCTGGATAGGATACATACCAGAGTATTAAAAGAACTTAGAGCGGTGCTGGCAGCACCATTAATAGCCCTATTCAATAAATCAATAGAGACAATGATGGTCCCAGGGGACCGGAGGAGGACAAATGTAGTCCCTCTCCACAGAAGTGGAACAGGGAGGAGGCTGGCAACTACAGGCCAGTGAGCCTGACCTCAGTGGTGGGGAAATTAATGGAGTCACTACTAAAAGAAAGGACTGTGATATTTCTTGAATCCAGTGGAGCACAGGATCCAAGGAAGAATGGATTCACAGTGGGAAGGTCTTGTCAAACAAATTTGATAGATTTCTTTGACTGGGTGGCCAGGGAAGTAGATCAGGGAGGAGCAGTGGACGTAGCCTACCTAGATTTCAGCAAGGCCTTCGACAACATCCCATATAGTAGGTTGGTAAATATGTTGGGCTGCCTGGGAGTGGGCCCCAAGGTGGTAAACTGGGTCAGAAACTGGTTGAGTGACAAGATACACAGGGTGGTGGTAAATGTCATTCAATCCGAGGAGAGGGGGTGACCAATGGGGTGCCACAGGGATCTGTGCTGAGGCCAGTCCTCATTAATGTCTTCATAAGCTATATTACAGAGAGCTGGAGGGGGCGGTATGCCTCTTTGCAGATGACACTAATATCTACAATAGGGTCGACATTCCAAGGAGAATGGAAAAATTAGAATGGACCTAAACATGCTTGAGGAGTGTTCGAGAGTGTGCCAGCTAAGATTCAATGCAAAGAAGTGCAAAATCATGCATCTGGGACACAGAAATCCAAGGAAGGAGTACTAGATGGGGCAAAAGGTACTGATAGCCACCAATCAAGAAAGGGACCTGGGGATAATCATATCTGATGACCTAAAGGTAAACAAATAATGTGAGAAGGCTGTGGGGAGAGCCAGTGGGATGCTAGGATGCTTAGGAAGAGGCATCACTAGCAGAAAAAAGGAGGTGGTTATGCAACTGTACCAATCACTAGTGAGACCTCATCTGGAGTAATGTTTCCAGTTCTGGTGGCCGCAGCTCTGGGAGGACATAGACAAAATAGAGGCAGTCCAAAGAAGGGCAACAAAAATGGTGCAAGGACTGCACCAAAAGTCATATGAGGAAAGACTAGAGGACCTCATTATGTATTCCTTGGAGGAGAGGAGAGACGGGGGGATATGATTGAGACATTCAAGTACCTCAAGGATATAAATAAGGTACAGGAGGGTAGCATCTTTCAGAAAAGAAGGTGTACAAGAACAAGGGTGCATGACATGAGGCTAGAGAGGGTGCATGACATGAGGCTAGAGAGGGGTAGGCTCAGGAACAATGTGAGGAAGTACTTTTTCACAGAAAGAGTAGTGGATGTTTGGAACTGCCTCCCTGAAGAGGTGGTGGAGGCAAAAATGGTAGGGGAATTCAAGAATGCATGGGATAGACATAAGGGTACTCTTGCAATAGGCAAGAGAGGGTAAGCCTCAGATCAACTAGGGTCTGTAGTATTGCATCAGACAGGGAAAAGGGGCAGACTAGGTGGGGAACACAGTCCTTATCTGCCATCACCGTCTATGTTACTATGCTTCTATGAGACTAAGAACCCCTTTCTAAAGTCATGGAATGAAGACAATAAGAAAATGGATTAACTTTAAATGATCTGCATGGTGTTTCAAGCTGCATTTGAAGGGGTACACTAGTTCTGTTTGATTCTGATGTTGGCCGCACACCTGCAGTACTCCTACAAACTAATAAAACTGTATGAAAAGTGACTAAATCTTAATGAATTAGCCAGGGTTGAGTTTACTTTGCCCTTAATGATTCATTGTGGGATTTTGTCACTTATGTGTTTTATGGCCCTCATCCATGCCACACCACATGAGTAGTGGCTGAATCCCCAATGACCCATGCACTGTCATGCGAGTAGAGAGCTACCCATTCGTTCTCACGTGGCTATTTTATTATTTCCATAAGTCAACAGAAATGATGTACTAAGAAATGCATTCTTTAAATCATTGCAGCTTCTTAGCTACTCTAATGCAGCCTGTGCAGTTTCTTTGCTCATTGAGATTGGCAGCTACAGAAACTGTAATCCGCATTATTGGGGGGAGGGGGGAGGCTTTAGTCTCCAGGGAACATTGTGACAGAAAATACAAATCCTGTTTAACCCCTAATATACTTAACGTAGCCTTCCAACTGAAACATTTTCAAGACCTAACGACTTACACAATAGTGCTCTCCATCATGGAGCCTTCATGCACTAAAAGATTAAATCTAAAGTATAAATAAAAACAAAGAGAGTCCACTTCCAGGGACGGTGTGTGCTGAGCTGGAACTACAACCGGTACTGAAGCAAACGGCTTGGCACAAACACTGCAAGGATGAAAGGCAGTAACCATTCAAAATGCAACTCATTATTTTATGCAAAATATGAAACAATACAAGTTGTACCATACAAGCCACATAGCCATATGGACTCTCAAAACTAACATTTCACATCCAGCTCACAACAGCCATATGGACTCTCAAAACTAACATTTCACATCCAGCTCACAACAGCCATATGGACTCTCAAAACTAACATTTCACATCCAGCTCACAACAGCCATCTGGACTCTCAAAACTAACATTTCACATCCAGCTCACAACAATGTGTCAAAGGCCCAGTTCTTCGTTACTAGTAACCATTACACTGTATGCAATTCATTTCCATTCAACTTCAGAGTGCAGAGCCAGATCTGGCTGCCCATGATTCATTTTATTGGAACTGCATTCATAGTCAGACATATCTGCAGTATTTCAGGCTGTTTTATGGCATTTTACATGCATTGTTGGATATAACATGGGTAGACTTATTAAAGTGATAGTGAAAAAATGCAATAAAATATAGAATAATGCATGGGGTGGTGTGTTTAATGAGATTTTACACACACACACACACACACCTGAGGTGTTGAATGCTACAAAAACCCTGAGAGCGACGCTCGAGGGGGTTCTTTAAGCATCCAACACCGAGGGATGTGTGTGTAAAATCTCGAGTTAAACACACCATCCCATGTTTTATATAATTGCTGGGGTAATTTTCTCGCCACAGCAGTTATATAAAATAAAATTGCAGTACTCCAGTGTGGATGAAGCACAGTTGGCAGTCTCTCTGGCCGAGGAGCTGCCGAAGAAACATTTTCCGTTTTCTTTTTTTTTTTTTTTTAGGTTACTCCAGCCCGTAACACTATCGAGAAAAGCCAGCAGCTGAGGCAATTTTTTTTTATTTACTTACCACTGAGACTGTGATACTGGAGTGGCGGAGTCCTGTTGATAGTGGCCGAAATAAGTGGAGAAGAGAAAGCAGAGGCAGGCGCATGCATGGAATGAGGAAACACGGCACGCGTTCACCATTATAACCCGTGGGTTATAATGGCGAATTATAACTTAGGTTTCCTATGGGAGAAAACACTCCCCAGCTATTATTAATAATTAAAATCAAGTACAGTACAGTAGCTGCTGCTATTATTTGTCTCTGTAATTAATCAGATATTTTCTATCCCAATTACATTTTTTTAGCTGATAAACAGTTTCTGAAAATAGAAGGGATATTTTAAAAATAAAAATAAAAGGTATTTATTAATCACCTTAAATTGGTTAAATAAGCAATCATCCATGTCAGGGTGTGCAGTTATTTGGGATTAATCAATGCCCCGGGTGCGTTGTGAGGCACGAGGCCGCAGGCCAAGTGTCCTCACAGTGCCCGGGGTGTTGCTTAATCCCCAATAATCACACACCCTGAAGTGGGTTATTGTGTTTATAACATGATGTCTCATTACACCTCCCAAAAATATAAGGAAAGCATGGGTAATTGATGAAAACATAGGGACTTTTTTATGTATCCCTCTACCACCACAAGTACTGTTGCGCTGACACTGATGAACGTAATAGAACATGCACTTCTGAATATTCAGTTGTGAGAACAGACTTGCTGACTCATCTTCATGATGGCACAGTGCAGCATACCTGTCAACCCTTCCTGATTTGGAGGGACGTCCCTAATTTTCTCTTACCCTGTCTCTCCTAAAATGTGTGTTTCTGTGACAAAACACTACTTATTTTTTTTTTACCATTTCTCAATGATTAATGAGATAGTAGGCAGAGTGAGCTCTCTGTCTCACAGTTCGGGCACTGTGCATTTCAGTACAGGACTGCAAGCAGAAAGGGAAGCAGCAGTGGGGAGACGTGTGGAATGCCGGTTTGCTGTGCTTCCTATCAAGCACATGCTCAACAGAGACACAGCACGCTTGCACTGCACTCCATTTCCATAGCTCACTGCATGGAGTGAAGTACTCATATATTACGTAGCAAACACTGTGTTCTGGTAGAAGGAGAGAGAAATACAGAGAGGGAGAGAGAGACACACACACACAGACATGGTAAGCACCACATTGTTGCAGCACCTCTCTCTCCTCTTATGTTAATTTGAGCAAACATTGTGTTGTGACGAAGGGAGAGAGAGAGAGAGAGAGAGAGAGAGAGAGAGAGATACAGAGAGGAGGGAAGGAGAGAGAGAGAGAGACACACACACACAGACAGGGCAAGCACCACCTTATTGCAGCACCTGTCTCTCTGTCTCCTCACACGTTCACTACATGTGCACCTTCTCTCGCGGTCAGCACCACAGCTCCTGGGCAGGGTTAACTACGGTTCTGGTGAGTTAGGGCACAAAAAAAGGCAGTGCTACACTCATCTCATGCTTACCACAGGTCCACGGGGTGGGTGGAGGGAAGGCACACAGTACACTGATCGCTGCTACACTGACTGCTTGCTTACCACAGGTCCACGGGGTGGCTGGGAGGGAAGCCACACTGTACACTGATCACTTGGTTCACAGAGGTCTATGGGGTGGGTAGGTGGGTGGGAAGGCACAGACTGGCCAGTGTTCACTTAGTGAGAACAACAATGTCCACCTCAAATAATAATTATGCCATGGCATAAGAAGGTCGGAAGGCTCATTAATTACTTTTCAGGGACTGATCACTACTTGCTGTGCATGTATGAGGAATTAATGCACAGTCATGTGATCATCCTGTACCAATCACTTGTCTCCCTGCTTCAACCCCATGTTATAACTGCAAATATATTATAAACAGGATACAGCTGATAAACAGTTATATAGAAACATAGAATTTGACGGCAGATAAGGACCGCTTGCCCCACCTAGTCTGCCCATTTCCTTACCTAACGGATAAGCTGCAGATCCTAGTTAACCAACAGCCTACTTCCTCCTACCCCCCAATAGAATTGCGTTATGTCTGTCCCATGCATTCTTGAATTCCCCCACTGTTTTTGACTCTACAACCTCCTCAGGTAGGCTGTTCCATGTATCCACAACCCTCTCTGTGAAGAAATACTTCCTCACATTACCTCTGAGCCGTCCCCCCTCTATCTTCAAATTGTGCCCCCTTGTTTCTGCACATCTCTTTTTCTGAAAGATGCTACCCTCTTGGACTATGTTGATTCCCTTGAGGTATTTGAAAGTTTCTATCATGTCCCCCCTCTCCCTCCTTTCCTCGAGGCTATACATCTTTAGTTCCTTTAGTCTTTCTTATGTTAAATACTGAAAACAGAAGGGATATTTTAAAAAGAAAAAGAAAATGTATTTTTTAATCACCTTAAATTGGATAACTGCAACTATAATATAAACAAGGTACACTTGAAATCCTCATTGATCCATGGCCAAGAATGAGCCCAAAACACATAAATCAAATTGGCTACTCACTGCAGCAGTGTAATGCCAATGTTCTTTCTCTGCTATTTCAAGGAGAACAATATAGTCAACATTTGCAAAATATATGCTATGCAGAGTGCTTTGATTTGTCAGTGTAGTTCTAGTGTGCCATTTCCTTTGTTTGCTGTTGAGTTTTTCTGAATTTGCCTACCACTTTTGTGGCCCCTGCAGAATCCCAATGTTTAAATGTATTGTTTTTCTTTTTCCTACAATCTCTTCTGTCCCAATTGTTTTCCTTTTTCCTACAATCTCTCCTGTCCCAAGTGGCAGTGATGCTTCCAAGGCAACTGATTCAGTGAGTGCAGCAGCAATCTGCTGTTAGGAACCTGGGGCCTGATATTCAAAGCCTTGCACTGGCACAAAACTGAGATTGCCCGCACAAACTTGGCTTTGCACAGAAGCACAATATTGAAAAACTCAGTTAGCGTGGGCAAACTTGGATTGCATCCAGGCAAAAGACAGAGGGGGGACTAATGTAAGTAAAGGTGCAGTTCAATATTCAGAGCATGTGCACCATGCAAGGCCATTTGGCCCGGTCCCCTTGCAAGGCACACATACCACCGACTGAATCCCTTATTTACTCCCACGCAAGCCTAGTGGTTGGTGGAGGAAGCGCAGCAGCCTCCCCATCCACAACACAGTGGTCCCTAGTGGTCTAGTGGTACCCCCCTCACCGATCCCCATACATGGTTACACAAAACAAATTTCATGGTGGTTCAGTGGTCCCTCTCTCCTCCCTGATGCCAATCACTGCCCTGTTATCCATGTTAAATATGCCTGGTAGTCCAGTGGTCCCCCCCCGTTCTCCGATTACTGTCCCATTAAACATGCTAAAGATCTCTAGTAGTCTAGTGGTCGCTCCCACCTCCCTGTTCTCTGATTGCCATCCTGTTAAACATTCTAAATATCTGTGGTAGTCTAGTGGTCCCTCCCCCATTCACTGATCACTGTCTACATGTAAATAAGTGAATGCCGTGGTGGTCCAGTGGTCCCTCCCCCCACCGATTGCCATCCTGTGTACAATAAAACCTATCTCCCTGGTGGTCTTGAGGTACCCCCCACCCCAGCAGGTAGTGCCCCATCACCTCGCTCACCCCCATCCCAAAACCGAGCCAACGAATGGCATGGCACTCCTCTCACCACCATGGCCAGCTGCCAACTGAGCTGTAATGGGGCACGTACTGCATACAGTTTGTACCCATTGATTGACAGCTCACTGTCAATCAATGGGCATGTATTGTATACAGTACACGTTCCATTACAGCTCAGCTGGTGACTGGCAGTGGTGGTGAAAGGAGGGCTGTGTCAGTCGCTGGCTCAGTTTCAGGATTTGGGGTGTGGGGCACCATCTGCCGGGGTGAAGGGTACAACTAGACCACCATGGAGATAGGTTTTATTGTACATGGGACGGCGACTGGTGGGGGAAGGGACCACTGGACCACCAGGTTGTTCACTTATTTATATGGGGACGGGGAGTAGTAAACAGGGGAGGGACCACTAGACTACCATGAATATTTAGAATGTTTAACAGGACGGCAATTGGAGAGGGGGAAGGGACCACTAGACTACCAAGGATATTTAAAATGTTCAACAGGACAGTGATCAGAGAATGAGGAGAGGTCACTAGACTACCTGGGATATTTAAAATGTTTAACAGGGTGGCAATCGGAGAACAAGGAGGTACCACTAGACTACCAGGGATATTTAAACTGTTTAATGGGATGGCAATCGTGGGGAGGAGGGGTGCACCACTAGCACCAGGGATAGCTCACAGGAAACAAGCAATTGGGGGGTGGTGCCAGGCAGTATTTCCTCTATTCCCTATGCAAATTGGCCTATAATGGGCATGCAAGTGGCCCCTTAGCACCTTGCATATCCAAGGGCTCACTTGTAGTGGCCCCTTTGAATGTGAGGATTTTTGCCTGGGCACAGGCCATTGTGTTGCCATATTGTGGGGGCTGTATCTGACCCACATTAGGTTGCTTAGCACTGGCTCTCACTGGCCCCATATTCAGTGGAATAGTGCCAATGTGCTATTCCCCTGAATATTATAGTTTTGGACATCTGTGCTATTGCAAAACCAAGCGCAAATATTTGTGCTTGATTTTTGCCATTTCTTACTGTCAGACACCTGATGTTTTGGTCTCAACTAAATAACTATTTCTAATCCAATCTTTTTGTTTTCTAAGCATGTGTCTAGATCTAGCCTGCAGAAGTACTGCAAATGTTTTGTTTTTAAAACATTTTGTTTCCTTAAACTACACAAATTTGTAAAAGAGCACACAGATCACTCCAGATCATCCATGCTGTGCATAATCAATATGATACGACAGGGTGTGGTTCTCTATTTGTAAAACACATTCCCAGGTACATTGTGCGGCACAGGGTGCTTGTGCTGAGTGCCTTGAACCACCTAGAAGTGTGGTTTACAAATAGAAACCCACACCCTGAAGTATCTTATTGCACTTAAAATATGGGCAATAAGTAAGAGAGCAATAATATGCAGTCTATATTTCAAAAGGGGAAGAAAAAAGACACACACACAAAAAAAAAAAATAGCCACTCAGGCAGTCACTATAATGATAATGAAAACACACTCCGGAATGGATGAGGTTTATCACATGTATTTGAAGTTGCAGAGGATGCACTGCAGGTTGGCACCTTAGTTTGTCACTGTCCATTTCTTACCTTATCACTTTTAATTGCACGGTTACGTATTCTTCGCTCCCCCACATTGCCCCTCCCAACCATGCAAACACACACACATGCACTGCTGGAACAGGAGCCTGAAAAAGTGTCATTCTCCCTCAATGGTGCACAGATATTTGCTGATCAAATTCAAACCCTGGATATGTGGGGTCATTCTGGCCAGCTATCGACTCTGGTCATGATCGGTACCATTACTGGAGTTATAATGTAGCTGCCTTTGACTTGGCAGTCTGGAGCAAAGAGTTGGGCCACAGAGGGAGGAAGAAAGGAGGACATCCTTTGGTACAGAGAAACTAAGGTGTCCAGTGTTTTACTTTAGAAGCAAAAGGTTTTAATTTTAAAATGTTTTTGGCATCTATTCATGGTTTGACATTTTATTTATGTTATTTTTAATTGAGGAAAATACATAACGTAGTAAAATATACATAGCACATGGGTTTCCAATAAAGAAAATTCCTCTTTTTTTTTTTTTACAATGTATAGCAATGAGAATTCATAATATATAATATAACAGAACACCTAACTAATGTGGCAGAGTAACCATCATAACATGAACAACTAACCAGTAATCAGTATTCTTTGTTATAAATTTTGGTTTGAAGATGAGGGAGAGAACCTTCAACCTGAGCTTTAAACCTCTTTGTGTAAAAGAAAATGTTCCTAAATATCACAATATCTGTGTAGATTATGATTCACCATGTGAATCAACCTTTCATACTCTGCTAAGTTGGTAAGGGAGGTCAGCCAATCTAATAGGAAGGGGGGGGGGGAGTCAGATCTCCCCTTAAGCAAGATTTGGTGCTTACTATCTACAGCTGCCAGTACTGTAATAACCATAATTGTGTTTGTGTGATATGTTTGGTCTAGTAGTGGCACTTCATAGTAGCCAAAATATGTATTTATTTATTTCAGATTAATACCTTTGAGCCAAAATAGGCTCATTTACAAAGATTCCAAGTCAGAGTACACAGAACAAAACATATGATGCAGGTAGTTTCGTATATGGCAGCATATACAAGTCAGGTTACACAAAGGGTGGGGTTACATAGGCTACAGATGTATACAAGGATGTTATGCGACCAAAGTAGACAAAGATACACAGGAGATTTCAATCCAATAAGTGCTATGGAGAAGATGACATCTGCACTCAGAGGTGCGGCACAGTGTTCAGGTGGTTACATGATACAACTAAAGGCAAGCAAATTTCTAGGTAGCATCAATGCAAGTATTAGCTGCCAAGGAGGCTTTGTTCAGGGTTCAGTGGGAAGGGGGCAGGTAAAAAAAGGGGAGGGACCAGGAAAATAGAGGCATTAAGTTGGTGCAATTGGAGTCCTTGGGGGAGCTGAAAGAAAGTGGAGTAATCAGATAGAGGCACGAGAAGGGAATGGGCTGGGTGCAGCCAAAGTGAGCTGAGTCAGAGGAGATGGTAAGGCATGGGGTGATGCAGTCAGGGCAGGCTGTATCTGGGAGGCAGAAGGCGAAGGGTGGGCTGGGGGAGGATCAGGGGAGGGAGGGGGTTAGAGGAAGCAGGGGAGGGGGAAGGAGCTATGATAAAACATAGAAACATAGAAACATAGAATCTGATGGCAGATAAGGACCGCCTGGCCTCCTAATCTGCCCATTTCCCTACCTAATGGATACGCTGCAGATCCTAATTAACCAAAAGCCTACTTCCTCCTACCCCCCCCATTAGAATTGCCTTATGTTTGTCCCATGCATTCTTAAATTCCCTCACTGTTTCTGACTCTACGATCTCCTCAGAAAGGCTGTTCCATGCATCTACAACCATCTCCGTGAAGAAATACTTCCTCACATTACCTCTGAGCCGTCCCCCCTCTATCTTCAAATTGTGTCCCCTTGTTTTTGCACATCTCTTTTTCTGAAAGATGCTACCCTCTTGGACTTTGTTGATTCCTTGAGGTATTTGAAAGTTTCTATCATGTCCCCCCCTCTTCCTCCTTTCCTCCAGGCTATACATCTTAAGCTCCTTTAGTCTTTCTTCAGATGTCTTCTGGTGCAGACCCAGCACCATTTTGGTTGCCCTCCTCTGGACAGCCTCCACCCTGTCTATGTCTTTGCAGAGATGGGGTCTCCAGAACTGTACACAGTACTCCAGATGTGGTCTTATCAACTGTCTGTACAGAGGGCCAACAACTTCCTGTTTTGTACTGGTGATGACTCTCCCTATGCATCCCAGAATCCCCCAGCCCTCCTTACTGCCTTCTCACATTGCTGGCCCACCTTTAGGTCATCTGATATGACTACCCCCAGGTCCCTTTCCATTTTTGTTGTTGTCAGTATCTCACCCTCCACTGTGTACTATTCCCCTGGGTTTTTGTATCCCAGGTGCATTACTTTGCACTATTTTGTGTTGAATCTAAGCTGCCATACATTTGACCATTCCTCCAACCTTGACACCCCACCTTGCATATCAACCCTGTTGCAGATCTTTGTGTCATCTGCAAACAGACATACTTTTCCTTCCAGTCCCTCTGCAATGTCACTTATAAAGACATTAAAAAGGACCGGCCCCAGTACTGAACCCTGCGGTACCCCACTAGTAACCCCCTTTCTTCACTGTGGATTCTATTTACTATTACCCTCTGTGTCCTGAGGTCCACCCAGTGTTTTACCTAGGCTACCACCCTGTGACCCACTCCCAGGTTGGCTAATTTGTTTATTAATCTTTTGTGCGGGACTGTGTCAAATGCCTTGATGAAGTCTAGGTAGGCCATGTCCACAGCCCCTCCCTGGTATACTACTTTGGTCACCCAGTCAAAGAAATCGATTAGATTTGTCTGACATGACCTTCCCACTGTGAATCCATGCTGCCATGGGTCCTGTGCCCCACTGGCTTCTAGGTACTCAGCAATTCTTTCCTTCAGAAGTGATTCCATCATTTTCCCTACCATTGAGGTCAAACTGACAGGTCTGTAGTTTCCTGCCTCTGTCTTGCTCCCACTTTTGTGAAGGGAATCACATCCGCATCCTCCAGTCCTCAGGTACCACACCATCCTCCCATGATTTATTAAAAAGGGTAGTCAGTGGTGTTACTAGTTCTTCCCTTAGTTCTTTTAGAATTCTGGGGTGAATCCCATCAGGCCCCATTGCTTTATCCACCTTCAGTTTTAAGAGTTCTTTCAGAACCCTTTCTTCTGTGAAAGGACTAATATCAACCCCCCTATCCAGAGTGCTTCTATTAACTGAATTAGGTATCTTCCCCTGCTCTTCCATTGTGAATACTGAGCAGAAGTAATCGTTCAGTATCCCTGCTTTTTCACTGTCGCTCTCTGCCCTACCACCTTCCTCTTTATTCCGCCTCATTATCCCTGCCTTAGTCTTTCTTTGCTCCCTAATGTACCTATAAAAGGTTTTATCCCCCTTCTTAACTGAGTTGGCTATCTTTTCCTTGGTTTGTGCCTTTGCTATTCTGACTGCCTTCTCTGCTTCCTTCTGCTTTAACTGGTACAGTTCTCTGTCCGGCTTCTTCTGTGTTTCCTTATACTTCTTGAATGCTATCTTTTTCTCCCTAACCTTCCCTGCCACTTCTTTTGAGAACCATAGTATTTTTTTCTTTCATTTTGATTTGTTTATTTGCTTCACACAAAGGCTTGTTGCCTCTGTGGTGGCGGTTTTGATGTTTCCCCCATTGTTGCTCCACCCCACCTTCTTGCCTGTTTGCTAGTGCTTTTCTGAGGCACTCTCCCATTTTGACAAAATCAGCCCTCCTGAAGTCCAGTACCTTCACTTTTGTATGGCTTGACTCTACAGCTACGTTTATCATAAACCACACTGTTTGGTGGTCACTTGTTCCCAGATGGCTACCCACTTCAAGATCAGAGATCCTCTCTCTGTCCCCATTTGAGAGACCAGGTCTAAGATTGCTCCCTCCTGAGTGGGTTCCAGAACTAGCTGTCTGAGGCATGCCCCCTGTAGGGCATCAAGAATGGCCCTGCTCTTGGATGTGGCTGCGGCAAAGGTGCTCCAGTTAACATCTGGCATATTCAGGTCCCCCATCAGCAATATCTCCCCCTTTCTCTGCCATCTTAAGGATTCCTTCTATCATTTCCTTGTCCATTTCCTTCCCCTGAGACGGGGGTCTGAATACAGCCCCTGTGCAGATTGTGGTGCCACTTCCAGTCTCCCGGGTGACCCACAGTGCCTCATCTCCTCCCTGTTTACCCTTTAGTTCTGTTGCTTTGATCCCTTCCCATACATAGATAGCTACTCCTCCTCCTCCTCTTCTTCCCTCCCTGTCCCTCCTGTACATTGTGTACCCTGGTATGTTGACATACCAGTCATGGTTCTCTGTGTACCATGTTTCTGTGACTGCCACGATATCTTGGCATCCCTCTTCCATCAAGGCCACCATTTTGGGGAGCTTTTTACCTAGGCTATGGGCATTGGTACTCATTACCCTCCATTTTTTTATGGCTTTATTTCTTTTTGCCCCATCCCTGTCCCTACTGCCTTTGTTTTTTTCTCCATTTACCCCTGTCCTTCTCACTATCGACTGCTCTATCTTGATGTTTACCTCACTAACTACCCTGATTGTGGGTGGGGGGCTAGGATTTCCCTTCTCCTTTTCAGTGCCTCTCCCCTTGGCTAGTTTAAATGCTTGCCAATGAAGCATTTAAACATATTACTTAGGATCCTGGTTCCCCTCCTGGATAGATGCAGACCATCATGCCAGTATAGGCCTGTATCCCTCCAGGTGGAGCCCCAGTCCCCAGTGAAGCTAAATCCCTGAGCTCTGCGCCAGTTTTTCAACCAGTCATTGAATCCCATGGTGCAGAGTACCCTAGCCTCATCCATGCCATAGACAGGTAGCACTTCCGAGAAAGTTACCGTGTGTGCTACTTGTCTAAGGCCCCCTCCCCAACTCCACAAACTCCTGTTGCAGTGCTCTGATCCCATTCTCAGTCAGGTCATTTGTCCCTAGGTGATGGATGGGGGAGAGAAGGGGTAGAGTGGGGGTGGGTGAGGCTTAGGCAGTGGGAGGGGGGAACAATTAGGAAGTTGGGGAGAGAAATTGGATGGGCACTACTCTGGGTCATGTGTTAAGTAAAGCAACTGCAGACCATATTACACATTGGGTGGGAGCGTAGCCCTTGTTTGTAGTGGCTGAGCTTGGTGCATCTGATGAGGGTGATGGGTTGAACCACCTAGGTCCTCAGAAGGACAGGGATTTCTGAGCCAGCTTGGTACACTTAAATGGCACCTTGAGACCCCCTTTGGTCATGCTTCTAGTGTTTTTTGTAGGTTGTGCAGCTTTGAAGAGGCTGCTGGTAGACTCAAGCATGAGCCCTAACACTGATTTTTTAACCGGCATACAGGTCTGGTATTGCGCCCTGGGTGAAGAGGGAGCCACCCAGTCTTGTTGTATAGGGTGCATGTATGGGCCAAGTGATCAGCCCCTAGGGGCAAGCAGCAGGCCTTATTAAGGAGTGTTTTTACTTTTTTTAGGGTGGTGTCAGGTAGCAATGTTGGCCCCAAGACTGAATTGTAAAACTGCATGACCTGCTCCCAAAAGGGTATGATTGAGAGGCATGACCATAGGATGCAGGTGAGGGTGCCCACTTCACTGTGGTGCATCTGCTTGCAGTCAGTTGACATGATGCCCATTTTCTTGAGTATCTCTGGAGTGTGACGCCATCTGTTGAGAATCTGTTTTTTTGTATCAATTGATACCGCATATCCCAGAAGTCCAAGTGCATGCTCTTGGCCATAGTTACCCAATCCTCCTCAGGAATAATGATCTACAACTCTGTTTTCCAAGCATTCCTACATTTTAGTAGCTATGGAATGTGAGAGGACAGCAAATAGTCATATATTCTGCCTCTCAGTCTGAAAAGGTAAGCTTCCCATTACGTAATCAGTGCAGGAAGAGGCTTATTACTGAGGGAGCAGACTGCAGGCTGTTCTTTTATTAAGCACCTCACAAATCTGCAGGAAACACCAGAAACTTGACCTGTGTAGGCCATCTCTTACAGCCAGATTCTGGAAGAAATCCATAGCTCCTGCTTTTGGGTCCAGTAGGTGACCTACAGTGCAGATTCCTTTAGATGCCCAAGCAGTCCAGTTAATGGGTTTATTTTCAATTGTTAAAAACATGTTGTGCCACAAGGGTTCTCAGATTCCTAAATGCAATATTTTCCAATTGTGGTACCTGGTTTGTATTCACCCAAACTGCCTGGAAAAGGAGTGAAGTGGAGATAGAAGAGGATTTGGTGGGTTTTCTCCCCTCTGGGCATTATTGGCCCTAAGGGGTCATTGAACCAAGCCTGACTCCAGTTTCAGCCACAGAGGTACTTGTGCTGTTGGTGTACATAACCAACACAGACACTGTGTGTGTCTGATGACTGCTGCTTGATGACAAGTCCACAACCAAAGCAGGGCCAGCCCACCTTGCTTGCCTGGTGCCCTCAACATCTGAAGGCTGAACATTGGCTTTTTGCCTTCCCATAGGAAGGAGGCAAAGAGTGTTTTTCAAACTGCAGGAATGTAGTCTGTGGGATGGGAAGAGGCAGATTATTGAGGCAAAACAACATTTTTTGAAAGGCCATCACCTTTTAGGCTACTACTTTGCCATCAAATGTGAGGCAAAGTTTCTTCCACCTGCATAAATCTGTCTCTGAGGCAGATAGGAGAGGTCTGAGATTGAGATCAACCACAGCCTTCAGATCTGTGTATAATGTTATACCTAGATATCTAATGTGGTGTGACACCCGTTTAAGGCCCATGGTACAAACAGAATTTTCGTTGGTGTTTTTATTAAATAGGAGTAGTTCAGTTCCATCCCAGATATCCCAGTTTACATTAAAGGGACACTGTCACCCTATTTTTGCATTATATCATTATTTCAAGTTGAAAACTCACATTATATGATTGCTTACCTGCTCTAAAATTCATTGCTCATTGTTTTATGAGCGTCCTGTCTTAGTAGGACTGAAATGCATGGTAATGGTGCAATTATACCCAACCTGTTTTTGTTTCAAATCTTTGATCTAACCTCGTGGCATACTTCCTGAGCATTACGAACATCCCCTAACAGTCCAGCCACACTTGGTGCAGTACTCTCATAGAAACATAGAAAGTGTCAGCAGATAAGGACGGCCTGGCCCATCTAATCTGCCCATAAGCCCTTGTACTGGAATACTGCTTCTGACCCACCCGCTGCTGTACCTCTATGGTTCCCCTATGCCTGTCCCAAGCATGCTTGAATCTATCCACAGTGCTCACTCCCACCATATCCTGAGGCAGACCATTCCATGCATCTACCACCCTGTCTGTAAAGAAAAACTTCCTCACATTCCCTCCTAACCTCCCACCTTCCAATTTCATGTCATGCCCCCTTGTTCTTCTGCTCCTCCTGTATTGGAAAATCTCTCCTCCCCTGCACCTTGTTTATACCCTTGAGGCACTTGAATGTTTCTATCATGTCCCCTCTTTCTCTCCTCTCTTCCAAAGAGTACTTATTGAGGTCCCTTAATCTCTCCTCATAAGTCTTGTATTGCAAGCCCTGTACCATCTTAGTCGCCCTTCTCTGGACTCAGCCTGTTAAAGGGGAACTGTCATCATAGGGTTTCTTAATGTCTGAAAGACCATAAACAGATAATCTGAGTGAGCCATTGTTCTTATCTGTGAGTTTTTGCAGTCCAGGGTTATTCATTTGTAAATCAGCCTGTAATTAAGGGCTGGGGGCAAACATATGTTTTAGGCTCCTGACAGGAAATGATGTCACTGAGGATCTTGGTCCTCCATTGACTGTAGATTAAATAGGAAATTGTCTATTTTATTAAGTGTGTTTTAAGGTGTTATTACAACACTTTCTACATTTATAATACTTGTTTTGTGTGTGCATTGAAACTAGTGAGTTATCACCCTTACATTCCAAACTGTTAGTTAAAATAATCCATCTCTAGGGTTGCTTTAACCTCTAGGCTATACTGCCAGCTGATCATTAAAAATTACACAAGGCTGGATCTGTGGTGGGCCCCATATCAGGATTTCTAAACCCTGTCTGTGTTCATGTCAGTACAGATTTCTGGAGCTGCCATAGCACCAACCTCTGTCTTTTTCCATTCCCTCTCTTACAGCCTTTTCTCTTACAATTTCAGGTGTGAACCCAGGTCTACAAGATGCAAATGTGGCTACGTACCTACTGGCCTGGCATCATGGGGCCAGCCTTGAAATATGACTTTTTTGATTATTAGCTGACAGTACAGCCTAGAGGTTAAAGTAAAGAGCTGTGAACAAGCTTCATTCATCCAGCAGAGTGGGTTTTGATTCCATCATGCTCTAATTGTATATTGTGTGACCACAGCAAGTCACTTAACCTCTCTGTGCTCCCAAATCACACCCAGGAACAAGCTGTAGCTGTGTCCTTTTCTTGGACAAAGACAGTAAAACAATCTGAGCATGTGTTATGATTCAGAAAATAGTATGCTTTTTCTATCCAGATTTGATTTGAAAAGCAAAAATGGGACACCATTACTTGTTTATTAATTGCAAAAACACATAGATGGACAACACAGTCAAAACATGCATAACCTGAAATGCATTATTAAAAGAGTATTTTACTTCTTTTGATGAAGTTAAAAGGATAACAGTTTCCTACTGAAATACTTTGGATGGAATGGGATTTTCTACCGTAAGGGAAAAAAAATCAATCTGGTTGAGCCTGCTGCCCATGCCCTTCGATCATGTCTTACATTCCGCAGCTATGCCGATGGACCACAGCTTTCCAGAATGCCATTCCCTCTGTAATGTAAAAAAAGAAAGGGAAAAAAAAACAAACAGAATGGGAGAGACAGGCTGTGTGTGTGTGTGTGTGTGTGTGTGTGTGTGTGTGTGTGTGTGTGTGTGTGTGTGTGTTGTATGTGGTGTGTGTGTGTGTGTGTGTGTGTGTGTGTGTGTGGTGTGTGTGTGTGTGTGTGTGGTGTGGTATGTGGTGTGTGTGTGTGTTTGTGTGTGAGTGATGTGTGTATGTGGTGTGTGTATGAGGTGTGTGCGTGTAATGTGTGTGTGCAGTGTGTGTGCATGTGAAGTGTGTGTGTGTGTATATCTCTAACAGAAGTGCTACACTAACTGAACTGTGCTGAAAGGGAAAACAATTATCACCATTAATTAAATAAAATAATATGTGGGTGGGTGTAAAAAACAGAATTTTGCCCACACCCTCGGTGTGGGATGCTTTTATAAACCACTTGGACTTTGCCATCGAGGTTAATGTAGCATCACACACCTCAGGTGTGTGTAAAATTTTGGTTTTACACACACACACACACACACACATATATTATTCTATATTTTAATAATGCAGTTCAGATTATGCTTTTTTTAAACAATGTTGTCCATCCATGTATTTTTGCAATTAATAAACAATTAATGGTGTCTTATTTTTTCTTTTAAATCAAATCAGGATAGAAAGAGCATAATATTTTCAGAATACATAGAAGCATAGAAACACAGAATCTGTGGGTAGATAAAGACAATACAGCCCACCTAGCCTGCCCATTTCATATGCTCAGATTGTTTCTACTGTCTTTGTCCAGGAAAGGCACACAGCTACAACTTGTTTCTGGGTGTGTTTTGGGAGCACAGAGAGGTTCAGTGACTTACTCTGGTCACATAATGTACAAGTAGAGCATGTTGCAATTAAACCCCATTCTGCTGGATGAATGAAGCCTGTTCACAGCTCTTTGCTTTAACCTCTAGTTTATACTGCCAGCTGTTAATCAAAAACTTCACGTTTCAAGACTGGCTCCATGATGCCAGGCCAGTAGGTACATAGCCACATTTGCACCTTGTAAACCTGAATTCACACCCAAAATTATAAGAGAAAAAGTTGTAAGAGAGAGAGAATGAAATAAGACAGAAGTTAGTACTGTGGCAGCCCTAGAAATCTTCATGACATGAACACAGCAAGGGTTTAGAAATCCTGATACAGTATGGGGCCTCAATACCTGTTGGCACCACAGAGCCAGCCTTGAGATGTGTAGTTTTTAATGATCAGCTGGCAGTATAGCCTAGAGGTTAAAGCAACCCTAAAGATGGATACTTTTTACTAACAGTTTGAAATGTAAGGGTGATAACTCACTAGATTCAATGCACATACAAAACAATTATTATAAATGTAGAAAGTATTATAATGCCACTTTAAAACAGACAATTTCCTATGTAACCTACAGTCAATGGAGGGCCAGGATTCTCAGTAACATCATTTCCTGTCAGGAGCCTAAAATATATGGCTGCCCCAGTCCTTAATTATAGACCAATTTACATATGTATAACTCTGGACTGCAAAGACTCACAGATAAACACACTGGCTCACTCAAATTAGCTTTTTATGGTCCTTCAGACATTAAGAAACCCTGCTAATGACAGTTCCCCTTTAATGTCCTTACAAAGGTGTGGCCTCCAGAACTGCACACAGTACTCCATGTGAGGCCTGACCATGGTTTTATATAATGGCATCACACCCTCCTTCCCTCCTTCTGCTGGTGATACCCCTGTCTATGCACCCCAGCATGCCCTTGGCCCTCCCAGCTGCCTTAGCACTCTGCTTTGACATTTTCTGGTCATCTGAAATAATAACCCCCTGGTCCCTTTCCTCTTTTGCGACTGTCAGCAACTCCCCCATCCTGTAGCTTTCCCCAGGGTTTCTGTTCCCAGGTGCATAATTTTGTACTTTTTTGAATTAAACTTCAGTTGTCAGTCTTCAGACCATTTTCAAGCTTCTCTGGGTTCCTCCTCATTTTCTCCACCCTGTCTGGGATATCCACTCTGTTACAGATCTTGGTGTCATCTGCAGATAGGCAGACCTTTCCCCCCAGCCCTTCTGCAATATCACTAATGAAGACATTGAACAGGACTGGCCCCAGAACCGATCCCTGAGGCACCCCACTGGTCACCCCCTCTCCCCAGACTGCACCCCATTTACCACCACCCTCTGCCTACTGTCTGTTAGCCAGTTTCTAACCCAGTTTACCACCCTGTCCCCCACTCCCAGCCTACCCAGCTTGTTTATCAGCATACTATGTGAGACTGTGTCAAAGGCTTTGCTGAAATCAAGGTAAGCGATGTCCACTGCTCCACCCAGATTTACTTCCTTTGTCACCCAGTCAAAGAAATCAACCAGATTTGTCTGACATGATGTCCCCACTGTGAATTCATGTTGCCTATGGTCCTGGGCTCTGATGACTTCTAGATGTACCACTATCCTTTCTTTAAGCAAAGTTTCCATGATCTTCCCCACTACTGTGGTGAGGCTGACTGGCCTATAGTTCCCCGCCTCCTCCCTGTTGCCAGATTTGTGTAGAGGGACCACATGTACCCTCCTCCAATCCTCTGGTACCACCCCTGTGTTGAATGACTCTGTGAACATGGCTGCCAGAGGTTCTGCTATCTCCCTTTGCAGTTCTTTTAATATCCTTGGGTGTATGCTATCCTGGTCCCATCGCTTTGTCCACCTTTAATTTAGTGAACTCCTACAGGACTCTTTCCCCTGTGAATGGACTATTTAGTTATTTATTTATTTTTATTTATTGAAGATATCGGAAAGACCTTTGAGCCAAGGACTCATTTACACAGGTTCCACATCAGTAACAAAAAGGAAGTACAGAGACAACATAATTACAGTTACAGCAGACATAACACAGGCATAGAAGTACATAAGCTTTCAGTGCAGGGGTAACAATCATACAGTTAGTTTCAGCTCTTTCGCATGGTCAAATGGTCTACAATAATTTCAATAGAAAGGCTAACAGTCAATTACATGAAACAGATTACAGTGCATTATAAGCAGGTAAAGCGCCTAAGGAGGCTAACAGTCAATTAGAGATTTGCGACTATTGTCCACCTCTTCTGTACTGCTGTGGCCCCTTTCCCTCCCTCTCTTCTGTGAATACAGAACATAAATGTTTATTCAGTATTTTATTCAGTTTTTCTGCCTTTTTCATGTCACCCTCCTTGAATTCCCCTCCCTATCCCCTGAGACTTGCAATCCCCTCCTTGTTTTTCCTCCTTTCTCTGATGTACCTGAAGAATGTCTTGTCCCCTTTCTTAACTGACTGTGCTAAACCTTCCTTAATCTGTGACTTTGCTCTCCTTACTGCCTTTTCTGCTTCCCTTAGACACTCTAGCTACTCCTCCCTTTGGGTCTCCTTATATTTCCTGAACCCTTTCCTTTTTGCCCTGATCTTTAGTGCCACCTTTCTCAAGAACCACAGTGACTTTCTCTGTGAGAATTAAAAAGATAGCTGCGTTGTGTTGTTCTATCTCCAAATAAATCAAGCCACACCAAATGAATGTTTCCCTCTGGTTCATTTTCTGTTTGCGAGTTCCATCAACATCAATACAAGTGTTCTGGTCAACTTCTCAAATACAGGTATATCTGGCTTTTGTTTGATGCTAACTTATTTAATTTTGTACAATACTTTTATAAGGTTTTCTCATCTTAAAAACTACTAACTCCCTAATATAGGCCAATCATATAACAAAATAACCTATTAATCTTAGGGTGTGGTGAATAACAGTCAAAGCATAAAGATAACTGTATTGCTCATAACATCACAAGGTGTTATCATATATAATTCTTGTACAATCTCAAAAGTATTGACTTCATTTATAGAAGGTTCTTTATGTGCACACCATTCATAAACAGGTAATGCCATCCTAATAAGGGCATACTATCCTGTTCCAGTTCCCCATAGAACATCTAAATGCTGACCATTCTAAAATCATAAGGTAAAGTGTTGTGTAATCATCACAAGACAGGTATCACAAGACTTTTAACTAGGTCTTGTGAGAAACTGTCATAGCTAACTATTTGAGTAAACACCTTTGGTTATATAGTATAAGACATTTTACTGAAGCATTCTGTAAAAAGGGCTGTGCTTTAACACTCAGTCTAACTATTATAAAAGGTTATACTGAAATAAGTGTTATAATACAAAATGTTACACCACAATCCCCTTTTTGTGACTCTCTATACCTGGAGATCACACAAGACGATGTTGCCATTGTAAAATTTGTATTTGTCGAACCATGTGTTTCATCTTACGATACAATAACACTTTTACAATAATAAGAACACATATTACTGCAATGCCACAACCCACCACGAGTAGGGTTGGACTAGTACACAAAGCAGCCAATCCCCAATTCCACCAGGATATAATAGGGATATATGATGACTGTCTTTTTACCTCTTTAACAGAAGCCTTCTGTGCCAAAATATGTCCTTTTGTTTGTTGATGATACAACAAGGCACCAAGTGTCATTTTATTAATTTTGGGTCAGTCGAAATGAGGTGGAGTTGCCAAATCAGTGAGTAAATCTAAGGCCATACTGGAGCCATCGATATGGGTAATATTTGTTTGGCTATAGGCAGGACGTTCTCTGAGGGTCCGATTTACAACCCATCATGTCTTGTCGCTACACCCCCATACATTCCAAGGTTGGTACTTGGTACTTGGTAGTCTGGACAAAAGAAGGCCGAAGCCCATCGAGGATGTCCTCCACACAATGTGGATCACTGGTAGGTTATGTTCTGTCCAGAAGCCAATTATCAAGTTTGAGTTTAAATGTATTAATATTCTGGCAGTCAACAACTTCCTGTGGCAGAGAATTCCAGATTTTTGGTGCTCTAACAGTAAAAAACTGCTGTCTTTTGTTTGTTCTTGTTTTCTCGATTCCAATTTGTTTGTTGTGTATTCTAGCTACTATTTTTCTGGATGTAAAAGATAATCCGCATGAACTCATTAATGTAGCTGATTGTAAGATTTTAAATAGCTGAAGGAGATCTCCCCTTAGTCTTCTAAATTCAAGTGAATACAGCTTTGTTTTATGGAGCCTAGTTTCATAATTGAAATGAGAAAGATGGGGTATGATTTTAGTGGCCCTTCTTTGAACTTTTTCTATTTTTGTAATGTCCTTGGCTAAATAGGGACTCCATAAAGGTGAACCATAGTCTAAGTGGGGTCTGACATGGGTTTTATATAAAGCCATAATGCATTCCTCGGTTTTGAGATTGAAAGTATTATTAATCCTATGTAAGAGAGCATTGGCATGATTAGCAACTTTATTATAATGATTTGAAAAAGACAACCTATTGTCAACCAGTATACCTAGGTCTTTTTCGACGAGGGATTCCCTAAGTATTATATTGTTAAGATGGTATGTTTGTTTGGGATTTTTTTTTACCAATGTGTAACACAGAACATTTGGACACATTAAATGACATTTTATTAGTTACCGCCCAGGATTCAATTTTTTTGAGATCATTTATGAGTACTCCTGTTGGTTTCATTATCAACTGGTCCTCCTAATTTAGTGTCATCCACGAATTTAGATAAAGTATTCTGTGATGAGATGGTAAGGTCACTGATGAAAATGCTGAACAGAGTGGGATCCAACACTGAGCCCTGAGGGACTCCACTTGACACAGATTTTTCGTCTGATTATTCCCCATTCACCCTGACAGTTTGGGTTCTATTATAGAGCCAGCTGTTAACCCAAGACACACGATATAGTTAGAGAAACCTAATGCTACTAATTTATTTATTAATATGGAATGTGAGACCTTGTCACATGCCTTACTATAGTCAAGCAGAATAACATCCACTGGTATGTTTAGATCAAGATTACTGCTGACTAAGTTATAAAAAGATGGCAGGTTTGTAGTACAAGAGTGCCTGGATTTAAATCCATGTTGTGTGACATCGCTTAGTTTTAGTGCTAGCATTTCTTCTTCAATTAAGTATTTAATATGTTTTTCTAATAGTTTGCATGGAATGGCGGTAAGGCTGATAGGTCTGTAATTTTCAGCCCTATGGTGTGCCCCTTTTTTAAAAATTGGTGTAACAGTAGCTGTTTTCCAGTCTGAGGGGACATTAGACTCTCTAAGAGATTTATTAAAGATGATGGTAAGTGGAATAGCGATGTTATTATATGTTTCCATAAGAAATTTGGGGGTAGTATTGTCAGGACCTGGGCTTGTTGTTAACTTCAAAGTTTTTAAAAGTTTGAGGGTATCAGGGATGGTAACAGTATAGCTAGGAGATGTACTAACATTGGCATATGGTATGGGTTCCTTGTCCTGTTCGAAGACAGAGCAGAAGTATTTGTTAAACTCAATTGCAGTAACCTTATCTGAAAGGGTGGTTGTATTATCTATGATTAAAGGACCTATTTTATTTGTGTCTCCCTTTTTGTTATTTAAATATGAATGAAGACTTTTATATGAATCCTTAGTGTGAGCGATTCTGAATTCTAGGTTTCGTTTAGACAGGATGATTGATGTTTTAAGATCCTTAAGTGCTTTCTTATACTTGATTAGTTTTCCCTCTACTTGTTCAGGTTGGCACTTTTTTAAAGATGTAAATAATTTTCGTTTGTAAGTGCTGAGTTTTTTAATTTTATTGTTGTACCAGGCGGGAACCAGGTTGACCTGCAATTACACACCATGATTGGTTCCAACTCATAGCTTGGAGGTATTGATTTGCAGACGTTAGGGTAAATTTACATTGTTCAGGAAACCATGGGGTGGTTGATGTCTCTTCCCCACATATCAAGGTTTCATGTTCTTGTACACACTGTTGCTTAGGTAAGACAACATATTCATTGTGTACTGTGATAATAGTATCACCTGGTATTTGGAGTCTCATGACCTGGTCATGGATTAATACTCCCAAATTACTGATTTGTCACGATAGTTTTGGTGGTTCAAAACATATAGGTATTATCACTAGTATGGGAATTACATATCGCAGCACTTGTGCATATTGATTCGGTGAGTTCCATACTTTTATCATAGCTAAGGGTGGAAGGAATAGAGTGGGATGATCCAATAACTTAGTTACATTGGTCTCACCTATTCCTAAGGGTAACCTATTGGTTTCAATTCTATTTAACTTATTAACTAGATAAGCATGTGCTTCAGCAGCTAATTGAGAACAAGCCCGTTCTATATAACTTTCTCTAGACATATTAGAAAGTGAGTTATAAAAATGAACTGATATTTGTGCAATAATTTTAAAATTCTGTAAGGTTTCTCTGAATGCAAAGCAATCAATTTCTTCATTATTAGCTGCCAATTTTACAGTAGTCGATAATGGTCCAGTAGCCATATCTTTTAAAGTCATTTCTAAAGAATGAATATGACCTTTTAAAACCATAGAATCAATACCATTAGCAATTCCCAGTCCTGTGCCTAACCAGCCCCACTTGTCTTTTTTACGTCGGAGTAAGCCAGGTGTTGCTTCTACAGGAATTTGAAATGACCACTTCCTGTGTCTATCATGGTATCAATTTAAAGTATTATTATAATATTGTTGCCATACTATTACCGAAGCCCGATTCCTACATGAAAGCGGTAATCGTGGAAAAGGCAAATGTAGCAAAACATTATAATATTGTAACTTACATGGATAATATAGAGGATATATATTTTGTGTCAAAATAATACCATCTGATGGGGGCAAGCATTTTTGCCCTACTATACCTTGTTTGTGGTATTGTATATTCTATACAGCAGATTTACTAGTTAAAGATACATCGCAGGCCATTCCCGGCCATCTCTGCTTCATAGTATATATCAACAGAGAATATACATTTGTTAAAGGTAATACTACAAAAAATTGCTTTAACCCTACTGTATAGTTCTGTATAATAGATGTATTATATAAAAAATTCCACATATTACGTTGTGTTATGTAGATACCCCAATAAGATGCATTTAACAATGTTATACTAACTGAATAATGTAACAGGTCCTTCAGTTCTATTCGAAATAAATCTTGTTCTTCTCTTGTCAAATTGGTGGTATCCCCCATAGTAGAGTGGATATAGATTCCTTTCTGGGCTGTCGTGTTCACTACACACATTGCCATGCCAGGCCAGGCTTCTGGCGAGTATCCCCATGTAGCAATTTGACATCGTCCATAACAAATAAAGTACCATTTGATAAGAATATATCCAGTATGCTCATGTCGCTCTCCAAATATTACTGGGAGACCCCACACAGTATGATTGGCATAATTATGGTTACATTAACTGTTTCATATGAGCCCTGGGCATCCATTAAATCATTTGGAAGTGGCCAGGATCAGTAAGGTAATTCTCAGCATAAGTATAGGATACATCATTGTACTTCACCTATTGGGAGAAACAGAGCAGTATCAGTTGTCATTATTTAAAGGCAGATACAATTTACATTGGTCTACATGGACCCATTTGGTCTCTGTAGACCCTCGTCAAATTCGTCGGACCTGAATGACCCATTGTCCCAAAACATCAATGAAATCATAGGGTCCCATCCAATTAGCATCCCATGGTCCCTTTTGACCAAACTTTTTCACCATGATGTGATGACCCATTTCAATAGGCGGTATCACTTTTTTTCGTCATGTCTCTGTTTCTTTTTCCAATATGTCTGTGCCATATTTCTGGCAGAGTAAGGTAAATAAGCAGCTAATTGTTTTTGTAGCTGTTGCAAAAACACATCAGTTTTGATGCAGTCCAACACTGGTGTTGATAGATCTGGATCCGATGGATAATACAGCCACATATCTCGTTCAGTCATCATTTGATAACGGCTATAGCCAGTACTTTTGTTTTTGGTACCTCTAATACCCATTAGGATTCCTGGTAACTGCGTCACCCACCCTTTACCAGTATCCAACACTGCCTTTTTTAATGCATTTTTAGAGCGCAATTTAACCTTTTTACCATTCCGGATGATTGTGGATGGTAGGGTAAATGCAAACATTGAGTGATACCCAAAATATCACACAAAGCTGTCATTACTTTTGCTGTAAAGTGAGTTTCTCTATCACTTTCAAGTATTCTGGGAAAACCCCAATGTGAGAACACTTGTTCCCATAATGCCTTTGCAGTAGCTGTAGCAATATCATTTCATATGGGCAATGCTTCTACCCATTTAGAAAATATGTCAACAATGACTAATACATACCAGAACCCCGCTTTGGCAGTAGGCAAGGGCCCCAAATAATCAATTTGTAAGCTGGACCAAGGACCGTCCACTAAGGGTATATGCCCTAACAGAACCCTCTTACCAGGCACTGGAGGATTCATTTGTGCACAGATAAGATAAGTCTCCAGGCATTGTTTGACATATTTTCCCATTTTTGGCCACCAATATTTTTGTGCCAACATTTTACAAGTTTTGTGGAGTCCACAATGACCCCCAATTCAATGATTATCCATGATAATATATTTTCTAAATGAAGTGGGTGGTATCCACTTCCTAAACCCAGGTTGTCGTTCCCATACTACCATACCTTCCCATACAGTAACATGTTTAGTTGCATACTGTCCAGTGTCTTTCCATTGGTTCCGACAACCCACTATCCAAGCATCTGTATCTTGGATGTGCCCTAAACTTGGGACTTGTGAGATGGCAGCTACCCATTTAATATGGTGTTTGTCAAATTCGTCCATCTCCCACAATTGTGTAGAGTCACCTCCTAGAGAGTCTACTCATAAGTTTGTTTGTTTGGCTTGGCAAGATTGTCTAAATAGCCATTATTTAGCTCATGTATATCCTTTGGGTTTCTTTGATGAGCTTGTACTTTACAAATGGCTACTCTTAATGGGGTTTGAGCACCAATATCCCATATATGCTGCAATATGGGTGGATATTGTATTGGTTCACCACTCGCTGTTTTCATACCCCTTTTTGCCCAAATGGGAAGAAAATGAAGCAATGAGTTAACTACAAAGGCTGAGTCAGAGTACATATTAATATCTTTCTCCAGGTTAACCATGATAGCTGCTCTTACTGCTTCTACTTCCACTCGTTGTGCTGAAAATAGGGAAGGGGCACCTAACCAAAATTTCTTGATTAGTACTGGGTGTCCAAATGGCATATCCAGTATAAAAATGTCCATCCTCCCATTGTCTAGATCCATCTATATACACATCCCTAGCCTCCGGGCTGGGTTCTGTAGCAAAAATAGGTTTAAAATCAGTTCCCATAACAGTTCCACAATCGTATGCCTCTCCCTCTCATGCCATTAATTCAACTAACAAAGGTGAGGTACATTTTTCTACAGTGATATTTTTCTCTTGTACAGCTAAGGCCCATTTAACCAGTTGCTGTGAAGACACACCTCTCACATCCCTTTCAAGTAGGAATTTCACTGGAGTGTGAGATGTTTGCAGGATAATGTTGTTAAACCCCACAGTATGTTCCATGGCTTGTATAGCCCAGTACACAGCTAACAAATGTTTTACGCATTCCTCATATGTCTCTTCCACAGGTGTTAATACCCGAGAAAAATATCCCACAGGATGTAACGTCCCTGCTCTCTTTTGTAACTGTACTGCATTGATTACTTGATCTGTTGCATGTACCTGTATTACAAAATCAGAGGATCCAGAAGGACTAATGAGAGCCAGAGCTGTCATGAGTGCTTGCTTTAGAGCCAGAAAAGCTATCTGATGCTCTGGTTCCCATCTTAGAATGCCAGTTTCTTTTCCTCCCTTTAGTAGGTTATACAGAAGTTTTGCCATGCTAGAAAAGGCTTCGATAAAATCTCTGCAAAATCCTACCATGCCCAAGAACTGTCATAATGCAGTTTTTGTCTTGGGTCCTGGTAACTGCTGTATTACCTAATTCTTATCAGGATCTACAGTTCGTCCTTCTTTGTTAATACATATTCCCACAAAAGTAACTTGTGACTGTCCAATTTGTGCTTTGCTAGGGTTCAGCTTTAACACTTCTTTACCTAAGACTGTTAGCAACTCATTCAATAAACTAACATGCTCTTGGTATGTATCAGTTTGCAATAAAATATCATCAACGTACTGTATTATTGCTTCTGGTACTGAAAAACCCAATAATATTTCCGCTAAACATTGCTGAAATAAAGTGGGCGATGAGTGAAAACCGTGTGGCAAACATTGGAATGTGTATTGCTTATCCTGAAAGGTAAAAGCAAACTTATACTGACTATCTGGATGTACAGAGTTAGACCAAAATCCATTTGACACATCTAGTACAGTATAGATGGTTGCAGTGGGAGACAACCGAGATATTAAGTCCAGTAGTCAAGATACCACTGGGGTGACTAAAGGTGTTACCTTATCCAAGACCCTATAGTCTATTGTCAGTCTCCAAGTACTGTTCGCTTTATGAACTGGCCAAAGAGGGGAATTAACAGTTGAACATATAGGTCTAATGACCCCTTGTGACTGTAACTGTTTCAAGACAATTCCTACCTCTTCCTGTGATTCCTTTGGAAATGCATATCACTTTTGTGGCAGTGGGTCTGGTCCCTCAATCTGGACCTCCATATTAGACACTCGTGCACACTCTGTAGCTTTCTTAGCCCAAATTGATTCATGCCTTTGTACAACAGATTTTATCCATTGTGGCACCTGCTTCCATAAATCACTCATGCGATAAATCTTTAATGACTTTATTGTGTGCACGCTATGTGAATCATCCACATTTGGTCCTAGGTTAGTAGTGCTTCCTTGCCATAAAATCATGTTACTAAGATCTGCTACTAAACCATGCTGTGCTAGAATGTCAATACCCATGATGGTACCTTCATGTGTATTACACTTCCAAAACATACATTTCAATTGTTGTTTACCTATTTGAACCATAACTGGGTTTGTCAAATATGCTGTTATCACGCTCCCTAAGAAACCTTGTAAATGAATTTGTCGTTTCCCGCTAGTTGCTAAAGGCATATCACTATCTGTTATACTAACAGTAGCATCAGTATCAACCAATATCACAGTCTGGCAGACTCTGACCATTGCTGATATTGTTGGACGCCCTTTCTGATCCTCCTGCAATTCACCAAGGATTTGGAAGGTAGGGGCTTCATCCATTCATTTATTTTTCTTCTCATCTCTAGCGAGAAACTCTTCTTCATCCTCCTCTCCTTCTTCACTATTGCTAGGCGCAGTGGGCTCCTTTTGAACCGCTGCAACTGTTTTAGTATTAATCAAATTACTAAGCATTTCAATACATTTTTGTAAGTCTGCCTTACCAGTAGGTTTAGCATCACTTTCTGGATTTTGAGCACGTCTTCTTTCTAAGACTTGCTGCTTCTTTCCTTCCATATCTCCACCTTTTACCCAACAATCATGTTTCAAGTGGTCTTCTCTATTGCAGTTGTAACAGGTAATCCCACCTTGCCTTCCATTTTGACTATGGTGACTACTCTCTTTTTATCTTTCCCCTTTTCCAGAATCTCATCTTGTTGCATACGCCACCAATCGGTAAGCAACTCTTCCTTTCCTGCAGTTCAGTTCTCACGTTTACATAACATTCTTATGGATGTAGGTACAATAGTAGCCTGCCGATCAATCAAACTCAGGAAAGGTTCAGTGTCTTTACTTGGGGCTGCTACACCTCCATATGTTACATAAGCAGCATACAGACAATTGATGAACATTACTGGGGACTCTCCAGGTTGTAGAGTGATCTCATAGATCCTACTCCAGTCTGTATGAGATAAGCCATGCATGGACTGCAAAATGGCTTGTATCTCATATGCCGTTGCCCAGTTATCATCAATTTCTGGCACAGGTTGAGTTCCCTTCATTTTATCTGGGAGACTCTGCAGTGATACTGCTGGAAGAGATAGGGTAACTATTTTGCAGGCATCTTTGTTTAAGTTAAAATTAGTAAGTAATGCCCTTAACTTACTACAATATGGTACCAGATTCTGTCCTGGTTCCCATTTTCCTAATTGATCCACTAACTGCATGGATTCTGGTATTGTAAGATCTCTTTGTGAGATCTCAGTATGTACCTCTACCTGTTCTATAGCCTTCATTTGCTCTCCACCTTGTTGTTTATTCTCATCATCTTGTTTTATCTTTGCGTCTGCGTCTTTAATATATGTATGTGCAGTTTGAGCAGAAAATTCTAAAATCTTTTTCTTATCCTCATTTGTTTCTGTCTCCATTTCCCCTTCTAGCCTTTTTAATCTTTTTCTCATGTTCTCTAAACCACTTTCAAGCTCTTCTCAGGCTTTTTCTGTTAACCTTCTTAACCGCTGACCACGTCTGGAAACCTTCTTCCCTTCCCCCTTCATTTTTGTAGAAACGGGAGCCATTTTATTTTTTGTGCATAATGCAAAAATGTCTTCTACCTCCGAGTCATCTGACTCATTCTCTAATTCTGATGTATACTTGCGCCTTCCAAAACAACCACATGGAACGGGCATATACTGTGGTTGGATAGGAAGCTGCTTGTATTTTTGTGCTTGATGATGTAATTCCAAAGAAATTTGGCATTGTACCTGTGCTTCTGCTTGCAAAATATACAAAGTTTGCTCTTTGTATGCTATGTCTTGCACATGTTCTTGATTAGCATGATTTAATTCTTGTACAGCTTGCTGTAGCTGCTGAGATAGATCACTAATCTGGGCTTGATTTCATTTATTTATAAATTTAATATTTTCTTCCAATTGGTTATTCTTAATCATCAAACCACATACTTCTCCTTGAGAAACATTCAATTTGTATTCACTGTTCTTAGTCTCTGTGACATATGTGGCCATATTTAAGCAATAAGCATCATCTTTGTCTAACATTTATTTTTTCAACTGATGCATCCTAGCAGTTATTTCTAACTGAAACTGTACGTACATTTGACATATGTTAGCTAACTTGATTTTGTCTGATTTACTTTTCTCATTGCAATTTATACATTGTTTAGTTAAACATAAGTATGCATCTTCCTGCTGTTCAGGAGAGCTGTACAGACCTTCTTTAAGGTTCGCCTCTACAAATTTGCATAATGTGGCATCCATACTTACGCCAGTAGGTTCACTGGCAAATCACATCCGACTTCAACTCAGTCTTCCTATGTGTTTTCCAACCTCCCTCCATATGTGAGTAATTAATTCAGGTATGGTAGGTGTTCCCTCACAGTGGCTTCCTTTTCTTCTCGGTTCTTTTGATGTCGTCAGCAACCATATAGACTGTCTTCGGACAACCGAGTCACGGCACCAATTTGTAAGGATTAAAAAGATGGCTGTGTTGTGTTGTTCTGTCTCCAAAGAAATCAAGCCACACCAAATGAATGTTTCCCTCTGGTTTATTTTCTGTTTGTGAGTTCCATCAACATCAATACAAGTATTCTGGTCAACTTCTCAAATACAGGTATATCTGGATTTTGTTTGACTCTAACTTATTTAATTTTATACAATACTTATATAAGGTTTTCTTATCTTAAAAATGACTAACTCCCTAATATAGGCCAATCATATAACAAAATAACCTATTAATCTTAGGGTGTGGTGAATAACAGTCAAAGCATAAAGATAACTGTATTGCTCATAACATCACAAGATGTTATCATATACAATTCTTGCACAATCTCATAAGTATTGATTTAATTTATAGAAGGTTCTTTATGTGCACACCATTCATAAACAGGTAATGCCATCCTAATAAGGGCATACTATCCTGTTCCAGTTCCCCATAGAACATCTAAATGCTGACCATTCTAAAATCATAAGGTAAAGTGTTGTGTAATCATCACAAGACAGGTATCACAAGACTTTTAACTAGGTCTTGTGAGAAACTGTCATAGCTAACTATTTGAGTAAACACCTTTGGTTATATAGTATAAGAAATTTTACTGAAGCATTCTGTAAAAGGGCTATGCTTTAACACTCAGTCTTACTGTTATTAAAAGGTCATACTGAAATAAATGCTATAATACAAAATGTTACACCACATTCTCCTTCTCTTGTCTTTGGATACCAATCTGATGCATCGGTTTGTTACTTCCAGTAAGGCTTCCTTTAGATGCTTCCACTGTTCTTCCACTCCCCCTCCTGCCCCCATTCTTTCCAGGACTCTTTTGATACCCCTCCCCATTTCAGCGAAGTCAGCATTTTCAAATCCAAAAACCTTTGTCCTAGTATGACTTTAGTGAGTCTCTGTCCTGATGCTGAACCACACAGTGTTGTGATCACTGGTTCCTAGTTGCCCATTTACCTGAACATCTGCAATTTGATCCCCATTGGTCATTACTCGATCCAGAATTGCCCTGTCTGTGGTGGGATCAAGCACAAGCTTCCTGAGTCCAGCCTCCTGAAGTGAATCAAGGATGCCTCTGCTTCTGGCTGAAGCAGCTACACTGTTGTCCCAATCCTTTTCTGGCATATTAAAAGCCCCCATCAGTAGAATTTCAGCTTTCATTGCTATCTCATGTATTTCCTCCACTAGGTCCGAGTCCAGTTTGTTTCCCTGTCCTGGAGGCCTGTATATCACCCCTGTGCATATTGCTGTGCCATTTCCAGGATGAAGGGTGACCTACAGTGCCTTGGCCTCCCCCTGTCTACCCTGTACCTGTGTTGCCATTATACCCTCTCTGACATACAGGGCTACTCCCACTCCCTTGTTGCCCTCCCTATCCCTCCTGAATGGAACATATCCTGGTACATTTGTTTCCCACTCATGATTAGGTGTGTACCAGGTTTCAATTATTGCTACTATGTCCAAGTCCCCTTCAATTATTAAGGCCTCCATGTCCGGGACTTTATTTCCCAGGCTACGTGCATTTGTCACCATGACCTTCCAAGCTGTACTGCCTGACCTCTCTCTACATACAGAAACATAGAAACACAGAATTCAATGGCAGATAAGGACAGCTTGGCCCACCCAGTCCACCCATTTTCCTACCTAACAGATAAGCTACAGATCCTAGTTAACCAACAGCTTACTTCCTCCTACCCCCCCACTAGGACTGCCTTATGTCTGTCCCAAGCATTCTTGAATTCCCCCACTGTTCTTGATTCCACGACCTCCTCAGGGAGGCTGTTCCATGCATCCACAACCCTCTCTGTGAAAAAATACTTCCTCACATTACCTCTGAGCCGTCCCCCCTCTATCTTCAAATTGTGCCCCCTTGTTCTTGCACATCTCTTTTTCTGAAATATGCCACCCTCTTGGACTTTGTTGATTCCCTTGAGGTACTTGAAAGTTTCTATCATGTCCCCTCTCTCCCTCCCTCCTTTCCTCAAAGGTATATATATTAAGCTCCTTTAGTCTTTCTTCGTATGTCTCCTGGTGCAGACTCTGCACCATTTTGGTTGCCCTCCTCTGGACAGCCTCCACTCTGTCTATGTCTTTATGGACATGGGGTCTCCAGAACTGCACACAGTACTCCAGATGGGGTCTCACCAACTGTCTGTACAGAGGGATAACAACTTCCTGTTTTCTACTATTGATGCCTCTCCCTATGCATCCCAGTATCCCTACAGCTTTCCTTACTGCCTTCTCACATTGCTTGCCCACCTTTAGGTCATCTGATATAATTACCCCCAGGTCCCTTTCCATTTTTACTGTTGTCAGTATCTCACCCCCCATTGTGTACTCTTCCCCTTGGTTTTTGTTTCCCAGGTGCATTACCTTGCACTTCTTTACATTGAATCTGAGCTGCCATACATTTGACCTTTCCTCCAACCTTGCCAAGTCCCTTCTCATCCTTTCCACTCCATCTGGTATATCAACCCTGTTGCAGATCTTTGTGTCGTCTGCAAAGAGACATACTTTTCCTTCCAGTTCCTCTGCAATGTCACTTATAAAGACATTAAAAGGACCGGTCCCAGTACTGAACCTCATGTGCCCCACCAATAACCCTCCTTTCTTCACTGTGGACTCCATTTACTACTACTCTTTGCATCCTGTTGTCTAGCCAATTTTTTATCCAGGCTACCACCTTGGGACCCACTCCAAGGCTGGCTAATTTGTGTATTAATCTTTTGTGTGGGACTGTATCAAATGTCTTGCTATAATCTAGGTAAGCCATGTCCACAGCCCCTCCCTGGTCTACTACTTTCGTCACCCAGTCAAAGAAATCTATTAGATTCATCTGACATGACCTTCCAATTGTGAATCCATGCTGCCTTGGGTTCTGCACCCCACTGGCCTCTAGGTACACAACAATTCTTTCCTTCAGAAGTGATTTCATCATTTTCCCTACCACTGAGGTCAAACTAACTGGTCTGTAGTTTCCTGCCTCTGTCCTGCTCCCACTTTTGTGAAGAGGAATCACATCTGCCCTCCTCTAGTCCTCAGGTACCACCCCATCCTCCCATGATTTGTTAAAGAGAGTAGTCGGAGGTGTCATTAGTTCTACCATTAGTTCTTTTAGAATTCTTGGGTGAATCCCATCAGGCCCCATTGCATTGTCCACCTTCAATTTTATTAGTTCTTTCAGAACCCTTTCTTCTGTAAATGGACTGGTATCGACCCCCGTCTTCAGAGTGTTTCTTTTGTTTGGTTTAGGTACCTCCCTCTCCTCTTCCTTTGTGAATACTGAGCAGAAATATTCATTCAGTATCCCTGCTTTTTCACTGTCACCCTCTACCCACATTCCCTCCCCTTTATTAAGCCTCAGTATACCTTCTTTGGTCTTTCTTCACTCCCTAATGTACCCATAAAAGGTCTTATCCCCCTTCTTAACAGAGTTGGCTATCCTTTCCTTGGTTTGGGCTTTTGCTATTCTGACTGCCTTCCCAGCCTCTTTCTGCTTTAACTGATAACATTCTCTGTCCTGCTCCTTCTGTGTGTCCTTATATTTCCTGAATGCTGTCCTTTTCTCCTTAACCTTCCTGCCACCTATTTTGAGAACCATAGTGTTTTTCCTTCATTGTGTTTTGTTGATTTGCTTTACACAAAGGCTTGTTGCCTCTGTGATGGCTATTTTGATTACTCCCCATTGTTACTCCACCCCTCCTTCTTGCCTGTTTGCTAGTGCTTTTCTGAGGCACTCTCTCATTTTCCCAAAGTCAGCCCTCCTAAAGTCCAATACTCTTGCTTTTGTATGGCTTGATTGTATGGCTGTGTTTATGGTGAACCACACTGTTTGGTGGTCACTTGTTCCCAGATGGCTACCCACTTCTAAATCTGAGATTCTTTCTCCGTCCCCATTTGAGAGTACCAGGTCTAAGATTGCTCCCTCCTGAGTGGGTTCCAATACTAGCTCCCTGAGGCATGCCCCCTGTAGGGCATCAAGAATGACCCTGCTCTTGGATGTGCCTGCAGCAAAGGTGCTCCAGTTAACATCTGGCATATTCAGGTCCCCCATCAACAATATCTCCCCTTTTTCTACCATTCTAAGGAAGCTGTCTATCATTTCCTTGTCCATTTCCCCGCCCTGAGATGGGGGGTCTGTATACAACCCCCATGCGGATTGTGGTGCCATTTTCTGTCTCCAGGGTGACCCAGAGTGTCTCATCTGCTCCCTGTTTACTCTTTAGTTCTGTTGCTTTGATCCCTTCCTTTAAATAGAGAGCTACTCCTCCTCCTCTTTTACCCTCCCTGTCCCTCCTGTAGATTGTGTATCCTGGTATGTTGACATCCCAGTCATGGTTTTCTGTGTACCATGTTTCTATGACTGCCACAATATCCAGGCAACCCTCTTCTATCAAGGCCACTAGTTCAGGGAGCTTGTTACACAGACTACGGGCATTGGTACTCATTACCCTCCACTTTTTGATGGCCTTACCCCTTTTAGCCCTATTCCTGTCCTTACTGCTTTTGCCTTTTATTACATTTACCTCTGTCCTGCTCCCTAATGAATTCTCTACCTTGGTGTTTACCTCACTAATTACCGTGTTTTGTGGGGGGAGGCTGGGATTTCCCTGCTCCTTTTCAGTACCTCCCCCTTGGCTAGTTTAAATGCTTGCCAATGAAGCATTTAAACCTCTCACCTAGGATCCTGGTTCCCCCAGACAGATGCAGACCATCGCACCAGTATAGGTCTGCATCCCTCCAGGTGGCTCCCCAGTCCCCAATGAAGCCAAAACCCTGAGCTTCACACCAGTTTTTCAATCATTCATTGAATTCCCTGGTGAGGAGTACTCTAGCATCACCCTTGCCATAGACAGGCAGCACCTCTGAGAAGGTTACTGTATGCACTACTTGTCTAAGGCCCCTCTCCAACTCCACAAACTCCTCTTGCACTGCTCTCTTCCTGTTTTTGGTCCCCAGCATCTTTCCTCCCTTTCCTGATATTTTTCTCTTGTGTTCCAGATTCCTTTCCTACTCCCCTTCTGCCCAACCCTGATGACCTTGATATCAACTCCTCTTCCTGCTCCATTGTTCTGCTTTCTCTACCATGTGGGGGTGAGCTGCCTGAGTATCCCTGCTCCTGTTGCCCTCCTCCACCACCGGCTAGTTTAAATGCTGATCGTCTCCTCTCCTCTCCTTGAGTGGCTTGACTGTGTGTGGGGATTCCCAAGTCCAGGAAAGATGAAGCTGAAGTTGATCAAGAAATGCAAACAAATAAATTTTTGTGTGGTAACACCAGTATACTGGGTAGTCAGTTTATTACTTTTAAAATGAAAAAATAAATCAGAATCAAACAACCAGCTACATTAGCAATTTACAGAATGTGACCAATCATAAAATGTGCTTTTTAAACTAGGGTCAGTTTGAGGCCTAAAGGGTTTGACAGTGTCCCTTTAAGGTCTGAAAGAAGGTAAATGTCACTAAGTATGCACAGTGCAGCCTGGCAGGGATGTTGCAGGGCTGGAAACTGCTAAAAGTAAGTCGTATGTGAACGCTATGGTTTTATCATGGATCCACCACACTTAATCCCCTCTACTGCTGAAGTTTGTCACAACTTACAAAGCAGAGGTAGTATTGCTATGAGGAATAGCAAGGGGGATAAGGGGCTTCCCTGTCTAGTCCCTCTCTTCAGGTGGTCCACAGGGGGGAAATGTGACCATTTGTTAATGAGAAAGCTGTGGGGCTGGAGTAGATAGCACACACCCAGTCAATAAAGCAAGGCCAGATGCCCATCTGTTGTAAGGCTTGTAATAGATAGTCCACTCTATGGAGTCAAAAGTTTTCTCCGTATCCCTGCTAGCTAAGAGGGCTGGCTCCCTACTGTGACAGGGTTAAGTTAGGCCCTGTCCCATCTGTGTTATGTACAATTGGAGGGATTCTGAATCAAGGATTCTACTACTGTCTCTCTTTTCTGACTCTCTATTAGACTGCACAGTCAAATATTACCTCTGCCTGCTGTACTTTCAAATTTCAAATTTTTACTTTGCTTATGTTTGTATTGTAAGGCATATGTAAGAAACTGGGTTCCCTGATGTATAACTAGAGATAGCTGAAATGATTGCAGAGACAGCTGTGACAGAGTGTGACCTCAGACTGGTATAATCTGTCACAACGCTCTGGCCAGCTACTAGCTGGGTCAAAATTTTATGCCTAGCAACCAGCAACTACAAAAGCCTGTCTTATTGAGGACATGTGGGTGGAGAAACGGATTTGCAACAGAGCCAGGACAGGCTACCTTATGACCTGGTGTGGAGATTGATTTGAAGAGAGAGACTAGGGGTGACATGCTAATTTAATGTCTTGAATTGTCCTGTAATTTCCTGAAGGAGAAGAGATGCTGCAATGTTTTCTGATTGATTGTTTTCTTGTGATTTAGAATAATTAATCACCACTGGTGAATGTTCGACAATTTCTCCTGGACTGCTCATGTTTCATGACCTAGGTCTCCATTATATTGTAGTTAGTGCCAGAGGTATCTGAATTAGCTACATTTGGAGTCATTCTGTATCAGAAGCCACACCACATCCAGAAGCCTGCCTCTCAACACCTACCTTTTGAGGCAGTCTAGATAGCATTAAGGGCTGCTCTAATATTGCCCATACTCACTTGTACTTTAACAAAGGCTGCTTGATGATGATCAACAAGTCTGAGTATCAGTTACCACAACCCTGCCACCAAGATCTTAGCCACTATTTTAATATCTTCACTGAGCAGTGAGGTTGGGTGATAGAGACTATCTACGGTTCCTTACCCAGTCTGGGTATCAGTGTGATCAGGGCTTCTGTCATCAAATGTGGAAGTTCTATTTTATCAAAGGATTCCAGCAATGCAGATTATGAACTGGTGATTGTAAATACATGAATCTGATTGGCTTAGAGCTCTTTGAAGCCGTGATAATATCTAGCTACATCATCACGGCTTCAAAAAGCTTCTGGCCACCAGCCTTTTCAACCACAACAAAGCTATCCGAGGACGAGTGGCAGCTACAGAACCCACTAAAACTGCAGTCAGTATGAGCAGTTCCTCACTCGCTTCCACGCAGTAGGAGTGTCAGCAACCGGGAAGAATTTTTTATTTTTTTTAAACAAAACGCCTGCCGGCTGAAACAACATAACGGGCGACTGCCGACTGCAGCATTCACAAAAGTACTCACTCCAAACAGATAAATACCGTGACGCCACCACGCAGCTCATTAACAGACGCTCACGAGGAGAAAACATTCTCGATATCACAATGGCCCTCCCAATTACAAAAAACTTGTTTATTAACCTCATCTTCTCCCTTAAAAATGAAGCATCACAGTTTTCCTTTACTCCAGGCATTCAATAATCACAACATCATTTGGGGTTGGGGGAGCAGATCACAGACCACAACGATCATTGTCCCTGTCAACATATTGGTGCTTGCAGCTGCACTCTTACATGAACTCCACTTGCAACATCGCCACCTGCTGCCCAAAGCCCTCCAGGAACTTTTTTTTAAAAAGATGTTCCTCCAACACTTTAAAAAGGGCATTAAAACATTTTAAAAGTTTCTTTTTAATTATTTTTCCTAACAAAACTGATAAACCAGTTCATAATAGCAATAAGGCACTTCAGGGTGTGGTATATCATAGGATATCGTCACTTCTTGGGCAGTTGGATGCACTCGGCCTGCGGCCTCATGCCCAACCACCCGGGGCATGATAATATCCCATGATATACCACACCCTGTCATGCCTTATTGCTTAAGTATAGTCAGGGAGCTAATACTGACATCAGAGTCTGATAGAACTCAGCAAGGTAACTATCAGGCCCTAGTGCTTTCCGCTTGGGTGTGACCTACTTTTGTCAGCCCTTCTGTGAGCAGTAAAGCTTTTTGCAAAATCCAAAGAAAGCATCAGCAATCTCTTTTTCTGAGTAGCAATCCAACCTGCTGTCATACAGATAGAACCTATGTGTTTAGCAGCTTGTTGAACCTTTGTGCAGTAGGCCTTAAGTCTGCTCACTTTCTCCCCCAACCCCCAGTATTCATGACCCATCCTCAACACTGCTTTCTGGGCAGCTGCAGAGGACAAGGAGTTAATTTTGTACCTTAACTTCAGCATTTCTCCATGCAATGAAGTGGAGTGAGACTGGAGGATGTTATATTCCTTCTCTTTCTGTTTCAGAGATTGCTCCAATTCCTTTACCTCCTTGTTATGCTGCTTCTTGGTATGAGATGCATAGCTTATGGTCCTATATCTTAGGTATGCTTTAAGTGTGCCCCATAGGATTTCCTTGGCCATGCCTAAGCAATGCCCCGGGTTTCATTGAGAGAGAAGAATAAGTCTCTCTCTCTTATTAACAAGACTCATAATTCTTTCTGAGAAAGGAGGAAGGTGTCCAAGGGCCAGCATGTAGGACTTTTTGCCTGTGACTCTATAGCTAGCATGAGATGCACAGGCCACAGGCATGATCCAATATTACAATGGGACCAACTGAAGTGTGTTGACCCTCATGCATTGCCTATGAGGGTAAAGGAAAAAAAATCAGTTCTGCTACTCATATTGTGGGGGGCTGAATGGTAGGTGAAATCTCGGCCTGTGGGATGGAGAGCTCTCCAAGGGTCAGTCACATTGTATTCTGTTGCTAGGGCACATAATGAACTCATAGCCTTAGTGCGGGCAAGGCTTTGCCCTCCAAACCTATCTATGAGAGGATCTCAGACTTCAGTGAAGTCACTGCCAAAAACTAGTTTGTCTCCTGATTCATATAATGTAACTATCTCCTGTACTAGTTCCAGGTAGAATGAATCTGATTCATTGTTGGGCCCATAAATATTACCCAACAAGAGAGAGACTCAGCATTGAGTAGATCCAGAACCAAATGATTTGATACCTTTTATTGGACCGACATAGCTGTAACAAAAAGAAGAAAGTGCTGTAGCTTTCAGACCAACAAGTCCTTCCTCGGATGCTTAATGACAGTTATTTAGAAAATATCATACTTTTAACACCCAGATCATGCAGAAAAAAAAAAACAGAGAAAATTCCCATTGGTTCAAAATACTTATTTAAAAAATAACAGAAGAAAATGTCAGAGAAGCTGAGCAGTACCAGCTGAAGGTGAACTGGTAGTACTCAGCTTCTCCGACATTTTCTTCTGTTATTTTTTAAACAAGTATTTTGAACCAATGGGAATTTTTCTGGGGTTTTTTATGCATAATCTGGGTGTTAAAAGTATGAGATTTTCTAAATAACTGTCATTAAGCTTCCGAGGAAGGACTTTGCTCTTTTTGTTACATCTGTGTTGGTCCAATAAAAGGTATCAAATCATTTGCTTCTGGATCTGTTCTTACAAGGACCAATATGGCAAAGACTAAATCTGTATGTCAGCATTGAGTAGGACGTCTGCTAACACCCACGCTCCGTCCTTGGAATGGGCTTGCTTAATCATCTGAAACTTCAGTCTGTTATGGAAGAGGATAGCAACTCCTCTGGCTTTGGTGGCATATGAGCATCCCACCACCATTCCCACCCATTCTCTAGGGAGTTTCTGAGTTTCTGCCACTGAAAGATGGGTCTCTTGAAGGAATGCTATATTACAGCATTCTTTTTTTATGTGCATGAGCACTTTCTTTCTTTTGACTGGGGAATTTAAGCTCTGGTAGTTCGAGGAAATAAAATGGTATTGTTAATGCCCCATCATATATATCAGTGAGCTTGGTGTCTTGGTATAGTGGTACTAGGAGGGGGCACTGCATTGACACATGTTGGCACAAAGGTTTTAAAGCAGTACTGGCTGCATCTGTAGGCTGCATCACCTCTCAGGAAGAAAGGTGTGGCATAAAGTTACAAATAGAAACATAGACGTTGACAGCAGATAAGGACCTCAAGACCCATCCAGTCCGCCCATTTCTTTTTCTACCTTATGAATGTGCCATAGGCCTTTGCTCTGTCAATGACCTATCTATTCATACTCATCTGTATTGCTCCCTTATGCCTATCCCATGCCTGTTTGAAGCCCTGCACTGTATTCATATCTACCACTTCCTGAGGTAGGCCGTTCCATGCATCCACCACCCTTTCTGTGAAAAAGAACTTCCTCACATTACCCCTTAATCAGCCTCCCTCTAATTTCATGCTGTGTCCTCTTGTCCTGCTATTTTTCATATATTGAAACATGTTAGACTCTTTCACCTTGTTAATGCCCTTAAGGTGTTTGAATGTTTCAATCATATCACCTCTCTCCCTCCTTTGCTCTAGGGTATACATATTGAGTTCAGTTAATCTGTCCTCATATGTTTTCTGATGCAGTCACTGCACCATTTTGGTTGCCCTTCTCTGGATTGCTTTAATTTGGTTAATGTCCTTGTGAAGGTGTGGCCTCCAGTACTGCATGCAGTACTCCAGATGGGGCCTAACCAGTGTCTTGTAAAGAGGGATTATTACCTCCCTCTTCAGACTTGTGATACCCCTACTAATACACCCCAACATCCCTCTAGCCTTACCTACTGCATTAGAGGTCTGCTTGGATGATTTCAGGTCATCGGTGATGATGACGCCCAAGTTTCTTTCTTCCCTTGTGACTGCCAGAAACTCCCCTCCCAGTCTATAGGTGGTTTCAGGGTTTCTCTTCCCTATGTGCATGATCTTGCACTTCTTTGCATTAAACCCCAGTTGCCACTCTTCTGACCATTTTGCTAGTTTATCCAGATCTCTTCTCTTTCTGCCCACCCCATCTGGATCATCTACTCTGTTGCAGATCTTGGTGTCATCTGCAAACAGACAAGCCTTACCCTCCAGTCCATCTGCAGTGTCACTGATAAAGATATTGAAGAGGACTGGCCCCAGGACTGATCCCTGAGGTACCCACTTGTGACTTGCATCTCTTCTGACTGTATACCATTTACCACCACTCTCTGTTTTCTGCCTGTCAACCAGTTTGCCACCCAGTTAACCAATGTCTGACCCACCTCAAGCCTACCCAGCTTATTAATCAATCTTCTATGTTGAACAGTATTGAAAGCTTTGCTGAAGTCAAGGTAGGCAACATCAACTGCTCTCCCTTGGTCCACCACTCTGGTTAACCAGTCAAAGAAATCTATAAGATTAGTTTGACAGGACCTTCCTTTTATAAACCCATGCTGTCTTGGATCCTGTGCTCCTATGGATTCCAGGTGTTGTACTATCCTTTCCTTAAGGAGTGTCTGCATAATCTTGCACACTACTGAGGTAAGACTGACTGATCTGTAGTTCCCTGTCTCCTCCCTACTACCACTCTTGTGGAGTGGGATCACATGAGCCCTTCTCCAGTCTTCTGAGACCTATCCTGTGCTCAGAGACTCACTAAACAGTTCTGATAATGGCTCTGCTAGTTCCACCCTTAGCTCCTTTACTACCCTGGGATGTATGCCATCAGGTCCCATTGCCTTGTCCACTATGAGCTTATCGAGCACTTGTAGGATCCTTTCTTTTGTGAAGGGATTAGTGCATACCTCCCTCCCCCTTGTGCCCATGGTGCAGAGCTGTGGGCCCTGCCCTACTTTCTCTTCAGTAAATACTGAGCAGAAGTATCTATTTAGGATATATGCTTTTACATGGTCTTCCTCCTCACATGCCCCCTTATCCCCTTTGATCTTAGCAATATCCCCTCTGGACTTTCTCCTTTCACTAATGTAGCTATAGAAAGTCTTGTCACCTTCTTTTACTGTTCATGCTAGTGTTTTCTCGGTTTGGGCCTTTGCCTGCCTTACTGCCTTCCCTGCTTCCCTTAGGGAAGTTTGGTATGCCTTCTATCTTCATCCTGCTGAGTTCCTTATATTTCCTAAAGGCCAGCCTTTTGGCTCTGACCTTTTCTGCTACTGTGTTTGAGAACCAAAATGGTTTCCTTCTCCTTTTGCACTTCCTTTTCTCACTAACACAATGGGATGTTGCTTCAAGTATTGCATCTTTAATGCTTGCCCAGTTTGCGTGTATCCCCTCACCTGTATTTCTTTTTGCCAGGGCTAGCTTAAGTCTGTTGGCCATCTTATCAAAGTCACTTCATCTGAAGTCCCATATTTTTGCCTTGGAATGGGATGATTTTGTTCTAGTGGCCAAATTGAACCATACCATGTGATGCACACTGGCCCCTAGGTGACCTTCTACCTGGAGATCTGTGATCATTTCCCTGCTAGTCAGTACTAGATCTAGGATAGGTCTGTCTCTTGTGGGTTGTTGTACCAGTTGTTTGAGGCCCTCCCCCTGCAGGGAATCCACCATGTATCTAGTTCTGGCAGATGTCCCTGCTGGTATTGACCAATCTGTATCTGGCATGTTGAAGTCTCCCATTATCAGAACCTCCCCTTTAGCTGTCATGTTTTGTATATCTTCTAACAGTAACATGTCTATGTCCTCCCCCTGGTCTGGAGGCGTGTACACAACCCTAGTTCATATGGCTGTCCCATTTCCTGTTTCCAGGGTGACCCACAGTTCTTCTGGCTCCTTATGTGTATTCTGAATTTCTGTAGCTTTGATATTTTCATTGACATAAAGGGTCACTCCACCCTCCCTCCTTTTTGCACCTCTTTCTCTTCTGAACAGTACATAGCCAGGTACTGAAGTCTCCCAAGTGTAGTTACTTGTAAACCATGTCTCACTAATGGCTACTATGTCCAGTTTAGCCTCTGTCATTATTGCCTGCTGGTCTGGGATCTTGTTCCCCAGACTGTGAGCATTTGTGTACATGATTTTTCATTGGTCAGATTTTGGTGTGTTAGTTGTTGGGCAAGGTCCAGCATTTCCCCTGTACATCACATGGGGAGCTGGACCTTTTTCTTTACCTGGTGATGCAAATGAACTACAAACATGCTGAACTCCTGTTTGACCACTAGCTGAGGGGGGAGGGGTGTTCTTCCCATTCGACATTTTGGGTGCTGCACCCCTCTCCTCATTTGCTAGTTTAAATATTCTGCAAAGACATCAAACTTCTGCCCTATTGCACTGACTACCTCCTTAGTCAGATGCAGTCCATTAAATTTAAGGAACTTTCGCTCCCAAAACTGTTGCTAGTTCCCCACAAATGTGTGTCGTTTTTCCTGGCACCAGCCCTTGAGCCACATGTTTAGTTCCTCTATCTCCCCTTCTCTGACCTTTCCTCCATCTGTCCCCTTCTCCCAGACTGGCAGGATCTCAGAGAAGTAGATGCAAGACAAAATGGATGATAGTTTGTCACCCAGCCTGGTTAGGTGTTCCTTGGTCTCCACAACTGACCGACTGGCGAGATCGTTAGTCCATATGTGTACCAGGACATCAATGTTTTCTCCTGCTTCCTGAACAATTTTAGCAATGCGGTCAGTGTCTCTCCACACTGATGTACCAGGAAGACATCTGACATTACCAAATTACCAAATGGTAAGCAACCTATCATCATTTGTCATAACAATCAAATCATTAGCTGATTTCTGAATCATTTTTACACAGCAGCAACAACTGTTGGGAACCTGCAAAAAATCAAACAAGACTGTGCAGGTTATAATTCTGTGTAGCCACTTTTGTTTATAGAGTGGTAAAGAATTTGTAACCTAAATGACTTTTGAATGCACTTATGCCGTTGACTCTGAGTTGAATGACTAGGAATATTGCAAGGTCCTTAGATTCCATCCCTCCAATCAAACTAGGTACGAGCACGAAGACTTTTTCATGGTATGCACCGTCAATTTTAAAAGAGCTTGCAGATTTGGTTACTGGAGCAAACAATGTAACACATTTCAGGTGTTTGTTTTATTCAAATATCTGTACTATAATAATAAGTGGCAATGTAAGTAACTGTAATTTTTACGTGTTGTAAGTCTTGTATTATATTGTAATTTTGTCAGGCATGGCTGAAAAAGGGCTGTGCCCAGATCACCTCCTGGTTAAAAATAAAAAAATTATAGAAGAACCTGCTAGAAATGTTAACAAATACCACAAATAATACACCAGAGTTTTGTTAGCTAAAGAATTCATGGTAACCACAAAATAATTAGCAACTAACTTAACAGGGAGATTCTAGCAGTAAAGCCAACAAAGGATACCAGTTAGGTACCCAATATCAGCTGATAGACTCTAACACTCGCTAAGGGAACATTAAAGGTACCTCAGCTGGGCACATGACCTCTCCTTAATGACACTGGCATGCCTACAAATATGCAAGGGGCGATGCAGTATGGGAGAGGGAAAGCATACACCCTCCTGGTTTTTGGTTTGCCAAATAGGTCTATAGCAACGTGATCAGGTGGACTGACTCTGAAGCCCGCTACAGCAGGACATGTCCCTGAGACTCTCAGAACAGTCTGCTAAAGTGAGGAGTAATAGTGCCAGAGTCAGGTTTTTTTTTTTGTTTGTTTTTTTATTTGCTAAGCCCAGGTCACTTGTGCAGCTCCAGGAAGGGTGCGGTTGTAGGGAATGGGTGTTTCTGGTCCTCTGCTGTCTTGCTGTGCTGGTGTGGATGACTGTAAAAGAAGATTAGTGTCTTTGCCCCCAGGAAGAGAATATCCAGCAAAACAGTGATTGCAAAATGTGCTAATCACCTCAACAGTATTAGTCATCCCTATCAGTGATATGTGGTCAGGCCAGGGCCTGACCTCTCAGAAGAGGGCTACAGGGGTATTCATTGCAAGGACATATGTATTCAATTCAATTTTATTTTTATTTTTAACCAGGAAATACACCATTGAGATACTCATTTGCAAGGTGGTCCTGGGGAAACACACACATAGTATACATAAAAGGAAAACACTACAGATTTATACAATAGTTCACACAATAGAGTGGGTAATACATAAGGTACAGTCAGATTACTCAGATTTTTACATGTCTACATAGGTTCAAGCAGCTAACTGCATAATACAATTGGAATGGAAGGAGGTAAGGGGGAAGGTAGAGCATGATCCATAAGGTGAGGTAGGAATAGTCGAAGATAAGTAGGATGGGGGGAGGGTATAAGGAATAGAGACTCAGGAAGTAGCAGGGCATGGACAGACAGGAGTGCAAAACAAAAGAAAGAAGGGGAGCAAGGAGAGCCAGGGGCAAATATAGTAGTATGTGCCATATAAAATATCAAAAGGGGGTGGGTGTATGGTATGAGATGGTAACAAGGGCTGCTGTGTGGCACTGTGACTGGGTCCCCAAGGCTGTATGTTGGCCTCCAGCCATTAACTATTACTGCAGCATATGGCATGCAGCTACTGAAGCATTGCACTTTGTACATCCTTGCCAGATTCCTGCATACAGGGGCATGAGTCATGGTGGCTGTAGTGTCCAGTCACAGGCTGCTGTTACCTGGAGAGCAAAACCACATGTGCATACATGCACCCACACTAAAACGTCCCTGCTGTATCCGGGCTAAATCTAAACCTCATGGTTCTCATCTGGTGCTGCACACAGGGACATCAGTTCCCAGGGGCAATGCAACATATCTTTGCTTTATTACTGAATTCATGTCCCATCACACTGAACTCTCTATAGAGTAACCATATGTGATTCCATTCCCTAGACAAGGCACTGAATACTTCTTGCAGTCAGGGTAAGTGGAACATGGGATTTTCAGAATCCCCAGAGAAGGATTGTAAATTAGTATTGATGCGTGGTGGAATTATGACGAATATCAAAATTATTATTTGCTCCAATTCCTTGTGTAAAGACTGGTAGCCATCACAGTTCTGATCAACCTTTCTAGAGCAGGGAATGAGGGAAGGCTTTGGGACTGGGAAAGGATGAGAGTAAGTGGCATGCTTCACCCATGTACTCTTGTCAGTCAAGATTGGTCTTAGAGCCATTGATTACTTTCTACACAGATATCTCACCTGTCCAATTCATTTTGAAAGCAGTGGAATTCGTATTACCAACAACTGTTTCACATTCAATGGTGATATATTTTTTCAAGAATGGGGTACAGCTAATGGGGCCACTATGGTCCTTTCTGTCTCTAACTTATACTTGGGTTGGTGGGGAAAGTTATTTATTTCAGTGATGCTAAAAATGGATTTTTAGGGCAGGTGGTTCACTGGCACTATTTTATTGATGATATATTGATAATCTGGAGTAGGTCTAGCTAGAGAATCAGCTGAAGCCTTCATCAATGAACTTAACAATAATAACCTCAATCTGTCTTTCAAAGCTAAAAGCTAACATCTATGCATCATAAATGGGATTCCTTGATTTAAAACTGAAGGCTAAACAGGGAGAAAAGATGACAACAGCTGGGTTTCATAAATCCACAGCTGACAACATCATACTGCATGCAGCCAGTGCTAACTCCCCACACCTTATTTCATGCATCTTGTGTGGCCAGTTCTTATGGCTTTACCATAATTATTCACTGGACGAAGAATTCTAGCAACAGTCCTTAGAGATGTACACAATGTTTCACGTCTGAGATTATTCTACTGTAGTACTGGATGAGGCCCTCAGTAAAGCAAGTCATGTAGAAAGGGGAATGTTACTAATACCTAAACAGAGGGATGCTAAAAATGAAGGACCGTTGACCTGTGTTTCTGAATTTAATCCATCGGTGCCAAAAGTTAAAAAAACTTATCCTCAGTAACTGTCCTCTGTTACAACACTGTGGCATTCCAGACCTGATTGACAGACCTCCCAGAGATACTTACAGCTGTGCTGCAAATTTAAAAGCTTTGGTTACATACAACCACCTTGTACCCACTAACAGTATCTGTCCAACTTGGATGTCACCATGCCCTCTGGGATTTTATGTGTGTAGCAACTGCATGGCTTGTAGTCATGGTCTAAGTGGGAAAGAGTTCATCTGAATTGAAGATTAAAGTAATTATAAGTGAGTCTGTGTCATGTTACAGAATTGTTATTGTATATGTCATAGTGTGCCCCTGTTCACGAATATATGTTGGGTGAACTATCAGCCAACAAGACACAGAATTCTTGAACATCTGTGGGATATAAGGTCTGGCAGTATGGAAACAGCAGTAGGAGAAATGTTTTGGAAGAGCACCATTAATATGCTACTTTGGCTAAATACAGTATTATTGAACATGTGCAGTAGAGATGCAGGGGGTGACAAAGTTCAGCTGCTTTTACAAAAGGAATCTAGATGGAATTTTAATCTGAGAGCACTGCAGCCAGTAGGATTAAACAAAGAAATTGACTATACTGTCTTTTTATCATCTAAGACAGTTTATCTAATAAAACAGTCTATAACTAGGGTTTAGTATTTTTCATTTATTTCCTTTTGGTTTCTCACAAACACGTCATTATCCCCATTCTCCTTCCTTCATGTAGCCACCTTTCTCTTTTACGTTCCCTAGTTTACCCTTCCCTCCTTTTCTCTCCATATTTGACCTCTTAAATGTAACTGTTGAAAAACTATGTATTATGTTCCTCGCTGTCTAGTGTAATGTCCCTGTGCTGTATGCTACCTCATGTATTATTCCATGTAATTCCCCGGGTCACCCCTGAAAAAAGGGACCTTCGGGGCCCAGCGGGTTTACCCAGTTATCAAAATTTAATAAATAAAATAAATAAATAAATATTTATTTGTAACCCATTAACCCCAATAAACCTAATACCTTTAAGTTTCTCCCATTATCCTACATATTTTGTTTTTATTTTATTATATATTTTCCTTTTTTCTTGTCTTTTATTTATGAATTTATACTGGAAATACCGGGTTTGGTTTTATAAAGCTGTTTTAACTATACTGTGGTGGTTTACCTTTTATCTCTATGAGGACTCTATGAATATTTATGAATATTTTACTTCCAGCCACAAGTATGGACATTTTGATATGGAACTCTGAGTGAATTAAAAATGTGCTAATTGTTATACATTAATGAACTGAATGTTCTCACACCAAAAATGTTGTTTTCACAAATTTCTAAGCACTTATATATTTTTGCGTATTAGTGTTATTATAAGTTTTTATTTATTTGGTGGAGGTTTGCTTGTGTAACAGCTACAGTACAGGACATATTTAACATTAGAATGAGATGGCTGTAATAGGGAGCAGATCCAGTTAGATGCACTTGCTTAAGAAATGTAATGAATATGTATGAGGCGTTCCCTTTGAATGCTGGGACAATCGTTGCTATGACTAAGCCACATCCCCTGATGAAGAGGCAGCACACTTTGAAGCACTGGAGTTACAGGGCAGCCACAACCTTCTGTAGATATGCCAATAATTAAATAGTTTTTCAGCAGCAAATGCAGCTTTGTGTGCGATGATTTTCTTTCTGTAGTTCAGATTGGTGTTGTCACCTTCGGGAGCTTGAAAAAGCTGCAGATGCGTGCTATTGATTTTGGAGGGAGGACCAGTGCTTGATGTCAGGGAGAATATCAGGGTAATTGCTGTATCCGATCCTTACCATTCTGCATCATCATGAATGGATATAGGCACAGCCTCCTTGTGATAGGCTGTAGTGCTATCCAGAGTGACATATCAATCATTAATATATGTATGAGGTCAGTCAGTTACTGCACTGCTGTTTCAACCATGAACATGACTTAAAGAACAAATGCAAAATTTAGGTGAGTGACGTTTGGGGTGGAGGGTGACGCACGCAAGGCAGCGACATAGGAAGACAGAATTATGTCTCTTAGATAAGTCTTACAAGCAGGGTTTGCTTACCAACACAGCATTTAACAGTGCAGTAATTGGGTATCTGCAGCAAACAGTTTATCTTTTGAATAGTTCATATATAACAGCTCGTGAGTTGTTCAAGGGTCTCTGTTGGAGTGGCTGATCAGGCCCCCGTACCACAGGTTGCTGTCTCATTGTTCTTGGGCTATGTCAGCCCACAATGCCAGAGCAGATTGCTTGGATTCTGGCACTGATGCTGGTTTGGGGGCTGGATATGCTGGGTTAGTTTGTGGTGGTAGTTTAGGAAGAGCTGACTGTTCTGGGGGTGATGATGAGCTGCAGAGAAGTCATTAGCTGAAACTTGGGATTCCTGGCTCCTACTGTGAAATGAGGCTTCCATGGAGGGATGTGAGCCTATGGGGCCAACTTAACCTGATGTGGACTTTCCTCTTCCTCCCCTGTTTTTTTCTGCCACTGTTCAGGTGGAGCTGTGCTTGTTGATGGGGCAGGAGAATAAACAGAAGTGTCCATCTGAGTATCTTCTGTGTCACGGTTCTCTGTAGTGCTCTTCCCTATGTTTCTTTTGGCTATTGCTTGTGATGGTCCCAGGCTTCCTAAGTCCTCTGTACAAAGGCTGCTGCCTCAGATGGCTCACTGAAGTCATGAAGGACTCCATTTCTCTCAACCTTAAATACAGTTGGGCATGTCATTTTATACCTAACTCCCAACTTTTGAAGTCAGCGTTGTACCTCTGTGAAGGCTGTTCTTTTCCTATTTGTCTTTACAAAATAGTCCTGATAGACAGAAACTCAGTGCTTGTGCCATACAATCAGGTCTTTTCTCTCTGGCAAGGTGAAGCCGCCACTTCTTCATGAATACCAGAGGAAAAGATCTAGGAATGGCCTGGGTTTGTCACCAGGCTTAGGGTGAGGTGCCCCACCTGCACACATTTCTATGTGATTAGGAAGGAGGTTGCTAAACTCCAGGCCAAGTTGACTGGGATATGGTCGATTTCTTCCCCCACCCAGGGGGCACCAAGTCTGCCACCATTGCCTCACAGGATGCCAGGAAGGAGGAACAGCTAGACTGTGGTGGGCTTGGAAAGGGTGAGGGTGGTGGATTAAAGGCACATTCCTCAATTGATACCTCTATGCAATTCCTATGCCTCTCTGGCAAGGCCAGATTGCCAGGAAGAGGCACCGATGGTAGAGGCCAGGGAGGAGGTGGGGGTCCTCCATAGCGGATCTCCCAAGGTGGGTGGAAAAGGACCCCAGAGGAGGAGGAGGAGGAGGAAGCAACTTCTGGTGGGCAACTCAATTGTGAGGGGGATAGATTTGGGAATAGGAAAGAGAGGGGAGAGGGAGGTTAGGTGCATGTGTAGTGCCAGGACCTGGAGGGATGGTAAACAGATCCTACGGATCGCTACTGCAGCAGTACAGGAGTGAGAGCTGGATGTTATTGTCCATCTGGGGACTAATGACCTAGCTAGGGACAGGACTGAGATAGTGCAGGGGGAGTTTAGGGAGCTGGGAAGGGGGCTTAGGTAGCACACTCAGTGGTTTTCACGTAGGTGCTGCCTGTCTATAACAGGGTGAAGAAAGAAACATAGAAACATAGAAGTTGATGGCAGATAAGGACCACAAGGCCCATTCAGTCTGCCCATTTCTTTTTCTACCTTATGAATGTGCCATAGGCCTTTGCTCTGTCAATGGCCTATCTATTCATACTCATCTGTATTGCTCACTTATGCCTGTCCCATGCCTGTTTGAAGCCCTGCACTGTATTCATATCCACCACTTCCCGAGGTAGGCCGTTCCATGCATCCACCACCCTTTCTGTGAAAAAGTACTTCCTCACATTACCCCTTAATCGGCCTCCCTCTAATCCCATGCTGTGTCCTCTTGTTGTGCTATTTTTCTTATATTGAAACATGTTAGACTCTTTCGTCTTGTTAATGCCCTTAAGGTGTTTGAATGTTTCAATCATATCACCTCTCTCCCTCCTTTGCTCTAGGGTATACATATTGAGTTCTCTGAACTGCCTCAATTTGGTTAATGTCCTTATGAAGGTGTGGCCTCCAGTACTGCACACAGTACTCCAGATGGGGCCTAACCAGTGTCTTGTAAAGAGGGATTGTTACCTCCCTCTTCAGACCTGTGATACCCTTACTAATACACCCCAACATCCATCTAGCCTTACCTACTGCATTAGAGGTCTGCTTGGATGATTTCAGGTCATCGGTGATGATGATGCCAAAGTCTCTTTCTTTCCTTGTGACTGCCAGCAACTCCCCTCTGAGCCTATAGGTGGCTTCAGGGTTTCTCTTTCCTCTATGCATGATCTTGCACTTCTTTGCATTAAACCCCAGTTGCCATTCTTCTGACCATTTTGCTAGTTTATCCAGATCTCTTCTCATTCTGCCCACCCCATCTGGATCATCTACTCTGTTGCAGATCTTGTTGTCATCTGCAAACAGACAAACCTTACCCACCAGTCCATCTACAATGTCACTGATGAAGATATTGAAGAGAACTGGCCCCAGGACTGATCCTTGAGGTACCCCACTTGTGACTTGCATCTCTTCTGACTATATACCGTTTACCACCACTCTCTGTTTTCTGCCCGTCAACCAGTTTGCCACCCAGTTGACCAATGTCTGATCCACCATGAGCCTACCCAGCTTATTAATCAATCTTCTATGTGGAACAGTATCGAAAGCTTTGCTGAAGTCAAGGTAGGCAACATCAACTGCTCCCCTTGGTCCACCACTCTGGTTACCCAGTCAAATAAATCTATGAGATTAGTTTGAAAGGACCTTCCTTTTGTAAACCCATGCTGTCTTGGATCCTGTACTCCTATGGATTCCAGGTGTTGCACTATCCTTTCCTTGAGGAGTGTCTCCATAATCTTGCCCACTACTGAGGTAAGAGATTTCTGCACCTCTGCACCAGGAGCTTCAACCCATGGCTGAAGGAATGGTACAGAGAAGAGGGGATTTGACTACACTGGGGACAGAGGATCCACCTGGAAAGATAAAGGCCTATACAAGGGTGGTGGCCTGAATCCTTCTGGGAGGGGAACCACAGTCCTTGGTGGACAGTTCACATGTTACTTTGATGAACATTTAAACTAGCAGCAGAGGGTGGCAAAAGAGATTGGGGAGGCTGCTCCCCCATAGGTTGAATTAGAGAGCAGGGAGAAACCAAGAGGAGTAAATCCCCTGAGAAGTAGATTAATGGAGGAGTGGAAAGAACGAAGGGGATAGGAGTGGGTGCATTAAGAAGAGAAAGGGGAAGGAGGGAAAGCAAACAGGAAAAAGGGGGTTTAACAAACGGAGTGATAACAAAATCTGTAAAGCCATATGTGTGAATGCTAGAAATCTAGGAAATAAGATTCCAGACCATGAGACAACAGTGGCAGAGACTGTCCTGTATATTGTGGCCATTGCTGAGTCATGGTGTACTGAAAATCATGACTGGAACATGGCCATACCAGGCTATACCCAATTCAGGAAGGACAGAGTGAGAAGGAAAGGAGGGGTGTGATACTTTATGTGAGGGAGGACATTAAAAACACCTAGATACAAGGGGGGGGCAGAGGTATGTGGGTCACAGTAGAGATGGAGAATGAAGCCTCAGTTCACACTAGTGTGATCTAGATACCTTCAGCACAGAGGGAGGAGTTAAATAAGATACTAATGGAAGCTATTAGCAAGATGGCAGAAAATGGCAGGTGCTGTTGGTGGGGAACTTCAATCTGCCAGATGCAGATTGCAGCCTCCCAGCTACAGCTTCAGCTAGAGTAGGGAAATCTTGGACTCCTTGCAGGGGTGTTCCTCAGGTAACTAGTCAGTGAACTCATTTGGGATGGGGCAATACTGGATCTGCTACACACCAACAGGGACAATGTTGCAGATGTCAAATTGAGGGGCCACCTGGGGGCCAGAGTCACCATACAGTGTGGTTCAATATAAGAACAGCTGTGGAATCCAATCACACAATGATGAGGATCATGGACTTCAGGAGGACAGAATTTAAAAAGATTGGTGAATGCCTCAGGGATGACCTGGTAGGGGAAGGATGAACTCGGAGGGGTGGAGAAACAGTGGGTCAAAACTAAAAAGGGCCATAGTGAAGGCAACAGTCCTCTGTGTCAAGCAAGGGAGCTGGGGGTGGAAGAACTGCTGGTGAGGAGTGACCACCATTCAGTGTGGTTCACGTTAAAAATGGGTAAGGAGGGAGTGGAAACAGGTACGAGAGTGTTGGACTTCAGGAAGGACAACTTTGGGAAGATGGGGAGGTAGTTAAAGAGTAAATAGCCAGAATCCAAACTAATATGGACACTCTCCAGAGGTGGGAGGTCATAAAACTGGGGACTGAGGAGGCAACCAAAACCTGCATTAGGGTCCAGAGTAAGAGAGCTAGGGCCAAGAAATCCAGTGGTTGACCAAGTGGGTCATGGCAAAAGTAAGAAATAAAAGAGCCACTTTAGGAGGTTCAAAAAAAACTGGGAGGGGGAGGACAAAGAGGATTACCTGAAGGAATCAAAGGAGGTGACAAAGGCAGTAAGGGCAGCCAAGGCATCTAAGGAGCTTAGGCTGGCGCAAGGCATCAAGAAGGGGGAGAAGGAATTCTTCAGGTACATCAGGGAGAAAAGGAGTTGTAGGGACAAAATAGTAAGGATTAAGGAAGGGGTGGGTGGATTAAGAGGGATGGGGTGGGTGGAAACCGGGGCAGAGCAGGCAGAAGCACTTGATGAATACTTCTGCTCAGTGTTTACTAAGGAGAAAGGAGGGGCGCTACCAAGGGTGGGTATAAAGTCAGGCTGGGGGGGAGGAAGTGACAGATGGGGGAGTCACAGAGGGCAGGACACTGGAGGGTCTCAGGGCACTGAGGGTGGACAAGGCACCAGAGCCGGATGGCATTCACCACAGGGTACCGAGAGAGCAGGCAGAAATCCTGGGAGGGCCTTTGGCAGACCTATTCAATGCCTTCCTAGTCTCAGGGAGTGTACCTCAGGACTGGAGGATGGCTCATCTGGTACCCCTCCATAAAAGCGGTCCCAAAGACAAACCAAGAAACTACAGGCCGGTAAGCCTCACATCCATTGTGGGGAAACCGATGGAGACAAACCTGAAGGAGAGGCTAGTGTCCCTTCTGGAGACCAATGGGCTGCAGAACATTAGGCAGCATGGGTTTGTCAGGGGCAAATCATGTCAGACCAACCTGGTGGATTGCTATGACTGGGTAACTAGATAGTTGGACAAGAGCCATGCAGTGGATGTCCTGTTTCTGGACTTCAGTAAGGCATTTGACTAGGTTCCGCATGGGAGGCTGGGTAGTAAACTGGCAGGTATAGGTGCAGGGGTGAAAATGGTGAGATGGGTAGTAAACTGGTTACAGGGAAGGCAGCAGAGGTTGGTGGTGGGAGGGGAGCTCCCATCTCTGAGGGCAGTGACAAGTGGAATAGTGCAGGGCTCAGTACTGGGACTAGTGTTGTTTGTGTTGTTCATATTAGACATCTCAATGGGCATCAAAAGCAAGCTCAGTTTGTTTGCAGATGACACCAAGATGGGAGCAGTAGTGGATGACCTAGGATAGTGGCATGGGTTGCAGGATGATCTGTCAAAATTGGAGACCTGGTCGGATACCTGGCAGTTGGGGTTCAATGCCAAAAGTGCAAGGTGCTACATTTATGGGCAAAAACACAAGAAGGAGCTACCAGCTGGGTGGGGTCAGCTAACCATGACAGAGGAGAAGGATCTGGGGGTGATTATAACGGGCTCAAGGAAAAACTCAGCATAATGCAGGAAGGCAGCTGCAAAGGCCAACAAAATGCTGGGTTGTATTGCCAGGGGTATACCTTCAAGGAGAGGGGAGGAGATCCTTCTGTTGTATAGGTCACTAGTTAGCCAACACCTGGAGTACTGTGTGTACTACTGGCGCCCATTCCTGAAGAGGAACATTAGGTTACTGGAGGGGATGCAGCACAGGGCAACAAAGATGATCCAGGGACTAGGGGATGAACCCCATGTCAGCAGACTGAGGGAGCTGAACATGTATTCACTGGAGGAGAGGAGAGACGGGAGGATATGATTGAGTAGCCACACCCCCTGACGAAGGCTATACGCCGAAGCACTGGGGTTTGGGTGAGAGCCCAAGTCTCCTTCAAATAAATTACATTTTGTTGATATTTTTTGTTGGTTTTTCTTTTCTTGCTGGAGTGCAGTGTGCCTGGAATCAATGTACTTTGGACTTGCAGTCTTACACACAGCACCCGCCCCCTTGTTGATTCACAACAGCAGTTTGTGGATTTCGGAATATGATTGAAACCTTCAAGTACATGAAGGGAATAAACAAAACAGGCATGGAGGGACTATTCAAGTTAAAGTGGGGGTATGGACACTTGAGGTCATGATCTCAGATTGGAGTGAGGAAGGTTCAGGAAGGAAATGAGAAGACACTTTTTTTACGGAAAGAGTGGTGTCTGGGTGGAACATGTTGCCTGCAGAAATGGTATCCTGTAGAACAGTGGACTGCTTCAAAAGGGGATGGTATAGGGTAAGATGGAGGGTCAGGGGAGGGAGGGTCAGTTGCTGTATAAGGTTTGTTAACTGCACACTCGAGCAGACTCGATATACCAGAAGGCCTTTATCTGCTGGCAAATTCGTATGTTTGTATGTAAAAGAAAGAGGGAAAAAAAACTGCTATGGTTCTTGAAAGAGGTGGCAAAAAAGGAAAATGCTAAGAGGGTAGCATTCAGAAGGTACAAGGAGATGCAGAGGGAGGAGGAGGATGGGGAGATGTATCAGTGGAAACAGAGGGAAGCGGGGGGATACCAGTAAAGAGCACAAAGGTACAAACTGAATGAATAGTCAAGGCAGTAACAACATGGGGCAAGACATTTTTTAGGTATATAAGGGAAAAAAGGAAGACCAAGAGTGGGATTGTAAGGTTAAGAAAGGAAGGGATACTGTGCAGAGGGGGAATAGAAAAAGGCAGTTAATCTAAACAAATACATTTATTCAGTGTTTACATGGGAAAAAGATGGGGTCGGACCACAAAAATGCAGTGGGAGCATTGGAGGAAGGGAGGTGTATAATGGTCCATTTTCAGAGGAAAGAGTCATAAATGGAACTGAAAAATTGAAAGTGGATAAAGCAATGGGTCAGATGGGGTCTACCCAAGGGTATTGAGGGATCCCAGGGAGGTATTTGCTGCACCTCTGGCAGCCCTATTTAGCAGCTAATTGAAAACAGGAATGGTCCTGGACAACTGGAGGATAGCAGATATAGTCGCACTTCACAAAAGTGATAGCAGGGAAGAGGCTGCTAATTACGTACTAGTCAGCCTGACTTTGGTGGTGGGACAGTTAGTGGAATTACTGCTGAAAGAAGGATTGTGAAATATTTGAATCCTGTGGGTTACAGGACCCAAGCCAGCATGAATTCACAGTTGAGCGGTCATGCCAAATAAATGCGATAGAGTTCTTTGGGTGGCCAAGGAATTAGGTCAGAGTGGAGCGGTGGACATAGCCTACCTATATTTCTGTAAGGTGTTCGACACCATTCCACATAGAAGATTAGTAAGCAAGCTGGATAGCTTAGGAGTAGATCCAGAGGTGCTAAATTGGGTAATAGATTGGTTAAGGGATAGGTGGCCGAGGGTGATGATAAACAGAGGGTGATTAGCGGGGTGACTCAGGGATCAGTGCCGGGACCAATTTCTTTAGTGTCTTTATTAGTGATATTACAGAGGAGCTGGATGTGAAAGTCTGCCTCTTTGCAGATGACACCAAACTCTGCAAGAGGGTAAGCACTCCAGCGGATGGAAAGGATGAGCAGCAACCTGAGAAAATGTGAGGGGTGGTCAAGGGTACGGCAGCTGGGTTTCAATGCAAGAAAGTACAAAATAATGCACTTGGTGCATAGAAACCAAGGGGCAGGGTACAAAATGGGGTGGGGGTACTGGCAAATGTAACGCTTGGCCAGCTGGTAATGATTGTTGTATGCTATCTGTAATATAAAAATATAGCCTGTGCTTATGGGTGCCCCCCCCCAGTTTCAGAGAAGCTACAGGATATAGTAACCTGAAACCCAGGGGCAGGGTACAAAATGGGGTGGGGGTACTGGCAAATGTGACGCTTGGCCAGCTGGTTATGATTGTTGTATGCTATCTGTAATATAAAAATATAGCCTGTGCTTATGGGGGCCCCCCCCCCCGGTTTCAGAGAAGCTACAGGATATAGTAACCTGAAACCAGGGGGTAATTAAAAGACCAGAGAGACTTAATTAAGGGTCTCCTGTTTTTCTGTCTTAATTAGAACTGACCCAGCTGCCAGGATATAGAGCTCATAAAGTTTTAATATACCAGTAGGAAAACATGTTATACCACCATGGTGCTAATAGTTATAAAATCCTTTAATATGCCTTGGGAATAGGAACTACTCAAGATCAAAGAGAAAATGTTAATTAAGGAGTCATATTTGGGAAATGAGTTTTTGCTGATGTCACCTTATTTAATATAGCTCCTGATAGGATATCCTGTTTGTATATTTTTTATATTCAACAAGGAGGACCTAAATGACTCACAAAAGGGGTGTGTGAGAGAGACAGTTTAAATTAGGACTTGTATCTGATCTTTGTGACATATCTTTTGGGCTCTTAAGAAACAAGATCTAACTATAAGCACTATAGAGGCAATACATTAGATAGAAAAAGTCTAACTGTATTGTGGTAGGAGTTTTTATTTGTACTTTTCCTTGTTTTCTTTTAAGTGATTGTATGCTCTTTGATATATCATTCTGTGTTTTCATTTTTGATGTTTTTATTATCTTTAAGTAAAGTACCCTTTATTTTGAAAGACTGCCTGGGTCTGCCAGTTCTCTTTTTGCATGTGATATATAGAGGGTTAAGACTGATAAAAACTGTTCCGAAGCTTGATGGTGTTACTAAACTGGGAACAGGTAAGAATATACCTAAGGTCTTTTATAGAGTTTTAAGGGTTCATTTTGGAAGCCTGGCTGGGTGCCCACTGGCATAAGATTGTATCGCAGTCCCCGAAGAGGGTACGAATCTGTGCCTGTACATTGGGTACACTAGCATAAGGTTCACAGTTTGAATCCCCCCAGAACTTGAGACTAAAGGTGATTCAGACCCACAAGCAGATGGGAGTGTTACCTTGTCTATTACCTGTTCACACTCTCGCTCTCTGAAGTTGGCACTTTGGGAGCAGAGGGCCTGAACTGCTGCGTGCATTTGTGACAGCAACCACCAAGCAGGAGAGAGATGTGGGAGTGATCATATCGGATGACCTAAAGGTGACCAGGCAGTGTGACAAGGCAGTTGGGAGGGTGAGTGGGATGCTGGGGTGCATAGGGAGGGGTATCACCAGCAGAAAGAGGGAGGTGGTGTTGCCTCTGTATAGATCACTGGTAATAACCCACCTAGAGTCCTGTGTTTAGTTCTGGAGACCACATCTCAGAAAGAACACAGAAAGAATGGAAGTGATCCAGAAGAGGACAACTAAAATGGTGCATGGTCTTCGTCAGAAGCCCTACAAGGAGAGATTAAAGGACCTAAATATGAGGTGGTGAGGGTGAAAACAGTGCTAGAGTTCAAGACTGCATGGGATAGGCATGAGGGAATCTTAGGGAAAGTGAAGGGGTGAGTGAATGGTCTGGAGATCAAGTAGGATCTATGGCGATACTACAGGCAGGGAATAATGGGCAGACTAGGTGGGCCAAGAGGTCCTTATTCACCCGCAAATTCTATGTTTCTATGTTTCAGGGAGCGGTGTGCCTTCTGGGTTTCCAGAGAGCAGTTTTTTTTAATTTAAAGAGGTTGAAAAGAAATTGTTGGACAAAGTTCTTCATATTCTTGCCCTCATCGCCTTCTGAGACCCAACAATACGGAGGTCATTTGCTGCCCCTGCCATTCCAGTTCATCTAGTTTAGCACAGAAACATAGACAATGATGAAAGGAAAAGACCACTGGTCCATTTAGTCTACCCATAAACCTTAACAAACCTGGTGCTTATTGTCTATAAAGAATTCTAACCCACACTGTCCACCCCCATTCTTCCCACCCCATTGCTATTACCCTGAGCAACCACTGACTCCCTCATTGAGTCCCAGCTGTGTTTGAAACCACTGAGAGTTTTGGCATCCACCACATCAACTGGCAGGTTGTTTCAAGGTTTCTGTACCCTTTTTGTAAAATTAAACTTTCTCTCTTAACTTCTGAATCTCCTTCATCAGTTTCAACTCATGTCCCAATGTTCTTGATCCACACTTATGCTAAATAGTTTCTCACAGTTTACCTTGTTCATTCCTTTCAGGAACATGAAGGTCTCTATCATATCTCCCCTTTTTTGTCTGACCTCCAGCAAGTATGTGTTCAACTCCTTGAGCCAATCCTCATAAAATTAACCTTTCTACCCCTGAATCATTTTGATCAGCCTACATTGCACTGTCTCCAGCCTGTCCTTATATTTCTTTAGGCGAGGACTCTACAGCTGGGCATAGTATGCCAGGTGGGGTCTCACCAGTGATCTATAGAGAGGTGGTATTCTATGAATAGAGTGACTCAATTACAATGAGTCAGTTTGGGCAACGTGAAAATAGTGAGTTCGAAATGGGCTGGGCTATTAACAGCACATTCTAAGTTTAGTGCTTTTGTTGTTGTAGGGAGTCAGTAGGGAGTAGGTATTATTTGGAGAATACAGGAAGTTGTTCATCTGGCCATGTCTGGGCTGACAGTCTGGTGTAGTGGTTACAGTTACCACTTGTGTGGCTGGTGGACCTGGGTTCGTGATTGGCTGTGTTGAATTGTTTTGTTGTTGTTGTTTAATTGTATTTGGGGGGGGTTGTTTACCTCCTGTTCCATCCACCTGCTCTTCCAACTTTGTTCCCCTTCACCCCCAGGTTGCCACCCCAATGTTCTTCCCTTTCTGACCTGTGTCCCCCCTTGGAGTAGCCCCCCTTCCCAAGTTGTTCCCTATCCCTCATTGTCATCCTCCCTGGCGATGGTTATCATAATATTGGGGGGTGCAGGGGGCAAAGCCCTCCATAAAAAAGCAAGTGTAGCAGCACCAATTTTGGAACATGTTGTAGTGCTCTGCACTGTTTAGCTTGGTGCTGTTTTTTGCTGCTGTTTTTTGTCAGCACCATTTTGTTGGCGCCGTTATCGTATAGAACCAGAGAGGTTATGTATTAACGCTATAACTGTTAGTTCATTAATACAATCAATGTCTTACTGTTGTAAATTCAAGGGAGTTTTCCTGGCCAGGAAGATTGTTATGTCACTTCATATGTTTGATGTTATGTGGTTTATGTACACAAAAGAGGAAAATGTGCTAAAAATTAAAAAAGATCCCGGTCCCTGGATCTAGACAGAAGGGACTGGAAAACAAACACTAGGCACATTCTCTGTTTGGTGCCTCATCCTTAGATCCTGACATCTTGGTGAATTGGCATCCTGTCTTGAATCTTCCCTTTTTGGGGAAGGTTCTTGAGAAGGTAGTCACAGAACAGCTGGAGAGTTGACTCATGGACTTTCAGATTTTCAAGTCACTCCAGTCTGGGTTCAGGGCAAGACACAGTACAGAGACCACATTAGTACAGGTGCCGAATGACTTGCTCAGGACAAGGGATAGAGGAGAGCAATCGATTCTTGTTCTCCTCAATCTCTCCTCAGCATTTGACGTTGGGGATAATGGGGTGCTGTTGGACAGGCTATGGGAATATGTTGGACTTATCGGCAAGGTCATCAGCTGGTTAAAGTCCTTTTTCCATGGCAGGTCCCAAAGGGTGATTTGGGGGAATTATTCCTCAAGCCTAATCCTGTCCTGTGGAGTACCCCAAGGCTCTGTCCTCTCCCCCATGTTATTCGCAGTGTACATGCTGCCCCTGGGTGAGGTCATAAGGCAGTATAGGCTGGATTGTCATTGTTATGGTGATAATACCCACCTCTACATGTCCTTTGCACCCAGAAGATCAGATGCAGTCAACACGCTTAATAAGTGCCTGTCTGAGATCCAGGCATGGATGTCAAGGAACTGGTTGGGGCTCAACCAAGGGAAGACCAAAGTATTGGTAGTTGAGCCGGGTCTGAGTGGAGGAGTGGGTGCCTCCGGGGTGGGCCTGGGTCAAATTATAGTCTTAAACAGGCTGGAGGCATCCACAGATTTGAGACTTTGGGCATATTCCTTGAAGCTCAGTGTCGACTGCTGTCCGTGTTGGGTTTTATCATCTCTGGAATATTGCCTGAATCAATCCTCTTGTCCCCCTAGATGGCCTGGCCATTCTGATACATGCATTTGTCACTTCAAAGCTCAACTATTGCAATGCTTTCTACCTTGGGGTCAGTTGAGGTGTGATGCAGTGCCTGCAACTGCTGCAGAATGCTGTGACCCGGTTTTGGACGGGACTCTCCAGGTCCTGTCATATTACGCTGGTGCTGTGTGAACTGCATTGGCTGCCAGTGCGCTGGTGCATCTCTTTCAAGATAGGTCTATTGACCTATAAGGCCCTACATGGGCTGGGTCCAAGTTACCTGAGTGAGCTTCTGCATCTCTACACCCCAGGATGTCTTCTCCAATCTGCAGAGGAGAGCCTCCTAGAAGTACCTAGAGTGAAATTTAGATCTTCCGGGGACTGGGCATTTGAAGTGGCTGCTCCGATCCTTTGGAATTCACTGCTGAGGTACCTCCAGGAGGCTCCCTCATCCATTTTTAAAAAGCATCAGAAAACGTTTTTGTTTATTCAGGCATTTGGGGACTAACTGGTTAATTACAACTGAATATTGTCGGTTTAACTGCTGATTGCAACATATGCATCTATGTATATGTTATATTTGTCTTGTTTATTTAAATGAGGTGTGGTGGTATTGTTTTTATGTAATACCTTGTAAGGGCACCCTGAGCCTGAAGTGCGCCCAAAACATAATCAATTACTACCACCACTACTACTATGCCACACAAAGACTGACATCAGTGGAGTAGAAGCACACATGCCAGGGGCTTCACTCCAGTGCTCTCTACTCACAGACCCTGCTGGTAGCTATGACTTGCAGACCCATTACACCACCTTTGAAATAAGCTAAAGGAACAATAGCCCACTGGGGCTAAAACAAAGCCCCTGGGGCCAGTACACTTAAGGGACAGAAATATAAATAAAATAAAGGACTTCGAAAGCACAAGGCTCCATCAGGATATGGGCATTGCCATCTTGGCACCCTTAGACCCCAGCCACACTGTCAACTAGAGGGCTAGAAGGCCTGGAAGAGAGAAGAAGGGATTATGGGGTCCAGTGATGTCAGAGACCTTTCCTAATGGACTGGAGGCCTCAGGGAGCTAATCAAATGGCAGAGGAACTGACAGACAACATTCCTGACAAATCAAACACTGACTTGAAAGAAAGGCATTTCAGGGCTCAGGAAGAGCTCATGGCAGTCTGAGAGGGGCACTGACGGGTGCATACTTGTTGGTGGTAGTAATGAGCTAGGGGCCTAACCAAGTCAAAAATCCTGTAAGCCCTCACTAGTAGTAGAGTAAGAGGGTACCAAAAAGTTTGGAGTCAGAATTGCTTAAAGGAAAACTCCATGTTAAAATCAGAAAAATATATGTAGTAGTCATTTTTTCTGTGTTCTAACCAGTTCTCAGTGTTTTCTTTTCCTCTGGCTGTGACAGATGTTTTTCTAACTCTCCCAAACTGTTTCATTGCCCTTGGAGGTTGTCATTCTGGTTTCTTTTATGGCCTCTTATCCCAGATAGTCTTCCCAAAGTGTCCTTTGGTGTGATGTCTAATAGCCCCAGCAGGAAGCCAGTGTCTTGTTACAGAGTCTGTCACAGCTCAGGCACAGACAAAATACTTCTTCCAGAGAAATGACACTGCTAGATTTTGGATAAGTGTAATCATTATTATTTTTGGATATCACTACCTTGTCCTGCTATGTTCTGCTGTGTGTGTGTGTGTGTGTGTGTGTGTGTGTGTGTGTGTGTGTTTGAATTGTGTCGCTGTTTACTCTATTCCTCTCAGTCACTATCAGTTTTTGCTAAGTAGCAAAAATTGAACACCACCTTATAGGTTGTAACATAGCAGGACAAGGTACTAATATCAAAAAATAATAATGACTACACTCACCCAAAATCTAGCAGTGTGACTTCTCTGAAATAAGTATTATCTTTATGGCTGAGCTGTGACAGACCCTGCTACATCTAAGGGCATAGCTACATCACTGTCACATGAGCCAGGGTGCATCGTAGGAGAAAGAAAGCCAATAAACCTATTTGTGATGGAGATCCCCAGGGGTCATAAAACTACCATACAGCTAGCAGGCTAATTTAGGAAAAACTCTTAATAGCAGACAGAGGGAAGGACACACTAGGACTTGACATACATATCAAAACACTCTACATATGTTTTTGCACATTCTGGGTGGACTTCTCCTTTAAAACATCTTAGTCTAGGGCACTGGAAAAACAATTGCCTTATTGAAAATACTTTTGTCAACTTACTCAGCTTTTGTAATCAGAAACAATCCACATATTGTTATTAAAAATCCATTATTTTTCAACAGTAATACATAGGTTATTCATGATATTCAAAACAGGACAGGGTCAGGAATTGTGGTTTTTGAAGAGGTGTGAGAAAAGACAGGAAGCCAAAAATAACTAGAAAGTGCAAGCCATGCAACAGTAACACCAAATATTCCATATTTTTTTCTAAAGCATATCAGTTTTTGTTGCCTGGATTTTCAATTTATGTTGAGTACCAAAAGGTTTTAAAGTAGCCTTCCTGCTGTCATTGGAAAAATCTCACTAGCGTCATTTTAATGCTGTACCACTGATTGAAATATAAGGGGTCAATATTCAATGTCTGACCCTTCAACTACAAAACTGAGAGATCACCTGTCTCCCTGCCCCCTGGCTCTGCCACAAATGCACACCAGGGTTCATTCTGCAAAATCACTGTGAGCATTATCCTGGGCTTATACCTTTCAGAGACTGTACCAGGGAAAGGCAGCAGTTTAGTAAAAGTTGTGATGTTTTGCCAGAGGGGCACCTGTTGAAGGAAACCTCTGAAAGGCCATGCCTGTGGGGTATTGCTGCAGACTGAAGCAGCTGGCTGTAAAAATCAGAGGTAGAGACTTGAATCCTACCCAGGTTGTTTTGGAGCCAGGTAAGTGGACTGCTAGCTCTTATCTAGTGAGTAGAATTGGGGAACAGGGAGTCATGCAGCACATGCCATGAGTACATGGTTACTCTTGACGTCGAGGAGAATTGAACTGTGTGGGTTGCTCCTGGAGTCTGAGCTCCTTGGGAACCGTGAGGCCATTGTATAGTCTTTCTGTGACTAACAGCTGAACCAGAATGACTGTGTCTTGAGAGGTATAAACCAGAAGGGTCAGGCTGCTGTGAGACATCTAGAGAAAGTTCAAAGTATATTCATCTCCAGGCCTCTGAGGCCTCATCCTGATTGCGATGTGGTGGTTCCCACCTGGACTAATCTTGTGCATCCGTGAGTCATGTGATTGCTGGCATTGCTGGCTGAAGCTTTGTGTTTCTTTGGATTACACTAACTTTCATTTTCGATTAAAGAGTTGGGTTTCCAGGATTTTGGATTGCAAGTTCTTTAAATTTTGCCAGAGCACTATGGCATACTGGGATTTAAGCTGGAGGGAATTTAAGAATGCATGGGACAGACATAAGACAATTCTGGTGGGGAGTAGGAAGACATAGGCTGTTGGTTAACTAGGATCTGCAGCTTATCCAATAGGTAGGGAAATGGGCAGACTAGATGGACTAAGCGGTCCTTATCCACTGTCAAAGTCTATGTTTCTATGTAGTACCGAAAGGACCCAGGAAATGTAGCTACCAGGCCTGCATTGAGACTTTAGTATAATTCCTGGGTACCCAGAGTCATTGGTTCTTGTGTCATACTTGGATTTACAGTTTATTACTGCTGCCAGCTAAAAAGTATACCGCACCTTGTGCAAGTAATTCATCCTTTTGGGCCCCTTGATTGGGCAGGTGCTTCATAGACTATGTGAGATCTGAGAGGGTATTAGTGACCTATAGTACAGTGGCTTCCAGGAAATACTGTTACATGGTGGGGATGTTTGAGATGACCTGCAACTGTCTATTCCCCTCTTGTCCTCCAGCTTCCACGCCTGTGTTCCTAAATAAAAGCACTGTTATTGTTGAATTTCACTTCTGTGTGTATGCCCACTTTGTGTAACCTGATTGAACAGTCCATTGGTGAAGATAGCAACTGCCACACTGTCCTCTGAGAGGTGGTCCAGTCCAGTGTAGGGAGGTGGGTAGGTACTGCATCCCACAGGGTGGTGCTGCACACAAAATCTGTCCCACTTATTCTCTCTAGGGGAGGCACCGCACTGTTTCTTATTTGTTCTGGAATAAACCCCCCTACCACAGGAGGCCGAACAAACTCAACCCCTTGACCAGGTTGGTCCCATACAGTCTCCAGGCTGAGGTGTGAACCTTGACACTATGACCCAGGGGTCACAAGTTACTTATGTGGTTTGGCAGTTGTTGGGTTGGTGTTTGATCAAGTTTCAAATGTATTAGTTTTACAACTAATGGCAAGTGAGATGAGGTCACATTTTTTACATAACTAAGACGGAGGTCAGAATTACATATTAAAGGATTTCTGGTAGGCTTTGATGCCTGAGAACACTGCATCCCAGTTGCAGAAAAAAATGCAAAGCCATGGATTTTCTTTTCTAAACTACATGGCTTCAAAATCTTCTTGCCAATCAAGATGCAGAAAAATCCATACCCAGTTTATAATTAGTGAAGTTCTAGCTTCTTTCCTTACAGAATAGCCCACTCAATTATCCCTCAGGTGTCTGTAAAACTGTAAATGCAGCCTTTATTAGTTCTCATTGGATAGGGAGAGGCACTTAAAATCACAGCTGTACTGCTCTAAACTCAACACTTAAACAGCACTTGCTGAATTTATGGTCATGGACACATCACCGTCACATAGGACAGGAAGTATTACAGGAAAACGAAAAGAAATAAAATATTCAAACATGGAGATCCCCTGGGACTATAAAACTAGTAGGCAAATTTAGAAAAAAAAAGACACCTAATAGCAAACAAAGGAAAGGGCACCATAGGATTATACCCACAAATCAAAACAATCTGCACAATAGTTTTTGTTTGTTTGTTTGTAAATATTGACTGCAGTTCCTCTTTAATCAAACCTTCTTAATGCTCAAAAATGTAAACACATGGACTGGATTTCAAAAGTCACAAAATGAACCCAGCTCCTAGTTATATCAGTGTCAGGAACTGCCCTGGTGTGTCTCTAGACCACGTTTTATCTTTTTTGTTAACTCTTTATTAAAAGCTTCCAGTCAGTTTAATATTGTTTAAAGGCGTATCACAAATGGTACCAGTGCATTAACATTTGATGAAAATTATTAAAAAGAAGAGTTACACTCTGCTTCAGAACTATTTCCACTTCATTTGAATTTCATATAGTTTATAACATTGTCCAAGGTGTATTACCGGCTACCTAGACTGTTAACAATTAAAGCAAGGGCTTCTGTTATCCCCCAGTGAAGAGAAATGAGGGTGGTCATTCAGGAAACTTCCCACATTACAGTGCTTGCTTCAGAGGGGACTATACTTTATGGGCTGGATATTCAAAGCAGAAATGCGCCATGGAGCCGTATTCAGTGGGAGCCAATGCGCAGTGCAAGTACCATTGCACCAATGCGCAACTATACTGGATGCAGGTGCAAGCGCAGGGGGTGTGCCCATGAATATCCGGCGCAGTGCAATATGCAACTGTGGAACCATGGAGCATGTGTGGATCAAAACCAAGATGCACCGAGCAGACTTGAGCCTATAAATACAAGGTGCAAGCACACAGACAGCACTTGCGCCAGGCGAGAGAGAGGGAAGGGGGGAGAGAGAGAGAGAGAGAAAACCCAAAAGAAAGAAGGAAAGAAAGAAAAGAGGCAGCCACAGAGGGAGAGTGACAGAGGTGGTAGTGGAAAGGAAGAAGGGGTAAAGAGAGTGAGAGGGACAGGCAGGCACAGTGCCAGGCAGTGCACCAGGGTGCCACACAGCCCGCAGCAACCAACCGCAGGGGAGGGATGAGAGAGCAGGGGACATGGACAGTGTGCCATTCATGATGTAGGCCATAATGAGGGGTGTGAGGGGGCAGGTGGAACAGCAACGTGGCCTAGGAAGGGCCAGTCAGTGGTATGCTCGACACAGGTGGTACTGTGCCTGCACCACCTTCGAGAACTTCTCCAACACGGAGATAGTGGGCCGGTACCACCTGAATAGGGCCATTCTGAGGCAACTCTGTGAGCTGTGCAGTGAGGAGATGCAGGCACCCACAAGATGTAGTCATGCAATGTCTGTGGAGATGAAAGTCACAGCAGTCATGTGCCTGCTCGCCACGGGCACCTTCCAGAGACCAACAGGGGACACCACATGCATAACCCAGTCGGCCACGTCACACCTCCTCACACAGTTCCTCAATGCCCTGCTGCCATGTGCTTTGGAATACATCCATTTCCCCAGCACACAGGTGGAGCATACAGCAGCCATGCAGGATTTCCACAGGGCAGCACGTATGCCTGGCGTGCTTGGAGCCATTGACTGCACCCATGTGGGCATCCGCATGCCACCTGGCCCCAAGTGGCTAGCATACACCAATAGGAAGAGGAGCCCAAGTATCAACTGCCAGGTAGTGTGCGATGCCACGGGGTGCATCACCAATGTCTGTGCCACACACCCTTGGAGTGCACATGATGCATTCATCTGGCACAGCTCCGTGCTGTGCCACAGATTCGAACATGGGGACATCCCCACAGGCCACCTAGTGGGTGAGTATGGGATGGGCAAGGGATGATGGGCAGGGCAGGCCAGGGAACGGGGGAAGGCAGGGTGGGCAAGTGGGTGAGGGCACCAGGGCAGGCAAGGGGCACAGCAAAGTAAGGCAGAGAGCTAACTATGTCACTGTTCACACAGGTGACAGCGCCTACCCACTGAGGCTCTGGCTGCTCACCCCCTACCGGTACCCATCGTCCCCAGCCAAAGAAAGCTACAGTGAGGCACATGCCAGCATTGGGAACATCATTGAGCGTGTATTTGGAATGCTGAAGGCACATTTCCATTGCCTAGACAGGTCCTGTGGTGCCCTACAGTACAGTCCTTCTAAAGCCTGTGGCCTTTTCCTGGCCTGCTGCATACTGCACAACATGGCCATTGACCGTGGGATAGCTGTCGAGGCTGATGAGGGTGACAGTAGTGGGGATGATGGAGGCAATGTGCTGGAGGGAGGTGGACAGCCACCTCCTGGGTGGAGGGATCCACGGCTGATAAGGCAGGTCCAACAGCACCGCAACACCATCACACAGGAGCACTATGGTGCACACAGGTAGGTGGCGCTAAACCCATGCATGAGCCACACACACAGGTACAGCACACATGCAGGGGTGTGCATGGCAATGGGCATGCACACACAGAGGCATGGTGCAGGGTCAGGGGAGTCAGCGGCACACCACCACACACAACTGTACAGAGCAGCACACAGCAATGCACGCACACACATACACACACGCACCCACACACACACACACACGCACCCACATGCCCAGGCATTGGCATGTGGCGAGGATCAGATGCATTGCACTGGTGCACAGGCGCAGCCATTGCAGGCCTCATCACGCCCACGCCACATGGTCCAGCGGCTGGGCAAGCATGCACACAGGCAATGTGCAGTGCGACACACAGGTGCCACACCAGTGGTATGCACACACACACCACCCATGCACGCACAGGGCTGCAGCAGCAGACTGGGGTCAGGGCAGGCTGCACATCAGGGCTGCTGCATGGATCCCTGGCCACCATGGCCACAGGGCGACCATGCCAGGGCTGATCAACAGCCACAGGCTGCTTATCAGCCACAGGGGGTGTTTGCAACAGCCCCCTATGGGTGTACCCGTGTGACCGCGACCGGGTCCATGTGGGGGTGTGTAGGCGCCCAAACAGGACCGCCCCAGGCATGCCTGGGATGCCAACATCAGAGTCCGGTGCTGACAGTGTGGGTGTCGACCGATGCCGGGATCGTGGGGTAGACAATGCACTGCATGGGGTCCGTGGTGGCCGGCCATGCCCTGTGGCAGCCAGCAGCATGAAGCCATCCATGACCACCTGTGCAATGAGATCCATGGATGCAGTTGTGGCCTCCTGCATGTGGAGTGCAATGCAATTCATGGAGGCTGTCATGGCCTCCTGCATGCACTACATCCCTGCCAGGAGATGCACAATGCCCCTCTCATGCTGCTCGACCATCTGGCGTACTTCTGCATGCAGTGCATGCAACCCAGCGGCAACCTGCACCTGTTGCTCAACAGAGGCCCGGAGCAAACAAGTGTGCTCTGCCACTGGGTCAGCATCCTGGGGAATCTGGGTGGGACGCCAACCCTCCTGTGGTGACCAGCCATGCTGCACAGCCTCCTCTCAGGTGGATGCTGCACAGTGGGTTCCTCTTGGGGTATGTCCCTAGCTGGAGCCCCGGCAGTGGACCCTGCATCCAGCTGCCCTGTGACACCAGCAGCCTGCTGCCATTACCCTTCCAGCCGCTGAACACTGCCCAGTGCCTGCACGGCTGCACCACCACCACCGCATGGCACAGCTGTGTCAGTGCACACAGTGGCACATGCAGTGGTGGTGGGAAGCTGTTCCCCTGCTGTCAGGTCACTGGATGCCCTGCCTGTGCCTGGTATGGGCATCTCCCCCACAACACCACCCATGCTGTCCAGAATTATGGTGAGGTCATCATCAGTGTTGGACCCCGCCCCGATCTGTGTCTTCATGCACAGGATGCCGAGACTGGCATCCTGTAAAAACAAATCCAGGGTCTCGTCCTACCCCATGCCCAGAACATTGGGCTGGACAGTGGTGGTGTGCTGCATTGTCCCAGGCCCCCGGATGCCCATGGAGGTGGATGGCTGGTCATCTGGGGCTGGTCCTGCCTCTACATCTGCTACCAGTGCCCCATCCTCTGCTCGCAAGCATGCCAGTGCTGGAAGATAAAACAGGTGTGTCAGTGAAGCAATGGCCACATGTGCCCACCCCCCACCACCCACTATGCCACAGCATGCTGTGCATTGCTGCCATACATACCATACAGGAATGGGCTGCCACCTGTCTGGAATCCTCCACCAGGCACACCCTCCTTGGTGCTGCTTTGCAAGGTGGCTGCCACCAGCTCCTCCTGCGCCGTGAGCTGTGGCGCATCTGCAGGCCCCCCCCTCTGGTGGCATTCTGGGGTGCACGGATGGCTGCCACCTTCTCCTTGATCTGCCTTTTGTCAGTGCCCACCTTCTTGCGGCACTCCTGCACCGACCGCTGGTGGCTGCCCTGCTGGTTCACACATTCTGCCACCTCCACCCAGGCCCCAGCCCTGGCTTGTGGTGTGCCTGTGGCACTACTCAGGAGTGGCTCCCTGCCGAGGTATGACTCAAACAGAGCCTCTGTCTCTGCTTTTGTGAAGTTGGGCCTGCACTTGCGAGCAGGCCCACACTCCCCACTCTCCTCAGGTTCCGACATGTCACTTCCTGGAAATGGACAGCACAGTGTCTCAGTTGCTGCATTACCCATTGCCATCCCCCTTGCTGTGCCCTCTGTGCTCAGTGTGCTCCAGCAGCATGCGCAACTTACCTCACAAGGATGCAATACCAGTCTATTGCCTGTGTCATTCTGTGGTGCTTTTATGGTGCATCATTTACAAATGGGCTTTGGCAGAATGGTAATGATATGCTAATGCCCCCATTGGGTCACGCATTGGCTGATGAGCTCATTAGCATGTGGCGGCTGAATATCGTGTACTTGCGCCACGCGCAATGGGATTTCTCCAGAGCAAGTCATATGATTGCTCTGGAGCATGACGTGGTGCACTGCACATGCATGTGCGGTGCGCATTGTTGCTGTGCGCAGGCGCCATGTGGTGCACCACTGCCTATTGTGCATTGAGCGCCAACTGCAGTAGCATCCATAGTGCACAGTGTGCCATGGATGCTACTGTGCAGTTGGTGCTCAATGCGTGGCCATGCTCCAACCCCTGCAGTGATCTCTGACCCTAGATGACCCCACACACATGGCCCCACCCAACCATGCCCATGGTGCACATCTCCGCCGTTGCACGATAGGCGGACATAGTGCATCTCCCCTCGGCTCGCGCATCTGGTGCATGCTGTGACCACGTGGGCCTATGGCTGCCATTTTGCTCCATGGCTCTCAGCAGGGACATGGCACAGCGCAGGTCTTGTTGAGTGAGTAACGGGATGCAGGTGGAGCTGGCCAGTCTTGTGGCCTGCATCCGGCCCCACGCACCCCAGCTGTTCAGCCAGGCCCCACTACAGCAGCCCCGTGTGGCTGTGTGGCAGGATATTGCTGCCATACTAGTGCAGCGAACTGAAGAGGCCAGAACCAGCAAGCAGTGTTGGCACCATTATGGGGACCTAATGCGGAGGGACCCAGGTCACCTTCGACAGCTGGAGGCGTGCGTCAGGCGTGGTCATGTGCCACAGCCAGGTGAGTAGGCCCAGCATACATGTGTGCCCTGCTACTGTACTGTGGTGTTGGCTGGGCTGCCTAGTGTGCCCCGCAGAGTGGTGTACTGTCATTGTGCACATCACGGGGATGCATCACACACCACCGTTTGCATTGACATGCCGCTGTACAGATCATGCCAGGAAGGGACCACATTGTGCGGGGGGGGGGCAGCTGCTGTGGGTGTGTACTTATGTATTCCTGTATATGTTCCATTCCCATGCCCTGAGAATTGGCAGAGGGTGGCAGTGGCGGTGGCCGCAGCAGGACAGCAGGCCACAGTGGGACCCAGAGGTGGCGCCGGAGCAGCCCCAGCACCAGTGGGGCCACAGAGAGCAAGTAGGCACTGTCATGGGCCTTCACACTTGTATTGGGGTTAGCGGGGGCATGAGTCTGGGCATGCCTGCCTGTGCCGTATGGCATGGCAGCTGTACGTGTTTCACTGTGCGTGGTGCCCACCACTGTGGCGCATCCACTGTATTCGTGTGCCAGCTGTTGGTGGGGTGGATGTGCGCCTGTCTGCCACTGTTGATGCTGTGGTGCTGCATGGGCACTGTGCCATGTGACTGGCATTGCACAGTTGGGTGGCTACTGTGCAGCAGGAGCCATCATTCTGCACTGTTATGGTGTGCCTCGTTGCTGGCAGTCATTGGCCCATCCCTCTGTGAGTGGCCTGTTCAGGCCCTCTGGGGGTGTGTGATCCTGCTGCCCAAAGCGTGCAGTGGTTGGGTATGGTTCCTTGGGGCACTGCACTGATCGCCTGTTCTGTCCCTTCTCCTAGGTGTCTGGAGGCAGAGGAGGATGCCCCTGTACTGCAGGCTCTTGCAGCAGATAATTCTCATTGCATCAACCACTAACGTGGTGGTGCTCCAGATACACTTGCGGGTGTTGAGAGGTGGACGCTGTGGACGATGAGAGGTGACACGGTGTGACCACCGCAAATGTGTACTCTACATTCCCCTGTTTCCCCTGCTGTGCCTCCCCCTACTGTCCCCCTTCCCACTGTACAGTCCCTGTTCCCTGTCCATATCCCTCACATTCCTATGCCTTCCCTCCCCCATTGTTCTGTACATAGTTTGCTGTTCTTTTCTCTATTACAATATTTTGACTTACCTGCCTGTGTCAGTGTCTGTTTTGCAGGTGGCGTGCAGCACCATACTGCAGTGGCCCACTGCCTGTCCGTGTGGTGTGCATGTGTCAGGGTGCATGTTGTGCTTCTGTGGTTCCCTGCTGTGCGCCATGGTGTGTCCCACTGTGGTGGTGTCCCTCCCCTTGGTCAGTGGGCACATCATGGGGGTGCACATGGGAGGGCTGTCAGGGGCGTGTTGTGGGTATGTGTGATTGGCTGCATGGTCCTGGGTGTGTCCTGCTCTGGTCTGGCTGTGTTGGGGGGGCACAGCATGCAGCCTGAGGGGGGGTCCCCATGGTGGCCCTCTGTTGGCCATTGGCACCTCCTGTTGCCTCCCTTCAGTGCAACTGTTGTGATCTGGGGCGGGGGTGTGGGTACCTGTTCACACCCTGCTGTGCCCAGCTGGTGGTGGCCTCCTGTGGCCTGTCACTGTGCCTCCCTGGTTCTGTCCCTGGGTCACTTCTCTGTGCCGTGTCCCCCCATTGCTGTGGTGCAATTGTGTGTGTGTGCGCCATGGTGCACCTCTACTTGTGCCATGGCACACCTCTCCTTGCACCATGGTGCATTCACAGTTGTGCCATAGCACAACTGGGCTATATTCAGTCAGGTTGCGCTGGCACACTACAGCATGCGCAATATCTGAATATTGCTCCTGTTGCGCCAGTGCGTATTGGATTTGTGCTGTGCCAGACTTGCGCTGGGCTTTGGCGTATTTCTGAATATCCAGCCCTATATGTTTATTATCTTGCAGCTGGTAGCCCAATATCACTGTTCTTATAGAAATTTCACATTTGAAGTTAAGTCATTTTGACAGGACATCCACCACCCCTCTCCATTGCCTTGCTGCCCCAGGGCATTCCAACCCAAAATGCTGAAAGGAGCCCTCCACAACGTGGCATTCAGGGCATCTATCTTAGAGCTGTCATACCTATGTGCCACTTTAGGGGTGCAGTATACCCTGTGCAAGAAGTTGAATTGCATTTGTCTAATTATGTTATTTTTTGAGCTAGACTGGGTGTATTTTACTTCTTTCTTCCAGAGCAATTCAGGGGTGCTCCTCAGGTTCAGGCCTGCAACCCACCCTTTCATGCTCTGGGTTGCTGTTGGGGCACATGGGACAAAAGGATATCATAGAAGGTTTTTAAGGGTTTACAATCATGTAGGATGGTTTTAAAAGTGTTTTCTATGGGGGAGTTCTTCCCATCTGCACCTCCTGTTTATGCCTGACTTGCAAGTACGTAAAGAAGTTCCTGACTGTGAGATTTTAATATTCCTTGCAAGTGTTTCAGTGAGGATAGAATACCTTCCCCTCACATAGCTGTGATATTTGCCCAAGCCTTCTAGCTCTCCAGGTCTTCTGGACTTTGGTCGTAGGTTCATTGGGGAGAGTACATCCTCATAACCCCTTTTCAATATCTGCATTGGGCGATACCGCTAGCTTGTATATCATAAACTTATGGACAGTGAACCAAGCTCAGACTAAAGCTCTGGTGAATGGGTTAACAATTTGTTTTTCACAATACCTTTTCTTAATGCTGGGGATAGGGCATTTTCAATTCCCTGGGGTCCCAGATCTTGTGACTCCAGTGCCACCCAAGCTGGCCTATGAGTACCAGGCATTAGCATGTCTTTTATATATGCCAGTTTGGCTGCTATATAATTGTGCCTAAAATTTGGCAAATGAAGTCCTCCCTCCAAGGTAGGTCTGCATAAGGCTTCTTCCTTTATTTTTACCCTTTCACCCTGCCACAGGAAACCATTAGTGTCCCTTTATACTCATGAACACCCAGAGCGGCACCTGAAATATATACAAGAACTTAGGGGAAGGCACATTTTGGCTGTGTTGGCCTGCCCTGTCAGAGTGAGTGGGAGGCTTCTCCTTCTTTCACAGTCTGATTTAAGTTGGGCAAGTATAAGCTTGTAGTCTGCGACCAGAATTGTAGAAGGTTTACTGGCTAATGTCGCTTCCTATTTCAGTCGTGTGGACAGTGCCAGGATGAATCCTACTATTTGCAGGAGGACCCATATGGTCATCCATTCACATTTCTGCCAGTTTATTTTATGTCCTGACATACTGTAGGGCCGTATTTTTGGAAAATGGCAGTTAGTGCCATTAGGGCTTTCTCTGGTTCTGCCAGGAAGAGAGTGATCTCATCCACAAAGAGTGAGATCATGTGGTTGGACTCACTTCGCTGTAGGCCCTTAATTTACAGATTAGACCTAGTTCAAGCTCAAGTTTATTGCAAGAAATATCTCCATTGAGCAAGCTCATTCACAAGGAGGTCCTGGTTTACATTGACAATAACGATAGATATATATGGACTTGTACAGACAGATTTGGTAGCACTAGTACATTAGCATTATAGGAATGGGTACAGACAGGGTACAGGACAATTACACTAGCTAATACATTGGGTAAAGCTAACTGTGAGGGAGAAGACAGTTAGGACAATATTTAATACACAATTAAGTCTTATCAACAACTTATTTAACAGAAGAAACAAATAATAGTGCATGGAGTTACGTGCTGCAGACAGGTAGAGGAAAATATCCTGGATACATTTAGCATTAAATAAACAAGATAGTTTAAGTTATAAGGTATACAATATAAGGTGGGATGGGGTGGAGTACCTGCGATGAGAGGGGTAGGAGAATGGGCTATTAGGGAAGGGAGGGGTCACAGCAGGATGGGGCAATGCTCCAGGGGTTCATGACTAGAATGGAGCCATTGAGAATATTCCAGAGGAGATACAAATGCCAGGTCCTTGGGGCTAGTGGATCAGCATGTAGGATGGTAGGGGTAAATTAAGAGTTAAGGGATACTTAGGGGTGCGGAGGGGAAGGGAGGGTCTGAGCAGGGATGGGGAGTGTAAGTAGGGGCTGAAGGGAGGGGGGATGGGGTAGTTGGTAGAAAAGGGCAATGGAAATTAAATATATCTGTATTAGTTTTTGGAGCAATGACATACTACGTCAAACACTTTCTTGGCCAGTGTCTTAAAGCAATTTAGTAAGACAAGCTTGGTTAGCCTCATTGTATTTTGCAGCTGATTCCATACTGATGGTAGTACGAAGCTAATAGCACCCCTCCCCTGTTTAGTGCACGTCCTGGGAACGTCCAAGAGAACGAGATCTGAGTTTCATAAAGAGTAAATGTGGGTCTTATGCACTAGTGTGCAGATGTACTGTGGCAATTTGCCTGACAAAACCTTCAATGTCCATTGACCGATGTGCAGCATGCACCTAGTTGCTAAGGAGGTCCAGCCTACTGATAGATAGAGGGAACAGTGGTGTGTTCTGAGAGGTGCATTAAGTATAAAGCGTAAAGCTCGATGGTATAGGGTGTCATGTTTGTGGGTGTGAATTGCAGCGCTACAGTTGTAAATGATGTCGCTGTAGTCTAATAAGGGGAGAAAGGTGGCTTGTACCAATCTTCTGCTACTGTCCATCATAAAGAAGGATCTGTTCCTGAAAAGGAATCCTAACCTAGTTTTTAGTTTCTTAGTTAAGCAGTCGATGTGAACATTGAAGGAAAGCTTGCTGTCCAACCAGACTCCCAGATACTTAAATTGGTCCCCAACTTCAAGGGTGTCTCCAAAGATTGTTGTGATGGGTAATGCGATGTTCTGCACACTAAGGGAAGAGACTGTATGGGTTGAGGTAAAAACCATCACCTTGGTCTTCTTGGACCTACAGTAATTGCAGTGGCAAGGGTTTTTACTGTCAAAACATATAAGAGGGAGGGGGGATAGGGGACACCCCTGCCTAGTGCCCCTAGTCAGCAGAAAGTTTTCTGAGAGTGACCCATTTGTTAACACTTGGGCCTGGGGGTTATTGCACAGGGTCTGGTTCCAGGATCTTACTCTAGTATCAAAGCCCAATTAGGCAAGGATGGCAAACATGAAGGGCCACTCGACCTGGTCAAACACCTTTTCAGCATCCAGAGATAAAGGACTAGGCTGAGTGTCCCCCTTGCCCATTTCCACATTATATTGAGGGTACACCTGATGTTAGATTTGGCCTGTCTCCCACTCACAAAACCTGCTTTGGTGGTGCAAAGAACCTTAAGAACCTCCTCCACCCTGGCTGCTGTGATTTTTGCTATCATCTTACAGTCTGAAGGAAGCAATGATATCGGTCTTTAAGAGCCGCTCAGGGTGGGGGACTTCCCTAGTTTATGGAGCACTGTAATGGTGGCCATGTTTAAGGACTGAGATAATTTACCCTCTGCCAATGATTCCCTCACCATACTTTCCATACATTGTCCTATGGAGCACCAGAATTTTCTGTAAAACTCACCTGGGAGTCCATCCACTCCCGGTGCCTTGCCCTGTACCAGAGAGAAAACCACTCATCTGAGTTCAGCGTTCTGAAGCTCCTGGTCCAAGTTATTTCTCTCCTCTCTGGACACTTCATGGATGGGTAAGGGGTCTAGGAAAGAATTCAAAGAAGAGGTCGATGAGTCTATATCTGAGGTGTAGAGCTTTTGGTAAAATGCTTCAAATAATTGCCCTTTTGCTTTTTGGTATCCACAAACTGTTCTATCTGGCTGCATGATGCCACTAAGTTTTTTCCGCCTCCTTTTTTAGTTCCCATGAGAGCCAGTGCCCTGCCCTCTCCCCCCCCCCCCAAATATGCTCTTGTGTGTGTTAGAAGTAGGTCCCTTTCTAATCTACTTGATACCAGCTGGTTAAATTCCCTTTTCTTTTGGAGCAGAGTTTGAAGGGTGGCCTGTGCATTGGTGTGGGAATGTTGCTTCTCAAGTGTAGCTATTTCCTCAATCATAGCTTTCTCAAGTTGAGCCTCCTGCTGGTTTATTTCTGTTTGCTTATGATATGGCCACCCCCTGTTATATGTCATCCAATTGGGTTCTCTACAAAATGTCCCCTGCTTTGTTGTGTACTAGAAATTCATCTATAGCTGTGTTCATTTGCTGGATAAACCCTAGTCAGTGAGGAGTTTTGGATTCATCATCCATTGCCTGTTTTTTGATGTATTCCCCCCTCCCTCCAACCTGACAGTCAGTGAAGCATAGTCAGTAAATAATCTGGGAGCATTTTCTGCCACTGATGCCTTGTGAACTAGGGTGCTTGATACTAGGATGTAGTCAATTTTGGAGGGACCTTGTGGGCATGTGAGTAGAAAGAGTATTCACGGTCTGAGGGGTGAAGGTACCTCCATATCACCACCATGGCTCCCATTGCTGTCATATGTCTGAGGGCTTTGGACCATATCAGGGGGCTGATCTGTGTAGGACAGTGTCCTAAGGCATATTAAAATCCACCACCTGTGGTGTGAAATATTCTGCTAAGGCCAAATCTAGTTTTTGAAAAAATTCCCGGCAGTCAAAGTTCGGTCTATAAATTGAGGCAAGGGTGTATTTATCAGGGCCTCTGCACCTCTGTAACTACAACACTCCCCAAGAATCCTTAGTAGTTTTCACACTTGTGGCACACATCCCTGAGGGCAGCCATATTGCCACCCTATTGCCTTTGAAGTGAAATTAGCAATCACTAGTGTTCCTCCCCAAATGCTACCTAATTTGAGGGCTTTGTCCTCTGACGTGTGGGTTTACTGTAAGAGAAGTATGTCTGTTCTGTCTTTTTTTTACCTGGGACTATATTTTCTTTCTCCTTTTCACAATTTTTAAACCATTTACATTTCAGGACTGCACCATAAATCCCTCAGCAATTGTACCTTTTATTCAAACAATGACTCATTACTTACCCCTGCTTCCTCTGCCAGTCAGTGAGCCAAACATCTGATAAAGAAGCAGAAGCAGTAAGAATCTGACTGAAATATTTCCAGTTTTTCCAATCTCTAAAATAACAACAGGCAAAAACCCACCAACCACACTGCTCCCATCATAATTGTCCTTCCCCTTCCCCTCTGTAAGCTGGCAGTGATCCCCACTATACCAGCATTTGCACAATTGAATTCCCACTGCAATATCATTCCCTATCCCCCCCCCCAGTTCCTCATCCCCAATGCAGTTTCATGGAATGGCAGCTCATCTCCTTTGGATGACATTCTCCAAGAGATCGAGAATGGGTGACACTTTTTTTCTTGGGAGAAACCAGCTAGGAGCTGTCTTCCTCCTCCCATAAAACTAAAAATAATAATAATACATCAGCTAAATGAAGAGAATGAAGACAAGCATTTTATGGTACCATCTCAAGTATGCAAACTGTAATAAACAGCAACTGAGATTTGTTTATTTATTTTTTATTTATTTATTTATTTAGGGATTCGGATCATACCTTTGAGCTCAGAGCTCTTTTACAAAGATTCCACGTCTAACAGTGACAATGACAGCAATAACAAACAGTTTACATACAATACTCGAATAGTAGGTAGCAAGTATACAATTAGGTTACAATGTCATTCATAGTACCAATGGTGATAGTACAGCGTCAAGAGCATTCAGCTAGGGTAAAGGACAGTGTTTATATGTAGCGAAGGAGATAAAGAGGTGTGACACCTAGTGTGAGAGTCCAAGGAGGAGTCAAGGTGAGTGGAGGGGAGACTGGGAGGGGGGCAGCCAAAAGAAGTGGCTTTGTCTAGGAGGTTGGGAGGTAGTGGTAGTAGGTTGGTTTTAAGGTTGATCCAGTGGGAGAAAAGGCACAGGGTAGAAGAAGACAGAGGGATTAATAATACAGTGCACCCCCCCCAAAGTATCCCTGATCAGCACACACAAAGTCTTGTTTGAAAGTCATTCTTGGGCTGTATTAAAGAACGGTACGAGGAAAAAGGTTCCAGAAGTGTCTCAGTCCAGACTGTTTAACATCCATAGTCCCCAAATACCTGCTTAGTATCCCATCTCCTTTCAGAAAACAGCATTTTACATCCTGGAGGTGCATTGGGAGATGCATTATGGAAACTAGATTTACATTTCCAGCTTAGGCAGGGGTATAGTTAGACCTGAGCTCAAGCTGCAGGTAAGTCTTTTATAGCTGCTCTGTTCAAGGGGGGGAGCGATCAAAGTGGAGAGAGAGATTGTGCATGCCATAGCCTGATCAGCTGCAAATTCTGAGAGGCAGCATGCTGCGTGACTGGTTGCCATTCTCCCTTTTCCTGCCACAACAAGCTCAGTCCTCATGGCTGCTTGTAGTTTGGGCTCAGGAAAGGAGAGCAAACTGACTGGTCCTGTGGCTGGGGCCATCTTATCCTGACTTAAAGCTTGCTGCTTGTGTGACTACATTGCTCTGATTGGACAGCCTACCCTGTGTATATTTGACTTACAGTGTGCATGAACTAACACAGCCCCCACTCCTCTCTTGCCCCACATCTCCCCCTCTGACCATCACTCCCACTTACAGTTTATTTTTTAGGCAAACCATGGCAATTGCACTGCCAGTCCTGTGCGCCATTGGCTTAGTCTTCCCTCTTCTGCCTCCAGCTCCATTTGAATGGGATCTACAATGCCAGTTCAACAACTATGTTGTTGACTGACATCACAGCAACAGATTTATGTCTCCCATAAGTTGTGGTCGACATAAATCCGGCAGAGGACCCAGGCTGTTTTTCTACTGGGGGCTTTGCCCCCCCAAAACCCCCATGTGGCCTCACCCACCCCGAACTAAAGGATTCCAACTCCAAGACAGAGTTAATTCGGGAAGGGGGTGCAGGACCAGGTGCCAGAGTACCTGGGTCTTGGGTGGACCATTGCAGTGAACTGTTGATGTTGTCAGCATCGACGTGTTTGCTGTAATTGTGTCACCATACAGCTGGCATACCACTTGGATGTAGGCTTCTACCAGGGCCAATTTCATAAATTGTTTAGGTGAATATCCATGGTGAAAGATAAGAAGCCTTGATGGATATGCATGGGCAAACTGACAGTTTTTAGCATGCAGGCTACTCTTAATTTCATTAACCTCCTGACATTTTTGCCAGAGCCTTCTGTTGTACTTGGGAAAGAAATGCAGAACTGCATTCTGTAGTTTGATGGTGCTTTTTTCCTGGTATCTTGTTGAACTTGCTGTTTATCTGGGAATCGAAGAAATGTAATCAAAAAGTGTCTGGGCATTCAGAGGGATCTGGCTGCTTTTCTGGAGAGTGATGTGATCAGAGGACGTCTAGGACTGTGTTGGGGAGGGTAATCCGAAAGCCTCAGGAGCCATTTGGTGAGAAGGGGGGGGTCTTTACCTTCCACCCCCTCAGGCAGTCCCACCAGATGGCTATTATTCCATCTCTCATGGTTCTCCTGGTCATCAATAGTCTCTCCATCTCTTCTATCAGGCTGTGGGCCATCAAGATCACCGTGGTTGCTGCTATGAGCCACTCCTCTTGGGCTCCCAAGTGCACCTCCAGTTCTTTGAGGCACTTGTCATGTGTGTCCACTGTTGCTCCCAGCAATTTCACCATCTGCTGTATGTGGGTAAACTGGGCCGCAAATAGTGTTGCTTAGATAGTATCCTAGAAACTAGGATACCAAGAGATGCCTCCCATTTGGCCAGATAGTTGCTGTGGTAGGATAGCAGTGCTATGTGACCATGGATCCTACCGTCTAGGATCCAGTGCATGGATCCTACAAATGCTGTGGATCCTGTGGATCCTAGCCACAAACATTGTGGATCATGTGGATCCTAGCAACAGATCCAGCTCGAATCCTAACATTCTGACCTAGGATCACTGAACCTAACCTAGGATCCATTGTTATATTATCCCAGATCCTAACTATCTGACATAGGATCCCTAGATCTGATCTAGGATCCCTAGATCCTAACTAGGATTCATTACTTTTTGACCCTGGATCCTACATCTGTCCTGGTAGGATTTCTGGTAGTATCCTAGGTAGGATACCAGCACTATCTAACAGATAGTGGTAGGATCCACAAAAGCACTATCTGAGTAACACTATTCGCTGTCACAAGCCCACTCCTGTGGGGTGGGATGATCTATGTCCCAGCAAATCCCTCTTGTGATGGGGGGGCAGGGATACCCCTTCTCTGTCCTTTAAGCATGCTCACTGTTTCACAACTGAACATACATCAGAGAATCCCAGGGTTCCCTCTCACCATGCAAAGAGGTACAAATACAGTTTCGAGTCTGTGTTCCTGGGATAGAACCCACTCGGCCTCTGCACAATGAACTAGAAAAGCCACAGGCGTGTATAGGCTTCGGGGTGCCCTATGCACCCTATTATGTGTCTTTTCCCATAAATGCAGAGACCGGTTCAACCCCCCACAGACTGTCCCTGAGAATGTTCATATTTCCTCCCCTCCTTTCATCCACGGATTCCCTAGTGGTACTTCACTTTGGTAGTGTTTGGCCCTTAAAACAGTCACACAGGCATAGTATAGTTTGAACAACCCTCCCCAAAGCAACACACACAAATGACACTGGCAGAATTTTCTTAAAAGTAAGACAAAAGCTTTACTAATTAATAAATGCAGTAAATATTATAAAGACAAATACTTTTAGACATTGCTTACAGAATATGGAAAATAAAATGAAAGTGTACAAAAAAAATACGAAACTTTGAGAATTCTAGTTTGAAAGTTTTACCTCAAGTCCTTAGTTGCTGAATTTGAAGTGCAAAGTGTTTTTGAAAGTGGTAGCTGAAGTCTTGTTTCTTGGTCTCAGAGAAGTCTTGAGAAGAAATTGTCTCTGCTCTCTAAGCAGACAGGGTCCCCAAATGCAAAAGGTTCAGATACAGTCTTGCACCCTTGTTTTATGGGGTTTCTCAAAGGGCAGGTCCAGTGAATATTGATTCGCTCTGCAATTGGCTAGCATTCCATCTCCATGGCTACACATCCAATCAGCTTTTAGTATTTTATTACAAAACAACAAATGTGCATTTCTGAATATGAAAGAAAAAAAGGCTCAGAGGTCAGCTAGTCTAAACCTGAATTTTAGGAAACCATCCAGCCCCCCCCCTTTGAAATGGTTATAATTAAGCTACACTCAGTACAGCCATTTACTTAAATGGTAGCCCATTCAGCTGTAATGAGATTAAGTCAGTGTAGACCTCTCAAAACAAAAGGGATCCAGACATCATGGCTCCTTTAGAGGTCCTGACCTTTTCACAAGCAGACTGGGCTACCTGACAAACCAGCTATGCTTAATTATTTGTTGCCTTCTTCTAAATGATTTAATTAAACTCTAGATTCTGAATAGCAGCAAACAGCATCTCTGCCTTGTAACAAGAAATTACATCATTTGTTCGGCCCCATGGCTTTTCTTTGTACCCATGATCCCTTGCAAGTTACACTGGGCCATCATGGGTGTCTCTGATGCAATTCTCACATAAAATACCATGAAGTATGATTAGAACAATAAGGTATGACCTTATCTAGCCATAGTCACACATTCTCAAGACCTATTTTCAGCTAATTCCTCATAACAGTTGTGATAGTCAAGAACTGTTTTATTGAAAAGTCCTCAGTGGTAGAATTGGAATGCTCAGGGGACTGAGGCAGCCCTGCATTCAGCGCTGCTCCTGACTTGCTGTGGCCTGCCAGTTCCGTAGGCCCTTCACTTCCTGGTTCTCTTGCGCTGATTTAAACATTAGTTTTGCTTGGTTCCAGGTGGGATTTGGATAGGAGGCCATTCTGCTGGTTTGCTGAGTAGGCACAGATGAATTTTATTTAATTTAGCTGAGGAATGGCTGCAATTCTAAGGCAATTCTGATGGGAACTCATTGTTTACACATCCACCCACCTTTCAGGCATGGGCATGACCATATCCTGATTATGTTTTATCTTACTGGAACTATTTTCATAGCTGCACATATCTCCAGCATTTCAAGTTGTTTTATGGTATTTTACATCCAATTTTGGATAAAACTCAAGTAGACATAGATGCAAATAATTGACCAACCTACACTATATCCAACAGTTATAAATATATCTGAACTTTGGAAACTGGACATACCTAAGAGTTAATTTTATGTCCTAGCTTTGAAATATGGACATAGAGATGATTTGCTTTTAATTTCTAAATTTGTACACAATAGAATATTGTAACTAGACAATTGCTTTCAAAATCCCCCTCCCAGTGGTTTCTACAACCAGTGGAGTTGGCTAAATAACACTACTGTGTGTTGTGTATATTGTGTTGTTCACCATGTATTGCTGGATTGGACACACCATTTTTGGAACCAGTAGCCTACACTGTGGGATGCTGCCTGTTCTCTTCACTCAGTATTCCTCAGATTAATGTTTGGTCAATTTTTGCCAGGCCTGCACAGGCCGAATTAATAATTTTTGGTTCAGTGCTGCCAATGAAACCAGTGTGTACAACACTTGCCCACAGCATAACCGTAAGCCTTGTCCATGTGTGGCACTATCTCAATGAGCACACAAATGTTTGAAACCAGTAGCCCACACTGTGGGATGCTGCACTGTTGTCTTCACTCAGTCTTCTTCAGATTAATGTTTGGTGAATTTCAGGCTTACACAGGCCGAATAATTTTTGGGGCAACATTGCCATCGAAACCATTGTGTAGAACACTTAGCCATGGCATAACCGGCACCCTTGTCCTGTGTGGCACTCTCCCAATGAGCACACAGTTTTGGAACGAGTAGGCTACACTGTGGGAAGCTGTACTGATATTTTTTAAGGGCATTCATAGGTTTTAAAATTACAACCATTTTATTTATTTTTTGAGCATTGTTACTTAGTCACATACTCTTTGTTACTACTAGCATTGTCCATGTTTGGCATTGATGAAGTGGACACAATTTTTGGAACCAGTACCCCCTCAATGAGGCCCACTGCATCATCCTGCTGTTTGGGGGCTTTGTCAGCCCATTGCATTGGGGATTCCATTTGTTCTCATTTTCTAATGTATTTTAATGGTTGATTCAGTGTGAACTAAGTCTTCGTTAACAGAACTTTGATGAATTTTACGCAGTTTACCAGTCAAAGGTCGCATGGTTGAACTTCGGGAGGTTTGCACAGCCCTAGTACAAAGCCACAAACTTTTAGAACAATGTATGGCATGCACACCGTGTACACACACAGAACAAAACAGCAGCTAACTGCCCAGAAGTGATGGGGGCCAGCTGACTAGTCCCACCCTATCGGTTAACAGCTATATGGCAGTGCACTTGCAGCTGCACAAGTGGCTGTGGAGGGACTCGAGCCCAGGCTCCTCACAAGAAGATGAAATTAAATTAAATTTAAATTATATTATTATGCAATATAGTCACTTACTGCAGCAATGCTAGTGAGCTGATAAGTGTCACTCTCTAGTCATGCCTGACTATTCAATAAACTCTTTGAAGAACAAACATTTGTTTTTAAATGTCTTCTTTGGCATGAAATCATAAACTTAGAACAATGTCTTGAGCCAACCTTAAGTGATCCCTGGGGTTAGTGACCACCAGACACTGTACTTAACCCCTGGGATCTCTTAAATGTGGCCATCTCCAGGTCATTGGGGGCTTCTGAGAGGTTTTAGCTATATGAAAGCAGTGTCAGATGGAGAGTTAGACTGAGGTGGCAGGCAATAAAAGAAGTCATTTTATTTAACTTTCATGATCCGTGTCCTGTCTGAGTCAACCCAGCCACTCACCTCATGTGGGGGGGGGGCTTGCAGCAGTGCAGGACTCAGTCAGCGGGAGCTCATCAAAGTGGAGGATCCCAGTGGGATGAGTAACAAGTACTAGAATGGGACACTAGAGTGGATATTAATGGATTAAATGGACAACTGGACACAATCATAAATTTTATGGCACCATTTCCAAACTTGCTGGACCATACCACTGCCGCCCATCACAGCAGCTGGGCCTCCAGGGACCCTAACCAATATCAATCAATCAATTTTATTTATATGGCACCTTTCAATTGCCAAGGCACCTCACAAAACAGTTAAAACAGCTACAGCATAAAATCACATATATTATAAATGTTATAAATACAGATAAAACCAGCAAACAGTATTCAAATTATTCCCCAAATGCTTGAGTCCATAAAAAAGTTTTTAGACCTGTTTAAATCCCTCCATGGTCATGCACTCACGTAACTGATGGGGTAGAGAATTCCACAGGGTAGGGGCCGCATGCATAAATGCCCGGGCCCCAGAAGATTTTAAACAAACCCTTGGAATCTGTAGCAACCCCTCCTCAGTCAAGCGGAGCGATCGCCAAGGGCAGTAAGGGACCAGAAGCACTTTCAGGCAAACCGGGCCCTGTCCGTGTAGGGCTTTATAAGTCAGAAGTCCGACTTTGAAGGTGATTCGCCACTGTACTGGCAGCCAGTGCAGTTCACCTAGCACCAGAGAAATATGACAGGATTGAGAGGTTCCTGTCAATAACTGGGCTACAGTGTTCTGCACCAGCTGCAAGCAGTGAATATCCACCCCCGGTAGCCCTAGGTATAGGGCATTGCAGTAATTCAGGCATGAGGACACAAAGACATGGACCAACGTAGGAAGGTCTCCGGACGGAACAAGATACTTAACTTTGGAGATATTCCTCAGATGGTAAAAAGAGGATTTGGCGATGGTCGACACCTGCGAATTCAGTGTCAATCCCTTATCAAAGATTACCCCCAGGTTTCACACCCAATTGGAGCTCAGAAGCGGTAAACCCCCAAGAGAAAATCCTGAGGGTGAACTCACCCCCAACTCCCCCTGTCCGGTGACCTGGGTCCACCACCAGCACCTCAGTCTTTTCTGAGTTCAGCCTCAACCAGCTCAAACTCATCCACTCCTGGATTTCTGCGAGGCAGTTATTAAATACTGAGAGAGCTCTATCCTGGTCAGGCGCAAAAGAAAGGTAGAGCTGGGTATCATCAGCATAACAGTGAAACCTCAGCCCATGCCTTCTTACAACGTCTCCGAGGGGTAGCATGTACACTGCAAACAACAATATCACCATCAGGTAAGGGAAAAGGGAGTGCTTTTTTTTTCCAGGATGGAAATGTTTACTAAGTGGGGAGGTAACAGTCAACAGAACCAGAGTCAGATGTGGAATCAGAACTTCCAGTTCTATTTCTGATTCCGCTCTAATTCCTGAATTGATATGAAACAGAGTCAGATGTGAAACTAATTTCTGAAATTCCAATTCTCACAAGTGGAATGGATTCCTAAGAATCCGTGCAACTCTAAATTGAACACTCCAGCAATAGTCACAACAGTGCCTTTGCTGCAGGCACTATACAAATGTATTAAAGCAAATGTATAATTAGCCCAACAATTTATCTTTCAGACAATCACAGCTATCCTTGGTAATAATTTGTGTTATTCTCTGTTAACCAGATAAGGACCACAGGCACAACTGCCTGTTTTTAGGGGTGACCCAGGTGCACTGGGGAGGTTAAGTGATTTGCTCAGAGTCACACAGTATGCAAGTGGAGCAACCTTTAAGTTATACTGCTGCTGGATCATGTTCTGTGTAAAAATCCATGAAAAAATGGGAGCTGGGTAACTGGGATAATAAACAAATTCTGCTCAGAGTCAAAATGGCTGCTGATACATTCACCTGATAAGGGATGTAGAAATGATGGGTGGCTCGGATTGTAATTTACTTGTTGTATTACTGTGATGCCATATATGGGTGTTTTCTTTTGCCACAAGGAATCAATGACATCAAAACTCATTATACTGTACCATGGGCACCTAAAATCCTGCATTCTCATTGGCTGGGATGCATGTCTGGCCATGAGTACTAGAAATCGTCCCACAACCGACGCATCAAGTGCTAGTCAACCCATTTACAGGAAAAATATCACTGCATCAGTCTCAGTTTTCAAATCACTTTGGCTGCCATCTTGCTTTCCAACATTTCCATTTAGAGTTTAACTTACATGCATTTTATGATACAATACCACTCAAAACAATAAGTAATCCACCTTTTCTAACACCTAACATTTATAACGAAAATCCTGCAACTGAAAACTGCATCCAGAAAACCAACAGATTTAAGAATGTTGCTGTTCAGAAGATTGCACAACCCACAGATTTTAAAGAACACCTCCTGCCCCAAAGTAGAAGCCACAAAAAACAAAAACAAAACAAAAACTGCTGCCCAAGATCTAACTCTTGTCCAAAATTTAACTCTGGATTGTCATTAAATAATTGAACTCTGCCCAAATCTGCTACCCACTCGCTAACCAATCCAGCAAGGCATCTCACATGCCCAGAAGCACCAGCCACTCAAACTAGTGGTGCTCAGATACTGCTTTTATGGATCCAACTACCCTCCATTGGATAGTGCTCCTATCCAACCTAGGATTTGACCAGAGTCTGATTCCAGATCCATAGTCAGATCATCGTGGATCCGAGGTCAAATCCATCGGACACAACCTTGGATAATTGGATCCAATGGTCAGATACTGGGATCTGATGGCCAGATCCATCGGATCCAGGTCGGATCCATGCCAGATAGTTTGGATGCTTACAGTGAATCCTAGGAGGTTATATCCTTGGCTGGATGTCTATGCCATCCAAGGCTATCCGATATTTGACAAAAATGATGGTATCTGACCTAGTAGAGTACTATCCGAGCAACACTAATTTGAACATCCCATTCTTTCGGCACCAGCCACTCAGACTTTGCCCTCTCTTCACTGCTGATTGCACATCTCTCACTCTCTTCAACCCCTACAAAACAATGCAAATTAAAAATGAACACAAAAAAGTAACATCATGGGGGGTGCCCTTTCACCAGTACTGTACTGCAAAAAATGCACTAGTTAATAACATGGAGGAAGGATATTTAAAGGGATTTCTAATAAATTAAAATATTAAAAACAAGTAAAAATATAACATTAATTGAAAAAAAAAATGTTCATGCTCAAGTGTCCATAGCGTAATCATAGTAATACACTCCAGGGTGTGGATTGTGGTGAGATTTACCCACTTCTGGTGTAGTTAAAGTTACCCGGCCTGTGGCCTTGAGACACGACTTACCAGGCATAAGTAAATCTCCCCACAACCCACACCCTGTCATGCATCATACAGAGAATAACTAAGCTTTCAGCATTAAGAACAAGCTGCTTCTCAACCCAAGTTAGAGTGATAACATCATCTGCACGAGAGTGAAGCTCGAGTGCCTTATGATGTCACAATTCTAATGAGGTTTGGAGAACCTGTGAGTTCTTGGCACCAAGGGGTTTGTTATATAATGTACAAGAAAGCATGTTTTACAACAACTGGGGCTTAGTGTTCTTTCTTTTTTTATTATTTATTATTATGTTAAATTCAGTGACTGACTCAAAACACCAGATAAAGGAACCTGTGTAAAGTTGTTCTTCATGTTCAAAAGTGTTAAGACAGCTGAGTTTTATTGATTCTGCTGTAGAATGTTGTTTTTACACTCTAAAGCATGAAGAACAAGTTTTGAAAAACACCAGTAAAACATGCTTACTGTGTATTATTGCTTAATTATACCATTGTTCTGACATCAGAAGGTCATAATACCATCACTCAGATATTAGATTAATGGTGTTATGAGTTGAAATATTTAAGAAGATCTATATATTACAAAAATAACAGATAGGAACCCATCAGTAACTAGGCATTGCATTCCATTTTGGGATTCCGGTGACATGAGAAACCACTCAGGCTTTGCTCTCATGGTTTATGATGCCAACAAAATCTGTTACTGGTGATTTCCTATTCTATTCGTAATTTTCCTACACTTAACACCACAATAATAGCACACAAAAATAAAACCTTACTCATCATGCTTATACTGAAATAGCCGCTGGATACACACACACACACACACACACACACACCATTATACAAATGTCTACCACCACTCAGTTGGCCTTTAAAATCACAGCAAGGAAGCACAGCACATACTGTACACTTGGTGGTGGTGGTAGCGTCTGTGAATGCTTGTGTGTGTGTGGGGGGGGATCAACATTGTCCTGAAGCTGACCTAAATCCTTTAGCTGCAAGCTTCAAAACTGAGTACCAGTAGTCTGATACCTTGCCTTTAACTAGTCCTACTTCATTTAAACTTTTTAAGCAAGCAAGTAAAGTTTTATTTATAAAGCACCCATTCCCATAGGCCTCTGAGCACTGAACACCATAACATTACATGCAAAACAAGAAGAGAGAAAGGGGAAATTGTTTAACCATGAAAGGCACACTAAGCCAGAGCTTGTTTCCAGGTGCAAACTGAGAGCACAAGGAAGATAAGTGACTTGCTTAGGGTCAAACAGTGTACAAGTGGGAGCTGATGGGATTCAAACCCAGGTCTCCAGGTCTGCAGCCCAGTGCCCTTACCCACTACACTACACTGCCATCCCCAATAAATAAATTCAGTCAAAATAATTATAAATATGAACAGCCAGTAAGGTACATTAAATCAAAAGCTGCCTTAAAAAAATGGGAATTCAGACACCCCACTGTGGGGACCTCCCTCAATGATCTTGGAAGTGAGTTCCACACGGTCAGACCAACTACATCAAAAGCCCTCTCACCCCTTGTATACAAGCATTGTAGTCACATCTTCATTTCATGGTGTTTTCTACTCTACTACAGTTTAGAATCCTGTAATTCACTGGAAGGTGTACAACATTTGACTGACAAAAAACTGAATGGACTTAAAATGAATAAATCGAGAGGGAAGTCCACTGTTTCCAAGGGGCAATGGTGAATAGCCTCTGAAGGAATGCAGGATGGCCAAGTACCCAATAATGGAGAACAGGAAGAATGGGGTAGTAGTACAGAGCACATTCAAGGGAAGCAACCTGGGGGTGTTAATAATGGAGAACATGGAGGAATTGGTACAATGTAGTAGGGCAGTGGGTGCTGGGGTGCACAGGGAGAGGGGGCACTAGCAGAAACAGGAAGATAATACAGCCACGGTATCAATCTCTGGCTCACCCTCACTTGAAGTATTATGTGCAGTTTTGAAGTCCACATTGAGGAATGACAGGGACAGGTTAGAGGTGGTGCTGAGACAAGCTACCAAAATGATATAGGGCAACAGGGTAGGTCCTACAAAGAGTGCTTGGAGGAACACAACATGTACACATTGGAGGGCAGGACAGAAAGGGGTGACATGACTGTGGGTGTTCAAGTACCTTCATAGAATAAACAAGGTGGACAGCAGTGAGCTGTTCACAATGTGACTGATAACACAGGTACCAGGGGAAACTCCCTGAAACTGGTCAGAGGGATTGTACAAATGGATGCCAGAAACTGCTTTTTTATTGAGAGAGTGGTGACAGACTGGAATAAGCTTCCAGAGGTCATCAGCGCTGCAACAGTAGAAGTGTTCAAAAGGGAATGGGACAGGCATGTGGGAATAGTGTGTAAGGGCAGGGGCAGACTGGTGGGAATAGGGAGGAATGACGGATACAGTCCCAAAATAAGACAGGCTTGGGCAGACTAAAGGGGCAGCTAGGCTTTTACCTGCCACTGTTTTCTGTTTCTGTGGAATAATTTCATTTTAAACTCATTAAAACAAGCTGGTCTGGCACTGGACACCACACCTCATGCCACCCCGGTGACCCAGATTCACGAACGGACCTGGGCCATCAGGAGTCTGCAGGGGAGGGAGAGGATTGAGTGTCCGGAGGACTGCTCTCCTCTGCTCTCCCAGGGTGGATTTCAGGGAGTTCCCAGCTCTGTTGCAGCCTCTAGTGGAGACTGGAGGAAGCACAAGTGAGCAGGGACATTGTAGGGGGCAGGATTATGGCAGACTCCAGCTGCAGAGAAGTGGTGGAAGCCATGCAGGAGTCACTGCATGCCGTGTTCCATGGGGGAAACATCCAAAAAAAATCCCTGGTGGACTTGTGGAGGTGATGGAGGCCCCAGGAGCCCAGGCCCACATCCCAAAAGCTGGACCAGCCTTCCCCCAGCTCTCCCAAGCCCCTTGACCTGGACCAGGACTGTCCCTCTAATCTCAGACAGGCTGCCAGGTAGGTGAAGCAGGCCCTCCCTTGGGGGGTGATCCGGGGGGCTGGACAGGTCCATGGGTCCAGAGAAGGGGTGTTCAGCAATGTGTCTCCCTGGGAAAAGGTGGTTTCAGGCTAGGAGTAGAGGTAATGGCTGTGTGGGCACTCCCAAGAGATGCCCAGGTCCCCAGTGCCTAAACAGGGTACACCCACCCAACAACAACTTTTCTACATTGAAGTCCCCTACAGCTCCACGTCGCTGTAGGGAACCCGCTGGAACCCGGCACTGTCTGTCGGGGGTCCTGCCCCCCCCAATCAGCTCTGACTCAGAGTTGATGATCCTAAGTGGAGGGGTGCAGGGTGCAACCCCTGCATGGGGGATCTGGGGTTTGAAGCCCCAGAGAAAACACTAGTGGCATTGGAAACTGGCAGCCAACTGCACAATGTGGCCAACCTGCTGGTTTCACTGTTGGGGCGTTCGACTAAAATTTTTTTGAACACCCATCGTGGATCCCCTAAAGAGAATGTACAAAAATAAAAACTCATTAAAACAAGGTTGCTTCTGGCACCTAATGCAGTGTTTCAGCAAATTCATAAAAAAACAAGTTAATATTGAGCATAAAATGACATGCTACTATGAGCAACTCAGACCTGACACCAGACTTTTCTTTTTTCCTCCTGGTTTTTCCTACCCTCTTGATCCTCTCCTTCAGGCCTCTCAATGTTCGCTGCCAGATCCCAGACCCATGATCTGCCCCTAGAGTGCCTCCTCCTCTTCTCTGCACAGTGGGGTCTGTCTGGTGTTGGTGGTCTGAGGCGAGTGGAGAGGTCGTCATCCAGGACCGCGAGGGTGATTTTTCCTTTTTCTGTTTTTGTCCCCTGTCCCACCCCCCTGGGGACCCCAGCGCTTGGGACATAGTCCAGAGGTGGCGTGCTGATGCACGCTCTGGCCTCTCATGCATTGTACGATGTCCCCCCCCTCCTCGACCCCTAGTATCGGAGCTGCCCATCCCTTCAAGGACCAGTGCTTCCACTGACTCTCTACGGGAGTGTCGGACGCTGGCGTGTCCCGGGTATCCCACCCCTGAGGGAGGAGAGCATCCAGAGGGATGCTCGATCCCCCCTCCCCCTGACAGCACCCGGCTACCCGGGTCCGTTTCTGAACCCGGGTCGCCAGCATAGTGTGAGGTGTGGCGTCTAGCACCTCAACCCTCAGTGCCACAGAACAGCTTTCAGTTAGAAAGCTTACCTATTCCTAATCTTACCTTCCCTGCACAGATACACACACACACACACACACACACACACACACACACACAGGCACCAGTCTGTGAGACCTTTCTCTAACAGGGCATTCATCATTAAGCCTGATGTGATATTCTTCTCCAGCTACACATCCCACATCCCATTCATGAGGGGAAAGCACCTTTGTTCTTTCAGTTAGTTTGCGGCTGACTCAGGCCTTCCTTGCTTCTGGTATAGGGGAGACATCAAAATCAAACAGTTCAGGGTCAATACCAGGCTGGGCACCATCTCTGGGGGGAATAGAGTGCACTGCTATATCTGCACAGCACACTTGAGCAAAGTACATCCTTTCCTGGCAAAAATGTCTTTATCTGACACAGTCTTTACCTGGATGGTAACTCGTTTGGCATAAGCATGAGCTTTTACAGGCAACACACTGGGTTTTATTAATAGTCGTGCAGGCAGACCATGTTCTTCTGGAGCATCAAGCATCAGAATCTGTTTTTTTATGTCTTTCTTCAGGCATACCACACCACTGATATTACATTCAGCATTAAGGGGCAGCACAAGCTCTTCAGCATCACAACGTCACATTGTATCCATGGGGTTACCTTGGACTTTGGCAGTTGTCTGCTTTTGTTGCTGGTAGGCTTTTTGCACTAAGTTGTATACACATAGCACCTTTCCTTTCTGTTTGGCTTCTCTTTCTTGGCAGAGCTGAGCCTGGTGACCAAACATGTATGCATTAGTGCCAATAAGTATGGGCACTCTCTTGTACATTCCAGACTCAGGACACACTAAGACCAGTGTCTTGACCGGGTTCTCCACTCCGGTTACTTTGGATGGAAAGGCAATCCACACTTTAATGTACCCTAAATATGAGTAGGACTTGTCACTGAGCCCCTGGACATTAGACCTTCCAAAGGCAGTAGCTCATGATGAGACAGGTGCTGGTCGTACCAGTTCTTGAAAATAATTGTCATCTGGGAACCACTGTCCAACACAGTTCTAGCAGGCAGTCCATCAATAGTGACTTTCATCTCAGTGGGCGACCCAACAAGTTTGTCAGCGTCAGGTAGTACAGTTTTGGGTGCTTTGACAGATGCCTTGGCTACAGAAAGGGTGGAGCTGGGCTTAACTGGGGCCCCAGTGTGCTCCTTTACTGGGCCCACTAATGTTTTTCCTGTTTCTGGTGCTTTTCTTCAAGCAGTTTGTCTCTTACTCTTATTGGATCCTCCTGTGACTGGCACTCCCTCTTTATATGTCCATCTCTCCCACACTTGTAACAGAAAATGCCCTCTCTGTGTGGTTGTAGATGCAGGGGTCATCAGAGGAAGTTCTCCCTTCTGGTTTACTTTGTTTAGCAGGACCTGCATTTTTAATTCTGATTTGGGGCACTAGTTGCTGCGAGTTTCCACCCAAAGGTCCTTTCTTTTGGCCTGGACACAACTTGAGATTTATACCCTTCTAGCTCAGTTACCCATCTGAGTAACTCTTCCAACTTAACCTTAAGCTCAGAGTACACAGAGGGTGACTGGGTTTGCACTCCCATGCCCATGACAGAAAGATTTGTGGTGGCTGGGAAAACAGGCAGGTTCTGGTCTGCGATGCGTCCGTTTCTGTTTTTACCTGCGTAAATAATATTTTTTTTTAACTCTGAGGTCTGCTCCCCCTTGGAGTTAGTTATTTTAGTTACGGGGTGTTGGGGTGGAGCCCTCCACATGGGGGTTTTTGGGGGTAAAGCCCCCAAATTGCATTTTGTGATTTTCAGTCAGATGTCTGACATTGTATTGTCAGGTATCTGATTGATTCTGAAGAATGTATTTCAGGCCAGTGAGGTCGGTATCCTGAGACTCAGGGCAGTGAGTTTAGGGGTACTATAGTATATCTGTCCTACACCGCCCTCAGACAGCAACTTAGCCCAGGCACTAGGTTATTGATAGGGCCTCTTCTAGTTGATCTCGGTCTGTCCCAAGGACTCCCAGAGCAGGAGTGCCTTTTTATGGTCTAAATCCTCACCTTCACACCACTCAATTAGTCTATTATAGGACATAGTGTCCGCAATGACTTGGGGTTTTGGGGGGCACAATACTGTCCTTGCAAGCAGGGACCTCCATGTGGGGCATGCCTGGTAAATAGGAAATCCCAGCGGTGCCTCCAAAGATATAACCCAAGTGCCGTGTGGCAGTGGGCTACTACCCCAAACTGTTAGGCTCCAACCAGGTTGAGGGGTCTGGTCTCTGTTCTGATTGTAATGGGGGTTCTTTCCCAAGATAAAGTAAATAGTATGGTGCCTCCACCCAGAGTAAGATACAGTGGGATGGATGTTTGCATAGTACAACCCTTTCGGATGCTACACCTACCCACCTCCCTTTCCAGTCACCCTACATATGGAATGCCATAAACAGTTGCAACACTTTACTTTGCATGCAGTTGTTGACTGTAGCTAATAATGTGCTCATGGTCAGCATTAACCAGCAACAATGCAATATTTATTAAAAGTGAAAGGAGAATGGAAACGCAAAGGAAAAATGGCAATTTGAATATTCGAACAATAACAACCACTGTACCCACTACCAACATCAACAACCAACAGAAAAGCCCACCTCCCCACTGGTACCAGTGTCCTTAAAGTCTAACTGGGTGCCCAGACAGAGATGCAGGCCTGTACATTTCTGTGGGTTGGCCAGCGTTGGTGCACTTTTAAATAAACTGTAACCTGTTGTGAAACATTAAAGTAATTCCCCAGGGCAGGGAAGGCCCTGTTGTACTCATGGTTCTGAAGCACAACTTGCACCAAGTCTGAAACATGGTATGCACTCCCTACGGCAACAATTTTACCATGACTGACACTACAGCGACAACAACGACAGGCCACTGTAGTGTCAATGGCAGCTCCAAATCACTGCTTTCTGGGGATCTTGCACCCTCTCCCCAAATCAACTCCAACTCAGAGTTGATTAGTTCAGTTATGGGTGGTGCGGGGGGGGGCAGATCCCCCTGCATGGGGGTTCAGGGGCAAAGCCCCCCAAAGAAAACACAGTCTGAAGTGACTGCCTTTATGCTGACAGCAAAACCAGTCGACATAAAGGTGTTACTGTGCGGTTGATTGACAATGAATTTGTCGACCGACTGTCATGTACCCTGAAACACAGGAGCAGGATCAGTCAGTCAAGCTGGAGAACTCGAACTGTAACTGGCAGTTTGCAGCTTGCTTGGATGTAGAAGGGTCTGGCAGCTTGTCACTTTCAGGGCTGTTGCTGGCTCTGGCAGCTTGTCACCTTCTGACTTGCTTGTAAGGTCTGGCAGCTTGTCACCTTCTTGCAGGCTGGATCAGATGCTGGAAACAGTGTAGTACTGGAGACCAGGGCCAACACAGCTCCAGGGGAGATGATGAGTAGCATCCAGTAGCAGCACTGCCTGTCCGACTCCCCAGATTGTCCTTGCTGGCAGTGGCTTTTGTTCTGAAGTTCAGTGGTTACTCTTGCTCTTTCTATCTGCAGACAGCAGCAGACTTCTAGCCTCTGGAATCAACCAGCTCACTCCCCAGGCCTAGGAGTAGCAACAATATCCAGGCAGGTCTCGAACTGCAACTTCAAGCCACAAGCAGCTCTCTCACTTTAAACCGGCTTTTCCAAGGCAATGGGAACCTACTACAGATGTCTCAGGTACCGTCTTGCTTGGCACAGACTTCCAGGCATTTTGCAAGAAAGCAGTCCACCCTCCTCACAGGCTGAAGGCTTACATAGATACATAGATACTGTCAGCAGATAAGGGCCTATGGCTCACTCAGTCTGCCCATTTGGGCTCGTAAGATCACTTTAAGTTTTTTTAGAAATCTGTTGCCCCTTACCCCTGACTTCCAGGATTCCCTTATGTCTATCCCATGCATTCTTAAATCCCATGATTGTTTCAGACCCCACCACTTTCTCATGCGGGGTGTTCCACTTGTCCACCACCCTTTCTATGAAGAAATTCTTCCTCACATTTCCTCTGAATCGCCCTCCCTCCAACTTCATCCCTTGCCCTCTAGTCCTGGAACATCTTTTTCATTGGAAAATAATGTTTTCCTACACCCTATTCCTCCCTGTAAGGTACTTATATGTCTCTATCATATCCCCTCTCTCCCTTCTCTCCTCCAGGGAGTACATATTCAAGTTCTTCAGCCTGTCCTCATAGGAATTGTGATGCAACCACTGTATCATCTTTGTTGCCCTTCTCTGAACCTTCTCCACCCTGTCTATGTCCTTACATAGGTAAGGTCTCCAGAACTGGACATTGTTCTCCAGGTGGGGCCTCAGTAGTGTCTTGTATAGTGGAATTATGGCCTCCCTTTTCTTAGTGGTGATGCCCCTTCCTATGCATCCCAGCATCCTATTTGATTTACCTGCCACCTTGTCACACTGTTTCCTTACCTTAAGGTCATCAGAGGTGATAACTCCAAGGTCTCTTTCCTGCTTAGTGCATGCTATACCTTCATCCTCCAACTGATATGAAGTTCCAGGGTTTTTGTGCCCCATATGCATTATTTTGTACTTTTTTGTGTTAAATTTCAACTGCCAAACCCTTGACCATTCTTCAAGCTTCTGCAGGCCCCTCCTCACTCTGTCTACACCCTCTGGTGTGTCCACTCTGTTACAGAGCTTCGTATCATCAGTGAACGGGAAAATTCTACCTTCTAGGTCCTGCACAATGTCACTGATGAAGATGTTGAATAGGACTGGTCCCAGCACTGATCTCTGCGACACACCACTGGTCACTCTTCCCTCTGTGGAGTGTCAGTCATTTACCATCATCCTCTGTGTCCTGCCACCCAGCCAATTACCCACCCACTGCACTACTTTTCTGCCCACTCCCATATTCCCCAGTTTCTTTAACAGCCTTCTATGCGGCACAGTAGCAAAGGCCTTGCTGAAGTCCATTAAGGTCAGATCCACTGCCCTCCCCTGATTCACTTTCCATAATAATGAATAATTAAGATGACAATTAGATGTTTTTGGTGCAGTATTGGCCACTGCTAAACAATTTTTATCGCAAACTGTAGTTAGAAAGAAATAATGTGACCTTCTGGGAATTGAACCCAAGCCCCTGTAATACCATCCCGGTGCTCTAACCACTGAGCTACAGCTTCTTTTGGATGTTGCAAAGTTCAAATTGCACTCAGATTTTCAGACACACTGTCTGGTTCTCCAGGTGATAGAGGGCATTTTGTTAAGTCTCCTGATGCAGTATTTGGCTGTGGAAGCTTTAGGCTGACTTTTAGACTTTTCCTTACACACAGTCCAAGCCCTACTGTCTCGCTGAGAGTTTCAACCAGACTGCCTCAAGCTGCCTCAAACTGCAACTGTCCCTGGGGGGCCGAAGAAAAAATGGCAGCTTCTGATTGGTTGAAACTAGCTGTCTATCTTAAAAATTAATTAACATTAGATCCACATAATGCCCAGCTGGTTATCTGTTTGGGCACCAAAGACATTGTCTATACCCCCTACTCAGGAGCCATAGCTGCAGGTCCTTGTGCTCCTTGAGCACTGATTGACTGGGCATGGGATCAAGGGTGACAAATATGGATGAAGTAACACAGTTTATATAAAGTCCCAACTTTAAGTTTATCTTGCAGCCTAACAGTATTGTTTTAATGTTTATTGCCCCTACAGTTTTGTAGTAACCCCTCTGCTCTGGTGTCAGGTGGCAGAGTAGGGCTTGTCAGGGACTCCCTATGCCTGTCACTAACTCCGTAACACAGTTCCCCTAAGCAACAGGCAGGTCTTTACATTTCTACAGCAGCCTTGGCTTCTCTTAAAGGCATAGCGCTCCCTTAGAATAATAGCACTTAACACCACTCTTTTAAACAGTTTATTTTCTTTCTCTATGGTGTGCCTCCACACCACCAATGCTGCAGCTAGTGTCCCAGGGAGTCAAAGCATGCAAAGGGGAAACACAACCAGAGGCAGCTTTCACAATGCGTGCTGTAGCACTCCGTAACATTCAAGTTATCAGCTATCAGCCTGCACACTTCTGCAGTCACACTACGCAAACACTTGCACAGATAGTGTGGTGTTCACAACCACTAGGCTAGTGGTTTTAATTTTTACTACAGAGCTCCTCCAATCTCCCTAACTGGAAAACATACTGGGGGTTGGCAGGAGCACACCAAAGGACCAGAACTGGCAAGATTTGGCGGTGAGAGGCATATCGGGGGGGTCACACACACACACACACTTCCTACAGCTCCTAATCAGTCTGCTTGAGTAATAATATTTTAATAGTTGTCTTAAATAAAGGAACTGTGGGACTCAAATTCTTACCGAAACTGAACCTGTAACTGCTACTGCCTGTCAGCTCTGGAGGTCTGTGCTCCACTATTCCTCTAGAATGACATCCCCTAACAACACTGACTTCTTGCTTTCAAACCTAGATTTTGTATTTGCTGGCCAAATGTCACAGTCAAGTGATCTACAGGTAACTGCTGACTGGGACACAGAAAACAGCCAGCAATAATTCAAGACAATAGCAGTTTCTCTGTGTCATTCACTTTGTGAGTGTGAGACACAGCAAGGGCTTAGCAGGCAGTGATCAGCTCAAGACAGCACAGCTCTCTGGTGGGGAGGGCAGAGGTGGGTCCAGTGGCTTCCCCTTTATGTGATGGCAAGTTGCCCAGCTGTCACTGCTGTCAACAGCAATGCCAGCAGAATGGCTCTCGCAGCCTCCAAAATGGTGGTGGATGGCAAGACTTTCTAGCAATGCGAGTGTATTTGTAATGCCATACAATTAACATAATCTCATACCTAGCTGATCTGGTGGCATGGAGGGCTGATGCACTAAGCCTCTCTGCCACCAAGCTGATAACATGCATTGTCAGGGGTCAGCTGGTTAGTGGAGGATCGAGCATCCGTAGGATTGTTTTCCTCCTCTGGAGGGGAAGATGGGAAGAGTCAGGAATCTGGAGGAAAGGCATCCCAGGCCAGAAGACTGGGAAGTGTGGTAGACGTCTGCACATGTCACGTGGGAGTGCATGGCATATGCCTACATGTCCATGCATGCCACACCAGCCAGGGGATCAGAACAGTGAAAACTCCAGTGGCAGGATGCCAGTGGGTGCCCACAGGCCCAGCACCCAACTAGCTAGGCTTTCCAGCCCAAACTGGATCCAGTCCTTGGTGGGGACTGGCAACACCCGCTGACCCCACCAGAGGGGGGGCAAACCTTGGGGGAAGACAGCAGGCAGTAAGTCCTGGCAGAGGTTGGGGTGACAGGGCTTGAGCACCTGCCCAAAGGAGGGATGACTGGGCATTGGGGAATAATAAAAAAACAAACAAACATAATCTCATACCTGAGGTATTGCCCTGCGGACAGAACATAAGAATATTAAAGTTCAAACCCTGCGTGTGAGCACGATTGAACTGACTCCCCAATGGTAGATATATTTCTCTGCTAAAGAGATGAGACACTCCAGAGTGCCATTTTATTCACTGTGGCTAAGTCTTCTTAGTTATGCTTGCCATTTCATTGTTTTATGAAGTTTCTAAGTTTATGCAGTATTCTATGTTAGTGTAGCTTAGTTTGATTAAACTTTAGCATTTTTTACCAGTTCCCAGAACCAGGAGGACCGTAGTTTTTGCCTGTTCCCTGTTTGAGGTTCCCAGTTCCAAAAAAAAAAAAAAAATTTTACTGGTTCCTAGTTTAGCGTTCCTGGTTCCAAATCAAATAGAAATAAATCAGTTTTGTTTAAATTGAGATTTATTTTTAAAGCTGTTTCCACTGGGGTTTATTTTTAAAAGAGTTGCACTTTGTTCTGCAGTACAGTTCCTACAGTTAATTTGTCTTTGCTTTCTGTCAATTTGGCATGCCAGAGAAGTCTTAAAAGAAAACAGAGTCTACAGCATTTTAACAGTGTATATTATGTAAGCATTGATTTTCAACAGCAGACAGCCAAAGTCTTGGCTTTAATTGTTTTTGCCCAGATCACAACTTTGAAAACTGTGACGAGGAGGAAGAGTAGCACTGTATCTCAGGCATACCATTACTGTGCTAGACATATCAGAACACGTAACAGCTCTGAATATTGCGACTGTAACTCTTTGGGTTGAAGTTAGAAATTCTTCTGGGAAAACTTTCTTAGTTGTGGTACATTATGTTCCAGACCACCAGCCACTAATTCTGGTATTGAGGAACGTTTTTATGGAGACAGTATCTGAGACACAAGACATAACTGTATTTCTAAACTTTAATGTCCCAGTTACTCCAGGGTTCCAGAATGATAAACATGGTTAATGACCTCACACAACATGTTCTATTCCCAACCAGCAATAAGCATTTTTGAGATCTGCTGCACTGGGGTCCAGAATGCTAAACGCGTAAGAAACAGAGAGTAAGCATGTATGGAATCCTCTAGGATGAGAGCAAGCTGACTAGTGCAGCTCTGCAGGGGTGGGTCTTTGAGCCGTTGCTATTTCATTTTTATTGAGAATACGGGAAAGGGGATTTAACAGCTAGATTCAGAAATATGCTGATAATTTCCACCTTGGAGGAATTGAAGAGACAACTGAACAAAGTATATCAGCCCAGGGAGACTTAGATTTAAGGAGCACCTGGCTTGACAACTGGGGTATGAAGTTCAGCTTTGAAAAATGTTCCATCTTACAACTGTGTACCTACAATCTGAAGTCATGGTATTGCATTAAGAGTAAACAGATCAATGTAATGCTCGGAGAAGGACTTGAGAGTATTAGCTACTGACATCTCATGAAATGCAAAACATTGTAAATATGCAGTGGCTAAGGCTGGTAGGATTTGGGGAAGTATTAGGAGAATAAAGGTGGCTAAAAAAGGACGGTCTCCTGTTGGATTGTCCCTTGCATTAACATCTGCTATACTATAGCTCACAGAGTGTCACCAAAATGTCTAAGTGCACATTCCTCAAGGGCTGCATCTACCTCAGTAGCTATAATAAATGCAGTTGCCCTAAGGGACAACTCAAATTGTCAGGGGATCCCAGGAAAAAGGAACACAGGGGTGGGATATGGGTGGAGGGAAAAGCCAGGCTAGGAACAGGTCCAGGTTGAGGGGTGGGGAGGGTAGGAAGGAAGTAGGAGGGAGGGCTCAGGTAAGAGGGAGGGGTCGTGATGTCATATCTGCCATGACAAATATGACTAGGCAGGTAGGACAGGTGAGGATTGGGCAGAAGGGAAAGGGGGGTTTGGGGGCTATTAGGAGCCAGCAGAGGAGGATCTCCCTATTTTTGCTGGGTTTCAAGATTAACAGAGCTCAGTACTTCGACTGACAGGAGATTAGAGGAGGCAAGGTTGGTTTGGGAGTAGTAGGCCCGGCCGCATGGCAAGGGGCTTTGTTTGGTCAGGGAGGCCTAACAGAGCCTGCATGGGGGCTGGAAGCATTCAGGTTGTTTAGGAAGCCTATAAGAATAGAAAGGGGATGCTGTTAGGGAGGCTTGAAATTTTAACATCATCTAAAGGCTGATTTTACCACAGAATGCACAATAAATTTTTCATAAATTGGCTATGAGGTTTGAAAAAGAATATTAAAGATCATGTGCAACAAATGCATGATTTCCGTGTCACAAGTATATATGCTGCTTCCTTACCTGGTGAATGTCTGTGCTGTGTGCTCCGTTTGCACCATTTTTGTGTGTTTTTCTTATTAAATAAAATCTTATAAACGAGTATCACGCTGTCGACGCTCAATCTATTTTTATCCACGGAGCTCCATGTTGGCAGCAGACGTCCTGAGTAATGACATCATTAGGTGGGGACCTGCAGACAGAGAGCGCCAGTGAGAAGCCGACTACCGTCATTCCCGTGAGACTGTCAACACGGAGAGCACCAAGTATTATTGTGGCGGTATTTTCTGTTTAAGCTAAAATTATAACGATGTCCTCTGATGAGGAGAGTGAAATGTCAGCTCTGTCTTGTGCTGTTGTTCCACCCTCAAGCATTGAGCCTTATTTATTCGAGCCACTTGCCTCTGCGTTGTCAGCTTCTGGCAACAATCAGCCTGACAGCTCTGCAGACGAGGAGAGCAATGGAGAAGGATCTATGGAGGTTTCAGAATGGTAAGGCATTATGTGTCCTCACAGATAATGATAATTTATTTGTTATATGGTCTGTTACATATTTCATGTATTCAGCCTGATATGCGCCCCCCCCATGTCCACTCACACAGTCAAAGTGGGTGTAAGATAGCGCAGGGTAGTTATTTGCCTTCCACACAAGGATTTGTGGATGCCACTGTAAGCAATCATATTTCTTATGCCTGCATTGTTTTAGCGCATTATCACTTTATCGTTTCAAGTGCCATCTGCAACCCTGCAATCTCGTGTTGTACTGCCATCTGCAACCATGCAATGTTATCTTTGCGAGTTTGTCACCTGTAGCAGTGAATGTGTTTCAGAGCTGCATTTAGAGGGCTCTAACTGTGTCCATAGACAGCATGCAGTAATGTTCGAAGTATGATGTGTTATGGCTTATGTGTATTGCCTTATGTGTTACAAGCAGTATCTATCATCGTGTTGTTGTACATGCAGTGGTCATAGTTGTGTTGTATTACAAAAGATGAATAGTAACACTGTTATGCACTGATGTTATTTTGTGTGTGATGAAGTGATACTTAGAGGAAACAGCACACTGGCACAGTAAGCTAAGTATTGTTTGTAAATGAGACATAGGATGACACAGTATGCACCAAGGGGCTGTGGGATTCAAACACAGATCTCCAGATCTGCACCTCACAGCCTCGACCCACTATTCTATGCTGCTTTCTATGAGTGGTTAAGGTATATTGCTGTATATGTATGACAGTAGACACAGAGTGTTGCACACTTATCTCCAGTGATTTCATATGTCAGAAATTGTTGTAGCTGGTGTCTGTATGGCTATATGGCTGTCCCACTTACATGATATCATGGTATTCAGTGTCCTTCTTCATTACTGGTCTGAATAATGCTGCTTGTAATCATGTCACCCATATTGTCTTTATGTTGCCACTTCACAGTTATGTACATTTCATTGTGTTTTGGTGTCTTCATATTTTTTTTATGTTTCTCAACTATGAAGATGCCTTAGTCATCCCCTCTCTGTCCATTTCTGTATTCACGATGGTTGTTATGGTGTGATCCCAGTCGTGCTTAGTTATTGGGTGGCACACCATGTGTTACGTTGGTGACCCGGTTTCTGATATGTGAATTGTCCACCTGAGTTTGACAAAGGGAGGAGAAGACTGAGAGTCTGGATGACTGCTCTCTTCTAATGTGGTGGGTATAGGGTGCAATGTGTATTCTTGCAAAGTTGCAGGCCCTGGCTGAGTATGTGGGTTGGTAGTTGGTGTCTGTAGGCTTGCAATGCGGTGATGCAATTGCACGCTGCACCACTGGGCATACAAAGCCGAAATACATGATCTCCGACGATGAAGCTTACATTCTTCCAGTGTCAGTGGCCTCACATTCACTGCTGGGTTTTCTGAACTCCTCAGTTCCTCTTCATGTGCTGTCATGCAATCCACCATTAATATATAACAGTGGTTTCATCAGTTTAGTTCCTTTCTTGTGGTTCTGATATCAGGGGTGACATATAGGATAGTGCATGAGTACCAGTTAACAACAGGGCTATTCTTTCACGAGTTGGTACTACGGCGACAGATTACCTCGAGGCGCGGCTCGAGAGGTAATCAATCGTCATAGTATAGCAATGCGTGAACCTGTTGATAACTGCTCACTCTTCTGTATAGTGTATAGTGTAATGTCGTTGACTCAAAAAAAAAAAAATACTACATCTTTTTTTTAAATAGGACTAACTGTCAGATTGCTACTCGAGGAAACCATGTGTGACGTCCGCACTGCAGCAGAACGGCTGTCCTGCAGACATCACTAGTGCAGGAGAACAACATTTTCAGAGCACTAGATTTCAGTGAACAACGACATTCCACTATACACTATAATGCAGTGATGTTTACTTGGATGGTTCCCCTCCAAGTGGAGTGACATTGGCCGTATCCTGAGGTGTGCATTTATAGTTAACAGTGGAGTGACGACAACATAGGGCGGTCAGGGTTACAGCGTGAGAAACAAGTTTCGAGAACAAAATGGCTACTTATATAAATAGTAATGTACAGCTTTTTTTGTGATGTTGTGACTTCTTTCTGTCATGCTATAGCAGTCAACACAGTTGTAAGCAATATGTAGTATGTTGCAGTCGAGGTAATGAATACTGCAATCTGATTTTGAGTACAATTACTGCTTTTTGGCATTCCGGTAAAAGATGCATTTAGGTCATCCTATCGTACCATTTTCTGGAATGACCACTAAGTAATAGTCAATGCAGTTACATTGCTTTTTGATGTATGTATGCTAAGCCATTTTGCAGACTGATGAAAAATGAGTCATAATTGCTTTATATACCACAGTTTGTGTATATTGACTTTTGTATTTTTAGTAATAGCCAAATATATCCATTGCATCTGTTTCAGGTGCAGTTGCAGCAAATGTGACAGAATGCAAACAGTTATATAGAATCGATGCTGCTGGTTCTACTCTGCTGTCTCTGAGAAGTTTGAGATGTGTGATGATCTTCAATGTGTGATCGAATTACCAGGATTTTCTTCACTCTGTCTAGATGAGGATGTCCTTCAGTCTTGCCTATATGAATACATTGAGACGGATGGTCCTGTGGGAGACAACGAGTCCACAAATGAGTACGAATTGTATTTTTATCATAATACCATTGCAACAAATGTTGTCAGTGTGTCATTACCTTGTTATGTGACCATCTTTGGCCAAACGTGCGTATTACACAGTTATCCTATGGTTGTATCACATGGTGTCATTCATGATTATGCACATACTATGTATGCTGTGTTACTTCACAAAACTTATTATTCACATGGTGTTTGTGTTTCGTGCATACTTTCTGCACAACATGACTATGATGACACAGAGCTACGGATGGATATGCAACTGTGTGGTATTTTAGAACATAAACAGGTATATGCGTGCATCACACAGCCAGAATTGTACAAATGAATTCATATCTGCCCCATTTTATTTATTTATTTATTTATTTAGACAGCAGTTTGGAAAACCTTTGAGCCATAGGCTCATTTACAAAGGTACCTTGTCACAGTAAGACAAACGAAAATACACAGTATAACAGTATAACACAGTATAACAGTAACTTAAGACATAGATACAAACAAGCTGGTACAGGTAGGATTGATGCAAACAATACCAGAGTTATGTTGTCCTAAACAGCTTAGTAAGTAAGCTTATCATTAGTATTGAGTACGGCTTTGATTAGTAGCAATTACAGCTTCGGTGTTAACAGGTGGTTCCATGGGGCGTTTTGAAACACGATATAGTTGGAGCTTGGAGATGGAGGGGCAGTGTATTGAACCAGGAGGGGCCCTAAAGCTGAAGGCTCTTTGGCCGTGAGAGGTCCTAGCTCTAGGGATAACAAGAGATGTTTTCCCAGAGGTCCGAGTATGAACTAGTGAGACAGAGCGGCGGATGGTGGTGGTCAATCCAGGCGGGGATAGCTCAAGCAGGGTCTTTTTTGTAAGGGTACAGGTCTGATATTTGAGGCACTCGTCAAGATCAAGTACCAGCGCATTAGCGTACAGTAGACAGATGTGTGTTAGCCTAGGTGCCCCAGTAATTAACCTGCAGGCCTTATTCAGAGTAGTGCGAATTTTATGGAGTGCGGTCTGATCAGCAGCACCATACACCAGCAGTCCATAGTCCACTAGGGACAGGATAGAGGTGACTGCGGTGAAGAGCCTCAGGGGAGGCAGTGTTTATACAAGGTAAGATGCTGTCGGATATTAGTGGCAGTGGCTAGGGCAGCGATGTGTCCATGGAAGGAGAGGAGGGGTCAAATGGATCCCTAGGTATTTATAGGAGCAAACTTGTTCGGTGGGAAGAGGACCCAGAGTGAATGGGAGTTTGAAGTTGCAGGACTTGTTTGAGGATGAGTGAAGAACATGGTTTGTTTTTTAAGATTTATCACCAATCTATGTTCCTTGAACCAGCCCTCGGCTAGCGAAGGACTTCTGCAGCGAGTCCTGGAGGGCAATAAGTTCTGACTTGAGGCAAAGATGACTGCATCATCAGCGTACAATAGAATGTTCCCCGAGCAAGAGCGTGAAAGGTGTTAAGGTAAAGGGAGAATAGTAAAGGGCCCAGAATGGAGCCCTGGGAACCCAGAAAAGATGGGACAGATGTCTGAGTAGGTCCCATTAATTTTTACACCTGTGAGCAGCCATACAGATAACTGGTGCAGCACAGAGATAGACCAAGCAAAACCAGAGAGAGACTAAGGGCATCAAGAAGGAGGGTGGGAGACAGTGCGAAAGCTTTAGAAGGTCAATGAGGCCGCACCAGCCAGAGAACCAGTGTCTAAGGAGGAGTAGAAAGTTGGAGAACTCTAGGAGGGCTGTGTTGGTACTGTGGCCAGCTCGGAAGCCATGCTGCTCAGGACATAGGACATTGTGGGTGGAGGTAGTCAGAGATTTGAGAGCTACCACTTTTCCAAGGCCTTGGAGAGGGAGAGAATGGAGATTGGACGATAGTTTCCAACCACAGTCCTATCACCACCTTTAAAGATAGGGGTGGCAGTGGCGACTTTCCAGGCAGTTGGAACCTTCCCAAGGCAAAGAGAGTGGTTGATGAGACACGTGATTGGGGTAAGGACTACATCTAAGACCAACCGTAGGATACGGATCAGAGGGTGTCACTGCCCGTGCACTAATACTCTTGAGGCAGTGACAGAGTGCGACCTAAGTTCTTGGGCAGAAACACGGCGAGGAGAAAATAAGAGTAGAAAGATTTACAGCAGCAGCTGGGAGGAGGTCAAAAAATTTGTGGGAGGATAGGGCTAAGGTCAGTGAATGAGGTATTGAGGTGGTTGGCTATGAGGGCTGGGTCTGAAGAGATCATGCCGTTAATGTTGATCTGGGTGGGTGGAAGGGTGCACTCCCATTTAACTGTTTAATGTTATCCCAGAATGTTGTGGTGAGGACCGATGGTGCTCAGACTTGCCTTTCTGATGGCCCAAGTGCACTTGTTTGGTGGCAGCATATAACTGCCTGTCACTGGGCGACCAGTCTCAATGGCACAGTGCCATAGGTTGTCCCTATGTTTGAGTTGGTGGATCAAAGCTGGGGTTGCCAGGGACATTCTGCCTTTTGAGAGCGGGTCGACATTGGGGCAAAGATATCACAGGCATTATTAAAAGTTCGGGTAAAGAAGGAAGAGCTGTGTCAATGTCAGGGAGTTGCCTGTATAGGATATCAGTCAATTTGGGACAGAAGTTCCTTAAGTTTTGTCAGACCACCAGGTATTAGGCACGCCTGACATGTAGACTGTGCAATGGGTTTGGGGACTGAGGATGACCAGTGGACTAGAATGGGGGTGATCGCTGAGAGGTCTGGGAGGACTTGTACATTGGGGATCGATTAGAGGCGGTTGGTGAGTACCACATCAAGCAGGGTACTGGAGCCTCTCTTGGGGTTAGTCCTGGAAGGTTGGGTAACTAGTTGTATTAGGTCTATTGCAGAAAGAAGGTCACGGGTAGAAGAGGAGGAGGGTGAGCCAGGTTGACATTTAAGTCACCACCAGAATTTGATCAAGCGGAAGGAGGTAGTGAGGAAAGGTATTCTGTAAGAGGCAATGGACTGCATTTGGTCCTAGAGCACAGCATGCAGTAGTCAGATAAAGGGGTCCCTTTAAAGGGTCAGGGGTTAGTTTCAGCGTAGCGCCTGGGCCCTAGGTCAAAGATTGGAGTAGGCAGGGCTAGTGCGGGGAAGATTCCCTTGACATAAATAGCACAGCTGCCGCCCATCTCCCAACATGGTCGGACCAGAAGAGGGTGAAACCAGGAAGGGAGACCAGGAGTCAGGGAATATTCGATGCCAAGTCTCAACCAGAGCAATGACATCAGGGTTAATTGATGTGACCAGGCATTGTAGTCGTCAAACTTTTGGAGGCTACAGATATTCATGGAGACGTGCAGGCCTGTGGTGCTAGTCGGGAAGCTTCTGGGAACCGGGCCAGGGTTTGGATGAATGTTCCTGACAGGAGTAGTAGCATGACTAACACCCTGGCTGGGAGATGGTGAGAGGTTTTCCTACGATTGACATGGGGGCGTTAAGGGAGCAGGGGTGGGCAGGGTGGTACAGGAGGAAGGCAAGAATAAGAAGACACCCAGATGTGCCTGAGGCAGGAGGAAGCTAGGGGAGGGCAGGAGGACTGAGACACACAGAGGTCCCAAGGGCAAGAGGCAGGTTCAGGAGCAAGGGAAGGAGGGTGCCAAGGCACAGTGCGGAGTAGCAGATGGGTAAGTGGGCAAGTGCAATGCTAGTGGGGATAGGCACAGGCAGAGCATGAGGCAGGGCCAATACATTGTGGTGAGCAAGATCCAAGGGAAGGAGGACAGTACAGGTAGGAATAGGAAGTAGCGAGGGAGCATAGGTCCCTCTAGTGGCCAGCAGGTATAACCTGCAAATTATCCTTGCACTGCTTTCCTTATGGTGTTGTGAGATACAGACAGACATCACAGAGCTGTGTTTCAACATAGTGTTTTTGAGAGCCCCCCTCATTAACAGTTGTACTGTCATTTCGTTACACGGTCCTGAAAGGTGATTCCGCGCAGTGAATGCAAAATCACCTTTCGGGACTGAATAACGCCATGACAATGACTGAATTGCTAAGTAGGGGTCCCAATAACCCTTACATTGAAAATCTGGTGCCAAAATTCAAAAAATGCCTGCGATATGCACCTAAGTTGAAAGAAACCCTATTTATGCCATTATACAGCTTGCCGGCATTTCTTCAATTTGTGGTCGGCTTTGAAGAGTGCAGACATGTTCCCGGTCCACCGAAGATTGTCGCGCCGAACTCGGAGTAAGTATGGGGTGAGGGGTGTGGGAAGGCAGGTTGCACAGTGGGTGGGTGGGGATGGGCCACGGAGACTATGAGTGACCGTTTTCCTTTACAGGTTCAAACAAGAAAAAAAAGCATTGCGGGACATTTTTTTTTTTGCAGTGGATTTGGCACGCTGGGGTGGTCTCCCAGTGTGCCACCTAACTATTTGGGGTGTCTGTAGCCAACCATGGATTAGGCACCCCTGAAGTCGGCAGTTCGGCGGCCAGTGTGCAGCCATGTACATAATGGCAGAGCAAGAAAAGGACCGCTGCGTCGGATGAGCTTTGCCCGGATTGCAGCAGGCCTTTTCTTACAGTTGCTCGCCACATTATGTATGCATGGTGTGGCGCCGGCATGCAGGCTGATTGTGGAATGCGGGATGCACCTACTGGTTCATGCCGTGCATTCACCCAACAGCGACCGTGCCTACAATGCTGCACTTTCCCAAGATGTTGGCTGCACAAGCGCGCCAACATAAAAACGATCGTTCCATGCCTATCTCTGAACATTTCATTTAGGGGCATTGATTTCTTTTCTTGTACTTTTTGTATTGTATGTGTAATACAGCTATTACACTGGTTTTCTAGCCAATCACTGAACTTATTTGTTCATGGCCCAGGCACGTTGTACACAGAATAACTGCGTCACACTTGTGGATGGCAGTATTACAACGATTTATCTGTAGTGTGCACTTGATCTACAATGACAGTCACATCATTTGCTTACTTGATACAGGTGTGTTACTATTATTGTTTTGAAACTCCTTTCTGCTTCTTGTCCACAGGTTACTTCGGTACATGGTGCACCATCACTTTGTGTATTGGGTATGGCAGAGACTTGGTAGTCGGAACCGGAAAATGCTACCCACCTGTGTGGTGTTGGCGATATGTGCACTATTTCCGTCAGAGACATATAAAGGGTTTCATGAGGCATGAATGGAAGTTTTGGAGGTAACATGTGATCTTCTATGAAATGCAACATATTTATTTTGTTTGTATCACATTCATCGTTCTAGAAGTTTCCATTGAGAACAGCAGAATTACTGCAATCAGATGTCTGGTGATCACAACATATAACTGAACACAGGGTTGGTGGTATGTTTATATTGACCACATGGTACTGTCCAATGACCACAATCAGCCACTGTGCCAAGGAAAGGAAAAAGTAGAACATATACCTTTTTTTTTTCAGATGAAAAACGTTCTTTCGGTTCTGGAACTTTATGCTCTAACAAGGCACACAACACACGGGTTTGACAAACACGCCACACTCCTGTCAACATCACTGTTTCAAGACTGCTCTGTCTTTTTTTCAGGAGGTATGAAGGTGTGCTGTGTATCTTTTTAAAGCAAGTTGTTAGAATTGCAGATACTCTTTTCTACTGTTAATGGACACATGTTTTGTTATTGTTTCTTCCCTGTGCCAAATGGTCGTTTCTTAGTAGTCCTTGGAAAGTATTGTGTGGACAGTATTGTCAAAGTTTGAAGTTTCCTATTATCTTGATCTGTCTTGTTTTTCGCTGGTGCTTGTTAGCTGTTTATATATAGATATATATGTATGTTTTCAGATACATTCAGAGCTGAAAATACATTTCTCAGCCAGGTCGTGGATATATCATTTATATCTGTACTTTCTTATATATCATCGTAATGAAACTCATATAATACTATAGCAAGAAAGAAAACTAGTCTGTGATTGGTCAGTGTGGGACTGTACCCGTGACGTTATCTCGTCATAACATCATGGCAGTAGTCCCGATACAGTAACGACCACAAGAAATGTAAAAAAATATTTTGTTCCGCTGCTGCATGCTGCCATTTTGTACTGGGCTCCTGTATGTGTTGGTGCATTTTTCTGCCCACAAAGAAATCTGCAGCAGTCCCGACAGAGCTCCATTGAGCTCAGTCACTTCCCTCCCTCACTCGCTCTTTCTGTGTCTCCGAGCACTGCAGGGTGCCCTTTTGTACTGTGCTCCTGCCTGCATCGGCACCTTTTCCTGACCACAAAGAAATCTGCAGCAGTCCCAACAAAGCTCAGCTGAGCTTGGTCAGTCCTCCCTGTCTTACTCACTCGATCCTAATCTGTCCCAAACACTGATTTCTTACCGTGATGGCTGAATTCTGCGCCAGAAGCTTGAAAACACATTTTGGCAAGGATGTGAAAAATGACAGCTGTACTGTTGACAAGGAGGTGTTGAGCAATGCCAGTGTTTAAAATGTGTCATGAAAATATTGCAGATTCTCGAACTTACGAGCGTGCGTAGCAAATGCGCAAAGCACGCTTGTAAAACAGTCATTTTTGGGATTCTTTTCACAAAATTTGCAACATACGCTTTTTGATAGACCACCTCATGAACACTGGCAATATCGTTTCAGTAATTCATTAATCGGTCCCGAAAGGTGATTCTTCGCAGTTACGGCAAAGTCACCTTTCGTGGCTGAATAACACCATGACAGTGGCAGAATTCATGAGGAGTGGTCCCAAAACCACATGCTGAAGATCTGTGGCACACTGGATGAACTGGTGTCAGCAGGGCGTGCCACGGCATTGAGGAAAGCACCTCCACAACCAGCTTCGGAGCAAGCTGCCGCAATATGTTTCTTGCACTGCTTTATGCATAGCTCAGTTTGTTTGAATTAAAACATGCGATTACAGTGACAGAGCAGGGTGTGCAGTACTCATCATGTAGACACACCAGTGATCAGATGAAAATGTACCAGGGAACTGGAAGACCACATGTGTTAGCATGCACAGCCCTTCACATTATGCCTCTTGTCCCATGGGACCTGTTGGCACCTGCTTCCCTCTCCTTAACACTTCCAACCTTTCCCATAGTGTGGAGTCTCCCCTCTTCCACCCCACTCCCTACCAAAGAGTCCCTGGGGACCTGTTGGTACTTTCTTACCTCCCCCGAACCCTGTCTGCCTTTCCTGAGTCTTGGTGGCACTTGCATGTCCAACCACACACTGCTTTCCTCTCCATAACCATGTCTATCTTTCATGGTGCCTGCTGTCTCCCATCACCCACCCCACACCCGGCCAAACTGTCCGTGTGGACCTGTTGGCACTGCCATCAAAGTAAATGATTTTGCCCCCATGGAAATGTGTCAGTTGATCCGCTGTGTACTTCATCCTGACTGTAACCCAATTTAATAACTCAACCAAAGGCATGCCACCACTCTCAACCCTGTCCCATTAAGATACCTGCTACCACTGTGGGTGAGGTCAGTAGGCTGAAGTGTCACAGTCAGTGTCCCAGCCACAAAACCGACAGGAACATAGTGTCAATCAACATCACCCACAATCATGACATGTGACCTTGACACAGTCGATGCTGAGATGTTATCCCATATGTTTACATTGTGTCATGGTGGTACACCATATAATGTGGTTTCAGAACAGAGTCTATCATCGTCATTGTACTATGAACAGTGAGTAGCATGGTGTATATCATAGACACATGAATGTACTGTCATATATTACTTTCAGCATGTAAAAACCTTTATTATTACAGGTAATAGCAAGTCCGAACCATAACATGTTGATTCATTAATGTCATCTTTGTATGCTCTACAAGTACATCTTTGAAATTCCTCATGACCACGAATACAAGAATATTGTCTGAAGAACTCAACATAACCATTTCATCAATGTCTGTTTGTTATTGCCATTTGTGAGACTGTACTTGTAACTGTAACCCTGGTATATCAATACTGTGTCAGTTATACACAGTCACAGTTTACAAATTTCAGTACTGATTTCATTGGTGCTTCAATAAACACACATTTTGTATTATATATTTTTTGCGTACTGACTTTCATTACATATTGTTATTAGATGCAATTGTTACATACAGGATAATGAATGGGCAACAGTGAACAACAATGTTGTTCACTTCGAAATATTGTTATTACAACCATGTAAACCTCAAGAACGAAGCCATACAACCTTGAGAAGTGCACAAAAAAAAATCAGTCACCTATATGTTAAACAATACTGAAACCACAGTCCTTTGTCATGCCACCTCTGCAGTAGTATGGTGCATGTAGCAGTATGTTTTCCATTAAAGTCAATGTTTTTCAAGTAATGGCACAGTAATTCACACAAGTACATCAAAACAACAATTGTTAAAAGTTCAAAATGTGAACAGAAAACTCTTAACACACTGTCCGGAAAATTCGACACTGCATTTTATTGAAAGCAGTGCATAGTACATGTTGGGTGCTACATGTCAGTCAAGTACATTTCATTGTTTCCAGTGACAGACTGTAACGTTTATCAGTATTCCAGTTCCATATGATGTTCCTGTTGGAGACAATGAAAGAAAAGAAAAAGGTATCATTGTTTGTATGATGGATAAGAACAATTATAAAATGGAAAGAAAAATTCTAGAAATGTCAGTGGCCAAGATACATCAGCTGACCGTGCATTAAGTTTCTTTATAAAATGAGAAAATCATTTCAAGCAATCAATGCGACAATGAGAGATCAGCACACTAGCCCCCCACCATCGGTCACACACACTCCCAGCAGGTGAGTTGGTGACTGGCACAGCCCACCTGTGGCCGCCGTGCCCAGCCGTCAAATGAACTGTGCCAAGACCATGTACAGTACCAATACACGCTCCATAAATGTCACCAGCTGTAATTGATGTAACGCATAGTGTTACTGTATTTGATCTTGGCACACCTCAGTCTGTGGCAGGCCATGGTGGTAAAAGTTGTTCTGTGCCAGTCGTCGGTTGTGGTGTTGGGGGTGGGACAGGCGTATTGGACTGTATCACCAGTACTGGATGATTAAGCGAATACTTAGTTGGAAGGTAGTGTCATACATGTAGGTGAACAAACCTGTGTCTGCTGAGACTTATTGAATCTACTACAGTGAGAAGTCACCAAGTGCACTTTATCTGTTTTCTCATATTTTGAGGTGATGGGAGGTGGAACCTGTCGTCTAGGTGTATTTTCCCGAGCAATGCGGTAGCTGGGAAATTCTTGACGAACACTGAATGCCTCATCAATCAATTCAGACACATAACCTGCCAATGCAAAGGGAATAATAGTTTATCAGTGACTACACAGAGCATTAAATATTAATAAGCTGTGAACTATAGTGCAGTTTTCACTGTGTAACCTTTTCCTTTCCAGCATTGTCAGACAAAGTATGTATATCTTGAGCATGATAGTTACACACATTTCACATTTATTATACACATGTGTGAGCTGCATAATTGCACCTAAGACACTCCAGGGTGTGAGCAATTTCATAAGCGCAATAAGACACACTGGGTATGTGCATAGCACATAATTTACCACATGCCAGGGCTAAAGGCACTTGGACGAGGCCTCTTGCATTATTACGCCCCTGGCCGTGCGATAACATATGTTTCATGCAACCCATGTCATGCCTTATTGCTTACTTATTGCAGTCATTCAACAGTGATACAGCTGCAAAACAGAGTACTATGGTGATGGATGGGGACACATACACTATCCTCGAAATAATTCATATGTGTTCAGACTCACTGTATGTTATAGGGACCTTCACCTCCTTCACCACAGGCGCACCACAACGAGACTTTGGGAAGGACACTCCCCATCTAGCCTCTCCAGCTCGTGTCTGTGCCTGCTTCCTGTCTGCATTTTCATTGAAGTGAAGAGCAGCGATCAGAAGTCTACCAAAGACAGATGAAAACCAATGAAAAGCAAAAAGTGCGATGTAGTACGATGATAGTACAGTCAACAATATTAACAGAGGAGTGATACAATGCATGCTTTCTTAGTACATTACACATAGTAGATCATTGCCCTATGTGTAAATGAATCGGTTTCTGAAATGCTGTTTTGCCACATTTCAAAAGATCATGGAATGCAATTGTACCCTTCTGTGGCACAACAGCATTGCAGACCCTGTAGAAACTGCTCAGATAAGTTAATGTTTACAACAGTGTAGATGCAGGGAAACCCCCCTTTTCAAATCTGACAATATTTATAGGTGATACCACAATATTTCCACACAAACCTTGCATTCATACTGTCATAGAAAAATGTGTCATTTTCGTGGCAAAGAAAATGACAACCTTGTGAAATGCTTCTAACGAATGTTTGCTCAGATGGAGACAGCTTACATATGTCTTTCAGTATCAAGTTGTTCTTCGTTATTATTTCCAACTCCTTATGAGCCCTACTACCTATAAAAAATTGGAGAAAAGAAAATACACCAAATATGCTACTAACAACTAATTAGCAAGGCTGTAACACTATACTGTTACTATTATTAGTAGCTGACTAGTAGTAATGTTAGCAATGCCAAAGTGGTGCCTCACACTGACCTTTCTCAATCCAAGCACGATCTTCAATAGGACCATGAAGACATTTTGGAAAATGGTACCATGATTGGAGTGTACATTGGTGACATGGTTCAGGATTGATAGCCACTTAGCCACTATCATTTCGCCATCTCCCCCACTGGAGCCTGCACACCAATATACATGATGACTGACACCCTTGGCCCAATGTGACAGAATGGAACAATCTTTACGTTTAGCTTTTGCCTCAATTTTTTTTTAATCCCTGTGAAATGATGTAACAGAATGATAAGCACAATAAGTGACATCACAACCATTTCCTACAAACAGCAGAGCATTTCAAATAGCACAAGTAAAGGCAGAACTGTACCTTTTGCCACGTACCACACATCAAACCAGTGTGAGATGTCTGGTTCCTGTTCACGCATATATTTTTTTACACCAAGGTGTCGATCAGTGGTAAGGCTGTCAATCTGTACACCCGCTGCTTTCACCTTGATCAAACTTCTTTTAAACCATCAAGCTCCACAGCATTAGAATTGGAGACCTCATTACTCTATAATGTAGAACCAATAATAAAATATGCCACCACTAATTAAAAATGTACATTAAATTATCTGTCAGTAATACTTAATGTAACCACAGCTAACCTGCACTAATTGTATGTCAATAATTTTGGAACCAAGTAGGTCCATTAGAGGAATAAGATCCGAACTTCGCTGTGTGGCCAGGTGAGCAGCATCTTGCATCTCCTCCCAGCTTCGCTGGCTTGCCGACAAGTGATGACAGCAGTCTTTCTTGATGTCTGGACCATACTCTGGCAACTGATGGAATTAAGTAGGTAGCCTGCATCAAATTGTATGTCCTAAGTGATATAGTTGACAAATTCACATGTTTAAAAAAATTAAGCATACACACTGGACTACTCCCAGAAAAAAGAATTCTGCATGCAGTTAGAAGATTCCCAGTTGGAAGAGTTCTGACTCGTGGCTGAGTGTCCCATTGTCGTTTGTATCCATTAATGCATACTTGCTCCATGACAGCAAGGCTTCCGACCATGCGTCTAATGAAAACTTGGCATGAACCCAGACATATGAAACAGGTATGAAGAAGCATTAGAATAGCACTCTCAAATACTATGAATTTCTTCTGATGATGTGGTTCCCCTGCCTTCAGTTCTGTTAATCTGAAAACCCAAAAATACAGGTTACACATCTTTGTATGACTTTTTTTTTCAAAAGAAGACCACACGGCTCTCACGTCATCATACAGGTTGGATTTCCTAATGGAAAGGGACCAGGGACAGTAAAATGCAGTCCATGGTGAGAATGCTCAACTGACACTACACTGCTCACCTTGTAGGTGATGATCGAGGCTGGAGATGCGGGGGCTATTTGAATGAATGTAGTGACGGTTGTTGGCATGTAGGTAGACAAGTGTCTTACATCATGTCCCCATGTAGAAAATGCAAAAAAGCTCATTGGCGAACTGTATGCAGAGTTCCGGAACCTACGTACACCGACTCACCATTGTCAGCTCTACCCACCTCAACAGCTGCCCCCAGGAGGGGGACCAATCTTGCAAAGGGTTAAGCCACGTTACCAGGAGATTGTAGAATTTTAATATGATGTTTTGGCTGGTGGGGTTTCTTTGCAATGTCGGGTGCCTCGCTTTGGCAATCCTTGAGGCAGGGGAAGGAGAATGTAAACAAATACAAATAACCAATAAAAGAAGACCAGATACCAAAATGTAACATTTCTGGAACGAAATTGTACATCTCCATATACTGAAAAGATAAGGTACAAATTCCGGAGACAAGTAAAAAGAACATGCCACTGGAGGTTGATTAACTGACCAGTAACATAACCACTGTGAGTGCCTTATTGCTTTTATAATTACAATAAAGAAATTAATAAATCAATAAATTAGAATGCTCACAGCCACTCAGAAAGCTCCATTTCTCAGATCCTCTTTATAATTTACCTTTCATCACTGCTGTCAGACAAATCTTCATTGCCTTAATCTGACTGAGAGTCCACAAAGTCTCCCAATTCCCAGTCTGGGTCTGAGTCATGGTTGTCTTCCATTTCTGAATCAGACTCATCATCAGCATCATGTAGCATGGTGTCATCATGGCTGTAATCTCTGCAGTGGACTTGCTCCTCATACTGAATTCTGACAGATGTTGTTTTAGTGTGATACTTAGGTACATTGACTTGTACAGCACGCTCAATTCCAGATGGGATAGTCTGAGTTCCCTTAGAGAACTTAGTCTTCCCACATCCAGATGGTACATATTTTAGTGCTTGTGTGCCTTCATGACATAGTTTCTGAAATGGAAAACAACATAAAGTATCAGTGCCTGAAATCATTTGTGACTACATCATGAACTATCTTGTTTCATTAACATGACCAAATGGTACCTACGTGCTATTCTATTCTATTGTGGTTGACAACCATACTTTCCATACTGTTGTTTTGCAAAGTATTTAATTTAAAATATCCCTCTAAATGAGCAATACATTCTCAACGTAGACTTTCAACATTGTTATTTTTCAGCATGTTCAATACTGGCAATAAGGAACTCACATGATGTACATTAACATATACTAGAATGCCTAATGTGCAGCTGCTAACAATGGTGTAAACTCAAATAATTCAGCCTTACCTTAGTAATGCATCTTCGCCATCAACAAATAAAAATAACAGTGATTAACATGTATAAAGTGAATGACAGCGTTGTAAAATAGCGCCTATTTAACATTTATCAGAAAGATGGTGATATCTTGACTCAATATTAGTAAACTCTGACCATTGTAATGTTATTTGAATACTGTCAGGAGCGTAACAAGCGGATTGTGCTTGTGTAGGATGGCAACATAGAACTCAACAGCACCTTGGACTACAGTAAAGGCAGCCTGGGTGAATAATACAATGTTCTGGCAAATATAAATACCCAATATTCAATTGAATACACCTTACAATACGTATGTAGTAATGGCAGTACTGTACATGGGTTACAAAAAAAAATTAGATAAACGATAATTACACAACTTACCAAGCATTCAGTTTGGCACGTGGCATCATGAAAACATTGAACATCTGCTGCACAGTCCACAGTACTGACACTTGTGAAGTCCGGTACTGTATCTGTTAATTGTGATTCCCCTACAGCACTGTAATGAACCTCTACGAATCCCCTATCTCTGCCTTCAAATGCTGTAGTAGTGGATGTTGATGTACCAGTTGATGAACTCCCAACAGTACTGATAAGCCCAAGATCTGTGAGCACCTAGCAAAGAAGTACAGCAGTGATCATGAGGCTGTGTAACACATACTGCCTTATCCTGACAATGCAGAGTACAAAATCAGATTTTACATAAACGTTTAAAACAACATTTTATCAATCAGTTAAGAAAAACAGCATTAGGCAGTATTCCATGGCAGGGAGTGTGTATATTGAGGCATTTAACACGTCTGGTGTGATTCAATGCCTTCACCAAACTGCACCAATAAAGGAATAATGCCTGACAGGGTGGGTGTCATGATGGGATAAATTGCAGCCTCAGGTGGTTGGGCACGGGGCCAACGGCCGAGGGCAGCAAAAATCCGAGAAGGGATGTTATCACAACATAACACCCACCCTGGAGGGCATTATTCCTATTATACAATGTCTCATTGTTTTATACAGAAAAAAAGATTTTTAAAGAATGTTATTTAGTGTTTTATTTATTTATTGAATTTTGATGACCGGGTAGGCCCACTGGGCCCCGAAGGTCCCTTTTTCAGGGGCGACCCGGGAATAACAGTACAGACATTATGAACTCTTGTGCAATTACATAATACAGGAAGTCATGGGTATACAGTATTCGGCTGTTTACACATAGCAGAAGTTATTAGGGTATTATATATCGTATTGGTAAGTTGTAGTTTATTGCATTCAAACATTTGTCCTGCATGTAAGTGAGAAAACATGGATTCCTTGGTGACATACTTGAGAGCATTAGAATGGTTCATTGAGGAGAAAAGTTAGTGCTACCTTGTTGGGGGTTGGATTTATAGTTCGTAGTGGTAGTTTAGGTAGTGTCAGGTGTAGTGGCACTGGCATACACATTTGATAGGAGATGGGTTTTGAGTCTGGTGTGGAAACCACGGCACTGAAGGGGTTTCGCACCTCCAGGGAGGTGGTTCCATAAGGAAGGGTAGGCATCGAGAAGGATTTCTGGCCTGCCTTAGTCCTAGCCTTGGGAACCTCTAGCAACATTTGGCCAAAGACCATAAGGGCTGCGCTGGTTACTCTTTACTGTGAGGAGTCCCCGAGGCTAGGGGAGGGAAGAGCTAATTATCTTTTGGCCAGGGCAGAGCATGGGGTAGCTGAAGCATGCTTGAAGGATGGCCAGTTAAACTACGAGCGCTCACAGTGGTGGCTCCTTGAGTGGGATAGAGTGGCAAAGCGGGTCACTTTGTTGTATAGAACCTGTAGTTTACCATACTCCCGCTTTGAGATACCCTGGATGACCGGGCAGAAAATATCAGTGTTGGAAGTAGGACACTCGCTGCTATAGCAGTCCTAGCTTCAAGGGTTAACAGATCCTTAAGCCAATATAGTAATCTGAATTTGGAATGGGTTACTTTAGTGACTTGGTCCACGTGTTGTTTGAACGTGAGGCCCTGGTCGAGGGTGAGGCTGAGATATTTTGTAGAGGGAACAACTTCTAGCTTGTTGCCCTCCAGAGATGAGAGCTGGAGAAGTTGCGATCTATCTTGTCCTAAGGCTCTTGGTCCGAACAGCATAACTTTGGTTTTATTGGTGTTAAGGACCATTTTGCTGTTAATGAGCCACCTCTCCATGATGTGAATGTCCTTTTGGAGAGAACTGGATAGGTCATCCAGGTTGTAAGAGGACGTGTAAATAACAGCATCATCCGCATATTGGATTATATTGCTGCTTCCACAGTGCATGTGCAGTTCATTAACGAACAACGAGAACATAATCCGAGTACGGACCCTTGGGGTACTCCATCTGTTAGGGACTCAGGTTTGGAGAGTTTGTCCTGCCACCTGACTCTCTGAGTCTGACCTGTGAGGTAGCTTTCAATCCATCTGAGGGCGTGGGCATCTAGGCCTACGTGGAGGAGTTTTTGGAGGAGTAGTCTGTGATCCACCCGGTCGAAGGCCTTGGAGAGGTCTATAAAAACCACTCCTGTGTTGGATCCAGCATCTAGGTCTTTTGAGTATGTCTGAAGAGAATTTGGTTAGGGCAGTGTCCGTCCCATGATGGGCTCTAAAGCCATGTTGCAATGGGGACAGCAGCATGTGGGCTTCCAGGTACTCCTTAAGTTGGGCATACATGATTTTCTCCTGTATTTTTGCCAGGGTACAGAGCAGGAGATTGGTCTGTAGTTTTCAATTGGTTCTGCAGGCCCTCCCTATGGATCGGGACCACGTGCACCTGTTTCCACAGTTCAGGGACATAACCTCAAGTAGGGACCTATTGATCAGCCAGGTGAGTGGCTCAGTGGCGCTAGTGGCACCATCTTTTAGTAGTCTTGCTTTGAGTCCGTCCGGGCCTCCTGAACCTGTCATTTCAGGGTTTTTAGGATGGCCAGGACCTCTTTACCTTGGCCAGCCTCAAGTGAAAGGGTGGGCAGTCAGGCGATTGAGGAACCGCAGAGCGACCAGGTTTTTAGGTACCGATGGCCCTGCCAGATGTTTATCAGGGTTGGTGAAGTATGTATTAAGGGTCTCAGTTTTAAAATATTTTTTCAGAAAAGATGCTCAGGGTCCTCCGTATATCATCAGCAGGGATGTTATGCCAGGACAACATCCCTGCTGTGTGACAACTGACCAATCAAGAGCCAGGGTTCTTCTTTGCCATTGTGTAATGTGCCATAAAACCACCTGCAACATGGCATAAGGGGTTAATGGCAGCATTTGCACACTGTTCAGCTCAGGTGGCTGCTACGTTATAAAGTCTGTATTCAGAGACAACCAGCAGTGTACATCTGTCAAATACCATTTACGCCACATAAAGCTGGCATAACTGGTGTTTGATATTCAGTGTAGGTTGCAACTGTGCAGTCCCTACTGTAGAAGTGCAGGGCAACCATGGCTGCCACCTTCATGTACCCCTAGTGTACATCACTGACCACCCCCATGCCCACACTCACCACAATAGCCAGCAACCTACCCATTTTGGCCTATCACCTGCCCACAACCTGATGCTGCCAAGTGTCCTGCCCTCTGTGCTGCCTGACCACCACCCTCCCCATCCCCAATGACCACTTGCCACACCTTGCACCCACATCCCAGCCCAACAGGTACCATATCACTGGGTACTGCATGTGACCAATACAACCCTGGTGGTCCAGTGGCCCACATCTCCCCACCTGACAGTGCAAGAGGTCAAACTCCAACAATATGTCGCCGGTGAGAGGCACATCCTTCCGCTCTCCACTACAGCCATCCACCTACTGCACTGTGCCATGATCGCATACAGCAGTAATACATGATCTGCAAATCACAGTCACGCTGTCATTTATGGAGCATGTATTACAACTATACACGATCATGGCACATCTCACTCAGTGGATGGCCATGGTGGTGAGCAAAGGGATGTGCAAGTCGCCGACTCACCCACCACATGTTATGGGTGGACTGTCACAAGTGAGAGAAGAGGGATGGGCCACCACTGCGCCTCCAAGGTAGGTAATGGTGTTTCGTGGTGGGGAGTATTCAACTCAGGTGTTCTCAGGGATGGGGCCCACACCTTACAGGGATTTAGGCGGGCATGTGAGTACCAGGGCTCCTATCAGCTGCCACATCTTCCTCCTACCCAGTCCTGTGACTTGCGGCATACCTGGGACCTGTGCCCTACCTTCAACAGCTACCGAAGTCAAGGGACACAGAACCCTGGTTCCACTACAATACTAAATAGGATGAAGGGGCCAGGCCCCAGGAATGGTCTAAACATAAAACTGGTAGTGTGAATATTAATATACAGTGAACATACTTGCAAAGAAAGTATTATTTCACTGGTGAACACCTTTTTTTTTTTTTTTTTTAGTTTTTCTTCATATGTTACTTTTTGAAGTACAGGATGCACATTAACTGTTGCTGATGGTGTGGTCAGTAACAAAAAATGTAAAATAATACATAATAAAAATACATGACAACATTGTCATCATACACATTGTCAGAACATCCTGAGGGGAAATATGGAGTTGTATGAAGGGATGCTGAGTTTGCTACATACGGGAAGACCACTGGATGTACTGTTTCTGACATTCACACAGACATTTCATTCAGTGACACACCCAGTGACAGTGGGTAAGCAGGAGAACATCATGGTGGGATGGGGGGGTTACACGGTCAGATGTATCAGAAACTGGATAGCGGGTCATTTACAGATGCTGCCCGTATTGGGGGATCATCATCTATTACAGAAATTACGGGAGTCCCAAAGGTGCCAGTATTGGGCCCACTCCAGTTTAAGGCATACATCTCAGAAGATCATAATGTAACAGTGCAACAGCACTGTCACTGACATACGTGGCTGACACAGACATAATTACAAATGTCAGCATTGTGCTGTCAGGGATGCCCATAAACGTGTATCGCAGTGCCAACCACACCACCACCCAGGCAGTAAATATCTGTAAGTTGTAATTGGACCTTGGGTGGGGAATGAAACACCAGGAAAGGAACACATGGTGTCTTCAGCACACCAACACATGGAACCTCTGTAAATGAGCAGTTCCTGCTCAAAGGTATTTGTAATCCTATATTTCAATAAAATACAAATGAAATAAAATTGGCGATTCACAGAAGACAGGTTATTTTGTTCACTATGCTGCTGTTCCTGGTTGTGGTGCTGACCTTGTGTCGCCACATCATCTCAGACATCTGTAACAGTAGCAGCAGTGAGACGAGACTCTTTGATGGTGACTGGGAGGTATCAGCGGTGGTTGCAGGTGATCAAGGAAAGATGACCATGCATGTGGATCTGGAGACTCTGGGGTCAGGAGCATGGAAGATAAAATCAGGGTTTTGCAACTGGGTGGAAAAAGCATTGCTCATGCGTACACGTGCATGGGGGTGGGGAAGAAACTCCAGCCTTCTAGTGGGACAAGGACCATGATGTGGTGGTACATGATAAAATGAATAGCTGTCACCACTACATAGGTCCTGTTGCAAAAAAAAAAAATAAATAAATGCAGTGATGCATAAACAGGGGAAATAAACACAAGGAGATGAGAGTAGCTCCTTCCACTATACAGTTGTCTGTGGTTTTGTGTGATAAGGGACCCTCCAAATGTGCGAGTCCCCAATGGGTGACTGCACAAGGCACAGTGCCATAAGGATGACCAGATAAAAGACAAACTTACGATGGGAGCATCCTGATGGGTGGAGTCAAGTGCACTAGACATCATCCACAGGTCACAGCCTGAGTGTGCCATACATTATCCTGCAGGCCCGGCCCTGACTATACCAGGCATCATCCTGCAGGATGGTGTCGGACTGTGTACCAGGCATCATCCTACAGGTTGGTATCTAAGTGTACTAGGCATCACCATGCAGGGCACAGTCTGACTATACCAGGCATCATCTTGCAGGATAGTGTCGGACTGTGTACCAGATATCATCCTACAGGTTGGTATCTAAGTGCACTAAGGCATCACCATGCAGGGCACAGTCTGACTATACCAGGCATCATACTGCAGAGCAGCATGGGGTAAGACTGTACCGGGCATCATCCTGCTTGGTGGAGTCACAGTCCAGATATCATCCTGCTGTGCATGGTGGGGTACAAATGCAGCAGGCATCATCTTGCAGTGCAGGGCAGGGCAGGGACTAAGTGTACAAGGGATCATCCTGCAGAGTGGAGTGTGAGTGTACCTGGCATCATCCTCACGGGACAGCATGAGGTCCAAGTGTACCAGGCATGATCCTGCAGTGCAGGACCTGAGTTTACAAACATCATCCTCCAAGTTGAGGAACACGAGTGTACAGGGCATCATCATGAAGGCCAGGACCTCAGTGTGCCAGGCATCATTCTGCAGAGCAGGGTCTCAATGTAACAGGCATAATCCTGCAGGGCATGCCTCAGTGTACACACACATCATCCTGAGTGTATGAAGCATCAAACAGGTTCTTGCATGTACCAGGCAGAGGAAACATGAAATGCAGTACCAACATCCACAGCATCTGAACAATAACAGAAAAGAATGAACACCCACTTGTATCCATTTTCTCTTTTCAGATGCAGTGCTGCAACGACTTGGCTTGTTGTTGAATGCAAAAACCGTAGGACAAGCATCAGGTTTCAGTCTCCTCTGCCCAGGCTTGAATCCAGTGACATCCAACAGGACTTGAGATATGGCAAACTGTTCTTCTTTGAAATGATCTGCACATATCACAGTATGGTCGTTCGGTTCCCATCCATCACGCTTTACTGCAATTGTCCACTGCTTTCTATGTTTTTTATCTTTAGGGAAGGGATAAAAGCTTCATGTATAACCCTTCCCATTGGTGCAACCCACTGCACAACAGTGCTTCATTGTCAAATAAAAACAGGGTACAGGTCTAGTACATATATAGGCTTGTTATCAGAAAGGATGAATTATTGACAGTACTTATACCAGCAACAGGCACTAGACACACAGACACACAAAAAAGGCAAACAAGGAATAAGGAATATATAATTTTATTGAAAGTCAACAGTTACAATAGTGAAGAAACAGGTAATAAGCTACAGTTGTCAGTAATTGATATGAACTGATAAGAAACACACAATGGAAAAATGCTAAAAGGATGCCTGACTACATTCAACACAAGTACATCACTGTAGTAACACAATGCACAGTGTCAACCCCAGTAACAAACTGGTCAGTCACAATATCAAACCAAGAAATTGCTGTGACACACATAAACAAAACATAATAGGAATTTGAACAATTAATGCAAAACACAGATGTGACAATGTGTCAGCACTATAGAAATGCATAACTTGCAGTTATATTGTCTAGCTCTGTACACAGAATCTCACCATCCAAAAATATATACCTGAAAACTGTCTACCATGTAAAATTTTGAAAAATTAGCAGTCAGAATGACACATAATGACATAATAAGAATCACAAAAGTATGATGCCACTATTCCCTCAGACACCTAAAACACTACAAGTTCTATAGATAGTGCATCCAAACTACATCTAATAATGTAATTCAGTATGTCGACATGTATGTACTGAAGTCAGGATAAGACAATACAGGGCAAATAATATCACAGTGCAGAATAGCTACAGCTGTTTACGGTCGCTATATGTTCCCCTCGAGGCAAGGTATCACATGCAGTCACCACAATTAAAACATAGTGAAAAATGCCCTTGAATCTTTGTCACATATAGTAACACAAAGAATTATACAGTACACACTCCCATATGAACCATCGAGGCACGATTCATAAAGTAGCTCCACAGACACGCATTCACTAATCGGGATTGCCACAGCATCTCAACAGACTGAAAAGAAATTAATCAGTACAAGAATGCAGACAGTGATGCCGAAAATTATTATAGCTACACACAACTGCAATCGGAGATCTGATAAGGACATGGGGTTGACAGCTGTCTGTTATGTGGAGAACAGTAGCTAGGACAAGAAATACTGAACCACAGTAAACAAGACACATTCACAGACAATAGGGGATAGCGATCGCTAAACATAAAAACACTGGACAAAAGTTTTAGATACTGAGGAGACACGGAGACAATACACACACTCGAAGACGTGTCACATTCCATCAGACAGCGGGAAACACATAGCAGGAATCTGTCTAGCTGTGTCAAGTGTTGAAGCTCACCACCCAATTGCGTCCATACTTCAGCCATGCGCACACAGACGCAACTGTCACAGAAGGCAAAGCAGAACCGAGGGGCTGACTGCTTAAAACCTGTTTTTTAAAATGTATATAACTGCAGCAATAAAGGAGGAACAATAAAAATACACACACACCATGTTTCAACGAGTCATTTATTACATCACAGCATCTTAAAACAGCATTTAAAAGCATGACACATGATCTTTAAGTGAATCATAAAAGAAGGTCTATGTACTGCCGCATATGTTGTAATGTGTCTGATTGCTGCATTTGTTAATTTTATGTGTGGTATGAGCTGTGGTGGAGCTTGATACATCTAGCAGACCAGAACAGGGTCCGGGAAGATCAGAGCTTCACTTCATTAATCAGGAATTTTAAAGCTTTCAAAAAAAAAAAATGCACTTACTAGTTTTTGTGGCCTGGTTCTGTGCTCTTTGCTGATGAGTTTGGTCTATCCAGCAGGCCAAAGAAAAAGGACTTACTGGTTTCCGTGGTGCTGGCATTGTTGCTAGAGAATTAGGCCAGGGTCTGTATGTGAGGAGGGAGAGAGTAGTACTGGGGTTGCTTCCCTCAGTGGCATTTGTCCAGGTTCTGTGCTTTCGCTGTGGGCTCCGGGGAGGCTAGGGGGCATTGGATTAGGGCACTCCACGATTTCAGGAGTCCTGGGTACCCGGCACTGCGGAGACAGAAGGAGGGACATTGGGAGGCACAAGAACTGCGGCCAAGGGCTGTGCATGCTGCATCCATGAGCCGGTGTGTTGTGGGGAGAGGAATGGACAGCAGGGATGATGCCCATGCCAGAGAAAGGGAGGGGAGGTGGCAAGAACATGACCGGGAAAGGTGACAGAGGATCGCTGGGGGTCGCGGTGACTTGCGGTCTATTCTGAGTCCAAATAGGGACTGTTTGCCCAGAGGGATCGCTACGAGTCGGGGGGGGAGGATGCCACTTGGAAAGAAGGCTGTGGAGACATGCACTCCACCGGGGAAGTGGGTGGGGGGTCTTTTTTCGGATGTTGGAGGAATGGTGGCTCCCGAAGGAAGCAGAAGTAAAGGCTTGCCTGCAAGGCCAGAGGGATGTAAAAGCCCAGGCAAGGGGTGCAGCATTGAATGGGTGGGCCCTAAGGAGCAGCGTGGATGCCAGAAGCTATGAGGGCCATGCATGCATGGAAGACAAAGGGACAGTGCACATGCACGGCCAGGGGAAGGGCAATCCCAGAAGAGCCAGCCAATAGCGCCGAGCTACCAGCCCCCCACACAAAGGGGTAGTTTTAAAATACTTTTATACAAATACAGGACTGTGAAATATAGAACGTACAGCTAAAATGCACAATAGTAGATAATTACAGAAAATGCATCAAGGATATATTGCAGTTATGGATAATAGCAATAATAATCCTTACAACAATATATTATTATTCTCTCTCTCTTGCTAGCTCGCTCTGTATGTATATCTATATATATATTTACATTGTGAGGATTTGGTAAAAATGGGCAGTGAGCCGGGTACAGAGAGGGAGAGGATGCAGAGATCAAGTGAATACAACAGGCACCAGCACTAGCAGTGCATGGTATCCTGGGCAAGTCAGGTACACATTCAAGTGCTCCATATGATGGATTCCTCTCTTTCAGTTAGGTAGGAGGTGGGGATGTGGTTATTGATTTCAGGAAGGATAATAAAAAAATGGGGGAGTTCGGGGACATTTCTGATCTAGCTGGGCGTTTAAGGCTGGCCAAAAAGATTGGGTGCCGTCATTTAAAAGGAGGGACATAAAAGCAAAATGTCTTCGGGGAAATCTCCAAAATGGTAAGGAACAAGGAGAGGGGTTGGGGTGAAGTGAGAGTAACAAAAAAAAAAATATATATATATATATAGAGAGAGAGAGATGGTGGAATCAATAGTGGGAAATAGATAACCTTGTTTGTTGTATACGCCCCTACAAGTATTTAATTATTCAGGATGGCAGAAGTCACAAGCATGCAGATGATGGAACAGGCAGTAGAAATGATGAAAAAGATGACGGAGATGCTGGACATGGTGAGAAAGAAAGAAGAGGAAGAAGAGGCTGCAAGGGCAAGGAACAAGAAGGGTCAAGGGAAAAGCCTGATGGAAAAGATAAACGAACTGAGAGAGGCAGCAAAACAGAAGGAGGCCAATGATCCAGCAGGAAAATGAAAGACACCGGCAGGAGGGTCGGGGAAGAGCCCAGCAGAGAAAAGAGCACCAAGAGAGGTTCCGGAACAAGAGCAGATGGAAGACCTGGACACAGACGAGGGCACAAGTGGTAAAGATAAGGATGAGCAGACCCCGGAGGGGGATCTGACTGAATATCTAGCAGGTATGCTGGGGGACATGGGAGAAAAGGGCATAGAAAGAATGGAAATGGCGTTGCAGGAAATTAAGGCAGCTGGGGCAGAAGGGAATACTAAAATTAGAGTGGGTAATGCCGGGATACCAGGTATGACAATGGGAGATCATGTACTGTTAATGATTAAAGAAAAAATATGGAAAGGGGAGTACATAGATATATTTGCGCTGGTGGACAAGGAGTCGGCCTAAAGGCACGCACAGAAGGAGATGGTAGGGAAATCTGAGATGGCAGTGGCTTTGGCGATCACAGGGAATGAAGTAGAAGAAATAAGTTACAAGGGGAAAAATATAGAGGCATGGCAGGCAGGGTTTTCGATATTCAGTGCCATTATGCTGGAGAAAAAAACCAGAGCTGGCCATCCCGTTGCTCACGTACACCTCCACTATAAAGGACACCTATAAGGCAAGGATGGGGATGGGTTGGCTAAAGTATGATGAGGCATTCTGGCAACCGATGGCGGCCAGGAGAGATCTGGGGTGGGATTCCACTCATTCAGAGCTATGGGCGAGGGCCTGGCAGGTTTTACAGGGAAGGGAGCAGGGATAGACAGGGAGGCAGGGGCAACAGGAGAAAGTGTGTTGGGATTCAACAGGCATCGTGCTCATGGAGCAACTGCAAATTCAGACACATTTGTTCAAAATGAATAGGGCAACACCCAGTGACCTGCTGCAGAGCATTGGGGGACAGGAAAAGTGGGCAATGGGGAAATGGGCAACCCTTTCGAGGAGGAAGGGGCATACCAGATTGGGAGTGGAAGGTGATTTCAAGGAAGAGGGGAATTTGGAAATGAGGGTATGGGGAACCAATGAGAGGTGATATGGTGACAATGGGGAGGTTTAGGCTAGCTAGAATGCCGATCAGGGTGGGGGTGATAAAAGAATGGATCAGGCGATACCGAATGGGAGGGCAGGGCAGGTGTTAGTGGAAGGCTTTGAAAAGGGATTTAGTTTGGAGTATCAAGGTGGGAGGAAGGGCACGAGGGCCAAGAATTTGATACCAATTGAAGGTAAGGAGGACATAGCTTTAAGGAAAATAAGGAAGGAAATAGAGGCCGAGAGGATTCAGGGGCCATTTAGGATGCCTCCATTACCCCATCTGTGGGTTTCACCATTGGGCCTGGTGCCCAAGAAGCAACATGGGGAATTTAGGCTTATTCATCACCTGTCATACCCAGAGGGAACTTCGGTGAATGACCACACACCAGGGGAGTGTAGCACGATCTCGTATGTGTCATTGGATCAAGCAGTGGAGTTGATTAGAGTGAAGGAGGAAGCATGGTTAGCAAGGACCGATACTGAGTCAGCTTTTCGGCTACTACCAGTCTGGAAGGAAGATTGAGACCTGTTGGGATTCTGCTTGCAGGGGTTCTTCTACTTTGACAAGGCAATGCCCATGGGCTGTTCCACAGCCTGTCTGAATCGAGGTATTTAGTACCTGGATCCAATGGGCGTTAGGGAAAAGTACAGGCACAAGGCAATAGTTCATTATCTGGATGATTTTCTGCTGGTAGGGGAGAGTGAAGATGAGATGAGAACAATGCTCCTAGATTTTGAGGAGATGTGCAGGCAGTTAGGTGCCACTCACTGGGAAAAAACTGAAGATCCAGCCAGGAAGCTGGAATTCCTGGGGATTGAGGTCAATGCAGAGGTGCAAGTATTTAGTTGCTACAGCACAAGGTGTCAAGGCTCAAGGAATTGCTACCAGAGGTTTAAGGTAGGAGGAGAGTCCCGCTGAGTCAGGTCCAACAGCTTTTGGGGCACTTGAACTTTGCATGCGGGTGGCCGCACCAGGGAGTGTTCACCAGGAGGCTAGCCAGGGCAACAGCAGGCAAAAATGACCGCACCATTGGGTGGACATATCACGAGGATTAGACAGGATCTGGAAGTGTGGGCATAATTCTTAAAAAGAATACAATGGGGTCACATTCTGGCAGAAAGAGTGGCTAGGGAATAACAATTTGAACCTATACACGGATGCATCCGGGTCTATTGGGATGGGAGCTTATTTTCGGGGGAGATGGACGCTGAAACCTGGCTGGATTCTTGGAGGGAGAAGGAGCTGTTGAAGGACATAACCTTACTGGAGATTTTCCCAATATGGGTGGCAGTGTTGACATGGGGGGAACACCTAAGGAACAAAAAGATCATGTTATGCTGTAATAACAGAGCCGTGGTAGAAGTTATCAACAGGCAGGGAGGGAACTCGGTGATGGAAAACAGGGTCCTGAGACAGCTAGTGTTGAGGGGGTTAAAGCCAAGCGTGTCATTTAAAGCCAAGCATATAGAGGGGTTAAAAAATGACATAGCTGACAACCTTTCCCTTTTACAGCTGGAGAGGTTCAGGTCCATGGCGCCTCAAGCGGCTGCAAAAAGAACACCGGTATCAGAAAAAGTGTGGGAAATTGGCTGGAAGGAGCCTGACTGTTATACAGGAGTTCCTGGTCCGCCAACATGCTGAAGGCATATGAAGGGGCGTGGGGGGCATTCCTGGAGTTCTGGGAGCAGGAAGGGTTCAAGGTAAGCGAGCCAGTTTCACAGGACCAGGTAACAAAATACATAGTGAAAAAGTGGAAGTCAGGAATGGCTAGCGGGACAATGGGGGTTCAACTAGCAGGGATAGGATGGGCATGTAGCACAAAAGGTTGGGCCGAACCGAATAAGTTTAAGGTGGTTCGACGCATGTTGATGGGGTGGCAGCAGCTAAAAGGAGAAGGCAGATGCAAGAAAGCCCAACGCAGGGGATAAACTTAAGGGACTGGTTGGGGCCCTAGGGGAGATTTGTACATCAAATTTCAAAGCCTCCTTGTTCAGGGCCATTTTCACAGTGATGGCAAGAGGTGCATTCAGGGTCAGTGAGGTAGTGGCGGCCGACAAGAAAGATGACATGGGGGGTTGTGGGAGAAGGAAATATACTGGGAACAAGAGGAGGTCACAATCTGGCTTAGATGTTCAAAGACTGACCAGAGGGGAATGGGGGCAGAGACTGTATTGGATAAACAGGAGGGTGAAGGAACATGCCCAGTCGCATCACTATGGAAATACAAGGCGAAGAGACAGAGTAGGGGCAGGCAATTCTTTATGGATAGGGATGGGGAAACCTGCTCTACTACCTCTATACACATGTATGCGGATGACACTGTCCTCTTCACCTCCAGCCAGACCCAAGAAGAAGTCACTTCCAAGCTCCAGGCTGATTTCAACAAGGTGCAGCTCTGGTTTAACTCCCATCAACTCTCCCTCAATGCAAAGAAGACAGTCTCCATGACTTTCTGCTCTAGGCAGAGATTATTCAGACTCACCTCACAACTGATTTTCCACACCCTTGATAGAATAATACTAGAGGACGTGCCCTCCTTTAGATACCTTGGAGTCTGGCTTGACCGTCACCTGGCCTTCTCTGCTCATGTGGACACTATCCAGAAAAAGCTACGCCCTAAACTGGCGCTCTCTACAAGAATTTCAGTTGTCTCCCACCTCCGGTGAGATGCAAAGTTATTCAGAAAATGATTCTACCTTCCTTTGACAACTGCGACATAGTCTACAGCTCAGCCCCAAAGTCCACCCTATCCAGTCTGGACCCACTTTTCAATGCTTTCTGCCATTTTGCTCTAGACGTCCCCTCCACTACCCACCACTGTGAGCATTGTCACTCACTGGCCCTCCATCCCTTAGCAATTGATGCTACTTCACAATATCAAATTTGTGTCCAACTTCTGGCTCCGGTGCTCTTCCTCCCTACCTTGCCTCCCTACCAACCCCTCCCATGCCCTTAGGTCTACTGACTCCCGGCTATTGACAATCCCTCACTGGCAGACCTCTGCAGGCCAATTGGCCTCTCCTACTATCTCTCTAAGATGTGGAACGCCTAGCCGCCCAAATCCGCCACTCCTCCTCTAGGCATTCTATATCCTCTGCTCTAATTAACTACTATGCCACAAACTGTTCCTGCCCCCTGACCCCCTCCTCTCCTCTCGCTTATACCCCATTTTTGTCTCCCCATCTTCTTATGCAGCCTGACCAGCGCTCTAGCATTTCTCCTCTCATGCTGGCATAAAGTTCTACCAACCCTACACTTGCCCCTTCAGCACTTCTGCTCAGCCCCCAGTAATTCATTTCTCCCATAGTCTATGTCCTGTCATCTACGGGCGCATTCTAAATCCTGCGCTCATCCCACCCACCCTATTCTCAATCACTTCCTAGACAACAAGTACTAGCCACCAGCGCTGCGAATCTCAGAAATCACTTCAGTGAAATCTGTGTACGCTTACATGTATGTATATATGTCTGTAATCTACGCACGATATCCCACTTTCCACTGTATCTACACTCTGTAAACCTATATGTAAGCAATGTAACAAGACCCAAATGTATAATCCAATGTTATGTATCTTGTACACTCTGTATTACATACCATCGACTCCTATATATGTAATTTTATGAAATGTATATGTAATCTCCCACGTATCCCCCCCACCCCGTTGCACCGTGAGATGACAACTTTTGCTCAGTGTGCCCTTCCTGGTGAAACCATTCAATAAATAAATAAAAAAGGTGACATGTTTCCAGGTAACAGGGTGTTAAAGAAGGAATGGTACACTTGGTGGGAGAACCCACAGAATACTCCTCTCATGCATTTAGGATAGGAGCTGCATCTGCACCTAGCAGAAAAAGGTGGTCAGAAGAAGAAATCAAAAAAGCAGGCAGGTGGAAGTCAAACTGCTATAAGACATATGTAAGGAAAATGGTCTAATATGTACGTTTGCTTTTCACAGCTCAGGAAAGGTGCAGACGGGTCTGGATATTAGGACACTTGTACATTTACTGGGCAGAGAGGTGACCACTAATCGTCAAGGTGGGAGACAACTAGGACAAGATCCCGACAGAGTGATGGTTCATTGGAAAGGGGTGTGGGGCATGAGGTGGGCACAGATAATGCCAGCCTTGGAGGAGTTGGAAGCAGAAGTGGCGAACAGATCTGATATAATACACTTGGAGGTAATGATCTAGGAGAACGACCATGGGGGTTGTTGTGCAAAGAAATGATAGGGGATTTGGGGACAATGCAACAGTTTTGGCCACAGGCAAGGATAGCTTGGTCAGAAATGGTACCTAGGATGGTTTGACGGCAGACCAGGGACATAAAAGGGGTGGAACGGGCCAGGAAGAGAATTAACAGGAAAGTGGCAGCTTGGCTAAAGGGGGTGGGGGGAACATACATAGACCATAAAGGCATAGCTTTTTCCAATCCAGGAATGTACAGGCAGGATGGGGTACACCTCTCGACAGTGGGGATGGCAACACATTTACTGCAAATAGGAGATAGCATAGAAAAGTGGGAGAAAGAGGAGGAGGGGGAAGCCCATCATTCCATCGCATAAGTTGGAGATGGGCTAGTGGAAAAGTTTGAAGAAAATAAAAATAAATGGGGGGTGGGAAGGGGCTACGTGAAGAACCATGGGCCAGGCTCAGACACCGGACATGGAGGCAAGCAAAAAGTACGAGGAAGGAAGGATTAATATGAGGGCCAGTTGCCATCAGCAGCCGGAAAAGGGAGGGCAGCAAGGGAATAGGAGAAGGGTATTGGGCTTCCAGACATCCAGACCCCAAGAAGACTAAGGACAACAGACAGTTAAGAAGACAAGGACAACAGACTGTTTCCAAGAAAAAGAGGAGCAAAGGGTATTGGTTTTTAAACGTCTGGAAGAAGACAATGAAAAATGGGCAAAATATTGAAATATGTGATTGGAAAAATGTAAAGGTTTGACTGTATGTTGAATGTAAAATGGATAACTTTGGAAAATGAAGGCATGTTGAAAATGTAAGTGAAAGTAAAATGAAAACATTGTGTGTTATGCATAATAAACCAATTGCCAGTCGAGCACCCACTATCAGTTGTCTGTGCCTCTTTTTCGGGGATCTCCCTCTGACAAAGGGATACATTTGCTAGAGGGTGCAAAGCAGCCACATGGTCTACAGTACACCCATTAATTTCTCCTTATTGCCTGGCCATCCAAGCTAGAAAGGAATGCCAGCTGTGGTTCTTTTGTATTTCAGAACCTTTTTGCTAAACAGATCCTAGGCCCTGCCTCCCAGAAGCTGCTTGGAATCTGCAAATTGTATGACATCATAAATACACTCTCATAGTCAGAAGGAGAAAATTACAGTACTAATGATAGTACATGTTTTTTGTGGCAATGCCTTTTATTAGACTAACTGAAGAATTTTCACACAAATTTTCATGACCTCCCAGGTCCCTTCATCGTTACAGAAAACTAACCAGCATTTCAGAATATTTACAAGTGTTTGTGTATCCCAGATTGTTTGACAAAGGGGACGGTGTAAAGGAAGCAGTTTAAAACAATACAGGCAACTACCAGGAGATAGGTCTCATGTCATTAAAAGGTGAGAGATAAGGCATGCAAATGGTGAGCTACATCAAAGTGGTAACATAACAAGCATTTGTCAATGCCGAATGTTTGCTTGCTGGCATTGGCATTGGTAGTGCAGAAGTTACAGAGCTGCATAATAGGAATGGCAGCGAAGTATTGAACTGAAGCCAACCCCACCACCACCCTGCAGAGAGTGACAGGCATTGGGGTGTGCCTTTGGGTCGTCAGGCATAACTACCACACCATTTCACCACACCCTACCCTGCAGACACTGACAAGTGTCACTGCGCCTTGGGGTCTTTGGCCCTTATGCGCACCCCATTCCATCAGGAAATACAGTGAGATGGGTGCGGTATAGGAGAATGGGGTGAAGTTTGGGCCCAAAGAGTCCAAGGCACACCTTAATGCCTCTCACTGGCTGCAGGGTGTGGGTGTGGGTGGAATGGTATGAGCATTACAGGCAAGAATCGCAAGTCACACCCCTGATGCCTGTCATTCTCTACAGGGTGGGGCGTTATGGTCGGAAACCCTAACGCCTCAGGCATTCGTTGATATTTTCACTCCAAATTTTCCAGCATGTTTTTGTGACCCCACCTCATGAACAGTGGCAATATCAGTTTGTTAGCCGAAAACTGCTTTTGCACAAAGACTACGGCATTTGGCACCACAGGTGCAAAAACACATTCGAACAGGATGTGAAAATGACAACAGTACTGTTCATGGGAGGTGTAAAATGCAATGTTGAAAATCTGCTGGAAAATCTTAAAAAACTGGTGAAGTCACAAGCGTGTAGTAAAACTGTGCAACGCACACCCGTAATGTAACTAGTTTGGGGATTTTTTTTACAGCAGATTGTTAACACAGGCATTTTGGGACCTCCAATCATGAACAGTGTCAGTGTGATTTTCTTTATCTGTCCCGAACAATGATTTCCCACAGTGACCACGCATTTCTGCGCTGAAAGTGTGAAAACACATTTCTGCCATGTTGTGGAAAATGACAACTGTACTGTTCCTAAGGAGGTGTGGAAAAATGCCACTGGTGAAAATCTGGACTGAAAATATTACAAAGTCATGAACTTACGAGGGTGCGTGGAAACTGCACAATGCTCACTCATAACACAGTCATTTTATGGAGTTTTGTCACCAAATTTTCAACATAGCCATTTTAAGACCTCTGCTCATGACCAGTGTCACTGTGATTTTCTTAATCTGTCCCAAACATTTTTTTCGCACACCGACTGTACCATTGTGCGCTACATATGTGGAAACGCATTTTGGGTGAGATGAAAGAAAATAGTAGCTGTACTGCTCATAAGGAAGTGCGGTAAAATGGCACTGTTGAAAATCTGTGTATAAATATTACAAATTCGCAAACTTGCCAGCTGCATGAGAGCTGCGTAACGTCTGCCTCCTAAAAACAGTAATTTTTGGGAATTTTTCACCAAATTTTCAACATAGCCATTTTAACACCGCTGCTCATGACCAGTGTCACTGTGATTTTCTTAATGTGTCCCATACATTGATTTCACACACTGACTGTGCCATTGTGCACTACATGGGCGGAAACACGTTGTGGGCGAGGTGTGAAAAATGACAGCTGTACTGCTTATAAGGAGGTGTGGTAAAATGGCAATGTTGAAAATCTGGAGTGAAAATATTGAAAATTTGTGAACTTACGATCGTGCGTAGGAACTCTGCAATGCACACTCGGACTAGAATAGTCAAATTGTTAATGTTGTAGGAGAAAGGCTCTTAGACAGAGTAATGTGTCAATCTTGTTACATGTTTTGCATCTGGGCTTGTTGTAAGGTCTTGTTCCTTGTGTGCCCACTTGAATTGTGGAGGTGTTTTTTCCTGACCAGTGTTCCTTTCAGATTCAGCTGTTGTCCAGATGATATTACAGGTGGTTCACCGAATATAGTGGACAGTCTGTCATCTCTGTGTAGGACTGGTTGCAAGTTTCTGATGATCTTCTATAATGGTCTAATTGATGGATTGTATGTAACAACCTCAATTTTATGTTTGCTTGCACGCGTGTGCAATAAAAATAGTGCCACGATACGAGTTTTTGTAGGTGTGCTTCCCCCACTTCCAATGCCCTGCTCCCTTTTGCAGGCATGGCTGCACCACGCCAACGAATGTCCAAGCTGTCTATGACAGCTGCACACAATGCCGTGGCATACAGTTGAAAGCAAAAAACTGCTGCAATCAGCGGTTGTAACGCAGGCAATTTGCATACTGGCGCCGGCAGGTAATTTACATACTGCCATCAGCAGTATGCAAAGTGCCTACAGCAGCACTACCGTGAACAGCTGTCATAGACAGCTTCCTTTGTCTCTCTCTCCCCTCCCCAAACCTCAGTGGCCAGGGTGCCCAATCCCGTTGGCTCCACGCTCCCCAGAGGTCTAGGTGCCGCGGGGAGCACACCCCAGCGTGGCATAAGTGAGAGTGGTGATGGGGTACCCAATCCCCATCGGCTCATTAATCCCCAAAAGAAACAGACTTCCAGTTGCCACGCTGGGAGCCCACCCCAGCGTGGCACACATCTATATGGCCAATGGGGTGCCAAATCCCTATCAGCTCCACTGACCCCCAAAAAATTTCCAGCTGCCACACTGGGAGCCCACCAGAGCGTGGCACAAGTCCCGTCGTCTTCCTAAAAGAAAACAAACACCTGAAAAGAAAAAATGGTCCCTCGTTGTTTGTCTTGCCCCCAACCCGTGCCCACCCTCTGCATCACCTCCCCACACCCCACCTCACCCCATACTTACCTCCAGAGGCGGCGTGACAATCTTCGGTGGACCAGAAACACATCTGCACTCTTCAAAGCCGACCGCGAACTGAAGACATGCCGATAAGCTGTATAATAGAATAAATAGGGTTTTTTCAACTTTGATGCATATGTCAGGCATTTTTGGGAATTTTTACACCAAATTTTCAACATGGGGTTTTTGGGACCCCTCCTCATGAATTCTGGCACTGTCATGGAGTTAATCAGCCCCAAAAGGTGATTTCGCGATCATTGCATGGAACCACCTTTTGGGACCGATTTACAAAATGACAGTATCACAGTTCATGAGGTAGGCTCCCAAAAACCCTATGTTGAAAATTTGGTGAAAAAATTCCCCAAAATGACTGATTTATGAGCGTGCATTTCGCAGTTCCTATGCACGCTCATAAGTTCACAAATTTTTAATATTTTCACTCCAGATTTTCAACATTGCCATTTTACCACACCTCCTTATGAGCAGTACAGCTGTCATTTTTCACATCTCACCCAAAATGTGTTTCCACGCATGTAGCTCACACAGTCGGTGTGTGAAATCAATGTTCAGGACAGATTAAGAAAATCACAGTGACACTGTTCATGAGCAGAGGTCTTAAAATGGCTGTGTTAAAAATTTGGTGACAAAAGTCCATAAAATGACTGTGTTACGAGCGAGCATTGCGCAGTTTCCACACACCCTCGTAAGTTCATGAATTTGTAATATTTTCAGTCTAGATTATCACCACTGGCATTTTTCCACATTTCCTTATGAATAGTACAGCTGTCATTTTTCACACCATGGCCCAAATGTGTTTTCGCACTTCCAGCACAGAAATGCGTGATCGCTGTGGGAAATCACTGTTCGGGACATATTAAGAAAATCACAGTGACACTGTTCATGATCGGAGGTCCCAAAGTGCCAGTGTTGACAGTCTGCTGTAAAAAAATCCCCAAACTAATTACATGACGGGTATGCGTTGCGCAGTTTCTATGCACGCTCATGACTTCACCATTTTTTTTAATATTTTCACTGCAGATTTTCAACATTGCCATTTTTTACACCTCCCCATGAACAGTACAGCTGCCGTTTTTCACATCCTGTTCAAAATGTGTTTTCATACCTGTGGTGCCAAATGGCATAGTTGCTGTGCAAAATCAGCTTTCGGCTAACAAACTGATATTGCCACTGTTCATGATGTGGGGGGTCACAAAAAAACCATGTTGAAAATTTGGAGTGAAAATACCAGTGAATGCCTGAGGCATTAGGGTTTCTGACCATAATGCCCCACCCTGTAGAGACTGACAGGCATCATGGGTGTGACTTGGGATTGTCACCTGTAATGCTCATACCATTCCACCCACACCCTGCAGCCAGTAAGAGGCATCAAGGTGTGCCTTGGACTCTTCGGCCCAAAAGTTCACCCCATTCTCCTATACAGTACCCATCTCACTGTATTTCCTGATGGAATGGGGTGAACATGAGAGCCAAAGACCCCAAGGCACACCATGACACTTGTCAGTGTCTGCAGGGTAGGGTGTGGTGAAACGGCATGGCCGTTATGTCTGATGACCCAAATACACACCCCAATGCCTGTCAGTATCTGCAGGGTGGTGGTGGGGTTGGCTTCAGTTGAATACATCACTGCCATTCCTATTATGCAGCTCTTTAACTCCTACACTACCAATGCCAATGTCAACAAGCAAACATTCGGCATTGACAAATGCTTGTTCTTTTTGTACACCTTTAGCTGTTCTCATGGTATTTGTCTAGTTCATGCAATCTGTTTGTCAATTACACAAGATGGGTAGTTTTTGCCAGTGAAGGCTCCTCATAGTTAGAGATGCAAAGAATTTAAAATCCACCGGCAAAGCGAATGCGAAGTGGCCACTTTGTGTTGGTGCTTCGCTACACAGAGTGCCCCATAGGAAAGGCTCACTTCGCCTTGTTATTATTACTTCACATTGTCATTTCACCTTAAATACAAAGTAAGGCAGAGTGACAACAATATTGGCAGCATCCCACCTACACAGTCACCAGAATGAATGTGCATCCCTAAAGTGATACTGTCTTGTGTCCAGAAAACTCCCCAGTGCTGATGAAGTGAAATGAGAGTGTAACAAGAAATGCAAAGTCTCCCAGAATTAATGGTGCACTCAGTCATGTGCATAGTGGTCAGATCACACACAGAGTCACCAGAATTAATGTGCATACCCAAAATGCTACTGTCTTGTATCCAGGAAATTCCCCAGTGCTGATGAAGTGAAATGAGAGCATAACAAGAATTGCAGTCTTCCAGAATTATTGGTGCCATGCAAATGCACAGACAGATTAAGATTGCACTACACACTCAAGGGATGCATACGAAAAGGTACAACAACACCTAACCAGTGCTCACAAGTCACAAATCCAAATCTGGAAAGAAATATATTTTGCCAGTTGTGGGATTAGTGCACAGCAGTAGCAATCCACTACCAGTAAAGATACCACAAAGCAGTATAAAAAATTCATGCAAGTGCAGTGGATAGCAGGTTCACACTAGAGATGCAGACATCCAGATAGTACAAAAATCTTAAAAGTCACCCTTTTTTGCAGTTTTGTTCTATTTACTTTGTGCTCAAAGGGTGCTGAATTTTGGTTAGAAATGTTTATGGTACAAAGAGTCTGGGTCACAGAACTGCCTTGTGCTTGTTTGGTGAAAAAATATTTATCTGTTCCAAAGTTATTCAATTTTTAAGTTCCCATTATTTCCAATGGAAATTTCACTCTCAAGGATTGCTTCCTGGAATAAAAAAGGAATCTGGTCTAACAAAAAAGGATTCTTTTTCGTGAGTGGCTAATCCTTTTTTGCGAGAAAAAAAATTCCTTTTTAGTGAGGTGCCATCTTGCTCTTCATTTTAAAGAAAAAGTGAAAAACATAAAAAATAACTCATCCAGAGACACCTACACATGTATCTTGCTCATTGGGACTCCTTTAGGTGGATTCTGAAGTTATCTGGTGGAAAAAAAGAAACCTGCAAGGCATTTTAAATCCTTTTTCATGACTCACTAATTCCTTTTTTCGTGAGTCCTTTTTCATTCTCCTGAAAAAGGAGTTCTACTCATGAAAAAGGATTTGGGACTTAGTTTTTTAATCCTTTTTCACGAGATAGGATCCTTTTCCATGAATCCTTTTTCGTACTCGCAAAAAGGGATCCTATTTTGGGAAAAGATTTGGGACTTAGTGTTTTTAATCCTTTTCATAAGATAGGATCCTTTTTGTGAATCCTTTTGTATGGCGGAAAAGGATCCTATCTTGTGATAAAGGATTTGGGACTTATTTTTTTAAATACACAAGATAGGATATTTTTTCATGAGTACGATAAAGGATTCACCAAAAAGGATTTCTACTTGTGAAAAGCATTTGGGACTACTGAGTTTCAATGTATTTCAATGGGATTTTCAGTTTGATGCATAGCTTTGCCATTTTTACATTTTGTTCACCAAATTTTCAGTAAGGCCTTTTGAGATGCCACCTCATGAACAATCCAGTGGAATTAAGCAAATCCAGACTGAAAGATAATTTCTGTTCATTTGGCAAAATGACCTTTCAGTTGGGATTTGCAAATTTTTACCACCATTGTTTATGAGGTGAGGTAATAATAAGCGCATGTTGAAAAAGTAGGGTCAAGCAGGCCCGTCAGTGCAGCGACAAGGCATCAGGCTGTGGTGCCAACATCCCAGGTTTGGAGATGGATTTGGGAATTGGAGGGCCAGCCGTAGGAGAAGGATTGAGCATCCCATTGACTGCTGTCCGTCTCTGGGGGGAGGAGGGAGACTGTCTGGTGCAGTGCAGACCTCTGGTGGAGGCTGGAGGTACCACTGTGGCTTGTGCCACATGTAAGGGGAGGCAGGGCAGATCCTGGCATCATTGCATGTCCCCACCCCTGGAAGAAAATCTCAAAAAATAAATACATCGCCAGCCACTAATGACAGCCCCCACCTCTGCTACTACTCCTTGCTTGAGATCAAAGTCCACTGGGGGGTCCGGTCTATGCCCTCACTCTGGGGGGCAAGCTGGAGCCTTGTGACCATGTTTCCTGGAGGGCACCCCCAGCAGCTCTGGCCAGGAATAAGCCTGGGGATGGGGAGGCTGAGCAGGAGTGGGTGCGGAGCCTTCCAAAGGGGGGGAAAATTGCCGCTGGAAAAAATAAGAAAATTGGGGTCAAAATATGTAACAATGGCACAGTTACATGCAGTCGAGATACATACTGATAAGCAGCAGGAAAATCCCAGCCTCCCCCTGCAAAACAGGGTACTAAATGAGAAAAAGACCAAGGTAGAAAGATCAGTGGGGGATGCTGCTACAGAAGGTAAAGCCATCAAAAAATGGAGAGCAATGAGTACAAATGCTGTAGTCCGGGTAACAAGCTTCCTGAATTAGTGGCCTTAATGGAGGGGGAACATCTGGATATCGTGGCAGTCACAGAAACATGGTACACACAGAACCATGACTGGGACATAAACATACCAGGATATACTATCTACAGGAGGGACAGGGAGGGTAAAGAGGAGGAATAGCTCTCTACATAAGGGAAGGAATCAAAGCAACAGAACAAAAGGGTAAACAGGGAGGAGAAGAAGCACTGTGGGTCAATTTGGAGGCAGGCAATGGCACCACAATCCGCACAGGGTAGAGTACAGACTCTTCTCAGGGGAGGAAATGGACAAGGAAATGATAGAAAGTATACTTAGAATGGCAGATAAAGGGAGATATTGCTGATGGGTGATCTGAATATGCCAGATGTTAACTGGAATGCAGTTGCAGCAGCCACTTCTAAGAGTGGGTTATTCTAGATGCCCTACAGGGGCATGCCTTAGACAACTAGTATTGGAACCCACTCAAGAGGGAGCAATCTTAGACCTGATTCTCTCAAGTGGAGATGGAGAGAGGATCACAGATGTAGAAGTGGGTAGCCATCTGGGAACTAGCGACCATCGAACAGTATGGTTCACAATAAACACAGCAATAGAGTCAAGCCATACAAAGGCAAAAGTACTGGACTTCAGGAGGGCTGACTTTGCCAAAATGGGTGAGTGCCTAAGGAATGCACTAGCAAATGGGCAGGAAGGAGGGGTGGAAGAACAATGGGGAATAATAAAAACTGCCTTACAGAGGTAACAAGCCTTTGTGTGAAGCAAATAAACAAAACAAAACGATGTAAGAAACCACTATGGTTCTCAAAGGAGATGGCAGTGAAGGCTCAAGAGAAAAAGAAAGCATTCAGAAAGTACAAGGAATCACAGAAGGAGCAGGACAGAGAATTGTATCAGTTAAAGCAAAAGGAAGCTGGGAAGACAATCAGAACAGCAAGGGCCGGACTGAGAAAAATATAGCCAACTCAGTTAAGAAGGGGATAAAACCTTTTTAGATACATCAGGAGTGAAGGAAGACTAAGGGAGGGATAGTGAGGCTTAATAAAGGGAGGAGGTGGGCAGAGGGTGATGGTAAAAAGCAGAGATATTAAACAAATATTTTGCTCAGTATTTACAAATGAAGAGGGAGGAACCTAAAACAAACAATAGAAACACTCTGGATACAGAAGTTGATACCAGCCCATTTACAGAAGAAAGGGTTCTGAAACAACTCTTAAAACTGAAGGTGGACAAAGCAATGGGGTCTGATAGGATTCATCCCAGAATTCTAAAAGAAGTAAGGGTAGAACTAGTGACACCACTGACTACCCTCTTTAACAAATCATGGGAGGATGGGGTGGTACCTGAGGACTGGAGGAGGGCAGATGTGATTTCCCTTCACAAAAGTGGGAGCAGGGCAGAAGCAGGAAACTACAGACCTGTTAGTTTAATCTCAGTGATAGGGAAAATGATGGAATCACTTCTGAAGGAAAGAATTGTCGAGCACCTAGAGGCCAGAGGGGCACAGGACCCAAGGCAGCATGGATTCACAGTGGGAAGGTCATGCCAGATGAATCTAATAGATTTCTTTGACTGGGTGACCAAAGTAGTAGATGAGGGAGGGGCTGTGGACATGGCCTACCTAGACTTTAGCAAGGCATTTGACTCAGTCCCACACAAAAGATTAATATACAAGTTAGCCAGTCTGGGAGTGGGTCCCAAGATGATAGCCTGGGTAAAGAATTGGCTGGAGAATAGGACACAGAGAGTAATAGTAAATGGAGTCCACTCTGAAGAAAGTGGGGTTACTAGTGGGGTACCGCAGGGTTCAGTATTAGGACCGATCCTCTTCAATGTCTTTATAAGTGACATTGCAGAGGGACTGGAAGGAAAAGTATGTCTCTTTCAAGATGACACAAAGATCTGCAACAGGGTGAATGCACAAGGTGGGGTGGAAAGGATGAGAAGGGACTTGGCAAGGTTAGAGGAATGGTCAAATGTATGGCAGCTTAGATTCAATGCTAAGAAGTGCAAGGTAATGCACCTGGGAAACAAAAACCCAGGGGAAGAGTACACAATGGGGGATGAGATACTAACAACAACAAAAATGGAAAGGGACCTGGGGGTAGTCATATCAGATGACTTAAAGGTGGGCAAGCAATGTGAGAGGGCAGTAAGGAGGGCTGGGGGATACTGGGATGCATAGGGAGAGGCATCACCAGTAGAAAACAGGAAGTTGTTATCCCTCTGTACAGACAGTTGGTGAGACCCCATCTGGAGTACTGTGTGCAGTTCTGGAGACCCAATCTCCACAAGGACATAGACAAGATGGAAGCTGTCCAGAGGAGGGCAACTAAAATGGTGCAGGGTCTGCACCAGAAGACATATGAAGAGAGACTAAAGGAGCTCCATATGTATAGCCTCGAGGAAAGGGGGGCATGATAGAAACTTTCAAGTTCAAGTTCAAGTTTATTGCAGGAAAACTCCGTTGAGCAAGCTCATTCACAAGGAAGTCCTGAGACAGACATATAGTCAAATACTATAAGAGAATTACATGATATTACATAATGCACATAAAGAGCTCCCCGGGTACACAAAATTCATGATGGGAGGTGACACTGATTATAAGACAATACATTACATACATTAGGATTTCACCAGAGAAAATTAATGTTCCTGGAGAAAGTAACATTAATTACATAACTGTAACTAATATGTTAACAGAATTCCAACTGATACACTGTTAATGGTTAGAGACAGAGCTAATGACATGGAGAGGTGGAGCCTGAGATACCATGTGGCCAATAAATTGATGCCCCAAAAACAATATTCAATTTAATGACAGTTACAGGTATCTTTTAATTTGGCCATGGCTAACCTTTTAAAAAGATTAACAGGGACAATACTGGGTAATTTCAGTGAGGATTGTAACTGATTCCAAATAGTTGGCAGCGAACGTGATATAGCGCATTTGCCAAAGGAAGTACTGGTCCTAGGTACATCAAGGAGGAGAAAATCAGACCTCCTGAGGGAGTAAACACTGTGCGATATGTGTACTAAGGAGGTTAGGTATTGCGGTAGTTTGTTCAGAAGAAGTTTCAAAGTCCAGATACCAGCGTGGACTGACTGTCTAACGGTCAGCGAGGGCCAGCCAACTATGGCATATAGATCACAGTGATGGTTTTGGGGAAGGGAGTTAGTAATAAATTGGAGGGAACGTGGTAGAGAATATCTAGTTTATGAAGACTGGTAGGAGCTGAAGAGTTGTAGATTATATCGCCAGAATCAAGAAGGGGAGGAATGTGGCCTGAACCAATCTGGTTCTAATCTCCGTGGAAAGAAGGACCTGTTCGGAATTAAAAGCGTAGCCTGGCTTTAGTCTTTTGGCCAAGTCATCAAGATGATCATTGAAGGAAAGCTTGTTGTTGAGCCAGAAACCGAGATATTTGAACTTTGAAACAATTTCCAAATGCTCACCTAGGGAAGTATTTATAAAGTCGTTAGGTAGAACAAGAGTAGTAGAGGGGTAGGTACATGGGCGGAGGATCATGGCTTTCATTTTCTTGGCATTAAGGAGCAACTTTGAATTAATTAGATTATTTTCTAGTTGTGCAAAGTCAGCTTGAAGGGTGTCCCTAACTCCTTCCAGTGAGGGCCCAGATGTGTACAGGACTGTGTCATCTGCAAAAAAATGTAAGTGGGACTTGGTAATCTGATGGTCAAGGTTGTTTATATATAAGGAAAAGAGGACAGGGCCTAAGATAGATCCCTGTGGGACTCCCCTAGCAGTAGGTAAGGAGGATGAAAACAAATCTCCTGTTCTAACTTTCTGAGTCCTACCTGTCAGATAACTATTGAACCACTGGGTTGTGGATGGAGTAAAGCCTAGGTTAGTAAGGCTGCGCACTAATAAATTGTGGTCTATGGTGTCAAAAGCTTTACTAAACTCTAAGAATATTACACCAGTAGTTTTCTTAGAGTCCATTGCAGAGACCCAATCATTAGTAACCTTGGCCAGAGCTGTTGTGGTGCTATGATTTGGATGAAAGCTGGATTGGACAGGGTTTAAGAGAGATTGAATTGCAATATGATTTTTCAGTTGGGCATAGATCAGTTTTTCAAAGGCTTTTGAGAGGATGGGCAGTATTAAAATGGGTCTATAATTATTGAGATCGCAGGGATCACCCAGCTTAAATAGGAGGAGAATATGAACAGATCTCCAACATGGGGAACTGTAGCGGTTGAGATAGAAAGGTTGAATATATGAAGTATTGAGGCGGTAAGGTAGGAGTAGCAAGTTTTAGGAAAAATGGTTCTATGCTATCTTCTCCACACTTTTTTTGGTATCCAGATTAATAAGTGAATCCTCAACTTCCTTAAAGCTGAGGGAGCAACTGAAATGAACAGGCTGGGATATGCGGCAATGCATTCATGCTATCGATGTTCTTTACTTGGGTGGCATATGGAGAGGAATCAAACGCTAGGCTGGCAGTGACGAAGTGGGAATTAAGTTCTTCCAGTATTTGATGGGTACTTTCAATAGCTGTTCCGTTGATGTGGATCTTTAGTGGAACAGATGGGGCAGTTGAGCGACCCTCGATTGACTTCAGGGTCTTCCAGATTTTGTAAGAGTTCCCCCTAGCCTGCTCTAGAGTAGAGACATAGTAGCTTGATTTGGTTGCATGAATACTTTTGACGCAGGCATTTCTGGCTGCCCTAAATGCCTGCCAATCTAAAGGGCTCTTGGTGAGCCTAGCCTGGGCCCGTAGTTTGTCGCGGTTTGTCAGTGCAATCTTGAGTTCTGGGGTAAACCAAGGGTGTGAGTTTTTGCGCGTCCAAACCTTAATAGTGGGAGCATGTCTATTAACCAGTGAAGTAATGTTGCAGTTGAGAACATTAACAGCCTCGTCTACTGATTTTGCAAGGAAGAAGTCTTGTCATCTGACCTTGCTTAGATCGGTCAAATAGTTATCGGTATTGAACTTACAGAACGACCGTTTGGTTATAAATTTAGGGGAGGTTGACTTTGGCTTGTGCTCTAGTGCAGACTACAATATTGTGATCACTCATATCATTATGAAACACGCTGTTTGTAGAATTTTGTGTGGGTGGGTAGTTAGTATAACGTCTAAAAGTGAGCTATTGGCTGTTTTAGGGTATTAGTCCTAGTTGGTTCACTAATTAGTTGGGCAAGTCCAGGTTCGTCACAAAGTGATTTCAAGCTGAGGGATTTTGATGATAACCAATCCAGGTTGAAGTCCCCAAGGGTTAATGTTTCTTTATTAGCATTAATGATTAAACTTTTGAGTGCGCTAAGGATATCATTTCCAGCAGCAGGTGGTCTGTATCCACCTATGATAGTAATGTTGTCAGAGGAAGGGAGATGGAGCTTCAGTGAAACAATTTCATATTCCTCATGTTTAGATTTGGTAATAATACTGCAAATTGTGTACTTTGATTTGGCTTAGACAACTACTCCGCCCACCTTGATTCCCTGTACACCCTAAACAGAGTATAATCCATGAAGTTAATTTGCTGGTCGGTAATGTTTTTATTAAGTCATGACTCAGTGGCAATGATGATGTCAGGCTCAGTATGGGCAGCCCAGGCTAGTAATTGGGATAGTTTTTTGGTCAGACTCAATATGTTAACCATCATTATTTTTAATCCTGGTGCAGCTGCAAATTCTGTTGGGGAGGACAGCAGTGAAGGAGGGCCTGGAATTAGCTCAACATTACCTGAACAGAGAAGGAGAAGGAGTAACAATTTCTTTAAGGAGATCAAATGCGACCTAAGGACCTTTTTCCTTTCTGTCTGACTATTATTTGTTTTTGAGGGTAGCAACTGTAAATTAAATGTGAATGTGCTTGTGTTGCAGTTTGGGACTAGGAGAAGGAGCACTTTAAGGGACATTGGGGAAGGAAGAAGGGAGAGTAAGAAAGAAGAAGGTGGAGAGTGGGTAAAGGGAGGGGGGCGTGAGGAGTAGTGAGTGGTATAATGGCCGGAGACATAGTAGGTGTCATTTTTCATGGCAATGCTCGCATATTGTGTTGTGTTGGTGTAACATACACCAGGAACAAAGATTATCAGTAACAGGCATGCTACAGTGTAATGTGCCATGACTCTCAGATAAGTATAGTTTTAAAGTTAATATCAGATAAGACTGAATGAATATGTAAGAGAGTGGAGGCTTCTTCTTCTTTTAGCTTATTTTTTTCCCCAACTAGGCAGTAACCTATAGGATGGCTAGATAAACAGAGAGGGCGTGGCCACAGTGTATTTAAAGGAGGCCTGGGAGGGGTGGAGGGGGTGGGTCAAAAAACAACAGTAGAAATCACTCGAGAGAAGAGCCTGCACCAGGGTGAAGGACTGGACCAATCGGCGGCTTTTCTAAAAAGGCGCCTGAAATCCGGTTGGCTGGCTTGTGTGCTGTACCTTCTGCGGAGCTGAATCCGCTTTTCAGGAGGCTGCCGTCGGCTGCGTGGTTGCCATCGGGCCAGTGACCGGTAGTCCTGGGGCTTGCCCTGTTCAGGGGCTGCAACTAAGGGAGAGAAAGACAGCAATTTATAGGGATTCCAACAGTGTGGCAGGCTGAGGAGCCAGAGATCAGGGGAGTTTGCAAAACAAAGGGACACTTAGGAAAGGCGCCAAGGGCGGCAGGTGGTAAAAGACTTCTGTCTAACAAATCTTTAACAGGGCTGGTAATCACTTTGCTTACATTCAATTTCTAAGTCTTTAGTTTCAACAAGCAGGCTTCACTAACATTTTAGGCAAACTTAATGCTTGGCTGTAAAACAACAGTAGAAATCACTCGGGAGAACAGCCTGCACCAGGGTGAAGGACTGGACCAATCGGCGGCTTTTCTAAAAAGGCGCCTGAAATCCGGTTGGCTGGTTTGTGTGCTGTACCTTCTGCGGAGCTGAATCCACTTTTCAGGAGGCTGCCATCAGCTGCGTGGTCATTGTTGGGTCGGTAACCGGGAGTCCTGGGGCTCACCCTGTTCAGGGGCTGCAACTAAGGGAGAGAAAGGCAGCAATTTATAGGGATTCCAACAGTGTGGCATGCTGAGGAGTCAGAGATCAGAGGAATTTGCAAAATAAAGGTACACTTAGGAAAGGAGCCAAGGGCGGCAGGGGTTAAAAGATTTCTATCTAACAAATCTTTAACAGGGCTGGTAATCACTTTGCATACATTCAACTTCTAAGTCTTTAGTTTCAACAAGCAGGCTTCACTAACATTTTAGGCAAACTTAATGCTTGGCTGTAAAACAACAGTAGAAATCACTTGGGAGAACAGCCTGCACCAGGGTGAAGAACTGGACCAATCGGCAGCTTTTTAAAAAGGCGCCTGAAATCTGGTTGGTTGGCTGGTGTGCCGTACCTTCTGCGGAGCTGAAACTGCTTTTCAGGAGGCTGCCATCGGCTGTGTGGTCACCGTCCGGGGCCGGTGACCGGGAGTCCTGGGGCTCGCCCTGTTCAGGGGCTGCAACTTCTGTGGAGCTGGATCCGCTTTTCAGGAGGCTGCCATCAACAAGCGTGGTCACCGTTGGGCGGTGACCAGGAGTCCTGGGCTTGCCCTGTTCAGGGGCTGCAACTTCTGTGGAGCTGAAACCACTTTTCAGGAGGCTTCCGTCGGCTGCGTGGTCGCTGTCGGGCTGGTGACCAGGAGTCCTGGGGCTTGCCCTGTACCTCAAGGAATCAACAAAGTCAAAGAGGTAGCATCTTTCAAAAGAGGTGTGCAAGAACAAGGGGCACAATTTGAAGATAGAGTGGGGCAGCTCAGAGGTAATGTAAAATATTTTTCACAGAGAGGGTTGTGGATGCATGGAACGGCCTTCCAGAGGAGGTTGTGGAGTCAAAAACAGTGGTTGAATTCAAGCATGCATGGGACAGTCATAAGGCAATTCTAGGGGGTGAGGGTAGAAAGAAGTAAGCTGCTGGTTAACTAGGATCTGCAGGTTATCCATTAGGTAGAGAAATGGGCAGACTGGGTGGGCCAAGTGGTCCTTATCTGCCATCAAATTCTATGTTTCTGTGTTTCTATATATGCATCTTAAGAGATATGGGAGTGCATGCCCCAAAATTATGGATGGATGGGAGCGATAGCCTCAAATAAGGAAACAATTATGGAGGGATGGAGTGCAGGGCACACAGGAACCTGTGTTTCCACGGGCAAATAAGGATATATCTATACTATCTCAAAACATCAGGGGTGTGTCTTGGGGTTATTGACCCAAACGCTCACCCCATTCTCTATACTGTACACATCTCAGCTTATTGACTAATGGAATGAGGTGCTGTACCCATCTCAGCTGTTACTAAGGAATGAGGTGAGCTTTAAGACTAATTACAGGCACCCCGATGCCTGTCAGTGTCTGCAGGGTGGGAGTGCAGTGTTAGGGTGGAAACCCTAACACCACATGTCCCTACTTTTATTGCTTTAGGGACAACCCTAAGTGATGCATTAACAAAGTTTCTTACTTATTTACAGTATTTCATTTTGGTAACCGGGTAGGCCCACTGAGGCCAGATGGTCCATTTTTGAGGGGTGACCTGGGGTTAATTACAGAGAAACATAAAGCAGTGACATATACAATTATACAATTAGAAAGCAGCAACAGATACATCATACAGAGGAATACAGCGTTAATAGTCAACAAATTTCTTAACGTGACAAAGAGACACAATTTTCAGAGCTACAATGGACCTATAATTTATATTGCAATGATTATATCTACACACACACACACACACACACACACACACACACACACATATTGCAAAAACTTTGTTAATGCACTTATTGGACTTAAGTAACAAAAGTAGGAAATGTGGTGTTAGGGTTCCCAACCTAACACCCCACCCTCTATGCAGCAACAGGAAAAATATTCAGTTTGACCTCTCATGCATGTTCACAAATTAGCCATGGGGTTGTCAACCATAACACTCACCCCATTCCATCAGTAAATAAGCTGAGATGTGTAGAGCATATGAGAATGGGGTGAGTGTTAGTGCTGACAACTCCAGATACACCCACAGCTGATTTGTGAAGACAAAGAAAAGGTCTACAAAAAATGTTTTTTCCCACTGCTACCTGTAGGGTGGGGGAGGGGTGTTAGTGTTGGGAACCCTAGCACCACATTTCCCTGTTTTTATTACTTTAACCTTGACTAGTGCATTAACAAAATGTTTTCTGCAATGAATTATTTACTTTTTGAGATAGCATAATTACATAATTTGCCAGTGGAAGCGCAGAGGGCCTGCACTTCCATCCTTTCATAGATGCATACATGTGAGACGGTGCAGAAGCACTGGGCCCTCTGGGCACTGAACTTCCATTTTTGCCAAAACAGCTATTTATTCACTTTGTTGTATGGCTTGTTAAAGTTCCAATGTTATCCAATGGGAATTTTAATATTTTAGGTTTTATGATTTTTTATATGGCTCCCTTTGGGGGAAGGATTATGTGTTTTTTCTTGTAGTACTCAGTAAGACCTTTGTTTTGGTATATAGATTGTCCCTTAAGTCCAAAAGTTCAAAATAATCTTTCATATGAAGAGATCCTTTTCATATGAAATGTAAACCTATATGAAAAAGGATCCCTTCATATGAAACAATGTTTTCTCCTATGAAGGGATCCTTTTTTGTATCAAACTAAAGACCCATACAGAAAAGGATCCCCTATAAGAAAAAAGAATCAGGGAAAAAACTAAGTCCAAAATCTTTTTTTGTATGAGGGCATCTTTTTTCATATGAACAAAAAATAATACCAAAAAGGATCCCTTCATACGAAAAATGAATCTAGACTTTTTTTTTCTGATCCTTTTTCATACTTTTTTTTTCCGTTCATATAAAAAACAGTGCCTTCAAATGAAAAAAAGAATGATCCAAAACACCAAGTCCAAATAATTTTTTCATATGAAGGGATCCTTTTTCATATGGGCCAATACCTTTTTCATATGGCCATACAAGAAAGAACAATTGGCTCACAAAAAAATGATTTTTAAATGTATAAAAAATACATTTCTGGGTCATTTGGAAAGTAGTGTTGTGATTTGAGAAAACTTTCGCAAAAATTTGTGACACTTTCGAGAGTGCAACATTACTTTGTGACACTACTTTTTCCAGAAATTGGAAAAACATATTTCTGGGGTGTTTAACCTCAAAATAAAGACATGCCTAGCATCCTCAGGGTCCGACTAGGTAAACACAAAAAGAATTGTGTTGCTAGAGGGTCCCAAATTTAAATGCTAAGCATTTTTCTGATCACCAACTGAAAACAAAATGGTGGATTTGCAACACTACCAGGGCCATTGCGACACTAAAAAGTGCATTTGTGACACTGTTGAACTTTTTGTTAACTTTTCCCATTGACTTATAATGGGAACTTGTTTTTTGAATAACTTTTGAACCATTTAATATTTTTTCACGGAATCTTTGAAAGACACATTGGGGACCCTGGCTGCACATTCCCTGAAGTTTTTGGACTGCTCGTGTAAACCATGTGACCTGTAGGCATAAGCAAAGAATTCACCAAATAGTGTAAATGCGTGCACAGATCATGCTTAATAACTCCACAGCCGTATTTCAAACCAGTACAAAAGTTGGCAGATCCCAAGGTGTATGGTTCTTGATAATGCAGTCCAAATTTCAGGCAAATCCGTTGAACAGTAGAAAAGTTTATTAAGGTGCAAACTTTGACCCTTTAACCTTAAAGGGCTCCTCAACCCTAACTATGTAGCACTACCGTGCTACCATAATATATTATATATACTTATAAAATGGGTCAGGATTTTTCTGCCTCCTGACTGACTGAGAGATACCCTTGGCCGTGTCCTTATCAAGGCATATTGTGCCAACCGGTACCTCTTCAGTCAAGCAGGACACAGTGCAAGTTGAGATCCATGCCTAGGAGAAATGTTTTTAAAAACAATTCTGTCTGCAGCCTGCTTACAGTTGTCAGCTCCCCCCCTCATTGTTCTGCTGCAATACAACCAAGATCGCAGAACTAAATTGTAAAATACAAACAGTAAATTGTGCTGATTTTTTAAATTATCACTAACCACCTGATTAAATAAAGATGTCATGTACCCGCCACAGCACCACACTGTCTATGACCATCAGCACGAGCGATAGTGCTACCACTGGCGTAATGTCTCACATCCCACTTTACCATCTACTCATGGTGCTGCACCATCGGCGACCATCAGCACAGCAATCTCTCACTCAGTAACTCTTATCCCATCTACCTGCCGCATCATCGACGACCATCAGCGCTGTCGTCTCTCACTCAAGTGATGCTCGAATAGAGGGAGGCTGTGCTGGAACATGCTGCCTTTTCACCCGCACCTGCTGAAAACCAGTGCCTCTCTTGTTTTGCTTAAAGAAAACATCAAAAGTGCCATCTTCCTGTCAGAGCAGGTCAGCAAGTCTCTGTACGGCCATCTCTCTTACCACCAAATTGCTATAGTAGCTACCAATGAACCTGGGCACTTTCACCTGCTCCCACTGAAGTCCAGACCTGGGCACTTTCCACCTGATCCCACTGAAATCCAGAAACACAGCTTAATACTTAAGTTAAAACAAAAGAAAATGGAAAATAAAACCTTCATGTGTGTGTGGGGGCACAAACACTAACGCCTTCTACTGGATCCTTTTACATATACAGTACACTTATTACAAATATACAAGGACAGGGACTATTTGTTTTCTATTTTTTATGTACATTAACACACTTTAAAAAACTTATCTGAAATTTGTAAATAAAATTTTTCACAGGGGGATCCATTTTATAAGTGGAATAAGACACTTCAAGGTGTGGTTCATTGCCTGATAAGAGCACTTTCCAGGCGCTAAAGGCACTTGGCGCAAGCACCTCATGCCTCATCACGCACTTGGGGCTGGCTCTTATCAGCCCATAAACCACGCCTTGTCATGTCTTATTCCTTATATATATGCAATGGGGTGGACATATATTCAGTGTGATAAATGTGTTTATCTGAATCACTGTATGTATAAATAAGGGATATGCAACGGAAACAAGTGTAATAAATGATTTATCTGCACAACAGCAGTTTGACTCGGGTAACCTCATGAGTGGCGTGAAGTTTATGAGTGTGGTGTCTGAGGTCAAACTGCCTTTGAGTGCAGATAAATCATTTATTACATGAGTTTTCCATTGCATATTCCATTTATGCAATTCTTTGTTTTGCTTTAGGCATTTGTTAGCCAAAAGTGAATAAAATTGAATTTCTGCCATTTTGCTGATTATAGAAAATCTAAAAGAATCTGAAACAAAACACATCTCATTTTGTAGATATTTTATGCTGAACAACTTTGTGCTGAAAAGTACCATACTGTATTTTTGTTTTATGTTATTTGCATTTCTTTGATGAAACAGTACAAAATAGAATTTTTGCTGTTTACACTAATTCTGCAAAACTAATAAGTATCTATAAATGAAATACCACTTATTTTGTAGACATTTCTATGCTGAATAAACTTTGTGCTCAAGTACTATGCTATCATTTTCATTTTAAAGTTATTTAAATTTGTTTGTGGACAAAATGAAAAACAAATATGAATTTTCTGCTGCGTTTTTGCTAATTATCAAAAAATCTATAAGGTATCTATAAATGAAATGCCACTCATTTTGTAGATAATATTGTGCTGCACAACTTTCATGCTCATAGCACTATGCTATCTTTTTTTCATTTTAAAGTTATTTGCCTTTGAATATAGTTAGTACTGGTACTGAGGCTGAACATTCTAAATGGGTTTCGGAGTGATTGTGACATATCTATTATGTGAATAAATCTGTGACGATGCGTCTACCATATGGATAAATGTAAAATTTTGAATTTATCTCATAGTAGCTCAGATTTATCTCATAGGATTTATGTCCATGCCTATTGCATAAATAAATTTGTACACACAGTTACTATGTCACAAATCTCTTCAGAATTCATTTTGAATGTTCGGCCTCAGAAGAAGTACTAACCATACTCAAATGGGAATAACTTTAAAATGAAAAAGATAGCATGGTACTGTGAGGACGACAATTGTTCAGCACAAAATTACCTACAAAATGAGTGGTGTTTCATGTATAGATACCTTACAGATGTTTTACAATTAGCAAAAAAGCAGAAGAACATTTTATTTTTTGTTCACTTTTTTGACAAACAAATGTGAATAACTTTAAAAAAAAAATGATAGCATGGTACTGTGAGCAAGAAAAATGTTTAGCACACAAATATCTACAAAATGAGTGGCATTTCATTTATGGATACCTTTTAGTTGTTGTTATAATCAGCAAAAAAAACAGCGTGAAAATTCTATTTTCTTTTCCTTTTGACAAACAAATGTAAATAACTTTAAAATGAAAAAGGTAGCATGGTACTGTGAACATGACATTTGTTCGTAAGAAGTTTTCTACAAAATGAGCGATGTTTCATTTAATAGCAATCACTATGCTAGGCGGATATATTCTAGGAAAGTTAACCAAAACTCCCAGAAATTATCATTTAAAAAAAGCTAAACAGTCAAAAGCAAATGTTCCTGCAGTGATGGAAAGCATCCCTATTTCATAAATGAAATTACAATGGTGAGCTTTCAGATAAATGGTTTATCTACACTTGAGCTGTTTGACGTTGGACACCTCACAAGTGGCACAAGCCACTCATGAGGTTACCTGAGGTCAAACAGCACTTGTGTAGATAAATCATTATCCGACAGCTCACCATTATATATCCTCTATATATATATTATACTGGTGCAGTCATGCCAGTACAGTTAGGGTTGCCGGCCACTTCTATGTTAAACCCAAAATGTGCACTTTAATAACTTTGTCACCATATGACAAATTTGCCTGAAAGTTTGCATGCGCAGTGGTGCACAATAGATCTCTGGATCTGGCAAGTTGCAATACAGTCAGATGAGCAGTCTGCGAGTTGCAGAATGGCAAAAAGCACAAAATTGGTTTTGTGCATTTCTTTGCTCATAGCTACAGCCCACACACTTTGTCCATTTGGTCTGGAATCTTCAAGGAAGATGGACTTTGGGTCACTGATGTGCCTTTTGAAGATTTGGTGAAAAAATATTAATCCATTCAAAAAGTATGCAAATTTTAACTTTCCCATTATAGTCAATGGGGAAAAATATACTGTATGTGCCTCTCAAAAGCACCTGGTACTGTTGCGACAGTACATTTTACTGTCACAAATGCCCTCGATAGTGTTGTACTGCCAGCATCTTGTTTTCTGTTAGTGGCAGACCAAAACAACTGCAATTCACAATTTACAGCCCCTAGGTAAACACTGTCAGTTGTGTTTACCTAATCGAGGACGGAGGAACAGAGTTTTTTACCATGAATTTCCCTTCTTTTTGAGAATGTGCACTATAGATAATGAAGTAACCGCAACACAAACGCAAGCGCAAACGCTAACGCTAACGCACATGGTGACACAAACATAAACAATAGCACAAACGGTAATAGAAACGCAAGTGCAAACATTAATGAAAACAGAAATGCAAGCATGTATGGAAATGCAAACCGTAATGCACACAGTCATAGTAACGCAATTGGAAACACGGACACTTACAGTAACAGCAACGATGATGCCAAAGGAAACAGAAACGGAAGCGCGTACACAAACACAAATGGAAATGCACACGGTAATGGAAACACAAATGTTAACAGTAACACAAACGTAAGTGCAAACAAAAACACAAAGGGTAACTCACATGGTGGTGAAGACGGGAATGCTAACACAAACGGTAATGGAAACACAAGTGGAAGCGCTAACTGTAACAGTAACGAAAAGGCACAGCCTTTTTTCCCCAAAAGCTGCATAGAGAAACACAGTGAATGCAAAGAATGTATGCATAATAATGACCCTCAGAGCAGAAAATGAACACTTGGAATACTAAATTGCTTATATCTCAGGAAATGTATGACGTAGAACAAAATTTAAAATGTCATATGATTTATGACTTTCCTGGCTAGTTTGGCACTTAGCCCCCTAGTGGGAGGCTGAGCATTTTTCTGAGGAAAAGTCCGTATCTTGAAGCGTTTTCGAGATACGGGCCCCGAAAGGTGCGGTGGATGCCGTAATGTTAGTCTATAGGACAAATAGTCAAATTCAGAGTGCCATAACTTTGCAGCCCTGTACTATTTTGTCACCAAATCACCAAAAGGCATATCTGTGGGATGTTGTATTTCTTACCCCCAAATTGCAGCCCAAAAGACCAAACCATTCTTTTGTAGCAGGGTGGCAAAGATTCCCTACTGTTTTGGGCATAGTGTCGCAAAGCAGTGTCACAAATCATGACACTTCCGCAAAAAAAAAAACACAAAAGTGTCACAAGTGTGACACTACTTTGCAACACTACAGTTTACAAAAATTTGAAAAACATATTTCTTGGGTGTTTAACCCCCCCCCCCAAAAAAAAAGATATGGTTAGCATCTTCAGGGCTCGACTAGGTGAACACAAAAAGAATTGTGTCCCTAGAGGGTCACAAATTTAAATGCCAAACATTTCTGTGACCAGTAACTGAAAAAAATGGCTGACTCCACGACACTACAGGAATCATTTGTAACACTAAAAACTGCATTTGCGTGCTGTCGAATAGTTTAACTTTTCCTATTGACTATATTGAGAAACTTATTTTTGAATATTTTGAGCCATTTAATATTTTTTCATGAAATCTTGAAAGACACATCGAACCCTGGCTGCATGTTCCTGAAGGTTTTGGACCAGTTGTGCAAACCTGCAACCTGTAGAGTGAACAAAGCACAAAAAGTGCAAATATGACTTTATATTGTGCTTTATAACACCACAGCTGTATATCAGATCATTACTGAAACTTGGCAGATCCAGAGATCTATGGTACCGCTCTGTGCCTGCCAAATTTCAGGCAAATCTGTCCTATGGTGGCAAAGTTATTAAGCTGCAATATTTCACACTTTAACCTTGAATGGGGTACTCAACCCTAACTACAGTGGCACTACCATGCCACCATACTATATATATATATTTAGAAATGGCTAGTTAAATGCTGACATTCTGATTAGCTGGGATAGTAACTTCAGCGGGCAGGTATTTCTTGATAGAGCCTGCTAAAACAAGTACCAATTTGGGGTGCCCCATTACTTGGGGTATTATTGGGCATCCCGAATTGTCGATTGACCACCATTTTTTGGTATGCAGCTTACTGGACAAACTGATGGCTGGCCCAGTACACCCCCAACTGGGCTTCATTCCATTTAAACCTCTAACATACCAAAAAAGCTGTTCACCTCATATCTCCTTGCAATTTTCTTCACACTGTAAGTCTACATAGACCCCCGTAAATCCACATTGACTGGTCACCTGCCAATACGATCCACCAGCAAAAATGGAAACACTAATGCAGTAACAGCACATATTTTATGCAGCAAATTAAAAAAAACTGCTCCTCTGTGTAATTGAAGTGTAAAAAACAAAACAGCTTTCCTTCCACATTGTCGCTCCCACAGTGCACTTCCTGTTTTTTCCCAGGGCTCCATGTATAGTAACACCCCTACTCCCGAATGAGAAAGTCCAGTAAGAACACCAGAAAACAATGCCCCCCAAACAACCATAGTAAGAAACTGGTGGGGTAGGAAAAGTATAGAAAATCCAAATCTTATGCCTGAGCTGCTGTTGCGGTGGTGGTGGCGGTGGCGGGATACATTGAACAGAATGGCTATCTGATGGGGGTAACAGGAGATACAACAGCAGAAATAAAGGGACTACTTTACAACAAAGAGACATATAACTCATTGTTACTGTATTTTTCAAAAATGTTTTTTTATTTTTTAAATCCCATTTAAATGTCAGATTGCCATTTTCTAAGTACAATAATACCCTTCAGGGTGGGCAGTGTTGGCAACACTGAGCCTTCTTGGAGCTATAAGGCCCTCTGCCTGCAGCATCGGGCCTCATTAGGCCCATGGGCGGTTTGATATTGCCCAATACTGCCCACCCTGTCAGGTATTATTGCTTACATATAGAGCTAGATATAGGTATACTATACTGGCGCGGTAGCACCAGTATAGTATGGGTGAGTGCACAATTCTGTGTTAAAGTCACATTTTTGAACTTTAATAACTTTGGAATCTCTAAATGGATGTGCACAAAATTTGGCATCTGTATTTTTTAGGTGTAGGTTGCTTAATGTGCCAAATATCATTTGAATCTGTTGAACAGTTCCAAAGTTATTATAGTTCAAAAATCCCTAAATGTACCAAGTTTTTCAATTTTTTTGTCCACCTGTATCTCAGAAATGGCTTTAGGTTGTCGTCTGAGCTTTCCAGGGCAGAACGCCTTTGCCTCTCAGATGTGCTTTTTGAAGGTTTGGTGAAAAAAATATTAATCCGTTCAAAAGTTACTCAATTTCGAAATTTCCCATTATTTTCTATAGGAAAAGTTAGATGTTCTACCCGAAAGTAATTTTGTGATTGCAAGAGCTACAATTTTTGCACACAGAAACACTTTTGTTGTTGCAGGAGGTAGTATTTTTGCACACATAGATACTTTTCTTATCCCAGGAGCTAGTATTTTGCACACATAAACATTTATATTTTTGCAGGGGCTTGTATGTTCTCACACATAGAGCCTGCTGTACTGTCACAGAGCTTGGTTGTGTCCGCCATGTTGTTTTTGCTTTAGTGAGAGACAGAAAAATCAAAAAACATGTAGAAATAAATGTCATATAAAAAGAAACAAAAGAACTTAGCTAAACAGGGCCCATTTAGCAACATTCTGATGTTTCTTTTTTAAAATACTGAACAGAAATACATTTTGTTGGCACCTGAAATCCAGGATGCCAAGGTTAGCAAGAGGACTGCATCTCCCACATTCTCTGTATGAGAACAGCGTGGTTTTCTTGACTTGTGCAGCCACCGCTTGAATTCGTGCTGCCGGCTGCACTCTGATGTGTCACCCACTGCTTCCCTGGTGTCTATTGGCACCACCCACCTGCCGATCATGGTCCACTGACCCCCTCTACCTGGTGTCTAGTGGCACCCCCCTCCCTTATTTAGTTATTTCTTTATTTGTCTATTTTGTATTTATTTAATCTGATACCAGGATGCCCACCCTCGGTGTCAGATCCCCCCCACGCAGTCCCTTCTGCTTTTTGTTATTTATTATTGCTGACATCGTCCCTGTGTCAGCAGTGGAAGACCCCCAACAGTGTGGGACACTGGGGAGCCAACTCCCAGTGTCCCCAAAGAGTTATTTAATTGTTCCCTGTAAAGAAGAAAACAATCCCCTGATGTCTTTTGTTTTTTTCTCTCTCCCTGAAAAACAGAAAGCAGTCTCTTGACGTCCCCACTGTCCCACTCCCCCATGCTGACCCTCACACTGAGCACCCACCACCCCCCCTTGCCTTATACTAACCACCGAGCATCGTCCGCTGTCATCTTCTGTGGACCGGGACATGTCTGCATTCTTTAAAGCCAAACCACAAACTGAGAAATCAAGGTAAGTGCCATATAATATATTTCAAAGGCGTTTTGAACTTATATTGATATAAATGCCATTTTTAGGTATTTTTTCACCACATTTTCAACATGGGCTTTTTGAGAACCACCTCATGAACACTATCACTGTGATTTTATTAAATCGGGCCCAGAAGGTGGTTTCACAGTCACTGTGCAAAATTATCTTTTGGGATCGAGTAATGAAATGACAGTGCCAGTGTTCATGGGGTCCCAAAAAGCCCATGTTGAAAAAATTACTAAAAATGGTCAAGTTACATGCAGTCATTGAAATTTTTCTATGCACATGTGTAACTTTGGTAATTTTTAATATTTTCACTCAACATTTTCAACATAGCCATTTTTTCACACCATCTAATGAACAGTACAGCTGTCATGTTTTACATCCTGCCCGAAACATGTTTTCACACCTGTGGTGCAAAATGGTATTTTCCAACAGATTTAAACATTTTCATCTATGGGGTTTATGAGGTGGGGTCATAAGAAGACTATGTTAAAAATGTGGGGTCAAAATATGAAAAATACATAAGTTATGACCATTTGTTGCAATCTTGGTACACCGCTTGTAACATTGGAAATTAAATATTTTGACACCAGATTTTCAACTATTGCCTTCTTACTACCTGGCCTCATGTATGTCACGGCTGTCATTTTTTCGTCCTATCCAAAATGTGTTTTGCACCTGTAGTGCTACAATGGTATACAGTTGTGCAGAATTATGTTTTAGCGGAGATTTGAAAATGTTCTGTACCGGGTACATGTGCTGGGATAATAACATGGCTATGCTGATAATTTGGTCATGCATCAACATGGGGTGCAGGTCCCACTGTGACATAATGATAGTGATGGAGGGTGGCCACAGGAAAATAAGGGTACTAGTAAACTATCTGAAAAGTAAGAAATTCATTGCAAAAAATGTTGTTAATACATCAGCTCGGGTTGTTACTAAAGTGACAAAAGTAGGGAAAAATGGTGTTAGGGTTTCCAACCCTAATGCCCCACCCCCATCCTGCAAACACCGACAGACTTTGGGGGTGCCTTGGGGTCATCAGGCCTAATGCTTATCCCATTCTCCTATACTGTACCCATCTCAGCTTATTTACTTATGCAATGTGGAGAGCCTTAGGCCTGATGACCCCAAAACATCCCCCCCAAAGCCTGTTGGTATCTGCAGGGTGGGGATGGGGCATTGGGGATGGAAACCCTAATGCCATGTTTCCCCACTTTGGTCACTTTGGTAACATCTCTAACTAGATATAGATATAGATATTATATGGGCACAGTCATGCCCCTATAGTTAGGGTTGAACTGGGGGTTTCTGTATTAAACTCAAACATTTGCACTTTAATATCTTTGTAATCGTTCAATAGATTTGCATGAAATTTTGCATGCGAAGTCTTGTGTGACAGATCTCTGAATGTACCACGTTTTGTTCTGGTCATATGTGCAGTTTCCAAGCTATGGATAGTGAAAAAAGTAAATTTTCACTGTCTCCTAAGCGAAATCACCTTTTGGGACCAATAAATAAAATAACAGTGCCAGTGTTCATGAGGTTGGGTCCCAAAGAGCCGATATTGAAAATTTGGTGAAAAACTCCTAAAAATGGCCAAGTTACATGCAATCGTTGAAATTTTTAATATTTTCCCTACAAATTTTCAGCATAGCCATTTTTCACATCACCTCTTGAACTGTACAGATGTCATTTTTCACATCCTGCCCAAAACATGTTTTCGCACCTGTGGTGCAGAATGGCATTTTATCATGGATTTGCAAATTTTGACCTATGGGGTATGAGGTGGGGTCATAAGAAGACTATGTTCAAAATTTGGGGTTAAAATATGAAAAAATGCCAGAGTTACCATTTGTTGCAATTGTGGTATGCCTGCTCATAACTTCAGAAATTTTAAATATTTTCACCCCAGATTTTCAACATAGTCTTCTTATTACCCAACTTTTTGTATGTCACAGCTGTTATTTTTCAAATCCTGTCCAAAATGTGTTTTCATACCTGTGGTGTGGAATGGCGTTGCAGTTATGCAGAATTATGTTTTAGTGAGGATTTGAAAGTTTTCTCTACTGAGTACATATGCTGGTATAATAAGATGGCTATGCTGATAATATGGTCATGCATCTATGGAGGGATGAGTGTGCAAGGTCTGAAGAACCCTGCACTGTCACAGTCAAATAAGAAAAATCAGGCAGCATGGGAGCACTCCCACTGTGACATAAGGACAGCTATGGAGGGTGGGCCCTGTGCTCCCATAGGTAAATAAGGATACAAATAGACTATCTGAAAAAGTAAGGGAATTCATTGCAAAAAACTTCAATAATGCATCAGTTAAGGTTGTTAGTAAAGTGTCCCCATTCTCATATACTGTATCCATCTCAGGTTATTTACATATGGGAAGGAGTGAGTGTTAGGGTTGATGACCCCAAGGCACACCCCCAATGCCTGTCGGAGTCTGCAGGGTGGGGGTGGAGCGTCAGGGTTGGAAACCCTAATGCCACATTTCCCTACCTTTGTCACTTTATTATCAAATATATATCACTATAGTTAGGGTTGAGTAGGCAGTTTAATGTAAAACCCCACATTTTGCACTTTAATAACTTTGCAACCGTTTGTCAGATTTGCATGAGATTTGGAATGTGCGGTCCCATGGGGTAGTCCTTTTAATGTGCCAAGTTTTGTTTTGATTGGAAGTGCAGAGTTTGTGCAGCACATAGTGAAAAAAGTGTAAAAGTTGCTTTTTTCACCCATTTTTGCTAATTTTTCCTCATTGCGCTGTTGCCACACGGTTAGGAATCTTGGCCTACAAATTTCAGCATAGAAACAGTTAGGACATTCGGCCTCAAATTCGCAGGGTATGAAGGGGTTGCCCCATAGATGTGACTTGTGCTAGTTTGGTGAAAAAATATACATTGGTTCCATAGTTATTCCAAAGTTTAGAAATTTCCTATAGGATGTCTTCACACTTTGCACTTTAATAACTTATGCAGTCCCAAAATTGTATATCACCATTTGTTGTCAATTTCTTTCTTCACTTTTATATTAGACTTGATAGTTTGTGCTTCAATAACTTTAAAATAGTTCAGGTGATATGCAAGAAATTTGTCATGTCCCATCATGAAGCAGACATCTCATGAAGTTGTAGGTTTCATTTTAGTTGCATGTGAGGGCATGGAGATATGGTGTCCCAAAATGTGTAAATCACAGTGTATATATATTATGGTATCACGATAGCACCACTATAGTTAGGGTTCAGTAGGCAGTTTAATGTTAAACCCCACATTTTGCACTTTAAGAACTTTGCAACTGTTCATCCGATTTGCACGAGATTTGGTATGCATGGTCTTGTAGGGTAGATCTCTTAATGTGCCAAGTTTCGTTTTGATTGAATGTGTGGATTGTGGGCAGCACATAGTGAAAAAAGTATAAAAGTCACTTTGGTCTCATCCATTTTTGCAGATCTTTCCTCATCATGCTGTGGCCACACCATTTAGAATTTTGGCCTGCATTTTTCAGGGGAGAAAGAGCTTGGCCCAACGAACATGCCAGCATTGGTGTGGTAACAAAATAGTAATCCATTCCAAAGTTACTCAGCTTTGAAATTTTGGGTTCTGAGCATGCTCAGTTCAGTCTTTTGGATAGCTGCACAGCTTCGAACAAGGATTTGGGCTCACAAACAGGGATTTTGACATCTCACGAACAGGGACTTTTTAAAGTTTACTGTTTATTTCCAACTTCACTACAAAGAAATGGTTAGGACTTTGCCACAGATGTGACTTATGTTGGTTTGGTGAAAAAATGTGCATCAGTTCCATAGTTATTCCAAAGTTTAGCAAGTTCCCCAAAGATAACATTGTGGTGACACTTTGTGAATTAATAACTTTGCAGCTGTTCTTGCAAGTTACATGAAATTTGGCATGTGCCCTCAAAGACTGATGGACTCTTGATATGCCAAGTTTCATTCTGATTGTAGGTGCAAGTCTGAGATTTCAGTCCCAGAATGTGTACATCACCATTTTTTGTTAAATTCTTTCTCTGATTGTTTCACTCTGTACACTTTGCATTTTAATAACTTCACAGATTGTCTTGCAATCTGCATGACGTTTGGCATGTAACCTCAAAGACTAATGGTCTCTTGACATGCTAAGTTTCATTTTGATTTGGGGTATACCTCTAGAGATATGCAGTCCCAAAATGTGTACATCACCATTTTTTGACAAATTCTATTTGTTTCACACGTCACATTTTGCACTTTAATAACTTCACAGCTATTCTTGTAATTTGCATGAAACGTGGCACGTGCCCTCAAAGATTAATGTCTCTTGATAGTCCAAGTTTCATTTTGATTGGTTGTGCACCTCTGGAGAAATGCAGTCCCAAAATGAGTATATTATCATTTGTTGCCAAATTCTTTCTTCACTTTTATGTTAGACTTAATAGTTTGTGCTTCAATAACTTTGGAACAGTTCAGGTGAAATGCATGAAATTTGCCATGCCCCATCATGAAGGAGACATCTCATGGAGCTGTAAGTTTCATTTCAGTTGCATGTGAGGGCATGCAGATATCATGTCGCAAAATGTGTAAATCACTGTGTATGTATGTATCTATATATATATATATATATGTAATAGGCGTGGACACAAATTCTATGAGATAAATCTGAGCTACTATATGATAAATTCAAAATTTTACATTTATCCACATAGTAGACGCATCATCACAGATTTATTCACATAGTAGATATGTCACAATCACTCTGGAACTCATTTAGAATGTTCAGCCTCAGTACCAGTACTAACACAGAAACATAGACTTTGACAGCAGATAAGGACCGCTTGGCCCATCTAGTCTGCCCATTTCCCTACCTACAGGATAGGCCACAGATCCTAGTTAACCAACAGCCTATTTCTTCATAGCCCCCACAAGAATTTCCTTATGTCTGTCCCATGCATTCTTGAATTCTCCCACAGTTTTAGACCCCACAACCTCCTCAGGAAGGCTGTTCCATGCATCTACTACCCTCTCTGTGAAATAATACTTCCTCACACTGCCCCTGAACCACCCCCCCATCTTTAAATTGTGTCCCCTTGTTCTTGCACATCTATTTTTCTGAAAGATACTGCCCTCTTGGACTTTGTTGATTCCACTGAGGTACTTAAAAGTTTCTATCATGCACCTCCTCTCCCTTCTTTCTTCAAGGGTATACATATTAAGCTCCTTTAGTCTCTCCTCATACGGCTTCTCTTGCAGACCCTGCACCATTTTAGTTGCCCTCCTCTGGACTGCCTCTGTCCTGTCTATGTCCTTGCAGAGATGGGGTCTCCAGAACTGGATGCAGTACTCCAGATGGGGTCTCACCAACTGTCTGTACAGAGGGATAACAACTTCCTGTTTTCTGCTGGTGATGCCTCTCCCTATGCATCCCAGTATGCCCCCAGCCCTCCCTACTGCCTTCTCACATTGCTTGCTAACCTTAAGGTCATCTGATATGATTACCCCAGTTCCTTTCATTTTTGTTGTTGTTACTACCTCCCCCATTGTGTATTCTTCCTGGTTCTTGTTTCCAGGTGCATTATTTTGCACTTCTTTGAATTGAATCCTAGCTGCCATACTTCTGACCATTCCTCCAACCTTGCCAAGTCCTTCTCATCCTTGCCACCTCCTTGTGTATCAACCCTGTTGCAGATCTTTGTGTCATCAGCAAAGAGGCATATTTTTTCTTCCAGTCCCTCTGCAATGTCACTTATGAAGACATTAAAAAGGACTGGACCCAATACTGAACCCTGCGGTACCCCAGTAGTAACCCCTCTTTCTTCAGAGTGGACTCCATTTACAATTACATTCTGTGTCCTGTTGTCCAGCCAATGTTTTACCCAGGCTACCACCTTGGGACCAACTCCTAGGCTGGTTAATTTGACTATTAATCTTTTGTGTGGGACTGTATCAAATGCCTTGCTAAAGTCTAGGTAGACCATGTCCACAGCCCCTCCCTGGTGTAATACTTTGGTCACCCAGTCAAAGAAATCTATTAGATTCATCTGACATGACCTTCCCGCTGTGAACCCATGCTGCCTTGGGTCCTGTGCCCCACTGGCCTCTAGGTACTCAACTATTCTTTCCTTCAGAAGTGACTCCATCACTTTCCCTACCACAGAGGTCAAACTGACGGGTCTGTAGTTTCATGCCTCTGTCTTGGTCCCACTTTTGTAAATTGGAATCACATCCACCTTTCTCCAGTCCTCAGGTACCACACCATCCTCCCATGACTTATTAAAAAGTGTAGCCAGTGGTTTCACTAGTTCCCCCCTTAATTTTTAGAATTTGGGTGAATTCCATCAGGCCCCATTGCTTTGTCCACCTTCAGTTTTAGGAGTTCTTGTAGAACCCTTTCTTCAGTGAAAGGACGGGGATCGACCCCCCTATCAAGAGTGCTTCTGTTAATTGGATTAGGCACTTCCGACTCCTCTTTTGTGAATACTGAGCAGAAATATTCATTCATTATCCCTGCTTTTTCACTGTCCCCCTCTGCCCACCCACCGTTCATTCTATTCAGCCTCACTATCCCTCCCTTTGTCTTTCTACGCTCGCTGATGTACCTATAAAAGGTTTTATCCCCCTTCTTAACCGAGTTGGCTATCTTTTCCTCAGTTTGGGCCTTTGCCAGTCTGACTTCCCTCCCTGCTTCCTTCTGCCTTAACTGGTACAGCTCTCTGTCCTGCTTCTTCTGTGTTTCCTTATACTTCCGGAATGCTATCTTTTTCTTCCTGACTTTCACAGCCACCTCTTTTGAGAACCATAGTGGCTTTTTCTTTCATTTTGATTTGTTTATTTGCGTCACACAAAGGCTTGTTGCCTCTGTGATGGCAGTTTTGATGATTCCCCATTGTTGCTCCACACCTCCTTCTAGCCTGTTTGCTAGTGCTTTTCTGAGGCACTCTCCCATCTTGCCAAAGTCAGCCCTCCTGAAGTCCAGTACCCTCACTTTTTGTATGGCTTGACTCTGTAGCTGAGTTTAACGTGAACCACACTGTTTGATGGTCACTTGTTCCCAGATGGCAACCCACTTCTAGATCTGAGATCCTCTCACTGCCCCCGTTTGAGAGTACGAGGTCTAAGATTGCTCCCTCATGAGTGGGTTCTGAAACCAGCTGTCTGAGGCCTGCCACCTATAGGGCATCAAGAATGGCCCTGCTCTTGGATGTGGCTGCAGCAAATGTGCTCCAGTTAATGTCTAGCATATCCAGATCTCCCATCAACAGTATCTCCCCTTTCTCTGCCATTCTAAGAATACCTTCTATCATATCCTTGTCCATTCCCTCCCCCTGACATGGGGGTCTGTATGCAACCCCTATGCGGATTGTGGTGCCCTTTCCAGTCTCCAAGGTGACCCACAGTGCCTCCTCTCCTATCTGTTTACTCTTTTGTTCAGTTGCTTTTATCCCTTCCTTTAAATAGAGAGCTAATCCTCACCCTCTTCTCCCCTGCCTGTCTCTCCTGTAGGTTATGTACCATGGTATGTTAACATCCCAGTCATGGTTTTCTGTGTACCATGTTTCTGTGACTGCTACGATATCCAGGCATCCCTCTTCCATCAAAGCCACCAGCTCAGGGAGCTTGTTGCCCAGACTACGGGCATTGGTACTCATTACCCTCCATTTCCTGATGGCCTTACTCCTTTTTGCCCAATCCCTGTCCTTCTTGCCTTTGTCACTTTCTCCATTTACCCCTGCCCTTCTCCCTATCGACACCTCTATGTTAGTGTTTATCGCACTTACTACCATGATTTTTTTGGGGGGCTAGGATTTCCCTGCTCCTTTCCAGTGCCTCCCCCTTGGCTAGTTTAAATGCGTGCCAATGAAGCATTTAAACCTATCACCTAGGATCCTGGTTCCCCTCCTGGACAGATGCAGCCCATCATGCCAGTATAGGCTTGCATCACTCCAGGTGGACCCCCAGTCCCCAATGAAGCCAAATCCATGAGCTCCACACCAGTTTTTCAACCACTGATTGAATCCCATGGTGTGGAACACCCTAGCCTCTCCTATGCCATAGATGGGCAGCACCTCCGAGAAGGTTACCGTGCATGCTACTTTTCTAAGGCCCCTCCCCAATTCCACAAACTCTTTCTGCACTTCTCTAATCCCTTTCTTAGCCAGGTCATTTGTCCCTAGGTGGACAATGACATCCAGATCCCTCCGCTGTGCAGCTGCTCCGGCAATCCTGAGGATTAGCTCCCTGTCCCTCAAGCCATGGTGCCAGGCAGGCACCTTACCTCCTCTCCCTTCCTCCCCAGTTCTACCTTCCTAACAAAGAGTCCCCACCAGGAGTTGTTTCCTTCCCCTGCGGGCCCCTGTCACCCCTTGTGGGCCCTCTTGTGGAGGATCCCAGATCCTCCTTGGTTCTCACATAAGGTGCTCCATAGAGGAACCACACTTTGCCAGAATGGCAATATATCAAATGCAAATAACTTTAAAATGAAAAAAGATAGCATAGTGCTATGAGCATGACAGTTGTGCAGCACGAAATTATCTACAAAATGAGTGGTATTTCAGATTTTTTGATAATTAGCAAAAACACAGCAGAAAATTCATATTTATTTTCTTGTCCACAAACAAATGTAAATAACTTTAAAATGAAACATGATAGCATGGTACTGTGAGCACAAAGTTTATTCAGCACAGAAGTATCTACAAAATGAGTGGTGTTTCATTTATAGATACTTTTTAGTTTTTTCAGAATTAGTGAAAAACAGCAAAAAATTCAATTTTTGTGCACTGTTTCATCAAATAAATGCAAATAACATAAAACCAAAAAAGATAGTATGGTACTTTGAGCAAAAAAGTTGTTCAGCATAAAAATATCTACAAAATGAGATGTGTTTTGTTTCGAGATTCCTTTTAGATTTTCTATAATCAGCAAAATGGCAGAAAATTCCATTTTATTCACTTTTGACTAACAAATGCCCCTACAAAGCAAAAACAAAAAGAATTGCATAAATGGAATATGTAATGGAAAACTCATGTAATAAGTTTATCTGCACTAGAGCAGTTTGACCTTGGACACCACACTCGTGGCTTACGCCACTCGTGAGGTTACCCGAGGTCAAACTGCTCTTGTGCAGATAAATCATTTATTACACTTGCTTCCATTGCATATCCCTTATATATATATAATAGTGGGGCGTAGTCAAGTCCCTGATTTTGCTGCATCAGTTTTGGTCTAGATTCTGTGACAAGCGCCCCCTGTTGCTGTTGAACTTCTGCAGCATTAGTTTTCTAATTCTGTGGAAATTCTGCAGCTGCAGCTGGGGGTCTTTCGTAACAGTCAGCAACTCCCCTCCCCCGGCCAAGCACCTAGGTAGGGGAAAACTTTTAGTTTTTGAGCTGGGACCTACAAACCAGAGATGGTTGTCAATTAACTTCTGAGTTCTTAGTATTAGAAAGTAAAATATCCACTCCATCCATCTCAGCCCCTTCATCCTCTCGGCCCATCCATCTCTGCCCCATCCCCCACCCCAGCCTGACAGTAAACAGCTCTGCAAAATTTGAGTAAGTAATATTTTTAGTGGTTACCGCACTGCACAGCAATCATCATCCTTCTAGTTTTACCACTAAACCAGAATACCACTTTCTCATTCCAGTAGTGCATTGTGCAGCTGTGCTCAAAGTATGTCCGAGACAAGAAACCAGAATTCAGACCTGGTGGTGAATTAAAAGGATAGGGATTGCTGCACAGTATGGGACCTGATAAAAAAGATTTCTACTTCAGATAAAGGGATTCAAGGATGTTCTCAGGATGGGGTAGGGAGAGTGGAGGGGCTGAGCTGGATGGGGGGATTTACCTGCTTTGATTTTTAAGATAAAGCCCTAGCAGACAAACTAATGAGCAGGGGCTGTTGCAAAAGGTTTTTCAGATTTTTGTTTTTAAATTCCACAGAATTCCAAACAGCATTATGCAGAATTTAATATAATCCACAAAAATGTTTTCTGGGGTTTATATGAGCCATGGAATAATTTTTCTTGGTCAGAGTCAATGTAACCTGCAGATTTGTTTTACTCACAGTTTATACTGGCTCTTCTTTTTATTTATTTATTTATTGAGTTTTATCTTCTCATCCGCCAGCCCCTATCAGTCCAATCTACACATGTTCAGCCCTGCCACACACACCGGGACTTACTTTACTCTCAAACATTGAAACACACCAGGTGGCTCAAGAAATCTCAAAATGGAGCCAAATGCAGTAAACTCATGTAAGGACAAAATGCACTAGATCAGCATCGTGGGTGGTGGGGGACACTAGACACCAGGAGATTTTGAGGGGGTTGTGATATGACATTCTGCCCGCGATCGGGCTTTACAGTCCACTGGACCACCAGGGAGATATTCGGGTTGGGGTTACATTCTGCCCGCGATCGGGCACTGGGGTTCATACAATGCTATGCCCGCGATCGGGCTGTGGGAGATGTGTGGGGTGTTCATGTATCTGGACTGCCCGCGATCGGCTGTGGGAGATGTGTGGGGGGTGTTCATGTATCTGACTGCCCGCGCGATCGGGTTGTGGAGATGTGTGGGGGGTGTTCATGTACCTGTCTGCTATCGGCGTGCATTGTGCGCTCGTTCTCGACAGTTGCTGCCTGGCAGGGTGGCCTAGAGCAAAGTCCTGGCGATCGGCGCACTTTGCTGCAAATGGCATGCAAATGGGGCTATGAAATAGATGCAAATGGCCCCCTGCTACTTGCATAAATTATGGCCCCATTTGCATGTCACCTTTTGAATATCGGAAATTGAGCATGGCGAATGGTACTTCGCCACCGCAAGTTTAATGCTCATCTCTGGCAACTTGTGGTGGCGCAAGTTCCACTGCGCTATGCGTAGGCTGTTGTGGCTGGGGAGATATTCACTGGAGTGGCGCATTAGCGCAACTCCTTTGAATATCACCCCTGCCACACCCCTGCTCAACTATTTTGAGCAGCGCAAGGGCTTTCGCCTCAGAATGGCGCAGTTTGAATATCCAGGCCATTATGTAAGAATGGGTATGGGTGTCACCCTCAACTAATCTGTAGTTTTTATCGATGGTCTTGCAACATCGAGGGTTTTAGTGAAATGCTATGGAGAGGGTGGTTCGGGCAACATACTGGACTGTGGGTACTCTGAACTGAAGGGGGTTAGGGTGCAACTTACTGAGCATGGGAAAGGGTTAAGAAAGTAGCAAAATCTGTGTCAAATGACCCCCAAAATGCACCAAATTTAAAACATTTTCTGGAGGCCACCTAGGCCTCCAGACCCTCAGCCTAAAGTTTATCTTGCAACCCCTATGGTTTCAGTGAAATGATGCCCCTGCCTTCCATGCTGTCAAGGTGCACTGGAGCTCCCCTATAGACATGTGAATGTCCTGCAACATCAAAACATCAGTTTTTAACTTTTTAACTTTAGCAATTAGTCTTTTTCTTTTGACTACATTTTCAAGTTATTAGTATTCCATGATATCAAATGGTTGTTATCCACCATCTTAATCATTGGTGATTGGTTGCCCTGGGTGCCTTACTCCATTCTATTTTATGATCTGAGAAGAGAGTAATGGCGGCTAGGTTGTGCCGCCAGTAAGAGCTTTGAGCTTCGTGTGTTCGAGTTGCGTGTTTTAGTTTTATTTTTCTTTTCTGAAGTTTGCTCCGGTATTGCCATCTATTCTTCGTTTTGCTTTAGGCTTACTGTGTGATTTGCAACGGTTCATTGTTTTAACTTTTGCAGTGGATTAACAAAACCAGCGAGCCTGAAGGAAGGAAGATTCGTTTGGGTCTATTGGTTTTGGAGCCAGACTATTTAGGATGCCTAGGAGTGCTGTGTTTTGGGGGAGGCATAGAAGAATATTTTTTGATACTACTGAGTGACCAAGTTCAGATGGATTGATTGAGCGCTTGGGAGGGTTATTGGTGACCTGTACCATCAGCGTTTTGAGTAAAAACAACATTGATGAACATAGAACACTGAGCTAGGCCACAGTCGTGTTGTGTCTGGGTGCTGTGTGTGTGTGGGGGGGCCTCCTCCATGTATCCAGGGCTGGTGGTGACCTAACTTTCTGCAGCCAAGTGGAAGTCGCCTTTTGAGCTTCGGGGAGCCAGAACTTAATAGGGTTTCTCCAAATCCCTTACGGAGCATTCTCTAGTGTGTATTCCTTGGGGGATTGTAGCTGCAAGCTGCGGGGAGCAGGGTAGGATAGCCTGTTTGGCCTGTGAGGCTCTAAGTTACTTGGGGGGGGGGCTCCCCCACGGAGATTTAGCAATTTGCCCCAGATTGTCATGGGAGGGCTGATGCCTTGGATGACTGTGGACTATGTTGGAGAAGTTTATAAAATGGTTCCAGCATTAAATGCTTTGGTCTGGGTTATTGAAGATCACTGAGGAGTGTTTGGACTTTGTAAACATTAGCCTGAACTTGTTTTTTAATATTGGATCGAAATGATTTTTTCCCCTGGATTCTACTGAGGATTTTATGATTGACTATTGTGTTTTATTTTATTAGTTCCCCCCACAACACAAAAAAGATCTAATTCAGACTTAAAACTGGAGTGGTGAGAGGACTCCAGTTTTATAAACTGTATTCTCCCACTATGTGAGAGGTAGTGGGGGTGATAAATTCTGGACAATAAAATTGGAGTAGTGAGAGGACGTCAGTGTTTTTTTATTTTACATTTACATTGTATAACTTTCTTTTTGGATTGTATATTCTATCCTGAGGGGTGTTCATTTGTGTTTAGGATTGTTTTAGATAATTTGGATGGTGAAGGTAGTTTTTACGGGCAGTGGAAGTACGGGTTGTGTGGTTGGAGGATATGCTGGGCTGGGACTCTCCTGGTCAGGCACCACGCCTCCTCTGAGCTCCGGGGCCTCTGGTCCTTTTTCCTCCTCCCCTGCCTGCAGCAGTTTATAACTGCTGTAGGGCACTGGGTATTGTTAATAGGAGGAGGACGGGAGGGTCCGGGGGCCTGGGACCTCGGATTGGGGGAGTGGGGTGGCCGTATCAGGGTTGTGCGGTCCAGGAGACACCCTGGGGTAAAATGGTCAGTAGAACGTGGTCCTGCATGTCTAGTTACCATACCCAAGGGCTCCAATGTTTTTGGGCAGACAACTCGGTCGGCCCCGGAACCCCGTCCGACTCGAGCGGTGTTATGCAATGCCAGGTTTATTAAGAACAAGACAGTAATTACTGCTGATCTTGTTGGGACAGCAGACCTGGCTTGCATCACTGAGACCTGGCTTGATAACAATGCAGGCCCCATTTTTGAAGCAGCTGTCCTGGCCAGTTTCTTGATGATACACTGCTTGAGATTGGACCGCAAGGGCGGGTGGGGTGGCTATTTGTTTTAGATTGGAATTGGGCCTTACTGTTCTACCAGTTGAGGGGGCCAGATCATTTGAGTTTACCATAGTAGCAGATGTGGGCTGCAGGATCATTCTTATCTACCGTCTACACGGGGGTGAGAAAATGATCCTGCAGGAATTCGCAGACTTCATCGTCGACATGACATTGGAGTCACCTAAACTGATGGTCCTGAGTGACTTCAGTGCTTGGGTCGACAATGAACTCTTGGAGTTTGGTCAAGACTTCCTCCAAGTTATGCATCTGTTGGGGTTCACACCATTTGAGATCAGACAGCAGGGGCGGGGAGGGTGGCTATTTGTTTTAGATAGGAATTGGGCCTTACTGTTATACCAGTTGAGGGGGCCAGATCACTTGAGTTTACCATATTAGCAGGTGTGGGCTGCAGGATCATTCTCATCTACCGTCCACCCGGGGGTGAGAAAATGTTCCTGCAGGAATTCGCAGACTTCATCATCGACATGACGTTGGAGTCACCCAGGCTGATGGTCCTGGGTAACTTCAATGCTTGGGTCAACAATGAACTCTCGCAGTTTGGACAGGACTTCCTCCAACTTATACATCTGTTGGGGTTCACACAGGTAGTTACCTCTGCAACTCATAAGCAAGGTCACTCTCTCTTGATCTTTTCTACCTCCTGGGGATCGAGTCCTTCAACTTGGTGGTAGAACCAGTTGTATGGTCCGATCACTACATAGTGAGATTCAATTTCCAGCCCCCCCCTTATAGCCCTGCCCCTGTGGAGATGGTCAAATACCACCCATTGAGGAGAGTAACTCCTGAAGGCCTTCTGGTGGTGTTAGACCTATTGGGTGTTCCATAGGCCGGCGAGGACCCAGACAGCCTAGTCTTGGCCTATAATAAGGCTATCACTGATGTCCTGGATTCTATCGCCCCAGTCCATGTCGTCTGCTCTCTCTTCAACCTCGGTTCCCTTGGTTTGGTGGAACCTTGAGGGAACTGAGACGAGTCGGATGAAGGTTAGAACGTCGCTGGTGGAAATCGGCCCTTGAGGTCGACCACCTTAGATTGATAGAGCACTATCAATGCTATCGATCATCAATCATGCGAAAGAAGGCAGAGTTCCTGTCCAGTGAGATTTCTACTGCTCAAAACTGACCAGCTCAGCTCTTTCAAACCATAGACAAGTTGTGCAACCCATCCTGTCTACAAGTTCGAAGAGTATTTTCACAAATTCAGTGTGAGGAGTTTGCTAAATTATTTGTAGATAAGGTGGCCGACATCAGGGCCAAAATCTGCTCAACATCTTCTATGGCATTTGGTGGTGGTCGGTATTTGATCACTTCCTCTCAGTCATCCTGGAGTTCTTTTGACTGGTCGGAGATGGGTGATATCATGCGGATTGTCCAGGATTTACTGCCAACATGCTGTAGTTTGGATCCGGGCCCTACACGCCTATTATTGGGGTGCATTAAGTTTATCAGCTCGATCCTTGCACAGATTGTTTGGTGCTCCTTAGATTCGGGAGAATTTCCTAGCTCTTTGAAGGAGGCGGTGGTGACACCTCTTCTTAAGAAAGCTTCTCTGGACCCGAACAACTGTGCTAACTACAGACCAATCTCTAACCTTCCCTTTGTTGGGAAGGTGATCGAGAAAGTGGCTGCGCTGCTACTGGAGAACCATCTTACCATCTTTGATATCTTTGATCCTCTCCAGTCAGGCTTCTGGAAGAGACATAGTAACGAGAGTGCTCTGGTTCGGGTGCTCAATGATCTCCTGATGGCGAGGGACCAGAAACGCCGTTCTATCTTGGTACTTCTGGATCTCTCCTCAGCGTTTGACACTGTGGACCATGGTGTGCTGCTTGAGCGCCTGAGGGATATCTGTGGCCTGGCTGGTCCAGTTCTCAGATGGTTTCACTCTTTCCTTACTGGCAGGTCTCAGAGGGTGGTATCTGGGATTTTTTTCCCTCTGAACCATTGTTTCTGCCATGTGGAGTCCCTCAGGGTTCGGTGCTGTCCCCCATGTTGTTCGCAGTGTATCTGCTACCCCTCTGAGACATTGTAAGATGATATGGGCTGAGGTTTCATTGCTATGCTGATGATACCCAGCTCTGTCTGTCTTTTGCACCTGACCAGGATAGTGTGGTCTCATTGTTTAATAGCTGTTTGGTGGAGATCCATGACTGGATGAAGGCTAGCTGGTTGAAATTGAATTCCAGGAAGACTGAGGTGTCGGTAGTGGATCTGGGGTGCCAGATAGAGAGGCGGGTGGTGGGTTCACCATCTGGGCTTTGGCTTGATGGTGTACAACTGCCTGTCTCTGAACAGGTGTGTGATCTGGGGGTGATTCTTGATGGTGGGCTAACACTGCGTGCGCAGGTGTCGGCAGTCATCAAGTCCTCCTTTTACCATCTTAGGAACATTGCCAGAATTATGCACCTGGTTCTGTCCGATGATTTGCCCACATTGATCCATGCCTTTGTGACCCCATGCCTTGATTACTGTAACTCCCTTTACCTGGGGCTTCCAGGGGTTGATATCCACTGCTTGCAGCTGGTGCAGATCACAGAAGCTCAGTTGTTGACTGGGTCGTTGTGCTCTAGTCACATTACTTCTGTGCCGTGTGTTCTGCACTGGCTGCCTATACAGTGACGGATCACCTTTAAGGTCGGTTTGTTGACCTATAAAGCCCTGCATGGACGGGGACTGAGTTATCTGCAAGAGCTCCTGGTTCCCTACAGTCCCGGCCATCCTCCTGCTCATCTGACGAGGGGTTGTTAGAGGTTCCCAGGATGCGTTTAAAAACACCTGGGGCCCGGGCATTCATGTTTGTGGCACCATCCCTGCGGAACTCTCTACCTCATCCGATTAGAGAGTGCAGGACCGTGGAGAGCTTTAAAACCAGCCTGAAAACACATCTCTTCCTACAGGCTTTTAATGACTGATATTTATCATTGGGGTTGTTTTTATTTGAAGTTGAAATTCTATAAGATTGTTAAATTATTTGTGATGTGTTTTTTGTGCAGTGCTTTGAAACTGGAAATGCGCTATATAAATAAAAATAAATAAATATTATTATTCTTCCTCCTAGGCCCTCAGTATAAACACCTAAACTCTGCATGTGCTGCTAAACTGCTGCTGGACAATTTGCATAATTATTAACTTTTTTACCAATTTGTTCTTCCCCTAAACCCATCCTTTTATCAAAGTATTATAACAAATTATCCCTTCCTCCCACAACCCCTGCCACTTCCCCCAGCTGGTGACATATCCGAGAAATCATCTTCCCTTCCTTCTCTGACCATGCTGGATTGCCCACAACTGTATTATCTTTTAAACCTAATGCAGACATGTCAAGTAGTACAGCACTTTATATAAAATTGACTGAACCATGAAATAAAACCATTAAATTGGCAAACATCATGGCTCCATCTTCCCTGCTGCAATGAAGCTCCTGGACAGACGTAAAGCATTGTGACACTGAAAAATAAAAGATTCCATGTCATAATAGTGATCACAAAACAGCGATCGTTATTATGGTGAGTGTATATCGCTGAAAAGCAAATCGATGATATACACTTCAAGGCGACCTGACATCTGGAATATTTAAAAGTGTTTTTGTGGGGGGGGGTCCCCCCCCGCACCCCCCTGAATTAAGATTTCTCAACTCCAGGGGGGTGCATGTTGGGGAGAGGGCAAAATCTGGATTTCACAAAAAATTAAGTCCCGCAGTCCCGAAACCAGTACCTGCTGTGCCAGAGCTAGCCATCCACACCACCATGCCACATGGCTAGCTCAGCAGCAGTAGGTACACCAGTCCCCTAAAACCCCTTCCCTGTCCCTCCCCCTCTCTAGTCCCCCCTTCTGGTCACCCTTCCCCATGGTCGGTTTCCCATACAGTTGCTAGTTTGCAGGGTAGCCCAGAATGATAGCGTGAAAATGAATCGCTATTTTTGTAGTCACTCATTTTTGGTCACTATTATCACTGAATACCCCTTAACCAGAACTTGAACTAATAGGTCCTGATTTTAAACAACAATCTGAACAATAATTGGCTGTAACTGTTGGCTGATTCAGCTAGATTTCCATGGCTACGTCATGTGTGCCTGTCAGGCATTGGGTGCTTGCACCATCTTAGTACATAATTATGATATAGTCATTTAAACAGAATCTGCCTCAGTTGCCCATACATGTTGAGGCACAAGTTGCTTCTTGAGTTGGGATATCCAGGGCAGTTGATGTTCTATGCATTTTGTGCTTTATCTGCTTGTGTGTGTGTATTGGGGGGGTCTCATACCCATAATTCAAGCAGTTGTGTTGGAATGATTGTGCTATCTAACATCTGTTTTCCTGTCCCCAGGCAGCATAGTAGCAGTTTGAGTGCTTTCTTTCTGCCATATGAGTTATAATGAGGCAAAGACTTTGACCAATCCTGCCTCGCTGTTACCCATGTCACCAGATGTGGTTGAGGTGGACCATCAAGGACACAATGAGAAACAATACCATTAGAGTTTTGGAAATGGTTATCTGCCCTCTGCTTTGCCTCTAATTTAACTGCACAAGCATACAGATGCACATTTAACCATGATAGCAAGATGGTCACTCATTCAGCAGCAAGCCAGACTTATTTATTTCTGCATCATTCTTGAGGCACAGACCGGTCAAATGACTGCCCATGAGGCCCATGCAGTGAAAGCGTGTGGATTATCCCACACCTCTATTGCTTTCTTCTGCAATAACCACTCTGCCCCCATTATGTATTTATCCATGGAGTACTTGGTTGGAAACAGTTGGCAGTGCTACATATTCAACCTGCACTGGCACTTTTTCTCCATTTAGAGTGATATACTGTAATAAAGGATTAATTGAGCATTTGAAGTACCTGGGCACACATACCTGCATGCTGGTTGTAGCAGCATTGTCTTTCATGGGGTTGGTTTTTTAGGCAGGCAGTGTTTGACAAGCCTCAGGGCAGCCTGGAAAAGAATTAAGAGTCCATCGAGTCAAACAATGGGCTGGAGCAGTATCCCTGAGATGATTCCCGCCTTCCGCAGTGGCATCTTCTGTTTTAATAAACCGCTCAGCTTTCACGGGATCATAAAAGTAGTGGGGCAGCCTCCTCAGTCTAGAGATCCATAATATGGAAAGGCATAGGTGGGTGAATTCCCAACCGTGAGTGTGCAGCTTTGTTTTTACTCCAGTGCAGAGCTGCCTCTTCCCCTGCAATTCCCGTCTAAAATCCTGAAAGATAGATACCTTTTTTCCTTCAGACATTATCAGACCAGCAGTCTTGGCTGCTCAGAAAACAATCTCTTTGTCAAGGTATTTGAGATATTGTATTAAACAGTGCCAGGGTTTGTCTCATGGTTTCAGTTTTGGCCCACTTCAATGTACACGTTCTATCTCAAAGCTCTCTGTCTCTGGGCCCAGCTTCAGCGACTTTATTTTACTTTTCTTCCAAGGTTGCCTCCATGTTGCTTCAGTCTCCAGTAATGTCTGTTAGGGTGTCTTCCAACAGAGAGATCTGGTGCTCAGCCTCATCTACAGTAGGTGGGAACTGTGTGTGGGGCTGTTTCTGATAATCTGGTCACTATACTCTGCAAATGATTGATCTGTGCTGTCACATTTGTGAACCCAACCTTCATTTCTTGTCTGAGGTTCACTAGCATGGCTGGAATTCCTGCTAAGGATTTCTTTAGCTCAGACATATTCCCACTACTGCACGTAGCTGTTTTCTGTGACTGGGTACAACAGACCTCCTGATGGTGCTCTATCTATCTTTTCTCACTGGTAAGAGGCTCAAATAGCAATTTAGACAGCATTTTATGTCTGATGTGCGTGTGGGCACTAAACATTTAATTAGGAATGACTAGAGATTTGGGGGTGCAGCACTGTCAAGCCCATTGCAGTTCACAAAAGAATGGGCTCGACAGTCTACATCAATGACCATGTGCTGTGGTCCTGACATCACTCTCTGCATGGTGGGCAGAAACTCTGTGTACTTCAAAGCACCGAGCTGCTCTACTCAGAGGGGCTTTGGTCCTTTGATTTACATGAAGCCAATCAGCAAACAGCTGAGTAACTTTTCAGTTCATGAGCATGTCAGCCTGTACAAAACAAAACCATCCATTGATGTCCATAGTAGCCGACCCTCCCCAGCTCAACCCATATTATAATGGCACAGAGGGTGCCCAGTCCCCTGTGCTAGCTTCTACCCCCACCCTGCCATTTTTTTGTTAGGCAGCACTGGGGAGCCCACTGCCGGTGCTGCCAAATATAACAGTGACACTGGGGGTGCCCAATCCCCCAGTGTCCCTCCCTCCTCATTTCTTTTTCTTTTTTTTATAATTTAAAACCTGTAAAATAGAAAAAACACCCATCGATGTCTGTTCCAACCCCTGCCATAACACCCGCCCCCCCCAGGCCAACCCACATTATTATTAGGGCATAGGGGTTCCCAATGCCCTGTGTCAGCTGCCACTCCCCACCCTGCCCCTTTTAGGACTGCAGCACCAGGAAGCCCACCCCTGGTGCTGCCAAATATAACAGCAACACTGGAGGGTGTCCAATCCCCCAGTGTCACTACCTGTAACAAAGAAAACTGCCCCTCATTGTTTTTTTTTTATTTGCTAAACCTGTAAAAAGGAAAAACATTCATTGATGTCTGTTGCGCTGTTATTCCACCCCCCACTCAACCCTTCCACTCAGTCCCTCCTGCCCTTACTTACCCAGTGGGGGTCTGACACTGTACTGTTTCTCGACCGCAGACATGTCTTCACTGTTCAACGCCCGACCGCGAACTGAGGAAATCAGGTATGTGATTCAATGTATTTCAACGGGGTTATGAACTTTGTAGCATAACCTGGCCATTTTTCAATACTTTTGCCCCAAATTTTAAACATACCTTTTTTGGGACACCACCTCACGAACAATGCAAGTGACGTTAGGCATATCGGTCCCGAAAGGTGATTTTGCGGTTGATGCGTGAAATCACCTTTCGGGTAGGAGTTAACATTTTTTTCCACCATTGTTCATGAGGTGGGGGTTATAAAAAGGCTATGTTGAAAATGTGGTGTAAAAATATTAGAAAACAACAAAGTTATGAGCCTACATTGAAGTTTGCATATGCAGGTTCTTAACTCTGGTAACTTTCAATATTTTGCCCCCAAATTTTCAAAATAGCCATTTTTCACAGTACCACATGAATGTGACAGCCATCATTTTTCAAATCCTGGCCAAAATGTGTTTTCACATCCTGAAAGATGATTTGGTAGTCACTGCACGAAATCACCTTTCGGGCAGGAGTCAAAATTTTCTCTACCATTGTTATTGAGGTGGGGTCATAAGATGGCAATCTTAGTAATTTGGGGTAAAAATATTGAAAAAACAATAAAGTTATGAGCCTATGTTGGAATTTATGAACACAGGCTCATAACTTTGATCATTTTCAATATTTTGACCCCAAATTTTCAAAATAGCAGTTTTTGTGCATCACTTCATAAACATGACGTGTCATTTAAAAATCCTAGACGAGATGTGTTTTGACACCTCTGGTGAGAAATTGACATTTTGGCCAATACACTATAAATGGTACATGTCATGCCTTATCATGTGAATCCTAAAACAAATGTTTTCGAATGTTGGGGTCAAACATTAAAACCAAAAAATTGTTTAACAAGCATCAAACATTTGGTATTGACAAATACCTGTTTAATTCATTCTGTGTTACCATTTGTAAAAGCTACATGCCCCATAGCTTTTTGTTCCATTTTTGATGCTGGTTAAAAAAAATGTATTATGCCATTCAAGTGGCGAGGAGTCTGGCAATTAGGCATCCGCCATTGTTGAGTGCCTGGCCATGCCCACCACAAGCTTCTTCAGACAGTTGCACGCCAGTCCCCTCATATGGTCAAGTCATCACATACTCTTGCCTAAAGCACCTCACACCATGGCTATCTGTAGCCTTGTGAAGGACCTCGCATTTGAACTGTAGAACCAGCCTGGTTGCAAATATGTGGCTGCAGCTATCCAGCACATTTGCAAACCTTGCATTCAGTTCAGCTTGCTGTTGCTCAATAAGCACAGCTACCCTATCTGAAACCTCCCTGTCTTCATGGACATTATTTACCCAAGGATAGTTTCAGGATATGCCGCTGGGATCACCTGACTCAGTGAGACAGTGGTCATTTCATTTTCTGCTTTTTGACTAATTTTAACAAGTGGGCTGGATGGAAGTAGACTGCTCTTTTCGAGCAGCTCGGTCACCTGTCTCTCTTGCCTGGAGCATCTGCGAATACTAGGTCACACATGAGCTGCCTTTGGTGAGCTTCCAAAGTAGTCTCTGATTGGACAGGAAGTCTCAGGAGGCCTTGAACTGCTAAACATTGTTCCAGTGGCCAAATAGCGAATAACGAAGCATGACTAATGAATAGTTGGGCACCCGAATATGAATACTTGGAAGAATATTTGAAATAAGGTACTCTGGGTCATGCATTGTCCCCTGTATTGTATAACCTGTCATGTGTTACTGTTGTATAAATTGTAGGAAGAATCAACATTTTCCAGTCCTCTGCAATTTTCCTGACCATTTCAATTTCCTGCCTCATTGTTTGGAGTGGTAAATGGATTTTCCACCAGTAACCTGCAACTGACCTGCTAGCAACTGGGAACAGAATTAAAAGCAGCTGTTGAGTTGGGATCCAAAGTTACCAAGTACCTTGGAGGAACAGAAAAGGAGACAGCTCAGTTTTGATGGCTGTAAACCAAGATGCATTACAATTACATCTTAGGAAGAACAAGCACTGGTCAATGCCTCAGTTCCTGCTTGTAGGTTCTGTAGTGACATTTTCATTATTCTTAGTTAATGAGTAAGGGTAAATTAATTTGAAGGACTCCTGCGTTTATCCATTGTTAAAGTGTATTTAGCCAGGATATTCCAGCAGAGATGCAACACTGCATTTTGACTGCAGATTGAATGGGCACTAGGTCTTCATCTGCTGACATTTGCTACAGTGGGGTGAAAAAGTATTTGCCCCCTTCCTGATTTTCTCTATTATTGCATATTTGTCACATTGGATGTTTTCAGGTCTTTAGACAAAATATAATATTAGATAAAGGGAACCTGAGTGGACAAATAACACTTTTTTTTTTTACTTATTTCATTTATTTAATGAAAAAAGTTAACCAACACCAACTGGCACTGTGTGAAAAAGTAATTGCCCCCTAGTTAAATCAAACTCCAATTAAAGGGATAATTAGAGTCAACTGATTGAACACAGCCAGGCTTGATTACAGCCAGCCCTGCTCAATATAAACCTCACTTATTTTGGCCCTTACCATCAGAGTCACATTGTCAGGACAAGATTCAACAAGCACATTATGCCATGATCAAAGGAGGTTCCTGAAAAGATCAGAAAAACATTTTGTTGCCCTCTATCAGTCTGGAAAGGGTTACAAAGCTATTTCTAAGGCTCTGGGACTCCATCGAACCACAGTGAGAGCCATAATCTCCAAATGGAGAACACTTGGAACAGTAGTGAACCTTCCCAGGAGTGGGCGGCCTGCCAAAATTACTCCAAGGGCGCAGTATAAAAATCATCCAAGAAGTCTCAAAGGATCCTAAACAACATCCAAAGAACTGCAGGCTTCTCTTGCCTCAGCTAAGGTCAGTGTTCATGACTCCACAATCAGAAAGAGACTGGGCAAAATGGGCTTCATGTGAGAGTAGCAAGGCAGAAACCACTGCTAACCAAGAAGAACATAAATGCTCATCTCTCATTTGCCAAGAAGCACCTGGATGATCCACAAGCCTTTTGGGAAAATGTTCTATGGACAGATGAGTCCAAAGTGGAACTTTTGGACAACATGGATCCCATAATGTCTCGCGTAAAGCAAACACAGCATTCCACAGTAAGAACACCATACCAACAGTCAAACATGGTGGTGGTAGTGTGGATGGTGTGGGGATGCTTTTGCCTAAGGACCTGGATGACTTGCCATAATTAAAGGAACCATGAATTCTGCTCTGTACCAGAAAATTCTTAAGGAGAATGTCCAGTCATCCTTCCGACAGCTGAAGCTGAAGCGTAGTTGGGTCATGCAGCAAGACAATGATCCAAAACACAAAAGCAAGTCCACATCAGAATGGCGAAAAAGAAGTAAAATTAAAGTTTTGGAGTGGCCTAGTCAAAGTCCAGACTCAAATCGATAGAGATGCTGTGGCAGGACCTGAAGCAGCAGTTCATGCTCGAAAACCTACCAAATGTTACTGAATTAAAGCAGTTCTGGAGGAAGAGTGAGTTAAAATTCCTCCACAGCGATGTGAAAGACTGATATTGAATTATAGGAAGTGTTTGGTTGCAGTCTTGCAGCTAAATGTGGGTAACCAGTTATTAAGTGTAAGGGGCAATTACTTTTCACACAGTGCCAATTGGTGTTGGTTAACTTTTTTTCGTTAAATAAGTGAAATAAAAAAAAAAAACAAGTGTTATTTGTTCACTCAGGTTCCCTTTATCTAATATTACATTTTGTCTAAAGACCTGAAAACATCCAGTGTGACAAATATGCAATAATAGAGAAAATCAGGAAGGGGGCAAATACTTTTTCACACCACTGTATGTTTCTATGTTCCAGTAGGGTCCTACTTCTACACATTTTTGCAGCTGGGTGGACTGCAGCACTAGCAGGTTAAATGATTTACTCAGCGTCACATGGTGAGAATTCGGCTATGGTGGGTTTTCAACATGTGCTCCTTGGATTCCCTGCTGTGCTCTGGTCAGTAAACCACACTTCTTCCACTGCCGGGGGATTGATTTATTTATTTTTCCTGCAATTTAGTCACACAGAAAATGGCCAGATGGAATGCAACGTCTCATTTACTGGGATGTCCAGCTTTTACCCATTTTTACAGTGTTCAGCAAGGATAGTCCAACTGAGATGCAACACTGCATTTCCATAATTGTACACATTTCTGTAACTGGGTGTACAGGAGCACTGGGAATTGAAGTGACTTGCTTTGGATCACACAATGAGAATTTGGCTCTGAGAGGGGGTAGAGCATATATGCACTTCAAAAAAGAATGCATTTTTGAAGCCACTCACATGAACCTTTCAAATCTGATTGGAGCATGCCTCCTTTTACTCCCAAATTCAACCCCATCCCCTCCCTCCAATTTGTTAACAGGTGACCATTTATTTTAGTAGCTACATAATAATCCTACATACAGGGTGGGGTGTTATATGTTTTCAGAGGTTTAATTGTTTGGAGAGCTGGAGCATATTAATAAACTAAGAATGTTTTTTCTTATACCTGAGGGCACCCATACATATGCTAGAGTGGAAAATGCATTACAGGCTGTATCGGTATGTGGAGGCATAGTGGTTAAAGCACCAGACCAAAAGGAGATTCTAGTGTAGGAAAGTGACTGGTTTCCAAGAACTGAAAGCACAATAAAATAATTCACATAAATATGTACTGATTCAAACAAGTGCTAAATAAAATTAATCCAAAAATACCAGTCACAGGAACTCAATAAAAAGAGCAGGTGCCCTGTTGCTTCCCTCAGTTAGAGCTTTGTCAGGGCTGGGCTCCTAGATAGAAAGTTTAAACTTACTGTTTATTTGCCCTTGATGTGATCATGTGTGTCAGATAATTACATGCATCAAGTAATAATTAACTGAGATCAGTTAGATCCACAAGTAGCCACCATGTAGCAGTTGTTTGAATCAAGCAGTGGAGGCAGTGTGGTCTGCTGAGACAACTGCTGGAAACTAGGAGATGACAAGCTCAAACTCCACTAGAGCTACATGCTACATGCTCTTTGTATTTCCCTGAGCAAGTCACTTAGCCTCCCAGTGCTACAATGCATCCAGCTGCAGAAATGGCTAGAAACAGGACCCTTTAAATGTGATCTTGCATCTTAACTGGGCTAGCTTGTAAAAACAAAACAAAAAAAAAAAACATTGCCATCAGTTGCTGGCCTTTCCTGGTCCTCTCCCCACACAGGCAGTGTGGTCTAATGGTTAGAGTGGTTTTGTTTTGAGATCCCATGTTCAAACCTCGCAAGAGCCAAATAATCACTGCCTGATCCTAGCAAGTCAATTAACCTCCCAGTGCTCCAGCCTTATGCAGCTGCCAATGTGGGTAGAAGCAGAATCCCATAGGTAAATAAACTTTTAAAAAGCCAACCCAGTGGTGCTGAAGGTTGAGGGACCAGATCCCACACCTTGCACCATGCAGGCAACCCAGGCTTGGGAGTGAGCTAAGGTTTCCTGGGGGGCAGCTGGGGAGAGAGAGAATCGAGCGTCCAGAGAACTGCTGTCCTCTCTCAGAGAGGGTGGATTGTGGCTTCTCTGCTACTAGCAACACCGAGTGGAGACTAGGGGGAACAACAGCAGGGATCACCAGGAAAGGGGCGGAGAGTGAGGGGAGTGCACCCATCTCTCACTGAACATCATTGTATGTCCGCATCTCTAGGGAACTCACAAACAAAGGAAAATCCCCAACAGTAGATGAGACAACAATGCACCACCAGCCCCACACCCACCATCAGATGCCACCCTCCCTGGGTCCTGATATTCTCTGACCTACATCCTACCTGTAGGACACTGGTTTCATGGAGCACCAATGGTAAGTGGATGGCAGTCCCGCCCTTGGGGGGGCATGAGCCAGGGGGTTTCCTTGCAGGCTAGTGGTGTTAGGTCAGGGTTCTGGGGGGACCTAGGGGCAGGGGGATCTCAGGCGGGCAGAAGAAGCTGGGGGAGACTTCTGAGGGATGCCTCTATAGCCAGTGTTAGGAGGGCAAAAAAAAAAAAAAACTTAAAAAAGATTTGCAACAGTTGCTGGTCTTTAGGCCTCCACCCCAGCAGAAAAAGAAAGCAGTGTTATCTATTCATATGAGCACTGCTGAAAACCGGAGATTACAGGTTCAAACCCTACTAGAGTTAAATACTGAGTGACCCTGAGGAAATTACTTAACCTCTCAGTGCTTCTGTATACCCAGCTTTGGAAACAGGTACAAGTAGAACCCTACTGGTAAAGCAATGCTGGATCTCAGTTGGAGTGTCTGGTCAATATAAATTGTGAAAACAAGAAAATTACACCAAACATTGCAGTGACTGCTGCCTTTTTCTGCCCCACACACACACACAGACATAGTAGTCCAAAGTTTAGAGCACTGTTGGGAATTTGGGGAAACAGGATACCATAGGTTCAAACCCTGCTACAGCCAAATACTCACTGTGTCACCATGAGTAAGTCACGTAACCTTCCAATTTTCCAGTCTGGCCAACTGTAGAAACGGGTTAAAAGCAGGACCCCACTGGAAATGTGATCTTGTATCGGCTGGCCTGTCCTGTTAACATAAATTTGTAAAAACAAGAAAAAAATAACAAAAACATTACCAGGGCTGCTGTCCTTTGCTGCCCCACTCTCTCACTCACACAGGCATTGTGGTCTAATCGTTAGAGCACTGCTGGAAATCAGGAGATTAAAGGTTCAAGTCCTGCTAGAGCCAAATACTCACTGTGTGACCCTGAGGAAATCACTTAACCTCTCAGTGGTTCAGTCTACCCAGCTGCAAAAATATGTGGAAGGAGAACCCATTGGAACATAGTAACAATGAAAATATTGGCACTTAAAGACCCGTGGATCCATTTGGCTGCCCAACATTCAATGTTACATCCCAGCTGGACTATCCAGGGTAACTAAATTGTATAAGTTGATAAAAGCCGGAATTTCTAAATTATTTTACCCTTACTCATCAAATAAATGTAACAGTTTCACTACAAAACTTGCAAGCAAACAATGATTGACCAATACATACAGCACAGTAGAAACATAGTCTGTGACTGTCTCCCTTAACCATATTTTCCCAAATCTCGACCTTAGCACTGAACCTCTTTCATAGTAACTTAGCACTCTTTCCTCCTACCCCTCACCCTGCATCCCCTACCCTCTTCTCCACCCTTCCTGACCCCTACCCTTGCCCCACCTCTCCTCATGTTCTCCACTCCCACCCCCTCTTACTCTTCCCAGCCCACCCTCCCACCTCTCTTCCTACACCCTGTGCCCTGTTTGTCTTGACAAAGCCTGCCGGCCAAAATCAATGTACTGTATGCATTTTCCTGTGCCTGGAACTGATTAGCATAATGTGTCTCTGTTGTTTTACATTGACTGTCCATTATGATTTTGTGTCCATTATGATTTTTGTACCTCCTATTTACACTTTATTGTACTATACTTTACTGTCCTGTTTAATCTGTTTTCCTGTCTGCTGACGTGGAACCTTTGTAAAAGAGCTCTTAGCTCAAAGATATATGTAATCCAAGACTTTAATAAATAAATAGAAACATAGACTTTGACGGCAGATAAGGACTGCTTGGCCCACCTAGTCTGCCTATTTCCCTACCTATTGGATAAGCTGCAGATCCTAGCTAACCAGCAGCCTACTTCTTCCTACCACACACCAGAATTGCCTTATGTCTGTCCCATGCATTCTTGAATTCCCCAACTGTTTTTGACCCCACAACCTCCTCAGGAAGGCCATTTCATACGTCCACCACCCTCTCTGTGAAAAAATACTTCCTCACATTGCCCCTGAGCCGTCCCCACTCTTATCTTCAAATTATATCCCCTTGTTCTTGCACATCTTTTTTTCTGAAAGATGCTACCCTCTTGGACTTTGTTGATTCCCTTGAGGTACTTTAAAGTTTCTATCATGCCCCCCCATCCCACCTTTCCTCGAGGGTATACATATTAAGCTCCTTTAGTCTCTCTTCGTATGGCTTCTGTTGCAGACCCTGTACCATTTTAGTTGCCCTTTTCTGGACTGCCTGCATCCTGTCTATGTCTTTGAAGAGATGGGGGCCTCCAGAACTGCATGCAGTACTCCAGATGGGGTCTCACCAACTGTCTGTGCAGAGGGATAACTACTTCCTGTTTTCTACTGGTGACGCCTCTCCCTATACAGCCCAATATCCCCCCAGCCATCCTTACTGCCTTCTCACATGGCTTGCTTACCTTTAGGTTATCTGATATGACTATCCCTAGGTGCCTTTCCATTTGTGTTGTTGTTAATCCCGCCACCCTCAATGTGTACTCTTCCCCTGGGTTTTTGTTTCCAGGTGCATTACTTTACACTTCTTCGCATTGAATCTAAGCTGCCATACTTCTGACTATTCCTCCAACCTTGCCAAGTCCCTTCTCATCCTTTCTACCCCTCCTTGTGTATCAACCCTGTTGCAGTTCTTTGTGCCATCTGCAAAAAAGCATACTTTTCCTCCTAGTCCCTCTGCAATGTCACTTATAAATACATTAAAAGGGACCAGACCCAGTACTGAATCCTGTGGTGCCCCACTAGTAACCCCCTTTCTTTGGAGTGGACTTTGTTTACTATTACCCTCTGTGTCCTGTTGTCTAGCCAATTCTTTACCCAGGCTATTACCCTGGGACCCACTCCCAGGCTGGCTAATTTATTTATTTAATCTTTTGTGTAGGACTGTGTCAAGTGCCTTGCTAAAGTCTAGGTAGGCCATGTCCACAGTCCCTCACAGGGCACTTGTTTTTTCAGTGACTGTTCTGTACCAAAATACAAGTTTCACTCAAGGGGTTTGTGCTGTCCTGAATTCCTACAGATTCTGTATTTACTGGCAACCTGTGTGTAGTATCTTTGAGATGAAGAGCAAACTGACGCAGACTCACTGAGATGTTAGCAGGTTGCCATCTTTATTCAGACTGAATACAAAGGCTACAGGGCTTTGAACTGAGCATGACAGGAAACTACAAGAACTACTAATAGCCAATTACAGGACTACATGTAAAATGACTGGCAGGTACTTCCTTAAGTTCAGTACCACATATACTACAGTCCCCACTGTAGACAAAACACCTACCTTCAGGGCTATATTGAATTGCTCAGGCCCTAACAATGTCTGAGGATTATTCTTTCCCTTTGGTTAGAAGAACTTGCTCTAACCACAATGCAGTTCAGTGGCACCATGAATGGTTTGTAAACAGATTAAGTCTCTGAGGTGCCTTGTGCTGTCTCATTGGATATTTTTGACCTGCAGCTGCATCTGGGGGTGCAACAGATACTTTGGGGCAAATAATGTCAGAACTGACGTGGTCACCCAGGTGGCAATATTGCAGCAAAGATGGCATTCCTCTCTCCCTTGAGGTGGCCATCTGCTGGGTTTCTTTATCCTTCTCTCCCTTACCAGCCCCCCAAACCCTGGGTTCATTCCTAAACATGGGTTCGATTGTGCTTACGCAACTGGATGAGATGATGCTTGTGTGACTTGATTTATGTTGTGGATTTGATTTACGTTGTGGCTTTCCACCTCTCTATCCATGAGATATACCACCCTATTGGGGGTATGATGCAAGGAACCCTAGAGGAGGGTTCCTCACCATAGGTACTGTGGGAATGATTCCATCAGCTAAAGGTAGCTTAGGAAGAACCCCATGGGTAAGAGATATGAGCCGCTGGAGGAGGAGGAGGAGGAAGAGGAGGGGTGGATGGTGGGGCAAAAAGAAATGAATCCTGGGAAAGCCCAAGGTAGTTACCTTATAAAGCCTGATGGGGGAGTAAAGTAGCTGTTCCACCCAATCAAACCTCAGGCTTACAGCCTTCCCATTCGATTGTGCTTATGCAACTGGATGAGATGATGCTTGTGTGACTTGATTTACATTGTGGATTTGATTTACGTTGTTGCTTTCTGCCTCTCTATCCGTGGGATATACCACCCTATTGGGGTATGACACAAGGAACCCTAGAGGAGGGCTCCCCCCCCATAGATACCTCGGGAATGATTCCGTTGGCTAAAGGTAGCTTAGGAAGAACCCCAAAAAGAATATCCAATCAGGTTTCGAGCATCGAAGAGGTGAGGTTGATGAATGAATAAATTCTGATCAGACGATTAAGGTCGGACTTCTTAAAGAGAGAGGGGAAAGCCAGGTCCACCATCCACATCCATTCAACAGTGGAACTTATCTAATTAACCTAAGAAAGCACTAAACCTGACTAATATTATAATCATTATCACAGAGGAGAGGAAAAAAACCCTTTGAGGAGGAAACCTCTGGGGATCCAAGACCTAGGTCACCTTCCCTCCAGGCTGACAATGTTCAATTTAAGGATGTATGTTGCTAAAGAGAAGGATGTGAGTAGAGAAGATGATGATGAGATAGGGAAAACCCCAAAACGAAAGCACGGATGATGATGGAAATAAGCCGTAAAGGCACTAAAGGTGGAAGAGGAGACAGGAAATAAACCTGACATTGAACTTGAACGATGGTAGAGAGCAGCACAGATCAAGGAAGGAACAGAAGACAGCATGGACCCAAGAGGGGAATGCTCAAGTAGTCAATAGGAAGGAGTAGAGCCATGTAGAAGTTAGAGCAAGGGTTATCCAGATGTGCTCATGAGAAGACTGAGGATGAGGAAGACTGATGATGATGATTGCCACAGGAGTGCAGCAGGTCAATGAGGTAGAATAAGACCCAGTAAGAGTGATGAGATTAAGTAGACCCCAATGCCAAGAAGGCAGGCCTGGAACCAGAGGATACACTCGGGTCGAGCGATCGAGAGGAGTATGCTTGGGTCAAGCGATCGATGGGAGCAAAATGGACGATGATGGAGTGGAGCCATGAGTGGAGTGAATCCTTGATTGCAGGTACGAGACAAGACATGGAGAATGATGACCGGAGTCATGAACCTGATACATGTGGCAGGAGGGCCGTGGGTTGATGAGATGGCATATGATTCGTGATAGGTATGCCCAAAAGAAATATTGATAGCAGGCGAGACGGAGTCAGCTGAGGCAGACTGATTGAGTGATTGAAACAGATGAGCAGGTCGAGGTGAGGCATCGTGGATTGGATGAGATAGCAGGAGAGCAAGTGGTCCAAAATATAGTAATGGGGAAAAGAAGAGACAATAGGTATGATGCGTAAAGGTTGGATGAGTGAGGGATAGGAGTTGAGGGAGCAGGTCAAATCGAGGTAGATTCAATTATAAGTGTGATTCAATGTAGGTATGCTTGAATAAGCGATGTAAATGTATGAACCATGAGATCAGAATGAGGGAATGATAGCTGGACTCAGCACCTGGACACATACGGGCTAAAGGAAGAAGAGGATACGAATAGGGAAGGAGATGGCAGGATAGGGAAAAAAACCAAAAAGAAAGCACGGATCAGAGAAGGAGAGGATGAGGGAATGAGAGGAGGAAGGCAGGGAGCAGAGATGATGGGGTGGGTAGAGTCGAGGTGGCAGGAGATTGAATAGAAAGACAAATAAGTGAGAGGCTGGGAATGAAGGGAGAGGAGTAGGAAGGACAAGGATCAGAAATGATGGAGGTGAGATAACAATGGAGGCTGATGATTCTGCACAGCTGAAGAAAGATATGAGAGCTGGAGAACACATGACTGGGTGTTAGGAAGATTTAAGACAGTTTCAACGACTGAAAATGGTCAGTGGAAGGCTGCCCAAATGTGGATAGGGAACTCAATCCAGGTAGTTAGAAATACAGCATGTCACACCACCATAACTTCCTCTAAGAAACGTGGTAAAAGTGGTTCCATTTTAAAACATGTACTGTTGTTGTGCAGCACAGTAAATGCACTGCAAATATATATTTGCTACATAGTTTGTTGCATACAGATGCCAAGCAGGTAAAGTGCATGAATCAAAGCTGAATAGCAAATCTAAGCTGTACTAGCAGACAGTACCTTGTCAATCGAATTTACACCCTTGGCTGCTACTTGGATAATAAATGAGCTCCAACAATAAATCCTCTCTTATCCAACAACAGAAGCAGAGGAAGAAATGAAAAGCCCGAGGGGAGTGGGACTTACCCGAATGAAGAAAGGGAGCAGTAATCCAAATAGCAGAGAAGGAGATCACAAGGCAGCGCAGCGTGGATGAAGGAGCTGCACCCGGGAAGTGGACTATGGCACACTCAGAAGCGTCACCGAGGTAGAAGGATGTGGTCAGAGGGTGAGAGAAAGGCCTGAGGGAATGAGGAAGCCACTGATGAGAAGAAAGCGAAGGGAGGGGCGGGCGCCAGGCACACCCAGGGAGTGGAGACATATAAGAACTGCAGAAAGGCAATGCGAGGGGATTTTGAAATGAGCAGATGTAAGGGCAGGGAAGGGAGAATGGGAAGCAGGGGCGAGGTGCAGCATTCAGAAAGTGGTGGGCTGCAGGGGGAAAATAGAGAGGAACACAGCATGCAAAGCACAAGCAGGCAGCAGTAAACTAGAAAGTGGTGGGCAGGAGAAACGAGCGCTGGCAAAAGAAATGGGGTGAGCCTCTGGAAACAGAGATGGGGAGACAAACAGAGAAGAGAATAAATGATAGAGGGGAACAAGGAACGATGGGGAGACACCTTCGGCCGCAAAATGAAATGAATCCTGGGGAAGCCAAGGGTGAGTTACCTTATAAAGCCTAATGGGGAGTGACGTAGTTGCTCCACCCAATTGAACCTTAGGCTTACAGCCTTCCCATTGCTGGCATTACACGTGGTAGCCCTACTGCTGCACCAATGGCCAGCTGTTTAATATGCCTTAGTGAGATTTTATCACATACTGTCACATTAACAGACTGAACCATATGAACAATGAAATAAATAAAATAATACGTACAAAAAAAAAAAAAAAGCCACCTCAGGAGCCCCAGGACAAACAATAAATCTCTAGAGCACAGCTGGTCACATTTAATAAATGGGGATTGAATGAAATTAATTCTGCATTGTGTCTAAATACGGTGGGGGCAACTACAAAAGAAAAAAGAGAAAACAAAATCATAAATAAGTAAATGCAAAGTGCACCAAACAAAGCAAAAACAGAGCTGTATAAAACCACAGGAATAAAATTACATTTGACAAATCTTAGAGCCAGCAGAAATAACAATAAACAAGCTGGGAGTACAGCTAATAAACTTTCCCCCAGCAACTGTGCCACTCACCCCAAAAAATCAGAGCCTGCCATTTTATTCCCCTGCTAAGTTGGGGAAGCAGGACAGCCGCATGGAAATCACCATATTGTTTCTTGCAAGCAGCTCAGCAACCTCGTGGACAGCACCAGCAATCCTGTTTGGGACTTACGCAGTAAAACTGGAAGTGACCTTCTAATCCCAGTAGGCAGCCATCTTGGGGAGAGCAAAAGTACAGGAAGCCTATGTCACAGGCAGCAATGTTTATGAGGGGCACTAGCTTGTTCAAAAGGACTTCACTGCATAGGCATCAATTGCAGCCATCTTTGTGAGTGGCAGTCCCTAATGAAATGAATGGACACTGAAACAAATAGTTGATTTTGCAAATAAATCTTTATTTAATAACAGACAACAAGAATTTGGGCTGGAATTGTTTATTCAAGATGTCATTAGATGGACTTTGCTCTTTATGCAACTTTTAGAGACCATTTTATCCAAGCACATCTGCCCTGGTTACTGGAACAACAGCTGTGGCAATGTACCATGCAACCCACTGAATCTTTGGTAGTCTTAATAGTTGACACTGAGTCATGCTGCAAACATCTGCAGAAAACAGAGAAAGATCAAATCACAGCCTTTGTCCGAGGACTTCTTTCTCAACTCCATCCTTCTGTGGTCCAACAGACTTTTCAATTGAAATGACTGCCTATGAGACTTCGGAGCGGTCTAGATACATTTTAGTGTGTTATGGAAGCCATACTACGTGGGTTGTCTTGGAAATCTTGCCTAGTCTACCTAGATGATGTTATTATCTTCAGCCGAACTTCTCCAGAGCACTTCCTTTTCCAGAGCAACTTCAACACCTCAAAGAAGTGTTTGAACATCTTTGACAAGCCAACCTGAAGTGTTGCCCAGAGAAGTGTTGTATTGTACAGCATCAGATTCATTACCTGGGATATGTTGTTAGTTCTCAAGGCATCTCTCCAGACTAAATAAGCTCTTAGCAGTAAAAGTATATCCAGAACCTAAAACCTCAAAGACCTTACAGCTTTCCTAGGCTTGTTCGGATAGTACAGAAAGTTCATCTGTAACTATGCCAAGATTGCAGCTCCACTATACACCCTCACCAGAAAAGGATGTGAATATACCTGAATGTCAAAGAGGCCTTTGAAACCTTAAAAGACAAACTGATCTGCTTTCCAGTATTGGCCTACCCAAGGTTTGACCTACCATTCAAACTCTACACAGATGCTAGTTCTTTTCAAGTGGGCACTATGCTATGTCAAGCGCAAGATGGAACAGAATGAGTTGTTTCCTGTGCTGGCGCTCCCTTTCCTCAGCTGAGCAGAACTATAGCATCACATAAAAAGAATGTCTAACCATGGTATTTCCCATAAAGGTATTTGACTGTTACCTTCACTATTCCTCCTTTACAACTATTGTTGACCACTCTGCACTCAGATGGTTGTTCGAAATGAAGGAGCCAGTAAGCAAATTCACCTCATGGATTGCTACGCTGCTATGCTACAACTTTGAAATCCAGTACAGGTCACGTCGAGTTCACTCCAGTCCTGATGGTGTTAACAGGAGACAGTATCCCTCTGCATCATCCTCAACAGATGAGAAATCCTGCTTACAAGCTTTTTCTTTCCATGCGACGGATGTGCTTCCTGTGGACACTCCTACAGCACCTCAAGTTGCTTTGCTGCTCCCAAGCACAAATCCTCACCTACGGCATGCAGTCAAAGAGCTTTTCACCTCCTCTGCATCTGCTCTCTCCCTGGCAACTGTCAAAATGCAACAAAAAAGCAGATCCTCAATTCACAGACATAATCACTTACTTAGAACCTGGAAATCTACCACAACAGAAGCAACATTGTCAGGATGTACTTTTCTTTGCTTCACAATACTTCATCAACGACGACATGCTTTTCCACATCAGGACCAAGGAAGGGAAAGGCCATCGCATGGATAGAACTCATGTACAATTAGTTGTGCCAGACTCTCTAGTCAATGAAGTTCTTCTCTCCAATCATGCCTCTCCACTTTTCAGAGGTCACATGGGAATCCACAGAACTCTCGAAATGACAAGGCTCCACTTCTTCTGGCTTTACATGAACAAGGACATTGTCCGAATTGTCAAATTCTGCCAGCCCTACTCCCAAAGAAAGCCTCCTGCCAAACGGACAAGGGCACACATCATTCCAAAGCCTGTAGCCACAGAACCATTTCAAAGAGTTAGCACAGATATTCTTGGACCTTTGTCAACATGTTCTGACTCTGGCAACAAATACATTCTTGTTTTTGTGGACAACCTTACAAAGTACTTGGAACTAATTCCACTAAAAGACATCAAAGCTGCTACAGTAGCAAAAGCCTTCCTCAACACTGTTATTTGTCACCACGGCACCCCCTTGTACCTGCATTCAGACAGAGGCATTAACTATCTTTCAACAATTGTTCAAGAAACTTACCAACTCCTCACCATAAAAAGACTTGCACAAGAAGCTATCATTCGCAATGCAATGGACAAAGTGAAAGAACAATGTCTACCACTCTAAACACTCTAAGTACCTGGATGAAACTCACAGCATTTGGGACCACTTTGTTCCTTTTGTTCAGTTTGCCTACAATACAAGCCCTTGTGTCGACAGTGCAGAATACACACCATTTTTCTTGGTCCATGGATGCCACTCAAGAACTCCATTGGACATAGAAACATAGAAACATAGATTTTGACGGCAGATAAGGACCGCTTGGCCCACCCATTCTGCCCATTTTCCTACCTAATGGATAAGCTGCAGATCCTAGTTAACTAGCAGCCTACTTCTTCCTACCCCCACCCCCTAGAATTGCCTTATGACTGTCCCATGCATGCTTGAATTCCACCACTGTTTTTGACTCCACAACCTCCTCCGGAAGCCATTCCATGCATCCACAACCCTCTCTGTGAAAAATACTTCCTAAATTACCTCTGAGCTGCCCCTTCTATCTTCAAATTGTGCCCCTTGTTATTGCACATCTCTTTTTGAAAGATACTACCCTCTTGGACTTTGTTGATTCCTTGAGATACTTGAAAGTTTCTATCATGTCCACACCTCCTCCTTTCCTCGAGGCTACATATTCAGCTCCTTAAGTCTCTCTTCATATGTCTTCTGGTGCAGACCCTGCACCATTTTAGTTGCCCTCCTCTGGACAGCCTCCATCCTGTTTATGTCCTTGCGGAGATTCGGTCTCCAGAACTGCATGCAGTACTCCAGATGGGGTCTCACCAACTGTCTGTACAGAGGGATAATAACTTCCTGTTTTCTACTGGTGATGCCTCTCCCTATGCATCCCAGTATCCCCCCAGCCCTCCTTGCTGCCTCTTACATTGCTTGCCCACCTTTAGGTCATCTGATATGACTACCCCCAGGTCCCTTTCCATTTTTGTTGTTGTTAATATCTCACCCCCATTGTGTACTCTTCCCTGGGTTTTGTTTCCCAGGTGCATTACCTTGCACTTTAGCATTGAATCTAAGCTGCCATACATTTGACCATTCCTCTAACCTTGCCAAGTCCCTTCTCATCCTTTCCACCACACCTTGTGCATCAACTCTGTTGCAGATCTTTGTGTCATCTGCAAAGAGACATACTTTTCCTTCTAGTCCTCTGCAATGTCGCATAAAGACATTGAAGAGGACCGGTCTAATACTGAACCTGCGGTACCCACTAGTAACCCCTTTCTTCAGAGTGGACTCCATTTACTATTACTCTCTGTCCTATTCTCCAGCCAATTCTTTACCCAGGCTGTCATCTTGGGACCCACTCCCAGGCTGGCTAACTTGTATATTAATCTTTTGTGTGGGACTGTGTCAAATGCCTTGCTAAAGTCTAGGTAGACCATGTCCACAGCCCCTCCCTGATCTACTACTTTGGTCACCCAGTCAAAGAAATCTATGAGATTTGTCTGGCATGACCTTCCCGCTGTGAATCCATGCTGCCTTGGGTCCTGAGCCCCTCTGGCCTCTAGATACTCAACAATTCTTTCCTTCAGAAGTGATTCCATCATTTTCCCTACCACTGAGGTTAAACTAACAGGTCTGTAGTTTTCTGCTTCTGCCTTGCTCCCACTTTTGTGAAGGGGAATCACATCTGCCCTTCTCCAGTCCTCGGATACCACCCCATCCTCCCATGATTTGTTAAAGAGGGTAGTCAGTGGTGTCACTAGTTCTACCCTTAGTTATTTTAGAATTCTGGGATGAATCCCATCAGGCCCCATTGCTTTGTCCACCTTCAGTTTTAAGAGTTCTTTCAGAACCCTTTCTTCTGTAAATGGGCTGGTATCAACTTCTGTATCCGGAGTGTTTCTATTGTTTGTTTTAGGTACCTCCCCACTTCCTTTGTAAATACTGAGCAAAATATTTGTTTAGTAACTCTGCCTTTTCACAGTCACCCTCTGCCCACCCTCCCTCCTCTTTATTAAGCCTCACTAGCCCTCCTTGGTCTTCCTTCACTCCCTGATGTACCTATAAAAGGTTTTATCCCCCTTCTAAACTGAGTTGGCTATCTTTTCCTTGGTTTGGGCCTTTGCTGTTCTGACTGCCTTCCCAGCTTCCTTTTGCTTTAACTGATACAGTTCCCTGTCCTGCTCCTTCTGTGATTCCTTGTAATTCCTGAATACTTTCTTTCTCTTGAACCTTCACTGCCATTTCCTTTGAGAACCATAGTGGTTTCTTACATCGTTTCATTTGTTAATTTGCTTCACACAAGCGCTTGTTACCTCTGTGATGGCAGTTTTTATTATTCCCATTGTTCTTCCACCCTCCTTCCTGCCCATTTGCTAGTGCATTCCTTAGGCACTCACCCATTTAGCAAAGTCAGCCCTCCTAAAGTCCAGTACTTTTGCCTTTGTATGCTTGACTCTATTGCTGTGTTTATTGTGAACCATACTGTTCGATGGTCGCTAGTTCCCAGATGGCTACCCACTTCTACATCTGTGATCCTCTCTTCATCTCCATTTGAGAGAACCAGGTCTAAGATTGCTCCCTCTCGAGTGGGCTCCAATACTAGTTGTCTAAGGCATGCCCCTTGTAGGGCATCTAGAATAACCCCACTCTTTGAAGTGGCTGCTGCAACTGCACTCCAGTTAACATCTGGCATATTCAGATCACCCATCAGCAATATCTCCCCTTTTTCTGCCATTCTAAGTATTCTTTCTATCATTTCCTTGTTCATTTCCTCCCCCTGAGAAGGATCTATATACAACCCCTGTGCGGATTGTGGTGCCATTGCCGGTCTCCAAATTTACCCACAGTGCTTCTTCTCCTCCCTGTTTTCCGTTTTGTTCTGTTGCTTTGATTCCTTCCCTTGTGTAAAGAGCTACTCCTCCTCCTCTTTTACCCTCCCTGTCCCTCCTGTAGATAGTGTATCCTGATATGTTTATGTCCCAGTCATGGTTTTGTGTGTACCATGTTTCTGTGACTGCCACGATATCCAGATGTTCCTCCTCCATCAAGGCCACTAATTCAGGAAGCTTGTTACTCAGACTATGGGCATTGGTACTCATTGCTCTCCATTTTTTGATGGCTTTACCTTCTTTTGCAGCATCCCCCACTGACCTGTCTACCTCGGTCTTTTTCTCATTTAGTACCCTGTTTTGTAGGGAGAGGCTGGGATTTTCCTGCTGCTTATCAGTGCCTCCCCCTTGACTAGTTTAAAAGCTTGCCAATGAAGCATTTAAACCGATTGCTCAAAGACTTGTTCCTCTCCTGGACAGATGCAGACCATCCTGCCAGTATAGGCTGGTGTCCTCCAGGTGGAACCCCAGTCCCCAATGAAGCCAAACCCCTGTGCTCCACACCATTTTTTCAACCATTCATTAAACTGCATGGTGCAAAGTGCCCTCGCCTCACTCATGCCACTGACAGGTAGCACCTCAGAGAAGGACATTGTGTGTGCTACTTGTCTTAGGCCCCTCCCCAATTCTACAAAGTCCTTCTGCACTGCTCTAATCTCATGATTAGCCAAGTCATTTGTCCCTAGGTGGACAATGATGTCCAGCTCAGACTCCCGTGCAGCTGTTCTTGTGATCCTGAGGATGCGCTTCCTGTCTCTCCAAGCCATGGCACCAGGCAGGCACCTTACTTCAGTTTTCCCTGCTCCCCCCAGTTCTATCCCCCTAATAATTGAGTCCCCCACCAGGAGCTGCTTCCTTTCCTTGTGGTGTCCTCTTCCTCCTTCCTGTGGGCCTCCTTGTGACAGTTGTCCTCACCCTCCTTAGTCTCCTCTGCGGGTGCATCCATAGAGGGAGCTATGCTCCCCAGAATGGTGTATGGATTGGTGTGGAACAACTGACTGGGTGTGCCTCTGTTCCACCATCCTCACCCTCCCTGAGCCTACTGTGGTCCAACTGCTGTGCTTTCTTCACAACCTCTGAGGTAGTGGTGGTAGCTCTGGTGCTCCCTGGATGGGGGAAGTTCCCTTCCTACCGTCCAGTGTGGTCTGGGGGAAGGTTCCCTTACTACTGTCCAGTGTGGCCTGAAGACGGGCAACTTCCTCCCTCAGGGCAGAGAGTTGTCTGCAAATAGAGCAGCATCTCAGCCTCCAGAAAGACTCCCAGAAGACTGCTGCCCCACAGCCATTACATTGCACTACTCCCCACATTTTTTTTTGTGTGTGTGTGATTGGTTTGTAATATAGAAATATATATAGTATATACATATATTTATATATATATATATATATATATATATTATACAATGTGTATGCTTATGTTGTCAGTTCAGTGTGCTAGAGAGGATATGACAGTGATATGCACCTTGCACTCTTGAGAAATGATGTCAGAACCCCAGGTATAAAGGAACTATTTCCAGGGGTGGGTAGGGTGAGGTGGGAAGGGGTTGGGCCTAAACTGTGCCTCACAAACAATCAGCTAAAAGCTCTGACCCACCGCCATGATGAGTGCCTTTCTGTCAGCAAGATGCCCTACACAACAATTTGACAGAGAAAATACCCTGCTAATCAAACAGAGAAAATCCACACATCCAAGTCAGACACGGATAACCTCCCCAGCCCCAAAACAGGCCTGGTGGTTTGTGCTCTGAAAGCTGTCAGTCCCAAAATAAGTCAGCTGTGCTTTAAACTCTTCCTGCACTGAAAATGTTAAGAATTGTAACAAACAAACGTGAAACCTAGATCCACCTCACTCTGTTGCTTAAAAGACTGTCTTTTCCTGTTTCACACTGCAGGTTTTCTATGACAGCTCCTTAACCACAGTAACTTATTTAAAATAGTTTAACTATCACAAACTCCTCACCAGTAAATTATTTAAAATAGTTTCTGTCCCAAAATCCTAGTAGTCAATCCAGCTACCCCCAAGGGACAACCAAAATGCAGTATTCAGACACTTATGAAGTTACTTCCAAGATAAGCAGAGTTTGCAAGCTTCTTTTTCAACTCCTCAGCCACCTGTAATTTATTTAAAAATAGTTTAACTGTCAGAAAATCCTAGTGAACAATCTAGCTACCTCAAGGATCTACCCGAATGCAGTATTTAATCCGTCTGAAGTTACTAACAAGATAAATAGTGTTTGCAAGCCCCTTCTTGGTTAAACACTAAATAAATATGTGAATAAAAAGCAATTATCAAGGGTAGTTAGTTTCACCTCCCACAGAATTAAGCAAAAGTGCACGTTTGTTGCAGATATCAAGTGCAATATAAAATTTCTCACACAGCTCGCAGTTGAATAAAGAAGTAGTGTCCTTCCAGGTCCAGAAAATGTGCTTTGTGTCTTTAAAAATTGCAGCCTCCAGTAACTTATAGTAATCTGATCTAGTCTGGATATCTCCACCCAGGGCAATTTGTTGACAATGGTTATGATGCAGCCCTTCCCGTTCCAATACAACACTTTTTGGTCTGAAAACAATGTCCTGCCCCTAAGGCTGTCTGTGTTTCAATTCACACTGCAGGTTTTGCTATGACAACTCCTTAACCACAGTAACTTATTTAAAAATAGTTTAACTATTACAAACTCCTACGCACCAGTAAATTATTTAAAAATAGTTTCTGTCCCAAAATCCTAGTAGTCAATCCAGCTACCCCCTAGGAACAACCAAAATGCAGTATTCAGACACTTATGAAGTTACTTCCAAGATAAGCAGAGTTTGCAAGCTTCTTTTTCAACTCCTCAGCCATCTGTAATTTATTTAAAAATAGTTTAACTGTCAGAAGCGACCAGTCCAAAGGCAAGACAGTTTCTTTGGGGCACCTGGAACATGCATCTGTCATTGCTAGAGTTTCCAAAGTCAGCTTCTTCATACATTATTCTTGTACTGGAACAGCTTGAATTTGCCAGATGTGTTGCAATCATCACATTGGGACAGGGAGAATCTGCCCATGCAGAAAATGTTAGCAGCCAAGTCATATGAACCTTCACATGAACTTTCATTTTCTTCAGGGGACACTGTTTATCTGTAGTGACCAGTCCTAGTTCCAGGTGCCCCAAAGAAACTGCCTTGCCCTTGGACTGGTCCCTTCTGCATTGTGGAAAAGCTTTCTCCAGTTCACGTCCATCTGCGACACAAGTCAGATGGGAAGTTTATGTTTAACAAAGTCTACATCAGTCACCTGAAGCACAGGTACTTGTGTAACACCCTTCCAGATGATCCCAGTCCTCCAAGCAATGAAGCTGCACTTGAGCCTGCAATCTTACCCGAATCAGAACTTCCACCTGACAACCTGCAACCAGTGCCTTCGGACACTCACACTCCTGACTCTCTCTAGTTGGATTCTGTTGTGCCTGACCTTCCATTAGATGAACTTCCTGGGACTTCTCAGCCCCTTTCTTTTCAGGACTCTCTTGTATACACCCCTGTGTACCAGATTTAGAAGATTCTTCAAAAGAAGTTTGTAAATGGATCCTGGACTTACCGAGTCAAATGGTGTGATTTTTGACAGTTCTCAAAATTCTTTGGTTGCTTTTGCAGACCTTACCCCCTCCTGTCAAGAACTGGTTTAAGCAACTCATGCCACTACAGTATTCCCACTGAGTGGAAAAGCCAGCGGAAATCTTGAACTTTTGTACAACTGGACTCACTGTGTTATGGGACTAATACTTCTACTGCCCATGGTATTCTGTCTGTGCTTAACTGTTTTCCTGCAGTAACTGTCTTATGGTACCTGTTTCTAGGCACGTGTTTGCTAGTGGTACTGCATGAACTGCATTAACTTTTTCTTCCTCAGGAATATTATTTCTCTTGTTCTGCAACAGTTCACATAAAGTTGTATTCTGTAGTTCTGGGTATTCTCCAACTTCTACCTCTTCCCCCTCTTACCTTCTCCCTTCACTGTGGCACTTGTTGCTCTGACCAAGCTTCAGGTTGTTATGGTGTTTCCCCTTATCTGGTACTACGTCACTATTGCAGTCCAGATCCTTTCTTTCCCCACCCCTGCAGTGGAGTACTCATGTCAAATTGTGCCATGAAATGCTGATTTTTTTAAATTATTTTCATGTTTTTAATGTTATTGCTTGTTTGAGTGGTGCTCACTTTCATGACCCTGGGGTTGATGTGAAGTACACATTTAAGCATGGGGCTTAATGTCAGCTGCCACCCCTTTAAGAACACTTAGAACTCACATGTTGCCAATTGTTGCACTGCCTGGCAGTGCCATGTAATTCCAGGAACAGTCTGAGAAACCCCTTAGTCAGTCTGAGGTAGAACCTCACGGCGTGCTGAAGTTTCCTGAGTCTGAGCATAAATACTGCTTTCTACATTTGTTTTATGTATCCATCTCAGTCATTCGCATGGTCCAGCAAGGCATCCACCAGAGCAGCGAGAGATGGGAATGGCAGACCTGAAGAGAAGATAAGGGTCCTTGTGGCAGACCAACACTAAAACACTACAATAGAAACCCTGACTTAAAGACAAATGTCTATAGCGAATAATATATTGGCTTGCTCTTTTTTATATTGTAATTTTTATTATGTAATGACCGCATGATTGATCAATGAAGTTTACTGAACTGAATGAAGAATACATGAATCTCTGTGGATCCTGAGTGTGAATACTCACTGAGTATTTAAAAAAATGTACTTGTACATCACTACTAAGTGCAATGTACCACAATAAATCCAGCTTCCCACTTGTGGCATGTTCAGAGCTCATGTCTAAAATGATCTTAGCCAGAATTGTGTAGTGTGACTTGGTTTGCAGAACTGCCTTCAGCAAATTTAACACCCTATTCATTTAATTTTCTCATTCTGGCCTTACTCCCCCCACCCCATCCCACTGCTGTACTCTGTAGAGATGCTACAAAAGGGCTTCATAAACTGCATGGCGTTATTTAATTTCTGGACCAGTAACCTCCCCTGCTACCTTCTCTCTCTCTTATATCTCAGCTATGCTGTCTGCTTGTGCTTGCAGAAGCCTGCGTTACTGATGCCTTCTAATACATGAATGCAAAAAGGCAATAGGCTAATCATTGCTCTCATTGAGATTATCAAATCTCTTGAACAATCTCTCTGCAGAAATTGTTTCTGCCATCATGTGCAGGACCTGGGTAGCCCAGCATGCTACCGAGTCTAGTTTTGTATTGTGTTTAGAATGTAGGCCCTCCATTTCTCAAATTTACTCTCATCTTCTTATTGTTCTCCCCATCCAGTTGTTACTGTCGTTAGTAACAGTATTTAGCTTGCTATTTCTTATAAGTAGGCATTCTTAACTTGTATTCCTTTAAATGCATTGTTTCCTTCTAAATGCTGGCTGTACACATGCATTTTGTGTGTAACATCCAAATCACATGTGGGATACTAAAGAGGTTGCAGTTAACATCTAGATAAATGTATTCTTTGCACAGGACCCCCCATAGGAGTGAGAGATAACTGCAACAAGAAATGTGGAGGAGCTAGCTACAACTATTGAGACCAAGAAAGAAAGTTCTAGTCAGTCAGTCTACAGCAATAGTTCTTAGACTTTGTCACAGTGAGCCTCCCCAAATCCATGGAAAAAATTTTGAGCCTCCCTCAAAAACTGAAATAATCTTGGGTCTCCATAAAGAAAAACATCATACTGTATTTTGTGCAGTGCACCATGAATAAATTGAAACCCCTTTGAGTACTTGGTTCACATTCAGTTCTTTGTCTTATACCGACATGGAACCTTTGAAAAAGAGCTCCTGTGCTCAAAGGTGTTATCTGAATAACAAATAAATAAAATAAACAAATATTATTATTCAGCTTATTGTAACCCCCCCCGTCCACAGGCCAGCCTACTTGCTCCACTGTTTTCATTCTTGAACCATTGTTACCCCTTGTTGCAGTACCTTCATGGGTCAGACTACTTTCTCTGTTTCCTCTCTATATGAAATAACCTTGCTACATATTTTGCCTCTCCTTCCCTGCTCCTAAGCAACTTCTCTGGGATTACTTTGCTCCTTCCTGCTATTGCTCTTAGCATTTCTATGCTCAACCCTTGTATTTTGGGCTGTTCTGCCATCAGTCTACAAACTGATCAATTACCACCACTCATTATTAGTTTATTGTTCATATTTGTTTGCACTATTGTCTATTGTGTATTTCTTAATTGTTTTGCAGTTACCTTTTGAAATGTATTCACTCCCTACCCTTCCCCGGCTACACCTGAAATGAGCCTTGGCTCTTTCACCTTCTCTTGTCATCTATTAGTAAATAAATACATAAAAGTCACCTTCTGTATTATCCTCTTTCAATTTGCTTCATCTCTTCAAACAAAATACATAAAACTCAAAATTTAAATACAGTACTTTTTTAGACTTGCTTGAGCCTCCCCTGGAACAGGTTGGGACCTCCCCAGGGAGGCTGGCCTCACCATTTGAGAACCCCTGGTCTACAGCAGTCTGTAGGAGAGAACTGATAGGAGTCTATGGAAGAGAACATCAGTTCTGCCCTTTGTCTGGCATACAGGCCTCTGGGTGTACTGGGGCTGAAATTCACCTGACAGGCCTGGATGTCTGGGATACAGGCCTCTGAGTGTGCTGGGGCTGGGTTTCACCTGACAGGCCCTTTTGTCTGGGATACAGGCCTCTGAGTGTGCTGGGTCTGGGATTCAGCAGACAGTCCTGGATGTCTGGGATACAGGCCTCTGAGTGTGCTGGGGCTGAGATTCACCTGACAGGCCTGGATGTCTGGGATACAGTCCTCTGAGTGTGCTGGGGCTGGGATTCACCTGACAGGCCTGGATGTCTGGGATACAGGCCTCTGAGTGTGCTGGGGCTGGGATTCACCTGATAGACCTGGATGTCTGGGATACAGGCCTCTGAGTGTGCTGGGGCTGGGAGTCACCTGACAGGCCTGAAAGTCTGGGATACAAGTCTATGAGTGTGCTGGGAATGGGATTCACCTGACAGGCCTGGATGTCTGGGATACAGGCCTCTGAGTGTTCTGGGGCTGGGATTCCCCTGACAGGCCTGGAGTGGTGCCACGGGCTCCAGGTCCGGGACATGGCTTAGGCAGCCTACCAGGTTCCAGTTCATGGACAGCTCCAGCAGAAGCTGCAGCAGAAAAAATAAGATACCAACCATTAGAGCTGCTATAGAGCTCATACAAATGTGCTTTAAAGATTGATAACATTTAGAGGCCTACACGAAAGGTGTGAGATCCAGCTAAATATACAGGCACATGAAAAAGAGAGAGAGAGACAGAGGCTCAGAGGGGGAAAAAGCCCTGTACTGTGATTGAGTAAGAATAAACCCTTGTCAGTGGGTTCTAAAAAAGGGGAAGTATATCAAATGTAAGAAGTGCCAAAGAGAAAGACCAGAAGGGGTTGGAATAGTATATCAACATGTGGGACTTGAGAAGAAACAGTGAGAGATTTGTTTATGAGGACCACTAATGGAGTCTCCTAAATGCAAAACTGATGTTTAAGTAGCATGCCCAGACAGAACATACCATCCATGATATGGTCCCAGGTGGTTAGAAGGAGTGCTCTATGGGGACAGTACACCCATACAGTGGGGGAGTCAAGGAGAAATCTTTCAGTAAGCCATTAATGCCTTTGTTCTGATTTGTGGTCTCACATGTGTACTGAGCACTGTGCAAGTGAGACTGCCATTGTTTCTCAGGGAGGTCCCATATAGCTCGTCTGCTTAGTGAGTCAGTAACAGAAAGTAGAAAACAAGGTACAGAGATCTTATCAGGAATAAACAAGTTACTCACCTGTAACAGTAGTTCTAGGAGTGGTATTTGTTGTTCATCCACATGTATTGGCATGTGCTTTTCCCCTTTAAAGATCGCCGGAAGTCTTCAAGCTAGCTCCTCCCACCCACCCGGGTGGTATAACCCTTGGCTCTGCCCCATGATGCCAGATCTTAGCCCACTGAAAGCCAGGTTTGTGCATCCACAGCCAGGGAGGTCGGGTGGGTCCGTGTGGATGAACAACATATACCACTCCTAGAACTACTGGTTCAGGTGAGTAACCTGTTTTTCTAGGATCATGGTTATGTTGTTCATCCACACTTATTGGCAGACTCCTAGCAGTTCTCTGGGAGGAGGGATGCAAGGCGTACACCCCCACTGATACTCACTTGGGAAATAGAGATTGGAGAACTGAGGCCCCAAAACCAGTATCCTGGTGTGACTTAAGGTTGATGTGGTAATGGGTAATGAAGGTGTTTTCTGACTTCCAGGTAGCAGCCTGACAGATTTCCTGGATAGGGATGTCCCTGGAAGCAGCCACAGATGCAGCGGTATAGCAGGTAGAATGAGCTCTTATCCCTCTTGGATGCTCCATGCCCGCCAACTCATAGCACAAACTTATGCAAGACGTAATCCACCTTGCAATAGTCCATTTTGCTACAGGTCTGCCAGAAGCAGGTTCAGCATAGGTGACAAACAGCTGGCGAACCTGTCCCCGAATTTCTGCCATCCTCTCCTTATAATTGGAGAGGGCTTGTCTCAGGTCAAAAGTATGGAGCCTGTACTCGACCTCCAAGGTGTAATTAGGGTAGTATACTGGCAGAGTTAACACCTGGTTAAGGTGAAACTCTGACACCACCTTCAGTAGGAATTTCAGGTAGGGGCATAGGACAACCTTCTCCCTGTGGAAGACCAGATAAGGGGAGTCCACCAAAAGCGCCTGGAGCTCCCCTGTCCTTCTGGCAGACATGATAGCCACCAGGAAGGCCGTCTTTCATGACAAGTGTGACAAGGCACATTTGTGCATTGGTTCAAATGTCTTGCCCATGAGCTTTGCCAATACCAGCAGTAGATCCCAAGGAGGTGGAGGTTCACGCACCGGAGGGGGATATGTGATCCAGACCTTTGAAAAAGCACCCAACCACTGTCTCCTGCACCAATGTTGGCTGACCAGCCATGCCCGGTAAGCAGAGATGACTGCCAGGTGCACCCTAAGGGTCGATGACCGAAGACCCCCTTTGGACAGAGACCAAAGGTAGTTGGGAATGTTAGCCACTAAACAGGACAAAGGGTCCAGGCCCTTGTCTTGACACCAAATGGAAAACTTTTTCCATTTGAAGGCATAACATTTCCTGGTTGATTCCCTTTCTGGATGCCTCCACCGCGGTGAAGACATCCTCGGAAAGACCCAAAGCCTGGAACTCTAGCCACTCAGGTACTAGGCTGCGAGGTGCAGGGATTGAAGGTTCAGATGGTATACATTCCCCAGATTGAGAGAAATCAGGTTTGGGTGTGCTGGGAGCTGCTCCGGGGGCCTGAAGCTGAGGCTGAGGAGATCTGGATACCAGAACTGGCGCGGCCAGTCTGGGGCTACCAGAATCACCTTCACCTTGTCCCTCCTCACCTTGAGAAGCACCTTGTGGATCAAGGGAAATGGAGGGAAGGTGTAAAGGAGGCCTGGGGTCCACGGCCTCGAGAAGGCATCCACCTGAAGTGAGCCCTGCTGAGGAGGGTGGGCCTCAGCTTGGTGTTTTCCCTGGAGCAAACAGGTCCACCATTGGTTTGCCCCAGTGGGAGAACAAGCTGTAAGCTACCTTTGGATGGAGAGACCACTCATGGGATGTCTCGCCTAAGTGGCTGAGAGCATCCGCCAAATGGTTTGAGGCTCCTGCCACATGAATGGCTAGGAGATCTGCCTCCAGATGGCTTACGAGGGGTCCAGATGTGGAACGCCTCTCTGCAAAGCAGATGGGAGTGTGTGCCACCCTGTTTGTTGAGGTAGTACATGGTCATGGTATTGTCCGTCTGGACATGAACCACTTGACCGCAGAGCTGAGGAGCTAAAGCTGACAGTGCCAGTCTGACTGCTCTGAGCTCCAACAGGTTGATGTGGTATCGGGACTCCTTGGCAGTCCAGAACCCATGAGTCCTTTTGTCCCCCATGTGGGCTCCCCAGCCCATGAGAGAGGCATTAGTCGTGAGGACGGCCGTCACCTCAGGGTGGACAAATGGGATCCCTTCCTGCAACCGGTCTGGGGCAGTCCACCATTGGAGAGCGTCCCACATCTTCTGGGTTACAGTGATCAGCTGGTCAAAATGACCATGGCGCTGAGTCCACTGGGTGGCCAGCTCCCATTGGAGGGGGTGAATGTGCAACCAGGCCCAATGGACCACTGAGGTACATGCCTCCATATAACCCAGAAGATGCAGAAAGTCCTGGGCAGGGCACAATTGCCCAACCAGAAATAATTGGGCAAAGGAGGAGAGAACCTCCACCCTGTCCACCGGGAGTTGAGCTCTGGCTTGAGGAGAGTCGAGCTCTGCTCCGATGAAGCACATCACCTGGGAAGGTACGAGTTCTGACTTGGCCTCATTGATCAGGATGCCGATTTGGGAGCAGGTCTGAAGGGCCAGATCCCTGGACCTCTCCAGCTCCTGCTGGGTGGGATCTGCTAAGAGCCAATCATTGAGGTAGGAGTAAATTCTGACCCCTCGACACCTGGGATGGGCTGCCACCACTGCAATGCATTTGGTGAAGACCCATGGGACCATTGACAGGCCGAACGGCATGGCTCGGAACTCGTACAGGGTCCCTTCAACTCTGAAGTAGAGGAACCACCGATGAGATGGATGGATTAGGACATGAAAGAATGCATCCTGCAGATCCAGTGAACAGAACCACATGCTCCACTCCAAGGATGGTATCATCTGGGACAGAGTGACCATCTGAAAGGTGTGTGACCTGAGATACTGATTCAGGTTGTGCAGATCTAGAATGGGGCATCAGCCCCCAGTCCACTTGGGCACCAGGAAGTACCTGGAGACAAAGCCTGGGTCTGCTGGAGGATTCACCACTGGAACTACTGCCTCCTTGAGGAGGAGCTGAGCAATGTCATCTCAAAGAGCTGACTGAGTCTGGATGGATACTCTCTCCTCCCAAGTGGTGCAGGCTTGGCTTGGAGGGTACTGCTCGGATTCCAGAGGTGGCCCCTGACTGACCACTTCGAGAACTGACCTGTCCATAGTGATAGTGGACCAGGCAGAAAGGAAGTGGTGGAGCCAGCCCCCCATGGGAGGACCCAGAGCTGGCATGATGGGAGAGGGGGAGGCAGCCCCTGCTCCGTCACTGAGCAGGCTTGGAGGAGGAGGATCCAGGACTGGAATCTCAGCCTCCTTTACTGGCCTGGGAGGGCCCAGGCTTGGGCCAGGGGTGCCAAGCTTGAGCCTGCTGCTGCTGCTGTTGCTGCTGCCCTCCTTGAAAGGAGGGCTGCTGTGCCGCAGAGGAAGAGTGTTGAAAAGGCTTCTTCTTCTTCTTTTTCTGCTGCTTCTTGCCTGAAGAAACTTTAGCAGAAGTAGCGTCCAAGGTGGCATTGGACTGCTCAATATGCTGAAGGTGACCAGCCACACCTGGTCCGAAAAGGTCGGTGCCCAGGAAAGGCACATCAGCTAGTTTGTGCTGAGTATCTGCTGGAAAGGAGGAGAGTCTCGGCCAAGTCCTGCGATGAGAAGCAACTGCGGCTGCCATCAACTGGGCACAAGAATCCCCAGTGTCCAGGGCTGTCTGAAGCTGCTGTTTGGCAACAGCCCAGCCCTGGTCCCGGACCTGCTTGACTGTGGTCTGCATGTCCATGGGGAGGTGTGGGAGGACTTCATCCAAAGACCCCAAAAGGACATGGGAGACATGTGCCATGATGACGGCCAGACTCGCCTGACAAAGGCCTAAAGAGGAGGCCACATAGACCTTTTTAGTCAAATGATCCAAGAGTTTGGATTCTTTTTCAGGAGGTTGGTCGGTGTTGGCAGAACTGCCAGTACGCCTGAACACAGAGGCAGTCACCAGGCTCTCGGTCGAAGGGTGCTCTGTGAACCCTGCAAGGGACCCCATGGGCACCACATACTTGCGGGCCATGCGGGCAGATGGAGCTAGATAGGAGGCAGGGTGCAGCCAAAGTTCTAAGGCCGGGCCAACTATGGCCTCGGTCACAGGAAAGGCCTCTGTCTGGGTATCGTCTCTCTTGAGGACATCCGTGAGAGCGTACTCTGCCTTTTTCTGGATAGGTTCCAGGGGCATCCCTGTGGACTCAGACATGAGGCAAAGAATGCCCTGAAAGGACAAAGGACCTTCGTCCATCTCTAACCCACTGGCTGATTCATCATCCCTGCAATGAGAATGCAGGCAGGTCACATCCGAATCACAGGAATCGGGATACAATGGCTGACGGCCCAGGTCACCTTCGACCTGCTGAGGGTGGTCCGGGGTGACAGTGACAGAAAGACACCAGGGAAGCCTGGTGTCTAGTCTATCTTCCTTAGAAGGCGCCCCTTCCAACAGGCTGCTTGGGTGGTGGTTCCACCACTATCAGTGGAGAGACTGGTTTAGGCCAAACCTGGAGGTTTCACCGGCTCCGCGGGCAGGGGAACCGACTTAATCAGCTCTGAAGGAGTCGGCTTCGGCCTGGGAGGTGAAAGCCAAGTAATGGCCAGGGTAGGATCTGGAGTCGGCTTGTGCCTGGTCAAAATCAGCTGCTGCCACATAAGGTCCTCGTAGCGGTGACAGAGTTTCTGCCAGAGCCTCTCCTCATCCAAGGAGGATGAGGATGACCGATGGCGTCACCTCTTTTTAGAGCACTTATGGCTCTTCCTCAGCCTTTCGGTTGAGGGGGTCTTTGTCCTCAATTGAGATCGGACAGGCTGATTCGGTCACTTGGGAGACACCAGCAGGACCGGTGATTTCCCAGGGTCATGGACCACTTCCTCGATGGGATTCCTAGTGGGATGGGTCTCCTCGTCGGGGAAAGAAAGGACCGGAGTCCGATTGAGAGAATGGTCGACGAGAGAGTCAGCGACAATGGGTTGATCGGGTCAATGATTATTTCAACCTCGTCGATTGACACTTCAGTCAACGGGCCAGACGGCAAGGCCGATAAGCCAGTGGCTGAAGAGACAATTTCGACCGAAGTCGAGACTGCCAGTTCCTGGGACCGAGATCTCTCCTAATCCCAAGAATGTCTTCGCCGAGACGAAGATTTTCCCGGGTCCTTTTCCTGCTTACAGGACCGAGAGGAGTGCATGCCCACAGGACCCTCTCCCTTAGTTGGGAGAGACTGGCACAACTCTTGGAAAGAACCTGAGAAGGTGGAGCCCAGGTTGAGTGGAACGAAGAAGCTCCGAGAGGAAGATTCTGCGGCCTGAGCCGCTTCCTGCTTGAAGGCTTGCATGTGCTCCAATTGCTCGGTGGATCCCATGGCTGTGGAAACCCCCCACTGAGCCTCCTTAGATTTCACTGTAGGGTTCCGTTTATCAGGCCTCCCCAACTTCAGGCGTGCGAGGTGGTTGTCGAGGATGTTAGGGTAAAAAGTGAGACAAAAATCTCACTTCGACGTTTCACGATCGACACTTAGGCAATAGACGCATGCAGTGTGGGGATCAGTGCGCAACATTTTCTGGCCACAGGAACACCAGAAAAATCCGGGGGAAGACTTATCTTCCATAATCGAAGGAAGGTAGTCGCGATCGCTAATGCGAACTGGATGAATTTTCAGAATAACCAAAGCTTTTGAATCTAGGGCCTACAAAATGCGGGAGCATGAAGGAGGCAACCTGACTCTTCCAGCGGAAAGGGAGATCTGGTGTCATGGGGTGGAGCCGAGGGTTATACCACCTGGGTGGGTGGGAGGAGCTAGCTTGAAGACTTCCGGTGATCCTTAAAGGGGAATGGGACATGCCAATAAGTGTGGATGAACAACATATCCACGATCCTAGAAGTAATGTTTAACATTATGCCTCTGAGTGTAAAGGGATGGGTAACATGACCTGCACCTGAAACCCACATAAAAATGTATCTGCCTTCCTAGAGGGAGCTGTCTGTGGCAGCAGCAAATACTGTAAGTGTCCTGTTAGAGATTCTTAAGAGTAAATAACCCCCTACTGCTCGACTGTAGAACTGTGTGTGGACAGTGAGTTTGCTAAATGCAATTGTGATGCTAGTGGGCATATTGGTTGCCCCATTGTCCCACCAAAATTGTCAAGAACACTGGCTGGACCCACCACAGGAATGAGGGCCCTTATAATAACCAACGTCTGAAGGCTGACTTAAATATACTGCATATCCCTCCCCCACACCCTTTTCATTCAGGACACATCTTGCAGTGGGCTGGTTGTCAGCACTGCATTCCTTGTTCAATGAAAATCATTCAAATACAGTATTAATAAAATTAAAAAAAAACTGTGCCTCTAAGAGTGGTTTTGAGCACATTCTTGGGGGAGTGGACTGCGAACAGAAGGTGAATTGCAGTCCTGCCATCCTCGGAATACAAGGCAGACCATGCTTTTAACCATTAGAGTGCTGTTGAGGGATCCATTAGGGTTCAAGTGGGTATCAACTTTACTTTAAAATTCCAAAACCCCCTTATAAGAAACATACCCATTTGCAAGGCATCTGTAAATGGCTTTGAAATGTCCCAGTTTTCTGGCTGAGACCCTTGGCAGTGGGAACATTTATGTTCCAATGGAGACTGAGAAATAACAAGTGCACAAACCCTGTGTACCATTCTACAATAAAAATCACTGTACCCCCAGTCAAAATTCAAAAGCTGAATTTTTCTCTCTCATTTTTCTTCTGCTCACTTAGCAAGCCCCCCCGCCTCTCTCAATACTCCACTTTTAAGTGGTGCAGTTTTTTCTTCACTGCCATCTCACAACAGTCAGACCATTTTCAGTGTTTTCAAGTAAGCCAGTTATTAAGTTTTTTTTTAGTTCAACTACAGAGGCACTGACGACACTAGACCACTGTTTTCCATCGGTTCTTCACCATATTCCTTAGCCCTGACTTAGCAAGCTACCGAAACAAAAATGACACAGTAAAACCCCAGAGAAAACTCTTCTATTCATTATGTTAAACAAGCAAACAAAATGTTTGGCAAACCACAATGCGCTGATGGGAGTGATATTTCTGTGGTCTCGTGCTGCTTACCTTACCTCCATGGCTCAAATAGGAAAAAGAACAGTAACTCGAGAATACTGAAGCAGACTTACAAAAAACAAATGCTTCTCACTGTTTATTTTCAATATAGCTGCAATACCTTGCACTAGCTGTTATGCTAATATTTGCAAATAACATCAGTGCTTGGATCCCCACCTTCACTCGGAGTCTAATTGCTCTTACAGTGCCAACCATGTTAAAATGCTGCCACTTTACAAAAACACTCAAAAAAGTTAATCATTCAAAACAGACCTCTACTTGGTGAGGGGATTTGGGAATGATCAAACAGAAACAGACTTCTACTTGTGGGGGGAGAGGTGGGAGGGACAAAGAAAATTAAACTAGCTGCATGGTGCTATTATGCTCATTATTACAGTTGCACCTCTAGTGGCAATTTTAATAATGGAAGGACTGCTTTAAAAATAAGTGTTTTGTTTATTTACATTTTCTATAGCATTTACAGCATTTTTAACACCTTCTTGACTATACTCCACAAGTAACACATTTTTTAAGTGCAATAATACCCTCCAGGGTGAGTGCTATGTGTAGTACCCACCATTCAAGGAGCAATATGGTATTCTGCCTGTAGCATTGGGCCTCATTATGCTCCATAGTACTTACATAAACAACCAAGCCTGGCTAAAAATGGCATTATGATTTATAATTACCACACTAAAAATCAGAAAATGTTTGTCTTTGGCACACTGGATTTATTGAAGTCTGTGTTGCCTTTTGTTGGACCAGCATAGATACTGTGCATAAACAGGGGTTAAACTGAGGTGGAGTGATCTGGAATGTCACTCCACCTCCTCTGCCAGCCAGCACTTTTACTTTCACCATAGAGTCACTCACTCCTGCTAGACACCCCTGCCAGCCCCTGTATGGCCCAAGATGGGGATTTCAGCCACACAGACTGGCATCTGACACAGGTAGATTATTTACACCTCTCAGTACCTCAGACAGCCAATCTGTGTGCACCATCTTGAAGAAGACCTCAATTCTTCAATCACAGCAACTTTAGCCAGGCGATGACGTGGTCACATTATCATTATTGGCTGCATTCAGAGGGTGGTCCCTTTAGATTGAGTATACATGCTCAGTGGTTCCCTTTGTATTTTCATTATTTGTGGACAGAAAATAAGCCAGTGTTGAACCCCAACCCTGCTGCAGAGACCACCCAACCACTAACTGGCACAAAAGCCAGGGAGAGAGACAAGACCCTGACGGGCCACCTGACCCAACTTCTAACTCAGTGGGAGACTACACTGGACTGTGACCCTCACTGCCGGCCATTACTAGCACTGAGCGTACAGCTGTTGTTCTGTGCTGTTTAAAACATGTTCTTCTCCAAGCAAGCTGCGAGACGGTAACCAAGAGACCCACTAGCTGCCACCCGACCTGACCAGATTCCAGAGACAGAGAGAGAGAGAGACTCCATCCACCACCAGACAGCAAACCTGAGTGAGTGAATAAAAGTGCATTTTCCTATCTGTGGAGGGACTGAGGAGAATATTTTGGAGAGGTTATTGCCACCTAACTATTAAATCGGGGGAAGGAGAATTTGGATTAAATAGAGGGGAATAAAAGAAAGGAGAATGTGGAGAAATGAAGGGGGGAGAGAGCTGTAAGCTGCAGAAACTGTGGGGTGGCTGGGTTCTTAAGAATACTGTGGCAGGCAGCAGGATGCACAACATGCAGGAAGCGAAACTTTGTAATGGGTGAGGTGCAAATGCTCAGGACAGAGCTGAAAGCATTGATAGGGGAACATGTAGATATGATTGGTCTTGGGACAGTGTATGTGATTGGGGAGAGGGGGAATAGAACTGGACAGGTTTGAGATGAAGGTTAGTGCTTGGCAGGGAGCAACAGAAGCAGATCATGTGAGTGTGGACGGAGTGGTGCTGGGTTGAGCAACATGGAAATCTGAGTGCAAAGGAGGAGATGGGAGTCTACACAAGGCAGTACAGATTAGTAATCATTTCCCACCATTGTATATGGATCCAGAAGGGATTACTTCATCTAGAGCACAGGGCAAGAGGGATGGAGAGACACTAGTAGTAATAACTCGGGTGGGGTTTTGGTAGGAAAAGGAGGGGCCAAGATGCAAGGAAGTTACAAAGTAAGAAGCATAGAAACATAGAATTTGTTTTAGTAGTTATTAATAAAATGTGTTATACACCCTATTTTTTTTTGTTACTTACATCACAACTTATATCACTGCACTACGTACAACACGCAACGCACAACATGAGTCTTTGCCTAGGAACTGGAATTCCACCTCCTCAGAAATCCCAATTTAACCCCTGTATATAAATGTTACAGAACACACCTTCGTTCCTTCATGTGCGTGTAACCCCTAGATGGCGCTATCCCAGGGGCTACTACCCCTGCCTGATTTGCCACTAACAGGTTGAGGGGCCTGGATCCAATGGCGGGTGCCTCCACCCAGAGGTCAGGGTTTGCAATAGTTAAACTAACTTGGTCACAGCCCTCTGGGACACTACAACCCCCCTTTCTTCCCACTAATGGCCCACACAATATATCAGAATTACCTTCACAGTATACACTTACCCCAGGTCTGGTTCCGCACTGGGACCTCCTGTGAAATGAGATACAGTGCAACAATCACAGTACAGTACTTTAACATAGACAAATACCTCAGGCAGTATAACTTTGCTGAAACAAGCAGCTCTGATTTATTTAGGGGATATAACAAGGACAGGGGAAATCAGGTTAATTAGCTTATCACTCTAATAATCTACCTATGGCTCTGTGCACAGGCCTATCCCTATCAGTTACTGTCCCTGGGTACCCAAGCCCTAGTGGCTAGTCAAACCGTGGCAGCTGGTAGGGCCCTTTCACACAGAGAAAGGAAAATTAAACAGTCAGCAGTACAGTAATTTCATTTGGATTTAATGTGGCAATTCAACAGGAGCGACCCTGAATTAGTACTCACGACCTCCAAATAAGATAGGGTCCTTCAATGTCAGCAGGGCTCACTTGAGTACACAAACCTCTTACACATCCATATAAAAGAAAGCACTATACCAGGCAGGCTGCATCTGTATCCCGATCGCAATTACTGCACAATACCGGGAGAACACACAGCAGATTCAGTTCCTGACAGACAGAGTGCAATTTTCAGCAATTCCTCCAGTCTTCTACAGGGTGAGCCTGGTTTCTACTCTTCAGAGATCCTTTGATTCTTTTCACAGGGCCAGATTCAGTCCTAACAAGCTGTTACACAAGCTGCAGACCGGAACTCTGGGCCTTGCCGTTTTTGACTAAAACTGCACTGAAAAGCACAGGGCTCCTTCCTTCTTCACTGCCAAAGCTCAACTGAAACTCCAACCGACAAAACGGGCACTTCCTTTGAGTTCCTCCCAGTTCTTGACTGGATTGGCTGTCACTCACAATAGACTGCTGCTGTTGGTCCAAAAGGCACTGAAGTCTAAACTACATCTCCCAGAGTCACTGCCCATACAATCCTCTTGTGGCTGGCTCAGATTATGAGTCAAGTTCTGATTCGTCCAAGGCACCATTTTAGAGCTAGCTTATCCCACACTGATTGGTCCAGTTCAGCAGTTCAAAACTAGAATGGGAACTAGCAGACACAGTTCTGACTGCAAAAAGCAGGTTAGACAAACTGTAATTTCATTATTACTCTAAATAATTTCTGGCAAACAGTTACATCTTTCAGATAGGTTCCTTTGCACTCCTAGTGACTGCAAAATGAAGTGAATTGGCAGCAGCTCGAGTGGTACTCAGAGAAGCACACAGTCCCCCATACAAACTAATTATGTCTGCAAGCAGACAGCTCTTAAAGAGACAGTACCAGAGGTTCTAAAAACACTCACTGATAAATGGCTTAAACGCCAAACACCATTCAGGCTTGGAGCATTCAAGCAAGCTCCTGGAAGTCTTTTGGGAACCCCCATTTGCAGGGGGGTTACATGCGGACAGTAAAATCTGACAAGGGGGCCTTACTGGTTCTGAAAGCTTGTGTACTACACCGTTCATACAATATCTGAGTAGGTCTAACACAAGATATTGTATTACAGTCTTCAACACATTCAGTAAATAGCAACTGCCAACCCCCACAGACTAATTTTAGTCCTTTTAAGCAAAAATGTAAGGGTTAAGAAAATAACATGTGGTTGTGTTTAATTTATTACAACAACATTTCTTTTGTAATGTAATTTGGTTTTATATAGCACCTTTCATATGCATTGCTTCCCACACCACTTTACAATCCAGAAGTGAGTGGGGGTAGAATGTTCCTCCCTTTTCAGATACACATGGAGATTTAAAGAGCACAGAGATAGATTAGAGAGGTTAAGTACATGGAGGCCATGTGACTTGCACAAGGTCAAACACTGAGCATGTGGAGGTTTTGGGATTTAGTCCTGGAACTCCAGGTTTACAGCTCTGTACTGTAATCAGCAAGAAGAAAAATACAGCAAGCTCATAGAAGGTATAAAGGGTTTAATTGCCACAACTCTGTATTGGATGCTTGGTTAGTAAGGTTGGAGTCGTTAGCCAGTGTGTGCACTGCTTTTTTCCTCTTTCTCCATATATGTTGTTGCAAGCAACACCTTTGCGGTTGTGGTGTGCGTTCTTCCAGTCCGAGTTCTGTACTGTAATCACTAGATCCAACTGCCTTCCATGCATTCATAAGGTACCAGAACTGCTTGTCTTCTGTTTGCACGTTTTGCATCCTAAAGAAGTGCAGTATTATAGAATCAGAAATGCTGACAGAAGACTCATTATACTCGTGTGGTGTACGCATTTTAAGGTGAAACACATATTTTTGTCCTTTTGTAACTCACCCGCCCTTGGATCTAGGAACCTGAACATTTGCATGCATACCCTTTTGTGGTAGGATCTGATAGCCTGACAAATCTGGTAAATTCAGGTTTAGTTGTTTTTGAGTTACAGGGTGAAAAAATTCCTGAAATCTTTTTTTAAAACACTTTTTCTGCTCGCATGTAACTAATAAATGACTGAGATCCGAAGCCAGGAACTTTCAGGTGCATTAGATTGTATTCCAAGGATGGGGCTTGTGGTATGTCGGGAACAAAAAATTGTAAACAAAAAAGCTATTAGCAAAATAGACCGCTGCCAGTGTCATGCCAGATCAGTTCCCCCTGAGGGATTGTTACCTGGATAAAGTTTGCACAAGTGCAATTGTGCAGCGGCATCCCAACTGTAACCTCTGGAAGATCGGTTCCTTCTCTCACTTCATTCTCTGTCAGATGATTGAAAGTACTTAAAATATATCTATTTTGTTTAAACAGAATTTCAGTTTCTGATCTCTTTAATCAAAACAATACTTCAAGCTGGCTCGTCTGCACAGCAACAGTGCTACCACTCACAATGTTGGTGACCCAGGATCACGAGTGATTCCAGGTAATTGGTAGAGATGTGCAAAGTTGAGAAACTGTCACTTCGACAGAACTTTGTGAAGCTGGCCAACTTCGTGAAGTTCGAAGTGCCGACATCACAATGTTTTTTGCCAGGTGAAGAGACACTTTTTTCCACAAAGTGACCAAACTTGGCTTGCAAAATTGTTACTTCACAGAAAAAAAGTGTCACTTTGTGTGGAAAAAACATTGCGAAGTTGGTGAAATCAAAGTTGATGATGCCAATAGGAACGTTACGAAGCTGAAGTTTTGCAACTTCACGACAACTTCACCGATGAAGTTTAACTTTGCTGCATCTCTAGTCATCAAGGCAGTCGGGGCGGGGGGGGGCTGGATTGAGCATCCTAGAGGCTGTTCTCCTCCTCCCGGTAGGGAAGGTTGTAACCTTCACTGCAACACAGCCACTTGGGTGTCCACATGTTGCAGTGCAGCAAGAGGAACAAAGACATGGGATGATGCAGAGACAGACACCAATGAACTGACATGTGCAGTATGCATACGTCAGTGTGCCATTCCATGGTCATCTTGGGATGGCAGGAGAAAGCAGAAAATGGGCCCTGACAGTTGGAGCGAGCAGTCCCGGTATATCCGGTCCCCTCAACCTTGATACAGCTCTCCAAAGGACCATGAGTATTCTGTTGAGGGGTGGCCCCTCCCTACCCCCAACCAAGCCAGAGGGGCTAGCCATGGCACTAAGTTGGCCTAAGGGAGCTGCTGAGGTAAGTGACAGTGAGGTGGCCCAGGTTCCAGAGCAGGAAGGGTGCATAAACAAAAATAAATAAGTAAAAACTCCGAAGTGCTCACTGAGGAGCCTTACCAGATTCCTCCTTAATTGCTTGTTTAACTTCCAGGATCAGTGGCACGTGATGAGGGGAGCATGTGTCAGTTGCTTACATGGCCTTTCCATCAGTGGCAATCATGTCTGTTTCCCCAAATTTAATCCTGTAAGTAAGAAATTAATGGGCTTTAGAAAACAAATGAACACACAATGCTAAACTCTCTTGCTTTCCAACAACTCTTCTTTCTCTACTTTGTCCATTCTTGATACCCCCCCCCCAGCTTCTTTTGAGTTTTTATGACATCATTTTAGTTCCTCAAAAATCAACAGAACTGGGTCCGGATTGCATGCATAGTTAGGTGTGTTAGCTGGTGAGGGGTGGCATTCTGTGAATGGAAATATAAAACAGTAGATGAAGTGTGGGAGTGAGTGCATCGCATGTAGAGCAGGACGGGAGAAGTAGTGTGTGTGTAAACTGTAGGTATGTGTGGCAGCAGATGAGGGCTAGAAGTGTGTCTAAGGTTACATGCAGCAGCAGGCGAGGGGTGGGAGTATGCGCTTTAGGACACTGTGTATATGAAAAGCACTATTAAAATTAGAATTCTTCTTAACTTTCATAGACGATAACTGAGGGGCTGCATATCTGCTACAATAATCTGGACCAAGCGGAAACCTTGACATGATCATCATTGCCTCTGAAGTATAGTTGAATGCTAATAAAGCCCTGTAAGAGAAATCAGTGTTGGAATGGCAGTTTATTAGCTTTAGGAGCCAAGGTGCCCAGGAGGGCTTTGTTATTAAACTGTGCACACCATCCCATTATAAGGAAAGGGTAGTGTGGAGTGCATTAGTGGGCTTACTATACAGCAAGCCCCTGAGGGACCCCATATTTCGACAATGGGAAAAAGTTGTCATGTGCTGTTTAACTTTCCTCAGTCTGAGAGAAGCTGGAAAGAATACAGTATCCATATTTAGAACAAAACAGATGTTCATTTTTTTTTTTTTTTTTCAAATATAAACTCACTGTTAACTGCTCCATAGCTAGTACTGGCTCACTACTGCTGAACCCTTTCCATGATTCAGGCCTGTCTCATGTTTCTGTCTGAGTCCTAACCACCCTCATCCAACCTTTTGGTGAACTGCTGTCTCAAAGCAGAGGAAAGCAAAGCCTGGGAAAATCAGTCCCCACCCTCCCAGCTGGAACTGCCATGTAGAAAAAGAGAAAATTGGAGCAGATGTGGAATTCCCTGAGTCAGCCATCTCAGAGAAGAAAGCTCTGAAGTACTAACCACCCTTCCCTAACCCTCATCAAGCTCCTGAATGGACTGGCCAGTAAAAACCAAGCCTGGGAAAGCCTGTTTCCAACCGCCCAGCTGGAACTAAGAGGGAGGAAGTGGGGGTAACTGCAGAGATTTGAATTTAGTACTTCTAATGAAATTTTGAAAAACTCCAAGATAAAAACCAAAAAAACATTTCAAACAGCCGTGTCAGTTTAACGTTAACTGCCACACATCCATGCCAGCATAGTAATCTGACTCTGATTGCAATGCCAGTGCCCACCAGCTCTTCATGTCCCAAACTGCCTACGGTATGCATGGTTTTAAGGAGCTGATCAAGACAGTTTGGAAGTTGTAAATGCAAAAATGGATATGTGTTGAATATTCCATTTTGTAAAAATGAAAATAAAATGAAATGCAAGCTTTGTTTGATATCATGCCTTCAGTACCATTATTTCACAAGACCCATAGGGGTTACAAAACACCCCCACCCTGCCACATTTTATACCCTGTGAAATCCTTTTTCCAATAGTTTGTGGGGGTTGGAACTCCCATCATATGGGATGTTGAAGGGATTTTGGCTGCAATCACTGGTTACCCCTCAATGGTGCCACTAGCATTTTGGGCTGGAGGGTGTAAGTAATCAATATTAATGCTTGAACCCCCCAACCCCCAAAATGGGGTATTCAGTACTCAAGACAGAATACAAAGCCAGTTTCATTACTGGGGTATTCAGTACTGGAAAAAACAACAAAACAAATTTAAAACAGTAAAAGAAAACCTGTAGCCCTCCCCAGGTGGTCTTGGCTGTCCCTATGGCCACCCACTCACCTCCCCAGTCATTTCCTGTCCTCCACTCCCCTCTTCTCACACTGAGCTGGTCAAAAATATGCTGCCAGGCTCTTGGCATGGTTTGAGGATCTGACAGTGTCTTTTAACTGCATCCCCCTCTCTAGCCCAACCCCCTGGCCCCCAAGGGTCAGCTATGACAAGTGGGCTACTCTCCTGATACCTTATCAATGATTTGGGAGGGCCAACAATTGTCAACATTTGCCAGTTGGTCCACCTCCAAAAGCCCCAGCACACCTTGGCAGTCATTCATCTAACTAGCAATGCACGGTGCACATGCCCAGGAGGAAAGAAGGGGTTGGGCATCCGCATCTTTGATGACACTAGCACAAAATCATGAGTGACATGGACTGGTCCTTTCTCTCTGGGCACACGTGCAGAGCGCTGCTACAGTCAGATAACTGACTGGCTAACTAACTGCAGCAAAGGTGCACAGTGGGCTAGGCAAGGGGAACTAACTGTGCAGCCAAATTTTGGCTTTATTTGCCACCCAAATCATGGAGTAAAGTCAGGAGGGTGGCCCGTTTGTTAAATAATTGGCCCTTAGGGACTGAGAGATTGGACTAGGAAGGTGATGAGTAAAAAAAAAATGCTGGCACAATGCCATGAGCCTGGCCACATTTAAAATAAATATGAAGAATCTTTGTGTGGAAAGATGTGTGGGGTGAAGGTGAGAGATGACGGAGTTGGGGAGAGGTTGACTGTTGGTCTACTACAGTATGTAATCTGCGCCATCTTGGCCAGGCCACCCTTACAAAAGATACGCAAGTCAGCCTTCTCCTGTGGCACCAGTGGAGCATATCTTGCTCCTATGCTGGAGACCTGGGTTAAACGTCACACGGCAAACCCAACTGACATCACTGGGCCAGTGAAATCATGGAGGTGCAACTGAGGCTGCATGCCAGGATTCTGGGAGGGGAGGGTTCACCCTTCCCCTGTTGCAACTTAAGAATCTCCTCTGGGATGGGCTTGGTAGAAACGTAGAAACATAGAAACATAGAGTTTGACAGCAGATAAGGACCACTTGGCCCACCCAGTCTGCCCATTCCCTACCTATTGGATAAGCTGCAGATTCTAGTTAACCAACAGCCTACTTCCTGCAACCCCCACTATAATTGCCTTATGTCTGTCCCATGCATGTTTGAATTCCCCCACTGTTTTAGACCCCACAACCTCCCCAGGAAGGCGGTTCCATGTGTCCAGCACTCTCTCTGTGAAAAAGAATTTCCTCACATTACCCCAGAGCCGTCCCACCTCTAACTTTAAATTGTGTCCCCTTGTTCTTACACATCTCTTTTTCTGAAAGATGCTACCCTCCTGGACTTTGTTGATTCCCTTGAGGTACTTAAAAGTTTCTATCATATCCCCCCGTCCCTCCTTTCATCAAGGGTATACATATTAAGCTCTCTCAGTCTCTCTTCATATGGTTTCTGTTGTAGACCATGCACCATTTTAGTTGCCCTCCTCTGGACTGCTTCCATCCTGTCTATGTCCTTGTGTAGATGAGGTCTCCAAAACTGCACGCAGTACTCCAGATGGGGTCTCACTAATTGTCTGTACAGAGGGATAACCACTTCTCTTTTTCTACTTGTGATGCCCCTCCCTATGCATCCCAGTATCCCCCTGGCTCTCCTTAGTGACTTCTCACATTGCTTACCCACCTTTAGGTCATCTGATATGACTACACCCAGATCCCTTTCCATTATTGTTGTCATTAGTACCTCCCCTGCTATTGTGTACTCTTCTCCTGGTTTTTTTTATCCAAGGTGCATTACTTTGCACTTCTTTGCATTGAATCTAAGTTGCCATATGTCTGACCATTCCTCCAACCTTGCCAAGTCCCTTCTCATCCTTTCTACCCTCCCCTTGTGTATCAACTCTGTTACAGATCTTTGTATCATCTGCAAAGAGGCATACCTTTCCCTCCAGACCCTCTGCAGTGTCACCTATAAAGACGTTAAAGAGGACTGGACCCAGTACTGAGCCCTGAGGTACTCCACTAGTAACCCCCCTTTCTTCAGAATGTGTTCCATTCACTATTATCTTCTGTGTCCTGTTGTACAGCCAGTTTGCTACCCAGGCTACCACCCTGGGACCCACTCCCAGGCTGGCTAACTTGATTATTAATCTTTTGTGGGAGACTGTGTCAAATGCCTTGCTAAAGTCTAGGTAGGCCATATCCACAGCCCCTCCCTGGTCTATTACTTTGTCACCCAGTCAAAGAAATCGATTAGATTCGTCTGACATGACCTTCCTGCTGTGAATCCATGCTGATTTGGGCCCTGTGCCCCGCTGGCTTGGTGGAGGGCCTTATTGTCATGGATCACCATATGAAATTGACCCCCCCCCCAGAGATTAGGTGCAGCATGGGTGAGTCTACTACCGGGACCTGGGAGGGCTCTAAAGGGAAAAAACTGTTGAACACACTGTGTGCGACATTCCTGGTTCTCACTTGGGCTTGTACTTTGCTCATGCTGCACCTCTTCTGCCCCATGGACACACTTCTTTGGGCAGTGGGTGGGCCAGGGTGGTGGAATCAGAAGGGGAGACTGAGGACTTAGGGCAAGATGTAACAGCAGGTAGTAGCTGATAGACCCGACGACAGATGGAGGTAAGTAGGAGGTAAGGTGTAACAGGGCAGAATAAAAAAAATGAAATAAAACGATACTGTAGCTAGCCACCAGCAATCAATCAATCAATCTTTCTTTATTGTTCAGCAAAGCTATCACAACATACTAATTATAAACACAAATCATGTTAAAACAGGTATTCTGTAGTCATACAATTGACTGCTTGTGGACATTTATAAAAATCTGGTAAAATATAAAAACCTTTCATTTGGGAATTTGTCAGTTTAAATTTTAAAAGACTATTGTCAGCAAAAACTTAGCTACATTTTTTAGTACAGTTTTCTTGGAGCAAGTGAAAAGGTATTCAATAATCTCATCTGATGGGAGGTTAAGGCCACTAAGTATGGACCCCAACCATTTCCTTCTGTTTTGTTCAAAGACAGGGCATAATAAGACAACATGTTTCAAATCATCTTTAGAAGGGGTAGAAGGCTGCACAAAGACGGAGGTAACTGACTTCAGGGGGGCGGATTTTAAGGAAATGGGAAGGATCCTTAAGGAGCATTTGGATGTGATTGGGTCAGACATGGATGCTGATAGTAGGTGGGAAATCATCAAGACAGGGGTGCAGGATGCTACCAGCACCAGTGCAAGAGTAAGACGAAAATGCGGTAGGGCCCAAAAACCCTGCTGGTGGACCAGGGAGGTCCAGGAGGTGGTGCGGGGAAAGAAGGCAGCCTATAGGCAATTCAAGTGCTCAAGGAGTGAAAGGGATCGAGGGGAGTATGACCTGATGGCTAGAAGGGCCACTAGGGTGGTGAGGGTGGCTAAGGCAACGAAGGAGCAGAACCTGGCCAGGAAAATTAGGAGAGAGAACAAGGGGTTCTTTAGATACATTGGAGAAAAACGAAGAGTGAAGTGGCAGATTAGCAGGATTAAAACAGGGGAGAGATGGGCACAAAACCCAGGGGAGCAGGCTGAGGTACTAAATGAGTACTTCACCTCAGTTTTCACCAAGGAAAATGGGGTGCTGCATCATACATGGGAGGAGACAGTGATACTGAGGAGGGGGGGACCCTTACTTATCGGCGGGTCTGGAGAGAGGGGGAGGCATCACTGGCAGAAGGGGGGAAGGCTAAGCAGGGAGAAGAGGTAGCGGAAGTGGAAATCACAGCAGAGAGAGTGAGGGAAGCCCTCAGGTCCCTTAAGATGGAGAAAGCACTGGGGCCGGATAAATTACATCCCAGAGCGCTGAAGGAACTTGCGGATGTCCTGGTGAAACCCCTGGTGGAGCTTTTCACCATCTCTCTGAGGACAGGGTGGGTGCTCCAGGACTGGAAGGTGGCGCATATAGTGCCTATCCACAAGGAGGGATCAAGGGAGGTGACAGGGAACTACAAGCCTGTCAGCCTGATATCGGTGGTGGGCAAGGTGATGGAGGGCATTGTCAAGGAGAGGCTTGGGGGACCTGGAAAAGTCAGGGTGCCTGGACGATAGACAGCATGGATTCATCCCGGGGAAATCATGTCAGACAAACCTTGTGGAGTTCTATGACTGGGTGACGAGTGCCTTGGACCTGGGTAGACCAGTGGACATCCTCTTTCTAGACTTCAGCAAGGCCTTTGACTCTGTTCCTCAAGAGGGCCTGTTGGATAAGCTGGGAGAAATGGGGATGGGGAACCAGATGATCAGATGGATAGGCAATTGGCTCCAGGACCAGACCCAGAGGGTCGTAGTTGATGGGATAGTCTCATCCCCAAGGAGGGTCATTAGTGGGATCCCACAGGGATCAGTCCTTGGGCCCCTCCTGTTCAACGCCTACATCTCTGACATAAGGACAAGTATCAGGAGTGAGATGAGTCTCTTTGCGGATGACTCAAAACTGGGGGTGGTGGTGGATGGGGAGGAGGGGAGGGTGGCCCTACAGGGAGACCTGGAGGTTCTGGAAAGATGGTCTAGAAAGTGGAAACTGAGGTTCAATGCAGGGAAATGCAAGGTACTGCACCTGGGGGCCAGAAACCTGGGCCAAGTGTACACCCTGGGGGAATGCTACAAGTCTTGATGGCTGAGAGGGACCTGGGGGTGGTGGTGGATGTCAAGATGAACAACTCAGAGATTTGTAGGAGGGCAGCAGCCAAGGCCAACAGGATGCTGGGATGCATTGCTAGGGGATCACCTCCAGAAGGAGGGAAGTGATACTCCCTCTGTATAGCTGCTTGGTGAGGCCGCATCTTGAGTACTGCGTGCAGTTTTGGAGGCCACACTTAAAGAGGGAAATTACACTCCTGGAGACGGTCCAGAGGAGGGCAACCAAAATGATTTGGGGCTTGGGGGACAGGACCTATAAGGAAAGGCTCGAAGAGCTAAATACAGTATGAACACATTGGAAGAGAGAAGGGACCGGGACTGATAGAGGTCTTCAGGTACATAAAAGGGGTAAATAGGGGAGGAGCAGTCAGGGTGCTTTGAAGGAAGGAGGAGGGGGCCACTAGAGGGCATGGGTGGAAGCTGGAGGGGGGAAGATTCAGGGGAGAAAGGAAGTGGTGCTACTTCACTGAGTGGGTGGTGGAGCCATGGAATGTGCTGCCTAGGGGGCTGGTGGAGGCAGAGACGGTGGAGGGGTTCAAGAGGGGTGGGACAGGTACAGGAGAAGGCTTCTGGAAGCTAAATCCAGTGCAGCGAGAATATCCAGAACTGGGAAGGGAGAAGCCAGAGAAGGCGAGGGGGGCAGCAAGGTCAGCTCTCAGGGTGGGGGCTGACCAAACAAGCAGATGCGAAAGACCATTAGGCCTATTCTGCTGGCATTTTACTATGTTAGTAAGGTTTGCCACATTTACAGAAAGGAGTCATAACATTGTTTCTTTTTTGTCTATATAGAATGAACTGAGCATTGTAACTTTCAGTTTTAAATCTTGAGTAAGCTCTGCTAATTTTGGGGCAAGTTAAATGTGATAAATATGGCTCAAAACCCCAAAGACTTTTGAATTGTTTGTAGTCATTATGCAATTTGGACTGAGCCAATTTAGAAAATGTTTGATTTAAATCCAGATCTCGTATTCTGTGTTTGACTGTGAAAGCAATCTCATCCCAAGATTTTATATATATATACATATCATAAATAATATGTCCCAAACCCAGAGGAAAAATAGTTTTCCTAATTAGCTGTGTAAAATGGTGTACAAAACCCAAGTTTTCCATCTTAATTTCTTCCTCAAGACACTTTCTAGGAAATCGATAGTCCGGAAGTGAGAAGGTTTTAAGTAAAAACAAAATTTGTCTTTCCTTTATTAAGGAGCTCAGAGAGTATTGACCAAGTTCCAATTTAAGGATACAATTGGGGGTGCCTGGTGGTAGCATAAGAATATAACGGTATAATTTGTTAAGTAAGGTTTATAATGGGTTAATATTAGAAAACCCTCATACTTCTCCTCCATGTATTATACTAGTTTTAATTTTAGTATTAAGTACCCTTAGAATCCCTTTTACTGAGGTCTTCCCCGTTTTGGCATGGAATATTTTGAATGCATTCACAGCCCACATTATCTTATTTTTAGTATATTCTATGTGCGTATTCCAATTTCGATTGTAAGAAAAACGTACGCCCAAATAGTCATAAGTTTTCAGTATCTCTAATTTCTCACCATTTATTTCAAATTTAGGTTCATGTCTGGGAGAGTTTCCAAAAATCAAGATTTTGGTTTTATTTAAATTTACGTTAAGGTTTCTCTCTCTGCAGAAGCTATCAAAATGTTTCATTTTTCTCTTAAGTCTCAATGCAGAGGCAGATAATAAAACCAAGTCATCTGCATATGCTAGACAATCAATTCTACTTTCATTCATTTTTGGCGCATGAAATTCTGTGTTTTTAATTTCAAGTAGGATAGAGTTTATACATATATTAAAGAGAGTGAGTGGGTGCTAGAATGCAACCTTGTCTAACTCCAATATTTGTCCGAAATACCTCTGTAGTATTGCCGTATTGATTATATTGGATCTTTGCCCATGTATGTTCATATAGTCTTATGATAATGTCCAAAAGCGTCTTCTCAAGTCCTAATTTTTCCAATGTGGTCCAGAGAATTTTCCTACTGATACTATCAAAGGCTGTTGAAAAGTCCACAAAACAGCAATATAATTTTGATTTCCAAATGTTTGTATATTTCCATGCTAGATGGTGTAGAACATAGCAATGGTGGATTGTGGACCTTTTTCTTCTAAATCCATTTTGGGCCTCATCCAGGATTGAGTTCTCGTCTAACCATGTTAGTAATCTACCGAGTTTGATTTTAGAGAAAACCTTTTGAGACACATCTATAAGACTAATGGGTCTATACACCCCAGGGTCCTTTACATTACTCTTTTTAAAGATCGGGAATATAATGCTGCCAGCCCAGCTCTCGGGGAATTTTAAATTCTGAACAAATCCATTAAACAAAAAAATGGAGTCCACCATTCTTTAAATGACTTGTAAACATCTCCAATAATTTTATCAGGCCTGGGTGCTTTATTAGATTTTAAGGAATTAAGGGAGTTAGAAATGTCCAGTTCTGTAATCACAAATGGCTTTAGAAAATGTGCTTCATATCTTATGTTTATTTCCATTTCTTCTTCGCCTTTGGAGAAGTGTAGCTCATGAAAATAGTCAATCCAAATTTGTGGTATGATATGACATTCTATTTTCTCTTGGTATTTGTTGTATCCTTGTGCTACTATTTTCCAAAATTGTTTGCAATTTCTTTCAGTAACCGCTGATCTTAGTTTTTCCCATAGAAGAAAAGAGTTTTTATTTCTTTCTTCTTCTAAGACTTTCTTATAAATCTCCCTTTCTTTCCTTAAATTCTGATAATCCATTTTATTTGTATTTGTGTTCTTCCTGTGTTGTCTTAATATTTTGGAAAAGCTGGCTTTTGCTTTTTTACATCTTAGATTAAACCATGATTTGACATGATTTGGATGTTCTTTTTTAACTATATTATTTTTCCTACAGAAGGCACTCAGTTTTATTCGGGTATTTTCCCAGATGTCATAAATATTAGGGTTACAAAGGTTAGCCTTATCTTGGGAGGAGATTCCAGTTATTTCTCCAGAATAGAGTATTTCCTGCAATTGGTTTTGGTAGATTGGGTTCCATCTAATTCTTTTTTCATTTATGATTTCCACATATTCAATTGTATTCTCCTCCTCTTGAACTATTCCTATAAAACAGTTTCTATAGTGAGGGACAGGGGGAGATGAGAGGATTCTGGACGCTCAATAATTTTCCGGTTGATATGTTATTTTTAGTCCCTCCAAATTTGCCCATATCAGATCAGGAATAGAGGATCCCAGGGGGCCCCTGAAAGTTAATTTTCCCATAATGTCCCCATTGGTTCTACCATTTAGAATACAAAAATTCCTACTGGCAAGTGCTGTAAATAATTCTCTGCCCCTATGATTAGATCGTTTTTCCAGTGTTGATCTTGATGAGGATAGTCTGAGGTTAATTACTTCCATAGCATCTGTTAAAGTTGAATATGAACTCTCTGAGATTCCTCCTTTAATTCTTGCATTAAAATCTCCCAGAATGAAAACAGGCCAATTTCCTTCTGTTTCACTAATAGCATTTAGTTGTAGTTTGAGATTCAAAATGTAGTAGGAATCCTCTATTTCCATAGAATTGGGCCCTGGAAGAAAGTAGACATTACACAGTATTATTTTAGAAACATAGAAACATAGAAGTTGATGGCAGATAAGGACCTCAAGGCCCATCCAGTCTGCCCATTTCTTTTTCTACCTTATAAATGTGCCATTGGCCTTTGCTCTGTCAGTGACCTATCTATTCATAGTCATTTGTATTGCTCCCTTATGCCTATCCCATGCCTGTTTGAAGCCCTGCACTGTATTCATAGCCACCACTTCTTGTGGTAAGCCATTCCATGCATCCACCACCCTTTCTGTGAAAAGAATTTCCTCACATTCCCCTTAATCGGCCTCCTCTAATCTCATGCTGTGTCCTCTTGTCCTGCTATTTTTCTTATATTTAAACATGTTAGACTCTTTCACCTTGTTTATGCCCTTAAGGTGTTTGAATGCCTCGATCATATCACTCTCTCCTCCTTTGCTCAAGGGTATACATATTGAGCTCCGTTAATCTGTCCTCATATGTCTTCTGATGCAGTCCCTGCACCATTTTGGTTGCCCTTCTCTGGACTGCCTCAATTTGGTTAATGTCCTTGTGAAGGTGTGGCCTCCAATACTGCAGCAGTACTCCAGATGGGGCCTAACCAATGTCTTGTACAGAGGATTATTACCTCCTCTACGACTTGTGATACCCCTACTAATACACCCTAACACCCCCTAGCCTTACCTACTGCTTAGAGGTCTGCTTGGATGATTTTAGGTCATCAGTGATGATGATGCCCAAGTCTCTTTCTTCCTTTGTGACTGCTAGCAACTCCTCCCAGCCTATAAGTGGCTTCAGGGTTTCTCTTCCCTATGTGCATGATTTTGCACTTCTTTGCATTAAATCCCAGTTGCCACTCTTCTGACCATTCTGCTAGTTTATCCAGATCTCTCTCATTCTGCCCACCCCATCTGGCTCATCTACTCTGTTGCAGATCTTGTGTCATCTGCAAACAGACAAACTCTTACCCTCTAGTCCATCTGCAAGGTCACTAATGAAGATGTTGAATAGGACTGGCCCCAGGACTGATCCCTGAGGTACCCACTTGTGACTTGCATCTCTTCTGACTGTATACCATTTACCACCACTCTCTGTTTTCTGCCAGTCAACCAGTTTGCCACCCAGTTGACCAACTTACGACCACCGAGCCTACCCAGCTTATTTATCAATCTTCTATGTGAACAGTGCCAAAAGCTTTGCTGAAGTCAAGGTAGGCGACATCAACTGCTCCCCTTGGTCCACCACTCTGGTTACCCAGTCAAAGAAATCTATGAGATTAGTTTGACAGGACCTTCCTTTGTAAACCCATGCTGTCTTGGATCCTGTGCCCTATGGATTCCAGGTGTTGCACTATCCTTTCCTTAAGGAGTGCCTCCATAATCTTGCCCACTACTGAGGTAAGACTGACCGGTCTGTAGTTCCCCGCCTCCCTGCTACCACTCTTGTGGAGCGGGATCACATGAGCCCTTCTCCAGTCTTCTGGGACCTCTCCTGTGCTCAGAGACTCACTAAACAATTCTGCTAATGGCTCTGCTAGTTCCTCCTTTAGCTCCTTAAGTACCCTGGGATGTATGCCATCAGGTCCCATTGCCTTATCCACTCTGAGCTTAGCAAGCTCTTGTAGGACCTTTTTTGTGAAGGGAGTAGTGCTCACCTCCCTCCCCCCTGTGTCCATGATGCTGAGCTGTGGGCCCTGCCCTACCTTCTCTTCAGTAAATACTGAGCAAAAGTATCTATTTAGGATAGATGCCTTTACAGGGTCCTCCTCCTCACATGCTCCCTTTTCTCCATTAAGCTTAGCAATACCCCCTCTGGACTTTCTCCTTTCACTAATGTATCTATAGAAAGTCTTGACACCTTCTTTTACTGTTCGTGCTAGTGTTTCCTCTGTTTGGGACTTTGCCTGCCTTACCTGCATCCCTTAGGGCAGTTTGGTATGCCTCCCTATCTTCATCCCGCTGTGTTCCCTTATATTTCCTGAAGGCCAGCCTTTTGGCTCTGACCTTTTCTGCTACTGTATTTGAGAACCAAAGTGGTTTCCTTCTTCTTTTGCACTTCCTTTTCTGTCTAACACAATGGGATGTTGCTTCAAGTATTGCATCCTTAATGCTTGCCCACTTTGCCTGTACCCCTCACCTGTGTTTCTTTTTGCCAGGGCTAGCTTAACTCTGTTGGCCATCTTATCAAAGTCAGCTCCTCTGAAGTCCCATATTTTTGCCTTGGAATGGGATGATTTAGATGTAGTAGCCAAATTGAACCATACCATGTGATGGTCACTGGCCCCCAGGAGACCTTCTACCTGGAGATCTGTGATCCCTACTTTGTTAGTCAGTACTAGATCTAGGATAGCCCTGTCTCTTGTGGGTTGCTGTACCAGTTGTTTGAGGCCCTCCCCCTGCAGGAAATCCACTATGAGTCTAGTTCTGGCAGATGTTCCTGCTGGTATTGACCAATCTGTATCTGGCATGTTGAAGTCTCCCATTATCAGAACCTCCCCTTTAGCTGTCATGTTTTGTATATCTTCTAACAATAATGTGTCTATGTCCTCCCTCTGGTCTGGGGACCTGTAGACAACCCCAGTTCTTATGGCTGTCCCATTTCCTGTTTCCAGGGTGACCCACAGTTCTTCTGGCTCCTTATGTGTATTCTGAATTTCTGTAGCTTTGATACTTTCATTAACATACAGGGCCACTCCTCCCCCCCTTTTTGCACCTCGGTCTCTTCTGAACAATACATAGCCAGGTGCTGAAGTCTCCCAAGTGTGGTTACTGGTAAACCACGTCTCACTAATTGCTACTATGTCCAGTTTAGCCTCTGACATTATTGCCTGCAGGTCTGGGATCTTATTTCCCAGGCTGTGAGCATTGTGTACATGATTTTCCATTGGCCAGATTTTGGTGTGTTAGTTGTTGGGTGAAGTTTGGCATTACCCCTGTGCATCTGTGGGGAGACAAACCTTTTTCTTACCTGGTGATGCAAATGAGCGGCAAACACTGAATTCCTCTTTGATCACTAGCTGAGGGGAGGGGTGTTCTTCCCATTCGACGTATGGGGTGCTGCACCCCTCTCCCCATTTGCTAGTTTAAATATTCTGCAAAGACATCAAACTTCTGCCCCAATGCACTGACTCCCTCTTTAGTCAGATGCAGTCCATCAAATTTAAAGAACTTTCGCTCCCAGAACTGTTGCCAGTTCCCTACAAATCTGTGTCCTTTTTCCTGGCACCAGTCCTTGAGCCACGTGTTTAGCTCCCCTGTCTCCCCTTCTCTGACCTTCTGTCCATTTGCTCCCTCTCCCAGACTGGCAGGATCTCAGAAGGAGATGCCAGACAGAAATAGATGATAGTTTGTCACCCAGCCTAGTCAGGTGTTCCTTGGTCTCACAACTGACCGGCTGGCGAGATCATTAGTCCCTATGTGTACTAGGACATCAATGTTTTCTCCTGCTTTGTGAACAATTTTAGCAATGCGGTCAGTGTCTCTCCATGCTGATGTACCTGGGAGACATCTGACCATCACCCCTAGCTGGAGATGGGTATCAACTCCCGAATCATGGAGTCTCCTATGATCAGAAGTTTTTGCATTTCCTTTGTGCTTGTTTAGTTTTGGTTCCTGATTTGGGTGAGTTTTGTTGTACTGGCTCCTGTGCATGATGTCCTGCTCTGCAGTGTCTTCTGCCTCTTTATTTGATTTCAGAGATGAGGCAGATACCTGTTTGTAGTGTTTATATGTTTTTTGGAGGCAATGTGATGGAGAGCAGAGAGTGATGGGGCACCTGATTTGATCCTCCTAACCACCTGCCAACCTCCTGGACCAACTACCCTCTGCGGTTGAGGTTTTTAGTTGGATGCTGGGGAAATGGCGGGTGGTTCTTATCATGTATTTCCTCTTCAATATGAAATTTGAGGCGTGCAATCTCTGCCCATGCTGCCCGGAGCTGAGCCCTAAGATCTCCAAAGGCCCAGCATGTAGGACAGTGTCCTAAATCCTGTAAGACTGTCCTTCTGAAAATTGTTCCACAGTACCTGCAGTTAATGAAATCCATTCCAAATAAGTTGCTGGGTTTGTAACCTAGTCAGAGTAATTAGAAGGAAAAACAAAGGAAAAAAATGCAAGTAATGATTTAATTGTGCTTTGTTTAACTTGTTATAACAAGTTAAATTACTAGTGCCCCTGTAAATGAGATCACCTTGTGGAGGCCCCACTGATCAGCCCTTCCTGCTCTGCCACAGGAAATGTCACAACTGTGGTACCCTATAAAAGGAGTGTAGCGTGGGGTGGTTGTGGATGGGGGAGGGTGGCTGGGCCCTTCCCCTGCCTAAAAAGAAGAACCACGGATGAAAGAACAAGGAGGTAAGAGCAGAAACAATCAGTCAACAACAAATGCAGTAACCCTGAAAGCTTATCCTAATGTTAGATAAAACTGTAAAACCTGTGAAGCACCACAATAATTTCAGAGAAGATATACCCTGTAAGAAACACTTTGCTCCAGAGAAAAATAAAGCAGTAACAGAAGATATACCTTGCAAAAGACAATTTGAATCAGAAGATTACAGCAGTAATCTGTTAGCACACACCTGTAGGCACACCTTGTAATAATGCAGAAGAAGGTATACCAGCAACAACAATTTGAATCAGAGAAAAAATAAAGCAATGAAATGTTAGCAACAAACAGTAGCAATCCCTGTGAGTAGAAAATAAAAACACCACCACACAGTAAATCTGCTTAGCCAAACTAAGTCTTAATCCTTCTCCCTTGCCATGGTAAGTTTCTCTACTCTGCCTTTCAAGCAGTCTTAGAAGGAAAGAGCTCAGGTGAAGCTAGGTGCCTTGGCCAGCAAACCAAGTCTTTTCTGAGAATCCTTTGAAAGTTCAAGGGCCAAAATATTATAGGTCTTAGGTGGTAGCTCTTTTATCTTCAGATTTAAGCCTGTTTTTACTAATAATATTAAGCCCCCCTTATATCCGCCAAATTTCTTGTCTCTAATTGCTGGAAAAATATACGGTGCATAGCCAGAAAGTCTAGGAGTGGCCTCTTTCCTACACCAAGTCTCTTGGAGGCCAATTATATCAAATGTTTCCAGGAAAATAACCACCTCAGGGTCTATAATTTTCAAATGTAGACCTTCAAGGTTCCATGACAAGATGGTTAGTTTCTTCTCTTTATTGCTATTCCCCCAGACAAGTGTATTAGGTTCTGACTGTCATTCTGGCTCCAAGTTTATTAGAGTTTCGAAGCCATTTTGATCCCTCCAATTCTCCAATTCTATAAGGGGATAGTCTGTCTCCTTATCAGATTTTCTGGTGGATTCTCTCCCATTTCTCTTCCTATTTCTTGTGGGTGAATAATGTATATGCCCAATTTATCTAAGCTTTCTGCCATGTCCAAAAGTATTTTAGCCTTTTCTGGGTTTTTAAAGGTGATGTCTATTTGACTAGAACTGGATTTATCTTTGTAAATTTTGATGTGATCTACCATGTTCCTAGATATTTTAGATCCAGAGATTCTTGAGAAAGGAGAGCAATTCCTCTCTAATACTAAAATCATAATCTTGCCTAACTGTCTCCCATCCAAATATTACCACTGTTCTACACAGCCAACTCTCATTTTGTTTTTTCCCATATTTATCAATTATTTAAGTTATCTTTGCTATTTCTCTTGCCTCATTCCTTTCCTTTTCTATCCTTTTTGGGTTTGTTCTCAGGGAAACTGTTTCAGTGGGATTAATAATGTTTTTAGCTGTCCTAGATCCACTATTGTCAGGTTTGTTTTCTAGACTAGTAATGTGTGGGACTAGGAGGTGTAACTTAATTTCAATTCCTTTTTCCTCCAGAGACATTTTTTTTATCCATGACAAGTTTGGCAGTTTTTTCAGTTTCACAGTATAACAAAACTGTATCATAGAAGTCCATATTTGGTGGCCTCATGATGAATATCTCTTCCTTCACTGATGATGGCATAATCTCCAACATGTGTAATACTCTCTCCTTTAAATCCACCCTAGTCTCTGTTGTGGGTCTTAAGATTCCTGCTATTTCAATCAGGTATTCCACTTCCCCCTCTATTAGCTTAATCTAAGATTCTATTGTCTGAGACAGATAGAGCTTGTTATCTTTGTCCATTCTGCTCACTGATGTTAACATCATAGAGCTAGAGACATCCTCATAGGTGAGATTGATCATCTCATTTGTATCTACTTTGTTTGTTTTTTTGCTTGGATTCTATTGTCTCCATTTCTACATTTCTACTATATTTTTTTGGAACTAGCACAGTTTTCCCTTTCTTTGCACCCTTACTATTATGTTCTATAGGCTTTACTTTCTTTTTGGTTGTTCTTTTTCCTTGCTTGCTTTTTCCATTTTTAAGTGCTGTATGAATCACCTTTTTAATTTTGTCTGTTGTTTTGTCTGTTGTTTTAATTTGACAGAAACAAAAACTGTTTTTATGTGAGTCAAAAGGTGGTGGCAATGAAAATTGGACCCCCTTATTCTCCATTTTTTTAGTTTTAGGTGACAGATTCCTCTCACTTGTATTCCCCTCCTGTATTCTCATGTCCTTATTAAGGTTTTGAATAAGCACCCGATTATAAAATATATCTGCCCTGATATTTGTCAGTTCTTCTTTCAAAACTGAGATAATCTCCAGTACAATTATGTCTGCATAATATCTGTTTTTAATTGTTTCCAAGATTTGTTTTGACAATGAAGAACGAGCTCTAAAATTTCCCCTATTATGAGAGTGTTCTTCCTTGTGATTAATGGAACTAATCTGAGGGGTATTTCTGATTTCCAAAATATTTAATTCAGGGCAGTGACTTTCTATGAGCATATCCCCATTTTGTTTAACCATGTTTTTAAGACCTTCTATAGTTGTACTTAATTCTTGAATGATCCCTTTCAGTTCCATATTTCCTTTGTTCCCTTTATGTGATGCATCCAAATTAGAAGGGTACAAAGAAGATCCTCAGACCTCAAACCAGTATTACTTATCGGTCTTGGGGTAAGATAATTATCCATGTTGGAGAAATTAAGGGAAGCATCGGGGGAGAAAGCTACAACCGAATGGTTTAAACTATTGTTACTGCTCCTATCCCCACTTCCTTTCTGAGAGAGGGATTCCCGTTCATAATTACTGAAGGAGATTTCTTCTGAATTGTTGAAGTGTTTTTAAGGGGAATGCTCATTATATACCCTTTCCGAAGAATGATAATCTTTTCCCAGTTTGCTAACCCCATTTATTTTTAGTGAGGTAGAACATTTTGGGGCAGAGAGGTACCTTGGGCCTCCTGTCTTATCAGCCTATATGTCTGTTATTGTCAATTGTTTCTTATTTGTACTACTATCAATATAATTTCAATCCTGATTTACAGAGGTATTTTTTAAATTACATGTAAATTCCAATGATTTAGAATGAGGACTGACTTTACTTTCCAACTTAACAGATGTTTTCCTTCTATTGTTACCTTTAATTTTCTGATCTTTATGGGTTCATTTCATTTTTGGGCCCTTTGTACCATAATGAAACACTACATTTCTTAACAATTTCAAATAAAGTTCGAGTTCAGTCTCCATCAATGGAGGTCTGTAATTTGATCAGTTCCAAACAAAGCAGTAGTCTGAAAATAAATTAGTCCAATAAAGAATCCAAGCTCTAGCTCCAACATATACCAGCATGGATCAAACGAAGACCACAGAAAGGACTTTGTAGATCTTTGTAATTTCTTTTGTAATAAGTCACTGAAGGTAGCAAAAATAACCTTGTCAAGAGTTAGAGCGTTGGACATACAGTGTCTTTGTATCCCCTTTAAACTGAGGCCATGTGATAGCAAACCATGTACAAGAGGAGAGTTCTTGTGCAGGGGTACCCCCGTCTTTTCAGCAATAAAAAGGGGTAAAAGAATAAAAAGAAGCTAAAAGGGCGAATAGGGTTAGTGGGAGTATCAATGTTCAATGCAGATTTCAGTGCAAGTTTTAGTACATATCAATATATGTAATAAACTTTTGTTTTTAGACCAAAATTTTCAATATATCTGAAAGGGAAATTACTTTCCTAAAGGCTTCACTGCTAGTTTAGAATTTAAGTCCTAAATGCTGACATATGTACTAAAGGTACTTAAGGTTCTAACCCTGCACTAGTTTTCGAAATTTATAGAGTGGAATACTCACTTTCCAAACAATTTTCAGACAGTTCACTCAATATCCAAAGTACCTTGTATATTCTTTCAGCTCTTCAGAATTCAGACAGCTTTAGCAGTGCTAATGTAATACCCTTGTGTCTGCTCCGTGTAATTTATTAGTAAAGAGATTCCAAAACGCTCACCTTCCACACACCATGATAAGATGGTGTGTTCAGAATATTTAATCGATTTAAGAGTTATTTTAAAAAGGAGAGCAAAACCCTCTCGTTTTAAGGGCAAAAGACAAAAAAAACCACTCTCAACACTAACGCAAGTCCATACACCGGTTGCGGGTTTTGTATTTGAAATATAAACAAGGGCAAATGCTGTGACTTGAACTTAAAGTGCGGATCTACACACAGCTATTAACTTCAGTCTCCATTGACTCAGTGACTGCACAATGCCGTATATGCGCAGTGCAGGACGCGACCTTTAACACCCAAATTGGAATGAGTTCAATGAATTCAATTTAATTCAATTAAGAAAACTTGTCAGATAGTCCGCTCACTCAAGTAATGGCTCGTGTAACAGCTGTAATTTAGACAAATAATTGCCAAAGATGGGACTCTTGGTGATTCCCTCCCTTAGTTAACTGATCAACAGCAATTCGGAACCTCTTTACTGGTAAATAATTATTTGATCGAATTAGCAAGTGTTTTAAAATTTAATTCAAAAGTGGGTATGAGGAGGGTTGATAAAGTTTCACTTAATTTAGCTCAGTTAGGTTCAACTGATTTCTTGGCTCATAGACTACAATATGCACAAGGCTTCTAAGAAAGCTGCCACATTCTGATACTTTTCCTAGCAATGTTAAGCATGTATCTATCTCTTTTTATAGCAATAAAACCATAAAATAATAATAATAAAAGTAGTAAAGGCTGAATTAGTTAATATGTGTCCCCACAAGCAGACAAATGTATCACCAACGTACATGCAGTACTAAATACAAAAAGTACCATAGAAAACAGCTAAAAATATAAGACAGTCAGACAATTTAAATAATTATCAAATCAGAACCTAGATACATCAAACCAGGCCAGAACCCTGTACTTTACCAGGACAAAGGCCTCTAGCTAACCAAACAACCGATATTTGTATTAGGTAGCGAATATCCAACAAAGAAAGCGCAAACTAATATAAAAGAATAGTAGTCTATGAAATATATAAAATATTCAGTAAGTGGCTTATAAATATTTTGGTCTTCCAACGGCCACAGTCTTCTCCACCATACAAAGCTGCAAAAGTTATTAACGAACATGGGAGAACATGAGAGGTTTCGGATACCGATGGAGTGAAGGTTCGTACAGTTGAAATCTGTAATTTCTAGATCTCCAGCACCTAAGTTTTGGAAATACAGAACTTATTGGGGGATACCGATCCTCTGGAGGACCACTCCAGCTGTCCCCTCCTCTGGTATTGCTCCCCTCCTGGACTTCAGATACTGGGGGAGAGAAAAGGGACTCCACAAGTAAGCCTGTATAAATCTACAGCACAAGCTGGCCCGGAAAGGCACCAGAATTAAGGCGCTACTGCCGCTTCTCACTGTTCTATGATTCTGCAGACTCTTAATACAAAATGAAGCTCTGTTCAGGCAACGGTGGCATACCTGCTATAGAGCAGTGGCAAGCGTTTCTGGTGCTCCTGCTGGAGTGCTCCTCCTCAGCCTCTCTAGTGTGCTGCCACGCAGTCTGATCTCTCTCAGCTCCTCCCAAGGCACACACTTTCCTTCACTGCTTGCTGGCTGAGGGTGCGGTCTGATGCTGAGCACAGCAATCCTGCAAAATGGGCTCTTAGCCACCAGCATGATGGCTGCTTAATCCTCAGAGCTTTCTCCAAACTGGGTAATATCTGCACTCTGGCACCACGATCCTGGGACACCGAGACCCCCCAGTGAATGTATTTGTTTGGGTAACCCTCCCTCTACCAGTCGGCATCTGTATTAAGTGGATTCCACTGCAATTTGCTTTAGTAGCAGTGCCAGTATCCATGAGGCACCCCGTGTGACTAGGCCGCATAGGCCCGACTACTGCTGTGGCTCGCCGCATATATTGATCTGCAACCAGACATACCAGGACTCATCATCATAGACGAAACCGTTGGAGCTCTGCTGGGTCTTTATTCTTGCCAGCTCTTCCCTCTTTTGCACTGCAGAGTTATGGCCACCCAGGGATCTCTGACCCAGCTGCTCCAAGGCGCCCAGTCCCCTACCCAGCCTACATCTGTGGGGGACTCGCTCCAGTATATTACAAGGATGTTGGATGCCTTATTGACTCATGTGGAGGACATTAATCTCTCCCTCTAGGGAATGGCTGCTGATGTGAGACAGTTGCAAGATTGTACGAATGTGTCTGAGCAGTGGGCGGACATTTTTGAGCAACAGCAACTTAAGCTCCAACAGCGACTCCAGCTACATGAAGAGACGGTTGCGGCCATGTGGGACAGGGTCGAGGACCAAGAGAACAGGGCCGGGCACAACAACCTGCAAATCATTGGGGTATCTGAAGGGGCAGAGGGGCAATCAATGGAATGATTCCTAAATGAAAGCATCCCCATTATGTTGGGTGATAGATGGAGAGGCCCAATGGACGTAGAAAGGCACATCGAGTGGCAGGCCGGCAGGACAAAAATGCTTCAACACCGAGACCAATTATCGTCTATTTCTTCCGCTATACTATCAAAGAACAGATCCTGACAGCTGCCAGAGACCTTGGAGAAGTTCATTGGCAGAAGTTCAATCTCCTTCTACTCGAGGACTTTGCTGGGAGACAGCAGCAAGAACGAGGTCTTTTGGTCCTTTGAAAAAATTTCTCTACCAACATAATTTTCAGTTAAAGTTTCAGGGACTTACCAGTTTGCTTGTATCTGAACAGGGCAGAGAATTCTTGGCTGATCACCCGGCTGATATCAAGAGGTGGCTTGGTAAATTTTGGCCTGATCTCCCTATTCCTACTACAGTTCCCAGAAGGCTCTGGGACACAAGCAGGGATGCAATCTCTAAAAGGAATCGAAGTGCAGGAAGCAAGGTTCAGAGGACAGTTATCTGGCTGGATGTGCTACATCTCTAAATGGTCCCCCTGTCTCGTCTGGCTCTTCGGAATGGAAGTCCCCAAACAATGCATCTGCCCCACAGCCCTAACTCATGGCAACCCCTTCCCTGTCTCCATGCCTATCTGGGATGACCCCCAGACAAAGGCAGCATGCTAGAAGTGGTAGTCAGTCAGCACAGGATCCCCGCATGGCTGCCCCTCCTGCTAAAGTCTCCAGAGAACACTGAGCGCACCTTCCTTCTCACACACAGTCCACCTCTCCTGAGCTCCTGGACATGGGAACCGATGTGATCACTGAATGGGCTGATTTCCCCGACTCCTCGCTAGTGGAAGCAGTGGATGCGTCGACTCCTGTGAGGCCAGGGCTAATTTCATATGCAGCTGCTGTTGCCGCTGAGGCTCCGAAAACTGCTGCATCTCCCCAGGTGGCCACCGGGCAGACTGAAGGACAGACTGGCTAATCCTTGGACACTTTTGTTATAAACGTCATATATGCTTACTCTTTTATCTCAGCAGCTGTTTTTTTTTTGCTTATTGTGTGCCCTGACCCCGGTGCTTAGTTGGGGAATGGGTCTAGTAGGGCGCTGAGGCACGGAATTGAGGAGGGATGCTTCTTCACCCCATTTTTCATCTCCTCAGCCCTGCAAGGCAAGGTTGTTCCCCTGTCCACTTTTGGAGAGTATTAGGTGGCTGTTTTATAACATACCTCCCGTCCTCTCTTTTTTGAGGCATCTGCCTATGTTTGTGTGATGTGCTGTACAACAGCCTCCTCCTACCCCCCTTGTTTTTTCCTCTGTGTGAGGAAGTGGGGAATAGGGGGTCTGGTTACCAGCAGATCTGTCCCCTACCTGGGTCTTGCTTGGTGGTGGGTATCTTTCTGGGGGCTCCTGCAGTTATCCCCTGCGGCCCCCCCATTGCATTCCACTGCAGGTGGTAGGCCTATGACTTTGCTGGTATGAGGGGTTACCTCCCCTCCCATTCCCCAGCCCTCTCCCGCATCCCTACCTTCCTTCCCTTGCTGTCCCCACCTCCCCTCCCCTCCTTCTCCCTTTCTCCCCTCCTGCTGTCCCAGTGCTCGACATTGTGAATGTTCCCAGTTCAGGAGGACTCGAACCCTGTTGGTTGCGAACACCTCCCTTTTTGGGCTTCCACAGCCTGCGTAGCTGAGGATAACTGTATACAGCTACCCTCTTTTGCTTTAAGCTCTGAACCCTTCAGTGCATTTGTGCTTGCTATAATTGCTATTTCATTGTTGTGTGCAGTGTGTAGACTTATTTCTGAGCAGGGCAGTTTTTTCGACCTTCGGTCAGTTTAATATTACTGTGTTACTTATATTTGCATATCTGGTTTTTGGATTGTTGGTATTTCTCTTCTCCTTTTGCAGCTCACTTGTCAGGTGTGTGTACTCCTCCTCCTCCAACTTTCTGAGCCTTTTCTTTCTTCTATTTGGTGCTACAGGTTTGTGCTTGGGGATACTAGGGGCTTGCACATGATCTGGGAGTACCCTTTTCTATCCAGGTCCTGCCTCCCCCTCTGGTCTGAGTAAGTACTGCCTTCAATCTTCTCTCCCTATTTTGGCGGATGACTATGGCAAATTCTAATACCTCGAGGGCAGTGTTGGTGTCTTGGAATGTTAAGGGTCTTAATCACCCTATAAAAAGCACGAAGGTGCTGCAACATCTCAGGTCTCTTCGCATGGACATTGCCCTGCTTCAAGAAACACATCTTCTCAACAGGTCAGTGCCCTGGTTGAAGAAATCATGGGTGGGGGCTGTTCATGCTAGTTCGGCATCCTCTAAAACTAAAGGGGTCGCTATTCTGATCTCGTTCCTCCCCTTGGGATGTAGAGGAATCCCAGCATGACTCGCAAGGTAGGTGGGTGTTGGAGAAACTTTCTTCCCTAGGTGGACGACTGATTGTTTGCAATGTGGATGCCCCTAATAATGACCACACCAAATTCTTTCCAGCAATCAGCCAGGCCCTTGCTTAGTTGTCTCCGGCAGGATCCCCTATTCCAATCCTAATCTGGGGTGATTTTAATCTGGTTTTGGACATTTTCTTGGATAAATCTAAACCAACTTCTCAGACTAGCCGAAAAGCTTTTATGGCATTGCAGAACATGCAGGAAGAGTGGGGGATGGCTGATGTCTGGAGAAGAGATAACCCCACTGGACGCGATTACACCTACTACTCCCCAGTACATTTCACTCACAGTCGAATAGATTTTTGGTTGGCTAATGTAGAAGCAGTCCAAGCCATCTCAAACAATAAAATTGGAAACATTTTAATTTCTGACCATGCTCCGGTTATGGCCACTTAGATCCCGGGAGGGCAGCAACCATTGGGAACTCGTTGGAGATGTAACCCTCTGCTCCTTAGAGACCCTGAATTCCATCGGGTGATATCCCAAACTGCGAAGGACTATTTTTCCCTTAACTCGGATTGTGGGGTCCCTCCAGGCGCCTTTTGGGAAGCCCTTAAGGCAGTGGTTAGAGGTCGTATTATTGTTTTTTTTGGCCTCTAAAAATAAAGCATGGCAAGCTACTCTGGCCAAACTGCAGGCCAAGTTAACTGCATTAGAGGGCCGCTTTAAATCCTTCAACCTCTCTTCCAGAGACACTTCTCTTGGGCGGCAGATTGTGGGCCTGAAATATCAGATCAATACCATCCTTCATCAAAAGGCAGAATGGCTCTTAGTGAGGTCCAAACACGCTTACTGGGATAGGGTGAGAAAGGTGGCAGGCTCCTGGCCTTTATGCTACGGAAAAAGCAAGCCTCCTCTTGGATACATGCTTTTTGGGATAAGACAGGTAAGATAGTCCATGATCCTCAAGAGATTAGCAACGCCATTAGGTCCTTTTATCAAACATTGTACCAGTCGCACTCTTCCCTTTCCCCACCCCAACTAGGGCAAGAACTTGACATGTTCTGCCAAATGTTTGAGAGGCTGGGACTCACCCCTACCCAAGTAGCCAAGCTGGACACTCCGATTACGGAGGAGGAGCTGCATCAAGCTTTGTCCCATATGGCTAAAGGAAAAGTCCCAGGCCCAGACAGGATGTCTGTGGAGCTATATCAAGCACTGGGCGCCGACAAAGTCCAACCGTTACTATTGGCCCTTCAAGAATCCCAAGCAGCAGGATCCTTTATTTATTTATTTAGTTTTTGTTTACCAGGTAAGTGCACTAGCCATAGCAATGACTAATTTTAGGCACGACTCAGGAAGATACATTACAAAACATGGCATGGACACATTAAGCATAATAGGATTATACATGATTGAAACAATTTAAAAACATTTCATGAACACATTACACATACAGGATTATACAAGATCGAAACTATTTAAATACATATGACATGATAAGATTGGCTACGTTTAAACAGAACTTCAAAATACATACGAAACATAGAAACACAAAACTGATCGCTGTAGATAGTGTATAGACTAACATAAATTTCTGATACTACGGTGAGAGCAACATTAGGTAAGTAGTAATAGAATGATTCATAAAGAATTATTATGTATTGTGGTAAGAGGGGGAAGGGAGTGGAAGTGGAACAGCCCCACCTTAGAGGAAGGCATGTAAGAGGAAAGGAAGAGGGTAAGGACAGGAAAAACTGAGAAAGTGCTGAGTGTTGAAAGGCACAACATAAGTGAGAGAAACAAAAGGAGTAGAGTGAAAGGATGAAACAGGTTACGGGGGTTTAAAGCAAGTACAACTAAGGGAAGTGACAAAGTGGTTATATAACCCTTTCTTAAAAGAAACACGGGAGGAAGTTTGACGCAGGGCAAGTGGGAGGGAGTTCCAGAACAGGGGGGCATGACATGCAAAAGCCATAGTGCCTTTGGAAGAATAGTGCCTGGGAGTGAGGACTGGTGCATTATCAGCAGATCGTAGGTCATAGTGTGGGGTAACCTTACGGAAGAGATCCGCTAAGGATTTCGGTAATTGTAAACGGACAATGTTCTCAATGACAGAGCCATAAGTATAAAGTCAGAGTTCCATAGGAGGAAGCCATCCCAGATCCGAGTAAAGGAGGCAGTGGTGTTTTAACCTGTGAGAGGAGGAAGCATAGTGGCATACATTGTTATATGTGACGTCCCACTTTCGGAGGCTAGATTTGGACACAGAGGTATAGGTGGCAACCCCATAGGTGAGAGAGGGAAGAAGTATGCCCCGGGAAAGGGCAAGCCTAGCAGAGGGGGTGAGCATGTATCTGGTGCGGTATGCTATCCCAAGTTTAGAACTGAACAACTTACAAGTCTGGTGAATATGCAAATCAAAGTTAAGCGATGGGTCTACAGTGACCCCAAGATATTTAAATGAGTCTACCATCCCTAGAGTTGAACCATTGGAGGAGGAGACACTGAATTTAGGCTGGGATGGTTTAAGCTTGGCTTTAGACCTGAATAGCATAGCTTGGGTTTTAGACTTGTTTAGAACAAGCCTATGGATGATTAGCCATTGACAGACGTACAGAAAGTCAGTAGATAGTTTTTGGTTTATGACCTCAATGCTTCTGTCACTAATGTAAAGAACAATATCATCAGCATATAGCAGAGATCCAGTCCCTTTGATGTTAGTGGTAATGTTGTTGATGAAGATGGAGAAAAGCAGTGGTCCAAGGATTGACCCTTGCTGTACCCCTATGTTGACAGAGGTTTTGTTAGAGTAGGTGGAGTTATATTTAACAGTTTGAGCCCTGCCTGTGAGGTAGCTGCCAAACCATCTGACCATGTTTTGAGAGACACCAAGTGACTCAAGGGAGGTAAGGAGGAGGGGGTGGTCAACAAGGTCAAATGCCTTGGTCATGTCAATGAAAACAGCCCCAGTGAGAAGGCCAGCATCCATAGCCATAAGGGTATCTGAGGTAAATTTGAGGAGGGCAGTAGTAGTGCTATGGCCCTTGTGAAAGCCATGCTGGGATGGGGTAAGAAGGTCATATTTCAGCAGGAACTCAGTCATTTGAGTAGCTACCAGTTTCTCAAGAATCTTATTGAGAACAGATAGGATGGCTATGGGAGTAATTTGTGGGGTCTTTGCGGTCACCTTTTTTGTATACAGGAGAAATCCTAGCAATCTTCCATAAATCTGGGATGTAGCACTGGGACAGGGATAATGTGAACATTTTGGCTAGAGGACCAGCAATGAAGGGGGCAGCTAGCTTTAGGAGCTTAGGTTCGAGGTTGTCAGAACCAGCTGCGGTGAAGTCAGAGATTTTATGCAGTAACTCGATTACTTCACGCCTGGTGACAGCCTTGAAAAAGAAATGCAGACCATTTGCAGGGGATGAGGAGGGAATATTTGTCTGGGTGGGGAAGGTGGAGGTGTAGGTGGATAAATTTGAGAACTTGTCATTGAAGAAGTTTGCAATAGTAAGAGGATTGTTGCAGTGGACCCCATTTAGTATCATGTCGGTGGTGGCTGCTGTAGGATTTAGGCCGAGGAAGAATTTTATGTGGGCCCAGAATTTTTCAGAGTCACCAGAGAAGTTAGCCAGTAATTCTTTACAGTAAGAGCTTTTAGCTTTTTTTATGTCCTCTCTACAGGAATTTCGCAGTGCCCTGTAAGCATTTAGGTCGGAGGCTAGCCCTGATTTCTTGTATTGGAGCCAGCTTTTGTCTCTATGTTTTAATTTAGTAAGTAGATTAGATTTTAGCCAACAAGTTTGTCTATTTTTTACCCTACGAGTTACTAATTTGCAGTGCTTGTCTTGAAGAGTGAGAAGTGAGTTATGAATAGGTTAAAGCGATGCGAGCATCATTAGATGTTAGGAAGGAGAGACCAATCAGTGGAAGCAATATCATGTAAGAAAAGTGTGGAGTTGAAGGAATTACATAGTTGCGGAGAAGTGATGAGGCGGGGTTTCGATGGAGTAGCTTGTTTTTTCCCCAGATACAGTAGGTAGGGGAGTGGTCTGTGATGGCATCAGGAAATACACCTGAGGCAACGATGTTTCCAGGGTGGCTGGTCAGAATCCAGTCCAGCAGTGTGCTCGTATTGGAGGAGGGTTTTTTTCTGGTGGGATCACATATCAGCTGGCGTAGGTTAAAACTTTGCAATCTTGCTGGTAATGCAGATTGAGCAGTCCCCAGCCAGTTTGTGTTTAGGTCCCCAAGTAATAGGACTTCATGTTTACCAACAAGGTTGGAGGTCTGGTCTAGTAACTCTTCCAGTCCTTTTTGGCTGTTAGAGGGTGGGTTGTAGGCACAAGTAATATGGAGTTTTTTGGTACCCAAGGTAAGAAGAGTATGAAGTACTTCACAGTGGGCAAGGTGAGGGGATGCAATGGCAGTGAGAAATAGATGGTCCTTGTAATAGACTGCAGTACCACCCCCTCATTTGGGGGAAGGCCTGTCACACCTCAGAAGGTTATAGGATGGAAGGGAGTACAAGGAGTCAGGGATGGAGGGATTTATCCAAGTTTCAGTCAGGCATATGATGTCTGGCTTGTAAAGGGCTGTCCAGGCTTCAAGATCAGCTAGATTATGTGTAAGACTCATGATATTGTGATGTACAACAACAAGGTCTTTAGTGTTACTGATCAAGTCAGTTAGAGCTTGTGATGGCCCAGGATTTAATTGGACATCACCGTGAGCAGGAGGATGGCGATAAGAAGGAGGTACCACAGCTTACGGCACAGGAAGGGGCATGGGTTATAAGATCTCAAGTGACACTTCTTAAGTACATAGATAACTAGGTAGTGCCATGATCTATAAAGTAGTACTGAGGATAGGTCATAGTGAGGGTATGAAGCAGTAAAGAGTTCGAGAAGAGATAGTCATTAGGTTGGAAGTGGGTGGTCGTGCATGGAGGTTAGGTGAGGAGAGCATAGATAGATGAAATAGCAGGAGAGAGCACATAAGAAAGAACAGTACCATCTGATGAGTCATTATTCTATAACTGCCACTGAGTCAGAGAGGAGACCAGTATAGAGCTGGGGGCTTACGTTAATGGTAACAAGGGTCTGTAACTTGAAATGGATCTGAGGCCATGGTTGTCAGTTTTGGGGCAGGACATTCAGAAAGGTATGGACCAGGCAAGAACTGAGGTAGAGGGTGAGAGACCAGCAGTAGATAAGCCTGATAGAGATGGGTCTGATATAAAATGTAAAAGGGAAGGAGGGATGTCTGCAGAAAACTAGAGGAAAAATAATTGGGTTAGGAGTTTTAATTGGGCAGCAGGAACGGGCCAATGGTAAGACAGGTGGGCTGAGATGGAGGGGCTAAGGTGTATTTAATGGGGCCTGGGAGGGGCGGGGGTGGAGAAAATAGAGTTCCTAGAGTAAAAACCAGCCGGGAAGCCACCGTGCTGAGAGGGCGCCGAAAGCCACAGTTTGAAAGCCAAAAAAGGCGCTCCAATCGGCAGACAGTAACACAGCAGGGCAGGCCAATCAGCTCCAGGATGCAGTGGCGCCACACCAATCAGGAGTTCGGTATGCAGAAGAGCTGGATAATGATAGGTACCTGAGCAGGGATCCATGGAGGAGGAAAAGGAGGACGGCTGCTTGTGGCCGTTGGAGTCGGGCAGGCGGCAAGCGATGCGGCGGCCTTGAAGCTCTGCCTCAGGGAAGCGGGCGCCGCTCAGGCGGTGATATTCTAGGGAAGGAGAAAAACAGATAGTTTAAGTAGGGAGAGAGGACAAAAGGAGCAGTCGTCAGACTAACAGTAGGGGGTGGGGGCAATCAAGTTAAACAAAAGCCTGAAGCTGAAAGATAGACAGGTGAGGGGTTAGAGGGATTAGTAAAATTTGCATGTCAGTACAGGCATGGGGGTAGGGAAATTCACTCAGCCTTTAAGCAGCAGAAAGGAAATCAAGCAGAAAATTTGCCAAAAGGTCACAGGTTCCAGTCAGGTTGGGGAAAGCAGAAAGATAAGGCCCCGATGGGCTTTGAGAAATGATAAGGGCAGTGAAATTAGTGAAAGTGGAGGGAGAAGAACTTAGCTTACAGGTGCTGGAAAAATGAAGATAACGTAGAAAACAGTATTAGCAAGGGAAAACAAAAGCAGATTCAATCTAAGGTTAACTCAGTACAAAATTGGTTTGAAATGCTGTACCATACACAGAAATCATATAGAAATGGGATAGAAGCAGACAGGAGATAACTAAACAATACCAAATCAGTCCAAAATAGAGTTCCTAGAGTAAAAACCGGCTGGGAAGCCACCGTGCTGAGAAGGCGCCAAAAACCGCAGTTTGAAAGCCGAAAAAGGCGCTCCAATCGGCAGACAGCAACACAGCAGAGCAGGCCAATCAGCTCCGGGATGCAGTGGCGCCACACCAATCAGGAGTTCAGTAGGCGGAAGAGCTGGATAGCGATAGGTACCTGAGCAGGGATCCGTGGAGGGGGACCAGGAGGACGGCTGCTTGTGGCGTTAGGTCGGGCAGGTGGCGGCGTCTGGCGTACGGTGTACCCCTGCTGCTTAGCATGCATGGGTTTAGTGGGGCACTCTAACTGCTGACGTTGTCAACAACCCGATGTGCACTTATTGCATGTTCTATGGTCATGCCACCAGATCTCGTCCTTTTGGGCATCTGTGGCCTTGGACTGCTCCAGGGTGCTATTCTCCCCTATCTCCCTGGCAGACCTGAGGCTCCTTTTGGGGGATACCTCCTCATTGGTGGCCCTTACCAAATTTCAACGTCAGTGGTTGGCACTGGCTTTCCTTGAGGTCAAATGATTATCGCTAATGCATTGGCGTCAAATAGTTCTGCCTACCCGAGCTGCCTGGTATGCCACGCTAGCCCATTTATCTCTCCTGGAGTGCCTCTCCTATCATCATCATAGATGAATGGACCAATACCTAGCTAAATGGGAAGCTTACCTACAGTCACCCCTATATAAAATCCCTACCCCCTATTGCAACCCTCCTGTTTGAACCCCTATAGTATAGGCCTGTTAGAGGTCTCTCTTGTGGCTCTTTATCTTTCTTTCTTTCAATTGCTTTTCTTTCTTTTTTCTCAATACGACAGCATAAGTCTCCATGAGCCATGTTTGTTATTTCAATATGGACTGGAACATTTCCTGTGGGCATTTGGATTGATACTGTAGTTTTACTTAATGTCATTAGTGTATCCATGTACACCACCATGACTGTTGAGCAGCATGACAAAGTTGCAATATGCATGATGACTACGAGCTGCTACATATTTTACAAAATCAATAAAATCATTCTACGATAAAAAAAAAAAGATACTGTAGGTAGGTCCCATTGTTTTTCTCCTGGTAAAGGAACGAATACATCAAATGTAAGCACCCTTTGGACATTTACTAGTTAAAGTTGTTTGCTAGCTGTAGCTAGGGAGTGGAAGAGAGCTTGGTGCCACTAGGTCTGTGATGTTGGGCCTGCTTGCTGCCGGCAGGGGACCCCATTCTTAGGGGCATATAGAGAGAGGGATTTTGGCACCAAATGGGTGAAGGGAGGGACCCGGGAAAGAGAAGAGTCCGGGGGGTTCAGCCCGCAAGTTCAGCCAGAGAGCCGTGGCGGGGCCGGGTGGGCCGCTTGCTACCCTGGCCCTCCTTCCTTGAAGACCTGCATAGGTGAAAGTGCAGGGGGTGATGCTGGAGCTGAAGGTGCAGGGCCTGACAATGTAATTGGGAGCTGAAGCCCAGGGAAAAGAAAGAAATGTGGAGGCCCACCAAGTGAACTTCGGCAGCTTGGTAGGGTAAGCACTGATGGGGGCCCATTTGAATTAATGTAATCTCGCTAGTGGGGGAGTGCAGAACGTGGAGTCAGTGTGTGTCCTGTGGGAGGGACTGCTATGGCAAATTGGGCCTGGGGTGCGGTCCACAGGTGGCAGCCTGAACTGTTGAGGGTGTGGTGGTAGCAGCAATACTCCCTGGCTGGTTGCTGCCGCAGAGTTGGGACTTCCGAGCTGGGCAGCGTGTGGAGGCAGGGAAAGGTCCATGTGGGGAATTGTTGGTTGGGACCCTGGCGGGGTGGCAGGCTGTCTGGGTGCTCCATGTGGCATGGCAATTAGTCCCCTGGGTGAAGTCAGTCCTGAAATTGGAATCACTGCAGGAGCGGAAAGTGCCGGGAGTTACTGGGAAAGGCCAGGGGTATGTAAGACTGCCTGGATAGGGCACTGCTGCTGTGTGCTGGCCTCAGTGATTGAGTGTCCAGAAGGTCTTCAGTGGTTAGTTTGACTGATTTAAGACCTTGAAGTGATGAAAGTGCTACTTAAAGTGTAAGGTCCCCCCTCCCCCGGTGGAGAAAGTGTATGGGAAGGCCGTGTTTGAAAGAGGGATTGGGACAGTAGAAATGTCTCATGCTGTCATAGTCCATAGTGAAAATCTAGTGTTTGAGATGTAAGGAATGGAAAGTAGAGCTGGAAGAATTCGATGAAGTTCTGACCCTTATTAAATAAGAACTGGAACACGGTGAAGTTCTGATTTATCCTAATTAATTCTGATTTATTGACCAATGTTTGAAAACAATTTTAAAAAATGCATAAAAGTGGCCAAAGTCATTCACATTTGACACAGGGGCCCAAAGGAAATAATTTAATGGATTATTTGTATAAAAATTAAAGTAAAAGTGCTAAATAAAAAAGCAATCTTTTACTACTAGCCCCTTCATGGCTGGCCTATTATGGTGGCATATCCTGCTCGGGCCCGTGACTTGAGTGTGCTGGGAGAGACAGAGAGAGAGACAGACAGATGGAAATCCCTATATCATAGCACCACCAAGCACTGCAGGCACTGCCAGGCAGCTAAGATTTCTTTTTTTATTAATGGTGCTGCGTGGGTATTATTTTGATGGATGTTTCAGTCAGAGCCAAACAAGCCCAAGAAATGAATATGAATGATCAAATGAGCAGCACTAAGAGATCCCACTCACCCCACCCATCTGAATGATGCAACTGCTTTGCATGCCCCAGTGTACTGTGGTATATGGTACACTACCTGATTCAAGAGGTGGTAATGTTTTCTAGTACCACGACTACTTCTACTGAATCTGATCAACATGCTGAGGATGCTGAATACTTAAGAAAAATGAAAGATAGTGCTCACCACCCAGGCAGGCAACTAGTCACACATCGCATTGGTCAAGTGCAGAGCAGTCATAAAAAAGTTTGCCACTGCCATCTGAAGACCTGATGACACACAACACAATTACATCCTTCCTAGTTCCACAATTACTTGCTGCCAGCCACTGCCAAGTAATACAAGTATCACAAATAAAATACAGTAATATACTAATCTCAGCCCAGTTACTGTAAGGGAGATGTGACCAGGCTAGCATACCACGCACACACACAAACAATAGAGAAATTATATAAATTTTCAATTTAGTAGCATTTTCTTCTGTGACGTATTTGCAGCCAATTATTGGGGATGTGAGAAATATACAAAGAGTATTTAGTTTCTGAACTTTCAGGCATATGCTAAGCCATGACTGTATGAAAATTAAAACAGTACAGTCAGGACTCAGGATCAGTTGCTGAGGGCAAAAAAAGTGACTAGCAGTAGTAGTAGTAAGGAGTAGGACTGGAGTAAGGGCAAAAAGTGATAAATAAGTAGTAGTCGTGACTCGTGAGGGAAAAAACTGATAGTAGTAGTAGTACTAGCAGTAGTAGTAGTAAGGAGTAGGACTGGAGTAAGGACAAAAAGTGATAAATAAGTAGTAGTCGTGACTCGTGAGGGAAAAAACTGATAGTAGTAGTAGTAGTAGTAGTACTAGTAGTAGTAGTAGAAATCAGCAGTACCTTACCTACCAGATTGGACAGTGGTACCAGGTACCTCCAAGTAAGTTTGTGACATGAAATGCGGTTGCTTGCTGTAGTTGCACTCTGAACCTACTTATGTTATTTTTTTTTCTATTCTGTGCTGCTCATGTGATCATAGTGGCCTGGCCTAGTCCATCCTGACCTGACTTGTTGTAATTAGATGCTACCTCATGTAGTAGACCCCATTCTCAAAAAATTTTCACCACAGGCACAAATTATTGAAAGTGTTTTGTGCACAGGGCCTACTCGAAGCAGTCAGTGTATGTTTTATTAATAATAATAATAAACTTTATTTTTATGGCGCCTTTCAGATACCAAGGCGCCTAACAGATTTAAAATCAAAATCAAACATCAACAGCATAAATTATATAAAATCAGTAGTATCATCATACCATCAATCACCGAATGCTTGGTGCCATAAAAATGTTTTCAGGGCTTGCTTAAATCCCTCCACGGTTGTGCACTCCCGTAACCGACCGGGTAGAGAATGCCAAAGCCTGTGGTTGCAGTCGTAGTGAGGTCTGGAAACCAGAGCAGAAGTGTGACCTAGAGTGAGGGCTCATCAGCAGTGGGGTTTGCGAGCACGCAGTTTAAGGAAAAAAAATATCTGACAGTTTCTAAGTGGTGGGGGAGCTCTGGTGGCAGTTGTAGCGAGTTTGGGAAATCAGAGTGGAAGAGTAAGAGTGAGGGCTTATCAGTTTTTGAGGAAGCAGTAAAAAAAAAAGTCTGTTTTGTATATCGAGAGGTGTGGCGAGGACACGGCAGCAGCATGCAGAGTGTGACAGCTGGAGCGCAGCTTGGAGCAGCCAGTTGAAAAAGGTTTGGTAAAAAAGCAAAAAACTAAAACTGTTAAACAGAAACAGATGATCACGGTATGATAGTGGGAAGAATGGGGAGAAGTGTGACTAAATGGCAGGTGGCGTGGCTGAGGGATGGTCAACCTGGAAGAAACAAAACTAAAAGCAAGATAATAGTAAGCAGTGCCAAACAACGAGGCTGAGGGATGGGGATGGGCGACGCAGTCCACTATGCACATGAATCGAGGTTGACGTAATAATTATATGTATAAATGTAAGATTCTGCATGTATACACGTACTGTACGTGCTCAGATAAAATGGATTTATCACACTCCATTTATGTCCATCCCATTGCATTAATTTACTTAATATTTATAATCCATCAGGGCTCTTTCTCTTTACTGCTCTGTGTTTTTAATTGTGAGCGGTCCTGGACCTTATGCTGTTCTTTTCCTCCCCCAAATCCTTTTGTTAACCCCTGGTACTTTGGCATTAGCTGCTGTGCAGCTCTATTACATGCAGTGCTTGCTACTTTCATGGTCCCCTTAGGGAGCCCACTGATTTCCCCTGTTTGCCTCCCACCCACAGCTACTTTTAAGTCCATTTCAGGCATTGCCCTTCAGCTGCACTGTGGATTTTCCTTTGTGGCCCCTATCTTGTGCATTTGCTCTCCCAGTCCCTTTCTACCAGGCCCCCTCAGGGCATATACAGTCTGCCACCATGTGGCTTAGCTAAAGGTTCCTGCCACCTACTGCTGGCTGCCCACCCTCCAGACCCTCTTAACCTGCCCCGTGGGGGCTCTTCACATGCCACTTTGTGGCTGATGGGTAGAGGGAGGCATATTTGCTCTAGCCTCCTCCCCCTCTTCCCAAAAATATCCCATCTTCATTCCCACACACAGAGCAGGCTACAGCCTGAGCTCTGTGGGCTGAATCATAGACACATAGACCTTGATGGCAGATAAGGACTGCTTGGCCCACTCAGTCGGCCCATTTCCCTACCTAGTGGATAAGCTGCTGATCCTAGTTATCCAACAGCTGACTTCCTCCTACCCACCAATAGAATTGGTTCATGTCTGTGTAACCCCTAGATGGCGCTATCCCAGGGGCTACTACCCCTGCCTGATTTGCCACTAACAGGTTGAGGGGCCTGGATCCAATGGCGGGTGCCTCCACCCAGAGGTCAGGGTTTGCAATAGTTAAACTAACTTGGTCACAGCCCTCTGGGACACTGCAACCCCCCTTTCTTCCCACTAGTGGCCCACACAATATATCAGAATTACCTTTACAGTATGCACTTACCCCCAGGTCTGGTTCCGGCACTGGGACCTCCTGTGAAATGAGATACAGTGCAACAATCACAGTACAGTACTTTAACATAGACAAATACCTCAGGCAGTATAACTTTGCTGAAACAAGCAGCTCTGATTTATTTAGGGGGATATAACAAGGACAGGGAAATCAGGTTAATTAGCTTATCACTCTAATAATCTACCTATGGCTCTGTGCACAGGCCTATCCCTATCAGTTACTGTCCCTGGGTACCCAAGCCCTAGTGGCTAGTCCAAACCGTGGCAGCTGGTAGGGGCCCTTTCACACAGAGAAAGGAGAATTAAACAGTCAGCAGTACAGTAATTCCATTTGGATTTAATGTGGCAATTCAACAGGGAAGCGACCCTGAATTAGTACTCACGACCTCCAAATAAGATAGGGTCCTTCAATGTCAGCAGGGCTCACTTGAGGTACACAAACCTCTTCACACATTTATATAAAAGCACTATACCAGGCAGGCTGCATCTGTATCCGATCGCAATTACTGCACAATACCGGGAGAACACACAGCAGATTCAGTTCCTGACAGACCGAGTGCAATTTTCAGCAATTCCTCCAGTCTTCTACAGGGTGAGCCTGGTTTCTACTTTTCAGATATCCTTTGATTCTCTTCACGGGGCAGTTCAGTCCTAACAAGCTGTTACACAAGCTGCAGACCGGAACTCTGGGCCTTACACCCGTTTTTTGACTAAAACTGCACACTGAAAAGCACAGGGCTCCTTCCTTCTTCACTGCAAAGCTCAACTGAAACTCCAACCGACAAAACCGGGCACTTCCTTTGAGTTCCTCCCAGTTCTTGACTGGATTGGCTGTCACTCACAATAGACTGCTGCTGTTGGTCCAAAGGCACTGAAGTCTAAACTACATCTCCCAAGTCACTGCCCATACAATCCTCTTGTGGCTGGCTCAGATTATGAGTCAAGTTCTGATTCATCCAAGGCACCATTTAGAGCTAGCTTACCCCACACTGATTGGTCAGTTCAGCAGTTCAAAACTAGAATGGGGAACTAGCAGACACAGTTCTGACTGCAAAGAAAGCAGGTTAGACAAACTGTAATTTCATTATTACTCTAAATAATTTCTGGCAAACAGTTACATCTTTCAGATAGGTTCCCTTTGCACTCTAGTGACTGCAAAATGAAGTGAATTGGCAGCAGCAGTGGTACTCAATCAAAGAAACACAGTCCCCATACAAACTAATTATGTCTGCAAGCAGACAGCTCTTAAAGAGACAGTACCAGAGGTTCTAAAAACACTCACTGATAAATGGCTTAAACGCCAAACACCATTCAGGCTTGGAGCATTCAAGCAAGCTCCTGGAAGTCTTTTGGGAACCCCCATTTGCAGGGGGGTTACACCTGTCCCATGTATTCTTGAAGTCCCCCACTATTTTTGACCCCACAACCTCCTCAGGAAGGCCATTCCATGTATTCACCACCCTCTCTGTGAAAAAATACTTCCTCATGTTGCCCCTGAGCCATCCCCTCTATCTTCAAATTTTGCCCCTTGTTCTTGCGCTTTTCTTTTTATGAAAGATGCTACTCTCTTGGACTTTGTTGATTCCCTTGAGGTGTTTGACATTTTCTATCCTGTCCATCCGCCCCTTTTCCTCAAGGGCATACGTATTCAGCTCGTCTCTCTTTGTATGGCTTCTGGTGCAGACCATTCGCTATTTTAGTTGCCCTCCTCTGGGCTGGCAGTTGAAAGTGCCTGCCATTACTGTCATTGTAGTTCACTAGCACTAAACTGGCTGCCTAGCAGCAGCCGCAGCACTTCTGGTCAGCAGTTTTCTGAACAGCCTCCTGCCTGCTACATACAGTCTGGGCCCAAGGACACCCCCACACACACACTAGGTTCCAGGAAAGATAATATAAAAGAAAAAAAATTTCCACTGTCCATGAGGGAGTGACCCATTATATCACCAGCATACCTTTCAAACCACTGGCCTCCTGGGACAACTCAAGACTCCTGAACCACCAGTGTCCCCTTTTTTTAAATAATATAGGGGCCACTAGCCCAAATTCATTCCCACCTGCCCATCTGGACTACTACTTAAATTTATTGGCTATCTGCAGGTCACCTAGGGACACTAAGGGGGGGTTTTGCCGAGTCCCAAATACCACTTTATTCTCTTTTCTTAGCTGTCTGCATTTTTTATTCCATCTCTAGTTTCCTTACTTTGACCTAGTTTGTCTTTTCCTCTAAAACTCCTCTTCCTTTACTCCTGTGCTATATACCTTTTTTGTATCTCTCTACTCTTGCTACTATAACTTCCCCATACTGATCTATTTTTCCCTTTATTTCTACAGGTCTGGCCAAACATACCAATCAGGTAAGTATCTTTGTTTAATTCTAACAAACTAATCTCTCCTCTAGCACCTCCGACCCTTTGTGTCCCTTCAACCTTCTCTGTTCTTCCCTTTCAGGTCCTACCAGAATACCCCGAACCAAGGACACCCCCAACTCTGGATTCCCCTACTCTGATGGAGCAGGCAAGTCCTAATTACTTAACTGCCTTAGAATCATACAAATCTGGTGACAGAAAAGGACCATTTTGGCCAATTGAGTCTGCCCTTTACCCCCCCCCACCAGTCATCATCTTTGTCAAGAGACACCCCACTCTGCCCACTGGTCAGCTCCTGGTGTCTGTCCCATGCCCCCTTGAATCCTTTCACCATTTTTGTGCACACCACCTCTTCCGATAGTCTGTTCCAGGACTCCACCACCTTCTCAGTGATGTAATGCCCCCTCACATTGCCCCTAAACCTTCCTTCATCTAATCTTGGTTTATGATCCCTAGTTCTAGCACTTATTTTCCTTGCAAATAGGCTTCCCAATTTCACCTTACTAGTCTCCAGCGGGTACAGATCCGATTCCCTCCACCTCTCCTCATAGGGCTTCCTATGCATAGCATGCACCATCTTGGTTGCCCTTGTCTGAACCCTTTCAATCCTGTCTTATGTCCTTGTGTAGGTGAGGCCTCCAGAACTAAATTCCATACTCCAGGTGAGGCCTCACCATGGATTTATAAAGGTACATCAGCACTTCCCTTTCTGTTTTATAACCATCCCTTTGCCCACCACTGTGCTGCACTGGTTCTCCACCTTAGGGATATCTGAAATTATAATCCCCAGATCTCTCTGTTGCTGAGTTTCCTTACCCCTTCCCCACCTCATGTGTAAATGGTTTGAGGGTTATTACACCCATGTGCATTACTGTACACCTTTTGACATTAAATTTCAGCTGCCAAGTTTCTGACCACCTCTCCAGAACCTTTAGGCCCTCCCTCACTGCCTCCACCTTCCCTACCAGGGTATATACCCTATTGCAGATCTTCGTATCCTCTACAAATAGGCACACCTTCCCCTGCAGTCCCTCCGCTATATCTAACATACTAAAAGCCAGCAGAATAGGCCTGATGGTCTGTTGTGTCTGCTCGGTAGCCAGCCTCCTAATGGGTGTTTCTTTCCCACCCAGCCCAGAGGTCATCCTCTGCTTCAGTTTACCCTTGTACCTGTCCCACCCTCTTGAAGCCTCCACTGTGCCTCCTCAACCAGACTCCTGGAACAGTGCATTCTAGGGCTCTGCCACCCTCTCAATGAAGTAATATCTCCTGCATTCTCCCCTGTAATTTCCCCCAGCTTCCACTCACGTCATCTGGTTGTTCCCACCTTCTTTAGTCTGAACATCTCTTTTTACATATTTGAAGACCCCTATCATGTCCCTCCTGTCTCGCTTCTCCTTCAGCGAGTACAGCCCAAGTTCTTCCAGTCTTTCCTCATAGGACCTTCCTCCCATGCTCTGAAGCATCCTGGTTGCCCTCCTCTGGACACTCTCCAGCAGTGTTACGTCCTTCTTGAGGTGAGGTCTCCAGAACTGCATGCAGTACTCGAGATGTGGTCTGACCAAGGCATTATACAGAGGGAGGATAACCTCCCTCCTCCTGGACATAATCCCCCTGGCTATGCAGTATCCAGTTTGCTTTGGCCTCAGTTCTTCTGCAGTTTTCAGTGTTATTCATTTTGACATCTACCACCACCCCTAGATCCCTCTCACTCGCTGTGGCTTGCATTATGACCCCCTCAGGTGTATACATGGCCCGGGTTTCTGACCCTCTGGTGCAGCCCCCTACATTTCCCTGCATTCAACCTCAGTCCCCACCTCCTTGACCACCCCTCCAGGGTATCCAGGTCCCTCTGTACTGTCTCTCTCACTTCGTCCCTGTCCGCCAGTGCCCCCAGTTTTAAGTCATCCACAAAGAGACTCATCCTACTCTTAACCGCCTCCCATATCCAAGACATAGGCATTGAACAGGAGTGGCCCCAGTACCGAACCTTGGGGGACCCCACTGGTGACCTTCTTGGGGGAGGAGACTACCCACCACTACCCTCTGTATTCGCCCTGTTAGCCAATTTTCTACCCATCTGAGCAACTGTCCTCTCACCCCATCCCCCAATCTGAGCAACTGCCTCTCCCCACCCCCAGCTTTATTAGCAGCCCATTTTGCAGTGCAGATCAACGCCTTACTGAAATCCAGGTATAGGATGTCCTCCGGTCTATGCCGGTCCAGGGTCCCAGTCATTAAAATCTATGGGGTTGGTCTAACATGATCTCCCAGGATGAAACCATACTGTTTGTTATCCAGTTACCCCAACCTTTCCAGCTGCCTCCTGAGCCTATCCTTGATATGCCCTCCATTACTTTGCCCACCACAGACATTAGGCTGACAGGCCTATAATTCCCATTCCTCTCTAGACCCCCATTTGTGGATAGGCACCACATGAGCCACCCTCCAGTCTTGAAGCACCCATCCTGTCAGCAGAGAGGTGTTAGAGTGCTGCTAGCTCATCCACCAATTCCTTCATAACACTCAGATGCAGCTTATCCGGCCCCAGTGCCTTATCGGTTTTTAGTGTCCGAAGGGCCTCCCTCACCCTTTCCACTGTAATTTCTCCCTCCCAGCCCACCCTCATTTAACCACCCATCCCCTTCTAGACTTAGCCCAGCCTGAACCCCAACTTCTTTCAGTCCTCTAGACTCCATCTGACCTCTTGACTCTGCTGGCTCCCCTTCTCTCCCATTGGGCTGGAGGGATCCCCTGCCTCCCCTGTAAATATCAAGGCAAAGTACTCATTTAGCACCTCTGCCTGATTCCCCCGCCTCCTGAGTCCATCCCTCCTCAGTCCTAATCATGCTGATCTGTGCCCTCCCTTTTCTCTTCTCCCTTGTGTATCTATAGAATCCTTTTCCCCCCCGGATATCCCTAGCCAGGTTTTGCTCCCTCCTCACCTTGGCTCCCCTCACCACTGTGGTGACCCTTCCAGCAATCAACGCATACCCCTCTCCCTATCCCCTCTAGAGTGCTTAAAACATGCATAGGCAGCCTTTTTATCCCTCACCGCCTCCTGCACCTCCCTGGTCCACCAGCACGACTTGTTGGCTCTACCATGCTTATGCCTCACCTTTGTACAGGAGTTAGTAGTCTCCTGCACCCCCCTTCTTAATGGCCTCCCACAAGCTGCCAGCATCCATGTCCGGCCTAATCTTGTCCAAGCTCCCCAGTAGAATCTTGCCCATGCCCACGAAGTCCGCTCCCCTGAAGTCCACTACTACTGTATTAGAATGGTTATCCCCCCAGATACAGCAGAAACCAGACCGTAGTATGGTCACCACCTGCCAGCGGGCTGCACACCTCCAGGCCCTTTATCTGGTCACTGTCTGCTAGGACAACATCCAGTATCTGCTTCTCCCTAGTAGGTTCCCCCACCTGCTGGACCAGGAAGGCATCCTGGAACACATCCATCAGTCTCTGTTCCCTGGCCACAGAGGATGCCATAGTGTCCCAGTCTGTCCCCGGTATATTAAGGTCACCCATGATCACCACCATATGCGTTCTACAGTCACAGTGCCCCTTGATGTTCTCAACTAGTTTGTCCTTCAGGGCCTCTTCCATTGTTGGGGGGGGTCTGTACACCACCCCTATTTTCAATCTTTTACCTCCCCTCATTTGTAGGGTTACCCAAATCTCCTCCACCCCCCCACAGCCTCCTCCACTCCACCAACCACTATGTCATTTTTGACTATCAGTGCTACACCCCCTCCTCTCCCTCTCCTCTGTCCTTCCTGAATATTTTGTAGCCCACCAAATTTAGGTCCCAATCATTTTTCTGAGTGGCCCATGTCTCAATAATTGCTGCCACATCCATTGATCCCTCAACCAGCATTGCCTGGAGCTTGGGCATTTCGTTGCCCATGCTTTCAGCATTGATCAGGGCCATCCTTCACCCCGATCCCTCTCCCTTCTCCAGTCGTCTCAGCACTGAGCAGTCCCTACATGCCCTTTCTCGCTCAGCTCTGGATGGATTTACATCACAGTCACCTGCCTTCTTTTCATGCCCTAGACATGGACCCTCGAGCAGCCTTCCTGGAGCCACTCTTTTACTTAACCCCCCCTCCTTTTTACAAGTTTAAACTCCACCTGTCGACTATGACTCCAGCAAGTTTTAGTTTCAAGATCTTCCTCCCCTCCAAGTTGAGGTGTAGCCTATCCCTGGCATATAACCCCTTGTCCTCCCATGTATCCCCCAGTCCCCCACCAGCCCATACCTTTCTGCCCTGCGCCAGTCCCTGAGCCACTGTTTCACACCTCTAAGTTTATGTTTGGTCTCCCCGGATGCCCTAGGTACTGTCAGAATCTCAAAGAAGGAGATTGTGCTTCCTATAGAGTGGTAAACCCTGGACAGTTCCCGAAATCTCACTCGGATTTCTAGTTCACTGTTTTCCTCTAAGTCAGTTGTTCCCAGATGTTTTAGGAATGGGATTCCCGCATTCCAATACTATGAGTATAGCTGGAATTTGGCATGGTGTGCGGATGGCCTGGGATACATTTAGCCTTGACTGGGCTGGCTTTTTCCTCCTCGCCCTCCCACTGGATGCCCCATGTCATGGAGTCACCCAGCAGGATTACCTCGCCCCACTTTACTGGCCCGTTTGATTCTGTCCAGGTTCTTCCTTCTGTCATCAACCCCAGCTTAATTCTCTTGCCCCCCTCAGCCTGGGGATCACAAGCCTGTGATTGCCCTACCACACTCATTCTGCTACCTGTAGCTCCCAGCTTGCTCCTCACCCCCCAACCTCCTGGGTGGCACAGATTGCCCCCCCCAGATCTCACCGGACTCTCTGGGCTGGTATCCTCAGATCCCCCACCCAGGCTCCCTTCTACTGCTTCCCTCCTTGCCTCCCCCAAGTTCTGCATCCTTCACCCCATCTGCTGTGTTTCTCCATACCCCCGTCACCCCCCCTCTCCACCTCATCTGATTTCTCCCACCCTGAAGCTGGCCTATCTAGAGTACTCGTTATCCTTGGCTGACTTCCCTAACCTGGATGCTTGTCCGACCCTAGTCCTCCCTCCTCCCACCCTGGCTTCACTCTGCACTCCCCCATCCTCTCCACCTCCCTCCCACCTAGGCTAATGTCTCTTCCCCTTCCCTCCCCTTCTGTGGATCTGGCTCTCTCTCCTGCCCCATCCCCCCCAGCTTACTGACCAAACCCTCTCTGTCTGCCTGCTCCCCTCCTCCCGCCAGCCTCTCCACCTCATCTCCCAGATATAGCAGGGTGAATCAATTAGTAAGTGTGATGCTTGCCCACGACTTGCTCTCTCCTTTCCCCCCTCCTTCTGGTCAGCCACCTCCCTATGAAGTGATTTCCGTACATTGCTTGTTTCGTGCCCCACCCCTCCTGAGTAACCATATGATCCTTGTCCACCTGTTCCTGGTTATGCCATATTGGCCTAGTCTACTGTCATGAGGTCCTTTCCACACCTTTCCTCCCACCCTCCCACCTTCCAGCTGCCTTCTGATCCCCTCTACTTCCTCCCTAAGACCTGCCAACTGAAAACACACTGGGCACCCTCTGAACCTCCATGCCCAATTTAATATTATTGCCCGCACCCTGTACACCCAATCACTCTACCGAAGGTGCCCACTTTGGCCACCCCCAAGTCTACCCTCATTTTAGGTGAGCAATGCGGCTCTCTAACAGAAATAATTCAGTCAGTGTTACACTAAAACCCAAGCAGTTTGCCCCCTCCGATTACAGCAATTTTTCCTCCTCTTTCTTGACAGTAGCCAGTTTTCTAACCCTAGCAGTAGACAGTTCACAAGCAAAATTAGCCCACCACAACACTAGCCAGCTCAGAGGCCCTAGCAGTAATCAAGTCACACACAGTCTGCCTACTCCCACAGATGTAGTTGGCATACAGTCATTTATACAGTCTGCTAAATTATGCCCCTTCCTGGTAGTAGTCAAATGATGCCCAAGCAGCAGTGTACAGGACCCTTTTCCCCCAATCAATAACAATCCAGCTTCCTAGTGTTCCAGTTCACCCAATCTCGACTTGCCCTCCTCCAAGGCTCCACCCTCACCGACCATTTAATTGAGGTCGGGGCCAGGGTGGGTGGTGTGGAACAAAGAACAGCTCTCCTCCTCTGATTACGACTGGACTATTTACCTTTTATGGTCCAGTCACACAGTCAGAGGTTCGCGCCCTATTCGCTGATTGGCCGCTCCTTCCTGAGTCGCCAGCTTGCAAAGTTATGGCCGATGTGGCCCCGGTATGCATGGCCTGTCCACCGCCAAAAAGAGCTTCCTTGTCGATCACCGATGTGATCCCATCCTCCCCCACCGCCGATGCAGCCCCAGAATGCCTGCCCCGACCCCTTCCAGCGACAAGCCCAGGTCCTGAAAGAACAGCTCTCCTCCCCTGATTGCAACTGGGCTAATCTTTGCTATAGATATTACAGGATCGGTCCCAGCACCGACCCCTGGGGCACACCACTCCCACCCTGGAATGCACCCCATTTGCCTTACCACCACCCTCTAGTTTCAGTCTTTCAACCAGTTCTCCACCCACCTTGTTATTTTCTGACCCACCCCTAAGTCTTCCAGCTCATTTACCAGCCTTCTATATGGCAAAGTGTCAAAGGCCTTGCTGAAATCTGGGTAGGCCACATCCTCCCCCATCCACCTTCCTTGTTACCCAGTCAAAAAACTCAGTTGTTTGTCGGGCACAACCTCTCTCCCATAAAACCAAACTGTCTTGGGTCCTGGAGGCAGTATAGCACATTGGTTAAAGGCTCTGAGCTACAGATCTGGAGACCTGGGTTTGAATCCAAGAGCCGTCTAAGTGCATACTGTGTGATCCTGAGCAAGTTACTTGACTTCCTTGTGCTCTAGGTTACATCTGGAAACAAGCTTCAGCTTAGTGTGCTACTCCTGGTTAAACAGTGTTCCCTTTCCCCACTTCCCCTGTAGACCATTGACAACCAGGTGTTCCACTATTCTTTCCTTCAGCAGTATTTCCATTACTTTTCCCACTGTAGTGGTCAGGCTGACCAGTATGTAGTTCCTGCATCCTCCTTGTTAACACTTTTGCATAGTGGGACCACATCAGCCCTGCTCCAATCCCTGGGCATATAACCAGTTTACAAAGACAGTGTGAACAGGGTAGTTGGAGGCCCTACTAACACTTTCCTTAGCTCCCTCAGTGTCCAGGGGTGCATCTATCTGGCCCATATCCTTATTGCTGCCAGTTCCATGAGGATCCTTTCTTTTGCAAAGGAACATGTGCCCTTTTCTGTGATCGCTCCATCTTTATTACTTAATGCTGGCCCATTTCCTGTCCCCTCCTTTGTAAAAACCGAACAGAAGTATTTGTTCAGTATTTCTGCTTTTTGGTGGTCATATTTTACCCTCCCTCCCTCCATCCACCCTTTTCAGACACTCAGTATCTCCCCTTGCCTTCCTTTTCTCCCTGATGTACCTGCATGTAAAAGGTTTTGTCCCTCCTTACCACAATACCCACTGGCTGGCTTGTGTCAAGGGTCCCACACAAGTGTGGGTCTGGTGCCAATGTGCACTTTGCATGTGGAGCCATTTTTGTTTGCCTGCTGTGTGCTGTAGTGTAGTGGATTATGATGACCTGGTTTTGCTTGATTCTGTACTGAACACTTCATTTGCAGCAGGTCCTGGAGTCCTTTGCGGTGGGAGATTGTCCTACAGTGCATGTTAAGAGTTTATACAGGCTCTCATCTTTTGTTTACTGGCCCCACTGTACTCCCTGGGCTAAGTTCTGTCTCAGACTGATTTATCCCCTGGAGAAGAGCAGAAGTGGAAAACATCTGATCAGAGATTGTGGAAGCTCAAATGTGCACTACAGGCTATTGAAACTTCTATTGCCTGTTGCTCTGGTGCCAGCTGCAGAGAGTTCTGGGACTGGTTGTGGCTGCGGATATCTGCCTAGAGATGGTCACAGTTGGCCTGCTGTGGTGTGCTATACTGCAATGGAGTGGTCGTTGGAAATTCCAAATCATTTGGGGGGGAATTTAGAGGAAGGATTAGGAAGTACTTCTTCACTGAGATGGTGGTGGACAACTGGAATGGGCTGCTGAGGGAAATGGTGGGAAGGCTCACAAGGGCATGGGATAAGCACAGAGGGCAACTGGCACGGGGGGGAGGATTACAGAAAAGGCCTAGTGGATATCTAGGCAAACTGGGCAGACTAGGTGGACCTGCGGTCCCTTTCTGCCATCACATACCTATGTTCCTATGTATTCTACAGGCAGATTGGGAAAAGGGAGGGGGGATCAACTACACCACCAGGGAAGCATTTATTGTGCCTTGAATATCTGTCCCTTGGTGTCTTTATCCTGTCCTGTGTTGGTTGATGTGTGGAGCAACATGACCTCCTACCCCCAAAAAAGATTAGTTCTAGGGGCACAGGGGCAAGGAGTCTTCCTCCTTCCCCCAACCATGACATCCCCTGAGTGACCAAGTCCATTCTAAAAGCCAGGTTGATGGTGAGGTACAGGTCTGGTATCCTTCCCCCCAACCCACTTTTTTTATTTTAATCTCTACAGAGCGTTCCCAACTGACCTAGCTGATCAGTATTTTTATTTTTTATACTGACCCATTTTACCTTTTTATATCTACAGGTCTGGCAGGACATTGACCAGGAGTAGGAGGACACTGACCATATGTATCAGATAAGTATTGTTTTTTTGTTTACCCTACATTGTTTGTCATATAGTAGTTCATAACGAGCTGCAGATCCTTTGTGAACCCATTGCTGTTCTTGTTTTACAGGTACGAATGGCTGCTGTGGGAGACACTGGGTTGGAGCTGTGCCTTGTGCTTTAGAAAGGAGGCTATGGGATGGGCATTAAGGTTGGGAACTCCAGGGAACACCACACAACCAATTTGCCAGGACTCGTGAGGTTTAAACCCTGTTTTTTGTTTTCTTGCTTTGTGCGCTTTGCATTCTAATACCTGCGTTAATGTAGTGTTTTTGTTCTGCAACAAGTACTGTCTCATATGTGTGTGTGTATGTGTAATAGATAACTCACTGTAGGGTGTGTGGTCACACTCTGATATACTCATGCCTTGGTGTGCGTTGTTACACATGAGGCCGCAGGCCGAGTGCATCAACCACCCAAGCCGTGCATATATCATTGCGCGACCGCACACCCCACAGTCTTATCTGTCTTATAAAATGGCAAAATTGTTTTGGAGGGGAGTAAAAGTGCAGGTGTGTGGTCTCACTCTGATCGCACGGTCACCTAATGGTGTTTGTCCAATGCGATTGATAATCACATTGATATACACACACACACACACACACACACACACACACACACACACACACACACACACTTACTTCCTCGGAACAGCCCCTTGATACGGAAAATAATTTTTCTCACCGTGCATGTGCTCCCAATCTGAAGAGGCTCTTTTCTCCTTTTGAAGATAAACCTGGAAATACTGGTGAGGCCCTGCATATCAGGGAGGCTTCCATACCATTTTCTGTGGACCAGAAAGCATCCATTTTTCACAAATCCATTTTCTGCAAACCAGAACCATTGGTGGTCATTCCTTTAACTAAATGTCCACCCCTTCCTTGTGATTTTGAGTCAAACATGGGGTAACATACTTTAGTACCTCCTATAGACTAGCCCCCAAGATCTCCATCTTCTTTGGAAGTCACAGACAACTTTCTCACTCAGGAACCCTTAAGCAAAGCTTCCTCTGCTGAGGCTGTAGATACTTGCAGATGAATACTTGTGTTTTTGTTGAATTTTATGTGACACCATCTTTAATGCAGCCTAATACACTGAAACAGAACTGCAGCACTGCTGACAGGAGTGCTGCTAAAATCACACTGCACACTGAAGTGCACTACAGGTGTTGATGCAGTGCTAATTAAAGTAATTCGCACACACTGAAAAAGCAGTGCAAAACTGCTTAAGGCAGTGTTACTGACATAACACTGCTTCAGCCAGTACTGCTGCACCAACACTGCTTCAGGCAGTGTTGATGACAAAACACTGCTAATTGCAGTACTTTTGCAGTGTGATTGCAGTGTTAATTAACATAATTCACACGCACTGTGTCAGCACTGCATGTACACCAAAAGAGACCTGAAGATGCACTGATTAAACACTGATGGACTGCATTACGAAATGAAGTGTGCAGGATGTGTACACTACTATTGTAACACTGAAATAACACCATATAGTGACTATTTGAACACTTCACTTCCCTCTGGGAAAGGGTTGGGGCCGCATGCATAAATGCTCTGGCCCCAGAAGATTTCAAACACACCCTTGGAATCTCTAGCAACCCCTCATCAACTGAACGGAGCGATCGCCCAGGGCACAAGGGGACCAGGAGCTCTTTCAGGTAGTCCGGGCCCAGGTATCATATTTAAAATTAAAGTGAGGACTGCTGACTTTGAGAACTGTGAGGCGCTCAGCATTTTCTGGTGTCAAACGGGATTGTGTGTCAATAATGATGTTACCAGCTGAACTGAACAATTGTTCTGAATAGACGCTAGTCGGAGGGCAAATCATGTACTTCATTGCAATGTTTACTAAAGCAGGCCACATTTGTTGTTTGGATTTCCAGTATTTCAAAGGATCAGCATTCCAGCTAATATTGGGCTCTGCCAGGTACATTTCGTCAGTGTGCATTCATGGAGGAATTTAAAAAGGCCCTAAAGACCTATGTATGGTCGAAGGTCTCTTTTAATTAATACTGTGATTTTAGGAGCTCAGATTATTATGTGTTGAAACATAGAAACATAGATGTTGATGGCAGATAAGGACCGCTTGGCCCATCTAGTCTGCCCATTTCCCTACCTACAGGATAGGCCGCAGATCCTAGTTAACCAACAGCCTATTTCTTCCTACCCCCCACAAGAATTGCCTTATGTCTGTCCCATGCATTTTTGAATTCTCCCACAGTTTTAGACCCCACAACCTCCTCAGGAAGGCTGTTCCATGCATCCACTACCTCTCTGTGAAATAATACTTCCTCACATTGCCCTGGAACCTCCTCCCCATCTTTAAATTGTGTCCCTTGTTCTTGCGTCTCTTTTCTGAAAGATGCTACCCTCTTGGACTTTGTTGATTCCACTGAGGTGCTTAAAAGTTTCTATCATGTCCCCCTCTTCTTTCCTCAAGGGCATACATATTAAGCTCCTTTAGTCTCTCCTCAGACGGCTTCTCTTGCAGACCCTGCACCATTTTAGTTGCCCTCCTCTGGACTGCCTCTATTCTGTCTATTTCCTTGCGGAGATGGGGTCTCCAGAACTGGACGTAGTACTCCAAATGGGGTCTCACCAATTGTCTGTACAGAGGGATAACAACTTCCTGTTTTCTGCTGGTGATGCCTCTCCCTATGCATCCCAGTATTCCCCCAAGCCCTTCCTACTGCCTTCTCACATTGCTTGCTAACTTTAAGGTCATCTAATATGATTACCCCCAGGTCCCTTTCCTATTTTGTTGTTGTTACTACCTCCCCCCCATTGTGTATTCTTCCCTTGGGTTCTTGTTTCCCAGGTGCATTATTTTGCACTTCTTTGCATTGAATCCAAGCTGCCATACCTCTGACCATTCCTCCAACCTTGCCAAGTCCTTTCTCATCCTTTCCACGCCTTCTTGTGTATCAACCCTGTTGCAGATCTTTGTGTCATCTGCAAAGAGGCATACTTTTCCTTCCAGTCCCTCTACAATGTCACTTATGAAGACATTAAAAAGGACTGGACCCAGTACTGAACCTCATGGTACCCCACTAGTAACCCTCTTTCTTCAAAGTGGACTCCATTTACAATTACCTTCTGTGTCCTGTTGTCCAGCCAATGTTTTATCCAGGCTACCACCCTGGGACCCACTTCCAGGCTGGTTAATTTGACTATTAATCTTTTGTGTGGACTGTGTCAAATGCCTTGCTAAAGTCTAGGTAGGCCATGTCCACAGCCCTTCCCTGGTCTACTACTTTGGTCACCCAGTCAAAGAAATCTATTAGATTCGTCTGACATGACCTTCCCTCTGTGAACCCATGCTGCCTTGGGTCCTGTGGCCCACTGGCCTCTAGGTACTCAACAATTCTTTCCTTCAGAAGTGACTCCATCATTTTTCCTACCACAGAGGTCAAACTGACAGGTCTGTAGTTTCCTGCCTCTGTCTTGGTCCCACTTTTATGAAGGGGAATCACATCTGCCTTCCTCCAGTCCTCGGGTACCACACCATCCTCCCGTGATTTATTAAAAAGAGTAGCCAGTGGTTTCACTAGTTCCCCCCTTAATTCTTTTAGAATTCTGGGGTGAATTCCATCAGGCCCCATTGCTTTGTCTACCTTCAGTTTTAGGAGTTCTTGCAGAACCCTTTCTTCTGTGAAAGGACTGGGATCGACCCCCATATCAAGAGTGCTTCTGTTAATTGGATTAGGCACTTCCACCTCCTCTTTTATGAATACTGAGCAGAAGTATTCGTTCAGTATCCCTGCTTTTTCACTGTCCCCCTCTGCCCACCCACCGTTCATTCTATTCAGCCTCACTATCCCTCCCTTTGTCTTTCTACGCTCACTGATGTACCTATAAAAGGTTTTATCCCCTTCTTAACCGGTTGGCTATCTTTCCTTAGTTTGGGCCATTGCTATTCTGACTTCCCTCCCTGCTTCCTTCTGCTAACTGGTACAGCTCTCTGTCCTGCTCCTTCTGTGTTTCCTTATACTTCCGAATGCTATCTTTTTCTTCCTGACTTTCACAGCCACCTCTTTTGAGAACCATAGTGGCTTTTTCTTTCATTTTGATTTGTTTATTTGCTTCACACAAAGGCTTGTCGCCTCTGTGATGGCAGTTTGATGATTCCCTGTGTTGCTCCACACCTCCTTCTAGCCTGTTTGCTAGTGCTTTTCTGAGGCACTCTCCCATCTTGCCAAAGTCAACCCTCCTGAAGTCCAGTACCCTCACTTTTCTATGAGCTGACTCTGTAGCTGAGTTTAATGTAGACCACACTGTTTGATGGTCACTTGTTTCCCAGATGGCAACCCACTTCTAGATCTGAGATCTTCTCACTGCCCCCGTTTGAGAGTACGAGGTCTAAGATTGCTCCCTCACGAGTGGGTTCTGAAACTAGCTGTCTGAGGCCTGCCACATGTAGGGCATCAAGAATGGCCCTGCTCTTGGATGTGGCAGCAGCAAATGTGCTCCAGTTAACATCTGGCATATTCAGGTCTCCCATCAACAGTATCTCCCCTTTCTCTGCCATCCTAAGAATGCCTTCTATCATATCCTTGTCCATTCCCTCCCCCTGACATGGGGATCTGTACACAACCCCTGTGCGGATTGGTTTTTATTTATAATGTTTTTGGATATTATAAGGCGCCTTGACTTTAGAAAGGCACGATAAGAATAAAGTTTTATTATTTTTTTTATTATTACATTTCAACATGGGTCTGTGCCGAGGCTGTGTTACAAGAGGCAGATGAAGATGTTACAATAACATCTTGTAAGTGACTCCAGAGACATGAAGCTGAACCAAGTGACTGTGGGATAGTGCTATGCTTGGCTGGTTGGTGAAGAAGAAGATTCAGATGCAGTGGCTGTGGAGGAAGAGGGAGACAATGCCACAACAGCAGAGGACGGGTAACCTGATGCTGTGCTGCTGTGTTGTGAAGAAGATTCTGAATGTGGTGTTGCTGTTGTACTCTCTTCCATGACAGCACGCTCCTCGTCAATTATTTCTTGTTTGTTTCTCTTGAAACAAGTGTCATCATCATCACCCAATAGTTGCTTCAATTTGTATCGTGGGTCCAAGACTGTTGCTTTAATGTAGTACTCTGAATGAAGCATTTTACATAGTTTGTCATCTTTTGCATCTTTTTTGATCATACGTCTCGTTAGATCTTCTTGTATTCTGGAGGGCAACCTGCATGTGTCAGCACCACTGGCAGCTTGTGTGATCATGGAACTGTCTTGCTTCTCTAACTTTTCCCTAATCAGATTAAATCTGAATTTTAAAATTTTTATAGGGGTATCACCTGGCTCAGAGTTGCTGTGTTTGCACTAACCTCCCTGGTGATTTCTTTAAATGGTTGAAGCAGGAAAATTAGAAACTCTAGCATGGCCAAATGTGGTGCAGTAATGCAGATATCTGCATCCCCAATTTTATTTTCTAAGGTGTACTGCCTGACAGCTTTCTTTTGTTCCAGCAGCCTTTGGAACATATAAAAGGTCGAATTCCATCGAGCAGACATGTCTTAGATCAGTCTGTGCCAAGGTAAACTGTGCTCCTGTTGTATTTTTTCAAACAAGTGACAGGCTTTGCTTGAGTGGCTGAAATGAGTGCATATTCTTTTACCAGTGCTGAGAGCCTTCATCTCCCTGTCATCATCGAGAAAACCGTGAACTATTAAATTTAAGCAATGCGCAAGCAGCGGATGTGAACAAAGCCCCCCCCCCAAGGCCTTCCTTATGTTGGACCCATTATCTGTAACTATAAAGCCAACTGACAGTCCCTGTGAAGTGAGCCATTGCTGTATTGGTTTTTGGAGCTCTTCATTGATGTTGTATGAGGTATGTTCAAATGGAAAATAAAACATTCTTGGAACAGCAAACTGCGATGCTTCACTGCCCCCAGTCCCACGTGAATTATCGAAACGTGCCCAATGTGCCGTGACAGACATGAAGGGTTCAAGATGATAGCTTGTCTATATATCTGTTGTGTGATGCACCACCCTCCCAACAGCACTGCACAACACAAGTCTTAATTTTTTAAATACAACATTGCAAAGATCTGGAATCCCTGTTGTCAAGAAGTATTTCTGCAATGGTATACTATATCAAGGTGCGAGATACTCAAGCAGCTTCCTGAATCCTGTATGTTCAATTACGTTATATAGTAGCAAATCAACAGCTAACATTTCTGAAATTGTTTTGGTTATAGTAACAGCAGCAGAGTGAGTGGAGGCATATTTAGCTTTATGCTCATATGTTTCTGAGATGGTAGGCTGTCTCCTTGAAGGAGGAGGGCTTTTTGAACACATGATCACTTTCAGCAACAGTCGGAGGAGTCCTTTGAATGGCAGAAAGTGGTGGTGGAGGTGTAGTGCTGCAGGGGCTACCACTGCTTTCATCTATGGGCGCTACTCCTGATTGTAGTGAGTTATCACTGTCACTTTCTCTTCGAGACTCACAACTGAACTTCCTAGTAATGTTATGACATCTGTCTATGTGCCTTTTCAGTGCTGAAGTTCCCAATGCTCCTTTCTTTTTACCCTTGCTGATTGGCCATTTACAAATAGTGCATCTGGATCCAGGATTCTGCCCAGATGGCAATCAGCTCCTGATGGGGCGTTCCCCACCCCAAAGGAACTCTGGGGAAGTGGCTCTCTCATGGCCACCCTCCCCTGCATCTGTGACTGGTTCCAGGATTCTGCCAAGCTACGCTGAATATCTCGTGACCCACATGGCTCCAGGATTGGCCACTCACATTTGACAAGAAGCCCAGCATTGGCTGCAGCTCCTGGACTCTGCTCTGCATTTGTTGCGCTCTGAATCCTAGTGCTGTAAGCTGCCTTTGACACTCGGGGCTGGTGTTTACCACTGGGTTTCTTGTGTCTGCCTAGCAAATCAACCAAATTTCGCTCTATTTGCTGCTTTTTTTGCCCTACCTTTCCTGACTCTCCTGTTCTAATAACCTGTATTGTGTTAACTGCCAAATGAGTTTTAAACAAGCGCACTGTACAGTTAGTTTAAGGTGGGTGTACTGTTAGCTACTCGGCCGATCTGCCTAAATTTCATCACCTATCCTAGCTGTTTCTTTGCTAACTCTGTATTTATTTATTTCTGTATTTAATGCTAGTTGCTATTCTCTAGCTGAGGGATAAATTAATAATTACTGATTTTAAGTAGACTCTGTACTTTATCTCGTGCCAGCTGCCAGTCTGTAGTTGATTTTTAAAATTAGCTCTGTATTTTATCTCATGCCAGTTGCCAGCCTGAAGTTGATTTTTAAAATTAGCCCTGTATTTATTTCAATTGCCTGCTTTGCTAGCCTGCATGTCTTTAACTTCACAATCCACTGTAACTTACCTCCCTTCTGCCTGCTGTTCCCTGCACTTTCCTCTCTCGAACCTGCATTTCTGTATTAAACTGCACCACTGTCTCTTAATCCTCCACTCATCCCCTGCAGAAACTTGAAACTTTTATTTTCCTGCCCCCACTCTAACTAAACATTGCAAACTGTCCTCTGAACCCTTCGCTCAGTTTCAACTTTCAGCCACCCCCACATCCTTTTCAGGCTCCTCTCTCTCTCTTAGTGATTTCTGTGATGAATAGACCTACTGCTTGCATCTGTCTCCAGCCCATAGACTCCCTGCCCCCTGATTTAGATAATTGTGCTACACTTAGCACCATTTAGCCTCTGCTCCTCTTTGTCTCTCAACAGATGGCAATCAGTCCCTGATCGGGCATTCCCCGTCCCGAAGGACCTCCTGGGAAGCGGCTGTCTTGTGGCCACCCTCCCCTGCATGTGCGACCAGATCCAGGATTCTGCCCAGGTACGTTGACTATCTCGGGACCCGTGTGGCTCCAGGATTGGCCATTCGCATTCGAGAGGAAGCCCAGTATTGGCTTCTGCTCCTGGACTCTGCTCTGCAATGGTTGTGCTCTGAATCCTAGTGCTGTAAGCTGCCTTGGACACTCGGGGACAGCGCTTACCACTGGGCTTCTGGCACCTGCCTAGCAGATCAACCAAATTTCGTGCCCACTCACCCCCACAACCCCCACCCCGGCACTCTTTAAATCCACTCTACTCCCGCCTCCCATCCCTACCTCCCTCCCTCCCTCCCTCGACTGGTTCTCTTCACACTGCTTCTCCTCCAACTTAAAGGCACCTACCCCAATACAGTAATAATAGTAATACTAATACTTTTATTTATAAAGCGCTTTTCAGTTTTCAAAGCACTGTACAAGTTAAAAAATACAAGTCAAACATTAAAATCCAATATCAGACACAAATACAATCATAATACGATCAGTTGCTTCTAAACAATCAATTTTCTAGAAAGACCATTTGCCAGAAGTGGGTTTTCAAACCCCTCTTAAATTCCTCCACGGTGGTGCACTCCCATAACTGGCGAGGTAGAGAATTCCAAAGAGTGGGTGCAGCATAGGAAAATGCACTGCAACCAGATGATTTAAGATTCACTCTCGGAATCTCCAGTAACCCTTCATCGGCCGAGCATAGCGATCGGCCAGGGCAGTGAGAAACCAGAAGTTCTTTCAGGTATGCCAGACCCTGGCCATGAAGGGCTTTAAAAGACAGCAAGCTGACTTTAAAAGTGATCCGCCACCGTATAGGCAGCCAGTGTAGTTCGCGCAGCACCGGGGTAATATGACAGGACCTATCTGACCCAGTCAGAACCCGGGCCGCTGCGTTCTGCACTAGCTGCAGGTGGTGGATTTCAACCCCTGAAAGCCCAAAGTACAGGGAGTTGCAGTAGTCCAGACGCGAGGACACAAAGGCATTAACCAGCGTTGGCAGGGCGTCAGACGGAACAAGGTGCCTAACTCTGGTGACATTCCTAAGATAGTATAAGGAAGTCTTGATGACTGCTGATACTTGAAACTGCAGTGTCAGCCTGTCATCCAAGATAACCCCCAGGTTACGCACCCATTCAGAGGTCGGGAGTGAGACGCTGCCAAGAAAAATTCCTGAGGGCATACCAACAGATGACTCCTCTGTCTGGCGACCCGGGTCCACAACCAATACCTCTGTCTTTTCTGAGTTCAACTTCAACCAACTAGAATCCATCCAATCCTGGATTTCTTTCAGACAGTTGTTAATCACCGAGAGAGCTCCATCCTGGTCGGGTGCAAAAGAGATGTATAGCTGGGTATCATCTACATAACAGTGAAACCTTAGCCCATACCGTCTTATAATGTCTCTGAGGGGCAGCACGTACACCGCGAATAACATGGAAGACAGCACTGAACCTTGAGGCACCCCACACAACAAAGACGTTGGGCTTGAGGAAAAAACCCTGGACACAACTCTTTGTGATCTCCCAGTGAGGAATGAAGTGAACCATTGAAGGACGGTTCCTGATATTCCACAAATATGCCTCAGGGGTGCTATCAACACCATGTGATTCACGGTGTCAAAAGCTGAGGAAAGATCAAGAAGAACCAAGATGGAACATCTCTTCAGATCCATCGCCCTCAGAAGATCATTAAGCACCCGAATCACTGCTGTCTTGGTGCCATGTCTTTTACAAAAACTGGACTGGAAGGATTCGTAGATGTCATGGATGGTTAAATGGTCCTCCAATTGGGCCGCCACTACCTTCTCAATCACGTTCCCAATAAAGGGTAGGTTTGAGATAGGTCTGTAGTTTGTGAAACAGTCTGGGTCCAAGGTAGCTTTCTTCAAGAGAGGTGTCACTACCGCCTCTTTCAGGGAACTAGGGAACTCACCCGACTCCAAGGAGCACAAGACTATTCGCACAAGGACTGGACCGATGATATCACTACAACCCAAAATTAGGGAGGTCGGTCCAGGGTCCAAACTACAGCATGTAGGGCGCACACTATGGATAATCCTCATGACATCCACGAAATCAAGTCGACTGAAGGAACTCCAAGAAAACTTGAGGTACTGTGAGCTCGCACTGTTCAACAGCATCCCTCCTAGAGAGTGCTGGTTGCAGGTCCGCCCTGATGTTGGCCACCTCAGTTGCAAAGAATCGAGCATGCTTCTCGCACTCTAATTGCAAAAAGGATTTCTGAACTTGCAGACAGGCTGGGTTGCACAGTCTGTCTACAGTTCGAAAAAGCTAAGCTGGTCGATCCCAAGCAACCGCAATCTCCCTGGACAGGAATTCTGCCTTTCTTATGGGTGATTGTAGATTGATAGACTAAATAATGGTCCGTCAATCTAAGGCGGTCAGCTTCAAAGGCGGACCTGCGCCAGCACCTCTCTAACTTTCACCCCTGTCTCTGCATCTCCCTCAATGTCCCATCAAATCAAGGGGACTTGGGGTGAAGGGATAGGGGGCGTACACGGACAGGAACAATAGAATCTAGAACCACTGTAACAGCCATATTATAGGCCAATACTAAGGTCTCTGGACTACTGCTGCAAGCTGGGGGACGATAGGTCACGGACCACTGCAAGGCCTTGGGAGTAATATCCTCAGAAGGGCGGCACCTAACCATCTGCAGGGGTTGGCCTCTCGGGGTAGAAACTGAACCTCAATGTATGTAGTGGACAGTGAAAAGGCAGAGATACTGAATGAATACTTTTGCTCAGTATTCACAAAAGAAGAGGAGGAGTTACCTAAACCAAACAATAGAAGCACTCGGGGTAGTGGGGTTGACGCCAGTTCATTTACAGAAGAAAGAGTCCTGAAAGAACTCCTAAAACTTAAGGTGGACAAAGCAATGGGGCCTGACGGGATTCACCCTAGAATCCTAAAAGAACTAAAGGAGGACCTAGTGACACCACTGACCACACTTTTTAACAAATCATGGGAGGATGGTGTGGTACCTGAGGACTGGAGGAGGGCAGATGTGATTCCCCTTCACAAAAGTGGGAGCAAGGCAGAGGCAGGAAACTGAAGACCTGTTAGTTTGACCTCAGTGGTGGGGAAAATGATGGAATCACTTCTGAAAGAAAGAATTGTTCAGTACCTAGAGGCCAGCGGGCACAGGACCCAAAGCAGCATGGATTCACAGCAGGAAGGTCATGTCAGACGAATCTAATCGATTTCTTTGACTGGGTGACCAAAGTAATAGACCAGGGAGGGGCTGTGGATATGGCCTACCTAGACTTTAGCAAGGCATTTGACACAGTCCCGCACAAAGATTAATAATCAGTTAGCCAGCCTGGGAGTGGGTCCCAGGGTGGTAGCCGAAGTAGCAAACTGGCTGCACAACAGAACACAGAAGGTAATAGCGAATGGAACACATTCTGAAGAAAGGGGGTTACTAGTGGAGTACCTCAGGGCTCAGTACTGGGTCCAGTCCTCTTTAACGTCTTTATAGGTGACATTGCAGAGGGTCTGGAAGGAAAGGTATGCCTCTTTGCAGATGACACAAAGATCTGTAACAGAGTTGATACACAAGGGGGGTAGAAAGGATGAGAAGGGACTTGGCAAGGTTGGAGGAATGGTCAGACATATGGCAACTTAGATTCAATGCAAGGAAGTGCAAAGTAATGTACCTGGGAAATAAAAATCCAGGAGAAGAGTACACAATAGGAGGGGAGGTGCTAACAACAACAAAAATGGAAAGGGATCTGGGTGTAGTCATATCAGATGACCTAAAGGTGGGTAAGCAATGTGAGAAGTCAGTTAGGAGAGCCAGGGGGATACTGGGATGCATAGGGAGGGACATCACAAGTAGAAAGAGGGAGGTGGTTATCCCTCTGTACAGACAGTTGGTGAGACCCCATCTGGAGTACTGCGTGCAGTTTTGGAGACCTCATCTACGCAAGGACATAGACAGGATGGAAGCAGTCCAGAGGAGGGCAACTAAATGGTGCAGGGTCTACATCAGAAACCATATGAAGAGAGACTGAGAGAGCTTAATATGTATACCCTTGATAAAAGGAGGGACAGGGGGACATAATAGAAACTTTTAAGTACCTCAAGGAATCAACAAGGAGGCACAATTTAAAGTTAGAGGGGGACGGCTCAGGGGTAATGTGAGGAAATTCTTCTTCACAGAGAGAGTGGTGGACGCATGGAACCACCTTCCTGGAGAGGTTGTGGGGTCTAAAACAGTGGGGGAATTCAAACATGCATGGGACAGACATAAGGCAATTATAGTGGGGGGGTTGCAGGAAGTAGGCTGTTGGTTAACTAGAATCTGCAGCTTATCCAATAGGTAGGGAAATGGGCAGACTGGGTGGGCCAAGTGGTCCTTATCTGCCGTCAAAGTCTATGTTTCTATGTTTAGTGGTCTGACCAGGCGACTGGTTCCACCCCCAGATCGGATGTTTCGATCCCTATAAGGAAGACTGTCCAAAGAGTGTCCAGATGTATGGGTAGCAGCAGAAACCACCTGTGTAAGGCCCAAAGAAGTCATTAATTGGAGGAAGTGATTACCAAATTGCGAGAGTTCATCGTCGACCCAGGCGTTAAAGTCGCCCAGAACCATCAATCTGGGTGACTCCAACGCCATGTCAACGATTAAATTTACTACTTCGTATAAGAATCGCTTCCCTTCCCCGGGTGGATGGTAGATGAGAACGATTCAAACACCTACACCTGCTACCACTGTACACTCAAAGGACTCAGTCTCTCCCACTACCACATTCGTGAAGCCCAGTTCAGTCTTAAAACAGACTGCAACCCCCCTACCCCTGTGATCCAATCTCGGGCGGTGTATCACCGAGTACCCAGCTCGAGTCATAGCCTCCAAAGTGGGGCATGGATTTGCATCCAGCCAGGTCCCAGTGATACAAGCCAAGTCCACCAAACCAACAAGATCAGCAATACTGCCAGTCTTATTCCAGATGGACCTGGCATTGCACAACACTGCCTGAGTTGGACGAACCTTGGAGGCTGTCGGGCCCATCTGCCTACTAATTTCAGTAGTGCCCTTGGGTATGGGCACCAGACATGGCGAACCACGATCTAGATTCCATTTCGCCCCAGGGTGCCTTCTGGATCTAACTACCCCAATATGGTGGCCCCTCTTGTCCATCCTCCCTTGTTTGCAACCCCTGCCCTCCTCCCTCTCCTACGAGCAATTCCCAGCGCTCTACAGCACTGATACATTTCATATTGGAGAGGGGAAGAATAAAAAGGGTGAAGGGAGCGAAGAGAGCAGGATGAATAGTGCACCACCGTGAGGACTGAAGGCTAGCACATGCCACTACTAAACAATTAAAACCAAACAATGAACCTGCTTACAATAAATCACCCAAAATAATTACAAAACTTAACAAACTAAAAAATAAATAAAAAGGCTGCCCACCCCAACAGAAATTAAATCAAAAAATAATTCCAAAACTTAATCAAACTAAATAAATAAAAAAGGTTACCCACCCCAAACAAAATCGAGTCTGGGCCAAGCTAGAGGGCTACTAAAATCCTCCTTACCTCAGTACTCCCTCTTTTTTTCAAATTCAACCCTCAGCTACATTTTCTGCTACCTGCTTACTCCCCCACCCCCCTGCTGGTACCGCGCTGACTCACGCAGTCTCACCACCAGTCCAGTCATGAAGTCTCTCTCACTGGCCATTACGACTGCCTCTCTTGTAGGCACCCTGCGTACCTTCGACCTATGCGCATCTGTCCTTGCATATGACCAAGCCTACCTCATTAAATTTAATTCTAACTCCCACCACCCCCTCCCCATCTCCCCCTCACTAAACTGGGAATGCTCCCAAATTGGTCCCCTCATGTTTGCTTTTATCCCCAACCAAGAGCATCTTCTACTCGGCGCCTTCCTTCACTCCCTCCTCTAGCTCCATAACTTCTCCCCACACCTCCCACCCCTCCCACCTACTTTTCTCCCTCCATCCATATGGGTGGTGATATTGAATCAAACCCAGGCCCCATCATCTCCATGGCTACAGCAACCTCATGCATCTGGGCTAATGTCCCTGGGCTAAAATTGGCCCACATGAATATCTGAAGTCTCCCTGCCAAATTTCCAGAGCTAGAAGCATGGATCTCCTTTCACAAACCCCACGTACTCTGCCTCACGGAGACCTGGCTGACATCCCAACACACTAGCACCATGCCATCAACCAGCTGGCTATACCCTATTACGCCAAGATCGGCCTGGTAAAAAAAGGGTGGTGGTGCTGCCATCCTTGTCAATAACTCCCTTGTGGCCTCCACTGCCCTCTACGCAGATACAGACTCACCCAGCAACTGGCTCATCGTGGAAATCACCAAAGGGGTCCTCAAGGAAGCTTTACCTGGGTTGTTGTTATAATCCCCTGGCTGGTGGCGTTGACGGTCTACAGAATGTGCTCTCTGGCCTTGGATCCCTCTCCCCTGTGAGGGAACCCATCCTTTTTGGGGATTTCAACCTGAACTGGATGTGCCCCCAAGAACCCGTCCTTGTAAACCACCTCAAGTCACTCAACCTCGAACAAGTCCTCATCCTCCCTACCCGGCTAAACCCTCAGACCTCTATTCACTCCCTAATTGATTGGGTGATAACCACTCACAGGGATCACATCCTCCATACAGGTACCTTATCAGACTCATTAAGCAACCACTCCCCCTACTTTTGCCATTTGGTCTTCTAAAGCCCCCCACCCACCCCCCAAACATATCACTTTCCGCAATTTCAACCTCCCCGACACCACAGCCCTGTTAAACAATGCCAGGGACTTAAACAGGCAGAGTCTTTAAACACTCTCCGATGTTACCTCTGCTGTCACCCACCACAGTGGGCTCCTCTTGGACCTCCAGGATTGACATTTCCCAGAAACAACCAGAAATGTTCATGGCAGATGCTCTCGCTGGATCACCAAAGAACTCCTCTGCCTCATGAAAGAGAGGGACCGTAAGTGGATCATGCACAAACAGACCCCTCCCCTGCTCTGTGGAATGAATATCGGTGCCTTTGAAATATATGCAAACACTTGACCCATACCCTCAAGAGAAACTACTACTCCAGACAGCAGAGAGAAAGTTTTGGTAATCCCAGGAAGTTCTGGGACTCCATCAACTCTCTACCCACTCCTCGCACAAACAACCCCAAAGTAAATTTAAGCTCCCTGGCAGGTCTCCTGACTGACCCAACTGAAGTGGCCAACGCCTTTAACCTAACATTCACAGATCTGTCTGCCCTCCTCAGCAATCTACCAACCTTCACAACAAATAGGAATCCCTCTAACTCTTGGTCTGGCACCCACGCCCACCTCTCCTCCGCAGTGCCCCCAGCCCACAGCTTTACCAGTCCTTCCTCCCATCAAGGACTTTCCCCTCCCACCTCAACACTTTCCCCCTTGCCAGCTACTACACCCCCCACCCACCCTTTTATTTCAAGGTCATCTCCCCTAAGGAGACACTCGATCTCCTCTGGGGCTTGCCATACCAAGGCAGCCCAGGATCGGATGGCCTCTCCCCTGTGTTCCTCAAAATTGTGTTGCCAGCAATAGCCAAACCCCTCACCCACGTCTTCAACCTTGCCCTGACAACCTCCTCCATGCCTCCACCATGGAAAACTGCTAAGGTAATCCCCATCTTTAAGACCGGCGACCCCCTCTCAGCGGACCATTACTGGCCAATATCCATTCTCCCTCACCTGAGTAAACTGCTTGAGAAAGTGGTCCATTGGCAGCTATTAGAATACCTCACCAAACATGATATGCTATGTAACCTGCAACATGGTTTCCACAGGCAACATAGCATGACCACTACCCTAGCCTTATTTACCAACCACATATACACCAACATGGATCAGGGGCATGCCACTAGTGCCGTATTTGTTGACCTATCAAAGGCATTCGACCTGCTCAGTCCCTTCCTCCTCTCCAAACTAAATTCGATTGGATCATCCCCCAAACCACTCACAGGTTCCAGAGTTACCTTTTGACCAGTCCCAATTTGTCAGTATTGGCCCAGCCACCTCTCCTGCCCTCCCTGTCAACACTGGAGTTCCCCAGTGCTCTATACTGGGTCCTCTGCTTTTCACCATATTTGTCAACACCTTTGCTTCGGTCTGCCTCTCCTGTGAATCCCTCCTCTATGCCAACGATCTAGTTATATACCACAGTGACAAATTCCTTCCTCACATATCTTCTATACTTACCCAGAAGTATAGCGCTGCCCACAACTGATTCACCAAAAACCTTATGCTGATTAACATTAAAAAACAAAAACGATGCTGTTTGGATCTAAACCTTACTTGGCCAAATCCCTTAAATTAAGTTCTTCACTCCAGGTCAACCCACCCAATGGCCCCGCCATTGACATCATCCACTCCTTCAAGTACTTGGGAGTTACATGGACCCCACCTGCTCTTTCATTGACCATGTGAACTCAGTAGTTCGTAGAATTAACTAAAAACTTAATGCGGCATACCATATCAAGCCCTACCTCACCGAAGATGCTTGCCTGGCTATTGTCAGAGGAAACCTCCTCCCCATCCTAGACTACTGTTCCCCTGTTTGCTTTCACATCTCCTATTCCCCCCGGTCCAGACTAGAGGTCATATACAATAATCTGCCGATTTGCCCTGTCTGCCCCTTACTCAGCACACCACTGTGACCTCTATCACCCCCTGAACTGGCTCCCCCTACAAGGTCACTTAGACTTTACTACTGGCTTCCTCATTGACTCCTGTCTTAGGAGTGGTCCTACCTCCCCCCATCCACCTTCTTCAAGCCTTGCATTCTGGCAAGGCCTCTCTGTTCCTCCCTTGTCCCTCCATTGGAAACTTGGTGTACCACCATAAATATGGGTAGTAAAGGCCTATCAGTCACGGCCTCCATCCTATGGAATGGACTGCCTGCCCCCGTTAGATCTACTAACAAACCTCATGTATTCAAGTGCGACTACAAAATCTGGCTCCTCCCTGGGGATACCTGCACCTGTACGCACAAGTGACTGCCTGCCCCCCCTCCCAGCTTTCTCTTGCCATGTCCTGCAGTCATCCTCCCCCTTTTTCTTGCTCCAGACTGGCCCTAGACAGCCAGGACCTAATACAAGCGGGTATGATTTGTAACCTTTTACTACCTTTTCTACTGCTTAATCTGCACATGTTCTTTCTCTTGCTCCTGCATCTGTGTTCTCTGTTACTTCAGCCCAGATCACTACCGCACTGCTGCAACTATTGCCATCTCATCTGCTACTTCATACCATGTCTGCCATCCGAACATACCTACCTGCTGTATGTTTATCTCGCTTGCCATTTGTTTTCCTTCTGCTACAGCCTTTCTGGCCAGGAACTGTTCACTATATTTAGCTGCCAAATGTTAGCATATGGAATGTACATATCTGTATTAATTTGTTTTATATACTATTATTTGTAACTATCATATGTGTACATATCTGTACTAATTTGTATTATCTGCTAGTATTTGTAACTATCATATGTTTATATGTGTACATATCTGTACTAATTTGTGCTATCTATTACTATTTGTAACTATCTTATCTGTATTTACCTACTACTTATGTTATCTACTACTATAACTATTTACCCTGTCTGTGCCTCTGGCCCGGGTCGTGCCTGAAAATGGTCCGTTGGACCAGTGCACCCTACCCGGTTAACAAAGTCATAAATAAATAAATAAAATAGAATGTTGCTATCAACTCACTGGAAGCACTAATGGAGAAGTATGACCAAACAAAAGATGATATTTGTTTGTTTTTTCTCCCAGGAAGGCACAACACCTTGGTCACCTTTTCTGGCCCCCCCAGATTTTTCTTGGGCCTGTTCCTCTTATGGTTTATTCCCACTGCCCCCCACAACCAAAACATTTCTGCCTGTTTCTTCCTCATCTGCAATTTCCATCCCCTCCAGTAAACCTTGTGCTGCCTGATCATTCTCTTCATCTTTATTGTTAGTATTACCCTCGTCGGGTTCAACCTCAGAAGAATCAGATGGGGGACTGCCAGTAGCATTATATCAAATTGTTCCATACCATTGGGTGCCTCTGCGGATGGTATTCACCACGCCTTTAGTTTTTTTAACATAACTTTCTTTTTTTACTTGGGACTGATGATGATCTGAGACATTCACGTTTCTTGGTTTCAAGCATTCGCTTGGAAGACAAAACCTTAGATGTGAAAAAAATCACTTTTTGGGGTTTGAGTTTGTTTTCCCTTTTCAGGCTGATTGCTGTCTTTTGCGGTGCCACTGCCTACCTGAGAACTAGAAAGTGCCTCATCAACACTTTGATCCATTTTGTAACAAAAGATCCCTCTAATAACGTGATGTCCTTCTGATGACTCACACCCACAGGCCAGGAAAAATTTACTGTCGTGACTCGTGACTGTACAACGTACACACAGACAGCAGTCCACTGCCACTTCCCTTCAAGATTACCGGACTGGCCCTTACAATACAGTTACTGTTAAGTGACCAAATTCAGCAACAGTTAAGTGTGCCTCAGAATTTGAATTGGAGATGCAGACACATCTGGTGCATAGCCGCATGCAGCACAGTCCCACACTGGGGGTTGGTTAATGCTTATACGTAATGTAACGCGATATACTATAAAACTGATAATAAGTAGGAATCATGGGGAATGAGTGATGATGGCACTTGTGTGCACAGTAGTTGTACTTTACTTGTGTTTTACTGTAAACACTCAGCCTGCTACAAGTCACAGTCAGATTATCCCCTGTGCCACCTACAGCCAGCAGCACAGGGCAGGCGCATTAACTTGTATGTTATTTAACAGTATTTTTTTTAATACACAAAATCGTGATTCATGAATGAACGTCGGTGATGATGATAATTATTCATGATTGAATGGTGTAACCCCTAGGTGGCGCTATCCCAAGGGCTACTACCCCTGCCTGCTTAGCTAGTAGCAGGTTAAGGGGCCTGAGTTCTGAAACGGGTGCCTCCACCCAGAGGTCAGGGTTGGTAGTGGTCAAGCTAACCTGGGCACAGCCCTCCGGGACACTGTAACCCCCCCCTTTCCCCTCTAGTGGCCTGAACACTGTACAATAATCACTTTCACAATACCTCTGGTACACCACACAAGTACCCACACTGTTTGCACTTACCACCAGGGCTGGTTCCTCTGGCTCGACCCTGGGGACCCCCTGTAAAACAAGGTTAAGCACTGCAAATAGCAACAGTACAGTACTTTAAGCACAAACTGGAACCACAGTCAGATTACATGCAGAAATAGTTAGATCTGATTTATTCAGGGGACTTGAACAAGGGAGGGGCAAAATCAGGTTAATTAGCTTAAAGGTTATATCAATCAAGCAGCTATGCATGCGCTTTGAGTCCCCCCACACAGTCCACTTCTGGGTACCCAGGTAGAGAAGAGATGGGCTAGCCAGGACAGTTGCCCGGGGTTGCAGCTGGTTGGGGCCCTGTGATGGAAAACACAACATGCACAGTACACAATATTTGTAATCCGGAGCTAGAGGGCTCAGTTCGTAAAGGAAATGAAACAACAAGACAATCAGATGACACACTCAGATTAAGCTGTTGTTGTAGGGAGCTACCCTGGTATTTACTCACGATACCCAAGACTGGACACAGGCCAGATGAAAATCGAGACTGCAGGTGGTTGATCTGGAATGCCAGGAGAAGCAGGGTCCACACAAGTCGCCGAGGCGTCATTCCTGTTCAAGCATGCAGCAGGGGGCTGATCCCCAGGCAGGTCTCTCGTCAATGGCTTCTCTGCGCAGTGGGTAGTCTGGCTGGGCCAGCCTAGCAGCCCAGACCGCATGGAGACAAGTTCGAGGAAGCAGTCTGTTTGGGCGGATACAGCTTCCAGCAAGCAGAACACAGTTCACACAGTGGGGAACTAACTCACAACCCACTAGCAGCTCATAGCACATTTACATGTACGGGAATTCTACTGTACCAGGCAAAGCACTCCCCGGGCACAATCGCAAAGTCTCTGCACACACCTGGAGCTTAGGGGTAGCTGGAACTCCTGAAGGCCGATAGCATTCAGCAAAAATATTCGGTCTTCTTCAGGTTGAGACTGGCCCACTTCAGTAGCCTACTTCAGTCCCACAAACTTGGATTTAATCCAAAATAATTCTCTTCTCTCCCTCTCAGGAGCAGCAGGCAGACATGGAGGCCAAACTCTCAGCCTTTTCTTAGTTCTCCCATGCAAATCCACTCAGGATTGCTCTCAGAATCACTTCAGTTCCTTCTTGCTCAGCTTCCAGCTTAGTTCTTACTGAAAACTGCAAGCAGCCCGGGACTTCCCCAAGATCCAAAAGCTTTGGTTGGCTGATTTGGCTATCAGTCAAAGCAAGAGCCTCCCCTTCAGTTGCAAAAAAGGCACAAAAACTCAAACCACAGCTCCTACAGATCTTGAATTCAGACAGCTTCTGTAGTACAGCTACATTTTAGGTCCCACCAGAACTGATTGGTCCAATTTGCAGTCCAGGACCAAGATAGTGGAGACAAACAAAACAGTCCTTGCTACAAAGAAAGGTTAGACAAACTACATTATCATTATCATTCTAAATGGTTTTCAGCAAATAGTTACATCTTTCAACAGAGCTCCATCTCAGATTACTTATGCTGCAATCAAGCAGCTCTTAAAGAGAGAGTGCACAGAGGCTATACAGGCTCTGGCAATCACATTTAAACTGCTAAAATGCAGGACACCAGCCTGGCAGTGAGCATTTAGGCAAGCTCAAGGGAGACTTTTTGGGAACCCCCATTTGTAGGGGGGTTACAATGGCATAAGTCAAAGATTTATTTTGCCACCCTGCTGCACTTGCTCTGTACACACAGCCGCACTGAAGCCAGGAAAAAAAAATTATTTGGAATTTCTGGGACTGTTACATTTATTGTGGGCCATCCTACAGTCTCTCTCCCTCTTACTTCTGAGTCTGGACTGGATGTCACAAAAATTTTTTTTACCACCCTGCTGCCCTTGTCCGAGTGTATACACAGCCGCACCAAAGCCAGGAAAAAAACTGGGGATTTTATGTAACTGTAAAACTTCTCTGGTACACAGAATAGTCTCCCCCTCTCTTCTCTGGATCTAGAATGGCACGAATCAAAGGTTTTGCCAGCCTGCCATTTTTGTACACACAGCTACTGTCTGAATCCAAGAAAAAAAACTGTAATTTGGGATTTTCTGTAACTCTAATCTCTGGGCCCTCCTCCCCAGTACTCTGGATCTGGAATGGCACAAGTCATATTTTGCCAGTGTGCCCTTTTTGTACACACAGCTACTGTCTGAGGCCAAGAAAAAAAACTTTCATTTGGGATTTTCTGTAACTGTAATGGGCCCCCAGTACTCAAGTCTCTCCCTGTCTCTCCACTAGTCTCACTCTCCACTCTCCTCTGGAATGGTGCAAGTCAGATTTTGCCAGCCTGCCCTTGCTCACACAGTCATCAGCCCAGCATTGCCATTTTGCATCCCCCCACCCCGCACCACTATTCCCCAGTCCCTCCCCAATCCGACTCCTGACGCTCCCTCCCGAGTCCCGACACCGACCACCTTCACCCACCCCCACAATCAGTCCTCTCCCCCGCCCCTCCAGCTGGAGAAACTCTTTGTTTTTTTTTGTAGGGTGCTTTTGGCTGCTTTGCTTTCACTTCTGCTGCTCAGGTCAGCTCCTCTCTCTTCCCGGTCCTCCTCGTTCTGGGTCCCGTAGTGTACTCAGCATGGTTATATACCGTGAGTGCATCACGTGACCTTCTGTTACCTGATTGGATGCCACTGGCCACCTGTACATGCCAATGGCATCCCCATGGCAACAGAAAACAAACTTGGGGGAAATGGCATCTCCACGGACCTGTAACTAGACTTCTACCACAAAGTCCGTATTTATCCAGGTCTGTGGATTGCGGGTTTGATCCGGGGGTCCAGATCTCCTGTGGAACAGTCTGCCCAGCCCCAATAAAAAAGAGTGCCAGAGAGGCCTGTTCATGGATTTGGAAAGAAAGAAGGGAACTGAAATGGAAGTGCTGCTAAGTACAAGCTACCTCTAGGTATGGCCTGTTTCGGCCCTCGTATTGCTGCTGCCAGGAATGTAGCCATGTCAGCTCAAGGAATTATTGCATGAAATAATTCAATCTGTCAGCACAACAGACTGTTGCAGGAAACTTTGGTGTCTGCCTGTGGATGCCCCCACTGAATGTGTTATCCCCACACTCCATGGAGTGGTTCATTACCTTTTCTCGTTCATTAAACTTGTTTGTTGCATTTTGATTCTGGAGTGAACAGTGGATTTAATCAATTTGAACTGTACGTTTTGTGCGTTTTGTGCCTGCTAACTACTCTTGCCCCTGTAGTTCACCAGTTACATCTAAGAGGCACTCCTCCTCCCTTCGAAGTGGGGTCAACCCCCTGCCATCAGAAGAACCAGGTAATGAGCATATTTCTATTGTCATTGGACTGTGTTGCTTGGGTTGTACAGTGCCTCGCTCCCACAAATTTTACCATCTGGATACCCCTAGATGGGGAGGCTTACAATGTGGGGGCTCATCCAGGATCTGAAAGAACTGTTTGGGGAGCAAGTTTTGTGCCTGGACTGACTTTTGGGAGCTGCAGGGGAGTTTCTGTACCGTGTAGATGCCGTTTTGAACTTGTACAACATCACGTCTCATAGCAGCGCCATTTTGCAACATGAACGGTTTAGCATCCACTTAATGTATGAAGAACTTTGGGATTCCCTGCTTATTGGTTGGAGGTAATTGAGCTGGGACTGGGGGTCATGTTGTATGAAGCAGGGAGCGCCATTTTTGTTGAGCCTCACCTGAACTGTGCCACAACTGTGCCGGTGAGGAAAAGTGACCTGAGTGCTTTGGACTTTTAAAAACTATTCAATATTCTTGGCAAACCCCACCATGGCTGAGGTTCCAGGGGATGGAAGCCAGATGGTTCTTGTGCCAGCATCAATATTATCTTGGCTTTATGACTTGGCTCAAAAAGCAGGAACACAAGAAAAATGCGTACTTTGTCATCATTCTGGTGGTGTGGTAATGGTTCTGCCGGTGTGTCTGAACTGTGCTGGTAGTGGTGCCATTTTTCCAGCCCTCCCCACTATTGAATATCAGCATGCTTGGAGTTTGGCTACCTCCTCTGCTTTAGTGAGTGTTGCCTTTAGCTTGGAGAATTGGGAGCATGTGGGGGCAGCCGCAAGTAAAGTGGCCCATGTGGAGAGTGGCAGTAGCCGTTTTCCCAGCCCTTCTCCTCCTGCGGTGCCTCACACTCCCTGTGGCAGAGGCAGAGGCCACATGGTGGCAGGTAGGACTGAGTAATTTGAGTCCCCTGCAATGGGCCCACATCCTGTGGTGGCAGGTACCTTAAAGAGATCTCGAGGACCCCCCTCCATGGCTGGAGAGGCCACTTTTAGACCGCATCCCGATGTGGTGGTAGAAGAAGTAATTTCAGAGAAAGACTCCAGTGTGGGAGAACAGTAGGAATATATTGTGACCCCTTCTCCTGGTGCATCGTATAAGGCCTACACATTTGATGAGTAGATGTGAGAACAGTACATTCCCAAGCCGTATCATTTTTCCAGCAAAAGGTTCACTGATACCATTCCCCAGTTGCGCCAGGTTTGCATGCAGCATCGGAAAGACATGGACACTCTCCGTCCCTCCGATCCTTGGTACCTAAAGTATACATCAGAGATTTGGCTGTTAAAAGGTACCGCTTCCAGAACCAGTGTGTGAAGTATCCCAGACTAGTCGCAAGCTGAGTGGTCTGTTCGTTGTCGCATCTGAAAAGAATATCCTGGAGCAAATTACCCTTGTGTAACTGAGTGCATATGGGATGTGATTGAGGAGAAAGGGTAGGACTGGGTGTTCCAGGCTGCTCTGGACAATGTTAAGACCAAGAGTCAGGGAAGTGCACTAGAGCTGGGTGGACATGAGCAGGAAGCCATTAAGAAAGCTTGGCAAATGTTTCTGTCGACCGTATGGACTGGAGTGACTTTAAGACCATCGCAATGGTCCAGGATGTGGAAGGTCAAAGGACTAAATATTATGTCATATGCGAAGATGCCTTTGATGATGAGTGCACCAAGCCACACCAAAAGCTCTACTTTGCTTAAAGTGTTGCCCCACGGCAGTGCCCGCTCCTACCCGAAGAAACTGAAGACTGTTTAAAATATGCCCTCTGGAGCTGGCTGGGCATCTGGAAAGAAAAAGAGTTTTTGCTGGACTGATCAAGTTGGGACTCCTATGTTCTGGGTGAGATCTTTTAGTTATTGTTTAAAAAATGTTTAAGGGGTCTGACTCGTCCCTTGATTTAATGGTGGCATTTTTCTCTTTTATTTTAATAGATGTTAATGTTAGTGATTTGGGGGAAAATCACAGATGAAAGGACAAAAGAACACATTTTAATAATGTTGATTATGATAAAATGCTTATTATTTTACAATGTTAGTAGTAGGACAAGTGTGCATAGAGCATGAATACTGGTAGTGTGGACGCGAGAACGACTGGAAGCAAGCATGAGCGTAAATGGTTGTATGCCTGTTTGGAAAGTTAGGAAATGTTTAAACAGTGTTTAATGTTGTTGCAAAAGCTAGTATATTGCAGTTTGCTAATGTTTGGATTAAGTGGCTATTATAAAAAGTTTAAATGATGGTTTAGGGGACATTCTAAATTGTTTGTTTATCCAATCCTGCCAGCAGCACTTTTAAATTAATTTTGGAATGAAGTGTAGTGCGTGTAGTGGTAAGGAGTTATAGTGATACATGGGGGTGGGACGCCTCTGCTGCAGTACCTGGCCGGTGTCTGTGGGAATCAGTGGTGGGCTACCATTTAGCTGCAGTATGATGTAGTGAAGCTGTTAGAGTGTTAGGTACGGAAGGATTTTAAAGTGCATGAGTTTAACCAGCTTAGTGCCCTGACTCTTGGGGGTAAGGAGAGTGCGCATATCTCCCCTCTGGGTGGGTCAGAGGTGCAGCCTGGTTAGGCATTCACCAGGAGGTGAGAGTTTAGTATGGGGGGAAAGTGTAAGCACCCTTTGGGTGCTTACTAGTTAAAGTTGGTTGCTTGGTGTAGCTAGGGAGTGAAAGAGAGCTTGGTACCACTAGGTCTGGGATGTTGGGTCTGCTTGCTGCCGGCAGGGGGGCCATTCATAGGGGTATATAGAGAGATGGATTTTGGTGCTAATGGGGGAGAGATAGAGACCCAGTGAAGAGAAGAGTCTGGGGGGTTTGGCCCGCAAGTTTGGTCGGAGGGTCATGGCGAGGCAAGGGTGGGCCGCTTGCCACCCCGGCCCTCCTCCCTCAAAGACCCACATAGGTGAAGTGTGGCAGTTCAGGCCATGAAAGTGCAGGGGGTGTGCTGGAGCTGAAGGTGTGGGGCCTATCGGCGCAATTGGGAACCAAAGCCCAGGGAAAAGAAAGAAATGTGGAGGCCCGCCAAGTGAACTTTGGCACCTTGGTAGGGTAAGCACCGATGGGGGCCCATTTGAATTAATGTAATCTCACCTGTGGGTGAGTACAGAGCATGGAGTCAGTGTGTGCCCTCTGGGCAGGCCTGCTATGGCAAATTGGGCCTGGGGCACGGTCCAGACGTGGCAGCCTGGGTTGTTGAGGGCGTAGTGGTAGTAGCACTACCCCCCCCGGCAGGTGGCTGCCACAGAGTTGGGACTCCTGAGCTGGGCAGTCTGTGGAGGCAGGGAAAGGTCCATGTAGGGATTGGTTGGTTGGGACCCCAACGGGGTGTCAGACTGTTTGGGTGCTCTGTGTGGCACAGCAATTAATCCCTTGGGTGAAGGCAGTCCTGAAACTGGAATAACCGCAGGACAGGAAAGTGCTGGGAATTACTGGGAAAGCATATAGTTGAAGTACCAGGGCCCCCCCCCTCCAATTTTGCTGCATCAAAGCCTGCAATTTTTTTAAAGTAACTCCAATTTTCTTACTTTTTCATACATTTTGGGGGGTTCTTGGTCTCATTATCCAGCTGAACCATGATTAAGCCTGACCACTTTGGCAAAGTGACCACCTGCATCAGTCAGGTAAAAAGCATCACATTTTAACTCACCATATCAGAGCTGAGGTCTCCCTGCTTTCTCTATTTTTAGTGAAGAGACCACTCTCCTGGCTTATACTTATATAGTGTGTTCTGGCCAACGAAAGGCTCACAGGTATTTAATGGGGAGCTCACCAATCAGAAGAAGGCCACACAATTCTCCTACATTCAAATCAGTATAAAGAGTTTGTCAAGCTCAACCCCTGCATTTACAATGCAGCTTAGTAAAATTAGTGGGGAAAGCAGGGAGACCTCCGCTCGGATAAGGCAAATAAAACTGTGATGCTTTTACCTGACCAATGGTGGTGTTCACTGCCGAAGTGGTCAGGCTTAATCTTGGTTCAGCTGGATAATGAGACCAAGAACCCTTCCGAAATGTTAGACAAGTAAGAAAATTGGAGTTACTTTAAAATTGTGAAGCTTTGATGCAGAGAAAATGGGGGAGCGCCTGGTACTTCAAACTATATGTTTCTGTTTGGTCGCATACACTAGGTGCCACCCCACTAATTTCACTTAGTTGCATTGTAAATGCAGGAGTAGAGCTTGCCAAACCCTTTATACTGATTTGAATGTAGGAGAATTGTGGCCTTCTGCTTGGTGAGCTCCCCATTAAACACCTGTGAGCCTCTCATTGGCCAGAGCACACAATATAAGTAATGAAGCCAGGAGAGTGATCTCTTCATTAACAAGCATTTGTCCATGCTGAATGTTTGCTTGCTGGGATTGGCATTGGTAGTGTAGGAGTTACAGAGCTGCATAATAGGAATGGCAGTGAAGTATTGAACTGAAGCCAACTACACCACCACTCTTCAGAGACTGACAGGCATTGGGGTGTGCCTTTGGGTCATCAAGCATAACGGCCACGCCATTTCACCACACCCTACCCTGCAGACACCGACAAGTGTCACGGTGTGTCTTGGGGTCTTTGGCCCTTATGCACACCCTATTCCATAAGGAAATATGGTGAAATGGGTGTGGTATAGGAGAATGGGGTGAACTTTGGGGCCGAAGAGTCCAAGGCACACCTCGATGCCTCTCACTGGCTGCAGGGTGAGGAATGGTATGAGCATTACAGGCGAGAATCCCAAGTCACACCCCTGATGCCTGTCATTCTCTACAGGGTGGGGTGTTATGGTTGGACACCCTAACGCCTCAGGCATTCATTGGTATTTTCACTCCAAATTTTCAACATGTTTTTTTTGCAACCCCCACCTCATGAACAGTGGCAATATCAGTTTGTTAGCTGAAAGCTGCTTTTGCATAGCGACTACGGCATTTAGCACCACAGGTGCAAAAACACATTCTGAACAGGATGTGAAAAATGACAGCTGTACTGTTCATGGGGAGGTGTAAAAAATGGCAACGTTGAAAATCTGCAGTGAAAATAAAAAAAAACTGGTGAAGTCATGAGCGTGCGTAGAAACTGTGCAACGCACACCCGTAATGTAATTAGTTTGGGGATTTTTTACAGCAGATTGTCAACACAGGCATTTTGGGACCTCCGATCATGGACAGTGTCACTGTGATTTTCTTTGTCCCGAACAATGATTTCCCACAGCGACCATGCATTTCTTCGCAGAAAGTGTGAAAACATATTTCGGCCATGTTGTGAAAAATGATAGCTGTACTGTTCATAAGGAAGTGTGGAAAAATGCCACTGGTGAAAATGTGGACTGAAAATATTACAAATTCATGAACTTATGAGAGCGCGTGGAAACTTCGCAATGCACACTCGTAACACAGCCATTTTATGGACTTTTGTCACCAAATTTTCAACATAGCCATTTTAAGACCTCTGCTCATGAACAGTGTCACTGTGATTTTCTTAATCTGTCCCAAACATTACTTTCACACACCGACTGCACCATTGTGCACTACATGTGCGGAAACACATTTTGGGTGAGATATGAAAAATGGCAGCTGTACTGCTCATAAGGAAGTGTAATAAAATGGCAAAGTTGAAAATCTGGTGTGCAAATATTATAAATTCGCAAACTTGCGAGCGTGCGTAGGAACTGCGCAACGTGCGCTCCTAAAGCAATCATTTTTGGGAATGTTTTCACCAAATTTTCAACATAGCCATTTTAAGACCTCTGCTCATGAACAGTGTCACTGTGATTTTCTTAATCTGTACCAAACATTGATTGCGCACACCGACTGCGCTATTGTGTGCTACATGCAGGGAAACACATTTTGGGTGATATGTGAAAAATGACAGCTGTACTGCTCATAAGGAGGTGTGGTAAAATGGCAATGTTGAAAATCTGGAGTGCAAATATTAAAAATCTGTGAACTTACGAGCATGCATAGGAACTGCGCAACGCACGCTCATAAAACAGTCATTTTTAGGAATTTTTTCACCAGATTTGCAACATAGGCTTTTTGAGCACCTACCTTATGAACACTGGCACTGTCATTTCGTTAATCAGTCCTGAAAGGTGATTTCATGCAGTGACTGAGAAATCACCCTACGGGCCTGATTAACGGCATGACAGTTCAAGAATTCATGAGGAGGGCTCCCAAAACCCCCTTGTTGAAAATTTGGTGCCAAAATTCCCAAAAATGCCTGAGATATGCATTAAAGTTGAAAAAACCCTATTTATTGCATTATACAGCTTACCGGCATTTCCTCCGTTCGTGGTCGGCTTTGAAGAGTGCAGATGTGTTCCTGGTCCACGGAAGATCATCCCGGACTCCGGAAGTAAGTATGGGGTGATGGGGGGTGTGGGGAAGCAGGGTGCGCAGTGGGTGGGCAGGGAGACTGCTGAGGGACGTTTTTCATTTACAGTTTTTTTTTTTTTTCTTAGACAACACGGGCATTTGCCACGCTGGGTAGGCTCCATCGTGGCAGCTGGAAAACTGATTGGGGCCTGGAGCCGTGCAGTGGATTGGGCACCCCGTCGGCCATAACAATTTGCCCACGCTGGGTGGGCTCCCAGAGTGGCAACTGAAAACTGTTTTAGAGGTGTGGAGCCGGCGAGAGTTGGGCACCACCGTCAGCCATTCAGTATGTGCGCATGGGGGCGATAAGCACGCCAATATGCAACACGCGTTACTGTGGGGGCGCTGCTCACTGAAGCCGGAGCTCTCCTTTCAACTGTATGGCACTGCATTTTCAATTGGTAGGCTCGGGGTGGGTCAGAAGTTGGTCAACTGGGTGGCAAACTGGTTGATGGGCAGAAAACAGAGAGTGGTGGTAAATGGTATACAGTCAGAAGAGATGCAAGTCACAAGTGGGGTACCTCAGGGATCAGTCCTGGGGCCAGTCCTCTTCAACATCTTCATTAGTGACCTTGCAGATGGACTAGAGGGTAAGGCTTATCTGTTTGCAGATGACACCAAGATCTGCAACAGAGTAGATGATCCAGATGGGGTGGGCAGAATGAGAAGAGATCTGGATAAACTAGCAAAATGGTCAGAAGAGTGGCAACTGGGATTTAATGCAAAGAAGTGCAAGATCATGCACATAGGGAAGAGAAACCCTGAAGCCACCTATAGGCTGGGAGGGGAGTTGCTAGCAGTCACAAAGGAAGAAAGAGACTTGGGCATCGTCATCACTGATGACCTGAAATCATCCAAGCAGACCTCTAAAGCAGTAGGTAAGGCTAGGGGGGTGTTAGGGTGTATTAGTAGGGGTATCACAAGTCGTAAGAGGGAGGTAATAATCCCTCTTTACAAGACACTGGTTAGGCCCCATCTGGAGTACTGCATGCAGTATTGGAGGCCACACCTTCACAAGGACATTAACCAAATTGAGGTAGTCCAGAGAAGGGCAACCAAAATGATGCAGGGACTGCATCAGAAGACATATGAGGACAGATTAATAGAGCTCAATATGTATACCCTTGAGCAAAGGAGGGAGAGAGGTGATATGATCGAGGCATTCAAACACCTTAAGGGCATAAACAAGGTGAAAGAGTCTAATGTTTAAATATAAGAAAAATAGCAGGACAAGAGGACACAGCATGAGATTAGAGGGGGGCCGATTAAGGGGGAATGTGAGGACATTCTTTTTCACAGAAAGGGTGGTGGATGCATGGAATGGCCTACCTCAAGAAGTGGTGGCTATGAATACAGTGCAGGGCTTCAAACAGACATGTGATAGGCATAAGGAAGCAATACAAATGAGTATGAATAGATAGGCCACTGACAGAGCAAAGGCTGATGGCACATTTATAAGGTAGAAAAAGAAATGGGCAGACTGGATGGGCCTTGCGGTCCTTATCTGCCGTCAACTTCTATGTTTCTATGTTTCTATAATTGCTGTCATAGACAGCTGCAGCGTTCATTGGAGAACTGCGGCCGCGCCTGCAAACACACTGACTGAATTGGAAGATGGGTGCCACATCTCTGAAAACTCGGATGATGGCACTATGTTTCTTGCACATGCGTGCAAGCAAACATAAAAATAAAGAAAGCAGGGAGATCTCAGCTCTGATATGGCAAGTTGAAATGTGATGCTGTTTACCTGACCAATGGAGGTGGTCACTTTGCTGAAGTGGTCAGGCTTAATCATAATTCAGCTGGATAATGAGACCAAGAACCCTGCTGAAATGTATGACAAATAAGAACATTGGAGTTGGTTAAAAAATTGCCCCCCCAAAAGCAAACTTCCAGGTGCCACGCTGGGAGCCCACCCCAGTGTAGCAAAAGTCTGTGGCCCACCGGGGTGCCCAGTCCCCCATCGACTCCACTGCCCCCCAACAAACTTCCAGGTGCCACACTGGGAGTCCACCCCAGTGTGGCAAAAGTCCCACGTCGTCTTTATAAAAAGAAAACACCTAGAACAAAAGAAAATGGTCCCTTGTTGACTCTCTTGCCCCTTCCCCCAACCCAAGCCCACCCTCTGCGTACCCCACCTCCCCACCCCTCTCACCCCATACTTACCTCTGGAGGCTGGCGCGATGATGTTCGGTGGACCAGGAACACGTCTGCACTCTTCAAAGCCGACCGCAAACTGAAGAAATGCCAGTAAGCTGAATAATGACATAAATGTTGTTTTTTTTTTCAACTTTGGTGCATATCTCGGCCATTTTTGGGAATTTATTCACCAAATTTTCAACATGGGGTTCTTGGGACCCCACCTCATGAACTCAGCCACTGTCATTTTGTTATTCAGTCCTGAAAAGTGATTTTGCGGTCACTGCGTGGAACCACCTTTCGGGACCTAGTAACGAAACGACAGTGTCACAGTTCATGAGGCAGGACCCCCAAATCCTATGTTGAAAATTTGGAGAAAAGAATTCCCCAAAATGACTGTTTTATGAGCATGCATTGCGCAGTTCCTACACCCACTTGTAACTTCGAAAATTTTTACTATTTTCACTCCAGATTTTCAACATTGCCATTTTACCACACCTCCTTATGAGCAGCATAGCTGTCATTTTTCACATCTTGCCCAAAATGTGTTTTCGCGCATGTAGTGCACAATGGTGTGGTTGGTATAAGAAATCAATGTCTGGGACAGATTAAGAAAATCACAGTGATGCTGTTCACAAGCAGAGGTCTTAAAATGGCTATGTTGAAAATTTGGTGTCAGAAGTCCATAAAATGACTGTGTTACGAGCGTGCATTGAGCAGTTTCCACGCCCACTCGTAAGTTCATGAATTTGTAATATTTTCAGTCCAGATTTTCAACACTGGCATTTTTTCACACCTCCTTATGAACAGTATAGCTGTCATTTTTCACACCCCGGCCAAAATGTGTTTTCACACTTCCGCGCAGAAATGCGTGGTCACTGTGGGAAATCAGTGTTGGACAGATTAAGAAAATCACAATGACATTGTTCATGAGCAGAGGTCCCAAAATGCCTGTGTTGACAATCTGCTTTAAAAAATCCCCAAACTAATTACATTACGGGTGTGCATTGCGCAGTTTCTACGCACACTCGCGACTTCACCAGTTTTTTTTATATTTTCACTCCAAATTTTCAACATTGCCATTTTTTACACCTCCCCATGAACAGTACAGCTGTCATTTTTCACATCCTATTCGAAATGTGTTTTCGCACCTGTGGTGCCAAATGGCGTAGTCACTGTGCAAAATAAGTTTTTGGCTAACAAACTGATATTGCCCCTGTTCATGAAGTGGGGTCACAAAAAAAACATGTTGAAAATTTGGAGTGAAAATACCAATGAACGCCTAGGGCTTTAGGGTTTCCAACCATAATGCTCCACCCTGTAGAGACTGACAGGCATCAGGGGTGTGACTTGGGATTGTTGCCTGTAATGCTCATGCCATTCCACCCCCCAACCACACCCTGCAGCCAGTGACAGGCTTCGAGATGTGCCTTGGACTCTCTGGCCCCAAAGTTCACCCCATTCTTCTATACTGCACCCATCTCACCGTATTTCCTTATGGAATGGGGTGAGTGTAAGGCCCAAAGACCCCAAGGCACACTGTGACACTTGGTGTCTGCAGGGTAGGGTGTGGTGAAATGGCGTGGGCATTATGGCCGACGACCCAAAGGCACACCCCAATGCCTGTCAGTCTCTGCAGAGTGGTGGTGTGGTTGGCTTCAGTTCAATACTTCATTGCCATTCCTATTATGCATCTGTCTAACTCCTACAATACCAATGCCAATGCCAGCAAGCAAACATTCGGCATGGACAAATGCTTGTTTAATTACTTACCAGTTAGCTCAATGCATATCTCTCAGCTGTCCCACATTATGAAGGACAGCCTTTTATTTGCCTACTTAGAAGCCCTCTGTCCTACATGGAGAGGCTGCTGCGCTGTTCCACATTTTACACAATTTTAAAGCAAAACAACCATAAAAATCTCTGTTGCTGAGTGACCTGTACACATTGTGAACGTGTGAGCACCCTGTTCCACAGGGTTATATGTGTCTTTTGGTAAAGTTGGCTAGCATAGCACGCATTGCCTCTCTTTTTTCCACATCTGGAGGAACAATAACCCACATTTAGCCAACAGAATGTTGAGAAGTGCAGCCCAACTGATGATATTAGCCAGTTGATGAGCAAGGGCTGAGCTGTAAGTGTGAGATGTTTGACTAGACAAGAACTATGCTTATGCTGAAGTTGTTTACACTAAGAATAACAAGGAGCAAAAAACAGACAGCATGTGCAAGTGGTGTACACGAAAATCTAGGTAGAGAGTGAGTCATATGCCATGAACCGTGAATAACACATAAGTCATAAGTTAGCAGAGAAAAGGGGAAAAAAAAATAGGGATTAAGAAAGATACAGATTAATATAAATGGACTCTAATATATGAAAGAGAGATATTAAGTGCTCCAAACACAGTCTCAAGGGACCTAGAGAGAGAAAGAGAAACAGAGACTATGATGGCAGAAACATTGGCCCAGAGGCTCAACCCTGCCTAATATACTACATGTGTGGTGGCCCAAATGGCCATCTACTCCTTGTTTCCCTCCCCTGCTCTGCCATCCGCTGTTCTTACTAGGTCACAGTGCTTGTCCTAGCCTTGTATGAATCCCCCCACTATTTTAGCACATACCAACTCACTCGGCAGTCTGTTCCACCTGTCCACCACTTTTTCTGTGAAAAAGTACTTTTGGACATCCCTCCTGAACTTCCCCCAGCCAACTTCAATTAATTACCCCTTGTGCTTGCATTTGCACTCAGGGTGACTGACTCATTCTAGTTTACCCTGTTTATTCCATGGAGATGTTGATATGCTTATATCATATCCCCCCCCCGACAGCGCAGTGGCACTGCCACTAAATGGTAACAATCACCACTAAGCGACAGTCCCTCACTTGTGACTTCACTTTGGTACACTCAGTAAGGGTGCAGACCTTCCCTGCGCAGTTGTAAAACAGATTGCAACCATGTAGGAAAGAGGGCAGGGGTCAACATGCAAATGTATTGTGGGGTCACGCATGAAGCATGACAAGCCCCACACAGCCTGCCACGTTTTGGGACATCCCTCCACCTGTAGAACCATTACAGTCAGGCAGTGGAGGTGTCACAACACTGCTGCAGGCCTCCAGAAGCATGCAGGATTTCTGGCAATGACAGAGTTCTTCACTGACAGACTGTAGAAATGGACCATATGAGGGACTTGGCTTGTGGAGTGGGTTTCCAATGAATGCTAGGGAGGCAGATCAACTTGGGGTATTGGAGAGGACCACTGGACTAACAGATCAGAGTCAATGGGCCCTAAAGAGTCACAGGACAGCATGCCAAGAAACAGGCCTGACTATACCAGGTAGACTGGTGGAGGGGAGGAGTAACTCCGTTGGCAATTCCAGTGCCACCAAGCTGTGAACATGACATACTGCTGTGGGACTGGTGCTTTGCCATGTTAAGACCTCCATGGGTGTCACTAACCAGTACGGTTGTGTGCCCCATTTGCATCCACTAATAGCTGGCAGTATGACTGGCATTATGACTAAGAACAATCTTTGTTTATAGTCCAAAAGTGTGAAGGTGAACCAGAATGACTGTGCTTCATTTGGGACATCCACAATTTATGACTGAGGAGTAGGTACTAAATTATTACAGTATTAAAAATTACTAACTTATTCTACCCTAAAAGAGAGGGTGCTGCATAGTAGAGATAAAGCAACATGTAGGCATTAATATTATGAACACCTTAAAAGAACTCTGTCTTATTAATTGGGCATATAATTAAATTAAACACACTTGAGGCATGCATAAATTAAACAATGACTTCAAACCCTGGAGTGCATTACTGTGCTTATTAAGTTAATTTTTTAATTTGATTTAAAAATAAATCAATCAGAAACACGTTTGAAATGCAAAAAAATATGTAAATTTTTTTTTTAACCTTAGGTACCAAAATATAATCCCAAATTAGTCTGAAGATGTTTGGTGGCTGATGCAAGGAAACTTTGATGGCCTTGAACCTGCTTGTGAACATTTGTAACATACTGTAATAACTTTCATACATTTTGTTTTCTTTATATCATGCCATTCATTTATTCTCGGTGTACACTGAGCTGGATTGATTTGTTCTGTACATGCTGGTTATGCAGGGAAAATGTTTCCTGCATTGTTGCATGTCGCCAGTAGGTGCTGCTGTGTTGCTGATCATTTTCTTTGTTGGTCTGGCAGTATAGAGGCACTGTATCAGTGATGTAATGACGTATGTGGTGCTGGTGCTTGCTCGAGCTGAAAATTTCCACATGCCTCCTAGCTTACAAGGTCTGAGAATGTTTTAATCCATTGTAAACGGCTATGTTAGGGTAAAGCTGCAGTCTAAGTGTGTGGGAAGAACAGAAGATGGAAGATGGTGTGGGGAGATAGGGCACAGGAACCCAAGAACTAAGTATAGGATGAGGGAGATACTTTTAGTCATTAAGCAGGAAAGGACCTTGAGGTTATCATATCCGATTACCTTAAAATGGCGGGGCAGAGTAAGAAAGCAGTGGGTAGGGCCAGTGGGATTCTGGGATGCATAGGGAGAGTTGTATCCAGCAGGAGGAGAGAGGTGGTGTTGCCACTATATCACTCAGTGGAGAGACCCCACCTGGAGTATTGTGTCCAGTTCTGGAGATAGAACCACAGAAAGGACAGATAAAGTGTAGGGGGAGGGCAGTCTACAGGAGGGCAACTAAATTGGTACAGGGGCTGCACCAAAAGCTGCATGAGGAGAGACTGAGGGATCTCAACATGTTTACCCTGGAAGACAGGAGAGCAAGAGGGATCATGATAGAGACCTACAAGTTCCTCACAGGGGTGAACAGGGTGCAGGAAAGGTGTCTGTTTCAAATGAGGAACAGCACCAGAATCACAGGGCATGTGATGAACTTGGGGGGTGATGTTTAGGAGGGTTGTGAGGAAGTACTACTTCACTGAAACAGTGGTGGACTCCTGGAATAGACTGCCAGCAGAAGTCGTAGAGGTGAAAAGAGTAGGGACTTTCAAGAATGCATGGGACAGACATATGACATTAAGAGAAAAACAAAGGCTACTATGATGTGAATATATATATTTGTTGCAGTAAAGTAAATTAATGCATACATTTGGGTTACAAAGCCATAAAAGCAGATAATGTGGCATTAGGGATTTCTCATTCCTAATAGCCACCTCCTCCCCAGTACCTTGCCTTGTAACCCAGTGCCAAGCTACAGATCCAGGGCCATCCTCCACAAGTCTGCTACTTCACATAGGGCCTGCAGTATCAATCATAACTTTCTTTGCAGAGGGCCAGCTGAGATCAGTTCAGACTTTCTTTGCACAGGACCTCAGATCTGTAGCTTGAGGCAGAAGACCAACAAGGCACATCCCCAGACCTGTAGATTGGTCTTGGGTCATGAGGCTAGGGACTGGGAGAAGGATGGGTGTGTGTTAGAGTTGGAAAAAACAAACTAACATCATATTTCCCTGCTTTTGTGGCTTTGTAACCCTGGTGTATGCATTAATGTAGTTTTTTTTTTAACATTTTCTTTATTAAATGATTTGATAAGAAATACAACCAGAAGCACAATAACAACATAAAAAATACATTTTCTTACTTTTTGAGAAAGTACAATCATAACTTGCTCGGCGCAGGAGACGATTCATAACTTGCTTCATGCAGGACACACAGGACTGTTTGGGCTTTTCATTTGCATGAAGCAAGACATGAGTCCTAAATTGCTTCACGTAGGGCTCATTGGGCTCTGTGCAAAGCTTGATGCACAGTGCCCTTGGGACTCTGTGTGATGTAGGAGGTGACTCCTAACTTTCCTAACACAGGACCCTTTGGGCCCTGCATGAAGAAGCAGGAGAGTCCTAACTTGTTTCCTGCAGTGCCCTTTCCTGTGCAAAACAGTAGGTGAGTCCTAAATTGATTTGTGCAGGGTCCTCCGGGCTCTGCTCTTTCGTTTGCTTGTCCTGCTGTCCTCCCTCTGGCTGGATCTTATAAAAGCTCTAACATACACTACAGACTATTGAAATTCCCACTGCTGCAGTACTCCAGTCCTCTGATGCTGGTGTAGTACACTCAAAGTTTGGGGCACCACAAGGAAACGGGGATCCTTTCCCCAGTGTGGAATTTTCCTTCCCCTCCAGCTCCCTCCCATCCCTCTACCCTGCCTGCAGTTCCACCAACCCCTCACAGTCCCTTTGTTTAATTTCATGCTGTTTGGCACTGGGAAGGGGGGTTGTGGGCAGGAGACCCTCCCTATGGGGCTTGGGTGCCCAATCCCCTGTCCGTAATCCAGGATCTCCCTTGCCCTATAAAGGGGCCAGGGAGTGGTCACCAAGGGGGTCAGTGTCACAGTGTAGAGGGTGGATAATGCGGGGAGCATGGACTAACAGAAAGGTACCTGAATTCAGTCCATGGCTTCTCCGGTGTCGCTCCCCTCCAGCTTCAGTTGGACTGTGGTGGCAGGGTCGGTCGGGTGGAGTGCAACTCCCTGAAGCAACCTATACTCCTAGGGCAGAACCACTGAGTTCTATATACTAACTACAGGGCGGACACACGCTGTCAGCTGACACCAGCATCTGCCATTTTTTTTTTTTTTAGTTGTTTAACTAGGAATAGCACACTAAGCTGAAAGCTTTTGTACAGGAGCAACCTGGAGCACAAGGAAGTTAAATGACTTGCTCAGGGTCACATAGTATGCAAGTGGAAGCTGTGGGATTCAAACCCAGGTCTGGTCTGCTGGATGGCACCAGTTTTGCAGCTCAGAGCTTTAGACCACTGTGCTATACTGCCTCCTTCTCCTCCTTATTGCTGGGGGATACACCTCTCGTTGCCCACATGCTGCCATACAGCAAGATCGCAAGCACAGAACTCAGGAAGAAAGAATAGAATGGCAATGCCCCCCATTTGAGGCAAGTAAAGCGCGCCACCATCTTTTGGATGGCAAAAAGCACTGCTTCAGGGGGTTGCCGATGGGCTGTGCTTGCAGCTGGCTTGCACAAAACCAAACCGCATGCAGCTTGCAGTTCTGCTCTCCTGGCCCTATTGGGACCAGAGAGCACTCCAAGTGCCACATAATTTGTTTAGCGTGATAAAAAACAATCTGTTTTCGCTCCCCACTGGCACTTCTCCTATCTGCAGACCGAGCCTGGAGCACAAAGTAAGCCTACTGCTGATGAGAGTGTGCTGAGCTGCAGGGGTGGGATGATTAAGCTGCAGGGAAGAAGATCACGTGGGCGGGGGGAAGTGGGTTGCTAGTCCCATACACACTCTGTCTCCATAGGAAGCATGCATGACCCTCATTTTACCCCAGCATTCTCCACAAATGCAAATAGTCTTCAAGACAACACACTCAACTGGGGGCAGGTGTACTATCTGGGGGGGTGGGGGTGGCAGTGGTTAAATTGGAAATGTATTTGTAGGAGGTGGAACTGTCATCCTGAGGAGGGGTACATTTTCATTAGAATTCAGTGGAGAAAGGTGTCCGAGGAGGAATTCCCCCAATTTAACTCTGCAGGGGGGGTACGACTGGTCTGTGAACAAGAAGAGTAGTATGGGGTGACAGTCCAGTTGTACGGAGGGTTGTTGGTTTTATGGGATGCAGTGTGCCAGGCAGGGTATTTTGTTTAGGAGAGTGGGCGGCTGAGGGTTCTAGTTATGTGCAGAGTGGTTGACATGGAGTGGGAAGCTTGTCTGTGGGTGGAACTGCAGAGACGATTCAGGGGCTTTGGTGTGGTACAGTGAGGGTGAAAAGCTTTGTAACGGCTGACTTGCAAGAGGAAGTTAGGCTTAGTTGCAGGGATGGTGGATTGGTGTTCTCCAGCTGCAGAGAGATGATCAACAGGGTGGCTGGTTCGTAGGTGTTAAAGGTGGTCTGTGGTGGGTGTTCCAGCTGCAGGGTGAGGTTGAACAGCTGGTCTGTGGACAGGAAGGGTGGTATGGGGTGAGAGTCCAGTTGTACGGAGGGTAGTTGGTTGTGAGGAATGCAGGTTGGGAGGTGCTGTAGTGGGCCAGGAAGGGTGCTTAGTTTAGGACAGAGTGGTCCACTGGGGAGGAGGGGTATTCTAGCTGTGTGCAGAGTGGTTGGTATGGTATGGGAGGCTTGTCCATGGGTGGGATATGTGGTCTGGAGTAGGCGGCATCAAGTCCTGGGTTCGGTCTTGCCCCCGAGGTTGTTCACAGTGTACATGCTGCCCCTGGGGGGGATCATTAGGAAGTATGGTCTGAGGTTTCATTGCTATGCTGATGGTACCCAGCTATACTTGTCCTTTGCCCCAGGAACATCCAATGCGGTAGATGTGCTAAACAGCTGCCTTGCCAAGATCAATGACTGGATGGCCTCCAGCTGGTTGCGGCTGAACCCCGATAAGACGGAGGTATTGGTGGTGGAGACGAACAGAGTGTGGGATAGTATGGCCTCTGGTACAGAGACTGGACTTGTTCTGGAATCGGTCCCATTGAAGGCCTCGTCTGAGGTGCGGAATCTTAGTGTCATCCTGGACAGGGGTTTGACGATGGAGGTACAAGTGTCTTCCACTGTCCGCTCCTGTTTTTTCCATCTCAGGAATGTTGCCAGGATAAAGCCCCTTGTGCCACCTCTGGACCTCGCCAGTTTGATACATGCCTTGGTGACATCAAGGCTTGACTACTGTGATGCGCTCTACCTCAGGGTCGTGGGAGGATCTCTCCACAGGCTGCAGCTGGTGCAGAACGCAACTGCCAGGTTACTTACAGGGCAGCCAAAATATTGTCATATTACACCGGTACTTTGTGAGCTGCACTGGCTGCCGGTCAGGTGGCGGATCCTCTTTAAGGTGAGTCTTCTCACCTATAAGGCCTTATATGGCCAGGGCCCTGGTTACCTCGTGGACCTTCTTTCACCTGATGTCTCTGTCCATCCCCTCCACTCCTACGGTAGGGGCCTCCTGGCGATTCCTAGGATGAGGTTAAAAATGGCCGTCGATAGAGCCCCGTGCTGTAGATTTGGCTAACCCTCTGGGTTAGGGAGGCCCTATCTTTGAAGGTATTCAAGGCTCACCTCAAGGCCCTCCTGTTCATCCAGGCTTTCCCCGACCCTAGCCTTATAAGCGAGATCAGTATGCTAAGGTTTTGATCTCAGTTCTCGGCCTCCATGTTTTTAAATTTCTTTAGGCAAATTAATTTTGTTTTATAATTTATGGAATTTAATGTTTATTGATATTTATTCTGAGTTTTTGATTGTGTTTATCTGTCTATTTTATTTGTATGGCACCCAGAGCCTCTGGGATTGGGCGTCTTTAAATAAAAATAGCCTTGCCTTGCTTTGGTGTGGTCCAGGGAGGGTGATCAGCTTTGTAAAGGCTGCTATGCAGGAGGAAGTTTGGTCCAGTGGCAGGGTTGGTGGAGGGATGTGCTCCAGCAGCAGGGAGATTGTCAACAGGGTGGTTTGTCCATAGGTGTTGAGGCGGTCTATGGGGACTCGTCACCTAGGGGGTAGAGGCTGGTCTAGGGCTACAGCGTGATATAGTGCATGCACATTTGTACTTGTAGTGCCCTCAATCCCCCACATGCACTAACCATGCAATGCACCATGCAGTGCAAAGTGCACTACCACCACAGTACGGTGCCACGTGCACTGGCACCATTGTGAAATACCAATCACAGTGCCTCCACTGTGTGCTGCCATGTGCATTGCTGACTATGTAATGTGTCACATGCACTGCCAACACCACCCAGCGCCACTGCTACCACCCAAAACCATGTGTATTGACATCACTAAGCATTGCCACATGCACGCCTAACACCACAGTGCCATCTTCATTGCTGAAACTTCTTTGTTCCACAAACACTGTCACCACTGCACTGTTCAATGTAATGGGCTGTGGACTGATCTAGGGACAGTGCTCAGCTTTGGGAAAGCTGGTCCTGGCTCTGGAAGGGTTGTCCAGCTACAGGGAGGGTGGGGGTGTTCTAGCTGCAGGGAGTTTTATCGGAGGCTGGTCCGGGGACTGGAAGAGTGGTCCAGCTGCAGGGGGTGGGGCTTGTCCATAGGGGGAAATGGTGGTTTTGGTAGATCCAGCTCCAGGGAGGGTGATCATCTGTGATGAGAGGCTGATCTGGGGATGGGAGGGGTAGTCTAGCTCCTTGGAGGGTGTGCAGGGTTGGGAGGGCTGGTCTGCAGTTAGGAAAGGTCTAGCTGCAGGTAGGGTTGTCTGCTGGGGGATGTTGGTGAGGAGCATGCAAGGGTGGTCCAGCTGTGGTGGTGGTGGGGAGTCCAGGGGATGAAAAGGAGGTCCAGATGCAGGGTGGATGGTTGGGCTAGGTATCTGGTACAGGGTTTAGGGTGGGTCCAGATGTAGAAACAGCGGCTGACTGAGAGGAGCTAATTTCTGTGCTTGGTGGGTCTGCTGCAGAGACATTCGTCTGCGGGGCAGGGAATAGTCTGGGGACCTTGGGGGAGTGTTAATCCAGCTCCATGGAGGTTGCATGGCATGGGGCTGAATGCACGAAGGCTGGTCAGCTGGGGGAAGAGGCTGGGCTGTGGGGTGGTGAACCTCCAAGGAGATTGCCCAACTTGGTGAAGGCTGGGGCTGGAAGGGTTTCCAGATGCATGGAGGATGGTCAGCTGGAGAGGGATGCCTGGTCTGGTTTCTGGAAGGGTAATCCAGTGGTGGGGATGGTGGTTAGCCATGTGGTGCTGTGGCTCATCTGGGCACCTAATGGTGGCTGTGGTGGACAGACCAGAATTTGTTTTGGTATATAATTAGAAAATCTTGACTCCTCAGAAGAACTACTGACTATCAATAGACATAACTATTGTTGGTCATAGTTCATCCATCAGGGTCAATATTTTCTTTTTCATTTACAATTTCTGCTTTTTTTTCCCCTCGTTTTCTTCCCTGTTCCCCAGGGCCCCAGCACATGGGCATTGTGTGTGTGTGTGTGTGTGTGTGTGTGTGTAGGCGCACACGGGCCCCGTGAAACCAGCTCAGCCCCTTCCGCCCCTCCCTGTGGCTACTGCCAGAGCTCCCTCAAGTCAGCTCTACTATCCATCCTCCATCGAGTGGCGGTCAGTGGCCAAGGAGCTGTTGCTCATCAGGTGATAGGTATTAGCAGGGCAGGGGCCTGACCAGAGTCTATTGTCTACAGCTGCTGAGGCAGTTTTCACATTTTCTGCCCTCTTCTAAAAGATGCTGGCTCTTATGACCGCATGCATAGATACGCATGTCAAAGCATGCTGTTGGCCAGCATCAGCCAGTGTGTCCCCTTCCTTTCATGGTCCACGTACCAGCATTTTCACTTAAGTTCACTCAGGTGGTGCTGTTGTGGTGGCTACACTCCTCCCAGACAAGGAGAGTGCCTTCTAAGATGCTTGATCCTTCTCTCTCCAGCTAGCTCATGGCCCAGGGAGTTTGTCCTCTAGGATGCTTGATCCTTCTCCTTCCTGTGGCCCCTGACAACCCCAGGTAAAGTATGTAATGCCACCCCCCCCCAAGTAGCAGTGTACCGGCACCAGGGCCCTACAGAAAAAAAGGCTTGCCATAGATCCCAGAGATGGGCAGGGCATGAAATGGTGCTTGTGAACACCCCCCCAGGCCCATCTAATGCAAGATGCAGTGAGGTCAATAGTGAAAATATAGGTTTATTACAGGCACTCTGCCCACACCAGTTGCCTTACCGGTATACCTTAGCAGTCCCCACAAGCAGCCCCTGTGTCCAGTGAATACCCCTGTATCTAACACAGAAACCAACAGCACAGCCACGTTCTCCAGGAAGCATTCCTGTGGCCAGTAGCTCCACAACAAACCACAGGCAGAACAGATTCCTTCCCCTGCAACCACTAGCTCCCCTGCAGAGCCCGAACCAGGGCTGAAAGTAAAATATTTTTATACCCTCTAAGTGTGGATCCATCCAAAACACTGCTGCAATGAATAAAAGGGAGTCCAGTCTACAGAAAAATCCACAATGTGAGCTTTATTTTACATAAAATTATGGAAAAAAAATGCAACTTTAACTATGCATGCCATTAAAAACAGAAACAGCATGCGAAGATGACCTCTGAAAACCATGCGGTCTCTGTTAACTTCTGGTGACTGACTCCCCCGGCAAGATGGTGGACGCACAGCATCATCTGACCCAATGACCTCGTAGCATCAGCATTGAGTTCTATATACTAACTAGAGGGTGGACATGCGCTGTCAGCTGATGCCGATGTCCACCATATTGCCAGGGGAGACGCTGTTCGCTACCCACATCCTGCCATGCAGCAAGATCTGCTGGCAGAGAACTTGGGAAGAAAGATTAGAATGGCAATGCCCCCTTTTGAAGCAAATAAAACACACCACCTTACTTTGGATGGCAAAAAGTACTGTCTCAGGGGGTTGCCGGTGGGCTGCATGCGTTTTTTCACAGCTTTGTTTGTAGCTGTCTGTTGTGCACAAAAACAAACCGCATGCAGCCAGCATTTCTGCTCTCCCAGCCCCATCGGGACCAGAGAGCACTCCCAGTACCTCATTTGTTTGGCGCGATTAAAAATAAAATCTGTTTTTGCTTGCCGGCCAGCACTCTTCCGATCTGCAGAATGAGCTGGGAGCACAAAACAAGCCTACTGCCAATAAGTGTACCGAGCTGCGGGGGTGGGATGATTGAGCTGCGGGGCAGGGATCATGCAATCATTGGGGGGGAGGCTGGTCCCATACAGGCATGCATGATCCTCATTTTACCATAGCCCTCTCAAAATGCTAACTGGCTACAAGGCAGACCACACGCAGCTGGAGGCAGGTGTACTACCTGCAGGTGTGGGGGTAATTGAATATCAGTCTGAAAGGAGCTACCCACACAGAAGATCATTAAATTGAAGAATAATAGACAAAATTAATTCTTTTTTCTTCAGTCCATCCCTCCACTCACATCAACTTTTATCCCCTGTTCTAGTGGTCCAGGGCAGATGCTCAGTTTGTTGGAGGATGGTGTTCACCTTTGTGAGGGTTAGCTGGGATAGTTTCCACCTACAGGAAGTAAGGAATAGTGGTATCATTGTTGAGAGAATTGTCGGGAAGTTGTTCCAGCTGCGGGGGGGGGGCACGGCTGGTTTGTGGATAGGAAGGGCAGTATAGGGTGACAGACCAGCTGTACAGAGGGTTGTTGGTTGTGGGAGATACAATGGGCCAGGCAGTGTGCTAAGTTAAAGAGACAGTGGTCGGCTGGGGTGGTTCTACTGTAGCTGTGTGCAGAGTGGTTAGCATGGAGTGGGAAGCTTGTCCGTGGGTGGGATATGTGGTCTGGAGTAGGGGGCATCAATCTGCAGAGATGATCCAGGGTCTTTGGTATGGTCCAGGGAGGGTGATCAGCTTTATAACGGCTGATTTGGAGGAGGATGTTTGGTCCAGTTGCAGGGATGGTGGACAGGTGTTCTCATATTACAGGGAGATTGTCAATAGGGTGGCTGGCTGTAGCTATTAAAAGTGGTCTGTGGTGGGTGTTCCAGCTGCAGGGTGGGGTTGGACAGCTGGTCTGTGGACAGAAATGGTGGTATGGGGTGAGAGTCCTGTCCTGTCCAACTGTATGGAGGGTTGTTGGTTGTGAGGAATGCAGGTTGGGGGAGACTGCAGTGGGCCATGAAGGGTGCTTAGTTTAGGACAGAGTGGTCAGCTGTGTGTGTGTGTGTGTGTGTTTGTGTGTGTGTGTGTGTGTGTGTGTGTGTGTGGTGTGTGTGTGTTCTAGCTTTGTGCAGAGTGGTTGGTATGGTATGGGAGGCTTGTCCATGGGTGGGATATGTGGTCTGGAGTAGTAGGCATCACGTCCTGGGGCTGTGGTGTGGTCCAGGGAGGGTGATCAGCTTTGTAAAGGCTGGTTTGTGGGAGGACACTGGGTCCAGTTGCAGGGATAGTGTAGGGGTGTGCTCCAGCTGCAGAGAGATTGTCAACAAGGAGGTTGGTCCGTAGGTGTTAAGGGCAGTTTGTGGGGACTCCTCACCTAGGGGGGTAGAGGCTGGTCCTGGGGTTAGAGGGTGATATAGTGCATGCACATTTGTACCTGGACTCATTAACCTGTAGCACTCTCAATCCCTCACATGCACTGCCATCACTATGCAGTGCACCATGCAGTGCAAAGTTCAGTACCACCACAGTGCAGTGCCACGTGCACTGGCACCACTGCGAAATACCAATCACAGTGCCTCCACTGTATTGCCATGTTCACTGCCGACTATGTGCTGTGTCACTTGCACTGCTAACACATACGAACATACCAAAACACCAGCAAAAACAAGCCTCACGGTCTGTCGAGTCTGCTCGACTATGCAGCTAGCCCCTCAACTTCCAGTTGCCCCACCCACACACGCACCCCTCCCCTCCTCACAAATGCCACCCTCACTCTATTCCATCCCCTCTTAAACTGTCCACCATCCTACAGGCTACCACCTCCTCTGGCAGAGCATTCCAGTAATCCACCACCCTCTCAGTGAAATACTGTCTCCTGACTTCCCTCCTAAATCTTCCCTCCTCCAATCTCATCTGGTGCCCCCTCGTGACCCTCCCCCTTCTAATCTAGAAAATCCCTTCTTTACTAGCCTTGTTAATCCCCTTCAAATATTTAAAGGTTTCAATCATGTCCTCCCTGTCCCTCCTCTCCTCCAGGGAATACATGTTCATCTCTCCCAGCCTCTCTTCATAGGAGTATCCCTCTAATCTCTGGATCATCTTTGTCACCCTTCCAACAATCTGATGTCCTTTTCTCCATCTTTTATGCCCTGTGCCAGTCTCAGTCCCTTGGAAGCCTTGGCCACACTCACTAGCCTGGTGACCTCCCTTGACTTCTTCACGTACACCTCCCTGTTATCCCCTCCACCCAGTTTCTTTTTTTTTTTAATTGAGTCAGTTTTATTAATTTTTAAGAAAAATAATACAACAAATGCACCATAACAATGAACATACATAATGAACAAGCCAAGCAAATCCCTGTACCCCCACCCAACCCCAATTCCCTCCACCCCAAGCGGAGTATATACAAACTCCTTAAAGTACTCAGTTCAGGACCAGAAATGGGAAATAGGAAGAGGAGCAAGAGACACATATGTAGTTACTTCAGTTTAAATGTAGCACATACAGTTTGCCCCATTTCGTATCAAAAAGTGCCAACTTATGGCGGGTACTAGCAATCGGATGTTCTGTCCTGAGGCAAAAGTACAGTTCAAGTAACCATTCTCGGTAGGAGATAGACGTTTGATCCAACCAGTGTCTGAGTACCATCTTTTTTACTGCTAAGGATATTAAGGCCATGTGATATCTCCATTCTTTAACCAAAATCTGGGTATAATCCCCTATTACACAAATCTCCGGTGGAAAGAGACCCTCCAGACCCAACAAAGGGTCCGCTCTGGCCTCGAGGAGGGACCAGAGGGGAGCAACTTTTTTGCAGGACTAGAAAATATGTAAGATTATGCCCTGTCCTAAACCACATCTAGAGCATATGGGGGAGCTGAGACAACCCATCTTAACTAACTTGACCGGGGTGTAGTAAAGGTTGTTCAGGATGTGAAATTGGGTAAGCCTAAGCCTGTCCTGAGAGGTGTACTTGTAAAGGTCTCTCCATATATGTACCCAGTTGAGGTTAGAATCTGGCAGTAGGGCCTCCCAAGTCCTGGGGCTACCTGTTGGGGAAGAAGTAATTTTGTCAAGGAGAAGAGAGTATATCATGGCAGTACCATGAGGCTTAAGGGCCAGATCCTTTAGAGATTCATATAGTTCGGAATGGTTAGTAGAATGGGGGGGGGGGAGTACCTAGGAGTTGGAGAAGGAGATGAAGTATTTGGAAGATCTTAAAAATATGTGGCAGACCTCGATGAAGTTTCTGTAAAATTTCTGGAGAAGAGAGAAGGGAGCCTTGGTTGAAGAGGTCAGCCAGTCTGACATTCATTAGTTGGGGCAACCAGGACGTTGAGAGTGTACGTCCCCCGATTCGGATGTTATTATTAAACAAAAGAGGCTGTGAGATGTCTTTAGCTGGTTGGTAGTTAAGATATACACATAGTTGGGAAAAGGCCCTGATAGTGATCCCAATCACAGATTCCCACAGGGATTCTGATGGGGTTTTCTAGGGAGAAAAGATGATGGACAGGCCGGAAAGACCCTGATTGTTAAAGCAGACTCGATTTGCAACCAGGTGGGGGAATAGTCTTCTTCAGAGTGCACATGGTTCACTGAGGGCCATTTAAAACATTTATACAGGTGACTTGCCCAATAGTAAAGTAGGAAATTAGGAAGCCGGAGACACCCTAATTCTTTGGGGAGGGCCAGTTTGGCATAACAATGTCTAGGAGTTTTGTCAAGCCAAATAAACTTGGTAATAAGTGTGTGAATGCGTTTGGAGAAGGAGATAGGAAGTCACAGACTTAACATATTTAAGGGGTAGAAGAGTCTGGGTAGGACATTCATCCTGACTATATTAATCTTGCCCCAGAGGGAAACTGGGAGTGTCTTTCACCTCGCAAGATCTTGCTGGAGGGTAGTGACCAAATCATCAAGATTGAGTTTTTTCAAAAGGGCAACATCATGAGACAAAAATATACCTAGATATTTAATGCAACGCGGAGGCCCATTTCATGCCAAAGTGTTCTAGATCGGCTTTCTGAACATGACAAGTAAAGGGAAGAATCTCCATTTTAGAAGTTAAGTTTATAATTAGAGAATGAGCTGAAGTTGTCAATGATGTGTAGGGTCTCTGCTAAAGAAGTAATGGGATGGGAGAGGTGCAGCAGGATGTCGTCTGCATAGACCGATAAGATCTAAACTGTCTCACCAATTTGGATGCCTGTGACATTAGGGGAGATTTTAATTTGCCTAATTAAGGGCTCCAGATAAAGGTTAAGGAAAAACAGGGAGAGGGGGCACCCCAGTGGGTGCCAATGTGCAGAGAAAAGCGAGAGTAAAAAACTTAATTACAGTAAATCTTAGCCGAGAGGGATGAATAAATAACTTGAATCCAAAACAAAAAAGTCTGCGGGAAGCCCATTCTTTGTAAGGTGGCTAGGAGGAAGGCCCAGTCCACCCTTCAGAGAGGTTTTGTTCTTTCGTTCACCCTATCGAAGGCCTTCTCTGCGTCTAATGAGATCAAAGCCATAGGAGTGGGTGAGTCCTTGGCGACCAAGAAAATATGGGCTAGTTTACAGAGATGATCAGCTGAGGATTGACCAGGAACAAAACCAACCTGTTCTGGGCCAATCAGCCCAGACCAGACCTTACCCAGCCTCATAGTCAGAATTTTTGTGAGAATCTTAATGTCATAATTTAGAAGCGAGATAGGACAGTAGCTAGAGACCTGGGTTGGGTTTTTTTCTGGTTTCAGAAGGAGGACGATTATGGCCTCTAGGATCGATGAATCAAGAGAATCCACTGAGAACATGTATTGGTATAGGCACAATTGGGGGGGGGGGTAGATCCTTGGAAGAGGTTTTACAGAAATTAGAGGGCAAACCATCTGGGTCCAGAGCCTTATCTATTGCTAAGTTATCAATAGCCGTACTGATTTCATTTAGTGAAATAGGTAAGGACAAGAGAGATTGATGACTTTTCGAAAAGTAAGGGAGCGGAACTGTATTTAGATAGTTGTGTATTGCGCCATCATCAGGCAGAGATTCACGCCGCCTGTATAGCCTACCATAATATTTTTTTAATTCCAGAGCTATGTCATGTGGTAGGGTTTTGAGAGACACCTCTTGAGAAGAAATGGCTGCAATAAGTCTTGAAGTTTCTTTTTTTTTATATTATTCTTATTTTACTCGCCTGCTGTGGCGACTACTGGCTGGGGCATCCAGCCTCTGGCCCTGCCCGCTGGAATAGCACCAGGCTCACTCACATGATGGGGGATAAGGCATGGCCATCGCTTGTCCGCTGGAGGGTCTCCCCATACCCTGTCCAGCCAGACCAGCCCCGGACCCCCTCAGTGCGGTTCCACGCGAGTCCTCCTGGCAAGGCAAGGCAAATTTTATTTAAAAAGACGCCCATCCTGGAGGCTCTGGTCACCGTACAACAATCAAATAAATACAACACAGCACAATAATAATCAATTAAACACACTGCTCCAAACAAGTTAAAACAAAATTTGATACACAATTTGCTACCCTCAGCTACAGCTACACTTAGAGTCTCTAAAACTAAAGTAAACATCACGTTTTTTTTTTATTTAAAAACAGATATGAAATATAAAACATAGTCCGGGAATGCCTGATCATAAAAGAATGTCTTAAGGTGGGCCTTAAATACCTCAACAGACGGGGCCTCCCTAACAACTAAAGGGAGCAAATTCCACAGGACGGGAGCAGCGACACTAATTGCTCTGTCGCCAACAGTTCTTAACCTCGTCCTGGGAATCATGAGGAGGCTCCTAGAGGAGGAGCGGAGGGAACAGACCGAGACAGCAGGTGTAAGAAGGTCACTCAGGTAACCAGGGCCCAGTCCATGTAGGGCCTTAAAGGTGAGCAAGCCCACCTTAAAGAGGACCCTCCACCTAACCGGCAGCCAGTGCAGTTGATGCAGCACCAGAGTAATATGTCAGTATTTAGACTGTCCTGTCAACAACCTCACCGCCGCATTCTGCACCAGCTGCAGTCAGTGGAGGGTACCCCCAGAGACCCCAAGATAGAGTGCATTACAGTAGTCAAGCCTGAACGTCACGAAGGCATGCACCAAAGTGGGAAGGTCCAGTGGCGGAACTAAGGGCATGATCCTGGTGATATTCCTCAGATGATAAAAGCTAGTACAGACAATGGAAGCCACCTGAAACTCAAGTGTCAAACTGCTGTCAAGAATAACACCCAAATCACGCACCCTAGAGGAGGCCTTCAAAGGTATAGAGCCAAGGCAAAGTCCTGTCTCTGCACCAGAGGCCAACCTATCACGTCCTCTGTTCGACTCCACCACCAGTACCTTCATCTTACTGGGGTTCAGTCGCAACCAGCTGGAGGCCATCCAGTCACTTATTTCAGCAAGGCAGCTGTTAAGCACTTCAACCGCACAAGATGTTCCAGGGTCAAAGGAAAAGTACAGCTGGGTATCATCAGCATAGCAGTGAAAACCCAAGCTGTACTTCCTAATGAGCTCTCCAAGGGGTGGCATGTACCATATACGGCAAACAACATCGGTGACAAGACCGAACCCTGGGGAACTCCGCACAACAGGTGGTCAAGGGAGGAGGAGAAATTCCCCATCACTACCCTCTGCCTCCTGTTAGATAAAAAAGACTCAAACCAGCTGATGACAGAGCTGGCAAGTCCGCAGAATTCCCTTAGGCAGTCAAGTAACACTCTATGGTCCACCGTATCAAATGATGAAGAGAGATCGAGGAGAACAAGAATTGTCCCCTCCCCTTAATCTCTGGCCCTAAGGAGGTCATTGTGCACCCGAACTAGTGCAATTTCTGTGCTATGCCTCACACAGAACCCAGACTGGAGCGGCTCATAAAGATTGTAGGTCACGAGATGCTCCCCAAGCTGAAGCGTCACCGCCTTCTCGACAATCTTACCTAAAAATGGAAGATTGGAGATGGGACGGTAATTTGCCTTGATGTCAGGGTCCAACGAATGTTTCTTCAGAAAGGCAGGGCATGGCCATCAAGCTGCATGGTCGCACTCAGCCACTTTCTACTTTTTCTCCCTATTGGGAGCACGGACGAGCAATGACATCCGCGTGCGTATGTGCAGATGTCTGCTGCACTCCACTCCTGTCACACCATCACGTGCGATACCTCTGGGTGTCCCCAGGGGCCGCCACAGCACTGTGTAGTTTCCCCAGCCCACCCCAGGACTAGGAGAGCTGTCTCCCGATGCTCAATCCTAGTCCTCCCCTGCTGACTCCCGATGACCCAAGCTCGTTCCCGAACCCGGGTCGCCAGCATAGCGTGAGGTGTGGCATCCAGCGCCTCAACCCTCAGTGCCACTGGGCCAGCAGTCTTGAAGTTTCTTGCCATCTCAAGTGGAGGGCTAACAGGAGTCCTGCCTTTCCCCCTGATCCATGTACTTCAATTGGGTTTTTAGTATGGCGAATTCTCTCTTCTCTCTTAGGATATCGGCATATTTGTCCCTAAGGGACAATAGTTCTTTAGAGGAATCAGGTGGGAAAGATGGGGAAATGGTTCTTTCCAAGTCCTGAATACGAGACAAGAGGGAGGTAGCTTCTTGTTCCCAGGACTTCTTCCTTTTAGAAGCAAGGAGGATAAACTCCCCCCTGAGAAGGCACTTAAGGGCACACCATTCGTGATCTTGTCTAGGGACTGAGTTAAGGTTGATCTCTCTATAGGTACGAATGAGAGATTTTATTTTAGAGACAATAAAGTCATCTTTAAGAAGCTGTGTATTTAATTTCCAAGTTGTGTCTCACTGCAAGTCAGAAATAAAATTAAGCAATAGCCAGGCCATGGCATGGTCTGAAAGGATATGGGACTTGACACCAGTGTTGATTACCCCCCTTAGCTCAGGTAAACCGACTAGACTATAATCAAGCTGGGATGATGTGCAATGGACAGCAGAGTGACAAGTAAAACTATGGGTAGCAGGGTTGAAAATCCACCAAGGACCACATAGCCCAAGTGAGTCCATTAATTCATCAAGATCATGTTGGGAAGAAGTTGAGGGGCCAGGGGGCCAGTTAGAATGGTTCATGCCTTGCGTAGGCAAGATATTCCAGTTGCCACCTAAGATTAAGGGGGCCGGCAAAAGGGGGGCCATTTTGTCTATCAAATCCATGAGAAAGACAGGGTCCCCCCCTACAGGGCCATAAATGCTACCCAAAATAACTTCCCTCTGATCCAAGGTACCCTTGAAGATGATTAATCATCCTTGCAAATCCGAGACAATTTGGGTAGCTTGGAAGGATACAAATTTCACTATCAAGATAGCAACCCCTCTGCTCGATGAGGTTCCACCAGAACTGAAGACATGACCTATAGATTGCCTTCGCAACCAATTGGCCTCATGCCTAAGTAGGTGGGTCTCTTGCAGGAAAATAATCTTACCTTGAAGCAGAGAGATATGTTTAAAAATCTTACATCTCTTAAGCTGCTCTCTTGCACCCCTTACATTCCAGGTCGAAACTTTAACTGTGTTATCAGCCATAGTCACCAGTGCATGGTACTGTGCTCCTAAGATTGAAACCAATATAGCACACTCCACCCCTCCCCACATCCCACAACCCTTCCAGCCATAAGAAAACATCTGATCTCAAACAGAGTGACAATGAGAAAGCCAAGTGTATTAGTAATACCATTATTGTTAGTAAAAAGGCAAATAAAAGACCTAGGTAACATGATATAAAGATAATTGAATTACCACCCCCCCACCATAAACTATTTACAAACCCTCTCCCCTCCAAAAGTAAATCATGAATAAAGTATCCGAACTCATGCCACCCCGGCCCCCCCACTCTTAGAAAATGATATTGAGGTAATGTAATCCCCGATTGCCCACATGCCTTCCCCCCAATTATCTCCAAACACTAAACTATATACAAGGACCCACCCGAAGCTAACCAAAGATGAAGATAGGCTGAACTTGGCCTTAGGATAGTCCCAAACCCTATAAGCCCTTGCCAACTCAGTAAATGAGGGAGATCTCCTTGAGGGGATGTAGTATGTTCCACTAATAGGAATCCATATCAGGAAACCCCAAGGAGAGCCATGAGACGTAGCCAAAATATTAGAGTGACTAAACCACCCAGAGTCAAGGCCCCCCGAAAAATCTGAGTAACAACCAACAATAGGGACCTATAAGAGAAATGCGGCAGGGCTCCTTCCCAAACCAACTAGGATGGATGAGCAACAGCCCACAGGCACATCCCAGCTATAACAGTATCTCCCCCCACTCCCACCAACAGACAAGTTAATGCTTAATGTGATAACATCCCAACAACTAGCCACTTTAAGCAAAACAAAGTTTAGGGATTACCTGGAGATGGTAAAGCTATAAACTACCATGCCCCGACCAAAGGTTGCCCGATAAGAAACCCTTCAAGTTTTGTTTGCGCTGCCAGATCAAGGGGCTGCAGATCACCTCATTTGGGGAGGCAGCCTCCAGGGGAACCCTGGGAGAAAAAGGAGCCAGAACTAACATGGACAATGGGAGGACAAGAAGAAGGATAATGAAATCCCAAGGGGATCCACTGTGGTTCACCACATATACTAAGTGGAGTAGGGAATATTTAAATACATATGGTGATCCACAGCATGGAGGGGAGTGGAGGATGGGAAATACAGCAAACCTCCCACCCTGAAATGCTCCCGTTAAAAAAAAACAAACAAAAAAAAACAACCTGTATAGCAACCTCCCTTAAAGTTGTGCCCCTATTGGATTAGACCAGTCTAAGTTTGGTGGGAACAAAAACACAGACAGACTGGGAACCCATGTGCAGCACCCCCCCCCCCAGCAACCAGATCCAGTCCACAGAGTTCCTGTTCCCTGGAAGAAAGGAAGTCCAATGGGCGGAGTTCCATGAACTAGGCTGCACTCAGAAAACACCACTGCAGTCCCCATTGGAGTCCCACCCAGATGGGGGAGGCTCAAATCAAGAGCACCCAGCAGTCCATCAAACCAAAGTCACACCAGCCAGGTTGTGGCTCTGGGATGCATTATGGGGAAAGAAAACCACAACACAACAACAGATGACCAGTATGTAATTCAGATACAGAACAGGATTGTAACCAAGAAGTCCAGTTTGGCACTCAAGGAGTCCAGAATAAGTCTGGAAGGTGGGCAGTTAAGTCTTTGCTGGACTCGCTCCGGGGAGTCAGATAAAAACCATTGCTCTTCTGTCAGAACTTGTAGCCTTGCAGGGTAAGCATTCCTAAATTTGAAGCCCACAGCAATCAGTTTGCTCACAACAGGGTGGAAGGCTGTTCACTTCTGGCGGGTTTCATTTGGTAGCTCCTGGGTGATACAGAGGGGTTTCCCCTCCCAAGATATGGCCTGGAGCTCTGGCACCTTGGTTAATACATGCTGCTTTTCCAGATAACTTAAGAATCTCAGGATGATGGGCCTGGGAGGAGCACCGTTATGGGGTCTTGGATGGAGGGAGCGATGGGCTCTTTCAATCTGGTAGGCAGCATTGAAGGGGGATGACCTGGCCACCTTGGCAAGGAAGTTTTGTGTAAAACTAACCACAGAAGAACCATCTTCGGCTTCAGGTAAGCTGAAAATCAGAAGATTGATTCTTCGGTTGCGCTCTTCCAAGTCTTCAGTTTTTAATTGAAGTTTGGATATTTGCTACCCCAGCCTGGTAATCTCGGTATCCATTTTCTCCTTCCAGTTTTCCAATGAGGAGGTGCAGGCCTCCGCATTACTTAACCTTTGGCTTGGGTCGCTCATATCTGACTGTAAAAATTTAAATTCCGTAGAGATATCTGCCAGGGTCTCCCGGAATGGCTTGTAAAAAGCAGACTTCAGTAAGAGGTATAGCCATTGCAGCTTGCCTAGCTTGCCAATAAGATTGTGAAGCTTGGGATTTTGATTTCTTGGGTGCCTTCTCTGGTGATGTGGGTGGTGTATGCTTCAACGGGGCCTGCCGCATATCAGCCTTCATCCTGACTGGTACAGTTAGAAATAGCCAAGAAAACCACATGAGTGGAAGCTGCAGGCAAGCATTCATCAGATGAAGTGGTTTTTAGCGTTCCAAGCTGTGTTAGTTGGTGAAAATATGCAAAAGTGAAGGTAAAGAGGTGGGCGCCCACAAGCTAGGCTACCGTTCAGCTGCAGGCCTCACGTGATCTTCCCCTATGCCATTTCTTGAGTCTCCAAAATGCCTTTTTTTTTTTGTCCCTCACCCCTTCCATGACCTCCTGCATCACCCAACTGAGTTTTTTTGTCTGTCCCTTGTTCTTGTACATGTCCCAGTCACTTCCACCAGCCCTTTCTTAATAATATCCCATTTTTGGCTAGCATCCATGCGCGGTTGAATTTCTGCCAGATACTTGCCCCAAATCTCCCCCATCCCCCTTAAAGTCTATCACTTTGGTAGCCGTACCTCCTGCTTCCCTGCCCATGTTGAGCTTAACCATAGCGTGTGGTGGTCACTCCCAGTCAGAGGGTCTTTCACCTCCAGATCCCTTACAGCCTCCCCATTTGATGGAACTACTTCCAGAGTCCTATCCAGTCCAGCTGGCTCACTGACCAGCTGCACAGGGAAGCTGTCCTGAAATGCCTCCAGTAAAACCTGCTCCCTTGCACTCTTGGTGGTTGGGGTGCTACACTCCACCCCTGATAGGTTGAAGTCCCCCACCACCACAGTGTTCCCTTTCCTACAGACCCTTCTGATTTGTGCTGCTAACTCCCTATCCATATCCTCCCCTTGGGCTGGTGGCCTGTACACCACTCCCATGCTCAATGTCCTGTGTTTTGAGTCTTGAAGCTGCATCCATAGGGCCTCTGTTCTGCCTTCCTCCCCCTTCTCCCTTACGCACCTTATCCTCTCCCATACATGTACTGCCACTCCCCCTTTTTGCCCTAGCCCCATCCTTCCTGAATATCCTATACCCTGGGATCATCAAATCCCATTCCTAGCACTGGCCGGCCCATGTTTCTGTGATGGCCACAATGTCCACCCTTCCAATTGCCAAGAGAGCTTGTAATTCTGCTGATTTGTTAACAAGGCTTCTTGCATTCAGTGAGACCACCCTCCAACCCATCCCTTCCTTCCCCAATCCCTGAATTACCCCCTTCCTAGTCCCCCCTTGTGCTACTGCTCCAAGTTCCTCCCTGCTAGCCTGGGGGGTAAGCTTATCTGGCTCTTCTCTCTGGGATCCCTGCCTACCATCTGTCCACTCACCGCCCTCCCCACCTAGTTTAAAATCCACCTTCGTAGCTATGTATTCCCCTACCCTCTGCTTTAGTACCCCTCCCCCTCCCCACTCAAATGTAACCTATCCCCTGCATAAAGTTCATTGTTGTCCCAGATTCTGTCCCAGCCCCCCACCAACCCATATCCCCTGGATCCACATCATTCCCTCAGCCAGGTGGTGAACTCGCCAATCCTTACTTTCCTCACTGTACTAGCGCAGGGTACTTGGAGCACCTCCGAGAAGGTCATCAATTCCCTTAGTTCCCCACACAGCCTACCCAATTCCTTGAACCTCTCCCTCACTACTTCCACCATCTCCCCCGCCAGATCATTCATACCCCCGCGCACCATGAGATGTGGTTTCCTCCTATCCCTCCTAGCACATTTTAGAAGCGACTGTCCCGCCTGGCCTGCAGTTAAGCAAGGTATGGACTCCACCCAGATGTGACTATGCCATTCCCCCTTGCTGCCCCATCTAATCCCTTTAAGTATGGAGTCCCCCAGTACTAATACCCCTCCTTCTCCAATCCTCGTCTTCCCCCCATCATCTTGGTGTCTTCAACAAGAGTCTGCCTCAGTTGAAACCCTGCTCTTCCCTCCTATGGTTCCACCCATCCTCATGGACCCATCCCCTCTCCCCCTTACTATTCCTTTACCCTCCTCTCTATCCTTGCCCTCCACCCTGGTCACACTCCTCCCCCTCCTCTAAGTCCCTCCTGTTCTCTGCTCTAGCATCGCTCTTCTCATGTTTACCCCTGCTCCCGTTGTCCATTCTCCCAGCTGTGCCCCTCCCCACTTACCCCTACCACAATCCTCTGCCCAATCACTGACCCTTGTGCTACTGTTACCACCCAGAATCATGGACTTATCTAGGGACAATGCTCAACTTCAGGAAGGCTAGTCCTGGCTCTGGAAGGTAGGTCCAGCTACAGAGAGGGTGGGGGTGTTCCAGCTGCAGGGAGTTTTATCGGAGGCTGGTCCAGGAATTGGAAGAGTGGTCCAGCTGCAGGGGGTGGGGCTAGTCCATAGGGGGAAATGGTGGTGTAAGAATCTGCCTTGATTTTAGGAAACATAATCAGGTGACAAAATTTGACAGTTATCCTATGCCCAGAATAAATGATTTGGTGGACAGACTGGGAAGTGCTAAGTATATCAGTACCCTCGATCTCACCCAGGGTTACTGGCAAATCCCACTAGCTAAAGAATCCAGAGACAAAACTGCATTTGCCACTCCTATATGATTCTTCAGTTCACCACCATGCTGTTTGGTTTACATGGTGCTCCTGCTACATTTCAGTGGTACATGGATGTAGTTTTATCCCCTCACACTGGTTACTGTGCTGCATATCAGGATGATGTCATGGTGTATAGTCCAGACTGGAAAAGCCACCTGAAATACCTACAAGCAGTTATCCAATCGATCAAAAAGGCAGGTCTGACAATTAATCCTACCAAGTATGCATTGGGCATGCAGGAAACAAGATATTTGGGCTATGTTTTGGGAAATGGAGACGTCAAGCCAGATGTTACCAAGATAGAAGCTGTAGCTAACAGCCCTGTCCCCAAAACCAAGAAACATGTCCAGTCATTTTAAGGGTGGGCTGGTTATTATTGGAGATTTATTCCCAACTTTGCAGAGTTAGCTACTCCCCTCATTGAACTTACTAAAAAAAAATGGTACCCAAATAATGCGAAATGGTCTTCAGTGTGTGATGAAGCTTTTCAGGCCATTATGGCTGCATTAAGTTCAGCCCCTATTTTAAGAAACCCAGACTTTGAGAAACAATTTCTGTTACAAACTGATACGTCAGAGGTATGTCTAGGTGCAGTCTTGAGCCACCATATAGATGGAAAAGAACATCCTATTCTGTACATAAGTAGGAAGTTGCATGACAGAGAGAAAGGGTACTCCGCCATTGAAAAGGAATGCCTTGCAGCAAAGTGGGCCATGGGGTCCCTCAAGTTTTATTTACTAGAAGCTGACTTTGTACTTATAACAGATCACAGTCCTCTATGTTGGCTTAACCAAATGAAGGATAACAATTATAGAATCACACGGTGGTAGCTGGCATGACAGCCATTCAAATTAAAAAGGGATGCACAAATCTGGGACAGAGAATGTAAATACTGATTTTCTGTCTAGATATGGATCTGGAATTGAGTATTCTGAAGGCTGAAAAAACAAATGTATGAGTTTAAACTTCACTATTTGCTGTACTGTTATGAAAAAAAGGATATTGCATATGCACAGAACTGTAAAGGTTATATGCTTATGCTAAATGAGAGTTACTAGAAAGTTTTGGAAACCTGTTTTTGTAAAACAGATTTCCTCTTAAGGAGGGGGGTATGGGACCCAGTATGTGTCCCAGTTGTTATGGAGAAAGAGTCTAAAGGCAAGGATCTGTTCTATTCTCTCCTTTTCTGTCTCTTCGCTGTCTGGTTGCACAACTAAATTTTCTCGTGAGACCTAGGACTTGATCATCCCAATGGTCTTGCAATTTTTTGCCTCTTGCTTTCTCTCTTCCCTCACTTGCTGTTCTGTCTTTTCTCCCTCTTTGCATGTCTGCTGGTATAAAAATATATGTAAATCATTTTGTGGAAATGTAACTGATAATGAGTTCCCTTTGTTTAAAACTGTATATAGTAATACTGTTGAAATGATTGTAAAGCTATTTGGAACTCAAGGGTTTAACCTGAGATGCAATTTTTAAGTCTTTTGCTGAAGATGTAAACAAGAGTTCAGTTCTGGGTCACAGTGTTCTTTTTGGCTGCACCTGCTGAAACTGACATAGACATTAGACACTTACAAGAACACTGTGAAAGAAGCATGTTATTTTCTTAATGAGCTTCTGCATAGACTTATAAAAAGGAGCTGCATTGTTTTGTAAAAGAGTGACACAGAGACTGAGATTGGAAACTGAGAAGAAATCCAGATGGATTTTCTCTGTTTATACTGCCTTTATAAATAGATCTACTGAACAATTTTAATTTTTTTATTTTACTGTTATTAATAATAAAACTCTTGTTGTGAATTTTACAATTGCTCCTGGTTTTTCTGTGCTTCCTGACCTGTGCCTCGATGGCAATGTGTCACTACACAACAGCGAAATATTAAATAATTATAGGGATGGCGATCGTTAGGTGGGGGTCGCCACTAAATGCCAGGGAATTATTAAATAAATGCAGATACTGTGATTGGAGGGTGAGATTGCCACCAGACACCAGGGGAAAAAAGAAATAATTACAGGGATGGCGATCAGAGGGCCAGGGGCACCACTGGACACCAGAAAAATATTCAACAATTTACACGGATGGCGACTCATGCAAAAATGTTCGTATTATATAGCTGCTTGAACATATACTACAAGCATTTTCATATGACTGTACATATCAGTGAGTCAGGAAAAAGGATTTAAAATATAAAATGGATTTAAAATATAATTATAAACAACACATGTCTGGGTAATTTCTCCAACAGTTAAGTGCAGAATCCACCTAACAGGGTCCCAGTGAACAAGATATAGAGGACTGTGTATGAGCATTCATACACAAGTCCACGATTCTTTACAGCGTGGATCATTTTTTGGTCTTCTCTCACCACCGCGGCCACTTCACAGCGCATGCGCAAACAAGTTCTAATATTGTTGTACTGCAGTAGTGACGTAGATAGTGCAGCACAACAATTTTACATCACAGCTGCATCACTACAAGGTGATTCCAGTGATCAGTTTTTATATGGGGAATCACTTTCTACCATACACTAACTACACACTACCTCCTTGTGAATGAGCTTGCTCAATGGAGTTTTCCTGCAATAAACTTGAACTTGAACTTGAACACATGTCTTGGTCTCTCTGTAGGATGTCACTTTATGGAGTTTTGAATATTTCCTAAATTAAACTTTAAACCTCAGCCAGTTTTGATTCATTTAAATTAAATAGAAACATAGAAACATAGAATTTGACGGCAGATAAGGACCGCTTGGCCCACCCAGTCTGCCCATTTCCCTACCTGATGGATAAGCTGCAGATCCTAGTTAACCAGCAGCCTACTTCTTCCTACCCCGGCCCCCTAGAATTGCCTTATGACTGTCCCATGCATGCTTGAATTCCACCACTGTTTTTGACTCACAACCTCCTCTGGAAGGCCATTCCATACATCCACAACCCTCTCTGTGAAAAATACTTCCTTAAATTACCTCTGAGCCGCCCCTTCTATCTTCAAATTGTGCCCCTTATTCTTGCACACTTTTTTTTGAAAGATGCTACCCTCTTGGACTTTGTTGATTCCTTGAGGTACTTGAAAGTTTCTATCATGTCCCCCTCTCCCTCCTTTCCTCGAGGCTATATATTAAGCTCCTTGAGTCTCTCTTCATATCTCTTCCGTGCAGACCCTGCACCATTTTAGTTACCCTCCTCTGGACAGCTTCCATCCTGTCTATGTCTTTTGGAGATTGGGTCTCCAGAACTGCACACAGTACTCCAGATGTGTCTCACCAGCTGTCTGTACAGAGGGATAATAACTTCTTGTTTTCTACTGGTGATGCCTCTCCCTATGCATCCCAGTATCCCCCAACCCTCCTTGCTGCCCTCTCACATTGCTTGCCCACCTTTAGGTCATCTGATATGACTACCCCAAGGTCCCTTTCCATTTTTGTTGTTGTTAGTATCTCACCCCCCATTGTGTACTCTTCCCCTGGGTTTTTGTTTCCCAGGTGCATTACCTGCACTTCTTAGCATTGAATCTAAGCTGCCATACATTTGACCATTCCTCTAACCTTCCAAGTCCCTTCTCATCCTTTCCACCCCACCTTGTGCATCAACTCTGTTGCAGATCTTTGTATCATCTGCAAAGAGACATACTTTTCCTTCAGTCCCTCTGCAGTATAAGCTTATAAAGACATTGAGAGGACGATCCTAATACTGAACCCTGCGGTGCCCCACTGCTAACCCCCTTTTTCAGAGTGGACTCCATTTACTATTACTGTCTGTGTCCTATTCTCCAGCCACCTTTTACCCAGGCTGTCATCTTGGGACCACTCCCAGGCTGGCTAACTTGTATATTAATCTTTGTGTGGACTGTGTCAAATGCCTTGCTAAAGTCTAGGTAGCCATGTCCACAGCCCTCCCTGATCAACTACTTTGGTCACCCAGTCAAAGAAATCTATCAGATTTGTCTGGCATGACCTTCCGCTGTGAATCCATCTGCCTTGGGTCCTGTGCCCTCTGGCCTCTAGATACACAAAATTCTTTTCCTTCGAAATGATTCCATCATTTTCCCTACCACTGAGGTTAAACTAATAGGTCTGTAGTTTTCTGCTTCTGCCTTGCTCCCACTTTTGTGAAGGGGAATCACATCTGCCCTCCTCCAGTCCTCAGGTACCACCCCATCCTCCCATGATTTGTTAAAGAGAGTAGTCAGTGGTGTCACTAGTTCTACCCTCAGTTCTCTTAGAATTCTGGGATGAATCCCATCAGGCCCCATTGCTTTGTCCACCTTCAGTTTTAAGAGCTCTTTCAGAACCCTTTCTTCTGTAAATGGGCTGGTATCAACTTCTGTATCCAGAGTGTTTCTACTGTTTGTTTTAGGTACCTCCCCCTCTTCCTTTGTAAATACTGAGCAAAAATATTTGTTTAGTATCTCTGCCTTTTCACAGTCACCCTCTGCCCACCCTCCCTCCCCTTTATTAAGCCTCACTATTCCTTCCTTGGTCTTCCTTCGCTCCCTGATGTACCTATAAAAGGTTTTATCCTCCTTCTTTACTGAATTAAAACTTGATACATGGCTTATTGCTTCTTAAATTCTTGTAATACCTACTGTTGTGGGGGGACAATCTCGATGGGCCTTGTGCCTACTTTTGTCCTATACCATCCAGTAAATCCAGTGAAAAAAAGGAAAACAAGATGATAACATACTGAAAAGGATTAACTGCGATATTTTGCATATTTTTTCTTACTGGATCTCGGACTCTGCATGTCTAATCATAACGATACTTAGCATATCATGACAACTAGCCCACAAGATTGTGCGTGCAAAATTTTGTGCAAATGCATTGAACGATTGCAAAGATATTAAAGTGAAAACTTTGAGGTTTAACATAGAAACACCTGCTTAACCCTAAACATAGGAGTGCTACCATGCCCCTATAATTTTATTGTAGCCTACCTACCCAGGCACTTACTGATCAAAACACAATGAGGCAGCATACCAACTCCAACGATAGCATAACATAACAATAATAGCATAACTGTTTTTTTTGTTTTTTGCTTGAGCTTTGCATCCACTTATATCCATCGGCTACCCACCTTGTTCTGTCCCATGCCGCCACCACAGCTGCCAGCTTCCTGACACCCCTGGCTTGCCCTCCAGGGGCGGAGCCACTGGGAGGTCCCCCTACCCCCTCCCCCGGAAGAGATGGGTGGGTAGCTCAGGACCAGAAGCCCATGTGTCAGTACAAGGTTCACTCTGTGGGGCAGATGTTATCTAGTGGAGGCAGAACCTCTGATTTTTCCTAATGTCTGCCCTCAGCTGGGACACTTACTACTTTCTCACCTCTGTTTGTGTGTATTCCATTAATATGCACACCACACTCCTGTGTGATTGTTACAAGTAAATACTTGTGTTGCTATTGGGTTGTTAATTTGAGAAAGAGTAATATGTTCAGGAACAGCCCAGGTTCCAGTTGTCTCAGTGGTGCAGCTGGTTAGTGCAATCGGAATGGTATTCAGGGTGGCCTGGGTTCAAGTCCCAGCTGAGGCACTTACTTCTCACCTCTGTTTATATGTGTTCCATTAATATGCACACCACACTCCTGCATGATTGTTTAAGGGATTGTACCTATACTTCCCACATAGGCCTGCACCCTGTCTTCCCACACTGGAACCTGTATCCACCACGCCATGGAAAAAATGCCAGCTTGCAGTACTGCAGTATACCCCATTACTGTAGGGCCCCATACTGTACTGGAAATTGATTGTGCTAGGGCAAGGGGTCACAGTTACCCAAAGCCATCTTTCATGACTGGGAGGCATTTTTCAGTGCAGTGATGGCAGTGCAAGAGGTACAGTGCACTGCCAGCAAACCACTTGGTACAGCACAGCGATGGCAGACCACTTGACACATTGCAGTGTCTGTAGTGCATGTGGTACATCGAGTTGTCTGCAGTGCACATGGAACACTGTGGTGTATGCAGTGCATGTGGCACACTTTGCTGTGCTACATGCACTGTCAACACTGCGTTGTACCATGTACACTGCTGACATTTTGCTGTGCCAAGTGCACCGCTGACACTGCACTGTGCCTCATGCATTTTTGTTTTGCTCCTACCCTTGCCACCCGACCGGCCATTTCTTTGGGCCACCAAAAGTCCATCCTTCAGCCAGGTCTGACCCCCCCCATGCCATCTGCTGCTTACCCAATTCCATGTCCCCAGACAGCCCAGTCATATCCCTTTGCTGAGGGTGCCTCCCTCACTGGAAGGGCACAGGGAGGAGAGACTGGGATTCACTTCTCCTCCGGGGCACAGGGCCACTGGTACAGCTCTAGTGGCATCCTGCTGGGACTTCATGGCAGAGGGGGACCCAGCGACTGTCATTCCATTGGTCGGGCAGCCATTTTCCCTTTTTATGGTTCCTGTCCCACCCCCCCCCCGACTGAAGCCATGCCCATGGCATCCTGCCTGACACACAGTGTGGTGCGTGGTCACCAAAGCCACATTGTGCGATGCCACTACATGGCCACCAGGAGCCATCCGATAGTGACACAGGCTAGACCCCCCCCCCGGGAGGAGAGTGTCCATGGGATGCTCTTAGCCAGTAACCCATCAGTAGAGTGAGTTGTTAATATGGGCGAGGTCAAAACGGTGTAAGAGAATTAGGTGATGTGCTCTTAATAGTGATAGCCATTAAGAGTACATTGTAGTATGAGCATGTACTTTCATTAATTATCTGGATGAATATTAGTAAGTTTGCTGATTGGGCTGATGTCAAGCTGGCCATCTAGTATGCTGAGTAGAGTCACTGCCTTCCAATCAGGCGACCTGGGTTCGGGACTGGCTGTGGGCGAGGTATTTTTGGTTTTGTTCACTTATAGTTTTTATTTTTCTAAATTCTTTCTTTAGTCCTGTACCGCCAATCTTGACTTTGTCACCCCCCTCACTTGTAGGTTGCCTCCAACTTTCACACCCTTCCAGTGTCTGTACCCTGATGTAACCCCCTCCTGAGTTTTCTGCTCTCCCCCATAATCAAGCCCCCTCCCTGTAGTTTGTTTTTCTCTCCAATTCTATTTTGTCACCATTCTCGCAGTGGGGATTTATCCCCCCAGTCCGCCCTGTGAGCAGGCTCTCAATACACCCCACCAACCAGACTTCACTTCAGCTGCATTGTGGGGAGAACTGCAGCATACCCCCTACAGAGGGGCCCCCCGAGGAGGGACAGGGGAGAGACCAACATCACCCAGTAGGCCCTGCCCTGATTTATGCTGGGCTTTATTTGGTTGGTGGAAGGTGCAGTAACCCATCTAGGGCTTCATGTTGCATGCATGAGTGGGGCTTTTCTTGTGTATGGTGCCCCAGGAGGAGGATGTGCAATAAAGCCTACATGACCTCCGCCTCCTCCGATGTGCTCCTGGCTGCTAGTGCATCCAGCTGCCACCGGGTGCAACAAATACACTGGGAAGCACAGGAACCCACCCCAGGGAAGGGGAACTTGCCAGTAGAAGCTCAGTCCTGCATCCTCCCAACCCATTGCTGGAGTCCTTTGCTTGTTTGCAAACCTAGGTCGCCAGCGTGGCGTGAGGTGTGGTGTCCAGCGCCTCAACCATCAGCACCACTGGGCCAGCTGTAGTTGATTAATTATAGTTGGGGAGCAAAGCCCACCATAAAGGGGGGAGCGTGAGGCATAGCCCCCCATAAATCGTACTGATGAATTGACATTTTTAGCAACATCAAGCTGTTGTAACTCTTTGTGTCGGGCGCTTTTGCACACATTGCCGTTTCACTGTTCAGTGATGTGCAGTAGCTGTTTTGGTATGTGACGATATGCTGGTGCTGTTCTCACATGGTACCCTCTTAGCCCTCGCTGCTGGTCCCCACTCCTGTCATCCTGGGCTTGGGCGCAAAATTGAGTCACCAGCATGCCAGCTGATCCCCCATCGCCTGGCACCACAGAGTCGGCCCATGCCATATGCATTGTTGATACTGTGCTGTGCTACATGCACTGTCGACATTGTGCTGTACCATGTGTACCGCTGACACTGCATGGTGCCACATGCAGTGCTGACACTTCTGTCATGTGCACTGCTGACAACATGCTGTGCCAAGTGCAGCACCAACACCAAACTGTGCCACATGCAGTGCTGTGTTTCTAGATAAACTGTGCATTATATTAAATGCATTATATTGAATTATGTAATAACTAGTGACTTTCCATAGGAAAAACTCATTATTTGCTGTTATAACCTGCGGGTTATAATGAAAACGCCCACTTTCCTTTTGGAAAGTGAAAGCCACGCCTTCCGTTGTGCTGCGCGGCTAACTACAAAATAGTCACACCATGGTTGGCAAAACAATAAATAAATAAATACACAGTTCCCATCAATTACATTAAATAACACATGGGGAAGAGTGTAAACTAGAATTGCTCACCCTTGGATTCTTTGATAAACTCCTCTGGCTTCGTCATTGGGATTTATGTAGGATCCCACACTGAGGGAGCGCATAAAATAGAGTACAAATGTTGGGTAGGGGGTTATAATGAGAATTTAACACCCTGAGGTGTGGGATGCCACAAAAACCCAGACAGAGCGAAGCTTGAGGGGTTTGTATAGGCATCCCACATCGAGAGAATGTGTGTAAAATTCAAGTTTTACACACCTACCCAGCCTTTATTTTTATAAAATTTCTGGTGATCATTTTTTCACCAAAGAAATGATATAAACAGACATTTCCACGAGCCGCAGACTGGTAAGGTTTCAACATTGTTTGTAGCAGCTCGTGAAAAAAATCTAATGTTTTCTTTTTTTTACAGCAGCCCTGTTTCAAAACTGTTTTTAGCCAAGTTATCATTAATGTTTTGTAAAGAAACTTACCGCCAACTCAGAGTGGCGGTGATCATTGCAGAACTGAGGAATGGCGGCCAGGAAGGAAAAAGCGGCAACCGGTGCATGCGTATAAGGGAAACTCAGCGTGTGTTCGCTGTTATAACCTGCGGGTTATAATGGGGAAATTATAACAGGGTTTCTCCATGAGACACCAGTTATTATATATAGAGAATATCAGATGGGAGAAGTATATGAGACTTTACACACCCGAGGTGGGATGCCCCTGTTTATTTAGGGCATCCCAAACCGAGGGTGTGTGCAAAATTCTCATGAATAACCACCTGTCCATTGCTTTATTTTTTATAATTGCTGGTCACAATTTTTTCAGCAGTAATCTATTCAATTTGCAAAGAAATGAGTAAGACAGTTGTGCTGTAATGAACAATTTATTTGTAGTGTTGTATTACATTGCAGTTTTTAATGATTTGTGTTTTTAAAACGTCTTTTTTATGTTTGGAAAAGAAACATCAACAGTAACATTATAACATTTGTCAGCATCTTTAAATGTTTTAACTTACAGTTTGTGAATGAAATTACGTTAGTTTTAGATGGCTTCATTAATGTGGAGGAACTGTGAAAGCTTGTAAAGTCTTAACGATAAGAAACGCTTCAAACTTTTAAACTAAGAGTTCAAACTGTTAATTTTGTTATGTAGTCTGGCTCGAAGAGGTCTTGGCGCTCATTTTCATTTGCTTGCTGTGTAGATCTGCGTTGTTACGTTTTCTGGGAAGAGAAGAGGAGAGGAGAGCGTTAGGTCAGCGTGGGTTAAGTAGTGTCTAAAAAGTGTGTATGCTTTTTTGCTTACCTCTAGTCATAGTCATCGGAGTCTTCTATGACGAGTGGACGTTTTCTGTGCTTCGTTTCAGAAGCATTATATATCTTTATGGAGACTGCCTCGTTGAAGGTGCAGTGTGGGCCAAAGATGGCTTGAAGTCTGTTGGAGAAAGGCTGCTCGGCTGTGTTCTGGAGTTCTGAACTGGCACCATGCTGCGGATCTTTGCTGGAGGTAAATGCCTGTTCTGTTTCAGATGTGGAAAATGTGAGGAGCTCACTTACTTTTCATTGTTTGGCTTCAGAGAGTACGGAATAATTATTAATAGACTGAACATTTCTGTGGCCTGATATTTGTTGTACTTCAGTGGGGGCCATGCTACAATCTAAAAATCTCTGGGTCGTCGTTTTTAGGGTAGAGTGGTTAGTTATTCATTTGCAGTCTGGAATTCCAGACTGCAGTTTCATGGTTGTCATCATGGCTCTTAGTTTGTTAAGTCCTACAGTCATGTTTCGGAACCAGAGGGAGCTTTCTTTTTTATTTATGTTTGGGGCTAAGAAGAATGGAGAGTCTTTGCTCTGCATTTCGGGTGGTCTGTTACTTTTGTAGAGATGGAAAGCTGCTATGGTGTCTCTTTCTGGGTTTTGTTTATTTTGGTATATTCGGGGCTTCAGCAGTCTTATGTTTCTAGGGTTTTCCCCAGTTCTAGTTTTAGTTTGTCCTTCACTGTATTCCAGAAAGCTGTTGCCTTCTGTGTCTGTTCCCTCAGTAATGTCACCCCAGGTGAGGTCGTACTGTTCCTTTGTTCTAAGTGCGAATTGTAGACCAGTGTTGAAGAATAAGAAATTGAGCAGACCAGTTGGGTTGTGAAAAGATAAGGTGCCTGAACTGTAAAGTAATTCGATGTTTTGCTCTGTGAGCGGTGAAGCTTTTAATGGCCTGTTTCCTTTACCTAGTCGCTTTAGCTGTTTTTGTTTAGCAGCAAGTGTTTTTCTGGTTTGGATAAAATCGGTTGCTAGGCCTTTAAATATACTGTGGGGATACTTATGGGCTGCTAGGTGCCTGTCTATGCTGGCGATGATGCCACGGATTGTTCCTGGCTCATATTCAGAGCTATCCTAACGTTTTAGGCAGTAAATGAAGTTGACAATGTGTGTATCTAGCTCTTCTGCGGTAAAGGTGGTAAAGTCGTTTTCTAGTGACACTTCTGTGAGGAATTTGCAGAAGAGATGGAAGTCACTGTCTGTTTTTCATTTGGTATTTTTATTATCCTGCTCTATTGTAAATGCTTCTCTTACAGAGGAATCTACAATGTCAAACCTGGTTTCTATAGTTGAAGTACTTTGTGCTGTCGCTATTTCTGAAAGACTTTTTTTTTTTTTTTAGGTGGCGAGTATATGCTGTGCCTGAGAGAACAACGCTGGATCTGACAGGACACCCGGAGCTGCGAGAGCGTGAGTGAGTTGTTTTCTTCGCTCTGCAGCTGTTTGTGTCTCGCGCTTGTCTAGAGAAGCGTGACGCGTGTTTGCCATTATAACTGGCTGAGGTAGTTATAACGGCAAATTATAACTCGGTTTTTGCATTGGAAAAAATTGTGGCCAGTAGTTATAGTCTCATTATGTACTCCACTCCACAATTATTCTATATTTCCATGCCAGACTGCCTGACCAGAGAAATGGGTCAAGGAAGGACAGTGGACAAGGCCTATCTGGACCTTAGCAAGGCCTTCAACAGTGTCACTGTCAGGGCTCTCAGAGCACATGGCACCAAATCTTCCAAGAAGGAGCTTACCTCAGGGTGTCTCACATGCCCCTGGCCCGAATCTTGTGGCCAGCCACTTAGTGGGCATCAGCCAGTGCCCACTCCTGCTGATCATACTAGAGTACCTCCCTCCTCAATTTTTACAGCAGGAAAAAGTCTGTATATTTTCAGCTTACACCAGTGAGCATCTGTGAATACGACTGTTCTCACTTCATCCAAAGTCAAACTCAAGACTGTCTCACTAACAAAAGAAAATGAGATAATAACGTTACTTTATCTACTGACAGGCTTCCAAACATTTTTTTCAGCTCCTGACAGTCCTTTTCTGGAATTTGCTAAGACAGTCAATCTGGCCAGGGTAATGCAGTGGAACAGGCAGGGTGCTTTTTTTAGGAGCGAGTAGTCGTCTGGGTGGAAAGGGGTTATGGCTGTGTGCAGAGTGGTGGGCATGGAGTAGGATGCTTGTCTGTGGGTGGGATATGTGGTCTGGAGTGGGGGGCATCAATCTGCAGGGGGATCCTCACCCTCCCAGCAATGTGGCCCTTGCTTTCTCTGTCTCTGAGACTCCAGCTGCTGTCAGTCAACAGCAAGATTTTGAACCATCTGTCCCCAGGAGAGGAAAGCTGTCCTTGAGATGCTTGATCCTACTCCCACCCCCACCCTCTGCCACTCACCAGCAACCCTAGTCCACTCCCAAACCCATGTCACCGTCATGGCGGCAGATGAGAGACACCCACTGCCTCAGCCCTCCACGGCAATGGGCTAGCCTTTTTAGGTGCTTCTATATTTTAACTCTTCCTAGAGTTTATTGGCTACACACTCTTTGTGACCACAACCCACTGCCAGTAGATGCATTCAGTCGGAGGACTTTTAGGTCTTAGCTCTTGCACTGTGAATGGTGTTTAAGCAGTGTATTCACGTGATACACCTTTTGACCAGTTAATCATGTTGTAGGCTGACTTGTCTTTATGCCCTCAATGGGAGGGAGAAGCTTCTCATGATTCCAAACTGCAAGAAGTCCTCCATTGTACCACTAAAAATTTTAAAAAGTTAAAGCAAACAGTCGTACCGCTCCAGTCCCGCTCAACATACTGATCAGCCTGCAGTTGGTCTGTTTATTCTTAGTCATTTCACCAAGATAGAAGGACAAGCATTGCCCTACTGCCTGCAGCTATCTCCTTATAATTCATCTGGACCTGATCTCATAGACATTGTCACTTCAGAGAAGGGATAGACATCATTGTAGGGGAAGATACTGGTGGTGATGGTGCACTTCAGTGGATGTGAGGTGGCAGTCTTCATGAGGACCTTCTGGATATAACAGTGCTACCCCATCTGAAGGTATCTCTCCAGGACAAGATGGCTGGAATTCAGGGGACCTCCAGCCCCCATCCATTGGCCACCTGGTCTGCATCTGCTATATCCAAGGTTGCCCAGTAGAAGTGGATGGACTATAGTGGGCTCAAGGAGGGTAAGGGAGGCAGGTCAGAGGCACAACCCCCCCAATCTGGTGCAATTAAAGAACAGGAAGGTCCAATAATGACACCCAAAGTTGTAACCAGGGACACTGAGTGGGACCTTCATAAAGGATCCTCAAGGGTTGCTGGCAGAGGACCATAGAGGATGATTGAGGAACTAGTGTGGAGAGGAGGGTTTCGGCTGCAATGTGGACTGAGGACATCGTGGTTCCATTTAAAATTCAATTACTGTTGTCATCCTGTTGTGCTGGTGTGATTACGTAAAACTGTGGTTGTGCTGCACTAGTTACTTCACTACTGCAGCACAACTTAGAATGCAGTTGCACATGCACAATGAGGTGGCTGCAGCAGTGAAAGCAGATCAGGAAGTGAGTGACGCTGGAAAGAAATGCATCACAAAAAGGTACATTTAAGTATGGTGGGTACATTTATTAATAATTTACTTATTTTTATTTCATATGTTATTCTTTGGTAAGCAAGTAAGAGCCACTAGGCACAGGTGCTTGTTCTCAGGGGTGTCCAGGGAAAACTGTGGAGGTTAAGTGACTTACTCAGAGTCATATAGCATGCAAAAGGAAAAGGGTGATTGGAGGAGGGGGGGGGATTGGGAGTGGACCACCAGGGTATTGTACCATGGCAGGGACCAGGAGATTAGGGCAGGCAACTGCAGATCACCTGCCTTTGGGAAGGCACTGCTGAGGGCCCAACTAAGCAAAGGTTTTTAACTGCAGTAAACAGCTCGTTTTGTGGAGCTGTTTACAGCACAGAAATACTTTAATATCCCACTGCACTGCTATTCAAGAAGAGACACCCTCATTAATATAGATGCAGTGGTATTGTAGTGCCTTGGTTTAGGGGCACTCCCAGTGCCTCTGATTCTCACCAGGAGCACTCCCACAAACCTGGGATAGTGCACGTGCTAATGATGCTACATTACTTTTACATTAAAACCATGTTAGCACCCCCCACAAGTGTTTAGACTATCCTCCCCACAGCAAATGACTGTCTCCTCAGCTGCCCCTCCACACACAAACTAACCCCCCCAGTCAGCAACTGTATCTACATCTGGACCCACACTACACCCTATACCAGCTCACTAGTATGACTACCTCCCTGTATATGGACTTCCCTTCCATTCCCAAGACTGCCCCTCCTCCGCAGCTGGATCACCCTACCATGCCCTTCACCAGCATGCCCCAGCAGACAACCCTCCTTGCAGTTAGACCTTTCCTAATCACAAACCAGCCCTACAAAAACAATGAGCACCCTCACAGGAGCTGCCCCCCCATCCCCAGACCAGCCTCTCACCCCAGATGACCACCACACCTGGAGCTGGATCAACCCCATAACACCATTCTGCCTATGGACTACCTCTACCCCCCACAGCTGGACCACTTTTCCAGTCCCCAGATCAGCCTCCAATAAATCTCACTGAAGGTGGAACACTCCCACACTCCCTGTAGCTGGACCGCCTTTCCACAGCCAAGACCAGTCTTCCCAAAACTGAGCACCTTCCCTAGACCACGTCAAAGCTCCCACTCTCCTTGCAGCTGGATACCCCCAACACCATTTCCACCCATGGATCATCCCCCTCTCCAACACCTAACCAAACTTATCTTTTTGGGAGCTGATCATCAGTCCTTATGCCCCCCATAACACCTGCACTTCTGTTTTTATGTCCGAGTTCATAGTATGGCAGCACTTTTACATGACTAAGCAATTCTGAGGGGCTGAGTAAAATGAGACACTGTAGTGGGATGGGACCACCCACTGCACCTGGATGCCCCCCCACCCCCAACAGCTGAAGCAGAGTTGAAGAAAAGGCTACCTGTGTGATCTCCAGGGGCTATCTGCAGTTTTGGACAGGGAAGGGGAACAGAATATATCTGCGGTTTTAACAACACAGAACTGCTGCTTCAGCGGTACAAATGATACCTGGCCCTGAACCACAGTTTGAGGGGACCAGAAAAGCTTAAAAATTGCCTACATGCTGTCTCAGGGCAAAACAACTTTACAGACGCTAAGCTGAAGCCTCATACAAAGCAGTGCCAACCCCCGGAGTCAATGTGCTTTTGCCATCCAAAAGCCGATCATCATCCATGCAGCTAGAAATCCTTGCAACCCCAGCCTTCTCCAAGTTGGGCAACCTCCCTGGAGCTACACCACCCTACAGTCCCTCTGGCGACCAGCCTCCATGCGTCTGGACCAGCATGCAGCCCCACGCCATGCAAACTCCAAGCAGCTGGATTAACCCCAAGTCCCCAGACTATGCCCCCCCCCGCAGGGCAAATGTCACTGTGGCTGTGCTCCCAAGCACACAAACTAGCACCCACCCCAGTCAACCACTGTATCTACAGCTGGACCCACCCTATGAACTGGACCAGCTCCCTAGCACAACCATCCGCCCTACATCTGGTCATTTTCACCCCCCGGGACTGCATGCTCCTCACTCACACCCACCAGCAGGCAACCCTCCCAGCAGCTAGACATTTTCTAACCACAGACCAGCCCCTTCCCCTGAGCATCCTCCCAGTAGCTGTACCACTGCTCCTCTCCCCAGGCCAGCCTCTCAACCCAGATGATCACCCTTCCTGGAGCTGGACACATCCAATCCACCATTTCTGCCTATGGACAAGCCACATCCCCTGCAGATGGAACACTCATCAAGACCCCAGACCAGCCTCCAATAAATCTCCCTCCACCTGAAACACCCCCACCCTTCCAGTAGCTAAACCACCTTTCCAGCACCAGCCTTCCCCATGCTCAGCACCCTCCATAGACCACTCCACAGCCCCCAATCTCCTTGCAGGAGCTCCCCCCATTACCATTCCCACCCATGGAATAGCCCCACCCACTAACATTTCCTGGAGCTGATCATCCTGTCCAGACCCCCCCCAGCTGTACAATTCTGATTTTACTTCTGAGTTCACAGCAGCTTCTATGTGTAGTAGCACCTTTCACAGGAGGGACAGAGCAATTCTTCTTATGAGCCAAGAAAAATGAGGGACACTGAAGCGGTATGGGGCTACTCACCCACTGCAGCTGGATGCCCCCCCAACAGCTGGAGCACAACTATAGATAAGTCTACCAGTGTGCTCCCCAGCCCCTATTCGAAGTTCGGTGCAGGATGGGGAATAGAATACTTGCGGATTTCGGCAGCTGTTGCTGCGGTGGTATGAATGCCCCTTGCCCACAAAGGGCTGCATACTGTTTTGGGGCAAAACTACATTACAGACTATAAGCTGAAACCACATGGAACCCAGAGGCAACCCCTGGAGGCAATGCAATTTTGCCATCCAAAAGATAGTGGCGTGTTTTACGTATCTCAGAACGGGGTGTTGTCATTCTTGTTTTTCTTTTGGAGTGATCTGTGAGCAAGATGACCAACGAAAACCATGTGGTCGCTGATCACTTCCGGTAACTGACTCCCCCGGCAGGATGGTGGATGCACGGCATCAGATGATCCAATGACCGCATAGCATAAGTCAGCCCTCTAGTTAGTATATAGAACTCAATGGGCAGAACCTGATCAGTGAGGGAGGATTGAAAAAAACGACCGGTGGACCAAACGGGTGCGACAGAAAATTGGTCCAGGTGGAAGCCGTGCCCCGGATCTTTAGTTCTGCTACTGAGCAGCCGCAGTAAGAGAAAAGGAAGCCAGGTGGAAGTGCAGCTCCCCAGTCATTCTGCCGACCCTCTCCAGCAGCGGAGGCATCCCGGGCCATGGTAGTGAGTGGGCTGAGTGCCCGATCTTGGTTTCTGCTCACACCACAGGTGCCGGGAGGGGGTAAGGGAGTGTAGGGGAAATGAAAAGGGACAGAGCCCCTAAGCAGTAGGAAAAAAGATAAAGGGAAACATTTAATGAGCTAGTGCCCCAGTAAGAAATAAAAGGAGGGGCTAGCTGTGAGGGTCCAGCGTCCAGGCCCTTGAGCATAGAAAATAGCGGACAAGACTTTACCTAGAGCCCAGGGGTGGCTATTCCTATTGGTACAGTGGAGCAGGCCTGCAAAAAAAAAAAAGAAAATGCCAGGAAAAGGGAAGACCCTTAAAGGTGCAGTGCCCTGGGGGGGAGGGATGGTCTTATGGCCTTTGTGGCTCAGTACCCAAACTGAACTGCACTGTTGCCTCCCTAGTGCCACTAGAGACTGTATTTTCTGCAAGAATTGAGCTGTGCTTAAAAATCTAAACTGTTTGCTTGCTCCTGGACTGTGCTATCAATTTATGTCCTTGCATACCCAATGCCCAGCTTCACCTTTGTTGTCCGGACCAGCCTTGCCAGAGCCTAACGTTGACCCAGAGAGGTTCCTGGCCCTTCAGCCATCTGCAGCAGAAACACCTTCAGTGATGTCAGTCTGTCTTGAAGTTCCACCACAAGTGTTCCAGCATCAGTCCTGTGATGGTAAGTGGTAGAGAGTCATTAGTCAGGTATCCAGTAGTAAGTCAACTTAGAAACCACCCTGGTTCAAGTGTGAGGGACCACAGTTAACATTGCGCATGCACTTTTTCTTATTTTGCTGCCCATCTGTAAGTATCCACATACCTGTGTCACTCCGTAGAGGCCATCCAAAGATCGCATTGCCAGCAGTCTTCTCATTGAGAAGTCATCTGGATGCCAGGGACCTGCCAGTGGTCATTGCTGCAGAGCATCCAGAGACCCATCGGCTGACCAGAAGTCTTCAGCTTTTTGCCCAGAGCCGCAGAGGATTGCCACATTCCTCCATGTCCAACTGGCAGTGCTCCTGTTTGTGTTTTGTTCAGTCGGGGGATGCCCCCTTATGGCCTGTTTGTAACAAGCACTTTGTGGGGTCAATGCCCACCTGGTGATCAGCCAACGCATAGGAAAGCCCAAGCTTGGTTCATCAGTGGTTTCATCATCTTGGCCAAGTGCGTGCAGGACTTGGACTAAAAGGGGTTAACCCCCCGTTCTTGGTTCAACCAATTGTTGGTCCTGATCATATTTTGTTGTTGTTTATTTTCTGTAGCATTGTAGAACACAGTTATTTTGTTTTTACTGTCCCTGGTAAATAAACCTCTTGCATCTTGGTCACTGAGTAAGCTTCCTGCCTCTTCTTCCAGATGCGTCTGGCCTGTCCTAAGATTGTTAGGGAATCTTCCGCCCTGCCACACTAGCTGCAGGGAATTTCGGAATTTGTAGTTACAGAAAATGTCCAGCTTGCAAGTCACCAAAGTCAGTCTGCTACAATCTACCCTACTGCTGCAAACAGTAAATAAAAAGAGACCCTGGAATAATCATTTCAGATGACCGAAAGTAGCCAGGCAGTATGACAAGGCAGGTGTCAGCGTGGCTCAGTTGGTAGCACATCCGCCTCTGGACCAGAAGGTCGTGGGTTCTCGCCCCACACCGGGATTGGACTTGCACCTAAAAAATCGCTGGCATCCGAGTGTGGTATTGGGGGGTGCTGTACTGCTGGGGTGTGCCGTCCTTCGGATGGGACGTTAAACCGAGGTCCCTTCTACCCATCCTGGTGTTGTCCTGGTGGGTGTCCAGTGGAAGTAAAAGAACCCAGGGCACTCTTTGCAAAGAGTAGGGAACATTCCCGGTGTCCTGGCCAACATTCCCCTTCCCATAAGCCGGTTTATGCAATTATCCAGGCTGTGTGTGGGTGATGATGTGCGATATGGCTGCCACCACACATTCAGTCACTTCACTACCAGTCTAGCATTGCTTGTAAAGCGCTTTGGATGTAAGAAAAGCGCTATATAAATGCAGATTCTTCTTCTTCTTGGTAGAGCTTGTGGGATGTTGGGATGCATAGGAAGGGGCATCACCAGTAGGGAGAGAGAGGTGGTGCTGCCCCTATATAGTAGATCACAAGTACGACCTCACCTTGAGTACTGTGTCCAATTCTGGAGATCACATCTCAGGAAGGACGTAGACAGAGTGGAGGTGGTCCACAGGAGGGCTTCAAAAACAGTGCAGGGTCTATATCAAAAGCCCTATGAGGAGAGGCTAAAGGAGCTAGATATGTATACCCTGGAAGAGAGAAGGGTGGATAAGATAGAAACCTTTAAGTACCTAATGGAGGCTAATAAGGTACTGGAGGGGGTATTTTTTTAGAGAAAAAGGTGCTCTAGAACAAGCAGGCATGCTTCAAAGCTGGAGGGGCTTAAATTCAGGAGGCATATGAGGAAGTATTTCACAGAAAAGGTGGTAGATGCGTGGAACAGCCTTTCAGCGGAGTTAGTGGGGGCAAAAACAGTGGTGGGGTTCAAAAATGCCTGTGATAGGCAAAAGGAAATTGCAGGGGAAAGGAAAGGAGGGAAAAAGATGGCACCATAGGTCAAGTAAAGGTCTACATCAAAACATGAAGGTTAAAAATTATGGGTAGACTAGGTGGGCCTGGTGCCCTTATCTGCCATCACATTCTATGTTTCTATGCTTAGCCATTTGAAATTGGATCCATCAGCAATGGCAGAAGTGGGGTCTGTGCTGCAGATTGCAACTCCTGTTTCATGGGATGGGGTACAGAACAAAGGAGCAATAGGACACATTACTCAAAACTTCTGATCTTGGTGCCCGTGTCACCAGGAGGAGTGGGGACAAGTGACATTGTTCAGTTCCTTGGTCATGGTGCCAACAAGGGGGAAGGGAGACATTGTGGACAAACTACTGATGCTCTGCAGGACTGCTACAAAAGAACCTACTCTATAAATATTTTATATGTGCTAATGGTTATTTTGACTTAATAGTGGGGAGGTAGGGCTCATAAAATATTTTGCAGGGGGACTCTTACAGTCGTTGGCACGGTCCTGGTAGCGTCATTTCAGCAGAATCATAGGGGTTGTGAAGTCCCATTTTAGAAAAATCATAAGGGTTGCGAAGTCCCATTTTAGAAGAATCATGGGGTTGTAAAACACCTCTAACCACCAAATTTATATAAATGAATGCTAGGGAAACCTTGTTTTATGGGTTACTATGGGTTGCAATGGACATCATAGGGTTTGCAAAGAAATCATAGAGATTTCAACTGCAACCCCTGGCTACCCCCAAATGATGCCCCTGCCTGGTATTACATTTGCTCTCTGTACAGGATAAAAAGATAGAAAAAACTCTGGAGTGTGTTTCAAACTTAGCATACCAGGCAAACCTGATCATACCGAATGTAATCAGCAAGCAGACTATCCCTAATGTGGGAAAAGAACAACAAAGGATGCGAGATAGAGACTATCTAACAACTCCCTGATCTGCTTATCCTATCCTTTCCATCGATCCATAAATTCATATTCTTATTCCCTAAACTGCTTCATTTAGCATTTGAAACTTAATCTTCTATAGAACTCAGTGATGATTATCCAGAAGCCCAAAACATTTACCAATTGCTACACCCCCACAAGTACGAAACTATGTACTGGCTACTGCACCTAAGATTTTTCTCATGTGACTGACAAGATCATTAAAATGAAAGTAAACTTTTTTGAACCTTTACCTTCTGTTATATTTTACACCTACTCATTTAATGGTGTACCAATTGTATTTATAGTTGTACCACATCATTTTAAGATATTTTGTAAGTATGTTTGTTCTTGGTCAAGGCAAAAGCCATGTGCTGTAATAAAAAACCCTTGAACCTTGAATGTGATAATTGCTTCAGATACTAAAGAGAGAAAGACAATTAAGCCCAACTCCATGGAGGGGGGAATCCCCCACTATTTTTTTGGAGCTGAAGCTAGTCATCCTTTTTCTCTTTGCCCTTTTTGCTGTGATTCAGACTAACACTACCATTCCAGATCCTCAGCTCGATATGTGTCCTGCAGTTCCAACTCTCTAGAGACAATTTCCTCCTTACAGTCAGGCTGTATGATTAAGAAAGGGTTGGGCTGTTCCCTTCACATGTTGTATGTAGTTCGGCTAATTAACAAGCAGGAAGGAGACCTGGAGTAATCCTATTGGATGATCTAAAGATGGCCAGGCAGTGCGACAAGGCAGTTGGTAGGGCAAGCAAGATGCTGGGCTGCATAGGAAGGGGTTATCACTACTGCCCCTGTATATATCACTGGTGAGACCACACCTTGAATGCTGTGTCCAGTTCTGGAGATCACACCTCAGGAAGGACACAGACAGAGTGGAGGTGGTTCAGCAGAGGGCCACTAAAATGGTGCAGGGCCAGCATCAGAAGCCCATGAGGAGAGGCTCAGTGAGCTAAACATGCACGCTGGAGGAGAGGAGGGGGGTGGGTATGATAAAGACCTTTACATACCTAACAGGGTAAACAAGGTACAGAAAGGGAGTATTTTTCAGAGAAAAAAGGTGCTCTAGAACAAAGGGTCATACTATGAAGCTGGAGGGGGTAATTTCAGGAGGATGTGAGGAAGTACTTGTTCACAGAAAGGGTGGAGGATCCCTGGAACAGCCTTCTGGCAGAGGTAGTGGGGCCAAAAACAGTGGAGCGGTTCAAAAATGCCTGGGACGGATACAAGGGAATTGTAGGGGGAAGAAATTGAGGGGGAATTGTATGGGGGTGGAATGGAGGGAAAGGGAAGGGGTAGGGATAGTGCCATAGATCAAGTGAGGTCTGCAGTATTATTAAAAAAAAAAGGTAAAAGGAGCAGGATGGGTAGGACTGGCATCCCTTAACTACCGTCATGTTCTATGTTTCTGTGTTAGCAACTCCTCTCTGGGAGAGCCAGCAGCCCGAGTCGGTAGACAAATTGCAGTCCGGGATTGTAGTGTACTAATTTTATGTTCTGTCAGGAGCTCACTAATAGCTTTCAGAATGTAGTCTCAAGTTGGTCCAGTGGTGTGGAGGGCTGAAATGCTAGTGCCTTGCCTGCTGCCACACCGGTGACCTGGATTCAAGAAAAGACCAGGGTCTCTTGGGAGTCAACCGGGGGAGGAGGATTGGGCATCCCACAGGATGCTCTCCTCCTCCTCCAGGGAGGGAGGAAGGGTGATGGACCCTGCTGTGACACTGCCACTTGGATGACCTCAGATGGTAGCCCAAGTGGAGCCATGTGGGGAGAGGGCATCTCCTGAGTGGGACGCTTGCCTGCATGCATCTGCTCAGTTCATGCCCATGGGGCACTATAGGGAAGGAAGAAAATGGAGGAAAATGCTGAGGCTGCATGGAATGACGCTGTGCTACCTCACAGGCTGGGTCTCCTGGGTTCCCAAAGCCCAGGAGGAGGCTAGGTAATGGATGTGTGACAGTGGACAGGCCAATGAATGGTGCAGAGCCTGTGAGGGAGCACAGCGTCATTCCATGCAGTCTCAGCATTTTCCCCAATTTTCTTCCCTCTCTACTGCCCCCTCCATCCACTCCACTCCACCAATGAGGGATTGCTAAAGATTTCTAGGGTCCATTTGAATATCTCAGGGGCTAGATCTTTTGCTTTTTTGGCCTGACCCTGTGGAATTCTCTACCTCATCATGTGAGAGAGTGCCAGACCACCGAGTCTTTTAAATCTGCTTCAAAGACTTATCTGTTTAGTTTAGCATTTGCCGAAGATTGTTAGTCTTGCTGCTCTTTTTACTGTAAATTTTAATAGATAATATTAATAATATTTTTTGTGTGTATGTACAAGCGCGTTGGTTATGGAAAAGTGCTTTTTACAAATAAAGATGAGTTTGACTTTTGACTTTAAACAGGAAAATCATTGACATTATGGCCCCTGGAAGTAAAATGGGACAAAACATTAATTGCAGAAGTAAGACTGTACAAGCATGGCCATATAAAGGCAACCTGGGGCCCTAGGCTCAAGAGACATCTGTGGCCCCCTTCAATATAACTGTGCCCTTCTGCCATGACCATGCCCCTTTGTCACAACCACGCCCCTTCATCATGCACACCAGTTACTGAAACTTGAAAAAATATTTTCTTACTGTCCCTATAGTGCAACATGAAATCTAAATAACCTAAGAAAAATGCTTCAAAATGAATTAAACTGATAATATTAGTATGAAAAAAATAATATTAGTTCGAGCTTTGATTATTTAGAGAAAATAATTACTCTTTGGCCTGGTAAAAATAATTTTTTAGATGTGAAATGTCATGATTTGCACTTCTCCAAAGCCACCCCCCCCCCCAACACACCTGTGTGCACTTTCAGTCTAGGTATTATCATTATCATTTTATGCTATCAGGTAGCATAAAAATGCATTGGAAGGCATCATTTAAGTATTTATTTATTTAGTTAGTTTTTGTTGACCAGTTAAGTGCACTAGACAAATCCTGCCTATTTTCAGGCACGACCTGGGGAAGGGGGATACAGATGAATGTCAACTGACCTTGAACCAGATTAAGCTGTTGGTGGTATTTTTAGTGAATGAGGGAAATTTGGCCAGGACTCCGGGGAAATTCCCCTACTCTACAGCAGGGGGAACCTTTGGCCATCTGGCTGTTTGCTATGATGGCTGCCACTCCGGACCCAGGAGAAGGTGGTGGTGCTGCTGCTCTTTGTCCCCTGGGTTCTGCTTCTATTTGTTTGCCTGCTTCACTGCTTGAATCTCACTGTAATGGTCATCTTGACGCAGTCTCTCACTTGGATGAGTGATGGATCTTCTTCAGTTCCTGCTTCTACTACAGCTGCTGTATTATCTACCTCAGATTTGCTACTGTTTTCCTGCCCTTCTCCTCCGTTGTCGGGAAGCATCGATGCATAACCCTGACTACATAATCCTGTTCCTCTACCAGCAGCATTGCGCAGTACACAAGGACTTTGCTACTATGGATGACACTTCCTCACTTGTTCTCCCATCCTCCGCGGTGCAGTTACCGCTCGCAAATACCTCTTCTGCTAGGCTGCCCTCCAGACAAGACTTACCTGCTTCTGCTTCTCAGCCAGCATTTTCTGTGCCTTCTTCTTGTGCTGCCTCCTGTACCGACCAGGCCTGGTCTCCTGACTCTGCCCTCTGAGCCGCAGGATGGACGCGACAGTGTCCTGATGCCCTGTGGACCTCACTGAGAGCCGTTAGTGCCCAGGACATCCTTGCACATGCCTCGTCATCTGGCGTTATCATAACGGATAATCCCTTGCTTGCTTGTTCTCCTCAGCAGGCATCTTCCCACCCAGTCTCGGTTCCTATATGGACTACCTGCAGGGATTCTACCCTGGTGCGTCCTCCTTTCACTTCCCCCATCCAGGCTTCCCCTGCAATACCAGGTCTTACAGACACCGCTCATTCCTCCTTGACTGAGGGACCTCAGTTTCCTCGGAACTCTGCAGTTTCGCCTCCACAGCCTGCAGGTGAGCCATTGGACACTTCCCAGTTTAGACTCAATGATTTATTTTGGAACTTAGGGATGCCTGCACAGCGTAGAAATGCTGTTCACCTAAAATACTTTGGAGGTCTTTCTAAGGCTCCAGACAGGAGAACTGTATTGCATACACTGCTTAAGGACTCTATGGGCATTTCTGCTAGCGACAGTTTGCATTTATCAATGTTAAGGGGGAGTCTGTTTGTGATCTCAGTTTTAAGAATGTTTCTACTTTGGAAAGGTTTTAGTCAAAGTATGAATTGGTGAAATCTCAGCCTTTATGGACCTCCTTTATGCTCATTCCCCTTACTAAACCATCTGTTAAGATTATTACCCTGCTTTTTTGTAATGAGGGGGTGAGCATAGCAAACGTTCAGTATTGACTTAAGCAGTGCTGTGATATTCTTGAGGCTCCTCGTCCTACTTTGGACGATGACTCGTTTGGACTGGGGGTTGGAAAATAAAGGTGCAACTGTGAAAGACTGACCAAGGCATATTACATTTACCTATATTGGTTGCGATAGAGGTTTATGTTTTTACCCTGGTCAGCCTTGCACTTGTCATAAATGTGGTGCTTGCACACACCTTAGCCATACTTGTGACAAGCTACGACGCTCCCTCTGTTTGGCCTACGGACATGTTAGCCTGGGATGCCCTAATCCCCAGAAATGCAATCTCTGTGATGAATCAGGTCATACTTATCAGCAATGTCCATGGGCTGACCACAATAGGTTGGATCATCCTCCTCAGGACCAGATGACTCTTATCTCTGACGTTCAAACTCAGATAATGCGTCATCATGACCCTCTGTCTCAGGAGGTGGTGCCCTCTCCCTCCGCGGATATTATCCCAACGTTGCCATTTGAAACTACAGCTATTGCTCCTGGTTCATACATTCCTGCTGTCTCTACTGATGTGCAATCTTCGCGGGGGTAATTTCTCCCTCCGACCCTATGCCTCCCCCTCCTCCTCCGGATCTTAATCCTTTTACGGAGGTGTCACAGGGTAAAAAGGGCAAATATAAGGGCAAGCGTAAAGCTCACGCCCCCCCCCCCCACATTCTGTTTTGACTAGGAATCGTTATCAGGCTTTAATCAAACGGAAGCAGTGGAGTGACATAGTGGATGAGGAAAATGATTCAGATTCCTCTCAAACCTCTTCTCTCCTTATGGATTACTCCTCTGATTCTCAAATTGAACCCTCTGGATCCACGCTCAGGCAGCGTTCTGAGATCACCTAATGGCTTCGTTTTTTCTTTTTTCTCTCTCGGTCTTTGTCACCTTCTACATTTTCCATATGTCGGGTTTTTTTAGCCTTCGCTGCCTTACTCTTAATGTGTGCAGCATGAAGTCCCATAGGAAACTACTTGTTACTATGCAGTTTCTTTTGGATCTTCATTATGACTTTTACCTACTTCAGGTTACCAGGCTGAAGACCCGGTATGAGCTATCTCGGGCATCTAACAGTTGGACTAAGGGTCAATCCTATTGGTCCTCTGGTGAGGAAATGTGTGATGGCTTGAGGATTTTGTTTTCTAGTTTTGCCTGCACTGTTACTAGATTGGTTGACATTGTCCCTGGCCGCGCATTGATGCTGGATTGTACATTTCATGGTTTACGACTTCGGATTATGAATGTTTATGTGCCTCAAAGTATTGCTGCTCATTCCAATTTGTTTAGGCTCATTCAACCGTACTTACACACCTTCCGCCATCTTTATCTTAGTGGAGATTTCAATTGTGGCCTCTCCCTAGCGGATCGTGGAGGGTCCACTCAGAAACTTTTTGGAGACTCTACTGCTCTCCTTTCTATACTTAAATCTGCTTCTATTCAGGATGGTTATTGTGCGGTGCACCCTAAGGGAGCTAACACCTATTATAGAGGCTCCCTAGCCACCCGTATAGATTTTGTCTTCCTGTCCCTTAATATTCAAGTTCGCCAAGCTAGCATTATTCTTTGTGAGTCCTCGGATCATATGGCTGTTTCTTTGCACTGCTCTCCTTCCACGGCATCCCACCCATTGATCGTTTCTTCCCAATGGAAGTTAAACAGTTCTTTGCTTTCAGATGATTGTATTGTTCAGGACTTGCTTGAATTGTTATTGGCGTGCATCTCTGTCTTGGATGCCTATGACTCTCCTTTGTCTTGGTGGGTTGACACCAAATCGAATCTTAAACGATTCTTTCTTTGGCAAGGCAAGAGAAAATCGGCCGCCTGTTATCGTCAGTACTTACTTTTGCAGCGTCATTTACAGGACACTATCTCTAGAGCATATACATCTGGACAGGATTACTCCCCTCTAATTACTTCTCTGAAATCACGGATGGAGGAGTCTCAGTTTAGTAGGGCTTGTTCCTTGCATCTGGAGGCCACTTGTGGCACCCTTTCTTCTAAGGCTTCTTTTGACATTTTAAAGAGTTGTTCTGATCGTGTAGCAGCCATGCATATTACACGTTTGATTGACCACGACTCTTCCATGGTTTCTGACACTATCACTTCTCTTCAACATATGGTTTATTTTTATCTAAATACCATCTTTGGCTCTCTTTCCGTGACCTCTTCCCCTTTTCTTCTTTTCTTGATTTCCGGCCTCCATTTTCCTCTTCTGATCTTAGTTCTTAGCTGACCCTTCCGGTTTCTTTGTCGGAGGTACAAGCAGCAATTAAAAAGCAGAAATGGTGTACCTCTCCTGGGTTGGACGGTTTGACTGTGGAACTCTACCATATGTTCTCTGACCTATTATGTCCGATCCATCCTTACCCTGCTTTTTAATACCGTTATTTTTACTCATTCAGTTCCACGAAATTTTTTGGATGCCATTGTATTTCTCCGCTTTAAAAAAGGTGATAGAGAAGACATTTGGAATTGGAGACCTTTAAGCTTTCTGAATGTGGACTACAAGATCTTTGCATTTGTTTTGCTTCACCGCCTTCTTCCTTATGCATCTCAGGTTATCTCAGAAGTTCAGACCTGTGCCATTTCTCCCTGTTCAATAGTTGCAAATCTTTCTCTACTGAGGGATGTCTCTGCTTTCAGTTCTCCCTCTTCTCCTTCCTTACTCCTTTCTCTTGATCAACAGAAAGTGTTCGACAGGGTCAATCATACCTATCTCTTTCAAGTTCTCTCTTATTATGGTATTCTTCAGCGTTTTATTCAATGGATATAATTATTATACTCTACTACTTGGATACACCCTTATGTAAATGGTACTTTTTGTTCCTCCTTTTTAGTCATACTGGCGTCCATCAAGGCTGTCCTCTTAGTCCTCTGCTCTGTGTTTTTCACATTGACCCTTTGCTTCGTTGACTTTTGCACCATCCTACTATACCTCGTCTTTCCTTCTCTCCTACGTCCTCTATTCCTACGGTGTTGGCTTATGTGGACGACCTTTGTATTCTCACCACTCCTCAACTTCAAGAGTTGGACTTGCTTCATCTTCTTACGGACTTTGAATGGATTTCTGGTTCACGGATGAATTATAATAAGAGCTCTGCTCTGCGCATCCCATTGTTGCCACCCTCTGATTCCCCTCGTTCGATTGCAGGGATACCTTACTATTTTACTCCTGTCAAGATTTTGGGCTTGTCCTTTGGCACCGTGGACGATGCCCTTGTAAATTGGGTGGCTGTTCTGGATATGGTCTTTCGCACAATCGCTACCTGGAAGGGGCATCCTATAGCTAAACAGAAGTGGGTTTTACTGTTGAAAACCTTCATAGTTCCTTTGTTTCTCCATGTGGCTGTGGTTTTTCCTGTCCTCTTTTACTTGGAGGCCCGGCTGTATAATGTTTTCTTTCAGGGCTTTTGGGGCAGCCAACTGAACCCGGTTAAATGGAATTATACGTATCTCAATTATTGCCATGGGGGCCGTCCGGATGTTGAATCCTTTAGTGTTTTTCACTCTTTGTTTTTCAAATCTTCCTTTTCCCCTTTGTTGCATGATCAGCCGAGTTTCTGGCTGTCTCTTCTCCATTTTCGAGTTGCTCCTTTGTGCCTGGTACGGAGTTCCCCTTCTTATGAGATTCCTCGGACCTTTGGAAAGTATAATCTTCCTTCTTATATTATCCCTTCCTTTTTGAAGATTCACCAGTGGTCTTTGACTCATGCGGTGATTCTTTCTTCCTCACAAAAGCATTTATACCAGTCTATCCTGGGTTCTTTCTTTCTGGATCTTCCAGCGTTACGGAATCACCTAGGCACTCTTCTGGACTCCTCTTGTGTTTTTCGTCAATTGACTGATTCTCGCATTTCCAGCATGTTTGGGATGTCACCTGGTTGTCCTGTCATGTTCGGCTTGGTGTTCATGATAATATGAAGCACAAAGCACTGGTGGATAGGACTTGTCCTCATGACTCGTGTCCTTCCACCGCTGAAACCATGTTTCATTTTTTTTATTGATTGTCCCTTTACTCGACCTGTTTGGCCCTTTTCCTTCATAAATGGAAGGAAAAAGCCCTCCCCTCTCTTACTTATGACATATTGATCTATGGTATCTATCCTTCTGGACTGACTCCATACCATCTTAGCACTCTCCGTCTGATTTTTGCTTTTTGATGCTACTATTTATGGCAAGCCAGGTGTGCCTTTTTGCTGCAACAGAAATTATGTGGTCCCCTTCAAATTGTTTCTCAGATCCTACAAGGTATATACACTGTTTACTGCTCTGAAAAAGCTTCCATGCCTCCTAAGGATTTTCGGCATTTTTGGAATCGCTGTTCTTGGATCCTTCCCTGATTGATTTATACTTGGCTTTTCCGGTTTTTGACTATTGCATTCCCCTGCTCTTTTCATGGGGGGAGGGAGAAATGGGGGGGGGAGTCTTTTGTGCTTTGGGATTGGGTTTGGGTTTTATTTCTGTATTACACAGCCTACTTGGTTATGTTATGTTAGTAACATTTGTTTGGATTTTGTTTTTTCTTCAAACTTTTCTTTTGTGTGAGTAACACTGTTTTATATTGTTTTTGATTTTGTTATTTACGTTAATACCACCCTGCTCTTTTTGTAGGGATGACTTGGGGGTTATGTAACAATGCAAATTGTTTCTGTTTGGAATACCAAGTATCCTGTCCTCCTTGTTGTTTTTTTTCTTTTTCTTTTTCTTTGAGGTTATATTATGTAATGTTGTTTTTTGCATTTTGTTTCAAGTTTTTGAATTAAAAATACCCCTACTTTTTTAGTATATGGATTATTAGTGTTTGACGTTCCTGTATGCTGTAATATTTGTTTACGTTTTTGATTTTTTTCATTGTGATTTTGTATGAAGTGATACAATTTTATATATTTTGTTTTAAGTTTTGAATAAAAAATTCCCCTACTCTTTTCTACGAGTGCCATGGGATCGTTAACATCCACCTGAACTACCACCAATTCAGGCAGATGGGACCTCGGTTTAACATCTCATCTGAAGGACGGCACCTCAGAAGTGCAGCACCCCTCTCATGCTGCACTACAGTGTCAGTACTGGGATATTAACCCAAGTGCCAGATGTGGGAACTGAACCCACAGCCCTCTGATCTCCCGGCCTCAGAAAACCTGCTCTTTATTCTTACTGTAAGAGTGTAGACTTTTGTGTTTCATTTGATGTTTACAAGGAAGCCCTACTTCTTGTGGACTTATATTTTGGTTTCTCTGCCAATCGAACTAGGCCAGAGAATTATCTACAGTATATACAATGATTAAAAGACCATTTGAATGCTGCCTGTAAGGTATCCTTGGATGCATAGCTAAGAAGAAAGCCAATAAAGACAGGTACAACAAAAGCGTGAAAGCTCATGAACTGCTGCCAGGAGACAGTGTTCTGTTGAGAAGCTTGGGACTGCCAGGAAATCCCAATATTGCTGACCATTGAGACAAACCCCTTATGTTGTGATGGGAAATGTGCAAGACATGCCTGTGTACAAGATTCATCCTGAAGGGGAGTCATATAGATACTGGACCACCCACTGACACCATTTGTTGACTGTTGGACAGCTGATCACCACTGATGTAGTGGACTTTGTAGAACCTCCAAAACCCCCAATGACTAGATCTGCTATGCTCAGACAAATACAAAACAAAAGATCAGAAACTGTTCAACCCAAAACTGATGCTGAAGTAGATCAGGAATACTCGGACTCTGAATCAGAAGGTGGAGTGGGCTGAGGGCGGAGATTGCCAGCCTCCAGGCCAAGTTGGATAGGTTTCAGGAAATCTTCTCCCCCAACCAGGGGCCACCAAGTTTACACCCACTATCTCAAAGGTGAACCTGCAAAAGGAGTGAGTGGACTACAGTGGGCTCAGGGAGGGTGAGGCGAGTAGATGAAAAGTGCATCCCCCACCTAGTGCAACTGAAGAACTCCTACACAGTTTTACGGGAGCGGGAGGATCCTACAGTGTCACCCGAAGTTACGAACAAGTGGGGTGAGCAGGTTCTCCACAAGATAGCCCCACAGGCAGGTGGTAGAGGACCTCAAAGGAAAAAGAAGTTTCTCCTAGTGGGGGACTCCATAGTCTGAGGAGTGGATTTGGGGACAGGTATAGTGGAGGAAAGGGAGGTAACGTGTCTACCAGGAAGCACAGCTCAGAGGGATGGGGAGAGGATCCAGAAAATCGCTACAACAGTAGCAAGTAGGGGGAGCTTGATATCATTGTCCAGCTGGGGACAAATGACCTGGCTACTGTAAGGACAAGACAGGGATAGAAAGGGTGCAGGAGGAGTTCAGGGAGTTGGGGAGGGGCCTTGGGCAGTAGAAAACTCCGTGACGTTCTCGGATGTGCTGCCTGTCCATGGCAAGGGGGAGCCTAAGAACCTCCACATTGGGGACTTCAATGCTTGGCTGAAGAACTGGTGCAGAGAGAAGGGTTTCAGTGTCATTGGGAACTGGGGACTGACCTGGAAGAATGTGGATCTGTACAAGGGCGATGATCTACATCTGTCCAGGAAGGGGACCTCGATCCTCGTTGAATAGTTTAAATGCTTTACTGGCAAGTGTTTAAACTAGCCAGGGGGTGGTGGAAGGAAACAGGGAGAATTAAACTGACCACCCCCACAGGATAGTGCAGTCAATATGGAGGACCATAAAGTTATGATATTGCCAGAGGTAACTAAAATCATAAAGGGGGGAACAGCAGAGGACAAGAGGAAGGGGGTTCAAAACAGAAAGGACAAGTGGAGGAGGCAAAAAGGCAAAAGGGGGGATGATAAAAGCAGAAATGGCAAAACATGGAAGGCCATCTATACTAATGCCCGCAGCCTAGGAAATAAAATCCCACACCTGGTCACCTTGATGATGGAGGCTGACCTGGACATTGTAGCTATTACTGATATGTTGTATGCTGGAAAATATGACTGGGATGTAGCAATACCAGGTTATACTCTATTTAGGAGAGAAAGGAAGGGTAAAAAGGGAGCGGGGTGGCTCTTTACATCAGGGAGGGCATTAGAGCAACTGAGATACAGGGAATACAGCGGGGTGGAGGTACTGTGGGTCACCCTTGGGATGGGCAGTGGCACACCTATTCACACAGGCATGATATACAGACCTCCAGCACAGGGGGAGGAGGAAAACAGGGTTCTAGTGGAATCCATCCACATGATGGCAGCTAAATGGAAATTACTGCCGATAGGTGATTTCAATCTGCTAGATGTGGATTGGAGCATCCCAGCTGCTACCGCAGCTAGGAGCAGCACATCCTGTATGCAATGCAAGGGGAAGGCCTCAGGCAGCCAATGCTAGAGCCCACCTGGGAGGGTACAATTTTGGACCTGGTGCTCACCAACGGGAACAGAATTGCGGAGGTCAGGGTGGGCGGACACCTGGGGTCCAGTGATCATCGCACAGTGTGGTTCAGTAGGAGTACAGTGGCAGAGTCAAGCCACACAAAGGTGAGAGTCCTGGATTTCAGGAGGGCTGACTTTACTAAGATTGGGATATGTTTCAAGAATGCCCTGGCAGGGAGGGAGGAATGGGAGGGAGTTGAGGAACAGTGGGCCCATCTGAAAGGAGCCATAGTGGAAGCAACAGACCTTTGCATTAGGCAAGTAAACAAGGGCAAGAGAAAGAGAAAACCACTATTGTTCTCAAAAAAAGTGGCCGGGAAGGTAAGTTCAAAAAATATGGCTTTCAGGAAGTACAAGGAAATACAGGAGGAGGATGAGGACAGGGTGGTGTACCTGGATAAACAGAAGGAGTGAGGCAGGGAAAGCAGTCAGGAGTGCAAAGGCACAAATGGAGGAATAAATAGCACAGGAGGTAAAAATAGGGGATAATATGGGACAGTCATAAGGCCATTCTAGGGGGTGGGGGTAGGAAGAAGTAGGCTGCCGGTTAACTAGGATCTGCAGCTTATCCAGTAGGTAGGGAAATGGGCAGACTGGGTGGGCCAAGCAGTCCTTATCTGCCGTCAAATTCTATGTTTCTATGTTTCTATAAGACTTTTTATAGGTACATTAGTGAAAGGAGAAAAAACAGGGGTGGGATTGTAATGCTTAAATGGGAGAAAGGGGAGTGTGTGGAAGGGGACCTGGAAAAAGCATCAATACTGAACAAATATTGTTATTCTGTATTCACAGAAAAAGGACAAGGTGAGGATCACAGTTAGACAACATGAACAAATATGGGAGAGAGGTGGACACCAGCCCATTTACGGAAGACAGAGTCCTAAACAAACTCACAAAACAGCCCCACGCTATGGAACAAGCTGCCCACTGAACTGCGCACCATTAAACACTCACCACCAGTTCAAGACTCACTTCAAAGACTGACTCCTGTTGGCATCCACCTGCCACTGCTTTAAGGACTAACCCCCCCCCAGGTTCCAGGGGTAGGGCCAACTAGGTTCTCTTATTTACTGAAACTGTACCACCATGAGCCTTACTTTGCTTTATTTGTTGTCCCTCAACCACTGCCACCATGTATTGCCAAATGTAACAACTGTAACCTTTCACTATGTATTACCTGTTCTTGTTATGTTCCTGTTATTCTGATGTTTCTACTTAGTGCCGCCTTATGTGGCCTGTGTCATGCCTGAAAACATTTCATGGGATCAGTGCACCTACCCGGTTAACAAAGTCATAAATAAATAAATAAAATAAAACTGAAAGTTGACAAGGCAATGGGACCTGGTGGGACACATCCTAGAATATTAAGGGAACTACAGGAGGTTCTGACAGCACCACTGGCAGCCCTGTTCAACGAATCACTTGGTACAGGAGTGGTTTCAGAGGACTTGAGGAGGGCAGATGTAGGCCCTCTTCACAAAAGTGGGAGTAAGGAGGCGGCTGAAAACTACAGACCAGTCAGCCTCACCTCAATAGTGGAGAAAATTATGGAATCACTACTTAAAGAAAGGATTGTGGATTACGTTGAATCCATCGGAGCACAGGATCCAAGACAACATGGATTCACAGCAGGAAGGTCATGTCAAACAAATCTAATTAATTTATTTGACTGGGTGACTAAGGAATTGGATTGGGGGGAGCGGTGGATGTAGCCTACCTGGATTTCAGTAAGGCCTTTGATACCATGCTACATAAGACACGGGAACAAGCTGGGCAGCCTGGGAGAGGGTCACAAGGTGGTAAACTGGGTTAGTAACTGGTTAAGTGATAGAAGAGAGAGGGTGGTGGTAAATTGAGGTCAATCTGAAGAAAGGAGAATGACCAGCGGGCTGACACAAGTATCAGTTCTGGGGCCAATCCTTTTTAATGTCTTCATAAGTGACATTGCAGAGGAGCTGGAAGGAAAGGTGTGCCTCTTTGCATATGACACTAAAATCTGCAACAGGGTGGACACTCCAGGAGGGGTGAAAAAAAATGAGGTGGGATCTGGGTAAACTGGAAGAATGATCTAGAGTGTGGCAGCTGAGATTCAGTGCAAAACAGTGCAAAATCATGCATTTGGGGTGCAAGAACCCAGGGGAGGATTACATGATGGGGGGAGATACTGACAGTCACCAAGCAGGAAAGGGATTTGGGGGTTATCATATCTGGTGACCTAAAGGTGGACAAACAATGTGCCACGGCTGTGGGGAGATCCAGTGGGATACTGGGGTGCAAATGGAGAGGTATCACCAGCAGAGGAAAAGAGGTGATGATGCCACTGTACAGATCATTGGTGAGGCTTCATTTGAAGAATTGTGTCCATTTCTGGAGGCTGCATCTCTGTAAGGATGTAAACACAGGGTGGAGGCAGTTCAAAGAAGGGCAACAAAGATGGTACAGGGCCTGCACCAAAAGTCATAATAGGAGAGACTGGGAGACCACAATATGTATACCCTGGAAAAGAAGAGAGACAGAGGAGATATGATAGGAACCTACAAATATTTAAAGAACATAAATAGGGCACCGGAGGATAATATCTTTCAGAAAAGGAGATGTTAAGGAAAGAGCGGGAATGACACAAGGTTGGAAGGGGGTAGACTAAGGGGTAATGTGAGGAAGTATTTCTTCATGAAAAGGGTGGTAGATGCAAGGAATAGACTCTCAGTGGAGGTGGTGGGGGCTAACACAGTGGGGGGAATTCAAAAATACATGGGGCAGGCATAGGGGAACCCTAGCGATAAGAACGAGAAGGTAAAGCCAGAGATCAAGTAGGGTCTGCAGTTTTTGCAGGAGGTAGGGAAAATGGGCAGACTGGATGGGCCTAGTGGTCCTTATCGACTGTCAATTTCTATGTTTCTGTGTTTCTATGAGTATACTACCCTACAAGGGATCTTGCCAAACTGTTCAGATGTTTGAAGTGAACAATTAATTTGTCATTTGTGCCTCTGGCAGAGCCCCCATCAACAATATTGGACTCTGAAACAACACCAGATGTACCCTTGGATGACAGGCCTGTGTCTGAATAAGTGCCAGAGGGAGAAAGTGGAGAACCTGTAGAGCCTGTAGAAACAACAGAAATAGTAGAAATCACAGAAGTTGTGGAACCCAATTTAATTGAGGATGCTTCATTACCTGTCAATGAACAGGGAGTAGCTAAAACAGAATCCAAGGATGAAGAAAGAGCTCCTCGTTTCTTACGCCCCTTTGCGACAGCTCGGCTCGGCTGACAAGGGGTTGCTGGAGATTCTGAGGGTTTGTTTAAAGTCATTTGGTGCTCACGCCTTTGGGTTTGCTGCCCTACCCACTGGAATTCTCTGCCCCGTCAGCTACGTGAATGCAGGACAGTGGGGTGCTTTAAGCAGGCACTGAAGACCTTTCTGTGGGGTAAAGCTTACCCCGAACTTCTGTGATTTTATCTGTATTTATTGTATTTTGTTTTTATATGATTGTGCAGCGCCTTGATTTGTGAAAGGTGCTATGTTAAATAAAATTTATTATTATTATTATAAGTCTCTGTTCCACTCAGTTGTTCTGTAAGAGTTGTCAAACCTTTGCTTAATTTAACCTATGACTCTCCAGGTATCCCTACCAACTTTCCAGTGCACTTAGCACACATAGACATCCATGTCACACTCAGGTCTCTGCCTTGTATTGTCTTTTGCAAAGTCCAGACCAGATCACCCAGACTGGGAGATAGAGTAAAGGCTAAACAAGGAAGTTGAATAATGCTGGTATTGCCTTCATCAATGTTACTATATTACTCAAAGTTATGAAATTATCCATTCCTGCGGTATGAAGATTACTGTCATGACAACTGTTTTTTTATAAATATGGAAGACATTTCAGTTTTGTTGTTAGAGTAGTTGTATCTGTCTAGACTAGGATGTATGGAATGGCTACTCCAGTCAGGAAACAATTGTTTAGACTGTGCATGCTGCCTGTTAGTTGTGTTGCACTCTGTTTCTTGTTACAGATGTATTCTGTTAACAAACTTAATGTGGACGTCTCATGTTTAGGAGGGAGAGCTTGTAACCCTCTCAAATGGGGGGGAGGGGGTTACGTGGCTTCCATTTTGCCCCAAGATTAACTGTCTGCACCTCTGTTTGCTCCTGAAAGGATGGCTATTATCTACAGTGGAGACTCAAACCAAGACAATAAGAAGTAAGGTCCAAGCACCATTACTCATGTGAAATAAGAGATGTTTATATCTTATAAGCCTAGACTGGAGCCTTGATGAGTTATGTCAAGCTTCACTAGTTAGCATCAAGGTCTGAGATCAAACCAGGGCTGTGAAAACACAGAGGAGTTAACTATCATGCTATTATACTAGGCATGAATTCCACTTGGGCACTTTTAATGAAAAAGATGTTTTCAGTACTCTTTTGTTAGGGGTCTGACATCATGGTGTTTGGTCCTGCACTTTTCTGTTCTAGTGGGAAGGTCAAGAATATAGAACATATTAAGTATAAGAATATAGGCTTTAGGTCGGACGTCAGTGTGACAAGGCAGCAGGCAAAGCAAACAGGATGCTGGGATGCATAGGCAGGGGTATCACCAACAGGAAAAGGGAGGTCATAATTCCACTATACAAGACATGAGTGAGGCCACACCTCGAGTACAGTGTCCAGTTCTGGAGGCCTTACCTATGTAAGGACATAGACAAGGTGGAGGCAGTTCAGAGGAGGGCAGCCAAGATGGTAGAAAGATTACATAACAAAACCTATGAGAACAGGCTAAAGGACTTAAATATGTACTCCCTGGAGGAAAGGAGGGAGAGGGGGTATATGACTGTGACATATAATTACTTTGTGGGGAGGAACAAGGTGCAGGAAAACACAAAGTTTCATCGAAGAAGAGGTTCCAGGACTAGAGGACATGGAATGAAACTGGAGGGAGGGCGGTTCAGAGAGAACGTGAGGAAGTATTTCTTCACAGAGAGGGTGATGGACAAATGGAATGCCCTGCCAGAGGAGGTAGTGGGTGCTGAAACAATTACTGGATTTAAGAATGCATGGGATAGGCATCAGAGGATCATGGTAGTCAAGGGAAGGGAACAACTTAGACTAGGTGGTCCGAAGGCCCTTATCTGCTGTCAGTATCTATCTATGTATCTATGTAATATGAAATAAAGATGAGCTCCAAAGACTGCATCGAAGAGAGAAGGGGGTTGAGAATCTACAAGAGCTAACTGTCAAGGGAGTTGACAGTTAGCTCTTGGAGATTGAGGAGGGCTTTTGTTGCTGGCTTGAGCTACTCCAGGGGAGCATGCCTAGGGCTTCTATAGCCATGCCTCAGAAGGTGACTTCAAGGTTTCTACAACTTGTAGAACACAGAGACTGAACTGTGTGTCTGCAGAAGGGTCAGAATGATATTTTTCCTGTAAGATACTGATGTCTGCCTTGAGAACAGGAGGTAAAAGTGTATCACAGCTGCCAGCCTGTAGGCACCAGACAGATGAGAGAGTAAGTACAAGACCTGCATCTAGCCTGCAGTCTGGGAGAAGGCTGGTTAGTGCTGCTCTCAGGTATTAGCTAACGCACTGCACTAGGATTCTGAAGCCTGGATGTAGGTGTGAGGTGTGTGGCCCCTGTTCTTTAAACTGGTCTATCCTGTAGAGCAGGAAGAGATAAGAGCCAGGTAGGTCCGGATGACTGCAAATGCAGAGATCCTGGTCCACATACTGAGGAATCTGAAACCTGCATTTTCCAGCTGCCCCCTTATCTGCACCAAATGAGACATCAGCCTGATCATTAACAATAAACTTGATCAACTCCATGATGCGTTAAAGGTTTTTTTTAACATTCCTCACCCTCGAATACAAACCTCTTGTGAAAATTTCTTTTAATACAAACATACAAAGAAGACAGCAGAATAAGGCCATTTGGTCTATCTAGTCTGCTTGTATCGCAGGGTCTTTAGCTTACGCTACTTCCCCTGACCCCCTCCTCAGTTCCCCCATCTTCTCCATCTGCCACTCCCATGACCCTTACTGTCCCTCTAAGCCTATCCCAGCCTTTCTTGAAGCTGCCCACCATCTTCCTCAAGACCACCTCTTCCAGCAGCACATTACAATTGACCACTACCCCCTCCATGAAGAAGTGCTTCTTAATCTCCCTCCTAAATGGCCCCCCAGCTTAAGACTGTGTCCTCTCATGTTTTGCCTACCATTTAGCTTAAAGAGACTCTCCTTGTCTACCCTATCTATCACTTTCAAGTACGTAAGGTCTCTATCATGTCCCCTCTCACCCTCCTCTCTTCCAGGGAGTACATATTCATGGCCCCAACCTCTCTTCATATGCTTTACCTTGCTGACAAACAACCATCTTTGTTGCCCTCCTCTGGACTGTATCCAGCAGGTTGATATCTTTTTAAGGTTGGGGCACCAGTATTTTACTCCATACTCTGGATGAAGCCTCATCAGCAACCTGTACAGGGGAAATATAACCTCTTATCACTTACTGCTGATTCCTTTACATCCCAGCATCTTGTTTGCCCTTGCTGCTGCCTTTTTACACTGCTTGGAGTGCTTTAAGTAGCTAGTGATCATCACTCCCAGATCTTCCTCCTCCTCCTCCCCCCGTTGCCATTACCTGGACCCCTCTCAGGTAGTACTTCGCCCTTGGATTTCTGGCCTTGGTGTACATAACTTTGTATTTCTTGGCATTCAAGCCAAGTTGCCAAATCCCGGAACATCTCTCAAGCTTTCACAAATCACAAGCTAGCTGCAAGGCAGGACACAGAGGGTTATGGTAAATGACACCTTGTCCCAAGAAGGGAAGGTGTCAAGTGTCACGCCGCAGAGGTCAGCACCAGGCCACATCCTTTTCAATATATTCATCAGTGACATCACTGAAGAACTGAAAGGGAAAGCCTGCCTCTCTGCCGACAATATGAAGCTCTGCAACAGGGTGGACACAGAGGAAGAGATTGCAGAAATGGAGGCAGATCTCAGGATGCTAGAGGAATTGTCCAGGAACTGGCAGTTGACATTCAACACCAAAAAATGTAAAGTCATGCACTTGGGTAGAAACACAGAAACATAGAATTTGACGGCAGATAAGGATCACTTGGCCCACCCAGTCTGCCCATTTTCCTACCTACTGGATAAGCTGCAGATCCTAGTTAACCAGCAGCCTACTTCTTCCTACCCCAACCCCCTAGAATTGCCTTATGACTCTCCCATGCATGCTTGAATTCCACCACTGATTTTGACTCCACAACCTCCTCCGGAAGGCCGTTCCATGCATCCACAACCCTCTCTGTGAAAAAATACTTCCTTAAATTACCTCTGAGCCGCCCCCCATCTTCAAATTGTGCCCTCTTGTTCCTGCACACCTCTTTTTTTGAAAGATGCTACTCTCTTGGACTTTGTTGATTCCCTTGAGGTACCTGAACATTTCTATCATGTCCCCCCTCTCCCTCCTTTCCTAGAGGCTATACATATTAAGTTCCTTTTGTCTCTCTTCATATGTCTTCCAGTGCAGACCCTGCACCATTTTAGTTGTCCTCCTCTGGAATGCTTCCATCCTGTCTATGTCTTTGCGGAGATTGGGTCTCCAGAACTGTACACAGTACTCCAGATGGGGTCTCACCAGCTGTCTGTACATAGGGATAATAACTTCCTGTTTTCTACTGGTGATGCCTCTCCCTATGCATCCCAGTATCCCCCCAGCCCTCCTTGCTACCCTCTCACATTGCTTGCCCACCTTTAGGTCATCTGATATGACTACCCCCAGGTCCCTTTCCATTTTTGTTGTTGTTAGTATCTCACCCCATTGTGTACTCTTCCCTGGGTTTTGTTTCCCAGTGCATTACCTCGCACTTCTTAGCATTGAATCTAAGCTGCCATACAGTTGACCATTCCTCTAACCTTGCCAAGTCCCTTCTCATCCTTTCCACCCCACCCTGTGCATCAACTCTGTTGCAGATCTTTGTGTCATCTGCAAAGAGACATACTTTCCTTCCAGTCCTTCTGCAATGTCGCTATAAAGACATTGAAGAGGACCGGTCCTAATACTGAACCCTGCGGTACCCCACTAGTAACCCTCATTTCTTCTGAGTGGACTCCATTTACTATTACTCTCTGTGTGCTATTCTCCAGCCAATTCTTTACCCAGGCTGTCATCTTGGGACCCACTCCCAGGCTGGCTAACTTGTATATTAATCTTTTGTGTGGGACTGTGTCAAATGTCTTGCTAAAGTCTAGGTAGGCCATGTCCACAGCCCCTCCCTGATCTACTACTTTGGTCACCCAGTCAAAGAAATCTATCAGATTCGTCTGGCATGACCTTCCCACTGTGAATCCATGCTGCCTAGGGTCCTGTGCCCCTCTGGCCTCTAGATACTCGACAATTCTTTCCTTCAGAAGTGATTCCATCATTTTCCCTATCACTGAGGTTAAACTAACAGGTCTGTAGTTTTCTGCTTCTGCCTTGCTCCCACTTTTGTGAAGGGAATCACATCTGCCCTCCTCCAGTCCTCGGGTACCACCCCATCCTCCCATGATTTGTTAAAAAGGGTAGTCAGTGGTGTCACTAGTTCTACCCTTAGTTCTTTTAGAATTCTGGGATGAATCCCATCAGGCCCCATTGCTTTGTCCACCTTCAGTTTTGAGTGTTCTTTCAGAACCCTTTCTTCTGTAAATGGGCTGGTATCAACTTCTGTATCCAGAGTGTTTCTACTGTTTGTTTTATGTACCCCCCCTCTTCATTTGTAAATACTGGGCAAAAATATTTGTTTAGTATCTCTGCCTTTTCACAGTCTCGCTCTGCCCACCCTCTCTCCCCTTTATTAAGCCTCACTATCCCTCCCTTGGTCTTCCTTCGCTCCCTGATGTACCTATAACAGGTTTTATCCCCCTTCTTAACTGAGTTGGCTATCTTTTCCTCAGTTTGGGCCTTTGCTGTTCTGACTGCCTTCCCAGCCTCCTTTTGCTTTAACTGATACAGTTCTCTGTCCTGCCCCTTCTGCGATTCCTTGTACTTCCTGAATGCTTTCTTTTTCTCTTGAACCTTCACTGCCACTTCCTTTGAGAACCATAGTGGTTTCTTACATCGTTTTGTTTTGTTTATTTGCTTCACACAAAGGCTCGTTGCCTCTGTGATGGCAGTTTTTATTATTCCCCATTGTTCTTCCACCCCTCCTTCCTGCCCATTTGCTAGTGCATTCCTTAGGCACTCACCCATTTTGGCAAAGTCAGCCCTCCTAAAGTCCGAAGGAACCCATGCATGAAGTATGCCCTGGAGAGGCAGCTACTAGAAGAAACAAAGCTGGAAAGGGATTGCGGTGTCATGACCTCAAACGATTTAAAGGTATGGAATCAGTGCGAAAATGCAGCACTAAAGGCAAGCAGCATCCTTGGATGTATTGGTAGGGGTATTACCAGTAGGAAGCATGATGCAATCTACCCGCTGTACAGGTCTCTGCTGAGATCTCACTTGGAGTACTATGTGCAGTTCTGGAGACCTCACCTAAAAATGGACATAGACCGTCTAGAGACATGCCACCAAAATGGTGCAGGCTCTGCACCATAAGACATATGAAGCTAGGCTCAGCCAGCTAAATTTATTCTCCCTTGAGCAGAGGAGGAACAGAGGAGACATGACGGAGACATTTAAATTTGTTAAAGGGATCAACACAGTATAAACCATGAACCTCTTCGAGAAAAACAGGGCTGCATGTACTAGAGGACATAACATGTGCCTGGTGCAAGGTAAATTCAAAACAAATGTTAGGAAGTACTTTTTCAGGTATCACATGACATGGGCATTGGCGATTGAGTGCCTGCAATAACGGCAACTCAATCCCCAGCTCATGTCATTGGGGCTACTGACAGGGTAGGGTGACTGGATGGGGGCAGCCGAATATGTAACAGAATCAATAGCTATACGTGATACTGCTGGGGAGCAAGCACACAGCAAGGGACGGGAGGGATTACAAGGGGTGGTGCTGCGGTGGGTCGCCAAGCTGGCCCCATAGTGTGGTGGGTGGGTTGGTGGTTTCGGTGGGCAGGGTATTGAGTTTGGGTCTGGGCGCTGGAGCATTATTGTTGCACCCATCCCCAATTTTTTTTTTCAGTGTTTTTGCACACTCCCAACATGCACCCTCCTGGAGTTGAGAATCCTTAACTAGGGGGGTGCGGGTGGCAAAGCTCCCTATGGGGGGGTGCGGGGGGCACAGTCCCCCACATAAAACATTTAAAACACAAGTCCCTGGTGCCATTTTGCTGTGTGCCAGGGAGTCAGAGTGCTGAAATTGATTTTTGGCCCTCTGGTTTTGCGATAATGGCGATCGCCTTTAGGCTTCTGCCGTTATCACATAAATTCCTTTTTCAAGGAGAGGGTGGTGAACCCATGGAATTGCCTGCCACCAGAGGTAGTGGCAGCCAAGATGGTCAGTGAATTTAAACACGCATGGGTTAGACAGTATAGTCACCTTAGCAAGACAAATTGATGGGGGGGGGGGACCCCGGCAGACTAGATGTACCACACAGTCTCCTTCTGCTAGCAAATTCTTATGCTCCTATCCTGCAGGTCCTGTATTCCTTCAGCTGTGGCCACCCTCCCACAGAGTTTGGTGTTGTCTGTGAATATCCACAATTTGCCATTAATGCCATCTCCAATGTCATTGACAAAGACATTGAACAACACTGGCCCCAGCACTGAGCCCTGTGGGATATCACGGGTGACTTCCCTGGTGCTAGATAACTCTTGCCCTCTCACCAGCCTCTGGGTCTTGTGCCTCAGTCAGTTTTCTACCCACCTGCTCATCTTCTCCCCAATCCTGAGATCCGTCAACTTCCTGATCAACCTCTTGTGGGGTACCGAGTCAAAGGCCTTGCTGAAGCTCAGATAAAGGATGCCCACCACTTGGCTCCTGTCCACTGTCTTAGTGATCCAGTCAAAGTAGTCAGGCAGATTCTTTTGACATGATTTCCCTTCCATAAACCCATGGTGCTTCTCATCCTGGAGACCATTTTCCTCTAGATATCCTACCAACCTTTCCTTAAGTATGGTCTTTATGAACTTTCTTATGATTCAGGTCAGACTGACTGGTCTGCAATTCCCTGTGTCATCCCAGGGACCACTTTTATGGAGGGGCACCACATGCGCCATTCACCAATCCTGCAGTACCATGCCCAGCTCCAGTGAACTGTTGAACAGGCCCACCAGTGGTCCTACAAGCTCCTCTGCCATCTCCCTCAGTACCCTTGGATGTGTGCTGTCTGGGCCTGGTAATTTGTCCACTTCAATGCCAGCAGCCCAGCCTTCATTCTGTTCTCCTCTATCAACCCACCCGTGCTCCCCTCGCCTGCTGCTCCTCTTCTCACTCCTGTAGGCATCAGTCTGTCCTTTTCCATGGTGAAGACAGAGCCGAAGTATACATTCAGTACCTCAGCCTTTCCCTCATTCTCCTCTACTCACTTTTACCCTTTCCAAAGCCTAACAATCCCATTCTTCTTGTCCTTTTTCTCACTAATATAGTGAAAGAAGGCCTTCTCTCCCTTTTTTTCTTTTTTTTTCCATCTTGTGTTTATCTCCTTCATCTCTGGCTGCCCCCATTCTGTCCAGCACCCCCAGCCCCATCACCTCAGTATCACCAGGACTTACCTTCAGCCTAGTCGCCAGGTGCAGAGCCTGAGGAGGGTCGGACATCATCCTACCACTGGGGTTCTTTCTCCTTTTTTTTCCTTTTCCCTGTTGCTGGGGCACACACAGCCAGATGTGCGTGGAGGAGGAGTGTGCATGTCAACATAAGTCCCACAGCACCCTCCCCTTTCAGGTGCTCAACAGACCCGTACCACCTGCAAGCCTCTACCTGGGGTGGTCACTTGGCAGGAGTGCCAGTCCTCCCTCCCCCTAGAAACTCAGTCCACTCCCTCTCCAGCTGACCCCTGGTGGCCCACTCGCACTGTGAACATGGGTCACTGGTGTGGCAGGATGTAAGACATCACTGCCTCAGCCGTCCAGGCCACTGGGCCGGCTCTTCTCTCCCTTTTTAATTCATCGGCTATCTGCACTTGTTTTTTGTGCCTTAGCCTGCCGAACTACCTTGCTTTCACAACCGAATGTAATTTTCCCTATCCACCTCCCTCTTGGTCATTCTGAATCTTATAGGCTATCCTCTTTTCCTTACTGTCCGGGTGAACTCAGAACTGAACCTGTTTATGTATACTATATCTGTTAAAATCCAACTAGGAAAGGCTTTCTGAACTTTATTATACACTGGGTAGTGAATAGCCTGCACCCTGCTGTGTACCTGAAATTGTCCCTGTGCTCTCTCACAATGTTAAATGACCAAGGCCAGACAAGAAACGCATAACAATTCCTTTAAGGCCATTGGCACTCACTGCTGGGGCTGTGTTCTGTGTTCGTGGGGTTAGGGTGCCGAGGATGAGCATCACATGTGAGTTGTGTGGTGATACTGAATCCTGGCACAGTTGGAGACTTGTTTAGAGTGAGCGATAAGAAGCACAGACTCTTTATTGCTGTGATTCTGCAAACACCACCAGAGCAAAAGCACTGAGAATCTTGAGCAGCATACCACTGGACAGCACAGGTAACAAAAACAGAAAGCTGTCTTTGCCTGACTGCTTTAGACCAGCAGTGCAATCAGTGTCCCTCAGAGCATACAGGCCCATGCAGGCAGGCTGGGGGCGTGTGTGTGTGTCTGTGTGTGTGTGTGTGTGTGTGTGTGTGTGTATGTGTTGGTGACTTTTTTGGGGGGGGACACCAGGCCAGATGAAAAACTGCTGAGCAAGTGGATAGGTGTGCTTTACCCATGAAAGAGACTAAATCTATCCCCAGATTAAGATACAAATGCTATGAGACTAGGCTTCGGGAGACAAAGCTTTATCCACTGTCATTGAGAAGGTAAAGGGGAGATTTGCTTCTTATGTATAAGATAGTCCATAATCCTATGCTGTTTAACATATGTGGGCTATCATTTGCTAACAAGAGAATTGTGGGAAGGTTACACACTAAGCAATTAAAAATTGAGTGGGCTAACAACAAAAAATATGACCATTTTTTCAATATAAGGACAGCAAAATCCTGCAACTCCCTGCCTCCTACTACTGTAGAGGCAGATCATTTTGATTCCTTTAAAACTAGGCTTGATTCATGTTTACTTGCTCAATAATCTGTTTAAATATCCCATTGTTATGGGAGGACAATCCTGATGGGCCTTGTGCCTTCCTTTGTCCTAATTTTATCCAGTATCCAGTAAAGTCAGTGGTGGAATTTGACATTCATAGTTTTAAAGCTGAAGGATCATCATCACTCACCAAACACTCAGCATGCAGCTGTATTTGCATTCTAAACATTCCAGTGGGTGAAATTCTTTTTGCCTGTAGCTAGTGAATGCAGAAAGCAGAAGAACAATTGTTACCACTTTTCTGGCTAAAAGATGTAATCTTTCACTTTTTGTATGTAAGCCCCCCTTGCCCCTGTCTAGGGGTACTTAGTGGAAGAATGAGGAAGGGGGGCACAGACCACAAGTGCCATCCTGAACATCTCCACAATGAAATATGCAGACATCCCTGACAGAAAACATAATAGATAGAGACACCCAACCTTTTGAAGTCTTCATGCTTGCAGAGCACCTCCAAACCCCCAGATGCCAGCTTCAAGCCCCACAGCAGGAACACTGTAGAACGGAGCCTCTAATCTCACCTTTCTCACTGCTCCAGGACCCAGGAGTGACATGGAGTTAAACTAGAGACCCTTCAGATGGCTATGAAGAAATTGATTAACTCAAATAAATAGAGCAAAAAGAGTTAATTCATTTGAGAAATTCTTTGTAATCACCAAACGGACAGTGGACACCAGATTAGCCAAACCAAGAAACATTTATTTCCTCTGGCACCATAATGATTGCAGGGCCCAGATGCTAAACATCTCAAAGCTCCAAACACAGCTCCATGGGGCTAACAAACTTGAATACCAGGAGAGAAGATAGGGGGAGCACTTAGGCATTGATTTTTACACAATCAGCGAAACAACAGAATACTCAGCAATTTAGGATCTAGCTGATAGAGCCTGCACTTTACACGAATACCCAGCTTCTTCCACAGAACTCCTTTTTATTTGCATTGCACATTCCCAAAATTCCTTTCCATTTCTTGTTTCCTCTGCAGGGGAGTGATTTACTCATCTAGTACCAACAGGAAGAGCAGTCCTTGGGGCCATGAGAGGCCTTGCCTCTATGGCTGGTCCCAAAAGTATTAATTCTCTGCCTCATTCCCCTCTGTAGTTGTTTTTGAGTGCCCCAAGATTTAACCAAGCTTCCACTTTGATTGTTGCCCACCGGAGCCGAGAAGCTCAAACCAAACAGTGCAGTGGCTCCCATACCTTTTCTCCAGTTTCCCAAGAAAACATGGCCATTAATGGCCTAAAGATCCACCACAGACACGGGTATGGCGGATCCTGGGGTCTGCTCCAGACACAGGCAAGGCAGGCCTCATTGAGTCCCAAGCCAGGTCTCTCCCAGCCTTGCTACCTGACCAATGTGCCACATGGGTAAAGATATCTCTGGTGCTGCCACCAACCAACGGCCCCTGTTGTGGCCCTGCCACCACCGCAACAGCCCCACTGGCCCAGTGCTCCATATCTTAGAGAATCCAGGGTCCCCAACTCCTACCAACCTTCCGAATTTCCAATGTCATCAAACAGATCTCCACCTCATTTGGCCTCCTAGCAGGGGTTATGGATTACCCCTGAAAACCCCAGTGACCGCTATTGCCTTACTCGCTCCCTCCCATGGAGCCCAAAGTGGTCCGGAGCACTGATGCTGTAGGCCAACCTGCCTAGGTCTGGGGGGGGAGGATCCTCCAGCTACTGCCCTGCTTCCAACTGCCAAGATACCTCTCCCCTCTCTACCTGCCTGCCTAACCTTATATACTCCCCAATGGTGTTGCCCTACAGGCAAGCACTGAGAATCTCCCAAGGCACCAAAGCTCCCTACCAGTGCCATGGGGTGGGGGTCGCAAGAGTAAGCCCCGCCTCCCATGAGGGGGGGCTTACATGTAGTTTGTATTTCACTGAGAAAGTGCTTTTACAAATAAGGGTGAAGCAGAGTATGCCACAGACCATTCTGGCTATATATATGTATAAACTCCAAGGCAACTATATTAACAAAGCAAATTATATGTATTAGATAAAACTAAATGTTTAATTATTAGCTTAATAAGTATAGCCAGTGGTGAGCAAGAAGAAAATATTGTTTTCATTGGTATCCTGATTCTGTGGGGGAAGGGGGAAGGAGGGACTCTGTGACTTCAACCTTTGCCATGATTTAAATGCCCACAGAAGTACAGTAGGTAGGATTGAGGAGCAATGTGGCTGCACAGTGGATCAGTTGTTTTAATATAGTGGATGGGAGTGAGAATCTCTGCTGCTCAAAGTAGGCTGAATGATTCAAATGCCCACCAAATGGAAAAGGGAAGTATCTCCATGTTCCTGAGCAGGTTCAAATGATTGCACTGGATACTTAACTGGCTCAGGTGCAGCCTTGCTAAATGGAGGGAGGAAAACTGAAATGTGCAAATGTGCATCAACCTGTAATGCAGCCAAAATGGTCCCACTCCACCCAGAATACCCCCACCCTCTACATCACCCCCTCTCTCAAGTATTATCCATAAAAACACCCCCATCATCATCAAATATAGTACCCCTTTCGAATATCGTCAGTTACAGTGCTGCCCCTCTCTCTACCCCTAACACTGGCTGTGGGAGATAGATTTTCAGGGCTCAATTCACAGTGCCCTGTGTTTGAATGGAAAGGGCTTTTAAATGCTGTGAAAAGCCTCCTCCACACATGCGGTGCACCCTGTGGCAACCTCAAAGCCTTCCATGCACCCACCATTTGAAACCACAGGCCTGCACCCCACTGCCCAGCTGACTTTCTCTGGTGGACAAGTTGGGACCCAATTACTGGTCATAGCTGCATTCCAGCAGCTTTTGCAAAGCTAGCACAGTATGCCTGGCTATGGGCTCAGGGGAGGTGAGGAGGCTCTGCAGATAGAATCATGATATACTTCCTATGTTCCCTATCTTCCCAAACGTACTGAGTGTTGTGGGCCCTGAAGGGGCCTCCCATCAGTGTGCTCCAGCCCTCAGAAATGACACGGAGGGCTGGGAGGGTTTGGCAGCACAGTTAATTAATTTTGAGAATGGATTCCCATTGACAAGGGGATAGAGTAGTTCTAAACAGACTGCAGCATATCACACACCCATGCTCTTGCTTAGAGTAGTGGAGCCACTGGACAGCCAACCTGGGATTCCAGCTGGAAGCCCAGTGTTCTTTCTGCTCTGTTCCTGTCACCAGCAGACAGGGAGACCAGATGATCTGGAAGCCACTTGCAAGTGAGGTAGTATTGGGGTGGCCTGCATGATCTATCAATATGTACAGTAAGTAGTAAGTAAGTAAGTTTGTATTTATATGGTGCCCAATCCCAGTGGATCTGGGCACCTTACAAGTAAAAAAAGCAGGGCTGGACAGAACCATACATGCATGTAGATTTCACAATAAATTAATAAATAAAAGCAGGATTCGACAAACCATATAGGCATATAAAATAATAAATTAATAAACTCAGTATAAATATTCAGGGTAGGCTTTTTAAAAAAAAAGATAAGATATGTGAATAATGTTTGTACCTCCATCTCTGGATCAGTCCTAAGTGAGCAGCAGTGCAGAAGTGAGGCTTGGACAGTGTGTCTCTGAGATGTAGTCTGCTACTAGCATTATTTGTTCCTGTTGGACAGTTTTTATTAAATATAAGACTGCCACCTCTTCATCTGGGTGTGGGGCATTACTGAGAATAAGAGTGTGCATTTCAGGACATTCATGCCTGGGTTCATTCCAGCCCCATGGGTTAATGTTTTAATCCTCAGGGGTGGGGGGATGGGGGGGGTCAGTGATAGGTAGGTATGGCTTGATGCAGTATTTTAATCCAGGTAGGGTTTAGTAAAAGTAATTTGGAGTTTGGGGTAGACCCCGGAGCAGTGGTTGGCAGTTGAAATAGTCAGTTGCAGTTCAATGCAGTTGCAGTCAGTTGCAATTGCATTGGATTGCAGTCATAAAATAGTGGAGCTGAAATCCACTGCAGTTGACGATTCCGTGATCCATCCAGGTTTGTTTTTGTGGTGCACTGCAGTCTGTTTTCTCTTTTTTTCTTTCCTGGGGGGAGGGAGAAGGGGGGCTATGAATATCTAATGGTCCTCAACTGCCGGCACTGAGCTTTAGAGCCAGTAAAATGCACCTCTGGCTCCTGGACACGAAGCATGCACCAATTGGGAGAGCTAGAAGGAGGAGCCAGGAGCTTGAGAGTGTCTGTGACTGGCTACACGATATGGCAGGGAGAGCGTGCCTGTGTAGGACAGGAGACTGTCAGGAGAGGAGGCATCTGTGTTGTTGTGTGGGCAACAGAGTGAGCAGTGTTTTTCTGCAAGGATGAAGTTTAGCAGTTCGGCCTTTAATTTAAAAATAAGTTAACTGTGTCCACTGTCCTGGCGTGTCTGGTGCCCAGAGAGAGACTAGTGTGTGGTTGTGCAGGTCCCAGTCAGTCCTCCAGCAAAGCCAGGCAGCAATCATGTGAAGGCAGCAAGTCAGTGGTCTGGTTGTGGTCAGAATCATCCCATGACCCTGTCGGCAGGGCCCGTCAGGTGACTCTCACTCAGTCTTGGTCAGGTCTTCTGAGTCGGCAAGAAGGAGGAGTGGTAGGTGCACTAGTTCCAATGCATGGAGTACCAGAGTGGGGACGTGGGTCGGAATTGGGGACCAACTGTGTGGGTTGGGAGGAGGGAGCACACAGCTTCAAAAAACACCAGCACCCCCACCGAGTAGAGCAGCAGCGGCAGCCTGAGCCATGGAGCCACCTGACTGAACTGGTAACAGGCTACTACAGTGAGCAAGGTACTGTATGGGATGTGTACGCAAGGCCCACCAGGCCTGGGCAGTGGGCAGTAGGAAGGAGGAGGAGGATGGTCTCTCACAGACTACTCAGTCTGTCTGTGTGTCTGGCTGGTTGAGGACTTGGGGGTTGTGGGGCCTGGGGGGGGGGCCGAACTTGAAAAGCCAAGACAATCGATCCTTATCGATCTACTACTGGTGGCCTGGCTGGGCTCTCTCTCTGACTGTGGTTGCTTTGTGAGTAAATCAGACTCCCCATGAGGTCATGGAGCAGGCCAGGTGCAGGTGGATGGTTGGTGAGTTCCCGGACCCATAGGAAGTCGGAGCGAGGAGCATGGTCGGTCGGGTCCAATGGACAAAATGTTTGTTGTTTGTCACGGTAGGAATCGGATAGACTAAATATTAAAGCCCTCACAGCAAGATGAATAACGTTTTAAAAAACACATTAGTGTACATGCTGAAAGCCAAAACAAGTTCAGAAACTGTGTCAGAAAATATTTTTTTTTAATATGTATGAGCTTCGTTTAGCTTTAAATTTAAACTATGGATACGTCTCAGTTCTGGTATACCATACAGTAGGTATTTCTAGGGGTCCTCCCTTAAACTGTTTTTAGACTCACAGATTCTAAAACTACTAGTAAACTAACATATATTGATGCAAAAGGGTACCTTCTAGCTTCTGTGGGAGGTTTAAGAGGCCCTACCTGTACTGTATTTTAGACTCACAGTTCTTTTTCTAAGTAACTAGTATTACTGCTGCTTATATTTCTATACCCTATACTGTTTTACTTCCCTGCTTCAACTTGTTACTTTCAGGGACTTCGTATATTTTGTTGTTGTTTTGACTGGTTATTGTACTTTAATGGGTCCCTGCTATGTGTAGATTTGTTTCACTGCACTCTGTATTTGCATTTTAAAGAGCAGCCAGCTTCTTAGCTGCTGCTGACTATTTGCTGCTCCCTCCAACATATGCAATACCTCACCTGCCCCAGAGTTGAGGGGCATACATAATTCCTTTTGTGTCTGCCCATTTATGGAGTTATAATGCTGCTAAATCCCAAATGCTAAAAACAGAGCTGCTTCCTGACCTTAACCCACCGACACGCACCCACATAGGCACATGCAGCCCCATTTTATTATGTCAGAAGGTGAAGGATGTGTATGCGTGCACCCCATTGATTTCAAGGGGGGGGGACTTTTCCATACATTTTATTAACTTTTATAGTCGAAATTTTAATTAAAAAAAGACACAACATTAAAAAAGTATGACAAACTACTACCTAATAAAATTCAACAATGGTGAAAGTTGAAAAAAATTGGTTGGATTTTCTTCAGTTAGTTGAAGTCAGAAATTTCAAACTAGTTGAACAAATCAGTCATAATGTGTGGTAAGTCAGTCATAATTGTTTTTCAACTGACTCCGGGGTCTAGTTTGGGGGAGCTCCTAGCTGGGCAGAGGGATGCTTCCCCCTTAAAGAGACTTATTCTGAAGGCCTTTCAGGGCCTGGCTTTAACCCTTTGTTAGACTAATAGCCACAGGGCCAGCAAAGAAATGTAAGCCATTTAATCTTTCTCCTCTGGTGAAAATTCCTGAGCAATTGCATCCCCATAGAGAAACTGTGAAGGAGTTAGGATCTTTATGGGACAAGTGAGAGAGCTAGCTAGAATCATTCAACAAGCAACCCTGGAGTTCCATCCTGCACCAGGCTAGGTGGTGACAGACAAATCAAGCCTTGAGGACAGTGGTTGCCAGGGGCCCTGGGTACCAGTGCATTGCCTTCAGGAAGGGGCCAGTGACAGAAGTCAGTACCTGGACAATGTGAGAGAATGTTATAACCCCAGTTGTTAGGAACTCAGGGAGGTACAGTGGGATTTGAGGCTACCACCTGGCAGCTCTCATGGTTTCCCTGCTTTACCATGAATGGAACATATATTTTAGATATTTTCATTTTAAGTATAAGCAAAAAAATAGGAAAAGAATCTTGTCTCAGACTTGTGTGGAATATCAAAATCAGCAGCTGGGAGGCAGAAGTTCAGTTAATATGTTTTTGCTGAAACTAAAAATATCATGGTTCCAAATTTGGAAGTAATGTCTTATTATCTGGAAGTCAAAATATTTCCCAGGTCCCATATTTTGGAAGTGAATTAATAGTGCAATACCCTTGCTGTCAGAAAAATTAATCGTTTTCTGTTTCCATTGCTGAAAACTGGATGACATCAAATTTCTTTTTCTCCTCTGCTTGCATAGTATAGGTCTAGCCAGGAGTTATACAAGACCTCTGCATGCTTTGCTGCTCTACCACCCCCACATATAGTACATGCAATGTCCTCTTCTCACACCCATGTATATACAATGTCACTCTTCCTCCCCCTACACACATGTAGTGTCACCACCCACACACATGCATTGTCACTCTCTCCTCCCTTCACACATACTCTCTCACTGCCACACCCCTGAACACATGTTCTGTCCACACCAAACCATCCAGTCACAAGCAATGGGCCCTATGCATGATGGCTATGTGATGTGTGCAGGCTGCGCACTTACAGTAGGTGCCTATGCGTGATCTGCATGCATGTCACGCCAGAGAGGCATGCACAAAATACACATGGGAGACTGTGTGGCTGCTGCTTGTGACATGTATGTGGGGGTATGGCCATGTACAGCCATGCACAGCAGCCCCATATGTTCATGCACAATGCCACGTATGACAGCCAGGCACATAGCGGTAGGTGCGTACACTTACGGCAGATGGAGGGCTGCCGCAGATGTGTGCGCAGCATGGCAGGTAGCCAAGCACACAGAACAGAATGGCTGTACCCTGTAACCCCATGGCAGTAACACCATGCACTCGTCCAACCCGAATACAGGGATATGGACTGGTGCACATGGTGCAATAAAAACACAATGGGGACACACCGTGCATTAAATAATGTGCTGAGGGGTATACAAGCTGATGAGGAGTAGTGGAAGTAGCTGGGTATGAAGACCAGGACTGCTGCAACAGTGACCCCATGCCATACACACCAACTCCAGTGCTTGGCCACACAAACACACCATGTGTCACGGGCAGAGGATGTGTGTGAGGACAATCATGGCCAGCCGGTAATGCAGAACAGTGCATGTATGGAGGCAATCCCCCTGAGGCACAGGTGATGATGACATCACCAGTGGGACCTAACATACTGTGGTACCCCCACATCCCACACAAGGTGATGCAATGCAAACCCTACAGATGGATGAGGTTCCAGCAGGCACTGGTGGACCTGTAGACTCATGGGACCTGGAGAAGTAGGCCCCAGAGGTGGACTAGTATGCCATGGGATGGCACGGCCAAGGCAGTGTTGTGATATGCACCACCACTGGCACACACAAGGGATGCAGGACACTGGTCCCAATATGTAACACCCGGACAGTGCACAGTGACTCAGGGGCATGTACACCATGTAGGGCACAGTGCCCAGCCCCTGAGCAATGCACAGCACCCGCCAACAGGTGACCTGGCAAGGGGACCCCTGCTGGGCCACATCATGGCACACTTGCGGGACAACTGTACAGCCCCCCCATCAGCCCTCCTATGAGGCCACCACCCCATACTCCCCCCAGTGCCAAACTGAACCACCTCAGCCCACCACCTACTGTGCAGGAGACAATCACCACATAGGTATTCACACTGGACAGTTGTATTCCAAAACACAGGTACATTGTAGAGGTGTCAGCCACACAGGCACAATGTAAAATAAAAAATGCAGAATTAAGCCATCCTACACATCAATGGGCCAACAGGCAGTGACATACAGTCCACACATTTGCCAGTGCATCACTTTCCTGAGGTACATGTGCCCATGGTCCAACTGGTGGCACACACACTCGCTCTAATCCACCTCTTGGGAATCCCCACTGTCACTTGACATTGATGTGTCCAAGCAGGGCACAGGGAGCAACATGAGGTATCAGGGGGTCCTCTGTAGCACTGTAAATAAAAAATACCACAGTGAGAAGAGGCACGGCAGAGGAACATAGCAGGGTTGAATATGGCAACAGGGTACAATATAGACATGGCACAGAATGCTGAACAGTCCTCTGTGTCATGGGCATTGGCACAGGTGACGGATGCCCTGTTGGTCCATGTGCAGGAGTACATAAAGTTCCCTACAGTTGATGCCAATGTCCATGCCATGAAACAGGCCTTCTGTGCCATGCTTGGTATGTCAAGTGTGTACGACTCAATAAACTGCACCGTGAGAGGACGATTCATCCCTGGATGAAATATAGTGGTCAATATGATATGGACATATCATCACGGGGACAAATAGAGGCTGAACATTTCACCAATAACTGAAGTTGGCAACAGTTCATTATGTCACTAATGAACAATGTTGTTGTACAAATTGCCGATTCAGTGTGTAGTTCAACAGCAACAACAGATTGGGTACTCCTCAGCCTCCCGTCTTGCAGTGCTTAAACTTTCACCCTCATGCACTAAAAAGTGCTCACAAGCCTCTCATCCAGTGCTGTAGCTGCCTCTCCCAGTCTCACCAACCCATATAGCAAAAGCAACATACGTACCTCAGCGTAGGTAAGGCCACACTTTCAAACCACTGCTCTGTCTCTCTGTTTCTCCAGGTTATTCCTCTCTCTTGCATTCTACCTCTCTAGTGGCATTGTGCATTGTGACTTCCTCAGTGTAACAAAATGCTCTCCTCTCTCTCTTTGCCCACCCAACAGTGCTATCTTCTTTCTTTCTCTCACCTCTCCTGCCTATAAATTATTACTTGTTCCGATTGTCGAGCCGGATGAGCATTATGCCTTTCCACAGGTCATACCGGGTGCTACTGGCCTGAATAGTGGTGTCACTGGGATTTTGAGACCATTTCCAAGTGTTACCTGTAGGAGAGGGATTTGGTTGACTTACTTGCATTTTGTCCGTGACCACTACACCGGCGATGGTATGTCCATTCTCCAATTTGGCCGCAACCTAATGCCCGCGACCAATAAATACTGCGACATTATGACTGCATGCCAACTGCACCTATGGTGGAATACTGTCCCTGTCTATGCATGAGGAGGCACACAGGAACAGAAAGGGCTTCCACAGTGTGAACTGTCAGGTAGTGTGTGATGTGGGTGGCATAATCGTGAACTTATGTGCAAAGTACTTGACTCATGCCATGATTTGCACATACTTGATGAATCACATCTCAGAGCCCTGCTATGTGCTCATCGGCTGCACAGTTGGCTGTTGGGTGAGTATAGGGTGGCAATGTGTGTGGCACTGTAATGCCAATCACTGCATGCACCTAATTGTCTACTTGTTCTGTCCCCTGCACAGGTGACAGTGGATACGCACTGCACCCATACCTGACGACGCCTATACTGGCACTGAACAGTGCAGTGGAGAAGGTATACAACCATGCTCACAGGAAGACATGGAACATCGTTGATAGGCCCATTGGCCTATTGAAGATGCAGTTCCGGTGTCTGGACCATACCAGGGGAACAATGCTGCTGTCTCCGGGAAGGGCATACAACGTGTTCATGTGTCATGCTCCATAATATCACCTTGTGTCGCAATGTACCCATGCCAGCGGGCCATCAGCAGGATGCACCTCTGAAGAAGGATGGGGGAGCCTGGCCAGAGGGCAGGAGATACTGAGTGGGCATGTGGCTCATGACACCCTGATATAGGGCACATTCCAGCGGTAGTGAGATACGCCTACACAGCATCAGGACCAATGGCCATGTGTCTTGTGCGGTGACACCATTGTGAACGTATCCACAAAGTGTGGGCATCCGTGTGTGTGTGGCTGGTGTGGACAGCTCTGCATCATGGCATGTGTGTGCTCTGGCTGTCGTGGGTGGCAGGTGCACAATGCTGATGCCACAAATTGAGTGCACCCATCCGGGGGGGGTGCGGGGGATGTGGGTGCCTGTCTGTCCAGCTAGGATGGGCATTGGCACATGGCATCATATGCCATGTTATGCGGCCAGGGGGGAATGTTGTGTGCTCTGCTTGGGGGCATGCTGGTGGTGTTGCTATGGGGGTGGCCACTGTACCACACAGTGGTATGGTAGTGTATGCCATGATGGTTGTGTCACAGGGTATGTGAGGCATGTGCTGTGTTCAGGGTATGTACACCTTGTGCATGTGCTATACATATTATGTGAGTGGTGGTTGTGCACTTTCACCGTCCTTGTGTGTGTTGTAGGGCTTTGTCTGTAGGCATGCTGAGGACCATCTGTCTAGTCTTCTGACTGCTGCAAGTGGTCGGGATGTGCCCCATTGTTGGCTGCCTGCAGGGGTGGGCACAGTCTGCTGCTCCTCTGTGGCATCATCAGTTGCAGTGCTGCTGTTGTCATGGTGGATGTCCATGTCCTCCTGTGTGGTGGCTGTGTTGTGCCCCTGCGACTCCACGCTCTGTGTACTGGTGGTGTGCATGTGGGCCGCGCATGCACCTGGAGCCCTTCCACCAGTGTGCTTCTCTGTGTTCCACGGTTGGATGTCTTGTTCCTGGTTGGGAGGTGGCATGTTGGGAGACACCTATGTGTGGGCATGTGCCACATGGCTAGGAGTGTGGGCAGACTGTGCTTGTGGCGCCTCTCATCTGACCAGATGGTCCATGAGCCTCTCATGGAGGCTGGACAGCCGGTCGATCCCACACAGCATGGCCTGCATTCCATTGCTGTGCCTCCAGTCTGTCCTGCTCCAGCTGCCGCAGCTCCCTGTACTGTGCTGCCATGATGCCATGGGTGCGTGCTGTATGTGGGCGGCCCATAGCCTATGTCGACATGCCTTTGTCACCACTGTCCACAGGGCATATCGGTGTCCCTCCTGTCCTTGCTGTGGATTCTTGGCATGCCTGTTCTGTGGCAGTGGCTGTGGTCCAGCCCACTTCCCCGTCCTTGGTGGTCCATACCTGTTGTCCTGGGGCATGCTGGCATGCTTGGCTGCTGTGACCTCCATCCACCAACTCGAACGGCTCCTGTGTCTCCTCATCCTGGGCCACCTGTGTGCTTTCCAGGTCCATATTTTACTCCTGCTGTGTCTCTGTCTCTATCTCAGAACCTGTGAGGGACATGGGGTTGTTAGACTGGCTGTGAGGGGGCCCCTGCAGTTGTCCATTGCTGGGGTGCATGCAGTTGTCCATTGCTGGAGTGCGGGTGCACCAGTGACTCACCTGTGCCGTCCTCCTCCTGCCTGGCATCATCACATCCCACATGCTTTGCCATTGTGTCCTGGCTGCACAATGCTGCCCCTGTGGTCATGCATCCATTGGTGCCTGTGTCTGTTGGGTGAAGCATACGGCCATTAGTCCATGTATTGAGTGACTTCCCTAGGGTACCTGTGCCCAGCCAGTGCTTGCATACCTTCCAGGGCATCTATGCCTTCAACCTCCCCATGGACACTGACGTCTGTAAGAGTGTCTACCACCATCCTCTCCAATGGTGTCTTTGGCGTATCACTGATGGGTAGCCTGCCTCTTGTGCCCTGGCATGCCCATGTGCCCATGGCAAATTTCATTTTTACTGCTGCAAACTGCTCCCTCCATTTGTGCTTTATGGCCAACAGTATCGGGCTTCAGGACCAGCGGCATTCACGTCAGCCACAGTCATGCCTTTACTTCCGGCGCTGTGGACAGGGATTTTGCCCCATACAGCTTGGCATGATGCGTCCATATATCACTGACCATAGATGCCACCTGGCCACTGGTGAAATCTGGTGCATGGGGCTATGTGCTACCTTGAGTACAGACAAGTCCGCAGCACTGTCAGTCTGCATGGGCTGCCATATCGGGCTGTGCTGGTGGTAGTGTGCACCACTCCGCACTTCTGTCACTATCTTCCATGGTCTCCACGTTCCACTTCTACATGCTATTCACTTCTACAATGCTGCATGGGACAGTGCACATGCCCTTATATGGTGGGATCAAGGGACGGGTCTGAGTATCCATGGCCCACCAGTGTGAGCTGCGCATCCCGCAATGCATCCCCTGTCATCCCACCTCCTGAGTCTGCATGATCATTCATGCATACCATGTAATGCGGGTGGCTTGCTTGCCACATAGCTGTGTGACACATTTCTGACAGTTTGCTGCACATTTTCCCTCTTTCGTGCATAGGGCCAATATCATCCCCAGTCACCCCCGGCCCAAACACATGCATTATTACTCTGAAACCATCTGCAAACAAGTTCAGTCACCCTCAGACCCACACACACATTCACTTCCACCCACAGAACACTGTACATATGCACTGTCACCCACAGACTACTACAAATTCGCAAACGCTTCACACACACACATGCATTATTACCCACAGGCCCCCCTCACACATGTGCTTTCAACTACAGACCACCCAAACACATTCATTGCCACCACATAACTCCCCATACATTCAAGGTTACCGAGGTAGTGGATGCATGATCTTGGATACGGAAATCCAGAATAGCCTACCAGTTTTACCCCACTATCGTAGTTCTCAGTATTACTGAGAAATATTCAGGCTGCAAGGTGATACCTGTTCCCAAAAGCTCCATGGCCAAGACGGCCTTGTCTCTTGGATCTGGTAAGCCTCTCAACTCAGGAACTGTCTTGGCATTTTCCTCACTGGGGCCTGCTGGAGCAGGGCTCTGTGTTTTCACCCAGATCCACACACACTGCAGCTGACAGTCTGGCTTTGGAAAGAATTATACTATTAAAGAGGACCTTCACCAGTCCTTTTGACTTTAATGCATAAATTACCCCTTCTTGCATTGATTCTGGAATTGTATTTCATTACTGTCCACTGCAGTTAGTTTTTACATTCTGAGCTGCTAAAAACAGCAGGGTGTACCAGGGCTTCTATAGCAAGCCTGGTGTTGCTGTGGACCTAGGGTTGTTCTGCTGACCTCTTTGTAGGGTAGAGTCAATTTCACACGCAAAAAAAAAAAACAGACAGGCATTTAGATTTTGGCATAATGCATTGCTAACAGGGTGTCTTGGGGAAGGGGAACACAGTATGTATACTGAGTACTGGTAGGTTTTCCTTGCAACATTGTTGCAACTGCATGGTATTGCACAGTGTGAGTCACTCCTCTACCCTATAGTGATGTCATCAGGCGCTAGCAGCCCAGCAGCTGAACAGCAATGGCAAGTGCAGCAGGGCTCAAAAACAAATCCAAATTATGGAAAGCAGAGTAAACCTTGGCCAAAAAAAATAAATGCACACACCTTTTCAGGTCTAGTACTGAATATAAAGACTACAAACTGTAACCTTTTGGACCATCATGAAAGTTCCTCTTTAAAGAGCAGCTGACATCTCAAAGAAAACTTTGAAAAACACAATACTTAGGTACAATTCAGCTTGCATTCCACATATATTCTATAGCTTTCTCCTCTCCATTATTTATTACAGAGGAAATTTACATGAATACATGATATTTATTCCTTTGAGTTCATCTGCCTCTATAGCTTACTCCCTACTTTAAGTCATAATCCTATGTTGTGACATCAGAATATGTTGCCATGGGAGTAACTGTGATGTCACCAGCAGTGCATTATGACTTCAGGTAGGGAGAAAGCAACAGAAATAGATTAACTCTTCAAGAGCAAAGATGCTCTTTCAATGCAAATGACCTCAGTAATAAATAATGGGGAGGAGAAATACAGAACTAATGTGAAATACAAACTGAATTGTGTCTAAATATTATGTTTTGCTAAAGTTCTCCTGAAGGCGTCAGCTGCTCTTTAAAGCTTACATATTTGACTAGGTGGTGGACAGAATAACTTCCTCCTGGTAAATGTCTGTATGCTCTGCTTATGAGTGGTTCTGTAACTCCTTTACCAATTGGGCACAAAACCTAGGGTTCTAATTGAGGAACACCTCTGTGGCTTAGTTTTGGATTTCTTTCCAGATGGATTATTTAATTTTGTTTACCGGGTAAGCACACTAGACAAGGAATGCCCATTTTCAGGAATGACCTGGGAGATTACAAGGTAAATTTCCACACAGGATAACAGCATGACAAAGAAGTGAAGTACAGGCATTGAACAGTGCAAACAATAAACATGTGCAATAGTCGCAAAGTCAAACAAGCATTAAAGGGTAATATATATATCATGGAAGGATACAAAAGCATTAAGGTGGGACATGGTGCGAGGACCTCTGTGTAAGAATAACAAGTGTTTAGGTGTAAGGGAGTAATAAGTGGCAATGGTAACCTTCCTTAGCTCAGAGGGGTAGTGGGTCAATGACCAGGATAAGGGGGAGAGCACACCAAGATGGGATAAGAAGAGATACCAGTCAGCTTAGAGACAGTTACAGACAGATGCGGATTTCAAGTGTGTCCACAGGGATCTCTTAAACAAGTGATGGGAGGGAGTACCTCTGGTGGGTGCGGGACAGGAGTTCCAGAAACGAGGAGTGCAGACAGCAAAGGGATCTTCATATATAGGGTCATGTTGCTATGGGAGAGTACTGATGGAAAGTCATTAATGAAAAGTGAACATAGGATAGGGCCTAAGATGGACCCCTGGGGAACATCTACCGTAACAGGGACAGGTTCCAAGAGAGCTCTATTGTACTTAACAAGCTGCAGCCTATCAGAGAGATAGTTAGAGAACCAGTTTAGGGCTGGACCAGACCTGACAAGGGAATGGAGCTTTGCACGGAGGAGGGTGTGATCAACTAGATAGAAGACCTTGGAGAGGTACACAAAGATTGCCTCTGACAACTTTCCTTGGTCCATGGCAGTCCTTAGCAAGGGCTGTGCCAGTGCTATGATCTTTGCAAAATCCATGCTGCTCAGGGGACTGTAAGGCATAGTTAGTCAAGTGATCCATCAGCTGTGCCTTCACCACCTTCTCCAATATCTTACTGACAGTGGACAGGATGGCACTGAGGCAGTAGTTTTCTACACATTTCTGACCACCCTGCTTAAAAACAGGCACCACCATAGCTACTTTCCAGACAGGTGGGACAACTCCAGTGGTGAGGGATAGATTGAGAGTGTGAGAGATAGGTAGCGCAAGCCAAGGAGTTTAGGCTCAAGGTCGTCATGACCAGCGCTCATATAAGGAGAAAGGCCAGCGAGTAGTTTGCAAGTGTCCCTCACGGTAACTGATTTTAGATAGAATGGAAAGCGGAGTGGAGATTCAGATAGGGAGGTACGTTTGGAGGTAGGTGATCAGACATTGTCGGTGTCAAACAGGAAAGTATATGTCAAAAGATCAGAGAATTGTTTGTTAAAGGCATTGGCTATAGTAGCAGCATTATTGCAGTTATGCCCACCTACAATCATACTCACAATGTCACACCTACTATAGCCACAGACTACAGTTTTAATATGCAACAAATATTTTGTGGATCCCTGGCAGAGGAAAGTAGGGTGGCCTTGCAGTATTCACTCTTGGTGGTTCGTATAGCTTTTTTACAGTTACTATGGAGCCATCGGTATTCATGATAATCAGATAAGTCATTAGTGGCTTTATGAACATATGAAATTACCAACAGAAACAGGCCAAATGGTCTATTGAGTCTGCTCGAGTGTGCAGCCAGCCTGTCATGTTGCAGCTGCCCTCCCACCCCAGTATCCCTTCCTCTTCCTGTCCCAACCTCTCTTGAAACTGCCCACCATCTTACAGTACACTATCTTATCTGGCAAGCTGTTCCATTTGTCCACCACTCTTTCTGTGAAAAAAATGTCTCCTCATCTCCCTCTTGAATCTTCCTCCCTCCAATCTCAGTCTGTGCCCTCTCGTGTCCCTCCCCTTCTCATCTGAAAAATCCCTTCTGTGTTGGTCTTGCTTATTGTCTTCAGATACTTAAAGGTTTTTATCGTATCCCCCCATATCCCTCCTCTCCTCCAGTGAATACATATTCAGCTGTCCCAGCCTGTCCTCATAGGGCTTGATCTCCAATCCCTGGATCATCTTTGTGGCTCTTCACTACACCCCCCTCCAACAATCTGATGTCCTTCTTCAGGAATGGGCATTAGTACTGAGCGCAGTACTCCAGGTGGGGCCTGACCAATGACCTATATAGGGGCAAGATAACCTCCCTCCTTCTGCAGGAGATCCCTCTTGCAATACACCCCAGCATTTTGTTGGCTTTTGCTGCCACCTTCCTGCACTGAGCAGAGTTGTTCATGCTCCCCGTAATGATCACTCCTAAGTCCCTGTCCTCTGTCTGCTTTAAATTTACCCCATTGCTTATCTCTGGCTTTCATGAGAGAGAGCATGTCACCATGCAGCCACTTGGTAATACTACTTCTAACTCTCTTTTTGACATAAGGGGCATGTTTATCCTGCAGAGAAGGGAAGATGTTAAGGAGGTTATCAAGATCAACTGTGGCATCAGTAGCAGAGAGTACCGGGGACCAATCAGTGAGTGCAAGATCATGAAGAAAGAGTTCAGGGTTGAAGCGGGAGAAGTCCCTCACTTGCATAATTTTCTGGGGCACTTTAGGAGAGGAAACTCTTCAAACACAGTAAGTGGGGGAATGGTCAGATATAGAATCAGAAAAAATCACAGACACAGATATCCTGTCAGACTGATCAGTCAGAATCCAATCCAGGAGCGAACTTCTGCCCCCAGAAAGGGAGGTGCATGTAGGAACACTGATGAGCTGAATAAGGCCGCTTGCTGCCAGCAGAGGCTCATTCAGTTTGACATTGTCACCGGACCAATTTAGGTTGAGGTCACCACATATAAGCACCTCATTTGATGAGGTCTTGGGGCTAATATCAAGCAGATAGCAGAGCCCTTTGACACCCTGCTTTGGAGGGTTATAAACACAGATGATGTAGATTTTTTTGGTACGTATTTCCTAGGAGGAGTAGCCCATGAAGAAATTCACAGGTCACGGATGAGGGAGCAACATTATATGGGATGAGAGATCTATTGAGGTGACTTTTATAATACATTAATAGACCACCTCCACATTTTTTACCAGTTCAATCATGATGCAGTAGGCTGAAATTTGGAAGTGCGAACATTAAGTTAGGGGTGGTAGATTTCAGCCAAGTTTCCGTGAGGCACAGAACATCAGGGTTGTAGTGGGAGACCCAGGCAGTGAGCTCAGCATGATTAGGAATGAGACGGTGAATATTAAGATGGGCAACCTTGAGACCTTTAAAAGAGGACCAGGAAGGAGGACTAAACGCCTGTTGTATAACAGGCCCAGGATTCAGTTCGATGTCTCCTGCAAGGAGGATAAGGAGGACTGAGAACCAGAGAAGGCAGCACAGCCTGCACCTCCTATTAGCATGCCCTGAAACAATGAGATTGGAATAAGTATAGTCAAAAGAGTGGTTCGACCCCAGTGGGTCTACAGAAAGTGGGAGGTAGGCAGTAATGAGATGTAAGATCCATAGGGAACAGAGTAGACAGGCAAGGGCATACATCTCAAAGTCTTGCGCTAACAGATGTCACAGATAAGATTGGTCAGGGACGCAAACCCTAGTAGCAGGTCCGGCTAGGAGGAAGAGGTGGCAGTGAAAGAAGCTGGGTAATTTGGGGGATAGGTACCAGGAAGCTCATGCAATCTCAGATTTAGGAGACTGTAGTGTGGGGTGAAAACAGAGAGGAAATTGTGTGTCTGCTCATAAAATAGTGCAACAGAAGAACTTGTATTGGAGAAGGAGAGAAGGGGTAAATTATTTTCTTAGGTAGTAAGACACAGGATGGCAATTTGATGGAATTGAGAGTCGCCACCCTCTAGTGGTGGCCCAGTATAGTCTGAAAATTGTAAGATAGAGAGATGCACTTTTGAGACAATCATTACAGGCTATAAAAGAAAGGGTGGAGTCACTGTTTATAAAAGAAAGGGCAGAAAAGGGTGGGTGGAGAGCCGACGCACAGTGTTGGTGGGTAAGCACAGGGCTGTAAAGTGCAACCATTACAAGCAGTGTAAGATCCTAAAATTAAAGTTAAATGCATAGAACTGTGCTCGGGGAGGAGAATACCATTGGCACCAATTTTAAAATGCATGCAGAGCAGGAACGCTGAGTGCACTGCAGAGGTCCCCTGGATTCCGTACCTGAAGATTGCTAGTGGGTCAAGCAAGTTGGATCACAACTCCATCTGCTGCCGATGGGTGGGTAGGAATGTTGAGCATGAGGGGAGCCTGAAAAAAATAGAAAGGTAGTGGGGGTTAGGTGAGATCAGGCAGGAGGAGGGAGAGAGTTCAGATTACAGGCTGTGAGACATTTTGATAAGGTTGTATCCCTAAGCACTCTTTTGAGGCCATAGTTTCAGCTTTGGGGATGTTTCTTTGACCCATGTGTGGTTCCTTACTTGGATCACTACATGGGTGGACATATGCAACCAAGCAGAGACAGACAGCATCATAGGAACATTTCTACTACAGCAGCACAGAGGGGAATGGGGCAAGGAAGATGGCTCCACAGGATACCATGGCTTGCTGAGGACTTTAGTGTGGTTGTGGATGCCTCTGGACATTCAACAAAAATCCAACAAGGCCAGGGAAATTCTGGACCAGCATCCCAGCAATGGGCCTTTATTTACTGGGTGGGCAGGTTGGGGAAGCTCTTGGTGGCAGTACCAGTTCCCCATAACTATGCATCATGGCTTGGTACCACATTAATGGCATGATGAGATGCTGTAATTGCATGGGTTGTTGTATACCAGCATATTAGGGGATGCAAATCCTCCTTGAATTCATTAACATTTGGTGGTCCCATCTGCATGTGACTTAGTTACAAGGTGAACTCCCCCCCTTGACTAAGTAGAGAGGTGGCACTACAGGGTGACTGTTTGCCCCCTGTTTTGTGATGTCAGACTTTCTGAATGTGACAGCAGAACCCACTGTGCTTAATTATTTGGCATCACTGTATATCTGTGATCATTTTAAAAGCATGGTTGGTAGGAATTCTATAATTATATGATACTGTAATTTTTACATGTACCATTTTGCCCCAAGACCCTAAGGGCACCTTGTATGCTCATGGTGATCTTCCTGGTTAAAATGTATAATATACTAAACTATTTGACCACTCAGTGGGAATGTTATGAAAATGCGCTTAAGAGGAGCAATGATGGCAACCCACTGGTCAAATGGTAAATGGTTGCACTTCAATATGGGCAATCCTGATATAGGAATAGACCTGGGATCCTGGCTTGGGCAGGCAGTGCTGAGAGAGTGCTGCCAGTGCAAATGTCAGTATATCCCAGTCAAGGACGGGTGGTGTTGTGCTTCTCAGCTGCAACCCCTTTGGTGGGCCAAGAAGCTGGTTCTTCAACACTGGTACACTGTATTGACAAAGTACCCTCATAGGCTGTGCGCAGCATCAGCAAGAGGCAGGAGGGCAAAGGGCATGCAGGAACAAGTACGCTAATCTACCATGACAGATAAGAATAGGAGAACTTTCCCCAACCCTGTCAAGAAGAAGGCCTGGGTAATACTGGCCACCATGCCATGAACCTCTGCCACACTAAATTGTGTTTTTTGGGAAGAGAGGGTCATCCCTTCCCCAAAACTCTGCCATGGGGGCAAGCAATGGAGGCCACTGGTGGAAATTAAGTGGTGTTTGGGCTAGGAGGTTGCTGGAATTGGCCTGAGGAACTGATGGTGGAGGGGTCAACTACAGAGGAAGGAAAAAAAGAGGTCCAATTACATCCTATGTAACATAAAGAGAAAATCAGAAGGCAACAGCTAGGTAACTTATGAAAAGAACTAAATGAATTTCAGTCATAGCGTGCAATGGAAGGTGATGATCACTTACATTTAAGCAATAACCCACGACAGGATATGCATTTCTAGAGAATTTATGCACACCCCGGGTGAACTAGAAAGCACAAGGCCAATGGCTAAGTGACTTTTAACACACCTGGTAAGTGCATTAATTCTCAAGAAACTCATGCTGTGTTGTGGGTTATTTCTTTTATAAAATGGGAAAACAATTTTTTTATGGAAAAAGGTTTAATAGCATATCTTGACTACAAACTGATGGACTTTTAGTTGTGGATTCTCATTTGTGAGACACAGTCTGCTACAACCAGTTTGGAACTAGGAAGACAGCTGAAGCTGCACTTCGAGTGGTAACCTACACAACAAGTTTTACAAAGGTAAATAAGACTGTGCATTACCATCTTGAGACACTTATGAATTCTACACATTATACTAATAAGAGGACTCTTGGGATTATCGAGTTAACTGAAGGGGAAGACCCTGTTTCATACATTGCTTACTGACTGGAGGACATTTTGAAGGGAGACCCTGCTCGGGTTGCATATTGTGCCTACCGAGTCACTTCCTGCTAAAGGTTAGACTCTGCAAACACACCCTGTACCTCGTTGGTGATTGTGGCTGGCTGCAGTGAGTGGGAAAGCATGCTAGATTCTGCCAAACACACATGACTTTTGATGTGGGATGACGGGGTTCATAGCTTGATCTGCCATGATCTCAGTTTTATCAAGTAGACCCTAAAAAGGGTGTTCTATGCCATTACAGTGACTTCACAGTCATTCAGTGTGTCGCATGCCCTTCAGTACCTTAGATTGGTGTATTCAGGAATAATGTACCTGTTTTGGGGACCCTAGGAGATGGACACCTTGCTTAAAACAACTAAATCTGACTTTGGGAGAAAGTTATTATTGAGGAGATGGACTCAAACTGATTTGATATTACTCCTGCTAACTGGAAGTAAGGGATTTGGGGAAGAAAAGGTAAGGCTGCCTAGTTTGGACAGTTTTTACATTATGACATGACTTCTAGGCCCTCTGGTACAGTATATCCACAGTAATACTTGTATTAGACATGTTTCTGTATTTATTAGTATGTTGCTCTATGATAGTCTTCTCGGTTCTCCGTTTGGGTTAAACAACATGATGCCAACCATGCAGACATGAGTGTTTCCTCACCCACTTTACTTGCCCTTCTCACTTTGTGTGATGCAGTTGTTTGCTGGACTTTGTACTGTATGATAGTTTTTCATATTTTGGATTACTACGTTACTAGGAACGTAAGTCAGAAAGAGTTCCTTCTTCTTGGGACGTTTCTGTTTTATTGAAATATGTAGTTCGTGTTATAATGTTAACCACATATCTACTTGTGGATTTATGAGGTGTAAAGAGGCACAATTATTGATCCTCTCACTGGTAGGAGGTTCTGAGCTGTTAAGGCTGTGCTATGGGGACCAAGGTATTGTAATGCCAGCTATTTTGTTATTATTAAATATAACAGATTTTGACTGTGATTATTCCTTTAGGTGGCAGGAAAAATCTGCAAACCACTATGTATTTAGGTCAACTCATTGTGATATTTGCAGGCCTGATTTTAATTATCATATTGTACTGTATGCTTCAGTATTATACCCTCATATGGAGGATATGCCTGAACAGTGATAATGCCTACCTTATTGTAAATTCTGCCATTAGAATGGGCTTCTCATTGTGACTGTTGTGATCTTTTTTGGTAAGCTTTTCCTATACAACTGTCAAAAAGAAAGCTTAACAAATCTAGGCTAGGAAGGAGCTGAAGCTTACAGAAGGGATCAAAGAAGGAGAAAAAGCCATCTTCCAGAATATAAGCAAGAACAGGGACATAAAGAAGGGTATAGTAAAATTAAAAAGGGGGAGGGAGATAGGTGGAAGGCAGTAAAGAGAAGGCAGAGGTGTTGAATGAATGCTTCTGCTCTGTCTTTAGTAAAGAAAAGGATGGACCAGTGCCACATGGGAGGACGGGGGGAGGGAGAGGAGGGAGAGTGGGTGATATGCCTGAGGACAGGATAACAGAGGACAGGGATAGGAAAGTGCTCATGTCTCTGAAGATAAACAAGTCCCTGGGTCCAGATGGCATGCACCCAAGGCTGTTGAGGGAGCTGGCAGGTTTTCTGACAGATCTGTTCAACAGCTAACTAGATATAGGGGTGGTACAGCAGAAGTGGAGAACCATACATGTGGTACGACTGCACAATAGTGGGCCCAGAGATGAACCTGGGAACTACAGGCCAGTCAGTCTGACCTCTAGTGTTGGTAAACTAATGGAGACCATTCTAAAAGTAAAGCTAGTTGGGTTCCTGGGGCAAATCATCTCCACAACAAGAGACAACATGGGTTCATATCAGGGAGATCTTGTCAAACCAACCTGTTCAGTTTCATGACTGGGTAATGACTGGGTAACTTAGACAGTAAACAAAGCCAAGTGGCTAAGATTCAATACCTGGATTTCAGCAAGGCCTTTGACTTGGTAGCACTATACTACAAGAGGTTGATCAGGAAGTTGGAGGACCTAGTGGTGGGAAGCAAATTAATAAGGTGAGTGGCAAATTGGCTTAGTGGTAGGACACAAAGTGTGGTGGAGGGGAGCCCTTGGTATGAGGGAGGTCACCATGGATTTCTGCAGGCGTCAGTGCTTGGCCCAGTGTTGTTTAATGTGTATCAGGTTGTAAAGAACAGTTACTTGATAGGTAGAATAGGTAAGTTTTGTAACAAAGGCCATACGCCTTTGAATGAACCCAGGAAGTGCCTTTATTTTGAAGAAACATATACTCTGATGTAGGTTTTTGTGTTTAAAAAGTGGAAAAAATATTTATTTTAATGGAAAAAGGTTTTTAATTTAGTTAGGTTGTTGGCAGGTATAGTAGGGCAGGGTTAGCTATGAACTGTGCAGTTTCTAGGTAAATAATCAACAGTCAGGGGCTGTGTTTTAAACAATAAAGTTGTTCAACTTGGTCAGTTTTTTATACCCTATTTTTTGATTATATTTAGTTAGCTGTTGCATTATTTCAGGTGTTTTTCATCCCATGGATTCAAACTGAATAAGAGGGTTAAACTTGACTGTATCTCCAGGCACCTTCTACAGCTGGTTTCAAAATGCCAGCTATTTTGTTATTATTTCAAAATGAATCCAGTTGTTAAGCTCGGCACCCTGCTAAAGCACCACAATAGAGATAGGTCCTAGTAGTTAGCTCTATTGTGGTGCACTGTCAAGGTAACCATAACCATTGTTATTCATTTTGGAAAGAAGTCCAGTTGCAGGTGATGCCTGCAGACACAGCTGAGTTTAACCATCTTACGCTCATTGAATCTGTTGGACAAAAAACACCTGAAATGATCCCTCAATCTAATTTTGTGGGTAAGCATAATGCAGTTTTCTTCTTGTAGTATTTAAATGTTAAAATTAAGGTCATGGTATTCAACTAAGGCTAAGGTATACAGACGACTGCTTTAGCGCAAGCAGTATTATAACTAAGACAAATCTGAGTAAATTCTGGTCCTTCAATTAAAACAAAACAAAAAAAGACTTAACAGACTGATAGAGAGACATAGCTCCTCTGGGAATATTATTCATGAACCTACAGAGATTAATGTGAAATTCAAAGCACACTATGAAACAAGAGACGCTGATAAAACAGCATATGATTCATGTAAATTGGCTCACTTTTTTAACCATTATGCCTTCCTAAGCTGTCAGAAAACAAACCAAATTTGACAAAGTCATTACCTTAAAGGAACTTATTTCTCTAATTAGAAACACCATGTTAGTTCAACCATCACTTCCAGATTGATTCATAGATCAATTGTTCATGAATGTTCCTCAGAATTAGCCCCAGGTTAGGAAAGTTATTTAATTCAATGTACAAAAAAAGTGATAAAACATTTGAGCTACTCTTCCTGGAGAGATGAAGAAAATGAACCCCCTTTATCTATGCAAATTCAACACTCTGAAAAATTGGATAACTTTAGGTAAAAAGTAGCCAAGAACAGCAATCATTTTTATTCCTTAAGACAAAAGAGGATCAGAAGTGACTGGACTTGTCTAAGAATTTTACCAGTTCACTAGCTTGGAGAAGCAACACAATTTACATAAATGTTCTTCCCATTAGCTGTTTTTTTTCTGTTCTTGTTTAAAATCTTAAAATTATTTTTTCAAACATCCAGTTAGGAATATACATGGTTTTCTGTGGCAGGATATCTGGCCACAGATCAATACAAGAGCTAAGCTGTTTATAAAATAGAAGGGAGTGTCATTGCCAGATTTTCATTTATACAGTACTGAGGGCAGCACAAATTTAACAAGTAGCTGAATGTCTTATATCCTCCCCTTAATAAGGACTAGAGAGAAGACAGATGACTTCATCAGTGATTCATGTAAAGAACCTCACACAGACACAAGAAATATCCAATGACCTATATCGAACCCCTGATCATAACTTCAGACTTAATATGATAACAATTATAACCGACGTGGAGTCTTTGCAAAAGAGTCTGTGACTCAAAGGATTGTAATTCCAATTGTATCCAATAAATAAATAAATAAATATTCATTGGCTGAAACAATCAGTTATCTCAATTATCCTCAATTTTATAAGAACCCCAAACTTCAAACTGTTAAAAGGCCTGTAACAACTATGAAAAAAAAATTGGAAATTAAATATAATTGTGGTGAGATTTCCTATTGTTCATGGGCTCGATTTTAAAAGAGCACATAGAGCAATGCTAGTTGTGTAGCTTAGGGCTGTGTCAAACTCCAGGTGCATCAGAGACCCTATGCACAATTTTATAAAAGCACAAGTCCACGTGCCAAAGACCCAGGAGTTGTCATAGCCGCAGGCTTGTGCCAAACAAGTGATGCACCTGCAAAGATAGATGCAGGGATCCATTCCCCTTCACCTGGCACAATACTAGATGGGTCATGATGGTGTGGGGGGTGAATAAGCTTGCTTGGAGGGGGCCAGGGGCACAAAGAACATGGGGGTACTCTAGGGGGCATCAGGGAAATGGCAGCAATGTCAGATAGGTGAGTAGGATCCCAGCAGGAATGCCATGTGCCATGGCAGACAGCCGATTGGCCTGAGTAGTAGGGGTTGGAAGGATGGACCAGGACCTGGACCAAGGTGGGCACAGCGCTGGCACCTGCCCCACAGATGCCAACATCCCCAGCCTTGTAGGATGGAGGCAGCCTGCCACAAAGCTGGGGGGGATGGGTACTGGGGAACTGTTGTGGTGCCTGAAGAACGTTCCCCTCCACCACTGGCAGCTCTCAGCCATCACCCACTGCTTGCTGCCTACAGGGTTGGGGATTGTGGAACCTCTGTCACAGTTGCAAGGGCTGTGCCACCTGGGGCCAGGTCATGGTCTGTCCCTGCCAACTCCCCACTACCCTGGTCAATTGGTTGTCTGTCATGGCGCATGGCACCCTGATCAGGTGCCATCTCACCTCTGTGAGATTGCCACTGTTTCTCTGATGCCCCTAGGGCACCACCATGCTCCTTCCATTCCCAACCCTCTCCTGGCAGGTCCCCCCAATTGCCACAGTGTCCAGCAGTGCTGCATGGCCCTTAGATCACCTCCTGGTTAGTCTAAGGTCAGCCCCCCATTGCAGCCATGTCGGGACTTCCAAAATTCCAAAACAGGGGATGGTGTAGCCCCACTGCGGCACAAGCCCCCTTGTGACCTGGCACAAGGGTACTTCTGCTGCAAGGGTGGCACAGAGCAGCTAAGTGCAAGGCATCCTGATTTTGATGCAGCCTGTATTTGAAAATTGTGATTGATGCAAACTTTGACACCTGGTGCAACTTGAGTCATACGTCTTTGGTGCAGGCACCTTGCGTCAAATGGGATCTGTACGAAATCCCAACAATTAAACTCTCGAGAGTACATGTTGAGCTCTCTGAGCCTGTCCTCATCTGACTTGCTCTGCTTCCCCTTTTTTTTAAGTTTTTCAAAGTTTTTCCAGAGACGTCCCAGTCTCTTGAAGGGGCAAAAGTAAGTATACTGTATGTGAGTGTCCAAAGTGATTTTTTTCAATTCTATTTTTTCTTCATTCTGCCATACCTACTTCTGGATCTTAGTGTGTCCACATATCATTAGCATCATCATGGCTCAGTTTGTAGCACATCCACCTCTAGGCCAGAAGGTTGTGGGTTCTAGTCCCATACAGGGATGTGGCTCATACCATCAATGCTTGCATCTGAGTGTAGTACTGGGGGTGATGTACTGTCAGGGGGTATCCAGTGAGGATGGTGACTGAATAGGAGTGACTGTCAAAATGGCATCTCATATTCAGTGCTTTCCTCCTGGGCTACCCTGGAAGGATATCGATACTATGCAACTGCGAGTGTACTGCAGGGTGACGGGGGGATAGTGAGGGGAAGGGGTGGGACAGAGAAGGGGTTTTGGGGGACTGTTGTACCTGGTGCTGCTAAGCTAGCCATGTGGTGTGGTGGTGTGGGTGGCTACCTCAAGTGCGCCAAGTACAGCGTTCAGGACTGGGTGCAGGAAACTTTTGCTGCTGCCTGCAGCACTTATTTTATCCCGATGCAGGGATATTGCCCCTTCCCTGACATGCACCCCCTGGAGTTGAGAATCCTTTTTAAGGGTGGTACTGGGCCACAGCCCCCCCTGCAAAAACACTTGTTTCCTTGTCTGGATGTTGGGTTGCCCTGGAGTGTATATTGCCGATTAGTTTTTCAGCAAAATACACTTGCCATAATAGTGATCGCTGTTTCTCGATTGCTAGTATGACAAGGGACCCTGTCGGGTGTGCCATCCTTAGAATAAGATGTTAGACTAAGTTCACCTCTGAACATCTTTGGTGCTGTCCTGATGGATGTCCAGGTGGAAGTAAAAGAACCCAAGGCACTTTTTGCAAGAATAGACAAATGTTTTATTAGGTTATATAATAAAAAAAACCCTGAAACATACAGAAAATAAACTATAAACCAAACATTACAAATTGTTATACCCTAGACCAGAATTTACACTAACACTAGTGAAAAACTCACATTGTCTCAAGATAAGAGCAAAATAATAAAACAAATTAAATGATTGTAAAAGTCACTAAGTCAGCCAATCCCAGTTTGTTCTGAAGTTTCCATAATATGTTCTAGACATTTCCAAAACAAAAAGTTTAAATTTGTAAGTTTCTAAAGTTCTAAATCCATATAAAAAGATAGTGGGCTGGATTCTTAAAGTGGCCCTTGGATCGATGCAAGCTCCACAAACAGCAGCCTGCATTGATCCCTGTGCCAAATTCAGAAACAGGAGGTTCCTGGTGCCAAACTCCACAGAGTTGTTGCAACCACCCCTGTGTGCCAGATACAAAACACACAGGAGGAGATTGCTGCAAGCTGCGAGATGGTCCTGCAAGATCAGCAACCACTGACAGAGACCTGTTGGCCTGTTGCCCAGGAATCTGTCTGGGTTGGAGTGGCCAGGACATGGAAAGTGGAGGCCAGGACATGTCAGGATGAGAGGAGGGGGGTGGCAACAGACCCCTGACAGGGACAGTGCATGGCCACCACTGTGACAGTGCAGTTTAGGTAGGAGGGGGCAGTTGCATGCCTGGTACCCTTGGGGGGGATTCTGAGGGTATATGACCACCACAGTAGGAGCAATGTGTTCAGCCAAGAGTTGTTGTGAACATGATTTCTGGTTTCCACAGCAGTAAATAAATAGTTATTAGGTTAGTCAGAACAGAAGCTGTACTCTAATTGAAATTAATCTGTAGTATGTTTAAATTTGTGAGAGATCGCGTAGGTAAGAGTGGGCAGACAACAGTGCAAGTGAGTACGAGGGAGTGGGTGAGGGAATTTGTGGTTTGTTTTTTATCACAAGCGTGCAATAAAACTGACATGAAATGTGTTTTAAACAAATAGGATGAATATACAAATGACTGTGAAGTGGATGGGGGAGAAGTGACATTGATACTACAGTACATGTCCCATTTTGTGGAGGTAACAGGGGGGCACAGATTCCCTCCCACCCAGCAACAGCTCCGGAGGTGGCACATGAGCTGTTAGACCAGCTTTGGATTGGTCTGACATAAGTGGGTGAGTACTCTGTAAGGGCATGGTGCAGCGGTACATCTGTTTCAAGGATGGCACAAGCTCCGCTGTCACAGGTGGTCCCCCAACTGGCACAGGCAACATTGTAGAATTGGGAATGATGCAAAGTGCAGTGCAGGGAGCTCCTTGCATCATTTCACTGTGATGCTAGCACCTTGTGTCATTCCCAATACTTTGTGACTTGGACACAGATTGTATTTCAAGTACAGTAAAACCTTTATAATTAAAACAGTCAAGATGATAATTTTTTGTTGAAACAAAAATTGGCAACGAGATATCCATATATGCAAGAGTATAGGAATTTTATAGAATAAAATAATACACACATAAAAAGAACACCTCAAACATAAAACAGAAATCAAAACTTAAGCACAACATTCCATCCTAAAACATTTTATCATGTGAGGAGTTAAACAAAGAAAAACCTACGATAAGCAGACAAACCTTTCTGCACCACATTCTAGTGAAAATGCACCCCAAGCGGGATCGATACTAATTTCCAGCACTTATTTGACTGACAAAAAAAAGACAGACACCTAAATCCCAACTCAGTTTAAATCCCGTCATTCAAAATCCAGCATCTGAAAATTCTGTCCCATTTACCTTCACCATATCAGCTGAGGATCGAAAGTACTGCACCAGTCTACTATGTTCACTGGATAGCTTGGTTGTAGAAGAAGAGCAGACGATCAGCAAGTGATATGGACTGTACTGTTGTGAAGCAGGACGCTGGAACTACCCCGAGACTTTCAGGTACTGTTTCCTCTTTTGATCATTTGAAAGATTCTACCCCAACTCCCATGAAGACTTCCCAGTCTGATGCATGTCCCTGATACATGTCCCGATGTTATTCCTGATTTTTCCATTCTTGTTGCAGTTCCTGGGGCAACACCGACTGGCATGCAGATTGACTGCAACCAATCACACCTATGCAGTAGCACTGCGTACCACGAAGATCAAAGGACTGCCGTGCTTTTTGCACTTGCAGGTTCATCTTCCCCAGCACCCTTGTTTGTACTGGAGAGTAATGTACCCACTGAACTGACTTTCCTCAATGCTGCTTGTGTACCTACTGCCCTTGCTCCATGTTCACTGGCAAACAAACCTTTCTCCCTTTTGAAAATCTGTCAGCTTCTGGCTTGACTATTGTGGATGCCCTCTGCCAGGCAGGGTGGATTAAAGAGGTGGATCAACTACCATGGCACGGTAATCCCCAGGACATGTTGCAGTGACTGACTTACGGGCTACTACACCAGATGCCGATCCCTTGCAGCTCAGCACTTTACAACTGATGAGTGTGATCTGAGGTCTAAAATCTGTGGGAAAAAACATATAGTCTGCCTCCCCTGACCAACGCTTCAACCAGCATTGTGCAGAGGGACCCCCCCCCTTTTAATATTTTTTATGCCTGTAAAATTGCTGGTCGGGGAGACAAAAGTCCATCAGGAAGTAAAAATTGGCTGTCTTTTCTTGCACGCACATCAAAATCTGATTATGCATAGCACGGGTCCTATCAATGCACAGCTCGGTTACAATAACATCATTTGTCTGGATTTCAGGCATTATGTTTGTCAGGCACATGGAGTTGGAAAATTGGTTGTCAGGCTTACACATGTTGGGAATTCGTACCTACCCCCCCCCCCGAAGTTTGTGCTAGGGTCCTTGTAACCAGCAGAGTCCTTTCCACAAGACTTTGAACTGCGCATTAGGCAGTTTCTGTTTTCTTAGCTATAAACCTCTAAGATTTCATCCATAATCTGATTCAGTACACATCCACGGGTGGTGTCTTTTTAATGAAGAACAAACCTACACCTTGCCTGTCAAGTGCACCATTAAAAGCATGTGAGCACAACGGGGACACTGTCAGCTTTTCCCCTAATTTTAAAACTAGTTAATATCAGCCACCCTGTTGGCACGATAGTGATTAAAAAAATACACACATGTCACAGAATTTTCACTGCACAACCATTTATTGACTTTTGTAATGTTTTAATGCTGGTGTAATGATAACCATGACTGGGAGATGGCCATACCTGGCTACAACATATTCAGAAGAGACAGAGCAGGCAGGAAGGGAGGAGGAGTGGCACTGTATGTGAAAAAAGACATAAGGACCACAGAGATCCAGGAGGAACAAATGGGGAGAGATACTGTGGGTTAAGCTGGAAAGGAAATGGGGCCAGCCATCTCAGACAGGTGTGGTCTAAAGACCACCAGCCCAGGAGGAAGAAACAGATAGGGAGCTGATACTAGCCACCCAAAGGATGGCATACAAGGGTGAGGTAGTACTGGTTGGAGACTTCAATATTCCAGACGTGGACTGGAGCATCCCAGCAGCAGCATCAACTAGGAGCAGATTTATCCTGGAATCCCTTCAGGGTGCCTTCCTCAAGCAACTGGTCATGGAACCAACTCGGCAGAAGGAAATACGGGACCTTGTGCTCACAAACAGGGACAGTGTGATGGGGATAACAGTGGGGGAGCACCTGGGGAACAGTGACCACCAGTCATTGTGGTTTGAAATCACAGAAGGAGCAGAACCAAACCACACTAAAACACGTATCCTGGATTTTAGGTGGGCAGACTTTGGGAAAATGGGGATATACTTAAAAGAGGCATTAAGAGCCGGCCCGGTGGCGCTGAGGGTTGAGGCACAGGATGCCACACCGCCACGCGGCGGCCGGGTTGGGGAATGGACTCCAGGTGGCAGGGTCGGCAGGGGGAAGGAGGATCAAGCGTCCCAACGGATGCTCTCCTCCTTCAGGGAGGAGTACCAGGGGTGTTTAATACACCCGACGCCCGGGAGAGCCGGTGGAAGCACCGACTCTCGGGGCAACAGCAGCTCCCTTGGGTTGGGAGTCGGGGAGGGGAGGACGCCATTGGCACTTGTTCCGCCCGAGCCGGCGTCCTCAGCGGGTGGAAGGGGAGGACAGAAAACCAGAAAACAACCCTCGTCGCTCCGGATGACGGCCGCTCCAGCCACCCAGTCTGCAAAAACATCGGCAGACCCCGCTGTGCAAGGTGCTCTGAGGGAGTAAGGAGGCAGGTAGGAGACACCTGAGATGCACTCTAGGGGCAGACTCAGTGGGGGAGACTGGTGGGCATTGAGCAAGCCCGAAGGAGTGGAGTAACAAGGGCGTTCAGGAGGGGATAAAAAGAAATTTCAAAAAAAAAAAAGAGGCATTAAGGGGAATGGGGCAGGAATCAGGGGTTGAGAAACAGTGGGCAGTATTTAAAACGGGGATTACAAGAGCAACAGAATTATGCATTAAGCAGATTAGCAAGAGGAAAAGGAAGAGGAGGCCATTATGGTTTTCCAAAGAGGTAGCAAAGAAAGTGAAAGCCAAAAATATTGCATTCAGGTGATATAACAAGACACAGGCAGAAGGGGATAGGGAGAAGTACCAGGAGAAGCAAAGGGAGGCAGGGAGGTCAGTAAGGGAAGCCAAAGCCCAGACAGAAGAGCACATTGCAAAATCAGTGGGTAGAGGGGACAAAACCTTTTACAGGTACATAAGTGAAAAAAGAAAGGCAAAGGGAGGGATAGTGAGACTGAAGAGGCAGGATGGGGGCCACGTGGAGGAAGGCAACAGTGAAGCTGACATACTGAACAGGTATTTCTGCTCAGTCTTTACTGAGGAAGAGGAGGGTAATGGGTCTGAAGGGAGTACAAGGGGTGAGAATGGTGTAGAAATGGACACAAGTCCCTGTACACGAGAAAGGGTCCTGAAGGAACTGGAAGTACTAAGAGTTGATAAAGCAATGGGTCCAGATGGGGTGCACCCCAGGGTCCTTAAAGAACTAAGAGAGGTGGTGGCTGAACCTCTGGCTATCCTGTTTAGATGATCACTGGAAACAGGGGAGGTACCCAAAGACTGGAGGACAGTAGGTGTAGTCCCCTTATACAAAAGTGGGAACAAAGAGGAAGCGGGGAATTACAGACCAGTCAGCCTCACCTCAGTAGTGGGGAAGATCATGGAAGCACTACTGAAGGAGAGATTGGTGGAACATCTGGTTGTCAATGGACTGCAGGATCCAAGGCAGCATGGTTTCACCAGGGGGAGGTCATGTCAGACCAACCTCACTGAATTTTTTGACTGGGTGACTAGGGAGGTGTATCAGAGGAGGTCAGTGGACATGGCCTATCCGGACTTAAGCAAGGCCTTTGACACTGTGCCACATAGAAGACTATTACACAAACTAGGGAATTTGGGTGTGGGCAGGACAGTAGTGTGGTAGGTAGGAAACTGGCTGGGCAGCAGGACACAGAGGGTGGTGGTAAATGGCTGTCACTCCACAGAGGGAAGAGTGACCAGTGGGGTATCACAGGGATCAGTGTTGGGACCGGTCCTATTCAACATTTTCATCAGTGACATTGCGCAGGACCTAGAAGGCAGAATTTCACTGTTCGCTATTGACACAAAGCTCTGTAACAGAGTAGACACACCAGAGAGTGTAGACAGAATGAGAAGGGACCTGCAGAAACTTGAAGAATGGTCAGGGGTTTGGCAGTTGAAATTCAATGCAAAGAAGTGCAAGATAATGCATATGGGGCACAAAAACCCTGGCACAATATATCAGTTGTGGGGTGAGGATATAGCATGCACCAAACAGGAAAGGGATCTTAGGATTATCATCTCTGATGACCTCAAGGTAGGGAAACAGTGTGACAAGGCAGCAGGTAAAGCAAACAGGATGCTGGGATGCATAGGCAGAAGCATCACCAGCAGGAAAAGGGAGGTCATAATTCCACTATACAAGATACTAGTGAGGCCCTACCTGGAGTACAGTGTACAGTTCTGGAGACCTTACCTATGTAAGGACACAGACAGGGTAGAGAAGGTTCAGAGGAGGGCAACAAAGATGGTACATGGATTGCATCACAAGTCCTATGAGGACAGGTTGAAAGAATTGAATATGTACTCCCTGGAGGAGAGGAGGGAGAGAGGGGACATGATAGAGACATACAAGTATCTTACAGGGAGGAACAGGGTGCAAGAATACACTATTTTAAGCAAAAAATATGTTCCAGGACAAGAGGGCATGGGATGAAGTTGGAGGGAGGACGATTCAGAGGAAATGTGAGGAAGAATGTCTTCACAGAACGGGTGGTAGACAAGTGGAACACCCTGCCAGAGGAAGTGGTGAGGGCTGAAACAATCACGGGATTTAAGAATGCATGGGATAGACATAAAGGAATTCTGGAGGTCAGGGGTAAGGAGCAACAGAGTTCTAGGAAAACATAAACTGAAGTTACAAACTCAAATGGGCAGACTAGGTGGGCCATAGGCCCTTATCTGCCGACACTGCCTATTTATCTATGTAGCTTAAAGCTTGAGCGGTCTGTCTTGAATACCACTGGCTGCTGCTTCCACCTGTCCCCCATGATGATACCGCACCAAGCCACAGATAAACTTGTTAATGGCAAGTTTTGTACTTTTTTTTATTTGGTATGTCAAACAGACACAGTGCCTGATAGCATAAAGTCAGTGTCAGTGGCTCAGTAGGTAGCACACTCGCCTCAGAGGCCGGGAGATCAGAGGGCTGTGGGTTCGGTTCCCACATCTGGCACTTGGGTTAATATCCCAGTACTGACACTGTAGTGCAGCATGAGAGGGGTGCTGCACTTCTGAGGTGCTGTCTTTCGGATGAGACGTTAAGCCGAGGTCCCATCTGCCTGGATTGGTGGTAGTTCAGGTGGATGTTAAAGATCCCATGGCACTTATCGAAAAGAATAGGGGAATGTTTTATTCAAAACTGAAAACAAATATACAGGAATGCATTGACATCATACAAAATCAGAACAAGAGACATCATCAAAAAAATATAAATAATACAGCATACAGGAAATCCAATCAGAAAACAAAACAAAAACAATCACATATACTAAACTGTGAACTTCAACCAGTATCCAACCACTGTATCACCTTCCATTTCCTATGAAACTGGGAAGATGATAAAGAACGGGAATCATTATGCCAAATTTCAAAAAGCCAATTATGAATCCTCCAAAATAATTGGTCAGGGGAAATAAATAAAACGCATGAGGACCAATATATGTACCAGATGTGATATTTTATACCCAAAAAATCAGTCTAATAGTATCTGCAGTAAAAGAGTCCCAGTCCGAAGATGAAATTCCAAAAAATAAACAAATAGGATCAATAGTTGGAAAATGGAAATGGGCCCACCAGACAGAAAGTAGGGACCAAAACTATAAAATAAAGGGACATTCAAAAAACAAATGTAACATTGTTTCTAATTGAGTTGTACAAGTGAGAATTCTTGGACAATACCTTTCTTCAATACCCTTATGTTTCAAGTTATTCTTAACATTCAATTTACCATGCACTGTAAGCCACACAACATCCCACATATAATTGGGAAGGCTAGGAGAAGTAAGCAAGGCAGAAATTTGTGGCAAATCTTTACTTAATAGATCTGGAAAAACTAAACTTTCTGAAAAATATTGATCTAACAAAGAAAAGTACATTCTTCCTCTAGAAAAGTGAGTAAAAGAAACATAAGAGACATTCCATTTCTTAATTTTACTAAAACATGAATGGAGATAAACCGGTAAATGAACAATAGGGGTTTGTTTGTGTATGAGGCCAACTTTTGACCACCCTTTTAACCAAGGAGAAACATGACCTGAAAGCCATAAAGTCCAGACCTTAGAACTACCAAGAACAAGAGGAGAAATATTTTTATATAAGAAAATACTAAAAAAAACAAAAAACTGGGTAAATCATATTCAGGCCTCCAGAGTTAATTGGGCAATATAAAATATTCCTCTTAATGGGGTTCAAACGACTCCCCCAGATTGTACGAGAAAAAAAGACAATAAAGAGCCGCTTCTTTAGAAACAGGCACGGCGTAAACCGCACTCAAATGTAAAAAAAAAACAAAAAGAAAGGTATTAATCATATAAATTCTTTTCATTTTTGACATATTCCACTTATTCCAAAGAGTAACCTTCCAGTTAGCAGCCTGAATAAGCATGTCCCAGTTATATGTGGCCGTGTCCATCTCAAAAAAAATAAATGCCCAGAATTTTACAGACAGTATTAGTAACAGGAATCCCCATAATAACTGAACGTGAGGAAGTATGATTGCCATAATAACAACATTTACTTTTAGATAAATTAAAAGAAGCCCCAGTCCCCTTCCTGAACGCTTTAGTCAACGTTTCCATAGCAGTACAGGAAGGGATGTCAGCTAGGAAAAAACATAAATCGTCTGCATATGCTACAACAGGGATTTCAGCATCATCCGAGCCCAAAGAGGGACCTCTAATAATATCCATATGAGAAATGGCAGAAAGCAGTGGTTCTAAAGAAAAAATATAATCATAGGGCTAAGGGGGCACCCTTGGTGGACACCCTTGCCACACGGACGTGTAGTGCCCAACCAGCCATTGACATAAGGAATAATCTCTGCATGTAAATAATAATTTTGCAACCAGCCAACAAAACGAGAAGGGAAACCCATAGCCAGCATACAAGTCCAAAGTTAAAGATGAGACACATTATCAAAAGCCTTCGCCTGGTCTAAAGTAATACAAATACCTGCAAGTTCATCCCTCTTCCCACATTCAATAATTTCCCGGATTAGAATCAGGGCATCTGTAATAGTACTGCCAGGTACTGAACAAAACTGTGCGGGGGAAATAATTTCTGCCAAAAAACAAGAGATCCGTAAACCCAAAATTTTAGTAAAAATCTTGCAATCCGAATTCAAAAGCGTTATAGGACACCAATTATGTAGGTCACCCTTTTCCCCATTTTTATGAAGAAAAATCAAAAGCCCCTCATTCATACTGGGAGGAAAGGTACCAAGGGAAAGACAAGCATTGAACATGGAAACCAAACGAGGGCCCAAAACGGAACCAATTAAGCCATAAACTTCATTAGGAAGTCCATCCTTGCCAAGGGCTTTATGTTTCGGAAGAACCTGAGTAACAGCATAAAATTCAGTCAAAGAAATAGGAGCCAACAGAGACGACATAAAAACTTCAGAAATTTGTGGTAAAGAACTATACGCCAACCATTCAGCAATGGATTGTGACGTAACATTTAAATCTGTGGCAAACAATGACTGGACATGAGTATCCACAAGTCGAAGGATGTCTTGCTTAGTAGAAACCCTAACACCCTCAGGATTCAACAAAACACTGACATCCTTCTTATTTCTATGAGACATATGAGTGTCATAAGGATTCGTACAACTGGAGGAACCCTGAGTACCATATCGCAGTTCCCTCTCGAGTTGCTGTTGCTTTGAATTTTGTATCTTTGCCAATTCAGCTTTTACCGCTTGTAAAGCGTGAGAATCTACTGGTAAACCCAAATTAAGTTGGGAATAAAAATTATTCAACAACTGTTGGAGAGACCTATGATAAGATTTACGTGAAGCTCCCAATATGTGGCCAATCTCAAGAAAATATTCCTTAAATAATAATTTAGAATCCTCCCACCAATCCTGTTGGGAGTCATAGAGGAAAAAAACAGAGTCTCGGGCCTGTAAAATAGACAAAAAACCTTCCCGTACCGCAGGAATATCCAGAAGAGACAAATTCAACTTCCTGTATCCTGGGCCTTTTGAAGTTTGTGCATAATTAGAAAGTGAAAAACTAATAAGGCAATGATCAGAAGAAGCAATCAGAGAAACTCGAGGGGTAAAAACATGAAGGGAGGAGGAAACAAACCAATAATCTATTCATGATTTTGGAAGGCCTTGTAAATAGGTAAAGGAAGGAACATCCTCAAAAACATCACAGAGGTCAGTTACCTTTAACAAGTCATTCAAACAGTGAATGTCACAATAGATTTTAGAAGTAGCAGATTTAGCTGTCCGGGAAATATTGAAATCACCACCCAATAAAATATTCCGACTGGAAAACAAATGGGGCCGAAGGAGGTGCAACAGTTGAATACGATCCCATTTGGTCTGAGGAGCATAAATATTGATTAATCTAAAGGGGATAGAATGAATAGTCACATCAAGCAATAACACCCTCCTAGGAGAAATGTGAACCACATCTGACACTTTAATAGTATTTGAAGTAAAACATATCCCAACACCAGAGCAGAGGTCAGTGCCCCCCGACCAATAACAAGGACCCCAGCCCCAAAGATCAGTGGCTACAGAAAAATCATGAATTGTGTACAACCTGGTGTCCTGAAAAAAAATAATGTCATAACGTAAATCAAAAAATAAAGAAAAAGTGACCCTTTTTTTGTACAAAGATCTAAGACTATTTGCATTCAGACTGGCCAAATTAACATCATACGAGGACCGAGAAAGAAGTTAGGAGTGAGAGTTCAGTTTTTACTACTCTTACGTAACCCAACCCGGGTAGTTTTTTTAAGTTTACATTTTGCTCTCACCCTTGGATCAAGAGCAGTGTCCTGGTCAGAGGCCATGTCTACTTGGGAGGGATGTTGTGAGGCAGAATCAGAATCATGATCCGCAGTGTCCATGGTGGCCAAAATACCAAATTTATTCGAAACAGACACTGGGGCTGGAGACTGAGCCCAGTCTAGTACAGAACAGTGTTCTTCCCCAGAAAAAACAGGAGAAAAGGAAATGCCATCCACAGCAACCTGATTGTCCAAGGGGGGCACTATCAGACGAGGCGACAGAACCTTAGGGAGTGGGGCTGTAGGACCATTGGACGCTGAAGGAATAACAAGGGGAATGGGAGCACTTTTCAAAGGACGAGAAGGAGGAACAGATGAGGTAGAGGCTAGAGCAGCAGAGTATGACTTTGACTTTTGGGAAGTAGCAGGCCCAACCCCATTCAAAAGATTCCTAGCTGCTCTAAAATTAAGTAAATCTTGCATAGCAAAATCAGAATCCGCAGTGTTATGTGCAGCCTTCGGGCAATCAGAAAAGACATGCCCTAAATCATCACAAAAGGAACACTTTACCGGATTCTCACACTGGTAGCCAGAGTGGCCACACTCCCCACATTGAAAACAAAAACCCTTCTCACACGACGTGCTAATGTGCCTGGGAGATCGACATTTATAGCAATGTCTGGGTTGCCCAGGATAAAACAAAAAGCCTTTATCCTGGCCAATGAAAAAACAGTTTGGAAGATGCACAAATTCATCATGAACACTAGAAAGTTTGAATTTAAAACGCCAATCCCCATTCTAAAACCCTTCCCCACCCAAAATTGGGTCAGGTTCGCCTTGAACCTCACACCTACGTTTTAACCAAGAAAGAATATCAACTAAATTCACACCCTCATTCCGAAATAGAACAGTAATAACTCTAAAAGGTTGCCTTGTCAATGGAACCACGTGAAAGGGGGACCATAAAGGGTTAGTTTTCAAAGAGGTATAGCGCTGCCAAAAAGTTTCCAAAGCTGAAAGAGTCCTGAAACTAACGTCAAAAGAATGCTCTCCAGGAGCATGGATCAGGGCATAAATATCTGCAGGTGAGAATCCCAGGGACTGCTTGACCAAGACCCTTCCCACATAAAAACGATCCGGTACTTCAGCCAGCCCACCCAAATATCTCAGTCTAATGGCATTACGCCGTTTTGCCTGTTCAATCGGTTTAGCAAACAAGTCAGGAGAAGCAATGTTGGGGGGGTAGGCAAAGGAACAGTAGAATTACCTGGAGCATCTACGGAGAAATCGCCGGAGTCCAAGGCAGGAGAAGTAGGAACATTACTACCTGGAACATCAGCCGAAGGCATAGCAGGCGACCCTGAGTCTGGAGGCAAAGCAGTGTTCAAAACTGAAGTATCGCCTTCCACTCGAACAGAACGAGCCAAAACATCCGCTAGTGGAGTCGGGTCAACCACCCAAGACCCATCAGTAAGCCGCTTCCAGCCCGCCTTGGAAAGCGCTGATTCGGGAGACCACTGGTCATCAGGCATCTCAATCAATGAATCTGCAGATGAAACAGATGCTACCTCTGGTGTCGGTGAAGTGGAAACTACGTCATCTGCAGAGCCAGGACCCAACTTGAAAGTTCGACGCGGGACATCAGGAGAAATCCCAAGTAAGCGTTTACGCTTCTTTTCCAGTAAATCAGCCCTAGCAGAAGTAAGGGCAAGTTCAGTTTGTAACAGCTGACCCTTCAAAGCTTCACGCTTTAAAACCATTTCCGAAACCATAGTGTCTTCGAGTCCGTCTTCTACAGCACTCATTGCAGTCAGGGTAGCATCCGTACAGATAGATGAAACTGCGGGAGGCAAAATCCCATTGTGGGCAGAAACTGCATGCCCCAGGCCGACTTCAGCCGTGCGACCATCCTCCTCCAGAACCGACAGTGAACTGTCCTCCTCCATAGATGCCACATATCCCTCTGTACAGACAGCTGGTGAGACCCCATCTGGAGTACTGTGAGCAGTTCTGGAGACCTAATCTCTGCAAAGACATAGACAGGATGGAAGCTGTCCAGAGGAGGGCAACTAAAATGGTGCAGGGTCTGCACTGGAAGACATATGAAGAGAGACTTAAGGAGCTTAATATGTATAGCCTCGAGAAAGGAGGGAGGGGGGGACATGATAGAAACTTTCAAGTACCTCAGGGAATCAACAAAGTCCAAGAGGGTAGCATCTTTCAAAAAGAGGTGCAAGAACAAGAGGGCACAATTTGAAGATAGAGGTGGGTGTCTAGAATTAATTTAAGGAAGTATTTTTCACAGAGAGGTTGTGGATGCATGGAGCGGCCTTCTGGAGGAGGTTGTGGAGTCAAAATCAGTGGTGGAATTCAAGCATGCATGGGATAGTCATAAGGCAGTTCTGGGGGTTGGGGGTAGGAAGAAGTAGGCTGCTGGTTAACTAGGATCTGCAGCTTATCCATTAGGTAGGGAAATGGGCAGACTGGGTGGGCCAAGCGGTCCTTATCTGCAGTCAAATTCTATGTTTCTATATGAGACAACGACCCTCCAGAGTAGGGGAATTTCCCTGGTGTCCTGGCCAAATTTCCCTCATTCACTAAAAATACCACCAACAGCTTAATCTGGTTCAACGTCAGTTGGCATTCATCTGTATCCCCCTCCCCTGGGTCGTGCCTGAAAATAGGCAGGATTTGTCTAGTGCACTTACCCAGTCAACAAAAACTAAACAAATAAAAAAATAAAAAAAGTACTGTAAAATCTTAAATGGTATTCTTGCTTGAAAAAGAGTGGTCTAACCTCTTGAACTCTCCTGTTAAAAATTCGAGCTGTGACTCCCAGGTTAGACTGCTCATTTTCTAGGAAGAATACCATTTTAGATGTCAAACTACTTTATATTTCCAGGCTCTATATTTGTTTGGCATACAAAAAAAAAAAACACAAACTCACCATAAACAAGTTTACCTGTGACTCAGCTCGGTATCATCATCAGGGAAGCCTGGGAACAGTGGCCAGCTTTATTCAAGGTGGACCACCTGAGTCTTAAGTTTAGCACTAAAACATTAAAAAATCAATAAATGGCAGTATAGTAAAAATCCTGTCGCATGTATGGATTGTTGTATTCACTATAATGCTAACAGAACAGCTGCTATTAAGCAATTTTAAAATGAGGGGAAAGGCTGATAGTATCCCTTCCATTTCCCCCAAGCAGAGTTACATTTCCCATAAATCAATATCCTATAAATCAACATCCTATCCTGGGGTGCTTCACTAGACCACATTATATCTCATGGTCTCGCCCCATTGGGAGTGGGGCCTATCTTCTGGTCAAGAGATAGATTTGACTGCCCTGAGCCCTGATACTATTTGAGTCCTACGGATAACTTGGTCTGCTTGGATTCCGATGGATTTAGATTTTACTTACCTGAGTCCCAAGATTTCTTGAGTCCTTTGGATAACCTGGTCTGCCATATGGATCTTCATAGATTTGGATTTGTAGCCACCTGCAAACAAATTTGACTCCTTCCTTGCGGTTTGAAGACTTTTATTATTATTTCATGATAAATTTGATTTGGACAGCGAGGTAGTGAGAGGACCTTGTGTCCATTTATTTTATTGATTTTACTGTTTTCCTCTACTCCTTGGTCGTGAGAGGTCTGGGGAAGGGGAGAAGGGATGTGTTATTTTATGTGTTAAGTTGAATCATTTGATTTCTAAAAATATTTCTGCAGTGATAGTGCTAAAATATCTTATCGCTTTCCACCACTCCCTAGTCGTGAGAGGACTGGGGGGAGGGTGTTATTGTATATCTTAAGTTTGAATTGTTTGATTTTGACTGTATTTATATTTTTATTTATTTTATTTTAAGAGTCTTCTAGCCGGGTATGACTTGATTTTCTTCCTGGTGGGGCTGGTAAAATTTTGGGTTTATTTAATTTTAGTTAATATTTTGTTTTTGGTTTAGTTGTACAGCAGTGGTATGTGTTGGCCCTCAATCCCCACGGTAGTGTGCTACTCATCCTCCTTTCTTCATGTCCTCCACCCTTTTTATTCTCCCCCTCTCCATTATGATACTTACGAGCATTGTAGAGCACTGGGAATTGCTAGAAGGAGAAGGAGGAGGGTGGGGGACTGCGAACAAGAGAGGATGGACGAGGGGGGCCTTCATATCCGGGTAGTTAGATCCAGAAGGTGCCCTGGGGCAAAATGGAATCCAGACCATGATTCGCCATGTCTGGTGCCCATACCCAAGGGCACTACGGAATTTAGTAGGCAGATGGGCCTGACAGCCTCTGAGGTTCGTTCACCTCGGGCGGTGTTATGCAATGCCAGGTCCGTCAGAAACAAGACCGGCATTATTGTCGATCCTGTGGTTTTGGTTGACTTGGCTTGCATTACTGAGACCTGGCTGGATGAAAATACAGGCCCCATGTTGGAGGGCCATGACTCCGGTCATGTACTCGGTGATACACCGCCCGAGATTGGACTGCGGGGGTGGGGGGGTTGCAGTCTGTTTTAAGACAGATCTGGGCCTCATGAGTGTGGTAGTGGGGGAGACTGAGTCCTTTGAGTGCACAGTGGTAGAGGGTGTTGGCGTTCAAATTGTAGTCATCTACCGTCCACCAGGAGATGGGAGACGATTCTTACAGGAAGTGGCAGACTTCATCGTTGATATGTCATTTGAGTCACCCAGATTGATGGTTCACGGTGACTTTAATGCCTGTGTCAATGATGAACTCTCACAATTTGGTAATCACTGCTTCCAATTAATGATTTTTTGGGGCTTTACACAGGTGGTTTCCACTGCTACCCATAAATCTGGGCACTCCTTGGACTTAGTCTTTCTCCTAGGGATTGATATTTTCGATTTGGGGGTGGAACCAGTCGTTTGGTCAGACAACTACACCGTGAGGTTCAATTTTAGTGCCCCCTTGAGAAGGCCTACACCTGTGGAGATGGCAAGGTACCACCATTTATGGGATCTTACTCCCCAAGGCCTTGCAGTGGTCCTTGACCTCTCATCCCACGCGTTGGTGAGCAGTAGCCCAAAGACCTTGGTGATGACCTATAACAGGGCTATTACGTTGGCTCTGGATACTATTGCTCCTGTTCATGTACACCCCCTTTCCCTTCGTCCCAAGGCACCCTGGTTTGATGGGACACTGAGGGAGATGCGGAGACAGGGGTGAAGATTAGAACGCTGCCTTAGATTGATGCCGACTGCCTTAGATTGATGAACCATTATTTTGTCTATCAATCTGCAATCTCTCATAACAAGGCAGAATTCCTATCCAGGAAGATTGTAGCTGCTAGGAATCGACCTGCTCAGCTTTTTTGGACTGTGGACAGGCTGTGCAACCCAGCTTGTCTACAAGTTCAGAAAGTCTTTTCACAATTAGAGTGCGAGGAGCTCGCTCGTTTCTTCGCAAATAAAGTGGCTGACTTCAGGGCGGATCTGCATCCAGCAGCTTCTAAGGGGGATGCTGTTGATCAACATGAGTTCATAGTACCTCAGTTTTCTTGGTGTTCCTTCATCAGACCTGATTTCGTGGATGTCATGAGGATTATCCATGGTGTACGACCTACGAGCTGTAGTTTGGATCCTGGACCGACCTCCCTAATATTGGGTTGTAGTGACATCATTGGTCCAATCCTTGTGCAAATAGTCTGGTGCTCCCTGGAATCGGGTAAGTTTCCTAGCTCCCTGAAAGAGGTGGTGGTGACACTTCTCTTGAAGAAAACTACCTTGGACCCAGACTGTTTCACAAACTACAGACCCATCTCAAACCTACCTTTTATTGGGAAGGTGATTGAGAAGGTACTGGCTGTCCAATTGGAGAACCATTTAACCATCCATGACATCTACGAACCCTTCCAATCCGGTTTTCATAAAAGACACAACACTGAGACCATGCTAGTTCGGGTGCTTAATGATCTCCTGAGGGCTAGAGACCAGAAGAGATGTTCCAGTCTAGTTCTTCTTGATCTCTCGTCAGCTTTTGACACTGTGGATTATGTGTTGTTGCTAGCATGCCTGAGGCAGATTTGTGGATATCTGGAATCATCCTTCGTTGGTTCACCTCATTCCTCACTCGGAGATCACAAAGAGTTGTGTCTGGGTTTTTTTCCTCAGGTCCAACCCCTTTGTTGTGTGGGGTGCCTCAGGGTTCTGTACTATCTCCCATGTTATTCGCAGTGTATATTCTGCCCCTAGGAGACATTATAAGATGGTATGAGCTGAGGTTTCATTGCTATGCAGATGATACCCAGCTATACCTGTCTTTCACACCTGACCAGGATGGAGCTCTCTTGGTGTTTAACAACTGTCTGAAAGAAATCCAGGATTGGATGGATTCTAGTTGGCTGAAGTTGAACTCAGAAAAGACAGAGATTTTGGTTGTGGACCCGGGCTGTCGGATGGAGGGGCCGCCTGTTGGTACACCCTCAGGAATTTTTCTTGGTGGTGTGTCACTTCCGACCTCCAAACAGGTGCGTAACCTAGGGGTTATCTTGGATGACAAACTGACACTACAGTCACAGGTGTCAGCAGTCATCAAGACTTCCTTTTACCATCTTAGGAATATCACTAGAGTGAAACACCTTGTTCTGTCTGATGTGTTACCTACGTTGGTCCACACCTTTGTGTCCTCATGTTTGGACTACTGCAACTCCCTGTATTTTGGGATTTCTGGGGTTGAAATCCACCGCCTTCAGCTAGTGCAGAACACGGCAGCCCGGGTTTTGACTGGGACAAGTAGGTCCTGTCATATTACCCCGGTGCTGCGCAATCTGCACTGGCTTCCTGTTCAGTGGCGGATCACCTTTAAAGTCAGTTTACTGACTTTCAAAGCCCTACATGATCAGGGTCCAGCTTATCTGAAAGACCTTCTGGTTCTTTACTGCCCAGGTCAATCACTCCACTCGGCCAACAAGGGGTTGCTAGAGATTCCAAGAATGAGTCTAAAATCATCTGGTTGTAGAGCTTTTTCCTTTGCTGCTCTCACTCTTTGGAATTCTCTACCCCATCGGTTACAGGAGTGCACCTCCATGGAGGAATTTAAGAGGGGCCTAAAAACTTATTGTTATCAAATTGCTTTTTCGGAATTTTGACTGTGTTTTAGCGACTGATTAGACTGTAGTTTTATCTGTGTTTTATATTAAATTATAATGCTTGATTTGTATTACCTGTTTGTACAGTGCCTTGAAAATTGAAAGGCGCTTTAAAAATAAAATTTATTATTATTATTATTATTATACTCTATGCTACCAAACATAGGCTCCTACCATTTTATAGTTACTAAATTCCACAGCTGGTTCTTCTAAGAATAAATGTTCGATAGATTCTGCCACTTGGTTACATGTAGGTCTTGAGCAACAGCATTTCCATACTCTTTCATGCTTCTGGTTGGCTTTAACATTTAAACGGTCATGACAACCTGTCATCAAGTCAAGGCCTAGATCAAGAAGCATAGGCAAACCAGGAGCAGCCATAAAATTTGCAAGTAGTGCTTTATTATTTTCAATAACAACAAAATAAATAAAAAAAAATGTGCATTATAGCTCTTATACAGGCAGTTCAAACAAAACAAAGCCCATCATCTGAGGGCGTATCTAAACCTAAATCTCATTCTCTCTCTCTCTCTCTCTCTGTCTTTCTACCCTCCTCTCTTTAACAAGACATTGTTCTCTTTATATATATACTGTATAATGCCTTTTCCTAGCAATTAACTTCTGCATCCTAAGATCATTAAAAGAGAACAATGGGCAAAAGTAATACAGTGATCACTGCACAGATCAGGGCCTCAGTACCTCAATCCCCCTGTAGTCACACTATTAATTGTAGTATTTAAATACCTTGACACTCATAAATTCTAATAATCATCCAGATGCAGCTGGTATTTTATAACATGTGGGTACTCAGCAGACAATATCATGCTGTTAACTCTGCAATATGATGATGCGCCTTTGCCCCTTCCTGTATGGAGCTCATATTCACGAAGATTTAATAATCTCTGTATTTCCCATGCTTGCTCTATTTTCACTGACTTTGCCTAAATGCCATAAATAAATTATAGGAACTTCCTCCTTATCTGTAATCAAACCTGATATAATCTTCATCACAGAAACTTTGTGGACTGAAAATGACACATGAGGAAACATCTTAGTGGATATCAATTGATTAGGAATGACAGAATACATAAAAGGGGAGGTGGTATTGCCACATATACAGTATATCAGATCTGATAGCTATTGTGGATATCACTAACGAAATAAAATTTCAACAGTCAAGAACAGAGACAGTATGGCTAAAACTAATACAAATAAGATGAGTATTATATTAGGATTATGCTATAGACCACTTGATAGTGAATATAAGACTGATCTAGAAATAATAAATATCTTGAAGTCATTGTGAACAGATCAGATGTGATGTTTAGGGAAGATTTAAATCATGGTGAAACAGAGTGGACAAAAAGCATGGCAAAAAACAAAGCACAGATTTCTAGGCACATGCATACAGTTAAAACATGTACAATATGTAAAGGTTCCAATGTGGGGAAGGGAAATTTTAGACACTGTACTAAATACAGGCAGTATAATCATTCAACAATGTTAAGTAAGACTGCCGATCAGCAGTAGTGACCACAGCAGGACTGAATATACAATCTAATATGTGCCCAATACAACTAAAGGAAAAACAGAGTTTTATCTGTACAATACAGCAAATATAAATAAAATACAAGAAACAATACAAAAACTCTGAGGCCAGCCTGGTGGTGCTGAGGGTTGAGGCATCTGCCGTACCTCGTGTCACGCCAGCTACTGGAGTTCAGGAATGAGCCTGGGAATCCAGGGTTCAGCTGGGGAGGAGAGGATTGAGCATTGGCCAGACTACTCTTCTCTCCTGGGAGGGAAGGGGTCTACATTCTGCAATGTTAGTGGTGCCCAGTGGGGACTAGGGGCGTTGCAGTTGGGGACCTTCATGATGGATCATATTGGCGTCGTCCCATATGTGTGGAGCATGCATTTTGCATGTTGATGGTATTGCACATCCGTGCTGGTGGGGGTACCAGAAACATGAAAAAGGTCTGGCACCTGGAAAGGTGATGGTGGGTCCAGGGAATGTCTCCCTTGCACAGCACTGGGTCTGCCTTGGCCAGGCCTCTCAATCTCCTCCCATACTATGACAGCCCATCTAGATTTCAGATAGAGTTCCAGAAGGAATACGGCAGTCCCGCCCCAAGGGGGCTCAGAGCCAAGGAGCTGGGAGGCCATGGCTATGAAGGGGAGACTTCCCAGGATGAAGGCATGGCTTTGGAGGACCTCAAGCAGTGTGGGCAGAAGGCCGATCTGAGTCAACCACACTAGAGAGAATCCTAATGGACCAGAGAAGGAGTAGGTAAAAAGAGTTAAAAAAAACAATACAAAAACTCAACTGGGACTAAACATTACAAAACAAAACAGTTGAGGAAATATAGGCTAAAAGAAAATATACAGCTATTGGCACTTTTGACAAAAAACAGTTAAAATTAAAAAAAATTGAACAGTAAGGGCATGAAATGAAAGTGACTCACTAAATCAATATCAACACTAATAAGAAAGAAAAACAAATCATGAGTTTTACATCTCAGTTTTCCAAGGACTGGGACAATTATAAAAGAATCCTGAGAGAATGCAAAAACAGAATCAAACAAAAAAGAAATGGAGTTAAATCTAGCAAGAAATGCAAACACACAAAACAGCAAGCAATGTTATGGGTACATCAACTCTCAGAAAAACCCTACGTCTGGAATAGGTTAATTTGCTATAGATGGTTGCATAACAGCAGAACCATTGGACACAGCCATGGAATTAAATAAATATTTTTGTTCTGTCTTTTCTGACAGTTCAATTGCATTGGATAATAAAATGGCAGGTAAACACTATTATCTTTAACATTAGCAAAGAAGATACTAAAAGTGGAATCAATCAACTAAAAACTAAGAGCACCCCAGGCCCAGAATATACAGTAGCTCCATCAAAATGCTGAAAATCATTGGTATATGCATTTTTCGCCTTTTAACTGTATTATTGAAAAAAGAAACAGTCACTACAGGCGAACTTTCAAAGGATTAGAAAACAAAAAATGTTGTGCTGATTCACAAAAAAAGGACCCATAAATTAAATGTAAAATCATTGATTCATAAGTCCAACATCTATACCTGGAAAGATTGTGGAATCAATCATTAAGGATGAAATTACACATCACATCACATCGCATCACATCACAGAAACAGATAAAGATGATACCGAACAACACAGCTTTACTGTGGGATGCTTGGTAATGACCAATCTCCTGTGTTTCTATGAGAAAGTTAGCAAGACTTTAGATGTACATACACCAGTTGATATTATATATTTAGACTTTAGTCCCACATTGGGCTATAATAGACAAAGTGTAACCTCAATATTAACCCACTTATTATCAACTGGGTAAAGGATTGGCTTTCAAACAGGACACAGAGGGTGGTGGTAAATTAATAATAATAAGGGTTTAGCTTTTTCCCATAGGGAAACCCATTGTGTCATTTGCTGTTATAAAGGAGTGTTTATAACAGCAAACACACTGGGTGTCCCTCATTCCACTCAAGTGCGTGCTGCAGCTCTTATATTCTGACCGCTGACCACCTTGCTTGCTGTAAGAGATTGCACCTCTACACGAACTCAGTGGTAAGTTATTTTTTAAGAAAAAAACACAATCTCTGCTGAAAAACATTTTTAAAACAAACTTCCCCAAAAAAAGGTAACTTTCAGCATGCAATTACAGACTGCACTATAACCCAACCGGAGAGCGGCCACACAGGAAAGTCTTTTATTTTGTATAATTGCTGTAGCAAAAGAGTGACACCTGGCAATTATATAAATAAAATATGGGGTGCTGCAGAAACTCATATTTTACACACAACCTTGGTGTTGGATGCCTAGATAAACCCCTTGAGCTTCACTATCGGGGTTTATGTGGCATCCAACACCTCGTGTGTGTGTAAAATTCTTGTTACACACACCACCCCATATATTGTTCTATATTTATTCAACAAATAGTAGAGTTACTAGTGTTGTCCCACTGGGGTCAGTTTTGAGAGCAGTCATATTCAAGATTTTAATGTCAGATATGAATACATTAGTACATTGCTGGAATACAAACTATGCAGATGATAGTAAAATTGGTGATCCATATGGTATTCCTGATCAAATCACAATATGATACAGACTGATCTAGATCATTTAACAAAATGGACATTTAAGACAGGGAATGAAATTCAGTCGATTAAAATGTAGTGTGATGCACCTTTGAAATCATAATCTAAAACACAAATACACTTTGTGCGATTCAACATTGAAAACAGTCAATAAAGAGAACAACCTAGGAGTTATTGTCTCAAATTCACTAAAATTCAATAAACCGTGTTCACTTGTAATATCAAAAGCTAATAGAACTCTGTGGGGCATAAAAGGAAAAAGGAGTCATCATGCAGAGGTTAGTCTCCCCTTACACAGAGTCTATGTTAGACTGCACACTAATTTCACCAGTCAGGTATGCTGCTGTTATAAGACTGCTAACATCTACAAACTAGAGAAAATTCAACATACAGCTACAAGGATACTCCTTGAAATTAGTAATATTAGCTATGGAAACAGGTTAAAACACCTAAACCTTATGTCATTACAGCAGAGACACTTCAGAGGTGATCTCTTATTTACACACAATATTGTACGCAACCTATCACTAATGTGAGGCTTGAATTTGGATTTTAAATAAATGAAGTTACCACCAGGTGACACCCGTTACAACTTCTGTCCAAACCATTCAATACTATTAATAGGAAATACTACTTTACAGAAAGAATAATAAGATCATGGAACAGTATTCCGACCAAAATTATATTAAGCAAAAATAGAAACATAGAAACATAGAATTTGACGGCAGATAAGGACCGCTTGGCCAACCTAGTCTGCCCATTCCCCCTACCTGATGGATAAGCTGCAGATTCTAGTTAACCAACAGCTTACTTCCTTCTACCCCCCTCCACTAGAATTGCTTTATGTTTGTCCCATTCATTCTTGAATTCTCCCGCTGTTCTTGACTCCATAACCTCCTCAGGAAGGCTGTTCCATGCATCCACAACCCTCTCTGTGAAAAAAAATACTTTCTAACATTACCTCTGAGCCGTCCCCCCTCTATCTTCAAATAGTGCCCCATTGTTCTTACACATCTCTTTTTCTGAAAGATGCTACCCTCTTGGACTTTGTTAATTCCCTTGAGGTACTTGAAAGTTTCTATCATGTCCCCCCCCCTCCCTCCTTTCCTTGAGGGTATACATATTATGCTGCTTTAGTCTCTCTTCATATGTCTTCTGGTGCAGACCCTGCACCATTTTGGTTGCCCTCCTCTGAACAGCCTCTACTCTGTCTATATCTTTGCAGAGATGGGGTCTCCAGAACTGCACTCAGTACTCCAGATGGGGTCTCACCAACTTTTTTTTTCCAATTGTTTAACCAGGTGAGACACACTGAGCTGAAAGCTTGTTTACAGGTGCAACCTGGGAGCACAGGGAAGTTAAGTGACTTGCTCAGGGTCACACAGTATGCAAGTGGGGGCTGTGGGATTCAAACCCAGGTCTCCAGATTTTTAGCTCAGAGCCTTAAACCACTGCACTATACTGCCTCATACACTGTCTGTACAAAGGGATAACAACTTCCTGTTTTCTACTGTTAATGCCTCTCCTTATGCATCCCGGTACCCCCCCCCAGCCCTTCTTACTGCCTTCTCACATTGCTTGCCCACCTTAAGGTCATCTAATATAATTACTCCCCGGTCCCTTTGGATTTTTGTTGTTGTTAGTATCTTACCTCCTCATTGTGTACTCTTCCCCTGGGTTTTTGTTTCTCAGGTGCATTACCTTGCACTTCTTTGTATTGAATCTGAGATGCCATACTTTGACCATTTCTCCAACTTTGCCAAGTCTCTTTTCATCCTTTCCACCTCACCTTGTGTATCAACCCTGTTGCAGATCTTAGTGTCATCTTCAAAGAGACATACTTTTCCTTCCAAGTGCTCTCCAGTGTCACTTATAAAGACATTAAAGAGGACTGGTCCCAGTACTGAACCCTGTGGTACCCTGCTAGTTCCCCTTCTTTCTTCACTGTGAACTCTGTTTAGTATTACCCTTTGTGTCCTGTTGTCTAGCCAATTTGTTAACCAGGCTACCACCTTAGGACCTACTCCCAGGCTGGCTAACTTGTATATTAATCTTTTGTGTGGGACTGTGTCAAATGCCTTGCTAAAATCTAGGTAGGCCATATCCACAGCTCCTCCCTAGTCTACTACTTTGGTCAATCAGTCAAAGAAATTTGTTAGATTCATCTGACATGACCTTCCTGCTGTAAACCCATGCTGCCTTGGGTCCTGTGCCCCACTGGCCTCTAGGTACTCAACAATTCTTTCCTTCACAAGTGATTCCATCATTTTCCCTACCACTGTGGTCAAACTAACCAGTCTGTACTTTCCTGCCTCTGCCTTGCTCCCACTTTTGTGAAGTGGAATCACATCCACCCTCCTTCAATCCAGAGGTATCAACCCATCCTCCCCTGATTTGTTAAAGAGAGTAGTCAGTGGTGTCACTAGTTCTACCCTTAGTTCTTTTAGCATTCTGGGGTGAACCCCATCAGGCCCCATTGCTTTGTCCACCCTCAGTTTCTAGAGTTCTTTCAAAACCCTTTCTTCTGTGAATGGACTGGTATCGACCCCCCCATCCAGAAAGTTTCTCTTGTTTGGTTTAGGTACCTCCCCCTTCTCTTCTGTTGTGAATACTGAGCAGAAATATTCATTCAGTATCCCTGCTTTTTCACCATCACCCTCTGTCCACATTCCCTCCTCTTTATTAAGTCTCTGTATCCCTCCCTTGGTCTTTCTTTGTTCCCTAATGTGCCTATAAAAGGTTTTGTCCCCCTTTGTAACAGAACTGGCTATCTTTTCCTCAGTTTGGGCCTTTGCTATTCTGACTGACTTCCCTGCCTCCTTCTGCTTTAACTGATAAAGTTTTCTGTCCTGCTCCTTCTGGGTTTCCTTATATTTCCTGAATGCTTTCCTTTTCTCCTTAATCTTCCTTGCCACCTCTTTTGAGAACCATAATGTTTTGTTTCCTTCATTTTGTTTTATTGATTCGCTTCACACAAAGGCTTGTTGCCCCTGTGATGGCTGTTTTGATTATTCCCCATTGTTCCTCCACCCCTCCTTCTTGCCCGTTTGCTAGTACTTTTCTGAGGCACTGTCTCATTTTCCCAAATTCAGCCCTCCTAAAGTCCAATACTCTTGCTTTTGTATGGCTTGACTCTATGGCTGTGTTTATTGTGAACCACACTGTTTGGTGGTCGCTTGTTCTCAGATGGCTACCCACTTCTAAATCGGAGATTCTTTCTCCGTCCCCATTTGAGAGTATCAGGTCTTAGATTGCTCCCTCCCGAGTGGCTTCCAACACTAGCTGTCTGAGGCATGTCCCTTGTAGGGCATCAATAATGACCCTGCTCTTGGATGTGCCTGCAGCAAAGGGGCTCCAGTTAAACAAACACAATTTTAAGGAAAAATTTATAAATATATACCAGGAGGTGCAGATACTAATTTGTTACATAAGAAATAGGAGCTAATTATGGACCTGTACCTTCTAAGCTCCTCCCATTCCTAATATGAATCCTAGTATGTCCTTCTTTAAATCCTCCCACCAAGACACTGGCTCATTGCACACTTCTATAATTGACCTTTGGAAATTAATTGAACTTTGCAATTCATTTTTAATATTATTCTCTGTTAGAAGGTGTAGAGTCAACTTCCAAGACCCCAGACCAAATCTAGGAGTTGTTACATTTCCAAAATATACTTCTACCACCTTATTGTCTGCATAGGTTTCACAGTCTATTACGTTTCAAAGGTAATCATGGAGAACAGAACAAAAAATGAATTCTTGAGGAAAACTTCCCCGTAAAAGGTATGCCCATCACTTCCCAAATATCATGCACCAGCATCTAGTCTTCCTGCAGTTGTGTGCTTTTTTTTTTTGAGTAATACCGTATTACTAAAATATTTTCCCATCATGGCTCCTCTATCAGTGATTTTTACCACACAGTGGAATTCTCCCCTGATCTGGACTCCTCTTCTAGTAATAAATAGAAAAGGCTGAATGGATTTAAACAGTCTTACTCGCTGAAGCTTCGATGGGGGGGGGGTAACATAAATATTCACTAATACAGTATGAACTGTATTCCCATGTATGTGACATCCAGTAATAAAGCCCTCCCTGGGAAAATATGTATCAGTTTAGTTATGAACAAGTTGGGATTATTACAAAGGATATCTACTCCTGAACAGGGGGCTTTCCCCGGTGACCAGAATGAAGGTCCCCAAACCATGCTTTTTGGGCTTGTACACTCTCATACCTCATATGCATTCTAGTGTCTTGCAAAAATACTAAATCCATCTGAGAGTGAATACATTTAGAAAAAGTTACCATTTTATGTTTCACATTTTTGATACTATTTGTATTACATGATGCCAGGTTTAGATCAGAGAAAAGAAACACACCTTTAGGCAGTTCAAGGAGTCACAGAGGGAAGGGGATAGTGAACACTACAAGGAGACGCTCAAGGAGCCTGGAAAGGCTATCAGGTTAGCAAAAGCCCAAACAGAGGAAAAAATAGTGCTGGGAATCAAGTAGGGGGGCAAAACCTTTTTTAAATACATCAACAAAAAAGGAAGAGCAAAGGGGGGGATGGTCAGAATGTCAACAAGCAATGCTCAGATAGTGGAAAAAGATGAAGACAAAGCTGAAGCACTCAATGCATTCTTTTGCTCAGTCTTCACAAATGAGCAGAACAGTAGCTGTCTGGCACTAAGCAGAACAGAGCATCATGCATGGGAGGCAGACACAAGCCCCTTCACAAGGGAAAGGATGCTGAAAGAACTACAAAAACTGAGGACAGACAAAGCCATGGGACTGGATGGAATTCACCCAAGAATACTGACAGAGCTTCGAGAAGAATAGTATCAAAAATGTGAAGTACTCTACCCCCTCACTGCCCTGCTAAACCGCTCCCTTGCGCTAGGTCAGTTCCCCTCCATGTGGAAAACTGCCCTCATCACTCCTATCCTGGAGAGTGGTGATCGAACCCAGCCTGATAATTATCATCCCATCTCAATTCTACCCCCTCTCTCCAAGGTTCTTGAAACAATAGTCGCCACCCAAGTCATAGACTACCTTGTTCAATGCAATCTCCTCTGCCCCAAACAGCACAGTTTCCATAAAACCCATAGCACCACAACTGTGCTTTTGGAATATACCAACACCATCCATGTGACCCTGGATGCAGGCCAGATTGCTGGTGCTGTCTATATAGACCTTTCCAAAACATTTGACACCATCCACCACTCTCTTCTCCTAACCTCGCTGACCCAGACAGGTTTCTCATAGGATACCACCACTTGGTTCTCAAACTACCTGTCTGACAGAACCCAGAGAGTCAGACTAACACAAACCTTGTAGTCCCTCCTCAGAGTTACATCTGTGGTCCCCCAAGGGTCAATCCTTGGTCCCCTAATTTTCACTGTATTCCTTAACTCCCTGCCCAAGGCCTGTTCTGGGAGTCTTCTGTTATACGCAGATGATGCGGTCTTATTCAGCACCCACACCAACCCTGCCTCTCTCCAAGTAGCCCTCCAAAGGTCGTTTAATGAGGCTGAATCCTAGTTTGCTGACTACAGGCTTGTCCTAAACTATAAAAAAAAAGTCCTTACTGTCTGCCTATGCCCAAAACAAGTTCAGTAGCCACCCCCTGCTCATCCGTAACTCCCAAAATGAGACCCTGGAACAGGTTTCTACCTTTAAATATTTAGGGGTTACCCTAGACTCTGGGCTAACCTACCACGAGCACATCTGCTGGCTTAGTATGGCTGTAAATGAGAGCATTGGTCTGCTCCACCGCTACAAGCACTATCTCACCCCAGAAGCCCTATAGCTAGCAGTCTCCTCCTCCATCCTGTCACTCATTGACTATGGGATTATTTTCTATGGTGCTGCCGACAACATCTCCCTCAACAAAATTAGGGATTCCCTGAATAAAACCTGTAGACTGGCCACAGGATGTAACTGGCTCATGCACACCTGTACGCTTTATACCAGTACAAACGGGCTTAATTTTGATGATCGCCTAAAATACCAGACCTGTCTTCTTGCCAAGAAAATCATGGCTGGCCTTATGCCCCTGGTTCTTGTGGCACTGCTACCCCCCCATCTGCACCAGGCTCATGCGTCATTCTGAGAAAATGCCCTACCAGGTTCCTCGCTGTAAAACCTCCATGGGGCAAAGAACCTTCAGGTACTGCACCCCCAGTTTGCAGAATTCACTGCCCAAACCAGTCCTCCTGGCTCCTACCCTGGGTCTGTTCAAATCCCTTCTCCATAGCAACATGTTGCGTGACTCCACCTGTGACTGTACCTGACCTACACATGACCTAAAAACTGTGCCATGACAATGGACCCTCTTGGTCCTGCCACTAGAGTGCCAGTCCCTGGCGTTAGTCTTACCCTAGCCTCAGACTAGCTGGCATTCACTGGACTGCGCTGCTTGCACAAGCCAGTCATAAAATACCTAACTGCAGCAACTGCTGTACTGTATGATTACCCCTGTAAATACTGTATAATGTATATACTGAATTGTCTATGACCATTGTAATTATCCTGTACCACATCTAACTGTTGTACTATACTCTGTATCAGTTGTAAGGTGTGAAATCTCCCACAACACTATTTATACTGTAATGTCTGACACTGCATGCCCTGTATTGTTTTCTATGACGTGGAGCCTTTGTAAAGGAGTCTCTGACTCAAAAGTATTAATTCTTATTGTTTTCAATAAATAAATAAAATAAGAAATAGCTGCACTATTAGCTGAGCTATACAATGAATCTCTGGAAAGTCGCAAGGTGCCATATGGCTGGAAGAGGGCTACTGTGGTACCCTTGCATAAAAGTGGCAGCAGGGAGGAGGCAGGAAATTACCACCTGGTTGGCTTGACCTCAGTGGTGGGTAAAATCATGGAGACACTCCTTTTTAGAAAGAATAGCAGACTTTCTAAAAGAGGCAGGAAAATGCAACCCCAAACAACACAGATTTATCGTGGGTAGCTCATGTCACACTAACCTGACTGAATTCTTTGATTGGGTGACCAAAGCAGTGGACCGGGGAAGGGAGTAGACATGGTGTACATGGACTTCAGCAAGGCCTTTGACACCATCCCACGCAGGAGCTGATCAATAAATTTGAACACACAGGTGTCGGTCATGAGATAGTAAGCTGGGTAGTGCACTGGTTGCAGGATAGAACTCAGAAAGTCACAGTAAACAGCGTCATGTCCAAAGAGGGTGTTGTGACCAGCAGAGTCCCTCAGGGATCGGTGTTGGATCCAGTCCTCTTCAATATATTCATCAGCAACATTGCTGATGGTGTTGATGGTAAATTCTGCCTGTTCGCAGATGATACAAAACTATGTATTAGGGTGGACAATCAGAAGGGAGCCTCCAGTGTGAAGGAGGATCTCAAGAAACTTGAACAGTGGTTCAACGAGTGACAAATTAGATTTAATGCTAAAAATGCAAAGTGATGCACCTGGGGAAACAGAACTCAATATTTCCTAAATGGGCATTGACTTGAAGAGACCAGGACTGAATGGGACTTAGGTGTAATCATTTTGTAAGACCTTAAAGCAGGGAATCGATGTAAAAAAGTGGCACAAAAAGCAAGCAGTATCCTTGTATACATAGGCAGGGGAATAACTAGTAGGAAACAAGAAGTGATCATGCCACTGTATAGATCCCTGGTGAGGCCACACCTGGAGTACTGCATCCAGTTCTGGAAGCCCCACTTGAAGAAGGACATAGAGCACTTGGAATCAATTCAGAGAAGGGCCATAAAGATAGTGCAGTGCCTCCATCACAAGCCATATGAGTCAAGACTCCAAGACCTAAACTTGTACTCCCTGAAACAGAGGAGGGACAGAGGGCAATGATTAAAACATTCAAATTCATCAAGGATATAAACACTGTTCAGGTAGACAAACTCTTCCATGCAAATGAAGACGCACACACAAGAGGGCACAACCTATGCCTGAGAAGGGGAATGTTCAGAGGCAATATCAGGAACTACTTTTTTTGTGGAGATGGTGATAGACACATTTAACAGCCTGCACCCAGAGGTGGTTGTAGCAAAGACAGCGAATGCATTTAAACATGCATGTGACCGGCACTATGGTATAAACAAAACCAGCAACATATAAGGAAGGGGGGTTAGGTTCATGGGCAGACTAGATGGGCCACTCAGACTCCATCTGCCATCAAATTCTTATGTTCTCATGTAAACCAAACTGCTGTTTATCTGCCATCCCAATGATTAGAAAGAAAAAGAAAGTCCAAAGTCTCATTATGACTTTTTAGAGCTTTCCTGAATGTTTCCAGATCTGGTTCTGGTTTTCTTTTTTTAAGAAGACTATGATTCTGCCATTGTATCTTCCATCTCTGAGGATGGATCAGGTTGATAAGAGATAATAGAAGAGGTGTCTGAATCTTCTTCTGTACCCCACCCCCATTTACGATTGTGCTGTAGAGCTTCAAATGTATTCATTAATGGGATTTCCTCTTTCCTGATTGCTTCTGATTTTGGTTAGCCTCTCGTTCTCCTTTTCCTTGTCACTATAAGGAGCTTTTTTTGTGACTGGTGTCGAAAGTGGGGGCATTTTAATGCCTTCTGAACCTCCCTTTTCTGGGGATGGAATATTTTCCTGTGAATTCTTTGGTTGCTCATTACCAGCTACCTCCTCCCTTCTTGCTACTTCAATTACTGGGTTAAAGACTTTTTCTGGTATAGCTGTCTGGGGTTCTAAAAGATTCCAGTACTGTAGGAGATGTTGTCAGGGGATCTTCCCTTGATGTACTTCCTGTTGCAGCTTGACTGTAGGGAGACTCTTTTTCTTATGACCTACTTTCTGTGTCTGTGAGATGTACACCTTCAGTTCTTGTTTTGTGGGATCATCCTTACTAAGAGATGCCCAAGGACAATCTCTAAAACACTGGTCTGTTTCTTCACAGAGGTTACTGTTTGGACAATGTAAACTAACATAACCCACATCTGAACACAGACTACGTTTAAATTTGTGACATGCTGTACTGAGTTGTAGTCTGGAGCTGCACCAATAACAGGCCTTTGGTTGGCCATGGTAAAAATTACCCCTTATTCCTTGCCCAGATAGAAACTATTGGATAAGTGCAATACTGCTGCAGTAGATTAGGGCAACTGGACCTGTGCCTTCCAGCCTCCAGTCCATATAATTTCTGAGTCAATTGTAGGATCTGGGGAGCCCAACACTGTGCACCATTGCTTCAACCAATATGGGATGTCTAGGACACTTACTCCCTCATTTTTAAATAGGGCCATTATGGTTCTGAAGGCAGGTTTTGTCAGTGTGATCTCTGTAGAAGGAGCCCAAAGCAGTGACAAGTTCAGTTTTTGGTAACATTGCCAAAACCTGTCTAAACCTAATGTAGATTTAAAGCTGACATCAAAGATCAAGTCACCTGCTGCATGGGTCTCTGTGTAGATATGTCTGGCAAAGAAACCCATACTCTCTTTAAGGAGCTTACATGAGTACAAACACCTAGTCTGGAGGTTCTTCTGTCCCTTTCCTATACTTTAATCATATGGCAGTCCTCCATTTTGCAGGTTCTGTAGGAGGTCTAAAGAGGTCTCTGAACAGTCTCTGCCCTTGCTGTCTATGTTTTCTTTCTCCTGCATTTCCTCCATAAATTCAATCCTTGGATTATCCCACTTTTACTCCCCCCAGATCAGGGGGGAGTGGCCATAGGCCCAGCCCCTTGTGGAAGATTGGTAGAAAAGCAAAAACCAGTAAAACTCCAGAACTGCAAAAAAAAAAAAAAAAGCGATTAATCAAAACTAGCCATACAGCCACATAAAAGCCAACCACAGGTGTGCTTAGAACTCTGATCATTTCACACAGTGTGCGTCATCAGAGGGACTACTGATTACTTTTTAACCTAGCACACTCCTCCGCAGTTAAGCTGTTTTGTCTTTTGTCCTTGTAGAAGGTTGCTTTGTCTTGCTCCACTCGTGCAATCAGAAGCTTCAGTAGCTTCCCCTTCTATGATATTTATACCAAAATCTGTAGGTGCCAGCCTCTCTCCTTGTGAAGTCTCTTTATTGTCTTTATTTTGTGTAGGCTCCTTTTGTGTGTCCTCAATTTTCCCATGATCCCCGTTTCCATATCCATCTCTAATCAGGGCCAGATTAAGGCAACCTGGGACTCAGGCCCAAGAGAAATCTGCCGCCCCCACATCGCAACGTGCCTCTTTGCTGCAAAGGGACCCTGTCACAGACTCTAAGGCACCTTGGGAATCTATTTACATACAAACTGTATCCCAAGGTAGGATACAGTTTGTATATAAAGAGCTGCAGGCAACACTGTACAAATTAGAATTCCTACTGTTTTGTTCCCCCCTTTCTAAATCATATTAGCGACACTGCAGCATCATTCCCTCCTCTTCCTTTTCCCCCTGAGTGTTACATACGGTTTGGTTTTGGTCTAATAATCTACACTGCACCCTCGATTATCAGCCTATTTTCATACAAGCAAAACTGGGTGAATAATGAAGGGTGCATGATAGTAAGAGGCACTAGAATAGCCAACATTTTGTACAAACAACTTTTGGCAGATAATCGAGGGATCACTGTATGTGGGAGGCTACTCTCAGCATACATGATTGCCACCTTTCTCATGTTACATGACTTAGTGCAACTACAGTCTTACTTCTTGATACAGCCCCACCCATAAAACCACGTAGGGAAGAGGCTGCAGTACAATAGGTAGGCTCGTAATGGTTTGGGTTAGCAGTGGCCTTCATATACTGTACTATTTGTTTATTTTGCAGGCAATTGCACACAATAGGGGGAGGGGGTAGTTACAATTGCCTGCAAAGTAAACTAATATTATCTACAGGCCACTGCTGCCACAGACGGCATCGTAAGCCTATCTATAGCGCTGTAGCCTATTCACTGCTTTGTGTCATTAAAATGTGGTTTTGAGGGTAAAGTTTGGGCTTAGCCATATCGTTTGTGAATTGCAGTATAGCATTATTCAGGGACTTAGAAAATTCTGTCCCTTTTTTCATTTTATTTGTAACTTTTATGATAATTTTTGTGACACTCATCACCCCGACCCGAACTCTACCTGGACCCCACTATTAATTTTCCCTGAGAGGAAAATTGCATTTAACAATGATAATCCATTTACAGTCCAGGAGTGTCAAAATTAAGTAATACATTAGGCAATATAGCTTAGTGGCTAGATCCTCAAATCAAGAACCTGGAAAACATGTAGACTCAGAACACTTGGGTTTGTGAATCACTACCTCTACCTGAATACTATGTGACCCAGGGTCAGGACAAGTGACATAGCATTCCTGTGCTAATGAGAGGCACCTGGAACTTAGAACAGGTTCTCCAATAGGCAGGCTCTTCCAGGCCTCTGATCCTTCTGATACGAATGATAGAGACCCACTCAAATGCATAAAATGAGGTACGTAGCGGACAAACTACTGCAGGGGGACCATTTAAGATTTGTGCCAGTCATTCTCCATATCAGGAACATCAGTCAGGGAGCAGGTATTTTTCTAGCTACTTCTCCCTACATGGGATACCAGAGGGTTGGGAGACAAAGCAAAGGAAATATATCTGCTTACATGTTAAAGGTCAGCCTGGCCTGGACCTCCTGAGCTGTCAGCAATATTTAACACCTAATCAGGGAGATGAGAGTCTCATCACAGTTCAGCGCCTACCTTGCTCTGATTACTTAGCATCTGAGTCCTTTATGAAAAACTGAAGCTGAGGCAGAAAGAAAAGAGTATGTAGTACGTATATTTTGGGGATAGCTGGGGAACCCCTGGCAGGCAGGGGCTTTAGATCCAGGCCTATGTTGCCTATACTTTAATCTGGCCCTGGTCGGCAGTGTCCTGACATGCTTTTGATCCATCATTTGATCACAATCACAGATCACTACCTGATGACAAGTGCTTACTTTCAGCACATTTCACCTCTTCTTCTGCAGTCATGGTGAGCAAAAAATGCTTTTTTTCTTCCTGTATCTATCTTTCTAGATGTTTTTCCTTTCAGGGGTGCTGACAGCATGGGTGCTCAGGTGCTCAAGCACCCACAAAGTTAAACTGGGCACCTGCAACAACTGGACCTTTTATATTCTCAGAGAATATGAATGGCCCAGTTTTAATTAATTTCATTCTACAACAGTAACAAGACTGCCAAGACCTACTTCAGGCCCATATCTTTGGGGTTGGGAGGTTTGGACAACCCCCCCACAAGATGTCCAAAGTTCTGTTTTATTCTGTCTTTTATGGGGTTTTTTAAGAAGGCAGTGGTGTGACTTGAAGAGCAGGAAGGGCACTTAGATACAGGAAGTAGTCGGGCGGTCTTTGGCAGATAGGAGGATGGAGCAGCCTATGACATTGACAAGCACGGTGACTAAGTGATGCAGAGTCACTGTATGAATTTAAGTGGGTCTCCTCATGCCAGAGTGCTGCCACTGATTCAGCCACAAGTTGTTTTCTGCTGCTGAGGAGAAAGACCCTTTGTCAGCACTGAGTGACCCGTTCAAGGTTCAGAGTGGGGGAGCATCATGGTCGGGCAGTCTGGCTGTTGTCTGCTGGCTTTTTGGAGGTCCCAGTCCACTGATTATTGAGCCAAGTTGGTGGAAAATTATAGTTACTGGTGATCTGTTCTCCACTATCGCCACCTTGGCCTAGTGTCTGTGCAGGCCCACAATACTAGAGGCTTTATTTAAAAAAAATGTAAAAGACTGCTTGGCATATAATTAGGATTTTACTAGTGAAGAACACCTTCAAGTGAGAGAAAAGTGAGAGCGCAAGTTGAAAAAATGGGAATTTATACAATATTATTCTTAATGCCAATGGCAAAGCCCATAAGTTTTGTGAGGGTTGCACTGTTAAAACCAAGTGTTGTAAACTGAGATTATAAAAAGCGCAGCTGAAACTGAGTGCTTAGAGACAAGGGGGTTGATATGTTTCCTTAGCTCACTTAAGTAACATCAAGGTGCCTGTATATGTTATTAATACTAGATTGCTTTTTTGAGGGGCACAGACAGGCGTTCATTTGTATACAAACCCTGTGTTTCAGATAAGGAGCTATAGTATGAGCTTGGCACAAGAATGTTTGTCAGTGTTGAGTGCAGACACTTCTCTTGGGCTAAGTCCATTGGAAACTATGCATGCCATTGCTAACATATTGTTTGAAACAAGCATTCATTACTTATTACTGGGGGTGTCGAGCACATCTATCTCGTTGGCACTGATCTGCAGTGGAGTAGTGGTGGTAGTGCATACACATTCTAAAATGTGTCAAAATACCTCCCAAAATGCACCACAAAGTATGAAAAATCCTATAGTTTATGGGGCCTAAGTGGCCCCCAGGTCCCCGGCCTTTTATAATTGGCCTGAGCAACCACAACATTTTTCAAATGTTGGCACCTATGCTTCCTTTCCTCTCATGCTACTATAGCAGCTAGACTCTCAGTTTGCAGCCTTGTGGACTGTTTTGTTTCAGACTATATTTCTACAAGAACCTCCGTGCCAAATTCAACAGAATGAGCCACAGGCAACAGGCAGAAACTGTTGTTTTATTTCCACTCCTAAATCAGTTTCCTTCTCCGCCAAGGCTTTCTCAGTACTCCGGGTGGGGACGGAAACATTCTCCATCACCCATGCTGCCATTTCCCTCTTCTCTTCATGATCCTTTGTCCTCCCACTGGAAATGAGCAGTGCTTCCCACAAGAAGAGTAGGGAGTTTTTTATTCAAACTCAAAACATATAGGGTGGGATATTCAAAGGTGTTGCGCATGGCGCAACAGGTTTGTGGTGCCATGTGCAACCCACCAATGTGCCCTGGCATGATATTCAATAGGTGGGTTGCACTGCGCAACTCCCAATGCACCGGGGCACACCTGTAATGTATGCTGTGCAAGTGCAGGGGGCGTGACCATGCATATGCGGCACATCCCGATATTCAGCCTGGGATGTGCAGTGCATGTCGGACACAACCTTGCACCACTCAGGGGGGACAATGTTGCACCTGACAAACAGGGTACAAGTTGGGGACACACTGCAGGTGGGCTGCCGATGCTGGGCACATGGCTATGCTGCCTGCCATGGGTGGCCACCCAACCTCCCAAAACACCGACCCCATGTCCCCTGCCCAGGGAGTGCTGTGGCCCCCTGACTCATCACTCAATCATGGTCTTCTGTAAAGGAATGCCCTGGTGGTCCAGTGGACCATACCCCATCGCCTGATCACGGGCACATGTGTAACGTCTCCCTGGTGGTCCAGTGGACCTATCCCCAGAGCCTGATCACGGGCATGTAAAGAAGCAATCCCTGGTGGTCCAGTGGACTGATCACCTTCGCCCGCTCGTGAGCATTCATCAAACCCCTGGTGGTCCAGTGGTACCTCCCTCACCCGCCCAAGTAGTCCCCACCATCCTGCACCCTCTCAGTCAGCAGTGGGTGGCAGCTCCCTGCCCGCATGCTGCCCTGCTGCCTGTCGACTGACAGCTACAGTAGGACTGTGCCTATTGTTCCACTCGTGGGCCAATGGGCATGCAGCCCATACTATTACACAGTCCCAACCTGTGAATGAACGTTCGTGTCACTAGTCATGACTTGTCCTGTAGCATTATGGGTTACATGCCCATTGGCCCATGTAGTGACCAACAGGTACAACCCTCATTGCACTGTCAGTCGGGCGGACAGCCAGGGCAGCATCTGGTGGGGAGCTGCCGCCGCTGACTGAGGGGTGCAGGTGGTGGGTACCACGTGGGTGGGGAGGGGGTACCACTGTACCACCAAGGGTTTTGACAAATGCCCATGAGCGGCGAGGGTGATCGGCTCATGGACCACCAGATTAGGACTTTACATGCCCAAGGATCGGGTAAGGAATGTGGTCCACTTGGCAGCAGGGAGTATTCCAGTTCATGCCCGCAATCGGGTGATGGGGTTCAGTCCACTGGACCACCAGGGCTTCTCCTTTCACATGCCCGCAATTGGAAGAAGGGGTGCAAAGCCCGCTGAGGGGCAGGGGGTTGTCGGTCCCGACAGCTGCAGCCTGGCAGGGCGCCATGTGCAAGTCACCGGAGAGCAGCACACCACATGCAAATGGGGCCATAATGACATGCAAATGGCCCCATTTGTTCTTTGCATACATAATGGCCTCATTTACATGCTCACGGCTGAATATCGCTGTTGCTGTGCCTAACGCAACTGCACTTGTGCTGGCACAGCCCCCTGCTCCCCTGCTGCCACTTGCGCTGGTGCAGTGCCACTGCACCGTGTGCAGTGCATGCACTCTCAGTGCCATATTCAACAGTGCTGAGCAATGGTGCAGCACCGTTGAATATTGCCTGGTCCATGCCCTGGCTCTTCCCAGTTGTGCTGTGCCCAGGCTTGCGCCCCCACCTGGCGCAGTCTGAATATCTAGCCCATTATATACAGAAATCCTAAAAGAAACCATAAGAGCCAATTTGTTAAACACAAAACATCTATACCTCCAAAGGAAAATCATAACCCATTGAAATCTGAATCAATTCCCACTGTTCCCCATCCAATACTTAATACATGCACCCCTGTTAAACCTTATAAAACTGGACAGGCACGAAAAAAAGAAAAATACTATGTGAAAAAACAAAATATGTATATATATATATATATATATATATATAGAAACATAACCAAAGGAAAAAATGTGTGCATAAAGAAACCAGAAAAATAAAATTAAAGAAAAAAGAAATAAAGAAATAAAAAGAAAACAGAAATACAGTAATACAAACATTGGCATCACATACCACATACATCATTTGGTACATATAATAAGTCTGTACCCTATATTCCACTCCTATTGAAAATCAAACATAGGGCAAGAAAAACAAAAAGAAAAACTTCTCTGATACATACCAATGAAGGCAGGTGAGAGCCACTTCAAAGCATCCTTGTGCTCTTATGTTTTATGTATGAAACCCAAGTGGTATAAGACCTCTCAGATCCGTAACCATATAGAACAAAGGAAAAAAGGGAAGAAAAACAATTATTTACAATCCTTGTACACCTAGTACACCCACATCTTTTCATCCCATCATAAAAGGAAATTATTAACCTCAAACCTTCTGAATATTAATACCAATGGGAAAGTAAAAACTTCTACTAAGTAAGAAAAATAAATTAGCAAGAGAAAACCCCCATTCATAGCACACCCCACTGCTGTTTTATAATAATACCCCAAAATCAATCTAACCATTGAAAAAGGTTCCAATACCCTCTCCAGAGTCTAGATCCCAGTACCTCTGCCTCATAGGTTTTAATAACCAAAAGCTCTTTATGTATTATAAAAAACAGTTCCAATGGAGAAAGAAGCTGCTGTTGTAATACTGTACTAGCCAACATCTAGCCTGCCGAATCCAAAACAATAAGCAAGCCATTACTACTCTAATACTGCTCCCATGAAAGGATTCCCAGGCCGTGGTTATATGCCCTCTATATAATAAGGAAGGGGTCTCTTTCAAGAACAACACATCCTTCCAGCTCTCTGCTAACACCGACCAAAATTCCAATATATATGGACAATCAAAATGTGAATAATTCGATCCATAGTTTATGTAATTCCAGAACACTGGTCTCTAGGACAGTTCCTTTCTCCTATCTCTTTATGTTTCTGGTTCCCTTTAACATTCACCCTCCCATGAACCGCCAACCAAACCACATCCTTCATTTTTTGGGGTTGCGGGAATACATTAAAAATAAGCCTACAGTATATATTCTTGTTCTAAGGTCATTAAATCTTTAAAAGGAACAACTAAGAAATGGTCATGTAAAACCTTATATACGTATTTCCGAGAAAAAGTTACCACTTCATGGACCGTAGTCCTCCATTTCTTAATATAATCAAAACAATATGACCATGAAGGATATCATTTCTGTACATGTTTATTTTTATGGCTAAACCTCTTTAAACACCATTGATCTAAAATCTCTTTTAAGGATGGGCTAGTGCACAATACCCAGAAATTTCTTTTCCTGTAATTGTTTGCATATAGAAATATACTCCAAAAGAAAACAATTGGATTTAACATCTCCATGCCACCTTTTTTTCTCTGACAAATACATCATATTCCATCGAACTGGGTTCTACCTACTACCCCCAAACAAGAGAAAATCCAATATAATAATTAAGCAATAAGACACAATGGGGTGTGCATTAGACAGTTCTAACTCACAGCTAGGGGGGTAGTGAGGCACCAGGCGGCAGGCTGAGTACGTCCAGTCCCCTAGCCATGTGTTAGAACTGTCAAATGCACATCCTCAGAGTGGCTTATTGCACTTATAAAATGGATCTGTGTATTCTAAATGGGGTTCCTAGATTTAGCCATGCATTAAACGGATCCATGACTGTCAGTCGACAAATTATTTGTCGACCGACATTACAGCGACTTGCAGTCAGCATGAAGGGAGTCAGAAGACATGAGTGTTTTCTTTGGGGGGGCTTTGCCCCCCAACCCCCCCTTGTGGGGGGCTCTGCCCCTCACATCCCCCACTACCAAAATAACCAACTCCGAGTCGGAGTGGTTTCGGGGAGGGGGTGCAATACCCCTAAAAGACAGTGGCAGGGTCCCACGCTGACACTACAGTGCCCTGGCACTGTTGTCGCTGTAGTGTCAGTTGCCGTGGAATTGTCGAGGAAACATCTGCATACCGCGTTAGACACTTCTAACACATGGCTAACAACCAATCAAATTGCTTGAAATCCTTTGCCCATTTTATAAAGCTGTTTCCAACCTTTTCAGCACTGGATATACATAACTGAAAATAAAAAACATGAACCAAAAAGGTTTTAATTAGATAAACCCTCTTTTGTTTACCCATTTACCCTCTGACTCCCCTTTATTAATCTGGATCTCCCAATTATAATCAGCAGGATCTCTGAGGCCAAAGAACACCCCTAAAATCTTACAAGGCTTTGTTTCAAACACCATATTAGCTATTTGAAAATCCTGAGGTATGTGTTCTGAAACAGAAACACAAACACTCTTGTGTAAATTTACCTGGGCTCCAATACTTTGTGAAAGAGAAATAAACAGATTACATGCTTTTTCGCCCGAAGAAATGTCACCAACCACCAATATCACATCATCTGCATAGGCTAATGTTTTTATTTTGGGGGGGGGGGAGAAGTATAGTTCATATCATGAATTTTAGGTGATGCCAACAAAATCCGCAGTAAAGGATCTAATACTAAAATATAAAACACAGGACTCAGGGGGCAGAGTTGGGTGGTAACGAATTACAAGTACTGCGTTACTGTAGTTAGATTACAGTGACGAGTAACGTGTAACTGTAACTGATTACTTATAGGAAAATGTAATACTGTGTAGTTACTTATTACATATTCCTACAAGTAATGTGTTACTTGTAATGCAGTTTCCATATTACTTGGCCACAGCAACAGAAAGGAAGAAGAAGAGCTGGAGGAGGATATCTCCGTGTCAAGTGTCAATGTGATTTAATTCAGGCTTTGTTGTTCCGGGCCCCTCTCCCTTTGATATTCCCCACAGGGTGCCGGCACCACCAGTCAGACAACTGTTAGTAGTTCAAAATTTACAGCTCACATAAAAACAAAGTGAGAAACCAAATGCTGCTGTCATGCCCCGATCAGCCTTTTGCTAACCTAGCTGATAACTTAAATGAAGACGAGAGACAGATGCAGCAAAGGCATGATAGTCAGGGATGGGACTGCCTGGTCTATACCAAGATAATTAGCTTAGTCCTTTTTAAGATCATTGGTCAGGGTTTGGGGGGGGGATGAGCACTGGAAGTGGGCTCTTCAGTTAATTATTCACCTAATTAATGTGAGGTGCTGCCAGTTCCCTTTGTATTTTGTGCCATTTTGTGATCCTTCCCTTGCCTTCCATTTCTGTGAGCCATGCATTGACCCAGAATAGAAGAACAGAGGACTCAGAGGTACCATACCAGAAGCTGCTTGTCCGACCGGTTGTACAGTATGTTTAGTTTTAGTTTAGTTTATTGTTCTAGGAATTACTACCTTTGAGCCAGAGGCTCTTTTACAAAGGTTCCACGTCAATTAGGTACAGTACAAAAGGTTACATAGATAACACAACAATTTGTGTTGTGTCAAGAGCAAGAAAACATATACAAATACATATCAAATCACTTGTGCAAAGGACATGAGATATCAATAATCACATTATTATTACAAGAAAGAGGTCATGCCAGATTAGGAGAAACAAATAGAGAAAAGTCCAGAACAGAGAGGTTAAGTGAAAGGTGTGGGAGCAGACAATAGCAGGAGAAAAGGTTTCCCAAACATGTCTTTGTCAAATAATGGAACAGGGTGGGCAGTGAGAAAATAGGAGGTTTATCAGGGCAGTCACAGGAGCTGGAGGTGGCAAGGTGAGAGAAAAGCCTTGATTTGAAAATACCTAGAGAGGTGGAGGCAGTAATATGAGTGCTGAGGGCATTTAGCCAGCTGGGGGCACGATAGGCAAATGATCTTTGTCCCTGAGAAGTCCGGCATCGGGGACTTGGAGAGGCTGGTGTTCTGATCTTCTGGTAAAACGGGTGCTAGCGCTCGGGCATAACAGGTCTTGGATACAGGGTGGAGTGAGGCCCAGAGTGGATTTTTTCGCCATCAGGCAGGTAAGGTACTTTATCCAGTTTGAGAGTTGCAACCAACCTGAGTCAGCATAGAGTTCACATGTGTGGGTATGTGGCTGACTCAGTGGCGGTGACGGACGGACTGGAGTCTGAATGAAGAAGCTCCCAGGGCAATAAAAAAACAAACGGTAAGTGTGGACAAGACGGGACGACACTGAAAATTAATTGCACAAATTAGTGCACTCCAGCATAACATCAGAATAAGTAATGTGATGTTGTCTCAGACTCTGATGCAGAGGTTCCGGAGTCTGCTACTGGGAGTCAAGTCTGTGGGCTGGAGTGGTGCTGCATGAAAGGGTAGCTAGCTATTTAAGTTAACCCTAAGTTCAGGAGAGATCCAGGCACACGACACGTCAAAGACAATAACAGAATCGGACTAAGAATCAGACTACGCTTTTTCATCAGAATGCATGCATTTATTCACATTGACCTGGGCTCTCAGCCCAAACCCCAGTACTTCGGTGGTGGCTGCCTTCACTGATGCGACTGATGCTTTGTGTGTTGCATGCCTGAATCTCTTCTGTCTCTGATGCAGCATCGTCCTGTTGGTGTATGTGGCAGTAGGACTGGAGTTCTGGCAAAAATGGCTGAGGTAGGTAGGGTAGCCAGTGAAGTCTGAGTGCAGTGGTTGTCAGAGAGGAAAGCATTCCAGTTTAAAAGAATGAATAGTTCATCTATGTGCACCTGGGTAAAAAAAATATATATATAATACTGTCTCCTACAGTTAATTTCGGGATGGGGTCCTTAGAGTGCAGTGTGATCTTCTGCAAACAAAATGTCTAAATATTATTTTGCTCTGGTAGGTTTTATTAATATAAATACAGTAAATTAATAGCCACCCCATGAAGTCAAGGTTACAATTCTGGAAATGGGAGTTTACCCTGAACGAAAAAAAAAATAAGTTGGATCTGTGCAGGAGGATCCAGGATGTAAAAACAAAATCTGTCCTACAGACAGTCAATGTCAAGAGATATTTGGGGGTGGGGAGCACCATGTCCTTAGAGCCACTCTGTTGTCTGTTTAAAAAAAAAAAAAAACTTCTCTATTTCGCTCGGTGGGAGATTTTAATATAAGCCCAGCCATGCCCAGGACATTTAATGATTAATTGCAACTTTTTTAGTTGTTTCACTCTGTCACACAGTTACACTATCCCCTGATGTAAGTGTGCTTCAGAAAGTTAGCATTGCATGTTGTTAACTTGTTTTAATGTGCTGCTTGATGTTGTAATACTTTTTTTTTTTTAACTTTCTCTTTATACTCTCCCCCCCCCTCGGGCCATCGGCATTCCACTCTTTGGGAGTCGCTTATGCCTTGTAAATCTCTGCTCTCCTACCTGACCATTCCGAGCGGTCTCATCCCCCTCGGAGCCTTGGCTTACCCCCCAGGCGGGGTCAAGGTGGGGCCCGGACACCCCGTCTTCTTCCTGTCTCGTTGGGATGCTGGTTTGGTGTCAGGTAGGAGGCATTGGGGATTGGAGCTAGTGCTCCATCTACCGGAGATGCCACGGCCATTTCTCACTGTTTTTCTGTGCCCTGTGGTGTGTGCCCTGACATCATGGCACCTAGCACCAATGTCCACCACATGGTCACCTTTGTCTGGCTGGGCTTGCTGTACTTCGGGTCTCCACCTGGGGTCAGGCAAGCACCAGACCGTAGTCCCCCCTCCCTCCCGGAGAAGGCGAGCAGTCCCTAGGACACTCGAGTCTTCTCCCCCAGCTGGCCCTCCAGCTGCCCGGGCTCGTTCCTGAACCCGGATCGCTGGCATCACAAACAGTAGCGCTACCGCTGTGCCAGCAGACCAGCTTTGATGTTGTAATACTTTTAATTGTTTGTATTTTCTTGAGTTCACAGATCTTGCTCTTTTTTTTTCTTAGCTGCTGCCAGAGCAAGGGTAATTTTTGCCTCAGAAGTGCATGCTTGTTTGGTCTGTAAGGTGAGAGGGAACTGTGGAGGCAGCTTTAACTTTAGTGAACTGTTCCAGACTCGGTCATCACCTCACATTTGCTGCTTATAAATTAAATAATTGTGTTCAGTGAACACAAGGCAACATGTAAGGTATTCCCAATTGAATGCCCTCTGCAAAAGATGTTGTGGGATGGGTGGCCCTGGGAGGTACTGCTGCTTGTGGTGTGTGTAGAGCATGATGAACTAAATATGTAGCAGGGAAACACCAGAGGGAACAGAAGGAATTTTATTTTCTATTTTCTGTCCTTTTAGACTACTTTGGGTGTTTAATCTGTCTTTTTAGAGGAGCGGCACCTGTAAGGGACACAGGAACAGTATTCACTGCCACCAGGTTACTGGCAAAAATTTGTTTTTTGGTTGTTTACTCTGCCATTTTTTTATTTTTTTATTTAAATCTGCTTTCAGGTCCCAAGGAGTGGCACCATTAGAGGGTGCATGCATGGAATGGTATTCTCTGTTTAGACTGTCTTGCCAGAGTCTTAGCTGATTGAAGCAGTTTCTGTGTTGGAAAAGTGGTGGTTCTTGCTTGGAGTTGGTGTCTTGGTCATTCATTCATTTATTGTTTTGTCTTCAGGATGGTGACCATGACTCGTCATATCTGGCTGGCTGAGTCTGTCAGTTGTAGAGTGGTTGAGTAGTGCTCTGGTTTAGCAAACATTGGCTGTCTGTGTGAAAACTATTCATTAGGCTTGCAGCTGTGGTTGCATATTTTCATAGGCTATAGCAGGCCATGTTTGTAAGTCAGACAATGTTTTTGCTTTGTAGTCCTAGTGTTACATTAATGCTTCCCTTTGTTTCTAAAAGTTAGGGCTCAAGTTTAGGAAGCAGTATAAATAGTGCAGTGGTTTAAGGCTCTGAGCTGCAGATCTGGGTATGAATCCACAGCCCCCACTTGCATAATGTGTGAGCTTGAGCAAGTCATTTAACTCCCTTGTGCTCCCAGATCACACCTGGAAACAAGCTTTGGCTTAATGTGTCTCTCCTGGTTAAAAAAAAATGCTGGATGCCTTGGGAAAGGCAAAGCACAAACATGACATCACAGCTGTAGTAGTGAGTCAGGGGTTGGGAGGACTGCTCACCTAAACGATTGAACTAGGCCCATCACGGTACCACCTTACAACTACAAAACAGAAACAGTATAGTCTAGAGGTTAGAGAAATGACCTGTGAATGAGCTTAGTACATTCAGAAGACCTGGGTTTGAGTTCTGCAAGCTCCACTTGCATTCTGTGCGACTCTGAGCAAGTTACTTAACCACCTCCAGTGCTCCTAGGTCCCCCTTGAAAACAGGAACTTGCGCATAGTGGGCCTTACCTTGTTACCAAAGAATAAAATAAATAAATAAAAACAGATAGAACAAAGCAATAGTTCCTGAGAATATGTTTGAAGCTCCACAAAAGTTGTCCAGTACATTTCCTGTGTAATCTGAATCATCTGTATGGTATTGTACCATCCCTTTTCTTTCCACAGCCAGAGCTACTCTACTCGTCCACCTCGTCCACCACACAACTGAAATGACTGCCAGATATAACATGTCAACAGCGTCAAGCACATCAAAGCATACAGTGTTTGAACTACACTGACATTGGGGAAAGGCACAGTGTAAAATGTTGCAGTTGATTTGTAATAAATAATAGCACCCTTGGATACCATGGCTGTGATTCTGGGAAGGGGAGATTTTTAGTATAAACAAAAAAAAAGAGAGTTAATCACTGCAAGATGTAAAACAAATTAAAAACTCCCCTGCAGTCGGTTTCAGCAGAGATGGGGGTCGGGAGGGTTAGAGTGCAGTGCGTCATCATCATACATTAAGAAGTTTATGCAGCAGCAGCAGTGTGTACACATTAAGATGCCAACTATTTTTTACTTTGCCATATTGCACGGTTGCTTGCATTTCCAGGTAAGCAAGCAATTGAATTAGTAGGGACTGGGAATGAATGTCCCACCTTAGTTTTTCATTGTTATTTATTGGTAGTACTGTTGTGCACTCTTTTTACTTAGCTCAGTTCAAACAACGTTTGCATAAATATATGTCATCATGCTTGTTGTGTTACTTCTAGGGTTTGGTGTGGATCCATCCTCGCCAATTGGTCTCTTTGCTGAATTGCAACTTGGGATTCTAGGACCGGAGACCTGCAGGTGCAGAGAGTCCATAGGAACAGAGTAAAGCCTTACTCATCCAAGGTACTGCACTTCTGCATATTATATATATAATACTCTATTCTATATATTGCAATTGTGGCATCCTGTTTTACTGCACTGTACATGATTGGTCAGTCAGTCCATGTTGCATGCTCTGCTTATCGTGATGGGGCAGCATGACACAACTACAAGGTCATCCGTTGTGTCCCATCCTTTTCCACTGGGTGTCCTCCTCCCTGAATTAAAGGGACACTGTCATTGTCAACCCCCTTAGACCTAAAAAAGACCATATTTTAAAAAAAACACATTTAATGATTGTTCACATATAGAGATTGTTGATGCAGCTGGTAGTTTGAGTCAGATCCTTTTTTCTTTTAAAAAGTGAAAAATTGACTGCTCAGCATACTGGTGATACCACAACAAAACACATTTGGTTTGTTTACATTTCTTGACCAGCTCCTATTGCATCTTTTCTGGACTCAGGAACACCCCCAACATAATCTATCCACTGTTTATGCAGTGGGAGCAGAGGAGGCTATTGTATTATGAGTGGCTGCACTATCTCAGGGTGTTTCTAATATGAACATACAAAAAGGTTAGCAGAAACAGGCCTTGTGGTCTACGAAGTCTGCTCGATTGTGCAGCTAGTCCCGCAGCTTGCAGCTGCCCCACCTACTCCTCCCCTCCTCACAAATATGATCCCTCACACCCTGTCCCAGCCCCTCTTAAAACCATCTACCATGCTATAGGCTACCGCCTCCTCTGGAAGAGTATTCCACTTTACCACCACCCTCTCAGTGAAATAATGTCTCCTGACTTCCCTCCTGAATCTTCCCCCCTCCAGTCTCATCTGGTGCCTCCTCGTGACCATCCCCCTTCTAATGTGGAAAATCCCTTCTTTACTAGCCTTGTTAATCCCCTTGAAATATTTAATGTTCAGGAAGTATACACTAGAGTAGTTCAGTGATATGAAGCAAAACAAAGCTGGTCATACAGCTATTTATACATTACCATACATGTTGGTTCTAATAAGCAGGAAGGCAGACAAGGCAACTGGCAACATCAATGAATTGGGGAAGTAAGCAATCCTAAAATGTGGCTTTTTCTTACCAAAAAATAATATGGTGCAAAAACAGTTGACAGTGTCTCTTTAAGCACAAGTGCATTATTTAGTGATCTTTTATTATGGCAATGCTAGCACACTAGTATATATCTGTACTATACTTAGTTATATCTGTGCAGGGTGATCCCAACCTGCTGTAAAATCCTATTTGGAAGACAGGTAGCTAAGGCAGTGAGGAATACATTTCATACAGAAGAGAAAATGGTTACTGACACCTTAATTGTTACAGTGCTTGGGAACCCAGGTAAGGATGAGATGCCAGATTCTAGTTATTTGGTTGTTTTTTTTTTGTTGTTGATATTTTAAGCAGACCTATGGGAATAAAAATTGTGTCGGTAGGTAATGCAACAAGGGCAAAAGTTATCCAACAGAGGTGGAAAGGTAGTAATGCAGATAACCATGGTGACTGTGTCCACTAATAACTATTTCCATGTATGATACATGCAACTGAAAAGAAATTGCTGCAAGGTAGAGTTGGGTGTGTTGGATAATTGTTGCTTAGGAACCTGTAAAGTACTGGTGTCAATGTGCCACGAAGCAGTTACAAGTCAGTATTTTGACCTGTAGACAAACATGAGGTATGAATTTGATTTGGCGGCTTAGATCTGGAAACCCGTTCAATAATCTGAATATTCACTGCCCACTCCAGATTACCATTAAATTGTTGATTATTATTATACTGTGTGTGCTATAAGATAACACAATTGCACTGTATGTGAAGCTGCCTGTGAGACACCAAAAGCGATGAAGAAAATGAATTCAGGGGAAAGAGTAGTGATCAAGGAAGTGATGGCTGCTGCTGCTTCTGACGTTGCAACAGAAGCAGCAGGATTTTCTGTTTTTGCATTTAAATGTGGAAAAGTTCGTGGACAGTCTAAGATGTACAGATAGTTTGACAGGATATAGTATTAGCTTCTGTTGAAGCTATTCATTGTACTATCTGTCACTTATGTGAAGTCACTAAGTGCTTGTCTGCTTTACCCCATCTAGAGAAGTGCTATAGAACAAGTGAAATAATACTGTATATTTTTGGAAAACCAAAGGAAATATAAGCTATTAAGTAGATATCAGCTGGCCTGCACAGATATTTCACATTTCATATATCTATCCACATTATGGTTAAGTTGGAGAAAGTGAAACTTGAAAAAATAACTTAAAGAACTCACAAATACGGAGGGTTCAATTTCTCCCAAAAAGCACAGAGTCAAGAGATCAGGTGTTATTTGTTTAATGCTGTCATCTATTTTCACAGAATTGGTAAAACTATAAGTCGCTAAGGAAAATGTTCTTCCAGACAAACAAATTGAGCCCCAGTTTGCTCTCTCGTCGCAGTAGTTTTATAAGATGCATGATGCCTCTATTGAGTCAATGACATCATCATATACACAGCCTCAAATGATAATATTGGTTGAATGGGGTCTAGAATAACCGTATAATTGGTTCTTATTGAAGAGTTTCTCTTCATAACTCTTCTTAATGCAGATGTGACACCAATTTCACACCTGCACAGTAAAAGGATTTGTAGGAAGGCCCAGTAAGGTTATTTTATATATTATTCCGAAGCTCCCATTCAGTCTGCATTATCACTTCGGGGCTGTGTTGCTAAGATGATGTCATCGTGTAGTGATGTATCTGCCATCTTATGGAGGTACTGCGGCGGGGAGCTTAAACTGGAGCCATGGGTTTGTTTACATTACGGAGGAAAAGTTTTTCATTAGCAACTATGGATTTTACCAGTTTTACATGAAAGTGGATGACAGCATCAGGTAGGTAAGCCCCTGATCTAAGGTGCTGTGCTTTTGGGGGGAAATTGAGCAGTCCCTGTTTATGAGTCCTTTAATCAAAATGATAGAAGCCAACCTGGTGCTGCTCAGTGCCATATTTTGCTCACTGAGCAATATTATATTTTACCAGAGCAAAGTTATTTTCATTTGCAGTGTACTTACTGTGGAGTTCATTTCAGTATTGATTATGTTAATATAACTCAGCCACAGTTTGAATAGGAAGGAAGGAATTAAAATTGCCTCTGTTTGTGTGCTATACCTTTTAGAATGTTTACATTGATTGAGGCACAAGTAAAACTGTCAGGAACAGCAGTGAAGAGTTTATATTATACCCACAGTAGGAAAATGCTGTTATTGATGGTGATGCTCATGATTCAGTCTGGTTCCAGAATAACTTGGAGTGGTATAATTAACAAGCATTGTCAATGCCGAATGTTTTTGCTTGTATGTGCTGTTTAGGTATTCGGAAGTGATAGTTCCATGCCTTCCTCCCAAGACATCCACTGTGTCTTCTCCGCTCAGTATTCATAGAAGAGTGGGAGGGGCAAGGGCCACAGCAGTACAGCAATTGCCAAGGGGGTGAAGAGGTGGACAATAGTCCATTCAAAGGCAAAAGAGTCCTGCAGGAGCTCACTAAATTGAAGGTGGACAAAGCGATGGGACCAGATGGCATACGCCCAAGGATATTAAGAGAACTGCGAAGGAAGATAGCAGTACTTCTGGCAGCCATGTTCACTGAGTCATTCAACATGAGTGAACTGGAGGAGGGCATGTGTGGTCCCTCTACACAAGTCCGGCAGCAGGGAGGAGGCAGGGAACAATAGGCCATTCAGCCTCACCTCAGTAGTGGGGAAGATCATGGAGACATTGCTTAAAGAAAGGATAGTGGGGCATCTAGAAGCCTCACGGAGCCCAGGACCACAGACAACATGGATTCACAATGGGGACATCATGTCAGACAAATCTGATTGATTTCTTTGACTGGGTGACAAAGGAAGCGAATAGGGTGGGGCAGTAGACAACGCTTACCTTGATTTCAGCAAAGCCTTTGACACCATCCCATATAGGATACTGATAAACTAGCTGGGTAGGTTGAGCATGGGGGAAAGGGTGGTAAACTGGGTTAGAAACTGGCTAACAGATGGGAGGCAGAGAGTGGTGGTAAACAGTGTGCAGTCTAGGGAGAGGGGGTGACCAGTGGGGTGCTGCAGGGATCGGTCCTGGGTCAAGTCCTGTTCAATGTCATTAGTAACATTGCAGAACGTTTGAAAGGAATTTTTTCACCAAATTTTCAACATAGCCATTTTAAGACCTCTGCTCATGAACAGTGTCACTGTGATTTTTTTAATCTGTCCCAAACATTGATTACGCACACCGAATGCGCCATTGTGCACTACATGCACGGAAACACATTTTGGGTGAGATGTGAAAAATGACAGCTGTACTGCTCATAAGGAGGTGTGGTAAAATGGCAATGTTGAAAATTTGGAGTGCAAATATTAAAAATTTGCGAACTTACTAGCATAGGAACTGTGTAACGCACACTTGTAAAACAGTCATTTTAAGGAAATTTTTCACCAAATTTTCAAAATAGCCATTTAAGACCCTCTGCTCATGAACAGTGTCACTGTGATTTTCTTAATGTGTCCCATACATTGATTTACGCACTGACTGTGCCATTGTGCACTACATAGGCAGAAACATGTTTTGGGCAAGATGTGAAAAATGACAGCTGTACTGCTCATAAGGAGGTGTGGCAAAATGGCAATGTTGAAAATCTGGATTGAAAAATACTGAAAATTCGCGAACTTATGAGCGTGCATAGGATCAGCGCAACAAATGCTCATAAAGCAGTCATTTTTGGGAATTTTTTAACCAAATTTTTAACATAGCCATTTTAACACTTCTGCTCATGACCAGTGTGACTGTGATTTTCTTAATCTGTCCCGAACATTGATTTCGCACGCCAACTACGCCATATTGCGCTACATGCGCAGAAACACATTTTGGGTAAGATGTGAAAAATGACAGCTGTACTGCTCATAAGGGGGTGTGGTAAAATGGCAATGATGAAAATCTGGATAGCAAATATTAAAAAATCACAAACTTCACAGTGCGTGGGAACTGCACAATGCATGCTCATGAAACAGTCATTTTAGGAATTTTTCCACCAAATTTGCAACAAAGGCTTTTTGACAGCCCACCTTATGAACACTGACACTGTTGTTTTGTTAATCGGTCCCGAAAGGTGATTTCATGCAGTGACCACGAAATCACCCTTCAGGCCTGATTAACGCCATGACAGTGACAGAATTCATGAGGAGGGGTCCCAAAACCCTCATGTTGAAAATTTGGTGCCAAAATTCCAAAAAATGCCTTAGATATGCAGCAAAGTTGAAAAAACCCTATCTATCCTATTATACAGTTTACCAGCATTTCCTCAGTTCGCGGTCAGCTTTGAAGAGTGCAGACGTGTTCCCGGTCCACCGAAGATCGTCGCTGAGATCCGGAGGTAGGTGTGGGGTGGGGTGGGGGCAGAGTGCGAGTGGGTGGGTGCAGGTTGTGGGAAGGGGCAGGGAGAATGCTGGGGACAGTTTTTGTATTTACAGGTTTTTGTTTTTTTTAATAAGATGACGAGGACATTTGCCTTGCTGGGTGGCTCCCAGCATGGCAGCTGGAAGACTGTTTGAGGGCTGGAGCCGGCGGTTGGGCACCCCGTCAGCCATAACACATTTTGCCACGCTGGGGTGGGCACAGTGTGCACCTGGATGTTTGGGGGCATGGAACCGAAGCGGGATTGGGGAAGGTGCATGAGCCGCACTTGGTGCGTCTGTGTGTGTGTGTGTGTGTGTGTGTGAGGGGAGCTCTGCTCACTGAAGTGGAGCTCTCCCTTTCAACTGTATGACCACTGCATTTTCAACTGCTGTCATAGACAGCTGCAGCAGTGATTGGGGAACTGGGGCTGCGCCTGCAAACACACTGACTGAATTGGAAGATGGGTGCCACACCTCTGAAAACTCGGATGATGGCACTATGTTTCTTGCACATGCGTGCAAGCAACATAAAAATGACTGAGTCTCATGACAAAGATACACTGTTTTTCCTGTATATCCCGAATCTAATGTATAAAAGGTTGGAATAGTGAGTTGGACTCTCAGACCCGAGTACAAACTAATAGTCAGATCATGTTGGTTATTTATTCATTGTGAGGAGTCTGCAACCTTGGGTGTTTGTTTCTGAATTTAACTTCAAATGTGCCAAAGGATTGATGGCAATATCAAAATAGCCATCCGGCAACCATGCAGAATAAATCACTATAAAAAAACTTGCACAATTTCTGATTTTCATGATGGGGGTTGGGACTAAAACTGACATGTTATAACCATTACAAAATTTAGCAATATAAACAAACAGTATTTTATTTTTAACATTAGCATTACTGCAAAGCAGTACTTAGGTGTAATAAGCTAATTTTGTTAAAGGAAAAAACAACTAACACTGTGTAACTAGAGATGCAGCAAATTTAAATTTCACCGGGGGCACTTCACATTGTCACTCATACTAGAGTGGTGAGCATGAATGCCCATCATTTCTTGTGATTATTATTTTTATTATCATTCTGCCTTAATGTATGCAAGGCAGAATGACAACAATATTTGGCAGCCCCCCCCCCACACACACAGTCACTAGAATTAATGCGCATGCCCAAAATGCTACTGTCGTCCTATGTCCAGAAAATTCCCCAGTGCTGATGAAGTGAAATGAGAGCATAACAAGAAATGCAAAGTCTCCCAGAATTAATGGCACACTCAGTCATGCATGCAGTGGTCAGACACAGTCACCAGAATTAATGTCCATCCCCAAAATGCTGCTGTCTTGTGTCCAGAAAATTCCCCAGTGCTGACAAAGAGAAATGAGAGCATAACAAGAAATGCAAAGTCTCCCAGAATTAAAGATGCAGCAAATTAAAATTCCACCAGCGAAGTACCCGTGAAGTGGGCACTTTGCGTTGTCACTCCACTAAGCAGAGTGGCCAGCATGAAATGCCCACTTCACCTTGTTATTGTGATTGTGACTTCTTATTGTTATTCCACCTTAACACGAAGTAAGGCGGAGAGACAACAATACTGGCAGCCCCCGGACCCCTGCCCCCCACACATCACATGGCTTACAATACTGTAAATCACATGTTTTACAGGAATGCGAATTCCTACAGCTGTAGTTCCCCGATAATGACCACCTGTATCACAAAACTCCCCAATCTGAAAACTCATATCAGAAAGTACAGTGGTGAAGCCTGGAGAGATACTACAAAACAGGCTTACATGCAAGTAACTAGTAAAAAAATTAATTTTGTGATTCATGATGTGATCATGAATCATGACTGCATTCGTGACCATGAAACATGAATTTATTTTTCTCGGAGTTGGAGTTGATGAGTGTCTGGTGTGAGATGACCAGTTATATGAAACTATATGGGAACGCGAATACCTATGGCTGCACTTCTCTGATGACCTGTATCACAAAACTCCCCAATTTGAAAACTCATATCAATGAGTACAGTGGTGAAGCCTGCAGATATACTACAAAACAGGCTTACATGCAAGTAACTAGTAAAAAAATTAGTTTTGTGATTCGTGACGTGATCGTGAATTGTGACTGCATTCGTGACCGTGATGATGAAGAACGGATTTGTATCATGAGTGACTCCTAATGATGGCCCTGACTTAAAATGCATATTAATGAGTACAATTTTCATGCAGAGAGATATGCACCGCATCACACCAGTACTCTGAAGGGAAGCCAAAGAAACAACTGTGACTTAAGTTACAGATGGAGGTTGGGCCCTAAAGAGATGCAAGTGCACAGACAGATTAAGATTGCACTGTGCACTGAAGAGATGCAGACACAAAGGACAACAACACCAAACCAGTGCTCACTGTCAGAAATCCGAATCTGGAAAAGAATACCTTTTGCCATTTGGGGAGGGGGGGGTAGTGCATGGCAGTAACAGTCCACTACCAGTAAAGATACCACAAAGCAGTACATAAAATTCATGCAGGTGCAGCGGATAACAGGTATACACTGCTGCAATTACACTGTGGCACAATAAAAGGTGTCTGATTTAATGGCACGCATCACATACACACTTACACATACACTACAAGTAATGTGTAGCAAACTGAAAACCTTTAGTAATATAACCAAATGTTTTAAACAAACTGAAATTATACACTGCTGCACCACAACAATCAACAAAATAATGTCAAGAATTACTGAAAATATCACTGTGTGTACTTTAACACAGTTAAACAAGAAAAATATAACCAAAACAGAAAGACTGCCTTTTTCTCCCAGTTATTCTACCTACACCACAGATGCGCCCCTCCCCCAAAGCACACTTCACAGCATACACAGACTGACTGTTCTAAATTAACATTCAAAATCCACACACAAACAATAAACACTCAGTGATATGAGCACAAAAGGGTTTCCTACAATCGATATACCAAATTTTGAGCAAAAAAAGTGACACAAAAAAGATATTTTTAACAGCTTTTAGAGGTTTTGAATCACAGAGCTCTGAGAGCAAACTGTCTCCAGCTACCACTACACCACACACTACCTGGGCCAGAACTGAGGCTGTGCAGAACAATCTACAGCCCACGGACTTGCAATCCCATGAATCACTGCAGAATTCTCCTTGAGCTCAATTACAAGGTGAAGTGATGTGAGGTACATTGATTTCAATGTACTTCATTTAAAATTGATGGAGAAATGGTTTGGGAAGGTGGAATAATGCAAAGTCATTGGTTTCAATGGACTTAGTGTTCCTCATTATAACGTGAAGTACTCCAGCATTCTTGGGTTACTCCTTGATTCTGTGTTACTTTGCAAATCACTTCACAGAACGAATTTTAGCCACTTTACCCACCACTATGTGTAACAATGTTCTTTTACCTGGTGCATTCTGTTTCTGTTTCTTGGTGTGTCTCAGCAAAGGGCCAGGTATTTCTTGAAAATCATTCTTATAAACCCATGCACAATGATAGTAAACATTGTGAATGGTCGCATTCTTGTGGAGCCGCACTCATTCAAACCATGATGTTATCTGCACAAATGCAAAAGACCATGAGATTCTATAACTGTGTTTTCCATGTCTGTGTTTCCTAGCAGCGTGGCTTGAAAGAGCATGGCACCACATGAATGCACCCACTCACGTTTACTTTCTTGGCAAGACTCTGGCTAGTACTGCCACATGGCATGGCTTATAATTCCCTAAGTGTATGAGGGTTTATAAGAATGATTGTTCCAAGGAGTACCTTGCCCTTTGCAGAGACACACCAAGAAACAGGAACCAGAATGCACCAGGTAAAAGAACATTGTTACACAGTGTTAACTGGTGTTTCCCTTTAAACAAAAGTAGCTTATTAAACCTAAGCACTGGATTACAGTAATGCTAATGTTAAACTTGTTTTTTTTTTTTTTAAGTTTTACATTGTTACATTTTGTAGTGGTTATGACATGTCAGCTTTAGCCCCCATCCCCCTCCTCCCAATCCTGAAAACCTTAAATTGTGCAAGTATTTTCTTTAATAGTGATGTTATACTGCATGGTTGCGTGATGGCTGCTGCATCCATGCTTGGCTGCTAAGATCCCTCAGTATTAATCACCCCAGTGGTGGGGTGGGAAGGAAGGGTAGGATGGAGGGTTCAATGCCCCTAAAGATCCAAAACACTTTGAAAGGGTAGTAGATAACCTGTCAGTGGATGACAGCATGCGTTGAACTGGTCTGGTTGATCATCTTCACTCCTTTATGTTTGCACCCTACCCTGTAATGTGTCACCTGGTTCACACGCATGTGACACAAAGCACCACTTCTGTGTGCTTTACTCTGCAAACACATGTGACAGTTGCAGTGGGAGTGGCTATATAAAATTGAGTGGTCACCATATAAAATGGTAATTTTTAAAATTAAAGTGGCACCGTGGGCTAAGCCTACATACAATAGCTGTTTTTTCTTGTTTAAAGAACTTTACAACCCTACAGAGAAACAGACAAGCAAAGACATCTGCCAGAGGGTATATTAATGCAGCTAGCAGCAAACACTAGCAGCAGTGTGAGGAGGTGATCCAAAAATGTATTCATCATCTCACCACCATCTTCAGCAAAGCAGATATCAGAATGGAAGAAGTATATCAATTTACCCACCACTTCAGGCTGAGGCCAGGAGGTGAAAGCCACTAAAAAAGAAACTAAATGACATTATCGATCTAATTTTCAAATTCGATTTTTTCATACACTAACAAACATTTTGACTTTAACAATCATATAAGCTATCAGACCAATCTTCTGAATATGCTGAAGAGTGCTCAGTGTTTTATTCCTGAAGATTTGAGAACTACAGGTGTACTAGAAAGGTAACAGTTAAAAGTGCTGTACATAATTTAAAAACATTCTGGGTTTTGTATCAAGTTACAAGTTACTAAATCATGAAACCAGTAACTAAAAAAAAAAAAAAAAACAACGCAAACAAAATCTCCTGAACCAGATTTAATTTGCAATTTAGGATAGAATGTGCATATTTTTATTTACATTTTCAACACTGGCATATTCTTTAATTAACATGTCTACAACACAAAATAAAGCAGTAAGCAATGATGCGGTTCAACCTGAACCAAGTCAGAATGGATCCTCCTCCCCTCTTCTTCATCCATCTAGTGCACTTCCTTTACTCAGCAGTACCGCTGGCTCTACTGAGTCACAATGCCAGAGTGTGTCTGTTTTTCAAAAGTGGTATTTGGGTGTGTTTTTGATGTAAAATCTGAGAAGGGTAAAAATAATTCAGTTCAGTGTAAACTATGTATGCCTAAAGTAAACCTTCTGTCAACCTTTAAAAACAGTACATTGAACTTAAAAACACATGGAATGTATCCATCCTACTAAAGTTAGTTACTGGTCTACAGCCCACTAAAAAGTAATGACACTAAAACACTGAACGGACAGAATAGATACAACGCTCCAAAACATGAAATCTAACTTGATTTCTGACTTTAGCAATGTATGCTACATTAGTACTACTGCATACATTTGGACATCACATAATAGAAGCTACCTAGGTGTGACAGCATACTGGATTGATCCTAGAATGATGGTGAGAAAGTCTACAGCATTGGCATGCATGCGAATAAAAGGAAGACACATGTATGATGTTATTTCATCAAAACTGGAACAAGTTCATTTGAAATACTGCATTCAAAACAAGGTTGTTAAAACTGTCACTGACAATGGATCAAACTTTGTAAAAAGCATTTCAGGAGTTTGGTTCTGATAATGCCACACCCATCACTGCCACTGTGATTCGGCATGAATAAAATGATGATGCTGATGATGACTGTGACCAACAATAGGCAGGGGAAAATAGCTGCCGTGTTGGTTAAGATGATGATGACACAGTCGGGGGGGCTGTAATAAGTTTCAGTGATGTATGCAGGATTCTAGATGATGGGGATGAAGATATTGAAGAAACTTACAACCTTCCTTCACATTGACACTGTGCAGCTCATACACTGAACTTAATAGCAGTGAAGGATATAGAATCTGCTACATCAAATCCTGCCTACAAGAAGATTTACCACAGCGCAATGGCCAAATGCTCAGCTCTCTGGAGCAAGTACACCAAAGTGCACAATCAAATGACACTGGTTCAGAAAGCATTGGTACCAAACTGGTTGTCCCCAATGACACAAGGTGGAATTCTTACTACAAAGCTGTGGAAAAAATCAAATACATTGTCAAAAAAGATGAAGATGACCTGCATAACATCTGCAATGAACTTGGCCTCACAAGGTTTAAAACAAATTTACATCACTTTCTTGGTTGAGTACTGCAAAGTAATGCAGCCTTTTGCAAATGCATTGGATATTCTGCAGGAGGAAACAAAATGCTACATGGGATATCTTCTTCTGACATTGGTGGCTTTCAAAAAGAAGTTGCTTGATATGACACAGTGATTACATTATGCATCACCACTTCTTGATGCAATTGTGAAAGGTGTGGGCTCTTGCTTTGGTACCAGCTGTGGGCAGAGGGAGTTGATTCTAGCAAGCATCAGTTTACCACAGCTCCATCTTAGCTGGATTGGGAATGAGGAAGAAGCCCGTGTAGCAAAAAACATGCTTGAAAATGAATTGTTGCTGTCATATCAGGAAGATATTGTTCGTGGAAGACCATTGCCTGAAGACACCCATAAGGATGATGATGATGAGTTCTTCAAACTTGAAGAAAATCAGCAACTTACTCTGGGTGGAGTTCTTCATGAGGTGGAGCAGTACCTAAATAACACCAATAAAACACCTGAAACTTTACAACTATTTCCAACAATAAAAAAAAATATTCATGCATTACAATGCTGCACTACCATCTAGTGCACCTGTAGAAAGATTGTTTAGTGTTGGTAGACAGGTCCTGACAGCTAGAAGAACCAGACGTGCTGATGAAAACTTTGAAGTACAGCTACTTTTACGTGCAACAAAACATACTGGGAATAGTAGTATTCTGGAGAATATCAGTATTGTGGACTGGTATGGCAAAAGGCTCAGGCAATGTTAGGATGATGCTTGTAGTGTGGCTTAGATAACATTACAAATTATAACTTTCTGTTGTGTATAGCAAGTGCTGCAAATTTTACTATACATTCTATGCCCCCCAACCCAAAGATATAGGGGTCTTACTGATGACTATTCCCCTTCAATAGAAAGAAACCTATAATACCATCTGATGGTATCATCATCAGTTGTATTCTGTTTGCGTTGATCTGTTTTGTGCACGTGGAAAAATGTTATCCTCTCATGTTATACAAATTACTTATATGGTTATCTTTGCTTTTCTGCAATGTTATAACATGGTAATAAAAACTTTAACTTGGAGACAATAACAAAAGACATCTGTACTGATCTGACAGGAGAACGAGATGCAATCTGATGTACCATGCATTCCCTTTTCATATTATTTTATTATGAACACACTGTTCTGGTTCTACAGGACAACCTGGTGCAAACTGATTCTCCTCATCTAATTTTACTAAGAAAAGACAAAAAAAAAAAATAAATAACATACCACTCATTCAGTGTTTTCAGTATCTTATTTCATTTTTACTTTTGGTTTTTTAAAGTTTCCAGAGCACATAAATATGTTAAATGAATGAGCATCACCAAGTTATCAAAAGTAATATAAAGTAATATGCATTACAGTTACAGTTACTAATTACTTTTTATGACCGAGTAATCAGTAACTGTAACTGATTACTTTTCTTTGAGAGTAACTAGTAACTGTAACTGATTACTTTTTAAAAGTAACTTACCCAACTCTGCTTAGGGGGCAACCCTGCTGTACTTCCACTTGTATCTTGCATTTCTTCCCTAGCCATCTATTTTCATAAGGTCTTACATAAGCCTGACTATAACACAATTGGAGCCATTAGATAAACTGTACAGGGAATCCATATCCAGCCAAACACATCCAAAGAAACCCATGGCACACTCTGAACCAACGGCATCGATAAGCCCTGATCTAGGTGCTAATGCTTTTGAAAGTAACAGTCCTGTTTATAGTCCTTTAATCAAAATGATAGAAGCCAACCTGGTGCTGCTCAGTGCCATATTTTGCTCACTGAGCAATATTATATTTTACCAGAGCAAAGTTATTTTCATTTGCAGTGTACTTACTGTGGAGTTCATTTCAGTATTGATTATGTTAATATAACTCAGCCACAGTTTGAATAGGAAGGAAGGAATTAAAATTGCCTCTGTTTGTGTGCTATACCTTTTAGAATGTTTACATTGATTGAGGCACAAGTAAAACTGTCAGGAACAGCAGTGAAGAGTTTATATTATACCACACAGTAGGAAAATGCTGTTATTGATGGTGATGCTCATGATTCAGTCTGGTTCCAGAATAACTTGGAGTGGCATAATTAACAAGCATTTGTCAATGCCGAATGTTTCTTGCTTGTATGTGCTGTTTAGGTATTCGGAAGTGATAGTTCCATGCCTTCCTCCCAAGACATCCACTGTGTCTTTCCGTTCAGTATTCATAGAAGAGTGGGAAGGGCAAGGGCCACAGCAGTACAGCAATTGCCAAGGGGGTGAAGAGGTGGACAATAGTCCATTCAAAGGCAAAAGAGTCCTGCAGGAGCTCACTAAATTGAAGGTGGACAAAGCGATGGGACCAGATGGCATACGCCCAAGGATATTAAGAGAACTGCGAAGGAAGATAGCAGTACTTCTGGCAGCCATGTTCACTGAGTCATTCAACATGAGTGAACTGGAGGAGGGCATGTGTGGTCCCTCTACACAAGTCCGGCAGCAGGGAGGAGGCAGGGAACAATAGGCCATTCAGCCTCACCTCAGTAGTGGGGAAGATCATGGAGACATTGCTTAAAGAAAGGATAGTGGGGCATCTAGAAGCCCACGGAGCCCAGGACCACAGACAACATGGATTCACAATGGGGACATCATGTCAGACAAATCTGATTGATTTCTTTGACTGGGTGACAAAGGAAGCGAATAGGGTGGGGCAGTAGACAACGCTTACCTTGATTTCAGCAAAGCCTTTGACACCATCCCATATAGGATACTGATAAACTAGCTGGGTAGGTTGAGCATGGGGGAAAGGGTGGTAAACTGGGTTAGAAACTGGCTAACAGATGGGAGGCAGAGAGTGGTGGTAAACAGTGTGCAGTCTAGGGAGAGGGGGTGACCAGTGGGGTGCTGCAGGGATCGGTCCTGGGTCAAGTCCTGTTCAATGTCATTAGTAACATTGCAGAACGTTTGAAAGGAATTTTTTCACCAAATTTTCAACATAGCCATTTTAAGACCTCTGCTCATGAACAGTGTCACTGTGATTTTTTTAATCTGTCCCAAACATTGATTGCGCACACCGAATGCGCCATTGTGCACTACATGCACGGAAACACATTTTGGGTGAGATGTGAAAATGACAGCTTTACTGCTCATAAGGAGGTGTGGTAAATGGCAATGTTGAAAATTTGAGTGCAAATATTAAAAATTTCGTAACTTACTAGCATAGAACTGTGTAACGCACAATTTGTAAAACAGTCATTTTAGAAATTTTCACCAAATTTCAAAATAGCCATTTTAAGACCTCTGCTCATGAACAGTGTCACTGTGATTTTCTTAATGTGTCCCATACATTGATTTCACACACTGACTGTGCCATTGTGCACTACATGGGCAGAAACATGTTTTGGGCAAGATGTGAAAAATGACAGCTGTACTGCTCATAAGGAGGTGTGGCAAAATGGCAATGTTGAAAATCTGGATTGAAAATACTGAAAATTCGTGAACTTATGAGCGTGCATAGGATCAGCGCAACAAATGCTCATAAAGCAGTCATTTTTGGGAATTTTTTAACCAAATTTTTAACATAGCCATTTTAACACTTCTGCTCATGACCAGTGTGACTGTGATTTTCTTAATCTGTCCCGAACATTGATTTCGCACGCCAACTACGCCATATTGCGCTACATGCGCAGAAACACATTTTGGGTAAGATGTGAAAAATGACAGCTGTACTGCTCATAAGGGGGTGTGGTAAAATGGCAATGATGAAAATCTGGATAGCAAATATTAAAAAATCACAAACTTACGAGCGTGCGTAGGAACTGCACAATGCATGCTCATGAAACAGTCATTTTTAGGAATTTTTCCACCAAATTTGCAACAAAGGCTTTTTGACAGCCCACCTTATGAACACTGACACTGTTGTTTTGTTAATCGGTCCCGAAAGGTGATTTCATGCAGTGACCACGAAATCACCCTTCAGGCCTGATTAACGCCATGACAGTGACAGAATTCATGAGGAGGGGTCCCAAACCCTCATGTTGAAAAATTTGGTGCCAAAATTCCAAAAATGCCTTAGATATGCAGCAAAGTTGAAAAAACCCTATCTATCCTATTATACAGTTTACCAGCATTTCCTCAGTTCGCGGTCAGCTTTGAAGAGTGCAGACGTGTTCCGGTCCACTCAAGATCGTCGCTTGAGATCCGGAGGTAGGTATGGGGTGGGGTGGGGAGGCAGAGTGCGAGTGGGTGGGTGCAGGTTGTGGGAAGGGGCAGGGAGAAATGCTGGGGACAGTTTTTGTATTTACAGGTTTTTTGTTTTTTAATAAGATGACGAGGACATTTGCCTTGCTGGGTGGCTCCCAGCATGGCAGCTGGAAAACTGTTTGAGGGCTGGAGCCGGCGGATTGGGCACCCCGTCAGCCATAACACATTTTGCCACGCTGGGGTGGGCACAGTGTGGCACCTGGATGGTTTGGGGGGGCATGGAACCGACGGGGGATTGGGGGAAGGTGCATGAGCACGCAGTGTGCGTGCGTGTGTGTGTGTGTGTGTGTGTGTGGAGGGGGGAGCTCTGCTCACTGAAGTGGAGCTCTCCCTTTCAACTGTATGACCACTGCATTTTCAACTGCTGTCATAGACAGCTGCAGCAGTGATTGGGGAACTGGGGCTGCGCCTGCAAACACACTGACTGAATTGGAAGATGGGTGCCACACCTCTGAAAACTCGGATGATGGCACTATGTTTCTTGCACATGCGTGCAAGCAACATAAAAATGACTGAGTCTCATGACAAAGATACACTGTTTTTCCTGTATATCCCGAATCTAATGTATAAAAGGTTGGAATAGTGAGTTGGACTCTCAGACCGAGTACAAACTAATAGTCAGATCATGTTGGTTATTTATTCATTGTGAGGAGTCTGCAACCTTGGGTGTTTGTTTCTGAATTTAACTTCAAATGTGCCAAAGGATTGATGGCAATATCAAAATAGCCATCCGGCAACCATGCAGAATAAATCACTATAAAAAAAACTTGCACAATTTCTGATTTTCATGATGGGGGTTGGGACTAAAACTGACATGTTATAACCATTACAAAATTTAGCAATATAAACAAACAGTATTTTATTTTTAACATTAGCATTACTGCAAAGCAGTACTTAGGTGTAATAAGCTAATTTTGTTAAAGGAAAAAACAACTAACACTGTGTAACTAGAGATGCAGCAAATTTAAATTTCACGAGGCACTTCACATTGTCACTCTGCATACTAGAGGGTTAGCATGAATGCCCATCATTTCTTGTGATTATTATTTTTATTATCATTCTGCCTTAATGTATGCAAGGCAGAATGACAACAATATTTGGCAGCCCCCCCCACACACACAGTCACTAGAATTAATGCGCATGCCCAAAATGCTACTGTCAGTCCTATGTCCAGAAAATTCCCCAGTGCTGATGAAGTGAAATGAGAGCATAACAAGAAATGCAAAGTCTCCCAGAATTAATGGCACACTCAGTCATGCATGCAGTGGTCAGACACAGTCACCAGAATTAATGTCCATCCCCAAAATGCTGCTGTCTTGTGTCCAGAAAATTCCCCAGTGCTGACAAAGAGAAATGAGAGCATAACAAGAAATGCAAAGTCTCCCAGAATTAAAGATGCAGCAAATTAAAATTCCACCAGCGAAGTACCCGTGAAGTGGGCACTTTGCGTTGTCACTCCACTAAGCAGAGTGGCCAGCATGAAATGCCCACTTCACCTTGTTATTGTGATTGTGACTTCTTATTGTTATTCCACCTTAACACGAAGTAAGGCGGAGAGACAACAATACTGGCAGCCCCCGGACCCCTGCCCCCCACACATCACATGGCTTACAATACTGTAAATCACATGTTTTACAGGAATGCGAATTCCTACAGCTGTAGTTCCCCGATAATGACCACCTGTATCACAAAACTCCCCAATCTGAAAACTCATATCAGAAAGTACAGTGGTGAAGCCTGGAGAGATACTACAAAACAGGCTTACATGCAAGTAACTAGTAAAAAAATTAATTTTGTGATTCATGATGTGATCATGAATCATGACTGCATTCGTGACCATGAAACATGAATTTATTTTTCTCGGAGTTGGAGTTGATGAGTGTCTGGTGTGAGATGACCAGTTATATGAAACTATATGGGAACGCGAATACCTATGGCTGCACTTCTCTGATGACCTGTATCACAAAACTCCCCAATTTGAAAACTCATATCAATGAGTACAGTGGTGAAGCCTGCAGATATACTACAAAACAGGCTTACATGCAAGTAACTAGTAAAAAAATTAGTTTTGTGATTCGTGACGTGATCGTGAATTGTGACTGCATTCGTGACCGTGATGATGAAGAACGTGATTTGTATCATGAGTGACTCCTAATGATGGCCCTGACTTAAAAATGCATATTAATGAGTACAATTTTCATGCAGAGAGATATGCACCGCACCACACCAGTACTCTGAAGGGAAGCCAAAGAAACAACTGTGACTTAAGTTACAGATGGAGGTTGGGCCCTAAAGAGATGCAAGTGCACAGACAGATTAAGATTGCACTGTGCACTGAAGAGATGCAGACACAAAGGACAACAACACCAAACCAGTGCTCACTGTCAGAAATCCGAATCTGGAAAAGAATACCTTTTGCCATTTGGGGAGGGGGGGGTAGTGCATGGCAGTAACAGTCCACTACCAGTAAAGATACCACAAAGCAGTACATAAAATTCATGCAGGTGCAGCGGATAACAGGTATACACTGCTGCAATTACACTGTGGCACAATAAAAGGTGTCTGAATTTAATGGCACGCATCACATACAACACTTACACATACACTACAAGTAATGTGTAGCAAACTGAAAACCTTTAGTAATATAACCAAATGTTTTAAACAAACTGAAATTATACACTGCTGCACCACAACAATCAACAAAATAATGTCAAGAATTACTGAAAATATCACTGTGTGTACTTTAACACAGTTAAACAAGAAAATATAACCAAAACAGAAAGACTGCCTTTTCTCCCAGTTATTCTACCTACACCACAGATCGCCCTCCCCAAAGCACACTTCACAGCATACACAGACTGACTGTTCTAAATTAACATTCAAAATCCACACAAAACAATAAACACTCAGTGATATGAGCACAAAAGGGTTTCCTACAATCGATATACCAAATTTTGAGCAAAAAAAGTGACACAAAAAAGATATTTTTAACAGCTTTTAGAGGTTTTGAATCACAGAGCTCTGAGAGCAAACTGTCTCCAGCTACCACTACACACACACACTACCTGGGCCAGAACTGAGGCTGTGCAGAACAATCTACAGCCCACGTGACTTGCAATCCCATGAATCACTGCAGAATTCTCCTTGGAGCTCAATTACAAGGTGAAGTGATGTGAGGTACATTGATTTCAATGTACTTCGCCTTAAAATTGATGGAGAAATGGTTTGGGGAAGGTGGAATAATGCAAAGTCATTGGTTTCAATGGACTTCGTGTTCCTCATTATAACGTGAAGTACTCCGCTTCGCATTGCGGGTTACTCCGCGGATTCTGTGTTACTTTGCAAATCACTTCACAGAACGAATTTTAGCCACTTTACCCACCACTATGTGTAACAATGTTCTTTTACCTGGTGCATTCTGTTTCCTGTTTCTTGGTGTGTCTCAGCAAAGGGCCAGGTATTTCTTGAAAAATCATTCTTATAAACCCATGCACAATGATAGTAAACATTGTGAATGGTCGCATTCTTGTGGAGCCGCACTCATTCAAACCATGATGTTATCTGCACAAATGCAAAAGACCATGAGATTCTATAACTGTGTTTTCCATGTCTGTGTTTCCTAGCAGCGTGGCTTGAAAGAGCATGGCACCACATGAATGCACCCACTCACGCTATTTCTCTTGGCAAGACTTATTAGTACTGCCACATGGCATGGCTTATAATTCCCTAAGTGTATGAGGGTTTATAAGAATGATTGTTCCAAGGAGTACCTTGCCTTTGCAGAGACACACCAAGAAACAGGAACCAGAATGCACCAGGTAAAAGAACATTGTTACACAGTGTTAACTGGTGTTTCCCTTTAAACAAAAGTAGCTTATTAAACCTAAGCACTGGATTACAGTAATGCTAATGTTAAACTTGTTTTTTTTTTTTAAGTTTTACATTGTTACATTTTGTAGTGGTTATGACATGTCAGCTTTAGCCCCCATCCCCCTCCTCCCAATCCTGAAAACCTTAAATTGTGCAAGTATTTTCTTTAATAGTGATGTTATACTGCATGGTTGCGTGATGGCAGCTGTGCATCCATGCTTGGCTGCTACAAGATCCCTCAAGTATTAATCACCCCAGTGGTGGGGTGGGAAGGGAAGGGTAGGATGGAGGGTTCAATGCCCCTAAAGATCCAAAACACTTTGAAAGGGTAGTAGATAACCTGTCAGTGGATGACAGCATGCGTTGAACTGGTCTGGTTGATCATCTTCACTCCTTTATGTTTGCACCCTACCCTGTAATGTGTCACCTGGTTCACACGCATGTGACACAAAGCACCACTTCTGTGTGCTTTACTCTGCAAACACATGTGACAGTTGCAGTGGGAGTGGCTATATAAAATTGAGTGGTCACCATATAAATGGTAATTTTTAAAATTAAAGTGGCACGTGGGCTAAGCCTACATATAGCTGTTTTTCTTGTTTAAAGAACTTTACAACCCTACAGAGAAACAGACAAGCAAAGACATCTGCCAGAGGGTATATTAATGCAGCTAGCAGCAAACACTAGCAGCAGTGTGAGGAGGTGATCCAAAAATGTATTCATCATCTCACCACCATCTTCAGCAAAGCAGATATCAGAATGGAAGAAGTATATCAATTTACCCACCACTTCAGGCTGAGGCCAGGAGGTGAAAGCCACTAAAAAAGAAACTAAATGACATTATCGATCTAATTTTCAAATTCGACTTTTTTCATACACTAACAAACATTTTGACTTTAACAATCATATAAGCTATCAGACCAATCTTCTGAATATGCTGAAGAGTGCTCAGTGTTTTATTCCTGAAGATTTGAGAACTACAGGTGTACTAGAAAGGTAACAGTTAAAAGTGCTGTACATAATTTAAAAACATTCTGGGTTTTGTATCAAGTTACAAGTTACTAAATCATGAAACCAGTAACTAAAAAAGGAAAAAAAAAAAAAAACACAAACAAAATCTCCTGAACCAGATTTAATTTGCAATTTAGGATAGAATGTGCATATTTTTATTTACATTTTCAACACTGGCATATTCTTTAATTAACATGTCTACAACACAAAATAAAGCAGTAAGCAATGATGCGGTTCAACCTGAACCAAGTCAGAATGGATCCTCCTCCCCTCTTCTTCATCCATCTAGTGCACTTCCTTTACTCAGCAGTACCGCTGGCTCTACTGAGTCACAATGCCAGAGTGTGTCTGTTTTTCAAAAGTGGTATTTGGGTGTGTTTTTTGATGTAAAATCTGAGAAGGGTAAAAATAATTCAGTTCAGTGTAAACTATGTATGCCTAAAGTAAAGCTTCTGTCAACCTTTAAAAACAGTACATTGAACTTAAAAAAAAACACATGGAATGTATCCATCCTACTAAAGTTAGTTACTGGTCTACAGCCCACTAAAAAAGTAATGACACGTAAAACACTGACGGACAGAATAGATACAACGTTCCAAAACATGAAATCTAACTTGATTTCTGACTTTAGCAATGTATGCCACATTAGTACTACTGCATACATTTGGACATCACATAATAGAAGCTACCTAGGTGTGACAGCATACTGGATTGATCCTAGAATGATGGTGAGAAAGTCTACAGCATTGGCATGCATGCGAATAAAAGGAAGACACATGTATGATGTTATTTCATCAAAACTGGAACAAGTTCATTTGAAATACTGCATTCAAAACAAGGTTGTTAAAACTGTCACTGACAATGGATCAAACTTTGTAAAAAGCATTTCAGGAGTTTGGTTCTGATAATGCCACACCCATCACTGCCACTGTGATTCGGCATGAATAAAATGATGATGCTGATGATGACTGTGACCAACAATAGGCAGGGAAAATAGCTGCCGTGTTGGTTAGATGATGATGACACAGTCGGGGGCTGTAATAAGTTTCAGTGATGTATGCAGGATTCTAGATGATGGGGATGAAGATATTGAAGAAACTTACAACCTTCCTTCACATTGACACTGTGCAGCTCATACACTGAACTTAATAGCAGTGAAGGATATAGAATCTGCTACATCAAATCCTGCCTACAAGAAGATTTACCACAGCGCAATGGCCAAATGCTCAGCTCTGGAGCAAGTACACCAAAGTGCACAATCAAATGACACTGGTTCAGAAAGCATTGGTACCAAACTGGTTGTCCCTAATGACACAAGGTGGAATTCTTACTACAAAGCTGTGGAAAAATCAAATACATTGTCAAAAAGATGAAGATGACCTGCATAACATCTGCAATGAACTTGGCCTCACAAGGTTTAAAACAAATTTACATCACTTTCTTGGTTGAGTACTGCAAAGTAATGCAGCCTTTTGCAAATGCATTGGATATTCTGCAGGAGGAAACAAAATGCTACATGGGATATCTTCTTCTGACATTGGTGGCTTTCAAAAAGAAGTTGCTTGATATGACACAGTGATTACATTATGCATCACCACTTCTTGATGCAATTGTGAAAGGTGTGGGCTCTTGCTTTGGTACCAGCTGTGGGCAGAGGGAGTTGATTCTAGCAAGCATCAGTTTACCACAGCTCCATCTTAGCTGGATTGGGAATGAGGAAGAAGCCCGTGTAGCAAAAAACATGCTTGAAAATGAATTGTTGCTGTCATATCAGGAAGATATTGTTCGTGGAAGACCATTGCCTGAAGACACCCATAAGGATGATGATGATGAGTTCTTCAAACTTGAAGAAAATCAGCAACTTACTCTGGGTGGAGTTCTTCATGAGGTGGAGCAGTACCTAAATAACACCAATAAAACACCTGAAACTTTACAACTATTTCCAACAATAAAAAAATATTCATGCATTACAATGCTGCACTACCATCTAGTGCACCTGTAGAAAGATTGTTTAGTGTTGGTAGACAGGTCCTGACAGCTAGAAGAACCAGGCGTGCTGATGAAACTTTGAAGTACAGCTACTTTACGTGCAACAAAACATACTGGGAATAGTTTCTGGAGAATATCAGTATTGTGGACTGGTATGGCAAAAGGCTCAGGCAATGTTAGATGATGCTTGTAGTGTGGCTTAGATAACATTACAAATTATAACTTTCTGTTGTGTATAGCAAGTGCTGCAAATTTTACTATACATTCTATGCCCCCCAACCCAAAGATATAGGGGTCTTACTGATGACTATTCCCCTTCAATAGAAAGAAACCTATAATACCATCTGATGGTATCATCATCAGTTGTATTCTGTTTGCGTTGATCTGTTTTGTGCACGTGGAAAAATGTTATCCTCTCATGTTATACAAATTACTTATATGGTTATCTTTGCTTTTCTGCAATGTTATAACATGGTAATAAAAACTTTAACTTGGAGACAATAACAAAAGACATCTGTACTGATCTGACAGGAGAACGAGATGCAATCTGATGTACCATGCATTCCCTTTTCATATTATTTTATTATGAACACACTGTTCTGGTTCTACAGGACAACCTGGTGCAAACTGATTCTCCTCATCTAATTTTACTAAGAAAAGACAAAAAAAAAAATAAATAACATACCACTCATTCAGTGTTTTCAGTATCTTATTTCATTTTACTTTTGTTTTTAAAGTTTCAAACACATAAATATGTTAAATGAATGAGCATCACCAAGTTATCAAAAGTAATATAAAGTAATATGCATTACAGTTACAGTTACTAATTACTTTTTATGACCGAGTAATCAGTAACTGTAACTGATTACTTTTCTTGAGAGTAACTAGTAACTGTAACTGATTACTTTTTAAAAGTAACTTACCCAACTCTGCTTAGGGGGCAACCCTGCTGTACTTCCACTTGTATCTTGCATTTCTTCCCTAGCCATCTATTTTCATAAGGTCTTACATAAGCCTGACTATAACACAATTGGAGCCATTAGATAAACTGTACAGGGAATCCATATCCAGCCAAACACATCCAAAGAAACCCATGGCACACTCTATCAAAGGCTTTATCTTAGTCTAGACAAAGCAAAATCCCTTCCACCTGACCCTTTTTCTCAACTTCCCATAATTCTCTCAAAATTTCAGACTTGCATCCTAGAGAAGAAGGCTCTATTGGGTAAAATACCACCTTGTGTAGGCAATTTGATCAAGGTGGCCATCTCATTATAGGTCACCAGGGGGAGGACTAGAGGGGCCTTGGCTATCCCCTTCTGTCGCACCTTGCTGGGGCAACATGCATTTACCTACTGGGCCCCCTGTGGATGAATGAACTCCCCAGGCACCTCTTAGCCACTAATTATCTGACCCAATTCAAAATTGATCTCAAACAGCACCTAATGACACTCTGTAAGTGCACCTGTTCCTAAGTACATCCACACCTGCTCTCTCTGCCCCAGCAAGCACTAGGCAGGCCTCAGGTACTCCCCCCTCTGTCCCTTCTCATGACTTCCCTCAGCAATCAGTTTGTGTCATGCTCCTTCAGCACCTGCCACCCCACCTTCCTCCCTTCTCCAACTCCCAGTCCCGTGAGTTTCCCTAACAGTCACTACTAATGCAAGCTGCCTGACCATGCCCTCTTGCACCCCACCATTTACTCTAGCATATCTTCTCTGCTCAGCCTCCCCAACACCCCATTTCCCCAATACCTTATTGCCCTTCTTCCCCCACCCTTCACCTCCACCGCACTACCTACCTCTCTCTCTCGTACCTCCTTTCTTCACCCACTGCCAGCTATCCCCATCCCTCTGAACTACTGAAAAGGCACTTTTTGGCTGCTTATTCCCCCAACCCCATAAAGTGTTTTTCTTGTTATTTTAACTTGTACCTAAGTTTTGAGTTATTCTGTAAGTTCTGAATCCAAGCTGTATCATTTATTGTGATGCACCTTTGCTTTCTCCTATTGTACTATGTTTTGCAATCTATGATGTGGAACCTTTCTAAAAGAGCTTGCACTGAAAGGTCTTTTCCAAATCACTAAATAAATAAATAAAATTGCAAGCAGGTCTGTAATGTTCCTACTTGGGCTAGAACATGATTGAGTCATATGGATAAGTGAATCCAAACTCCCTGCTAACCATTTACCAAAAAGTTTTGTTAATATTTTGAAATCCATGTTTAACAAAGTGATCTGTCTCCAATTCTATAAAATCTTCTTATTCCCTCTTTTTCTATAAAAAAGTCAACAAGCCTTCATACCGTACATCTGTGAGTTAATTCTCAATTCAGTTAGGAACGTTTGATGTACCTGAAAAAATTCATCTGGTATAAGATTCCATAAAACTTTGTGAACATCTGCTGGTGAACCATCTAAGCCTGGCACAGTCCCATTTTTCAAGTGAGAAATAATCCTACCCAGTTCTTCTACAGTAACTGGGAGTAATAACTGACTGATCTAGTTATCATCCAGTTGTGGAAATGAAGCTGCCTGAAGTAATTGAAGTACAATACTGGGTACTTACATCTGATATCTGCTGCTGTACTCCTATCTGTCATTCAATTTCCAACATAAGTCCCTCATTATCTGTCACCACCAACCCCTTATCATTTTCAAGAGCTATGCTATGACGTTTAAGAAGATGAGTTTTTACTGTCTCCAAAAGGGTTTGTCTGATTTTTTTAACCCTGTGTACCAAACTTCTGTTCTGCCTCCAACGACTGTTGTCTATTATACTGTAAGGAAATCATTTCAGCTTTTACCTACTCAATCTGTAAGAAACAATCTATAGCATGCTGGGATTGGTGGGAAAACAAATCATACAATTTCCCCCATAATTCCAAATATTTGTCATATTTCCTAAGCCCCTTAATTCTAGAGACATTTTTTTTTAAATTCCGTGATTCCTAATTTAGTATCTTCCCACCAATCTATTACAGACTCATAAAGAAAAAGAACTGATTTCCTGTCCTCCAAAACACATTTTAAACCTTGAATAACTTATGTGTCATGTAAAAGATTAGAATATATTCTTCAGAGACCCTTCTCCGGAACCCTCGGGGGAGAAGAAGATACGTGAACCCTGTGACAGGGAGCTCCTGCCACTCTTGAGGACTGAGCTGTTCTTAAATCTGTTGCAACAGTTCTGTTTCTTAGCCTAATCTATCCTTTACAATTTCTAGTCCATAAGGCTGGCCACCTATGGGCACCCCCTTCCCTTTCAGGACTATGCTATAGTGTCCTCCTTAATTTCCCTTTTCCCTCTCAGGTCCTCATACAGGGAGGTTATTGTGGTGACCTCCAAACATATGCAAAACAACAGGTTGTGTTCATCATTGTTGGATTTAGTATGTAATAGCACTATTATGTCATAAAATACCTTGATGTATTGTATATACCTTATGTTTATGAAACTTGTAAATGCTGAAAATACAATGGCACTAGGTGTTTTTGATAAAGGTAAAACATGCTAGTTGACCTATTATAAAAATAAAGTTAGTTGTGCTATTTAAAATGCATGTAAATTGGTGAAAACTGAGACAATCTGAAATGTCATGGTGATCTGCATATATCCCATGATGCTTTGCATTATGGAAGTATGTGTGATGTTGTGTTTCTTTGAAACTTGGCTTATTGACAAGGCCCTTTGATGTAAACCCATATTTCGGTGCTTCTGCACTGAAGTTCTTTGCCTTTAGCTTGTTTTTTTTTTCATTTTTTATTATTATTTGAGCCCCCACCACCAAAGCAAAAAAGGCCCGCATAAGAGTGGAGGCTGAATCTCAGCTGCCAAGTTAGATCAGGGATGAATGAGTCAGTAGGTGCTGGTTGAGTTCAGAGAAAGGATATACATAGTCTGTTGCTACAAACTGATGTACTGAAGCAGGGATATGTCATTGTTTAAGGTTATGTCCTGCATTTTGAATAAACATCACACAGAGACTGTGTGTTCAACTTGAAGTTCAGTGTCTGATTCGTTTGTTATCCCACAACCCCTCCATAGACTTGGTGTTAGAAGTGGGATAACTTGCTGGAAGCATCTGGTCTGGCTGAAGAGGGACATTTGCTGGTGGATATTGCAGAGATATCCCAGGTGGGCTGATGCACCAGGAGTTGCCACAGCAGAGCCCGGAGAAGAAAGTCCGTGGAGTTCTGGCCAGAACAATGGCTGACAAATGGAGAAAAGCTGCTGCCTGGACTGGACCTGGGAGCTCAGAGGAAGGCCAAGACTGAAGACAATAAAGACATGCAGGTCGAGGCAGACTGGAGATGTGAGGAACAACACCCAGGAGGTGGAGACCCTGATGAGGATGATCAACTGGATGAGTGGGCAATTGCTGGAGGGAGACCGACTACGCAGAGAGGTGGAACACATGTACCAGGTGGTCAAGAGGTTCCTGCCAGAGAGTTTGGATAAAGAGTCAGTGGTGAATTTTTTGTGGGCTCAGTTTGACTAGGACCCCCTGACTGAGCAGGATATTCCTTTGTTTCCTGTGTTCCCAGGATGTTACCTATTGGAGGTCAGAGATACAAGTATGGAAATTGAAAGTGAGACCCCAGGTAAGACTGTGCCTAGTGATATTGTGCTAGTGTTGAAGACTCCAAGCAAGCAAGAAGAAGCCTATGAGACTGAAGGGACTTTTTCTTGTATTGATGCAGTTAAAGATGCTAATATTGCCAAAATGTTACAATATGTTATGATCAAGGAGGTGGTAAATGTGTTTTATTTTTTTTGATGAAAACCTGCAAAGGAGGAGGTGGGTGGAAAATGGACAGGAATCTGTGTCGGGAAAACACCAAGACTGTCTACCCTCAGGTGTCTGTCTCAGTAGCAAGTGAAATGAATGAATCAAGAGACATAGTGGGTTTATATAGAGGGGCTGAACCTAGGGTTGGACCCCTGCTTAAAACTGACATGTCTGGTGGGGTTGGAGCAGGTAATTACTCACACCAGAAAAAGTCTTGCTGTGGCACTGGACTTTACAGCTGTCCAGATTTTTGGTTAAGAAATATGACAGACTTTCCCTAAAAGGAGATGGGAAGGTGCCGTTAGTCTCTGTTGACAAATGTGTTAATGCTTCAGGGTAAAGAATGATGATATCCACTATGTTTATGATAGAATGCTTATCATTAATAGGGATCCTGAGACAGAGCTTCTGAAGATGGATGGGTGGAAGCTCCATCCCTTCCTGGGACAAGAAGGTGGTAAGCAGTCTGCAATAACTGCTTCCCTCTTAAGGTGGGGGATATGTGAAAGGGAGCTCCTGCCACTCTTGAGGACCAACCTTTTCTTAAATCTGTTGCAACGGTTCTTCTATTTCTTAGCCTAATCTATCCTTTACAATTTCTAGTCCATAAGGCTGGCCATCTATGGGCACCCCCTTCCCTTTCTTGACTATGCTATAGTGTCCTCTTTCATTTTCATTTTCCCTGTCAGGTCCTCGTACGGGGAGGTTATTGTGGGGTTTCTTTGAAACTTGGCTTGTTGTCAATTCCCTTTGGGGTAACACATGTTTCAGTGCTTCTGCACTGAGGTTCTTTGTCTTTAGCTTGTTTTTTTTTTTTTATTTGAGCCCCCACCACCCAAGCAAACAAGGCAAAATAGGGGTGGAGACTGAATCTCAGCTGCCACGTTAGATCAGAGATCAGTGACTCAGTAGGTGCTGGCTGAGTGCAGAAAAAGGACATACATAGTCTGTTGCTGCAAACTGATGTACTGAAGAAGGGATATGCCATTGCTTAAGGTTATATCCTGCATTCCGGATAAACAACACACAGAGATTTTGTGTTGAACTTGAAGTTCAGTGTCAGGTCCATCTGCTATCCCACAATTCCTCCACAAACCCCAAGTAACATGTGATCCGATGTTTCTATCGGGGTAGTTGCTACAAAAGATACTGGAAGTGACTGGGACATAAACCAGAAATTAATTTGTGTTGATACTGTCCCTTTAAAAAAAAGTATGGTCAGGTTTTGAACACAAAGTACCATGAGCATCCTTCAGACCTGATTGGCTGAGCATAGACTGCAAAAAATGTGCATCACACTATACTTTCTTTGAAGGAGACTGCCTATCAGTCTTCAATAAACTAGTATTAAAATCTCCCCCCAAAAGTATTTGTTTACCAGTATACAGATATGGTTGCACAGTCTTTAACATGTCAATTCATAACGCTTACATTTAATTAGAATATATATTAATTAACCGATAATATCCTCAAACTCCATATCTAAAACCTAGCCTGGCCTGGAACTAAATCTATCAATTTTTTATCATGGGTATTTGGATTTGTAAAACAGATCCCTAATCTGTTACATAAATTAATACCCATGGACCAAAATGAATCCACAGAAAGCCATCCATTTTGTGCCATCACTAAGTCTTGGTTACTATGCAATCGAGTATCCTGAAAGACAAAAATATCATAATCCAAGTGTTGAAGATTCAAGAAAGTAGCCACTCTCTTCAGAGTTGATTTAATACTATTACCATTCAGGCTTGTCAGCCATAATGAATGTATAAAACGATGTGTTAATTTTTAGCAGAAAACTTCTTGCTTGACCTAATAACCCCTTTTTGATCTGGCTGGTGGCAGTGTTTGTGCTGTTTCAGAATCCACAGAAACCTCACCTTGTGAGGAGTGCACAGAGACATCAGAGTCCCCCTCCTCCATCACATCACTCCAACTCTGAAGAACATCATATTGATTATCCAATGGTATAGATTTGGGACATTTGTTTGTGTCCCATTTCATAGATCCTTTCCCTTTAGGGCCCTTGGGAACTGGTTGGAAAATATCACTTTGCTGCCTCTGGTGGGATTATAGGTGGGGGGGGGAGGAAGCGGCATCTCCGACACTGATGGGCCTGCTACTTGATTAAACAAGGGTAAATCATCTGAAGGAACTACTGATACACTGGTAGCTGAGGAAGAACCTCCTTCACCCCCTGCCGATTGAGATGTCTTGGGGCTTGGTTCTGGCTGTGGGACCGAGGCCAAATCATCTGGAGGGACTACTGATGCAGGGGTACTTATGGAAGACCCTCTCTCAACCCCTCCAGCTGGAGACGGTCTGAGGCTAGGTTCTAGGATTAGTTTTGAAACAGGAATTGCAGAAGATGGCCAATCCTGACAAAAAGGCTTTTTGGCTTGCAATAAATAAAAGTTTTGCTCAGCATTATCGGGGTCATTGTGGGCAGCTCAAGGACAGGAATGAAAAGAATGTTCATCATCCCCACAGAGATTGCAAATAGGAGGAATGGTGCATGCTCTTGCTGAGTGCCCCAGGGAACCACAATCAAAAAATGTAATCTGGTCACAGTCACTGTTCAAGTAGGCTTGGAAACCATATCTATAACAAGATTTGGGTTGCCTGGGCTGGCCTGGTGGCACTGAGGGTTGAGGCGCTGGATGCCACACCTCGGGAATGAGCCTGGGCTGCCGGGGATTGGCAGGGGGGAGAGAGGATTGAATATCCAGAGGATTGCTCTCCTCTCTCATGGAGAGGGGGACTAATCATCCTGTTTGCTGACTGCCCTCTGGTGGTGGCTGGAGGGTGGTATGGGTTGGGAGGCTTGATGTCGATGTCCTCATGCCAGAAGTGGGGGAGGCCAGGCAAAAAAAGAAACATGAGCCTGGCAGGCTTGATGATGGTCCACTCCTCCCAGGAGCAGTCCCCCAGATTCTAGATTAGGTCTCCAGGAGGGGGAGAAGCCAGCAACCTCCTCCCAACCACGCTGTGTGGGGCAATCCACAGGGGAACTACCGGGGGCAGCCTAGCACAGAAGCAGCCGGACTGGAGAGAGAGAGTCCCTCCAATCAGAGGGCCATAGCCACCTGCCAGGGCTCCAGTGGTGGGAAAAAAGAACTTAGAAAAAAAAAAGATTTGGGTTGTCCTGGGTAAACAGTATACCCTGATCATGGCCCAAAATGAAACAGTTGGGTTAGTGTTGAATACCCTGTTCATTTTTAGTTTTACCCTAAATTTCCAACCACCAGTCCAAAAATCCAAGTCATCCATAATAGGGTCAGGATTCCCCTGTAAATCATAGCATTTCTTCAACCAAAAAATAATATCATTCACTGACACCCTGTCATTCCGAGAAAGGATTTTAATTGTCTTTATGGTGAGTTTTGTAATAGTTATAGTGATAAAGGGCTTCCATAAAGGGGTATCTCGGACTGAAAAATATAAATTCCTGAAACGATCCAAGAGCACTGCAGAACAAAAACTAATGTCAAAATTATTATCCCTGGGATATGAATAAAGGCATAAACATCAGCAGGCATGAAATGTAATGAATCTTTGAACAGTCTGTTGCACATAATAACGGTCTGGAACCTGTTCCAAGCCCTCTGGTATCGGAGATGCACCACAAATCTCCATTTAGCCATCTCAGCTGGCTGCCTACAAAGGATAGCATAGGTGGCTGCTTTCCTCTGTGCTAAACTTTTTGCTGAGACCTGTGAACTATCATTGTTCACACCTCCAATTGTACAGGTTCAGTCCCTAAAGAAAAAGTACCTGGTGAGGCATCTGCTTCAGAAAGAGCATCCTCCTCCATACCCGATTCCTCTGCTGGGGAAAGAATCACCTCTTCTGCCTCTCTCTCTATAAGCCATTATCAGCCATGGTAGAAACCTCAGTCTCCACTTGGGCCATGGCATCTGACACAGTCTCATCCAGCAGGGCACTAGTTCCCAGAACAGCAGCTAGAGCACCATCACTGTCCACAGACACTACCTGCTCACAGTTGCACCGGAACTGATTTGCCTTCCCCCGACATACCAGACACCCTCTGTCTTTATGGGGTGCCAGGAATAGGAATACTCAGGTCTGGAATCCATTTACCTATGACAAACATCCATCCTGCTTTGGACAATGCTTTTCCAGGTGCCCAATCTTCTGACGATGGTAGATCTTGGGAAGAATCCATTTCAGGGCCACTCACCATCTTCTGAGGAAACAGACTTACCAGCTCCATGTCACCGACCTCATCAAAGCAAAGAAACTTCTTATCAGACTTACAACACTCAGTTGCCTTTTCCTTTCATCCTCCAAACATTGTTTTTCCTGCACATATTCTGATTCCACCTCCGACATCACAGACAAAAGGTATGTTTTCTTTTTCTCCTTTTCCTCATTCTAACGCTGTTCCTCTGCTGAAAAATCCACACACTCTGTGGTTCCACTTTTTATATCCTCAGAACTTTCCCCAGTAAGTCCTTGGGGAATGGCCATTGCACTCTGTGCAATAGCATTTGACAAGGTTACCTGCCTTGAAATATCCATCACTGATTCCATTTCATTTGAATCTTCATAGGGGCCATATAGAATAGTTTCTTCCATGCCTGCTCCTGACAGAGCACCTCCTTCCCCACCCATGTCCTGATTCAGACTGGACCCCTCCATTCTCCTCTCACAGAGAGGCAGCGCGCCCTGCAGAAAGCATAGGGGAGATTTCATTGACAAAACACATATAATAATTTCTATTGTTACATCTTATACATCAGTGAATCCATGATCATCACACCATATTACATCAAGTATTCACGTATAATCCAAATTTAACCTTTTATGACTTACTTATATTTAAACTACTTCCTAACCTTCTCTATTTATTTATATTTAATTAAATAATTAAACCCTTTCCACCAGTGTATCACCTTTTGTGATGAATAAATTGATACATCTTTAGCATAAACTTTCTCCAATTCTTGTGACACTAAAAGGCTCAGACCATCGTATGACATTTTCTTTTGGTATAAAACCCATTGGCATCTAGCCTGCCAAAGATAATGTTGAATGCAACAAAAAATACCAATAGTGTATCCTGATGCAAGTTTTTAAATCTTAAATCATATTTCCCCAATACTAATATCTCATAGGTCAGGTATTTAAGTCACTTCATATTCCATTTAATGGCTAAGTGGTCCCACAATACCAGGGTATATGAACATTCTAATAGGAAATGTTCCATAGTTTCAGTTTTATAGATACATTCCATGTAGGGACAGTTTCATTCTTCCAGGACCTTGTGCTTAGCATTCCCCCTTAAGTTTAACCTACCATAAACTGTGAGCCATAAGTTCTTCCACATTTTTTGGGGTATCCTGGGGTGTGTAAGTTGTTTTAAAATTAGTGGGTTATCCACGGTGGGACAGTTCCTGAAGTTGGGTTCTAAGGGGTATATTTTAGCCAGAATCTCTCTATACAATTCTTTACTGGAACTGTTTTGTATGGATCATTTCGTGACATACCATTTATACAGCTTTTGTGCTGCTGGTTTGAAATAACTTGGTATATGTATGTGATGATTTAGTTTAGGCGCTACTCCTTCCCAAGCTTGAAAATATGTTCCTAAAGTTAATCTTATCCAATCACTTTGAATTGCATCTGTACAGGTTATCCCATTCTGTACCGTCTGCAGAAAGAATAAGACATGCAAGAAGATCACTGGGTCTATCATTCTTAGTCCACCCTCAGTTTTGTCTAGGTATGTGAAGCATCTTTTGACTGGGTTCAGTTTATTCCCCCATAACATTTGGAAGAACAAACTATATAATTTGATTTCATGTTGTGTGGGTAGAGGAAAAATCATTGCAACATACTGCAACATAGGAATTATGAATTGTTTCAGAATTCTTATCCTTTTGAGTTTCTATACCTTCCAGTGTTTCCACCTTTGAATTTTAATGTCTATTTTTTGAATAGATTTATTCCAATTCTCCTCTGGAAGATGTTGTGGCCCATATAATATACCTAATATCTCTATTGGTTCCCTTGAAATGTTTATGCCTGCCACCTCCACTGAAGCTCTAACCCCCACCCCCCGAAAAAGTCCTTTACTCTTCTTGTGGTTTCGTCTTGAATTGTAAGCTTTCCCATGTTTGTGAATTTCCTGTAAAAAAAAACAAACTTTAATTTGTTCATGATTATTAAAAAAAAACAGCAGATATCATCTGCATATGCCTGCACCTGCAGACTATGTTGTATGCCCACACCAGACAGTCCCTGCCATTTTGGTTGTTGTGTAATTACGTGTAATAGTGGGTACAAGGAAAAAATATATAGGAGTGGACTTAAAGGGCATCCCTGCCTAACCCCCAAGGGAACCTCAAATCCAAAAATGTTATCAAAAGCCTTACAGTGAAGGAAGAATATAAAGATTTTAACTGGTCTATTATCTTTATAGGAATATGATATGTTTTAAAGACTGCATATAGAAAGGGATGAGAAACTCTGTCAAAAGCTTTTTACTGGTCCACCAACACCAAGTATCCAGTAGTCCCTGATAAGTTGAGATGCTCTATTGCATCTCTAATAATCATCAGTGCGTACTGTATTTTTCCATCTGGAAGTCCACAAAACTGCTGTGGTGAAATGACCAATGAAGCATAGTGCTTCATACGAGTATTCGATATGTGAGTTAAAATTTTATAGTCCGTATTCAACAGCAGTATAGGCCTCCAATTTGAAATGTTAGGTTTATCTCCTTTTTTGTAAAGGTAAATAAGTAAACCCTCTGTGAAGGAGGAAGGAATGAAGTTCATGGAAAAAAAATGAAAGTATACTTTTTCCAGATAGTTGGCTAATTCCCAGCTAAAAGTTTTATAGAATTTATTTGGAATGCCATACAACCCTGGGGAGGTCTCATTTTTCAGAGCCCATATGGTTAATTCTATTTCCTGTGCCATTATTGGGGCCCGTAACTTGCCAACTTTTTTGGGAAATCTGGGATATTTATAGCCTGCAGAAAGTCCTGTATTTCTTGCTCCTGCATTGGTTGTTCAGGTTCTAGTGATTTATAATGTTGTTTGATTAATTCTTCTAACCCATTGATTGAGCTAACTCGGAGCCCATGTGGGGAGACTAAAAAGTCGAAAGCCATGCCCTCTTTAATCTTTTTCCATGGGTCCTGTTACACAACATTGCCTGAATTGTTTTAGCCCTGTCATACTGATATAGTTTCATAGCTTCCTTAATTTCAATAATTTGAGTTGAGTAATCATGTTTTGAGTGGTTCGCTAGGGTGTACAATTTCTGCAGATGTCTTCTTAAGGACAGATATTTCAAGAAATTATCGTTCCTTCTTTTCCTCCCATGATTTTTAAATCAAACTGTAATATCCTGCTTTGTATCAGACCACCATTCCCCTATGTCTGAGTACAGAAATTCCACCAACAGTCTGGCTGCAAGGAGGTTTCCCATACTCAGTTGTACTTTAGGCTCTGTTAATACCGAAGTGTTAAGCTTCCACCTACCTTCCCTTTTGGGTGTGCCACCCACCTGGTCTAAATGTAAACTTAAACAAAGATGATTGGAAAATTATACAGGCTCTATATATAAATCTCCCTTAGGTAAGTTGGGGGGAAGGAACATATAATCAATAGTTGTTTTATAAGAATGCCTCATATAAGTGAATTTTGGGCCTTGCTTGTGATATGTATGACAGTCTATCAAACCTGCTATGTCTATTATCTGTGTTAAAATGTTAGAGTCACAGTAAATTTTCTTTCCATCATCTTTTTTCCATTTTTTCCCTTTTGAAATGCTGCAGCTAAAATCCCCACAGAAAAATATCTTATGTGTGGTCACCAAATAAGGTTGGATGGCTCTCAAGTGACCAACTCTTTCTGCTTTAGTTTGTGAGTTATAAATATGTATGAATCAATAATCCATACCCCCCATAACCCATCCAAAATTAACACTCTGCCTGGGACTATATCAACCAGTTTCTGAAGTTTAAAGGAATATGAGTTAAACAAAATTCCCACCCCATCTGCCTTGTCCATTCCAAAAGACCAGTAAGAGGGTGCCCATAACCATTCCTTTTTAAATGTACAGATTTGCTCCTCAGAATGCATCCACATCTCTTGTATGAACCATATGTCCAATTGCTTCCTGTGTACATATCGAAATACAGCTTGCCTTTTAATCACATTCAACAAACTATGTGCATTAACAGACCCTATTTTACAACCAGTCATTAAACAGAGAATAATGGATAGGCAAGTGTGTGTGTTATGAATATTTTTTTCACACCCGAGGTGTGTGATGACCCATAAACCTCGAGAGCGAAGCTTGAGAGGTTTATGTGGTCATAACATACTGAGGGTGTGAAAAAAATATTCATAGGCACACACTTGCCTATCTTTTATTTTTTATAATTACTGGTACAGAGTCATTGCCAGCGATTTAGATATACAGAAAAAAATACTGTGTTTAAAGCAGAATTACATTTATTGATATTTATTCAACACAACAGGATTTAGTGAGCTGAAGTTGGGATAAGCAGTGAACACTTGAAGAGACTAAGTTTTTTTTTTCTTTAAATGCGAACTGTGAAATGTTTAAATACCAGAAAGTCAAAGTCCTGTTGTAGAAGCCGAATCCAGATGGTTGCTGCAGTCCGCTCGAGATCGGATAAATGGCAAACAAGGCAAAAAGTAATGTAACTTTGAAGATTTTTTTTTAAATTACTAAAAAGTTGAAACATTTATAACATTGGTGAAATCTTGCTGTCCATTTGCAGCGCGACGAACAGGAAGTGTCCCTATGGTGACAAAGGTCACCGTTGCTGCGGAGACCGGTTTGGGAGATTAAAAAAAAATGTAAGAGAGTTTCTGCAAATTATGGAGTTCTTGACCATTTTATTAGTGACGCTAGCTCATTTCTTAAAACGTATTTAATAGTGTGCTGATGGAGGGACCTGTAACCAAAGCTCGGCAGTGCTGAAGAGTGGCGCTTTGTGAGAGAAAGACTGTAAGTTAGCGCTTGAATTGTGTCAAGCGCGTGAGACCTGCTTGAGCATAGTGACAGTGACTTTTTTTGCTGAAACGCCGTAATAACCCGATTTCGGGTTATTACGGCGTTTGATGAGTGACTGAATTCAGGTTGATAAAGGGGGTCACCAGTAATTATTTAAAAATAACACCCAAGTTTGTTTCTGACATTTTTTTTACCTTTTCTTCTTTTTCCCCTTATAGGTACTCTGCTCTGAATTTTGAGCATGGGGCTCCAAAAGGGATTTCTGAGAATCCGAGTCCCCAACTTCCATGTCAGAATCCCTCCAGGCTGTAAAAAGGGCAGCATGAGTTATTTGTTTCCAAAGGAGGTGGGACTGGGGGAGATTTGGCCCTCACATTCCTAGTAGACCTTCTACGAGGTAGAGGTGACTGTACAGGTAAAGCAGAATCCCCACTCTCTGAGCCTACCAACTCTTCATAGCAGACAGGTGTGAAGAGTTGTAAATCTGGAGCTAATCCAGGCTCTGGTTTTTGTAGACCTGATGGGCCAGGGGTATCTTCTGAAAGAATTATTAAATCTTCCTCCTTTGACATAGGAAGAATGAGGGGGGGAGGGGAGGGGGAGGATCCTGAACAGCTGTGTCTACCTCTGAGGGTTGTGTCACTGCCTCATCCTGTGCTTGTTGAATAAACAAGTCAGGGCTACCAGAAGAGGCTTTGTTCTGTGCTGCCCAAACACGTGGCCATACTCCTCACATAGATTGCACCTGGTGTAGATTGCACACTGCATGGTGGTATGACCTATCTCTCTGCAGTTGTCACATCTGGGCCTATCACATGTGCTTGATAAATGGGTCCTAGAGCCACATTTATAGCATGCCCTAGGTTGCCCTGTGTAAAAGCAGACCCCTCGGTCCCTTCCCAACATAAAAGAGTTTGGGATATGCTCAACGCCTTTCTCATTTTGTCTTAATTTCGCTTTGTACTTCCAACCCCCAGTCCAAAATAATTCATTATCTAAAATCGCTTCAGGCTCACTCAGAATGTCACATTTCTGTCCCAACCAATATGTGATGTCCTCTACATGGACCCCTCATTCCTAAACATCACCATCACATGCTTAATCAGTGGTTTGCTCAATGGGATAACAACAAAGGGGGTCCATGTAGGGGAGAACTTAACTTGTCCATACCTCTCCCAAAACAAATCCAGAGCATAGGCAGAGTGAAAGCTGACATTGAAGTTGTCTTCCCCTGATATATTAATGAAAGCATACACCTTCCTGGGGGTAAAATGCAATGATTCTTTTAACAGTATTTTCCCCACATGATATCTGTCAGGCCTATCTTTAAGCCCCCCTTTATACCTACACACAGCATTTGTCCTGGGTGCTGCTTCTTTATTTACTTTAGCAAAAAGTTCTGATAACAATGTTTTTTTAACTGAGTCAGTGTGCTGCCCTGCTTCAGGCTCTTGATCAGGTGCAGATCCCATACTCCATGCAGGTTGAGCATTAGAAGGGTTTTTTTTTTTTTTACATATTATTTTGTCCTCGCCTACTGGGCATCTCCATCCACTCCTTTGGGCAGCCAGTCCTGCTGTTGCCTCTACCACTGACCCATCATCCTGCTGCTCCAACGCTCCATTGACCTGGCATATCCCTTCACCGAAGGGGCCCCCCTGCCCTGGAGAGGGTGACGGGGAGGGGAGTATAGAGTGCCTGAGCACTCTCTTGCTTCTGGGTGGAGTGTGGATACTGCAGCCCTGGCTGCTTCATGGCACAGTGGCGCGGGGAGGTGGGGCTGCTGTCATCCAGTCAGAGACATGCCATCTTTCATGTTTTTCTGGAGAGCCCTCATTGCGATGCTCCTTGTAGTGCCTCCGGTCTCCACCGGGGGCCACTACAGAGCAAAGCACTTTCCCCAACCCACCCCAGGAGAGGAGAGTAGTCCTCTGGATGCTCAATCCTCTCCTCCCCTGCCAGCCCCCAGTGACCCAAGTCCATTCCCGAACCCAGGTCGCCGGCATGGTTCGAGGTGTGGCGTCCAGCACCTCAACCCTCTGCACCACTGGGCTGGCAGAAGGGGCTTTTAAGTGTCCTTTTGTTCCTTCTGAAACACTAGGCTTTTTATTTTGTTCTGGCAGAACTGGTGCCCCTTCTTCCACCTTCTGTGGACTGTCTTTGGAACTTTCTTTAGTCTGTCTATCCAACTTTGGTATCCACTCAGGAGAAGCCTGAGATAAATTAAACATACTGTCCCAAGTGGGGTCAAGCAGCCAAACTCCCCCAGGAGACTGTTTCCATCCAGCCTCCACCAAGGCCTTCTGAGGGGACCAAACATTGCAGGAAAAGGGGGGTTCTGCCTGCAAGGGCTGTGTCACTCTTATTGGATTACAATCAGGAGACACCCCAATGTTTCCTTTGGCCAGCGTTATTGCAGCTCTCTTGTCCTTAACTTCCTCAGTTCTCCCAGCTCTTTGATTCCCCTCTTTAAAAGAATAACATGTAAGCCCTTTCCTGCGATTGTCCTGCAGTTTGATATTTTATGTCTGATTTACTTGTTTTGCTAACAAGCCCTTCAGACTGCTTGAAAACAAATCTAGCCATTTTTGATAGAGTTACTGGGGCCTTGCATTCCCCAACCTGTTCTTCTGCCCTTAGGAGTCCTTTCTGCAAAGTTTTTATTTCCAAAGGAGGGAGTTCCTTCACTTTCTCCCCTTATATTTTGTTTCATTTCTTGAGGCTTTAGGCATGCATCAAATGTGATGCTACTGCTGCCAGACTGCACATCACCATTTCTAAAGTTTGAATCGGTAGAGGAAAATGACTCACCCTGCCCTGTCGGGGCGTTTGATGCTGCTGCATCATCCTGGCCTTTGACAGGCCAAGTTCCATAGATGACAGGGGGAACTCCTGATTGTAGATCAGCTATTTGTACTGAAAGGTGCTCACTCTCCTTCTGGTGCCTTTCTTTTTCTGCTTTTAATGCATTTAGCAGCTCCTGCTGCTTCTCCTCTGTATTTTCTGGTGAGATCATTTTTTCCTCATTTTCTAAGTTAACACTTAAATCCTTTGTAGAGATATAAACATCCACGATGTCCTCTGCAGAATCCTCTAAAATCAGAGTTTCTTCAAAAAATGTTCAGCCTCTGGCAAATTCAAGGTAGGAGATGAGGTCTTTTCTCCCATCTCTGCTGCATCCATCCTCACTGGAGTTCTCACAGGAAGCAAGGCTCCCTGCAAGCAGAGTAGGGGTGTTTTTTATTAAAGAGATCAAAAACTTACACAAAGAGATGCAGAGCAGGTAAAAAAACATTACAGAGTGTATAAGGAAGCAATCATACAAACAAATTCAAACACAACAACATAAAAAAAGAAGAAATAGCAGGGAGAACCCTTCACTAAGAGGGGAGTCAGGGAGGGTGAAACCACCAAGACTCACAATTGTCCCACAAGTGAATCTGATAAGAACTAAGGGTACGGGATGATTCAGACTCATAAAGGGTAACCAGTTGTCATCTAAAAAAAGTATGACCTCTACCTGAGTCCACAGGGTCTGCTGAAAAACAAAAGTACACCTGGGTAACCATAAATGATACAGCAAGGTCCCCATAATCACATGTAGGGTGCTAGGGTGATATTGAAGCCATACACCCCGATAAACACCTAAAACCAAAACCTCATAAGTGATGGAGCCATATTCCGGCCTATGCAGATCAGTAGCCAATAATGCCCAAAAAGAAGCCACATAAGGGCATTCAAAAAAAAGATGCAATTGAGTTTCTAAAATAACATTACAAGTATCCCTGGGCAAAATCGCTCAGAAATAACCTTGTTCTTATGAGAATTATGAACACCCAAATGGACATGACAGGTCAGCCAAACAGTTTCCCAAATATGGCGGGGTAAACGGGGATCCTGTAAAAATCTTAAAGTACAAAGAGCAGTATCAGCAGAACCTTGGGGAAAAATCAAGGGTTCCCAAAAACATTTAACCACAAGGTGCCGATAAAAGTCCTTTTTGGAAAATAAAATAACTTCTTCCCGTGTAACATGCCATTGCTTAAGTTTCTTAAAAATAGTAATCTTTTAAGAAGGTATAATAGTCTTAGCCCATACAGTGTGAAAGTGGTATTTACCCTCACCACAAAGGACCAGTAAACAATGCAAAATAGAACAAAGAAAGGACTGCCAGGGTTTGGTATGAGGATGCAAAATGGGTCTTTTATTAGGAAAAATAAAAGTAGTATTAAAAAAAGCTACAGGATTAATCATATCCAGACCACCCTGATTGACAGGTAAGTAGGTGAAGTTGCACTTAACAGGGTTCATCTTGCTACCCCAAAGAGCTTGGAAAAAGAGACTATAAAGTTTAGTCTCCAGGTCCAAGGGTACAGGAAAGATTGAAGCAACATACAAAAAAATAGGCAATAATAGTGATTTGATTAAAAGCACCCTCTTTCATTAGAAATTTGCATCTGCTTCCATTTATTCATAAGGGTGAAGCCAACTGAAAGTTTTGTCTCCAAATTATACCGATCAACATCAGGAATCCCAAAGGCGACCCCTAAAATCTTAATACCAGAATGTACAATGGGGATCCCTGCTATATTATGTAAGGCAAAGCTGTAAAGACCCAGTTGTAATGCTTTACTTTTAGCAGTATTAATCTTTGCAATAGAAACACAGGAATAATCAAAAAGAAGCTGCTGCAACTTAATCCCTGAACATTGATCTGTAAGAAACAAAGATCATCAGCGTAGGCTAGAATTTTGGCAGGAGGATGACCAACTAAAGGGGGACAGTCTGGAAATTTCCGGCTCGTTCAAAATCTTTTGAATCAAAATATCCAAACCAAAAATATACAGGATGGGGCTAAAAGGGCAATCTTGCTTAACCACTTGTGTCGGTCTAATTACATCACCCAAAAAAACATTAAGTAACACTTTAAAGGATGCATGTTGATAAAGCAATTGAATCCATGAAATAAAAGTGGCAGGAATACCATGATGTTGTAAAGCCTAGAATAAAAAACGATGCACCATGCGATCAAAAGCCTTCTCCTGATCCAAGGAGAGCAAAAAACTGGGTCTTGTGTGAAGTTTACATGAGTCAAGAAGGTCTCTAATTTGAATCAAATTATCAGTAATATTTCTAGTAAGGATCAAACAAGTTTGAATACCAGAGATAATATTGGGTGTCACCAAATTCAAACGTCGAGTTAGGATTTTGGTCAACATTTTCAGATCTGAATTTAAAAGAGATCGGTCTCCAATTATTAAGATCAGTTTTATCCCCCTTTTTATATAACAGTATCATATAGACCTGAAGCTAATCCTTAGAAACACAATATGCACCCAGAATTTCATTAAATAATTCAGTAAGAATACCCAACCAAAAGGATTTAAAGGATTTATAACATTCAGAACTAATGCCATCGGGTCCATGAACTTTATTCAAAGGAAGAACCTGAATAGCATCTTCAACCTCAAGTTTAGTAATGGGCTTAGTCAGGAGAAAACTCTCCTCAAGTGGAAGAATAATGGGAGTAAATCATGAAAAAAATGGTCCAGTGAAGTATGTGTAGAATCTGTAAAAAAAAAAAAAGGATTCATAATGGGAAGTAACATAATGCAAAACAGGCATGCTTTGATCCAATAAGACCCCATCATCCATACGTAAACTGTCAATGATTTTAGTGTGAGTAAATTCCTGATTATATTTAAAAATGTCTACGGTACCATGCAGCAATCGAGTCCCAAATCTTTGTTCTGCAGCCAATGACTTGGTTCAGTCATAGAGAAAGGTTTTCATTTTTAAGCTTAATACAGGATATCTGAGAAAAAAAAGATGTCTTTAAAGTGGTCTGCAAGGAAATAAGCTTATAAAGCTGTGCCCGAAGTTGTAAATAAATCAAATAATCAGCATTAGCACGATGTTTACCTTTAGAATGGAAAAAAGAGCGTATTTCCTGTTTAGCAGCAGACCATCAATCCAAAATAGTGTCATAAAAGACAGCCACAGAAAGTCGAGCTTGTAAAAAAGCAAAACAATCACGGTGAATATCAGAGTGAAGAAGAAGAAAAGTATTTAACTTCTAATATCCTGCACCAATTTGCCTAGTAAGACCCAAATCCAAAATCACATGGAGTTCTGCATGATTTGATAAAGCATTGGCTTGAGTCCAAGCCTCAAAAATCCGGCCCCTGTTAGAGGAAAAAACATAATCAATACGTGTAGATATAGTGTTTCTAAAATAAGTATGACCAGCAGAAGAGTGAAGTAGTCTATAAGAATCTTGTAACTTAGCCATCTGAATAATGGACCGGAGGGCATTAGTGTCACAATATAATTTACGGGTATCCCCAGTTTTATTATGGAAATCCAGAGGGCAATTAAAGTCACCTCCCAATAAAACAAATTTCCCTGTATAAAAATAAGGCTGCAATGTTTTAAAAAACATAATCCTATCACTCTTAGTCTGGGCTGCGTAAAGAGTACCAATTCTTATCAACAGGGTGCCGAACAGAATATCCAAAAGAAGCATCCTGCCAGGAATGACATCCATAATCCTGAGAACCTTAAATGCTGGAGTCGTGAACAAAATGCCCACCCCAGAGCATGCTTCTTCTCCCATAGACAAAAAAGAAGCCCCCCAAGGCCGAGACCGCTTAGTATAGAATATGTCCTGGTCAGACCTGAATCTGGTGTCCTGTAAAAAAAAAACATGAGCTGTTAGTAAATGTAAAGAGGAAAAAAGGGAATGTCGCCTTTTAAGATTGCGAATACTGTTAACATTCAAGATTGTAACATGAAGCCGAGAAGAAGACATGTCCAAAAGTTAAGATAAAGATGATTTTTTTCTCGTCCGTTTATAATACTTTTGTTTCTCATGCAGCACAGGCATCTGCTCGCCACCAGAAGTATCCCTGGCAGATGACACTTTGGAAGATAAATCCGATTCATCCCCATCATCATCCATGCCCGTGTGTAAGGCAGCATAACTATTTCAAGTCACAATGGGGTCTTGACGAGAGATTTTAGACTTGGTTTGGGGTTTATCTTGTTTTCGTTTCCCACCCACCACAGTGAAATCATCCTGCGGAATCGGCTGGGGGCATCTCAGAAGGAGGGACAAGGGAGGGTTGAACTTGCAACAGCATAGCAGGAGGGTCCGAAGGGGGTAAGGGTTGAACAGGAGGTAGTGATGCAGCAGAAAGATGGCAAACATCAGGAGCCTCCGAAACAGAAGCAGGGCCTGGACATAAAGATGAAGCTTGTTTCTTCAGTTGCTGAACTTTTTCCCTTTGCTGTTGGGCCTCAAGAACCATTTCCTCCTGGTCATAGAAAGACTCCCCTATTATGGGCAGCCCAGGGGCACAACTTATAAGAATGCCCTTGCTCTTCACAAAGATTGCAACAAACTGGGTTGGGACAAAAGTGATGAGAATGACCCACTTCTAAGCAAAAGCCACAAACCTGAATTTCACAGGCATTACTTAAATGGGAAAGCAAACCGCATCTGTGGCATGTTTTGGGCTGCCCAGGGTAAAAACCAAAATCCCTGTCGTGACCAATATAGAAACTACTCAGCAGATGTAGAATGCCAGCATCAGAAGTCTTTAATTTAGCTTTAATACGCCAATCCGCCATCCAAATGTTCTGAGTCCATAATAGGCTGCAGGTATTCAATCGCCTCTACACGTTGTTTGAGTCAGTGCAAAACATCTGAAACCTTAACACCTTCATTCTTGAAAAGAATATTAAAAGTTTTCCAAGTTGGCTTAGTTAAAGGGACGACAAGAAAGGGTGTCCATATAGGGGAATGCTTCACATTATGATATTTCAGCCAAATCTTATCAAGTAAAAAGAGGGACCTGAAACTAATATCAAACTGAGTGTCCCCGGAGGTATGAATCAGGGCAAACACCTCAGTATCAGTAAATTGCATTGTGTCCTTTAATAAACATCTGGCCACATAAGCCCTGTCAGGCGGATCATCTAGACCGCCTCAGTATTTTAAATGAACTGCATTCCTTCATTTGGCAGGCTCACCCAAATTGGAGAAAAGGTCAGACAGCTTAAAGGTCTTAGGCGGTAAAGGCTTACTAGGTCCAGGAGCAGCATAGGGAAATGGGACCTCAGGCTGAGGTTCAGAGTCCATAATATCTCCCCACGATGTTGAAGAGATAGCAGGTAAAGGTGGCAATGAATCACAAGCACAAGCTGAATCATGAACGGCAGGAGAGAGAGACACAGTAGGGACCATATTCAAAACAGGAGGCAACATGGTAGTACTCACAGAAACAGAAAGCCCCACCTTAGCTGCAGAATCGGGGCAGGTGAAATCACAGAATCTGAGGTAGCAGAATAGGCTGAGTGTTGGGTGCAGCTCCCTGCCGACTAGTAGTTGACATAGTCATAGGAACAGGTCCCACCGGCAAGGTGGAGGAATTAGGAGAGCAATGGGCTTGGCTCGGCAAAACCAAAGTGTCAGTGTCCAAAACAGCAGGAAACCGAATCTCCGAAACAGTAGCGATTGAAGGAGAAATCCAGGCAGTATCCTCCTGGTTCCGAATACAACCAGCATTCCTCAAAGTGCATTCAGGAGACGAAACAGAAGCTGGAGCAACTGAGCAGCTAGGAGATCCTGGCGATGAGCTTGTCGCAAAACATTAGCAAGGGCTTCCAAAGAAACAAAAGAAATATTACCCACAGTGCCTTCCAGGTGAGAAAGAATGCATTCTTCAGCCTGTAAAAGAGCGAGAAGCTTATCACAATGTTGTTTAACTTCCCAAACAGAAGTATCAGTAACATGTCTAGAAGTGGCTTGTGAGGAGCCAACCAAAGCAGGTCCAGCAACCACAGTAGCAGTAGCAGGGTCATTTGAGGAATTATTGTCCACAGGAATGGAAGTTTGAGAAATTTCCAGAGCAGTATCACTGAGTAACCCATTATTACATGACATAGAAGCCACAAAAGAAGGCGCTGTAGAATCTGCAGAAATAAGTCCTTGGTACAAAGAATCCACTACTCCAGCCACACCAACTGCACACCCTGCTCCCTGGTTGGCCATCTTGCCGACCGGAAGTTGGACAAACCTCCCCCTACCGCAGAGTAGGGGAATTTTTTACTAAAACAACATCAAGTAACATAAACTCAAAAACATGACTTTAAAGAGCAAAAACAAGAAACAGTGTTTAAGTCACACAAATAATCATGAAAAAAAGAAAAATTGAAAAAAGAAAATACATAACAAATTAATCAATAAGAGCCATAGTTTGTAATGAATGTTAAACTTAAAGTTATTTTTTGATATTAAGAACAATCATTTATATTTAATAAACAGGGAAAACCCTTTCCACCAAGTAGTGACCTTTTTAGATGTATAAATTGCTGTGTCTGAAATATACACCTTTTCCATAGCTACCTGTATCAGATTTCCCACTGTCTCATTAGGCATCCATCTTTTAGCACCCACTGGCATCTAGCTTGCCAGAGATAACATTTTAAACAACAATAAAAAACCATCAATGTATCCATAGAATAAAAAATTCTTAAATTATGGAATTGTCCCAAAACCAGGTTGTCATAATTCATGTTTCTTAACCATCTCACATTCCATTTTGAAGCAGTGTAATTCCAAAGAGATTTAGCATAGGAGCAATGAAATAAAAAATGTTCCATGGTTTTCTTTTCATTTATGCAAGCCTCATATGGACAGTTTCTTTCAGATTTAGCCTTATAGTTTCCATTGCCTCTAACGCTAATCCTTCCATAGACTACTAGCCATAAAAATTCCCACATTTGAAATGGAATTCTAGGATTATTTAGTTGTGCTAATATGCCTAAGTTTTGGGAAGATAGATAGTTTTTAAGACAGGGTTTGGTTGGATGCACTAAGGACATAACTACTGTGTATAACTGAGGCCCTGTACTACTAATAATTATCTGTGTTGTTATACCCCACTTATATAATTTTTTTGCAGCAGGGTAAACCATTGTGGGATAAAGATGTTACTAGTTAGTTTAGGTGAAGTGGTCTGCCATTTGGTAATATACCCTGATAAGTTTATTTTACTCCAATAAGAATATATTGTTTCTTCTGGCTTTAAGCTGCATTTTACAGAATGGGTAAATAATAAGGTATAAAAAAAACCACTGGATCTATTATACCTAGACCTCCTTTTTCCTTCTTGAGATATGTGTCTTGTCGTTTAATGGGGTTTAGTCTATTTCCCCATAGCATTTGAAAAAATATGCTATATAATTTTGTTTCCAACTGTGGTGGAGGTGGAAAAATCATAGCAACATATAAAATCACAGGAATGATAAATTGTTTAATGATCTGTATCCATTTGAGCTTGGTTATCCTCCAATGCCTCCATCTTTGCACTTTAGAGTCTACCTTAGCTAGTACTGAATCCCAGTTAAAAGAGGGGATATTTTGTGTTCCAAAATAAATACCTAGTATTTTTTTTTAGTTATCTTTTTTTACCTTCTCCTATGCTCCAGCTCCCACCTCTCCTTCAGGTCCTTCCTAGTATCTACACTCCCGGCGATCCTCTTCCTGAGCTCTACCCTCTCCACATATCACGGCCAACCCTCCGAGTTGTCTTGGAGTAACCCATCTCTGGGTGGGTCCTCCTCCTTCGAGGGGGAAGGCACTGGGGGACCGAGAAACCCCAGTGCTCTGTTTTTCCTTACAGGCTCAAGGGTGCCACTGCAGAGGGGCAGGCTCCTGGAGTTTCCGGGGATGTGCAGAATATGGAGGCCGTCATCCGGTAGGAGCTAAAGTTGTTTTCTGTTTTTGGATGGTCCCTCCTGCTGTGCTGCATGTAGTACCCTGGTCTCCACCGGGGTCACTACAAGAGCGAGACTACCCTCCCAACCCACCCCAGAAGAGGAGAGCAGTCCTCTGGAAACTCAATCCTCTCCTTCCCAGCCAGCCCCGATGACCCGAGTCCATTCCCAAACCCAGGTCACCGACATGGTTCGGGAGTGTGGTGTACAGCACCTCAGCCCTCTGTGCCACCAGGCCGGCTCTATACCTAGTATTTTAAGGGGCTCTGAGGAGATTGACATCCCTTCTATACATACCTGGTTAGGACAATTAGTTCCTATAAAAAGCCCTTTGCATTTTAATATATTTAATTTAGAATTAGAGAGAACAGAATAATTAGTCATGGAATCCAGAAAAAGTGGGACTTGGGTATAATCTTTAAAAAATACACAAATGTCATCTGCATAAGCATTCATATGAAATACTATACTCTCATCTGGGCCTACAACACCCCTCCATTTAGGGGTATCTGTTAAAAGATGTACCAAGGGATCTAAAGTAAAGATATAGAGAAGTGGGCTGAGGGAACAACCTTGTTGTACTCCTGTTTGTATTGAAATTCCTGTTGTGATGTGGTGTCTAATAATTGGATGTACTTCTGCTCCATAGTATAAAGATTTGAGCCAATGTATTATTTGCATTGGAATGCCATATGCTTCTAAAGTTAAAAAAAGAAAAGGGTGTGAGACCCTGTCAAAGGCTTTATACTGGTCTATTGAGAGGATACATCCTTGTCCTTCTTGTGCTCCCACATAATCAATCAGGTCTCTAATAATCATCAGGGCTTGTTGTATTTTTCTGCTGGGTAAACCACAGAATTGCCAAGATGACAATACTGTTTTAGCATAATTGTTTTATTTTGTTATTAACAATGATAGCAGATATTTTATAATCAGTGTTCAGAAGTGTAATTGGTTTCCAATTATCTATAGAAAATGTATCTCCAGATTTGAACAGAATCAATAACCCTTCTGTAAACCAGGAAGGTATATTATGAGTGATAAAGAAATGAAATACTTTTTCTAAACACCAGGACAGTGGTTCTGAAAAGGTTTTGTAGAATTCATTAGGCAAACCATCCGATCCAGGTGATGTGCCATTTTTCAGAGTCTTGATGGCTTGTTCAATTTCGCTAACTGTGATTGGCTGTATTAGGCTGGTCTTAATTTTTGGTACTGCATGGATTGATATTGAGTTTAGGAAGTGTTTTATAGTGGCTTCTGAAGGAGGTTGTAAAGGGACATGAGACAACATAAATTCCTTAATCACTTCATGTATCTCTGCTATTGAGGACACAATGTCCCCTTTTCTATTGAGTAAAGATTCCAAAAAAAGTGGAGTTCTTATATGTCCGAAAGGCTTCAAATGGATCTTCATGAGGAGTTTTCACTGCCCCATACTGTAGGAAACCTTTCATAGTCTGAGTCCTATCATATTGATGCTTTATTAATTCTAAAGTTTTTTTTAATCTGATCCGAATAATCAAATTTAGAGTGTTAGCTAGAGAATATAAATTTTGTAGTCGTTGCCTGAGTTTTAAATATGTTAAAAATTTAATATTTTCCCTGTTTTTTCCTTGTTTCATAAAATTATGTTTGAAATCCATTTTAGAATCTGCCCACCAATCACCTACCTCCTCATATATAAAAAACAGACAGATAATCTGGCAGTTAATATGTCAGCTATTTGTTTTTTTGCCTCCTGATCAGTCAGGATGGAGGAATTCAGTTTCCATCTTGGCCTGATATTTGGTTTACCTGTACTAGTAGAAAAGGAACCAAGTAACAGCAGATGATCTGAAAAAGTTGTGATTGAAGTCTGGAATTGTATATTGGATAGGGTTTTGGAAATAAATATATAGTCATAATAGAAGTAAATTTGTTTTTTTGAAAGGTAAATTTAGGTCCAGAAGTTTGCTTTGTATTACAATTTAAAAGATCTGCAGTTTCTGTTAATTTCTGTAAAGCATTAGAATCACAATATACTTTTTTCCTTGTGGAAATGTTGTGCTAGAAGTGGATTTCAAAGTACAATTAAAATCTCCACAAAGAAAAACTGTATATGAAGTAAGTAGATACGGTTTTAGACTATTAAAAAGAGCTACCCATTCTGATTTAATCTGTGAGCCATAGATGTTAATAAACCTGCAATTCAAATTTTTCCACACCCCATCCAATATTAGAGCTCTCCCTGGGACTAAATCAATTAGCTTGACCAATCTGAAGTAAAAAGAGTTAAATGAGAAACCTACACCATCTGCAGTTGCTGTTCCAAAGGAGCAGAAAGAATGTCCCCACACCCATTCTCTTTGGAACAACCTTGCCTGGTCACTGGTAAACACCCAGGTCTCTTGCAAATAACAGATGTCAATTTGTTCATCATGAATATAATTATAAACTACATCTCTTTTTTTATAATTTAACAGGCTATGGATATTCAATGAACATATGCGTAAAGAAGCCATTCATATAGTTCCTTATAAAATTCAAGACTCTTTTTTTCCTGTTTTTCTTTTTCTTTCCCTTATAATCTGATCTGCTTTGTGAAAGGGTGCTGTTTTCTGTTTTAGTAGATTGGGAGTCTGAATCTCCTAACTCCATCTCAGTATCCCCCCATTGGGCGGGTAGAATAGAGAAGGGATTTTTCAACTCTATTTCTACCGGAGTTTGGGCTTGTCCCCCTTTCAAGTTCCTAGCTGATCTACGTACTGGAACAGTAGTAAAAGGTGGTGGGTTAGAGGTATTAGCTATAACTTCTACTGGGTCAGTATAACATACAGGTAAAGAGGCATCTGTGAGCATGACTTCCAAGGGGGTTACCTCTACATTCAAAGTAGGATCTGAAATTGAAGTAGGCAAGGGGGGGTAGGTCCTCAGAGGGAGGTTTGATCAGGATGTCAGAAACTGGAGTAGGGGCCGGTCAGGAAGTAACAGAGTCTTACGCATTCTGTATGAGAAGGTCAGGGTTTAAACAAGAGGCCTTATTTTTCACAGCCCACGAACATTCAGAGAACACATGCCCCATCTCCTCACGTAAGTCACACCTAGTGAGATTTGCACATTGAAAAACAATATGCCTGATCTCACCACAATTATCACACCTGGGCTTATCACAAGAGCTGGAGAGGTGCGTTTTGGATCCACATTTGTAATAAGCCCGAGGTTGGCCTGCATAGAAGCAAATGCCCCTATCCCTTCCCAGTAAAAATGAATCAGGAATGTGTTCAATTCCAGTCTCAGTTTGTCTCAATCTGACTTTATACTGCCAGCCCCCCAGTCCAAAACAATTCTGTGTCCAATATGGCCTCTGGAGGGCTCATCACATCACACTTCTGGCTGAGCCAGTAAGTTATATCTTCTACATGGATCCCCTCATTTTGGAGCATCACAGTAACATATTTTATCAATGGTTTGGTTAAAGGAATAACCAAAAAGGGGGTCCATGTAGGAGAAAATTTCACTTGATTGTACCTTTCCCAAAACAAATCCAACCCATAAGCTGATCGGAAACCAATATCAAAATTTTCCTCCCCAGAAATGTTGATAAATGCAAAAACTTCTTTTGGGGAGAATTTTACGGAGTTTTTTAATAATAGTTTGCCCACATAGTGCCTGTCAGGTCGAACTTCTAAGCCTCCCGTATAACGTATGCGCACCGCATTTTGCCTAGGGGTTGCTTCCCTCCTAATTTTAGAAAACAGTTCAGAGAGGAGTGGCTTATTCGTGTCCGTGGAAGCTTATGGATCCTCTGCCACAAGTATAGATACAACAGATTTCAAGTCTTCAGGCAATATTTGGTCCGCAGAGTTCTTTTTTTCTAGTTGTGCAGTGTGTTGTTCAAACGCCAAGTCATTCTGAACTGCTCCTGTTTGTGGCCCCGCAGGCAAGGTGGGATATGAGACCTTAGGTCGCCATTCAGAGGAATTTTGAGTAAAATTAAGCACAGGGTCCCAGTCTGGGGTGGGAATCCAAATACCCTTCTCATTTCGTGTCCAACCTGTGTCACTTAATTCCTTCTGGGGGAGACCAAGGCTCTCCTGGGGTAATAGTAGGCAATACAGCTTTTGTTGTCTTTATTTTCAAATCGTGAGATAATTCAGAACTTATAGGTTCCTTCCTAGGCTAGTCTAAAATAGAGAATGTTGCAGTGTTCATTGTCTTATTAGCAGTCATAAGAGTAGTTTGCTTATTTTTACAGTCCTCTCGTAACCCTGGTTGTGAGTCAGTCTCTCAGGAGAAAGAGAATACGGTCAAACCTTCTTGTTTTGTAGGAGATCTCTGATAAAACACTGTAGCATCTTGTTCTATGGAGGGTGCTGCCGACGCTGTAGCTCGAAAAACAAAACCAGCGGTTTTAGAGAGAGTGGAGCGTGAAAGCTCTCTGGGATTCACCTGACATGCAGGCGCCATGCCTTTCACCGTGTTGGTCGTGAGTGATTCACACTCAGAGTTTTTGTCAGACTTCACTGTAGTGTTAACAGTCAAAGTAACAGGTTTCTCTGGCTCTCGGCACGAGTTATCAAGAACTCCTTTACTGCCAGCTGGAGAAACTGAATCCTTAGGTTTTGCAAAAGCGTTTTCCATAGAAGTAAGAGTAACAGTCTTATCTGGCCCCTCAGTATGTTTTGCAGCTGCTACATCATCCTGGAATGCAGGCTCGCCGACAGGTGAGCCAGGAGTTTTGACATTTGGTGCAGTTTCTTGCAATCGAGCCAGTTTTTCAACCAAGTGCTCCTTTTCTAAAAATGCCTCTCATTTTTTGCAGTCAGTAAATCTTGCAGAGTTTTCTCATTCAAGTCACCATCAGGAAATTTCTGTGTGGCTATTTTAACTTTGGGCTGTTTTACACCGAAATCATCGCTAGTAATTAATAGCTCCGAGTCTCCAACTTGCTGTATGTCATTAAGAACATCCATAAAAACCTCAGAATCATCCAAATCATCCTGCTCAAAAGAAAGTCTCTCCCCTCCATCTGGGACATCCTGCTCTCCTGGCACTCCACTCGAAGTGGTCATGGCTCACAGTCAGCGAGTCCCCCTACTGCAAGAGTATGGGAATTTCCCCGGTGTCCAGGCCAGCATTCTCCTTCTCATAAAAGAGGTTCATGCAATTGTCTAAAGCTGTGTGTGGGTGTTGATGCATGAAATGGCTGCCACTTCACATTAATGGTTCGTTCAAGTTCTTTCCGCTGAAAGATGTAAAGAGTTTGGAGACATCTTCACTGACAAGTTGTCATCCATTAGATTGGGTATCCACTCAAGTGTTCTGTTATGAAAGATGCAGCGAAATTTAATTTTGTCAGTGAAATTCGAGCAAAATCGGGAATTTCGCCCAGTGAAATATTTTGCAAATTTTGCACATTTCGCAAAATGTTTAGTGGACAAAACATGGAATTTCGCCATGAAATGTGGAATTTTCCATTTAACAGTGGAATTTTGCTCGATGAAAGGGCAAAATTCCACATTCCACATTTTCATAAAATTCCACATTTTGCTGGCTTAAATTTTGTATTTCACATCGAAATATTTTGCTAAATGATGAATTTCTCGCAACATTTGGCGGATTTTGCCCATCTGTACCTGTTATGAGCTGGTGACAATCAATGCTGTGGTTGCATTGCTGATCTGCCTGCCTGGGGTGATTTTTGGCATTATTTCTGAGGATGAGGTCGTCAAGGTTATGGCTGGTTTGCATCCCATTTGCCGTTTGCTGTTTGCTGGATCTGGGACCTATATGGCTTCTTTTAGAGTGCTGGTAGGTGCTGGGTCCAGTCATTTCTCAGATTATTGAGTGTTCCTTGAGGGAGGGTGTCTTCCCTTCTGCCCTTAAACAGGCAGTGGTGAGGCGTCTTCTATAAAAAAAAAAGCCTTGGAATCTGATGTTTTAGGAACTACTTATTGAGAAGGTGGTGGTTGACCAGCTTGCCAAATGCCTTGAACAGTTTAGCATGCATTTTTGAACCTCTCCAGTTGGGCTTTCTGGTGCACCACAGCACTGAGACTACTCTCATCAGTCACAAGTGAGCTCCTCATGGTAAGAGATCAGGGACTTTGAACCATCTTGGTCCTTCTAGATCTGTCAGCTGCATTTGACACTGTCGATCAGATCGACTGAGGAACTACGTGGGACTCATCGCTACTGTATTGTGCTGGTTTGAGTCCTAACCCCTTGGAAGAATCCAATGGGTGGCCTTAGGAAATGTTCTTTTCAGGGGCTTGATGTTCCCATGCGGTGTTCCTCAAGGCTTGATCCTTGCTCCTGTTTTGTTTTCAGTGTACACGGTTCCATTGGGTGAGATCATTAGATAGTATGGTGCTGAGTTTCACTGCTGTGCAGATGACACTCAGCTTTACCTGTCTGGAACTCATGGTGGTTCTGATATGGTGCTGGTGCTGGAGAAGTGTTTGTCCGAAATTAATGCCTGGATGTTCTCAAACTGGCTGTCTCAACTTGGGTAAGACAGAGATCATGCTTGTCAAGCCTGGTAGGCAGGGCCCAGGAATGGTGAGCAAGCAGACTGGTTCTGCTCTAAGTAGGACTGCATGTTGCCAAAAGGCCTTACACACAATCTGCAATGGCTGAGAACAGAAGATACAGACACGTGTTTCGTCCTTTTCAGGACTCACCAGGGTGCCTCATCAGTATCACAACCCAGTGGAAAACGAACCAGCCGTTATGTGGTCTTACAGGTTTGAGTCATGGTGGGCCTAAACGAAGGAAGTAATCTAAAAAGACAAAGACACAGGGGTATGTGTGATTTTGCATTTCTTTGAAACCTGACTTAGTCACCATCACCAATGCCCCTTTCAGGTTACCCTTGCCTCAGTGCTTCAAGCTGAGTCTCTCCGTCTTTTTAGCATTAATCTAGAGTTCTTTCCGAGACAACTGATTAAATACTGACTTATGAATATGGATGACTATAGACATAATAATATAAATACTATGCTTTTGAAAAATTAAAAAGACAAAAGAGGGTTGATTCATGACTCACCCATAGAGGAAATTAACAGTTTGATGTCAAAAGAAAATCTATCATTTAAAAATATACAATAGAATGATGGAATTCAAAAAATGGCAACCAGCAACATAATGAATCATTCTTGTTTTCAACATAAAATTCACAGCTGGCATCAGTAGACCTCAGTAAAACAACATTCTCTCAAAAGTTGAGTTTCGTCCCCACCAAATGCAGTCACAGAGCTCAGACCAGGAAAAATCATGAAGCTCACAGCAGTGTTACTAACTCAGGCTCCATCGTCAGCTCAGTGCTGAATGGGTGTGTACAGTTCAGTAGTTTTTAGTGCTGTATTGTATGGTGACCTGGCTGTGGCATTCCATGCAACTTCAAGACAAGATTAAGTGGTGGACAGAACTGTTAACTGTCTGATAGCTGTTCACTTGGTATTTGAAAAACTGCATATTGTTTAGAAGATGAAACAGAATCCATAAACAGCTCACTTTATCAACAGTAGATTTCGATGAAGAATAGACCGTATTATAATAAGAAATTAATGTAAAAATCAGAGACAGAGATAGAGACTGAGGCAGGACAGTAGTCCGCCTACACCCTCCCGTGGTTTTCAATGAGATCTCCCTCCGTCATGCATGCCTACTGTCCTAGATTTCATTACCTTACTTAGCAGGCTATTTCACCTACCCACCACCACTCTCTATGTAAAGAACCACAGTAATTCTTTCATTCTCCTCTTATCTGTTCTTTTAATAGTTGTTTGCAGTGGCCACAAGTACGCTCGCTAGCCCCTCTTATGTCAGTATTCAGGCTTTGTAAATGTGTGAACTATTTTCCAAGTTTATAAACTTGTATCACATCTATACCTAATCTGTAAACACTGTAACACTTAATAAGCAGAATGTATGAGATTTATTTTTATTACGTTTGGTTGTTTTTTACATAGTGCAATATCTGCTCATCAAGGCATGGTGCATTATAGGTGCTGCAGGCCAGTAACCAATGTTCTCCCCACTTTTCTGTCTAGTAATGAACTAATCATCCTAAGTGAGACTGTTTAAGTTGCAGCTGAGTAGTTTAAAGATGGTTCCTGCTTGTCAGCTAGACCAGGGTTAAACATAAGATTGCCTAATGTGCCTGTGGCTAGCCCTTACAAACAGGGGGTAGCTAATGTAATAGACTTTAGACAGTAAAACCTTAACCAATTTAAATGCAAATTGCCATTTTGGAGCCAACGCTTCAGCCAGAATTAAGTAAGAACATAAGAAAAGCGTTGGCAGATGGGGACCATGTGATCCATCTAGTCTGCCCTAGAAACTACCCCCTCCCTATGCAGCCTTTGTCCTAACTTGTCCTTTATGTCTGTCCCATGCAAATTTGAACTCCCTGATTGTCTTTGATGCTACCACCTCCTGGGGTCTATCACTCTCTCTGTGAAGAAGTACTTCCTGAGGATGCTTTTGAACCTTCCTCCTACCAGTATCATATGTCCTCTAATGTGTGCTGCCATATTCTGTTGAAATAGATCACCTGTCTGAGCTGCGTTAAATCCCCTCACATACTTAAATGTTTCAATCATGTCCCCTCTGTTTCTTCTGTGCTCAAGGGAGTATGGGTTCAGCTCCCTGAGTCTTGCTTCATATGACCTGTGATGCAGTCCATGCACCATCTTAGTAGCCCTTCTCCGTACCATTTCCAAATGGTCAATGTCCTTCTTGAGGTGAGGTCTCCAGAACTGAACAAGTGTGGCCTCACCAAGGACCTGTAGAGGGGCATGATGATGACCTCCCTTTTTCTACTAGAAATCCCTCTATTTATACAACGGAAGATGCCACCTGCTTTCTGTGCTGCGTTCTCACATTGTTTTCCTACCTTTAATTTGTCAGTGAGGATTATGCCGAGATCTTGTTCCGTTAGTGTCTCCTCAAGTTGATGTCCTCACAGTGAGTACTTTTTTCCAGGGTTCCTCTTTCCTAAGTGCATTACCTTACACCTTTTGGCATTAAATTGTAACTGCCAGTCCCTGGACCAATCCTCTTGCCTTCTAAGGTCAGCTTCCATGTTGTCTACTTGCTACCTTGTGTCCACTCTGTTGCAGAGTTTTATATCATCTGTGAACAGGCAAACCTTCCCTGTTAGTCCATTTGCTATGTCTGCTATGAATATGTTAAATAGGACTGGTCCCAGTACCAATCCCTGCGGGACGTCACTGGTCACCCTATCCTTCCTTGACAATGATCCATTGACTAGCACTCTCTGTGTCCTATCATTCAGCCACTTACTAATCCAGCTGACCATCTTCTGACCAACTCCTGTATGTTCCAGCTTGTTGGTTAGCGTTCTGTGAAGGACGGTGTCAAAGGCCTTGCTGAAATATTGCTATACAATGTTCACCACTGCCCCTCCCTGATCCAATGCCCTGGTGACCCAGTCGGAGAAGTCGATCAAGTTGGTTTAACAAGAGCATCCTGCTGTGAAGCCATGTTGCTTTGGGTCCATTTTTCCAGTATCTGTTTGGTAAGCCACTATCCTCTCTTTCGGTAGTGACTCCATCATTTTCCCCACAACAAGTCAAACTGACAGGGCATTAATTTCCTGCCTCTTCCTTGTTTCTGCTCTTGTGTAAGGGCACAACAGTTGCCTGTTTCCAGTCCTGAGGTATTTTCCTGCTGTCTAGTGACTTGTTGAAGAGCTCAGCTAGCAGTGTGGCCAGTTCCTCTCAGAGCTCCTTGAATATCCTAGGTAATATGCCATCCGGTCCCATGACTTTTTACACTTTCAGTTTATTAAGCTCTTTTAGGACTCTCTCCTTTGTGAAGGGGCTAGTATCTACTCCCTGTGTATCTTCCTTTGTTCTGCTTAGTGTAGGACCTTTGTCACTGTCTTCTATGGTGAAGGCAGAACAAAAGAACTCATTTAGCACTTCTGCCTTGTCCTCGTTACTCTCTGCCATCTTACCTTCCTTGGTTGCTAGCCAAACTATTCCTCCCTTAGTTTTTCCTTTTTTATATTTGCTTGTGCGCATGTGCAAGAAACATTACGGGACAGCTTAGGAGAGAAACAGGGTTTTGGAGGTGCGGCACTGTGGCGGCCAATGTCCCCACTGCCTTTAGAGGCTTGGCCCACATTCCCCAATGCGGTGGCAAGCTGCTGCTCACACTAGTTCAGCCAGTGTGCCAACAACTTGAAAGGAATCCACCACTGCAATGAGGGAGCAACCCGTCATTGCAGGGCGATGCCTTGCCTGGTGTAACTTATCAATTAACATGGCAGCGGCAGTCTCCGTCCCCCTCAGAGTCCCCATGAGAGCTGATGGGGGGTGCCCAATCCCCCTGTCGGTATGTCCCCCTCCTGAGTTTATTTGCTGATGGGGTAGCCCAATCCTCGTCAGCATAATGTGCCCCCCCAATTGTTCTGTGCTGAGGGGGTGCCCAATCCCCCTTAGCTCATGCGCTCCCCCTCCCCCAGCACACTGTATGGCTGACGGGGGTGCCCAATCCCCATTGGTTCCAGTTCCCCCCACCACAAACACCCAAGTGGCACGCTGGGAGCCCACCCAAGTGTGTCAAAAGCATCCCATAGTCTTTTTTTTTTTTAATCCTGTAAAAAAAGAAAACCGTCCCTCGTTGAGTCCCTTATCCCCTTCCCCAACCCACACCTACCCTCTGCGCACCCCACCTCCCCACACCCTCCTCACCCCATGCTTACCTCTGGACCACGGTGCAACGTTCTTCGGTGGACCAGGAACACGTCTGCACTCTTCAAAGCTGACCGCGAAATTAAGAAATGCCAGTAAGCTGTATAATGGCATAAATGTTTTTTTTTTTCAACTTATGTGGATATCTCAGCCATTTTTCTGACTTTTGGCACCAAACTTTTAACATGGGATTCTTGGGATCCCTCCTCATGAATTCAGTCAGTCATGGCATTATTCAGTCCCAAAAGGTGATTTTGTGGTCACTGCACGGAATCACCTTTCAGGACTGATTAATGAAATGATAGTGTCACTGTTCATGAGGTGGGCTCTCAAAAAGCCTATGTTGCAAATTTGGTGAAAAAATTCCAAAAAGTGATTGCGTTATGAGAGTGCATTGCGCAGTTTCTATGCATGCTCATAACTTTGCACATTTGTAATATTTTCACTCCAGATTTTCAACATTGGCATTTTTCCACACCTCCTTATGAACAGTAAGTACAGCCATCATTTTTGACATCCTGGCCGAAATGTGTTTTCACACATTTCCATCGCAGAATAGCGCGGTCGCTGTGGGAAATCAGTGTTTGGGACAGATTAAGAAAAGCACAGTAACACTGTTCATGAGCAGAGGTGCTAAAATGCCTATGTTGAAAATTTAGTGACAAAAGTCCATAAAATGACTGCGTTACGAGCGTATGTTGCACAGTTTCCATGCACCCTCATAATTTCACGCATTTGTTATATTTTCACTCCAGATTTTCAACACTGGCATGTCTTCACACCTCCTTATGAACAGTACAGCTGCCATTTTTCATATCCCGCCCAAAATATGCATTTACACATCTGACGCACAATGGCGCGGTCGCTGTGGGAAATCAATGTTCAGGACAGAATAAGAAAATTATAGTGACAGTGTTCATGAGCAGAGGTCACAAAATGCCTATGTTGAAAATTTGGTGAAATAATTCCACTAAATGACTATGTTACGTGAATGCATTGCGCAGTTTTGACGTTACACTCAGAAATTCGAGCATCTTTAATTATTTTCACTACAGATTTTCAACATTGCCATTTCTTCACACCTCCTTAGGAATGGTACAGCTGTCATTCTTCACATCCTGCCCGATCTGTGTTTTTGCATATCTGGTGCAGAATGGCATGGTTGCTGTGGGAACTCAAAGTTCGGGACACATTAACAAAATCACAGTGCCACTGTTCATGAGAAGAGGTCCCAAATACTTTCATGAGGTGGGGGTCACAAAAAGGCCATGTTGAAAATTTGTAGTGCAAATACCAACAAACGCCTGGGGCATTAGGGTTTCTAACTATAACGTCCCACCCTGTACAGACTGACAGGCATCAGGGGTGTGCCTTTGGATCACTGGCTGTAAAACTCATGTCATTCCACCCCCACCCCCCACCCTGAAGCCAGTGACAGGTAACGAGGTGTGCCTTGGACTCTTCAGCCCCACACTTCACCCCATTCTCCTATACTGCACCCATTTTAGCATATGTCCTTATGAAATGGGGTGACTGTGAGGCCGAGCACCCCAAGGCACACCTCAACACTTGTCAGTGTCTACAGGATAGGGTGAGGTGAAATACAGTGAGCATTATGGGTGACAACCCAGAGGCACACCCCAATGCCTGTCCATCTCTGCAGGGTAGAGGTGGGGTTGGTGTGAGTTCAATACTTCACTGCCACTCCCTTTCTGCATCTGTCTAACTCCTGCATGTCCAATGCTAATATCAGCAAGCTGTTACACGAGGTCCCTGCACCCTAATTGGTTCCCCCACAGGTACATCACAGACAGCTAGCATTTAGGTATATGTTATACTAACATATAAGGCTAACGGTATCTACTGTATAAGAGTAGATGTCAGGATATGTATGCACATTATTGCTATACACTTTACTTTCCAATATACACATGTATTTCTTGCTTACAAGATGTTAGGACATCTGTGTCCTTGTAATGATTATGATATATGAGTCGGCATTGCCATCTTCTGATGATTTGTATTATTACACAGCTATGTACAAACTGTACCTCTTTGTTTCTAGAAAGTGGTGACTATAACAAAATTGTATAATGTTATCTTGGACTGTGGAGCCACCTCTAAATTAACCAATAGGGCTCATCTCTGTAACTAGAAATGTTTCTATCTTACAGTAACCATGGTAATTATCATAGGTATATAATGTAAGACATTACATCTTCTACCTCTGAGACCCCAGGAGACACGGAGATTCCTCGAGGTATAGGGAACGCTTAGCATTGGCTCCCAGTTCCTATTGGTAAGAACTGCTTAGGGCAACTGTGATTATCCTTTTGGTAGTAATAAACAAGCTTTATTACTCTTATACAATGTGTCTGTGATTCCTTGCATGCCCATTATTGCCAAGAACCTGAGAGTGAGGTTTAGACCTCCTGACGATTGGCAACTGAGTGCAGGCAATATTTGCTGTTTGCAAAGTTTCACTTGTTGCTACAACTTTTTCCCATCTCAACGGGGATTGTAGGTGTGCATTCCCACATCACCTCTCCCATTTTTCAACCACTTTGTTATCACTTGCAAAGTCTGGCTGCTTACTGGGTGTGGTCGATGCCGACTCAACTCATCTCACAGCAGTTTTGAATTGCAAGCTTACAAGTGCGTAGTAGACCCGACTGTGAACTAGTGCACCTGTTGTGGATTGTTACACAGCATGGCGCCTTTTCACAGTTTGATTTTTTTTTCGTTCCCTCCCACACAATGGCCACCATATCAAATATCTGCGCAGAACTGAGACTCAATGTCTCAAACTTCCTTGCCTTCCATGGAGGATGGGCTGACTTCACGCGAGATGCAAGTCAATCCAAAAACCCTGTGCTGGGGATTTCAACCCAGTACACAAAGATGAGACAAACAGCCAGAAAGTGAGAAGCTAAGTTGGTCATGGCTCTGTATGCTGCTCTGGAAACCTCCGAAGTGAGGTTTCGATCCCTTGAACTGCAAATTTCATCTCTTAAGCAGGAGATGGGGTTTCAGGAAACTGAATGTGTGAGATGTGAGCAGGATTTGGAGTCTGAGTGCCAAACTCTGTGAAATGAAAAGGATTCCCTTTTACATCATTCTGCTCAGGCAGGAGAGCAGGAACTTTGTATGTTGAAGCAGGAGTATGAACGTTTGAGACACGATAAGGGGCAGGCTTTGTAAATGAATGACTTGTTAAGTAGAACGAATGAACAAATGTGTGAGGAGTTGGGAGAGTTACAGGATGAGATAAACCAGGTACGTAATGACTTAGGTTTAGCTACTAGGGACAATTGCGAATTGAGTGCCGCGTGTTGAGTGTTACAGAAGCAGATGCAGGATGAAGTGGATCAGAATGTTACAAGAGTGAGTCATGATGAATGTGAATCTAAAATGGTGAAACTGCGCCAACAGTGAGAGGTGCTGGCTGGTCACGTCAAGGCAATGGGAGGTGTAGCCCCTGCCTTGTCAATGTCATCTGAAGGGGAGGAGTCAGATGATGACATCTCTCAGCTCAACACCCAGTCATGCCCCTGCTGTAGCCCAGGCACCCCTTCCCACCATACACAACATGGCAGATCCCTGTCACATGACACCACATCCCTATGTCATCGATGGCATGACGCACATCATGGGGACGCCAACATGGCAACCCCCATGATAGGGGGGAGCAGACCTAGGCCTAGTCCTGACAGCACCACCACCAATAGGCATTATTAATGTGGGAGACAGGCAGGAGATAGAGAAAATGATTGAGAGTGCCTTAGGCACTGTGCATCTCTGAGAAAAACAAACAGGTTCTCAAGACCCAGATTAGGCAGCTTCTACATGAGGCTGGTACTCAGGAGGGCATGGTTCATTCTGTGGCTGAAACCATGGCTCAGGCAGCCCTGGAGGGTGCCTAAGGTAATCTACCTCCACTTTATAATCCCAATAATCCCCTACAAATGGCCTACTCTGTTCAGCAAATAGCTGACAGCATTGGTTGGATGAACCAGTCCGACAACCTCAATTGCCATTTGAATAAGGTGCGTGCTGAATGTGAAATGCTTAGTCTCGCTGCAGACTACCAGGCCCAAATCCTACGCCAGACCATTAATCCTGGCCTGTGGGTGAAACTCCCCGATGTCGTCTGCCAAGACGGCCATGCCACCTTTGATGAAGGCCTACCGAGCAAATAAGCGCCTTGCAGGAGAAGTCGCAGATGTGGACCTCATTGAGTATAAGACCCTGTTCCTTAGGATCATGATCCCTGCAGTAAGAGAAAAGGTAGAGTCAACCACCTATTCCACCACAGGAGAGGTTTGCCGATATTCTTCAGAAAATAGAGAGAGTTTATCAACTCTACATCCATGATTCAGGCTCCGGTTACAAGAAAGTAGCTGCTGTGGAAGACATTCCAGAGGCCACGACACACTACACAGTGAAGGGGCAGGCCCAAGAGAAACAGCCCCTTCCCAAAGACAACCAACACCCCCAACAGGCCCAACAACAATAACAACAATCCTGGGATGGGAACCGGAACTACCACAAAAACAAGAAACTTCATAAGAACAACAAGGGTAAACAACAAAGATCAGGCCCCTCGTATAGGGAAATAGCTGATGAAAACCAGAAATTCTGAGACCTTCTCGGGCAAGTACGCATCGTAATGGATGCCATCCCCATTCGGGCCCTTGCAGAAATACAACTAGGAGAACAGGCTTCAACAGGCCATGGAAATACCGGAAGTCCAGCCTCTCATGACCTTACAGGCCTGAACCCAGAAGCGGCTCCATATATAGCATCAGTGCAGCATGGTGAGATGGTTCAAAGGAACCAGGCCCAGACTGTCTTTCAAGAGCTCCCCCATGCTTCCACTGGTACAGATTGACAATTACAGGCCGAAGTCTGGAATGTAAACAAGTTGGTCTTGGATACAAATGGAAGACCCTGCACAGAGGCTGAGGTTGGGGTCTGCCTACTGACAGTACTGCTGGATACAGTTGTGGCTGTGTCTGTATTACAGGATGACAACCCAGACACATCACCTTGGTCTACTGGACGGAGGACCAATATGTCTGGTGTAGACAGAACTAGGTTACCTGCATACTGCTCCCTGCCACTGCTTGTGACACTGGGACACCTGAAGGCCTATCATACCATTCAGTTAATGGTACTGCATGATCACCATAGTATAATCGGAATTGACTTTTTAGCACCTCATGGCTGTGTGGTAGACCTATCAAACATGTTACTGATACAAATTGAGGGACAATATCACACCATTATGATCTCTGATTCGCATGTGGTTGCAACAATCTCTGTGAATAACAAAGAGTATGACGTCATAGATTTGTTTAAGAACCATGAGCTTTTCCCAAAGCTCTTCCCCATCCTACAAAGGCATCTGGAGGCATTTGCCACCAACAAACATGACTGTGGCAGGATGCACACTGTCATTGAAGTGACAGGCCCAGCACATGAGAGGCAACGCCAATACCCCTTTCCACCTGAGACCTTGCCTTCTCTTAGGGAAGCAATTAAATCACTCCTCAAGCAAGGTGTAATCAGGACATGTGTTTCCACTGCAGATTCCCCAGTGTGGCCTGTGAAAAAACCCACAGGTGTCTGGGGACTTACTATTGACTACAGGAGACTAAACCAGGTCATCCCCAGTTGTGCCCCAACTGTAGAATCAGCACCAGATGTGCTATGACTATTGACCCCGACCAACAATGGTTTAGTGCCCTTGACATCTCCAATGGTTTCTGGTCATTGCCATTGGCTTCCAAGAGTCAATATAAGTTCGCCTTAACCTTTGAGGCAGGCAGTACATGTAGACTTGCTTACCATAGGGGTTCCACAACAACCCCTCCCTGTTCCATTTACACATGATGGATGCCCTTGAGGGTTTCTCTACACCCCAGTGTCTCTTGCAGTATGTGGATGACCTGTTGTTGGCCATAGCCACACAGGAACAACATCTGGATCTCTTAGACTAACTACTGACCCTCATCCAGAGGGCAGGCCTCAAATGAAACCCTGCAGAAGCACAACTATGTCAGAAAGACGTACACTTTCTGGGCCTGAGGATAACAGATCAAGACTGAAGCCCTACCTGGAAGAAAATACAAGGATTGCAAGATTTGCCATTGCCTTGCATGGCCACCCTTAGAAGGTTTCTAGGTATGGTAAACTATTCTAGAGATCTTATTTGTGATTTTGCTCAAAATGCTGCCCCTCTGTATGAATTACTGAAAAAGGATGTCTCCTGGAATTTGGGTTCCATTCACACTCAAGCTGTGATGTAACTGAAACAGGCCTTGGCCTCAGCTCCAGCTTTGGTTAACCCCAATCCAGCCCTGCCATTCCATCTGGAATGTGCCACCTCTGACATTGCTATGTCTGCCATGTTGGCCCAGAAGGCCCTTGGCACCCTGAGACCCACTGCATATGCATCACAGCTCTTGACCCCAGTGGAGCAGAAATACAGCCTTTGTGAAAGGTACCTTCTGGCCACCTACTGGGCTGTCAAACACTTTCTGTATATCATTGGGTACTGCCCCCGATCATTAATACAAAGCATACCCCAACAAACTTTCTGCTATCAGACAGAGTAAAGGATGGATCAGTCTCTAATACCAGACTGACACACTGGTCCCTCCTTCTCCAGGACAGAGACATTAAGGTCCACCCAACCAAAATGCCATCCATGCTGGCGCATGGTCTCCACTTCCAAGGAGAACTCCATGACTGTACACTGCAGCCACCTAACCTACCAGATCCAGGTCCTTTTCTTCCTGCTACACCACAGCTACTTGAGAATACCTCAATGTGTCATGTCTTTACAGATGGCTCAGCTTCCTACTACCAGGGAGAACAGATAACAGGAATGGGCATATTAGTCATCTACCCTTTTGGTAACACTGTTAAGGTTTCTAAGCGTTGCAGTGTGGCATCATCCAGTATGCAGAGATGGCAGCGGTAGCCTGTGCTCTCGAGTTCATCCAGTATGGAACCAAGGATACCATTATTTTTACAGACTCTAGCTGGGTTTGTTGTTCCCTTACAGAATTTCTTCCTTTCTAACAGAAGAACTCATTTACCTCCTCTGATGGCAGCCCAGTGAAACACAAGGAACTGGTAATATACATTCATTCACCGGCACAGAAGTTTGCACATAAACTCTATGTACACAAAGTTAAGGCCCACTTCATACACAACCCCTATCATGCTTCAGTGACACTGCTGACATCCTTGCAAAGGAAGGGGCCTGAGGGGGGATACCTGGACGATGGACCATGCAGAGGCCAGAGTGGCCGTGCACATTGCAGCACTCAGGAAGAAACCTGAACCCTTTTACCCCTTGGATTTGTCAGAAGCCCAGCATGCTGACTCTGAACTCAAAGATGTGTTCAGATTTCTGGACAAAGGTACTGAGAAGAATTTACCTACCCATAACCCCTACCGAAAGCATGAAGGTAAGTTACACCTGTTCCCTGATGGCATACTCATCTGGTATCAACCAGATGACACCCCCACCACATTGTGGGTGGTTCCTCATCATCTTAGGTCCAAATTTCTGCACCAAGTGCATGACCACCTACTGGTGGACACCAGGGAGTGGAGAACACACTCCAAAGGCTTAAGACCACTGCCTGGTGGCCTGATGTCACCAAGGATGTCAAACAGTACATAGACAACTGCCTTGCTTGTGCACGAAACAACCCCATTCCTATCAAATGTAATGCTGAGCTACTACCACAAAGGCATTCTGGCCCTTGGCATTCCATACAGATCAATTTTATTGGTCCCCTGACCAATACCAGCAGAAATAACAAGTATGCCCTTGTGGTCACTGATCTCTTCTCTAAGTGGGTTGAAGCTTTCCCTACTTAGACATGCACTGCTAAAACCACTGCCAAAATCCTGGTGGAACAGATTTTCACCAGGTGGGGCCTACCTCTCAAGGTAGACTCAAACAAAGGAACCAGGTTTACAGGTGAGTTGATGAAAGAAGCCCTTGAACTCCTCAGAGTTCATCAGAAGTTCCACAGTACATACCTTACCTTCCACAATCCTCAGGTCAAGTAGAGACAGCCAACAGATGGATTAAGCAAATGTTTTCCAAATTCATTGACGACAATCCCAAGGATTGGGATTCCCTACTGCCGTTGCTCCTTATGGCAATTAGGGTTACACCCTCAGCCACCACCCAGTTGACACCCTTCGAGGAGATGACTGGTAGACAAATGAGATTACCTGAACACCTGTTGTTTGACCTGCACACTCCCACTGCAGACCATGTCTCAGTGGACCAATATGTGGAAAAACTCAGACAAGACCTCATACACACTCATTTGTATGCTGCTAACTGCATGGGCAAGGCACAGCAACTGTCCAAAATTCAGTTTGACAAACACGCACAAGAAGTAGATTGGCAAGTTGGGGATCAGGTAATGGTTCTCAGATTTGCACATCCCACACATTCCTTCTCTAATAAGTTGGAAGGACCCTGCCCCATTGTCAACAAGCTCAGTCCAGCAGTCTATCAGGTTACACTCATGCAAAACAACAACTTGACTGACAAATGGTTACATGCAAACCAGCTGAAACTGTATAAAGGTGTATAATTACTTTTCCTCACCCCACTGGGAGGAATAGTACTAATTTACTAATGTTTGATTTTCCTTTTCAGATACACTGACAAGATAGCTATCTTGTTCCATTTTCTCCTCATCTCAGGAGTTATCCCCTGCATCCAAGGCATGGTAAAGTACCTCCTTCCTCACTTTGATCTGCCTGCAACTACCCCAGAGGGAGTCTCCATCAATATTCCCAACAATTTGATTACTGTCCAGGAAGGTTCAGATGCCTACCTCACTGCCTCAGTTGTTTCTCCTGATAAATCTACCCTACAAATTGAGTGGCAAACTAAATCTCAAGGACAAATACTCCCTGAGCCAAGCTCTCCAAGGGAATTTTCCATGGATGGCCCAATGCAAAATTATCCCCAAATGGTACTTTGTCCTTGCTCCAAACCTCTGTTAGACATTCTGGTTCATACAATATCACTGCCTTAATTGACCCCTCATATTGTGATTAATTGTCTAAAGATTCTGCCAGGAAATTTTGTGCTGTACACAGCATGGCATCAGCTGCCATGCATTTATCTGTGTTACCCCATACTGAGAAACAGCTTTTGAAATGTCCGAAACAAACCCCTGGTCCTTGTAGTGGACTCACAGCCACTGCTTTACCTGGTTCACTTATTAACAACTTGCAATGTATGCATATACCTGTTTTGTTTAACTTGACTTACTGGAATATTAAATCATTTGGTATGTGTCAGACTACTAATACATCATTGTTTTATAGTACCTTTTTACTTGATAACTTAGCAGCTTTTCAGATTTGTAACCAAGACCCTATTGCTGGGGTACACACCACTGAGCACAGAGGAAATTTTAGGAGAAAACCTAATACAGATGATCAAAGTCATAAACAAAATACATGTGACACATCAGACGTCACTGGTGACACAGGCACCATCAATGGTGTTTTTGGTACAGCAATGTACATCTGGAACAAGGTGCTGCTATCAAATCACATTCATAAAAGTTTCAAACTGGTCTGGTGAATGATATTATACCCCCATTACTGTATGGTGTGAATGGCCTTAGTCAGGAAGAAAGATACACTGTATACAATGTGCACGACATTGCTAAGGCATTTTCAGATTCTAAAGATAAGATTAATGCACTAATTGCACAAAACAATAAAGAAGCAGATAAGCAATACATTGCCCATGGAATATTATGCTCAGCCTATGGCTCTTACATTGTCACAACCATCAACAATCTCTTCCGTGATCTAGAATCCGGAAAAATCCCTGATATCATACATGATAGATGTATCTCTAAATGGCATTGTCCTCACTGCAAATCCCCTAACTGTGTTGCCATGTGTGTGCTACAGTCTTTAACTATTCCCATTTCTACTGCTAGGATTTTGGGTTTTGTGACCAGGCACCCTAATACTGGTCCTTGTTTCGCTGCTAAGAAATGCTCTATTAAGGATACTATGTTTGTGTCTTTCACTGTTTCTTTACCATGTTTTGATCCTACTACAGCTATATTTGATAAACTCACATCTGTACACTCCATTGGGCACCTTGATGAAGTTATCTGCCGAGAACGCCTTGATTTACCTCCTCTATTGGTCTTCCATCCTCCTCTGGATGTATGGGTCTTGCCGCACTCGGACTGTTGTGCAAAGAAAGGGTATATTTATTTGTGTTGATGTGATGTATTTAATGTTATTAAACCTGTATGTGTCTATTCCCCAGACAGTATTGACTGGTCATTTTCCATGGATGATGACATCACCACTAATGGCACAGAATACCAGGACGCAACATCTGCTCCAGACAATTCCAAGTTGTACTAGTCTTATCGGGAGGAGGTTCACTGCCTGACAACAAGGATTTCCAAACAGACTTATACTTGCTCAGTACAGTTGCAAAAATGGAGATTGCCTACAGTGAAAACGCAATATAATTCAGATGGTGAACATTTTGTGGTGACTAATTACAAAAGTTTTACGTATGGTACACAAACATGTTCTATTGATGCTCCTAATTTTTATTTCGTCCCACATCAGAAAACCGTTATTAGGCACACAGTTATTACCCCAGTCCCCATAATGGATCCTGATATCCTTGATGGTAACCCTGATTATCTGAATACACTTTCAGAGTAGTTGCCCTACGTTAATGTACACATTGATACTTTAACTTTTACATTAAAATCACTTTTAGACAGAAAAGACACCTATCTCATCCACATCAGCAATAATATCTCCAAAGCTAATGAAGCTGTCCTTGCACTTATTAATGGAGGTGATATGAATAGTGCACTTACTAACACTTGGTTAGAGACTACCTTTAAAGGTTTTGTTATTATACAAACATTTTTGATCTTTTTTCTTATTATTATGCTTTGCTGCCTATGGCACACATTATGCCAACACTGTGAACAGCTGGAGTTCCTTTACAAGGCTCGCATGTTGGGTCTGTTAATGACCCCTGCTTCCTATCCATTTCCCTACTATTACTTGTGTTGTCCCTTTTGTGGCAACAAGGGGGGGGAATGTTACACGCGGTCCCTGCACCCTAATTGGTACCTCCACAGGTACACTGCAGACAGCTAGCATTTAGGTATATGTTATACTAACATATAGGACTAAGGGCATCTACCATATAAGAGTAGATAGAAACATAGAAACATAGAAACATAGACTTTGACGGCAGAAAAGGACCACTTGGCCCACCCAGTCTGCCCATTTCCCTATCTACTGGATAAGCTGCAGATTCTAGTTAACCAACAGCCTGCTTCCTGCAACCCCGCACTATAATTGCTTTGTGTCTGTCCCATGCATGTTTGAATTCCCCCACTGTTTTAGACCCAATGACCTCCTCAGGAAGGCTTGTTCCATGTATCCACCACTCTCTCCGTGAAAAGAATTTCCTCACATTATCCCTGAGCCGTCCCCCCTCTATCTTTAAACTGTGCCCCCTTGTTCTTACATATCTCTTTTTCTGAAAGATGCTACCCTCCTGGACTTTGTTGATTCCCTTGAGGTACTTGAACGTTTCTATCATGTCCCCCTGTCCCTCCTTTCATCAAGGGTATACATATTAAGCTCTCTCAGTCTCTCTTCATATGGTTTCTGATGTAGACCCTGCACCATTTTAGTTGCCCTCCTCTGGACTGCTTCCATCCTTTCTATGTCCTTGCGTAGATGAGGTCTCCAAAACTGCACACAGTACTCCAGATGGGGTCTCACCAACTGTCTGTATAGAGGGATAATCACTTCCCTTTTTCTACTAGTGATGCCCCTTCCTATGCATCCCAGTATCCCCCTGGCTCTCCTTACTGACTTTTCACATTGCTTACCCACCTTTAGGTCATCTGATATGACTACTCCCAGATCCCTTTCCATTTTTGTTGTTGTTAGTACCTCCCCTGCTATTGTGTACTCTTCTCCTGGGTTTTTGTTTCCCAGGTGCATTACTTTGCACTTCTTTGCATTGAATCTAAGTTGCCATATGTCTGACCATTCCTCCAACCTTGCCAAGTCCCTTCTCATCTTTTCTACCCCCTCTTGTGTATCAGCTCTGTTACAGATCTTTGTGTCATCTGCAAAGAGGCATACCTTTCCCTCCAGACCCTCTGCAATGTCACTTATAAAGATGTTAAAGAGGATTGGACCCAGTACTGAGCCCTGAGGTACTCCACTAGTAACCCCTTTCTTCGAATGTTCCATTCACTATTACCTTCTGTGTCCTGTTGTGCAGCCAGTTTGCTACCCAGACTACCACCCTGGGACCCACTCCCAGGCTGGCTAACTGATTATTAATCTTTTGTGCGGACTGTGTCAAATGCCTTGCTAAAGTCTAGGTAGGCCATATCCACAGCCCCTCCCTGGTCTATTACTTTGGTCACCCAGTCAAAGAAATCAATTAGATTCATCTGACATGACCTTCCTGCTGTAAATCCATGTTGCTTTGGGTCCTGTGCCCCGCTGGCCTCTAGGTGCTCAACAATTCTTTCTTTCAGAAGTGATTCCATCATTTTCCCTACCACTGAGGTCAAACTTACAGTTAAAGATGTCAGGATATGTATGCACATTATTGCTATACACTTTATATTACAATATGCACATTTATTTCTTGCTTACAAGATGTTAGGACATCTGTGTCCTTGTAATGATTATGATATATGAGTCAGCATTGCCATCTTCTGATGATGTGTATTATTACACAGCTATGTACAAACTGTACCTCTTTGTTTCTACAAAGTGATGACTATAACATAATTGTATAATGTTATCTTGGACTGTGGAGCCACCTCTAATTTAACCAATAGGGCTAATCTCTGTAACTAGAAATGTTTCTATCTTATAGTAACCATGGTAATTATCGTAGGTATATAATGTAAGACATTACGACTTCTACCTCTGAGACCCCAGGAGACACGGAGATTCCTCGAGGTATAGGGAATGCTTAGCATTGGCTCCCAGTTCCTATTGATAAGAACTGCTTAGGGCAACTGTGATTGATAGTAATAAACACGCTTTATTACTCTTATGCAATGTGTCTGTAATTCCTTGCATGCTCATTATTGCCAAGAACCTGAGAGTGAGGTTTAGACCTCCTGACAAAGCAAACATTCGGCATTGACAAATGCTTGTTCTCATGTATCTATAGAAGGTTTTGTCTCCCTCCTTAACACCCTGTGCTATTTTCTCTTCCATCTATGCGTTTGCCCTTCTAACAGCTTTCTCCACCTCCTTTAATTTGTTCTTGTATTCTTCCATGTCTGCTGCATGTTTTGTTTGCTTGAATTGTGTAAACACCTTTTTTTTCTCATTGATTTTGGATGCTACTTCATGAAAGAACCAGAGAGTTTTTTTTCTTCTTTTGGACTTGCTGATCTGCTTAGTGCATACAATTGTTACTGTATGCAGAGCAGCCTTCAGAGTATTCTAGCAGTCCTCTACATCTCCCGTGATTCCTCCCTCTAGCAAGTAGAGAGGAGTGATGGGTTTCTCCAAAATGTTCCCAGAGAAATGCCTAGTAACTTCTCAGAGAACCAAGGGGGTGTGTACAGAACAAAGTGGGCTAAGACAAAGCCTAATGTTTTTTAAATATATATTTATTGCCTTTTTCTGCAAAAATAAAAATAAAATAAACAATTACACCAACAAGCACAACAAACATGATTTCTGCTTTAAGTTACAATCAGTGATGATATCTAGTGTTCAGAACCATTTCATCTCAATAGAACACATCCCGGGATATCAAGGATATCGTATCATGGAAGCTCTCATCATTTGTTTTTAACTGGCAACAGAATGGAATCCACCCTTTTTCTCCTCACAGTGCTAGAGAGACTAAACTGAGGTGGCAGTGTGCACAGAAGAGGACCAATTCTTTGCTCTGTCACCAGATGAGATTTGTTGCTATGTGCAACGACAAAGTGTTCTATGGGCTTAGGATTAGACTTGGAATTCATGTCAGTTTAGTTAACATTCTCCTATTGTGCACTTCTGTGTTTAAACCTATTAAATTATTATTTCTGAGTCTGTGGAACTCTCCCATTAGTTACCTGTACATCATGTAAATTGTGTGCACATTAAATATGTTATTCACTGATATTTACCTGTGACTGCAGAGTTTTAGTAAGTACAGATAATATATTTTACTGCCAGTTCCAATGCTTCACCTGAACTTTAATTTGATACAGAGGAGGGATAAGTGTACCTGGAGGAACTAGGTGGGTTTCTATCCAAGAGGCTTTGTATGGTGTGATCAGGAGCTTGTGGTGGGTTAAGAAAGGAGCCACCCCAAGTGAGTTGTAACCAGGTTGGTCATGGCCATATTAAGGCAGAGGTCAACAAGGGTCAGGCCTAAGGCCCCTGCCTGCCAGGAGTCCCCCAGCCCTTAGTAGATCAGCCTTGCTATACAAAGTAGGTCTGGACAGTCTAAGCTGCAATAATTCCTGCCTGGGATGCTTCAGCTTAATCTCTGTCACACATCACTATCTGCTAGTACCTTTTAACACTCCATTAAGTCATTAACACTTCTGAGTTACATACCCTATCATCTACTTCCACTGGAAAGGAAATTTGATTTGCCAAAGTTGCTGTGGTGTCCAGTTTAATGTAACATCGGTACAAGCGGTTGGTTGGCTCATAGTGAAAACTGACGTGGGCAGAGGCTGTATCATCTTGCAAACAATCAATTATAGATACAGCAGAAACAGCTCCAGCTGCTAAAGAAGTGTGCACAGTGCAGATATAAGCAAAATGAACAACAAAACAAGCACTGCTCCAGACCTGAGAGCATGAAAGTCTTTATTTCAAAAAAATTGTTAAAAGGCTCAATGCCTGCAACATACCATCAAGTGTAGCAGCAAGGAAAACCTCTGACCAATGCCTGTGGAGGGACTCTATCCTAAACTCTGTCCCCTGAACTCCAAGTCTAAGTTTTTTAAGAAAATCTTAGAGAGAGAGAGAGAGAGAGAGAGAGAGAGACAGAAAGAGATTATTCATCTACTCTCCCTATACTTAGCAGGGATAGCAAATAGCAGTGTGACTGCTGGGAACTGTGGTCCTGAAGGAAGTAAGGAAGTCATGACTACAAAATTGGAGGAGTTGTACTTTTAATTTGTTATTTTAAAAATGAGTGCTAAATCTGTGCAGACTAGTAGTATAGAGCACTGCCTGAAGTATTTTAAAAACAGTGTGTTTTGTGTTTGGTTGTAGCCTGGGAGGCAGGACTGCACTATCAATGCAATGTCAGCAAGAGTACCAGGGATGAAACAGGGTCACCATGCCCTTTAAATCTGAGGCTCTGTATGAGTGTCAGTCAGCTCATAACAAAGACTGACAAGGGCAGAGGCTGTGTCACCCTACAAGCAATCAATTTTCCTGATATCTGAGAAGAAGCCCTTTTTGGTCAGCTGGGTCAAAGTGTTTGTCAGCCATTGTTTGGAGCAAAGAATCCCCAGCTTTTGGTGCTCAGGACTGTGGGCAACTGTGGAGGAGATGGAGAAACCCCAAGAGACATAGATCCTGGTGGACCAGGGGGCGGTGAGAGAGAGCCGACTGGCTCAAATTCCTTTTTGCTTGACTCAGGTACAGTTCTTTAGTATAAGACAGGAGTGAAGGTTCTGCATTACTATTTTCTAGACTTAGTTCTGATGGGAGCAGAACACTATGTGGATGAGTTAACACCCCCCCCACACACACACACACATTTCTGGTGGGAGCAGAACTTCGAGTTGGAGAATTTACCTCCCCAATTGACATTAGAATTGCAATGAATTTTCTTGGAGTGTATAATCATTCAAAATTTCGAACACAGTAATTTACGTTCATTGTTATTTGGACACCATAGCGCTTTTGCACTGTACACTTCTATACTTTTAGAGATTTTAGTTTATTTTGTTGTGTGTGTTTCAGTTAGGGCGGATGGTTCAGAGTGTGTTATATACGTATTTATTGCAGTAGGGGTGTGTGTGTAAGGTGTGAATGCATAGTGTTAGTGTGTGTATGGTATACGACTTATGAGTTGGGTGTGTATTGTATGTGAGTAATATTTGGGTATTAGAATATTAGAAGTGGTTTGGGTGGGTAGGTAGTTATTTCATTTTGAAGGGTTGGGTGTGGGTAGGAGTTTTTGAAGTATTTTGTTTTTTTTAATGTAACTAGTAGCTGTAGAAATGTGTATTGGGCTTGGTTTTGGACCACCTATGTTTAGCTACTTCTCAGACCAGCTGCATGATATGCACCCATTTCAGATCCCCCCCACCTAGAGTTACCTATCATTGGTTCAGGGAGGTGGGGATTTAGAAGAGGTGGGGTGAACGGCAGAGAGGTGTCGTGGGTGCTAATGAGGGAGGAGGGCATTATCAGGACAGTTAGGACCTGGAGATGCTCTGGGGGTGAAAAGGAACCTAGAGAAAGGTGAGATATATTTGGTTCCCATACCCAGGGATCCCACTAGACCAAGTGGGCAGGTAGCTGGTGGGGTGGCTGCCCCACTTTGTCCACTTCAGGTGGTGTTATGCAATGTGAGAGCAATGAGGAAAAAGATGCCAGTATGGCAGATTTAATGTTGGGTTCCTTGGTCGAGCTGGCTTGCATCATGGGGACCTGGCTGAGTGATGACGCTGGCCCAGCTGGATTCTCCATAGTACACTGCTGCAGAGGGATCGGGGGGGTGCCATCTGTTTTAGATATGAGTTGAATTTCACAGGAACTCAGTGGGGGAAACCTCATTGTTTGAATGCATGTCTATGTGTGGGGATCCAGGTGCAGGTTGCAGGATTCTCCTGGCATGCTGGCATGCTGGCTTCCAGGGCACAAGAAGGATTTTCTATGGGAAATCACAGACTTCGTCACTGAGAGGGTTCTAGAGTCATCCAAATGGATTATTCTGAGTGATTTCAACACCTGGCTCAATGATGAATTCTAGCATTTTGGAATGGACTTCTTTCAGTTGATGGAATCACTGGGCCTTGCACAAGTTATTACTTCTGCTAGTGACCGACATGGATATGCCTTGGCTTTGGTTTTCTCCCTGAGGCTCGAGGTGAGTAACTTAGAGACTGTTCCGGTCAGTTGGTCAGATTATTGCACGGTGAAGTTCTCTTTCGAGCCCCCCACCATGATCCTCCTCTTGTGGAGGTAGTTCAGTGCCACCCTTTAAGAGGGCTTGGGTCAAAAGGATTGTTGGTGGTGCTGGACATCTCAGAGATGATGGCAGGCTGTGAGATGGGATCGAATAATGTTGTGTTGACCTATAACAGGGTTGTTACTGAGGCCTTTGACTCCATAGCACCTACTGTATCTGTGTATGGCCCTGGCTCTCATGCTTAGGGTCCCACTGGTTTGATGGGGAGTTTAGGGAATTAAAGACCAGGAGTCTGAGATTAAAGCACTGTTGGATGAGGTCCAGGGCCCAGTAGAACAAACTGGCTTCTTTGAAGATTCATAATGATGAGTATCAGAGGGCCTGGGAAGAATCAACCAGCTCAGCTCTTCCGTACTGTGACCAGGCTATCAATTCTGGTCTGTCTCCAATTGGTAAGAGTGTTTTCAGCAGTTAAGTGCTAAGAATTCACTCGATTTTTCTCAGACAGAAGGTCCTCTGTTTCGGCCAGAATCTCTCCAAGCAGGCTGCCACAGCCCGGCAAAGACATGCATGGACCTCATGCATGTACTCAGGTGTCTTGGGTAGGGTTTCAGCCTATCTCAACGGAAGAGGTCTTTGAGGTGATTTAAGAGCTGCAGCCCACTTATTTAACCCAGGCCCCACATTTCTACTAGTGGGCTGAGTGGGGCTTTGGAATCAGTGTGTGTTGGGATAGTTTAGTGCTCCTTGTCAGAGGGGGTCTTCCTGGTGGACTGAGAAATGCACTGGTTCAGCTTCTGAGGAAGCCAGCTTTGGACTTGGATATTCTAGTGATTTACTGTCCTGTCCCTTACCTACCTTTTCTAGGTAAGGCTATTGAGAATGTTGTGACGCTGCAGTTTGAGGCACACCTTGCAACTCATGACATCTATGACTCATTCTAATCTGGTTTTTGATCTAGCATAGCACCAAGAAGGTGTTGGTCAGGGTGCATAATAACCTTATAATAATTGACTTTGCCTTTTTCCCATAGGGAAACCGTGGCATAATTTGCCATTATAAAGGAGCATTTATAATGGCAAACACACACATGGTTTCCCTCACTCTGCACATGCCCTGCTTCAGCTCTTCTCTTCAGACCACTGGCAGCACATTTTTTTCTTCTCCAGAGACTTAACTGCCACTCGGAGTTGGTGGTAAGTAAATTTTAAACAGAAAATCTACAAGGGGTTAAAATGATCTTCTCACTGCCAACCCCCCAAAAAAGTTTTAAAATAAATAGAAAAGGGTACCATGGACCGTATGCTGAAATCAAACTGGGCTGCGGAGCGTTCCAGAACCTACATTCATTTTATATAATTGCTGTGGTGAAAAAGGCAAACCCAGCAATTATATAAAATAAAATATGGGGTAGTGTATTTAAACTTGAAGTTTACACACACCCTTGAGGTTAGATGCTAACATAAACTCCTCGAGCTTCGCTCTCGGGGTTTATGAGGATCTAACCCCTCGGGTGTGTGTAAACTTCTTGTTACACACACTACCCCATACTTTATTCTCTATATTAGGGTGAGAGATGGAGGTGAACAGTCAATTCTCATTCTCCTTGATTTCGTCTCAGTGTTTGACACTGTGGACTATGTGTTGTTGTCGGACAATCTGTGGGGATATGTTGACTCACTGGGACTGTCATCAGCTGGTTTGAGTCCTATCTCAGGGATAGGATGCAGAGGGTGGTGACGGGAACTTTCTCATCATCTCCAATACCCCTGCTCTGGGGCGTGCCCCAATGTTCGGTCCCCTCACATGTATTGTTTGCTGTGTACATGCTGCTCCTGGGAGGGATCATTCAACAATACAACCTGGGTTTCCACTGCTATGCACATGTCACCCAGTTGTATTTGTCCTTTTCACATGGGACACCTGACGCTGTCATGGTGCTTAATCTGTGCCTGTCCAAAATTCAGAACTGGATGGAATCTAGTTGACTGAAACTTAACATGGATAAGACTGTTGTACTGGTTATTGAGCTGGGTTGAGGGGAACAGAAGTAGTTATGGTAGGGACAAGGCTTCAGCGCAGGTCATCCAGGCTGTTGGTTTCTGCAAAGGTGAAACATCTGGGAGTCATTTTTGATGAACAGTTGATGCTGGAGGCTCAGGTGTCAATTGTAGTCAGAAGTGGCTTTTACCATCTTAGGAACATCAGTCAGATTAAGTTCCTTATCCCACCTGAAAACCTCCTGACACTGGTGTATGCATTCGTAATGTCCAGGCTCGACTACTGTAGTGAGCTCTACCCTGGGGTTAGTAGAAGTACCCTGCTATGCCTTGCAGCTAGTGCAGAATGCTGCAGCCAGGTTCTGACTGACCTCCTGAGGTCTAGTCATGTAACACTGGTCCTGTGTGATCTGCAATGACTGCCTGTGATGTGGCAAGTTACCCCTAAGGTTGGTTTTCTGTCCTATAAAGCCCTTCATGGGTTGGGTCCTGACTACCTGGCAGAGCTCCTGCGCCCTGTCCAGTCCATGCTTCCCCTTTGTTCCTCCTCTGAGGATCTCCTTTCAGTTCTGATGGCCTGCTTAAGTCTTCTGATGATCATTCATTTGAAGTGACCGGCCCTGTTTCATGGAATGCCTTATCTAAGGGACTGAGGGAAACACCCTTTGTGGAGGTCTTTAAAAGGGAGTTAAAAACTTATCTGTTTAATCAGGCCTTCATGGAATAGTGGTTCTTTTAGTTTCCCTGCCTTTCAGATACTTGTAACAGAAGTTATGGATGTGATATTCAGTCTATTTTAAATCATTATTTATTTTATTTATTTACTAATCATTGTGTTGTTTTAAATTGCCTCTCATGTATGTATGGCACCCTAAGCCTTCGAGGAAGGACACGTTATAAATAAAGTTACTACTACTACTACTAAAATCTACACCCAGAACCCCAAGTCTAACTTAAAAAGAAAAATCTTCTACAAGATGGTACATGCATGGTGGCCGGTACCATTGCTACTTAAGTAAGTGAGATCTTTGCCACTTGGTCAATGATTTGTTCACAAATCTAGCACTGCTCAAGGTACGAAGGCCAGACAAGTCTCTTTTGATAGAGAAAAATCTATTCTAATAAAATCCAAAGTTACAGAAATGTAGCAGGTCCCACTACACAGATATCTTGTGAAAATCACAGCAGCTGAGAAGTGTGGTGGGAAGCTAGCAGTGGCAGTGGTGATGACGCCTCTGACATTAAATGGCACAAAAGTGCTCTTTTGAGTGTTCAAAGAAATAACCTTATTCAAAATGTCTGTGGCCTCCCTAGAAGAAAAGGTATGTGAACTACAACATAAGGCCAGGGGCACAGAAACCTACCTGTCATTCATCAATGACAAGGATACCCACCACGAAGCCGGTATCCAAGAGCTGGAGCACCTCGCCAGTGCCATTTGGGACTGCACTGAAGATGTGGAATATATGAACATATGAACATATGAAATTGTCAGTAGATAAAGGCCATATGGTCTATTAAGTCTGCTTGGTTGTGCAGCTAGCAACTCTTATACTGCAGCTATGCCTCCCTCCCCCCTTTACCCTGTCTATCCCCTTTTGAAGCAGCCAACTGTTTTACATGCTACCACTTCCTTTGGCAATGTGTTCCACTCAGACACCACCCTCTCTGTAAAAATGAGTCTCCTCATTTCCCTCTTGAACCTTCCCACTTCCAATATCAGATCATGCTCATGAGTGCCCCCCCAACTTGAAAAACCCCTCCGTGTCAGTCTCATTTATTCCCTTCATGTACTTAAAGGTTTCAATCATGTCCCCCCATCACTCCTCTCCTCCAAGGAGTAAATGTTAAACTCTCTCAGCCTGCTCTTGTAGGGCATTTCCCCTAGCCCCTGGATCATCTTTACTGCCCTGAGCTGCACCGCTTCCAGTAACATAATGTCCTTCTTCAGGTTTGGTCACCAGTACTGTATGCAGTACTCCAGGTGTGGTCTAACCGGTGACCTATATAGCAGTAGGATAACCTCCCCCCTCCTGGATGATATGCCCCTGGCAATGCAACCCAGCATCTTGCTGGCCTTTGCAGCTGTCTTTCTACACTGTGCTGAGTTATTCATTGCGTCCATTATGATCACCCCAGATCCTTTTCCTCCTCTGTTTTGGCTAGTTGAATCAACCCCCAGCTGGTAGCTCCTCCTTGGGTTTTTTTACCTAAATGTAGTACCTTGTACTTCTTGGCATTGAACCCTAGCTGCCAAGTGTCCAACCAGACCTCCAGTTTTGCCAGATCATCCTGCAACCCCTGCCACCCAACCAAGTCATCCACTACTACTCCCATCTTGGTGTCATCTGCAAACAGACTGATCTTGCTCTTGATGCCTGTTGAGATGTCCGCAAAGAAGATACGAACAACAACAGCCCCAGTTCAGAGCCCTGTGGTACCCCACTTGTCACCACCCTTGGAGATGAGAGCTCCCTTCCCACCACAACTCTCTGCTGTCTCCCCAGCAACCAGTTCACCACCCATCCCACCATCTTTGCCCCTGTTCCTGTGCCTTCCAGCTTACTTCCTAGCCTCCCACTTGGCACTGAATCAAACACCTTACTAAAGTCCAGGTATAGGACATACACTGCATGACCCCTGTCCAATTGCCTGGTTACCCAGTCATAGTACTCCACCAGGTTGGTCTGACAGGATCTGCCCTAGACAAATCCATGCTGTCTACCATCCTGCAACCCATTAGCGTCTAGGAGGGAAACCAGCCTCTCCTTCAGGATTGTTTCCATCAGCTTACCCATGGTAGATGTGAGGCTCATCAGTCTGTAGTTCCCTGGCTCATCTTTGGGGCTGCTCTTGTAGAGGGGTACCACATGCGCCATCCTCCAGTCCTGAGGTACCCTCCCTGAGTCCAGGGAGGCATTGAACAGGTCTGCCAAGGGTTCTGCCAGGACTTCTGCCAGGTCCTTCAGCACCCTGGTATGTATGCCATCTGGCCCAGGTGCCTTGTCCACCCTCAGTGCTCTCAGGCCCTCCAGTACACGTCCATTGGAATTTCCCTGTCTGTAGCCCCGCCCCGTGCCTACCCTCCCACCACCTTGGGTACAGCCCTGCCTTTCTCTTTAGTAAATACAGAGCAGAAGTATTCATTCAATGCTTCTGCCTTTTCCTCCCAATTCCACTCCCCCCCCATCCCTCTCAATCCTTACGATTTGGTCCTTACAACTCCTTTTCTCCCTGATGTACCTGAAGAAGTCTTTCCCCCTCCTTAATACACAGTGCCAGCCTGAGTTCCCTGTACGCCTTGGCTGCCCTGACTGCTCTTGTCACCTCCTTTGACTCCTTCAGGTATTCCTCTCTGTCCTCCCCTCCCCTCCCTGTATTTTTGTACCTCCTAAAGATGACTCTTTTCTTTCTTATTTTCTCCATGACTCCCCTGCTCACCCAGCTAGGTTTCTTGGCCCTAACACTCTTTCTCTGGTCCCTGGTACATGTTTTGGTTGCCTCCTCAATACCCAGCTTAATGACCTCCCACTTCTGGTCAGTGCCCATATTTGGATGGATTCTGGCCAGATGCCCCTCTACTATTTCCCCATCCTCCTGAAGTCTAACACCCATGTGCCTGTTCTAACTCTCTCTTTTCCCATGTTAATCATGCACCACACCAAGTGGTGGTCAATCTCTGCCAGGGGATCCTCCACCCTTAGCTCCCTCACAAAATCTCCATTAGTCAGCATGAGATCTAGGGTGTTCCCCAACCTGGTTGGCTCACTGACCATTTGCACTAGAAAGGTGTCCTGGAAGGTGTCCAGAAGTATCTGCTCCCTCCTATTCCTGGTGGCTGGGGTACCCCAATCCACTCCTGGCAGATTAAAGTCTCCCACAGTCACCATACTGCCCTTTCTGCAGGTCCTTCTGATTTGTCCCTCTAGATCCCTGTCCAACTCCTCAGTCTGGGAGGGTGGTCTGTACACTACTCCCATTCAGAGAATCCTGTTTTTGGAGTCCTGGAGCTGCATCAATAATGACTCCATGCTGCCCTCCTCCCCTTCCTCCCTGACATACTTCAACCCCTCCTTCATGTACAGCACCACCCTCCCATTTCCCTTTTGCCCTGTCCCTCCAAAATAACCTATACCCTGGTACTGCCAGGTCCCAGTCATGGTAATTGGTGGCCCATGTTTTGGTGATGGCTGCCATGTCCACCTTCCCATCTGCCATGAGAGCCTGTAACTCTGCTGTTTTATTCCCTAGACTCCTAGCATTCAAGGCTACCACCCTCCTCCCCACTTCCTTCCCCCTCTCCTGACTTGCTCTCCTTTTATATTATCCTCTCCTGAACTGTTCCTAAGTCCCTTGTTGCTGGTATGGGGTGGGTACGCTCATTTGGCTTCCCTTCCTGTGGATTCTGCATGACTATTGCCCACTTGCCACCCTCCTCCTCTAGTTTAAATACTCACTGTTTTCTATGTGCTCCCCAGTCTCTGTTTCAATACCCTCCTATCCTCCTCATTAAGTGTTTCCTATCCTTAGAGTAGAGACCACTGTCCTCCAAGCTCCTTTCCCACCTCCCACCAGCACACACCCTTTTGACTGACACCAGCTTCTTAGCTACGTGTTAAATTCCTTTATCCTCAGTTTCTTTGCAGTGCTTGCTTTGGGCACTGGGAGTACTTCCGAGAAAGTTACTGACCTTACCGCCTCTTCACATAGCAGCCCCAGCTCCTCAAACCTCCCCTGCACCACATCAACCGTATTTCCCGCCTGGTCATTTGTACCTAAGTGCAAGATTATATGAGGCACGCCTCTCTCTCTCAACTGCCCCACCCTTTCCACTGTTATATCCGACATGGCTGTCACCCGTATCGACTATGCCTCTCCCCTTGCTTCCCCACGTGACCCCTTTTAGTATAGACTCCCCCAGCACTAAGATCCCCCCTGTTTTCATGTTCCTCTTACGCTGGCCTCCCTTTAACCCATCCCCTTCTTTCCCACTCCTCCTCCTCCTTCTTCAGCACAGTTGTTCCTCCATCCACCCTTGTTCTACCATCCCCAGTGCCTATCCCCACTCTGCTCCACCCCTTTTCCCCCTGACTTAACTTCCCTTCCCACTATCTTCTATCTGTCTCCTCCTCTAAATGCATCCCTACCCACTATCTCATACCTCCCTCCTCCTCCTCCCCTCCTCCTCCCCACCCTCAAACCCCTTTACTTGACCCCTTCCCATATCCTTCCATGCCCTTGTTCCTCTATCCTGTTCCCATCTTATCTGAGCTATTTTCAACTAATCCTCATGCACTCCCCCATCTCATCCCTCAATCCTGCTAGTACTGTGAACTGATTTTTCATTGTCTCCTCACTGCCATGCATTAGTCCCTCCTTCCTGTCACTAGCCACGCTACTTCTGTTGTCTCTGTGACTGTTTGATCCCCACCTTCTCTCCCCTCTTCCATTCTTCCCCCTTTCTGTCATTGCTTTCCCTTTGTACTGGCCCTTCTGCCTCAGTACCCCATCTGCCACCCTTTTTAAACTCTTCACCCCCTTCCGATTTGATTTGTCTGCCCCCCGTGCCCTCCTACCATTCCCTATTGCAGAGCTTCCCTCCACTGCAGGCCACAGTCCCCTACCCAGCTCTGTTTGCAGATATCTGATCTTATTCCTAAGCTGCCTCATTTGCCTGCGCACTAAACATCCGTGCACTTTCCATGCAATTTTAAGAAAGACTGATGACCCGTAATTGTTGCATACTACCACCCTTCCCATTCCTCTATTAGCCCACCAGCGCCCCCCCAAATTCGGCTAAAGGTAGCCCATATTCCCTCCATGTTCCCTCCCATCATCTTTTACCAGTTTTCTTCATATTCCCCCAGTTCTCTGGTATCTTACCCCCCTCACAAGTTGGGTATGCTGACCATACGGAGACACCATTACAGCAAACACGTCGATGCCGACAACATCGACAGTTCACTGTAATGATCTGCCTGAGACCCCGACACTCTGTCTCCTGGTCCTGCACCCCATCCCTGAATCAACTCTGACTCAGAGTTGGAATCCTATAGATCAGGGGGTGGGGGGTTCAGGGGCAAAGCCCCCCTATAGAAACAGTACCGGGGTCTCCTGCCGGATTTATGTTAACCGCAACTTGATTGGTCGACAACATAGTTGTTGAACCAGCATATTAGAGTGATAAGTTGTGCCTACCACCAAAAGCAGTTTGCTGTTTAAACACCCCAAAAGCAGTTTTTCTGTCACACGCCACTGTACTTTCCCTCTACATGCCCCCACTTATACTCTATGTGCCCCCACTTATACAGTAACAAATGCACTGCACTTCCCTCTACCTGCCCCACTGTATAAAGCCTACCCTGCAGAACTTTAAAGAATGTAATTCTCCTCTAACTGCTCCAGCCCCAATGCAATTTCCTCTATACGCCTGATCTTAAACAGTTATCCTCACATACATTATTTTAGGTGAAATTTCTTCCTAAATGTCCTAACATTTGCCGTGCTTTACAGCTTCAATTTCCCTCTAAACACCCCAGTCCCAGTACCTACCTTACAGTGGCTTAAATGCAATTTTTCTTTTATATATGTTTATTTCTCCTTGAATGACCCAACACTTGCAGTACTATACCAGTGCAATTTCCCTCCAACTACCCCAGCCCCAATGCAATTTCCTCTGAATGCCCTACCTCAAACAGTGCCAACTGCCAGCTGGCAGTATAGCCTAGAGGTTAGAGGAACGAGGTGTGAACAAGCTTGAAACATCCAGCAGACCAGACCTGAGTTTGATTCTCACAGCCTCCACTTGCATGCTGTGTGACTCTGAGAAAGTCACTTAACCACCCAGTGCTCCCAGGTCGCCCCTGAAAATAAGCACTTGTGCCTAGTGGGCCTTACCCGGTTAGCAAACACTAAAAAAAAAATACGGAATCCTAGATGCAAATTCCTCTTTAAATGTCTCAACTATCCCTTTATTGAGTCCTCTTCCCCAGTTACCTATACCAGTCTCTTTCTTTTTCCTCTAGCAGGTGAATCCCCTGCCCCGAGGTCACCTAGTGGCCACTCTCCTTACTTTATTCCTCCTCCTTCCCCCTCTTGGTAGGTGTGGCCTCTACAGGGAGGGGCCCAGTGAGATCATTTAAAACTGGAGGCGGTGGGTCTGGGTGGGTGGGAGAAAAAAATAGCCCCACTACAAACTTCAGAAGTTTAAAATGGAGTCTTCCAGCTGCCATGCGGTCGGTGTCCCCGCTCCCCTTCCCCACACTCTACTGCAGCTACTAATTCCATGGGGGAATTGCCCTGCATTTAAAGGCCCCAATCAGGATTTAAAATTGGAGCCTTTTGTTGTAGCTGCTCTCCTACTGGCCCTACCATCGTTCTGATATTGAACCCCCCTTTCAATCAAAGCAGCTCCACATAAGTACTCTGAGCCCTGGGAAGAGAAAAACAAAATGCAGTATTAAGAAATAAAACAGCACCTTTCCCAGACTTAGCCAAAACCTAAAAACAGGATTGCTGAGCCCCAAAGAGTGTAAAATAGGCTGCTAAAAATAAATAGGGGCAGGATCTCTGAGCCCTGAAATAGAAATGTGGCATATAGAAATAAAACAACACACTAATAATTTCAATATGATCCCCACCTCAAGGCATCTAGACCTTTCAGCACCGCCCAGAAACAGCCCAGCAAAAAAAAAAAAAAAAAAAAAATCAATGCACTTTCCTCAGGCTGGAAACTCAGAACGGCACACCAAATGTCCGGTCTCAAAGAGGTGCCTGCACATAACTTTGCCCCACTACAAACTTTAGAAGTTTAAAATTGAGACTTCTCCTTGCCTTGCGGTCAGCATCCCTCCTCCCCTTTCCCACACTCTATTACAGCTACTAATTCCACTGGGGAATTACCCTATATTTAAAGGCCCCAGACGGGATTTAAAATTGGCACATTTTGTTGTAGTCACTCTCCTATTGGCCCTACCATCGTCCTGCTATTAAAACCCCCTTTCAATCAAGGCAGCTCCACGTATGTACTCCGAGCCCTGGGAAGAGAAAAAACAAATTGCAGCACCCAGAAATAAAACAGCACCTTCCCCAAACTTAGACAAAACCTAAAAACAGGTTCACTGAGCCCTGAAGAGTGTAAAATTAGCTGCTAAAAATAAATGAAGCAGGATCTCTGCGCCCTGAGAAAGAAATGTGGCACACAGAAATAAAACAGCACACTAATAATTACAATGCAATCTCCACCTCAAGCACCTAGACCTTTCAACACCCCCCATAAATAGCCTCCCCCCCCAAAAAAAAAACATAAATCAATGCACTTTCCTCAGGCTGGAACCTCTGAACACCACTCCCAATGTCTGGTCTCAAAGAGGTGCCTGCAAATAACATTGCCTCACTACAAACTTTAAAAGTTTAAAATGGAGACTTCACCCTGCCATGCTGTCAGTGTAGGAGTCAGAGAAATAATCTCTGGTTTGTGGGTTTACCGGAGAGAGTGGAAAACAAAGACGTTTCAGTCTTTCTCCAAAAAGAACTGCCTACTTTGCTCAGATATACTTGGAAGAATGGGCTGGAAACTGTTTGTGCCCACCAAGCTCTTGGTCTGGTACTCAGGGAAGGTGAATGGCCCTGACTGATTCCACTGCAATTCCTATGGTACTCTGACAAACAGAAAATTTTTGCCCTTGCCAGAGACCAAGGCCCTTTGACATGGAAGGGGCACCACATCTACCTCTTTTCTGATTTTTACACAGAGCTAGCACAGAAGGGAAGGGGCTATGTGGACATTAAGAAGCTGCTCCAACTTCCAGCTGAGCTATAAACAAGATGGCTGAATAAGGTATGAGCTCCATACCGTGAGCACAAACCAAGCAAAACCTCAGTTTCGCCAAACCCAAAAAGTTGCAGTTCTTTTGTTATTTTTCATTTCCTTTCATTTAGTCGAAATGAATTCTGTGGAAAATTTGACAAAAATCCAAAAACTGTTCTTCAGAAACATCGATCGAAAATAATCATGCATCACAATGGCCGCTACGCTGACAAGCCACCTCAACCAGCCTTGACACTGCAGCGATTCAGCAGATGTTCAGTTAGATACTTCAAGAGGTAACAAGACTGAAAAGTACTATGGAAGGTTTACAAGCCGAAATGGATCCGATGTCCACTAGAGTTTCAGATGACGAGAGTACACTCAGACACCCAGACTGCAGTGCCGATGACTGGGACAGTGAGCTCCTGGAGCTTAAGACAGACATGGATCTCCTATGGAAGAAGCTAGATGACCTTGAGTGCTGAAATTGCCAAAACAACATAAAACTCTTGGGAGTCCCTGAAGGTGTTGTAGGAGACAATGTCTGCAATTTTGTACAGCACTTGCTTACTGGGCTGCTAGGCATCTCTGGCATGAATCTCCAAGTGTAGAGGGTGCATCGCACCTTGGCTCCTTGACCCAAGCCCAGTGACAAACCCTACCCATACTAGCCCTCATCCTTCAATTCTCTATAAAAGAACATACTTGCAACCCTGTGCATCCGCCGAAAGCAGAGTGACAGGGGGCAGGTATGTTAGTGTGCTGTGCTGGTTCATTCTGAAACATCTTTGACTGTTAAAAACTTTATTTCTGCACTATAGTGTTGAGAGGCAGAGAGTGTATCAGGAAGTACTCGAGTTCTTGTAGTTCTATCTCTGAGATAGGAGAACTACAGAATTGAACTAGAGCTGTAATTTTTAGGTAAAAGGAGACTGAGGAGAGGATAACTGGGTCTCTGAGGTTTTAGTCAGGGCTGTAGCCAAATAATTTTAGTGTGAAATTGTACAGGAGGATACCGGTAACTCATGACCCACTCAGCACTTCCAGGTCGCGGGATATGTCTTGGACTCTTTGAGCAGATGCGTGCTGAGACACATGCGATCGATGCATGTTACACGTGTTAAGCAGGGAAGTGGGAGAAGTGAAAGGGCACAGAAATATCAAAAGGTTTGAACTGGAGTATCGGCCAGCTGATCCTGATATTCAGTAAGAGGAAATAAAGGGTACATGATGTAAAAGAGTGTAAGCATGGAGAATCAGATTGTTATACTGAAGACAGGAGATTTAAGCATTAAATGCAAAGTGGGTGGTAAAATTAGCCTAGAAAAGTACACTAACTTAATGGCGTTTATATGTTTGGAATGCCAAGAGCTAAGAGAACTGAGAGTTAAGGTATTTGGTTTGGAAATGGAATTGATATGTTTGAAACAGAGAGACTCAGTTGCAGGAGGGCTGAAGGGGGCTACTAACAGTGATTTGGGGCACAAAAGAGATAGATGCAGCACAGACTCTGAAGACACGTGGCAGGAACAGCAGGTCTCAAGTAAATGTAGAAAAGGAAGAAAAGCCATGGTATTTCAGATACCCACCTTCCAATAGGTTTGATCCCCTGAAATTTCAAGAGGACAAGGTAGAAGTGACAGGCAGTCAGTCCATTCATATAGAAGATCACGCCAACTATATTAGGGAAGGTATATTAACAAATATTATAAAATGGGTAAAACAAATGCCTTAATTTCATTGGCTGAAAGGACGTTTAAGCCGTGTCCTTATCAGCATGTATATATGCCAACCGGCACTTTTCTCCCTTGGGCGACCTCACAATGCTGGCAATTCATTCACCTACACTATCCGAGCTGCAAAATATTTTTAGAAGCGGGCGCACAATCCATCAACAGTAGTCTAAAACCTCACACCGCTTATACGTAAGATACCAACCAACACGTAGCTTTCTGTCTCAGAAGGCAAAAGTAATTCAAATGAATTCGTAACACCCTTTTGCCAAATATAAAAAAAAAACAAATGCATCAAGCACACGGCCAAACTGGTCAAAAGAAAACTGCTCGTACAGATGCCTTTCACGTTATTTCCACGCCACTTCGCTACCTCTAATCTTGTTCCTTAATCCCCTGCAGCTTCATATTTGTTATTTGCACAGCCCAACAGCTCTATACCATGAGACGAACATTTAAACAAAAGCGCACCACACTCTAAACAAATTAAAAAAATAAAACGTCAACCCGGAAGCTCCTGTATATGGCGGCCGCTACAGGACACACTCGCTATCGCAGGGCATCTTAAACAGTATGTCAAATGCAGAGGACACTATGGGAATGACGCTAGACATACAATAAAACCACAATAAGGAAAAGCACACCACTCTGTAAAACAAATTAAAAAAATAAAACGTCAACCTGGAAGCTCCTGTATATGGCGGCCACTACAGGACACACTCGCTATCGCAGGGCATCTTAAACTGTATGTCAAATGCAGAAGACGCTACAAGAATGACGCTATACAGACAATAAAACCACAATAAGGAATTAAAAATGCATACACAGAGACAATCTGACCAGTATCTATATATATATATATTTATGCAACAGGGGTCAGGATAAAAACTGTAGAATAAAACCATTTATCTTCGCTACTATGGTAATAAATTTATTTATCCACATAGTAACTACATCATCACCCATTTATTCACACAGTAACTACATCACTAGCTCATTTATCTACACAGTTCTCTTCAGAATTCATTTAGAATGTTCGGCCTCAGAAGCAGTACTAACCATATTTAAATGTCAATAACTTAAAACGAAAAAGATAACATGGTACTGTGAGCACGAAATTGTTCAGCACAAAATTATCTACAAAATGAATACTGTTTCATTTATATAAACCCTGTATATTGTATATGATTAGCAAGAAAACAGAAGAAAATGTAATTTTTGTTCACTTTTTGACAAACAAATATAAATAACTTTAAAACAAAAAATGATAGCATGGTACTGTGAGCACGAAAAATGTTCAGTTCAAAAATATCTACAAAATGAGTGGTGTTTCATTTATAGATACCATTTTGGTTTTTTATAATTAGCAAAAAACAGCATAAAATTCAATTTTCTTTTCCCTTTTTTGACAAATTATTTACACCTACCAAAATCAAAATGTTCACACAACATCTAAACCTGTTGCATAAATGGAATATGCAGCGGTTCAGTGTGTGATAATGCATTTATTTTGTACAGTTTCCAGTGACCTCTCGTAACTCTCACTCGTGCCTTTGGCACTCATGAGGTTACTTGAGGTCACTGGAAACTGTACAAGATAAATGCATTATCACACACTGAACCGCTGCATATCCCTTATTTATGCAACAGGGGTCAGGATAAAAACTGTAGAATAAAACCATTTATCTTCGCTACTATGGTAATAAATTTATTTATCCACACAGTAACTACATCATCACCCATTTATCCACACAGTAACTACATCACTAGCTCATTTATCTACACAGTTCTCTTCAGAATTCATTTAGAATGTTCGGCCTCAGAACCAGTACTAACCATATTTAAATGTCAATAACTTAAAAACGAAAAAAGATAACATGGTACTGTGAGCACGAAAATTGTTCAGCACAAAATTATCTACAAAATGAATACTGTTTCATTTATATAAACCCTGTATATTGTATATGGTTAGCAAGAAAACAGAAGAAAATGTAATTTTTTGTTTACTTTTTTGACAAACAAATATAAATAACTTTAAAACAAAAATGATAGCATGGTACTGTGAGCACGAAAAATGTTCAGCTCAAAAATATCTACAAAATGAGTGGTGTTTCATATATAGATACCATTTTGTTTTTTATAATTAGCAAAAACAGCATCAAATTCAATTTTCTTTTCCTATTTGACAATTATTTACACCTACCAAAATCAAAATGTTCACACAACATCTAAACCTGTTGCATAAATGGAATATGCAGTGGTTCAGTGTGTGATAATGCATTTATTTTGCTGTTTCCAGTGACCTTCAGACTTCCACTGTGGCTCGCACTGTGAGGTTACTTGAGGTCACTGGAAACTGTGCAAGATAAATGCATTATCACACACTGAACCGCTGTATATCCTATATATATATATATATATATATATATATATATATATATATATATAATATATATATATGGGGGCATGCTGTACATCAACCATTACAAAAACTATATAAATAGAGGGACTATTTTTTTAACTTCTGATATTAAAAACTAAAACTCTTAAAATATTTTCATTTTTTTTCCACTATTTTTTCCCTAAATAGTTACTTGAGGAACCCATTTTATAAGCACAATAACACACTCCGAGGTGTGGTTTATCGCCTGATAAGAGCACGCCCAGGGGCATAAGGCACTCGGAGCAAGTGCCTCGTGCCTTAGTACACCCCTGGGCGTGCTCTTATCAGGTGATAAACCACACCTCGTCATGTGTTATTGCTTGCATAATGAAGGATCATTAAGTGTAAGGCAGAATGGAACTTTGGAGCAAGTACCTGCAGGGATTGCTGATGTCCAGCAACAAACTCAAGTTGCAGGACTGGCTGAAATTGAAATCATGGATCTAGATAAGGGGTCTTGTGATATAACTGAAGAAGAAAAGAAAGTGTTTATACTAGGAGATTCTATAATTAAGTTCATGAATACCTCTACTACAGAAATAGATAAAGAATGGGTAACAAGTTCCTACTTTTTGGGGGCAAGGATCGACGAGATATGTAAACAAATACCAAATATTGTAAATAAACAGACTGGCATTCCCATTGTACTGGTGCGTGCAGGTGCGAACAACATAGTACATGGGAGAGAGGACCAGATACTTTTAGATTATATGGAGGTAGAGAAAGAAGTGAGAAAAGTAAATGGACTTCTAATAACGTCCGAAATTCTACCCATCCCTAGAGCTAGTTCTACAATTAATCAGAAAATAATTTGGGTAAATAACTGGTTGAAAAGGTGGTGCTTAATGAATGGCTGGAAGTGTATAAGAATGTGGGAGGTGTTTAGTACTGATCTACGCCTTTTCTGTAATGATGGGTTACATGTATCAAAAAGGGAAAGTAGGGAACTTGGTTCAATGTTTACCACAACAATTAAAGCATATTTAAACTAGATAAAAAGGGGAGAAGGGATAAACAATGGATTTTAATGGAGGGACATAAACAGGAGAAAGAGAAGGATGTAATGGATGGTATTAAGATCTGAGGTTTGCTGTTAAATGCTAGAAATTTGAAACATAAAATGGCTGAACTAAGATACGTCATGCAAAAAAAAGGATAGATACATGTTGTATCACAGAAACATGGCTAAAAGCAGATGATTGGGTAGATAAAATCCAAAGATATGATTTTATTTGGAATCCTAGAGAGAAAAAATGGAGGAGGGACTGCTTTTTGGGTAGCCACACACTTAAGAGCAAAGCATGCAAAAAATAACAGGGACAGTCAATGCAAACCAGAACAAACATGGATTAAAATAAAGGGGTGCAGAGAGATATCACGTTTGGATTATTCTATCGTTCACCCAGTTTACATATAGTAGATAATGAAGTGTCTATGGAAAACTTAGAAAATCATAATGTCTTGGGTGATAGTATAATACTAGGTGACTTCAACTTCCCCCAAATAAACTGGAACTCCCTTAGCTCTAGTGGCCATGTTGAGAATACATTCCTAGAATTTTGCATTTTTAACAACATGGTGCAGTATGTGAAGGATAATACCAGGGGAGGAAATGTTTTGGACTTGATCCTAAGTAACATGGGTGAGGTATTGGACAATGTGGCTGTGATACAGCCCTTGGGGTCCAATGACCACAACATGATCATCTTCGAAATATCAGAAAGTATGAGAAAAATTCAAAGAAAAACAATAGTGAAAAATTACAGTGGAGCTGATTATAACGGGATAAGACAGACCCTAAGAGATTGGAATTGAAGGCAGGATCCTACTCAATTGACAGTAGATTGAATGTGGGCTAAGATTCAGGAAAAGATCATTGAATGTTTACTTCAAAATGTGCCAGTAGTCCAAAAATATAATGGAAAGAGGAGGCTCCCAAAGTGGTTTACTAAACATATTCAAAGAATAATAAGGAGGAAGAAGAAGGCTTACAAATAATATAAAATGAACCAATCGCAATCTAACTTGGAAATATATAAAAAGAAGATTAAACAATGTAAAATAGTGATTAGGAAGGTAAAAGCAAAATCAGAGATGAAACTGGTTAGTATGGACAGAGATAATTATAGGCAGTTTTACAGCTATTTAGGTAGTTTGAGACGTTCTCAAAAGCATTTGGTATTATTAAAAGTGGACGACAGACTGATTCAGGATGAAAATGAAATAGCCAATATGTTTAACAAACATTTCTTGGAAGCCTTCAAGAGTCATGAAACTTTTAGGGGACAAAACTTAACACAAAGTCAGGAGGGGGTATATAGGAATAGAACTTATAACAAGGAAATGTATCACAGAGAAGGAGGTATATGAAAAATCGAAAAAATTAAGGAAATATAAATCCTATTGTCCTGATGGGATCCACCCCTTTTTTCTTAAACGAGGTCACAGAGGAACTGACTGGTCCTTTGGTTCTAATGTTCAACCAATCCTAAAGAGTGGGGAGTAGCTCACATCATCCCAATAGTAAAGGGGGGGGGTGCTAAAATGGAGGTGCAGAATTATCACCCCATTAGTATTACCTCTGTGGTGGGTAAAATAATGGAGGCTTTCATTAAGGAGTACCTAGAGGAAGATATAAGAAGACTGGGGGTGGTGGACATAACTCAGCATGGTTTTGTGCTGGGAAGGTCATGTGTAACAAATTTAATGGACTTATTTGAGTCAGTGAGTCTGACCCTTGATAATAGCATGCCTGTTGATGTGATTTATCTGGAATATGCTAAGGCATTTGATTCTGTGTCACACATAACTTTAATAAACACACTGAAAAACATGAAGTTGGACACAAAATAATTGGCATGGATTGTGGACTGGTTGATGGGAAAGAGTCAGAGAATGACCATTAGGGGACACTTGTCAGAATGGGGAGCAGTGATCGATCCTGGGTCCCATATTATTCAGAATTTTCATTTCATCCATGCAGGCCAATGACGGAATGTGACTCAGCAAATATGCAGATGATGCAAAATTGGGAGCAATAGTAAACAATCAGGACTTTATAACGAGATTTCAAAAACAACTAAATGAACTAGAGACTTGGGCAATGGAACACAAATTAGTTTTCAGCATTCCTAAGAGTGAAGTGATGCACCTTAGTGTAAACAATCCTGGGGCTATATATTACATCAATAATAAGCCTGTAAATAGTGTCACAAATGAGAAAGATCTGGGGGTACGGATACTCTGAGTTTTGAAAAACACAACAGTGAATGCGTCAAAAGAGAAACCAGGATCTTAGGAAATATATTGAGAAACATAAAAAGTAGAAGGGAGGATGTTTTGCTGCCCCTTTATCAATCCCTTGTAAGACCGGTGTTAGAATATGGTGCCCCAGTCTGCTCATCTCAAAGTACTGGGAGTACAATTGCAGTTGAAAAGGTACAAAGAAAATTGACCAGATCAGTAACAAGAATCAGAAACATGGCATATGAGGACAGATTATGGGAACTGGGACTATGCTCAATGTCCTATAGAAAAATAATAAGGGAACTTACAATATGTTGTGTTTGTAGGACATTTAAAGATGAGGTGTTTTGGAAAACATCTAGTCTTATTAGGAAGATGACTTTGAATAGAGCCACAAGTCTGCATTCATATCAGTTGAGAGGGGAGTTATACAAAACCACAAGGAGAGGAAAATGGTTTCGTCAGAGGGTGGTAATGGTTTGGAATGTCTTGCCAGAGGTATTAGTGGAAGCTACAAGCATGAGAGCCTTTAAACATCAATTGAATACATATGTGGGGGATAAGAAACTAGAATATATCCACTGTTAGTGGCAAGTCTCTTACAACTTTTTAAGCTTTCTTGGCTTGAAATTTTCACTGATGAACCTATGAACAACTAATGAAATTGCTCAGGGAGAAAGGCCTTCTGAGATGGTATGGCCATACCGTCTTGGTATACCAAGACTATTCAGCCAGGGACACGTGGGACATAATGTTGCAAGACATGCTGCATGCAAAAATAGCACTGCCAATACCAAGCAACTTCTTACATGCAGCATGTCTTTTTTTGGAGCCCCCGCATACCCCGTTACGGGGAGCTGCACCCCCGAACCCCCCAATAAATATTCTCAACTACGAGTGGGAGGGTAGTCTTGAAATTGCATGATGTCAGAAAAAAAATAAAATGTTGTGGGACCAGGAATCAAACCCAATCCCAGACACAGTGCCTGGGTTCCTTGCTGCAAGGGCTCAGTCCATTGAGCCACTGCAGCTGCTCAGTGGAACCCTGTCCCAGCATAGGTCTTATCCTCTGCCTGAGATAGCAGGCAGGTACAATACCATGTACAGCTGTATTCATGGTATTGTGGCAATCGTTGTCTTGTACAGCGCTATTCCAGGTTAGCTATAATGTTGTACACTATTCAGCGTGCGATATTATGACCCGGTAGGTTCAGCCATTGTCAACAAAATGAGAGCAGCGTTTACCCCCATTAGACAGACACTGCGCGGATTAGGGGTTATGTACAGTATCACATAGCTTGCCCCACCATGTTCAAAACTGAGAGAAATGGTGTTTCTCATGACTTCTGTAGTCCTGCTGAGGCAGCCCCTTTTGTCCACAGATCCTGATGGCTGCAACCTAACACCCCTGTGGTAAAAAAGTGTCCAGACTGACCTGAACAAAAGCACAGAGTCCAGGCTGTACTCCCCCAATCACCCCTCAATGGACATGTGGATCTTTTCACCTGCCCCATCAACAAGTAACACCCTCACTGAACAGTGGAAGTGAAATCGACTGAAACATAGGCGAGCTGCACAGCCCCATGCGGGCAACTCACAGCCTGCCCAGCAACAGCACTTAAGCCGCAGTCATGGGATCCGAGCCCCCCTCCCCAACCTGTAGCTCACCTAACAACACCCTGCCATCCAGGTCCCCACTACTCTAGCTTCAGAATGCGGCCACAGATCTGTCCACTCCCTGTCATCTTACAGTATCTGCCATGTCTTAGGCCAACATCATCCAAGCTGAAGACCCGAATGGCTGCCTTAGCCCTCTGCTTCCCCATTACCAATCCATGAAGCAGACTTCAACCTGAATGGAAGATAAGCTTTAAAAGTGGGATTTTTCTCTATTTCATCTTGCCTGTGCTCGCCTCTCTATACCTGCCCTGCTGAACAGTACCTATGACTCCCCTTTTTCCACCGATTCCCACCACCTGCTAACAGCTATGCACGTCTCAGCTTTCGTACTATGGGAATTTAGCAAAAGATAGCAGGCAGAGATGAACTATGTGCCTCTTTCTGATAGTCCTTCAGTCACCAGCATGCCTCCTATCTGGAAAACGGCAGGCAGTAACTTTGCTCCATGAACTGTTCTGTCTGCTACAACTGTGTAAAACTGTCTACTGCTTGCTCAGTGGTTGCGCTAAACTGCCTGCCTGCCATGACGCACATCTTCTCTGCCTACTCTGGGCATCGCTCCACTTTGGCTGAGGCCACCTCCCCCCAACCCCATTCTTTTTTAAATTCCCAGGAGGTAACAATACTCCACTGCTCACTCTTCCTCTAACCCTGCTACACATGATGAGTTAGCAATCCACGTGTCTCTCCCATTTACCCTACCCATCGTCATAGCTGGCATCTACTGCCACCCAAACATCTAGCCCTCTGCCACTCTTGACCTCCTTGCTTCCACCTCCTCCCTTTCTAAATCATGTAAGCTATATATCCTAGGTGACATTAACCTAAATTGGCTGTCTCCATCAATAGATAATACCAGGAATGCAGTCAGTGCCCTCAACCTCATGCCGCTGATATTGAAACCAACATGCCCAAACCATAAGACCCAAAACCATTCCCTACTTGACTGGGCCCTAACCTCCCACTCCCAACAGAGTCAGTGCCTCCGGAATCCTCCCTGAAGCACTCAGCAACCACAATCCAATATTTTTAGTTAGGAAAATCCACAGCCCCAGATTCCCACATAAAACCCTGCAACTACATTCATATAAATGCCTAGAATTAGACCCCCTCCTTTGCAGTCTAACCCTCTCCAACTGGTCCCCACTAACCACTACCCTTTCAGTTGATAAGGCCCTTGAATATTTTAAAAACATATTCCTAGCAAAATGGAATGCATATGTCCCTCTCAAACTAACCAGGGTTAGGGGTAAACGCCTTCCATGGATCACTCCAGAACGTCTGGCCTGTCTCCGAGAAAGAGATCATGCCTGGAAACGCCATAAAATTACCCAACTTCCTAACAATCTCACATCCTATCACTCACTCTGTAATGCCTGCATTCGGGCAACAATGCTAGCTAAATCAGAATATTTCAACACGGTCTTCCATACAAACATAAACTCCCCTTCCAAATTCTAGTAGGTGGTCCACGACATATTCTCTCCTCCATCCCACCCACCATCACCTGTACCTAATATAAATGTCTCTCTTGAGAACGACCCAGCTGCTGTAGCCATTGCTTTTAACTCCTACTACACCTTGTGCTGTTGAGCTTCTGAAATCGCTTCCTAACTGCCCTTCTACCGCTCCACCGTCAAATGGTCCCCCTTCCCTCCCATTCCCCTTTCACCTTCACTGCAGTCTCCCCATGTGACACCCTTCAGGCCCTCCTAGCTATCAACCCTTCCAAAGGCTCCTCCCTAGATGGCCTAGACCCCAAACTCCTATCTCTCTCTGCCTCGGCCATTGCCTATCCACTCTCTCTCTCTCTCATTCTTAACAGCCACAGTCCCTTCCCCATGGAAACATGTGGTTGTCCTCCCCCTACCTAAAGGTGGCGACCCCTACTTCCCCTCCTTCCACCACCCTATTTCTCTCCTTCCCACCCCTAGCCAAACTACAAGAGCACCTAGTTCTCTCCCAACTTACCACTTACCTAGCTGACACTTCCTTCTTCACCCCTTTCCAATCTGGCTTCAGGAAACATCACTCCACTGTCACCTCCCTACTACAGCTCACTGACTCCATCTTTACAGGGATGGACAATAGACAAATCATGTCAGCCATCTTTGTTAACCTGGCCAAAGCCTTCAACACTGTCTCCTACTCCCTTCTCCTAGATTCCCTCTCAACAGCTGGCCTTTCCCCCCTCAGCCACAAACTGGTTCAAGGCCTACCTCTCTGGTAGAACACAATCTGTCAAAATCTCTGACGTCACCCCCCCCCCTTCAGACCAGAACAGGTGTTCCACAGGGCTCAGTGCTAGGGTCTATATTATTCTCTGTCTTCCTAAATGATCTGCCATCCACCTGCTCACCCTCTTCTGCCATTCATATGTACGCAAATGATACGGTCCTGTATGCATCTGGCTCTAGCCCTGCAGAAGTTACAACCAACTTGCAGCACGACTTTGACAAAGTTCAGCTTTGGGTTGCTAACCACCAACTTTTTGTTAATGCCAAGAAGATCATCTCCATGACCTTTGGCACAAGGCAGAGACTATCTAGGCTCCCCGTCCTGCCCACCTTCCACACCCTTGACGGGACCACACTCGAGGACACATCCTCCTTCAGGTACTTAGGTGTCTGGCTGGACCAACACCTAAACTTTTCTGTTAACCCCAAACTTGGTGCACTGTTCAGGAACCGTAACTGCATCCCTCTTAAGGCTAGGCGTGACCTTGTTCAGAAGATGATGCTACCCAGTTTTGACTAGTGCGATGTAGTCTACAGTGCTGCTCCAAAGTCCTCTCTGGCCAGATTGGATACCCTCTTCAATTCCTTCTGCCACTTTGTCCTCGATGCTCCCTTACACACTCATTGCTGTTCTTTCTATCATGCCCTATTCTTCCTCTCCCTCACAAATAGATGACTTTCCCAATGTACTAAATTCACCTCCAACCACTGGTTGGGTGTACTCCCTACCTACCCCTCCTCCCCTTTTATAACCCCCACCCCTCCAGTCCACTCACTATGATCAACCAACTCTCATACCCTGGTGGTTCCCATTGGTCAATCGGGTTGCTCCCATTGCCTCCCAAAAATGTGGAATTCCCTTCCATCTCAGATTCATTACTCTTCCTCCTGTTATTCCATCAGCTCAGCCCTTAAAAACTTCACTGCAAATAGCTGTTCATGTTTTGACCCTCCTAACTCCCCAACCCCTGCCCTTGCAAGCCCCTCTGCCTCCGCCCCCCCATATACATCCTACTGGACCTGGATCTATCCCGTGCTTCCTCCCTCCAAATCTACCAGCCTACAAGCCCTTCAACCTCCACCTCCTATACCCATGCAATTTCTACCATGTATGATCCCCCACCTCCTACATTTCAGCCTCCTCCACTCCCTCTCTTTTCCTCCCCTACCCAATGCCTGTGTCCCTACCCCACCTCCTATATCTATGCAATCTGGCCCAGGTTTGATCCTCTGCCTCCTACTCTTCCAGCCTCCTCCCCTACCACTTTACTTCTCCCCCACCTGATACCTGTTTCCCTTCTCTCCACGTTCTACCTCTGTCTTGCGCAGGCAGGGTTCCTCTGTGTACTGGTGTGGCCAGGCCCTGGCTGACCATTCTCCTTCCCCCTTCACTCCTCCTTGCTTTTACCCTAACTCTCACTGCCCTAAACATGTTTCCCTCTTGTCATGCTTGACCATTGCCTTGTGCAGGCAGGGTCACCAGCATGCTGGAGGGGATAGCCCTCCTCCCTCCCCCCTCACTCCTCCTTGCTTTTACCCTAAACTGTCTCTGCCCTCAACCTGCTCCCTCTTGTCATGCTAGACCACTACCTTGTGCAGGCAGGGTCACCAGCAAGCTGAAGGGAAGAGATCACCTCTCTCCCCCTTCTCCCTCACCTTCCCCTTCCTTCCACCCCCACTGCCCCCTGCCTCCACTTCCAACCCCCTTCCCCGCCCCTTAAGTAACCCTAGCTTTTTGGGCTATCCCTGAAACTCAAACCACTTATATGCAACCTCTAACCTGCACTCCTGTTCACCTTGTAGTTCTTGTTTGTCTGCATCTCTCCTCTCCTTGTCTCACCAGGTATTGCCATATGCTAGTTGTGCTACTGTACTTATCTGGCCCTCACTGATAGCTCCGAATCCATCTAGTTCATACATGTTAGCATTCCTCCGTTCAGTACTTTTGAACTGCTTACTGTATTGTTGTAATCAAATTGTATTCCTATATTGTTTACCTAATCTCTGTATACATTTGAATGTATTCTAATTGTGTTTATATACTGTGTACCAGAAGTTTGTTTACTATCCCCATGTTCTCCTCCCCTAGGTCGCACTGGGAGACGAGCAAATTGTTGCTCAATGTGCCTTCCTGGTGAAACATTTCAATAAATAAATAAATAAAACATAAGATCTCTGTCTTAAGGTGCTGTATAGTCCTCAAATGGGTCAGGTGCATACTGCTATTTATATGTCATGCATTGGTTTCTGTGTAACTGCTACATCTTGATCACTACTGGGTTTGGGCCTCTACCTCTAAATAAGCCCTGAATGTACAGCTCCTGCTACACTGGCAGCCATTTATATCCTCCCTCTCTACCCTAGAGGTGCTTCCCCCATCATCTACCTTCCCTTCCCTATGGGTTGCAACCTGCTTGACCCACTTCTTATCTTTACTGCCAGTAGACCCTCACTTCCCCCATAGATTTGCTGAGGGCACTGACATAGAAACATAGACTTTTGACGGCAGATAAGGACCACCTGGCCCACACAGTCTGCCCATTTCCCTACCTATTGGATAAGCTGCAGACTCTAGTTAACCAACAGCCTACTTCCTGCAACCCCCCACTATAATTGCCTTGTGTCTGTCCCATGCATGTTTGAATTCCCCAATGTTTTAGACCCAAAGACCTCCTCAGGAAGGCTGTTCCATGTATCCACCACTCTCTCCATGAAAAAACATTTCCTCACATTACCCCTGAGCCGTCCCCCCTCTATCTTTAAATTGTGCCCCCTTGTTCTTACACATCTCTTTTTCTGAAAGATGCTACCCTCCTGGACTTTGTTGATTCCCTTGAGGTACTTGAATGTTTCTATCATGTCCTCCCTGTCCCTCCTTTCATCAAGAGTATACGTATTAAGCTCTCTCAGTCTCTCTTCATATGGTTTCTGCTGCAGACCCTGCACCATTTTAGTTGCCTCCTCTGGACTGCTTCCATTCTGTCTATGTCCTTGCGTAGATGAGGTCTCCAAAACTGCACACAGTACTCCAGATGGGGTCTCACCAACTGTCTGTACAGAGGATAACCACTTCCTTTTTCTACTTGTGATGCCCCTTCCTATGCATCCCAGTATCCTCTGGCTCTCCACCGACTTTTCACATTGCTTACCCACCTTTAGGTCATCTGATATGACTACCCCAGGTCCCTTTCCATTTTTGTTGTTGTTGTTAGTACCTCCCTGCTATTGTGCACTCTTCTCCTGGGTTTTTGTTTCCGAGGTGCATTACTGCACTTCTTTGTATTGAATCTAAGTTGCCATATGTCGACCATTCCTCCAACCTAGCAAGTCCCTCTCATCTTTTCTACCCCCTCGTATCAACTCTGTTACAGATCTTTGTGTCCATCTGCAAAGAGGCATACCTTTCCCTCCTGACCCTCTGCAATGTCACCTATAAAGATGTTAAAGAGGACTGGACCCAGTACTGTGAGCCCTGAGTGCTCCACTAGTAACCCCCTCTTTCTTTGGATGTGTTCATTCACTATTACCTTCTGTGTCCTGTTGTGCAGCCAGTTGTTATCTAGGCTACCACCCTGGGACCCACTCCCAGGCTGGCTAACTTGATTATTAATCTTTTGTGCGGGACTGTGTCAAATGCCTTGTTAAAGTCAGGTAGGCCCACATCCACAGCCCCTCCCTGGTCTATTACTTTGGTCACCCAGTCAAAGAAATCAGATTCGTCTGACATGACCTTCCTGCTGTAAATCCATGCTGCTTTGGGTCCTGTGCCCCGCTGGCCTCTAGGTACCCAACAATTCTTTCTTTCAGAAGTGATTCCATCATTTTCCCTACCACAGAGGTCAAACTTACAGGTCTGTAGTTTCTTGCTTCTGACTTGCTCCCACTTTAGTGAAGGGGAATCACATCTGCCCTCCTCCAGTCCTCAGGTACCGCCCCATCCTGCCATGATCTGTTAAAAAGCATGGTCAGTGGTGTCACTAGGTCCTCCCTTAGTTCTTTTAGGATTCTGGGGTGGAATCCCGTCAGGCCCCATTGCTTTGTCCACCTTGAGTTTTAGGAGTTCTTTCAGGACTCTTTCTTCTGTGAATGGACTGGTGTCAACCCCCCTACCCAGAGTGCTTCTATTGTCTGGTTTAGGTAAGTCCTCCTCATCTTCTTTTGTGAATACTGAGCAAAAGTATTCATTCAGTATCTCTGCCTTTTCACTGTCTCCCTCTGCCCACCTCCCCTCTCCTTTATTAATCTTCACTATCCCTCCCTTTACCTTTCTATGCTCCCTAATGTACCTATAAAAGATGTTATCCCCCTTCTTAACTGAGTTGGCTATTTTTTCCTCGATTTGGGCCTTTGCTAGTCTGACTGCCTTCCCCACTTCTTTCTGCTTTAATTGATACAGTTCCCTGTCATGCTCCTTCTGTGATTCCTTATACTTTTTGAATGCAGCTTTTTTCTCCTTAACCTTCCCTGCCACCTCTTTTGAGAACCACAGTGGTTTTTTACTCCGCTTTGTTTTCTTTATTTGTTTCACACAAAGGCTTGTTGCCTCTATGATGGCAGTTTTGATTTTTCTCCATTGTTCTTCCACCCCTCCTTTTTGGTCATTTGCTAGTGCATTTTTCAGGTATTCGCCCATTTTGCCAAAGTCAGCTCTTCTAAAGTCCAGTATCCTTGTTTTGTATGGCTTATCTCATGGTTGTGCTCATTGTGAAGCACACTGTGCAGTGGTCACTTGTTCCCAGATGTCTACTGACTTCTAAATTTGTGATCCTCTCTTCATTTGAGAGTACCAGGTCTAGTATTGCTCCCTCCCGAGTGGGTTCCAACACTAGCTGTTTAAGGCCTGCCCTCTGCAGGGCATCGAGAATGACCCTGCTCTTGGATGTGGCTGCAGTACATGTTATCCAGTTAACATCTGCATATTCAGGTCCCCCATCAACAGTATCTCCCCTTTTTCAGCCATTTTGAGAATGTCCTCTATCATTTTGTTGTCCATTTCCTCCCCTTGAGACGGAGGTCTGTATACAACCCCTGTGAGGATTGTGATGCCATTCCCTGTCTCCAAGGTGACCCAGAGTGCCTCTTGTCCTCCCCCTTTACTTTTTAGTTCTGTAGCTTTGATCCCTTCCCTTATGTATAGAGCTACTCCACCTCTACTTTTACCTTCCCTGTCCCTTCTGTAGATTGTGTACCCTGGTATGTTGACATCCCAGTCATGGTTCTCGGTATACCATGTTTCTGTGACTGCCACAATATCCAATTGTTCATCTTCCATCAGGGCTACTAGCTCAGGAAGCTTGTTTCCCAGTCTACGGGCATTGGTACTCATTGCCCTCCATTTAATGTTGGCTTTATCCTTTTTTCCCCCATCCCTGCTCTTATTGACCTTGTCTATTTTTCCATTTACCCCTGTTCTGCCCTGTGTTGAGCTCTGTACCTCAGTGTTTACCTTACTACCTACCATGTTTTGTGGGGGGAGGCTTGAAATTTCCTGCCTTTTATCAGCGCCTCCCCTTGGCTGGTTTAAAAGCTTGCCAGGAAGCATTTAAACCTATCACCTAGGGCTTGGTTCACTTCGTGGACAGATGCAGACCATCATGCCAGTATAGACCTTTATCTCTCAGGTGGCCCCAGTCCCCAATGAAGCCAAAGCCCTGTGCTCTGCACCAGTTTTGCAACCATTCATTAAACTGCATGGTGTGCAGTACCCTAGCCTCACTCCTGCCATGGACTGGTAGCACCTCTGAGAAGGTTACCGTGTTTGTTACCTGTCTGAGGCCCCTCCCCAACTCCACAAATTCATTCTACACTGCATTGATCTCATGCCTAGCTAGGTCATTTGTCCCAAGCTGGACTATGATATCTAGTTCCCTCTCCTGTGATGCTGCTTCTGCAATCCTGAGGATTTGCTTCCTGTCCCTCCAAGCCATGGCACCAGACAGGCACCTTACTTCCTTCTCCTCTCCCTTTTCCAGGTTTACCCCCCTAACAATAGAGTCCCCTATCAGAAGCTGTTTCCTTCCCCTGTGGTGTCCCTTGCCACCTTTTTGTGGGTCTCCCTTGTGGATGTCCTCAGCATTCTTCTGGCCTCCACTTAGGGTTCCATCATAGAGGAACCTTGCTCTGCCAGAATGGCATATGATTTGTGTAGAGGTACAACCAGGGGGCCTCGCCGCTGGTCCACCACCCGCACCCTCCCAGAACCCACTGTGGTCCAACTGCTCTTCATACTTGGCAACCTCTGAGGCAGTGGTTATGGCAGTGGTGCTCTTTGGAAGGGGGAGGCCTCCTTAGTCCTTGTTAGTTCAGCCTGGATGTGGGCAACTTCTTCCCTCAGAGCTGACAGTTGCCTGCAAATAGGACAGCAATGCAGTTTCCAGAATGTCTCCCGGAAAACTGCTGCTCCACAGCCAGTGCATTGCACCACTCCCCACATGTCCCTCTCCCTTATAATATACAATATATATATTTTTTTTATTACTATTTGTGGTGTGTACCTACCCTTTTTGAACTGTGCTGGGTTATTAAGGATATGACAGTTCTGCCCCAAGACCTGTTGAGGAAGTGATGTCAGAACTGTGGCTATAAAGGAAATGCCATGCCTGGGGGCAGGGTGTGGGGTAGGGTGGTGGGTGGTCCACAGCCACTGGTGACTGTTAGAAACAATCAAATACACAACTGCTCCACCACCCTGGTGAGTATTGCCCTTTATAGTAATTCAACTAACACCACAATTTACTAGACCATGGCTCCTGCGCAAACCACTTTACTGAGTCCAGGGATAAAAATAAACTCACTCCTCAGCCAGCAGGACACTTAAAATGTTGCAAAAATATCCTTCCAAATCCTAGGTCTCAACCCCAACAATCAAGCAAATTCAGTTGTATCTCACTCCCTCTGGTTATAAAATTACTACACTTTTAATGGAATCCTGCAATTCTCTGCTTAATGCCAATAAGGAAAAAAATGAAACTTTTTGTAGAAAGTGTAGCTCCCCTTCTGTGGTAGGGCGCAGGTTTATGTGGGCAGTTAAAGGAAAAATGTCTCACCAGTTCTTGCAATTTTCTTCAATTTTAATTGATTTTTCTTTCAAACATCACTCATATCAGGATAACATCAGAACGGCACAGTATTTTTCTCATTTTTCACTTCAATTTCGATAGCAAACATTAGAGCATCTGGCATCATCTCATTCTTTATAAGTCTTTAGGTGAGACAATATAAAGGCATAAACCTCACACAGGATATTCTGGCAGTTTTAAATCTTCCATTTGGAACATGAATCAAAACAGTTTTTCAAATAACTCCATAGAGCACTTTTCAGCAGCATCTAGAGCACACATCTAGGCTCACTACAACAGGATTTAAGTCTCCACCTGTTTACACCTCTGATGAATCTCACCTCTAGCCATCTGTGCTGACAATCTCCTACTGAGTCAAAGGTTCACCCTTTTATATCCAACTAGAGTCAGGTGACCTTCAAACTCCACCTTCACTTACAACTTTTAATTACTTTATCTTGTATTCTAATCCTTTATTTTATTCCAACAAGCTTATGTATTTTAAACTCATTTAGTAACTTATTCCCTCACTCAGAGATAAGTTATTTCTGTTCTGAACATTTTAAACTCCTTTTTCCAAGACAAAAAGCACCCACCCCTTCCCAATAATACTTAAGAAGCATGCATGGCCGCCCTAGAACAAACAAGGACGCTGGCAGCTGAAAGCACAACTCCAAAGCTCCACAAACCAAAAACCCCAGGTTTCAAAGCCAAAACAAAACAAAGGAATTCATCTTCAATAGGTAAGCAGAAATAAATCTCCTTATTTTAAATGTCTAAAGCTTAAAGTTTTAAAGCACTAATAAGCCTTATGTCCTCACAACAGTGCAATTACTAATTGCACTAACTCAGGTAATAAAATCACCCATTTCCCTAATAATGACCACAAATACCACTTGTGGCCAGCCTTCACTTAATAGTGAGCTGCAACCGCTAAGTAATTAGATTTCAGGGCTCCAAAATGCCCAAACGCCGTGAACTCCCTCGCCTCAAGAAAACTCTCAGAAATACTCAAATTAAGCAACCTCCACTCTGAGGATATTCAGAGCTGTCCCTAATAATTTTAGAATAAAGTCATTCCATTTAAACAGTATTAGAAGGCTAAATGCCTTCACAGCCATGCTCATAGTCACAATGTACTCTGTTAAAGCAGCCCAGAACCAAAGTACTAACAGCTGCTAAAACACCCACCTAGCCTGAAAACAGCTTTTTACAACCATTTAGTCCCCAAACATAATTTCCCACCTAAGTCTCTACCATAACTCTAAATGTAGTAGGAAAGCACTACTGCTTTTTGCTATGGGGGCGGGGGGGAATCTCCCTTTTCTCTTATCCACACTCAGTATAATCAGGACAATGAAGTTATTGTTTAACCAGGTATAGCACACTAAGCTGAAAGCTCTTCTACAGGAGTGACCCGAGAGCACAAGGAGGTCAAGTGACCCGCTCAGGGTCACACAGTATGCAAGCGGAAGCTGCGGGACCCAAACCCAGGTCTGGTCTGCTGGATATCACCAGATTTGCAGCTCAGAGCTCCAGACCACTGCACTATACTGCCTCCTCTCTGAGGGGGGGGGGGAACTCCCATATGTGCTAGGAAAAGGAAAAAACAATTCTCTAGCCCCATATTTCTAACCTTGGAATTTCAAACCTCACAGAGCCACTCTGTGACACCTTCTTTACAAGTATTATGCCTTACCAGGTTTCCAGGTCCTAAATGGAGTTATAGTTTGTTCTTTGCAGTGTAGCAAGGTTCTCAGCTTCCAACAGACAAATCAAAGTCAGACTGACTGGCTTCTAACTGTGAAGGATGCCTAAGACATGTAGGAGGGAGCATTGACAAACCCCTCTATATGCCCCATTTCCTCTCATAATCTGTACCCATTGCCATGGCAGCCTCTGCCACTTATGTAGCAAACATAATGCAGCCTGTTCTAAAGGGTGATTTGTTCATTGATGCACGCCACCCCCAACTCCTATGCCCCATCCCACAACAAATGGCCACCCCTTTGGCACCCACTTTCTTATTTCTTTTCTTCTCCACTCCTGCTCTACTGTATGTCATATGATCAGTCACTCTCTCAATGCCCTGCAATGCAACACTGCCCTAAGGCTCCTCTCTCTCCTCTGAAGCATGGTAGCCGGTTGTGATGTCCATGAATAGACTGCCAAACCTGACAAGTTGTCTCCAACTCAGGCCCAAGCCCAATGGTGTTAACCACTCATACAAGCTCACTCATAAAAAGATTAATAAAAAAAAAATCTGCACTGAAAGTAGGAAATACTATTATTCTCAGTGTACAGTGGACCTCTGGAACATAGCTCCCCCAGATCTTGTTGGGGTAGGTTTTAGCGTTGTTGCATTCAAAAAATGAACAGTCTGGATTAATATTTTGGGCTCAGGAAAACCAAACAGTATTATAACCGAGATAGTAGGTGACAATCTTGATGGGCTTATGCCTGCTTCAATCCTTTTATCCATAGCATGATCCATAGTATGATCTGTCTGTCTGTCAATCATTCTAGTTCTACCTCTAGTGTAATTCTTTGTTCTACTTTGAACACATCTCAACGAAGACCCACAGCTTGTTTTTTGGTATGATTGGGCAATTAAAAATGTACAGATTTTGAGAGAACACCAAAGCCTGTTTTTTGTCTGGACCCATCCACAGTTGTTGCTTGTAGACAATGGGTATTAATGTGTGTACAGTAGTTAGTGTTCTGAGCTGTACCACCAGCCTGCCTTGTGAGGTCCATGCATAACTGATAATAGATTAAATGGTCAGAGAATAGCTGAAATTGAAAACAAGCCTAATTCTGAGACCCATTGGGTTTCCAGTCTTGTGCTGTTAGTGTATCCCTTTCTAGGTAACTCTTTTTATCACAGTTCATGAATGCCTTACAAAAGACATGATGCCACCCCTTATTCACCAGGCACATCACTTAGTCCACTGTTCTTGGCTGGGATGTGGTCTTTAAGCCTCCAGGAAGTGGGTGCTGGGTCACTTTTGTTAGCTTGCGTCTTTACAAAGATTACAGAATGCAGTGTCTCCACCCAGAAAGCCATTTGGCTTATCAAGACAGCAGAGAGGATGATACCCCCAAGGAAAATACTACACTGGTTCCCCAACAGCACCTCCCATAGTACCCACAGTGGTAATGTAACAAAAACAGAAACAACACAGTATACAATAAGGCAGCTGAACACAGAAAATAAAGTCAAACGAGATCAGTTTAATTAGGGGAAAAACTGGGACAGGGTTCTTGGCATGGAAGAGGTTAGAGTCAATGCAAATGGTATGGCAGGGAAATTAATCAATCATATGCACACTGGTAACCCCCACAGTCCACAATAACCTCCCATCACAACAGTCTTACACCAAGGCAACAAGCTAAACTGATGCATCAATATATATTTGTGCCCTAGATCCCAGGGAGCTCCTTTAAAGGTAAAAATTCATGAAAAGTGCCCGTAATAGTTTAAAAGCCCATGAAAAAGCTCCTTTAAATAAGGTATTGGGCTTATCTTTAGCTGGTAGCAGTCCAGAGATGCTGATGGCTAAGTCTGCTCCATGTTGATACTACATTGCCACCATTTTTAGAATGTTGTGATGTCACTGACAATCAAGCTGTAGCTAACCACATTGTAGTCCGGCACAGCTTGATTGTCAGACACATTACAAGGTTATAAAAATGGTGGCAATGTAGTAGCTATATCGGGCAGACGTAATCAAGGATAACTCTGAACTGCTGCTGGCTACTGAGGAGCCCAATACCTCATTTAAGATATCTTTTCCTGGACATTCAAACCATTGTGGGCAATGTTTGTAACTGTTCTCCTTTAAGATAGCTTGCTGGCAGTACCAACTAGCTTCACTTAACGCATGGTATGGGCCCGATTAAGGGTGCGCTAATAAAGTAGTCATTAGTAGTGGGGAATTCTAGCACTTTATATGGTACAAAACAAATTACAATCCAAAACCAATGGGTTAACATACTGGTCTTCAGCCTGAGCTATGCCCCTTTAATACAATCCTTGCACAGCTGAGAGCTTTGATTAACCCATATCTACCTAATTAACAAAATGCAACATGTGACAGGATTTGAGATCTGATATTTTACTCACTGTTCAAGACAGTCAAACCTTGCAGGGCAAAACAGGCAGGAAGTGCTGTTCTCTCAGGATCAGATGTTGTAGACCTCTGGAATATAGACAGGCAAACTGAATGCAGGAAAACAGGTGCACAGTATGCATGCTCAGAGAGGTCACTGTACATGGCTGACTGTTGCAGGAGCAAGAGGTGATATTGTTTCTCAGCCACAGTGAATCTTCTGCTTTGCATGGGGTCTATAATCTTCATTCTGAATCTGACTTTTCTTCCTCCTCATTTTTCTTCTGCTCCTACTGTGTAGGGGTCTTCAGCGTTCACAGCAGTTGGCTGCTAGAGGAATACAAGGTGCAAACTGGATAAAAACACCACAGCTCTGAAATTACTGTTTGTTTCATACAAGACCTCAACTGTCTCTCATGCAGTTGCTTGCTAAATCACAGTTTGCTTGTTTGGCATGTCTCTCCATCCAGGTGTTTTAATGCTGGGTAGCAGACCAACTTGGTGGAGTACTATGACTAGGTAATCAGGCAATTAGACAGGGGCTGTGCAGTAGATGTCCTGTACCTGGACTTTAGTAAGGCATTTGATTTGGTGCAGCATGGGAGACTAGGAAGTAATCTGGAAGGCACAGAGGCGGGAACGAAGATGGTGGGATGGGTAGTGAACTGGCTGCAAGGAAGACAGCAGAGGGTAGCAATGGGGGAGGAGCTCTCATCTCCCAGGGTGGTGACAAGCGGGGTGCCACAGGGCTCTGTACAGGGGCCAGTGTTGTTTTGGATCTTCATAGCAGACATCTCAATAGGCATCAAGAGCAAGATCATTCTGTTTACAGACGACACCAAGATGGGAGCAGTAGTGGATGACTAAGAAGGGTGGCAGGGGTTGCAAGATTATCTGGCAAAGTTGTAGGCCTGGTCGGACACTTGGCAGCTAGGGTTCAATGCCAAGAAATGCAAAGTGCTACATTTTGGCGCAAATAAAAACAAGGAGGAGTTACCAGCTAGGGAGGATTCAACTAGACAAGACAGACGGGAGAAGGATCTAGGGGTGATCATAAAGGGAGCAATGAACAACTCAGCACAGTGTAGAAAGGCAGCTGCAAAGGTCAACGGGATACTGGGCTGTACTGCCGGAGGCATATCCTCCCGGAGGGGGGAGGTGATCCTGCTGCTACACAGGTCGCTGGTTAGACCACACCTTGAGTACTGTGTGCAGTTCTGGTGACTGCACCTGAAGAAGGACATTAGGTTACTGGAGGGGGTGTAGTGCAGGGCAGGGCATCAAAAATGATTCAGGGGCTAGGGACCTACCCTACAAGAGCAGGCTGAGAGTTTTGAACATGTACTCACTGGAGGAGAGGAGGGAAAGGGTCGACATGATTGAAACCTTCAAGTATATGGAGGGAATAAATAAGATGGGCATGGAGGGGCCTTTCAAATTAAGGAGGGGGAGGAACAGTCAAGGGCATGATCTGAGATTGGAAGGGGGAAGGTTCAGAAGGGAAATGAGGAGACACTTTTTTAAAGAGAGGGTGGTGTCTGGGTGGAATGCATTGCCAGAGGAAGTGGTATCCTGACGAACAGTGGGTTGCTTCAAAAGGGGATGGGACAGGGTAAGGGGAACGTCACTGGAAGGGGGGAGTGGAGGGAGGGACAGCTGCAGTATAAGGGCTGCTCGCTACACAATCGAGCAGACTTGATAGACCATAAGGTCTATATCTGCTAGCAATTTCATATGTTCATATCTGTCACAAGATCAGATTAACACCAAAACCTGCATTTGCACAACCAGCACCAGGAGCTAGCACTCCCCCACAGCAGAACTCAGTCTGCCTGCAACACTTGGGCTGATCAGACTCCCCCAATCACAAACTCAGCTCCAATTAGCTCAGTCACAATAGGGACAGCGCTGTATCAAAACATCTCTGTCCAGATCAGCTCCCTTAATTCTTCAGCTTGATCCAGTTCTTGTACTCTTTGCATCTGCTCAGTCGGTTGGCTGTCGTTATGTTCTGTGACCCTCTGCAAGGCATCATGAGTCTAACATATTTGCACCCAAGGGTTTTTTGCTTACATCTTCACCGTGTCCTCCAAAACAGCTATGGCTGCATAAAATAATATCTGTGCCTCAGCTGCCTACCCAGGGTGGTCAACAGGCACATACTCTGCTCCTTGTTGCAAATAGTCAGTTCATTCACCTGCAGATGAACAGAATGAATGAAGAGCTCCTATTCACTGAAGCGTATACTGTAGTGGTGGTCACGTGAGTGTGGGCATGAAAGATAACAAGACACAGCTGGTCAGGTACAAATGTCTTTTGACCTATGTGTATTCAAGCATAAACATATAACAGAAGGCAAAACTGATGATCATTTTTTTTGTCAGAATAGTCTCTTTTTGCAAAGACAACTTGAAAAGATAACAAGGTAGATGTTCCTTCTTACTTGTAAAGGTTGTTTGGATCTTTAAGGCTAAGATCCTTTTTTGTAGTTGCTATATACTCTGCTCTTAGAGAGTTTTTGTCTCAACTTCCCTCCTCCTGCTCAGGGGTCACTGCTCACATACAAGCTTCACAGAGACTTTTTTTTTGTCTAGGGCTCTTTTCTATTGCCTTTCCCAGGGTTGGGTGTTCTGCGTTAATGTACCTAATAAAAACATTTTATCATTTCATGAAGGTATTCTCTTATGTAGGTATTTCAAACATTAATGCATGAACAATATTGTAATCTCACAAGTACACACCTAAAAACATCTTCCGTATCATAGGATTTAAGGCATAGGAGAGGCTAGGGTGTTCCGTACCATGGGATTCAATCAGTGGTTGAAAAACTGGTGTGGAGCTCAGGGATTTGGCTTCATTGGGGACTGGGGGTCCACCTGGAGTGATGCAAGCCTATACTGGCATGATGGGCTGCATCTGTCCAGGAGGGGAACCAGGATCCTAGGTGATAGGTTTTAAATGCTCATTGGCACGCTTTAAACCAGCCAAGGGGAGGCACTGGAAAGGAGCAGGAAAATCCCAGCCTCCCCAAACAATCACGGTAGTAAGTGTGGCAAATACCAACATGGAGGTGTCAATAGGGAGAAGGGCAGGGGTAAATGGAAAAGTGACAAAGGCAAGAAGGACAGGGATGGGTCAAAGGGGTAAGGCCATCAGGAAATGGAGGGTAATGAGTACCAATGCCGTAGTCTGGGCAACAAGCTCCCTGAGCTGGTGGCCTTAATGGAAGAGGATGCCTGGATATCGTAGCAGTCACAGAAACATGGTACACAGAGAACCATGACTGGGATGTTAACATGCCAGGGTACATAACCTACAGGAGAGACAGGCAGGGAGAAGAGGGAGGATAGCTCTATGTAAAGGAAGGATAAAAGCAACTGAACAAAAGAGTAAACAGGGAGGAGAGGAGGCACTGTGGGGTCACCTTGGAGACTGGAAAGGCACTACAATCTGCACAGGGTTGTGTACAGACCCCCATGTCAGGGGAAGGAATGGACAAGAATATGATGGAAGGCATTCTTAGAATGGCAGAGAAAGGGAGATACTGTTGATGGGAGACCTGAATATGCCAGATGTTAACTGGAGCACATTTGCTGCAGCCACATCCAAGAGCAGGGCCATTCTTGACACCCTACAGGTGGCAGGCATTAGACAGCTAGTTTGAGACCCACTCGTGAGGGAGCAATCTTAGACCTCGTACTCTCAAGCGGGGGCAGTGAGAGGATCTCAGATCTAGAGTGGGTTGCCATCTGGGGACAAGTGACCATCAAACAGTGTGGTTCACGTTAACTCAGTCTAAAGTCAAGCCATACAAAAGTGAGGGTACTGGACTTTAGGAGGGCTGACTTTGGCAAGATGGGAGAGTGCCTCAGAAAAGCACTAGCAAATAGACTAGAAGGAGGTGTGGAGCAACAATGGGGAATTATCAAAACTGCCATCACAGAGGCAACAAGCCTTTGTGTGAAGCAAATAAACAAATCAAAACGAAAGAAAAAGCCACTGTGGTTCTCAAGAGAGGTGGCTGTGAAAGTCAGGAAGAAAAAGATAGCATTCCAGAAGTATAAGGAAACACAGAAGGAGCAGGACAGAGAGCTGTACCAGTGAAGGCAGAAAGAAGCAGGGAGGGAAGTCAGAATAGCAAAGGCCCAAACTGAGGAAAAGATAGCCAACTCAGTTAAGAAGGGGGATAAAACCTTTTATAGGTACATCAGCGGAAAGAAGAAGACAAAGGGAGGATAGTGAGCTGAATAGAATAAGCGGTGGGTGGGCAGAGGGGACAGTGAAAAGCAGGAATACTGAACAATATTTCTGCTCAGTATCTACAAAAGAGGAGAGGAAGTGCCTAATCCAATTAACAGAAGCACTCTTGATAGGGTCGATCCCAGTCCTTTCACAGAAGAAAGGGTTCTGCAAGAACTCCTAAAACTGAAGGTGGACAAAGCAATGGGTCCTGATGGAATTCACCCAGAATTCTAAAAGAATTAAGGAAGGAACTAGTGAAACCACTGGCTCTCTTTTTAATAAATCATGGAGGATGGTGCGGTACCCGAGGACTGGAGGAAGGCGGATGTGATTCCCCTTCACAAAAAGTGGGACCAAGACAGAGGCAGGAAACTACAGACCTGTCAGTCTGACCTCTGTGGTAGGGAAAGTGATAGAGTCACTTGAAGGAAAGAATAGTTGAGTACCTAGAGGTCAGTGGAGCACAGGATCCAAGGCAGCATGGGTTCTGGCGGGAAGGTCATGTTAGAGCGAATCTAATAGATTTCTTTGACTGGGTGACCAAAGTAGTAGACCAGGGAGGGCTGTGGACATGGCCTACCTAGACTTCAGCAAAGTATTTGACACAGTCCCACACAAAAGATTATTAGTCAAATTAACCAGCCTGGAGTGGATCCCAGGGTGGTAGCCTAGGTAAAACATTGGCTGGACAACAGGACACAGAAGGTAATTGTAAATGGAGTCCACTCTGAAGAAGGTTACTAGTGGGACACCTTGAGGGTTCAGTATTGGGTCCAGTCCTTTTAATGTCTTCATCAGTGGCATTGCAGAGGGACTGGAAGAAAAGTATGCCTTTTGCAGATGACCAAAGATCTGCAACAGGGTTGATACACAAGGAGGCGTGGAAAGGATGAAAAGGACTTGGCAAGGTTGGAGGAATGGTCAGACGATGCAGCAGCTAGGATTCAATGCAAAAAGTGCAAAATAATGCACCTGGGAAACAAGAACCCAAGGGAAGAATACACAATGGGTGGGGAGGTAGTAACAACAACAAAACAGGAAAGGGACCTGGGGGTAATCATATTAGATGACCTTAAGGTTATTAGATGACCTTAAGGTTAGCAAGCAATGTGCAGTGGGGAGGGCCGGGGGTATACTGGGATGTATAGGGAGAGGCATCAGCAGCAGAAAACAGGAAGTTGTTATCCCTCTGTACAGACAGTTGGTGAGACCCCATCTGGAATACTGTGTCCAGTTCTGGAGACCCCATCTCCGCAAGGACATAGACAGGATAGAGGCAGTCCAGAGAGGGCAACTAAAATGGTGCAGGGTCTGCAAGAGAAGCCGAGGAGGAGAGACTAAAGCAGCTTAATATGTATACCCTGAGGAAAGAAGGAGAGGGGGGACATGATAGAAACTTTCAAGTACCCTCAAGGAACCAACAAAGTCCAGAGGGTAGCATCTTTCAGAAAAGAGACTTGCAAGAACAAGGGGACAATTTAAAGATAGAAGGAGGGGCGTTCAGGGGCAATGTGAGGAAGTATTATTTCACAGAGAGGGTAGTGGATGCATGGAACAGCCTTCCTGAGGAAGTTGTGGAGTCTAAAACTGTGGGAGAATTCAAGAATGCATGGGACAGACATAAGGCAATTCTTGTGGGGGGCAGGAAGATATAGGCTGTTGGTTAAATAGGATCTGCGGCCTATCCTGTAGGTAGGGAAATGGGCAGACTAGATGGGCCTAGCGGTCCTTATCTGCTGTCAAAGTCTATGTTTCTATGTTTCTATGTAAGGCATTTATTTACAAATATGGTTCTACAAGAGGGCAGGCCTTGGTCTCTAGCTCCTTCCACCTTTGTACCTTCCTTTAACCAGTAATCAGATGCATCCAATCGGAGGCCAACCATCACGTTATGAACATCACCAGCTGCAGGGTACATGCATTTTTTAACTTTCTTTTTTGTCACTCAGACACAGGTGGGGATGTACCCCCTTGTTAAGTGCCTGGACTTTCCAACTGGCATCCCCCCCAGGTCACACAGACAGGGAGGACCACAGTTTTCCCCCTGTGGTGGGGCTCCTCAAAGGGAGAGACCAAGATCCACCTGAGACTGAAGCCCCAGCAGAGATTTACACCTGGAGCATCATTCAGGTGGAGGTCCATTGGTGTCACCTTTGTGACCGGACCAAATGATTTCTGCTTCCTATTTCCCCTGGAGGCACAGACATGCAGTGATTTCAGCACAGGATGTGAATGCTCCTGCACACGTCCTGCAGATGTCTGCCATTTCCTCCATCCCTTAGTGTGTGGTCCAAGACGGTGTACACCCAGTCTCCAATGGGTGTCACTTGTGTACTGGGAATCCACAATGCTCCCCTCCCCGGAGGGTAGAGTTGTTCATGGGATGCTCATCCTACCTCCCCCAGCTGAGCCTCTGATGCTTCGGGCTCATTCCCAAACCCTGTTTGTCACCGCTGTAAGTGGTAGTGCTACCGCTGCACTGGCAGGCCGGCTCGATAAGTACATTGTTATTATACTTAGGTCTCACATTTCACATTTCCTTTAGCTAACCCCTTTTAAATTTCTCTTTTCTTTCATAAGTGTCTCAGGAAAACAAGACTATACAGTTTCCTATAGTGTGGAAAAACAGTGTATACTAAGATATTGTAACAAGAAAACTAGAAAAGAAGGTGTTTAGTATCAGAGAGAACTACCACAAGTATCGTCTAACCATTTCCCAAAATAATCTTTTATGATATTTTAGAATGCCAGAAATTATATTTTGAAAGCAGTAACATAGAAACATAGAAACATAGAATTTGATGGCAGATAAGGACCGCTTGGCCCACCAAGTCTGCCCATTTCCCTACCTAATGGATAAGCTGCACATCCTAGTAACATTTGAACTGTTAATCATAGATTTTAAAAGACAGCTTGTTGTCAGATCAACATGTACGGTGTAGATCCTAATTATGCAGTTCTCCTGCGTCACAACATGTCTATACATGTTGTTACAATATGTTGTTAAAGGGACACTGTCAGCTCTTTAACCCATGTTTCGTGCCCCTGTGATATTTGTACCTGTTAACAGACCTTTACCCAGTAATTGCCATGATTCTGTTTGAAAAGCATGTGTGCCATATTTGCTGTACATTTTTTACAAATAAGACTTTAGTCGTCCCATCAAAATGTCGCAGTCTACTCCTTCCAACGTGTCCCCAACACAGGGATGGCACTGAAGGATGCTGAACTCTTGCATGAACAAGTTTCCAATTTTGGAGGCATATAAACTAAACAGATTGCTGAATAGTGCTAACTGTGCTAATGTCTACAATATACTTTTTTTTTTTAACCTGGGGGCTATTTCCTATAGCAACTGTGGCTTGAAAAGTGAAACTGGGACTCAGTTACTATAGGAAATAGCCCTTGGTTTGAAAAACAGATTACAATTTATTTTGGGGTTTAACTCTATCTATAGTTAAGATGTAGAGGTGTCTAACAGCGGCGGCTTTGTGGCGGTGAAGTGTGGCCAAGTACAAGGCAGTCAGTTGGAGTCAGTGGAAGCAGTGGGAGCTGGGGAGGTGTTTAAGGGTTTATTTCAGCTTATTTTGAGTATAAGAGTTTTAAATATGACCTGAGTTGTATATATCCTTGTGAGTATAAGAGTTTTAAATATGACCTGAGTTGTATACGTCCTTGTGAGTATAAGAGTTTTAAATATGACCTGAGTTGTATACGTCCTTGTGAGTATAAGAGTTTTAAATATGACTTGAGTTGTATACGTCCTTGTGAGTATAAGAGGTTTAAATATGACCTGAGTTGTATACGTCCTTGTGAGTATAAGAGTTTAAATATGACCTGAGTTGTATCGTCCTTGTGAGTATAAGAGTTTTAAATATGACTTGAGTTGGATACGTCCTTGTAGTATAAGAGTTTTAAATATGACCTGAGTTGGATACGTCCTTGTGAGTATAAGAGTTTTAAATATGACCTGAGTTGGATACGTCCTTGTGAGTATAAGAGTTTTAAATATGACTTCAGTTGTATACGTCCTTGTGAGTATAAGAGTTTTAAATATGACCTGAGTTGGATACGTCCTTGTGAGTATAAGAGTTTTAAATATGACCTGAGTTGGATACGTCCTTGTGAGTATAAGAGTTTTAAATATGACTTGAGTTGGATACGTCCTTGTGAGTATGAGTTTTAAATATGACTTGAGTTGTATACATCCTTGTGAGTATAAGAGTTTTAAATATGACCTGAGTTGGATACGTCCTTGTGAGTATAAGAGTTTTAAATATGACTTGAGTTGTATACATCCTTGTGAGTATAAGAGTTTTAAATATGACCTGAGTTGTATACGTCCTTGTGAGTATGAGAGTTTTAAATATGACCTGAGTTGTATACGTCCTTGTGAGTATGAGTTTTAAATATGACCTGAGTTGTATATGTCCTTGTGAGTATGAGTTTTAAATATGACTTGAGTTGTATACATCCTTGTGAGTATAAGAGTTTTAAATATGACCTGAGTTGTATACGTCCTTGTGAGTATAAGAGTTTTAAATATGACCTGAGTTGTATACGTCCTTGTGAGTATAAGAGTTTTAAATATGACCTGAGTTGTATACGTCCTTGTGAGTATAAGAGTTTTAAATATGACCTGAGTTGTATATGTCCTTGTGAGTATGAGTTTTAAATATGACTTGAGTTGTATACATCCTTGTGAGTATAAGAGTTTTAAATATGACCTGAATTGTATATGTCCTTGTGAGTATAAGAGTTTTAAATATGACCTGAGTTGTATACGTCCTTGTGAGTATGAGTTTTAAATATGACCTGAGTTGTATACGTCCTTGTGAGTATGAGAGTTTTAAATATGACCTGAGTTGGATACGTCCTATGTTGGTTGGGATTGTTATGTGGAGGTTGCTTGTGGGGGGAATTTGTGGGGGCTGTGGGTTCCTGTGATAGTATCCAGTATGGTCTGAATGTTTTTGATTATTCCATGTCAGGGTTACTTATTGATTTGGTTTCTCAGTGTGATATTAGTCTTTGCTTGTCGTCAGGGCATTATGAATTACGTTTGTGTGGTTATGTAATGAGGAATGCCACTTTGTTTTATTGTCAGGCCGTGGTTTGGAAATCAGTTTGAATATTTAAGGGGTTATTAATACTCCTTATTGCTGGGAATGTTGAATTAAATCCAGACTCCCTTAATGGTTCTGTCCCCCCTTCGAATTTGTAAAGCATGGGCTCACAACTGTTTATTTTAATGTAAGGAGTCTAATTTCTAAACTGGGTGATTTAGAATGTTTATAAATCAATATCAACCAGGTAGTTTGGCATTATCTGAAACCTGGATAAAACCTGAAGTTTAATCTCTTTTTTTGTACCTTGCCTGGTTATGAATGTATAAGAGTCGATCGGAAAGGGCAAGAAAAAGGGTGTGTGTGTGTGTGGGGCAGTTTATTACAGGGCACATTTGGAAATATCCACTTTGGCTATTAGTAAAAGTTCTGTGGATTTTTCTGATTGGTTACTGTTAAGGCTAGTCTTAGGTAGGTGTAAATATGTTATTTTGGTATGTTTATATAACCCCCCTGAAGGTGGAATTGATGGGTTAAAAGCCTATCTTTATGTACCTTCTTCTCATATTTCCAATAATGATGTGGTAATAGTCAGAGATATAAATTTAAATAGGTTGCAAAAAGATGTCATTGGGTTAGAAGCTCTCTTATTATCTTAAGGTCTTACTCAGGTTATTTGTGAAACAACTAGGCCACATGTTCAAACTTTAAATCACAGCAGCATTTTGGATTGGGTCATAACTAACAGGATGGGTATGATAACCTCTTCTGGTGTCATGCCTGACTCTATAAGTAGTCATATGGCTATCTTTTGCACACTAAATTTCAAAAGAACAAATGTTCCCCCCTCATATTTTCAAGATATGTAACTTCAAGAAGCCTAGTTACCAGGAAGTTGACTTTTTATTGTCCCAGATTGATTGGTCTTACTTAGACATGATTACTGATGTAAATTGCGCCCTTGATTATTTTATTAGGCAACTGTTACTAAATCAGAATGTCTGTTTTCCCCTAAGAACTGTGCAATTACGTGGTATGCAAAATAAGTGGTTTTCTGATGAGATTAAACATCATATAAAATTGAGAAACAGTGCTTGGGTTAAGTTCAAAATTAGTCCTTCAGTAGCCACATTAGCTTCTTATCGTAACCAACAGAATCGTGTTACTGAGTTGGTGAAGTATGCGAAAACCACATTTTATCATGAACAGTTTTCTGAAACTTTGTCAGATTCAAATAAATTTTGGGCTAATGTACATGCCTTGCTGACTCCTAAAACTAGTAAGGTGATTGTGGGGGGAAGGGGGAAAGGATAAGGGAGGGGCTGACCAGAAGCCCTCTCCTCCAGATGAGGGAGTAGCCTCAAGCTCAAGGGGGAGGGAGAAACAGACTGGGGTGGAGGTTTCAGGAGGAGCAGAGGATGGAAGTATAAGGAATCTGGGTGGGGTTCAACAAAGAAGATCAGGGATAAGGGGTGGGGGTTGGTGTTAGTAAATGCCAGGAGCTTGGGAAACAAGTTGCCAGAGTTCCAGGCCATGCTGTTTGGGGGGGGGTGGATGTGGCGGCAGTCACGGAGATGTGGGCCAACAAAAACCATGACTGGGACCTAAACATACAGGGGTACACTATGCTTAGGAAGGATAGAAAGGAGGGCAGAGGGGATGGAGTGGCTATGGTCATTAGAGATGACATAGAAATTGCTAGGGTAGAAGAGGCAGAGGGAAACGTGGAGGCCTTATGGGTCACCTCACGATCCCCAACAGGAGATAAGGTCAAGCTGGGTGTAGTATATAGGGCCCCCGGGATGAGTGATGTTCTAGAGGATGGTTTGCTGGACAACATCATTGCCCAGTGTGGACCAAAAGGGGAAGGAGTGGTGTTGATGGGGGACCTTAATATGCCAAGTACAAACTGGGGAGCCATGTCCTCTAAGGTGGACAAGGAGCAGAGGCTGCTGGATGGCTTCCAGGATGTGTTCTTAACACAGCATGTGATGGAGCCCACAAGGGAGGGGCATGTCCTGGATGTGGTTCTGGCAGATGGGGATCTGGTAAGGGATATGGTTGTACAGAACCCCCTGACTGGGAGCGACCACAATACTGTCTGGTTTCAAATAAGCATGGGGAGGGGGTGAGATCTAGGACACTGGCAGTGGACTTCAGGGGGCAGACTTTATGGGCATGGGAAATACTCTCAAGGATCACTTGAAGGATTACCTCAAAGACAAGTGTGGAAAGGAGATGGGAGGTCATAAACGGGACTTCATGAGGCAGTCAGGATCTGTGCTAAGTTGAAACGTAGGGAGCAAGGTCACATAAACCATGCTGGTGGTCCAGTGAGGTACAGGTAGCAGTCAGAGAAAAGAAGGGCCTACAAAAATATAAAACAACAAGAGGGGATAGGATAGGAAATGTACCAGCTTGCATCTAGAAAAGTCACCCATATGGTGAGGGAGCAAAGTCCAGTAAAGAGCAGCGCTGGCACAGGGATACATGGAGGGAAAAAGGGTTCCTTACATTGGGGAGTGGAGAAAACTAAGGGCCATCTCAGCAGATTGAGATCAGAAGGAGGGTGGGTGAAAGAGCGAGGGACCAGGCAGAGGTATTTAATGAGTACTTTGCCTCTGTGTTCACTAGGGAGGGGGATGGGATATCTACAAAGCAAGGCACGAAGGGGATAGAAGCGGCAGTAAGTGGGATCAGGGGAGCAACAGAAATGGAGCAAGAGGGAGGGAGAGGTACCCCAGGGGTGTCACATCTGGGTAAGGATAAAAAGGCCAGTAAGGTGGAGGGGACGGATGATGCTGTCTCCACCAAAAGGGTGTGGTTAGCCCTCAAGGCCCCAAAGAAAGACAAATCTCCTGGGCCGGATGGCATTCATCCAAGAGTACTATGGGAATTGGCGGACATACTGGCTGCACCCCTGGCGGAGCTTTTCAACAGGTCACTTGAGACAGGGGAGGGTACTTAGGATTGGGCGAGAGGCACATGTGGTGCCAATCTACAAAGGGGGTCGAGGGAAGTACCAGGTAACTATAGACCCATCAGTTTGACCCCTGGTGGTGGGAAAATTAATGGAGAGTATACTAAAGGAACGATTGGGGTGTACTTGGAGGAGGTGGGAGGTCTGGATAGTCGGCAACATGGGTTTGTGCCAGGTAGATCATGTCAAACCAACCTTGTGGAGTTCTATGAATGGGTAACATCAGAACTGGACAGGGCAAGCCTGTGGATGTATTATTCTTGGACTTCAGCAAGGCGTTGACTCTGTCCCCACAATGGTCTGGTGGAGAAACTGATGGGGTTAGGAGTAGGCCTTTGATGGTCAGATGGATTGAAAACTGGCTAGCTGGACGCACCCAGAGTAGTGGTCTGTGGGGAGCTCTCGAACCCTAGAGAGGTTGGTAGTGGGGTACCGCAGGGCTCGGTCCTGGGTCCGATTCTGTTTAATGCATACATATCAGACATCAGGGAGGGTATAGGATGTGAAATGAGTCTGTTCGTGGATGATTCCAAGATGGGAGCAGTAGCTGAGTGAGAAGAGGGGAGGTTGGCCCTGCAAGGGGACCTGGACACCCTGGAAAACTGGGCTTACACATGGAAATTAAATTTCAATATCACCAAGTGCAAGGTGTTGCATCTTGGGTGGGGAAACCCTAAACACAGGTACACCCTGGGAGGGGAGGCGCTGGAGGCCTCAATAGGGGAAAAAGACCTAGGAGTCATGGTGGATGCATGTATGAATAACTCTGAGCAGTGCAGGAGAGCGGCTAGCAAGGCAAACAGGATGTTGGGATGCATCATTAGGGGATCACCTAGGAGCAAGGAAGTGATTCTGCCGCTGTACAATGGACTGGTTAGACTACACCTTGAGTACTGTGTGTACAGTACTGGAGACCACACTTGAAGAGGACATACAGCTCCTGGAGAGGGTACAGAGGAGGGCAACAAAGATGATACGAGGGCTAGGGATTTGACGATGAGGACAGACTTGAGGAGCTCTGCCTGTTTTCATTGGAGGAGAGGAGAGACAGGGGGACATGATTGAGGTTCTCAAGTCACCTAAGGGAATAAATAGGGTAAACATGGAGGGATCTTTAGACTAAAGCAGGGAGGTATCACCAGAGGGCATGGTTTGAAGTTGGAAGGTGGAAGGGTGAGGGGAAGAGAGGAGGTTTTTCACTGAGAGGGTGGTGGACCCTTGGAATGCACTGCCTGGTGAGCTGGTTCAGAGATCCACAGTGGAGGGCTTCAAGAGAGGGTGGGACAGACACAGAAAGTGGATGTATCAGATGATGGCCTGTCCCGGGGGGTGGGGATGGATGATAGGGGTTTCTGGAGCACAAGGGATGGGAGGGTCTCGGCACCCAACTAAGGATCTAAGGTTCAAGCAGACTCAATAGACCGTAAGGCCTAATCTGCTGGCAAATAGTATGTTAGTATGTTAGTATGATTGATAAATTGCAGATGAATGATACGTTTGTTTCTGATCTATCTGAGATTGGGATTTATTTAGTATTACATTTTCTTATTATTCGAGTTATAGGTCAAATTTGCCGACACATGCTAAAGGGGAGGAAGGTTCTGTAAATAGACCACCATTCTATTTTAGGGCACTAGATAACCTGGAGATTTTTAAACTTTTGAGAATGCTACCTGACAGGTTTAGAGATTGTGGAGAGGGGTTGGATAAACAATTTTAGAAAATTGCTATTTTGCATGTTGTTAATCCATTATGTTACATTTTCATCTATCTTTAATCACTGGTCAGTCTCTATCTGAATGGAAACGTGCAAGAGTAGTCCCCATCCCAAAAAAGTCATGTGCTGTGAGCTTGAGGACTTTAGCCCTATATCCATATTGAGTCCATTGAGTAAGCTTCTTGAAAAGGTTGTGTCTGCTCCAATTAAGGAATATCTGGGTTCATATGGGGTTCTTTGTCCTCAGCAGCAGCATGGCTTTAGATGTGACCATGGGTCAGGTATTGCCTTGGTCAGGTTCACGGACACTCTCCTTAGGGGCTTTGATAGAGGTCTTATGGCTGGGGCGGTGTTCATGGACCTGACCAAGGATTCGATTTGATTGACCATGATATGATTTCAGTCAAACTTGATGGTATTGGCTTTTCCTCAAATACAGTACAGTAGGGCGGATTTCTGATTATTTATTTCATTGTCAGCAGTACATGAGTGTTGGGTCTAAGGCCTCTTATACTGTCTTATCACAGTGTGGGGTAACCCAAGGTTCTCTTCTGGGCCCCATTTTATTTTTTTTATTTATTAACTTATTGCCAGTTCAATGTGTGATCAGCAATATATTACGCTATGCTGATGATTTAATCATCTTTACACAGGCTAGTTCCTTGCCAAAACTGTCTGAGTCCCTACTCTCTTCAAATCAAACAAGTTAATACAATCATAAATCAGAAAGTAGGTATTCTCTATAAATTCCATTCATTGTTTCCCTTGAGACTGGAAAATCAATTGCTGTTGGATCACTGCTTCCTCATTTTGATTGTATGTGTTAGTTGTATTTAAATCTTAATAGTAATGAGTTTAAAATGTTGTCTGTTGCTTATAATAATATTTGTGGCTTTATTTTGGCTGCTCCTTACAGAACTCATCATTGTGATCTTTATTTACAGTTAGGTTGGATGTCTCCCAAAGGTAGAATTGATTATTTTTTAGGCTATTTGCTTTATAAATGTGTGCTTCCACCTGGTTATTTTCCTTTTTCTGATTTGGTTGAAGTTAGTTCCACACTTTCTAAGTTAAGATCTGCTAATGGTACTCTGTTAAATACTACAATGCACAAAAATTGGTGTCGGTTGCCTTCCTTCTCAATCGCAGCACCCTCCTTCTGGAATGCCTTACCTGAGGCCCTTTGTCTCCCTCAATCCTTACCAGGGTTTAAAATGAAGTTCAAGTTATCATTATTACATAAGTTCAATATGTACCTGTTTGAATTAATTTTTAGTATTTATGTTAAGTGTTGTTTGTCACTGTCATTGTCTCTGGGCTGAACCTGAAAAAGGACTTGTCCAGAGTCCCAACCTGGTTAACAAATTTATAAATAAAATAAAACAAATTTAGCAATTTGTTTAGTTTATATGCCTCCAAAATTACCAAACTCATTTATGCACAAATTCAGCTTCACTCAGTACCATCCCTATGTCAGGGACATGCGGGAAGGAGCAGACCATAGCATTTCAGTCGGGATGACCAAAGGTATTTTTTTTTTAATAAAAAATATACATTACATACGGTACATATGTTTTCAAACAAACTAAGACAAATTACTAAATAAAGCTCTATTGACAGGCACAAATATTACAGAGGCACTGAAAATGGGTTAAAAAGCTGACACTGGCCCTTTAAAAATAACAGGATTTTGAAAACCTAGTAAACCATTTTATGTTTCTTTTGTATCTATATGAAACCTTTCTGTTTTTATATTGATACAGTATATGGTTGCTGTCATAATAGCTTACCAGTATACAGAGAATAATGCTTGTGCAGGTGTGTGTAATGAAGATTTTCAACCCACCCAAAGTGTGTGATAATCCATAACCCCCGAGAATGAAGCTTGAGAGGTTTATGAGATTATCACACTGAGGGTGTGTGAAAAATCCTCATAAGATGAACTTTGGACAGTCATTATTTACTATAATAACTGGTGCAAGGCTTCAGAGAGAACAACTGTGCTTGTACGAGCATTTCCCTGAGCAGCCACTGTACTCGTACAAATACAGCAAGCTGTCTTTTGTGTTTTGGTGAAAGGACAGCACAAGGGGAAAATGCCATAATAACGCGCTATTGATTTATTACAGAATTCTGCAGGTTATTACAGTGTTTATCAAGACAGGATATCCAGTCATTATAGGGGGTCACCAGTTATTATATCTATTTAGCTGACTGCAAGCTCTAATTTAAAAAAAAAACTAAAGGCTCAATTCTTGAAGGTTGGCGCAGGGTGTACAGGAGCCCTATGCCAATGGCACACTTTGCCCCAAACTCTTTGGTGCGTGGTGTGTCCAATTCTCATAGGTCACGTGCCTTTGTGACATTGCACCCTTTTCATGGTGGCTTATGCCACAGACCTGGTGCAAGCCCCGTTAAAAGGTCGGCAAAGTTAGACCAGCAAAACTGGTCTAACTCATCACATATGGCGCACAGAGGGCTCAGTGTACAATAATCCCAAAAACGTCTCTGAGAATGCCGCAAGCCCAATGCTCCATGTGGGGCTTGTGTCAATCTAACTGTTTTGAGAATGGTGCCCCAAGTCTTTAGCCCTTAGTCCAAAGTTACCCCATTTGAAAAAAAACATATCTTTTGAGAGGTCTAACTTTGGAATTGCCGCGGCTAGAAACTTAATTTTTTCTTTTAAATGAAAGCTTGGAGTCCAGCTGTTAAGAATTAGCTCTGACAATACTGTTTTTATGTGTCGATGCTATTCTAGATGTATCAATACTATTTGAACCTACTTTTTCAGTATATTACTAATACATGTTATTTTTAGTTGTGACACAGCCAAAAAACAACACATACATAGCACTGATATTATTTTTTTTGTATCAATAGACTGTTTCAGTACTATGTTAGTGGATAAAATATATTTCATCTTTTTCTAGATTTTGGTATTAATACACATTATACGATGGCAAGAAAAAATCCTGGACTCTGATTGGTCAGTCTTGGGCTGGACCCGTGATGTTATCCCAGCACAGCATCATGGGTCTAGTCTTAGCCTGACTGTGACATTGCAGATGAGCTTGAGCATCATTGCCATTGAGCTTGATTGTTTCATCTGCTCTTAAAAAACAGAAATATTTTTCCACACAAAAACATCTTTAAAATGATTTTTTTTATTCTGTATAACAACGAGCCACTGGATAATAGCAATAATGCCCTCCAGGATGTGTGCCATTTGGGATAACGTCACACCTCAGTTGGACACACTCGACCTGCGGCCTCATGCCCAACCACCTGAGGCGTGACGTTATCCCAGCACAACACACACCCTGTTGGGCATTATTTGTTAATTATGTAATTAGTAACTGTGTAGTTTTCGCCTTCATTTTCATTCATCTTATAACCTTAATCGTGTAGCAAACATTTCAGTCTCCCCTCTGGCAGTACCAAATCTTCCTTGCTTTCACAATCTTTGCCTTCAAAAGTGTCCGAAGATAATAAATATTTATCATAGTTCTTTACTAGCTGTTTTTATTTTAGTGTGCATTCAGACTAAATGAAAGGGAGGTCTCAGGGCATTGGAGAGGAAACTCATTAAAAACACTTTCATTTTTCTGCCCTTCACTTTAGTTTTAGGGCTTACGTGTACACAGTACAGAGACTAAATAACCCCTGAGTACGAAGAACAAACTGGTTCTCACATAGATACTGTGAGGTCATAGAACAGGAGAGTGAAATGCAAGGACTGCTATAGCATCACAGTCATATGAGGAGTGAGAACTAAACTTGTTTTTCACATTCAAGGTTCGTTTTTTTGGAGGGGGGTTGTACTTTTTATTATACAATTTGAGCATCTTTTTCTGAAGTGGAGCAGGTTGGATATCTCATCTAGACAAAAAAAAAAGCAAATAAAAAAGCTATATTTTGTCTATATGGGGTATTGCTTGTTTGCATTAATTTTCATTTTTTAAACTCACTAGCATGAGCATCTCCCACTCACAGGTGCAGCTGACTAGTCTACGAAGTTGTTCTCAGGGTTCTATATATGGAGAAAAAATTTTTAGAAACAGTGGGAAAATATGCTGATAGTGTATTGCAACATGCCTGTGCACTGTAACTGGGCACCTTTATTGGTAAAAATAGGATTCAGCATTTAGAGCAGGCCAACCAGCATGCTATAGGGGTTCTTAATTTTTCATCATGTTCTTATTTTCTGTAGCATGTCTCAGTATGAGTTTCACGGGTGCTCAGATTTTATTCTGGCCTGAATACATTTAAGCTTCATTTTATTTCTGTTACATAAGACTAGCAACCAGCCAGCAAGGAAAAAATGGGGTGGGGGAAAATATCAATTAAAGGTGGCTTTCATCCATGGCACCTAATCTGTGGCAAAAAACAAGTCAGACAATACGTATTTTCTACTTGATATTAGTGATCTCAGAAGAACTGCTAAACATCTTCTTTACATGAACAGACCATTCTCAGTACCTTATTGGGATTATGAAACAAAAGGTTTGTAGCATTATTTCAGGAACCAGGGGCTCACTAGATATATTAACAGAAACGGTGCAGTAAATGGACTCTTATTATATACATACTGTACATCAATCTGTTTCTGATGCTTATAATGTATGTTCATATGGGACAGCAGGACATACTGAATATAAAGAAAAAGTGAATTAAAGGCAAAGGAAGGAAAACATAAGGAGAGAAGATAGACAAAGGATGGGGGGGGGGCACAGTCTGACCTTCAGGGTGATCAGCTCCTGGGTGTCAGAAAATGCTGTTGCAACAAGCAAAATAACTAGAAAAAGTAATGGATATAGAATGATATGCATTTATTCCTATAGCACACTGCTCCTGATCGTCCCATGGCCAGTGTCATGAGAGGGCTCACCTTGTCACAGTGACAAGCAGGAAAACATCATAAGTACCTAAAGAAGCACATAAAGCAGGAAGGGGAGATCATGGGAGTGGCGCAGTGCAAAATAAGGGGCCACAGCTGTTTGGGACACCTTCTGGAGAGTGAGGTGCTCCCTATATGTACTCATCTCTCTGGGGTATGGGAACTGGTTACTGGACACTGAGCCAAACTATTAATGGTACAGAGGCCCTTCTGACCCACCCAAGGGCCACCAGATCTGCTGCCATACCCCCAGAAGCTGCTTAGGCAAAGACAGAGCAGACTGACCCTGGTGGGCTCTGGGATGGTGGGGGTAGCAGGAAAGCTGCACTCTCCTCAGCCAATATCACTGTAGAACTTCATCACCATACTGGTGGGAGGGAGCAGCTGAGAAGAGGCATGTGTTGCAGAAGGAAGGGAGGAAGTGGCAGTCTTCAGAAAGGGAGGCCCCAAGGAGGGAACTTGATGTCATTTATCCACCTGGGAAGAAATGATATGGCAAGGAACAAGGTTGTAGTAGTGCAGGATAACTTCTGGGAGCTGAGGTGTACTCTCAAGCAGGTGGCATGCACTGTGACTTTTGCTGAGGTGTTACCTGTGTATGGCCAGGGAGAGGCAAGTGTACTCCACAGCAGCACATTTAACAACTGTTTGAAGGCATGGTGTGTGAAGGAGGGCTTCAGCTATACTGGGGACCAGAGGTTAGCCTGGGAGAATATAGTTCTCTATAAGGGACATGGCCTGCATCCTTTTAGGAAGGGGAAAGCAGTCCTTGCTGTGAAGTGTAAATGCTACTTGGATGAGCATTTAAACTAGCCAGAGGGAGGCAGTAAGACCAAGCAAGGCAACAGTTGTCCCCCCAGATGATGAAGCATTAGAGAGGGAGGGCTCGGGGGAGTAAACCACCCTAGGACAAGAAAAAGGGTGCAAGAATACAGTGGTGAGGACAAGACAGAGGAAAAGGGGCATAAATCAAGTAAGTGTGGGTAAAGGATTGAAAGAGACAGGTAATGGTGAAGGTAAAAAGGGAAGAGGTGAGGCAGAGGGAGCTTTAGGGAACAACATAGGGAGGAAGTGGGGAAGCAGGGAAGGAGGCAAAACGGCATATAAGGGGGATGTGCTGCTAGTTGGTGACTTCTACCTGTCAGACATGGAGTGGAGCCTTCCCACTGCTGATTCGGCAAGGAGCAGGGCCATTCTTGACTTCCTACAAGGGAATTTTCTCAGGCAGCTAGTCTAAGAACCCACTAGGGACGGGGCAGTGCTGGACCTGGTGCTTACAAGCAGGGAGAGCATTGCAGATTTCATAGTGGGCAGTTCCCTGGGAACCAATGATCACCGTACAGTGTGGTTTAAAGTAATGACAGGAACAGAGGTAAACCACTTGTGGATGAAGGTCCTGGACTTTAAAGAAATGGGAAACTGCTTCAGAAACTGTCTTATGTGGAGGATTGCCAAGGAGGGGCTCAGGGACAGTGGGGAATAATTAGGAAGGGTGCAAATACAGCAACCAACCTTTGTGTAAAGGAAGTGCTTAAAAGCAGAAGGAAAGAGAGAGCTTTATGGTTCTCTGAGGAAGTAGCTAAGATGGTTAAGGATAAAAGGATGGCATTAAAGAGGTACAAGGAAACAGAGAGGAAGGAGGACAGGGAGGTAAACCAAATAAAACAGAAGGAAGCAGGAAAGGTGATGAGGGGAGGAAAGGCACAAACAGATGAAAGGATATCCAAAAAGGTCAATATGGGGATAAGGCTTTCTTCAGATACATAAATGAGAAGAGGAAAACAAGGGGAGGGATAATGAGGAATAGAAGGGTGGAAGGGGGAGACAATACAAAAGAGAACCAAGAACAAAATCCATCCTGAACTGATACTTTTGCTCAGTCTTTACAGTGAAGGGAAGCTGGACAACCACCAGGGAGTAGCAGGAACAGGAGGAGAAGGTGGGCACAAGTCCATCTTAATTGGAAAGAGTCCTGAAGGGACTTGCAGCTCTAAAGGTGGACAAGGCTATGGGGCCAGATGGGCTACACCAAAGGTTACTAAAAGAACTCATGGAGGTGCTAGCTGGCCCCTGGCAGACTTATTCAACAGTTCACTGGAAACAGACATGGTTCCAGAGGACTGGAAAAGATCTGACTTAGTCCCTTTACGTAAGAGTAGCAGCAGGGAGGAGGCTAGCAATTATAGGCTGGTGAGTCTTACTTTAGTGGTGGGAAAATTAGTGTAAACCCTGTTTAAGGAAAGACTAGTAGAGTATCTTGAATCCAGTGGGCTGCAGGATCACAGGCAGCATGGATTCATGGGGTGAGGTCATGCCAAATTAATCTAATAGATTTCTTTGACTGGCTGACCAGGGAAACAGATAAGGAGAGGGCAATGGACATGGCCTATCTGGACTTTAGCAAGGCCTTTGACACTGTGTCACACAGGAGGCTGATAAAGAAAATGAGCAGCCCAGGGCTAGGATCCAAAGTGGTGAAATGGGTTAGAAACTGGGTAACGGCAGGAAACAGAGTGTGGTGGTCAATGGTACTCCCGCTAATGATGGAACAGTGACCAGTGGGGTGCTGCAGGGCACATTACTGGGACAAGTCCTCTTCAATATTTTCATAAGTGACATTGTAGAAGAACTTGGAAGGGAGGGCGCGCCTTTTTGCAGATGTTACTGAAATCTGCAATTGGGTATACACTCAGGAGTGGGTACACAGAATGCACAGGGATATTGGGAAACTCGATGACTGGTCAAGAGCATGGCAGTTGGAGATCAATGTCAAGAAAGTGCAAAATTATGCACCTAAGGTATAGGAACCAGTGAGCTGAATATAGGATGGAGGAGGTATTGACAGCCACTAAACAGGAAATGGACCTTGGGGTTATCATATCTAATGACCCCAAAGTGGAAGGATAGTGTGACAAAGCCATGGATAGGGCTAGTAGGATGCTGGGGTGCATAGGGAGGGGTATCTTCATCAAAATGAGGGGGGTGTTGTTACTGTATTGCTCACTGGTGAGACCCCACCTGGGAGTACTGTGTCCAGTTTTGGAGGCCACACCTCAGAAAGGACACAGACAGGGTGAAGGCAGTCCAGAGGAGGGCAGCTAAAATGTTGCAGAGATTGCATGAGGAGCACTATGAGGAAAGACTGAGGGATCACAACATGTACACCTGGGAAGAGAGAAGAGCGAGACATGACATGATAGCTACAGTACAAGTATCTCAAAGGAGTGAACAGGGTGCAGGAGAGGAATCTCTTTCAAATGAGAAAGCACCAGGACCAGGGGGCATGCAATGAAACTAGAAGGGGGAAGTTTAAGAGAGATGTGAGGAAATACTTCTTCCCTAAAAGGATGATAGATGCCTGGAACAGACTGCCAGTGAAGGTGGTGGTGGCAAAAACAGTGGGGGTCTTCAAGCATAAGTAGGATAGACATAGGGGTATATCAGAAAAATAGGCAGAGAGGAGGGAGGGTTGCCAGAGATCAGTTAGCATCTGCTGAGACAGATTAGACAGGGAACATCTGGGCAGACTGGTTGGGCCAAACAGTCCTCTTCTGCAGACTAATTCTGTTTCTTTTAGTAAGCCCCATAAAGATGAGGGGGTTACTGATTGGTTTATAAATATTTACTCTGAATAAGCCAACAGAGATTCAACATATAAGGATTAAGCCATGAGAAAGAATGGGTCTACTGTGGAATTAATCCATGGTTGGCTGGGTGGAGGCACTCAGCCGAAGCCCCCCTCCCCAACCATGGATTAATTCCACAGTAGATCGATCCTTTCTTGTGGCTTAATCCTTACTTCATATACTTATGTTCTTTTTTTCAAATATAGAGGAGCTGTTACATATCCAGCACAACTACAGATACTGCTGAGTGTTCTTACTTTTCTCTCATATGACTTCTGTTTTCCGTCTGAGCTCGGCTTTGCACTGTTTCTGTAATCTCTGCTGTTGCACTGAGGGTATCTATGGAGATTTGCATCCTGACATACACACCGCGCAACTGGCTCAGGTAAGCACACATTTTTAGCATATGACCATCTTTTGCAGTACCAAGATGTGGGATACTCTGCTTGTTTGTACTCATGAAGCTGAACACAGATTTATGTGCAGATCACCATGTTTTGGCATGGCAGGGTCATCATTATCTGCCTCTTGGCAAAAAAACAGAAAGAAAATCAAGGAGGAAGATAGGCGGAAGGACATCATGTGGTACATCAGCAACCATGGACTAATACCATAGTAAACCACAGTAGCGATTGGGTGCGCACTAAAATAATTAGACCACGGTTGTGATGCAGCGGTTGCCAGAGAACCTCGCTGAGCATGACAGTCAGCGAGCTGGTAAAACTGAATCAATAGTGTTGTTTCTCACACACTGAAACTGCTTTCTGCCCAAACCGTGATGCATGACCGACCCGAGAGACCTTGCACACTCAGTAACTCAGCCCAACATAACATAAGTAGTGCAATATAAATACGGTGACGGGGAGTCGGTTGTATGTGCTAACAAGTCTAAGCAGGATATAAATCTCTCGTGACATGTAGGTGTGCCACTGGATCAATAGCAAAAGGCAAATAATGACGACCCTGCCATGCCAAAACACGGTGATCTGCACGTAAATCTGTGTTCAGCTTCATGAATACAAACAAGCAGAGTATCCCACATCTTGGTACAGTAAAAGATGGTCATCTGCTAAAAATGTGTGCTTACCCGAGTCGGTCATGCGGTGTGTATGTCAGGATGCAAATCTCCAAAGATACCCACAGTGCAACAGCAGAGACGCACAGAAGCAGTGCAAAGCAGAGCTCAGATGGAAAACAGAAGTCACATGAGAGAAAAGTAAGAAAAGTAAGAAGCAGTATCTAGGGTTACCACCTGTCCTGATTTTCGGAGGACAGTCTTGATTTGGGCAGCTGTGTCCTGCAAAAAAACATGAAAAATACTAAATGTCCTGATTTTATAGCAGAAAAAATATTTTCTAACTTTCCACTAAATGTTGCAGAAAACTACAATACCTTAACTAAAACACCTTAAAAAGATAAAAAACAATAGAAGCAACTAAGAAACTACTGCACTTAGCCTCAATTCTGATTATATAGAGAAAACAAGTCTGTTGCTTTGGTTGAGGTTACGCACTGTCCTCCGAAAAATCATGTTTCAGTAAGAAATGTCCCACTTTGGGCTTCTTAAAAGGTGGTAACCCTAGCAGCATCTGTAGTTGTGCTGGATATGTAACACAGCTCCTCTATATTTGAAAAAAAGAACATAAGTATATGAATTGATGTTAAATATGCAATGAGCACGCGCACGTTGTAAAGTGCATACAACGTTATGGAGAGATTACTGACAGATAGGAAGCTGATGGTTTCACTCCAGTTTGTTATTCTTACTCATGTCATGTACTAATAATACATATTACTTTGCTATATTCCTTGCCATGTTACAAGCAGTTTAAGCCACTCGAAAGGATGGGTCTACTGTGGAATTAATTTATAGTTGGGTGGTTGGAGGCACTCAGACTCCAGCCTCATACCCCAACCCCCCACCAACCATGGATTAATTCCACAGTAGACCCATCCTTTCTCGTGGCTCAATCCTTACTTACATTGTAGCAAAGAGAAGAAAAAATGAAATCCATCGAAAGAACTACTAAACGCACCTCTGAGCAGGTTTTGTTCTGACATTCCACAATGACTCAACAATGGGGAAGGCGGGGGGGTCTCATAGTTAGAACACTGAACTATGAAAGAGGGGCTTCCGCATAGTGTATGAATCCCACCATAGACATCAGCCAGCTTCCCGGTGCTTTTTCCTTCAAGCTGTAAAATTCAAACTGTTAAATTGCGTAAAGGCAGATCACTACTGTAATGTTGAGTTGCTACTCTGCTGGGATATTCTGGGCAAATAAATTACAATGTGGTGGCATTAACGTCACAGCAGATCATTGCATTAATTTACTAATAGGTAATCAATTATGTGGGTGTCAGTCACAACTAGTTTTAAACTGGCTGCATGTGCAATAACTCGAAGTTTCAAATTCCAATTAAGGAAACCTCCTGTTGGGAAATGGATGAACAGAACAAAAAACTTCCCAAGTTTCCTTACCTTAGTCCCATCATATGCTTTGTACAGTACATTTTGTGCAGCCTGCTACATCATGATGTTGGCTTGGAGCCCAAACATTTGAACCAGCCAGAACAGGCTTGCTGGTATGAGGATTTTCTAGGAGTCTTGTACTTTTGCCAACACCAAAATGTGAACAGACTGCTTAAGGACAATATTTACGTCTTGATATTCCCTCTTGGCCTGCCCTGTTTCACCAGTTTGGGTTACATTCCCAAACTATGGTGTCCAAGCTTTATTTTTTGCTCACAAAATATATTCTGGAGGATGCCACATTAGATCTATCACACTCACAAATTACATCTTTCAGCTTAATTGCAGTAATGGATTTATCTAGCCAAATGGGAACATACAAAATGAGAGGCGATAGATACTAGTTATTTTTAACAGACTGAGAAAAAAAGTGAAGCGTACAACGTATGAGGGTATCAAGCTTTAGGCATTTAAGGGTAGTAACTTTCTTTCCACATATTGTAATGAAGAAAAAAATACACTTTCAGGGAGGGTACAGTCATTATTATAGTTCAGCATGGATATCAGTGTGCTTTGGTATGTGTTTTGATTAAACAGGGACTAGGAAGTAATTATTGTGGAATAATCCATGATAATTCTGTTCAGGGGAAGGGCTCACATTTCATTTTTATGTTGGTTTGCGCGCTTGCGCACCAGCCAACATCTTGTGGTAGTGGTAGATTTCAGAGGTATGGTCAGTGTGGGTGAATGCAGGGCACACACGCATCAGTAGGTGCATCCCTCATTCCCCAATAAGCCAGCATGCAGGTGTTGACACCAGCAGTATTTAAAGTGGTCAACACTTCTAAGAAAAGTGCCACTGCAATGAGAGGCAAGCTTGTCATGCAGTGGCACAATAGCACGTCTCCCGATGTGCTTTCCTGGTGAAGTATTTAAATAAACTTGGTGGCAGTGACTGCCGCCACCTGTCGCACAGTGCTGACTTCAGGGGTGCCCAATCCCCCTGTCGGCATGCCCCAACCCAGTTCATTTGCCAACGGGGGAGCCCACTCCCCGTCGACATAATGCCCCTCTCCCTTTTCAGTTGTGTGCTGAGGGGGTGCCCAATCCCCCTCAGCATCATGCCCAACCATGCTTCTGTGCTGATGGGGGACCCAATCCCCATCAGCTTCAGTCCCCCCTTCCCAGTTCCATCTGCTGATGGGGGAGCCCACTCCCCATCAGCATAATGGCCCCCTAATGCTTGCACCAAGGGGGTGCCCAATCCCCCTCGGCATCATGTGCCCCCCCACCTGTTTCTGTGTTGATGGAAGGCCAAATCTCTGTCTGCTTCGGTCCCCCTTCCCACAAATGCAGGTGGTACACTGGGACCCCATCCCAGTGTGCCAAGCACACCTGTGAAAAAAGAAAACCGACCCACATTGTCCATTTTCTTTTCCCTGTAAAATGAGAAAAGCGGTCTCTCTCAAAAGTGTTCGGTGCCTCCCCCCAACCAGCTGCCCATCTTCTACGAACTCTATCCTCCACCCCTCACCCCTATACTTATCTCCGGAGCCCAGCGCAACGATCTTTAGTGGACCGGGAACATGTCTGCACTCTTCAAAGCCAACCGCGAACTGAAGAAATGCCAGTAAGCTGTATAATGGCACAAATAGGTTTTTTTTTCAACTTTGGTGCATATCTTGGGCATTTGTGAGAATTTTGGCACCAGATTTTCAACATGGGGTTATTGGGAGCCCTCCTCATGAATTCAGTCACTATCATTGAGTTATTCGGTCCCGAAAGGTGATTTTGCGGTCACTGCGTGGAATCACCTTTCAGGACCGATTAATGAAACAACAGTGCCACTGTTCACGAGACGGGCTCTCAAAAAGTCTATGTTGCAAATTTGGTGAAGAAAATCCAAAACATTACTGTTTTATGAGCGTGCATTGCGCAGTTTCCCCGCACACTCGTAACTTTGCGAATTTGTAATATTTTCACTCCAGATTTTCAACATTGGCATTTCCCCATACCTCCTTATGAACAGTACAGCTGTCATTTTACACATCCTTGCCAAAATGTGTTTCCGTGCATGTGGTGCACAATGGCACAGTCACGGTGCGAAATCAGTGTTCTGGACACAATAATAAAATCACAGTGAGACTGTTCATGAGTGGAGGTCCTAAAATGCCTACGTCGATAATTTGGTGAAACAAATACCCAGAATAATTGCATCACGGGCATGCATTGTGCAGTTTCTATGCACACTCATGACGTCAACAATTTTTCATGTTTTTACTCCAGATTTTCACCACTGTCATTTTTGTACACTTCCTTATGAACAGTACAGCTGTCAATTTTCACATCCTGCCTGAAATATGTTTTTGCATGTGTCACACAATAGTGCAGTTGCTGTGGAAAATCAGTGTTTGGGCCAGATTAACAAACTCACAGTGATACTGTTCATGACTGGAGTTCCAAAAATGCCTATGTTGAAAATTTGGTTAAACAAATCCTCCAAATAATTGCATTATGGCCGCGCATTGCACAGTTTCTACGCATGCTCATGATGTCACCAGTTTTCCATATTTTCACTCCAGATTTTCAACAATGCCATTTTTTACACCTCCTCATGAACAGTGCAGCTGTCATTTTTCATATCCTGTCCAAAATGTGTTTTCGCACCTGTGCCACCAAAATGCACAGTCGCTGTACAAAATCACCTTTCAGCAATCAAACTCATAGTGCCACTATTCATGAGGTGGGGTCACAAATGGCACATGTTGAAAATTTGGAGTGAAAATGCCAACAAATGCCCTCTGCATTAGGGTTTCCAACTGCAATGTCCCACCCTGTACAGACTGACAGGCGTCAGGGGTGTGAGTTGGCATTGTTGGCTGAAATGCTCACGCCATTCCACCCCACCCTGCAGCCAGTGACAGGTGTCGAGATGTGCCTTAGACTCTTTGGCCCCAACGTTCACCCCATTCTCCTACACTGCACCCATGTCAGTATATTCCTTTATGGAATGGGGTGAGTATAAGGCCCGAAGACCCCAAGGCGTAACGCGGCACTTGTCGGTCTCTGCGGGGTACAGTGAGGTGAGATGTTTATGTTTAAACTGAGATGTTTAAATCCTCTTTAAAAACATATTTATTTTGGCTAGCATTTGGGGATGATGTCTAGTTTTAGTGCTGCTGCCTTTTAATCTTGCGTGCTTATTTGTTTAATGGTTGTTTTAATATTGTATATGCATTTTGGTTTTAGAAAAGTGCTTCAGAAATAAAACTTGATTTGATTTGATTTGAAAATTTGATTTGAAATGGCATGAGCATTATGGGCAATGACCCAAAAGCACACCCCAGTGCCAGTCACTCTCTGCATGGTGGGGCTGGGGTCAGCCATACCTCTCAACCTTTTGTCCCCCAAATGTGGAACATTGCCTCTCAAAATGTGGAACAAATGAGCAAAATGTGGAACACTTAATCAAATCTTTACCTAGGAAGCTCAGAACACTGTTAAAATGTTTGCATTTATGTTCAGAAAGTCTGGTATTAATTGAATAATATATTATTTGCATCACTTACTATAGAGGTTTGCTTTAAAATGTTAATACTGAAATTGGGACAAGTCTTCACAATGTGGAACAGGAAGCTTTTGTGAAGTAAAATGAGGAACATTCCTCGTAATGTGGTACAGTTGAGAGGTATGGGGTCAGCGTCAGTTCACTACTTCACTGCCAATTCTATTGTACATCTCTCTAACTCCTGCACTACCAATGCCAGTGCCAGCAAGTCAACATTTGGCATTGACAAATGCTTGTTTTAGTCTTTGATAACTGGGTAAGGCCCACTAGGCATGAGTGCCTGTTTATAGGGGTGACCTGGGAGCACTGGGTAGGTTAAGTGGCTTTCTCAGACTCTCACAGTATGCAAGTGGAGGTTGTGGGAATCAAACCCCATTTTTTTGGACATACCAAGCTACTGTAATTAACAGCTCATTACTCTAATCTCTAGGCAGTACTTGGCCTAGTCAGTTATAAAAAAAACATATTCTTATTTATTCTGCTGCATACCATTAGTAGTTCTAATACTGATTTACTGCAAAAAGAAACTGCATTTAGGCATCAGTTAGGGTTGACCTTACTGCCACAAAAGTCAGGGAATATAATGTTAGGGTATAACAACCATTCCCCTGCCACCTGGTGAATCTGTGGTGTGGTGTTTCTTGGGATTTAAAGGACAATGTGATGCATCATTGGCATTGCTTAAAGTTCAGCGCTGTCTTTCCAGATACTGAAAAATACTCACATACCAGTGACTGGAGAGAGGGAGTCGAGGTTAGGGCAGTGTCAACCCTACAGTGCAATCCTCATGATTGTTCAGATCCAGAGAAACACCACACCACAGATTCACCAAGCCTTGGAGACATTTTCTTAGCTTAATGACCCATTTCCTTGCTTTTGTGGCATTAAGGGTCAGTCCTAACTGATGACTTAAAGTAGTTTTTTTTTTTTGCAAAGACTTTCCTTGCTTTTTTAAAAGGAAGTTTAGTAGCAGATATACTTTACTTTGTATTGGCAATGCCAGCTGAAAGTCGACATCCTCAGTACTTTCAACCACAAGCAGTATCTGGTGTCCAGTGCCTCCCCCTGCTCATAACCTATCCTGTGTTAAACAGTTTCAATAGTACACTAGCACACCCAACTTTAGACCACCCCTGTACCAAACAGGTGTCTAGTGGTAACCCCCTCCTCACCACACCTCTGTACCAAGCAGTCCATGGATTCCAGTTGCACAATCTTACAAGGAGAGGCTCGAAGAGCTACAGATGTATTCCCTGGAAGAGAGGAGGGATGGGGGGATATGATCAAAACCTTTAAGTACCTAAAGGGTATTAACAGGATTAATACAGAAGGGATTCTTCAGATCAGAAGAGGGAGGGACATGAGAGAGCATCGGCTGAGATTGGAGGGGAAGATTCAGGAGAGAAATCAGGAGACACTTTTTCATGGAAAGGGTGGAAGATAAGTGGAACACTCTGCCCGAGGAGGTGGTATCATGTAGAATGGTGGGAAGATTTAAGAGAGGGTGGGACAGAGTGAGGCGGGGTGGTTATAAGGAGGGGAGGTGAGGGGAGGGTAAGGCAGTTGCAAATTGAGGGGCTAGCTGCACAATCGAGCAGATTTGATAGACTGTGAGGCCTGTTTCTGCTGGCATTTCATGTGTTCGTATGTTCGTATGCACTCCTGTCACACCCTGCCCCATGTCCAAGTATCCTCAGTGTCTAGCAGTACCTGCTCCTACACACTTCCCTTATGTCCCAATATACCTGATATCCAGTGGTTCCCCCACTATACCCCATGTCCAAGTATCCCCGGTGTCCAGCAGTACCTGCTCCCACACCCAGCCTCATGTCCAAGAATCCCTGCTACCCAGTGATACCTCCTTCCACACCCTACCCAATGTCCAAATATCCCTGGAATACAGTGGTACTCCCCTCCCACACCCTGCCCAATGTCCAAATATCCCTGGAATACAGTGGTACTCCCCTCCCACACCCTGCCCAATGTCTAAGAGTCCCAGCATCCAGTGATCGCCTTCCATAGCCTGCTACATGTCCAATTACCCCTGGCATCCAGCAGTACCCAATACTCTTAACAAAACCCCCAATTCCGACACTGGGTGGAGTGCCCAACCCTGGTGTCAGATAAAGTAAAGTCAGTTTCTGATGTGTGCACGTGCTTGGGATATCCCATTTTTGTGCGTTAACCTGAAATGGCATACATCTAAACTGTACTGAAATCAATGGCACCACTAAGTAAAATACACTTCCTCACTTACTGCTCACTTTTACTGTTACTGAATGCATCAAACTCATTGAAAATATACCAATTCATCAAATATCATACACTGCAAGCTGTTCGAGCTTTCTGTTTTCTCTATGGCTACTTGCTGTGACAAACAGGCAGGTTGAAACTGACTAAACTTACATGTATTGTATATAACCACTGGCAGTGCATTTAAGCAAATGTTTAACTGGTGTGGTTGACAGTATTAATGTCAATGAAGACCATTTCTGGAGGCAAAAGTGAGCATACAACCAAAAGTTGGTGTGTATACAATCACATTTTTTATTAGAGGGAAAGTCCCCTTAGCCTAGTTTCTGTATACCTGTGTAGTTTGTATGCATGAACAATGATTCCCTTCTCTTACATCACCCTATGTCATCCTCATTGAAATATAAATGAAGATGCTTTGCTCTGATTTGCCCTAGTGTGAAAATCGGCTTGCCTCCATTCCAAAGGTCATGAACCCACTCACACAAGGCATCATGGGAGTTGATGACGTGTACGTGCACAAGCCAGCAGAAATTATAATCTCATTCAGTTCTGTTACATGTTTTACGAAGTCCTGGTATTCTCCAAATGCATTTTTTTACTAACTCAGATACACTTTAAATTGCAGAAAACAGCAAGGCCGTTTCATGGCCAGCATAGGACAAGAACATAGGGACTGCAGAGGACAGCAACAGCACTGGCTGATACAGTATAATTGTTACAGGCTTTAGCACCAAAACATTAACAAATTCCATGATACCTTACATGAGTCAGGTCATGACCTTTGCAGTGGAGTAAAGTAACTTTTCACACCAGACTTAAGTACCTTCATTTACATTTAAATTCTAATGAAATTGGGAAGATGTAATAGAAGAAATCAATGTGCATGCCTTCGAACTACACAGGGAAACAGATTAAAAGGATGAGGGGAATATCCCTTTGAGTAGGATTGAGAATGGGACATGCCATTTGTGTGCATATAACCAGAATGTATTGATTTGAAAATTGGTTACTGGGAAAAGTACCCTGAGCTAAGACTCGCTTCCAAATGTAACCTGGGGAGATAGTACAGGAAATACAATAATAACAGCATACACCATATTAATGATTGGTACAAAGTAAAGTACAGAGTATAATTAAAGGGAAAGTCCCCTCAGACTTTTTTTCTGTGTGCCTGTGTAATTTATAGCACATGAACAATGATTTCCTCCCTAGCATCCCCCTAATTTCTTACTAATTTAAATTTAAATGAAGTTGCTACTCTCTGTTCTGCACTGGTGTGAAAACCTATTTATCTCCATTGCAAAGGTCATGACCCCACTCATGAAAGGAAACAGAGGAGTTGATAATGCGTAATTGCACATCAAAGGGATTGGGAGTAGACAAAGTGCTCCTAGCACATAAGAATTAGTTAGCTGAATAACAAAACATCACAAGCACAAGTATCCTTCCAACTGCATTTTTCCAACTTGGACACACTTTAAACAACAGAAAGCATTAGGGGAACTATCCTCCCCTCATTGGAGGGAATTTGCATGGAAGTGCAGATCTATAGATTTCCGCTCCCTGACGGTGCTAGCCAAATATCTCTCAGCAAGATATGGCCACTGCTGGAGGAGATGAGGCTGCACCCTAGCAACTCTGGGGCACATCTTTTGACACTGTCCACGTCTCATGCCAGTCTGGCTTACCCTACAAAATGAGATGGCTCTTTGTTTTGGTGAATCCATTGAACTGACAGCAGAACAGGTCATATTCACAATTTATATGGCTCGCTCTCCTCCCTGGACTAAAACCCTTCTACCGATATACATATTGGCAGCAAAAAAAGTCCATCACCAGATGGTGGATGTCTTCCATAATTCCAACAATTAAAGATTGCCATACTATCATGCAAAATATGTATAAAACTGAGAACCTAACTGCCAAATTACAAAACAAGACACAAGCCTTTACCACTAAGTGGCAAAAGTGGATTCTCTACCAGATCGAGACAGAGCCTGAATTTGTGCCTTAAGTGTGTTTCAAACATGGAGTGGTAGCCTGGGGGGGTCTTTAGGGGGGAGAGACAGAATATTGCAAAGAAAAAAAACAATGGGAAAAGAATTAAAAGGTGGGAATAGTTGGTAAAACTGGGAGTTATTAATTACTAATTTGTAATCTAACATAATTTCATTGTGGTAATAGTAAGGGTTGGAATAATGGAAACAAGGTAAATAATATTAAATTGTAACTGTAATAAGGTTCTGTATAAGAAATAATGCACATGTAAACTGAAGAAACTGATTGTCAGTGTGTATAAAAGCTGATAATAAAAACACACTCAAAACAAAAAAAAGAAAGCATTAGGGAACCTACATTAAATAGTTTGATGGCCAGCACAAGGCAGGAATACAGGGACTTCAGAAGACATACTGCAAAACTGACTAAGATAGCACTTCTGCTGGCTTGTGCATGTACACCTCATCAACTCCCATGATGCTGTGCATGAGTGGGGTCATGACCTTTGTAATGAAGTCCAAAAGGTTTTCACATCGGGGCACAATATAATGAAGTAACGTCATCTAAATTTAAATTTGGATGAAATTATGTTTTTTTAAGAGAGGGAATCATTGTTCATGCCAACAAATTACATGGGTATACAGAAAATAGGTTGAGGGGACTTTCCCTTTAAACATATAACAAGTGCACATACAAAATAAATGGAAATAAACTAAAGTACAATGGGTGGCTTTGATGTGAAAATAAGAGACCAAAGCTGATGGAATATATGGCATTGCAAATGTGGAAAAGAAAGGAGCCTGATACAGGTGGAGGTAGAACCCAAGATGAAGCCCAACAAGGATGGTAGGGGCTCCAACAGGGGAAGAATCAGAGAGCGGTATGACAGGAGCAGGAGGAGGTGGGGAGGAATTTTAGCTGGTGCCTAAAGGGAATGGGGATGGTTACATGGATCTGTGGTAGGAAGAGAGGAAGAGAAGGGTGCTAGTGGGTGGGAATATAAACAGCTTTTTCTCTTTTTGTATTACTTTATTTATTTGACACTGGGGTAGAATGGGGGGACTTCAGCATCACTGGGGTTACGCTCCTGCTGTTGGCAAAGGTTTTTTTTAATTCTAGCTTCCTGACACCATGGTTGAGCACCCAGTGTTGCCATGTTTGGCAGCACTGGGGTGGGTTCCTTCCTTCCTTCCTTCCTTCCTTCCTTCCTTCCTTCCTTCCTTCCTTCCTTCCCTCCCTCCCTCTTACACACACTGTGTACTCAGCCCCCAAGATGTGGTTGAAAATAAGAAATGTTTTCTTAGTCCTTTTTCCCTGTGAATAACAACTACAGCAAATCATTTTTAAAAAACACTAGTGGATGTAAAAATAATAAGATAAAAAGTGATTAGCATATAACCAACTCACAAGATATCACATTGTATAAATTGAATATACAAAGGGCAGACTCAGAATATGCAGCTTGTTATCATTTGTGAGGATGCAAGACTATTGAAACTCACTTGTGAAATATGGGCCTGACCCCTCATACTTGAAGACAAATTGAATATTTTGAACCAGCTATTGCATATCACCAATAAATAAATTACTGCATGGCTAGCTGCACACATTAGGTACTATATTGCACTGTACCTCATTTTCTTTGTTCCTACTGCTGGACACCTACTCTTTCACGCTCTCCACAAGGCACGCCCACTCTGCCTGCCAGACTCACCCTGCGCTGCTGAACCCTTCTTCAAGCCTCTAGTACCTCCATCATTAGGTGAATCCAAATTTGCCCTGTTGGAGGGTTCTCCTGCTGCCACCATAAAGGAAGTGCCTTACTTCTGTCTGCAGCAGACTTAAGTGGAAAGGTCAGTCCTCATTGGGGACCTGATAGCATGACAGAAGCTGTCAGGGGGCCATCACTGAGGGCAGCCCGTGCAACCCTTTTTCTGTGTTTGGGGGCCCTGACCACCACCTGTGTGCATGCTACCACAACATTATCCAAGGGGTGGGGACACTCAATAACGTGCGGTCACACACGCTACCAGGAGCGCCTCTGCAAAGCCACCACCAGAAACTTTTATTGAAGTAGACTGCAGCCACTGTCCATGCAGTAGGGAAACATCCAATGGACACTACAGTATGTATCCGTTACTGATGACCCCACACTCCTGACATCAAAGACTCGGGGGGGTGCAAATCCAGGTTCATCAGGTGCCAGAGAAATGTGCCATCACTCAGCGCAATGCAGCTACCTCTGCACTGCATCTCATGTGAAGGAGTTAACATTAGGTTTTGAAAGAAGTAGGTCCAGAGTGCTGTGTTTTGACATATAGCCAGTTTCTCTTGTGTAGCAAATCTAGTATTCCTCTTCCCAGCAGGAATCTGTCATACAGTAAAAAGTGTCTGGCTCAAAGGGCAGTACTCCAAAGAAAAAACAGCATTAAGAATGTCTGCCACAGTTCTTGAAATGTTTAGACAGTATGCTGTTTAGACCTGTTGGCTGTGTTCAGCAACACTTCATACTCCTTTTATATTAATAAAAAAACATCAAAGGAATGGTGTGTTTAGTCTTGTAGAATAAACAGCTTGTGTTTTCAGGGAAATGGAATGCATTACTCTTTTCTTAATCCAGAAGGAGTGCAGCCATCCCTGCCACCTCACTTCTGCTGCTTTTCACCACTGACCTTTGACTCATGCTTTTAAGACAAGACCATCACTCTTTAAAGGGGAACAGTCATTAGTTTTTACTGCTCTGTGTCACACAGTGTAGCAGTGATTAGCCTTAAAACACCTTTTACCCCAAATAAAGAATGTACATACCTCACAGAAATAAAGTGTCTTAATCCACTGTGTGCACTCCTCATTTTGCATCTCATGCAACCCCACCGCTCCTTCATTGACCAGTAAAATGATGTGAGTGATGGACTGTACTCACAGTGCTGTTAACAGCTCTTACTTTCACTCTGAATCTCTATGGAGAAGCTCAGAACTTTGGACATTAAATTCAGAAAAACGTTACTAATATGAGAGCCATCGAGGAAGCTGCACTGGGGATAAGTTGTGGTGCAAACAATAAAGGAACAAACAAAGCACCTTGAAACAATTATGCACCCAAAGTGTGACAACTGAGGCCAAAACAAACAAAAGTAAATTGTATCCATACTTTAATTTACAAAACAGTACCAATAACGAGCAAGTCCCAAGCCGCAATATACACACGTGACTACAGTTTGCCTGCCGTGGATGCACGATTCTTTCATGTATATGTTTGCAACAATTTGATTTTAAGTGGTGCACCTGATTTGAAACTGGAAAAACAGACTCAGTCATTGATTTTCTAGGCCCACCTGCCTTAAGAAGCCTCAATAGTGTGGAAACAGGTATCCAGCTATTCACAGAAATTAGAGATCAGCTACAACACAATGGTACTGATGGCAGCATGCACACACACGTGCACAACTCTGGATACTGAAGACGAATGCATTCTGCCTCATTCCCTGCTTACACATCTTGTCCACCCTGCATTCTGGTGCATGCCCTAATTATATGACCCCCCTATTTCTGTAAAGTGTACCCACCTAGGGTTGCTGGCTGTTGCCCAATCCAAAATTGCTCAAATTCTTGCCCAGAGAGATTTCTGTAAAGGTGGGTCTGACATGAATTTACTGGCCCTGCATCACCCTGTCTTTTAAGCTACAACTAGTGGCAAATCACTTTCCAAACTTAATGGCCTGCAGCGACAGTGGGTGGGTGGGTGGGGAAAAACACTGTGTGAGCTGGTCCAAAGAGGTAATCCCTCTCTGGACCAACTCTTTTCTAGTTGCCCCAACCTACTCCCTACTGGAGTGGCCTGTGCCAGCCTCCTCAGATACTTCTGCACTTGATTGGGCTGTTTTGTCCTGGTACTGCGCTCTTTGCTTGAAGGCAAAGGCAGCCCATCCTCATAGGTAATGGTGGCTGTGTGCAAAGCCACTCCTCTGCTGAGAGGCCAGGGGTCATTGCCCAGGCAGATCCCCATTACCATAATAATAATAGTAATAACACACCACACCACACCACTTGTTTTGGGTAGAAAAGGCCGCAACTTTGACTTAAATTCAGAATTCACCAAACATATTTACAAGCATTAATATGCTTCTAGAGATCAATATATATACACATATGAGATATCTAGTAGATAACCCACTCTTAGGCGTGCGGTCATGCTCTGATATACGCAAGCCTTGGTGTGCGTTGTATGCATGAAGCTGCAGGCCAAGTGCGTCAACCACCCAAGGTGTGCTTATATCAGAGTGTGACCGCACACTGTAGAGTGGGTTATCTATCTTATAAAATGGCAACATTGTTTTTTAAGGGGATAAAAGTGCAGGTGTGTGGTCATGCTCTGATATACATACGGTCATGTGATGGGATCCAGCAAATCAGCAGACATAATTTTTCCTACCCATTTTATAAATATACATATATACACCTATATATATGTATGTTTGTATATATATATATATATATATATATATATATATATATATACACACACATATACACACATGTACAGTTTTTTGAGGAAAGACCCCTTGGGCAGCAAATTTCGTGTCCCATTTTTGCTTGACCCCTAGTCATCCACGTCCTACATATTGAGGGGAGCTCTGGCTGATAGGATGGACAGACCCACCCTGGGCAGTGTCTCACCATTGGACAGTACCCCCCTTCCCCAGTTTCAGATGGATTCTGGGAAATCCATGACCCTTGCTGAGGAGACTGCCCACCGGGGGCTGCAGTCCCCACCTACAGGTGCTGTCTGCCCTGCATTCCAGTGCATGCCCTAATTATGTGACCACTCCCTTTTTCTGTGCAGCATACCCGCACGGGGTCTCACCTTTGGCTGACAGTCATGCAATCCAAAATTGTTGAGATTCTCACTTGAAGAATTTTCTTTTTAGGTGGGTCTGACATGTGCTGTACTGACATGTCTGACCTTCAGTACTAGGCAAACGTTCTCCAGGCTTACCACCCTTCTCTCCTTTCACACCCTAGATGGGTCCTCCATCAAGGAAGTTCGCTCCCTCAAGTACCTTGTGGTTTGGCTTGACCATCACCTTGACTTTTCTGGGCATGTGGATGCCATCCACTTAAAACTGCACCCAAAATTAGGTGCATTACACAGAAACTCGGTCTGGCAGTATAGCCTAGAGTTTAGAGTAACGAGCTGTGAACGAGCTTGATGCATCCAGCAGACCAGACCTTCGTTTGAATCACACATCCCCCACTTGCGTACTGTGTGACTCTGAGCAAGTCACTTAACTTCCCAGTGCTCCCAGGTTGCCCCTGAAAACAGGCACTTGTGCCAAGTGGGCCTTACCCTGTTACCAAAGACTAAAAAAAAAACCCAAAACAGTGGATGCATCCCCCTGCCAGTTTGCAGAGCCATTCTCCAGAAAATGATTCTCCCTATTTTCAACTGCGGAGCAATTTACAATGCTGCTCCTAAGTCCACTCTAGCCAGACTGGATCCACTCAATCTGCTGCTTTGCCCTGGACTGTCCACCATGCACCCACCATTGTTCCCTTTACACCTCCCTCTCCTTCACTCGCTTGAAGACAGGCACCTCTCTTGCTCCTCCTTTCTTGCTAATTACTGGCTAGGCTCTCTTCCCTCTTACCTCTCTGTCCCTTCCCCCTCCTTTCTCCTACACCCCTTGTAACTCTGGCTTTCACCCCATAGCATTCCCTTCAAGGTCATCCTCAGCTGGCCAGGCTGTTTTCTCCTACTACTTCCCTAAACTATGGCATTCTCTCCCCCTAACCATCTACTCTGCCTCTTCCTTTCACTCTCTCTCTCCTCTCTTCTCCATGACTTCATCATTCCCTCCTGCAAATGCACCTGATCTCCATCTCTGCTCCTCTATTCTACTATCCACTCTCACCATTCTCCCCCTTGTCTTCGCTTCCCCTTTAACCCTGCCCTAGCCCCACTTGCTTATCTCCCTCCCACATGCCTACTGCTTAGCCTCCATCACCTCTGCCTGTATATCCCCAAGTTGTACTTAATGTTGTACCCTCTGCTTTATCCAGACCTAATATATACATATATATATACTGTATGTTAAAATTGCCAATTGTTGTTGATTGTTTTCTATGCAAATTATGTTTCTCTTCCTGCTGTAAATATTGTTCTGATAGTGTTATGCATTGCCTCCCATCACCCCTTCCCACAGGATGCATCTGGAAATAAGCTGCTGCTCAGCCCAGCATGTCTTTCCTGGGGAAATGTTCAAAATAAATAAACAAATAATTACATTTCTGCCACTTAAAGGGGCTCAGCACTTTTTCCCCCAGCAATGCCCCAGAGGTCCTCACTTGTCTTTGTAAAATGAGCTTCCATACGTTTTGCAATGCTGAGTTAAAGATATCATTCCTTATTTTCAACACGTGTACCCCATCCTTGCTGTACATAGCCCTGCGTGCTTTAATGATGTGGAAGTGTCTGATGACCTCCACACTTCACGAGGCAGTGAACTGTTTACTTCTCTGCATGCTTTCTCTATTGCTGGGCCACTATGAGCTCCTCTCCACTCTTGTCAAGGTGTGATTTTGGACCATACCAAGAACCTATATGGGAGCAGTTGACTAAGACAGGCCAGGTCCTTATTAATTTTGTTGACTAATTTGGGGACCCCAAGGGAAACCAAGTCATTTCCACCCAAATGCAGCACCAAGTGGCAGGAGGCTGCTTGTGGAGTCCCAATTGATAGACTGTTCCCAGTACCTGGCCCCACCTCATGACCCGCTTTCCCACCCAATGCAAAATAGCCTACTGCTTCAATACTCCCAGTTGTGTGCTTTACTGTCAAACCTCTGTCCTCCTTTGAGCTTCCTGAACATAAGAATGGTTGAAAATCCATATTTTTGGGGTCAATGCATGCGCACATGAAAGATAAATAAACAATGTGAATGGACTGCATAGGAGAAATCACCTGGCCATCCAGCCCATCATCTGTGCATACCCAAAGTCCCCACCTGCAGTCTGAAGTACCCCATGTAGGTGCTAGATGCCCATCGGCCCACCCCTTTTATCTGCTGTTTTGGCAATCCTATCCTGGCTGCTTACATGGCCACACCAATCCTAAAAGAGTGAGTGCCAAATGTCTTTCTCTCCCTGCTCACCATCCTGTGCTGCCGTGTTCATGCAGAGCAGGACACTGCAGCACAGGAGCTAGCTCAACAAAACTCACCCAAAACAGGAATCAAAACAAAAAAAAGCAAAAAGGAAATCCAAAACACTTCTGATCATAGGAAACTACTTGATTCGAGGAGTTGATACCTATCTCCACCCGGGGGTAATGGTCAGGTGTCTCCCAGGTACATCAGTGTGGAGAGACACTGGCCACATTGCTAAAATTGTACAGAAAGCAGGAGAAAACATCGACATCCTGGTACATATAGGGACTAATGATATCGCTAGACGGTCAGTTGTGGAGACCAAGGAACATCTGACCAGGCTGGGTGACAAACTATCATTCATTTCATCTGGCATCTCCTTCTCTGAGATCCTGCCTGTCTGGGGGGGGGGGCAGATGGACGGAAGGTCAGAGAAGGGGAGACAGGGGAGCCAAACATGTGGCTCAAGGTCTGGTTCCAGGAAAAAAGACACAAATCTGTAGGTAACTGGCAACAGTTTTGGGAGCGAAAGTTCTTTAAATTCGATGGACTGCATCTGACTAAGGAGGCAGTCAGTGCATTGGAGCAGAAGTTTGACATCTTTGCAGAATACTTAAACTAGCAAATGGGGAGAGGGGTGCAGCATCTGATATGTGGAATGGGAAGAACACCCCTCCCCCCTCAGCTAGTGATCAAATAGGAGTTCAGCATATTTGTAGTTCATTTGCATCACCAGGTAAGGAAAAAGGTCCCACTCCCCATACAACACACAGGGGAAATGCCAGACCTTGCCCAATAACTAATACACCGAAATCTGACCAATGGAAAATTATGTACACAAATGCTCGCAGTTTGGGAACCAAGATACCAGACCTGCAGGCAATAATGACAGAGGCTAAACTGGATATAGTAGCCATTAGTAAGACATGGTTCACCAGTAACCACATTTGGGAGACTTTGGTACCCAGCTATGTACTGTTCAGAAGAGACCAAGGTGCCAAAAGGGGGGGTGAGGGGTGGCCCTTTATGTCAATAAAAATATCAAAGCTACAGAAATTCAGAATACACATAAGGAGCCAGAAGAACTATGGGACACCCTGGAAACAGGAAATGGGACAGCCATACGAACTGGGTTTGTCTACAGGCCTCCAGACCTGGGGAAGGACGTAGACACATTACTGTTAGAAGATATACACATGACAGCTAAAGGGGAGGTTCTGATAATGGGAGACTTCAACATGCCAGACACAGATTGGTCAATACCAGCAGAAACGTCTGCCAGAACTAGACACACAGTGGATTCCCTGCAGGGGAAGGGACTCAAACAATTGGTACAACAACCCAAAAGAGACAGGGCTATTCTATATCTAGTACTGACTAATAGGGAAAGGATCACAGATCTCCAGGTAGAAGGTCACCTGGGGGCCAGTGACCATCACATGTTACAGTTCAATTTGGCTACTAGAACTAAATCATTCCATTCTAAAGAAGAAATATGGGACTTCAGAGGAGCTGACTTTGATAAGATGGCCAACAGAGTTAAGCTAGCCCTGGCAAGAAGAAATACAGGTGAGGGGGTACAGGCAAAATGGGCAAGCATTAAGGATGCAATACTTGAAGCAACATCCCATTGTGTTAGGGAGAAAAGCAAGAGCAAAAGAAGGAGGAAACCACTTTGGTTCTCAAAAACAATAGCAGAAAAGGTCAGAGCCAAAAGGTTGGCCTTCAGAAAATATAAGGGAATGCAGCAGGATGAAGTCAGGGAAGCACACCAAACTTCCCTAAGGGAAGCAGGGAAGGCAGTAAGGCAGACAAAGTCCCAAACCGAGGAAACACTAGCACAAACAGTGAAAGAAGGTGACAAGACTTTCTATAGGTATGTTAGTGAAAGAAAAAGTCCAGAGGGGGTATTTCTATGATCAAAGGGGATAAGGGGGCATGTGAGGAGGAGGAGGACCATGTAAAAGCATCTATCCTAAATAGATACTTCTGCTCAGTATTTACTGAGGAGAAGGCAGGGCAGGGCAGGGCCCACAGCTCAGCACCATGGACACAGGAGGGAAGGGCGTATGCACTAGTCCCTTCACAAAGAAAGGGTCCTACAAGAGCTCGATAAGCTCAGGGTGGACAAGGCAATGGGATCTGATGGCATACATCCCAGGGTACTAAAGGAGCTAAGGGTGGAACTAGCAGAGCCATTATCAGAACTGTTTAGTGAGTCTTTGAGCACAGGAGAGGTCCCAGAAGACTGGAGAAGGGCTCATGTGATCCTGCTCCACAAGAGTGGTGGCAGGGAGGAGGCACGGAACTACAGATCAGTCAGTCTTGCCTCAGTTGTGGGCAAGATTATAGAGGCACTCCTTAAGGAAAGGATAGTCCAACATCTGAAATCCATAGGAGCACAGGATCCAAGACAGCATGGGTTTACAAAAGGAAGGTCCTGTCAAACTAATCTCATAGATTACTTTGACTGGGTAACTAGACTGGTGGACCAAGGGGGAGCAGTTGATGTCGCCTACCTTGACTTCAGCAAAACTTTCAATACTGTTCCACATAGAAGATTGATTAATAAGCTGGGGAAGCTCAGGATGGGTCAGAATTTGGTCAACTGGGTGGCAAACTGTTTGATGGGCAGAAAACAGAGAGTGGTGGTAAATGGTATACAGTCAGAAGAGAAGAAAGTCACAAATAGGGTACCTCAGGGATCAGTCCTGGGGCCAGTCCTCTTCAATATCTTCATCAGTGACATTGCAGATGGATTGGAGGGTAAGGTTTGTCTGTTTTCAGATGACAGCAAGATCTGCAACAGAGTAGATGATCTAGATGGAGTGGACAGAATGAGAAGAGATCTGGATAAACTGGCAAAATGGTCAGAAGAGTGGCAACTGGGGTTTAATGCAAAGAAGTGCAAGATCATGCACATAGGGAAGAGAAACACTGAAGCCACCTATAGGTTGGGAGGGGAGTTGCTGGCAGTCACAAGGGAAGAAACAGACTTGGATATCATCATCACAGATGACCTGAAATCATCCAAACAGACCACTAAAGCAGTAGGTAAGGCTAGGGGGATGTTGGGGTGTATTAGTAGGGGTATCACAAGTCATAAGAGGGAGGTAATAAACCCTCTTTACAAGACACTGGATACTTCCTCCTACCCCCCACTAGAATTGTCTTATGTCTGTCCCATGCATTCTTGAATTCCCCCACTGTTTTTGACTCCATGACCTCCTCAGGAAGACCGTTCCATGCATCCACAACCCTCTCTGTGAAAAAATAATTCCTCACATTTCCTCTGAGCCATCGCCCCTCAATCTTCAAATTGAGCCCCCTTGTTCTTGCACATCTCTTTTTCTGAAAGATGCTATCCTCTTGGACTTTGTTGATTCCCTTTTTTTTATGTGGTATTTCTTTCTGTGCCCTGGTGGCACTACTGCCTTCATCTGTCACCCCAGCACTCCCCGAGGGATCAGACCCCCTTCCTTAAACTCCCATGACTCACCCTTCTTGGCAGGGTGGTAGAGAACGTCTTGACCCTCCCACTACAGATGCAGCCAGGGAGGTGCCTTCTTGGGGGTGGCACCGGGTGACAGCTTCATACTGCCAGGACTTTTTCCAGTTTTCTCCCTTGTGTGGAGGTGGGGTGTGCAATGACGCCTGCAGAGAGAGCACGCACACTTCCGCACGTGCTCTCTCCAAGCATCTGCCCCATCTCCTTCCCATACTGCAGCATCAGCGCGCTGTCTCCCAGCAGCCGCTAGGGGCCAGTAAAATGCCGACTACTGATGGCCCCCCTCCCTGGAGAAGAAGAGTAGTCCATTGGGACACTCAATCCTTCTCCTCCTCTGCCAACTCCCAGTGGCCTGTGCTCATTCCTGAACATGGGTTGCCGGCATAGCATGAGGTAAGGCATCCACAGCCTCAACCATCAGCACCACTGGTCTGGCCAGGTGCTTGAAAGTTTCTGTCATGTCACCCCTCTCCCTCCCTTCCTCGAGGGTATACATATTAAGCTCCTTTAGTCTCTCTTCGTATGTCTTCTGGTGCAGAACTTGTACCATTTTAGTTGCCCTCCTCTGGACAGCCTCCATCCTGTCTATGTCCTTACAGAGATGGGGTCTCCAGAACTGCATGCAGTACTCGAGATGAGGTCTTACCAATTGTCTGTATGGAGGGATAACAACTTCCTGTTTTCTACTAGTGATGCCTCTCCCTGTGCCTCCCAGTATCCACCCAGCCCTCCTTATTGCCTTCTCACATTGCTTGCCCACCTTTAGGTCATCTGATATGACTACCGCCAGGTCTCTTTCCATTTTTGTTGTTGTTGGTATCTCAGCCCCCATTGTGTACTCTTCCCCTGGGTTTTTGTTTCCCAGGTGAATTACTTTGCACTTCTTTGCACTGAATTTAAGCTGCCATACATTCAACCGTTCCTCCAGCCTTGCCAAGTCCCTTCTCATCCTTTCCACCCCACCTTGTGTATCAACCCTCTTTCAGATATTTGTGTCATCTGCAAAGAGACATACTTTTCCTTTCAGTCCCTCCGCAATGTCACTTATAAAGACATTAAAGAAGACCGGTTCCACTACTGAACCCTGTGGTACCCAGCTGGTGACCCCCCTTTCTTCAGAGTGGACTCCGTTTACTGTTACCCTCTGCGTCCTGTTGTCCAGCCAATTTTTTAACCAGGCTTCCACCTTGGGACCCACTCCATGGCTGGCTAACTTATATATTAATCTTTTGTGTGGGACTGTGTCAAATGCCTTGCTAAAGTCTAGGTAGGTCATGTCCACAGCCCCTCCCTGGTCTACTACTTTGGTCAGCCAGTCAAATAAATCTATTAGATTTGTCTGACATGACCTGCCCACTGTGAATCCATGCTGCCTTGGGTCCTGTGTCCTGCTGGTCGCTAGGCACTCAACAATTCTTTCCTTCAGAAGTGATTCCATCATTTTCCCTACCGCTGAGGTTAAACTAACAGGTCTGTAGTTTCCTGCCTCTGCCTTGCTCCCACTTTTGTTAAGTGAAATCACTTCTGCCCTCTTCCAGTTCTCAGGTACCACCCCATCCTCCCATGATTTGTTAAAGATGGTAGTGAGTGGTGTCACTAGTTCTACCCTTAGTTCTTTTAGAGTTCTTGGGTGAATCCTATCAGGCCCCATTGCTTTGTCCACCTTCAGTTTTAAGAGTTATTTTAGTTCTGTGAATGGGCTGGTATCGACCCCCCCCCCATCCAGAGTGTTTCTATTGTTTGGTTTAGGTACCTCCCCCTCCTCTTCTTTTGTGACTACTGAGCAGAAGTATTCATTCAGTATCCCTCTGCTTAGTATTCACAAAAGAAGAGCAGTGAACACTGAATGCCTTTCACAAATTAGACAGATTCAGGAGACCAGGTGAGATAGAAGACCAGAGTTGCCGATAGAGTGGAGTGACAGCATTTAGCTTTACCTTAAAGGTATATTAATATTTAGTTATACTTCTCTTCCTTTTGGAAGTAGCAGGGTAAGTGAGGAGAAAATATCTGTAACTGTAAGCAGTGGTTGGGGCACTTTGAAACTTGGTTGGTAGTGACTGGGTTACCTTGAACTGTGGGTTTTAAATTGTAACAGGTGGTATGGGGGAAACTAGGCCAGTAACTTAATCTTGGGGTGAGTAGATTCAGGAAACCCTATGAATCAGGTGTTTAATTGGGGGGTGGAGCTGAGAGAGGCTTAGTGCCTTCTAAAAATTAATTGCTACTGGATGTTTTGCTAGCAGCAGCAAAGGGACATAACACACAGTCACGCACACACACACACACACACTCTTCCCTCCCACACACTCTAGGGGGTGATTGACAGCAGATAGATAGATAGATAGATACTTCCTGTGGAGGCAGGAAGGGAAGGTTCACCAGAACACATAGAAACAGCTACAGGGCGCAAATGTGCTTCTCTACTGAAGGAAAGTAGAGAAGGGAGAAGAGAAAGAGGAAGTGAGAGAAAGAAAATACCCTAAAGCAGGAGGGACACCTATAGACATGATACAAGGGGTGCACTGCAGAGGCTGTGTGGTGGCAGTCTTCAGGGAGATTTTCCTGAGGTTGTGGTGCTGTCCCATCTGCAGGCACCTCTTTGGGATGAGGGCAGAGGTTGCTTGTCTCCAGGCTGAGTTGGCCAGGATTCGATGGACCTCCTTCCTCACCCAGGGACCACCAAGTCCACCCCTGCTGCCTCAATGGTTGCCAAGGAAGAGGAACGGCTGGATGATGGTGGACTCAGGAAGGGTGAGGGCGGTGGGAAAGAGACACATCCTTCCTATGGTTCCACTCCATAACTCCTATGCTACTTCTGCATTACAGGACTGTCCCAGAGAGACACCTGCAGTGGTAATGAAGGAGGATGTGGGGGTCCTCCACAGTGGAGACCATGGGGGGGGGAGGCAGAGGACTCCGGAGGAGGAGGAGGCAACTCCTGGGGGAAGACTCTATCATTGGGGGGGTAGACTTGGAGCCAGGATGGGCATGAGTGAGTTCAAGTGCCTACCCAGCATCTTGGCTTGGAGGGATGGACAGTGCATCCTAAGCATCGCTTGGGCAGCAGGATGGGAGGGTGAACTAGATGTCATTGTCCACCTGGGGACAAACAACCTGGCAAGTGGTGAGGCTAGGGTAGTGCAGGAGCAGTTCAGGAAGTTGAGGAGGGGTCTTAGACAGGTGGCATGCTCTGTAACCTTTTCAAAGGTTTTACCTGCCAAGGGCAAGGGGGAAAACAGGGTACTCCACACCAAGAGATTCAAAGCAATGCTGAAGAACTGGTGCAGAGTGGAGCGATTTGGCTTCATTTGGGACTGTGGTTCCACCTGGAGCAATGCAGGCCTGTACAGGGATGATGGCCTGCATCTATCCTGGGGGGAGCCAGGATCCTCAGTGTGAGGTTTAAATGTTTCATCAGCAAGCATTTAAACTAGCCATGGGGGTTGGCAGAAATAAGCTGGGTGAAGCAAACAGCCCCTCTCCACAAAATAATACAGATGACAGACAGAACCCTAAGGTTGAGAAATCACCAAAGATAACTAAAACCAAAATAGGTAAAAATGCAGAGAAAAGGCAGAATGGGAGTAAGGACAAGAAGTGTATGGAGGAAAGACATGGGGATAACAGGGGAGATATTAGGAGAGGAGACAGTAAAAGGTGGAAGGCCATGTGCATAAATGCCCACAGTCTGGGAAACAAAATCCTTGACCTAGTTGCCCTGATGGCTGAGTCGGACCTGGACATTGTCACTGTTACCGAGACATGGTTCACAGGGAACCACTACTTGGATGTGACAATACCAGGTTACACTATATTCAGGAGGGACAGGATGGGTAAAAAGGGAGGAGGGGTGGCTATCTATGTCAGGGAAGGAATTAAGGGAACTGAGGTACAGAGAATGCAGGGAGAGGTGGAGACACTGTAGATCACCCTGGAAATGAGGAATGGCACTGCCATTTGCACTGGCATGATGATCTACAGACCTTCCGTACAAGGGGAAGAGCTGGACAGGGTACTTGTAAAAGCCATCTACAGAATGACAACTAAAGGGGAAGTGCTGCTGGTAGGAGACTTCAGTCAGTCAGATGCGGATTGGAGCAGCCAGGCTGCAGCCTCAGACAGGAAGAGAGACATCCTGGAAGCCCTGCAGGGGACATGCTTAAGACAGCTAGTGACTGAGCCCACCTTAGAAGGAGTGACTTTGAACCTGGTACTCACCAATGGGGACAAAATTACAGATGTAAAAGTGGGGAGCTATCTGGGATCAAACAATCACAGTACGGTGTGGTTCAATGTGACAACAGCAGAAGAGTCAAATCACAGGAAAGCAAGGGTCCTGGATTTCAGACTGACTTTGCAAAGATAGGGGAATATCTTAGGAAATTACTGGCAGAGAAGGAGAAAAGGGGGGAGGCTGGAAAAACAGTGGGAGAATCTTAAGGGAGCCACAGTGGAGGCAACCAGCCATTGCAGTTGGCAAGTAAGCAATAAAGCACTTGCTTACCCAGATCTCCAAACTAAGGTTGGTCCAAACAGTCTTCCTCCCGTTAATTGACTATGCAGACTTTCTCTACAGCCATAGTCTGAAGTCAGCCCTAAGTACCCTTAACACAGTCTATCACAGGGCCTTAAGATTCATTACAAATGCTCCTTTCAACACCAACCATTGCTCCCTTTACCTACAGGTTGGTTGGCCATCTCTTAGTGTCAGGAGGTGCTGCAATGCATCCCTCTGGGTTTACAGAACTCTAACCCTGAAACTCCCTCCGTACATTTGCTCCATGTTTAAATGTGCCTCCAGTGTGTACACTCTCAGGAAGTTCTCATATATGACATTTGATACTCTATGGATTAGAACACGGTTTGGTTCTTCATCCCTAAATTATGCCCTGCTGAACTTATGGAACACTATACAAAAAACCCTTAAACTTAACCTTACTGTTGGCTTGTGTACATTCAAGTCCTTGACTAGTGTAAGTTGAAGGATGAATGTAACTGCTGTGCTTGAACCTGCTTACTGTAATCAAGTATATTCTCTCTGACTCCTGGCACTTAATCCTCCCCCTACTCCCCCACTTCCCCTCCGGCCCAGTTTGCTTCCAACCCCTCTGTTCCCCTCATCCAGTACTAGTACTAAGAACTTGTATATCATCCACCCCCCGTGTCTCCCATCTTTTGATGCTTCTTAGTTTTCTGCATTCTTCATCCCCTCCCTTCCCCCACACCTGCTCTCCTCTCCTCCTCCTCCTCCTGTTATATTTCTGTAACCTTATTACCTTTTCCACCTTTGACCATCCTCTATTGCTATAAAATCCCACAACCTTGCACTCTGCGTCATCTTCTATTGTTCCAATTTACTTTTTTGCACCTATCATTTTTCATAATTGTTGTACTCAACTAGCTTTACCTGTATAGGCACCTGTATTAGACTTGGAAACATTCTGCTATTCAGTATTTTACCTACTGTAGTCAATTTCCCTTTGTGTGCTTTTCTTGTATATGGTATCTTGGCTGTATTTGTATTGTACCACTGTAATTGTTCTGTATTTTGTATTGTACTTATGTCTTCCCGGGACCTCCTCACAAATGAGATGTCTCAGTGGTGTTATCCTGGTAAAATAAACTTTGAATTGAATTGAAAACATAGAGAAAGAAAAAAAACACTATGGTTCTCAAAGGAAGTGGTCAAGAAGGTAAGGGCGAAAAGGGTGGCATTCAGTAGTTATAAGGAAACACAGAAGGAAGAAGACAGGGAACTGTATCTGGAAGAGCAGAGGGAGGTGGGGAAAGTAGTCAGGAGCGCAAAGGCACAAACAGAAGAAAAAATAGCCCAGGCAATAACAAAAGGGGACAAGAACTTTTTCCGGTACCTTAGTGAAAGAAAAAAAGACTAAAAGAGGGATTGTGAGACTAAAACGGGAAGGAGGGAAGTGTGCAGAGGGGGATCAAGAAAAAGCAGAAATCCTGAACAAGTATTTTTGTTCAGTATTCACAGAAGAAGGGGAAAGGGAAGGACCAAAGTTACGCAATGGAAGCACCACTCTAAAGGAGGTGGACACCAGTCCATTTAAAGAGGTGAGAGTCTTAAAGGAACTCGCTAATCTGAGAGTGGACAAGGCAATGGGGCCAGATGGAATTCTGTACATCTCAGAGTAGTAAGAGAACTCAGGGAGGTGCTGGCAGTACCACTGACAGCCCTGTTCAACAGTTCACTGGAAACTGGTGTGGTACCAAGGGACTGGAGAAGGGCAAATGTGGTCCCTCTCCACAAAAGTGGGAGTAGGGAAGAGGCTGGCAATTACAGGCTAGTCAGCTTGACCTCGGTGGTGGAGAAACTAATTGAATCACTACTAAAAGAAAGGCTTGCGATATATCTCAAATTCAATTAAGCACTGAATCTGGGGCAGCATGGATTCACAGCAGGAAGATCTTGTCAAACAAATCTGATAGATTTCTTTGACTGGGTGACTAGGGAGGTGGATCAGGGAGGGACAGTGGAAGTGGTCTACCTGGATTTCAGCAAGGCCTTTGACAACGTCCCACACAGGAGGCCAGTAAACAAGCTGGGCAGCCTGTGAGTGGGTCCCAGGGTGGTAAACTGGGTCAAAAACTGGATGAGCGATAGGACACAGAGTGTAGTGGTGAATGGAATTCAATTCAAAGAGAGGGGGGTGACCAGTGGGGTCCTGCAGGGATCAGTGCTTGGACTAGGCCTCTTTAATGTCTTCAACAGTGACATTGCAGAGGAGCTGGAAGGGAAGGTGTGTCTCTTTGCAGACTACACAAAGATTTGCAACAGGGCTGACATTCCAGGAGGGGTAGACAGAATGAGAAGGGACCTAAGCAAGCTTGAGGAGTGTTTAAGGGTGTGGCAGCTAAGATTCAATGCAAAAAAGTGCAATATCATGCACTTGGGGCACTGAAATGCAGGGAAGGAGTACAGGATGGGGGGGGAGGTACTGATGGCCACCAAACAGATAAGGGACCTGGGAGTAATCATTCCTGATGATCTCTAGTTACCAAACAATGTGTGAAGGTTGTGAGGACAGCCAGTGGAATGCTGAGGTGCATAGGGAGAGCTATCTCCAGCAGAAGGGAGGAGGTGGTCATGCTACTGTATAGAACAGTGATGAGACCTCATCTAGAGTACTGTGTCAAGTTCTGGAGGCCGCATCTCCAGAAAGACATAGACAGAGCAGAAGCGGTTCAGAGAAGGGTGACAAAAATGATGCAGGGGCTGAACCAAAATTCATATGAAGGAAGGACTGGAGAATCTCAATATGTATTCCCTGGAGGAGAGGAGAGAGGGGGGATACAACAGAGACTTTAAAATACCTCAAGGGTGTAAATAAACTTACAAGAGGCTAGCATATCAAAAAACAATGATGTTTATGAACAAGGGGCCATGATATGAAGATAGAGGGGAGCAGACTTAGGGGTAACGTGAGAACGTAATTTTTCATGGAAAGGGTGGTGGATCCATGGAACAGCCTCCCGGCAGAGGTTGTTGGGGCAAAAATGGCAGGGGAATTCAAAAATGAATGGGACAAACATAAAGGAACTCTGATGATAGGAAAGAGAGGGTAAGCTGCAGATCATTTAGTATCTGCAGTATATGAAACAGGTAGAGGAAATGGGCAGACTATGTCGGCCAATCGGTTCTTATCTGCTGTCAAATGTTATGTTCCTATGTTTTTATAGGCTTTCTGCTGTCTTGTGTTTTGCCTCTAGACCTAGCCCAATCTTCTAACATCTTTTTGGTGATAAAAGCATCAGTGGGGTCCAGAAACCATGTGCTTTAGACAAAAAGGCAATCCCTGCCAGCTGTGTGTGTGTGTGTATTGCAGCTGGGTGGCAACCTACCTAAGCATATCAAAGAAAGCACATAGTCTTGGACTTGTTTTTGTGCTTTGTGCAGCACCACGCTTACCTAGTGTCTGCAAAAGTCAAGGAAAGCTAAGAAACTACCTTCATACTTTTTCCAGGTTGAGGGGGTGACAGAGACCTGTAACAGTTGCAGTGTTCTTGAATCCTCGGCTGCCATACTGAGCCCGGTCTCTATGTAGGCCATGGGTCCTCATCTGGTGCCAAATGCCTGAACTGCTGAAACTGCAATCGCAGCAAGCACCAGCGATCACATTTTTCTTTCCTGGCAGATGACGAGCTCTAAAGGTAATATTTTGTTGAAGACAACATAAGACAAACACCCTCAGTATCCTCATAATGTCCTCCAACCTGGAAGTCTAGGAATTGATTATGTCTGCCCTGCTCTGTTGTCTATATGAAGTAAAATACACTTATTTGCCAGTCTGGACACCCACACACTCACTACTACCACAATGGGCAACAATTCCAGGAGTCTGATATTCTTTGTGAGTCCTTGATTAACCCATTGCCCAGTCGACAACCATGAATCCTGGAAAAAGGCTCCAAACCCAGTCCCCCTGAAATGTCTGGAACCAATTCCAGTTCACTGTGTTCCCCTGTTTTGTCTTGCTAGACAGCAACTCCATTGAAATCTTACAAAAAATAATTGCCACACTTTTCAATCTGCTCTCATGCCTTGCATCACTCTGATGTGATGATATGGCCTTGTGGCTCCAGCTGTTGTGGCTGCCAGCCTCCTCAGAAATTATCTTCATGCAAAATTCAACTGCCCCACTAAAGAATGCAACTGAAGTAGGGTAACCTTTGCTTCTACCATTTCACTCAGTAACCATCTTAAGGTCATCTTCTTATTGCACGGCTGTTGGGAGACCATGAGCTTGATTTTCAAAGGGTGATGCAGGGCTTCCATCAAGCCCTGCGTCAACCTCCTTCTTTGGCACAGCTGCGCCAAACTCCTTTGATGCAACTGCACTCGATTTTAGTACATCGGGCTCAGTTGGGACAGTTTCCACACTTTACAGCAGTGTGTGCAAAATATTTGGCACAAGCCTCGTATAAAGAATCCCACATATGGTGTAAGTTAAACCAGAGAAAAGCTGGTCCAACTTGTGGCATTTGGTGCTCAGGATTGAAAATCTCGATCGTTGGCCGGGAGAATGCCACAAGCCCCATGCGCCAAATAATCAGTGCACCAGGGGCTTGCAGCATTCTCGGGGCTTTGAAAATCAAGCCCCATGTGTGAGGGGTCCAGCTCTATCCATAGGTAAGAGAGAAGTGTGGTGGGACCCTCAGTTTTCTCTGGATCCAACGGTACACCAAAATGCTTCATGAGTGTACAAAACCCTTGCAAGGTGTCTAGGTGCTTACCTGTACCCCAAGCCCTGTGAATAAAAAAATCATCCAAATATTGTGCAATGTGCTCAATCCCCATGTGTGACTTGGTGGACTACTCCAAGAAAGATGCAAAGTACTCAAAGGCCACACAGCTGCCTGAGCAGCCCACGGGCATGGCCTTGTCCGCCTACCATCATCCTTACTACATGAAACCCAGTAGATAGTAGTCGCATGGTCATACTGGAAGGAAATGAAGTGTGGCCTTGATGTCATGGTTTGCCATCAGTATGGTGGAACATAGGTCACGTACTAGCTCAAAAGCAGTGTCAAATGATACATACCTTACCGAGCTACCCTCTTTGGTGCTATTAAGTCATTCACTGACATCCTTTAGGGTAACACAAGTGGTGTATCAATCAATACTCACCAGCTGTCTTCTTAAGGACATTTCCCAGCAGAGATGCTCTAAACTTTGGAAGCGGTGGCTTCTCAAAGGGGTCTGCAACCTGGCCTGCCTCGACTTCCTTTTTTATTTTTTGCTCAAGTATCACTGAGAGAGACCCAGCCAATTTAAGATTTACGAGTTGTAGTTGCCATGCAAGGCCTCTTGCATGGGATCTCAAATTCTCTGCTAAAATCTTCTGTCAAAAATGGTACAGTCTTATGGTCAGGGTACTGGGAAAGCCAGAGGTTGATATTTTTGAGCTGCAATGGCAAGTTAGCCAGATTTACCAGCACCTTGTTTTTGTCTCCACCACTTGTTTCCAACTGCTGATGTCCGGAGCCAGTGCCCTTGCAGTTGGTGACTTCATGATTCCCTCTGCCATTTTTGTATATGTGACTGAATTAACAAAAAGGCATGAAAACACTGGCTCTTTTATAGTCATACCAAGCCAGTTTGCTACCCTTTCTATGGTCCTCTCTGCTGTCCCCAGAACCCTGTCTGGTGATAATATCTGTGTATGTCACTACACTAGGCCTCCTGCAAAGCATGTAATGAGCCCATAGATCCATATCCATACTTTCCCACTTAAGGTTAGACTGCAACACCATATTCAAATGGAATTGCTCATCATACTGAAGCCAAGCATAGCTGTCAAAGGATAGATGGGCAAATCTGATGGTGTCCTGGTACTTCAGCAAGGACTCCAACTTTTCAGGGTACTTCATGCCATGTACAGACATGTATATGTCGAAAACCACGGCCCAACTGTTAAATGTAAATGGGACTTCTGGCCTCTGCAGCCTGTCATTTTCCCCTTTTTTGTCATCCTCCTCCTCGGACATCTCCCAATGTATAAAGGAGAACATATCTATAAATCCCCCTCTCCCAGATTCTCTCCCTCATTATGTTGGATAGGTTATCCCCTAATGGGTCATCTACCATAAGTATGCCCATTTGCCCCTTTTCTTTTCCAGTTAAGCTGAGCTGCCATTCTTCATGCTGTGCTTGGTGGAAACCAAGTCCACAGCTGACTGGGAAGGTTCTGAGCCACACTGCAGCCTGTTGTTCCACTCCCCCCATCTCATCTGTGGGCTAAATTTGAGCATGGTACCAGTTCAAACTTGCACCACAACCCCTTGACAAATCTGGGCAATCTACTGAGAGACTACCCCATGCATTCATTGCCTGTGAGGTAACTGGTCCCTAAGCTGTAGATGTGGCTGCCACCTGTGGGAACACTTGGGTTGGAATGTACCATTGGCCTCAGGGACCCACCATGGGAACCATAGTGGGCAGAAGGCAGTCCATCCCACCAAAAATAGTTGGCCACATCTGCGGTCATTGATTCCACATGGATCTCCATGGGAAGGTTGGCCACTGTGACAACTGGGGATTTATCAATGTGGGTGGGTGAGGCACTGGTAGGCTTGGGAGGGTGCCCATAGGAGCCAACACTATGGGGGTTGGGTTCTGGCAAGGTTAGAGGGGCCCAAGAGCCTTCGGACAAACTCAGGAACATTTCCTGCAGTGGGTCAGGGTTTGAGTTGTGGGTGTCCAGTTTGGATCTCTGGGTCATTTCAGAAACCCAAGGGGTGGTGTGCACTTGTCCTGAGTTGTCCTGGTGCCTCCATCACACAATGGTGAGTATCTCCTGTCACCTGGTCTGCACATAACCCTGCCTTGCCTGCCTCCCTGTCTATCCTTTCCAGCACCCCCTGTTATATCCCATTTCTTGTCACCCAGTGAAGAGGACCTCTATTCCCTGACATCTGATTCAAGGGGTCTCCATCCTGCCAAGACAAAGGTTCACCATTGACAATAAATGCCTCCCCATCATCTGAACTGTGCAAGAATGATTTGACACTGTTGTCATCATACTGACCCTTCAATGACTACTCCAGATTGTTAAACTTGTCATCTGATCTGCTGTCCCTGTGTAGGGGGCCATGTTGGAATGGGGTTCAGTGTCCCTCCCTAAAAATTCAGGATAGGCCAGACGAATCTGGAAGGAGAGGCAGGAAGCCTACTCAGGGACCAAGATGCAAAAGGTTTGTTTGTAATGGACAAAAGGAACAACAGGATAACTGTTTTTTCTGCAGTGCTGCAAGGCAATAAAACAAGAAAACAAAACAACACAAGCAGGATCAACAACTGGCCTGACCAATAGCCATGAGGTAACCCTTTTCAGTCCAAATCCTACATGCACTTTGCTGAGATGATAAGACAACTGACAAACCAAGCTTGGGCTTTGCGATGCATTGGATGATCAGCTAGTGGGGACTGATGCCATAAAGTGCTTCCTATACACAGGCCATGGTGGGGCATCCCCTGGATAAACATTGGACAAAGAACACTGCTAGCCAGAAGATGAAGAACTTGGCAATCCTCTGTGACTGTTGGTAAGTAGTTGGGGTCTCCTGGTCAAGCTGATGGTTCTCTGGATGATCCACAGCAGTTTCCAGTGGGAGGTCGCTGGCTCCAAGGCCACCTTCCAAGAAGAAGATTACTGGTGATGTGATTCTCTGTGCAGCCTCTGCAGAGTGGCACTGGTATGCACATGACTTGCAGACAGGTGCCAAAATAAGAAAATGGTTATGCACAACTTCAACCACAGTCCCTCATGCTTGAGCTGTGGTGGCCCCTGAGCTGACTCAGTTTTGGATACCTAACTAGTGGTTCTCTACAACTTACCACCACAGGACTGATGCTGGAACCTGAGGTGGAGATTCAAAGCTGGTCAACATTGCTGGAGGCAGTCTGCTGAAGATGGAGAAGTGGCCATGGACCCCCTTTAGGTCAGCATCGAGTGCTGAAGAAACTGGTCCTTGTGAAGGGAATGTGGGATAACAGATGGACCAGACACCGAACTTCAGGTTCAACACAAAATCTCTGTGTGATGTTTTTTCAGAATACAGGAAATAAGCTACAGCAATCGCATATTCCTTCTTCAGTACATCAGTTTGTAGCAACAGACTATGAATGTCCTTTCTCTGCACTTAGCCAGCACCTACTGAAACTGATCTCTGATCTAACCACTTTTCAGTGAAAACCCTTTATCCCTGTGTGGGCCCTGTTTGCTTGGGTAGTGGAGGCTCAAAAAGAAAAAACAAAACAAGCTAAAAACAAAGAATCTCAGTGCAGAAACACTGAAGCATGGGTACCCCAAAGAGCATTGGCAACAAATCAAGTTTCAAAGAAATACAACATCATACATACTTCCATAATGCAAAGCATCATGGGATATATGCACATCACCATGACATTTCAGACTTGCTCAGTTTACAGCAATTTACATGAATTTTAAATAGCACAACTAACTTAATTTCTATAATAGCCACCTAGTACTTTTTACCATTATCAAAAACACCTAGTGCCATGGTATTTTCAACATTTACAGGTTTCATAAACATAAGGTATACAACAAGGTATTTTATGACATGGTGCCATTGCATACTAAATTGAACAACAATAAACACAACCTGTTTTACATACTCTTGGAGGTCACAACAATAACCTCCCTGTATGAGGACCTGAGAGGGAAAATGAACATTAAAGAGGACACTATAGCATAGTCAAGAAGGGGTGCCCATAGGTGCCAACCTTATGGACTAGAAATTCTAAAGGATAGATTAGGCTAAGAAATAGAACTGTTGCAACAGATTTAAGAAAAGGTCGGTCCTCAACAGTGTCAGGAGCTCCCTGTCATAGTCCTGGCAACGGAGATGCAGCTGGACGTCTAGTACACAAGGGGCACAGTCCAATAACAGTTATGGTTATAAGCAATGCAGTTCAGTTCTTTAACAAACAGGTTCCATCGTTAGGGGCACTAGGCATGCTATGGCACAATTCTGTTCATGGGGCTCAGTACACATCACATAGCTCTCCATGCAACCTAGGACTAGTGGACACTTGTCCTTCTCTCCCAAAAGGTTGCTGTGCCTTTAAGCATTTTTTCTCTTCTGGCAGCTTCTGTGGAGTCCCCTAGGGACACAGCCACATAGATACATACACACTGTCGGAAGACAAGGGCCTATGGCCCACCCAGTCTTCCCATTTGAGCTTGTAAGTTCTTTTTACATTATTCTAGAAGTCAGTTGCCCTTTACCCCTGACCTCAAGAATTCCCTTAAGTCTATCCCACACATTCTTAAATTCTGTGATTGTTTCAGCCCCCACCACTTCCTCTGGCAGAGTGTTCCACTTGACCACCACCCTTTTTGTGAAGAAATTCTTCCTCATGTTTCCTCTGAATCACCCTACCTCAAACTTCATCCCATGCCCTCTAGTCCTGGAACATCTTTTTCACTGGAAAATAGTGTATTCCTGCACCCTCTTCCTCCCTGTAAGGTACTTGTATGTCTCTATCATATCCACTGTCTCCCTCCTCTCTTCCAGGGAGTACATATTGAAGTCCTTCCTCATAGGACTTGTGATGCAATCCCTGTACCATCTTTGTTGTCCTCCTCTGAACCTTCTCTATCCTGTCTATGTCCTTACGTAGGTAAGGTCTCCAGAATTGTATGCTATGCTCCAGGTGGGGCCTCACTAGTGTCTTGTATAGTGGAATTATGACCTCCCTTTTCCTGCTGGTGATGCCCCTACCTATGCATCCTAGCATTCTATTTGCTTTAACTGCTGCCTTGTCATACTGTTTCCCTACCTTGAGGTCATCAGAGATGATAACCCCAAGGTCCCCCTCCTGCTTGGTGCATGCTATATCCTCACCCCCAAACTGATATTTTGTTCCAGGGTTTTTGTGCCCCATATGCATTAATTTGTGCTTCTTTGTATTGAATTTCAACTGCTAAACTCTTGACCATTCTTCAAGCTTCTGCAGGTCCCTCATCACTCTGTCTACACCCTCTGGCATGTACATTGTGTTACAGAGCTTTGTGTCATCAGCGAAAAAGGAAATTCTGCCTTCTAGGTCCTGTGTAATGTCACTGATGAAGATGTTGAATAGGACCGGTCCCAGCACATATCCCTGTGGTACCCCACTGGTCACTCTTCCCTCTGTGGAGTGATAGTCATTACCACCACCCTCTGGGTCCTGCTGCCCAGCCAATTACCCACCCACCACACTATTGTCTTACCCACTCTCATATTCCCCAGTTTGTTTAATAGCCTTCTGTGTGGCACAGTGTCAAAGGCCTTTCTGAAGACCAAATAGGCCATGTCCACTGCCCTCCCTTGATCCACCTTCCTTGTCACCCAGTTGAAAAATTCAATGAGGTTGGTCTGGCATGACCTCCCCTCAGTGAAACCATGCTGCCTTGGATCCCGTAGTCTGTCAGCAACCAGATGTTCCACCAATCTCTCCTTCAGAAGTGCTTCCATGATTTTCCCCACTACCGAGGTCAGGCTGACTGATCTGTAGTTCCCTGTGTCCTCTTTGTTCCCACTTTTGTATAAGGGGACTACATCTGCTGTCCTCCAGTCTTTGGGTACCTCTGCTGTTTCCAGTGATTGGCTAAACATGATTGCCAGAGGTTCAGCTACCACCTCTCTTAGTTCCTTTAGGACCCTGGGATGTATCCCATCTGGCACCATTGCTTTATCGACTCATTCCTTCCAGTTCCTTTAGGACCCTTCCCATGTCAAAGGACATGTGTCCATTTCTGCACCGTTCCCATTCCTAGTACCCCCTTCAGGACCATTATCCTCCTCTTCCACAATAAAGACTGAGCAGAAATATCTGTTCAGTATGTCAGCTTTACTGCTGTCATCCTCCATGTGGCCCCTGTCCTACCCCTTCAGTCTCGCTACTCCTCCCTTTGCCCTTCTTTTTTCACTTATGAACCTGTAAAAGGTTTTGTCCCCTCTACCCACTGATTTTGCGATGCACTCTTCCGTCTGAGCTTTGGCTTCCCTTACTGACCTCCCTGCCTCCCTTTGCTTCTCCTGGTACTTCTTCTTATCCACTTTTGCCTGCGTCTTTTTACATTACCTGAATGTGATCTTTTTGGCTTTCATTTTCTCTGCTACCTCCTTGGAAAACCATAATGGTCTCCTCCTCCTTTTCCCCTTGCTAACTTGTTTAATGCATAATTCTGTTGCTCTTGTAATCCCTGTATAATAACCGGGACATCATTTTTCCCATAGGGAAACCATGGCGTAATTCACTGTTATAAAGGAGCATTTATAATGGTGAACACGCACCTGGTTTCCCTCGCACTGTGCAGGCCCCCCCACCTCCGAAGCTGTTCCTCCTAGCTACTATCCGCCTCATCTTTTCCGCCCTGGAACACCACTCAAACTCTGCGGTAAGTGCCAGCAGGCAGACAGTAATCGAAATGAGGGAAACATCCTCAAAATGTTGGCTCCACACAAAATGAAATAAAAAAAATAAAATTAACAAAAGCGTGACGACCGACAGACTGTAGGCGCGCTCACACCAAAGCAGACGCGATGCGCCATAAGAACTCCTTTCTTATTTTATATACTTGCTGTGGGAAAAAGGAAATCATAGCGTTATGGCAAAATAAAGTATGGAGTCTGGAGTGTGTGGCTTCGAATTTACACACACCCTCGGGTTTGATGCTATGCATAAACCCATTGAGTTCCGCTCTCGGGGTTTATGTAGCATCAAACCGCTCGGGTGTATGTAAATTCTCATTACACACCCAGACCCATACTTTATTCTCTATTTTAAATATTGACCACTGTTTCTCCACCTCTGATTCTCCCCCCATTCCCATTAGTGCCTCTTTCAAGCATGTCCCCATTTTCCCTAAATCTGCCCTCCTAAAATCCAGGATATGTGTTTTTGTGTGGTTTGGTTCTCTCATTCTATGATTTCAAACCACAGTGACCAGTGGTCACTGTTCCCTGGGTGCTCCCCTACTGTTATCCCTATCACACTGTCCCAGTTTGTGAGCACGAGGACCAGTATTGCCTCCTGCTGAGTTGGTTCCATGACCAGTTGCTTAAGGAAGGCTCCTGGTTGATGCTGCTGAGAGGCTTCAGTTCACATCTGGAATATTGAAGTCTCCAACCAGCACCACCTCCCCTTGTCTGCCATCCTTTGGCTGGCTAGTATTAAGTCCCTATCTGTCTCTTCCTCCTGAGCTGGTAGTCTGTAGACCACCCCTGTATGGATGGTTGACCCCATTTTCCTTTCCAGCTTATTCCACAGTACCTCTCCCCCATTTTGTTCCTCCTGGATCTCTGTGGCCTTTATGCCATCTTTCACATAAAGTGCCACTCCTCCTCCTTTCCTGCCTGCCCTGTCTTTTCCGAATATGTTGTAGCCAGGTATAGCCATCTCCCAGTCATGGTTATAATTACACCAAGTCTCTGTGATGGCTACTATGTCCAGGTCCAACTGCACCGTGGCAGCCCCCAGGTCCACCATCTTGTTGCTAAGGCTCCTGGCATTGGCACACATGGCTTTCCATGATGTGAACTCCCTGGACTGTTAGCTGTTCTACTCAAGCCCCCTCCCTGGTTGTCCTTTATCCCTAGTTCTCCCTGCTGTCTACCCTTCTGTTGAATGTTGCTCCCTTTCTGCCTCTCCACCCCTTGGGTGCCTATCTCCATCTTTTGCACACTGCTTTGCAGAGATATCCCCTTCTCCTCTTCACTGGTTCCACTGTTAGCTATGGGGGGTGGGCAATTAGCTACCCACCTTGCTGGCCTGACACCCCCTTGGCTAGTTTAAATGCTTGCCCATGTAGCATTTAAACTTATCATTGAGTGCTTGGATTCCCTTCCAGGATGGATGCAGACATACCTCCAGGCAGGTTCCCAGCCACCAATGAATCCAAACCCTTCCTCGCAGCACCAGTTCTTCAACCATGCGTTAAGTTCCTGGAATGTGCACCCCTATGTTCTTCCATGCCTGTCACAGGTAGTACTTCTGAGAAGGTAACAGATGTAGCTACTTGCTTGAGACCCCTCCCCAATTTCCTAAACTCTTCCTGAACTTCCTTAGGCTCCCCATTTGTCAGGTCATTAGTACCTAGGTGGATAATGACATCTGGCTTACCCTCCCATCTTGCCTTCCCGGCAATCCACAAGATCTTCCTTCCATCCCTCCATGCCATGGAACTTGGTAGGCACCTCACCTCTCTGTCCTACCCCTCATGTGTTCCTAGCTGGATCCCTCTTACAACAGAGTTCCCCACCAGGATTTGCTTTCTCCTTCTCCTCCTCTGGGGTCCACTGCTTTCACCATTGAGGTCACCTCCTCAGTTGACCTCAATAGCCCTAAAACAAGTTCAAGTAAAGACAGCAAAGGAATAACAGCATTACTAAAATCACACCTGACTAGGTTTTAAATGTTCAACAGCCCCAAAACAATTCTAAATAAAGACAGCAATGGAATAACTGCACCACTAAAAGCACACCAAACTAGGTTTCAAATTGTCAATAGCACCAAAACAATTCCAAGTAAAGACAGCAAAGTAATAACAGCACCACTAAAAGCACACACATCTAGGTTTAAAACAAAAACAGCAATGCACAATTACTGCACTGCACTGAAATGAATCTGGATCTTTACCCTTCTGACCTCTTCTGAGAAACCAAAAATCAACCTGCTACCTCATGTCTGACTTAGCCCCACCTCCAGTTATCACATAGCTGAGGCAAGAGGTCAAACAATTAGCACCTCTCCTCCAAACTACAGGGCAATACAGACAAGACAATATTTTCAGCAAGTAAAGACAGCAAAGGAATAACAGCACCACTAAAAGCACACCAAACTAGGTTTCACATTTCCAACAGCCCCAAAACAATTCCAAGTACAGACAGCAAAGGAATAATAGAACCACTAAAAGCACACCAAACTAAGTTTCAAAATTTCAACAGTCCCAAAACAATTCCAAGTAAAGACAGCAAAGGAATAACAGCACCATGAAAAGCACACAGAACTAGGTTTCAAATTTTCAACAGCCCTAAAACAATTCCAAGTACAGACAGCAAAGAAATAACAGCACCACTAAAAGCACACAAATGTGGGTTTAAAACAAAAACAGCAAAGCACAGTAACTGTACCACACTGAAATGAATCTATTAATTAATATTAATGAGGCTGCTATGTGTGTCCTGTGGGGATGCTAGGTTCTGGTCCTGTGTCCCATATGCATATAAATGTGATCTGTACAAAATCCCGACACCCAGACCCCGACAATAAAAAGTCCAACACCATATTCCCAACAAGGTTTAAATCCCATCAGTTCACTGCCCTTCATCACAAATCCTGACAAAAAGACTACTCAAAGGGCCATACAAAACTAAACAGATACTGTAAAGGGTGTTCTTGGTATGCTTTTTGTAACAGCGCCAGTGAACTACAGAGTGGGTGGGTAACATCAGGTGGGCTTGTAATGAAGCTAGGGAGAGGGTTTAAACAATAAAATCTAATAAACCAGTGCTAATACTTTTGCCTTGCTTTTTTGTTTTTCTTGCCTAGCTACAGATATCATTGGCTGTGCAGTGCAGAGAATCTTTGAGGAGATGTAGATTTAATTACCAAGAAATCAGTAACTTATTTTTGTTTCTCTCCTTTTAGACAGTCTGAGCCATTTATTCACTCTACTAACCTGCTTCTTGGCTTATTTTGTGCTCTTTTGGCTACAGAACAGAGGAGCCCTCTTGCTTTCTTTCTCTCTAGGTCGGAGGAGAATTGAGGAGGGTCACATGGTCAGTAACAATGATCAGGAGATCAGCAGGAAGTCCCACCTAGGGGAGATCATGCAGGGAGGATAAAGACAACAGTTCTGAAATGTCCAAGAATGAGTTGCATGTGAGTAAATGTAGAAACCAACTGCTTCATACCAACTGGTCCCGCGTCAATCGGATGAGACCATATTTCTGTCTTCTACCCCCTCAGGCACTCCCAACATTTTTATATAGTATAAGGATTTAAGATAGCATGAGTGCTATGTTAGCCAGTTCAGCGGTAGGTAGTGTCAGAAGCGGCGGTGGCCTTCTCCTCAGTGGTGCAAACTTCATTCAATGACTTTGAGGTAAAACATAAAACATTTTTGGAGAAAAATATATTTTGTTTCAGTGGAACAAGGGCAAATGAATTCTCACTTTAAAACCCCCAGATCTGGGGTTTGGATTATACGTGAAAATAGATGTAATGGCCCGAGGTAGAGACCGAGAGAACTATGTGGCCATCTTGTCAGCATTATCATTCTTCGTTATACTAATGGCCAAAGGCCCAATTGCCAGCATGAAAAAGAGTGGGAATAGTGGTCATCTCTACCTGCTGCACTGCTTAAATTGCAGAAAGTACTATGCTGCTGCTGGGAAGTCAGGATTTTGGCAAGTGGAGAAAAAGTACTTGTTGGGCTTTCCATAGTCTGGATTGTGGTGTCGGCCTGACATCTGATGGGATTCTGTGTGTTGGGATTTCAATCAATCAATCAATCAAAATCTTTATTTTACCAGGCAAACATCATTGAGCAACGCTCATTTTCGAGATGGACCTGGACAGGACATATAGTCATAAAGTACACTGGACAAAAGGCAAGGGGTAAAATAGCATAGGATTACAGAGACTAAGTGATACATTCAGCAGGACTAGACATAATATTTACAGTGTACAAACATTTCATTGGTCAACGCAAGTCTAAATGATACAATCAGCAGGACTAGACATAATATTTACAATGTATAGACATTTCAGAGGTCAATGCGCTGGCTGAGATAACTGTACCCAAGTAAAAGTAAAAAAGCCTAAAGCTAACAGAGGAGAGAGGAGGGAAAATAGTACAACAATGGATCTTAGGATGATGACTGATGGAGGCAAGTAGAGCAGAAAAAAGGTAAGGAGAGGAAGTGGCAGTAGGTGAGGAGGCGGAGAAGCCTAGAAAGTGCTGAGGCAGCAAAGCAATTTTTAGAGCATGAGCTAGGTAGGGGTAACTGGTGGGAGAGGAAGTTGAGAAGCCTAAGAGTACTGATTCAGAGGAGCAGATTTTCAGAGCATATACTTGATAGGGAGTAACCGGGGGTGGGGGTCCGGGTGGTACTATGGTCTTAGAGAAAGATTTGGTGATAAGCACATAAGTCAAGTTGGGGTGGAGATCATTCACGGAGTAGATAGAGAATACATTTACATGCTAGAGGTGTGGGAGGGGAAGACAGAAAAGCGTATAACCAGCATTTTGACCCCAGATCTCCACAGTGGGAACAGAACAGGTTCGATGATGACCGTTACAGGATTCATTGAAGAAGGAAGCATAGCTTGTTTTGAAAGCAGCCACTGATGAAGGGTGGACCAGTTTCAAGGATTTTTGTATCATATTCCATACTAGGGGAGCATATAATTTTGAGGCCCTAAGCGAGATCTCACCTTGGGTAAAAATAGTGAAATATAACAGGGGCTTCTTAATGAGTACTTGCCTACTGTACATAATGGCAGGCAATCTGATATATATTGAGGCAGCCTATTGGAAATGGCTCTGAACGTCCAAATGGCTGCATTTCTCTGCTGTCTGTACTTAAGAGATGATCATCCCACCGCTGTATATAAAGAACAACAATGGGTCAATTAAGGGAGATCAGTGATAAATCTTAGAGCTCTGTGATAAAGGGTATCCAGCATAAGCTGCTGGTAGGACGAAACATGTGTCTATGTCTTCTGTTAGCACCCTTTGCAAACTGTGTGAGAGGCCTTCCGGCACCATGCAATTCTGCTTAAAGTTGGACCAGCATAACATTCTGTGGTGATTTGCATATGCAGCCCATGATGCTTTGCATTGTGGGGGCATGTGTGATTTATTTTCTTGAAACTTGGCTTCCCAGCCAAATGCCCTTTAGGGTAACCCTTGCCTCACTGTTTCGCTTTAGAGGTTCTTTGTCTTTTAAATAGTTTTTATTTTAATGGGTTCACCCAATATAACCAAGGCACACTGCCTTAGGGGTAGCTGGTCCATTCCACTGGGGTGTCAAACAGATGAGGCATACTGATGAGTCTGGTAGGGATGAAACACGTGTCTATGTCTTCTGTTAGCATCCTTTGCAAACTGTGTGAGAGGCCTTCCCGCACCATACAATTCTGCTTAAAGTTGGACCCAGCTATAACATTCTGCTGTGATTTGCATATGTAGCCATGATGCTTTGCATTGTGAGGGCATGTGTGATTTTGTATTTTCTTGAAACTTGGCTTCCCAGCCAAATGCCCTTTGGGGTAACCCTTGCCTCAGTGTTTACGCACAGAGGTTCTTTGTCTTTTAATTTTTTATGGCGCCTTTCAAAAACCAAGGCACTTAACAAGGTTTAAAATAACATAGCAAAACAGCAGCTTTGATGTTGTCATTAATTTTGTTACTATAAATTGCGAATAGTAGAGGACCTAATATGGAGCCCTGAGGAACTCCTCTCGATAGAGGTTTTAAGGGAGAAAATTCCCCTTCTGCCTTGACCTGCTGGTACTAGCCTATAAGGTAATTAGAGAACCACTTTGGGAATGTTGGTCCAGGCCAATGTTCCTGAGGGTTGTAAGAAGCAGATTGTGGTCTACAGTATCAAAGGCCTTGCTTAGGTCCAAAAATACTGCGCATACAAAGTTTTTAGCATCCAGTCCATGCAGCCAGTCATTGGTCACTTTAGTGAAAGCAGTGATAGTGCTATGTAGTACCTTAAAACCGGATTGCAAAGAGTTAATTAGATTTTCAGATTCTAGATATTTTTTGAGCTGGTTACTCACAATCTTTTTCAGGAGTTTGGATAAAGCTCAGAAGTAAGGAGATCGGCCTGTAATTATTAAGGTCTGCAGGATCTCCAGATTTAAACAGGGGGATGACATGAGCTGTCTTCCATAGTAGAGGCAAGACAGCCTGGGAAAGTGATAGATTAAAGAGGTGAGTAAATGGGACAGCTAGGATCTAATAACCAATTTTCATGTACTAGGGGTCAAGAAAGTCGACTCCAGCACTTTTCTTGACATCCAGCTGTAATAGGAGGTCTTTGACCTCCTTCAGCAAGACCGGCTGCAGGGACAACAAGGAGTTAGAAACCAGGATTCCTTGGTCCTGGACACCAAGTTGGGATCTTAGTTTATTGGCAGGAGAGGTGTCAAAGGCTAGTCCTACAGTGGCAAAATGATTGTTTAGGTGTTCAAGGATGGAGGGCTTATCGAGACGAAGGTGCCACCAACTAGGATTTTAGTGGGTAGGGAGTTTCCAAGAGTGTATCCCTCTAAATCTTTCAAGGTTTTTCAGAATTTATTGAGGCACTTCAAGGACGCAACGAGTTCATTACCATAAAAGGTAGCATTTGTCTCTCTGACCAGCTTGGTGCAGAGGTTCCAGGCCCTCCTAAACAAAGGCCCATTTTTCATTTCATATCAGACCTCATATAAATAAGGGCCTTTGCTGCTGGGCCCAACCCGTGCTCATGGCACAAAACTAGAACAAAGGGCTGCAAGCCCACTGTACCCCCTTTCTCCTTGTGCCGATTGGCTGCTATAGTATCTGGGCTCCCACCTCTTTAATGCTACTGGTCCCCTCATTCATTCTGTCTGTATGGACACTCAGCCCACTGCTGCCTTGTCCTCCCCCTTCCCCTCTTTGGCACACCTTTAGTATGAGTAAAACAAATTGGGCACAAGGCTGGGAACTGCTGCAATTGATGGGTGTCTGGGAAGGTGGCTGGGAGCCATGCTCCCACCCAGCTTTTATGCTCTGGTGCTAAAGAGGCTGGACAGGAAAAAAAGGTCCAGGGCACATGTTTCCACCTGGACCGGAATCCCTGATGCACACCTCCATCAATCTCTGAATCTGCTCCCACCACAGATCCAGATTTGGGAGAGGGGGAGAAGAGTACAGATTGCATCAGGAAGCCATTCTCCCTCCCAATTGATCGCTGCCATTGCTGCCCGACTCCAGCTGGAGGGGAGCAACACCAGAGTAGCCATGGATCTACCAGAGGTACGTTTAGGCGTCCATGCTCCCCGCATCCTCCACCCTGCCAGCCAAGCCACAACTACTAGCCACAGTCACTCCCCTGGCCCTTTTCTAAAGCAGGAGCAGTCCTGGCTGGTGGCCAGACGATTGGACCTTTGAGCCTGGAGGGAGGGTCTCCTGACAGAGCTGGGCACTGCCCTCAGCCTCCTGCAGCACTAAAGGCATGAAATTTAGTCAAAGGCTGGGGAACTATCTTAGGACTGGCAGGCAGGGGAGAAAAAAAAGAGAGAGGGAAATGAAAGAAAAAAAAAAGGAAGTTCAAATCCCTGGCTCAGGTAAGGATCCCTGTCTTTCTTTGTGGAGCACCCCAGCTCTGGGGCACTACATCTGTTCTCACCATGACTCTAGATCCGAGCTGTTGCCATCCTACTACTGCCATCATCATGGTTGGTCTCTGTCTGTTGCCATCTCTTCTCCACCAATGTTTGCATCTTCCACTTAGCTGGCCTGCTTTGTCCCTTCTTCCTACCTCTGCTTTCCTGTGCAACAGACTCCAGGAGGTGAGTGGAAGGTTGCTACCATCTGGAGGAGCATCTGACTTGCTCTGTCTTCCTGTTGCCAACTGGCACCTTACTGTCCTCCATGGCACCCAAGCTGCCCTGCTGGACAGCTCTGGCAATGACTTGAAGACTAGGCTCCAGGTTGGGCACAGTTTGCATCCAGTTGGGACCTTCAAGTTCCTTCAGATGCTGTATGACATCGATGAAAGCTTGGTTCTGGCCCCTAGTTTGAGCTGTAAGTGACAAGAGGAGTCCTGGTCATAGTGCAACTGTCGAACTTGCTCCAAAGCCATACTTTTTTAGGACTAAGATTTGGGATTTGGGATAAAACTGTCACCAGATAAAAGTCAGACTACTCAGCTAATACAAAAAAAAAAAAAAGAGAAACCTTCTGTTAGTACTCGCACACATAAAATTACAACCGTGCCAATCTAGCATGTTGCTATAATTTTTTTATTTTTTTAATTTTGTATGTCATTGATATATGGGTGCACTGATCCAAAGGACCATTTTCAGGCATGATCCGAGCAACAGTAAACAGAGGCCTCAACATGAGGTGCAGGAAATTACAGAACAAGGGGTCATTACATAAAGTGCAATTACATAAGAATACAAGGTGTCAAAGAAGGCCAGTATACAGGTCAAAAATACATAGTCATGGGCCAGACAACAGGCTGAAATACAAGTCACTAAACACAGAGACCAAACATAAGTCTCAGATATGACATGTAAAGTGCAAAATGCATTCAGTTACACTAATAGTGCACAGGTCAATGAGCAGATTTGAACTCTGAAACTGAGTACAACACTTCCACCTAGCAAATAGCGATGGGACTTAGAATAGGGAGGCAACAGCAGAAGCCCTGAAAAGTGGGTAAAGAGGACAGGAGCAGTAGTGGTGAGTGTAGTAAGGATAAGAAACTGCTGATAGGTGGGGGGGGGGTAGAGGGAGGTGATGCCTGAGATTATCCAGGAGAGCAGTGGCATTTGGCTTCAGACAGTAGCAACTCTTTGAAATTGTTTTTGAAGGAGAGATGGGAGGTGGAAGAGTGGAGAAATGTAGGAAGTCTGTTCCATAGGGAAGGAACAGAGACAGAAAAGGCTTTACTACCCATGGTAGAGGAAATTTGTGGAACTACCAGGGGGGGTGGATGATTCAAGGAGGCTCCTAGCTGCCAGTCTGCTCATGAAGATGGATGAGTATGGGGACAGGTGTACGCCTCTCAGAGTATTGTCAACTAAGCAACCAAGGACATAGTCGAACCATCCTTGCAGTGGGAGCCAACCAAGTGACTGGTACAATACACAATGATGGGTAGAAAAGGGGGCATGGAGGACAAAGCGACAGATACTGTTGTAGACTGAGTTCAGTCTACAGCGCAGAGCTAAGGATATAAGGGAATAGACAGGAGAGCAGTATTCAAGGAGCAGTAGAAGGTTTCCTTGTGTAATTACGAGGTGCACCTCATAAGAAAGGAATTGATTTAGGCGGTAGTCGGCACCTAGCTTCTGATTAGCTCTGTGCACAGAATTATTGACATGGTTGGCAAACGTAAGGAAGAGGTCCAGAGTGACACCTAAGTACTTGAAATTAGGGACATTTTCGGAGGGGGAGCAGCAGGTGTGGGTACAAGGAGGGGGATGTTTGTCTTGGAGATCTTTGTGAGGAATAGTTTGGATCAGATAGTGTTACTTTTGCTTTCTTTTCATTTACCAAGAGTCTGTTGGAAAGAAACCAATTGTGGGCACCACCACAGTTAAGTGTAAGAGCCGAGGAGATGATTGCAAGAGACTTATCACTATGGTAAAGGACAAGGTCATCCACATAGAGGAGAGCCTCACAGGTGAGGCTTTCAGCTGGGAGTGCATTAATAAAAATGGAAAAAAGTAGGGGGCCAAGGATGGAGCCTTGGGGAACCCCTATGGATACTGTTAGGGCAGGGGAGGAGGCTGTACCAATTGTAACAGACTGGGACCTGCCTTTGAGATAGCTTCTAAACCATGCGGTTGTCTCGGCAGAGCAGCCAAGGTGTAGGAGAGTGGAGTGGAGGAGGGAGTGGTCGAAGAGGTCAAAGGCCTTAGTCAGATCCACGAATACAGCACCTGTGGCCTTACCCGCATCCATGTTTCTGAGTACATGGTTAGAGAAATGGACTAAGGCTGATGTGATGCTGAGGTGCTTATGGAAGCCGTGCTGCTGAGGGCACAACAAATTATACTTTCCAAGATGCTCCGACAGTTGGAAGTGCATGATTTTTTCCAGCAGCTTGCTCAGGTGGGGGAGGAGGGAGATAGGCTTATAATTACCAGGAAAAAGGGGATTGTCTGATTTGAAAATAGGCACAATGTTTGCATGTTTCCAAGTGTCTGGCACTGTGGATAAGGAGAGGGCAAGGTTAAATATGTAGGTCAGAGGTTCAATGATTGCTGGAGAGATGATCCTAAGGAATGAGGGGAAAAAGCCCATCACTGCCAGGGCTACCCCTGGCAGGGAGTGACTTCAGAAGTTTGGTGGTAGCACTTGGGCCAATGGCTCTAAAGTAGAAGGGTGGTGTGTCAGAGGGGGTGGAGATGGAGGAGGAGTAGCTCTCCTGACTACCAGTGCTGGTGGGTGGCTGGGAGGGTAGTTTGGTAAGATAGGAGGAGAGGTCAGAAAATACCTTGTTAAAAATCTGCACAATCTCAGAGGGATCAGTCAAGGGGCCTGAGAAGGAGGTGAGCTGAGTAACTTGGCTATGGGTCTTGGGGTTGAGCAGGGACTCGATTGAGCCCCAGAAGTGACAGGGATCACCAAGGTTGTACCTTTGAAGGTTTAGGTCGAAATTGCATTTTAGCAATTTGCTAGTTTGCTTACATGTGCTGTGTAAGCACCTACAGGCATTCCCGAGTTGGGGGGAAGGGGATGATTTATAAACTTTCCATTTACTGTCCCTCTCTTTCATTAGGGACATTAACTCTTTGGATATCCATTGGGTGCAGCCTCCTCTCACCGTCCGAGTAGTGAAAGGGAAGTGGAGGTCTTGTATCTGAATGAGGGCATTTGTGAGGAAGCTAACTGCATCTGACACATTGTTGATGAGGTAGAGTGCAGACCAGTTCACTGCTCTTACATCCTCTAGGAGATTTGTAGAATACAGGCTGTCAAAATTTCGGAAAGACAGGTAATTGGTGGGGGGAGGGGGGCATTTGATTTTGGTGGTCAATATGATGTAGGTAGGGGAGTGGTCACTTATAGAGTCTGACAATGTACCCACCTGTAGGGCCATGTCCACCCGATTTGTGGCTATCCAGTCAAGCAGTGAGTACATTAAGCACACAGACATTGTGCCTGGTGGGGGATGAGATGATTTGCTAGAGGTTGTGTTTTTAGGAGGTTTGCATAGTTGGGTTCCTGGGTGCTTAACCAATTAATGTTAAAGTCCCCAAGGAATATGGTGTCCCTGGTAGGAGAGAGTAGTCCTAGGCCATCGAGAAGGGTGGATAATCCAGGGAGACCTCCGGTAGGGGGGTTGTAGCAGCAGCCCAGGTAGAACTTTTTTGTGGAACCCAGGGTCAATTCTGTAATGAGCGATTCAGTGGTGGAGAGGGGATCGGAGTGGCTAACAGTGGTGGCTGAGATATGTTCCTGGACATACAGTGCTACTTCCCTACCATTTTTTCTTCCTGGTCTATCCAGAGGAAGGAGGGAGTAACCTGGAAGATGGTAGGAGGGGTTGGAGTTATAGGGTTTCAGCCAGGTTTCAGAGAGCCCTAGCACATGGGGCTTATAGAGGAATACCCAGGCCTCAAGGTCTGGGAACTTGGATGGGGGGCTGCAAACATTTAAATGTGCAATTCTTAGACCAATCTGTCTTGCCCAGGTGACATTAAAATGGTTGATAGGTGTGTTAGCAGGACCAAGGTTGCTTTCAGTGTCACCAGCAAGGAGAAGGAGGGAGAAAAAAAGAGCAGAGAGGTGGAAGCCAGGGGGTGGGTGAGACAGTGAGGGAGTACAGGAAGAGGCCAAGTAGGCTATGTTTAGGGTTGGAGAGGAAGACAAAGAAAGTCAGGCCCAGTGGAGTGAATTCATATCTAACAATAGTAGGAGGAGGCACATCAGGTCGATGGAGGTGAGTAAATGAGGTATCCTGTTATTTGGGCAACCTGCAAGTGGGTGCCTGCCGAAACAGTGACCCACTTGCGGTGACTTCCCTGATGGCGAGGGTGTGGGGTTGGCGAGCGGATAGGGTGGGTCGTGAAAAGGCGACAGGATGTAGCGCGTATATGCATGTGGTGGGGGGGCAAGCCTGCCAAACGAGGGGTGGGAGGGTTTGTGAGGGGTGTTGCCACTGGTTGCCAGCAAGCTGGCCTCATGGTGTGGTGGGGTGTGTGCTGGCCTAGGGTGGTGGGAATGCAGGGTTTGGGACTGGGCGCTGGTAGTTTTTGTTGCACCCAGCCCGAGACAGTTAATTTTTTTTTCATCTCGATATGCACCCCCTCCATGTGCACCCCCCTGGAGTTGAGAATCTTAATTTAGGGGGGTGCGGGGGGCACCCCCGGATAAAAATAAAAAATTGAGTTTTGCACCGCTTCACTGGTGTGGATTCCACATTGCCAAAATTCTATTTTGGCAATGTGGAGTTACCATAAGGGCATTCGGCATTCCGAATTCGCTCTTATCACATGGAACCAGTAAATGAGAATACATTTTGCTGTTCCACGGCAAGCACAGAGGCACAACAATCTGACACTAATAGCAGGCCAGTCACAGAGGTGGCCAGAAGGGGGAGCAGTAATAGCTTCATTTGAGGTGCTATAAATGTTAGTGACCAGAGACACTTCATGGCAGTGTTGGACAAGGGGTTAGGGTTTCACACTGTAACAGGAAGAAGGATGCAGAGGTGATTTGAAGCCCACGGCCCCATAGAAAGGGTGACTTTCTCAGATGAGTACCTGGGCAGGGTAAAAGAGTTGTGGGAAAAAATGCTGTAGAGGGAAATGAGTCAAGTCCAGAAATTGTTTAAAGTACAATATTGATTATTGTTGTTTTTGGGGGGGACAGAAGGAGTGACTTCAATGTTACTCCAGGGGCTGAGTGGGCTGATCCGTAGAGGGGTGGAAGTGGGCTGATAGGTCCTGGCAGGTATAAAAGTAAAACCACCCCAGGGTGGGGAGGAGCAAACACTAAATCTCTCCAAGAACACTTGTAAACTCTCTACCTTCTGGGGATAGATACCAAAATACTTCCCCTGCATTCTGGATAATTAAACCACCGCCCTCCTATGTGCATTGAAACCGTTCATCTCCTGCATTACTTGCCCACTGGCTCTAATCCACAAACCTGCCCATGTCCTGTGCAGACCACCCTCCTGCATTGCCCCTGCAAAGCTTACTCCACAGTAAGCCCATGTCCCATGTCGGCCACCCTCCCATATTACCCACCTGTAACAAAACAAACAAAAAACATGTGAACCAGATTCCAAAACTGCATTCTACACAAATGTGGCCTGCTCTATGAAGGAACTCATTTGCACCCCCCTTGAATGAGTCTCTGCTCTAATTGTATACAAACTGTATCAGTCTACCTACAAGACTACAATATGGATAGAGATACCTGAATTTGAAAGAATAGCCTGGGGCGGGGGGACTGGATGAAATGAATACAAGAACAGAGGAGCAGGACAGGAAAGGGGAAATTATTCTGCAGGGAAAATAACATGAGCTTAAGGGAGAATAACGAGTTATTGACTCTAAAGGTGACTACTAGGGCAGAATAACACATTTTATTAGCTATAGTTCATAGACAAAGTGTATTTCGTGGTGTCCAAACCAGTGCACAGACAGTAACAAGATTTATTTACAGGTATAACATTTCAGACAGATTAATAGCCCTCCAGGTACAAAGATACTTAACAGACAAAGGAATACAGAGGCTGTGAAAGGGCCACTAAATATGAGAACAAAGAGGTGAAAAAGAAGTGGGGGAGAGGGAGGAAATGCAGGCCAGAGGAAATTTAGTGCATATTAAACTTCTCAGCTATGTTAGTCATCCCTTACGTGGGATACATTAAATTGTCATTACCAGTCTGTCTTGTGAGGACAACCGAGTTCATTTCATAAAGGTCAATCAAGCTGCATCGTTTGGGCTCACAAGATGTCAGGATGGATAGTTTTTAACTCATTTTTCTACACTGTGGCAGGATCATTAGGGGTAAAAGCATTTTTTTATGTTAAATGGACATATTAGCCAGAATTTAATTAAAAGGTTATGTCTGGAGTTTGATCGGCAGCTGATAAGGTTCAGCGAAAAAGGACACATTACTGCAGCTTGAGAAAATGTGCAGATGTCCAAAAGAGCTCAGTTTTAAATAAACACAGGTAAAAAGAAGGACCACAGCAATCACAAGCCATGCACTAATGAAAGGCAGCGACCAAGGATAAGATGGTACAGAGATGCTACGCGGAAGATAGCCGGGTGGCTGGGGGCAGGAGATTCTGGGGAAAACATATAGGGAGTACAATAGGGGAAGAGGCCATGAGGAAAGCACCGGGATGGATGGACAGTTGAGTGGAAAAAAGGGGTTAGGCTAGGAATCTAAGAAACTACTGCCAAGAAAAAGAAAACCCAAGAGGAAGCCAGCCCAAAAATGCTGTCAATATTGCTGGGTGCAGGGGACAGATGCCAAAAACATCTCACCCAGAGCAAGTGAGCTGAGGTCAGCAAGTGGAAGTTACTTTGGTAAATGGTGGAGGAAAATGCCAGATGTGAAGTACTCTGGAAAATATTTATTTTATTTATTTTTAGGAAGCACAAAGTAGGAAACAACTGAAGTGAGGGAGGGACATGCCACAAAGGTCACGGGGGAAGGGGCAGGATACAAAATGGAAATAAAAGGAACAGGAGCTCAAGCACAGAAGAGGGAAAAGGCAGCAGCAAGCTAAACCAAGGAGAACAGCAAAACAGGAAAGAGAGTGTGGGAATGCTGGACAAGGAGGGGCCCACAGAGGGCGCAGGGATGCCAAGAGGGTCATGAGGGGGGACTGGGTCCAGGCCAGCGTCGGGTAGAAAGAGGGAGCAGGAAGAAAAGCGAGAAACCTGAGAAGGGAAAGCAGGGCCTGTAAGGAGAATGGAACCCTGTGGGCAGCTGCGATAACAAAAAGCCCAGCTATGACTAAAGAGAGCAAAAGGCAGTGGCAAGGTGGCAGGAACAATGAAAGGAGTGAGGCACAGAACAAAGGGCAAGAAACCAGGTGGCCTGCTAGAGGCAAGAAGTGAAATTCAGGTAAGACCTACAGGGCCCACAGAGAAGCTCAAGGTAGAAGGAGAAACTGCATGCCAAGCAGGAAAAAAGCAAAACAAAGTGCTGTGTTGAGCTGGTCCAAAGAAGTCAATCCCTCTCCATACCAGTTATTTTCTAGTAACCCCAGGAGGCTCCCTACTGGAGTGGTCTGTGCTGACCCCCTTTGGGTACTTCAACACCTGATTGGGCTCTTTGTTCCTGGGACTGCCTTCTTTGCCTGAAGACAAAGGCAGCCCATGCCCATAGATAATGGTGGCCATGTGAAAGCCACACCCCCTGGTGAGAGGCACAGGGGAGGGTCATTGCTGTGCACATAAGTACTATCAGGCATTCATGTCTCTCCTATAAAATGCTTTTTGAGATGGAACATCTTTGGCTTTGGTGTCCTGCAAACTGGATCAGCTTGAGTACAACTGGGAACAATGAAAGGCCCTGGAAGGCATCCCCCTTGATGTGGTCCATACTTTCAAATACATTGGGGTCTGGCTTGACTCTAATCTTCACTTCTCATCGCTAATAGATACCATTCACTCCAAACTCTGTCCCAAACTTGAAGTGCTATACCATAATAAAAACTGCCCCTCCTCCCTATCCTTCATGAATTGCTAACAAAGATTATTCTCCCAGTGTTCGATCACGTTGACATTGTCTATGGCTCTGTTTCTGCTATATCCCTTGCTAGACTAGACAGTATCTATAATGCTTTTTGTCATTTTGCCACAAATTCTCCTCTTCGCACACATCACTGCCATCTCTACTCCTCTCTCTCCATTTCTCCCCTACCACAAAGGCGCCTGGCCCACATTCAAGCCTTTATATCAAAATATTAGTTTGGGACCCTCCCATCATCTCTGTACTCTCTTCTCTTCTCTTCCCCACTATACCCACCTCTTATTCTCTGCGCACCAGTCATTCCTGCTCCTTCACCCTCCCCCATCCCCACTACTCTGCTGGCCAGTCAGCCTTCTCCTATTGTCTCCCATCTCTCTGGAATCAACTCTCCTCTTCCATTCATCTCATTCTTTCATACCCTGCCTTAAGTGCCTACTCAGACCCACGCCCAGCGCCACTTGCTGCTGACCCTCAGTCTCCTAGCCTCCACCTCCCCAGAATTTGGCACTAGCAAGTAATGGCTTCTATTTTGCTGATGTGATAGTAGTCTTGCTGCTTATGTCTTTTTAGCCAAATTTTATGCAAGTTTGTGTTCTTTGCTTAGCTGCAGTTGTTATATTAACCAAATGTATGTAAATTGTTCTCACAAATTGTACTATGTATAAGTGTCATGTTGTACATATTTGGATTCCACCGAGTTGCACCTGGAAACGAATCTTGACTCAATGTGCCTTTGCTGGTTACCAAATTTTAAATAAATAAATAAAAATAAAACAACTAGATTAAGTGACTTGCACAGAAAGTACAGTAGCCCTGATTTTATTTGAATTTTGAACCAGGTGAGCAAGTTGGCCCTACACTTACCAACAAGATTTCCTATAAACATTTGCTCACATGCATCTCTTACTGAAAGTGTGAAAGATGCACACTATTAATTGAGTGACTAGTTCTCTATTTTTCACTTGATTAATGTTGTGCATGTTTTCAACTTTCAGCAAGTTTACAAGAAATCTTGTAGGTAAGCACTTCAACATCCTATGTGTTAAAGGGACCTTCAGCTCTCCAAAATAACACTTACTAACTCCTCTGGACAGTAGCTGTATGGTGCAGTTAGTTAATGTTGAACTGGGGTTCAAATAATGGGCTGTTATTGGAGAAACATTGCTTCGCAGCATCATCTCTACTAACGTTTTGGGTCAGACACTGATTCCTGATTCAAAAAATGTATGGGCAACAGCTGTTCACCTTTCATTCTCCCGATGTAGCACTGACAGCATGTGCCCTGCGAGACCATCAGTGATGTCACAGCTAGAGCGGGAGTTTTAAAATGGAGTTGCACTACTTGAGCAGACAAGGAGATACACAGAGTTTCAGTGATTTTTGTTTCCATTATATTTTCATAGCTGTCTCATGAAGATTTATGTAGGGTTTGGGCTATATGATTGACAGGATAGGACTTTGAAACTCCTAACTGTTCCCCTTTTATGAAATCCAGCCAACCTTTTTCTTCTCTTGGCCTTACTTTCTTGAGTTTTAAAATGTTATCTGCAAATTTCTATTTGTTTGGAGGCCTTGGACATAGGCTAGCCAGGGCTGGATGGTCACAGTGCTGTTAGGGTCTGATCCGATATCTGACCTACATGTTTTCTGAGTCATGAATGAGCCAGTACTCCTGGCCAAGCCCAACATCTGTCCTACACACACACACACACACACACATATATCATTACACGTGTTGGGTGAGAGCAACATGTGTAATGTAATTAACATTTTCTGGTTACAACAGGGGTGAAGATTTTTGTTTCTTTTGAACATTTATACATTTTATTAAGAAAGGAGGGCCTGTGATCTAAAGTTTCAGTCACACAAAAGTCCACTTACAGAAACTTCCATCATAAAACTGTCCCATTAATATTTTGTTGTAAACATTAAAAAAAAGATCTGGCAAGAGTAGAAAACCATTGGTGATAGGTCCATTATATAGAGCCTATGTGCTCTCAGTATTTGACTATGGTTCCTCTATACTGGCCCTTCATAAACAGGGTGAAATTAAATCTAGTGAGAAAATACAAAGGAAGTTGACAAACTCAAAGAAGTACATAAGGGACCTACCATATGAGCAGAGGCCAGAAAAAACCAAGCCAATACCCCTGTAGCAGTAAAGACTAAGAGGGGACCTTCTGTTTCTCTTTGACAAAAGGCATGACTTGGAACTAATGACATCCCCGGAACTAAACATGAAAGAAGACAAACACATTCTAGGGGACTCCAAATACAGTTAAATAAAATGAAAATCAAGAGTGATATATAAAAGTCCTTTCCCCAAAGGGTAATTAGGATTTGGAATGAACTTCCTGTAAGTGTAGTTATTAACAAAAACAAAACAGATTTCAAGCCAGATTTGGATAAACAAAATTTCAAAATAATGTACTACCACTGAACTAGTGGGGAGCAGTTCATATGGGCATCTATTATTTTTCTACTCAGAGTACCTCAGTATGAATAGCACCAACTTGGGATATCTGTTTGAAAGTCTTCTGAACCCCCAAGGCAGTCTTTGACACATATGTTGGTTGAGTGGCATTCTTAGTAGTCCACTAGCTCAAGCACACGTGATTCAGAAGGTCTCTTTGTACATGTCCAGAAAAGGACAGATCTACCAGTGCACCTGTATTACAATGGCAAAATGAGCCACCAAGGATATTCAGGTAGTGCAAAAATAACACCTATGGACAGGTTTGTTTAACCCCCCCAATCGAAAAAGCTGGAAATGTGGGGTAATATATTAAAATAGTCGCTTATGCAGTTTGTAGGTCCTGTAATATTTTTTATTTGCAAAATTTGCAAAACCACTCAGAAACAATGGACATTTGAACTAAAAAGGATCTATCAGTTTGACACTGACAGAGGAGGATTTCATAATGATGTTGGGTTTCTGGCACACTACTGGAGGTAAATCTGCATCGAGCTACAAAAATGGAGAAAGAATGTTTGGATCATTATATAACCCCTCACCCCAGCCTTTTTACTAAAATGACAGGTGGCATGCTGTTGGCGTTGGCAGCAATACATGGTGGGGACCTGGGTTCGGGGAGGATGAGGTTACCTGGCACAAGGGGACCTAGGTTTGGCTACTCTGCACATGGGCACCCAAGTAAATTCGAACACAGGAAGCAATAACTGTAATGTCCAGAACCAGGATTGGGATTTTTCAGTGTGGCTTTTATTCATAACTAGCTGAACACAACAAAGCATAGATGGACCCCTAAGGGGCTACGTTTACTGATAATGCAGATTAGAGACTACCAGGCAGTCCACTTAAAGAATGAACCCATTTCTACTAATTTCAGGCTCTGGACCCACCAGGCACACAGCCCGGACTTGCATGTGCTTTGGAAACACAGTCCGACTGGCCCGGCTCCCCTGCCGGCCACTTGACTGACGGTTCATTTAAAGAATGAACCCATTTTACTTGTTGTGGCTCCCCACACCACTTAGAGTCTGCGACTCCTAGAGAGTTTTTCTTCTTACTTCTTCTGACTCCCATCACACATGGAGAATTTTTTTCCCAAGTTGTGGCTCCCCACACCACTTAGAGTCTACGACTCCTAGAGAGATTTTCCAATTTGAGACCCACGTCTGGGTACCTACCTCATCACTGGCCAGGTGCATGAGGCAAGTAGCAATCACAGCAGAAATCCGTGAGGTGGACCTGGTTACTAAAGATGGGGGTTTGCCCACCTCCAGCTCCCACAGCCCATACCGGCCATTTCTCTGGAGAAACTAAAACTTCGAAATGTAGATTAAGCGTGGATGGACTGTAGCACCCCCTCTACAACATTACTTGAATTCATACAGACTTTAGATTTTGACACTACTCCATTTGTTTGTCCTAGTACAACAGGCCTCCCAAATAGTAGTCCAAATCCCGTACTTCTTCTTCACATTTTCCAAACTGAAGAAACACATTGTTTGCCCTCTCAAATTAGAGCAAAACACTCACCCTTTCGTTGCAGGTGCTCCACAGGCGAAGTACAGCTTTTTCCACTTTTAAGACCAAACAGAAACTGTAAAAAAGGCAGCTTTCTTCCTTTAGCAGACATTAGGGGATTGCCCCTGGAATCCACAGAGGGATACTTTACTCCCCCCCCCGGAGGGAGGGGCACTGAGACCTGGACCACAGTCTCCACCACTTGAAACTGGACACTGACCTTCTCACACAGAAGGTAAACAAAAGACACTTCCTTGCTGCTGGCAGGCAAGCAGGAGACTTCCTTCTTGCTTCAAAACAAACAGAAGACTGACTTTGAAAACTCCCAACGTTCTATCTCACTCCCTCTGCTGCAGATTCCAATGTGGCTTATGCAGCTGCGACAGTTCAATGGTGATGTCATCTCTCAGTCTCAGCTGAGACTGAGAACAGAGTGAGACAGTGTGAAACCCATTTAACTGGAGTTTCACAAGCTGCCTTTCCTGCCTACCACTAGGTCTTACTGGGATTCTAGTAACCCTGGGTAACAAGGGTTTACAATTATATTTCACACAGCCTCAAACTATCTCAATTTACACTCCTCTCCCCGACATGAAAACTCTTACTTTAATCCTGATGGCTATCTCTCTTAGAAAATGGGCCTCTGATTGGCTGAGACCCCTGGAACGGGGTACATGCATGTGCCAAAAGAGATGAGGAAATAACTACTTCTAGTGCCAGCCTGCCCTTACACAAAAAAAATATCACTTTGCCAAGTCCATTTTCAAAAATCTTCAGACACCATTTTTTCCCCTCGCTTAGACAGATTCACTTGTATACCTCTACTCCTACGTACTCATGAGCCAGTAAAAAAATAACATGATTTACCGGTTTTAACATTCGTTTTAGTTATCACCTCTCTCCACCTATCTTAAAGGCCACCTCCTGACCACTCTTCCTGAACATTTCTATACTCTTGCTGCTTGGCCAATCTCTGTGCTGCTACAACCCAGCAACATGTTAACATGATTGCACAAATAGCTTGTATAATCCTGCCATTGTCCTTACTTATGCTGCTATAATTACTGGTGACCTATAATATCAGCTGGATCATGGTGCTTGGCAAATGTCATAATAACTAGATTTCAGGTTATTACGCTGTCCAAAAACCATAATAACCTGAAATCTGGTTATTACGGCATTTGCCCAAAGCACAAAATGACAACCACACAGACCGCGTGCCACACGGAGCATGAGACATTTTAGGCATATACTCACAGTTGACAACCACCGCAGCTGAGGTACTCTGACGTTACCTTCCTCTCGAGTTTCCTGTCAGTGCTCAGTAAAAGCCACAGTTCTCCCTAATAAAAAAAAAAAATAAACTTTATGTTTACTTCCACAGCTCTCCACGGCAAACAATTGACCGCGGACGCCACAGAAACATCAATCAGTGTCTGAGCCACAGGAAGTAAATGCTCGCATTCAGTTTAAAACAGTAGACTTAAATTTTAAGTCACAATCCACATCAAATCTACAGGCTGAATGCTTCCAAGAAGACTAGGATCCACTGACAACCAACAGAAGCAGCACCAGGACTCTCTACTAGAAACTCGGTGTTTCGAACTAGTAGCTCACACTAAAAGTTCAATTTCTAAAAGTAGATGTTTTTTTGTTCATGTTCAGCTTCTATTTAAAAGTTCCAATTGTTACTTGAAAATGTTTCTTGCAAGTTCTACTCAGATTTTTCCATGGTTGCTACATAAAGCAGAGCTGCAAACAAAAAGTCTTTTTTTTTCATGCTGATTAAAACAGTGCAGTAAATCCTACACACCAGCAATTATAAAAAATAAAGCATAGGTAAGTGTGTATGATGGTTTTGTTTTCACACACCCTCTGTGTGTAATGACCACATAAACATCTCACGCTTCACTCTCGAGGTTTATGGGTGATCACACACTGTGAAAAAAATCCATAATACACACTTACCTATCCATTATTCTCTATATAATAACTGGCTCTGCCTTTTTCCCATAGGGAAACCGTGGCGTAATTTGCCATTATAAAGGTGCGTTTATAACGGCAAACGCACACGATTTCCCTTCCTCTGTGCATGCTCGCGCAGCAGCGCAACCAGCCGAGACCGCTCACTGCTTCTGTGTTACGGGAAACAGAACCACCACAAGAACTCGGTGGTAAGTCCTTTTCTTTTCTTTTCTCCCCCATATACCCTGGAAACACAGAAACACCTCAAGAAATGAAAAAAAAAAAAAAGGCAGTTTTAAATACAAAAATCTCGGCACCGGACTAAAAGGACTGACGTTAGGATACACTGGCAGGGTACACAGAGCTGTTTATTTTATATAATTGCTGAGGCAAAAAAGGGAAACCCAGAAATTATATAAAATAAAAAATGGGTCGGGGTGTAAAACTTGATTTTACAAAGACCCTCGTTGCAGGATGCTTCGCCCTCGGGGTTTATGTAGCATCCCACAACTCAGGTGTGTGTAAAATCTCGTTACACACCCCGACCCATACTTTATTCTATATTTAGAAAATGACAGGAATAAATTCTCAATCCTGATTGGCTGACATGAGCTCCAAGCTAGGCATTTATTTTTCAATAGATGCCCAGCAAAAAATAAGTACAAGCCCAAGTGCCACCTCACCACATACCCTTGTACTAAGCTGCCCAGGCTGCTTTGTTATTGGTTGAAAGCACTCGATGAAATTTGAAATCCCCGCCATGTTTTTCTCTCACTTAGCGAGAGCTACTGGTCTACAACCCCCCCCCCCCAACACTCGCTACCTCTGCACTTACTACAGCTGGTTCTGAATGAAAAAAAAAAAAGAAAACACTGCAGTTCTTCGGCGGTCAGGAAAACTGACAAAATAATTTTTTTCCCTCACACCTACACTCTCCCAACTGCAGGCTCACAGTACCGCGCTGAACAGAAAGTAAAGCGAAGCCGTCACTCTCTACAGCTTCTTACTAGGAAGCATACTTTTCAAATCACAGTTGAACTCCCTCTCAGAACGATGCCCCTACAGTTAATCAGTCCACTGATTTAAAATAAACACATTATTTACCTAGGGGCTGTTCTTCATGCCACTGGCACTATCTGCTTTTCTTTGAGGTCACGCAGGGTCGCGCGCTTACTAGATGCAACTTCTAACAGCAACCAAATATAAACAAAAAAAGATATTGCAAAAACCGGGGACAACTTAAAAAAGATGCCCAGAGTCTGCTGGGGGATTTTGTCTACACGATAAATTTCCTGTTCACCTGGATGTGTTTGTGAGTATGGGGGGGACTCAATCCATCAGAATGGCTTTGTAGGGAGGAGCAACAGGAGCTGGAACAGCCTTAAAAAATATGGACTACTTTTTCAATAAAGTTTTTTTTCCTACTAATTATTAATTTTTTTTGCTCATTTCCTCTCTCTTTTTAGCACTTTTTTAAAACTTACTAACATAGTCTTTTTCTAAGCACAATAATACCCTCAGAGCATTATTAGAAAATACGGACCTTCCAGGGCTATAAGGCCCTCCGCCTAGGTGTCGGCATCATTAAGCCCCTGGGCAGTCCGGTATTTCCCAATAATGCCCACCCTGTCAGGTATTATTGCTTACGTATAGTATTATTGTTCCCAGTTTTTTACCATTGCTGTATTATTTTAGGATTATTGTTGCCCTTTTTGCATGTACTGTTCCCAGGATGCATCTGGAATCGAGCAGTACTCTGCTCAGCATGCCCTCCTGGTAAAACTCTTAAAAAAATAAATAAATAAATAAAACATCTGTAGGAGTGGCAACCATAAAAGTACCCACTCCCCTCATCCCCAACCGCTCTAACAGCACTGCACTGTAAACCAACAGCAGTCCATCTCACACAATACTGAAGCAGATATGAGAGCTAGGGAAGGCAGTCTGCAAAAAAGAAAGCTTGTTTTTACTATTTTATTACCCGTATTGCGTTCTGGAGGTGCACATACAGGTATTTTTTATTAGCAGCAGCAATATAGTCTGGAAGCAAAAGAACCTTGAAACGTGGAGTGGGTTGGGCAGAAAAATCAGGCAGAGTAAAGCGTGGTTGGGCAGGCAGCAGCGAGCAAGGTCGAGCAGAGCAGTCACATACAGAGTAGGAGACAGCAAGTGGGGAGAAGATGACACAAATATTGTGATTAAAATAAAAAAAAATAAATAAGAAAAGGAAAGCCATTCCAGGGAGTCAGGGAGGGAGCAGTAGAAAAGGGAGCACTGACCACTTCCCAGTGCTCACTGTTTGGGGGGGAGGGTGATCGCAACAAAAGGCAAATAAAACATAAAATCAAAGGAAACAACTGCATCACCCTCTGCTGGCAAATGTACCAGCAGAGAGAGACCACCTTACTAAATGCTTTGTTTCTTTTTTTTTTCCATTTTAACATTTTTTTTTCAACTTTTAAACATTTTACTAAAATAGCAAATTCCCTTTTTCTCAACGCAGTAATACCCGACAGGGTGGGCTATATTGAGCTATACCAGACCTTCCAGGGCCTATAAGGCCCTCCACCTTTGGCGCTGGGCCTCATTTCACACCTGGGCAGTCCGGTAAAGCCCAGTACCACCCACCCTGTAGAGTATTATTGCTTGCTTAGCAGTCACCTCATCCTACAGACACAATTACCATAGAATATTCTGCAACCCTCCTGCCTGTTTTTTTGACAAATCTTAATTCACCTTGAAGCACATTTACATTTAAACAGGCTGCCCTGTGTCTCATTTGAATCGACATCCAACTTGTATGTCTGTCATGAAATTCAGCTATGTTTCCACAGACCTAATGAGGATAGTATAACTCTTGAAAACCAGTCTCAAAAACAATTTTGTTAGTCCAAAAATTATATCACCTGCAATGTGTGTTTTTTTTTATTTTACAACAAATAAATTGTATGCTGTGAGAAATCATGAGAACATACTGTACAATAGTTCACTGGGTCAGTAGAGATGTGCTATAATATTACTTACATTTAATGTATGCATACACATGTTTGATCATGACTTGAGAGTCTTGAAAACGACTTTCCACCCTCTTGTGAGGTGTCAGAAGAAGTCAGTTCTCAGGCTAATGGAAACTGAGGGGGCAGAGTTTTTTGCAAAGAATATATATTGGGAGGGCTTAAGCCTGTGGTTCGATGGGCGGGGCAACAAACGTCACTCCCCCATTGAGCTTAAAGCGTCATAACATCCTGGGCTTGACAGGATTCTTTTTCGCTGTTGGCTGCGGCTCCATAGGCTGTTCCTCCCTTTTCTGTCTGCACTTCCTGGATTGCGTGGTCGTTTGCATCTGGCTCTCCTTTTGACTCCTGTCTCCACTGTTTTTAGCTGTACTGGGGCCACTTTTCACATCGCACCACATTGGGCATTCTCTTCTCCTGCTAGGCTGCTGACTCGGCTTTCAGTCTTCCCTCTTGCATCTCCAGGTATGTTTCAGTACTCTTGTTTCCTCTTCTGTCTGGGCTTGCTTGTCCCTGCCATCCTGGTGGTTCGATAGGGTTACGAAAACCGTGAGGGGGGCTGCCGTTGTCCATGCTGGCACCTTTCGGTGATTGCCGTCCTATTCTGCTCTCTCAGTGCCCTGTGTTTCCACAGCTTCCGCATCTATCCCGCCCTTCCTTCCTCTGGTTCGTGGCCCCCATCATAGTCCTGCCCAGCTCCTCTGCTGGCTTTTCAGCCCTTTGGCTCCCTAGTCTGTCACCCCTGCCTCCTTTCATATCTCTGCCATTTCATCTCCTCCCTACATTGGCCTGATTCCTTGCCCGCTGGAGTCCCTGGTTCTGGCTTTGCTGTCAACATTCTGCTGGCATGTTTTGACTACGTGAGCTGCTGGTAACGACTCAGACTGCCTGCGGTGCTTGCCCAGTCCTCACTGCGCCTCCTTCCTCTTCCTTCCCTGTGTCCTTTCTTTCATTTCGGTCTACAGGCCCATCTGTTACACTCCATCGTGGGAGTTCCTTCGTTATCCTTATGCTGCTCTCTCTCTCATGATTTCTTGTACGTCACCTTCCTCATCTTCTCAGCTTTATTTCCTGATACTCCCCTATCTGACATAACCCGTCTCTCGTATTCTGCTTCTTGGGCTCAGTACACATTTATTGCGCGGTGCCTGCACTTATTATTCTGCATTTCATTTTAAGTGCCTGCCTTTTCTCTTGTCTTCGTGTGTGTGTGAGGGCTGCCTGTCTCTGTGGCCTTCTTTTACTTCCTGTTTATATTCCGGCTCCTGGGCTTCTGCATTCACTGTCTTCTTACTCATCTCTATCCTCCTAACTTACTATGCTCACCATGACGAAGAGAGTGAGTGGGGGGGAGAGAGAGAGAGACAGAGAGAGAGAGAGAGACAGATACAGATAGTGAGCCCTATTTAGGTTGTGTGTCTGACCGTAGCTCTCCGGACCAGTATACCTATTTGGTGCACAAGTCTAGTGCGTGTGGACATGCATAGTGCTATACAACCTTCTGTCAGTAGCTTTGAAGAGGTGAGGATAATGAATGAATTCTGTGAGAAGAAGGGCTAACTTCCTGAGGAGACAGGGGAAAGCTGGGCCACCATCTGCCTCCATTCAACAGCAGAACCTAACTAACTAACTAACGAGAAGAAAGCACTAACTCTAACTAATATTATGACCATTGGCACAGAGGAGAGGAAAAAACCCTTTTAGGAGGGAACCTCTGGGGATCCAAAGCCTAGGTTACCTTCCCTCCAGGCTGACAACATTTGATTTGAGGATGTATATCTTTAAAGAAAGGGTTCAGTAACTAGAGGAATATGAGTAGGGAAGATGATGATGGAATAGAGAATATCCCTAAAAGAAAGCACAGATCGAAGATGGAACATGAGGCTGCACACAGGTTGAATACGAACATGAGGCAACAATGAATAATGATGGCGATGATCACCGCAGGAGGTCGACAGGTCGATGAGGTAGCATAAGATCCGATAATAGGCATGATCGATTGAGTGAGGCGAGGAAGTAGACACTGAGGTCAATAAAGCATGATCACGCGATGTGAACAATTAGATCCTGTTGTTGTGGTCAATGAGTAGCATTAGAGTCAATGATGGAATGCTCAAGGGAACGATGAAACTAGATAAACATTGCTGAACCCAAGGAGGGTATGCTCGAGTAGGCAATGAGAGATAGTAGATCAGGGAGCAAGGATGGGAGGGAGTAAATCCGTGTATGAGTCAGAGCAGCAAGGGGTATCAAGATGTGCTCACAAGGATATTCCAGGTGTGCCGATGAGGAGACAAATAATACTGCAGACTGGCTTGATGGAGGGGTGCGCTTGATTGAGCAATGCAAGTGAGCAGACATTGGGGTTGAAGAGGCATGCTTGATTATACAATATAAATGATTAGACCCTGATGTTGTAGTTGATGAGGTAGTACAGAATTGAATGACAGGAATGTTAGAGTAGGTGATGTAAATTGATAAGCTTTGAGGTAATGCTGAGTGAATGATGACTGGATTTATGATCTCGATATTGCTGGAGTTATGAACTCTGCATATATGGCAGGATGGCCATGGTTGATAGGCATTATAGGAGTTTTGATAGGTATGCCCAAAAAGAAATATCCACAGTAAGCCACGAAGGGATTGAATCTTGAAGAGTCGGTATGGAAGCAGAAGAAGAGGAGATGGGAAGGAACAGAAAAACAACCTGAACAAAGGAATTGCGAAGCATTGGGGTGACTCGAACCATGCTGCTCCATGAAAGGAGGCAGAGTCCAAAGCCAAGAAGGTGGGACAAGAACCAAAGGGTATGCGAATCAGAAGGTAAGCACAGAACGGCGATCATGGGGAGACAAATCAGATGATGAGCAATGAGGAGGGAAGATAGGAGTGGAAGGAATCTACAAAGGCCAGAACTAGAATAAGCAATAGGCTGAGGAAGGTAACAGGAATGGATGAGGAACAAGGAGGGATCGATGTCATGAAAGCAGGCACTGGAAGTGAGGTGTGAAAGGACGAATGACGATAGGGAGGTCAATAGGGTAGCATAGGACCCAACCGATATGGGTTGAGAACTTCACAGGGGCTAGCTGGATGAGGCAGTGTATAATCCATGATAGAGGTGACCAGACAGAGCAAGGGAATTTAGCACAGACATGGCAGCGAACCATGCCAAGGCATACTGAGAGAGGGATTGAATTAGATGAACAGGTCAAGGCCCAGGTATCCAGAACTGAGGGGCCAAGAAGTTAAAAGAATCTCAGATGAAGGAATGCGATGATTGACAACATGGAGCAAGCAGACTCTGTGAAGGAGGAAGGCTTCGCAAAGGGGCGGGAGGGCAAGCTAGATGAGGTGGCATTGGGGGCCGGTTCAAAGGAAGGTCGGATGGAGGCAGCCATGGATGGCCCAAGGACATGAACGGCAGTGCAAACAAATAGATAAATCATGGCATGAGGAGATAGAAGCCATGACTGGATGGAATCTTGAATGGCAGAGTTTATCGAGAGTGCTGAGGAGAGGGAGCAGAATGAGGGCACTCTGAAGCAGGAGAGATCGATGGGGAAATTGAGGTAGGAAAGAACAAAGTTCAGAGGCAAATGAAGTAGATGAGCATGGGATGACCAAGTGGAAAGGCAGCTTAGGGAACCAGCGCCATATGAATTACTGGAGACATACAAATTACTAAACCTAGGAAAGAGAAGGGTGAGGAGAAATAAGATCAAAAAGGTCCGAAAACTACAAGGAATAGACAGGGCGAAGCATGCATACCTAGTGAAGCTGGTGAATGCAAGCAGAAGTACCGGGCAGATCCTCAAAGTTGGGGGGAAGATAAGGCTAAACATCAGAAGCACTAAGATATGCAGAGGGCAACAATCAGCCTGTGCAGCAGTCTACTAGGTGAGAGATTGGAAACTAGTAAGGGTTAGACTTTCAGCGCAGAAGTAGACAGATTCCCAAGGGAGACTAGCAGTGAGGATAACACAGAAGGATGCATCTGGAAGCATTAAATAGATAAACTGTGAAGTAAGGATGAGCGAACGATTGGAGTTAGACAAGAAGGATTCAATGAGAATGATGATTGCCGTAGGAGAGCAGTGGTTCAAATGAGCCAATCGAGGAAAAGAAGACTATAAATGAACATTAACGATGGTGGAGAGCAGCCAGCTGGCCCATAGGCAAAGGGCAAGGTATCAGGGACCATCACGTCCTTGACTGAATCTCGAATGGATCTGAGGTGGCACTGAGATGAGGTGGCATAGAAGCCATGATAGGCATGCCTAAAAAGAAATACCGAATGTAGGCACCCGATGGGAATTAGACCTTGATTGCGAGGTCAGTGAAGTAGCAAAGGATATAATAGGGATGTGAGCAATGAGGCTTCTTGAAAGGAGGCATACTCAGAAGCCAAGAAGGCAATTCTGGAACAAGAAGGTATGCGCATGAGAAGGGAAGGTCTAGTGGATAGTGTAGGACCCAGCCAGTATGGGAGGAGAACTGCAGCAGGGCCAGTTTGCCAAGAGACGAGGAGAGGGAGCAGAACAAGGGCACACTGAAGCATGAGTAGTTGATTTAGTGGAATAGACCGATAGGATGGAGGGAGGAGCAGGCCGAGTCAAGGTAGTAATGATCAGGGAAGGTATGGTGGAGAAAAGAAGGGAATTCTGGAAGGAATGATAGAGTGATGCCAAGATGGTAGGTACTGGAAAGCGAGGTATGAAAGGACGAAGGATGGTAGAAAAGTCAATAGGTTAGCATAGAACCCAGCCAATACAGGATGAGACCGCAGTAGGGTAAATCGGATGAGGTGGCATGAGATCCAGGATAGGGAATACTCAAAAGAAAATATCGAGAGCAGGCCAAAAGAATGAATGAATGCAAGCCAGACTAAAGCAGCAGAGGTTGACAACAGGACAAGGATAAAACCCAAAAGTCAAGAGCAGCCAAAGAGGAATGGTGGAAAGACTTTGTAGGCAAACAAGTGAAGATCACAGATTGGGCAGCGAAACACAAGAACCTGGTGGGGAAGCAGATCTGGAAGCATTGTCAAAACGGTACCATTGAGATGCCATAAGAGGTCATGGCAAGAGCAACGATACAGGGAAATGCAAGAGAGCTGGAAGTAGTCCAGGAGGAGCGAACAGAGGAATGGCATATGAAAAGTCCAAACAATGGGAACTAGGCAAGAGCCATGGAACCCCACAAAGCAGTAAAACATAATGGTGCTGGAGGATTAAATACCCCTCCCCCCAAAAAAAGGTAAAGGGATAAGAGGAAATCAAGCAGAAACAGACCTCAGAACATCATTCACAAATCTGGACTGTCGTGTACGGTATGGGCTGCACACCCATTGGCTGTAGCTCTGCACCAATGGGCGTGCAGCCCACTGGACAGTCAGTCGGCGGCAGGCGGCAGGCGGGTGGGATGCTGCCACTGCCGCGGGGAGCGGTGGAGGGGCTTCGTGGGTGGGGGACACTAGACACCAGGGGGATGTTTGGGGGGTTGTAATGTGACATTCTCTGCCCGCGATCGGGCTTTACGGTCCACTGACCACCAGGGAGATATTCGGTTGGGGATGACATTCTGCCTGCATCGGGCACTGGGGGTTCATACACGTCTGCCTGCGATCGACGGGCTGTGGGAGATATGTGGGCGGGGGTTCATGTAACTGTAATGCCCGCGATCGGGCTTTGGGAGATGGGGGGTTCATGTTACGTTATGACTGCGATCGGCCTGGTGGGGGGGCACAGGGACCGAGTTGGGGGCCAGCCAGGGGTGGCAGCTGCTGTGTTGCGCCCTGCAATACAGCAGCTCACCTGTGGGTGGCCCTCTACTTGATCCTTTTTTTTTTGGCTCAAGGTTGTGCAGGCGCAGGTTGGGGGTTGCGCATGCACAACTCTGCACAACCCGACTGAATATCGGGTTGCGCAGGTTATGCATGATTCCTCCACCTCCTGTTGAGCATGCATTCATTTGCATTGCTCTTTTGCGCAACCTGTTGTCAGTGGAGCAACTGCCTCCTGCTGAATATCGCAGAATGGCGCAATATAGGACTTGTGCATGCGCAACCCTGTTGCGCATGGAGCAACCCTTTTGAATATCTGGGCCTGTATCTCAAAAACTGTACAAGAAGCCATCACAAAACTTTCCAATACACGAGACTCTGGCAGCCTAACCATGCATGCCAAATTTCGGGCTATTTCATCAAAGAACGAAAAAGTTATTAAGGTGCAAGAAGCGGGGTTTAACATTAAACAGGCTATTCAACCCTTACTATAGGGCACAACCACACCCCTATAATGTATCATTATACGTGGAATACATAATGGGTTGCAGCGGGATAACTGATTTATCTCCACTAGTGAGTGTTAAGACCCATAACTTATGATTAGCGAAGCCATGAGTTAGTTATGAAGGTCTTCTCACTCATGTGTGAAGCAAACTATGTTATTCCACTGCAATATATTATGGACATGATTATATATTACATTTCTAATTATTTTTACATTACTGTTTTACCTTGTTTTAGCCTAAAACTGCCTTTTTTCAATGTAGATTGAGGAAGCACTCATGACCAATTGGAGCGTTCCCTTCCTTTGTGTGTGAGACACTTATTTTGTGAAGATTGTTTCATGTGCAGCTGCCTTGGAAATGGGCACATTTAGGGAATTTGTATTATTGATTGATCTAGAATTCTAGATCAATAATATATTAATACCACTGCATAGACCACTCTTAGATTATGAGAGTGGTCTCACTTTATCCTTAGGGTATCAGAACCACTCGCCTTCGGTTTGTGGTTCTCATACCCTACGAATGCATGTAAGACCATTCCTATAACCATAAAAAGTGGTCTGTGTAGTGGTATTAACATACATTGTAAACTCTCTATCTGATCCCTTGTTTGCTGTGTTCTGTTTACAGATTCTAAGTGGAAATAAAATGTTAAAAGTATGATAACTTGATCTAAATGTAAAAAACATGTGTTTTAAGTGAAAATAAATATTTATTCCCAGAAAACATGATTTATTTGCCAATATATTCACCACTGGTGTGTTGTATATAACAATACTGATTAAACAATAATATTAATAAACAATAATATTATAGGCAATACTAAATATGGCATTTGTTTAACTTTTACATTTTATCCTTAATACAGTATCATCTGTTTGTTTTAATATAATATTCAAATACATCACCTAATATTGCAGTAATAGGAAAAATAAAAAAATAGATTTTTCACCTGTTAAGTCAGTCTGGTTTCAACATTTTCAAGCAAACTGATGTTTATCCTTTAATATAGTTGCAGCTAAGAATCGCTTTTATTTCTCCTCACCTTTCTTAAATAGAAAAAAAATGCGTTACCATTCATGATAACAAGTCTGCTTCTGAAACACTCACTAAAACATCTGACACAGTCTGCATCAATCATACCTTTAAATCTCAGGGCACCTCTTGTATGTTGTTTCTAGTTTCTATTTATTACTTCTAGTCAGTCTGTATTAGGAGAAACTTTCAAATGCCCTGTAGATTAAAATCATTCATTTATTATGATTATATACTTTTTTTATTTGTAAAAGTAAGCACTTCTGCATTTTTATAACAGTAACAAAAAATCTCTGGCCTGCTTGTCAGTCTGCAGTTAACCACCATTCACCTGACCAGAGTTCTTAGTTTATAACCCTTTGAAAAATCAACAGAGCTTACTACATTTTGTACCGTGTAAAAACAAGGGGTTTTCTTAGCTTGATAGCTGCCCATTTCTGAGGCTAGAAGTTAACTTTTATGGCAACCTGTCAGAGCATTATGGTCTGCTTGCTCCGACTCCGTGGAATTACTTGCCTCTGCCTGATTTGGCATTTTATTTTTATTTATTCATTCATTCATTTATTTGTTAATGGTAGACCTAAAACCCACAGGTGTTTGACTTAGAAAGGAGGTTACAGGCTGCAATGAGCAATAAAACGCCTACAGGTAGTTATTGCACAGTATGTAGAGACAGGCTGTAGGGTCCTCATATTGGACTGAAAAGTTAATGCAGGAGGAGAAATCTGATTGAATGAAAATGGTTAAGAAAACATTATAGTCTTAGGGCTGTGATCATGTGATCAGACAGCCTAGCATTGTAATATAGCAATACAATATCAGATGAGACTTTAGGTCAAATCATGTTCACCCCACCCCATAGGGATGAATACCATAAATAAGTTTTGCAAACATACTGATTTACTGGGATTTCCCTACCCACTCTGCTACCCAGGGTAACAGGGAACCCTGATCTTCTTGGTAAGCAGAAATTTGTCCAAACTTTACAGTACCCTGAATGCTTGTAATGTCTTCATATTCACCATCTCTGTTGGTAGGACATGCCATAGGTTCATCATCCTCTTTTTCTCCCCATATACTGTACATTTTCCCACGGGACAGTGTGGGCAGACTCTATGCCCTGTCCCCACCTCCTCTCACCTGGCATCCGCCACACTGAACCACTGTGCCCAAGATCCCCCATGGATTTCCCCCTGTGGTGGGACTAGGAAGGGGAGGGCCATCCTTCCCCTACCCAGTGACACACATTCAGATGGGGCAAGGTGGTCGGTCGATGGTGTGGGGTGGAGGCAGGTAGTCAGGGCTTCATTTAGCCCACACTAACCCTGACTATTCCATTTTCATCCCATTTCCCCATGTTGGGGCACACACATAAGTGCGCATGTGTGGAGGCATGCGCAGGCTATGGTGTCCCACAGCTCTCCCTTCCACTGCCCTCCTAGACTCACACTATGGAGTGGCCTCCACAAGGTGGCAGTCATTTGGCATAGCATGCAGGTCCTAACCCCCCGAAAGGAGAGCCGCCATCGGGCACTCGATCCTTTCCCTACCCGGCTGACCACCAGCATTCCATGCTTGTACCCAAACATGGGTCGCATGCATGACAGGAGGTAAGATACTGAGAGTACCTCAGCCTTCCATGCCACTATGCCAGCTTGGTTCATCATCCTCTGGGAGAATAGGTGCCTTAAAATATGTACATCTGCTCTGATTCACCTAGACTCATCATCCACCCTCTCCAGCACTACCTTCTCCTCTGGCATACTCCCTCATGGATTACCCCCCATGATAAGGCTCTCAGGGCTGGCCAAGCCCCTCCAAAACACAATCCGGATAGTCTCAGAGGAGGAGGAGCCTGGTCAGAAGTGCGGAGCCTGCAGTGGACCAGAGTGCCACTATTTGCAGTTGGGGCTTACCACCTATTTTCTTGCTTGGGGTTGCAGAGCATGCAGTGATACATCGCATGTGCACACGGAGGCACACAAGTGCATATCAGCATCCAGATTAGAGTCCTCCCCTGTGTAGATGCATCTGCTGTGCTACCATCTGGCTTCTAAAGGGTGGAAGGCATGCAGTGGTGTGTCACATACCCCTTCACGAGAGGAGAACAGTCCATGGGATGTTTGATTCTCTCTCCCCTGAACAGTCCTCTGTACTCCCAGCCTATGGCCAAACCTGGGTCACTGGCATGGCAGGCAGTAGGGCTACTGCTGTGCCACCTGATCAGCCCAGATCAAACATCTTTATCTGTTCAATCTTGCTGACACCCTTGAGCATGCAGAGAACTGAGATCATGTCCCCTCTTGTCCTCTTTTTCCCAAGCAGGACATGTAAAAGGCCCCCAGTCTCTATTAATAGCTCTTGTCCCCAACCCCATATCATTTTGTTGGCCCTGCACTGCACCCTCTCTATCACCTCAATGTCCCTTTTAGTTTTCAGGAACCCAGAACTGCACACAGTATTGCAGATGGGGCCTGACCACGGCCTTGTAAATTGGCATGATTACTTCCCCCTGCCCTGCTGGTCATCCCACTTTTAATTCCACCCAGCATCATTTTAGCCATCTTAATATGAGCCATGTACTTCTTCTCATGCTTTAACCCCCTGTCTAATATGGCGCCCAGGTAATTTTCATCCTACAATGCAGCAAGAGGAGCACCCCACAATGTATAGATCCTGCCTCTGTTTTTTCTCCCCATATGTAGCTCCCTGCATTTAGCTACACTGAATCTGAGACTCTAGGAGTCTGACCAATTAGCCAGCTTGTTCTTGTCACTTTAAGTCTGTTCTCATCCTCAAGGGAGTTCACCACCCTGCGCAACGTAGTTTAATCGGTGAACCTAATCTGTCTGCTGGGGGTCCCAGCTTTCAGATCACCGATGAAAATATTGAACAGTGGTGGCCCCAACTCAGATCCCTTAGGGATGCCACTTAGTACTCAATTTCCACTCAGAGTAGTGCCCATCCACCAAAACCCTCCGCCATCTGCTCACAAGACAGTTAGCAATCCACCTTGTGGATCTATAACACACCGGGTGTACTTTGCACAGAAGTCTGCCTTGCACAACAGTGTCAAAGGTTTAGATGAAGCCAAGACAGACTGTGTCTACACGCCTCTCCTTGTTCACCACCATTGTCACCTCTTTGAAGAAGTTGAACAGGTTGGTGTGGCATGATCTACACCTTGTAAAACCTGTGAAGCCCCTGAAAAGCAGTTCAGTTGAAAGTCTCCTGACAGTTCTTTTAATTCTACAACTTATTTACCTAGGATAGGCCAGCTGAGAAGCAGCATCTCATTTACAGTAGGGGTCCTGCTTCTACCCATTTAAACAGCTGGGTGGGCTGGAGCAGAGAGGTTAAGTGACTTGCTCAATGTATCCACAGTATTTATATATTAATTTTGTAGTTATTGTGCAGTATGTGGAGAGAGGCTATAGAGTCCTTGAAGTGGGCTAAACCATTGATGCAGGAGGAACTGGACTGAGTTATAAGGCACTGAAGCATTACAATACTAGATCTATGATTAGAGTGCCTGTGACAGGCTGTCTGGAACTATGAACAATAAAATCTTTCAGGTAGTTGTTGCACAGTACATATAGAGAGATAGACCACAGAGACCTTGGATTTGGTTGCAGAGTTGTTGCAGGTGAACAACTGACTGGGTAAATGGGGTTACTGAACAGTACTATTGTGGCAGAGCTGTGGACACACAGCCTCTGATGTGCTGATTTGTTTGTCCTTGATGACGGTACCATGGGCCTCCTGTAGGTAGGTCTTGTAGCATGATAGGCAATTATGGTAGAGAAACTGAGTACCGATGAGACACAGATACATTCCACAGGAGTTCAGCTTGCAAACTAGCCAAAGCTATAGCTGCTGAGTCAGTTGGAATTCCATAAGATACAGATGATGAACACCACAGGTGAATGACCTATTGACCAGTTCACACTAAGGGTACAGAACTAACAGAAGGCTGCATGCTAGCATTTAGTAGCAAGCCACGTGTAGCAAATTCTGATGGAGAAAATCACAGCAGGCTTTTTTCATTTGAAGGTTGTTGTACGTAGTTAGCTGCCCTGTAGGTTAATCTGTTGCAGAAGCAGGAAGGTGGGAGAAGATCGTCAATGGGCAACTGCTGAAAAGATCAGGCACCAAACCGGCTGGAGCATATGTGCAATGCAGTGATCTAGCAATACAGGAATTAAGTTAGGCAGCGAATGTCACATCAAGTAAGATATGAGATGCAGTAACAAATTAGTTGATCACAGACTCCAGTTCATGTTTTATGAAGACAATTCCATGGTTACTAAACCATTTGTTCCCTATTTCTTGTCTTTCCAGATGCACAGTGTTTAGTAAGAAAAAGAAACTCACCTGTTGCAGTATAGCCAAAAAAGAAAGAAATCTACCTAAACCAAGCTTGTTAATGAAAAATGCCAGTTCCTGAGTCATATAAGATAATTGTGCAAAACCAGCTCTGTGGGAACACTCAGGACTGAATGAACTCAGAGATTCTAAAACTCGTTTTCTAGTTGCATTAGATGTGAAGTCAAGACTTGAAGGCGTTTCATGCTGCCGCATTTATGCTGGAATGTTGGAATGAACATGACAGAAGTACTAAACCAGTTTAACAGATTATGTTTTTCTAAGGGTTCAAATGCCTCCCTTTTCTGAGTTTATCCCCTCCAGATAGCTGCAGAAAGAGTGCTCAAGGGATTCAGGACCCTACAGATTAATAAGTTGCAGGGGCCAGATGGACTACTCCTCAAGGTGTTAATGGAAATGGTGTGAGTGTTGGCAGGCCCTCTAGCAGATCTCTACAACCACTCCCTGGAGTCAGAAAAGGTTCCTGTAGACTGGACTGTGGCAGACATTGCCCCTGCACAAAAGTGGAAACCAGGATAAGGTGGAAACTATAGAATAGTCAGTCTAATCTTACTAATGGGCAATCTATTGGGATCTATCATAAAGGAGGGTCTAGTAGAGTTCCAGGTAACAAATAGTCTACTGGAGAGAAGGCAACATAGATGTGTAGTAGGCAGATCCTGTCTGACAACCTGGAGTGACTTCTTTAACTGTGTGACAGAGGCTGCTGATAAAGGACAGGTGGTTGACATACTCAGTTCTGCACAGGAAATTAGTCAAAAAGTGGATAAGTAAACAAGCAGGCAGAGAACACAGAGGGTTATGGAAGATGAGGAGTACTCAGGAGAGAGAGAGAGAGAGGTCACAGGTGGAGTCCTATAGGGGTCAGTTCTTGGACTGCTTCTCTCTAAAGGGAAGGTGTCCTCAGCCTTTTATTCTGTTTACCTGTGTAGTTTGTAGGCATTAACAATAGCTGCCTCTTTTGCACCTTCCTAATTTCATCAGGATTTAAATGTAAATGAAGGTACCTAAGTCTGGTGTGAAAACTTGCTTGATTCAATTGTAAAGGTCATGACCCAGCTCATGCAAGGCATCCTGAAATATTATGATGTTTTAGAACTAAAGTCTGCAGTAGTTATACTGTATTAGTCAGTGATGTTGCTGTCCTCTGCAGTCCCTACAGTATTGTCTTGTGCTGCCCATGACACTTTTCAGGGTATAGTAAGTGCCTTGCTGTTTTCTGTATTTTAAAGAGGGCAGGAAATGAAATTCAATGTTTGAGCAATCCAGTATCTCCCATCATCTCTCACAATATAAATGTTTGTATTAGATGCTTTCCTATATTCAATTATTTTTCTATTATGGCTGGTTATGTAAAGTAAGCTGTGAGCTTTTCCAGTCAGCACAGTCATGAAGGGAGCAAGCTGTTTTACAGGGACATACTCATTTCTGTTTGGCCCCACATAGTGCTCTCGTGCTGTAAACTGAATTTACTCCCAGAGTTGTAGACAAATTCTACTTCACTGCATCTCTGTCTGTCATGTATATTGGAATAACTAAGTGTTGTTCAGTTATTGAAATTAAGAAACATAGGCATAGCATTATTTAGTATGTAACAGACTCTGCCCGGATCATTATATTTTTGCTTAGTTTTTGGTTTGTGTCTGTAGGAGCCCCCATTCTTGAGTCTTTCATAATCTTAAAGATGGTTTCTTGTCATCCTTATAGTAGACCATGTTTTTTACAATGACATTTCTTGAATGGGTAATTGTAACTTGTCCAGTCATAGCATACTGGGTTACAAGTAATGGAACTGATGGCGAGAGAGGTATCATATATTTTTTCAATCTTAATCCCTGCAGTGTAGCTGGAATAAACAGCCTTGGTGATGCAGCCTTCTCTATTAATTGTGAAATACCAGCTAGCAGACCTCGTAGTTTGCTGACCCATTTTGTAACTTTTTAAAAAAAAATGGATGTCTTTATACTGCATCTATTATGCACACCAGAACATAAAATTATTATTTTTTTTTGGGGGGGGGAGGGAGTTTAACTGGTGACAAAATAATACTGTTTATATACAGCAGCTTTAGTAAAATAACTGGATGCAAAAGTCAGACCCAAATCAAATGCATTCAAGTGACAACAGTAATACTTATAAGTCTCAAGAATGCTGTTATCCAGTCATAGGAAAAATATCGTAATCATATCCTATAACTGTGAGTCTTTCAAACTCATTTTAATGCACATGTTACATATATGTGAAGGTGCCGGTGCAGAAGGATAATACTATACTAGAAATAGAAAAATATGTATTCAAGAGTACGTGAAATTAAAATACTTGCATGTTCACTGCATCATTCAAAGCATTTTCTGAACTAGTTCATATATACGTGCATTTGCATGCACAATATGTTTTCCAAGCTGCAGCCCAGCCAGTCAGCTGATCAGAATTCTTACAACACACATTGCTCATACATCGTAAAGATAACTCCATCAAATGTGTATTTCCTTCCAGTTTCTGGCTGCTGCCCTAATAAAATGCAGGGAGTAGAATGAATAAATTATTATATCAGTGCCACATATACAGTACAAATACTATCTGTAATCAGTGTGGTGACACCATAAAGTAAGCTTTTTATTGCGATGTATGTAAATCGATATGTATATGCTGAACTGATAATTGCACAACTACCAATGTTTATTACCACTACAGCGTAAAACAACCCTGTTAAAATATTTTGCAACACAATGAGTTTTTGTTGCACGACTAGGATTCACCCTTATCTCAGAATACAAGTGAACAACCCCACATACTCCAACAGCAAGAATATACCCTGAAATGGAATTATACAAAGGGATTCATATTGCAGACTTGGGAGTAAGGTGTGAGATATAAATTGCTATCAGTTCACTTGCTATACTACAGCTGTTTTAAAATGTTACACAGACATATTGTAACCATTATTTCAAGCGGAAGATGCTCTGTATGTTGCCTCAGTCACAACAGTCTGCAGACAAATAGAAGACATAACCGAAACATTGTCTAAAGAAGAATCAAAATAGTGCGCAATTAGATTGTTCCACCAAACTCAGAATGGACATTGTTCTTAACTGTAGATATGTAAGCATGTGTCTGTGTCTTGCGTTGGTGGTGGGGCAATGGTTTGGAGAGGTGTCATCTATAAAAATTAACTGCATCTTAAGTAACAAAAATAAACAAATTCACACAAAATCTACTGATTGTTGAAAACCAACTCACATACAGTACATTAGTGTACACAAAACAGTAAGTGTCAGCTTTATTCTGACACAACAGGTATATACAAGAAACCATTCAGAATACAGAAAATCATTTGAATTTGCTGGTAGCAGCTGAGAATGATATAAGTGCAAAAAAACAACTTTCCAGTTTCAGATCAAGATAAGGAAATGTTTTCATTTTCAAATATGAAGCCCAAAGCAACAGAATAACACACTTAAAGGAAGATGAACCTAGCACACAAACTGTGATCAAAATATAATAAAGTCAAAATTAACAAGCTGAAGGCTCCCTTTATTTGCAGCAAGCTCCAGATAGGCAAGCAGGCATAACAAATCTCTGAGAATTAATGTGCCTGCTTGTCTGTCCCAAGCTAGCTGCAAATAAAGGAAAACTTCGGCTTCTTAATTTTGGCTTCATTTTATTACATTTGCTTGCACACACAGCACGCAAGAAACATATTGAGGTAGTAGAGCATTGCAGAGGTGTGGCAGTGTTGTGGCCACTCCAGTGGACACTTTAATGGGCACGTCCGTCGGCCACCAGTTAATGCTGAAGCTGCCAATGACGGCAGTTTCAGAGCGGGCACCACACTTGAAAGAAATCTGCTGCTGCAATCAGGGGCAGTGTCGTCATTGCAGCAGCAGTCCCCCCTCCTTCCCAACCAGTCACACAGCAGAACAACAAATTAGCTCCCTCCCACTGCTGCTGCTGCCCAGCCTGCACCCTCCGTGAAGTCTGCCGCTGCAGTAGGGCAGTTTCATCATTGCCATAGCAGTCCCTTTCCCTCCCAACCAGGTACACAGCAGGGCAACAAATTAGCTGCCTCCCACTACTGCTGCCCACCCCACACCCTTTGTTCTCCATCCCCTGCCGACATCGGAGTGCTCAATCCCCGTGTCAGCATGTATCCCCCTCCCACATTAATGTGGCACACTGGAAGCCCACCCAAGTGTGCCATAAAATACTTCTTTGCTGTTTCTGACACTGGAATACCCACTCCAGTTGTTGGATGCATGCCCCTCCATGCCCTTATATTCTCAACCAGCCTCAGGGTGTCCAATCCCTGAGTTGGCATTGATTCTCCCCCTTCAGTGCTCTGGTACACTGGGAGCCCACCCTGGAGTGCCAAAATCCATTTTGTTATATTTCACCTGTAAAAAAGCAAACAGTCCCATGACTTTTTTTTTAACCTGAAAAAAAAATGGTTCCTCATTGTTCCCAACGGCCCCCCTCCCCCAACCTGCACCCTCCCTCTGTGCACCTCACCTCCCTGCACCCCCCTCACCCATACTTACTTCCAGAAGTTGGGAACAGTGATTTTCTGTGGGCCAGAAACACATCTGCATTCTTCAAAGACCAACCGGGAACTGAAGAAATGATGGTAAGCTCTATAATGGCAGTGAATGGGGGGGCAATTTAGGTTGATAGTTCAGCCAGTTCTTTGAGTTTTGGTCCCAAATTTTCAACATGGAGTTCTTGGGACCCCACCTCATGAACACTGTCACTGTCACTTTGTTTCTTAGTCCCAAAAGGTGATTTTGTGTTCGCTGTGTGGAATCACCTTTGGGACCATGTAACAAAATGGCAGTGCCACTATTCATGGTGGGGTCCCAAAAACTTTCTGTTGCGCGCAGTGAAAAACTCAAAAATGACTACGTTATGAGAGTTTATTGCAGTTTCTACTCTCATAACTCCATCAATTCAATATTTTTCCTCCAAATTTCCAACATTGCCATTTTTCATATCCCTTATGAACAGTACAGCTGTCATTTTTCACATCCTTCCCAAAATGTGTTTTTGCACATGTGCTGCAGAATGGCGCAGTCACTGTGTCAAATCAACTTTTGGTACAGATTAATGAAATCACAGTGCCACTGTTCATGAGGGGAGGTTGCAAAAAGGTCATGTTGAAAATTTGGTGAAAACATTCCAAAAAATGACTGCGTTACGAGCGTGCATTGCACAGTTTCTACTCATGCTCATAACCTCTCCACTTTTTCATATTTTCACTCCAGATTTTCAACATTGCCATTTCTTCACACTTCCTCATGAACACTACAGCTGTCATTTTTTCACATCCTGCCCAAAATGTGTTTTCACACCTGTGGCGCCAAATGGCACACTTGCTGTGTGAAATCACCTTTTGAGTTTGAGTAACGAAATGATACTACAACTGTTCATGAGGTGGGGTCCCAAAAAGCCCATGTTGAAAATTTGGAGCAAAAATACCAACAAGTGCCTGAGCATTAGGGTTTCCAACCATAACGGCTACCCTGTACAGATTGACAGGCATCGGGGGTGTGACTTGGGGTTGTCGGACGTAATTCTCACCCCATTCCACCCCCACTCTCACCTCCACCTCCACCCTGCAGCCACTGACAGGCATCGAGGTGTGCCTTGGGGTCATCAGCCCTAACGTTCACCCCATTCTCCTATACTGCACCCATCTCAGCTTATTTCCTTATGGAATGGGATGGCGTGAGGGCCTGAAAGACCTCAAGGCACACTCGACACCTGTCGATGTCTACTGAGGTGGAGAGGTGAATGTCATAAAGTGTTATGGCGGTGACCCAAAGGCACCCCCCAAAGCCTATCAGTTTCTGCAGGGTGGGGGTGGGGTTGATGCTACTTCAATACTTCACTGCCATTCCTATTATGCATCTCTCTAACTCCTGCAGTACCAATGCCAATACCAGCAAGCAAACATTCAGCACTGACAAATGCTTGTTTTTTTCAGAGTTTGTATGTGAGGTTTGTCTTCCTTTATGTAACTTCAATACTAACACACCATTGGACTTTTGAGCTGCCTTGTTTTTCAGTCTAATTACAAGGCTATGCCTGTAGTTCCATGGGTGGAACAGCAAACCACTCCCCCAGTCAGGCTTTAAAAGGCCACTCCTTCTGGATAGTCCAGGATCATTTTTTTGTTGTGGCCAGAGGCCTCGTCAGTCACTCTCTCGCCTGCTTTCCCCTGTTTCTGTTGTTCCTCATTCCCTCTCCTTCTCCAGCCACCCTTGCTGCACTTTCTCCCCCTGTCTCTGTTCTTCCTCTTTCCCCTCGGCCCTCCCATGTTTCACCCTCACTCCTGTCCTTCTCCTTCTCTTACCCAACCACTTTCTGGTGCTTTGCCACCACTGACTTACCTTTTGCTGGGAGTCCAGCACCGCCACCCCCCCCCCAATTTTCTCTCCTTTGTTTGTCGCTGAGCTGATTTTGCCATGCTTTTTCTGTGTGCATTTCTCCCTGCATTTCCACTGGTTAGACACACTCAGTAACAGACCTCTGCATGCCACCTTCCTCTGCTACTACTGTGCAGAGCCTGCACTGCACTGCACCCATCCTACCAAAGGCCCCTGACTCTTCCTGCTGCACCAGTGATTCCTCTGGGGCTATTTTTGCCACCCAGAGTGCCATCTCTGTTTTCCCCCCTCCTACCTGCTCATTGCTTTTTGGGGTTCCTGCCATCTGCCTGTGCTTTTGCAACTCGCCTCATTATTTTCCTGGTCCTCAGTTCAGAGCCCCTCGGATTCTGCCAGCATTTTCATTCCTGTTCGATTCAGTTTCATATGGCTGTTAGCCTTGTTTCACTTGCTGGTTTTCACTCTGGCTATGATCCCTGGTATTGCCCGACCTCTCCTCGTCAGCTCATGCCACCGATACTACTCCATTCCTTCTTCTAGCATGGGCATTCTCATATCCTCCTTCCTCATATTTCAGCATCCATTTTATTGTTCCACATCTGCAGGACCTCAGTAAATTCCTCAGCAGGTTCCATGGATCTCCCCTTGTGTGTCGCTACATCTGGGTTCAGGAGTACTTGGTGCTCCAAGAGCTGGCTTCACAGATCTGCTACCCTGGACTCTGGTGCCCACCATATCATCAGCTGTTCTGTGTATTTGCCTTCACTCCTAGTCTGCTGTCTACAGAGGCCAGTGTTGCCTCCTTTCACTTTCCCTTCCCCTTTTATTCACTTTTGGTGTCCCGGTGCCTAGTTGTGGCTCTGTGTTTTTCCTGCGGTGGGTGACTGCTGAGTCATAGTGAGCACCATGGCTCCAGGTAGCCAGCCTTCTACCTTCTTTTCCACTTGTACCGATACCTCCATTTTCTTGACCCTCACCATACCTGCCTTCTCCTCCTCACCGTCATTCAGCTTGTATCACCCTCCTCTCTATGTCAGACTCCATTTGTCTCCAACCTCATCCTTTCTATACTGACTTTACTGTTCCTCCTACCTACCCAGCCTTCAAGGATTTCCTCCACTACCATTTCTCGTATATTCATTCTCAGATCCCCACTTATCCATTCTGACTTCATAGCTCCTACCTCACTACTCCTGGTACTTTGTACCTCACCTATTGGCTGTGGGCTTTACCCAGCCATTCTCTTCTTCCTTCATGCAGTTGGACCCACTCCTAATTTAGCTTCTCAATGGACCCAGTTGGCTTGTGCTCCTCTGATTACTAATCACAATCAGCCTCCTCAAGACCCATGTCAGGGTCTCCTTCGCTCAGTCCGACCTTTTTAGGTCTACTCATTCACATTGACTAATTGAGCATATCCCTCATATGGGTCCTATGCTATCTTGACTCGACCTACTCTCCCCTTGGAGCTGTGTTTCTGTTTCCATTGCTCCATGGCTCGGGGCTAGCCTGTAGCCAACAGTCTCACTCTGCACCCACGAAGTCCGCATCTAGAGCATGCGAAGCTTGGAGCGGGGTCCTTCTCCTTGGCCAATAGTGAGAATGTCTTCCCTCCAGGTGGACCTCCAGTCATCCCTCATTTCGGCAACATCTCTGGATGTATAATTTATGACTTCAAGCCACAAGGGGTGGGGCTGTCATCAGCAGGGCCACTTTGGCTGCCCGAGCAGGTTTGGAGGCACCCTTTATGCTGTTCTCCATCTCACCACCTCTGGTTCATCTGGTCTGTTTCATAGGCTCATGTAGGCTGGCTGAGTGCCTCAACAGTAATTTCTTTCCTCCTTTGCTTTTGGGCACCTAGTTGCAGAGACATTGTTTGCAACCCTCAAAAGCATTCCTTGTTAGAAGGATAAAGTGAGAGCTTCCTCCGAATTGGAATCTTTTCCTCTTCCCTCAATCTTGACTCTAAATTGCAATAGCTGAGCCGTCACTAACCAAAACATCCTTCAGAATGGAGGGAAGGTGACCTAGGCCTTGAATCCTCAGAGGTTTCCTCCTGAAAGGGTTTTTTTTTCCTCTCCTCCATGCCGATGGTCATAATATTAGATAGGGTTAGTGCTTTCATAGGTTCCGCTGTTGGATGGAGTCAGATGGTGGCCCTGGCTGCTCCCTCTCTCCTTAGGAAGTTCTGCCCTTCTGCCTTGTGTCAGCTTTCACTCCACTAATTATTCCTCATTGTCTCCTGACCCTTTCCTGTCCTCCCCATCTACACCCATCAACCTCCATTCCTGTCCTTGACATCATTCTGCCTCCTCACATTCCTCGATGCTCAACACCCTTTTGGGTACTCTTCTTGGGCTTCTTCCTAAGCTAGCTTTAGCCAAGGGAATCATTCCTGTGGCACCTATAGGGGTGGAACCCTTATCTAGGGTTCCTTGTCATTGTACCCCTACAGGGTGGTATATCCCATGGATGGAGAGGCGAACAGCCACAATGTATCTTAGTCGCATAAGCATACATCATACCAGGTTGCATAAGCACATTGAACAATACTGTTAAAAGTAAATACGGCCCATGCTTTGTTTTCAGGCAGATGTCAACAAATGGAAAGCACCGACAGGTATATCATATGATGATCTGCATGCATTCTGGCGATCTTGTGTCTAGTGTAGAATGCTGAGGACCGCTACTCGTGGTAGTGTGTATTTTAAATTTCAATGGCAAAAAATAAACACAGGAAACAATTCATTGGTGTAAACTTAATTTTATTATTCATCATAGCATATGCACACAGTGTAATATACCATAGGTACATGTAATTCCTGGCCCCTTTAGCTTGCATCTGAGTTAGAAAAGAATGCTTTAGAGAACACATGAACTTCACAAGACATGTAACAGATCTGACTAAGAGTATGACTTCTGCTCACTTGTGCAGACACACATTATTAACTCTCATGATGCCATGCACGAGTGAAGACATATCCTTTGCAAATGGATCAAACAGGTTTTTACACCAGGGCAGAACAGAGTGAAGCAACCTCATTTGGTAACAGAATTCCATGGTCCCAGTCCTTGGGGTCACTCCAGTCATCACATTCTCCAAACTTATACTGGAACCCAAACTGCCTTTTTCCCAGCTGCTATGAATTTGTGTAGTGGGAAAAAACAGAAAGGTGTTAGATACCTGTTGTCCAGGCATCTGCTGCAAAAACCTTAATATTAGTACTGAAACATTTATCGGACTCCTCTCCAAATAATCCTTTTTAATAATTTTAGTAGCTGCTTGGGACATAGAAGCAAATCCCGGTCCTTGTCCCACCAATTCTCGAATCACATCCCCTTCTGATCCAGCCTGGTCACAGCCCAAGGAATCAATTTTCAAAAGTTGATGCAGGGCTTGCATCAAAGCCATTTTTTGGTGCAGCTGTGCCAAACTCCTTTGCCGCAACTGCACCTAATTTTCTATTGTTGGGCACAGTTGTGACAATTTCTTGAGTTTGGGGCAACTTGCACCAAAGGTTTAGTGCAAGCCCTGTAAAAAGGGTCCCCCAAATGGCACAAGTTAGACCAGGGAAAAGCTGGTCTAATTTGCAGCATTTCCCTTGACATGGGTGCCTCTGCCACTGCAAGCAGCCGGGTGGGCCCCTTCTGTCCGCCGGCTGCCTTCTTCGCTGTACTGCCCGTCAATCACCAGACCAAAGCTTCACCCTTGACATGGGTGCCTCTGCTGCTGGAAGCAGCCGGGTAGACCCCTTCTGTCCGCTGGCTGCCTTCCTCGCTGTACTGCCCACAGATCACCAGACCGAAGGAATGCTGCAGAAACTTGACTGTCCAGAACCATTGACTCTGCCTGCTGATGGGCTGCTGCAGTTCTTTAATTCTTTGCTACTGCTAATTCTTCTGGACCTTAAGCTAATGTTACATGCTGATTGTGGTACTTGTTAAGTCTCTTCAAACTGTCCTGTAAATCCTAACTTAAATGCAAAACTAAGCCTGTTTACAGCAATTTTGCACTCCAAGGGTAGTCTGAAGTGCAAGTTCATTTAGGCTGAAGGTTTGTAGATTGTAAAATATTACATCTCTCTTTGTTTTAAGGTACAGTGGTAAGCTACCCTGGATCAGAAACTAAGTTTAAAGTGGTACAGTTTTTTCTGTTTAGACCAGATTCCATTTGGGTCACAGTTATAAGCTTTGCCCTGCAAATAATCTAATTTCTCTTTCACTTTCTGTCCTTCTGTCTCCTTGCTGCTTGAACTTTTGCACCCACCCATTCATCCCCCACCTCCAGCCTTTATTAAATACTCTCCGTCCCCCCTCGGCACCACCTCTAGCAATGTTCATCCTCCCTTCTCACTAATATTGCAACTCCTCTTAAAGATACAGAGTACAGCTATTAGGCCTAACACGTGTCCTGTCTTCCCTTTAAAGACATCTTCCTATTTTCGCCAACTGCTTGCCTATCAGCTTTGCTTAGCACCTGCTCTGCTATCTACTGTACAGTTCCATACCTTAGCTTCCTCCCTTGCTACCCTCAACATAGCCCCAATAATTTTCAAGTTACCTTGGTACCCCCTGCCCTAGTTAAAACGTCCTATTTTAACCTACGTTCTGTATCTTAAACTAGATCCACTGCCCCGATCGGGTTCCCAGCGAGCGGCCACGGCTAATCCTGCCAGCCAACTAGACCTCCATCCTCCTGACGACCAGGACACCTTTAAATCCGGTTAAGTGTCCTGGCTGCTCCGGGGTAGCACTGTGCGCGTTTGATAGGCTGCCACCTGCTGTCACCCTCCTCTAATTGGACTGCTGCTCTCTGCTCGGCCACTGTTTGGCCCTGCCTTTTCTCTGTCAGATTATCAGTCTCTGGGCTTCAGTGCCCTCTGCCTTGCATTGACTTTTGCCGAACATTACTACTATCTATCTAGTCTCCCATTGGTTCCTTATAAAATTCCGCCACTAGGGGTGCCTTCTAACATATCTTGAAAAAGTCTTCATTTCCTCGCTGTAATCTTTACCACAAGTAGAGCCTCTGGCTGGTTTGCTTTCCTAATTAACCTTTGCAGGGCTTTACTTTCTGCTTTTCTGATCCACCTCTTCTAAATAAATGCTACGCTAGCAGGAAACACTTTGTTGTTTTTGCTCTATTTCTAATTTTGGCCAAGAGTCAAAACGGTGTAACACGGTCACACTTGGCAGTCTTAATTTTACACACACTGGCTGGGATATTCAGAAGGGTTGCGCATGGCGCAACACAGTTGTGCCATGCGCAACCCACTGATGCGCCCCGGTGCGCTATTCAAATGGGGATTGAGCCTGGTACAAATCCTGATGCGCTGGAGTGCATCAGTAATGTATCTTGTTGCGCAGGAGTGTGCCCTATGCATACTCCACACATCCTGATATTCAGCCGGATGTGCTGAGCCCATGCTCACGCAACCCCTACTTGCGCTGCACACAGGTGAGCCAAAAAAGGGCAACAGCTGGCCACCCACAGGTGAGCTGCCACATTGCAGGGGACAACACGGCAGCTGCCACGCTGGGTGGCCACCAGCTCAGGCTGCACCATCATGGCGGCGCCCCCCATTGGCTAACGCTGTTGATCACTGGGTGTACAGCTCCTACCGTGACGTGTCAGTCAAAGGGCGGCGGGCGGCAGCGGGTGGGAGCTGCTGCTGACCGGGGAAACGGGGTGGTGGGGCTCAGTGGCAGGTGGGAGGAGGGTACCGCTAGACCACCAGGGTTGGATTGGTGTGGCATTAGTTTTTTACTGACACCCGCGATTGACTGTGAGCGGTCCACTGGGCCACCAGGGATATTGGACACATTCTGTTACAACATATGCCCTGACAGCAAGTAGAGGTCCACTGACCACCAGGGACATTGACTGTTTTAACATGTACACATGCCCCAACAGTCGTTAGCTGGGGTACTTTTGCTGCATGTGCAGGGGGTGTCAGTCCCCGACGGCTGCAGCCTGGCAGGGCACCAGGCGAAAGTTGCCGGGGATCAGCGCACCTGCATGCAAATGGCTCCATTTGTGCCTTGCATACATTATGGCCCCATTTGCATGTGCACTTTTGAAAATCATGTTGTTGCGCCCAGCACAACAGAACTTGTGCTAGCGCATCCCCCTGCTCCACTCTGGCCACTTGCACTGGTTCAGTGCCACTGCGCCATGTGCACTGCATGTGGCCAGGGTGTGATATTTAACGCTGCTGTGCCATGGCGCAGCTCCGTTGAATATTGCCCTGTCAATGCCCCTGCGCAGCCAAGTTGTGCTGCGTCCAGGCTTGCGCCATAGCCTGGCGCAGTCTGAATATCCAGGCCACTATCTCTTTATCCCAGAGAGCTAATCCTCTGTCTCAGTATACCACTAGCCTTCCTACCCAAGTCAAATAGTGACACTATGGTGAAGTATAGTCTGCTATGGGCACTCCTGTCATTTCTTTTTTTACTCAGCCTGGATACTGCCACATGGGCTCTCCCATGTAAGCAAATGTCAAAAGACTCCGCAGAGGCCTACCACAACTGTAGTTTCACTAACTTGATTGTGCAGACAAAGCCTGATCTTCAACCTAATCCTATCCTCCTTGTTAGAGGCAGCATCTATTACCCTCTATATGCCAGGAGGAAGCTGCCACAGAGATGTGCTTTCACCCTAACCTGCCACTGCGCAAGGCTCTGGTTCCTAGCTATGATCATTATTCTGCTATCTGGGGATGTCAAACTAAATCCAGGTCCACCTACCTGTTTCTTTTCCCCAACTGAGTTATCTGGCATGTCCAAGAAAGGGTTAATTGCCCATATCAATATCAGACGTCTTACCCGGTCACCACGCGGAACTCGAGGCCTGGGTGAAACTCTACAATCCTGATGTACTCTGTCTCACAGAAACTTGGCTAAAACCCGGTATACCTGATGATGTATGCTCCTTGCCTAACTATTCCCTGTTCCGGTGGGATAGATCCTCGCCCAAGCGTGGAGGTGGAGTTGCCCTGTTCTTCAAAAACCACCTCAACATCTCTATTGTCCCGGCATCTGCCTCTCCCGCAGTGTGCTGATTTATACAGGCAACTATTGTATTGGGGGAAAAGAAGCTTCATATTATCTGTGCCTATAATCCCCCTGCTGGGGACATAGTAGGTCTTCAAGAACTCCTTGACATCACCTCCCAGACTATAAATTATAATGAGGCTGTCCTCCTAGATGATCTTAAACTCAGTTGGTTAGGGGTCAGCTCAAATCTCCTTGCAATCACTCATGCTTAGTTATAATTTTCACCAGATGATCTCTGAAGCAACTAGAGCCACATCATCCCATCAAATGGGTACACTCCTAGACTGAGTGATGGTTAACCGTATGGAACATGTGTCGAAAGCAGCAATCCTTGCGGATGCACTAACAGACCACTCACCCACTTTTTGTATCCTATCTATGGTTGCGCCTCCATCTCCTCCATCAAAACTAATCATGTTTACAAATCTAGCCCATATTGACCAGGGTGCATTTCTCTATGATGTCTCCAATATCAATTGGACAGGTATCTATCAAACAAAGGATGAGGAGGTTGCTCTACAGATATTCATAAATTCATTTCTTGCCATTCAATGTAAACGTACCCCCAAGATTACTAGGAGGGTCAGAGGAAAACAGACAAGGTGGATACGTAAAGACCTCCTTGCTAATCTGTGCCGGAGGGACAAGCTCTGGATTTGTTACAAACAAACTCGCCTACAGTCAGACCTTAGTGTCTATCGTGAACTAAGGAACAGATGTAAGAGACAAGTTAGAGCTGCTAAAAGCAGCTACTGCAGGGATCTTCTTAAAAGCTCAGCCTGTGACCCGAGGAAATTCTGGGCCCATGTCAAAACATTTCTGGGTACCTCGCAGTCGGTCACTCCTGATGAAATGATCATAAATGGGGCACATTGTAATGACCCTAGGACCATCTCAAACAGTTTTAACAATCTTTTCTCTGATCTGTCACACTAGACCTTGGCTTTACAACCAAGTGGATCACACTCCAATCTACCTACCAAGCTACCATCAGATAATCAGACTGCCCTATCGTATGATGCTCTCCAGCTCCACCATTCTATTTCATGGCTATATCAAGAGCGGAAGTTCTGAAATTACTGAGATCCATATCTGCCAATACCAGCTCTGGTTCTGACTTATTGGAACCTCGTCTCCTTAAGCTGGCTGCTCCACTCATTGCCACTCTGATTGCCAGAATCTACACTTTATCCCTTATCTATAGCACCATGCCGGACCTATGGAAATCTGCAAGTGTAACACCTGTTTTTAAAAAAGGTGACCAAAAGGACATGGCCAATTGCAGACCTGTTGCAATTCTCTCTGTCCTTAGCAAGATCCTAGAGAAAACAGTTGCATCACAGACCACTGACTACCTTACACGCTACAATCTCCTCTTGAACACCCAGCATGGTTTCAGAAAAGGACATTGCACCACCATGGCTCTTCTTTAACTAACTACTGATATTCTGTCCAACATGGATTCTGGAAAACTCACAGGTGCCATCTTCATTGACCTCACTAAGGCTTTTGACCTTGTAGACCATCCCCTGCTTCTCTCCACTCTCCATAAATTCCATTTCTCTACCCCTATTGTGGACTGGTTCTGTAGCTACCTGTCAAACAGGTCGCAAGCTGTCAAATTTAACTCCTCCCTGTCCAACACATCTACTATCAACCTTGTAGGGTCCCCAGGGCTCTATCCTTGGGCCCTTCTGTTCTCAATTTTTATCAACAATGCAGCTGAGGTCCTGAATCCTGCTCGGCTATTCTCTATGCTGATGACCTGATCATCTATACTAGTTCTGCTAGTATTGCCTGCATAAACACATCACTTACTGCAGACTTCAATAAGCTCTTAGACTGGGTACTAGACCGTAAGCATGTACTAAATGAAAAAAAATGAAAGTCATGCTCCTAGGTTCCGCACTGAAGATAAAAGCCTGTTCTAGCTTACTGGAGGTTCTTCACCCAGGAGGAATTCCACTTGAAAATGTTACTTCCTACAAGTACCTTTCGATCTTGCTGTCCTAGTCTCTGGATTTTAATCTTCACATTCATTCTTTGTGCAAAGCTGTAAACTCAAAACTGGGAGTAGCTTACAAAATGAGCTACATGCTTACACCTTCAGAGAAATTAGCAATTGCCTGATGTATTCTGCTCCCCACCCTTATTTATGGTGCCTCTATTGTTACCTCTGCCCATAAAACCTCCCTACTAAAATGGGACATAACTTATAACAATATATGACAATTTGCCTCTTCGTCACCTCGACTCAAACATCACTGCCTTCTTTATAAGTATCTGAATTGGCTCTCGCCCTCTGCCAGTAGACAATACTACCTTGGATCACTAATGGACTCAATTATCTGGGGAAAAAAATCATCCTAGCTGGCGGCGTTGCTGGTCCCTCAGCCATCCTACCATGGCCTACGATCAGCTGACAAATCCTTGTTCTATGTTCCAAGATGTCGAATGACTAAAGGCACAGGGGCCTTCCAATTCTCTGCTCCCAGGCTATGGAATGCTCTTCCACGCAACCTCCAGCTGTCTCAGTCTCACTTTGGATTAAAAATGAATATCATCGTTATCTATCCTTAGCTGATGCTTGTACATGCTTTGACCCAACCTGAAGCTCCTGAGACTGACCAATAATGTCACCCCTGCTCTAATCCAGCTCCAAGACTGACTCCTCTTCCCTTCCCCATATTTGTCCTTCTCTTTGTAAATAACTTCTTGACTACTAGCTCTCTTCCTTCTCGAACCTTGTTGCTGACCATCCACTGTTGTTTTGCCAATTACCACCCTTGACCATCCCTCTGTCAGTCTTTTTTGTTATGTTTGAACATTCCTCACTTTTCTTTCTATATAACCTTACTTTCTTATTAACCCTTTCACTTCACAGGTCAGGACTGTGGTTTCTGCATTTATTATATATCTTACTGCCATTATTTGTATAATGCTTGCCATTATTTTTTGTTGTTTCTTCTCATTGTATTTTTGTAGCACTGCTGTACTGTTCCTCTATTTGTATTACTGTACCCATGTTGCTGTTGTTCCACTGTTCTCTTTTTGTTGTACTCTCCTGGGTCGTGCCTGAAAATATTCATTTTATGGCTAGTGCACCTACCCAGTTAACAAAAACTAAATAAATAAATACAATCCTGATCTCCGGCTGGGAGAATGCTACAAGCCTGGTGCACCAAATGATCGGTGTGCCAGGGGCTTGCAGCATTCTCAGGGTTTTAAAAATCAAGCCCCCAAGACTCAAATTGACTCAAATGAACGTCAACAGTTTAAGGTCAAAAATTTCTGAGCTCAAATCATGAGTGAATTTATAATCCCCTGATATCCTTGCCATCTCCAAAACCTGGTTGAAACCCTCTGTTCTGATGAATGAAACAGATAACCCTAGTTCTATAGGAAAGACTGAACTGGAAAAAAAGGAGGGAAAGTCATCCTCTGTGAAAGGAACACCCTCTGCACTACCAAAGTCTCTCTACCCCACCACTGACCTTTCTTATGAATGTGTCCTAATTAAAAGTAATCCTAGGTAAAACTGAACCCCTATACCGTATGTAGGCAGCAACTACAGCTCCCCCACAGTCACCAACCTGGCCCTGGTTGAGCTCCTGGGTTGCATATGAGAGTTTTTCCTTGCTGAGCTTATCCGTCTAGCAGACTTTAACCTTAACTGGATAGAAAAATGCCCATGTACATTTAAAAATGCATTCAGACCCTACTGGCTGTGACCTTTATGGGCTTTATTTCTGTTTACTGCCGGACTCCTTCTGTTTAATCTTCGTGGAGCGGCTATATGTTATAGTGCTTTTCTTTCAGTGGCACCACTCTCCTTTGCATATAGTTGAGACTGCTGCTGTTAGACCTTTCATGGGTGGTTGGGATACAGGACTGTTTGGGTGGATCAGTGAATGAGTTGGACAGTTATCGTCCTACTTCTCTCTTACCTGTTTTGGGAAAAATGCTTGAAAAAATTGTGAATCATCAAATGGTGGAGTTCCTTGACTCCGCGGACCTCCAATCCCCAGTGCAGCATGGCTTTCGTAAACATCATGGTGCAGGTACGGCCTTGGCCAGATTCACAGATTATGTTGGTAGAGCACTGGATAGTGGTAAGCTTGTTGGAGCTGTGTTTGTGGATCAGTCCAGGGCCTTTGACTTGATAGACCACTGCTTGCTGCTTCAGGGGTTGGAAGACCTCGGAGTCAGGGGCTCCCTATTGGGATGGTTTGGCAGTTATTTAACTGAGCATCCATTGCAAGTTAGCTATCAGGGAGTCCAGTCTAGAAGTAAAATGATGACAGTGGGGGTACCCCAGGGCTGTATCCTGGGGCCCCTCATTTTTTCTGTATTTATAGATAATCTTCCAAATTATTTGGTATCCACTGAGGTTTTGATGTGCGTGGATGATATTATTCTTTATATTAGTTTATCATCAGAGAATGAAATAAAATTAAATTTGACCTCTAGCTTTCAGGCACTAGACATGTGGTTACATTCTCATTGCTTTATTTTAAGTACAAAGAAGACAAAGAGTATGCTTTTTGGATCTAAGTATAGGTTAAATAGATGCAATTCTTTGGAGATTGTAAGTTGTGAGGGTGTTGTTTTGGAGCAGGTTTTTCAATTCAGGTATTTAGGATTCATTCTGGATCCTTGTTTATCTTATTCATTACATATTAAAACCATCTGTAGAAATATAAATCAAAAGTTGGGGTTCCTGTTTAAACTGCGTGATTTATTGTCTAGGGAAGCCAGATTTGCAATAAGACAAAGTGTACTGTTGTCAATTTTGAATTATATCCCTTCTTTGTGTGAATTTGGCCAAGTCTGATGTTTCATTGTTAACAACATTTCATGCTATATCTAGGTTTGTACTAAAGCTCCCATATAGAACACATCATTGTGACATATATTTAGCAACATCTTGGCTTCCCCATCTCTATATTCTCAATATAGGTTAAGCTGTTTAGTCTATAATATTCTTCATTTGGGTACAGTTTCTCCTTTGTCTTCATTATTAAATATTAAGATATCTAATAGGAATTTACGATCTAATGCTTCTGTCTTGTTAACTATTCCAAAAACAAAATCTAGATTAGGTCAGCAGGCATTTTCTAACTATGCTCCAGTACATTGGTATAAGCTCCCATGCACTTTACAACATATTGCTGGAAAACATGCTTTTAAGGCATCAGTGAGACAATATTTTTTTAAGTTTAGTGGTGTGTAACTATTACTAATTTATTGTCTGTATGTCATTATGTTATATTTCTATGATTGCATTGTATTGTGTATTACATCTTTACTGTAACATAGATTATGCTCCCGGGTTGCATTTGAAAAATGGCCTTGGCTCATATTGTTTACCCAAAAAACAAAAGTTTAAATAAAAAAAAAATAAATAAATAATAATGGCCCTTCTACAATGCCCACTTTAGGTTCAGTGCTGTCAGACTTCTATACATCACATTTTGGACTTGCCCTCCTTCTCTTATAGTGTTATTGTCATGGGATATTGTGGGACCTCTCACCTGTGCTCAGGCTAACAGGGACCATTAGTGGGAAGCACTCACTTCAGATTCCAGGTTTTGTTTTTTTGTCCTGGGGATAACTTTTCAATTTTACCTTTTTGTTTTTATTTTGCTGGGGTTGTTACATTATATAATGCTTGTCTACTTTGTAATGCTTGAGGAGGGGACAGGGACTTTTAAAGTAATGGGATACTTGCTTATAATGTGGTATTGTTATTGGGGCCCTTCCTAGGCACCTTATTGCCCTGGCTACCTTGTCAGTATTTATTGGTTTGTTCCACTTTCAGCCCTGGTATTGCTCTGCTGTGGACTGTTTCTTAGCTGGTCCTTATACTTCTTTTTACATCTCTTAGTCTCTTTTTGCAGATGGGCTCTGGCACTTCCCTTGGTCAGAGCTGGGGGTGGGCTTTTTGCCCATCTTGTTCCTATCTGTTATATTATTCTTTGGGTACCAGGTCATCAGGATGGGGTAGTGGTGGTGGTGAGACCCAGATGCTTCATTTTCAGAGGCAGGTGCGGTGAGGGGGGGGGTAACTGGATAATTTAGATACCCCACCATCATTGTGTGTCCTCTGGTTCAGGGGTTCTTCTTTCTTCCAAAGGGAACCTTGGTTGTTCCCGTAGGTTTCTTCCATCAATAACCTACTTTTGTACCTTTAGAGGGCTGGCCCCTATGAAGTCTTTATGATTTGGACATTTGCACTTGTTTTTCATTTGTTGGTTGCTGGGGGTGGGGGGTTATAGGATTCTTTTGTTTGTATGGGTGTTTATATGGTTTTTGGCTACAGGGGGTTATTTGATACCGCTGGGGGTATATTGATGTTGTTAGTGTTCTTTTTTTTTCTGGTTGTCTATGGGACTTCTTCAAGTATGTTCTTTGAATGTAAAAGGCATTCACAATGTGGTGAAGCAAGCCAGGATTTTTTAAGAACTTAGTCACTTGGATTGTGATGTGAGTCTCCTGCAAGAGACCAGATTGCCAGAGTCAGAACACGGCAAACTGCATCGCTCCTGGGTAGGGATGATCTTTGCCACTGCTTACAATTGGCTATGAAAGTGGGGGTTGCCTTCCTGCTCCATTGAGGAATATCTTCCATTTGTCGAAATTGCGTGTAGATCCTGCTGGGAGATTTGTGCTAGCCACTGGAGTTCTCCGCCTTCTGGTGAATTTTTTTCGCCAGTTTTTTCCCTTTCTGGAGCAATTGCCAGAAGGACAGATTATTTGTGCTGGTGACTGGAATTGTGTAGAAAATCCAGTAATAGACAGAGTTCCAGGTCCCCGGAAAGTGGCAGGGCATGTTCCCAGCTCTTGAAAACATTAGTATCAGAAGGGGGTCTGATGGACCTGTGGCACCTAGATAATCCATCTGCTAAGGATTTTACTTTTTATTCCTTGGCCTCTAACTCACACTCCCGAATGGATCAGTTTTTTACTCAAAAGAAATAGGCATTTACTTTTACTATGATTGGCACCCATGTATTTTCGGTCTCGGATCATGCTTTACTTTTTGGGAAGCTGAATTTGGGGCTTGGGGGTGGGGCAGTTTATGGCATTGAATGCAGGGTTGCTCCATGATAAAACCTTTGTGAATTTTATTAGAAGTGTGATCTGGACATATTAGGCTGATAATTTGGAGAGGGATACCCCTTTGAAATACATTTGGGATAATCGCAAGGCTGTTTTGCAAGGCCGTATGATTTCCTATGCCTTGTTTAAGAACCGGCAACATTGGGAATGGTGTCATCAGTTAGAAAGCCAAGTATTACATCTTGAGACCTGCCATAAACAATCTCTGAACCCCTCACTCTTGCCTCCAATACAACAGGTTAGGGACGAATGTAACAGGTTAGCTTTGAAGAAGGTGGAAAACTGCCTTAGGTTCACAAACCAGAAATACTAAGAATGGGGGAACAAGGCAGGTAGACTTCTCACCTTGAGGTTACAGAAGCAGGAAGCTGACAGTTATGTGCCACAAATCCTTTCAGATCACCCCCCCATATTTTATTTTATTTTTATTTTATTAAAGTCAAGGAATTACAACCCTCTGAGTCAGGGGCTCATTTACAAAGGCTCCACATCATACAGAGAATAAGGACAAATACAGAGAATAAAATACAGAGGCATAGTGCATAACAGATACATTGAGTAATACCATAGGTGTGTAGAGTGCAAACAAACAATATAGTCTTGTACTTAATCTGCAGAGGAGCATGTCAACACAGGGAAATGGGGTTATCTGGAACTGGACATGATGTAGTTTCATAGCTCAGTTTTAAAAGGTCCCAGTCTAGGGATTGATAGGGTAGGTCTAGGGATTGAATTTATCCAGAGAGGAGACCTGTAATGGAAGGACCTTTGACCAGCACTGGCCTTGACAAAAGGGATGAGAAAGGCAGTTGTGTAAGAGTGTCTTGTAGCCCATCTGAACGAACTCAGTTGGGGAAGCAAGAGAGAGCCGGGGGGGGGGTAGACTCAATTGGATTTTTTTGGCCAGCAGGCAGGTCTGGTAGAATAGATGCCCCTGAAAGTTAAGCTATGATGAAGGTTGGTAGATGTCACAGGTGTGCATGAGACTTTCACCGCCTGTGGCCAGGTAGCAGGCCTTGTTCATGGCGCATTTAATAGTGAACAGGGCAATGTCTTGAGGCGCCACCATAGATAACTATGCCATAGTCTACCAGAGAGTGGATGGAGCTAGAAATGGCTAATCAGAGGGCGTCAGAAGGGAGACAGGGTCTGAGTTTGTACAGGAGGCCAATTCTGGTATTAATTGCAGTGCATGTCGATGCTACATGTTCATGGAAGGAAAGGGCCAAGTTGAGGGTGGCTACCAGATATTTAAAGCTGGTAATTGGGTTCAGAGTGGTACCCTGGGAATTTTGTATAGATAGGATGGTCAATTTGTGTTTATGTTGAGGATGGGCGAATAGCATGACCTTTGTTTTTTTTAATAGTTGAGGACAAGCTTGTGGGAGGCAAACCATGATTCTATTCAACAAAAGAGTCCTGTAAGGATATTTGGAGCTGGGTAGGGTCTGGGTGTTGGCTAAAGATCACTGCATTGTCTGTATAGAGGAGGAGATGTCCAGTGGTGGCCATAGGGAGGGAGGGAGTTTAAGTACAGCGAGAAGAGGAGTGGGCTGAGGATGGATTCTTGAGGGACATCTGATCGGACAGGAAGGTTTGTGGATAGGGTGTTATTGATCTTCACTTGCTGGGTATGTTCATGGTGGAGATAGCTGGAGAACAAGCCAGCAGCCTCTTGGATATGCCAACAGAGAGGAGGGAGTTTATGAGCATAGGGTGATTGACAGTGTCAAAAACCTTGGAGAGATTGATATAGACAGATCCGGCCAAGGCTCCGAGGGCATCGTGGATAAAGGAGGTAAACTCCAGGAGGGTGGTGGTTGTGCTCTGCCCTTTTCTGAAACCATGCTGTTGCTGGCACAGTTGGTGATGCGAGTATAAGTACTCAGTAAGTTGATCTGCAACAATTTTTTCCAATGCTTTTGAGAGAGGAAGAAGGATGGAAATGGGCCTATAATTACTACTAGAGGTATGATCACCATTTTATGTACTGGAGTAATAACCACCCATTTATGCAGGGAAGGGAACTGCCCTAGACACAGAGACATATTGAGAATTTTAGTTAGGGGTGTTAGAACTGCGTCAAACACTAAAGAGAGCAGCTTCGCATCAAGAGAGTCACCGCTCTGTTTAGTTTTACTGAGGAACATGGAGAGGTAGGTATGGGCAACACTAGGGGAGATTGCTCTAAAGTGAAACAGTGGAGCACAAGGGGGAGGCGGGAAATGACCAGTAGATACAGAGAAGTCAGGGGGGAGGATGGAGCTGAGATCAGAGAAGGATGCAATTAAAAGCTTTCGCTATCTTGTAAGTGTATTGGGTAGGAGCCCCATCAATAATCAACAAGGAGGGAGGAGGGGAAGAGGACTTACCGCTTAGTTCCTTAATGTTCTCCCAGAACCTTTTCCCATTTCCCCAGGTGGCAGTAAGTTTGGTCTGATAATAAACCACCTTAGCCTGGCAGATAGAGCAGGTGCATGAGTTTCGTGCTGCACGGTACAGCTGGTGGTCAGAAGGGCAACTGGACTCCAGAGCATGGTGCCATAGGTTGTCATGGGCCATCATTTGGTCGAGCAAAGAATGATTTATCAATGGAAAGGACTGAGGTTTTTCTATCCTTTTTTCACAAAGGGCAAAGATATCACAGGCAGTTTGGAAAGAGCTTATGAAGAAGGACAGTGTGGCATACACTAAGGACTGGTGATCGAGAGGGGACCAGACAAGGTTTAGGAGATGGTTGCAGAAGTGTATCAGGGATCCTTTCTGTAGCTGGTGATAGTTGAAGACCCTCGAGGGGGGGCTTCCAGCTGTTAGACCAGCAACATGTGACCAGGGAATGATCATTGAGTGAATCTCGGAGGACCTGGACATCCTGTATCTGCTCAGGATGATTTGTGAAAATTAGATCAATGAGGGTACTAGAGCCCCTATTGTCATTTACCCTAGTAAGGGTAAGTACCATCTATGATAGAGTTTGGGCTGTGGCTGCATCACTGAGACAGGACGTGTGGGGGGCTAGAAAGTTTGTACTGAAATCACCGAGGGTGATGATTTCATAAGTTTTTGGGAGCTGGGCAATGATGTTTAGGATGGATGCAAAAGCATCCTTCTGATTACGAGGAGGTATGTAGACTGTCATTAGGCAGAGAGATTTACCAGTGTTGCCAACAGTTACCTTTAGGGTGAGGGTCTGGGCACTCACATTAGGGTGTATTGTTTTGATTTTTACTCCTTGCAGGCAATCACAGAGGTACAGTGCTCACACCCCACACCTCTTCCCCAATCTATTAGATCGGAACAGTGTATATTCTGGCAGGGCAACAGCTGTGTCTGGGGTACATTGTGATAGCCACATTTCAGTCACATCTAGGGCATCAGGGTTGTGATGGCAGACCGTTGCTTGGAGTGGGGCAAATTTATTTTGGAGACTGCATATATTGATGGTGGCCAACATGAGTCCTTTGAATTGCACTGGTCTGCTGGGGGTTAGGGCAACAGGGCCAGGATTTGGGTGTATGTTACCCGCTAGTAGCAGAAGGATAATAGAGATCCTAGATAGGACATGTTTTAGGATCTTATTGTACTTACTCCGTGTGGTACCTGAAAAGTGGGGCAGCTTGTTAGAAATATGAGAGTGGGCGAAGCTCAATGTTTCTGTGCCATACAGCAAAGGGGAAAATGCAGCTTCTGGGACCAGGTCAGCAGGAGCAATCATGAGTTGGGTGTGGTGGGACATGGTGATGGAAGCAGGAGTAACCATATGGGTGGTCAATGGATGTGGTGTGGGGGGCAGAAGAGATGATAGAAGGAAGCGTGGTGTGAGGATGCGTAGGGAAGGGGTAAGGTGAGGGCATGCAGAGAAGAAGGGACACCGAGAGAAAAATATACCAGGAAATCATTTCATGTCCTACCTTCACAACTTAAACCCATGAGTGGAGCCTTGGTATGTGCTGAAGGAGAGACAAAGGAGACAGCTTTTAATACCAGTGAGTTTCTATGGAGCACAAAGGGGCGGGGGGGTGAGTTTGGCAAAGAAGAGCTGAATCTGAATTACACTGGAGATATGGACTGGGCTAAATTTTACAATACAGTGTGCCTGTTCATTAAAAAGCAGCTATGCTCTGTTTTAAACCCCAGACTATGCATTTAGCATAAGACTGTTCATTAAAAAAGGCTACACTCTGTTTTATTTATTTATTTTTTTTAAACACCTGGCTGAGCATTAAAAGGCTATGATTTTGTAGAAATTCCCAGGCTATGCATAACAGTGGCTAGCAAGATGTAAGCAGTATTCGATTTTCCCCAAATTACAATGAATCATGCTGCTTGTTTGTGCATTGAAAGTGGCTAGAAATAGCTAAGCTGTGCTCTTTTTACTAAATACTTTTTACAGACTACCAGTACTGCACTAAAATGACTAAACCTAACCCCAAATCGTGTTTCAAATACTGTGCAGCAAACAAGACTGTTTATAGTAGCAGATCATTGCTCCAGGACACAAGCGAAAGACCAAAGAAATTGAAATTCAGATTGGCGCCAAAATCCGAGCTCTTAAGGTGCAAACAGAAATCAGCTAGTTTGGCCACTAAATTTAGAATACTTTGGAAGACAAAAAAACTATCTCCACCTGTTTGGGGTCAGTAAAACATTTTGGCATGAGTTGTTAAATTAAAGAACAACATCCTTTAAATCCTCCGACTCGACTGAAGAAAAGACAGAGAGACTGCAGTGATTCTGCCCTTGCTTGCTATTCCGCTGGAAATGCTGAACGCTGGAAATGCTCATTATCTGAACTGCTGTGTGGGGGTTCCGAGATGCTTAAGTGAGGGTGTCCTACCCTCATGACCTGCACCCATGAGGGGAGCCTTGGTATTTGCTGGATTGCTGCATGGGGATTCCGAGATGCTTAAGGGAGGGTGTCCTACCCTCACAACCTACACCCACAAGGAAAGCCTTGGTATGTGCTGGATTGCTGCATGGGGGTTCCGAGATGCTCAAGGGAGGGTGTCCTACCCTCATGACCTGCACACAAGAGGGGAGCCTTGGTATGTGCTGGATTGCTGTGAGGGGGTTCTGAGATGCTCAAGGGAGGGTGTCCTACCCTCATGACCTGCATCCATGAGGGGAGCCTTGGTATGTGCTGGATTGCTGCATGGGGGTTCCGAGATGCTCAAGGGAAGGTGTCCCTACCCTCACGACCTACACACAAGAGGGGAGCCTTGGTATGTGCTGGATTGCTGTGTGGGGGTTCTGAGATGCTCAAGGGAGGGTGTCCTACCCTCATGACCTGCACCCATGAGGGGAGCCTTGGTATGTGCTGGATTGCTGCATGGGGATTCTGAGATGTTCAAGGGAGGGTGTCCTACCCTCATGACCTACACCCATGAGGGGAGCCTTGGTATATGAGCCCCATGTTAACTCCCAACAAACTGCTTAAGATTTTTGTAACTACCATACTTGCATTTATCCTGTTTGGATTTTCCACCCCTTAGCTTGGATCTTGGCTTTCAAAGGTGGGAGCTCCAAGGTCTTTCTCACCTAGGATATTTTTTTGAAGGTTGGATTTTTAAATCTTTCTCTCAGCTTAGGTGGGATTTTGGTTTATCATCTCAAGATTTTTTTCGATACTTGCAGGTATGCCACTATTTATTTGAGCACTCTCGATGAGGCACTCTTCAGGCTGAGGAGAACCCCTGGAGAGCTTTATTTTTGTCTTTGAGTATGCAACCTCTGTGTACAAAGAAAATATCCACTATTTATAGTTGGCTCTGTGGACTGGAGCTGAATCATTTAACCCATTCTAAACTCAAATGGGAGTCTGAGGTAGGCATCTCGCTTCCGGACATGGACTGGGTTAAAGTCTGGCAGGGGGTACACCTCACTACTGCCTTTCCCTCTTGGAGTGAATTTCATTGGCATACAATATTGCAGTACTTCTATACCCCAACTATTGTTAAGCATTATATGAACATATGAACATATAAAAACACCAGCAGAAAAAGGCCCATAGGTCTATCAAGTCTGCCCGAGTGTGCAGCTCGCAGTCTACTATTACTATTATGAGCATCAAATGTCAGATTTATGCTGGAGAGGGTGTGGGGGGAGAGGGTCTCATACCCATATTATTTGCAACCGTCCTCACCTTTGGACCTGTTGGACTATTGTAACCCCCCATCGGGGGCTTACCTGTGAGCCTCCAAAAAGGCTCCATTTCCCCCCAGGGTTTTGGTCCACCCCCTATTCTTTTTTCTTCTGGGTCCCAGTTTTTCCTGGCTTGCCCCCTATGTTCTGGTCCTCTCCTGCCAGCCCCAGAATGTTTTTTTTTTGGAAAAGCAGGCCTGGAGGAGCTGATTCACAAAGCTGCCAGTTCTGAAAATGGCACTGTGGTGCCAGCGAGCTCCGCGCATGTGCAAGATGCACAAATTCATTTAGCCACTTTGGCAGCCGGTCTGGCTTTCTTCCCAGTGGTCCTGGTTCCAAAGTTAAGTAAACAATGGACCATGACCATTAGCTGGACTGGAGAGACAGCAGAAGGAGAGAGAAGGCTGTATTTGAGAGTGCCAATCACACTCAGGTATTCAGATATTGCCTCATGAATATTCATGAGGCAGCATGCATAATTCATAGGAGTGCCTGCCTAGTGCCTGGGGAAAGGTTATCCGTGCTAGTGACAGGCAGGGAGACCAAGTAAAATATTAAAGAGTTGCAAAGTATGGCAGGAAAAAGGGGCTGCTCTGTATTGATGGGGCAGAAATAAAATAAATGTGTTTCTTGAGGCTGTATTAAGGCCACAAAGTGGGGCACCAAAATGACCTGTAAAGGGACTGTGTGTAGCTACAGTGGGGCAATGAGAAATGGCAGCAGTGACTGAAGGAGGGTTAACTAAATGTAGTAAAATGTGCAGTTGCTTTATAGGGCACAGGAGTGGCTACTTGTGTGGGGGAAAAATTATGGTATAACAGCAAAGGGTTTGGCTGCAGGGACAACTAAAACCTGGGACACTGTTGAAATGAAATGTGTTAGGACTGTTTACTCCAGCCACCATGTTTCTGCAGCCATGTGATACTGGACAGCCAACCACAGAGCCAGAATTATCCAGGAGGCTTATGGGGCTTGTGAACGGATTCCTGGGGAAAAATACTGGGGAAAATCTAGGCACCTTTTTCTACACCAATGAGGTGTCGAGAGAGCCTCATACATATTAATTTTTGCTTAAGTACAGTAGCTCCAGCCAATGGGGAATTGCCAAAGAGCTCCCAAAAAGGCAAGGACTGTTGGAATTTGAGTCAGTTCAGTGGAAGCCCCTCCAGAGGGAGCGGGGCTCTTGCCCCTAGAGGAGAATGGGGATGCAAAGCTGGGAATGAGCCTGCTGGGGGCGGCCAGCAATCTGTCCCCTAGGGCAGTTAGTGCCTTCACCCCACTGAGAGAAGCAAAAGGGAGATACAAGGAAGAAAAAGTTTAGTAAAGAAGCAGCTTTCAGGAGAAAGAGAAAAGCTGCAGGTTGATAGAATCTGCATTGTTTAAAGATGCACCACAGCGGTGAGATAAAGGCAGCTCAAAAGCAAAAGGGAAAAGTTGCAGGTTACAGGAATCTGCGATGATTTAAAGATGCACCATAGCGGTGGAATGGAAGAGATTGTGTTCTGAACCTGGAAAAAGGACAAAGGTTGTATCTTGATCCTGGAAAAAGGATAAAGGTTGTGTCCTGAACCTGGTAGAAGGACAAAGGTTGTGTCTAAGCCTGGAAAAGACAGAATATTGAGGAACGAGAATAAATGTGCTGAGAGAAGAAAAGGAAGAGTGGGCCTCTTTGACTTGGAGGATTGCTATGTACCTGCACAGTGAGAAAAGAGACTGAAGGTTGTTGAAACAGAGTGCAGGAAATATGTGTGTGAGCCAGAGCAAGAATGTGGCTGTGTTGAAGCTGAGTGATTGTGAAAGCAGAAGGATGGACATTTGCCTTACAGGGTTGGGTTCCTGTTGTCTGCTGCTGAGATACAGCGAGAAAAAGAGACTATTGTGGTAAATCCTGGATTCTTAGACTCTAAACAGCTCCCCAGAGCCCGATGTTCAGAAAGAGAAACAGATTGCTTTGGCTACACATTGTGGCAGGAAAGATAAAGAGAGAGAAGAAGCAAAGAATGTGCGGAATGTTTATGCTGACACCCAGGGCCAGGTGGAGACCTCACTAGCCCCTACCAAGTGGGGTCTGCCACTGCTGGGAATCACGAGTCTTGTACCCGAATGCTAGGGCACTCTGACCTGAGGGAACAGGGCCATGGGGCCACTCCTAGGTCTGGGTCCCCTGTAGTTGGCAGGCCTTGTGCATGTGACCTGCAACAGGACTGTAATGGGCTGAAGGGGACAAGCTGCAAGATCTGCAAGCAACAAAAGGAAAAAGCAAGCTGCAACCTCTGTGACCCTTCCAGTTTCAAGCAATGTGCCTGGTTCTGCATGTATTTCCATCATTCCCCAGGACTTCAGGGAACTGTGCCATCTAAGGACTGATTCTGCAGAACCGTGAGGTAACAGCAGGAATTGCCCTGCACCTGGGGACTGTAAATAGTTCACATGCCCACCAGGTCAGGAAATAGAGCCATAGGTTAGAGTAAAATAGAGAAAGAAATGTAAAAAGTTATTTAATTCAAGAAAGTGCACCAATGCTGGCTACCAGCTGCACCTCAGGCCTGAAACTTAAAATCTGGGTACTCAGGTAAAGGACTTGGGGGGGTTTCAGCTGGACTGGGACCCACAGGTCTGGGCTTGGGTACACCCACAGCAGTTAGCTAGCTAGATAGACCTGGTGGCTGCATTGATTGAAATATGGGGTTTGAAGCAAAAGGGAAATGAGATTTGGGGAAATGTAAATCTTTAAAATGCAATTTCTGAATGTTGCTTAAAGAGCCCCTGACAGCATTTAAAAACTTTGAAAAAAATAAGATTCATATTCAGTTCTATAACATTTTCTTTATTTCTTCATGCATTTTCAGTAATCAGTTCCCCATTTTCTTTATTACTGAAAACAGTTGCATGAAAACAAGATCCCTGTCCCTTAGACTATATCAACTCTGCCAGCTTCTCTACACATGGCATCACAATCCCCTGTTTATGACATCATAATTATCTCCACAGCAACATATTATGATGCTATAAACAGAATTATGATGTCAGGTGTAGGCAAACACCCAGAAGTAAAAGGGCAGTGATATTGTATTCATGTAAATACCCTTTGTAATAAGGCAATAAGGATTAGAATTGCAGAATGAAATATGAAATATGTTACAGCCCATGTCTGAATATTACATTTTTTCAAAGTTGTCTCAACTGTGTTAAGAGCTCTTTAAACTCTATTCCTCTTACCCCATCCTAGCTCTCCCCTTGTAAATAAATTGTGATGTTATTGTTTTGCAGCAGAACTGACTCCAGAGCCTAATTTTAGTGAGCATGTTATTGGCTGCAATGAGAAATGTAAATGGTTTAACTGAACGTGGGGAGGTTAGAATCCTGGTAAGTCCATGTCTGGGGTAATTGTTGGGGGAGGTGGGTTGGTACAATATCCCAGGAGGTTGTACTGCAAGTAATGTATCCACTAAATATGTGCTCTGGGTGGAGCCACCATTTTATTTTTAGCTTTTGGGAAATGACCCTATGTTACACCTATGGGAACCCAGGTCCCTTAACAGTGGTCAGGCCTGCACAGTAGGGGTAGTGGCCCTCTCTAGGATAGTGCCACAGAGGTGCTACATAAATGGAGGCACCACTGGGATCTTCTGTGCCAGTCATGCCCAGCATGCCCTTCCCATCTTACTAAAATGTGGAGACCCTTGCAAGTGATGGGACATGGTAAAATGGTTATGAAGGGTATTAGAGAAGTGTTTTTGGAGCCAAAACTGTCTTGTGCTGTCTTTCATTGCTGGTCAATGAGGAAATGGAGGGGTGACACTCCTAGTGGTCAAAGGTGGAAATTAAGCCAACAATTGTGCCACCTGAAAAACATTAGTGCCAAGGGTCCCCGGGGAGGGTTAATACCATCATAAGCTCTGAGTTGATGGGAAAGGTGTAAACTTGTGGGAATAGATGGTGATTGTCTAAAATTAAGAATGTGTTTGATATTGTTGAATAGATAAGTAACCCTATGTATAGAATGAGATGTCAAGGGTTTTAACATTGTGGTTAAAATAAATTGGTTACTGGGATGATTTGAGGGTAAATCCTTGGCTTGGTGTGGACTCCAAGCATTTAAGGGAGGGGGAAGGGTAACTCCCCTGTCAGGAACTTACCTGTGAGCCCCCAAAAAGGCTCAGTTTTCCCCCCGGGGTTTTGGTCCACCCACTTTCTTTTTTTTCTGGGTCCCAGCTTTTCCTAGCATGCCCTTGTGTCCTGGTCCTCTCCTGCTGGCCCCGCTTGGTTTTCGGGGACAGCGGGACTGGAGGAGCTGGTTTGTGGAGCCACCAGTTCTGAAAATGGCACTGCGGTGCCAGCAAGCTCTGCACAAAGGACAAGGGGAAAGGACCCCTGTGTTACAGCTATGGGAACCCAGGCCCCTTACCTGTGGTCAGGCCTGCACGGCAGGGGTAGTGGCCCTCTCCAGGATGGCACCGGAGATGGGCTACACTATCGTAGCTTCTACTGCAGGTCAGATTCCGGGACTTCCGTTATCTCTCAATTTCATATTTGTATTTTGGGGCTACCCCCTCTGGTGTCTCTGGTAAAGGGACAATGTATTTTGGTTGTGACTGTGACCAAAGTAATGACGCAGTTGTGGCTGACCCCAACTATCCTGTCTGACAATTTGTGGTTCAGAAATTGTCATAGAAGTCTAATTATGGAGCTGGTGACACCCTCCACCTATCATTCTACCCCTTCTCACCTCCCACCTACCATTTCACCCCCTCCCACTCCTCTCCTCCTGTCTCCCCCTCCATATCACCCTATCTCTTGTTGGTCCACCCCCAGACTACCTAGCACTTATCTTTCTGTTCTTGCAGTTACGACAGTGTCAAATCTTTGACTGCCTACCCGCATTTTCCCCACCTCTCCCCCTCGTATCCCCCACCCCTTGCTCCACTTATGTCAACCCTAGGATGGTTTTCATTTGTATCTGTGTCTTGCTACATATATACCCGTATTGTTAATTGTGCATTGTTATTTGCCACTGACTGTTTGCTACTGTACTAGTCTATACACATATACAAGACAAAGAACCTCTGTGTGCAAGCACTGAGGCAATGGTTACCCCAAAGGGCATTTGGCCAGGAAACTAAGTTTCAAAGAAATGCAAAATCACACATGCTCCCACAATGCACAGCATCATGGGCTGCATATGTAAATCACCACAGAATATTATGCTGATTCAATGCATGGTGCCAAAAGGCCTCTCACACAGTTTGCAAAGAGTGCTAACAGAAGACACAGACACGTGTTTCGTCCTACCAGGACTCATCAGTATGCCTCATCTGTTCGGCACCCCAGTGAATGAACCAGCTATCCTAAGATGGTCTATCTGGCTTATGCTGTGGTGAACCCAATTAAAACAAAAAACAGTTTAAAAGACAAAGAACCTCTGTGTGCAAGCACTGAGGCAATGGTTACCTCAAAGAGCATTTGGCCGGGAAACCAAGTTTCAAAGAAATACAAAATCACACATGCCCCCAACAATGCAAAGCATCATGGGCTGCATATGAAAATCACCGCAGAATATTATGCTGGTTCAACTGTAAGCAGAAATGCATGGTGCTGAAAGGCCTATACACATATACTGTCTTTTTCTACTAAGTTAACCTCCTGACCTGTATTATATCTTACCTCTGCTTGATTCTATGTTAACCTCCTGACCTTGTATTGTATCTTACCATTGTTTTGCTTGCACCCATTGCTGAAGCAGAACATTTGTAAAAGAATCCTTGGTTCAAAGGTATTTGTAATCCTAGCAATAAATAAATAAAAAAAAATTGAGTCTACAGCGAGATCAATTTCAAAGTCGTTGGCCCCCCTTTTCTCATTTCACAGCAGAGAAGGAAGGCAGGAGTGTTCCAGATATTCTGACTCATGTTCTTTAACTTTCTTCTTTTGTATTTGGCTTGTTGTGTCTCATGGGAGTTTTCTGGTGCTTTTGTGGCTTTATGCCTGTTTCGGTTCTGTCCCTGTCGGGCACGTATCCCCTCAGCTTTTAGCCCTGCATGCATTTTCAGATTTTGTTACTTTTCATACCTTACCCCCATAGGCCACTGTTTTTGGTTTTTAGATTTGTATGTGTGTTCTATGTGGCTCTTGCCCCTTATCTGTTTTGTATTGTTTTGCATTTATACTTAAGTTGTAGTTGTCTGTTTCTTCATGTTGGGGTTTGGTTTACTACACCATATATTCCTGGATTTGTTTTGTACGATACGGGTTAACAGATTTGTATTGTTACTATGTGTATTTGGTGTAGCTTGTATTGCAGCCTTAATAAACTTTGATTTAAAAAAATGCACTCAGTGACTCTAATCTGCACGAAGTCATTGGGGAGCCCATTCATCTTAACACCAAATCTGGGAGACACTCCTTAATTGATTGGATCCTGGTTAAGAGAGTAGACTGAGTACAACATAGAAACATAGAAACATAGAAGATAAGGACTGCTTGGTCCACCCAGTCTGCCCATTTCCCTACCTAATGGATAAGCTGCAGATCCTAGTTACCCAACAGCCTACTTCCTCCTACCCCATCCCCTAGAATTGCCTTATGACTATCCCATGCATTCTTGAATTCCACAACTGTTTTTGACTCCACAACCTCCACAGGAAGGCTGTTCCATGCATCCACAATCCTCTCCATGAAAAAATACTTCCTCACATTACCTCTGAGCCGTCCCCCTTCTTTTCTTCAAATTGTGCCCCCTTGTTCTTGCACACATCTTTTTCTGAAAGATGCTACCCTCTTGGACTTTGTTGATTGTTGATAGTGTCAGTGGCTCAGTAGGTAGCACACTCACCTCTGAGGTCGGGAGATCAGAGGGCTGTGGTTTCAGTTCCCACATCTGACACTTGGGTTAATATCCCAGTACTGACACTGTAGTGCAGCATGAGAGGGGTGCTGCACTTCTGAGGTGCCGTCTTTCAGATGAGACGTTAAACCGAGGTCCCATCTGCCTGGATTGGTGGTAGTTCAGGTGGATGTTAAAGATCCCATGGCACTTATCGTAAAGAGTAGGGGAATTTTTTTATTTGAATAACAAAACAAATCAATACAAGACAGTGTTGCCTCACACAAAAGAAAAGTACAAATCATAACAAAAGCAAATAAGTATTACAATCATACATATCGAAAAGGGTTTGTCTAATACAGAAATGAAACTCAAATCTAATCCCATGACAAAGGGAACCCCCCCTCAAAAAAGTAGGGGAAATTTTTACATAGCTACATCATAAAACATTTCAGCAATCTTGCAGACAATTCAAATTCATATCCTTATAACACCGTTCATTGCAGCTAATTATAAAAAAAATAATTAAGGAAAATCCATAAATGTTTTGATTTGTTTTCCTTTTTCCTTCCAATAACTTACAAAACGGGGGCAATCTGTATAATATAGAAAAATCATAATACATTATTTTCCCTCCCAAAAAAAAGAAATACATGGAAAACAGCACACATCTATCAGAGTGTCAAAGGTCCCTACGTGAGTTCTCATAAATAATCAAATTCATTCCAAAAAGATCCCCAATTTTGCAATGAAAGCTGATGTCTTTCCGTAAGCTTCAATTTCCCCACTTCAGACTCTACTATACATACCAAATTAAGGGGATGAATGATCTGCTGTTGTAGTAAAAATCTGCATCTGCTGATCCAAATCCAATACAAAAAAAGGAATGTAAGGCTTGTAGAGTACTATACATACCCTCAGGCATTCCTTTTTGAAAGAAACCATAATATAAACTTTCTTTCATAGGTGGAAGCAGCAGATCATTCTTCCAACATTCTTTAAGTATAACCCAGAATTCCATAGCATAGTAACAATCAAAATACAAGTGGTCCATAGTTTCTAAAAGAGATACACACTTTTCTCTCGGGCAGAAACACTTCTGCATTGACTTATGTTTCTGATTACTATGAACATTTACCTTACCATGAATGCCCAACCAAGAAATATCCCACATATGTTGCGGAATATGGGGATTAGTAATGTAGTGAGATATCTTTAAACTTATCTCCATAGAAAGAGTTGAAAATGGTGTGTCATAGAAAAATTGCCTTAAAATTGTGTTATACAATACTTTCCTAGATAATGTCTCAACTACTCCCCAGTTTATACCCCAAAGTTTTATTTTAACAAACACTTCTCTCCAACTACTCATTAATGGAAGGCGTTGTTTATTTTATGGAGAAACATACCATTCCTCCATTCACATAACACACCCTGCAAATGCACTTTAAGTAACACATCCCACACTTTGGAATAACCTCTTAAAACAGGGATCAGATTTAGGTATAAAAAATTAGTAAAGAAAAACAGGACAAGGTTTATCATTCCCTGATCCCCATCTTTTACAGCCAAATATAAAATATTTTTTTATTAGGGTTAAGTCGGCTATCCCACACCCCACAGAAAAAACATCTCATTAAAGCAGTTTCCATAGACCTAGGTAATAAGAAAACATTACTTAAAATAAAAAAAAACAGGTATCAAATAAGTTTTAATTAAATAAATCTGTTTCTTTTTGGATAATTTATTCCTATTCCAGATAGCCACTTTATTATTACCCTCCTGCAAGGCCAATTTCCAATTATCTATTGCATCATCCCTACCCCCGAAATATATTCCTAAAATTTTGCAAGGTTGATGTTCAATCCAGAAGTTACCCACTTTAGACGGAAAATCAGGAAACCCTGAAATACTAATACATTTAATTTTCACACAATTAATGAGTGCACCCATAATCAATCCTAATTTAGTAATTGTACCACAAGCTAACATTATTGTTGATTCATCAGGCAATATAAGACAGATATCATCTGCATAGGCGATGAATTTAGGCAAATATATAGAGTCCACAGTAATGGCTCTTATCAAAGGGGACCTGTTAAGTACCCTCAATAATGGGTCCAAAGCAAAAACATATAATAAGGGGCTGAGTGGGCACTCCTGCCTAACTCCTCTCATGACTCTATGTGTCCTCCCCTTCCACCCATTTTCTAGGGGAATTACATTAGCCAGTGCATAGCACAACTGCACCCATTGCACAAACTGTGTTGGTATACCAAATGCCTTCAAACACTCCCAGACATAGTCCTGCGATACCTCATCAAAAGCCTTAGCTTGGTCTGGGCTCACTAGGAAGCCACCTAGTCCTCCAATGTTACCCATCCCTAAAGACATGATTTCCCTGAGGAGAATCAAAGCATCAGTTATTTTCCTCCCAGGAACAGCACAATATTGTTGGCCATTAATTAAATCAGGCATTACTATAGATAAACGATTCCCTAAGAGTTTAGAAAATATTTTAAAATCCACATTTAATAAAGTCAAAGGTCTCCAATTGCCTATATCAGAATGATCTCCCTTCTTAAAGAGAAAAACTAATAAACCTTCATACATTTGAGTTGGCAAAATCATATCTGAAAGTAAGGACTTATATAGTGCCAATAATTCTTTCGGCATTATTTTCCATAAAAGTTTATACAGTTCTCCTGATAAATCATCTGAGCCTGGAGAAACCCCATTTTTAAGTGAGGCAATTACAGACCCCAATTCTGTCTCTGAAAAATCAGCTATCATTGCATTTTGTAAATCTTGCTCTACACGCGGAAGGTCTGCTTCTGCTAACAACTGCGGCGTAAATTTAGAGTCCTGATGTAAAACCCCCAAAGTTTTGCTAACGTGATGATCCAAAAAATCCATAATCCCTTTATTATCAGATAGTAAAATATTGTCCTCCCCTTTTAAACTAGAAAATAGACGTTTATCTATCCTAGATTTACAGGCTAAAAAGGATTAACTTGAGCTGTTTTCCCTTGCGTCCCAAAGGAGTGTTCCCTAATTAGAGAATCCATACGGTTGTATTGATACGGTAACATTAATATTTTAGTCTGGGAGATACTTTTTGATAAGTCTAAACCATATTAATTTTGTCTGGAAATTAATAATTGCAGAGAGTGCCGGAGTGACAAGTATTCCTTTCTTTTTGATTCTGCCGCTAAATGACCCTGAGACTGAAAGTATCCTATTAAACAAAGTTTAAAGGCTTCCCACCAACTCACCTTATCCTCATGCAGACCAATTGTCGTGATATGATCCTGTGCAATCATTTCCAGGTCTTTTATAATCGACGGAACACTTAAAAGTGAAGCATTCAACTTCCAAAAACCCGGTCCTTTCCTCCTATACTGAGGAAAATCCAATGTTATGCTAATCAAAATGTGGTCTGAAGTTTTAATTGGTACATAGAGTAACTTATTGATAAGCAGAGATTTTGGTACAAAAATAAAGTCTATACGGGACGCTAAACCACCTTTAAAAAAAGTGGGCTTTGCTGAACTCCTTCCAGTTTGATGGGAATCTCTCAAACCCGCTAGAGAAATAATGTTTGACAAACAGGACTTATCACAATACTGTTTCCCCCCCTTACATTCTTTTGTAAAAAATTTATGTTAAAATCTCCACAAAAAAATAAATGCCGTCCCGTGTACAAAAAAGGTGGTATCTTATGCAATAACTCTATCCTTAATGACTTCATCTGCAGACCATAAATTGATATCAACCTACAGGTAATACCATTTACAATAACATCTATTAGCAACGCTCGGCCAGGTTCGATGTCGACCAGTCTAATGAGTTTAACATCCATCGTAGTAAAACATATGCCAACTCTACTACATCTTTCTTCCCCAAAGGACCAGAAAGTAGTACCCCAATGCCATTGTTTGCTAGCTCTAACTATCTCAGAAGTCGTATGAAAACGAGTATCCTGAAGAAGAAAAAACATCATATCCCAATGAAGAAAGAATGCCAAATGTTGTTAGATGTTTGGTATGTGATTTTATGCTATTCACATTTAAGGAGGCAACAGATAACGTGAAAGGTTTTAAGGTGGGGGTTTAAATAGCTTATTACTGGACCTAGTCACCCGTTTTCTGGCCTCTGGTTGTTTATTTCATGAAGAGCTGCCCGGGACAGTGGGTAAGGGAGCTGTATTAATCGTGTTTACAACTGAAGCAGGAATAGGGAGAGCAAGTTCGACCTGATCACCCCATGAAGAGAGGACAGAAAATCTATTTTCCAAAGGCAAAGGGGAAGCAGGCATAACACTATTACCACTCCTTTCAGGAGAAACTAAACTAAGAATAGAGTCCTGTATGTCTGCGCCTTCCCCTTCCTTACCAGAGACTACTACTCTTGACAAAAAACGAGACTCTGTACCCAGTTTTGCAGGTGCTCGTTGAGGTGAACCCAGAGGCATCACACAGGGAGTTTCCTTTTCTTCCCTATTGGGTTCTGAAGTAGAGTTTGAGTGAACAACTATCATTTGTTCAACTAAAGAATCACCTCAATCAGATTTGCAGAACCCAGTAAGTTAGAGGCAATTTGGGAACCAGAGTTTCTGTCATCCAAGAGAAATCCTCCCCTCCCTCCCTCTACCTCTGCGTCTGCCTCGGAACATGGGCCTAGTCTCTATCCCTTCTTTGTCAAGATGAAAATCTCTAGCTTGCGCTAAAAAATGTTCCTGATCAGAGGACTCTTCTGTATCTGTATTCTTCCAAGGGCAATCTGAACAGGAATGGTTAGCTTCGCTACATAAATTACAAACTGAGGGTGCACTACAATCATTTGCTGAGTGACCCAACATGCCACAATGGAAACATTTAATTTGGTCACATGAAGTATTCAAATGTGATAAAGACCCACATTTGAAACAACTTTTTGGTTGACCAGCATAAAAAATTATGCCCCTGTCCCTACCCAAACAGAAGGCGCTAGGCAGATGCTGTATACCCTCATCATCCTGTTTCAATTGAACTTGAACAGTCCAACCCCCTGTCAAAAAGCCATTCCCATCTAGAATGGGCCTAGGTTTATCTTGTACAAAACATCTTTTTTCTAACCAGAACAAAATATTTGTAATGTTCACCCCTTCGTTCCTGAAAAGGATCGTTACAGTTTTAACCGTGGGCTTCATAATAGGGATGGCTTGAAAATCTTTCCAGTCTTCTTGATCCTTCAAGTCATAATACAGCCTCCAAAACTTGTCTAATGAGATAACTGAACAAAAACTAATGTCGTAATAATTATCTCCTGGGGGATGGATAAATGCATATACTTCAGCAGGAGAAAAACCCATAGAATCGATCAGTAAAACCTTTCCTACCCAAAGTCTGTCCGGAGCCGTAGGTGCCAACCCTTGATATCTCAAACGAACTAAAAACCTGTGTTTAGCTAATTCCACTAGTTTTTTAAACAAACCCACAAAGGATTTAGTGCCCAAACCAACTGGTCTCTCAGTACTCACGGTTTTGCCCAATGCAGACCCTTCATCCAAATGCGGTGAGCAAGGGACTGACTTAGTCCTTGTTACCTCAAATCCAGGAATAGGAATACCAGAAGGAGAGCGTGTAGCCACAATGGGAGACTGAAGATCCAGGTTGTCAGTGGCGTCTTGCGCACCTAAGAAATCAGTAGCCTCACCTTGGGGTTGCGCATTCACACTATCTGTATCCCCAGACTTAGAATTTTTTCTATCTCCAGTTAATAGCTCCATATCTTCAAGATCATGTAACTGCATATTAGAACCCCCGGTAATGGGAATTGAGGGGTCTGGAACCCAGTTATCTCCAGTCCACAGCCAACCAGCTTGCTGTAAAGCATCGCCTAGAGACCACTCCGTTAAAGAGCATGAGTGTCCCAACTTATTCACTGGATTACCTTCTCCATGTAGGACGGACTTAGTTTGTGAGGTCTCTCCATTACCAATGTCCTGTTGACCAAAGTGTTTCCCTCCAATATTAAATGGGCTAGTCGGGGAACGTTTTCTCTTACTGCGTTCAGCGTCCAGCTTCTTTTGGCAAGTTTGAAAATCACGTTCCGCTGTATTAATTAAATCCATTAGTTGAAGTTTCTTCCGATTGAGTTCTTCCTGAAGAAGCACTTCTGCAGTAGTATCCACATCCGTATCCGTTGCAAATTCCATAGACTCCAGAGTCACAGCTCCATTATCGTCTCCTAATCGATTTCCGTTTCCATTTCCCAACGCTCTATCTACTGTGGTTAGCTCCTGAGCTATGGAACCACAACCTTCCTCGTCCACCACCTTCCGCCTACTGAGGTCCTCCATCCCTGCAGACAGACGGACAGCGCCACCCGTCTACAGAGTAGGGGAATTTCCCCAGTGTCCTAGCCAAATTTCCCTCATTCACTAAAAATATCACCAACAGCTTACTCTGGTTCAAGGTCAGTTGGCATTCATCTGTATCCCCCTGCCCTGGGTTGTGCCTGAAAATAGGCAAGATTTGTCTAGTGCACTTACCCAGTCAACAAAAACTAAGCAAATAAATAAAACAAATAAATTCCCTTGAGGTACTTGAAAGTTTCTATCATGTCCCCCCTCTCCCTCCTTTCCTTGAGGCTATACATATTAAGCTCCTTAAGTCTCTCTTCATATGTCTTCTGATGCAGACCCTGCACCATTTTAGTTGCCCTCCTCTAGACTGCCTCTATCCTGTCTATGTCTTTGTGGAGATCGGGTCTCCATAACTGCAAGCAGTACTCCAGATGGGGTCTCACCAGCAGTCTGTACAGAGGGATAATAACTTCCTGTTTTCTACTGGTGATGCCACTCCCTGTGCATCATAGTATCCCCCCCAGCCCTCCATACTGCCCTCTCACATTGCTTGCCCACCTTTAGGTCATCTGATATGACTACCTCCTGGTACCTTTCCATTTTTGTTGTGGTTAGTATCTCACTCCCCACTGTGTACTCTTCACCTGGCTTTTTGTTTTCTAGGTGCATTACTTTGCACTTCTTAGCATTGAATCTAAGCTGCCATACATTTGACCATTCCTCCAACCTTGCCAAGTCCCTTCTCATCCTTTCCACCCCACCTTGTGTATCAACTCTGTTGCAGATCTTTGTGTCATCTGCAAAGAGACATATTTTCCTTCCAGTCCCTCTGCAATGTCACTTATAAAGACACTGAAGAGGACCGATCCTAGTACTGAACCCTGCGGTACCCCACTAGTAACCCTCCTTTCTTCAAAGTGGACTCTTTTTACTATTACCCTCTGTGTTCTGTTCTCCAGCCAATTCTTTACCCAGGCTACCATCTTGGGACCCACTCCAAGGCTGGCTAACTTGTATTTTAATCTTTTGTGTGGGACTGTGGCAAATGCCTTGCTAAAGTCTAGATAGACCATGTCCACAGCCCCTCCCTGATCAACTACTTTGGTCACCCAGTCAAAGAAATCAATGAAATTTATCTGAAATGACCTTCCTGCTGTGAATCCATGCTTCCTTGGGTCCTGTGCCCCCCAGCCTCTAGGTACTCAACAATTCTTTCCTTCAGAAGTGATTCTATCATTTTCCCTATCACTGAGGTTAAACTAACAGGTCTGTAGTTTCCTGTTTCTGCCCTGCTCCCACTTTTGTGAAGTGGAATAATATCTGCCCTCCTCCAGTTCTCAGGTACCACCCCATCCTCCCATGATTTGTTAAAGAGGGTAGTCAGTGGTGTCACTAGTTCTACCTTTAGTTCTTTTAGAATTCTGGGATGAATTCCATCAGGCCCCATTGCTTTGTCCACCTTCAGTTTTAAGAGTTCTTTCAGAACTCTTTCTTCTGTGAATGGGCTGGTATCAATCCCCATATCCAGAGTGTTTCTATTGTTTGATTTAGGTACCTCCCCCCTCTTCATTTGTGAATACTGAGCAAAAATATTTGTTTAGTATCTCTGCCTTTTCACAGTCATCCTCTGACCACCCCCTCCCCTTTATTAAGCCTCACTATCCCTCCCTTGGTCTTCCTTCGCTCCCTGATGTACCTATCAAAGGTTTTATCCCCCTTCTTAACTGAGTTGGCTATCTTTTCCTCGGTTTGGGCCTTTGCTGTTCTGACTGCCATCCCTGCTTCCTTTTGCTTTAACTGATTCAGTTCTCTGTCCTGCTCCTTCTGTGATTCCTTGTACATCCTGAATGCTTTCTTTTTCTCCCCAACCTTCTCTGCCACCTCCTTTGAGAACCATAGTGGTTTCTTACATTGTTTTGTTTATTTGCTTCACAAAAAAGGCTTGTTGCCTCTGTGATGGTAGTTTTAATTATTCCCCATTGTTCTTCCACCCCTCCTTCCTGCCCATTTGCTAGTGCATTTCTGAGGCACTCACCCATTTTGGCAAAGTCAGGCCTCCTAAAGACCAGTACCTTTGCCTTTGTATGGATTGACTCTACTGCTGTGTTTATTGTGAACCATACTGTTCGATGGTCGCTAGTTCCCAGATGGCTACCCACTTCTAAATCTGTGATCCTCTCTCCATCTCCATTTGAGAGTACCAGGTCAAAGATTGCTCCCTCTCAAGTGGGTTCCAATACTAGTTGCCTAAGGCATGCCCCCTGTAGGGCATCTAGAATGACCCCACTCTTGGAAATGGCTGCTGCAAATGCACTCCAGTTAACATCTGGCATATTCAGATCCCCATCAACAATATCTCCCCTTTTTCTGCCATTCTAAGGATACCTTCTATCATTTCCTTGTCCATTTCCTCCCCCTGAGATGGGGGTCTATATATAACCCCTGACATCAGGTATGTTTAATGATGCACTAAGTGACCATTCCCCCATGTACTGCACTTGGAGCAACACTTTCCCCAAGATCCCTCCATGAACCATGTACACTAGGGATTACTCCAAAATGGATAATACTGCCACCTTGAAGATCTTGCCAGGGTGAGATGGGTGGACATTGTATCTTTTCTGGATTTTAACCTTGCTCTGGACTTTCTTATTAATAATTTTACTAATGTGGAGAACAAGCATAACCCCTAGTACACAAAAGGCTTAAGGGCGCTTACTCTAAATGGTTAACCCCAGCACTGCATACATTAATGAAACTAGGAGATTTTGCATGAGGGATACACAAGTTCTCAGACCATCTGCAGGAGTGGCTTGAGTAGAGGCAGCTCAGAAACTTGCGTAAAACTGAATTGAAATGGACAAAATAAATTACCTAAAGGGCCTATAGTCTGACAATCTGCAAAATCCCAAATGCTTCTGGAATCAGGTTAACAGTCTCCTTAAGGGGCGGACCAGAGTGTCTAACCATGAAATCCAACATAATGCTGATATGCTCAGTGTCCTCTGGCAAATTGCAGAAGAATTCAATAAATTCCTCAGACTTGGATGCCTATAAGAGCCCTTCTGTTCCCAACATGGGATCCCCTTCCTCAACTGCTCCCCCAAACTTTCACTTCTGGCTAATTACAAAAAAAGAAGTCCAGAAACAACTACTAAAAATTTAAATGGACAAGCCTGCTGAACATGACAGTCTTGGACCTTGGCTTTTAAAAACTGCTACCTCGGTTCTGGCATATCCCCTTGACCAAGTTATTCAACCTGTTCCAGCTTCAAGGGGTTGTACCCCAAAAATGGAAGGTAGCACACATGGTTCCAATCCACAAAGGAGGAGCCACTGAACCCACAGAGAATTACTTGCCAATCTCCATACTTTGTGCCCTGGCAAAGGTACAAGACAGACTAGTTTATAATCAGCAGCTAGCCTATATGGAATCACACTCTCTTCTCTCTGATGCACAACATAGCTTTCACAAACACCATGGCACTGATATTGCACTGGTGCACCTCACCTCAGATGTCCAGTGGGCCACTGATAATGGAAAACCTGTAGGAGCAGTATTTGTAGATCTATCCTATCAGATCATGAACTCCTCCTGGTCAAGCTAATGAACTTGGGCTTTGACCACCTCTCCTGCAGCTGGTTCAAAAGCTACTTCTCAGGCCACCCTCAGTCAGTTAAATGGGGAACCTGTATCTCCTCCTAGCATGGGACCACAGATGGAGTGCCACAGGGCTATATTCTGGGACCCATTCTCTTTTCAATATTCATCAAAGAACTCCCTTCCAACTGCGGTGAAGCCCACGTACTTCTCTATGCAGACAACGTAGTGCTTTACAGAACTGGTCGTGACCTCAACGTAATTAATTCTGAACTCAACAAGAACTTTAGGGAACTGGAAATGTGGTTCACCTCAAACCATCTTGTTCTCAATGCAACAACAAAAAAAAACCAAGGCCATGCTACTTGGGACAAGAAAATTTGGCTACTACTGTTGGGAGCTCCTGAAGATCAGTACCATAAAGGGTACCTGGTTAGAGGTCATGGACGCTATAAAGTACCTTGGTGTCTTGCTAGATCAGGACCTGTCCTTCAAATTTCATACTGAATGAGCAACCAAGCTCCTCACACAGAAGTTGGGCATACGTTATAGGCTCAGGACCTGTCTCACTACTGAAACCTGACTGTCTGTATGCTCCCCACACTCCTGTATAGCTCCCCTATACTATCCCTTCTGAAAGGCACCAAAATCAACATAATGAAGTTGTTATAACACAGAATCAGTAGATTCTCCCTGGACACCTACAACAGAGAACACCACTGCAGTGTCATTGCTTCCCTTAATTGATCCCCCTCTGACGACAGACTTAACTATTCTATCTTATGCCTGGCCTACACGATCCTAAATGGCTACTTCCCTAGTCTCAGAGATGTCCTGGTCTGTAAGCCCCAAAGGAGGCACCTCTGGTCATCCTTTCTTCCACTGCTGAAGGTCCCTTGGGCCCTGTCTATAGTAGGTCAATGTACATTCTCCCATAAAACCTCCCTGCTTTGGAACAAGCTTCCTATCCCTATCCAGAATAGCACATCACTCTTATCCTTCAAAAGACAGCTCTATGGACACCCTCCCAAACAAAAATTAGCTGTACTTGCCTCCACTAATTCTCCTGTCACTCCACATATCTTAAAGAGCTAGTGTACTGCCTAAAACTCATATTAGATTTTAAAAGCAGACAACCATTACCTTTTATATCTGAGGTACTTTTTCTTTTCCCTTTGTTTAATTAGAAGATTTTTTTACCTGATGTTAGTAGGTGTGATGTGTGGAACAGCTCTTAGCCTGGCAGCTGACATATCTTGCTCTACTGCCCCACACTACATTATCAGCACTGTGACCTCACCGACTATGACATCACTGCTACTTAGGAACAGCAAGTGAGTGACTGCCAGGTCATTCACCTGTGATGTCACAGTCAGTGAGATCACAATGCTGATGATGTAGTGTGGGGCAGTAGAGTTAGATATGTCAACTGTCAGGCTATGAGCTGTTCCACACATCTAGCACAATATTATCACATAGAATACTTTCTGATAAGCAAAAGGAAAAAGGAAAATACTTCAGAAACAAAAAATTACAACTGACTACTACTTAAAGTTTGTATTATTTTCCTGTCTGCTAGTTTTGGCTCCATTAGGTCTTTAATGATCCTGCAAGTCATCTTAGATTATTTATATTGTATTTCTGTTTGTCAGCCACAGAAAATGTGCATCTGTTACTACCATAGTTATTATTGCTGTTCATCATTTATATAAGATGCTCTCATTTGTTCCTACTACTGTAATTACTGCCAGTCCTCATTTTCTATAATGTATGATGTCGTCCATTGAACGGTGTTGCTATGTCTAATCTAATCTCTGTACTGTATGTTATTAATCTGGGTTGCTCCTGTAAAAGGGACCTATGTCTCAATGAGCCCACCTGGTTAGCAAATAAATAAAATAAATACATTTATATTTAAATCATGATGAAACTGGGGATGCAAGAGAGGCAATCATTGTTCATGCCTTCAAACTACACAAAAAATGTAACTACTGGTGGGGGCAGGCAGCAGGCCCAAAGACTCCAGGAGGAGAAGGTTAACAGACCCATGTAATCAGGAGGGTGGATGTGGAGGAGAAGTGGAGCATTTAGTAATGGGGGGGTGAGGAGGAGAGTACAGGAGGGAGACATGTTAGAAAAAGAATAGAACGAAGGGAAGGAGGTGCAGAATCAATGTGGAGGGTGGTGTTGCTGAACGCGCGAAATCTTGGCAACAAGATGGAATACCTACAGGCACTATTATCTGAGTGGAAGGTGGACATAGCAGCAATAATTGAGACTTGGGTCACACCACGCTATAACTGGGACCTCTTGATCCTGGGATACAAACTATAAAGGAGAGACAGAGTGATAGGCGGGGGGGGGGCAGTTTGTATCAGGAGGAAATAACATGCATGAGGGAGGAGACTGAAGGGGGGGTGGAAAAACTGTGGATTCAGCTATGGCCCAATAGAGGGAGAAAGGTAAGGTTGGAGTGGTCTACAGACCACCCATCCAAGAAGAGGAAAGGGACAGGGATCTGAGTTCACAATTGCTGGAAGCTGCAGGGAAAGGAGAGGTGGTAACGGTGGGGGACTTTAACCTGCCCAAGGTGGAAGGAAGCATACCATCCATATCCTGTGCCAGGAGTCAGGTGATCCTAAAAGCAATGCAGAGTGTGTTACTGACTCAGGGTGCCACGGAGCCCACTGGGGCTACTTAAACGGGGAACACATAAAAGAGATTATGGTCAATGAGCCCCTGGGTGGAAGTGACCATTGCACAGTGTGGTTCAGGTTGGATATGGGCAGGTAAAGTACCCCCACTAAGACTAAAATCCTGGATTTCAAGAGGGTGGATGTGACAGGGTGACCACTGTCATGGGTAGGAACCCCAGCAGAAAGATGAGGGTCCCTTGCCCCCATAAAGTGCTTCTGTGCATAGAAATAAAGTGCTGCAGTGCCTATAAACAATAATGGGAAAAACCAGACAGCACTGTAGTGTTGTAAAAATTCATGTGCACAGATAAAAGAAAGGAAGCACATAGTACTTAGCCAGAGTGAAATAGGTTATATTATGTTAATGTTATGTTTTTATTAGGCAAATATGGTAAAGGAAGCAATGTTACTACAAGTCTTGTTATCCTGAGCTATAAGGTATTCCATGTAGACATGCCTGTTTCACTGGTAAATTTTGTTCAGGACTCCAAGACATTCTCTTGGCATGTCTCAGGATACCCTAAAAAGTTACAGGGTGGCATCATGTTCCTTATCAGCAAGTTAAAACACTGCAGAACTCCCTTTATACAGCCTTGCTGTAAAATATAAAAAAGAACAGCTTTCTGAGTGGGATCTTTGTTTTAACCCATGGCCACTCTTGAAGGAGGAAGGCAGGAAGCCCATTCTTATATACATAGTAAGGTACAGTGACAGAATTACTATGGGAGTGTGGTTTAGAATGGAGCAGCAATTTCATCATTTTTACTTTCAGCTGCTCCTGCGCTCCGTGCCGGAAAAGAAAACTGCATAGCTCCCGAAAGTAACTGTTGTACCCCCCCCTAAGAATATTAGGGACCAAGGTTTGAAAGAGAGAGGGAATAAGATAATAAAGATAGGAATAAAGTTGCTCCTCGCTCCTTCTCCCTCTGTCTACTGGTGCAGTAGCTTTAAGCGGGGGGCTGGCAAAGTGCCATGGAAGTGTTTCAGCCACCGCTCCACTGCAAGTAGTAAAAACGGAGCTCTCTGTCCTTTTTCCTGATTTATGTGGCCCCTGTTGCAGAGAGTGGGGAATGCCCTGTGGGGCAGAGGATGTGAAAGAGGGGCATATGGGTGGAATGGGAGACTCAGTGTTGAGAGGTGGAGCCACAGGGTACACTGCATATGCGGCAAAGAAAAGCACTCCTATTGAGAATACGGAGCTGAAATGCACTCCAAAGATAAGTGCGTGCGACGCACTGTGTGGCTTCCTAGTGTTGGAGATGACATGGCACTACAGGATAAGTGGGGAAATAGATTGTTCCCACAGTTACCTGCAATAGATGAGCCGCATAAACAGAAGGAAGCAGCTGGAAAATAAAAAGAATAGTGCCAGTCTGTTTGGCTGATGGCTGAAAGGAACAAAAAGACAAAAAAGGGCCAAAATGAAAAGTTAACCCGATGGCTGGAGATTTCAGACATCGGTAAAGGAAGAGAGCTAGGAACAGTGCTCTTTAAACATCGAAGCCTCTGAACATAGAAACTGTCTGCTCAGGGTAAAGGCAGGAGAGTTTATTACTGAGTAAAAAAAATGAAAAGATAATAAACCCACAAACCAGGAGGAAATGAACAAAAGTAAAATATGTGTTTATGGGTGACTGAGTTGGCAGGAGAAACAAGAGGAGCACACCTTCATTCTTTCATTCTCATGGCCATCCCAGAAGCCGCAGCAGGGATACACAATGCTATTTTTTATACCTATATATAAAAAACGTTCTATTACCTGTGGTGTTTTAGGGATGTTGTTATAGGGCTGGTAACACACAGACTGACTGTTTTTATAAGAACCCTACCTAGTGATGTCACTGCAGAAGGGAGGTAGGGTTACCACCTGTCCCTATGTTCGCAAGACAGTCCCGATTTGGGCAGCTGTGTCCTGCAAAAAAAAAAATAAATAAATAATACCTGTCCTGGCATTATAGCAGAAGAAAATACTTTCTGACTTTCCTCTAATGCTGCAAAACAATAGAATACCTTAACTAAAATACCTTAAAATGATAAGAAACACTAAAAACAGCTAAAAAACTACACCACTTAGTCTTAATTCTAATTATTTAGTGAAAACAAGTCTGTTGCATTGGTCGAGATTACAAATTGTCCGGCAAAAAAATCATGTTTCTGTAAGAAATGCCCCACTTTGGGCTTTTTAAAAGGTGGGAACCTTAAAGGGAAGGGCTTAAGCTCTGTAATAAGTTACCCTGCTACAATTAAGTATTTTTTATAATAAAGGAGGGACTCCTCTTGTATGTAAATTTCAGGGTATGTTAGAAAATGTTATGCCCAGCAGATAGCAGATAGCCATGCTATGATGCTACAACTAATACAGGGGAAGAAAGGATATTAAATTAAACACCTGAACACCTGACTGTGATGTCATGCCTAAAACTGTATAAAGCCTACCACTAGGGGTAGATTGTAGATAGGGAGTCAGTGGAGAACTGACTTTGATGCTGTAGGTTCAGGACCTCTTGAGAGTGTGGGTCTACACACTAGTCTTTTTTCAGTGAGGCTGGGAGAAGCCTTAGCACTACTGGGCAAAGCAGTGGTCTGTTTGCTGAGAATCTAGTAACTAACCTTTATTTTGAAGTTTTCTTGCTTTTTGTAAATATGTTTTTACTCATTTTATGCAAATAATAAAATTAGAAATGCCATCCAGCATTTTTTATGCACCTAAAAGTTGTCGGCCTGTGTCTAATGTTCTTGAAATCCCACACCCTACGACAGCAGACTTCAGGAAGATGGGCGAGGTGCTAAGGAGGCACCTGGCAGGTGTCAGAGTGGATATGGGGGTGTACCAAAAATGGTCCATCATCAAAGAATGAATACTGACTGCCACAGTGGAGTGTGTTATTCTCAAGGGGAAGAACTTGGGGGCCAAAGCACCCAGCTGGTTCAACTCTGAGGTTGCCCAAGTGGTGAGGGACAAGAGCTCAGCCTACAAGAGATACAGAAAGACAGAGAGAGAGGGTGGATAGGGAAAACTGTTTAAGGTTGGTCAAAGTGGCAAGCAAGGTAGTGCAGCAGGCTAAAGCACAAAACGAACTGCAGATAGATGAGGGAATCAAAAAGGAGAAGGTCTCCTTTTGTTACATAAACAAAAAAGGGACAAGAAAGACTGGATTGTTAGACTTAGGAAAGGGAATGAATGGGTAGACGAGAAAAGGAGAAAGGCTAAGGTGCTGAACGAGTACTTCTACTCTGTCTTCACCAGGGAAAAAGAGTGGTGCCTACGGGGGGGAGGGGAGCAGAGGGGGAAGGGAGCATGGATGTGGTGATAGAGGAGGATAGGGTGAGGGAGGGGCTGCTTGCACTAAAGGTGGACAAATCACCAGGCCCAGACAGCATACACCCAAGGGTACTGAGGGAGCTTGCAGGGGAGCTTGTGGTGCTACTGGTAGCCCTGTTCAATAACTCCCTGGAGTTGGGTGTGGTACTGCAGGACTAGAATGACATATATGGTGCCCCTCCATAACAGCGGTCCCAGAGATGACCCAGAGAATTACAGAGCAGTCAGTCTGCCCTCAATTGTGTGCAAGCTCATGGAGACCATACTTAAAGGAATGTCTGTAAGGTATCTAGAGAATGGTCTCCAGGATGAGAGGCAGCAAAGGTTTTAGGGAGGGAGATCATGCCAAATGAATCAGATTGACTTCTTTGACTGTGTCAATAAGGCAGTGGACAGGGGCCAGGCAGTGGACATCTTTTATTTGGACTTCAGCAAGGACTTTGACTCTCTACCCCACAAGAGGTTGATCAGGAAGCTGGTGGATCTCAGGTTTGGGGAGAAAATGACCAGGTGAGAAGAAAACTGGCTGAGGGACAGGACCCAGAAGGTGGTTGTAGGGGGGAGTCATCCAGTACCAGGGAAGTTACCAGCTGGATCCAGCAGGGCTCATTGCTGGGGCCAGTGTTGTTCAGTGTTTTCATCAATGACATTGGGGAGGGCATTATGGGCAAAATGTGCCCATTTGTGGACAACATGAAACTCTGTGGGAGGGTGCACACAGTGGAAGGGATACAAGACATGTTGGAAGACCTGAAAAAACTTGAGAGGTGGTCAGGGATTTGGAAGATTTGCTCCAATGACAAGAAATGCAGAGTGATGCACATTGGAGCCAGGAATCCAAGGACCAGGTACTACTGGGGGGGGGGGGTCAGAGTAGCAGCAACAGAGGAGGAGAAGGATCTGGGAGTGATGATCACTAGTGACCTGAAGCAATTGATGCAGTGCAAAAAAAGCAACAGCAAAGGCAAACAAGATGCCGGGGTTTATAACCAGAGGAATCAGCAGTAGATGGAAGGAGGTTATATTGCCCTTGTACAGGTTACTGGTGAGATCACATCTAGAGTATGGAGTAAGATACTGATGTCCATATCTGAAGAAGGACATCAACCAGCTGGAGAAGGTCCAGAGGAGGGCACTTAAGATGACTGCAGGTCAGCAGGGTAAGACATATGAGGAGGGGTTGGAGGCCCTGAGGATGTACTCCCTGAAGAGAGGAGGGAGAGAGGGGCCGTGATAGAGACCTTCAAGTACTTGAAAGGGATAAATAGGGTGGATAAGGAGGGTCTCTTCAAGCTAAGTGGCAGCTGCAACACGAGGGCACACAGTCTAAAGCTGGAAGGGGGGAGGTTAGGAAGCACTTCTTCACAGCAAGGGTGATGGCCAACTGGAATGCGCTGCTGGAGGAAGTGGTCGCAATGAAGTCTGTGAGAAGCTTCAAGAGAAACTGGGATAGGCATAAGGGGAAAACATGGGGCTTGGGGGGGCAGATGGAGTGGAAGGGACTTGGGGGGGTCAAAGTCAGTAACATAAGCTGAGGACCCTGCAATATGAGCAGACTAGATAGACCACATTGCCTTCTTCTGCTGGCCTCTCTGTATGTTCGTACATTTGTAAAAAAAGGTTGAGGGGACTTTCCCTATAACATCTTTATCAATGACATCGGGAGGTCCATCAGAGGAAAGACTGTCTTTTTGTGGATGCCACCAAACTCTGCAGCAGAGTGGATAGTAAGATAGTGAGGATGATCATCATGAATTTAGGGAGGAACTGGAAAGGATGAAGCAATGGTCAAGGATCCGGCAGCGGAGCTTTAATAGCAAAAATTCTAAGGTCATGCATGTGGGCTGCAGAAACCCTAGGGCAGAATACAGGCTGGGAAGAATAATGATTGCAAAGATGGACATTTCCCACTGCTAGGCAGGTTTGAGGCAGACTGGATGGGCTGCAAGGCCCTTATCTGCCGATGTTATCTATGTATGTTACCATGTATTTAAACAGCTTATTCAGTCTAAACATTTTAATACAGAAAACAGAGCGAATAAGGACATGGGTAGTTGCACTGTCTTCCAGATGCTGCATCTTATCTTCATTTTTGACATGGTTTTTAGTTACACTGGCCCTTGATTTTATAGCCATGTTTCTTTGTCCTTGTCTTAGGTGAAATAGGACATTAGAACAATGAAACTTCTTTAAGAACATCTAGTATTCAAAGATCTTTTTACTGATGGCTGATTTTTCCTAATGATGTAATGTGTGTCTGCTTACTGTCTATTCCTCTGGGATGGGTTCATACCACAACTCAGAGCACTTAGCAAAAAGTGATGGGATGAATTCCAGCAGTGCAGTGACTTCCCACAGACAGACCCAGTAGCATCCAAATGTACAGCAATATATCACACTTGCAATATTTTCCTTACAGCCTGCTAAGCTGACAGTATCCTGTTTGCTAATGTTTTAGGCACAATGAAATACATTTTTATTTACAATCTGAAATGTTTTACTGGAGACCACACCCCATAACCATGGCTTGCATTTTTACAGTAACCATATTGGTTACCTGACAGCCATTTTAGAGCGATAATCAATATTGCTAAGAGTTAATTATAGAACTTATCATAATTATCCACTGTTATTACCGGAAATGTTGCTTTTAATTTAAACAGGTAGTAGTATGCTTTTGAGTTGGTTATAAATCAGGATTTAGGAGCAAGCAAGGAAAAAGAATTGTCAAGCAGTATATGTATTATAATGTTTTAAAGCCTGGGCTGCGGCAGTTAATCAGATTTTGTTACATTGTAAAAGACTGATCTTAGTTAATGTGCAGGCTCCGAGCTGTCTGAACACTCTGCACTTTCACATTATTGCCTTTTCTATACTCTATAAATCTGTGGCCGCCATGCTGACCAAAGACAATAGGCTATTTCTGTAATGGAATTTCAGTCTGACACTTGAGCTTGTTGTCAGCAAATACAAACAGGGAGGTGCAATTACACCAGTAAGTATGATAATGATTGTTGGCACAGTCACATATCTAATGGACATGCTTGCATAAATCCCCCCCTAAAACATTAGTTGGACAAGAAAATTTATTTGCTGTTGCAAGACCACATTATGTTCCTAATGGTAGTTTGTATAGGAAATAAAATTGGGAGGGGCAGAGTCCTTTGAACATGCTACAAAAGTCAGTCATGAGAAGGCGATTTTGCAAGAAAATAACCAAGGTGATAACATTTCCAACGTTTGCGTAGGTTTTGATCAAATTGTGTCTGTGATCAGGATGCCAGGGCCAGGAGTCAACACTGCAGCAAGTACACCCTTCAAAACAGATCCAAAAACATTTATAATAATTTTGCAAATTGAAAAAAAAATCTTTGAAGGTTTTTTAAAACAAAAAAAGGAGACTACTGTAGAATAAGAAATAAATCTGCACCGTTCATTTCACGGTCTAGCACCAGGAGCGCGATCATGGTAAACCTAGTTTCATGCTGCCAGCCCACTACACGTTACACATATAGTACACACATTTTCTGGCTGCCCTTTCACAATAATACAGGTTAATGTAGTAGAGCACACCAATACCTGTATGTACCTGCACCTATAATCAAGGCCCCCAATTTTTCCCTAAGTCCTCGGCTGCAGAGATTTTCTCAGAATTTAGTGTAAGCCATGGAAAAAATACAGAATAATATTCTGCAGTTTACATGAACTGCAGAATATTATTCTGTGGTTTACATGATCTGCAAAGTATTATTCTGCAGTTTACATGAACTGTTGAATATTATTCTGCAGTTTATATGAACTGTGGAATTTTATTCCACGGTTTACATGTACTGCAGAATATTATTCCGCAGTTTATGTGAAATGCAGAATGTTATTCAGCAGTTAATACTGAAGAGTCAGTATTTAGCCAGCACGCTGAAGCAGTGGTACCACTACTGCTCCTGACGCTGAAATCCTGGAAAGTTGAAGGGCCAACTGGGGGTGAGGAGGATCAAGCATTCTATGGACTGCTTTCCTCTTGGGAGAGAGGGAGGATCTGCCAGTGGTCAGATAACCCTTTGTGGTAGCCTGGGGGATGACAGCCATGACTGACTACATTTGGCAGGTGTGTCAGACATTCGGCATCCCACCTCAACATTATTGCATGACACACCTCCTGGGGAGAAAATGGGAAAATGGAGGTTCCACCACTGCACAATGATGTCCGCCCCATATTGCAGACATTGCACCACTGACCGATCTTTTGGTCCCATCCTACTATTCAGTCTCTGTTAGGGGAAGGGGTCTCCTGGCAGTTCCACCCTGTCCCTGTGGCATAAACTGAGGGTGTTTGAGAGTAAGGACAAAAAAGAAATGAAGCTGCACAGTTGCTTGTTAAAATAAATACGTCCAATGCTAGGACACATTAAAAGCTCTTTATTGAAAGATAATCTGAGTAGCACCCCCATACTCATCAATGTTTCATGCTGATCTAGTGCATTTTTGTCCTTACATGAGTTTACTGCATTTGGCTCCATTTTGCGATTTCTTGAGCCACCTGGTGTGTTTCAATGTTTGAGAGTAAAGTAAGTCCCGGTGTGTGTGGCAGGGCTGAACATGTGTAGATTGGACTGATAGGGGCTGGCGGATGAGAAGATAAAACTCAATAAATAAATAAATAAAAAGAAGAGCCAGTATAAACTGTGAGTAAAACAAATCTGCAGGTTACATTGACTCTGACCAAGAAAAATTATTCCATGGCTCATATAAACCCCAGAAAACATTTTTGTGGATTATATTAAATTCTGCATAATGCTTCTGTGGAATTTAAAACAAAAATCTGAAAAACCTTTTGCAACAGCCCCTGCTCATTAGTTTGTCTGCTAGGGCTTTATCTTAAAAATCAAAGCAGGTAAATCCCCCATCCAGCTCAGCCCCTCCACTCTCCCTACCCCATCCTGAGAACATCCTTGAATCCCTTTATCTGAAGTAGAAATCTTTTTTATCAGGTCCCATACTGTGCAGCAATCCCTATCCTTTTAATTCACCACCAGGTCTGAATTCTGGTTTCTTGTCTCGGACATACTTTGAGCACAGCTGCACAATGCACTACTGGAATGAGAAAGTGGTATTCTGGTTTAGTGGTAAAACTAGAAGGATGATGATTGCTGTGCAGTGCGGTAACCACTAAAAATATTACTTACTCAAATTTTGCAGAGCTGTTTACTGTCAGGCTGGGGTGGGGATGGGGCAGAGATGGATGGGCCGAGAGGATGAAGGGCTGAGATGGATGGAGTGGATATTTTACTTTCTAATACTAAGAACTCAGAAGTTAATTGACAACCATCTCTGGTTTGTAGGTCCCAGCTCAAAAACTAAAAGTTTTCCCTACCTAGGTGCTTGGCAGGGAGGAGTTGCTGACTTTATTCGAAAGACCCCAGCTGCAGCTGCAGAATTTCCACAGAATTAGAAAACTAATGCTAGAAGTTCAACAGCAACAGGGCGCTTGTCACAGAATCTAGACCAAAACTGATGCAGCAAAATCAGGGACTTGACTACGCCCACTATTATATATATATAGGGATATGCAATGGAAGCAAGTGTAATAAATGATTTATCTGCACAAGAGCAGTTTGACCTCGGGTAACCTCACGGTGGGCGTAAAGCCACGAGTGTGGTGTCCAGTCAAACTGTTCTATGCAGATAAACTTATTACATGAGTTTTCCATTACATATTCCATTTATGCAATTCTTTTGTTTTTGCTTTGTAGGGGGCATTTGTTAGTCAAAAAAGTGAATAAAAATGGAATTTTCTGCCATTTTTTGCTGATTATAGAAAATCTAAAAGGAATCTCGAAACAAAACACATCTCATTTTGTAGATATTTTTATGCTGAACAACTTTTTTGCTCAAAGTACCATACTATCTTTTTTGTTTTTATGTTATTTGCATTTATTTGATGAAACAGTGCACAAAAATTGAATTTTTTGCTGTTTTTCACTAATTCTGAAAAAACTAAAAAGTATCTATAAATGAAACACCACTCATTTTGTAGATACTTCTGTGCTGAATAAACTTTGTGCTCACAGTACCATGCTATCATGTTTCATTTTAAAGTTATTTACATTTGTTTGTGGACAAGATGAAAATAAATATGAATTTTCTGCTGTGTTTTTGCTAATTATCAAAAAATCTGAAATACCACTCATTTTGTAGATAATTTCGTGCTGCACAACTGTCATGCTCATAGCACTATGCTATCTTTTTTCATTTTAAAGTTATTTGCATTTGATATATTGCCATTCTGGCAAAGTGTGGTTCCTCTATGGAGGCACCCGCAGTGGAGACCAAGGAGGATGCTGGGATCCTCCACAAAGGAGACCCACAAGGGGGTGACAGGGGAGCCCGCAGGGGAAGGAAACAACTCCTGGTGGGGGACTCTATTGTTAGGAAGGTAGAACTGGGGGAGGAAGGGGAGAGGGAGGTAAGGTGCCTGCCTGGCACCATGGCTTGGAGGGACAGGGAGCTAATCCTCAGGATTGCCGGAGCAGCTGCACAGCGGAGGGTGCTGGATGTCATTGTCCACCTAGGGACAAATGACCTGGCTAAGAAAGGGATTAGAGAAGTGCAGAAAGAGTTTGTGGAATTGGGGAGGGGCCTTAGAAAAGTAGCATGCACGGTAACCTTCTCGGAGGTGCTGCCCATCTATGGCATAGGAGAGGCTAGGGTGTTCCACACCATGGGATTCAATCAGTGGTTGAAAAACTGGTGTGGAGCTCATGGATTTGGCTTCATTGGGGACTGGGGGTCCACCTGGAGTGATGCAAGCCTATACTGGCATGATGGGCTGCATCTGTCCAGGAAGGGAACCAGGATCCTAGGTGATAGGTTTAAATGCTTCATTGGCAAGCATTTAAACTAGCCAAGGGGGAGGCACTGGAAAGGAGCAGGGAAATCCTAGCCCCCCAAAAATCATGGTAGTAAGTGCGATAAACACTAACATAGAGGTGTCGATAGGGAGAAGGGCAGGGGTAAATGGAGAAAGTGACAAAGGCAAGAAGGACAGGGATTGGGCAAAAAGGAGTAAGGCCATCAGGAAATGGAGGGTAATGAGTACCAATGCCCGTAGTCTGGGCAACAAGCTCCCTGAGCTGGTGGCTTTGATGGAAGAGGATGCCTGGATATCGTAGAGTCCACAGAAACATGGTACACAGAAAACCATGACTGGGATGTTAACATACCATGGTACATAACCTACAGGAGAGACAGGCAGGGGAGAAGAGGGTGAGGATTAGCTCTCTATTTAAAGGAAGGGATAAAAGCAACTGAACAAAAGAGTAAACAGATAGGAGAGGAGGCACTGTGGGTCACCTTGGAGACTGGAAAGGGCACCACAATCCGCATAGGGGTTGCGTACAGACCCCCATGTCAGGGGGAGGGAATGGACAAGGATATGATAGAAGGTATTCTTAGAATGGCAGAGAAAGGGGAGATACTGTTGATGGGAGATCTGGATATGCTAGACATTAACTGGAGCACATTTGCTGCAGCCACATCCAAAACAGGGCCATTCTTGATGCCTATAGGGTGCTGAGCCTCAGACAGCTGGTTTCAGAACCCACTCATGAGGAGCAATCTTAGACCTCGTACTCTAAGCGGGGCAGTGAGAGGATCTCAGATCTAGAAGTGGGTTGCCATCTGGGAACAAGTGACCATCAAACAGTGTGGTTCACGTTAAACTCAGCTACAGAGTCAAGCCATACAAAAAGTGAGGTACTGGACTTCAGGAGGGCTGACTTTGGCAAGATGGGAGAGTGCCTCAGAAAAGCACTAGCAAACAGGCTAGAAGGAGGTGTGGAGCAACAATGGGGAATCATCAAAACTGCCATCACAGAGGCAACAAGCCTTTGTGTGGACGCAAATAAACAAATCAAAATGAAAGAAAAAGCCACTATGGTTCTCAAAAGAGGTGGCTGTGAAAGTCAGGAAGAAAAGATAGCATTCCGGAAGTATAAGGAAACACAGAAGAAGCAGGACAGAGCTGTACCAGTTAAGGCAGAAGGAAGCAGGGAGGGAAGTCAGACTGGCAAAGGCCCAAACTGAGGAAAAGATAGCCAACTCGGTTAAGAAGGATAAAACCTTTATAGGTACATCAGCGATGGAGAAAGACAAAGGGAGGGATAGTGAGGCTGAATAGAATGAGCGGTGGGTGGGCAGAGGGGACAGTGAAAAAGCAGGGATAATGAATGAATATTTCTGCTCAGTATTCACAAAAGAGGAGTGAGTGCCTAATCCAATTAACAGAAGCACTCTTGATAGGATTCGACTACGTCCTTTCACTGAAGAAAGGGTTCTACAAGAACTCCTAAAACTGAAGGTGGACAAAGCAATGGGGCCTGATGGAATTCACCCCAGAATTCTAAAAGAATTAAGGGGGGAACTAGTGAAACCACTGGCTACACTTTTTAATAAGTCATGGGAGGATGGTGTGGTACCTGAGGACTGGAGAAAGGTGGATGTGATTCCAATTTACAAAAGTGGGACCAAGACAGAGGCATGAAACTACAGACCCGTCAGTTTGACCTCTGTGGTAGGGAAAGTGATGGAGTCACTTCTGAAGGAAAGAATAGTTGAGTACCTAGAGGCCAGTGGGGCACAGGACCCAAGGCAGCATGGGTTCACAGCGGAAGGTCATGTCAGATGAATCTAATAGATTTCTTTGACTGGGTGACCAAAGTATTACACCAGGAGGGGCTGTGGACATGGTCTACCTAGACTTTAGCAAGGCATTTGATACAGTCCCACACAAAAGATTAATAGTCAAATTAACCAGCCTAGGAGTTGGTCCCAAGGTGGTAGCCTGGGTAAAACATTGGCTGGACAACAGGACACAGAATGTAATTGTAAATGGAGTCCACTCTGAAGAAGAGGGGTTACTACTGGGGGTACCATGAGGGTTCAGTATTGGGTCCAGTCCTTTTAATGTCTTCATAAGTGACATTGCAGAGGGACTGGAAGAAAAAATATGCCTCTTTGCTGATGACACAAAGATCTGCAACAGGGTTGATACACAAGGAGGTGGCAAGGATGAGAAGGACTTGGCAAGGTTGGAGGAATGGTCAGAAGTATGGCAGCTAGGATTCAATTCAAAGAAGTGCAAAATAATGCACCTGGAAACAAGAACCCAGGAAGAATACACAATGGGGGAGTAGTAACAACAACAAAAATGAAAGGAACTGGGTAATCATATCAGATGACCTTAAGGTTAGCAAGCAATGTGAGAAGGCAGTAGGGAGGGCTGGGGTATACTGGGATGCATAGGGAGAGGCATCAGCAGCAGAAAACAGGAAGTTGTTATCCCTCTGTACAGACAGTTGGTGAGACCCCATCTGGAGTACTGCATCCAGTTCTGGAGACCCCATCTCTGCAAGGACATAGACAGGACAGAGGCAGTCCAGAGGAGGGCAACTAAAATGGTGCAGGGTCTGCAAGAGAAGCCGTATGAGGAGAGACTAAAGGAGCTTAATATGTATACCCTTGAAGAAAGAAGGGAGAGGAGGTGCATGATAGAAACTTTTAAGTACCTCAGTGGAATCAACAAAGTCCAAGAGGGCAGTATCTTTCAGAAAAATAGATGTGCAAGAACAAGGGGACACAATTTAAAGATGGGGGTGGTTCAGGGGCAGTGTGAGGAAGTATTATTTCACAGAGAGGGTAGTAGATGCATGGAACAGCCTTCCTGAGGAGGTTGTGGGGTCTAAAACTGTGGGAGAATTCAAGAATGCATGGGACAGACATAAGGAAATTCTTGGGGGCTATGAAGAAATAGGCTGTTGGTTAACTAGGATCTGTGGCCTATCCTGTAGGTAGGAAATGGGCAGACTAGATGGGCCATGCGGTCCTTATCTGCTGTCAAAGTCTATGTTTCTGTGTTAGTACTGGTACTGAGGCTGAACATTCTAAATGAGTTCAAGCGTGATTGTGACATATCTACTATGTGAATAAATCTGTGATGATGCGTCTACTATGTGGATAAATGTAAAATTTTGAATTTATCATATAGTAGCTCAGATTTATCTCATAGAATTTGTGTCCACGCCTATTACATATATATATATATATAGATACATACATACACAGTGATTTACACATTTTGCGACATGATATCTGCATACCCTCACATGCAACTGAAATGAAACTTACAGCTCCATGAGATGTCTCCTTCATGATGGGGCATGGCAAATTTCATGCATTTCACCTGAACTGTTCCAAAGTTATTGAAGCACAAACTATTAAGTCTAACATAAAAGTGAAGAAGAATTTGGCAACAAATGATAATATACTCATTTTGGGACTGCATTTCTCCAGAGGTGCACAACCAATCAAAATGAAACTTGGACTATCAAGAGACATTAATCTTTGAGGGCACGTACACGCTTCATGCAAATTACAAGAATAGCTGTGAGGTAAAGTGCAAATGTGACGTAGAAACAAATAGAATTTGTCAAAAATGGTGATGTACACATTTTGGGACTGCATATCTCTAGAGGTATACCCCAAATCAAAATGAAACTTAGCATGTCAAGAGACCATTAGTCTTTGAGGTTACATGCCAAACGTCATGCAGATTGCAAGACAATCTGTGAAGTTATTAAAATGCAAAGTGTACAGAGTGAAACAATCAGAGAAAGAATTTAACAAAAAATGGTGATGTACACATTCTGGGACTGGAAATCTCCAGACTTGCACCCACAATCAGAATGAAACTTGGCATATCAAGAGTCCATCAGTCTTTGAGGGCACATGCCAAATTTCATGTAACTTGCAAGAACAGCTGCAAAGTTATTAATTCACAAAGTGTCACCACAATGTTATCTTTGGGGAACTTGCTAAACTTTGGAATAACTATGGAACTGATGCACATTTTTCACCAAACCAACATAAGTCACATCTGTGGCAAAGTCCTAACCATTTCTTTGTAGTGAAGTTGGAAATAAACAGTAAACTTTAAAAGTCCCTGTTAGTGAGATGTCAAAATCCCTGTTTGTGAGCCCAAATCCTTGTTCGAAGCTGTGCAGCTATCCAAAAGACTGAACTGAGCATGCTCAGAACCCAAAATTTCAAAGCTGAGTAACTTTGGAATGGATTACTATTTTGTTACCACACCAATGCTGGCATGTTCGTTGGGCCAAGCTCTTTCTCCCCTGAAAAATGCAGGCCAAAATTCTAAATGGTGTGGCCACAGCATGATGAGGAAAGATCTGCAAAAATGGATGAGACCAAAGTGACTTTTATACTTTTTTCACTATGTGCTGCCCACAATCCACACATTCAATCAAAACGAAACTTGGCACATTAAGAGATCTACCCTACAAGACCATGCATACCAAATCTCGTGCAAATCGGATGAACAGTTGCAAAGTTCTTAAAGTGCAAAATGTGGGGTTTAACATTAAACTGCCTACTGAACCCTAACTATAGTGGTGCTATCGTGATACCATAATATATATACACTGTGATTTACACATTTTGGGACACCATATCTCCATGCCCTCACATGCAACTAAAATGAAACCTACAACTTCATGAGATGTCTGCTTCATGATGGGGCATGACAAATTTCTTGCATATCACCTGAACTATTTTAAAGTTATTGAAGCACAAACTATCAAGTCTAATATAAAAGTGAAGAAAGAAATTGACAACAAATGGTGATATACACATTTTGGGACTGCATAAGTTATTAAAGTGCAAGTGTGAAGACATCCTATAGGAAATTTCTAAACTTTGGAATAACTATGGAACCAATGTATATTTTTCACCAAACTAGCACAAGTCACATCTATGGGGCAACCCCCTTCATACCCTGCAATTTGAGGCCGAATGTCCTAACTGTTTCTATGCTGAAATTTGTAGGCCAAGATTCCCAACCGGTTAGCAACAGCGCAATGAGGAAAAATTAGCAAAATGGGTGAAAAAGCAACTTTTACACTTTTTCACTATGTGCTGCACAAACTCTGCACTTCCAATCAAAACAAAACTTGGCACATTAAAAGGACTACCCCATGGGACCCATATTCCAAATCTCATGTAAATCTGACAAACGTTGCAAAAAGTGCAAAATGTGGGGTTTACATTAAACTGCCTACTCAACCCTAACTATAGTGATATATATTTGATAATAAAGTGACAAAGGTAGGGAAATGTGGCATTAGAGTTTCCAACCCTGACGCTCCACCCCCACCCTGCAGACTCCGACAGGCATTGGGGGTGTGCCTTGGGGTCATCAACCCTAACACTCACTCCTTCCCATATGTAAATAACCTGAGATGGATACAGTATATGAGAATGGGGACACTTTACTAACAACCTTAACTGATGCATTATTGAAGTTTTTTTTGCAATGAATTCCCTTACTTTTTCAGATAGTCTATTTGTATCCTTATTTACCTATGGGAGCACAGGGCCCACCCTCCATAGCTGTCCTTATGTCACAGTGGGAGTGCTCCCATGCTGCCTGATTTTTCTTATTTGACTGTGACAGTGCAGGGTTCTTCAGACCTTGCACACTCATCCCTCCATAGATGCATGACCATATTATCAGCATAGCCATCTTATTATACCAGCATATGTACTCAGTAGAGAAAACTTTCAAATCCTCACTAAAACATAATTCTGCATAACTGCAACGCCATTCCACACCACAGGTATGAAAACACATTTTGGACAGGATTTGAAAAATAACAGCTGTGACATACAAAAAGTTGGGTAATAAAGAAGACTATGTTGAAAATCTAAGGTGAAAATATTTAAAATTTCTGAAGTTATGAGCAGGCATACCACAATTGCAACAAATGGTAACTCTGGCATTTTTCATATTTTAACCCCAAATTTTGAACATAGTCTTCTTATACTCCACCTCATACCCCATAGGTCAAAATTTGCAAATCCATGATAAAATGCTATTCTGCACCACAGGTGCGAAAACATGTTTTGGGCAGGATGTGAAAAATGACATCTGTACAGTTCAAGAGGTGATGTGAAAAATGGCTATGCTGAAAATTTGTAGGGAAAATATTAAAAATTTCAACGATTGCATGTAACTTGGCCATTTTTAGGAGTTTTTCACCAAATTTTCAATATCGGCTCTTTGGGACCCAACCTCATGAACACTGGCACTGTTATTTTATTTATTGGTCCCAAAAGGTGATTTCACGCAGGGACAGTGAAAAAATTTACTTTTTTCACTATCCATAGCTTGGAAACTGCACATATGACCAGAACAAAACGTGGTACATTCAGAGATCTGTCACACAAGACTTCGCATGCAAAATTTCATGCAAATCTATTGAACGATTACAAAGATATTAAAGTGCAAATGTTTGAGTTTAATACAGAAACCCCCAGTTCAACCCTAACTATAGGGGCATGACTGTGCCCATATAATATCTATATCTATATCTAGTTAGAGATGTTACCAAAGTGACCAAAGTGGGGAAACATGGCATTAGGGTTTCCATCCCCAATGCCCCATCCCCACCCTGCAGATACCAACAGGCTTTGGGATGTTTTGGGGTCATCAGGCCTAAGGCTCTCCACATTGCATAAGTAAATAAGCTGAGATGGGTACAGTATAGGAGAATGGGATAAGCATTAGGCCTGATGACCCCAAGGCACCCCCAAAGTCTGTCGGTGTTTGCAGGATGGGGGTGGGGCATTAGGGTTGGAAACCCTAACACCATTTTTCCCTACTTTTGTCACTTTAGTAACAACCCGAGCTGATGTATTAACAACATTTTTTGCAATGAATTTCCTTACTTTTTCAGATAGTTTACTAGTACCCTTATTTTCCTGTGGCCACCCTCCATCACTATCATTATGTCACAGTGGGACCCTGCACTCCCATGCTGATGCATGACCAAATTATCAGCATAGCCATGTTATTATCCCAGCACATGTACCCGGTACAGAACATTTTCAAATCTCCGCCAAAACATAATTCTGCACAACTGCAATACCATTGAGCACCACAGGTGCAAAACACATTTTGGATAGGATTTGAAAAATGACAGCCGTGACATACATGAGGCCAGGTAGTAAGAAGGCAATGTTGAAAATCTGGTGTCAAAATATTTAAAATTTCCAATGTTACAAGCGGGTGTACCAAGATTGCAACAAATGGTCATAACTTATGTATTTTTTCATATTTTGACCCCACATTTTTAACATAGTCTTCTTATGACCCCACCTCATAAACCCCATAGATGAAAATGTTTAAATCTGTTGGAAAATACCATTTTGCACCACAGGTGTGAAAACATGTTTCGGGCAGGATGTAAAACATGACAGCTGTACTGTTCATTAGATGTGTGAAAAATGGCTATGTTGAAATGTTGAGTGAAAATATTAAAATTACCAAAGTTACACATGTGCATAGAAAAATTTCAATGACTGCATGTAACTTGACCATTTTTAGTAATTTTTCAACATGGGCTTTTGGGACCCCATGAACACTGGCACTGTCATTTCATTACTCGATCCCAAAAGATAATTTTGCACAGTGACTGTGAAACCACCTTCTGGGCCCGATTTAATAAAATCACAGTGATAGTTTCATGAGGTGGTTCTCAAAAGCCCATGTTGAAAATGTGGTGAAAAATACCTAAAAATGGCATTTATATCAATATAAGTTCAAACGCCTTTGAAATATATTATATGGCACTTACCTTGATTTCTCAGTTTGTGGTTTGGCTTTAAAGAATGCAGACATGTCCCGTCCACAGAAGATGACAGCGACGATGCCCGTGGTTAGTATAAGGCAAGGGGGTGGTGGGTGCTCAGTGTGAGGGTCAGCATGGGGAGTGACAGTGGGGATGTCAAGAGACTGCTTTCTGTTTTCAGGAGAGAGAAAAACAAAAGACATCAGGGATTGTTTTCTTCTTTACAGGGAACAATTAAATAACTCTTTAGGGACACTGAGATGGGCTCCCATTATCCCCACACTGAGGGTCTTCCACTGCTGACACAGGGATGATGTCAGCAATAATATAACAAAAAGCAGAAGGGACTGCGTGGGGGATCTGACACCGAGGTGGGCATCCTGGTATCAGATTAAATAAATACAAAATAGACAAATAAAGAAATAACTAAATAAGGAGGGGTGCCACTAGACACCAGGTAGAGGGGGTCAGTGGACCATGATCGGCAGGTGGGTGGTGCCAATAGACACCAGGGAAGCAGTGGGTGACACATCAGAGTGCAGCCGGCAGCCGCAATTCGCGGTGGCTGCACAAGTCAAAAAACCCACGCTGTTCTCCTTACAGAGAATGTGGGAGATGCAGTCCCTCTTGCTAACCTTGGCATCCTGGTTCAGGTGCCAACAAAATGTATTTCTGTTCAGTATTTTAAAAAGAAACATCAGAATGTTGCTAAATGGGCCCTGTTTAGCTAAGTTCTTTGTTTCTTTATATGACATTTATTTCTACATGTTTTGATTTTTCTGTCTCTCACTAAAGCAAAAACAACATGGCGGACACAACCAAGCTCTCAGACAGTACAGCAGGCTCTATGTGTGAGAACATACAAGCCCTGCAAAAATATAAATGTTTATGTGTGCAAAATACTAGCTCTGGGATAAGAAAAGTATCTATGTGTGCAAAAATACTACCTCCTGCAACAACAAAAGTGTTTCTGTGTGCAAAATTGTAGCTCTGCAATCACAAAATTACTGGTAGAACATCTAACTTTTCCTATAGAAAATAATGGAAATTTCAAATTGAGTAACTTTTGAACGGATTAATATTTTTTCACCAAACCTTCAAAAAGCACATCTGAGAGGCAAAGGCGTTCTGCCCTGGAAAGCTCAGACGACAACCTAAAGCCATTTCTGAGATACAGGTGGACAAAAAAATTGAAAAACTTGGTACATTTAGGGATTTTTGAACTATAATAACTTTGGAACTGTTCAACAGATTCAAATGATATTTGGCACATTAAGCAACCTACACCTAAAAAATACAGATGCCAAATTTTGTGCACATCCATTTAGAGATTCCAAAGTTATTAAAGTTCAAAAATGTGACTTTAACACAGAATTTTGCACTCACCCATACTATACTGGTGCTACCGCGCCAGTATAGTATACCTATATCTAGCTATATATGTAAGCAATAATACCTGACAGGGTGGGCAGTATTGGGCAATATCAAACCGCCCATGGGCCTAATGAGGCCCGATGCTGCAGGCAGAGGGCCTTATAGCTCCAAGAAGGCTCAGTGTTGCCCAACACTGCCCACCCTGAAGGGTATTATTGTACTTAGAAAATGGCAATCTGTGACATTTAAATGGGATTTAAAAAAATAAAAAAAACATTTTTTGAAAAAATACAGTAACAATGAGTTATATGTCTCTTTGTTGTAAAGTAGTCCCTTTATTTCTGCTGTTGTATCTCCTGTTACCCCCCATCAGATAGCCATTCTGTTCAATGTATCCCCGCCACCGCCACCACCACCGCGAACAGCAGCTCAGGCATAAGATTTGGATTTTTCTATACTTTTCCTACCCCACCAGTTTCTTACTATGGTTGTTTTGGGGGGGCATTGTTTTCTGGTGTTCTTACTGGACTTTCTCATTCGGGAGTAGGGGGGTGTTACTATACATGCGACCCTGGGAAAAAACAGGAAGTGCACTGTGGGAGCGACAATGTGGAAGGAAAGCTGTTTTGTTTTTTACACTTCAATTACACAGAGGAGCAGTTTTTTTTAATTTGCTGCATAAAATATGTGCTGTTACTGCATTAGTGTTTCCATTTTTGCTGGTGGATCGTATTGGCAGGTGACCAGTCAATGTGGATTTACGGGGGTCTATGTAGACTTACAGTGTGAAGAAAATTGCAAGGAGATATGAGGTGAACAGCTTTTTTTTGGTATGTTAGAGGTTTTAAATGGAATGAAGCCCAGTTGGGGGGGTGCTGGGCCAGCCATCAGTTTGTCCAGTAAGCGGCATACCAAAAAATGGCGGGTGGTCAGTGCGACAATTCGGGATGCCCAATAATACCCCAAGTAATGGGGCACCCCAAATTGGTACTTGTTTTTAGCAGGCTCTATCAAGAAATACCTGCCCGCTGAAGTTACTATCCCAGCTAATCAGAATGTCAGCATTTAACTTAGCCATTTTCTAAATATATATATATAGTATGGTGGCATGGTAGTGCCACTGTAGTTAGGGTTGAGTACCCCATTCAAGGTTAAAGTGTGAAATATTGCAGCTTAATAACTTTGCCACCATAGGACAGATTTGCCTGAAATTTGGCAGGCACAGAGCGGTACCATAGATCTCTGGATCTGCCAAGTTTCGTAATGATCTGATATACAGCTGTGGTGTTATAAAGCACAATATAAAGTCATATTTGCACTTTTTTGTGCTTTGTTCACTCCTACAGGTTGCACGGTTTGCACAACTGGTCCAAAACCTTCAGGGAACATGCAGCCAGGGTTCCCGATGTGTCTTTCCAAGATTTCATGAAAAAATATTAAATGGCTCAAAAATATTCAAAAAATAAGTTTCTCAATATAGTCAATAGGAAAAGTTAAACTATTCGACAGCATCGCAAATGCAGTTTTTAGTGTTACAAATGATTCCTGTAGTGTCGTGAGTCAGCCATTTTTTTTCAGTTACTGGTCACAGAAATGTTTGGCATTTAAATTTGTGACCCTCTAGGGACACAATTCTTTTTGTGTTCACCTAGTCGAGCCCTGAAGATGCTAACCATATCTTTTTTTTGGGGGGGTTAAACACCCAAGAAATATGTTTTTCAAATTTTTGTAAACTGTAGTGTTGCAAAGTAGTGTCACACTTGTGACACTTTTGTGTTTTTTTTTTTAAGTGTCATGATTTGTGACACTGCTTTGTAATTACTATGCCCAAAACAGTAGGGAATCTTTGCCACCCTGCTACAAAAGAATGGTTTGGTCTTTTGGGCTGCAATTTGGGGGTAAGAAATACAACATCCCACAGATATGCCTTTTTGGTGATTTGGTGACAAAATAGTACAGGGCTGCAAAGTTATGGCACTCTGAATTTGACTATTTGTCCTATAGACTAACATTACGGCATCCACGCGCACCTTCGGGGCCGTATCTGGCAACTTCAAGATCTGGACTTTTCCTCAGAAAAATGCTCAGCCTCCACTAGGGGCTAAGTGCAAAACTAGCCAGGAAAGTCATAAATCATATGACATTTTAAATTTTGTTCTCGTCATACATTTCCTGAGATATAAGCAATTTAGTATTCCAAGTGTTCATTTTCTGCTCTGAGGTCATTATTATGCATACTTTTTTGCATTCACTGTGTTTCTCTATGCAGCTTTTGGGGAAAAAGGCTGTGCCTTTTCGTTACTGTTACAGTTAGCGCCTCACTTGTGTTTCCATTACCTTTGTGTTAGCATTCCGTCTTCACCACCATGTGAGTTACCCTTTGTGTTTTGTTTGCACTTCGTTTGTGTTACTGTTAACATTTGTGTTTCCATTACGTGTGCATTTCCATTTGTGTTTGTGTCGCGCTTCCGTTTCTGTTTCCTTTGGCATCATCGTTGCTGTTACTGTAAGTGTCCGTGTTTCCAATTGCGTTACTATGACTGTGTGCATTACGGTTTGCATTTCCATACATGCTTGCATTTCTGTTTTCATTAATGTTTGCACTGCGTTTCTATTACCGTTTGTGCTATTGTTTATGTTTGTGTCACCATGTGCGTTAGCGTTAGCGTTTGCGCTTCTTTGTGTTCGCGGTTACTTCATATCTATAGTGCACATTCTCAAAAGAAGGAAATTCATGGTAAAAACTCTGTTCCTCCGTCCTCGATTAGGTAAACACAACTGACAGTGTTTACCTAGGGGCTGTAAATTGTGAATTGCAGTTGTTTTGGTCTGCCACTAACAGAAAACAAGATGCTGGCAGTACAACACTATCGAGGGCATTTGTGACAGTAAAATGTACTGTCGCAACAGTACCAGGTGCTTTTGAGAGGCACATACAGTATATTTTTCCCCATTGACTATAATGGGAAAGTTAAAATTTGCATACTTTTTGAATGGATTAATATTTTTTCACCAAATCTTCAAAAGGCACATCAGTGACCCAAAGTCCATCTTCCTTGAAGATTCCAGACCAAATGGACAAAGTGTGTGGGCTGTAGCTATGAGCAAAGAAATGCACAAAACCAATTTTTGTGCTTTTTTTGCCATTCTGCAGCTCCGCAACTGCTCATCTGACTGTATTGCAACTTGCCAGATCCAGAGATCTATTGTGCACCACTGCGCATGCAAACTTTCAGGCAAATTTGTCATACGGTGACAAAGTTATTAAAGTGCACATTTTGGGGTTTAACATAGAAGTGGCCGGGCAACCCTAACTGTACTGGCATGACTGCACCAGTATAATATATATATATAAGGGATATACAATGGTGAGCTGTCGGATAAATGATTTATCTACACAAGTGCTGTTTGACCTCAGGTAACCTCATGAGTGGCTTGTGCCACTTGTGAGGTGTCCAACGTCAAACAGCTCAAGTGTAGATAAACCATTTATCTGAAAGCTCACCATTGTAATTTCATTTATGAAATAGGGATGCTTTCCATCACTGCAGGAACATTTGCTTTTGACTGTTTAGCTTTTTTTAAATGATAATTTCTGGGAGTTTTGGTTAACTTTCCTAGAATATATCCGCCTAGCATAGTGATTGCTATTAAATGAAACATCGCTCATTTTGTAGAAAACTTCTTACTGAACAAATGTCATGTTCACAGTACCATGCTACCTTTTTCATTTTAAAGTTATTTACATTTGTTTGTCAAAAAAGGGAAAAGAAAATAGAATTTTACGCTGTTTTTTTTGCTGATTATAACAACAACTAAAAGGTATCCATAAATGAAATGCCACTCATTTTGTAGATATTTGTGTGCTAAACATTTTTCTTGCTCACAGTACCATGCTGTCATTTTTTTTTTAAAGTTATTCACATTTGTTTGTCAAAAAAGTGAACAAAAAATAAAATGTTCTTCTGCTTTTTTGCTAATTGTAAAACATCTGTAAGGTATCTATACATGAAACACCACTCATTTTGTAGGTAATTTTGTGCTGAACAATTGTCGTCCTCACAGTACCATGCTATCTTTTTTTCATTTTAAAGTTATTCCCATTTGAGTATGGTTAGTACTTCTTCTGAGGCCCGAACATTCAAAATGAATTCTGAAGAGATTTGTGACATAGTAACTGTGTGTACAAATTTATTTATGCAATAGGCATGGACATAAATCCTATGAGATAAATCTGAGCTACTATGAGATAAATTCAAAATTTACATTTATCCATATGGTGAGCGCATCGTCTGAATTTATTCACATAATAGATATGTCACAATCACTCCGAAACCCATTTAGAATGTTCAGCCTCAGTACCAGTACTAACTATATTCAAAGGCAAATAACTTTAAAAGAAAAAAGATAGCATAGTGCTATGAGCATGAAAGTTGTGCAGCACAATATTATCTACAAAATGAGTGGCATTTCATTTATAGATACCTTATAGATTTTTTGATAATTAGCAAAAACACAGCAGAAAATTCATATTTGTTTTTCATTTTGTCCACAAACAAATTTAAATAACTTTAAAATGAAAAATGATAGCATAGTACTTGAGCACAAAGTTTATTCAGCATAGAAATGTCTACAAAATAAGTGGTATTTCATTTATAGATACTTATTAGTTTTTGCAGAATTAGTGTAAAACAGCAAAAAATTCTATTTTTGTGCACTGTTTCATCAAAGAAATGCAAATAACATAAAAACAAAAATACAGTATGGTACTTTTCAGCACAAAAGTTGTTCAGCATAAAAATATCTACAAAATGAGATGTGTTTTGTTTCGAGATTCTTTTTAGATTTTCTATAATCAGCAAAAAATGGCAGAAAATTCAATTTTTATTCACTTTTTTGGCTAACAAATGCCCCCTACAAAAGCAAAAACAAAAGAATTGCATAAATGGAATATGCAATGGAAAACTCATTAATAAATGATTTATCTGCACTCAAAGGCAGTTTGACCTCAGACACCACACTCATAAACTTCACGCCACTCATGAGGTTACCCGAGGTCAAACTGCTGTTGCTGCTGATCAGTTTATTACACTTTACCCGCTGTATATCCTTATTTATACATACAGTGATTCAGATAAACACATTTATCACACTGAATATATGTCCACCCCATTGCATATATATAAGGAATAAGACATGACAAGGCGTGGTTTATGGCCTGATAAGAGCCAGCCCCAAGTGCGTGATGAGGCATGAGGTGCTTGCGCCAAGTGCCTTTAGCGCCTGGAAAGTGCTCTTATCAGGCAATGAACCACACCTTGGAGTGTCTTATTCCACTTATAAAATGGATCCCCCTGTGAAAAATTTTATTTACAAATTTCAGATAGCAAGTTTTTTAAAGTGTGTTAATGTACATAAAAAAATAGAAAACAAATAGTCCCTGTCCTTGTATATTTGTAATAAGTGTACTGTATATGTAAAAGGGATCCAGTAGAAGACGTTAGTGTTTGTGCCCCCCCACACACACATGAAGGTTTTATTTTCCATTTTCTTTTGTTTTAACTTAAGTATTAAGCTGTGTTTCTGGATTTCAGTTGGATCAGGTGGAAAGTGCCCAGGTCTGGACTTCTGTGGGAGCAGGTGAAAAGTGCCCAGGTTCATTGGTAGCTACTATAGCAATTTGGTGGTAAGAGAGATGGCCGTACAGAGACTTGCTGACCTGCTCTGACAGGAAGATGGCACTTTTGATGTTTTCTTTAAGCAAAACAAGAGAGGCGCTGGTTTTCAGCAGGTGCGGGTGAAAAGGCAGCATGTTCCAGCACAGCCTCCCCTCATTCGAGCATCACTTGAGTGAGAGACGACAGCGCCGATGGTCGCCGGATGATGCGCAGGTAGATGGGATAAGAGTTACTGAGTGAGAGATTGCTGTGCTGATGGTCGCCGATGGTGCAGCACCATGAGTAGATGGTAAAGTGGGACGTGAGACATTACGCCAGTGGTAGTATCTATCGTCATAAGCGATGGTCATAGACAGTGTGGTGCTGTGGCGGCATTACGACATCTTTATTTAATCAGGTGGTTAGTGATAATTTAAAAATCAGCACAATTTACTGTTTGTATTTTACAATTTAGTTCTGCGATCTTGGTTGTATTGCAGCAGAACAATGAGGGAGCTGACAACTGTAAGCAGGCTGCAGACAATTGTTTTAAAACATTTCTCCCTAGGCATGGATCTCAACTGCACTGTGTCCTGCTTGACTGAAGAGGTACCGGTTGGCACAATATGCCTTGATAAGGACACGGCCAAGGGTATCTCTCAGTCAGTCAGGAGGCAGAAAAATCCTGACCCATTTTATAAGTATATATATATATTATATGGTAGCACGGTAGTGCTACCATAGTTAGGGTTGAGGAGCCCTTTTAAGGTTAAAGGGTCAAAGTTTGCACCTTAATAACTTTTCTACTGTTCAACGGATTTGCCTGAAATTTGGACTGCATTATCAAGAACCATACACCTTGGGATCTGCCAACTTTTGTACTGGTTTGAAATACGGCTGTGGAGTTATTAAGCATGATCTGTGCACGCATTTACACTATTTGGTGAATTCTTTGCTTATGCCTACAGGTCACATGGTTTACACGAGCAGTCCAAAAACTTCAGGGAATGTGCAGCCAGGGTCCCCAATGTGTCTTTCAAAGATTCCGTGAAAAAATATTAAATGGTTCAAAAGTTATTCAAAAACAAGTTCCCATTATAAGTCAATGGGAAAAGTTAACAAAAGTTCAACAGTGTCACAAATGCACTTTTTAGTGCTCTAATGGCCCTGGTAGTGTTGCAAATCCACCATTTTGTTTTCAGTTGGTGATCAGAAAATGCTTAGCATTTAAATTTGGGACCCTCTAGCAACACAATTTTTTGTGTTTACCTAGTCGGACCCTGAGGATGCTAGGCATGTCTTTATTTTGAGGTTAAAACACCCGAAATATGTTTTCCAATTTCTGGAAAAAGTAGTGTCACAAAGTAATGTTGCACTCTCGAAAGTGTCACAAATTTTTAGAAAGTTTTCTCAAATCACAACACTACTTTCCAAATGACCCAGAAATGTATTTTATAACATTTAAAATCATTTTTTGTGAGCCAATTGTTCTTTCTTGTATGGCCATATGAAAAGGTATTGGCCCATATGAAAAGGATCCTTCATATGAAAAATTATTTGACTTGGTGTTTTGATCATTCTTTTTTCATTTGAAGGCACTGTTTTTATATGAACGAAAAAGTATGAAAAGGATCAGAAAAAAAAGTCTAGATTCATTTTCGTATGAAGGGATCCTTTTTGGTATTATTTTTTGTTCATATGAAAAAAGATGCCCTCATACAAAAAAAGATTTTGGACTTAGTTTTTTCCCTGATTCTTTTTTCTTATAGGGGATCCTTTTCTGTATGGGTCTTTAGTTTGATACAAAAAAGGATCCCTTCATAGGAGAAAACATTGTTTCATATGAAGGGATCCTTTTTCATACAGGGCTTACATTTCATATGAAAAAGGATCTCTTCATATGAAAGATTATTTTGAACTTTTGGACTTAAGGGACAATCTATATACCAAAACAAAGGTCTTACTGAGTACTACAAGAAAACACATAATCCTTCCCCAAAGGGAGCCATATAAAAATCATAAAACCTAAAATATTAAAATTCCCATTGATAACATTGGAACTTTAACAAGCCATACAACAAAGTGAATAAATAGCTGTTTTGGCAAAATGGAAGTTCAGTGCCCAGAGGGCCCAGTGCTTCTGCACCGTCTCACATGTATGCATCTATGAAAGGATGGAAGTGCAGGCCCTCTGCGCTGCCACTGGCAAATTATGTAATTATGCTATCTCAAAAAGTAAATAATTCATTGCAGAAAACATTTTGTTAATGCACTAGTCAAGGTTAAAGTAATAAAAACAGGGAAATGTGGTGCTAGGGTTCCCAACACTAACACCCCTCCCCCACCCTACAGGTAGCAGTGGGAAAAAACATTTTTTGTAGACCTTTTCTTTGTCTTCACAAATCAGCTGTGGTGTATCTGGAGTTGTCAGCACTAACACTCACCCCATTCTCATATGCTCTACACATCTCAGCTTATTTACTGATGGAATGGGGTGAGTGTTATGGTTGACAACCCCATGGCTAATTTGTGAACATGCATGAGAGGTCAAACTGAATATTTTTTCCTGTTGCTGCATAGAGGGTGGGGTGTTAGGGTTGGGAACCCTAACACCACATTTCCCTACTTTTGTTACTTAAGTCCTAACAAGTGCATTAACAAAGTTTTTTGCAATATGTGTGTGTGTGTGTGTGTGTGTGTGTGTGTGTGTGTGTACAGATATAATCATTGCAATATAAATTATAGGTCCATTGTAGCTCTGAAAATTGTGTCTCTTTGTCACGTTAAGAAATTTGTTGACTATTAACGCTGTATTCCTCTGTATGATGTATCTGTTGCTGCTTTCTAATTGTATAATTGTATATGTCACTGCTTTATGTTTCTCTGTAATTAACCCCAGGTCACCTCAAAATGGACCATCTGGTCTCAGTGGGCCTACCAGTTACCAAAATGAAATACTGTAAATAAGTAAGAAACTTTGTTAATGCATCACTTAGTGTTGTCCCTAAAGCAATAAAAGTAGGGACATGTGGTGTTAGGGTTTCCCACCCTAACACCGCACTCCCACCCTGCAGACACTGACAGGCATCGGGGTGCCTTGGGGTCATTGGCCCTAAAGCTCACCTCATTCCCTTAGTAAATAAGCTGAGATGGGTACAGCACCTCATTCCATTAGTCAATAAGCTGAGATGTGTACAGTATAGGAGAATGGGGTGAGCGTTTGGGTCAATAACCCCAAGACACACCCCCTGATGTTTTGAGATAGTATAGATATATCCTTATTTGCCCGTGGAAACACAGGTTCCTGTGTGCCCTGCACTCCCATCCCTCCATAATTGTTTCCTTATTTGAGGCTATGCGCTCCCATCCATCCATAATTTTGGGGCATGCACTCCCATATCTCTTAAGATGCATATATAGAAACACAGAAACATAGAATTTGATGGCAGATAAGGACCACTTGGCCCACCCAGTCTGCCCATTTCTCTACCTAATGGATAACCTGCAGATCCTAGTTAACCAGCAGCTTACTTCTTTCTACCCTCACCCCCTAGAATTGCCTTATGACTGTCCCATGCATGCTTGAATTCAACCACTGTTTTTGACTCCACAACCTCTGGAAGGCCGTTCCATGCATCCACAACCCTCTCTGTGAAAAAATACTTCCTTACATTACCTCTGAGCTGCCCCACCTCTATCTTCAAATTGTGCCCCCTTGTTCTTGCACACCTCTTTTTTTGAAAGATGCTACCCTCTTGGACTTTGTTGATTCCCTTGAGGTACAGGGCAAGCCCCAGGACTCCTGGTCACCAGCCCGACAGCGACCACGCAGCCGACGGAAGCCTCCTGAAAAGTGGTTTCAGCTCCACAGAAGTTGCAGCCCCTGAACAGGGCAAGCCCCAGGACTCCTGGTCACCGGCCCAACGGTGACCACGCTGTTGATGGCAGCCTCCTGAAAAGCGGATCCAGCTCCACAGAAGTTGCAGCCCCTGAACAGGGCGAGCCCCAGGACTCCCGGTCACCGGCCCCGGACGGTGACCACACAGCCGATGGCAGCCTCCTGAAAAGCAGTTTCAGCTCCGCAGAAGGTACGGCACACCAGCCAACCAACCAGATTTCAGGCGCCTTTTAAAAGCTGCCGATTGTCCAGTTCTTCACCCTGGTGCAGGCTGTTCTCCCAAGTGATTTCTACTGTTGTTTTACAGCCAAGCATTAAGTTTGCCTAAAATGTTAGTGAAGCCTGCTTGTTGAAACTAAAGACTTAGAAGTTGAATGTATGCAAAGTGATTACCAGCCCTGTTAAAGATTTGTTAGATAGAAATCTTTTAACCCCTGCCGCCCTTGGCTCCTTTCCTAAGTGTACCTTTATTTTGCAAATTCCTCTGATCTCTGACTCCTCAGCATGCCACACTGTTGGAATCCCTATAAATTGCTGCCTTTCTCTCCCTTAGTTGCAGCCCCTGAACAGGGTGAGCCCCAGGACTCCCGGTTACCGACCCAACAATGACCACGCAGCTGATGGCAGCCTCCTGAAAAGTGGATTCAGCTCCGCAGAAGGTACAGCACACAAACCAGCCAACCGGATTTCAGGCGCCTTTTTAGAAAAGCCGCCGATTGGTCCAGTCCTTCACCCTGGTGCAGGCTGTTCTCCCGAGTGATTTCTACTGTTGTTTTACAGCCAAGCATTAAGTTTGCCTAAAATGTTAGTGAAGCCTGCTTGTTGAAACTAAAGACTTAGAAATTGAATGTAAGCAAAGTGATTACCAGCCCTGTTAAAGATTTGTTAGACAGAAGTCTTTTACCACCTGCCGCCCTTGGCGCCTTTCCTAAGTGTCCCTTTGTTTTGCAAACTCCCTGATCTCTGGCTCTCAGCCTGCCACACTGTTGGAATCCCTATAAATTGCTGTCTTTCTCTCCCTTAGTTGCAGCCCCTGAACAGGGCAAGCCCCAGGACTACCGGTCACTGGCCCGATGGCAACCACGCAGCCGATGGCAGCCTCCTGAAAAGCGGATTCAGCTCCGCAGAAGGTACAGCACACAAGCCAGCCAACCGGATTTCAGGCGCCTTTTTAGAAAAGCCACGATTGGTCCAGTCCTTCACCCTGGTGCAGGCTGTTCTCGAGTGATTTCTACTGTTGTTTTACAGTCAGCATTAAGTTTGCCTAAAATGTTAGTGAAGCCTGCTTGTTGAAACTAAAGACTTAGAAATTGAATGTATGCAAAGTGATTACCAGCCCTGTTAAAGATTTGTTAGACAGAGTCTTTACCACCTGCCGCCTCTTGGCGCCTTCCTAAGTGTCCTTTGTTTTGCAAATTCCCTGATCTCTGGCTCCTCAGCCTGCCACACTGTTGGAATCCCTATAAATTGCTGCCTTTCTCTCCCTTAGTTGCAGCCCCTGAACAGGGCAAGCCCCAGGACTCCCGGTCACCGGCCTGATGGTGACTACGCAGCCGACGGAAGCCTCCTGAAAATTGGATTCAGCTCCGCAGAAGGTACGGCACACAAGCCAACCAACCAGATTTCAGGCGCCTTTTTAGAAAAGCCGCCGATTGGTCCAGTCCTTCACCCTGGTGCAGGCTCTTCTCTCGAGTGATTTCTACTGTTGTTTTTTGACCCACCCCCTCCACCCCTCCCAGGCCTCCTTTAAATACACTGTGGCCACGCCCTTTCTGTTTATCTAGCCATCCTATAGGTTACTGCCTAGTTGGGGAAAAAAAATAAGCTAAAAGAAGAAGAAGCCCTCCACTCTCTCTTACATATTCATTCAGTCTTATCTCGATATTAACTTTAAAACTATACTTATCTGAGAGTCATGGCACATTACACTGTAGCATGCCTGTTACTGATAATCTTTGTTCCTGGTGTATGTTACACCAACACAACACAATATGCGAGCATTGCCATGAAAAATGACACCTACTATGTCTCCGGCCATTATACCACTCACTACTCCTCACGCCCCCCTCCCTTTACCCACTCTCCACCTTCTTCTTTCTTACTCTCCCTTCTTCCTTCCCCAATGTCCCTTAAAGTGCTCCTTCTCCTAGTCCCAAACTGCAACACAAGCACATTCACATTTAATTTACAGTTGCTACCCTCAAAAACAAATAATAGTCAGACAGAAAGGAAAAAAGGTCCTTAGGTCGCATTTATCTCCTTAAAGAAATTGTTACTCCTTCTCCTTCTCTGTTCAGGTAATGTTGAGCTAATTCCAGGCCCTCCTTCACTGCTGTCCTCCCACAAGAATTTGCAGCTGCACCAGGATTAAAAATAATGATGGTTAACATATTGAGTCTGACCAAAAAACTATCCCAATTACTAGCCTGGGCTGCCCATACTGAGCCTGACATCATCATTGCCACTGAGTCATGACTTAATAAAAACATTACCGACCAGCAAATTAACTTAATGGATTATACTCTGTTTAGGGTGTACAGGGAATCAGGGGGGAGTAGTTGTCTAAGCCAAATCAAAGTACACAATTTGCAGTATTATTACCAAATCTAAACATGAGAATATGAAATTGTTTCACTGAAGCTCCATCTCCTCCTCTGACAACATTACTATCATAGGTGGATACAGACCACCTGCTGCTGGAAATGATATCCTTAGCGCACTCAAAAGTTTAATCATTAATGCTAATAAAGAAACATTAACCCTTGGGGACTTCAACCTGGATTGGTTATCATCAAAATCCCTCAGCTTGAAATCACTTTGTGACGAACCTGGACTTGCCCAACTAATTAGTGAACCAACTAGGACTAATACCCTAAAAACAGCCAATAGCTCACTTTTAGACGTTATACTAACTACCCACCCACACAAAATTCTACAAACAGCGGTGTTTCATAATGATATGAGTGATCACAATATTGTAGTCTGCACTAGAGCACAAGCCAAAGTCAACCTCCCCCCTAAATTTATAACCAAACGGTCGTTCTGTAAGTTCAATACCGATAACTATTTGACCGATCTAAGCAAGGTCAGATGACAAGACTTCTTCCTTGCAAAATCAGTAGACGAGGCTGTTAATGTTCTCAACTGCAACATTACTTCACTGGTTAATAGACATGCTCCCACTATTAAGGTTTGGACGCGCAAAAACTCACACCCTTGGTTTACCCCAGAACTCAAGATTGCACTGACAAACCCGCGACAAACTACGGGCCCAGGCTAGGCTCACTAAGAGCCCTTTAGATTGGCAGGCATTTAGGGCAGCCAAATGCCTGCGTCAAAAGTATTCATGCAGCAAATCAAGCTACTATGTCTCTACTCTAGAGCAGGCTAGGGGAACTCTTACAAAATCTGGAAGACCCTGAAGTCAATCGAGGGTGCTCAACTGCCCCATCTGTTCCACTAAAGATCCACATCAACGGAACAGCTATTGAAAGTACCCATCAAATACTGGAAGAACTTAATTCCCACTTCGTCACTGCCAGCCTAGCGTTTGATTCCTCTCCATATGCCACCCAAGTAAAGAACATCGATAGCATGAATGCATTGCCGCATATCCCAGCCTGTTCATTTCAGTTGCTCCCTCAGCTTTAAGGAAGTTGAGGATTCACTTATTAATCTGGATACCAAAAAAAGTGTGGGAGAAGATAGCATAGAACCATTTTTCCTAAAACTTGGCTACTCCTACCTTACCGCCCCAATACTTCATATATTCAACCTTTCTATCTCAACCGCTACAGTTCCCTCATGTTGGAGATCTGTTCATATTCTCCTCCTATTTAAGTCGGGTGATCCCTGCGATCTCAATAATTATAGACCCATTTTAATACTGCCCATCCTCTCAAAAGCCTTTGAAAAACTGATCTATGCCCAACTGAAAAATCATATTGCAATTCAATCTCTCTTAAACCCTGTCCAATCCAGCTTTCATCCAAATCATAGCACCACAACAGCTCTGGCCAAGGTTACTAATGATTGGGTCTCTGCAATGGACTCTAAGAAAACTACTGGTGTAATATTCTTAGAGCTTAGTAAAGCTTTTGACACCATAGACCACAATTTATTAGTGCGCAGCCTTACTAACCTAGGCTTTACTCCATCCACAACCCAGTGGTTCAATAGTTATCTGACAGGTAGGACTCAGAAAGTTAGAACAGGAGATTTGTTTTCATCCTCCTTACCTACTGGGAGTCCCACAGGATCTATCTTAGGCCCTGTCCTCTTTTCCTTATATATAAACAACCTTGACCATCAGATTACCAAGTCCCACTTACATTTTTTGCAGATGACACAGTCCTGTACACATCTGGGCCCTCACTGGAAGGAGTTAGGACACCCTTCAAGCTGACTTTGCACAACTAGAAAATAATCTAATTAATTCAAAGTTGCTCTTAATGCCAAGAAAATGAAAGCCATGATCCTCCACCCATGTACCTACCCTCTACTACTCTTGTTCTACTAACGACTTTATAAATACTTCCCTAGGTGAGCATTTGGAAATTGTTTCAAAGTTCAAATATCTCGGTTTCTGGCTCAACAACAAGCTTTCCTTCAATGATCATCTTGATGACTTGGCCAAAAGACTAAAGCCAGGCTACGCTTTTAATTCCGCAACAGGTCCTTCTTTCCACGGAGATTAGAACCAGATTGGTTCAGGCCACATTCCTCCCCCTTCTTGATTACGGCGATATAATCTACAACTCTTCAGCTCCTACCAGTCTTCATAAACTAGATATTCTCTACCACCGCTCCCTCCAATTTATTACTAACTCCCTTCCCCAAAACCATCACTGTGATCTATATGCCATAGTTGGCTGGCCCTCGCTGACCGTTAGACAGTCAGTCCACGCTGGTATCTGGACTTTGAAACTTCTTCTGAACAAACTACCGCAATACCTAACCTCCTTAGTACACATATCGCACAGTGTTTACTCCCTCAGGAGGTCTGATTTTCTCCTCCTTGATGTACCTAGGACCAGTACTTCCTTTGGCAAATTCGCTATATCACGTTCGCTGCCAACTATTTGGAATCAGTTACAATCCTCACTGAAATTACCCAGTATTGTCCCTGTTAATCTTTTTAAAAGGTTAGCCATGGCCAAATTAAAAGATACCTGTAACTGTCATTAAATTGAATATTGTTTTTGGGGCATCAATTTATTGGCCACATGGTATCTCAGGCTCCACCTCTCCATGTCATTAGCTCTGTCTCTAACCATTAACAGTGTATCAGTTGGAATTCTGTTAACATATTAGTTACAGTTATGTAATTAATGTTACTTTCTCCAGGAACATTAATTTTCTCTGGTGAAATCCTAATGTATGTAATGTATTGTCTTATAATCAGTGTCACCTCCCATCATGAATTTTGTGTACCCGGGGAGCTCTTTATGTGCATTATGTAATATCATGTAATTCTCTTATAGTATTTGACTATATGTCTGTCTCAGGACCTCCTTGTGAATGAGCTTGCTCAACGGAGTTTTCCTGCAATAAACTTGAACATGAACTTGAAAGTTTCTATCATGCCCCCCCCTTTCCTCGAGGCTATACATATGGAGCTCCTTTAGTCTCTCTTCATATGTCTTCTGGTGCAGACCCTGCACCATTTTAGTGCCCTCCTCTGGACAGCTTCCATCTTGTCTATGTCCTTGTGGAGATTGGGTCTCCAGAACTGCACACAGTACTCAGATGGGGTCTCACCAACTGTCTGTACAGAGGATAACAACTTCCTGTTTTCTACTGGTGATGCCTCCCTATGCATCCCAGTATCCCCAGCCCTCCTACTGCCCTCTCACATTGCTTGCCCACCTTTAAGTCATCTGATATGACTACCCCAGGTCCCTTTCCATTTTGTTGTTGTTAGTATCTCATCCCCCATTGTGTACTCTTCCCTGGGTTTTGTTTCCCAGGTGCATTACCTTGCACTTCTTAGCATTGAATCTAAGCTGCCATACATTTGACCATTCCTCTAACCTTGCAAGTCCTTCTCATCCTTTTCCACCCCACCTTGTGCATTCACCCTGTTGCAGATCTTTGTGTCATCTTGAAAGAGACATACTTTTCCTTCCAGTCCTCTGCAATGTCACTTATAAAGACATTGAAGAGGATCGGTTCTAATACTGAACCCTGCGGTACCCCACTAGTAACCCCACTTTCTTCAGAGTGGACTCCATTTACTATTACCTCTGTGTCCTATTCTCCAGCCAATTCTTTACCCAGGCTATCATCTTGGGACCCACTCCCAGACTGGCTAACTTGTATATTAATCTTTTGTGTGGGACTGAGTCAAATGCCTTGCTAAAGTCTAGGTAGGCCATGTCCACAGCCCCTCCCTCATCTACTACTTTGGTCACCCAGTCAAAGAAATCTATTAGATTCATCTGGCATGACCTTCCCACCATGAATCCATGCTGCCTTGGGTCCTGTGCCCCTCTGGCCTCTAGGTGCTCGACAATTCTTTCCTTCAGAAGTGATTCCATCATTTTCCCTATCACTGAGATTAAACTAACAGGTCTGTAGTTTCCTGCTTCTGCCCTGCTCCCACTTTTGTGAAGGGAAATCACATCTGCCCTCCTCCAGTCCTCAGGTACCACCCCATCCTCCCATGATTTGTTAAAGAGGGTAGTCAGTGGTGTCACTAGTTCTACCCTTACTTCTTTTAGAATTCTGGGATGAATCCTATCAGACCCCATTGCTTTGTCCACCTTCAGTTTTAAGAGTTGTTTAAACCCTTTCTTCTGTAAATGGGCTGGTAACAACTTCTGTATCCAGAGTGTTTCTATTGTTTGTTTTAGGTACCTCCCCCTCTTCATTTGTAAATACTGAGCAAAAATATTTGTTTAATATCTCTGCTTTTTTACCATCACCCTCTGCCCACCTCCCTTCCCTTTATTAAGCCTCACTATCCCTCCCTTAGTCTTCCTTCACTCCCTGATGTATCTAAAAAAGGTTTTATCCCCCTTCTTAACTGAGTTGGCTATATTTTTCTCAGTCCGGGCCCTTGCTGTTCTGATTGTCTTCCCAGCTTCCTTTTGCTTTAACTGATACAATTCTCTGTCCTGCTCCTTCTGTGATTCCTTGTACTTTCTGAATGCTTTCTTTTTCTCTTGAGCCTTCACTGCCATCTCCTTTGAGAACCATAGTGGTTTCTTACATCGTTTTGTTTTGTTTATTTGCTTCACACAAAGGCTTGTTACCTCTGTAAGGCAGTTTTTATTATTCCCCATTGTTCTTCCACCCCTCCTTCCTGCCCATTTGCTAGTGCATTCCTTAGGCACTCACCCATTTTGGCAAAGTCAGCCCTCCTGAAGTCCAGTACTTTTGCCTTTGTATGGCTTGACTCTATTGCTGTGTTTATTGTGAACCATACTGTTCGATGGTCGCTAGTTCCCAGATGGCTACCCACTTCTACATCTGTGATCCTCTCTCCATCTCCACTTGAGAGAATCAGGTCTAAGATTGCTCCCTCTTGAGTGGGTTCCAATACTAGTTGTCTAAGGCATGCCCCCTGTAGGGCATCTAGAATAACCCCACTCTTAGAAGTGGCTGCTGCAACTGCAATCCAGTTAACATCTGGCATATTCAGATCACCCATCAGCAATATCTCCCTTTATCTGCCATTCTAAGTATACTTTCTATCATTTCCTTGTCCATTTCCTCCCCTGAGAAGAGTCTGTACTCTACCCTGTGCGGATTGTGGTGCCATTGCCTGCCTCCAAATTGACCCACAGTGCTTCTTCTCCTCCCTGTTTACCCTTTTGTTCTGTTGCTTTGATTCCTTCCCTTATGTAGAGAGCTATTCCTCCTCCTCTTTTACCCTCCCTGTCCCTCCTGTAGATAGTATATCCTGGTATGTTTATGTCCCAGTCATGGTTCTGTGTGTACCATGTTTCTGTGACTGCCACGATATCCAGATGTTCCCCCTTCATTAAGGCCACTAATTCAGGAAGCTTGTTACCCGGACTACAGCATTTGTACTCATTGCTCTCCATTTTTTGATGGCTTTACCTTCTGTAGCAGCATCCCCCACTGATCTTTCTACCTTGGTCTTTTTCTCATTTAGTACCCTGTTTTGCAGGGGGAGGCTGGGATTTTCCTGCTGCTTATCAGTATGTATCTCGACTGCATGTAACTGTGCCATTGTTACATATTTTGACCCCAATTTTTCTTATTTTTTTCCAGCGGCAATTTTCCCCCCCTTTGGAAGGCTCCGGCCACCCACTCCTGCTCGCCGCTCCCCCCATCCCCAGGCTTATTCCCCTGGCCAGAGCTGCTGGGTGGGTGCCCCTCCCAGGAAACATGGTCACAAGGCTCCAGCTTGCCCCCCAGAGTGAGGGCATAGACCGGACCCCCCAGTGGACTTTGATCTCAAGCAAGGAGTAGTAGCAGAGGTGGGGGCTGTCATTAGTGGCTGGCGATGTATTTATTTTTTGAGATTTTCTTCCAGGGGTGGGGACATGCAATGATGCCAGGATCTGCCCTGCCTCCCCTTACATGTGGCACAAGCCACAGTGGTACCTCCAGCCTCCACCAGAGGTCTGCACTGCACCAGACAGTCTCCCTCCTCCCCCCAGAGACGGACAGCAGTCAATGGGATGCTCAATCCTTCTCCTACGGCTGGCCTCCAATTCCCAAATCCATCTCCAAACCTGGGATGTTGGCACCACAGCCTGATGCCTTTCGCTGCACTTGACGGGCCTGCTTGACCCTACTTTTTCAACATGCGCTTATTATTACCTCACCTCATAAACAATGGTGGTAAAAATTTGCAAATCCCAACTGAAAGGTCATTTTGCCAAATGAACAGAAATTATCTTTCAGTCTGGATTTGCTTAATTCCACTGGATTGTTCATGAGGTGGCATCTCAAAAAGGCCTTACTGAAAATTTGGTGAACAAATATGTAAAAATGGCAAAGCTATGCATCAAACTGAAAATCCCATTGAAATACATTGAAACTCAGTAGTCCCAAATGCTTTTTCACAAGTAGAAATCCTTTTTGGTGAATCCTTTATCGTACTCATGAAAAAATATCCTATCTTGTGTATTTAAAAAAAAATAAGTCCCAAATCCTTTATCACAAGATAGGATCCTTTTCCGCGCATACAAAAAAGGATTCACAAAAAAGGATCCTATCTTATGAAAAAGGATTAAAAAAAACACTAAGTCCCAAATCCTTTTTCCCAAAATAGGATCCCTTTTTGCGAGTACGAAAAAGGATTCATGGAAAAGGATCCTATCTCGTGAAAAAGGATTAAAAAACTAAGTCCCAAATCCTTTTTCATGAGTAGAACTCCTTTTTCAGGAGAATGAAAAAGGACTCACGAAAAAAGGAATTAGTGAGTCATGAAAAGGATTTAAAATGCCTTGCAGGTTTTTTTTCCACCAGATAACTTCAGAATCCACCTAAAGGAGTCCCAATGAGCAAGATACATGTGTAGGTGTCTCTGGATGAGTTATTTTTATGTTTTTCCTTTTTCTTTAAAATGAAGAGCAAGATGGCACCTCACTAAAAAGGAATTTTTTCTCAAAAAGGATTAGCCACTCACGAAAAAGAATCCTTTTTTGTTAGACCAGATTCCTTTTTTATTCCAGGAAGCAATCCTTGAGAGTGAAATTTCCATTGGAAATAATGGGAACTTAAAAATTGAATAACTTTGGAACAGATAAATATTTTTTCACCAAACAAGCACAAGGCAGTTCTGTGACCCAGACTCTTTGTACCATAAACATTTCTAACCAAAATTCAGCACCCTTTGAGCACAAAGTAAATAGAACAAAACTGCAAAAAAGGGTGACTTTTAAGATTTTTGTACTATCTGGATGTCTGCATCTCTAGTGTGAACCTGCTATCCACTGCACTTGCATGAATTTTTTATACTGCTTTGTGGTATCTTTACTGGTAGTGGATTGCTACTGCTGTGCACTAATCCCACAACTGGCAAAATATATTTCTTTCCAGATTTGGATTTGTGACTTGTGAGCACTGGTTAGGTGTTGTTGTACCTTTTCGTATGCATCCCTTGAGTGTGTAGTGCAATCTTAATCTGTCTGTGCATTTGCATGGCACCAATAATTCTGGAAGACTGCAATTCTTGTTATGCTCTCATTTCACTTCATCAGCACTGGGGAATTTCCTGGATACAAGACAGTAGCATTTTGGGTATGCACATTAATTCTGGTGACTCTGTGTGTGATCTGACCACTATGCACATGACTGAGTGCACCATTAATTCTGGGAGACTTTGCATTTCTTGTTACACTCTCATTTCACTTCATCAGCACTGGGGAGTTTTCTGGACACAAGACAGTATCACTTTAGGGATGCACATTCATTCTGGTGACTGTGTAGGTGGGATGCTGCCAATATTGTTGTCACTCTGCCTTACTTTGTATTTAAGGTGAAATGACAATGTGAAGTAATAATAACAAGGCGAAGTGAGCCTTTCCTATGGGGCACTCTGTGTAGCGAAGCACCAACACAAAGTGGCCACTTCGCATTCGCTTTGCCGGTGGATTTTAAATTCTTTGCATCTCTAACTATGAGGAGCCTTCACTGGCAAAAACTACCCATCTTGTGTAATTGACAAACAGATTGCATGAACTAGACAAATACCATGAGAACAGCTAAAGGTGTACAAAAAGAACAAGCATTTGTCAATGCCGAATGTTTGCTTGTTGACATTGGCATTGGTAGTGTAGGAGTTAAAGAGCTGCATAATAGGAATGGCAGTGATGTATTCAACTGAAGCCAACCCCACCACCACCCTGCAGATACTGACAGGCATTGGGGTGTGTATTTTGGGTCATCAGACATAACGGCCATGCCGTTTCACTACACCTACCCTGCAGACACTGACAGTGTCACGGTGTGCCTTGGGGTCTTTGTTCTCATGTTCACCCCCATTCCATCAGGAAATACAGTGAGATGGGTACTGTATAGGAGAATGGGTGAACTTTGGAATGAAGAGTCCAAAGGCACATTTGATGCCTCTACTGGCTGCAGGGTGTGGGTGGAATGGTATGAGCATTACAGGTGACAATCCCAAGTCACACCCATGATGCCTGTCAGTCTCTACAGGGTGGGGCATTATGGTCAGAAACCCTAATGCCTCAGGCATTCACTGGTATTTTCACTCCAAATTTTCAACATGGTTTTTTTGTGACCCCCCACATCATGAACAGTGGCAATATCAGTTTGTTAGTGAAAGCTGATTTTTGCACAATAACTATGCCATTTGGCACCACAGGTATGAAAACACATTTTGAACAGGATGTGAAAACGGCAGCTGTACTGTTCATGGGAGGTGTAAAATGGCAATGTTGAAAATCTGCAGTGAAAATATTAAAAAATGGTGAAGTCATGAGCTTGCAGAGAAACTGGCGTAACGACACCATGTAATTAGTTTGGGGATTTTCATACAGACTGTCAACACTGGCACTTTGGGATCTCCGATCATGAACAGTGTCACTGTGATTTTCTTAATATGTCCCTAACAGTGATTTCCCACAGCGATCACGCATTTCTGTGCTGGAAGTGCGAAAACACATTTGGGCCATGGTGTGAAAAATGACAGCTGTACTATTCATAAGGAAATGTGGAAAAATGCCAGTGGTGATAATCTAGACTGAAAATATTACAAATTCATGAACTTACGAGGGTGTGTGGAAACTGCGCAATGCTCGCTCGTAACACAGTCATTTTATGGACTTTTGTCACCAAATTTTTAACACAGCCATTTTAAGACCTCTGCTCATGAACAGTGTCACTGTGATTTTCTTAATCTGTCCTGAACATTGATTTCACACACCGACTGTGTGAGCTACATGCGTGGAAACACATTTTGGGTGAGATGTGAAAAATGACAGCTGTACTGCTCATAAGGAGGTGTGGTAAAATGGCAATGTTGAAAATCTGGAGTGAAAATATTAAAAATTTGTGAACTTATGAGCGTGCATAGGAACTGCGAAATGCACGCTTATAAATCAGTCATTTTGGGATTCACCAATTTCAACATAGGTTTTAGCCTACCTCATGAACTGTGATACTGTCATTTTGTAAATCGTCCCAAAAGGTGGTTCCATGCAATGATCGCGAAATCACCTTTTGGGCTGATTAACTCCATGACAGTGCCAGAATTCATGAGGAGGGGTCCCAAAAACCCCATGTTGAAAATTTTGTAAAATTCCAAAAATGCCTGACATATGCATCAAAGTTGAAAAACCCTATTTATTCTATTATACAGCTTATCGGCATGTCTTCAGTTCATGGGTCGGCTTTGAAGAGTGCAGATGTGTTTCTGGTCCACCGGAAGATTGTCACGCCGCCTCTGGAGGTAAGTATGGGGTGAGGTGGGGTGTGGGGAGGTGGATGTGCAGAGGGTGGGCACGGGTTGGGGTGCAAGACAAACAACGAGGGACCATTTTTTCTTTTCAGGTGTTTGTTTTCTTTTTAGGAAGACGACGCGGGACTTGTGCCACGTTCTGGTGGGCTCCCAGTGTGGCAGCTGGAAATTTTTTGGGGGGGGTCAGTGGAGCTGACAGGGGATTTGGCACCCCCATTGGCCATACAGATGTGTGCCACGCTGGGGTGGGCTCCCAGCGTGGCAACTGGAAGTCTGTTTCTTTTGGGGGATTAATGAGCCGATGGGGGATTGGGTACCCCCATCACCACTCTCACTTATGCCACGCTGGGGTGTGCTCCCAGCGTGGCACCTAGACCTCTGGGGGGAGCGTGGAGCCAACGGGGGATTGGGCACCCCGTCACTGAGTGTTTGGGGAGGGGGGAGAGTAGAGACAAAGGAAGCTGTCTATGACAGCTGTTCACGGTGCAGTGCTGCTGTAGGCACTTTGCATACTGCTGATGGCAGTATGTAAATTACCTGCCGACGCCAGTATGCAAATTGCCTGCGTTACAACCGCTGATTGCAGCAGTTTGTTTCAACTGTATGCCATCAGTCAGTGTGCAGCTGTCATAGACAGCTTGGACATTCTGCGTAGGCAGCCATGCCTGCAAAAGGGAGCAGGGCATTGGAAGTGGGGAAGCACTACAAAACCGTGATCGTGGCACTATTTTTTATTGCACACGCGTGCAAGCAAACATAAAATTGAGGTTGTTACATACAATCCATCAATTAGACCATTATAGAAGATCATCAGAAACTTGCAACCAGTCCTACACAGAGATGACAGACTGTCCACTATATTCGGTGAACCACCTGTAATATCATCTGGACAACAGCTGAATCTGAAAGGAACACTGGTCAGGAAAAAACACCTCCACAATTCAAGTGGGCACACAAGGAACAAGACCTTACAACAAGCCCAGATGCAAAACATGTAACAAGATTGACACATTACTCTGTCTAAGAGCCTTTCTCCTACAACATTAACAATTTGACTATTCTAGTCCGAGTGTGCATTGCAGAGTTCTCGCGCTTCGTAAGTTCACAAATTTTCAATATTTTCTCCAGATTTTCAACATTGCCATTTTACCACACCTCCTATAAGCAGTACAGCTGTCATTTTTCACACTCGCCCACAACGTGTTTCCACTCATGAAAGTGCACAATGGCACAGTCAGTGTGTGAAATCAATGTCATAGGACACATTAAGAAAATCACAGTGACACTGGTCATGAGCAGCGTGTTAAAATGGCTATGTTGAAAATTTGGTGAAAAATTCCCAAAAATTACTGTTTTTAGAGGCATGCGTTAACAGCTCTCATGCAGCTGGCAAGTTTGCGAATTTGTAATATATTGCACAGATTTTTCAACAGTGCCATTTACCGCACTTCCTATGAGCAGTACAGCTACTATTTTCACATCTCACCCAAAATGTGTTTCCACATATGCTACATAATGGTACAGTCGGTGTGCGAAAAAATGTTTGGGACAGATTAAGAAAATCACAGTGACACTGGTCATGAGCAGAGGTCTTAAAATGGCTATGTTGAAAATTTGGTGACAAAACTCCATAAAATGACTGTGTTATGAGTGAGCATTGTGCAGTTTCCACGCACCCTTGTAAGTTCATGACTTTGTAATATTTTCAGTCCAGATTTTCACCAGTGGCATTTTTCCACACCTCCTTAGGAACAGTACAGTTGTCATTTTCCACAACATGGCAGAAATGTGTTTTCACACTTTCAGCGCAGAAATGCGTGGTCACTGTGGGAAATCATTGTTCGGGACAGATAAAGAAAATCACACTGACACTGTTCATGATTGGAGGTCCCAAAATGCCTGTGTTAACAATCTGCTGTAAAAAAAATCCCCAAACTAGTTACATTACGGTGTATGCTGCACAGTTTCTACACACGCTTAGTGACTTCACCAGTTTTTAAGATTTTCACAGCAGATTTTCAACATTGCCATTTTTTACACCCTCCCATGAACAGTACTGCTGTCATTTTCACATCCTGTTCGGAATGTGTTTTTGCACCTGTGGTGCCAAATGCCGTAGTCTTTGTGCAAAAGCAGTTTTCGGCTAACAAACTGATATTGCCACTGTTCATGAGGTGGGGGTCACAAAAAAAACATGCTGAAAATTTGGAGTGAAAATATCAACGAATGCCTGAGGCGTTAGGGTTTCCGACCATAACGCCCCACCCTGTAGAGAATGACAGGCATCAGGGGTGTGACTTGCGATTCTTGCCTGTAATGCTCATACCATTCCACCCACACCCACACCCTGCAGCCAGTGAGAGGCATTAAGGTGTGCCTTGGACTCTTTGGGCCAAACTTCACCCCATTCTCTATACGCACCCATCTCACTGTATTTCCTGATGGAATGGGTGCGTGACAAGGCCAAAGACCCCAGGCGCAGTGACACTTGTCAGTGTCTGCAGGGTAGGTGTGGTGAAATGGTGTGGTAGTTATGCCTGATTTGACTCCAAAGGCACACCCCAATGCCTGTCACCTCTGCAGGGGTGGTGGTGGGGTTATTTAGTTCAATACTTGCCATTCCTATTATGCAGCTCTGTAACCTTGCACTACCAATGCCAATGCCAGCAAGCAAACATTCGCATTGACAAATGCTTGTTATGTTACCACTTTGATGTAGCTCACCATTTGCATGCCTTATCTCTCACCTTTTAATGACATGAGACCTATCTCCTGATAGTTGCCTGTATTGTTTTAAACTGCTTCCTTTACACCGTCCCCTTTGTCAAACAATCTGGGATACACAAACACTTGTAAATATTCTGAAATGCTGGTTAGTTTTCTCTGTACACGATGAAGGGACCTGGGAGGTCATGAAAATTTGTGTGAAAATTCTTCAGTTAGTCTAATAAAAGGCATTGCCACAAAAAACATGTACTATCATTAGTACTGTAATTTTCTCCTTCTGACTATGAGAGTGTATTTATGATGTCATACAATTTGCAGATTCCAAGCAGCTTCTGGGAGGCAGGGCCTAGGATCTGTTTAGCAAAAAGGTTCTGAAATACAAAAGAACCACAGCTGGCATTCCTTTCTAGCTTGGATGGCCAGGCAATAAGGAGAAATTAATGGGTGTACTGTAGACCATGTGGCTGCTTTGCACACCTCTAGCAAATGTATCCCCTTTGTCAGAGGGAGATCCCCCCGGGAAAAAGAGGCACAGACAACTGATAGTGGGTGCTCGACTGGCAATTGGTTTATTATGCATAACACACAATGTTTTCATTTTACTTTCACTTACATTTTCAACATGCCTTCATTTTCCAAAGTTATCCATTTTACATTCAACATACAGTCAAACCTTTACATTTTTCCAATCACATATTTCAATATTTTGCCCATTTTTCATTGTCTTCTTCCAGACGTTTAAAAACCAATACCCTTTGCTCCTCTTTTTCTTGGAAACAGTCTGTTGTCCTTGTCTTCTTAACTGTCTGTTGTCCTTAGTCTTCTTGGGGTCTGGATGTCTGGAAGCCCAATACCCCTTCTCCTATTCCCCTTGCTGCCCTCCCTTTTTCCGGCTGCTGATGGCAACTGGCCCTCATATTAATCCTTCCTTCCTCGTACTTTTTTGCTTGCCTCCATGTCCGGGTGTCTGAGCCTGGCCCATGGTTCTTACGTAGCCCCCCTTCCCACCCCCCCATTTATTTTTATTTTCTTCAAACTTTTCCACTAGCCCATCTCCAACTTATGCGATGGAATGATGGGCTTCCTCCTCCTCTTTCTCCCACTTTTCTATGCTATCTCCTATTTGCAGTAAATGTGTTGCCATCCCCACTGTCGAGAGGTGTACCCCATCCTGCCTGTACATTCCTGGATTGGAAAAGCTATGCCTTTATGGTTCTATGTATGTTCCTCACCTCTTTTAGCCAAGCTGCCACTTTCCTGTTAATTCTCTTCCTGGCCCTGCTCCACCCCTTTTATGTCCCTGGTCTGTCAGTCAAACCATCCTAGGTACCATTTCTGACTAGGCTATCCTTGCCTGTGGCCAAACTGTTGCATTGTCCCCAAATCCCCTATCATTTCTTTGCACAACAACCCCCATGGTCGCTCTCCTAGATCATTACCTCCCAAGTGTATTATTATCAGATCTGGTTTCGGCCACTTCTGCTTCAACTCCTCCAAGGCTGGCATTATCTGTGCCCACCTCATGCCCCACACCCCTTTCCAATGAACCATCACTCTGTCGGGATCTTGTCCTAGTTGTCTCCCACCTTGACGATTAGTGGTCACCTCTCTGCCCAGTAAATGTACAAGTGTCCTAATATCCAGACCCGTCTGCACCTTTCCTGAGCTGTGAAAAGCAAACGTACATATTAGACCATTTTCCTTACATATGTCTTATAGCAGTTTGACTTCCACCTGCCTGCTTTTTTGATTTCTTCTTCTGACCCACCTTTTTCTGCTAGTGCAGATGCAGCTCCTATCCTAAATGCATGAGAGGAGTAATTCTGTGGGTTCTCCCACCAAGTGTACCATTCCTTTCTTTAACACCCCTGTTACCTGGAAACATGTCACCTTTTTTTATTTATTTATTGAATGGTTTCACCAGGAAGGGCACACTGAGCAAAAAGTTGCTCATCTCACGGTGCAACGGGGTGGGGGGGATACGTGGGAGATTACATATACATTTCATAAAATTACATATATAGGAGTCGATGGTATGTAATACAGAGTGTACAAGATACATAACATTGGATTATACATTTGGGTCTTGTTACATTGCTTAGCATATAGGTTTACAGAGTGTAGATACAGTGGAAAGTGGGATATCGTGTGAGATTACAGACATATATACATACATGTAAGCGTACACAGATTTCACTGAAGTGATTTCTGAGATTGCATGCGTTGGTGGCTAGTACTTTGTTGTCTAGGAAGGATTGAGAATAGGGTGGGTGGGATGAGCGCAGGATTTAGAATGCGCCCGTAGATGACAGACATAGACTATGGGAGAAATGAATTACTGGGGGCTGAGCAGAAGTGCTGTAAGGGGCAAGTGTAGGGTTGGTAGAACTTTTATGCCAGCATGAGAGGAGAAATGCTAGAGCCGCTGGTCAGGCTGCATAAGAAGATGGGGGAGACAAAAATGGGGTATAAGCGAGAGGAGAGGAGGGGGGTCAGGGGCAGGAACAGTTTGTGGCATAGTAGTTAATTAGAGCAGAGGATATAGAATGCCTAGAGGAGGAGTGGCGGATTTGGGCCGGCTGGGCGTTCCACATCTTAGAGAGATAGTAGGAGAAGGCCAATTGGCCTGCAGAGGTCTGCCAGTGAGGGATTGTCAATAGCCGGGAGTCAGTAGACCTAAGGGCATGGGAGGGGGTTGGTAGGGAGGAGGCAAGGTAGGGAGGAAGAGCACCGAGCCAGAAGTTGGACACAAATTTGATATTGTGAAGTAGCCATCAATTGCTAAGGGATGGGAGGGCCAGTGAGTGACAATGCTCACAGTGGTGGGTATGAGGGGGGACGTCTAGAGCAAAATGGCAGAAAGCATTGAAAAGTGGGTCCAGACTGGATAGGGTGGACTTTGGGGCTGAGCTGTAGACTATGTCGCAGTTGTCAAAGGAAGGTAGAATCATTTTCTGAATAACTTTGCATCTCACCGGAGGTGGGAGACAACTGAAATTCTTGTAGAGAGCGCCAAGCTTAGGGCGTAGCTTTTTCTGGATAGTGTCCACATGAGCAGAGAAGGCCAGGTGACGGTCAAGCCAGACTCCAAGGTATCTAAAGGAGGGCACGTCCTCTAGTATTATTCTATCAAGGGTGTGGAAAATCAGTTGTGAGGTGAGTCTGAATAATCTCTGCCTAGAGCAGAAAGTCATGGAGACTGTCTTCTTTGCATTGAGGGAGAGTTGATGGGAGTTAAACCAGAGCTGCACCTTGTTGAAATCAGCCTGGAGCTTGAGTGACTTCTTCTTGGTCTGGCTGGAGGTGAAGAGACAGTGTCATCCGTAACATGTGTATAGAGGTAGTAGAGCAGGTTTCCCCATCCCTATCCATAAAGAATTGCCTGCCCCTACTCTGTCTCTTCGCCTTGTATTTCCATAGTGATGCGACTGGGCATGTTCCTTCACCCTCCTGTTTATCCAATACAGTCTCTGCCCCCATTCCCCTCTGGTCAGTCTTTGAACATCTAAGCCAGATTGTGACCTCCTCTTGTTCCCAGTATATTTCCTTCTCCCACAACCCCCCATGTCATCTTTCTTGTCGGCCGCCACTACCTCACCGACCCTGAATGCATCTTTACCATCACTGTGAAAATGGCCCTGGAACAAGGAGGCTTTGAAATTTGATGTACAAATCTCCCCTAGGGCCCCAACCAGTCCCTTAAGTTTATCCCCTGCGTTGGGCTTTCTTGCATCTGCCTTTCCTCCTTTTAGCTGCTGCCACCCCATCAACATGCGTCGAACCACCTTAAACTTATTCGGTTCGGCCCAACCTTTTGTGCTACATGCCCATCCTATCCCTGCTAGTTGAACCCCCATTGTCCCGCTAGCCATTCCTGACTTCCACTTTTTCACTATGTATTTTGTTACCTGGTCCTGTGAAACTGGCTCGCTTACCTTGAACCCTTCCTGCTCCCAGAACTCCAGGAATGCCCCCACGCCCCTTCATATGCCTTCAGCATGTTGGCGGACCAGGAACTCCTGTATAACAGTCAGGCTCCTTCCAGCCAATTTCCCACACTTTTTCTGATACCGTGTTCTTTTGCAGCGCAGGCGCCATGGACCTGAACCCTCCAGCTGTAAAAGGAAAGGTTGTCAGCTATGTCATTTTTACCCCTCTATATGCTTGGCTTTAAATGACACGCTTGGCTTTAACCCCTCAACACTAGCTGTCTCAGGACCCTGTTTTCCATCACCGAGTTCCCTCCTGCCTGTTGATAACTTCTACCACGGCTCTTATTACAGCATAACATGATCTTTTTGTTCCTTAGGTGTTCCCCATGTCAACACTGCCACCCATATTGGGAAAATCTCCAGTAAGGTTATGTCCTTCAACAGCTCCTTCTCCCTCCAAGAATCCAGCCAGGTTTCAGCGATCCATCTCCCCCGAAAATAAGCTCCCATCCCAATAGACCCGGATGCATCCGTGTATAGGTTCAAATTGTTATTCCCTAGCCACTCTTTCTGCCAGAATGTGACCCCATTGTATTCTTTTTAAGAATTATGCCCACACTTCCAGATCCTGTCTAATCCCTCGTGATATGTCCACCCAATGGTGCGGTCATTTTTTGCCTGCTGTTGCCCTGGCTAGCCTCCTGGTGAACACTCCCCTTGGTGCGGCCACCCGGCATGCAAAGTTCAAGTGCCCCAAAAGCTGTTGGACCTGACTCAGCGGGACTCTCCTCCTACCTTAAACCTCTGGTAGCAATTCCTTGAGCCTGGACACCTTGTGCTGTGGCAACCTAAATACTTGCACCTCTGCATTGACCTCAATCCCCAGGAATTCCAGCTTCCTGGCTGGATCTTCAGTTTTTTCCCCAGTGAGTGGCACCCCTAACTGCCTGCACATCTCCTCAAAATCTAGGAGCATTGTTCTCATCTCATCTTCACTCTCCCCCCTACCAGCAGAAAATCATCCAGATAATGAACTATTGCCTTGTGCCTGTACTTTTTCCCTAACGCCCATTGGATCCAGGTACTAAATACCTCGAATTTCGCACAGGCTGTGGAACAGCCCATGGGCATTGCCTTGTCAAAGTAGAAGAACCCCTGCAAGCAGAATCCCAACAGGTCTCAATCTTCCTTCCAGACTGGTAGTAGCCGAAAAGCTGACTCAGTATCGGTCCTTGCTAACCATGCTTCCTCCTTCACTCTAATCAACTCCACTGCTTGATCCAATGACACATACGAGATCGTGCTACACTCCCCTGGTGTGTGGTCATTCACCGGTTCCTCTGGGTATGACAGGTGATGAATAGTCCAAATTCCCTATGTTGCTTCTTGGGCACCAGGCCCAATGGTGAAACCCACAGATGGGGTAATGGAGGCATCCAAATGGCCCCTGAATCCTCTCGGCCTCTATTTCCTTCCTTATTTTCCTTAAAGCTATGTCCTCCTTACCTTCAATTGGTATCAAATTCTTGGCCCTCGTGCCCTTCCTCCCACCTTGATACTCCAAACTAAATCCCTTTTCAAAGCCTTCCACTAACACCTGCCCTGCCCTCCCATTCGGGTATCGCCTGATCCATTCTTTTATCACCCCCACCCTGATCGGCATTCTAGCTAGCCTAAACCTCCCCCCATTGTCACCATATCACCTCTCATTGGTTCCCCATACCCCCATTTCCAAATCCCCCTCTTCCTTGAAATCACCTTCCCCTCCCAATCTGGTATGCCCCCTTCCCCCTCGAAAGGGTTGCCCATTTCCCCATTGCCCACTTTTCCTGTCCCCCAATGCTCTGCAGCAGGTCACTGGGTGTTGCCCTATTCATTTTGAACAAATGTGTCTGAATTTGCAGTTGCTCCATGAGCACGATGCCTTGTTGAATCCCCAACACACTTTCTCCTGTTGCCCGCTTCCTCCCTGTCTATCCCCTGCTCCCTTCCCTGTAAAACCTGCCAGGCTCCTCGCCCATAGCTCTGAATGAGTGGAATCCCACCCCAGATCTCTCCTGGCCGCCATCGGTTGCCAGAATGCCTCATCATACTTTAGCCAACCTACCCCCATCCTTGCCTTATAGGTGTCCTTTATAGTGGAGGTGTACGTGAGCAACGGGATGGCCAGCTCTGGTTTTTTTCTCCAGCATAATGGCACTGAATATCGAAAACCCTGCCTGCCATGCCTCTATATTTTTCCCCTTGTAACTTATTTCTTCTACTTCATTCCCTGTGATCGCCAAAGCCACTGCCATCTCAGATTTCCCTACCATCTCCTTCTGTGCGTGCCTTTAGGCCGACTCCTTGTCCACCAGCGCAAATATATCTATGTACTCCCCTTTCCATATTTTTTCTTTAATCATTAACAGTACATGATCTCCCATTGTCATACCTGGTATCCCGTCATTACCCACTCTAATTTTAGTATTCCCTTCTGCCCCAGCTGCCTTAATTTCCTGCAACGCCATTTCCATTCTTTCTATGCCCTTTTCTCCCATGTCCCCCAGCATACCTGCTAGATATTCAGTCAGATCCCCCTCCGGGGTCTGCTCATCCTTATCTTTACCACTTGTGCCCTCGCTCTGTGTCCAGGTCTTCCATCTGCTCTTGTTCCGAACCTCTTTGGTGCTCTTTTCTCTGCTGGGCTCTTCCCCGACCCTCCTGCCGGTGTCTTTCATTTTCCTGCTGGATCATTGGCCTCCTTCTGTTTTGCTGCCTCTCTCAGTTCGTTTATCTTTCCATCAGGCTTTTCCCTTGACCCTTCTTGTTCCTTGCCCTTGCAGCCTCTTTTTCTTCTTCTTTCTTTCTCACCATGTCCAGCATCTCCGTCATCTTTTCATCATTTCTACTGCCTGTTCCATCATCTGCATGCTTGTGACTTCTGCCATCCTGAATAATTAAATACTTGTAGGGCGATACAACAAACAAGGTTATCTATTTCCACTATTGATTCCACCATCTCTCTCTCTCTCTATATATATATATATTTTTTTTTTGTTACTCACTTCACCCCAACCCTCTCCTTGTTCCTTACCATTTTGGAGATTTCCCCGAAGACATTTTGCTTTTATGTCCCTCCTTTTAAATGACGGCACCCAATCTTTTTGGCCAGCCTTAAACGCCCAGCTAGATCAGAAATGTCCCCGAACTCCCCCCATTTTTTTTTTATTATCCTTCCTGAAATCAATAACCACATCCCCACCTCCTACCTAACTGAAAGAGAGGAATCCATCATATGGAGCACTTGAATGTGTACCTGACTTGCCCAGGATACCATGCACTGCTAGTGCTGGTGCCTGTTGTATTCACTTGATCTCTGCATCCTCTCCCTCTCTGTACCCGGCTCACTGCCCATTTTTACCAAATCCTCACAATGTAAATATATATATAGATATACATACAGAGCGAGCTAGCAAGAGAGAGAGAATAAAATAATATATTGTTGTAAGGATTATTATTGCTATTATCCATAACTGCAATATATCCTTGATGCATTTTCTGTAATTATCTATATTGTGCATTTTAGCTGTACGTTCTATATTTCACAGTCCTGTATTTGTATAAAAATATTTTAAAACTACCCCTCTTGTGTGGGGGGCTGTAGATCGGCGCTATTGGCTGGCTCTTCTGGATTGCCCTTCCCTGGCCGTGCATGTGCACTGTCCCTTTGTCTTCCATGCATGCATAGCCCCTCCTGCTTCTAGCTCCGCTGCTCATAGGGCCCACCCGTCCAATGCTGCACCTTGCCTGGGCTTTTACATCCCTCTGGCCTTGCAGGCAAGCCTTTACTTCTGCTTCCTTCGGGAGCCACCATTCCTCCAACATCCGAAAAAAGACCCCCCACCCACTTCCCCGGTGGAGTGCATGTCTCCACAGCCTTCTTTCCAAGTGGCATCCTCCCCCCCCGACTCGTAACGATCCCTCTGGGCAAACAGTCCCTATTTGGACTCAGAATAGACCGCAAGTCACCGCGACCCCCAGCGATCCTCTGTCACCTTTCCCGGTCATGTTCTTGCCACCTCCCCTCCCTTTCTCTGGCATGGGCATCATCCCTGCTGTCCATTCCTCTCCCCACAACACACCGGCTCATGGATGCAGCATGCACAGCCCTTGGCCGCAGTTCTTGTGCCTCCCAATGTCCCTCCTTCTGTCTCCGCAGTGCCGGGTACCCAGGACTCCTGAAATCGTGGAGTGCCCTAATCCAATGCCCCCTAGCCTCCCCGGAGCCCACAGCGAAAGCACAGAACCTGGACAAATGCCACTGAGGGAAGCAACCCCAGTACTACTCTCTCCCTCCTCACATACAGACCCTGGCCTAATTCTCTAGCAACAATGCCAGCACCACGGAAACCAGTAAGTCCTTTTTCTTTGGCCTGCTGGATAGACCAAACTCATCAGCAAAGAGCACAGAACCAGGCCACAAAAACTAGTAAGTGCATTTTTTTTTTTTTGAAAGCTTTAAAAATTCCTGATTATGAATGAAGCTCTGATCTTCCGGACCCTGTTCTGGTCTGCTAGATGTATCAAGCTCCACCACAGCTCATACCACACATAAAATTAACAAATGCAGCAATCAGACATTACAACATATGCGGCAGTACATAGACCTTCTTTTATGATTCACTTAAAGATCATGTGTCATGCTTTTAAATGCTGTTTTAAGATGCTGTGATGTAATAAATGACTCGTTGAAACATGGTGTGTGTGTATTTTTATTGTTCCTCCTTTATTGCTGCAGTTATATACATTTTAAAAAACAGGTTTTAAGCAGTCAGCCCCTCGGTTCTGCTTTGCCTTCTTGACAGTTGCGTCTGTGTGCGTGCGCTGAAGTATGACGCAATTGGGTGGTGAGCTTCAACACTTGACAGCTAGACAGAGATTCCTGCTATGTGTTTCCCGCTGTCTGGAGTGAATGTGACACGTCTTCGAGTGTGTGTATTGTCTCCGTGTCTCCTCAGTATCTAAAACTTTTGTCCAGTGTTTTTTTATGTTTAGCGATCGCTATCCCCTATTGTCTGTGAATGTGTCTTGTTTACTGTGGTTCAGTATTTCTTGTCCTAGCTACTGTTCTCCACATAACAGACAGCTGTCAACCCCCCCCCCATGTCCTTATCAGATCTCCGATTGCAGTTGTGTGTAGCTATAATAATTTTCGGCATCACTGTCTGCATTCTTGTACTGATTAATTTCTTTTTCAGTCTGTTGAGATGCTGTGGCAATCCCGATTAGTGAATGCGTGTCTGTGGAGCTACTTTATGAATCGTGCCTCGATGGTTCATATGGGAGTGTGTACTGTGCATAATTCTTTGTGTTACTATATGTGACAAAGATTCAAGGGCATTTTTCACTATGTTTTAATTGTGGTGACTGCATGTGTGATACCTTGCCTCGAGGGGAACATATAAAGCGACCGTAAACAGCTGTAGCTATTCTGCACTGTGATATTATTTGCCCCTGTATTGCTCTATCCTGACTTCAGTACATACATGTCGACATACTGAATTACATTATTAGATGTAGTTTGGATGCACTATCTATAGAACTTGTAGTGTTTTAGGTGTCTGAGGGAATAGTGGCATCATACTTTTGTGATTCTTATTATGTCATTATGTGTCATTCTGACTGCTAATTTTTCAAAATTTTCACATGGTAGACAGTTTTCAGGTATATATTTTTGGATGGTGAGATTCTGTGTACAGAGCTAGACAATATAACTGCAAGTTATGCATTTCTATAGTGCTGACACATTGTCACATCTGTGTTTTGCATTAATTGTTCAAATTCCTATTATGTTTTGTTTATGTGTGTCACAGCAATTTCTTGGTTTGATATTGTGACTGACCCAGTTTGTTACTGGGGTTGACACTGTGCATGTGTGTTACTACAGTGATGTACTTGTGTTGAATGTAGTCAGGGCATCCTTTTAGCATTTTTCCATTGTGTGTTTCTTATCAGTTCATATCAATTACTGACAACTGTAGCTTATTACCTGTTTCTTCACTATTGTAACTGTTGACTTTCAATAAAAATTATATATTCCTTATTCCTTGTTTGCCTTTTTTTGTGTGTCTGTGTGTCTAGTGCCTGTTGCTGGTATAAGTACTGTCAATAATTCATCCTTTCTGATAACAAGCCTATATATGTACTAGACCTGTACCCTGTTTTTATTTGACAATGAAGCACTGTTGTGCAGTGGGTTGCACCAATGGGAAGGGTTATACATGAAGCTTTTATCCCTTCCCTAAAGATAAAAAACATAGAAAGCAGTGGACAATTGCAGTAAAGCGTGATGGATGGGAACCGAACGACCATACTGTGATATGTGCAGATCATTTCAAAGAAGAACAGTTTGCCATATCTCAAGTCCTGTTGGATGTCACTGGATTCAAGCCTGGGCAGAGGAGACTGAAACCTGATGCTTGTCCTACGGTTTTTGCATTCAACAACAAGCCAAGTCGTTGCAGCACTGCATCTGAAAAGAGAAAATGGATACAAGTGGGTGTTCATTCTTTTCTGTTATTGTTCAGATGCTGTGGATGTTGGTACTGCATTTCATGTTTCCTCTGCCTGGTACATGCAAGACCTGTTTGATGCTTCATACACTCAGGATGATGTGTGGTACACTGAGGCATGCCCTGCAGGATTATGCCTGTTACATTGAGACCCTGCTCTGCAGAATGATGCCTGGCACACTGAGGTCCTGGCCTTCATGATGATGCCCTGTACACTCGTACTTCCTCAACTTGGAGGATGATGTTTGGTAAACTCAGGTCCTGCACTGCAGGATCATGCCTGGTACACTTGGACCTCATGCTGTCCCGTAGGATGATGCCAGGTACACTCACACTCCACTCTGCAGGATGATCCCTTGTACACTTAGTCCCTGCCCTGCCCTGCACTGCAAGATGATGCCTGCTGCATTTGTACCCCACCATGCACAGCAGGATGATATCTGGTGCACTGTGACTCCACCAAGCAGGATGATGCCCGGTACAGTCTTACCCCATGCTGCTCTGCAGTATGATGCCTGGTATAGTCAGACTGTGCCCTGCATGGTGATGCCTAGTGCACTTAGATACCAACCTGTAGGATGATATCTGGTACACAGTCCGACACTATCCTGCAAGATGATGCCTGGTATAGTCAGACTGTGCCCTGCATGGTGATGCCTAGTACACTTAGATACCAACCTGTAGGATGATGCCTGGTACACAGTCCGACACCATCCTGCAGGATGATGCCTGGTATAGTCAGGGCCGGGCCTGCAGGATAATGTATGGCACACTCAGGCTGTGACCTGTAGGATGATGTCTAGTGCACTCTGACTCCACCCATCAGGATGCTCCCATCGTAAGTTTGTCTTTTATCTGGTCATCCTTATGGCACTGTGCCTTGTGCAGTCACCCATTGGGGACTCGCACATTTGGAGGGTCCCTTATCACACAAAACCACAGACAACGTGTATAGTGGAAGGAGCTACTCTCATCTCCTTGTGTTTATTTCCCCTGTTTATGCATCACTGCATTTATTTATTTTTTTTTTTTGCAACAGGACCTATGTAGTGGTGACAGCTATTCATTTTATCATGTACCACCACATCATGGTCCTTGTCCCACTAGAAGGCTGGAGTTTCTTCCCCACCCCCATGCACGTGTACGCATGAGCAATGCTTTTTCCACCCAGTTGCAAAACCCTGGATTTTATCTTCCATGCTCCTGACCCCAGAGTCTCCAGATCCACATGCATGGTCATCTTTCCTTGATCACCTGCAACCACCGTTGATACCTCCCAGTCACCATCAAAGAGTCTCGTCTCACTGCTGCTACTGTTACAGATGTCTGAGATGATGTGGCGACACAAGGTCAGCACCACAACCAGGAACAGCAGCATAGTGAACAAAATAACCTGTCTTCTGTGAATCGCCATTTTTATTTCATTTGTATTTTATTGAAATATAGGATTACAAATACCTTTGAGCAGGAACTGCTCATTTACAGAGGTTCCATGTGTTGGTGCGCTGAAGACACCATGTGTTCCTTTCCTGGTGTTTCATTCCCCACCCAAGGTCCAATTACAACTTACAGATATTTACTGCCTGGGTGGTGGTGTGGTTGGCACTGCGATACACGTTTATGGGCATCCCTGACAGCACAATGCTGACATTTGTAATTATGTCTGTGTCAGCCACGTATGTCAGTGACAGTGCTGTTGCACTGTTACATTATGATCTTCTGAGATGTATGCCTTAAACTGGAGTGGGCCCAATACTGGCACCTTTGGGACTCCCGTAATTTCTGTAATAGATGATGATCCCCCAATACGGGCAGCATCTGTAAATGACCCGCTATCCAGTTTCTGATACATCTGACCTGTAACCCCCATCCCACCATGATGTTCTCCTGCTTACCCACTGTCACTGGGTGTGTCACTGAATGAAATGTCTGTGTGAATGTCTGAAACAGTACATCCAGTGGTCTTCCCGTATGTAGCAAACTCAGCATCCCTTCATACAACTCCATATTTCCTCAGGATGTTCTGACAATGTGTATGATGACAATGTTGTCATGTATTTTATTATGTATTATTTTACATTTTTGTTACTGACCACACCATCAGCAACAGTTAATGTGCATCCTGTACTTCAAAAGTAACATATGAAGAAAAACTAAAAAAAAAAAAAAAGGTGTTCACCAGTGAAATAATACTTTCTTTTGCAGTATGTTCACTGTATATTAATATTCACACTACCAGTTTTATGTTTAGACCATTCCTGGGGCCTGGCCCCTTCATCCTATTTAGTATTGTAGTGGAACCAGGGTTCTGTGTCCCTTGACTTCGTAGCTGTTGAAGTGTAGGCAGCAGGTCCCAGGTATGCCGCAAGTCACAGGACTGGGTAGGAGGAAGATGTGGCAGCTGATAGGAGCCCTGGTACTCACATGCCCGCCTAAATCCCTGTAAGGTGTGGGCCCCATCCCTGAGAACACCTGAGTTGAATACTCCCACCACGAAACACCATTACCTACCTTGGAGGCGCAGTGGTGGCCCATCCTTCTCTCACTTGTGACAGTCCACCCATAACATGTGGTGGGTGAGTCATGACTTGCACATCCCTTGCTCACTCACCATGGCCATCCACTGGTGAGATGTGCCATGATCGTAGAGGTTGTAATACATGCTCCATAAATGACAGCGTGACTGTGATTTGCAGATCATGTATTACTGCTGTATGCGATCATGGCACAGTGCAGTAGGTGGATGGCTGTAGTGGAGAGCGGAAGGATGTGCCTCACCGCGACATATTGTTGGAGTTGACCTCTTGCACTGTCAGGTGGGGAGATGTGGGCCACTGGACCACCAGGGTTGTATTGGTCACATGCAGTACCCAGTGATATGGTACCTGTTGGGCTGGGATGTGGGTGCAAGGTGTGGCAAGTGGTCATTGGGGATGGGGAGGGTGGTGGTCAGGCAGCACAGAGGGCAGGACACTTGGCAGCATCAGGTTGTGGGCAGGTGATAGGCCAAAATGGGTAGGTTGCTGGCTATTGTGGGAGTGTGGGCATGGGGGTGGTCAGTGATGTACACTAGGGGTACATGAAGGTGGCAGCCATGGTTGCCCTGCACTTCTACAGTAGGGACTGCACAGTTGCAACCTACACTGAATATCAAACACCAGTTATGCCAGCTTTATGTGGCGTAAATGGTATTTGACAGATGTACACTGCTGGTTGTCTCTGAATACAGACTTTATAACGTAGCAGCCACCTGAGCTGAACAGTGTGCAAATGCTGCCATTAACCCCCTTATGCCATGTTGCAGGTGGTTTTATGGCACATTACACAATGGCAAAGAAGAACCCTGGCTCTTGATTGGTCAGTTGGCCATCACAGCAGGGATGTTGTCCTGGCATAACATCCCTGCTGATGATATACGGGAGGACCCTGAGCATCTTTTCTGAAAAAAATATTTTAAAACTGAGACCCTTAATACATACTTCACCAACCCTGATAAACATCTGGCAGGGCCATCGGTACCTAAAAACCTGGTCGCTCTGCCGGTTCCTCAATCGCCTGACTGCCCACCCTTTCACTTGAGGCTGGCCAAGGTAAAAGAGGTCCTGGCCATCCTAAAAACCCTGAAAATGACAGGTTCAGGAGGCCCGGACGGACTCAAAGCAAGACTACTAAAAGATGGTGCCACAGCGCTCGCGCAGCCACTCACCTGGCTGATCAATAGGTCCCTACTTGAGGGTTATGTCCCTGAACTGTGGAAACAGGTGCACGTGGTCCCGATCCATAAGGGAGGGCCTGCAGAACCAATTGAAAACTACAGACCAATCTCCCTGCTCTGTACCCTGGCAAAAATACAGGAGAAAATCATGTATGCCCAACTTAAGGAGTACCTGGAAGCCCACATGCTGCTGTCCCCATTGCAACATGGCTTTAGAGCCCATCATGGGACGGACACTGCCCTAACCAAATTCTCTTCAGACATACTCAAAAGACCTAGATGCTGGATCCAACACAGGAGTGGTTTTATAGACCTCCAAGGCCTTCGACCGGTGGATCACAGACTACTCCTCCAAAACTCCTCCACGTAGGCCTAGATGCCCACGCCTCAGATGGATTGAAAGCTACCTCACAGGTCAGACTCAGAGAGTCAGGTGGCAGGACAAACTCTCCAAACCTGAGTCCCTAACAGATGGAGTACCCAAGGGTCCGTACTCGATTATGTTCTCGTTGTTACGTTAATGAACTGCACATGCACTGTGGAAGCAGCAATATAATCCATATATGGATGATGCTGTTATTTACACGTCCTCTTCAACCTGATGACCTATCCAGTTCTCTCCAAAAGGACATTCACATCATGGAGAGGTGGCTCATTAAAGCAAAATGGTCCTTAACACCAATAAAACCAAAGTTATGCTGTTCGGACCAAGAGCCTTAGGGACAAGATAGATCGCAACTTCTCCAGCTCTCATCTCTGGAGGGCAACAAGCCAGAAGTTGTTCCCCACAAAATATCTCAGCCTCACCCTCGACCAGGGCCTCACGTTCAAACAACACGTGGACCAAGTCACTAAAGTAACCCATTCCAAATTCAGATTACTATATTGGCTTAAGGATCTGTTAACCCTTGAAGCTAGGACTGCTATAGCAGCGAGTGTCCTACTTCCAACACTGATATTTTCTGCCCCGGTCATCCAGGGTATCTCAAAGCGGGAGTATGGTAAACTACAGGTTCTATACAACAAAGTGACCCGCTTTGCCACTCTATCCCACTCAAGGAGCCACCACTGTGAGGCGCTCGTAAAGTTTAACTGGCCATCCTTCGAAGCATGCTTCAGCTACCCCATGCTCTGCCTGGCCAAAAAGATAATTAGCCCTTCCCCTTCCCCTAGCCTCGGGGGACTCCTCACAGTAAAGAGTAACCAGCGCAGCCTTAGGTCTTTGGGCCAAATGTTGCTAGAGGTTCCCAAGGCTAGGACTAAGGCAGGCCAGAAATCCTTCTCGTATGCTACCCCTTCCTTATGGAACCACCTCCCGTTGGAGGTGCGAGAAACCCCTTCAGTGCCGTGCTTCCACACCAGACTCAAAACCCATCTCCTATCAAAATGTGTATGCCAGTGCCACTACACCTGACACTACCTAAACTACCACTACGAACTATAAATCCAACCCCCCCCCCAACAAGGTAGCACTAACTTTTCTCCTCAATGAACCATTCTAATGCTCTCGAAGTATGTCACCCAAGGAATCCATGTTTTCTCACTTACATGCAGGACAAATGTTTGAATGCAATAAACTACAACTTACCAATACGATATATAATACCCTAATAACTTCTGCTATGTGTAAACAGCCGAATACTGTATACCCATGACTTCCTGTATTATGTAATTGCACAAAGAGTTCATAATGTCTGTACACTGTTATTCGATTGCCTCCCTGAAAAGGGACCTTCGGGCCCAGTGGGCCTACCGGTCATCAAAATTCAATAAATAAATAAAACACTAAAATAACATTCTTTAAAAATCTTTTTTCTGTATAAAACAATGAGACATTATAATAGGAATATTGCCTCCAGGGTGGGTGTTATGTTGTGATAACATCCCTTCTCGGATTTTTGCTGCCTCGCCGTTGGCCCCGGTGCTCCAACCACCTGAGGCTGCAATTTATCCCATCATGACACCCACCCTGTCAGGCATTATTCCTTTATTGGTGCAGTTTGGTGAAGGCATTGAATCACACCAGACGTGTTAAATGCCTCAATATACACATCCCTGCCATGGAATACTGCTAATGCTGTTTTTCTTAACTGATTGATAAAATGTTGTTTTAAACGCTTATGTAAAATCTGATTTTGTACTCTGCATTGTCAGGATAAGGCAGTATGTGTTACACAGCTCACTGATCACTGCTGTACTTCTTTTGCTAGGTGCTCACAGATCTTGGGCTTATCAGTACTGTTGGGAGTTCATCAACTGGTACATCAACATCCACTACTACAGCATTTGAAGGCAGAGATAGGGATTCAGAGAGGTTCATTACAGTGCTGTAGGGGAATCACAATTAACAGATACAGTACCGACTTCACAAGTGTCAGTACTGTGGACTGTGCAGCAGATGTTCAATGTTTTCATGATGCCACGTCAAACTGAATGCTTGGTAAGTTGTGTAATTATCGCTTATCTAATTTTTTTTGTAACCCATGTACAGTACTGCCATTACTACATACTGTATTGTAAGGTGTATTCAATTGAATATTGGGTATTTATATTTGCCAGAACATTGTATTATTCACCCAGGCTGCCTTTACTGTAGTCCAAGGTGCTGTTGAGTTCTATGTTGCCATCCTACACAAGCACAATCCACTTGTTATGCTCCTGACAGTATTCAAATAACATTACAATGGTCAGAGTTTACTAATATTGAGTCAAGATATCACCATCTTTCTGATAAATGTTAAATACGGCGCTATTTTACAACGCTGTCATTCACTTTATACATGTTAATCACTGTTATTTTTATTTGTTGATGGCGTAAGATGCATTACTAAGGAGATGAATTATTTGAGTTTACACCATTGTTAGCAGCTGCACATTAGGCATTCTAGTATATGTTAATGTACATCATGTGAGTTCCTTATTGCCAGTATTGAACATGCTGAAAAATAACAATGTTGAAAGTCTACGTTGAGAATGTATTGCTCATTTAGAGGGATATTTTAAATTAAATACTTTGCAAAACAACAGTATGGAAAGTATGGTTGTCAACCACAATAGAATAGAATAGCACGTAGGTACCATTTGGTCATGTTAATGAAACAAGATAGTTCATGATGTAGTCACAAATGATTTCAGGCACTGATACTTTATGTTGTTTTCCATTTCAGAAACTATGTCATGAAGGCACACAAGCACTAAAATATGTACCATCTGGATGTGGGAAGACTAAGTTCTCTAAGGGAACTCAGACTATCCCATCTGGAATTGAGCGTGCTGTACAAGTCAATGTACCTAAGTATCACACTAAAACAACATCTGTCAGAATTCAGTATGAGGAGCAAGTCCACTGCAGAGATTACAGCCATGATGACACCATGCTACATGATGCTGATGATGAGTCTGATTCAGAAATGGAAGACAACCATGACTCAGACCCAGACTGGGAATTGGGAGACTTTGTGGACTCTCAGTCAGATTAAGCAATGAAGATTTGTCTGACAGCAGTGATGAAAGGTAAATTATAAAGAGGATCTGAGAAATGGAGTTTTGAGTGGCTGTGAGCATTCTAATTTATTGATTTATTAATTTCTTTATTGTAATTATAAAAGCAATAAGGCACTCACAGTGGTTATGTTACTGGTCAGTTAATCAACCTCCAGTGGCATGTTCTTTTTACTTGTCTCCGAATTTGTACCTTATCTTTTCAGTATATGGAGATGTACAATTTCGTTCCAGAAATGTTACATTTGGTATCTGGTCTTTTATTGGTTATTTGTATTTGTTTACATTCTCCTTCCCCTGCCTCAAGGATTGCCAAAGCGAGGCACCCGACATTGCAAAGAAACCCCACCAGCCAAAACATCATATTAAAATTCTACAATCTCCTGGTAACGTGGCTTAACCCTTTGCAAGATTGGTCCCCCTCCTGGGGGCAGCTGTTGAAGTGGGTAGGGCTGACAATGGTGAGTCGGTGTACAGAGGTTCCGGAACTCTGCATACAGTTCGCCAATGAGCTTTTTGCGTTTTCTACATGGGGACGTGATGTGCTACACTTTTCTACCTACATGCCAACAACCGTCACTACATCCATTCAAATAGCCCCCGCATCTCCAGCCTCAATCATCACCTACAAGGTGAGCAGTGTAGTGTCAGTTGAGCATTCTCACCATGGACTGCATTTTACTGTCCCTGGTCCCTTTCCATTAGGAAATCCAACCTGTATGATGACGTGAGAGCCGTGTGGTCTTCTTTTGAAAAAAAAAGTCATACAAAGATGTGTAACCTGTATTTTTGGGTTTTCAGATTAACAGAACTGAAGGCAGGGGAACCACATCATCAGAAGAAATTCATAGTATTTGAGAGTGCTATTCTAATGCTTCTTCATACCTGTTTCATATGTCTGGGTTCATGCCAAGTTTTCATTAGACGCATGGTCGGAAGCCTTGCTGTCATGGAGCAAGTATGCATTAATGGATACAACGACAATGGGACACTCAGCCACCAGTCAGAACTCTTCCAACTGGGAATCTTCTAACTGCATGCAGAATTCTTTTTCTGGGAGTAGTCCAGTGTGTATGCTTAATTTTTTAAACATGTGAATTTGCCAACTATATCACTTAGGACATACAATTTGATGCAGGCTACTACTTAATTCCATCAGTTGCCAGAGTATGGTCCAGACATCAAGAAAGACTGCTGTCATCACTTGTCGGCAAGCCAGCGAAGCTGGGAGGAGATGCAAGATGCTGCTCACCTGGCCACACAGCGAAGTTCGGATCTTATTCCCTAATGGACCTACTTGGTTCCAAAATTATTGACATACAATTAGTGCAGGTTAGCTGTGGTTATATTAAGTATTACTGACAGATAATTTAATGTACATTTTTAATTAGTGGTGGCATATTTTATTATTGGTTCTACATTATAGAGTAATGAGGTCTCCAATTCCTAATGCTGTGGAGCTTGATGGTTTAAAAGAAGTTTGATCAAGGTGAAAGCAGCGGGTGTACAGATTGACAGCCTACCACTGATCGACACCTTGGTGTTAAAAAAATTTATGCGTGAACAGGAACCAGACATGTCACACTGGTTTGATGTGTGGCACGTGGCAAAAGGTACAGCTCTACCTTTACTTGTGCTATATGAAATGCTCTGCTGTTTGTAGGAAATGGTTGTGATGCCATTTATTGTGCTTATCATTCTGTTACATCATTTCACAGGGATAAAAAAAAAATTGAGGCAAAAGCTAAATGTAAAGATTGTTCCATTTTGTCACATTGGGCCAAGGGTGTCAGTCATCATGTATATTGGTGTGCAGGCTCCAGTGGAGGAGATGGTGAAATGGTAGTGGCTAAGTGGCTATCAATCTTGAACCATGTCACCAATGTACACTCCAATCATGGTACCATTTTCCAAAAATGTCTTCATGGTCCTATTGAAGATCGTGCTTGGATTGAGAAAGGTCAGTGTGAGGCACCACTTTGGCATTGCTAACATTACTACTAGTCGCTACTAATAAATAGTAACAGTATAGTGTTACAGCCTTGCTAATTAGTTGTTAGTAGCATATTTGGTGTATTTTTCTTTTTCTCCAATTTTTTTTATAGGTAGTAGGGCTCATAAGGAGTTGGAAATAATAACGAAGAACAACTTGATACTGAAAGACATATGTAAGCTGTCTCCATCTGAGCAAACATCTGCGTTAGAAGCATTTCACAAGGTTGTCATTTTCTTTGCCACGAAAATGACACATTTTTTCTATGACAGTATGAATGCAAGGTTTGTGTGGAAATATTGTGGTATCACCTATAAATATTGTCAGATTTGAAAAGGGGGGTTTCCCTGCATCTACACTGTTGTAAACATTAACTTATCTGAGCAGTTTCTACAGGGTCTGCAATGCTGTTGTGCCACAGAAGGGTACAATTGCATTCCATGATCTTTTGAAATGTGGCAAAACAGCATTTCAGAAACCGATTCATTTACACATAGGGCAATGATCTACTATGCGTAATGTGCTAAGAAAGCATACATTGTATTGCTCCTCTGTTAATATTGTTGACTGTACTATCATCGCTACATCGCACTTTTTGCTTTTCATTGGTTTTCATCTGTCTTTGGTAGACTTCTGATCGCTGCTCTTCACTTCAATGAAAATGCAGACAGGAAGCAGGCACAGACACGAGCTGGAGAGGCTAGATGGGGAGTGTCCTTCCCAAAGTCTCGTGTAGGTGCCCTGTGGTGAAGGAGGTGAAGGTCTCTATAACATACAGTGAGTCTGAACACATATGAATTATTTCGAGGATAGTGTATGTCCCCATCCATCACCATAGTACTCTGTTTGCAGCTGTATCACTGTTGAATGACTGTAATAAGTAAGCAATAAGGCATGACATGGGTTGCATGGAACATATATTATTACTGACTAGAGCGTAATAATGCAAGAGGCCTCGTCCAGGTGCTTTAGGCCCTGGCCTGCAGTAAAATATGTGCTATGCACATACCTAGTGTGTCTTATTGCACTTATGAAATTACTCACACCCTGGAGTGTCTTAGGTGCAATTATGCAGCTCACACATGTGTATAATAAATGTGAAATGTGTGTAACTATCATGCTCAAGATATACATACTTTGTCTGACAATGCTGGAAAGGAAAAGGTTACACAGTGAAAACTGCACTATAGTTCACAGCTTATTAATATTTAATGCTCTGTGTAGTCACTGATAAACTATTATTCCCTTTGCATTGGCAGGTTATGTGTCTGAATTGATTGATGAGGCATTCAGTGTTCGTCAAGAATTTCCCAGCTACCGCATTGCTCGGGAAAATACACCTAGACGACAGGTTCCACCTCCCATCACCTCAAAATATGAGAAAACAGATAAAGTGCACTTGGTGACTTCTCACTGTAGTAGATTCAATAAGTCTCAGCAGACACAGGTTTGTTCACCCACATGTATGACACTACCTTCCAACTAAGTATTCGCTAATCATCCAGTACTGGTGATACAGTCCATACGCCTGTCCCACCCCAACACCACAACCGACGACTGGCACAGAACAACTCTACCACCATGGCCAGCCACAGACTGAGGTGTGCCAAGATCAAGTACAGTAACACTATGCGTTACATCAATTACAGCTGGTGACATTTGTGGAGCGTGTATTGGTACTGTACATGGTCTTGGCACAGTTCATTTGACGGCTGGGCACGGCGGCCACAGGTGGGCTGTGCCAGTCACCAACTCACCTGCTGGGAGTGTGTGTGACCGATGGTGGGGGGCTAGTGTGCTGATCTCTCATTGTCGCATTGATTGCTTGAAATGATTTTCTCATTTTATAAAGAAACTTAATGCACGGTCAGCTGATGTATCTTGGCCACTGACATTTCTAGAATTTTTCTTTCCATTTTATAATTGTTCTTATCCATCATACAAACAATGATACCTTTTTCTTTTCTTTCATTGTCTCCAACAGGAACATCATATGGAACTGGAATACTGATAAATGTTACAGTCTGTCACTGGAAACAATGAAATGTACTTGACCGACATGTAGCACCCAACATGTACCATGCACTGCTTTCAATAAAATGCAGTGTTGAATTTTCCGGACAGTGTGCTAAGAGTTTTCTGTTCACATTTTGAACTTTTAACAATTGTTGTTTTGATGTACTTGTGTGAATTACTGTGCCATTACTTGAAAAACATTGACTTTAATGGCAAACATACTGCTACATGCGCCATACTACTGCATAGGTGGCACGACAAAGGACTGTGGTTTCAGTATTGTTTAACATATAGGTGACTGATTTTTTTTGTGCACTTCTCAAGGTTGTATGGCTTCATTCTTGAGGTTTACATGGTTGTAATAACAATATTTCGAAGTGAACAACATTGTTGTTCACTGTTGCCCATTCATTATCCTGTATGTAACAATTGCATCTAATAACAATATGTAATGAAAGTCAGTACGCAAAAATATATAATACAAAATGTGTGTTTATTGAAGCACCAATGAAATCAGTACTGAAATTTGTAAACTGTGACTGTGTATAACTGACACAGTATTGATATACCAGGGTTACAGTTACAAGTACAGTCTCACAAATGGCAATAACAAACAGACATTGATGAAATGGTTATGTTGAGTTCTTCAGACAATATTCTTGTATTCGTGGTCATGAGGAATTTCAAAGATGTACTTGTAGAGCATACAAAGATGACATTAATGAATCAACATGTTATGGTTCGGACTTGCTATTACCTGTAATAATAAAGGTTTTTACATGCTGAAAGTAATATATGACAGTACATTCATGTGTCTATGATATACACCATGCTACTCACTGTTCATAGTACAATGACGATGATAGACTCTGTTCTGAAACCACATTATATGGTGTACCACCATGACACAATGTAAACATATGGGATAACATCTCAGCATCGACTGTGTCAAGGTCACATGTCATGATTGTGGGTGATGTTGATTGACACTATGTTCCTGTCGGTTTTGTGGCTGGGACACTGACTGTGACACTTCAGCCTACTGACCTCACCCACAGTGGTAGCAGGTATCTTAATGGGACAGGGTTGAGAGTGGTGGCATGCCTTTGGTTGAGTTATTAAATTGGGTTACAGTCAGGATGAAGTACACAGCGGATCAACTGTAACATTTCCATGGGGGCAAAATCATTTACTTTGATGGCAGTGCCAACAGGTCCACACGGACAGTTTGGCCGGGTGTGGGGTGGGTGATGGGAGACAGCAGGCACCATGAAAGATAGACATGGTTATGGAGAGGAAAGCAGTGTGTGGTTGGACATGCAAGTGCCACCAAGACTCAGGAAAGGCAGACAGGGTTCGGGGGAGGTAAGAAAGTACCAACAGGTCCCCAGGGACTCTTTGGTAGGGAGTGGGGTGGAAGAGGGGAGACTCCACACTATGGGAAAGGTTGGAAGTGTTAAGGAGAGGGAAGCAGGTGCCAACAGGTCCCATGGGACAAGAGGCATAATGTGAAGGGCTGTGCATGCTAACACATGTGGTCTTCCAGTTCCCTGGTACATTTTCATCTGATCACTGGTGTGTCTACATGATGAGTACTGCACACCCTGCTCTGTCACTGTAATCGCATGTTTTAATTCAAACAAACTGAGCTATGCATAAAGCAGTGCAAGAAACATATTGCGGCAGCTTGCTCCGAAGCTGGTTGTGGAGGTGCTTTCCTCAATGCCGTGGCACGCCCTGCTGACACCAGTTCATCCAGTGTGCCACAGATCTTCAGCATGTGGTTTTTGGGACCACTCCTCATGAATTCTGCCACTGTCATGGTGTTATTCAGCCACGAAAGGTGACTTTGCCGTAACTGCGAAGAATCACCTTTCGGGACCGATTAATGAATTACTGAAATGATATTGCCAGTGTTCATGAGGTGGTCTATCAAAAAGCGTATGTTGCAAATTTTGTGAAAAGAATCCCAAAAATGACTGTTTTACAAGCGTGCATTGCGCATTTGCTGCGCACACTCGTAAGTTCGAGAATCTGCAATATTTTCATGACACATTTTAAACACTGGCATTGTTCAACACCTCCTTGTCAACAGTACAGCTGTCATTTTTCACATCCTTGCCAAAATGTGTTTTCGAGCTTCTGGCGCAGAATTCAGCCATCATGGTAGGAAATCAGTGTTTGGGACAGATTAGGATCGAGAGAGTAAGACAGGGAGGAGTGACCAAGCTCAACTGAGCTTTGTTGGGACTGCTGCAGATTTCTTTGTGGTCAGGAAAAGGTGCCGATGCAGGCAGGAGCACAGTACAAAAGGGCACCCTGCAGTGCTCGGAGACACAGAAAGAGCGAGTGAGGGAGGGGGAAGTGACTGAGCTCAATGGAGCTGTGTCGGGACTGCTGCAGATTTCTTTGTGGGCAGAAAATGCACCAACACATACAGGAGCCCAGTACAAAATGGCAGCATGCAGCAGCGGAACAAAATATTTTTTTACATTTCTTGTGGTCGTTACTGTATCGGGACTACTGCCATGATGTTATGACGAGATAACATCACGGGTACAGTCCCACACTGACCAATCACAGACTAGTTTTCTTTCTTGCTATAGTATTATATGAGTTTCATTACGATGATATATAAGAAAGTACAGATATAAATGATATATCCACGACCTGGCTGAGAAATGTATTTTCAGCTCTGAATGTATCTGAAAACATACATATATATCTATATATAAACAGCTAACAAGCACCAGCGAAAAACAAGACAGATCAAGATAATAGGAAACTTCAAACTTTGACAATACTGTCCACACAATACTTTCCAAGGACTACTAAGAAACGACCATTTGGCACAGGGAAGAAACAATAACAAAACATGTGTCCATTAACAGTAGAAAAGAGTATCTGCAATTCTAACAACTTGCTTTAAAAAGATACACAGCACACCTTCATACCTCCTGAAAAAAAGACAGAGCAGTCTTGAAACAGTGATGTTGACAGGAGTGTGGCGTGTTTGTCAAACCCGTGTGTTGTGTGCCTTGTTAGAGCATAAAGTTCCAGAACCGAAAGAACGTTTTTCATCTGAAAAAAAAAAGGTATATGTTCTACTTTTTCCTTTCCTTGGCACAGTGGCTGATTGTGGTCATTGGACAGTACCATGTGGTCAATATAAACATACCACCAACCCTGTGTTCAGTTATATGTTGTGATCACCAGACATCTGATTGCAGTAATTCTGCTGTTCTCAATGGAAACTTCTAGAACGATGAATGTGATACAAACAAAATAAATATGTTGCATTTCATAGAAGATCACATGTTACCTCCAAAACTTCCATTCATGCCTCATGAAACCCTTTATATGTCTCTGACGGAAATAGTGCACATATCGCCAACACCACACAGGTGGGTAGCATTTTCCGGTTCCGACTACCAAGTCTCTGCCATACCCAATACACAAAGTGATGGTGCACCATGTACCGAAGTAACCTGTGGACAAGAAGCAGAAAGGAGTTTCAAAACAATAATAGTAACACACCTGTATCAAGTAAGCAAATGATGTGACTGTCATTATAGATCAAGTGCACACTACAGATAAATCGTTGTAATACTGCCATCCACAAGTGTGACGCAGTTATTCTGTGTACAACGTGCCTGGGCCATGAACAAATAAGTTCAGTGATTGGCTAGAAAACCAGTGTAATAGCTGTATTACACATACAATACAAAAAGTACAAGAAAAGAAATCAATGCCCCTAAATGAAATGTTCAGAGATAGGCGTGGAACGATCGTTTTTATGTTGGCGCGTTTGTGCAGCCAACATCTTGGGAAAGTGCAGCATTGTAGGCACGGTCGCTGTTGGGTGAATGCACGGCATGAACCAGTAGGTGCATCCCGCATTCCACAATCAGCCTGCATGCCGGCGCCACACCATGCATACATAATGTGGCGAGCAACTGTAAGAAAAGGCCTGCTGCAATCCGGGCAAAGCTCATCCGACGCAGCGGTCCTTTTCTTGCTGTGCCATTATGTACATGGCTGCACACTGGCCGCCGAACTGCTGACTTCAGGGGTGCCTAATCCATGGTTGGCTACAGACACCCCAAATAGTTAGGTGGCACACTGGGAGACCACCCCAGCGTGCCAAATCCACTGCAAAAAAAAAAATGTCCCGCAATGCTTTTTTTTCTTGTTTGAACCTGTAAAGGAAAACGGTCACTCATAGTCTCCGTGGCCCATCCCTGCACCCACCCACTGCGCAACCTGCCTTCCCACACCCCCCTCACCCCATACTTACCCCCGGAGTTCGGCGCGACAATCTTCGGTGGACCGGGAACATGTCTGCACTCTTCAAAGCCGACCACAAATTGAAGAAATGCCGGCAAGCTGTATAATGGCATAAATAGGGTTTCTTTCAACTTAGGTGCATATCGCAGGCATTTTTTGAATTTTGGCACCAGATTTTCAATGTAAGGGTTATTGGGACCCCTACTTAGCAATTCAGTCATTGTCATGGCGTTATTCAGTCCCGAAAGGTGATTTTGCATTCACTGCGCGGAATCACCTTTCAGGACCGTGTAACGAAATGACAGTACAACTGTTAATGAGGGGGGCTCTCAAAAACACTATGTTGAAACACAGCTCTGTGATGTCTGTCTGTATCTCACAACACCATAAGGAAAGCAGTGCAAGGATAATTTGCAGGTTATACCTGCTGGCCACTAGAGGGACCTATGCTCCCTCGCTACTTCCTATTCCTACCTGTACTGTCCTCCTTCCCTTGGATCTTGCTCACCACAATGTATTGGCCCTGCCTCATGCTCTGCCTGTGCCTATCCCCACTAGCATTGCACTTGCCCACTTACCCATCTGCTACTCCGCACTGTGCCTTGGCACCCTCCTTCCCTTGCTCCTGAACCTGCCTCTTGCCCTTGGGACCTCTGTGTGTCTCAGTCCTCCTGCCCTCCCCTAGCTTCCTCCTGCCTCAGGCACATCTGGGTGTCTTCTTATTCTTGCCTTCCTCCTGTACCACCCTGCCCACCCCTGCTCCCTTAACGCCCCCATGTCAATCGTAGGAAAACCTCTCACCATCTCCCAGCCAGGGTGTTAGTCATGCTACTACTCCTGTCAGGAACATTCATCCAAACCCTGGCCCGGTTCCCAGAAGCTTCCCGACTAGCACCACAGGCCTGCACGTCTCCATGAATATCTGTAGCCTCCAAAAGTTTGACGACTACAATGCCTGGTCACATCAATTAACCCTGATGTCATTGCTCTGGTTGAGACTTGGCATCGAATATTCCCTGACTCCTGGTCTCCCTTCCTGGTTTCACCCTCTTCTGGTCCGACCATGTTGGGAGATGGGCGGCAGCTGTGCTATTTATGTCAAGGGAATCTTCCCCGCACTAGCCCTGCCTACTCCAATCTTTGACCTAGGGCCCAGGCGCTACGCTGAAACTAACCCCTGACCCTTTAAAGGGACCCCTTTATCTGACTACTGCATGCTGTGCTCTAGGACCAAATGCAGTCCATTGCCTCTTACAGAATACCTTTCCTCACTACCTCCTTCCGCTTGATCAAATTCTGGTGGTGACTTAAATGTCAACCTGGCTCACCCTCCTCCTCTTCTACCCGTGACCTTCTTTCTGCAATAGACCTAATACAACTAGTTACCCAACCTTCCAGGACTAACCCCAAGAGAGGCTCCAGTACCCTGCTTGATGTGGTACTCACCAACCGCCTCTAATCGATCCCCAATGTACAAGTCCTCCCAGACCTCTCAGCGATCACCCCCATTCTAGTCCACTGGTCATCCTCAGTCCCCAAACCCATTGCACAGTCTACATGTCAGGCGTGCCTAATACCTGGTGGTCTGACAAAACTTAAGGAACTTCTGTCCCAAATTGACTGATATCCTATACAGGCAACTCCCTGACATTGACACAGCTCTTCCTTCTTTACCCGAACTTTTAATAATGCCTGTGATATCTTTGCCCCAATGTCGACCCGCTCTCAAAAGGCAGAATGTCCCTGGCAACCCCAGCTTTGATCCACCAACTCAAACATAGGGACAACCTATGGCACTGTGCCATTGAGACTGGTCGCCCAGTGACAGGCAGTTATATGCTGCCACCAAACAAGTGCACTTGGGCCATCAGAAAGGCAAGTCTGAGCACCATCGGTCCTCACCACAACATTCTGGGATAACATTAAACAGTTAAATGGGAGTGCACCCTTCCACCCACCCAGATCAACATTAACGGCATGATCTCTTCAGACCCAGCCCTCATAGCCAACCACCTCAATACCTCATTCACTGACCTTAGCCCTATCCTCCCACAAATTTTTTGACCTCCTCCCAGCTGCTGCTGTAAATCTTTCTACTCTTATTTTCTCCTCGCCGTGTTTCTGCCCAAGAACTTAGGTCGCACTCTGTCACTGCCTCAAGAGTATTAGTGCACGGGCAGTGACACCCTCTGATCCGTATCCTACGGTTGGTCTTAGATGTAGTCCTTACCCCAATCACGTGTCTCATCAACCACTCTCTTTGCCTTGGGAAGGTTCCAACTGCCTGGAAAGTCGCCACTGCCACCCCTATCTTTAAAGGTGGTGATAGGACTGTGGTTGGAAACTATCGTCCAATCTCCATTCTCTCCCTCTCCAAGGCCTTGGAAAAGTGGTAGCTCTCAAATCTCTGACTACCTCCACCCACAATGTCCTATGTCCTGAGCAGCATGGCTTCCGAGCTGGCCACAGTACCAACACAGCCCTCCTAGAGTTCTCCAACTTTCTACTCCTCCTTAGACACTGGTTCTCTGGCTGGTGCGGCCTCATTGACCTTCTAAAGCTTTCGCACTGTCTCCCACCCTCCTTCTTGATGCCCTTAGTCTCTCTCTGGTTTTGCTTGGTCTATCTCTGTGCTGCACCAGTTATCTGTATGGCTGCTCACAGGTGTAAAAATTAATGGGACCTACTCAGACATCTGTCCCATCTTTTCTGGGTTCCCAGGGCTCCATTCTGGGCCCTTTACTATTCTCCCTTTACCTTAACACCTTTCACGCTCTTGCTCGGGGAACATTCTATTGTACGCTGATGATGCAGTCATCTTTGCCTCAAGTCAGAACTTATTGCCCTCCAGGACTCGCTGCAGAAGTCCTTCGCTAGCCGAGGGCTGGTTCAAGGAACATAGATTGGTGATAAATCTTAAAAAACAAACCATGTTCTTCACTCATCCTCAAACAAGTCCTGCAACTTCAAACTCCCATTCACTCTGGGTCCTCTTCCCACCGAACAAGTTTGCTCCTATAAATACCTAGGGATCCATTTGACCCCTCCTCTCCTTCCATGGACACATCGCTGCCCTAGCCACTGCCACTAATATCCGACAGCATCTTACCTTGTATAAACACTGCCTCCCCTGAGGCTCTTCACCGCAGTCACCTCTATCCTGTCCCTAGTGGACTATGGACTGCTGGTGTATGGTGCTGCTGATCAGACCGCACTCCATAAAATTCGCACTACTCTGAATAAGGCCTGCAGGTTAATTACTGGGGCACCTAGGCTAACACACATCTGTCTACTGTACGCTAATGCGCTGGTACTTGATCTTGACGAGTGCCTCAAATATCAGACCTGTACCCTTACAAAAAAGACCCTGCTTGAGCTATCCCCGCCTGGATTGACCACCACCATCCGCCGCTCTGTCTCACTAGTTCATACTCGGACCTCTGGGAAAACATCTCTTGTTATCCCTAGAGCTAGGACCTCTCACGCCAAAGAGCCTTCAGCTTTAGGGCCCCTCCTGGTTCAATACACTGCCCCTCCATCTCCAAGCTCCAACTATATCGTGTTTCAAAACGCCCCATGGAACCACCTGTTAACACCGAAGCTGTAATTGCTACTAATCAAAGCCGTACTCAATACTAATGATAAGCTTACTTACTAAGCTGTTTAGGACAACATAACTCTGGTATTGTTTGCATCAATCCTACCTGTACCAGCTTGTTTGTATCTATGTCTTAAGTTACTGTTATACTGTGTTATACTGTTATACTGTGTATTTTCGTTTGTCTTACTGTGACAAGGTACCTTTGTAAATGAGCCTATGGCTCAAAGGTTTTCCAAACTGCTGTCTAAATAAATAAATAAATAAATAAAATGGGGCAGATATGAATTCATTTGTACAATTCTGGCTGTGTGATGCACGCATATACCTGTTTATGTTCTAAAATACCACACAGTTGCATATCCATCCGTAGCTCTGTGTCATCATAGTCATGTTGTGCAGAAAGTATGCACGAAACACAAACACCATGTGAATAATAAGTTTTGTGAAGTAACACAGCATACATAGTATGTGCATAATCATGAATGACACCATGTGATACAACCATAGGATAACTGTGTAATACGCACGTTTGGCCAAAGATGGTCACATAACAAGGTAATGACACACTGACAACATTTGTTGCAATGGTATTATGATAAAAATACAATTCGTACTCATTTGTGGACTCGTTGTCTCCCACAGGACCATCCGTCTCAATGTATTCATATAGGCAAGACTGAAGGACATCCTCATCTAGACAGAGTGAAGAAAATCCTGGTAATTCGATCACACATTGAAGATCATCACACATCTCAAACTTCTCAGAGACAGCAGAGTAGAACCAGCAGCATCGATTCTATATAACTGTTTGCATTCTGTCACATTTGCTGCAACTGCACCTGAAACAGATGCAATGGATATATTTGGCTATTACTAAAAATACAAAAGTCAATATACACAAACTGTGGTATATAAAGCAATTATGACTCATTTTTCATCAGTCTGCAAAATGGCTTAGCATACATACATCAAAAAGCAATGTAACTGCATTGACTATTACTTAGTGGTCATTCCAGAAAATGGTACGATAGGATGACCTAAATGCATCTTTTACCGGAATGCCAAAAAGCAGTAATTGTACTCAAAATCAGATTGCAGTATTCATTACCTCGACTGCAACATACTACATATTGCTTACAACTGTGTTGACTGCTATAGCATGACAGAAAGAAGTCACAACATCACAAAAAAAGCTGTACATTACTATTTATATAAGTAGCCATTTTGTTCTCGAAACTTGTTTCTCACGCTGTAACCCTGACCGCCCTATGTTGTCGTCACTCCACTGTTAACTATAAATGCACACCTCAGGATACGGCCAATGTCACTCCACTTGGAGGGGAACCATCCAAGTAAACATCACTGCATTATAGTGTATAGTGGAATGTCGTTGTTCACTGAAATCTAGTGCTCTGAAAATGTTGTTCTCCTGCACTAGTGATGTCTGCAGGACAGCCGTTCTGCTGCAGTGCGGACGTCACACATGGTTTCCTCGAGTAGCAATCTGACAGTTAGTCCTATTTAAAAAAAAAGATGTAGTATTTTTTTTTTTTTGAGTCAACGACATTACACTATACACTATACAGAAGAGTGAGCAGTTATCAACAGGTTCACGCATTGCTATACTATGACGATTGATTACCTCTCGAGCCGCGCCTCGAGGTAATCTGTCGCCGTAGTACCAACTCGTGAAAGAATAGCCCTGTTGTTAACTGGTACTCATGCACTATCCTATATGTCACCCCTGATATCAGAACCACAAGAAAGGAACTAAACTGATGAAACCACTGTTATATATTAATGGTGGATTGCATGACAGCACATGAAGAGGAACTGAGGAGTTCAGAAAACCCAGCAGTGAATGTGAGGCCACTGACACTGGAAGAATGTAAGCTTCATCGTCGGAGATCATGTATTTCGGCTTTGTATGCCCAGTGGTGCAGCGTGCAATTGCATCACCGCATTGCAAGCCTACAGACACCAACTACCAACCCACATACTCAGCCAGGGCCTGCAACTTTGCAAGAATACACATTGCACCCTATACCCACCACATTAGAAGAGAGCAGTCATCCAGACTCTCAGTCTTCTCCTCCCTTTGTCAAACTCAGGTGGACAATTCACATATCAGAAACCGGGTCACCAACGTAACACATGGTGTGCCACCCAATAACTAAGCACGACTGGGATCACACCATAACAACCATCGTGAATACAGAAATGGACAGAGAGGGGATGACTAAGGCATCTTCATAGTTGAGAAACATAAAAAAAATATGAAGACACCAAAACACAATGAAATGTACATAACTGTGAAGTGGCAACATAAAGACAATATGGGTGACATGATTACAAGCAGCATTATTCAGACCAGTAACGAAGAAGGACACTGAATACCATGATATCATGTAAGTGGGACAGCCATATAGCCATACAGACACCAGCTACAACAATTTCTGACATATGAAATCACTGGAGATAAGTGTGCAACACTCTGTGTCTACTGTCATACATATACAGCAATATACCTTAACCACTCATAGAAAGCAGCATAGAATAGTGGGTCGAGGCTGTGAGGTGCAGATCTGGAGATCTGTGTTTGAATCCCACAGCCCCTTGGTGCATACTGTGTCATCCTATGTCTCATTTACAAACAATACTTAGCTTACTGTGCCAGTGTGCTGTTTCCTCTAAGTATCACTTCATCACACACAAAATAACATCAGTGCATAACAGTGTTACTATTCATCTTTTGTAATACAACACAACTATGACCACTGCATGTACAACAACACGATGATAGATACTGCTTGTAACACATAAGGCAATACACATAAGCCATAACACATCATACTTCGAACATTACTGCATGCTGTCTATGGACACAGTTAGAGCCCTCTAAATGCAGCTCTGAAACACATTCACTGCTACAGGTGACAAACTTCGCAAAGATAACATTGCATGGTTGCAGATGGCAGTACAACACGAGATTGCAGGGTTGCAGATGGCACTTGAAACGATAAAGTGATAATGCGCTAAAACAATGTGCAGGGCATAAGAAATATGATTTGCTTACAGTGGCATCCACAAATCCTTGTGTGGAAGGCAAATAACTACCCTGCGCTATCTTACACCCACTTTGACTGTGTGAGTGGACATGGGGGGGGCGCATATCAGGCTGAATACATGAAATATGTAACAGACCATATAACAAATAAATTATCATTATCTGTGAGGACACATAATGCCTTACCATTCTGAAACCTCCATAGATCCTTCTCCATTGCTCTCCTCGTCTGCAGAGCTGTCAGGCTGATTGTTGCCAGAAGCTGACAACGCAGAGGCAAGTGGCTCGAATAAATAAGGCTCAATGCTTGAGGGTGGAACAACAGCACAAGACAGAGCTGACATTTCACTCTCCTCATCAGAGGACATCGTTATAATTTTAGCTTAAACAGAAAATACCGCCACAATAATACTTGGTGCTCTCCGTGTTGACAGTCTCACGGGAATGACGGTAGTCGGCTTCTCACTGGCGCTCTCTGTCTGCAGGTCCCCACCTAATGATGTCATTACTCAGGACGTCTGCTGCCAACATGGAGCTCCGTGGATAAAAATAGATTGAGCGTCGACAGCGTGATACTCGTTTATAAGATTTTATTTAATAAGAAAAACACACAAAAATGGTGCAAACGGAGCACACAGCACAGACATTCACCAGGTAAGGAAGCAGCATATATACTTGTGACACGGAAATCATGCATTTGTTGCACATGATCTTTAATATTCTTTTTCAAACCTCATAGCCAATTTATGAAAAATTTATTGTGCATTCTGTGGTAAAATCAGCCTTTAGATGATGTTAAAATTTCAAGCCTCCCTAACAGCATCCCCTTTCTATTCTTATAGGCTTCCTAAACAACCTGAATGCTTCCAGCCCCCATGCAGGCTCTGTTAGGCCTCCCTGACCAAACAAAGCCCCTTGCCATGCGGCCGGGCCTACTACTCCCAAACCAACCTTGCCTCCTCTAATCTCCTGTCAGTCGAAGTACTGAGCTCTGTTAATCTTGAAACCCAGCAAAAATAGGGAGATCCCCTCCTCTGCTGGCTCCTAAATAGCCCCCCAAACCCCCCCTTTTCCCTTCTGCCCAATCCTCACCTGTCCTACCTGCCTAGTCATATTTGTCATGGCAGATATGACATCACGACCCCTCCCTCTTACCTGAGCCCTCCCTCCTACTTCCTTCCTACCCTCCCCACCCCTCAACCTGGACCTGTTCCTAGCCTGGCTTTTCCCTCCACCCATATCCCACCCCTGTGTTCCTTTTTCCTGGGATCCCCTGACAATTTGAGTTGTCCCTTAGGGCAACTGCATTTATTATAGCTACTGAGGTAGATGCAGCCCTTGAGGAATGTGCACTTAGACATTTTGGTGACACTCTGTGAGCTATAGTATAGCAGATGTTAATGCAAGGGACAATCCAACAGGAGACCGTCCTTTTTTAGCCACCTTTATTCTCCTAATACTTCCCCAAATCCTACCAGCCTTAGCCACTGCATATTTACAATGTTTTGCATTTCATGAGATGTCAGTAGCTAATACTCTCAAGTCCTTCTCCGAGCATTACATTGATCTGTTTACTCTTAATGCAATACCATGACTTCAGATTGTAGGTACACAGTTGTAAGATGGAACATTTTTCAAAGCTGAACTTCATACCCCAGTTGTCAAGCCAGGTGCTCCTTAAATCTAAGTCTCCCTGGGCTGATATACTTTGTTCAGTTGTCTCTTCAATTCCTCCAAGGTGGAAATTATCAGCATATTTCTGAATCTAGCTGTTAAATCCCCTTTCCCGTATTCTCAATAAAAATGAAATAGCAACGGCTCAAAGACCCACCCCTGCAGAGCTGCACTAGTCAGCTTGCTCTCATCCTAGAGGATTCCATACATGCTTACTCTCTGTTTCTTACGCGTTTAGCATTCTGGACCCCAGTGCAGCAGATCTCAAAAATGCTTATTGCTGGTTGGGAATAGAACATGTTGTGTGAGGTCATTAACCATGTTTATCATTCTGGAACCCTGGAGTAACTGGGACATTAAAGTTTAGAAATACAGTTATGTCTTGTGTCTCAGATACTGTCTCCATAAAAACGTTCCTCAATACCAGAATTAGTGGCTGGTGGTCTGGAACATAATGTACCACAACTAAGAAAGTTTTCCCAGAAGAATTTCTAACTTCAACCCAAAGAGTTACAGTCGCAATATTCAGAGCTGTTACGTGTTCTGATATGTCTAGCACAGTAATGGTATGCCTGAGATACAGTGCTACTCTTCCTCCTCGTCACAGTTTTCAAAGTTGTGATCTGGGCAAAAACAATTAAAGCCAAGACTTTGGCTGTCTGCTGTTGAAAATCAATGCTTACATAATATACACTGTTAAAATGCTGTAGACTCTGTTTTCTTTTAAGACTTCTCTGGCATGCCAAATTGACAGAAAGCAAAGACAAATTAACTGTAGGAACTGTACTGCAGAACAAAGTGCAACTCTTTTAAAAATAAACCCCAGTGGAAACAGCTTTAAAAATAAATCTCAATTTAAACAAAACTGATTTATTTCTATTTGATTTGGAACCAGGAACGCTAAACTAGGAACCAGTAAAATTTTTTTTTTTTTTTTGGAACTGGGAACCTCAAACAGGGAACAGGCAAAAACTACGGTCCTCCTGGTTCTGGGAACTGGTAAAAAATGCTAAAGTTTAATCAAACTAAGCTACACTAACATAGAATACTGCATAAACTTAGAAACTTCATAAAACAATGAAATGGCAAGCATAACTAAGAAGACTTAGCCACAGTGAATAAAATGGCACTCTGGAGTGTCTCATCTCTTTAGCAGAGAAATATATCTACCATTGGGGAGTCAGTTCAATCGTGCTCACACGCAGGGTTTGAACTTTAATATTCTTATGTTCTGTCCGCAGGGCAATACCTCAGGTATGAGATTATGTTTGTTTGTTTTTTTATTATTCCCCAATGCCCAGTCATCCCTCCTTTGGGCAGGTGCTCAAGCCCTGTCACCCCAACCTCTGCCAGGACTTACTGCCTGCTGTCTTCCCCCAAGGTTTGCCCCCCCTCTGGTGGGGTCAGCGGGTGTTGCCAGTCCCCACCAAGGACTGGATCCAGTTTGGGCTGGAAAGCCTAGCTAGTTGGGTGCTGGGCCTGTGGGCACCCACTGGCATCCTGCCACTGGAGTTTTCACTGTTCTGATCCCCTGGCTGGTGTGGCATGCATGGACATGTAGGCATATGCCATGCACTCCCACGTGACATGTGCAGACGTCTACCACACTTCCCAGTCTTCTGGCCCGGGATGCCTTTCCTCCAGATTCCTGACTCTTCCCATCTTCCCCTCCAGAGGAGGAAAACAATCCTACGGATGCTCGATCCTCCACTAACCAGCTGACCCCTGACAATGCATGTTATCAGCTTGGTGGCAGAGAGGCTTAGTGCATCAGCCCTCCATGCCACCAGATCAGCTAGGTATGAGATTATGTTAATTGTATGGCATTACAAATACACTCGCATTGCTAGAAAGTCTTGCCATCCACCACCATTTTGGAGGCTGCGAGAGCCATTCTGCTGGCATTGCTGTTGACAGCAGTGACAGCTGGGCAACTTGCCATCACATAAAGGGGAAGCCACTGGACCCACCTCTGCCCTCCCCACCAGAGAGCTGTGCTGTCTTGAGCTGATCACTGCCTGCTAAGCCCTTGCTGTGTCTCACACTCACAAAGTGAATGACACAGAGAAACTGCTATTGTCTTGAATTATTGCTGGCTGTTTTCTGTGTCCCAGTCAGCAGTTACCTGTAGATCACTTGACTGTGACATTTGGCCAGCAAATACAAAATCTAGGTTTGAAAGCAAGAAGTCAGTGTTGTTAGGGGATGTCATTCTAGAGGAATAGTGGAGCACAGACCTCCAGAGCTGACAGGCAGTAGCAGTTACAGGTTCAGTTTCGGTAAGAATTTGAGTCCCACAGTTCCTTTATTTAAGACAACTATTAAAATATTATTACTCAAGCAGACTGATTAGGAGCTGTAGGAAGTGTGTGTGTGTGTGACCCCCCCGATATGCCTCTCACCGCCAAATCTTGCCAGTTCTGGTCCTTTGGTGTGCTCCTGCCAACCCCCAGTATGTTTTCCAGTTAGGGAGATTGGAGGAGCTCTGTAGTAAAAATTAAAACCACTAGCCTAGTGGTTGTGAACACCACACTATCTGTGCAAGTGTTTGCGTAGTGTGACTGCAGAAGTGTGCAGGCTGATAGCTGATAACTTGAATGTTACGGAGTGCTACAGCACGCATTGTGAAAGCTGCCTCTGGTTGTGTTTCCCCTTTGCATGCTTTGACTCCCTGGGACACTAGCTGCAGCATTGGTGGTGTGGAGGCACACCATAGAGAAAGAAAATAAACTGTTTAAAAGAGTGGTGTTAAGTGCTATTATTCTAAGGGAGCGCTATGCCTTTAAGAGAAGCCAAGGCTGCTGTAGAAATGTAAAGACCTGCCTGTTGCTTAGGGGAACTGTGTTACGGAGTTAGTGACAGGCATAGGGAGTCCCTGACAAGCCCTACTCTGCCACCTGACACCAGAGCAGAGGGGTTACTACAAAACTGTAGGGGCAATAAACATTAAAACAATACTGTTAGGCTGCAAGATAAACTTAAAGTTGGGACTTTATATAAACTGTGTTACTTCATCCATATTTGTCACCCTTGATCCCATGCCCAGTCAATCAGTGCTCAAGGAGCACAAGGACCTGCAGCTATGGCTCCTGAGTAGGGGGTATAGACAATGTCTTTGGTGCCCAAACAGATAACCAGCTGGGCATTATGTGGATCTAATGTTAATTAATTTTTAAGATAGACAGCTAGTTTCAACCAATCAGAAGCTGCCATTTTTTCTTCGGCCCCCCAGGGACAGTTGCAGTTTGAGGCAGCTTGAGGCAGTCTGGTTGAAACTCTCAGCGAGACAGTAGGGCTTGGACTGTGTGTAAGGAAAAGTCTAAAAGTCAGCCTAAAGCTTCCACAGCCAAATACTGCATCAGGAGACTTAACAAAATGCCCTCTATCACCTGGAGAACCAGACAGTGTGTCTGAAAATCTGAGTGCAATTTGAACTTTGCAACATCCAAAAGAAGCTGTAGCTCAGTGGTTAGAGCACCGGGATGGTATTACAGGGGCTTGGGTTCAATTCCCAGAAGGTCACATTATTTCTTTCTAACTACAGTTTGCGATAAAAATTGTTTAGCAGTGGCCAATACTGCACCAAAAACATCTAATTGTCATCTTAATTATTCATTATTATGGAAAGTGAATCAGGGGAGGGCAGTGGATCTGACCTTAATGGACTTCAGCAAGGCCTTTGCTACTGTGCCGCATAGAAGGCTGTTAAAGAAACTGGGGAATATGGGAGTGGGCAGAAAAGTAGTGCAGTGGGTGGGTAATTGGCTGGGTGGCAGGACACAGAGGATGATGGTAAATGACTGACACTCCACAGAGGGAAGAGTGACCAGTGGTGTGTCGCAGAGATCAGTGCTGGGACCAGTCCTATTCAACATCTTCATCAGTGACATTGTGCAGGACCTAGAAGGTAGAATTTTCCCGTTCACTGATGATACGAAGCTCTGTAACAGAGTGGACACACCAGAGGGTGTAGACAGAGTGAGGAGGGGCCTGCAGAAGCTTGAAGAATGGTCAAGGGTTTGGCAGTTGAAATTTAACACAAAAAAGTACAAAATAATGCATATGGGGCACAAAAACCCTGGAACTTCATATCAGTTGGAGGATGAAGGTATAGCATGCACTAAGCAGGAAAGAGACCTTGGAGTTATCACCTCTGATGACCTTAAGGTAAGGAAACAGTGTGACAAGGTGGCAGGTAAATCAAATAGGATGCTGGGATGCATAGGAAGGGGCATCACCACTAAGAAAAGGGAGGCCATAATTCCACTATACAAGACACTACTGAGGCCCCACCTGGAGAACAATGTCCAGTTCTGGAGACCTTACCTATGTAAGGACATAGACAGGGTGGAGAAGGTTCAGAGAAGGGCAACAAAGATGATACAGTGGTTGCATCACAATTCCTATGAGGACAGGCTGAAGAACTTGAATATGTACTCCCTGGAGGAGAGAAGGGAGAGAGGGGATATGATAGAGACATATAAGTACCTTACAGGGAGGAATAGGGTGTAGGAAAACATTATTTTCCAATGAAAAAGATGTTCCAGGACTAGAGGGCAAGGGATGAAGTTGGAGGGAGGGCGATTCAGAGGAAATGTGAGGAAGAATTTCTTCATAGAAAGGGTGGTGGACAAGTGGAACACCCCGCATGAGAAAGTGGTGGGGTCTGAAACAATCATGGGATTTAAGAATGCATGGGATAGACATAAGGGAATCCTGGAAGTCAGGGGTAAGGGGCAACAGATTTCTAAAAAAACTTAAAGTGATCTTACGAGCCCAAATGGGCAGACTGAGTGAGCCATAGGCCCTTATCTGCTGACAGTATCTATGTATCTATGTAAGCCTTCAGCCTGTGAGGAGGGTGGACTGCTTTCTTGCAAAATGCCTGGAAGTCTGTGCCAAGCAAGACGGTACCTGAGACATCTGTAGTAGGTTCCCATTGCCTTGGAAAAGCCGGTTTAAAGTGAGAGAGCTGCTTGTGGCTTGAAGTTGCAGTTCGAGACCTGCCTGGATATTGTTGCTACTCCTAGGCCTGGGGAGTGAGCTGGTTGATTCCAGAGGCTAGAAGTCTGCTGCTGTCTGCAGATAGAAAGAGCAAGAGTAACCACTGAACTTCAGAACAAAAGCCACTGCCAGCAAGGACAATCTGGGGAGTCGGACAGGCAGTGCTGCTACTGGATGCTACTCATCATCTCCCCTGGAGCTGTGTTGGCCCTGGTCTCCAGTACTACACTGTTTCCAGCATCTGATCCAGCCTGCAAGAAGGTGACAAGCTGCCAGACCTTACAAGCAAGTCAGAAGGTGACAAGCTGCCAGAGCCAGCAACAGCCCTGAAAGTGACAAGCTGCCAGACCCTTCTACATCCAAGCAAGCTGCAAACTGCCAGTTACAGTTCGAGTTCTCCAGCTTGACTGACTGATCCTGCTCCTGTGTTTCAGGGTACATGACAGTCGGTCGACAAATTCATTGTCAATCAACCGCACAGTAACACCTTTATGTCGACTGGTTTTGCTGTCAGCATAAAGGCAGTCACTTCAGACTGTGTTTTCTTTGGGGGGCTTTGCCCCTGAACCCCCATGCAGGGGGATCTGCCCCCCCCCGCACCACCCATAACTGAACTAATCAACTCTGAGTTGGAGTTGATTTGGGGAGAGGGTGCAAGATCCCCAGAAAAGCAGTGATTTGGAGCTGCCGCTGACACTACAGTGGCCTGTCGTTGTTGTCGCTGTAGTGTCAGTCATGGTAAAATTGTTGCCGTAGGGAGTGCATACCATGTTTCAGACTTGGTGCAAGTTGTGCTTCAGAACCGTGAGTACAACAGGGCCTTCCCTGCCCTGGGGAATTACTTTAATGTTTCACAACAGGTTACAGTTTATTTAAAAGTGCACCAACGCTGGCCAACCCACAGAAATGTACAGGCCTGCATCTCTGTCTGGGCACCCAGTTAGACTTTAAGGACACTGGTACCAGTGGGGAGGTGGGCTTTTCTGTTGGTTGTTGATGTTGGTAGTGGGTACAGTGGTTGTTATTGTTCGAATATTCAAATTGCCATTTTTCCTTTGCGTTTCCATTCTCCTTTCACTTTTAATAAATATTGCATTGTTGCTGGTTAATGCTGACCATGAGCACATTATTAGCTACAGTCAACAACTGCATGCAAAGTAAAGTGTTGCAACTGTTTATGGCATTCCATATGTAGGGTGACTGGAAAGGGAGGTGGGTAGGTGTAGCATCCGAAAGGGTTGTACTATGCAAACATCCATCCCACTGTATCTTACTCTGGGTGGAGGCACCATACTATTTACTTTATCTTGGGAAAGAACCCCCATTACAATCAGAACAGAGACCAGACCCCTCAACCTGGTTGGAGCCTAACAGTTTGGGGTAGTAGCCCACTGCCACACGGCACTTGGGTTATATCTTTGGAGGCACCGCTGGGATTTCCTATTTACCAGGCATGCCCCACATGGAGGTCCCTGCTTGCAAGGACAGTATTGTGCCCCCCAAAACCCCAAGTCATTGCGGACACTATGTCCTATAATAGACTAATTGAGTGGTGTGAAGGTGAGGATTTAGACCATAAAAAGGCACTCCTGCTCTGGGAGTCCTTGGGACAGACCGAGATCAACTAGAAGAGGCCCTATCAATAACCTAGTGCCTGGGCTAAGTTGCTGTCTGAGGGCGGTGTAGGACAGATATACTATAGTACCCCTAAACTCACTGCCCTGAGTCTCAGGATACCGACCTCACTGGCCTGAAATACATTCTTCAGAATCAATCAGATACCTGACAATACAATGTCAGACATCTGACTGAAAATCACAAAATGCAATTTGGGGGCTTTACCCCCAAAAACCCCCATGTGGAGGGCTCCACCCCAACACCCCGTAACTAAAATAACTAACTCCAAGGGGGAGCAGACCTCAGAGTTAAAAAAAAATATTATTTACGCAGGTAAAAACAGAAACGGACGCATCGCAGACCAGAACCTGCCTGTTTTCCCAGCCACCACAAATCTTTCTGTCATGGGCATGGGAGTGCAAACCCAGTCACCCTCTGTGTACTCTGAGCTTAAGGTTAAGTTGGAAGAGTTACTCAGATGGGTAACTGAGCTAGAAGGGTATAAATCTCAAGTTGTGTCCAGGCCAAAAGAAAGGACCTTTGGGTGGAAACTCGCAGCAACTAGTGCCCCAAATCAGAATTAAAAATGCAGGTCCTGCTAAACAAAGTAAACCAGAAGGGAGAACTTCCTCTGATGACCCCTGCATCTACAACCACACAGAGAGGGCATTTTCTGTTACAAGTGTGGGAGAGATGGACATATAAAGAGGGAGTGCCAGTCACAGGAGGATCCAATAAGAGTAAGAGACAAACTGCTTGAAGAAAAGCACCAGAAACAGGAAAAACATTAGTGGGCCCAGTAAAGGAGCACACTGGGGCCCCAGTTAAGCCCAGCTCCACCCTTTCTGTAGCCAAGGCATCTGTCAAAGCACCCAAAACTGTACTACCTGACGCTGACAAACTTGTTGGGTCGCCCACTGAGATGAAAGTCACTATTGATGGACTGCCTGCTAGAACTGTGTTGGACAGTGGTTCCCAGATGACAATTATTTTCAAGAACTGGTACGACCAGCACCTGTCTCATCATGAGCTACTGCCTTTGGAAGGTCTAATGTCCAGGGGCTCAGTGACAAGTCCTACTCATATTTAGGGTACATTAAAGTGTGGATTGCCTTTCCATCCAAAGTAACCGGAGTGGAGAACCCGGTCAAGACACTGGTCTTAGTGTGTCCTGAGTCTGGAATGTACAAGAGAGTGCCCATACTTATTGGCACTAATGCATACATGTTTGGTCACCAGGCTCAGCTCTGCCAAGAAAGAGAAGCCAAACAGAAAGGAAAGGTGCTATGTGTATACAACTTAGTGCAAAAAGCCTACCAGCAACAAAAGCAGACAACTGCCAAAGTCCAAGGTAACCCCATGGATACAATGTGACGTTGTGATGCTGAAGAGCTTGTGCTGCCCCTTAATGCTGAATGTAATATCAGTGGTGTGGTATGCCTGAAGAAAGACATAAAAAAACAGATTCTGATGCTTGATGCTCCAGAAGAACATGGTCTGCCTGCACGACTATTAATAAAACCCAGTGTGTTGCCTGTAAAAGCTCATGCTTATGCCAAACGAGTTACCATCCAGGTAAAGACTGTGTCAGATAAAGACATTTTTGCCAGGAAAGGATGTACTTTGCTCAAGTGTGCTGTGCAGATATAGCAGTGCACTCTATTCCCCCCAGAGATGGTGCCCAGCCTGGTATTGACCCTGAACTGTTTGATTTTGATGTCTCCCCTATACCAGAAGCAAGGAAGGCCTGAGTCAGCCGCAAACTAACTGAAAGAACAAAGGTGCTTTCCCCTCATGAATGGGATGTGGGATGTGTAGCTGGAGAAGAATATCACATCAGGCTTAATGATGAATGCCCTGTTAGAGAAAGGTCTCACAGACTGGTGCCTGTGTATGTGTGTGTGTGTGTGTGTGTGTGTGTGTGTGTATCTGTGCAGGGAAGGTAAGATTAGGAATAGGTAAGCTTTCTAACTGAAAGCTGTTCTGTGGCACTGAGGGTTGAGGTGCTAGACGCCACACCTCACACTATGCTGGCGACCCGGGTTCAGAAACGGACCCGGGTAGCCGGGTGCTGTCAGGGGGAGGGGGGATCGAGCATCCCTCTGGATGCTCTCCTCCCTCAGGGGTGGGATACCCGGGACACGCCAGCGTCCGACACTCCCGTAGAGAGTCAGTGGAAGCACTGGTCCTTGAAGGGATGGGCAGCTCCGATACTAGGGGGTCGAGGGAGGGGGACATCGACAATGCATGAGAGGCCAGAGCGTGCATCAGCACGCCACCTCTGGACTATGTCCCAAGCGCTGGGGTCCCCAGGGGTGGGACAGGGGACAAAAACAGAAAAGGAAAAATCACCTCGGTCCTGATGACGACCTCTCCACTCGCCTCAGACCACCAACACCAGACAGACCCCACTGTGCAGAGAAGAGGAGGAGGCACTCTAGGGGCAGATCATGGGTCTGGGATCTGGCAGCGAACATTGAGAGGCCTGAAGGAGAGGATCAAGAGGGTAGGAAAAACCAGGAGGAAAAAAGAAAAGTCTGGTGTCAGGTCTGAGTTGCTCATAGTAGCATGTCATTTTATGCTCAATATTAACTTGTTTTTTTATGAATTTGCTGAAACACTGCATTAGGTGCCAGAAGCAACCTTGTTTTAATGAGTTTTTATTTTTGTACATTCTCTTTAGGGGATCCACGATGGGTGTTCAAAAAAATTTTAGTCGAACGCCCCAACAGTGAAACCAGCAGGTTGGCCACATTGTGCAGTTGGCTGCCAGTTTCCAATGCCACTAGTGTTTTCTCTGGGGCTTCAAACCCCAGATCCCCCATGCAGGGGTTGCACCCTGCACCCCTCCACTTAGGATCATCAACTCTGAGTCAGAGCTGATTGGGGCAGGACCCCTGACAGACAGTGCCGGGTTCCAGCGGGTTCCCTACAGCGACGTGGAGCTGTAGGGGACTTCAATGTAGAAAAGTTGTTGTTGGGTGGGTGTACCCTGTTTAGGCACTGGGGACCTGGGCATCTCTTGGGAGTGCCCACAGCCATTACCTCTACTCCTAGCCTGAAACCACCTTTTCCCAGGGAGACACATTGCTGAACACCCCTTCTCTGGACCCATGGACCTGTCCAGCCCCCCGGATCACCCCCCAAGGGAGGGCCTGCTTCACCTACCTGGCAGCCTGTCTGAGATTAGAGGGACAGTCCTGGTCCAGGTCAAGGGGCTTGGGAGAGCTGGGGGAAGGCTGGTCCAGCTTTTGGGATGTGGGCCTGGGCTCCTGGGGCCTCCATCACCTCCACAAGTCCACCAGGGATTTTTTTTGGATGTTTCCCCCATGGAACACGGCATGCAGTGACTCCTGCATGGCTTCCACCACTTCTCTGCAGCTGGAGTCTGCCATAATCCTGCCCCCTACAATGTCCCTGCTCACTTGTGCTTCCTCCAGTCTCCACTAGAGGCTGCAACAGAGCTGGGAACTCCCTGAAATCCACCCTGGGAGAGCAGAGGAGAGCAGTCCTCCGGACACTCAATCCTCTCCCTCCCCTGCAGACTCCTGATGGCCCAGGTCCGTTCGTGAATCTGGGTCACCGGGGTGGCATGAGGTGTGGTGTCCAGTGCCAGACCAGCTTGTTTTAATGAGTTTAAAATGAAATTATTCCACAGAAACAGAAAACAGTGGCAGGTAAAAGCCTAGCTGCCCCTTTAGTCTGCCCAAGCCTGTCTTATTTTGGGACTGTATCCGTCATTCCTCCCTATTCCCACCAGTCTGCCCCTGCCCTTACACACTATTCCCACATGCCTGTCCCATTCCCTTTTGAACACTTCTACTGTTGCAGCGCTGATGACCTCTGGAAGCTTATTCCAGTCTGTCACCACTCTCTCAATAAAAAAGCAGTTTCTGGCATCCATTTGTACAATCCCTCTGACCAGTTTCAGGGAGTTTCCCCTGGTACCTGTGTTATCAGTCACATTGTGAACAGCTCACTGCTGTCCACCTTGTTTATTCTATGAAGGTACTTGAACACCCACAGTCATGTCACCCCTTTCTGTCCTGCCCTCCAATGTGTACATGTTGTGTTCCTCCAAGCACTCTTTGTAGGACCTACCCTGTTGCCCTATATCATTTTGGTAGCTTGTCTCAGCACCACCTCTAACCTGTCCCTGTCATTCCTCAATGTGGACTTCAAAACTGCACATAATACTTCAAGTGAGGGTGAGCCAGAGATTGATACCGTGGCTGTATTATCTTCCTGTTTCTGCTAGTGCCCCCTCTCCCTGTGCACCCCAGCACCCACTGCCCTACTACATTGTACCAATTCCTCCATGTTCTCCATTATTAACACCCCCAGGTTGCTTCCCTTGAATGTGCTCTGTACTACTACCCCATTCTTCCTGTTCTCCATTATTGGGTACTTGGCCATCCTGCATTCCTTCAGAGGCTATTCACCATTGCCCCTTGGAAACAGTGGACTTCCCTCTCGATTTATTCATTTTAAGTCCATTCAGTTTTTTGTCAGTCAAATGTTGTACACCTTCCAGTGAATTACAGGATTCTAAACTGTAGTAGAGTAGAAAACACCATGAAATGAAGATGTGACTACAATGCTTGTATACAAGGGGTGAGAGGGCTTTTGATGTAGTTGGTCTGACCGTGTGGAACTCACTTCCAAGATCATTGAGGGAGGTCCCCACAGTGGGGTGTCTGAATTCCCATTTTTTTAAGGCAGCTTTTGATTTAATGTACCTTACTGGCTGTTCATATTTATAATTATTTTGACTGAATTTATTTATTGGGGATGGCAGTGTAGTGTAGTGGGTAAGGGCACTGGGCTGCAGACCTGGAGACCTGGGTTTGAATCCCATCAGCTCCCACTTGTACACTGTTTGACCCTAAGCAAGTCACTTATCTTCCTTGTGCTCTCAGTTTGCACCTGGAAACAAGCTCTGGCTTAGTGTGCCTTTCATGGTTAAACAATTTCCCCTTTCTCTCTTCTTGTTTTGCATGTAATGTTATGGTGTTCAGTGCTCAGAGGCCTATGGGAATGGGTGCTTTATAAATAAAACTTTACTTGCTTGCTTAAAAAGTTTAAATGAAGTAGGACTAGTTAAAGGCAAGGTATCAGACTACTGGTACTCAGTTTTGAAGCTTGCAGCTAAAGGATTTAGGTCAGCTTCAGGACAATGTTGATCCCCCCCCACACACACACAAGCATTCACAGACGCTACCACCACCACCAAGTGTACAGTATGTGCTGTGCTTCCTTGCTGTGATTTTAAAGGCCAACTGAGTGGTGGTAGACATTTGTATAATGGTGTGTGTGTGTGTGTGTGTGTGTGTGTATCCAGCGGCTATTTCAGTATAAGCATGATGAGTAAGGTTTTATTTTTGTGTGCTATTATTGTGGTGTTAAGTGTAGGAAAATTACGAATAGAATAGGAAATCACCAGTAACAGATTTTGTTGGCATCATAAACCATGAGAGCAAAGCCTGAGTGGTTTCTCATGTCACCGGAATCCCAAAATGGAATGCAATGCCTAGTTACTGATGGGTTCCTATCTGTTATTTTTGTAATATATAGATCTTCTTAAATATTTCAACTCATAACACCATTAATCTAATATCTGAGTGATGGTATTATGACCTTCTGATGTCAGAACAATGGTATAATTAAGCAATAATACACAGTAAGCATGTTTTACTGGTGTTTTTCAAAACTTGTTCTTCATGCTTTAGAGTGTAAAAACAACATTCTACAGCAGAATCAATAAAACTCAGCTGTCTTAACACTTTTGAACATGAAGAACAACTTTACACAGGTTCCTTTATCTGGTGTTTTGAGTCAGTCACTGAATTTAACATAATAATAAATAATAAAAAAAGAAAGAACACTAAGCCCCAGTTGTTGTAAAACATGCTTTCTTGTACATTATATAACAAACCCCTTGGTGCCAAGAACTCACAGGTTCTCCAAACCTCATTAGAATTGTGACATCATAAGGCACTCGAGCTTCACTCTCGTGCAGATGATGTTATCACTCTAACTTGGGTTGAGAAGCAGCTTGTTCTTAATGCTGAAAGCTTAGTTATTCTCTGTATGATGCATGACAGGGTGTGGGTTGTGGGGAGATTTACTTATGCCTGGTAAGTCGTGTCTCAAGGCCACAGGCCGGGTAACTTTAACTACACCAGAAGTGGGTAAATCTCACCACAATCCACACCCTGGAGTGTATTACTATGATTACGCTATGGACACTTGAGCATGAACATTTTTTTTTTCAATTAATGTTATATTTTTACTTGTTTTTAATATTTTAATTTATTAGAAATCCCTTTAAATATCCTTCCTCCATGTTATTAACTAGTGCATTTTTTGCAGTACAGTACTGGTGAAAGGGCACCCCCCATGATGTTACTTTTTTGTGTTCATTTTTAATTTGCATTGTTTTGTAGGGGTTGAAGAGAGTGAGAGATGTGCAATCAGCAGTGAAGAGAGGGCAAAGTCTGAGTGGCTGGTGCCGAAAGAATGGGATGTTCAAATTAGTGTTGCTCGGATAGTACTCTACTAGGTCAGATACCATCATTTTTGTCAAATATCGGATAGCCTTGGATGGCATAGACATCCAGCCAAGGATATAACCTCCTAGGATTCACTGTAAGCATCCAAACTATCTGGCATGGATCCGACCTGGATCCGATGGATCTGGCCATCAGATCCCAGTATCTGACCATTGGATCCAATTATCCAAGGTTGTGTCCGATGGATTTGACCTCGGATCCACGATGATCTGACTATGGATCTGGAATCAGACTCTGGTCAAATCCTAGGTTGGATAGGAGCACTATCCAATGGAGGGTAGTTGGATCCATAAAAGCAGTATCTGAGCACCACTAGTTTGAGTGGCTGGTGCTTCTGGGCATGTGAGATGCCTTGCTGGATTGGTTAGCGAGTGGGTAGCAGATTTGGGCAGAGTTCAATTATTTAATGACAATCCAGAGTTAAATTTTGGACAAGAGTTAGATCTTGGGCAGCAGTTTTTGTTTTGTTTTTGTTTTTTGTGGCTTCTACTTTGGGGCAGGAGGTGTTCTTTAAAATCTGTGGGTTGTGCAATCTTCTGAACAGCAACATTCTTAAATCTGTTGGTTTTCTGGATGCAGTTTTCAGTTGCAGGATTTTCGTTATAAATGTTAGGTGTTAGAAAAGGTGGATTACTTATTGTTTTGAGTGGTATTGTATCATAAAATGCATGTAAGTTAAACTCTAAATGGAAATGTTGGAAAGCAAGATGGCAGCCAAAGTGATTTGAAAACTGAGACTGATGCAGTGATATTTTTCCTGTAAATGGGTTGACTAGCACTTGATGCGTCGGTTGTGGGACGATTTCTAGTACTCATGGCCAGACATGCATCCCAGCCAATGAGAATGCAGGATTTTAGGTGCCCATGGTACAGTATAATGAGTTTTGATGTCATTGATTCCTTGTGGCAAAAGAAAACACCCATATATGGCATCACAGTAATACAACAAGTAAATTACAATCCGAGCCACCCATCATTTCTACATCCCTTATCAGGTGAATGTATCAGCAGCCATTTTGACTCTGAGCAGAATTTGTTTATTATCCCAGTTACCCAGCTCCCATTTTTTCATGGATTTTTACACAGAACATGATCCAGCAGCAGTATAACTTAAAGGTTGCTCCACTTGCATACTGTGTGACTCTGAGCAAATCACTTAACCTCCCCAGTGCACCTGGGTCACCCCTAAAAACAGGCAGTTGTGCCTGTGGTCCTTATCTGGTTAACAGAGAATAACACAAATTATTACCAAGGATAGCTGTGATTGTCTGAAAGATAAATTGTTGGGCTAATTATACATTTGCTTTAATACATTTGTATAGTGCCTGCAGCAAAGGCACTGTTGTGACTATTGCTGGAGTGTTCAATTTAGAGTTGCACGGATTCTTAGGAATCCATTCCACTTGTGAGAATTGGAATTTCAGAAATTAGTTTCACATCTGACTCTGTTTCATATCAATTCAGGAATTAGAGCGGAATCAGAAATAGAACTGGAAGTTCTGATTCCACATCTGACTCTGGTTCTGTTGACTGTTACCTCCCCACTTAGTAAACATTTCCATCCTGGAAAAAAAAAGCACTCCCTTTTCCCTTACCTGATGGTGATATTGTTGTTTGCAGTGTACATGCTACCCCTCGGAGACGTTGTAAGAAGGCATGGGCTGAGGTTTCACTGTTATGCTGATGATACCCAGCTCTACCTTTCTTTTGCGCCTGACCAGGATAGAGCTCTCTCAGTATTTAATAACTGCCTCGCAGAAATCCAGGAGTGGATGAGTTTGAGCTGGTTGAGGCTGAACTCAGAAAAGACTGAGGTGCTGGTGGTGGACCCAGGTCACCGGACAGGGGGAGTTGGGGGTGAGTTCACCCTCAGGATTTTCTCTTGGGGGTTTACCGCTTCTGAGCTCCAATTGGGTGTGAAACCTGGGGGTAATCTTTGATAAGGGATTGACACTGAATTCGCAGGTGTCGACCATCGCCAAATCCTCTTTTTACCATCTGAGGAATATCTCCAAAGTTAAGTATCTTGTTCCGTCCGGAGACCTTCCTACGTTGGTCCATGTCTTTGTGTCCTCATGCCTGAATTACTGCAATGCCCTATACCTAGGGCTACCGGGGGTGGATATTCACTGCTTGCAGCTGGTGCAGAACACTGTAGCCCAGTTATTGACAGGAACCTCTCAATCCTGTCATATTTCTCTGGTGCTAGGTGAACTGCACTGGCTGCCAGTACAGTGGCGAATCACCTTCAAAGTCGGACTTCTGACTTATAAAGCCCTACACGGACAGGGCCCGGTTTGCCTGAAAGTGCTTCTGGTCCCTTACTGCCCTTGGCGATCGCTCCGCTTGACTGAGGAGGGGTTGCTACAGATTCCAAGGGTTTGTTTAAAATCTTCTGGGGCCCGGGCATTTATGCATGCGGCCCCTACCCTGTGGAATTCTCTACCCCATCAGTTACGTGAGTGCATGACCATGGAGGGATTTAAACAGGTCTAAAAACTTTTTTTATGGACTCAAGCATTTGGGGAATAATTTGAATACTGTTTGCTGGTTTTATCTGTATTTATAACATTTATAATATATGTGATTTTATGCTGTAGCTGTTTTAACTGTTTTGTGAGGTGCCTTGGCAATTGAAAGGTGCCATATAAATAAAATTGATTGATTGATATTGGTTAGGGTCCCTGGAGGCCCAGCTGCTGTGATGGGCGGCAGTGGTATGGTCCAGCAAGTTTGGAAATGGTGCCATAAAATTTATGATTGTGTCCAGTTGTCCATTTAATCCATTAATATCCACTCTAGTGTCCCATTCTAGTACTTGTTACTCATCCCACTGGGATCCTCCACTTTGATGAGCTCCCGCTGACTGAGTCCTGCACTGCTGCAAGCCCCCCCCCCACAGAGGTGAGTGGCTGGGTTGACTCAGACAGGACACGGATCATGAAAGTTAAATAAAATGACTTCTTTTATTGCCTGCCACCTCAGTCTAACTCTCCATCTGACACTGCTTTCATATAGCTAAAACCTCTCAGAAGCCCCCAATGACCTGGAGATGGCCACATTTAAGAGATCCCAGGGGTTAAGTACAGTGTCTGGTGGTCACTAACCCCAGGGATCACTTAAGGTTGGCTCAAGACATTGTTCTAAGTTTATGATTTCATGCCAAAGAAGACATTTAAAAACAAATGTTTGTTCTTCAAAGAGTTTATTGAATAGTCAGGCATGACTAGAGAGTGACACTTATCAGCTCACTAGCATTGCTGCAGTAAGTGACTATATTGCATAATAATATAATTTAAATTTAATTTAATTTCATCTTCTTGTGAGGAGCCTGGGCTCGAGTCCCTCCACAGCCACTTGTGCAGCTGCAAGTGCACTGCCATATAGCTGTTAACCGATAGGGTGGGACTAGTCAGCTGGCCCCCATCACTTCTGGGCAGTTAGCTGCTGTTTTGTTCTGTGTGTGTACACGGTGTGCATGCCATACATTGTTCTAAAAGTTTGTGGCTTTGTACTAGGGCTGTGCAAACCTCCCGAAGTTCAACCATGCGACCTTTGACTGGTAAACTGCGTAAAATTCATCAAAGTTCTGTTAACGAAGACTTAGTTCACACTGAATCAACCATTAAAATACATTAGAAAATGAGAACAAATGGAATCCCCAATGCAATGGGCTGACAAAGCCCCCAAACAGCAGGATGATGCAGTGGGCCTCATTGAGGGGGTACTGGTTCCAAAAATTGTGTCCACTTCATCAATGCCAAACATGGACAATGCTAGTAGTAACAAAGAGTATGTGACTAAGTAACAATGCTCAAAAAATAAATAAAATGGTTGTAATTTTAAAACCTATGAATGCCCTTAAAAAATATCAGTACAGCTTCCCACAGTGTAGCCTACTCGTTCCAAAACTGTGTGCTCATTGGGAGAGTGCCACACAGGACAAGGGTGCCGGTTATGCCATGGCTAAGTGTTCTACACAATGGTTTCGATGGCAATGTTGCCCCAAAAATTATTCGGCCTGTGTAAGCCTGAAATTCACCAAACATTAATCTGAAGAAGACTGAGTGAAGACAACAGTGCAGCATCCCACAGTGTGGGCTACTGGTTTCAAACATTTGTGTGCTCATTGAGATAGTGCCACACATGGACAAGGCTTACGGTTATGCTGTGGGCAAGTGTTGTACACACTGGTTTCATTGGCAGCACTGAACCAAAAATTATTAATTCGGCCTGTGCAGGCCTGGCAAAAATTGACCAAACATTAATCTGAGGAATACTGAGTGAAGAGAACAGGCAGCATCCCACAGTGTAGGCTACTGGTTCCAAAAATGGTGTGTCCAATCCAGCAATACATGGTGAACAACACAATATACACAACACACAGTAGTGTTATTTAGCCAACTCCACTGGTTGTAGAAACCACTGGGAGGGGGATTTTGAAAGCAATTGTCTAGTTACAATATTCTATTGTGTACAAATTTAGAAATTAAAAGCAAATCATCTCTATGTCCATATTTCAAAGCTAGGACATAAAATTAACTCTTAGGTATGTCCAGTTTCCAAAGTTCAGATATATTTATAACTGTTGGATATAGTGTAGGTTGGTCAATTATTTGCATCTATGTCTACTTGAGTTTTATCCAAAATTGGATGTAAAATACCATAAAACAACTTGAAATGCTGGAGATATGTGCAGCTATGAAAATAGTTCCAGTAAGATAAAACATAATCAGGATATGGTCATGCCCATGCCTGAAAGGTGGGTGGATGTGTAAACAATGAGTTCCCATCAGAATTGCCTTAGAATTGCAGCCATTCCTCAGCTAAATTAAATAAAATTCATCTGTGCCTACTCAGCAAACCAGCAGAATGGCCTCCTATCCAAATCCCACCTGGAACCAAGCAAAACTAATGTTTAAATCAGCGCAAGAGAACCAGGAAGTGAAGGGCCTACGGAACTGGCAGGCCACAGCAAGTCAGGAGCAGCGCTGAATGCAGGGCTGCCTCAGTCCCCTGAGCATTCCAATTCTACCACTGAGGACTTTTCAATAAAACAGTTCTTGACTATCACAACTGTTATGAGGAATTAGCTGAAAATAGGTCTTGAGAATGTGTGACTATGGCTAGATAAGGTCATACCTTATTGTTCTAATCATACTTCATGGTATTTTATGTGAGAATTGCATCAGAGACACCCATGATGGCCCAGTGTAACTTGCAAGGGATCATGGGTACAAAGAAAAGCCATGGGGCCGAACAAATGATGTAATTTCTTGTTACAAGGCAGAGATGCTGTTTGCTGCTATTCAGAATCTAGAGTTTAATTAAATCATTTAGAAGAAGGCAACAAATAATTAAGCATAGCTGGTTTGTCAGGTAGCCCAGTCTGCTTGTGAAAAGGTCAGGACCTCTAAAGGAGCCATGATGTCTGGATCCCTTTTGTTTTGAGAGGTCTACACTGACTTAATCTCATTACAGCTGAATGGGCTACCATTTAAGTAATGGCTGTACTGAGTGTAGCTTAATTATAACCATTTCAAAGGGGGGGGGCTGGATGGTTTCCTAAAATTCAGGTTTAGACTAGCTGACCTCTGAGCCTTTTTTTCTTTCATATTCAGAAATGCACATTTGTTGTTTTGTAATAAAATACTAAAAGCTGATTGGATGTGTAGCCATGGAGATGGAATGCTAGCCAATTGCAGAGCGAATCAATATTCACTGGACCTGCCCTTTGAGAAACCCCATAAAACAAGGGTGCAAGACTGTATCTGAACCTTTTGCATTTGGGGACCCTGTCTGCTTAGAGAGCAGAGACAATTTCTTCTCAAGACTTCTCTGAGACCAAGAAACAAGACTTCAGCTACCACTTTCAAAAACACTTTGCACTTCAAATTCAGCAACTAAGGACTTGAGGTAAAACTTTCAAACTAGAATTCTCAAAGTTTCGTATTTTTTTTGTACACTTTCATTTTATTTTCCATATTCTGTAAGCAATGTCTAAAAGTATTTGTCTTTATAATATTTACTGCATTTATTAATTAGTAAAGCTTTTGTCTTACTTTTAAGAAAATTCTGCCAGTGTCATTTGTGTGTGTTGCTTTGGGGAGGGTTGTTCAAACTATACTATGCCTGTGTGACTGTTTTAAGGGCCAAACACTACCAAAGTGAAGTACCACTAGGGAATCCGTGGATGAAAGGAGGGGAGGAAATATGAACATTCTCAGGGACAGTCTGTGGGGGGTTGAACCGGTCTCTGCATTTATGGGAAAAGACACATAATAGGGTGCATAGGGCACCCCGAAGCCTATACACGCCTGTGGCTTTTCTAGTTCATTGTGCAGAGGCCGAGTGGGTTCTATCCCAGGAACACAGACTCGAAACTGTATTTGTACCTCTTTGCATGGTGAGAGGGAACCCTGGGATTCTCTGATGTATGTTCAGTTGTGAAACAGTGAGCATGCTTAAAGGACAGAGAAGGGGTATCCCTGCCCCCCCATCACAAGAGGGATTTGCTGGGACATAGATCATCCCACCCCACAGGAGTGGGCTTGTGACAGCGAATAGTGTTACTCAGATAGTGCTTTTGTGGATCCTACCACTATCTGTTAGATAGTGCTGGTATCCTACCTAGGATACTACCAGAAATCCTACCAGGACAGATGTAGGATCCAGGGTCAAAAAGTAATGAATCCTAGTTAGGATCTAGGGATCCTAGATCAGATCTAGGGATCCTATGTCAGATAGTTAGGATCTGGGATAATATAACAATGGATCCTAGGTTAGGTTCAGTGATCCTAGGTCAGAATGTTAGGATTCGAGCTGGATCTGTTGCTAGGATCCACATGATCCACAATGTTTGTGGCTAGGATCCACAGGATCCACAGCATTTGTAGGATCCATGCACTGGATCCTAGACGGTAGGATCCATGGTCACATAGCACTGCTATCCTACCACAGCAACTATCTGGCCAAATGGGAGGCATCTCTTGGTATCCTAGTTTCTAGGATACTATCTAAGCAACACTATTTGCGGCCCAGTTTACCCACATACAGCAGATGGTGAAATTGCTGGGAGCAACAGTGGACACACATGACAAGTGCCTCAAAGAACTGGAGGTGCACTTGGGAGCCCAAGAGGAGTGGCTCATAGCAGCAACCACGGTGATCTTGATGGCCCACAGCCTGATAGAAGAGATGGAGAGACTATTGATGACCAGGAGAACCATGAGAGATGGAATAATAGCCATCTGGTGGGACTGCCTGAGGGGGTGGAAGGTAAAGACCCCCCCCTTCTCACCAAATGGCTCCTGAGGCTTTCGGATTACCCTCCCCAACACAGTCCTAGACGTCCTCTGATCACATCACTCTCCAGAAAAGCAGCCAGATCCCTCTGAATGCCCAGACACTTTTTGATTACATTTCTTCGATTCCCAGATAAACAGCAAGTTCAACAAGATACCAGGAAAAAAGCACCATCAAACTACAGAATGCAGTTCTGCATTTCTTTCCCAAGTACAACAGAAGGCTCTGGCAAAAATGTCAGGAGGTTAATGAAATTAAGAGTAGCCTGCATGCTAAAAACTGTCAGTTTGCCCATGCATATCCATCAAGGCTTCTTATCTTTCACCATGGATATTCACCTAAACAATTTATGAAATTGGCCCTGGTAGAAGCCTACATCCAAGTGGTATGCCAGCTGTATGGTGACACAATTACAGCAAACACGTCGATGCTGACAACATCGACAGTTCACTGCAATGGTCCACCCAAGACCCAGGTACTCTGGCACCTGGTCCTGCACCCCCTTCCCGAATTAACTCTGTCTTGGAGTTGGAATCCTTTAGTTCGGGGTGGGTGAGGCCACATGGGGGTTTTGGGGGGGCAAAGCCCCCAGTAGAAAAACAGCCTGGGTCCTCTGCCGGATTTATGTCGACCACAACTTATGGGAGACATAAATCTGTTGCTGTGATGTCAGTCAACAACATAGTTGTTGAACTGGCATTGTAGATCCCATTCAAATGGAGCTGGAGGCAGAAGAGGGAAGACTAAGCCAATGGCGCACAGGACTGGCAGTGCAATTGCCATGGTTTGCCTAAAAAATAAACTGTAAGTGGGAGTGATGGTCAGAGGGGGAGATGTGGGGCAAGAGAGGAGTGGGGGCTGTGTTAGTTCATGCACACTGTAAGTCAAATATACACAGGGTAGGCTGTCCAATCAGAGCAATGTAGTCACACAAGCAGCAAGCTTTTAAGTCAGGATAAGATGGCCCCAGCCACAGGACCAGTCAGTTTGCTCTCCTTTCCTGAGCCCAAACTACAAGCAGCCATGAGGACTGAGCTTGTTGTGGCAGGAAAAGGGAGAATGGCAACCAGTCACGCAGCATGCTGCCTCTCAGAATTTGCAGCTGATCAGGCTATGGCATGCACAATCTCTCTCTCCACTTTGATCGCTCCCCCCCTTGAACAGAGCAGCTATAAAAGACTTACCTGCAGCTTGAGCTCAGGTCTAACTATACCCCTGCCTAAGCTGGAAATGTAAATCTAGTTTCCATAATGCATCTCCCAATGCACCTCCAGGATGTAAAATGCTGTTTTCTGAAAGGAGATGGGATACTAAGCAGGTATTTGGGGACTATGGATGTTAAACAGTCTGGACTGAGACACTTCTGGAACCTTTTTCCTCGTACCGTTCTTTAATACAGCCCAAGAATGACTTTCAAACAAGACTTTGTGTGTGCTGATCAGGGATACTTTGGGGGGGGTGCACTGTATTATTAATCCCTCTGTCTTCTTCTCCCCTGTGCCTTTTCTCCCACTGGATCAACCTTAAAACCAACCTACTACCACTACCTCCCAACCTCCTAGACAAAGCCACTTCTTTTGGCTGCCCCCCTCCCAGTCTCCCCTCCACTCACCTTGACTCCTCCTTGGACTCTCACACTAGGTGTCACACCTCTTTATCTCCTTCGCTACATATAAACACTGTCCTTTACCCTAGCTGAATGCTCTTGACGCTGTACTATCACCATTGGTACTATGAATGACATTGTAACCTAATTGTATACTTGCTACCTACTATTCGAGTATTGTATGTAAACTGTTTGTTATTGCTGTCATTGTCACTGTTAGACGTGGAATCTTTGTAAAAGAGCTCTGAGCTCAAAGGTATGATCCGAATCCCTAAATAAATAAATAAATAAAAAATAAATAAACAAATCTCAGTTGCTGTTTATTACAGTTTGCATACTTGAGATGGTACCATAAAATGCTTGTCTTCATTCTCTTCATTTAGCTGATGTATTATTATTATTTTTAGTTTTATGGGAGGAGGAAGACAGCTCCTAGCTGGTTTCTCCCAAGAAAAAAAGTGTCACCCATTCTCGATCTCTTGGAGAATGTCATCCAAAGGAGATGAGCTGCCATTCCATGAAACTGCATTGGGGATGAGGAACTGGGGGGGGGGATAGGGAATGATATTGCAGTGGGAATTCAATTGTGCAAATGCTGGTATAGTGGGGATCACTGCCAGCTTACAGAGGGGAAGGGGAAGGACAATTATGATGGGAGCAGTGTGGTTGGTGGGTTTTTGCCTGTTGTTATTTTAGAGATTGGAAAAACTGGAAATATTTCAGTCAGATTCTTACTGCTTCTGCTTCTTTATCAGATGTTTGGCTCACTGACTGGCAGAGGAAGCAGGGGTAAGTAATGAGTCATTGTTTGAATAAAAGGTACAATTGCTGAGGGATTTATGGTGCAGTCCTGAAATGTAAATGGTTTAAAAATTGTGAAAAGGAGAAAGAAAATATAGTCCCAGGTAAAAAAAAGACAGAACAGACATACTTCTCTTACAGTAAACCCACACGTCAGAGGACAAAGCCCTCAAATTAGGTAGCATTTGGGGAGGAACACTAGTGATTGCTAATTTCACTTCAAAGGCAATAGGGTGGCAATATGGCTGCCCTCAGGGATGTGTGCCACAAGTGTGAAAACTACTAAGGATTCTTGGGGAGTGTTGTAGTTACAGAGGTGCAGAGGCCCTGATAAATACACCCTTGCCTCAATTTATAGACCGAACTTTGACTGCCGGGAATTTTTTCAAAAACTAGATTTGGCCTTAGCAGAATATTTCACACCACAGGTGGTGGATTTTAATATGCCTTAGGACACTGTCCCACACAGATCAGCCCCTGATGTGGTCCAAAGCCCTCAGACACAGACGGTGAATGATGATGTTCATTCACAAATCTGACATGTCATGCACGGTATGGGCTGCACGCCCATTGGCTGTAGCTCTGCATCATCGGGCTGCAGCCCACCGACAGTCAGTCGGCGGGCGGCGGGCGGCAGGCGGTGGATGCTGTCGCCACCGGCCGCGGGGAGCGGGTGGAGGGGCCTGTGTGGGTGGGGGGACACAGACACCAGGGAGATTTTGAGGGGGGTTGTGAAGTGACATTCTGCCCGCGATCGGGCTTTACGTCCACTGGACCACCAGGAGATATTCGGCTGGGGGTTACATCTCTGCCCGGCGACAGCACTGGGGGTTCATACATGCCCGCGATCGGGCTGTGGGAGATGTGTGGGGGGTGTTCATGTATCTGGACTGCCCGCAATCGGCCTGGGAGATGTGGGCGGGAGGGGTCTGCTTACACTATGCCCGGATCGGGCTGGTGGGGGGCACAGGGACCGAGTTGGGGCCAGCCAGGGTGGCAGCTGCTGTGTTGCGCCTGCAATGCAGCAGCTCACCTGTGGGTGGCCCTCAACTTAAGCCTTTTTTTGCTCAAGCTTGTGCGGGCGCAGGTTGGGTTGAGATGCACAACTCTGCTAACCCGACTGAATATCGGCTGGCAGAGGTTATCATGGATCCTCCCCTCCTGTTGAGCATGCATTCATTTGCATTGTCTCTTAGCAACCTGTTACCAGTGGCGTAACTGCCTCCTGCTGAATATCGCAGAATGGCGCATTTTGGACTTGCGCATGCGGAACCCTGTTGCGCATGGCGTAACCCTTTTGAATATCCAGGCCAATGTACTTATGTTCCTGATTATTTCTTGTATTCAACATTAATACTCAGCTCACTGGACACCCCATTAAGTTTGATTTCCATTTATTACTCTGAGAAATATGACATGATGACTAACAAATACTGCTGCTTTAAAGACCAGGAAGACAAAAAATAAATAAGAGGTATATTGATAGAAGAAGAACAGGGATGAGCAAATATGCAAAAGTAATTCCTATTCCCTTCAAGATTCGATTCACAATGCATCTGAGATTAAAAAGTGTTTTTGAAATAGTCAGTCTTATTAAATAACTGACAGGTTACATTTTATAGCTAATTGTGTACTTTGATTCCAAAATGGTACAGTTTATTACTAATCCTTACAAATAACTATTCCATGAAACCATTATTCTCTATTTAAAGCAGTCTCCTGAATCCTTCATGTGACATTTTCCCCTTTAGTAAAAAAAATATCTTTTATGCGTCCAGTGTATGTTTCATCCAACTTGGATGAAACATACACTGAAAGTATAAAAAATATTTTTTTACTGAAGGGGAAAATGTCACTCCAACATGTCAAAATTGTGTATGAATCAATAGTTTGCATTAAAAGAAAAGAAAATAGTAGTCATCATGTCATTACTTCTTTTCAGACATCATCTGCTTGAAATCAAACGCACCCATAACAACAATACATGGGTTTAATATGTGACCTTCACACACACACACACACACACACACACACACACACACACACAACACACACACACACACTGAATCTTTGGATTTAACTAATTGTTCTGCAATTGAAATTATTTGAGTAACAAAATACAGATTCGGCTTATAAAAGAGCATTTGTCAATACCAAAGGTTGATTACATTGGCCCGTTGAGCTCGCTCAGTGTCCCTCTGTCAGTCACTTGTGTTTCTCCCGGTGCTGCAGGCTGCTGTTTAGTACTGGGCTCCTGCCTGCGTTGGCACCCTTTTCTGTCCACAAAGAAATCTACAGCAGTCCCAACAGAGCTCCGTTGAGGTGGGTCACTGCCCCTCTCTGACTCGCTCATTCTGTTTTTCCTGGCGCTGCAGGATGGCCTTTTGTACTGGGCTCCTGCCTGCGTTGCCGCCTTTTTCTGCCCACAAAGTCATAGCATCCATGAGCTCCGTTGAGCTCACTCACTCACCCTCTCTCCCTCGCTCATTCTGTTTCTCCTGCCGCTGTATGCTGCCCTTTCATACTGAGCCTCTGGGTGCATTGCTGCCTTTTTCTGCCCACAAAGAAATCCACAGCAGTGCCAACAGAGCTCCATTGAGCTCACTCACTCCCCCTCCCTCACTTGCTCGTTCTGTGTCTCCCGCTGCTGCAGGTTGTCCTTTTGTACTGGGTTCCTGCCTGCATTGGCAGCTTTTTCTGCCCACAAAGAGCTCTGCAGCAGTCCTGACACAGCTCCATTGAGGTCGCTTACTCCTCCTCTGTCACTCGCTTGTTCTGTTTCTGCCGGCGCTGCAGGCTGGCCTTTTGTACTGAGCCTATGCCTGGGTTGCCGCCTTTTCCTGCCCACAAAGAAATCTGCAGCAGTCACAATAGACCTCCGTTGAGTTCACTCACCCCCCCCCCACTCACTCATTCAGTTTCTGTCAGCGCTGTAGGCTGGCCTTTTGTACTGGGCTCCTGCCTCTGTTGCCGTCCTTTTCTGCCCACAAAGAAATCCACAGCAGTCACGACAGAGCTCAGCTGAGTTCAGTCACTCCCCTCATCTCTCATTCACTCGATCCTAATCTGTCCCAAACACTGATTTCTGACAGTGACTGCAGTATTCTACGCCGGAAGCACGAAAACACATTTCAGCCAGGATGTGAAAAATGACAGCTGTACTGTTCATAAGGAGGTGTGGAAAAATGCCAATGTTGAAAATGTGGCGTGAAAATACTACTAATTTGCGAAGTTACAAGGGTGCATGGAAACTGCACAACATACGCTCGTAACATAGTCATTTATGGAGTTTCTTCACAAAATTTTCAACATAGGCATTTAGAACCTCTGCTCATGAACAGTGTCAGTGTGATTTTCTTAATGTGTCCCAAACACTGATTTCCCATGGCAACCGCACTATTGTGCGTCGGAAGAGTGAAAACACATTTTGGTCAGGATGTGAAAAATGACAGCTGCACTGTTCATAAGGAGGTGTGGAAAAATGCCAATGTTGAAAATCTGGAGTGGGAGGGTGCAGATTGCTGGAGGGGGAGCAGACAGCAAGGGACCATTTTCTTCTTTTTAGGAGAAAAAAAAAGCCGAGGGACTTTTTTTTTTCAGGTACTTTTGGCATGCTGGGGTGGGCTCCCAGCGTGCCACCTGCCTGTTTTGGGGTAGGGGGTACTGGAGCCAATGGGGACTGGGCACCCCCATCAGCACATACTTGGGGGGCTCATGAGCCGAGGGAGGGCACCGGCACATACTTGGGGCTCATGAGCCGAGGAGGGCACCCCCTCGGCACACAAGAAATGGGGAGGGATATGCTGACAGGGATTGGCCACCCCCATTGGCAAACACAGAAGGAGGGGGGACATAAGCCAAGGGGGACTGAGCACCCCCCTTGGCACACAAGAAATGGGGACTGGGCTCCTCCTCAGCAGCAGCCCTACAATAAGGGGTCGCTTCCTCATTGCAGCGGATGACGCTGCAATGACGAGGTGGCCCCTGATTGCAGTGGCTAAAACTTTAGAAGGTTGTGGCTCGCTGGCTGAACTAGTGTCAGCAGCAGTGTGCCACACCATTGGGGACAGCGCGCCAAGCCTTTAAAGGCTGTGGGAGCATTGGCCACAACAGTGCCATGCCTCCACAACCTGCTTCTTGCAAAAGCTGCCGCAATATGTTTCTTGCGCTTGCATGCAATCAACATAAAAATGTTATTAATTTTTAAAAGTGACTAGTTGTTGCTTTTATTTCTGAAGCATTTTTTGTTTTCATTGGGCAATTACAAGACGTCTAGGCAACTGATAGATGTTACCCGTAGAACAGTAGGCTGTCTAGAAGCTACCATATTTAAAAGTGTCTCACCTACTGCCAGGTTGGTAACAGTAATGGGGCTACAATGAGGACACATTGCAGCCATTACTGATGAGATGTGAAAAGGAATGCTAGTAGTATTCCTTTTCATATCTCATCAGTAATGACTGTAATGTGCCCTCATCATTAACCATTAAGTGACCAACCTGGCAGCAGGTGAGAGACTTTTTCTTGCTCAGTTGCAATGTCAAAATCAGTGAGGTCACTCTTCTGATGCAAGGTGTGTAAAGGAAGAGAACGTGACTCATCCACCACCGTGACCTTTATGCTAACCTAGGCTGGCTATCCCCAGCCAATGGCTCTTTATTCACTATGTGTTGTTTCATTGACTGGACACTACTGACTAATAATCCACCATTGATTACAGCTCTCTTCTGACTCTCTCTCTTAGGAGTTTCTTTCTGAGACCTAACCATGGGCCCCTACCTATGGTATCTAATGTATCAACCCTGAACGGTGACCAGACCTGTTTCCCCCTTATTGTCCTTAGTGGTAACTAAAAATGGCGATGCATTTTTACAGTAGCAGGAACTGTAGTATCAATACTTAAATATAAAAAATTTAATAAAGCAAATTAGTCTGTAACCAGGAATGCAGTCTCCCCCATAAAAACGTTGACTATGAAGGAATAGATCTTTCTCAATAGCATACTAGCAGGTACTGTATAGCTTGAAAACAAGGATCGAAATGAAAACAAAATAATAGGCAACCAAAATGCAGTAGGAAATATTGATGAATGTAGTCACTGATGCTGTTTCCATGGAATGGGAGATTGTTTGCTGTGGCTTACCCCGCCCCACACACACACGCATGCACACACCCTCCAGTACTTCTGAGATCTGCAGCAAACAAAGGATCCAATTCCCCACATGAGAACTTAGAGTACAGCAAAGATGGGGCTCAACTTACTGTGGTAAACCTGCAGTAATACAGCAGTATTTTGTTTTTGTTAAAATAATGCAGTACCTTTTCCTATGTAAGGGATATCCTTTATCCCGTTTCATAACTAGCTTTGCCCCATTCCAAGAGCCAAGTCATCAATGAGCACACCATCTTATTTATTTGCCTATAATTACTGGTGAGCAATTTTTTTCTATGGGCTCTGCCAGTTGATATTCGCCATAACAAAGTGCGGGTTATTACGGTGAACACGTGCTATGTCCTTCAAAACTGAGTGCTCCCCTCATTGGCTGTTGTACTGTGTGTGGGCAGGTTGAACACCTTGTTAAACATGGCGGCTCCCAATCTCTGTTAGTGAGAAGCCGCCACAACAATAGTCCTCACCTCCTACTTTTTTCATGCTGTCCTCATAATTTTGATATGCCTGGTTGCTCCTACCTGTAAAATATTAAAAAAGAGCAATATCTGGTTGATCCTGATGTTTGCCAGCCTAAGGGGATGCAGATTCCAAGTGGGAAGGGGTCCATGGCCGATGGGCTGCTGTCTGAGGTAAGCGCGGTCGCAAGTTCAAAATGCAGCAGAAAAAAATAAATAAAAAATTCTAACTCTGGAAGCTGAGGGAGGGAAAGCATATGTGTGTGTGTGTGTGTGTGTGTGTGTGACAAACTAAGTGAGACACTCTGCCTATATCTCTCTGCCTGAGTGTCTGTGTGACACAGACAGACGTGAATGAGGCTGGAAAAAATTGCTCACCAACAGTTATATAAAATAAATGATGGGGAAGTATCTAAACTCAAATTTAATGTACCCCTCGGTGTGGGATGATACATAAACCCCTCGGGGTTTATCAAATCATTCCACACCTCGGGGTGCATTAAATTCTCATATCACACACTTCCCCATCCATTATTCTCTATTTGTTTACCAGGTAAGCACACTAGACAGCCAAGTGCCTATTTTCAGGTGCGACCTGGGAGATTACAAGGTACATACAAGAACATCAGGCGTATCAGGGTACAATCAAGAACATCAGGCATATACATTACAAGCAGTAGGTTGGTAACAGCATGGTACATATATACACATGGATATAAACAGTAATCACCATAGACAGAAAAAGGAAAAGTACACGTACTGTTTACATGAACAAGTTGGGCCTGGAAAGGACCCAATACAATTTAATACATCTGAAGTAGCTGTGTGTTCAACAGGGGATATGGTGCATTCAGAATCATGAACCGGAGAACCATCTCCTGAACAGTCGAGCAGGGTTTATTCTAAGGACTCCACTGGCCAGAGTGGTCTGGACCACAGGCTTGGGGGAAGGAGGTTGTTAAGTGCAGCAGCAGGAGGAGGCCAAATTGAGGAAGCCCCAGAGGGAGGCTTTGAAGCAGGTATGGGAGGAGGAGCGAGTGTTACACAGAACAATGTGGATGGATACTTTATAAAACAACAAAGACTGGAAATACACCCCATTGATCGGACAATCAGTCCCTTGAATAGGCTAGATTCATTTGACATAACCTCCCCTGTTTGAAACCATCTTGCTTCGGATCTTGTAACCCACTGGATTCAAGATATTCCATAATCTTTTCCTTCAGTAGTCATTCCATTAACTTTCCCACCTCCGATGTCAGGCTGACAGGCCTATAATTACCAGTATCCTCCCTGCTACCACTTGTGTAGTGGGTGGTGCAGAGAACAGCTACCAAAATGGCTCAGGGCATGCATCAGAAAAGCTGTGAAGAGAGACTCAAGGAATTAAATATGTACTTTCTGGAGGACAGGAGGGAGAGGGGAGACGGGATAGAGGTATTCAAATACCTCAAGGGAATAAATAAGGTACAGGAGGGCAACATTCTTCAGAAAAGGAGATGCACAAGGACAGGGGGACACGATATGAGGTTGGAAGGGGGAGACTCAGAGGAAATGTGAGGAAGTACTTCTTTACGGAAAGGGTGGTAGACACCTGGGTCAAGCTACCAGTGTAGTGGTAAGTGCAAACACCGTGGAGTAATTCAAGCATGCATGAGATAGGCACAGGGGTCTCTTGGAGTTGGGAAGGGGGGGGGAGGTTGCAGATCAGGCAGGATCTGCAGTACAAAAGTAGGAACTAAACTTGTACTTAGGGCAGACTAGATGGACCAAGGGGTCTTTTTCTGCTGACATCTACTATGTAACTACATCCGCCCTCCTCCAGTCCTCTGGAACCACTCCTGTTGAGGTTGCATCCCTATCTGATTAGTGTATATCCCTAGTAGACAGCATGGGGGGATAACAGTTTTAAAAAAAAAAGTTTGAATTCTTAAAATGAAAAGAAAGAGCCAGCCCTGTAGCACTACCGTATTGTCCATCAGTACTATCTACTGCAGCGAACCAAGTTTTTGAACAGTCTCTGGTCACTCGACAGCCAAACAGGGGAGGGAAGATTGAGTATCCCATGTATGGCTCTCATCTCAGGAAGTTAGGGCACAGTCAGTGTCTCCCTGTGGGACAGCCACCCAGCATTTGTTGGTGGCAGCAAAGTGGATGTGTGTGTAGTAAAAAAAAAATCGAAGGATTTTAAAAAGAGCAATAAAAGCAGCATTTTTCACTTGTGAGATAAATAATTGCAAGCAAAATGGGATAGCAAAATGATAAAAACATAAAAACAGTCAGAACACAGTCCCCTAAGCAAACCGTGTTGGCTAAATGTTGGGGCTATGTGGGTATAGAAACACAGAATTCATTATCAGAAAAGGACTGCTTGGCCCACCCAGTCTGCCAAGATATTCCCTGCCTAATCTGTCTCTGCATACCCTATCCCAGTGATTGTCAACCTTTTTCGGTCCAGGTACCCCCTGGCCACCTGTCAGCCATGTCAGGGAACCCCTACCAAAATACGTATAGATTGTACCATGTTTAGTGTTTGTACAACATTCATACAGCTTCCCTTAATAAAGCACAAAACAACAGCAAGTGAATGTTATAAAGATCTTGTAGCTTTTAATAATATCTTTGAGAATATACAAAGAATATATAAAGTACACAAGTATAAAGTTTAAAGTGCAAAAATTGTAGTGATGAGGTACTAGTGTGGTACTTGGACTTAATGCAATGAGCATAGTCTCTCAATCCTTGGTGTTACCGTATTTTTGAAAGACATATTCTCAGGTCATTCTCTGGCTGTAGTTTTGAATGATACTTGATTTTAAGAGCAGTCAAGGCGGAGATTCTACTTTCACACACGTAAATTAACTATCCAGTGACCCTCCTGCCTCCCTGTCTCTTTTCTAATACACCCCTCTGTCTATCCCATGCATGCTTGAAGCCCCCACTATTTTAGCCTCCACCACGTCTACTGGCAGTCTGAGCCAGGCATCTACCACCCTTTCAGTAAGGAAATATTTCCTTACATCTCACCTGAACTCCCCCCCACCCCAGCTTTGTCACATGCCCCCTAATCCTGGTGTTCTTTCATATTTGAAAGATACTCTCCACCTGCATCCTGTTCACCCCTGTAAGGTACTGGTACGTGAGTCACGTCACACCTCTTCTCTCAGGAGATATTTAAATTACACAAGAAGACTTTGCCAATGTTGTTTTTGTAGGCCTTATGGCAGACATTTTCCAGTCAAAAAAGCTGTGCCTGACTGTTTTCTTTGGTTGCTTTAACACAGAAACATAGACAGTAATGGCATAAAAAGACCAATGGTCCACCCAGTCTGCCTGTAGTTCCCTATCGAACCTCGGGATCTACTGTCCATGCAGGGTACTAGGCTTCACTATCCACCCCACTGTTCTTCTCCCTACTACTACTACTAACCTGAATAACCACTATACCCGTCCATTTTCTCCAGTCATGCTTGAAACCATTTATGATTTTGACAACAGCTGCCTAGGCTGGCAGACTGTTCCACAGTTCTACCACCCTTTCTGTAAAAAAAAAAAAAAAAAACATTCTCATATCCCTATTGAACCTCCTTCCCATCCGGTTCTTCTCATGCCCCTGTCTCCTTGAAATGTTACTCATGTGAATACTGTAGTTCCTCACAGTTCACCTTGTTTATTTCTTTGAGGAACTTGAAGATCTCTATCATATCACCCCTTTCTCATGTGGTTTTCAGTGCATACGTGTTCAGCGCCTTGAGCCAATCCTTGTAAGATCTGTCCTGCTGGTCCTGAATCTTCCTGGTCACCTTTTTTTGCACCATCTCTACCCTGTGCTTATCTTTCCTGAGGTGAGGACTCCAGAACTGGGTAAAGTGCTCCATGTGTGGCCTCACCAATGATCTATAAAGAGGTGATAATACGTCTTTTCTTCTACTGTCAATACCCCTTCCAATACCTCCCAGTATCCTATTTGCCTCACTACAGGCCTTGTTGCACTGAGTTGATTGTTTAAGGGAGTCACTAATGATGAATTCTAGGTCTGTTTCATGAGCTGTAATACTTAACTGTACCCCTCCCATACAGTACTCAGTCCTGGGGTTCTTGTTCCCTACATGCATCACCTTGCACTTTTTGCCGTTGAATTTTAATTGCCAAACCTTAGACCACCTCTCTAGTCTTTGCAGGTCACTCAGCATCTCCTTAATTCCCTCATCACTATCTACCTTCCAACAGAGCTTCTTGTCATCTACATAAGAGACACAATTTGCCCTGGATTGTTTCTATAATGTCACTGATGAATATATTGAAGAGGACTGGAATTAGAACGAATCCCTGTGGCACCCGACTCATGACTCTCCTGATTCCTAGGGATCGGAAGAACCGCTCTATCTTGGTTCTTCTAGATCTCTCATCAGCTTTTGACACTGTGGACCATGGGGTTCTAATTGAGCACCTGAGGTTCATCTGTGGACTATCTAGTGTAGTCCTCAGGTGGTTTACATCTTACCTCACTGGAAGAACGCAGAGTGGTTTCCGGGGTTTATTCCTCGGACCCAGTTTCTCTGTCTTGTGGGGTTCCTCAGGGTTCAGTGTTGTCCCCCATGTTGTTCGCAGTATACATGCTGCCCCTCGGAGATATTGTAAGAAGGTATGGGCTCAGTTTTCACTGCTATGCTGATGATACCCAGCTCTACCTTTCTTTTACACCTGACCAGGATGGAGCTCTCTCGGTATTTAATAACTGCCTCATAGAAATCCAGGAGTGGATGGACTTGAGTTGGCTGAGGTTGAACTTGGAAAAGACAGAGGTGCTGGTTGTGGATCCAGCGCGTCGGATTGGGGGGCTGGGGGTTGGTTCACCCTCCGGGCTCTATCTTGGGGGTGTTTCACTCCCAACCTCTGAACATGTGCGTGACCTGGGGGTAATTTTTGACAAGGGGCTGACTCTGCATTCACAGGTGTCTGCCGTCATCAAGTCCTCATTTTACCATCTGAGGAATATCTCCAGGATTAAGCACCTTGTTCCATCCAGCGATCTTCCTACACTGGTCCATGCCTTTGTATCCTCACGCTTGGACTATTGCAATTCCCTCTACCTAGGGTTTCCTCGGGTGGAATCTGCTGCCTGCAGCTGGTGCAGAATGCAGCGGCCCAGCTTTTGACTGGTTCTTCCCGGTCCAGTCATATTTCACCGGTGCTGCTCAGTCTGCACTGGCTGCCAGTTCAGTGGCGGATCACCTTTAAAGTCGGTCTTCTGACGTTTAAAGCCCTACATGGACTTGGCCCAGACTACCTGAAAGAGCTCCTGGTCCCTTATTGCCCTGGGCAATCGCTCCGCTCAGCTGACAAGGGGTTGCTAGAGATCCTAAGGGTGTGTCTGAAATCTTCTGGGGCCCGTGCATTTATGCATGTAGCCCCTACCCTCTGGAATTCTGTACCCCATCAGTTACGGGAGTGCATGACCGTGGAGGGGTTTAAAAAGGCCCTGAAAACATATTTATGGATTCAAGCGTTTGGTGATTGATTTTATTTGTTAAGTGTATCAGCTGTTTTATATTTTGTAAGATTTGATATGTTTGATTTGTTTTTAAATTTTGTAAGGCGCCTTGGTTTTGAAAGACGCCATAGAAATAAAGTCTATTATTATTATTAATATTATTATTATCATTATTATGACCTCCTTCTCTTCTGATTAGACACCATTAATCACAACCAGTGACAGTGCTAGGTGGTATAAAATGTGGGTCAGATTAGACCCACTGGTGTAAAAAAATGTGGGTCAGAATGAGAAACAGATGAGTCAAAAACAAATCGAAAGTACATATTTTGCCAGTACAGAAACTAAAACTTGTCAAGTAAAAGCGCTTTTCTATTATTCACTTTTCATCTTTTAGCTATTGTTAAAGACTGGGTGCACCACTGTGGACCCATAGTCATGTGGAAAGTGGGTAATTTCTGGGCAAGCTGCAACTTTTCCTCTTTTTTGCCCTGTCTAGCACTGTCCCTGATCACAGGCTTCTGCTGACTCTCCTTCAATCAATTTCCTACCCTTCTTACTGTATCCCTTGTCACATGCAGATCCTTCATCTTCTCCATCAATCTTCCATGAGGCACTGAATCAAAAGCCTTGCTGAACTTGAAGTAGAGAAAATCCATGGTGTGGCCCGTATCCAATACCTTTATCACTCTTACTGTCACCCAGTCAAAGAAAACTATCATGCTGGTCTAACAAGACCTCCCTGCCACGGACCCATGCTGTGTACTATACTAAGACCATTGCTCTCCAGGTAGTCTGCAAGGTCCGCTTTGACCAGTGGCTCCATCAGTTTACCCACAACAGAGGTAAGACTGACAGGCTGGTAGTTCCCTGCTTGCTCCTTGTCGCCCTCCCCCACTTATGGAAAGGAACTATTTCCATTCCCTCCAGTCTTTTTGAAGTACCCCTGTCTGTAACGAGATATCAAATAGCTCCACCAGGGGTTCAGCCACAAGGATGTGCTGAGCAGAGCCCACTCACTCCCATGAGCACTGTCACCAGCACCAGGTATTTCTTCCCCGTCTCTGCTAGATGTACCAGAAGCAGATCTGCCAGATGCCATTCCCTACCTAATGAGCTTCTTCATGTTTTGAAAACGTAGTTCATTGAACTGATTAACAGTTACAGCAAACAGCAGTTATAGCAGTTTCATAACAATTCACAGACATTGTCTTTATAATAATAGCAAAACAGACAAGTTGATTTATGGCTTGACATCTGTACATTGTCAGAAGAAATGGCTATGGCTATCCAAATAACTGAGTTAAAGAGCATATTGCTAATGTGGTGTGCATTTTATACAACTTACCTAAGCAGTCTGTGTTAGCTACTGATGCTTCACATACTCATAATTTTCGGGTAGGCCCACAAGTACATTTACCTAAGCTAGAAATACACATTTGTTGACAGAGGAGTGAAAGTACCTAGCTTTACTTTAAAAGTATACTTATATTTATTTATATTTCCCTTCATACTTAAAGTAGCAGGATAAGTGGGTAGAAAAGAAGAGATCTGTAGGCAGTATTTGGGGCAATTTGAAACTTGTCATTAACATTGCAACAGGCAGTGTGGTAGAAACTAGCTCAGGAAAGTAGCCCACCAGTTGGAGGCACTAGCAGACTGGTAGTTCCACCTGCAGGGAAGTTCCACCTGGTGTATAAAAGAAGACACTCCTAACATGTCCCCACACATGTTCATATCCTATCACATGAATGGAACAGCACAAGAGTGAAACAAGTGTATGATTGGTGTCTTAGGTATTGGTAAGCATCAGTAGGGGAAGCAAGGAAGAGGGTGACTTTGTTAGTTGACTAATGTAAGGCACCTTTTCGCTCCTGTAGTTGCATTCACTGCTGGGACAGGTGGAAGCTAAAGGGAACACCAAAGCAGGCAATAAGAGCAACACCCTATCTAGAGTAGTGTTCAAAGAGGAAAAACAAACAATAAAAGGGGAAAAAACTGGAAACACCATATCTAGGATAAGGGTACATATGGGATGAGTGAAAGGTAAAGAGTAGACCAATTCTGGGAATAGAAGCAACACCCTATCTAGGGTAGGTGCACAAAGGGACAAAACAAACAACAAAAGGGAAAAAATAGAAATACCCTATCAAAGGTAAGGGTACATAAATATTTCTAAGTAACACAGGGAGAGTAGAAATTGTGAATGCTGGGAGTAGTGCAGTACAGTGACTGTGGAGCAGCAGTTTTCAGAGAGACCTTCTGGAGACTGTGGCACTGCCCCATCTGCACAAATCTCTCTGAGTTGAGGGAGGAGGTTGCTAGACTCCAGGCCAAGTTGGTTAAGATTCGGGGGACTTCCTTCCCCCAACCCAGGGGCCACCAAGTCTGCAACCATTACTCCAGAGGAGAACAGCTAGACTATAGTGGGCTCTAGAAGGAGTGGGTTGGTTAGAGGCACATTCCTCAACCGGCACCACTACAAAATTCATACGCCGCTCTGGCGGGGTGTGACTGCCAGGAGAAGGCACATGTGGTAGTGGCCAGAGAGGATGCAGGGGGTCCTCTATAGGGTAGACCCCAGGGTGACAGAGGCCCCTAAAGGAGAGGAAAACATCTTCTGGTACGGTTAGGTGCCTAGGTGGCAACACAGTCTGCGGGATGGGAAGCAGATCCTGGAAATTACTAGGGCAGCAGGAAAGAAAGCTGGATGTCATTGTCCACCTGAGGACCAATGACCTGGTAAGGGATGGGGCTGGGATAGTGCAGGGGGAGTTTAGGAAGCTAGGGAGAGGTCTTAGACAGGTAGCACAGTCAGTTGCTTTCACTGAGGTAGTGTCTTTCTATGATTGGGGTAGGGGGCAGTGATCTCCAAACCAGGATCTTCAACTCTTGATTGAAGGAATGGTGCAGAGATGACTAGTTTGGCTATGTTGGGGACTGAGGAGTCCACCTGGAGAGATAAGTTCCTATAAATGGGTGATGGTCTGCATCCATCTGGGTGCATGGATGGTTAAATGTTCCTTTGATGAACATTTAAACTATCCGGGGGGGGCAGAAGAAATCAGGGAGGCAGAAACTGCCCCCTCACAGGCTAAAGTAGAGAGTAGGGAAAACCCAAGCGGAGAGGAATCCCCCAGGGTGTAAATTAACAAAGGAAGCAGGGTAATAGAACTTAAGGAGGATGGTAACAGGAGCATTAAAAAGAGAGGGTAGAAGGAGGGAGGGCAAAAAGGAAAAAGGGGATAACAAGCAGAGTGCTAATAAAATCTAGAAGGCTATGTGTGTGAATGCTAGAAGATTAGAAAATAAAATTCTGGATCTAGAGGCCATAATGACAGAGGCTGACCTGGATAGTGTGTCCGTTACTGAGTTATGGTGCAGTAAAAACCATGACTGGGATATGGCCATACCCAGCTATGTTGTATTCCTGAAAGACAAGGGTGGGAAGGAAAGGAGGGGGTTTGGTGCTGTGTGTGAGGAAAACATAGAAGCAACAGAGATGCAGGGACTATGGGGGGTTACTGTGGGTCACCCTAGAGATGGGGAATGGAGCCATTATTTGCACTGATGTGATCTACAGCCCTCCAGCACAAGGAGAGAAGTTAGACAAGGTACTGGTGGAAGCCACTGTTTAGATGGCAGAAAAGGGAGAGGTGCTGTTGGTGGGGGTACTTTAATCTGCCAATGTAGATTGGAGCCTCCCAGCTGTGGCTTCAGATAGAAGCAGAAACATCCTGGACTCCTTGCAGGGGGCATTCCTTAGGCAGCTAGTCAGTGAGCCCACTCCTAATGGAGCAATATGAGACCTGGTACTTACTAACAGGGACAGTGTTGCAGACATCAAGATGGGAGGCCACCTGTGGACCAGTGATCACCATACAGTATGGTTCAATATTATGACAGCTTCAGAATCAAACCACACAAGGGTGAGAATCCTGGACTTCAGGAGAGCAGAGTTTATAAAGATGGGTGCATGCCTCATGGATGACCTGGTGGTGAGGATGACCTGGGTGGGGTGAAGGAATAGTGGGTGAAGCTAAAAGAGGACATAGTGAAGGTGACAAACCTCTTTGTCAAGCAAGTGAGCAAATCAATAGGAAGAAAAGACTGCTATAGTTCTCAAAGAAAGTGGCTGAAAAGGTAAAGGATAATAGGGTACCATTCAAAAGGTATAGGGAGACACAAAAGGAGAAAGACAGTTAGGTTTATCAGGAGAAACAGAGTGAAGTAGGTAAAGCAGTAAGATGTGCAAAGGTACAAACTGCAAAGAGACTAGTCCAGGTGGTAACAAAAGGGGACAAGACATTTCTGGGTAGGTAAGTGAAAAGAGGAAGACCAGGGGAGGGATTGTAAGGTTAAAAAGGGAAGAGGAGGAGTGTGCAGATGGGGACCAGGAAAAGATGGACATCCTGAACAAATACTTTTGTTTAGTATTCAATTCAATTCACTTTATTTACTGGGTAAGCACACAGGGCCAAGGCCCATTTTCAGGAATGTCCCGGAGCTTCACACAAAGTGGAAGCTGAGATGATATACACAAAATACAAAAACACATTAGTGATAAAGCAAATACAAACATAAGAACATATATTTTAAAATAGTTACACAAAGCAAGAGATTGCAAGTAACTAAATAAGACTTTCTTGAATGTTACACTAGTAGGGGCATTTACACAGTTAATAGGCAAGGAATTCCAAAAATGTGATCACTGTACGGAAAAAGCCCTCTCTCCCATACAAGTAGAAGACTTAGGCAAAAACAAACGCGATGCAATAGAGGAGAGAAGTAGTCTAGGTTCATCCTTAATTTTTAGTAAGGCAAACAATGGAGATTCACAGAAGTAAAAGGGGAGGGGCCACAAAAAAAATAACAGGAGCTTTGGGGTGGACACTACTCATTTTTTGGAGGAAAGAGTCCTGAAGGGGCTCACTAATATGAAAGTGGACCAAGCATTGAGGCCAGATTGGGTGCATCCAAGGGTATTGGAGGAGCTAAGGAACACTAGTTGCACCTCTGACAATCCTATTAAGAATTCACTGGAAAAAAGGATGGTTCTGGGGAACGGGAGGAGGGTAGATGCAGTCCCACTTCACAAAAGTAGTAGCAAGGAGAAGGCTGGCAACTACAGGCCAGTCAGCCTGACATCAGTTGTGGAAAAGTTAATGGAATCACTGCTGAGGGAAAGGATTGTAAAATATTTTGAGTCCACTCAGTTACAAGACCCAAGGCAGCATGGATTCATGGGGGGAGGTCATATCAAACAAATCAGATGGATTTCTTTGACTGGGAGACCAAGGAATTAGATTAGGGTTGAGCAGTGGAAGAGACCTATCAGGATTTCAGGAAGGCTTTCAATACCACATATGAGACTAATAAGCAAGCTAGGTAGCATAGAAATGAGTCCAAAGGTGGTAAAATTGGTTAGGGGATAGGTGACAAAAGGTGGTGGTAAATGGAGTTCACACAGGGGGAGAGAGGATGACCAGGAGAGTGTCTCAGTGATCAGTGCTAGAATCTGCCCTCCGTGTCTATAGGTGACATTGCAGAGGAACTGGAAGGGAAGGTCTGCCTCTTTGTGGATGACACCAAAATATAGTGGACACTGGGAGGAGCAGTGGAAAGGATGAGCAGAGACCTAAGAAAACTAGAGGTGTAGTCAAGGGTATGGCAGCTGGGTTTCAATATGAAAAAGTGCAAAATAATGCACTTAGGGCACAGAGACCAAGGGGCAGAACACAAAATGGGTGGAATGGTATTGATGACAACCAAGCAGGAAAAAGACCTGGAGGTAGTCATATTAGATTACCAAAAGGTGGCCAGGCAGTGCAGCAAGGTAGTTGGGAGGGCTGAAGGGATGCTGGGGTGCATAGGGAAGGGTATCACCAGCAGAAAGAGTGAGGTGGTGTTGCCCCTGTGTAGATCACTGTAAGACCCCACCTAGAGTACTGTGTCCAGTTCTGGAGACTGCATCTCCAGAAGGACATAGACAGGCTGGAGGCAGTCCAGAGGAGGGCAACTAAAAGGATGCATGGTCTGCACCAAAAGCCCTACAAGGAAAGACTAAAGCAGCTCAATATGTGCATCCCAGAACATAGGGGCAAGAGGGGGAATATGATAGAGACCTTTAAATACCTCATGATGGTAAATAAGGTAAAGGAGGGGAGTATTTTTCAGAAGAAAAGGTGCTCAAGAACAAAGGGACATGCTATGAAGCTGGAGGGGGGATAGATTCAGGAGAGATGTGAAGAAGTACTTCTTCACAGAAAGGGTGGTGGATTCCTGAACAGTCCTTCAGTGGAGGTGGTGGGGCAAAAACAGTGGTGGGGTTCAAAAATGCATTGAATAAGCACAAAGAAATCATAGTGAAAAAGAAGGGAGGAGGAAAAAAGAGGTGTAGATCGGGCACGGTCTATGGTAATAGTGTAGGTAGGAGAAATGGGCAGACTGCATGGGCCAAGCTGTCCTTATCTGCTGTAAAATTCTATGTTTCTAAATCACATGGGGATATGCCTTGCACTATAAACCAAGAGGAAATGGGATATACCAGTTACACTGCGAGAGTGCACTGGAGTCTGCAGCTTGATCCGTTAAACAGTGAAATATTGCTGTGAAATTGCAAAACCGTGTATAGGGATATCCACTACGCTCCTCTGGTGAGAGGATCTTTTTGTTGTCAATTGCCTGGTAACCATCAAGACTGTGAGTGTCCTGAGGTCTCACTGTGCTCCCCCTAGGCAGTGTGGGAAACAGGAGGAGTGACTCGGACGTCCTACCAGCTCGAACATCACTTGCTCTGTGGAGAGCTTTTTTTTAAAAACCTAGCAGGGCTACTTTTGTACATGTCCACCACATGAGGTGGCTTTTTTGAGCCTGTTTTTGCTTTTATCTATCTTTTAAAGCAAACTATCACTCACAGAGCATGCGGGTCACCAGAAGTGATGTAGCACTACTTCCAGTGGCTGGCTGCCTTCCTCTTGGGTGCTCCACGTGAGCGGAAGTGAGCACGTGGCTCCACGCTTAGAGACGCACACAGAGGCATGCGTGTCATAGCACGTCAGCTGTGTCTGCTGGGGAGGCTGGGGAGAGGGGACACCGAGGTCTACTGTGTCTAATCTGTGCTCTAAGTAAGTATCCAAAACTATGGTTAGTGAATATAGTAGGAGCACTGTATTATCAGACATAATGGATGGCCCTATTAAAATGTGTATTCAGTGTCATATGTTTTGCCCAGGTGAATTGTCCTGTGAGTTCACATGTGATAAATGTCTCTTGGTATGCACCCTGCAAGAAGAGATTTCCAAACTCCTTATTAGGGAACCAATTAATGAGGAAATTGAATCACTGGAAAAATACATTGATAGCATGGCCAGACTAGTGGAAACTTTGTCCCTCCCAAATGAATCTTGTCAAAATCAAACTAACACAGATGAGTGGGCAATGGTAACAAAATCAAAGAAAAAGAATAGAGGTGGTCAGAGTCATAGTATTTCCCCAGTGCTGCTACATAATAAATTCCACCCCTTGGCAGCAGAAAATACAGCCCAACAAGAAGTATGTTTCCCTGACCCAACTCAGCTTCCACCTTCTAAATGTGAAATGGACTGCTTTAATTCCTGCAGTCCCCCGAAAACAATAAAACTCCCCCCTTCCCCTTCTTCATCTTCCTGTATTCCACCAGCTTCTATCCTGACTTCTACTTCACTGGTTTCCACCCAACATAAACTAGCCCCCAAACCCAGAGCTACTCCCATCCTCAGGCAAGACAAGTGTATGTACTAGGTGATTCAATCATTAAACATCTTGACAGAATCATCTGTAATCCTGAAATTGCACTTGTTCTAGCATCAGAGGGGCTAAAATAGCAGATATTACTACCATGATCCCAGAAATATTGCATAATGCAGGAACCCACCCGACTGTAATTGTTCATGCTGGTACTAATAACATTAAGTACAACAACCCTGAACAAATGAAGCAGGATTTTTGCACTAAATAACTTACATGTCAAAAAGGGTTGTACAGTATGTTTTTCAGAAATACTACCTGTTCCTAGAGCCACTGAGTCCATTACCCACAGTATCACAAATATAAATGAATGGCTACGGAAATGGTGCCTCAGACAGGGAATTCAATGCATCACTCACTGGGAGAACTTTTCGGACAAAACCCCCTTGTTCTGCTGGGATGGGTTATGTCTCAGCAGGAGGCGCAGTACTCTTTTGGGGAAATCCTTTTTAGCAGTAATAAACAATATTTTAAACTAGTTGAAAAGGGGGAGAATAGGAATCTTCCCAAGTCTCTTAACAAACCACTCCACTCATGTCTCTCTCCCCCATGTAAGATTCTTTCACTAAATGCTAGATCACTTAATTTATCCAAAATGGCAGAACTTGAAGCCAGAAGATACATAACCTCAGGATCATAACAGTAACCGAAACCTGGTGGGATTCCTCCTCTTCCTGGATAAAGGAAATGCAGGGCTACAAATTATATCGTAAGGACAGACTAGGCAAACAGTGTGATGGGGTTTGCATCTACATAAGAGATGACATTCCTTCATATGAAACCCAATACCAAACCGATACCGAAAGTATTTAGGTTACTATTCAATTTGAAGGTCAGCCTCAAATAACAATTGGTAATTGCTGTAGGCCTCCAGCATCTGATATTGACTACACATCTAAATTATTACTTGACATTTCTAATCTGTCAGACAAGGGTGATGTCATAATACTAGGTGATTTAAACTTGCCTAGTATAAACTGGACATTAGTAACTGGCAGTAGCCAGTATGACCAACTCTTTTTATCACGCCTTACAGAAAATAGTCTTACAGAACTTATTACTCTGCCAACTACAGGTATGAATACCTTAGACCTTCTCGCCACAAACATAAGGGATACATTCTCTAACATTCATATAGAGGACCCTCAAGGCAGCAGTGACCATTCCACTGTCTTGTTTGATTTAGCAGGGGGGCACACTAGCTTAAAAAACAGACTACTTTTAAAAATTATGACAAAGCAGACATTACAACAATTAATATCTCAAACTCGACACTGTGGGACAGGATACTGCACCACTTATCAACTGAGGATGCTTGGACTAAATTCAAAAACAGTATTCACCAGCTTGAAAGATCCTATGTGACAACTAAAAAAATATAATAATAAAGGAAGAATCCCAAGGTGGTTTAATGAAAAAATAAAATCTCAAATCAAACTCAAGCACAAACTATTTAAAAAACGTATGAATATTACAATAACCAATAGGACTAGAGCATATCTTAACTATAAAATAGACCTGCATACCTTTAAACATATGACCAAACAAGCAAAAGCAAAACTGGAATTTAGATTAGCTCATTCTAAAGATTCCTACAAATCCTTATTTTCATACTTGAACAATAAAAAGGGCAATACCAGAAAGGTTGGACTATTAACTCACAGCAGTACTACTATACATTCTGATATAGACACTGCCAATCTATTTAATACCTATTTTTGTTCTGTATTTTTAAAAAAAGAACCTTTTATACCCTCTGATTCCTCACTATAATTTCTGATACTGAAATACTTTCAGTTTTGCAAACTTTAAAAATAAACAACTAGCCTGGGTCCAGACAAAACAAGCTCCAGATTTCTGATTGAAACTGCGGAAGCATTAACTACCCCTTTAAAAATCATCTTTAACAAATCACTCAGTAATTCTCAAATTTCCTTGGACTGGCTAACAGCAACTGTAACTCCAATATAAAACAAGCATTTGTCAATACCGAATGTTTGCTTGCTGGCATTAGCAGTGGAAGTGCAGGAGTTAGACAGATGTAGTACAGAAATGGCAGTGATGTACTGAACTGACGCTAACTCCATCCCCACTGTGCAGAAATGGATAGGCATCGGTGTATGCCTTTGGGTCATCATCCATAAGGGTCATGACATTTCACCTCACCCTACCCTGCAGACACTGACAAGTGTCGAGGTGTGCTTTGGGGTGTTCGGTCTTTACACTCACCTCCTTCCATAAGGAAATACATTGAAATTGATGCAGTATAGGATAATGGTGTGAACTCTGGTGCCAAAGAGTCCAAGGCGCACCTCGATGCCTATCACTGGCTGCAGGATGGGGGTGGGGGTAGAATGGTGTGAGCATCGATTCTTGTGGGGATTTTTTGTACCAGATTTTCAATATAGGCATTTTGGGACCTCTGCTCATGAACAGTGTTACTGTGATTTTGTTAATCTGACCCGAACAATGATTTCCCACAGCGAGCGCGCTATTCTGCACCGGAAATGTGACAACACATTTCAGCCAGGATGTGAAAAATGACATCTGTAACGTTCATAAGGATGTGTGGAAAAATGCCAGTGTTGAAAATCTAGAATGAAATAGTACAAATTTGTTAAGTTACAAGGGTGCATAGAAACTGTGCAATGCACTCTTGTAACACAGTCATTTTATGGACTTTTGTCACTGGATTTTCAACATAGGCATTTTAGGACCTCTGCTCATGAACAGTGTCACTGTGATTTCCTTAGTCTGTCCTGAATGCTGATTTCCCGCAGTGACTGAGCTATTCTGTGCCAGAAATGCTAAAACACATTTTCGCCAGGATGTGAAAAATGACAGCTGTACTTTTCATAAGGAGGTATGAAAAAATGGCAATGTTGAAAATCTGGAGTGAAAATATTACAGATTCACGTACTTGTGAGTGTGCGTGGAAACTGAGCAATGCATGCTCATAACACAGTCATTTTTGAGAATATTTTCACCAAATTTGCAACATAGGCTTTTGAGAGTCTACCTCATGAACAGTAACACTGTAATTTCGTTAATCAGTCCTAAAAGGTGATTCTGTGCAGTGACCGTGAAATCACCTTTCGAGACTGAATAACCAGATGACAGTGACTGAATTCATGAGATGGGATCCCAAGAACCCCATGTCGAACATTTGGTGCCAAAATTCAAAAAAAAGGCCGAGATATGAACCAAAGTTGAAAAATCCCTATTTATGCCATTATACCACTTACCGACATTTCTTCAGTTTGCGGTTGGCTTTGAAGAGTGCAGACGTGTTCCCAATCCACCGAAGATTGTCACGCTGGCTCTGGAGATAAGTATGGGATGAGGGGGGTGTGGGGAAGTAGAGTGCGCAGACGGTGGGCACGGGTTGGGGAGGGGAGCATGAGAAACAGTGAGGAACCACTTTCTTTTTTCACAGGTTTATTTTTTAAAAAGACGATGCAGGATTTTTGCCACACTGGGGTGGGCTCCCAATGTGGCACCTGGAAGTTTGGGGGGGCAGTGGAGCTAATGGGGGATTGGGCACCCCCATTGGCTACACAGTGTGCAGGAGCACATGACGACGTGGGACTTTTGCCTCGCTGGGGTGGACTCCCAGCGTGGCAACGTGAAATTTGTTTTTGGGGGGGCACTGGAGCCGACAGGGATCAGGCACCCCGTTGGACATATAGTTTGCTTGGGGTGTTTTTGCATGTGCCGAGGGGGATTGGGCACCCCATCAGCACACAACAAATGGGGGGGGGTGCATAATACAGATGCAGTGGTGTACAGTTCAACTGCTAAGGTGGTGACGTGTAGGTAATTTGCATACTGCTGACGGGAGGGCAGTATGCAAATTGCCTGCAAGCTATCACCGCTGATTATAGCGGTTGTTTGCTTTCAGTTGTGCACCACTGCATCTGAACTGCAGTTATAGACAGCTCAGACAGTCATTGGTGCAGTGGGGCCACGCCTGCAAAAAGAAACAGGGTATTGGAAGCGGGGTGCCACACCTAAAGTGGTTCACCAGCTATCTAGCAAACCGCACACAGCAAGTGAGAATAGGATCTGCACTTTCTGCTAAACTACCTGTCTGCTCTGGGGTTCCTCAAGGATCGATACTGGGACCCTTTCTATTTTGCACCTTCCTCAGTAATCTTCCGGCATCCTGTTCTGAACTAGTACTCCTCTACTACGTGGATGATGCGGTCATTTTCTCAAAGACTGCTGACCCTACCCTCCTTCAGGCCCAACTTCAGAAAAGTTTTACTGAAGTTGAGTCCTGGTTCATCTCTTATAAGTTGGTGCTTAACTACAAAAAAAATAAGGTCATGCTCTTCCATGGTACCCACAGCAAGCACAAAGCCAACAATTGGTGATTACAAACAGTGCACGTGTTATCCTTGATCAGACTCATTCTTTTAAATACCTAGGAGTTACTCTGGGTAGTACACTCTCCTACTCCAACCATGTCGAGAATGTTGCCAAGGTAGTTAACATTTGCCTAGGCCTTCTACACAGGCATAAACACTGCCTTACTACCGAAGCCGTCAGATTGGCTATCCAAAGTTCATTTGTGTCTATTATTGACTATGGTTTGGTTATTTATGGTTCCGCCACAGACACAACCTTATGTCGGCTCACCACCGTTCTGAATAAGGCATTCCATCTACTAACTAGTGCAGCGCATTGTACTCACACTTGTGACCTTTATGAACAAGCAAACTGGCTTCAACTTCAGGCTCGCATTGAATATCAAGCCTGCCTTCTGGCTAAGAAGGCAGATCTTGGTCTCCTACCACCAGGTTCCCTTCAGCTTTTCAGTCCTTTCCAGGGCACTCAGAGCACATGAAGTTTTGTGAGCCAAACTTTTACTGTCCCTTGCTGTCGAACCTCACTCAGACAGCGATCCAATGCAGTTAGAGTTGCTAATTTATTTAATTCCCTTCCTCCTGAGATTGCGACGACTGCAACCTTGGGACCATTTAAGTGGAAGTTGCATCAATTCCTAGTTTCCAGAGCATCTTTTGACTGCAATACATAATCTCTGCTGACAGCTAAATGCACTGGGTCCTCCCTCTTTTACCATTTGCCCCTGTATAGCCCTATGCTGCTGCTGCACTATTCCACTCACAGCACTTCCTCCCTTATCCCTTTCCCATTCCTGTCTTCTTTTCATCCTACCTCATCCCCCCCTTCCCTTACCCCTCCACTCCCACTTCCCCCCTCTCCTCTGTTTCCTCACCTTGTTCTCTCCCTCTACCCCCGGCCCGTGGGTCTTTCCTGCTCAAGCTTCATTGTGGAATCTCCCTCCTTGCTCTTTTTTTGCACCTTCACCCCTCCCAGTTCACCCCCTGTACTTTCTCTCCTTGTAAGCCCTTTCACCCCTCTTCAGACAAGGCCACTGGCTGCACTTGACACAATATTTATCTTGCCATATTGTTCTTTTATTTATGTAATTACTTTCCTCATGTTGTACTATTTAATGAAACCATTGTAATTTGTTATTCTTGTGACTTGACGTGGAACCTCTGTAAAAGAGCCGTTGGCTCAAAGGTCTTTCTGGTTTGTTAAATAAATAAAAAAGGAAAAAGAAAAACACCTACAAAAACTCATATGGTGGCACTACGTTTCTTGCACATGCGTGCAAGCAAACATAAAAAGGGTAACAAGTCTAATGTACAAAACTACCGTCCCATCAGCCTAGCTTCCATTTTATTCAAAACAATAGAAAAAATTATCAAATCATACTTAGGGAAAGAAATGGGAGAACTCCAACTTAAGAGTAAAACACAACATGGCTTTAGAACAGGGTACTCTTGTACTTCAAATTGAATTTCTTTTTATGACAACATAAATCAGGGTATGGATAGCAACATTCCAATGGACGCCATACTGCTGGACCTGATAAAGTCCCCCATTGTAAACTTATAACCAAATTAGAATCCCTAGGGTTCCCATCTTGTCTGACAAATTGGATAAACCTATGGTTAATGAATAGGACCCAGAGGGTGAGCATTAATAATTCTTTATCAGACCAGTGCTCGATAACTAGTGGGGTTCCCCAAGGCTCTGTTCTGGACCCCATACTATTTAACCTGTGCATTAGTGACATGCAGATGTATTCTCAAAATTGGGTTTCAAAATTCGCCAACAATTCTAAACTGGGAGGGAAGGTGGATACCCCAGCAAACTTACAAAGTCTCATTTCCAATCTCAACTCCATTGAACTATGGGCTCAGGTCAACAATATGGAATTTAATGTCCAAAAATGCATAGTTCTTCACTTTGGTTTAAAGAATCCTAACAATATCTACCATATAAACAAAACTCCACTGAAAGCATCGTGTAAGGAAAGAGGTACTGGTATTTTGGTTAATAACAGGCTATCCTCCAATGATCATTGCTCAAGAGTAGCTAGTACAGCAAACACCCTCCTTATACAAATTAAACGTATCATTGTGACCAAAACAGAACAGTGTCTTATACCACTATATAGATCTTACATTAGACCGCATAACGACTATGGGTCCCCCTTTTGAAATCCACACCTCAAAGGTGACATAGCTCAAATCGAACAAATTCAGAGGTGTGCTACTAAAATGATTCCTAGACTGTCTCTTAAGACCTATCAGGAAAGACTGAAAGCCACTGGTCTACATTCCCTACAACACAGGAGATGTAGGGGAGATATATTATTTATTTATAAAGTATCAAAATCCCCTGAACTAATGGAGCAGTGTGGTCTCTCAAATCGTCCCTACGCATCATAACAAACAAATTAAGATCATAAAGGCAAAAACTAACCATAGGCATAATTTCTTCATGTTAAGTGCCCCAAGACTATGAAATATCTTACCACAGGACTTAATAGATTGTGGCAGTTTCAATATGTTTAAAAATAGGTGAGACATTTGGTTGACTTCTCACCTGAACATTATAAATTAGTCCACTCAAATGTGGGTGAAAATCTCGATGGGCCTCAGCCTTCTTTTTTCCATTAAAACCTAATAAACCTAGTAAACCATTGAGACAGCAGGGAGTTTTTTTTCAGTCATGCCCATCCACCAACATGATGACCCAATGCCACGCCTGAACCTGGCCCATCCAGGCAGCCCGCCACATAACCAAAACATGTTGGCAGTGCCATGTTGGTCTCCTAGTGAGCTGGGGATCCCTGCAAGGAGACCAACATAGCACTTGATTAAAAATGTTCTGCAAGGCCTTGCCATGTGAAAACAGCCACAACAGCAGGAAGATTTTTTTTTTGTATGTGAGATAAATGTTTTCAAGCAAGAAATGGATAGCAAAATGATAAAAACAGGAAAACACTGCCCTAGAGAAGCCGTATCAGTAAAACTTTGGGGGTAAATATGTGTTATATGGTGTTAATGGAAAGAAATGTAACAACTTGATTTTGGAAATATTCTGTATTTTTGGGCATTGTGCAAACTGCATCTGCTGATTGAGTGTCCTCTATACACTGCTACACCTAATGACATCTTCTTTATCATTTATGTACACATAAGGAGGATTTGCAAACCTAGCTCATCTTACACTGATGTCTTGCTTCTTATTTATTATTTATTTGGTTTTTGTTTACTGTGTAGGTGCACTAGACAAGAGCAATTGCCTATTTTCCGGCACAACCCAATTCTTCATTCACTGTGTCTCATACTCATTAACTCATGTCCAAGTAGCCTTTTTGTATGCCACCCACCTGAACCTGTGATGTAATTGCAGCTAGGCATTATTACATTACTGTCATGTAGAATGTCTTTTTCAGACAGGCTAGCCTGGTCTGTTATATTCATTGGCCCAGATATTCAAACTGCGCCATTCTGTGGCGCAAGCCCCTGTGCCGCACAAAATAGTTGTGCTGGGGTGTGGCCAGGGCGATATTCAACGGAGTTGCACTATGGCGCAACTTCTTTGAATATCGCCCCCTAGCCACACCCACTGTGCATGGCGCAGTGGAACTGCGCAAGTTGTCAGAGTGGAGCATTGAGATGCAGTGGCACAAGTTCCATTGCGCCATGCGCAGCACCTGCAATATTCAAAAGGTGACATGCAAATGGGGCCATAATTTATGCAAGGTGCAGGGGGGACCATTTGCATCTAATTATGGCCCTATTTGCATGCCATTAGCATGCAGGTGCACCGATCCCTGACGACTTGCGCCTGGCGCCCTGCCAGGCAGCAGCCGTCGAGGACCGACACCCCCTGCAGCCTGATCGCAGACATAATATTTTCCCCCCCTTCAGCCCGATTATGGGCATAATATTATTCCCCCGTAGCCCGATCGCTGGCGGAACAGTATTCTCCCCGCAGCCAGATCGTGGGCATACGGTCTCCATCCCCTCCAGTAGCCCGATCGTGGGCATGAATGCAACGCCCCCACCCCCCAAGTAGCCCGATCGTGGGCATAACAGTCTCCAACCCCCAAAGTCCAATATCCCTGGTGGTCCAGTGGACCGAGAGTAGCCGATCGCGGGCGGCATCCTACCCAAGTATGTTATCCCTGGTGATCTAGTGGCCCCCACCCCACCCATACGGGCCCACCACCCCGCTCCCCACCGTCAGCCGGCAGGTGGCAGCACCACCCGCCTGCCGCCCGCTGCCCACCGACTGACAGCTCTGAAGGGCTGCCGCCCATTGGTTCAGAGCATGAGCCAATGGGCATGCAGCCCATACCATACAAGCAGTCAGATATGTGAATGAATTCATTCATTCATACAGTATGGGCTGCACACCTTGGCTCATGCTCTGAAACCAATGTGCAGCCCTTTCGAGCTGTCAGTTGGTGGTTGTGGGGCGGCAGGTGGGTAGGGTGCTGCCGCCCGCCGGCTGACAGGGGGGAGCGGGGTGGTGGGGCTCCATGGGCGGGTGTATGTCCCAGTGTTAAATAGCATAAAAAAAACAAAAGCAGGTTTCAGGATCAGGACAAGGGAAACACCACAGCATACTGAAACACAACCAGATACAAACAACCCACTGCAAGTAGCTGACAGAAAGAACTCAAGAATACAAGAGAGAACTCAAAAATGAGAGTGACAGACATTAGGTGCCTGTGTCAGAAATGCAAAAAATCATAGAATTTGGTCAACAGAAGAAGGCCTAACTGGCCTATCTGTCTGTCCAGTGTCAGACTGCCCTTTGTCTATTTATTTTACAATTTTTGGAGGCACGGAAAGGCATACTGAAAATTATCACACAAAAGTGTGAGAAAAATGACTTCCTCTAGCTTGGGATTTAGAAAGGGAATAAAAGCTTTAGTGCATATGCTTAAATCATGGCTTCTCTCAAATGGCCCAAGGCCACGTTCTTCTACCATGACATGATTCAGTGACCACTCGTGATGGCCTAGAACTGCCCTAATGTTGCACTCTACTGACATGTCATGAAGTGCCCATTTATGTTCTAGCAGTCCAGAGAGCATCAGGTAGGATAAATTCCTTGTGCTACTCACTAGAGCTGTGCGAACCTCCCAAAGTTCGACCTCTCGAACTTTGATGGCCGAACTGCATAAGGTCCACCAAAGTTCTCCTTAAGGTGAACTAGTTTGTGCCGGTTCGACCTAACATGGGTGGCTGGCACCTAAAGACTCTTGGGGCTTTCAAAAATTCCAGAGCATCAAATAAACAGACTTTACCTTACTTTCTCGTGCTCATTCTGTTGTCAGAGAAACTGCAGACGCTCACGCTAGCAGTGTGTAGAGAATCAGGGATCCTGTGTGCCAGCTTGAATGAAAATTTTTAATGTGTTGCCCTCTCATTTCTTTTAAAATACACAGTTGTTAAAAGTGTCAGAAGACACTCAGACACGTTTCAATTGAGCAAATATAAAATGTTTTTGTAAATGAAGTCAGAATAGGGCAATTGCTTTATACACGAGTAAAGATGATGTTAAAATGAATGGGCCCATTCATTGTCTGACTGTATTCTGACACTTTAACAGCTGTGTATATTAAAAGAAATGAAAGGGCAATATATAAAAATTTTTACTCAGTCTAGCACACTGAATTCCTGGTCATCTACACAGTGCTAGCACGAGCATCTGCAGTTTTTCTGACAACAGCATGACAGGTGCAGACCACTTATCGCAAAGCTCTTGCATTAACTTCAGTCGCAATCAAAGATCCAAAATTATACCACCCTGTACGTAAATAGGATTCAAAGTCCAGGCTCTGGTCATAATCTCAATCGGACTTGCAAATAAACAGGTATGTTTACCTCATAACCCGATTCATGTCAAATTGGATTCCATATCTATCAGATTACTGCTTTGCATATACAGGAAGTGTACTGAGTGAGAACTTGTCTTGCATCCTAGTTGCGAACAACAGTTAGTGGTTAGAGTGGTTCAACTGGTCTGCATCATTTGAACCAGGTCGAACCAGTGAAACCTAAAATTTGCATATTTCCACTAAATGTTCACCACTGTCTGAAAGAATTGAACACCTGAAGTTTGAGGTGTTCGATTCTTTTAGAGAACCGAACTTGCAGCCCTAATACTCGCATTCTGTGTCACTCAATGTTCAGACACCCCAAGGGGATGTTATACTTCTCGGAGTTGGTTGGTTGCCTTTACAGCACAAAGCAACTGAGCACAGATGGAATGTGCTGTGGATACAGTCCTGCTATCCTCAGAACAGTGACATAGTGCAGGTGTGACCACTAGATCTAAGGTGTGGACAAAGCAGGAGAAAGAGGCTTCTGCACACACCAGTGTGCGGTCAAGGAGTGATATGCAGCATGATGTTTGCACTGCTCCAGCTGTCTGAGGAGCAGTGGAAAAGTCCCCCCACAGCCTCTGAGAATAGTGTGGCACTTGCCAATTGCTGTTTTTGCACCACAGTCTGTGAAAATGTGAAACCTGGTGGGAACTGGACATGGTGAAAATATGGAATGTGAACCTGCTGTTTCCTGTAGTAACTTGTCTGCAAAATTCTGCACAATTAGGTTTCATCCTGGCAGGCTTGTTTCAAAGCCACCACAGGCTGTCCAGTAGTGGGATCAGAGGTAAGGGATAAACCAGACACATTCACATTGGTAGTATTGTGGCAAAGAAGAAGATTGTGTATAATGGAACATTTTGAACAATAGAATTGACAGCACAGGGCTGTTGTGCATACAGTGGAGTGGCATGCCAGGATGAAATGCAGTGTCACAGTTTCCTTCTGACAAAAGGGATTAACTGCCTTGGAAATTGCCTTGTTTCTTGCACTAACTTGGCAGCAGAATTCTGTAGAACTGGGTTTCATCCTGGCAAGCTTGTTTCAAACCCACCACAGGTCACCATAGAAACATAGAATTTGATGGCAGATAAGGACCACTTGGCCCATCTCGTTTGCCCCTTTCCCTACCTAACAGATAAGCTGCAGATCCTAGTTAACCAACAGCCTACTTCCTCCTACCCCCCACTAGAATTGCCTTATGTCTGCCCCATGCATTCTTGAATTCCCCCACTGTTTGTGACTCTACAACCTCCTCAGGAAGGCTGTTCCATGCATCTACAACCCTCTCTGTGAAGAAATACATCCTCTGAGTCGTCCCCTTCTATCTTCAAATTGTGTCCCCTTGTTCTTGCACATCTCTTTTTCTGAAAGATGCTACCCTCTTGGACTTTGTTGATTCCCTTGAGGTATTTGAAAGTTTCTATCATGTCCTCCCTCTCCCTCCTTTCCTCGAGGCTATACATCTTAAGCTCCTTTAATCTTTCTTCATATGTCTTCTGGTGCAGACCCTGCACCATTTTGGTTGCCCTCCTCTGAACAGCCTCCACCCTGTCTATGTCTTTGCGGAGATGGCGTCTCCAGAACTGTACACAGTACTCCAGATGTGGTCTTACCAACTGTCTGTACAGAGGGCCAACAACTTCCTGTTTTCTACTGGTGATGCCTCTCCCTATGCATCCCAGTATCCCCCCAGCCCTCCTTACTGCCTTCTCACATTGCTGGCCCACCTTTAGGTCATCTGATATGACTACCCCCAGGTCCCTTTCCATTTTTGTTGTTGTCAGTATCTCATCCCCTATTGTGTACTCTTCCCCTCGGTTTTTTGTTTCCCAGGTGCATTACTTTGCACTTCTTTGTGTTGAATCTAAGCTGCCATACATTTGACCATTCCTCCAACTTTGCCAAGTCCCTTTTCGTCCTTTCCACCCCACCCTGCATATCAACCCTGTTGCAGATCTTTGTGTCATCTGCAAAGAAACATACGTTTCCTTCCAGTCCCTCTACAATGTCACTTATAAAGACATTAAAAAGGACCAGCCCCAGTACTGAACTCTGCGGTACCCCACTAGTAACCCCCCTTTCTTCACTGCAGACTTCATTTAATATTACCCTCTGTGTCCTGTTGTCCAGCCAATGTTTTACCCAGGCTACCACCCTGGGACCCACTCTGAGGCTGGCTAATTTGTTTATTAATCTTTTGTGCAGGACTGTGTCAAATGCCTTGCTAAAGTCTAGGTAGGCCATGTCCACAGCCCCTCCCTGATCTACTACTTTGGTCACCCAGTCAAAGAAATCAATTAGATTTGTCTGACATGACCTTCCTGCTGTGAATCCATGCTTCCTTGGGTCCTGTGCCCCACTGGCCTCCGGGTACTCAACAATTCTTTCTTTCAGAAGTGACTCCATCATTTTCCCTACCACTGAGGTCAAATTAACTGGTCTATAGTTTCCTGTCTCTGTCCTGCTCCCACTTTTGTGAAGGGGAATCACATCTGCCCTCCTCCAGTCCTCAGGTACCACACCATCTTTCTATGATTTATTAAACATGGTAGTCTGTGGTGTTACTAGTTCTTCCCTTAGTTCTTTTAGAATTCTGGGGTGAATTAGACCTCTTTGCTTTATCCACCTTTAGTTTTACAGTAAGAGTTCTTTCAGAATCCTTTCTTCTGTGAAAGGACTAATATCAACCCCCTATCCAGAGTGCTTCTATTGACTGGATTAGGTATCTCCCCCTGCTTTTCCATTGTGAATACTGAGCAGAACTATTCATTCAGTATCCCTGCTTTTTCACTGTTGCTTTCTGCTCAACCACCTTCCTCTTTATTCAGCCTCAGTATCCCTGCCTTAGTCTTTCTTTTCTCCCTAATGTACCTATAAAAGGTTTTATCCCCCTTCTTCATCGAGTTGGCTACCTTTTCCTCAGTTTGGGCCTTTGCTATTCTGACTGTCTTCCCCGCTTCGTTCTGCTTTAACTAGTACAGTTCTGTGTCCTGCTCCTTCTGTGTTTCTTTATACTTCCTGAATGTTATCTTTTTCTCCCTAACCTTCCCCACTATTTCTTTTGAGAGCCATAGTGGATTTTTCTTTTGTTTTGATTTATTTATTTGTTTCACACAAAGGTAGTGGGCTCAGAGGCAAGGGATGAAGAGGACACATTCACATTGGTGGGATCAGTGGAGAAGCAGAATTGGTATTTCTAAAGTGCTTTCCATACATGTTATATCCTAAGTATAAGCAAGTAAGAGACTGGTCATTATATACCTGTAAAGGTGTAGTGGCAGCCATTTCACATGACTGGCAGTGAAATGACAGCAAACATATAGTGGCAACCGTTTTTCATGACTAGTAGTGAAATGAGTGTAAATGTGTAGTGGCAACCATGTCATACACCAACACCCACACACAGCCTTGGACAGGTCCGTTTTATTGGAAGGGGAATACCGGTCAAGACACTGGGTAATTACCCCCAACTCCTGCCTTGGATTCTTTTTCTGCCAGCTAGACAGAACCAGAGATGAATAGAAGGGATATAGGTTTAATGTCTCGTCCAAAGGATAGCACACCCCGACAGTACAGCACAGCTCAGCACCACCAACTAGTACTGCAGTCAGGTGCAAGTTTTTATGGTACGTGCCCAGTCCTGGCATGGGACTCAGAATTCTTGACCTTCAGGACCAGAACATTTGCATAGGGGAGGCTCACTTGCTCTTTTTCAGGACACCACACTGCTAATGTTCACCATCTAAACCCTCTCTATAACCTGTTTTGCTGTATACATTCATGTGACCTTTTGCAACTATTGATGACCTCCAGTTAATATTTTGAAATTGTGCCTGTTTTCCAACTTCTGATAGCCCTTGATCAGTCTGAAAAGGTTATTTTAGGTCTCCAATCATTTCCTTGAAGTTGAACAACTAATTCAAAAAACTGAGTTAAAAACAATTGCTTAAGACTTTTTCTCCAATATAAGTAACTTCTGAACCAATTATAGGTTCATACTAAATAGAAAGGATTTATAAATTCTTATTCCTAAGTACTTCTCAGTAAATAAAATAATGTACTAGTTAAATACAAGAGACCATAGTATTCTTTAACTATTTTAAGTATCACTTTTCTTAATTTAATTTGATGCCATTTTGATGTGATTTATATGTTTAGTTTAACCATGAGATGAGAGATGTATTGTTCCTTACCTCTTCTAAAGTACTCACAACACTGATGTACCTATCAGAAGGAAGTTTTAATTCATTAATATGATATATTTAACACCAGCTGTTGTGCAAGCATATAAAAATGTTTTAACACCAGAAGGCACTATTCCTTTGAAAAGCCTATCGGTAAAACGTTAGGAACTTTTCTGGGCTCCAGGAGGAGCAGTCATTTTTGTTCAACCTGTGCCTTTAAATAAAAGGTCAAATCTACTCCAAGTCTATGCACCAGTCTTTTGATGAATGTTAAAAAACTCTAATGAAGTTTCAACTGAGTGTGGTGTGCTGTGACTGTTCTTCTACTGGCTTCTAGTTTTGTCACAGACACCTGTCCTACTGGGTGGCTCTTTCTGCTTCTAGTGTTACAAAACAATTTAGAGTTTCAGTAATAATTTAGCTAATGTTATCAATATTTACTATATATATATATATATATATATATATATAGTGTGTGTGTGTGTGTGTATATACATACATATATAATCCTGAGTATTCAATATGTAGAGCAATTCATTTAGAGACTTAATAATGAACTAGCTAATTTTGCAGACCTTTTAGAGTATAGATATTTATTTATTTTAGTCTTTGGTAACCAGGTAAGGCCCACTAGGAACAAGTGCCTGTTTTCAGGGGTGACCTAGGAGCACTGGGTGGTTAAGTGACTTGCTCAGAGTCACACAGTATGCAAGTGGAGATTGTGAGACTCAAACCCAGGTCTGGTCCGCTGGATGTACCAAGCTCGTTCACGCCTTGTTACTCTAACCCTAAGGTTATACTGCCAGCTCTTTAGTGGGTGTTGTGTTATTTTAGATATTAGCATAGGGGTTGTTTTATTTTTAGTGTCAAATAAAATACTTTGATTAAATTTGAGTTGGCTTTACGCCTCTCTCTTGTACATTCCAGCTAGTGGCAATTGGCCTGGGTTCCTTTCCCTTAAATTCCCCCAATGCCCGCTTGTCGGGTGTCACCTGAAAATCCACCTCTAGGTAGTTGGCGTAGTCAAATTCCACTTTCCCTCCAAAATGTCACTAGGTGAACCTGTGCCCTGTCCTGACCTGTTAGAGTTCAGTCAGCATCAGCAGCCTTCCTTGCCCATTACTAAGGCCTTTTACAAATTTAAAGAAAAACAGGGGGAAGAAGAATGGGAACAATATTTGCTGAAAAATATGGAGGCAGAATCAGAAACGGAGCTGGTTATTATGGAGGGGGTCAAGAGTGGAGAAAAACAGTTCTTCAGATATATTAGTGACAAAAGGAAGAAAGGAGGGGGAATTGTGAGGCTAATAGAGAGGGAGAGGGACTGAGGTAGAGGGGCCAAAGGCTGCCATCCTTAATGATTACTTTTGCTCAGTTTTCACTAGGGAAGATGGTGGGCCCTTGCCAGACAGTGGCATCCAAGCTGCCATTAAGGGGGTCCCAGTGATGAGGCAGCTAGCATTGACTAGTGAAAGAGTCCTGAAAGGGCCAGGAGTCCTAAAGATTGATTAGGTCTCTGAACCATGTTGGTTGCATCTGAGGCTACACAGGGAATTGGCAGTAGAACTGACTGATGCCCTGGTAGGTCTAGTCAACAGCTCCCTAAGAACAGGGGTGGTTCCGAAGGACTGGAGGGTAGCAGTCGTAGTTCCATTCCATAAGGTGGGGACAGGGAACAAGCAGGGAACTACTGACCTGTCAGTTTTATCTCTATTGTAGGAAAACTGATGGAGTCCCTGTTCAAGGAGGATCCCTTGGACTACTTGGAGAGCAAAACAGTGTCCAGGATAGAAAACAGCATGGATTCTGGCAGGGAGGTCTTGTCAGAATAACCTGATTTTTCTTTGGGTGACTAGGGAATTGGATAGGGGCCACACTGTAGATTTGCTGTACTTCGACTTCAGCAAGGCTTTCAACTCGGTACCCCACAGATGTTTGCTAAAGAAGATGGAGGATCTGGGTGCAGCTAAGGTCATAGTAAACTGGATAGATAACTGGCTAAAAGGGAGGCAGCAGAGGGTAGTGGTCAATGGGGTTAAATCAGAACAGAGGGAGGTCATGAGTGGGGTTTCACATGGATCTGTCCTGGGTTCAGTCCTCTTCAACATGTTCATCAGTGACATTGGTGAGGGGATCCAGAGCAGGCTGTCTCTTTGAAGATGACGCTGAGCTCTGTGGGAGGGTGAATAGTGATGAGGGAATAATGGAAGTAACTGAGAGACTTGCAAAAGCTGGAGGCATGGTCAAAGGTTTGGCAATTGAAATTCAATGCCAAAAAGTGCAAGGTGATACACCTAGTGAACAAGAAAAGCAGGACAGATTACTGAATGGGAGGAGTGAGACTCAATACCATGGCTGAGGAATAAGACCTAGGAGTTATCATCAGTAACTCCCTAAAGCAGTGTCTGTGCAACAAGGCAAACACTAATAAGAGGGACAATTTCTTCACCATACAGTCAGCTATAGCATGGAAGAGGTTGAGGCTGTACCAGAAATTGAAGGAAATCACAACCTTTTCTTGTTTTAAATCAGAACTAGATGACTATTTGATATCTATGTGTCATGAGAAATAATTCACCCACTAGGAGTGGAAGACGATCTTTAGCTTACTTTAGCTAATGTAACCAAGTAAGCAAGTATGGCTTATAGCAAGGCAAATAGGATGCTTAAGCAATAAGGCACAACAGGGTGTGGGTTATTGGGAGATTTACCCACGCCTTGTGTGGTGTGTCACGAGGCACAGCTGAGTGACTTAACCACACAAGAAGTGAGTAAATCCCCCAATAACCCACATCCTGGAGTGCCGTATTGCGATTATACAATAAACCCATGTGCAAAATACATTTTAAATGTGTTTAAGTATGTTTTTTATGAATGCCATTTCTCAGCTGTGGGTTATTACAGGATATACCACGGTCATGTGATGTGTTTTGACCAATGAGGTTACATGATTTTCACACCCCATTGTATAATTGGATGTATTGGGAGGGGTAGTAATAGCAGACAAAGGGAGGCACTACTTCCCCTGTATAGATCCTTGGTTAGTCCACACCTGGAGTATTGCACCCAATTCTGGGGTCCTCACCTCAAGACAGATAGAGATAGGCTTCAGATGGTTCCGCACATGGTAACAAAAATGATTCAGGGCAACAGGGCATGTTCTATGAGGAGTGCCTCAAGGCACTGAACATGTATGTGGTGGAGACCAGAAGGGAGAGGAGAGATATGATAGAGACCTTAAATTCCTAAAAGGAATTAACAGGGTGAACTGCAGGGAACTACTTAACTTGAGTATTAGCTTGCAGTCACATGGTCAAAAGTGGAGGCTAGCTGAAATACTATTTTACAGAAAGGGTGGCGAAGCCATGAAACAGGCTGCCTGCCAAGGTGGTGGGTGCAAAAACCGTTAGTGGTTTTAAGCATGACTGGGTCAGACTGAAGGGTATAGAAGTTGCTCAGGGCATCAGAATCGAGAAGAAGAATGAGGGGTAGGGAGGGCTAGGATCCTGGAGGAACAGTAGACCTCAGGGCTAAATAGGGAACTGGAGCAGACTGGATGGACTGTTGATCTTTTTCTGCTGTCATTGTCTATGTTTCTATGTAATAATTTTGTGCAAAGAATGTGCCCTGAGCATCCCTCTGCACTATGCCCATGACCTGCTTCTTGCTGCTCTTCACCTACAGCTAATTAGTGCTGCCTTACAGCTAGTTTTGTAATTAATGACTCATGTCATTAAAGATGGCCACCACTTGCAGTTTCTAATAATTTCTTCCATTGAAGTTAGGTTACCTGTTGAAAGTACATGCTAAACTCATAATGTGACTATATTAGGATGGGGTTACCACATGTTTCTGATGGTAAACAGCACAGCACAGTACTGTACAAGATATATATTATTATAGTATTATATTATAGAATTATTTTATTGCATTACATTACATTATGCTATATTATATTACAGTCTTTTCAAAAAACTTCATTAATGCACCAGTTAGGGGTCAAATTAAAGTGCCAAAAGTAGGGAATTGTGGTGTTAGGGTTTCCAACCCTAACCCTCCCCCCCCCAGCAGCAAAATGAAAAAACATGATGGTCTCCGCTGTCCTATCTGTTGGTGAATCAGGGGTGGGGTCTTCCTTGGAGTTCTCAATCCTAATGCTCATACTATTGTTATATAGTCTTCAAACATGCAGAATTGTGTTTTCCCACATGTTGCCAACAACCTATAGGCCCTGCCTGAATAAACCATATCACATGTCACCTTATTTGGTCATGGAATGGGGTGAACCTTAGGGCTGAGAACAACAAGGAAGACCCCACCCCTAATATACCAACAGTCAGGACAGTGAAAACCATCAGTTTTTTTTTCCTTTTGCTGCTTGGGGATGGAGGTGGGGAGTTAGGATTGGAAACTCTAATGACGCATGTCTCTACTTTTGTTGCTTTAATCGGAATACTAACTAGTTCATTAGCACAGTTTTTTTGCAAAGAATTTCCTTATTTCTTGAGACAGTGGAATCACATCCTCATTCACGTAGGTTCCTTTGGGACCTGCATGAACACATTCATCTGTGCTTCCATCTTTCCATAGATGCGCACATCCATCTGGCTGTGAAAGCACAGGGCCCTCAAGACCCTATACTTTCATGCCTCCAGAAAAGCAATGTATGTGTTTGGTTGTAACTGCTTTTTCTGGGGCTCACTTCAAAGTAAAATATATATTAAGTGTCCCTTTTAACTGCCAGTGGTTGATTGTATATGGGCAAAAACGTATTTTGTTTTTTTCACCCTGAAGTCAGTGAATCTTTGTTGGTTTCCTCTTAAATTTACTATAGTTGTAGTGGAGGATAAGATACATGTTTGGTGCACTTTTGATGATGATCACACTTCCACTGTGGATTTGGCACCATGGTGAAGATTGGAGATAATTTTAGACTGCAGTGCATACCCCATGACTGTTTAGGGGGGATTATGTGTTAGTGTTGTAGTACTCATTGACACTTTTTTTTTATATATACACATCATCCCTTAAGCCCAATATTAATGGACTTAAGGCTTGTTAAAGCTGCAATGCTACCCTATGTGAATTCTCATTTTTTAATTTTTGAGTTGTTTTTTTTAATATGTCTCCTACATTTTTTTTGGGAGAGGGAGGTTATGTGTTAGTGTTGTAGTACTCATTCAGACCAAAGACTGACAGAGTTACAGCTTGCTAAGTTGCAATTTTATCCTATGGGAATTGTAATTTTTAAATGTTTATGTTTTTATATGGCCCCTGAACTCTACTGTTATCCTATGGGAATTGTAATTTTTAAATGTTTGTTTTTTTATATGGTCCCTGAACTCTTTTGTAGAAGGGTATTATGTGTTAATGTTGTAGTACTCATTAAGATCTTTCTTTTGATATATAGATTGTCCCTTAACTGGAAACATTGATGGAGTTACGACTTGTTAGCATTGAAATGTGGGAAAGAAAAAAACTAAAACCAAATTCTTTTCTCGTATGAAGGGATCCTTTTTTGTGAGATTGTGTCAATCTCATGAAAAAAGATTCCTTCATATAAAAAAAGAATGTGGAAAAAAAGCATTCCAAATTCTTTTTTCATATGAAAGTAATTTTGTTTCATATGGCACCATTCCTGTCTCGAATAGCCATATGAAAAAAGAAAATTGTCTCACAAAAAAATATTTTTAAAATGTGCTAAAAACACATTTCTGGGTCACTTTTCCAAAACCTAAGTGCAGAAGCCAGCTATTAGGGGTCCCAATTAGCAAGATGTATGTATTGGTGTCTTTCTATGATATTTTCAAAAACATTATTTTTAATGGAAACAAGATGGCTGCCATATGAAAAAATTTTTTTTCCTTGAAAAAGGATTACCCCCATATGAAACAGAATCCTTTTGTGTTACCAAATTCTTTCCTTGTATGAAACATCTATCCAAAAGAGTGTACTGAGTATGCTCAGAAGTGAAATTTCAAATCCTTATAACTCAGCAATAGATTAATATTTTTTTCAGCACATCACTGAAAAGCACCACTCTGGGCTGAGTCCTTTATACCCTGAAAATTTCAGACCAAAATTCCAAACTACAGTATCTGAGCTCTAGGTGATGACAAAAAAAAGCAAAAAAAAAAAAACCCAGATTTTTTTTTCACATTTTTTACTATCCAGATCTCAGAATCTGTACATCCAGCCAGAACAAAACTTGGTACATCAAGAGACCTTGCCCTCAAGACCACGCATGCAAAATGCCATGCAAATCTGTAGAATGGGGTGAAGCTATTAAAATGCAAAGTTAGGGGTGTAACATTAAACAGCCTACTCAACCTAACTATAGTTGAGCTACCGCACCACTATTATGCAGTACGTTATTCATCTTTCCTCTTCCCTTGACCTATTTTTGCTTCTACTCGTTAGTCATTTTATTGTATGTCCAGTTCCACCAGCATTTCCCCTTTTCTGTAGCTAGTTATTTTATTTATTGTTATTTTGCCTAATTATGTAAATTCCTGATTGACACTTTATTATTGAAAAAAACTATATGGTGACTAGCAAATAGTGTTGCTTTAAATTTAGCTTATATTATTATGAAATATAGTCACTCACTGCACCAAAGTCAGTGATCTGACAAGTCACATTCACTAATAGCTGAGGCTGACTAGTTAAACAAGCATCTGTCAATGCCAAACATTTGATGCTTGGTAAACAATTTGTGTTTTGCAATTTTGAGCCCACATTTTGAAGATACTTGTTTTAGGATTTGCCTTATAGACATGATATGTACCATTTATAATATAGTGGCCAAAATGTCAATTCACACCAGAGGTGCGAAAATACATCTCAACCAGGATTTTAAAAATGACACATGTAATGTTATGAGGTGGTGTGGGAAAATGGCTATGTTGAAAAGTTGGAGTCAAAATATTAAAAAATAGCAAAGTTATGAGTGAACGCTGAAATAGTGTAACGTTCAGTCAAAACTTGGGCATTTTACCATATTTGTACACCACATTTTCAGCACAGCCTTTGTATTACCCCACCTAATGAACTCAGTACGTGAACATTTTCAAATCCCTCCAAAACATCATTCCGCACCACCAAAGTGTCATTCCACACCACAGCTATGAAAACACATTTTGGACAGGATTTGAAAATTACAGCTGCCACATTCATGCTGTGAAGAAATGGCTATGTTTAAAATTTGGGGTAAAAATATTGAAAATTACCAGTTACAAGCTTGTGTTCGTAAATTTCAATGTAGACTTGTAACTTTGTTTTTGGTTTTTTATATTTTTGCCCTAAATTTTTAACATAGCCCTCTTATGATCCCACCTCATGGAGAAATGCAGAGAAAATATTCAACTGTATTTCGAAAGGTGATTTCACGCAATGACTGCGAAATCATCTTTCGGGGTGTGAAAACAATTTTGGCCCAAAAGGTGATTTCGCAAAGTGACCTTTTGGGACAGATGAACCTAATGTCACTTGCATTGTTCATGAGGTGGTGTCCCAGAAAGGTGTCCCAAAAAAGGTATGCTAAAAATTTGGGGCAAAAATATTGAAAAATGGCCAAGTTATGCTGCTAAGTTCAAAACCCCATTGAAATACATTGAACGGCTTACCCGATTTCCTCAGTTCATGTTCCGTCTTTGAAGAGTGAAGACGTGTCTACGGTCCAGAGAAGATTACAGCTATGGACCCCCAGTGGGTAAGTAAAGGCTTGGGAGTTTGGGGGGGTGGGTGTTGAGTGGGAGTGTCGGGTGAGGTGAAACTAACGATGCAACAGACATCGATGGACTTTTTTTTTTTTACAGGCTTTAAAAAAAATAAAAAACACAGAGGGAAGATTTTCTTTATTTCAGGTTTCAATTTCAACACTGGGGGATTGGGCACACCCAGTGTCAGTGTTATGTTTGGGGGGGGGCTGCTGAGTAGAGATGCAGGGAATTTAAATTCCACCAGCGAAGTGGCCATGAAGTGGCCAATTTTGCCATGCGGAGTAAATTGTGAAAATTTCCGCATGAGGTGGAATTTCACCAAGGTGAAATTTCACCTTCTGTGGGAGAAATTTCACCTTCCACGGTGAAATTTTGCCTTCTGAGGATGAAATTTCCCTGCGGAAGGTGGAATTTCACCGTGGAAGGCAAAATGTCACTGCGGAAGGTGAAATTGCGCCATTCCACTGGGCGAAATTTCACCGCTCCGTGAAATGGGTGGAATTTCGTGGATTACTCTGCAAAGCTCATTTTGCACACTTCACCCACCACTAGTGCTGAGGGGAGGGTTGGGTGGGGGTGACATTTACAGGGTGCCAGCAATGGGCACAGGGAATTGGGAATAAACTGGGGGGGGAACAGTAGCCGCTGCAATGGACATTGATTGACCATTTTCTTTTTACAGGTATTTAAAAAAATAAAATAGGAGGCCGAGGGGTTGAAGTCATGGTAGCAGCTGCATCAGACACTGATGGATCGTTTTCTTTTTTGCAGGGTATTTAGAAACAAAAACAAACACAGAGAGAAGGTTTTCTTTATTTCAAGTTTTGACACTGGGGGAATTGGGCACCCACAGTGTCAGTGTTATGTTTGTTGGGGGTGCTGAGAGGGAGGGTCAGGTCAGGGGAGAACAGTTAGGGAGCACCAGCAACAGACATTGATGGATGGTTTTCTCCATTACAGGCAATATATTTAATAAAAATGACACTGGGGGATTGGGCACCTCCAATGTCAGTGTTATGTTTGTTAGGGGGGTAGTGGTGGGTGCTGCTGAGAGGAAGAGTCGGGTGGGGGGAGAACAGTTCCAGGGTGCCGGCAATGGACATCGATGGCCATTTTTTTTTTTATTACAGGCCATAGATTTGAAAAGACACAGGGGGACTGGGCACCCCACATCAGTGTTATGTTTGTTGGGGAGTGGGTATTGAGAGGGAGGGAGGGTGGGGGGGGGAAAGAACAGTTATGGAGTGCCAGCAACAGACATTGATGGATGGGTTTTCTTTGTAGTTGGAATGTTAAGAATGTCCGTGACTAAGGGCATGTATGGTAATATGCATGCCAGAGTCATGGATCCAGACTCTGGCTCCTGACATTGAAAGCCGCTCAGCTGTTTGCAGACACAACTTTATGTAGATCAAAGGACCAACGCCCCCTCTGACTGAAGTGGCTTCAGTCCTTTGAAGTACAAGAAGTTGCTGTCCATAAAGCCAAGAGCTGTATCAGACCACAGTGCATGGTCATTGGTGTATACTGCGGAGCCCCTGGTATTGTGAACTGCAATGGGCTCGACAGTGACACGCCTCCCAAATCCCCTTGTACTCATACAAAAATGTTTTGTTGCTTGCACATCAAACATAATAAATTCTTTGAAGAAAACCTGTTTTTTAAATTTCTCCTTAGGCATGAAGCCTCAGACTTAAAACAATGTCTTTCTTAAATGCACACTGTGCACACACAGAACAAAATAGTAGCTAGCTGCCGAGAAGTGGTGGGAGTCAGCCGACTAGTCCTACCCTACCAGCTAATAAGTATGGTGGTGCACTCGCAGTTGCACAAATGGCCGTGGAGGGACCCGAGCCAGGGCTCCTCACAGGAAGATGTCAGATATTAAATTTAAACTACATTATTATGATGTATAGCATTCATTCACTGCAACAGTGATAGTGACAGTGAGCAGCGACAAGTCTGTCTCACTAATAGTCACGCATGATTTAAAAATATCTTTTAACTACTTCTTTGGCATGAAGCCAGTAGCAATACAAAAAACTAAAAGGCCCCTAACAGCTGAACTGAGTACACTGCACTCTGTGAGCACAGTACACTACAGCACACACACACACACAGGAGAAACCAGCAGCCACCCAGAGGCAGTGGTGGTTCAAGTAAGCTGACTCCAGCATAAACAAAAAAACAATACATTCAGCTCAGTTCTGTACTTCACTCATTGCACTTCACTCAGACTACTGACAATAAATGCTGCGTAATTTGCCTTGCTCTTTATTTCAGACAACTCCAGCTAAGTAACAAACAAAATCTTACATTTCCATTTACTAAATAAACTCCTATAAGATCTTCCTTTCGCCCTTAAGCTGTTTTAAACACTACAGCTTTAGTAGTCATACAGGCTGTATGTTTGTCTGCAGGCCTGCTGGGGCCCCCTGCACGTCAGTCTCAGAAAACAGCCCTTCTCTAGTTTCACTTTCTTCACATCCCACAGTACTGTAGCACTTCTCCTGATAAAATACTAATTATTGTGCTACAGGTGTAAAGAAACAGACCCTCTCAGCTTCAGACTTAGAAATGGACACAAACTGTCAAGATTTCTGCTTTTTGGCTAATTTTATCAAGTGGATGGAAGCAGATTGCACCTTCACAGAAGCTCAACCATCTTACCCTCTTGTCTGTAGCTTCTGCAAATGCTGGGTCACATGAGTTGCCTTCAGTGAACTTCCAAACTGGCCATTGATTGGACTGGAAGTCTCAGGAGATTCTGAATGCCTACAAATAGCAAAATACTGAATAGCCCTGACTAGCGCTCATTATAAATTTTTCTTCCTGAGTAACAAATAGCCTATTATTCATGGTATTCAGAAAATACTATCCATTACACACACATCCCTAACCCACAAATTGAATGCACACTTCAGGCACTAAAAAAATTAGATGGTGTTAGCCAAATGCATTTGCAATCTGGAGCGTGCATTTGATTGCCAGAACAAATTCCATGGGATAGCAACATCACAGCGTAAGTGTCAGTAAAAGTTGCGTAAGTGGAGGCATACACTGGTCTGATAATCTACAATCACCCAAAAATACATATGCTCATTTTGTGGTCATTTGTGCACTTTTTGATTTTTATTTTACTTGAGGTTATTTTTTATTGAAGAGAGAAAATCAGAAGAGAACAAACAAGTAAAGCACCATCATAACAATAAAGAAATAATAGAACCATGTACAATGATGTCAGTCACTAGAGGATTTAAATTTTACATGATGAATTGTTTCATCTGAAATGGCAGACCGCTATATAAAAGGAACACTTGTTCAGCAGAGGAGTTGCTTGTAGGTGCAGTGGTTTTTCAGGGGTGGGCTTTAGCATAGAGTTCTATAGTAAATAGGAAGAGGCTAGAGTGCGGACTGCCATGGCTCATTTGAAGCTGCGCATCCACCATATTACGAGAGGATTGAGGTGCCGGCAGATAGCAGGAACTCTCCTTGAAACTTAGATAGCAGTACCAGCACACTGTTCTGACAACAATCAAGTAACACACTGCTTATACAAGCAAAGGAAAAACCAGCATACCTTGTTTTTGTTGCCACAATGTGCTTTTGCTTCATCATTTCCCTGCTGTCTATGGTGCTTCTTATCAAAATGGATCAGCAGCTTGCTGTCAGAACAGTATGCTGGTGTTGCTGTCTAAGTTTCAAGGAGGGTTCCTGCTATCTGCCAGCACCTCAGGCCTCCAGTAATATGGTAGACATGCAGTTTCAACTGAGCTGCGGCAGTCCGCGTTCTAGCTTCTTTCTATTTACTATAGAACTCTATGGACTTTAGGGCTGAGTCTAGAAAATAAACTTGAGTTAAGAGCAACTCATGTGGATACTAGCTATCTAGATTGTAGGAGTTGCAGCATTGTGCGGTAGTGTATGGCTTCAGGTAAAAATTTCTGCATTTGGAGTGTTTTCCAGTTACGTGTTCAAGGCAAGAGTTTCTACTCTTCTAGCAATTAGTTTCCGGTTAGTTTCCAGTTCTGCTTTAGCTACAGAATGTGTTTTTTGTAGCTGTGATGGTGGTTTCTGAGTTTGCTGGATCAGCAGTTGTTTTATAATCTGGTTTATAACAGTGGTTTCTGTGTTTGTTGTAGCAGTGGCAGTTTTGCTGCAGCAGTAGCTGTTTTGTAATGGTGGTTTCTGTGTTTGGTGCTGCTGCATCCATTTCTGAGATTTGCTCAGTGGCCTGGAGGGCTGGATTAGTTGCTGTGATTGGAGTATACTGTGACTGTGGTTTAAATTTGTGAATATGCATTGTCACTGGTACTTTTGAAGTACGGTTGTGAATTGCTTTTTTCAATGTATAGTTTCACTGATAATTTATTAGTGGGATAAGCAATGTTCCTGGGGTGCGACTGGACCAATTCGATAGCGGGATTTCAGCAATGCTCTCTGAATGCTTTACAATATTAGGTAAATGACTTACCCACAACTCCAAATGTATCTGCAAAAGAAATAGGGTAAACATGTGGTCATAACAAAAAACAAACAAACAAAAAAATGTTTGCCGTTGATATTGCTGTTGTATCGGGTTCACCATGACATTGTGAAAGGAAACACAACGACAGCAATTAGCGTGACAGCAAAAGATCAACAGACAATGTATCGCCAGTAGAATATATCAAGCCATATCTGACCTAAACACAGGAGCACAGCAAACAACACACAGGCAATAAACATAAGAACCAGTACAAACTACTACAATAATAGACAGTAAACACTGATATTTCTAACGCCAAAGAAAATTAATATAACCAACTCCAAGTTGCACAAAATTGGAACAGAAAGAGAAAATGTAGTATTGTATACGGTTTGGATGCAGTGCAAAAAAGAAAGAACAGGCAGTTTCTGTCAATGCAGTGAATTTATTGGGGGTGTACTGCAGATATAAACCAAAATTCATTACTGTCATGATGTCCCAGATTTGCGCACATCAGCTAGGATAATAAGAAATGGAAGTATCTGTCCTGAGGAAAGCAAATAGCTCAATCCCAAAGTGTTCTACACTTGCAGCTGGAAATTAAGGGAAACCCATATCAGATAGTTCTAAATACTTCTCACCTCATGCTGCTCAACGATATCCATTATTCATTGGCTACTATCCCGATACCTTTACCGAGATGGAGCGGCAATCCTGCCAAAGACAAACTGCTGCATTTGGATCTCATTCATAGGCTGCTCTGAATGTAACACATTTATGAACTTCCAGAGGTTGGAATGAGCAGCCACTATCAGTGAATTAAATCCTCTGTGCCAGACCTCCACAGCATTACTCGTTCTGGGAAGTCCACATCTGGCAGCAGAAAAACAGTTCCAAAACCCTATAGGAAACCATGGTTTCCATCTCAGACCATGTTGAATCGGGTGCCCCAACCATGTGTCCTCAAAGTAATCTACCAAGGGAGCTAGCAATTCATAATTAGTCACAGCAAACTGCTAACCACGAACCTCCTCGAACATTTGAAGGACATCAGCTGATGGAATAAATGCCAGGGCTGGCAGGAGCCATATATGCAAGGCAAACTCCTCTTCCTGAGGATACAGATGGTGCACCTCTGGCATCTGCTGCACCTTGCGCCACAGTGCCTGACAGAGATGGAAAAAACACCCACAGAGCTGAACCTCTGGGAAAACAAGTCAAAAAGCCTTATATGCTGCCATTTCAAAATCAAGCATAAATGACCTGGGCTGCAAAGTCAGCTACAGTTCTTGCAGTTTACAAAACACAGCAGCTTACCCACAGTGATTCTGCTAGACATCAGAGCATACGCAGTCGGAATCACAGTGGAAATCTCAACCCCACGAACAGTTTACAACTGCCTAAACAGTAGAGGGCAACACTGAAAAGTACCATCTGCGTACCACTCCCCACACCTGTCCATATACTCCAGATTAACCTCTATCTGTGACACAGTACTCATCTGGGATAACCAAATCACACAGGGAAATCGCCTGACACGGAAGTTGGGAAGCACCCTTTCGCAAACACTGCACACTCCATTTCAAATAGTTCACCAATGGCGGTTGCCCACCAACTGACAGTGACAAAGAACTGCAGCATGCTATAACCACTTGTTGCAAGGATTTGGATGTGGACAACACTCTTTACTTAATAGCAGTCCTCACTTTTCGCACACAAATAGCTGCCCGATCAGGAACATAATTGTGACTGCCAACCACGGTAACAACATACTCAGTATCTATATGAGCTCTCACCATACATTTTGTGGGATGATAATCCATGCACTTCCAGTACATCCTCTGCCCTTGAACACTCCTTGCAGTACACAAATCCTTGATACACAAGGAACAAATTACCTATCGTACTCTCCACAAACTCTATGGATATAGGGCCACACACTGCGAAACCACCACATGCATCAATACACAATAGTAGAACGGACAATGAACCATCAGAGCAAGTACATATAGAGTCCCTTGCAATCTAACCACCAACACCTGCATGCCTATAAACATGGTAGAGCACACACGCCAGATTGCAGCCCATGAGCAATTCCCATCACCTGTCACATACAACGTCCAAACACCATGGACAATAGCCAGCACCTGTGAAACATGACATTACCACAAGCCATACACCCATGGTAGATGACCACTGCACAAAGAGCTTTAACATCCCAGTCGGACACATGACAGGCACTTTGATGCTGGCACTCATGTCACAGCGGCATAGTTGTGCTGCCCACCTAACGGTATACCACTGTATCGGATTTTGCTTGTACACATTTTTGCTGTATTTTTACCCAGGATAGAGCAGATGAGATGCAGTATCTCTTTTTCAGTGGTGTCCTGCTTTAACACATTGTTAGATTGTAATTACCCAGGACAGGGCAGCTGGGAGTCAACATCTACTTTTAAGTGGGCTCCCACATTTTGACCCCAAATGTCTAACAGTCTTTTTTATGACCTGACATTATGATCAAGACAGGTGGAATTTTTAAACTCCCATCTGAAAGGTGATTTTGCTGTGCAACTTTGGAAACAAGTTTTGAAGGGGATCTGAAAAATGATACCTGCCATGTTCAAGAGAAGGGGTAACACAAGGGATATGTTAAACAATAGGGGGTCAAAATCTGCAAAAAATAAAGTTATGAGTAAATGTTGGAACAATTTGTTTCCTCATAACTTAGTTGGTTTTTCGCATTCTTTCCCCAAATTTTCAGCATAATCTGTTTAAGACCACTCCTTCTGAACATGACAAGTGTCATAATAATGGCTGAAATGTGGTTTTGCGCTATAAGTGATAAAACACATTTTGGGTAGGATTTGAGAAACGGCAGCTGCCATGTTCATGAGGTGGTGTGAAAAAATGGCTAATGTTGAACAGTTGGGGTCAAAATATTGAAAATTAGCACAGTTACGAGCTTGCGTTGAAAAATTGCGATGTGGACTCATAACTTATCAAAGTTATGAGCCTACGTTCGTAAATTTCATCACAGGCTCATAACTTTGTTGTTTTTTAGTAGTTTTACCCAAAATTTTCAATATAGCCTTCTTATGACCCCACCTCATGAACAAGGGTGGAGAAAATTTTCAGCTCCTGCCCAAAATGTGACTTTGTACAGTGACTGCGAACTCACTTTTCAGGACAGATTTACCTACTTTCACTGCCGTTGTTCATGAGGTGGAATCCAAAAAAGGCATGTTAAAAATTGGGGGCAAAAATATTCAAAAATCACCAAGTTATGCCTCTAGGTTCAAAACCCCATTGAAATACACTGATCTGAATACCTGATTTCCTCAGTTTCTAATTCGATGTTGATAAGTTAAGACATGTCTGTGGTCCAGAGAGGATTAAAGCATTGGATCCTCAGTGCGTAAGTAAGGGCTTGGAGTGGTGTGGAGTGGTGGGTGCTGAGTGGCGGGGGTCGGGTGGGGGTGGCAGCACAGACATCGATGGATGGTTTTCTTTTATAGAGTATGTTAAAACAATATGGGGCGTTTTCTTGATTTCAGGTTGTGACACTGGGGAACTGGGCACCCCATGGTTAGTGTTATGTTTGTGTGGGTGGGGTAGGGTGGGGTGGGGTGGTGGTTACTGAGTGGGAGGGTTGGGTGGGGGGACAGGGTATATTTAATACAAAACTACTAGGGATGGATTTCTTTATTTCAGGTGGTGACACGGGGAGACTGGGCACCCCCAGTGTTGATGTTGTGTTTGTTGGGGGTAGTGCTGAGAGGGAGGGACAGGTGGGGGGCAGTTACATGGGTGGTAGCAACAGACATCATTGGACAGTTTTCTTTGTTACAGGGTATATAAAAAAACTATGAGGGGCAGTTTTCTTTATTTCAGGAGGCAACACTGGTGATTGGGCACCCCCAGTGTCAGTGTTATATTTGTTGGGGGGGGTTGTAGGTGCTGAGTGGATGGGTTGGGTGGGGGAACAGTAATGGAGGCAGCAGCAACAGACCTTGACGGATGGTTTTCTTTGTTACAGGGCATAATTCAACCTCAGCAGGCTGATAATGACAGATCAGCTGTGCTTGCTGAGTGGCATAGATCAAAGAAAAGAGCCAACCTATGATTGGGTCAGCTCTCTTCTTTGAACTTCATGAAGTTTCTACCCAGCAAGCCAGAACAGTGTCATTATCAGCCTAGCTGATGATTGGTGTGACACTGACAAGCCCCTTGAAGACCACTCTGCATTGGACTGACAGTGTCACTCCCCTAAAAAGCCACTCTCCTAACAAAATATTTGCCGTGTGTGCATGCACAGCAAACATAAAAATGTTTCATGTTACCATGTTTCTGAAACTTCAAGTCAAAATCTTTTTTTCTTAGTTGCTAGCTTTACAACACTGAAATAATACAGGGAATAACTAAGGAATTATTTGTAGTTTCCTCAGCTTCTACAGCCATAGGAACAACCAACATCTATAAAAAGCTTCATTGGCCTAAAAAAACACTGCATAATTTCTTATTTAAAACATTATTTGAGATGAGGATAGAGAGTGATATGTGTTTGTAACCAGGTCACTGTGGATGTTGCAGTTACTCCTGCCTTGTGGGTTCAAACAAGGCTGAGAGGCCTGGGTTCTGATTTTCCTGATTGAGGTGGGGGGTTGAATCCAGATCTTTTAAGAATAGCATGGGGCCTCCACCTAGGGTAAAACTTAAGTGGCCTGGTATCAAGGCAGTACAACCTTCTGGGATGCAGTACCTCCCCACAGTGTACCCCTCATATGAAAAATCACAGTGCAACTTTAAGTTAATCAAAAATGCAATTAGTGACTTACATTAATAATATGCTTACTAGACAAAATGTACAATATCAATAAAATATTTACTGGGGGATATTCAAAAGGGATGGAGGAATGAAAAGCAAAACTGTTTTTAGCAGAAACTTATTAACACTTGTTCCAGGACCAAAAATAAGTGCCTGGCTATGCTTGGCCAGTAAAACACCTTAAAACAGAAGTAGCAGTAACGGAAACAGTAACAGTACCCCTACCTACCCACAAACACACCACACACACACACACACACACACACACACACACACACCAGGCAAGGCAATAGCAGAAAAGGGCTCTAAGATGCCGGTTCGACAACTAAGTTGTCAATTGCCATCACAGTGACGGATTTATGTTGACCACAATTTGTGGTTGACATATATCCGAATGGAGACCCCGACTGTTTTGTCATTGTGGGGCTCTTCCCCCCCCGAGCTTAAGGATTCTAACTCTGAGCCAGAGTTGGGATTGGGAAGGGTGCAGGACCAGGAGAGAGAGAGTGTCAGGGTCTCAGGTGATTATTACAGCAAAACATTGATGTTGTCACATCACTGCTGTAATAGTGTCGCCGTCCTAGGGGCATACCACAAAAAAGACTGAAAACCTTTTAGTATTACCAGGCCACCTATATTGAGGACAATTCTCAATGGTACCAGTTTAACCCTTAAACTTTGACAGCAGCTCCCTGTGCTTCACTACATACACAGTCATAGGAACGTTGCTGGCCAGGTGACATTGCAGCTGGCTGGCCAGCAGTGGTGTGCTTTAAAACGAGCAGAACAGGTAAACCCAAAGCCCCACAGACCTTGTAAATGCTTAAATGGCAAAACCTCCAAATGAGGTATTTGAAGCCCCTGGCCCATTGGCCAACTCTGTAGATTTGGTGACAAAACTTTGTACAAATGCTCCAGTTGCAGGGAAGCCCTGTGAGTACTCACAGTTCTGAAGTACCAGTTTCCCTGTCAACTTGGGCTCCTCGTCCTCCATCCTGCAGTTGCAGCTCCTCTCAGGCTGATGGTTCAGTTGGGGCAGATGGATGGATGAGGGGCTAGAATAAGTAGGCCTTAGGTGCCTCTAGATGTAGACCAGGATCTCTGCATCTACAGTCATCTGGACCTCTCTGGCTCTTCCCTCTTCTTCCTCTGCAGGACAGACCAGTCTAAAGAGCATGGGTCACATGCCTCACACACACACACACACACACACACACACACACACACACACACACATCTAGGTTTCTGGATCGGTGCCTAACAGTAGCAGTAACTGGCAATCTCCCTAACTGTCTGCATTCTTGACGCAGGCTTTCACAAAGCAATACTCACACACAGTATCAGGTCCATACTGCAGGCTGATAGCTTGGACATGCTTACTGGATCAGCAAAGTTTGCCTTCCTTCAAAGGAAAAAAAGGAACTGTCTCTTTCTACAAAAGGTGTCATTCTGATACTATTAGAAAACACACAGTTTAGTCTCTGTGACTTTAAAGCTTGTACAGATCCAGAAACAAATGATTTGATACCTTTTATTAGACCAACATACAGTAGATGTTACAAAAAGAACAAAGTGCTTAAGCTTTAGGACTAACAAAGTCCTTCCTCGCAAGCTTATGACCGTTATTTAGAAACTCACGTACTATTGACACCCAGATCATACATAAAAAAAACAGAAAGAATTCTCTTTGGTTTAAAACACTCATTTAAACCATCACTGAAGTTAGAAACAGTTGAACCAGACCTCAACAGTTTGCTATTAGCTGAGATGCCTTCAAGGTCAAATGTCGTCTGAACAAGATAACAACCTTTCGAGCAGTAAGCTCAATTATCATACATTCTGAATGTATCAGCATGAGCAGTGAATACATTCTTAACCATTAAATTCAATTCTCACTTAAGTACATGTTAAAATGTGATATTATTGTTAAAATATGATATTACTGCATGTTAAAAACAAACAAAACTATATAACTGAAAATGTTCTATATATAGCATTAAGGGGGGGTTAAAATAAAGTTAAGCTAGTGTGAGCAATTGTTTCACATCGCTATACAGTTTAAAACATATCTGGAGACATTTTTCCAACTATACACTCAACCAGTTGCTATATTCTATAAACCAATCTTTGGTGTTGTAACAGGATTTTATACAAGGTAATATCAATTGTCAGTATAAGTACCAAATTAAAAAAACAAACCTTTCAAGGACCCCCAAGGAAATGAGACTATGCATCCTGATATATTCAGAGTTCAATAATGTGTCAGTATAAATCAAACCACTGTACTGTATGTACAGAGACAGTCTAAAGACTCTGAATAGAAACCAAATGGAATTAAACCATATGTATATGAGCTAAGAGTCCTAATGCATCATCATTTACTCCAATCACTACAATATTTACCCAGTGGAATTTAACCTGTCAAGGACCCCAAGTAAATGAGATCAGCATCCTAATATGTTCAGAGTTCAAAAATGTGACAGTATATAATCAAACTACTATATGTACAGTAACAGTCCGAGGAATCTGAATAGAACAACAATGGAATACAACCTCCCCCCCAGGGAAGATAACTAGTTAGAAGGAAGTACATATTCACTAGGTGTGTGAGCCAAGAGTCCTAACATACCATCATTTACACCAATCACTACAATATCTGCCCAATGGAATTTAATCTGTCAAGGACCCCCAAGCAAATGAGATCATGCATTCCAATATGCTCAGAGTTCAAAAATGTGACAGTATATAATAAAACAACTGTATGTACAGTAACAATCTAAGGAATCTGAATAAAAAAACAAATGGGATTAACCCCACCCCCACCCCATGGAGGATAACTAGTTAGAAGGAAATTAATATCCATTATGCATGTGAACTAAGAGTCATAACACACTATAACACCATTATATCATGTACCTGAATGTAAGCCTACCTCAGTGTAACAGCAACCACCACACCCATTTCCTCCCCCCCCCACACACACACAATTCTTTGGTGAGGAACCAACATGTGATAACCAGTTAAAAGGGACTCCATAAATATTAAAATAAAAAACAAAGACATGCTGAAGTCCTATTATGTCTGTCCTTTGAAGTAAAGGCTTGTGGATGTTTAAGTGGAATAATGTGACATAAACCCCAAATGAATGTTCATGCCATCTTCCACCACATTGAGAAGTTGTAGAAACCTCATCATCACCTCCTGAAGAGTGGCTATAGAAGCCCCAGGCAGGCTTCCTCTGATAGCTTGGAATAGCAGCACCTAGCATTCCTCACTCTGTGAGAGCTAACGGATGACTCCTCTTGCCCCTCTTTCTCTCCTCTCTCCTCTGGATGCTATCTCAGAAGCTTATCTTTATTGCATATTCTTGATCCTTGCACTGGAACAGAAAACATAGGATCATGGAGCATGATGTCAGACATCTTAACAAAAGAGTACTGAAGGCATGTCTTTTCAATTAAAAGCACCTAAGTGGAATTCCTTGTTTATGAGAGTAAAACTTATGTTTTCTCAGACCGACTGTTAGTTTTATCTCTGATCTTAGTGCTAGCATGGGAAAGCCCTGCATAACTTATTAAGTAACATAGTAGTTGAGGGCACATAAGGACCGCTAGGCCCTCCTAGTCTGCTCAAATTCCCTGCCTGTATCATCAGCTGCTGACCCTACATGGTCATTTACTTTTGCCCCAGTCTGAGTTTGTAGGATATACATCTCTTGTTTCACATGCTTAATGGTTCTCGGACTGGTGCTTGGGGCTTAACCATTAGTGTCTTGGGTTGAGTCTCCACTGTAGATATCGGGCAGTCCTCTCAGGAGCAAACTGAGGTCTGCTGCTAGCTTTTGGAAGATAGAAATCTTGCTTGTAGAGCAGAAAGCAGCTAACAAAACAAGCATTTGTCAATGCCGAATGTTTGCTTGCTGGCATTGGCAGTGGTAGTGTAGAAGTTACAGAGCTGCGTAATAGGAATGGCAGTGAAGTACTGAACTGAAGCCAACCCCACCACCACCCTGCAGAGAGTGACAGGCATTGGGGTGTGTCTTTGGGTCATCAGGCATAACGGCCACGCCATTTCACCACACCCCACCCTGCAGACACTGACAAGTGTCACGGTGTGCCTTGGGGTCTTTGGCCCTTATGCGCACTCCATTCCATCAGGAAATATGGTGAGATGGGTGAGGTACAGGAGAATGGGATGAACTTTGGGGCCGAAGAGTCCAAGGCATACCTCGATGCCTCTCACTGGCTGCAGGGTGTGGAATGGTATGAGCATTACAGGCAAGAATCCCAAGTCACACCCCTGATGCCTGTCATTCTCTACAGGGTTGGGCATTATGGTTGGAAACCCTAATACCTCAGGCATTCGTTGGTATTTTCACTCCAAATTTTCAACATGATTTTTTTGTGACTCCACCTCATGAACAGTGGCAATATCAGTTTGTTAGCTGAAAGCTGCTTATGCACAACGACTACGGCATTTAGCACCACAGGTGCAAAAACATTCCAAACGGGATGTAAAAAATGACAGCTGTACTGTTCATGGGGAGGTGTAAAAAATGGCAATGTTGCAAATCTGCAGTAAAAATATTAAAAAACTGGGTGAAGTCAATGAGCTGCAGATAGAACCAGCAACGCACAACTGTAATGTAATTAGTTTGAGGATTTTTTACAGCAGATTGTCAACATAGGCATTTTGGGACCTCCAATCATGAACAGTGTCACTGTGATTTTCTTTATCTGTCCCGAACAATGATTTCCCACAGCGACCACGCATCTCTGTGCTGAAAGTGTGAAAACACATTTCGGCCATGTTGTGAAAAATTACAGCTGTGCTGTTCGTAAGGAAGTGTGGAAAAATGCCACTGGTGAAAATCTGGACTGAAAATATTACAAAGTCATGAACTTTACGAGGTGCATGGAACCGTGCAATGCTCACTCATAACACAGTCATTTTATGGACTTTTGTCACCAAATTTTCAACATAGCCATTTTAAGACCTCTGCTCATGAACAGTGTAACTGTGATTTTCTTAATCTGTCCCAAAGATTGCTTTCGCACACCGACTGCACCATTGTGCACTACGGAGGCGGAAACACATTTTGGGTGAGAGGTGAAAAATTACAGCTATACTGCTCATAAGGAGGTGTGGTAAAATGGCAATGTTGAAAATCTGGAGTGAAAATATTGAAAATTCATGAACTTACGATCGTGCATAGGAACTGTGCAACGCACGTCTGAAACAGTCATTTTTAGGAATTTTTTCACCAAATTTTCAATGTAGCCATTTTAAGACCTCTGCTCATGAACAGTGTCACTATGATTTTCTTAATTTGTCCCTACATCGATTTCTACACCAACTGCGCCATTGTGCGCTACATGGGCAGAAACATTGTTTGGGTGAGATGTGAAAAATGACAGCTGTACTACTCATAAGAAGGTGTGGTAAAATGGCAATGTTGAAAATCTGGAGTGAAATATAGAAAATTGTGACATTATGAGCCTGCATTAGGAATTAGCATACATTTCATAAAACATCCATTTTAGAGATTTTTTCCACCAAATTTTCAAAATAGGCTTCTTGAGAGCCCACCTTATGAACACTGGCAGTGTCGTTTTGTTACTCAGTCCCAAAAGGTGATTTCATGCAGTGACTGTGAAATCACCCTTCAGGCCCGAATAACACCATGACAGTGACAGCATTCATGAGAAGGGGTCCCAAAAACCCCATGTTGAAAATTTGGTGCAAAAATTCCAAAAAATGCCTGAGATATGCAGCAAAGCAGAAAACCCTATCTATCCCATTATACAGCTTACTGGCATTTCCTCATTCGCAGTTGGCTTTGAAGAGTGCAGACGTGTTCCTGGTCCACCGAAGATCATCACGCCAAGGTCCGGAGGTAAGTATGGGGTGAGGAGGGGTGTGGGGAGGCAGGGTGCACAGTGGGTGGGTGCGGGTTGTGGGAGGGGCAGGAGAAGTGCAGAGGGACAGTTTTTATTTGCAGGTTTGTTTGTTTTTAAATGACGACGGGACATTTGCCACACTGGGTGGGCTCCCGCGTGGCACAAGGACAGCTGGTTGGGCGTGGAGCTGACGGGGGATTGGGCACCCCCTGGCCAGCCATAGCATCTGTTGCCATGCTGGGGTGGGCTCCAGCGTGGCACCCTGTACTCTGGGGGAGGACAGTGAGTCGATGGGGACGGCACCCCGTCATTACATGATGAGTTGCCACACTGGGTGGGACACCCATGGCATGTGGAAGGCTTTTGGGGCGAGTACAGCCGACGGGGATTGGGCACCCGGCTATACAGTGTGTGCATGGGGGGGGCAGCACACAGTATGCATATGTGTGTGTGTGTGTGTGTGTGTGTGTAGGGGGAGTGCACATGAGCAGGTGATATCTTATCGCTGCTCACTGAAGCGTAGCTTCACCTTTCAACTGTACTCCACTGCATTTTGGAGCTGTCATAGACAGATCCAGCAGGCATTGGAGAACTGCAGCTGCACCTGCAAACACACTGCCTGAATTGGAAGAGGGCTGCCACACCTCCGAAAACTCGGATGATGGCACTATGTTTCTTGCACATGCGTGCAAGCAAACATAAAAAGGTACTGTTTTTCTTACTAATTTAACACTTCTATCTCAGCAGGAGTCAGTGCCTGTTGAGATTAAGCAAACAGATGCAGAAGTAGAGGGGGTCTCATTTAGGGTTAAAAAAAGAAAAGAAAGAAAGTCATTGTGTTTCTGTGTTGGGAAGGGTACTGTATCAACTTACTTTGCTAAATCAGTAGGGTGGGGTAGAGGTTAATTGGGGGTGTGGCTTAGGCAGTATAACAGCAGGTGACTTCAATTACAACTTCCTGCTGCTAGCTTTTGGAAGACAGAAATCTTGTTTGTAGAGCAGAAAGCAGCTAACTAAAAAAGCTACAGTTTTTCTTACTAATTGCTCTCCATCCCACCCATCCACCCTCCCACTATTAGCCAGTTCTACTTTTATGGTCACTGGATTTGACTGACAACAGGAACTTCCTGTTTGGCAGTAGGAAGGGAAGGATCATAGAGAAACATTAGTTTTGTCAACCCTAAAGGAAAAAAGTAGCTCTTTCTCCCACCCTAGCTGCTAGTGGTCTGACTCTGAGCAAGGAAGAAGGAGGCTACTGAAGAACACAGGAAGTTGCTGTCCCAGAACACGAAGGGTGAGAGTTGTAAGCATACAGAGAAACAGGAGAGGGGACACAAAATAAGACATGATGGGAGTGGTGCAGTGCAATGGCTATGGGGCGGCAGTGTTCTGGGAGACATTCTGGAGGCTGTGATGCTGCCCTATTTGCAGGCACCTCTTTGGTCTGAGGGAGGAGGTTGCACGTCCCCAGGCTGACCTGGTTAGGATTCATGAAACCTCCTCCCCCACCCAGGTAGCACCAGGGCCACTGCCGCGACCTCAGAGGTTGCCAAGAAAGAGGAGCGGCTGGACCAAGGTGGGCTCAGGGAGGGAGAGGGTGGTGGATCAGAGGTGCATCCCTCCAGCTGTACCTCTCCATAATTTATACACTGTTCTGGTGGATAGTGGTTCCTCTATGGAGGCACCTGCAGTGGAGACCAAGGAGGATGCTGGGAACCTCCACAAAGGAGACCCACAGGAGGGTGGCACAGGACCCAACAGGGGAAGGGACAAATGACCTGGCTAGGAATGGGATCAGTGCAGTGCAAGAGGAGTCTGTAGAGTTGGGGAGGGGCCTTAGACAAGTAGCATATATGGTAACCTTCTCAGAGGTGCTGCCTGTCTATGGTAAGGGTGATGCTATGATACTCCTCACCATGGAATTCAATGAACGGTTGAAAAACTGGTGTGGAGCTCAGGATTTTGGCTTCATTGGGGACTGGGGAGCCACCTGGAAGGATGCAGGCCTATACTGGCATGATGGTCTGCATCTGTCCGGGGGGGGGGGTCCAGGGTCCTAGGTGATAGGTTTAAATGCTTCATTGGCAAGCATTTAAACTAGTCAAGGGGGGAGGCATGCAAAAGGAACAGGTAAATCCCAGCCTCCCCCCACAAAACACAGTAATTAGTGAGGTAAACACGAAGGTAGAGAAGTCATTAGGGAGCAGGACAGAGGTAAATGCAAAAAAAGGCAAAGGCAGTAAGGACAGGGATGGGTCAGAAAGGAGTAAGGCTATCAAAAATTGGAGGGGTGATGAGTACCAATGCCCGTAATCTGTGTAACAAGCTCCCTGAACTAGTTTCCTTGATGGAAGAGGTATGCCTAGATATTGTGGCAGTCACAGAAACATGGTACACAGAGAACCATGACAAGGATGTCAACATACCAGGATACACAATCTACAGGAGGGACAGGGAGGGTAAAAGAGGAGGAGGAGGAGTAGCTCTCTATGTAAGGGAAGGGATCAAAGCAACAAAACTAAAAAGTAAACAGGGAGCAGATGAGGCACTCTGGGTCACCCAGGAGACAGAAAATGGCACCACAATCTGCATGGGGGTTGTATACAGACCCCCATCTCAGGGGGAAGGAATGGACAAGAAAATTATAGAAGGCATCCTTAGAATGGCAGAAAAAGAGAATATATTGTTGATGGGGGACCTGAATATGCCAGATGTTAACTGGAGCACCTTTGCTGCAGGCACATCCAAGAGCAGGGTCATTCTTGATGCCCTACAAGGGGCATGCCTCAAACAGCTAGTGTTGGAACCCACTCGGGAGGGAGCAATCTTACACCTGGTACTCTCAAACGGGGATGGAGAAAGAATCTCAGATTTAGAAGTGGGTAGCCATCTGGGAAAAAGCGACCACCAAACAGTGTGGTTCACGATAAACACAGCCATAGAGTCAAGCCATACAAAAGCAAGAGTATTGGACTTTAGGAGGGCTGACTTTGGGAAAATGAGAGTGCCTCAGAAAATAACTAGCAAACAGGCAAGAAGGAGGGGTGAAGGAACAATGGGGACTAATCAAAACAGCCATCACAGAGGCAACAAGCCTTTGTGTGAAGCAAATCAACAAAACTCAATGAAGGAAAAAAACGCTATGGTTCTCAAAAGAGGTGGCAGGGAAGGTTGAGGAGAAAAGGATAGCATTCAGGAAATATAAGGAAACACAGAAGGAGCAGGACAGAGAAATTTATCAGTTAAAGCAGAAAGAGGCAGGGAAGGTAGTCAGAATAGCAAAGGCCCAAACTGAGGAAAGGATAGCCAACTCTGTTAAGAAGGGGGATAAAACCTTTTACAGGTACATTAGGGAGTGAAGAAAGACAAAGGGAGGGATACTGAAGCTTAATAAAGGGGAGAGAATGTGGGCAGAGGGTGACAGTGACAATGCAGGGATACTGAACACATATTTCTGCTCAGTATTCACAAAGGAAGAGGAGGGGAAGGTATCTAAACTGATGGGGGTTGATACCAGTCCATTTACAGAAAAAAGGGTTCTGAAAGAACTAGTAAAATTGAAGGCGGACAAAGCAATGGGGCCTGATGGGATTCACCCAAGAATTCTAAAAGAACTAAGGGTAGAACTTGTGACACCACTGACTACTCTCTTTAACAAATCTTGGGATGATGGGGTGGTACCTGAGGACTGGAGGAGGGCAGATGTGATTCCTCTTCACAAAAGTGGGAGCAGGGCAGAGGCAGGAAACTACAGACCGGTTAGTTTGACCTCAGTGGTAGGGAAAATGATGGAATCACTTCTGAAGGAAAGAATTGTTGAGTACTTAGAAAATGGCAAGAATCAATTCTCACACCTCATTGGCTGAGACAGGTTCCTAGCTGGGCATTTATTTTTCAACAGATGCCCAGCTAAAAATAAGAGCCAGTCCAACTGGCACCTCACTGCGCAGCATTCCACAGTGGTGTCCAGCCTACTCTTTAATTGGCTAGACGAACAGAAGAAAATTTAAAATGCCCACCATTTTTTCTCTCACTTAATGAGATGTACTGTTCTTTCCCAGCCCAAAGCAAACATTATTCACCTGCAGCCACTCCCTGTTTTAAATTAAAATAAACACACTACAGTAATCTTGTGGCAACAAACCCTCACTATAATAAATATTTTTCTTTTCTCTCCTCGTTCATCATGGTCTTACCATTAATTACTTCTTTATCATGATCAAACCTTGTGAGATACAATATTAGGCTCTCTTGTACATTTGCAGCCGTCTGCCCCCCCAGTACGGTCCTGTACCATCCCATCACCGATCCTCTGCTTCCTCTTTTTTTTTCTTTTAAACACACACCTACACAAACAAGTCAGAAATGTACCTGTTTTACACAAGCTTTTCTTTCCGGTCACCTTCCGTCCGTAGTCTCCACACTGTGGCACCCACATCCGGTCAGCAATCCTGTCTGTTCTCTTTTTTTAACAGCAAACAAAATTTCCAAAATCTACCTGCTTTATGCAGCCTTACTTTTTTCTAGCTTCCTACAGACATCTGCTCTACAAAATAAACAGACCTTCCTGCTCCCTCAAAAGCTGTTAGTGAAACCGGCAAGCAGTCCTCATGCCTGGGGAGCTGAATTTAAGCAAGTCTGCCTCTACTCCTCAGTCCAGTTGTCCCGATAACAGCATTGATAAGCCACAGCCTTTTGGATTCATTTCCTTACCTCCTGCAGCATCTACTTAAAGCCCAACTGTAGTACCATAGGATCCTTTCCCAAATTTTCACATAAGACTACAAGTCCCGTAAATCCACAGGGCAACTATACAATCACTCAAGTAGCATCTCATAAACAGAAGCGCCCTCCAATGACAAGGACAGCACAATACAGGGTCTCCTTTACAAGATAGTGGGTTTTATTCTCTTTTAGAAACAATAATTACAGTTGTTTAAACTTTTTTTTATTTTATTTATTAAAAATACAAGTTATGGGCCGTTTTCTAAGCACAAAAATCTGTAATGTAGTCCCTCTAAACATCATTCTAATGCAGGCGGAGGAACTATTTTATTACAAAACTAACTTTAAACTAATTTTTCATTAACATTTTTTTATTCATTTTTTTTTTATGGTACCCATTTTCTAAGTGCAATAATACCCTCCAGGGTGGGCGGTAGTGTGCTATACCGGACCTTCCAGGAGCTATAAGGCCCTCCGCCTACGACGTCGGGCCTCATTCTCCCCTGGGCAGTCGGTATAGCACAACACCGCCCAATTTGTTAGGGTATTATTGCTTACCTAGATGCCAGTGGGGCACAGGACCCAAGGCCGCATGGATTCACAGAGGGAAGATCGTGTCAGACGAATCTAATAGATTTCTTTGACTGGGTGACCAAAGTAGTAAACCAGGGAGGGGCTGTGGACATGGCCTACCTAGCTTTTAGCAAGGCATTTGATACAGTCCCAGACAAAAGATTAATAAACAAGTTAGCCAGCCTTGGAGTGGGTCCCAAGGTGGCAGCCTGGATAAAAAATTGGCTGGACAACAGGACACAAAGGGTAGTAGTAAACGGAGTCCACAGTAAGGAAAGGAGGGTTACTAGTGGGGTACTGTAGGGTTCAGTACTGGGACCAGTCCTTTTTAATATCTTTATAAGTGACATTGCTAAGGAACTGGAAGGTAAAGTATGTCTCTTTGCAGACGACACAAAAATCTGCAACAGGGTTGATACACAAGATGGAGTGGAAAGGATGAGAAGGGACTTGGCAAGGTTGGAGGAATGGTTAAATGTATGGCAGCTTAGAGTCAATGCAAAGAAGTGCAATGTAATGCACCTGGGAAACAAAAACCCAGGGGAAGAGTACACAGTGGGGGGTGAGATACTAACAACAATAAAAATGGAAAGGGACCTGGGGGTAATTATATAAGATGACTTAAAGGTGGGCAAGCAATGTGAGAAGGCAGTAAGGAAGGCTGGGGGGATACTGGGATGCATAGGGAGATGCATCAACAGTAGAAAACAGGAAGTTGTTATCCCTCTGTACAGACAGTTGGTGAGACCCCATCTGGAGTACTGTGTGCAGTTCTGGAGACCCCATCTCTGCAAAGACATAGAGAGAGTGGAGGCTGTCCAGAGGAGGGCAATCAAAATGGTACAGGGTCTGCACCAGAAGACATATGAAGAGAGACTAAAGGAGCTTAATATGTATACCCTTGAGGAAAGAAGGGAGAGGGGGGACATGATAGAAACTCTCAAGTACCTCAAGGGAAACAACAAAGTCCAAGAGGGTAGTATCTTTCAGAAAAAGAGATGTGCAAGAACAAGGGGGCACAAACTGAAGATAGAGGGGGGACGGCTCAGAGGTAATGTGAGGAAGTATTTTTCCATGGAGAGGGTTGTGGATGCATGGAACAGCCTTCCTGAGGAGGTTGTGGAGTCAAGAACAGTGGGGAATTCAAGAATGCATGGGACAGACATAAGGCAGTCCTAGTTGGGGGTAGGAGGAAGTAGGCTGTTGGTTAACTAGGAGCTACGGCTTTTCTGATAGGTAGGAAAATGGGCAGACTAGGTGGGCCAAGAGGTCCTTATCTGCCATCAAATTCTATGTTTCTATGTTTGAGGCAGTTTTTCCTGAGGCAAAGGGAAAAAGTTAAGTAAGCCCCAACCATTTGAGGGGGTTTACACTCTACAACACCTAAGCACTTGACGTCCATGTCAAGTTCATCAACAGAGTCCATATGTAACAACAAACAGTGTACAACATACAGGCGACATGCACAGTCTAGCTAACCAATTGTTTCCAGACTGGAGTAGGCATACAGAACATCCTTGTCTAAACAAACACAGCTAGTATAACAACAGACATGAAAGGCCTTTCATATTTACAGAAACAGTTGTCATGACAGTAACCTTTATACCACAAGAATGGGTACTTCCATAACTTTCGAGAAGTACTGTAACATTGATGTGATGTTCCTCTCTGGTGATGCATCCCACATCCCATTCGTGAAGGGAAAATACTTTATTTCACTTGGACAACTTCTGACTCACTCTGGTCTTCCATTTTTCAGGCACTGGGGATTCTTCAAAGTCAAATAACTCTGGGTCAGTTCCAGCACTCTTGTCATCTAAGTTGGGTTGGGGCTGTACTACCATGTCTGCACAGTACATTGGGGCCAATGTTTGACCTGTTCAGACTATGATGTCTCTATCAGTCACATTCTTCACCTGGATGGTGATTTTTCTCCCATAGGCATATGCTCTTACAGGCAACACACTCAGTTTGACCAGCACTCATTCGGGCAAGCCATCCTCCTCACGGCAATCTATCATCAGGAGCTGGTTCTTCATGTCTTGTTTCAGTCTCATCACTCCTCTGATGCTACACTCTGCATCCAGCGGTAAGACAAGTTCTTCAGACTCCTGGTGCCAGATGATGCCAAAACAATCTTCTTGGTCCTCTGGTCTCTTATGCATCTGTTTTTGGTAGAATGTCTTCACCAGTCCATGCACTCACAGTGCTCTCCCATTCTGTTCCACCTCTCACTCCTGGTAAAGTTGGGCTAGGCATCAAAACATGTGTACATTTGTTCCAATGTGGATGGTCACCAATGCCAATATTTCAACTGTGTCACCAACTCTAGCTACTGTCGACGGAAAAGCAGTCCAGACTTTCAAGCAACCAAGATGGGTAAGACTTGTTACTCAGTCCCCACATGTTCAGACCTTCCAATTGTTGTAGCTTACAGTGCTTAGCTAGATATTTGCTGTACCAGTCCTTGAAACTGATGGTTACATGTGAGCCACTGTCAAGCATAGCTCAGACTGACGCTCCATTAATGATGATGTTTGTTTTAGTTGAAGGACCAACTAACTTGTCAAGGTACTCTGGTAAAGTCTGTGGTTGCGATCTGACAGTGGACTGGGCTGCACAGGGGTTCACAGAAGAATTGGAGCATCTTGCTGATGGGAAGTTTCCCTCCTTCTGAGTTCTTTCGAGCAGTTTGGTGTTGACTCTTTGCAGATCTTCCTGTGACTGACACTCTCTAGTTGCAACAGATCACACTGACCTTGTACTGACATAGTCAGGGTGGTGCTTCAGGAGGTGGTCTCCAGTTTTTGTTACTTTGTTTTAGAGGATATGCATTTGGGTCTCAGAGGGGGCTGATTAAAGCTTGTTCTCTCTCTGGGATTCTCTCCCTCTGCCAGGCCATGGACTGTGTATTGCATTTTTTTAATTGACTTACTAGACTAGGAAACTCTTTGACTTGGGCTTGGAGGTCACAGTCTACAGGTGGCATCTGTGCAGGAGTCAACCTTAACATTTTTTTGCACTAGCCAGCAGGACAAGTTGATTCAAAATTGCACTAGCCCACAAATGGTTGCACTAGCCTACAATAATAATGGTAAATTTTGATTACTTATACAGGAAACATGCAAGCCAAAAAATACTCTGATTATTGCATATTTATCCTTCTCCCACATTGCTTTCTGCCGCAACAAAAAAAAGGGGATTGCAATGCAATCACACGCAGTGTGTACCCCCATTGTTTTGTACCATGGCTCCCTCACTTCCTCTTTCTGCACTCCCCCCCCCCCACCAAACCAGAGGATAGCACAATAGCAAAAATTCAATCAAGCAGTCCTAGCTCTGCACACAAAACAGCCAACATTATGCATCTCATTACAGTCTCACCCCACCCGCAGGGCAATGAACAGAGTCAGGCAAAGAAAGACACTCTCAGCCCACACACTGTGATCAACCAGGCCAGTTTTTGCACACTGTGAAGTGAGCCAGGGGCAGATCCAGGATTTCTTTGGCGAAAAAGCTACACAAACCTAGAGGACTTGGGATGTAGAAAAGTTTGACATTTCCATTTATATGTACCAGGCACAAAGTATTGATTTAACCTGCTCTGCCCTAACAATAACGATCCAGTTAGACTAATCTCATGGAGTACTATGACTGGGTAACAAGGCAATTAGACAAGGGCCATGCAGTGGATGTCCTGTACCTGGACTTCAGTAAGGCCTTTGATTCGGTGCCATATGGGAGGCTAGGAAATAAGCTGGAAGGCAGAGGGGCAAGGATGAAGATGGTGGAATGGGTAGTGAACTAGCTGCAAGGGAGACAGCAGAGGGGGTGGTGGTAGGAGGGGAGCTGTCATCTCCCAGGGTGGTGACAAGCAGGGTGCCACAGAGCTCTGTACTGGGAAGGATGTTGTTTGGGATCTTCATAGCAGACATCTCAATAGGCATCAAGAGCAAGATCAGTCTGTTTGCAGATGACATCAAGATGGGAGCAGTAGTGGATGACTTAGGAGGGTGGCAGGGGTTGCAAGGTGATCTAGCAAAATTGGAGGCTTGGCCAGACACTTGGCAGCTGGGGTTCAATGCCAAGAAATGTAAGGTGCTACATTTCAGTGCAAAAAAAACAAGGATACATAAATACATAGACAGTGTCAGCAGATAAGGGCCCTCGCTTTATGTTTTCCTAGAAGTCTGTTGCCCCTCATCCCTGACCTCCAGAATTCCTTTATGTCTATCCCATGCATTCTTAAATCCCGTGATTGTTTCAGCCCCCACCACTTCCTCTAGCAGTGTCTACTTATCCACCACCCATTCTGTGAAGAAATTCTTCCTCATGTTTCCTCTGAATCATCCTCCCTCCAACTTCATCCCATGCCCCCTAGTCCTGGAACATCTTTTTTGCTTAACAATAGTGTATTCCTTCACCCTGTTCCTCCCTGTAAGATACTTGTATGTATCTATCTATCATATCCCCGCTCTCTCTCCCCTCCTCCAGGGAGTACATATTCCAGTCCTTCAACCTGTCCTCATAGGACTTGTGATGCAATCCATGTACCATCTTTGTTGCCCTCCTCTGAACCTTCTCTACCCTGTCTACCCTGAGGGAGCTACCAGTTAGGGGGGGATTCAACTAGCCAAGATGGAGGAGCAGAAGGATCTGGGGGGGTGATCATAACAGGAACAATGAACAACTCAGCACAGTGTAGAAAGGCAGCTGCAAAGGCCAACAGGATGCTAGGTTGTATTGCGAGAGGCATATCCTCCAGGAGGGGGGAGGTTATCCTGCTGCTATATAGGTCACTGGTTAGACCACATCTAGAGTACTGTGTGCAGTTCTGCTGACCATACCTAAAGAAGGATATTAGGTTACTGGAGGCGGTGCAGCACAGGGCAACAAAAATGATCCAGGGTCTAGGGGATTTACTGTATGAGAGCAGGTTGAAGGAGTTGAACGTATACTCCCTGGAGAAAAGGAGGGATAAGGGTACATGATTGAAACCTTCAAGTACATGAAGGGAATAAATAAGATGGGCACGGAAGGGGTTTTCAAATTAAGGAGGGGGAGGGACACTACTGGGCACGATCTGAGATTGGAAGGGGGAAGCTTCAGGAAGGAAATGAGGCACTTTTTTACAGAGAGGGTGGTGTCTGGGTGGAATGCATTGCCAAAGGAAGTGGTACTCAGAACAGTGGACTGCTTCAAAAGGGATGGGACAGGGTAAGGGGAGGGTCACTGGGAGGGGGAGGGAAGGGAGGGGCAGCTGCAGTACAGGGGCTGCTAGCTGCATAATCTAGCAGACTTGATAGACCATAAGGCCTTTATCTGTTGGCAATTTCATATGTTCGTATGATCTATGCACCACAGGAATACCTCTTTTAACCTTTCAAATTATGTATTTTACTAAGTTGTTTTTGTACTATACATGCTGTTTAGGCTGTTGGTTAACTAGGATCTGCAGCTTATTCAATGGGTAGGGACATTGGCAGACTGGGTAGGCCAAGTGGTCCTTATCTGCTGTCAAAGTCTATGTTTATATGCTCCAAAGCTTTGTTTTTAGGATGAAATAACATGATGGGAGGGATAAGGGTGGGACTACATGGATGGCATCGACTGGCGTGGTCCAGTAAGAAGAGCAGTGAACCCTTACACCTGCCAGCAATGGCAGCTATGGGTCTGTGGATGGTCACTAGAGAGTCTGGTCAGTAGTGATATCCAGAGAAAGTACAGAGTTGAGAGACTGGGAGTTGAGAGGGAGCAGCTATGGTGAGGCTGGGATAAAACCCACCTACTGCAGGGCAGACCATGTATACATCATAACATTTTCATTTTGTCACTGAAATTTTGGATACAGACATTCAAAATGTTTGGAAATGAAGCACGCTGGTCTTAATAATGTGGGACAAATCCAACAAAGGCAAGTTCGGAAAACGTGAAGCTAGTGACTAACAGCACTCTACCCAAGGACAGTACCCTTGATCACAGCTTGCACACTAGCTAAATGTCCTAACAATTGAGTGATAATGACTCACATTGAGTCTTTTGCTGGATCCCCCTCTTGAGCTGCCAGATAACTGAAGCTCTTAATCAGCTGTTACTCACAACGTACCACCTAGAACATTGAGGGAGATTAGCACGAGGACTACAGCTTGCTAAAGTAGGGACTTTTTTAACGTCATTAACAGCCATGAAAAACCTATACTACTCAAGACGGACAAGTAGAGGGTTAGCTGCACTAGCCCTGATCAATTTGAACTAGGTTCTGGGCTAATAAAACAATATTAAAATCAACCCCTGCATCTCTGCTTGCACTCCTGCACCCATGACACAAAAGTTATGGCACACTGGAACCAACATGTTGGCTTTGGTTGACATCTTGTCTACTACTGAGAGCTAGTTAAACTTGTGTAAGTCCTTCCTTGTCATATAACATTGGAAAAGTGTCCCTCTGACAACAAATCCAGCACAGTGACACAACTCGTTAGACATCCACAGTGTCGAGTGGGTTGATGTGCCAATACACTGACTTCTGGTGTTGGCCGCTCTCCCCTGACATTCTCTCCCCCCCCCCCCGGAGTTGGGAATCTGTAATTCCAGGGTTGGGGTGGGTCACAGAGCCCCTCACATGGGGGGAGTGCGAGGGGCTTCAGTAAATGACTCCAGCACTGTTAGGTCCATAAATACTTTGCCACGGCGATGTGATCACCTTCTGCAAAGTGGTGTCACTGTAAAGTCCTTTGACAACTTTGCTGTCAAAGTGACTTGGTGGAACCCTTTCTTGTATTCTTTGAGCAACTGTTTCAATTCTTGACCCACTGTAGAGGGTACACTTTCTGTGACTTGTGTGACAGCTGCTGAGGCATGATAGGGACCCCATCATTCCCTTTCTTCCTCAGCTTCACGGACTTCTATCATTAGCATTCTGTGAGAAGGAGGACTGTCCTTTCTCCAGTCTCAGCCAGATGTAATTTGTGAATCAACAATGTGGAATGTCAGGCAGCCTTGAGGACATGTTCCGGTATCATCTGGTTTAAGTTCTGTGATATCACATCTTCCTTACAAAATACTCTTTGCAAGAACCTTCCTAGGTGGTTCAAAAAGGTCAATAATGCTTTTCCCTTTCATTGTTTTGTCGTTTTGAATGTGTGCAAGAGATCTTCACTGGATTCTATGCTTCCAAGACATTCTTCAATGCCGTCAGATACTTTTAGGTTGGAGGGTCTGGATCTGTGGACCTCAAAGAATGAATTGTCTCTAAAGCAGGACCTTGCAGGCTTTCCCCAAGTCATTCTGATTAGGGGGGTAGAAGGAAGTAGGCTGTTCATTAACTAGGTTCTGCAGCTTATCCAATACGTAGGTAAATGGGCAGACAAACTGGGCCAAGTAGTCCTTATCTGCTGTTAGAGTCTATGTTTCTGTTTTCTATTTTTTCTTCTTAACTTTCAAGCATTGTCAGTCTTGGTTCAATGGAGCTCCATAGGCCATCTGCCTACCCGGTCAGAATAGCACTATAAGAATAGCACATGCTAACACAGCGCAGTCTATACTGTGCTATCACGGACAGCAACAGGGGAATTACAGTGCTATGCAGTAAGCGCTATCCTGGTCACTGTCCATGTTACTAGTACCCTGCACTGGTCACTATCCAGGGTATTAGTAGCTGGATCAAGAGACAAGGAATGGAGGATGCTGGCTGAGCTGCTCCCATGGCATGGAGTGGTAATGCAGGAGCAGCTTGGCCAAAAAAAGGTGGTGGAAACCAGGATTCTAATCCCAGTCTCCATAATTTTATGTTTTTTCCCCATAATCCAACTGCAACTCAGAGCTGATTGTTTTAATTATGGGGGGGGGGGCAGAGCCTCCCGCAAAAGCAATGATTTCCAGTGGTAGCAGTCATGAGCCGCACCTGCGATCGCTACCACTGGTGCTGATTTTGTTGGTGGCATTGTCTCCTGTCACTTTTGTTGTGAGCGCTATTTGGCAGGTGCTGTTTTTGATGGCACTGTTCATACAGGTTCTGTTCTGACCTAGTGCAGTCCATCTGTCATCTTCTCCAATAGCTGTGGGATTCATACCTGAGATGATTCTCAGTCTTCTATATGACTGAGATATGGGCGGCACCCAGGTCGGTCTGGCTGCTACACCCTGAGGTGGTGTACACCTTTGATCACCTAACAGCATCTGAAATTCATTAGCTGACTTCCCTTCAGCTTTTAGCCACTTGCAGAACCTTTCTTCAAAACTCTCATTCATGGACTGGACTTCTAGCTTTGGGGTGGTCACACTGGCATGACATCACTGTGATCCACTTGGCACTGTCTCCATCTGGGTGTAGTCCACTGGTATCCTAGTGGCATCACCAGTATGGTGGCACTCTACGAATACTGTTAATTATTTTAGATTTTAACTAAACGCTGTATATTTTAGCTTGGATTTTAATTTATTTATGATGTTTTTATGACTGTTATTGTGTAATGTGCCTTGATTTAAGAAAGGCGCAAAAGAAATAGTTTATTATTATTATTATTATTAAACTCTGGATGTTGCTACCCAGGGACTGTCCTTGTACAGCTACTTTGTCAGGGCGCATCACTCCAGGCAGAACTTTTCAATCCTACTGATACCAGTCCCCAGTGGGACTCCAAAGTGCAGTATGGCTTTCAGATGATCCAGATCCTCACCTGCACAGCAGCTGATCAGCATTTCATGTGCCAAGGTGTCTGGTGCTATTTTTGGGCTTTGCAGAACCAAAATGTTCTTGGTTGCTCTAAACGCCATATAGGGGTCAGACTGGTAAAACAGGAGAGTCCCACAAGTGCCTCCAAAGTGTAATCAGGTTGCTGCAGATGTTGTGGTTACTACCTCTGCCTTGTGGGTCCAAACAAGGTTGAGGGACCTGGGTTCTGATTTTCCTGATTAGGGGGGTTAAATTCTGATCTTTAAAGCTTAGCATGGTGCCTACACCTAGAGTAAAAATGTAAGCGGGCATGGTGTCAGAGTGGTAAAAACCCCTGGGATGCTGTCCCACCTCCCCACAGTGTCCTCCCACACATAAAAAATCAGTGCATCCTTAAATTCAGCAAAAATGCAATTAGTGACTTACCACTAATACTGTGCTCATAAGACAGAATGTACAATATCAATAAAATATTTATTAGGGGATACACACAAGGGATGGAGGAATGAAAAGCAAAACTGCGTTTGGCAGAAACTCATTAACTCTTGCTGCAGGACCAAAATTAAGTACCTGACTAGGCTCAGCCAGTAAAAGACTTCAAAACAGAAGTAACAGTAACGATGACAGTAACAGTGCCCACCCCCCACCAGGCAAGACAAGGCAGAATCAAAAAAGACTGTAAACCTTTAAGTATTACCAGCCCACCTGTACTGGAGGCACTACCCATTGCTACCAGTTTAAACTCTTAAACCTTAATGGCAGCTCCCTGTGTGACACTTCGCCTACCTGCTTGCTATTATTTGTATAACATTTGTGATATAAACATTTGTTTTTGTGAATTTCTGCTGGAAAGATATGACAGGCAGCACAGGCCATCAGAAGACATTGGATTATTTTTTTTTAAAGAAAAAAAATGTGCTGGCCTGGTCGTTACCTCTGGCTTGTAAAAGCTGACTTCCTGGGACTATAATGATACCAGGTTATAACACATTGCAAAACACCCATTTACTTTGAAATCCAGGAAAACAGGCTGCATTTTAGGAAGATGCAGTTTCTGACAGATACTTGTTAGATTTCACAAATAGGTGAAGTAGCTCATCAGGAAGTTCCTGAAAACATCAAAAGGGTAACTCTGACCTGCTGTAAGGCATCACTAATTCGGAAGAATATATATATATATATATAATTGGAATGTTTAGCAGTGTGCTGGGGCATGTGACTGATCAATTAATTCAGTATCCAGGTTTGAGTGACCTCACAGTCAGAGTCACTGTGAGCTGTGACATCACAGGGAGGATAGGACTGTACTGAATAATACCAGATGGCTGGAAGAAAAGAGTGCTTTTACTTTTGATTCTGGATTCCTGACAAAACACACTCTCAGAGCACTTTAGGTAAATCAACCACCACTTTTTACTGCTGGAAACTTGGATAAGAGAAAATATTCAGTATTAAAGTGGTTTTGTTTAAATTGTCCATTTAATTTTCATGACTGTAATCTAAATGTTATATGTTCTGTGTGCTGTAGTTTCTTTACTATTTTTAATTCTAGTAAACTTTGTTTTCCTTGAAACTCTGCCTGGTCTTTTCCTCATTTTGAATGTGAATGCTGGGACAGTGTTGATAAGTTTGACAGAACTGTTAAGCGCTTGCAGTGTGTTACCATTTTGCACCAAAGTAAGAAAAGTACCTAGGTTTCAATTGAGTCAAAAAGGGGGATTGTGAACCAGGTTGGGTACCCACTGGGTTAAGTATTGCACTGCATTTCCCCAAAGAGGTTGTGATATTTGATCCTGTTAACTGGGTGTGCTACTGAAAAAGGGTTCATATTTGACCCAGGACTCAAGACTGGTAGTTGTTTTGGACCAAAAACAGACAGGAGGGTTACCTTGTTTGTCTCCTGTTCACATATTGCACTTTGAGGTTTGGCACTGTGGGAGCAGAGGGCCTGACCCATGGAGTGCATTTGTGACACTCTGTACTTCACTGAGTACCCAGTCATAGGAATGGTGCAGGCCTGGTGATGTGTCAGCTGGTTGGTTGGCAGTGGTGCTCTTTAAAACAAGCTGAAAAGTTAAATCCAAAACCCCACAGGCCATGAAATTGCTTAAATGGCAAAACCTCCAAATGAGGTATTTGTAGCTCCTGATCCATTGGCCAAATTGGTAGATTTGGTGGCAAAACATAATACAAATATTCACAGTTGCAAGGCAGGCCCTGAGAGTACTCACGGTTCTGATGTACCAGTTTTCCTATCAACCTGGGCTCCTCTTCCTCCTCCAGTAGTTGCAGATCCTTTCAGGCTAATGGTTCAGTTGGTGCAGATGGGGGGGTAGCTAGATGTTGTTTGTACAGTAAGTGCCTCTGGATGCAAATCAGACTCTGTGTTCCATAGTCATCTGGACCTCTGTGGCTATTCCCTCTTCAGTCTAAGGAGCAGGGGCCACCTGTCTCTCTCTCACACACACACACACACACACACACACACACACACACACACACGTCTAGGCTTCTGGGCCCTAGTGTGGTACACTAGCCAGTGCCTAGCAGTAGTACTGACTGGCCGTCTCCCTAAATGTCTGCAGTCTTGATACAATCCTTCACACAACAGTACTCACACACAGTATCAGGTCCATACTGCAGGCTATTAGCTAGGACACATTTACTGGATCAGCAAGCTTTTGCTTCCTTTCATAGGAAAAACAGGAACAGTCTCTTTCTACAAAAGGTATCATTCTGACACAATCAGCAAACACACAGTTCAGTCTCTGTACTTAAAAGTTATGGAAAACCTCAGCATCACCTCCTGATGAGTGGATGTAGAAGCCACAGGCAGACTTCCTCCGATAGCTTGGGCTAGCAGCCCCTAGCCTTCCTCACTCTGAGAACTAACAGCTGACTCCTCTCACCCCCTCTCTCTCCTCTGTCCTCTTGATGTTGTCTTAGAAGCTCATCTTGAGCCTCTCACCGGAACAGAAAATGTGGGACCAAGGAGCATGGTGTCAGACATCCTAACAAAAAAGTTCTGAAAACATGTACAGTATTTTTATTTAAAATCATCAAAGTGGAATTCCTCCTCTAAGAGAATAAAACTCCTGTGTTTTCTCAGGCCAAATGTCAGTTTTATCTCTGACCGTGGTGCTGGCATGGTGAAGCCCTGCATAACTCATTAAGGCCCCGGTCTGGTCTGCGCTTGCAGGATATAAACATCTCTTGATTCACATGCTTAATGGTGCTTGGGCCTTAACCCATTAATGTCTTCATTTGAGTCTCCACTGTAGGCACCAGCAGTCCTCCCAGGAGCAAATGGAGGTGGCAGGCAGTCTTTCCTGGGGCAAAGAGAAAAAGTAAAGTAAGCTGCCATCATTTGTTGGGGGGGAGTTACATGTTGATAAGAGCATACGGGCAATGTTTAAAAAACAGGCAGTCTTCTGCTAGAGCTCAGCTGTCAGCAGATAACTGTTACTAAGACTTAACCCTTAGGCTGCTAACAGAATTAAAATGTATAGGACTTTTGGACTGATATATCAGTCCATGGCCATGCAAGGGTTAATTGCTATGATCATTTCCAAATGAAAAGCAGACAGAACAGTGTGGGTAAGAGTACATCAGTAAGTTAAATAATGTGATTGTTTTACTTATATTGTGTTTGAATCATGGAAACTGCCATTGTAAATGAAGAACAAAAGAATGAACCCAGAGCATAACCTTGAGAAGTTCATCTGGAAGTACAGCATGTTAACTTACGTCACACCATCAGGATTTCTAGCCAGGGCAGTGAAGGAAAGATCTTTTGAATGGTAGCCAAGAAAAAAAAACACAATAACTGTAAGTCTCTCAGGAAGACTCAGGCTACTTTCAGAAACCTGGAAATTTGGACCACCCAGTGTATCAGTGGAAGCACTCCATGCTTAATGCCGATGACCCAGGTTTGGATGTGAGCCCAGATCTGATGGGATTGGGTGGCCGGGCTGGGGAATGCTCCCAAAGTGAGTGCAAGCCGGCTGGGGAGGAAGATTGCTAGGCTCCAGCACAGCTGCAGCTCCTCACAACAAGCTGGGGAGCTTGCTCCCTCATGAGGGGTGGTGCATACTCAGAGCACACTGCTGCTGCTGAGGTCAACTGAGACTGCGCTTTCATCACAGGGTGGTGGGAGGGATGTGGAAGAAAAACACAGGAAGAAACTGAAGCCTGGTCTACATGACACCCTGCTCACTCACCGCAGACCTGTGCCATTACACTGAGCACCTTGGCACATGTTGGGTGAGTACTTCGGTGGGAGGATGGTCCTTTCCTCTCCATCCTGCCATGGAGGGGTAATCCTTGGGGACCAAACTGAGGACAGCCTAGGGGGAGATAGACACCAGTGGCTGAGGAGCAGGACAGAAGCTAAAGTAACTACCCAGTCATCCAAGGAGGATAAACAATAGTTGGAAAAAAGAAAAAAAGCTAGAACCACATTATTGCGACTAGTTCTTGATTTGCATGACACAAACTAAAGGCCCAGTGGTTTCATGTTAGAGAACCCTCTGCTGCGACATATTAAAGGCAAGAGGAAACCTACATCTTACTTACCTACAAAAGTAGATTGCTGGCTCCCGTCAGGCAACTTTCATCCCAAGCAGTGAAACTAAATGACATGCTTAAACTCAGTTATAACTACTGGCATCTTGTATCACTGGACGTGTGTTCACAATGAATCAAGCATGTCATATGTTTGCAGTGCACCATGCACAACAGTTTGTATATTTGTTAAGGGAAATTACTTAGGAAGAAAACACATTATAAAAACAGCCAGCAGACTCTGCACGTGCAGTAGCAAGATCATTGCATTATTGTTTTTTTTTATTTATATTTTATTCATTTTATATGAAAATTGCATCAATAAAAGCATTCCTTACATGGAACAATCACAGTTACACAAACCAAATACAGCAACAGATTAATATACAGAATGGTAGTATCCCTTGCTACTGTATATCCATAACGAGGAAGGCTACCAATTACAAAAAAGAAAATTTATTTATTTATTTGAATTTTGATAACTGGGTAGGCCCACTGAGACAGACATGTCCTTTTTTTCAGGGGAGACCCAGGGAATAGAGACAGTTCCATGAGGTGAAGCACTATACAATCTGATACAAGAGGCAAAAAATAAAGAGAACGAGTACAATCAGAGGCTATATATCTATATCTATATCTATATCTATATCTATATCTATATCTCTATCTATCTCTATCTATCTCTATCTATCTATCTCTATCTATCTCTATCTATCTCTATCTATCTATCTATCTATCTCTATCTATCTATCTATCTCTATCTATCTCTATCTATCTATCTATCTCTATCTCTCTCTATCTCTCTATCTCTATCTCTCTCTCTCTCTCTCTATCTCTCTCTATCTCTCTCTATCTCTCTATCTCTTTCTATCTCTCTCTCTCTCTCTCTATCTATCTATATATCTCTATCTATCTATATATATCTATATATATATCTCTCTATATATCTATATATCTCTATATATATATATCTCTATATATCTATATATATCTATATATATATATCTATATCTATATCTATATATATATCTATATATATATACACACACACACACAAAGGTGTGCTGTGAGCAGAAAGTCAGTTTCCTCTCTAGCAGGACGATGATTCTATTCTGATCCAGAGGGGTCCTACATCAGAACTCCTTTGATTAGGTGTGAACCGATGTACTGGAGCAGGTGAGTTTGCCCAGTAGTAGTTACAACACAACACAAATACATAGTACAAGTATATAATATATTTACAAAATATAACCATGGGGAAAGGTGAAGGCAGGAGAGGAGGTTCAGCAGAATATCGGAAGGCCAGGGAGGGTGTGAGAGGGGGAGGGAGCACAAGGGTAAGAGAAGGGGTTTAGGAGAGGGCGAGTAAGAGGGGCAAGGTACATAAGGGTAGGAGGAAGGGATTAAGTGCAATTGCAACTACAAATTGGTGGGGAGAGAAGATTTCCTTGAAGCAGCTTTTAAAGAGTGGAAGGGACGTACATGAAAGTAAACTATGGAAGAGTGTTCCATTTTTGTGGTGCTGAGAAGGTGAAGGACCACTTACCAATGGCTAGTCGAATTTTGGGAAGGCTCAACAATGGGAGGTGGGAGTGTCAGAGGGTCCTGGAGAAGGATTTCAGAGTGAACAGACCAGAGAGGATGGGAGGGGAATTCTATCATGCATCCAGTCATGCTGTGGAACTGTAGCCCAAGAGCTCATGGGTAACTCACTAAAACTACAAGAAGGCAAAATGTGTTAACAGTAGTCCGATACCCAATTGGGCAATGGATGCCATGAATAAAGCTACATGCAAACATGAATTCTAGAATGTTATAAACAGTCACAATTAGCAGACTTCTGCTGAGTAGATTGATTAACTCAGAAATGTAAGCAGGTACAGTTACACCTGAAGCATACTTAACTAGAAAAGATAATCATCAGAGTGGTGAAACTAGAGCAACCAAACCTGTATAATAAATCCTAAGCATTTTAAGAATAAGGAGGGAATATACTCCTGTAAGATAGATATATATATAGATATATATATATAGATATATATATAGAAATATATATATAGATATATATAGATATATATAGATATATATATATAGCAAAAAATTGTGTTTAATGCATCAGTTAGGGTTAAAGCGACAAAAGTGAGGAAATGAAACATTAGGGTTGAGCACCTAACCCCCACCACACAATCCACACACCCATCCTCCACAGACTGACAGATGCCAGGGTGTGCCATGGGATCGTCAGGCCCAACTTTCATCCCATTCCATGTGTAAGCAAGTTTACATGCTACAGTAAAGGAGAATAGGGTGATAGGCCTCACAACCCCATGGCTCACCCTGGCATCTGTCAGTCTGTGGAGGATGTGTGTGTGTGGGTTGTGGGGGGGGTTAGGTGCTCAACCCTAACATTTCATTTCCTCACTTGTGTTGGTTTAACCCTAACTGAAGCATTAAACGCATTTTTTTGCTATGAATTTCCTTACTTTTTAAAAAAGTGTAATATAACTAGTAAAAAACATGAATTGGTGGGAGCGTGGGGCCAAAGTTGCCCATTACTGCATAACAATATGCATCTGTGGGAGCGCAGGCCCCACTTACGCATAGCTATACAGCAGCCCTATACGGCAAGGAACCCTTGTAACACAAATGTGACAATATCTCATTAACCATGCAACCTTCAAAAAAAATTCCACTGCAGGCTTACTCTATGGTTTAAAATCTTGTTCCAGTGGCATAGATCACCTAAAGGTGATCTATGCTACCAGTAGCGAAAACTCTGTATCTCACTTCATTTTTGAGATAACGGCACCGAAAGGCATGACAGACACTGCAATGTAATCCTATGAGGAAAATGTCAACTTCATGATGGCATATCTATGCAATCACTTAATTCCCCAACACCTAAACAGCATAATTTATACCTGTTAGGCAACCCCTCAACACCATGTAAATTTCAAGTAAAAAGACCAAACTATTAATGAGCTATGCAATTTTAAAGTTTTTACACCTTTAACATTTTTTCAGTCGTGAGATAGCAAAATCCTCAGCCACGAGATAAATCCTAGTCCACGACCTAACAAAATCCTAGTCCATGAGTGGACATCTGGTCACGCCAATCTGGGCCATCTGGTCATCCCCAGGCCATCTGGTCGTCCCCAGGGACATCTGATAATGAAATTCCAGCTATCTCGTCATCCCCTCACAAATAAAGCTCACGGACTAGGATCGTCCCTTGGACCAGAATTTTGCAGGCTCGTGAAAGAAGATTGTTAGCGAGTCAAGAAATAATTTTTTATTTTTCAAAACCTATTTTTTTGACAGAAATAAAGCAAACGAAAGGCATGGCTTTGTAGAGGGGGTTACCCTGAACAAAACCCATGCCTCATTTGGCCCAAAAGTCACCCGTGGAGAAAGCTATGACCTTTTGTTTGACTGGAAAATTAAAAACAAGATGGTGGCTCGAGATCCAAAAATTTTTCTGATGGACTAGGATTTTTCTTTCGCGAGCTAACAAAATCTTTGACTGTGAGACCATTTATCTTTCACAAAATATACATATAAATTTCTGAGTGAACTAAGCATGCTCAGAACTCAAAAATTAAACAGATTAATATTTTTTTTTTACTAAACCAACACTGGATTTTTCCTTTACCAAACCTCTTTCTGTGTTCCAAGTTTCTGACCAAAAGATCACATGGTGAGGTCGCAGCACCACAGGCAAAAAACACATCAAAACTGGCGAAAAGTGCATTTTTTGGTGTTTCGCCACATAGAAACTGCATGTCTGACCAAAACACAACTTGGTAAATCAAGAGATCTACCATACCAGACCATGCATTCCAAATTTTATTGCAAATCTGTTGAACAGTTGCAAAGTTATTAATAGTTAAAATGTGAGGTTTAACATTAAAGTGCTCATCAATTCCTTAATCATAGGGAAGGCCACTGCCGCCCCTAATATATATATATATACATATATTGCTAGACTCCCCTAGTTTCCCTAAAAGGAGAACCCATTAAGTTAATAGGAGTACTCAACACTCTGACAAGGGAGTTATTTGATATTAAACCTTAAGCATTTTAAACTGCAAGCTGAAATAACAGCATTAAAACTAGGCAATCCTCTGGGAACAATGCCCCGAGGCACTTGGGAATGACAAAGTCATACAGGTAGAAAGGAAAACAGTTTCTCAAGTCTCCATTTCATTCTCCGATTCTGCGGTGCATGTGGCCTTCATAGCAGCTCCCATCTTTGCAGTTCATTTCCCAGCATCAAAGGGGTCAGTAAAAATGAAAATCTTACTGGACTCATGCACTGTGCGCAGCTTAGCTGGAAACTGAATGCTGTGGGGGATAGTAAGGTCTTTCAGAATGGTATGGACCACCTCAAATTTCTTATGACAGAATCTGGCAGCATAAGAAATATCTGGAAAGATATTCACGGTGGTTCCATCTACACTCAAGGGCCCAAAGCACTTAGCTAAATTCAGTAGTTTATCTCAGGTCCCAGTACTGTCCAAGACCAGCATTAGGACTCTAGGAAGTTCCCCCCGTGGTTTTGTTCATGGGGAATTTGATATAGCTTCACCATCAGAACATCCAACTTGGGGACCTAAGCCCAAAATTGATCTTTCAGCCAATCCTGCAAAAACAACAGTGTGTGGTCCCCCTTGGAGCCCTCAGACAAGCCCATCAGCTGAACATTGTGACTGCGGATTTGATTCTCAAGGATTTCTAAATGGTTATTGGTGTGTTGCTGCTCCTTGGCTCACAGTACCCATAACCCTCTTGGGTATACCGTCGCTACAGCAACACCGGTACACCAAACCTCCTACAGCGAAACCCCCACAGTGCCTATATCGGCAGCAATGGGAGGGGGGTTCATCAAGACACTTTAGTGTGATGGGGGTAAATATTTAAGTCCACTGTCTGTGTGACATGGAGTTAGATATCTATAGTGGGGGGGTGTATAGTGTGTCGCCATTTTGCTGGTCAGTTCAGGGTCACGTTTTGGTCGGGGGTGTCGATGGGTTCCCAGCCCGGTCGAGAACGTAGATGTATTTGTCATTGCGCTGGTGTCATAGATCCATGCTCTTGCAGGTCTCCCGAATGCCTTTTAATATCCTCCATCTGCCCTTGTACTGTAGCAACAGCAGTTTCCACTGCAGTAAGCCTACCAGTTAAAATATCTAACTTTTGGTTCATAGAGGTAGATGAAATTAGCAGTCATTGCATTTTCTTACCTAGCAATTGTAAAGACTCTTCTGTAGCATCTCCATTGGCATTGCCATGCTGAAGTGAACGAGTGCTTGGGCCTGCCGTCTGTCCCCTTCCTCCATCTTTCCGGCCATCACCAGACTGCTGATCCTTTATTGACTTTCCAATTTTAAACCTCAAAGTGTCTTCTATTGATGCAGATGTATATATATTTATTCTAGTTATTCCAAAAGATGAATTGTCTTAAGTTCAATATCAAGAATCTACAGAGTCGAAGTGCAGTGCGACTTCTCAGCTTGGGCTCCACAGTGGCCCCTCAAGATCATTGCATTATTAGTAATGTAGCCCCATTTCAAGTTGCTTTTTACACATGTTTATTGCAGACCTGCTGAAAAGCTGTAAAACAGTGGCCAACCCAACACATGAGGATTAATGAGCATGACCATTCATCCCTCCCCCACTAAGGTACAGCATGGAGGGGAGTGCGCATGAACACTCTGAAATGGACATTAGCTCCATATACTGTCAGTACCTCACTGTTTCTGAAATTTATTAACTGGTGAATACCCAAGTGCACAGCTACCAAGGAGGGATGCCCCCACCCAGGAGGGGGGCCAAGGAAGGGTAGGTAAACATTCATAATCAATCCCTTTCAAGTGTAGGACTATAATATCCCCAGGGGCCCCATGATCACTCACTGTAGTGCAAGAGGCAGAGTAATAGTGGTGCTGCAGATAAGAGGTTCCGGAAATGAATGTGGGGTCCTTGCTCATGGCATGAAGCAGCCAAGAATTTCAACGTGAATTGCATATTTCCATTTGGTCATTGAGTGAGTGCATACTCTTTTCCCTATGGTATGCCTGATTGACTACAGTCCTCCACATTGTTATGTCTGGTATGGCAGGAGACAGCCAACTCCTTGTTATGGCTTTCTTGTCTAAGGTAAGCAGTGTAACCCCTAGGCGGTGCTATTCTAAGGGCTACTACCCCTGCCTGTATGGCTACGCACAGTTTGAGGGGCCTGAGTTCACTAATAAGGTGCCTCCACCCAGAGAAATGGTATTGGGGTTGCTTGTCTGCTCTGGTACAGCCTTCTGGGAAGCTTTAACCACCCACCAACCCTCCTAGTGGCCCAGTATATAACACAGTAGTGAATTCACAATCAGTAGGAAACAGTAATAATATTTTCACACCCTTCACATTTACCACTAGGGCTGAACTTGCAGCAGCTTCCCTGGAGACCCCCTGGAAAATGAGGTTAGCAATACAGCAGTACAACCTTAATACTGTAACCCAACTAATAATATGCACACTAGCCAGGTTAAGCATAAAACAAGACAATCAGGTTTATTTAGGGGCAGTGAACAAGGAAAGGGCATGAATCTAGGCAAATGACTGGCTGTCTGATTTAGTTCAGTGATTGCATGCACTTTTGTGTCCCAACCTGACAGTCACACAACACTGGGTACCCAGGAAGGTACGTCTGGCTAGCCAGAGGCATGGCCTGGGAGTACCCGGCATTGCAGATGATGTTGGGGCCGTTGATGGAGAGAAAAGCAGTTAACATGCAAAACACCCAGATTATTTTTAATCTGAGCCATTTGGCTCAGTCCTTTGAAATTCAAGAAAGTGAAACAATTAGATGATACCACAAATAATTTCAGCGCTCGTTACAGGGAGCTACCCTGATTTGTACTCATGTTACCAGGAATCTGCTGCAAGGTGGGGAATATGGAGACCTTGTGGTGATGACAGATCAGCATGGGGAAACAGGGCCGACATGACACGCCTCCTCTTCACGGCCTTTCCTCCAGGTGGCCGCAACCTGCGTGTTGTTGCTGTGCAGGGGCTGGATCCCCGAGCTGGTCTCACGCCGTGACAGTCTCTGGTGGTGGAGTAGTGGCCTAGGCCGAAGTGGCAGGGCCCAGGCAGGATGAGCCGATTGCTTCAGGAGCAAGTCTTTGGTCCAAATTGCAAGTTGCATTAACACTTCTTCTTTCTGCCACAGTTCCAGGCTGGAATCAGATAAGTCCAACTTCTGCTAAAGGCAGTTCCCAAGCAGGAGAAAAGTGGCAGGAAGGCAAGTTAGGCCTCTTCCTGCCGATTCCCCTACGCTCTTTCTGGGAGCAGATGCTCAAAAGCTGGAGCTGTTCACACTTCAGCCTCCAACTCTAACTGATCCACTGTCTCTTGGCACACATAGAAACATAGAATTTGATGGCAGATAAGGACTGCTTGGCCTACCCAGTCTGCCCATTTCCATACCTATTGGATAAGATGCAGATCCTAGTTAACCAACAGCCTACTTCTTCCTACCCCCCTACCAGAATTGCCTTATGTCTGTCCCATACATTCTTGAATTCCCCCATTGTTTTTGACCCCACAACATCCTCAGGAAGGCCATTCCATGCGTCCATCACCCTCTCCTTAAATAAATACTTCCTCATGTTGCCCTTCAGCCATCCCCCCCTCTATCTTCAGATTGTGCCCCCTTGTTCTTGCACATCTTTTCTGAAAGATGCTACCCTCCTGGACTGTGTTGATTCCCCTGAGGTACTTGAAAGTTTCTATCATATTCCACCTCACTCCTTTCCTTGAGGGTATACATATTAAGCTCCTTTAGTCTCTCTTCGTATGGCTTCTGGTTCAGACCCTGCACCATTTTAGTTGCCCTCCTCTGGACTGCCTCCATTCTGTCTCTATCCTTGCAGAGATGGGGTCTCCAGAACTATATGCAGTACTCCAGATGGGGTCTCACTTATTTTTTACTGGTGATGCCTCTTCCCCCTGCCCTCCTTACTGTCTTCTCACATTGCTTGCTTACCTTTAGGTCATCTGATATGACTACCCCCAGGTCCCTTTCCATTTTTGTTGTTGTTGTTAGTACCACCCGATTGTGTACTCTTCCCCTGGATTTTTGTTTCCCAGGTGCATTACTTTGCACTTCTTTGCATTGAATCTAAGCTGCCATACTTTTGACTATTCCTCCAACCTTGCCAAGTCCCTTCTCATCCTTTCCACCCCCCCTTGTGCATAAACCCTGTTGCAGATCTTTGTGTCGTCGAAAAGAGGCACACTTTTCCTTCCAGTCCCTCCACAATAACACTTGTAAAGACATTAAAAAAGATCGGACCCAGTACTGAACCCTGCAGTACCCGACTAGTAACCCCACTTTCTTCGGAGTGGACTTTCTTTAGCATTACCCTCTGTGTCCTGTTGTCCAGCCAATTGTTTACCCAGGTTACCACCCTGGGACCCACTCCCAGGCTGGCTACTTTGTTTATTAATCTTTTGTGTGGGACTGTGTCAAATGCTTTGCTAAAGTCTAGGTAGGCCATGCCCACAGCCCCTCCCTGATCTAGTACTTTGGTCACACAGTCAAACAAATCTATTAGATTCGTCTCACATGACCTTATCACTGTGAATCCATGCTGGCTTTGGCCCTGTGCCCTGCTGGCCTCTAGATACTCAACAATTCTTTCTTTCAGAAGTGATTCCATCATTTTCCCTACCACTGAGGTCAAACTAGCAGGTCTGTAGTTTCCTGCCTCTGCTTTACTCCTACATTTGTGAAGGGGAATCACATCCACCCTCTTCCAGTCCTCAGGTACTACACCATCCTCCTATAATTTGTTAAAAAGGGTAGTCAGTGGTGTCACTAGTTCTCCCCTTTGTTCTTTTAGAATTCTGGGGTGAATCCTATCAGGGCCCATTGTTTTGCCCACCTTCAGTTTTAGGAGTTCTTTCAGAACCCTTTCTTCTGTGAATGGACTGGTATCGGCCCCCCAATCCAGAGTGCATCTATTAATTGGATTAGGTACCACTCCATCTCTTCTTTTGCGAATACTGAGCAGAAGTATTCGTTCAGTATCCCTACTTTTTCATTGTCACTCTCTGCCCATCCCACCTCCCATTCATTGTTCTCACCATTCCCCTTTGGTCGTTCTTCGCTGCCTTATGTACCTATAAAAGGTTTTATCCCCCTTCTTAACTGAGTTGGCCATCTTTTCCTCAGTTTGGGCCTTAGCTATTCTGACTGCCTTCTGTTTTAACTGGTACAGTTCTCTGTCCTGCTCCTTCTGTGTTTCCTTATACTTCCTGAATGCTATATTTTTCTCCCTAACCTTCCCTGACACCTCTTTTGAGAACCATAGTGGTTTTTCCCTTTGTTTTGATTTATTTGCTTCACACCAAGGCTTGTTGCCTATGTGATGGCAGTTTTGATATTTCCCCATTGTTCCTCCGCCCCTCTTTCTCGCCCATTTGTTAGTGCTTTTCTGAGACACTTTCCGATTTTGACAAAGTCAGCCCTCCTAAAGTCCAGTACCTTCACTTTTGTATGGCTTGACTCTACAGCTGTGTTTATCATGAACCACACTGTTTGGTGGTCATTTGTTCCCAGATGGCTACCCACTTCCAAATTTGAGATCCTCTCTCCATGCCCATTTGACAGTACCAGGTCTAAGATTGCCCCCCCCCCGAGTAGTTTCCAATGCTAGCTGTTTAAGACGTGCCCCCTGCAGGGCATCGAGAATGACCCTGATTTGGATGAGGCTGCAGAAAAGGTGCTCCAGTTAACATCTGGCATATTCAGGTCTCCCATCAACAATATCTCCCCTTTTTCTGCCATCCTAAGGATGCCTTCTATCATTTTCTTGTCCATTTCCTCCCTCTGAGACAGGGGTATGTATACAACACCTGTGCAGATTGTGGTGCCATTTCCTGTCTCCAGGGTGACCCACAGTGCCTCCTCTCCTCCCTGTTCACCCTTTAGTTCCTTTGCTTTGATCCCTTCCCTTACGTAGAGAGCTACTCCTCCTCCTCCTCTTCTACCCTCCCTGTCCCTTCTGTAGACTGTGTAACCTGGTATGTTAACATCCCAGTCCTGGTTCCTTGTGTACCACATTTCTGTGACTGCCACAATATCCAGGCATCCCTCTTCCATCAAGGCCACTAGTTCAGGAAGCTTGTTACCCAGACTATGGGCATTGGTACTCACTGACCTCCATTTTTTGATCACCTTATCCCTTTTTGCCACATCCCTGTCTTTACTGCCTTTGCCTGTTTCTTCATTTACCCCTGCCCTTCTCCCTATCGACTTCTCTATCTTGGTGTTTACCTCACCAACTACCCTGTTTTTTGGGGGTGGGATTTTCCTGCTCCTTTCCAGTGCCCTTCCCCCTTTGGCTAGTTTAAATGCTTGTGAATGAAGTATTTAAACCTATCACCTAGGATCCTGGTTCCCCTCCTGGACAGATGCAGACCATCGCTTCAGTATAGGCCTGTATCCCTCCAGGTGGGCCCCCAGTCCCCAATGAAGCCAAAACCCGGAACTCTGCACCAGTTTTTCAACCATTGACTGTATCCCATGATTTGGAGCACCCTAGCCTCACCCATGCCATAGACAGGCAGCACCTCCAAGAAGGTTACCATGCATGCTATTTGTCTAAAGGCCCCTCCCCAACTCCACAAACTTCTCCTGCACTGCTCTGATCCCATTCCCAGTCAGATCATTTGTCCCTAGGTGGACAATGATGTCCAGCTCCCTTCCTCGTGTAGCTGCTCCCGCGATCCTTAGGATTCGCTCCCTGTCCCTCCAAGCCATGGCACCAGGCAGGCATCTTACCTCCCTCTCCCCTCCCAACCCAGTTCTACCCCCTTAACAATTGAGTCCCCCACCAGGGGTTGTTTCCTTCCCCTGAGGGGTCCCATGCCACCCTACTGTGGGTCTCCTTTGTGGAGGTTCCCAGCATCCTCCTTGGTCTCCACTGCGGATGCCTCCATATAGGAACCAAGTTCTGCCAGAATGGCATACAAATTGTGGAGAGGTACAACTAGAGGGATGTGCCTTTGTTCCTCCACCCTCACCCTCCCTGAGCCCACTGTGGTCCAACCGCTCCTCTTTCTTGGTAACCTTTGAGGCAGTGGCGTCGGCCCTGGTGGTCCCCTGGGTGGGAGAGGTGGTCCCCCAAATCCTGGTCAACTCAGCCTGGAGATGAGCAACCTACCCCCCTCAGCTCAGAGAGGTGCCTGCAGATGGGACAACACTGCATCATCCAGGACGTCTCCCAGAAGACTGCAGCTCCACAGCCACTGCACTGCACCACTCCCATCATGTCTTATTTGTGGCCCTTCTGCTGTTGTTTTGTATGCTTACTCTTTCCTCTCTCCATTTAATTTTTTTTTCTCCTTACTTTCCTACTGCTTCCGTGCCTTCACAGCTCTTGCCATTCCTGTTCTGGGACAGGAAGTTCCTGTATTCCTCAGAAGTCTCCTTCTTACTTGTTCAGTCAGAGACAGATCTCCAGCAGCTAGGGGGTGAGGGAGAGCTATTCCTTTCCTTCTGGGATGGTAAGTCTTTTGTGCCTCTGTGATCACTCCCTTCCTGCTCCCAAACAGGAAGTTCCTGTTGACAGTCAAATCCAGCGCTCTCTGCCAAAAGCTAACTAGGGAAGTTTTAAATACAGACACCTGGCTTTCTGTTGCCTAAGCCACACACCCTAATTTACAGCTCTTCTCTCCACTTAGCTAACAGCACAGATGACAATTCCCTTCCCCCAACTCAGACAAACACACCAACCCATTTTTTTTTACCCTAATTGAAGGTCCCAGAAGTAGAGTTCTAGTTCTTTAGTCCCAGTTAGAGATGCAGTGAAATTAAATTCCGGCAGCGAAGCGAACGCAAAGTGACAACTTTGCATTATCATGGCGCTACGTGAAGTGGCCATTGGAAAGTGCTCACTTTGCTTTGTTATTATGACTTTGCATTGTTATTCCACCTTAACGCGAAGTAAGATGGAATGACAAATAGAAATTACGTTCTTACCATAATTATGATCTTTCTGTGTATCTTCACCATTCATCACAGATGGGTACTGGCCGGAGATCGGGACCCCGCAGGAGCCTTTTTTTTAAAGGATATGGAGCCGACGCAATATCGGCGCCTCTACGAGGCCGACATACTACGGTGGCGCCGAGATTGCGGGCCATGAGTTGCACGACTCTGGCCTGCCTACCAGTTCTGAGGTTGCCGGAGAGGCAGAGGAAGGATGGAGGGTGGGACAAGAGAGTCCAAGGGACAGAAAAAGGAAGAGAAACTGAACTAAAAGGAGAAATAATGACTGAGAGGACAGCATGGAAGAAGTAAAAACTAAGGGGATTGGGTAGGGGCCCCAATCTCTGGAAAAGGAAGAAGGGAGGGAGGGGGGAGAGAGAATTTAGGAGAGAGTGAGAGGTGACAAGAATCCAGGACCCCTGTCCATCACCAGAGTGTACAGGAACTGCAAGGAGTGGCAGAGCTCACCTGCCAAAATTCAAGGCACAGAATAACTGGCAAACCCCAAAAGCAGAGTTGGTTATTCTGGAGAAGGACAGGGTACAGGGAGTCAGTACACTCTCTGTAAAGACATTTGGTGAAAAAAAGGGGATTTTCCTTTTTTTTTTTTTTTAAAGGAAGGATAACAGAAGGAGGACAACCACCAGTTCTCACCCTGTAGGGGTGTAGATAATTAGTAGAGAGGAAGTGCCACTTGAACAGTACCCTTTGGGAGAAATTTACCCCCCTGTGTGTCCAACTTTGCCGCTCAAGAGGGAGGCACAGAGGAGGAGGATCCAGAGACTGGAGCCTCCTAGGGATGGTGGTGGGATTAGATGAATGGTGAAGATACACAGAAAGATCATAATTACAGTAAGAGCGTAATTTCTATATATTATCTGTGTCAATTTCACCATTCATCACAGATGGTGATACCAAGTACCCCAGGAAGGTAGATTATGCACCCTAAGGAACAAAGTCCCTTAGCCCTCAGTGGGTGACACACTAAGGGGGGTAACCTTCTGGGCCTGGAGAGGCCCGAGAGTGGGAAGAGTGAATCGGTGTCCCCCCCGGAGGGAGAAGGAATTTGCCCCAACAAACGCTGTCTCGCCCTACGGGAAAAGAGATAGGTTCCCTGGTGAGCGGAGCAAATCACCCTATGCCGGGCCAAGGGTGACAACCATGAAAGGCGAAGCCATGCCGATCTCCTGGTGCAGATCGCTGTCCCTACTACCCTGGTAGCTACCTCATTGGCATCGTAAGATGCCCTTGCTTGGTGCCTTGCTAGCTCCAGGCCACGAGCAGAGAGAGCGATGGCTTGCCTGGTTTGCTCGAGTCAGGCAAAGCAGCTAGGATCTGACCCAGTGCTGACCACAAGAACCTGTTGTAGGCTGCATAGTGGGCCTGATGAGCGGAGATGGAGAGAAGCAACCGTGCCAAGTAGAAAGTCCTCCTCCCCCAGAAATCAAAATCCGAAGAGTCCTGATCTGGGGGCCGGTCACAGTGGAGGGCGCGAAGCCCATCAGGAGTGTCCAGGTGCATCAATCCAGACTGTGGATGAGGCATAGAACCTGGAGACTCTAGGGGAGTGCAATACCTCTGGCTGAGGTCCCTAGGGGCAGGAACTCTGGAGAAGGGCCTCTGCCAGAAACGCATGGACGCCTCCTGAAAGGGAGCAGGCCAGGGCAGCACCACAAGGGTGGCTGCACCGAAATTGCCTAGAAAGACATGCACCGCATGCTCAGGATTGCTCATGGAGAGGGGAGAGAGGTGAAGGTCCTCCAGCATCCTCACGAGGAAACGCTGATACTCAGAGAGATCAGCGGCAGGAGAGATATGGACAGACGGTTCCTCTCTCCCTGAAGAGGGGGATGAGGAGCTGGAGGTCACAATGCGTTCAGAGAGTGGCTGCTCGGGGGAAGGTTGAAAAACCTGGCTGTCCATGGCCCTAACGTAGGCAGGGAACCGAGCAGCCACTGCTCTGAACTGTTCCCAGGTGAGAGGACCGCTAGGGCCAAGAATACCTGGGAACGTTGGAGAAGTCGGCAGAGGGGAAGGGACAGAGCCAAGAGAGGAAGTCGGCTGACCTCTGCCAGGGCCAGGGAGTGGACCACGGACCCCCGTGAAGGGTGTCCTGGAAGACTCCGCAGCTGACAGCTGTACAACCACGTTGGTACTGCCTAGGCTGCGCCCAGAAGAATCCCCCAAGTGAGGTGACCGGGGCCGGATAGATCCAGAATGATGGTCCCCTGCCTCCAAAGAATGGGACCCCCTCAAGGAACCAGAAGGGGACGGGTGGAGGTCCATGCTACGGCTTTGTCCAGGGCCTAGGTGGGTCCCAGAGAAAGGTCGACGCACCGACCCCACACCCCTCGACCCCTCGGAGTCCGAGAGAGTCCTAGTCCTCGAAAGGGCCAGCCTAGGAAGCTGACAGCTCTGGGCCACCCCCGACGGGGAGACCCAGGGAGCAGCACCCTTCCCTCCTGTGGGCTTCCCAATAGGCCCCAAAGTTGGGCGATCGAGACACACCACCGGAGGGGGTACCACCATCGAGGGGTCAAGGAACCCCCCAAGGCCAGGTTGCATGGCAATGGTGGCATGCACCACAGCCTGCTGGTCAGTACCACTGACCCTAACCTTGGAGGGAACCAGAAGCACCTCAGAAGGGGGCTGACTGAGACCTGTCATGGAGACCACCGGCTCGTCCTCCTCTGCAGGCAACACCGAAAGGTGTGACTGCCTGCTCGACTCTGAGCCCGACTCCGACTCCGAAGAAGTAGAGTCTGAGGCCCTAAGCCAGACGGCAGGAGGGCGAGGGAGGGCGACCTTACCAAGAGGCCCAGAAGTCCGAGCAGTGGCCAAGGCGGCACCTGCACCCTCCACAGCCCCGCAAGTGGTGCTGGCAGAAGGCAGCAGGGCAGCACGGGCCAAAGGTCCTGAAGTAGGGTCAGCAGTGGCACTGTCAAGTCCACCGGCACCAGGGGTGGTACCGGGAACAGAGACAGCGCCGACAGAAGCCCTAGCAACCGCCTCAGCGCTGATGATGCTGCTGGATCCCTCGGCGCTGTGAGCGGCACCGAAGACTGAAGTGGCTCCGACGACTCCAAAGGCGGGCTCGGCACCGAACACAACGCCGCCAGGCCCCTTGGCGCCGCAAGTGGCACCGAAGACCGAAGCTGTGCCGACGACTCTGAGGGCGGACTCGGCACCAAACACGGCACCGTCAGGCCCCTCGGCACTGCGAGCAGCACCGAGAGCACCAACGGCGCCAAGAACGGCACCGATGGATGACTCCAAAGGCCCCAAGGCGCTGTGCTCAACCTCGGTGCCAAGGACGGCGCCGAGGCGAGACATGGTGAAAGGTGATGCTGATTCCAGGGTCACGGCACCGTGAGCGAGGTTGGCACCGCGAACAGTGCCGACAGGACCCACAGCACCGCGAACGGCACCGACAGTGCCAACGGCACTGAGCGACGGCGTCAAGGACGGCATCGACCCAGGCCTTCTGGACCTCGGGAGCGACACCGTGGGAGCCTTCACCCCCGAAGGGGTGATTGCCATAGCTGCGCCTCCCGCCCACTCCTGGAAGGAAGCGGGACAGGCCTCCTGCACCGCGGAAGGAGTCTCGGCCGAGACTAGGCTACGAAGGGCCGAGGATCCCTCCTCCTCGGTCCATATAGAACCGGGAGGGAACCTGGAGGAAAGGCCGAGAGAGCGCGGCTTGACCCGACGAGTGCGAGACCTACCCCCGAAAGTCGGCAGAGCTCGCCCTACTTTAAACGCGTTCTGTTCGAGGACGCGGCGGTCCATGGAGAAGCAGGCATCACACAAATCCATGTCATGAAGTGGGCCAAGACACGAGAGACACCGGTCATGCTGGTCGGTAACGGAGTACTTGCGGCCGCACGGGCACCGACGCATAGGGGGCCGCCCCACCTTAGAAAATTTCTTGCCCTCCAACCACAACATGACCTGCAGAAAAAAACACCAAAAATAGACTCGACGTCGATATACTTTAAAATAAAAGGAAAGATCTTACCGGCGACGTCGAGTGGAGGCAGAACCCAGAACTAGCAGACCGACGGACTGACTGACACACAATTTGAAGGCTAAGCCTAATAACTGACAAAAAATCTCTTCACAGGCTTCTCACGAGGTGACCTCGATGGCGGGAGATGAAGAACTGGTAGGCAGGCGGAGTTGACACAGCTTAACGGCTAATCCTCGAGCGCCACATAGTACATCGGCCTCGAGGGCGGCGCCGATGCTGAGTCGGCTCCGCCTATCCTTTAAAAAAAAAAAAAAGGCTCCTGTGGGGTCCTGATCTCCGGCCAGTACCCATCTGTGATGAATGGTGAAGATTGACACAGATAAGATCAATATAGGCAGCCCCCCATACATCACATGGCTTACAGTACTGTAAGTCACATGCTTTAGTCAGACATGAAAGAAGTGAGTCATACAAGCAGATACTTTCACTTTCTCCTTTTCAGAGGTAGAGAGAGGAAACATTTTGTGTAGGAGAGGAGAGTTTTTGGTAACAAGTTTCTTTCTTGAGCAAATTCCAAAAACCCAAAAGCTTTTTTAAAAGCTAATTCTTCTGTTTTTTGTACTGTTTTGTCAGTTCTTTTTGGTGACCAATTTTGTTTGATAAATTTTGTTTTGCGTGTGTGTGCGTGTGTGTGCGTGCGTGTGTGTGTGTGTGTGTGTGTGTCTGTGTGTGTGCCTATGTCATGTGAGTGTGTGTGAAGTCGCTCGTCGTGTCGGAGAGGAAAGGAGTTTTTTTTGTGTGATGGACCAGGGACAGTATGTGGCCGTGGCTGGAGGGAAGTGCACACACATGGGGGTCATAGCTGGGTGGCATTGGACTGCTCCAGACTCTTTGGTCCTGCCTCCCCCCTCCAGAAGCAGCAGCACCACCAATGCCACCGCCATGTCCACCAAGTCCACCACCACCACCACCAGTAACAGCTATAGGAGCTCTAGCAGCAGCACCTCCAAAGCAGCAATGGCTAAAGTATTGAAGTGCATGGTGCATCACCACCGCACCTTTACACATAATGAAGCCCCCATAGCATCCACCATATTTCCAGGTTGCTGACTTTTCTTTATTAAAATAAAGTATGTTGCAGCACAAGAAAAATGCTGCAACATACTTAAAAGGCTTAACTGAAGGGTAAGCCTTGCAGGGGGCAGGAGCTCCTGTTGACTGCTTCTCTTTAAATATATACATACACGTACAGACATACATGCTCCTTATTGCTCTGTTATTATAATCCAGTGCCTCAGTAATGTTTACTTTCTGTTGTGGAGTGGTTGTGGAAAAGCAGGTGTGAGCAGTGCAAGTATGATGTGTTAAATTGCATGTGTGTAGTCAGTGTTGTTTCGTGTGTGTGTGTGTGTGTGTGTGTGTGTGTGTGTGTGTGTGTGTTGACATCAGACATTGCCCAGCTTCTTGCAAACATATATATGCTGACTCATTGCAGTGTTTACGGTATAAAGAATAGAGATAAGAATATATATTGTATATTTGATTGTCACCATCATCAGCGGACTAAGTGATATGATATTTTTTCAGAGCTGTCTGGTCAGAGTGCACCTTAGTCACGTACCGCACACATGACTTTTAGGAGAGCATGTGTCTTTTGTGCTATGATCTCCGCAAAGTCATGTGTGCACAGTGAGTGACTGAGGTGCACAGTGGCCAATACCTCTGAAAAAATATCATATCACTTACTCCACTGGTGCTGATGGTACAAATAAAATATATGTCATATATTCTTCCTTATCCTTATTCTTTACATACTGCAACAAGTCACACCATATATTTGTTTGTACGAAGCTGGACAATGTCTGCACACACAGGAAAGAACACTGATGGCACACATGCAGTTTAGCACAACATACTTGCATTGCTCAGTCCTGCTTTTTGCAAAACACTTCATAAGTCCCAACACAAAGCAAACATTACTGAGGCTCCAGAAATATTTATTTTTTGAAATAGACATTAAAGCAGCATGCAACAATCTGGTGAAAATGTTGACCTATACTTTCTTATGCTATTTTACATTGCCACTTTACTTACCTCCTGAGTTGTATGATACCATTCTTTCCAGTATTTGGGTCTGCTTTAGTACTTTTTTTCATGTCTGAAATAATAAAAGGAGCACTACTTTTAATATGGTGCGGACCAGGTCTTCATCAGTATTTTCCGCTGTTTTTCTCCATCAGTTGTTTATATATTACTTCTTTTATAAAGTTAACAATTATGGAGCAGGCACTGTTTTATAACCTCACAGAACAATATTTGTTCAAAAACAGTTGCAAATAGTGATGAAAACCTGGTCAGAGCCTTATTAAAAGGTTGCGCCTTTTATTTTTTCAGACATGAGAAAAAGTACTAAAGCAGACACAAATTGAGAAAAGAAGGGTATCATACAAGTCAGGAGGTAACTAGTGGCTGGCAATCTAAAATAGCATAAAAAGGTATAGGTCAAAATTTTTACCACATTGTTGCACTGCTGCTATAATTTATAATTTAATTATGACATTATGTGCTCACAATCACAACACACAAAATGCAACTGTCTTGTGTCCAGAAAATTCCCAAGTGCTGATGAAGTGAAATGGGAGCAGTACACCACATGCAAAGTCCCCCAGAATTTATTGTGCAGTCACTCATGCATGCAGTGGTCACACAGAGTCCCCAGAATTTGTCTGCATCCCCAAAATGCAACTGTCTTGTGTCCAGAGAAGTAACATACTGTGATGATGATATCATGACCATGATGCACAGTGTCTTGCTAAACCATGTAAAGAAGGGATAACATGACATGAATCCATTCAGTGTTCCATCAGAAATGATGACCGTGACGGAGAACTGTTGCTGGTCCAAAGTGTGCTGTGATTCCTGTGAATGTATGCAAGTCAATCGCCTCAACCGGATGGAAGGGTGCCCTTTGTGTGTACACTAATAGTAGCCTTGGTGAGTTTATATATGTGTATATGTGTATATGTGTATATGTGTATATATATATGTATATATATATTATATATAATATATATAATATATATATATTATATATATTATATATATATATATATATATATATTTTCTAGGGGTTGACATATATATACATGCACTCATTGCATTTGTTTTGAATCACAGGTCACATACTGTTGGTATGCACATTGCAGTGCTTGATGAGACATTATGGTGTTGAAATTGGAAATGGAATACTCTCAAGTCAATGAAGGTAAGTATTTTTTGGGGGAGGTAGCAAATTTGCAAGTAGGTCTCATTAATGGTTTATTATTTGGTTGCTTCTTCACAGATTTCATCTGCATCCTTCTCCAGTCTGGTAATGAATGGTCATGGGCATTGATTAAAATGACTTCTGCTTATTGCATGTCTGCCCCAGCCCGGGGCATGATGTTGAAGAAGTTCTTTGGATAAGGCAACTATGACACAACAAAGCATTTGAAGTTTCCTAAAAAAAAAAGAAATGAAGGACCTATTACAACTTGATTGCAGCAGAAAGGCATTATGTTTAAGCTGTGGCTGTTCCACCATGGGTATCTGGATTAACACGGATAGCAAGCTGTCCCACTGCAATCATCAGATCACAATTTAATTTAGTACCAGGCTATGTAACAAATACACTGTGTCACTGTCCCTGCATCTCAACTCAAGTTACATTTTAAAACCACATCTTGTAAAGTAACACAACCTGGGTCCAACTTTTTCAACACTGTCATGGCTGCACAGCTGCAAATTTGGAATACACTGCATGATATCTGTTGCAGAAATATTTTGTGATGTACATGTCACCTAGTTTATGATTCATCAGTCAGATTTGTTGCACTCTTATGAAACAAAAAGGGACAGATGCAATAAAATTGATATACTTACCAGTATGGATTGGAAATGGATATCCCATAGCTTCCTGTAGACAGTACTGCTGCTGCCATTGATACAGACCTTCAGTAAAGGAAAGTCATTTGCTGTTAACCTGCAAAAAAACAAATAAGTTGACTGTATGTGTTTGACCATTGCAGCTCAAAAAAGCAACACAAAAGAAAACACACAGCTAAAGGAAGTTGAATAGCATGAAAAACATTAGTACACATGCTCACTTTATAGTTTTAATAGTAAGAAGCCTTGTGCCTGTGGCTGATGGATGTGGTCTCCTGTCCAACTCCCTGTGCCTTGGCATGGTCAATGTAATGGAAAAACATTGTCACAATGGCACTGGTGGTGGCAGTGGCAAACAGTGGTCATATGGCGGTGGTAGTCTGGGGGGGTCACACGGTCACATTCCCTATGGTGGCAGTGGTGAACAGATGTTTTATAGTGGTGGTAGTCCGGGGGGACACTTGGTCACATTTCCTATGGTGGCAGTGGTGAACAGCGGTCTTATGGTGGTGGTAGTCTGGGGGGACACACGGTCACATTCCCTATGGTGGCAGTGGTGAACAGCAGTCTTATGGTGGTGGTAGTCCAGGGGCACACCTGGTCACATTCCCTAAGATGGTAGTGGTGAACAGTGGTCTTATGGTGGTGGTAGTCTGCGGGGGGGGCACATGGTCACTTTCCCTATGGTGGTAGAGGCAAACAGCGGTCTTATGGTGGTGGTAGTCAGGATATACTGTGCTCTGTGTTATAAATGTGACATGACATATGGAATTTGAGTCACTATGAATGGGACAGTGATTTAACTTTATGAAAAAGAAGGCATGTATCATACAAGACATGTGACAGCCTTTTAACCACTTAAGTTAAAACCTGACAACATTAACCTCATCATCATTCTCATATAGAAAGCTGCCCTTGCAGTCTTCTATGTCTGAATTCTGACCATGGGGAAATTCTTTCTCCACTATATTATCATCTACGTAAGTGGTAGGCTGCTTCATGCTGTCACTGCCACCAGGATGGTCCCTTTCTTCAACATCAGCAAAACCATGAGTATGCCAGGGTATGAATACTGAGGTTGCAGTCTGAGCTGGTATGTGCCTCTCATTCATTTTTATGAATGTCAGCAAACTGGCATTTGCAGGAGAGAGGTTTGTATGATGATCCCGAGCTATTGCACCTGCTGAGCTGAATACCCTCTCGACACTCACACTGTAGGGTGGGCATGTCAGGTACTTCAGTGCCACAGTGGTCAGCTCTGGCCATTCACTGACCTTTCCACTCCAGTATAAAAGGGGATCATCAGTGATTGACAGATGCCTGTTTTCAGACACATATGACTCAACCATTCGCTGTGCTGTTCTAAGTCCAGTGGTTGATGCATCATCTGCCTCTCCGGAATCATTTATGTAACAAAATCCTCACTTGGGACAAAGCCTCCCAAAGTGTGTTAATGCCAGCCACTTTTGATGACAGACCACCTGGAACTGCAGTCCCCTTCCCCTTACAGGATATGCTTGATACTACTCCTCCAGGTTCACCTTCAGCCTGATTATGCTGCTCAGGTTTCCTGACCTTGGCATGTGACATCTGTGCCCCATGAATCAAGTGCACCAGTTGCTCACTGACAGTTTTTACCTGTTTAGGCCCGCCCTCCAGAACTGAGGCAATTCCACGTTTGTATCGTGGGTCCAGCATTGTTGCTATTGAAAAGTTGTCACTACGCTCAAGATGTGGCAATTCTGGGTGAATACTGTCAGCATGTGTTTCAGCAACACCTTGCTAGCACTGTCTCCGGCAACATCAGGGCTATGCTGTACATTCACCAATGTCTGCCTCAGCACCTGCAGCAGTGGAATTGATTGGCTAATGGAGGCACACTCACCACTCACTGCCTGTGTGACATGTTCAAAAGACCTCAAGATAGTTATTATAGAGTCCATGAGGAGCCACTGTTCAGTTGTGATAGACATGGAGGCCCTGGAACTGTCACAGCTAGTGTGCATGACAAGATATTCAGAGATGGCTTTGTGCTGTTCATACAACCTCTCTGCCATGTATAAAGTGGAGTTCCACTGGGTGACAACTTCCAGCTTCAAGCAGTGCTGCAGGAGGCTGTTTTGGATCTGCAACTGTCAAAGCTGGTCATGGGCCTTTGCAGAGCATGAAAAGTAAGAACAGATATGGCGTGCAACTGTCAGAATTTTCTTTATATCAGGGTGCTGCAGAAACCCTGCACCACAAGATTTAAACAGTGGGCCATGCATGGAACCCGAAAAAAGCCACCATTCATGATGCATTTCACCACATTTGACCCATTGTCACTTGCAATGAACCCAGTTCTCAGGAACAGGGGGTTCAGCCACTTGTCAATTTCTGTCAGTGCCACGTCCAACATGTTATCACCAGTGTGTGAACAGGTCACATTGTGTATAGCAATTGTTACATGCTGTCGAATTCCTGGAAGATTGCTACCACGACACTCCACCTTTCTACACTGATTCACACTACCAACAGCACAAACAAACCCTGGCACCTGCACCCAGTGTGCAGTTATACACAAATATGAACTCCCTGATGTTTTGCCACTTGTCCACATATCTATACTTAAGGAGGAATGTTGAAGGGCATGTCTTACTGAGTTGGACACAGTACGGTATAACTCTGGGACAGCATGGGTTGAAAAGTATGTCCTGGATGGGACTTTCCATTTCGGACAGGCATGTGCAGCAAACCGCAGGAACCCAGAATTCTCCACAAAGGAGAAGGGCAAAAGATCAATTGCCAGCATTTCAGCTAAAGCAGCATTAAGTTCACGTGACACTGTATGATTGGGTGGGTAGTTCAGCTTATGTGCAAAAACACTATGTAACATGGGCTGACTTAAATGTTTTACACGGGGTGTGATTACAAATGGTTCTGCTCTGCGAATCACAGATTGTTGTGGAGTGTGGACGTGTGATGAAGACGGTTGCACAGGTGATGACAAACCCAGAAATGCAGTTATTTTCCCAGATTTACCAACAGGGGTTGATGTACCACTTCCACCGGACATACTGCATTGACCACCACCACCAAAACTGCTACTCTCACCACCACTGGACAAGACTTCAAAATCATTCTGTTCTTCCACCTCATCATGCCTGTAGTAATCCCCTGCTGTCATTTCATCACTACTGCACACATTTAATTTTCTACTTGATGCTACAGCCATGGAAGGGGATAACATGCTCGTTATGATTGATGACGAGGGTGAACTCCCCACTGTGGTACAGGTATTAGCTGCCATCTTGTGCTGGGTCCACAGTGCCATGTGCCTATTCTTAAGATGTGTATGCTTTCTCGCTGTGCCCAGATTGCTCCCCTTTTTACCTCGACTCACACACACCTGGCAAACTTGGCAGATTGCAACTGACTCATCATTTGCATCTTCCACAAAAAAATCCCTAACAAGGGATTTTAATGTTTTAGTTTTAGCATGTCCCGCCGATGCTGCTTATGGACTCTGTTTTTTTTAAGCCATGAAGTGGGGGGTGTGCTACATGATTTTTCAGGCAGCACACACTTGGACTGCAACTGACCACCATGACTACCTATCATTATTACTGGGTCACCATCATCAACTGAAACTGGTAAATCACAACTTTTTATGGGGGGGGAATGCAAACAGGCCCAGACACAGCCACCTTGAGTTTCTTTTTCTCCATTTCCCAATAGGGGTCACTGACATCATCATCATATTCATCAACATCATCCACATCTTCTGCTTGGATGCTGGCATATGGACTGCATGTTGCAACCACAGCAACATCATCATCATCAGCTCCACCATCACACAAAATGTTTTCACCACGCTGTGAATCACTGCATGGCAAATGCATGACCTGAACCACTGTGGAAGAAATGTTACTTTGTTTGCTAGCATTGACATGATGATCAGAATCATCATGTTCAGTTACTGGGATGTTACTGGGGAGTATGACATCATCTACACTGCCACTCACTCGCGCTGTTTCACACTCCACTATATTTTTGGACATGGTACACTGGTCAGAAGTGGAACTTGAGGCAGCAATACTCATACCACCACCAGCAACTGCACTTACACCACTGACTAGGACAACATCATCTTCTCCAACTATGAGTGAAGCTACTGATTGCGCTGTAAAAAACATTGAAGGAAAAATACCTTTCCTCACATCAGCAATGCACTTCTGTTACTGCGTACTACTACCACTCCCACAGACAATCTTAACACTGGCAGCAGTACCATGGCAAGAAACAGCTTTGCTTGCACGTCTCTTTGCGAGCATTTTGGGGGATCAACAGGAATATTCTAAACAAAGTTAGATTTTGGAACATTCATTCTGAGTGGGGGCTGGGATGGGGTGACTCTGGATGTGAAGCCAATAAAACAACTGTGGCTTCAACAACAGATACAGACGCAAAGTCACAATAAGTTCAACAACACCTTAACTAACCAGTGGTGTTCTCAAGTCACAAACAACCCAATCTGGAAAATAATACCTTTTGCCGGTGGGGGGGGCACTGACTGCAGATTACAGCAGTGCAAAACTAAGAAAAGATACCACAATGACAGTACAAAATCATACAGCTGCTTTGGATAGCAGGTTCACACTGCTGCGCCTGCAATTACACTGTGGCACAATAAAAGGTGTATTATTTGATGTCACATCATGCACTACACACACACACACACACACACACACAATTTGTCTACAAGTAATGCATAGCAATTTAAAACTTCAGTAATGTACAATATATTTTAAACAACCTCACTGCTGCACCAGGTCCAGACCACAACACACACAATCAGCAAAAAAAATGTCAACAATTACTGAAAATGTTACTGTATGTACATTGACACAGTCAGTTATACAAGAAAAATATAACAAAAAAACAAAGAACTCCCTATTTCTCTTACTTAAATCTACCTACACCAGATACGCCCCTCCTCCAAAGCACACTTCCACTGTTTCTCAGTACACAGACTGAATGTTTATTTATTTTAGTTTTTGTTAACTGAGTAGGTGCACTAGCCATAAAATTACTATTTTCAGGCACGACCCGGGACATGAACTTTCAAAATCCACACACAAACAATAAACGCGTGATGATGTGAGCACAGGAGGGTTTCTTACAATCAATGAACTAAAGTTTCAGCAAAAAAAAATTACTCAAAAAGGCTTTTTTAACAGCTTTTAGAAGGTTTGAATCACAGAGAACTCTCAGAGCAGACCGTCTCCTAGAGCTTCCTACACACACTACCCCGAACTGAGGCTATGCAGAACAATCTAGAGCCCATGTGACCTGGAATCCCATGAACCACTACAAAATTCACCTATGAAGCTTAAAAACAAGGCAAAGTGAAGTGAAGTACATTGTTTTCAATGTACTTTGCCTTAACATTTGGTGGAGTAGTGGTTTGGGAAGGCAGAGTAACGCAAAGTCATTGTCTTCAATGGACTTCGCGTTACCCATTATAACGTGAAGTACTCCGCTTCATGTTGCAGAGCACTCCGCGAATTCGCCTTCACTCCGTGAATCACTCCGCGGAGCGAATTGAGGACACTTCACCCATCTCTAGTCCCAGTAGAAGAGTTCTAGCAGCTGCCTCCTTCCTCTTGCTGCAGGGCATTTCCCTTGTCAATCCAAAGAATCGGTTGGCTGAAGGAGCTGTCAGTCACAGTAAGAGCTCCCCCTCCAGGTCCATTTAGGCGCCAACTGAAGAAAATTACAAAACTACAGAATTTCCTTCCCACAGGGCACTGGGTCTGGATCCATTTTAGGTCCCCAGTAGTTCTGTTTGTCCAATTACTGGAAGTTCCAGACCTAACATGGTGGCTTCCATCCAAATGATCAAGCTACAATTAAAGCAGATTAGACAAACATCTCTATCTCAAATATAACAACAGAAAAGTAGTAAATAAACACAGTTTCTACATAAGCCCCCTCTGTGAAAATAGCGACTGCAGAATGGAGCAAAATAACACACTGTCTGGCCGGTCGCAAGCCCTAAATCACTTGGACCTAGCACAGACCAATTTATAAACAAGGATTAACTAGTCTCTGAAAGGGACAGGTGCGGAAGCTTAATATGGCAATCTCACACAAATACACAGACTCACACTAAGACAGGACACCAGCCTGACAGTGGGCATTAGGGGCCCAGGAAGACATTATAGTAAACCCCCAAATTGGAGGGGGGGTTACAGCAGTATTCCCAGAAGATGTTATGAATTTGTGTCTCTGGGTCCTCTGGGTAGTTCCAGTAGGATGTAAAGGGAGGAGGTAATGGAGATGCCCCTGGCAAACACCTCCTGTATTTCCATGTCTGGTGATGAAATGAAAGGCTGCAGATGAGGACAGGACCACATCACATTTCTGTGTGTTGGGCCCGTGCCTTCCCACAGCCCCTCCAACATCCCAAGCATTGGGCAGGTAAGAAATGGGCTGTTATTATGGGAGTACAAAAGAATCTGATGAGTTGTTTCCAGGCGTATTCCCTCCACTGGTGGAACTAGTGACCCTAGCTGATGCCTGGCATGCCTGGAATGGATCTCCTGTTCTATGGGGAGCTTGATTTCCTCAGCCCACTTTACGGCAATGTCCAAGTTGTCATGCCCTGAAGAGGCCTGCAATGCTTGACAGAGTTGTGAAATAATGTGTGGGGTTTCTCCTGTTTTAAGTAAAGTAATGCAGTAGATGGGGGGGATTATCTGTCCAGTGAATGAGCACCAAGTGGGAGAGTTGTAATTTTGTGCTGCAGCTGTAAGCATCTGTGGAACTCACAACTGTTTAAGTGATGTTGTGCTGATATTTCTTGAAAAGAATGTATGCCTGGACCCTGAAAAAAATTGGTAAATATATTGAAGGGAGTGTCTTTCCCAGGTGGAGAAACTGTGGTCCATCAAATGGGCAGGAAAGCCTTCTAATTGTGCTTTTGGGCAGAGCAAGGAAAGAAAAGGGGCAAGGTGTAGGGAGTTTCATATAGAATACTAGACCTTTACTTGGTGCTGTAGCCAGGGAGTTAGGGTACGTTTCATTTTTACATGTGCCATGCGATAATACATGCATTACACAGAAAGAACATGGGGAAACACGTCTCTTTTAATCGCAAGCCACACAGTGTGGCTACCCCAGAGGTGGCAATAAAGTAAGAAGCACATATGTTTAGCCCAATAATAACCACAGAGGTTGGGGAGGGCCAAACTGCCTTTTGTTTTGGGCAGGAAGAGTTTCAATACTTTAATACGTGGTTTATGACCTGCCCAGATAAATCTCATGAGTACTCCGTTCCATTCTCTCCAGCTACTCTCGGGAAGCACTAGTGGAACATTTAGGAAAAGATAGCATGCTCTGGGTAAAGTAACCACATGAATCACCTCAACCCACCTGGAAAGGGAGAGCAGCAGAGCCCACCATCTCTGGAGATCATTAATCTTTGCTTGTGTGAATGGGACATAGTTGTCCTGGCAAGCAGAGGTTTGACTGTGTGCCACACGTATTCCCAAATATTTCAGTTTCTGTAAATCCCATCTGAATGGGTGTGCATCATATACAGCAGGTGGTGGGCTAAAGTTAAAGCTCAGAGTTTCTGTTTTAGTGGCATTTAGTCGGTAGTCTGATACCTCCTCAAATCACAGCAACAAATCAAAGACCTGTGGGAGAGCAGCCTCAGTTTTGTTGAGATACAGCAGCCCAGCATAAAGCACTATACAGTGCTCCTCCCCTTCTACCTGTACTCCCTAGAAGGTGGTAACCACCCCTATAGCCTGTGCCAAAGGCTTAATGTATATAGTGAACAGCAGGGGAGACATGGGGCAGCCTTGACGTGTTCCTCGATGGAGTTGGAAGTCTGAGGAATAATGTCAACTGCCTTTTACACAGGCCTTAGGGGAGTGATATAATCTTTGCAAGAGTTCAGTGAAAAACATCAGGAGCCTCTGCCACCCTAGTATGGAGTATAGGAACTGCCAGACCCAGTCAAAGGCTTTTTCTGTGTGAAGACAGCAGAAGGGATGGGATCTCTGAGTGCTGCATCTGATGGATGAAATGTAGGGTGCAGCGAATGATGTCTGTTGTAGTGCACATGTGTACAAAACCTGTTTGGTCTCTATGTATAAAGGTAAGAAGTCTATCTAACCATTTCACTATTATGGACATAAATAATTTAGTGCTGAGCATCAAGATGGGGCGATAAGATTGGCAGTGTGGAGTGTTTTTGTCAGGCTTGGAGATAACTGTTATTGCTGTATGCAACCAGGAGGGTGGAAGGTCACCGTCCTGCAGCACCTTGTTATAAGCAGATAGCAGGGGTGCTGTGGTTAGCTTTCTGATAAGTTTACAGAATTCTGCTCCATAGCCACCAGCTCTGGAGCCATCATAATTTTAGATGTTTGGATCACAAGATCCAGCTCTTCCTGAGTAATGGGAGTTATGACACACTCGTCTGCATCCTCAGGTAGCTGAAGTAGCTGAAGGGATTTGGGAAGGAGTCAGTGTACTCCTGATTAGGGACCTAGTCTGGCATATAGCTCACTGTAGCTCTGAAAAGCCTGGGTTATCTCTTGCTACTGGATAAGATGGACACTACTGGTGGGATGCAATAGCACCATATTGGTGATTGCTTTTGGTATGCCAGTAGTTGAGGGGACCAGGCTCCGACCTCATAATAACACTGATGCAGAAACGTGAGCACTATTTCAGTTTGCTCAAGTATTAATTTGTTGAGGCCAGCCTTTACCATCTTGAGTTGCTGGGTGACCAAATGGTCCCTCTGTTGATGTACTTGTTCAAGGAAGTGCAGGGATTCCTTGAGGGTCTTCCTGCATTCTTGCCTGCTTTTCTTCAGCCTGGAAGAATACTGTATTACCTCATTTACATGAGCTATGTAAGCCAGTTCCAGATCTCAAGTAGTGGGGAATTGATGCAGTAATCCTCATGTAATTAAGAAATGTAAATCCAATCGGACTAGTGAGCTGGTTGTTTTTTCAATCTGGTCGCAATTATGCAGTTCAACTGAATCGATACATACAAACGAACATACAAACATATGAAGAAGCCAGCAGAAGAAGACCATTTGGTCTACCAAGTCTGCTCATATTGCAGGGTCCACAGCTTGAGCTACTGTCCCTGCCCCTCCCTCCCCCACTCCTCCCATCATCCCTACCCATGATCCTTACCTTCCCACTATGACTATCCAAGCCTCTCTTAAAGCTGCCCACTGTCTTTAGAAAATGTTTATGAGCTCCATGTAAACTAGTGTGCTAGAATGGATCAATTCTAAATGTATGCACATTAGTGATGTATTCTAATGCACATGTGTGTGGTCCCTCATTTATAGCTTGTAGCACCTGGCAACCAACAAGAACACAAGTGCGCATGCGCACACTACTTGGTCTTCCATTACCATTTCAGCAATGGACGTGCATGTAAATTGAGGCGTGTCTCATGAATCTGACCCAGCTGCTTATGTAAACTGAACAATGCTGGAGTTGGATCCACAATCACCAATCCATGTTCCTTGAATGATGAGGACATGTAAATGAGGTATATGAGGTGACCTCTCAGTATGGTCTTAATTGTATCCCAACAAATTGTTTGGGCAGTGTCTGTCTCTGGATTTTCCAGCAGGATCTCCTAAAGCTTTTCCTTGATATATGTGCAAAAGGGGGAGGATTTCAGGAGGAAGGTATTGAGAAGTCAGTGAGTGGCCTGTTTCTCCAAACCAAAATCCCAATATGTAGTGACTTGGGCATGGTCGGAAAGATAGATATCTCCCATAGTACTATGCATTACTCTTGGGAGGTGTTCAGCCTGCAAGTAACAGTAATTAGTTCTGGAATATGTTCTGTGTACTGCTGAGTAATGGGTATAGCTGTGTTGTGTAGGGTTCAAACTCCTCCAGACATTTGTCCAGCCTATTTCATGGGCAAGCTTCTTAAACTATTTATGGGAGACTGGAGGGCTGTAAGGGGTTCTGTTTGGATGAATCCAAGCTAGGATTTAGTATCATATTGAGGTCACCTGCTAGAAGGATGATCCCTCTAGTAAAGGAAATTATCTGGTCCAGCAATTGTCTTCCCACCGAACTGTTGGTGCTGGAGGGAATATAAGCATTTGCCAAGATTACTTCCTGCCCCTGTAATGAGCTCTGCACTAGTATTAGCCATCCTTCCGGGTCCCACCAAACATTCTTACCCTCAAATTGGATATGTGGAGAGAGCAGTATCTGCTACCCCTCTGCGACCTCCCCAATAGGAGGAGGAGGAATATTCTGTGCTAAAGCCAAGTTTCGGCACCTTGGCATGTTTATGTGGAGTAAAATGGGTTTCTTGATTGGATTTTCACTTATTTAACCAGGTTGGTAAGACCGTTCACGTTCCATGAGCAAAGATGGATTGATGGCTTGGACATTTTAAATAGTTGGATATTGTTGCTGGAAATTGCTGCTTGTGCCCCCCTCCCATGCCCCTGCCCCCAAGGGGACCCAGTCTCCCTCCATGCCACTACACACAACCTGAATATTAGCTTTTCATACAGAGATGACCTTTTCCTATTAAAATGCAGACTAGCCGGCCTGGTGGCACTGAGGGTTGAGGTGCTGGATGCCACACCTCACGCCATGCCAGCAACCCAGGTTCGGGAACAAGCCTGGGTCATCAGGGGTCAGCAGGGGAGAGAGACAATTGAGCATCTGTAGACTGCTCTCCTCTCTCTGGGGAGGGTTCCGGGATCTGCCCGGTGCAACAGCAGCCCCCGGTGGAAGCTGGTGAGACGTGCGCATGTCGGGGCACAACGTAGAGGGGTGGAGCTGAGGTGAACATCCCCAGATGTCATTGCAAGACCAGGCTCTGGGGGGGCAGGCCGAGGGACAGATAAGAAAAAAATTCCCTACCTTCGGGGAGGTGAAGGAACCACCAGTGGCCTGGGTCTACATGCCCAATGTCGTCCGAAACCCGGCAGCACCCTTGGGGACTCTGGGCCTCTCAAGGGGCTGGAGAGACTGGAGTCCTGAACCCGATATAGTAGTCAGGTGGACACAGTTCAGACAGGTGGTCAGGTATTTAGCACCAAGAGTGGATTCCTGAGAGATGCCCTGATAGCTGGGAGCATAAAAAGAGTCAACAACAAAAAACAAACACAGACTATATGCAGGGCAGATCATGAACTGGGGAGAAACCCCATAACTCTGGAAAAACACTGTAACTGTATAACAGTATGGAGCTAAGAACAGAGGGAAAACCTTGTACCCCAGAGAGCAGCTATCTAGGAAGACATGGGGGAATATTGTCCAGCTGGGACTAAACTTCTGATCGGTTTCCAAGGTGGGGGCCATTTGTGGCCCTGGGGCAGATCTCTTCCTGGAGATAAGGCCTTATGTAGATGGACCTCCTGCCTGTATAGGCTAGAGGTGATGGTGGCCAGGAACACATCATGTCCTCTGGGGAGACCTTTGAAAAGTAACCTTGTGAGGTTTTTCCAGGGAGCTGTATTTACATAAGAGAGGATGTGGGTTGCTAATAATACCTGACTAAGATATACCATAGGCCTAGTTGTCTCCTCCAACAGAAATTGCTGGGAGGTAAGTGGGGGGCTTGTCCAGTGGTAATTCCCAAGACTGCCATATAAGGGAATGCATTTGGGACCTTGTTTAGGTCCATGGAGGTGGCCCACCTGGGTGCACTCCAACAGACAATCAGTTCATTGACAACTTGGGGGGGGGCTGGAAGATGCTCTTGTGGGCTTCTCCACCTTGACCCAGCTAATGCTGGTTCAGTATTAGATGAATTTCCCCCTGCAGCATGTATAACAATAACAAAGTCCAGACTCATCCCACTAAATGACAAAGGGGGGAACAGACTGTCAATGTGAATCCAGAGCATGTTCATTAAGTAGAACATCTCTTTTTATTCTTCAGTCATATTGCCCTTGGGATGCAATGACGTCATGATAAGCAGACATCCTGCTGCCATTAGCATCCCTTAAATGTCCCAAGCCATGTAGGTTTGTGCAGGGTTTGGGCTCACTCAGCCTGTCAAAGTAGGTGGTGAACTTGCACTCCTTCCACAGTGTCCGCGACTTCCCACCCCCTCAAGTATCCCCTCCTCCTCCTCTCCAGAGCCCAAGGAACAACAAAATCATATTCAACTGTGTGGTTGTTATCCAATCGCGTAGTGTTGTGGAGATGTAAACCGTTGGCCTAGGCACCTACGCTGAGTCACCCTGGACCTTCGTCTACAATGATGAGGTCTGTCTCCCCATACCCCCAAACATCACCCCTCAGTCCCCTGCAGTGATGCTGCAAAACTCACCTGGCTGAGGGTGAGTACATGGCTGATAAAATCATTTTCCAGGCTGTGGATGCAGTTTCACTCAGCCCCACATCCCTTCAGCTATGAGGAGGGAAGACATTATGCTGTGTGTAATGAACTGCACTCATGCAGCTGCCAGAGGTTCAGCTCTGCATGTGGGTGTGCATGCTGCAAACTCCCCGTGAACATGGAGGTGACTCAGCCATGTCATGAATACGCTGGGGCCAGCAACACCATTCCCAGGACTGCCATGCATCTCTGAGAAGGGCGACCCCAGGAACCTGATTTCAGCCAAGACAGTCATTTAATGCACCAGCTCTCATTAATACATTGAAACATCCTCACTACACAGGAGACACCACCTCGAGTGGGGGGGGAGGTGGAGAGAGGTCAGAGGGGTCCCAAGAGACCTGGGGTTTGGGGGTGCAGGGTAACCAGAGGGATACTAGCCACCCACCTGTGTCCATTAGTTTGTTCGAAGGTCTCAGTGCTCAGAAATCAATGGGTCAGGTTGCTGATCTGGATTCAATGCAGCTCCTTTTAGCTGCCCTATAATCTCCCGGATGGCCTCCGCAGCTTGTTTCCAATGCTGATTTATGGTAAGGGCTTGTATGCCTTCATCCACACTTTCTGTGCTAACTTGGAAGCCAGAAGCTTTGAGGATGGCTGATGCCACGGTTGATGCACAAGTGTTTGTATGCCATGTTGTTGGAGCCCTGTAATAGCTGCTTTTTTTGACTCATACATTTGTGGGCCCTTGTCCAGATATACAGTTAGTTGAGCAGGGTATGGGGTCAGACATTTAATGTTCTGCTGTGTAAGTTCCCATATTATTGGGATATACTTTATATGTTTACTTTATATGAAAAAGAGGGAAAGGGACCAGAGCTGTGGGAAAAGGGAATGGAGGATAGGGAGGTGGACACAAGTCCTTTCAAGGAGATCAGGGTATTGGAGGAATTGGGTAAATTAAGAGTGGGCAAAGCAATGGGTCCAGATGCATTACATCCCAGGGTGCTCTGGGAGATTAGGGAGGAGCTGGTGGCACCATTAAAGAGACTGATTAATCTATCTTTAGACACTGGGAGAGTTCCAGGGGACTGGAAAAAGGCAGAGGTGGTGCCATTGCATAAAAGCGGAGGAAAGGAGGAGCCGAGTAGCTATCGCCAATTCAGTTTTACCTCAGTGGTGGGTAAGCTGATGGAGGCACTCATAAAAGTAAGATTAGTACAGTACCTGGCAGAGGGCGGATTGCAGGATGACAGCCAGCATGGGTACACAGAAGGAACGCCAAGGTTCTGGTTGTCTCAGTGACGCAGCTGGTTAGCACAATTGGAACAGTATTCCGGGTGGCCTGGGTTCAAGTCCCAGCTAAGGCACTTACTTCTTTCTCACTTCTGTTTGTATGTGTTCCATAAATATGCACACAGCACTCCTGTGTGATTGTTACTGGAATAAAATGTATAGTCCCTCATCAAGGAATTCAACTCCCTCCAAACGTCCAGAAGGGCCAGTTCCTGCATGCCACTCCTAACTGTGTGGCTCATTTTTCAATGTGTGGAGATAACCTGCGAGGAATGGTCCACCATGGGGTTTAGAACACAGTTAAAATCCCAGGCACTTATTTCTTTCTCACTTCTGTTTGTAATATGTTCCATAAATATGCACACAGCACTCCTGTGTAATTTTTACAAGTAAATATTTGTGTTGCCATTGGGTTGTACATTTGAGAAACAGTTATGTGCTCGGGGACAGCCCAGGTTCCAGTTGTCTCAGTGGTGCAGCTGGTTAGTGCAATCAGAATGGTATTCTGGGTGGCCTGGGTTCAAGTCCCAGCTGAGGCACTTACTACTTTCTCACTTCTGTTTGTATGTGTTCCATAAATATGCCCACCGCACTCCTGTGTGATTGTTACACGTAAATATTTGTGTTGCCATTGGGTTGTGCATTTGAGAAAGAGTAAAGTGCTTGGGGACAGCCCAGGTTCTGGTTGTCTCAGTGGCACAGCTGGTTAGCACAATTGGAACAGTAGTCTGGGTGGCCTGGGTTCAAGTCCCAGCTAAGGCACTTACTTCTTTCTCACTTCTGTTTGTATGTGTTCCATAAATATGCACACAGCACTCCTGTGTGATTGTTACTGGAATAAAATGTATAGTTCCTCATCAAGGAATTCAACTCCCTCCAAACATCCAGAAGGGCCAGTTCCTGCATGCCACTCCAAACTGTGTGGCTCATTTTTCGATTTGTGGAGATGACCTGCGAGGAACGGTCCACCAGGGGGTTCCGAACACAGTTAAAATCTCCTCCCAAAAGGACCAATCCCTCTCCCAAATCTGAGATCTTTCTAAATAAGACCTTGTAAAAAGAAGGGTCATCAACATTGGGTGCATATATATTAATAAGGTGCACCCTCTGGGAAATAAGAACCCTGTGATGATGATGATCCCCCCCACCACCACCACCACCAGTCCATCAAAGTTTCCTCAGATATGATTTCAAATGGTAAGTCCCTCTGAAATAAAATAGCCGTGCCTACCACCCTACCCACTCAGGACCTTTTAAGCTTGAGATGTTCCTTGGCCGATTATCAAATCTCCTGGAGAAAGCATATATCTGTATTAAGCTTTTTCAAGGAATGCAGGATTTTTGTTTTCTTAACAGGTGAGTTGATCCCCTGAACACTGAGGGAAGCAAGTTTCAGGGTACCCATTTTAAAATAAAGAGATTTAGGCCTATGTTTGGAGGTTCCCCCAAAACCCCCGCTTGGAGCAATCCCTCTCCCCCCTGCAGGTCCTCTAAAACATACAGTCTGATATACCCCCTTCCCATTAAGAAACAGTAATCACCATGCCCTGTCGTTGTGTAAAAAATGCACAACAGGTGCGAAAAAGAGAATTCCGTGTAAACCAGCAAATACCGACATTATAAACAATAATGAACAAGAAATAAAACCAAACAATCGCTTCCTAGGTTGAAAAGATGACACCCTGTTTATTCACAGGGAGTGGTAGCACTAGCTACTGTGCCTGTAATGTATACAGGCCTGACCTCTGTGGGTCGGTGAATGAAGACTGTCACTAGGCCTGATTCCAAGACAGCTACGCCAGGCATAAATGCAGTATGTCAGTCTTAATGGTGCAAAAGTTAAGCCAGCGACTTGTGACACACACGATTCCAAAAGATCATGTATGCCGCAACCCGCAACTGCTATGCCAAATGCAAGTTACAATGTAGTTACACCAAAGAAGGCTTTCACCACTGCATAATGCGGCGTGTGACATGAGTAACACACCAGGATGACGAAACTGCTATTCCAGAACAGATGGCATAAGTAAATACAACAGATGAAGCTGACGTGAGACCAAGGAATAGCTGGTCTAACCAGAGAACTGGTTATATAACCCCCCCAACACACACATAGCCAGACAGCAGACAGCAGTGTAGTGAGACACACAGCGATGTCAACAATTAGAGTCCTACTGGGAATTATGATAGCAGAGCACCGTGAGCACAGGCATGCTAGGAACAGAGGCAGAACCCAGGTGACCAAGCCACAGCACCCACCAATGGTACCAAGGCCACTGGTGCACAGAGTAAGATGCCCTTGCAAGACCTTTGAGGACCTGACTGAGCAGCAGTGCCTACCAAGCTATAGGCTCAGCAAGAGCTGCATCAGGGAGCAATGCCAAGACCTGGGTGGTGACCTATGCAGCACCAGTAACAGGGGTCACCCACTGCCACTGGAGGTGCGCATGAGTGCAGCGCTGTGCTTCCTCGCCACCGGCACTTTCCAAATGCCCACAGGGGACACAATGGACGTCTCCCAGCCAGTGGTATCCAAACACCTGAGGATGTTCCTCGCAGACCTCATACAGTGTACCCCACAACATATCAGCTTCCCGCAGCATGCCCAACAGCAGCGCCAGGTGAAGCAGGCATTCTATAATGTGGTACAGTTCCCCCGTGTGCTAGGTGCCATCGACTGCACACATATGGCCATCAGGGCCCCAAGTGAGGATGGGGATGCATACATCAACAGGAAGGAGTACCCCTCGATGATTGTCCAGGTGGTCACTGAAAGCGGTGGATGCATCCTAGATGTGGTGGCCAAGTACCCCAGATACTGCCATGACTCCCACATCTACAGGAACTATGGGCTACACAAGGCCTTTGAGAGAGGGGACATCACTGGAGGATGGCTTGTAGGTATGTACCATGGAGAATGACAACTGCAAAGGTGTGCATGTGGCAGTGTGCATGTGTGTGGCAGACAGTGCATGTGGGGACACAGTGGCACAACAGGGGCACAGGGTGGACAGGCACTGCAATGGGCAGGGATGATGGCCACGCAGACACGTGGCATGCCACGCCACACAAGAGAGGCGGGGCAAGACACACACACTGTGCAACACACAGGGGCCTGGGAAGGCCACATAATGTCAAGGGAAGCAAAAGCAGTGCATGGACATAGCCAAGGATGTGCATATGACTGAGAGTGCATGCCTGCATGTGAGTGCATGTGCATGCAGCTGTGTGTGCCATGCAGAGGCTAGTGTGATGCTGATGACAGGTCTGCACACAGCAACATGCAACTAACCTCTCAGCCCCAACAGGTGACAGTGGATATCCCCAAATAACATGGCTGATGACCCCTATGAGGATGCTCCAGACAGCAGCCGAGGTCAGTTACAATGAGGCCCACACCAGCACCAGAGGGGTAATTGAGCGCACCTTCGGACTACTGAAGTCCCAATTCCGATGCCTTGACACCTCGGGGGGGTGCTCCAGTACAGCCCTGCAATGGCATGCAGGACAGTGCTTGCCTGCTGCATCCTCCACATCATTGCCCTGGCACACTGTGTTCCAATGCCCGACAGCAACCAGGAGGATGGTGCACCACAGGAGGGTGACGGTGATCTGGACATCATGGTGGGACACCTGGCGCACAGTGGTGCAACAGCGGGCCACCGTGTGTGACAGGAGCTGACCCAGCAGTTCTTTTGAGTCGGCAGAAGAACACCACAACTGACCACCCCATCACCACCACCACCACCACCCCACCACCAGCACCACCATGGTGACACCTGCAGCAGTACGGGGGACACGCTATGGTGCAATGCAGCCCCGACAACAGCACGGTACCCATGCTATCACCGCCATGCCTCAGGGGGAGGAGATACTGCCTGCCAGGTGCCATGCAATACAAGGGGTAACACTGGAGTTGGAACAGTGCCCATGCATGTTGTACAGCATCTGGTAGGCATGACCGCGATTGTGGGACGGCACCCCAGACATCACACAGAGGACCACATCACACATGGACAATGGACATGGAGACACAGGTGAGTGATGAACACACACAGGACAGAGGAACAATGCCGCAACAATGGCACCACCAGGCACACTGCACCTGCCATGGCCACTGATACAAGTAAACAGTGCAACCACAACAGGGACACAGCACCGGGCAGCACAGACCTGCACACATATGGCAGTAAGATGCACCATTGCATTGTGCCACTGGTGCCACCCACAGGGACCACCATGCCCCTAGGTGGAAGGGAGCCACACTGGCCTATGGCTGCCACACAGCCATGACATGCACAGTGTGATGGCATGTGAACTGGACCTGGCACGGTGCGCTGCTGCACACAGAGCACCATGCAGCCGTGCCCACCAGTGTGCACCCAAGACTGTGAGGTGCACAGCCAGCACACAGATACCATGTGCATGTTGGGGATGCACATGAGACAGTGCAGCTCCACCACATGCGTGCCCTCACATGCACAGTGACATTTACATGCACACACCCATGCACATCAGAGACAGACGCTCAGAGCCAGGGGTGCAAATACAACATTTAATGAAACAGTAGAACATACTATTGAACAAGGGTATAAAAAGTACAAACAACAACAACAACAGCAGACATAAACACTACCTCCCAGCACCCACACAATACACCCGCTATGTACAGCCCCCCCACCATCCCATATGTATAAGGCCCCCCATCCCATATGTACAAGAAGACCCCCAGCCCATATCTACAATGCCCACCCCACCCAACAGTAACACACGGCAGATGGCCCCAAGTATGGACCCCACCCAGGCACGACCCCACCCACAGCCCTCACACACACATGGGATGAAGCCCCCCGCTGTACACCTCCCACTGCCCACTGGCCCCCCATCCTGCATACACACAACAGGTTGCACCCCCACTGGCCTACAGCAGCCAATGAGCCAAAGGCTGGAAAGGTCCATAGTCCATGGCCCCAGTCCACACTGTGCGGTGCTAGCACCTCTGCAGCGCCATGAAGAGGGCACCCAGGCAGCTGTGCAGGCATGCCACGTCCTCCATAATGGTGTACACCAGCACAACCAGCTGCTGGTCACCTGCCGCCTGCTGCCTTGGGTACATCATAGCCTGATGCCCAGGCTGTCCTCCAGGTGAACCAGCTCCAGCATCCTGTCCACCCTGCTGCAGTTGGTCCATGCCACCACTGTCCGACCAGTGGTCTGCAACGTCCTCAGCCAGCATGTCCTCGTCCTCCACCTGATCCTCCGCTGGAAGCGCCACCACCTCCTGCACCTCCGCCTGCCACTCCACCACCTCCAGCTTGGCAGCAGGCAGCTCCATCGACACCTGTCTCTCAACTGACTGTGTCCGCTAACACCTCCACTGGTGTTGCCCCAGCAGCTGCCACACTGCCATGCTGTAGGGGCACCCCCGGCACCGCAGTCAGATGGTCGTCCACCGCCGCCTCCACCTCTGGTTGCTCTACCATCCCCTCCTGCCCACCATCCATGGTGTTGGTGTCTGGCTGATCCCCCTACACCTCCAGCGATGGTGGGATGGGGTGAACCCTGTGTAGCCAGCACTGGGTGTGGCACCGGTAGGCCGCTGTGTCCTCTGCCTTCACCTCCGCCATCGCCCGCAGCAGGGCCCTGTGGCAGGGCATCAGTCTGCTCCGCACACCTGTAAGGCAGCAATGGTGGTAGTCAGTGCTGTTCTGGGACACACTGCACACACACAACACATAGCCACCACCCCCACCCCTGCGGACTACCACGGCATGGACACAACACATGGCATAGAGTGCATGCACCTACCTGACTTCCGGAGCCTAGGCACCTGCTGCTGTCACTGTGTGTGCTGCTGTGCACCATCCGGCTGCCCCTGCAGATCTGGGTGGCCACATCCTACACCTGTGGGGAAGGGAGACACAGTTACATGAGTGCACTAGTGCTGGCCATGGTCTGTGTGGCAGTGTAACAACAGCATGCGGCTAGATGATGGAATATCCACCTGCACCTTGTGCCTGGTCTGTGTGCATCTTCATGTCCCTCTGCTGCGCCATATCCAGCAGACGCTGCAGGATCCCTGGGTCCCACCATGCCATGTCTTGCCATTGGTGCTGCAGCTGTCACACAGTGCGGGACACGCCGCTTCTGGCACCTAGGCGTGCCCCTATCACCCTCCACACCCGTGCCCGCTCCTGCGCTGTGTGTGTCCTGCAGCTGGGTGGGAGGAGTGTCATCCCCACTGCTGCACAAGATTGATGAGCAGTGCAGTCTCGACTGGGGTAAAATTGGGGGCCCTCCCACTCATGCTGAGTCTGCTGTGGCATGGCATGTTGTCTGCGCAGCTTAACCTGTCACAGGGATTCCTGGCACGTGTGGCGATGACCTACAAGGCAACATGTCACATCGAATGTGTCATTGCACAGTAGTGCGGCATCATACTGTTTCACTCCCCTACATGCTGCCTGGCATCACCACCCATAGACAGCATACCATACAGGGCTGGTGTACAGTGGCAATGGGTGCAGCACTGCATCCCACGTGCCATCTCAGAGGAGCAGCACAACAGTGCTGTGCTGTACACACATGCCCTTGCAGTCCCCACCCCCTGCATGACAGGGCTGTGTGGTGCCATGCGCATACATTGTGAACTAGGTGACCTCACAACGGCTGCCTACACCTCACTCCCCACACTGCCACCTGCCATACCCATCAGGGAAGTGTTGTGGAGCCATCCCTATGCACAGGAGAGTCTAGGCACATGGGCTGCCCCCTACACAACAGTGGCCTAGACCAGCTGCAGGACACCTGGCTGTCCTGTAGTGGTACACAGCATGGCACATGTTGCATGTCAGTCACACATCACACCACTGCACAGCTGTGTACAGTGTGTATACCTGCCAACACCCCTGTACAGACCTGTGGGCCCACTGTGTGGTCAGGGCAGGTGCACCTCACAGGAATGTGTCCTGTCCTGCACAGTGTTCAGGTACAACTGTGGTGTCCCACCCTGTGCCACCTCCCAGTGTACTGTGTCAGCATCCACAGGGGGGCAGGATAGCTGTGCAGCCTCTTCACAACCGCAGCCAGTACATGTCAAGCCTCAGATGCACCCAGGACACTGCTCGGTGATGTTGTGCAGCCCCCCCCCTTCATATAGCTGCTCTGCCTGTGTAATGCATTGGTGCATGCCAGGTCCACAGTGTATGGCAACAGTGGTCCCTGTTCCACAATGTGAGGATGAGGTCCACATGTACTGTCAGCAGGTGCAGGCAAAGTCCTCTGTAGCATGCTGCACAGGCCATAGCCTACAGGTTGTAACCGACTTTCTGAACAGATAGGCAGGCAGAGTAACTGTGGTATGGCATCCTGGGATAGGGTCTGCTGCAGTGCTCCACTGTCTGCCCATGTGTCCCACAGTCTGATAGCCTCTGATCCACAGAAGGGGGACAGAGGAATGCGTGCAAACACTGGTGGGGGCATTGTACAGTCCCACTACCTACCGTCAGGGGTGTAGCCAGATACATCCAGTTTGTACACTTTCCCTCCAACTGCAGTCCCACAGTACACATATGTACACATCCCCTCAGAATGCTGCCCCCCCCTTGCCACATGTATCAGACCATCAGATGACCCATCCACTCCCTACACAGGTTGTACACATGTACATGTAGTACCTACTAGTATAGTAAACAGTTACAGACATGGCTCAGCATGCCACACTAACACATCTACCCCAGAGAACAGTGATATTGGTGACACAGAGACATATGGTGTGGGACAGGTACACACCACAACTGTACACTAATGTGTACAGTGGGTATGCCTGGCTACACCCTTGCTTACCTCCCTGCATTTGACCAGCCCAGTGAAAGTCCTGTTATGCCCTTTGCCTCCCAGCTCTGATGTTCTCTGCTGCCTGATCAGCATGTGGGCTGTGCGGCCTATCTCTCGCCTTCATGGCCCCACCGCGAACATGGCACATGTACGGGACACACGTGCGGTACACCGTGCCAACACACACCTGCAGCCTGCATACATGCAAGCACATACTATGCTAATGCATGCTGCAGTTGCAGCCTATATGCACTTGCGGCCTATGTTATGGATGTGCAGGTGCGATATGGGCCTTGCACCCATCCCAGGCACCAGTTCTATGCTACATGCGTCACCTGCTATCACAGCAGTTGGAATGAGTGAGGCCACACAGTTGTATAGTGCACAGTGTTTATTTGGTTTAGTTGTGACATGGTGCAGTGCTACAATACATTTGTGACAATACCCATATATACATACCCACACCCAGTGACAGTTCACAGCATACACACCCAACACGTGCTGTTCAACATTGCACCCATACCTGCATGCAGTGCACACACACACACACACACACGCATACCACATGTCCACATACAGTGCCCTCCCATACTGCCAATCTGCCCACTGCCCACTACCCCCAGCAGCGCACCATAGTAGCACGGTCAGTCATCTGCTTTGTGCCGCTGCCCAGTTCTCCTGCACTTGGGGGCACACACTCCCTGCTCAGCACCCTATGTTGCATGCTCAACTTCCCCTGTGGCATCACTGGGCCCACCCTGCCCCTGTTGCATGCCCACAGATCCACCACTGTCCAATGGTCCTGTTATGGCACCGCCATCCTCTGACGTCTTCCACACCTCCCTGGGGCAATTGGTTCTTGTCCTAACACAGTCCTCGGTCCCTTGTTGTGTGGCCCACTGTCATCCACAGCCTGCGGTTGCACAGCCACCTGGGTTGTGACCTGTCCTGGTGCATCATCCAGTGCTAACCCACCCCATCTGGCACTTGTCCTGTGCCCTGCACCCACTGCCGCATGCCCCACGGCCATGGCGGTGGGTGTCGCTCCGGACGTTCACATTGGAAGTCTGGCCTCCAGTGGTGGCACCGGTGGTGTTGGTGGTGGCGGTGATGGTGGCTGTTGCGCCGGTGCTGCTGGTGGTGGTGTTGGTGGTGGGGGGGGCTGTGTTGCTGGTGTTGGTGGTGGGGGGGGGGCTGGTTGTGCTGCTGCTGCTGGTGTTGGTAGTGGTGGTGGAGGGGGTGGTGGGGCGGGTGACGCTGCTGGTCCTGCTGCCCCCGGTGGTGGTGGTGTTGTTGCCGCAGATGTTGGTGGCTGTTGTGGTGGTGTTGGTGGCGGTTGCACCACCTGTGGCACCTGCATGGTGGCTTCTCTCCAAGTTGTGCCTCACAGTGGCTAGCCTGTGAGTGCACCCTGTAGCACCGTGGACAGTATGTCTGCCTGACTGATCTGCTGGGCCACCGACCCCTCCACAGCTATGGCCAGGTGGGTGATCGCTTGTGCCTGCTCCTGCACACAGGCCTGGGAGGTGACCATGGCATCCATGAGTCACTCTATGGCCAAATCTGTGGTGTGTGTTCTTGTCTCCAGCACTCCATGAGGGTGCCCATGTGCTCCTCCATGGCCAAGTGGTGTACGTCCATACTGAGCCAGATACAGCCCAGCACCTTGGCCTGTCCCACATGGGTAGTCACAAGGGTCCTGCAGAACCCAGAATAGTCTGTGGGTGCTGCTGTGCGGTCCTCCTGTGGGGATGGTGTGGCCCCATCCAGGCTCTCCTTCAGCCTGATGTATGATACAGGGCTTAGGTCCTATACTATATTGTCCGCTATGCTGCCACAGCTGAACAGATGGCTCAGGTCCAGTCTCTCCTCCTCATCCTCCCGCTGTTGCTCCTTCGCTGCCTGCCACTCCCCCACCACTGGTGTTAGGGCTGTGTCCGGCTGCGCCGCATCAGCACCACCAGGGGTGTCCATTACGATGACCTGTTGGGTGGTCAGCTGTTTGTGTTCTGGCTCCTGCTCAGTGCCTGTGCCACCACTGTCCTCTGCCCCAGTATCCACTGCTGCTGCACCTGTGGGGGGGACAACAGTGCATCAGTGCTACCCCGCCATGTCGTTCCTTCCATACATGCCTGCATTCTCACCCCTGCATTGCTGTTCCACCCACTGGGAGCAGTGCTGGCCACCAGCTTACTTGCCCCGTGTCCACTGCTGCTGCACCTGTGGGGGAACTACAGTGTATCAGTGCTACTGCACCATGTCATGCCAACCGTACATGCCTCCATTCCCACACCTGCATTGCTGTCCCATGCACTGGGGGCAATGCTGGTTATTCACTTACCTGCCCCTGTGTCCACTGCTGCTGCACCTGTGGGGGAATAACAGTGCATCAGTGCTACCCCGTCATGTCATTCCCTCCGTACAAGCCTCCATACCCACCCCTGCATTGCTGTCACATGCATTGGGGGCAGCGCTGGTCATCCATTTACCTGTCCCTGCAACCATCCATGTTGCATCCAAGTCTGTATCCCCATGGATGCTGTGCTGGCTCAGGAAAACCAGTATCCTCTCCTCATGGCCACTGAGGGGACTCTCCTTCTGTGGCCCACCTCCTGTGGCTGCCACCTGCCACCTGTTACAGACCTCCTTGGCATTTGCATGGTACTTGAGGTCGCTGACCCACTTCTGGAGGTCACACACAGTGTGCTTTGCATTGGCCACCACATTCACCTTTTGGGCCACTTCCTCCCATGCCTCCTTGTGCTGGTGGTGTAGGTCCCATTCCCCACCCTTGCCATTAGGAGGTCTGCCTGGGCCTGAAGTTCCTCAAGGAGGAGACCAGTTTCCTCACTGGTGAAATTCCACTTTCTTCATTTTGACACACTTGCCACCTCCGCATTGCTACCTGCAATCTTTCTTACATGCGTAGCTCCCTACGCCACGTCTGCAACTTGCGCACTTATATATGGTTGTAGGGTTGCAACATGCATAACTGCTATGCCCACTATTGCCTGTTATGCCGTGTGTTGCGGGGGTAACTTACGACATACATAATTTGGCACTTCTACGTCGTAACTGGCATTTGTCTTGGAATAGGGTGCAGCTCGCATGTCACAAGAGTTTGGTCGTAACTTTATGCACTTGCACAAGTTGCACCATGCTCTACTCGCTGTCTTGGAATCAGGCCCCCTGAGTCTAAAAAAATGGTTTATAAATTGGTTGAATTTAAAGCAGGCTGCTGTGGCTTCCACACCACTGCTGGAAGTCCAGGGGGCTGCCAAGAAGTAAGTAGTATACCAAAATATCTCAATACTAGCTGAATTTTATTCTCTTGTGGGGAACAGTGCAGTTGCAATGTCATTGCCTCCCTGCGGCCTCTCCATTGGCTCCCATCCAGACGGAATGGAACACAAGGTAGTGATAAGCCCCCTTTCTCCAACAATGAGGAATAAATAAAAACTGAAAACAAAAGCCACCATTGATTTACTACCAGTGTCACATAAGCAAGCATAGGTTTCACATTTTCTGTCCCCTGAGAGGAGGGACTTCTGGTCAGTCCCCCCCCCACCCGCCTCAGACTTACCCTGAATGCTCTACCAACCACTAAAAGAAAATGACAGGTTATTAAACACAAGTTAATGTGGGCAGTTTGTCTAGCACAGTAACACTAATCAATAATACATTTTGTGCAGTAAATGGTTTGCCCTCCTCCGATATGGAGGATAGTCAACATGCAGTGTCCATTGTTTCTGAGCAGTGGTGATCCCCACCAGAGAGAATCAGGTTGTTTGTCAGTCCTAGGTGGGAGGGAGGACAAGCAACAAAATACAAGTTCCTCAGGGGTAAGAGTAAAATCAACGCTGGGTGGGGCAAACAACTGAAAATAAGGTAGTCCGGTCTTGCAAGCCCATCAAACATCTGCCTGTTCCCTCAGTCCACAAGGTAACCAATGGGGCAATGAAATTACAGTTCCAGATAAGACAAAAAAGGCAATAAAGCTGGAGTTTCTGCCCAGTTGAAAGTGATCGGGCTTGCTTCCAGGAGCCACATGTACATGGAGAAAGTGTACCAAACCTCTCCAGGTGACCAGTAATATGATCCTTACTCAGTTCAGTTGGTGCAAGAAAGGGCAATCTACCCTAAAGAGCCAGTTCAACAGCAGACTGCCAGGCCTATCAGGTAGGGACCTCCTCAAGGAGCATTGCATTTCCCTCTCCTTCCTGGTGAATTATCTTAGCTTCTCTATCCAGCAACTCCTTGATGTCCATGCTAAGGTGGGACGGCTAGGAAACAGTGGTGGACTATATACGTTTGAGCTTACTGGCTCTGCACCATGCAGCTCTGGCAATTTCATGTTTGAGGATGTCTGCTTGGAGATCAGGACAATGAAGGGCCAGTCAACGTAGGGTGGGAGTCACCTCTCTCAATGAGTCAGATATGACTGGTCCCTTTTCAGTGTGGATCCGTAGTTGAGCAGGGTAATATAGATTAATTTTTATTTTATTTTATTTTGCCTGTTTGATCACCTCTCAGATCTGGCATCTTTTATCGTTCAGCTGATCCGAAAAGTCCTGGTTAAAAAATATCCTTTTGCCATCCAGATTTAGGTCCCTTAGCTTCCAGGTGGTTTGAAGGATCAACTTCTGCTCCTGGTAATTTAACAGGCATACTATAATGGAGTGGGGATGAGCAGATTGCTCTTGGGGCTTTGGGGCAAGTGACCGATGTGCTCATTCAATCGAGAGGGGGACATTCTCTGGTATTTTCAGTATGTCTCTCACATGTGTAGCACGAATTCCTATACTAAAGTGAAGGATTGCTCCATATCTTCGGGAACCCCGTACAGCTGAAAATTTTTATGGCCAGCATGTTTTTCCTGGTCATCTATTTTTGATTGATGTTTCCATTCCCTCACCAGTAAGTAAAGGATGGCTCTGTCATGCTGGCTGGAGGAGTCCGCTAGAGATCCGAAAGCCTGCTGTGCTGCCTCGGTATATTTATCAGTTTTTCTCATATCAGCTCTTAGGTCAGCAAGTGTGTAAAATTTTGATTATTCCGTCCAGTTTAGTGAGTATAGTGTGCTGATCTCCTAAGTCCATGTTTTCCTCTGAGTCCGTAATGCTCATTACCGGAAATATCGGGGGGGAGTCAGCTTGTAGGCCCGGAAGCTCATTGCCATCCATCAGGGCTTTAATCTTAGCAGCTTGCGAGTTTGTGCCCCTTGCTTTGTTGGTCACCATCTCCAAACACCAGTACTATAGCAATTGTACCTGGATGCGAGGTTTTTGCCAGTATTTCTTTATAAAATGTATCAACAGCCCCCGGAGCTCTCAGACTATGCGTCCATTCAATCAGTGTTGTCACCGGAAGTTGGTAATTGAGCTTTAATGCAAAGAAATGCAAAATGATGCACATAGGGCACTAGAATCCAAAGTCCACTTACACACTGGGAGGGGAGGAGATTTTGGTAACAGAGCAGGAGAAGGATCTAGGGATTATCACATCGGATAACCTAAAGGTGGCAAACCAGTGCAACAAGGTGGTTGGAAAGGCAAACAAAATGCTGGCATGCATAGGGAGGGGTATTACTAGTAGGAGAAGAGAGGTGATCATGCCCCTATACAGGTCCGTGATTTGCCCACACCTAGAGTAGGGGTACAGTTCTGGAGACCCCACCTACAAGGGGACATTGATAGGGTGGAGAGGGTCCAAAGAAGGGAAACCAAAATGGTGCAGGGCATGTACATGAGGACATATAAAGAAAGGATGGAGGAGCTTGACCTGTATCCACTGGCGACAAGGAGGGAAAGGGGGGATATGATCAAAACTTTTAAATATCTGAAGGGAATAAACAGGTAAGAAAAGGGAGCATATTCAAGATGAAGGAAAAAACCAAAACTAGGGGGACACAGCTTCAAGCTAGAGGGAGGTAAATTCAAAGGAAATGTGAGGGGGCACTGCTTCACTGAGAGGGTGGTGGGTCCCTGGAACAGACTGCCTGAAGGAGTGGTGGGGGTAAAATCAGTGAGGGAGTTCAAGAGGGCATGGGTTAACTACATGGGCTTAAACAAGAAATAGAAGGTTACGCACCCAGAAGGTGTAAGGGGGTCTAGAATCTATAAGGGGGAGGAGTGGTGAAAATGCGGGGAGTAAGGGGGAAGGACAGAGAGACCTATGGATGGGGTAGGGGGCAGACTGGATTGGCTGATGTGTCTTTTTCTGCTGACAAATTTCTATGTTTCTGTGTTTCACCCTGATACCTAAGGAGTAATCATTATCAAAGTAGATCTGGGCGTCATTATAAAAAACTTTTTTCTGCTGCCAGACTAAGTGTAAGACCCTCTCTTTTTCTGGGTAGCACAGAAACTTAAGAATGTCAGAGCAGGGCTAGGCTTCTGAATGAGGCTTAGGCCCCAGTACATGATGCCCCCACTCCATTTCTACAGAGAGATCTGCTGGAAGTTGTAGAGCCATACAGAGCATGGTTGTAAGAAATGCCACCATATCAGAACCTTCTGCTCCCTCCGGCACATTATAAATCCTTGGGTTGTTGCAGCATACTAGGCATTTTGCATCCTCAGTATGGTCTTGTAAAGTCTGTATGATAAAGTAAAAGTAAAACTTAATTTTTTAAGTGCTTTTCAAAACCAAATCGCTGTAGAATCACATTAAAATCATACAATCGAATAGAATAATAAAAAACATTTTAAAATCCTTCAGAGTAAGCTTTAAAAAACAAATAAGTTTTGAGCTCAGATTTAAAACTTGAGACAGTCAGGCATTCTCTTATCCGATAAGGTAGAGAATTCCACAGGGAAGGGGCAGCATAAGAAAACGCATGTGCCCCAAATGTCTTTGACCAAACCCTGGGAATCTCTAGCAATCCCTCATCGGTGGATTGGAGTGAGTGGGAGGGGCAGTAGGGAGTAAGAAGATCTTGCAAGTACTGGGGTCCCTGTTCATGTAGGGCTTTATAGGTCAGCAACCCAACCTTAAAGGTGATGCGCCACTGAACCGGCAGCCAGTGCAGTCCGCGCAGCACAGGTGTAATATGACTAGTCCTAGATGTACTAGTCAAGAGCCTGGCTGCCGCATTCTGCACTAGCTGCAAGCGGTAGATGTCAACCCCTGGCAGCCCTAGGTAAAGGGCATTGCAGTAATCAAGGTGGGAGGTCATGAAGGCGTGGACCAGTGTGGGAAGGTCAGCTGGGGAACTAGGTGTTTCACCTGGGTGATATTCCTAAGATGATAAAAGAAAAATTTGACAACAGCAGACACTTGTGATTTCAGGGTCAAACTGTCATCAAAAATAACGCCCTGGTTACACACCCAGTATGAGGTCAAGAGCTGGACACCATCAAGCCATAAGCCTGATGGGAGCCCAGCCCTGGGACCTGCCTCAAGATGACCAGGGTCCACAACCAACACCTCAGTCTTATCCAGATTTAACCTCAGCCAGCTAGTGCTCATCCAATCTCTGATCTTGGCTAGACAGCTGTTATGCACGGAGATCGCATCATCCTGTCTGGGAATAAAGGACAGATAAAGTTGGGTATCATCTGCATAGCAATGAAAACCCAAACTGTATCACCTAATGATCTCTCCTAATGGCAGCATATAAACTGCAAACAACATGGGTGCCAAAATGGAGCCCTGTGGCAACCCACAGGACAGGGAGAAGGTGTCAGAGGAATAAATTCCAGTGACAACCCTCTGTGTCCTGCCTGTAAGGAAAGATTGAAACCAATGTAGAACTGTTCCAGACAGTCCACAGAAAAGCCGCAGGCACTCCAAAAGCACACCGTGGTCCACAGTATCAAATGTCGCAGAGAGATCAAGAAGAACTAGAATAGTACGAGCCTTTCGATCTCTCGTAATTAGGAGATCATTTAAAACCCAGACCAGGGCGGTCTCAGTGCTGTGTTTTTCCTAAACCCAGATTAGAGAACACCATAGAGATTGTGATTTGTTGTCATGGGGTTGCAGGATTCCCTGCTCCATTGCATCCAGATGGCAGTCCTATTGTGAGAGTTGGTCATCAATGGTACTGAGTTGTTTTTCGATTTTGACAGTGTCCCTTTGGAGGGCCACCTTCATGGACTTCATCTCTTGTCTGAAACTATGAAGCTCTGAGGCCATCAGGTCCATTTGGTGCTGTAAAGTACAGTTGCAGGAAGCTGTGGCCTCCTTGCTCCCTTGTGACGTGGACCGGGATGGCAGGGAGCTCTCACTGTTGGAGCCTCGGAGACAATATCAGTCTTCATCCATGGAGTCCACAGGGGTGGGAGCCCTGCTAAAATGCCTTTTCTGTGTTGGTAACCCCTGTCAGTAGTTTAATATTAGATTTTAAGGAAAATGGTGCAGTTTTAGAGGTTTTTGTCTTAGGTCCTCCTTGGAACCATGTTGGCGTGCTGCTCACAGGATCATGGTGTCACCATAAGTCCACAACCATTCACCACAGTGTTAATCTCCACTCAGAGTTTTTCCTTTCTTTGATCATATGAATTCCACATTTTATAGTAAGGAGAACTTTGCCGTTACTTTTTTTTCTTTGTGAGCATTAATGATTTAGGTCACAAAAAGGGTTACAGATTTGAAAAAAAAAGTGTTGTGATCTGAGGCTTTAACCTTGTAATGAAGTGGTATAGTCAAACTGTCAGAGTAATGAAACAATTTAACTTTGTACAAAAGACTGAGGAAATCTTAGGGGCTGCCACTGTTTTCTATGGAAGCAGAAGAGCCCTGTAACTCCTCTTTCTGGGCGGAAGAACCGTAAGTGCTTTGATAAGGAGAAGTCATACAGTGATGGTGTGTTGAACTAAGAATAGCCTTTTCCAGACTGCAAATGGAGGTTTCAGAATCTGCTGTAATAACAGTGGTGCAGAAATAATGCAAGCTTACCACTTAGTCCCTTTCAGAAAGTATAGCCTGTCATAAGCTTTCCATAAGCTATCCATTCATTTTAGTATGGTACCTTCCTGTAGTTTGTGATAAAGTTACAGGAGCACTAGGCAAGCTTGTATAAATATGCATAACATTTCTTTTTTTTTCACTTTATCTTTTTATTGAAATTTGAGTATATAAGAAAGCACACATCTTATACAATAGAAGACTATCCTCCATATAAGGTATAAAATATCACTTAACAAAACACAGTATTTAGGGTAAACATATTGGAGAAGCCTTATATACATGTATTGATAATAAAACACAAACCCAGACAGGATGTAATTGGAGAGCAGAAGGGTTACAATCAATAGGTTATTATAGGATCAGAAATAGCAACCATGTACAAAATACATGCTAGGGCAGGCTACGGCAAGGCATTCAGTAAATTGCAAACAGTGATAAATGTGGTAATATGAACAATGTTCAGTAATGGAGAAGTGAAGATAAGAGAAAAGTGTGCAAGGAAAGAAAGAAGAGAGAAAAAAGCAAGGAAGAAGGGAAGGAGAGAGGGAGAAAACAGGGAAGAAAGGAAAAAAGAGGAGAAATCTGTACACAAAAGTTTTGAGAAAACAATCTGAGAGCAAAATAAGAAGGATGGCTAAATACCACTAAGAAGTAGGGTCTAGAAGAACTAAGTTAGTGTACTTGAAGTAATCCTGCCAACATCTGTCATATACAGTGAGCCGGTTATGAGTAACATGAGATAATCGGTCTAGAGAGGCATACCCAGAGAGGCTTTGAAGAACATCTGAAAGAGAAGGCACCAGAGTTGATTTCCATTACATAAGAATCAGACATTTAACCAGAAGAGAAAGTATGTTTGGCCATCTAAAATGTGCGTGTGAGAGGAGAGAGCTATTGGGGATAAGGATGCCTAGAAGGAATAGCTTGGGGTCAAAAGGCAGTTTTTGTCCTGTTACTCTAGAGGCAAGTAAACAGACTTTATGCCACAGCTTATTAATAGGAGCGCAAGACCACAAGATATGAAGTAGATCCCCGTTGGCCAAATTGCAGTGCCAGCAATTATTATTATTTAATAGGCCCATTCGTTGAAGCACAGAGTGGATTCTATACCAAAGATGTAGGATTTTAGTTTGTATTAAAGGACTACAGGCATCTTTAAAGGTATTATGTGCAATACGACAACAATTACTCCATTGTACGTCTGAAATATTGTAGTTAAGAAGAGTACTCCATTTATTTTTGGCCTGTATAGACTGGTCAGGTAGATTATCAATAATGTCTTTGTAAATGGAGCTATTTAATTTTACTGATAAATGAGTCCAGTGTGAGATGTATGGGTTTAGAAGAGTATGCCTATACACTAAACTAGAGAGAGAGTTATAAGCTGCCCAAATTTGTAAAAACTTCCAGAAGTCCTGTTTAGGAAGTTTCCATGTGACCTGCAAGTCTGAAAATGATCTAAGAGTGAGTGAATTCTGGTCCAAGATATCTCCGAGAAAGAAAGTGTCTTTGTTCCTCCATGTACGACAGAAAATTGTGTGATCTTCTAGAGTGAGCAGTGGATTGCCCCATAAGGGGGCATAAAACCAGGGTGTTGGATTGGATTTCAGGAATTTGTGGGTTAATTTCCAATAAAGAACAGAGGATGATATAATCGGGTGAGATTTTAGTTTAGAGGAAATGGGATTAAAAATGAAGGAGGTGGGAACTCCTCCCGGGCAGAATGTGGATTCCATTGCAACCCACAGCGGTGAGTGAGGGGAGGGTTTCTGAAACCATTTAATGGTTTGGGCCATTCGGAAAGCCCAGAGGTAGCCTTTGAACCAGGGGAGTCCGAATCCACCTTTTTTCCAATGTGATCGAAGTTTGTTGTGGTTAAATCTCAGCGGTTTTCCATCCCAAATAAAATTACCTATTAATTTATCAATTTTAGCAAAACAGGAGGCTGGTAACACTAAAGGAATATCGGCAAAGAGGTAAAGAATCTTGGGAGAAATGAACATCTTAATGGCTGCAATTTTCCCCATGAAAGAGAGATTAAGAAGCTTCCATCTGTCCAGAATTGTTTTGATGTTATCAAATAAGGGGTTAAAGTTAATGTCCCATAGCTTCCCTAAGTTACTAGCAATTTTGATTCCTACATATGTTATACCCTGTGGTGACCAGCAGAATCCAAGAAGTATGTTCATAAAGGCTTTACAGTGATCGTCAAGGGGCAGAGTTTCCGATTTGCCATAATTCAAAGCAAGGCCAGAAATTTCAGTAAAATTATTAAGCAAATCATCAACAAGGGCCCAGCCTCATTCAGGTTTTTGAGTAAGATTAAGAGGTCATCCACATAGGAGAGAGAAACATATCTTGAATTGCTCACAGGTATGCCCATAATGCCCGAAGATTGACGTAAACAAGCAGTCAGGGATTCCATGGCTAAAATAAACAGGGAAGGTGACAGGGGACAGCCTTGTCTAGTTCCCCTTGCCAAGCAAAAGTAAGAGGAAATAGTGGAATTAGTAAGTACTTTAGCAACAGGGGAGTTATATAATAGCTTGATCCAGGAGCAAAAGGTATGAAAAAGACCGAAATAAGATAAAACTTGATGAAGGTTGTCCCAGTTTAAGGAATCAAAGACCTTCTCAAAATCAATAGCTATGGATGCAGCTGGTGTCTTGAGGGATTTTGCTTTGTGAATTAAATTAAATAAGGAACGTAGGTTATCAGAACCAGATCTATGTTTAATAAAACCAGCTTGTGAACAATGTGTTAGCTTAGGAATCAAGGATTCAAGCTGAGAAGTTAGTAGTTTAGCAAATATCTTCCCATCCGTGTTTAATAAAGAGATGGGCCAGTAACTTGCGGGGTGAGTAGGGTTTTTATCTTTCTTAAGGATTAGGGTTATGATTGCTTCGGTGCAAGATGGGGGAAGCTTGCCAGTATTAGAAGCTTCTTGATAAACATTAAGAAGAAGGGGACATAAGGTGTCGGAAAACATTTTATAGAATGACAGGAATCCGTCACCCCAGGATTTGGTGATTTCAGGGAAGACAAAGCTTTCTGGATTTTCTGAAGTAGAAGGGTTCATCTAAAGAATTTGTTTCAAGAGTAGAAAGATGAGGAAGATGTAACAATTAAGGAACTGTTGAATTTGTAAAGTAGATGGAGGATTTGTGTTAGAGTATAGTTTTTGATAAAAGGTTTTCATGATATGATTTATAGAGGGGTTGTCAGAGTGAACCGTACCCTGTTCATCTTTTAGGCTTACGATGTGTCGTTCCATTTGTTGTGCTTTGAGCTGGTAAGAGAGGAGTTTCCCATATTTATCGCTGTGTTCCCAAAACTTATAATTAAGTTTAAACAAGGCCAGTTCTGTTTTACGATAAATTAATTTGTTAATTTTAACTCTAAGTTGAAGAATTTCAAGATGAAGTTGAGAATCAGGACAGTGCTTATTATAAGAAAAGCATAAATTCTCTTTAGCCTCAAAAGATTTTTCCAAATCAGCCAGCTGTTGTTCTCTTACTCTTTTCCTATGTGCAGCATAACTGATAATTTTCCCTCGAACCGTAGCTTTAAGAGCTTACCATACAGAGGACATAGAAGATTCAGTTGGGGTATTGTGAAAAAGGAAGTCCTGAATTTGTGCTTTGATCATGGGTAAGAAATTAGGATCCCTGAGAAGGAGAGGGTCCTGCCGCCAGTAAGAAGATTTAAGTGCTAATGGGCCCCACAAAAGTTGCAATTTGACAGGAGAATGGTCCGAGATTATGATGGGAGAGATGAATGAATCAATAGTTTTTTCCATTATAACAGGAGAGGCTAACCAGTAGTCAATTCTACTGTATGTTTTATGTAGAAAGGAGTAAGAAGTAAATTCTCAATCACGGGTGTGAAGGAGGTGCCGTACATCAGCCAATCCAACATCTTGCATTAGTAATGCGAGGGCTTTAATTCTTCTAGGGTGGGCCTCTATAGTGGGGCTACTTCTGTCAATGCTGGCTTCTAAAGCTAAGTTAAGATCCCCTCCAAGAATAACTGGTGTATTATCAGTGTTAAAGGATAGAATCTGTTGAGCTAAATTATGAAAAAATCCGGGGAATCGAAGTTGGGTGCATAGACATTAACAAGCAGAAGAGGACCAGAGTTGGTATTCAGTTTGACCATCACCCATCTGCCATCAGTATCGGAAATGGAGTTTACATGGGACCATTTGAGACTCTTATAAATAAGAATAGCAACTCCTCTTTTTTTTTTTTTGAGGTATAGGATGATTCGTAGATCTGACCGACCCAATCTTTTTTAAGTCTATGAACATCCTCTGCTAATAATTTTATTTCTTGAAGGAAAGCAATTTATGTTTTATGTTTTTTGAGATGTGAAAGAATTTGCTTCCGCTCACAAGGAGAATTAAGTCCCTTCACATTCCATGTATATAAAAGTATGTCACTCATATTGTTAGTGTTAAAGAAAGGGAGTAATCGCTGGAGTGTGAAGGGACAAATAAATGAGGCAGAGGATGATTAGAATACAATATAGAGAGCTTACGTATATGCAAAGAGTGGCAGGAACATTTAAGCCAAAAAAAGTGAGATGTATGATACATGAGTAGCACAGATATATTATTAAAGTTAGAATAGAGATGGGGATGGAGAAAAGTCATTAACAACAGCAACAATACTAGTAAGCTAAATATCAAAGAAAACGTTTTATGGGTGTAAGGAGATATGAGTCATCCAACTGGCTAAGAGACTCTCTCACCACACTCTGGGGCATCAATGTAGGGAGGAGACTAGGGAGGACCGGTTATAAATATCGGACCAGACCCAAGTCTGATCCCAGTAATATAATAAAATAAGTATTCCTGAAAAGTTAAACTGAAAGGGAATAATACCAAGAAAGGCAGGGGACTGTAATAACCTCAGCTTAATTCTAAGCTAACAGGACAAGGTATAAGGATAAAGCTAAACACCAGAACTTATTTATAAACATTAGTAGTAATAGTCCAAGATATACCAACTCGAAGTAACAGTAAATTAAAGAACCATATAAGAGATGCCAGTACAGCCTAGACATAGAGCAAGGAATTCAGGGTGCCAGGTGGAATGCAAATGAACAAATATAAAAGGAAAAGTAGATCATTACCACATTAGAGTGACTCTGAGTATACTTTGCAGTGCAACAGAATAAGTACATAATAAATACAATATTGAGGGGGTAAGAAGAAAGGGGAGGTCAATTTAAGCCCTTATGCCCTGAGCCAAATGCAAATCTGGATTATGTGGAGAGGTATAGGCTTCGGTAATAACTGTAGTCAGAAGAGATAGTCATAGTAAAGATCAGCTCCGATTACTCGAAAATTGCCTAAATAGGTGTTATATGGGGTGACTAGGTCTAGAAGACTAGGCCCAGTGAGCCCCAAAACAGAAGTGACCACACAGCAGTGGATTTCTATAATATCTGTAGGCTTCGAGTAAAATAAGGAGCATAAGGGAGATGTAGAGTGACAATCCTTTGCAACAGTACACCAAACATAGCCCACCTCTTTGAGGGCTAATGATAGTTTCATATTGCATCAGGAGGTAGTAAGAATAATGGAGCTTAGGGAAGGAGATAGATTAAATGTAGTTGCCAATAATACTTAAGAACCTGTCATCAGGAGAGGGAAGGGGTAAGTTGCCTTGTAATATATAATAATTCACATATGAAAAAAGAAAAGGCAATAATCAGGATGCATACCGATTGATATACTCTACAACTGAACAGCCAAAAGACTATAAACCTGATGCACTGCTAAATTGGAGAGTAAAAGGCTAGATACAGAGATCCTGTTTAGTGAGGTAATGTATAAGATCTAACACTAAAATAATGGGTTAGAAAAGCGTTGCTGATATACCAAAGTTCCCTTGAAGACATTTAAGCTGCTTGTTTAAACACTGCAACAAAAAGTAAATTGATCGCGCCGCGATGTACAGCCTTTGCTTCCTGCTCCCGCTGGGAGCGAAACCAACCAGGTAGCATAGACTGTAGAGCGGACGGCTATGCAGAAAAAGTGTGCTGGCACTCCCTTTAAGTATCCTGGAAGCAAAACCTACCAAGATATAGCAACTGTGACCATATTACTGACCATATAAGCTTGTGACAGCTTAGATTTATTAGTAGGATTGTGACTATTGATGTTATTGCTTTCGGTCTTTGCCCTACGTTTCTTTTTGGGTGGCTCGAAAGATTTGAGGGGGGAGCTTGAAATAACTTCTGCCCATGAAGTATCAGCAAAAATACATCCCTGAGGCACAGGGCCCAAATTAGAGGGATGTTCATCTGAAATTTGCTGGGAAAAATCCTCCTGCGAGGAGTGCATGTCATCCTCCAAGAGAGCAAACTTATTGCTCAAGGGAAGAGAGGGGTTGATTTGAAGGTGAGAGGCTGCAGCTTGGGGTGTTTGGGTTAAACCTCTCTAGAACAGCATGAAAGGCTTGAAGAATAATGCCTTGACAGAAGCTTCTCTTGCAGGCGTGTTGATTGCCTTGGGGTCAAATCAGTTGCAGCGTTGCTGCTTGGGGCTGTGAGTTCTGCAACACTTTCCCCACGTTCCTGTACCTCGTTGTCCACCCTCCATGCAGATACCAAAGCTGTGTTCGGGTTGCCAATTGCTGCTGAACCTCCCAGGGTAAGATTGCAGAGAAAGACCTCCAGATAGTTGACTAAGGTGTCAGGGGTTTCAAAATCCTTGAAGGAAGAGCCTGAGAAAAGGCGTACTGTCGAGAGGTAACATAGAGCAAATGTAATGCTTCTTTGGTGGAGGATTTGTTTATGGATTGTAGGCCTCCTTCTGATGGTTAATCTTTTGAAAAGTCTCTGTAGATGGAAATATTAAACTCTTGCCACTGAAGTTTCCCTATTTCTCTGGCTCATTTCAGTATTAATTCTGTGTGGGAATAGTTCAAGAAGCGAGCAATGATAGGCGTTGGTCGCTGGTCTGATGTTGGCCTGGGACCCAGAGTGCGGTGAGACCGCTCAATGATTAATGTTAGGTCAGGAGACAGTTTAAGCATTGCAGGCAACACATGTAATAAAAGCACAGTAGTGTCTCCTAATTCTACACCTTCAGGGAAGCCAAAAAATCGTCAATTGTTGCGATGATTACGATTTTCAATATAGTCAGTTTTGGCTTGTAGAGATTTAATAGTTCGATCTTGATTGTGGACAGTAGCCTGGAGGTCATGAATAGTAGTGGTGTTACAGGCCGTTGCTTTCTCATTAAATGCAATTTTCTGGCTAAAAGTTTCAAGAGTGGTCGCATTCTGTTGGGTGGAGGTTTTTAGATCATTAATCTCAGCCATCAGTTTAGAAAATATTACTTCCACTCTAGCAAGTGAGCTTTGCTGTACTTGGAGATCGGCCAAAATGCTGAAGGATGAGGCCTAGTATGCTGCAGTACAGTGTAGAATAATTGAATATAAGTAGATGATGGATCAAAAATGACTTACAAACTGTGTCAGGCAGTAAGATTACAGGATGGTCACAGGAGTTGGTACCAAAGAAAGGTCTGGTGAAGGCTGGATGAGGTTAGATTTGCAGTCATTCCTGCAGAGATTCTGAACTATGCTGTCATCTTCTGCCTAGTCAGGCCACACCCACCCAATATGCATAACATTTCTGATGAGGCACTGTGAGGGAGAATTTCAAAGGGTACAGTGATAATGTGGGGACACAGAATTAATGTAAAGCACCCACAAGTTTAGGGCTAAGTTCAAAATAAGCAAAGATGACCTCCTGAACCTAAAATGGAATAACTTCATTATCAGTGTGAACATTTCTGGGGACATGCATGCCCACAATGCTGATAGTCTCTGCAGTTAAAAAGCCCAGCTGTCATCATCAAACTACATACTGGACAGAAATGTTTATTTGCATTCCGCATGTATTGTTTGTATTGTTTCATGTTGGCGTCACCTCTTTTAATGATATGGTATTAGAGATCCCTCCATGTGACGCTGTTCTTGGGGGTCAAGCGTTCTGTGGTGAAGTGTTGTATTACAGTACACTTTGATGCCAGTGGGAGCCAAGGTATACAACCTCATATCGGAAACAGTATTATTGAGGGTGTGCCGTAGAGCCTGAGCATGGAAACCACCTAAATGGACAGACAACTCAACTCCTCCATGTCTACAACATGAAAAAGTTAGTTTAACTTTAATTTCTAACTCATGCTCAGTTCTGTTGGTCAGTATATTGGTCTGGAGAACTCCAACTACAAGCAGCAGTCAGGAAATTCTGGGAAATCAGAAACACAGTTAGGTGCTACATTGAAGCAATGAGTGACCCCCACCAGTGGTGCAGTGGACCAGGCCGCATCAGAAAATCTGCATTTGCTAGATGTGAGACTGAACTGGTAACTGATGCTATACCCAGTATGACAGAGAAGTGGACTGCATTTAATTTCCAGATGGTTCTCACAAAAACAGCAATTGATGTAATTTCTAAAGAACTGGAAGGGGACAGGATCAGTTGTGTTCCAGGACAGTAGCTGCTGCTGTTGTTTTCACAGGGTTCTTGTGGATTTTACTTGGTAGGTTGGTTCTTTTCTTTCTTACTTCTAAGGGGCTAGCAGGGTATTGTTTGGGGTGCTGCTGGATGTTTGTAAACTGATTTGGTGGCTGTAAGGGGGGCTCATTTTGTGGAGGTTTCACTGTGTAACAGGTTGCGCTTGGTAGAGGCCTATTTCTTCTGATTTAAAACCTATTTGTGGGATTTGCTTGGGCCTGGTTCTTTGGCTGCTGGGCTTGAGGGGAGACACAGGCTGATACACTCTCCTCGAGTCAGGTGTCTGCTCAAGACCCGCCCCCTCCTCCAGAAGTCTGCAAATTTATAGGGAACACCTGCCCTGCAATTGGAGGAAAAGGCTGCAGGTGCAGCTCATGTAGTTCTAGCCACTGGGGGTAGGATTTAAAGGCTGGGAGAGGAGCTTCAGAGTTGTTCATTTCCTTATAAGTTTAACGTGTTGTACTGCACCTAGTAACAGGGTTACTGGTGTACAGTGGGACTGTCTGTAAGATTAGTGGGTGACCTGATTAGGCAGTAGGGGTATCTTGGACTAGGGGACCTGTTGGCTCACCCAAGGAAACCTATTTGGAAGGGATGGAACCACACATCATTAGGGCCGGCATCTTTGGGAGGGTGGTGGGTGCACAGGGTGTGGAGCAGCCATGATACTGGACTGGGCTTGAAGTTGGTGGTTGCCCAGTGTGCTACCAGTTAGCACAGCTTAGGGAGGAGGTTGCGGGATTAGGAGAAGCTGGGGAAGGGGTGGTATGGTTGGGGAAGGGGTGGGAATCTCCCACAGGGTTGCACCAAGCACGGGGGGGGGGCATAGGGAAAGGAGTGAGAAGAATACCAGGGTCACATAGGGAACCTGGCAGAGGTGGCAAAGGACACATACCAAGGAAGCAGGCAGGTAACTGGGGCCCTCACAAAGGGGGACGGAGGGACAACATTCTCAGGGAAGTAGGCAGATGGCCAGGGCTGGACAGAAGGAAGCAAGGCGGGAGGTGGATCAGACCTTACACTCAGTAACCGCCTAATTCTTCTTCTGCTCAAGGATGAGGGAGGTGATGTAGCCATGACAGGGGTAGTTAGAGATGGAAAGGGAGTGGGAGTGGAGGCAGGAGGCAGGGGCAGATAGCAGGAAGAACAGGGGACCTGGAATGCAGGAGAATGGGGGGAGCAGTGAATCAGAGCAGGAGGGGCAGGGGGAAGAGGGAGGAAAGCGCAAGGAGAAGGACCAGTTGGGAGGAAAGGTAAAGGAGAAGGACCAGAAGTACAAGGAGGATTCAGTAAAGGGAGCTGAGGGTTTAGGCCAGGGGAGCACGACTAGAAAGGAGGAACCAAATGGAGACAGGAAGGAAGGGAGGATGAGCCAGGCTAGTTTAGCAGATGGGGAGAAGGACCAGTTGCAGCAGTGAGGGGGGATTAGCAAGGAACAGAAGGATACTCAGGAGGAGGAGAGGCATAGGATTGGAGGAGGGGTGGCCATGGTAAATAAGGAGGGGTGGCATGTGCACCCAGAAAGGGGAGGAACACGAGCCGGCTGGGTGGAGGGCCTGTAGAAAGGATGAGGGACATGGAAGGGGGAATGGAGGAAAAGGAGTGGTCAGAGTACTCCTGCTGGGGATTCTATGATCAGGGTATCAAATGGGATAGGAGGGAGAAGCCTGGCCAGTTAAACAAGATGCTTCCCTGGACTAACGTTGCACAGGGCTAAGCACGAGGTATCAGCTGGCAAAGGATTGTGGGGGTTCCCAGACATACTGGTCCACCTGGGTACAAATGACATTGAGGGATAGTGAGCTAGAGATACAGGCAAGATTCAGGAGCTCGCCAGGGTCTGTCATGACATAGGATGCACAGTTTCTTCTCAGAAATCCTGCCAGTGCCAAGGGCTAGTGGGGAACACAAAGGAAAATTAGGAGATAAACCAGTGGCTCAGGGGGTGGTGTGAGGCCAGAGGGTATGGGTTGATGGGGATTGGGGGACCTGGGAGGATAAGGAGCTGTATGCTAGAGACAGACTACATCTCAATTTGGAGGAGGGAATCCTTAAGTTGAAAATAGAGGGTTCATTGGTGAAAAGTGGGGTTTAAACTTGTGAAGGGGGTGGGATGGGAGAAAAGGCTTCAAGGGGTGCCGAGAAGGAGGGACTCTGTCTCCACTCTGGGGACCAGGAGGAATGCAGAAAAAGGCCAACTGGCAAAGTGCAGACCAGGGGAAAACAGAATCCCATGGGAAGATGAGCAGGGAAATGGAACTATAGGGAAGGGTGGAAGGTAGTCTCATAAATGCCAGGAGCTTGGGCAATAAAATGCCTGAGCTCCAGGCGATGCTAACTGAGGGAGCAGTGGATGTGGCAGGTCACTGAGACTTGGGCCACTGCAAGACATAACTGGGACCTGAACCTGGAGGGATACACTATGTTCAGGAAGGACAGGGGAGGGAAGGGAGGAGGTAGCAATGATAGTCAAAACTGCATTGGCATAGGGGAGTAGAGGAGGCGGAGGGAACCGTGGAGGCGATTTGGGTCACCTTGATAACAAAGGGGGCAAGAGTGTAAAAATAGAGTGGTGTATAGACCCCTGCCCTGGCGGAGGAGCTGGAGGACAGTCTGGTGGCAGATGTTAGGAGACACTGCAGACTGGGAGAGGAACGGTGGTGGTGTTGGGGACTTAAACATGCCAGGAACAGACTGGAGACTATGACATCCTCTGTGACCAGGAAACAGAGGTTGTTGGATGTCTTTCAAGATCGCTCCTAACTCAGCAGGTGAGGGAACCACCAGGGAGGCACGGGTACTGGATGTGGTCCTGGCAGACAGTGACCAGATTGGAGCCTGAGGTATGGGACCCATTGGCGGGAGTGACTATGCCACGTCTGGTTCTGCCTGGACCTAGGAGGGGTGGTGAAGGCTGCACAAAGACGGAAGTAACCGACTTCAGGGGGCAGATTTTAAGGAAATGGGAAGGATCCTTAAGGAGCATTTGGATGGGATTGGGTCAGACATGGACGCTGATAGTAGGTGGAAATCATCAGGAGAGGGGTGCAGGATGCTACCAGCACCTGTGCAAGAGTAAGATGAAATGCGGTAGGGCCCAAAACCCTGTTGGTGGACCAGGGAGGTCCAGGAGGTGGTGCGAAAGAAAGCAGCCTATAAGCAATTCAAGTGCTCAAGGAGTGAAAGGGATCGAGGGAGTAGCTGATGGCTAGAAGGGCCACTAGAGTGGTGGAGGGCAGCTAAGGCAAGGAAGGAGCAGAACCTGGCCAGGGAAATAAGGAGAGGGAACAAGGGGTCTTTAGATACATTGGGGAAAAACGAAGGGTGAAGGGGCAGATTAGCAGGATTAAATCAGGGGAGAGATGGGCACAAGACCCGGGGGAGCAGGCTGAGGTACTAAATGAGTACTTCGCCTCAGTTTTCAGCAGGGAAAATGGGGGTGCTGCATCATACATGGGAGGAGACAGAGATACTGAGGAGGGTGGGACCCTTACCGATCGGCAGGTCTGGGGAGAGGGGGAGGCATCACTGGCAGGTGGGGGGGGCTAAGCAGGGAGAAGGGATACCGGAAGTGGAAATCACAGCAGAGAGAGTGAGGGAAGCCCTCAGCTCCCTTAAGACGGAGAAAGCACCAGGGCCGGATAAATTACATCCCAGAGTGCTGAAGGAACTTGCGGATGTCCTGGCAAAACCCCTGGCAGAGCTTTTCACCATCTCTGAGGACAGGGTGGTGCCCCAAGACTGGAAGGTGGCGCATATAGTGCCTATCCACAAGGGGGGATCAAGGGAGGTGGCAGGGAACTACAGGCCTGTCAGCCTGACATCGGTGGTGGGCAAGGTGATGGAGGGCATTGTCAAGGAGAGGCTAGGGGGGACCTGGATAAGTTAGGGTGCCTGGATGATAGACAGCATGGATTCATCCCGGGGAAATCGTGTCAGACAAACCTGGTGGAGTTCTATGACTGGGTGACAAGTGCCTTGGACCTGGGTAGACCAGTGGATGTCCTCTTTCTAGACTTCAGCAAGGCATTTGACTCTGTTCCTCACGTGGCCTGTTGGATAAGCTGGGAGAAATGGGGTGGGGAACCAGATCATCAGATGGATAGGCAATTGGCTCCAGGACCCGGACCCAGAGGGTCATAGTTGGGGGATAGTCTCATCCCCAAGGAGGGTCATTAGTGGGGTCCCACAGGGATCAGTGTTGGGCCCCTTCTGTTCAACGCCCACGATCGGACATAAGGACAGGAATCAGGAGGGAGATGAGTCTCTTGCAGATGACTCAAACTGGGGGCGGTGGTGGATGGGGAGGAGGGAGGTGGCCCACAGGGGACCTGAGGCTCTGGAAAGATGGTCTAGAAAGTGGAAGATGAGGTTCAATGCAGAGAAATGCAAGGTACTCCACCTGGGGCCAGAAACCCAGGTCAAGTGTACACCTGGGGAAATGCTACAAGTCTCGGCGGCTGAGAGGGACCTGGGGGTGGTGGTGGATGTCAAGATGAACAACTCTGAGACTTGTAGGAGGGCAGCAGCCAAGGCCAACAGGATGCTGGGATGCATCGCTAGGGGATCACCTCCAGAAGGAGGGAAGTGATACCCTCTGTATAACTGCTTGGTGAGGCCGCACCTGAGTACCGCGGCAGTTTGGAGGCCACACTCAAAGGGACATTAACCTCCTGAGAGGGTCCAGAGGAGGGCAACCAAAATGATTTGGGGCTTGGGACAGGACCTATGAGGAGAGGCTCAAGAGCTAAATATGTACACATTGGAAGAGAGAAGGGACCTGGGACATGATAGAGGTCTTTAGGTACATGAAGAGGGTAAATAGGGGAGGAACAGTTGGGGTGCTTGAAGGAAGGAGGAAGGGGCCACTAGAGGGCATGGCTGGAAGCTGGAGGGGGAAGATTCTGGGAGAAAGGAGGAGGTGCTATCACTGAAAGGGTGGTGAGCTATGGAATGCACTGCCTAGGGGGCTAGTGGAGGCAGAGACAGTGGAGGGGTTCAAGAGGAGGGACAGGTACAGGGGAAGGGTTCTGGAAGCAAAATCCAATGCAGCAAGAATATCCGGAACTGGGAAGGGAGAAGCCAGAGAAGGCGAGGGGGACAGCAAGGTCAGCACCCAGGTTGGGGACTGACCAAACGAGCAGACACGAAAGACCGTTAGGCCTATTCTGCTGGCATTTTAGCATGTTAGTATGTAGTAAAGGGACACATAGTTGATGTTTGAATGCAAGCAGACACTGATGTGCATTTGTCAGCCATGTTGGTTAAGGATGGGAAAAACCAGTGTCCTATGTGTCTTAGAGGGGACAGAGGGCAACTACCTCCTTATTTACTTAAAATGCTGGCTTAAGGACACTTTATTAGAAGAAGTGGCAGGTTAAGACTTAAAATTCCAGGAGGCATGCTGGGTTACACAACATGGTAGACATAACAGCTGTGATATGAATATTACCTGTTTACATTTTAAATAAGAAATAGTATGCAGACTTGATACCTGTGGAAGAGTTGGTGAGGAACAGGGAGGTTTTGCAGTGGAGTTACCCTGGTACCACCACCAGAAAATGAGATACAGAGTATTTAGAAATTACATTGTCAGCCCTGGGTGCAAATGAAGGGGAAGGCCACTGTTTTACTGCAGATATCTTCCGTGGTGGTCCAGTGGCTAACTGTTAATGAGTTTGCTGCAATAAGCCTGTTTATTTAAAAAATAAACTTGAGGAATGGAGAAACAGGACGCCGGAAATGTCCCATGCACAGAAACGTACATGGGTATGTCAGGACAGCATTGCACGTCCATTCCTCCAGGGGAGAAAAAGTGGAGCAAAATGGCCGGGTGCAGTGCAGGATGACACTGACCCCTCACAGGCTCCGCACTGGGCTACAGGGTCCTCTTCTGAACCAGATCTGTTTGTCCACGGTATGCTGCAGACCCCTGCCACAGGGGAGGGGAGGAGCCATGGCAGAAGCACTAGATTCAGATAAAGTCCCTGAGACACCAGGTGATGGGGCTGGGGGGTCAGTGAGAAGGACAGCCTGCACTGCGCCATGAAGGAAGCTAAACAGATTAACTATATGTAAGCTCCCTGTTGAAGAGGGGCTTATATTCCCGTCTTAGGCATCCCTTTCACCCCCTCCTAACCGCACCCTAGAGCTAGGGAATGTGTTAGTGCTCTGGGGGAAATTGCTGCTGGATGCCTCAAGGTAGCAGCAGAGAGTGGGTTTTAGGGATATAAAAGAGACAGACAGGAAGTATCGGGCCTTTTCAGCCCGGGCATTAGGCCTGGGACTGGAGGGAGGAGGATGGAAGCATAGTTCTAGGAGCAGATTAGGCTGGCAAGTAAGGGAGCTCAGTGGTCCAGGAGGGCCAGTGGGGAACCTTCCACCCCCCAAAAGTGTACAGTCAGGATGGTTTTTCCATGCGCCGGAGTTGGCGAGGAGTTGGGGGATGGAGTTCTGCGGGGAAAATGTAGCCAGATCCTGCATCGTTGGGGGCAGGGACAAGAGGTGGTTTTTAGGCCAGGAAAGTGTAGGAGCCCTTAGCAACCCCTAACAGGTGTACCCCAGGTCACCAGGGCTGGGAGGGCAGTGGCAGGGCCCTCCCAGGAGCGGATCCAGTGGCAGGGGTTTCCCTAACTCCTCATGTGGCAGGGTGGCATGGGGGGTAGAGGGAGCTGGGGGGGCCTTTTACCCATTGTGGGGCCTGCTTTGAAGGGGCAGGTCCTGGGGCACTGGTACATTGAGATCCAGGCAGGTCACAGGCTGTGTGGCAGACATTGGAGAGTAGCCCCCACACTGGAGCGTAATTCAAGCCCAGGAGAAGTAAAGGGGACTTGGGACTGGCTGGGACTCCTGAATGTAATAGCAGAAACAAGAGTGTTTGGGCCGTCAGTAGGAGGCAGTTCAGTCCAAAGCATGGGGCCGGTATTGGAGCAGGGCCGGTTTTGGAGCCGCTGCACCAGTGGGGGGCCAAGGAGAGGCTGAGCCGAGTAAAAGTGGCAGGTGCTGAAGTAGCACCGGGTACAGTGCCAGCTATGGTAAGAAGGTTGGGGCCTGGGTCGTCAGTAAAATTCCTGGAGCCCCTGAGGCATGGGCCAGTGCCCAGGGGTCCAGGTGGAGGAGGCAGCTCACTTTCCCATGCCAGATTGAGGGGAGGGTGACCAGTGCCAGTGAGAGTGACCTAGGTGGGAAAGGAAAAAACAAAGTGTTGGCTTACCAGATCCATAGAAGACAGGAGATTGCAGGGATCTGAGTTCGAATAGGTCTCGGGTAGAGCATCCAAGGAAGAACAAGGAAAAAGAAATCCTTAATTGTGACTGCCTGTATCCATCATTTTGCTGCCTTAGAATGTACAGCCAGTTTTGTAAAAAGTTAAATAGCCCTATGGAGCTGCTTTCTCTATTTAAGGATGTTGTATGTGACCACTGTATTGCTGGAAATCATTTGCATTGCAGGTGCAGAATAAAAGCCAGTTTGGGGAGGAAATAGTGGTTATGTGCATTATTTAACTGAGAGGGGAAAGTAAATGAAATTAAATCCTTCTTTTCCTCTTTACCTTTCGTTTGATTAATTTCCCATGAGTTACATTCCAGTTGCAGTGTTCATTCCAGCCTGGGTAGGACGATAAGGGCTCCTGAAACAGCTGAGGTACAGAACAGAGGTCCTGGTCTGGTGGGCAGTTTTGGGGAGGAGAAAATCAGATGCTGAAGGAGGAGGTAAAATGCATGAGTATTGAAGACGATAGAGAGGTAGGAATATGATTTTCCCTGCCTTACTGGAAGTGCATTTGTCTCGATGTTAGTACTTACAGTGCCCCCTTTCCATTACCCTGAAACACCTGTGAAAGAAAGCTATGCCCCCTAGATGGGGACATGGAGGGGGAGGTTACACTGTGGGGGCTTGTCTGAGATGTCCCCTGAACCCCAATATTGCTACTGGACCCCAAGCCTTGTGGTCTGTTGCGGTGCCAGGCTTCCTGGCTTGGTTTGGCCCTGTTGTGCAGTAAAAAATGCGGTGGGAGTAGGCCTGGAGCAGGCATAGGCCTTGGCCTGCTGGCGTGGATGTGAGCACGTGACTGGATGGTCACGTGACCCTCAGGCAGAGTTCCAATTGGAAGATGGCAGGAAAGGAGCTACAGCAGCTGCAAGCAGAGACACTATCTTAGGGAGATTGTAGTGAGTGGAGCTGAGGGAGTGGAGACCAGCAGTAGCAGGGGGAATAACGATAGCGAGAGAAAAGACAAAAGAGACTATTTTTCCTGAGCACATCTACAGTGCAAGCAACTGAATTGGGCTGCACATATTTGAAGCAAATGAACTTTCAGCCATCTGTGAGTGTGAGAACTGGGAGGGGGAAAGACTGAATCAGGCATCCACCATAGATTGCCAGCAAGTTGTGGAAGAGGGAGATAGAGAGAGAGACCCAAAGTGACCTCCCAGGAGGAACCCTTGGCTACAGTTCCTGCTTCACTGCTCTCCTGGCTATGGAAAGCTGGAGAAAATGTAAAGGACATGAATGTTGTGTGAGGTGTGGGTTCATGGGGGATGCAGTAACCAGATTGCCTGCATTGCATAGGCAGGTTGCCAGTTCCGAATAGGAGCATGTATGCTCCCAGTTCCACTGCCAGCTTGTTTATGCCGTGGTCACCAGCCAGTGGGGATTCAGAGGGGTTTGATAGACTGTCACTTGGAGAAAGCACCCATGTCCATGTGGATGAAACCCAAAGCAAATCCCTGGATGTAGTAGTGGAGGCTATAGAGGAGGAGGGTGCAGGAGCACTAGAGAGGGAAAAAGGTGACGAGGAGCACAGTCATCTGTCCCATACCTCACCACTGGCTACTGGCTACCCACTGGCAGAGGAAGGGGCAGGGACCATAGATACCCGGACCTGGATCCTCTAGGGTCTGGGTGACCCTTGCCACAGCCCCTGTCCGGGGTTAGCCCACAGGCCTCTTCAAGCAAGTCAGAGCTTGTCCCGGGAGCCACGTTCAGAATTAAGCCCATGAAGAGTGGCCCCAAGACTGGGCCTGCACCAGTGTCAGCTGGAGGGAGTGTTGGTGGCCCAAAAGATTTAAGGGAGCTGGATGAAGAAAAGAATGTTGACAGCCAGTTCCAGTTCCAGGACCTTATGGTGGTGAGGGCCATCCCTAGGCCCTACCACTGCCCCGTTATCACCTTTGGAGATACCACCCAACAGCTCCCGGTCTGAGCTAAGACTCTCCAGACCCAGATGGACAAGTTGAACCCAAATGACCCATTGAACCTGAAATATCGATGAGGGATCTGGCTACCAATGGGACAAGCCAGGAGAACCAGTGTGGGGGACCTGCCCGAATGGAGCCAGGCTGAGAGGTGGATCTGCAGGAGGTTATGGGTAGAATATTCTAATTTGAATTATCCATATGTGCCAGAACAGATTTGGGACATCATTGAGGAGATGCGGGCAGACGGGATCTTTATGGAGCAGGTGGAGCAGCTAAAGAATCGTCCAGGTGGTGGAGGTGCCCCATCTCAGCAGTTGTTTCAGCAGGCAAGGTCAATGTGTCGTACAGGGACCTGGTCTGGTTTAACCCTGTTCAAGCATTTGCTACGGTCCAGGACTTGACTGGGACTTAGACCGTGTACTGTATTCTAGACCGGGATTCCTTTGGAGATGTGACCACTAAAGCTGACCCAGCATACTACTTCCCTCCAGGTGGGGGACCTGCAACCTAGGCCTTCTGGTCTGGAACTTATGGACTGTGACAGGACAATTGCTCTACCGAGCTGATGTGGTGACAGCATAGAATTTTCTTAAACTTAAGCTCTTAAATTTTGAAAAAAAAATTATATTGTTGATGTTCTTAAAATCATGATAAAACATGTTTGAGAGACTGGTAAAAGGATATGTATGTGTGAGTGTGAGTGAGTGGACTGGGGCTATACACAGTGAAACTTGTTTTAAAAATTTGGTGGAAGTCTTTTGGGGATAACTAAACCAGTTCTACCTCATTATTGTTGTTAGCGGATGCTTAAAGTTTGAAATGTCTAATCATTATGAAAAGTGATTGCAGTTGCTGTTTAAAGAAATAATGAAGGTTGTGGCTAACACTTTAGATTATCTCCTGGTGCAGGTAGGTTTTAGGGACTTCAGAAATTTATTGGGCTAGGCAGGTAGGTCGGGTGGTGCTTGGTGGCCAGGCGTGGTGTGTCCAATGCCAGCAGGCTGGGGAGTGCGCATACCCAGTCCAGTGGGAGAGGACCATCACTGGGCCCTTGCCATCATTCCCAGGAGGGAATGATTTCCTGGGTGGGGAAAGAGTGTAAGCACCCTGCAAAAGGAGGGGCTTATGTTCCATCTTAGGCATCCCTTTCCCCCTCCTACCCCCCCCCAGCTAGGGAATGTGTTAGTGCTCTGGGGGAAATTGCTGCTGGATGCCTCAAGGTGGCAGCAGAGAATGGGTTTTAAGAATATAAAAGGGACAGACAGGAAGTATCGGGGCCTTTTCAGCCTGGGCATTAGGCATGAGGCTGGAGGGGGGAAGCTGGAAACATAGTGCTAGGAGCAGATTAGGTGGGCAAGTGAGGGAGCTCTGTGGTCCAGGAGGGCCAGTGGGGAACCCCCCTCCCCAAAAGGAATACAGTCAGCATGTTTTTCCCATGTGCTGGGGTCGGCGAAGAGTTGGGAGATGGAGCTTCATGGGGAATATGTAGTCTGGACCTGCGTCGTTGGGGGCAGGGATAAGAGGTTTCTGTGTAGGCCAGGAAAGTGTAGGAGCCCTTAGCAACCCCTAGCAGGTGTGCCCCAGGTCGCCAGGGCTGGGAGGGCAGTGGCAGGACCCTCCCAGGAGGGGAACCAGTGGCAGTGGTTTCCTTCACTCCCAGTGTGGCAGGGTGGTCTGGGGAGTAGAGAGAGCAGGGGGCCTTTCACCCAATTGTGGGGCCTGCTTTGGAGGGGCAGGTCCTAGGGTACTGGTACACTGAGGTCCGGGCAGGTCACAGGCCATATGGCAGACCTTGGAGGGTAGCCCACGTGCTGGAGCTTAATTCAAGCCCAGGAGAAGTAAAGGGGACTTGGGACTGACTGGGAACCCTTAATAAGTGTAACAGCAGAAACTGGAGCATTTGGGCCATCAGTAGGAGGCAGTTCGGCCCAAAGCGTGAGGCTGGTATTGGAGCTGGGCCGGTTTTGGGGCCGCTGCAGAAGCGGGGGTCTGAGGAGAGGCTGAGCCGAGTAAAGGTAGCAGGTGCTGAAGTAGTATCGGATACAGTGCCAGCTATGGTAAGAAGGTTGGGGCCTGGGTCGTCAGTAAAAATCCTGGAGCCCCTGAGGCATGGGCCAGTGCCCAGGGGTCCAGGTGGAGGAGGCAGCTCACTTTCCCATGCCAGATTGAGGGGAGGGTGACCAGTGCCAGTGAGAGTGAACAGGTGAGAAAGGAAAAAACAAAGTGTTGGCTTACCAGATCTGTAGAAGCCAGAAGATTGCAGGGATCTGAGTTCAAGTAGGTCTCAGATACAGCATCCGAGGTAGAAGGAGGAAAAATAAATCCTAGCTTGTGACTGCCTTTATCCATCATTTTGCTGCCTTAGAATGTCCAGTCAGTTTTTAAAAAAAGTTAAATAGCCCTATGGAGCTGCTTTCTCTATTTAAGGATGTTGTATGTGACCACTGTATTGCTGGAAATCATTTGCATTACTGGTGCAGAATAAAATCCAGTTTGGGGAGGAAATAGTGGTTATGTGAATTATTTAACTGGAAGAAGAAAGTAAATGAAATGAAATCCTTCTTTTTCCTATTATCTTCAGTTTGATTGTTTTTCCATAAGTTACATTCCAGTTGCAATGTTCATTCCAGCCTGGGTAGACCATAAGGGCTCCTGAATCAGCCGAGGTACAGAATGGAGGTCCTGGTCTGGTGGGAAGCTTCGGGGAGGAGAAAATCAGATGCCGAAGGAGAAGGTAAAATGCACGAGTATTGAAGATGACAGAGAGGTAGGAATATGATTTTCCCTGCCTTACTGGAAGTGCATTTGTCTCGATGTTAGCACTTGACAGTGCCCATTTCTATTACCCCAGAATACCTGCAAAAGAAAGCTATGCCCCTAGACAGGGGCATGGGGGGTTTACACATAAAACATACATATTCTAAGTTTTTTACAGAGTTGGAAAACCTGTAATAAATAAAGGCAAGCCTGTGTGTGTGTAAACATTCTTTTTGCATTCACAGCTACTGTCAGCATGAATCACCAAGAAAGAGAGGACAGGAGTCCCACTCTAGCCCATTTACCAGTGCAGTCAAAAGGGCAGACTGAGGCCTGTGTAGTAAAGTGCAGAGGAGGCTGACATGCGGCACCTTCCTTCAGTGCATCATCAAGGGACTGGATTTCCTTTATATTCACTTATTTAGTAAATGACATACCCAGAAGACTACTTTTAGGGACTGGGCAATAATCTAAAGACTCAGTGGGAACAATTGAGGGCTTGGTAAAAACATTAGGAAATACTGGTATCACAGTGAACACAGTAAGCACACAAAATCACAGAAAACGCAGAAAAGGGAGCACAAAAACCTTAATAAAACCTATGGTGGCATTGTACAAAAGCAGAGGCAGTTGGCAGGAAAGACTGCACCAATCCCAATGTCACAGTAATAAAAATAAAGTTAAACAAACTCAGACAGTGTTACTGGCACTGGTAAGTAGGCGTTTTGTAAATTTAAAGGAGAACTACGTCAGAATTTGCAAAAACATATGTTGTGAACAGTGTTTTGATTTGTTTGTGTAGTCCTAATGTGTCCTTCCCTTTGTTTGTTATTATGAGTTTTTTCAAAATATGCCTGCTAATTTTATCCCCTGGGGATCTCAGTGTTCCCATTTTTATTGCTATTCTTCTTTCTACAATGCCTCCTGTCCTGTATGACAGTGATGCTTCCTGGACCATGGATCCAGGCAGTACTGGTTTAGAGTCAATTTTACAGCAGTGGAGCTGTGATTTTAAGTAACTTTCCCTATCCAGTGAGCTTAAAGGCTACATTTACAGTTTTGCAAACTCTTGAAGGGTAATTGAGTTGATTACTCTGTAAGAAAACAGCTTGAGTCTTCTCTAATTATAGCACTAAAGACGTAGGGTGATTTGTGTGCTCTGCGTAGTTTGATGAAATGAAAAGCTTTAAAAGCAAAACATTTACTCCTGCTGGCCTGACTTAGACACATACATAAAAAACAAAAATTAGGTTACCCAAGCATCAGGCACCTAACTGCAGATTATTGCTGCAGCAGCTTTCCCTCACTGAATCAGTGGTTCTAGATGCATCACTGTCCTATGAGTCAAGAGGCATTATAGGAAAAAAAAGAGCAATAAACAGTGATGACATGGAGATTCCCAGGGCCATAAAACTAGTACGTAAATTTTGAAAAAAACACTCCTAATAGCAAACAAAGGGGAAGGACACACCAAGACTACATGCACAAACCAAAACTCTCTGCACAAATGTGTTTTATCAAATTTTGACAGTAGTTCTTCTTGAAATTGTACACAATGAATTCATTTACTTTGAAGAGATATTGTGCCTAAACATTACCTAACTGCATCAAACCTGCAGGAAGTGCAAACGACATGCTGTTATTTGTAACTGTGGGGATGTGGGGGCAAACTGGTGGCCAGGAAGGGTAGATCACCAGCTGTTAAAGTTAGAACCCACTGTGGGTGTAAGAGAGAGCTCAGATTACAGTATGCAGCTCAGGAGGTGGACAAGCTTTCCTGAAAGGACACTGACACAAATGTATTATTTACTGTGTGGGAAGCTGGGAGTAGTCTGAATAATTATTTACATGGCCCAAAAGCAAAAGCTGCCCTTTCAGGTAAAGCTATTTTAAAATATTTTAGTGAACTTTTCCTCACAGTTTGTTCACTGTAGGTGCCTAAGAGATTGGGTGTCAAGGAGGGACACTCACATGAGAGGAACTTCACCATATAGTGACCTGGTTTTCCCATGGAGGAAGTTTCCCAGAAATAATTGAGAAGAAAGCCAACAGTGCCAGCTTTCTGCTTAGAATATTGGTTTAGAGCTAAAACGTTAGTAAAAAAGAGTTTTAATACAAAATGTAGTTTTTGCATGTTTTGTTCATTTTTCCTCTAGGTAAAGGAGCACAGCATAAATGATAGTTCTCCAGAGGCTTTAAAATCCAGCATTCCTATGTAGCTTATGCTGCTGAGAAATTGCAAGGGAGTGCCAGCTGACTTGTGCTATAAAAAGGGAACTGAGTCTTGTTCACACACAGTACAGAATTTGATTCATGTAGAGTTTTGAAGAGACTAAAAGAGGCTTCATGGTCCAAAATCAGGGAGATTGAGCAATGACACAGACCAGAGCAAACAAGAAGGGAAACTATCCAGCCATAGCAATTAAAAGTAATAGGAGACGGAGAAGTACCTGTATTCCAGTGACAGGGACAGTCAGTGAGATAGGAAAAGCTCAGTATCGCCTGCTGCATTGTGGTACTTGTGCTCTGTTCAAGAAATACCTTTGATACTTGCAAGTTATCTGTCCAGTGCAGTTCCAGTGAAGCTGAACAATGACATTTATTTCCAAGACATCAACACCAGTGGGATATTCTACTGTTGTTCTCTAAAGCTTCAACTATAAACCGTCAACTGTGGCTTCAAAGAACTGTGATATTGTTGCCTTTTCTCTGGTGAAGGGACATTTTATTCCTTGTGGGACATTTTAATGTTACAGGACACGTAACTCCCTGGCTGGGGGAGTTTGTTTATAAGTTATTGATAGCCAAATGTACTGCTATTGATATTGTACTGGAGTCTAGAATTCATGCATAGAGTATAAGGTACTGAATGTTAATTTTTGCTTGAAGCATATCATGTTGGTTGAATACATATTCAGGAAGGGTATCAGGCTATGAGGGGAAAACGAGGGGTAAACAGACTGACTAAGGTCACGTTGTAAGCCTAGCAATCACAGTACATCCTTAAAGAGGTAGTGCAATGCCTGGAATTTTTAGTTTCATTCAGAAGTCGTCAGCTGTCACTTATTATATTTAAAGTAATTTTTATTTTCTGTTTTGCTAATTAGAAGATTTTCTACCTGACGGTACTTGGTGTCATGTGGGGAACAGCTCTCTGTGTAGAGGATGACACAGTCAGTTCTGCTCCTCTCTGTATGTCATCATCATTGCAACCTTGCTGCATGTGACGTCTTCAATAAACAAGAGGAGCCAACCTCCTGTTCCTTGACTGATAAACTGTGACACATGTTACAGGACCAGTCAAGCAGCAAGGCTTGAGATGTAAGTGAGCGAGGTCACATGCTGATGATGTCATGGGAGGAATAGAATTAGAGCTATTTGCTTCAAGATAAAGCACTGCTTTTCACATCACACTTAACACTATTAGGTAGAAAACCATCTAATGAGCACACAGAAAAAGGAAAAACACTTTAGAAATAAAAAAGTACTGTAGAAATTTGTACTTTTACAAATTTCTAACATTTTCTACCTACTATTGTTTGATGCTACTAGCCCTTTAGGACAATTCAGTTTCAGTGACCTGACTATGGTCCAGGGGTTGGCTAGTTGCTACTGCAGTATGTAGGATAGGCAACTGAGGCCTTCAGTGTCCATAACAAGTAATAATTAACCTGTGGATAGAAGGGTAGAACAGTGGCAATGCATACAGCATAGAGGCTTAATGTTTATGCATATTTAAAACTACTTTATTGCATTTTATTGTGATTTATCAAACTGTTTAAGTCTGGCTTATGCAAGTCAACCTGGCAGAATAATCCCAGCAAACTTTCATTACCTATTTGCTCAGTTGAGAACTGTGTCTGAGTCATAGATACATAGATGTTATTGGCAGATAAGGGCCTTCAACTCATCTAGTCTGCCCATAAATGGTAGCAGTCATTACTCTGAGGTTGTTGTCCAAGTGTCATTGATTTCTGTAGTCTCCAACATCAGTCCACTGCAGTCAAAAGTTCTCTCTCGTATGGGTTTCTGCATTTTTTTCTGATTTAGGTGTCAGTCCAGTATATCATTCCCAATGTTCTCCTCAACTGGGTGGGTGCAGAGTGGGTAAGAAAGTAAGATCCCATGTGTTTGGTATTGCAGTGTGGGGCAGTGACAGCAGTTAGTTGCTGATTGCCATTTGTCACACAGGCAACCAGAGGGCAAAGTGCCCTGTGCCCCTTCGTTAGTCACAGATGACATCGGTAGTATGGATTTGATATTCCAACTGGCTCAGAGATAAGATACAGTTTTGTCAGAGAGCCAGACATTGCTTTTTTCCCCAGACCTCAGTTTTGCAACATGCTAGTGCAAAAATCATTTTGGTGGAGAGCAGTGTGTGCTCCATGAGGTCAGTAAATTTGTGACACCATAAGTTTCCCTGCCAAGCTTCAAAATATCCATGAAAGGAAAGTTTATGTATTCTTAAGTCATATTTACACTGACCAAGCTGTTACACACTGGTGTGACTCACACCAGTGTCAATCTCCACCTGATCACTTATGAAACCAGTGGTGTACGCCACTTACATACATTTGCATCCACACCGCTGTCGCACCAGTGTCCTGGGAAATGCATTGTGAGACCCATCCTGCAAGCAATTCTCATTGTGTTGTGATCATATGTGCCAGAACCTATGAGTGAGGGGGGCAGCACCCCTGACCTTTGCCCATGAGCATTCAAAGTGCCCCTTTAATGCACGCAAGGTCAGAAGTGAAGCAATCATGATCTCTTTTTTAATTACTACAGCCCCCCCCCCCCACTCACACACACACAGACACTTATCCCATTGTTCTGGTACCCATGGTTGTGATGCTAAATTACCCTCAGGCAGTGAGGTGAAAGTGGCCACAGCACTTGAAAGCACTTATGCCAGTTCAGCTCCTCTGTCTGTGAAAGGAGCAGAAGAGCCACACTGGTTTGATGTCTGCACAGTTCACACATGCAAATGTACACTAGTGTGGAAATGGCCAGTGTAAATGGTGCTTTAAATCCTACTGAAGCAGGAAAATAGACGCATATTTGCTGCAGAGTCCAGATGTCATCTTTTTGAGGAAGAGGACAAGTCAGATTATGAGGAGATAAACTGAGCAAATGTTTATAGACTTCCTACTGTTTTGACGGTGGGGCAAGCCTATTGGGACTGCTGTGCAGTAAACACCTTCAGATGTTTTATAAGTACTCTTTTGCTTTTGTTATGTTTCTATGAGGATACCCACCCGCTGTTGAATGGTTTCAAGACTGCTTCTTGAATATCCTGTTTGTGTGTTTATTGTTAACCTGGGTTGGAATGCTTGGACTCTTTGCTGCTCCTGCAGTTAATCGTGTTGTATTTTTTACTTACTAACATTTACCTGTTTTCTTCTTGAGTTGCTATTTTGTTAGTCAATTTCCTATTTTTGTGCAATATTTCATGCTTCAAAATGTGTTATGCAGTGTTAGTATTTAGATTGGTCTGTGTACAACAGTGCTCTCTTTAAGAGAACATTAATACTTCAACACCCTTTTGCATTTTTCATTGAGAACTCACTTTTTCTCTCCCATAGAAGTAATGAATTTCATTATGTAAGCTGGATAAAATGTTATTAATCCCTTGATTCTGCTTCCCAGTTACAAATTTAGGAATCCATCAGTTTCGGTCAACACAGAAAACATTAAAAGGCTGTCAGTTTTATTAGTTTTCCTAATAGAAATACTATTCATTTCTTCAGTATGGATTAGTATTTTTTTTTCAGTTTTACTCTTTAGTGATCAAATTTTGCAACAAAAATATTTAAAGACAGACATCTGCAGTTTAAAAAGGCAAATTAGTATAAAATATTATAAATGCAGTCAATACTATTACTAGTACATACAGTAGGTTTTAATTATGATATTCATTGCAGAAAACTAAGATAATGCATATAGTAAATCCCACCAGGATGCGACATAATTCTGCAGTATCCTGCAGCAGAGTTCCTGCTGGAAACAAGGACATTTCAATGGCAATTAATCCCTTTTGGTCTTGCAGGTATCTGTGACACTGCACTGAATACTGGCAGGCTTCACTGTACATTAGGGTTACAAAGCCACAAAAGTCAGAAAATGTGGTGTTAGGGTTTTATTCCTAATGCTCATCAACCCTCCTCCTCCTCATCACCTACCCTGGTGACCCAAGGCAAACTTACCAGTCTGGGGCTTTGCCAAATGGGTCAGCTGCTTCAAAATACTGTACAGGAGCCTGAAATACTTGTTCTTTATGAAGGTGTTTGGGACATCAGAATAATCATTGACACTGTTTACTTCTGCTGCAGCTGATTTTGTATATTTAGTTATAGTTGTTTATGCTATAATGTTATTGTCTAGGCATGTTACTGTACTATAAGGTTCTCTGAGCCTCTAAGAAAGGGTACCATACTAAATAGAATCTACTGTACTACTACTACAGATCTGGGGCCATGCCCCATAAGTGCTGCTTAGGTATCCTATTTGATGTAGAGCTGTAGGCCAAGAAGCAAACTTGCCAGGCATGGCCCAAGACCTGTTTCCTTGGTTGTAGAGTCAAAGAAGCAGACCTGTGGTGCATGTTACCATATCTGTGACCCGAAAGCAAAGAAGCAGGCCTGTGGGCACAACTCCAGACCTGTAGCTCACTTAATTCAGGGCCCTGTGATCCCATGCAAAGCAGCAGACCCATGGAACACAGCACTGAGTACGTAGCTTGGTTTATATAGGGCCTGCGAGCCCTACATCAGGCAACAGAGCCATGCTGCACGGCCCCATACCTGTACCTAGCTTCACACAGGACCCTATAGGTCATACAGGAAGCAGCAGAACTATGGGGCAAAGCCCTGTATCTGTGTCTTCCTTTGTGTTGGGTCCTGCAGGCCTTATGCAAAGAAGCAGACTTGTGGGGCATGGCTCCAGACCAGCAGTTTGAAGCAGCAGACCTATGGGGTGTAGTCCCAGACCTATAGCTTGACACTGCAGACCTATGGGGCATGGCTCCTCACCTGTAGATTGTCCTTGCGTCACGAGGGTAGTGGATGGGGAGGGGTAGGCATTAAGGTTGAAAACCCTTATGCCACATTTATTGACTTTTGTGGCTTTGAAACACTAACATATGCATTAATGTCATGTTTTGAAATTCATTTCCTTACTTTTTAAGAAAGTATAGTGCCAGATGTATACTGTAACTTGCTTCATTTAGGGCCTTGTGCAATGCAGTAGTTGAGTTGTATCTCACTTCACACAGGGCCTACTGTGTGAAGAAACAGATGGGTTGTACCCATCAGGAATGGCACAGATCTGTAGCTTGCTTCATGTATGGCCCTGTGGGTCCTATGTGAAACAACAGACTCAAGTACAGTGCCAGACCTGCACATTCCTTCACAAAGGGCCCTGTAGCCTCCACATAACATGTTCTGAGCCTCAAGGAGGAACAATGGGGGGTGGACATGAGTCCATTTTCAGAGGAAATTCTTGCAGCTCTGAAAATGGACAAGGCTACAGGACTGGACGGATACACCCAAGGGTAGGAACTTAGGGGGGTGCTTGCTACCCCACTGATGACATCTTTCAACAGTTCTCTGGAAACAGGTGTGGTTCCAGTGGACCAGAGGAAAGCAGTTGTGGCCCCACTCCGTAACAGCAACAGCAGGGAGAAGGTTAGCAACTACAGGCTGGTCAGTGTCACATTAGTTGTGGGGAAATTAATGGAAACCCTGTTAAAGGAAAGGTTGATAGAGTATCTTGAATCCAGTGGCCTACAAGACAAAAGGCAGCATGGATTCATGGGGAATGTCATGCTAGAAGAGGAATCTGATTTATTTCTTCGACTGGGTGGCCAGGGAAATAGATCAAGGGAGGGCAGTGGACATGGCTTATCTGGACATTAGCAAGGCCTCTAACATTGTGCCACATTGTGCCACAAAGGAGACTGATAAAGAAATTGAACAGCCTAGGGGTGGGATTCAAAATGGTGAATTGGGTAAGGGACCGGTTAATGGGTATGTGACAGAGGGTAGTGGTTAATGACACTTACTCTGAGGGAAAAGTGACCAGCAGGGTGACACAGTGCTCACTACTGGGACCAGTCCTTTTCAGTATTTTATAAGTGACATTGCAGAAGAACTAAAAAGGAAGATATGCCTTTTTGGTTTTTGCAGATGACACCAACATCTGTAATAGGGTGGCCACTCAGGAGGGGGTGGAGAGAAGGTGTAGAGACCTTGGGAAACTCGAGGAGTGGTCAAGAGCATGGCGGTTGGGATTGAATGCCAAAAAGTGCAAAATGTGCCTAGGGCATAGGAACTCAAGAGCTTAGTAATGGATGGGTGGAGGTACTGACAGTCACTAAGCAGGAAATATCTGATGACCTCAAAGTGGTAAGGCAGTATGGCAAAGCAGTGGGTAGGGCCAGTGGGATGTTGGTATGTATATTTATTTATTTTTTTACCAAATTTGAGGGTCAAGTAGTTATCACTCCCCATGACCACTTACATGGGTTGCTTGTGTTTGGCCACAAAATTAATTTCCATGGACACCAAATTCAAGGCATTTTTGCTTTATAAAAAACCAAGTCACTGCACATCAGCAATAGAAGTTTTTCAGCTTAGTTTTTAAAACATTAATTTTCAATTAGGTTGGCCATCAGCATCATGGGACTGAAGCAGAAGATGGTAACCTTGCTGAGGTAGAGGGAAGGCTTTGCCAGACACCAACATGGGACCCCGGGATTAGGAGGATTAGGAGCTACCTGGATGGCCATGGAGGGAAGAAAGGTGGCATGGGTGCTAAAGGGTTCTGATGGTGGGGTGTTTATTTAAATATGGGTATGGGGGGAAGGTAGCATGGGTGCTAGAGGGTGGGTGAGGTGGAGGATTTAATTAAGCATGTGTGCTAGAGGGTGGGTGGGTGAGAGTGGGGATTTATTTAAACATGTGTGAGGGAGGGTGTTGTGGAGTGGAAGCATGGCATGTGTGCTAGAGTGCGGGTGAGGGTAGGGTTTTTATTTCAACATGGATGTTGGGGAGGGTAGCATGGGTGCTAGAGGATGGTAAGGGTAGGAATTTGTTTTTTTGGTTCTTTTTTGTTACAGGTTCGTGATCGGTAGTGGACAGTAGAGAAGATGACGACTGGCCAAGATGTAGGGAGGGAGAGTTGTGCTGATTGCCCCTCCATGACCAATAATTCACTAAAAATACCACCAACAGCTTAATCTAGTTCAAGGTCAGTTGGCATTCATCTGTATCCCCCTCCCCCAGGTCGTGCCTGAAAATAGGCAGACTTTGTCTAGTGCACTTACCTGGTCAACAAAAACTAAATAAATCAATAAATAAATGTATGCACCGGGAAGGCGATTTGGAGTGTAGAGGGTTATATGGGTCCCAGTGGATAGGGGAGTTTTTATTTTTATTTTTTTATGTCAAGCTTCTCTTTACAGGTTCACAATCAGCTGGGGATAGGGGTAAGGAAGACAGTAACTGGTGGAGGTGGAGGGAGGGCTGTGCTAGTCACCTACCATGGGACAAATAATGTATATAGTAGGGTGGCAGTGTGTGTGGGGAGGAGGGTGGGATGGGTGCTAGTGGGTGAGTGATGGTGGAGACATTGTTTTTAACCATGGGAGGGCTTATAAGAGAGTCTGCAGAATTAGGCACCCAGGCCCAGATATTCAAACTGCGCTCAAAAAGTGTGCAACAGCAGGAGCAAGCGTAAGTCCATTGCGCTCATGTGCAAGAGGCGCGATATTCAAAAACTGCGCTGGCCAAGATCCGCCTACAGCCAACGACTGAATATCGCACCACCTGTGCCATAGCGCAACTAGGGAAGGGAAGCTGAGCATATTTGATGTGCCATAGCGCAACAAGGGATGTTCAACTGAGCAGTCCAGATGCTCCATAGCGCAACCAGGGATGCCCCCCAGCAGCAGGGCAGCAATGCAACAGCACAACCAGGGATGCAGGGGCCCACCACCCATGCCACAGATGGGCAGAGGAACACACAGCAGAACAGACATCGTCCCCCATGCCCCATGCACTGCACAACTGGGGGAGGGCTGGAATAACCACTGGCCCATGGAGACCAGCAACCAACTCACAGCTGGGCCATGGTGCCCCATCACACCCCCTGGCAAGCTGTGACCAGCATACAAGGAGGGCCGACCACCCCATGCCACACCATCCCACCAATGCAGAGCATACCCTGCACCATGACCCCCAGACACCCTGCCCAGGAGCAGCGTCCACCAGTGCAGGATACCCCATGCATGCCACCACACCCACTGTGACAATGCAACCCTGTGCACCACAGAACCACGCAAGGCAGCCCCACCACGAGCACCCATCAGCGGGTGGCAGCACACAGCGATGCAACGACAGCATACACAGTGCCAACATGCACAGCCCCCGAGGTACAGCTGAGAGACTGACCATGCGTTGGCACACAAGGTACCCCACACATGACAGGGCATGCCCCAGATCCCACCACCAGTGGTACAGCACCCTGCACACCCTCTCAAGGACACACCCCAACCCAGCACTGGCCACAACAGCCAGCGCAGACACCCATAGTGGTGCATGGAAGCATGCACCACACTGGATGCAACACAGTGCATGGACAAACACCCACCCATACCCAAGGGCACACCAACACAGGGACGCAGTAGTGGGGAAACCAAGCTCCCAGTGTGGGGCCATGGAAACCGTGTACACATGGCCAGCAGTGCTCCATGGTACAGGAGTGCCAGCCACCCTGCGCAGGCACTGTGGAGTTGTACACCACCAGCATTTTCCCAGAGCACAAGTCACAGACAGTGGTGCACATCCCCTGCAACACACAGAAGCCACAGCATGGAGGTGGGACAACAACAGCGGAGGCCACAGTGTCACCCGAGGCAGACATGCACCACACCAGTGACAGGAGGCAACCCAGCATTGTGACAGGTACAGTGGCTGTCCTGCATGGACAGCCACCACTGATATGCCAGTGGACCGTGCAGGTCCCAGACATGCAAGAGTGTCAGCTGCACAGGCCATGGACAGGCTGACAGGTGCACCATGGACACAGAGCATGCACCATGGACCACTGCACACAGTCATCCAGTGCACAGGGAACAACACACACACCACAGACAGTGACTGATAGCTACTCCCACACCATAGTCACTTCCCCATGGACACACACACATGCCCATGACTGCACCACCCCTGACGCCATGCACATCACTGCAGCTGAGCACCTATAGCCCGCTGCAAATCAGAGACCACCACAGTAGTCATATCAAAAGAAATGTATTTAAAAGCATCAAACAAAACTATATACAAATATTTACAAATGCGTGGGGGGAGGGCCACAAACAAGGTGGGGGTGGGTAAGGGGCAGGGGTGAACAAAGGGTAGAGGGAAGGAGGGGTGTGAGGGTGGGTCCAGGGGGGTAGGGGAAATCAGGGGCATTGTGATGCTCATTGGGAGCCCCGCTCCCCACTCCAGCTGCTCCTCCTGCCATGATGCCGCCTGACCCCCAGCATCTTGATCCTTTGCAGGATTTCCAGCGATGCCCTGGCAACAGTCAGTACTTCCTGCAGCGCCTCCATGATCATGTGCAGCTGCCGTCCACCTAGGACAAGGGAGCAAAGTCAATAGGTGTGAATGCACAGCCCCATACAGCCCACCCACTGTGCATGGCCTACGGCTGTGGGACATGCCTCTGTGATGGTGTGTGACCACCCACAGTGATCGTGTCCACAAGACCTGCCCACCCAGGTGCACACAGCCATGCGGACCGCTGCACACACCCACCGGCCAAGTCTTGCACAGCACCACCATGGCTGTTTAGTGACATGGCTATGTGGTGCGAAGGCAGTGGCACAGCGATGTACCCGGTGCACGCATGGACCACCATTGACGCACTCCCAGACATGCAGTGCCACTGGACGGTGCTGACTGTAACAAGTTGCGTGCATGGCAGTGGTGTCAATGGATGGTGGCCATGCCCCACTGCTCACCCTGTTACACAGCATGCAATAGTAATCATGGATGTAAGGCACTCACCATCATCAGGCTGGTCCCTCTGCCTCTGTGGACCTTCGCCCCTCCTGGTGTGACGATCTTCCAGCTGGCACCTCCTCTCCCTTGCCAGCCGTTGCTCTTCTGGGCAGAAGGTGCAAACATGGAGAGAGGAACATCAGTACAATCCTGTAGCAAAGTCCCCCTGCCCCCATGTGTGTACAATCCCACACAGCCAGACCCACCCACCCCACATCCTCATAACACCAGCACAGCCAACACTGGACGGTCCCCCCCATGTTCTGGACACATGCAACCGTAATACCCATATGGAAGATAAAAGTGTATGGACGTTACACCTACCTGGCCGTGGCACCATACCCCTCCTGGCACATGCCCGCAGGTGGACAAGCAGGTCCGGGTCCCTCCACCTCAAGTCCCCATATCTGTGGTGGCACTGCTCTGCCATCTGCCCCATTCCTGTGGCCTCCTCCAGGGTGTCAGCCACCTCCTGCCACATCTGACTCCTGACCTGTCCAGAGGTGCCTCACCAAGCAGTGGGCCAACAAGTGGCTCCACAATGGCAACCAAGTTTGCCATTTCTATCTGACTCTACTGGGCAGCTCTCCTCCACGCCATCTCTCTTGCTCGGTATGTGGTTCCACCACGTGCAGATGCTGCGCAGTACAGCGCTGTCATTCCCTATCGCGCTGTCACTGATCAGCGCGATAGTGGTACACCCATGCCTGACGCCTGGCGCCTAGGGGGCTAAGGTTGGGCACAGGGTCAAGGGTCTCTGGCGCACAGACAGCCACAGTGCGATTGGAACCCAATGCGTGTAGCGCGATCGGGTGCTTGTGTGCCACCTCCAGTAGCAGCCTACCGCGCTGTTGTCGCAGTGCAACTACGATGCCCCAGTGCCACAATGCCATATAGGTAAACATCACTGTAGCACCACTGGCACAATGGTGGCCATGCTCTGCATTGCCTCCCGTGCACAGCACATCAGCAGCGTGGCAGGCGCCTGCGTCATCAACCCGGGCATGCGCAGTTAGGTGTGTACTGCGCATGTCACAGAACTGTACCCTTGGCTCAGTACATTCAACACAATTGCGCAAAGTGCAAAACCGCGATATTCAGCCGTCATATGCAAATCAGCTAATCAGCCATTCAATGGCACAGCACTGCAATTTGCATCCACTTAAAGTTAGCCTCCACCTCATTTGCATGGGTTGCGCTATAAAAGTGCGACATTGGGCTGCACTGGCCATAGTCAGTTACTGCAGTCTATTGGTGAGTTGCATGCTGTTTGAGAGTGTGGACTGTGGATTTTGGGACATGCATGGGACCGCACAGTCACAGGTAACAACTGTCATTCTCACAGGCTGAATCATGACCTAGCAAGTTGTGGGAGAAGAGGAACAGAGTTGTGGGAGGAGGAGGCCAAATTTCACAAAGGTCGAGACGGATGCCCCATTTGAGGCCCACCTGGACCAGGAGCCGCTTCTCAGCGGATGCCAGAGAATGCCACAGGCCCATGCTGCTGCATGGGAGGAAGTGGCACGTGCATGGCAGCCACCAGTGCTCCGTGCAGGAGTGCAAAAAGAAGATGGGCACAGACAGGAGGAGGATTAAGGAGAAGGTGGCTGCCATCAGGGCAGCACAATCTGTGACAGGAGGGGGACAGCTGGAGGTGCTACACCTGACCCCACAGGAGGAAAGGGTTGCTGGCAGCATGCAGCGTTGTGCCATTGAGGGCGTCCCGGATGGTGGATTCTAGATGGGTGGTAGCCCATCACTGCATGGTAGGTCATGGTCTGTTTATTGGGGGGGGAGACAGGGTAGGTCACATGCAGTAACGCAACTTCGGTTTCCATTACGGCTCCTGAGCATCTGCATGGGTCAGCGGTGGTGGGCCTCTCCACTGAGGCCAGTCACATGGAGATGGAGGAGGGCCCATCCACCTCCACAGGAATACGTGGCTCAGTGCAACAGTGGGCCCGCCTGGATGTCCAGACTGATGTTGTTGGAACTGGTGCAGAGGAGGCCCTGCCCGTGTCCTAGCATGCCAGCGTTCACAGATGCCAGCATGCTGTGACTCAGGCTGGTGCCGGGTCCGTCACCAATGCTGATGTCGCCAACATCATGGGCAGTGACACGTGTGTGCCACAGGATGGCCACACAGTGGGTAACATCATGGCCATGGCTGTGGGTGGTGCCGCCGTGGAGGCCTGCATGTCATCACAGTCCCAGCCTGTGCCTGTCAACACCGGTGGGGCAGCACTGGTGTGTGTACAGGACAGTGGGACTGTTGCAGCCACTGTGGTGGCACCAGTGAGCCCTGGGGAGTGGCAGCTGGAGGGCAGCATCAGCAGTCAGACAATGGGCTTGGGGGTTCAGTGTCAGGGGCGGCGTCAGTGCACTGCCTGTGGACATGCCCAGGCCTGGTCCTGGTGTGCAGCACCCACCCTCAAGGGGTGCTGAGCATCAGGGCCACACACTCCCTGAGGGACAGCATGCCGATCAGGCAGATGACCTCTTGGATGAGCACACCCGCATACTGCAAGCATCAGTCAATCAGCAGATGCAGCTTGCGATGGCGGTGGATGCACTGAGTGCGGCTCTGGAGCGGGCAGGGGAGCATCGCAGCGGAGACACCACTCTGCTCCTGGCAGGGATGGACCGGTTGCAGGAGGATGTGACCGCTGCCACTGACAGGCAGACACAGGCATTCACTGCTGTCATGGCCACAATGGTCACACAGGTATTTGCCCGTGCATCGCAGACACCACGCAGTGCACTGTCCACCCCCCATTCCTGGTGTCGTGCAACACCTTCCTTGTCAACACCAGGTTCAGCTGTGGGCATCCCAAGCACGCCTGGCTCAGGCATGTTCGGTGTGCTGCAGACCCCTGTGCAAGCATGGTCGTGTTCACGTAGTGGAACCCCTGGGGGACCATCGGTGCCACCCCATGAGGCCAGTGGTCAGACTGTCACTGCTGACGGGTTTTGGTTGGGTCGCCCATGCATCCGTGGCGGCCGGGGCACTGTGGCACATGACTGACCTGTCTCCCAATGCAGCTACTGTCTGATGCTGCCCTGTGTGCATTGTGTCATTCAGTGGGCAATGCATGGGTGGATACCCGGCCCTGCATGTGGACACACAGTCCATCTGCACACCCTCACGGCTGCTGTACGCAGTTGCATGTGCATGATGATGCCTGCATTGCGCTATACACCAATGTGCAATGGTGCCCAGCATCTGACACACGCACAATGACAAGCAGTGGGCATGGTGGTCTGTGGACATGTGTATGACTAGGGGTTGCATTCTGGGTCAGTGTGCCTCCTACCCTTTGTGCATGTCTGGTGCAGTGTGTGTGTGTGTGTGTGTGTGTGTGTGTGTGTGTGTTGTGTGTTTGTGTGTGTGTGTCGGTCCACATGCCATGTTAGACCTCACCCATCCCTGGTGGTGTGTGTGGTTCCATGCCCGGCCAGTTCCCTTGATGGCATGCACCCCTGGTGTGTGTCCATGCAAGTTTGTGGGTTGTGCCTTAGCCACTGGTGGTTGCACATGGTCCCATGACTTACCTGGGTTGGCTGAAGTGCTCCTCCATGATGGTGTCCCAGTGCAGCTGTGCCAGCTGGAGCAGTCAGGGGTCCCGTCACCCAAGGGGAGGCTGCCCATCACCATTGTCACCGGTGTCCTCATCATCCCCATCGCTGTCCCCCTCTTTGACCTGTACGGCTATCCCACATTCGTTGGCCATGTTGTGCAGGATGCAACAGGCCAGGAATAGCCCGCCGGCCTTTGAGGGGCTGTACTGTAGGCACCGCCGGAGGTGTCCAGGCAATGGAAACGTGCCTTAAGCATCCCGAACACCCGCTCGATGACATTACGTGTGGTGGCGTGTGCCTCATTGTAGCATTGCTGCGATGGGGTCGCGGGCCGCCAGTATGGTGTGAGCAGCCAAGGATGGAGTGGGTATCCACTGTCACCTGTGTGTAGAGGGTGGAGGTTAGTTTGGTGATTAGCATCACCCTGCCCCAGGCCATGTAGGCCACTACCCATGTCATCTCTGACCATGCCCCCCCAGGCCCTATGTTTGTCCATGTGGTTTGCATACTCACCCACTAGGTGGCCAGTGGGGATAGCCCCACTCTTGAATCTGTGGCACAGTGCCAATTGGTGCCAGATGAAGGCATCATGTGCTCCCCCAGGGTGCGTGGCACAGACATTGATTATGTACCCCCTGGCATCGCACACCACCTGGCAGTTAATGCTAGCATAGCCCTTGCGATTAATGTATGCGGCCCCCTCGGGGCCAGGTGGTGTGCGGATGGCCACATGGGTGCAGTCCAGTATTGCCCCTAGCATGCCAGGCATATGTACTACCCTGTGGAACTCCTGTATGTTTGCTGTGCACTCCGCCGGTGTGCTGGGGAAATGGATATACTCCGCAGCATGTGGCAGCAGTGCACTGAGGAATTGGGTGAGGTGGCGTGATGCAGCCGACTGAGTTATGCCAGTGGTGTCCCCAGTTGGTCTCTGGAAGGTACCTGTGGTGAGCAAGCAAATGCAAGCTGTCACTTTAGTCTCCACTGACAGAGCATGGCTCCGTCGTGTGGGTGCCTGCATCACATCACTGCACAGCTCACAGAGCTGCCTCAGAATTGCCTGATTCAGGTGGTACCGGCCCACGATCTCTGTATCACTATACAGCTCGAAGCTGGTGTGGGCTCGGTACTGCCTGTTGTGGGCATACCACCGATGGGCCCTTCCACGGCCGCGCCCCCCTGCTGCCCACCTTCCTCACCCCTCATTACTGCCTCCATCTGGATGGTGGCACTGGCCATGTCCCTGGCTTGTGTTCACCCCCTGGCAGCTGTTTCTGTGTACCCCCCACTGTCCTGGCTGCTACTTCCCCTGCACCGGGAACACCTGACTGTGCTGGCCTCACTGCTGTGTGGCAGGTACTTCCCCCTTCTGCACTGTGGCTTCCCACACCTTCCCCTGAGCCTGTGGGTTCCAGGTGCCCTTTCACTGTCCTGCCCTGTGTGTGTGTGTGTTGCCTGTGTGGCTGGCTATAGTTCAGCAACTTGAGGCTTCCCTGTAACATTCTTGTGCCTCTCCCTTGCTCCTTTTTATTTTGGCTCATTTCCGCTATGACGCAACTTCTGCTGGCTCCCCTATTGCGCATGGTGCATGTTGTTGAATATTGCACTGTGCTATTTATGCATGGTTCCTCTCCTTCAGTTGCGCATACATTCATTATCATTGGCTGTTGCTCAGCGTGGATTTGGGGGCTTAACTGTCTCCGCTGAATATCGAGAATGGCGATTTTAACTTCTGCGCTGGCGCAACCCTATTGCGCATGGCGCAACACTTTTGAATATCTGGGCCCCAGTGTCCACAGATATTTGATTTCCTTTTTTTTTTTTTTATAATAACAGGCATCCAACACAGGGATCGAGCACCAGGTCTCAGTAAGTAGTTCTGTATGTATGTGGTGGGGTAAACTGACACCTGGATTGGGCACTCAGTTTTTTTTTTTTATTTATTTATGACTTATAGGTCAATCACAAATTAAACAGAAGTTGTCATGTTCGGGGCACTTTTCTGTTGGCTGGCATGGGGGACACACAATGGTTTCATTTTTTTTTCCATTTGTGATTTCATTGAAAAGTCAGGCATGAATGAAAAAAGTTGTTTTCTCAGCTATTTTTATTTGTGGTGACTGTGTATGCATGGGTTCAGCAATTTTGAAACACTTATTACTTTTAATTTGAACTTTTATCATTTCAAAACAAATGCAATGCCCTATTCTGTGCCAAAATTAAAAAACCTGGAAGTTTCAGGTTTTACATTGACATTTTCTTTCCGTTATCTGATAACCAAAAAAAAGTGTTAATATGTGGGATTTTGTGTACTGCAAATTATACAATGACAGCTATGACTTGCGACATGTGATCAACATAATCAGTTGTAGTTTTCTTCACATAGGTTCTTGCGTCAGGTAAGAGCTCATAGGCTTAATTTTCAAAGAGTCCTTCAATCTCTGCAATTTGCAGTGATCTAGAGCTGCGGCAAACTCTGGGTACATCAAGGACCCTGCACCAGTTCTGTAAAATTAGGGGTCCCTGCGCTGAAGACCTGGGAGCTGCAGCAGCCACAGGGCTGTGCCAAACATTAGGCGAACCTGTGGAGTTTGATGGATGGATCTGTCAAATACCTCCTGGTGCAAGCCTACATGACCCACAGAGGTGGAGGGGGAGAGCTCTGGCTGGAATGTGGGGAATGGGGGCTGCTTGGGCAGTGAGGGTGTCATAGTGAATGAGGAAGGTATGGCAACAGTTAAAGTGAGTGAAGGAGGCACCTGGCAGAGGTGCCATATGGTGTATCTGACAGCCGAGGGGACTGGGTAGGGGGGTTGGCTTGGCAATACTATTATGACATGGCTGCAGATGAAAGAAGCCCTGGCACCTGCCCCACAGGATTGTGAGTTCTGTGGGACAGGTGCCAGGGCTGCTTTCACCTGGGACTACATCATAATATTATCACCATGACAACCCTCCATCCAGTCTTCTCTGCTGTCAGATATGCCATATGGCACCTCTGCCAAGAGCCTCCTCCGCTCACTGTAACTGTCACCGTACCCCCTTCTTGCCCTCTGGCATCCTCCCTGCCCCAGCAGCCCCTGTTCTCTACCTTCCAGGTCTCACAGCTCACTTGCCGCCCTGCCAATCAGTAGTGCATGGCCCTTACACCACCTCCTGGATGGTCTAATGTAAACCACCTGCTGCAGCCATGGCAGGGCTTATAGAATCCCAAATAAGAGGATGGTGTAGCCCCACTGTGGTGCACCCACCCTTGTGACCTGGCACATGATACTTTTGCTGGAATGATGGCACAGGGGAGCTTTGCTGCACAACATCCCAATTTCACCAGAGCTAGCATCTGAAAATCATGAATGCCACAAACTATGATGCAAGGTGCCACTTGCATCATACACCTTTAGCACAGGCACCTTGCATTATAGTTTGTCATTTGAAAATCAAGCCCCTTGTTTGTTATGGAGAAGAGGTGGGCATTAAGGCTGACAATCCAAAGGGGCACCACACCACCAATTCACCAAGACTCCCAACACTCCAAAACCTAAGGTTTTTCGTTTACTTGCTTTGTGTGCTTTGTATTCTTCAACCCTAATATCTGCATTAATTAGGTTTTTTTGCAAATAATTTATTTTGTTTGTGATAGTAGAATTCTATCCTCATTTAGCAAGTCCCTTTGACAGATGCAGGGGCCTGAGCCAAGGGTAGAGTCCATCTGACTGTGGACAGGCTATAGAAGCAAAGAATCTGTGGGGCTGTCTGTGGGGCTGCAGAAGCACAGGGTCCTCTGGGACCTGCATGTCCACATGGCTACAGATGCAGGCATCCAGGGCCAAGATTCCATTTGGTATGGAATCACAAGGCCTACCCTGTGCTTCTGTGCAGCTATAGATGCAGAAGCACTGGGCCCTCTGGGCCTTATGGAAAGACAAAAGTTATTTTCACTATTTGGTTACTTGTTGCCCATGCGGCCAACACTGCACTGTCCCTACTCTGGCTAGGAGTGGAGACACATGTTAACGCCATCCCCCAGCTTCAGCCCATCCAGCTGGCTCACTGAGCTCACCCCCAAACTCATCTAACTGGCACAAGATTGTAACACATTACTCAGTGGGCCAACAGCCAGTCCAGCACATAACGTTGCTTTATAACTTTTTTTTGATATTTTGACCCCAAATCTTCAACATATGCATTTTATGACACCCCGAACATGACAGTAAAATTTATAAACTGTTGGCTGAAGTGTAATTTTGTACCACAAGTGTGAAAACACATTTTGAGCAGTATTTGTAAAGTGACACCTGGCATGTTCATGAAGTGGTGTGAAAAATGGCTATGTTGAAAATCTGGGGTCAAAATATTGAAAATTACAAAAGTTATGTGTGAATGTTGAAAAATGTCAACATTCACTCATAACTTAGTCATTTTAACATATTTTTTCACCAAATCTTAACATAGGCATGTTATGACCCCACTACATGAAAATCGGAGGTCACAATTTTCAAACCCTGCCTGAAAGGTGATTTCATGGAACAAATGCGAAATCAGATTTTGGCCCAGATTTGAAAATTGTCACCTGCCTTGTTCATGAGGAGGGTTCCCAAAAAAAGACCATGTTGAGAACTCAGTGAAAAGAAATATCTAAACTACAACTAACATATTAATTGCCAGCAGATTAGGCCTCACAGTCTATCGAGTCTGCTCAAACCTCAGACCCCTAGTTGGGTACCAAGACCCTCCCCCCTTGTTGTTCCAGAAATCATCCTCTTTCTGTATCTGTCCCATCTAGACAGATTGGAAAACTAAACCCACTCATCAATAGATGTTGAAAAGTTAATTCAAATTTATTATAAATCTAAATTAAACCAGTGCAGGGTCATGCCGTCACCATCACCAATGTTGCAGAGCTGACTTCCTTCATCAGGGTTACACTAGTATTTGTTGATATAAAGTGTGAAAAACAATAGGATATCCATTCCTCCAGAGGCTACCTTAAAAAATAAACTTGTCAGTTTTTTTCTGTCAAAGTGTATTTTGTGTAGTTTTTATGTTTGCTTGCATGCATGTGCAAGAAACATAGTGCCATCATCTGAGATTTCAGAGGTGTGTCAGCCCCTCTTCCAATTCAGTCAATGTGTTGGCAGGCGGGGCCCCTGTAAGCCAATGCATGCTGGAGCTGTCTATGACAAGCTCCAAAATGCAGTGGCATACAGTTGAAAGGGGGAGCTACGCTCAGTGAGCAGTGATAAGATATCGCTGCCCGCGCAGCCCCCTCACACACACACACACACACACACACAAACGCACACATACTGCATGCTGCCCTCCCCGCACACACGTAGAGTAGCCGACGGGGGTGCTCCATCTCGCCGGCTTGGGTGCTGCGCCCCGCCTCCAAGCCTTCCACATGCCACGCCTGGGTGCCCACCCAGCATGGCAACTGATAGAATAGCCGATGGGGGTGCCCAATCCGTCAGCTCCACTGCCCTCACCCCCGAGTATTGCGTGCTGCTGAGCCCACCCCAGCGTGGCAACTGATCATATGCTCACGGGGTGTCCAATCCCGTCAGCTCCACGGCCCCCCAGTTGTCCTTTTGCCATGCTGGGAGCCCACCACAGCATGGCAAATGTCCCACGCCGTCTTTTTTTTTACCTGCAAAATAAAACAGTCCCATGGCGCTCCCAGCCCCCTCCCACAACCCGCACCCACCCACTGTGCACCCTGCCTCCCACCCCCCCTCTCACCCCATACTTACCTCCGGAGCTCGGCGCAACAATCTTCGGTGGACCAGGAACACTCTGCACTCTTCAAAGCCGACCGTGAACTGAGGAAATGCCTAAGCATGTATAATGGGCTAGATAGGGTTTTCAACTGTTGCATATCTCAGGCATTTTTGGAATTTTTGCATTTCCAACATGGGGTTTTTGGGACCCCTTCTCATGAATGATGTCACTGTCATGGCGTTATTTGGGCCTGAAGGTGATTTCTGACAGTCACTGACAAAATCACCCTTCGGCCTGAATAACACCATAACAGTGACATCATTCATGAAAGGTCCCAAACCCAATGTTGAAAATTGTGCAAAAATTCCAAAATGACTGTTTTACGAGTGCATGGTGTTCCTATGCAGGCTCGTAAGTTCACGAATTTTCAATATTTTCACTCCAGATTTTCAACATTGCCATTTTACCACACCTTCTTATGAGTAGTATAGCTGTCATTTTTCACATCTCACCCAAAATGTGTTTCCACCCATGTAGCGCACAATGGTGCAGTCGGTGTGCTAAATCAATGTACGGGACAAATTAAGAAAATCACAGTGACACTGTTCATGAGCAGAGATCTTAAAATGGCTATGTTGAAAATTTGGTGAAAAAATTCCAAAAATGACTGTTTTTGAGTGCGTTGTGCAGTTCCTCGTGCGCTTGTAAGTTTGCAATTTTCAATATTTTCACTCCAAATTTTCAACATTGCCATTTTACCACACCTCCTTATGAGCAGTACAGCTGTCATTTTCACATCTTGCCTAAAATGTGTTTCCGTATGTAGCGCATAATGGCAGTCGATGTGCAAAATCAATGTATGGAACACATTAAGAAAATCACAGTGACACTGTTCATGAGCAGAGATCTTAAAATGGCTATGTTGAAAATTTGGTGAAAAAATTCCTAAAATGACTGTTTTATTATAGATGCGCCAGTTCCTATGCATGCCGTAAGTTTGCAACTTAATATTTTCACTCCAGATTTCCAACATTGCCATTTTATTACCTTCCTTATGAACAGTACAGCTGCCATTTTTCATATGTCGCCCAAAATGTGTTTTTGCACATGTAGCGCACAGTGGTGCTGTTGGTGTGCGAAAGCAATGTTGAGGACAGATTAAGAAAATTATAGTTACACTGTTCATGAGCAGAGGTCTTAAAATGGCTATGTTGAAAATTTGGTGACAAAAGTCCATAAAATGACTGTGTTACGAGTGAGCATTGCTCAGTTTCCATGCACCCTCGTAAGTTCATGACTTTGTAATATTTTCAGTCCAGATTTTCACCAGTGGCATATTTCCACACTTCCTTATGAACAGTAGAGTTGTCATTTTTCACAACATGGTGAAGTGTGTTTTCACACTTTCAGCGCAGAGATGCGTGGTCGCTGTGGGAAATCATTGTTCGGCACAGATAAAGAAAATCACAGAGACACTGTTCATGATCGGAGGCACCAAAATGCCTGAGTTGACAATCTGCTGTAAAAAATTCCCAACCTAATTATATTACGGGCGTGCATTGCACAGTTTCTATGTACGCTCGTGACTTCACCATTTTTTTAAATATTTTTACTGCAGATTTGCAACATTGCCATTTTTTACACCTCCCCATGAACAGTACAGCTGTCATTTTTTAAATCCTGTTCGGAATGTTTTTGCACCTGTGGTGCTAATGTCAGATGCTGCAGTATAAGCAGCTTTCACTAACAAACTGATATTCCCCTGTTCATGAGGTGGGGTCACAAAAAAACATGTTGAAAATTTGGAGTGAAAATACCAACGAATGCCTGAGGTATTAGGGTTTCCAACCATAACGCCAACCCTATAGAGAATGACAGGCATCAGGGGTGTGACTTGGGATTCTTGCCTGTAATGCTCATACCATTCCACACCCTGCAGCCAGAGAGGCATCGAGGTATGCCTTGGACTCTTTGGCCCCAAAGTTCACCTCATTCTCCTATATCGCACCCATCTCACCGTATTTTCTAATGAAATGTGGTGCGCATAAGGGCCAAAGACCCCAAGGTACACCGTGACACTTGTCAGTGTCTGCAGGGTGGGGTGTGGTGAAATGGTGTGGCCGTTATGCCTGACGACCCAAACGCACACCCCAATGCCTGTCACTCTCTGCAGGGTGGTGGTGGGGTTGGCTTCAGTTCAATACTTCACTGCCATTCCTATTACGTAGCTCTGTAACTTCTACACTACCACTGCCAATGCCAGCAAGCAAACATTCTACATTGACAAATGCTTGTTTCCTTATGTTTCAATCTTTTAAGTTTATCTGGTGCAAAGCTGGTTTCTGCTGTGTAGCACAGCCCCCTGCTTTCTGTGCAGGGTTTTAAATAATTGATTAGCAGTGTTTTTCTTGAGACAATACTAACAGTACATAAAGTATTTACATAGGTTTTCCAGAAGTGTTATGTTTGTTAAACAGAGTGAGGCAAGTGCTATGCATTTTCACAATGTTTTAGCACTTTTATGAGCAAAACGCTAATCAATTTTTAGAGTTAAATAAAACCCTGCTGTGTATAGGAAGGCAATGTGCTTGCATGTGGCTCACCTTTTTATACTGAGAGCAACCAGGGAATTCCCCACTAAACTTTTACTGGTGAGTGGGCCTTGTTTTCCATTCTGTCTAGTTTTGGTATGTTGCCTTGACTGGAATTGGTTACTCCCTTATTAAGTTTTGTTTACTACCAGGGGTTGTTGTGCTGGACTTCTCCTTTCTTGAAAAAAATATTTAAAGGTGACAAACATATGAGAACAAGTTCAAACTGGATTAAATACATTGATCGCATTTACCTTGTTTCCTCAGTTTGCAGTTGCAGTTGAAGGAGGAGGATGTCTTTTTTACTGCAGAGAGTGGACATCTGATGGTGGACAATTTCCAAGCGAGTGAGAGGGTTGGGGGTATGGGGTGCTGGGTGCTGAGTGCAGGTCAGGGTGGGGTGGATATGGGTTTGGAGAAGGCTGCAAAAGGCATTGATGGACGGTTTTCTTTGTTTAAGGAGATCACAAAAAAAAGGAAAGAAAGAAAAAATGAAGAGAGACTGTTTTCTTTATTACAGGTATACTAGGCTTTCAGTGACACCAGGGATAGGCACAATAGTGTTGCTACATATTGGACACATGGGGGGGTTCAAGTATGGTGGCACCTATGGCAGCACCATGGGTTGGCACCCTGGTGCCACTTAATATTGTGGAGACTACTGAAGGTGAGCACTAAGGGCTGGGCACCCTGGTGTGAGAACATCATTTATGCATATGGTGGAGGGATTGGGCACCCACCATCATAAACACAAGTGTCAGGAGGGAGTGAGAGTTGAAGCCAGCCAATGGGTTTGGGCACCCATCAAACATTTTTAATAGAAGAAGACATGGGTTATGAGGGAGGGGGGTACCAGCTGGTGGGATTAGACACCCACTGGCCATTCAGCATAAGAGGTTGGGAGGGAGGGTTGAGGTGGTGTTCTAAAGGTAGTAGGAGCAATTAGCAATGTGATCAAAAGTGACTTCTTCCGCACTGCTTTCATCAGCCATGGCTGACCATGCTCAGAAAAATAGCACAGGTTTTGGCTTACATTTCAAAAACTACATAAGTTAAAAACTGCCACTTGATAAGCATGTACCTTGGGCCAGACTCTATCAAAACTGCAAGTTTCAGGTTTCAAAACAAAACCGCTTTTTAGTTACACATGCGCAAAAAAAATCTCTTCAAAATGTTGAGTTTTAGCATTTATGCACTCTGTAACTTTGCCCATCTAAACCAATTGATACAAAATTATCGGTGTCCAGAGACCCTGGTTCAGACTCCATGCCCACCAAATTTCAGGGAAATCAGTGCTTATTGAACTCTAATATACAGGTGAGCCTCATCACACCTGCATAATATATAGTAATTATTTATGGCACAACTGCATTTATTTAGTTTTTGTTGACCGGGTAAGTGCACTAGAGAAATTCCTCCTATTTTCAGGCACGACTCAAGGGAGGATCATCATGATGTGAATAGGAGTTACTCCGGTTCAAGTCTCAGTCAGGCATACAGTACCAATGTATTAAAACAACATAAAAACATGCATCATGTCCACTTCAGCCCACACCGTTAATTAACAGATGCTAGATGGAATGCTTTTTTGCCACTATGGGTTTTCCTTTTTTTTTCCAAATTCCGGCATCACAGCAAAGGTTGAGAAAGCAGTTATTCCTTGTTTTGCATGTCTTTTTTTTTCATTTAGAAAACAGTTTAAGGCACCAACCACACTAACAGTGGGTACAGTAGTGTCCATTGTCTTTCTTTTTCTCCCTCCTTTCTCTTGCACCTGCTGACATTCAGCAGCAGGCACCAAAGGGGAGAGTAGCTCAGGGGTTTAAAAAATATTGAAATCTAAGAGGTCCTTTGGAAAGCAGAGCTACAAATGGAGCACAAGACTAAATTTGTTTTAAATATTATTAACCACTAACACGATTTCAGCCAATCAGCATACAGAGCCAGTGTACCTCTTATCCTGTGTCCAATGTGCTCTTATTCAGGAGACTTGAAAGACTGCACTCTATTTCAGCAGCAGGGGGAGAACAGCACAATAAAAATTAAAAAGACATTAAACATATTATAAACCACTTCAGCTAAACTTGAATAATTTATAATATGATAATAGTGCCTCTGAGGGATGTCCCTTATATTACAAGAGACTTCTCTCATGAGGTTTGGGTAGACAGAACTGCTCAGCTTTGCTTCATGGTCCTCTCGCTCAAACCTCATGCCCTGAGTCTTACACCATAAGCGATATCCCGCTGAGGCCCTATTAACTTACATAAAGTAGGAATATTGTTCACAAGCATGTTATTGGCCATACTTATATCACACCATATCGTTGCTTGTTTCTAGATGTCATTGCTGTTCACAGAAGAACAAATTGTTACTGCAACAGATGAATTTTTAATTCCACATCAGTATCACCAAATCATTATGCAATACAGTATCCCATGGAGCACCTGTAGGCTAACAAAGATTTGTAGAAAGCAGAACATGTAAAACTATGTTCTGTACTGTACCTTTTGGAGGAGGATTGTATGCCCCCGGAATATAGGCTCCAACAAAAAACAGACACTTAAAACATATTCCAAGTAAAGGTTCTCTGTGAGGAGACACAGCAGCCATGGATCATTATCATCATCATTATCACCAGAAGGTGGAATGTCAGCATCTCTCTTCCATTTGTTGTTAGAATGTGATTTATTTGATTTATTTATTTCTTTAGTTATTTGTGTATTTGACCAGGAAGGCACACTAAGCTATGATACAGTAGGTTGTTTCCAAATGCGTCCTGGGGGGTGGGTTGCATGGACTTGTTTTCTTGATGGAAATATTGGCCATGGCACCTGGGAAGGTCCCCTACTCTTTTTCTAGCTAGATGCCAGCTTTTATTACAACATCTTCAATCTACTGATTTGTCAAATATATTGCAAATAGAAACCATGATTAGGGGAGTTAAAATACTGTACTATAAATCTATGCCTAAGAGTATGGCTGATTCATTATGAGCAAATATTAAATGGCTGAATTAATTATGTATATGGAATTCTGAATATGGTATTGTAATGCTTTTTGTTTGCATTTTCTTTGGTTTGTGTTAATTTTTGATATATATCTTGGTAATATTTTCTGCAATTGTATTTGATTTCTTTCAATAAAAATTCCCCTACTCATTTTCTATAAGTGCCAGGAGAACTTACTCTCATACTTGGAGAATGACCAGAGATGGGCAGAAGGGATTTTGGTTTAGTGTTTCATCTGAAGGCTGGCACCTCACCAGTGCAGCACCCCTCTTCACACTGCACTAGTGTCAGTTATGGGTATTATCCCAAGTACTGATGTGGGCCTTTGGACTCAGGACCATCCGCTTTCACTCCAGAGGTGCGTGTGCCACATACTGAGCCACTGGCACTGCATGTGATGACTATGACTCCCTTGACACTGTGTAAATGAATGAGATGGGTGCCATCACTATTAATAAAGATCACACAGTCTCCATTCATTCTTTTGTGAACAGCTGTTATTTGGAACTAGGTAAATTGCATCCACCATTCTCAAAATAACAGTTAGTGTGGTTTATGACTGACAATCTGTGATATTTCAATTTTTTCTGTTTTTATAGGATATTAAAAACCCAGTAGTATGAATAAAATACATAAGTGGTTCATGTGGGTTATAAAAAAATATTACTCAGGGAAGGAACTGCGAATCTGCTGTGTTTTGATGGTTTACAACATATGCCTCTTTAAATGTTCAGTGATCCATGTGAGGGTTGTTGAAATCCTAAAGGAACTGCAGGCGTGAAGCGTTCTTTTAAAAGTGCAAAACAAGCTGAGACTAACTTTGTAAATGCTTGTCAAAGTCTTTTACAGACACCCTTTATGTCTTTCTGGCTGGATCCATTAGGAATTCAATCTAAAACCTGACATGGACCAGTGAGCCTCCTGAAATAAATGAATGAGTTCTAAGCATATCTTCACTACACATGAGGCATCAGATTGCCTTACTCCCTGGGATAGTGCCCATATTTTATAGATGGGATTTATGAATTCATCATACATTTAAAATGGTTGGGGAGGAAGATTTCCTTCATGCATCTGAAGGATAATAAAACTGGAAATGCTTATTTTTAAGTTTCAAACATTTTGAGGGGAAAGAGAGACAGCACATATTGTTACTATGGAAACTGCCTTGACAATGGCTATGATAGGAGAACGGCGCTATCATGATTGAGATGACTCCTGCTATCTCACACACCCACATGCTGGATTGCTAGTTTATTACAACTAAGAGCACTATTACAGAAAGTGGCTAGGGTCCCTTGGAAGGCAGTAGGCTGTTGTTATCTGTTACTTGGCGTCAGCTGCTGGGCAGATGCACAGGGTTTTCAGTGGAGCAGTAATCAATCAGCAGGCAGAAGATCCATAGTCCTTATGAACAAACAAAGGCACACTACATTATCGTAAAGGCTGCATATAGTATAGTACCAAAGAGCTATCTCGAATGCACACTAAATGTAGCACAAGCATTTCATCATGAGGCCTTCTTTGGGAATGGTCGATAAAGAAAACATTAAAACAGTAAGTAGCTAGTTTGTACATCACAGTATGTACTGTTTGCAACATAATTCCATTGAAGAAATACTGTATATATAGATGTTCACCATCACTGTTGCAGTATCATGTGCTGTGCTCAGCCCCTTTGAAAATGAGACAACTAGAATGTCGTATCACAAGACTTGTACACTAGAGTGGAGGCTCTCTGCTACAAGCTCCGAGTTTGAATTCTGTATACTTTCCTTTACAAAGGAGTATCACAAAAGTTTCACAAACTAACTGCATATTAATATTCAGTACACAGCTACTTAGTCACTAATGAGGTGTATTAAAAATATACTTTTGGTTCAAAGAATATTATGTCTCTGAATATATGGAAGCATAGTAAACACAGTAAATACAGTTCTGCACATTGGGTAACAACATAGGGAACTAGGTTCTGGGATATTTGGGAATTAAAAAGCAATGTACATTGAAGTTTAAAAAAGAAAGCAGTGAACTGCAACATCTCATTGTATTTCTACACGGTCTGTGGAAGAATCAAGTTTGTCTTTTCAGTTAATACATGCAATGTTAACACGTTTGTACTCATTATGCTCTGTTAGCATCAGTACTGCATTCTTACAAACTGTAGCTCATGTGTTTTTTTGACACTTTATTGAAATTGTATCTTTTTTTTATTTTGTTTTTATCCTTGTTTTCAATTACTCTTTAAAGTGTATTTCCCAGCTTGTTTATAACCATGTTTCTCAGATCTCTACCCTTTTCTCACCGATCTAGACCTGGGTCATTCTTTTATTAAATTCAAGTTTATTGAACAACTTGGGTACAGGTTACAGTACAGAGTAGTAAGTTATTTTCAAGCAGTCACACAGTACAGTATATATCAACCACATTGCATAAACATGAGTAGAAAGGTTCTATGTTTAACCTTATTCAAAATGGCCACCTGGGGATGAGTGAGTTAGCACATTATCATTGTACACGTCACTGACTTTTACAGGGGTAGTACAGGATTTGGGGCACTTACCTCAGGGGAGTTTTAGGCAGTGTGGATAGTAGATGTGGTAGAACCCCACCCGAATGATCTTGGGTGGGTATTGCCAGGCAAGAGAAGGAAGAGTTTCTAAGGTCCAGTCTGGGATGGTACTGTATATTTATGGGGCTGCGTCAGAGTACAGCCCTTCAAGATATAATACCCACCTAGACAATCTGCCTGTGAAGTTGGACACCCAGTGGTTTGCCTGGTAGGTTAACTCTCCATGCACTAAATCTCCCTTATGATGTCCAGCCACTGATTGTGTGTAGGGGGTTATGGTTGTAGCCATTGTCAGGTTATGGCCTTGTATGCAGCCACCAGCAACACCTGCCAGAGATAGAAAACAGCTTTACCTCTCACCTCATCTAAGGCGAGGCACACGATGGCTTGCTGTATCGTAAGTGGTGTGTCTAGCAAAAACAGTTCCGTGAGGGTAGTCATAACCTGTTCCCAATATTTGGCAAGTTTTGGGCATGATCAGAATATATGCATGTGGAACACCATGGTTTCCAAGCACAACCTTCACCATGCACGAGAGGCATTCTGTGCTTACTTTCCCTGTATCGCAGGGTTGCATAAGAATCAGGTCCTCACTTTCCACACAAACTCTTGCCATTGTGGTGAGCTAGTTTTCCTGAAAGCCATCTGGAAGGATGTGGACCATTTATTGTCTATGAGCTCAGCCCTATTCTCTCCTTCCCATTTGCATTTGATGTTGGCTGCATTATCTACATGCATACCTTGCAGGGCTTTACAGAGTGCAGATACCTGTCCCATGGAAATTTCCCCACCAAGTATTGCTATTAGGGTTGCCAAGAAATGCTTGCCTGGGGATTGTTCCGGAACCCTCCTACACTGGGCCTGTATGTGCACCCTTATTTAAAGGTGCCTAATATGGTCTGTGTTATTTAAGTCAAACGCTTGTTTAAGGGTGTTAAAACCTGTTATGCCCTCCACACGCACAACAACACAGGTAAACATAGTCAACCCCCCCTCCGTTGGGGCAAATGGACTGCTAGGAGTGTGATGTCCACATTTGCTCTTCTAAAGTTAATGTTCATAGCCATGGCTCCTAGGGGCAGCCCCTCTTCCTCTCTGTTTCATCAATTTCCAGGAAGCTCTGTAAGCTGGAATCATCCACAGGAACAACGACCGTACATGTACTGCTAGGTAGTAATTTTCTAAGTCTGGACAGCTCTGCCCATTGTTGTTTTACCCAACTGTAGTAATTTGTATCTTATTCAGGGTCGTTTCCCAGCCATAAGTACTTTGAGAAAGATTTTCACCATTGAAGAAATATTTTTTTAGGAATGGGGATGGGGATTCTCTGAAAAGGTATAGAAACTGGGTAGAGTTTTCATTGTTAAGGAAGCAATTCTGGAGTGGCGGGAGACATTACTCAAGGCCCAGCTAGCCAAGTCTTTCAGTACTTTTCCAGTGAGGTGGAAACAGTTGCAGTCAAAGAGTTTGGAAAAAATGTTAATGCTGTGGACTCTCAAATATTTCATTTGCAGGGGGAATAATGCTGAATTGTGTTAGGAGGGGTTGTAATTAAACCTGAGTACTTCTGCTTTTGCTTTATTCAGGACATAGCCAGTGAGCATCTCAGAGAGTTCCAAACCCCTCCAAACCTCTGTTATTAGGGTTTCTGGGTGGGCCAGGTACAGCAGCACATTGTCTGCATACAGTGTTGTATTTTGGATAGACACACACACACACACACACACACACACACACGCACATACACGCATACACACATACACATACACAACACACACACACACACACTTCCATGCCTGTGATATTTGGATTATCCTGAATCTATTTAGCCAGCAGTTCTGTATATAATGGTAACAGTAGGGGTGAGGGGCTATGAAACCTGGATTAGAGATTGTTCTAACTTTATATTTGAAATATATTCATCATTTGAAATTAAGGGTATAAAACATTACAATATGGGCAGGAACAAGGGTGGACTATAGTGCTGACTGACTTTGGTCTCAGCAAAATTGAATGTACCAGCAAGTAAATATGCCTCAGATGAAGAATCTTATCTGGCGACCAATCCATCATTTAACAAAACATTACAAATATACGTGGCAAATGTTTATTTGACTAAGGGCCTCGGTGTTGAGGTGTATAAGGGAAGGCAAGGCTAATTTTATTTTTCAGGCGCCCAATCCCAGAGGCTCTGGGCACCACACAATCAAAATACATCAAAGAACAGTTAAAATGCAATAGTTAAAATACAAAACATATCTATTAAACATATATAAAAGCAGACCACCCAAAACAGGAGGCCTGACCTAGCAACGAATTGCTGATGGGGCCATTCTTTTTAAAATATCTAAGAAAGAGTATCTAAAAGACAGAGTCTGGGAATGCCCAGCTAAATAAAAAGGTCTTGAGGTGGACTGTGAATACCTCAACTGATGGAGAAAGCGAATTCCACAGGATGGGGCAGGCGACACTAAAAGCTCTGACACCGGTCGTTTTTAACCTTGTCCTGGGAATCACAGGGAGACCCCTGGAGGAGGATCAGAGGGAATGGACCGAGGCAGCAGGTGTTAGAAGGTCCGACAGGTAGCCAGAGCCCAGTCCATGTAGGGCCTTAAAGGTGAGCAAACCCACCTTAAAGAGAACCCTCCACCAAACTGGCAGCCAGTGCAGTTCACACAGCACCGGGGTGATGTGGTAGTACTTTGACTGCCCCATCAGCAACCTGGCAGCTGCATTCTGCACTAGCTGCAGTCAGCAGAGGGTACCTCCAGAGACCCTGAGGTAGAGCGAATTACAGTAGTCAAGTCTTTACATCACAAATGCATGTACCAAGGTGGAGAGGTCCATGGGCGGAACTAGTGATATTCCTCAGATGGTAAAAGCTGGTCCAGACAACAGACAACACCTGAGATTCAAGTGTCAATCTGCTGTTGAGCATAACACCAAGATCGTGCACCCTAGAGGAGGCCTTCAATGGCACAGACCCCGGAAACAGTCTAGTCCCTGTGCCAGAGGCCATCCTATCACACTCCCTGGTTGACTCCATCACCAGTACCTCCATCTTATTGGGGTTCAGTCACAACCAGCTAGAGGCCATCCAGTCACTGATCTCGGCCAGGCAGTTATTCAATACCTCCACTGCACTGGATGTCCCGTGGGCAAAGGATAGATACAGCTGGGTATCATCGGCATAGCAATGAAAATCCAGATTGTATTTCCTAATGATCTCACCCAGGGGCAGCATATACATGGCAAACAACATTGGTGACAAGACCAAACCCTGAGGTACTCCACAAGACAGAAGGCTAGGGAAGAAGGAGAAATTCCCCATCGCAACCTGTTGCCTCCTGTTTGTGAGATAAAACTCAAACTAGGATTGAAACCCTGTTTGGAATTCTAAGTTACATATGTTAAGAAGCCATAGTGCAGCTATTTTGGTTGCATGTGATTTTAAAGGGAAACACCAGCCATTGTACCGACCTAAATTTTCCAAAGTATCCCCCAAGGAAGCCTTTTCATTCTGGAAATTTCTTCACACTTACAGTACCCTGATGAATACCTTCATATGAAAAAAGAATTTGGATTTAGTTTTTTTGCCATTCTTTTTTCATATAAAGGCATAATTTTTCATATTTTTTCTCATTCATATGAAAAAAGAATGCCCTCATATGAAAAAAATATTTTGGACTTAGTTTAGTTTTTTTCTCCCACATTTGAACTTCAACAAGCCATACCTCCCTCAGTATCTGGACCTAAGGGGCAATCTATACATCAAAACAAATGTCTTAATAAGTACTATAAGAATACTACATAACCTACCCTAAAAAAAAAAAAAAAAAAACATAAAAATTAAAAAATGAACATTCTCATACGATAACATTGGAACTTTAATAAGCCATAACTTCCTCAATATATAGACGTAAGGGACAATCTATATATCAAAACAAAGGTCCTAAGGAGTACTGCAAAAATAACACATATTCCCACCAAACATTTACAGGCAATATAAAAAATTTAAAATGAAAATTCCCGTAGGATAACATTGGAACTTCAACAAACCATAACTCCCTCAATATTTGGATTTAAGGGACAATCTATATATCAAAACAAATGTCTCAGTAAGCACTACAAGAATAACAGGTATCCCCCCCTAAACATTTAGAGGCAATATAAAAAAGCATAGAAAATAAAAAAGTCAAATTCCGATAGGATAAAATTGGAACTTTAACAAGTAATACAACAAAGGAAAGAAATTGCTGTGTCAGCAGAAATAAAAGTGCAATCCCAGAGGGCGCTGCACTTCCACAGCAACATACTGTATATGTATGCATCTATGGAGGGATGGAAGCGCAGAGGCCAGAGGGCCCTGTGCTCCTACAGGCAAATGAGGATACCATTATACTACCTCAAACAGTAAGGAAATTAATTGCAAAAAAACTTCATTAATGCACTAGTTAGGGTTAAACCAACAAAAGTAAGGAACTGTGGTGTTAGGGTTAACATCCCTAGCACCCCATCACCACCTTGCAGGCAGCAACAGGAAAAACATTATGGTTTGACCTCTCCTGTGTCTTCGTAAATCAGTCATGGCATGTGCATTGGGGTTGCCAACCCTAATGCTTACCACATTCTCATATACTGTACACATATCAGCTTATTTATGATATAATGGGGTGAGCACTACAGTTGACAACCCCAAGGCACACTTTGGTAACCAGGTAGGGCCCTATAGGCACAAGTGCTTGTTATCAGGAATATCCCAGGAGCATGGGGGAGGCTAAGTGCCTTGCTCAGAGTCACACTGTATGCAAGTGGCAGTTGTGGGAGTCAGACCCAGGTCTGTTGGATGTATCAAGCCCATTCACAGCTCATTACTCTAACCTCTAGGCTGTACTGACAGCTCATATTTATTTAAAGGAAAAATGTAGTAACTTGTTAAAAAAGGAAAAAGGATTATGCATATGTTTTGTGGTCAACATTACAAACAGCAGTCAAGGAAAAGGACACCAAAATATTTTGGAATCTGAAAACTTATGGTACAGAAAATAAAAAAGAAGAACATAGAAGCTGTAATTTTAGTTTATTCCTTGTGTACTAATTATATGACACTGGGGTCTACTTAGAAAGTTGTGATGGAACCTGACAGCAAAGACCTCCAGGAATGGCTGCAGTTTCTCCAAAAGAAATTATAGAATTATTAAATGAACACACACATACACACACACACACACACACACACACACACGTATTAAGAAAGCTCCAGGTGTGGCTGAACTGCCAGCTGAAATGTTTCAAATTTATAGTGAATAATGTGGAGATTTATTTGTGTTCCTCTTCGGTAAGATATCAAGATAAATAAGAACTTAGTTATCCTTAGTAGCTGGTGGATAGGAGAAACTGCCCCATTATTTAAAATGGTGATTTGCAGACGCCAGAGTGCTACAGGCCTATATCACTTTTATGCTTTCCAGCAAAATTATATAGACATTTCATTTTAATTAACTTAGAAACTTGGATATAATAATTACAGAAAAATAGAGTGGTTTTAGAGAAGGGCATAGTACTAAAGCTAATCTATTCATTTCGAACCACTTGGAGAAAGTGTACATGGAATGGCAAGGATGCAGCTTGTTTTTTTTTTTTAGATATCAGAGAATCCTTTGATAATGTTGATAGAGGAGTCCTAAAAGAAACTTTGAAAAATTATGGATTGGAAACTAATCTTCTGGCAATAATTGACATGCTTCATACTAACACAACTTCTAAAATGGGATTTAGCAGAGATGGGCAGCTGACAAAGGAGATCTGTGTTCAGAAGGGTGTCAAGCAAGGTTGTGTGCCTGCTCCAGCACTTTATAATTTATATATTTGAAGTAGTATAAGATTTTGATAAAACAGAAGCAGGTGCCCCTAAAGTGAATAAAAACAATAGAAATCCTGCCATATGCAGATGATGCTTTAATCATTTCACAGACTGATGATTTACAGACAGCTAGTAATCAAGAGGTATCTTCTTAGAATAAATTAACATTGTAGGTTAACACAAGGAAAACCGACATTTTAATAATGGACGAACATGGAAATTTGAATTTTAAATAGAAAATTATTATGAAGAATTGAAAGTGGCCGACAGCTATGTATATCTGGGTGCAAACATATCAAATTTAGCATATTGGAATCTGTATATTAACAAAACTAAAGCAGTAGCAAAATACTCTGTATTAGCCATGGATAGATTTTCCAAGAAATCTGCAAATCATTCTTTTAAGAGAATGTGCTCTATATTTACCACTAAAACAATATTCTTTATGGTACTGAAATATGAGGAGTAGAGAAAAATCTAGAGTCCATATAGAAATGTTTTCTTAGACTGTTGTTAGGTCTTCCAAACTTCCTCCCAGGTGAATTTATGAGAGCTGAAACTGCTTTAATATCAATGGGAACTCAGGTTCTTGTTAGTTATTAACTACAGTACTGCTGTAGGATTGCCAGTAACAAGGCAGAATCTTGACAAAAGCCTTTTTGGTTGACACTGACAGATTTTATACTAAAATCTATAAATGTTCCAAATTGGACTTAAGTTTTACATAAAGTCTTGCAGTATAATGGTTTACCAACTCCAGCTGCTTTCAAGTGTATGAAAGGTCAGACTCCCAGTTATTTAGCCAAAAATGTATGTTCTCTAAATACCAAACATGCAGTGAGAAAAATAGAGGGAAGAAGTCTAGTTGTACCAAGACTCAAAACACAGTATGGTCTGTAACACAAGGGGGGGTGCGTTACCCTGGGATCTTGTAGGTGGGGGATATAAGCACACTTTGTACCACAGCCCAGGATGTGCAGCTTAACACAGCAGACTGACTGTGCATTTACTGGTAAGATTACTGTGAGAGGTGCATTCAAACATAACACAGGTTGAAAATAAAACAACAGAAAATAATACCTAGCTCTTTGTTGAGCGCTAACTACTCAGTGAACTTTTGTTCCCTCTCTATAACCCAGGTAGCTAAGCTGTTTCCTGGGACATACAAACAAAATCAACACAGAGTCTCTTGTTCTATGTTTCAAAAGAAAATTATTTATCGGTCTCAGGTTTTGAGCCAGTCCAAAGTCAGAATTCAATTCATTCTTGTAGACCAAACAAAAGGTTCCAAACCAGACAGTCAGTTGTTTCAGAGTTCTCTCTTTCCAAAGTAAAAATCTAATTAATTGTTGAAGGCCAAACAAAAGTTCCAAACCAAGCAGTCAGTTGATTCAGAGTTCTCTCTTTCCAAAGTAAAATCCTTCTGCAAATGTTCCCCAGCCAGGCTCCATGTCTGTTCCTAATCAGGTACTGAGACACAAGCAATTGTTTGAGCTTCTCTTTTATGCAGGCCATCATCTCCTGCACCTGCTTTTAATCAAGCACTTAGCTCTGTGAAGTTGTGTGCAATGCCTTCTGGGACTTGCAGTGTCTGCACCATAATTTGTAGTTCTGGCAGAGAAAAAATGGAAGATACCTGCTGGAAGGTAACGCCCTTCCACAACTTTACCCAGTGCTGTGTTACAGGTCCTATGTCTTTTTGCTGTATGGCCACATCATCCTGGACCTGTCTCCCAGTGTGTTTACATAATGTATCCACAATCCAAAGATTCAAGGCAGCCTTACTCAAGTGGAGTCAGTTTAAAGACTTACCTGAATTGTATGTTTGAGTAAATTGTACAGTTGTGCCAGTGCCATGTTGTTTTCTGACGTGTGATCACTTAGCAGCACATTTTGGTGCTGAATCTCTGCACTCCCAGGGCACATCACCTTTGCAGCACTGACTTTATTTATTCACTATTGGGCCTGTATATATTGATATAATTGCTGCTCTCTACCATAGTGTGTCATTTTCAACTGTCAAATCTGCAAATGCACCAGCTCCATGGTGATTCACCTGCATTCCCCTACAGTATATTGTTAAGGGTGTGCTACAGTCAAAAATTGCAAAAACATATGTTGTGCAGAATGTTTTGACTTTTGTGTGCAGTCCCAGTGTGTCCTTCCCTTTGTTTGCTATTAGGAGTTTTTTCTTAACTTGCCTGCTAGTTTTATGGCCCCTGGGGATCTCTTTTGTTCATATTTTTATTGCACTTCTTTTCCTACAATGTCTTTTGTCCCACATGACAGTGATGCATTCACAGTATGTACACTGAGTAGTGGTAGTTTTCCCTTGCAGTACTGCTGTGACTGCACTGTATTGCACAGTGTGAGTCACTCCTCTGTCCTACAGTGATGTCATTGGGTGCCAGCAGCTGAACAGCAAAGGCAAATGCAGCAGGGCTAAAGCAGAGCTCAGAAACAAATCCAAATTATGGAAGACAGAGTAAACCTTAGCCAAAAATAACACATGCACACACCCTTTCAGGTCTAGTACTGCATATAATGGCTACAAGATGTAACTTTTGGACCATCATGAAAGATGCTCTTTAAGTTCTTATACTCTTAGTACTCACTACTCAACCCTAACTAAATCTAAATTAACCATTAACATGTAAAGTTCAGTTTACTTGAATCCTGCAATGATTACAAATTTAAAATACATCATACAATATAAAGAATTACTCTACTTACTCCATGCACATGGGTCTTTACACAGAGTGCCCTGGATGTCTGCTCCATGTAGAGGTCTGGACAGACCTGGACAAGCATCGTGGGAACTGTGGTTGTGCCATTTCAGTGTTACCACCCATTTTGTAGCATGATTTTTTGCAGGACAATGTATAACCTTGACCAATGCAACAGATTTAGTGTTTCAGTTGTTAATATTGTTTACTGTCACTGACTGTATTGATAGTAAACCTGGATAGCATCTGAAAAAGTGAGCAGTTCATATATCTATTTGTGAGGAACTAAATCATATTACATTGGGCTACTGGGTTTTAATATAATATACCAAGCAATGACTAAGTCAGAGTAGATACATATTTCTTATAGTGTCTTTCTTTATAGCTATACAAGGAAACTGATAATAACTATGCAATATTTGAGTATTCCTCAGGTATTGTCCTCCTCTATCTCTCACTTTAAACAATTTATTTTTAATCTTTTTATATGCCCTGCCACCCCTCACACCTTCCTGTGCCAATTTGAATCAAACTGCAGGTAGAAGACATTTGCCCCAGTGTACAAGCACAAGCACTGTTCTTCATACTACTCTTGATACGATAACTCTGAGGATGTACAGTATGTAGAATTCAAAGATGGAAGGGGGTACAGTGTGTAGAATGTGTCCTCAATAAGGTATGTGATGAAACTGTGGGTGGGGAGCTACTTCAGCTGACCTGTGCAAACTGTATTAAGGTCAAAAGTTTGAAGGAAAACATAGGAGCATTAATTCAAGAAATTACTACTATAAAAGAAATTAGAAGTCTGGAAACATTTGTGGACAACATGATAAGGTAAAGGAGACCTAACACCATGAAAATGCACACTACGGTAAAAGATTCATTTGTATGCTAATACCACTGCAGAGACCACTCTTATGCTTGTAAGAGTGACATTGTGTGTATTCTTAGGGTATGAGAACCACAAGCCAATGGTGAGCACTTCTGATACCTAAGAATGTATGTGAGACCACTCTTACACGCATAAGAGTGGTCTCGGCAGCAGTATCAATATATTATTGGTCAAGCTCAATCAATAATATATATATATTTTTTTAAAGCTGCCCTGGAGCGTGCCTCTTTACAGGGTATCTGTGCATGAAATACTCCTCACAGAATAACAGTGTCTCACGCGAAGAGGAAAGGAGCTCTCTGACTGGTTGGGAGTGCTCCCTCGATCTATAATACCATTCAGAGTCTAGGGAGGAAAAGAGGCAGGGAGGAAGACAAGGAAGAAAATGACATGAATCTCCACAATGATGGTCACCAGTTCAGCTAGTAAGAGGGGCCACAAGAGGAAGGAGAGCAAATATTTACCAACCAGCCTCTGATATTAGCACAAGTAACAGATTTAATCCTCATCAGGAATAGAGGATGGAAACAAGGAGGCAGGGAATGAGGGGTGTATTGATGTCATACAAAAAGTAGTAATTAGAGACTCCATAATCATGTACAGTATATGGACCGGGTGGTATGTAGACAAGACAAGGAACATAATATGGTTACTGTACTTGCTTTCCTGGGGCTAAAATAAGTGACATAAGAAAAAACATCACAGGGATACTGAAAAATACAGAAGTCAATCCTAGGGTGTTGATACACGTAGGTGCAAATGGTATCAGAAGAAATGGAAATTAATCAAGACTTCATTAAACCAGGGGAAGAAATTTTAAATGCAAATTATATGCCAATTTTTTCTAAAATCTTACTCATCCCAAGGGAAACAAGACAAAAACAACAGGAATTATTGAAAATTAGAAAGTGGTTGGATGACTGGACGTGTGAAAATAATTTTTATTTCATAAAACACTGGGACATGTTCTATGGGAAGAAAAAACTATTCACTAGGCTACATCTTTAATATTCAAGGGGCTAACAATCTGGGCAACAGATTCAGAAACATTCTAAACAGTGATTTAAACTGATAACAAGGGTTGATGGGTCAACTAAGATTACTTTAATGGAGATATGCTTCATGTGGATCAGAACAAGGCTAATTTAACAGTGGTTTACCTGAATGCTAGATGTTTGTTAAACAAATTTGACAGTCTTAAAATATTAACTGTAAAAACAAAGTAGATGTTATCTCTGTGACAGAAACCTGGTGGGACAAGAAGGATATTTGAGACAATGATATAAAAGGACACTCATTATCCCAAAAATGTAGGAGGGACAAAAGGGGTGGTGGAATGGTTACCCCATCCACCACCACCCTTGAGGCTTTACCTTTAAGGCTCCCTTGCACTTGCACATCAAAGACGTTAGCCACTGCCAATGGAGTTAATGTTTCTGCACTCCCAACTGGGCTGGAAATGAAATGGTTGCTGCCCTCGTTGAACCAGATGTGTATACACAGGTGCAGGATTGCTTTGGGACCCTAGCTACTATTCAATTGCAGGATGTTTTATAAATAAGGACATTTGTGCACCAGTCCGGAGGTGCAGTGGGCTGAGGCACCGAGTGCCACACCACCCACCACACCAGCGATCCTGCTTTGTGAATGCACCAGGATCACAGGGGGTAAACCTGGGGAAGGAGGACAGAACATCCACAGACAGCTCTCCTCTCCTCTTTCAGGGGGAGGAGGAACACAGCAAGCTGATGTTTGTCTGACACCCACTGGAGGCTGGGTAGCATAGCATTAGTTGCAATTTCCTATACAGTTGGGCAGCTGGTCGAGTGCATACGGCATCTTCACGCTGTAAGCCCGTACCATGGCATGCATTGCTGACCTCGAGGACAGAGGCTAAAACTGAAATGGAAAAAAAAACCTGAGCACCAGAATGATGGCCAGTGACCCTGCCACCTCCTCTCCAATGCTTGTAGCACTCACTCGCCCACGAAGGTAAGTAAGTAGCTGGAATAAGGCCCAGGATGGTGAGAGATGGGGCTGAAGGTCAATGTCAGAAAGGGTGCCACTCAGAGAGAAACAGGATAAACAAAGGATGGAAAAAAATTGGGACATTTGTAGGAAGACTGCCACTGGACTACAATCAGCAGTCATCTTCATTGCCTCTTACCAGAGCCAGCACGGTGATGGGGTCAAATGGTGTCTAGGTGAACAATAAGAGCTGGATTGCTTGAGAAAGCCTCAAGAGCTGGTGGACTTGTAAGTGACCTAATTATTTCAGGTGCTTTTGTAGTAACCTATCACCTGCTGAGGGACAGAACTTTAGGCCGGAGTAACAGTGATTGACAGCTCAAGAACCCAATCCAGAGCTGCCATTCCTTAGTGAACAGCAGGGGCTATTCCAGAACTGCTGTGGCTCTGTTTGGGGTACATATCTGAGTGCAAAAGAGACTGGTGCCTGTGTGATTCTGAAAGAGAGAGAGAGAGAGACAGCTTGTGCTGCTGTGCTACGGAGACAGATTGTGCACCTGCCAGAGATGGTGTGACAGCAAAAAGCAGAACTCCTGCTGTAAACAAACTGGTGGTAATCATGTGCGTGCTTAGCACTGTACAAATGTGAAGCTGAAGGCTGCAGCAGTTTACTTAGAGACTTGCTGTGCTGCAGCCTGAGCCCGTGACTGAGACAGCATCTTTTCTGGAACGCTTCCCAGCCAGTACCATAGCCTTTTATTGGTTGTCGTCACACACTAGGGAACTGGATGTCATGATGTGTACATTGGCAGACATCTCAGGTTTCCATAGGCAGAGCTGACCTCTACACTGGAGAATCAGCTACAAAATGCTAAGGTCAGGAGAGGCTTGATCTGGACAAGATGACATGCTGGTGTACCAACCAACACAAGAGACCATCACAGAAGGAAGAGAAAGAGTGAAACTAGCCAGAGAGACACTCACTGCAATCTGCACCATTGCTACTATGTGTTGAGGGAGCTCCCATTCTGGGAAGTTGTCAGTAAACTCCGCGCTTGCTCTGTACCTGAATCTTACGTAACATAATCTGGGAAAGCATTAAATGGACTAGGCCATCTGACAGGAGTTACAAATACCCTGTCTGGGTTTATGAACATTTGGGTTATGGGAATTTAGTTTGCATTGCATTGATATCCTTTTTCCAGTGCACTACGCCAGCCAGCCATGTGCAATGTCAACAGATCAACACCAATTCCACTGCTGGGTAACCAGTGAAGCACTGGGAGCTCACAAGAGGATTTAAACACTGATAGCAGTGGGGAAGAGGGTAGCTCCCCCACTACAGGTGGGCAACTGCAGCCGTCAGTACTGTGCATTAAGGTGTGGCAGCTGGCAATGCTGTGGCCTGATCCTGGAAGGTCACATGAAGCATAGCCAGGGTGAATGTAATTTGGCTGTGCCACGGAGGGAAACTGAACAGCAGCCCTGTGTTACTGAAGGCTGAGCCTAGAAGGGCATGGAAGAACAGCTGGATCTGTAACATATCACCTCATGCTGCTAGCTCCTTTTTAGAGCTGACGGCCTGACCCTAAAAAAAACCCTGTTTTTTTTGCTTGCATTCACTGCCTGTGCACATATTCTTATTTTAAAGTATAAGTTGTGTACTTTCTGGAGGCTGTCACTGCACTGAACTGGTTCATGTGTGGGTTGATCCTGTGGGCTGGAGTTGCATCCCAGGGGGTTTTACTATACTTATACCAGACCTACTTAAAACTTTGTGTGGTGTGAAGGCACCACACCATTTTATTCTAACTTTGGATACAATCCCCCAAACTGGTGTTTATTGGCCCAAGTTCCTTAACCTTATTTGAGCCCACAAAGCAGGGGTAGGTACCACAACTTCCATTGTGGTCTTGTTGCATTGTTTCCACTGTTAAAGATGAGAGAGGATGATTTTTAGCAAGTATTTACCATTTTTCAACTGGGGCAAGCCATCCCAATTCGAGTAGAAAGCACTGATGCCCAGATGGAGCTTGATGTAAGGTACTCAATGTGGGTGGTGAAGCCAAAGTGTTGGTGGAGGGGGTTTACCCAAAACCCAGATATGAAGGGCTAGAGATGCTTAAGATAATCAGTGGGCTTTCTGGATAACTAGAGAACATAGTACAGTATATAGGCCACTTACCACATTTTGCAGTAAAAAAATATATATTTAACAAAGAAAGTACAGAATCCCCCTGTGTCCCACCAACATTTCAGGAAGTTAAGTCCCCCCTTCATCATGGTGGACAGGTAGATCTATGAAACAATTATGTACATTCTTGGTTTTAACAAGAATAGATGTAATTGTTATTCCACCTGTCCACCCTGATGGGGGTAGCCTTCAAAACGTAGTATGGCTAGAAGGGGAGATGGCTGAGAAGCACAATAATCAAAAAAGTAAAAAAATAAAACTACAAATTATGATCAAATCATTCTGCTTTTGCCAACATAAATTGATAGCCACAAGTGTCCAAAAAAACAGAATGCCATAGCAACTGAATAAAGTAACTGTTCTGCACTCCTCTTTACACATATCAAGTCCGTGATTGACTATGCCAGATAATTGTATGAACAATTATTGTACGGTACACAACAGTAGAAATAAGTAAGAGGTGACTTAAAAAGGAGCAGAAGGGAAATTTATGAGTGGACCCATTTCCACCTGTAACAATAACTGATTTGGGTTTCAAGTCATTTTGTATGCTTTTGCAGTACTGAATCAATGCTGCTGTAGCTTCAATAGGGTGAGAGCCAAAGGTGGCAGGCAGCAGCGAGCTCTGCTGTATTAAGGATAAGAGCTGATCAGCAGGATAGTATCAAGAAGGTGTGAACTCATTCAGTTTCATCAAAAGTAATAATATGGGCCATTTTTAAACTAGTGAAGTTCTTTAATGTCCCTGGCGGATATCTGAAGATAAGACATTCATCCTTTTTTCAATTTTTGTCATAAAAGGTATAAGAGCATGAAAGACAGTTTGTGTGACTGATGAGCAGCCTTAGCAGAAAAAAAACATTATTCAGCTCATCCATCTGTGCCCAGGCACAGCTGCATCACTGCTGTTATATCACAAGAGAGCCATTAATGTTTATACCAGCAGTCACGTGGCCTTTCTTCTTATTTGTAAATGGATGTAAAACTGCTTGTGAGTGTTAACCACCAGCAAGTTATTAATGGATGTCTTTTTCCCCTTGGGGTGACAAATCCCATCTGTGAATGATGAAAGAAAGCGAAATGCATACTTGAAAGCTGATGAAAGCTGCCTTGACTTGTAATTTGTATACATGGAACACACTGCTATCATCCCTTATATAACAACTTATGTCTGCAGTTTTATAAAAATGCATTATTCTTTTGCCACTGCAAGGATAACATGGAGTACATTTCCAAGTTAGGAAAAAGCAAACTCAGTGCTACATTTCCCTTAAATACCAGAAATAACATTCCTTAGTAACTGTAAAAGCTTGTATTGAAAAGGTGCCACGGCTTACATAACAGGTATTACCACTAACAATGCAGAAAATGAACTAACATGCAAAGCATTCCATTGCAAGATACATGAAGGGCTAAACAAGCAGATGGCTAAAAGAGGCCTATGTCAAAGCCAAGACGTGGAGAAACTCAGAATTACATAATGGTCTAAATGTGCACTGTACTTACAGTATGCACCGCATTATATACGAGCATACATACGAGCATACGAAGAAGCCAGCAGAAGAAGGACATTTGGTCTATCTACTCTGCTTGTATGGCAGGGTTCACAGCTTGAGCTACTGTTCCTGCCACCCTCCCCACTCGTCCCATCCTCCGTACCCATGATCCTTACCTCCCCCTATGCCTATGCCTAGCCTCTCTTGAAGCTGCCCACTGTCTTCAGCAAGACCACCTCTTCTGGCAGCGCATTCCAAGTGTCCACCATCCTCTCTGTAAAGAAGTACTTCCTGACCTTCCTCCTAAACTTCCCCCTCCAGCTTAAGACTGTGCCCCCTCATGTTATGGTTGCCACTCAGCTTAAAAAAATTCCTCCTTACCCACCTTATTTATCCCTTTCAAATACTTTGAGGTCCCAATCATGTCCCCTCTCACTCTCCTCTCCTTTCCTCAGGGGAGTACATGTTCACTGCCCTCAGCCTCTCCTCATATGCCTTACCCTGCTTACCGGCTATTATCTTTGTAGCCCTCCTCTGGACCTTCTCCAGCAGGTTAATGTCCTTTTTGAGGTGTGGGCACCAGTACTGAACTCCATACTCTAGATGTGGCCTCACCAGTAACCTGTACAAGGGTAGTATAACCTCCTCTCTCATGCTACTGACCCCCCCCAGCTATGCATCCCTGCATCTTGTTTGCCCTAGCTGCTGCTTTCTTGCACTATGTAGAGTGCTTCAGGTCACTAGTGATCATCACTCCCAGGTCCTTCTTCTCTTCTGATGCATATACCTGGACTCCACCCAGGTAGTACTCAGTTCTGGGCTTCTTTGCTCCAATGTGCATAACTTCGCATTTTTTGGCATTGAAACCAAGCTGCCAGATCCCAGACCACCTCCCCAGCTTTTCCAGATCATCCTATAGGTCCTGTATACCTACAGCTATGTCTACTCTCCCTCAGAGCTTGGTGTCATCCATGAATAGGCACATTTTACCCTTATTGCCATCTCCAATGTCCCTGATGAAGATATTGAACAACACCGGCCCCAGCACCGAGCTTTGCAGGACCCCACTGGTGACCTTTCTAGTGCCAAATAACTCTTCCCCCACAACCACCCTCTGGGTTGTGTCCCTCAGCCAGTTTTCCACCCATTTGGACATCTTATCCTCAACCACAGATCCGCCAACTTCCTGATCAACCTTTAGTGTGGTACAGAGGCAAAGGTCTTGCTGAAATCCAGAGAGAGGATGTCTACCACTTGGTCCCTGTCTACTGCCTTAGTGACCCAGTCAAAAAAGTCAATCAGATTCGTTTGACACTATCCCCCCCACACAAACCCTTGTTGCCTCGCATCCTGGAGATCATGCTCCTCTAGATATTCTACCAACTTTTCCTTGAGTATGGTCTTCACTAGCTTTCACACGATTGAGGTCGGACTGACTGATTTGTAATTCCCTGGGTCATCCTTGGGACCGCTTTTGTGAAGGGGCACCACACGTGCTGTTCTCCAGTCCTGCGGTACCACGCCTGACCCTAGTGAAATATTGAATTGGCTTGCATGCAGCCCTGCCAGTTCCTCAGCACCCTTGAATTTACTCTGTCCGAGCCTAGTGATTTGTCCACCTTCAATGCTAACAGCCTCACTCTGTCCTCCTCTGTCACTACATCTGTGTCCCCCCCTTTCTCCCTCCTGAAGGCACTGGTCCATCCTTCTCCCTGAAGACAGAACAGAAGTATTCATTTAGTATATCTGCTTTTCCCAGCTATCTTCCATCCACTCCTCCCCTTTCGTAAGCCTAACAGTCACATCTTTCTTGTCCTTTTTCTCAATTATATAGAAAAAGAAATCCTTCTCCCATTCTTAATTCCTTCAGCTTTCTGCAGCTCCTTCTGTGCCTTAGATCACTGGACTTCCTTACTTGCCTCACTAGCCAACCTTAGGTAATTTTCCCTATCTACCTCTTTCTTGATTTTCCTGAATTTTCTAGGCTAACCTCTTTTCACTTATTGCCTGGGTGACCCCAGAACTGAATCAGCTGGGCACTTTGGCCCTTGTTTTCTTTCCCCTGAGCCTAACACATTCCTCTGTGGCAACCAGTATTCCTTCCTTAATGATGAACCACCTTTGGTCCACACCACATCTGCTCTGATGCCTACCAAGTGGCTCTTTAGCACTTTGCCCATCTTCCTGAAGTCTGCCCTCCTAAAATCCAAGATTTTGGTCTTAGTCAGGATGCTTTTCCTGCCCATATCCAACTGGAACCACACTGTGCAATGGTCAGTCCTACCCAGGGACTCCCTGACAGTTATTTCCTGTACATGCTCCCCATTTGTGAGCACTAGATCAAGAATTGCCTCTGTTGTTGTTGGTTCTGTGACACCCAGAGTCAGGAACCCATTTTGCAGTCCTTTCAGGATCACCTGACTCCTAGCATATGTTGTGGATAGTACACTCCAGTCCACCTTGGGCAGGTTGAAGTCCTCCAAGGCTGCAATGTGATTGGGGGGCTAGCTGCACACTCAAGCAGACTTGATAGACCACGTGGCCTATATCTGCTGGCAATTTCATATGTTCGTATGTATTACCACCTCTCCTTTTCCCGCAGCTTCCAGTATTTGTGAGCTCAGTTCCCTGTCCCTCTCCACATCCTGGTTGGGTGATCTGTAAATCACACTTAACCTCACCTTTCTCCCTCTATCGGACTGTAACTGAACCCATAATGCCTCCACCTTCCCTTCCTCTGACTCCTCCCTTGTGTAAGTTATTCCCTCCCTGATGTAAACTGCCACCCCTCCACTCCTTCACAACTACCCTGTCCCTCCTGTATAGTTTGTATCCAGGGATCCCAAGGTCCCAATCATGGTTTGGTGTTGCCTAAGTCTGGATTACTGCCACTATGTTCACCCTCCTGTCTGCTAATAGTGCCTGCAGGTCGTCCATCTTGTTTCCAAGACTCTGCGTGTTCAGAGACACCACCCTCCACCTAGAATCTGACCTTCCTTCCCTTTTCTCTATTCTTCTCTTCACATTTCTCCCCTCTGTGTGCACCCCCCACCTACCCTTGTTATGTGTTCCTCACCCCCTCCATCCTTTGCTGTTTTCTAACCCCTTCCACCTCCTTCCTCAAGACCTCTTCCATCACTGTGGGAGGAGGTTCATTGACCTCCTTCTCTCTGAGTCTTTGGGCCTGCATGCCCGCTGCCCCTCCCCTTAGTAGTTTAAATTAAGTGTAGTGGTTATGTATTCCCCCAGTTTGTTCCTGAGTACCCTAGAACCCTCCCTACCGAGGTGTCGCCTGTCTGGTGAAAAAAGTTATATAAGAGAGAATATAGGATGTTAGAGTGCATGTTCATCTCTGTTACAAAATGAAAGACTTGAAATGATTATACTGTACATACAAGCACATTTAGCTTTATTGTTTGTGATTGTTCTTTTTTCACTTCCCCCAGTTACTGGTCAGCTAAATATTTTAGATTATGCTGTACAGTGCTTATTTCACTATATTTTTCTAAAAGCATCTGTCACTGACTCACCTCACAACTGTGTTTGTGACATCATAGTCTGTTGTCATTGTAGGCACTATGAGGTCATAAACAAATACTTTTTATACAGACTGTTTGGAGAGACTACCAAGATGTTTTACAAACCCTAGTAAGGAAAATTCAAATTTAAAACATGTATACTCTAGTAACCTGTAATGGCTGAAACATGTTTATGATCTTACCTACTGAAGTGATCCCTTTTTGCTCAAATGTGGCCCTCTTCTAGATCCAAATAACTACTGCCCCCTTTCTGTTCTATCTGTTCTCCATATACTCTTGGGAATCTAATTCACAAGCAGTTAATGAACCACATTCTCCTACACCGAACTTCTCACCGAAGTACAATCAGGCTTCCAGCCTTACCGTTCTACCTACACGGCATTATTGACAGTCTCAAAATACCTATCATCTGCCCTTAATGCCATCCTTCATGGAAGAACAATTTTCATTGGCCTTACCATGTCCTTCAACACTATGGCCCATGTCATCCTTCTTTCCAATTTATAGTGGGGCCAAGCACAGGATGTCTATCATGGCTCAGATCATACCTCACTAACAGGACACAGATAGTAAAGGTCAATGTAGATGTCTTTTCCCATGCTCCCTTAGACTTGACATCCCACAGGGATCTGTCCTTGGCCCAATGCTTTTCATCCTCTTATAGGATAGGGTAGGAATTTTATTTATATAGCGCTCCCTTCCCGGAAGTTCTGAGCACTTAATATTAAAATCATACACATTACAAGTCATACATAAAGCTCACCGATAACCTCCCATCTGTATGCTCTGATTGTGATATAAATATTCATATCTGCACAGACAACCTCATCATTTAACCTACATCAAAATCCATCCGTGACTTGAACATGACACTCCAAACTTTGACCTAACCCAGAACTGGATAGATGCAAACAAATTGCTTTTGAATGACATGAAAGCAAAGGTCGTGACCTTCAGTAGGAAAACCCCATACTCACGAGACATACAAATCCTATCTCATTTTGACCAACTTTCTTTGGAGGTAGTACAATCCTTCAAATATCTTGGGATCTGGCTAGACCAGAATCTCCGCTTCCCAGACCATATCACAAAAACTACCAGGAGTATTCACCAAATAATAGGTGCATTGTATTACACTCTCACCTGTCTCTTGATAAACATAAGGAAACTAGTTCTTAGTGTAACCCCCATCTAAATGAGGGCTTACCTTAGGCTCTCTCCAGAGCACTGCTGCCACCTTCCCCAGCAGCATTACTTCAACACAGTCCTGGTCCAGACTGCAGCTGTAGGACCTGGGTCTGGAGTGGACAGTGTCATTTGTTCTGTGGGCTTGTTCATCACTCTTCCCACTGTGACCAGCATGTCACCACCTCTCTTCACTCAGCTGGCCCCTGGACTGCTTTCAGTGTCAGGGAGCCCACAGCAAGGAGGTTGCTCAGTTTCAAGCAGCTCTCAAAGCTGCATAAAGTGCAAAACTGCTGCCCCATGAACATGAACTTTGGGGATGCTCAACAACACTTCCCTGCCACCTACTCACTCCCCAGTCCAACCAGATGGCAGAAGGGACTGGGAGATGTTGATCCTGATGACCAGAAGCCACATCAAGGGATAGGAACATGTTAAAATAGAAGACAAAGTGAAAGAGTACAAAAGCGTCATGTTTGTAGTTTCTCTAGTCCCAGGACTACTGAAAAGGGGGTCAGTGAACTCACGACCAATCTCCCCCTTTCCCCTTAGCTTTCTTTGTTTTAAATTGCCTTTTATCTATGTCTGTTGACTGTTACCTAATCTTTGCTCCTATAACATACTGCAAATTGCTGAACAAAATTATCTCCCTGTATTATACGGTTAGTATTTGTTGTACAAAACTCTGTTTTTACTGCAAGTATTACTTCTGTATTTAATCAGCTCATCTACACCATTTTTAACAATGTCTCTTTGATGTCTTTTCTCTTTTTTGACCATATGACTTCGTAGTGTTGGATTCTTGTACAATGCTGTATTGCTTTTTTTTTCCTTCTCTTTTTCGTTATTTGTATTCTGTCCCAATTCGACGTGGAACCTTTGTAAATGAGTTTCTGACTCAAAGGTCTTTTCTGAGAATCAAATAAATAAATGAATAAAATAAAAACAACCTGACTGGGAATATTTGGTGTTCCTGCGTTTAGCTTTGCAGAGACAGCTAACAGCAGACTATCTCAGGTTTCAGTACATTCTGTCCCTGTGAAACTGACATCGATTGTGGGGCTTGCTCAGCTCTACAAACCAGCTAAATTGTATGTTGGCTCAGGACTTCTATGCAAGCTTTTCCACAGCAATTGGCAGCCACTGAGAGCCCAGGATTTAGCATAATGGATAATGAATAATGTATTAGATGCTAGCCACTGATATTTGCTACATGGATTCCTGCACAAGCGAGAGACATGCGCAATAGAGCAGATTTCTCTGTGAAACACAAAAAGAGAGAGAACTGTAAGTAAAATCAGCAGTCAGCAACAAGGTTGAAGAAGTAAGCAATAACCCATGACATGTTGTGTGGTTATTGGAGATTAATCAACACCCCAGTTGTGTTGTGAGGCACAAGGCCACAGGTGAAGTGTCCTTACAGTGCCCGGGGTGTTGATTAATTCCCAATAACCGCACACCCTGGAGTGGGTTATTGCGCTTATAACATGGGCAAAAAATGAAGTAACAGCAACAAAGGCAATGCCACAACATGGACAAAACTTGTGGACCATATTCTGTGTCCTTCCACTACAACATAAAGTTGCAGTACCACACTGTGTTATGTGTCCTGGCACTACAACATATAGTTCCAACTACAATACAAAGTTCTATTACCGCAACTGTTCTGTGACAATTTGGCGCACTGCTTGATTTGTGCCTGGGTCCCATTCACCACTTACTATGCGGGGAACAAGGCTCATACATGACTTCAGGGTCGAGAAAACACTAAGAGAGAGTGTTCATGGAAAATTTCCACGAGAGAGAGAGAGAGAGAGAGACAGACAGACTCCCAATATCCATGTCACTGTGTGTCTCTCTCTCTCTTTCTCTGTCACAAGGGTCGCTGTGAAACACTGTGTCCCCCTGACTGGAAGCACCCGACACTGACCTGCACTATCCGCAGTTCTGGAGTACATGGTTATGCTGTCTATCACTTGACTCTCTCACTTTCTTTTCCATGTTGGAGTCTCTCTCTCTCCTTTCCTGTTTCTGAACTTGGAGAAGAAACTGCAGGGGTCCATGGCACTGGTGATGTACCCCACGGGTGGGGAGTGAGCCAGGAAGCAGGCTGAATTATGTATCCCATAAATAGTGCAGTAGTAAGGGAGCCCCGCTGCATCTGATAATGCCACCATTCGCTCTCTGTTGCTGGGGACATGGGACAGAGAGAGAGAGAAAAAGAACTTTGCAGCCATGCTGAATTCAAGAAGACTGCTGGGAGTGCTGGACACAGTTACTGATCCTTTGCTGTTTCTCTCTCTCTCTCTCTCTCTCTGTCTCGCACACCCCCGACATGCTCTCTCTGTCTCCTGGAATGCACAGTGTGAACTGTCACAAATGTACTCTGCAGGTCAGACCCTCTACTCCCACAGTACCAACCTCAGAGTGCAATAGTGTGAACAGGTAACAGACAGACTAACCCTCCTGTCTGCTTTGGGTCTGAATCACCTTTAGCCTCGAGTTCTGGGGGGGATTCAAACTGTGAACCTTATGCTAGCATACCCAATGTACAGGCTCAGATATGTACCCTCTTCGGGACTGCAGTACAGTCTTTTGCCAGAGGCACCCAGCCAGTCTCCAAAATGAACCCTTTTAAAACTCTATATGAGACTCAGGTATTCTTACCTTTTTTCAGCTTAGTATTGCCATGCAAGCCCTTACAACTGTCAGACTTAATATCGGTTTAGCAATTACATGCAAAAATGACTGAGGAGACACAGGCAGTATCTTAAAGAAAATGTCGTTTACTAAAAATTGTAAAATAAGCAAAATAAAACACAGAACAAATAGCATGAGCTCACAGTCACAAAAGAAAAAGGGAAAATTACAGAACATAGACTCCTACCACAAGGCACTCTTTTTCCACAGTAGAGTAAGCCTGCTCCCCGGGAAATAACTTTTTACTCAGGTACACTATGGGGTGCTCTTTCCCTTGGTTGGATGTCTGACTCAGCACTGCCCCAATACCCACATCTGAGGCATCAGTCTGAACTACAAAGGGTCTGCAGTTGTCTGGACTTGTCAATACAGGAGCACTGCACAGTGCCTCCTTCAGTCTGATAAAGACTTTTTCACAGGCTGGTTCCCAGGTAATTTTCTTAGGCATCCTTTTCTTTACCAGGTCAGAGAGGGGAGCAGCCAGGGCACCGTAATTGGGTACAAATTTCCTACAGTACCCTACTGTTCCTAGAAAATTCCTGACCTGCTTCTGCATTTCTGGTCTGGGCCATGCCTTGATCTCCTCTATTTTCGCTTGGTTAGGATGGAGCTGTCCCCGGCCTACAACATGCCTGAGGTATGCCACTTCAGCCATGGCCGCCTGGCATTTCTCAGCTTTGACAGTGAGCATATCGGGTGTCCGAGGCTGTCCAAAAGGAGATTAGGAGGGAGGTGGAGGAAATGCTGGATTTAGGGGTAATCCAGAACTCCCACAGCCCCTGGGACCTCTGTATCCTGCCCAGCACTTCCCTAAGGTGAGACAGGTGTTCCTCCCAGCTGGCACTAAAGATGGCAATATCATCCTGGTATGCTACAGAGTACTCCTCAGCACCATTTAACACCTGATTCATCAACCTTTGGAAAGTGGCCAGGGCGTTCTTCATTCCAAAAGGCATTACTTTGAATTCAAATAACCCTATCGGAGTGATGAAAGCCGACCTCTCTCTAACTCTGACAGTTAATTCTACCTGCCAATACCCCTTTGTCAGGTCAATAGTCATAAGGTAGGTCACCCCTCCCAACTTGTCCAGGAGTTCATCCGTCCGTGGCATCGGGTGGGCATCTGACTTCGTAACTGCATTCAGTTCATGATAGTCCACACAAAAATAAGTAGAGCCATCTGGCTTGGGAACAAGGACTATGGGGGAGGCCCAGGGGCTGTGGGATTTCTGGATTGCCCCTAAATCCAGCATTTCCTCCACCTCCCTCCTAATATTCTTTTGGACAGCCTCAGACACCCAATATGCTTTTCACCATATGGGTGCCCGTGTCCCTGTCTCCACATTGTGTGTCACTAAGACAGTTAGTCCAGGCTTGGTGCTAAACAGTGGGGCAAAGTCTGCTAAAATGTCCCTTACTTCCTGGATCTGGTCCAGGGCCAACTGGGGTGACAAATGAATTGCCCCCATAGAGGACTCCCACTTGCTTTCTGCCAGCAAGTCCAGAAAGGGATCTCCTTTGTCCATTCCATCCCCAGGACTACACACTGCAAACACCATGTCAGCCCTATTAGCATATGGTTTCATCATGTTGACATGGTACATTCTTTCTATACATCTTCTGTCAGGTAACTCTGTGATATAGTTCACGTCATTTACCTTTCTGACTACTTTGTACAGTTCTGCCCACTCAGTCTGCAGTTTGTCTTTCCAGACTGGGATTAGGACCATGACTTCCTGACCCACCGTGTATGAGTGAGCTATGGCTCTGCGGTCGTACCACACTTTTTGTTTTTGTTAGGCAGCTGCCAGGTTGCTCTGGGCTTCCCCATAAGCTCCTTCAGCCTTTCCCTAAATGTAAGGACATAATCCAGTATGGCAGTTCCCTGGGTGGTGTGCTTGCCTTCCCAGTCTTCCTGGATCAAGTCTAGGGGCCCACACACCCTGCGTCCATATAAGAGCTTGAAGGGGGAAAACCTATGAACTCTTGGGGTACCTCCCTGTATGCAAACAACAGGTGGAGAAGGTATTTCTCCCAGTCCCTCCCATGCTGTTCAGCAAATGCTTGGAGCATTGACTTCAGGGTACTGTTAAATCTTTCCACAGCCCATTGGCTTGTGGGTGATAAGATGCTGTGTGTCTCTGTACTACCCCACACTTCTCCCACAAACATTGCATTGGGTCCAACATGAAGGAATCCCCTCGATCGGTGATAACCTCCTGCAGAAACCCAACACAGGAGAAAATTCCAAGTAAGGCATCTGCCACTTTGTCTGTCCTCAGTGAGGCTAGAGCAACTGCCTCTGGATACCGGGTGGCATAATCAACCACAGTCAGGATGAGCTGGGGGTATTTAAAGGCTCCACAATATCCATTCCCACCCTCTGGAATGGCTCCTCCACTATGGGCAATGGAATTTAGGCGGCTTGGGTTTTCTTACCTGCCTTCCCTATTTCTTGGCTCAGGTGACAATACCTGTGATACTCCTTCACCTGCTGGGTGAAGTTGGACCAATAGAAATTCTGGACCAACCGCTGCATAGTGCAGGTGATTCCCAGATGACCAGACGAGGGAATATCATGTCCAGTCTTGAGCAACTGCTCACAGTACCCCTGGGGAATGACAAGCTGCCTGCCTATCATCCCTCCGTCTGTCTTAACATCCTGAGTAAACATCAGTCCATTGTCCCAATAAACTTTGTGTTCCCTGTCATCTCCTTGTGCTCCATCACAGTCTGCCCAAGCCCTCAGCTTCTCTAGACTAGGGTCACTTTTCTGAGCAGCTGCAAACTCCTTACACATTCCCAAGGCATGGGACAGGTCCCCTTTGGTGTCTAAGCTAGGGTCCCTAGCTCTAACATCAGGGCACTCAGGATCACTGCCATCCCTAACCCTCTGACAATGGGTCACCCTCCCTTCCTTGGAGTAACCCTCCATAGCTGTTTGGTTAACTGCTACCAGAGGAATTTCTACCCCCCCTTTCATTAGTCTCCATATCAGCATGTCAGCATCCCTTCACCTGCAGCTGCTCGTGAAATCCTACAAACAGAATTCTCCTTGCTACAATATCAGCTACTCGAGAAAAAGCTTCTGTTAAATGCAAAGAAAACTAAAGCAATGATGTTCACAAAGCAAAGCTCCACCAGCACATCCTCTTCAATCATTCTCCCCCAGCTATGCACTATACTTGGAGAAAATCTGGAGTATGTAGAAAACTTCAAATACCTAGGTGTGTGGATTGACAACAGACTTGACTTCACTCATCATTTAGAAGAACTGTTAAAGTTCGCAAAGGCTTGGCCTTCTATAGATTAAAACCTTCCTAAACAGAGACTCAAAGATGGGGTTAGTCCAGGCCATTTTTCTATCAGTTGTTGACTATGCAGACTTCCTTTATAGTCACTGCCCCATCTCCTATCATCACAAGTTGGATACCTTATATCATGGAGCAATAAGGTTCATTACAGAACTGCCATCTAATACTCATCATTGCTCTCTTTATGCTGCAGTTGGGTGGGTTTCCCTTCACCTCAGAAGGAACAGAAATGCAGCACTATGGATTTACAGAGCGTTGTCAAAAAAACTTCCAAACTATATCCTGGACTGCTTCACCCAGACCTCTCCTAGCTCCTATGCCCTAAGAAGCAACAACATCATCCTGCTCAAATTGCCCAAATTCAGCACCAGGCTAGGAGGGCAGCAATCAGCTATTCTCTAGCTATAGCATGGAACACCCTACAAAATCCCTAAAACTGTCCAATATCATTCCATTTGCATCCTTTAAACAGCATTGTACAGTCTTCTTCAAAGAGAAATGCAATTGCTACCACTAGAGCTAGCATTGTCATCTCACAAATCTCCCTTCCAAACCATATATGGCATATTCCTTCCAGACAAACACCCCATCTTATGGCACCCAGTAATACCTTCACCATCCTAGTATTACATTATGTAGAGTGTCTGCCATGCCCCCACTGGGATATGTATATACTGTACATACTGTAAATATTAGCTTAACTTTCCTGTAACCGTCTTTTATCATGTGAATTTACTGTACATCACTGTGTTTATAAACGTTATTTTCCCCTGTATGTATAACTGTCTTATATAAGTATATGATGTATCTGTTGTGTATCAACTATTAAACCTTGACCTTATCAGGTCCATCTTGTAAATGAGCCTTGTTCAATGATGTTGATGATGATGATGATGATGATGAGACACAGGCTGGGGAACCAGCCTCCCAGTGGTTTCCACAGTGGCTTCTATGGGGTCTGGGGCACCACAATTTTCCTTTTACGCTTGGCTGCGGGTAACTGCACACACCATCCCCAGTTTGAGATTGTTGCCAGTGATTATATCAACAGCTAAAGTTTCAGCTATGGCAACCTTTCGTACAGTCCCCCCCCGTCTCACCCCAGTCTAGGAGGACACTAGCAAGTGGCAAGGTTTTCTTCTCCCCAGTGAATCTGTGTACAGTTACAAATTGATTGGGTATAAGCTGAGCAGGCTCTACCAGATCCCCTTTTACCAACATCAGGAATGTCCCTGTGTCTCTTAACCCTTGTGTCTATACACCATTCACAGTGATTGGGTGCATATGTTCCCTCATGTTTAAAGGCATGCTTTCAGGGACACACAAACAACCCACTTCTTTCCTAGCACCACTTTGCGTACTGCTTGTCCTTTTGGGACACTGTCTGGCAATATGCCCAGTTTCTTTGCAAACCCAACATTTTGTTTCTTTTCTCAGGTAAATAATTTTGTTGAAACCTGGGGCTAACTGGTTTCAGTGGAGGCAATGAGGGTTTTAGCTGCCCTGAAGGTGTGCTTTTCCCTTTCTGCACTGCCACTCCCATCCCATTTGCTCTCAGAGCAGGTCTGCTCCTGGCATAGAGGTCTGAGAGTTCAGCAGCCTCTTGCACTGTTTTTGGATCTTGGTCCTCCAGCCAGGTTTTCAGCTCTGCTGGGCATGCCCAAAAAAAACTGCTCTAACAATACAGCATTATCAGTTTTATCTACAGAGTATGCTTCAATTACTTCCCACCGACATTTTAAAACTGGCGTTGTTTCCTGGCTAGCTCCTCGTTGCTCATGTCAGGGCTTCTCCTGAGCTTACGGAATTTAGCTCTGTATGCTTCAGCAGTTAAATAAAACTTTTTTAAAAATGCAGCTTTAAGTTTGCTGTAATCATTGTCCATTTGACCCAATGCATCCCGAGCTCTCCCGGTAAGTAGCAGGGATAGCTGGAAGCTCCAGGACCCTCTAGGAATATTTGCCTGAATGCAAACATTTTCAAAGGAATTTAAAAAGGCATCCATATCCTCCCTCTCTTTAAATCTGGCTATCAAGTTGGAATTTAATTTGTAACCTAGTTCTGTAGTTCCAGTTAAACCCAAGCCACTTACCTTCTCTGGTGCTGGGGGTTGGCATCGTAGCTTCTCCAGTCCATGTTGCCTCTTGCACTCATGCTCTTCACGGTCTGCTTCTCACTGTTCTCGCTCCCTCTTCTGCTCTGTGGCTCGCTTTCTCTTGCCTCTCTTCTCTCTGGAACTCCAGCTCCATTATCCGCAACTCCATCTGTAGCCTGATTGCTTCTGGCTCCAGAATGCTGGTGAACTTCCCCTGCTGCTGTAGCCCTTGGATTGCACTGTCCCTGCTGCCCTCGTCACTGGATCCAGACACTGCACTGGACTCTGGCCCCTCCATGCCCAAGGTTCGGTCCTTTTCGGTCACAGTCTGTGACTTGAGGCTCTGGGCATTTGCTGCCATCAGAGCATCTATGAGGTTCTGCTTGTTGGCTTTTCCCTCATGCTGGACTCCTCTGTCCTGGTACAACTGCCTCAAGTAGTCTGCAGTGTACCTGCTGTAGTTGGAAGCCATCTTCTTCCCTAACTAAGGCTACACTAACTTGCACTTTAGAAAAAAAATAAAACAGGTAGGAACTTTGACTGTAATCAAAATGATATAGTTCTGCTTCTTTTTTAAAAATCACTGCCTTATTTTGCATGTGAGCTGTACAGTATTACTCTGACACACTGAACTGTTAAAACTTGTGTTACCAAAACTTTAAATCGCACCGCTGCCAACCAAATCAGTCACAAATGCACTCTGCAGGTCAGGCCCTCTGCTCCCACAGGGCCAACCTCAGAGCGCAATAGTGTGAACAGGTAACAGATACCTTTAGCCTCGAGTTCTTGGGGGATTCAAATTGTGAACCTTATGCTAGCATACCTAATGTACAGGCTCAGATATGTACCTTTTCAGGATTGCAGTACAATCTTTCACCAGGGGCACCCAGCCAGGTCTCCAAAATGAACCCTTTTAAAACTCTGCATGAGAACCAGGTATTCTTAACTTTTTCCAGCTTAGTAACACCATGCAAGCCCTTACTGCTGCCAGACTTAATATCAGTTCAGCAGTGACATGCAAAAATGACAGGAAACACAGGCAGTATTTTAAAGTAAATGTTGTTTACTAAAAATTGTAATATAAGTAAAATAAAATACAGAACAAATAGCATGAGCTCACAGTCACAAAAGAAAATGGAAAAATTACAGAACACAGAATCCTACCACAATAGTTAAGATCTTTGTTATCTAAGTATTACCTTTTTTTTTGTGACTCTCTTTATGCACCCACCTACCGGGACATCTCTCAGGCAGTCCACACTCAGTTCCATGGCTCCACTGCCCACCGGGACCTCTCCTCAACCTGACTGAGAGGCCCCAGAGTCCCCAGGGGGAGAGTTGGAGGACACGTCCGACACTGGGCATGTGGCCAGGACCACTGGTGGTTGCCATCACCTCACCCGGAGGTGGGGGATTATTCTGCTTATTCCTTGCTCCCACAGAGCATGGCATGCAATGACAACTATGCACAGCTGCCCTGCTGGTCTCTGCCATGCTCCATCCCTCTCATCTTGCTTGGTGTTCCTGCAATACCCCCGATCTCCATAGGGGGCCGCCAGGACAATGAGAAGCCCCTGGATCCCTCCCCAGGAGAGAAGAGCTGTCCTTCAGATGCTCCATCCTCTCCATCCCCTGCCAACCCCCAGCTCCCCGAGTCCATCACCAAACCCGGGTCACCGGTGTGGCATGAGGTGTGGCATCCAGCACCTCAACCTTCAGCACCACCAGGCTGGCCAAGTATTACCTTTTTAAGTGCGTTTAAGTTAGAGAGAACTTTCTGTCTCAGAGTCCAAGATGATATGACACATTCCCCAGATACAATGTTTCATTTCAGGGGGCATCTCCCCTTCCCTTCTGTGACGTCAGTTAGACCCTCCCTTGGAGTTAATTCATAACAAAATTATCTACAAGGATGTATTTTAAATAATGTGAACATCAGCAAAAACCATTTCCCACATATGACATCCTTTGATCAAGCATCTGTCTTTGATGTATCTCTGCTGATTTCCTGTTGCTAGTGTGATCTCAGGTTTTATGACTTATGACAAAGTTCTGTGACCAAATTGGCCTTTTCCTGCAGAAATCATAAAAGTTTACGAGGCTGATATCCTGGCAGCTGGTCCAGTTCTAATTAAGACAAAAACAGGAAACCTTTAATCAGGTTTCTCTGATCTGTTTAATGACATTGTCACTGACACTTTGAAAGTTAAAAGCCAAGTCTTACATTCTGCTGACTGGGAGGGGGGGAAACAGTTTCATACACAGACCATTTATTTATTTTATAGATATCATACAGTAATCATAAGCAAGGGGGCAGAGTGTCACATGAACAACTAACCTGTCCACTGTGCTCCTTGGGGGGGGCATGCTTCCTGCTTCCCAAAGCAATTTTTTTCTAAGCACCTGGGGACCATGGTTCAGGAGGAGAGATGATGCACTGATGATAGTAGGGAAATGGGAGTCTCGTTTGCATGCTGCTGCACAGTGTCGGACCTCAGGGGGGGTGCCCTCACTTGATTCAGTCTCACTGTCACTCTCTACCATGGCAGGAGTTGCCTGGGTATGCCACTCACTCACAGAATGCCTGTCAGCTGCTCTCACCAACACTTCTGCTGACTCCTGCACCCATGGCATGCTGCTGTTGTGGTCATCCATGATTTCTCTCGCCACAGCGCTGGGGGGAGTAGTCTGTCTCACACAACTGAAAACAACAGAAACAGTGATCACTGTGAGGTGCCATAATATTGAAAAGCTGACCTCCATCAGTAGAACATGGGGAGCAAGAATGAATGGCAGAGTCAGCCTGTCTACTCGGACAGACAAGATACGCAGGGCAGGTAGGTGGGGAGGGACACATCGCAAGGGGTGCTGCTCCGTGGTGCTGCTGCACAGATTGGGATGGTACTCATGAGTGGTGACAGTAATGCTATGTGGCATGCTGCTGGACATAATGTACTGTAATGTGAGCTTATCACATGGCCAGTAAGAAATCTGTTCTCTAAAACACCAAGACAGTCTGAGGATGGCTGTCTCGCTAAGTGGGAGGATTAATGGCTGCCTTCCAAAGTGTGTACAGGGGACAATAACAAGATCGGGGGTCCTTCTTGATCTGTTTCCTCAGACCCCTTCACCACTTGCTGTGTGAGTAACGGAGATTAATGAATGGTCAGGTGGTGGCCATCTACCAGTTGGATAACAGATTTCTTTCTGCCCATGTTATAAAGCTATTTAAATAATCTTTGCAAAAATATTTCTGTTTCCCCTAGGAAAAACACCAAAGCTCCTGCCATGAACTTTGTGAGCTATCAGGACTTGTCCTGGTGGAGGTTTTAAGTCTACTGAGTTCCAAAGTGATTGCCTACTCCTTGATGGTGGGTGAAGGAAAGTCCCTTGTGAGGTAAAGAGGACATTGGAGACTAGCACAGCCCATACCTCTCATCACCTGGAAGTGCATTGGGTCTGCCTTACCTGTATCATCAACTACATCTGCAATCTTGAGGGAGGCATCTAAACAGAGCCAGCCTGGAGAGTCTGCAAAGGTCTTGAGTACTGAGTTAATACCTCTCCAATTCTTCTGCTAGTTAGGAACAGATAAGGTAACTGCTGGGCATTTCTGTGTAGTTATTATTCAAAGTCCATTTATAGAATTCAGCAGCCAGGAGCAGCTAGAATTTGTATTGAATAATTTGCTTGGGATCCCCAACCACCAGCGTTCAATCCATACCTCACTGTGGTCCAGCATCAGGACCACAACTGCCTACTGTGTGCACACAGTTGATGAACTGCATTGGGAATGCCCAAGAAACTTTGGGATACTGGTGCACCAATAGGAGGAAACAATAAATACTATGTGGGTACTCACCAGTGGGTGGCAGGATTTAGGCTGTGATCTCAGAACTGTTTCACTGAATTTAATCAGTTCCATTCCCCCATCAAAAGCCTGTCCCTGTCCCCTAATAAAGATTCCTGGTGTTTAAAATGCAATTTATTGTGTTTTGCACATTGTTTTGTTTGCATGCATAGAGTATGAGTTGGAGGTTGTGTGTAATCATGAAGGTTCCCTGTCATGAGGTTAGGGGTTGCATTCATTTCCTGTGGTGCAGTACCCTGGCAGCCATCTATCAAAAGGATCCCCATAGGTGGAAGCACCACACCATTTTTGTATTATCTCCAGTACCATCCATGCCCAGGTATCATTCACCCAAAGGCATTATAGACTGTGTCAGGTATTACTGGACAGATATAGTCTCACACGCTGTGGGTGGAGGTGGTTACATTAGTTAATCCCCACTCCCAGCTCTAGAATATGTCAGTGACGTCTACAGGTCAGCCCCTGTATTATATCTGTGCAAAATAGCCACAAAGGTCAAAACTCACTCACAGGGTCTTCCTGACTTGTAGCAAACCCACCCACCCCTATGTCCTCTATGACAATCTCAGCCTCCTTTCACCAGATAAAAGGAGGATGTTGAGATGGGCAACCCTTGTTTATAAATAGAAAATACCCGAACCTCGGCAGTCTCTTACACTAACCAACCAGTCATATACACTGAGATACCTACAAATGAGTCTCCTCCATGTACTAAGAACACACAGAATAGTTACTCCTAAATCATTTGCAGTAGCTTTCCAAATTACCTGGAATACCTTCCCAATCAGAGCCAAAGAAGCCCCAACAATCAACACCTTTAAGAATATCATGTATCATCATCTCAGTACCCCATGTCTCTGCCCACCATTGTAACATTGATATACCAACCTCCTAGTTTTCCAGTCCCCCATGCTATTCTCTCGACAAGAGTTGCACAAATCTAACCTCTGTATACAAGCATTTTAGATGAACTGGCACTGAATTTGCATTTGGTGAATGTGCTAAAGTCCAGTGGTTTGGACACTGGTGAAGCAGATTCAAAGTAACTTGTTTTCCTTTCAGCGTTTCTGCACTTTGATGTCATGATGAAGCATTTATTACTGGGAGAACACACTGAGCATGCCCAAGTTGCTGGCAAGCCACTTGACATGAAGCAGCCACTACAAGATTAGACAGAAGTGGCAAAAAGGGTGGGGGAGTGACAATACTTACTGCAAAGTCAAGCACAGCAACAGACATATCTGAGAAAATCAAAAATCAAGGTATTAGCACAGAAACAATATGGTTGAATATAAACACCAGCTCACCGGAGAAATTTGCCCTTGGAATATGTTATAGACTGCCCAACATAGAGGAGGAAACCAACAGGGGAAATAATGGAAGAACTTGTGGGAGCATGTGAAATGAGCTGCACTTTAGTGACTTAAACTGGGAGCAAGAAATAGCAAACAGAGTACTAGATTTCTTGAGGCTTGCAAGGAAAACAATTTATTATAGCATGTAACACACCCCACCAGAGGAGAAAACTTGCTGGACCTAGTAATCAGTACTGAAACTGTTAGCATAAAAGAATGTAAGGTCACTACACCTTAGGTAATAGTGACTATGCTTGTGTAAGGTTTGACATAGAAAGCACCATACTAAGACCTATAGTATGGGATGTACAGAAATATATTTATACAGAACAGCAAACAAAACCCTTATAAACAATGAATTATCTAAGATTAACTGGAAAGCTGTTATGAAGGACAAAACTGTGGAGGAAAGCTGGGTTTGCTTGAAAGAAATGATTCTAATAACAATTAATAAGCATGTACAGAGGGTTAAAAAGTGTAACAGTAAGGGGTTTAAACCAAAATGGCTAAGCAGCAAAATCAAAAAACAAAATATGAAAACAAACTTTACGTAAAACATAAAGAACAAAACATCGACACGAGCTGGAACATATTTAAAAAACTACAAAGGATCTGTAGGAATGCTATAAATAAAGAAAAAAGGAAGCTTGAAACCAAATTAGCAGCTACAGCAAGCAATAAGCATGTGTCAATGCCAAATGCTGGCATTGGCATTGGTAGTACAGGAGTTAGAGATGCATAATAGGAATGGCAGTGAAGTACTAAACTGATGCCAACCCCACCCCCACCCTGAAGAGACTGACAGGCGTTGGAGGTGTGCCTTTGGGTTGTCGGCTATAACGCTTATGCAATTTCACCTCATCCTACCCTGCAGACACTGACAGGTGTTGCGGTGTGCCTTGGGGTCTTCGGGCCTTATATTAACCCCACCCCCATAAGGAAATACGCTGAGATGGTGCTGTGTATAGAGAATAAGTGAATGTTAGCCAAGACCCTGGGCAAGGCGCACCTTACGCTGCTTGTCACTGGCTGCATAGTGAGAGTGGAATGGAGTGAGCATTACGGACGATGATCCCAAGTCACACCCGCGACGCCTGTCAGTCTCTACAGAGTAGGGCGTTATGGTTGGAAATCCTAATGTCCTGGCCATTTGTTGCTATTTTCACTTCAAATTTTCAAAATGGGATTTTTGTGACCCCACCTAATGAACAGTTGCACTATGATTTTGTTACTCAATCCTGAAAGGTGGTTTTGCACAGCGACTGCGCCATTTGGCACCACAGGTGTGAAAATACATTTCTGGCAGGATGTGAAAAATGACAGCTATACTGTTGATGAGGTGGTGTGAAAAAAATGGCAATGTTGAAAATCTGGAGTGAAAATATGAAAATTGGCGAAGTTACGAACGTGTGTAGAAACTGCGCAATGCACGCCTGTAACAAACTATTTTTTGAATTTTTTACCAAATTTTCAACATGGGCATTTTTGAACCTTCCTCATGAACAGTGGCACTGTAATTTTGTTAATCTGTCCTGAAAGTTGATTTTCCACAGCGACTATGCCATTCTGTGCCACAGGTGTGAAACACATTTCAGAAAGGATGTGAAAAATGACAACTATACTGTTCATAAGGAGGTGTGAAAAAATGGCAATGTTGAAAACTCCAGAGAAAATATTAAAAATTGGTGAAGTTACAAGCGTGCATAGAAACTGCACAATGCACCCTTGTAACGCAGTCATTTTCTGGAATTTTTTCACCAAATTTGCAACATGGGCTTTTTGGGACCTCCCCTCATGAACAGTTGCACTGTTGTTTAATTAATTAATCCTGAAAGGCGAATCCGAGCAGTGACCACGAAATCACCTTTCGGGACCGAGAAACTGAATGACAGTGACATGTTCATGAGGCAGGGTCCCAACAACCCCATGTTGAAAATTTAGGGCCAAAATTTCAAAAAAGAGCTGAGATATCAACCTAAGTTGAAACCCCCCATTGTCTCCAATCATAAAGCTTACCTTCATTTCTTCAGTTCGCAGTTTGGCTTTGAAGAGTGCAGACAAGTCCCGATTCAGAGAAAATCGCGGCTCCCAACCTCCGGAAGGTAAGTATGGGTGAGAGGGTGGTGCGGGGTGGTGGGTGTGCAGAATGAGGGTGGGGAGGGATGAGGGAGGCAATGGTGGACCGTTTTCTTGTTTGCAGGGAAAAAAAGGCAGCGAGGAAGGTTTTCTTCATTTACAGGTTACACACAAAAAAAAATAGGCATACTTGGGGAGGCTCCTGTGCCACACAATTGGGAATATGACTGGATTGAGCAACCCAGTGTTGGCAAGTATAGATTTGGAGGGGTGTGACTGACTGGAGGCATCCCGTGTGTCAGAAAGGAAAGGGGAAACTGTTTATTTATTTATTTTTATTTATTGGATTTTATGAACTTACAGTATAAGCTGTAAACACATAATAGGAAAAAGTATGACGTATGCAGACCTCCAAACTTATGTTCTGATCAGTCACAGTACTAACAATAATCATCTAAGGTTAGTATATCTACATTGTTTAGCAGTTCTGCCCCAACAATTAAGTTAGGAGAAAAGTTTGAAGAGATTAAACTGTAGGCCATTGATACTCTCGCCAAAATCTATCCTTTTATTTATTTTTAAATACTAGTTTATCCCTGAGTTTTAAAGAAAAAGGAGTACAAGAACTAGGGGGCATGCAGTGAAGCTGGAGGGGTGAAGCTTAAGAGGGATATATGGAAGTACTTCTTCATTGAGAGAATGGTGGACACCTGTGACAATCTTCTAGCAGGGGTGAGGGCAACAAAAGTGGTGGGCTTCAAGCATGCATTGGACAGGTATAAAGGAAAAGTGGTATCAAAGCAGGGGGGAGGAGGTGGCCAGAGACCAGGTAGGGTCTGCAGTGGCAGAATAGGCAGGAAAAAGAGGCGGAGATTGGGTGGCCAAAGCAGTCCTTATCTACATAGAAACATAAAAGTTGACAGCAGATAAGGACCACAAGGCCCATCCAGTCTGCCCATTTCTTTTTCTACCTTATAAATGTGCCATCGGCCTTTGCTCTGTCAGTGGCCTATCTATTCATACTCATCTGTATTGCTCCCTTATGCCTATCCCATGCCTGTCTGAAGCCCTGCACTGTATTCATAGCCACCACTTCCTGAGTAGGCCATTCCATGCATCCACCACCCTTTCTGTGAAAAGAATTTCCTCACATTCCCCTTAATCGGCCTCCTCTAGTCTCATGCTGTGTCCTCTTGTCCTGCTATTTTCTTATATTTAAACATGTTAGACTCTTTCACCTTGTTAATGTCCTTAAGGTGTTTGAATGTTTTGATCATATTACCTCTCTCCTCCTTGCTCAAGGGTATACATATTGAGCTCTGTTAATCTGTCCTCATATGTCTTATGATGCAGTCCCTGCACCATTTTGGCTGCCCTTCCTGGAATGCCTCAATTTGGTTAATGTCCTTGTGAAAGTGGCCTCCAGTACTGCACGTAATACTCAGATGGGGCTTAACTAGTGTCTTGTAAAGAGGGATTATTACCTCCTCTTACGACTCTGTGATATCCCTACTAATACACCCTAACATCCCCCTAGCCTTACCTACTGCTTTAGAGGTCTGCTTGGATGATTTCAGGTCATCAGTGATGGTGATGCCCAAGTCTCTTTCTTCTTTTGTGACTGCCAGTAACTCCCCTTCCAGCCTATAGGTGGCTTCATGGTTTCTCTTCCTATGTGCATGATCTTGCACTTCTTGCATTAAATCCCAGTTGCCACTCTTTCTGATCATTTTGCTAGTTTATCCAGATCTCTTCTCATTCTGCCCACCCCATCTGGATCATCTACTCTGTTGCAGATCTTGGTGTCATCTGCAAACAGACAAGCCTTACCCTCTAGTCCATCTGCAATGTCACTAATGAAGATATTGAAGAGGACTGGCCCCAGGACTGATCCCTGAGGTACCCCACTTGTGACTTGCATCTCTTCTGACTGTATACCATTTGCCACCACTCTGTTTTCTGCCCATCAACCAGTTTGCCACCCAGTTGACCGACTTCTGACCCACCCCGAGCCTACCCAGCTTATTTATCAATCTTCTATGTGGAACAGTGTCGAAAGCTTTGCTGAAGTCAAGGTAGACAACATCAACTGCTTCCCCTTGGTCCACCACTCTGGTTAACCAGTCAAAGAAATCTATGAGATTAGTTTGACAGGACCTTCCTTTTGTAAACCCATGCTGTCTTGGATCCTGTGCCCCTATGGATTTCAGGTGTTGCACTATCCTTTCCTTAAGGAGTGCCTACACAATCTTGCCAACTACTGAGGTAAGACTGACTGGTCTGTAGTTCCCTGCCTCCTCCCTGCTACCACTCTTGTGGAGCGGGATCACATGAGCCCTTCTCCAGTCTTCTGGGACCCTCCTGTGCTCAGAGACTCACTAAACAGTTCTGCTAATGGCTCTGCTAGTTCCACCCTTAGCTCCTTAATTACCTGGGATGTATGCCATCAGGTCCCATTGCCTTGTCCACCCTGGAGCTTAGCTGGCTCTTGTAGGACCCTTTCTTTGTGAAGGAGTAGTGCTCACTTCCTCCCCTGTGTCCATGGTGTTGAGCTATGGGCCTGCCCTACCTTCTCTTCAGTAAATACTGAGCAAAGTATCTATTTAGGATAGATGCTTTACAGGTCCTCCTCCTCACATGACCCCTTTTCCTTTTGAGCTTAACATCCTCTGGACTTTCTACTTACTAATGTATCTATAGAAAGTCTTGTCACCTTCTTTACTGTTCGTGCTAGTGTTTCCTCAGTTTGGGACTTTGCCTGCCTTACTGCCTTCCCTGCTTCCTTAGGGCAGTTTGGTATGCCTCCCTATCTTCATCCCACTGTTCCTTTATATTTCCTGAAGGCCAGCCTTTGGCTCTGACCTTTCTGCTACTGTATTTGAGAACCAAAGTGGTTCCTTCTTCTTTGCACTTCCTTTTCTGTCTAACACAATGGGATGTTGCTTCAAGTATTGCATCCATAGCGCTTGCCCACTTGCCTGTACCCCTCCCCTGTGTTTCTTTTTGCCAGGGCTAACTTAACTCTGTTGGCCATCTTATCAAAGTCAGCTCCTCTAGAGTCCCATATTTTTGCCTTGGAATGGGATGATTTGATGTAGTGGCCAAATTAAACCATACCATGTGATGGTCACTGCCCCTGGTGACCTTCTACCTGGAGATCTGTGATCCCTTCCCTGTTAGTCAGTACTAGATCTAGGATAGCCCTGTCTCTTGTGGGTTGTTGTACCAGTTGTTTGAGGCCCTCCCCTGCAGGGAATCCACCATGTGTTTAGTTCTGGCAGATGTTCCAGCTGGTATTGACCAATCTGTATCCAGCATGTTGAAGTCTCCCACTATCAGAACCTCCCCTTTAGCTGTCATGTTTTGTATATCTTCTAACAGTAATGTGTCTATATCCTACCTCTAGTCTGGGGGCCTGTAGACAACCCCAGTTCTTATGGCTGTCCCATTTTCTGTTTCCAGGGTGACCCACAGTTCTTCTGGCTCCTTATGTGTGTTCTGAATTTCTGTAGCTTTGATATTTTCATTGACATACAGGGCCCCTCCACCCCCCCTTTTTGCACCTCAATCTCTTCTGAACAGTACATAGCCAGGTACTGAAGTCTCCCAAGTGTGGTTACTGGTAAACCACGTCTCACTAATTGCTACTATGTCCAGTTTAGCCTCTGACATTATTGCCTGCAGGTCTGGGATCTTATTTCCGAGGCTGTGAGCATTTGTACATGATTTTCCATTGACCAGATTTGATTAGTGTTAGTTGTTGGGTGAGGTTTGGCATTTCTCCTGCATCGTATGGGAAGCCGGACCTTTTTCTTACCTGGTGATGCAAATGAACTGCAAACATGCTGAATCCCTGTTTGACCACTTGCAGAGGGGGGAGGGGTGTTCTTCCCATTCGACGTATGGGGCGCTGCACACCTCTCCCCATTTGCTAGTTTAAATATTATGCAAAGACGTCAAACTTCTGCCCCAATGCACTGACTCCCTCCTTAATCAGATGCAGTGCATCAAATTTAAAGAACTTTCGCTCCCAGAACTGTTGCAGTTCCCTACAAATCTATGTCCTTTTTCCTGGCACCAGGCCTTGAGCCACATGTTTAGCTCCCCTATCTCCCCTTCTCTGACCTTCTGTCCATCTGCCCCCCTCTCCCAGACTGGCAGGATCTCAGAGAAGGAGATGTCGGACGAAATGGATGATAGTTTGTCACCCAGCCTGGTCAGGTGTTCCTTGGTCTCCACAACTGACCGGCTGGCGAGATCATTAGTCTCTATGAGTACCAGGATGTCAATGTTTTCTCCTGCTTTGAGAACAATTTATAATGTCTCAGTGTCTCTCCATGCTGATGTAAATGGGAGACATCTGACCATTACCCCTTGTTGAGATGGGTATCAACTTAAATCATGGAGTCTCCTATGATCAGAAGTTTTTGATTTCCTTTTGCTTTTTTGTTTTGGTTCCTGATTTGAGCGAGTTTTGTTGTGCTAGCTCCTGTGCTGCAGTGTCCTGCTCTGCAGTGTCCTCTGCCCCTTTGTTTGATTTCGGAGATAGAGGCAGATACCTGTTTGTAGTGTTTATATGGTTTTGGAGGTAATATGTTGGAGAGCACAGAGTGATGGGGCACCGATTGGCTCTCTACCACCTCCACAACCTCCTGACCAACTACCTCTGTGGTCGAGGTTCTTCTGTTGGATGTTGGGGAAATGGTGGGTGGTTCTTATAATGTATTTCCTCTTGAATATGAAATTTGAGGCGCATCTCTGCCCATGCTGCCCGGAGCTGAGCCCTAAGATCTCCAATGGCCCAGCATGTAGGACAGTGTCCTAAATCCTGTAAGACTGTCCTTCTGAAAAGTGTTCCACAGTACCTGCAGTTTATGATATCCATTCCAGATAAGTTGTTGGGTTTATAACCTGGTCAGAGTAATTAGAAAGAAAAAATGCAAGTAATGGTTTGATTTTGTGTTTTGTTTTCGTATAACTTGTTATAGCAAGTTAAATTATTAGTGCCCCTGTAAATGAGCTCACCTTGTGGATGCTCCACTGATCAACCCTTCCTGCTTTGCCATGGGAAATGTCACAACCTGTGGTACCTTATAAAAGGAGTGTGGGTGGTTGGGGATGGGGTGGTGGTTGGGCCCTTCCCTGCGAAAAAGAAGAACCACGGATGAAGGAACAAGGAGGTAAGAGCAGAAACAATCACTCAGCAACAAATGCAGTAACCCTGAAAGCTTATCCTAATGTTAGATAAAACTGTAAAACCTGTAAAGCACCACCTGTAATAATTTCAGAGAAGATATACCCTGTAAGAAACACTTTGCTACAGAGAAAAATAAAGCAGTAACAGAATATATACCTTGCAAAAGACAATTTGAATCAGAAGATTACAGCAGTAATCTGTTAGCACACACCTGTAGGCACACCTTGTAATAATGCAGAAGAAGGTATACCAGCAACAACAATCTGAATCAGAGAAAAATAAAGCAATAAAATGTTAGCAATTAACAGTAGCAATCCCTGTGAGTACAAAATAAAAATAACAACATACAGTAAATCTGCTCAGCCAAAAGAAGTCTTAATCCTTTTCTCTTGCTCTGGTAAGGTTCTCTGCTCTGTCCTTTCAAGCAATCTTAGAAGAAAAGAGCTCAGGTGAAGCTAGGTGCCTTGGCCAGCAAACCAAGTCTTCTAACTCCAAGATATCAACTAACCTGACCTTTTAACCCTTCTTTCTGCTGGAAATTACTGACAGTTTGCCAGCTCCACCCCCCAGATACACACCTAATCCTCTGGAAGAGCTGTGAGAGGAAAGCAATTAGCTCCTTCAATGTGGGAGGAAAGCAATTAGCTGATGCATTCTGTGTTTCTATGTTTCTCTGCCTCAGCCAGTATGGCCAAATAAGACACCATCCACCCAAACAATGCAGCACCCATGCACACTCTCCACCCCCCACATTGCAAGCCTAAAAAAGGGATATCAGTGAAGAAGAGGAACAGCAACTGACATACCCACCTCTCACCACCTTGGCTAGCTGCCATCTGAATAACTGGGAGGCACCATGTGCCATAGTAACCAGATGTTTTCAGTATGAGCATACGCTGCCTCACATTCAATCAAATAGCAGACCACCAAGGTGGTGAGAGGAGGGGGTCTGTGCCAGTAACAGTCCCTCTTCTTTATCCCACTTCTTCAGTGACATCCTCTTTTGGGGGTGGCATGCAGTGGGAAGGATGACTGCAGTGGATGGGTAGGTCAGAGGAGGAGGAGGTCTATTTAGCCTTGGTGGATAGGGTGTTCTGAGCAGGTTGGGAGAAGGGTTCTTTCTTATTGGGGCTTTGGTGGAACAAGAGTGGTGGTGTCTGGGTGCTACACGTGAATGGGTAAGGGGGTTATTTTATGTTCAAACTGCATATGACTGGGGTGGAGGAAGTTGGTGGTATGGGGTGCTTCAAGAGGGTCTATGAAGGGAACCTTTTTTTGTAGCATAAAGTAAAAGTTGTTGGTGCAGTGTTAACCACTGTTAATCAACAAAAACACAAATTGTAATCTACAAGAAATAATATGGCAAAACTGTGAACTGAACTCAGGCCCCCAGAATACCATAAACTCAGGATGGGCCTGCACCTGTGCTCTCCAGTGCAGAACTCCAGGTACAACCCAGAGAGTATCATCCTCAAATACACAAACTCCACAGCAAAACAGAGGTGCACACACCCAATGACAAGGCACGCAGCCCAGCGTAAGACTGCAAGTGTATTTATTATATCCAAGTGATAATAAACCTGAATATCAGACAGCACAAAGAGGACATGGTAGGATGCCTCTGCGCTTTGACCAACTAGGCCTTCTTCAGGGGGACCAAAGAAGGCCTAGTCGGTCAAAATGCAGGGAGCCCAAAGTTCATTCACTTGGTACAATCTGACATGAAATATTGTATCTTGAATATAATAAAAACACTTGCAGTCCTATGCTGGACTGCGTGTCTTGTCATTGGGTGAATGCACCTCGGAATACCATTCTGGGATGTTATTCTTGGGGCCTGGGTTCATGTCCCAGTTAGGGCACATTACTTCTTTCTCATCACAATTTTTTGTTTCTTTCATATTATATATAATTTGTTAGCTACCACCATTACTTGCCCCTACAGACAGAGCCTGGGTAGGGACAGTTGCTGTTTGGGGTGGGGGGACAAAGATAGAGAACAGTGGGGTCTGACACAGGAATAGATAACTCCTAACCCCCTTTCAGATACATAAGCACACCTCCAAATGAGGCCCAGATACACGCATCTCTGCCTCGAGCACATACATACATGCACAGCCCACCCACTGGGAGTCCTGCTGTTTTTCCCCACAAGTATCACTGCAGACCAGGACAGCTGTAATGGTCTCTGGAGCTAGGCCATGGTTTTTAGGGTGAGTCATGGGAGCGGGGTGCAATATAGGAAGAGATAACACCCACATACACACACAAAGAGCAAGCTGCCTCTCTCTCACTACAACATAGAGACCCCATCCCCACCCACACACATGGGCAGCACCACCCACCAGGAGACATGCGTTCAGTTCCCACAGGAGCCACCACTGGGATAATAGGGCTTTGTGTGCAGGCCGTGCCAGCTCAGTCAGGCAGGCTGTAGTAGTTTCCAGGACCCTGTCAGGCAGACCAAGACATGGAAGTGAGGCCAAACACAGGAAGGGATAATCCCCCCCACACACACATGCACATGCCCCATCACAATGGCACCACCCACTGGCATACCCACTGACAGTCCCTGTGGGAGCCACCACCAAGGAGAGAGGTCTTTGTCTGCAAGCAACAACAGCTCTGCCAGGACATCTGCAACAAGTTCCATTACCAGGCCCTGTTTGTAGGAACAGGTAATGAGAGTAGCCAAATGAGTGTCAAATGATGTGGAGTGGGGTGTGTGTGTGTGTGTGTGTGTGTGTGTGTGTGTGTGTGTGTGTGTGTGTTGTGTGAGAGTGAATGAGTGTGTGAGCGTGTGTGTTGGGGGGGGGTGTCACGGCATGCAAACCTGCCAACACTGTTCTAGCCTTCTAGCGACAATGGCTGCTTGTACTGTACATTGTACTGTAAGGTTGCATTATATTACAGTAAACCACAAATTAAATACAACCATAAACATCAAGATAATGCCAAGCTGAAGCAGCTGGTGTTGGCTGTAGCCAACTCTAGTTTCTTCTCAGTAATTTATTGAAAGGTCCCTTTGCTGTGCAGTATGTCATGATAAAAGCCTACAGAAGATACATACTAAAATATTCAAAAGAAAATCCTTTTTAAATGAATGCATTTGAACTTCGAGGTGCTCTTGGAAACAACTGTTCTTTGATCAGACTTACAGCCAGGCTTTCTCTGTATAACATCTAACACTTTTGACTGTTTCTTTAATCTAACACTGCCTTGCCTCTGGGGCTTTGATTCACTGCTGCATGTTGCAGTCCTTACCCTTAACAGCAATGTCAGCGTGCACTACCAAATTTCCCAGGTGGTCCCTACTCAGAGACTTAGAGTGCCTTCTGATCAGGACACAGTAAGTCATTGTAGAGCTCCCATTAGCAGTAGTAGCACATGATTACATTTAAGCTGCAGACCAGCCCATTTTTATGTGTGCTTGCACGCATGTGCAAGAAACATAGTGCCATCATCCGAGTTTTTGGAGGTGTGGCAGCCCTCTTCCAATTCAGTCAGTGTGTTTGCAGGCGCGGCCGCAGTTCTCCAGTGCCTGCTGGAGCTGTCTATGACAGCAGTCCAAAATGCAGTGGAGTACAGTTGAAAGGGGGAGCTACGCTTCAGTGAGCAGTGATAAGATATCGCCTGCTCATGTGCGCTCCCTACACACACACACACACACACACACATATGCGCTGTGCTCGCTCACGCACACGCTGTGTAGCTGACGCGGTGCCCAATCCCATCAGCTGTGCTGCGCCCCAAAACAGAGTTCCATATGCCACGCTGGGTGCCCACCCCAGCGTGGCTGCACATCATTACAGCTGGACGGGGTGCCCAATCCCCCATCGGCTCCACTGGTTCCCCAGAGTACAGGGTGCCACGCTGGGAGCCCACCCCAGCGTGGCAACAGATGCTATTGCCGGCCAGGGTGCCCAATCCCGCCAGCTCCAGCCCACCAGCCGTCCCCTGTGCCACGCTGGAAGCCCACCCCAGCATGGCAAATGTCCCACATCATCATTTTAAACAAAAACAACCTGAAACTGGAAACGGTCCTCGCTGTCTCTGCCCCAACCAGCCCACCCACTGAGCACCCCACCTCCCACACCCTCCTCACCCCATACATACCTTCGGACTCGGCGACAATCTTGGTGGACTCGGAACACGCCTGCACTCTTCAAAGTCGACCATGAACTGAGGAATGCCGATAAGCTGTATAATGGGATAGATAGGTGTTTTCAACTTTGCTGCATATCTCAGTCATTTTGGAATTTTTGCACCAAATTTTCAACATGGGTTTGGGACCCCTTCTCATAGATGCTCTCATTTTCGTGGGCGTTAATCGGCCCCTGAAGGGTGATTTCGTAGTCACCGCGCCGAAATCACCTTTTGGGACTGAGTAATGAACGACACTGCCACCGCTTATAAGGTGGGCTCAAAAGCCTATGTTGAAAATTTGATGGAAAATTCCTAAAATGACTGTTTTATTGCAGTGATTATGCAGTTCCCAGACGCCGTAAGCTGGCGAATTTTCAATATTTTCGCTCCAGATTTTCAACATTACCATTTTACCACACCTCCTTATGAGCAGTGCAGCTGTCATTTTTCACATCTTGCCCAAAACATGTTTCCGTCCATGTGGCTCACAATGGCGCAGTCGGTGTGCAAAATCAATGTATGGGACACATTAAGAAAATCACAGTGATACTGTTAATGAGCAGAGGTCTTAAAAATGGCTATGTTGAAAATTTGGTGAAAAAATTCCTAAAAATGACTGTTTTACGAGTGCGCGTTGAGCAGTTCCTACACACGCTCATAAGTTTGCGAATTTTCAATATTTTCACTCCAGATTTTCAACATTGCCATTTTACCACACCTCCTTATGAGCAGTGCAGCTGTCATTTTCACATCTTGCCCAAAACATGTTTCCGTCCATGTGGCTCACAATGCACAGTCATGCAAAATCAATGTATGGAACACATTAAGAAAATCACAGTGATACTGTTCATGAGCAGAGGTCTTAAAATGGCTATGTTGAAAATTTGGTGAAAAAATTCCTAAAATGACTGTTTTACAAAGCGTGCGTTCGCAGGTTCTACGCGCGCTCATAAGTCTCTTAATTTCTATATCTTCACTCAAGATTTTCCACATTGCCATTTTATTACACTTCCTTATGAGCAGTATAGTTGTTATTTTTCACATGTTGGCCTTTAAATGTGTTTCACACAGGTAGCACACAATGGTGCAGTCGGTAGCGAAAGCAATGTTTGGGACAGATTAAGAAAATCACAGTTACACTGTTCATGAGCAGAGGTCTTAAATGGCTATGTTGAAAATTTGGTGACAAAAGTCCATAAAATGACTGTGTTACGAGTGAGCATTGCAGTTTCCACGCACCTGTAAGTTCATGACTGTAATATTTTCAGTCCAGATTTTCACCAGTGGCATTTTTCCACACTTCCTTATGAACAGTACAGCTGTCATTTTTCACAACATGGCCGAAATGTGTTTTCACACTTTCAGCACAGAGATGCGTGGTCACTGTGGGAAATCATTGTTTGGGACAGATGAAGAAAATCACAGTGACACTGTTCATGATCAGAGGTTCCAAAATGCCTGTGTTGACAATCTGCTGTAAAAATTCCCAACCTAATTACACTATGGGTGTGCGTTGCACAGTTTCTATGCAGCTGCGTGACTTCACCAGTTTTTAAATATTTTTACTGCAGATTTGCAACATTGCCTATTTTACACCTCCCATGAACAGTACAGCTGTCATTTTCACATCCTGTTCGAATGTGGTTTTGCACCTGTGGTGCTAAATGCCGAGTCGCTGTGCATAAGCAGCTTCAGCTAACAAACTGATATTGCCACTGTTCATGAGGTGGAGGTCACAAAAAACATGTTGAAAATTTGGAGTGAAAATACTAATGAATGCCTGAGGTGTTAGGGTTTCCAACCACAACACCCCACCCTGTAGAGAATGACAGGCATCAGGGGTGTGACTTGGGATTCTGCCTGTAATGCCATACCATTCCACACACCCTGCAGCCAGTGAGAGGCATCGAGGTATGCCTTGACTCTCTCGCCCAGAGTTCACCCCATTCTCCCATACCGCACCCATCTCACCGTATTTCTGATGGAATGGTGCTGTGAAGGGCCAAAGGCCCCAAGGTACACCGTGATACTTGTCAGTGTCTGCAGGGTAGGGTGTGGTGAAATGTCATGGCCGTTATACCTGACGACCCAAAGGCACACCCCAATGCCTGTCACTCTCTGCAGGGTGGTGGTGGGGTTGGCTTCAGTTCAATACTTCACTGCCATTTCTATTATGCAGCTCTGTAACTTCTACACTACTAATGCCAATGCCAGCAAGCAAACATTCAGCATTGACAAATGCTTGTTAGGGCTGTCCTGCATAGCAGACCATTTTCTATTGGGATCAAAGTCAGGAAGTGTTTTGCAGCTGTCCCACTGAAATGCATTGGGGGACTGGGATACTCCTTTTTGTAGCCATCAGTGAGTCAGTTGTGCTTTGCTATTGCTTATTGCTGCATTCTGTAACCCTTTACTTTCTGTTGAATGCAAGGAGCAGAGTGCATGAGAACCTACTGAGACAGAGGCAGCTCTCTCGTGAACCTGCAACTGACTTATGTGATATCACTGAAGTCCCTGGGTTGTTTAGCCTAGCCTCCCCCACTGTGATGACAAGAATGACAATAAATGAGTTCAGAGAGGACATACAATTAACTCTCAGTCTGTACAACTTCATGAATTGAAAACTTGCCTTTATTTTTTCCTGAAAACAAAATGAAATTGCCTATATCAAACAGAGTTTTCATCCTACTAAATTATTGTAATGCAAAAAGACAAAGAACAGCAGAGCTGTGGCTCCATTTGATGCTTGTAGGGACCAGGCAGTGTCTCCTCAGCCTCTCTGTATAATGAAAAGACAGCTATTTCCAGTCAATTCGAGTAGTCTGGACGAGGGACTGGGGAAAAAGGGGGAGATCAGCTGGAGCAAAAGGGGGCCAGGGTGATGCAATCTGCAAAACAACACTTAGCCAACATGGCTTTCATACACATTGTTTTCCAAAGTGTTTTACAAGACACAGGAGACCCATACTGGTAACACAGGGAATTTAGAATAGAACAGAATTTCCAGTGCCCAACCCAGCACAAAAGGGAATAAAATAAAATCTGGTCCTGTCTCCCAATGACCTGATGGAGCCAGTGAGCAGCTCAGATAGGTCTGTCCCTCTCCCCCAACTACCTGATTGTTCCTTTGTCCAACCCATTAGAAAAAAAAAAGTCCCCTTCCCCAACAACAAGACAGATCCAGTGCCCATCCTGACCCATCAGGAATAAAATGTGCGCCCCCACAACCAACTGACTGGTCTAATACCCAACCCAGCCCATCCAGGAATAAAAAAAAGTCAATTTCTTCCAAAATTCGTGATGGGTCCAGTATGCAACTTTGCCTGTCAGGGTATTAAAAAATATGTCTTCCTTCCCACAATCACCTGATGGATTCAGTGCCCAACCCATCAGGGAACAAAACAAATCTGTCCCCTTCCCCCAATAACCTGACAGATCCAGTGCCCGACCTGACCCATTGGAATACAAAAAAAAAAAAATCTGGCACCCTCCCCCCCAACTATCTGACTGGTCCGATACCCAATCCAGCATATAGGGAAAAAAAATATCCCTTTCTCCCAAAAACCCGGACCATCAGGGAATAAAAAAACATCTATCCTCTCCCCTCAACAACTTGACAAATCCCAGGCCCAACCTGGCCTGTCAGGGAACAAAAGAACTCTGTCTCCCACCCCCCAACTACCTGACAGGTCTAATGCCCAACCTGACCCATCAGGGAATTAATCAATCTGTCCATCTCCCCCCAACTATCTGATAGGTCAGGTGACCATCCCAGACCATCACAGAATAAACGGGCTATAAGTGAATTTGGTGCTGGAGGGATGAAACAAATCCCCTGGTGTTGGGTGAACTTGAACCACTGTGTACAGTGTAGGCAATATTGCTGAAAAGCAGTGCTGTTGTGTCATAGTCCTCCCAGCATTGTATGAAAAAAAAAATCATTGACACTGAATGTGGCCCTCCTATAACTACAATTATTATAGTGAGGCTGGTGGGACAGTAATACCTGCTACAAAAATAAACAAAGACAACAACATAAAGCAAGACTGGCTTGTTGGCATTAGCTAATTCTTGTTTTGTTTGAAACTAATGAATTACTGATTTTTTTCTCTATTTTATACTACATTTTTTGTTTAATTTCCTTGCTTTTAATCTACATGACAACCTCAGAAGTTAAAAGTCAGACTGTTCCACTATCTGCCTCTTCATTCAGCTCACTTCTCAACAGTATTAAAAAAAAAACACCCCTTATGGAACCCACCATGTTGAATGTAAGATCAAACATACCTGACAGGACTGGAGACACAGTTCTTCACGATACCGTATGTTGCCTTTATACACTTTATGTAGTTAGTTGTATGCCTTTTGGAGGGTACATTTTACGTAGGAGCACTTTTTCCCCATTTTGCTTCTGGAATATCATCAGACTTTTTAGGCACTTTTACACACTGGTGTCTGTAGCAGAATGACTGTTACAGAACCAGTGTAATGTTACCTCCATTTGTGTGTAAAGTGGATCTCTTCCGCTACCACAGCGAATGTTCACCCAAAATGCATTCTCTGCTTTCCACAGTTTGCCCCAATGTGTGCCATTTCACCCCGCTGTGTAATCAGGAGGTTCTGTTACCTCCTAAGAAAATCAATTAAGAATCACAGTTCTGTGGGGTTGCCTGGATAAAAAAGTAAAAATGAAAGAGGCAGATTTGCCGAAATAGGAGCCGCATGTAAATAGAAGCACAAAATGGAATGTACTGCAATGGTTTGAGGTGGAAGCATTACAGTGGGTCAGGACACCGCATGTAAAAGCACCTTCTATTTCACTCCTGAATTGAGTCCCCAGGCCCCCCAAATCCTCCACTACTTCTCAAAGAGACAAGAGGAATCTTATGCTCCTACCCTTCCACTTCTCAGACATTTCTGTTCACAGATGACTGCCAGCAATAACACAGAGGGCACATTAGCACAATTTACAAGACACAGAGATGTTAGAGTAGTACTATACTTCTTGTTCTCTGTATTCATTAGTGAGTGTGTGTGTGTGTGTGTGTGTGTGTGTGTGTGTGTGTGTGTGTGTGTGTGTGTGTGTGCATATAAAAGAGGAACAGACAGAACTGGATGGGAAAACAAGGAAGCCAGCAATAGGAGAGAACACCATTTTATACAGTAATAACTGATAATGTACTAGCAATATGTAAAGGAACCAACAGGAGAGAGGCGTTTACTGGATGTAGCTCTGAGTAATTTTTCAAAGCAGATTAAAGACTGCAGTGTGGATGAAACAATGGGAAACAGTGGCCCTAACAGGGTCCAGTTTACTATCAATAGATGGGTAATATGAGAAAAAGGTGTTCTTGAATGTAGAAATTGTAGATGTGCAAAATTTTATTTTTATGAGAAACAAATTATCAGAATTGGATTGAAAGGCTGATCTAAAGGACAAAAATACAAAGCAAACATAGACATGAATAAAAGAGGCTATTACAACTCTGGAAGAAAAAAACACAACAAATATAACAGCAAAGGTGGGGTACCAGTATGGCTCAATAGAAATCTTAGGCAGGAAACTAAACAAGAAGAAGAGGCTATCGAAGAGAGCTAAAATGGCAATACCTGAGGAGACTTGAGCAGACTATAGGGGCCTTCAGTGTAAAAGTGAGATGAAGAAGGCAAGATGAGATATAGAACTTAGCATAACAAATACCAAGAATAATCACAAGGATGTCTACAGGTGCACAAGATCTAAGAAGTCAACAAATAGAGCAATAGGCTGCTCCTGCAGGGAAATAAACTAACAAGCTAATAAATGAGGGAAATAAGCTAACAAGCTAATAAATGAGAGAAATAAGCTAACAAGTTAATAAATGAGGGAAATAAGCTAACAAGCGAATAAATGAGGGAAATAAGCTAACAAGTTAATAAATTAGGGAAATAAGCTAACAAGCTAATAAATGAGGGACATAAGCTAACAAGTTAATAAATGAGGGAAATAAGCTAACAAGCTAATAAATGAGAGAAAGGACGTGGCAGAAGCATTACAGAAATTATTTTACTCAGTGTTCAGCAAATCTGAAATAGAAGAACTGGGACAACTGGAAACAATGGAGACGTACTAGATATAGCAGTGGATCATGTTAAGAGATGTCTCCTTGCTCTTGACACTGATAAATAGAAACATAGAAACATAGAAGTTGACGGCAGATAAGGACCGCAAGGCCCATCCAGTCTGCCCATTTCTTTTTTCTACCTTATAAATGTGCCATCGGCCTTTGCTCTGTCAGTGGCTATCTATTCATAGTCATTTGTATTGCTCCCTTATGCCTATCCCATGACTGTTTGAAGCCCTGCACTGTATTCATAGCAACCACTTCTTGTGGTAAGCCATTCCGTGCATCCACCGCCCTTTCTGTGAAAAATAAATTCCTCACATTCCCCCTTAATCGGCCCCCCTCTAATCTCATGCTGTGTCCTCTTGTCCTGCTATTTTTCTTATATTTAAACATGTTAGACTCTTTCTCACCTTGTTAATGCCCTTAAGGTGTTTGAATGCCTCAATCATATCACCTCTCTCCCTCCTTTGCTCAAGGGTATACATATTGAGCTCTGTTAATCTGTCCTCACATGTCTTCTGATGCAGTCCCTGCACCATTTTGGTTGCCCTTCTCTGGACTGCCTCAATTTGGTTAATGTCCTTGTGAAGGTGTGGCCTCCAATACTGCACATAGTACTCCAGATGGGGCCTAACTAGTGTCTTGTAAAGAGGGATTATTACCTCCCTCTTACGACTTGTGATACCCCTACTAACACACTCTAACACCCCCCCTAGCCTTACCTACTGCTTTAGAGGTCTGCTTGGATGATTTCAGGTCATCAGTGATAATGATGCCCAAGTCTCTTTCTTCCTTTGTGACTGCTAGCAACTCCCCTCCCAGCCTATAGGTGGCTTCAGGGTTTCTCTTCCGAAGGTTCATGAAGTGTACCCTAGGGTTCTCAAGGAGTTGGCAGGTGAGCTGGCTGAACCTATAACAGTACTCTTTTGAAACCATTTGGAAGAGAGAAAAGTACCAGTTGACTGCAAAGATGCTATGGTAGTACCTATTCACAAAACAGGAATAAAGAGCGATAGTGTAAAATATTGCCCGATAAGCCAAACTTCAGAAATGGGAAAGATACTTCAGGGAATCAATAGGGAAGAATCAACAACATATATGTAACCCCCTTGTCACCCAGGGTTAACAGAATCCCACTTAGAACTAGTGGCAGGCAGGGAAAGGCAGCTTGTGAGACACCAGTTAAATGGGTTTCACACTGTCTACTCTGTCCTCAGTCTCAGCTGAGTTGGAGGGATGACATCACCATAGAATTCTTGCAGCAGCATAAGCCACACTGGAATGCTGTAGCAGGGGTTAGCTGTAGAATGTTGAGGAATTCAAGTCAGTCTTGAGGAGTCTGTAGCAGTCTGCAGTGAAAGGAGGAGGTGTGCTGCAGTTGGCAGCCCCTCAGAGCCTAGCTCTGTCATAGAGCTACATCAGAAAGTGGGTAGTGTGTTCTCACCCTAGAGAAGAACACAGAAGAGACCAGCAGAAAGTGATAAAGACCACTCCCTGTGTTGTTCCAGTGCCCCATCCCCAGAGGAATGGGGGGGTAAATTCCAGCATTTCAGGGACAATCTCCTGGCCCTGCTAGGAAAGGGAAAAAGCTGCGTGACAGAAGAAATTGTACTGAGGTACCAGAGAATCTATGTTTTGTGGAAAGGCACCTGCATACCACAGTGAATCTGCTCTGAAACAGAGCCCATGTTTCACCAAGACAGAGTTGTGTAAAAGTAGCTGCCTACTGTGGGGACATGAGAAGACTAGCCAAGTACAGCACTTTTAATTTTGTGTATGGCTTAAAAGCATCTGAAACAGTGGGGGTTCTAGGAAGATGGACATAGCCACTTACAGAACTTTTCAAGTCAGGACACCAGCTGAATAGACAGTAGAATGTTAAATGTGATTTACATGTTGAGATAGCATCTACAACCAGAGAGTTTGAAGAAAGGTGTTAATCCAAGTGAATGGCCGAGTATAGATTTGGGAACAAGAGGTGGGAGAACCCCATCTGGAGTAACCAGGTTTGGGAGTAACCAGGTTTACCTCTCCGGGTTCACTTTGGGCACCTATAGCTTTCTCCCAGGCACTTGGCCAGTGTCTGCAGAAAGTACCCAGATGTGGGATTAAGGATGTTTTCCCTTTAGAGCTAGAATGTGCTCAAGGGTAGTTTAGGGAGCCACCACCAAACTCCATGCCATATGGAAAAGTGTCCTAGTGCTGGCCGTGGTGCCATGCCAGGGAATACAAGAGTAAGAGTACCAGTTTGGGCTAGGGAGCCCAGATGTGTTCAGAACCTGAGGGTTTTTGTGTAGTGAAGAAGATGTGCTTTGTCCTCTGTAAATCTGCATTGCCAGTGAGTGTAGCCCTGTGGGGGTCCATCTTTGCTTTGCTTTGTTATTCCTGTGCTGATGTGAATAAAAGCCACACTCTAGAATCCCATTCTTGGTTTGGACATTTTCAGTTATTGCTTCCTGTGTCCGGAATTACTTGGACGCCCCTGACCAGAAGTACAGACCTAGCCATGATGCTGAGCAAATGTTTTCTCCCCGAACCTAGGCTAGCCCAGGTAGTGGTTACAAAATGGAGGCACCGTAACTAGGGTTCACAAAAATGGAGGCACCACTGGGATTTGGTTTGGAATTTTAGGGAGAAAACAAGGTTTGCTCGGATTATGGCTAGCGTTTTGGCTGTCTGGCAGTAGGTAGCACAAAAAGTGGAAGCATTGCCACCCAAATGTGTCAGTGTGTGATGTTGTTCATGTGCTGCTGTAATATGCCACCAGTTTACCAAGGAGCAGTAAAGCCAGATTGTATATGCACCTTGTCCTGCATCAAAATTACAACATTTGTCAGCTTTTAAAGTTTATGTGTGACAAGCGAAAGTATGGAAAAATGTGGGAAACAAAGAGAGATTTGTGCCCTAGAAGTTGGAAGTGCTTGTTGTGTGGACTGAGAGAGTCGCTGAGGAAAATGCCATGAAAAATGGTTGAAATGGTGTGCCCACCGAGGAGTCACAGTTGAAAAAAAAGAAAGGTTTGCAGTTTAAATTTTGCTTGCTCGACGATCGCCATGGAGAAGAAGAGCATGAGAAGAGAGAGGCTCATTAGCATGGCGTCGGGTGATTGGTGAGACTGCAGTCAGTCCCGCCCCCAAGCCAGCTCTAGAGTGACTGCACGGTGTTCGAGAGGGAGAGAGAGAGTGGGGTGCAAACTGGCTTGTCAGGAGGAGCGTTGAGGTGACGGAAAACGTAAAAGTAATAGAATCAGACTTTTCTATTTAAAATCGGTCTCAACCCACATTTCGATCATCTGGGAGGAAAGCATGGTGTTCAAAGGGACAATCGGCAGGACCGCCAGCCCGCTTCATTCCAGAGACCTCCAAGACCAGCTGTAGGCTGAATATTCCTTCGCAATAACAAGCTACTGATTCAGTGAGTACCATCCTGTGAAACAGCTCAAACTGTGTGTGATTTTAACCAAAGCCAGCTGAATCTGTAACAGTGTGATTGTTTTGCAAAGAAGGACTGTGTTAAGTTAATCAAGCTAAAGCGAGAATTCTGATCATTAGACTGTGAGCATAATAATAGGTTCAGCAACAATATGATTTTCAAAGCAAAGTGAGAGACTGTGGGTTATATTATAGATGCAACGAAAAACTGGCAATCCTGTGCAATGAAATACTGTGGCTTTAGGGACTTTAAACAAGAACAGTGATTTAAAGCAAATGAAAAGTCCTGTAAAAAATCATATAAATGTGCTAAGAGAGCAAACAGTGCAGTTTATGCAGTTTGAGTGAACTTTATCAGTAAAGCGTGTAAATCGGATGCGCAGTGGCTTGAGTCAGAAACAAAACGTTGACGTGCCAGGAGTGCTGCCACTGCCATGACAGAGTGGGGTAGTAAAGTAAACACAGCAGCAGGGGAACCATTTTGTGAGAACTTTTCCAACAAAGTGAGACGTGAGATAACAGTGAGCTTTTGTTTTTTCTCTGTAGTCATAGCTTCGGGATCAGCCCACTACCCAGATCATGCCCGGGCTATGATGGTAGAAGAAGTTAATAGGTTGAAAGACACTGAGAGATGTTACTACGGGGGACGTTTGCCTCCTCATGTGGTGATTCCTGGATATCCAGTTATTGTGTGCATAATGTGCTTAAAGGCTGGAAGGGACGTCTTCATGGTTCCTCACTGTTCTGGGTGCCTATGGAAACATGGCCTAACTAAAGCACCAAAAATTCCTTTGGCTCCCATGTGGACAAAGCTTCAAGAATCTGCAGTTGGCAGCACACAGCCCCAGGTGGAGCCTGTTGGGGGAAGCCCAGCAGAGTGTGGCACAAAGGAAGAGGGTGTAGATCTACAGGAAGAGCAAAGTGCTGATGTATCCGAGTCCGGGTCACAGAAAGACAATGCAGAGGGAGCATCAGCAGATCTGTGGAGAGAGGGGCCAAGCCCTAGTCTCATAGGAGATGATAAGATGAGAGAGACTTCTGAATGGGAGGTGTCAACCTCCACGCCCAGTGAGGAGTGGACAGTCTCTGGAGTGAGGATGACTGCTCACTCCTAGGCTCAGATCCTCAGCGAGGAAGAGGAGGAGGAGGAGGAACCTATGTGGCCTTATGATGAAGGTGCTGGTTCACAGCCTCAGGCTCTTGCCTCGGAGGAACAAGAAGGAGAGATTGGTGACTCCACAGCCCTGTCCCCACAAGGAAGAGTCAGAGATCCATTTTACGTAGCTTTCAGCATGCATCACTGGCAGAACCAGGACTGGCCTCCCCCAAGCCAGGCCAGAGGTCTAAAGTTGACCAAGTGTAGTAAAGAGGAAAGACTGGTTCATAGGAAGGTGAATGAAATCTATGAGATATCCTTTCCTACCTTTCCTCGGAGAGTCTGGGAGGAGATTGAAAGAAACAGGAAATACTGGATAGTGGAAGAGGCAACAAAATATGTGCATCCCAGTGCAAACTGATTTGTCAGAGAAAGAGTAATTTCAGAGAAATTCAAATATTGGAAAGTGGGCAGGACACTGTTCACAGACACTGTTCAGATCATGGATGGAGAGGGCCATGAAACCTTCTACAATGTGAATTATGAGCGCCCAGACGGGATAATAATTCTTGCACCTGACCCATTGTGGTACTTTCCTCAATGTAACCAATTTCCTGCGAATGTGGCCATGCCTACCAAGTGGAAAACAGAGCAGTGATAGCAAGTGCTGCCATCCAGCCATTGCCGTACCTATGTTGTTCCACCAGACTGGCTTTCCAGGAACCAAGTGCCCCAGATTCATCAGCCTTGCAGTGTACTGGCTTTCCATATTCCATTGCCTGGCTTACCAGATGACATCATATCCAGAGAGGACACCAGCCCAGCTATATCCTGATTCATTGCCTGGGATTTTGGATGACTTCTGACCAGCTGTTTCCTTTCCTGTTCCAAGGTTCCATCTCCTAGATGACATCAGTCCAGCAGTTTCCAGACGTGCCATCCTGCCATTTTTCAGAAGATGTCCGCCCAACTATATCCGAAGAATGCTGCCAGGGAGTCTTCAGCTGGAGATCTAGGTGCCGTATCAATTTCATTCTCTAAGGGACTGGTAAGTCCAGACTTATTATCTTAATGACATTGCAGTACACACCCTACACCCAGCAAACTTCAGACTGTTTGAAATGGCCTCAAAGACTCTCCTCTTCGGGATTACAGTCCTACCAGAACTGTGCTTCACCGGGCTCCGGCCCAGGAGAGACTCTTTTTTGGACTTGCCTTCGGGCACTGTTGTCACTAGATGGGACTTTTAGGCCTTCCATTCCCAAAATGTGTATTGTAAATAATGTTATGTTTTTCTACTGTTTTTACTGTTTCTATTGTTGTTCTTCTTTTCTAAAAAATGTTTTTTGGGATTCTCCAGTGTTTTCATGGTAGGGGTTAGATAGTTACTGTGTTTGCAGATTAGGGGTTGTTTTGTCTTTTCTCTTGCAGGTGATACTGAAGAAGACAAGAAAAGAAGACAAGAAGAGAAGAAGGGACTCATCAGAGTCCCTCATGTGCTTTAAAGTAGTTGTATTTAAAGTACTGTGTTGTTGTTAACTATGTTAACTTTTCCTTCCACAGGTATGGCTGTGGGGGAGCGTGGGAATAATGCTTAGAGGGTAGTGTTAGCTCCTTGTATTTTGGTTGCAGGTGTCCAAAGATTGGGGGGAGGCTCCCCTGTTTTGAGTAATTTGGGTTCTGGTCAGGTAGGTTTTCCCTAGAGGGCTAGGGGGATAGACAGGCTGTGGTTCTGACCTGCCGTAGGGGCCGCAGTACTTGTCTATTAGGGTTATGCTCTGGACAATTCTCCCAGGGCCACTCGGTAACCATAGAAAGATCATAGAGTAAAGGCTGATGCAACAGCCAAAGGCCTCTGGGCATTTAGTGTCACCTGCCAGTGCCTGGCACATGGTAGGAGAGGGCCTGATCACCCCTCTCCAAAGGTAGCACACAGGATAGGATGGCCTGGGCCAGGTAAGTAGTGACCGTGGACAGTCATTTTCCTGGCCGAGGGTGGGTATAACCCCCTTGTCACCCGGGGTTACTAGAATCCCACTTAGAACTAGTGGTAGGCAAGGAAAGGCAGCTTGTGAGACACCAGTTAAATGGGTTGCACACTGTATCACTCTGTCCTCAGTCTCAGCTGAGCTGGAGGGATGACATCACCATAGAATTCTCATAGCAGCATAAGCCACACTGGAATGCTGCAGCAGGGGGTTAGCTGCAGAACATTGGGGAATTCAAGTCAGTCTTGAGGAGTCTATAGCAGTCTGCAGTGAAAGGAGGAGGTGTGCTGCAGTTGGCAGCCCCTCAGAGCCTAGCTCTGTCATAGAGCTACACCAGAAAGTGGGTAGTGTGTTCTCACCCTAGAGAAGAACACAGAAGAGACCAGCAGAAAGTGGTAGAGACCGCTCCCCATGTTGTTCCAGTGCCCCATCCCTGTTGGGATGAGGGGGGGAAATTCCAGCATTTCAGGAGCAATCCACTGGCTCTGCTTGGAAAGGAAAAAAGCTGCCTGACAGAAGAAATTGTACTGAGGTACCAGAGAATCTATGTTTTGTGGGAAGAAGCCCTGGGGCACCTGCATACCATGGTGAGTCTGCTCTGAAACAGAGCCCATGTTTCACCAAGACAGAGTTGTATAAAAGTAACTGCCTACTGTGGGGTCACGAGAAGACTAGCCAAGTACAGTACTTTTAATTTTGTGTATAGCTTAAAAGCATCTAAAACAGTGGGGGTTCTAGGAAGATGGACATAGCCACTTACAGAACTTTTCAAGTCAGGACACCAGCTGAATAGAGAGTAGAATGTTAAATGTGATTTACATTTTGAGATAGCATCTACAACCAGAGAGTTTGAAGAAAAGTGTTAATCCAAATGAATGGCCAAGTATAGATTTGGGAGCAAGAGGTGGGAGATCTCCATCTGGAGTAATCAGGTTTACCTCTCCGGGTTCACTTTGGATACCTATAGCTTTCTCCCAGGCACTTGGCCAGTGTCTGCAGAAAGTACCCAGACATGGCATTAAGGATGTTTTCTCTTTAGAGCTAGAAAGTGCTCAAGGGTGGTTTAGGGAGCCACCACCAAACTCTATGCCATATGGAAAAGTGTCCTAGTGCTGGCCATGGTGCCATGCCAGGGAATCCAAAAGTAAGAGTACCAGTTCGGGTTAGTGAGCCCAGATGTATTCAGAACCTGAGGATTTTCGTGTAGTGAAGAAGATGTGCTTTGTCCTCTGTAAATCTGCATTGCCAGTGAGTGTAGCCCTGTGGGGGTCCATCTTTGCTTTGTTATTCCTGTGTTGATGTGAATAAAAGCCATACTCTAGAATCCCATTCCTGGTTTGGACATTTTCAATTATTGCTTCCTGTGTCTGGAATTACTTGGGTGCCCTTGACCAGAAGTACAGACCTAGCCATGATACTGAGCAAATGTTTTCTCCCCGAACCTAGGCTAGCCAAGTAGTGGTTACAAAATGGAGGCACTGTAACTAGGGTTTACAAAATATAGGCACCATAACTAGGGCTTACATATATAACTGCATTTATTTATTTGCTTTTGGTAACCGGGTAAGTGCACTAGGCAAAGACCTGCCTATTTTCAGGTATGACCTAGGAGAGTACAGATTGCAAGGACCACAGTAGAACAATAGCAAGAAATAATACACAAGTATCTGAAAGCGTTGGGGTGTAAACCCTCCCAATTCACCAATGACATTTCTACTAGGGGCAGATCCCAACAGACACCTTCTCAGGGGGGATTTGCTGTTCTGGTCCTTTGCACTCATAAATGCATGGAAAACTATAGCACAATGTTGGATATCAGAGAACCCTCCCACCACACAGCAGTGGCTCCATAATTTACTAAACTGAAAACTGAATGGGCTCAATACACAGCCACATCCGTAACTACAGTTGTATCACAAGGACATGGGGAACCTCTCCAAAGCCTAAGAGAATGGCATTCTCCCTATCTAATTTGGGGCACCCTGTTGTAACCAGGAGTAGCATTACTAATAAACCCTTCCAACGCCATGCTTGTGGTGGAGGACAGGTATCCAGTGATATAGGCGAGTCACAATTGAGCGGCTCAATATGAGTGACTCAATTTGACTGCTGATAAGAAAAGTTAGTGTGAAATAATATCCAGTGTGTGGATAGTGAGGTTCAGGAGCATGAATAGTGACAGCAGAAATACAGCGAGTGAGAGACAGTGGGAGGGCGGTACATGATAAGGGAGTCAGAGTGATGGGGCAAAATTGAGCTGGACATCTAGCGCAGTGATAGGGTGTATGCCACTAGCGCAGAAGGCTCTGGGTTTGCAGCTTGCGGCCTGCTGAACTTTTGCTGTATTTTACTTTTAAAAATGTTCCCTTGTGTCAGGCCCACCCTTGGCATGGATTATATTAATAATGGGGGTGCAGGGGACACAGCCCCCCCCATAAATAAAATGCTGTAATTCTTTACATTTTAACATGCGCCCAATGCTAGCTGTTCTGCTTGCTGTTGTGCAAGTTGCCATTGTGCTTTTTGGCAACTTGCACTCGCTGTGATGTTCAGCACTGTTATGCAGTCGCCGACATGACGAGGAACCGTGGGGAGCAGTGTGGGGAAATGATACCAGTAGGTGGATAGATACTCATTTCATCCATTGATTTTCAGCCAGGAAAGAATATGTTTGATACCTGTCAGAAATGTCTATATTCAGAAAAGTGATATTCTGGACTGTACTGTGCATGCTACAGCTGTGTTTGGTGTTGTTTACTCCATTCTGCATCAATGTTTGTACTGTTGTCTCCAATGTCTTTTCAATAAAAATGTTTTATAAATAAAAACTTTAGAGAATAAGGAGGACATGCTGAGTATGTGAAATGGTGCCATGCTGCTCAGGCCATGTTTACATTATGGCTAATACACCAGATGAGATATTATTACAGAGAGATTATAAAAAAATATATATTTTTAGACTGAAAAGCCTAATCCAGGGGATTGTGATTTGGGGGGAGGGGCAGGGTGCTGGGAGGACAAGTGTTGCCCATTGAAGAAAGCTGAATTTTTATTTATTTATTTGGATTTTGGTAACCTGGTAAGCCCACTGAGACCAGAGATCCCTTTTTCAGGGGTGACCTGGGATTAGTTACATAAAAAGACATTTAGAAGCATTATTTACAGTAGTTACATCAGTTACACAAATATACATTAGCAACAGTATACAGGGGTAGAAATCAGGTTCACATTCAGGCTCTTATTAGAAATGACATCAAGTTACCCACCAATTAGTAGGGAATTTAGACAACAACAGAAAATTGACATCATAGGCTTGGAGGATACATCCAGGATGAGGGGAGGTTCAAAGCTGTGCGGCGGAAATGAGACCTGGACTAGGGAGCTAACGGTTGCAGCCACAGAGACTGAGATTAAGAAGATAAAGTTTGAGTCCAGACTTGAACTGGTTAAGGGTGGGAGAGTCAGTCAAACTAGCTGGAAGGGAGTTCCATAGGTGGGAGGCAGCAAATTTGAAGGAGCATTTGCCTTGGTTGGAGCGTATCCTAGGGATGTCCAGGGGGTGATTCACAGATGATCTCAAGGTTCGGATTTGTTCTTTGGGGGAGAGTAGTCCACTAAGATGGGGAGGGGGACATAGGGTAGAGAACTTGAAGGCAAGGCAAGCAATGGGGTAGGCTAGTTTGTGCCGAAGAGTGGGCCAGTTTAGTTTCTTAAGTGCCTCACAATGATGCCTCCTAGGAGAGGAGTTTGTGGTTGTTTAGTGCCACTCAAGTTATAGAGCACGGAAAGTTTATTGAATTCCGACTCATGGAGAAACTGCAATAGAGGGGCACCATATAGAATGGAGGGGAGAAGATTGCAGCAGGCAATTGCTCGGCATGCAACACAGGATAGTGAGTTCCCCAGATGGTAGAGGAGGCCAAGCTTTTGGTGGATGGACCGGGTTATGGAGTCGATATGGGGTCTGTAGGTCATCTCTTGGTCAAGATGGATCCCAAGGTATTTAAAGCTGGTCATGACCTCAGTACTTTTTCCTTGGTTAGTGCTGATCTGGAGCAGCTGACTTCTGCCAAGGCCCAAGTGTCTAGACCCAAACAGTACGGCTTGGTTAGAGGGGGTAGGCTTTGCAACTGAAATGTGATATATTTATAATGTAAAGGAGGAGATCACGGGTCACACAGTGAGTGGTGGATGCATGGAATGACACTTCCCCAGAATGTGGTTATCTATGAAATACTGGGAGGGTGTAAAAAGAAGTTGGCTCATTACATGAACACTTAAGGAAACAGAGATTCTGTTCACCGAGATAGTAACAGAAAACCTGATGGGCTTTCACCTGCTTTTGTCTGAAACAACTATGAATCTATAGAAACACAGAATTTGTTGGCAGAAAAGGCCCGGTAGGCCCATCTAGTCTACCCTATAAGATGTTTGAGGTGCTTTACTTATTCTCACATGTGTCCCACACTGGTGTTATTTAAAAATGTGGATATGGCATTTAATCTCATTATGTTGTTATGATTTACTATTACTAACTCTGCAGCAAGAACTTTAACTGTCCAAGAAAAATTAAATATTCCTGTATTAACATACTAACATACTAAAATGCCAGCAGAATAGGCCTAACGGTCTCTCGAGTCTGCTCAATTTTCAGCAGCTGCACTGAGGGCCGATTTTGGTGTCCCCCCCCTTGGGTTATACTGTCCCCAGTCCCTGATGTTCCACCTGTATTGGGCCTGGTCAGATTTACCCTCCCCTTGTACCTGTCCCATCCCCTCTTAAACCCGTCCATAGTCTCTGCCTCTACCAGCTCCCTGGGCAGTGTATTCCATGGCTCAACCACCCTTTTAGTGAAATAACATCTCCTCCACGCCCCTCTGAGCCTGCCCCCTTCCAGCTTACACCTGTGACCTCTTGTTGCCCCACCCTCCTTCCTTTGGAGCAACCTGACTGGGCCTCCTTTACTGATGCCTTTCATGTACTTAAAGATCTCTATCATGTCCCCCCGTCCCTCCTCTCCTCTAGGGTGTACATGTCGAGTTCCTTGAGCCTCTCCTCATAGGTCCTCTCCCCCAGGCCCCAGATAATTTTGGTTGCCCTTCTTTGGACCCTCTCTAGGAGTGTAATGTCCCTCTTTAAATGTGGTCTCCAAAACTGTACACGATACTCGAGGTGTGGCCTAACCAAGCAGTTGTACAGTGGAAGGATCACTTCCACCTTTCTGAAGGCAATCACCCTGGCAATGCATCCCAGCATCCTATCTTCCCTTGCCTCTGCCCTCCTACAGGTCTCTGAGTTGTTCATTTTGACATCTACCACTACCCCCAGGTCCCTCTCACCCTCCGTGACTTGAATCATGTCTCCTCCCAGGGTATACCCCTGGCCTGGATTTCTGACTCCCAGGTGCAGAACCTTGCATTTCCCCACACTGAATCTTAGTCTCCATTTTCCAGACCACCTTTCCAGAGCCTCCAGGTCCTCCTGCAAGGCCACCCTCCCCACCTCCCCATCCACCACTGCACCCAGCTTTGAGTCATCTGCAAAGAGACTCATCTCACTCCTGATCCCCCTCCTGATGTCTGAGATATAGGCATTGAACAGGAGTGGCCCCAGCACTGACCCCTGGGGAACCCCACTAGTAACCCACCTTGGGGATGAGGCTAACCCTCCAACCACCACCCTCTGAGTATGCTCAGACAGCCAATTTCCTATCCATCTTAACAACTGTCTCCCTACCCCCATTTTCTTCAGCTTAGCCAGCAGGCCACTGTGGGGTACCGAATCAAACGCCTTGCTAAAGTCCAGAAAAAGGATGTCCACTGGCCTACCATGGTCCAGGTCCCTCGTCACCCAGTCATAGAACTCAACAAGGTTTGTCTGGCATGATCTTCCCATGACAAAGCCATGCTGCCTATCGTCCAAGTACCCAGTTTGCTCCAGTAACCCCCCTAGCCTTTCCTTGACAATACCCTCCATCACTTTGCTGACCACCGATGTCAGGCTAACGGGCCTGTAATTTCCTGCCTCCTCTCTTGATCCTGTCTTGTGGATCGACATGACATGGGCTACCCTCCAGTCTTGGGGCACCCACCCAGTCCTCAGACAGATGTTGAAAAGCTCTGCTAGAGGGACTGCCAGGACATCCGCCAGTTCCCTCAGCACCCTGGGATGTATCTGATCTGGCCCAGGTGCTTTCTCCACCCGAAGGGACCTAAGAACTTCCCTTACTCTCTCTACTGGGATTTCAGCCTCCACGTCCTCCCCCTTTTCACCCTGCACTGCTGGGCCCCCACCTGTCTGCGGTGGCCACTCCCTTTCCCCAGACCCATCAGGGCCCCTGGTCTCTACCAGTCCCACCCCTTGCTTCGGTTTACATATTCTTTAAAAATAAAGAAATTGGAAAGTAAAATGAGCTGCATGAACACTGTGAGGACTACCTCAAAGGTTTTTGTTTTGTAGATGATTTCATAGCTCACTATCCCAGTGAGGACTTTTACGACTCACATAAATGTAGAAATACAAGCACACAGGAAATACTAAATTGTGTGTGTGTGTGTGTGTATACACATGCTGTGACATCATTAATGGAATATTTTATTTTCCTACAAAAAAATTTATTTGGCATTAGCTAGTCTCAAATTTCATAACATTTCACCCATAATAAATGTTAGGGTATTCCATTCCTTATTTTTTGAATTTCACACACCCACATCCACCTTGAGGCAAAATGTTGAGTTTTCAGGTATGTCGGGGTGGGGGGCAGTCAGCAATTACACCAGCAGAGTAACCAACAATTAAAATTTAAGCAACACTAATACATACACATAAATGGTCAGAAGTTATGTTTTCATAGAAAATGTTGACACAAAAAGACCCAGCAACTCATCCAGTCAGCTGTTCTATGCCTAGCTTATGGACTGATCCCCTGTTAGTCCCCATGTTCTCCCCTCCCCCAACTGTACCCCACCACACTTCTCCCATATGCCCATCTCATCCACTCTTAAACCCTTCACCTGTCTCAGCACGTATACCCTAATCTGGAAATTTATTCCCTTTTGCCACTACCCTTTTGGTAAAAAAGTACTTTGTGACACCGTTTTTTAACACTCCACCCCTAACTACAAGTTTCTTGAAGTTACATCTAGTAGAAAAGTATTACTACTTATTATAAACAAGTCACTACCGTCTACTCTGTTGATTCTGCAGAGGAAATTAAATGTGCAGCCTTGTGCCTTACCACACCCCTAGCTGTGCATTAGAACTGTCTAATGCACACCCTGTCATGTCTTATTGCTTACTTGGATCACCCTTTCAGTATTTCTAGGTCCTCCTGTCCCTTATCCCCTCTTTGGTAGTTACCCTGCCACAGGGTTTAGTGTCATCTGCAAAAATACAGATTCTACCATTGATTCCCTCTCCTATGTCACAACTGAACACATAAAACAGTACTGAGCGCATCACTGATCCCTGTGGCACCCCTCTAGTGACCTCACTGACCGTTTAAGCATTCCCCATTTGCTGCCAACATCTGGGCTTTTTCTCCCAACCAATTTGCTGTCCACCTACAGTAGTTAGCTTTGCACCAGCCTTTAGGTCCCCCCATCTTCTTAACAAAATTTCTGTGGGGAACTGACCAAACCCAACTATAAACCCTCATAAAATCAAAGCTGAATGTCTTACCAGAGTGTAGGTGCAGCACATCAACCAGCTGACCCTTATCCACAGCTCCCATTACAACACTGAAGAATTCTGTCAGGTTGGTCTAATATTACCTTCACTTCACAAAGCCATGCTGTCTCTTATCTTAAATCTATGTGCATCTAGAAAGTCCTCCAATTGCTCCTTAATGATAGCCTCCACAAGTTTCCCCACTGTAGCGGTCAAGATAACCATCCTTTAGTATCCTGGATCCCCCGCCTTGGGCAGTGGGACAACATCCACCCTGCTCCAGTCCACTGGGACTATCCCAGTCTCCAGGGAGCAGTTGACCAAGTCCATCAGAGGCCCTGCAAGTTCTTGCCCCAACTCCCCAGTTTATCAAAAACGATTCACTAAGACACTAATCCTCCTTGAGCACCCATAGACCTTTAGTACTTTTCTTCTAGCACCTGGTCCCAATTACAATGTTCTCTTTTCTCCTCTGATAGCCTACACTCCACAGTCAGGAAGTGGACCCACTACCTCTATGGTAAAGACTGAGCAAAAATACTCATTGAGGATATTAGTCTTCTTCCCATCATCCTCTACCAAGTACTATAATATCCTGATTTTAACCTTACTATACCTTCTTTGGTTTTCCTCTTCTCCTTGATGCATCTAAAGAAGGCCTTGTCATTTTCATTTACTTCCTTGCTTATCCTCAGTTCTTTCTCTGTTTTTTCCCTCATGATTCTCATTTCATTTATTTATTAGGAGACACCTTTCAGCAGATATTGCCCATCTCCAGAGGTTCAGTGTACTAACATATACTTCCACTCGAGTGATTTACTGTATGTAGCTATTCTCAGATGATCAAATTTAAATTAACCGAGGCGAGTCAAGTATACAAGATCAAAGGGTAATTCATTCAAGTATTCACTGGCCCTAGAGTGAAAGGAGCATTGTCACAGTGAGGTTTTACAAAAAAGTTTCACCAGAATGCACTTATTCATACTTCTAGTATTGTACTGCTTATCTACAAACTGAAAATAATTTGTTATACTTATGCGAGTGTTGCTCAGTAAAGCCTCTTTACTTAATAAACAGAACAAACAAAATGGGAAGGGGCTCAGCCACATAAAAGCAACAGTTGCACTGGGTTGGGGAGGTAGACACAAGTCCCTTGACAGTTAGGGTTTCTACCTGCTGGTTTTCGATTTATGACAGTGAGTGTGACATGTACTGTATGTTTCTCTAGCTGGCAGCCAAGCAGGCAGCCACGGCAAGTCTCCACTAACCATGCTGCCACAACAGGCAAGTGCACTCATTTGGTGTTGGTGTCAGTGTAGCAGGACACTGAGCGAGGAGAGTGGAGCAGAGGAGTCAGTGCAAGGTGCAGTATTTAAACCTGACTTTAATTAAGTTGTTAATGTTAACTGACAAAGTGACAAGGCACCTGTGTGTAACTAGTGGCCGGTGGAGGAGGGGGAGACGTGGCATGACGTTTGAAACATAGGTAGGTGTGAATTAATATGCATAGTGGTGGCGGTGGTGGTGGTGGTGGTGGTAGCATGGGGGGGGGTGACAAATAGCCATTTATTTTTAATTCCCAAGGTTCCAACCCTATTTACAGTGGACAGAGTCCTGAAGGGACTCAAAAATCTGAAAGCGGACAAAGCTATGGGGCCAGATGGGGTACTTTAAAGGGGACTGAGGGAGCTCAGGGAAGTACTGGCTGCACCTCTGACAGTCCTTTTTAACAACTCACTGGAAACCGGAGAGGTTCCAGAGGATTGGAGGAGGGCAGTTGTAGTCCCATTATGCAGAAATGGTAGCATGGAACAGGTTACCAATTATAGGCCAGTCAGCCTGACATCGGTGGTGGGAAAGTGATTATCTTGAATCCAGCAGGCTACAAGACCCAAGGCAACATGGATTCATGGGGTGGTGGGCAGGGAGGGATAGGGTTACGTCAGACAAATCTGAGGGTTTCTTTCACTGGGTGACCAAAGAGATAGATCAGGGTAGCAGGGTGGAAACATAGAAACATGACATGTAGAAAAAGACCAGAGGTCCATCCAGGAACAAAATGTGGCTTGGGGGGGCTGCCCTTTAATAAGGCTACATACACTTAAAGGTGTGCTCTTAAAATGTTTTATTCTTTTCCCTACGTTTTGATCCTTCTTGGATCTTGTTCATGGAGTATCTTTTTCTTTTATGTATAAATACAGTTTCTGTTGATACATAAATATACATTTAAATTGCATTTTATGATTTCATCATTTTCATTAACATTCTTTGATGTATAAAAGTTTTATATATTCCGATGTAAAACATGCTACATAAGTTTTTGCAAGGCCAGCCTTCATACATATTCACTCTTCAAGTATAAGGCTATTGACCCTTCGACACCTCTCTATCTCTGAAATGACAATATAGAGCCATTTTCAGTGTTTAGTAATCACCTTCATTGCAGTCACGTGCTCAAACATTTTTACTGCTGCCTCAATTCAGGCTTGACCCCCTTCCTAAACTGATTTAGTGCCATACCTCATGGTTTAAGCAAATATGTTCACATATAATTTACTGGATTTTCTACTTGACTTGTGATTATTCTGAAAAACACAATGTTAGCCTCATTTTAGTGTGCTGCTCGTTTTACATCAATTTTACATCCATATTCATGCTCCAGTATTTATCTTTTACTCAGGTGTCTTACCTTTCACATTGTCCTGCTATGTTTGGAGAGATAATTCTACTTGTGGCGTTCTGAGTAATGGACAAGTGGCTACATGCACATCTAAAATCTGTTTCCTCTTGGATCCATTTTGAAATGCTCTGTGGACCGACGTAATGACGTCATGCCCATGCCATTGTGCATGCGTGAACTCCACCCCACAAGAGCAGAACCGGCCACTGCACAGAAATGCAGTCAGTGCTTTTCAAAATGGACCCTGTTGAGCACATGATGAAGCAACTTGGGCTTACAAATGCATTTTTATGTTTGGTTGCATGCATGTGCAAGAAACATAGTGCCACCATACTAGTTTTCGTAGGTGTGCCTCCCCCTTTCCAATGCCCTGCTCTTTTTTGCAGGCATGGCTGCACCACACCAATGAATGTCCGAGCTGTCTATGACAGCCGTTCAGATGCAGTGGCATACAGTTCTGAGAAAAACACCATTACGATCAGTGGTGGTAACATGTAGGCAATTTGCCTATTGCCATCGGCAGTGACACATCAGCACTGCATCTGAACTGTCATAGACAGTTTGTCCCCCCCCATGAACACCTACATAGCATGCTGGGAGCTCACCACAGTGTGCTCATGTGCTCCCCTCCACCCCCGCACACTGTATGACTGACTGGGGTGCCCAATCCCCCATTGGCTCCACTGCCCCCCCAGAGCAAATTTCCTAGTGCCACACTGGAAGCCCACCCCAGCATGGCAAATGTCCCATGTGCTGTACATGCTGGAAGCCCACCCCAGCATGCTCATGCACTCTCCTCTACCCCCGCACACTGTGTGACCGATGAGGGTGCCCAATCCCCGTCAGCTCCACTGCCCCCCCAAAGCAAACTTCCTGCTGCAACGCTGGGAGCCCACCACAGTGTGGCCAAAGTCTGTGGCTCACAGGAGTGCCCAATCCCCCATTGGCTACACTGCCCTGCCCCAACAAACTTGCAGGTGCCACACTGGGAGCCCACGTCATCTTAAAAAAAAAAACTAGAACAAAGAAACGGCCCTCGGTGACTCTTGCCCCTCAACCCAACCCATGCCCACCCTCTGTGTACCCCACCTCACCACCCCCCCCACTCCATACTTACCTCCGGAGGCCAGCACAACAATCTTCAGTAGACCGGGAACACGTCTGCACTCTTCGAAGCCAACCGCAAACTGAAGAAATGCCAGTAAGCTGTATAATGACATAAATGGATTTTTTTCAACTTTGGTGCATATTTCGGCCATTTTGGGGAATTGTTTCACTAAATTTTCAACATGGGGTTCTCGGGAACCCACCTCATGAACTCAGCTACTATTATTTTGTTATTCAGTCCCAAAAGGTGATTTCGCGGTCACTGCGTGGAACCACCTTTTGGGACTGAGTAACAAAATGACAGTGCCACAGTTCATGAGGTAGGCCCCCCAAAACCCTATGTTGAAAATTTGGAGAAAAAATTCCCAAAAATGACTGTTTTACAAGTGTGCGTTGCGCAGTTCCTACGCACACTTGTAACTTTGAGAATGTTTACTATTTTCACTCCAGATTTTACAACATTGCCATTTTACCATACCTCCTTATGAGCAGTATAGCTGTCATTTTTCACATCTTGCCCAAAATGTGTTTTCATGCATATAGCGCACAATGGCGCAGTTGGTGTGCGAAATCAATGTTTGGGGCAGATTAAAAAATCACAGTGACACTGTTCATGAGCAGAGGTCTTAAAATGGCTAAGGTGAAAATTTGATGACAAAAGTCCATAAAATGACCGTGTTATGAGCGTGCATTGCTCAGTTTCCACGCACCCTCGTATGTTCACGAATTTGTAATATTTTCAGTCCAGATTTTCAACACTGGTATTTTTCACACCTCCTTATGAACAGTACAGCTGTCATTTTTCACACCCTGGCCAAAATGTGTTTTCGCACTTCCAGTGCAGAAATGCATGATCGCTGTGGAAAATCAGTGTTCGGGACAGATTAAGAAAATCACAGTGACGCTGTTCATGAGCAGAGGTCCTAAAATGCCTGTGTTGACAATCTGCTGTAAAAAATCCCCAAACTAATTACATTATGGGTGTGTGTTGCACAGTTTCTATGCACACTGGTGAATTCACCAGTTTTTTTATATTTTCACTCCAGATTTTCAACATTGGCATTTTTTACACCTCCTCATGAACAGCACAGCTGTCATTTTTCACATTCTGTTAGAAATGTGTTTTTGCACCTGTGGTGTCAAATGGCGTAGTCGCTGTGCAAAATCAGCGTTTGGCTAATGAACTGATATTGCCACTGTTTATGAGGTGGGGGTCACAGAAAACCCATGTTGAAAATTTGGAGTGAAAATACCAATGAATGCCTGCGGCGTTAGAGTTTACAACCATAACGCCCCACCCTGTAGAGACTGACAGGCATCAGGGGTGGGACTTGGAATTGTTGCCTGTAATGCTCATGCCATTCCCCGCCCACCTACACCCTGCAGCCAGTGACAGGCATCAAGGTGTGCCTTGGACCTGGCCCCAACGTTCACCCCATTCTCCTATACTGCACCCATCTCACCATATTTCTTTATGGAATGGGGTGAGTGTAAGGCCCAAAGACCCCAAGGCACACCGTGACACTTGTCTTTCCCATACATTTTGATCCTTCTTGGATCTTGTTCATGAGGTATCTTTTTCTTTTATGTATAAATACAGTTTCTGTTGATACATAAATATAAATTTAAATAGCATTTTATGATTTCATCATTTTCATTAACATTCTTTGGTGTCTAATATTTCTATATATTCAGATGTAAAACATACCACATAAGTTTTTGCAAGACCAGCCTTTATTCAAATTCACTCTTTAAGTATAAGGCCATTGACCCTTCGTCACCACTCTATCTCTGAAATGACAATATAGAGCCATTTTCAGTGTTTAGTAATCACCTTCATTGCAGTCATGTGCTCAGATATTTTTACTGCTGCCTCAGTGCAGGTTTGATCCTCTTACTAAACTGATTTGGTGCTAAAACTCATGGTTTAAGCAGATGTTTTCACATATAATTTAGTGGATTTTCCACCTGACTTGTGATTATTCTGAAAAATACAATGTTAACCTTGTTTTGGTGTGCCACTCATTTTACATCAATAGTTATGCTCTGGTGTTTATCTTTTACTCCGGTTGAGTTCTGAGTAATGGATAAGCAGTTACATGTGCATCTAAAATCTGTTTCCTCTTGGATCCATTTTGAAATGATCCGCGGGCCGATGTAATGACATCACGCCCATGCCGTCGCGCATGCACGAACTCTGTCCCACAAAAGCAAAACCGGCCACTGCACAGAAATGCAGTCAGTGCTTTTCAAAATGGACCCAGCTGAGCACATGATGAAGCAACTTGGGCTTACAAACACATTTTTTACTTTTTTACTTGTTTACCCATTTTAGTTACATTGTTTTGCTTATTGTCACCAGTTTGAATATACTGTCCAGGTTTTATTCATTTAGTCCCATCCAGCATTGTCAGTCATCTAATACCAATTAAGTGCAGACATGTCAGTTCATTTCAATATTCTTACCAATAGGTCTATCAATTGTATGCATATAAAATATTCATCTCATTTCTGTACAGATCAATTTGTGACTAAAGTTATCCCCTCTCTCAGGGGGTTCAACTTGCTCAAGTCTCAAGACTATCTTCTATATGCATACATTTGATAGATCTATCGGTATGAATATTGAAACGAACTGGCATGTCTGCACTTAGTCAGTATTAGATGACTGACAATGCTGGATAGGGCTAAATGAATTTTGGTCAAGTATAACAAAGTAAACAAGAAATTGATCTTTAATAACCACAAATAATTGGATTCATAAAAGCATTTTCAACAATTTGAGGTATAATGGATATATATATGTACTCATAAAGCCTCAATAACAATTGAAAAAGGATGTTTATTACAATCCTAAAAAAGGTAAAGGTCACTGTAAGCTTGACCTCCCATCATCGACTCCAACACCCCTCCAGAAATGTTTGGTTTGAATAGGTGAATATGGACAATATATTCCTACTGGTGACAATAAGCAGCAGAATGTAACTAAAATGGGTAAACATGTAAAAAAAGTTAAAAATGTATTTGTAAGCCCAAGTTGCTTCATCATGTGCTCAACAGGGTCAGTTTTGAAAAGAACTGACTGCATTTCTGTGCAGTGGCTGGTTCTGCTGTCATGGGGCGGAGTTCGTGTATGTGCGACGGCATGGGCGTGACATCATTACGATGGCCCGTGGTGCATTTCAAAACTGATCTATTAGGAAACAGATTTTAGATGTGCATGTAGCCACTCGTCCATTACTTAGAATGCCATAAGTAGAATTATCTCTCCAAACATAGCAGAACAGTGTGAAAGGTAAGACACCTGAGTAAAAGATAAACACTGGAGCATGAATATGGATGTAAAATTGCTGTAAAACGAGCAGCACACTAAAATGAGGTTAACATTGTGTTTTTCAGAATAATCACAAGTCAAGTGGAAAATCCAGTAAATTATTTGTGAAAATATCTGCTTAAACCAATAGGTATGGCACTAAATCAGTTTAGTAAGGGGGTCAAGCCTGAATTGAGGCAGCGTTAAATATATCTGAGCACATGGCTGCAATGAAGGTGATTACTAAACACTGAAAATGGCTCTATATTGTCATTTCAGAGATAGGTGACGAAGGGTCAATAGCCTTATACTTGAAGAGTGAATGTGTATAAAGGCTGGCCTTGCAAAAACTTATGTGGTATGTTTTACATCTGAATATATATAAAAATATTAGACACCAAAGAATGTTAATGAACATGATGAAATCATAAAATGCAATTTAAATGTATATTTATGTATCAACAGAAACTGTATTTATACATAAAAGAAAAAGATACCCTGTGAACAAGATCCAAGAAGGATCAAAATGTAGGGAAAAGAATAACAAATTTTAAGAGCACACCTTTAAATGTATGTCATTTTATTAAAGGCCCCCCATGTTCTGTTCCTGTATTTGGATCCTCAGGGTAGGGGCTAAAGAAACTCAGAAGAGATACTCCATTTCCCACCTCAAACTATATTTGCAGAGGTCCATCCAGTCTGCCCATACTCCCTATAGTCCCTGGAACCTTCCCTGGAACCTATTGTTCCTCCAGGGTACTAATCCTCCTCCTTCTATTCCCATTCTCCACCCTGGGTGACCACTCTTCCCTTCATTCTACTCCATGCCTGCTTGAATCCCTTAACTGTATTTGCACCCACCACCTCAGCTGACAGACTGTTCCAAGGTTCCACCACCTTTTCCATAAAGAAGTACTTTCTCATGTCCCTTGCTCATGACCACGTGACCTCAAATTGGTATTCAGGGTAAATAAGTCCCCGCAGTTGACATTGTTAACTCCTTTAAGGAACTTGAAGGTCTCTGTCATATCTCTCTTCTCGCTTTTAGTTTCCAGTGAGTACATATTTAGTGCCTTGAGGTGCTCCTCATAGGATCTGCCCTGCTGGCCCCGAATCATTTTTGTTACTCAGGGCAACATTGTTTCCAATCTATCCCTGTCCTTTCTGAGGTGAGGGCACAAGAACTGGATGCAGTACTCTAGGTGAGGCATCACCAGGGATCTGTACAGGGAAAGTATTCCCTCTTTTCTTCAGCTATCAGTATCCCTCCCGATACATCCCAGCATTCTGTTAGCCCTGCTGTTGGTCTTGTTGCACTGGCTCATTTGTTTAAGGGAGCTACTGATGATAACTCCTAGATCCCATTCCTCTTCTGTAGTGCTAAGTCTCACCCTACCCATCCAGTACTCAGTCTTGGGGTTCCTTTTCCCTAGGTGCATTATCTTCCACTTTTTGGTGTTGAATTTTAACTGACAGATCTTTGACCACCCCTTTAGTTTTTGTAGGTCCCTCTAAATATCCCTTTTTCCCTCTTCACTATCCACCCTCCCACATAGTTTTGCGTCATCTGCAAAGAGACACAGGCTGCCCTGGATTCCCTCACCAAGGTCACTAATGAACATGTTGAAGAGAACCGGACCTAGGACCAGTGTTGGGTAGTAACTAGTTCCTTGTAACTAGTAACTGTAATCTGATTACATTTCTAGGTAACTAGTAATAGTAATTGATTACTTTTAAAATAAAGTAATAAGTAACTGTAATGACATTACTTTTCCCTGAAAGTAACTAGTTACTGTAATATAAATAGTAATATACATAGAATAACAGAAGGGCATCCATCTGTTATGATTGCTGTAATCCATCAAGGGGTTCCTGCGACTTCATAAACCTCAAGAGTGAAGCTCAAGAGGTTTATGACATCACATAAATCTGGAGATTGTACAGGTATCTTTTGATATTCAGGTTTCAGTGTAAACAAAGGCTGCTCAACTGACTGCATGCTTTATTTATTGCATCTTCAGGCTAAAAAAAACTGCCTTCTGACAAGAACTGCCTGAGTACTCAGCATCTTCACCTTGCACATTGAATATTCCCTCTTCTACCACCCCCTTTCTTCTTAACAATGCCTACTGGTCTTCTCTTAACCTCTGCTTCCAACCCTTTCCCTTGGCAGTTTCTGTACTTCCCATGCCTCCTGACGCCCAATCAGAAAAGTGTAGTCTGGGGCCAAACCTCCCATGGTGCCATCCCCGTCCCCTGCTAACACACCCTCTTTTCTTTCCAGCTACCTCTGCCCTCAACTCACTCCTCCCACTCCATCTCCTGGGTCTTGTCTTCCTGCACATCTCATATCCTCACCTCTTGCGCTCCCTGCTTTTCCCAGCTACCTCTACCATTACCTTACCTCTCCTCCTCCTCCTCCTCTTGGACAATGCCCTCCTGGGCAGCCACAAATCCCCACTTCTTGCACTTAGTAACACTGTTGGAGTCTGCCTAGCAATTGTCCTGCTACGAAGCTCACTGTCAGTTCCATGCACTAATTGTATTGTACGTACTGCCTGATATCTGTAACATAGTATTGTATATATCCATTGTATTTTATGATGCGTATTGTACTCTTTGACTTGGAACGTTTGTAAAGGAGCCTCTCAGCTCAAAGGTTGTAATCCAAATCCGAAATAAATAAAAATTTTAAAAAAAGTTGCCTACCATGTTTTGCCTTTTTTCATAATAAAAAATGTAGGTTACATTTCATGGCTATGAGGTGCCATTTTTTTTTGCAGCCTTGCTAATATCCAGGTTTGAGTACTCCAGTGTCTCAGTATTATGAGCTGCCAGAGGTATGGGGTGGTGTAAACCCGTGACACAACAACTGAAGCAAAAACATGCAAAAACATGCAGCCTTGTAACATTTAGCCTAGGAATTTTGACCTAATACTGGTTTGCCCTATGAGATCTTTGCTCTAACACAGTGGCTACGACTACAAAGTAGCCTCATTTATCACACCACTGCTCTCTACATGTTTACAGTCTTTCTTACCTTTGGGTGTGGGGGTTGTTTTTGCCAGTTGCCTCATTACAGAAAATGCTGTTAGGCTGAATGGCACTGGTGAGGTGTCCTTGTACCAATTGTCGCAGATCCGGTGTAAATCACTGGCCCCTCCAGCTTGAAAATGTCTTTAATCTGTAGAAAATGAAAATGAGTGTGCACATAGCTTTCACCTTTCAGTCTTCTTACTAGGTCCTGTTAATTATAGCTCACTTAAGGACTCCTCAGCCTATTCATTTCTGCTCTGCCTTTTCATACCTATCATCACCTTTTCATTTTCCAGATTCTATTCTTACCTTAACTATTATCACTTTATAATAACTGGCTAGCTGTTTTTCCCTAAGGGATACCAGGTTATAATTTGCCACTATAACCCGCGGGTTATAACAGCGAACGTGCACCGGCTCTTCCTTAGTCAACACATGCACCAGCCGCAGCTCTTCTCTCCCTCTCTGCTTTTCTGTAGCGCCACGTCTGCACACTTCACTGTGACTGGCACTCGGCGGTGTTAACTTTAAAAAAAGTAAATAACTGGTCTATGTCTACTACTTTGTCTAAGCTGTAAAAAACAAAGGAAAAAAAGGGAGAAACAAATGTTTCAGCAGCGAAGCTCTGACAGAGGACTGCGCTGAAACCCTGGGATGGCAGCTGCATGGGGATGTGGCTTTATTTTATATAATCGATGTGGCAAAAAACACTCCGCAGCAATTATATAAAATAAAACATGGGGCGGTGTGTTTATCTTGAGATTTTACACACACCCTCGGTGTTACATGCTTAAATAAACCCCTCGAGCTTTGCTCACGGGATTTATGTGGCATCCAACACCTCAGGTGTGTGAAAAATCTCATTAAACACACCATCCCGTGTATTATTCTATATTTCTCCTACAGTCTCCCCCTTTTTTCTTTCCTCACATATATTTCTCTTATTTCCCTGACCTGCTTTTTTTCTCTTTTAAATAATGCCTGAAGAAGACATGCGGTAGAAAGATCGATTTTAACTCAGTTTTCTATTTTCAGCATGCATTTAATGTTACCATTTTGTTCTATATCTGTAACATGTGCTGTGCCAATAAAAGTCATAAAACTTAATTTTATTTGTCGGTTTATTATTAAATATATCATTTTGCAACATTTGATATATAAATTATACTACTTATGCTCTGCTACATGGTGCAGCTAAGAATCGCTATAGGAATTGATGAAATTTGCTTGAAGGGACAACAGATTAGCCAGTTGATGTACAATTTATAGATAGCTTGCTACACCCATGCATGTCGCCAGTCATGACCCTCTACAGCAGCCATTGCGAACCCTGAGGGAATTGGGCCAGAATAGTTGTTGCAGGGAAAAAGGCAAGTAGTCCATCTGCAGGCAGGGCTCAGGGCCTATTTCCATCAACACCACATGTGCCAAACTGCCACAGCATGCTGCTTGATAGTTCATCCGCCCATCTACCAGGTCTATCACCATCACCCACCCCATCTCACAGAAAATCCTCATGGAAGGGGTGCATACCGGAGTGTAACAAGTGTTTTGTATTGTTTGATCATTTGATTGTAAGTGACGCTGACTTCAGTTGTGGCATACTAACAGTGGCAGACTTAGTTATAATTATAACTGTGTCTCAGTGGCAGTGGCAAGTCAAGGTTCAGCTGTGGGAAAGAGTGTTTAAATTTTGGGAGGGTAAGCAGGTGTGTGCTGTTGGAATTTATTGTATGTGATGTGGGGTGGATCTGTGGCTAGCAATGGCAAAGATAGGATTCAGGCTGCTGTGGGGAAATGAGAAAAGATCACCATGCAAGGAAGGGCAGTAGATCTGTAGGGTGCATGTTTGTAAGTGTAGGGGGAGCTATGTGAGGGTGAGATTTTATTATAGAAATTTAAAGGGGTAGTTGTGACTCTTGCAGTCAGGAGGAGAATACAGGAGAATACAGGCTAGAAGTGGGAAAGATTGCCAAGTGCAGAAGATGCAGCAGGGTGAGTGTGACATTCGGGTAAGAGTGGGATGTAAAGGGGTGGTTGTGGCTGGCATTGTCAGGATATACAGCTGTATGGGAAAGATTCTCAAGGGTACTGGGTAGTAGATGCAGAGTGTGTGTGTGTGTGTGTGTGTGTGTGTGTGTGTGTGTGTGTGTGTGTGTGTTGGAGGGTGAGTGTGGGTGTTATGGGAATGAAAAGGTCACGCGTAAGCAATGGTTGTAAGCCAGGATTCAGCTGTGGGGGGAAAAAATTGCTGAGGGCAGCAGTAAATGCAGTGTGTGTGTGTTTTTTTTGTTTAATAGAGCTCTTATAGTATTTATGGAAATGTAAAGGGACTGTTGTGGCTAGCAACGTCAGATGGGTACTGTGTTATAAATTAACATATTAACTGTCTTTAGAATCTGTTATATTACTTTTATACACTTCTTGGGGTTTCATGAGCACATAGCTATGTTCAATGAGTAAAGACAGCCATGTTATCAAAAATAATATAAAGCAATATGCATTACAGTTACAGCCACTAATGACTTTTTATATAAAAGTAATAAGTAACTGTAACTAATTGCATTTAATTGAAAGTATTGTAACTAGTAACTGTATCTGATTACTTTTTAAAAGTAACTTACCCAACATTGCCTAATATTGATTCCTGTGGAGCCCTGCTCATAACCTCTCTTTCCTCAAGTTTAACCCCATTGACCACCACCCTCTTCTGCCTCCCTTCTAGCCAACTACCCACCCAGTTCACTATGGTTTTAGTTTCACCCAGGTCTTCCATCTTTTTGGCCAACCTTTTGTGCCGTACAAAATCGAAAGCCTTACTGAAGTCAAAGTACAGAAGAGCCACAGCATAGCCCTTGTTTACTTCCTTGGTCACCCAGTCAAAGAAAAAAATCAGGTTAGTCTGACAAGACCTTCATACCATGAAACCATGTTGTTTACTGTCCTGGAGCCCATTGCTCTCTAAGTAGTCCATGAGGTCCTCTTTGATTAGTGATTCCATCAATTCCCCCACAATGGAGGTCATAATGACAGGCCTGTAGTTCCCTGGTTGCTCCCTATCCTGCACTTATGAAGTGGTACAACGTCTGTCATTCTCCAGTCCCTTGGAAATTACCTGGACCTAAGTGAGCTGTTCAATAGCCAGTCAGTGGTTCAACCAGTTCTACTGCTAAGTCTCTAAGTATCCTCAGGTGCAACCCATCTGGTCCTGGGGCATTATCTATCTTAACGGCTGCCAGCGCTTTCAGGACCCTCTTGCTAGTAAGTATTGGATGTCTCATTTCCGGGACTTCCTTAGCAGCTGCTTTGATACTGCTTTCTGTCATGGACCCGCAGTCCTCCTCAGTGAACATTGAGCAAAAGTAGTCATTCAGGATGGCGACCTTTTGCTCATCTTCCTCTATCACCCTACCCCTATCAACTAACCATGCAATGCCCCCACTTTTCCTTTTTTCACTGATATATCTAAAAAACTGTTTTTCTCTGTTCTTGTCCCCCTCCACAATACGCAGCTCTGTGTGTGCTTTCACCTCTCTGACAGCCTTCTTTTCCTCCCTGTTTTTCTGTAGATAATCCTCTCATTCTGCCTCCCCCTGCTCTTCCTTGAATTTCTAGAAGGCCTTCTTTTTGGCCCAAACCGTTTCCCTGACCCTAGCTGAGAACTGTTGTGGTCTCTCAAACCTGTTTTTTGTATAGATACTGTTCTTATGCTTGCCTTGAGGTTGGCTCCCTTTAGTGCCCCCCATCTGGCCTCCACCCCTACTAATTTACCTATCAAAGTCCGCCCTTCTAAAGTCAAGGACTTTGGTTCTTGATTCTGGGCTGCCGGCCCCCAAGGGCCAATTTAAACCACATGAAGTTGTGGTCACTGTTCCCTAGCAGCTCTTCTACTCCCACAGTACTCTCTGTCTCTGAGCTGGTCAGCACCACATCAAGGACTGTGTTCTGCCTGGTAGGTTCCTTAACAAACTGCACCCGTAGACAGTCTTGGAAGGTGTCCAGTAATGTCTGTCTCCTGGAACGCTTGGCCACTTGGACCCCTAACTGATGTGGCAATGGCCTACTTAGATTTCAGTAAGGCTTTCAAAAGCATTCCATGTAGGAGGCTCATAAGGAAATTGAGCAGCTTAGGGGTGGGTGCAAAGGTGGTAAACTGGTAACAAACTGGTTACTTGATAAGTGACAGAGGATTGTGATAAATGAAGATTTGTCTGAGGAAGAAAGGGTGACCAAGGGGGTGGTTCAAGACTCAGTACCGGGACCAGTCCTGTGTCTTTATAATTGACCATGCAGATGAGTTGGAGGGGAAGGTCTGCCTCTTTGCAAATGACACCAACATCTGCAATAAGGTGGGCACTCCAGAGGGGGTGGAAAGAATGTGCAGAGACCTGAGAAAACTCGAAGGGTGCTGAAAAGCATGGCAGCTGGGTTTCAATGCAAAAAAAAGTGCAAAATCATGCATTTAGGGCACATAAACCCACAGGCAGAGTACAGTATGAGAGAAGAGTTATTGACAGTCACCAAACAGGAAAGAGACTTTATATCTTATGATCTCAAGGTGGTGAGGCAGTGCGACAAGGCAGTGGGTAGCACCAGTGTGATGTTGGAGTGCACAGGGTGGGGTATCACCACCAGAAGTCAGTAAACAGAAAGATGTCATTCTCAGGAAATGGAGGCAGTGCAGAATAGGGTGGCCAGCCTGCTAATTCAAAATGAAGTAGAATTCTGCATGCATGGAACCCAGCAAATAAAATGAAGGCACTGAGTATTAAAGTTTTATTGTGCACCACTTGGTGCCTTACAATAAATTTGGTCAAACTTTAAGCCTCACTGCTTTCATTTCATTTGCTGTGATCCATGAGTGCAGAACCCTACTTATTAAAACCCTGAACCTAAGAAACATAACCCCCCAATGAGTGAGGGTGGCAGAAATTGGGGGGGGGGGTAAGAAAAAAGAAATAAGTACACTTCTGTGCTTTCAAGCCTGATAAAACTGAGGAACATAGTTTCAGCACAATGTTGCTGTGCTTGGTCAGGTTGCCCCTCCCAGAACTGGCTATAGGGCTCTTCAATTCTGTTTGCTGCTGGTGACTGCAAAACCATGCAAAGTAGCAAAACAAAGAATACCTGGACCAGAACACCTTTGCATATATGTTAATAATTATAATATAAAGATAAAAACCACACCAAATTACTTCATGTGATCGGGCTGACGGGAATGTTAAGGGAGTTGGGTTACTCTTGAGTTATAAATAGTGCCCTGTACCAAAATGTAGTACATCTTACTATAGGTTGTTCGAAACGTTGTCTCCAAAATGGCTTCCTACAAACTATTCAACAACATGGTTTCCTCAGGAACTGAATGTCTTCCCTCTGGTATTTTTACATAATATGGGGGTGAAAGGAGGAGCTTGAGGAGGAATTTTTGAAAGGTTACTGGGTGGATTTAAGGAGGTTCTACCCCTGGATGATTAATTATATTATATTTCTACATATGCTAAAAAAAAACACTACCTGTTTAAGGTTTGATGATATTTGGTTTCATTTAACACAATTTTCCCTTCTGTAAAAATCATTGTTACCTGCTTATTAAAACAAAAAAACACTCCTAACTGTGTAAAGGAAGCAGAGTCACGTGACAGAGGCAGAGTATAAAAAGGCCCTCGAAGGGAACAGAAATGAATGGCAATCAGTTCTTGTTCAACCTTGAGAGAGAGCGAGAGCGAGAGAGAGAGAGAGAGAGAGAGAGAGGAGGTGAACACTCAGCTCTGTGTTCCCTCAGTTGATCATCAGAAGACCCCCTGTTGTGTTTGTAAGTATAATTGCATGACTTACATTAGCTGAAACCAATGTTGATTGTCTGCTCTTGAGCTGTAATTTGAAGAATTCTAAATACTGAATGGTCATGTAATTCTAGCCCCCTAGTGGAGAAACTCCATCCTGACAACTATCTTGACTACTGTGCCAGACCTGGTTTTTTTTATTTTATGTTAATAAAATGGCACACATTTGCACCTTGTACCATATAATTTGGCTGCTGCATTTTCCTTCTGCGCCCAGTTCTCACATGAGGTATTAACAGTGGGATCTGACAGGAATAGTCTAAGCACAAAAGATGACATTCCTGTGAGGGTACTAGCCATAGTACCAGGAGGACATTACGGCAAAGAAGCAGCTGCACTGGACAAAGGAGATTGTTGGGACAGGGCAACAGATCTCTTCTGTGATTAGTGGCATAGTCTCTAGAAGCATGCTGAGAAAGAGGCAAGATCAAAGGATAAAGATTCCCTGATGACACAGGCTGAGAATAGCCCTATCCCTAACTCTGATGACTAAGGGATGAAGAAGGCCACAGAAAGCATCATCAGTTTGTTGCATTGGCAAGCAATGAAGCAGGCTGAGAATGAGGCACACTGAATGAAAACAGTGAAGCTCCTGCAAGATGGTTGAGCAGGTGCACATCATAGTGTCTTGAGTGGGAATGAAGGGGTATCTAGCCTGAAGGATATCAGGCTCACTAAACATAGGCCTACAGATGAGATCCAAGCCTACCCATATGGAAAAGATTTATATTTTCTAATATCTGAAATGTGTTCTTGTATCCCCAAATATGTTTCAAACATACGTCAGATACATTCACACTTTTCAAATATATTTTGAGATATAGTCTATATATTTGCAGAATGATCCAAGAGGTATCATATTTGGAAAACATCTTTAATATATATATTTGAAACATATTTTTTGCTATACTATTTCAACATTCAAGTTTTTGTTCTTTCAATGTTGTGTCCTTGAATAAAATCAAAAATATGATCACAAGGTGGCAAGGATGTATATTTGTGCATATACAGTACATTATTGCAATTTCTACATATTTTGCATTTTAGGCAAACATATATTTTGAATCTTTCCAACGTATATATTCTGAGTTACTTACACCTTTTCATTTTTGGTTTCCCTTGTGAGATGCTAAATATATAAAAAACACAAAAATATATTCATAACATCATTTAAATTATACCCATATGGAAAAGAACTATATTATGTTTTGTTACTATGTAGACTATGGGCCGGATATTCAAACTGCGCCAGGCTGTGGCGCAAGCCTGGGTGCAGCTCAACTTTGTTGCGCACGGATGTGGCCAGGGCGATATTCAACAGAGCTGAGCTATGGCACAACTGCTTTGAATATCGCACCCTGGCTACCCCCACTGTGCATGGCACAGTGGCACTGCGCCAGCGCAAGTGGTCAGAGTGGAGCATTGAGATGCGGTGGCGCAAGTGCCATTGCGCCATGCACAGCACCTGCGATATTCAAAGGGGGACATGCAAATGGGGCCATAATATATGCAAGGTACAGGGGGCAATTTGCATCTGATTATGACCCCATTTGCATGCCATTAGCATGCAGGTGCACTGATCCACGACGACTTGCGCCTGGCGCCCTGCCAGGCAGCAGCCATCGGGGACTGACGCCCCCTGGAGCCCAATCACGGGACGTCCCGTAAGGGACAAAGAATGTCAGTTATTCTTGGTAGTCCAGTGGACCGCATGGAGCCCGATCGCGGGCAGCATTCATCCCCCCCCAGTCCAATATCCCTGGTGGTCCAGTGGACTGCAATGAGCCCTATTGTGGGCATCACTGAATCCCCCCCCAAGTCCGCTATCTCTGGTGGTCCAGTGGACCAGATGAAGCCCGATCACGGGCATCAGTCACTCCCCCAAGTCCGCTATCCCTGGTGATCTAGTGTACCTCCACCCTACCTGCCACTGGAGCCTCACTCACCTCAAGCTTCCCCGCTAAAGCGGGCGGTAGCACTACCCGCTTCGTTACTCCTTAAAGTCATTGCCGATTGATAGCTCAGAAATACCAGACAACATTGGTTCAGGGAGCTATGAGCATGCATGTTTATATTATACTAGTCAGTTCAGATATGTGAATGAATTCATTCATATATTCTGACCGGATTAGCCGGTATGGGCTGCATTCCCAGTGGCTCATGCTCTGAACCAATGGGCGGCAGCCCTACTGAGCTGTCAGTCGGTGGTCGGTGGGGTGGGGCAGCAGGCAGGTGGAGTGCTGCCACCTGCCAGCTGACGGGGGGAGCGGGGTGGTGGGGCTCAGTGGGCAGGTGGGGTGGGGGTACACTAGATCACTTGGGATAGCGGACTTGGGGGGGTGACTGATACCCGCGATCGGGCTCCATGTGGTCCACTGGACCACCAGGGATATTGGACTTGGGAGGAATTCATGATGCCCATGATCAGGGCATGGGGAGCACCACTAGGTGCGGCAGGAACAGGTGATGGCCACCCACAGGTGGCAGCTGCTGTGTTGTGCCCTACAATGCGGCAGCTCACCTGTGGGTGGCCATCACTTGTTCCTTTATTTTTAGGCATAACTTTGTGCAGGAGCAGGTAGGGGTTGTGCATGCATAACTCTGCACGGCCCGGGCTGAATATCAGGCTGTGCAGGTTATGCATGGGCACGCCCCCCTCACCTGTGCCTGCATACAGTACTGATGTGCCCCGGCGCATTGGGATTTGTGCGGCGCACTTTTCCCTTTTAAATATCACACCGGGGCGCATTAGTGGGTTGTGCATGGCACAACACCGTTGCGCCATGTGCAACCCTTTTGAATATCTGGGCCAATATCTAAATATGCCTAAATATATCATATATTTCAGATATCTGTGCATTTTTCTAGTTATATTTTAGGTATTTGCAGAATTCAAGATACTTGGCACTGATATACTAAATGTATATGTTTTGTTATACTATCAAACAAAATATTTTGTTGTACTTTTTCATGTTTTAATGGACTCTCTAATGAAAAATTATTATAGTTTTATGCAAGCATAATTCTACTCTGTAATTTCTACAATAAGTGCATGTTAGCAAACATGTATTTTCAATATCTTAGATATGTATTTTCTGAGATATATTTCATATACATTGAAATGGGTTTGGCCCGATATACATCTTGAAAATATCTGTAATATATGTATTATTTATCCTATTAATACATTTTAAATATATGTTTTACATAGCAAATAAATATGTTCTATAGTTTATAAATATGACTGGAATATATATTTTATATACCTTTACACTATATATAGACTACATTCTGTAAATATATACTGAATGCACTATTTCTACATATCTTCTTATAGTAAAATATGTATATGAGCAAAGAAGGCAGCTACAAAATGTACTATAACAGTGCTCACAATGTAAATGGAAACAGCAGTCACTGTAAAATTAGAGACACACAAACACATATAGACAGGATCAGGAACTCCAGAAGGCAATTCTTAGATTTCCCACCACAAAGTTTATTTGTACAAAAAATAAAATGTTGTAAAACCAAAGTCAAAAGTAGCAATAGTAAAAAAACAGACCTCCCCACAGGATTAACATTTTGTGCTGTTCTCTCTTTTTTCAAGAACAGTGTGAAATTTTGGTCCTGTGGGGAGGTCTGTTTTTTACTATTGCTACTTTTGGCTTTAGTTTGATAATTTTTTCTTTACTTTATAAAAAAAAAAACTTTGTGATGGTAAATCCAAGAAGTGCCTTTTGGAGCTCCTGGTCTGGTATGCGTGTGTGCCTAACTTCTACTGTGAGTAAAATATGTATCTTGTTTGCTTGCAAGATACAGTATGTGTAGAATATATGCAGAATATATATTTTTCTATATGTCAAATATATGTTTGCAAATGTCTGCTGTGGTACTGTGCATGTATTTGCATAACTAATTTGCATATCTCAAAAGTTCTGTTTATCCACCAAAATCACAGTAATTTCTATTTTTTAAATAGTTTTTAATTTACAGCATTAGCTTACAGACCAGAAGGAAAGGTAAAAAGTAAGAAACAAGTACACACAGGAACTTACCCCGACATAAAAGGGAACCAAATAGGGGTGGTATAAATACCAATTTCAGCCTCTCTAAATTGTGAGATCAAGAGATAAGTTTTATGTGTAAGTATAAATGAATAATCTATAAGTCTGTGGTAATGGTGCATCATTAAAAAATAATTCTACTATAAATATCTAAATGGTTACTAATAAAAGGAAGTCCAGCTGTATGGTTAAAGATATGTTACATCACGATTAATCTATTGTCTTTTTGTCTGGGTACTTTTAAGATATTTTTAGAATGCATATATTTAAAAAATATGTTTGATACATGTCAACTACATAAAAATGTATATCTATTAAATATTCAAGATATATAAAATATATATCATACACCTATAATAAATATATCATGTAAATATATTTATAACATGGGTTGGAAAAATGAGGCAACCCAATTGGTACAAGAGCATCACCTGACTATAGATTATATTTCCTATTTAATCCATGGTTGCCGTGAAGCTCCGTGTAGCATATCCCTGGGCACAGTTGAGACTTGTTAACTGGTCAAAAATGCAGCAGCAAGCACGGCAGACACTGAAATTGTGAGAGCAAGAGATGTTCTCCAGCGCTACCTCCTTCAATGTGATCCCTCGTCCCGGTAACATTCCCGATCAGACATGGGGCAGTCTCCTGTGCAGTCACAGTCTGGGTTCTAGGGGGAACATCGTAGCAGCAGGGCTGGGAAACTTCAGTGCCTCTCTCTCTTTGGTGTGTGTGTATTGGTCTCTCTTTGGTGTGCGTCTGTGTCTGCAAGGGGAGTGGCACATCTGGCAATACATCTTTGGGGGGTTATTCCCCACTGTGGGGGTAAGCAAGCAAGTGGCTGAGTAGGACAGAGAGAAAGAAAAAGAGAGCAAGAGACAGCAGGTCACTGCACTGTGGCAAAACTGATCAGGAGAGACTGACAATGAAGGGATATTGTACAGGGCCAGTAAACCAAGACTCTTTGCTTCACTGTGTTCACTGTGCCTCTTGATGACCCTGGTCCCCTGCCATGCTTCATGAAGCCAACAAGCCATGTGGAGAGAGACTGCCACAGGCAGCTCACCATGGCCCTCTTGCCACTGCTGCACTTGCTATGCAGCCCAAAGTGCCGGGGTGACAGTGGCTGGAGAGGGGCATGACATAACTTTACTGACCTCTCTCTCTCTCTCTCTCTGTCTCTGTTGTTGCTCACTCTGTCCATGTCCATGTCTCTGTCTGTCTCAGTGTCAGCAGGCTATGGTATACATTGGGTTCTGCAAGTGCAGTGCAGTGCCATTTATTTTCTAGTGTTGTCAAATATGCACTGAGAGAGAGAGAGAGAGCGTGTGCATCCTACTTTCAATGAATGCTGTGAGCAGCGACAGTGGCTGGGTCATAGAAAGAGGAAGAAAGAGAGCGAGAGACAGCAGCTCACCCCACTGTGGCAAAAGTGATCCAGAGAGCATGACAGCGAGTGGATAGGATATAGGCGAGTGAACAAGTTCAGCATGCTAAGCAACAGTTTACATTGTTAAGAATGCCAAGGGATGGTGTGGCTTCCTGCAGTGACAGTTTTTTATTTATTTATGTTTTTGGTGACCAGGTAGGCAAGCTGATCCAAAGGACCATTTTCAGTTGTGCCCCGGGCCATACAGTGGCAGACAATACAAGGTTGAAGCAATAGGCACAGGTTACATTACAGAAGGAGCAATATACATTGACTACTATAGCATGCAATCAACAGCAATGAAACATTACACATCAAATCTAGCACACAAGTTTCATAACAAATACAAGAGTGCATGCCTGGGTCTCGGACACATGGTTGATCACACATGGAGCGGTCACATCGTAGATCCACACATCACTTGATCAGTCAAAATGCATAGTGGAAACACCTTATGGTGATCCATGTGAACCCAGCAAGAGGCAAGTAGTGCTAACAGTTCCTGGATCAGTTCCAGTTAAGCAGTCTCTGAGCTGTTATTATGCATCTTATGAAAATCAAAGGTCACAAATCATTGTAGTACACTGTTCATGACATTTGTGTTCTTGTTAACCGAATGACATATCCATCTGTTGCTGGGGACTACTTTACAAGTGGCAGGATACAGTTAAACGTTTGTCATTGAAACAGGAGAAAAACCCGTTTGTATACGTTTTACACAAATCACTAATAACCCAAGTTATAAGCGAAATAACTTACTCTAGGTATAGTTATAGGCACTAAATCCATGCCTCAGGCACTATGAGGACACTTGGCCTGCCTCAGAACGCACCAGAGGCGTGGATTAAATGCCTATAACCCCATACCCTGTCATGGGTTATTGCTAATTTATGATGTATCTTAAATATATCTGTCACATATATTCTGCAAATAAATCAGATATTTCAAAATCAGCCAATCTGAGATACTTTGCATGTACTTCAGACATATGATCAAACATGTGTTTGAAATATACTTTTATAAATACATCTGAAATATATTTCTTTTCCATATGGATACTTCACAACATTTGAGAGGGTGGCCAGAGTATGCAAGTGGCAACGTGAACAGTGGACAAGCAAACTGGTGCCATATTTGACCAGGCCAGTCCAACTGGCCTATAGTAATCTGGACCCCACCTCGTGTGAAAACTATGACCAGATAAAAGAGGCTATCCTCCAGAGAAACAACGTATGTGGTGAGCCCTACCATCAACTATTGTAGGAAGTAAAAGTTCAACATCAGGATTCTCCCTGAGAGGTTTTCCTGAGGCTGAAGGAGTTGTGCTACAACCAAGTTTAACCAGAAGGAAAAACTATAAAACTGGTGCTGGAAATTTTCCTGTTGGAGCAGTTCCTACAGATCCTACCTGGGGAACTAGAAGTGTGGCTGAAAGAGTATCATCCAGAGACAGGTGAGAGAGCCATCACCCTGGCAGAGGGCTTTCAGTTGGCAAGGCAGATGACATCCAGAGGACCAGCCAGAACCAGCAGTCTGGTAAGGACATTTTTTCACCCTCAAGAAAGGAAATGGGGCAGACCAGAAATGGGCCATTATCAAGGAAGGGCTGTTGGCAACATCTAACAAGTGTGCCAAGATAAAGGGGGGAAAAAAACAGAGCCAAGACGCCCTGATGGTTTGATAGGGAGGTAGCCCAGGTGATAAAGAGCAAGAAGGCAGCCTCCAGAGAGTATAAGTGCACCTGAAGGAACGAGGAAAGAGGAATACAGTAATAAGGCAAGGAAGATGAACAAAGCACTACGACTGGTGAAAGCCAAGAAAGAGCTGCAGGTGGCAGAGGGGATGAGAATGGGAAAGAAGGTATTCTTCTAGTACATCAGGGAGAAGCGTGTTATCAACGATGGTATAGTTAGGCTGAAAAAGAAGGACTGGTGGGTGGAGGGTAGTGTGGAGAAAGTACAGGCGCTGAACAAGTACTTCTGTTCAGTCTTCATTAAGGAGAAGGATAGCCCAGTACCTCAGGGAAAGAAGAGGGGAGGTAACGGTGATAAGGAGTCACAGATGAGGAGACTGAACTGGCAGCATAAGGAAAGGATTAAAGGCCCTGAAGGTGGACAGATTCCCGGGACCGGATGACATACACCTGAAAGTACTGAGAGAGTTGGTAGAGGTGCTGAAGGGTCCCCTGGTGGACCTGTTTAACACCTCTCTAGAGAAAAGGGAAGTGTTCCTGGACTGGGGGACAGCACATGTAGTGCCGCTAGACAAGAGTGGGCCAAGGGATGACCCTGGCAACTATCAGCTGGTCAGTCTGACTCGATAGTGGGAAGCTCATGGAAACCATACTGAATAGAAAGACTAGTAAGCTTTCTGGAGGAAACTAGGTTCCATGATGATAGACAACATAGGTTCATGTCAGGGCCATCTTGCCAGGCCAACCTAATTGATTTCTTTGACTGGGTAACTAGGACAGTGGACAAGGGCCAAGCAGTGAACATACTGTGTCTATATTTCAGCAAGGCTTTTGCCTCTGTTCCCCACAAGATGTTAATTAGGCAGCTGGAGTATTTGAGATAAAGGAGAAACTGGCTATGTGGGTAAAAAACTAGCTGCAAAATAGGAATCAGAAGTTAGTGGCAGGGATTCTAGAACCAGTCACTAGCAGGGTCCCACATGGCTTGGTGCTGCCAGTGATATTCAACATTTTTATCAGCAACACTGCAGATAGGATAAAAGGCAATATATGTCTGTTCATGGACAACACAACACTCTGTGGGAGAGTGGATATAGATGAGAGGAGAGAGTACACTAGAGAGAACCTGGCCAAACTGGAGAGGTGTACTGGCGTTAGGACTCAATGCCAAAAAGTGCAAAGCAATGCACTTGGGGGTGAAGAACCCAGAGGCCAAGAACTGGCTGGAGGTGTGCAAGTTACAAGGTCAGAAGAGGAGAAAAACGTGGGTGTGATCATTACGAGTGACTTAAAACACTCAGCACACTGCAAGAGAGCAGGGGCCAAAGCAAACTGGATGCTCGGATGCATAGCATGGGATATAAGCAGTAGGAAAGCGAAAGTCATTCTACCACTGTATAGGTCAATGGTTTGGCCACATCTTGAGTACATTGTGCAGCATTGCAGCCCTTATCTAAAGAAAGACATTACCTACTGGAGACAGCCCAAAGAAGAGTGGCCAAGATGATCCAGGGCAGAAAAGCAGGCCATATGAGGAGAGACACTGGAGGATAGAAGAGAGGGGTGACAAGATCAAAACCTTTAAATACCTTAAGGGTTTCAACAAAGTGAACCCTGAGGGTCTCTTCAACCTTAGTAGGAACAGGACCACTAGGGGGCACTTCTACATTTTTTCACTAAGAGGGTGGTGGCAAAATGGAACGAGTTGCCATAGGAAGTTGTCAACCTGAAGACTGTGGACAGCTTCAAGAGAGGTTGGGACAGAGTATAAGGGAAAGTTGCATAGAGGGGAGGAGAGGGGGGAGGGAGATATCAAAGGGAAGAGAGGAATGGATAGCAGGAAGGGGGAAAATCCCTCAGTAGTTATGGGAGGGGTATGCAAACTCAAGCAGACAAGATAGACCATAAGGCCTTTTTCTGTTGGCACTGTTCATATGTTCACCTTATCCTGAAGTTAAACCATCTGGTGGGGGAGGTACGACAAGAGTGCTGTTATCTGAAATAATTTGTCATGATTACAAAGGGGTGAGGCATATTGCCCACAAGTGCCTGAAAAGAAGGACTGAAACTGGCAAACTGATGTCAGTACCTTATTAATGTGCAAGTTGAGGGCAAGACGATGCCAGCACTGATTGATTCAGGCAGTCAACAGATATGCTCCTGGGTGCGTACAAAAGAAGGCCTGGCAAGGAGGTCACTTGTGTACATGGGGACAGTAGGTATTACCAACAACTCAGGTGGATCTGAGTGTAAAAGGGGTAGTCCAGAAGATGAAGGTTGGGGTTATGGATACTCTGCCTGTCCGTGTGGTGCCTAGACATGATTTGCCGACATACTGTATTCTTCATTGGTTACTGTGGAATTTAGTGCTCAAGTGACAGCTGCTGTAGTAACCCATTTCCAGTCAAAGCAGACAACATACTTGGGGGGAGATATATTTCCTTTTTCTGATCCTGAACTTTTTGACTCCCCTAATAGCCTGAAGAAATCTCAAAATGAGAAGAGGATGTTGAAGAAGTTTTGAGTAGCTGAGGCAAAGAAAAGTTCACAGACTTTTGCAGCTGATGTTTTACCCGAAATTGTGGACACTCAGCAGACAGGTGATTTTGCCACTGAACAAAAATGATGGAAGACTGTATTCTTTGTGGAAAAAGGGGTACAAGAACCTAATGAACCCTTTTTTGTGGTTAAAATGATATCTTGTACAAGGTATGTTCAAGTCCTCAAACAATATACAAGGTGGAGCAACTAGTGGTCCTAGAGAGGTTGTGAGCTGACTTACTATATTTAACTTACAGTATTTCCTTGGCAAGTCATCAGAGCAGAGACCACACACTGAGCCAACTTTTCAGGTGATTTTATTGGCCCGGTATCCACCAACAGGTGAAAGATTATTGTAGGTTTGTCAGAAGGTTGACTCTGTGTCACATAAAGATATGGTACTTATGATCCCTGTACCCATGGTGGAGACCCCATTGCAACAAACTACTGTGGATACAGAAGGTCTCTACAAAAAGAGTGCCCGAGGTAATCAATTCATATTAGTGGCATGTGATAACAGTATAAAATAGTCGGGGGACATACCGGTGTGAACTGTCACAGTCCTAAAGATAACACAGGAACTTGCTAGACTGTTTAGTCAGGTGGAGACCAGGGAACTAACTTCAGTGCAGTTCCCCCCTGATATATTGCCATCTAGGAGTGGCAGCTGTCCATACATCCCCTTACCACCCCTAGACTAATGTTCTAGTTGAATGGTAAAATCAGACTCTGAAGTATATGCTTAGAAAATATGTACATGATCAAGGGGAAAACTTGGGACTTATATCTCCCTTATTTACTGTTTGCCTATCAGGAGGTTCCCCAAGCATCTACAGGGTACTCCCCATTTGAGCTTTTGAAGACTACCTAGGGGTCCCATAGATGTATTAAAGGAAACGTGGGAGGAACAGCCTACCCAAAAGCAGGAAGTAACCCAGTACATGATCAATTTAAGGAAAAGGTTGGTTAAGTATATTCAGGCTGCCCACCAGAATTGTGCACAAGATCAGGGTAAACAGAAAATTGGTTCCATGCCATAACAGTGATTGCTATTATAGCAAGTGTATATTGCTGAGAAGCAAATTGGCTATATACACTCATGGACAACTCAACATCTGGAAACAGAAAACAGTGTTTTAGTGGGGGGGGGTGGCACACTGAAAGATGATTCTCAACTCCAGGGTGGTGCATGTTGCGCTGGGGGCAAAATCCCCGCATCAGGGAAAAATTAAGCATCACCGGCACAAGGAGCGACAAAAAATTCCCGCACCCAGTCCCAAACCTTGTACCTGTCGCACATGAGCTAGCTACCCACACCACCACACCACATGGCTAGCTCAGTGGCAGCAGGCACACCAGTCCCCCAAAACCCATTCTCTGTCCCTCCCCTTCCCTTCCCCTCACTATCCTCCTCTTCCTGTTGCCCTGTAGTACCCTCGCATTTGCGTAGGGTCGCTATCCTTCCAGGGTAGCCCAGGAGGAAAGCATTGAAAATGAGTCATCATTTTGATGGTCGCTCATATTCAGTCACCATCCTCACTGGATACCCAGAAAATGTATTACAACAAGGGGACTAGAAACAATATTTTCAAGTTGGAGATAAGGTTTTATTGCTACTTTTCTCAAGGGAAAATAAACTGCTAAGTGGCAGGGCCCATTTAACATAGTATAGCAAGTTGGGTCTGTCACTTATGAAGCAGAGACCCCAGGTATAAGGGCAAAGACTAAGGGTTACCATTTCAACCTCCTAAAGGTCTGGGTGAAGATAAACCTCAATACGCCCTAGCTATTCTGAGTGATGAAGAGGGAGCTTGAAGCAGCTTATCAGCAGCTGGAGGTACAACACCTTGTTCTGATAAACATTAATACCAGCCTTGCTGCTGATCAGATATGAATCAGTTGGTGAAGCAATATAAAAAGACTTTTACAATGGTTCCTGGAAAAGCAGAGGATACAGTATATCATATCATGACTGGTAATAGTACACCAATCAGACAGAAACCATGCTGAATCCCTGAAAGATTAAAACCTGATATAATCAATTAAATTGGAAATATGTAGAAACTGAGATTAATAGAACCCTCCAAAAGTGATTGGTGTTTCCCTATTGTTAATGTTCGGGGGAAAAAGGAGGATGCAATACAGATCTGTATTGATTTCCATAAAATCAATAAGCTTGCAAAAATTGATGTGTATCCAATGCCCAAGATAGATGATCTAGTAGACCATCTAGGCAGTGTTGGAATTATACTTCCAGAGCTAGGGGGGTCCTAAACTTTTGGAGCAGGGACAGAGGCATGAGCAGGAGCAGTGAACAAAGGGGACCAAAAGTCCTGACAAAGCTAGGGGGTCTGGCTCCACCCCTCCCCCCGGATGTTTTTAAAAAAACACTGTAAATAGTTTATTTTCCTGCATTTTGGAGTTAAGCAAGATACAGTACAGCCCACCATCATGAAGCACTATGTTATAAGGATGTTACAGTTTCTTACATCGGAGAGGAGACTAATATCCCCTCCCCCCGCAGGAATCAAGTATGCAGGCGGAGCAGCCTAACAGATGATGAGGTCAACAGTGTGTGTCCCACCCAATGACATCTGTACCTGTCACCCGCCCCCCCAGTTGCAGGCAAGAAAATAAGTTATTTTTTATTATTATTATTATGATTATTATTACAGCTGTGTCTGCTTGTATGTTCAAAAACAGTTATAAATCTATTTTGTGGTGGTGGCATGGTGGGACTTGGGAGATGGAAGACCTGTATTGTTTCCCCGACACTGCAGACAGTCATCTTCTAAGCAAGCAGAGCAGTAGCTGGTACTGTAAACTGCGGCAGCCAGAGGTTGGAGGGGAGCACAAATTGTCCTCATTTGGACCAAGCCATACATACATCTCTGAGTCTGTCCCCCATCCCCACCCTGTAGCACTTGCAGGCAACAGACAGAGACATGACAGGCTGCAGCACAGTAGCTCATGATGAGCAAGCTCTGGCCCCCAACCACACATGTGCACTCTGTCTCCTGGCTGTGAGCGCACATTTTAATTCCTGTCCAATGCTTGGGTCTGCTGACCATGACCTTCCAAACTCTGAACCAGCACCCACCCCACCCCAATTCCAATTCCATCCCACCCAATCGCAGTGCCAGCCACTTGGCCAGCAGTTCAATTTGTCACCCTCCCCCACCAGTCAGTAGTTCTCTGAGTCTCCCCGCATTGTCCCAGAAGCCAGCAACACAAGAAAACTTACCACAAGAGGAGAAGTGGACTTGGATAGAGACAGTCTTCTCTCCTTCAAGTAAGACAGAGATTCATCCCATGTGGTGGGTGGATGGTAGGATGGGACGATGTCATGACGGGGATGGGATTGAGCAAGACAATGCCACTGAGCAGAATATACCTGAAAGGTACAAAATATATACAAAAGATGGCACACTTAAGCGTTGTTCAAAAATGTTTTCACTGACTACATTCTTTTAAAAATGTAATCAGTGCTTTGTCAAGCAAGTCCCTTACACAGTCAGGGTACTTTATATGGGATTTGTTTAATAAACCCACTGATCTAATTTTGCACATAATAAAATAAGTGGAAACATTTTTTCAACAGCTCTCGAGTGTACTGTAACGGGAAGATAAAACCATCACCTTCTCAGATTCTTGTTGGAATTGCACTAAATCGAAGAAACAACAGACAAGTGGTGTCCAGCACAAAAAGTGATTTATTTCTGGTATATAAAGCAGGCTTACAATCAAACAGTGTGATCACCGGGAGAATACCTCCAATCTTTCTTACCCATAGGTATTAATCCAAAAAGGCACACCGCAAACAAGCAATCCCACGACCAGCTGTGCAGCACTTCAAAGAAGGGTGGCTAACCTTAAAATGCAGACATCCAAAAGAAAGGAAGAAAACACCCCTAGCGCCTCGACTCTCACGAGTCTTCAAAGGGAGACTCGAGGTGCTAGGGGTGTTTTTCTTACTTGTGGAAGTTCCAACACACCGTTGTTACATTTCTACTATTTGCTGTGGAAGTTCTTGTATTAAATAAAATTGCTGTCCACTGCTTAATTTTGAGACACAATTCTTGTGGACTGTGTTTTGTCTCTACAGCTGACTTTTTTACCTATCAGTGTTTGAGGTTTGTTGCACACTTCTTTCTTTTGGATGCTTACCTATAGGTAGCAGTACATCTCTTCTTAGAGAACAGGTGCTGTGCAAAGGGTCTTATACCCTGATAATAACCATGACAACGGCTAAAAAGACATATAAAAACATTACAACTGGTCAATGGCAAATAGCCTGACTTCTCACTAGCCTGGGAAAGCATGCTGAGCTAGCAAAAAGACAAGATAGCTAAACAGCGGATCTTGTATATGTGAAGAACACTTGCAGTTACATTTGCAGTTGCAGTTCTGCACTAGCACTAAAGATAGCAGTATTGCCTAACTACTCATTATACAATGGTGTAAACAGAAGTATCTCCCAAGTGTTACAATCAGAATAATAGCAAAAGCATTATGATTCTCAGTAAAAATATATAAAAGTACAGTAGAACTCAAATCCTGACACTTATGCTTATACGATAAGTGCCTATGCCGTAAGGTTAGTACACATACATATATGTAGTACTGCCTGCAAGGTAGGGGGCCAATCAGGGGTGCTGGTCCATGGATAACAGCACCATCTTTTGTATCTGTTCTCAACAGTTACAACATCAGAGATCAGCTCCCTCATCTATTCATCTAAGTTAGTTTTAAACAAATATAGTGATTGTGACTCTTATACCTTACTTGGAAGGCTATTACATTTTCTCATCACTTTTTGTGTGAAGCGATGCTTTGTCCATCTTTGTATTTTAATTATTTTTTAAGTTTCTATACCCAGGATTTCGAAGCGGACATGTCACATCCCACTAACAGTGGGTAAGGACTACCCATTTGTCCAATTGGGGAGGGACTGGAGCATGAGGGAGGTCATGTGACTTGCACAGTAAGCCAGTGAGCCACTGATTCTGACAGAATTTGAGACCAGGGAATCATCTGGTTTTGCAGGTCTGTGGTCTAACCTACTTTCCCTACTTAGTCAAGATCTGAGATTTCAGCAAAGCAGTAAGGCCCTGGAGGAATGAATCCCAGTCAGTTGATTCACACAGGACCCAGGGAGACAGATAGCTAAGCTCTCTTGCTGGAGGAAGACTGCAACACCTCACTCACCAAAATCACACAGCCAGGGCAGTGTTGCTAGGGAGTGACAGAGAAAGGAATCCCAACACCCTTCCCTGAAATCTGCTACCTCTTAAAAATACCGCTCGTTGCATTTTTGTTCTCTTTCAGGCAGTTCTTCTGGCTCAAACTGCCTTTACTTTAGCTTCCACATGGGGCTACAAGCACCAGGTTTTGCCCACCCTTTCACTAAAGAGGAGGACAGCACTCCTATGGACAATACCGGGGCAACCGGAGAACACTGGGGAGGTTAAGTGACCTGGTCAGAGTCACACAGTTTGCAAGTGGAGACTGTGGGACTCAAACCCTGGTCTGCTGGATGTATCAAGCTCATTCACAGCATGTTACTCTAACCTCTAGGCTATACTGCCAGCCCAACCATATATCAGTGCTCCCAGATTGATTTGGCATTTTTCCTATGGATGCCAAATTAATCTGTTTTCCCATATAACAAATTCAAGTCTATGCAAGCAATTTTCCTGTAAATGGCTCCATTCAAGTGTAAAATACAGGAATCCCATTAGATCTGGCAGCTCTGATATACTGTATATGTCCAGTGGCTCCTACCCTGTCTTTTCCATGCCCTGGTCATGCCACTCATTTGGGTCTTGCCTTTTTTTGGCTCTCTAATATTTAAAAAAAAAAACTTACTTTTTTCCCTCCAGCCAGTGATGAGTCTAGTAATGGAGACCAGCCAGGTGAATGCAGTGTGGGCAGTTGGGAAGCTCAGTGACTTGAGAGGATGGACCAAACATGGAGGACCAGAGGCCAAGGTGTTGTCAGCAAGGGATAGAGGGCTCAGTCAGTAGTACTCTGAAGGACATGGGGAAAAAAGCAGCAGGCTTCTCTTCTCTTGTCTGTGTAAACTGAAACACACTGATCCAGCATTACAGAGATCTGTACATATGAACATAAGAAAACTGCCAGCAGAAAAAGGCCTTATGGTCTACTCAAGTGTGCAGCTAGCAGCCCTTATTCTGCAGTTGCCCTGCCCCCTTGCCCAACTCCCTTGACCATCCATCTTGCCCCATTCACCCCCTTTTGAAGCTGCCCACTAAGCTACTGGATATCACATCTGCTGGTAATGCATTCCACCCTGCCACCACCCTCTCCATAAAAAAGTATCTTCTCATCTCCCTCCTGAACCTTCCCCCCTCCAATCTCATATCTTGGCCTTGGGTGTCCCTCCCCTCTCTTAGTTTTAACAACCCCTCTGTGCATAACTTGTTTATTCCTTTCATGTACTTGAAGGTTTCAATCATATCCCCCTTCCCTCCTCTTCTACAGTGAGTACATGTTCAATTCCCTCAGCCTACTCTCACAAGGTAAGTCCCCCAGACAATGGATCATCTTTGTTGCCTTGTGCTGCACCCCCTCCAGCAATTTTATGTCCCTCTTCCAGTATGGGCACCAGTACTGGACGCAGTACTCCAGGTGTGGCCCAACTAGCGTTCTATACAATGGCAGAATCACCTCCCCCCTCCTTGAGGATATACCCCTAGCAATACAACCTGGCATTTTGTTGGCATTTGCAGCCACCTTTCTACATTGTGCTGAGTTCTTCATTGCTCCCATAATGAGCACGTCCAGATCCTTCTCCTCCTCAGTCACAGCTAACTGCACTCCTCCCAGATAGTAGCTCTTCCTAGGTTTTTTTTGCCCCAAAATTCAGCACCTTGCACTTTTTGGCATTGACCCCAGTTGCCAGGTGTCCGACCAGGTCTCCAGCCTTGACAGATCCTCCTGCAACCCTTGCTATCCACCTAGGTCATACACCACCCCTCCCATCTTGGTGTCATCAGCAAACAGACTGATTTTGCTCTTGATGCCCGCTGAAATGTCTTCAATGAATATACCAAACAACACTGGTCCAAGGATGTCAAGGTCAGCTGTAAATCTCTAGCTGTACTCCTTGCTGATTACAGTACAGAACTGCAGTGTTAACAGTGCAAGCCAGGAGTACATGTTTAACCCCTCCACACCTGAATTAAATGGAAGTCAATGCAAAGTGATTTTCAAATGTGGCTCTTTCTTAGGTGTGAGGGGCTACCTGAAGGAACAGCTACTGGGGTTATGGCACTGGCCTTGCTACATAGATTTATTTTTCATAGCTGCCAGGGTCCCTTGGATAGTTACCAGGGTTCAGCCTCTGCAAACCCTGTCATAATTCCAACAGTGCATCTAGGACCTGCCCAGTACATCTGCACCATGGATTTAACAAAACAGTATTGGCAGATTCCACTAGAGCCACCTTCCCCTGAAAAAAAAATGCCATTGCCACACATATAGGGTTTTTCCAGTTCTGCACAATACTTTTTGGGTTGCATGGGGCACCAGCCACCTTCCAAATGCAGATGGACCAAATTCTCTCCCCACACACAGCTTATAGTGCTGCTTATCTGGACAATGTACTGCTCTGTAATCCAGACTGAGCAAGTCACATGGTACATCTGTCAAAGGTTGTTGGTACCACTCAGGAAAAGTTTGTAATATGTAATTTAGTTGCTGCATTTTTCTTCTGCACCCACTCATTCTTACATACCCACAACAAGATCCGTGTCTTCTGTCACATTTATGCTGTCATTAATGTACATTATACTACCACCCATCTCATCTGCCCATTCCCCTGTCCTTTGTGAATAGGGCATATCCTGGTACAGTGAGGTAGCAGTCATGATTTTGCATTGTGCATGTTTCTGTGACTGTTACTTTATCTAGTTGGACTTCTGTGACCATTATCTGTAGCTCCTCCATTTGTTTCTAAGACTCCTGGAATTAAATGAAGCCACCTTTCACAAGACGTGTTTGTCTTTCCCCTTATGACTGGCTCCTCTGTATCTCTTCTCCTTATTATCTCTTTGTTTATGAACCCTCCTTATATGCCCTCTGTGATTGTCATTACTCAGAGGAAAGACATTTTCTGTGTGAACTGAGAGAGAGCCATTTTGTGTGTGTGTGTGTGTGTGTGTGTGTGTGTGTGTGTGTGTGTGTGTGTGTGTGTGTGTGTGTGTGTGTGTGTGTGTGTAAGACCTGACTTTTAATACAGCTTCTTCCTTCTTGTGTAAATTCCTGCTAATACCTATGTTTATCTTCTACCTTAGCATGCTGGTGCCATCCCTGCTCAGATGCAGGCCATCTTTAGTTAACAGCCAGCACTCCTCCCAGAACAATCCATAGTCAACCAAAAGGAAAACTCCCACTTTTCTACACCAGCCATTTAGCCATGTGTTAAACTCCCCAGTTTTAACCAGTCTGTCCTTACTCTTACATGGCACTGGCTGGTCCTCAGCGAAGGTTACCACCATCTCAGCAACCACCCTCAAGTTCTTGCCTAGCCCATGGAAGCTGACCTTGACTGTATCTACACTGCAGCTCACCAGATCATTGGTACCTACATGTATCACACTTCCTCTCCCTTACCTTGGTGAGCTTTTCTGGTTGAGGGGGCACCTTATTCACTGTTGTCCCTGGCATACAGTAAACCAATCTCTCCTTCAGGTCTATAGCAAACACCGTCTTCCCCATGCCTCTAACTACAGAGTCTGCTAATACAAAAATACCTCTTCTTGCTCCAGCCATGTCCCACTTCCTTTGGCCCACTCATCTCCGGGGCAGCCTCCTTTCCCTGGGTTTCAAGCACTGATTTCCCTTTTTGGTCAGCAGTATAAAATGACTCCACTAGTGGCACAGTACATTTCCTGGTTTCTGGCCTAAGAGTCCCCACCTTCTAGTGGTGTACTTCCACTCTTCCCCTTCCCCCTTCCCTTCCCTCAACAGTCCATCCACCTGCAAGGACCATGTGGAGTCTCTCTGGTAGTGGTACTGCAGATGCCATGGTGCCACATGCTAAGAGGTTCTGCTGGAATCCTGCCTCACCCCTGAGGACATCAACCACATCAGCAAGGGCCCCAAGTCTCCTATGCATTGGGCATCCTCCGTGCATCCATAGCAGTCCCTGGAAGAGGATGGCATTGCATTCTCTGCAGCTGACCAGCTCACCCTTCCATCTGCTGCCTGCCAAAACATAGTGATATGTTGGCCATCAGTAAAGCAGCAAAGCTGTGGCTCACAATGTTGGTGACCTTAGTTTGGGAATGAGCCTAGGATGTTTGAGGGCTGGCCAGGAGGTGGAGGATGAAACATCCCAGAGGACACTACTCTCCTTGAGGAAGGGAGGAGTCAGACTCTACTGTGCTGCTGCCACCTAGGTGACAATGGGTGGTCTTGCAGCTGGAGCTAGCAGTGGAAAGGTGAACACCGAGTGGCTCTGAAATTTGCTGACATGCTTATTCTTGCACATGTGTCCATGATCCCTTGTTATCTGCATTCTCTGTGGGTGGGAGAAAAAGCAAGGAAAAACCCTGCAAGGCACGTGGGATGAAGTAGGCACCCTTGGCAGTCCACCACCTCCCCAAGTTGAGATGCTCAGTGAAAAAAACTGTAAGCCTGACTTCCAATGGACCCCGCCCTGGTGGGGTAAATTTGGTGGATGGTAAGAACCTAGCTAAAGAGGGCCACTGCAGTAATAAGGAGCAAAAACAGAAAGTTAGAAAAAACATAGTGATAGTGTTTGTTTCTGATGTGAGTGGAGTACAGTATATACTTCTTACACTTACCTCACTGTCCTGATCATTTTGTGTCCCTTTACTCAAGCAGAGTAACTTGCCCCCTTTGGCTGTTTTCTTCTCAGTTCCTCTTCGGTTAAGTCCCTTCAGCACCTAAACTCATGGCACTTTACCGAGTAGTATGGCTCACTAATGTTCATAGGGAGCACGCTTTTATTCTTCCTGGTGTACCTAGACCTATAAGTTGTGTACCTATAAAGAAACCTTCCTCTTCCTGAAACTCTCCTTTGAACCCCACCACCCACCTAGAAGGTAACTATCCTTTTATAAAGGGTTTAAGGATAAAATACCTAGCCCCTTAGATTAAATGAGACCTCTTTCTATCCCTAAATGAATATACCTAGGACTATTTTCTCTCACACACACCCCTTGCTGGTCCAGTTTGAACCGTCCCTCCAGACAGTACACACTATTCACTTCTCTTGCACTAGGATTATAAATTACTTACAAGCTCTTCCTTCCAGAAAAATCCTACAGCATAAGCCCTGGCTGCCTTCAAGCTCCCCCCACATGGTGCACTAGCCACAACCTGGGAGGAGTTTGGTGGCAGCCAGGGTTTATGCATCCATATGTATTCATACTGGATAATAAGCAATGGGTATTAAAGGCGGCTGTCATTTTTCTCATTATTTACTGGAACACAAACACTCAAACTAGAGTTCTTCTTCATGAAACTAGTACGGTCCTTTCCAACGACAGTATGTTTTCCTGCCATCTTCAGTTAACAAAAATTGCAAATCAAATACAGTACCTCCTTTACTATAGTTGGTCAAGATTAGAGCCGCACAGTTTCCACCCTGCACCACAATATTTTTACTGGCGAGTACAATCGATGTACCAGTAAGCCCAGTGTCAAACTAGCTGTTCTCTGTTAATAAACGTATCTGCCCTGGCCTTTCTCCAGTTAACCATTATTCTTGGAGATGTTAACCATTATTCTTGGAGCTGTTAACTGAAAGACAGTACTTATATCTCCATGGTTAGAGCAGAATATCAGCTTCATATCCCACCAAAGCCACTTACACACATTGTGAAATTAAGTAAATGACTAAAGGTCTGTGTGCTGAGGTTCTGCAAGCCACAAATTGAGAAGCTGGACCCTAGTGAAAAGGAAACACTGCATCTCAACTTGCCTATCTTTGGTAAATAAAAGTGCTGTATATGAACAGGGTACTTTCAATCTGCAAAATATTTAGAACAGGACCACAATTTTATCAGAGTTAAATGGTCTTTCAAGGGTTTTCCAAGGCTGTAGGACTGAGATGAGCACCAGTGTTCTAGTGTTACCAGAAATGGTAACACTATAAGTTGTTTCACAGCACTTACCTGAAGCAAAAAAGGCAGAAAAACCTCACCATAACAAAAGAGCCTGAATCCTGATGTGACTTTTAGAACCAGAGACTGAGCGCAGAAATAATATTTGGTCAAATAATAAAAACTGCCCTCTTGCCTTAGTTTAATTAAAAAAAAAACAGAAAGGAGAAACAAATCCAATTGAATCCAGCTCATCTTACTGTGGCACTGTTTAGTTTCATCAGTAAATGACCCCACAAAATACATTATTTTGGATCTGAAGTAATGCCTTTGTGCTACGCAGATTCCTGTCTATTGCAAAAGGATTTAATGATATACTATCACATTAATGCTGCAGCAAATACTGCTTTGGAGCACAAGGAATGAACAATCATTTTCATACTGATTCTAAGCCAGGATTATGTGATCATAGAGTTAATTCTGACAAAATGATTAAACTCTTGGGGCATGATGGGGCTTAAGTGAAGATATTGTTGGTGACTTAGGTGACCCTATGGTGCATGGTGTCTTCCCTCCCAGTAGTATACTTACACTGGGGGAGATGGGTGGGGTGAAAATAGGGTGAAAAGCATCCATAGGTGGTACAATGATTTGGGGCCTGAAACCAACCATGGCCACTGGGCACATAAAAAGGATGGCTCCACCTGGTTGACCATGGAGTACACTGTAAGGAGCAGCTGAAAACAGGGACCCCACCCCAGTGGGCAACAACCTTAGCCAGATGGCTGACAATGCCAGCTATGATAGAAACTCTGATGGGAGATGGAGGAAGGCCCCAACAGAACCACAGCACAATGGAGAATAACAAGTAACAAAAGTAAACAAGCATTTGTCAATGCCGAATGTTTGCCACAAGCAGTGTTATTGTACTAGGTCTTGCTTGTACGCATTTTTACAATACATTTACCCAGGCTAGACCTGATGAGATGCAATATCTCATTTTCAGTGGTATCCTGCTTTTACACATTTTTAGAATATATTTATCCAGGACCGAGCAACAGAGCGGCAATATCTAATTTTCAGTGGACTCCCACATTTTGACCCCAGATTTCCAGTAGAAGTCTCACTATGACCTGACGTTATGATCAAGACAAGTGGAATTTTTTTAAATTCCAAAAGGTGATTTTGCAGTATGACTGTGAAAACATGTTTCAGACAGCATCTGAAAAACAACACCAGTCTTGTTCAGGAGGTGGGGTAACATGCAAAATTTGTTGCACATTAGGGGCCAAACTGTGCAAAAATAACATTATGAATAAACATTGGAACAATTCAACATTTCCTAACAACCTAGTTGTTTTTTCACATTTTTGCCCCCAAATTTTCAACAGTCTTTTTTATAACCACTCCTTCTGAACATGGCAGGTGTCATTAGTAAAATAATGGACGGAACGTCATTTTGTGCCACAAATGTGGAAACACATTTTGGCTGGGATTTAAAAAATGACAGCTGTCATATTGCTGAGATGTTGTGAAAAATTACTATGTTGAGAATTTGGGACAAAATATTGAAAATGACCAAAGTTATGAACGTGCATTGAAACATTTCAACATATGCTCATAATTTTGTTTTGTTTTTTAAATATGTTTACCCAAATTTTCAACAGTCTTCTTATGACCCCACCTAATGATTCAAATCCTGCCAAAATGTGATTTTGTGCCACAAGTGCGAAAACACATTTTCTCAAGGATTTGAAAAATGACAGCTTTCACATTCATGAGGTGGTGTGCAAAAATGAATATGTTGAAAATTGGGCATCAAAATATTAAACGTTACCAAAGTCATGAACGTGCATTCAAAAATTTCAACATACGTGCATAACTTTGTTGTGTTTTAATATGTTTCCCCACATTTCCAGCTTAGCCTTCTTATGACCACGCTTATGATCATTTAAACTGATAGGAATGGGGAGATTGGGACACCCCCTATCTCTTGTAAAGATAGTCCATGCCCACCCTACTGGACAAACCTTAATATTCTTTCACTAAATGCCCAATCACTAACAATCACTAAACTTGCAGAACTTGAAATTTTGGTTAAAGCTTTAAATTTAGCTTTAATAGCAATTACTGAAACCTGGGGTAACACAGATGAAAAGTGGAGAGCAGAAATCCCTGGTTTCAAGCACTACTTTAAAAATAGAGTGGATAAAAGAAAAGGAGGCGGGGTCAGTCTATACGTACGAGACGATATCCCATCATATGAGCCAACAACTATTGTACAATCCGAAAGTGTCTAGGTCCATATTCGACCTACCAGTATCCCCCAGTTTCTTATAGGTACCTGTTATCATCCTTCCTCTTCTGATATTGACCAAACTAAACAACTTTGTAAGGAAATCATCCAAATAGCTAGTAAAGACCCAGTTCTCATTTTAGGGGACTTTAATCTTCCCACTATAGATTGGGGCACACTCTCTGGTATTAACCAACACGACGGACAATTACTTTCAGTTATAATCAATCTGGGACTCACCCAAAGTGTTACAGAATCAACAAGGGGGAATAACATATTGGACTTGGTTATAACCAACCCTGAAACACATATATCCAACATCCAACTACTCAACCTTTTGAGAAATAGTGACCATTTGTCCCTTTTTTCTCCATCCAATTGCCCTTATTACCAAAAAATAAACAAACTGAAAATAAAACAATATAATAGGGCTAACTTTGAAACCATTAATCATCAGATAAAATCCCTTAATTGGGAACAAAGCAGCATTTGTCAGAGAAAATAGACAACAGATCAGAAGTGCCAGAGTCATAGGAGAGGGAAGAGAGGAGGGGAAGGAATGTAGGAAGGGTGGGAGAGGGTGAAAAGTGCAGCATTGGGTATACCAAGATGTGAGGGTAGAATCCAGTGAGGAGGGGGGGGAGGACACTAGAGCAGGAAGGGAAGTGGAGAAACAAGGTTAAGTTGGGCAGTCACAGGAGCTGTTGGTAGTGAGATAGTCCTGGAGCCTAGTCTTAAACATACCAATTGTTGGGGCAGAGGAGATGGTGGGGCTGAGGTCATTGAACCAGAGTGGCGCTCGATAAGCAAAAGAGCATTGTCCCTGTGAAGTGTGACAGTGGGGGACTTTCAGTAGCTGTATCGTGGATCTCCTAAGGCACCATTTGTTAATTCAGTGTTGTAGAATTGAAGAGCGAAGACTCTATCTGGCATTGACGAGCGAAGACTTGTCTCTGGTTCTAACAGGATTACAGTGTTGGACCCCTAGCAGATAAGTAAGGGGTGGGGGGGTGCATGCTGAGTGGGAGGATAACAATGGCAGCAACAGATGGTTTTCTTTTTTATATGGTGTATAAAAAATAAAAGAAAAAGATCATGAGAAACAATTTTCTTTATTTCAGGTACTGACACTGAGGATTGAGCGCCCCTGTGTCAGTGTTATATTTGGCAGCACCGGGGGTGGGCTCCCTATTGCCGCACAGTGAAAAAGAGCAGAGTAGGTGGTAGCAGTTGGCACTGGGGATTGGCCACCTCAAATGTCACTGAGAAATTGGTTGCAACAGGTCCCTTGCACAGCAAATCTGCTTAAGTCAATAAACACACAATGATGTCAGAGGCTGCTCAATCAAATACTTTAGTAACATCCTGTAAAAAAGAAGTCCAAACTATAATAATCAATATTTCTCATTTCACAATACCCATTTTGAAAGCTAATATGCAGAAAGTGCAAATTCTGGCACTGTTGGTAGAAGCCTTGTAAAACAGTAGACATTCTACAGCCTTATGTTAAATACTCAGTGCCTAGACTTGCAAAAATTATATCAACAGCACATGAAAATGTCTTGGCACCATTCACAATATCAATTGTAGCAAGCATAGAAAACAGAAACATAGAAACATATAGAAGTGGTGGCAGAAGGAGACAGTGGGTTCATCAAATCTGCCCGAGAGTTCCCAAGACCTCTTATAGGCCCTGGGTTCTAACCCCCTACCATGTTTCGCCCTTCCCTGCTTTTGCATTTCTCCCTGGAGCCCTTTCACTAGCCCATCTCTGTTTGAAAGCTGCCACAGTCTTTGCACTCACCACTTCCACCAGCAGGCCATTCCAGGGTTCCACCACCCTTTCCATGAAAAAATGCTTTCTTAGATCTTTTCTGAAACTCCCTCCCCTTAGCTTCCATGCATGCCCCCTGGTGGTTGAGCTGGTGGTCCTTTAGAATAGTTCTGTGTATGGCACCTTATTAATGAATCTCAAGAAATTGAAGGTCTCAATCATATCCCTCCTCTCCCTCCTTGTTTCCAGTGAGAACGAGTTTAGTTCCGTCAGGCGTTCCTAGTACTAATGATCATATAGATCCTGTATCATGCAACAATGCACAAGCTTGGCCATCTGTGTAATCCAGTCAGAGTCTCTAACATATACCAATTACAGAACTGATGCAGTTGACTCCCAAACAGAAAGAAGCAGCGTACATACACAATATTGTGTGCTGCCAGGCAGAATCAATCTTTGTCTCAGAAAATATCGCACTAAGCTGATACTAGGTTAATAACCTGCCAAATAAGGCTTTGAAACTCTAAACAGATTAGACAAATTATAGCTTGTAATAAGTGGGAATTTACCTCCTATTTACTCAGATTTATCAAGCTCAGCATTTGTGCTGGAAAAAACTGAAAACGTTGGCATTACGGTTTTGCCCTTTGTGCCTCACAATTCTGGGTTCACACTTCAAGTTTCATCTTTATCAAATAAAACCATTTAAATGTATGCCATTGTATTTTCAGAACTTCATAACCATTTTATTTATTTAGTATATATTTTGTCAAGAATCTCAACACATTATTTTATTTTTATTTTAGTCTTTGGTAACCGGGTAAGGCCCACTAGGCACAAGTGCCTGTTTTCAGGGGCAACCTGGGAACACTGGGTGGTTAAGTGACTTACTCAGAGTCACACAGTATGCACATGGAGGTTGTGAGAATCAAACCAAGGTCTGGTCTGCTGAATGTACCAAGCTTGTTCACAGCTCGTTACTCCAACCTCTAGGCTATACTGCCTACTGTGTCATATTAATTTTGGTATACATCATAATAATTTAAATATCTTAATGACTTCACAACCCCCACACCCCTGACTAATATAACTAACTCTGAGGTTGTAGCACCTTGGGGAAGGGGTAACATGTTTGTAACGATTCTGGTTTTACCCTTTTTGCAGCACGATTCTGGGTGTCGCCTTTTTCATTTTTCGTATTCATATTAGTATGTGTCATCTCGATTTTGTTATATGTCATATCCATTTCAGTATAGGTCATATCCATTTCCTCATGTGTCATAATTATTTCAGTATGTGTCATAACCATTTTTGTGTATGTCACAATTATTTCAGCATGTGTCATTCCCATTTAGTGAGGGTCTTATCCATTTTGGTATGTGTCATACATACTTTGGCATGTATCATAATTATTTCGGTATGTGCCATACCCAATTTAGTGTGTGTCATAAACATTTTGGTGTGTGTCAAACATTTCAGTGTGTTTCATGCCAATTTAAGTGTGTGTCACACCCAGTCTGGTACATGTCATACCCATTTTGGTATTTGTCATATCCATTTCAATATGTGTCATATCCATTTTGGTTTGTGCCATAATTATTTCAGTATGTGTCATATCCATTTAGCTATGTGTCATAATTATTTCAGTATATGTCATCTCCATTTCAGTTTGTGTCATACCCATTTTGGTATGTCATATCAATTTTGCTGTCATATCCTTTCAGTATAAGTCATATCCCCATTTCGACATGTATAATTATTAATTCAGCATGTGTCATACCATTGTCGGCTTGTGTCATATCCATTTCAGTCTGTGTCAAACCCATTTTGGTATGTCATACCCATTTTGTTATGTGTCATAATCATTTCAGTATAGGTCATATCGATGTCAAAATATGTCATTGTTATTTCTTTATGTATTATACCCATTTCAATGTATCGTATCCATTTCAGTTTGTGTCATCCATTTTGATGTGTGTTATACCCATTCCGGTATGTGCCATGTCTATTTCGATATATGTCATACCTGATTCAGTATGTGTCCTAGCCATTTTGGTAAATGTCATACTTATTTCAGTAAGTGTTGTTTCTATTTTGGTGTGTGTCATATCCAGTTTGGTATGTATCATACCCATTTTGGTATGTCATACCCATTTCAGAATGTATCATATCTATTTCAGTGTGTGATATCTTCATGTCTGTCATTCTCTTAACATTATACTGTAAACATTTTGTTGGTAGTCATAGACATTTCACTATGCATTACAATATATTCTGAAAACTATAATTTTAAATTAAACGGCTTCGCATAGCTATCCCAAAAGCAATAGTAAACTTATGTCACACTTATGGTAACCAAGCAGCTAAAGGAAAAGTACTATTTGCAGTTCTAGTAAGTAACACAAATCTTGTTGAAACAGTTTGTGTAATGTTAACAAGTTGTACCCAAGAAGGACAACATTCCAAAAATTGCTGAGTGCAGTGCAAACAAAGGTGCAAAGCATTGGAGGAGTACAAAACACGCTCATATGAAAAGTACCATATGGTGCATATTGTTATGGTCAAACCTGTTCGGTTCATCTGAAAGCTCTGTGGAGTCTGAGTAAGGGTTCACGCCTGAAACATTACAACATCGCCTTGACAAGAGCACGGGCAGTTGGGACCATGAATCACAGTCACTGTTTTGCTGTGGTTTAAAATCTTGAGGCCATTTGGTACATTATTACCATTTACAAAACAAACACTTTGAGTTTCTATAGAACATATTACAGAGCTGAGCAGGTTCTACCTCTCTTGGTCCACCATTGAGCTTTCAGATGAACTGAGTAGGTTTGACCATATCAATACTGGTATTCTACATTAACTTTTAACAAGCAAACTGCACCTTATTGCACTTTACATATGAATGTGTTTTTCATCACATTTTGCACCTTCCTTTGCACTGCACTCAGCATTTACTGGAATGTTACCATTCCTGGCTACAGCTTGTTAGTATTATACAAACTGTTTTAACAAGAGCTGTGTTACTTACTGGAACTGCAAATACTGCAGTATTTTTTCTTTTAATCACTTGGTTACCATAAGTGTGCCACAACTATTATACATACGCACACATATTGATTTTGGGATAGCAACACTCAGCTCAATACATTTAAGCAGAACCTCGAGCAGGACTGGAGGTATATCCCATGAGCTTTTGTATGACATGCTAGCATGCTAAGTGGAAGAGATACTTGGCAGAGGGTAGGAAAGATTGTTTTTACAATGGGGTGGGAGAACAACAGCAAGTTGATCATGACGTGATCAGCTCTGCTTGCTGGGCAGTGTTATGCAGATCAAAAGAAGAAGCCACCCTATGGTTGGGCTGGCTCTCTCCTTTGAACTACACAAATTTTCCTCCCAGCAAGCCACAACAGTGCCATGATCAGCTTGGCTGATGACTGGTGCGAGACTGACAAGCCCCTTGCAGACTACCCTGCACTGGACCAATAGTGACATAATTCAAAATGTGTGGGATAGACATAAGGGAACCATAGAGACAGGGAAGAGAGGATAAGCCACAGATGATCTACAGTCTGCAGCATGAGTAATAGGTAGGAAAAATAGGCAGACTAGATGGGTCAGGCAGTCCTTATCTGCCAACAAATTCTATGTATCTACAGTATGTATCTATGTACCTCCCAAAACTCAATCACATACTAAAATGTTGGCTCTGTGTGCAAGCGCACAGTGAATATAAAAAGAAATTGAGACTTGTGCCTCTTCGTATAGACAGTATCTCTAACTTTTTCCCATATACTTTAAATTGCAATAGCCATGTTTGGGAAATCACTGTGGTCCTCTGTTTAGAACATTAAACTGAAGAGGGGGCCATCAGGGACACTAGCATCAGCGTAGATGCTCTCCTCCAAGGGGGTGATATGCAGAAAATTGCTCTAGGAGGTGCTTTTGGTTGTGGCATTGTAGTGGTGTGCTTAGTGGCATGGGTGACCACGTGTCACCATGTGCCCCCTTCCAAAATACTGAAGTGGGCATGCATTTCAGGGGGAGGAGAGGAAACAAAGAGGAAAAAAAGGGTTGCACCAGATCTGAGTACACTGGATGCTGACTCCTATACTCCTCCCATACTGCCTGACCCCTCCAGCCACCAGCCTCATCCCCCACCCGCCAGTTACTGACCCCAAGGTTTCTATCCATTCTCCTCTGTGCTGGAAGTAGTGGAGGCCCCCCCCATCAGGGATATGCCTAGACTGTGGAGAAAATGGATTACCCATGGATCCAGGTGGTGGAGTGTGGCACTGAGAGGTGAGTCTGGAAGGCAGAAAGACAGAAAGGAGCATTGGGAGTCTGGAGGAATGGGGTTCAGGTGGTAAAGCAGCAAGAAACAAGAGACACCATATCTAGGGTAGGGTACCAAATACATTGCAGACAAGCAATGTAGGAATTCAACCAGCATAAAAGAGAGGCAGTAAGGTTTTGAAAAGTTTCAACAGGCACTAACTGGTATTAGTGATGTTTGGTTTTCCAAATTCACTGACAATAATAAATTATTTATTTTATTTATTTGGAATTCAGATTAACACCTTTGAGCCAGAGGCTCTTTTACAAAGGCTTCATGTTGAAATAAAAAAAAAAAACATTGGAATAGGTTAACACAGTAAAGTGTTACTTAACAAAAGAATCAGTATGGACAGACATAGTCACTAGGTTTGATACAACAGCAAAACAGGGAATACATTTACAAATAGTGGGGTGCACAGACACAATTATACAAAAAAAATGTAATGCAGTAGAATTAGGCTTTGTCATCAGAGTAGCAGAATTTCATAAGAAGTAAGGTTGAAGATACCAAGGCAATAGGTATTTGAGAGTGGGGGTGCGTAGGTGTAGGGAGGTAGTTCAACCCAAGGAGGGCAGGGAGGCACCTAGGCAGTAACACTGGCTGGTGAGGGTGGCTTAGGGGTGGAAGGGAAGTATATGGCAGAGGTAGTGGTATAGTAGAAGGTAGAGGAGGTAATAATAGGCTAGGAGTGTAGGGAAGAGGTGGGTAGAGACATAGAAAAACTGAGAAATGGAGAGGAAGGGAGAAAGGAGTGTCAGCATGGAGTATTAAGCGAAGCAGTCACATGAGGCCTGAGTCACAAGGGTGTGATAAAGATTGCATTTGAACAGGCCAAGAGTGGCCAAATTGGTGACTTCACAGCCCAACGAGTTGAATAACTTAGGGACTCTGCCAGCAAATGACCACTGGCCTTGATAGGTGCGACAGCAGAGGAGAAGTAGAGTGGAGTTGTCAGATCTTCTGGTGTGGTGAGTGCTGTCAGCTGGTCTGAGGAGATTCTGCACCCCTTGGGGCATAAGACCAAGGGATGCCTTTTTTACTACCAGGCAGGTTTGGTGAGTGATTCTTCCCTGAAGTTGAAGCCAGTTAGCCTGCTTATACAGGTCGCAGGTTTGCATGTGGTGGACAGCACCAGTCGATAGTCTACAGGCCTTGTTCAGAGCAATGGTGACATGCCATAAGGCAGAAACAGAAGCAGCTCCATAGATAACGAGCCCATAGTCTATGATCGAGACTATCGTACTTTGTATTGCTAGCTTAAGTGCTTCAGGAGTCAGGCAGTACTTATGTCTGTACAGAAGGCCAATGTGGATATTCACAGATTTGGCAACCATATCGATATGACTGGAGAATGATAGAGTACTGTCCAAGGTCATTCCAAGGTACTTGAAAGTTTGCATCTGGTCTAAGGTGACACCGGCGCTGTTTCTGACTATCAGCTGTTTGTTTTTATGTTTATTATGTGTGCCATGGAATAGCATAATCTCAGTTTTTTTTTGTAGTTGAACACTAGTTTCTGCGAGACAAACCATGCCTCTACATCCATGAAACTTTCCTGAATGTGGCACTCCAAGAGAGAGGGATCGAAGTTCTTTGAGAAAATTACCACATCATCTGCGTACAGGAGGATATGTTCATGACAGGAGGCAGGGAGTTTGTTCAGAAAGATGCTGAATAGCAAAGACCTCAGAATTGACCCTTGGGGGACACCTGGCCAAACAGGCTGTTTGCTGGAGAGGGCATCACCAATCTTAACCTGTTGAGTGCAGTCAGAGAGATGGCCATTAAACCACCTTAGGGTGTCATGGGATAGCCCTAGATCAGCAAGCTATTCGATTAGTAGTGGATGGTTGACCATATCAAAAGCCTTTGACAGGTTGATGAAGGTGGCACCAGTAAGTTTTCCTTGATCAAGTGCACGATGGATGTAGCCTGTGAATTCAATGAGAGCAGTGGTGGTACAGTGATCTTTACGAAAGCCATGCTGCTGTGGGCATTACAAGTTGTATTTTTCCAAGTATTCTACCAATTGATCTGCAACAATTTTTTCTAATGCTTTGGATAGGGGAGGGAGGATGGAGATAGGCCTGTAGTTTCCGTGTTGTGTTCTGTCTCCATTCTTGTGAATTGGGATCACCAGGGCAGACTTCCACTTGGGAGGGAACTGGGAGAGCATGAGGGAACGGTTGATAATTTTGGTTAGAGGGGTCAAGACAGCATCAAGGGTGAGGGCTATGAGCTTCAAATCAAGAGAGTCACCATTAGTTCTGTTTTTTCCAAGTATTTTGAGTAGGTATGTTTTGTCTTCATGTTCTGCGTTAGCCTTGAAATAGAAATGTGGATGCTCCAGCTTCTTATCAGGTTTAGCATGAAAAGCCAGGGTGAAATTTGGATCAAAGAAATTAGAGGGTAGCACATGACTAAGATTGGTGAATGCCAGATTGAAAGTATTGGCAATTGTAGTGGGGTCAAGGATGATGGAGCCATCTATGTTCAGCATGGTGGATGCCACTTTGGAGTCTTTCCCTGTGACTTCTGATATGTTGCTTCAAAATTTCCTTCCTTCCTTCCAGGAGTTGGATAGGGCACTCCTATAATAGCTGGCTTTTTTCTAGTGAATGGCTTTGGTACAGGCGTTCTTGGCTATTTTATAGGCCTGAATGTCTGCCGGACTGCCAGTAGCTCTTGCCCGGTTTCAGAGATGGTCCCGTGATTTCAATTTTTCCAGATGATCACCTGTAATCCAAAGATTGTTGAGGCCCTTTGTATTTCACTTCTTGAATGGGGCATGGACATCACATGTTGCATTGAACTGGGAGATGAAGTATTCAAGTGCAGCATTTATGTCAGTGACAGTATTGATTAGGGACCAATCTTATTGTCATAGAAGTGATTTTAACAGCTCTAGGTGCACTCTGGTGAGTATCCTACTATTGACAGTTTTTGCCAGGGGGTTGTTGAATTTATTTGACCATAGGCACAAGACAGGGGAGTGGTTATTTATAGAATCGGGAAGGACTTCAGTATGAGAGACATGGTCAGGGTGGTTTGTAAGCACCCAATCCAGTAAAGTGCTAATCCTAGTTCTGTAGTTGAACCTTATAGGTGAGATAACAAGCTGGGTGAAGTTTGCAGCAGATAAAGCATCCTTATAGTTATTCGCACCCGGGGAGAGCCAGTTCACACTAAAATCCCCAAGCATTATAACTTGAATGGGTTCAGGCTTGATGACGTCAATTTGGGTGGGATATAAACTGATGCTATTGTCAGGCCTTATTGTGGGCTCCAAGCAGAGTCTTGATAGTTAGGACCTGTAGGTCATCACCAATACTGGGCAAGGGCAGAGCATGTGCCTATAAAGAGTCTTTCAAGTATAGGGCACAGCCACCCCCTTTTTTAGATAGTCTATCCTGCCTGAAGACAGTATACCCTGGAACTGCAAAAGCAGCATCAGGGATCGCTGGTGAAAGCCACGTCTCAATCCCTGATAGGATGGCTGGGCTGTGCTGGGCAGTCCAGGTGATAAGGGCATTGAGTTTTTTGAGCAGGCTGCAAAAGTTACTGCTGGCTAGTGAGAGAGTCCCAGATCTGCTTATGACACTAGGTCTGGACAAAGGTGGACCAGGGTTAGGGTGTATGTTTCCAGACATGAGCAGAAGACTATTATTGCTGTGTACTATTATTACACAAATTAAACCCTGTTGTGTCTAGCTTGATCATATATGCCTGGTATATATAATGTCTCATCAGAAATGCTGCTACCTCATGATGTGCAATGTATTTATATGTTCTACGCATTTCTTTTGTATTTATGGACTTTTGCATGTTTTGTAATTTTGTCAAATGTTATTTGTTATGCCATGGGTCACCATTTTAAATGAGATCCAGAAACAAATGATTTGATACCTTTTATTGGACCAACAGAGATGTTACACAAAAAAAGAACAAAGTGCTCTAGCTTTCAGACCAACCAGGTCCTTCTTCAGAAGCTTTATGGCAGTTATTTTGAAAATTCCATACTATTAACACCAGATAATGTTGAAAAAACAGAAATAATTCTCATTGGTTTAACATATTCATTTAAAGCATAACAGAAGATTACATCAAAGAAGCTAATTAACATCAGTATACTTTTAGCTGAGAAGCCTCAGAAGGACAAAGGTTATCAAGAATTATCAACAGAGAGTTCTTCTCACATAAAGTTTAAAATGTCTCAGTATGCTTCAAGAAAGCATTCTACGGATAAAAAACATTGGGATAGCATTCTCTCTAATACATGTAAGATGAGCTTACAACTTACATTGCAAGTGTCCTTGTGTTTTAAAGAATAGACAATGAGAGACAAAATCCTGAAATTAGGTCTAACTACAAGTTGAAAACAAGCCCCAAATTAAACATACACACATATACATGATGCATGCTAGTATCACTCATAAGTGTAAGTGCCAAATAAAAATACTTGTCAAGGACCCCCAAGAAAACGAACCATGAGCCTGATAAGTGCAGATTTCAACACATCGTCAGTGAATAACAAAAATGCACAGAATCAGTCTAAGGAATCTAAATGAAAACTTATAAGGATAAAATCCCCCAGCCCCCTTCCCTTTTTTTTTTTTCTCTCCTTGGGAAAGATAACTAGTAGGAATGAGATATACTGTATGTACAAGAGTCATAATACATCACCATTCACACAATCTTAATATTTATCCAAAGGAATTAACCCTTTTATGAACCCCCAAGTAAATGAGATATTCATCTTAATATAAGCAGATTTAAAAATGTGACAGTGTGTAATCCAACCACTGACAACTAGTAGAAGGAAGCAAATGTACACTATATATGAGAACTAAGTGTCCTAGCCACATAACAATTGTCCCATGCCACACTCCCCCCACACATACATGTGTACACACACCACACCACACATACACACACCACCCCAACCCACACAGCCACAACACACAACAAATATAACAAACACACACACACACCACACCGCACACACACAAAACACAACACACCCACAACCCCCACAACACACAAACACAACACATACAAAACACACACATACACACATACAACAATACACACACAAAACACATACACACACACACACACACACACACACACACACACACATGCACACACACACACACACACACACTCACCCACAGTGTTAAGGTGAGAAGTCGACATGTAGATAACCATAAACTTACAAAATCAAAGGTTCGCTGAAGAACTAAAGTATTTATGTCCATCTTTTAAAGTAAAGGTCTGTGTAAGTTTAAGTGGAATAATGTGTCATATAACCCACATCAATGTTCATTCCATCCGCCACCATATTGAGAAGTAAAATAAGTCTAATTTCAGAAGCCCATCTCTGTTGTGTACTGTTGAAATGTCCTTTTAAAACCATCACAGACATATCTGAGATTGAGTGGCCATCCTGGGAGAAGTGCTGTGCTACTGGTTTGTCAGTCATCTTAATATTAATAGAATGTCTGTGTGAATTCATTCTAGTGTGGAGTTGTTGCCTTGTCTCCCCCACATAACCTGTGCAAGGACATCTCTTGCATTGGATAAATTAGACCACATTACTTGATGTACATGTATAATTCCCCTGTATCCTGAATTGTCTGTTTTGTGATGTAACCACATAATCTGAAGTGGAAATGAGGTTACACGTCTTACATTTGCATTGATGACAGGGTTGTGTACCATATGATGTCATGGTATTCTGTTCCGGTTCAAGTTGACTCCTAATAATCAGGTTGGCTAAATTAGGTGGTTGTTTAAAAGATAGTAGTGGTAGTTCTTGAAAAATACAATTAAGAGTTTCATCTTCCTAATTATTGGATGGAGGTCCTTATAATCTTAAGTAGAAGTTCAAGGTCAGGATGGTATGTGACTACTAAGGGTATTCTGTTGGTAGTGGTCCATTCCTTATATTGCAGTAGTTGTTCTTTTGGGACCTGTGTTGCACATTCCACTGCTCTGTCAATTTCTCTGGATGAGTGTCCCTGTTTAATAAAGATGTTTTCAACCTCGCCAGATGTGTGTCTCTGTCTTCCTCATTTGAACAGAGGTGATGATACCGAAGTGCTTGACTATATATGATAGATTTCTTTGTGTGGCTCGGGTGATTACTTTTCTTGTATAAGTAACTCTGTCTGTCTGTTGGTTTCCTGTAAAGACAGGCATGTAGGGTTCCATCCTTGATAGTGACAGTGGTGTCCAGAAAATTTACACTGGTGGCAGAATATTCCAGGGAAAGCTTTATAGTTGGGTGGAAGTTATTAAGTTCCTGATGAAAATCCTTAAGTGTGTCAGTGCTCTCTGTCCAAATTATAAACAAATCATCAGTGTAACAGAAATAGGCGAGTGGTTTATGTGTACAGTGCCTTAAAAAAATCCTCCTCCAAATTGGCCATAAAGAGATTAGCATACTGTGGAGCCATCCTAGTGCCCATTGCTGTTCCCATAGTTTGAACATACAGTAATGTTTACCATTGAAGCTGAAGTTGTTATGTGTCAGAATGAATTCAGTGAGTTTACCCACGACCCCAGGGTCAATGTTGGGGTCCAATTCTTTGTCATGCAGGTATTTAAGGCAGGCTGAAATGCCATCTGTGTGTGGAATATTAGTGTAGAGGTATGTTACATCCATCGTGGCTAAAAGGGTATCTGGTGGTAAGTTTTTATAACTAGAAAGTTTATACAGGAAGTGTGTAGTGTCCTGGATGTAACTATCCCTTTGTATAACCAGCGGTTTTAAAATAGCTTCTACAAACCCTGATATCCCCTCTGTCAGGGTGCCATTACCAGAGACTATGCGTCTACCAGGATTACCAGGCTTATGTATTTTAGGAAGCATGTAGAATGTTCCTGGCTTGGGTTCACTGGGGATGAGGGCATTTAGTTTGTCTTGGAAAGGGCTTGGAAATGTTTCAATTAACTCCTGTAGTTCTCTTGTATATTCTGTAGTTGGGTCACTTTCCAGTACTTTGTAGTAAGTAAGGTCACTTAGCTGTCTGTTGGCTTCCTTAATGTAATCTTCCCGGTTCAATATCACAACTGCAGAGCCTTTATCAGCTTTTTTATGACAATGTTACGGTTCGATTTTAGTGTTTGTATAGCCCTCCATTCCAGTAGAGAGAGATTGTAACGGGCCTGTTTCTGCCTATTAAGAATCTCACCAGTAACTCTCTGGCCAAAGCAATGAATGTAGAGAATGCTATCCCAAGGTTTTTTATCACTAGAATGCTTTCTTGAAGCATACCGAGACATTTTAAAATTTATGTGAGAAGAACTCTCTGGTTGTTGATAATTCTTGATAACCTTTGTCCTTCTGAGGCTTCTCAGCTAAAAGTATACTGGTGTTAATTAGCTTCTCTGATGTAATCTTCTGTTATGCTTTAAATGTATATGTTAAACCAATGAGAATTATTTCTGTTTTTTCAACATTATCTGGTGTTAATAGTATGGGATTTTCAAAATAACTGCCATAAAGCTTCTGAAGAAGAACCTGGTTGGTCCGAAAGCTAGAGCACTTTGTTCTTTTTTTGTGTAACATCTCTGTTGGTCCAATAAAAGGTATCAAATCATTTGTTTCTGGATCTGTTCTTAAAAGGACCAATACGGCACCTACACCATTTTTTTGCATTTTAAATTACTTAATTCTCAATAGTCTAACCCTTCAATAAAATGAATGAAATGAGAAGCAGTATTAGACATCTTAGTAGCTCTTTAAGGTATCTGCTGAGAAGCAACCATATTCTTTTCCCTTTGCACTCTTCACTAGCTCCAGTCGGAACTGACTGGACACTTGATAATAAGAACAAGGAGCAATAGTGAGTGGGTAACACTGAGCTCAGATGCAGGAGCAGTCTTGTGTTGTAGAATTTGGTAATAGAAATTGGTGCAATTCATGTTATGACTACAGGTAGCCATTCCAAGCATGTGCTGGGGGTTTTCATCGAGGTGACCAACAGTAAGTTTTGAGGAACTCGTAAAAGCAGTGCTATTGGGAGAAGTCAGCATAGCCAGGAAAAGCAAGAGTGGCATGATTGTAGGTGAAAATATTATTGTTGCAAGGGCTAGGCACTGGGGTGATTAGGGCAAGAGCCTGTAGAGAGGTAAAAATCAGTGAGGCCTACTGAGATGGCTGTAGTTGGACAGCTAGATTAGGTGAGGTTCAGAGGAGGTGGATTCAGCAGTGAGGGGCCAGGAGGAGAGAAAAGGTTACGAGAGAAGGTTCAGTGACAGTAGAGAGAGATAACTGCAGAAAGATTCAGTGGCTTCAGAGGGAAGAAATAACAGCAGAAAGTGCAAGGAGATACATAGTTGTGGATAGCCTGGGTTTGTAGTAGAGGGATTACAACATTGGCCCAATTGGGATGGGTGAAAGCAAGAGAGTAGGAGCTGAGGTGTATTTAATAGAGGTCAGGGTCGGGGCTGGTGGGAGGGACAAAATATAGAGTTAGAAGTTCAGAGAAAAAATAGAACATAGCAGTCAGAAGCTGCTAGAAGCAGGCACCAATCAGTGAAGAACAGTTTGAGCGGCCAGCCAATTAGTAATGCTGTGGAAAATGATGCTGGTTTTCAAGCAGCAGCTGTGGAGCAGATGTACCTGAGCTTGGATCCGAGTAGAGGAGCCGGGGTGGTGGCTTGGTGTGGCCAGCCACTCCACTATGGACAAAGGTGGAGAATCCTGTGGTTGAGGGATCGCCCGGGTCAGGCCTCCTGATGAGCTTGGATCCAGCTAGATGAGCCAGAGCGGTGGCTTTATCTGGCCAGCTGCTCCACTACAGGCAAAGGCGGAGAATCCTGCAGTTGAGGAAGTGCCTGGGTCAGGCCTCCTGATCTTCAATCTGGGTAGAGGAGCTGGAGAGGCAGCTTGGTCTGGTCAGCTACTCCACTGCGGGCAAAGGCAGACAATCCTGCGGTTGAGGGAGCCCCAGGTCGGGCCTCCTGCTGAGCTTGGATCCGGGTTGAGGAGCCAGAGTGGTGGCTTGGTCTGGTCAGCTGCTGTACTATGGGCAAAGGTGGAGAATCCTGCAGTTGAGGGAGCACCCGGGTTGGGTCTCCTGAGCTTGGATCCGGGTAGAGGAGCCAGGGCAGCTGCTTGGTCTGGCCAGCTGCTCTGCTAAAGGAAAAGACAAAGAAACCTGTGGTCAAGAGAGTGCCTGGGTTGGGCCTCCTACTGGGACTGATTAGGATCAATTGTTGGCACAAATCAGATAGGGACAGGCAACAAGTAGAACTATCTAACCTCAAGGATTGGGCTACTACACACAAACTAGAGCTGAACATTGAGAAATGTGGAGTTGTACTTTTAGGAAAGACAATGTAAGAAATAATATACTTTCTCAAGGGGCTCGCCTTGAGATCCATTGAAGAGGAAAATAATCAATAAACTGGAGTATAAAAAACTTAGCAATATAATGGCTGCACATGCTAATTCCATGTTAAATGGCATTAAGAAAACTATCCAATGCAGAGACAAAAATTTTTACTTCCATTGTACACATTGTCGGTTAGGACACATTTGGATTTCTGCACCCAGTTTTGGTCTTCTAATAGCAAAGCAGAAATAAAGACCCTGGAAAGAGTCCAGCGATGTGCCACTAAGATTATTCCATCCATTAAGGACCTTAGCTATGAGGAAAGATTAAGAGATCTGGGCTTGTATTACCTTCAGTAGAGAAGACTATGGGGAGATCTGTGTCTAGTTTACAGGGCATTTACAAATCATAAGTTATGGGACTGTTTGGGTTTAAGGATGATGGATTCAAACTATGACACCTTATCACATAATTTGCAGTTAAGAGGTGATAATTGTCATACTAAGAAAATAACCATTTGGTTCAACCAAAGGGTGATATCGTTTTGAAATTCTCTGCCACATGACATCTTAGGAAGCAAAAACATAACTGATTTTAAAAGGAAAATAGACACCTTTTGTCTGGCCAATGATATATTGGGGTATTCCACTTAAATTTCATCAAGCTGACATAGGTAAATGCCTTACTCAGCTCATAGTTACCTATATTACTAACTTAAAGGAAGGAAAGGATCACAGATCTCCAGGTAGAAGGTCACCTGGGGGGGCCAGTGACCATCAGATAGTATGGTTCAATTTGGCCACTAGAACTAAATCATCCCATTCCAAAGCAAAAATATGGGACTTCAGAGGAGCTGACTTTGATAAGATGGCCAACAGAGTTAAGCTAGCCCTGGCAAGAAGAAATACAGGTGAGGGGTATAGGCAAAGTGGGCAAGCATTAAGGATGCAATACTTGAAGCAACATACCATTGTGATAGGGAGAAAAGCAAGAGTAAAAGGAGGAAACCACTTTGGTTCTTAAAAACAGTAGCAGAAAAGATCAGAGCCAAAAGGTTGGCCTTCAGGAAATATAAGGCAACACAGTAGGAAAAAGCTAGGGAGGCATACCAAACTTCCCTAAGGGAAGCAGGGAAGGCAGTAAGGCAGGCAAAAGCCTAAACTGAGGAAACACTAGCAAAAACAGTAAAAGAAGGACAAGACTTTCTATAGATACATTGGTGAAAGAGAAATTCCAGAGGGGTATTGCTAAGATCAAAGGGATAAGGGGAGCGTGGAGGAGGACCAAGGAAAAGCATCTATCCTAAATATATACTTCTGCTCAGTATTTACTGAGGAGAAGGTAGGGCAGGGCCCACAGCTCAGCAACATGGTCACGAGGGGAGGGAGGTGTGCACAAGTCCCTTCACAAAAGAAAGGGTTCTACAAGAGCTCACTAAGCTGAGGGTGGACAAGGCAATGGGACCTGATGGCATACATCCCAGGGTACTAAAGAAGATAAGGGGTGGAACTAGCAGAGCCATTAACAGATCTGTTTAGTGAGTCTCTGAACACAGGAGAGGTTCCAGAAGACCGGAGAAGGGCTCATGTGATCCTGCTCCACATGAGTAGCAGCAGGGAGGAGGCAGGGAACTACAGACCAGTCAGTCTTACTTCAGTAGTGGGCAAGATTATGGAGGTACTCCTTAAGGAAAGGATAGTGCAACACCTGGAATCCATAGGAGCACAGGATCCAAGACAGCATGAGTTTACAACAGGAAGGTCCTGTCAAACTAATCTCAGATTTCTTTGACTGGGTAACCAGAGTGGTGGACCAAGGGGGTGCAGTTGATGTCGCCTACCTTGACTTCAGCAAAGCTTTCGATACTGTTCCACACAGAAGATTGATTAATAAGCTGGATAGGCTCAGGGTGGGTCAGAAGTTGATCAACTGGGTGGCAAACTGGTTGGCAGGCAGAAAACAGAGAGTGGTGGTAAACGGTATACAGTCAGAAGAGATGCAAGTCACAAGTGGGGTACCTCAGGGATCAGTCCTGGGGCCAGTCCTCTTCAATATCTTCATCAGTGACACTGCAGATGGACTGGAGGATAAGGTTTGCCTGTTTGCAGATGACACCAAGATCTGCAACAGAGTAGATGATCCAGATGGGTTGGGCAGAATGAGAAGAGATCTAGAAAAACTGGCAAAATGGTCTGAAGAGTGGCAACTGGGGTTTAATGCAAAGAAGTGCAAGATCATGCACATAGAGAAGAGAAACCATGAAGCTACCTATAGGTTGGGAGGGGAGTTGCTGGCAATCACAAGGGAAGAAAGAGACTTGGGCATCATCATCATCACAGATGACCTGAAACCATCCAGGCAGACCACTAAAGCAGTAGGTAAGGCTACAGGGATGTTGGAGTGTATGAGTAGGGGTATCACAAGTCGTAAGAGGGAGGTAATAATCCCTCTTTACAAGACACTGGTTAGGCCCCATCTGGAGTACTGAGTGCAGTAATGGAGGCCGCACCTGCGCAAGGACATTAACAAAATGGAGGCAATCCAGAGAAGGGCAACCAAAATGGTGCAGGGACTGCATCAGAAAACATATGATGACAGATTAATGGAGCTCAATATGTATACCCCAGAGCAAAGGAGGGAGAGAGGTGATATGATCGAAACATTCAAACATCTTAAGGACATTAAAAAGGTGAAAGAGTCTAACATGTTTCAATATAAGAAAACTAGCAGGACAAGAGGACACTACATGAGATTAGAGGGAGGCCGATTAAGGGGTAATGTGAGGAAGTTCTCTTTCACAGAAAGGGTGGTGGATGCATGGAACAGCCTACCTCAGGAAGTGGTGGATATGAATACAGTGCAGGGCTTCAAACAAGCATGGGATAGGCATAAGGGAGTAATTCAGATGAGTATGAATAAATAGGCTATTAACAGAGTAAAGTCCTATGGCACATTCATAAAGTAGAAAAAATGGGCAGACTGGATGGGCCTTGCAGTCCTTATCTGCTGTCAACTTCTATGTTTCTATAAAAGAGCATAGGAATGGTGTGGAGCTGCAGTCTTTTGGGACACTTTCTGGAGACTGAGGTGCTGTTCCTTTTGTACTCACCTCTCTGGGTTGAGGGCAGAGGTTGCTGGACTCGAGTGAACTGCAAATGGTGCAAAGAACCTTCTGCCCTACCAAGGGGCCACCAAGTCTACCACCACTTCCCCAGAGGAAGCCCAGGCAGAGGCAGAGTGGTTAGACTTTGGAGGCTCTGGAGGGCGAGAGAGGCACAAAGGGTACACACCCCTCATGCCTGTACCACAGTACAAATCCTTCACCTTACTGGTGGGATGGAGCAGTCAGAAGGAGGCACTTGCAGCATTAGGAAGAAAGGAAGTGGGGCTCCTCAGAAGGGAAGGCCCCAAGAAAGAAAGAATAGGCTCCCAGCTGAGAAGGAAGAAGCTGCTGGTGATGGACTCTACTATTAGGATGACAGACTTCAGAGCAGGGGGAGGAGGGAGGGAGGGAGGTGAAGTGCCTCAGAAGCACATCCACTTGGAGGGATGGAGGGCGGATCCAAAGGATCGCCAGGGTAGCAGGAGATGAAAAGGGCTAAATGTCATTGTCCACCTGGGGATAAATGACCTCACAAGGGATGGGGTAGGTGATGCAGGGAAATTTCAGGGAGCTGGCAAGGGGCATCAAGCAGGTGGCATGCATGGTGGCTTTTGCCAAAGTGTTACCTGTATACAGCTGGGGAGAGGATACAACACTTTTAACAATTGGTTGAAGACATGGTGCATGGAGGAGGGCTTCATCTACATTGGGGACTGGGGCCAACCTGAGAGTATATGGGCCTCTATGGGAGAGATGACCTGCATTTTTACAGGAGGGGGACCGCAGTCCTTAGCGGGAAGCTTAAATGCTACTTAGATGAGCATTTAAACTAGTAAGGGGGTGGCTATAAAACAAAGAAGGCAACAGTTGCTCCCCATATATGGAAGCAGCAAGGAGCAAGAGCCTGAGGGAGTAAGCTCCCCCAGGGCAGGAGTGCAAGAGGACAGGTGTGGGGACAAGGCAGAGAACAAGGAGGGTATAAATCAGGAAAACAGGAAGAAAGGCACAAAGGAGACAAGTAACGAAGAAGGTAACAAGGGAAGAGGGGGGCAGGGAGAGTTTCAGGGAACAGCACAGGCAGGAGGGAGAGAGAAGTAGGCAGAGAGTGACTCAGGTATGGAGAGCTATGTGTGCCAAGGCAAGGAGTCTGGGAAATAAAATTCTAGACATGGAGGCCATTGTGGCAGAAGCTAGCCTGGATTTGGTGGTGCCATACTGGGCTACTCTCTGGTCAGAAGAGACAGAGAAGGGTGAGGGGTGTAGGGATTGTACTATATGTGAAGGAAGGAATCAAGGCCAGGGAAATACAAGTGCACCAGAGGGATAAGACTGGCTGGAGGTGCTGTGGGTCCTCCTGGAAACAGATACTGGGCCCTCTAACTGTACAGAGGTGGTATACAGACCTCCAGAACAGAGAAAGAAGTTGGATAAGGCACTTTGGGAAGACATCATCAAGATGGCAAGTAAGAGGGAGGTGCTGCTGGTTGGGTACTTCAATATGCCAGATATGTATTGGAGCCTTCCAGCTACAGCTATGGCAAGGAGCAGAGCCATCCTTGACTCCCTACAAGGGGCTTTTTTTGCACAGCTAGTCAAAGAACCCAGCAGGAACAGGACAGTGCTGGACCTGGTGCTTACAAATAGGAACTGTATTGCAAACGTCACATTGGTCAGTCCTCTAAGTACCAGAGATCACTGTATGGTGTGGTTTAACATTAAGATGAGAACAGAGGCAAACCACTTGAGAACAAGGGCCCTGGGCTTTAGGAGGGTAGATTTTAAAGAAACAGGAGACTGTCTCAGAAACTGCCTCATGGGGAAATTGCCAGGGAGAGGTAGAGGCACAATGGGGAAAAATAAAGGAGGGCATAATTAAAGGGGAACTGTCATCTACAGGATTTCTTAATGTCTGAAAGCCCATAGAAAGCTAGTTTGAGTCATTGTGTTCATCTGTGAGTCTTTGCAGTCCAGAGTTATTCATATGTAAATCAGCCTGTAATTAAGGGCTGATGGCAGCCAAATGTTTTGGGCTCCTGACAGAAAATGATGTCACCGAGGGACTTGGTCTTCTCTGACTGTATTTAATCCAACAGGTTAAATAGGAATTTGACTGTTTTATTGGATATACTATGATATCCCGTAACTCAGTATGCCAGCGCTTGGCATACTGAGTAAAACATCCCGTAATCTACCAGCCCGAATCACTGACATGCCCGACATACGAATGTCGGGCTTGTCAAGAAACAAAGCTTATAATGCGGGGCTCCGCCCCCACATCCCCCGTAAATAAATTATCCTACTCCGAGGGGGAGTGGACCTCGGAGTAAAATGTTAAGCATGATGGGGGGTGCAGTGTGTAAAATGCTGTGACCCAGACCATTACCCAGGTCACATGCAGTATGCTGGCCGAGCTACCAGTGGTATTCCCCTCCACACCACTGGGGCAGCTCATCCAGCAACTCCATCCAGCCATCCTTTCTCGCGCATCACACAGGGTAAGGCAGCATTCCATCACATCCGCTACCTTACCTCATCAGGAGCAAAAGCGTCAGGTGTGTAAGCGTCAGGATAGCAACTGTTTCGGGCAAAGCTGACCGGCATTGTAGGTGTCAGGATCCGCAGTTTCTAACAAACGTAAGTATACCATTTTATTAAATGTGTTTTAAGGTGTTATTACAACATTTTCTACATTTATAATAATTGTTTTGTATGAGCATTGAAACTAGTGAGTTATCACCTTTACATTTCAAACTTAGTAAAAATAATCCATCTTCAGGATTGCTTTAACCTCTAGGCTATACTGCCACCTGAACATGTCAATACAGATTTCTGGGGCTACCTCAGTACCAACGTCTGTCTTTTTCCATTTTCTCTCTTACAGCATTTTCTCTTACAATTTTGGGTGTGAACTTAGGCCTACACAATGCAAATGTGGCTACGTACCTACTGGCCTGGCATTATGGCCTCCCTGTGCTCCCACAACACAACTGGGAACAAGCTGTTGCTCAGTGTGCCTTTCTTGGACAAAGACAGTAAAAACAATCCGAGCATGTGTTATGATTCTGAAAATATTATGCTCTTTCTATCCAGATTTGACTTGAAAAGGAAAAAATAGGACACAATTATTTGTTTATTAATTGCAAGACACATAGATGGACAACATTGTTAAAACATGCATAATCTGAAATGCATTATTAAAAGAATATTTTACTTCTTTGATGAAGTTAAAAGTATAACAGTTTCTTACTGAAATACTTTGAATAGAATGGGATTTTGTAATTACAACACTTTTTACATTTATAATACATGTTTTGTATGTGCATTGAAACTAATGGGTTACCACCTTTACATTTCAAACTGTTAGTAAAAATAATCCAATAGAATTCTGGCATTGTTACAGTAGAAAATACCATTCTGTCCAAAGTGTTTCAGTAAGAAACTGTTATACTTTTAACTTCATCAAAAGAAGTAAATAATACTCTTTAATTAATGGTGATCATTTTTTACATACAGATAAAGAGACTTTCATCTCCAGTTACAACCTCCTGGTTGATATTTTTGGTTACAACCGGGAGGTTGTAATCAGCACTTGTCAATCAAGCATCACCATGGAAAGCTAACTGGTGCATAGTTAGTCACTGTAGGCGGGCTGAACATCTTGCCAACATGGTGGCACTGTTACGGAGCACCAGTACTGGCACTGAAGCGTTGCCACACACTGTTAAGTAAGATTTTAAATATTTTTAAATATCTATTTAGTTGATCCCGCCTTGAAAATGAAAAAAATCAATCTGGTTGATCCTACCATACCCTTTGAGCACGTCTTGCATTATGCAGTTATGCTGATGGACCGTGTCTTTCCAGAATGCCGTTACTACCATAAAGTAAAAAAAAAGAAAAAAAAAGTACAAATGAAAAGAAACAAACAAAAGGGAGAGACAGGCAGAGTGTGTGTGTGTGTGTGTGTGTGTGTGTGTGTGTGTGTGTGTGTGTGTGTCTATCTCTGACAGAAGTGCTGCACGGACTGAACAGTGCTGAAAGGAAAAAAAAATGATCACTATTAATTAAATAAAATAATATATGGGTGTGTGTGTGTTTTATTTTAGAATTTTACACAAACACTCAGTGTAGGATGCTTTTATAAACCCTTTGGGCTTCGCCCTCGGGGTTTATGTAGCATCCCACACCTCAGGTGTGTGTAAAACTATGGTTACACACACCCACCTATGTATTATTCTATATTTTAATAATGCATTTCGGGTTTTACATGTTTTAACAATGTTGTCCATCTATGTGTTTTTGCAATTAATAAACAAGTAATTGTGTCCTATTATTTTCTCTTTTCAGGTCAAGTCTGGATAGAAAGAGTATAATATTTTGAGAAACTTAACACATGCTCAAAACCGATTCTGCTGGATGAATGAAGCTTGTTTAAAGTTCTTTGCCTTCACCTCTAGGCTGTACTGCCAGCTGATAATCAAAAGCTACATGTTTCATGACTGGCCCCATGATGCCAGGCCAGTAGGTACGTAGCCACATTTGCATCTTGTAGACCTGAGTTCACACCTGAAATTGTAAGAGAAAAGGCGGCAAGAGAGGGAACAGAAAAAGGCAGAAGTTGGTGCTGTGGCAGTCCCAGATATCTGTACTGACATGAACACAGCCAGGGTTTAGAAATCCTGATATGGGGCCCCAATACCTGTTGGCACCACAGAGCCAACCTTGAGATGTGTATTTTTTTTTTTTATGATTAGCTGGCAGCATATCCTAAAGGTTAAAGCAATCCTGAAGATGAATTATTTTTACTAACAGTTTGAAATGTAAAGGTGATACCACACTAGTTTCAATGCACATACAAAACAATTATTATAAATGTAGAAAGTGTTGTAAAAACACTTTAAACACACTTAGTAAAACAGATGATCTCCTATTTAATCTGTTGGATTACATACAGTCAAAGGAGGACCAAGGCCTTCGGTGACATCATTTCCTGTCAGGAGCCCAAAATATATAGCTGCCACCAGCCCTTAATTACAGGCTGATTTACATATGAATAACTCTGGACAACAAAGACTCACAGATAAACACAATGGCTCATTCAGTTTGGCTTTTTATGGGCTTTCAGACATTAAGAAACCCTGTAGATGAAGGTTCATCTTTAAGGCAATCAACTTCTGCAAGAAGGAATGAAGGAAGGAAATGTAGACAGAAAAGAGACTGTTATGGTTATCTATGGAAGTGGCCAAGGTTGTGGGAATAAAAATTGTGACATTCAGCAGGGAAGCACAGAGGGAGGAAGACAGGGAGGTGTACTAAGAAAAGCAGAAGGAAACAGGAAAGGCACTGAGGGGGAAAAAAGGCACAGACAGAGGAATGGTTAGCCAAACAGGCAACTAAAGGGGATAAGACTTTTTTCAGGTGCATTAAGTGAGAAGAGGAAAGCATACCTCTTAGCTGTACCACATTACGAGGAACGGTTCTCATTTTACTTAACAAAAGCTCCCTGTTTCACATTGTGAGGACTTGTTCCACATTCAGTATTAACATTTTAAAGCAAAAATCTATAGTAAATGATGCAACAAATATATTACTCAACTAATAACAGACTTTCTAAACATAAATGCAAACATTTTAACAGTGTTCTGAGCCTTCTAGGTAAAGATATGATTAAGTGTTCCACATTTTGCTCATTTGTTCCACATTTTGAGAAGCAGTGTTCCACATTTGGGAGACAAAAGGTTGAGAGGTATGGAGGAAAGCAAAGGGAGGGGTAGTGAAGATAAGGAGGGCAGTAGGGGGCACACTGTGCAAAAGAGGATTGAGAAAAAGCAGTCTTCTTGAACAGGTACTTCTGCCCATTCTTCATAGTAGAGGGAGGAGAGGAGGATCACACCAGGAAGCAGCAGAAACAAAGTGGGGGGTGGACACAAGTCCCTTTTCAGAGGAAGAGTCCGGAAGGGATTTGCAGCTCTGAAAGTAGACTGGACAGAATACATCCAAGGGTATTAAAGGAACAAAGGGAGCTGCTAGCTGCCCCATTGATGGCCTTATTTAATAGCTCACAAGAAACAGGCATACTGTAGTTTCAGAGGACTGGAGGAGTGCAGACATGGTCCCTCTCCACAAGAGCAGCAGAAGGGAGGAGACTGGCAACTATATGCTGGTCAACCTCTCATCAGTGGTGGGGAAATTAATAGAAACCCTTTTAAAACAAAGGTTGGCAGAGTATCTTGAATCCATTGGGCTACAAGACCAAAGGCAGCATGTATTTACGGGTGCAACGGTCATGCCAGATGAATCTGATTGATTTCTTCGACATAGTGACAAGGAAAATAGATTAGGGGAGAGTAGTGGACATGGTCTATCTGGACATTAGCAAGGCCTTCAGCATAACAGGAAGCTGACAAAGAAATTGAACAGCCCAGTGATAGCATCCATGGGACCCAAAGTGATAAATTGGGTAAGGAACTGGTTAATGGATAGGTAACAGAAGATGGTGGTTAATGGTACTCACTCTAATGTGGGGAGAGTGTCCAGCTGGGTGCTGCAGGGCTCAGTACTGGGACTGGTCCTTTTCAATGTCTTCAATAGTGACATTGCAGAAGAACTGGAAGGGAAGATATGCCTTTTTGCAGATGTCACCAAAATCTGAAATAGGGTAGATACTCAGGAGGGGTGGATAGAATGTTGGGGCCTTGGGAAACTTGAGGTGTGGTTAAGAGCATGACAGTTGGTGATCAATACCAAAAAGTGCAAAGCCATATACCTAGGGCAAAGGATCCCATCAGCTGAGTATAGCATGGGATGGAGGTGCTGACAGACACTAAGCTGGAAGGGACTTTGAGGTTATCATATCTAATGACCTCAAAGTGGCAGGGCAATGTGACAAAGCAGTGGGTCGGGTCAGAGAGATGCTGAGATGCATAGGGAGAGGTATCTCCAGCAGGAGGAGGGTGGTGGTGTTGCCTCTGTATCACTCACTGGTGAGACCCCACCTGGAGTATTGTGTCCAGTTCTGGAGGTTGCATGTTATAAAGTACATAGACAGGGTTGAGGCAGTCCAGATAAGGGCTACTAAAATGATGCAGAGGTTGCATCAAAAGCCCTACAAGGAGAGAATGAGAGATCTCAACATGTATACCCTGAAAGAGAGCAGAAAGGGACATGATAGAGACCTTTAAGTACCTCATGGGGGAAAACAGTGTACAGGAGGGTAGACTCTTTCAAATATGAAAGAGCACCAGGACCAGGAGGCATGCAATGAAGCTGGAGAGGGGAAGTTTATGAGGGATATGAGGAAGTACTACTTCACTGAAAGAATGGTGCATGCCTGGAACAGACTGCAGGTGGAAGTGATGGAGGCAAAACTGTAGGAAGTTTCAAGGTTCTATGTCATAATGGCGAATGTACATCACCAAAAATAAGAGTTTTCCCATTTTGCAGACCCTGCAGTATCACCACAGATCCTACTTGATGTCTGGACCATCCACCCCCCCATTCCTTTTCCCTAAGATTTCCTTATGCCTATCCCATGCATTTTTGAACCCCACCACTGTTTTCACCTCACCACCTCCATCAGAAGACTGTTCCAGAAAGTCAGCACTCTTTCTCTGAAGAAATACTTCCTCACATCTCTCCTGAATCTACCCCCTCCAGCTTCTTATCATACCCCCTTGTCCTTGAGCACATTTGTTTCTTAAAAATATTTCCCTTCTGTACCTCATTTACCCCGCTGAAGTATTTAAAGGTCTCCATCATATCCCTCTCTCCCTCCTTTCTTCCAGGGTGTACATATTTAGGTCCTTAAGTCTCTCTCTTCCTAGGGCTTCTAATGCAGACCCAGCACCATTTTAGTTTTCCTCCTCTGGATCACCTTCACTCTATGTCCAGAACTGGGCACGGTAATCTAAGTGGGGTCTTTCTAGTGATCAATACAGAGACAATACCACTTCCCTCTTTCTGCTGGTGATACCTTTCCCTATGCACCCCAGTATCCCACTAGCCCTCCCAACTGCCTTGTCACACTGCCTGGCTACCTTTAGGTCATCCAATATGATTATCCCGGTCTCTTTTCTGCTTAGTGGTCATCAGTACCACTCCTCCAGTTTTGTACTCCAACCCCAGGTTTCTGTACCCTAAGTGCATTATTTTGCACTTTTTTACATCGAAACCCAGTTGTCATGCCCATGACCACTTTTTGAGTTTTCTCAGATCTCTGCTCCTCCTTTCCACCCACCCCCTGGAGTGTCCACCCTACTGCAGATTGTGGTGTCATCTGCAAGGAGGCAAACTTTCCCTTCCATCTCTTCTGCAATGTTACTTTAAAGAACACTGGTTCCAGCACTGATCCCTGAGGCATCCTGCTGCTCACCCTACCTTTCTCAGAGTGAACTCCGTTTACCACCCCCCTCTGATGCCTGTCCCCTAATCAGTGTCATACCCAGTTTGCTATCTTTGGGCCCACTCCTCCTCCCATCTTTATAAAATCTGCCAGCCTGAAGTCCAGGACCCTAGTGCTTGTATGGTTCAATTCTGCAGCTGTCTTTATATTGAACGACATTGTACAGTGGTTTCTGTTTCTCAGGTGGCCTCATACCTTGATGTCTGAAACACTGTCCCCAGCTAGGCATGTTGATTTCCAGCACCCCCTGCAGCTGAGTCACGAGTGGGACTTTGCAGAGTCTCTGCAATGTGGATAAGAATGACAGGGAAACTTGAGAGGCATATTATACAGCCAAAATAACTAGAAAATTCCATTCTTTGAGTGAGATGCTAAGCTTTAGGGGGAAATAGGGACACATATCCCCCAATTTTTTTCCCGCATCTAATGCATATAACCGTAGTCCCTTCAACTTTAACCACCACCTCACCTCAAACTGCCCCAGGCCAAAAATGTAAAGTTTTTTCCATCTTCAGTCTGCTGCTCCTTTTATTTTCCCCCAGTCCCAGAAACTCGACTGATAACTGGTGCTGCATGCATATGATGTCACGCACATGTACTGTTGGAAGCCATGGGGCTCTGTATTGTACACACTAAGAAGGGGACCTCTAATAATACATGCCATTTGTTACTTCAGATTTTCAGATGCAGTCAATACATCTGGGAACAAATAATGACTACACAATCTTGACCACTGGCATATACAGTGGAGCCAGCCAGGATGCAAAGCAGTACCTTGCAGTAAATGACATGTCACAAAATATTGCATGACAAAAGGGCTTAATTGCCATGGGTTTGCATGTTCCATGCAGTATACCACAGCACTCCACAGTACTACTGCAAGGTACTGCATTGCATCCTGGCTGACACCACTGTACTGTATTACAAGGACATCTCAGGCAGGATTTTCAAAGGGTGGTACAGGGCTTGCATCAAACCCTGCATCAGACCCTTTCATTGTTACAGTTGCCCCATTCCTGTTTGCCACAGCTGTGCCCAATTTTACAATCTCGGGCGCAGTTATGACAGTTTGCACACTTCACAGCAGCTTGCATCAAACCTCAGGCACAAGCTCCATTAAAACGGTCCCCTTTATGGACACCAGTTAGACCACAGAAGGATAGTCTAGTGAGTGTCAGTTGCTGCAAGGGATAGAAAATCCCTTTAGATTTCCACAAGCCCAGTGCATTATATTTTTGGCACACCCGGGGCTTGTGGCAATCTTCAGCTTTTGAAAATCCGGCCCCTCATCTAAAGTAATTTTTTCTTGGCCACTGTTCAAAGACCCGTAGTAGAGCTGCAAACTCCTTCAACCCACACCAAAATGACACAGAAGAACCATGAAAGACCCAAGTCGCTGTCTTGCCATCTTCCACACCTAGCACCCCCTTCCCCCAACACAGAGCCCGAGCTACAGTACACAGGTCCTCAACAGCCATGGGAGAGAACAGATTTCTAAATTACTTTTTTGACCCTGTATTGCATGACACTAACTACCATTCAAATGCTCTGCACAACTGTTGCTTGCAGCCTGTGGTGGAGTTCCCCCTTTCCATCTCGCCAGGGTGCAGTCTGGAGAAAACAGATAACAATGATGGGGCTCAGTAACATGGAAGGCATTATCAATTTGCACATCGCATGTTGTGAGCAGTCATTGGCCCATGCCATCACAATCCATTCATTGAGGCAGTTTTCCACCCTTTGTCATGGTTCTGCCCACTACCCACAGTGAATATACTGTGCACATGCTTGTGATGACCTGGGGTGCTAGATGGTGCACAGTCACCCATACCACCAGTGGTGCCACCGCCATCCAGCTTCCACTTCTACCGTCCTGGGCTTGGGGCATGAACCTGGATCACCAACATGCCAGGCAGCCCCATGCTATGCATGGAGCCAGCTTGCTGGGGGTGCATTTTTATTTAGAATACCACAGGGACAGGGAGACAAGTGGAATGTATTTTCTGATTGCGCTGCATCAAGACCCCATGGAGTGATCCACTTTGAACTGTACTTTAAGTGAATCAGTTTACAGCTAACATGATCTCCTTTGCACGAGAAACTCATCTCTTAATCAATGCACTTGAAAGGTTTCTCTTTGGGTGATGTCTCCAAATCTTGGATTTCTGCTTATAGTATTGAAATGCTCTAATAGTGCATCGCCTGCTTCATTTGATGCCCAACAAATAATGCAGCTATCCAAAATTCCTCCGCGTGGTTAACATGGAATAAATGGTTAATTTTAACAGACTAGATACCTGCTATATTATGAAATTATCCTTAATAGCTAAAAGTATACTATATATAAAGAAAACTACAGTAAACTAATGGATTGCCCCCTATCCCGCCTCCAGCTCACAAACAGGACAGTTGACATTCTTTCCCTTCTTATAGCACTTAGGTATCTTAAAAGCATAACCCATGGAATAGCATTCCATAAAACCAAGGTCTCATTGTATTCCTTGCAATATACAGTACATATTTTTCCAGCCCCCTTCTGCCACCACCAAGGAAACAGAAATGCCTACAGCACCTATCTCAAGAATGTGTAAAGTACCCATCTTGTTACTTATCTGTTCAGCTTCCCTGTAGTCTCTCCCAGTTCAGCAGTAGACAGCAAAGAGACACACACTCTTCTTCCTCCATGTGTGTCTGTATGCTAAGAATCCCAGGCACACCCTATAGGATTATGAGGTGTGGCTGTTTAGCCTGTCTTGTCTCCATTTGTGTACAGTAGCGCCACCCAACTCTAGCAAGATCTGTTTTCATTGAAAAGCTTTTCGCCAGGTCAATACAGGCAGTATAGGCAGGGAGGCAGTATAGGCTAGAGTGTTAAAGTAGAGTACTAAGCTGTGAATCTAACGACCCAGCAGTCCTGAGTTTGAAACCCACAGCTGCCAGTTACATACTGTGTGACCCTAAACCCTGACACTGGCCCTATGCTCCTGGGATGCACCTGGAAATGAACTTCAGCTCAGAGTGCCTTTCCTGGCCCAGAAATTCTCAAAATGTTAACTATATAATGTTAGTTTATACCATGCACTTCACTGCATGTTGGCAGAGCTGTTTTCAATACTAGCTTTAGCTTTCTAAGAAACTCCTCTTTGCTGGTCTTCTTTTTTTTAGCTTTAATTGATATAATAAAGGCACAGTGTAATAAACAAAATCAAATCAATCAAATCAACTTTATTTGTAAAATAGCACTATTCCCCGAAGTATTATAGTGCTAGTGTAACCCCCTTGCACTGGGGGTTCCTAGAAATGCCAGTCTGGGTTTACCTTAGCCCGTTTTGTTCTGTCCTTCTCCCGCTGTCTCTCGGGCTTCTCCTGACTTGGCCTCTAATTTTTCTGGCTTCCCAGGTCCTGTTTGCCCTCATGTGTGCCCCAGCTTGCAGTCAAATGAAAATCCAGCCCTTCGGGCTTAAACTGCTGACCGCAGGCTCCCTGCAAGTGTGCGCTGCCCAGGGGCAGCGGAGTCGTGTGCACGCAGCGCCTTCGATGTGGAGCCGCTTGTCTGGCGGTCGCTGGGACTGTGCCGTGGGTCCCGCGATCCCTTCCACCTATTTGGGACCCGTGACCATGGACAACCTGCTGGGGACCTCTCAGATGGGAATTAAAGGAGTTCTGACCGGGCTCATTTGAGTATGCCTGCAGGGCCAGTCATCTGAATAATACATAACAGTCGTCTAGCCGGCTGCCTCCAGGGTAGCTATGTTCAGCTCCAGCCAAAAAGTAAAGAATTAAATGTTTTACATAATGGAACTGTTGCTGCTTGTTGGGAATATACTGCGCATGTGGGGAAAAGTGTTTAAAGTTAAAATGAGTACTGTTTCCCTGGCAATTCCAGTATCTGGGACTCTGTGTGTCAGCCTGTCAGCTGCTGCAAGGGGAGCTTGCATAAGTGCAGTAGTGACAGGGATGGTAAAAGAGCCATGTTTTTCATCTGTGCAGCAACTGCAAGTACAGCCTTTAAGCTATAGAACTGTGGGGCATGTGGGGCAAATAATTACTTCTTTCTGGCTGCACCAGAACATTATTCAGGACTGTATCTAATCTGCTATAAGGGACAGTGGGTTAAGCAGCCATTGCCAGCAGTACAGCCAATTGGAATTGCAGCAATAGTTAGCCAGGACTTGTGGGACATTCACTGCATCTCATGGGTAAGCACCCAAGTGCTTATGGGGGCTTACAGGGACATTATTTTAGGCGTAAATTCCACAACCCAATTGTGTCTCGAGTGTTCTGATTGACAGGTCCTTCAGCAACTTGGAGACATGTCACCTCATCCCTGCTACCAATCAGGAGTCGAGCTAGGAGCTCTATAAAGAGACAATGTTGCCAGTCTGTCTGGAGATTCAGAGATGCAGAGCTGAGAGAGAGAGCAGCAGAGCAGGCTCCAGCCTGCTGGGAGCCCCCCATGGGGTAGGGGCTCAGGCTCCAGCCATGCCATCAGGCCTGGGCCACTTAATTCAATCCCTTTCAGTCTTCAGAGGGCATTTGTTATTTTCTTCAGTTAACAGTTAACTAATTACATTAATTGTGCTTTCTGCAACAGCTAGTCTGGAGGTTGCCAGTACTGTCCTCCAGAGGCTAGCCTTCCCTCCCACGTCGGGGAAAGATGTGGACCGAAGAATCAGATGTCCAGTGGCGGTGAGAGCGCTGACCAGACCAGATAACATCATGCAGTGGTGAGAGCGCTGACCAAGTACCTCAGTGGTGAGAGAGCTGAAGAAGTCTTCAGGATGCCTTCGATTGCAGATGAGACCCGTGGAGGACCTGAGTGAGTACCCTCGTACACCCAGGTGCGAGGGAGAAGCTAAGCAAGTAATCTTGGGGGCTCCATGCCCCATTAAGAAATGTGTGCTGTTAAGTGTGAAGTATTGAAGTCATCAGTCTGGGCTACTAACCCCATAAGAGACTGCCTAGTTCAAGAAATGGATGCATCTTGTCTGTGGCCCAAATGGCTAAGTTTCAGGTGCAGCTAGATTCTGGGCTTAGTGAATCATATAAATGTGTAGCTATGGGTTAGAGTCCTGCCATCGTGGAGCTGTTTGCCAAGACATGCTTGCCACTTCATGAGACAGGAGGGCCAAGAGCATATTAATGTCTAAGATACCTTAAAGAGAATGTACCTGTGTCTGCACAGAATTTCATCTAAGAGCACTTGGTATAAGTGTTAAATGGCTAGACGTGCTGGATAGGACTCCGCTTGTGGATAATGTTCTTGGTATATAGAATGTACTGGATGTGACTGCCTGTGACTAAAGCATGGGATGCTTGATAAAAGTGTTGTTGCCAACTTACTCTGGATGGATGCCTTTTGGTATATAAAGTACTGGATGTGACCGTGTTTAAACTGCGTTTAGGATGCTTGACAGAAGCATCACTCTCATTGCATTGGATGGGACTTTCAAATATTGTGCTGAATGTTCTGGATGTAGGATCCACATAGTTTATTCTGGAATGTTCAGAAGTCTGTGAGTGCAGGGCAATCCCTGATTTGTCTGCAAGTGCAGGGCAATCCCTGCTTTGTCTGCTAAAGTGCAGGGCAATCCCTGCTGTGGTTGTAAATAGTAATTTGCTGCTTTACAAAAATCTGTTTCCAAGTTGCCCACACCCTCAGATTAATAGCCAGCCACCTTGACCAGCTGCAGCTCCATCAGGCCTGCAACATCTTGGACTGTGGTATCTGTTTAACCAGTATGGTATGAGATTGCGGGGTTTCTGCTGTATCTGGGACTGGTACCAGTGTGGGTATTATTAATAATTGTGTTTAACATCTGATTTATCAGCAGCTAGATAGCCAGGGCTCTGGATGTCTTAAGTCAAATGGTAAAATGTGATTTATGTCTGCCTGTTAATATGTAGCCAACCAGCTGGAGGGTTCAACAGCAAAGTCCAAAATGATCTCTGTACATGTGTAAATATGGTAAGATAACCTCTACTCCTCCTGTTTCACTTTCCTAGCTCCATTATTTCCCCCCAAAATAAATATCTTGCTGTTGTTGTTGTTGTTTGAAATCCTGTGTGAGCATATTATTAGAGAGAACCTTTAATTCAAAATGTTGAAATGTGGGGAGCTGTGTATTGGGGCATGTCTGGGGAGGGTAACTGGTCATCATGGGTGGTGTAGCAGCTCAGGGGGCTACACCCAGCACCATCTCACCCACATAAAGCACCCTGAGTGGAGGCATTGTGCAAAGGTTTTAAAAAATGTTATTAGCTAGCAAACCCAAACCCCTTAGCCTATGTCCAGGGTAGTAGGCAGGTGTGTAACACTGGGGGTGGCACCGCCCAGGGGTTACACTAGTATAGAAAATAGTAAAACCAAGTTAAAATTACATAAAAACATCTATAACAGGCTTATATAAAATCAGAAAACGCCAAGTTAAACAAACAAGTTTTTAAGACATTCAATATCATTATCACATGTTTCAGAGACCAAATCTACATTAAGGTCCTAGATAATGCATACATCAAAATGTGGTAAGAACATAACATTCACCACTGAAAAGGTATGCTATCTAAAACCAGTAATTGAACTAACATGTGTTTCTTCCCCCTTCCCCGATCTCTTATTGTAATCCAGTCCATATTAAGTTCAGAAATATAATATATGTGATGGCTCAAATTACCAGAATGGTGTTAGTCCCTCCACAAATGAATGAGAGACAGATGGTATACCGTCGCTACAGTGACAACTTTACAGCAACATGGTTAATGCTGATAACATTGCCATGTCACTGTAAAGGCCGCCTGGGACCCCGGGACCCTTTCCCAAGGTCCTGCACCCCATCCCCAAATCAGTTGTGTCTCGGAGTGGATCATCATAAGTTGGGGGAGTGCAGGGGGCACAATCCCCTTCATGGGGGGTGTGGGGGGCAACTTTGATCTCGGTGGCACCATGACGACCACAATTGTGGTCAATGTAGTGGTGTTGGGGAAACGTCACATCTACAAGAAATTGTCAATGCGGCATCGTAGATCCGAGCCAGATGGAGGTCAATCCTATTCATGTCCACATACAACAACGTAGTCCATATTTAAGCACTATTGTTCCTAAAAAGAGATAGTAGTTAGGATTATGTAACTCCCTCCACTTCAGTGGGAGCCCTACTGTGGCATCTAAAGGAATATTGAAAGTTATGCCAAGGGTTACAGATCTCCAGGACATTCTCTTCCTATAATCGAAGGTCACTGGTAATCTTTTCCATGTGTTCTATTTCAGCAGCTTTGTGCTTCCATTGGTCCATCATAGGTAGCATAATGCTGTTAGTCAAAGCATTTGTCCTAATTTTCTGAAATGACTTGCCCTTTTCATCAGTGAGGGGAAATCTAAAACCAGATCAGTAAAGGTCTGCAGAAGTGACTTTCCCAGGATATTTTGTATTGCTGTATGGATCTCCAGCCAATAATGATCTAACTTGAGGCAGGATCAAAAAACATGGAAATGTGTTCCTGCCTCCCCTCCCATGGTTCCAGCAGGCATCCAAATTAGTAGGACTAAAGTGATTAATTATACATGGAGTGTGGAAAAATCAGATCAAGATTTTGCAGTTGTGTTCCCACCATGTGGGGAATGCCATGACCTTTCAGCCTTTGTGAAGTCGAGTCACCCATAATTTAGGTTGTATTTCTGTCCCCATTTCCCCCTGCCAATGTTGTTGAACTCCCTCCAGCTGGAGAGAGGTGTCTGCCATTAAAACCTTGTAGTTTGGAAATGTGCCTGGTTGTAGCAGTAAAGACTATTACATCATAAAAGAACTGTCCTAAGACAGTTAAAGGCCTCAAAAGGTCTGGGTTCACTCCAGTGGAAAGAATGAAATGTTTTACCTGCAGATATCTGTAGTGATCTCCTCTACGAAGGCCACATTGGACCTTAAGCTGGGGAAATGGGAGGCAGCCCTGTAGCAATACACATTGGGCAAACCAAGTAAGACCCCTACTCTCCAAATATGCAAATCCACCTTCAAGAGAAGGCAGAGTAAAGTCATCCTCATGTCTGATCAATGAGAGTGGTCCCAGTCTATTGGGAGTTTCAGTGAGTCTTTCAATCTTAAGCAGTATCCAAAGGGAATGCTTACTTCAGGGATTACAGAGTATAGACCAACTCCATGGAGGGATTCTTATCATAGAAAGAGTCCAAAGAGCTCTCCCCAACAAGGTATCCTCTTCTATAAGGTACCAACTTGACTGAGTCCACTGAGTGGCCTAAGTACAGAGAAAAGCACCATGAGCAGCCAAATAATACTTTTTTTAAGCAGGGTAACCTAAGCCCTCCTCTCTCTAATGGCTGCTGGAGTATCCTTTCAGTAACTCTAGTGTGTTTGGTCCTCCAAATAAATTTACAAAGGTCCTTGTGTAACATATTCCAAAATTTCACCAGAAAAGGGATAGGCAAAGTCTGGGAAAAAAACAGCAAACATGGAAGGACATTCATTTTTAACACCTGTGTTCTGACATACACGGTTATGGGAAGTAAATTCCATCTGGCTATATCAGCCTGAGAATTATTATATAATTTAATACAATTATTTTTATACAATAAGGAAGTGTTCACAGAGACCTGCACCCCCAATTACCTAAAAGTATTGTTCTTAGCCCAAGCAAAAGGGAATGTCATTTTAAAATGTGGGGGTGGGGCACCATTTAATACCATGGCCTCGGGTTTCAAGAGATTCATTTTATAACCTGCTAGGGAGCCATATTCCTTCAGGGCTTGCAATAAATGAGAGAGACAGTGTGGTGAGTTACCAAACAAAAAAAACCCAAAAAACAGGGAGTCATCCGTGTATAATGTGACATTTTATTCCCTCCCCCTGCTGTAACCCTATGAATGTCATTATTACCCCAAATAGCGATGGCCAGTGGTTCTCAAGAGTAAGAGTGAAGAGAAGAGGGGACAGGGGCCAACCTTGCCTTGTCTTTTAACCTGAAACCTGTCTGAGACATTGCCATTAACCTGTACCACTGCTTCCAGGTTGGTATACAGTGAGGCGACAGGTGTGATAAACTTCAAGTCTAATGAAAACCTTCAAAGGGCAGCCACTGTAGGAGTCACGTGATGCAGCAGCCCAAGTGAAAGCTCTTCCCCGCAACTCCTGCCACCTACCATCTAATTAACCTAATTTTTCATTATTTACCTCACTCTTCTTGGACTTGCTTCCTGGTTTACATCTTGTGAATACCTGCAGATAACAACAGTGTTTGTTTGCTCCTTGATTGACGGCTGGAGATGGATTCAGATATGTGGCAGGCACCCCCGCAGCATACGCCAGTCTCCACTCTGGACAAGGCTTCTAAAAACCCCAGGACCCAGTCTGCCACAGCAGGGATGTCTTCAACTGCCACTATGGGGCTGACCCCATTATCTGAGGAGAGTTTCATGGAAGTCTTTAACCCCCTCAAGGACTCCTTAGTGGAGCTTACAATGGAACTTAAATCTATCCAAAAGGACTTAGGGGACCTTAATATGGTGGGTGACGTGGATGCCCGGGCAGTTTCCCTACAGAGGTGGAGGGATTGTTTGGACCCCGAAGTTTGTAATCTCCACCAAAAAGTGAGCAAGCTAGAAGGCAAGTTAGAGGATTTGGAAGGGAGGAGCCAAAGGAACAACATTCTCATTTTTGGCCTCCCTGAGCCCAAGGAGGGCTCCAGTACCATTGTCTTCATTCAGAAATTGCTGCCTAACATTGTGGATCCATCTCCACACAACACTGCCTATGTCATCTAGAAGGCCCACCACTCTTTGAGGCCCCATCCTCAAGAAGGGTCTCCTCCCCACTCCCCCACCCGTTGATTTTGAAATTTTTTAGTTATTTAGAGAAGCAGTATGTGTTATCTAAAGTACGAGAGTTAAAAGAGATCTTGTGGGAGGGGACCCTTCTCCAGATAACTCAGGATCTGCCAGCCACCACCCGACAAAAATGGGTGGCACATCACCACATAATTTCTATCTGAGTCCTTCTTTTGTTATGAGCTCTGTGCGGAGACATCTCTTTAATGTGAGCCCTCCTGTTTCTGCTCCTTTACAGACCTGGTTGAACTTTTATGGAGATGGCTCTGGGACTGAGGCTTTCCCCAACTTGTTCCATGCTCTGCTGCCTGCCTTTTGTGGATTAGCGTAGGGGGAGGGGATGGCAGTGTTTGGATCTTCATACCAATCATGTGGGGAGTACTTTAACTCTGTTTTGGGCATTCATCCCACTTCACAGCATCCTGATGTTTCGTACTTGGACTGCCTTTACCTGGGACCTGGATTAGTCTGTATGGCATCATTCTCCATATCCTGACTACTGGTCCCCTGTTTACATCTGGGCTATATCTGCTGTCTCATCATTTTTTGGGGACCTCTACAGACACTGTCACCTCTCTGAACTTTATGTGATTTTACTTAGAGCCTGGTTTATGCTCTGGTTGGAATTTCTCTGCACTCTGACTATAAATGTTAATTGTGAATATTTAAATTTTGTGGTTGGTAATTTCAGTGTTGTTTATTCCTTGCAACTATATACTGTTAGGGAGTGCCTTTTCTGATTTGTTTTCCCTGCTTGATTTTATATATTCCTTTCTGGTTAGTACTAGAGGGAGTTTAATGTTGGTTCAGCCTGTTAGAAGATTGTAAGTAGCTTGTTTAAGTAGGGTCAGTGTAAGTGTAGAGTGAGGTTACATTGCACCAAAGGTTGCATACAGGTTTCTCTTTTTTTTTTATTTGCTGGGGTGGGGGCAGGAGTTGGGGGTTTGGGCAGGTTCCTGCATGGCACTGTGGCTATCATGCACCAGATTTGAGTGCGTTTGCCCCCTTTACTACTGGTAGTTATGCTCAACTTATGGGTATTTAACTTTGGTTTTTTGGGTACTCGGTATCTGAAGTCTGGTGGTTGGGTGACTTGGGGGGTTGTTGGTGTGCCTGTTCTTTGTTGGGAGGATGTGGGGTTGTTGGGTTTGGGATTAATCCAGTCTGGGGTTGGAAGGTTCAGGGGATGGGAGGGAGGGGCATCTTTGGGCTTTCAGGGGGTGTTTTTGTGGGAGGTGTTTTTTTTCACATACTGGTTGGTTATGGGGGGGAGTGATTCTGGAGGGTGGGCACTGTCACAAAACCACTCAGCAGGTCAGGCCCTCTGCTCCCACATGCCAACCTCTGAGCGCAGTCTTGTGAACAGTTAACAGAAACAGGGTAACCCTACTGTGTGTTCTGTGGGTTCGAATCAACCTTTGGTCTCAGTTCTGGAGGGATTCAAACTATGAACCTCTTGCTAGCATACCCAATGTACAGGCTCAGATAATTCTGCTCTTCGGGGGCCAGATATCTTTCGCCTATGGGCACCTAACCAGGTGTACAAAATGAACCCTTAAAAACTCTAATAAAGACCTCAGATTACTCTTACCTTTTCCAGTTTGGTATTACCATATAAGCTCATGCACAGTGCTGTCACACTGTTAACCATCCACGCATCACAGGCAAAAACAGAAAGGACTTGGAAGACACAAATAGTCTATAAAAATGAGTTTACTTAAAAATAGATAAAAATGTAAAGTGTAAATACAGAACCATATATCACAAAACATACAAATCACTAAAACAAAACAGGTTTAAAAGTGCAGACAAAATCTCCTACCACAGTATTCTTAGAATTGTCTTTCCTAAGGAATATTCTTATCTCACATTGCTGTAGATGTTTCTTTTTCAGAGTCCATACATTTGTGTCAAACTGGAAAACAGAATACTGTTTAAAAACTGGATTTGCCAACCTCTTTGCGTGAAGTCACCTAGCTCCTCCCTGTCAGAATATAAAAAAATATATTTATGCAAAACAGGATGTCTTTTTCAGCAGGTAAATTAAAATTCTGCAAAACTCATTTTTTTTTTATGATTTTCTTTGATCTATGAGTAGCTTCCCCTTTCCAGGACATCAAAGCATCTTTTATGACTCCGCACCAGTGTAACATAACCTGGTTTTCCTCCTCTAACATTATAAAAATGTATGATCCATCTTTGCAGTTGGCAAGCTGCAATTGGTCACCTAAACAGGATATCCGAAATTTTAAGTCTCTTCTAGCCTGTAATTATCTCCTGGCCTTCCAGGTAACACTTTGTATCTAAAATCTGGGAGGGGGGTGTCATTCCACAGCCTGTCAGCATCTCTCATGAGAGACATTCAGTAACACATTTTTTATATTACAAAAATCATAGATTAATCAGAACCAGCTGTCTGAGTATCACAATTCCTCCCCACCTAGACTGAATTTTTGGACTCTATCCCCTGCATGGGATGAGCTTTCCAAATCAGTTCACTCCTCGTACACATGAGACAGCCTATCGGAGTTCTGATTTTTGGCTCCAGCCCTATGTAGAATTGTCATATCATACCCTTGCAAAGCAAGACTCCATCTTAGCAATCTACCACTGTTTTTTCCCGTCTGCGACAGCCAAACCAGGGGGTTGTGGTCAGTCTGTACCACAAAATGCTGCCCATACAAGTATGGCTCTAATTTCTTTAGGGCCCACACTATGGCAAGACACTCCTTTTCCACCGTGGAGTATGCCTGCTTGGTGATCCCTCCCTTGGCTGGATGTCTGACTGAGTACTGCCCCAATACCCAGGTCTGAGGCGTCAGTCTGAACTATAAAGGGTTTGCTATAGTCAGGACTTGTCAAAACAGGAGCACTGCACAGTGCCTCCTTTAGTTTGGAAAAGGCTTCCTCACAGGCTGGGCCCCAGGTAATTTTCTTTGGGCATACTAACATACTAAAATGCCAGCAGAATAGGCCTAACGGTCTTTCACGTCTGCTCATTTGGTCAGCCCCCACCCTGGGAGCTGACCTTGCTGCCCCCCTCACCTTCTCTGGCTTCTCCCTTCCCAGTTCTGGATACTCTCGCTGCATTGGATTTTGCTTCCAGAACCCTTCCCCTGTACCTGTCCCACCCCTCTTGAACCCCTCCACCGCCTCTGCCTCCACCAGCCCCCTAGGCAGCACATTCCATGGCTCCACCACCCTCTCTCAGTAAAGTAGCACCTCCTCCTTTCTCCCTGAATCTTCCCCCCTCCAGCTTCCACCCATGCCCTCTAGTGGCCCCCTCCTCCTTCCTTCGAAGCACCCTGACTGTTCCTCCCCTATTTACCCCCTTCATGTACCTGAAGACCTCTATCATGTCCACCAAGTCCCTTCTCTCTTCCAACGTGTACATATTTAGCTCTTCGAGCCTGTCCTCATAGGTCCTGTCCCCCAAGCCCCAAATCATTTTGGTTGCCCTCCTCTGGACCCTCTCCAGGAGTTTAATGTCCCTCTCTAAGTGTGGCCTCCAAAACTGCACGCAGTACTCGAGGTGTGGCCTCGCCAACCAGTTATACAGAGGGAGTATCACTTCCCTCCTTCTGGAGGTGATCCCCCTAGCGATGCATCCCAGCATCCTGTTGGCCTTGTCTGCTGCCCTCCTACAAGTCTCCGAGTTGTTCATCTTGACATCCACCACCACCCCCAGAACATCCTTTTCTTTGTCAGGTCAGGTAGGGGAGCAGCCAGAGCACTGTAATTGGGTACAAATTTCCTGTAGTACCCTGCTGTCCCTAGAAAACTCCTGACCTGCTTCTGTGTTTCTTGTCTGGGCCATGCCTGAATTACCTCTATTTTTATTTAGTTAGGACGGAGCTGTCTCCAGCCTACCACATGCCCGAGGTATGCCACTTCTCCCATGGCCACCTGGCACTTCTCGGTTTTGACAGTGAGCCCGGCCCTCTGTATCCTGCCCAGCTCTTCCCTAAAGTGGGACAGGTGTTCCTCCCAACTGGTGCTAAAGATGGCAATGTCATCCAGGTATGCCACGGCGTACTCCTCAGCACCATTTAACACCTGGTTCACCAACCTTTGGAAAGTGGCCAGGGCTTTCTTCATTCTGAAAGGCATTACTTTGAATTCAAATAAGCGTATCGGAGTGATGAAGGCCAACCTCTCCCTAGCTCTGTCTGTCAACTCTACCTGCCAATACCCCTTTGTCAGGTCAATGGTTGTAAGGTAGGTTGCCCCTCCCAACTTGTCCAGGAGTTCGTCCTTCCGGGCATCAGGTGGGCTTCTGAATTCATGACTGCATTCAGTCCACGATAGTCCACACAGAAATGAGTTGAGCCATCTGGCTTGGGCACAAGGACTACGGGTGAGGCCCAGGGTCTGTGGCATCTCTGGATCACCCCTAAATACAGCATCTCCTCCACTTCCCTCTTAATGTCCTTTTGGACAGCCTCTGACACCCGATATGTGGTTCGCCATATGGGCATCTGTGTTCCTGTCTCCATATCGTGAGTCGCTAAGGGGGTTAGTCCAGGCTTGGCGCTAAACAATGGGGCAAAGTCTGTTAAAATCTCCCTTACTTTCTGGATCTGGTCCAGGGTCAGCTGGGGAGACAATTTAACTTCCTCCACAGAGGACTCCTGCTTACTTTCTTCCAGCAAGTCCAGAAGGGGTCTCTTCATCCATCCCTCCCAGGACTACATACTGCAACACCATGTCAGCCCTATTTGCATATGGCTCATCATGTTGACATGGTACATCCTTTCTGTCTGTCTTCAGTCAGGTAACTCTACAATATAGTTCACGTCATTTACCTTCCTAACCACTCTGTACAGTCCTGCCCACTCAGCCTGCAGCTTGTCTTTCCAGACCGGAATGAGGACCATGACTTCCTGACCCACCATGTACGAGCGAGCTCTGGCTCTGCGGTAGTACCACACTTTTTGGTTTTGTTGGGCAGCTGCCAGGTTGCTCTGGGCGGTACCCATAAGCTCCTTCAGCCTTTCCCTAAACTTAAGGACGTAATCCACTATTGGAGTTCCCTGGGTGGCTTTCTTGCCTTCCCAGTCCTCCCGGATCAAGTCTAGGGGTCCATGTACCCGGCGTCCATATAAGAGTTTGAAGGGTGAAAATCCTGTCAACTCTTGGGGCACCTCCCTGTATGCAAACAACAGGTGGGGAAGGTATTTCTCCCAGTCCCTCCAATGCTGTTCAGCAAATGCCCAGAGCATTGACTTCAGGGTACCATTGAATCGTTCCACAAGACCATTATCCTTTGGGTGATACAGTGTGGTGCATCTCTGCACCACCCCACACTTCTCCCATAAACATTTCATCAGGTCCGACATGAAGGAACCCCCTTGATCAATGATAACCTCCTGCAGAAACCCAACACAGGAGAAAATCCCAAGTAAGGCATCTGCCACTTTGTCTGTCCTCAGTGAGGGTAGGGTGACTGCCTCTGGGTACCAGGTGGCATAATCCACCACAGTCAGGATAAATCTCTTCCCTGAGGAGCTGGGGGTATTTAAAGGCCCCACTATATCCATTCCCACCCTCTGTAATGGCTCCTCCACTATGGGCAATGGAATCAGGGCAGTTTGGGTTTTCCTGCCTGCCTTCCCTATTTCTTGCCACCGGTGACAAGACCTGCAATACTCCTTCACCTGCTGGGTGAAGTTGAGCCAGTAGAAATTCTGAGCAAACTGCTGCGTAGTGCGCACAATTCCCAGATGACCAGACAAGGGAATATCATGTGCTATCTTGAGCAACTGCTCACAATACCCCTGGGGAACAACAGGCTGCCTGCCTAGCATCCCTCCCTCTGTCTGTACAGCCTGAGTATACATAAGTCCATTTTCCCAATAAACCTTATGCCTGCCATCACCTCTCTGTGCACCATCGGAGTCTGCCCAAGCCCTCAGCTTCTCTAGACTAGGGTCATTTCTCTGAGCAGCTGCAAACCCCTCACACATTCCCAAGGCATGGGACAGGTCCCCTTCTGTCGCTAAACTAGGGTCCCTAGCACTAGCGTCAGGGCACTCAGAATCACTGTCAATCCCAACCCTCTGACAATGGGTCACCCCTCCCTCTTTGGAGTAACCCTCCGTAGCTGCGTGCTTGACTGCTACTGGGGAAATTTCTACCCCTTTTCATTAGTCTCCCCATCTGGAGACACAGGCTAGGGAACCAGCCTCTCAGTGGTTTCCACAATGGCTTCTGTGGGGTTCAGGGAACTACAATTTTCCCTTGCTGCTTGGCTACGGGTAACTGCATATACCATCCCCTGTTTGAGATTGTTGCCCAGGATCACATTCACTGCTAAGGTTTTGGCTACAGCCACCTGTTGCACAATTCCCCCTGTTTCACCCCAGTCTAGGAGAACACTAGCCAGTGGCAATGTTTTCTCTTCACCAGTAAAATCCTGGACAGTGACATATTTATTTGGTATAGGCTGACCAGGCTCTACTAGATCCCCCTTTACCAAGGTCAAGGATGCCCCTGTGTCCCTTAACTTTTGCGTCTGTACACCGTTTACCATGACTGGGTGCATGTGTTCCCTCATGTTCGCAGGCATGCTTCCAGGGACACACAAACAATCCACTTCCTTCCTAGCACCCTGTTGTGTATTGTTCGCCTTTTTGGGACACTGTCTGACAAAATGCCCAGTTTCTTTACACAACCAACATTCATTTCTTCTCTCAGAAAAATCTTTTCTCTGAAACCTGGGGCTAACTGGTTTTGGTGGAGGCAGTGAGGGTTTTAGCTGCCCTGAAGGAGCACTTTTCCATTTCTGCACTGCCATTCCCGCCCCATTCGCTCTTAGAGCAGGTCTGCTCTTGGCATAGCGGTCCGAGAGTTCAGCAGCCTCTTGCACTGTTTTGGGATCTTGGTCCTCCAGCCAAGTTTTTAGCTCTACTGGGCATTCCCAGAAAAACTGTTCTAACAAAATCACATTTTCAATTTTATCAACAGAGTCTGCTCCAATTCCTTCGCACCATCATTTTAAAAACTGACGTTGTTTCGTGGCTAGCTCCTCGTAGCTCATGTCAGGGCTTCTCCTGAGCTTACAGAATTTAGCTCTGTATGATTCAGCAGTTAATTCAAATTTCTTTAACAGTGCAGCTTTAAGTTTGCTGTAGTCATCACTGTCCACATTGTCCGTTTGACCCAATGCATCCTGAGCTTTCCCAGTAAGTAACTGGGATAGCTGGAAGCTCCAGGACTCACTAGGAATTTTAGCCTGAATACAAACTTTTTAAAAAGAATTTAAAAAGGCATCCATATCCTCCCCCTCTTTAGATTTGGCTATTAATTTGGAATGCAATTTGTAACCCAGTCCTGTAGTCCCAGTTAAATCCAAGCTACTTACCTGCTCTGGTACCCTGGTTGGAGTCGTAGCTTCTCCAGTTCATGTTGCCTCTGGTGCTCACACTCCTCACTGTCTGCCTCCCACTGTTCCTGCTCTGCCTCTTGGCATTCTCACTCTGCCTCTCAGTGTTCTTGCTCTGCCTCACGGTCCACCTCCCACTGTTCATGGTCTCTCTCCCTCTGAAACTCCAGCTCCATTCTGCACAACTCAGTTTGCAGCCTGAGTACTTCTGGATCCAGGATACTGGTGACCGTAACCTGCTGCTGTGGCCCTTCACTGACAGTGGCCCGGTCGCCCTCCTTATTGGATCTGGACACTGCACTGGCCACTAGCCCTGCCACACTCGAGGTTTGGTCCTTTTCAGTCACGGTCTGTGACTCGCTGCTCTGGGTATGTGCTACCATCAGGGCATCCACAAGGTTCTGTTTGCTAGTTTTCACCTCAAACGGGACTTTTCTGTCCCCGCACAACTACTTTAAGTAGTCTACAGTGTGTCTGCTGTAGTTGGAAGCCATCTTCTTCCCTAACTACGGCTACTCTGACTTGCACCTTAGAAAAAAGAAATAAAACCGGTAGGAACTTGACTGTACGCCAAGTGATATAGTTCTGTCTCCTTTTTAAAAATAAATCACTGCCTTTCTCTTTCTTTGCAAGTGAGCTGATGGTCTCAAGCTGACACACTGAACAATAAAAGCTTGTAATACCAACATTTTTCGCACCACTGCTAACCAATCTGTCACAAACCCATTCAGCAGGTCAGGCCCTCTGCTTCCACAGTGCCAACCTCCGAGTGCAGTCTTGTGAACGGTTAACAGAAACAGGGTAACCCTCCTGTCTGTTTTGTGGGTTCGAATCAACCTTTGGTCTCAGTTCTGGAGGGATTCAAACTGTGAACCTCTTGCTAGAGTACCCCATGTACAGGCTTAGATAATTCTGCTCTTCGGGGGCCAGATATCTTTCACCTATGGGTACCTAACCAGGTGTACAAAATAAACCCTTAAAAACTCTAATAAAGACCTCAGATTACTCTTACCTTTTCCCAATTTGGTATTACCATATAAGCTCATGCACAATTCTTAACCATCCATGCATCACAGGCAAAAACAGAAAGGACTTGGAAGACACAAATTGTCTATAAAAAATGGAGTTTACTTAAAAATAGATAAAAATGTAAAGTGTAAATACAGAACCATATATCACAAAACATACAAATCACTTAAACAAAACAGGTTTAAAAGAGCAGACAAAATCTCCTACCACAGTACTCTTAGAATTGTCTTTTCTAAGGAATATTCTTATCTCACAGTGCTGTAGATGTTTCTTTTTCAGAGTCCATACATTTGTGTCAAACTGGAAAACAGAATACTGTTTAAAAACTGGCTTTGCCAACCTCTTTGCGTGAGGTCACCTGGCTCCTGCCTGTCGGAATATAAAAAAATATATCTATGCAAAACAGGATGTCTTTTTCAGAAGGTAAATTAAAATTCTGCAAAACTCATTTTTTTTTTCAAATTACTTTCTTTGATCTATGAGAATGGCTGGCAGTATAGCCTAGAGGTTACAGGAACGAGGTGTGAACAAGCTTGATACATCCAGCAGACCAGATCTGAGTTTGATTCTCACAACCTCCACTTGCATACTGTGTGACTCTGAGCAAGCCACTTAACCACTCAGTGCTCCCAGATCGCCCCTGAAAACAGGCACTTGTGCCTAGTGGGCCTTACCCGGTTACCAAAGACTAAAATAAAAATGAGTAGCTTCCCCTTTCCAGGACATCAAAGCATCTTTAATGACTTTGCACCAGTGTGACATAACCTGGTTTTCCTCCTCTAACATTATAAAAGTTTATGATCTATCTTGCCAGTTGGCAAGCTGCAATTAGTCAGCTAAACAGGATATCCTTAATTTTAAGTCTCTTCTAGCCTGTAATTATCTCCTGGTCTTCCAGGTAACACCTTGTATCTAAAATCTGGGAGGGGGGTGTCATTCCACAGACTGTCAGCATCTCTCATGAGAGATATTCAATAACACATTTTTTATATTACAAAAAGCATAGATTAATCAGAACCAGCTGTCTGAGTGTCACAGGCACGACCAGAGGAAAGGGGTTGGAGGGGATGTCATCACTGGGATATGTACACTCTGGAAGATGTTAGTTAATTTGGTCTTGTTACCTCACCATATCTTGTTATGGCCCCTGACGACTATCTGATACTGTTCTATGGCTGGCAATAGTTTGTGTGCTTGGAATATTAGGGGAGCTCAGTCCCCAGTTAAGCGGGCTAAGATTTTAATCCAGTTACAAAAGCTACAAGTTGACATAGCTTTTTTGCAGGAAACTCACCTGCTCCCATCCCAGATTCTCCTTTTGAGGTGAACCTGGGTGGGACAGGCATTTGGTGCTGGCTCGGACTCCCATAAGAAGGGAGTAGCAATACTAATAGTGTGCTGAGTTCCCTTCCATCCTCTGCAGGAGACAGCAGACCCCCAAGGCTGCTATATTATTCTCCGTGCTATTTTAGGTCATTTAAAGGTGATTTTGGAAGCTTCTCTTTGGCCCCACCAAAGAAAACCTTTTTTTTCACCACTTTGATGTCCTTCTTAGCTCCCTGGACTTCCCATCCCATAATACTTATGGGAGATTGGAATTTTGTCTCATCTAATGACCTTGATCGGACTGGGAGGGCCCGCGATGCTCTCTCTCATAGTCAATTGGCACTCAGGGAACTAATGGACTTTGTGGGTTTGGTGGACCCATGGAGGACCTTGAACCCTGACAGCCATGACTATTCATTTCATTCATTGTCACATAATTCTTTTTCCTGAATCGACTATTTTTTAATAGGAGCAGAATGTCTTCCCAGGGTCCTTTTGTGTCATTATTCGGCTAAGGTAATTTCCGACCACCACTCAGCTGTTCTCCAATTAAACTTTACTCCTTCATCAAACAGAGAAAAAATATGGCTTCTAAATAATCAATTACTTTAATTGGAAGATCTGTTAAAGCATCTCCAGCCTTTCATTATCTCCTTTATGGAGGTTAATTCTCCCTCTGTGCCCACCCTGGATATTCTCTGGGGTGCACTTAAATGTGCTGTTAGAGGGGAATTAATCCATTTAGCGGCTACCCCGAAGAGGCAACGCTCAGCCACCTTAACCTCCTTGCTAGTTCAGATCCAGCCCCTGGAAGAACATCCTTCACAGGCCTCTCCATGTTCTGACTGGAACAGCTAGAACATCTTCACTTCCAATATAACATCTTACTAGGGGAAAGGGCTAAGCACCTTTTATTCCATTCCAAGGTGAAATATTTTGATCAGAGAACAAAGGCATGGAAACTGCTAGCCCTTCGGTTAAGGTCCCAAACCCTGGATAAGATTGTCACTTCTATTCATACTACCTCTGGCTCCCTTCTCACTTCACCACGTGACTTTGTTGACTCATTTAGGACCTTTCGTCAACGGTTGTACGCACTTCCCTCTTCTTCGTTCTGTCCTACCCAACTGGAAAATTTTTTGCAAGACATACCTCTCCCTCACCTTTCAGACCTACAGGCAGCTGTTTTGCAGGCATCATAAACCTTAGCTGAAATCTCCCAAACTATTGATTCCTTGGCCCCTGATAGGCACCAGACAGGTTTCCCACCAACTTTGAAAAGGCTTTTAAAGACCAACTAGCCCCTATCCTCTTGGCTACCTTTAATAATACTCTTAAGGCCGGCCTCTTGGACATTTTCCTCACTGTGGCGACCATAGTAGTTCTTCCTAAGCTGGACAGGTATCCCTTACTGGTATTCAGTTACAGGCCGATTTCTCTTATAAACGTTGATGTGAAAATTCTAGCTAAGGTTTTGGCCTGTAGATTGGAGCTGGTGTGGGATTCTCTAATTAGCCATGAACAAGTGGGTTTCATTAAGGGTAGCCTTTCATCCGATCACCTTAGAAAACTGTCCTATCTTATATTGGCATCCAGGGACTCCTCCGTTCCTGCGGCTTTGGTGTCTCTGGATGCTGAAAAAGCCTTCAATCAGGTTTTGTGGGATTACTTACTTACCTTGTTACCCAAATATCATATTCCCCAAACATTTATTCAATGGGTTAAGGTGTTATATTAATCCCTGACAGCCTGGATCCTTTGCAATGGGGTTTTGTCCACACCGTGCTCTCTTCAGCAAGGCACCAGGCAGGGTTGTCCTCTTTCCCCTTATTTGTTTAACCTTTTTTTGGAACCTCTTCTACGTAAGCTTAACTTTTCTCATTGGATCTTGGGCATTTTATTGGCTCTACTGACTACAAACTGTCAGTTTATGCTGACGATATTTTGCTACATATTTCTTCTCCTGCTACTTCCCCGCCTGCTGCTTTCCAGATTATCTCCCAATATGTCACCTTCTCCAATTACAAATTGAATCTTGCAAAAACTGAAATTATGCCCCTCAATACTGTTACTTTCAAAGTCGATACTGAACACCGTGGTTTAGTTTGGAAAAAAGATAAATTAAAATATTTAGGGATTTATCGTAGTACGTCCCCCCTTAAGATGCAAAACTTCAACCCTGATTCCTTAATAAACCGAATTAAGATAGATTTAGCTTGTTGGTCCTTGCTACCCCTCTCATTGTGGGGCCACTTGAATATTATTAAAATGAACATCCTACCCTAGTCATTGTACCTTCTTCAAATGTGTAATATTGCCCTTCCCCAGTCGTGGTTCCATCAAATTAATAGAATTATTTCTTTTTTTCTGTGGCAAGGTAAAACTGCCCATAGAACATTAAACAAATTAACACATGCCAAATTTTGATGGAGGATTGCAAGCTCCAAATTGTTTTCTTTATTATTTGGCTTTGCATCTTACCCGTCTCTATTATTGGTTAGGAGGGCGGTGGATGATACATCCAGACCTTATACCCACAATAGGTGGACATAGGCTCCCTGTGTGCCCACAATGGCCTGGATGTTCAGTCACTTCTTTACTTTCCTAGGAAGAAGCTTCCCAGTCCTTACGAGATTCACCTTTGGATGCATCTCTCCATGTCGACCTCAAACTTTGCTCATTTTTAAAAATGTGCCCGTACAAAGATATATCCCAGCCCCTGTTTGAAAACCCTAATCTATGTATAGCCAGACACATCCTTGCTCAACAGTTATGGCCGAATATGTGTGTTTGCACAGTCTGGGACCTCATTTCTAACCAAAAGCTGTTGTCATTCCTTGAAGCTTGCGATAAGTACCATCGCCCTACCTCTCTCAGTTTCCAGTATTTTCAGGTTTCGCACATGCTTCTGCAACATTTTGGTCCTGGCCCATGGGCTAGTTCTTTAAGTGCTCTAGTTCTCCCCCTTACTCATCAGGCTCCCGCTGCGCGTTACATTTCCTATTATTATCGGGGCTTGCAAGTCATTATGGCTGCCATGGATGGCCCCCGGTTCTACAGTTGGGACCAGTCCCTCCCACCTTCCAATATCACTAGGAACTAGTCTATCATCTGGAAACATTTATGTACCTACATTAAAGGGGACAGATATTGGCTTACAGAATTAAAAATTCTACACAACCTCTATTATACCCCCAGTTAAATTGCATAAAATGGGTAAACTCCCTGAAGGCACATGCTCCAGATGTAATAAGGAACCGGGATCTCTCTCTTGCATATCCTGTGGTCTTGTGAGAAGGTGATTCCTTTTTGGCATGCGATACATGCGTACCTCGGTCCGCTATTAGGTTTATCTGATGCCTTCCTCACTGAAATATGTATTTTGGGGTAATATATATGGTACTAATGTCCTGGTTGGGAACCAGAGACTGTATGTAGCACTAGTTTCTGCATGTACGAAGAAAGTTATTCTTAGGCACTGTCTTGACTAAAGTACACCCCAGTACATTGACTGGTATAAGGAAATATTATTGCCCTGCAAGCAGAGCAACTCATAGCCAGCATGACTGATTAATTGTCTAAATATAATCGCATCTGGGCTCCCTTACAGGCATTACTAATGCTTTGATCCTTATTCCTAACTTTCCTTGTTTTAGTTCTGATATCTTAACCTTATTTTGTATTTGTGGCATCTCTTGTTCCTCCTCCGATGGTGGGGCTGGGCGGATGGGTGGGTGGGGTTGGAGGAGGGGCATTTGGGAATGTGTATTATAAAATGTACCTGCATATCTCTTGGCTTCTATTATTATTCACTGTCTTTTTTGTCTGTACTATCAGGACCTGCATATTGGTTATGTGTACTGTGTCTTTTGTGGTTCTTCAATAAAGCTTATTAAATTTGAAAATAAAAAGGGCAGCCACTGTAAAGGCTGAGTCCACCCTATCAAAGGCCTTCTCAGCAGCCATACAGATGGTTAGATGGACTCTCGATTGATAATAATGTTTAAAAATCTCCAGATATTAACTTGGAGAAATCTGCCTGCTATAAATCCAGTTTGGTCCTGTCCTGATGTACCAACATGCTAATGCAGACCAGCAGCCTGTCCACCATGAACCCTGTAAAAAGATTAAGGTCTATCAGAAGCAGGGAGATGGGTCTATAGGACCCACAAGATTCTGGGTCCTTATTAGGTTTCAATAACACAGAAATCTGTTCCTGAGTCCATGAGCTAGGTATGTGGCCCTCGTGCCTCAAAATATAGCTAAATACACCTGACAACAGTGGGACTATCTGTGGTGCAAAAACCTTATAAGCTTCTGAAAGGCACCCATCCATACCTGGGGATTTACCATTTTGTAACCGTTTGATCATTCTCTGAACCTCTGTCTGCATTACTTGGGCAACGTAATAGGGCTATATCATCAGGGGAAAGCTGCAAGATGTGTAGAGAGTCCAATATCTTTCAACAGACTAGTAGGCAGCTCAGGAATAGCTCTGGACTAGGGTCAAAGCAATATCCAAGTGCAAAGTCTCATAGAAGCTTGGCTCCACAGTCTCCACTTCAACACAAGGACACAGTGCTGTGCATCAGATAACTTTTATTGGAAAACAATAAAATACAGCAGTAAGATGCTGAGCACACCCTCTCGAATACAAACACTTTCACCCTGTACTAGGCCATTTTCAAGATTCTTGTAACAACTCCTTAGTAATTTGTAAAGTCTCCTTAGCAGTTTTTTCTATGTTTGCTTGTGTGCATGCATGCTGTGTATGCACAAGAAACATCTTGGGACAGTACAACATTTTAGAGGTGTAAGATTGTTCAGCCCAATGTAGCTGACACTTTGTGGGGCTCGTCCCTCTTGCACCAATGAATCAGCGAGCTGTCTATGACAGCAGTTTGAGAGAAGCAGTCTGCACATGAAAGAAAAGTGCTGCACCAATCAGGAATGGTTATCAGTTGATGCTTTATGGGGCTCATCCCTCAGGCACCAATGAATCGGCGAGCTGTCTATAACAGCAGTTTGAGAGAGAGGACTGCACTTGAAAGAAATCTTCCACTGCAATGAGGGATAGTTTTGTCATTGCAGTGGGACCTTCCCCCTCCCTCTCAACCAGGCACACAGACATACCTTCTCTCTCTGTTGGAAGCAGCTGACAAGACTTTGGCCATGCGACACGTGTACAGTAATGCTATTTTGCCGAGTTACGGTTCTTGTTGGCTTCTGCCACCAAGCACTCTATCCCCCTTGCTCCACAAGCAACTTGTTTGTTCGGTGTGCCTTTCCTGGTGAACCATTTCAATAAATAAATAAATGAGCCATGGCATGACTTTCCACATTGGCAGCTCCTGCTGCCCGCCACACACTCCCCAGAAAGCTGACATTGGGGTGCTCAATCCCCATGTTGGCATGTATCCCCCCTTCTCCCCACTAATGTGACACACTGGGAGCCCACCCCAGTGTGCCAAAATATTTTTTTATGTTTTCAACACTGGGATGCCCACTCTTGGTGTCAGATGACACCCCCACCCACTTGAATATTTCAAGTGTTGACATTGGGGTGCTCAATCCCCATGTCGGCATGCCCCCCCCCACACACATATACTTTTGTGGCACACTGGGAGCCTACCCTAGTGTGCCTAAATGTATTTAAATTTTAACCCCTAAAATAAAGAAAACCGTCCCTGAAGTCTTTTTTTTTCCCTATAAAACAAAATGGTCCCTCGTCAGCCTCCCATTCCACCCTCCACCCCACCTCTTCTTCATGGAACCACCTCCCATACCCCCTTATCCCATACTTACCTCTGGAGGTCGGAAGCAGCGATCTTCTATGGACCAGGACACATCTGCACTCTTCAAAGCCTACCGGCAAACTGAAGAAATGACGGTAAGCTGTATAATGGGAGTCAATGGTGGGGGTTCAACTTAGGTTGATATCACAGCCATGTTTAGGAATTTAGGCCCCAAATTTTCAACATGGGGTTCTTGGGATCCCACCTCATGAACACTGTCACTGTCATTTGGTTACCCTGTCCCAAAAGGTGATTTCATGGTTGCTGCATGGAATCACCTTTTGGGACCAATTAACAAAATGACAGTGCCACTGTTCATAGAGGTGGGTCCCAAAAATCCATGTCACAAATTTGGGAAAAATTCTAAAAATGACTGATCATTAGTCGCAGATCGCGATAGTTTACGATGCTTTAACGCCACCAATTTTTAATATTTTCACTCCAGATTTTCAAAATTGCCATTTTTTCACACCTCTCTATGAACAGTACAGCTGTCATTTTTCACATCCTGCCTGAAATGTGTTTTCTCACCTGTGGCATAGAATGGCGCGGCCACTGCGGAAAATCAACTTTCAGGACAGATTAACAAAATCACAGTGGCCCACTGTTCATGAGGGGAGGTCCCAAAATGCCCATGTTGAAAATCTGGTGAAAAAATTTCCCAAAATTATTGCATTACAGGCATGTGTTAAGCAGTTTTTACGCACGCTCGTAACTTCCCCAGTTTTTCACATTTACACTCCAGATTTTCAACATTGATATTTTTCACACCTCCTCATGAACAATACAGCTATCATTTTTCACATCCTGCCTGAAATGTGTTTTCAAACCTGTGGCACTGAATGACGCAATCGCTGAGTGAAATTCCCTTTCGGGATTGAGTAACGAAATGATAGTGCCACTGTTCATGAGGTGGGGTCCCAAAAAGCCCATGTTGAAAATTTGGAGCAAAATACCAACAAACACCTAGGGCATTAGGGTTTCCAACTGTAATGCCCCACCCTGTAGAGACTGACAGGTGTCAGAGGTGTGACTTGGGGTTGTCGGCCATAATGCTTATGCCATTCCATCCCCACCCCCACGCTGCATCCAGTGACAGGCATTGAGGTGTGCCTTGGGGTCTTTGACCCTAACGTTCACCCCATTCTCCATCCCTGAAGTCTACTGCACCCATCTCAGCTTATTTTCTTATGGAATAGGGTGAGCGTAAGGGCCAAGACCCCAAGGGACACTGCAACACCTGTCGGTGTCTGCAGGGTGGAGTGAGTGGAAATGGCGTGCGTGTTATGACCGATGACCCAAAGGCACGCCCCCAAACACCTGTCATTCTCTGTGAGGGGGGGTTGGCATTAGTTTAATATTTCACTGCCATTCTTATGTATCTCGCTAACTCCTGCACTATCAATGCCAATACCAGCAAGCAAATATTCGGGACTGACAAATGCTTGTTTTTTGTAAATACACCCTGTAAAAAAGAAAGCCATCCATCAGTGTCTGTTGCTGATGCCACTGTTACTGTCCCCCCACCTGATCTTTCCACTCAGCACCCACCACCCCACCCCACCCCCACAAACATAACACTGACACTGGGGGTGCCCAATCCCACAATGCCACCACCTGAAATAAAGAAACCCATCCCTTGTTGGTAGTTTTTTGTTTTTTCATATCCCTGTAAAAAGAAAAACGTCCATCGATGTCTGTTGCTGCCACCGCCGTTAGTCCCCCCCACCCACCAATCAGCACCACCACCCCACACCTCCCAAGCCCTTACTTACCTATTGGGATCCAATACCGTAATCCTTTCTGGACCACAGACATGTCTTCGCTCTTCAACACCAGACCACAGAACTGAGGAAATCAGGTATGTGGTTCAATGCATTTCAATGGAGTTTGAACTTAGTGGCATAACTTGGCCAATTTTAAATATTTTTGCCCCACATTTAAAACATGCCTTTTTTGGGACCCCACCTCAGGAATTATTGCAGTGAAATTAGGCAACTCTGTCCCAAAAGGTGATTTTGTGGTCATTGTGCAAAATCACCTTTCAGGCAGAAGTTGAACATTTTCTCCACCTTCGTTCATGAGGTGGGGCCATAAGAAGACTATGTTGAAAATTTGGGGTAAAATATTAAAATAAAAACAGTTATGAGCCTACATTGAAATTAATGAATACAGGTTCATAACTTTGGTGATTTTCAATATTTTGACCCCAGATGTTCAACATAGCCATTTCTTCACAGCACCTCATGAATGTGACAGCTGTCATTTTTCAAATCCTGGCCAAAGTGTGTTTTCACACTTGTGGTACTAAATCACCTTTTGGGCAGGATTTGAAATTGTTCTCTACACTTGTTCATGAGGTGGGCACATAAAGAGGCTATGTATGGTCATAAGAAGGCTATGTTGAAAATTTGGGGTAAAAATATGAGAAAACAACAAAGTTATGAGTTTACATTGCAATTATTCAATGCACGCTCATAACTGTGGTAATTTTCAATATTTTGACCCCAGCTTTTCAACATAGCTATATTTGCACACCACCTCAAGAATGTGACAGATGTCAGTTCTCAAATCCTACCCATAATGTGTTTTAACACTTGTGGCACAAAATTACTTTTCAGCCATTGTTTTATAAATGTCACCTGTCATGCTCAGGAGTGGTCATAAAAAATTATGTTGAAAATTTGAGATAATAAATGTGAAAAAGCAACTGAGTTATGAGGAAACAAACTGTTCCAGCATTTACTTATAATTTTATTTTTTGCAGATTTTGACCCCTAATGTTCAGCACATCCCTTGTGTTGCCCTACCTCCTGAACATGGCAGGTGTCATTTGTCAAATCCCCACTGAAATTTGTTTCCACAGTCGCACAGCGAAATCACCTTTCAGATGGGATTTTAAAAATTTCACCAGTCTTCATCATAATGTCTGGTCATAAAAAGACTGTTGGACATTTGGAGTCAAAATGTAAGAGCCCACTTGAAAGTAGATATTGCTTCTCAGCTGGCCTATCCTGGGTAATTACAATCTAATAATGTGTCAAAGCAGGACACCATGTAAAATGAGATATTGCATCTCGTCTGCTTTATCCTGGGTAAATATATTGTAAAAATGTGTACAAGCAAAACCTGGTACAGCAGCAATACCAGCAGTGAACATCTGGCATTGACAAATGCTTGTTACACTTGAAAGTAACATACCAGAGAGGGAGGTTGGGAAAAACAACATGATATGGACGCCATAAAGGATACAAGGAGAAAACACATTTCCATATGGTTTAGTTTCTGTACATCTCTCCAAACCACAAGCATACATTCAGAAGCCTTAAATCCAGTGCAAAGCATCACTGAGTAAGTATGCAATTCCTTCTGTAGGTAGTAGGCTGAAAAGGCTCAATTAAAACTAAAGTTACGTTCTATGCAGGCTTTAACATTTGTTTCATCTAAGGCTGAGAAAAACCAGTTGCAGACATATTTGGTCCTGCTGGGACTCCCCAGTGCAGTGCAGTACCTACAGTAACCCAACCAAATGCCAATTCAGACCAGAGCATGTCAGGAAATGTGTACACTTGGATGCTGCATACCAAAGAGACAGACTGGATAAAGAGGCTTCGGAGTGCATGCTTATGTTTTAGAGAGATACAGGGAAACCAAACAGTGTGAATGTGCAGCAAATTGCATCTCTAATTACCACTATCAGCAAGGGATGTTCCACTGCTTCTATGCAGATCACATTTTAATCTAAATTGCTATTCCACAGTTTTTTTTTGTGAAACCCTGTCATCTTAACTGTTGTCATCCAGACTGTTCTTAATCAAACAGTTGATATTAGCACCAGGGTCAACAAGTTCTTTGACTAAGAAGTGGTGATGGGGTATTCTCACTGAGCTAATGGGAGGGAGTAACTGGATGGACTGATGGTCTTTCCACCCAAAGTATGTATTCATGGACGTACTGTACGGTGTGTATGTCTCAGAACCTAGCACACTGTAATAAAAGCTAGAAGTTGGATCTTATGCAGGAATGGGGATATGGACACTGAAAAAATGGCAGTAAAATACATACAGCAGTTGAATTACTTATTCATATAGAAAACATAAACAGGAATACTCAGTTGAGACAGAGATCATTTCAAAAAAAGATCCTTCAGTTATAGCAGTCGTGGAACGAACATAGCTTGGGTACCTTAATTTCTTGGGGGTCACTGGGTGGGATGTCTGGAGCTGCAGGGATCTTGTCCAGATGGGAGGTCAGACCCTGTGAGAAATAAAAGAAAGGACGTGAACATATCATTACTTGTACCAGTAGGTGAAAGCTAAGAAGGGGGCAGTGATTGCCTACACCCCCTTACACACAGTACACATATGCCCTGCTAATAATAAATATTGTCTGTCACCCTCTGTAAGTGAAAATAGTGGGTGCAGTAATTTGGTTGCCCTGGCTAGTTGTATGCCTGTTTATTTAAGTAGCTCTATTGGTCCAGTGGTATTTGGGGCCATTGGTGTGCTGTTAAAACAGTATGAATAATTTAAATGAATGCTTTTTTTAAAAAATAAAACACTGTGCATTGTTTAATTAAAATTCCCCAGTTGCTACTTAGTTTATTTTGTCGCAGAGCAGCAGCTGAGTGGCGCAGAGAAGAGGAGCAGAGAGTGAGGAGTGATGTGGAGAGCCGAGCTGCAGCTCCATAGCATATAGCGCTATTGTGCTAAGTGGAAACCCCTTTGTCAGCTGAGGGTGCAGCTCAGTGAGTACCATGAGTGCAATCGCAGAGCAAGCTAAGGCCTCCCAGAGCGATGGTTAGTTCGAGAGGGAAGCGCGGAGAGAAGACTGCTCCTCTCGGTGGCAGAAGACCAGATATTTTGAATAAAATATTTAGTTTGGCAGATGGCAAGCACCATGATAATAATTTAGGGAATGGCTGCCATGTATTTAAAATGAAATGTAAAGAGGGCACATAATGAAATGGGGATGGGCTCCCAACATAAAGCACAGTCCAAATGCCATGATGAGCAGCAAGCAGGTTGCTAATGTGTGAAAAGCCTAGCACAAACTTTTACTGTAAATAAACTGAGAAAATGGGTTGGGGAATTCCTGGAATGTGATTGGCCAAGGCCACCAATCAGTCACTCCGGTATCAGGCAACAGAGACCGGGGAAATAATGAGTCCTGTCTCTACTGCCTGATTAGATTTCAGATCCCTGTGCTAATAGAATTCTCAGTTTGAAACTGCCACCATATTGTTTTTTACCATATTACCGAGTGACTGACCCATGCCACCTCCCCCATCCACACTCACTGCAATCTTTGTACCGAAGTGGCACACACTAGGTCATTTTTATTTAGATTTTCTCCTCTTACTGCATACCAAAAGCAATTTTTTTTTGGTTTTTTTTTGTTTTTTTTGACCTAGTGCTACAGTTCCCCTTCCCATCTAGTAAAATTATCAGATAAGCCACACAGCAAACCATTCTAAAAACATGGTATACACTATGCTCCTTTTTATTTTATTGCAAACAACTTGACAGTTTGTTTAAAAACAACAGATTTTGTTTTATTGCTTAGCACTAGCACGTTACATGCTAAGCGCTACTACATACAGTTTTCCCACTTTGCCCTGGCTCCACTACTGCACAATCTGATGTGAATTGTAGGAGTCAGGGGTTGTAACTATTTTCATCAGTGGGCGGGTCACGGGAAGGGGATGCCTCACAACAGATCCTCCCAGCTGCTGAGTGACAGCTCTTGCTATGTTTAACCAAAAAAAAAAAAAAAAAAAGACGAGAGTGACAACACAGCAATGGGACCATCCACCTGTTCATATGCCCTCTGGACACTGCTTTGCCCAACTGCTGCTTACTGAGAGCACCTTCTTGTAGAACTGACAATCTGCTACTTCCTTGCCTCACCTTACATTTTTAAATCATTGCAGCCAATAGCCCACTTTAACAAAGCCTCTCTGCCTTCAGTTCAGTTCCCGAACTTACAGACAGCGGGGGTGGGGTTGGGGGTTGAACACCACCAATGGACAGCAACACATTCGGAGTAAAAAGACTCAGAAACACAACAACTGCCCCTATTGGCAAGCATCCATCACAACGGAGGGTCTACTTTAACACAAAACAAGAACAGTAACTAAAAACTAATTTCTACTCAAATTGTTTTTTGTATTTTTATTTTTATTATATAAATATGTCACCTACAACCCATTTTCTAAGTGCAATAATACCCTCCAAGGTGGGCGGTATTGGGCAATACCAGACCTTCCAAAGACTATATGACCCTCCACCTGTGGTGTTGGACTTCATTACACCCCTGGGTGATCCAGTATTGCCCAATACCACCCACAGTGTCGAGTATTATTGCTTACACAAAATGTCATTAATTAAATAAAATAAAGACACAGAGGGATAGATTGCAGTCACATGTACACACATGTATCTTATGCTACATAGTGGTTTAGTTTATAAAACATAGCTGTTTTAAAGCACAGCATTACAGTACTATGAGTCAGCATAATTTAAAAGATAAAAAAATTAGCAGCTTTTTTTCTAAACGGCACTGCCAAGCTATTTTAAAATGGATTAAAACCAAACTTGCCATATTTATAGGTTAAAGGGAGTGACCCGTCATTGCAGGGCAGTACCTTGCCATTCCTGACCCAGTTCATTTGCAGATGGGGGAGCCCGCGCCCCATCGGCATACTGTAACCCCCTCCCCCATTAGTTGTCTGCTGAGGGGGGTGCCCAATCCCCCTTGGCATCATGCGCCCCTCAACAGTCTTTCTCTTGCCGATGGGGCCCAATCCCTTGTGGCTTCAGTCCCCCCTTCCCAGTTCAATTTGCCAACAGGAGCCCTCCCCCATCAGCATAATGTCCCGCCTAATTTGTTGTGTGCCGAGGGGGTGCCCAATCCCTCGGCTCTCCCCATCCGGTATGTGCCAACGGGTGCCTAATCTCCTGTCACACAGCCCCCCAAAAACACTCAGGTGGCATGCTGAGAGCCCACTCCAGTGTGTCAAATGTCCCTGTATTTAAAAATGTCCTGCAATGTTTTTGTTTGTTTTGTTTTTAAACCTGTAAAACAGAAAATGGTCCCTCGTTGAGTTCGTGGCCCCTCCCCAAACCCACGCCCACCCTCTGCGCACCCTGCCTCCCCCACAACCCCCTCACCCCATGCTTACCTCCAGAGCCCAGCGTGATGATCTTCGGTGGACTGGGAACACGTCTGCACTCTTCAAAGCCAACTGCGAACTAAAGAAATGCCGGTAAGCTATATAATGGCATAAATAGTTTTTTTCCAACTTTGGTGCATATCGCAGGCATTTTTGGGAATTTTGGCACTAAATTTCAACATGGGGTTATTGGGACCCCTTCTCATGAATTCAGTCACTGTCATGGCATTATTTGGTCCTGGAAGATGATTTCACGGTCACTGTGCGGAATCACCCTTTGGGACCAAGTAACTAAACGACAGTGCCAGTGTTCATGAGGTGGGCTCTCAAAAAGCCTATGTTGCAAATTTGGTGGAAAATATCCAAAAAATGACTGTTTTATGAGCGTGTGTTGTGCAGTTTCCACGCGTGCTCATACCTTCGCGAATTTCTAATATTTTGACTCCAGATTTTCAACACTGGCATTTTCAACACCTCCTTATGAACAGTACAGCTGTCATTTTTCACATCCTGACTGAAATGTGCTTTCGCACTTCTGGAACAGAATAGCGTAGTCGCTGTGGGAAATCAGTGTTTGGGACACATTAAGAAAATCCTAGTGACACTGTTCATGAGCAGAGGATCTAAAATGTCTATGTTGAAAATTTGGTGACAAAAGTCCATAAAATGACTGTGTTACAAGCATGTGATGCACACTTTCCACGTATGTTCGGAAGTGCACAAATTTGTAATATTTTCACTCCAGATTTTCAACATAGCCATTTTGCCACACCTCCTTATGAACAGTACAGCTGTCATTTTTCATATCCTGCCAAATATGCGTTTGCACAGGTGGTGCACAATGGTGCGGTCACTGTGGGAAATTAATGTTTCGGACAGATTAAGAAAATCATAGTGACAGTGTTCATGGGCAGAGGTCACAAAATGCCTATGTTGAAAATTTGGTGAAATAATTCCACTAAATGACTGTGGTACAAGCATGTGTTGCACAGTTTCCACGTACGCTCGGAACTTTAAGCATGTTTAATACTTTCACTACAGATTTTCAACATTGCCATCTCTTCACACCTCCCTATGGATGGTACAGCTGTCATTCTTCACATCCTGCCTGATCTGTGTTTTCACACATCTGGTGCAGAATGGCACGGTCGCTGTGGGAACTCAAAGTTTGGGACACATTAACAAAATCACACTGCCACTGTTCATGAGAAGAGGTCCCAAATGCTTTCATTAGGTGGGGGTCACAAAAAGACCATGTTGAAAATTTGTAGTGCAAATACCAACACATGCGGAAGGGTTTATAACCTTAATGTCACACCCTGTACAGACTGACAAGCATCAGAGGTGTAACTATGGATCACCGGTTGTAATGCTCATGCCATCCCACCCCCACCCTGAACCCAGTGACAGGCATCGAGGTGTGCCTTGCACTCTTCAGCCCCAGACTTCACCCCATTCTCCTGTACTGCACCCATTTCGGCATATATCTTTATGAAATGGGATGACTGTGAAGCCAAACACCCCGAGGCACACCTCAACACTTGTCGGTGTCTACAGGATAGGGTGAAGTGAAATGCCATGAGCATTATAGGCAATGACTCACAGGCACATTCCAATGCCTGTCCATCTCTGCAGGGTGGAGATGGGATTAGCATGAGTTCAATACTTCACTGCCGCTCCTATTCTGCATCTGTCTAACTCCTGCACATCCAATACTAATATCAGCAAGCAAACATTCGGCATTGACAAATGCTTGTTTAGTTGTGAGTTAATCAGCAAGCTGTTATTTTTCCACAGGGTGGAAAACTTTAAGTGACTTAATGATCCCTTAACTCAATTTATTAATAAAACGTACTGGAGAAAGCTAGGCGCGTGAGCTTTCTTGTGGAGAAGGTGTGAAGGTGATTACATTTTGTTTTGAGATAATTTTATTGTGCTTAATGTTATGTACAATTATAATGAATCCAAGTTAACAGAGCAAAGCAGGCTCAGAATTTTCAGAAAGGCAGTTGATGATTAAACTTGAGATTTCATTGTGGCTCATCCTGCTGCAAAATTCCAAAGTAGAATCGAAGCTGATTGGTGCCGAGGTTTGAAACAGGATCCTGTCCACTTAGTGACCAGGATTTGGGAGGAATGAAATGTTCCGGGGGTATAAAAGGAACTGCACAGCTCATTTTCAGGGAGACTGAGCAGGGAGACAGGCCTGAAGGGACCAGACCTGTCCAGAGGGACAGGGCCATGACCTGGGGCGTGCGAGAGATGCGGTTGAGTAGGGCCCACACTGTCAGGGGGCCCGCTGCCTCAGAGGTCAGCATAGGAAAACTTTATACTGTCACAGACAAACTTGTAATTCTTGTGTACATTGCTTATCTATTTGAAATTGGGTCAGCAGTGGCAGCAGTGTAGTCTGTGCTGCAGGTTACAAATCCAGCTTCACGGGGCGGGGGAGGGGGGGAGAGTGCAGAACAAATGAGCAATCAGGCTTATTAATCAAAACATCTGATCTTGGTGCCAGTGTCCCAAGGAGGAGCAGGGACAAATTACATACTTCAGTTTCTTCTTCATGGTGCCAGCAAGGGGAAAGTGGGGCAGCGTGGCTACACTACAGATGCTCAGCAGGACAACTGCAACAGAACCTACACTATTAATATGTTATACATGCTAATGGTCATGACACTTATTGGTGGGGAAGTGGGGCCCCACAAAATATTTTTCAGGGGGCCTTTACGGTCATTGTTACAGCCCGGAGGACTAGCCTTCAGTTAAGTGTTGCCAGCTATAGGGGATCACATGCATCCCAGTGTTAGGGATAGTAGGGCAGTAAAATGAGAGCAGGGACAGTATAGATTAGCCTGCTACTTTGAGTACCTGCTCTTTGTCACGTGTCTTCAGCTACATCCAGAAAGTTCACATTCTGCTTCAAGCAACCAGGTCATCTTCAAGGATTAACAACATCAGATCCACTGCCATCTCCAGAAGGTCCAAGCTGCCAATGTTTTCCAGCCATTTAAGGAAAGCGGTACTGTAATTTGTATTTCATTGTGGGACTAGTTAAAGAGGGACACTCATCTGCTGTATTAAATTCTGGAATAACTATTGTTTAAAGGACTACTGTCCAGCAATTGAAGGACTGGATTTAGAAACGGGGGGTATATTGTGAATGCCACAAAGTAACTGTTACATAATGCAAAGTGAATGTCATTGCAAAATGCTTTGAGTAAGAGTGAATAGAGTGTATAAGCAATATAGAGTTAAGTATTTCTGTATTAGATACAAGGTAAGGGTATCTGGTGATAAGGGGTGAGTGGGCTGACTGAGGTGGGTATAAGCCTAATAGCCACTGCATGCCCTTAAAGCAAATAAACTGAATATGCAGCAACTGAAATCTGAGGGGTGGCCTAGTGCTGGGTTGGTATTTAAGTACCTGGAGGGGTGGTGGGAGGTAATAAGTCCCATAGTCTCCAGGGATAGCAGGTACAGACCTGTGAGAATATAAAGTGAGATGCATTAATTCTCAAGATATTTTTTCATTTCAAAAGTTATTTGCAAAAGTATGTGTTGTTATTGCTAATTGAAACTGTTTCTTATGCAAGCTATGTCTTTAAGTTGGCAGAACAGTTTAGTAAAATTTACCTTCATTTTCACTTGGAAACTGTGTCAGAGTCTTGCTTCAGGGTTGTCTTGAGTATTGCATTCCTGTGGTCTCCTTAGTCAGTCCGGTAAGGCACCTCTCTCTCGAATACAGTTTCTGCAGCTATCTGACTGGGGAGGTAATCCGAAGTGTTCCAGTGTGAGTACAAATCAATGGTTGTGGGTGGGAAAAGAGGTAAAGAACCTACTGGTGGTGCAGCTCTGTTTTTCTCTTTGTGTTTACTGCATTCACCTGGTGTGTTATATACTGTACATAAAGAGAATAATGGATAGGTTAGTGTCCATTACCAGGGAGTAATACCATCGAGAGGTTCTGGACACAGAAACCTCAAGAGCGAAGCTCGAGAGGTTCTTATGGGTCCAGAACCTCGAGATGGTAGGACTCCCAGTAATGGACACTAAGCTGTCCATTATTTTTTTTAATATATGGATCCGAGGTGTGCATTGAATAAGTTACACTAATCTCGATGTATGCGGCGTGGGGTCCTGAGTGAAGAGACAAGAAAATGCAGCTCCGGGACTGGCTCTGCAGTTCCTCAAGTTCGTGGTGATTTTTCAGTAAGTGGGCCGGCTCGGTATGTGAACCAGGCACCTCGTGAATGTACTCATTGCAAGTAGATTTGTAGAAAGGAGAAAAAGGCCGGTCAGCAAACATTGTATGGTGAGGGTGTAATTTTTTTTTAAAAAAACAGCACTGCTAGCACCGGAGATTTCTCTAGCTAAGCGAGAAGAGTAACCCATGTTTTGTGAGTGTTTCTGCCCGGTCACACAGGAAAACCGGCTAATCGCAAGGCACGCTTAGGAAGACGTCGAGGACAGACTTGCCATTGCGCTGTTGAAGCTTCGTGATAATAGTATCATTCAGGTATGGAACAGTAGTAGTATTACCACATCTAAACGATACTATTATCAGTGGTGAAGTGTAGTATTATCACTGTGGGACCGATGGTATTACCATAAATTTTTTGTATGCTTTGCAATACTACTAATTTCAACATCCATATAGTAAATGTGTGTTATATAGTTTCTTACATTGTTACATAAATGCAGTTAATTCTTACAATATAAGAAAACAGTTGACATAAGTAACATACAAATTTATAAAATACACAGCATATGTAACATCAGAAATACAAAAAAAACTCATATTGCCTAGGATCTCAAATATTTATATACCAGTTCAGTTTTATCAAGTTAGACATGTCATTAAACCCAGCTAAACATTCAGACAGCCTGGTAGTATTGGCCTGCTCTAGAAACCATCTTTTAAGATTTCCCATCCTTTCGTCACCATTTATTGATCTTATTGAGCATGGGACTAAGTTCTATATCATGGGGCTTTGATAAAAGAAGAGCGACCTACCCACCTTTGACTTGTGTTTTGGGGTCTGAAACTCTGTCTGTCATAAGCAGTATCTACATACTTTTTCCCTTTTAGGGATTTCAGTTATTCCCTAAAAGGGGATTTGAAGCTGTTCTTTTACAGAGTAGAACTGAATGTACTACCCATAAGGAGGCTGACAGAAGAACCCTAGCACAGCACCGTCTCAGTTAAACTATCTATAAGGGATTATTTGAATCTGATAAAGCATGAATTCCTTAGTGTTTGAATGGCGTCTTTCAAAAAATGTTTTTTTTTATGACTTTCCCCAGCAGTGCCACTTTACTGAACTCAAGCCAGACAATCTGCTGCTACATAAGAGACCTGTGCCACCACATCATTGCCAGAAACAGGTAAGGTTCCACTTAATCTCTCACTCAGCAGCCAAACTGACAAACCTAACTGTAGTTAAGAAAGGGAAGAAGGAATTAGATTTTGCATCAGTGCACTTCATACAAACTGTACCTCAAAGAACTTAAAAATCCAAGAGCGGGAAGGGGAGAAAAGCTTGCTACCATTTGACACACAAGGAGATTCGAATGGCACAGAGATGAGTAAGCAAGAATACACAACAAGGTATGAATTAAAGCATTTATGATATACACCCTAGGGGGCTGTAAGACACAAGGCCCAAGGCCAAGTGTCCTCACCAACCCTGGGAGTTGCATCACAAATGTGTTGTGAAAAACTGGTGATTTGTGTTGGTGCAAAAATAGATTTATGGAGATTTAGAAAGAGATTGGAGTCCGGATTATGAAGTACTAGTGTTTTACTGCATCAGCAGGTAATGCTGATGCAGTAAAACAAACTAGAATGCACTTGAGGAACTGGGAACCTGGTAAAACATAATTTTCTTGGGGACTAGATAGGAAGGTAAGCTATGCTTTCTACAGAAAGTTTCATTATTTTCTTATTGACATTAAGAATTGCAGGATTCCATTAAAGTGTAGTAATTTTATAACCAGAGGGGGTGAAATACAACTGAAATTGCTTGATTTCTGTGCTAGACTCATAGGATTTGGAAGGATATTTGTGCAATATTTTAGAAGTGTCCAGCTGGCTGAGCAGTGAGTTCATTTTTATCCCTGGACTCAGTAGAGTGGTTTGTGTAGGAGTAGTGGTCTAGTAAATTGTGGTGTTGGTTGACTTACTGTACTATAAAGGGCAATACTCACCAGGGTGGTGGAGCAGTGGTGTATTTGATTGTTTCTAACAGTCACCAGTGCTTGTGGCCTACCCACCACCCTTCCCCTCACCCGCCCACCCCAGGCAAGGCATTTCCTTTATAGCCAAGGTTCTGACATCACTTCCTCAACAGGTCTTGGGGCAGAACTGTCATATTTTAATTACCCAGCACAGTGCATAAAGAGTAAGTACACACACACACACACAAAAAAATGTATATATTACTCATTGTATATTATAAAGAAGAGGGACACGTGGGGAGTGGTACAATGCACTGGCTGTGGGGCAGCAATTTTCCTGGAGACATTCTGGAACCTGCGTTGCTGCCCTATTTGCAGGCAAATGTCAGCTCTGAGGAAGGAGGTTGCCCACCTCCAGGCTGAACTGGCAAGGACTAAGGAGGCCTCCCCCACCCAAAGAGCACCAGTTCCACAACCACTGCCTCAGAGGTTGCCATGTGTGAAGAGCAGATGGACCACAGTAGGTTCTGGGAGGGTGAGGGTGGTGAAATAGAGGCGTAGACCCCAAGTTTTACCTCTACGCAAATCATATGTCAGTCTGGCAAATCAAGGTTCCTCTATGATGACACCCTCATTGGAGACCAAGAAGAATGCTGGGGACATCCACAAGGGAGACCCACAAGAGAGTGGCAAGGGACACCACAGGGGAAAGAAACAGCTTCTGATAGGGGACTCAGTTGTTAGGGGTGTAGACATGGGGAAGGGAGAGGAGAAGGAAGTAAGGTGCCTGCCTGGTACCATGGCTTGGAGGGACAGGAAGCAAATCCTCAGGATTGCAGAAGCAGCATCACAGGAGAGAAAACTAGATATCATTGTCCACCTTGGGACAAATGACCTAGCTAGGTATGAGATCAGTGCAATGCAGGATGAATTTGTGGAGTTGGGGAGGGACCTCAAACAGGTAGCAAGCACGGTAACCTTCTCAGAGGTGCTGCCAGTCTATGGCAGGGGTGAGGCTAGGGTACTGCACACCATGCAGTTTTGAATGGTTGCAAAACTGGTGCAGAGCACAGGGCTTTGGCTTCACTGGGGACTGGGGGTTCCCCTGGAGAGATGAAGGTCTATACTGGCATGATGGTCTGCATCTGTCCAGGAAGGGAAACATGCTCCTAGGTGACAGGTTTAAAGGCTTCCTTGGCAAGCTTTTAAACTAGCCAAGGGGGGAGGTGCTGATTATAAACAGGAAAGTTCAAGCCTCCCCCCACAAAACATGGCAGGTAGTAGGGTAAACACTGAGGTACAGAGCTTGACAGAGGGCAGGACAGGGGTAAATGGAAAAATTGACAAGGGCAATAAGAGCAGGGATGGGGTAAAAAAGGATAAAGCCAACATTAAAGGCAGGGCAATGAGTGCCAATGCCCGTAGTCTGGGAAACAAGCTTCCAGAGCTAGTAGCCCTGATGGAAGAGGAACACTTGGATATTGTGGCAGTCACAGAAACATGGCACATGGAGAACCATAACTGGGACGTCAACATACCAGGGTACACACTCTACAGAAGGGACAGGGAGGGTAAAAGAGGAGGTGGAGTAGCTCTCTACATAAGGGAAGGGATCAAAGCTACAGAACTAAAAAGTAAAGGGAGGACAAGAGGAACTCTGGGTCACCTTGGAGACAGGGAATGCATCACAATCTGCACAGGGGTTGTATACAGACCCCCGTCTCAAGGGGAGGAAATGGACAAGAAAATGATAGAGGGCATTCTCAAAATGGCTGAAAAAGGGGAGATACTGTTGATGGGAGACCTGAATATGCCAGATGTTAACTGGGCTACATGGACTGTGGCCACATCCAAGAGCAGGGTCATTCTCGATGCCCTACAGGGGGCATGTCTTAGACAGCTAGTGGTGGAACCCACTCGGGAGGGAGCAATATTAGACCTGATACTCTCAAATGGAGAGAGGATCACAAATTTAGAAGTCAGTAGACGTCTGGGAACAAGCGACCACTGCACAGTGTGCTTCATAATAAACACAACCATGGAGACAAGCCATACAAAGACAAGGATACTGGACTTTAGAAGGGTTGACTTTGGCATAATGGGTGAATACCTGAGATGCATTAGCAAATGGCCAGAAAGGAGGGTGGAAGAACAATGGAGAAAATCAAAACTGCCATCATGGAGGCAACAAGCCTTTTGTGTGAAACAAATAAAGAAAACAAAGCAGAATAAAAAACACTATGGTTCTCAAAAAAGTGTCAGGAAGGTTAAGGAGAAAGGCTGCATTCAAAAAGTATAAGGAATCACAGACGGAGCACGACAGGGAACTGTATCAATTAAAGCAGAAAGAAGTGGGGAAGGCAGTCAGAAAAGCAAAGGCCCAAACCGAGGAAAAGATAGCCAACTCAGTTAAGAAGGGGGATAAAACCTTTTATAGGTACATTAGGGAGCATAGAAAGGTTAAGGGAGGGATAATGAAGATTAATAAAGGCGAGGGGAGGTGGGCAGAGGGAGACAGTGAAAAGGCAGAGATACTGAATGAATACTTTTGCTCAGTATTCACAAAAGAAGAAGAGGAGGAGTTATGTAAACCAAACAGTAGAAGCACTCTGGGTAGGAGGGTTGATGCCAGTCCATTTACAGAAGAAAGAGTCCTGAAAGAACTCCTAAAACTGAAGGTAGACAAAGCAATGGGGCCTGACGGGATTCACCCTAGAATCCTAAAAGAGCTAAGGGAGGACCTAGTGACACCACTAACCACACTTTTTCACAAATCATGGCAAGATGGGGTGGTACCTGAGGACTGGAGGGGGGCAGATGTGATTCCCCTTCACAAAAGTGGAGCAAGGCAGAAGCAGGAAACTACAGACCTGTTAGTTTGACCTCAGTGGTGGGGAAAATGATGGAATCACTTCTGAAAGAAAAATTGTTCAGTACCTAGAGGCAGCAGGGCACGGGACCCAAAGCAGCATGGATTCACAGCAGGAAGGTCATGTCAGACGAATCTAATTGATTTCTTTGACTGGGTGACCAAAGTAATAGACCAGGGAGGGGCTGTGGATATGGCCTACCTAGACTTTAGCAAGGCATTTGACACAGTCCCCCACAAAAGATTAATAATCAAGTTAGCCAGCCTGGGAGTGGGTCCCAGGGTGGTAGCCTGGGTAGCAAACTGGCTGCACAACAGGACACAGAAGGTAATAGTGAATGGAACACATTCTGAAGAAAGGGGGTTACTAGTGGAGTACCTCAGGGCTCAGTACTGGGTCCAGTCCTCTTGCGATCCTTATAGGTGACATTGCAGAGGGTCTAGAAGGAAAGGTATGCATCTTTGCAGATGACACAAAGATCTGTAACAGAGTTGATACACAAGGGGGGGTAGAAAGGATGAGAAGGGACTTGGCAAGGTTGGAGGAATGGTCAGACATATGGCAACTTAGATTCAATGCAAAGAAGTGCAAAGTAATGCACCTGGGAAATAAAAATCCAGGAGAAGAGTACACAATAGCAGGGGAGGTACTAATGACAACAATAATGGAAAGGGATCTGGGTGTAGTCATATTAGATGACCTAAAGGTGGGTATGCAATGTGAGAAGTCAGTAAGGAGAGCCAGGGGGACGCTGGGATGCATAGGGAGGGGCATGACAAGTAGAAAAAGGGAAGTGGTTATCCCTCTGTACAGACAGTTGGCGAGACCCCATCTGGAGTACTGCGTGCAGTTTTGGAGACCTCATCTACGCAAGAACATAGACAGATGGAAGCAGTCCAGAGGAGGGCAACTAAAATGGTGCAGGGTCTACATCAGAAACCATATGAAGAGAGACTGAGAGCTTAATATGTATATCCTTGATGAAAGGAGGGACGGGGACATGATAGAAACTTTAAGTACCTCAAGGAATCAACAAAGTCCAAGAGGTAGCATCTTTCAGAAAAAGTGTGTAAGAACAAGGGACACATTTTAAGTTAAAGGGGATGGCTCAGGGGCAATGTGAGGAAATTATTTTCACGGAGAGAGTGGTGGATGCATGGATCCACCTTCCTGGAGAGGTTGTGGGGTCTAAAACAGTGGGGGAATTCAAACATGCATGGGACAGACATAAGGCAATTATAGTGGGGGGCTGCAGGAAGTAGGCTGTTGGTTAACTAGAATCTGCAGCTTATCCAATAGGTAGGGAAATGGGCAGACTGGGTGGGCCAGGTGGTCCTTATCTGCCATCAAACTCTATGTTTCTATGCTATCTACCAACATGGTTCCTGACTTTATTTGTTCTTGCCATTGTATGCGGAGTGTTTACACTGCCTTATCTGCCCCGCTGTGAGTGGTGCAGAGTTGCTGATCCATTCCCTGTCACTCAGAATGGACACAGTGAGGTGGACTACTCATAAAAATCATCTCTTGTGGTCAGTCTTGGTTACTGTTGTTTTGGGGGGACTCTGTAGGCATTTTGCATCCTTGCATGGACACTCCCCACAACCACAAGGGATGCTATTCAGGTGTTGGGGGGGTTCCGGGGTTGGAAACCATCAGAGAAAGGGGGAAGAAGTATTTTCTGTCTGATTTAAAAATTAAGGCTTGTATTTTCAAAGAGCTCTGGTGGACGCTAGAGCAAGTTGCACCACTTTTGTTGTGCCTGTGCTTGCATCCAGGTTAGCCATGCAGCTATAAGGAAGCCACATTTACATATATTTGAGGCATATTTGCAGCACAAATGCGGGGGCATAATTTTTGCATCACCAGTCTGGATGTAAGAGCAGGTGCAGCAAATGTGACACAACTTGTTGTTGCGTCCATTGCGACAATTTGAAAATACAGGTCCTACTCTGACTGTAGAGTGACATTGCTTCCCTGAGTTTAGGCATTTGGAAATCCTTGAATGGTCTAAGTTAGATCTTTTCCTTGCCTTTCTGCTACTCTGTCTTTCTTGACAGATGCAATTTTAGCAACTGCTGTTCTACACAAGGGGTGTACAGTAACCAAGCTTCAGAAGGAGAACTCCATTGCCTTTCAGGACAAGTCCCTTTGCCCTGTGTTGGAATTACACATTATGAACTGTAGGAGTTAGGGGGGCCCATAAGGGTGCAATCTTTATATTGAGCCCCTGTTCCAATTATAAGTCAATGGCAGTGATATGTGAGCTACTGGAGCTCACGTCAGAGCTAGGGGCACCAAGCCCTGGCAAGCCCCCCTGTAATTCCAACACAGCCTTTACCATCATACTGGGGCAAACAGTTGCAAATCTGCAGAAGAAAGAAAAAAAGCACAAGAAATGCACGAAAAGAGGATTACCAAACCCAGCCACAACTGAAACTGTAAGTGAGGCAACAAGGCACTACATCTGGTCACCTTGCAAGAGGATAACTGCAGTACCTGGGTCAGAGTGGGCTTGACAGTCAGCCTCCAAACCCATTCATTTAAAGTGATCCCGCTTGCCTGCACAATCATATACTGATAGACTGAGCAGCAAAAATCCTACTTGTTAATTGATGCACAGGACTTGCTGTACTGTACTATGTACTTTGTTTGCAGGTTTCTCCATATTAATCTTTTTTAAAACCACAGTGCTGTGTACAGGATGCACTGCAGTATCAAGAAAAAAGTGACAAAAACAGGAAATCACTTACTGCATTGACTGGGCTATGAGGTGTAAATTCCTTAAAATTATCATTTTGTTTTACTCTGATTTAATTACAGTGATAACTGCCTATTAAGGACATTATGATACTAAAGACATTTCTTGTAGTCCCAACTGCATTTTCTTAAGTGATGTGCACTATTCAGAACAAACTTGATGTTAAGGGCAGGTTCCTTGGTACTGAAGTGGTTCTTGATAAACAAGTTCCACTGCGTTTATATATTCAATGACTTATTGCACACAGTCATCTCTCCTTACAGCTGCTCTGTCTCAGCTCCTGTTGCCATGGTGATACCCTCCCTGGAAAATCAACAAAGCAGGATCCTTCAGGGGAGGAAGGGAGGCAGACTGCTCACAATGTTCCACAGCAGTCATGTGTGAATGTACAGGAAACAGCTGCTGCACTGCGCCCTTCCCCCACACAGAAGTTGTCATCCTGAGGGAGTGCAATAGGTAGTGCGGGCATGTTTATAGATTAGAGATGGGTTACGGAAAGGTTAATCAAAGTGAGGTTAAGTGACTTGCTCCAGGTCCCAATGACAGTAAGTGGTGGTGGTTATGAGATTCAGACATGAGTATCCATGTTCCCAGGTGTCTTTCCTAACTTCTAGGTGAAACTGCCTCCCAGCAAAGGAGTATTGCTGGCCTACCTACCACTCTTAATGTGAGTGGTTACAACAACCCACAACAGACTTTTGACTGGGTAGGGCAGCAGGTGATTTTCTCTCTCTGGAGCTGCCTAAGTACTATTCTATGATGAGGGAGCATCATATGAATGATGGGATATCACCACGCCCGAAAGTAAATGATGGGGCTCACATCATTGGTCCACTAGATCAATACTGCTTCTTTTTTGTTCCCCCCACACTGCCCCTCCCATTTCCACCTGAACTCCCTGATGCCCACCATGCTCCCCTGGACTTACCGGCCCCAGTTGATACCCCCTGGCTTACCCCCAAGGGCGAGGCCACAGCGTGCCAGTGAACCTCTCGACCATGGGAGAAGGTGTCAGTGGGGAGCTCCCACCAACATTGCCTCCCAGGCTTTCCCCCAGGGCAGGGTTCGAGGCCGGCCAGAGCCGCAGACATCAGAAATGGTCAGCAGGGGGAGAGCTAGAGGAAGTGATTGGATCCAGAAGCGGCATCATGAACAGGTAGCTGCAATTTGTGGTATGCTGTTTTCCCCTGGGGGTAGGGATGTGCAATGACATCCCACATCTGCCCACCCCCCCACATGTGACGGCGCTGGCATGGAGGTACCCCCAGTCTCCATCAGTCTGTGTTGTGCTGGACACTCTACTCTCCTTCCCTCTGGAGAAGGACAGCAGTCCCTAGGACACTCAGTCCTTCTCTCATGGACAGCCCTCCAATGTCCTGAGTCCATTCTTGAACCCAGGTCATTGGCATCACAGACAGGGGCCCTGCCCCTGCCCCTGCGCCGGTGGTCCGGCAATTAATATTGCTTCTTTTTATAGTTCACTACACACATATGGCACAGTACAGCAATGTATCATGGAATAAACACCACCTCATTAGGCCCTTAAACATCTGTGTTCCATCTGGTATTTCACCTTGCATAACCAGAGAGTGCTGCCCCTTAACACCACAGACAGCTGCTTCGTTAACTCACCAGTGCTTAAAAGGGAAAACATGCAGTCCTCTAGATGGGTCCAGCAGTGTCAGTTACAGTGCAGAGATATGAATTTTAATACAAGTAACAAGATGGGACACAATTGTTTAAGGCCAGACAAAGTGATGTTTATACCATGATATGTCTCCCTACAGTGTGTTATGAGTTAAATGAAGAAGCAATATTGATTAAGTGGAACAGTGGTGTAAACCCCATCAATTGTTTTAGTGCTCGAAGAAAGTCAGCTGGGGTGTCCCCAAGACCTTAAAACATGATTGATCTTCTTAAAGAATAGAGGGCAGCCTGTACCTATTTTGAATTATATCACCTTGGTCTCCTTGAAAACTGAGCATATCCACAAAAGCAACCTAACCTCTTCATGCAGGGGTTAAAGTGAAGACTGAAAACTGCTGTGACCAAAAATGATGGAAGGTACACCCCCACTGGCCAGGGCATTGTTAGGGCCAGCTTTCGGGGCCAGGGCCCTGAATGTTTTGTCTGGGGTCCCCGAACCCTGTGCTGCACACTATCCATTCAAGTACTGGGACTTTGAACCTTGTCCTGACTCCCAACTCAGCCCTGGTGCACAGATCTCCTTTTTTTTAAATTAATGATTGTCCTTTTTGGACCATGTGTGGTTGCATGCATGACTGTAGCTCACCCCCCCATTCTGAATAACAGCTGGCAGCTGCCCTGCAGGTGAGGGCAAGCCACCACCAGTCTGGTTCTTTTGTGCACTATGGCAGCAGTGGAAGCAGCAGCAACAGCAGTCCCGTGTGCAGCAAAGTGCTGCAGTATGAACAGTGGGACATCAGCCAGCACCTTCATGGACGAGGGGTATGTGGGATGACACTTCGAGGAAGTTACAGGGACTGCACTCAGTAACTGTGATTTATTAAGACATATAGTTTGGAAGTCTCGGAGTAAATGAAAATGTCTGAGTGTGTAGTTTATACTGCCTGAAAATTCAGCTGCCCGGGAGAATGGCTTACAGTAAATCATGTAATGGTGACACTGGTGTATATATCGCAGGGCATTTCCCTGTACCATGTCCCTTTGCACCTGTGAAATTCATTTATGTGCAGTATTTAATACATCTTTTAGTTCCTTATTTTGTTATTGAGTTTTGTTTAGTCTCTGGGTGTTAGGATACTGCAGTTCTTCCAGCATTCTAGGGTTGAGGTCCATGGTACATCACAGTATTATTTTTCCTATTCTATTTATAGATTTTTTTCCAAAGATGATCCCACGCACACATACATCCTGACTGAGCATCTACACTGCTTTCTTAGAGGATCTCCAGATGTATCAGTAGACATAATGCCACTGACACTTCTGGATATTCTATAGGAAAGCAATGAGGCCAATGGGAACTATCGAGTCCATACACAAGTGTCACCTTTTGATTGCAGTTTGTTAATTGATTTGGGGTTTTCATTGCGCTTCTTGCTCTTCTTCGATCTAGCCAGATACAGAATGGCAACTTTTCCCAAGCTGGTAGCTCATGATTTCTTTGATCAATGAAACATTCAATAATTTAATTTGTATTGTATCCTATGAGAGACTCATTTTATGCCATGGAGCACCCATAAACTCTAGGACAATATAACTACTGTACCTCCATTCTAAACAAAGGATTTGTTTCAGTGAAGAAACATGTATTGGGTTTCTCTCCTTATTGGAACTGACAATTGAGTGTGTGTGTGTGTGTGTGTGTGTGTGTGTGTGTGTGTGTGTGTGTGTGTGTGTGTGTAGGTACCTATACATTGGTATATAGATACATACGGATACATACACAGGAAAATAAAGTACACCAAGTGACCCTGATATGTTTGCTTATAAACAATAGCAACCCTGTTTTTTCACTTTATTGTATTTCCTAAGGAGTGGCACAGCAGTGGAACAGCTCCATGTAACATTTCAATGACTCTTATTAGTTTATTCTATTCCTCAAGACTGACATGACTAATTATGCGTTTTAATGTCCTGCAAAGCACATTTGGTAACGGTGTGAACAAATTACAAAGTATATTTTTGACCAGTTTCTATCATTTCAACATTTGTTGTAAAAACCTTGGATTCAAAAGGAAGATTGAGGTAACCAAAAGATAACTGGTGGCTCTTGAACACAGTGGGACAATGACAGTTGTAATGGGGGGGGGGGGTATTCCAGTAACAGTGCATTGCACTTTCTGCTTCACTTTACTGCACAGTAGGACAAATCAGTTTATGAGCTGGTGGTTGGCCACTAGCTTTCAAAATCTGGTAGCCAAACCAATATTTGTAGTAGCCATTATTTTTAAGGGCCCAAAAATCACTTTGTAGGGAGGTAGCCAAGTTGGCCAATAACTTTCAAAATATGATAGCCAAACCCATTTATTGTCCAACCCTGCTTTACTGATGGTCTGTGCCCATGCTGGATGCTAATCAAGGGGAACACAATGAATGGACATTATTTTCCTGGATACTGCAGTTATTAAAGTTTTAGGATTACAGTTTCCCACTGCAGCTGCATTGATACATTCCTTATATCCGTTTATACGCTTCTTCACAGAAATTACTTACATTCTTGTTAGCAGAGAACTACTTAACTGAGCGATTGCTGTATTAGACAGACTGACATGCTGTATACTGTACATACAAAGATGTGCCATGTGATCAATCAGGGGAATAGTGCCTTGGTTTCTTTATCATATTAGGAATCATCACAGCTAACTGCGAAGCAGTTATTTACCAATAAATATGGTAGAACTATCTTACTATGACTGCTGAGATTCTATTTTTAAAGTATAAAGGGAAATAATTTGCGCCATATTGGCTTCTTCTAGGTAGTTGGAGCACACGTTCTAATATTTATATGCACACGGTTCCAAGTCAGTTCCAAACCACTTCCTGCTGTTTATAAATATATAATTATTCACCTTTCAAATTTCCTGCTAGAAGAATTTGCTTGTGTATACAATGGTGTACACACTGTAGCTACTGAATGAAAGGCAAACTCTTACAGTGAAAATCCTCAGCTATAAACAGTAAAGACTTTTCTGATGGCAACCCCCACCACCCCCTTCCTTCCTCCTCCACACCTTCTCCCCCATTTCTAAAACACTGTGTCTGTAGCTGCCTCCTGAGTGGTCCCCCTCATCTATAAAATGATAGGCTTGTACCTGCTCCTGAGTGTTCTCAATTATGTTGCTGTTCTATGTTATTTATTGTACAATCCTAATGTAATATGCAGTTTGTTGCTTATCTGCTTGTCGTGACTCGGTATAGTTGTCTACCCTCTATATGTCTTCTACCCAGCTTTGTATCTCATGTATCCACTTGTTCTTTTAATTTGTATTGTACAGTTAACTTGTATTTTGACGTGGAGCCTTTGCAAAGGAGTCTCTGACTCAAAGGTTTGTAATTCCGATTATGTTCAATAAATAAATAAATATATGGTTGGGTGTATGTCTGTGATAGATGGGCATCGAGATGGTGTCAATTTGAGGTGTAGCAGACTGCCTGTAACACACCCTAGGTGTCTTTATACAGCACAAACCTATATCCCAAACATATATTATTACACTTATAAAACAGACCATTAAACTCAGGATCAGAAATAAACTATATGCAAATGAAGCGCATAAAATTTATATGGAACAGAAACCAATTGGAAGTATAACGCCTCTTTTTTTTTCAGAAATAGTAACAGTTGTCAATTGAAATTCAATTGTAAATAATTTTCTCAACATGTAAATGATAGCTTGCCATTTGTTTTATTTTTTGGTGGTGTTCTGTGTTTTGGAAGTTTTAGTTATGTGTCTTCTAGAAGTTAGGTTTGCCTGGTTTCAGTTTCAGTTGAAGAGTCAGCATGGTAGATTTGAATTTAAATGAGATGCAGATATTAAAATGGTGGATTTGTGGGTTCTTCAGTCAGGAACAGTAATTTGGGATTGGGGACATGAACGTCCTTCAATTGTATGCTTTTCTGTACGTTTATTTACAGTTGTACTGAGAAGTTTCCAACTATGCCTTTATACTCATGTAAGTGTGATACACCAAGGAAAGTGCACAGTGTGTACTTCCATGGTTGTATCATACTTTGCTCAGATATGGACCTGTGTGGACCATAATTTCATAAGGGCCACACAGGGAGGCCACCTGCCAGCACCAGGCACTCACCCCTCCTCCATTGATATCATAAACATCTACTAATATTTATGAAGTAGGGTATTGATTCTATGACTTTTATCACACAAAAAGAAGGATCTACTGACAACTGACAAGTCAACCAAAAAAGGACACAAAATAATGGAACAGGAATTGGGAAAAAAGCAAGGCTATAGTAGCAGAAATGTGTTATTTTGCACCAGAGAACACCAACATTTCTATAGTTTCTGGGGGCCTAGTTGGCCCCCAGACCCCCAGCCTTGTGATTAATATCTCACACTAATAACAATATTGAATAATATCGCATACTAGTAATACACAGGGCTTCAAAACTGCCCTACGGATTTCAACTATATTGTACAAAGGCAGATAAGGCAGCTCAGAGTACCAGTGTGTCAGTTAAAAACTGTGCACATCCAAAAGAAAAAACTTGCACACAAAACCTATTCTCAAAGCTGTAGAATAAAGATATAGTTCCAGTAGCAAGTGCAAATACAAGCCAAAACCATCCACTAGCATCTCAACATTTCGCGCTAAGCACTTTGTCAAGAGACCTTCTCACCCCCTAGTGCCACCCTATTTATATAATTTAATTTTAAAGCACATACACAACGGGTTGAGAGAATCAAAATCAAAGTGATTAGACAAGTTAAAAACAGACAGTGACCAAAACACATTGATGCTATTTGTGCTTCAATACTGCCCTATGGGTTTCAGCTGTACTATTCAGTATGTACTTTAATGGTGGTGGTAGTCCATACCTGTATGTTCCAGACATGTTTGAATGCTGCCCTGATGGCTCATGTTAGCTTGACATTATAATTTTTGGTAAACAGGAAACAGGATAGGGACCTGGGAGTAATCATAGTGGATGACCTCAATGCGGTGAGACAGTGAGACAAGGCACTTGGTAGCACCAGTGTGGGATGTTGGGGTGCATAGGGAGGGGTATCAGAGCAGTGGTGTTGCCACCATATAAACAACTGGTCAGACCCCACCTGGAGTACTGTGCCAAGTTCTGGAGACCACATCTCTGGAAGAACATAGACAGAGTGGAGGTTATCCACAGGTGGGCAGCTAAAATAGTGCAGAGTCTGTATCAGAAGCCCTAAAAGGAGAAACTGAAGGGCCTCATTATGCACACCCAGGAAAAGATGATGGAGATGGGCACATGACAGAAACATGTAAATACCTCACATGGGGTAAATAAGCTACAGGAGAGGAGTATTTTTCAGAGAAAAAGATGCACAAGAACAAGGGGGCATGCAATGAAGCAGGAAGGGGATAAATTCAAGAAAGATGTGAGAAAGTACTTCTTCCCTGAAAGAGTGGTGGATGCCTGGAACAGTCTTCCAGTGGAGGTGGTGGCAGAGAACACAGTGGTGGGATTTAAAAAGGCATAGGAAAAGCATAAGGGAATGTTGGAGGTCAAGTAGGGTCTGTGGTGTCTGTATAGGCAGGGAAAAAATTGGCAGACTGTGTGGGTCAAATGGTCCTTATCTGCTGTTATAGTCTATGTTTTTTATGTATGTAGTGATAATGACTATGAAGGCAAGGAAATCTTATGAATACAAAGAATTTCCTTCTGAATTGGATAACAGATCAGCTACAAGTAAGTTCAGTACTCCCTTGATCATTTGCTCTTCAATTATCCACCAGCACCCTCACTATCCACCAGCCTTTTCCTGTACAACTTATTCTCCATGTCAATTCCTTCAGTTATCCATCACCCTCAGTATCTGTCTTCTGCCACAGTCAGACCTTTCACATAATCATTTCCCTCAATGTTAATCATCCTCCAGTATCCAGCAGACCAGATGTGAATTGCCCATTGGTCCTTAAGCATGTGAAAACATAGACAAATAAGGACAAAAAAAAGACCATAACTCCATCAAGCCTGCCCTGATGCCCTATGATGTTTACTCTAAGTTGGTCCTGAGATGCTACCAGTGCAAGGCTGGAGACAGGAGTGGAGACATCACACAGCTGTCTTCAAAAACTGGATGAAGGCATGGTGCAAGGGTGAAGGTTTTGGTTTCATCAGGGACTGGGGTACTACCTAGAGGGATAAAGGCTGTACAGATGGAATGGCCTCCATCCATCCAGGAGGGGAAAGACAGTCCTGGGTGAAACATTTAAATACTACTTCAGTGGGTATTCAAACTTCTCAAGGTGGAGGCAGAAGAAAAGAGGGAATTAGTGAATGCCCCACCCCTCGATAATGGAGCTGCAGTGAAGAAAAGCCCAAGAGAAATAGAATCCCTAGGGGTAGTGGGTAGTATTGGGAAGGAGGGACAGATGGGTCAAGAGGTGGAATTGATGCTGGAAAAAACCTTAAAGAGGGTAGGCAGATCACTGGCGAGACCCCTCCTAGAGAGCCCAGTTCTGGAGACCACATCTCAGGAAGAACATAGACAGGGTGGAGGCAGTCCAGAGGAGGGCAACTAAAATGGTGCAGGGTGGGCATCAGAAGCCCTATGAGGAGAGACTGAAGGACCTCAATATGTACACCCTGGATGAGAGAAGTATGAGGGGGGGATACGAAAGAGTCCTAAAAATACCTCAGGGGAGTACATAAGTTACAGAAGGGTACTATATTTCAAAGGAAATGATGCACGAGAACAAAGGGACATGAAATGATGCTAGAAAGAGATAAATTCAAGAGAAATGTGAGGAAGTACTTCTTCACTGAAACAGTGGTGGATGCCTGGAACAGTCTTCCAGTGGAGGTGGTAGAGGTGAAAACAGTGGTGGGCTTCAAGCATGCATGGGATAGGCACAAGGGAATCTTAATGGGAAGCAAGGTGGGGAAGCTGGAGATCAAGCAGGGTCTGTGTTGATAGTATAGGCAGGGGGAAAAATTGGCAGACTGGGTGGGCCAAGGATATGTTTCTCTGTTCCTGGAAGCTGTAGTTTGAACTGAATTAGATTTAGGTTTACACTGACATGGGAGACTGTTACAGATTGGTTAGTCAGGGAACATCCCTCTCTCAATTGACCTCAATAAAGGCTGCCCGATAGTTGTGCTTGCCTTCTGCTCACTCTGTCTTGCAGTGTGAGAGTAAGTTTTCACTCTAGTGTGCCACAGTGTGAAATGATATTGATGGGATTTCATATTTGTAATATGGGATTTTAAAAAGAATATGCCTTCCCTGCAGTACAAATAATGAACAGCCAACATTTTAACAAACTCTGGAGTGTTTTTAAATAGACCTCAATTATCCGCTTCCCTCAATTATTTGCCAATATTTAATTGCACCAAAGTGACTGAATAATCAGGGAAGCATTGCTGCCAACCTTCTTTCTGATCATAGGTCCCTAATACATATAAATAAAGAATGAGGAAATTTGAAACATGCCCAAATGAGCTAGTTAACTGCTCTGTACTCAGACAGCTTTGGATAGAATTGTGAATACTCTTATCAGTGATATATGTATAATTCACAAAGTATCATGCTTCAAACCCCTTGTAAATATTTAATTAAGATGGGGACGTTCCCCTTATAAATAATTAACTAAGATGCGGAAGTCTGAGCAATTGCGATGATCCGGCATGTACTCATTTAGATATGGTTTTTTTTTAAGGTAGACGTACAGTCTATGGAACACACCACACAGCCTAATGGAAATGTGCACTTCCTCTTTGGTGAACAGAATATCTAGTTACAATTCATCTGTGAGTAATTAGGATAACTTGTTTATTAATGATACTCCCGAAGAGATATTTGCTGTTCTTCCTACAGAAGGGAAGTAACATACTCATAATGTTTTAACTTACACTGATTTATCATGAACAAGGTCAAGAAAACCTTCAGAACTGTAAACCCCTAGAAGGGAGTGAAAAAATGCCTATATTTTAATTCTTTTAAAAGAAATACATTTTTTTAAGAGTACACATAGTGTTATTTTATTTGAGAATTTAGTGTTAAATACTGTACTGTAAATTTTCCCCAGGATGTAACACAGACAGGGGTCCATATATCCTTTGTAAGAGAGCACCACTGATATTTGCAGTGTGTGTTAACCTTTGACGTCCAATACATTGTGTGACTTTCTTGCAAAGTTAATAAAAACAAAGTTTTAAAAAAGGGTCAGCTACACTTTACAAATACATCAATTTCCATGGCTTCACTTTTCACCCCATGCATAATTACTTACCTCAATGCATTGGTCCAAATCTGCTCCTCCTGATTCTTACATGGAATGCCTCCCCTCCACCCAAAGGGCTTCAGTGATCAGCCCATTTGGGGCACTGAGGATCAGCCATGTTCTGTGGAAGAGTTAGGCATTCTGCGGCATCTGGGGAAGGGTGGGCATGGTGCTGTCAGGAACATTGCTTGATCTGAGCTTTTCCCATTGTGACCCTCCTGGAACTTGCTAATAGGCACCTGCAGCAGTCTTCTGCGGACAGGAAGGCCCACTGTGTGATCATCCATGATGCCAAGTCCACCAGCACTTCTGCCATAGGATGTGCTCTAATAGTGGGACACACAGCTTCGTCCCCCTTGGTGTAAATGGACAGTGCCTCCACATCATGCTCCAGAACCTGCCAACCCAAGGCAGGGCAGTCAAGACTGTGGCTTGATCCCAGCTCTCCCACATACAGTAGTAGTGTGATGTCCCACCAGTTGGCACCACGAGGCTGGGTGACAAAGTCATTTTGGTAATACAGTAAGTTGGATGCACTGTGTGATTGGAATTATAAGGAGAAGGACCGATGTGCTGACTGTACTTATGTAACATTTGTCGTAACTGTGGCTGTAGCCCTCCTAATCATTAGAGTTTCTCTATCCTTGCAGAGGCATCTGAAGGAAAAAGGCCTCAAGCTGCAGGAAAAATTAAAAGGTCCCTGGAAGGGCAGGAGTATGGAGGAGGAGGAGGAGTAAGGAGGAAGGGAAATGCTCTGCAGCCTAGGGGGCTGGGCCTACTTCTGATTTACAGTGGAAATGGGAGGAGTCTAGGTCTGCTCCTCCACTGAACCTAAGGCAAAGCCTTCCAGATTCACTGTGTGATTAGAATCATAAGGGGGAAGGACAGGATGTGCTGTGCTTGTGTAACACTCTAACAGATGCTCTGCTACTCTCAAGGCACACTTGACAAAGCCCTCTGGGCTGAACTCCACACCTCACCCACCCCCCACCCCCACTCCCTCATGGTCTCCCTTCTCCTGTCAGTACCTGCAGGTACTAAATCTGTCACTCTGAAATGTTTCTAAATAGTCATTGTGTTCAAGCAACTATGTAAAACTATGTTATTCTGTGTGATTGTATTCTGTAAACATGTGACACTGTATGTCCTCTCTGTGATGAGATACCTTTGTAAACGAGCCCCTGGCTCAAAGGCTGTAAATCCGATTGTACAATAAATAAATAAAACACTTAACTGTGGTTGTAGCCTTCCTAATTTCTGGAGGTTCTCCACCCTCAGTAGAGGTATACCTGAAGAATCAAGTGCTCAGGCTTCAAGGAAAATATCATAGGCTCAAAAGTACAAATCATATTATTACTCTGCCACCTCCTACTCATGGAATGAGGATCTTCGGCATGGAGGAGAGGAAAAAAACTCTGTGGAGGAAACCTCTGGGTGACCCTAGGCCTAAGGTTTATTCTCTGAAGATATCTTAATGGAGGTCAGCAGAAACTGGGCTTATCATAATCCTTTCTTTGGATATCATAATTCTTTCAGTAAATTCTTCACGTAACAATGGGCGCAATCCAGCACCATTGTTTTCAATGAGTTCGATAATATAGTGAGGAACATCTGTCTTGATGTACATGTATCATCTCCTATGTGGAATGCTGGCCAGAGTATTATTGAGGGTTGAAGCACAGACATTCCAGAATAATTCAGATGTACAACATAAACCAGGCATTTGTCATGACCAAGCCTTGATCCATTATAAATAAAGCTATAGAGAATGTAACAGAATTTCTGGTCAAGAGAAACTAAACAAAGATTGCCATAGGGTATAGTTTCTTATTCATTTCAAAAAATTGAATGAGATGTCCTTCCTGTGATGGTTGGTGTAAGACAATCTTAGATGTTGTATATAAGAGTCATGGGAAACATTTTATGAAAAATAGACACGTTTTGTGGGGTTAAAGATTGATGTAGAAGAATTACTTTCTCTGGAATGAAAAAATCCAAAGAAGGTCAACACTAGTGCAGCAGTAGTTGCACATCGGCAAAGGGAGTAAAGCATCAGCGCATATTAGATCTGTAAACAAACTGAAAATAAATGCTCTCTTACCTGACAGCTAAGGTTTCACAGAGCTACACCTTGGACCCCATATTCAAAAGTCCCAGGCTGCATTGAGCAAGTGCCTGCACCGTGCAACTGAGATTCACCATCACAAAGTAATGGTATATTCAGAAGATGCACCATGAGATGCAATCATGCATCTCTGGCTGAATATCCTGAACATGTGCAATTGCACAATACGAGATGCACAGCTCGGCAGGTGACCTGAGCCCTATGTGGAGCATAGGGAAATGCGCGATAGGTGGCCATATGCACGGTGCGCAAAATTGCAGTATTCAGTCGTAATATACAAATGGCCTCATTGGACATGCCAAGCCCATTCCCCACATGTGCAGCTCATTACTGGAATGTATTCAGGCCATTTGCATACACCAGGCATGTGCAGTTCCAGCTTTGCAGGGCTGCCCCACCATCCCACAAATGTGAACAGGAGGCACTGCAGCATAGCAGGCAGGTGTGATGGAATGTTTGTGTGTGGGTGGGTGGACTGCATTGGACTGGGTACAGTGCTATTACCCATAGACATGTACAGGGTTAGACTGGGGTACAGGGGGCCCACCTGGACAGTGGCCACAGGGGTCCACCTGGACAAGCAACAGGGGAGGGCACAGGGTGACACAGTCTGATTGGTATACCACATGCATGTGATACACCAGCTCTGTATGCAGCATGTAGTCACGTGCAGTGCCCCACACACCTTTATATGACAGTAACATGATGATAATTGCATGGAATGGAAGTGTGCAGAAGGTGACCAGGTACCCGAGTGGGTGGGTCCCATCTGTGTGTACCTATGGTGTACCACTGTGGGTGTGTGCCACAGGTCAGTCCCTGGCCCATGCCAGGCTGTCACTTGTACCACCAGGCTACCTGGGCACTATTGCCCCAGACATTACCCTGGGTGCATGCCACCACTGGGTGGTGCCCTGCAGGCCACATGGGTGCAGGCTATGACCCCTGGTACATGTGCTGCAGTGCAGTCATCTCCTCCACCAGTGTGCTAGGGGGCACCCAACAGCACTGGCATGTAGCAGGTGGGTGTCTACGTCCTGGGTGTGGTGTGGGGGATGGCTCTCCAGGTGGTGCCCATGGTGTGCTGGCACCTGTGGCTTTGGGTACTTCCGTCTTGGCATGACTGCTGTGTATGGGTGCTTGGAGCATGTCCTGGTGCACCTCCAAGGGCTGTCTCAGGATGGCCTCTCTGCAGTTCTGTGGCCTTCCTGTGGGTGGCTGGCTGATTTAGGCCATCCTTTTGTCTGCCTAACTGCGTGTCACACTTGTGGAATCTGCGCAGATGCACCGCACATTTAGTTATGGAGAAGGGAGGGTGGGTGGGGCAGCTGCAGGTGAGGGCTAGCTGTATAATCATGCAGACTCAACAGACCATGAGGCCTGTATCTGCTGGTGTTTTCGTATGTTCGTACATACACTTTGGCTGAATATACGGATACGCGGCATATTCATGTACTGGCCCCCTGTTTTTGCGCCGCATACATTATTTCAGCACAATCACGCATTCTGAAATGTGCAACGCATCCCTCCCATTCGAATATTGTGCTTCCACGCATTTTCTGAGATGCGCTGTGTATCTCCATTTTGGACAGTGCATCTCCTTTGAATATGTGGACCCTTGAGTCTGTAGTTGCTTTGCTCCACTTTTGTATTTGCTATTTGCAATTAAGTGTCACATACAGAATGTGCAAATGGTGCAGTCCAAAGTTTCCCTGGAAATCCTGGAGTCACTGGATAGTTTGATGCCTTTTATTGGACCAACATATGTCTTGTACAAAGATGGTATGCAAGACATGCTTTGGGGCCCCACAGGTCCTTTCTGCAGATGCAAATAGCAAACTAAGCACACAAAGTTGAAGTTATATACACTGCAGTGTATTTTTTCAAAATAATTTATGATAGGATAGTGAAAAGACTTAAAAGGAAGGATGAGAAGGACTTTAAAGGCCTACCAAGTCAGAAGAGCGTTTCCACAATAGCGTGTGCCTAAATAGCGACGGGGATAGCATAGCGAGTTGCAGTTACCACTACTTCTGTAGCTATCTAAGCACACTGCTGGAGGAGAGGAGAAGTATCTGGTGGTGTGTTGCCCTGCTGAGCTTCTCCTGTGGTGGAAGGGGCTAAGGCCCTGAGCAGCTATGGCAGGGAATGCTCCTGGAGACCAGGGTCCTGTTCCTGGTCTCCCCAGTGATGCCTTTTCTGCCCCCCGCCCCCATCCACAGAGTTTAATTTTTTATTTCTTTGGGCCTCTCACTCAATGTTAGCCCCCCAAGTTTCTTCCCTTCCCCAAGTTCCACACCCCCTCAGAGTTGGTTATTAAAGTTCGGGGGTTGGGGCAGAGCCCCCCACAAAAACACTCAGTGTCCTTGTTGTTTTCTTCACCATGGTAGTGATCAGTGTGTTTATGGACCACTATCATATATTTGTGGGAATATATTTGTGGGCTATGTTGTGGTCAGGTGCTGTTGTTTACAGTGAGGTTTTGCAGTCAAGCTTTTGTACCGCGCCATTGTTGTGTGTGCGATCCTGACCTAGTGCCCTTAAAAGGAAGGGTGGCTGGGCGATGAATAGGAATAGGTTTATAGCTGTGAGAGGATGTTTAGTGAGAAGTGCTAACATATTCATAAGAGAGGTTGAAGAAGTGCCCTGAAGTGTAATTTGAAAGATATTCTGACAGGAACACATGATAGTAATGACCTGAGATATACAAAGTTCGGGGAGGGAGGGGGTCAAGGAAAACTAAAACTGAAAAACACTGTGTAAAACGTAACATAGAGTAGTAGTAGAGTTTTCCATAGTATGCCATACATCCAGTGCCCTGATTGAGCCTGTTACAGTTTGAGTTACTGTAAATTGCTTGATACACTTAGTTTAATTCCCATGTCCTTCTCTGTTAGTATTAGGAGAGACGAGTCTGAGGGGAAATGGTCAAGTTGTGAAAAATGCTGTCATACTGGGTGTGCTGATCATCTGGTTTAATACCGTGTGTCGGTGGTGCTTCATTCGGGTTTGCTGTGGTTCCCCTGTTTCCCCTAGATAGCATCCATTTGCACACTTTCACACTGACTTCGGTAAAGCACATTGCTTGGTTGACATGAGTAGGATCCATTTGTTTTTATTGTGCTGTTTTGTCCTGTTCCAGTGGTGGCATGTGTGCATGTGTAGGTGCAGGTCCTACATCTGGTTTGGCTGCATGGTTTTGTTCCTCCCATTTCATGGTTACTTTGTGATGTTAGAAAGGTTAGGGGACTGCTTGTAGGCAGGTGGTTCAGGAAAAATGTCTCTTTCACCTTCAGGTTGGAGTTCTTCAGCCATTTGAAGGGATGTTAGCGTGGGGCTGAATGTAACAACCAGGATTATGTGATCAGTTAGATTTCTTTTGCCCATTTTCTAGTAGATTTTCTCATGGTATTTGTATAGCATATTCCATTTCTCTGTCTACCTGTCTTGGGGAGCGCCCTGTTGAATGAAGGAATTAAAAGTGAGATGAGCCGTTTCTTGTCATCTCTTCTGAGCAGATCCCACGGAATTGTACAGCATAACTGTAAATCACATTTTTTTTAGTGTGTGTGTGCTTTGGGTGGAAGCTGGAAATGTGCCAGTATCAGTGTCTGTCAGTGGGTTTTCTGTAAACAGCAGTTTGTATATGTCCATCATTATCAATTAGGCCTGTGTTATCCACAACATGTATACTGGTAGTGGAATATTCAATGGTGTGTTTTATGGAGGGGTTAAAGTTGTTGAAATCCTGGTGGAACTTTTTAAAGGAGTGTCCACCTTCTATCAAATGAGGAATATTGGCCACTATGCAGAAGGCATGGGAATTACGTGTGGAATAGGCGTAGACTGTGCAGCAAAGACCCCCGCACACCTGCATGCATCGAACAGTCATGCATGCTACGTGAATACCCTGGGGCGCAAGCCGGTGTTGATGCCAGCTGCTTAGCAGTCCACGCATGGAGATGTGCCACAGGTACACAGCACTGCCCCTTGATCCCACCATATATGGACATGCTTCCCACCCCGTGAAGTGGCAAGGAAGTGAATAGCATGCAGGAGACAACCGCAGAGGCAGTGGTGGAGAATGACAGTGGCGCACAAGCAGGACTGCAGGCCACTGAGCAGCTAGAAAGGGAGAACGGGGAGACTGTCCGGTGCCACCACCATGTGAGGGCATGTGTCAGTGCCCATTTCCGTGCCCCAAACATCATGGGGGGCCAGGTGGCATCCATGGTGGCAGACATCAGGACAGTCTACCAGCAGCTGTATGGGTCCCCATCACTGACCACACCAGCCGAGGTTAAGACAAGTCTGTGGTTGGCCAACCAAAGTGGTGTGAATGCTGCTGGCCCAGAGGCACAGACCCTCAAGGCCATCAAACACAGGTGGCAGGACCTGCATGCCACAGTCAAGAGGAAGGTCGTAGCAACATCATGGGCGCATCAGGGCACCAGTGGCATCTCCCCCAGTAAGGATAGCTGGCTCACACCAATAGAGAGGATGGTGGTGGACACACTGATGGACATCAGCGTCCATGGTGAGGTGAAAGATTTGGACACCCTGGAGGGTACGTAGGTGGACGACAGGTACTTGAACCCATGTGTAGTGCCTGTAGGCATGTACTAACTGCACTTTGTTCCTCCCAGAAGCCCATCCAGACAGCAACACAGTACAGTGGCGATGGAGCCTCACAGCAGGGACACTGCAGCAACAATGCAGGCGGATATGTCCGCCAGGCAAACAGGACCTGGAAATGGTATGTAACAGTGCCACAAGCATCCACGTGAGCCACACAACATGTGATGTGCCCAGCCTGACTAACATGCCCCTTTTCCTCACAGGTAAGGAACATGACACAGAGACCCACACGGAGACAGACACTGAGGAGAACAGCATCCCTGATGTGGTAGAAGAGGGGTCACAAGCAACAGCCACTGACAGCGGTGGTGTCAGTGCCAGCAGTGAACAGTGGTAGCCACCCAGGTGCCAGGCAGGCCAGGAGCACGACATGTCCTTTGGGCAGCCACAGCAACCAGTGCATGGCAGAACAATGCCCCCACTGGCCGTGCACCACCGGTTGATGAGGACAGTTCTGATGATGGGCCATCATGGCATGCACCGGGACGGAGGCGCATGGATTATCTGCAGGCCACCATGGTGGCCAGATACCCAGAAGTTGCGCTAGCTCAAGGTGGACCAGTTGATGGAACAACGCCACAATACAGATGCATTGCAAGCCCTGACCACAGAATTGCATGGCATGTGACGCAGCATGGACAGCATCGCGGATGCCCTTGAGTGGCTGGTTGACAATACAGCGGTACTCCACGTGCCCCACACAAGCTGTATCAGGCATCAGCATGCACAGAAGGCCAGTGGTATGGATAGCACACAACGCACCCCAAGGAAACAGCCGGATGACACGGACAACACAGTGTTGGGCGACACACAAGACGCAGCACTGCTGCATGACAACGACACAGATGCACATGTTGACAGTCTGGATGACAGGGCACAAAGGGCAAAGAGGGCAACAGTGCAGGACCAGTGGAAGTACATGTCACCAATGCCAAAACGGACATGGCTGTTCCCCAGACGTCCCACACACCCGGCGGACGGAGTCCCCATGGCAGCGGCAGGCAACAGGCACCCAACAGGAGAACAGGAACACAGACCTCAGCACAGCTGCTGTCCAAGCCCAGTGACTGGCAGTCACAGGGACATGGCACAGTGTCTGCCACAGCACCCCTCAACTGATGTACAGCACCAACACATGCCTCCCCACTGATGTACAGCACCAACACATGCCCCCCCAATGATGTATAGTACCAACACACACCCCTACTGAATCACTTCCCCAGCCACACCTCTCTAAAGGGGATTGGATGGCCCACCCCCCAACTTGTCCCGCACAGTGCCATGTAACACCTGAACAGGCCCCCTCCCCTTGGCAGTGTGGCATCGTAACTAGACAGTGCTCACACACCACCATGCACACCACAGCCCAGCTCCATCACAGGCCATCCCACCAACACTGATGGCCAACATGCACACCGTCCCCGTGCACAGTGAAACCCACCCACATGCACGCGGGCAAGTCGACCACACAGCTGAATGGTGGCACTGGGCACAGCCGCAGTAGGGTGTACAGGATCATAAAAGAGTGTGACGGTTGGCACCAAGTGTGGCATGCATGCAGTGACCCAATGGTGTACCACCCCCCACACATACACAATGGATGTGCTCAGCATGGGGTATCATCGTGCACCCGCCATGTACTCCACACACATAGAGCCACAGCACGTCACCCACGGAGGGGCCTGACACCTATGAATGTGCGTGGAGGCCACACCCATTCCTGTCACACCACACTAATGCACACCTCGCATGGCCATTGCCCCCCCCGGTAGATGGTCTAATGTCAGAATGTGCCATGCACGAGTACCACCCATGCCTCGTGCCCACTTGCCATATGTCCCACGGCACGCCACCACCACATCCCCATCCCTGGATAGTCCATCTGACTGTGGCACCCCAGATATGGGCACATTGCAGTACAGGGCCATGTTATGCATCACGGCACAGACCATGAACACCCTGCATGCCTTCCCTGGGACCAGGATTATTGTCCCTGCCAGTATAGTCCAGCCAGCGGAAGTACATCTTCAGGGGACCGATGGTCCTCTCCACAATGTTGCAGGTCTTCCGATGCACATGGTTGTATGCCTCATTAGCAGCTGTGGTGGGTGCCAGGATGGGTGTCATCAGGTTTGGGCACAGAAGGTATCCACTGTCACCTGTACAGGAGAGAGACAGGGTGGGGTCACACATGTGCCAACATGCTGCATTACAGAGTCCACACAGGGGGGCACGGCCATACTTACCCAACAGCCAGCTGACAATGCACCCTGCATGGAGCATGCCACCAAGGTGTGAGGCATCCAGTATGAAAGAGTCATGGCACAAACCAGGGTACTTCATGCAGACATTGGTGAACATGCCATGCGTGTCGAACACCACCTGGCAGTTCATACTGTAGAACCCTTTGCTGTTTCTGTATACCTCCTCCTGCCTGGGCAGTGCCAGTATTGTGATATGGGTGCAGTTAAACACACCCATCACATTGGGCATGCCTTGCATGTCATAGAACACCTGCTTCATTTGCCGTACATCATCTGCAGACATGGGGAAGGTGATGTGTGTGTGTGCATATGACCCAGCAGTAAGTTTATGACATCCGTCATGGCCCATGACACAGAGGATTGGCATACCCTCACTGTACCACTGGTCACCCTTTGGAATGAGCCCTTGGCATAGTATGGCAGTGCACATAGCATCTTAGTCTCGACCATCATCACCCTGGAATGTCATGTCAGTAGGGCAATGTTGTTGTGGACCACGTCACAGAGCCTGGGCTATGGCAGACAGAAGCACTCAATACAGTATAGCTCCCGCAGCATGGCGGCATCCAGCTGTGGGCAGAATACCCTGAGCCATGGCTATGGCTGCCTCTGTAGCAGCATCTTCTAATGCAGCATATGCATGTTTAACAGCAGTCCAGGACACATCTTCCTACGCTGTGCCATTGCCGGTGCACTTTGCGCTCACATGGCACATCCACTTTATACCACCTTGCACACCTCTGTGTGCCTTTAAGGGGGTGTGCCAGGCCGCATGTGCATGGTGGCCCTGCATGGGTGGTGGACATATGTGGGCACATGTGCTCGTGCCATCATGCATTGCCCAGTCCACACCACCATGGTCATGGAGATGGAGGAGGTGTACAGGATCAAGCGGTTTCCCTTGCGCCTATTGCGAGTGTCCTAAGCCAACTATTGTGACTCCATGTGCTACAAAACCCTGTGGTTGGTGCAGGACCATGACTGGGTGAGTACTGTGCTATCAGCTGTAATAGGGTGCTGTGCGGGGTGTGTATGCTGTGCTGTGACATGGCCTATGTCTCTCATCTCTGTTCCCACACAGGACCAGCATGGCAGGCCCCAGCGGAAAAACAATAAGTCAGAGCACATCCTGACCCCCCCCCCAAAAAAAAATGCAACAACAAACATACACTTTCAATCTAAATTGGTAACTTACTGTTATGGTTACAAAAGGAGTGGGGGTCTCTTAGTATTCATCTCAGGACCCTGATGTGAAGTCACCCAGCTACCAGCGTTGAGGTAGACCTCCCGTCAGCTGGGTCCCTACTCTAAACTGCACTGCCTTAATTGGCTTACCTTTATAGGGTGCATCAGCCTAAAAAGATAGCTTAATTAAAGTATGGGCCCGGCCAATGTGTAGGTAGCTGCTAGGGAGCTAGCTAAAATAAGAAGGCCACACTTCTCCATGAACAAATAATTTTTGCAAAGAATAACTGCTCACCCTTGCTCATTCACAAACTACAAATGGGATTAAAAACAAGGGGTGCTTCTGTGGATGGCTTACTTAAACAGAAAAACAACAAGCATTTGTCAGTGGCGAATGTCGATTACTTATATGTGCTGTTTAGGTATTTGGAAGTGAAAGTACCATGCCTAAGAACTGTCATGTGCCCCCCACCCCAAGACATCCACTGTGTCTTTCTGTTCAGTATTCACAGAAGAGGGGGAGGGGCAAGGGCCACAGCAGTACAGCAGTTGCAAAGGCGTGAAGAGGTGCACAATAGTCCATTGACAGGCAGAAGAATCCTGCAGAAGGTGAGTAAATTGAAGGCAGACAAAGCGATGGGACCAGATGGCATACACCCAAGGATATTAAGGGTGGTGGCACTGCCATGTACATCTCCTCTAAACTCCAGTTCACCACACTCAGACCTACCATACCCATGCTATCAATAGATTCCCTTCTAATCAAAATCTCCCTACCGCACTCGATCCCAGTATACATAGCAGGATCGTACTGCCCGCCGGACACACCGCTGCCTAGCATCCTAGACCACCTAGGCAACCTGAGGTCCCTCGCGGCTGGTGGCGAACTTCATATCCTTGGAGATTTCAACCAGAACTGGCTAGGCAGCACAGCCACCAAAGCACGCTGTCAAATAAATGCTCTAAACCTGTCCCAACAAATAATGGAACCCACTCACCTAAACCACAAATCCAAGAAGCATACCCTACTAGATTGGGCCCTTACCACCCACCCACATTGTATAATTAACACTGGCCTACTACCGGACTCCGTCAGCGATCACCATATGATTTACATGGTGCGGAAACTTTTCAGACCTAAGGCCCCTCCCCCCCTGCACTTAATACAACAGAGCTTACAAATCCCTTGACCTGACCGCAACCTAAATGACCTCACCAGCATCGACTGGTCCTACATCTCTAGGGCCTGCCTCCATGGATGAGGCCCTCAAATTTTTCATGACCAACTTCCTGGCTATCTGGGACTTCCATGCACCTCTCAGAAGATCCAGAGTAAGAGGATCCCACCTACCTTGGGTAACAGCAAACCTCTTGGAACAACTACTAGCCAGAGACAGAGCCTGGAAAACCTTCAAGGCAACGGGCACTCAAACGGCTCTGCAATACTACCGATCGCTAAGGAATGCCTGCACAAGACTCATACGTCAGGCCAAATCTAATTATTTTAAGTCTGCATTCAACAATAACTTTTCTCACCCAGCACAATTCTGGAAATCAATTAAATCCCTACTCACCCCTCTGGCCCAACCCCCTACTCCCACTCTCAACATAGATAGAACCATCATCACTGTTCCATGCACTGTTGCCACTGAGTTTAACTCATATTTCACCAACACTACATCCTCTCTACTCTCCTCTCACCCCTCACTCCCTTCCCTTGTTCCCCCTGCTGTCTCCTCACCTGCCTATTTCTCGCTCCACCTGGTTACACCCGCTGAGGTACAAAAAATACTTCAGTCACTCAATCCATCCAAAGGTAAATGCCCCTCAGGCCTTGACTCCAAAATGCTCCTTCTTTCTGCCCCAGCCATAGCCAACCCTCTAGCCACTCTCTATAACCTGTCTTTTAGACTCGGGTCCATCCCTACAATATGGAAACAAGCCACAGTTATACACCTCACCAAAGGAGGCGACCCTTCCTCCCCATGCAACTACCGTCCTATATCGCTGCTCCACATCCTAGCCAAAATACAGGAGCGCCTTGTACTAGCCCAGCTCTCCCACTACCTTGACTCCATTTCATTCTTCACTCCCTACCAGGCCAGGTTTAGAAAAAAATCACTCCACCACCACCTCTTTCCTTCGTCTCACCAACACCATCCTCACAGGCATGGATAAAAGGGAGATAACTGCGGCTAGCTTCATCAACCTGGCTAAGGCTTTTGATACGGTCTCTCATGCCCTGTTACTGTCTAAACTCATCCAAACTGGACTGGCTGTGCCTGCCACCAACTGGTTCCAGTTGTACCTGGCAAGTAGGTCCTAGTCTGTCTGTATTGGCTCAGCTAGCTCCACCTCACTCCCAGTTACCAGCAGGGTCCCCCAAGAATCTGTCCTTGGCCCTTTGTTGTTCTCTATTTTCCTCAATGATCTGCCTGCTGCCTGCCCTCATACATCCATCCACATGTATGCAGATGGCACAGTGCTGTTTGCCTCTGGTTCATCCTCCACTGCCATGGCAGCCTGCCTGCAGGAGAATTTTGACTTCATCCAACATTGGTTCCGCTCAAATCAACTATTTCTAAACCCCCAAAAAAACTGTTTCCCTCACTTTCGGCTCTTGGGCCAAACTGTCCCGCCTTCCTGCCTCCCCCACGCTCCACACATTAGAAGGACCCCTCCGGAGGTCTGCACTTCCTACAGGTACCGCAGGGTCTGGCTAGACCAGCATCTTGACTTCACTGCGCATATTGATGCTATATATAAGAAGCTGCACCCCATGTTAGGCACATTATACCGCAACAAAAGTTGCATCCCCCTACCGACGTGACTGGCTATCATTCAAAAGATGATCCTCCCAATAATGGACTATGGCGATGTAGTCTACTGTGCAGCCCCTCAAACCTCCCTGTCCAGACTAGACCCCCATTTCAACTCCTTCTGCCGGTTCTCCCTGGACTGCCCTCCTAGTACACATCACTGTGACCTCTAACAGTCCTTGGATCTCCCCTCTCTCCACAATCGGAGATTGCAATACTGTGCTAGAACCGCTGCAAAATTCTGGTCGCAGTCACTCCCCTCCTACCTGGCGTCCTCCCTGAACATTCTTCCCCCTCCAGCCTACTCACTCATGACCATCGATTCTCGGCCTCTTCACATCCCGCTCAGGTCCACCAGGTCTAGGCAGGCTGCTTTCAGCTTCAGGATGCCCAAATTATGGAACTCCCTGTCGGCCGATATTAGACACACCACAGGCACTCCACACCGGAATGCCCTTCTTAAGACTCAATTCACTACCACTTGCTCTTGCATCCTGCCCTGCTGAATCCCTTGCAACCTTGTTGTCAGTTGTTTATTGTCTCCGCTGTTTTCTTCCCATTGTTGTCAAACCCTGCTTACTGTGTGTTGCTGGGTATATACGTAAATCAGTGCATGCCGTTCCCTTACCATACCACCTGTCTGTTTATTTGCCATTTGTATATAGGATTTTGACTACTCTAACTTGAACGGTAACTGAACATGTATATGTATGTAAATTCTACCATTATTGTATCCTTCCTATCCCTATTCCCCTAGGGCGCATCTGGAATCGAGTGGTACACTGCTCAGTATGCCTTCCTGGTAAAACTCTTAAATAAATAAATAAATATTAAAAGAACTGTGAAGGGAAATAGCAGTACCTGTGGCAGCCACGTTCACTGAGTCATTCAACACAGGGGTGGTACCAGAGAATTGGAGGAGGGCACATGTGGTCCCTCTATATAAATCCAGCAGTAGGGAGGAGGCAGGGAAATATAGGCTGGTCAGCCTCACTTCAGTAGTGGGGAAGATCATGGAGACATTGGTTAAAGAAAGGATAGTGGGGCATCTAGAAGCCATTGGAGTGCAGGACCATAGGCAACATGGATTCACAGTGGGGAGGTCATATCAGACAAATCTGGTTGATCTCTTTGACTGGGTGACAAAGGAAGTAAATCAGGGTGGGGCAGTGGACAACGCGCACCTTGATGTAAGCAAAGCCTTTGACACCGTCCCACATAGGAGGCTGATAAACTAGCTGAGTAGGCTTGGCATGGGGGAAAGGGTGGTAAACTGGGTTAGCAACTGGGTAAGAGACAGGAGGCAGAAAGTGGTGGTAAATGGGGTACAGTCTGGGGAGAGGGGTTGACCAGTGGGGTGCCGGAGGGATTGGTCCTGGGGCCAGTCCTGTTCAAAGTCTTCCTTAGTGTCATTGCAGAAGGGCTGAAGGGAAAGGACTGCCTGTTTGCAGATGACACCAAGATCTGTAACACAGTGGATACCCCAGAGGGGGTGGAGAAAATGAGGAGGGACCTGGGGAAGCTTGAGAAATGGTCTGAGGACTGGCAACTGAAGTTTAATTCAAAAAAGTGCAAAATTATGCACCTGGGACACAGAAATCCTGGGGAAGGGTACAGGATGGAGGGGAGGGAGTTGCTGGCAGTCACAAAGAATGAAAGGGACCTGGGGGTTCTTATTTCAGATGACCTGAAAATGTCAAAGTGGTAAGGCAGCTGGGAGGGCCAGTGACATGCTGGGGTACATAGGCAGGGGTATCACCAGCATAAGGAGGGAGGTAGTGATGCCATTATATAAAACTATGGTCAGGCTTCACATTGAGTACTGTGTGCAGTTCTGGAGGTCGCACCTTCATAAGGATATTAACAGATTGGAGATGGTCCAGAGAAGGGCGAATGAGATGGTACAGAGTTTGCAACACAAGACCTATGAGGAGAAATTAAGGGACCTCAACACTCACTGGAAGAGAGGAGGGAAAGAGGGGATATGATAGAAACATTCAAGTACCTCAAAGGTATAAATATAACTACTGAGAAGCAGGAGACAGCTGCTATAGGCATATGTTCCAGCCTCTGTGTGATATTCTTTTGTTCTTATAAATCTGTAATCTCCAGTGTATCAGTAACCACATGACCACACTGCCTTCTTTAGGCAACTTTATGCTGGTTGATGCCTGGTGTCAGATGGCAGACAGAGGGCTCACTAGATTGTGTTGCCATTTGGAAAACTTCATCGAGTGTTCTTTTACTGGTAAGCATTTTCGAAAGCTGGTGAAGGTCTCACAATTTTTATTATGATTTTGTCTCATGTCTGTCCCCTTTGGTCCCCCAGCCCCACACCCCAACAGTCATCAGTGGCCACAGCTGCAGCCTTCTTCTTGCCAAAATGGTGGGTGAGAAACATAGAATTTGATAGCAGATAAGGACCGCTCAGCCCACCTAGTCTGCCCATTTCCCTACCCGATGGATAAGCTGCAGATTCTAGTTAATCAACAGCTTACTTCCTCCTAACCCCCAGTAGAATTGCCTTATGTCTGTACGTGAGCAGCTGCCTTCACAGTCTGTGAAGTCTGACGTCTTCCATTGCCGCTTATTGGTCATCTTCCAACACAGGCAAGGCACTGCCAGCCCAAAACTAACTCAGGACAAGCAGGTTTCAAAGTGGGGAAGAAATGGAATGAGCAAGAATCAAGTACTCATTGAGATGCGGCATTGATTTTAAGATCAGCATACTGGTGTGGACACTGCAAATAGAACCCCAGCTTTTTAAGCAGCCTAATGAAGAGTAAAGGCTTCTAGAAGCACTGGGGTTCTGTTTATTGTACTGTAAGTGGGCTGTGTCTAATTCGGTAATTTACTTTACCGTACATCTGGATATATGGTAGGCCCAACTTTAAATAAACACTTCACCTGAATTAACACATGATGCCATAGAAACATAGAATTTGCCAGCAGAAAAGGACCACTCAGCTCACCCAATCTGCCCAAGTGTTCTCTACCTACTTGTAACTCCTGTCTGTATATGTAACTGCATATCTTATTCTACCTGTGTCCATCAGGACCTCCTTGTGAATGACCTTGCTTAATGGATTTTTCCTGCAATGAACTTGAACCTACTCCACTTCCATAGCCTTATTGATCTCTGTTGATCCCCTCCTTCCCCTTTTTCTAATATACCCCTATTTATTTTTTTTTATTTATTTATTGAAGAATCAGATTTACAACCTTTGAGTCAGCGACTCGTTTACAAAGGTACCTCATCATTGGGGGGGGGAGACAACAAATAGTGAGGTTTTAGGACAGGGATTACATACAGGTGAGATACGTAAACACGTGGAGTTACAGGCAGCAACTATACAGGTACATGCATATGTTGAGATACATACATAAGTTAAATAGCATATTATACATCAATATATAACATCATTGTTACAGTCAGTATCCAGCCATCTAAGGGATCCAAAGGGCACAGGGCAATATGGGCAGGGTTTGGTCAGCTATCGACATTTGCAACATCGACTGTCAATAATATGTTGACGGAGGGCGGTTTTGAACCGACCAATCCCGGGGATCTTAGTGATAGCCTCGGGAAGGGAGTTAAACCAAGGGGGGGCTTTATGATGGAAGGATCTTTGGCAGCAAGAGGTCCTAGCCCTGGGAACTATGAAGGTGGCTGTGATGGAGTTACGGGTAGGCAGGGGCCGGACAGCCAGCTGCAGTGGTGCAGAGACCCCTAGTGGGCAAAGCCCTGACATGGATTTTTTGGCCAGTAGGCAGGTATGATATTTCAGTCTTTCCTCAAGAGTGAGTATGTTGGCGGTAGAGTATAGCAGGCAGGTGTGAGTTCTGCTGTTAGCACCGGTAAGGAGCCTACAGGCTTTGTTAATAGAGGTCTGGACCTTAGATAAGGAGGTGGGGTCGGCCGCTGCGTAAATAGGAAGTCTGTAGTCGGCCAGTAACAACACCGATGAGGTAATGGCTAGTTTTAATGCAGATTCCGGGAGGCAATCTTTGTGGCGGTAGAGGAGCCCGATCCTGGAGTTCATGGCGATGACAGGACTTTTAGGTGGCATGGAAATGAGCCTGGGTCAAGGTGATGCCCAGGTACTTATATGATGTTACCTGTTCTAGTGTGAGGAGCATGCTGGTGGTGATGTGAAGAGAGTGTTCTGGCGCTGTTTTGCCGGTGTGAGAACAGCATTGACTTTGTTTTCTTCAGGTTCAGGACTAGTCAATGATTATTGAACCATTTTTCGGCTTGGAGGAAGGCGCTTTGCAGTGTGCCTTGGAGTAGGAGCGGGTCAGGGTGAGATGCTAGGATTACTGCATCATCAGCGTAGAGCAGTATTTTGCTGGAACAGGAGTTTGGGAGGTGTTTAGAATAGACTGAAAAGGGTGGGTCCAAGAATGGAGCCTTAGGGACCCTGAGAGTACAGTGGGTTGGAGAGGGTCCCATTTAGTTTAACTCTTTGGGACCTGTTATGCAGGTAGCTAGAGAACCAATTCATTGGGCCAGATGAGAGTCCCAGTTGGGATAGGAGTTTAACAGCAGGGTGGCGCACCGTGTCGAATGCCTTAGATAGGTCTATGAATACTGCCCCTGCAAGTCGACCCTTGTCAAGCGCGGAGTGTATGTGGTGGGAGAATTCCAGAAGGGCAGTGGTCGTGCTATGGCCAGGATGAAACCACGTTGCTCAGGACATAAAAGGTTGTGCTTAGATAGGTATTCTGTGAGCTGTGTGGATACTATTTTTTCTAAAGCTTTGGATAGGGGGGAAGGATGGAGATGGGCCTATAGTTATTTGGTAGCATACGGTCCCCTGACTTATGGATGGGGATTACTTCAGCGTGCTTCCAAGCATCCGGGAATTGACCTAAGCATAAGGATTTGTTTATGATAAGCGTGAGGGGGATTAGCATGACATCCAGTGTAAGGCGGAGCATCTTGGAGTCAAGAGGGTCATTACTTGGGTTATGGGAGGCGAGTGACTTTATAAAAAGGTTTGGCATCCATGAGGTGAGATCGTCTGGAAGCAGAATAGTGGCCTTGAGATGTGAGTGTGTTTGGACGTGGTAACCGGGTCAAAAAAGTGGGCAGGGAGAACTGCACTTAAGTCCGTGAAGGTTTTATTAAGGCAGTCAGCAATACATGTTGGGTCTGTCGAGACAGCCCTGCTTATGTCAATCTGAGACGGAGGGGGGAGCGGGTTTACCATTCAGTTCTTTAATGTTGTCCCAGAAGGCCCTGGATGAGCCCCAGGTGGATGTCAACGAGCCTGATAGTATTTAGCTTTGCCTGCTTGATGGCCCAGGTGCATTGGTTACGGGCAGCCCTATAGGCTTGTCTGTCAGCCACTCTACCAGAGTCATTTGCTATGTGCCAGAGATTATCCCGCTTTTTTAGTTGCTGGATCAGTGCAGGGGATATCCATGCAGCTGACCGCTTTTTTTTCCTAGATGTGGTGATGGGGGCAAACAGATCACAGGCGTGGATGAAGGCTGTAGTGAGGTAGGTTAGTGCAGAGTTTATGTCTGGAGCACAGGCCACTGGGGTCCAGTTGACTTGTGCAAGGTGGTGTTTGAGGTTGTCAAGACCCCTGGGGAGAAACCTGCGTCATGGGGTGCTGCTGTACACAGGGCTGAGAGTGGGGGAGGACCAAAAGCAGATGATGGGGGAGTGGTCGCTGAGTGAGTCCGCAAGGACAAGTATGGATGCCACTTTATGTGGCCGGTTAGAGAGGATTACGTCCAAGAGGGAGCTGGTTCCCATTGCTTTGTTAAGACGAGTGGGCCGGGTGACCAACTGAGACAGGTCCAGGGCTGCAAGCTCATCCTTTATAGTATCAGATGAGGAACTGAGCCAGTTGGTGTTTAAGTCACCCAATATTAGTTGTTCAGCCTTCTGGGGTAAGGAGGATAGATAGTCAAGGAGGAGGTGACCGCTAAGTTTTTGTACTCAGGGGTATATGAGCCTGTGGTTAGGTAAAGGGGCCCACGACCAGGGTAAGGAGTGATCTTAAGGGTAATGGGCTTGCGCCTGGTGGTTGAGCTAGGGCAGGAGGGCATGGCCCAGGACCGAGTCAAGGCAGGGTAGATAGCACACCCCCTCCCCGCCTGCCCAACCTATCAGCCCTGAACAGGGAAAAGCCTGGTAGAGAGACAGCTGAGTCAGGCATGAGAGGGAGACCAGGTCTCTGCTAGCATGAGGATGTCAGGGTGTTGCGTAACCCAGCATTGGAGGGCTGCAGTTTTTTTGGGGAGACTGCATATGTTCGTGAAAGCAATTCGGAGACCACTACCACCGGTGGGCTTAGGCGTGGCAGAGTTGGTGGGCCCAGGGTTAGGGTGCACATTGCCGGAGAGCAGGAGCAGCAGAACAATTAGGCGCCTCACAGGATAGTGGTTGGTGAGGGTGGGGTGCATATGCAGCTGCCGAGACCTCACCAGGGATGTGCATGGGATGGGAAGAGAGAAGAGAACCGGACACGCTAGCGAAGAGATTGACCACATGTGATAGGGTACATGATACTGGGGGTGGCGCTTAGGGGTGGGTGGGTGGGGGTAGAGTGGTAGTCCAGGGTTCGGGATGGATTTGGGGGGATGGTGCAGTAGTCCAGGGTACAGGATGGAATTGGGGGGATGGACAGAGGGGTAGATGTGCAATAAGCTGAGGGAAAGACAGGGAATTGAGAGTGGGGGGATTGTGGTTTGGAGGGGGGCAGATCAGTGGGAGATAAAAAGGGGTCGAGGGTGAGCAGTGGGTGCCGTGGTAGGAGGAGTATCAGTATAGCAAGGATCATGCTTGTGAGTGATATATCATTAGAGAGAGCAGAAACTGAGTGCAGACTCCCTCTAGTGCTGGAAGGGTATAACCAGCAAATGGGAAAGTCGACTGATTGGTTCTGGCTTCCCATGTGAGTAACTCTATAAAAGGGAGAGCCGATCAAGGGTGGTGGTGGGGGCGGTGGGGAGCCGAACGTGCTAGCGTTCGGCGGGGCTTCACCTGGCACTGTGTGAGAGAGGCTTTCAGACGCGAGCCTGGAAAAGGCGCCAAAATACCAGTTTGAACTGACTGTAGGTTTGTCCACAGCCATGAGAGCTCCCGACGGTCGCGACTGCAGCAGGGCACTTGCTTGGTAATTACCTTGTGGCTCTTGTGGAGATTCTGGGCAGGGAGGGCTTTTCTGTCTGGCCCTCGCGACCTCCAGTTCCTCGGGGGGAAGGAGGTGAATCCTAGCAGGGAGGGCAGTTCAGCGCAGCCCTCACGACCTCCGGCTCCTCGGGGGGAGGGGGGCTCGAAATCTGTGGGAGAGGGAAAAGAGCAAGGTTAAGTAGGCAGGTAGAGGGGATTAGCGTGAGGGGGCGGGCAGTCTTAGGGAGGGTGAAAGATTAGTGTCTCTGCAGCAGCAGCAAGACTAGGACAAAGAAAATTACAACAGTTACAACAGGCTAAAACACATTATCCTTTTCCCCTGTATTTCCTTTTTTCTTTTTTTTTGGTCCAAGGCTACAGAGTTAATCAGGCTAGCTACCTAGGCACAGGGAATCCACAGTTGGGGAGTTTATCCCATGCATGCTTCATGCCCCCTACCATTTTAGCTTCCACCATTTCTCCTGGCAGTCTGTTCAAGGCGTCTACCACCCTTTCAGTAAAGAAATATTTCTTCACATCTATCCTGAATGCCCACCCCCAGCTTCATTGTATGTCCCTTGGTTTGAGTGCTCATCCTCATTTGAAGAAAACTCCCCAACTGTACCCTATTTACCGCTGTGAGGTACTTTGTAGGTCTTGATCATGTCACCTCTCACCTCCTCTCTTCCAGAGTGTACATGTTGAGATTCTTCAGCCTTTCGTTGTAGGGATTCCTGTGAAATTTCTGAACCATTTTAGTTGCCCTCCTCTGGAAAACCTCCACCTTATGTCCTTTCTGAAGTGTGGACTCTAAAACTGGACACAGTACTCCAGCTGGGGGTATACCAGGGAGTGATACAATGGCAGTACAACATCCCTCCTCTTCCTACTGGAGATGCCACTCCTTATGCACCTCAGAATCCAATTTGCCCTGCCCATAGCCTTGTGACACTGTACTGCCATCTTGAGGTCCTTTGATATAATAACCTCAAGGACCCTTTCATGTCTAGTGAGAATCAGTACCTCCCCCCATCCTATACCCAGCATTGGGGTTCCTATGCCCTAGGTACATGATTTTACACTTGTTGGCATTAAACCCCAAGTAAGTAAGAAAATGGAATTGATTTGAATGAATTGCAGGCTTTTAAGCAGCTTTTCGGGAAGTGTGCATGTGTGTGTCGGAGGGGGGCTCTGCTACTATAACTATTTGCTTTTGATTTGGTATAATGTGCGAACAGACTAACCCTGCTCCCCACTCCGTGTGCTATATTGGAGATAAGGAGCCCAAATAGCATTGGGCCAAGCATTGAACCCTGCGGCACCCCACTTGTCACTGCTCTGGGTGCTGAGAGCTACCCCACCACCACCACCCTCTGCACCATCCCCTGTAACCAGTTCATTATCCATTTAGTCAGACCACCTTCCACCCGTACCCCTCCTTCTCCTCACTCTTCTCCTCACTCTTCTCCTCTTTGGCCTGTGTCCCTCCTCCCAGTAGTCCACACCCTTTCTCCTCCTTATTCTTACCGGGTGTTGGTGCCTTCTGTATTACACTCAGACCACTCTGCCTGCCCCCTTCCAGGGTTACCATGCCTCCGCCTTTACCTATATCTAGGGCGGTGAACTCATCAGGCTCCCCTGTGCGAACCTTTCTACCAACCTCAGTTTTTTGGCCACCTCCCCATTTGTTTAAATCCACCTTAGTAGAGATATACGGGAGGCAGTATAGCGCAGTGGTTTAAGGCTCTGAGCTGTAAATCTGGTGAAATCCAGCAGACCAGATCTGGGTTTGAATCCCACAGCTTCCACTTGCATACTATGTGACCCTGAGCAAGTCACTTAACTTCCCTGTGCTCCCAGGTCGCACCTGTAAAAAAGCTTTCAGCTTAATGTGCTACTCCTGGTTAAAAAAATAAATAAAATAAAATACCCCTCTAATCCTGCCTTTTTTTTTCTATTTTACATATTTTCTTACTGGGCTATAGTCGGCTTGGTCATCCCAACCGACCCCCCCAACCCCGACATCAGGCCGACCTGCTCACCTCACGTGTTACCCTGTGGTGGCATGGTGGAAGGAACTTCCAGGTCGACCCACGGGCAGGATCCGGTTGAGAGGCACCATTCGGAGTGGGTGGGGGGTCGGAAACTCATGCTGCCTGACCATAACCCATTTTCCACTTTCTCCCTTTTGCGGCATGCGGGTGTGCAATGACACTTAGGCACAACATGCCAAAGTCCTCACACTCCGCCATCCTTCACTACATCACTGTGAAATGGCGCCCTTGATAGTCACTTGCAGAGGCCACTACAGGTGGTGGAGTCCCTGGATCCCGCCCTAGGATAGGAGAGCAGTCCTCCAGATGCTCAATCCTATCCCTCCCTTGCCAACCCCTGGCAGCCCGGGCTTGCATCCGAACTCGGGTCGCCAGCGTGGCGCGAGGTGTGGCATCCTGCACCTCAACCCTCAGCACCAGTGGCCCAGCAGCAATGCTGCCTTTAATACTCCCCTCCCCTTCCTGGTCCAGCATACCCTGTCCTCCACATACAAGTCACTATTCCCCCCAGACCCTACCCCAGTTAGTCACTAACCCATAATGTTTCAAGTGGCACCAATCCCTCAGCCACTCAAACTCCTGAAGCCTACCCTTCCTTCCTATGCTTGCACGGTACCGGCAGTACCTCCAAGAATGCAACTGACTTCCTCACCCCCTCACACTGCCTGCCCAAGTACTCAAACCTTCCCCCTCACTACTTCCACAGTGTCCCCCACCAAGTCGTTTGTACCCACATGCAACATTAAAGGAGGTTTCTTCCTCCCCCTCACTGCATGCTTGAGCAGTGCCTGCCCTGCCCCTCCTGCAGTCAACCTGGGGACAGCTTCAACCCAAATATGGCTGTGCCTTTCCCCTTTCTACCCCATCTCACTCATTTCAGTATAGAATCCCCCAGGATGAGTACCCCCTGCCTCTTACCCCCTTTCCCTTTTAATGCCCCTTCCACCATCCCAGTATTCGTTCTTCTCTGTCCCTTAACCCCGCCAACTGCACCCTCTGTGACTTCTGTATCTTCTCCCCTCACATCCGCCTCACCCCATTTCTCTACTTTATTCCTCCTATCCCCCTTGAATCCCTTTCCAGCCTGATTACTTCCTACTGGGCTTTCCATGTCGACCTCCCCTCCTCCCCCCCCCGCTGATTCCAACCCCTTTTCTATCTCCGCTGTTGTCGATTTAGAGCCCCCATTCCTTCTACCCCAATAGTGATGGCCCTCCCATCCTTCCCCCTTCCCGTAGCCTTCTCTCCTCTAGTCACCACCCCTCCTTCCTTACTAGCCCCTTCTACCCTTTCGTCCTTGCTATCTCTTCCACTACCTGCTGCCGTCCCTCTCATGCCCCGCTTGTCCTCCCCCTTCAGTATGTTCCTGCTCCTGCTCTCTGTCCCATAGCAGAGGTTTGAATCTATTCGTAGTCGATACCTGTCCTACATCTCTTCCCCCCTATCGGTTCCCCCTCCTACTTGTTCCCCTCACTTGTGCCACCCTGGTCCCTCCCTACTTGCAGCCATCTGCTCTCTCTCCCCCCAGTACTCCTTGGGATCTCTTCCTCCCCATCAGGAGGCCCCCCGCCCTCGCCTCAGGCACCTCTCCCTTCTCCTCTCTTTTCTGCTAGTGCCTCTGATACTGGGGTCAGTTTCAGTCCCTAGTTATTCTTCCTCCGTCCCCCTTTGCCATCCTCCATTCCCCTCCCTCAGGATGCCTACCATACTCATCTGGCCTGCCACTTACACTCCTCCCTAACCTCCACAGTTCCTCCCTCAAACTAGCTAGTCATCTACAGACCATACCCCCCCCATCCTCCAAGCCTAGTCCAGGATCATGGCAGACCCACACCCTGTACACCCCTCCACCCTTCCAAAGATGCCCACCCTATTGACATGTGGCACCTGCCCTATTTTGGCCCCCATCTTATGTTACGGGCTCTTACTCCCAGGTTCTGTACCCTACTACAACTGTTACGCCCCCATTCACTCAAATTCCTGTCCCTGCCCCCACACTAGTCCCCCTACTGACTCCTTGCTGACCAAGGTAATTCAGTCTCAAATCTCATCCATTAGATACTGTATTACTGTAGCAATCCTAAAGCCTCCTTGTCCATTTTTCACCCCTCAGCTACCATACTTTTTGTTCTCGGCTTTCATATAGTTTCACTTAGCCCAGTTAGAAATCCTATTGCACTCCAAGTATTACTCAGCTCAGAGAAATAAACAGAATAAATAAATATGTTATGCTATGATTATAGCAATCATAACAGTATAGCTCAGTACTTAGCTCAGTTAGAGAAAGAAACAGAACAACTAAATCTGTATTATTACAGCAATTCTAACGTATCCAATCATTGCTTTGTCTCCACTCCAAAGACCCTCAAGTGTAATATAGGACCACAGAGGACCCTGGGCGGGAGGGTGGGCAACTGTAAAGTCCCGGCAGAGCTCCATTGAGCTCGCTCCTCCCCTCTCTCAGTCGCTCATTCTATTTCTCCCGATGCTGCAGGCTGCCCTTTTGTATTGGGCTCCTGCTTGCACTGGCAGCTTTTTCTGCCCACAAAGAAGTTCACAGCTGTCCCAACAGGCTCCATTAAGCTCGCTCACTCCCCCTCTCTCACTCGTTCATTCTGTTTCTCCTGGCTCAGCAGGCTCCCCTTTTGTACTGGGCTCCTGCCTCCATTGCCACCTTTTTCTGCCCGCAAAGAAATTTGCAGCAGTGCCGACAGAGCTCCATTGAGCTCACTCCTCCCTCTCTCACCTCGCCTGCCCGCTTCTCCTGGCTCTGCAGGCTGCCCTTTGTACTGGGCCCCTGCCTGCATTGATGCCTTTTTCTGCCCACAAAGAAATCTGCAGCAGTCTCGATAGAGCTCCTTTGAGCTAGCTCACTCCCCCTCTCTCACTCGCTCATTCTGTTTCTCCCGCCGCTGCAGGCTGCCCTTTTGTACTGGGCTCCTACCTGCGTTGGGGCCTTTTTCTGCCCACAAAGAAATCTGCAGCAGTCCTGACAGAACTCAGTTGAGCTTGGTCACTCCCCCTCTCTCACTTGCTCGATCCTAATCTGTCCCAAACACTGATTTCCCAAAGCGACTGCACTATTCTGCGCCGGAAGCGTGAAAACACATTTTGGCCAGGATGTGAAAAATGACAGCTTTACTGTTCATAAGGAGGTGTGAAAAAATGCCAGTGTTGAAAGTCTGGCATGAAAATATTACTAATTTGCAAAGTTACAAGAGTGCGTGGAAACTGCACAATGCACGCTCATAACACAATCATTTTATGGACTTTCATCACAAAATTTTCAACATAGGCATTTTAGGACCTCTGCTCATGAACAGTGTCACTGTGGTTTTCTTAATGTTTCCGAACACTAATTGCCCACAGCAACTGTAGCATTCTCATACGGAAGTAAAACGCATTTCGCCAGAATGAAAAATGAAAGCTATACTGTTAATAAGGAGGTGTGGAAAAATGCCAGTGTTGAAACTCTGGAGTGAAAATACTGCAAATTCGTGAAGTTTCTACCAAATTTATTACTCAGCTCAGTTAGAGAAATAAGCAGAATAAATATGTATTATTACAGCAATTATAACAGTACAGCTCAGTACTTAGCTCAGTTAGAGAAATAAACAGAACAATTTAATCTGTATTATTACAGCAATCCTAAAAGTATCCAATCATTGCTTTGTCTCCACTCCACAGACCCTGCTGTAATACTGGACTACAGAGGACACTGGGTGGGAGGGTGGGCAACTCTAAAGTCCCAGCAGAGTTCCACTGAGCTCGCTCACTCCTCCTCTCTCACTCAGTCATTCTATTTCTACCGACACTGCAGGCTGCCCTTTTGTACTGGGCTCCTGCTGGCATTGACGCCTTTTTCTGCCCACAAAGAAATCCGCAGCAGTCCCAACACAGCTACACTGAGCTTGCTCACTCCCCCTCTCTCACTCACTCCTTCTGTTTGTCCCAGCGCTGCAGGCTGCCCTATTGTACTGGACTCCTGCCTGTGTTGGTGCCTTTTTCTGCCCACAAAGAATTTCACAGCTGTCCCGACAGAGCTCTGTTGAAGTCGCTCACTCCCCCTCTCTCACTCACTCATTCTATTTCTCCTGGCGCTGAAGGTTGCCCTTTTGTACTGGGCTGCTGCCTCCATTGGTGCCTTTTTCAGCCCACAAAGAAATCTGCAGCAGTCCCAACAGAGCTCCGTTGAGCTCACTCACTCCCTCTCTCTCACTCGCTCATTCCGTTTCTCCCAGCGCTACAGGCTGCCCTTTTGTACTGGGCTCCTGCTGGTGTTGGCCCCTTTTTCTGCCCACAAAGAAATCTGCAGCAGTCCCGATACAACTACGTTGAGCTCGCTCACTCCCCCTCTCTCACTCACTCCTTCTGTTTGTCACAGCGCTGCAGGCTACCCTTTTGTACTGGGCTCCTGCCTGCATTGCACCTTTTTCTGCCCACAAAGAAATCCGCAGCAGTCCTAATAGAGCTCCGTTGAGCTTGCTCACTCCCCCTCTCTCACTCGCTCACTCTGTTTCTCCCATCACTGCAGGCTGCCCTTTTGTACTGGGCCCCTGCCTGCACTGAAGCATTTTTCTGCCCACAAAGAAATCCGCAGCAGTCCTGACAGAGCTCCGTTGAGCTCAGTCACTCCCCCCTCACTCGCTCGATCTTAATCTGTCCCAAACACTGAGCTCCTGCTGGTGTTGGTGCCTTTTTCTGCTCACAAAGAAATCCAGAGCAGTCCCGATACAACTACGTTGAGCTCGCTCAGTCCCCCCCTCACTCACTCCTTCTGTTTGTCGTGGCGCTGCAGGCTACCCTTTTGTACTGGGTTCCTGCCTGTGTTGGCACCTTTTTCTGCCCACAAAGAAGTTCACAGCTGTCCCGACAGAGCTCCATTGAGGTTGCTCACTCCCACTCTCTCACTCACTCATTCTGTTTCTCCTGGCGCTGCAGGCTACCCTTTTGTATTGGGCTCCTGCCTCCATTGACACCTTTTTCTGCCCACAAAGAAATCCGCAGCAGTCCCAACAGAGCTTCATTGAGCTCGCTCACACCCCTTCTCTCACTCACTCTTTCCGTTTCTCCCAATGCTGCAGGCTGCCCTTTTGTACTGGGCTCCTGCCTGCGTTGGTGCCTTTTTCTACCCACAAAGAAATCCGCAGCAGTCCTGATAGACGCTTCATTGAGCTCGCTCACTCCCCCACTCGCTCCTCGTTATGTTTCTCCCATTGCTGCAGGCTGCCCTTTGTACTGGGCTCCTGCCTGCGTTGGGGCCTTTTCTGCCCACAAAGAAATCTGCAGCAGTCCTGGCAGAGCTCAGTTGAGCTCAGTCACTCCCCCTCTCACTCGCTCGATCTTAATCTGTCCCAAACACTGATTTCCCACAGCGACCCTGCTATTCTGCGCCAAAAGTGCAAAAACATATTTTGGCCAAGATGTGAAAAATGACAGCTGTACTGTTCATAAGGAAGTGTGAAAAATGCCAGTGTTGAAAATGTGGCATGAAAATATTACAAATTTGCGAAGTTACGATTGTATGTGGAAACTGTACACTTGTAACACAGTCATTTGATGGACTATCATCACCAAATTTTCAAAATAGGCATTTTAGGACATCTGTTCATGAACAGTGTCACTGCCATTTTCTTAATCTGTCTCGAACACTGATTTCCCATAGCGACCGTGCTATTCTGCTCCAGAAGTGCGAAAACACATTTTGGCCAGGATGGGAAAATGACAGCTGTACTGTTCATAAGGAGGTGTGAAAAATGGCAATGTTGAAAATCTGGCATGAAAATATTGCAAATTAAATTCTGACGTGCATACTTAACTGCGCAATGCATGCTCATAAAACAGTCATTTTTTGGATTTTTTCCACCAAATTTGCAACACAGGCTTTTTGAGAGCCCACATCATGAACACTCGCACTGTCGTTTTGTTAATAGGTCCCAAAAGGTGATTCTGCACAGTGACCACAAAATCACCTTTTGGGACTGAGTAATGCCATGGCAGTGGCTGAATTGACGAGAAGGGGTCCCAATAATCCCATGTTGAAAATTTGGTGCCAAAATTCCCCAAAATGCCTGGGATATGCAGCAAAGTTGAAAAACTGTATTTATGCCATTATACAGCTTACCGGCATTTCTTCAGTTCATGGTGGACTTTGAAGAGTGCAGACGTGTTCCCGGTCCACCGAAGATCATCGCGCCAGGCTCCAGAGGTAAATATGGGGTGAGGGTGTGTGTGGGGAGGTGGGGTATGCAGTGGGTGGGCACAGGTTGGAGGAGGGGGCCCAGACAGTGAGGGACCATTTTCTTTTTTAGAGGGTTAAAAAAAATAGACATCGCGGGATGGTTTTCCCTTTTAGCAGGTACTCTTGGCATGTTAGGGTGGGCTTCCAGCGTGCCACCTGCGTTTTTGGGGTGGGACTGAAGCCTATGGGGATTGGGACACATCGGCACATACTTGGGGTCTCATGAGCCGAGGGGATTGAGCACCCCTCAGCACACAAGAAATGGGGGAAACATGCCGATGGGGATTGGGCACCCCCCGTCGGCAAAGAAACAGGGGGAAGGGACATGATGCCGAGGGGGATTGGGCACCCCCTCGGCAGACAACAGAAACTGATGGGGACTGGGCTCCCTGGCAGCAAACTGGGTTGGGGGAATGCAAGGGACCACCCTGCAATGACGGGTTGTTCCGTCATTGCAGTGGAATGGCGTTACTGCAATAATGACTGGTGCGGTGGCTAAAGCGTTTTCAAGGTGGTGGCTCACTGGCTGAACTGAGTGTCAGCAGCAGCATGCCACCCCATTGGGGAAAGTGGGCCAAGCCTCAAAAGACAGTGGGAGCATTGGCCACAACAGTGCCACACCTCCACAACCTGCTTCTGCAGCAAGCTGCCGCAACATGTTTCTTGCACGTGCGCGCAATCAACATAAAAAGTCATAGCACACCCTGACCCCCCTCAAATGCAACAACAAACATACACTTTCAACCTATATCGGTAACTTACTGTTATGGTTACAAAAGGTGACAGACCCCAGCATATGTAGCTCACCATGTTGAAGCAGTTGGACAGTGCTCCCATAATGGTGCTCACACCCACATGGAGGTGGCAAAGATGGAGGCAGAAAAGATGGTACACGTAAAGGAAGGTGGTCAATGGATGTGTCCAGTACCAAGGTGACTACACTGACATCTGGTGGATCACCATCAATGGTGAGTGCATGGTGTGGGCAGGGACATGCTGTGGGTGGAGTAGGGTATGGTCATGGCCCGGGGTCCTGTCCCAACATGTCCACATGGCATGATGCAGCCTACACATGTCCAGGTTGGGGTCAGTGTAACACACCACAGGCGTGGCATGGGATAGGCCATGCATGCCGGTCGGGCATGTCCAGTCACCACACTGCACACACCCTGCCACATGTATCTGGTACAGGGAATGGTGCAGTCAGGTCCAATGGACCAATGCCAGGGACACATTGTATTTTTGGGTGTCATCCACTCAGAACAATGGTATCTTGGGGCCTTTTGTGTACTGTATGGTCTCCAGGGGTACAGGTCTGTATCGCAGGTGTATGGGTCTGTTTCTGCTTGCGTTTCCCTTCTATCAGACCAGGTAACACATTACAGGGGTACTATGGTTGCTACAGGGGTGGTGTTCCGGATGTCCATGGCCACATGGGCTGCCTGTATTGTGTGCCAGTTGCCAATGTGCTCCACGGCCGTGGCCCTTTCACCATGTGCACCATGGCTGGGTGTGCATCATGGCGATGCTCACGCTGGACCATGTTGGGCATGAGATCTGTGTGTGGCCTTGGCACACACCCTCCATACAGCATAGTGTGGTGGCTGTCCATTCCCCTGGTGCTCAGACACACCCACTGTGTAGCATGGTGGGGCACAGGGACATGGGGGCAGGCATGCTCCCGTGGCCTTGCCCATGCATCCACGTGTGGCACACAGTGTCAGGCCCACCGCCAGGGGGCTGCCTGTGTGGCAGCCATACCTCTCACCTGTCTCTGAGTCTCAGGGACATCCCTGAGTTTGCCTCAGCATGTTCTACTGTCCCTTGTACACGTTGAGTTATTGCGACAGGACAGTGGGGATTAATACTCAACATAATGTCAGTCATTAGGGTTACCGACTTGTCTATATGACATTGTATCGTAACACAAATCACTCTATTCTGTCAACTTTCTAAGTGAATAGTACAATTTCTTAAGCTGTGTCCCTGCTCATGAGTCTGTGTCCCTGATGTTGGCAAGCCTTGTTCCTGATTCCTGGGGTAAGAGGTTGAGCGGTATAGTGGCAGCTGCTATGCATGGGTGATGGTGGTGGTGGTGATATGCAGGGACCAGGGAGTGTGACATTACTGTGTATATTCTCTCCACAGTGCTACAGAGGGCACATAAGGTGGATGATGCTGCAACACATAGGGAGGATGCCCATTGTAGTGACGAACATGAGCAGCAGCAGTGATGACTGGAGGAGTGGCCAGGCAGGTCACCACGTATCAGATGTCACCATACTGATAAGGGTGCACCAGGACCAAGTAGCACAAGCGCTGCCATTGAATCCCACTGAATGCCCCTGCTAGCCGAGTGCATGATGGTTCTTCAGCAGTACCGCATAGGCAGTCCGTTATTGTGCTTCAATAAATCTTTTGTACTGAGCATATTTGTGTGGTTACTGTGTCCAGGGAGTGGGCGGGGGGTGGTGTCAGGCTCACTGGTGCGGGGGGGTGGCATGGAGGGGGGGGTTAGGTGCCAGTGCATGACCACCCCTGTGCATCAGCTGTACTGGCCACGGTCCGCACATGCAGCCACAGCTGGGTGTGGTGTCCATGTTTGGGGAGGGGCCCAGTCAGGTTACACACGATTGTGGTTTGCTGCAGCACCCTGGCATGGCTGCATGCCAGAGACCCACTTGTGTCAGCTGCCCCCATGCAACACCTGTAATGGGCACACACTCTGGCAGACAGCCGTGTGCCTATGTCATGACGCAGGTCACATTCCACTGGTGGGCCAGAGGGGTCAAGCCCATGTCGCACAATGCCTGTGGCAGTGCCCATTGTCGCATGGTGCACATTACTGTTTGGCATGTGCCATGTGGCCTGCCAGCACCACTGCCAGGTGCCTGGTGCCATGTGGGTGTCAGTGGCCTGGGGACTGCTGTGCCCATGTTACTGCCCAAGCAGTGCATTGCTTGTGCCAGCTGCTCCACGGGGTGGGGGGTTGTGGCCATTTGATGCTTTTGTCTGGCCCTGTGCCAGTCTGTCAGTGCTGGGGCTTGTTACACGGGGGTGAATGGCAGCCCTTCTAGATACATATGTGTACACACCCTGTGCCTTGCGCCTGGGCATCGCACGTGGTGCTGTGCATGTGCATAGTGGACACCTACATGCATCAGTACGTAACCATATAGCATACACGCTGTGTGGGAAGTCTACATAGCTGCATGCTGCCACCCTACATGGTGGCCTAAACATGCATCATGCTTGCCACACATAAGAGGCATGCATGCTGAGTACAAGTATGCATCTCCTCGCTGTCACTATGCACAGCACGCTGGCATCATGCATAGGCCACATTATCTATATATCAGAGGTGCACAAATGGATTATTAGATAGGTGTTCAAAAAAGCTATTTCTAGACTGACCATAAAGAGACTGGGATATTGAGGCGCCATTTTTGTGCCCATCATTGTTCCCATGAAGTGATTGCCATTAAACATGAAGTTGTTGTGCATCAAAATGAATTTTATTGAGGTGCTGATGGTGGTTTCTTGACTGCTGCTTGTGGACGTGTTGTCCTGTAAAAATATCTGACACCCTGATATGCCATCTTCGTGTGGGATACTAGTGTTGAGGACGTTGACATCCATTGTGGCTAAGATAGTGCTCTGTAGCAGTTGTCCAATCGGCTTCTGTTTCCAGAGAAAATCTGTGGTGTGATGAATGAAACTGCTAGTAGCTCCCTCTAATGGTTTTAAAAATGATTCTATGAGTCCTGAAATGTTCTCACTGAGTGTGCCAATTCCAGAGATGACTGGTTGACCTGCGTTTTCAGGTCTGTGCAGCTTAGGCAGCATGTAGAATGTTCCTGGAATTGGTTTGCTCGGAACTAGTTTATTTAGCTATTCTTGGATATTGTTTAATTAAGCAATAATGCATGACAGGGTGTGAGTTGTGCCGGAATAACCTCATGCCTGGGTGGTTGGGCGCGAGGCAGCATGCCGAATGCATCCAATGTCCTCAAAGTGAGGTTATCCCAGCACAACCCACACCGTGGAGTGCATTATTACTATTATACAATGTCTCATTTTTATACAAAAAAAGACATATATTTTAAAAATGTTTTTAGTAGATTTTTAGAGTGGCAATATACTGTATCTTTGTTTCTGAAGAGAAGAAAACAAAGAAATGACAAATCACTGCTGCCAAGGGCAGACAGCCAATCAGGTTCCAAGATTTTTTCCAGGATGTTTTCTTGCCATTGTGTAATAGAGATTTAATTATTTAAGTTCCTCTGTATATTGTATAGTGGGGGCTTCTGTGTGTTCTCTGTAATGTAATTTGTCTGAAAGCTGTCTGTGTGCCTCTTTGAAGCAATCCTCTATATTCTTCACAACTACAGTTTCCTTTGCAAGCTTGTTTTATTACAATTTTATGGTTGTTTTTCAGTGTTTGTAGTTTTCTTCTTTCCCAGTACTGTAATATTATACAAGAGTTTTTGCTGTTTGCTAATTGTGACAGGGTTGGGTACGATCCTGTCCCATTTGTTATGCAGAGAGAGTTAAAAGCAAAGATCTATTTTGCTCTCCTATTTCTGCCACTTGTCTGTCTCATACCTGTCCAATTGTGCAATTAATTTTTCTTATGGCACCAAGGAACTGGCCACTCCAAGGGTCCAATAATTTCTCCATTTTCTCCTTCCCTTCACTTGCTCTTTCTTTCTTTCTTTCTCTTTCTTTCTCTCTTTCTTTCTTTCTCTTTTTCTTTCTTCCCTTGCTTCTCTGTGGTAAAATTATATATGAATCTGTATGTGAAACTTGGATGTCTTCATTTGCAAATGTGTATAACTGTACTGTTGAAATGAATGCAGAAAGTTATTTGAATTTCTTTTAGAAATGGCAATCTGTAATACAAGGGGCTAACCTTGTGCTGTATTTTGGCCTCCACAAGCTTCTTTGCAGAATTTATTGACAGCAAACTAGCTCTGGGACAAAATGCATTAATTGGTTCCACCTGTTAAATACTAATGTACTCTTTGAGCTGGTCACGGGAAGGTCAATGAAAAAAGTCTTTTGTGAAACACAGGACATGAAAATTAAAAGAGCATGATGCAGAATTTAATTGCCTGGGAAAAAGATCGTATAAAAAGAGAGCAATGTTTGGTTTAGATAGTTTGAGAGAGAGATTGAGATTCAAATTTAGAAGAGACTCTCCGATGAAGTACTTATATTTTTTGTTTGATTGTTTATGGGTTTGTACTGCCTCTGTGAAGTGCTATTCTGTACAAATATATTTTCTTATTGTTAATAATAATAAAATGCTACTTGTGAATTTTACAACTTCTCCTGTTTTGCATAGGCTTCCTGACCTATGACATGTTGATGACAGTCGTTGTCAGACAAAAGTGGGATTTTCAACGTGCATACTCTATACAAGGATATTTGTGCAGGTGTACTAGCACTGGTACCAGGGAAGCATAGAATTTCTTAAACTGTAATCACTGATCTGATGTGAAATCACCGCTTTGTATTGTACCTACATATTTGCTAACACTGCCTTACAACCCACATGATTACTATTGCACACTGTATTGCAAATTATTACTATACACTGTCTTACCATGCTAGCAATCCTGTACACTGTACTCTACTGCATCTGCATTTGTCCTGTTTATGCTCTGCAACTGTGACTATTTGCTTAAGAAATTTGTTTTTGTTTTTGTACCCCATTCCCCTGATTTTCCCCGGGTCATACCTGGAAATGAGTCTCTGCTCAGTGATCCATTCCTGGTTACCGAATGCTTAAATAAAAATAAAATAAAATAAATAGAAGACAGGTATGGATCCTGCAACAGCAAGCCCAGGGAAGACTACCAGATGAATGGCAGCCAAACTAGAAGTAGACACAAAAGTCCAAACTGAGACTGAACAGCCCGCACCATTGATGGAAGAAGAAGAACAGGCAGGGACAGAACCTGAAAGCATATCTGCATTCTTCAAATGGTGAGCCATGCAACAAAAAGGGAGACTGAGAAATGGAGAGAAAAAGAAATGCCGCATCTAGAGGTACAGAGAAGAGATGATACAGAGATAAGAAGAGATGCAGCATCTAGAAAAACAGAGAAGGGAGGCTGCGAAAGGAGCAGCAATGGCTGGATGCCTTGCAAACTATCAAAGCTGGAGGATCTGGTACAGGTACCATAGATCAACAAAACACAAACAGCTTAAAAGCATTACATTTACAAAGCTGTCTCTCTCAGATGATACTAAAGCATGCCTGATAACTTTTGAAAGGGTCGCCGGAGTCTGTCAATGGCCAGAACAGCAATGGACAGTCAGGCTGGTACCTTGTCTGACAGGTAAAACCCAACTTACTACAACAATATGGAACTGCACAGTCAGAAAACTATGATATTGTGAAAAGAGAAATCCCTAAAAGGTTTGACAGCTCAGGAGAGACCTACAGGCACAGATTCCAGTCCCTGAAGTACAACTTATTCAACAATACTCAAGAAGCCTTCACCTGACTCAGAGAGGTTCACATTAAATGTCTCCAACCTGAGGGCAAAACAGTCCCGCAGATCATCAACATATTTGCAAAGGAGCAATCCATCAACATCCTTCCTGCAGATGTGCAGCTTTGGGTAAAACAAAACCAACCAGAAAGTGAGGAGAAGGGAGTTTCTTTGGCTGAGGACTATCAGATGGCCAGACAGACACTGCAGCAGCAAAATAACAACCAGAGACCAGTACAACCATCTTTTTCCTGATTTAACTCTAGATCAGATAAAAAGTCTGATGGGGGTAACAAATCTGCACCCAAAGACTTTATTTTCTGTAACTGTTATGAGCCAGGCCATACTGCAAGAAACTGCCATAAAAATAAGGGGGGTAACAATGGAGCAAATTGGGCCTTAGCAAATTGGGGCAAGTATTTAACAGATGTCAAGGAGGGGAATAAGACTGTGAAGGGACTTATAGATTCAGGAAGTCAACAGACCCTGGTGTATGCTGAAGTTTTGAGAAAAGACTGTGCAAAAGGACCATGTAATGGAGTAATATGCATCCACAAGGACATTTGATATTATCCCACCACCCAAGTGACTCTGAATATTAATGGGGTGTCACACCTAATAAAAGTGAGGGTAGTACCTAAGTTACCTCTACCTCTGATTATTGGAAATGACTTTCCAGGATTTGTGAAGTTAATCACAGAGGGAATAAATCCTGCTGTGTCAGCAGCTATGATAACAAGAGCACAGGCAAAGAAAATCTCAGATATTGGGCACTCTTTTCCTTTTATTGCCTTTGGTTCAGACTTGTTTGAGCCCAGCTCCAAGATTCGGAAGTCCAGGAAAGAAAGAAGACACCTGGAAAAACACGTAGTGTCAACAAAAGGCTAATGGACATAAGGGGTTGGTATATGAAAATGTTGAGACTGAACTGATAACTGATTATGATTTTGTTTCTGAGCAAACTAACAATGTTTCTCTCCAAGGTTATTTTAAGCAGCTGGGGCTGAAAAAAAAAACAGGGTGAACCAATGTTCAAAAAATGTAATGGGTTGCTGTACAGAGTTTGTGTTAATCCTCAGACACAGGAACAGATAAAACAAATGGTCATACCAAAGAAGTATAGAACTGAATTGTTACAGATAGCATATGGTAGTCCTATGGCTGGTCACTCAAAGAAGGACCGCACCCTTGCCAGACTGCAGTACAGATTCTACTGGCCTGGGATTCATGAGAATGTTGCTACCTGCTGCATTTATTGTGCTGCATGTCAGAAAGTAGCCCTGGTAACCAAAAAAGATAAGGTACCCCTACTGCCTCTATCCTTGGTAGATGTGCTTTTTGACAGAATTGCAATTGATGTGGTTTGTCCCTTAGACAAAAGTAGAAAGAGTAATTTATTCATTTTTGTAGTATGTGACTATGCTACTGGATACCCAGAGGCAATTCCAATGCATACTGTCACAGCCTCAAAAGTGAAAGCAGAGCTTGCCAAAATTTTCAGCAGAGTGGGCATACCTAAAGAGATTATTACTGATCAGGATACTAATTGTGTTGCAGCCTTGCTGAAGGAGCTGCATCAACTATTAGGTATTACTGCCATAAGAAGCTCCCATTATTACCCTCAGACAGACGATCTTGTTGAGTATTTTTAACTGAACCCTAAAATGCATGTTAAAAAGGTTTGTAAAAGGGGAAGGGAAAGACTGGGACCAATACTTGCCTTACTTGCTTTTTGCTTACAGAGAAGTGCCATAAGCATCAACCAGGCTTTTCACCCTTTGAAATGTTGTATGGTGAATAATCTAGAGGGCCTTAGATGTAATAAAGGAAACATGGGAAGATAACCCCACTCAGAGAGAATCTATTACATCTTAAATGTGTGCAATGAAAAAGAAACTGGCAAAATTGTTGAAATTGCCCATAGTAATCAGGAAGAAGTCCCAAAACAGCAGAAGGTGTATTATGACCATTGAGTAAAAGAAAAAGTTTGTGAACCAGGTGAAAAAGTCTTGTTACTGTTACCCACTACAGAAAACAAATGAAGTCATAAGGGCCTTATAAAATGATTAGACATAATAATATGGGTGACTACAAAAGAGAGAACCCTGATAGGAAAAATCCTTCCAAGTTACTCCATGCTAACCTCCTGAAGAAATGGGTTCAAAAAACACCAAATGTTGCTTTGTTAGTACCACCAGGAACTGCTAAAGAAAATATTAACATAGCTTATAATAGACTGGAACAGACTGTAACTTCAGATGCTGTAAAGATGAATGCTTCCTTATGCACAGAACAAACCACAGAAATTCGTAACTTGGTAAAGACATTTAAAGTACTTTTACCACAGTGACAGGCGGAGCAAAAGGAGTCGAGCACATAACAGTGACAAGGAATGCTCACAGTATCAGACAAAAGACATACAGATTACCACAGCAGTTACAAGCAGACGTGGTTAAGGAAATGCAAAAAATAAAAGAGTTGGGTATCACTGAAGAAACGAGAAGTACTTGGTCATCACCAATGTGATTGTAAATGAAAGAGAAGGGGGTGTAAGAATCTGCCTTAATTTTAGGGAATGTAATCAAGTGTTCAAATTTGACAGCTATCCTATGTCCAGGATAGATGATTTGGTGGACAGACTGGGGAATATCAAATACATTAGTACCCTCGATCTCAGCAAGAGTTAATGGCAAATTCCCCTAGCTAAGGAATCCAGAGACAAAACAGCATTTTCCATTCCAGTTGGATTCTATCAGTTCACCACCATGTTGTCTGGTTTACATGGCACACCTGCTGCATTCCAGCAGTACATGGATGTAATCTAGCCCCTTATGCTGGTTATTGTGCTGCTTACCCGGATGATGTTGTGGTGTACAATCCAGACTGGAAAAGTCACCTGGAACACCTAGGTGCAGTTATCCAATCTATCAAAAATGCAGATCTGACTATTAATCCTACCAAGTGCACATTAGGCATGCAGGAAATCAGATATTTGGGTTATATTTTGGGAACTGGAGAAGTAAAGCCAAAGATTTCCAAGACAGAAGCTGTGGCTAAAATTCCTGTCCCTAAAACAATGAAACATGTCAGGTCATTTTTGAGTCTGGCTGGATAATGAAGGAGATTTGTTCCCAACATTACCCAGTTAGCTACTCCCCTCACTAAACTCACGAAGAAACAGTACCCAAATAATGTGGAATGCTCCTCAGAGTTTTATGAGACTTTTCGGGCAGTCAAGGCTGCATTATGTTCAGCCCCAGTGTTAAGAAGTCCAGACTTTGAGAAACAAGTTCTATTGCAGATAGATGTATCAGAAATAGGTCTAGGTATTGTCCTGAGTCAGAATACAGATGGGAAGGAACATCCCATTCTGTATATCAGTAGAAAATTGCACAACATAGAGAAAAAGTACTCCACTATTGAAAAAGAATGCCTTGATGCAAAATTGTCAATGGAGTTCCTCAAGTTTTATTTGCTAGTAGCTGACTTTGTACTAATAACATATCACAATCCTCCCTTTGAGCTTTTTGTTATATATTTTGGTCTCTAGGTCCTCTTACTCTCCCCCACCTGCCACCTTTCTTTGTGGAGCTCTAGACTGTGTGTGCTCCTGTAGCTCCGCCCCGAGCAACTCCTCCAGGATACCGGTGGACCATCCCCCATCCTGCTGCAGTTTGCCCCCCCAAAGCATGGAGGGAGGGGATCCCCCCATTGTCCCCCCAGTCCATGAGTGTGCATCAGGTGGTCTGACCGGCTCCCCAAGGAGCCCAGTTATGGAGTCTCGGAACAGCCAGGTCTCATCTACAGGTGGCTGGTGTGGGTTTTTTCTTGCTTTATGGTTCCACCCCAGGGGCACTGGCACTCATGGGGATCCAAGGAGGCAGAGCACATTGAGACATGCTACTGCTCCAGAACCCAGCCGGCATCCTCCCACCCAATTCCTGCTGTCCCACTGCACCTCCACCTGTGGTCAGCCAGGTGGCTGTAAGGCAGTGGAACATGCAGCCCACCCTCCCTGGAGGAGGACAGCAGCCCATGTGAAACTGGGATCTCTTGGTTTGCAAATGTACATAATTATACCATTGACATGAATGCAGAAAGCTATTTGGGTTTCTTTTAAAAATGGCAATCTGTAATATAAGAGGAACCTTGAGCTGTATTTTGACCTCCACAAGCTTGTTTGCAGAATTACTAACAGGAAACTAGTTCAGTGACAAAATGTATTAATTTGTTGCACCTGTTAAATACTAATGTACTCTTCAGGCTGGTCACAGGAAGGTCAATGAAAAGTCTTGTTGCATTTTGTGAAAACCAGGAGATGTAACTTACAAGAACAGGATGTAGAATTTAACTGCCAGGGGAAAAGACCTAAGAAAGAAAGAAAGAAAGAAAGAAAGAAAGAAAGAAAGAAAGAAACTAACTCTCTCCCCCCTCATATCACCAGCATCCCCAAAATAGGCCCCTTAAAAACTGCCCTCCAGAAACACCTCATGGACACTCGGATCTGTAGGTGCCCTTAATTGTCCTAGAGACTGCACTCTTTCTGGCTCTCTGTATCTGACAATGTCCTCTCGGACTGCCTCCCTCCCTCCCCAAGGCCATGGTCCTCACCCTTCCCAGGTACCTGCTCCATAGATACACTAGAGCAGGCCTATTATACTGTCTTGAGAATGTTTGGTCGAATCTGTAATTAATTGCAAACCTATTTTCTTCTATGTAATATCTGGAACTGTTGTGTATATTACCTCTGCTGTACCACACTTGTATCGTCCTCTTTGTCTTTCACTGTCATGTGTTGTTTATCCTCCCTGCAACGAGGTGCCTTTTCAAATGAGTCTCTGACTCAAAGGCTGTAAATCCAATTTATAAAATAAATAAAAAATAAAATAAAAAAAGAAAGAAAGAAATAGAGAGAGGGGGAGGGAGGGAGGCAGAGAGAGAGAGAGAGAGATATTCAAATAGAAAAAAGACTCTCAGATGAAGGACTGTTTGTTTGCTTGGCCTTTATGAAGTGCTATCCTGTACAAATATATTTTACATTTTATTGTTAATAATAAAACACTACTTGTGAATTTTACAACTTTACCTGTTTTGCCTTTCATTCCTGACCTATGTCTCAATGACATTAATCTACAAAGCCCTGCATAATTTGGGCCCTCACTACCTGAGAGATTTTCCAGGGAGTCTCAATCTTAGGATACTTGCCCTGTTGCTTTCGCCATCTGGTTTTCCTCTGGGGATATGGCAGAGTAGTTAAAGAGACCTCTTAAATACCGGGTGACCTATGACATCATAAATACAAATGTCTGGTGCATGGTGAGAAAGTGTTATGTAAGTATCACAGAATCCATAATATAAAGGCAAGGCAAGGCTATTTATTTGTTAGGCACCCATCCAAAGCTCTGGCCACTGTACAGAGAAATTTAAAATTCAGTATAATTAAACCCAGTCAGGACACATGCAACAACCCAAAAAAAAACATACCTTCCAAAGCTTAGTTTTTAAATGGTCCCAAATGCCTAGTTAAACAAGTAGGTTTTTAGCAAACCCTTAAAGCATTCCAATGATGGGGCCCCTCTAATAATAGAAGGAACTAAGTTCCACATGATTGGACAAGCAATGCAAAAGGGTCTATTTCCCAATGATTTCAGATGGGAACGTGGAACCACAAGGAGCTCCTCTTCAGAGAAACAAAGGAGGAGAATGGGAGTGTAGTCAGTCAAAAGGTCCCTCAGCCACAGCCCAGACTGTGCAGAGCTTTGTAGATTAGCAAACTTATCCTGAAGCTGATGTGCCACTTTATTGACAGCCAGTGTAATTCCCAACAAGACTGGTGTGATATATACATTTACAAAACATTTTTTTTCCAAAAGCATTTTTTATACATTCAAGTTCATTTCTTAGCACATTAGAAAACCGTGGTAACCAATAAAATGGAGTTTCAATTGTGCTTACACAACTGAATGAGATGTATGCTTGTGTGACTTTGATACATTGTGGCTGTTCACATCTCTATCCATGGGATATACCACCCTGTAGGGGTACGATGTAAAGAACCCTAGAGGAGGGTCCCTCCCTATTGGTGCCATGGGAATTATTCCCTTGGCTAAAGGTAGCTTAGGAAGAAGCCCACAGGAAAGAGAGACGAGCCACTGGAGGAGGAGGGGTGGATGGTGGGCCAATGAGAAACGAATCCTGGAACAGTCAAGGAGGAGTGGCCTTTTAAGGCCTGATGGGGGAGTGACATTGTTGCTCCACCCATTGAACCTTAGGCTTAAAGCCTTCCCATTCAATTGTGCTTAGGCAACTGGATAAGATGTATGCTTGTGTGACTTTGATACACTGTGGCTGTTCACCTCTCTATCCTTGGGATATACCACCCTGTAGGGGTACGACTCAAGGAACCCTAGAGGAGGGTTCCTCCCTATAGGTGCCACAGAAATTATTCCCTTGGCTAAAGTTAGCTTAGGAAGAAGCCCAAATGAATACCCAAATGGGTGTCGAGCATCGAAGAGGCGAGAAATCAGAGTATATTGAGACTGGAAAGTACAGAGAGAGACGTAGATGAGAAGGACATGAGAAGAACGAGATACGTCGAGGACAAAGAACAAAATTAAAGTTGACAAGATGCAGAAGGGCGGACTTCCTAAGGAGAGAGAGAACAGCCAGGGCCACCATCCGACTCCCAACAGCAGAACCTAACTACAGAACCTATGAAAGGACCAACCCTGTCTAGTATTATGACCATTGGCACGGAGGAGAGGAAAAAAACCCTTGGAGGAGGAAACCTCTGGGGATCCAAGGCCTAGGTCACCTTGAATCCAGGCTGAAGGACGGTTTGATTAGTGATGTCTTGGCTACAGCAATTTAAAGTCCAGATAGAGAAAGGAGAAAAAGTCCAATTTAGAGGAAGCTCTTGTTCTGTCCTTCCAAATGGACAGCTGTCGAAGGATGCAAGTGATGCCTCTGCAACTAGATGCTCAACAGCAAGATAGATGTACGATGATGGAAAAAAGCCTTAAAGGCCTGAACAGTTTAACATGAGGAATGAAATGGATGATGTACATTATGAAATGAGGCCCAGAAGGCCGGTACAATTAAGGTGAAATATGAAGAGGAAGATGAACGATGATGGAGTGAATCCATTGAAGCTGGTGCAGTTAAGATGAGGTATGACATGAACGATGCATGATGATGGAGAGAAGCCTGCCAGCCCAAAACAAATGGGCAAGAGACACAAAGGCATGTCTCCGAGTGGAGAGCAGGTCAAGTCAAGGTAGCATGGACCCATGAGGGTTATGCTCGAGTAGTCAATGTAAAGGAGTAGGCCCACGGAGAGGTCAGATGAACTAGGGATACCCAGATGCAGTCATTAGAAGACTGATACTGATAAGAACCGCAGGTGTGCAGCAGTTCGATGAGGTAGCATGAGACCCAATGAAAGGTATTCTCAAGTAATCAATGTGAGTGAGGAGACCCTGAGGTCAGACATGGGAAGGAGAACCAGACTCAGGTCCTGGACACCAGATGGACTAGGGTAATAGGAGGATACAAATAGGAAAGGTGATGGCAGGATAGGGAAAACACCAAAAGAAAGCAAAGGTCAGAGAAGGAGCAGAATGGAGGGCAGAGGGAATGGGAGGAGGTGGGCAACAAGTGGAGTCAACGGGGGTAGACATCCCCGACACAGTGAAGATAGGTTGAGAGAAGGACCCAGGCAAGCAACTGAGGTCGATGATAGAACAGGCTTTGTGAGCACAAAGAGCTCCAACAGCATGAGGGGTGCCTATGGAATGCCATACAGCCATGAAGGACACCACATTCATAGCACAGCTAACCTGAGTAAATTGAGGTATAGATGGAAATACCCTGGCAACGGGACAGGACGGGAGCACTGTGAAACAGCTAGCGCTGCATCAAACAAATAGACTAATTTTATTTATTTTATTTATTTGCTTTTGTTTACCAGGTGAGCATGCTAGACAGCAAGTGCCTATTTTCAGGTGTGACCCAGGAGATTACAAAGGTACATTCAAGAACAACAGGCAAGAACAAGTACGTGGTATAATCAGGGGCAGCAGACAAGGCAAGGTCAATACAAGAACATTAAAGGGATATACATTGCAAGCGAGGGGGACAACAACAGCATGGTAATGCAGTAGACAACAATACTAGGACAGCATCGTCCTAAAGGCTAATACAGTAGGTAGACCAGGAACAAAGCAAGAACAATAAAGTAAACACGACTGATGTGCAGTCGGGCCAGAGAGGACCCATCACAGATAATGCAGCTGGTAGCAGAACGCTTCATTCACAGATAAAGTGCAGGAACCCGCCAACCTGGCACAAGAGAGGGTAGCGTCAGAGCCAGATCAAGAGGGATGGTCAAGAGGATTCAATTAAGTGCAGTGGCAGGAGGAGGCTGATTGGAGGAAACTCCAGAGAGAGGCTTTAAAGCAGGGATGGGAAGAGGAGGAGTGAGTTCCTACTGGTAGGGAGTTCCATACCTTGGGCGCATATGTAACGAAGGCCCGGTCACCCATCTGGGTGCTGGTTTTTGGAACCAGTAGGACATGAGAGTCTCTGGATCTAAGTTGGTAGGAGGAGGTAGCAGATAAGAGGGATGCAGTGAGGGCAAATGGGGTGGCATTTCTGACCACATTGTCAATGAAATTGCCTAACACAAAGGAGCAGTGCTTTTCTAGTGGGAGCCATTCAAGACAGGAGTAGAGCTCACAGCGATGGGTGAGGCAGGGAGCTGAGAGTGCAAAGCAACAGACACTGTTGTAAGCCATGTCTCATTTAGAGAGACTGGTTTTCGAGTTGAAGGTGAAGGTGACAAGTCCATAGCTGAGTGTGGGTAGAAGGACCCCACTGGCTAGGGCGAGTTGGGCAGCTGGGGTGAGGTAGCTTTTAGCTCTGTATGCAAGGCCCAACTTATGATAAGTGGCCTTGCAAGCATTGTGAATGTGCTGAGTGAGATCCAGTTGAGGGTCAAGTGTCACCCCTAGGTACTTGACAGTATCTGCAACATGAAGGAGGGACCTATCAGCAAATGAGATCATTAGAGGGGCTGGGGCAACTTTTATTTTGGCTGCAGAGCCAAAGGGCATGGTCTGAGTCTTCTGCAGGTTGATTGTAAGCTTGTGATCCCTTAGCCAGGATTGAATTTGTTCAAAGTCAGCGTTTAGCTTGGCGTTGATCACAGAGATGTCCTGGGAACTGGTCAGGATGGCCAGGTCATCTGCATACAGTGTAGCTCGCCCATGGGCCAGGGCAGAGGGCAGTTCATTTATGAATATGGAAAACAAGAGAGGTCCAAGGACAGAGCCCTGGGGAACCCCACAGGTAACCATAGAGGGCTCAGACAGGACCTTGTTGAACTTTGTGTACTGCTGTCTTCCCAAGAGGTAGTTCTTGATCCAAGCAAGGGCGGGGGAGGAGAGACCAAGGGACCGGAGAGAGGAACACAGAAGTCAGTGGTCAACCCAGTCCAAGGCTTTTGAGAGGTCCACAAAGATGGCTCCCATCAGCTTGCCTTGGTCAGCTGCAGACCTGATCTCCGAAGTGACAACGGCTAGGACGGGGGAGGTACTGTGCCCTTTTCTGAAGCTGTGTTGTGCTGGGGAGGGTAGGTCATGGGTCTGCAGGTAGTTGATGAGCTGGGAGGCTACCACCTTTTTAAGGAGCTTGCTGATTGCAGACAGTATCGCTATAGGACGGTAGTTTCTGATATCCTTGGGGTCACCTTGCTTGAGAACAGGGATGACATTGGCCACTTTCCAGATGTCAGGGATGGTACCAGTCGTTAGCGATCTATTGAAGATGTGGGTGATTGGCCGGGCAAGTAAGGAAGCACCTAGGCTGAGTAGCTTGGGCTCAAGGCCATCATGCCTGGCCCCAGAGTAAGGGGAGAGCCCCACGGGGAGCCGGTGGGTCTCCATGACTGAGACTGCTCTGAGGTAGAAGGGAGGTCGGGAGGTATGCCCATCTGGGAGGAGGTCCTGGTCCTCGTGACCGTGGGACTGATAGGTGAGAGGTGGCAGGTCAGTGAACAGGGACTTAAAGGCATTGGCAATTGTGAAGGGATTCAATCAATCAAAATCTTTATTTAACCAGGCGATCACCGTTGAGCGTAACTCATTTTCGAGGTGGACCTGGGGTATACAGGATACAAACAGGTCAGAAGGTACACTGAATAATATACAATGCAGAAAATAAATGCAACGCTAGAAAAATATGAACAGGTATTAACAACCAAAAGCATGTACAGAAAAGACAGATGGAATTTGGGTAATTGTTGCAGTTAATCCCACCAATGTGCAAGTCAGTGACCTGGGCTCTGGCGGAGCCTCCCACCATGTATTTGATGTTCTGCCAGAAACTCCTTGAGTTTCTGGCTGATGAGAGTAGGGCAGACTGACAGAACTCACTTTTTGCAGAGCAGATGGCTCTTTTGCAGGAGTTCCTCAGGTGTCTGTAGTCAAGTAATAATGCTGCCAAATCACAGGAGCAATGCACACGAGCATATGGGAACACTGAGGTGATAATTCATAGAGCAGGAAGCCTGGGCAAATTAAGACCAAGGGATTTACCCTAAATAGGGTCCCAACTCACGTCCCCAGGCTGACACTCCAGCACCTGGGAGCCTTTCCTGAGCAGCATCCACTGACAAGTGAGGCAGGAGAAAACGCGGTGCAGCAGCGGTGTGATGGGACCAATGATAGGTATCCTGGTCAGATCAGGCGGGATGGGAGGGCAGGTTTCAGGGTTCAAGGCTGGTGCTGGTACCAGGAATGAAAGCCTGGAGTGAAGAGAACAGAGCAAGGAAAGAGAAGAAGGCAATATGACCATGGCTGCCACTCCCTGCTACTGCACTGTAGAACAGGGCTAGGAAGGAGGAAGGGAGAGAGGAAAGGCCAGACCATAGCAGCAACGGGCAACAAAGGAGCAGCTGGTGGAGACACAGGAAAGTGATGCAGCATTTGAAGTTGTGATGGGGCTATGCACCTCTGGGAAAAATCCATGCTGCGAGGAACAAGACCCTAAAACAGGAAATGCAGAGCACAGACTGAGAGGTGCAGATGAGAAACAGAGGCCACAGTAGCAGCTAATCCAAACTGCAGGCGAAAAAGGCAGTGGTGAAGGGAGCTCACTCCGGGATTGCAGCTGATGCAAACCCCCCCCCAAACCAGTACTGCAAATGGCAATGCAGGCAGGAAGGGCCAAATTAAACGAAGATGAGTAAAGCAGGGAGCCAGCGCAGGAGCAGCAGGACAGCAGGAACCGGGAGACATGAAGGCTCACAAACCTGGAAGTGACAGCCAGGGAAACAGGGGGGTCAGGAACCACGGCAGTCGGCCACAGGAGGAATGAGGAGTGGGCACATGCCTCGAAAACAGAGCAGAGGGGAAAATGAGGAGGAGACACAGATCAAGCACCCTGCCCTCCAAATGAATGGAAGGGCAGTGGCTGACTGGGACACCGAACAACGGCCTATCACAGGGAGACAAAACGGGAAAACTGGAGGAGCGGAGGCGAGGCAGCGGGGGACTACACCCAAATGTCTGCATGAAGAAGGAAGCATCGGCAGAAGAAGACGAGGATGAGTGGCGGATGAAGGAGGTTCAGGGAGGGAGGAAGACAAGGTAAGGGGAGAGGAAAAAATGAGCAGAGCACAAGGCAGATGTCAGGGACGAGCAGCAGAAATGCTGCCGAGCTAGCGAGCGAGGGGTGAAGCAAATGGACGGCCAGAGGCAGTAAGCAGTAAGCAGTGCAGGGAGGAAGAGCAGCACCTCAGGCCGCAATGAGAAATGAATCCTGGAACAGTCCAGGAGAAGTGGCCTTTTAAGGTCTGATGGGGGAGTGACATTGTTGCTTCACCCATTGAATCTCAGGTTTAAAGGCTTCCCATTATATTGGTTATTTGATTAGTTGATTGGGTACACAAGCTACAGTATTGCTCAATGCTTTAAATAAAGATTTAACCCTTATGGCAGCTTTGTAGATATGGATTCCAGGTACCCTCTGGTAATAGACTGGCAATATACAATATAACAGTCCTAGCTCTTCTGGCCATCTCTGTGCCGGCAGCAGTGCGCCCGTCATTAAGGCGCCACATTGTTGAATTTGTCACCCCCTTCCCCAGGTCCGCCAGCCCTGGTGTCAGAATATTTAGAAAGGGGGGGGCGTGGGGGGCACTTCCCCCTGCAGAAAGAAGGGATGGTGACATCAGGATGTGGTGCTCTAATGACTGGGTGCACTGCCGCTGGCACCCTATATAGATGGAACCCAGTCCAAGAGTACTTTTTATAAAAAAAAATTCCTCCTTATTAAGTGCCATATGCAAACCTATTATTTTTAAATCGTTATATTATATTTTGGGGTACATTAGAAGTAGATAGAAAAAAGATAGAAAACCTGCTCTTTGCAATATCCCAACTGCAGGGTCAGAACAGTTCCACAGTAGAGTGAGGAAGAGATAGATAGATAGATAGATAGATAGATAGATAGATAGATAGATAGATAGATAGATAGATAGATAGATAGATAGATAGATAGATAGACAGACAGATAGAAACAAATGCCTGAAATAAAAGAAAGACACAATGTTGGACTGTGTCACAACAGTAAGTTTACATTACTTTCATCTTTTTTTTTTCAAAGCTGATATTCTAAACAGATACATGCCCTTAGTACAAAATTCATGATTTTATTTAATGCAAACAATTCTAACAGTTCTTGATTTGGGGAGTGGGTCTACTTATGAGAGGCTTAAACTCAATAGTTTCATTCAGACCAAATGGTTTCAGGCAATGTAGTTTATATACAGTATCCATTAGCTTTCCTTTCGAAAAAGGGTCTGCAGTCTGTCCCTACCTCTCATGAGTGGATTTACCCATTCACTTCCTATGAAATGCATTTCTGTGATATTTGAGCCATATCTTTCCCTAAAGTTAACCATTTAACAAAGTCATTTGCTCTGTTTTTTTATCCCTTCCACACACAAACTATATCATCAATTAATTTGAACCATTTGATGATACCATCCATGTGTGGGTTTATCAAGGGGTTGAATACAATCTCCTCTTCCTATATATTCAGAAACAGGTATGCATAACTGGGAACCATTGCTGACCTCATGGCAGTACCGCAGGTTTAGAGGAAAAATTCACCATTTAAGGAAAAAAGGTGTGGGTTAGGGTGAATTCTAATGGTTCAACAATGAAGGTTTTTGGTACTGTATTTCCCTCCTCAGCATCATTTCTTTTCAGTGCACATCTGTTCCTCTTAATCCTGGTGTCTAATGCTGGTATACAGACTCTCTACATATATTGTGATCAATATGTAATCCTTTTCCATGTAAGGCCATTCAGTTTACTCAAGGGGCCTGATTCTCAAAGCCCTGAGATTGACACAAGGTGCCTGTGCCAAACACAGATGGCGCAAGTGGCACCTTGCATCATAAACTGCGCCCTGAACTATTCACAAAGGCAGCCTGCATCAACCGCAGGCTGCCTGCCCCAAAAGGGGCTTGCACCAGCCTTGCGCCACTAAACAGGCTGTGGCATGGTGCAAGGGGTCATGTGGCAGATGCAAGCTGCTGCATCCCCTATAATGTAATTCACAAATCTGTCCCAGGGAGAGACTTTCTAAGTATTCCTACACCAGACAGGGCTGGTCTAAGGATACAGTACTTAGAATATGTCCTCCTGGGACAGTTGTGCAATGTGTGGCAAAATGTTGCTTCCCCGAGTCCCTGGTATTACAAATCAAGTTCCTTCCCTGGTGTATAGTGCCGATCCCCTTTGCTGCCCACTCATTAGCATACTAAAATGCTCCCTCACTGATGTTGCTGTGGTTTTAGGTATTACACAGTACCCCCACTGGATCCACAAGCTGTCCTGTTATAATAATAAAATGCCACCTCCCGATGCCGCAGTGTATTGTAGTACAGAAATGAACCCCCACCTAATCCCCGAGGCTGTCCCGTTATTAAATTAATAAATTGCTCCCCTCTTTGATGCTGCCCGTGTCAATTAATAAACAGTCTCACCCCTGTGGTAGTCAAGTGGCCCCCACATATCCACACCCTGATCGCCCGTAATCTATATTGCAATAGTCCTAGTGGTCTAGTGGACACCCTACCCCATAATGCCTATCATGTAGGAGACAGCGACTGGCTCTGTCCACCTCTCACCTCTGCGGCCAATCATCGACTGAGCTCTGAATGAACGCATACTACAGTAAGTACATGTTCATTCAGAGCTCAGTTGATGGCTGGCCATGGAGGTGAGAGATGGGCAGAGCCAGTCACCGTCTCCAACAGCATGGGCATTACGGGGGTAGAGTGTCTACTAGACCAACAGGACTATTGCAATATGGATTGCGGGTGATCAGGGCATGGGTGTGTGGGGGGCACTTGACTACCACGGAGGTGAGATTGTTTATTAATTGATACGGGCAGCATCAGAGAGGGGGGCAATTTATTAATTTAATAACAGGACAGCGTCGGGGATCTGGTGGGGGTTCATTTTTTCACTACAATACATGGTGGCATCGGGGAGGGGGTATTGTATTATTATAATAACAGGACAGCTTTCGGGATCCGGTGGGGGTACTTTGTAGTACCTAAGACTGCAGCAGCATTGGGGAGAGGGGAACCCATTTGTCACAAGAAGCCTGCGGCAGGCTCTTCCCATGCACCGGGCGTTTGCCACATGAGAGGGGTTGGTGCAAGTGTGGGGACTTAGGCTCCAGGACCCCTCCTGTACCTGAACCAGGTGCAGGTTCCCTGGCGCATGGGGCTTTGGTGCAAGCTGCTGTTTGCTGCAGCTTGCGCTGGATGCAGCCCCCTTTGAGAATCGGGCCCAAAATGTCCACAGTGTCTCTTGTGTAGGATTGTAATTGGGCACCCTCACTTTTCTTAAAAAAACTAGGAATTCACCCAGTTTTTCAGTGAGTGACAATATAGGTTGCCCTGAAATATAGAAACAGAATTTGTTGACAGAAAAGCACCACTTGCCCCACTTAAGTCTGCCCAGATGGTCCTTGGCTAGTCTGCCTATGCAGACCCAAACAGATCTCCAGTGACCCTCCCCCCTCTCTTTCAATGTATTAATATTCCCTATGTCTATCCATCTGTGCATGCTTGAAGCCCTCCCTCCCCACTGTTTTGTCCTCCACATTTCTGTTGATAGTCTGTTCCAGGTGTCTGCAACACTCGTGGTGAAATAGTACTTCCTCACATCTCTCTTAACCTTCCCCTCTCCAGCTTCATCACATGCCCTCTGGTCCAGGTGCTCTTTCTCATTTGAAAGAGACTTGCCTCCTGCACCCAGCTTACCCCTGTGAGGTACTTGTAGTTATATATCATGTCCCCTCTTGCTCTCCTCTCTGCCAGGGTGAACATGTTGAGATCCCTCAATCTTTCCTTGTAGGGGTTTTGATGCAAACCCTGCACTATTTTAGTTGCCCTTCTCTGATGACCTCCACCCTGTCTGTGTCCATTCTGTGGTACAGCCTCCAGAATGGGTCAAAATACTCCAGATGGGGTCTCTCCAGCAAGCCATATAGTGGCAACATCACCTCCCTCTTCCTGCTGAAGATACCTCTGCCTATGCATCCCTGCATCCAACTACAGGCCCTACTCTCTGCTCTGTCACACTGCCGTGCCACTTTGCAGTCATCAGATATGAAAACTCCAAGCTCCCTTTCCAGTTTAGTGACTATCAATACCTCCCCCAAGCCCATGCTCAGTTTCTGGGTTCCTATGCCCTAGGTGCACAATTTGCACTTTTCAGCATTGAACCCCAGTTGCCATGCTCTTGACCACTCCTTGAGTTTTCAAAGATCCCAATGCATTTTCTTCACCCCCTACTGAGTGTCCACACTATTACAGATGTTGGTCTTATCTGCAAAGAGGCACACCTTCCCTTTCAGTTCTTCTGCAATGTCCCTTATGAAGTGGACTGGTCCTAGTGCTGAGCCCTATGGAACCCAGCTGTTCACTGACCAATCATTAGAGTTAGTGCCACTCAGCATCTTACCCAGTTTCCTGTCCGTTAGCCAGTTTCTAACGCAGTTCACCACTTTGGATTCACCCTTAGGCTACTCAGTTTCTTTATCAGTCTCCTGTACAGCAGTGTCAAAGGCTTTGCTGTAGTCCAGACAGGTCACATCCACAGCCCTCCCCTAATCAAATTCCCTGGGCACCCAGTCAAAGAAATCAATCAGATTCATCTGGCATGCCATCCTCTCCATATATCCATGTTGCCTATGGTCTTTCAGCCCACTGGATACAAGATACTCTACCAACCTTTCCTTTAACATGGTTTCCATTAATTTCCCCACCACTGAGGTGAAACTGACTGACTCATAGTTGCTAGCCTCATCCTTGCTGCCACTGTTATGTAGAGGGACCATGTGTGCTCTCCTCCAGTCCTCCAGAACCTTGCCTGTTTCCAGAGAGCTGTTGAACAAGGCTGTCAGTGGGACGACTAGCACCTCCCTAAGTTCTTTTAGTTCTCTTGGGTGTATCTCATTCAGTCCCATAGCCTTTTTCATGTTCACACCTGCAGACCCCTTCAGGACTCTGTCTTCTGAAAATGGACAACTATTCACTGTCCCCCACCTTTGTTCTTGCTGCTCCCTGGTGGTCTATCCCCTCCTCCCTCCACTGTGAAGACTGAGCAGAAGTACCTGTTCAGGATGTCCGCTTTGTCTTGGTCTTCTTCTGCACAGTCTCCTCCCCCGCTGCCTCCTTATCCCTACTATCCTCTCCTTGCTTCCTCTGCTCTCTTAGGTACCTGAAGAAAATTGTATCCCTTTTAGCTACCCCACCTTGGCTATCCTTTCCTTTGTCTGCACCTTTCCTCCCTTAATTGCCTTTCCTGCTGCCCTCTATTTTACTTAATACACCTCTCTGTCTTCCCTCCATGGGCTCATCCAGGAAGGGGGGGATAAAGGGGACATGTTCCTCTCAATTGTTTAAGCCACCTATCATGTCCCCCTCAACATTTTCATCTTCTAGTGAGAATCACACTGTGCATGATCACCTTTATAGAATCCGGCAATAAAGGATGTGAGTTCCACATATGCAGGTCGCCAGTCAACCTGTTCCTGTTGAGCATTTCCTTTGCCCCCCCCATGCCTCATAGGTTTCTCTGTTTCAGCCTGGCATCCAATCAGAGCACAGCATACATTGCGTAAGACTAGAGTGGGCAGTTTTGAAAATTGTAGTGAATGTCCCTGAGTGAGTGAGTCGCGAGTCGGCGGGCCGCAAGGAAGATTCTCTGGCAGAACAGAAAAACAATTTTTGAGACCCAGCTGACAAAGAGATGGATGCACTTGGAAACCGGGAGGGAGGTGGACAGGAGAAATTCTATCAGCAGCCTTTTGGAGAGATGCCAACATGTTTGAACAGCCAGCAAACAAAGAGCAGTGCAGGTGAGAAAGGAAGCAGGATTTGCAGAAGCAAAAAGCAAGGTAAAGTGTATGCGTCTCAGCATGTAAATACACTTCGACTTGATCATTCCACAGTGTACAGCAATTGCATTAGACCTTCAGTTGTAGTATCAGCGATACTAATAAGTTACTGGTTTGTGAGACTGGTGTAAAAAAAAAAAAAAAGATTCCTCTGCTCAATTTTTTTTAATTTCTGTTTAATTGTGTAACTCGCAGCTTTATTTGCCCTGCACATAGGGGCCTATGCTCCAATGGGCGGGAATTACATGCCAAAGGTGCATATCCCACCCATGGTGCTCTGCACCTGCAGACAGGTGTGCACCAGTGGCATTCATGACGGCCTGCCAACTGCCCATGGCCCTGCCGACCCTGGTGCATGGGTATGCGCAGGTCCACATGGGGCAGCCATGGGTGGAGCTGCGCTGCTGGGTGGGCATCCAATGGGATACCCATCCAGGACCCCCTCAGTGGATCCCCTACACAGTGGGGGGTACACTGGCTGTGCTTCCCTGTGGATGTTCGCACAGCCGGTGGCCTTGGAGGTGAGAGGTGGGATGTGCCACTGGCCATGCCATGTCCCCAGTATGTCAGGGTGATATAGGGTGGGGGCGGTGCCACGAGAGTGTGTTTGTGTGTGTGTGAGGGGGGGTCTGCAGTAGCCCACCACACCATCCTGAGTGCGCAGTGCTGCAGAGGCGGGCAAGGGCAGGGTCTCTGTGGACCAGGAGCCGGTGCTACCTTGAGTGTGTGGGGGTTGGCAGATATTGGGACGATGGGGGGGCATGGCTTGGTGCTGGGTTGGGGGCCCCGTGAGGCCAGTGATTGTGGAGACAGTAGTCCCCTTGGTGTGGGATGGATGTGTCAGATGCGTAGGTGACTTACATCACCCTGGCATACCAGCTACCCCCTTATGCGCCCCGGTGCACAGCTCTATGTGGCAATGTGCATGCCACGTAGTGCTGGCATGCTTCTCCACCCACCCCTGCATGTAGCAGTCCACGAGGATGGGGGAATCGGGTGCATGGGGGCTGCATTGACAACTCAGTGCATTCCACACAGGGGGCACAATGAGTGTAGAGTGTCTCCATGCCTCACATACATGGCGTGGAGGTGCTCCACTCCTTTGAGCATAGGCCCCATTATTTGATGTTTTGTGACATGTGCAATCCATTATACATTAAACTAGGGACTTGGTGATAGAAGCCATTGTGCTTCAGATATTAAGTGCATAGCAATTCAGTAAATGTTTATTAAATTTGTGGAGAATACAGCACAACACAGGTCCTGACTGGAAGTATAGCCTAGAGGTTAAAGTAAGCAGCTGTGAATGAACTTGGTAAATGAAGCAGACCTGGGTATGATTCTCATTGCCTCCACTTGCATACTGTGGGACTCTGCAAGTCAGTTAACTGCCCAGTGTTCCCAGGTCACCCTGAAAAAAGGTTGTATTTTCAATGTTGAGTCTCAGTAATGAGTGGCTCAAATGAAAGTGGTATCTTATTCTGTGCTCCCCTTCCCTCTTTCTTCTATGGGACAAACAGCCAATTAGTTTTTCGGCAGGGGCCACCAGAAAATTACGTCGAGACAGACTTGTGCGCTTGTCCACATAGTTACAGGGACACTTTGTTGTTGTAGGGTACGAGCAAGTCCACTCCCTGATGCAGGTTTCAGTGGGGTAGGGCACAGAAAACCTGTATGTTTGTAACTGTGATTGGCAGTAAACAGAGACAGGACAACTAATAACGTTGACTCAGAGATGAGTCCTGAATGTTGGACTGACAGAAACAGCACTTTTTTTTCTTTACTTGTATCAGTGGGATTGTGTACCTCCTTGCTCGTGGGAGAGTGAGGGGGTGGGGGACGCAACAGGGAGGATGAACATGCGGGCCATCGTGTTGGTGTTATTAAGTCCAGAAGGTGCCCTGGGGTGAAATGGAATCCAGATCAGGGTCCGCCTTATCTGGTTTCCATACCCATGGGCACTACTGATTTCAGCAGGCAGATAGGCCCGACAACCTCCGAGGTTTGTCCAACTCAGTCGGTGTTATGCAATGCCAGGTCTGTTAGGAATAAAACTGCTATTATTGCCGACCTTATTGGTTCGGTTGACCTGGCTTGCATCACCGAGACCTGGCTGGATGAAAATTCTGGCTGTATAGTGGAGGCAATGACTCCGTCTGGGTACTCGGTGATACACCGTCCGAGATTGGACGGCAGGGGCGGGGGGTTGCAGTCTGTTTTAAGACTGAATTGGGCCTCTCAAATGTGGTAGTGGGTGAGGCTGAGTCCTTTGAGTGCACAGTTGTAGCAGGTGTAGGCGTTCAAATCGTTCTCATCTACCGTCCACCCGGAGATGAGAAACGCTTCTTACAGGAAGTGGCAGACTTCCTCGTCAACATGTCGTTTGAGTCACCCATATTAATGGTGCTGGGTGGCTTCAACTCCTGGGTTGACGATGAACTCTCACAATTTGGTAAACACTTCCTCCAATTAATGTCTTCTTTGGGCCTTACACAGGTAGTTTCCACTGCTACACATAAATCTGGACACTCTCTCAACTTAGTCTTCCTTCTTGGGATTGATGCATCTGACATGGGGGTGGAACCAGTCGTTTGGTCTGACCACCACATCGTGAGGTTCAATTTTTGCACCCCCCCCCTCGAGAAGGCCATCCCCTGTGGAGATGGTCAGGTACCGCCCATTACGGAATGTTACTTCACAAGGCCTAGTGGCGGTCCTTGACCTATCATCCCCCGTGTTGGTGGGCAGTAGCCCAGAGGCACTGGTGTTGGCCTATAATGAGGCCATCATGGTTGCCCTGGATTCTATTGCTCCTGTTCGCGAGCGCCCTCTTTCCCGTCACCCCAGGACCCCTTGGTTTGATGGGACTCTGAGGGAGATGCGCGGAGACAAGGGCGAAAGTTAGAGCGTTGCTGGCGCAAGTCCGCCCTTGATGCCGACCATCTTAGATTGATTGAACATTATACCAGCTAGCAATCTGCAATCACCCATAAGAAGGCAGAATTCCTGTCCAGGGAGATTGCAGTTGCTCAGAATCGACCGGCTCAGCTGTTCCGACCTGTAGATAGACTGTGCAACCCGGCCTGTCTGCAAGTTCAGAAAGCCTTTTCGCAAATAGAGTGCGATGACCTCGCTCGATGCTTTGCAACTAAGGTAGCTGACATCAGGGCAGACTTGTGTCCGACAACCTCTAAGGGTGACGTGGTAGGAGTTGTGTGAGAGCACAGGGCCTCGATTCTCCTGGAGTGCCTTTTGTCGACCTGAGTTCGTGGATATTATGAGGATCATCCATAGTGTGCACTCTACAAGCTGTGGCTTGGATTCTGGACCGACTACTCTAATTTTGGGTTGTGTAGATATCATTGGTCCAGTTTTGGCGCAAATAGTCTGGTGCTCCTTGGAGTCAGGTGAGTTTCCTAGCTCCCTGAAAGAGGCGGTGGTGACACCTCTCTTGAAGAAAGCTTCCTTGGATCCAGACTGTTTTTCTAACTACAGACCCATCTCTAACCTTCCCTTTATTGGGAAGGTTATTGAAAAGGTCGTAGCTGCCCCATTAGATGACCATTTAACCATCCATAGTATCTACAAATCCTTCCAGTCTGGTTTCCGCTAAAGACACAGCACCGAGACTGCACTGGTTCGGGTGCTAAATGATCTTCTGAGGGCAAGGGATCAAAGGAGACATTCCATCTTGGTTCTTCTTGATCTCTCTTCAGCTTTTGACACTGTGGATCACATGGTGTTGCTAGCACGCCTGAGGCAAATATGTGGAATGTCTGGAACCGTTCTTAAATGGTTCAATTCATTCCTTACTGGGAGATCACAAAGAGTTGTGTCAGGGAATTTTTCCTCCGGCCCAGTCTCTTTGTTGTGTGGAGTGCCTCAGGGTTCTGTGCTGTCACCCATGTTATTTGCAGTGTATATGCTGCCCCTCGGAAACATTATAAGACAGTATGGGCTGAGGTTTCACTGCTATGCAGATGATACCCAGCTATACCTGTCTTTTGCACCCGACCAGGATGGAGCTGTCTTGGTGTTTAATAACTGTCTAGGGGAAATCCAAGACTGGATGGATTCTAGTTGGTTAAAGTTGAACTCGGAGAAAACTGAGGTTTTAGTTGTGGACCCGGGTGGTCAGATTGAGAGGTCGTGTACTGGCACACCTTCTGGAATTTTTCTTGGCGGCGTGTCACTACCGGCCTCTGAACGGGTGCACAACCCTGGGGTGATCCTTGACGATAGGCTGACTTTTCAATCTCAGGTGTCGGCCATCATTAGGACTTCCTTTTACCATCTTAGGAATATTGCCAGGGTTAAGCACCTTGTTCCGTCTGACTCCTTGTCAACATTGGTCCACGCCTTTGTGACCTCGTGCCTAGACTACTGCAACGCCCTTTACTTTGGGCTTTCTGGGGTTGAAATCCGCCGCCTACAGCTTGTGCAGAATGCGGCAGCCCGGGTTTTGACTGGGACAAGTAGGTCCTGTCATATTACCCCGGTGCTGCGCGAACTGCACTGGCTTCCAATACGGTGGTGGATCACCTTTAAAGTCATTTTATTGACTTTTAACGTCCTTCGCGATCAGGGTCTGTCCTATCTGAAAGACCTACTGGTTCCTTACTGCCCCGGCCGATCACTCTGCTCAGCCGTCATGGGGTTGTTAGAGATTCCAAGAGTGAGTTTAAAATCCTCTGGCAGCAGAGCATTTTCTCATGCTGCACCCACTCTTTGGAATTCTTTACCATGCCGGTTATGGGAATGAACCTCCGTGGAGATATTTAAGAACTGAAAACACATTTATGGAGAATGGCCTTCTTAGGTAGTTAATGTGAACTGTAATATGTTTGGAATTTTATTGTAATTTATTATGTTTTTATGATGTATTTTATAATGTTTGTAGTGTTTGATGTTTTGTATTGAAATTTGAAGTTTTGATTAATTTGTTCAGCGCCTTAATATAGCGAAAGGCGCTATATAAATAAAATTATTATTATTATTATTATTGCCACATCCCTTTGCTTTTCAATTTCCTGGCAATGCTGCTCTAGATGGAGCAGTACCATGTAAAAAGAGCAAAGTTAAAATGGCGTTGTCATAATATGGCGACTACAAAACGGCAACGAGAGCTACAGCAACCAGCACTACCGTTTATTTATTTATTTATTTAAGAGATTTACCAGGAAGGCATGCTGAGCAGAATACCGCTCAATTCCAGATGTGCCCTGGGGGTAGGGAGTTTACAATGGTATAGTAATATAGAAGAAACAAAAACATACATAATGTGTTTGGGACAAACAATGGATGAGGCAGTCATAATACAAATAGGGTAGATACATTTTCATTAGCATTATAATAACATTAGGTGCAGACCAAAAGAGGAAAACCAGACTGGTGATAACAGCTGGTAGGTAGGAATTGAGATGGGGTTCAATGGGGGGGGACAGGAGCAGTTGGTAGAGAAGTGCGTTTTAAGAAGGGCATTCCGTTGAGAAGTACTTGTGGTGTGTCTGATATCAGCTGCCAGGGAGTTCCATAATTTGGGCAACCTGAAGCTGACTGTTATGATTTTCTGAAGCATGGGTGGATCTGTGTGGAATGTGCAGGAGCCTAAAGTCTATGTTTCTGAGAGCATAGGCTGGTGGGGAGAGGGTGGTTAGGAAGGATGACAGGTAGGAAGGGAGCATCTGCGACCAGAACTTATCAGAGGTTCTAGCACAGTGAAGCAATCGTTGGTTATGAAGAGAGGGGAGGTCCAAGGACTGGTAGAGGTCACAGTGATTGGTATTGGGAGGACTGTCCAAAGAGAACCGGCAGAAGGAGTTCTAAAGGGGATCAAGACTAGCTAAGGAAGTTTGAGGGGCGGCACAGTAGACAACGTCACCGTAATCCATAATTGGGAGGATCATTTTTTGGACTATTGCTAGTCTGCTTGGTAGAGGAATGCAATTCTTGTTCCGGTAGAGGGCTCCCAGCATGGGATGCAATTTCTTGTGTAGAGCGTCTATATGCACTGAGAAGTCAAGATACTGATCTAGCCAGGCGCCGAGATAACGATATGAAGTGCAGGCCTCTAGTGGAGAGCTGTCCAGAGTGTAGAATGTGGGTGGCGCAGTGAGCCGGGTTAGTTTGGCCCTAGAGCCGAAGGTGAGGGAGACTGTTTTTTTTGAGTTTAAGAATAGTTGGTTTGAGAGAAACCAACGTTGGATGGAGTCGAAGTCCTCCTGTAGACAGGCTGTCACGGCACTTGCGGATGGGCCAGAGGCAAACAGCACCATATTGTCTGCGTATATATGGATAGCCGTTTGTGGGCAGGCAGCAGGCAGGTCATTGAGAAAGATACAGAACAGCAGCAGGCCGAGTACAGACCCTTGGAGGACTCCACTGGTGACAGGAAGTGAGGTGGATCTAGCCGAGCCAATACGGACTGATTGGGACCTACCTGACAGGTATGAATGGAACCAGTTATTTGCGTTCACCGACAGTCCAGCTTGGGCAAGTTTAGCCAGCAACAGGGGATGAGAGACCGTGTCGAAGTCTTTCGCCAGGTCGATAAATATGGCTGCTGTTATTTCCCCTTTGTCCATACTCGTAAGGATGGACTTAGTGAGGCGAAGGAGGGAGGTGGTGGTGGAGTGATTTTTTCTGAAGCTGGCTTGGTAGGAGGTGAAAAATGATATGGTATCTAGATAGTGGTGGAGCTGGGATAGTACAAGGCGCACTTGAATTTTGGCTAGGATGGGGAGCAGAGATATGGGATGTAGTTGGATGGGAAGGAGAGGTCCCCTCCTTTGGGTAGCGGAATGACTGTAGCTTGTTTCCATATTTTGGGGCTGCCCTGAGTTTAAAAGACAGGTTATAGAGCAGTGTTAGAGGGTGGGCTATGGCCGGTGCTGAGAGTAGGAGCATTTTGGAATCAAGGCCCGATGGACATTTACCTTTGGATGGATTGAGTGACTGCAGTATTTTTAGCACCTGGCTAGGTGAGACTGGGCGGACCGAGAAGAAGGCCGGGGAGGATACTTTAGGGGGCACAAAGGGCGGGGGATGGGGATGGGAGGAGAGTAGAGAAGAAGTAGTGGTGGAGAAATATGAATTAAATTCAGTGGCAACCAAGCAAGGATCCATGATGATTCTTCCTTCAAGGTTGACAGTGGGAGTGGGGGCTTGTGCCGGTAGGGAAAGAAGGGATTTTATCAACTTCCAGAATTGAGTAGGGTGAGCGAGGTTATTGTTGAATGCAGTTTTAAAGTAATTTGATTTGGCCTGACGTATGAGTCTTGTACAGGCGTTTCTTAGTGACCGGTAGTGTTGCTGAGCCGTTTGAGCACCTGTGGCCTTGAAGGATTTCCGGGCATGGTCTCTGGCTCTTAGGTGTTCCATGAGGTTAGTTGTTACCCATGGTGGGTGGGATCCTTCTTACTGGGATCTCCTGAGCAGAGCATGGAGGTCCCAGATGGCAAGGAAGTTAGTAGAGAAATATTTCAGGGCCTCGTCCATGGAGGTGGCCCTGGGGATGAAGGACCAGTCAATGCTGGTGAGGTCATTTAGGAGAGCTGTCAGATCAAGGGATTTATAAACTCTGATGTAAAGTGTGCGGGGTGGAGGGGCCATTGGTCGGAATATTTTATGCACTATATAAATCATATGGTGGTCACTAAGGGAGTCTGGTAGTAGGCCAGCTTTAACTATCCGATGAGGGTGGGTAGTAAGTGCCCAGTCCAGTAGTGTGTGTTTATTGGATTTGTGGTTTAGGCGAGTGGGTTCCTCTACTTGCTGGTGTAAGTTTAGAGCAGGGGTTCTCAAATGGTGAGGCCAGCCTCCCTTGGGAGGCCCCAGCCTGTTCCAGGGGAGGCTCAAGCAAGTCTGAAAAGTACTGTATTTAAAATTTGGGTTTATATATTTTGTGTGAAGAGATGAAGCAAACTGAAAGAGGATAATAACAGTAGGTGAATTTTATGCATTTATTTACTAATAGGTGACAAGGGAAGGTGAATGAGCCAAGGCTCAGTTTCAGGTGTACCTGGGAAAGGGTAGAGAGTGAATACATTTCAAAAGGTAACTGCAAAACAGTCAAGAAATATACAGTGAGCAATACTGCAAATAAATATGAACAATAAATTAATAAGTGGTGGTAATTGATCAATTTGTAAATTGATGGCAGAACAGCCAAATGCAAGGGTTGAGCACAGAAGTACTAAAGAGCAATAGCAGGAAGGAGCAGAGTAATCCCTGAGAAGTTGCTTAGGAGCAGGGAAGGAGGGAGAGGCAAAGTATGTAGGAAGGTTATTTCATATAGAGAGGAAACAGAGAAAGTAGTCTGACCTATGAAGGTACTGCAACAAGGTAACAATGGTTCAAAATGAAAATAGCAGAGCAAGTAGGTTGGCCTGTGTGTCTGTGGGGGGAAGGGGAGTTACAATAAGCTGAATAATAATATTTGTTTGTTTTATTTATTTGTTCAGAAAACACCTTTGAGCACAGGAGCTCTTTTTCAAAAGTTCCAAGTCAGTATAAGATAAAGAATTGAATATGAGCCAAGTACTCAAAGGGGTTTCAATTTATTCATGGTGTACTGCGCAAAGTACAGTACGTTATATTTCTTTGGGGAGGCCCAAGATGATTTCAGTGTTTGGGGGGAGGCTCAAAATCTTTTCCATGGATTTGGGGAGGCTCACTGTGACAAAGTCTGAGAACTATTGGTTTAGAGCATTTATTTGGCATCGTGATTTAGAGGCTGCACTGCCTAGCCAATTCTGATTGAAATCTCCAAGGATATGGAGTTCACCGCCTGCCATAACAGTGAAGTACCACCCCCCACTAACTAAAATAACCATCTCCAGGGGGACGGGGGGGGCAACTCAGTGAGTGGGAGAAACTCAGGTGGGGAGATGTTCCCTGGGGGAAGCAAGTAAAATAATATATAGAAAAAACTACCAGCTTAGAACTGAACCCAACTCTACCTGCACAACCCAGCTACTCAAAGGTGGTGACTCTAACCACCACGCTAAGCCAGCAGCACAGTTTGTAGCCCATAGCTGCTGCACCAAGTATCACATGTCCTTGTTCTCCTCGCTCCTTCCCTACCCTGGTATTCCTTGTTGTTTTTCCTCCTCGCTTCTTTCACACCCTTGCTATTCTCTATACCTCACTATTGTCTCAGTCGCTCAGATTGAGTGTCTCAGTTTGAGTTGCCCATATCACTCTCTTTTCAATAGTTGCAGATAACCCTCTTCCTAAATATCATACTCTGCATTTTTTTATACAGTTTTATTTGTGGTCAGCCTTAGGGTTTGTGCTTGCCCTGACTGTACAGAGGACCTGGGCTTGAACCTATGCCTGGCTCATAGTTGCTTTGGCAAGATGCTAAGCGCAGCCACCAAGGGATGTCCAATGTCTCTGGAAAGGATGTTCAGCACTTGCTGCTGTGTATCTGTGGCATGCAGGCAGAATTCCCTATACATGTGGCATCTAATACACAAGAGGGCACCTTGCCTTTATCCAGCTCAGGGCTGATGCCACACATGGTGGGTCTGGAGCGTGTCCATATTAACATCTAAAGCTAGTCAATACATCCTTCTGGGTCTGACACGCAGCATGGGGAAGTCAGCACAGGGTAGTTAGTAGTGGAGGGCAGCCTATATGCTATCACTGCACGATGGGGGCTAGGTCTGTGGAAGCTGCATCAGAGGTTGGGGAGGGCAAATGGGGCTAAATAGAAAAGTAAAAAAATACAGAGTGTTCTATGCTCTCTTTGAGGTTAAGGGGTTGCTAGAAATGGGTACTAAAACTTTTCAGTGATTTTTGTTGTACTGTTAGAATTACTCTTGGCAAAATGCGTACTTTTTTAGCTTTGAAGAAGTTTGTGCCAAGTTGCAGACATCTTTACAGTTCATTAACTAGTAGTTAGGTATAGCTGTGCCTTGCCAAGTCTTTGTTTTGTTTCAGTTAGGAAATAGCTGCTGCTGGCCCTGTATTTTATTTGTAGCAAAGCTAAGCATAGAAAATGGACTGCTCTGTTATGTGGATTGTTTTGAACGACTCTTGCAATCTGAGTTTAATGTTCGTTAGTCAGATATAAAAAGAAAGAATGCATTTTATATCTATCTTTATTTTAAAATGGTGCAGTGAGGACATTTGAGATCATAGTGGTTGAAACAGCAAAGAAAATATATTATATGAAGTTTTTAGAAGATCTATGTCTCTTAAAGTTTGCATTTGCCCATTGAGATATTTTGGGAACACTGTCATCAAGTAGGTCTTAGTGTGTTACACTTAAAATGAAATGTCTGATTGGCTCAGCTGCAGTAGTATAAGCCATATATTTTATAGTTTATTGTGGAATGGGATTGGAGACTATGGCAGGGTTCTGAGTGGTTATGTATGCGGTGGTTAGTATAAGCATCCCCCCAAAGCTATAGGTCTTCAACTTGTTTCCTCCACTGACCATCTGAACCACATTTTTAGCAGCTTTATCAGTGGGACTTCCATTAGCCTGGCACAGTATACACATTGACCCTCTACCACCAAATCTCAAGGCATAAAAGAGGTGGGTTTACACACAGGTAGTAAGCACCATTTAACAGCTGTGATGTAGTTTATGTTCTTGCTCAGCTCTTTGATAGCCAGTTATATTAGTGTGGGTGCAAATGGGTCGGCAGAGCCATGTCCCTCCAACCCCCCCAACCTTTTAACCATGGTTGCACCCCTGTCTCCCTCTGTGTTTAATGCCACCCTTTTTTCCCTTCGTCACCTTGGCCACTAGCCTAGAAAATCATAACAGTCTCTTTTTCCTTCTGCCTTTACTCACTTCCTTCATGCAGAGGCTGGTTGCCTTAATTACGTCGTCCCTTATTTTCCCCCCTGTGTCTATTTGTTCTAAATAACATTGTATTAGGGATGTGATATTTGAACATTGTATATTTTCTGTATTGTGTAACGGTACCCAGTTATTCAGGATGCCAATGAAAAAAAGCCATGCTAAACTGGCTGCTTCCTGCGCAATAAACTACATTTTATTACTATTGCTACTAGATCTGCAAACTGCAAGTCAAAGTACTGCTGGTCCAATTAGAAGCGACAGTGCTGACTGCACTGATTTAGACTCCTCTGGAAGTGAGTGTACTATACTGAGTCAAAGGAAGTTTAAAGGTTTTAATTAATTTCCCGCAGGAGATGCTTCCTGGGTAGACACTTCCAAAATAAATGGACTTTCATTTACACTATCATGACTCCTATTCTTGAGCACGGCACTATTGGGACAATACTGTATATCCCACGTTCATCAAATGTTTAAAGCCTGGCTATAGAAAAACAGTTGTTTTGAGGGGGAAGGGCACATATGTGACCGCAGACAAGATGGCCACTTAGCAAAGGCGCTCTGAGGTACTTAAAACTAATCTGGAATAATCCCTCACTACAGAGTACATTTGGTGATCCAAACTTCGCATCACTGCTAGCCACTTTGGAGAAGAGCCAAATGCAGTTTTCTTTTTTTAAACCACTGTTTCAAATGGAAATTATCGTCAATAAAACAGCATGTCTCACAAGCTCAAGTAAAAGGCAGGAATGGCAACTATGTTGGTGCTGGTAACTACAGTCAGCAAGACAGAATTATCTAACATAAAAAAAAATGCCTCAAACCCTGATATCTGACATCCCCCCCCCCCCATCAGAGCAAGTGTCCAAGACCTTGGCCACAGGGTGGAAGCTATGGAATGTCACATGCAGATAACAAGTTAAAATACAGTCAAGTGAATACCCAGGTCTCAGTCTAAAGAGATAGGGCTGCTTATCTGGAGCAGCAGGTGCATCATTTAGGGGCAAATTAGATGACCTGGAAAACTGGGGCACCACAGCAATATTCACATAGTGGGGCTCCCTGAAGGTACTGAAGACAGAGGTGTGTGCCTCTTCCTACTAATGATGCTGCTGAAACTGCTGGAGCATTACTGTGACTGTCCTCTCTAAATAGAAAGACCCCATCAGTCCCTAGGCCATCGCTCAGCAAGAGATGCCCCCCAACCTATCCTGGCATACTTCTTATGTTACAGCACAAAGGAGCCCATCCTCAAATTAGCCAGAGAAAATGGGACATTATTCTGGAATGGGCAGAGGATATATATCTTACAGGATTTTTCCAAGGATTTAGCAGACCGCTGGAAAGCATATGGCCTCATCAAAAAGAGCTGGCCAAGAGAAACCATCCCTTATTCCTTAAAATACCAGGCAACACTACAGGTCCAGGTAGAAGGGAAATTACTCTTATTTGCCACGCCACAGGAAGCTGAGAGACTTTTGGGGACAATGCCAAAGAGGTTAGAAACTCGACAGCAGCACAAACCTCTGGATACACAACATATAGAACAGTGTATGAGCAACCATACACAAAAAAATCTGTGTTTGCATCGATGAGTTGAGATCACATCATAGGGACATTGAGAGTGAAACACAAGAGGTCCCTTAGTGTATAGTTGACCATATACTATTTTATGTAGTTATTTTTGGTTTAAAAAAACATTTTTTTTACACAGTACTTAGCACATGCCTGGCCATTAGCTCATTTACCACCACTACCTCCACTCTGCTCCACCCACCTGCCCGCTAGCTCAAATGCATGTAGAACAATTCCAGCATTTTCATTGTTAAAAATTTGGTTGCCTAAACCAACTTCTTTGTTCTTCTCAGACAGGCATGATGGAGCTTTACTGAGTAGCTCTGTCCAGCCATGCTCAACATGCTACCATCAGAACCTTGCGCTAAGGAGTCTTGTGGGAGATTCAAACAGAAAAGTTGCTATTTCAGCATTGTGATGTCAGAACAATACTACAATGTTTTGTGACCTTTGAACTGTCCTACAACAAGGAAAATTCTGTGTATGAATTTCCACACACAACAAGGGGCAAACATATACCATGTAACATTTGGAGTGGTAAGACTCCAAGAGAAGCATCTCTCCCACAAGCTAACAAGAACCCCCAGGACATAATCCAGGACTGGATGAGTGCCAATTGGTTGAGTTTGAACCTGGATAAAACTGAAGTGCTGGTGGTGGATCCAGGTCATCAGGGCACAGAGTTGTCGACTAGGCAACCTTCTGGGCATTGGCTCGGATTAGCCAGTTGTTGACCTCTGACAGGGTGCGGAATCTGGGCGTAGTCTTTGACAATTGTCTGACTTTCAAATCTCAGGTGTCTTCCATGGTCAAGACCTGTTTTATCATGTAAGAAATATCACCCGGATTAAGCACCTGGTCCTGCCCCATGACCTTCCAACGCTGGTCCACGCCTTTGTGACCTCCCACCTTGACTACTGCAATGCCCTCTACCTAGGGCTATTGGGGGTGGATATTCACCACTTGCAGCTGGTGCAGAATGTAGCTGCCAGGTTGTTGACTGGCTTACTAAGATCTTGTCATGTCTCGCCAGTACTCCACGATCTGCACTGGCTGCCAATACAGTGGTGTATCACCTTCAAGGTCGGTTTAAAGATCTATAATGCCCTAGATGGACAGGGACCACGGTACTTGCAAGATCTTCTTCATTCCTACTGCCCCCTCCACCCACTCCGCTCCTCCAATGAAGGATTGCTAGAGGTTCCCAGGGTTTGACTCCAGACCTCTGGGGCCTGCTCTTTTGCTTTCATGGCCCTTACCCTGTGGAACTCTCTACTTCATCAGGTTAGAGAGTGCCCAACTGTTGAGAGCTTCAAAACAGCTCTTAAGACTCATCTTTTTGGATTAACTTTTCTGGATCTTATTTAGTTTGTGTTGTTTTTAACAAATCTGTTGACTTTTAATGGTGTTTGTATGTTTTATATTATATTTTTGTAATAGTTGATTAATCTCTGCATAAGTGCTTCGATCTACTAGAATTGCACTTTTTATAAATAAAGATTGATTGATTGATTGACTGATGATAATAATAGCAACCAAGAGATCTGGCAAGTGGTTAAGCCAAAACGCCACAGACCCGGGGCAGTGATCTAATCCTGAGACCTGAGGTAGCCCAACAATCACAGAGGGCAAGAAGGAGGAGATCCCAATATTCCATACTGCAGTTCAGCCTCCCTTCTTTAGAGACAGAGCCTCTGAGCAAGGTACCAAAGGAGCCAAAAGAGACACAGGACTAGGAATCCAACAAAGCTTCAGTGGACTGGGACCAACTAGTACAGATGCACTATACATTAGGTACCCCACTTGAGAATGAGCTCTCCCTGAGGCCCAGCTGGGTGAACATGGTTGAAGGAACTATTTCATTCCCTAAATAGGCACAACGCATCCCCTATCATCCTGTTAAGGAAGGAAGAATGGAACACTGAGAGGACTATTGTGACTTCAAACACTTTGGACTAAATGGTTAACAGTATGATGTTTTCTGTCTCTTTCCTTGCTTGCCTGTTGTAGTTTCTCTGCTGGCAGTTGGGCTCCATGATGGAGATCACACCTAGGATGGGTATTGAACCTGACAAGGGTGAGAAAATTACAAATCAGAAAGGTTGCTTCATTTAATGGGGATGGGGAGGTATTTAATGTTTTGAGAGACTCCTGTGTTTAACTTGTTATTTTGTCTCGAGAGGTATTACATGGAATGGAGGAGGTGGTAAAGGAGAATGAATCTATGTTCTCATAGGTGTGTCACTTTAAACTCTATGATGGAGTTTCCTGACTTCCATATGCAGAATATGAGGACACAGGGTGTCACAATGCCTTGAATGAATACCATTTTGTTTTTCTCCTCAGATTATGTGGGTGGCTATTTTTCCACGTTTTTGGTACATTTGACAACCATCCCTCTCGAGTGAGTGTCCATTCAAGGGAGAGTGCAAAACTGGCGAAACTGGCAGCGTGATTATGCAAACGTTCTGTTAGGTAGCATTCACACAGTCATGCTGCATAACACTGTGACCTGGGGGAAGGGGGACAGCCAGGCAGGCCAATAAAGACACACTGCTCTGATTTAGGCACATGGAGTGCAGCTGTTCTGGGGCTGTCAGAGCAGAGTAGCGTGGGAATATTGGTCTGTAAAGGAAATTATCGTTGTTCCAAGCAGCATACTGCTAGAGCCTGAGTATGGTTCCACCCCTCCTCGAGCAGATGCCTTATTATGACTGACCCTTGACTGCAAAAGGGACACTAAAACCAATTAACTGAATGCTGATTCTGGTACTCAACCCTTTTGGTCCATGGACTGTGAGCTGCAGAGTAGACAGTAATGCTCACATAAACTTGCCCCCACCTCCCAACCTCAATAATGCCATCCAGGCTTGCCAAAGTAAAGGTGCGGTCTTTTACAAACCAGGGACACCTACATCAGTAAATATGACTGCCTCCTGTCTGTGAGAGAGGATAGTAGTGCCCCTGGTCTGCAGCACGAGGGGTTCCCAATAAATTGAAGGGCACCATACACAGAAAAGCTAACATAATAGAACAGAGGTATAGCTAGGGGGAGCTAGACAGACCAATTGAGAATGCCTAGGGAGCAGCTCCAGTTTGACTGGTATTGATGGGCCTCACACTAGCTATGTGTTCCTGGTCCAGACCACGCTTTCCACCAGGATGGGCAGTCGGGTCATTACGTGCAGTAATGAACTAACATTTCAAACAATGTGAGATGTGCGGGGGGTCGCATCACAGGCCAACAGGAAGTCTGCAGGACTGCATGATGGCTAGGTCAGCCACCAGTCACTCCTACACTTTAACCCCCCAGAACACCAATCAGTGGACTTGCAAATGGTACTCGAAGTCCCACATTGCCCCAAGACAAGGACACTCCCCACATCAGTTATCACTTTTTTCTAGTTGTCTCTCCTGTATATATAGGGTCTTAATATAAATGGGTAAGACATTTCCATCTTTGAGGTCGTAGAGGAGAAACACTGCAACTTATGCCTCCTAACAGCTTTCCCACTGATGCTCTGAAGGGTAGGATGAGTAGTAGAGGGATTAGGACCACAAGGGTGGGCAGAGTAGGTGATTGGGGAATCACCGTCTGGGTGTGACAATCCTCTGGACCAACTAAGAGGTCCTTTCAGATAAATCTATATATTACAAAAGTCACAAAATACCTGGCAAAATATAATCACACACCACTGATCTTGTATTGGAATAGCTGTCAAAATCATTTGAACTAGTATCTTGCCGCAATAACAAGCATGTTGATGTTTTCCTGTACACAGATTCCCCCTCCACTTATGTCTAGTCTTTCCTTTTTTACACAACTTACATACCTGTGCTTGTTCCTCTGCTCCCCTATTTGGGGATCTCCCTTTGGAACTGGACCACATCTGGCCTGCCATGAAAGGTAAGGGGCCCTGGTGGGCAGCCTTTCTAACAGTTCTCTTTTATTTGGTATGTTTATGGAGCAATGACTGAGTTAAAATGCATGTCATGGAATGTATGGGGCATAAACCACCCCATTAAACATAAAAAAATACTAGCTCCTCTCAAAACATCTTAAGTGCGACATAGCCTTCCTCCAGGAGATGCACCTTGTCAAACCAGAAGCCTCTAATCTATGCAGTGAATGGGTGGGGAGGAATCTCGAGCTATTTCACCAAAAAGAAGAGATGGGTCACAGTATAAATCATATAAGGGTGCCCATTTCAGATAGTCTGCACACAGACAGATAAAGAGGGCAGATGAGTGGCGGTGATGGGAATGCTACAATGCAGGGAGATAATGTTGGCAAACATATATGCCCCTAACTCAGATGAGGATGAATTTTTCCATACCATGGCTCAAAACATTTTGATGTATGTCTCCCCGGAAGGAAGTATCATTCTACGAGGGGATTTCAATATGGTGGGAGACCCAGTTCTGGATATGACTCCCAAGGAAACGGGTACACCGTCTCATGGCAAAGCTAGTCAAGCTACAGTATGTTCCAAATGTGTTTGAAACTGGACCTGCAAAACATCCTGAGACATTTACATCCCACAACTAAGGACTATACACATAGATAGAAACATAGAAGCATAGACTTTGACGGCAGATAAGGACCGCTTGGCCCACCTAGTCTGTCCATTTCCCTACCTACAGGATAAGCTGCAGATCCTAGTTAACCAACAGCCTATTTCTTCTTACCCCCCACAAGAATTGCCTTATGCCTGTCCGATGTATTCTTGAATTCTCCCACAGTTTTAGACCCCACAACCTCTTCAGGAAGACTGTTCCATGTGTCCACCACCCTCTCTGTGAAAAAATACTTCCTCACATTGCCCCTAAACCGACCCCCACCCCATCTTTAAATTGTGTCCCCTTGTTCTTGCACATCTCTTTTTCTGAAAGATGCTACTCTCTGGGACTTTGTTGATGCCACTGAGGTACTTAAAAGTATCACCAACTGTCTGTACAGAGGGATAACAACTTCCTGTTTTCTGCTGGTGATGCCTCTCCCAGTACATCCCAATATACCCCCAGCCCTCCCTACTGCCTTCTCACATTGCTTGCTAACCTTAAGGTCATCTGATATGATTACCCCCAGGTCCCTGTCCATTTTTGTTGTTGTTACTACCTCCCCCCCATTGTGTAGTCCTCCCCTGGGTTTTTGTTTCCCAGGTGCATTACTTTGCACTTCTTTGTGTAATCCCCAGGTGGCGTTATCCCAAGGGCTACTACCCCTGCCTGCTTGACTACTAACAGGTTGAGGGGCCTAGGTTCTATGGCGCGTGCCTCCACCCAGAGGTCAGGGTTTGTAGTGGTTAGACTAGCTTGGTCACAGCCCTCGGGGACACCGAGACCCCCTTTTATTCCCCCTAGTGGCTCACACAATGCACAGAAGTTACAGTCCCAATACCTCACATTACACACTGTTCATTCATAAGTACCACTTACCCTCGAGACTGATTCTGAGGTTCGTCTCTGGGGACCCCCTGTAAAATAAGGTTAATCAACATACACAAACCAACACAATGCTTGATATGTAGGTACTGACACTTCAGACAGTTTATAGTTTAACAACAACAAATCTAGTTTATTTAGGGGGAATAAAACACGGGAAGGAGAGATCAGGTTAACTGGCAGAATTAAATCACAGTACTGTGCACACATACAGGGTCTGAAAAGTCACACTTTGGGTACCCAGGTTGGGGGGCTAGCCAGGTCCATTGCCCGGGGTTGGCTGGCAGGTGCAGATGGACAGGGCCCTGTAGAAGAAAATATATGCACAACATCCAATTGTAATCCGGAGCTAGATGGCTCAGTTCATGAAGCAGTGAAACAAAAAGAATGAGATGACACACTTGTAATTGAAAACAGGCTGCAGGGGAATGCCCTGATTTGTACTCACAATATGCAAGCTGAGAACTGGATGGTGGATGTTCTTCTGGGTTGCCAGAACAACAGGGCATGGAGACAAGGTCCTTGTGACTGGACCCCACTGCAGTAGATAGCCAACGGATTTAGTCCAAGACAAGCTGAGGTTTGCTTCCAGCTTCAACACACAGCACACAGCACATGGGATTGGAAATAGTGATTCCCCACAAGCACTACGCACATTCATATGTAAAAGAAAAGTACTATACCAGGCAGGCTGCTCCTCGATCCCGATCACAATTACTGAAAAATACCCGGGAGCACACACAGCAGCTTCAGTTCCTGACAGATCGAGCATGATTCAGCAATTTCTCCAGTCTTCTACAGGGTGAGCCCAGTTTCTATCTTTCAGACTTTCTTCTTTCTCTTCACAGGTTGGATTCAGTCCGAACCGGCGCTTACAACAGCTGCAGGACGAACCTCAGGGCCTCACACGCGCTTCCCACGTGAAACTATACACCGCAGAAGCACAGAGCTCCTTCTATCTTCACTGTCACAACTGATCTGATCTTTCCAGTCACAGAGCAGGGCATTTCATTTAGCTCCACACCATTCTGTTGGTTGGTTCGGCTGTCACTCACAATAAGACTCCCTCTGTTGGTGGAAAAAAGTGCCAAGGTCAAAACTACGTTTCCCAAAGTCATTGCCCATACAATCCCCTTGTGGCTGGCTCAAAATTAAGAGTCCAAGTTCTGATTCATCCACAGGCTTCATTTTGATGCTCCCTTAACCCAATTGGCCCAGCACAGCAGTTCAGGACCAAAATGAAAGAGCTACACTGAAACACTTTGTGCTAAAATAAAGACAGGTTAGACAAACTACATTTTCTCAGTCACTCTAAATGATTTCTGGCAAACAGTTACATCTTTCAACAAAGCTCCCTTTGCACATGTAGCGACGGCAAAAACAGAGCAAATTGGCAGCAGCTCGGGTGGGATTCGAGCATTAAATACATAGTCCCCCCATACAAACTAATTAAGTCTGCAAGCAGACAGCTCTTAAAGAAACAGTACGTGGAGGCTCAAATAGCACTCACTTGGAACCACATTTAAACAGCTCAGACATCGAACACCACCCAGACTTAGAGCATTCAGGCAAGCTCCTGGAAGACTTTTGTGAACCCCCATTTGCAGGGGTGGGAGGTTACACCCAGGGCCCCTACTTTTCTGTGGCACAGTGGGACCAAGTTCTGTGGCAAGACTACCATTTGCCGCAGAACTTCTGCGGCAGTGGTTTGTAATTTCTGCAGAAGTTCTGTGGCACTAACAAACTACCACATCACAGTGTCAGCTTGTCATCCTGACTTCACTTTCATGGCAGTGGTTATAGCAATCAGGATGGTGGAAAGCACAGTAACACTAGTTCAAAAATACCAGACTTATAAAAATAATTTTATGCCTAAAAAAGCAAAACAAATGTCTCTCCCTTAAGGTCCTAGCCTGTTGCATAAATGTCATATGCAGAGGGGATCTTATGTGATAAATAAGGTATTTCTATATGCATGCTATCTATCCCACTAATGAAGTTTCCACTGTCTATCACTTATATATTTGTATGTGCTTTCTACACCACTCATGAAGTTCCCACTGTGTATCACTTATATATTTATATGCAATCTGTAACATACATACACGTGTGTGTGTGTGTGTGTGTGTGTGTGTGTGTGTGGAGAGAGACAGAGATACTGTGTGTGTGTATGTATATGTATGTATATATATATATATTTTTTTTTTTTTTTATTTCCGTGAACTTGCATCCTCATTCATAGAGGGGAAGTCCCATTGGAAATGGAATAGAGGAGTCATCGCAAAACTAATTTTTCATGTCAACCTGCTTTCCCTGACACACTGCGTAACATCATCAGGCCATGACATGCATGTGAATCGATTGTGAGATAGAGCTCTCCAGCCCATTACAGTGTGCCCACCATGTGACAGAACACTGCACCATACCTTCCCAGGCTCCGAGCAGTGATGTGTTCCACCAGTCCTTGTGCTGCCCAGCCAGCTCCCAGAGCTAATCTCTGAACCTGAGTTACTGGCATAGAAACACAGCATGCTACCCTCTGGCAAAAACAGCTGTCCCTGCACACAACATTTCCCCATAACTTTTAGGTGATTCTATCAACCAGTGACAATATGTAATCAATAACCCTGGCAAAAATGCGTACAGTGCAATTATTTATTTAACAGGTCTAATCTTTCAACAGGTCTACACATTATTATATTCCACTTTTCTGGACATAATTACTTTATTTTTCTTAAAAATTACAGTTAAATTAATTTTACCAGTTATTCATTTCAGATGGCATCTCTATACCTTAAAGGCACAAATAGGTTTGTACAAAGTGAGGTATGGACTTAACAGGTCTGTGCTATTGACAAGGTTTTGTTTAAGTTGACCCTAGTGCAATAATGTAAGACTGAAAATTGTATTAGGCTGTAGTGCAGGTTGAGCAAATATCACTATGCATAATGTGCTGTGCCACCGCCTCTGGCAGTGGGAGCTGTGGTAGATAAGTGACTTCATTTCTGTTGCAGAATGCAGCCATTTCGTTAGCTAATGTATGATGTTATAGCAATGATAACATCACATTCTGAGCATATGAGGGGTTTTGGATATAACAAGAGGGGAAGGGGACCAGATTCTATGGATAAACAGAAATATTAATAAAAAATCACCAAGAAGAGTGAATTCTGTGGCACCACAGAAGTTCTGCGGTAGATTGCAAGTTCTGAGCAAAATTCTGCGGCTGCAGAATTCTAGGGGCCTTGGTTACACCCTTCCTGGCCTGGAAAATATTGGTGTCCGAGTCAAGTAAATACCCCCATAAATTTCAATACAACCATATACATTTACATCAATATCACATTACGCTTATACATGTAATCATCAGTCAACATATCACCTTACCAGAAACACATTTCTGAAACTTTTCAGTACATCACTCTTTGTCACAGTATTATACACACATTGTACCATAACTCAGGTTATTACCTCCTGTACATGAAACCTGAAGAGAGGGGGCTCTTCCCTATCAGCTGCCTTGGGGCTGGATGGGGCAGGGGCACCATACCTAGAGGGCAACACAAGTAACTTGGAGTTAGCACTGATGTTCAGTTTGGGCAATGAGCTCGGGGCCACATACACTCCTTTATGGACAACATTGAGAGGCAAGTCCACAGGCATCCCAGGGGAATCATAACTGAGGTGCTCGACCAGTCTTTCTAGGGGGAACTGTTATAGTCTCTGCACCCTGAGCCTCATTTTCAGCATTGTCCTCACTTGTCAGGGGAGTCTCCATTGTGGTAGAGAGGCTAGAACTTGGGGCACTTTCAGCTTCAGGAGTTACAATCTCTGAGTCCACAACACTTGGCTCACATTGGAAATTTTCTGACACTGGCAGTGAATTATCAGGGCACTCAACACACTCTTCTTGTTCTGGTGTATCACCAGTTTGTCCCAGTCCATAATTTTCCTCCTCTGAAAACTCAAACAGTTCAACCATACACAATGATTCCATATCATCTGACTTGATGCTTTGCACTTCACTTTCTGGGAGCATTGGCTCCAGGGACAAAGCTGGGGGCTTAGACAGTCCAGAAGGCCCAGCTTCATCTCCAGGATTGACTAGGGTATTGCCCCGTAACAACTGACTCGGTTCATAAGAAGGGTAGTATTCAAAGCCACACTCACTTTCCTCTGACATGGACTGACAGTCATGTTCAACTGGGACTGGTGGAGGGGAACACTTTAACTCAGCTTCTGTAGGTACAGGCTTTCTTGATTTTTGCTTAGCAGCAGCTCTAGTCACTGGTCCAGAGGGGGCATTTTCTGGGGGCTTAGACTCAATCAAGATTTGTCCAAAGGGCAGTAAATGATTTCTAGGCATTGTTTTAACATCCTTTGAATTATTCTCAGGCCTTACCTGGTACACAGGCAGATCATCTAGTTTGCCCACTACAATGTGAGGGAGATGGTGCCATCTGTCAGCAATCTTATGTTTGCCATGCAGTCCCAGATTTCTTAGCAATACCCGATCACCCTCCTGGAGTTCCTGTGCTTTCACCTTTTTATCATACTTTTCTTTGTTGGCCAGATTTCTTTTGGCAGCCATGGTTTGAGCCAGTTGGTGCGCATGATTTAGCTGGGCCTTTAACTTTTGCACATACTGTAAATAGTTGTCAGCTCAAACCCCATCAGCAGAAACTCCAAAACATACATCTACTGGCAGTCGAGCTTCTCTTCCAAACATCAGGCGGTAGGGGGAGAACCCAGTGGCATCACTTTTGGTACAGTTGTAGGCATGTAGCAGGGTGCTAATTTGTTGTCTCCACTTAAGCTTGTCCTTTGGGTGGAGGGTGCCTAGCATATCTAGCAAAGTGCGGTTGAAACGTTCAGGCTGCGAGTCCCCCTGGGGGTGGTAAGGAGTGGTTCTGGACTTTCGCACTCCTCACAGAGAAAGCATCTCTTTGATCAGATGACTCTCAAAGTCTCTCCCTTGATTAGAATGGATTCTTCGTGGAGCCCCATAGTGAACAAAAAAGGTTTTTATAAGTACTTTTGCCACAGTGAATGCCTTCTGGTCCTTGGTGGGGAAAGCTTGGGCATATCTCATAAAATGGTCAGTGACCACCAGCACATTACTAATATTTCTTTGATCTAACTCCAAACTCAGGAAATCAATACAGACCAGCTCCATGGGTGCACTGGTGGTGATGTTAACAAGGGGGAAGCCCTCTGGGGCAAAGCTTTCCTCTGTAAGCAGTGACTACACGTTTGAATGTGTTGCTCCACATCAGCCCCCATCTTAGGCCAATAGAATCTGGATCTCACCAAGTCAAGTGTTCTGTCTATACCAAGGTGCCCCATGTGGTTGTGTAAGGACCTCAGTACTGAGTCTCGAAAGGCAGAGGGCAGCACTAGTTGTTGTTTGTCTATTTGTCCCCCTCTTTCTACTGTTTCTCTGTATAACAGTCTATTGATCAGTTTCAACTCAGGACCTTCCTTGTACAACAATGCAGTTCTCAAATCAGTGGAGTGTAATTTGGACACATCTTTCCCTGTGTAGAGGGCTTCTAAAGCTGATTTGATCATGGGATCTCGGAATTGAGCCGCTGAATACTGTCATTGTCCAGCTGAGGCAGTGCACCAATGTCTATTGCAGAAAAGTGGCAATAAGCAGTAGGTATGCAATTCTCAGAGGGTCCCAAACAATCCACCATATAGTCCACTGCGTCCGTGGACATTTGTTCCCCCCTGTCAAACTTCTGGCACAGTGCTCGAATATCAGGTTCTGACAGTCTGACCCAGTCATTCCGGGGAACAGGCCTCCGGTAGAGAGCATCAGTTATCTATGTGGTTTGGGCCTGTTCTGTGTATTCAACAGCATAGTCATATGTAGATAATGCAGAAAGCCACCTATGGCCAGTGGAATCCAACTTAGCTGAAGTCTGCACATAGGTCAAAGGATTGTTGTCAGTTATTACTAGTATCTTAGCCCCATACAAGTACTCGTGGAACTGGTCAACAATGGCCCACTTCGGAGCTAGAAACTCTAACTTATGTACAGGATAGTTCTTTTTGGATGGGGTCAGGCTTCTACTGGCAAAGGCCACTGGTCTCAGGCCATTCTCCTAGTACAATACAGCCCCCAAGCCTTGCAGGCTAGCATCAGTGTGCAAGACATAGGGCTTCGCTGGATCTGCATAGGCAAGGACAGGAGCGTGGGTAAGTTGATATATAATCTCATGAAAAGCAGCTTCACACTCAGGTGTCCATCTGGCTCCAAATACTTCATTAGGATGGAAATACACTCTCTCAGGCTCAGAAGAACCCGACCTCTTATATTTTTTGTATGTAGGAGGGTAACCTTGCGTAAGATTAAGTAAAGGATGAATCAGTCTTGAATAGTCCTTGATGAACCGGCGATAGTAACCACAGAATCCCAGGAATTTTTGCAGTTCTTTTAGATTGTAGGGCTGTGGTCAGGTAGTCAAGGCCTCAACTTTACTCGGGTCTGTTTCTATTCCCTCGGTGGATACGATGTGTCCCACATACTTTACAGAGGTTTGGAAGAACTGACATTTATCGATGGATAGTTTAAGGCCAAAGTCTTCCAGTCGGTCCAACACCTTGAACAATCTGCTCTCATGTTCCTCCAGTGAGCTGCCAAACACAATAACTTCATCTAGGTATACCAGGCACTCTAACAAGATCATGTCCCCCACCGCACGCTCCATCAGTCATTGAAAAGTGTCTGGAGCACCTGAAATCCCTTGAGGCATCCTCATGAATTCACAGAAACCAAGCGGACAGATAAAGGCTGTCTTTTCATGGTCTTCTGGGGCCATCAGGATCTGGTAGTACCCACTGCGAAGATCCAGCACAGAGAACCACTTACTACCGTTCAGGCAGTCTAAGGCATCCTGAATGCGGGGCACTGTGTACTGATCAGGAATAGTCCGCCGGTTCAAGGTGCGATAATCCACACACACCCTTACTGTCCCATTCTTTTTCCTCACTACAACAATAGGTGAAGCATATGGGCTTCTGGATTCTAGTATTACACCAGCAGCAAGCATCTCTTGCAGATGCTATCCCACATCATCTATGTCAGCAGGTGCCAGGTGTCAAGACCTCTAATGAAATGGCCTTTCATCATGCAGCCGGATATGGTGCTCAGCTTCTTGCATGCATCCTATGTCCCATTCCTTTAAAGAAAACACCTGATCTCTCTGGGCAAGCTTCTCACTGATCCTCACTTTCCATTCAGCTGGCAACGGGGAGTCACTGAAATAAAACCAGTCAGGCGTTACTCTGTCAATCTTCCCTGAACTCTTGCTACTGGGTAGCACTGCAGTGTCTGCACAATGCAGTTTAGCCAGGGTGCAACCTCTATTTACTCGAATCTCTCTGTCAGACACATTATGAACTTGAACCATTACCCTTCTGACATAAGCATGGGCTCTAGCAGGCAAAATACTCGGCTTGACCAGCAGTCCCTCTGGCAATTTTCCATCGCCTGGTGCATCCTACATTAATATTTTATTCTTGACATCCTTTCTGATATGGACCTCTTCCTGTAAGGTACACTAGGCATTTGGCGCCAGGATCAGAGACTCAGGATCCTTTTTCCAGACAACTCCAACCGGCTCCTGTGGTTCCACTTTGTCAGCATCTCTCTGGGCATCATAGGCCTTCCTAGTCAAGACCGGAATTCTTAGAGATCTACCAGTCCGTGACCCCTGTTTTTCATAACACAACTGTGCCAGCCATCCAAACATATCTGCATTAGTCCCAATTAGTAGAGGAACCTCATCATACAGTCTAGTAGGGGGACACACTAAGGCCAGGGTCTGTACTTGCTTGGCCACTCCAGCCACTGAGGTGGGAAAAGACAGCCAAATTCAGATATATCCAGAGTAGGGGTAGGCCTTCTCACTTAACCCCCAGACATGCAGCTCCTCCAATGGTTGTAAGGGTACATCAGACAAATGCTTCTGATACCAGTCTTGGAACATAATTGTCACTTGGGAGCCACTGTTCTAATACAGCTCTTGTAGACACCCATTCACCTTTACAGTGGTCTCCATGGAGGACCCACTATTCTGGACCAGTCTGAGAGGCGGTAGGGGGCCTGGGCAACTGACCTTGCCTCAAAGAGAAATGAGTTAGCATTTTGGGGCCCTCACTGGATCATTTCGTGCACCTCTTAACCACTGATTTGTCTTCCCAAGCTCTCCTTGTAGCCTATATGCAACTCTTGTCTGTGTCTTTGGGACCTGTATTCTCTCTCATGTGCCCATCCTTCCCACAATTATAGCAAAACATACTTTCTGGAGTTTGAGCTGGCCGAGGCATCATACTGGGAGCCAGGGTTGGGGTACTACTAACTGGAAACCTTGGTGCCATCTCTGTCTGCGGTGTGATAAGCATTTGGAGGCATCTTGTCAATTTCCCCACTTCCATGGTCAAGACATCGAGTTTTGAGCTGTTGTCAGCAGGAGATGCATGGGTGGGTACCCCCACCCCCATAGCAGATGCAGTCGGATGAGGGTTTGGGCCTGTACTTGCAGGAGCGGCTTTCATAAACAGACTGTTTTTTATTTCTCTGAACTCTCTCAGCAGTCCACCCCATGGTGGTACATCCTCATTGGTCCCCACTTTACAAGGACCTTCCGATGCTGTGATCACTTGGGCTGCGCTCACCCCAGAATTAAAATCCCCCTCCTCATCTTCAAGCTCCCAAAGTTCTTTTATTAAGTCACAATAGTCCGTGGGTTACCTCCTGTCTGGGAGCCTTAATTGAAGGAGCTGCAACTTAGAATGCTTTGCATGTTGTAGTAGGTGCTCCAACTCACATGGTTTAAGTCACATGTGCCACCCCACCTTTTTGGGTAAGCCTCTGCAGAGCTCTTTCCAGGCAAGTAACATATGCAGAAAAACTTTCCTGGCCACTATTTTGTACCTTGAAATTTCCACATCAATGTCTCCTGACTCAATGCTCCCAAAATTACCTTTCAAGTGCAGATAGGTACTTTTGGGCAGATGCATCAGGATTGTGGACCTCAAAATTTAATGGCCTCTAGGGCAGAACCCCTCAGACTTTCTATGATTCTTTTTAATTTCTCAGCCTCCACACTGCCATTCAGGTATCGGGGGGGAAACACAATCTATCCAGGTGTCCCAATCATCCTCCCCCTGGGGAGTGGGGAAGGTGCCAGAGAAGATCCTCAACCTTCAGTAAGAGTTGTGACTAATGGCAGGTGCAGAAATAAGAGCTTGCATTGGTTCAGCCACAGAAAGAGGGGCAATAATAGTGTTGGAGTGGGAGGGGGTGTTGGGGGAGGAACATCTCCAGGTGGCAGAAATAACTTCAAGTCCTCCACAGTTTTCCCTTCCTCCAGCAACAACTTAGCAAATTTCTCCTCAAAAGTTTCAGATAGTGGGAGGGGCTCATTTCCCCCCAGGTCTTTACTGTCCTTAGTTATCACTCTCCAGACAGTGAGGAATCCTCTGGGGTAATAGTCTTGGCACTTTGGAGCTATCTATGGGGCCCTTATACTCCACTAGGGCCATGAAAGTGTGGGTGAGCAGATCAGCATGTCGACCCACCACCACAGGGTTTTGTAAACCTTCCACCTTGGAAAGTACTCCCTGTACAGTGTCCATATTGATACTCAGGTGGATGTCCAGGATAAGCATAGCATTTTGGGGGTCGATCTCCTCCCCAGTACACCACTCCACCAACCAGTGCACAGCCACTTCTGTCGGGGTACCCATTTATTTATTTTTTTTTAAAGTGGTTCGTAAATGTGGCCACTAGAGGACACAAAATCCCAGCGGTGAGCCTCCAAGCTGTAACCCCCAGGTGGCGCTATCCCAAGGGCTACTACCCCTGCCTGCTTGACTACTGATGGGCTGAGGGGCCTAGGTTCTATGGCGGGTGTCTCCAACCAGAGGTCAGGGTTTGTAGTAGTTAGACTAGCTTGGTCACAGCCCTCTGGGACACTGAGACCCCCTTGTATTCCCTCTAGTGGCTCACACAATGCACAGAAGTTACAGTCCCAATACCCCACATGTACACACTGTTCACTCATAAAGTACCACTTGCCCTCGAGACTGATTCTGAGGTTCGTCTCTGGGGACCCCCTGTAAAATAAGGTTAATCAACAAACACAAACCAACACAATGCTTGATATGTAGGTACAGACAGTTCAGACAGTTTATAGTTTAACAACATCAAATCTAGTTTATTTAGGGGGAATAAAACATGGGAGGGAAAGATCAGGTTAACTGGCAGAATTAAATCACAGTACTGTGCACACATACAGGGTCTGAAAAGTCACACTCTGGGTACCTCGGTTGGGGGGGCTAGCCAGGTCCATTGCCTGGGATTGGCTGGCAGGTGCAGATGGACAGGGCCCTGTAGAAGAAAATATATGCACAACACCCAATTGTAATCCGGAGCTATATGGCTCAGTTCATGAAGCAGTGAAACAACAATAATTAGATGACACACTTGTAATTGAAAACAGGCTGCAGGGGAATACCCTGATTGATACTCATAATACCCAAGCTGAGAACCAGATGGTGGATGTTCTTCTGGCTTGCCAGAACAACAGGGCATGGAGACAAGGTCCTTGTGACTGGACCCCACTGCAGTAGATAGCCAACGGAATTAGTCCGAGACAAGCTGGGGTTTGCTTCCAGCTTCAACAGACAGCACACCACACAGGGGATTGGAAATAGTGATTCCCCACAAGCACTACACACATTTATATGTAAAAGGAAAGTACTATACCAGGCAGGCTGCTCCTAGATCCTGATTGCAATTGCTGCAAAATACCTGGGAGCATACACAGCAGCTTCAGTTCCTGACAGACCAAACACGATTCAGCAATTTCTCCAATCTTCTACAGGGTTAGCCTGGTTTCTATCTTTCAGACTTTCTTCTTTCTCCTCACAAGTTGGATTCAGTTCGAACTAGCGCTTACAACGGCTGCAGGCCGAACCTCAGGGCCTCACGTGCACTTCCCACGCAAAACTATACACCGCAGAAGCACAGAACTCCTTCTCTCTTCACTGTCACAACTGATCTGATTTTTCCAGTCACAGAGCAGGGCATTTCCTTTATCTCCACACCATTCTGTTGGTTGGTTCGGCTGTCACTCACAATAAGACTCCCTCTGTTGGTGGAAAAAGGCACCAAGGTCAAAACTACATTTCGCAGAGTCATTGCCCATACAATCCCCTTGTGGCTGGCTCAAAATTAAGAGTCCAAGTTCTGATTCATCCACAGGCACCATTTTAGGGCTCCCTTAACCCAACTGGCCCGGCACAGCAGTTCAGGACCAAAATGAAAGAGCTACACTGAAACAGTTCATGCTAAAATAAAGACAGGTTAGACAAACTACATTTTCTCAGTCACTCTAATTGATTTCTGGCAAACACTTATATCTTTCAACAAAGCTCCCGCTACACATGTAGCGACAGCAGAAACGTAGCAAATTGGCAGCAGCTCGGGCGGGATTCGAGCATTAAATACACAGCCTCCCCCATGCAAACTAATTAAGTCTGCAAGTAGACAGCTCTTAAAGAGGCAGCACGTGGAGGCACAAATAGCACTCACTTGGAACCGCATTTAAACAGCTCAGACATCGAACACCGCCCAGACTTAGAGCATTCAGGCAAGCTCCTGGAAGACTTTTGGGAACCCCCATTTGCAGGGGGGTTACATTTGCATTGAATCCAAGCTGCCATACTTCTGACCATTCCTCCAACCTTGCCAAATCCCTTCTCATCCTTTCCACGCCTCCTTGTGTATCAACCCTGTTGCAGATCTTTGTGTCATCTGCAAAGAGGCATACTTTTCCTTCCAGTCCCTCTGCAATGTCACTTATAAAGATATTAAAAGGACTGGACCCAGTACTGAACCCTGAGGTACCCTAATAGTAACCCTCTTTCTTCAGAGTGGACTACATTTACAATTACCTCTGTGTCCTGTTGTCCAGTCAATGTTTTACCCAGGCTACCACCCTGGGACCCACTCCCAGGCTGGTTAATTTGACAATTAATCTTTTGTGTGGGACTGTGTCAAATGCCTACAAAGTCTAGGTAGGTCATGTCCACAGCCCCTCCCTGGTCTACTACTTTGGTCACCCAGTCAAAGAAATCTCATTAGATTCATCTGACATGACCTTCCGCTGAGAACCCATGCTGCCTTGGGTCCTGTGCCCCACTGGTCTCTGTAGGCACTCAACTAATTTTCCTTCAGAAGTGATTGCATCACTTTTCCTACCACAGAGGTCAAACTGACAGATCTGTAGTTTCCTGCCTCTGTCTTGTCCCACTTTGTGAAGGGGAATCACATCCGCTTCCTCCAGTCCCTCAGGTACCACACCATCCTCCCATAATTTGTTAAAAGGGTAGTCAGTGGTTTCACTAGTTCTTCCCTTAATTCTTTTAGAATTCTGGGGTGAATTCCATCAGGCCCCATTGCTTTGTCACCTTCAGTTTTAGGAGTTCTTTCAGAACCCTTTCTTCTGTGAAAGGACTAGATCAATTCCTTTATCAAGAGTGCTTCTGTTAATTGGATTAGGCACTCCTCCTTCTCTTTTGTGAATACTGAGCAGAAGTATTCATTCAATATCCCTGCTTTTTACTGTCCCTCTCTGCCCACCCACCATCCATTCTATTCAGCCTCACTATCCTTCCCTTTGTCTTTCTACGCTTCCTGTTGTACCTATAAAATGTTTTATTCCCCTTCTTAACTGAGTTGGCTATCTTTTCCTCAGTTTGGGCCTTTGCTATTCTGACTTCCCTCCCTGCCTCCTTCTGCCTTAACTGGTACAGCTCTCTCTCCTGCTCCTTCTGTGTTTCCTTATGCTTCCTGAACGCTATCTTTTTATCCCTGACTTTCCCCGCCACCATTTTTGAGAACCTTAGTGGCTTTTTCTTTCATTTTGATTTATTTCCTTCACACAAAGGCTTGTTGCCTCTGTGATGGCAGTTTTGATGTTTCCCCATTGTTGCTCCACCCCTCCTTCTAGCCTGTTTGCTAGTGCTTTTCTAAAGCACTCTCCCATCTTGCCAAAGTTAGCTCTCCTGAAGTCCAGTACCCTCACTTTTGTATGGCTTGACTCTGTAGCTGAGTTTATCATGAACCATACTGTTTGATGGTCACTTGTTCCCAGATGGCAACCCACTTCTAGATCTGAGATCCTCTCACTGTCCCCATTTGAGAGTATGAGGTCTAAGATTGCTTCCTCACAAGTGGATTCCAAAACTAGCTGTCTGAGGCATGCTACCTGTAGGGCATCGAGAATGGCCCTGCTCTTGGATGTGGCTGCAGCAAATGTGCTCCAGTTAACATCTGGCATATTCAGGTCTCCCATCAATGGTATCTCCCCTTTCTCTGCCATCCTAAGAATGCCTTCTATCATATCCTTGTCTATTCTCTCCCCCCCCCGACATGGGGGTCTGTATATAACCCCTGTGTGGATTGTGGTGCCATTTCCAGTCTCAAAGGTGACCCACAGTGCCTCCTCTCCTCTCCTCCCTGTTTACTCTTTTGTTCAGTTGCTTTTATCCCTTCCTTTACATAGAGAGCTACTCTTCCCCCTCTTCTCCCCTCCCTGTCTCTCCTGTAGGCTATGTACCCTGGTATGTTAATATCCCAGTCATGGTTCTCTGTGTACCATGTTTCTGTGACTGCTACGATATCCAGGCATCCCTCTTCCATCAAGGCAGCAGTTCAGGGAGCTAGTTGCTCAGACTAAAGGGCATTGGTACTCATTACCCTCCATTTCCTGATGGCCTTACTCCTTTTTGCCCCATCCCTGTCCTTATTGCCTTTGTCACTTTCTCCATTTACCCCTGCCCTTCTCCCTCTCAACATCTCTATCTTGATGTTTACTTCACTTACTACCCTGACCTTTTGGGGGGGCCAGGATTTCCCTGTTCCTTTCCAGTGCCTCCCCTCTTTGCTAGTTTAAAAGCTTGCCAATGAAGCATTTAAACCTATCACCTAGGATCCTGGTCCCCCTCCTGGACAGATGCAGCCCATCATGCCAGTACAGGCCTGCATCACTCCAGGTGGACCCCCAGTCCTCAATGAAGCCAAATCTCTGAGCTCTGCACCAGTTTTTCAACCACTGATTGAATTCCATGGTGTGGCACACCCTAGCCACACCTACGTGATAGACAGGCAGCACCTCCGAGAAGGTTACCGTGTGTGCTACTTGTCTAAGGCCCCTCCCCAGCTCTACAAACTCTTCCTGTGCTGCTCTGATCCCTTTCTTAGCCAGCTCATTTGTCCCTAGATGGACAATGACATCTAGTTCCCTCCCCTGTGCAGCTGCTCCGGCGATCCTGAGGATTCGCTCCCTGTCCCTCCAAGCCATGGTGCCAGGCAGGCACCTTACCTCCCTCTCCTCTTCCTCCCCCATTTCTACCTTCCTAACAATGGAGTCCCCCACCAGGAGTTGTTTCCTTCCCCTGTGGGTTTCCAGGTCACCCTCCTGTTGGTCTCCCTTGTGGAGGTTCCCAGCATCCTCCTTGGTCTCCATTGCGGGTGCCTCCATACAGAACGACATAGGAATTGTGGAGAGGTACAACTAGAGGGATGCGCCTCTGTTCCACCACTCTCACCCTCCCTGAGCCCACTGTGGTCCAACCGCTCTGCTTTCTTGGCAACCTCAGAGGCAATGGCAGTGGCCCTGGTGGTCCCAGGATGGATGAGAAGGTCCAACAAGTCCTGGCCAACTCAGCCTGGAGATGAGCAACCTCCTCCCTCAGCCCAGAGAGCTGCCTGCAGATGGGACAACAACGCATCCTCCAGAACGTCTCCCAGAAGACTGCTGCTCCACAGCCACTGCACTGCACCACTTCCATCATGTCTTACTTCTGGCCCCTTCACTGTTGTTTGGAATCCTTACTCTTTCCTCTGTTTTTTTTTTCTTCTCTCCCTACTTACTTACTGCCTCTGTGCTCTTTAAGCTCCTGGTCATCCTGTTCTCAGACAAGAATATCCTATATTTCTCAGTAGACCCCTTACTTGCTCAGAGGCAGATCTCCAGCAGCTGGAGGGGCCAGAGAGCTACTCTTGCCCTTCTAGGGTGGTGAGTCTTTGGTGGCTCTGTGTTCACTCACTTCCTGCTCCAAAACAGGATGTTTCTGTTGTCAGTCAAATCATGTGCCTATAAAATTAAAACTAGCTTTGGGTAGGAGGGTGGAGGGGAGGGGGGAAGGAGGGCAATATAGTCCTAGTAGAGAAGTCCAGTCACACAGCACTCCTTCCTCCTGGTGTTCTCTGCCAAGCCTCTGGCAGAATCTATCTAGAGCAGTGCTTAAATCTAGCTTCCTTCTAGCTAAGCCACTCCCCCTACTTAATAGATCTTTCTATATGTCATTAAATTGCACAGATAACAATCCCATTCAGCCACCTGAGAATTACACCTAGATTACTGCTCAGTTATCTGAGATAACTGCTCAGATAATCATTCACATCAGCTAACTCAGACAAACGCATTAACTTTTTTTGTGTGTGTGTTTTTTTAGCCTAAATTGAAGGTCCCAGTAGAAGAGTTCTACTTCTTTAGTCCCAGTAGAGAAGTCCAGTCACACAGCACTCCTTCCTCCTGGTGTTCTCTGACAAGCCTCATTTTGGCATAACAAGCAAGCTAGATTATTTTTTAATCAGCTCTCCCATGGTGAAAGAAATATTAGATGCAGACATACAGCCCACTGTAGCGACACACCATGCCCCAATATCACTCTCGGTAATGCTCACCCACATGGTGGCAAGAACACCACAGTGGGGGATTAACACCCTCCTCCTCCAATTGCAGGACTTCATACAATCACTGGGGAAGGAAATGAAGATGTATTTTAACCTAAACATGCAGGTGGGCACAAAGGAACAAGTCACATGGAATGCTTTTCAGGCCTTTATAAAGGGCTGCAGCATTAGTTACTCCACAAAAGTGAATAGGGACAGAAAAGCTTAGTTGACTACCCTGCAAAGCAGCTCAAGGATGCAGCAACAGAGCTGTATTCCAAACCCAACAATGAGGTCCAGGGGGAAACAACAGGTAATGTAGCTGAAATACAAGCTGAATGCCATTCTTCATCAGTAGGCGGAAAGAGCATTATTTTTTTTTACAAAACAACACTACTGGGAGGGGGGAGAAAAGGCCTCCAAGCTACTGAGAAATCTGGAAGTCATTCTGGATGAGAGGCTGACATTTGAGGATCAGGTGTTGGCAGTAATCCAGAATGTCTTTTACCATCTGAAGAACATCAACTGGATTAGATCCCTTATCCCCCCAATGACTTGCTCTCACTGGTGCATGCTTTTGTGACCTCACGGCTGGAATACTATAACACTCTATACCTTGGGGTCAGTCTAGGTACATTGAGGCACCTGCAGTTGATGCAGAATGCAGCTGCTGGGGGGGGGTCACATGATGGCAGCTTGAGAAGCGTCAGCAATCCTCCATCGTTCCGAGCCCCCGCTACACAATTCAGCTCCCTATATGGTTTTTTAGTGTGAGAATACTATAAAACTATAACATCCCATCTGTTTGACACTTGAGGCTGCTGCATTTTACACTAAGAGATGGAGGTAACAGTGAGAAAGGCACCGAGGCACTCACCACTGCTCACCCCGGAGAAAGACAAGGCCACAAAGCGCCCGAAGCATCAGACAGCGGGCTCCAGTAAAATTGACACCGCAACGGGCGCTTTCCCAGAGGAGCGGTTTCTAGAGGTGATGCAACCACTACAGAAGAAGATTACAGAGATTTATGATGATCTGCAGCAGGTCAAAGTTTCTGTTCACTCCCTGACTACCAGAGTAACGGACTCAGAGGTTAATTTGGTGCCCTTGGAGAAGAGGCATGATAGAAGTGACTTGACCATGATGCTTTACGGAAACCGAATCAAGAAGCTCGAAGAGAAGATTGAAGATTTAGAGGGGAGAAGTAGAAGAAACAATTTGCTGGTGATCGGAATACCTGAAAAGGAAGAAGGAGCGACACCCATTCTTTTCCTTCAAAAACTATGCGGCTAGTCGCTGGTCCCTCGAATAGGCATCTTATATTATCGAGAGGGTGCATCGAGCTCTTGACCTTCTCCACAATCTGGTTCCCACCCAGACCTCTCATTTTTAAGATGTTAATTTTTAGACAAGCAACATGTGCTTGCAAAAGTGCGGAACTGCAAGAAGTTCGTGGAAGGCATAGAATCGGATCACTAGGACCTTCCACAGTCAGTGCGGTGAAGCCAAGGAATGCATTCTATAGTGACCAAGCTTATCGTGGCAGGAACTCCATTCCATATGAAGTATCCAGCAGCCCTTCAGGTGAAGGCAGGAGAAAAATGGGTTTCCTTTGAGTCGCAAGAGCAGGCGCAGCAAGAACTCAAAAGTTTTTTCCCAGACCTGTTTAAGTGAAAGGATCCAGACGATTACAAGTAAATGCAGGTTGGGCATAATGGGTCAGTGCTGGAGTGAAAGGAAGCTGCCTGCATTTGATAGAGTGGACATCCTCATGGACTTTGGACTGGGTACACTCTGAACGCCTCGATATTAAGTGTCTGTGGGATAGTTTGTTTCATGCTTTCCTTCTATGGGGAGGTCACAGAGACATGGTGGAGAGTTTCCCTTTCCTTTTTCCCTTTCCAGAGAGAATTTGAAATGGTGCCTGATATCGGGTTGCTAAATATTGGACTCTCGATGGAGAATCAGGCTGTCTGATTACTGAACTGATCGGCAAAAGCATAGCTGCACTGCCCCCGAAGTTGAATATGTTGGTGTGACTGAGCTTAAATATTGAGGGCCAATTATTTTTCATTTCTCCTGGGTGTTTTTCTCTTTCTTTTTATATTAAGAAGTCAAAAGCAGAGCCTGGGATGGGTAATAATTGCTAATGGATCCCGATTGGGGTTCTCTCTTCCTTTTCCTTCCCCCAACTGTGTGCTCGAATTCTGGGGCTTCAGGGGGATATTGGATATATGTTTCATTTAGGAAAGATTGGGGAGTGTTTTTAGTCTCTTAAGGTACCATATGATTTCCTGTGACTGTTACGTTATTACAACAATTATAGAGAATAAGCCTTATTAGAGGGATGTTATGTATATAGTGGATTAGTAAGCTGTTTTATTAGGGGAGTTTAAATGGCTAATATGATGGGTAAATAAGTAGCGGGGGCAGGGGAGGAGGTAGAGGAGAGATAGGAGGTTTCCTGGTGCAACTCAGTACCTGCGCTAAGACATCACTCACCTGAGAGTGGATTGTGGTGCAGTTGATTAGAACTGGGGGAGATAGTGGGTAGAGAAGTATTAAGGATTTATGGGAATTGTGAGGGGTTAGGATAAAAGGATAATATGATAGATAAGTTTTCTTTTTTTATAGTTGTCGGGGGTATAGGGGGTGGCAAGCCAAGTGTGTTAACCTCGTTTTTTAAGGTAGAATTTTTATTGACGCTCAGTCAGATCAGGTTGGGATCTTATGTAGTTAGATTGATCATCTTACCCTCTGTATTGTTTGCTGTATTAAAGGATGGCTAATTACTGTAAGATTGTGAGTTGGAATGTCAAAGGTGCACAGGATAAAGGTAAGCGGCAGGTTATCCTCAGACACCTTCACCAATTACAAGCTGGAATTGCTTGTCTCCAAGAGACGCATCTTCAGAGACATGATGTTAGTTTATTTCTTAAGACATGGGTGGGACAGGCCTATGGAGTGGGGAAATTCACGTCTAGTGGGGGAGTTGTGGTATTAATAAATAAAAGAATTCCTTTTAAATTGGACAAATAAATTTGAGTTCTGGAGGGCAGATATATAATATTATGTGGATCATTGGAAGGGTGGCAGATTACTTTAGGATCCATACAGTATATGGGCCAAACTCTGAATCTCCTGATTTTTTCACCCACCTATTGAACCTTCTCGTCACTGATCCACCCATTTTAACTATTTTGGGAGGGGATTGGAACGTGGCACCTTTCATGTATATAGACAGATCTGACTCCCGGAAACAGGGCTTATCTCCCTCACAGACGGCATTACACGACCTTATGGCAGGTGCTGACCTCCTGGATGTATGGCGAGTTCTTCATCAGGGAGAACACCAGTACACCTATTTTTATCCCCCTCATAAATCCTTCTCCCTTATTGATTTCTTTTTACTGAGTTCTTTTGCACTACCTGGGGTAATGTATGCGGATTTACACGGAAGAGTTATCTCAGATCATGCTCCAATCTCCCTTACGTATCTCCCTGGGCCGAGTATCCAGAGGGATGCTCTCTGGAGACTGAATAATCAGCTGCTTCAAAAGTCAGAATCTCTCCAGCACATAGAAGGTTTCATTGTTAACATTTTACTAGATAATAAGGGGTCTACTACCAGGATAGATATGATTTGGGCAGCCCTAAAGTGCTCCCTCAGGGGGGAGTGCCTTAGGCTATCAGCACCGAGATGTCGCCAGTTCGGAGGGCAAGCAACCTTGCTCCAACAGATCACGGACTATGGGCGTCTCCTCCTCGCACTCCCCAGATGCGGATTGGGCACTTCACGTACTAATTGCAAAGTCAATATTTTGATCTCATGTACCAAAAGCAGAGCTTGCTTTGCGATGTACAAAGATGAAATATCTTGATGCCGGTGAGAGGGCTGGTAAGCTATTAGCTGTTAGGCTTAGACAAGCTGCAGCCTCACGAGCCATTCCTTGCATCAAATTGGCTACCAGTGGTAGCCTGGTGACATCCCCCAGGGAAGTGTCCGAGGCCTTACGTTCTTATTACCAAAGGCTGTACTCTGAAACTCAGGAAGAAAAGCCTATAACTTGGGATATGGTGGAGTACCTTGATGCCACTGATCTTCCTAAGCTAGGGGCACTTGAAGGTGAACATCTCGGGAATTTAATTACATTGCAGGAAGTGGTAGGGGCAATTGAGCAACTCGCACCTGACAAGTCCCCTGGCCCAGATGGCTTTTCTATCAACCTGTATAAAAGCTGCTTGCAGGAGCTTGCCCACTTTCTGGTTGAAGTCTACAATTACTGGTTTGCTGAAGGGATGTCGGAATCAAACTTCTTTAATGCTATAATTACTCTTATTCCCAAGTCTGGTAATGATCCCATATACCCGGAAAGTTATAGGCCTATCTCTTTAATTAATACTGATGTCAAAATTCTAGCCAAGGTTTTGGCCATAAGGTTGGGTCCATTTCTCCCCACACTCATTAGTAGAGAGCAGATAGGATTCATGAAAGGCAGATCCTCAGTGGACCATATGCGTAAACTAATATATTTCCTCTCGGCATCCAAGGACTCAAACATTCCTTCTGTTCTGATCTCCTTAGATGCCAAGAAGGCTTTTGATAGAGTTTCCTGGGACTTCCTTTTTGTAACCTTGACCCACCTGGGTCTCCCCCCGGATTTTCTTAGATGGATCAGATTATCACACACATCCCCATCGGCCCGGATTTGGTTCAACGGGACACTGTCTGCTCCCTTTTTACTTCAGAGGGGGACCAGGCAAGGTTGCCCCCTCTCTCCATTATTATTCAATCTCTATTTAGAACCCCTGATCAGAAGATTGTTAATTTCCCCTAAGCTCCAGGGTATTGAAATAGGATCACAAAAGTACTCCCTTTCTGCATATGCAGATGACCTTCTTTTACATCTCCCAACATCCTGCAACAGGTATTCCAGAACTTCTGGCTGAGATAAAGCGGTTTTCCGCTATCTCCCACTATAAGCTTAATGAGTCTAAAACAAAAGTTTTTCCTTTAAATAATAATACGTCCCGGTCAGTGATTGATAACACTAACTTAATTTGGGAATCTAAGTCCCTTACGTATCTTGGAATTAAGGTTGCCAGAGAGGTCCCCACCATGTTTAAGTTAAACCTTACAGAACTGCTGAATACAATCAAGTTAGACCTAAACAGATGGGGAGAGCTTCATCTTTCCTTATGGGGAAGAATAAATATTGCAAAGATGAATATCTTGCCCCGAGTATTATACCCCCTTGGAATGTTGGGTCTGTTTATCCCTAAAAAATGGTTTGGTAAACTAAATCAAATGTTAACTGCCTTCCTTTGGAAGCGTAAGAGTGTTAGGCGCTCCTACCTGAAACTCTCTGCACCTAAGGAGCAAGATGGCTTAGCAGCTCCCTCCTTTTTCTCATACTATTGTGCCCATCATCTTAGCAGGATGTCATACTGGTCACGGAAGATATCGAGGGAGGAGCGACAAACATATGTGCCCTTGTGGTTAGATATTGAACAATTTCTAGCGGCTCAATATTGTTGCTCCCTGCCTGCCCTGCTATATGCTAGTCCTAAGGCAATTCCTAAACCTCTTCAGAAAATCCCGTTGGGTTGGTCCATTAGGGCTTTACATCAGTTGCAAACCCACCTATCCCATAACTGGCATGCTTTACTGGAGCAGCCTGTTGTGGGGAATCCCCATTTCCAGATTGGGCAGAAGCCCATCTCCTTGGCTTTTTGGCCTTCCTCAGCAACACAGGACTTAGGGATATATATTAGGAGGGTAAAATAATTCCTTTTTGCTCTTTTTAGATATAGGTTTAAGGTGCTGACAGCCTTTTTAAAGTATGAACAACTTAAGAGGGCCATCCTTGCCCATCTGGGTCGAGGAGAGATAAATCAGGGGTCTGCTGATGTTTTTAATAATTTTCTGAAAGCAGCTGAAGAACCCCATGCTGTGTCTGCAGTATATAAAGCAATCCAATCGGTTTACCCTGGGTTACCACAAGGAGTGTGTTATTGTTGGCTGCAGGTGTTTTCCCTTAATGCTGAGCCAAATTTCTGGATTAAGATTTGGCAGACCCTGTATAGATTTGTTAAGCAAGATAGACTGCGTTTGATGCATTTTAATATTATGCATAATTTATATTTCACGCCACTCAAATTATGCAGATTGGGAAGCAAACCCTCTCCTGATTGTCCTAGGTGTGTAAACCACACTGGGACACTATACCATACGTTGTGGACCTGTTCTTCGGTCCAGAAATTTTGGTGAACCATTAGGAAGACGCTTGACCCTCTGTTGGGCCTGGATTCCTATATTACCCCAGAGATTTGTTTGATATATTTATTTCCAGAGGGTATTCCCAATGTTAGAAAAGCACATTTGGCTTTGATCTCGGCAATAGCCAAGTTAATTATTCTGAGACATTGGACGGATGACTCAGCCCCTTCAGTCATAGAATGGCACAAAGAAATAATGTTTGCCCTTCGAATAGAGAAGCACATTTTAACCATGAACAACCGACCACAGGTTTACCAGACTAAGTGGGGCCTGTTAGATGCCTTACTCACTGTATGGAAGCTGTGATAGCTTTTAATATGGAGAATTTTCTGGGGGGGGGTTCTTTTTAACATAATTTGATGACTGAGCATGTGTAGGCTTGATGGGGGTGGGTTAGGGAGGAGGGTGGGCATTAGAAAGGTACATTAATTTACGGTTTTTCATGTGCTTTGTTGGAGAGGTAGTTATCTCTGTTTACCTATTTGTTACCCATGTTTGTATTGATGTTTATCAAATGTTAATAAAGTATATTGAATTACAAAGAATGCAGCTGCTAGGTTGCTGATCAGCCTTTCAATGTTGAGTCATACTTCCCCAGCACTGTATGAACTGCACTGGATGCCAGTTAGGGGGCGTGTCTCCTATACCGTTAGATTACTAACTTAAAAGACCCTACACTGGCTGAGTCCAGGTTACCTGAGTGATCTCCTGCCCTTACATGCCCGCATACCCCTCCACTGCACTGAGGAAGGCCTCCTGGTTTTTCCCAGGGGTACCCAGTTATATTCACCTACAGGAAAGGCACCAGTCAATACAGCATTAGTGCCTGTAGAGCTAACATGGACAGTGAGAGGGGATTTACAGCGCTTTCAATAAACACTCCCCTGGTCACTGTCCATAGTGCTTAAGGCACACAAGGGCTCCAGGATCCAGGAAGCTGGCTGATCTGCTCCCATGGTGTGGAGGGCAGGGGCATCGAGCAGCTCGGCCAGCGGCATTGGAGACCAGGGTGCTAATCATGGTCTCCAACTATTTTGTGCGCTCAGGACTTAGTTTTGTTACATGGGGCCATGGAACCAGTATCCCACGGCCCCACAAATTTTAACTTTCCCCGTGATACACTCCCTCCCAGAGTGAGAATCTTTCAGTCTGGGGGGGTTGCAGGGGGCAGAGCTGCCCGCATCAGGGGTGCTGAGGGGCACAGCACTCCACAAAAACAAAATTGGTGCCATTATTGCTACACGGTTCTTGATCACACTATTATTATTGGCACTATTCCAAACCAGTGCTAGTCCCAGGGCCAGGCTTAAAACATCGGGGACTGGACCTTCAAGGTCACAGGTCTGGTCCTTTGGAATTCTCACCCGAGGGCAGCTGCTCCAACTATCAGCCGATTTCCTTAATAACTACTGATGCTAGGATTACGGTCAAGATACTAGCACTTTGACTAGAGAAAGCATTACCATACATCATTCACCCATCGTAAGCTGGCTTCATGAAGGGATGATAAGGGGCAGACAATGTTAAGGTGCTAGCGACTATCTTCTCCATAGCACAGCGTTACAATGAGTCATCTTCATTGGTGGTCATTGATGCTGAGAAAGCCTTCAATCTGAAGGATGGGGACTGTCACATTGGCATTTTGGAATATGCCCATATTTTATCAACTGGGTTCAGCAATTATGCACAGCTCCCTTAGCAGTGGTACACACCAATGGGTTGATGTCAGCTATATTCCCGCTCCACTAAGTAACAAGGCTGGGGTGCCCACTCCACCCTTCTTGCTCGTCAAGGTAATGGAACTACTGGCAGAGGCAATTAGCAGGCATCCTCATATTCATGGTATACAGCTAGGTAACATTACATGTAAATCCCTGCTTTATGAAGATGATTTGCTCCTCTCCCTCTCTGAGGTGGAGCAATACCTAGTTGCTTCTCTTTCCCATCTCTCAAGTTTTGGGCGACTTTCAGGACTGCAGATCAACTGGGTGAAAACTGACATTCTGCCTGTAAAGGGATGTGCCAAGCAAATGGGACCAATAAGTCGCCACAGACTCAAGTGGTCATCTCAGGGCATCAGGTATTTGGGGATGATAATCACCTCAGAGGTAGAGGGGTGGATAACAGCAAGCCTCCAACCCCTGATCACATAGCTGCCTGGGGACTTGGACAAATGGCAGCAGCTACAACTTTCCCACCCTGGCAAAATTGTCATGCTGGAAATGATGGCACTCCCCTAAAATTAACTACTGCATGAGTAACCTGCCCATCTGAATTCCTGAGAAATGCTAGAACAAGCTGGACTGCCTGATTTCAAAGTTCTTGTACAGCCAACTTAGACCAAGGTTCAGCAGACAAACACTAAGGGTCCACCCCACCTATGGGGGCTGGAATGCTCATTAACCCAAGGTGTATCGTATTGCTAATGGAGTCAGGGGTGCCCTTCTATGGATTCTGGGGAAGGCTGACAACTTGGCAACCTCCTTTGGCTGCAGGTGGAGCATGAATTGTTAGTGGCTATACCACTGCAAGCACGACTTCTGGCCAACAACAGAGTCCTGAGGGACCTAGCACCCAAATTCATGTACACTTAGGACTCTATGAGAATAGTACAGAAGAAATCAAGATGGCAACTGCCATTGCATGGGCTGCATGAAAACTTATGGAAAAACCTTAGACTACAGATACAGGGCAAGAGTCTACATTGGCTTGGTTAAGAAAAAAAGGGGATATCAAAGCTGACACATATGATTACTCCCCGTACTAATATCTTGAAATCTTTCGGGTGCCTATAGAAGGAATTACACATACCAGCCCTGGACCACTGGAGGTACCTCCATATTTGACTTGCATTTAAGGCCTGACAGGGAGTGCAAATACATTCCAACCCACAGGGGTGGATTCATTCATAGATATGTGGATATCACCAGAGCAGATTAAGGGGGGACCAATTTATAAGCACATGCAACAATGGATAATCCCAACTGGGACCCTCACAGGGACAAATGAGAGGAAGAGTTATGACGGTGACCACAGGTCTCTCACTATACATGGAAAAGGTGTTACAGACTGGCACATCAAGCCACTGCTGACCGTTGCTGCCAGCTAATACAGAAAAAGTTACTAGGGTGCTGGCACTGGACTGCCGACTGAGTAGTTAAAATGGGCATTACCATTTCAAATAAATGCTGGAGATGTCTACAAACCATGGGGCACATAGGACACATTATCTGGTCCTGCCCAACTATGCTTGTCTTTTGGAGAGGGGTATGATGGAAAGCAGAGGAGGTAGCTGGGGCACTAATTTCCAACTCACCCATACTTTACTTACTTTTAGAAAATGGGCTAAGAAATATCGGGGCTCTGATTGGCTGATAGCTCTGCCAAGGTGGGCGTCTATCAGACAACAGAGCCCAGGTATTAAAAGTGCCAGTATCAACCAACCTGATGACCAATATCAGCGTGCCCAAGGAATGTTCGGTTTTAAATAGCCACCATGTTTTCTCTTCTTTAGTGAATGATCCCCCAAATATGGTCACGATCTGTTACATGTTCCCATTTTTACCGTGCCAGAGAAAAACAGTTCTTTTTTTTTAAATATCATTATGCTTTGGTAGCACAGATCATGCTTACCTCTGAGTTCAAACACAGCCAGCTCCAGATCGCCAACTCTACTATAAAACACTCTCCGATCATGGGTCCATCTTGTGGTACAACAGAAAAGCAAAAGCAAAACAAACAAAAAAACTTCTTACTGAAATCGTTGCTGACAACACTTTCGATGCCTTGCTCGCTATGCTGCTTTTTAAACCTCGGTGAACTGAAGTCGGTTAGCTGACGCCGTTCACATTCCATCCCAACTCAAACTGAAAACAGGAACAAAAGCCTTCTTTTAAACAGAAATGTACCTGGGACAGGACACGCACGCAAGCTAATTTTCTCCCCCCGCTTTTGTTTTGTTGGAACAATTTGGTAGGGGATCCATAGTCCATCGTTGCGAAGAGTCAGCGTGCCTGTAAGCGCACCTCTGACTGCAGCTTCAAAAAAAAAACAGTCCTCTGAGGTACAGTCGCGCTCCTGCTGCCATTCCATCAGGATTGTTGCCTTCCAGCTGCACTTCTCCACTCTGTTGCTTGCCTGTGAATGATGATCCAGTTTATCTTTTTTAAAATAAAGTAAAATGCATTATGTGTATTCCAGCAGTGAAAGTGCTGTTGGTGGTGGTGGTGGGGGGGGGGTCTTTTACTATGTATATTGCGGTCCGGTTGCCAGGAAGGATGACGGCAAACAAATTGTGTGTGTGTGTGTGTGTCTGTGTGTGTCAACCATTACAACCATCTCTAATGAAGGCAGAGGAACTATTTTATTACAAAACCACAGTTTTTACATTTTTAAAACAACGTTTGGGAAAAAAAGCATTTTTTTCAAACACCTATAATATAGTGGCCCATTTTCTAAGCGCAATAATACCCTCCAGGGTGGGCGGTATTGTGCTATACCGGACCTTCCAGGGGCTATAAGGCCCTCCGCCTGCGGCGTCGGGCCTCATTACGCCCCTGGGCGGTCCGGTATAGCACAATACCGCCCACCCTGTTGGGTATTATTGCTTACAGAGATACCTCCCCCTTGCAGGGACCACTGGTACAGTTGCATCCCTTGACCTACACTACGGCAATGGAAGCAAAGAGGTACTTATTGATGAAATGGAGGCAAACAACCCCCCCAACTATGATGGAATTGAAATGAGGGGTCACACGTACTGCTTCCTACTTAAGAGTGAGGGGCTACTTAATTAAATTTGACAATACTTGGTCTCCATGGTTCCTGAGTACAGGAATAAGATAGAGCGGGAATAGGATAGGTCCCAGGATCATGGGAAGGAGGGGGTGGACAGAGGAAGCCTGTGAGATCCACCTCAGGAAGGGCACTTCACTCCTAATGAAAGCTTTTCCCTCTCTACCCACGGCCTCTACCCCCTCCCCCTCCCCCCTTCTTTTCTCTGCACAGATATTTCACTTACTATACTTCCTTGAGACCATTGAAGCAGAAAAACACCGTGGAGGATATGCACAGCGACTACTCACTGATTCTCCCTCCATATTTTGCATAATTTTTTCAGAAGATGTGGATTGTGACAGTGAAATTTACTCACTTTCTCTTTCTGTTTTCTTTTCCTAACGAAGCAGCGACCAGTAAGCAGCATACAACAGTAACACACCAATGAATTTCCCAGTTAACATAATGTGTGGTTATGACTGTTACACTAGTACACACACGGTTAATGGTGTTCTCTTTTATTTATTTTTTTGTTAGCTTAAAGCTCAAGCATATTCTTCTGGTATTACTGTACATGAATCATCAGTTCATGGTTAGCTGCAAATAGTAGGCAAGAGTTGTTTTTGGTTTTTTTAGAAATTGTTTGACACTGTAATATGGGAATCATTAATCTTCAGTTAGTGGTTATGATACTGGTGATGAACTTTTGACTGTGTATTTTCATTCTTACAGTACCTAGTCCAAGACAGAATGTTCTTTCTGATGTTTATATAGCCTTCTTTGTCTTGTCCTAGCGTAGTACTTCAACGGAGCTTGACCCCAACCAGGATATTCTGCTCACAGATACATTGTCTCTGTACTGCTGCATTACATGAGAAAAGTTAAGAACAATAAGGATGCATATTTTATACAGAAAGAAAAACAATTGCTTGATTATTTATATTCCCCCGAACATGCACACATTCTTAACTAGTGGTGTGCAGCAGTCTGAGCATAACAGTTGAACAGCCCTGGTGCCGGATTTTCAAAGATCCCACAAATTGTTTTCACCTGGAGAAAAAAGCTTGCACAATGGGTCTTTGCTTGCAGAGCTGCAGGTTTTTCCACATGCACCATATTTTCTAATTGCAAGAGTCATTTTCCAACCGACACCATCACTTACAGAAGCTTGTGGCTGTTTTTTCGGTGCAGCTGCATCAGAATGCTATGCCTGGTAGCACCAGGTGCGACATTCCACAGCTGCGCCCACTGCCCGTGCATACCATGGGCCGAAACTAGAAATGTCCACCATTGCAGACATTTTTTCCATGCCGGCTGACTGCGACATGGGACTTAGTCCCAGGCCGGTTCTCAGCCCTTTGAAACTCCAACCTCTGATCTTTGGGCTATTTGGTTTGTGAGGAATATGAACATTCTCAGGACCCAAAACATTCTTTATACATGTGCCCACATGAGATTACACTGCACGGGCATGATTCATTAGTTAATGCATATACACTGGTGTGGGAAGTTCTTTTTTTCTTTAGAAATGCATACCAGGATAGCCTTATTTAGGTGGAACGACTGCTTTTTTTTAATTTTCTATTGATTTTTCCCCCCGAAAACAGGTGATAACAATTCCTTCTTTGGGTAATTCACATAGTGTACAACACAACAATCCTTTGATAGGGTAATTCACATAAAACACAACCCAGTAATCCCTTGTTAGGATAATTTACTTACTCCACAACACAGCTCTGCCATGTTCAGTTAAGTCACATAATATACAACCTGGCAATCCCTCGATAATAATCTGTATAATAGGTTAGAAAATGGGCTAAGAAATATCGGGGCTCTGATTGGCTGATAGCTCTGCCAAGGTGGGCGTCTATCAGACAACAGAGCCCAGGTATTAAAAGAGCCAGTATCAACCAACCTGATGACCAATATCAGCGTGCCCAAGGAATGTTCGGTTTTAAATAGCTGCCATGTTTTCTCTTCTTTAGTGAATGATCCCCCCCCCAAAAAAATATGGTCACGATCTGTTACATGTTCCCATTTTTTACCATGCCAGAGAAAAAGTTCTTTTTTTTTTTAAATATCATTATGCTTTCGGTAGCACAGATCATGTTTACCTCTGAGTTCAAACACAGCCAGCTCCAGATCGCCAACTCTACTATAAACACTCCCCCCCCCCCCCGATCATGGGTCCATCTTGTGGTACAACAGAAAAAGCAAAAGCAAAAAACAAACAAAAAAAAACTTCTTACTGAAATTGTTGCTGACAACACTTTCGATGTCTTGCTCGCTACGCTGCTTTTTAAACCTCGGTGAACTGAAGTTGGTTAGCTGACGCCGTTCACATTCCATCCCAACTCAAACTGAAAACAGGAACAAAAGCCTTCTTTTAAACAGAAATGTACCTGGGACAGGACACGCAGCGCAAGCTAATTTTCTCCCCCCGCTTTTGTTTTGTTGGAACAATTTGGTAGGGGATCCATAGTCCATCGTTGCGAAGAGTCAGCCTGCCCGCACGCGCACCTCTGACTGCAGCTTCAAAAAAAAACAGTCCTCTGAGGTACAGTCGCGCTCTGCTGCCATTCCATCAGGATTGTTGCCTTCCAGCTGCACTTCTCCACTCTGTTTGCCTGTGAATGATGATCCAGTTTATCTTTTAAAATAAAGTAAAATGCATTATGTGTATTCCAGCAGTGAAAGTGCTGTTGGTGGTGGTGGGGAGGGGTCTTTTACTATGTATATTGTGGTCCGGTTGCCAGGAAGGATGACGGCAAACAAATTGTGTGTGTGTGTGTGTGTGTGTGTGTGTGTGTGTCTGTGGTTTGGAGGAACAACAGAGACACTACGAAAGACAAGCAATTTAATTAATATGTGTGTGTGTGTGTGTGTCTGTGTGTGTCAACCATTACAACCATCTCTAATGAAGGCAGAGGAACTATTTTATTACAAAACCACAGTTTTTACATTTTTAAAACAACGTTTGGAAAAAAAAGCATTTTTCAAACACCTAATATAGTGGCCCATTTTCTAAGGCATATAATACCCTCCAGGGTGGGCGGTGTGTGCTATACGGACCTTCAGGGCTATAAGGCCCTCCGCCTGCGTGCGGGCCTCGTATGCCCTAGGCGGTCGATACAACACCGCCCACCCCTGTTGGGTATTATTACACATATACCATGGTATCCCTAAACTCAGTAACCTGATTCTCAGGATATCAACCCCACTGGCCCGAAATGCAGTCTGCTGAATCAATTAGATGCCTGAAAATATGATTTTGGGCATCTAGTTGTAAAATCATTTGGCATATAAGCCCTCCGAAACCCCCATGTGGGGTGCTTCACCCCCACACCCCCCATAACTAAAATATCTAACTCCGAGGGGGAGCGGACCTCAGAGTTAGAAATGAAACAGTTATGGGGGTATGAGCAGTAAAAAGACATCCTGCCCACAGCGCAGATCGAACCTGTGCCCACACAGCATGCCGGCCCAGCTGTTGTGGTGTGGTCCACAGCACCAGCAGGGCAGCTCGACCAACCCTTTGATTCTACGTCACCTTGAATCCCAGGGACAAGAGTAAGGTAGCAAGCCATCACATCTGTTACCTTACACCGTCAACATCCCTCGAGATTTCTTATGCCGGGATACTCACTGTCCAGATACTGAACCTGATGGACGATGCTGCCCAGGCAGGTCAGTGTCGGGATAGTGAGCCTCGGCATAGTATAAGGGTACTGCATAATATACTACACATAAATCTATCGACAGGGTAATTCACATACAATACACCACAGCAATCTCTTGATAGGGTAATTTACATAATATCAAACTCATCAAACCACTGATAGAGTAAATCACATAATATACAACACAGCCAATATCTTGATAGTGTAATTTACATAATATCGAACTCATCAATCTATTGATAGGGTAATTCACATAATATACAACACAGCAATCATTTGATAGGGTAATTTATGCAATATCAAACTCATCAATCCATTGATAGCATAATTCACATAATATACAACACATCAATCCATTGATAGGATAGCTCGCAGAATCTACAACACAGCAATCCCTTGATAGGGAATTTCACATAATACACAAAATATCAATCCCTTGATAGGATAATTCACTTAATATACCACACAGTAATCGTTTGTTAGGGTTATTCACATTTATTTATTTTATTTATTTGAAAACTGTAACTGGGAAAGGTGTACTAAGCCAAGGCTCATTTTGAGGTGCGACATGGGGAAAAGGGAAAGAGACTACTGTCATAAAGCATACACAGTAGTAATGACAGTACAAAAGTAAAGTGCAAACAGTATACAATTCGACATGGAAGAAGTGAAATAATAAAAGGTGCCAAAAGTTGGTCCTACGGACAACTTTGGTACACAATTAAAGTTACAAGAGCAGGCTGAAAAACAGACAGCACAGTGGTAGTTGGGAAAACAACTGATTAAGGCAGAGTTAGAACCCTGTACAACACGGATGGAAAGGGCTCCAACAGGAAGGGTCAGGCAGCAGGTTCCAGAGAGAGGGAAGGTGATAAGGGAAGGCTGACTGCCCAGCAAAAGAGTGCTGGTGATGTAGGGAGAAGTTACGAGGATCCCTGAAGTGGAAGGTGTATGAGGCAGCGGGAATGGGTGAGAGGAGTGAGGCTATAGTAGGTAACAGGATAGGGACCCAAACCAGTGTTTGGAGATGAAGGAGGTACAGTGGGACTGGCAACGTATACAACACCGCAATCCCTTGGTAGGATAATTCCCATCATATGCAACACATGTTAATTCACATAACTTACAACATAGCAATGCCTTGTTAGAATAGTTCACATAATACACAACACAGGCTAATTCACATAATATGTACAACACAGCAATTCCTTGGTAATGTAATTCACATAATGTGCAACACTTCAGTTCCTTGACTGAATAATTCAGATAATATGCAATACAGGGTAATTCACATGTAACCCCTTGGGGGCACTTCCCTTAGGGCTACTACCCCTGTCTGCCCCCTCTGAGGCAGGATAAGGGGCCCAAATCCGTGGACGGGTGCCTCCACCCAGAGGTCAGGGTTAGCCCAAGTAAGACTACCTTAGTTACAACCCTCTGGGCTACTGCAACCCCCCTTTTGTCCCACTAGTGTCTCCCACTGGGTACCAACAATTCTATTCACCAGTACACTTACCCCCCAGAAAATATAATCCAGCTCCCTTCGGGGAACCCCTGTAAAGTAAAACGCAATTATGTTGCAATCACCAAACAGCAGTTCACCATTAATGTACACGGTAGCCAAGATGTAACTGTACAAAAAATCTGATTTATTCAGGGGGAAACAACAAGGGCAGGGGGAATCAAGTTGGTTAGCTTATCACTATACTCATCTACCTAGGGCTCTGTGCACAGGCCTATCCCTATCGATTACTGTCCCAGGGTACCCAAGCCCTAGTGGCTAGTCCAAACCGTGGCAGCTGGTAGGGGCCCTTTCTCACAGAAGAAAGAAAAAGTTAGTTAAACAGTCAGCAGTACAGTAATTCCATTTGGTTCCAATGTGGCAATTCAACAGAGAACTACTCTGAATTAGTACTCACGATCTCTAGACAAGATAGGATCCTTAAACATCAACAGGGCTACTCCTGAGCTCCACGAGACTCCTCACACATTTATATGGCAAACTGCCAAAAGCAAAGTCCTTTAATGGCATCAGGATTTAACTTGAGCTCCTCACACATTTATATGGCAAACAGCGACAGCCAAAGTCCTTTAATGGCAGCAGGATTTAACTTAAGCTCCTCACACATTTATATAATGACCAGCAACAGGCAAAAGTCATTTAATTGCTGCAGGAGTTACTTGAGCTACTCACGCATTTATATGGTAAACAGCAATAGCAGAAGTCCTTTAATTGCAGCAGGAGTTACTATATATGGTAAACAGCTATAGAAGTCCTTTAATTGAACAGGAGTTACTTGAGCTACTCACACATTTATATGGCAAACAGCAATAGCAGAAGTCCTTTAATTGCAGCAGGGAGTTACTTGAGCTACTCACACATTTATATGGCAAACAGCAATAGCAGAAGGGTACCACACCAGGCAGCTGCTCCCAGGCTCTTCAGCTTTCACAGTCACTCCAGCTCTGCAATGGCAGCTTTTTACTTCTCCACGGACCGAGCGATTCAGCAATTTTCTCCAGCCCTCCACAGGTCGGGCCTGGTGGGTAGCTATACAGAGCACAGCCTCCTCTGACCGCCCTACGACGGATTTCAAAACGAACTCTCGCAGGAAAAACAGCTTAATTTAGGTTCCTTCACGCGCTTCCCCGCTACCCCCAGCGCAGAAGCACACAGCCCTCACCCTCACTAGCCAAACGAACGAATCTGTCTTCCACAGCTTGGGGCACTCCTTTTCACTCGGGCGCGACCCGATCCAATTGGCTGGTTGAGCCTGCCAGTCACTTCCCCCAGCTCTCAATGGTGCAGAAAAAGCGCCATAGCCCATAATACCTTTCTCAAAACAACAGCTCTTCCATTGGTCAGTCGACTCTGCAGGGTCCCAAGTACTGATTGGTCCAATTCTGCAGTTCTGGACCAAAATGGAGGAGGCAATCGTAACTCTCTGTGCTGCAAAGCAAAGCAGGTTAGAACAACTACATTATATTATTTTTACAGCTTATTTTAAGCAACCCCCTACATCCTTTATTAGGGCTCCCCCTACACTATTAGCGATGGCAAAATGGAGCACTCACTTGGCAGCCCGGGCGGGAGTTGAGCATGACAACACTCGAACCCCTTCCCATTTTAACCCATTCCGACTGAAAAAGGCAAATCTTAAAGGGACAATATACGGAGGCCTTAAAAAGCACTCCACGGACCCTCCTTTTAGCAGCTTTATGCCGATTACCAACCAGGCATAAGGCACATTAGGAACCCCCATTTGCAAGGGGGTTACACACATAACCCTTGATAGGATAATTCACACATAATATACAACACAGCAAATCCTATAGTGTAGTTCACATAATATGTTTTAAGGATCAAGGCAGTGCCACTGACTAAATGAAGTGCTCCTTTCCCCTACAAGTAAGACACTCATATTTAAGCAATATACCATGCGAGGGTGTGAGTGATACTAGGATTTACCCATGCCTGGTATGCTTTGGTCACGAGGCCATAGGATGAGTGAGTAAACCACACCAGGCGTGGGTAAATCCTCCCACACTCACGAGTTGCATATTGCAGTTATACAATGCCTGCTTCACTTTTTTATGGCAAAAAATAAAATAAATTTATTTTGCTACTTTAACTACTTTTTTACTAAATTTGTTGTTTTGCCTGGTAAAATAGTTCCCTGTTGCTAGGTAAAATCCTCCCCCCATGTGTTAAAACCGAGAGTGTCCGAGGTAGCTTTGCAGTAACAGAGAGTCAGTGAGGCTTCACTTTCATTTTGTTTTATTCCTTTTTTTTTATTTAAGCTGACAGCCTGAACTGGCCCGGTGGCACTGAGGGTTGAGATGCTGGACTCCAAACCTCACACTACACCGGAGACCTGGGTTTGGGATTGGATTTGGGCCACCGGGGGTTGGCATGAGAGGGAAGGGATCGAGCATCCGGAGGACTGCTCTCCCTTCCCTGGGGAGGGATTTGGGGTTGTGCTGCTCCATTGCGGTTCCTGGTGGCAGCCCAGAAGCAGCAATGGAACAATCGGAGTAAGCATATGCTAGGGGTGGAGCGGTGGCAGGCTTCGGTGCATCAGCACCATGGACACCATTGCACAGCCATGCTTCATAGGGGAAAACCTACAGAGGAAAACCCCGGAGACCAGGAAAGCAACGAGGATTCCAGGGGTTTTGCCCCTCATCCCCAACACCGGACTCTCTCCCAATGGCCCTGGATCCACCCACAGGACTGACCCTATAATAACAGAAAGAGCCACCAGGTAGAGAGGTGGGACCTCCCGGAGATTAGGGAGGGCAATCCAGGGGGCTGGGAAGTCCTGTGGCAGACTCAGGGGGAAGTCACAGTGGGCAATAGAGGGCAGACTGAGAGGGTACCTCCAAGAGATGCCCCAGTTAAAGGAGAAAGAGAGTTCACACACAAAAAAAAAACAACTGACGGCCTGAATTGCAGGACGGAGGAAGTATTGGGTCACGTCGGCTGATGTATTTTTTTTTTTTTCATTCTGGTTGTGACACAGGGCATTTGATCTGTATTTAAGCGGAGCATCTATATTTGGATATTTAGCTGTGATGTAACGATGGCCTGGGGACTTGGGAAATGAAGCTGATATCAGTAAGGAATTGGAAACAGCTCAGCGAGTTCACGAGGGAGTTGTCACGGATGAAAGACTGTTTCAGAAATAAAAGTTCTGTGGTTGGAAAACTTTGTTTGGAGACTGGTCTCCATTTTTAAAAGTCACACTGTTTTGGTGATGTTGTTTAGCAAGAGGGCAATATGACGAGTACTGTTTATTGTTTTGGGGGTCAGAGTGATTTCGTGAAGGTGTGTGGGGGGCTGGCTGGCTGGCACCTGTTCCCATGTGGTGATACTATGATTCACACATTGTAAATTGTGCCAGCCAGCCAATCAAGATGCCATATTTTTAGCCCATTATATAATCCATATTATACAATGGCAAGAAAGAATCATGGCTTCTGATTGGTCAGTTGGCCATCACAGCAGGGATGTTATCCTGGCATAACATTCCTGCTGTTCACAGGTCTATTGGCATCATGATTGCCATTATTGATCAGCCCTTTTTTTGCATCTCCTCTTAAGAAACAAAAATATTTTTCCACTCTAATAAAAACATTCTTTAAAATTATATTTTTTAATTTTATATATAACAATGAGCCATTGTATAATAGGAATAATGCCTTCCAGTTTGAGTGTTATGCTGGGATAACATCCCTTCTCGGGTGTTGGACGCCCTTGGCCGCTGGCCTCGGGCCCAACCACCTAAGGTGGAATGTCATCCCAGCATAACACCCACCCTGTCAGGCATTATTCCTTTAAAGACACACACAGTTGCCCTGGATACTGCCTAGTTTGGAGGAGTTTTTTTCACAATTGTTACCATTATTGCTCAGTCTTATTCATTTCTTTTTTTATTTCAAATACTAGGATGACACTTATGAGCACTGGCCCCTTTTCGAATGTTCTGCATCAAAGTTACAAATACAAATGCTTGAAATACAACAAAAACACAGAGCTAGTGCAAAGAAATACAATTAGTTACAGAAGTCTTACATGTGGTCAGTATACAAGTGCCACTGGCAGAGATTTAACAAGACAACATATCACCCAGGTGGAGTAAAATGTGCCAAAAGTTGATCACGGTAACTAACGCAGGTTATACAAGGAGACAGTTATGAGACATACCTTACTTAAAGAACGTAGTATTAACCAGTCAGGAAGTAGTGGGGAGTTAGCCCAGAGGGCCGTATTAAAATAACTGATGAGTATAGTGAACAAATAAATGGAGAGGGCAGGTTTGGCGAAGGTTAATAAAAAATATATATATATATATTATGAATAAGAAGAAGAAGAGAAGAAGTGTGGAAGTAAAAGGGTGAGAATAGAAATGGTGAGATGGAGTCTCAAGGCCAGAGCAGGTATTAAGGGTATGGGAAATGGAGGGGGAGGAAATGGAATATGAGAAGGACAGAACCAAAGTTAAGGGGCAACGAAGGAGTGCAGGGGGACAAAATAGCAGGTCAGAGGCAAGTAGATTAGAACACCCCATTCCTGAGCTTAGGTAGAGCAATCACAGCCCCCAAGTGCTAGTAGGTGTTCCCACAGTACGTGTTTGAAAGGACCAATTTTAGACTCAGACAGAAAGTCCCCACATATGGTATTTAACCATAGTGGGGCATGATATATAAGCAATCTTTACCCCTGCGTTTTCCCCCAGAAAGGGACTTTGAAGATCTGTATGTCTGATTCTCGGGTACAGTTAGAGTTAGTTGTATGGCAGAGAAGGTTTTGAATAGATGGAGGAATAAGCCCAGTGTGGTCTTTTTGGTAAACAAGCAGGTCTGATAATTCAGTCTCCCCATTAGGTTAAATCTGCCCACTTGTCTATACACTCCACAGGTGTGTAGGAGACATTGGGCTCCAATTATGAACCTGCAGGCCTTGCTTAATGGTATTGTGACCCTTTTGAGGTTTGTGTCTGATGCAGCCCCATATATAGTCAGCCCATAGTCAATTATGGGGATAATTGCACAACCCACAATGGTCTGCAATGCCACAGTTGGTAGACAGTGTTTATGTCTATGTATCAGGCCAGTTTTCATGTTGACAGCCTTAGAAACCTGTTCCACATGCTTAGCATATTGAAAGGGTGCTGTCAAGGATAACACCAAGGTACTTGAATGTGTAAACCTGTTCCAACATAGTGTTTTGGTTATTTAAAACTGAGAGTTGGCAAGTTCTGTTCTTACTGTGTGGGTCGGGAAAGGTCATATCTTTATTTTTTTTTTATAGTTCATGAGTAATTTTTGTGTTGCTTGCACGCTTGTGCAAGAAACACATTGCGTCACCTTCCTTCTCAAGCCAGTTGTGGAGGCGTGGCAGTGTTGTGTCGAATGGCAGCATTCTGTTCTGGGGTTGGTCTCTGCCGTGGCGAATAGAGGAGCATGCTGTTGAAGATGTTAGTTAATGAGCATGCCACTATGATCAAAGAATCTTGGCCGCTGCAATCAGGGAGCGCCCCGTCACTACGCAATCAGCTATTTTTGCTGTGGGGCATACCTGACTGTAGCAGCCAATTAAAAACTGCATTGTGTGGTGTCCCCATGGTGATGGCTTCTCCGTCGGCCTCTCACAGTCTCCACGAAGCCGACAGAAAGTCGTCACCTGCCGTTCAGTGTGCCTTCCTGCTGAAACATTTTAATAAATAAAATAAAAGCTGACAGGGGGTGCCCAATCCCTGTCTGCATGATCCCCTCCCCAGTTAATTTGCAGACAGGGTAACCCAATCCCCATCGGCATGATGCACCCCCCCATTTGTTGTGTGCCGAAGGGGGTGCTCAGTCCCCCCTTGGCTCATGCATCATCCCCCCAGCACACTGTATGACCAAAGGGGTGCCCAATCCCCATGGGCTCCACTTCCCCTTCCCCAACAAACATCCAGGTGGCACGCTGGGAGCCCATCCCTAGGGTGCCAATAGCCACGTGTTGTTTTTTCCTGTAAAAATAAAGAAAACGGTCATGCGCTGTCTGTGGCAATCCCTCGCCCAACCCACGCCCACCCTCTGAGCACCTGACCTCACCACACCCTCCTCACCCCATACTTACCTCCGGAGCCCGGCGTGATGATCTTCGGTGGACCAGGAACACGTCTGCACTCTTCAAAGCCGACCGCGAACTGAAGAAATGCCGGTAAACTGTATAATGACATACTGTAAATAGGGTTTTTTCAACTTAGGTGGATATCTTGGCCATTTTGGGGAATGTTTTCAGCAAATTTTCAATATGAGGTTCATGGGACCCCACCTCATGAACACAGTTACTGTCATTTTGTTATTCCGCCCCGAAAGGTGATTTTGCGGTCACTGCACGGAACCACCTTTCTGGACCAATTAATGAAATGACAGTGTCACAGTTCATGAGATAGGCCCTCAAAAATCCCATGTTGAAAATTTGGTGAAAAAATTCCCCAAAATTACTGTTTTATGAGCGTGTGTTGCGCAGTTCCTACGCACGCTCATAACTTTGAGAATTTTTAATATTTTCACTCCAGATTTTCAACATTGCCATTTTACCACACCTCCTCACAAACAGTATAGCTGTCATTTTTCACATCTCACCCAAAATGTGTTTTCGCACATGTAGCGCGCAAAGGCGTGGTCGGTGTGCGACGTTCAGGACAGATTAAGAAAATCACAGTGAACTGTTCATGAGCAGTGGTCTTAAAATGGCTATGTTGAAAAATTTGGTGACAAAAATCCATAAAATGACTGTTATGAGCGTGCATTGCGCAGTTTCCATGCACCCTCGTAACTTCACGCAATTGTAATATTTTCACTCCAGATTTTCAACATTGACATTTTTCCACACCTGCTTATGAACAGTACAGCTGTCATTTTTCACATCCTGGCTGAAATGTGTTTTCGCACTTCCGGCGCAGAATAGCGCGGTCAATGTGGGAAATCAGTGTTCGGGAAAGATTAAGAAAATCACAGTGATACTGTTCATGAGCAGAGGTCCCAAAATGCTTATATTGAAAATCTGGTGTAAAAAATCCACAAAATAATTAGAGGTGTGTGTTGCGCAGTTTCTACGCACGCTCGTGACTTCATCATTTTTTTAAATATTTTTACTCCAGATTTTCAACATTAACATTTTTTTACACCTCCTCATAAACAGTACAGCTGTCATTTTTCACATCTTGTTCAAAATGTGTTTTCGCACCTGTGGCACCAAATGGCACAGTCACTGTGCAAAATCACCTTTCAGCTAACGAACTGATAGTGTCACTGTTCATGCGGTGGGGTCACAAAAAGCCCATGTTGAAAACTTAGAGTAAAAATACCAAGAAACTCCCAGGGTGTTAGGGTTTTCGACCATAATGCCCTACCCTGTCAGGACTGACAGGCGTCAGGGGTGTGACTTAGGATTGTCGACAGTAATGCTCACACCATTCCACCCCCACCCTGCAACCAGTGACAGGCATCAAGGTGCGCCTTGGACTCTTTGGCCCCACAGTTCACCCCATTCTCCTGTACTGCACCCATTTCAGCATATTTCCTTATGGAATGAGGTGAGTGTAAAGCCTGAACACCCCAAGGCACACCTCGACACTTGTAAGTGTCTGCAGGGTAGGGTGAGGCGAAATGTTGTGACTGTTATGGGCGACGACCCAAAGGCACACCCCAATGCCTGTCCATCTCTGCAGGGTGGGGATGGAGTTGGCATCAGTTCAATACTTCACTGCCATTCCTATACTGCATCTGTCCAGCTCCTGCATTTCCACTGTTAATGACAGCAAGCAACCATTTGGCATTGACAAATGCTTGTGTTTATTTGCAAGGCAAGCAAACATACTGGTATCAGTCTGAACTGTGAGGTGGCTTCGGGACTGGGGGCCTTTCCCTCCTCCACCTATCAAAGCTTCAGAATACTGAATCTACTCCTTACTTCCATTCACTCTCTACCTTTCACTTCCTTTTTACATTGCTTGCACTTGCACAAGAAATGTTTTGCTACAGAGAACGGCATTGCAGAGGTGTGACACTGACTAGCCCAATGCAGGTCAAGCTGCATTGGGCTCATCCTTAACAGACCAATTATCATGCAAGCTAGGTATGACAATGGTTTGCAGTTTATGGGTGGAAACTTTGTGTACTTGAAACAAATGAAGCGCTTCAATGAGAGAACACTTATTCCGTTTCATATACATAAAGCCATCCCCCTCCTCTCCATCGCTCCATTTTCCTGGCTGTCTCTCCCTCCTCCCCTGCACACACGTTTGGTCTCATGTCTTCCCCATACCTCATTTCTCCCTTGTTGTCCATGTGACCCTCCTGTCTCCTCAAGTTTTGCATTCAAGGGCTGAAAAATCCCCAAGTCCAAGGTCCAGGATGCTCCAACAGCAAAGGAGGGTTTTCACTTTTTAGCCTATGTAAGTCCAATGGACTTACTGAGCAAAGTCACTTGTTTGAGTGCATGTGCGGCAGACTGTTCCCATTCATGCATAGATGTATATGAATCATGTAAAAAAGAAATCATGATTCATGTTCATGTTCATCTATGTGAGTAGGGGGTACTCTGCATGAAAAGAAGCCTGGCCAAGTTTTCTGAATGCAGGCATTTAAGTAACTTTACGTGCAGAGCTGACTGTGCTGTTTGAAAGGTGTTTTTTTTGCAGCAGCAAGCCGACAATTGGTTCAATGGCTTTGCAAATTTTTTTTCCCCTTGCAAAGCAGTGGCCAACTGTGATTGGTGCACTGTTCAGATATGCACCCATTACACCCTATCACCATTCTTTAGTTGTAGTGTGGGTGTGTACCTATTTGTTCTAGGTACGAGGGAACCAGCAGGCTGCACATGTGCTAGAGTGATTGTGGAGAGAAGAGAGGAATGTCCGACTCCAGACTACAAGACCACGCAAGGAACCACTGGACAAAAGAGATACCCTGGTCTGGCCATTCAGGCTGGTGTTGCAATGTTTCTCTGTGGTTCCTCTTCCTCCAACTTCCTGTTGAACCTTTCGTTGTTCCCTTTCCCTTCCCATTTGCAGGCTTTGCTGCTCTGCTCCTTGGCTTCACTATTCCTAGTTCCTTCCCACCAGTAAGTGCTACAATCCATTCCCAACTTGAGACCTCCACTCTCCAACCCATCCCCATCTGAACTCCCTTTAGTTCCCGGGCTGGCTGCTACGGCACCAGTGTAATGTGTAGTCTGCCCTGCACATTCTCTGGTAACGGTTATCCCTGGGCCCTGGCTGACTGAGCCCAGTCTCCCTCCCAATATCTTGCCGGCCGATTCCCCATCCTGGAGTTGTCCTCCTGTCCACGGCTGGCTGAGTGCCTGTCTGGCTTGGCCTGAGGAGTCGATCGAGTGATGCCTCTAGCCAAGACAGTCCCTACATCGTCCCTCCCTCTTCCCAAGCTGTAGCCACATGCTTTAGCCTCTCAGCCCAGTCAGACTCTGAGAGTTGCAGTCTCACACCATTTCTGATGTGGCCACTCACCCTGCCTCTGAGTCCCATCTCATGGCTGGAGGCCTGGCTTACCTGGGTAAGAATTACTGGGAAGGAACACTAGTCATCACAGTGATTGACTCGTCCCGTGGGTCTGTTCCTTCCTATTCTTTCTTTACTCCGCTTACTCCAGTCAGCTCCCATGCATGTTGGGGACTCGGTGAAGGTGGGATAAGGGATTAGTCTTCTTGGGGTGGGTCTGGAGTGGACATGGGAGTCTGGGAGGGACTGGTCACTGGCGGCGGGGGAAGGGGTCCTAAGCACTCAGTGCACTGCATCAGGAGCAACTTCAAAGTTCAGTAGACATGGATGTTGTCACTGTGTCCATACTCCACTCCCTTATCTACTCCATGAGACCACAACAATTACAGATTGTTGTTGTTGTAGATTGTTGTTGTGGTTGGTCAGTCCTCTGCCCAGTCCATTGCCCAATAAAGCTGCTCGGTCTCAGTTTTCAGTGTGTGTGTTGAGGGGGGGCACATAACTGAAGTGAAAGAAACATAGAAACATAGAATTTGACAGCAGATAAGGACCGCTTGGCCCACCCAGTCTGCCCATTTCCCTACCTAATGGATAAGCTGCAGATCCTAGTTAACCAGCAGCCTACTTCTTTCTACCCCCACCCCCTAGAATTGCCTTAAGGCTGTCCCATGCATGCTTGAATTCCACCACTGTTTTTGACTCCACAACCTCCTTCGGAAGGCCGTTCCATGCATCCACAACCCTCTCTGTGAAAAAATACTTCCTTAAATTACCTCTGAGCCACCCACCTCTATCTTCAAATTGTGCCCCCTTGTTCTTGCATACATCTTTTTTTGAAAGATGCTACCCTCTTGGACTTCTTTGATTCCTTGAGGTATTTGAAAGTTTCTATCATGTCCCCTCCTCCTTTCCTCGAGGCTATACATATTAAGCTCCTAAGTCTCTTCATATGTCTTCCGGTGCAGACCCTGCACCATTTTAGTTGCCCTCCTCTGGACAGCTTCCATTCTGTCTATGTCTTTGCAGAGACTGGGTCTCCAGAACTGCACGCAGTACTCCAGATGGGGTCTCACCAGCTGTCTGTACAGAGGGATAATTTGTTGATCATGTAAAACAAGCCTTGAAAATGCATTCTGAATCTGTAAACCATCATCAGTCTGTTAGTCAGTGTATATAACTATATCTCTTGATTAATTATGTTAATGCTTGCCTAATCAAAGGCAACAGGATGGAAATTTTGCTGCCAAGTGCCTTGATTTAGCAGTATTTAGGAATTAACAGTGGTGTGCTTAAAAAAGGGGGAGCCTAAGGCTTTTGAGTAAAAAAAATCTATTTACATGCTGAAGTATTGGAATGCACCCAGAGATCCTGTGTCTCTGCCTAGCAGCAGTGCAGCAGCTATCTTAATATAAAAAGGACTTCAACTAGCCCAGGGAGAGTAATACTAAGATTTCTGAAAAGTGAGGGTTCACTGGTGGGTGCTGGAAAGGACTGTGAAACTTAATTTAGAGCCAGGCAAAGTCTATTTTATATCCAGACGGTAAGTTGTGAATAATTTTGCTTGTAGAGGGGTCCCTGTTGCTTCCTAAAAGAAATGAAAAAAAAATGTCTTTGCTTAGGTAAAAATGCAGGTGAAACAAAATGTGAGTTACCAATGCCTGCCATGGACTTATGGACCAAAACTAACATAAGTCCTGGACTTACGGCCTCCCCCCAATTTTTTAAACCCCTGGCATTTCTTCAAGTCAGGTTCTAGTGACCATGCTAACGTGGCTGGCTAAACTGTGCTGCTATCAGCCTGACAAATTGCGGGAGGAACCAGAGAAGCTTTAACTTAAATGATGTACCACAAAGCTGCCTAGTGCTCCGTGGGACAAGCGTTGCTGTAGAAGTTGAAACCTGATATGCTCCCAGAGCCAGAGTGGATGGCCGACTCAGACTGTGCATGCATTTTGTGACTAGCAGAATACTCCGGTAGTGCTCCAAATATTCCCGTGGCTCTAAGAATACACTTTTTTTCCTAAAGCGAATCCATACAATTCTTCTTTTGAATGGATTTGATGAGGGGGAAGAGGGGAGGTTGGCACTGCAAGGGGACCTGGACACCCTGGAAAGCTGGGCTCACACATGGAAATTAAATTTCAATATCACCAAGTGCAAGGTATTACATCTTGGGCGGGGAAAACCTAAACACTGGTACACCCTGGGAGGGGAGGCACTGGAGGCCTCAATAGGGGAAAAAGACCAGGGGTCATGGTGGATGCATGTATGAATAACTCTGAGCAGTGCAGGAGAGCGACTAGCAAGGCAAACAGGATGTTGCGATGCATCTTAAGGAGGATCACCTCTTGGAGCCGGGAAGTGATTCTGCTGCTGTACAATGGACTGTTTAGACCACACCTTGAGTACTGTGTACAGTACTGGAAACCACACTTGAAGAGGGACATACAGCTCCTGGAGAGGGTACAGAGGAGGGCAACTAAGATGATATGAGGACTACGGGATTTGACATATGAGGACAGACTTGAGGATACATAGATACATAGATACATAGACAGTGTCGGCAGATAAGGGCCTATGGCCCACCCAGTCTGCCCATTTGAGCTTGTAAGTTCAGTTTATGTTTTCCTAGAAGTCTGTTGCCCCTTACCCCTGACCTCCAGAATTCCTTTATGTCTATCCCATGCATTCTTAAATCCGTGATTGTTTCAGCCCCCACCACTTCCTCTGGCAGGGTGTTCCACTTGTCCACCACCTGTTCTGTGAAGAAATTCTTCCTCACATTTCCTCTGAATCGTCCTCCCTCCAACTTCATCCCATGCCCTCTAGTCCTGGAACATCTTTATCACTTTAAAATAGTGTATTCCTGCACCCTGTTCCTCCCTGTAAGATACTTGTATGTCTCTGTCATATCCCCTCTCTCCCTCCTCTCCTCCAGGGAGTACATGTTCAGTTCCTTCAACCTGTCCCCATAGGACTTGTGATGCAATCCATGTGCCATCTTTGTTGCCCTCCTCTGAACCTTCTCTACCCTGTCTATATCTTTACGTAGGTAAGGTCTCCAGAACTGTACCTGTACTCCAGGTGGGCCTCACTAGTGTCTTGTATAGTGGAATTATGACCTCCTTTTCCTGCTGGTGATGCCCCTGCCTATGCATCCCAGCATCCTATTTGCTTTACCTGCTGCCTTGTCACTGTTTCCCTACCTTGAGGTCATCAGAGATGATAACCCCAAGATCCCTTTCCTGCTTGGTGCATGCTATATCCTCACCCCCCCAACTGATATATTGTGCCAGGGTTTTTGTGCCCCATATACATTATCTTGCACTTCTTTGCATTGAATTTCAGTTGCCAAACCCCTGACCATTCTTAAAGTTTCTGCAGTTCCCTTCTCAGTCTGTCTAGACCATCTGGTGTGTCTACTCTGTTACAGAGCTTTATGTCATCAGTGAACAGTGAAATTCTGCCTTCTAGGTCCTGCGCAATGTCACTGATGAAGATGTTAAGTAGGACCAGTCCCAGCACTGATCCCTGTGGTACCCCACTGGTCACTCTTCTCTCTGTGGAGTGACAGCCATTTACCACCACCTTCTGTGTCCTGCCACCCAGCCAGTTACCTACCCACCACACTACTGTTCTGCCCACACCCATATTCCCCAGTTTGTGTAATAGTCTTCTATGTGCCACAGTATCAAAGGCTGAAGTCCAGATAGGCCATGTCCACTGCCCTCCCCTGATCCACCTCCCTAGTGACCCAGTCAAAAAATTCAACGAGGTTGGTCTGACATGACCTCCCCCTGGTGAAACCATGCTGCCTTGGGTCCTGTAGTCCATTGACAACCAGATGTTCCACCAATCTCTCCTTCAGTAGTGCTTCCATGATCTTCCCCACTACTGAGTTGAGGCTGACTGGTCTATAGTTCCCCGCTTCCTCTTTGTTCCCACTTTTGTATAAGGGAACTACATCTGCTATCCTCCAGTCTTTGGGTACCTCCCCTGTTTCCAGTGATCGGCTAAACAGGATAGCCAGAGGTTGCCACCACCTCTCTTAGTTCTTTAAGGACCCTGGGGTGCACCCCATCTGGCCCCATTGCTTTATCAGCTCTTATTACTTCCAGTTCCTTCAGGACCCTTTCTCATGTAAAGGGACTTGTGTCCATTTCTGCACCATTCTCACCCTTGTACTCCCTTCAGACCCATTACCCTCCTCAGTAAAGACTGAGCAGAAATACCTGTTCAATATATCAGCTTTACTGTTGTCATCCTCCAAGCGCCCCATCCTCCCCTTCAGTCTCACTATCCCTCCCTTTGCTTTCTTTTTCACTTATGTACCTGTAAAAGTTTGTCCCTCTACACACTGATTTTGCAATGTGTTCTTCTGTCTGAGCTTTGGCTTCCTTACTGACCTCCCTGCCTCCCTTTGCTCTCCTGGTACTTCTCCCTATCCCTTCTGCCTGTATCTTTTGTATTGCCTGAATGCAATCTTTTTAGCTTTCACTTTCTTTGCTACCTCTTTGGAAAACCATAATGGTCTCCTCTTCCTTTTCCTCTTGCTGACCTGCTTAATGCATAATTCTGTTTCTCTTGTAATCCCATTTTAAATACTGCCCACTGTTCCTCAACCCCGATTCCTGCCCCATTCCCCTTATTGCCTCTTTCAAGTATCTCCCCATTTTCCCAAAGTCTGCCTCCCTAAAATCCAGGATACATGTTTTTGTGTGGTTTGGTTCTGCTCTTTCTGTGATTTCAAACCACAATGACTGGTGGTCACTGTTCCCCAGGTGCTCCCCCACTGTTACCCCATCACACTGTCCCTGTTTGTGAATACAAGGTCCAGTACTGCCTTCTGCCGAGTTGGTTCCATGACCAGTTGCTTGAGGAAGGCACCCTGAAGGGAGTCCAGGATAAATCTGCTCCTAGTTGATGCTGCTGCTGGCATGCTCCAGTCCATGTCTGGAATATTGAAGTCTCCAACCAGTACGACCTCACCCTTGTCTGTCATCCTTTGCATGGCTAGCATCAGCTCTCTATCTGTTTCTTCCTCCTGGGCTGGTGGTCTATAGACCACACCTGTGCGGATGGCTGGCCCCATTTTCCTTTCCAGCTTAACCCAGTATCTCTCCCCCAATTTGTTCCTCCTGGATCTCTGTGGCCCTTATGTCATTTTTCACAAACAGTGCCACTCCTCCTCCCTTCCTGCCTGCCCTGTCTCTTCTGAATATTTTGCAGCCAGGTATAGCCATCTCCCAGTCATGGTTATCATTACACCAGGTTTCAGTGATGGTCACAATGTCCAGGTCTGACAGCACCATGACAGCCTCCAGATCTTCCATCTTGTTGCTAAGGCTCCTGGCATTTGCACACATGGCTTTCCATGATTTGACCTCCCTAGACTGTTTTGCTGTTCTACTCCAGCCCCTTCCCTAGTTGTCCTTTATCCCTAGTTCTCCTTGCTGTCTGCCCTTCTGCTGAATGTTGCCCCTTTTCTGCCTATCCACCTCTTGGGCGCTAATCTCCATCTTTTGCACACTGCTTTGTAGAGATAGCCACTCCTCTGGTTCACTGGTTCCACTACTAGCTGTGGGGGGTGAGCAAGTAGGTACCCTCCTTGCTGGCCTGCCACCCCCCCTTTGCTAGTTTAAATGCTTGTCAATGTAGCATTTAAACTTATCATTGAGTGCTTGGATTCCCCTTCAGGATGGATGCAGGCCGTCAGGCTTGAACAAACCTCCATCCCTCAGGTGGGTCCCCAGTCACCAATGTATCCAAACCCTTCCTCACAGCACCAGTTCTTCAACCATGAGTTAAAGTTCCTTGTGCATGTACCCCTATGCTCTCCCTTGCCTCTCACAGGTAGTACTTCTGAGAAAGTGACAGAAGTACTATAGCTATTTGCTTGAGACCCCTCCCCAATTTCCTAAACTCTTCCTGAACTTCCTTTGGCTCCCCATTTGCAAGGTCATTAGTACCTAGGTGGATAATGACATCCAGCTCACCCTCCCGTCTTGCCTTCCCAGTGATCCCCAGGATCTTCCTTCCATCTCTCCATGCCATGGCACCTGGTAGGCACCTCACTTCCCTGTCCTCCCCTCCTGTGTTCCTAGCTGGATCCCTCTTATGATGGAGTCCCCACCAGGTTGCTTCCTCCTCCTCTGGGGTCCACTGCTTTCCCAGCTGAGGTCACCTCCTTGGCTAACCTCCAATCCTTTCCTTCCACTTCTCTGGGTACCTCTATTTGGTTGTCCCATTTGCCAGTGTGGCATATGAGTTCTTGAGTGGAATAGGATCTGGGATGTGCCTCTGCCTGACCGCTCTAACCCCTGAGCCACTGTCATCCAAGTGCTCCTCGTTCTCGGCATCCTTTGAGGCAGTTGCATTGGACTGGGTGGTCTCTGGATAGGGGTGATGGTACCCCTGACCAGTTTACTTCTGTTCTGAGTCTGGCTACCTCATCCCGCAGTCCACAGAGATGCATGCAGATAGGGCAGCACCTCAGTGTCAAGAAGGTCTGCCTGAATATGGCTGCCCCACAGCCACTGCATTGCACCACTCCCCACATTATACTGCAATTATACTGCTATTCCACTACTTGTCTGCTACTGAAGCTCTCCTAGTTCCCTTTTTATTAATTTACTGTCCTAAAAATCCTGCCACTGATCCTCAGATACTTTTCTTCTTTAAAAAAAAAAGAAAACAAACCAAGAAATAAATAAATGAATCAAAACACTTGTCATGCTGAGGGTGGGCTTCTTCCCCCGTATGCCCCTCCTACTCCACACCCCTTACTATACCCTGTGTTTAGCTCCTGTCAATCAGATTTAACAGGGCATATAATTAAGAGTTAGAAAGGGGGTGAAAATTTGCAACAATAAAGACAGCAAAGAAACATCCACCACTATGTTTTAAATTTTCAACAGCCCAAAAACCATTCTAAGTAAAGACAACAAAGAAAGTACAGTGTCACTAAATGCCCACAATCTAAGTTTAAAAGAAAAATAGCAATTACCAGTTACTGTAAAGCATTGAATTGAATATGCTTCCTCCCCCTTCTGCCTGTTATAATTGGAAGAGAGGAGAGATGGGGGGACATGATTGAGGTCTTCAAGTACCTCAAGGGAATAAATAGGGTAAACATGGAGGGGATCTTTAGTCTAAAGCAGGAAGGTATCACCAGATGGCATGGTTTGAAGTTGGAAGGTGGAAGGGTGGGGGGGGAAAGAGGAGGAGGAGGTTTTTCACTGAGAGGGTGGTGGGCCCTTGGAATGCGCTGCCTGGCAAGCTGATTCAGAGATCCACAGTTGAGGGCTTCAAGAGAGGTTGGGACAGACACAGAAAGCGGATGTATCAGATAATGGTCTGGCCCAGGGTGGTGGAGATGGATGATAGGGGTTTCTGGAACACAAGGGCGGAGGGCCTCAGCACCCAACTAGGGATCTGAGGCTCGAGCAGACTCGCTATACCATAAGGCCTAATCTGCTGGCAGTTAGTATGTTAGTATGACCATGTGGCAGCACCTGACAGTGTGATAATGCAGACCTCCATGCAACCAGAGCACAGTTAACAACTTCTGTGTACACACTCAGCCACCCCACAGACCACCGGGCACCAAGCCCACAGTGAAATCAGTACTGTCCTGCACAGTTTGTAGCTTCTGAGGCCTCAGTCCATGCTGTGTGCAGTCAGATTGCATTTTCAGACTGCAGTCCAGCAGCACAGACAGATTATGTCCCCAAGTTGGTGAAGTGCAATGGGGACAAGCCGGGTGAAGTGATCCCACTGTGTAGTCTGACGCAGAGAGACAGAGCGACCAGGACAGAGAGAATGTCAGGCAATGGTACAGCAATCTTGTGTTTGTGTAACAAGTTGTGACTAGGGGACACAGAAACACCACACAGTGCAAGACAGCGAGATGCACATGGCAGCTGTGTAGCCTGTGAGCTCGGAGACAGAGCGTCTGTGTGTGTTCTGCCTGCCACTGCCCTGTCCAGTTTGCAGATAATCAGCAGTCCGAATGGGCAAAGAGGTAGTTGAGAGCGACAGGGGCCATGCGGTCTGGCGTGTGAGACAGAGAGAGAGAGACACACAGACAGTGGGAGAGAGTAGGTACCAAAGTTGCAGCAATGTGCTGCGTCTCTCTCTGTCTGTCTATGTCTTTGTCCACAGAAACAGTGGAAGCAATGATCAGCAGTATAGAGCCCTCTGACAGGCTGTAATACAGGAGAGCAGAGGAGACAGCAAGCATGACAGTGGCCACCCAGAGTTCCCTTTCCTGCCACCCCCCCAACTGTGGCTGCCCCTTTGCCCGTTCCCCACCCTCAATGCACAGACAATAGAGAGAGTGAGAGACAGCATCATCACTCTTCTACACCTGCACCATGGCTGAAATGTCCTATGAGACAGCAAGAGAGAAAACATTGGGATTTGTTGTCTGTGGCCTCCCCTTGCTCCCTGGTACAGAACAGTGCTACAGTTTGTGTGCAGGAGAGACCTGTGTATTTGCTATGTGTGTCTCTTTCTCTGTCTGTCAGTTTCTTTTTCTTTGGGAACCTCTGTACTGCTTTCCCAACTCCCATACAACAAGTTCTCTGGGTCCCATTCTGCCAACCCCTCCCCCCGCAATCCCAGTGAGAGAGAATGAGAGAGCGCAACTGAGTTGTTCCCCGACGTTCGAATGGAGCTCGGTGCTTAGACAGAGAGAGACAGACAGAGCGACAGAGAGAAAGCAAGACAGGGAGAGTAACAGTGAGAGAGAGAGAGAGACAGAGACACTGGGGGAGCAGTATTGAAGAGACAATGTGTACTGTGTCCTCTCTCTGTGTGTCTGTAGATAGTAATGTGTTAGGGAGGACATAGTGAGGAACAGCACATGCAAGTGGCATATGCTTGTATGTCTCTGTCTGTAATTCATAAGAGAAAGAGACACAGACATAGAAACATAGAAATTATCAGCAGATAAGAACTGCCTGTCCCATCTAGTCTGCCCATAAGCCCTTGTACTGGAGTACTGCTTCTGACCTACTTGCTGCTGTACCTCTATGGTTTACCTATACTTGTCCCAGTCATGCTTGAATCCATCCACAGTACTTGCTCCCACCACCTCCTGAGGCAGACCATTCCACACATCCACCACCCTCTCTGTGAAGAAGAACTTCCTCACATTCCCTCTTAACCTCCCACCTTCCAATTTCATGTCATGCCCCCTCGTTCTTGTGCTCCTCCTGTATTGAAAAATGTCTCCCCCTGCACCTTGTTTATGTCCTTAAGGTACTTGAATGTTTCTATCATATCCCATCTTTCCCTCCTCTCTTCCAGTAAGTACATATTGAGGTCCCTTAATTTCTCCTCATAAGTCTTGTGTTACGAGCTCTGTACCATCTTATTCGCCCTTCTCTGGACCATCTCCAGCCTGTTAATATCCTTATGACGTTGCGACCTCCAAAACAGCACACAGTACTCCATGTGAGGCCTGACCATGGTTTTATATAATGGCATCACTACCTCCCTCCTTATGCTGGTGATACCCCTGCCTATGTACCCCAGTATGTCACTGGCCCTACCAACTGCCTTAGCACTTTGACATTTTCAGGTCATCTGAAATAAGAACCCCCAGGTTTCTTTCCTTTTTTGTAACTGTCAGCAACTCCCCCCTCCACCCTGTAGCTTTACCCAGGTTTTTTGTGTCCCAGGTGCATAATTTTGCACTTTTTTATATTAAACTTCAGTTGCCAGTTCTCAGACCATTTTTCAAGTTTCCCCAGGTCCCTCCTCATTTTCTCCACCCTCTGGGGTATCCACTGTGTTACAGATCTTGGTGTCATCTGCAAACAGGCAGACCTTTCCCTTCAGCTCTTCTGCAATGTCACTAATGAAGACATTGAACAGGACTGGCCCCAGGACCGATTCCTGCGGCACCCTACTGGTCACCACTCTTCCCAGACTGCACCCCATTTACCACCACTCTCTGCCTCCTGTCTGTTAGCCAGTTTCTAACCCAGTTTACCACCCTTTCCCCCATGCCCAGCCTACCCAGCTAGTTTATCAGCCTCCTTTGTGGGACGGTGTCAAAGGCTTTGCTGAAATCAAGGTAAGCGTTTTCCACTGACCCACCCTGATTTACTTCCTTTGTCACCCAGTCAAAAAAATCAACCAGATTTGTCTGACATGACCTCCACACTGTGAATCCGTGTTGCCTATGATCCTGAGCTCCAATGGCTTCAAGATGCACCACTATCCTTTCTTTAAGCAATGTCTCCATGATCTACCCCACTACTGAGGCAAGGCTGACCAGCCTACAGTTCCCCGCCTCCTCCCTGTTGCCGGATTTGTGTAGAGGGATCACATGTTCCCTCCTCCAATTCTCTGGTACCACCCCTGTGTTGAATGACTCAGTGAACATGGCTGCCAGTGGTACTCCTATCTCCCTTCACAGTTCTCTTAATATCCTTGGGTGTATGCCATCTGGTCCCATCGCTTTGTCCACCTTCAGTTTAGTCAGCTCCTGCAGGACTCTTTTGCCTGTGAATAGACTATTGTCCACATCTTCACCCCCTTGGCAACTGCTGTACTGCTGTGGCCCTTGTCCCTCCCTGTCTTCTATGAATACTGAACAGAAAGACACAGTGGATGTCTTGGAGGGGGGGCACATGACAGTTCTTAGGCACGGTACTATCACTTCCAAATACCTAAACAGCACATATAAGCAAGCAACATTTGGCATTGACAAATGCTTGTTGCTTCAGGAACCATTCTTCAACACTGGAGAAGTTGAGCTATAGTTGTTTCTGTAGGGCCACCAGGTCAGTGTTGCAGGTGAAGATTACTGCATCATCCGAATATAGCAAGACTCTATCTGGGCAGACTAGGGGTATACAATTGAGAAAAACACTGAAAAGTAGCAGGCCAAGGATTGAGCCTTGCCGGACACCAGTTATAACTTTACAATAGTCTGAGAGTGTCCTATTGATTTTGACCTGCTGCACGTGGTTCATGAGGTAACTCTGGAACCAGTCAACTGTATTATTGGAGAGGCCAGCTAGGGACAATTGTTCTAAAAGTAGAGACTTGGTCAGGTCAATAAAAGCAGCCCCTGCTATTTGACTCTGATCAATAGTCTTGTGGATAAAGCTAGTGAATTCAATGAGCACAGTGGTGGTGCTGTGCCCTTCATGGAACTCGTACTGTTGGGGACACTGTGTCTCGCATTTTTCAAGGTATTCTACAAGTTGGTCCGAGACTATTCATTCTAGAGCCTTGGATAGAGGGGGAAGAATGGAGATAGGACAGTAGTTTGTATGCAAAGTTCTGTCCCAATTTTTATGAACAGAAGTGACTAGTGCACATTTCCACTATTGTGGGAATTCGGCAAGATGTAACGGAAGGTTCAGGATGTGAGTCAGTGGGGCTAGAATGACATCAAGGGTGAGGGCAATAAATTTAAGGTCAAGCTTGCCGCCACTAGTACTGGATTTCCCTAGGGACTTCAAGAGGTACTTTTGGCTTCATTCCTGGAAATAGCTCTGAAGTAAAAATGAGGGGGGATCTCGGATGTGGATTTTCCACAGTAATGTTGAAACAAGGTCTTGTGTCCTTCTTAAGGAAGTCAGATGGTAGCACACTGCTGAGGTCAGTGAAAGCCTTATTAAAAGTATCAGCAATAACTTTTGGGCCAAAAATAATTTTTGGGTCTTGGGTAATTGTCCCGTTTAAATCAATCATAGCTGGTGAGGCTTTGTCATTTTTTCCTAAAAGTTCTTTTAGAGTGCCCCAACATTTTCTCCCATCACCCCAAGAGTTGGTCAGCTGTTCTTTGAAATGGTTACTTTTTGCCAAATGGGTGGCTCGATTACTGCCATTTCTGGCTTGTTTATATTGTTGTACATCAGCCTGCTTCCCAGTAGCCTTTGCCTTATATCAGAGTTTGTCCCTTTCACCCAGCAGTTTAAGGAAGGAAAGATTTATCCAGGGATTACAGACCCCCTTGATCTTTCATTTCCTAACGGGTGCATGTACTGTATATCACAGGCCCTATAAACACCTCAGTAAAGTTGTCCAAGGCTTGGTCTACATTGTCAGAGTTATAGATAGTGCACCAGTCTTGTTCCCAAAGGTACAATTTTAATGGTTCAGGATGGCCTTTTTTTAATAATCTCCCAGTTATAGTTTTGGCAGGGAGTTTAGCGAATTTGTAGGTCCAGTGGCAGATAATGGGTGAATGGTCACTAAGAGTGTTCAGAAGTACCACGGTTTTCTGATGGTACCATGGTTTTCCTATGGTTGTCTTGATCAACAAATATAGAATTATGTATGGGCAACTATATGATATGAGGATTTTACACACCTGAGGTGTGTTGCTATGTACTGTAAATCATGAGAATGAAAATCACACACAACCTTGGACAATTGCATGAACTGGTTTTATGAGAAGGGGAATGTTGGCCAGGACAATGGGGTCAGGTAGTGATCAATGTGCTGGAAGCCCCACATCTTATTTCTCACAGTAATATGCTCATATTTCTCTCTTTCTGTCTTCCACCTTCATTGACTATAGCAGTACCTTGCAAGAGTGGCCTTCTCAGTCCCCCTCTGGTATTCATTCTTCACTATTCTTCCTTACACCAAAAACTGGTGAGCTCATCACCCTTCTGCATCATGAATGCAAGTAGTACAGTCCCTGTTTTATTTTTGACATATCAAATATAAACATGTCTTTCCAGTAAGTCAGGCTCATAGCAGCAGGGAACAAGGGGGGTGACAGGCTTTCCTATCCTTAAAAGATCTAGGTTACCTTTGATTAGGCACTATTAAATAATGGGTGTGCACATCATTATGCACGTCATATAATAGCGCCTAATCATTGGTGGCTTAGATCTTATGTGGGGAGGAAAGCCTATTTTTTCCACTTGTGCCATGCTGCTACCTGTATCAGCCTGGCTTACCAGAAGATCATGTTTATTATTAATATGTAAATATAACACGGGAGACTGTACTAAACACATTCATGAAGCAGAAGGGTAGTGAGCTCACCAGTTTTTGGTGTAGGAAGCAGGTGAGAAGAATGAATGCCAGAGAGGTACTGAAGAGGCCATTCCAGTAGGGTACAGCTATATTCAGGTTAGCTGAAGACATGAAGGAGGATGCTGAGCAGATCACTGTGAGATCTGAAATGTGGGGCTGCCAGCATTGTGATCACTACCTGACTGTGGATGAGAGTAGCCAGCGATGACAAATACTCAGAGTGGCAGGGCTGCACCTAAACTGTTACTTGAATTCAGTGTAGGGAGATTATCCTCATGTGGTGGGGGGGATGTTGATGTTTGTTAGGACAGTATTGACGGAGTTGCGTATAGCTCATTCAAGATTTGGAAGGGTGTTAGCCAGTCAACTCGCATTGTGGAGTAGAGTACAAAAAAGTTCTGGAGAAGAATTGCTGGGAACTGTCCTTTGAGGTTCTGCAGATCACAGGTAAAGGAGTAGACTGACACTGGCAGTCAGTTGGATTCGCTCAAGGTATGAATATGCCTCTCCTGCCAATAATATTGTTATCCATTGTAAGTGCAGCCCTCATGAGGGCATTAACAGCAGTTTTTTTTTCTGGTGGGTCATGATGCTTATTGTTTGGCCCTCCAGGAAGACCTAGTTGTTGGTTAATGAGATGAGGAAAAAAAGACAACAGGGAACTATACATACTACCTTCACTGTGTAGAAGGGTGGTGATCCACTCAACGTTTACTGTGGGAGCAGAAGTCAAACACTGAGAATGTGGAACGGAGAGTGATTTGGGAGGCATTTTAACAGTGCCAGCTGATGATGCATATCAGTATAGGTGTGCACAACTCTGTGAGGCACAAGATTACAATCTGAGGTGTGATAATTCTCTTCATGAGACCGAAAGCTCATATGCAGCCCCAGGCAGTACTAAGGACAGGGTATGGATGGTGGGGTGTTCAACAGAAGGCAGGCTAGGTGTAGGGGGTTCACATGGTAAAAGAAAGCCTTATTTGTGGATTAACAAGAAAGCATGAGCTTTGGAACTGAACAAGACTGGTACTTTGCTGAGTGACCCAGAGCAAGTCACTAAACTTCCTTGTGCTCCCAGGCCACACCTGTAAACAAGCTTTCAGCTTAGTGTGTCTCTCCTGGTTAACAAAAACAACATTCAGTGCATTATATAACCACTAGACCATCAGGTAATTGAAGTGTTGTACTGTAATGCAGTTTGCCAAAGAAAAATTCAGCTGGATTGCAAAACATTTTCTGCAAGTTAAAGTAAACAAAATGAACAAAATCATAGCCTAACATTTGTAATGATAAAAATAATCCATGAGTTAATACATGGTGTTGATCATTCTGGTACAACAATTCAAAATAAAGAGGGAAAGAAGGACTAGCTAGCACTATAGAAATAAAAGACAAAGAACCTCTGTGCACAAACACTGAGGCAACGGTTACCCCAAAGGGCATTTGGCTGGGAAGCCAAGTTTCAAGAAAATTCAAAATCACACATGCCCACACAATGCAAAGCATCATTGGCTGCATATGCAAATCACCACAGAATGTTATGCTGGTTCAACTTTAAGCAGAATTGCATGGTGCCAAAAGGCCTCTCACACAGTTTGCAAAGGGTGCTAACAGATGACATAGACACGTGTTTCATCCTACCAGGACTCATCAGTATGCCTTGTCTGTTTGACACCCCAGTGGACTGAACCAGCTACCCTAAGACAGTGTGTCTTGGTTATGTTGTGGTGAACCCATTAAAATAAAAAACTATTTAAAAGACAAAGAACCTCTGTACACAAACACTGAACTGATGCGTCCTGGTAGGACGAAACACGTGTCAATGTCATCTGTTAGCACTCTTTGCAAACTGTGTAAGAGGCCTTTCAGCACTATGCAATTCTGCTTAAAGTTGAACCAGCATAACATTCTGTGGTGATTTGCATATACAGCCCATGATGCTTTGCATTGTGTGGGCATGTGTGATTTTGTATTTTCTTGAAACTTGGCTTCCCTGCCAAATGCCCTTTGGGGTAACCGTTGCCTCAGTGTTTGTGCCCAGAGGTTCCTTGTCTTTTAAATAGTTTTTTATTTTAATGGGTTCACCACAACATAACCAAGACACACTGTCTTAGGGTAGCTGTTTCAGTCCACTGGGGTGTCAAACAGACGAGGCATACTGATGAGTCCTGGTAGGACGAAACACATGTCTATGTCATCTGTTAGTACCCTTTGCAAACTGTGTGAGACGCCTTTTGGCACCATGCAATTCTGCTTAAAGTTGAACCAGCATAACATTCTGTGGTGATTTGCATATGCAGCCCATGATTCTTTGCATTGTGTGGGCATGTGTGATTTTGTATTTACTATAGAAATATATGTGGATCTCTGTTTCTGGCTCCTATGATGTCATCATGACTCATCACTTAACACACATGGCAGACATCTTAGGGAGAAACCAAGGCTGTTTTTTTGAAAGTGAAAGGTGATGTTTGCATTTTTCAAAAGCTATGAAACTGCATTCATGTTATTTACATAAATGCAGTTTTAGCATAAATGTAAACAGCAGCCTTTGCTTTACCTTGCTATGAAGACAGATTTTGGAGTTTGCAGTTTTAAGAAACTGCTTGTTTAGGTACCCTTTAATGTACCCACAACAGTGTCTTTTTCAGTAGGGATCCTAATAAAGTAGATTAAAAAAAAAAAAAAAAGAGCCAGCCCAGTGGCACAGAGGGTTGAGGCGTTGGATGCCACACCTCGCACCACGCCGGTGACCTGGGTTCGGTAGCAGACTCAGGATTCCAGGGGTCGGCCTGGGAGGAGATAGGCTGGAGCATCCGATGATAGCTCGCCTTCTCTGGTGGGAGGGATGGGGTTTATCCCAGCATGTGCTGACCCCTGGCAGAGGCTGGAGGCTTGTCAGCATGTCAACACCTAAGAAGCAGGATTGGTCACAGAAGGAGGTCTGTGAAGCAATCCACTCTGGAATGGCACTGTTGGGGGAGGGCAGAAGCTAAGGACATTGGCGTTTGCACCTGACATCAAGGTCATACAGCTTCCACACAGAAAAAGAGGAAAAATGCCTCAGCAGAGCTGGGAAGATGGAGTGATGACCACGTCCTGATGTGCCGTCAAGCCACCCACTGCCTGGAGACCTGATGCGATTGTAAGATTTGGGGGTTTGCCCCCCCCAACCCCGACCAGGGGGCAAACCGAGGCAGGATGGAGGAATCCAGGTAGGAGGGTGAGCTGGTGGCAGGGAGGAGGTTCATGGGCATCTCATGATGCTGCAGCTCCTCTGGGGGGTAGTAGGGGAGAAAATAGAAATTCAAAAAAAAAACAACCTCCACAGTCGTCTACAGACTTCCTGGCACAAAACAGAGGGCTAGTTTGGACATGCTGAATGGGGAGTATAGGTTAACTCCTTAGTAATATTTTACTTCACAACCATTTGAAGTTGACATTTAAATATGGATTTCTCATTTTGTGACATGTACATTCACTCAGGAACAGACGTCTTCCTATGATAGTAAATACATACAACTATACATATATATATATATATATATATTATAATGGCACGGTAGTACTACTATAGTTAGGGCTGCATAGCCATTTCTATGTTAAACCTAAAAGTTTGCACTTTAATAACTTTGCAACCAATTGTCCGATTTGCCTGAACTTTGGAATGCAGACCTGCCTATTACATATCACAGGATCTGGAAATTTTTGTTTCAGTTGGATGTACGGTTGTAGAACAGTAGCACGCTCATAAAGTTAAATTTGACGCTTGTTGCAAATTCTTTGTCCAGCCATAATGGACTGAAGAATGCATTTGAGTGGGTTCAAATTGTGTTGTCTACATGTGGCCTGGGTTGCGTGCCTTTTGAAGATTTGGTGAAAAAATATTGCTCCATTCAAAAGTTATTCCATTTTTTTCATGTCCCATTATAGCCAATGGAAAAATTTATATGTGCACTGCAAAAACATTCGCGATCACATTTTGTTGTCAAGCTTGCCCAAATATGTTGTTGTGCTGCCACCATCATCTTATTTTCAGTTAGCGAGAGAGAAAAAATGCTGTAATTCAAAAAATACTGCACTTTGGTAAACACCAACAGTTGTGTTTACCTAATCGGGCTCTGAAGAACATGCCCCTGGTATTAGTTTTTGACCAGCTGGTCTGGAAATATGATTTTTAAAATGTTTCCATATTTTGATTGCGGCAACATTTTTGTTGTCACGCAAATAATCACGCTCATCGGACAAGTAACCACAGCAACATTTTTCTGTGTGCGATAACATTCCCATTATAGAGACAGGAGAATCGCAAAAACATTAAAGTTATCGTGGCAACACTGCACGAACACATTTTGCTATGTGTTATTTTCTTTGTCACGTCATTGTGGCAAGGTGGATTGTGCTATTGGCCTGAAATTTTCACAGTGACAAGCCCTAGTGCCACAGTTGTACCTTTCAGTGGTTTGTTATGAAAACATTTAACAGGCCCATAGTTACAGCATTCTGAAGTTCAGAACTTTTCGCGTAGGATAATGTTGCGGCGCTTGTTTTCTTTATCACTCCATTGTGGCAAGACGGATTGTGCTATTGGCCTGAAATTTTCAGGATGGCAAGCCCTAATCCCACAGATGTGTCTTTTGGTGGTTTACTACAAAAATGTTGAACAGGCCTATACTAACAACATTCTGAAGTTCAGAAATGTTCCCATAGGATAACATCACAGCACCCATGACGCCTTTTGGGGCCTGTATCTCGAAAACAGTTTGAGAAATGGATTTTTTGTCAAAAAATTTTTTTTACATCCAGAAGTAGGCTGGAAAGCCCTGAAACTACCATGGCCTTGGAATTTTTTTTCTACCTTGTAAGGTTACTGAGATATTTGGGGAATAGTGTTCTAATTGCTCATTTTCATGTGCATAGGCCACTAATATGCCCTCAGAGTTAGCAGTCACAGCACATTTTGGTGCCCATATCTTGGAAATGATGCAAGATACAGATTCGGTCCATTTATGTTGTGAGAACCGCTCACTCTCATGATTACAACCACACTTTAATGTTTTTTCTAGCTGCTACAGTTCCCAAGAGATTGGCAAATTAGTGCTACAAGGGTTCCTTGCATATAGGACTGCTGTATGGCTCCATACTTATGTGTAAGTGGGAGCGCAGGGCCTGGGGGCTAGTGCTCCCACAGACACATATCATTATGCACAAATGGGCAGTTTGGTGGGAGCACAGGGCCCTACCAACACATACCATTTACTACTTACATTACACTTTTTCAAAAAGAAAGGAAATTCTTTCAAAAAAAGTCAGTTAATGCATCAGTTAGGGTTGTTTCCACACCAACAAAAGTGTGGAAATTCAACGTTAGGGTTACCACCCCATCACCCCACCTCCACGACGCCATCCTCAAAATCCTAACTCCGCATTCCCCACCCCATCTCCCCACACACAGACATGCAAGACACATGCAAGATTGTAAGACACTATACAAGTCATTCACATCTGTAAGCACAATATTCGTTACACTGTACTCATTTCACATAACACTACGTAATGAAAAAACAAATACAGTATGATCAACTCTATACTACCAGCACAATATGATGACATATTATAGCTGGCATATCTTTTTCATACAGTGAAACTTAAGTCTGTACAAATTTTTAAATATTGATTTTTATGAGTCATACTTCAACAATTGGCTCGCTGCAGGAATCACTGCTACCACATAGGTATGTGGTAGCAGGAAAGATGGAGCCGACACATACATAGTACTTTTCAGATACTGCTCAGGTAGGAAACTAGCACCAATACATGTTGTTATACTGCTGCTGCATTACCTGGAAATACTCATTAGCAGCATGCTATGGTTAGCTTTGGATGTCACAAATCTGGACTGTCATGTACGGTATGGGCTGCCGCCCATTGGTTTTACTCTGCACCAATGGCATGCAGCCCCTACTAAACAATCAGTCGGTGATGACGGAAGCGGGTGGGATACTGCCGCCCGCCCGGCTGCGACGAAGCGGGGTGGTGGGGCTTCATGGGTGGGTGGGGTGGGGGACACTAGCCACAGGGAGATGTTTGGGCGGGGGTGTCAATTTACATTCTGCCCGCGATCGGGCATTCGGTCCACTGGACCACCAGGGAGATGTTCAGGGTGGGGGCACTTTACTACTGCCCGCAATCGGGCATTACAGTCCACTGGACCACCAGGGAGATGTTGGGGGTTCATTTACATTCTGCCCGCGATGGGCATTCGGTCCACTGGACCACCAGGGGAGATGTTCAGGGGGCACTTTACTTACTGCCTGCGATCAGGCACTAGGAACATGTTCGGGGGGGGTTCATTTTACATTCTGCCCACGATCGGGCATTTCAGTCCACTGGACCACCAGGGAGATGTACGGGAGGAGGTGGGGGAGCCACATTGCTGCCCGCCATCGGGCTGCAGGGTGCGTCGGTCCCCAATGGCTGCTGCCTGGCAGGGCGGCCAGGCGCAAGTCCTCTGGGATCGGCGCACCTACATGCTAATGGCATGCAAATGGGGCCATAATCAGATGCAAATGGCCCCCCCGTGCCTTGCATGAATTATGGCCCCATTTGCATGTCACCTTTTGAATATCGTGATTTTGCGCATGGCGCAATGGTATAAGCCACCACAAGTTGAATGCTCCACTCTGACAACTTGCGGTGGCGCAAGTTCACTCGTCATGCACAGTGGCTGTGGCTGGGGGTGATAGTCAAAGGGTTGCTCAATAGCGCAACTCCTTTGAATATATGGAGCCTACCCAAGCGCAACTATTTTGCGTAGCGCAAGGGCTTGCACCTCAGAATGGTGCAGTTTGAGTATCCAGCCCCTAGTCTCTAAATACTTGCTTAAAGTGCTCCAAAGATCTTTCGTTGACAGAGTCTAGGTGAAAGTCTAAGAAAAACAGAATTATTCCTTAAAGTAAACTGGATTTTCCAACCCCTTTTGTGTGAGGTCATCTAGCTCCTCCTCTGTCAGATTATATATAAAAATATATCAAATAAAAAAAAAACAAACAGAATGTCTTTTCAAAGTATTACATTTTGCAACCACAGCATAACTCATATGTTTCAAATGACATCTCTTTGATCCATGCTGCATCCTCACTCACACAGGCTTCACAGGAGCATTTACAACCTTGCACCAGTTTGCTAAACCTGGTTTCCCCTTTGGAACGTCTTAAAAATGGATATGCTCAACTCAAGCTTCTACCACCCTGTAATTAGGTTCAGGCCTTCCAAGTAGCACCTGGTATTGAAAACTTGTGTGAGTGTGCGTGTGATCTCACATTCTGTTTCAGCATTTTTCTCATGGCTTTCATCTTTCAGCTAAAACTTGGGGGGGGGTGAGCGAGGTCACTCCTAAAGCATCAGATTTTCAGCAGTGACATTCAGTAATACATTTTATATTAAAAAAATGACACAGCACTCAGAACTGGCTGTCCACATCACAATTCCTCCCCACCTAGACTGAATTTGGGGGTTCTATCCCCTACATGGGATGAGCTTCCCCCAAATCAGTTCACTCCTCATAGACCTAGACAGCCCATCTGAGTTCTGGTTCTTCGCTCCAGCCCTATGTATGATAGTCAGATCATACCCTTGTAAAGCAAGACTCCATCTTAGTAGTCTGCCATTGTTCTTCCCCATCTGCGTCAGCCAAACCAGGGGGATGTGGTCAGTCTGCAAGTCTGCACCACAAAATGCTGCCCATATAAGTATGGCTCTAGCTTCTTTAGGGCCCACACTATGGCAAGACATTCTTTTTCCACCGTGGAGTAAGCTTCCTCCCTGCGAAGTCACTTCCTGCTCAGGTACACTACTGGGTGATCTGTCCTATGGCTGGACGTCTGGCTCAGTACTGCTCCAATACCCACATCTGAGGCATCCATCTGAACTATAAAGGTTTTGCTATAGTCAGAACTTGTCAAAACAGGAGCACTGCAGAATACCTCCTATAGTCTGGTAAAGGCTTCCTCACAGGCTGGGCCCAGGTAATTTTCTTTGGCATTTTTTCTTTGTCAGGTCAGATAGGGGAGCAGCCAGGGCACTGTAATTGGGTACACATTTCCTGTAGTACACTGCTGTCCCTTGAAAGCTCCTAACCTGTTTCTGGGTTTCTGGTCTAGGCCACATGCCCGAGGTATGCCACTTCCCCCACGGCCACCTGGCACTTCTTGGCTTTGACAGTGAGCCTGGCCCTCTGTATCCTGCCCAGCACTTCCCTAAGGTGGAACAGGTGTTCCTTCCAGATGGTACTAAAGATGGCAATGTCATCCAGGTATGCCATGGCATACTCCTCAGCACCATTTAACACCTGGTTCACCATCCTTTGGAAAGTGGCCTGGGTGTTCTTCATTCCGGAAGGCATTACTTTAATCTCAAATAAGCCTATTGGAGTGATGAAGGCCGACCTCTCCCTAGCTCTGTCTGTCAATTCTACCTGCCAATACTCCTTGGTCAGGTCAATAGTCGTAAGGTAGGTTGCCCCCCCAAACTTGTCCAGGAGTTCATCCATCTGGGGCATCGAGTGGGCGTCTGACTTTGTGACTGTATTCAGTCCCTGATAGTCCACACAGAAATGAGTTGAGCCATTTGACTTGGGCACAAGGACTACGGGTGAGGCCCAGGGGCTGTGGGATCTCTGAATTACCCCTAAATGCAGCATCTCCTCCACTTCCCTCCTAATGTCCTTTTGGACAGCCTCTGACACCTGATATGCTTTCTGCCGTATGGGCGTCTGTGTTCCTGTCTCCATATCGTGTGTCACTAAGGGGGTTAGTCCAGGCTTGGCGCTAAACAGTGGGGCAAAGTCTGCTAAAACCTCCCTTACTTTTTGGATCTGGTCCTGGGCCAACTGGGGAGACAATTGTACTGCCTCCACAGAGGACTCCCACTTGCTTTCCTCCAGCAAGTCCAGAAGGGGTTCTCCTTCGTCCGTCCCCTCCCCATGACTACACACTGCAAACACCATGTTAGCCCTATTTGCATATGGTTTCATCATGCTGACATGGTACATCCTTTCTGTCTGTCTTCTGTCAGGTAACTCTACAATGTAGTTCACATCATTTACCTTCATAACCACTTTGTAAGGCCCTGCCCACTCAGCTTGCAGTTTGTCTTCCCGGACCGGAATAAGGACCATGACTTCCTGACCCACCACGTATGAGTGAGCTCTGGCTCTGCAGTCATACCACACTTTTTGTTTCTGTTGGGCAGCTGCTAGGTTGCTCTGGGTTGTCCCTATAAGCTCCTTCAGCCTTTCCCTATACCTAAGGACATAATCCACAATGGGAGTTCCCTGGGTGGCATGCTTGCCTTCCCAGTCCTCCCGGATCAAGTCTAGGGGCCCACGTATCCAGCATCCATATAAGAGTTTGAAGGGGAAAAATCCTGTTGACTCTTGGGGCACCTCCCTGTATGCAAACAACAGGTGGGGAAGGTATTTCTCCCAGTCCCTCCCATACTGTTCAGCAAATGTCCAGAGCATTGACTTCAGGGTACCATTGAATCATTCCACAGGCCCTTTGACTTGTGGGTGATACGATATTGTGCATCTCTGCACCACCCCACACCTCTCCCATAAACATTTCATCAGGTCCGACATGAAGGAACCCCCTTGATCAGTGATAACCTCCTGCGGAAACCCAACACAGGAGAAAATCCCAAGTAAGGCATCTGCCACTTTGTCCTCAGAGAGGATAGGACAACTGCCTCTGGGTACCAGGTGGCATAATTCACCACAGTCAGGATGAATCTCTTCCCTGAGGAGGTGGGGGTATTTAAAGGCCCCACAATATCCATTCAAACCCTCTGGAATGGCTCCTCCACTATGGGCAATAGAATCAGGGCGGCTTGGGTTTTCTTGCTCACCTTCCCTATTTCCTGGCACTGGTGACAAGACCTGCAATACTCCTTCACCTGCTGGGTGAAGTTAGGCCAGTAGAAATTCTGGGCTAACCGCTGCATAGTGCGTGTGATTCCCAGATGATCAGACAAGGGAATATCATGTGCAATTTTGAGCAACTGCTTACGATACCCCTTGGGAATGACAAGCTGCCTGCCTAGCATCCCTCCCTCTGTCTGTACTGCCTGAGTATACATAAGACCATTTTCCCAATAAACCTTATGTCTGCCGTCACCTCCCTGTGTGCCGTCTGAGTCTGCCCAAGCCCACAGCTTCTCTAGACTAGGATCACTTCTCTGAGCAGCTGTGAACCCCTCACACATTCCCAAGGCATGGGACATGTCCCCTTCAGTCGCTAAACTAGGGTCCCTAGCACTAGCATCAGGGCCCTAGGATCACTGTCAATCCCAACCCTCGGACAATGGGGTCACCCCTCCCTCTTCAGAGTAACCCTCTGTAGCTGGGTGGTTACTAGCTACTAGGGAAATGTCTACCCCTTCTCTATTAGTCTCTATATCAGGAGACACAGGCTGGGGAACCAGCCTCCCAGTGGTTTCCACAATGGCTTCTGTGGAGTTCAGGGAACCACAATTTTGTCTTGCCGCTTGGCTACGGATAACTGCACATACCATCCGCTGTTGGAGAGTGTTACCCAGGATCACATCCACTGCTAATGTTTTGGCTACAGCCACCTGTTGCACAGTTCCCCCTGTTTCACCCCAGTCTAGGAGAACACCAGCGAGGGGCAATGTTTTTGCCTCACCAATAAAGTCCTGTACCGTGACGTATTTATTGGGCATAAGCTGACCAGGCTGTACTAGATCCCCTTTCCAATGTCACGGATGCCCCTGTGTCCCTTAACCCCTGCGACTGCACACCATTTACTATGACTGAGTGTATGTGTTCTCTCATATTCACTGGCATGCTTCCAGGGACACACAAACAACCCACTTCTTTTCTAGTACCCTGTTGAGTATTATAGCTCGCCTTTTTGGGACACTGTCTGGCAATATGCCCAGTTTCTTTACACAGCCAACATGCATTTCTTACTTCAGAGAAATCTTCTCTGAAACCTGGGGCTAACTGGTTTTGGTGGAGGCAGTGAGGGTTTTAGCTGCCTTGAAAGTGTGCTTTTCCTTTCTGCACTACCACGCCTGTTCCATTCACTCTCAGAGCAGGTCTGCTCTTGGCATAGCGGTCCGAGAGTTCAGCAGCCTCTTGCACTGTTTTTGGATCTCGGTCCTCTAGCCAGGTTTTTAGCTCTGCTGGGCAAGCCCAATAAAACTGTTGTAATAAAATCACATTTTCAATTTTATCAACAGAGTTTGCCTCAGTTCCTTCCCACCAACATTTTAAAAACTGATGTTGTTTCATGGCTAGCTCCTTGTAGCTCATATCAGGGCTTCTCCTGAGCTTATGGAATTTAGCTGTGTATGATTCAGCAGTTAATTCAAACTTTTTTAACAGAGCAGCTTTTACCTTGCTGTAATCATTGCTGTCCTCATTGTCCATTTGACCCAATGCATCCCGAGCTTTCTCAGTAAGTAGTGGGGATAGCTGGAAGCTCCAGGACTCTCTAGGAATTGTATCCTGAATACAAACTTTTTCAAAAGAATTTAAAAAGGCATCCATGTCCTTCCCCTCTTTAAACTTGGCTATTAATTTGAAGTTCAATTTGTAACCCAGTCCTGCAGTCCCTGTTAAACCCAGGCCACTTACCTGCTCTGGTACCGCTGGTCGGAGTCATAGCTTCTCCAGTTCGTGTTGCCTCTGGTGCTCCTCTCTCTTCTCCTCTGCCTCTTGCTTCTCTCACTCTGCCTCACGATCTGCTGCTCAGAGTTCTTGTTCTCTCTTCTCCTCTGCAATTTGCTGGCACTCATGCTCCTTATGGTCTGCCTCCCTCTGTTCTCACTCTGCCACCAGTTCCATCCTACGCAACTCAATTTGCAGCCTGAGTACCTCTGGATTCAGGATACTGGTGACCTTCCCCTGCTGTTGTGGCCCTTCACTGATAGTGGCCCTGCTGTCCTCCCCATTGGCTCTGGACCCTTCACTGGCTGGTAGCCCTTCCACACTTGAGGTTTGTTCCTTTCCAGTCATGGTTGGTGACTCACTGCTCTGGGTATCTGCTACCATCAGGGCATCTATGAGGCTCTGCTTGCTTGCTTTCACCTCAAACAGGACTCCTCTGTCCCCGCACAACTGCCTTAAGTAATCTACAGTGTGCTGGAAGTCATCTTTCCTGATTACTGCTACTCTGACTGCACTTTAGAGAAAAAAAAATAAAATGGGTAGGAACTCAACTGTAAGCCAAGTGATATGTAGTTCTGTTTCCTTTTTAAAATAAAACTCTGTCTTTTTCTTTCTTTGCAAGAGAGCTTACGGTCTCAGCTGACACAGAACAATAAAAGCTTGTGATACCAAAATTATGCCACCTCTGCCAACCAATCTGTCACAAACCCACTCAGCAGGTCAGGCCCTCTACTCCCAAAGTGCCAACCTCCAAGCGCAGTCTTGTGAACAGTTTAACAGAACAAGGTAACCCTCTTGTCTGTTTTGTGAATTTGGATCAACCTTTAGACATAAGCTTGAATGGTGATACAAAACTGGAAAGAGAAGCGTTTTAAATCTGAGGTCTTTTTTAAAGTTTTTATGGGTTCATCTCTGTATACCTGGTTAGGTGCCCATAGGCAAAGATATCTGGCCCTCCCCCGAAGACAGAAATATCTGAGCCTGTACATTGGGTATGCTAGCAAGAGGTTAACAGTTTGAATCCCTCCAAGACTTGAGACCAAAGGTTGATCCGAACTCACAAAACAGACAAGAGGGTTACCTTGTTCTGTTAAACTGTTCACAAGACTGCACTCAGAGGTTGGCAGTTTGGGAGTAGAGGGCCTGACCTGCTGAATGGGTTTGCGACAACCCAAACTCTTATTTCCAATATAGCTATATATACAGTAGATAACATGCTGTGTGTTTCATCATTTCTTAACAATTGAAATACAGGCATCTGCTTAAATCTTGTTGTTGATGTTTGTAACAGAAAAATGCTTACTGTGGGCCATCTCCCATGGTTGCCCAGCATGCATGTGTACCCCCAAAGCACTCTGATGGCAGCAGAGCTCATACAGTTGCTGGAGCATGATGATGGCTGTGTCTTGTACTACGTTTACAGAGTTCTCTGTTACCTGATGCTGGTTGTCTCTGGTTGGTTGTGTTGCCTTGGCCCTTCCCCTGCTTGCATGTGTGTTTGTGTGTGGGGGTGGGTGAGGGGGGATGCAGAGTTAGGGTTTTGAGGATGGGGGCATGGGGGTGGGGTGGTAACCCTAATGTTGAATTTTCACACTTTTGTGGTGTGGAAACAACCCTAACTGATGCATTAATGGAGTTTTTTGCAAAGATATATATATATATTTTTTTTTGTATACAGTTTTGCTTAAAATAAAAAGAAAGAGCAACAAAAGGGGTTACCTATTAATCTACAGCCCCATTTGGCAACTCCTTACAACAACAGCAGCCCAGATGATGAACTACATGGGCTCAACACATTCTCTATACTTTAAATGCACTTTGCACTTTATCAACATGGCTTGCTTTAATTTATTATGCTAGCTAGCATCACTTTACTGGTGTACCTTCTTTAGCACTGGCACACTTAAACACCTCAGGAGGACTGGAAAAAGAAGGGAGAAAAGAAAAATAAAGTTGATGATAAATAGAAAAGCCGAGGGGGGAAGGACCCAGCAGATGGTCAACCTGGCAGAACCAAGGTGAAACTGTGGTGACCCGACTTAGGAGGGTGGTCCGTCTTTTCTTTTTAAGGAGAGGCAGGCACAGACTTTTTAGATACAAACAGACAGCTTTTATTGTGACAGCCACTTGTTCCACTGAAACAAAAATGGGTTATTTTGTTGCAGAGTACAAGGCAGTCCCAGTGATTGTCATGCACTAACACTTTTATTTAGGGAAGGCAACTGTATGCATATAGATTGCAATAGGTATATGGATAGGCAGTTACAAATATGGATACATGATATAGAACTCTAAAAGGGTCACCTAGTGCCCTATGTCTGCAGACGTTACTAGTAGTAGCTTTACCAGTACCTAACCATCTTCGTCAAGGGTAATTAGCAGTGCACCAGTCTATGGATGACAGTCCAGTAAGAGGAACAGTCTTTTCAATGAGGAGCAGGTGGTGGCTAGCTAGCTTGAATGGTTGGTACAGTACCTTAGTGACCAATCAATCTCATTGGCAGGCAGCAAAAGTGAAAGCAACGAGGTAAAGGGACTGGAGAAGCTGAAGGATGAAAGCTAGTCCGGAAGCTGAGGTTACAGGTGGTGAAAGGATGGAAGATGGTCCAGACGATGCCCTTCTTCTGTTACGGAGGTTTCTTGGAAAGGCCGCTGATGGGTTGCCTCCCAGCCGAAGGATGGAGCTATTGCCACCTAGGAGAAGCAAAAATAAAAATGGGACAAATTTCTAACTGTGTACTGTGGAGGGGACCTCACTACCTTGAGCCGTGGTGGCTCCTTGGCTGACTCTACTGAGGAGACTAACTATTTTTACTTTGGCTACTGAAGTCTTCAATGTCTTTGGAGGTCATTGGCAGGCTGGACGGAAGGCACTAGAAAGCTTGGCCAGGCGAACGGAGAGTGGCCCATGGTCTCAGGGGCACAGGCAGTCGCAGTCTGTGTTAGGACAATTAGTTCAGGTGGTGGGACTACCGCAGTTGGGCAATCTGTCCACCCCCCCATGGCAACTGCTCAGGCTGGGGGAGGAAAAGGAATGGAGGTAGTTGAACGCAGTTGGTGGTGGGGCAGGCAGCTCAAGCCCCAAGGTGGAATAGTTTAGGAACCACTGATCGAGATTCAAGGCAAACAAATTCAGCCCCGGTGCGAATAGCAGCTTTCTGGTGGGTGCAGGGCAGGCAGTTCAAGTGCTGAGGTGCTTTAGTAAAGGCCCTGAAGCAAACAGTCTAGTCTTCAGATTTAGTATCATCCAAGAGTGCATCCCAGGGAAAACACTGCAACTGGCAATTACACAATAGTAATTTCTTTGCTTTTTACCAGGTACTGGGTTTACCTATGGCCAGGATCCAGGTGACAGACAGCACAGCATCAGCCTGGCCATACCTTCAATCCACAGGTCACTCTAGAAACCAGCAGGCAGTCCAGGGGGAAAACAGGATGGCTGATTGGGGGGTCGAGACTCCCAGTGAAGGGGCCAGGACCTCTGGGTGACTCCCTCAAAAATAGGGCACTGGCCCTTTAAATCCCTGGGGGATCGGTTTGGCTCAGCCGGCCTACAGGGGATTGCCTAGGCCAGCTCACACTATTCACATAGGTATGAGGGGTGGTAGCTGGGCTATGTAATGGGCCCAGACTGAGCTCCGCCCTTCGTAAATATTATTAGTTGTGGGGTGGTGGTAATCAGCTCTGCTGAGCCAGACAAGAGGAAGAAAGAAGAGGGGGCCACATCAGGGGACTGGGGAAAATGAACACACCCCCCAACAAGCTGGACGCCAACCTGAGGAAACAAAAACAAAAAAACAATGGGACAGTAACCAAACCAAAACAACATAAAACAAAAAAAGAACTGAGCAATCCTGGGGAACCTCCTGCCAGCCTGTAGTTGGCACCAACATCTGCCCAGGGATTCAGAGGCAACTGAGCCCTCAGAAAGGAGGGACAGAAACACAAAAAGCAAGCAAGAAGATGAACAGGGGAGACAAGGGGACAAAATGGGACCAACCCAGACCACCCTGGGGCAGGGTGCAAAGAGAGCTTGACCACCACCCTCCCCCATGCATTCCAGCCCCAGAAACTTACCCAGCTGCTGCTGGCCATAGGAGGACCCCTGGACCTGCTGTGGAGCAGAGCTAGTGGACTGCTGCTGCTGCTGAAGATCCCTGAGGACCCCTGACTACTGGCTACAGAGAAGCAGCCACCAAGGAGCTATGGACCCGAGCTTCAGGTAAGCCTCTAGGTGTCTGTACTCCTGTGCTCTCCAGTCTGTTAGCCACCAAGTCCCAAACTGCCCTCCAGCTAGTAAGGAAGACCTTTTCTAGCCTGGGGGCAGACCTGGCTTTTGACCAGATGATTGGGCCCCTGGGGCTTGGCTCAGCCCCTTGGGCTGATTTATGGGCCCTATAGGCATTGGCTGGGGTCCTAGCCTGGCCAGGATAAAGGATCCAGCCCAGGAAAACTCCAGGAGGGGAAGGGGAAGAGGGGGATGAGGACAGGAACTGGTCAGCCAGCTAACTTGGTAAGCAAGCCGCTGGCTATGTATGGGGTGGGTGGGGAGTTAACCCTTTCCCTCCTTGGTGTGCTTGCAGATGAACATTGGGGGCACTACAAAACAACAGGGACAGAAGGCTACAGGTGCTGTTGCAACAGTCTTAGAAAATAGGTGATAGTATAGAATCCTCCCAAGTTCGATAGCGACTGACTCTATCACAGGCAGATGGTTCACATTTTTACTCTTTGCAGCATCCCACCTCCATTTAAACAGGCTGACGCCCTAAGTCTGGGATCAGCAGCTAGTCACACCAAGGCCTAGTTCCAGGCTAGGGCCAAAGCTGGGCACCAACTCATGGCTTTCAGTTACAGAACATGATCACAGATGCTGAGTCAAGGTAATCTTTCAAGAGGAATACTTAGTGATAAAGATTAGATTCACTCATGCCATAGCAAGCCTCTGTGATACTAGGTAAGTACATTTTCTCTGGACCTGAGGGTCCCATGCCTCATAGCAATATCCCAACCCAAGCCATCTCTCATGATACTCTTCTCCTCCAACTGATTACTCAGTCTTCTTGTCCTTCCACTCCCAACAGGGCAGCTGATTGTTCACAACTCCCACCAATCAGTTTTTCCAGTACCAATCCCCATTTAAGGGATATCTGGATCAGAATGGGAGCTTTGAGGCCCCCCAACCAAAGGTCTCTCTTGGGTGATCACTGTCCCTTAAGTGCACATCAGTAAACAGGCTTCTCCATACTTGACCCAATCGCTTGTCAACCCCTCCCTAGAGGCATGACCAACACTGGAAGTCCCAGAATTACCAGTTTACTGCTGATGGAGTTGCACAAGTCTAGCGGAAGAACCCCTGTGGTCCCAGGGGTTACATTCTCCCCCCCTTAAATTTCTGCGGTCAACAGCTACCTGGCTTTCCACTACCTGGAACTTACACAAGCAGAAAACCAAAGTGTCAATGGTCACAATTTGATGATGCCCAAACAGGGAATTAATTAACTGGGATCAACAGAAAAATAAACTGTATAGGGGATATTGGCAACACGGCACTAAGGCTATCATCCATTGCTAATGACCTCAGCCAGGAATTCTTTTTTTTTTAACTGTATTTTTATTCATTTTCCATTGTGCACTACACACAATAAAAAGAACACATTTTGAGTAACAGCAGACTCATTTAGAACAATGTAACAATGTAAAGACAGGATCCTTGTACTGTTACTCTAGTTACATCATGTAGTGGGGTCTCATGTCACTAAAGAAATGACTAAACCATTTAAATATAGTCCAACAAGAGACCACTGCAACATGCACACAGACTAGGTAATCGATAATACCTTACTAATAATTACCAGGTACAAAGCACCAAATAACACCACTGGTGTTTTATGAGCCCATGTAGTGCCCGAAAATTGAAAATTTTATTTAAGACATGACTGCACTAATACAGGATAACTCCTGAAACTTACATAGAAAAAGCAGATTTATATTTAGAAGGCACCACAAACCCTAAAAGAAGGAAGTACAGAATGCCAGTAGGGCATACACAATTAACTGTGAAGAGCAATTCTGTTCATTTATCAACATTGTGGAATGAGCATCACCAAATATGGCATTTTAGTGTCCAAAATAAAGAACGACTACAGGCTTATCCAAGCATAAACATGTTTTTACAACTACCATAACAATGCCCTCTTTCTATAAGCAGAACAATATAACCCAAAAAAACATTTTTGTGAAGTGTTCAGATGCCCAAATTCAGCATTGCCCACTTGGGCAAAACTGAAGAAAGCCAACAGTTATAGAATTCAGTCCCCATCTTCTTCATCATCCAAGGCAGTAGGACGGTGTACAAAGTCCTGTTTTATGGCTTCCAGTCTTTTACCCTCCTCTGTAGGGTCAGAAAAAAGGTATAACTTACCAGCATAATGAACCCTGAGGCGGGCTGGCAATTGCAGTGAGTGATTTATGCCTAGAGCTCACAGGCCAGCCCGAACAGCATCAAAGCTTTTGCGCCTCTGTCTCGTTGCATAGCTCAGGTCGGGGAAAAAGTAAATCCAATCCCCAGAGTCTAGTTTCAATTGCCCAGAGGTCATAGCTTCTGCAAGGACTGCATCTCTAATGTGGGCGCCCCCAGTGATGATAATGATGGTGCATGGAGAATTATCCAGTGGCCTCCTCCGTGGGTTAAGGTGGTAAGTTTTTATAATCTGTCCCTGTAGATCCAGGTTGAATTATTTTGTCAGCAATGCGAGTACAAAATCATGCAGATCTTTTCCCTCATGTGTTTCAGGGACCCCAAGAAGCCATAGATTATTAGCCCTCATATTATTTTCCAGGCTTTCCAGCTGGAGTCGCGTAGTCTTGTTCTTGACCAGGATCCTCGCCACAGCTGCCGCCAAAGTATTCGCTGAGTCCACTGCTGATTTAGCTTCAGGGGAGACCAAATCCATGCAAGACTCCTTCGCTGTAAAACGTGTCCCCAGGCCATCTACTTTTCTGTCCAAGTCTCTGATCACTTGGAGTACAGCACTAATTGAGGGCTCCAAGGTTGCACTCCACTCCGCTGCCAGGCTGCAGCCATGTGGAATCTCCGGCTGAGTTTTTGCTTTGCTGGGATCATGTTGCATCATCTGGTTTGTTTTGCCCATATTGATTAAAGATTTGAACCTCGGAGTCTAAACTTCATTCACCAGTCATCAAGTTTCAAGGAAAAATACGAGCCTTTTTTGCAGAAAAGTGCCTTTTTTATAGAAAAAGTCAGGAGCTCCTGTAAAGTGTGTCTACTCTGTCTGGCTGTTGGCAACGCCCCCAGCCAGGAATTCTTAACTCAGGACTTATTGTGTATGTACATCCCCCAACCTAGGACTGCATTCTTTAACTCATATTCAGAACATATTTTGCTTTCACAAGATGCCTAACAGTCCATGCTTCCTAAGGCCTCTGCATCAGCACAGAAAACATGTTATTTAATTTGTGCAACATGCCCCCTATCTTCAGAGCCTCTTCACCAGCATCAGAAAAAGAAACATCAATGCACAATACTAATAAACTTCATTGCTATATATTTAAAAGTATGGGAAAAAGAAAATCATAAGTGTTCATCTAGTGAGGCATAAAAAAATAAATGATGGAAGCAAAGCCTCGAGTGCTGATTACTATCCTACACCAGCAGGGGTAATTTTTACCTTGATCCATAGGAGCTCCAGTGCTTAATAAAAGGTAACAGAAACCACTCTCCTCCTCCTTGAGAATGGGTGCCGAACAGCCCTTCAGCTAGATTGGAGTGTGCACCAGTTGATGCAAAATGGAGGTGAGATACTTCTTCCATCTAAGAGCAAGGGTCGCTCACCAGTCTTGGCCCAACAGAGCAAAGGAAGAATTCTGAATGCTTTTCTTTCAGGAGTAGCAGCAATGGCTGTCTGCACAAGCAGATCAGTTGGGATTTTAAGATATTTAATAGTTCAGTAATGGATCTGGTCTGTTAACTTTCTTTCCAGCTAGGGCAGCAACTGGTTCAGACTGGGATATGGTAACATCCTCACGTGTATTTAGCCAGACACAGTGCTTGAACATGCTGTGCCTCACTGCCCAGTCCCGGTGCATTTCATTTATATGGTGTCTAATTGTTTTCACTGTCCCAATGTAGGGTCCTATTGTGAACAATCACCAAATTAAGTCCATTGTGAATCTTCTTGGAGCCATGCATCATTTAATAAATTTATTTAATTAACGTAATCTAACAATTTTATCAACATAGTCCAACTCCTGTCTAGAGATGGGCGGACCCGAAAAGGTCCTGACCCTTATTATCAGTACCAGGATCCATGTCAGAGTCCTGATGATTTTTGATTAGTGCTGATTTAAATCAGAATATCAATGGTAATACCCATCAACAATCACAAAACCATTAAAAATAAAGTATTGTTTCTTACCCAAGTGAGTTGGCCTGTTTCTGACTCCATTCTATGTGAGTATCTGCTGGTTGCATGTTATCCACTTGTGTTCTTTACCCTCTATGTGTGGTTAGGGCATGGTATTTCTGCCCCAGTAATTATTCATATATCCCCAGCCTGTCCCATCTGATGATAACCTCCCCCTAATAATATTCAGCACACCCCTTAATTCTCATCCTGTTTGCTAAACCCATGCTTCCCTTGTATGTTCGTCCCTGTCTCCTACATCTGCCAACAACCAACCTGCTCCAGTATGCAAGCACCTGCTCCTTTATCTGCTGCTACCCACCCTGCCCCAATGAATACCCTACCCCTTGTCCCATTGGTTTGTATCCACCATGCCCAGAATGAATACTATACCACCCTGTCACAATATTAATAGCACTACCTCCTCTTCCTATCTGTGGTATCCATGCTGTTCCAGAATAAATATCACTTCCCCCATCTTCCATCTGCTGAAGCCCATCCTGTCGCAGAATGAACACTCTTTTCTCCTGTCATCTACTGATACCCACCTATTCTTCCCCAGAATAAAATGAATACCCCCACCATCTGTTGATTCCCACCAACTCTGTCCTACAAAAAATATAAAGAATACCCTTATCTTTCCCATCTGCTCCTGGTACACACCCAGTCCCAGAAATACTTAAATGAATATCCCCTTCCTCTATTCCTTCCATCTGCTGATAGCCCCAATCTAGAAATTAATAAATTAATACCCTTCTTCCATTTGCTGATATATCCACCATGCCACACACACACATCAGATGACACCCACCGTTGCCACGTTATCGCCGCTGCTACTACCACGCTGGATAAATCACTCTGAACATATTAGCCACCCACACACATTTGGTGAGTTGTCTTTCTGTTATAGTGTGCTATGTCCACCATGCATTTCCTCATAGCTCAGTGGAGACAAGGACTCGCACGCTCGCTTGCTCATGCTTCAAGCATGCACACTTTAATATCTGTGTGAGAGAGCATGCAGCAGTAAGCACTAGACCAGAAAATACCAAAAATAATGTGATTTTTATGTCATTGTGGGACTGGGGGGGAGGTTGGCAAAAGGAATAGGACACTGACTTTTTAGGTAAAAAAATGTATAAAGCACTGTGGGCAGACCGGTACACCACCACCCAGAGTTCTTATTTACCCAAGTTCGACGGACACTATGGGATCCGGGGGGGGCAGCGGGGGGGGTCTGATTCTTGGCAGACCAATCTGCCCGTCTCTGTCTGCTCCTGTCAAATATGCCCATTCAAACTCCAATTCAGTCTTAGCCCTCTGGAGAATGATTCTTTCAGCCTTAGTAATCATAAGTAGAATTTGAAAATGTTGCACCCAGGTTGGCAGAGCCAACATCTTATTCTCCTCATAGGCAATGATGTGAGTTGTCAGAGTGTTTTGGCACCTTGGCATCTGACTCTCTAGGATTAGTTTTCTGTCCAAACCACCTGCCGCAGCAGTGGTATCTCAGGACAATTCTTGGCCTCAGCTGAGGAGCAATCAGAGAGAAGTTCAAGTAGTTCACGAGGCAATTGAGGACATTCAGGTTTTATTGATATTGCTCGAGCATGTTCACAGAAAAACAGTGCTCCATGGACAGATTCAGATGCAGTCAAAACCGGATCAATAATCACTGGTCTAGGTTCAGGGCCATTGCACATGGAATAGATGTATGATAATATGTCTAACCCCTTGGGAGACTTGAGGAAGAACTCTTTAAATTACAGTATAGCAAAGTCTTTCTAGATGACATATTTCAGGTTTTAACATAGTTTGCTCAGATTCTCACTCAGACCGACCCCCCCACTTCAAAGCAGTAAAGGACTGGTTCACTTACTGTCCAGGTTAACTCAAAGGCACAGTTTGGTTACTCTGCAGCTCTGTAGCACATCTCCTCTGCTCAGTTTCCACTTCTGATCTGGATTACTCTTCTCTGACTTCTTACCCTTTTATAAGCCACCTACAGATCATGTGACATACTGTACAAATTTAGTGAAGTGAAACCTAATGCCTTCTAGAAAACTTTGCTCACACAGGTAAGTATCATAAATAATAGCTTTTTATTTTCAGAACTGATATATAAAGTTTTAAACTAAACATGTTTTTTTTTTCACAGAAAAATAAAATGGAACTCTTAATGAGGTTGGACTCCCACATTTGGCTCCTTCCAAGTCCTTTCCTCTCTCTCCTCTTTCCTGTAAAACAGGAAAGGGTAGACTGGTCAGTACCTATGATCTTTACCAAGTTGGTGGTAGGTTAATATACTTGGTCTTGTCTTTTTAGACTCTGGTAGCCATTTTGATACTTTTAACTTTTCTTTTCTTTCCTTTTTTTTTGTAGGTAATAGATTATACAGGCATGGTAGTGCCTGTATATTAGGGTTGCATTGGTGTTTCATTAAAAATTGCCATTTTCAGAGGGTCCTACTTCGCCTGTGTTAGACCCTAGGATAGTAAATTTGATATGCACCTTCTCAGTCATAGGGTCCCTTAGCCCTCTAAATTTCAAGAGGATCCATTTTGTACTTTTGGAGATATTAAGAGCCAGAATTACATATTTTTGCCCAGTTTTCTAGCTAAAGTTTTGCCCTCAGGGAACCAAAAAATGGAACCTAAAGGAAAGAGACATGGAATGAGTCTAGATGGATCTTAGGCAGACAGGGAGAATAGCTTTTAGAGGTGCTGCTGATACAGTCTGCACAGCTAAGGGAGCCCATGTGAGCTTAAGGCTTCACCCTCCTGCAGCTGAAGCCTTCAATACTACATCACAAGGTGCTGCCAACTGCAGGTCTGCATGGCTTAAGCTTCCCCCTGGGTGGTGGAACTTACCACCCAGTGGGACTGCTGGGTGGTACCACAGCAGACAAGCGGCCTACAATGAAGGACCCGCACTCAGTGAATGACTCACCTTCCAGATGTGGACTTAAAGGGCAGCAGTGAGCATGTCTACCTGCAGGGCAAGCCCTGAAAGAAACATTCTGGAAATGATAATGGCCACTATGAATGCAGTCAGTGCCTGGTGGCATGAAGATAGAAATTGGCTGACTGGGGGGGGGGCGCTGCTGAGCAGCAACATGGAGGCAGCATCCTGAGAGAGCTCCAGCTTTGCTACAGCAAAAAAAAGATTAAAACAGAAGGAAAAATCTAAGATTTAAACTCCTTTTCGGTGGTGGTGTATACCTGAACACTCCTACGTTAAGATGAGCCCTAAAAAGGATGGTAAACGCTCATCCCAGAACTTAGATTCATATTTTTCCTCCCATGGGGCGATGACCAATGTAGGGCCTACCTCGACTAAGGAGCAGCTCTCAATGGAGTTACTGACCTCACAAATCCTCACCGTGCTGACAAAGATCCAAGCTACAGGCGACACAACGAATAAACGCCTAGCAGCGGTCGAAGACAAACTTTCAGAAAATGATCACTGGATTCAGAAGAATGCCGTGGCAATTACAGAGCTCAAAGCAGAAGGTGAGCACCAGCAGCAGTATAACGCATCATGTGTAAGGGACCTAAGCTTGATGAGGGCCAAAATGAAAAACTTGGAGAATTCTCAACGCATGGCTAATATCCGAATAGTGGGTTTTCCCAACAAATATGCTGGATCTGAGGAACTGATACCTGCTATTACTAAACTAATTTTTCGAGACCTACAATTATTGCCACCAGACTCGGGGACTGCTGTTTTGAGAGCCTTCTCGATCCCTCAGCGCCAGAAGCCCAGAGATGGGATGCAGCAACAACGCACTGCAATTGCCACGCTGTCTAACTCAGATGCCAGGATTGCTCTCTTGCAGGCCGCTCGCTCTAGAGGTGAGACCTACTGGGAAGGGCACTGTCTCTCCTTTTTCCCAGATTTATCGGCGCAAACTCAAGCACGGAAAAAAGAACTGCAGCTGATTAAGAAGGAACACCTTCAAAATGGTATTTCTGCACAACTTAACTTTCCGGCAAGACTGTTGATAAAACATTCTGCTAAAACGCATGTGTTTGTTGACCCTGCTGCAGCTACTACTTTTGCCAAAAAGCTAATTCAAAGCCTAAAACCGAATGAAGAGTGTTCAGATGAAGAGGGCTGAAGATCTTATAGTACTATTTACAATTTATAATATAATACACTAAATGTAATTACCTAAAGGGTAGTATAATTCCATGTTGCTGGAGAAGTTGACAATAAAAGTGTTGTTCCTCCTGCTGCTAAATGTTAAAGTTGCTACAGTCAGTTATGTAGGTCTATGCTGTAATTTGCAGATTGTTGCAATAAGCATCTCTCAGTTTGTGAACTTTATTAAGATCCTGTTTTGATATCTTCCTCCCCCAGAGTAGGATGCCATGCCTACCAGAGTCTGGTGGAAGGTAATATAACATAATTGAGCCCAGACAGTCTGTTTATGCCCCTGCAGCATTTAGGCCTTTCGTTTTCTTCACACCCCCCACACTTTGAAGTTCTACAAGGGGGTTAACTTCTTGGATATTATGTTTATTTTTAACCGGACAGATTTAGGTGAGAGGATCAATGCTCTACAAGAAGTTAGACTTGAACTTTACTCCTGATAAACTGATTAAGGGGCCTCCCCCATGTCATAGACTAAAATATCCTAAGTCTCAGTCCATTGTTATAATATGTGTACATGATTTAAAGGGGTTTGCATACCTCACCAAATGATGTGTTTTTTAACATACAGCTGGCTGTAAATCAGAAACTCTATAAATAAAAAGTATAAAAAAAAAGAAATTGGCTGACTGAATGAGGACTGTTGAAGGAATTACTGATATGATTGAGTCTGACTTACTGAATGATAACTGCTGAAAGGAATGACTGATAGTGATGGAGAAAATGACAGAGAAGGTACTGAAAACATGAACGCATATGGAAGTCCACTCGTAGGTAAAACTCAGCAGCAAGAAGGAAAAGTTGGAAGCTGTATTAAACTAGGACTGTGGTGACAAATGCTGAAGCAGACTGACTGAGTAAAGCTGACTTAATTGATGTGTAGGAGTGGGAACAGCTACCAGGCCAGAAATCCAGGTGAATGTAATTTAGGAGGAATGCTGTAGAACTAAGAGGAGGTTTGCAAGTGGCTTGGTAGGGACCCATACAGCAGGTAGAAAAGACTAAAGAAACATAAGTCGAATACATAGAATGCCATAGGTAGAACATACTGTTGAAGCTAGGAATTACACCAAGTTCCAAAACTGAAAACAGGATTTACAGGAGGAAAAGAGTGCAGCATAAGTAGCAGACTGAAACATAACAAGCATTTGTCAATGATGAATGTTTGCTTGCTGGCATTAGCAGTGGAAGTGCAGGAGTTAGACAGATGCAGTATAGGAATGGCACTGAAGTATTGAACTGACACCAACTCCACCCTCACCCTACAGAGATGGACAGGCATTGGGGTGTGCCTTTGGGTGGAGTAACCCATGACGGTCACGACAGTTCACCTCACCCTATCCTTCAGACACGACAAATGTTGAGGTGTGTTGCCTGGGGTGTTTGGGCTTTATATTCACCTCATTCCATAAGGAAATACACTGAAATGGGTGCACTATATGAGAATGGGGTGAACTCTGGGGCCAAAGGGTCCAAGGTGCACCTCGATGCCTGTCACTGGCTGTAGGGTGGGAGTGGAATGGCATGAGCATTACTGTCGACAATCCCAAGTCACACCCCTGACACCTGTCAGTCCTTACAGGATAGGGCATTATGGTCAAGAACCCTAATGCCCTGGGCGTTTCTTGGTATTTTTACTCCAAGTTTTCAACATGGGCTTTTGCGACCCCCACCACATGAACAGTGACACAATCAGTTTGTCAGGTGAAAGGTGATTTTGCACAGCAACTGTGCCATTTGTCGCTACAGGTGTGAAAACACATTTCGAACAGGATGTGAAAAATGACAGCTGTACTGTTCATGAGGAGGTGTGAAAAATGGCATTGCTGAAAATCTGGAGTGAAAATATAAAAAAACTGGTGAAGGCACGAGCGTGCGTAGAAATTGCGCAACATACACCTGTAATGTAATTAGTTTGGGGATTTTTTTACAGCAGATTTTCAACATAGGCATTTTGGAACCTCCGCTCATGAACAGTGTCACTGTGATTTTCTTAATCTGTCCCGAACACTGATTTCCCACAGCAAAAGCACTATTCTGCACCGGAAGTACGAAAACACATTTCGGCCAGAGTGTGAAAAATGAGAGCTGCACTGTTCATAAGGAGGTGCAGAAAAATGTCAATGTTGAAAATCTGGACTGAAAATATTACAAATTCGTGAACTTACGAGGGTGCATGGGAATTGTGCAATGCACGCTTGTAATACAGTCATTTTATGGACTTTTGTCACCAAATTTTCAAAACAGCCATTTAACACCTCTGCTCATGGACAGTGTCATTGTGATTTTCTTAATCTGTCCCAAACAATGATTTCACACATCGACCATGCCATTGTGCACTACATGTGCGAAAATACATTTTGGGCAAGATGTGAAAAATGACAGCTGTACTGGTCATAAGGAGGTTTGGTAAAATGGCAGTGTTGAAAATCTGGAGTGAAAATATTAACAATTTTAAAAGTTATGAGCGTGTGTAGGAACTGCGCAATGAACGCTCCTAAAACACTAATTTTGGGGAATTTGTTCACCAAATTTTCAACATAGGGTTTTGGGGGACCTACTATGAACTGTCATTTCATGTCGGTCCCAAAGGTGGTTCATGCATTGTCTCAGAAATCACCTTCGGGACCGAATAACAAATGACAGTGACTGAGTTCATGAGGTGGGGTCCCAAGAACTATGTTGAAAATTTGGTAAAAATCCCAAAAATGTCCGAGATATGCACCAAATTGAAAAACATTTATGCTATTACAGCTTACGGCATTTCTTCAGTTGCGTGGGCTTTGAAGAGTGCAGACGTGTTCCTGGTCCTTTGAAGATTGTCACGCCAGCCTCCAGAGAGTAATAAGGGGAAGATGGAGTGGGGGAGGATGGGTACACAGAGGGTGGCCGGGTTGGGGAGGGCAAGAGAGTCAGCAGGGGACCATTTTTTCTTATAGGTTTTTTTTTTTACAAAGATGGCGCGGGACTTTGCCATGCTAGGGGTGGGCTCCCAGCATGGCAGCTAAATGTTAGGGGTGCCCAATCCCACATCAGCTCCACTGCCCCAATCAGCCATACAGACTTTGCCACACTGGGCTGGGCTCCCAGCATGGCACCTGGAAGTCTGGAGGCAGTGAAGCTGATGAGTTATATGCACCGTTAACTACTCTGGGACTTTTGCCACACTGGGCTGGGCTCCCAGCATGGCACCTGGAAGATCTGTTTGGGGGGCAGTGGAGCTGATGGGGATTGGGTACCCCATCGACCCTACAACTTTTGCCACACTGGGTGGGCTCCCAGTGTGGCACCTGGAAGTCTGGGGGGGCAATGGAGCCAATGGAGGTTGGGCACCCCCATCAGCCACACGGGCTTTTGCCAAGCTGGGGTGGGCTCCCAGCATGGCACCTGGAAGTGTGTTTGGGGGGGCAGTGGAGCTGACAGAAGATTGGGCACCCCCATCTGCCATACAGTGTGTGAGGGTGGGGGGGGAGCGCATGAGCACACTGGGGTGGGCTCCCAGCATGCTACTTTGGTGTTTGTTGTCAGGGGATCACAAGAAAAAAAACAGAGCTGTCTGTGACAGCAGTTCAAATGCAGTGCTGACGTGTAGGCATTTTTGCATACTGCCGACAGCAGCATGTAAATTGCCTGTCGACGGCAGTATGCAAATTGCATACACGTTACCACCACTGATTGTAGTGGTCTTTTAATTTGAACTGTACACCACTGCATCTGAACTGCTGTCATAGACAGCTCGGACATTTATTGGTGCAGTGCGACCGCGCCTGCAAAAAGGAGCAGGGCATTGGAAGCCGGGGTGGCACACCTACGAAAACTCATATGGTGGCACTATGTTTCTTGCACATGCGTGCAAGCAAACATAAAGAGGAAGCACAATGCTACAGCCAGGAAAACAGAATGACTTCATACTAACCTAGGAAGCCGCTGAAGGCACAAACCAAACAGAAAGTCCAAAAGCAATGAAGAAAGCAGCAGTCCCCAAAACAATGAAGAGAGCAGCAGCAAACACAGTGAGAAGGGGGTAGGGCAGCCAGAGCCCCAGCAAAGCTTCCAGCTGCATTAATGAACCAGTGCAAACAGTACAGTACATCTATAGTGGAGGTTGCACTGACTTTAGTGCCACTAGGTACATTTTGTAAATTAAAGCAATTTTTGCTATAGCATAAATATGTAAAAAATGTTTAGTACAAGTACACGCATAAAAACCTATATTAAAAGTATGCTTTTTAGGGACTCGAACCAATAGCTATATGCTAGCCTGCTAACATGCAACTATTTTTTAAATTTGTAAACACTGGAGAGTAGGGAGCTTCCGGAGGACTGGAAGAGGGCAACAGTAGTGCCACTCCACTAGAGCAGAAGCAAACAAGAGTCAGAAAACTACTGTCCAGTTAGTCTAACTTCAGTAGTGGGAAAACTGATGGAGTCCCTACTGAAGAAAAGAGTGGTTGCTTTTGTGGAGGAAAATTGTCAGCTTGACACAAAGCAAGATGGTTTTACAGCAGGGAGATTCTGCCAGACAAACCTGGAAGATTTATTTGACTGGGTCACCAGAACAGTGGATCAGGGAGGGACAGTGGATGTGGTTAACCTGGACTTCAGTAAGGCGTTCAGCTAGGTTCCACATAGAAGACTAGTCAATAAACTGTAGAACTTGGGAGTCGGGCTTAAGGTAACAGGCTAGGTCAGGAACTGGTTAAATGGGAGAACACAGAGGGTATTAGTAAATGTCACTCTGTCAGAGGAGGGTAGGGTGACTAGTGTATTTCCGCAGGGCTCGGTTCTGGAGCCGATCCTCTTCAACATATTCATCTGTGACACTGTTGATGGACTGAAGGGAAAACTGTGCCTGTTTGCTGATGACACCAAAACTGACAATAGGGTTGATACACCAGAGGGGCAACAAAGCATGGGCTATGATCTCGGAGAGCTGGAGGAATGGTCAAGTATCTGTCAATTGAAATTCAATGCCAAAAAATGTAAATTTATGCACCTGGGAAAACATAACCCAAGGAAACTGTACTCAATGGGAGGGGAGCAGCTGATGGATACAAGGCTAGAGCAAGAGCTTGGGGTGATCATATCAGATGACCGCAAGCTCAGCAAACAATGTGAGAAGGTAGCAGTAAAAGCTAATGGCATCCTGGGATGTATAGAAAGGGACATCACAAGCAGTAGGCATGAAGTGATCATGTCTCTGTATCAATCCCTGGTAAGACCCCAGTTGGAATACTGTGTCCAGTTATGGAGGCCACACCTCAGGAGGGACACAGATAGGCTGGAGATGGTGCAAAGAAGAGCAACAAAGATGGTGCAGGGCTTGCACCACAAACCGTACAAAGTCATACTCAGTGAACTCAATCTATACTCCCTAGAGCAGCGCAGGAATCGGGAGGACATAATAAAGACATTTAAATACCTTAAAGGCAGCAACAAGGTACAGGTACAGAACCTCTTTCAGGTAAAAGGCAGGACAAGAGGGCATGACATTTACCTCAAGGGAGGTAGGATCAGGAGCAATATGAGGAAATTCTTCTTCACAGAGTGTTGTTGAACCATGGTATAGCTTGCCGGAGGGGGTGGTGGGGGTGAAGATGGTGGGAGAATTCAAGCGGGCATGGAACAGACATTGCGGGATACTCAAGCAGGCAGCTAAGTGGGGGAGAGACAAGGGCAGACTTGATGGATCATAAGGTCCTCATCTGCCAACAACTTCTATGTTTCTATATTTCTGTCTCTTTAATTGTTGTATTGTTATACACCTGTATGCACTTTTTTTAAACTAGATTGCTATAAAAGGCATAGTCTGTACAGGTCACATATCCTTTGAAAAAGCCCCATGGGGTGAAAAGTCAGGCCATTTGTTACCTTACTGTTGCTGCCTCTATCTCAGTGTGGGAGTTTGCCATTGTGCTTTATAATGCTTCAAGGGAAAAATAAACCAAGTACCAAAATTCTTAGGTTTGGACATTTCTTCTTTTAATGCTTACAAATGCAGCGGGTACCAAAACTACTTCTTACAAATGGTGGTCCTAATTTGTTTCTGAGCACCTGCAAAACATTCCCATTGTCGTCACCAACAAACTCAGTATGATCAGGTGTGCCACTGAGCACGTAGGGTCAGTATCAATTAAATAAAACCCAGCATCCTACCCACCATGAATGGGACAGTGACGGAATGCATCACCTGACAACCCTTACACAGGCATGTACAGTTCTCCAATCTAACCTCTAATCAGTAGGAAACTACTACAGCTTTTGTTGCCAGCAGGCAGTGTCTGTGCTCAACCTAAATTAATAAATGAAAACAAAAGCTACATACAGTGGTGCCTGCCAGGATGCAGCATTGTACTGCAGCACAGTGCAGTAGAGTTACTACAGTAAACAAGGCGCACCACCTGCTCACTGTGTGACTGCAGAACAAGTCACTTAACCTTCCTATGTCCCACCTGAAAATGTAGAAGTATTCGCATTTATGTAACACTTCTCATAAACATTGTATCCCAGAGTGCTTTACAAGCAATTATAAAGCAGTCTCAAATTTCCCACCAATCACAGCAGAGAACCACTATACATCTTATTGAGCATACAGATGCAGCCTCATGCAGTATGTTCATCTGTTCTGCTGGTCACTGAGCAGCTTTGCCGCTTGCCTACCTCTTACAAGTGCCTTCCAGTTTCCGAAATATTTGGAGAAAATAAAAAAAAAATGCCCCCCACAATGTTTTCTCTGTAAGGAACTTAGTTTCAGCAGCTGTTGCCACAACACCCACTCAGAGCACATCAACAGAGTCTGAAGTTGGGACTGTCCACTTTTCAGTATAACTAGAGGGGGGACAGCAAAATATTAAAAAAAATTAAAATGTATTGTAAACGTTCCACTGGCACTTTTTTCTTAAACGAAAACCTTCAACTGCTTTACAGTATGTTTATATGTATACTTCCCTTATCTCTTACTGAATCATAACATTATCTCGTGCTGTGTGTGCTGACAGAACTGCTCAGTTTTGCTTCACAGTCCTTTCACCCAAACGGTACGAGGTAACATTCTGATTCATTAAGAGATACCGGGAAGTATGCATTTATGAGAGACAGGTAGCAAAGTCACTGTAAATGTGTAGTGGCAGCCATTTCACACAACACCCAAACACAGCCTTAGACAACTGCCGGAGCTGGATTTGTGGGATGTGGATTGTTGGCCATGACATGGGGAAAATCCCCCTACTCTTGTGAAACGTGCCCATAGGTTCTTCTACTTGCACATGGACACACACCAGGACAGCATCAGAGACAGGTAGAAGGGGCCTTGGTTCACCACTGTATCTGAAGGGCCACACACCCTAACAATACAACATCTCCCTAGCGCTACATCTGAGTGTCAGTATTTATAGCATGAGCCCAAGTCCTGGTGTGGGGCTAGAATCCTTGGCCTTCTGGACCAAAGGTGGATGTGATACCAGCTGAGCCACACTAACACCTTATCTAAACATAAATTAGCTTCAGCTCAGTGTATATTTCCCAGCCACAGATTCTAAACAAAAAATGGGTAACAGCAGGACCCCACTGAAAATGAATTGCTGTGCTGCATCTCAGCTGGGGCTAGGCTGTCATTGGTAAATACACCAGCCAGGTTAAGTCCAACATAGATAAAGGCCTACTTACTGGTGCTGTGTTCATTGACCTCACCAAAGCCTTTGATTTGTTTAATCACCCCCTGCTCTTGAATAAACTGCATACCCTTGGTGCCTCTGGATCCACCCTGTCCTGGATCGGCAGCTACCTTGACAGCAGGTCCCAATCTGTCTTCTTCTTCTGCAAGGTTCTGTCATCTCCTGTCCCATCTCCTGTGGTGTCCCTCAAAGGTCCATTTTTGGACCCATGCTCTTCTCCATATTTGTTAATGATATTCCTACCTGCTTACCCCACTGTCAGTCCATTATGTATATGGATGACTTAGTACTCTATGCTGCCTCTAGTTCCATTGCTGACATCAATTTCCACCTGTCATCGGCATTCAAACAACTTCAATCCTGGTTCTCCTCTAACTTCCTAATCATCAATTTACCAAAGACCCAGGCCATGCTCTTTGGGTCTACTAGAAAAGTCGATACCGAGACCCATAAGCTTCAAGTGCTGTGTTGTGATGGGTCAGCTGTGTCATCCACAGACTCATTCAAATACCTGGGTGTGATGCTTGACCTGATACTTGACTACTCGTCTCATATAGAAACATAGAATTTGAAGGCAGATAAGGACCGCTTGACCCACCTTGTCTGCCCATTTCCCTACCTAATGGATAAGCTGCAGATCTTAGTTAACCAGCAGCCTACTTCTTCCTACCCCCAACCCCTAGAATTGCCTTATGACTGTCCCATGCATGCTTGAATTGCACCACTGTTTTTGACTCCACAACCTCCTCCGGAAGGCCGTTGCATTCATCCACAACCCTCTCTGTGAAAAAATACTTCCTTAAATTACCTTTGAGCTGCCCCCCCATCTTCAGATTGTGCCCCCTTGTTCTTGCACACCTCTTTTTTTGGAAGATGCTACCCTCTTGGACTTTGTTGATTCCCTTGAGGTACTTGAAAGTTTCTATCATGTCCCCCCTCTCCCTCCTTTCCTCGAGGCTATATATATTAAGCTCCTTAAGTCTCTCTTCATATGTCTTCCAGTGCAGACCCTGCACCATTTTAGATCCTCCTCTGGACAGTTTCCATCTTGTCTATGTCCTTGTGGAGATTGGGTCTCCAGAACTGCACACAGTACTCCATATGGGGTCTGACCAGCTGTCTGTACAGAGGGATAATAACTTCCTGTTTTCTACTGGTGATGCCTCTCCCTATGCATCCCAGTATCCCCCCAGCCCTCCTTGCTGCCCTCTCACATTGCTTGCCCACCTTAGGTCATCTGATATGACTATGCCTAGGTCCCTTTCCATTTTTGTTGTTGATGGTATCTCACCCCCCATTGTGTACTCTTCCCCTGGGTTTTTGTTTCCCAGGTGCATTACCTTGCACTTCTTAGCACTGAATCTAAGCTGCCATACATTTGACCATTCCTCTAACCTTGCCAAGTCCCTTCTCATCTTTTCCAGCCCACCTTGTGCATCAACTCTGTTGCAGGTCTTTGTGTCATCTGCAAAGAGACATACTTTCCTTCAGTCCCTCTGCAATGTAAAACATAAAGACATTGAAGAGGACTGATCTAATACTGAACCCTGCGGTACACCACTAGTAACCCTTTCTTCAGATGGACTCCATTTACTATTACTCTCGGTGTCCTATTCTCCAGCCAATTCTTTACCCAGGCTGTCATCTTGGGACCCACTCCCAGGCTGGCTAACTTGTATATTAATCTTTTGTGTGAGACTGTGTCAAACGCCTTGCTAAAGTCTAGGTAGGCCATGTCCACAGCCCCTCCCTGATCTACTACTTTGGTCACCCAGTCGAAGAAATCTATGAGATTTGTTTGGCATGACCTTCCGCTGTGAATCCATGCTGCCTTGGGTCCTGTGCCCCTCTGGCCTCTAGATACTCGACAATTCTTTCCTTCAGAAGTGATTCCATCATTTTCCCTACCACTGAGGTTAAACTAACAGGTCTGTAGTTTCCTGCTTCTGCCTCGCTCCCACTTTTGTGATGGGGAATCACATCTGCCCTCCTCCAGTCCTCGGGTACCACCCCATCCTCCCATGATTTGTAAAAGAGGGTAGTCAGTGGTGTCACTAGTTTTACCCATAGTTCTTTTAGAATTCTGGGATGAATCCCATCAGGCCCATTGCTTTGTCCACCTTCAGTTTTAAGAGTTCTTTCAGAACCCTTTGTTCTGTAAATGGGCTGGTATCAACTTCTGTATCCAGAGTGTTTCTACTGTTTGTTTTAGATACCTCTTCCTCTTCCTTTGTAAATACTGAGCAAAAATATTTGTTTAGTATCTCTGCCTTTTCACAGTCACCCTCTGCCCACCCTTCCTCCCCTTTATTAGGCCTCAGTATCCCTCCCTTGGTCTTCCTTCGCTCCCTGATGTACCTATAAAAGGTTTTATCCCCCTTCTTAACTGAGTTGGCTATTTTTTCCTCGGTTTGGGCCTTTGCTGTTCTGACTACCTTCCCAGCTTCCTTTTGCTTTAACTGATACAGTTTTCTGTCCTGTTCCTTCTGTGATTCCTTGTACTTCCTGAATGCTTTCTTTTCTCTTGAACCTTCACTGCCACTTCCTTTGAGAACCATAGTGGTTTCTTACTCGTTTCATTTTGTTTATTTGCTTCACACAAAGGCTTGTTACCTCTGTGATGGCAGTTTTTATTATTCCCCATTGTTCTTCCACCCCTCCTTCCTGCCCATTTGCTAGTGCATTCCTTATAAACGAGTACGTAAATCAGTTAACTCTAGGATCGGTACAGCTTATCACGTGCGTCACTCCTTAACCCATGATGCCAGGATCTCTGTAGCCAGGGGTGTCTTGCTTCCAAGGCTACTATATGCTCTCCCTATCCTTTCCCAAGCCAATGCTGGTGTTCTTTCAAAGTGGGACACCACCTATAACAACATCTGTAGATTTGCCCTATCGGCCCCTCACCTTACATATCATTGTTTGCTGCACTCCACCTTGCACTGACTGTCTCCCAGCTCCCGTCGCTCCCACTCTCTGGGATGTTTCATTGACTCCATGACCAGAAACCCCCGTCCTGACTCTTTTACTACTATGCTTACCCCCCTGCTTCACTCCTGCCCTCTGAGGTCTTCTAACGCTCAACTGCTCTAAGTCCTGCACTGCTCAACAAAGATTGGGGGAACAAGCATTCTCTCATTTCACTCCCAAATACTGGAATTCCCTGTCTCCCCACTTAAAGTGCTCCTTACCTCACTCCTCCTTTAAGTCTGCACTTTTTTCTCACCTTTATGCACTTGATACTTGTGACTGTGACTAACCCTCCGTGCCATGCTGCTCGTGCTTTTCTACTTGCCTGAACGTACTGTCTCTCTGGACTCCTAGTGATTCACCTCGTCCTCGTCCGACTTTTCATGCTTGCATGGATGGTTTCTGCTTGTAAGTGTAATCTCTAAATATCCCTGCATGGATATCTGTTGTGTGATGTTAAGGATTGTTTGTTTGCTACCCATGATTGTTTGTAAGACTGTATTTTGTACCCTCCTGGGTCATGCCTGAAAATAGGCAGGGTTATTGCCTAATGCACTTACCCAGTCATCAAAAGCTAATAAATAAATAAAATAAAAATACAGTGTAAAACTGGGTGAAATCAGAACCCCTCTGAAGATTAGATATTGCTGCTCAGATTGGTTATCCTGTGCTGAGACAGTGTAAAAACAATTAAAGGCAGGACCCCAGCTAAAAAGAAATATGATGTCTTAGTTTAGCTACTTTCAGAAAATGCTGTGTAAAATGGGTGAAAGCAGGACCCCAGAGAAAACTAGATGTTGCATCTTTCATGGATTATCCTGGGTAAGTACAATATAAACATAAGTAAAAGCAAGAACATGCTAAAAAAGTGATTTTATATTTCATCTGAGTTGATCTATCATGGGTACACACAGTGGGCTGGATTTTCAAAGGGAGACGTAGGGCTTACATCAAGTCCTGCATCACCCCTGTTTTTTGGCACAGCAGCACCAAACTCTTTTACTGCAACTGCACCCAATTTTAGTACATCCAGTGCAATTGCGACAGTTTCCTCATTTTACAGCAGCTTGAACCAAAGATTTGGCCCAAGCCCCTAGAAAGGGTTCCCCAAATGGTGCACGTTAGACCAGGGAAAACATAGTCTAACTTGTAGTATTTGGTGCTCGGGATTGAAACTCCTGATCACTGACCGGGAGAATGCCGCAAACCCCATGCGCCAAGCAATCAGTGCACCAGGGACTTGCAGCATTTTCGAGGCTTTGAAAATTGAGCCCAGTGCTTCAATGGGTGAAAGCAGAACCCCACTGAAACCAAGATGTTGCATCTCAGTTTGGATATCTTGAGTAAACACAGCACAACAGTAGGTAAGTCAGGACCCCACTGAAAATAAGATACTGCATTTTAGCTGGACCCTGGGTAAATGCATTGTGAAAATGGGTAAAATGGTTAAAGGCAGGACCTCACTGCAAACAAAACAGTTCAAAAGTAGCAATTGTTGGCTGTTGCCAACTCTTAGTTTTTAATTATGGACTCTCCTCTTAAGGAGAGGAAACAGGCTGAGAAAAGGATTTACCCTAACATTGTCTGGTGCTTGTGTTTTAACCCCCTTTTTGTTGGGTGTTTCTTTTACTTCTAACTCCTCTTTCTAGCTTCATATTTATTAAACAGGGAGTTCCTTCATGTGTTTATATAACAGGGGGTTTCTTTGCTCCTTTACGTAAAGAGAAGGTGATATGAAACACATACTGTAAGGGGTACATCACATTTCTTAAAATGGGTCACTAGCACTAATAAGATTTTTGCGGGAGGTCCAAAAACTACTACATCATCAAAAGAAGGCAGAAAAATGAAGAAAGAAAGAATATAAGATAATCAGGGAGACAAAGATAGGGTGGGTGGGCAAGGACTGACCCAAGGAGTGATCATCAGCCAGGTCAAGGACAATATGGTTGCATAACCAGGATAGACAGAAGGGATAATATATAGTACAGAATAAAAGCAGGAAGGAAAAAAAAAGTGAGTGAGTGAGTAAGTGACGTGCACCCCCTTTAACTGGGACAGGGATCTGACCCTGTCACACTCAACTGCTACTACCCTTTATTTTCATATTTCCGAGACATTCTATGACGTCAGTTACCATGTACCATTCCATACATCTGCATGGTGCAACTGAGGATACAGAATGTTCAGGCAGTATGAAAACAGACAACAGAAAGTAGCTGCTGAGAAGAGAGCAGTTTAAAGTAGCTGCACTGGCAAACAGAACTTGATCATTAATTGAATAATGAAAGTTCAAAACATTAACTGAATCCATAGCACTGAGTCATGAGGGACCACTTCGACATGCTGGTGACCAGGGGCCATGCACCGAGCTTGGGCAGTCAGGAGCAGAGGCCAGCAGGGAGGGCAAATGAGCATTCACAAAGACACTCTCCTCCTGAGGAGGGAGGAAACAGTGGCTGCTTGGACGTGCCACCTGGTGGTTGCATGGGGCCACTGTTTGGGTAAGTGACAACACACTAGTGAGACCTTACCACAGGACATAATGTGGACATGCTTCAGATGAGAAATGGTGGGGAATTGGTGAGGAAAACTGTTACAATCAAGCCCCATTCAGGCACACCCGATGAAGGCATCCTGACACCTCTAATGCCTCCCTCCCCCAACCCAGCAATGGCTCCAGCAATGATGATGCTCTTCCGAGCATATCTGTTCTGGTGCAGCAGAGAGGGTGGCTAAGCAGGGCTACACCAGGTTCCAGAGCACATGGACCACCAAGGTGAAGCCTGGAGAAGTTGCATCAGAAAACAAGAGGTGATTCCAACAGGCAGTTGGGTACTGTGGGGCTGGTAGAAGAGGGGTACTGCAGGGAATGGGAGGCACAAAAGAAGGCCTCATCATTTCAGAATATATGCCATGCACTAAAAGGAAGCAGTAAGGTCTTTAAAAGTATAAAATAGAAGATAATGTATGGGTAGCCACACACAACAAGCCTGTATTTGCATAAATAGGTCTCTATGGCAACCAGGAACCTAAACAGCAAAGCACAAGAGGTCCCCTGTTTGCCATGGAAAACTCGAGATGAAGACACAGACTTGTATGTATATGAATCCCCATTCATTATATTTTATAGTGTATGGGCATCCATGCCCATTTCAGACACTCCACTTCCTTTCAGTGAGCTAACGGTTGTGGGGGAGGCACTTTCAGGTTGGTGCCAGAATCAAATTACAGATTCAGCATGTTGCTAGTGACTGCAATTACAGCTGTTTCTGTAAGTTTAAGTTAAAAAAAAAACAGCCACAGCTTTATCAGGTGGGGGAAAGTATCTGTGCATTCTAAGTTGTTGTGCTGCAGTAGTAACATCACTACTGCAGCACAACAGTATATTGATGACACTACTGCAGCACTACAACCCCATTCTAGTCATGGATTTCCATGCAGAATCATCATACGCTTTAATGGTATCATTAATTTTCAGAGATGTGCAGCCAGAAACTTCAGTTACTTTCTCCTAGAGTTTAAAAATCCACTCTATTGAGACATATCTTTCCTAGTGCTGGTGCTCATTTAATGCAAATAAGTGAGATATTGGTCCGGTTCTCTCTGGGAATCGCTCCACTGTGAACAAAGTGATGCAGCTATGATGCAAAAGTGATGTGACTATGACTCAGGTATATCTGTGGTGAAAATGTGGCTATGTTATAGTTGTGTAATTTTTGCATCATAGCTGTGTCGCTTTGTGACACTAGTCTGGAAGCATGCACAGGTGCAGCAGAAGTGACGCAACTTGTTTTTGCATCCATAGGTAACATAGGTTTGTACAGAGCTAATAAGACTTGCGTCCATAGTGCTCACCTTTGTTAAACTAACAGGCCGCCCGCTTGGTGTAACTTATCCAGTTTTAGTTTAAAACTCTCCACTGATGGACTACCAGCTACTTCTTTGGGTAGGGAGTTCCATACTGAGAGCTCCCTTTGGTTGAACCACTTTTGGCACCGCCAGGTTTTACAATTTTCCCCACTTAGCTGTAGTGAATGTGCCCCAGTGCTATAGACTTGATCCCAAAATGTTAGCCCTAACTTTTCCCAAAGATCTGGATCTGTTTATTTTTTTTAAAGTTTTACCAGGAAGGCACACTGAGCAGAGTACTGCATGATTCCAGGTGCATCCTGGGGGAGGAGGACAGTGGAGATACATATATAGAATACACAATCAGGACGATAATACAAGTAACAGAACAGTTAAGTTCGATACAGCAGTAATACAAGGATATTGAGACACAAAAGGCAAATTAACAGCAAAAATGTAGTCATGCTTCAAGATAGAGGACTAGGCACTTATATATAACAGGAAATTAGCAGTGTCCTGCATACATTCAACACAGTTATTTGCCACAGGCACAGGTGGAGGAGAAATGTGCTTTGAGGAAAGGGCTGAGGTGCTGAGTTGGGGGCGTGAGCCGGATGGCAGCAGGGAGGGAGTTCTACAGTTTAGGCATGCGATGTCTGAAGGCTGTCTGACCAGCAGAGGAGGACATGTGCAACACATCCAGGAGGTGGGAGTCGAAGTATCTGAGGGGGTACGCTGGAGGGGTCTGGGCAGTTAGGGCAGAGGTGAGACAAGGTGGCAAGGACTGGGACCAGAACTTGTCCATGAGACTCGTGCAGTGGGACTGTCTACATTCCTAGAGTGAGGAGAGGTTGAGAGTCTGATAGAGAGTGCAGTGGTGTGGGGGGGGCAGTCAAGAGCAAAATGGCAGAAAAAGTGAAAGAGGGTGTCCAGTATGGCTAAAGTGGAGTTGGGAGCGGCACTGTATACTGCATCCCATAGTCAAAGATAGGGAGAATCATTTTCTGTACAAGTGCATGGCGGGCTGGCAGCGGGATGTAACCATGGTTGCAATATAGGGCACCCAACGTGGGGTTGAGCTTTTTGTGGATGGCATTGACATGTACAGAAAAGTCGAGCTGCTGGTCGAGCCAGACCCCGAGGTATCCAAAGGAGGAGCAAGCCTCCAGAGTAGTCCCGTCCAGGATGTGGAAGGAGGGGAAGGTGGGGAGCCAAGAGAGTCTCTGCCTCATGCAGAAGGTCATTGAGACGGTCTTCTTGGCATTGAGAAAAAGTTGATTTGCATGAAACCAGAGCTGAACATCACTGAAGCCTTGTTGTAGCCTGGTCAACACATCAACAGTCGAGGGGCCTGATGTATACAGCACCGTGTTGTCCACATACATGTGGATAGATGTGTGTGAGCAGGCAGTGGGCAGGTCATTTAGGAAGACGGAGAAAAGAAGCAGGCCAAGGACTGAGCCTTGGGGGACTCCAGCAGTGACTGGGAGGGTGGTAGTTGTGGAGTTTCCAGTTCTGACAGATTGGGACAGATTGGGACTTGCCTACCAAGTAGGAGTGAAACCAGCTGGTGGCCTTGTTAGAGAGCCCTGCAAGCAAGAGCTTGGGAGACAGTGTCAAAGGCCTTTGCCAGGTCAATGAAAATGGCTGGGGTGATATGGCCTTTATCCATACCAGCAAGAATGGAATCTATGAACTGTAGAAGGGAGGTGGCGATGGAGTGGGACTTCCTAAACCCAGACTGGTAGGGTGAGAAGAAAGAGGAGGAGTTGAGAAATGAGGAAAGTAGTGAGAGTACAAGGTGCTCCTGGAGTTTTGCCAGTATGGGGAGGAGGGAAATTGGATGGTAGTTACCAGGGCCAGAGGGGTCTCCTCCCTTCAGAAGTGGAATAACAGTTGCGTGCTTCCATTCTGATGGGACAGAAGCTAGGGAGACAGAGAGGTTGATAAGAGAGGCCAGGGGGGTAGCGATGGCAGGAGCAGCCAGGTATAGCATTTTGGTGTCCAGCCCAGGACATTTGCCCTTAGAAGGGTTTAGTGCAGTCAAGGTGTGTAAACTTTCATCGGGGTGACCTGACAGAAGGAGAAGGAGGAGGCAGGAGATTTTGCCCACACGTTGGTGGAAGGAGTGGCTTTTTGATGGTAAGGAGGGAGTGAGGACAAAAGTGACGAGATACAGTTTGTGAAAAGGAATTAAATTCTGAGGCCACTTCGAGAGGGTCTGCCATGGAGGTACCGCCTACATTAAAGACCGGGGTTGGAGGCTGGGAGGGTGGGGAGAAAAGTGATTCGACCACCTTCCAGAATTTTGCCGGGTGATTTAAGTTAGATTGGAAGGTAGCTTTGAAGTAGTTAGCTTTTGCCTGCTGGATTAGTCTAGTGCAGGCATTGCATAAGGAGCAATAATTGGCGTATGCTGCAGGAGAGCTGGATGCTTTCAGCGACTTCCATGCCTAGTCTGTGGCTCTGATATGGGTCATAATATCGGCTGTGATCCATTGCAGATGAGCGCCCCTCACTCTAGTCCGTCTGAATGTGGCAGATGTGTCCCAGGCAGCTAAGAACTTGGTCTTGAAATACTCCAGTGAGGAGTCAATAGATGTAGCCCAGGGTATGAAGGATCAGTCTGTGGCAGCCTGGTCATTTAGGAATGAGGCAAGGTCCAGGGATTTGAATGACCAGGTAAGAACAGATCTGGGATGGATCATGGAGGAGGGGCCTTGGGCCGTAACATTTTCCGTACCACATATATCATGCGGTGGTCACTTAGGGAGTCTGAAAGTAGGCCTGAGGTAATTATCCAGTGTTGGTGTGAGGTAAGGGCCCAACTAGCAGAGAGTGGGTCTGCAATTTGGGGTTAAGTCGTGTGGGTTCAGTGATCAGTTGGGTCAGGTTTAGGGCAACCACCTGGTTGCGAAACTTGGAGGTGGTGCAGGACAGCCAATTCAGATTTAAATCACCAAGGATATGGAGCTCGCCCCCTGAAGCAGTAGATTTCAAAGTGCCCATGTGATCCAGAATTGAGGGCATAAGTGAGTCTGGGGAGCAGTAGGATCCAGCTATGAATATGGGGATAGTGTGGGGGAGGGAGAGTTTGATCAGCAAGACATCGATGGATTGCACGGACAAGAGTAGGTTGACAGGGGTAAACTGGAGGAAGGATAAGATATACATGGCTATGCCACTGCCTCTTTTGTTGCCTGGGCGGTCGTGGCAGATGACTGTGTAGCCTGGGATAGTGATTTCGGTGTTCTTGTTGTGAGGTTTTAGCCAGGTTTCCGAAATGATCAAGATGTCAGGCTTTAGGGATAAGACAGTTGGCTGCAGCAAGGCTAGTTTATGCAGTAAGCTGCAGATATTAAGATGTACTACTTTTATGCCCCATGGGAGTTGGTGGGCAGAGGGTAAGCCCTGTGTTAGGCTATTTAAGGCTGGGTTAGGCAGTTTAAGGCTGCTAGGGCCTTAAACGGCAGACACATATCTCCTCTTATCCTCCTATACTCTAGACAAAACAAATTCAAGTCCCCCAGCCTAGTAATATAGACCTTTTCTTCCAAAGCCCTTATAGACCATGTTGCCCTCCTCTGTACCCTCTCCAACATACATATCTCCTTTTTCTGGTAAGGTGATCACACCTGTGCACCACACTCGAGTATTGGCCCTCACCAGTGATCCATACAAGGCACCAAAACTTTTCTGATTCTACTAGCTATGTGCTTCAATATGAAATTTAATACACCATTCACCTTTCTGCACGCATTACTGCAATAGATCTTAAATTGCAGATCGTTTGTTATAGTGAAACCTAAGTCTCTTTCCTCTGTCACAGTTCTAAGTAGTGTGTTGCCTATGTGATATGTGTGGTTTGGATTATTTTTTCCAAAATGCATTACCATGCATTTGCTGTGGTTCAAGGGGAGTTTATTAGTACTACACCACTCATCAATGTGGTTTAGGGCCTCCTACAGTGAATCATAGTCACTTTGGTCCTTTAGTTCAGCCCCCGGTCGGCAGTCAGCTGCAAATTTAGTCATCCATACCTTGTAATGCTCATATTGGAGTGATGCCACAGAGGTGTTAAAAAGGCATGGATCCAAAACTGAGCCTTGTGGTATGCCGCTAGTTACTTTAATCCAGTCAGAAAAGATGCCCCTAATGCTGACTCGCTGTTTTCTGTCCTGAAGCCAAGAGTGAATCCATGACACAGTATTGTCATGGATGCCCATGGCTTTCAATGCCTTTACTAGCTCACAGTGGGGTATCTTGTCGAAGGCCTTTGTGAAGTCGAAGAATATCACATTGACTGATCCGCCCCATCCAAACTTTTACTGACCCTGCTGAAAAATTCCAGCATATTGGTTTGGCAGGACCTCCCCTTAGTAAAACTATGTTGTGAATTGTCCCCTAGATGTTCCTCCTGGATAAATTTGATAATTTGTTCTTTTATGATTGCATATGGTAGCTGTTAAACTAACTGGCCGATAATTAGTTGGGCTTTTTTGTTTCCTTTCTGAAATAGTGGAATTACAGTTGCCTCTCTCCAGGAGTCAACCACTTCCTCCTTGTCCAAGGAATACTGGAAGATGTGACTTATTGGGGTGCTAATTCTTCTGCAAGTTCTTTTAATAATCTTGGGTGGAATCCATCTGGTCCTGGGGATTTGTAGGGATTCAGGGTGCTAAGTCTTTTCCTTACGTCAACTGTCTCAATGTGGATAGGACAATGAGTAACATTAAATTTGTGCCCCATGCTATCCTGATCATTTTTTTCAGTGAAGACAGTTGCAAAATACTTATTTTGAATGTCTGCCATCTCCCTGTTCATGCTTGCAGCTGAGCCATCTGGACCCAGCAAAGGACCTATTGAACTGCCTGTTAATTTTTTGTTACTTATATAAGCTTAAAAGGATCTGTAGTAATCCTTTGTCTTGGCCACCAGTTTAATTTTGTAGTCTGCCTTAGCTTTTTTTAATTCCTTTCTTGACCTTTCTGTGTAGGTTTCTAAATCTTATCCAGCCTGCCTCCTTCTTGCTACCCCTCATCCGTTTAATTCTACTAGTTAGCCAGCACAATGTTTTGGCCCTTTTATTGTACATAACTTTTATGGGAACATATTCCTTCAGGCATTAGTTAAATTTGTTGCTTAGAGAATCCCATATCTCTGTAATGTTCTTATTTTTTAATTCTTGGTTACAGTTCCATGTTGTTAGGGTGTGCTTAATCGCAGTGAAATTAACTTTATTATTTCCAGTATAGCTGTCTCCCCTGATTGGTGCATGTTTGTTTCTTTTATGGTAAATGTTACCATACAGTGGTCGCTATTTCCTAGAGGTATAGTGACTTAGCATTTTTGAACGTGATTCTTTTTATTAGTAAGGATTAAATCCAGAGCTGGCCTGGTGGCGCAGAGGACTGAGGTGCTGGACATCACACCTCGTGCCACGATGTCGACCTGGGTTTGGGAACAAGCTTAGGTCATCGGGGGTTAGCAGGGAAGGGGAGGGAGAGGACAGCAAGTAGCTGCCAGTGGGCAGCTCTCCACCTCGGGGAGGGATCTATTGGGTCTCTTGGTGCTTGGCTGCCCCTCAATGGAGGCTGGGTGGCAGTGCTACCTCCAAGAGCCAGAGTGCAAGGCCAGGAGAGGGTGGAAGGGGCTGTTGTCTGGAGCTGTGGTGCTCATGCATGCCTCCACACCCATGAGTCACCACTTCTGCGGCCCCGGGAAGTTAGGAGGAAGAAAACGATTGAAAATCGGGGGACACTGCTCGATGATACCTCCGGGCCGGCTCAGGAGTTCCACCGGAATGCATATAGCGCAGGTAAGTTCCCAAATGACCCCAGGTCCGGTAGGGTGGCAGAGAACTGCAGTGGCCTGCTGGGAGGATAAACAGAGTTAAAAAAGAAATGAATTAAATCCAGGGTATTTTCCCCCCCTTGTCTTCTAGCTGACAATTTGCTCCAGGCCCACTTGATTAAATATATCCAAATAAGTCTTCTCTGCTTAGTTGGAGCCCTTAAGAGTGTCCCATATTATCCCTGGTAAATTAAAATCCCCAGGTAATATTATTCTGTCAGCAGGGTTAAGGTCTTGAATGTAATTCTGCAGTACAATATCGTCCTCTTTTTTGATCGATGGGGGCCTGTATGCTACCCCAGGAGGATTTGGGGGGACTTACTGGGGGTTATTTTGATACAAAGTTGTTTGGTCATATTAGTAGATATGTTAACTTCTTCTGCCTGTATATCCTCTGACACATACACTACCACTCCTCCTCCCTTTCTATAGTCTTTGATTTAGTAAATAGGTTTAAACCCCTTATTTCCTGCTCCCAGTTGTCTTTTGCATCCCAACAAGTCTCAGTGATGGCACAGATATCAATGTGCTGGGATTCAATAATGCATTTCAGTTCCTCAAACTTACTAGCAACGCTGCTTGCATTTATGAATATGCCTTTCCACCCTGTTTCATTTGTTTTGTGATTAGATGTGGGCTTTTTGTTTTGTAGGGGCTCTGCGTTTACCCCAGTCACCCCCCCCCCCCGTTTATTGGTTTAAATGGGCATTGATGTGCTGACTGAATGTATGGGTCAGCTTTCAAGATCCAATTTTGTTAAGGTGTAGTCCGTCGGGACTTATTAGTCTTTCCACCCCAGTGCTCCAGTTGTCAATGTAGCCAAAACCCTTTAATTTACTCCATTCCCATAGCCAACTATTTTGCATTCGGATCTCCCTGTTGTTTTTTAATAGTGTCTACCTCTTACTGGTAATATGACTGATATAATATGCCTGATGTCCCCTTCCCTGGATTTTATTTCAGAGGCAACTGCTTCATAATCATCATAGATGTTTTTAATATTTCTGTTGCCCATGTCGTTAACCCCTACATGAATCAGTACATGTGGTTCACTGGTGTTTGCCATCAAGCCATTTAGCATGGATTTGATATTACTTATCTTAGCCCCTAGTAAGGTGCTAACTGTCATGTATTCATTCCTGCCTCTGCACACGGTTGTCTCAGAGGTCCTTTTTATTGAGTCTCCTAACAGGAGTATATCTCTGTGTTTGTTTGCAGGGGGGTCAATGTCCTCTCTAGTTTGTGTGTTGCTATTCTCTTGTTTTGCTCTGAGGTATCATGCTTTGACTCTGTACCATTTCTATTCTGAAAGGGGGCATGTTTTCTCTGTTGCTTTTTAAGTTGTTTCCATACCTATTTAAATGTATAGGCTGACCCATTGTCTTATCTGTTTTTACCTCGGGACAATTGCTTGCCTCTTCCTCCTGCTGGTACAAGAGCTTGCATCTGTTCTGTATTTCTACTGGGCACTGTTAAATATCTGACCCCCCTCCTTTTATATGGCTTTGTTGAGACAGTATACCAGTCCTCCAATTCTTGTAAGTGCCTATTCAAGGGTACCTCTGACATTATGCTTTCTTGCTTTTTATTCATTGTTTGGTCTGGGTTGCCAGGTAATGTGGCCTGGCCTAAATCTGTGGAGACATTATCAATAAATTCCTCTAGGAGGCTGATCTCTGTTTGTATACTCAATCTAGTAAGTAGGCTTTCTATTTATTTATATAAGGTGGCTATGAGTAAATATTTATGGCACTGACAATCTTTTAGAGGAACATCCTTTATGTACATTAAGCAAGTAGTGCATTGTCTTAATAAGCGGTCTAATTTGTTAAGTCATAGCTAGTGGATTGATCAGATGTGCCCCCCATTTCTGGTACCATGGTAATGGCTTACCCTCCCTTTTCATTATTTGGTTCTTTCATCATAATGTGAGCCCTGGCGATAGTTCTACCAATTCTTAGATTAAATTAATTATTCCCCCAGGAAATCCTCTAGTATTAGGCCTACATTGAGAAACCAGTTTAAATGGTCCCGGTCACGTCCACATCTCTCATCATGCTGCATGAGGAGCCGTGCGAGCCCTGCTTGGCTCACCCTGCTCACAGTAGGGCTTGAATGTAAAGAGCTGGTGACCCGTAAGTCACACAGGGGTCACAGCTCTGACCGAAAGTCACCCAATAATTATTTTTACCAGAATGGGCAAAGGCCAGTCATGCATGGCCCTGGCACACTGGACAGTTACTGTGCCCCAAAACTATTACTTTAAAAATTTTCCAGCAAGCTGGTAGTTCATTCCCTCACCTGAGCGAACTACCCAGCTTCTCTTCCTGCTTCTGGTTGGAGAGCAGAGCTCCAAGCGCACTCGTAACTGCAGTGCAGTTAAAATGTTAAAACTTCTTCCAAATTCAACTCTCCCCTGGGCTGGGAGATATTGCAGCCTATGTCACTTGCTGCCTCTTCAAACTACTCATCCACTCACAGCAGGGCTTGAATTTAAAGAGCTGGAGACCCAGAAGTCACACAGGGGTCACAGCTCCAGCTTAAAGTTGCCCAATAATTCTTTTTACCAAAACGAGCGAAGGCCATTCATGTGTGGCCCTAGTGCGCTGGACAGTTACTGTGCCCCAAAACTATTACTTTAAAAATGTCCCAACAAGCTGGTAGTTCGTTCCCTCACCTGAGTGACCTACCCAGCTTCTCTTCCTGATTCCAGTTGGAGAGCAGGGCTCCAAGCACACTTGCAACTGCGGTGCAGTTAAAATGCAAAACACCTTCCAAATTCAACTCTTTGGGCTGGGAGATATTACAGCTTGTGTTACTTGCTGCCTCTTCAAAACTCCATTGCTAATCTTTGAAAATACAGGCCCTTATTGGCATCACCTGCTTCTCAGTTGACCTCGTGTAGGGAAACTTTTCATGCAAAGGAGCCGTACAACAGGAAAACTGACCACAAGTTGACAAGGTATGCTTGTAAGCCCTTGGCAGCTGCACATTCTAGTATATACATATAGATATATGTCTGGTAGTAGGAAGTACAGGGAATGCCATTAGGGCTGTAGTCCAAGCATGTAGTTATAGTCCTATTTCAGTATGTATAGTTCCTGTCATGCCCAGTGTGCATTCCTTTGTTTGTGTCCAGCAATGTGTGACCAGTGTCGCTAGAGGGAATAAAGATGGCCATCGAACTGATGTGCTGCATCTATGTGTGTCTGTACAGGGCACCAGAATTTTACACTGGTGACAAGGATCACAAGAAAAATGACTCCCACAGGTGCCATAAAGGTTGGGTAAGCTACTGCATGTTCTTTAAGTGTGCAAGGAACCCACCCTGCTGCCTCGAGTTGGTCCAGCATGCTGCTAACCCCTTCCCCAACAGCTAAGCTAATTTAACTACCCATTACTTGCCAGTTGTAGTTCCTTGCTTAAACCAGAGGCATACAGCAAGTTTAACCAACTGCAGTACTCTTTTTTGCCTGTTTGTTTAGCTGCTAAGCATTCAAATAAACAAACTCCAAGCTCTGTCTCTCTGAGATTGCGATCCAGACAGCCCACCCCCCACACACTCTTTGGCAATCGAGCCTCTGGGAGACAGCAGAATATACAGTAAGTAAACATCAAGGTACAGCTGTCCCTTGATGCAGCAAGCAGAAGAACAGCAGGGAGTCCAGGCATCCGAAACTAAGGGAGCCAATAAATCTCCATGAAAATTCCAAAGAAGGTATACTGCGAACTACTAGATGGGGAGGGGGTGCATAAAAATGGAATGCCAAACCTTACATTAACCACTTTTGGCTTTTGTGGCCAGTGAGACTTGTCACATCACTGGTGGTTATTATGTCTGATATATTAAATAAACCTTGAGATAGCGCAAGCCAGAGAGTGGACATTGAATCTGTGGTATGCGTTTCATTCCAGGACGTGAGTCAATAAATCTCCCACCAGCCACAAAACACTGAGTGGTGAAAATAGCAAGTAGGCACCACCTCCATCTAGCCTGCACATCCACAACATAGTTTTTTTGCCCACAGCACCATCTAGGCTGGCAGACTGGAACTGCACCTCTCCAGCACAAAGCAGCACATCCTCAGCACCTCATGGCTGACTTGCCCGAATTACAGCCAAATAACTGTAACCATGTGCAAAATTGCACTACAAAACAGTGTCACATCACCGCCTTGTCTGGCAACATGGCACAAATTGGACATATACTCAAATTTGATGAATCACATGAAACCTTCGATTTCTACTTAGAGCATTTCCAATGTTGGTTGAAGGTGAACAAAATCACAGATGATAAGAGGGTAGGTGTTTTCCTGGCAGGGCTAGCCCACAAAGTCTATACCCTTCTCAGGACTTTCACTGCTCTGGTATATCTGCACACCCTGTCATATGTGCAAGTCACCAAAACACTTGCACAGCATTTTAAGCCCAAGCCACTCATCATTGCTGAACATTTCCATTTCCGTGCCTGGCTCCAATAAGAGGGGGAACCTCTTGCCAACTACATCATTGCAGTGATGCAGATTGCAAGTACCTGTGAATTTGACCAGTTCCTGGATGAGGCTCTCTGGGATCAATTTGTCTTCGGTCTGAGAGGGGAAGGCTATCACAAGCAGTTTCTCTCAGAAGCAAACTTAACTTTCCAGTCAGCCTGTGACATGCACGCGATAAGGAGCTATCCCGGAATGAATCCAGGGAGCTAGAGGGACATGCTAAAGCACACAAGGCAGCTGTTTACAAGGTCACCCATACACTAGAACCCAAGGGATGTCCCAGATGAAATGGTCCCCCACCCATTCATCAACAGCCCCAAATATCTTAGAAGCCAGGACCTCAGGGCACTTTTACAAGATTGAAACAACTGTGCTACAGATGTGGGGGTAACTATCAGCAAAACACATGCTGATTTTGACAAAAGAATGCCACAGTTGTGAAAAAGTGGATCATGCACAGAAAGTGTGCAACAGTGCAGCGCATACTGTTCGAGTACAGTATGTCACAGACACTGTGCCAGCACCTGCCATGGAAGCTGAGACATTGCCACTGTTTCTAGTCTATGGGACACAAGCCAATGGAGAGGAAATTTGCCTCCAAATTGATTTGATTGGAAAACTGATTAGCATGCAGCTAGACATCAGAGCATCAGTATCTCTTGTGCCAGAGCACATCTACAGAGAGGAGCTTCAGCCATGCCCATTGCAACCATCGCATATTCAGCTCTTATCTTACACCGGATACTGAATGCCTCTGCTGGGCGAGATTCAGGTACCAGTCACCTATGAGGGAGGAACATGGACCATACCTCTGGTGGTTGTGTAAGGGGAAAGACCTGCTTTACTAGGAAGAAAGTGGCTCAGGAAGATCAAGCTGAACTGGGAAAAGAAACTTCAGCTTAAACACTGTGACCAAGGCACCACAAGGTGCACTGAAGAAGGTACTGGACAAACATGGTCCTATTTTCCAGGATGGTATGACACAATCTGGGATTTCAAAGCAAAGATTCAAGTGCAACCAGAAGCCATTCCAATTTTCCATGAGCCTCGACCAGTACCCTACGCCTTGAGGAAAGCAGTAGAGAAGGAACTGGACCATCTCAAAAGTCATGGTAATGTATCACAGGTAGAAAGCAGTGACTAGGCTGCCCCTATCATTGTGGAACCAAAGCAAGACAAAGTAGTGAGGCTGTGTGGTGACTACAAGGTTACTGTAAATGATTGCATAGCGCCAGACCCATACCCATTACCCAATGCAAAGGACTTGTTTGTCACACTAGTAGGTGGAAAATTCTTTAGCAAGCTGGACTTATCTTTTGCATACCAGCAGTTGGAACTGAAACCAGAGTCAGAGCTGTAGCTAACCATCAACACCCACAAGGAACTTTACTGATATCATTGCTTGGCCTACAGAGTTTCCACAGCACCAGCAATTTTCCAGAACACAATAGACCAGCCACTGCATGGACTGGACCGGGTTGTCTGCTTTATGAATGATATCTTGGTAACAGCATCCACAGTGGAAGAGCATCTGATAAAGAGTAGGGTAATTTCCCCGGTGTCCTGGCCAAATTTCCCTCATTCATTAAAAATACCACCAACAGCTTAATATGGTTCAAGGTCAGTTGGCATTCATCTGTATCCCCCTCCCCCGGGTCGTGCCTGAAAATAGGCAGGATTTGTCTAGTGCACTTACCCGATCAACAAAAACTACAAAAAAAAAAAGTTCTATTCAAACAGCAGTAATATGGACTGAGACTGAAGCTAGCCAAATGGCAATTTCTGCACAATTCTGTTGAGTACCTAAGCTACTGGACTGATGGCCATGTCTTACACCCAGCAGAGAGCAAGATGGATGCTATGGTCACCGCACCTGCACCAACAAATGTCACAGAGTTGCAATCATTCTTAGGCCTCTTGAACTACTGTGGACAGTTCCTAGCCCATTCATCCACATTGTTGCAACCACTCCATGACTTGCTACAGAAAGAAGCTCAGTGGAATTGGTCACCACAGTATGAGGAAGCCTTCTAGGCTTGCAAGCAGCATCTTCTAAATAGCAAGCGGTTAGTGCACTATGACCCAGACAAACCTATGTGGCTGGCATGCAATGCATCCCCATAAGGAGTGGGCACCATCATATCTCATGTTATGGTCTGGGTAGGAACACACACTTGCTTTTGCTTCAAGGACATTGTCCCCCAAGCAAAAGAAACTAAGCTCAGATTGAGAAAGAAGCCTTGAGCATCATTTTTGGTGTCAAGAAGTTCCATAAGTACTTCTACAGATGGAAATTCACTCTACTAACAGATCACATGCCTCTGCAGGCAATTTTGGGGCCAAAGGCCACAACAGCTACTCTTGCAGCACTCCGGATGCAATGATGGGCCCTGATTTTGTTATCTTATGACTGTGACATTAAATACAGATGTTCTCAGGATCAGGCAAATGTGGATGTATTATTGAAACTGCCATGCAAAGACGCTGCAGAGAACGAAGATGATGGGGCAGTATTCCTCCATTCACATCTCAAGGAATTACCCTTTGCTTCACAGGATGTTGTAGCAGAGACACAATGAGATCCAGTCCTTTCTAAGGTTCTAGATTTTACCCTAAATGGTTGGCCCAACTTCACAGGAGATCAGACTCTCTGACCTTTCTTTGACAAGAAGGACCAGTCATCCACTGAACAAAGCTGTGTACTGTGGGGATACATAGTGTTAAGCATTTAACATTATAATTAATTTAAAAAGAGTGCAACAATCATATTGTTACACCAGTAGAGGTGGATATCAGACAGCAGAAGCCAACAAAATCAGTGGTTAGTGCACAGAATAATGCCCCTTCCAATAAACTTGTAAGCCATGTCTTACTCTGCATATGCATTCCTAAATCCATGCCATAAATAACCAAACTCTGAATCAAGCAGCTGCTCCATAAACCATTTAAACCACACTGATCATGTAGCTAAAATGGGCTGGAGCCAGTGTAGCCATTGCAAATGTTATTCCATGCTGACATAGAGGGGATGTTTGTGCACAGGTCAGCCAGTACCTTTCAAATAGAGACTAAGCATGTTGCCTCTGCATTAGACTTAATGGACCCTGTTGCATGATAGGCCTATATCCATTTATGTGGGTTCATATTGTATATGCTGTAATGTACTTTAGAATTAATACACTGTATCTTTAAAAGGCTTTAGGAATGAAATTACAAAAATAACCTTAATTGTTCTAATGGCTAGGGTGGATCTGGTAGATCTCCAGATAGGGGAGACAGTTTTATGGGGCCCAGAAACCATAACTCTTAGAGAAAACTGGGTATCTAGCCTCCAATAACACCAGAAAGGTAATGTAGTGACCTAGGGGTCATGGGTCAAGGGGTTGACATGAAACCTGACATGGAACCACAGTGACACCTACAGGGAAAGGTAAACTGTTGCACCCCATCATACAGTAAGTGTGGCTTGAAAATGACCAGTATGTATTTATGAGACACACTTTTTGAACTAAGGGCAGTTGAATAGTGTTTAGATTGGAGTCAGGATGTCTGGCCCAGCTGGCATATACTTTTACACCAGAAGATATATGTGTAGGCCTGGAAATATCTCTAAAACCAGACCTGGGTGTGTGGGAATTAGACTCTTCACACACTGAACAGAAAATTCTGATTTTAAGTCAGAATTTTGGAAACCAAGACTTTGCACCAAGGAAGCGCCTGAAGCCTTTTTAAAAAGGACATTTCAGAGAACTGACTTGGAATACACACTTGCTACACAACTGTTGCTTAAGGACTCATCTCTACAAGGACATTTAAAATCTTGTCTGGACTCTAACATCAAAACATGGTATAGTTAGAATAACAGTATCTAGTGTTTTCTGTAAACTGTCCAGTTTTACTTTTGATATTGTCTGCATTTCAAAGTTCTTCCAAACTGCAGAATTTTCTGTATTGCTTTTATTTTAAGTAAACTTTTATGATTTTCTTATCAACTCTGCCTGGGGTTTGGTTGTGTGATTTAACATTTTAGCACAAGGGTTTTGAAAAGACTGTGTGCCTGAAAGATAGTACCACTCAGCTATTGTATAAAACTATTTAGGCAAGATGTAGCCAGTGGTCGTGGTGGGATTCAAATACTGAAAGTAGTGCAGAGTCAAGGGAACTTGAAACAACAGTTTCCACCCTCCCACTGAGAAAAGGAAGGTTGGTAAGTCTTCCAGAACCCTTACAACTGCTCACGAGTTCTTGAAATGGGGGATCCTCTCTGCAAACAGAAGGTCCTACCTGGCTGCCCAGTGTTTGGGGGCCAGGGGCTCGTGATAGATTTGGTGCCAGCTACTTTGATTTTAAACGGTCTTGCGAAATCATCACACAATCAAAGACAGAATTTGGAAAGGGGGAAAAAGAAATTTGTTTGCAGACAACAGACCCTATCCTGTTTGAATTTTTTTTTTGAACAGAGTAGTGTAGATAGAAGAATGTCGATCCAGTACAGCAATATGAACCTGGAACAACTGAGGAAGATCTGTGGGGTGAAGGGCATTCCTAGTGAAAACAAAAATTAAAGGCAACTCACAGAGGCCCTTCTGGCAGCTGAGATGGAGGAAGGGCCACCCCACTTAGTGCCAGAGGTGGTGACGTCAGAGTCCAGAGCCCAGACAGGAGCCATCTAAAGACCAAGAGCTGGAGCTGAGGAGGCTGCGGATGCAGGATAAACAGATTGAAACTGAGCAAAGAAGGTTTGAGATGGAAATGGAGGACCAACAGCAACAGAGAGAGGCTGAAGAACGACAACACCAGGTGGAGGAATGACAGCAAAAGAGAGAGGCTGAAGAATGACCAGCGCCAGGCAGAGGAACAACAGCAACAGAGGGAGGCTGAAGAATGGCAGCACCAGAGGGAACATGAGCTGAAAAAACTGACACTCCAACTGACAACAACTCCTGAGCAGGTAAGTGGTGGAGTTGAGTTTGAATCTCCAGGACTGGAGTACAAGTTAAATTCAAAATTAATAGCCATGTTTAAAGAGGGTAAGGATATGGACATGCTTTTAAATTCTTTTGAGATGGTCTGTATCCAGGCCAATCTGTCCAAAGAGACCTGGAGCTTTCACCTGTCTCCACTACTTATTGGCAAGGGAAGGGAAGCATTGGAGCAGATGGACAATGTTGAAAGTAAAGATTTTGACAAGTTAAAAACTGCTTTATTAAAAAAATATGATCTGAACCCTGATGCATACAGAGCAAAGTTCAGGAAACTCAGAATGGTGCCAGAAACTACCTTTGAGGAGGTAGCCACAAAACAGCATCAATATTTAAAACATTTGGTGGGAGGGGGGTGAAAGCAGATTCTGTTGAAGCTATTGAGGGGTGGTATTGCTTGAACAGTATTATTGGATTTGCTCACCAGACTTAAAACTTTGGCTAGAGGACTGAGATCCTAAGATTGCCAAAGAGGCTGCAGAGCTGGTGGATGCTATGCTCGAAGCAGCGCTGCTCCCAAGGGGAATTCAGTGGCGAAAGGGAAAGTGGACATTTTGGTCAACCAAAAACCACAGCGCTTCTGCAAAAAGAAGGGAATCCCCAGGTGCCCAAAAGGGAGGTTGGGGACAAGAAACATGATGAATGCTGGTATTGTCACCAGATAGGCCACCCATCTGTCTAGGCAGTGTCCTAAGAAAGCCCAGAAGGTAAAAGAGCCTGTATATTCAGAGACAATAGCCCACTGCATCACTGATGCTTTCCCTGACAATATGAGGGGGCACATTCACCCAGTCATGGGAATGGGGTACAAACTAGGGGGGCTAAGGGATACAGGAGCATCTCTTACCCTGGTGAAAGGGGATTTGGTGGGGGCTGAACAAATACTGTCAACTCAGTTTGACTCTGTGAGGGATTACACAGGGGAAAGGAAAACTTACCCATTAGCCAGTGTTACCCTGGATTGGGGAGATGCAGGTGAAGGGGTAAGGAAGGTGGCTGTAGCTGAAAAACTTATTATGGATGTTATTGTGGAGAATGATGTTACACAGAGAGTGGTTTGTGCTGTGATCAGGAGCCAAAAGAATAGAGACTCCTGTGATCTTCAGGACACCACAGAAATTCAGACAGGAGAGGGTGGGAGACAGGCCAGCCAACCTGTAGCTCTTGTAAAAGAGGGTAATAATAGGGGGATGGAACTTCTCCTAATGGCAGTTCACTCAACTGCTACTGAAGGTTGCTCTCAGAAGGGAGGGGGGACACATAGCCCAGGGGAGGGTAAGGTTGTGATACTGAGTCCCCTACTGCCACAGTTATGTACCTCAGCCTGGAAACTGATTGGGGCATGCCCCACGCTCTGGGTAAGTGGGAAGACTTAACAGCAGCCCAGCAGACAGATCCTAGCTTACAGAAGCTGAGGGCCTATGCAGAGTCTGCTGGGACACAGAGAGGTGACAAAAAGCATAGGGTGTATTGGAACAATGGACTGTTAGACACACAGGACAGAGGGAGGGGTGATGGCCAAGCAGCTTGTTGTTCCCCAGGAGTATCGTGGGTTATTGCTCAAGGTAGCTCATGATATTCCCATATCTGGATGTTTGGGAAATGCTCGCACTATGCAGTGCTTAGCCCACAATTTCTACTGGCCCTATATTACCAAGCAGGTGAAGGAAAACTGCAAATCCTGTCACCGGTGTCAGGAAATAGGGAAGGCCAGAAACAAAACCAAGGCTACCATGTTTCCCTTACCACTTGTAGAAGAGCCATCCCAGATGGTTGGAATGGATATTGTGGGCCTTTTGAATACCCCAAGTTCCTCGGGAAAAAGGTATATATTGACAGTTGTTGATTATGCTACCCGCTATCCTGAAGCCATCGCACTGTCTTCCACTAAAGCAGACAAGGTGGCAGATGCTTTGCTGGGGAATTTTTCCCATGTTGGGTTTCCACAGTAAGTTATCTCTGATCGAGGGGGTAACTGTATGTTGGACCTAATGAAGTGTTTGTAGGACAAGTGTGGTGTAGTACAGAGGTGCACAACACCTTACCACCCACAAGCCAATGGTCTCGTAGAGAGAGATTTAATGGGACCCTAAAAGCTATGCTTATGGCATTTGCAGAACAGCATGTGCAGGACTGGGAGAAATACCTGCTCCACCTGCTGTTTGCCTACAGGGTTGTGCCACAAGAGTTAACTGGGTTTTCACCCTTCGACCTCTTGTATGGACACCAGGTGAGGGGGCCCCCTAGATTTAATATAAGAGGACTGGGAAGGTAAGCATGCGACCTCCCGGGGACTCCCATAGTGGAGCATGTGTTAAAATTCAGGGAGACATTGAAGGAGCTTACAGGTGTGGCCCAGAGCAACCTGGGAGCTGGCCAGCAAAAACAAAAGAATTGGTATGATCGTAGGGCCAGAGCTCACTCATACAGTGTAGGACAGGAGGTAATGGTTCTGATCCTGGTCCAAAAGGACAAGCTGCAAACTGAGTCAGCAGGGCCATACAAGATAGTCCAGCGGGTAAACTATATTAATTACATTGTAGAGTTACCTGACTGAGAACACACTCACAGGATGTTTCATGTGAACATGATGAAGCCATATTTTAATAGGGCTAACATGGTACTTGAGGTTTGAAGTCCTGGAGAGGAGCTAGTTGGGAAAGACCCTCTTCTCGACTTGTTAGCCGAGTGCAAGCAGGCATCATCTGTGGAGACCATCATGCTGTCCCCTCCAGTTGACACCTGGACAGGCCCAAAAATTGAGGACCATTTTGTGAGACTTTGCCCTTTTATTTACGGCACAGCCTGGACAGACACCGCTAGCGGTGCATGATGTAGACAGAGGGACTCAAGCACCTATACTGTTTGTAGGACAGCTTACCAAGTGTCAGAGACAGTCCTCAAGGACATTAGGAGGGAGGTGGGGGAGATGCTGGATCTAGGGGTGATCCAGAAATCTCACAGCCTCTGGGCCTCACCTGTAGTCCTTGTACCAAAACCAGATGGGACTACATAGTTCTGCATAGATTATCGTGGGCTTAACGCCATCATGAAATCTGACACCCACCCAATGCCATGCACAGATGAAATGCTTGACAAACTGTGAGGGGCCACATACTTGACTACAGTAGACCTGACAAAGGGATACTGGCAGGTGGAACTAACTGACAGGGCTAGGGAAATGTCAGCATTCATCACCCCAATTGACCTGTTCGAGTTCAAGATCATGCCCTTTGGGATGAAGAATGCCCCTGCTACATTACAGTGGTTAGTAAATCAGGTGTTACAGGATATGGAGGACTTTGTAGTCGCCTACCTGGATGATAGTGCTATCTTCAGTAATAGCTGGGAGAAACACCTGATATACCTGAGGGAGGTATTGGGCTGAATACAGGCCATAGGACTGACTATTAAGGCAGAAAAGTGTCAGGTGGCCATGGCAGAGATCGCTTATTAGGGACATGTGGTGGGGCGAGGCCAACTTCACCCAAACCAAGCAAAGATAGAGACTATTGCATCATGGCCTACACCTGAAACCCAGAGAGAAGTTATGAGCTTTCTTGGAACAGCAGGGTATTACAGAAAATGTGCTCCCGACTACAGCTTCCTGGCCACTCCTTTATCTGGGTTGCTGACAAAGAATAAGCCTAGGAAAGTAAAATGGCACTGTGTAGGGCCCCAGTGCTGGCTAGCCCAGACTACAACAGGCCATTTGTGGTACAGACAGATGCCTCAGATGTGGGAATAAGGGCAGTCCTCAGCCAAGTATCCATTCAGGGGAGAAAGCACCCCACTATACATTTAAGCAAGAAGCTGCTTCCATGGGAACAGGCCTATTCAACAGTAGAGAAGGAATGTCTTACCTTAGTTTGAGCATTACAAAACTGGAACCATACCTTTATGGGAGGCATATTAAGGTCCAAATGGACCACAGCCCATTAATATGGTTTGGCCAAATTGGAAAAACAAATGGAAAACTTCTGAGATGGAGTATTGCCTTGCAGGCTTATGACATGGAGATTTCACATAGGCCTGGATCCAAAAATGGGAACGTGGACGGCCTGTCACGCATACTGGATCTATAACAGAACTGAGAAGAACTGCCTCCAATAGGGGCATGTTCCCTCCCCCCCAGGTTCTGTTTTAGGAGGGAGGAATGTTGCATGATAGGCCTATATCCATTTATGTAGGTTCATATTGTATATGCTGTAATGTACTTTAGAATTAAGACACTGTCTCTTTAAAAGGCTTTAGGATTGAAATTACAAAAATTGCTTTAATTGTTCTAATGGCTAGGGTGGATCTAGTAGATCTCCAGATAAGGGAGACAGTTTTATGGGGCCCTGAAACCATAACTCTTAGAGAAAAACTAGGTATCTAGCCTCGAATAACACCAGAAAGGTAATGTAGTGACCTAGGGGTCAGGGGTCAAGCCAAATGCACAGATCAGATGTCACTGGGGTTGACATAAAACCTGACATGGAACCACAGTGACACCTACAGGGAAAGGTACACTGTTGCACCCCATCACACAGTGGGTGTGGCTTGAAAATGACCAGTATGTATTTATGAGACACACTTTTTGAACTAAGGGCAGTTGAATAGTGTTTAGGTTGGAGTCAGGTTGTCTGGCCCAGCTGGCATATACTTTTACACCAGAAAGTGTATGTGTAGGCCTGGAAAAATCTCTAAAACCAGACCTGAGTGTGTGGGAATTACACTCTTCACGTACTGAACAGAAAATTCTGATTTTAAGTCAGAATTTTGGAAACCAAGACTTTTCACCAAGGAAGTGCCTGAAGACTTTAAAAAAAGGACATTTCAGAGAACTGACTTGGAATACACACTTGCTACATAACTGTTGCTTAAGGACTCATCTCTACAAGGACATTTAAAATCTTGTATGGACTCTAACACCAAAACAAGGTATAATTAGAATAACAGTATCTAGCGTTTTCTGTCAACCATCCAGTTTTACTTCTAACATTGTCTGCATTTCAAAGTTCTTCAAAACTGTAGAATTTTCTGTATTGCTTTTATTTTAAGTAAACTTTTATGATTTTCTTATCAACTCTGCCTGGGTTCTGGTTGTGTTATTTAACATTTTAACAGAAGGGTTTTGAAAAGACTGTGTGCCTGAAAGATAGTACTGCTAGGCTATTGTATAAAACTACTTAGGCAAGACGTAGCCAGTGGCTGTGGTGGGATTCAAATACTGAAAGTAGTGCAGAGTCAAGGGAACTCGAAACTACAGTTTCCATCCTACCACTGAGAAAAGGAAGGTTGGTAAGTCTTCCAGATCCCTTACAACTGCTCACAAGTTCTTGAAAAAGGGGATCCTCTCTGCAAACAGGCAGTTCTACCCGGCTGCCCGGGGTTTGGGGGCCAGGGACTCATGACAGACCCCACATCACCTCCCAAACCAAGGTTACCCAGACAGCAGTGCAAAGCTCTACTAGTGAGCTACATAGCCAGTGCAAAAATGTAGTTCTTGATTTGGCCACAAGAACAAACCTGTTTCTAGACAGATTATGCTTTTTTAAATTGTGGTTTATTATTCCTGGGAGTAATGGATGTTAATTCTTTAAGATGGTCGCACAGTTGTAACCCCCAGGGGGCGCTACCCTTAGGGCTACTACCCCTGTCTGCCCCCACGGAGGCAGGGTGAGGGGCCCAGATCCGTTGACGGGTGCCTCCACCCAGAGGTCGGGGTTAGCACAGGTAAGACTACCTCGGTTACAGCCCTCTGGGCTACTGCAACCCCCCTTTCATCCCACTAGTGACTCACACTGGGTACCAACAATTCTGTTCACCAGTGCACTTACCCCACGGATAATATATTCCCGCTCCCTTTGGGGAGCCCCTGTAAAGTAAGGCACAGTTATGTTACAATCACCAGGCAGCAGTTCACCATTAATGTACACAATAGCCAGAATGTAGCTGTACAAAAAGCAATCTGATTTATTCAGGGGGGAAAATAACAAGGACAGGGGGAATCACGTTGATTAGCTTATCACTATACTCATCTACCTAGGGCTCTGTGCACAGGCCTAACCCTACAGTTTATTGTCCCGGGGTACCCAAGCCCTAACGGCTAGTCCGCATGTGTCAGCTGGTTGGGCCCCTTAGCACAGACCAACATAACAGTCCTGAGCAGGTCAAAGTAAGTGGAAGTTTAATTAAGCAGTCAGCAATACAATAGTGCACTGAAACCACTGCGTAAACACGCTGCAGGGAGCTACCCTGAATTAGTACTCACAACCCCAGCAAATAACGATTCTTTCACTGCTACCAGGATGGAGCCTGACTTTCACCAGCCTTCTCACACATTTATATGGTAAACAGCAACAGAGGGGTACCACACCAGGCAGCTGCTTCCAGTACTCCTTTAAACTCACAGCCACTGCGATACAACCACGGCAGCTTCTGCTTTTCCCTCGGACCGGGCGCAATTCAGCAATTTTCTCCAGTCCTTCTACAGGTCAAGCCCGATGGGTAGCTGTACAGGGCACAGCCTCCTCTGACCACCGCCGAAGCAGATTTCAGGGCCGAACTCGCTGCTAAGAGAAATGGCAGTTTTAGGCCTTCAACATTGGCCTCCCCACAAGGAACACTTCCCAGCTGCAGAAGCACAGAAGCTCCTCACTCCTCACCAGCCACAACACACAATCCCCAACAGCAAGGGGCTCTCCTCTTAGTTTGGGCGTGACACTCTCATGGGCTGGCCTTCATGCCAGTCATTTCCTCCTGCTCTCAGTGGTGCGAAAAAGAGCCATAGCCCATAATGCCTTTCCCAATTACAAACAGCTCCTCTATTGGTCAACTGACTCTGCAGGGTCCCCAGGTACTGATTGGTCCAATTCAGCAGTTCTGGACCAAAATGGAGGAAACAATCGAAACAGTCTTTGCTGCAAAAGAAGGCAGGTTAGAATAGCTGCATTATCATTACTATTTCCCAGTATTTAAAGCCAACATTCACATCCTCTCGTAGAGCTCCCTCTGCACCACTAGCGGTGGCAGAAACGGAGCGGAAAATCAGCAGACCGGGCAGGAGTCAAGCATAGCAACACTCAAACCCCCATTTCAACTAATTCTGACTGCAACAGGCAGCCCCAAAGGGACAAAATCGGAGGCCCCCAGGCACTCACAGGCTACCCATTTAAGACGGCTTAAAGCCGAACACCAACCAGGCAGGAGTATTCAAACAAGCTCGGGAAGTTTTAGAACCCCCATTTGCAAGGGGTTACACAGTATTTATTGTTTTTTTTTTCAGTCTATATACCCCCAAGTTTATGAATTGCTCATAAGACATATCATGTGCATGTGCTAGCTAATGGAACACACACGTGCACACAAGCCCTGTTTTATTTGTCAGCATGCCTAAGATATTGTAACCTCAAAATGTCATTATTTTTTCATTAGATAGCATGTATTTCAAAATTATGTAAGTATATGCAATGCCAGAAACTTAGGTTCCAGTGGACACAAGACTTGTATTATGCAGGCTATTCTTGTACAAAATGAGTTTTAAATAACTGAAGCTGTATTTATAGCCTAAATACTAAATCTTTCTAGCAGTAAGATTAAATCTTCCCAGACATTTGCTGAAACTATTTTTTTTTTTAGCTGAACATCAGTCTGCCAAAGCATGCATGTCTGAGAAATGTAATGTTCCCTGACATACATGGGATGCTTAGATCTTTCTTGGTCCATCTTTCCAGTGACTCATTCGCATTGCGATGTTAAATATTTACTCATTTTGACCCAGTAGAGAACAAAAAGTTATTTTAAGTTTTTCTCATAATAGCTTTGAAGAACATTTTTTCATCAAACTGTAATACATTGATATGTGTTATCTTTCTAAACCGTTCAGTGTAACTGCCTGGATCCAACCACAGCTAGAAACTCTGAGTTATGATTAGTCAGCTTTGCTTACTATGGGATAGTCAAAAAACACAGGACTCTAGAGGTTGCCAAACAATGTGATTACAATTAATATCTAAATAACCTAAAGCATATTATTGGCATATGACATGTTATACTTACAGTAACCCCCATTCTTCTCCTTAATAATCCCACTGAGTATCTTGACTGCTGTTTATACAGTACCTGTGCCCCTAACAAAAGCCACTGGTAGTGGTTGGCCTGCAACATCACTACAAGGTAGACATGGCCATTGGTCCTACAGCATGAACTACTTCAGCAGTACTGAGACAGTGCTTCTTCCTTGCCTCCCCATTACACACACACACACACACACACCAGATATTAAAAAGGGTCCAATCCCTAGACTTGATTTGCACAGAGACATTTTTGCTATCAACAAAGAAGAATGAGCTCTGGACTAGGGGAGAAGTCCCATGAGCAATGAGCATTTAGGCAAATTATTTCATTCAGCTGTGCTCAGGCAAAACTGAAAACATAACAGCCTATTACATTTTAAAACTGAATGAATGACGTCAAAGAGACTGTTAAGAGAATGTTTGTTGACACGGAATTGGAATGCAACATTTTGGTGCGTTAGAGACATTTTGCAGAGCTGGTAGATCATCTGACTTTGAGGAAGATGTCTTCCCACTGCTGAATATGAGTTTATGAGATGATGCCTGGGTCAGAGATTTGGATTTAACTGCCCATGGAATCCCGAATTTGGGTTCAGGGACAGCATCAGTGACTGAGATTCTGTTGTGGCTTTGACAAGGAGCTAAGCTTAGCGGTGTGTTCCTTTTAAGTCTGTAGAATAGTGAACAATGTACAGTACTCCTAAAATGTCTAGTGTTCCCTGTTTTTTAAACAATTTTTTTTAGTCAAGCTACTAAACAAATACTGTACACATTTTGGTTATTTCATTTTAGATTTGTACTCCTATTAAGACCATGGGATAAAATCTGGGGCTGTCTGTGCCTACCTGCTTACCTTGAGTGATGTAATATATCATACTGCATTTTGCTTGCCAAGTGTAGTGTCCGCCCAGGGCACTTAGGGTAAACTATCCCAACATTCTGAGGGTCCCCAGCTTAGGTTGCTTAAGTTGTACTACACTGGGCACAGGGGTCTAGCTGTGACAACGTGCCTCTGCCAGGGTTAGCAATAAGGAACACATGGATATTGGCTCACAGGGCTATCACTCATCAGGAACGGTAACGTTACTCTCATCCACACAGTCCTTCCCTAAAACATGTAACACAATATCAACCTCCAACAATGAAATACAGTGCTAAGAAATAATTTATTTAAAAAGGGGAGGGTAAGGAAAGAAAAAGAGGGCTATAGGGAAAATGGAAGCAAGGGGGTAGCAGTCAAAAATCTTATACTCTGTGAATCAAACCTGCCCCAAACAGTTGGCACCCCAGCAGTCCCTCAATCCCTCAAGTGGGTACACCCATCTTAAATCCCTCCAAAGACCATGGGCGAGAGCTCGCTAACACTGCAGTGATAGCTCACTGGGACACAGTTGCTGCTAGCAGAGCAAGAGGCTGGTTTGTGTGCTTAACTGCAGTTAAACAACTAATTCAGAACAAACAAACTTGAACATGATGCAAGGGGCCACTATTTGTAATCCAGCAAACGGGGTGGTCAGATGGCCTCTGCCAGTCTTCTGCCTGACCCTATCCAATTAGCACAGTCCAGCCCAGGGCTTTTCCCTCTGTCCTATGGCACAGTTACAAAACCTCAGCATTTACTCACAATTTTGTAGTGTCTCAGGTAGACTTTTCTGGTTTCAACAATCATGTAATGTCACTGAATTCAACTCAGCACAGCCTGCAGTGACTGTTGGGCAATGATCAGAAAGAACTCATTCTAAGGTGCTAGAAAAGGCTGCCCGATGTCTGTATGTAAAGCACTGAAGTTTGTCTGTTGGCATCTCAAAGCACCCTCTCTGCCCCATATGAGCTCAGATCTGTCTCCCTTCCTGCCTGTTACATGGATGTGGGCCCCTGCTGTGAAACAATGACCTGTTTGCTGTTCCATGTTCTGGCCTTGTGGATTCCCTCCAGCTCGCCTTTCAGGACATGTGGGGATCAATAATCCCCGAAATAGCACCATATTGCCAAGTGTCAAGTGGAACCCCCCACCCTCCAATTCCCGTTCCTGTAGATGCAGCGATGTCCCCATGCCAAGTGGTACCCCCACCTGCTGCCACCTCCTAGTTCCCGGTGGCTAGCGCCCCCCCCAGCACCCACCCAGCCAATGCCCACACACCTACAGAAAATGATGGCATGTGGCTAGCCTGATATGATGACTGGCACACCCAAATTGTATGCATGCTCCCTGTCATCCCATATGGCAGCTGGCCGAGGAGGTGAGAGGAGGGCTGTGTTAGTCATGTATCCAAATGTCTATGAATAGAATGCAGACATTTAAACATATCTGCATGGACACAGCACGTGTCTGAAATACAGGAACAAATGCTTTGTCCACGGGGATGAAAATCCCACCCAGAACATTTTCCCTTTTTGCTTAAAGAGCAGCTGACACCTCAAAGAAAACTTCAGAAAACGATTATTAGGTAAAATTCAGCTTGAATTCCATATATAGTCTAATGAGTTCTCCTCCCTGTTATTTATTACTGAGGGAGTTTGCATGAATACACAGTCTTTATTCCTTAGAGTTCATCTGCCTCTATATCTTACTCCCTACTTCAAGTCATAATCATCTGTTGTGACATCACAGTCTGTTACCATGAGAGTAACTGTAATGTCACACACAGTGCTTTACGAACTCAGGTTGGGAAAAAGCAAGAGGAATAGATGAATTCTTCAAAAGCAAAGATCCTGTTTTCATGAAAATGACCTCAGTAATAAATAATGAAGAGGAAGACACAGAACTAATGTGAAATACAAACTGGCCTGTGTCTAAATATTATGTTCTGAGAAAGTTCTCTTGAATGCTTCAGCTGCTCTTTAAACAATAAATATTCCCGTTATATATTGTAAAATGAAAGCATGTTATCATAGCCCAGTTTTTGGGATTCCAAAGCCTCATTAGTTCCCCCTTGAATCCAGTTTTTAAGAACTTAAAACCAAGAATGCAATTTTGATTTTGAATTATTGACAAATCATTCAGAATTGCCAACTCTTTTAATCTCTGTTTTATTTTCTGATCTTCTCCTGTCTAGGTGCATAGTACAGTTCCGTTAACAAGCTGCCTGGACCTGTTGGATAAACACTCATCTTTAGGTGTTTCATATGAGGAAAGATGAAACCAGAGGAAGAATAACTTAATCGCTCTCCCAAGCAAATATGAGGAAAGTGTTCCTTTGGCAGAACAAGAAGGTCCAATAAAAGGATTGCCATCCTTTCCTGTGCAGGAGCTGCTAGTGGATATTGATCTAATTCCATTCTCAAAACAGAGGCCGAGACAACATTAGGAACCCGAACAAAGTGCCTCTATGCTTTGTTCACCAAAGTTTCCAGAGACGTATCAGATAAGTCCCAGATTTCCATTGAATGGAAAAGAGAAGGCATAATTTTAACATTCAGTACCGTTAGTACACCTTCAACTGAACTCCCTCCGTATAGGTTACTGAAATGGTTTGCATGCATTTAAAGACTTGTTAGAGAAATTAGCTCCATATATGGTTTGTCCATTTTGTATTTGCAGAAAACTGCACCCCAAGGTAGTCATCAGATTTAACTGTTTGATTAGGCTCTTTATTTGTATATTCTTTAGGCAATTTGTTTCTTCCTATATCCAAAGACTATAAATTATTCTGTTTTTTTCTCTGTTTATTTTTCATGGATTTGGGGCACAGAGTTCGTAAAATTTATTAGCTTTCCTCTGTAATCCAAGTTATAAGGTAGACATCAATACTAAGTCATCTATGAATGCAAAGTGACTTATTTCAACTCCTGATACTTTTGGAGAATGAGATGTTAAGTCATACAGTTGAGTAGCTACCACACCGAACAGTACGTTAAAAAGAAATGGTACTAAACTGCACCCTTTGTGAACTCATTTCAGCTTAATGTTAAATGAGTGAAAACTTCAGTTCCAATATACAGTAGGTGCTTTAAAAACATTAGCATACCAAGTTTAACAGCTTCTGCCTCCCAATATGCCTCCTGCTTGTTTCCTCACTCCCCCAGCCCGCTCCTGGACTGCCAAAGGGCCGGGGAGCAGACTGCTCTGTTGCGGCACCCCGAGCATCTGTTCCAGTGTGGCAAAAGAGCCGCTAGCCTCCTTGCTCCCTCGGCCCAATCCTGGACTGCTGCCAGGGCTGGGGAGTGCAACAGACTGTTTCAGTGCCTCATGCACCCATAAGGAAAGCAGCCAGTAACCCGCATATGTTGCTGAAAACCTGTAGTACCCCGGCGCTCTGGTAGAGAAGTTAAGCAAAGAGTAACATTTACTTATGATGTCCCTGGTGTCTCTTCCAATCTCCCTGTCACTGTGATACATAAAAGGGTTAATCTGCTGCCAAGCCCACTATTGCTGCCCCCCTTGTGCTGGCCACAAGTCATGATAAGGAGGTGTACATGTAAACCATTGTGGGAAAATAATCATTTCAGTCCATGCCCTGTGTTTTAAGAAACGCAATGCTAATGTTGGTTTTAAGGCCATTGAGGGCCTCCTCTAGGGTGTGAAACCCTGGCATGAACTTCTACAGTGGATTGTCATTTGATTCTCAGGTGTTGTCTATTGTCCGAACCAGCTTTTACCATCTTATAAATATCTCCAGGGTTAAGCCCCTAGTTTCGCCTATGGACCTCTCCACCTTAGTACATGCCTTTGTGGCATCCAGACTTGATTACTGTAATGTGCTCTACCTCAGAGTCTTGGGGGGGTAACCTCCACCAGCAGCAGCTAGTGCAGAATGCGGCCACTAGGCTGCTGACTGGGCAGCCTAAATTCTGTCATATTATTCCGGTTCTGCGTGATCTGCACGGGATGCCAGTGAGGTGGAGGATTCTCTTTAAGGTGGGCTTGCTCACCTTTAAGGCCCTACACGGGTTGGGTCCCGGCTCTCTGTCAGACCTTCTTACACCTGCTGTCTTGGTCCACTTCCTCCGGTCCTCCTCTAAGGGCCTTCCGTTTATTCCCAGGATGAGGTTTAAAACTGCTGGCGACTGAGCATTCAGTGTCGCTGGCCCCATCCTGTGGAATTCGCTTCCTCCATCTATTTGGGAAGCCACTTCGGTTGAGATTTTTAAGGCCACCTCAAGGCCATCCTGTTGTAATCAGGCCTTCCTGGACCTTATATATTAGTCCTCCCTGGCTGCCCAGTCTTTTCTTCTGAGTTCAGTTTACGTAGATCTTTATTAATTGCATCTATTTATGCTACTATTTTTTACTGTTTTATTTATACTAATTCAATTTATTGTATTGATAGTCTGTTTTTACTGTACGATGCCCAGATCTTCTGGGATTGGGTACCTGAAAAATAAAATTTGCCTTGCCTTGCCTAGTCAGGTATCACATGTATTAGATAGCATGTAATGTATTGTATTGCAATGTTTGATGTTTCAGACCTTGATGAGGACGCCAACAATTTCAGTGGGGGAAGAATGTAACCCTCTCCTAAGTCAGAAGCTTACCTGATGACCATGAGTCCTCCTGGCAGCTTCTTCCTCCTAACAGCTCCTGCCTCTGGATATGTCTCCTGCATGTTTTCTCACTCCCCCTGACCCACTTCTGGACTGCTAAGGGCCCAGGGAGCAGACTGCTCTGTTGGGGTGTCCCGAGCATCGGAGCCAGTGCGGCAGATGAACCGCTAGCCTCCTCGCTCCCTCGGCCTAATCCTGGACTGCTGCCAGGGCTGGAGAAAGCAATAAACTGTTTCAGCACCTCATGCACCCATAAGGAAAGCGGCCAGTGGGTGACACTCGTTTGTTGCTCCCCCACCCCTGAACTGCCACTCAGCAGAGTGGGAGCCAGTGACAAGGCTGTAAAGTTATTCTGGCACTGCAAGTGCCCATTAGGAATGTGGCAGAAACGCTGCTTGTGGGAAGCCTCTTCCCAGTCCCACCGGACAGCAAAAGGGGCCGGGGGAAACAAAACAATCAAAAATAAATAACTTTTAAGTGGCTCCAGACTCGATCCAAGCCTCCAGTGGGTCAGGAGTCATGGGACAACATGGCAACCACAGGACTACAAGTCCCAAGATGCCTAGTGCCAGAACTGCCTTTTTGCCTCACAGCTCCTCCTGGGGAGCCCACAAAATGGAGCTTCTGACAGAGCTCCTGTCCCCCCAAAGTGCCCACTGGACCTAGCAACCACCAGAAGGGATGATGAGGGTCCTAGCCATGCAGCCAGATGCTGCCAAGACTGTTTCCTTTTATTTAAAATGAACTTTGATGAGCAAGTACTGCCTGGGGTAGCCATCTTTGCCGAGGATGCTTAAGGACAGCGTGGAATCTGATTGGTAGCTGCAGTACCTCCAATCAAGACATGGAGCTTAAGAATAGTGTGGACCAATGAGGTGTTGAGATTCAAACCAAACATTCTGGGGTTGACAGTTTGACCCTGAGGTTGGTGTGAAAGTTTTGAAGAAGAAACAATTGATCTTGACAGCTCCTGCTGTTGTCACAGAACAACACTGAAGTAGTTTGTGCCAAAACAAACTAAGGACATTCTGAACTTGTTCCTAATTGTCTGCTAAATCCCAGAGACAAGGGGATTTCCCTCAGCCTGGACCAGACTGCTGATATTTGGCAAGCCAGATATCAGCGACTGCTGAAAGAAGTCTTTTATTTGTGCTTGTGTGAGGTGACAAATCCTATGCCTCACTGTCCTGACATAACAGACTGAAATTCCTGCCAGGGGACCTAAGCACTGAGGTCCTGCCTGCCTGTTCAGCTGCTGGCTTACTTGCAAGGTGGGTGAAGACTAGTCTCTCTGTGGAGTGAAGATGACTGCCTACCTACTGCCAAGGTGGGTGAAGACAAGTTCCTCTGTGGGGTGAAGAGGATCATCACCTGCATTCCTCACCAGTTTGCCTGTTCTTCCAAAATTGCCTGCAATGAGAAACATCCCCCAACTCCTGTATCTCCTATTCACCAAAAGGTCATGAGTACTTGGTTTTACCCAACCAAATATTTTTCAAAATTGTTCAGCTAACTAGCTAGTTAATTTTCCATCTGGGCTTCCTGCACGATCTAAGCCACGCCCACAGCAACAGTTATAGCCAGGATAAATTGTATTCCCACACCCCCTGATGTAGTTTGGTACTTTGCATCTGCAGCATCTAACCGTTGCAACGGTGGTGCACCCAGTGTCCACTAGCCACAGGTGTGCAACTTCTCAGTGTGCACACAAGGTACTTGGGAGCTCCCACAGAGACTGTGTGGTTAACTGGTGCACCAGAGGGGGAAGAGGGGCTGGCACAGAGAATACTGGGTGTAATATACTATGGTACCAATTTATTCTGCCTGCTTCCAATTTTTATTATAAGGTTTTGTTGAATGTTTTATTACCCTTTGCTTCCCTTGTCCCTTACCTCATTATTCAGTCCAAAAATAAACCCCCTTGTTTATTTTACTGCAATTGCTGAATTATTTGCATTATTGTATAGTGTAATATTTGCATGCTTAGCATGATAGGTGGGGAAGGGACTGTATATTCTTATACTGTTACCAAGGGAGAGGGCTGTATTTCATTTCCTGTGGGGAAGCACCTGGCAGTACACAGCTATAAGGATCACCACAGGTGGAGGCACCGCACCACTTGCCAAGCCAATTATAACCATGAACCCAGGCGCCAACCTGTATCCCTTAGGCAGCACCACTTGCCAGTGGGTGTGCAGATAGAAGGGATGAGGTGGTTACAAAATTGAAGGCTACTGCTGGGATTTTTGGGTTTTCAGCAAGCCTCTCTTTATGTTGGGAATAGTCTGGTACCCCCTCTCCCCCAAATTTCAAAAGTTATAATGGATCGCATTTCATTGCAAGACTCGTGCAAGGGTGTGGACATTGATCCAAAAAAAGCAATTTTGGTTCAAGGAATCCCTGACGCAATCCCAAGGGACCATGTTGAAAGTGTCCTAGACAGCATAAAATGTTTGGGAAAAGTTATTGAACGTGGGAGGATTTACAGTTCTGCTCAGCAAGCCCATAGAGTTTTAATAGTGTGCCGAGAGGATGTTGATCCTTTCAGAGTTCCTTATCAGCTCCCTGCTGATGGAGACCCCACCCTGTGAGTGTTAATTATGCATGCCAGCCTGGATCCTCCTGCCAAGGACCCTAGAGAATCAAGTGACTTTGAAAATAACTTGCTGTTAGCTGTTAGCTGCTGAAGATAAGACAGTTCAAGTCATTACAGTTATATTCCAAGAAAGTGACCTGACAAAGAAGAAACCTACTGGCAAACCCTGGGTTGGAGGACCTGAATAGTCCCCTTACTTGATTCCACTTTGTGAACAGTATAGAAGACTGCATACTTTTTTCTGGCACTATCCCCACTCCTTCTGGTGAGGATGACTGGATGACTATGAGAGCTGGATTAGTCAAGCCATCCAGATGGTGCAAGTATGGAAATGCTTGGATGATGAGAAATGCAAATGCATAGTGCAGAGTTTGAGAGGTATGGCACTGGAGGTCATCTGATCACTGAGAGCCAGCCAACCAGATTGCACTCTTAATGACCATCTCGCCATACTGAGAAGTTCCTATGGAGCAGCTAAACATAAGGAAGACCTTATTTTTCAGCTGGGAGCCACCACTCAGAAAGTAGGAGAGAAACTTTCACATTATATGACCCAAGTAGAGACAATGATTTGTAAAATAGTGGAAGCTGGAGGAGTAACTTCTACACAGGTTGCCCAAATGAGACTCGACCAAATCTTGGGTGGTGCTGTGTACTCCTATTGGACTCTGATAACTTTAAGGTGAAAAGAATGCAGAGCCAACCGTCCTAATTTCAGACAGCTTCTTGATGAGGTGAAAGAGGCAGAGTCATAGGAAGACATTGCCAATTCACTGTGAGTGCCTACTGGGAAAGTCTTCCCCTTACAGCCTCAAGCTAACAGTAGCCAAGAACAAACTGATATCTCAGACCTGAAAATGCAGGTAAAAGAACTCATTGAGTGTGTCAAAGCTATGCAGATAACATAGATGCCTGGCCCATGAGCCAACTCTTTGCCACCTGGGCATGGACACCCACTGAATCCTTCCTCTGATTCAAGATTCAGCCTTCGATCCTCGACTGTACCCAGAGATGACTGGTTCTGTTTTCATTGTGGAGAAGATGGATATATTGCACAAGGTTGTGTTAGACCTGAGAAATCAGCAGCTAGTGAACCAGAAATGAGAGCGATAGCAACAGCCACAGAGAAACGACAATGGAGGGAGCAGCCTGGGACTCCGAGAGTGAACAGCTCCATAAGAGGGACCAGCCCTACTGCAACTGTCAGAAACAAGTTACCACCCAGACTGATGGGTCCTACTCCTACCATACAGATTTCTTTTGAGGGATACTCATGTGATGCCCTGCTGGACAGTGGGTCAAAGGTCACCATCATTTATTGATCTTTTTACCAGAGCTACTTAAAGCATTTGCCTTTGCAGCCTCTAGAGGGACTTTCTGTGTGGGGCTTGAGCAATGCCAGCTACGCCTATGATGGCTACATCACTATGCAAATTGAATTTCCAGAGGCTTTTGCTGGAGTCCCTCAAAAGATTGATAGTTTAGCTCTCATTTGTCCTAAAACCCAGATATTGGACAAGACACTGGTGTTGATTGGAACAAATGCCAATATGTTTGGACACCTGGCTCACCAGTGCCTGCAGAAGGCAGGTGAAATAATCTACTAGTCTTTATCAATTCATGCCACTGTGAGTACTGCCCACCTGGAGAGGGAGACCAAGGTCTGCAGCCAGCCAGAGGAGATTGTCAAAGTTATCAAAAAAGAAGGGAAAGATCCTCTGATACTGTCACCTGGCGCTGAGTGTGTGGTGGAAGAAGCAGTGGATTGCAGTGTAACACTGTCAAATCAAATCGTTATTATGGAGTCACCAGGAAGAGGCCTGCAAAATGGTCTGATGGTCCAGTGAGGAGTGCTGACTGGAACCGATGTGATGGTCAAGAGAATCACCATGAAGCTAAAGAAACATAGAAAAACAGACTTTGAGGGCAGATAAAAAACGCTTGGCCCACCCAATCTGCCCATTTCCCTACCTACTGGATAAGCTGCAGATTCTAGTTTACCAACAACCTACTTCCTTCTACACCCCACTATAATTGCCTTATGGCTGTCCCATGCATTCTTGAATTCCCCCACTGTTTTTGACCCCACAACCTCCTCAGGAAGCCGGTTCCATGTGTTCACCACACTCTCCATGAAAAAATATTTTCTCACGTTGCCCCTGAGAAGTCCCCCCGTCTTCAGATTGTGCCCCCTTGTTCTTGCATATCTCTTTTTCAGAAAGATGCTACATCCTAGGACTTTGTTGATTCCCTTGAGCTACTTGAAAGTTTCTATCATGCCCCCCCTCTGCCTCCTTTCCTCAAGGGTATACATATTAAGCTCTTAGTCTATCTTCATATGGCTTCTGTTGCAAACCCTGCACCATTTTAGTTGCCCTCCTCTGGACTGCCTCCATCCAGAGAGAAAGGGTTACCAAAATGGTGCAGGGATTGCATCAGAAGACATATGAGGACAGATTAACAGAGCTCAATATGTATACCCTTGAGCAAAGGAGGGAGGGAGAGAGGTGATATGATCGAGGCATTCAAACACCTTAAGGGCATTAACAAGGTGAAAGAGTCTAGAATGTTTAAATATAAGAAAATAGCAGGACAAAGAGGACACAGCATGAGATTAGAGGGGGGCGATTAGGGAATGTGAGAAGTCTTTTCACAGAAAGAGTGGTGGATGCATGGAATAGCCTACCTCAAGTGGTGGCTATGAATACAGTGCAGGGCTTCAAACAGGCATGGGATAGGCATAAGGGAGCATACAAATGAGTATGAATAGATAGGCCACTGACAGAGCAAAGGCCGATGGCACATTTATAAGGTAGAAAAAGAAATGGGCAGACTGGATGGGCCTTGTGGTCCTTATCTGCCATCAACTTCTATGTTTCTATGTTTCTATGTCCTTGCAGAGATGGGGTCTCCAGAACTGCATGCAGTACTCCAGATGGGGTCTCACCAACTGTCTGTACAGAGGGATAACAACTTCCTGTTTTCTGCTGCTGATGCCTCTCCCTATGCATCCCAGTATACCCCCAGCCCTCCCTACTGCCTTCTCACATTGCTTGCTAACCTTAAGGTCACCTGATATGATTACCCCCAAGTCCCTTTCCTTTTTGTTGTTACTACCTCCTCCCATTGTGTATTCTTCCCTTGGGTTTTGTTTCCCATGTGCATTACTTTGCACTTCTTTGCACTGAATCTAAGCTGCCATACTTTTGACCATTCCTCCAACTTTGCCAAGTCCCTTCTCATCCTTTCCACCCGCCTTGTGTATCAACTCTGTTGCAGATCTTTGTGTCACCTGCAAAGAGACATACTTTTCCTTCCAGTCCCTCTGCAATGTGACTTATAAAGACATTAAAGAGGACCAGTCCAAGTACTTAACCCTGCGGTACGCCGCTGGTGACCCCCGTTTCTTCAGAGTGGACTCCATTTACTATTACCCTCTGCATCCTGTTGTGCAGCCAATTTGTTACCAGGCTACCACCCTGGGACCCACTCCAAGACTGGTTAACTTGTTTATTAATCTTTTGTTTGGGACTGTGTCAAATGCCTTGCTAAAGTCTAGGTAGACCATATCCACAGCCCCTCCCTGGTCTACTACTTTGGTCACCCAGACAGAGAAATTGATTAGATTTGTCTGACATGACCTTCCCACTGTGAATCCATGTTGCCTTGGGTCATGTGCCCCGCTGGCCTCTAGGTACTCAACAATTATTTATTTCAGAAGTAATTCCATCATTGTCCTGAACACTGAGTTCAGACTAACAGGTCTGTAGTTTCCTGCCTCTGCCTTGCTTCCACTTTTGTGAAGGGGAATCACATCTGCCCTCCTCCAGTCCTCAGGTACCACTCCATCTTTGTCAAATCCAAAAAAGGGCAGCACCAGGATCCGTCTCAATTTATGAAAACAACATTTATTGTATTACATGCCTGTAAAGAAGCAGTGGCAATAAAGGCAGACTCACAAGCCCCGACCAGTTTTGTGCATGCGCACTTCCTCAGGATTTGACTGAGACTGATTTGGGCTTGCACAGCTCCAGTGTGGAGCTGCTTTTTTCATTTACCACCCCATCTTTCAATGATTTGTTAAAAAGGGTAGTCAGTGGTGTCACTAGGTCTCCCCTTAGTTCTTTTAGAATTCTGGGGTGAATCCCATCAGGTCCCATTGCTTTGTCCACCTTGAGTTTTAGAAGTTCTTTCAGGACCCTTTCAACTGTGAATGGACTGGTGTCAACCCCCCCCCCACTCAGAGTGCTTCCATTGTTTGGTTTAGGTAACTCCTCTAAAGAATGAGACTCACAAGGACCTGATGGAGCACTCTGGCCACATCCTCTCCAGAGAAGACTATTTGACTGGATGAAGGGGTGTTCAATTTCAGTTCATCTCCCATTCCCACCAGCTGGAAGAATCGATTAAAGAAGGATGAATGGGATGTGGGTTGTGCCAAAGGAGAGGAACATCATATCCACCTAATATGATGATTGCCCATTTTATGAAAGATTAAGCAGCTTGGTGTCCACAGATATTGAAGATATTAGGAGACATTTGCAAGAACTCCTGAAGGCAGGGGTAATAACTGAATCTTGCAGTCCCTATGCCTTGCCTATAGTGGTGGCACGGAAAAAGAATGGTGCCATAAAAATGTGCATTGACTACAGCACCCTGAATCAGTGGACAGTGGCCGATCAATACACCATGCCTCGAGTGCAAGATGCCTTAGACAGCCTTACAGGTAGTAGATGATTTTCTGTTCTAGACTTGCACAGTAGTTACTACCAGATACTGATGGCTGAGGAAGATAAGGAGAAGACTGCTTTTATCTGTGCAGTGGGATTTTAACAGTTCAAGAGAATGCCACAAGGAATATCTGGTGCCCCAGCAATGTTCCAGCACCTGATGGAGAAGGTGGTGGGTGACATGAATCTCTTAGAACTCTTAGTTTACTGGGATGATCAGATAATGTTTTGGAGAACACTGGAAGAACACGAAACCTGACTACTCAAGGTACTGGACCAACTGAAGGAAGATGATCTAAAAATCTCCCTGGACAAGTGTCAGTTCTGCCAGACTTCCATGAAGTACATGGGAAATATTGTTTCCTATCAAGGTATCAGCACTGATCCAGAAAAAGTGAAAGCTCTTACCACATGGCCTAGACCCTGCAACTTGAAAACGCTTCTATCTTTCTTAGGATTTTGCGGGTATTACTGGAGATTTGTAAATAACTACTCTTCGATGGTGAGGCCTTTGTTCAGTCTAACTCAGGGATATCCTCCAACTCAGAAGAGCAAACATCTAGGAGTCATGAAGATATCCCCTGGTGAATATTTCAAGACCAATGAACCTTTTGGGGACCGATGGACTGACAAATGCGAGAGTGCATTTCAAGAAATGATTCAACTCTTAACAGACACTCCTGTTCTAGCCTTTGCTGACTACACCAAGCCATACACTCTTCACACTGATGCCAGCATGGAAGGTCTGTGTGCCATACTCTACCAAGAACACAACAAAGGTATGTGTCCTGTTGCCTATGCCAGTTGCAGTTTGACTCCCTCTGAAAAGAACTATCCAGTCCATAAGTTAGAGTTCCTTGCACAGAAATGGGCAGTGTCTGATCAATTCCACAAGTACCTGTATGGAGCCAGATTCATTGTACTAAAGGACAATAACCCACTAACATATGTGCTAACCACCACCAAGATGGATACCACTGTGCATAGATGGATCTCTGCACTATCAGCTTACAATTTCCACTTGCAGTATCATCCTGGATGAAACAACATAGATGCAGATGTACTGTCCAGATGCCCCCATAATACTCCCCCTATGGAGGGGCCCTGGACCTATGTGTCAGAGGATGGAGTGAAAGCTGTTTGCCAGATGATGGTGCCTGATGACCAATCCGCCATCACCAACCCAGACTGAGCTGTGGACCCACTTGGAGTACATCCTGATGCCATACCAGAAGTGTACACATGATTCGCCACACTGCACAACACCTCCTTGCCTTATTTATCTCCTACAGATTTAAGAAAAGCACAGTGAGCAGATCCTCATTTAAGAGACATTATCTTAGCCAAAGAAAAGGGTTTGTCTTCCTCTCAAATCAAAACAAACTTGCCAGATGCATCTCTTCTCCTGAGAGGGTGGGACAATTTTTCATTAAAGCATGGCCTGTTGTATCATATCTCCAAAACACAAACTCAGTTTCCCAGAGAGCAACTGGTGTTGCCCAAGAAGTATCACTGAATGGTTTTGCAAGCACTTCATGAAGACATGAGACATTTGGGAACTGATAAGACTTTGGGACTGGTATAACACCACTTCTACTAGCCTTGTATAGCTAAGGAGGTAGAAAGACATTGCAAAAGCTGTAATAGGTGCATCACCTGTAAGACTACCAAAACGAGCATAGCCTCTTGTAAACATCACCAGTAATGGGCAGATGGACTTGGTCTGTATTAAATTACTTTCCCTTGAGCCTGACCGAAAGGGAATCAGTAACATTCTGCTAGTAACTGACCACAACACCTGCTATGCACAGGCTTTCTCCACAAAAGACCAAAAAGCAACCACTGTGGCTAAAGTATTGTGCAAAAAGTATTTTGTCACTATGGATGCCCCAAATGCCTGCATTCTGATTAAGGGAGAGATTTTTAGAGTTGCCTTGTCAAAGAACTCACAAGCATGTGCTGGCACTGTGGCACTGAGGGTTGAGGTGCTGGACGTCACACCTCATGCCACACCAGTGACCCATGTTTGGGAACAAGCACAGATCATTGTGGGTTGGCAGGGAGGAGATGGATTGAGTATCTGACAGACTGCTCTCCATCTCCAGGGAAGGAAGAGACCTGCGGCTGGTGCATGCCTGACCCCTAACGGAAGCTGGGGCTTGATGGGCATGAAGCCTCAAGAACGTGGGGTGTGGATGCAGTAGACAAGTAACGTGGGTGCATATGGGGGTGAGTACGAACCGATCACAGGCATCATTGCATGCCGCGCTCCCACAAGGGGAGAAAAAGCAAAAATAGTGGCACTAGGTTGTGCAGCTTGGTGGCCATCCACTATTGTGTGATGTCTCCACAGGCACCACCTGATCATGATCTGTGTATGATGGGGGATTAGGGGGTTCCTCACCTACCCACTGTCACAAACCCATTCAGCAGGTCAGCGCTCTACTCCCAAAGTACCAACATCCAAGTGCAGTCTTGTAAACAGTTAAGAGAAACAGGGTAACCCTCCTGTCTGTTTTGTGGGTTCGAATCCACCTTTGGTCGCAAGTCTTAGAGGGATTCAAACTGTGAACCTCTTGCTAGTATATCCAATGCACAGGCTCAGGTAATTCTGTCTTTGGGGGGCCAGATGTCTTTGCCTACAGGCACCTAACCAGGTGTACAGAAATGAACCCTTAAAAACTCTAATAAAAGACCTCAGATTACTCTTATCTTTCCAGTTTGGTATCACCATTCAAGCTTATGCACAGTGTGTGCTTTAACTATATATACTTCACTTGTTAAAGAAAATAAATTCAAAGACAGACCAAGTAGACTCTAAAAATAGAGTTTTACTAAAATAGATAAAAGTATGTAAAACATAAAATACAAAAATATATATCACAAGAACCATACAATCTTTTAAAAAACAAGATTTTAACAGTGCAATTCCTACTACAGTATTTAGATTTTGTCTCTCTCTCTACCTGTAGTTCAAAGATGTTTCTTTGCCATAGTATAGATAAAAGTGCCTCTGAAGGAAAACAGAATACTGTTTAAAAAACTGTCTTGGCCAACCCCTTTGTGTGAGGTCACCTGGCTCCTCCTCTGTTTATGAAAAATCATACATCCAGGATATTTTATCATATTAGAAGGTAAGATAATTAAGGTTACATCAGTAGAAACTCCTTTCCCCATGTGACTTCTCCAATCAAGTCTGTAAATTTCCTTTCATCTATAAGCAGTATCCTCTCTCACACAGACATCAAAACATTTTTGATTTCGCACCAGTGTGCTATGACCTGGTTTCCTCCTCTAAACATCATAAAATGGATACTGATTTCCCTCTTAGCAGTTAAAGCTATATTTAATTTAGGTAAACAGGAGATCCTTGATTAAGGCCTGTTCTAGTCTGTAATTAGCTTCTGGCCTTCCAGGTAACACCTTGTATCTAAAACCTGTGTGTGTGTGTGTGTGTGTGTGTGTGTGTGTGTGTGTGTGTGTGTGTTCATCTCACATGCTGCCTCAGCATCTCTCATGAGAGACAGTCCATAACACATTTTTATATTACAAAAATGATACAGTGATCAGAACCAGTTGTCCAAGTGTCACAATTCCTCCCAACCTAAACTGAATTTGGGGGCTCTATCCCCTGCATGGGATGAATTACCCAAATCAGTTCACTCCTCATGGACATGAGACAACCCATCTGAGTTCTGATTTTTGGCTCCAGCCCTATGTAGAATTGTCATATCATATCCTTGCAAAGCAAGACTCCACCTTAGCAATCTACCATTCGTCTGTCCCATCTGTGTCGGCCAAACCAGGGGGTTGTGATCAGACTGCACCACAAAATGCTGCCCATATAAGTATGGCTCTAATTTCTTTAGGGCCCACACTATGGCAAGGCACTCTTTCCACCGTGGAGTATGCCTGCTCCCTGGGAAGTAACTTCCTACTCAGGTACACTACTGGGTGATCTGTCCCTTGGCTGGATGTCTGACTCAGTACTGCCCTAATACCCATGTCTGAGGGGTCAGTCTGAACTGTAAAGGGTTTGCTATAGTCAGGACTTGTCAAAACAGGAGCACTTCACAGTGTCTCCTTTAGTTCGGAAAAGGCTTTCTCACAGGCTGGGCCCTAGGTAATTTTCTTGGCCATCCTTTTCTTTGTCAGGTCAGATAGAGGAGCAGTCAGGGCACTGTAATTGGGTACAAATTTTCTGTAGTATCTTGCTGTCCCTAGAAAACTCCTGACCTGCTTCTGTGTTTCTGAACTGGGCCATGCCTGGATTACCTCTATTTTTATTTGGTTAGGATGGAGCTGTCCCCGTCCTACCACATGCCCGAAGTATGTTACTTCTCCCATGGCCACCTGGCACTTCTCGGCTTTGACAGTGAGCCCGGCCCTCTGCATCCTGCCCAGCACTTCCCTAAGGTGAGATAGGTGTTCCTCCCAGTTGGCACTAAAGATAGTAATGTCATCCAGGTACGCCATGGCGTACTCCTCAACACCACTTGACACCTGGTTCACCAACCTTTGGAAAGTGGCCGGGGTGTTCTTCATTCTGAAAGGCATTACTTTAAATTCAAATAAACCTATCGCAGTGATGAAGGTCAACCTCTCCCTAGCTCTGTCCGTCAACTCTACCTGCCAATACTACTTGGTCATGTCAATGGTCGTAAGGTAGGTCACCCCTCCCAACTTGTCCAGGAGTTCATCCATCCAGGGCATTGGGTGAGTGTTGGACTTTGTGACTGCATTCAGTCCATGATAGTCCACACAGAAATGAGTAGAGCCATCTGGCTTAGGCACAAGGACTACAGGTGAGGCCCAAGGGCTGTGGGATCTCTGGATTACCCCTAAATCCAGCACCTCTTCTATTTCCCTCCTAATGTCCTTTTGGACAGCCTCTGACACCGGATATGCTGTCTGCTGTATGGGCATCTGTGTCCCTGTCTCCACATCGTGAGTCGCTAAGGGGGTTAGTGCAGGCTTGGCACTAAACAATGGGGCAAAGACTTGCTAAAACCTCTCTTACTTTCTGGATCTGCTTTGGGGCCAGCTGGGGAGATAATTTTACTGCCTCCACAGAGGACTCCCACTTACTTTCTTCCAGCAAGTCCAGAAGGGGTCTCCTTCATCCATCCCCTCCCCAGGACTACCACTGCAAACACCATGTCAGCCATATTTGCATATGGCTTCATCATGTTGACATGATACATCCTTTCTGTCTGTCTTTGGTCAGGTAACTCCACAATATAGTTCATGTCATTTACCTTCCTAACCACATTGTACAGTCCTGCCCACTCAGCCTACAGCTTGTCTTTCCAGACCGGAATAAGGACCATGACTTCCTGACCCACCATGTATGAACAAACTTTTTGTTTCTTTTGTGCAGCTGCCAGGTTGCTCTGGGCTGTCCACATAAGCTCCTTTAGCCTATCCCTAAACTTAAGGATGTAATCCACAATGAGATCTCCCTGGCTGGCATGCTTGCCTTCCCAGTCCTTCTGGATCAAGTCTAGTGGCCCACGTACCCGACATCCATATAAGAGTTTGAAGGGGGGAAATCCTGTTGACTTTTGGGGCATCTACCTGTATGCAAACAACAGGTGGGGAAGGTATTTCTCCCAGTCCCTCCCATGCTGTTCAGCAAATAACCAGAGCATGGATTTCAGGGTACCATTGAATCTTTCCACAAGGCTTGTGGATGATATGGTGTCGTGCATCTCTGCACCACCCCACACTTCTCCCATAAACATTTCATTGGGTCCGACATGAAGGAACCCCCTTGATCGGTGATAACCTCCTGCAGAAACCCAACACAGGAGAAAATCCCAAGTAAGGCATCTGCCACTTTGTCTGTCCTCAGTGAGGATAAGGTGACTGCCTCTGGGTACCGGGTGGCATAATTCACCACAGTCAGGATGAATCTCTTCCCTGAGGAGCCGGGGGTATTTAAAGGCTCCACAATATCTATTCCCACCCTCTGAAATGGCTCCTCCGCTACAGGCAATGTAATCAGGGCAGCTTGGGTTTCTTGCCTGCCTTCCCTTTTTCTTGGCACCGGTGACAAGACCTAGAATACTCCTTCACCTGCTGGGTGAAGTTAGGCCAATAGAAATTCTAGGCCAACTGCTGCATAATGCATGCGATTCCCAGATGAACAGACAAGGGAATATCATGTGCAGTCTTGAGCAACTGCTCACAATACCCCTGGAGAATGACAAGCTGTCTGCCTAGCATGACCCCCTCTGTCTGCACAGCCTGAGTATACATAAATCAATTTTCCCAATAAACCTTATGTCTGCCATCACCTTCCTGTGCACTGTCCGAGTCTGCCCAAGCCCTCAGCTTCTCTAAACTAAGGTCACTTCTCTGAGCAGCAGCAAGCCCTCACACATTCCCAAGGCATGGGACAGGTCCCCTTCAGTTGCTAAACTAGGGTTCCTAGCACTAGCATCAGGGCAGTCAGGATCACTGTCAGTCCCAACCCTCTGACAATGAGTCACCCCTCCCTCTTTGGAGAAACCCTGTGTAGCTGTGTGGTTAGTTGCTACGGGGGAAATTTCTACCCCCTTTTCTTTAGTCTCCCCATCTGGACACACAAGCTGGGGAACCAGCCTTTCAGTGGTTTCTAGAATGGTTTCTGTAGGGTTCAGGAAACTACAATTTTCCCTTGCCACTTGGCTACTGGTAACTGCACATACCATCCATTTGAGATTGTTTCCCAGGATCACATTCACTGCTAATGTTTTGGCTACTGCCACCTGTTGCATAGTTCCCCCTGTTTCACCCCAGTCTAGGAGAACACAAGTGAAGGGCAAAGTTTTCACCTCACCAGTAAAGTCCTGTACAGTGACGTATTTATTGGGTATAAGCTGACCAGGCTCTACTAGATCCCCCTTTACCAAGGTCAAGGATGCCCCTGTGTCCCTTAACCCCTGCATCTGTACACCATTCACCATGACTGGGTGCATGTGTTTCCTCATGTTCACAGGCATGCTTCCAGGGACACAAAAACAACCCACTTCTTTTCTAGTACCATTCTTCATATTATTGCTCATTCTTTTGGGACACTGTCTGGCAATATGCCCAGTTTCTTCACATAACCAGCATTCGCTTCTCTTTTCAGAGAAATCTTTTCTCTGAAACCTGGGGCTAACTGGTTTCGGTGGAGGCAGTGAGGGTTTTAGCTGCCCTGAAGGCACGCTTTTCCCTTTCTGTGCTGCCACGCCTGCCCCATTTGCTGTCAGAGCAGGTCTGCTCTTGGCATAGTGGTCCGAGAGTTCAGCAGCCTCTTGCACTGTTTTGGTATCTCAGTCCTCCTGCCAGGTTTTTAGCTCTGCTGGGCAAGCCCAATAAACCTGTTCTAACAAAATCACATTTTCAATTTTAACAACAAATTTTGCCTCAATTCCTTCCCACCAACATTTTAAAAACTGACGTCGTTTAGTGGCTAGCTCCTCATAGCTTATGTCAGGGCTTCTCCTGAGCTTATGGAATTTGGCTCTGTATGATTCAGTTAATTCAAATTTCTTTAACAGTGCAGCTTTAAGTTTGCTGTAATCATCACTGTCCTCATTGTCCATTTGACCCAATGCATCCCGAGCTTTCCCAGTAAGTAGCAGGGATAGCTGGAAGCTCCAGGACTCTCTAGGAATTTTAGCCTGAATACAAACTTTTTCAAAAGAATTTAAAAAGGCATCCAAATCCTCCCCCTCTTTAAATTCATCTATTCATTTGGAATTCAATTTGTAACCCAGTCCTGTAGTCTCAGGAAACCCAAGCCACTTATCTGCTCTGGTGTCACTGGTTGGAGTCGTAGCTTCTCCAGTTCATGTTGCCTCTGGTGGTCCTGCTCCTCACAGTCTGCGTCTTGGCATTCTCACTGTGCCTCATGGTTCACCTCCTGCTGTTCACAGTCTCTCTTCTCATCTGCAGCTCACTAGAGTTCACTCTCCTCACCGTCTGCCTCCCATTGTTCAGGGTCCTTCTCCCTCTGAAACGCCAGCTCCATTCTGCACAACTCAATTTGCAGCCTGAGTACTTCTGGATACAGGATACTGGTGACCTTCCCTTGCTGCTGTGGCTCTTTGCTGACAGTGGCCCTGTTGCCCTCCTTATCAGATCTGGACACTGCACTGGCCGCTAGCCCTGCCACACTCAAGGCTTGATCCTTTTCAGTCACGGTCTGTGACTCAGTGCTCTGGGTATCTGCTACCATCAGGGCATACACTAGGTTCTGTTTGGCGGCTTTCACCTCGAACGGGACTCCTCTGTCCCTTAACTGCTTTAAGTAGTCTACAGTGTGCCTGCTGTAGTTGGAAGCCATCTTCCCTAACTACTGCTACTCTGACTTGCACTTTAGGAAAAAATAAATAAAACGGGTAGGAACTTGACTGTACACCAAGTGATATAGTTCTGTCTCCTTTTTTAAAAAATAAATCACTGCTTTTTTCTTTCTTTGCAAGTGAGCTGACAGTCTCAAGCTGAAACTCTGAATAATAAAAGCTTGTAATACCAAAATATCGCACCGCTGTCAACCAATCTGTCACAAGCCCACTCAGCAGGTCAGCCCTCTAATGCCAAAGTACCAACCTCTGAGCACAGTCTTGTAAACAGTTAACAGAAACAGGGTAACCCTCCTGTCTGTTTTGTGGGTTTGAATCAACCTTTAGTCTGAAGTCTTGGAGGAATTCAAACTGTGAACCTCTTGCTAGCGTACCCAATGCACAGGCTCAGATAAATATGTCTTCTGGGGGCCAGATATCTTTGCCTATGGGCACCTAACCAGGTGTACAGAAATGAACCCATAAAAACTCTAATAAAAGACCTCAGATTACTCTTATCTTTCCAGTTTGGTATCACCATTCAAGCTTATGCACAGTGTGTGCTTTAACCATATATACTTCACTTGTTAAAGAAAATAAATTCAAAGACAGACCAAGTCGGCTCTAAAAATAGAGTTTTGCTAAAATAGATAAAAGTATGTAAAACATAAAATACAGAACCATATATCACAAGAACCATATAATTTTTTAAAAGAACAAGGAGCTTTTAACAATGCAATTCCTACTACAGTACTTAGATTTTGTCTCTCTCTACCTGTATACTTGCATAAAGTGCTCATAGATGTTTCTTTTTCAGAGTGTAGATAAAAGTGTCTCTGAAGGAAAACAGAATACTGTTTAAAAAACTGTCTTGGCCAACGCCTTTGCGTGAGGTCACCTGACTCCTCCTCTGTTTATGAAAAATCATACATCCAGGATATTTGATCATATTAGAAGGTAAGATAATTAAGATTACATCATCAGAAACCCCTTTCCCCATGTGACTTCCCCAATCAAGTCTGTAAATTTCCTTTAATCTATAATCAGTATCCTCTCTCACACAGACATCAAAACATTTATGATTTTGCACCAGTGTGCTATGACCTGATTTCCTCCTCTAAACATCATAAAATGGATACTGATTTCCCTCTTAGCAGTTAAAGATATATTTAACTTAGATAAACAGGAGATCCTTGATTAAGGCCTGTTCTAGTCTGTAATTAGCTTCTGGCCTTCCAGGTAACATCTTGTATCTAAAACCTGGTGTGTGTGTGTGTCTGTGTCATCTCACATGCTGTCTCAGCATCTCTCATGAGAGACAGTCCATAACACATTTTTATATTACAAAAATGATACTGTGATCAGAACCAGCTGTCCAAGTGTCACACCCACCACAGGGGGTAAGCTGTGGGGGAGTTCAAAATGGTGGCCCATGGGAGATCAGTGTGGCAGCTGGAGAAAGAAGGAGAAGGAGGAGGAGCTGACTGGGGCTACAAAGGAAGAAAAAGTAAGCAAAAAAAAAGAACTCACAAGCATTTTAGGCATCAAGATGTCTCATACTACTCCATACCACCCTCACGGTGACCCTTAGCCAAAGAGATTCAATAGAAAACTGCTTAATGTGCTGAGAACATTGGATCCTAACAGAAAGCCATACTACAGCCAGCAAGTACCTTTCCTAGTCCATGAATACAGTGGTACTAAAAATGACTCAGACTGGGCTCTCACCCTATTTCCCAATGTTCAGGAGAGAAGCCAGACTTCCAGTGGACTTATGTTTTCAGGTGTCTGCAGATGGCATCCTACCAGAGACATGCTTGGAGTATGCCAGGATGCTGCAAGCACAACTAACAGAAACCTATCAGTTGGCCCAAGAAGCAGCTGCAGAGTCTGGCCTAGCAAACAAAAACAGATATGACAAGAAAATCCAAGAACAAGCTCACCAGCCCGGAGACCGAGAATTGATTCGAAACTTGGGAATACCAGGCAAACACAAGATACAGAACTGATGGAAATCTGATCCTTATGTAATTGTGGAACAGCTTCCAAATTTGCCAGTAAACAGATTAAGAATGAAAGGTAGGAACATGGTAGTTAAAACACTGCATTGAAACCACCGATTGCCAATTGGTCAACTGTTGCAAGAAGTTGTTAATTCAGTACCTCTCTTACTTCCACGGAGACTGGCCACTAGAAATGAGACCAGGCATAACAGACACAGTCAAGTTCAAGCCCCAGTGCCTGTTGTCCCTCCAGTGATGCATTCTGATGTATTCAACAATAGTTCCAAAGATGAAGAACCTTACATTTGTCTGATACCATGTCACTATCGGCCTGCACCATATTCCGTGGACTGTCCACTTTCAGCACCTGAAGGGAGTACTGTGAGTCATTCCAGGCCACTGAATCTGACTGCAGTAACCTTTGTTCCAACTGACACTGGTCCCACAGTCATGAACTATGTTCAAAATGCAGGGAATGTTGAGACTCCAGTAATAGAGCCAATCCAGGATATTGAAAGATTCAAACACCCTGTGTCTGAGTGTGCAGAACCTATTAATGATTCTGATCAACTCATTGCTGAGAACCTGTAGTACCCCGCCGCTCTGGTAGAGAAATCAAGCAAAGAGTTAGACTTACTGATGTTGTCTCTGGTGTCCCTTTTGATCTCCTTGTCAATGTGATACATAAAAGGGTTAATCTACTGCCAAGCCCACTATTGCTGCCCCCCTTGGGCTGCCCACAAGTCATAATAGGGAGGTGTACATGTAAACCATGGTGGGAAAATAATCATTTCAGTGCATGCCCTGTGTTTTAAGAAATGCAATGCTAATGTTGGCTAGTCAGGTATCAGGTGAATTAGATAGCATGTAATGTATTGTATTTCAAAGTTTGATGTTTCAGGCCTTGATAAGGACTTCAAGGATTTCAGTGGGGGTAGAATGTAACCCCCCTCCGAAGTCAGGAGCTTACTTGAGGGACCAGAGTCCTCATGACAGCTGCTGACTCCTAAAAGCTCCTGCCTCCTGATATGCCTCCTGCTTCTTTCCTTGCTCCCATGGCTCAGTCCTGGACAGTCAAAGGGCTGGGGAGCAGACTGCTCTGCTGTGGCACCCCAAGTACCCAATCCAGTGCAGTGAATAAGCCACTAGCCTCCTCACTTCCTCGGCCCAATCCTGGACTTCTGCCAGGGCCAGGGGGCATAACAGACAGTTTTGGTGCCTCATGCACCCATATGGAAAGCAGCCAGTGAGACATGCATGTGTGTTGCTCCCCTGCCCCTGAACTGCCACATAGCAGGGTGAGGAGCTAGTGACAAGGCCACAAGTTGTTCTGGTGCCTCAAGCATCCATTAGGAATGTGGCAGAAAAGCCACTTGTGGGAAGCCTTTCTCCAGCCCCACCAGACAGCAAAGGGGACTTGGGGGAACAAAACAACCAAAAATAAATAACTTTTAAGTGGCTCCAGATCCAATCCAAACCTCCAGTGGGTTGAGAGTCAGTGGACAACATGGCACCCACTGAGACTACAAGTCCCATGATGCCTAGCACCAGAACTGCCATTTTGTGCCACAGCTCCTCCTGGGGAGCCCACAAAACGGAGCTTTTGATAGAGCTCGTGTCCCCCCAAAGTGCCTACTGAACCTAGTGACCACCAGAAGGGGCCAGGAGGGTCCTAGCCATGCAGCCAAATGCTGCCAAGACTGTTTCCTTTTATTCAAAATGAACTTTGATGAGCAAATACTGTCTGGGGTGGCCATCTTTGCTGACATTACTTAAGGACAGCATGGAATCCTATTGGTAGTGGCAGTACCTCCAGTCAAGACATGGAGCTTGAGAATAGTGTGGCCCAATGAGGTTTCGAGATTCAAACCAAACATTCTGGGGTTGACAGTTTGACCCTGAGGTTGGTGTGAGAGTTTTGAAGAAGAAACAATTGATTTTGACAGCTCCTGCTGCTGTCACAGAACAACACTGAAGTAGCTTGTGCCAAAACAAACTAAGAACATTCTGAACTTGTTCCTAATTGTCTGGTAAATCCAAGAGACAAGAGGATTTACCTCAGCCTGGACCAGACTGCTGATATTTGGCAATCCAGATATCAGTGAATGCTGAAAGAAGTCTTTTATTTGTGCTTGTGTGAGGTGACAAATCCTATGCCTCACTGTCCTGACACAACAGACTGAAATTCCTGCCAGGGAACCTAAGCACAAAGGTTCTGCCTGCCTGTTCAACTGCTGGCCTACCTGTAAGGTGGGTGAAGACAAGTCCCTCTGTGGGATGAAGACAACTGCCTACCTACTGCGAAGATGGGTGAAGACAAGTTCCTCTGTGGAGTGAAGATGACTGCCTACCTACTGCCAAGGTGGGTGATGACAAGTCCCTCTGTGGGATAAAGGCAATGGCCTGCCTACCCGGCAAGGTGGGTGAAGACAAGTCCCTCTGAGTGGTGAAGAGGATCATCGCCTGCATTCCTCACCAGTTTGCCTGTTCTTCCAAAATTGCCTGCAAGAGGAGACATCCCCCAACTCCTGCATCTCATATTCACCAAAAGGTCATGAGTACTGGGTTTTACCCAACCAAATACTTTTCTAACTCATCAACTAGCTAGCGAGTTAACTTTCCATCTGGGCTTCCTGCACAACCTTAGCTACACCCACAGCGACAGTTGCAGCCAGAATAAACTGTATTCCTACACCCCCTGGTGTAGTTTGGTACTTGCAGCTACAGCATCCAACCATTGCAATGGTGCGGCACCCAGGATCCACTAGCCACAGGCATGCAACTCCTCAGTGTGCACACAAGGTACTTTGGAGCTCCCACAGAGATTGTGGAGTTAACTGGTGCACCAGAGGGGGGAGAGTGGCTGGGACTGAGAATACTGGGTGCAATATACTGTGGTACCTATTTATTCTGCCTGTTTACAGTTTTTATTATAAGGTTTTGTTGAATGTTTTATTACCCTTTGCTTCCCTTGTCCCTTACCTCTTTATCCAGTCTGAAAGTAAACCCCCTTGTTTATTTTACTGCAATTGCTGAATTATTTGCATTATTGTGTAGTGTAATATTTGCATACTTAGAGTGATAAGTGGGGAGGGGACTGTATATTGTTCTACCTGTTACCAAGGGAGGGGGCTGTATTTCATTTCCTGTGGGGAAACACCCTGGCAGTATGCTGCTATAAGAATCCCCATAGGTGGAGGCACTGCACCACTTGCCAAGCCAATTATAATCACGAACCCAGGCACCAACCTATATCCCTTAGGCAGCACCACTTGCCGGTGGGTGTGCAGATAGAAGGGATGGGGTGGTTACAGTTGGAAGGTGCAAGCAATAGAGAAACAAAAAGTTGTTTTAAAGGACAAGTAAATAAGCTTTTTACACATTTTTTTAAATTACTCCATTGGCTTATAAAGAAGAAGCAGTTGTTTACATTTATACAGAAACTGTATTTATTAAAGTAAGAGAAATGCAGTTTCATAGCATATGAAAATTTTAAAAACAGCCTCTCCCGATTCAAAAATCCTGCTCTGAGAATCCTAAAATTACTGCCTTGATGATGTCAATGAAGTGAGAGATGCCAGCTGTGTAGATGTATTCTAGCTCCACTAACTGAATTTAAATGCAAATAACTTTAAAATGAAAAATGATAGAATGGTGATTTGAGTATGTAAGTTGTTCAGCACAAAATATCTACACAATGAGAGGTGTTTCATTTATAGATACCTTTTAGTTTTTTAAATTAGCAAAGAAAGCAGCAGAAAATTAAATTTATGTTGTCATTTTGGAAACAAATGTAAGTAACTTTAAAACAAAAAATGCTAGCATCTTACTGTGAAACAAACGTTATTCACCACAAAAATATCTACAAAATGAGTGGTGCTTCATTTTATAGATACCTCTTAGTTTTTTTATAATTAATAAAAAACAGCAGAAAATTCAAATTTGTTGTCACTTTGGCAACAAACAAATGTAAATGCCTTTAAAATGGAAAATGATAGCATGATACTGTCAGCACAAAAGTTGTTCAGCACAAAAATATCTACAAAATGAGTGGTGTTTCATTTATAGATACATTTTAGTTTTTTTATAATTAGCAAAAACTGCAGAGAATTCCACTTTCTTTTTCACTTTTTTGCAACAAACAAATACAAATAGCTTTAAAACGAAATATGATAGCATGGTAGTTTGAGCACAAAAGTTGTTCAGCACAAAAATATCTGCCACATAAGTGGTGTTTCATTTATAGATATCTTTTAGAATTTTTTTATAATCAGCAAAATAAAAATGACAGTATATTTAATTTGTTTTGCACTTTTTTGGAGGGATGACATAAATGGAATATGCTACTAGAAATACTGTTCAAAATCTGGCCCATTAAGTGTACAACAGTTTTACACCCCCCACTGCCATTCAAAGGCAGGAGGTGGGAACTTTTTGAAAAGCAAATTGCAGTTTGATTAATTGGGAAAGGCACGAGAACAAAAAATATCTAGAGTATTTCCAGTAAGGAGGTAGCATATTCCATTTATGCCATACCTCCAAAAAAAGGGAAAGAATAAATTTTCCTGCCATTGTTTGCTGATTATAAAAAATCTAAAATGCATCTATAAATGAAACACTGCTCATTTGGCAGATATTTTTGTGCTGCACAAGTGTTATGCTCAAAGTACCATGCTATCAAATTTTGTTTTAAAGCTATTTGCATTGGTTTGTCGCAAAAAGTGAAAAAGAAAATTGATTTTTTTCTGCTGTTTTTCACTAATTATAAAATAACTAAAAGGTATCTATAAGTGAAACACCAGTCATTTTGTAGATATTTTTGTGCTGAACAACTTTTGTGCTCACAGTACCATGCTGTCATTTTTTGTTTCAAAGTTTTTTGCATTTGTTGTTTGAAAAAATGAAAAAGAAAATTGAATTTTCTGCTGGTTTTTGCTAATTATAAAAAACTAAAAGGTATATATAAATGAAACACCACTCATATTGTAGATATATTTTTGCTGAACAACTTTCGTTCTTACAGTACCATACTATCATTTTTTGTTTTAAAGTTATTTGCATTTGTTTGTTACCAAAGTGACAAAAAATTTAGTTTTCTGCTATTTTTTTGCTAATTAAAAAAAACTAAAAGGTATCTATAAATGAAACACCTCTCATTTTGTAGATATATTTGTGCTGAACAACTTCCATGCTCAAAATACTATGCTATCATTTTTTTTATAAAGTTATCCACATTTGAATACAGTTGGTGGAGCAAGAATACATCTACACAGCTGGCATCTCTCACTTAACATACTAACATGCTAAAATGCCAGCAGAATAGGCCTTTTGGTCTTTTGCATATGCTCGTTTGGTCAGCCCCCACCCTGAGAACTGACCTTGCTGCCCCCCTCTCCCTCTCAGGCTTCCCCCCTTCCTAGTCCTGGATAGTCTCGCTGCACTAGACTTTGCTTCCAGAACCCTTCCCCTGTACCTGTCTCACCCCCTCTTAAACCCCTTCACCATCTCTACCTCCACCAGCTCCACGGGCAGCTCATTCCATGGCCCCATCACCCTCTCAGTGAAGTAACACCTCCTCCTTTCTCCCCTGAATCTCCTCCCCTCCAGCTTCCAATCATGCCCTCTAGTTGCCCCCCTCCTTCCTTTGGAGCACCCTGACTTCACCTCCCCTATTCGCCCCCCTCATGTAGCTGAAGACCTCTATCATGTCCCCCTGGTCTCTTCTTTTCTCCAATGTGTACATATTTAGCTCCTCGAGCCTCTCCCCATAGGTCCTGTCCCCCAAGCCCCAGATCATTTTGGTTGCTTCATTGACATCATCAAGGCAACAATTTTAGGATTCTCAGAGCAGGATTTTTAAATCAGAAGAGGCTGTGTTTAAAATGTTCAAATGCTATGAAACTACATTTCTCCTACTTTAATAAATGCTAGTTCAGTATTAATGTAAACAACAGCCTCTCCTTTACTAGCCCAAGAAGTAATTTTCTAAAAAACAAAACATGTAAAAAGCTTGTTTACTTGTCCTTTAAAGATGAGGCAGAGGGAGAGTTACCAACCTACAATCAGTAAATTTATTAAACTCCTACTTCTGTAACTTACCAGACATCAGGTTAGAAAAGGAAAACCCCCAAAGGGTAAATAAAGTGACCTATGGCTTTCAAGTGGACCCTTTGCAAGAAAATGTTCAAGCTTTTTATTTCAAAGCCCTAAATCCTTTAGATGTTCCATGAGAAATTAATAAATGACATAAAACTACAAACCCTAATCAAACTGAAATAACATTTTTGAAATATGCAGCTGATATAATTGCCTATGTTCTTACCAAAATTTTGAATCAAAGTTTACAGTATTCTATTTTTCCAGATTCCTGGAAATGTTCTGCAGCCATTTCCATCTTCAAAGGAGGTGAAAGTAATAATACCACAAATTATGGATTAATAGCCTTGCTTTCAACAGTTTCAAAGCTGTCTGAAAAATTAATTGGTAAACAACTTCATGGGTATCTTGAAAAGTATGATTTACGTTTTCCTTTTCAATCTGAATTTAGGACAGTGAGGTTGACAGACACTGCACTAATAGACTTGTTTGATACTGTGGCTAAAGACATGGAGAAAGGGAAGTCTGCTGGTACAGGGTACATTGACCTCTCCAAAGCCTTTGACTCAGTTGATTATTATACATTATTTGAAAGGCTCAGACAAATAGGAATATAAGGCCAGGTAGTTGATTGTTTTTTTTCATACCTAGAATACAGAACTTAACAGGTAATTGGTCTTACCACCTTAAACAAAAAGTTCCTATTCAGAGGAGTACCTCAATGATCTATTTTAGGACCCCTTTTGTTCCTGATATATGATACAGTAATTCCCTACCAAAGTTTATTACTAATTACGATATCAGACTTTATGCTGAAGAAATACTCCTTATTGGTAGAGCAAACAACACCAGTGATTTGGAACTTAGATTGCAGACAAATGTTAAAGTACTACAACAATGGTTTTAAAGATACAAAAATAGTATTAAGTGCAAAAAAAAGGCAAGTGATACAGTATCTAAACTAAAATGTCAAACAAAAACCAGCAAGGGATCTAGACAGTAAACTATTGGAGTGAACAAAGTTGGCACACACAGACTCCTATGAAATGTGGCAGCTGATAATTCCCTTAAATGTGGTACCCACAGCAGCAAAACAATGAGTAAAGTTAAAGGAAACCTACACCCTCATATCTTGTAAATTTTATTTGTTTTCATATCAGCATATCAGGATATTTGTAATTTCAGCATAGAGACACATGGCATAAACAACTCTTTTCCTGCCGCTGTTGAGGATATGCATGTTTGCTTTCGTTTGCTTTCACAGTTTATGCTCGTCCCCTGTAAATACACTGGGGGTCTCTACTTTACGGCTGTTGAAATTTTACTGTCTGTGAGAGTTACATTAGCATAAGAGACATGGGGCCCGATTCACGAAAGATAACACAGGGCTTGTGCCAAGCCCTGCATCATCCACAAAGTGTGACACAGCTGTGCAATACAGCCCAATTCAGGAAGGGCTGTCGCAACTGCAAAGGATTCCATGGTTTACAACAGTTTGCACCAAAGGTGTGGTGCAAGCCCTGTAATCCAGATCACCCATGGCCACAATGTTAGATCAGGGGGAGCTTGTCTAACTTGCATCCTCCAGCACACCTGACTGAGAATCACGACTGGCACCAAAAGGCTGCTGCAAGCCCCCTGAATCATCCGTTTGGTGTACGGGGGACCTGCCGCAGCACATGTTGTTGTTGAATTGGGCCCATGATGTCACAGCACCCATTTATGCCATGTATCTCTATGCTGAAATTACAAATATCCTGAAAAACCCAATGCCCCCAAAATTAATGTGTAAAAAAACCCTATAGTGGTGTAGTGACCCCCTCCCTGATCCCTGATGTCCCCCAAATTAATGAATTAAAAAACCCTGTGGTGGTAGAGTGGCATCCTTCCCTGATGTCCCCAAAATTAATATACTGAAAAACCCTATGATGGTATAGTGGTCCCCTCCCCAGTTCCCGTTGTCTCTAAAATTATTGCGTAAAAAAAAAAATGCTGGTCTAGTGGACCCCCTACCCAGCAGTGCCCTACCACCCCACTCATGCCCATCCTGTAACTAAGCCCATGACTAGTACAGCTCACCACTCATCACCACAGTCAGCTGCCGACTGAGCTCTGAATGAGCACATACTGTATATACTGTAGTACATGCTCAGTGAGCTGTCAATCACTGAGCGCATACTACAGTATATATAGTACATGATCATTCTGACCTCAGTCAGCGTCTGGCTGTGGTGATCAGCAGTGGACTGTACAAGTTTCTGGCTTGGTTATGGGATGGGGAAGAAGCAGGATAGTAGGGAACTGCCGAGTGGGGGATCCACTAGACCACCAGAGTGGGTTTTTTTATACGTTAATTTCTGGGACATCGGGGATCTGGGAGGGGGGACCATGGCACATTGCCACAAACAGGACAACTCTCTCAGAGGAGAATTTTCTAAGTATCCTTAGACCAGTCTTGACTGGTCTATGGTTACTTAGAATTTCTCCATCTGGTAGAGTTCTGAGAATCCTGCATTAGGGGATATGGCAGCCTGTGTCTGCCACAAACCCCCCCAGCACCATGCCCGCAGCCTATTTTTGTGTGCACAGGCAGCACAAGCCCTGTTTGGGGCAGGCAGCCTGCGGTTGATGCAGGCTGCCATTGAGAATTGCTCCTGGTACAGCCTTTGGTGCAAAGGGCACTTTGTATGATTCTTTGTAGCACAAGCCACTTGTGCCATGCTGGGAGCTTTGAAAATTGAGCCCAATGGCCATTACCTCATGGCACATGGCCTCCAGGTCTTCACTGGTGATGCAGACCTGACTTGGGTCTGCTTCAGGCTATGTGGAATCAGTAGCATGATGGTGGCACCCGCAGCTGTGGGGTGAATTAGTAGATGGTGCTGTTGCCTCCTGCTGTTGTGTCCTGGGCCTGGTATGGGGCCCCTTAGGCTCTCCTCGACTGCCTTCCTCCTGCTGGCTCCCTTCCCCTTCTGTCTTTTCATCACCCCCACTAGTGCTGCCTCCTACTGCATCCAACTCATGCTGCTTTTGGAGCCACTCTGCAGGGTGATGGCGCTGCAGATGGCTCCTTTGCCCACCAGTCCCAAGGTATGACCTTGCTTCCCCCACCAAACACTCCAGCCAGAAAGGTTGCAGATGACAACACTGTCATCTACAGCATTTGTGGTGAAGAAGGACCATACTGATGACATTCTTGCCTGGTGGGGGGCACCAGCTGATGTCCCAGTGGGGTTCACAACATTCTGCCCTTGCTGGTAAGTGGCAGGAGGAACAAGCTCCTGCTGCTGGGGAGCAAGGGGCACATGCTGCTGCTGCTGTGGGGAGCAACAGGCTCCTGCTGCTGGGAGGCAGGGGGGAACCTAATGCTGCTGGGAGGGCAACGGTCTCCCTGCTGCTGGGGGGCAGGGGACACATGCTCCTGATGGCGGGAGCCTGTCTTTTAGACAGAAATGGTCACCTGTTAAGGTGAACACTTTTAACTGCCTTCTTCTATCCAGTCCTCCTTTCCTTACCTTGCCCTGCCCATCCATATTAGAAAAATAAACAAAAAAAAAATGAAAAAGAGAAAGAAAGAGAGTGAGGGAGTCACACACACACACACACTCACTATAAACTTAAAGATAGAAAAATATAAGTCAACAGAAAATGTCCTGACAAAGAAAGATTAACTGTTTTTAAAGTAAAGAATTTGGGGAACACAACACAGTCACAAACTTATAAAGTGTTTTCCTGCTGCCTACTCTCAGACCACTATCTCTGTCTGCAATCACTAGGAAAAGGAAGCAGAATCAGTGTCTTCCTGCCTGAGTGCAGTCACCCATGTGACCTGCAGTCTGCTGCAGAGTAAGTCATGTGACAAGCATTTTTTCCCTAATTTTGCCTAACAGTACCGCAAGGCAAAATTTACCCACAAAAGCAAAATATAACAGTGAAACTTCATCATAAGGGCTTAATTTTGTGAAATGTTTTGTGGGGCAAAATTCATGATTTCACCGGGATTTCACCAGTGAAATAAAATTTCACAACATCTGTAGTGACCACTGTATATCAGAAAAGAAAAAACAACAAATATGGGGTAGAGGTAGTTTTTATTGATTTAAGTCTATATATGTAAGTCAAATAATGACAAGATGGGTATTAATAAAAAGGTTAAGTACTCATCTATGATTTTATTGTAATTAGAAAAGATTCAGCTCAATGGTGATATCAGTAACAACTTCATATTGACGGAGACGTGAGTACTTTGCAATGTCATTGAAACTATGGAAATTGTTGGTATCAGAATATAGAGTTATAACAATACTTGTATAAGTGTATGATTAAATTGACACACTGTAACAGTAATTAATATCTTTGCCATTATAATTTAGTTGTCATCTTCATCTCTGTTGTTTTCATCCTCAGCATCTAAGATCTTGTCTGCCAGGCTGGTAGAAAGAACGTCATTGTCATCTTTTTCATTCAGGACATCCTCCTCCTGGGACAAAATGTCCACCAGTTCCTGTGGTATAATGTCACCATCACACCAGTCATTCCCCAGGATTCCTGTTTCATCAAGTTTCCACCCATGTGTTTCAAGACTTGGGATGTTAGGGTTTGACACATGGGCATTTTACCAGACGAGGGCTTGGTAATTCACTCTCGGTACATGCATTCTCAATGTTGACCTACATGAAGGCAGTAGACTGAGATCAATGGCATTATAATTTGACAAAAGTTGCCTACTTTCTGTGTGAAATTTCTGCCTTACAATGTCATAGTGAAGTTTGTTGACATCAGTATATGACGGCTGCCCGTACAAGCAGCAGACAAATCTTTCAAAGTCAGCATGGATGGCATGCGATAAACGTTCACCAAGTGCTTGGAAAGTTGCCATATACTCCTTTTGTTTTTGCAGGATGTTGTATGGTTTATTTTCCCTTTCCTAACAAATGCACTTGTGCTGTCACACCCTGAAAATGCATGCAGTGCAATCAGTGCACTACACATCTCAGCTCCGTGAATCTGGATCAGAGTTTTGATGTTCAAAAGCGAGCATTTACTTGCCACTCCTGTGTCAATGTAGATGTTCTTCTGTATTTGATCGCCATAGTACAGTAGCAGCAGAAATACATCTGTGTCTGATGATCTGATGATGATGTCAGTTGAGGATGCTGATGCTGCTGTGTGAAAGTAGTGAAGCAATATCCCTGTATCCGCTTCTTCCTGAGATGAAAGCTCTGGTACAGGGAGGATCTGTGTTGTAATTCCATCAAGGTTTGTCAAAGAGATACAGTTTTCCTCACAGACCTTTTCAGGTAGCTCTCCAAATGTCTGCAGTAGACCAGTCAATGACTGGAGAAGTGCATTGCCATCACAGATGTCAACTTCATCTTCATCCCAATTCATTGTACTGAGAGCTGTCTCATCTTCACGATATATTCTTTTCAACATATTTGTTGATATACTCCAATGCCTTTTCATGGGATCTGATTTGCTCGATATTTTCATCAGTTTGGTCCAGTACTGGATTTCTGTCATGTTTATTTATATAATCGCAGTGACAAGAGCTGTGATAGTGAGCCTCCCTTGCAATTAAATCAACATCTTGAATGCTGTATAGTAGATCATCATCTAGTTTTGCCTCTACTGCTTCTTTGATAGATATCTTTGCAGTTTTTGTTACACACTGTGTCCGTTTATTTCCTAGTTTTTGTTTTTTTATTCCTTCCAGAAATCCACTTATCTCTTTTTTCACATAGAATACACTGGTTTGAAGGAAAAAACACTTGAGAGGGTGTTTCAGCTCTGCTGCTTTGGGAGGTTGAAGACTGTTGGTCCTCTGTGTCATCATCAACCTGACACTTCTTTTTCCTAAGGTATTTGACATTTGTAAATGACTGGTAGCACTGTCTGTGATACCCATGATGTACGTCATCAAATTCAACAGATGTGTTCTTGCATATGTCATTGTGTCTGATACTTGGATCATCACACAATTGTCTCCTACATGCAACCTCTTCAATTTTTGGACAGTCTGGTCAATGTCAAAGGTTTTATTGTTATGTAGACTTCTTCTTGCTGTTGTGAATTATGCATATCTTCTCTATGGTACAATGACTTGTCCTCCTCAACTTAGGTGCTTTTAGTGCTACAGGATGCTTGTGAAACCTGGCTGTATGTCTGCACTCCCTCCTCAATCATAGATGTCCCTGGATACACTTCCCACAGATAAGACCACTCCAGGAGAGGGAATGGAGTAGTCAGTTACTCAGCATGTTCCCACTGCTTCTCTGTAACTAACAGTGAAGCCTCCCCAAAATTGCATGCACTCATCTCAGGGGTCTTCACCCACCCATTAGCAGGAAATCACAAACTGTGAAAGAAAGTAAAATAAAATAAAACTACAACAGAGCAGATTTATAAGTAACCAAAAAAGTACTTAAAGGTTGGGATTGGGAATTTACTCTCTTAAATAGGACAGTAGAAGACAGTTGAATTACTATTAAAGCACAATACTAAATCTGGAGAATAGATATGTATCACAGGCAAAATTGTATAATCAAAAAAGGGAAGAAACAATGTGGCTGACAAGGAGGGTGATGCAAACTATTAGCCAAAAGAAATTACTTCTTAGGAAACAATGAGTCAAGATATAGAAAATAACCACAGGAAATTTAGGACAGCTGTAAAGGCAACTAAAAATCTATTAAACAGAAAAAGGGCAAAACTGAACTTAAAATAGCTCATTATAAGATTAAGTATAACTCATTATTTTCCTATGTTAACCCAGCTAGGGACTGTGATAGAAAAATTGGTCCAGTCATACAAAATAGCAACACAATAAGCAAGCCTAGTGAAGTGGCAAATGTATTTATCAATTTCAAAAGTGTCACCAAGAAAGACATACTGAGCTGCTAACAGTTCATTTCCAGATGCTTGCCAGGGGGATGGAATGTGAAAAATCATACACAGCAAATACAATATATCAAGGAGCATAATCAGAACGTGAAGCCAAATCATAATATCATATGTGAAGGCAGCAAATTGCCTGGGCAGAAATAGTATGTGTGTGTGTGTGGGGGGGTCATGGACAGTTGCAGGGGGGAGAAGAAAAGTAATGAACGAGAGAATTTAAGGAGAAAGCTGGAGGCAGAGCAAATTGCAAAGAGAAGGGAGGACAGACTTTAGGAAAGCAATATGAGAAAGCAGATTCACCAGCAGTAGATTTCCTAGCAGGAATAATGACGGAATGGAAAGTATTATTGTGTAGAGGGTGGCAGGAAGCTGATGGAGAAAGAGGGATATAAGGTAGGAGGGAAGGGAACTAAATCAGAATTTAGAAATAAAGGCGACACAATGGTGAATGTGCCTGGTATCAAGATAGGGTAGTGAAAAGAAGGTAGCAAATGCATTTAATGCATTGTTCTGTTCTGTTTTTTAACACTCACAGGCAAATTACAAGTAGTTAATCTGTTCAAGGTGAACTAAAGAACAATAATGTAATACCAGCTGATGAAAGCGCTGTTATGAAAAAACTATTGTAGTTTAATGCAAACAAGTCAGCTGGAACAGATAATCTTCACCTAAGGCTACTTAAAGAACTGATGGTGGGATTTTCAAAGAGATATGCCCAAGATGGCTGGCCCAGTGGCATGGAGGGCTGAGGCAGTGATGCCTTACCTCCTGCCATGCTGGCAACCCATGTTCGCGGTGCAAGTGGATGTCAGAGGCCGGCCAGGGTGGGAGGGGATTTAACATCCAGTGGACAGCTCTCCTCTCCTCTCCTAGGGAGGGTGGAGAACAGAGAATGGTGATTGCCTGACACCTAACGGAGGCTAGGTGTTGGCATGCCTGGCCCTGTATAGTAGGGCACAGAGGCGGAGCAGCTGGTGGACGTGCAACGTGTGGACACACACGTGGCATGCCCATCATTGGCATTCCATGCTCCACAGCTGACAAGAAAAAAATCAGTGAAAAAATGGTCCTGGTTGAGTGGCTTGATGGCCGTCCATCAGGAACACACCACCTCCAGAGGGCATCACCACCAATACTGGAACTGGTCCTGGTGGGGAGGATAAGGGGCTCCCCACCACCCTGCCATGGGGGGTAAACCATGGCAGTAGAGCAGTGATGGCCTGAAGTGTGGAGGTACAAGACGGGCGGTGGCCAGAAGACAGGATGCCAAGTAAGAAGAGCCAACCAGGGGCCAGGGGGAGAAAAATCACCAACAAAAAAAATAAAAGAGAGAGATATGCCCAAGATGCATCTGCTACTATTTTCAAAGCAGAAATACTGTACAACCTAACCTGTTAGATTGGATGGGGTTTTCAAACAGATCTGCCCAAGATGGCTCTCCTGCTATTTTCAAAGCAGATATGGGTCAAAATGTGTTAGACCACTTATTAGATGGCCTGGCAGCATCCAAAAATTGATGCAATTGCATTTGCTTTTTGCTGCAGATTGTAACATTTTGTTATGTCTGCTTGTGCACATGCTCAAGAAACATTATGCGGCAGCTTAGGAGAGAAGCAGGTTTTGGAGATGTGGCACTGTGGTAGCCAACGGCTGCCCTGCATTTCGGGGCTTGGCACTGGTGGACCAATGCAGGCACACTGTGCCAATGACATTGGTGTCCAAAAGTGCCACCAAGTTTAAAAGTTTTTGCCGCTGCAATGAGGGGCCACCTTGTCATTGCAGCATCAGCCATTCCGATGCAATAAGGGAGCAACCCGTCATTGCAGGGCGGTACTGTCGTGCCCCCGCTGGTTGTTGCCGACAGGAGCCCACTCCTATTGGCATACTGTGACCCCTCCCTGATTTGTTGTGTGCCGAGGGGGGTGCCCAATCCCCCTCAGCATCATGAGCCCCCCCAACAGTCTTTCTTTGCTGATGGGGGTCCCAATGCCCATCAGCTTCAGTCCCCACCCTTGCCAGTAAATTTGCCAATGGGGGAGCCTACTCCCCATCAGCATAATGTCCCGCTCATAACATTTGTTATGTGCTGAGGGGGGTGCCCAATCCCCCTTGGCTCTCCCCCTCTCCCACTCAGTATGTGCCGACAGGGGTGCCCAATCCTCTGTTGGCTACAGCCCCCCAAAAAAACACTCAGGTGGCACTCTGGGAGCCCACCCGAGCATGCCAAATGTCCCTGTAAAAGAAAAACCATCCCGCAATTTTTTTTTCCTTAACTTGTAAAACAGAAAACAGTCCCTCGTAGAGTCCGCTTTCCCCTCCCCAACCCACGCCAACCCTCTGCGCACCCTGCCTCCCCACACCCCGCTCTCCCCATACTTACCCAAGCCCAGCGCAACGATCTTCGGTGGACCGGGTACACGTCTGCATTCTTCAAAGCCTACAGCAAACTGAAGAAATGCCGGTAAGCTGTATAACGGCATAAATCTTTTTTTTTTTCAACTTTGGTGCATATCTCAGGCATTTTTTGGGGAATTTTGGCACAAAATTTTCAACATGGGGTTACTGGGACCCCTCCTCATGAATTCAGCCACTGTCATGGCATTATTCGGTCCAGAAAGTTGATTTCACAGTCACTGCACGGAATCACCTTTTGGGACCAATTAACGTAAAGACAGTGCCAGTGTTCATGAGGTGGGCTCTCAAAAAGCCTATGTTGCAAAGTTGATAGGAAAAATTAAAAATTACTTTTACGAGCGTGCGCTGCCCAGTTTCCACGCATGCTCAGAATCTCGCAAATTGTAATATTTTCACCCAGATTTTCAACATTGGCATTTTTCCACACCTCCTTATGAACAGTACAGATGTAATTTTTTACATCCTGACTGAAATGTGTTTTCGCACTTCTGGCACAGAATAGTGCTGTGGGAAATCAGTGTTTGGGACACATTAAGAAAATCTCAGTGACACTGTTCAGGAGCAGAGATCGTAAAATGCATGTGTTGAAAATTTGGTGATAACTGTCCATAAAATGACTGTTAAAAGCATGTGTTGTGCAGTTTCCACACATGCTCATAACTTCACGAATTTGTAATATTTTCACTCCAGATTTTCAACATTGGTATTTTTCCACACCTCCTTATGAACAGTACAGCTGTCATTTTTCACATTATAGCCGAAAAGTGTTTTTGCACTTCCGGTGCAGAATAGCGCAGTTGCTGTGGGCAATCATTGTCCGGGACACATTAAGAAAATCACCGTGACACTGTTCATGAGCAGAGGTCTTAAAATGCCTATGTTGAAAATTTGGTGATGAAAGCCCATAAAATGACTGTGTTATGTGCATGTATTGTGCAGTTTCCATGTATGCTCGGAAGTGCGAGCATTTTTAATATTCCCACTACAGATTTTCAACAATGCCATCTCTTCACACCTCCCTATGGATGGTACAGCTGTCATTCTTCACATCCTGCCCGATCTATGTTTTCATATAACTGGCACAGAATGACACAGTTACTGTTGGAACTCAAAGTTCGGGACACATTAACAAAATGACACTGCCACGCTTCATGAGAAGAGGTCCCAATTGCTTTCATGAGGTGTGGTCACAAAAAGGCCATGTTGAAAATTTGTAGTGCAAACGCCAACAAACGCCTGAGGTGTTAGGGTTTAACCATAACGTCCCACCATGTACAGACTGACAGTCATTGGATTGCTGACTATAATGCTCATGCCATGCCACCCCATCCCCCAGACAAGTCACAGGCATCGAGGTGTGCCTTGGACTCTTTGGACCCAGAGTTCACCCCATTCTCCTATACTGCACCCATTTCAGCATATGTCCTTATGGAATGGGATGACTGTAAAGCCGAACACCCCCAGGCACACCTCAACACATGTCGGTGTCTGCAGGATATGGTGAGGTGACATGGCATGAACGTCAAGGGCAAAGACCCAAACACATACCCCAGTGCCTGTCCATCTCTGCAGGATGGAGGTGGGGTTGGAGTGAAGTTCAATCTTTCACTGCTATTACTATTCTGCATCTGTCTAACTCCTGCATTTCCAATGCTAATACCAGCAAGCAAACATTCGACATTAACAAATGCTTGTTATAAACGGATGCAATTTCTAAAAAAGGCAGCAGGGCTGCCTGGACATAAGAAAATGGATGCAAACACAGACACAGAATGCATTTGTATCTGTGTCCAACCCTTTTGAAAATCCCCCCCCCCCATTGTATGGAACTAGCAAAATGATTTACTCACTAAATAAACAAATTATATTCGGGACGTGAGATTCCCAAGGACTGACCTGTGCCTGCTGTTGTGACAATGCATAAAAAATGCAATACATTCAATATAGAAAACTATAGACCCATTAGCTTAACATCTCTCTTAGGCAAAATAATGGAAGGTCTAATCAAGGACAAAATAATTTGGGATCTAATCATTAGTGGGTACAAGGATTACACAAAACATGTCATGTATAATACATTCATTAGCCTTTTATGAAACAAGCATTCGTCAATGCCGAATGTTTGCTTGCTGGTATTGGAATTGGTAGTGCAGGAGTGGCAGATGCATAATAGGAATGGTAGTGAGGTATTGTAGTAATGCCCAAGTGCCACCCCCATCTTGCAAAGAGAGAGAGGTGTTGGGGTGTGTGCCTTTGTGTCATGGGCTGTAACAGTCGTGGCAGACAGTTTCAGGTGTTCATAGGTGTGTGGAGATAGTAACAACTGAGGGGGCGGATGGTGGGAAGGGTACTTATGAGGGGAAAAAGGGAAGGGTGTGCAGAGTAGGGCTTGCCATAGAAAGCATAGAGATGCAGAGGTATGATAAAGATAGTAATGTTAAAAATGTAGTTATACCATATAGACACATTTATTGCAGTATATGGTGAACATACAAACCTATGAAAGTGTCAGCAGAAACAGATCACCTGGCCTATCTAAGTCTGCTTCAGTGTTCAGGTATAGTAAGAGATCAGCTGACAACCCATTCCTTCCAATACCTGCATGTGAAGTGTGAATAACAGAGTCAGACTGCAGTCATTATTGGTGGTATTTACTTGGTAAAACCATGTTAAACATTTATATTGTAAATTAAGTTAAACATTGTTTCAAGTTCTAAAAGAATAGACTGTTTACATTAAATGGTTTCACAGCATATGCAGTTCAAGAACCTATGCTATGCTATATGTATGATTACATTGTTAAACACTTTAGGTTCACAATGTGTATATAAAATATATATCTGTTAGACGACGTCCCATGTAATATAGCACTCTTAGAAGAAATGCAGTATCATGCCGTATCAATTGATTTAAATAAGCAGTTATGTGAATTGTATTGTTTCTATTTCTAAAAGAAATGCTGAACTCCAAGTGCAAAGTGTAGTAATATAAGTGCCACTCAATTCAGTTTACTAATGTGCGTCAGTGAATGGGCTCACCCATGACACAGTCAGACTGCACTCGTTATTGACAATATTTACTCGCTGAAATGAATCACATGCAAATGTTATCCAGGTCATTTTCAGACCATAATTAAGGCTTCAAATTTATATTTATGATCTGTGATCAAAGTTGCTAGGGTGTAGTGTGGCTCTGTTACTATTCAATGCATAGTGTTCAATTATGCTAAAATTGCTGGACAATTAACCAAATTGTCAAATTTACAAATAAATAGTTTACATTTGAAACAGTATAGCACAGTGGTTTAAGGCTCTGAGCTGCAAATCTGGAGACCTGGGTTTATGAATCCCACACCCCCACTTGCATACTGTGTGATCCTAAGCAATTCACTAAACTTCCCTGTGCTGCCAGGTTGCTTCTGTAAACAAGCTTTCAGCTTACTGTGTCTCTCCTGGTTAAACAATTGGGGGGAAAATAATTTTTGTTTTTTCTTTTCAATCAATGACATACAATTTAATGTAGAACTGAAGCATAGCATTTGAAGTGCAAGCAATACTGAACATTGGATCAAATCGCTTTATTCTCATCCTGTATTACTTCTGGCTGTCCTTGTTCTGAGTTTCTTTTCTTTTGCTGTCAAGATCAATAAATATGAATTTGAAGCCTTAATTATGGGCTGCAAATGAATTGGCTAAGATCTGCATGTGAGTCGTTTTAGTGAGTAATTAGCATCGATCATGAGCGCAGTCTGACTCTGTTATGGGTAAGCCCATTCAGTGGTGGACATTAGTAAAGTAAATTGAATTGAGTGGCAGTTATATTATGATACGGTGAATTTGGAGTTTAGTATTTGTTTTAGAATTAGTAGCAATAGAATTAACATAGCTCCTTATTTAAATGGATTGATATGGCATGGTACTTCATTTTTGTAAGAGGCTATATTGAATGGGACGTCTTGTCACACATATATATTTTTATATACACATTGTAAACCTAAAGTGTATAACAATGCAATCATACATATAGCAGGGCATAGGTTATTTAATTGCATATGCTGTAAATATGTTTAATGTGAACAGTCTATTATTTTAGAACTTTGAGCAATGTTTAAATTTATTTGTAATAGAAATATTTTACATATAAATGGAACAGAAGCTTTAATGGCCACTTTGTTGATACATTTAGTTGCATGTAAGTGATTAAGGTAGTTGTTAAATTTTAGGATTTTCTAATTATATTTGCACATGCCCTTTGAGTATTGAAGAATGAAGGGATATGGAATCGCAGCCCTGGGAAGCAGCGGTGAGCACTGAGGGGCTAGTAATCTTGACTAGTGACTAGATGCCCTGGACTCAGGCGGGGCATATGTATGGTAGGAGACTTTACGTTTGTATGAGATTAAATTGGTGTAAGCACTTTATTGCAATTTGTAGTTAAGTTGTGGAAAATAAATCATTATTGCATTATTTAAAGAGCTATAGAAAGTTTTTTTTCTGGGTTCCCCCCTACCATTTGACCACCCATGAATTTGCTGACCATTAACACAGTTGGCAGTAGTATTTATTAATAACAAGCATTTGTCAATGCCGAATGTTCACTTGCAGGTATTTGCAGTGGTATTTGGCACTTGGACATGGCTTAAAAATATCAGTGACAAAGAAGTACAAGCATTTGTCAATGCCGAATGTTGCTTCTTCTATGTGCTGTTTAGGTATTTGGAACTCATTGGAGTGCAAATTGAAAATTACGATCCACGAAAGGCAAGCGAGGGAACCACGCAACGCATGCTCGTGAAACAGTCATTTTAGGAATTTTTTCACCACATTTTCAACATAGCCATTTTAAGACCTCTGCTCATGAACAGTGTCACTGTGATTTTCTTAATGTGTCCCATACATTGTTTCGCATCGACTGTGCCATTGTGTGCTACATGGGCGGAAACATTTTTGGGCAGGATGCAAAAATGACAGCTGTACTGCTCATAAGAAGGTGTGGTAAAATGCCAATGTTGAAAATCTGGAGTGAAATATTAAAAAGTCGCAAACCTACGGCATAAGGAACTGCATAGCAACACTCGTAAAACAGTCATTTTAAGAATTTTTCACCAAATTTTCAACATAGCCATTTAAGACCTCTGCTAATGAACAGTGTCACTGTGATTTTGTTAATGTGTCTCATACATTGTTTTGCACTCCGACTGTGCCATTGTGTGCTACATGGCGGAAACATTTTTGGGCAGGATGTGAAAAATGACAGCTGCACTGCTCATAGGAGGTGTGTTAAAATGGCAATGTTGAAAATCTGGAGTGAAAATATTGAAAAGTCCCGAACTACGAGGTGTATGTAGGAACGCTCGCAATGCGCAGCTCGTAAACAGTCATTTTAGGAATTTTTCACCAAATTTTCAACACAGCCATTTTAAGACCTCTGCTCATGAACAGTGTCACTGTGATTTTCTTAATGTGTCCCATACATTGAGTTTGCACACCGACTGCACCATTGTGCGCTACATGGGCGGAAACACGTTTTGGGCAGGATGTGAAAAATGACAGCTGTACTGCTCATAAGGAGGTGTGTTAAAATGGCAATGTTGAAAATCTGGAGTGAAAATATTGAAAATTCGCGAACTTACAGTGTATGTAGGAACTGCCAATGCACGCTCGTAAAACTGTCATTTTTAGGAATTTTTTCACCAAATTTTCAACATAGCCATTTTAAGACCTCTGCTCATGAACAGTGTCACTGTGATTTTCTTAATGTGTCCCATACATTGAGTTTGCACACCGACTGCGCCATTGTGCGCTACATGGGCGGAAACACATTTTGGGCAGGATGTGAAAAATGACATCTGTACTACTCTTGAGGAGGTGTGGTAAAATGGCAATGTTGAAAATCTGGAGTGAAAATATTGAAAATTCAAAAACTTATGAGCGTACCTAGGAACTGCGCAACGCACGCTCGTAAAACAGTCATTTTTAGGAAATTTTTCACGAAATGTTCAACATAGCCATTTTAAGACCTCTGCTCATGAACAGTGTCACTGTGATTTTCTTAATGTGTCCCATACATTGAGTTTGCACACCGTCTGCGCCATTGTGCGCTACATGGGCGGAAACATGTTTTGGGTGAGATGTGAAAAATGACAGCTGTACTACTCATAAGAAGGTGTGGTAAAATGGCAATGTTGAAAATCTGGAGTGAAAATATTAAAAATTCACGAACTTACGAGCCTGCGTAGGAACTGCGCAACGCACACTCGTAAAACTGTCATTTTCAGGAATTTTTCCACCAAATTTTCCAAAAAGGCTTTTTGAGAGCCCTCCTTATGAACGCTGCCACTGTTGTTTCATTAATCAGACCCGAAAGGTGATTTCACGCAGTGACTGCGAAATCACCCTTCGGGCCCGAATAACGCCATGACAGTGACATCATTCATGAGAAGGGGTCCCAAAAACCCCATGTTGAAAATTTGGTGCAAAATTTCCAAAAAATGCCTGAGATATGCAACAAAGTTGAAAAAAAACCATCTAGCCCATTATACAGCTTACCGGCATTTCCTCAGTTCGCGGTCGGCTTTGAAGAGTGCAGACATGTTCCCGGCCAGCAATGATCATCGGCGGCCGAGCTCCGGAGGTAAATATGGGGTGAGGGGTGTGGGGAGACAGGGTCGCGGTGGGTGAATGCGGATTGTGGGAGGAGGGGGGGAGACTGCGTGGGACCGTTTTTGATTCTGACGGGGGTTCTACATTGCGGCGCTGGGCGTTTGCCACGCTGGGGTGGGCTCCCAGCATGCAGAAGGATGGCTGGGGCCGTGGAGCCGACGGGGATTGGCACCCCATCGGCAGATGATGCGGGACGTTTGCCACTGTGGGGTGGGCTCCCAGTGTGGCAGCAGGAAAAGCTGTTTAGGAGAGCTGGAGCCGGAGAGTTAGGCACCCCGTCGGCAGGCAGCACAGGATGTTTGCCATGCTGGGGTGGGCTCCCAGCGTGGCACCAAAGATTTTGGGGGGGTGTGACGCACTGCAAGCACACAGTGATGGTTTTCTTTGAAGAGAAGACCACCGCTGTCAAACACAGCACCGCACCAATTGGTGCAGGACCGCCACGCCTGCTCAACAGAGCAGGGGATTGCACAGAACAGGCACACCTCCAAAGTGTCCCATTCTCCCAAGATGTTCCTTGCACATGCGTGCAAGCAAACGTAAAAAGCACTGAAGCTGAAGCTCTTTTTTGTGGCTGAGCAGCCCTGCAATTTAGGGTAGCGGATTTTCTTTTCTCTTTTTGGATGTCTAAGTTTGTAAATATGGTTTGAGATCAGTGCTGTGCTTTGATGCATCTTATCTGTAGACTTGTTATTGCTATAGAGCACTTTGCAGCATTGAAAAGCAGCAGAAAGTGATACTTTGTATGTTTTATGACATGCTATCAGACAGGCAGTCTATGGTTACAGAGTTTCTATCTCCTGTTGGATCTGTTGAGGTCTGCATTTCAAACACAGCAGGGGGTATGTCTGTCTTAGCCGAGTGCAAAACATGAATAGCATTAGTAAGTCAGAAAGACATGACAATCACAGAAGTGCTGCCATGTACTGTAATGGTTTTGATTAATGTATTTTATATCTATTGAACAATGTATTGAAGGAGGTCTACAATGGAGTGCTGCAACGTTAGTAGGACAGACAACATTGTTTTTGCACAAGACATAGTGACAGTAGAGGTAAGTAAGACAATTGCAAAATGTCATATTATGAGACTATATTGTGGCTTATATGTTTCTCAGACTCATTATTGTGCATACACAGTGTGTGTATGCAGGAACATACAAAGAGCTGCTAAAGCTAACGGACTGTTTCTGCCACTGGTAAACTGCAGGTAACCTACTGCATTTTAGAGTAATGCAAAAAATGACATCATTGCTGTTTTCATGTCTTCAGTCTTTTTTTTTGTGTAACAAAATTAGAAAACCATGGCATGGTAGTAGAAAGAAAATTAAACAATATAAAGCATGCCTAATATGGGTTGCCTGCAAAGTTCGCACAATGGCCACTTGAAGGTCCAAATGAAATAGGAGGCAGTATAGCAGAGTGGTTAAGGGCAGTGAGCTGCAAACCTGGAGAGGTTGGTTTGAATCCCATTAGCTCCTTCTTGCATACTGTGTGACCCTGAGCAAGTCACTTAACTTCCTTGTGCTGTCAGGTTGCATTTGGAAGCAAGTTTTGGTTTGGTGAGCCTTGTCTGGTTAAACAATTTCCCCAAATATAAACTTTAAGAATGGCAGGGCCCTGGTTGTTAAATACCAAGTCTATCTATTTTTTCTCTTTTAATCTTTCTCGGCTGCCACCACCTATCCTCTCACCCTTCCTCCCTGATTTGTTCTAGGTTTCTGAAATGATTCTTTGTACGTGTTATTCATTTATCCTGTTTACCATGATGCTACTGATGAATATGGCTGTCTGCTGTCTTTAATGTTGTATGCCATTGTTTAACATGTATGTATTGTCCTGACATGGAACCTTTGTAAAAGAGCCTTGGCTCAAAGGTAATTGTAATCCTAGCGTTAAATAAATAAATAAATAAATTTACCAAATGAAACCCAGTTTGGTTCTAGGTCATTATTTAGCATGCAGCCTAATGTGCAGCATTGAGCATAGAAGTTTGCAAGTAGTGGAATAGCTAGACTGTTATGGTGGTCTGGCCATTTACTGTAATTGAGTCAGGTAACTATGATGTAACAAAGCTGTTATTTGCAGCCATCTGTCATGTCATTGTACAAAAACACACGGGGGGGGGCAACATTTGTTACCATAAAGCGTGAAATCCTCAACTGCTATTCATTTGTTAAGTGTGCATCACTGACCTAATAGGGAAGGGAACAGTAAGATAATCTGTATTGTAGACTTCAGGTCCATTCAGAAAGGAACACATTGAACTTCTCTCTGTTTCTGTCTCGCAGCCCCCTTGCAACATGATGGGGGGGGGAGACAGAGAAAGAGAGAGAGAGAGAGAGAGAGAGAGAGAGAGATTTCCATAGTAGTAAAAAATAGCTTTTTCAGAATCCTTACCATGAAGGTGAAATTCTTGGGGGAGTATTTGGAACATTGTTGGAGGGCATGCGGGGAACTGCAGGCAGATCATGTGCACGTTTTCTTGGGTTGCCCAGTCTTGATGCCCTATTGGACAGCCCTTATCCAGGTATTAGAAACTATGTTTGATTGCCTGGGTCTGATTACCCCACTGTTCGTCTAAATGTATATTCCATCAAATACAATGGCTGTCAGAGGGCTACAGTTGAAACTTCTCTTCATGTTAATAATGGGGGCAAAGAAGGCTATAAGTTATAACCAAATACTAGCAAAAACCCTACCCACCTACTGTAACTCAGTGAGTGGCAATAATAGATTCCTCATATTTACTAGAAATATGAACCTATGATTACCTAAATAAGCTCCCTGTCTTTGAAGAAATCTGGGGAAAAGGGGTATTGTATAAATCTAACAGGGATACATGATTTGCATCATGATTAGCTTTATGTTTTTTAGATTGTTGTTCATTGAGTGGAAATGGACATTGTTCTTTTAACACAAAATGACATTTTTATTAGTAGTGTGATCACATTTTATAATATATTTTCTTTTACAAGATCTTATATTAAATCTTATCTTGTCAAGTAGACATACTTATAACAATTTACATGTGTCCCTCTGCCCTGCACTTTTGTTATTCTTGTAACATAATGCCTGCTATTATTGATCTTTCAATATCATTTATTGCTGCTGCATTTTTCACTGTTTCTTACAAAAGGTTCTTAATAAAATATTTCATTATAAAAAGAATGTGCAAGCGTAGACGTGAGTTAGGCATGCGCCTGCTCCTGCCCTGCTCAAGTCACCCATTTGGGAGTTTAAGCTGATTATTAGCACTCTGGAACTTTGCCAAAAAAAAAAGTGAGAGAGAGTAAAGTATTAGCAAATAGAAGATTCGTCATAATACTATTGCAAGGTGACATCGGTCTGGAAATAAAATCAGCGATTACACAAATCTCATACACAGTGAAAGCGGTAGGGGTTTTAAAAGATGGGGTAAATTAGACCCACTGGTGTTAAAAATATGGGTAAAAATGAGATACAACTGTCCCAAAACCTAATTGAAAGAACAAATTTCACCTTACTGAAGCTAAACTTTGTCAAGTAAAATTATTTTTCTATTTTCCACTTTTCCACCTTTCAGCTACTGTTACAGTTCAGGTGCATGACTACAGACCCACTGTTAGGTGGGTCATTTTTAAACGAGCTAGAACTTTCCTTTTGCCCTGTCTAGCACTGCTGTTGCTCACACTACAGATCATACTACAGATTGCAAGAGATGGAGGGCATAAGGTGCCCATCGTAATGGCTGCCCACTGTTTCAATGGTAATATTTCAAGTCACCTATTTCAGTGAATTGAGCTTATCAATCTTTGAAATGTAATTGAATTGATCAATTTTGCTTCATTTCCATTTTATTATTGCTGGTAGTAGGTCCGGTTCCGGTTGGTATCAGAGATGGTCCTAATATCGTTGATGTTTATGAATGGACTCTGTGTGTAAAAACTACTGCTCACAGTTGCCACATCAAATTATTGCCTACTGGAAGCCATATGGTAGGCCAATGCCAGAGCCTGTGCTAATGAGTTTGAATACCAAAGAAAGATAAAGAACTAGACTGACCATCTCAGCGCGAACACCCGCCTGAGCCTGCGAGGGAAGTACCTTGGCTACATATTACCAAATACAGCTTCTTCATTGTGGTTCCGGAAAACACTAAATATGGTTAAAAAATACAAATAAAAGAGTGGTGTATTTCCTTCTTAAAATATGCTCATACCCCAGATATTCTATTTGGCCTACTTATGTCCGCAGTAACTATTTCATTCGTTTAAGTTACCGCTCTGAACATTTTGAGCCCCCACCCCCACCCTCAAAGGCATGCTATAAAACATATGAACAAACGTGCATATTTTTCATAGTAAGTTAAATTTAACTTTGTATCAAATTAAATAAGAAAAACAAACGTGTTTAAAACCCAAGTGGGCGTAATGAAGGATTACGGCAAGATTGCTTTGTTTCTGCATTGATACCTTTACTTTAAATTGGTACTGTTATCCCCGTTTCTTTCTTCTGTGGGGGAGATCCACCCCCCCCCCCATCCTATGCACTCTTAATTGTTTCCAAATGTATACGTTTCCAAGCCTGTTACCGTATAACTTTGGTTAAATATATCCCACAAGTGACCATAAATTCGTAGTATTACAAATTGGCCCAGGCAACTGAAATCGCCGGGGGTGGGGGATTGTCTCCTGTTATAAAATGCCAGCCTCACAGCTGTGAAATCATTGTATGATATACAAGAAGTCAGATGTCCTCTCTGTGCTTTAGTTCTTCATCTAGTTTGAGGAGAAGAAGGCTGGTATTGAGCAGAGGTGGTATTGCATTTTAGTTGGATTGGCCTGGCTAAATGAAGACCACTGTTGCCCAACAAATACTTTAAAATGGTGGATAATTATTAAAGTAAATGGCCCTAGGATGTATTTAACAAGCAGCTAGGAGGTGCTGTTTCAGTGGATCCCATACTATTAACCCTTTTTTAAGTACCCTGTCTCACCTGGCTGAGATACAGCATCTCGTTTTACTGGTGTCCTTCTTCAATCCTGTTTTACAGCTTAGAGGACACAAGAATGGGGCGGTCAAGTGGTCTGCTCAAGGTCACATGAGCGTGGTTGCCACAGGTTCCAAACCTGTGCGCTCTCATTTTTAGTCCATTGATCTGAATATCTGACCACTGGAGCGCAGGGCCTGTGACTTGTAAATACCAGTCTGCTGCTACTTCAGATAGGGTACCTTAACCACTGTAGTGGAGTAGTAAATAGATAACTCTTTAAGTCCCTAAGGCAAGAGCATAATGCAATTATAAATCTCTTTAATCATTACCCAGTGAGCACTGAAAAATTACCTGAATTTTGTAATGCTCCTGGCGTTCAATTGATAAGCTAAGCTTCCATTGTTTTAGCAAAGATAAGTAGTGTATCTCTTTTCTAATTCTTATGGGGAGATTGCCATTCTGCCTTTTTATTCGGCATACACCAACCTATTCAATAATGTGGGTTTAGCTGATGTTATTAATCTAGGCCCGTCTTTGTTTGTTCTGGGTTGCATCCAGTTGAGTCCCAGTAGTGGCTCTCTCATTGCAGACCTCATGTGATTCCTGTGCAATAATGTAACTGGAAAAGACTGCAGGACCCAGCGGTGCACCCATCCCAGCTCTGTCCCAAATGGTACAGCAACCAGTGGAGATCACATACAGGTACCGTGTATTTCCTTCTTAAAATATGCTCATACCCCAGATATTCTATTTGGCCTACTTATGTCCGCAGTAACTATTTCATTCGTTTAAGTTACCACTCTGAACATTTCGAGCCCCCACCCCCACTCTCGAAGGCATGCTATAAAACATATGAACAAACGTGCACATTTTTCATAGTAAGTTAAATTTAACTTTGTATCAAATTAAATAAGAAAAACAAACGCATTTAAAACCCAAGTAGGCGATAATGAAGGATTACAGCAAGATAACCCGTTTCTGCATTGATGCCTTTACTTTAAATTGGTACCGTTATCACCGTTTCTTTCTTTCTGTAGAGAATCACTTCATCCTATGCACTCTTAATTGTTTCCAAATGTATACGTTTCCAAGCCTGTTACCGTATAACTTTGGTGTTTGCTTGCACAACTGGCCGTAATCGTTCACTATGACTCCCAAGGCCAGGGATGCCGTTTATATTTAGTAAGCATATTGTGAGGGGACTAGCTTCTTAGAAACCAGACTACCGCCCCATAAAAAGGGGGTCGGCAGCTTTAATAGAACTTTGTGTTCACAACAGAGATCCTATTCGATCAAACATGATTTCTGTTCTCTCTGTTAGTGTCAGAGGCTCCCCCACTCACTGCGGGGATAACCTTCTACAAATCAATGTGCACGGCAGGGTGGGTCCTGTGGAAATCCCCTTGAACTTCTTTCATGATAGCTATGGTTTATAATCATCAGAATTGTGATATCAGTTTGTGTGATCAGTGATGGCAGGAATGACTCTCATCCACATCAGAGCCATGAAACATCTAGTTTGCGCCACTTGCTGCTGCTATTCCTGATCTTGCACCGCTAGACTGCCACTTGGGTGCATAGACAAGACGCATGCAAAAATCAATTCCATATTGATTGCATAGAGATCCCAAAGGCTAAGAGACGAACATTGTAAACCATAGTACACGTTAGACTGATTAAGATGTCACACTTCTGTTGATTGTATTATTTGATAATGATAAAAAAAGTGCATGTTAAGCAAAATAGATTTTTTTTTTTCACTTGTTTAACCAGGAGTAGCACACTAAGCTTTTTTACAGGAGCGACCTGGGAGCACAGGGAAGTTAAGTGACTTGCTCAGAGTCACACAGTATGCAAGTGGAAGCTGTGGGATTCAAACCCAGGTCTGGTCTGCTGGATGTCACCAGATTTGCAGCTCAGAGCCTTAAACCACTGTGCTATACTGCCTCCCGGTTATAATATAAAAATTATAAATATAAAAATACTTTGTTTATAATGCGATCTTAATTGTGATTTGAAACATACCACTCAACATCTTGCCTCATAAATGGTTAACGGATAAAAAAATAGGAACAAAGACTCGCAGTCAGAGAAACTCTCGAAATCAGGTAATATTCACTCAGAAACCCGATAGAATAACGAATTAGAGTAAGATGTGTTTTCTAAAGAACAAGTCTGTAACTTTAATGTTTGAGATTACGTTATGCTTACAATTCCCACTATTAAGTCACAAAAACACAGATTTTACAAGGGACAGAGGAAGATTTAGAGACATAACAAGGGACCTCTCTGAAAATTAGGGACAGTTGACAGGTATGATTTGAAGTCATCTCAATGATTCAAGACCCCCCCCTCCCCCACACACAGTATGCTTTATGGCAGAAAACAAATCCAGATAAATATATAAAACCCAAACCGGAAAATCCGTAAAAGACAAGAAAGAAATGTGCACTACCCATGAAAACAACAGAACGGGACGACGAACAGACAGCACCGCAGCCTTAATATGCTAACTATACAAGCACCACAGAACACTGTTCCCTTAAAGAGGACAGGAAATGTTGTTTGTATTTCAGCCCCACGAGTGGTTTTATGCCATTATTTGTCAGACTACATATAATTTTGTCCTGTCTCTAACTGTTGCAAAGTTTTTTATATAATTTACGAGTTGTCAGCCAAACAAAAATTAAGTATGGCAGTTTATCTAAATGTTCAGGTCATGTTTCATGTTTGATCATTGGAAAGTGAGCGAGGTAGTCAGAATGGTCATGTGATCATTCACACATTCAAATGGATCACTGTGATAGGCTGGTGTCAAGCTGTCAGCAACCAGGAAGTTATCTACATATACAATGTATGTATTTTCATAAGCAGCAAGCTGAATGTATTCACTGACTAAGTAATTCATCTTGCCATGGCTGTATTAGATTTCTGTGATCAGCGTGATTACGAGATTCTGTCTAGTTTAATATTTATGATGACATGTATCATCCAATTAATCCAAATGGAATTTGCAGTGCTGTAGAATCCTGCTTCTCTTTTTAAATGTTGGCCTTTCCTGTTCCAATAAACAGCTGATCGCTGCCACCAAACTAAAAATAAAAGGAGAGAAATGTCCACCTCCGAAAAATTCACAAAATATATACTCTTTCCAAAGCAACATTTTTTAAACCCCCATCACCCACTCAGGGCCCTCCATCACACATGTAGGGTAACCCCCCCCACCAAGGACTATACTTCGGCAAGCAGCACAACCATCATCTCACATCCACAGATGTCAGCAGGCTGAGTTTTGAAATATAAATGAGTTTAATTCTTTCATGTTTCAGTTTACAGACAGCAGAGCAGACAAGATGATGATGAATGTGCTTCTCTCCAACGGGCAGTCTTTTGAGTGAGTGATTGACTTAGGTTGCTTATGGGGGGGGGTAGGTATCACAGGCTATGCTTTTTCCACCTTTTTTGATCACAACTTGAGAAATTACTATGCTGTATGTGGATGGAGCGGGGTTGACAAGTGTCAGATTCAACAAAAAAAAAGTCTCATTATCTGGTCGGCGATCATAGTCGTAATGAGATACTTCACCACTGAAACGAGTGTCCCCCAAGAGATCTGGATCAGGTGTGCCACTGCATTACTGAAATAAAATAATCACTGTGTGTTGGTCAAACGGCTATCAGTGACAGGGATGGGACACCACAATATGGAACTGTCATTTCTTTATTTAACCAGTACAGCAAAATATGGCATGTTTGCGAGTCATGTTTGAATCAACAACTAAGACGAGACATAGTGATGAGCTAATGGAAAAAGTGACATGCATGAGTGTCAGATCTCTCACAGAGATACACAGTACTCCCACATTGTACCACTTATTAGAAGATACCAGAATAATTAAAAAAATATTGCAACACAGAGCACAAAAAAAAAGTACATAATTGAAGCACAACAATATATTGAAATTCAACTATCTACCCTATGAATTCAAACTCTTGTGTGTTGTCCTTGTTTACACATCGTGCATGGGTTGGGCTATGTTAGGAAACTACGACTTTGTGAAATCAGTGACTGGAGGCACTACGGAAGTGTGTATCACAGCTAGCCACCAAGATGAACGAAAAAATGAAAATAAAAAAAAGTGTAAAAATCTATCAACAAGCCGTGAAACACCACCAATGTAAAACTCACACAAGTTCATATGTCTAAATAGTTGAAACAACATATTCCTGTCCCCTTTAATATGCTGCGTACAGACAGCATGCCGCTCCAGACTGAAGCGGCTCTTTCCTTTCAAGTGAAAGCCACTACAGCCAAGATGCTGTCATCCAGAGCTCGCCCATCCATTGGCACAACTGAGACATGCCCGCTCAAGCAAGCACTACATTGGCCAGGTCACGCACACACCTCCAAGAGTCGCACTGTCCCAAGATGTTTCTTGCGCATGCATGCAAGCAAACATAATAAAAAGTAAGTACAGCTTTGGATAAAGATATACTTGTTGGCATAGTATTCCTGAATTTCAAAAAGGCCTTCGATACTATGCCTCATAGTCCACTAATTGATAAACTAGAAAAACATATAGTTAACAACAAACTACTCAGATGGGTGGCAATGTGGCAGACTGATAGCTCAGAAAGCATTAGTGTAAATGGAATCCTATCCAGCATGGGAATAGTTACAACAGGTATCCTGCAAGGATCAGTATTGGGCCTGTTGCTTTTCAATATATTCATCCAAGATCTAGATAATATGTACATCAGCTGGATTAATAAATTCATAGATGACACAAAACTTGGTAGCACAGTAGAGAATTCTATCAACACAACAATTAACTAATGATCTCAAGATACTAAAGGAATGGGTATCATCAAACCAAGTGAAATTTAATGACAAATGTGTCGTTGTGCACTTGGGGGTAAATAACAAGCATCAGAAATATCACATTACACTAAACCAGGTATCGTCCAAAAGGTAGCTGGGTGTAATAATTAAAAGTGATTTCAAAACCACAGCACAATGTAAACACAGAACATCTCTGGCACAGGTGGTGGAGCTGGACAAGGAACTTGTGGAGATCACAATGAAATGACAGAAAGGGGAGAAGTACTGCTTATGGGACACTTCAATTTGCCAGATGTCAACTGGAGCACCCATACTGCAGTCACAGCTAGGAGCAAACACATCCTGGAAGCTCTACAAGGGGCAGAACTGACGCAGTTTGCGATAGAACCCACTCGGGAGGGAGCTATTTTGGACCTGGTGCTCATCAATGGGGGAAGAACCATAGATGTAGAAGTGAGTAGCCATCTGGGTCTGGTGATCACTGTACAGTGTGGTTCAGTGTTAAAATGGTGGTGGAGGCCAGCCACACAAGGGTGAAGGTCCTGGATTTCAGGAGGGTAGACTTTGTAAAGATGGAGGATTTTTTAAGGAAAGCCATGGGAACAAGGAGGGGCAGGGAGGGGTGCAGAGAAGCAATGGGCAAATCTAGAAGGAGCCATAGCTGAAGCAACAAGTCGGTGTATTAGGCTAGTAAGTAAAACTAAGAAGAAGAAAAAAACAATATGGTTTTCAAAAGACGTAGCCATGAGGGTTAGGGAGAAAAAGGTAGTACTCAGAAAATACAAGGAGACAGAGATGGAGGAGGATAGAAAAGCATATCTGGAAAGACTGAGCGAGGCAAGAAAAGCAGTAAGAAGGGCCAAGGCACAGACAGAGGAAAGAATAGCCCAGGCAATTAAGTAAGGAGTTAAACGCTTTTTAGATATATTAGTGAAAAAAGAAAGACTAGAGGAGGGATTGTGAGACTCAAAAGGGAAGGAGAGGATCTGCTGAAGGTGATCAGGAAAATACATAAATCCTGAATAAATATTTATGTTCTGTACTTACAGAAGAACAGGAGGAGTAGAATCACAGAAATGTGGTAAAGGGAGCCAGGGGGAAGGGCTAGAAACCAGTCCATTCACAGAAGAGAGAGTCATAAAAGAGCTAGAATTAAGGGCAGACAAGGCAATGTGACAGGGCAAAATACATCCCAGAATACTAAAGGAGCTCAGAATGGAGCTGGCAGTGGTTTCACAGCATAATGGCAACATCTTTATGGCGCACAGTCAAAACAGCGTCAGATTATGATGACTGACACGATCTATGAGCTCTCTGTTTAAGGGGGGCTGTGCCCCCTTGGCCCTCACTGTGGGAGGCTGTGCCCTCCCCACACACATACACCCCTTACTAAATATACCAAGTCTGGGAGCGGACCTTGAGGAGGGAGAGTTTGGAGAGTTTGTAAATTGTGTCAGGTGCCATAATCTGGTGCTGGTCTGACTCTGCCCCATAAAGGAGTAGTCATTGCGATGGTATACGACTGGCCGCACCCCTGCAGACCTGTTCAATAGATCATTAGAGACTAGGGTGGCCCCAGAGGACTGGGGAAGGGCACATGTTGTCCCACTCCACAAAAGTGGGAGTAAAGAGGAGGCAGGAAATTAAAGACTGGTCAGCCTAACCTCAGTGGTGGGCAAACTGATGGAGTCATTACTCAAGGAGAGAATTGTGATATACCTCGGATCTAGCAGCCAGCTGGATCCAAAGCAGCACAATTTCACAGCAGGTAGGTCTTGCCAGACAAACCTGGTAGAATTCTTTGACTGGACAACCAAGGTGATAGACCAGGGTGGGGGTGGGGCCTTGGATGTGGCCTATCCGGATTTTAGTAAGGCCTTTGACACCATCCCACATAGGAGGCTAGCAAACAAACTGAGCAGCCTGGGAGTCAGGCAAAGAGTGGTTAACTGAGTTAGGAATTGGTTGAGTGGCAGGATACAAAGAGTGGTGGTGAGTGGATTGCAGTCCAAGATTAGAGAGGTGACCAATGGGATGCCTTAGGATTCAGTGCTGGGCCCAGTTCTCTTTAATGTCTTCATTAGTGACATTGTGGAGGGACTGGAGAGTAAGGTGTGTCTATTTGCAGATGACACAATGATCTGTGATAGAGTTGACACTGCGAGGGAGGGGGGGAATGAGAAGTGACCAGAGCAAGCTGAAAGAGTCGTCAAAAGCATGGCAGCTGAGATTCAATGCCAAGAAGTGCAAAATTATGCGCATAGGACGTGGGAACCAGGGAGAGGAGTAGTTAATGCGGGGGGAGGGGGGAGTTGCTGAAGGCCACCAAACAGGAAAGGGATCTCAGGGTGATTTTATTGTATGACCTAAAGATGGCCAAATAGTGTGATAAAGCAATAAGGAAGGCCAGCAGCATGCTTGGATGCATAGGGAGGGGCATCACCAGCAGAAGAAAGGAGGTTGTGAGTAGTGTTGCCACTATACATATCACTGGTGAGACCTCTTCTGGAGTACTGTGTCCAGTTCTGGAAGCCGCATCTCAGGAAGGATATAGACAGAGTGGAGGCTGTTCAGAGAAGGGAGACAAAGATGGTACACGGCCCACACCAGAAGACATAAGAGGAGAGGTTGAAAGATCTCAATATGTATTCACTAGAGAGGACAAGGGAGACCAGGGATATGATAGAGTCATTTAAATACATCAAGGGCATTAATAAGGTACAGGAGGGGAGCCTCCTTCAGAAAAGAAAATGCTGAGGAGTTACGTGATGCACACTCAGGAGTAGCAGCTCCTCGAGTAAGCTCCGACATCTCCGGTTTTAAGACTTAAACTTTGTGCTGGACCATTTATTTTGATTTCTCACTCAGTGTGAGTATTTTTTGTATTGTTGGTGATCATTTATTATTGTAAAACTGTCTGAGGAAGCACCAGTGCCAGCTGAAGATATCTCATTCCCAGAGGATGCCGCACCTCCTCAGCCGCTAGTCCTGCTTGCCCTGGAGCATAAACTGCCCAGATGGAGTGAATCACCACCCTCTCCATCATCGGTAAATCCCTCATAACTAGCTATTCAAAATGTATAAAAGAGGTTGCATACACTTTAATCACTGAATTCAGAGCTTTTAAGCCAGCTCTACAAGAACTGTTGGTGTGAGTTTTAGATGCTGAGGCACGGATCAGCTCAGTTGAGGACTAACAAATTAATCTGGAGCCCAAGGTGGTTAAGCTGCACTGTACCGTGTCTCATCTGGAGGAAAAAGTTAAGGACTTTGAGGGCCTGTCCCCCCATAATAATTTGGTGTTACTCAGGCTTCCAGAATCAGAAAAAGGTCCTAATGCCATCAAGTTTGTTCAGCGCTTCTGTACCAAGGTTGCAGGACCCTCTCCAAAGGGTCCTCATATACTGTGGAATGAACGCACTGTGCCCTGAGGCCCATGCCTGCACCTAGTGAACAGCTATGGCCCTTGATCTTTCAGTTCTTGACAGAGTTCATATCCTGTGGAAAGCTCGATCCCTGCAAACTCGTCAGAGGGAAAGTCATCACCTCTGGTTAGTGCAAGACTTAACCTTGCAGGTGCATTAGAAACTAGCAGAATATTGAACCATAAAATCAAAGCTTTGGGCTGCAAATATCAAGCATAAAATGTATCCATCTCACTTAGAGGTATTTACTGATAAAGATGTTAAGTGTTTCCATTCTGCAGCACAGGCTGCTCAAGAGCTCCAGGGGCTCTTTCCTAATATTTTTTCAGTTTCTAAATAAAGCAAGCAAGCAAGCAATATTTTATTTATAAAACACTATTCCAACAGCTCATAGCATTGTATAGGTATTATAAAAACAATTATCAGTCAGCCCATATCAATAAAAACACATAATAAAACAGCAGGACTTTATATATTAAGAAAAGCTGAATCAAATAAATGAAAATTTACGGCAGCTTTAAAGGCCGCGATGGACGGGCAGTCCCTAATCTGACAAGGTAGAGAATTCCAAAGGGTCAGAGCTGCAAAAGCAAAAGATCTAGCTATTGAGGTTGCTAAACAGACCCTGGAAATCTCTAGCAATCCCTTGTCGGTGGAACAGAGAGACTGAAGGGGGCAGTAGGAATGAAGGAGATCTTGCAGATGCCATGGTCCCTGTGCATGTAGGGCTTTATAATTCAGTAACCCGACCTTGAAGGTGATCCTCCACACACCGGCAACCAGTGCAGGCCGCAGAGCACAGGTGTGATATGGCAAGATCTCAATATGTCAGTCAACAACCTGGCAGCTGCATTCTGCACCAGCTGTAGGCAGCGAAGGTCCACCCCCAGTAGCCCTAGGTATAGGGCATTGCAGTTAATCAAGGCGCGAGGTCACAAACGTGTGGACCAGAGTCAGAAGACCACCTGAAAGGACCAGGTGTTCTATACAGGTGATATTCCTCAGATGGGAAAAAGAGGTTTGGACAATGGCCGAGACCTGAGATTTAAGTGTCAGCTCGCTATCAAACATAATGCCCAGATTCCACACCCGGTCAGAGGACACTAGCTGGTTCCCTCCTAGCCAAAGCCTGGATGGTTGCCCAGCCAGTGATCATACTCCTTGATGATCTGGGTCCACAACCAGCACCTCAATCTTATCTGGATTCAGCCTAAGCCAGTTGGCACTCATCCAGTCCTGAATCTCAGAGAGGCAGTTGTTAAAGTCCAAGACAGCATCATTTTGTTCGGGCATGAAGGACATGTACAGTTGAGTATCACCTGCATAGCAGTGAAAACTCAACCCGTACCACCTTATAATGTCTCCCAATGGCAGCATATACACCACAAACAACATGGGAGAGAGCACAGAACCCTGCCGCACTCCACAGGGCAGAGAGAGAGGAGCAGAGGAAAACACTCCAGGCGCCACTCTCTGCGTCTTGCCCATGAGGAAAGAGTGAAACCATCTGAGGACTGTACCAGGCAGTCCACAGAGCAACTACAGACACTCCAGCAACATTCCATGGTCCACGGTGTCAAACGCTGCAGAGAGATCAAGGCTATCACCTGCGCCTTGATCCGGAGTCAGCTTTGGCTTTATCTGATCCTCCTGATGGAACATGCAGCGGGGACATGCTACCTTTTATGGCTGGATTTTTTTCCAGGGATTCCTTGACTTTTGAATTTTTATACAGAGAGGACCTGGTTGTCAGTAGTGTGTTCAGCAGTTATGTTTTAATTGTATTAGTTTTGATTCATTGAATAGTTCTATAGACCGAGTCATGTCTGAATTTTGTTACTTATGTAGTGCCTTCCCCTGGCTTTGAACCTGTAACCTGCAAGACAGTAAGTTGCTTTTTGTAGATGTGGACTTCAGGGGCTTAATGGACTCTATGTATTCTGTTGATTGCTTTTTTAAATGGATCAGTATTATTTCTTATTTTGTTGGGATCATCGAGTGAAGCCTCTAAACAATAATTCTTATTGCGCAATCATCATGGTACCTACATTGAAGGGAACCTTTTGTTATTGTCGCCGGAGCTTTTCTTGTTGTACTGTTAATATATTAATATCTAATTTGTATGGTAGCTATGATATTGCAGGATTGTATGTCTTTATTATCATTATTTCAGAAATGGTTGACTTGAGTTTGATCTTTCACAGGGCATGCTTTATTTTAGTTTGGATTTTGTACAGGTCTAGCTTGTTATCAATTCTTTAGCTTGTTTTGATAGTTTATAACATTTGTTTTTATATATTTGGAGCAATATTCATTTTTGAGCTTGAATTATTAAAACTTCATAGCACCTTTGGTTATTGTTTTTTTATTACTTGTTTATAGGTGTCAGTGTATGATGTTGAAACCCATCTAATTTTTTCACTTCATTGTTTGGGGACATTTGGGGGGGGGTAAAGTTAGTTGTGCATTTTTGTAACTTAGCTATCCAGGTTGTCTTTTCATTTTATTTACTTGGGGGTCTCGATTAGCTTTGAATATGCACAGCTGGGTGGGAAATCTGGAAATCTTTACCCAGGTGGCCCCTCATGTTTTCCTTTCCTTGGATGTGGATGGCTTTAATTCATTGTTTATATGGGCTTTGGAACATGATACCTATTTCTGTGTGTTTGTGCTGGCTTAATGAGAGTCTAGATAGTTCTGGTAGGGGTGGGCTGGTGTGCTTTCCCGTCCCCATTTTTATGTTGCTTGCACGCATGTGCAAGAAACATAGTGCCATCATCGGAGATTTCGGAGGTGTGTCACCTCCTCCTCCAATTCAGTCAGCGAGCTGGCAGGCGCGGCCCCTGTAAGCCAATGCATTTTGGAGTTGTCTATGACACGTTCCAAAATGCAGTGGCATACAGTTGAAAGGGGGAGCTACGCTTCAGTGAGCACCGATAAGTGCAGCTCCCCACACGCAGGCATGTGAGCCCCGAGCGTCCTGTGTAGCCACGGGTGCCCAATCCCCTCACGCTGAGCTGCTGTCATTCCCCCGTAGCTGGTGCCACGCTGGGAGCCCACCCCAGCGTGGCAATCACTGCTTTGGCCGATGGGGTGCCCAATCCCCGTCGGCTGGACACCCCTGTCCTTGTGCCACGCTGAGCCCACCCCAGCGTGGCAAACATCCCTCATAGTCTTTTTGTTTTAAACCTGTAAAACAAAAACTGTCCCTGACGCATCTCCTACCCCCTCCCACAACCCGCACCCACCACTCGCATCCAGCCTCCCCACCCCCTCACCCCATGCACCTCCGGACTCCAGCGGCGATCTTAGGTGGACCCGGGAACACGTCTGCACTCTTCAAAGCCGACCGTGAACTGAGGAAATGCCGGTAAGCTGTATTATGGGCTAGATAGGAAGGGTTCGACTTTATTGCATATCTCAGGCATTTTTGGGAATATTTGCACCAAATTTTCAACATGGGGTTTTTAGGACCCCTTCATGAAAGCATTCACTGTCATGGCGTCATTCACCCGAAGGTATCATGATGACTGAAATCACTCTTCGGAACTGAATACCACCACTGACAGTGACATCACTCATGAGAAGGGTCCCAAGTCAATCCATGTTGAAAATTTGATCCAAAATTCCAAAATGACTGTTTGAGCTGATGCATTGCGCGGTTCCTCAGAGGCTCGTAAGTTCATAAAATTTCAATATTTTCACTCCAGATTTTCAACATTGCCATTTTACCACACCTTCTTATGAGTAGTACAGCTGTCATTTTCACATCTCACCCAAAATGTGTTTCCGCCGCTTATGCGCAGAATGGCACAGTTGATGTGCGAAATCAATGTCTGGGACAAATTAAGAAAATCACAGTGACACTGTTCATGAGCAGAGGTCTTAAAATGGCTATGTTGAAAATTTAGTAAAAAAAATTCCTAAAATAGCAGTTTCTGACGTCGTTGCGCGCAGTTCTACAGGCTCGTAAGTTCACAAATTTTCAATGTTTTCCTCCAGATTTTCAACATTGCAATTTTACCACCTCCTCATGAGCAGTACAGCTGTCATTTTTCACATCCTGCTCAAAACATGTTTCGCCCATATAGCGCACAATGGCATCAGTCGGTGTCTTGAACTCAGTGTATGGGACACATTAAGAAAATCACAGTGTTACTGTTCATGAGCAGAGATCTTAAAATGCAACGTATTGAAAATTTGGTGAAAATTCTAAAATGACTGTTTTACGGTGTGCGTTACTTGGTTCCACATGCAGCTCGTGAGTTTCTAATTTCAATATTTCCACTCCAGATTTTCAACATTGCCATTTTACCACACCTCCTTATAAGCAGTACAGCTGTCATTTTCACATCCTGCCCAAAGCGTGTTTCGCCCGTATGTAGCGCACAATGGCATGAGTCGGTGTGCAAACTCAATGTATGGGACACATTAACAAAATCACACTGACACTGTTCATGACCAGAAGTCTTAAAATGGCTATGTTGAACATTTCATGAAAAATTTCCTAACAATGACTGTTTTACGAGCGTGCGTAGGAATAAGTTCACACATTTTCAATATTTGCACTCCAATGACTTCCAAATACCTAAACAGCACATAGAAGCAAGCAATATTCGGCATTGACAAATGCTTGTTTCAATATATATGAAGGCTACCTCTTTCTTCAGTAGGGGTCAGGGACAATATGGTTTGGACAGCACCTGAATTTTCATTATTTGGCAGACCCGTATGGGGTTGCCTGTCTGTTAGCATGTCATGGACCTGCAGTTTTTGAGAGGATATTTCAACCCAGTGTGGGGGTTATTAATTATGTGGGTAAATGCGTTTGCAGTTTCCTGCATGTTTTATAGTTTGGATTTTTTTTTGTGTGGGGGGGTTGTTATTAATTGTGTTTGGGGATGGGCTTTCATGGCTGTGCTGGAGGGGGTTATACTTTTCTTCGGTGTTGCCTTAGATATTGGATCTTTTAATTTCCTATGGCTGCTCCTTGGAACATTCTCACTTGGAATATTAAGGGTGGTCAATCCAAGCTTAAATGCCAGGCGATTCTAAAACACTTACATACTTTAAAAGTTCATATTGTTTTTCTACAGGAGATCCATATTCCACAGCAACAGATCTTTTTATTTAAAAGAGGTTGGGTAGGGCAGGTATTTGGAGCTGGAAACAGCTCTTGTCAATGGGGTGTTCTCGTTTTGTTGCATAAAGTGGTTCCCTTTATACCCTTGGTTGAGGTGGGCACTGGGGAAGGCAGATATTTATTTGTACATGGCCATTTGAGACAGGCAGAGCTACTCTTAGGCTTTCTATATGGCCCAACAGTAGATATGCCATCCTTTTTCCTGCTTTAGCCTAGCTTTGGCCCCTTACGTACATTTGCCATTGCTTTTGGAGGAGACTGGAATCTTGTTTTATATATTGATATGGACCAAACATATAGGTTGCAGACTGGTCTGTCACCAGGCTAATGAGGTTTGTGGTAATTTATAGATCACTTAGGCTTGATAGATCCCTGGTGGGTTTTACATCTGAAGGATCATGAGTATACTTTTATCCCCCCCCCCAGCTCTTATTCAAGGCGTGATGATTTTTTGCTTAGCCCATCATTACTTACCACTGTTTATGGATGTTGAATAGAAGCTATGGTACTGTCTGACCATGCTCCTGTTACAGTGATTTTGGATATTCTTGTTTGGTCAGAGAGGGTCATACCTGGGCACTAAATAACCACTTATGTGATTCTCAGTTAGTAGATTGTTTGCAGAATTAAAGTACAGATTTCATCTGGGAAAATTGAAGCTCTATATCAGCCTTGGATCAGTTGTGGGGGACCTTGAAATGTCACTGGAGGGCACAAGTGATTTGTTTGGCCTCAAAGCATGAGGGGGTTGGATTTTCGAATAGCTGATTTACTTCGCACTATTAGGGAACTAAAAAGCAATTGGCGCTCTCTATGCCTGAGAACATATGGGTTCATCTCTCTCTCAACTTAGAGCTCAACACTCTGCTCAGCTATTGGAGCAGGCAGAGCGTTCCTTGGCAGCTCTTATAGCCACATATGTGGGCCAAGGGGAACATCTCAGTAAATTACTGGCACCACAGCTTCAGCAACAAGCAGTGGTTTGTTGGATTAAAACTCTTTATGATCCCACCCTAGACTCGTTTACCTCTAGGTCTCGCGATATGGCTCAAATTTATTCGGACTATTTTAAGGCTTTATATACTGAAGCCTCGGACAGTGTTGATATGTCTCTTAATATGGTTTGTTTTATGGAGGGGCTTCCTTCAACATGACTGTCTGATGTTTCCTGTCACAGCCTTGAGGCCCTTGTTTTGGAAGAAGAGGTTAGAGAGGCTATTGCTTCTCTTACACTGGATAAGGTCCCGGGTCCTGATGATTTTACTACCAATTTCAACAAACTTTTTGTTGATTAGCTTACTCCTCTTTTGGTATCTCTTTTTAATTATCTTTATTCATCTGAGCTATCGGAGGCCTCCCTCCTGAAGGCCCGCATAGTGTTATTGCCGAAGTCAGGTAAAGATGAAGCTCAACCTGAAAATTATAGGACTATCTCCCTTATTAATGTTAATATGAAGATTCTGGTAAAAAATTTTGGCTTTTTGTCTTAACCGAGTTTGGGATTGACCGATAGGCTTAGAACAGGTGAGCTTTATGAAGGGACGGCTCTCCAATGACCATTTTCGAAAACTGTATCATTTAATTTCCACCTCCAGGGAGTCTGGCCTGGATGCAGTCTTGGTCTCCATGGATGTGGAAAAGGCTTTTGATAGGGACTCATGCCCTATTTATTTTATATGTTAAGTTGTTATGGTTTTCCCAACTCTTTCCTTCAGTGGACAAGAATGTTGTATTCCTCCTTTACAGCATGATTATTGTGCAATGGGGTACTTTCTGACCTCTTCTGCCTGTCCAGGGGCATATGCCAGGGTTGTCCCCTTTCTCCTTTTCTTTTTAACTGATATTTAAAACCCTTAACCTGCAAATTTAATACCCCCACTTGTATTAAGGTATAGTCCTCGGCACTTGGGAATGGAAAGTATCTACATATGCAGATAAGGTTCTGTTACATTTAACTGATCCATTCCCTTCTTTACAAGCAGCCCTTTGAGTAATTCAGAAATTTGGTGAAATTTCTGGCTATAAGTTAAATTTAGCTAAAATAGTGGTCTACCCCCTTTCTTCACATGTTTATAAACAAGAGTTTTTGAATTTAGGTTTGCAGTGGGAAATTAAATCTCTTACTTATTTGTGGATTAACGTGTCCCAAGATGTAACATTATATAAGCCTATAAACCTAGACCCTTTAGTGAGACAAATAACAGCAGATATGGATAGGTGGAAACAATTACTGCTCACTCTGTTGGGCAGATCAACTATTATAAAAATAAATGTTCTTCCCAGAATACTGCATCCTTTGGGTATGCTAAATATTGTACTTCCCATTAGTTGGTTTAAGAATGTTCATAGGATTCTCTCTAGGTTTCTTTAGTTAGGTAAACCACCTCTGAGGTCTTATGACAGATTGGCCTACCCTAGAAAATATGCAGGATTGCAACTCTCTCATTTTTTATGTTACTGTTTCGGCCTACATGAGGCAAAATATTTTCTTTGAGGACAATCTGGTATTTTTGCTGACACCAGTCAATATATCCCTTCCTGGCTTTTTATTGAAAGAGACCTTTGTATACAATATTAAATTAGTCTCATGTCCTTACTGTATCTGCCTCCATCAAAGCTCCCCTCAAGCCTAAAATCCACACCTTAAGTTGGTTTATGTAATGGATATTTCACAACCTTTATTTAATAATTTAAATATTTGCATAGATAAAAAAACTGTTGCGTTCCAGTCAGTGGCTACAGTTGGGCTTTCTGGTTCTTGCAGATTTCCTTATGGACAATGCTGTTATTTATTTTGAGCAATTCTGTACTAGATTTGTGGCTCCTGTGAATAGATTTTTTCAGTTTTATCAAATTTGTCACTGTCTTAGTTGTTTTTTGGGTCATTCTCCTTGGTCTAGAAGAGTGGGTAAATTATTTGAGGTTTGGTCTATACACGCTCAGCAAGACCACCCAATTTCTAAGTTATATAATGCGATAGGTTTAGTATTTTGGGATCCGATTTCTCCTGTTAGAAACATAGCAACACAGAAACATAGACTTTGATGGCAGATAAGAACCACTTGACCCATCTATTCTGCTCTTTCCCTACCTACAGGATAGGCCGCAGATCCTAGTTAACCAACAGCCTATTTCTTCCTGCCCCCCACAAGAATTGCCTTATGTCTGTCCCATGCATTCTTGAATTCTCCCACAGTTTTAAACCCCACAACCTCCTCAGGAAGGCTGTTCCATGCATACACTACCCTCTCTGTGAAATAATACTTCCTCACATTGCCCCTGAACCACCCCCTTCTATCTTTAAATTGTGTCCCCTTGTTCTTGCACATCTCTTTTTCTGAAAGATGCTACCCTCTTGGACTTTGTTGATTCTACTGAGGTACTTAAAAGTTTCTATCATGTCCCCCCCCTTCTTTCCTCAAGGGTTTACATATTAAGCTCCTTTAGCCTCTCCTCATCTGGCTTCTCTTGAACACCCTGCACATTTAGTTGCCCTCCTCTGGACTGCCTCTATCCTGTCTATGTCCTTGCGGAATGGGGTCTCAGAACTGGACGCAGTACTCCAGATGGGGTCTCACCAACTGTCTGTACAGAGAGATGACAACTTCCTGTTTTCTGCTGCTGATGCCTCTCCCTATGCATCCCAGTATACCCCCAGCCCTCTCTACTGCCTTTTCACATTGCTTGCTAACCTTAAGGTCATCTGATATGATTACCCACAGGTCCCTTTCCTTTTTTGTTGTTGTTACTACCTCCCCCTCCCCAACTGTGTATTCTTCCCCTGGGTTTTTGTTTCCCAGGTGCATTATTTAACTTCTTTGCATTGAATCCTAGCTGCCATACTCCTGACCATTCCTCCAACCTTACCAAGTCCCTTCTCATCCTTTCCACCTCCTTGTGTATCAACCCTGTTGCAGATCTTTGTGTCATCTGCAAAAGGCATACTTTCCTTCCAGTCCCTCTGCAATGTCACTGATGAAGACATTAAAAGGACTGAACCAAATACTGAACCCTGCGGTACCCCACTAGTAACCCCTCTTTCTTCAGAGTGGACTCCATTTACAATTACCTTCTGTGTCCTGTTGTGCAGCCAATGTTTTACCCAGACTACCACCCTGGGACCCACTCTCAGGCTGGTTAATTTGACTATTAATCTTTTGTGTGGGACTGTGTCAAATGCCTTGCTAAAGTCTAGGTAGGCCATGTCCACAGCCCCTCTCTGGTCTACTACTTTGGTCACCCAGTCAAAGAAATCTATTAGATTCATCTGACATGACCTTCCCGCTGTGAACCCATGCTACCTTGGGTCCTGTGCCCCACTGGCCTCTAGGTACTCAACTATTCTTTCCTTCAGAAGTGACTCCATAACTTTCCCTACCACAGAGGTCAGACTGACAGGTCTGTAGTTTCCTGCCTGAGTCTTGGTCCCACTTTTGTGAAGGGGAATCACATCCACCTTCCTCCAGTCCTCGGGTACCACACCATCCTCCCATGATTTATTAAAAAGAGTAGCCAGTGGTTTCACTAGTTCCTCCCTTAATTCTTTTAGAATTCTGGGGTGAATTCTATCAGGACTCATTGCTTTGTCCACCTTCAGTTTTAGGAGTTCTTGCAGAACCCTTTCTTCTGTGAAAGGACTGGGATTGACCCCCCTTTCAAGAGTGCTTCTGTTAATTGGATTAGGCACTTCCCCCTCCTCTTTTGTGAATACTAAGCAGAAGTATTCATTCAGTATCCCTGCTTTTTCACTGTCCCCCTCTGCCCACCCACCGATAGAAACATAGAAACATAGAATTTGACGGCAGATAAGGACCGCTTGGCCCACCCAGTCTGCCCATTTCCTACCTAACAGATAAGCTGCAGATCCTAGTTAATCAACAGCTTACTTCCTCCTACACCCACTAGGACTGCCTTATGCCTGTCCCATGCATTCTTGAAGTCCCTCACTGTTCTTGACTCACGACCTCCTCAGGGGCTGTTTCATGCATCCACAACCCTCTCAGTGAAAAAATACTTCCTCACATTACCTCTGAGCCGTCCCCCCTCTATCTTCAAATTGTGCCCCCTTGTTCTTGCACATCTCTTTTTCTGGAAGATGCTACCCTCTTGGACTTTGTTAATTCCCTTGAGGTACTTGAAAGTTTCTATCATGTCCCCTCTCTCCCTTCTTTCCTCAAGGGTATACATATTATGCTCCTTCAGTCTTTCACCGTTCATTCTATTCAGCCTCATTATCTCTCCCTTTGTCTTTCTACGCTCACTGATGTACCTATAAAAGGTTTTATCCCCCTTCTTAACTGAGTTGGCTATCTTTTCCTCAGTTTGGGCCTTTGCTATTCTGACTTCCCTCTCTGCTTCCTTCTGCCTTAACTGGTACAGCTCTCTGTCCTGCTCCTTCTGTGTTTCCTTATACTTCCAGAATGCTATCTTTTTCTTCCTGACTTTCACTGCCACCTCTTTTGAGAACCATAGTGGCTTTTTCTTTTGTTTTGATTTGTTTATTTGCTTCACACAAAGGCTTGTTGCCTCTGTGATGGCAGTTTTGATGATTCCCCATTGTTGCTCCACACCTCCTTCTAGCCTGTTTGCTAGTGCTTTTCTGAGGCACTCTCCTACCTTGCCAAAGTCAGCCCTCCTAAAGTCCAGTACCCTCACTTTTGTATGGCTTGACTCTGTAGCTGAGTTTAACGTGAACCACACTGTTTGATGCTCACTTGTTCCCAGATGGCAACCCACTTCTAGATCGGAGAATCTCTCACTGCCCCCGTTTGAGAGTATGAGGTCTAAGATTGCTCCCTCACGAGTGGGTTCTGTAACTAGCTGTCTGAGGCCTGCCACCTGTAGGGCATCAAGAATGGCCCTGCTCTTGGATGTGGCTGCAGCAAATGTGCTCCAGTTAACTTCTGGCATATTCAGGTCTCCCATCAACGGTATCTCCCCTTTCTCTGCCATTCTAAGAATGCCTTCTATCATATCCTTGTCCATTCCCTCCCCCTGACATGGGGGTCTGTACACAACCCCTGTGCGGATTGTGGTGCCCTTTCAAGTCTCCAAGGTGATCCACAGTGCCTCCTCCCTCCCTGTTTACTCTTTGTTCAGTTGCTTTTATCCCTTTTTACATGAAGAGCTACTCCTCCCCTCTTCTCCCCTGCCTGTCTCTCCTGTAGGTTATGTACCCTGGTATGTACATCCCAGTCATGGTTCTCTGTGTACCATGTTTCTGTGACTACTATGATATCCAGGTATCCCTCTTCCATCAAGGCCACCAGCTCAGGAGCTTGTTGCCCAGACTACAGGCATTGGTACTCATTACCATCCATTTCCTGATGGCTTACTCCTTTTGCCCCATCCTGTCCTTCTTGCCTTTGTCACTTTCTCCATTTACTCCTGCCCTTCTCCCTATCAACACCTCTATGTTGGTGTTTACGCACTTACTACCATGATTGTTTGGGGGCTAGGATTTCCATGCTCCTTTCCAGTGCCTCCCCTTGGCTAGTTTAAATGCTTGACAATGAAGCATTAAACTATCACCTAGGATCCTGGTTCCTCCCTGGACAGATGCAGCCCATCATGCCAGTATAGGCTTGCATCACTCCAGGTGGACCCCCAGTCCCCAGTGAAGCCAAATCCCTGAGCTCCACACCAGTTTTTCAACCACTGATTGAATTCCATGATGCAGAACACCCTAGCCTCTCCTTCGCCATAGATGGGCATCACCTCCAAGAAGGTTACCGTGCATGCTACTTGTCTAAGGCCCCTTCCCAATTCCACAAACTCTTCCTGCATTTCTCTAATCCCTTTCATAGTCAGGTCGTTTGTCCCTAGGTTGACAATGACATCCAGCTCCCTCCCCTGTGCAGCTGCTCCGGCAATCCTGAGGATTTGCTCCCTGTCCCTCCAAGCCATGGCGCCAGGCAGTCCCACCTCCCTCTCCTTCCTCCCCAGTTCTACCTTCCTAACAATGGAGTCCCCACCAGAGTTATTTTCCTCCAGGGGTCCTCTGCCACCATTCTGTGGGTCTCCTTTGTGGAGGTTCCCAGCATCCTCCTTGGTCTCCACTGCGGGTGCCTCCATAGAGGATCCACACTTTGCCAGAATGGCATAGGAATTTTAGAGAGGTACAACTGGAGGGATGTGCCTCTGTTCCTCTGTTGCTTATTACTGGGCTAATACTTAAAAAAATGAACAACCTGCAGACTATTGATTCTGCATCTAGGCTGATGCTTATAAATACATTAAACAAAATAGATTCGACCTTCAACAGATTAATATTCTTCATCGTCTTTATTTTTCTCCGAGGAGTTATTTTGGATTATGAAGACTAAATCTTCTGCCTGCCGTAGATGTAAATATATTGATGGCACTCTTTACATGTTTTGGTCTTGCCCACAGATTTCTCCTTTTTGAAATCTTATTTAGACTAAATTATAACCCCTTATGGGCCTCCAGGACATTTTTATTCCTGAAATTTGTATTTTAGGTGATTACAGTTTGCTCCTGGGAGGTCCAGAAGGTCTCATATCTCATTAATTTTCATGGTTGCTAAATTGCTAAGCTGTATTTTGTGGAACTGGATAGATTTAACCCCTCCTACTTGGTCCGAGTGGTTGGTGGAAATATTACAGGCTCTAAATATAGAAAAGTCTATTGCTTGCTTTTTTAGATCTTTACATTTTATCAGTCTAGATGGGAAACCCTGCACATATTACTCTTGGTTGCTTTAGTGTAGTTGTTTAGTGTTACCACTCCAGCATGGTCTTTGGGGTGGGGGGTAGTTATTTTATTTTGTGGGTTAATTGTATGTTTGTTCATTGTTCTTGTATTGTTAGTATTACTGATTAATGTGTTAATATTGTTGCTGTTTGTTTTCTTGTATGTTTTCTAAAACTCAATAAAGTTTTCTAAATTACAAAAAAATAAAATCAATCAAACAAACAATCAATCAAAATTTTCATTTAACCAGATGATCACTGTTGAGCGATGCTCATTTTCTAGGTGGACCTGGGTTATTCAATAAGAACGGTATAATGAAAAAATATATACAATACACCAAGGAACAATAAATCATACAATATATACAATAAGTAAACAGTAGGAGGCATTGACATTAAGAAATGTATGTGAGGATATAGGTCAAAGGAAACAATACTTATAAACGAACAGAATAATACATGTTTATATATATGCAGGTCAACAAGGTGCATCAGATATAATCAGAACACAATATACACAAATATACATGTATATATATATATATATATATATATATATATATATACACACACACACACACACACACACACAGGTCAAACAGTGCATCAACTATAATCAGAACATAATGTACAGTATATATAATGATCTAGGATCAGGGTCAGTATTACATGGCTAGCCTAGGAGACAATTTATGATGAAAGGGATTCGGGAGATTAGTGATAATAGCAAGAACAAGGGTGGGTGGGGGAATAATAAGGGGAGAAGGCAATACAGGATTAGAAAAATGAGGGGCTGCCACAAGAGTAAACACACAGCCATTGTGAGAGCTCACAACAGGGCATTCAAAACAGGGAAGAGAAGGATGTAAGGTTGGAAATTCTATACAATACCAAGATCCAAGTGATGTGGAAGCGGTCCAAGGACCAAGCAATGTAGAAGTGAAGGATGAAGAGAGTGAGGCAAGGGGAAGGGGAGTGGAGCCAGATGTTGACAGATTACCAATCCTAGCGAAGCCGATAACAGCAAGAACTCGTAATGTGCTAGGATAATTAGAAGGTTGTGAGTTAGGGGAAACAAGTGCAAGATTTCTTAATATGATGTAGGTATAAGGATTTGAAAGCTGCTAAGCTGATGGGGTAAGTTAATTTCAAGTTTTTTTGCAACTTATTCCACATTTGAGGTAATAAGTAACTTATAACTGCTCTGCTAAACTGTGATTTTGCCTTATATACATACAAGAAAATATAGGAGGTACTTCTTACAGCATACTTGCCAAGAGCACATAATGGTAGACAGGCAGAGATATACTGGGGCAGTTTTTTTTATAATGGCTTTGTAAGTCCAGAACATGGCATTTCTCCATCATCTATAGCTTTTCTAATCCTGTATTGCCTTCTTCCCTTATTATTCCCCGACCCACCCTTGTTCTTGCTATTATCACTAATGCAGAATATAAGGAGCAGTGATGAGTAGAGTAGGGAAGACCTGTAATAGAGTAGGGAAGACCTAAAATAAACCTTAAGGTTCAGTGATAAAGTGTGATGAGTTTGGCTAATGCACCAGCAGGACCCTGGCTATATAAGAAGTCTGCATAGTCTAGTAAGGCTAGAAAGGGAGTTTGGACCAGTTTTAACTTGGCGTCTTTTGTAAGAAGATTGCTGATCCAGTAGAAAAGACCATGTCTCTGTTTAAGTTTCTTTGCCTATGTGGTCAAAAAAGGAGAGTCTATTGTCTAACCATACCCCCAAATATTTGAACTTTGTTATGCGTTCCAGCTGCTCACCTAGGATAGTGATGATATGTGGGAGCATCCCGGGGGTAGCACAATTTGATGCATAATAAGAGGGCGAGAGGAACATTGCTTTGGTTTTCTTGGCATTCAGAAGTTACTTCTGGTTTAGTAGCTGAAGCTGCAGCAAATTGAATTTACTTTGAAGGGCTTTACAAGCAGCATCAGGGGTAGGGCTACTAGCGTAAAGCACCGTGTCATCTGCAGATAGGTGTATTTGTGCTTCTTTAATGGTGACATCGATAGTGTTAATATAAATAGTGAAGAGCAAAGGACCCAGAATGAAACCTTGTGGTACACCCCTCAATAGGGGTTTTACAGGAGAAACTTCCCCTTCTGCCTTTACTTGCTGAAGCCGGACAGAGAGGTAGTTAGCAAGCCATCTTAGGGATAGAGAACCCAAGCCAATGTTCCGGAGTGATGAAAGAAGCAGGCTGTGGTCAACAGTGTCAAATGCCTTACTTAGATCCAAAAACACTGCGCAGACAAAGTTCTTGTTATCCAGCTCATGTTGCCAGTCATTGGTCACTTTGGCTAGAGCTGAGATTGTACTATGCTGTGCTCTAAAACCTGATTGTAACGGATTGAGCAGCTCTGCCAATTCCAGATGATTCTGTAACTGAATGCTCACAATTTTCTCCAGCAGCTTAGACAGGATTGGAAGTAAGGAGATTGGCCTGTGATTATTGAGGTCACTTGGGTCACCTGATTTAAACAAGGGGACCACAAGTGCAGTTTTTCAGATGGGTAGAATCACCCTGAGATAGGGATAGGTTAAAGAGATGTGTAATTGGGACTGCAAGGACATAGTAGCCTACATTTAAGAAGAAAATGCTCTGGAATAAGGGGTCTTAAGATGAGGCTGGAGGGACGTACATTCAGGGGAAATTGTGAGGAAGCATTTTTTATGGAAAGGGTGGTTGATGCTTGACGTAGCCTCCCTGCAGAGGTGGTGGGGGCACAGATGGTGAAAGAATTAAAAAATACGTAGTATAGTCACAAGGGACACATAGCAGCAAGAGAAAAAAGAGTAAGCAAAGAGAGAGGTAGAGGGTAGTAAAATGTGCAGACTGTAGGGGCCAGGTGGTCCTTATTCGACATCAAATTTCTATGTTTCTATGTAAAGAAATTAAACTAATTAGTGGTATAAAAAGGTTGTTCATTAATAATCATACAATGGCATAAATATATAGAGCAGCAAATCCTGCACTCTGATTGGTTGGCTGGCACAGTTTTAGCATTGTAAATCCACCAGTGTACAAAATGGAAAAGATGCCAGCCAACCTTTGCTTGTGCCAATGTAAATATATCACTACAACCCTCCAACATCAAACAAAACCGCTGCCATTTTTTCCCCGCTTATGAACCACAGCCATGGTAAATTTAAAAGCATGAATACCTCCTTCAAATTACTGGACATGGAAGAACTTGAAAATATATTTAGTTTGCAGAATGAACCTTTTGACATAGAAATCGTACCAGAAACTACTGTAAAAAATCTTCCCAGCTCACCAAACAGTCTGGATCCTGCTCCAAATACAGCTGTAGACAATGCCAGTACCAAAACTGCAAGCAGCCAGGAAACTGAACAGCTGCCTCTGGCCACTCTCCAAAGAAGTAGCCGTCGCTGCTTGGCACCCTCTAACAGTGAGCCAACAATAGTCTGCAGCATTCTGGAAAAACGAAGCAGAGCAGAAAAAAATAAAAAACAAAAAAAGAATCCATTCTGTCAGCCCAACACGAAAGAGGGTCACAAAATGCCTAACAATAAGTGCGGCAATGGGGAACGTTGCGGTGCATGTGCAGAACTCGCGAACAATGGAGCAGTGCATGTATAGTAAAAAACAAATGAGAAGCAAGTTTGATGGCTTTCCCAGCTCATACAAGAAAAATGGAGCTCGGATACAATCAAAAAAGTAATCTGGGCACAAATTCATACAGTTCCTAGCCCCCAAAAAGCACTGGGCTGCGAAGCATTACTCAATGCTGTACATGTGTACTTTTACCACACCCCCAGTAACCATGGACTACTTCTTATGGCACAGCAATAAAATCACACACAAAAAAAAAAAAATAGAAAATAAACTTTTTATTTACTATTTTTCTGCATACGAAAATAAGCCAGGACATTGTATCACAGCAATATTCCACTGTAGGGTGTGTGTATATGGGTGACTTACCACTCCTGGTGTGGTAAATTCACCCATATACTGTACCCACATCCTGTCAAAGTATATAACTTAAATATTAATCAGTAGCTATTTCCTTGTACCGCACATATGTCATACCACACTTGAACTATTGTTCCCAACTCTGGAACCCATATATGAAGAAATGCACTGACTTAATAAAAAACACAACACAGAGTTACCAAATAACTCCACGTTAAAGTCAAATCCTGTGTGGATAGACTGAGAATCTTAGGACTACATAGTGTGGAAAGAAGAATACTTTTTGGGGGGGGGGCATCTTCTTATGCACTGCATAACAAGGGATAGTGGATTAATGGATGATGTAGGACTACAATTCAAGGTCCAGTGTCACAATCTGAGAGGAACATAGACTTCAGTTAACTACCAGCAAAGTGTGCATGTCTGAGAAATGTAATGTTCCTTGACATACATGGAATGTTTAGATGTTTTCTTGGTCCATCATCCCAGTGACATATTTGCATTACAAAGTTAAATATTTAGTATTCTCAGCCCAGTAGAGAACAGAATGTTAGTTTTTCTCATAATAGCTTTAGAGAGAGTTTTTTATGACACTGAAATACATTAATCTGAGTTAATCTTTTCAAACATTTCAGCGTAACTGCCCAGATCCAGCCACAGCTAGCAAAATTTAACTCAATGACAAGTCAACTTTGCTCACTATGAGACAGTAAAAAAAACAGAATTCAAGAAGTTGCCAAACAATGTGGTTATAGTTAATTTCTAAATAGCCTAAAGAATATTATTGGCATATGACATGTAATATTTAATCCACATTGACCCATGCTTCTCCTTTATAATGCCACTGAGTAGCTTGGCTACAGTTTATACAGTACCTGTGCCCCTAACAAAAGTCATTGGTAGTGGTGGTCCTGCAACATCACTACTTGGCAGATGTGACCAGAAGTCCAGCAGCATGAACTACTGTACTTCAAAATGAACTCGCTGGAATAGACAGAAGGGAAAGAGGTGACATGGTAGAGACCTTTAAGTACTTGAAAGGCATAAACAAAGTCAGGGAGGAGGGAGTGTTCTGCTTAAAAGGGGGCAAGGATCACTGGGGGCACAGTCTAAAGTTGCAAGGGGGAAGGTTTAGGAGGGAAATGAGGAGGCATTACTTCACAGAGAGAGTGGTGGTGAGTTGGAACACACTGCTGGAGGAGTTAATCGCTCAAAGGACAGTGGAAAGCTTTAAGCAGGGTTGAGATTAAGTCAAAGGCATGGTTAGTACACACAAGAACACCAAGGGGAGAAGGACTGGGAAATAAGAGGAAGGGAGGGGTTTGGATGGGGGTGGGGCAGCTGTAGTGATATAAAACTAAGAGCTGCACAATCAGGCAGACTTGACAGACTTGTGGGCCTTTTTCTGCCGGCAATTTCATATGTTCCTATGTTCATAGTACAGTACTGAGTCACTGCTTCTTCCTTGCCTCCCCCAATACACACACACACAAACACACACACACACACACACACACACACAGAGCAGATATTAAAAAAGGGTCCAAGCCCTTGGTATGATTTGTTTCATTCAGTTGTGCTCATGAGAAACGGAAAATGTTTCAGTTGTACTCATGAAAAACAGAAAATGTAACAACCTATTAAATTTTAAAACTGAATGAATGAAGTCAAAGAGCCTGTTAAGAGAATATTTGTTGACACGGAATTGGAATGCAACATTTTGGTGTGTTAAAGACATTTTGTTGAGCTGGTAGACTATCTGACTTTGAGGAAAATTGCTTCCCAGTGCTAGATGTAGGTTTACGACATAATGTCTGGGCAAGCGATTTGGATTTAACTGCCAATGGAATCCTGAATTTTGGTTCAGGGACAGCATCAATGATTGAGCTTCTGTAGTGGCTTTGACAAGGAGCTGAGCTTAACCATGGATTCCTTTAAAGGCATTGTTACACACCAGTGTCTGTAATGGAATGACCATTACAGAACCAATGCAATGCTACCTCTGTTCATGTGTAAAGCGGATCTCTTCTGCTACTACAGCGAACATTTGGCCAAAACGCATTCTCTGCCTGCATGGTTTGCCCCGGTGTTTGCCAGTACACCACGCCATGTAATCAGGAGGTTCCGTTACCTTTTGAGGTAATCAGTTAGGATCACACTTCTGTCAGGATGCTGGAATAAAAACAGACAGAATGGAGAGGCAGATTTGCCGAAATAGGAGCCACATGTAAATCGGAGCACAGAACAAAATGGACCTGCAATGGTCCAACAAAGTAACGTTACCCTGGTTCAGGACACTGGCATGTACAAGCACCTTAAGTCTATGGAACAATGAACCATGTACTCCTGAATTGTCCAGGGTTCTATGTTTTTTTAACTGTTTTTTTTTTTTTTGTTAACTTATGGCTCACTTTCTTCTCCTATATCCCCACAGAGGGGAACCAGACTGGGTTGTCATTTGTTGCTGCTTTTGTTTGCCCTTTATATTGAACCTTTAGCAGTAGCTATAAGGGCAAACCAGATGGTAGATGGAATCCCACTTGGAGGTGATGAATATAAGATTGCCCTTTATGCAGAGGATGTTCTTTTACACAGCTGAACACAGATAGAGCTATCCCTGCAGTGTGGTCCATCTTGCGGGATTCTGGCAGACTCACTGGGTTTTGGCTGACTCTCCACAAGACTAATGTTCTTCTCCTAAATTAATCTCCAGCCCTTTCTCTTAAATGTGCTCTGCCTCTGAAGTGGCATAGTACCAGGTTAAAGTTCTTGGGGATTTATATCCCCAAAGACTTGCATGCCATGTCTCTCAGCAGACAAATAAGCAAAATACCAGCCCAAAGTATGGTGCCCCACTTATCTGGTCACCCTACACCTGCCCACAGCACTTGGCTGGTGACCAAGCTTATAGTCAGCTGTAAGGAATAACCTGACCCCATGACCCCACCCTGGGGAGCAATCCAGGGAGGAACACCAGTAGTTGGGGGTCTGCTGAGAACTGAGTTCTGGCTCCATTGGGGTACACCTACTCTGCAGCCCTGCCCTGAGGGGCAAGCCTGGGAGGATCATCACCAAGCTAAGTCTTGGGGAGGTAAGTGCAGGCCTGGGGGAGTGGGAGCTGAGCCACTGGGGATCTGGCACTAAAAAAAAAAAAAAAAAAAAAAAGGAGAAATTTCTGTTCTTAAGATTCGGAAAATGTTGGAGAGGCTGCACTCAATCCCAAGCTGACCGTCTTCATGTCTTCTGGTCTTGCCCAGTTTTTACCTCCTTTTGGGAAGATGTATCAAATCAACTGGAGGAACTGTCTATTTTTCACACCTGGCTTACTCCAACACTGGTTCTTCAGTCCGTTCCACCATCGGATGTCCATTTCTCTCCATGATCGCTGTTACATACATATCTTCTGGCAGCTAAAAAGGCTAATACAAGACTTTGATTCAAACAGCCCCTATGGTACAAACCTGGCGTAAGATTGTCAGTGAAATTTACACTATGGAGAGGATGATGAGGGCACTCCATGATAGGTCTGACCAGTTTATAACCAGGTGGCAGTGCTAAGGTTGTATATGTCAAATACTGACCCTGACTATGTCCTTCAGAAGGGATCTTTGAAGTATCTATATTTCTCTAACCCTTTGTGAATGGGCCTGTAGCTGTACTCAGACAAAACCAGGTCTGGTCTGCATTCAAAGCCCACCTCTTCCAATCTATAGAGCTTGTAGTTCACTTATTCTTCTTGCAGAAGTAATTGCCACTAGGAAAACTGTTTTCCGAGTGACACATCGTAGCGCCCACCATATGGAACTCCCTGCCCCCTGGTGTTCAGGATGCTACCTCTACCCACACCTTCCGCATAACGCTGAAGGCTCATATGATGGTCACCTACTGCTAAAGTGAGAAGCTCCTAAGTGGAAGCCCACCCCTCTCCCTCATATGGAAATAGCAACTATCACTGCACCCCATCTATATAGCACTGCACCCCATCTGTAGAGCTTACCCAGGAAATGTTAACTGCTAAAAAGCTACTATGTCTTACCTCTTAAATGTAACTGCTGAAAAACTACTATGTATTATGTTCCTCGCTGTCTAGTGTAATGTACCTGTGCTGTATGCTACCCCATGTATTATTCCATGTAATTCCCCAGGTCGCCCCTGAAAAAGGGACCTTCAGGGCCCAGCGGGCTTACCTGGTTATCAAAATTTAATAAATAAATAAAATGCTTCCAACCCCCTTGACCTTCAACACCCCGATGCAGTCTCTCCTATTTGGTTACTGCATAGACCCCTGTCTCCAAAAGTGTTGCCTTCTATGACTGAGCCCCTCCCAACTATTTACATCGCTACTTGTACACTAGTTACACTGTATTAAACCCTCATGTGTATAGGTTGCTCTCTATGGCTGTACCCCTCCTGAAATTATGGTACTGCAGTCTCCTTCTTACGTGTTATGCTGTTGCTGCTCTGTTGCCTGTATATTGTCACTATGTACAAAACCCTTGATGTATAAAGGATGCGCTCTATGCTGCCCCCTTGACATTACTGCACTATTGCCTGCATATGTTTACTATGGACAAACTCTTGATATGTATAGTTTGCTCTATATGGCTGTTCCCCTCCTGACTTTATTGTACTAATGCTTGTAGTTTAACTGTCCCCACTTGCTGAATTGTGCTAGGATCTACTTGTTGTGCTCTTGTGTAATGTAATCTTCTGAGCTGTACCTGAAAAAAGGGACTAGGTTGTCTAGTGTACCTACCCCGTTACCAAAAACCAAATAAATAAATAAATAAAATACATTTGCACCAAAGTAACAGTGGCTGGGATAGGATAGGCCATGGCTAACTTTCTTTGCTATACTCTATATTTTTCATATATTTTAGGAGAGGCCTATTACCTGCTGCTGTGTAAGTAAATATTCAATAAGTATTCTTGTTTAAGTTGTTTTCTAAAGAGTTACCTGTATGAATACGTACAGTACCTGTGAAAGACTGCTTCTGTTTGTCTCACTTACGCTGCAGTAAAAACTTTAAATATAAAAAAAAATAATCATACACTACAAATTAATCCAGTTGCTTTTCATAGCATGGGCACCATGTGGATTCAAGCTTAGTTTTATGCATTAATTAACTACTTACACTACAGGACAAAAATTTTTAAACACAATTCAGGTAATAGGTACCGTATTCATTTATTTTGTTTAAAAATGTTTCACCAGGAAAGCATACTGATCTGGGAAATCAATTAGTTTCCAGAACAATGGCATGGTAAAAGGTTAAAGAAAGCAAAAGAAAGTCTGATTTGATTTCCAGTAAGCGCGCCAACGCCGGCCAACAGTGGCACTTCATGCCTGCAGCAAATAATTGGGTACTCAGTCAGAGGACAAAGGGGGTAAACTGGTACCAGTTGGGGGTTTGTTAATGATAACCATCAGTATCTGTTAGCTAGTTAGAGGGTTGGTGGTTGCAAGTAATAAAGGAGGGGTTCGAATCTAAAGGGAATGTTATTGCTTTAAACAAAAACAAAATGCTGATTCTAAAATACCAATTGAAAATGGGATAAATGTTTAACCTCTACTCCATTTACCCCATTCCTAACCCTCCCCATCTAAATAAATACGGTGTTGACTGTTTTGGAAATCTTTGACTCATGAGCATTTTTAGCGAGCCTATTAGCTTAAGCCATTTAATGCAAAGAGTTGAATTTGGGGGTTTTAGTTTTGGTCATCCATGTGTTGGAGTGATTATGTGGGGAGGTGGGTTGATACAGCATCCAAGGGGGTTGTACTGCTAATATGTTAGCAACTTAAATTGTACTCTGGGTGGAGGCACCATGCTTTTGATTGTTATTCTTGGGAATGGACCCCCAGTCATCAGCTAAATGGGAACCCAGGCCCCTCAACCTTCTCTGGCCAACAAGGCAGGGGTAGTAGCCCTCTTGGTAGATGGCACCAGGGCTTCATAAATGGAGGAACCACTGGGATCTCCTGTTCCAGTCAAGCCAAGCATGCCCCTTCCCCGGTCACTAAAATGGTGGTGACCCTTGCAAATGGTTGGAAACCTGTGAAAAGTACAGGAGAAGTGTTTTTTTTTTTTTTAGTTTCTATTTTTGCCCCCTTGATCGCCGGCACTGTCACCCAGCTTACCCTCCAGTTCCCAGCTTCATGGGAGGACCCCCCATGGAGTCATGGCTCTCCTCCCATGTGGGGGCCAAGCTTTTTCCTGTATGCTCCCCAGGAGTGTGATGTGCACATGATGCCATAGCTTACACTGACATCCATCATGCTCCGCCCCAGGTCTTAGTGCTCGGGCATGCTGAACCTCCAGTTTCCGCTAAAGTTTGGTCATGTAACAAGCCAAGGATTCCCTCTCCCCCAGAGAAGATGCATGGTCCTACGGATGCTCGAGCCTCCTCCCCCCGGGTCAGCCCTCCGATGACCCAAGCCCATTCCCCAAGCCAGGTCGCAAGCGTCACAAGCGGTAGTGCTACCACTACGCTGATGGGCCTGGAGAGGTGTTTTGGTGCCAGATCTGTCTTGGGCTGTCTTTCACTGCTGGTCGATGAAAAATGTAGGTGAGATACCCCCTAGTGGCCAAAGGGAGAAATTGTAATAATCTTTGTGCCAGCTGAAAATCAGAGCATACTGTATTTCAGCAACAGGAAGTTTATTCCAGGTGTAGGGTAGCCTGTAGGAAAACTCAGCTTGGCCAATAACTTTAGAGCACCTAGGGGGTTCTGAAAGATTGAATGAGTTGGAGAGAGCAAGGAGTAAAGATAGCAGGGGAGTTCTCTGCTGATAAATCTAGCCCCAACACTATAGAAAGTATCTAATAGTCCAGGAGAAAGCAAATGTACAAGGATGATACTTGGGATGAAGGGCTTAAGCTAAAACATCATAAAACTGTGGCTTATTTATTTCAAATGAAAATGATATGATAGAGAAGTTCAAAATGATAACAGAATTAATGAGAGTAAACACAGTAAGATCACTTCTATCAGTAGGTGAATCAAAAGAAGGGGAACAGGTCAAAAGAAACACCAGATTCACAAAAGGGGAATTAATATAATTTTTTCCTGCATCGGGTAACAGAGGAATAGAATACATTGCCAAAAACAGCTATAATATAGATGCTAAATATAGTATATGGGTCCAGATAATTCTGTACAGAAATCCACACGCCCAGATATGCTGTTCTGCTCTAGTAGAGACTCATCTACTGCAGCACAAAAAGTTTTTGCTGTGCTACATTAGTTAAGTCATTCAACAATGGGCACAATTATCTCTTTTACTAGCACCATAGCTACTCACAGTAGTAATCAAAAGCATGTTGTCAATAGCGTATTAAATTTAATGAAATAAAAATACATTTTCACTGATCTACACCCATAGGAAGTGCACGGAGGGGATGTGAGAAGTGGGAATACCCAGTCACAGTAGCCCATCAAAACTGCTCCATTGTTCTGTGACCAACATACATGTAGTTCAGTGGGGGAGGAGGGCACAGCATCACTAATTATAAGACTTATTAAATATTCATGAGCCTAGTGAGGCTCCTGATTGATTGAATGATTTATTTATTTATTTATACAAATCAGATTTACAACCTTGGAGTCAGGGACTCATTTACAAAGGCACCTCGTCAAAGGGAGGGTGGACAAAGTACATTGTGCAGAAATACAACAGTGGACAACATTACAGGTGCAGAGAACATTGAGCATTGAATACATTTAGTTACAGATAGTTTTATATCACAGGTTTCAAGCACTGAATGCAATAATCCCTCAAGTGTTACAGAGATGCATATCCTTGAGTAACCAAGTGGAGCAGGTAGTGAAGGGTTGGGGGGAAATAGGCGGTCCAGGGGATATTGTCAGGGTCAGTGGGGAAGGCGGGGGGTTTCTCATGGAGGGGGAAGGAAGGAGGGGGCTGGGGTTTAGTTGCATCTACAACAGTGGGTGTTACAGAGATGGTTCTGAAGCGTGGATTTAAAGGCGCCAATTGTGGTACTGTTGGAGTTGCCGAGAGGGAGGGAGTTAAACCATACAGGGGCTTGGTAGAAGTAAGACCTCTGAGCAAGTGAGGTCTTGGTTCTCGGCACTAGGAAGGTGGCTTTAATGGAGCAGTGGGTGGTAGCGGACGGGGATGCATGCTGAAGGGAGGCAGTGACCCCAGGTGGGAGAATCCAAGCAGAGATTTCTTGGCGACTTGGCAGGTCTGATAATGCAGACGCTCCTCGAAGTTGAGCAGGTTGGCGGAAGAGTAGAGCAGACAGGTGTGCAGGCGGCTGGAGGCACTGGTCAGGCGCCTACAGGCCTTATTGATGGAGAGCTGGATTTTGGAGAGGGCGGTGTTGTCAGCTGCAGTGTAGATGGGCAAACCATAGTCCACAAAGGACAGGATGGAGGAGGAAATGGCCTGCTAGAGGGCAACTTGGGGCAGGCAGTCCCTGTGGTGATATAACAGGCCGATCTAAGAGTTGATGGCAGAGGAAAGGGCATTGATGTGGATGTGGAAGGTGAGGGCAGAGTCGAAGGTGATGTCTAGATATTTATAGGTGGGTACTTGCTCTAGCAGGTGTAACGTGCTGGGGAGAATCGGGGGGGCATTTTTTTATTTTGGTGGTGGGAGAAGAGCATAGATATGGTCTTCTTTAGGTTTGTGGTTTGTGGTTTATGTGTCTGTGGTCGAGGAACCACCTTTCAGCTTGATTATAAGTGAGCTGGAGGGATGATTGGAGAGTTAGGGGATAGGGGTAAGAGGCAAGGAGAACCACGTTGCCAGCATAGGGGAGCATTTTGCCCATGCAGGAACTGAGGAGAGTGTTGAGGTAGAGACTGAAAAGTACAGGGCCCAGGATGGAGCCCTGTGGGACCCAAGAGCGAACCGGGTGAGTGTTGGAGAGGGAGCCGTTGATCTTCACATGTTGGGAAGCAGTGGAGAGATAGCTGGAAAACCAGGCAAGGGGATCAGCAGAGAAACTGAGATGGTGCAGGGAGTCAAGCAGGAGGGGGTGACAGACAGTGTTAAAGGCCTTGGAGAGGTCAATGAACACTGCGCCAGCAGGGTTACCGGAGTCAAGGGTGGAGTGCAGGTATTTGGAGAATTCCAGGAGCGCTGTGGTTGTGCTGTGACCAGGGTGGAAACTGTGTTGCTCTGGGCACATGATGTCATGCTTAGCCAGGTATTCAGATAGCTGAATGGAAACCACCTTTTCTAGGGCTTTGGAGAGTGGGGGGGGTGGAGATAAGCCGATAGTTATTGGGGGCTGAACAATCTCGATTCTTGTATATAGGGGTGATTTCTGCAGTTTTCCAAGTACTGGGGAACTGACCAAGGCATATGGACCAGTTAAGTACATCCATCATGGGGACTAGGACAACATCCAGGACCACATGGAGGATCCTGGAGTCGTAGGGGTCACTGCTGGGATTATTGCTACTGAGTGCTTTTAGTAGGTGCGGCCTGGCTTCGTGTGGAGATAAGGTGCGTAGGTAGAAAGGGGGGGCATTACAGGTCAGGGGAAGAGGCAAGGGTAGGATCAAAAAAGTTGCTGGGGAGGACAGAGCTTAGATCGGAGAGGGTATTATTAAGGCAGTCAGCAATAAGTAGTGGATCGGTGGTGACAGAGCCATCAATGGAGAGCTTTGAGGGTGGGGGCAGAGGGTCTTCCCATTTAGCTCTTTCATATTATCCCAGAAAGTCTGGGCTGATCCCCAGGTGGAAGCGAGGGTGGCCTGGTAGTGCTCAGCCTTGGCCTCCTAATGGCCCTGGTGAACTTATTACATTCTGTGTTGTAGGCTTGTCTATCCAATGCCTTGCCAGAGTCAACAGAGATGTGCCAGAGATTGTCCCGGTTCTTGAGTTTCTGGATGAGTGATTGGGAGATCCAGGGGGCACTGTGTTTTTTAGAGTGGATCCTGGTGAAGGGGGGGGCGAAGATGTCACAAGCTGTGCAGAAGGCACTTGTGAAGAGATGTAAAGCTGAGTTGATATCTGGAGCAAGTCGGATCGTGGACCAGTCTAGCTGGGCTATGTGCTGTTTTAGTTTTCTAAGGCCACCGGGCTGTAGGCACTGGCACAGAGTGACCTGGGACACGGGCTTTGGTGAGCAGGAGGACCAGTGACAGATGACTGGGGAGTGATCACTAAGTGAGTCAGGGAGGACGGTGACATTCTGGATTTTATAGGGATGATTTGATAATATAATGTCTAGAACGGTGTTGGTGCCATTTGAACAGTTGTGTTTGGTAGGCTGGGATACTAGCTGGGACATGTCTAGGGCAGAGAAGGCATCCCTTGTTTGGGAGGCAGTGGGAGCAAGCCAATTAACATTAAGGTCACCTAGGATGACTTACTCGACTTTGCATGGGAGGGATGAGAGATAGTCGGTAAGGGACTGGACTGCTGGGTTTTGATTCCTAGGGGGTATGTAAGAGACTGTGAGAAGGAGGGAGCCTCTGGTGGGGTCAGGGACAATTTTTAGCGTGAGGCCTTGGGCTCCAAAGTCAAGCTTGGGAGCAGGGAGGGCATGACCTGTGAGGGTGTCCAGCAAGAATATTGCACAATCACCACCGCGTTTGCCTACACGGTCTTTCCTGTAATGAGTGTAACCAGGGAGGGAAATAGCAGAGTCAGGCATGGCTTTAGAGAGCCAGCTCTCCACCAGCGCAATTACATTGAGTTGATATTGGACTACCCAGCACTGGAGAGCAGCAGTTTTCTTTAGGAGGCTACATATATTCAGGGATGCAAGGTAGAGGCAGAATTGGCTACTGGATTGGTCATTAATGTCTTAGAAATTACCAATCCAGCTGCCAACTGAAGCTGTGAGACTTGCACAGCTTGCATCGCTCCACTCAAAACCTAAAAATAAGTAAAAAATTAATTGTACAAAAGAAAAGTGTTATTGCAATTAGATTTATAATCACAATAACAACCTTGAAGCTGTCATTTCCTTGGATTAATCATGGGCTGGAGCGAGATGGCCCTTGGCTGCACCTCAGACCACCCAGTTCCCCCCAACTGGTCATTAATCCCTCAGAAATAACTGGCTTCTTGGTAATTATTGCTTATAATATCAGGCAGGTGAGTGGTCCAAAAATAAACATCTTCATTCAGACAAATTACAGGGAGCTGCAAAGAGGAATGAGCAGTGGGAAAGCAGGAAAGAAGCAACAGTCAGGGTAACAGGCAGAAGTGATTCTCGAAGTAGCAGGTGTGCAGATGACCTGGCGGGTCGATTTGCATTAGAAGAAAGTCAGCCAAAAAAGGTAAAAGAAAACATCAGGTAAATTCCTTTCTTTTTTGTGCCTCCCATATGCATTACTGCCCATACACTATACAGAATAATGTACGGGCAGCCATACACTCCAAAACTGTGTAAACATATTGGGGATGTCATGATGACAGGGATCTCTTATGCTTCGCTCGAGAGGTCACTCTGTCATCATGACAATGCTTCAGTGGAAACACAGCCTTGTTATGTATGGTTACCCACACACACGTTTATGTTTATGTATACGTATATATGTATGTATTTAGTTAGCTAGTTGGTTGGTTAGTTAGTTAGTTGAAAATTGATAACCATGAAAGGCACACTGAGTCATGGCTCATTTCCAGGTGCATGCTGGGGGAAGGGGCACAGAAGACATGGTAAGCACAACACTGTCACAAATCTTGGTGCAAAATTAAAGTGCAGGCACATTACATTAACAAATGTGTAGAGTTACTGACTTTTTACAAGACATTGGTACAATGTGCGGTAAGATGCAATCACAGTACAGTAAGGTTCATCTAAACAGGTACAAAAGTGCTGCATCAAGGCACATAAGACAGGAAATGTAGCACAATAGAGACTTGATTGGGGGGGGGGCCTTCCCCTTGCTCCACCTGTGTCACCAGGGGTGTGGGAAACAGGTGCTGGTGGGAGGTGGGAGGAGTTTGAGCTGATGCCTGAGAGAGCAAGGAGAGGTGGAAGGTGAAGAGAAAAGAGAAGCAGGTTCCAGAGTGTGGGAAGATGATAGGAGAAGGTAGATTGCCCAACAGAGGAGTGAAGGGTGAGGAGAAGAGAAGGTACAATGGTCCCTGAAGTGGAGGGAACATGGAGCAGTGGGGACTGGAGATAGGAGTGAGGAGAGGTAAGTTTGAAGAGAACCAAACCAGTATTTGGAGATAAAGGAAGCACAATGGGACTGGCAACGTGAGGGGAGAGGGAGGACTAAGAGGGAGAAGTAGAGGGAGCAGGTGTGTGTGTGTGTGTGTGTGTGTGTGTGTGTGTGTGTGTGTGAGAGAGTTGGTAGTAAAGTGGCAGAAAGCATTGCAGTGGATATCCAGCCTGGCAAGGGAAGGAGAGGGATCAGCACCATAGAACACATCCACATAGTTGAAGACCAGGAGAACAATTTTAGTGACCAGCACCCGGCGGACCTGGTGAGACAGGTAATCCTTACTATGGTACAAGGCAGCAAGTTTGGGGTAGAGTTTGGCATGGATGGCATTGATGTGGGCAGAGAAGTCCAGCTTATAGTCAAATTACACACTGATGTACTTGAAGGCAGGTACTACGTCAAGAGGGTGTCATCCAATGTGAAGATGGGTAAGGGTGAAAGCCTGGCCAGTTTCTGGCTGGAGCCAAAGGTCATGGGCACTGTTTTCATAGTGTTGACCTGGAGTTTGTTGACGTGGAACCAGCGGAGTAAGTTAAAGAAGTCTTGCTGGAGCAGACCTTCCACAGCCAAGGACAAGAGGCTGGAGGTGTAAATGCATACATATGGATATGCGAGGAGATGCAGACAGAAGGCAGATCATTGAGGAAAATTTAAAAAAGGATAGAGCACAGGATGGAACCTTGAGGGACCCCAGTTAGGATGGGAAGGGGACTGGGCACCTCCCACCTGGATTGACTGTTGGTGGTCTGTGAGATAGGACCAGAACCAGTCAACAGCAGCAGCTGAGAGGCCGGTGGAGCTCAGCTTGTCCAGGAGGAGTGAATGGAGCACTAAGCCAAAGGCTTTGGCCAAATCAAAGAAAATAGACACAGTGGTGTGTCTGTGATCCATCAAAGTGAGAATGGAGTCAGTGACACGCAGTAGGGAAGAGACAGTGGAGTGATGCTTCTGAAAGCCAGACTGGAAGGGGGAGAGGAAACTGGTGGAATGAAGGAAATCAGCAAGCCTAGAGTAGACAATATTCTCCTGCTGCTTTGCAAGAGATGGTAAGAGGGACCGGGGGAAGAGAGGTCACCCTCTTTGTGCAGGGACAAAACCTTTACAATTTTCCAGGCCTGAGGGACAGCACTGAGAGAGAAGGAGAGGTTCGGGGGGTGAGAGAGTGGAATGACAATGACAAGAGATGAGACTCAGAGGAGTTTAGGATCCCGCCCATCAGGGCTGGATTTAGCAGGGTTATGTGTGGAAAGGGCAAGCAAGGTTTCCTAAGGAAAGAAGGAGGGAAGTGGAAGCCCCAGGATGAGTGAAATGTAGGAGAGCTGGGAGGGGAGAGGGGCAAGAAGAAGGAGGGAAGAGGAGTGCACAAGAGGTAATACAAATGTATTAAAGCGAGCAGCAACTGAGTAGGGGGTCTGAGACCTGACAGCCATTCACCTTGAGGACTGGGAGAGGGGGCACACTGGGCAGGAGAGTCAAGGAGGGAGTGGGCAATCTTCCAGAATTTAGCTGGGGAATTAAGGTTAGACTGGAGGTTGGATCTGGAATAGTGAGCCTTGGCAGCATGTACAGCTCTCATACAGAAGTCTCCGAGTGACTTGTAGGATGAGGTCAGGCAGGGAGTGGGAGACTTTGAAACATGCTCAAGCTTGGTCCTGGGACTTACACAGGTTGATAAGATCAAGTGAGACCCAACGGTTGTGGGAACTTTTAACCCTGGATTTTCTTAGAGGGGTGTTCTTGACCCACATGTGAATAAATTTGGAGTGGAATATCAATGTCAGGGGCAAAGTAAATGAGGCACTAATCAGTGGCAGCAATTATATATACTATTATATATATTATTTTATATATACTGCAGTGCCCAAAAAGGAACTAAATAATTACTTTAAAAAAAAACATAAAAGGGCATGGGAAGAAAGAAGGAAAATGGATTTGTGTAAAAATTTGAGCCGGATTAGAATTTCCATCCCACTGCCCTAACTCCTGCTGTTTTGGGTGAGAGGATGGTGTGGCTGTCAGATCCAGAAGTGGAGCTCCCCCTTTTCTCACCTTCCCAGCTCCCCTGTGGTAGTGATTGAAGTGGGTAGTGGAACAAGGATTGGACTAGATATGGTGCAGCATATAGGGCCCAGCCAGATCCAACAGCAGACAGGCAAGGGAAAAAAGTTTTATTTATATATAGTACTGTATGTGATACCACCCCTTACATGATAGGCACATGACTTTGTCCTCGAGCTGCTGTTGGGTCTTGAGGCCTGCAGGCAGTGGGCCCTGGGAATCTATATAGTAACATTTAGTTTCTTTACCATTTTAAATGGTGATGCCTCTACCCAGAGGCTCTTTAACTCATTGAATTGCAAGTGGGCAGGTACACGCCTAAGAAGTCATTAAGCTGGTCCCCAACACACCTGCCCTCTCAGTACCCACAAATGACAGTAACCCAATGCATCAATAACTCAACAAGCAATATAACAGTAAATGCAGTCAAAATAGAGGATGGGAGCTGGGGACACCACCACCCACTGCAGCGACCAGGGTTTCAGAAACTGACCAGGGCTGTTCAGGGACTGGCTGGGTGAGGATTGAGCATCCAATGACAGCTCTCCTCCCTCATGGTCAGAGGTTCCTGGGTCCCCACCACTTGACTGCTGTCTGACAGAGGCTGGATGGCAGCGACAACAGGGACAGTGCGTGGGGAGCACATCAGCAGATGTGGCACGTAGTGCTATGCATCACTGCATGTACAATACCTCGGAGGACCACAAGAAGGAAAGTCTCAGCTCACTGGGCATCCCTCAGAGGCCATGCACAACCCTACATGGCAGGCCACGTAAGGGTAGTTAACCTGTAAGTGCCCTAGATGGGTCAGGGATGGTGCTGGGAGGAGCGCCACCAAGTTTGGGGCAGAAAAAACAGTGGCAAACAGTGCATATGGAAAAAATAAAGGATGGTATTTACTGGGGGAAATTGGAAAAGAATTCTGGACAATACAGCAGTTAGTTAAAAAAATGTAAATAATATGCACCGAATGTGACCTCCCACACTCCCACTGACTTTCAGGTGCATTCCCACTTGCTAGGTCTCTATGCTTGGATAGTTCACTAGTAGTTATATTACCCTTATACCAAGGGAATTCCCTTTAATAATTTTTACTGGTGGAACCAGGAAGCTACCTTCAGTGCTCAGTACAGCCCAGATGGAGAACAGTGGGAAATAAAGCAATTCAAATTGTAATCCACAAGCCTGAGCTTCAGCCCTATGCTACCATCCCTGCACATCTCAAGTGTGTTATGGTGAAACCCCCTGGCCCTAGCTATTTAACAATTGGAACACAAAACAATTGCAGGGCTGGATCCCTGACAGGGCACGCAAGACTCCACGTGTTCAGACACCCCAGAAGACACAGGCCATAAAGGACCTCTGCTTTTTTCACTCAGACTGCTACTGACAAAAACCCAGGATAGTAGGCAGGCAAACTGAGATCAAGAAATACATGATCACTGTATGCACACAGTGCTGCATGTGGAAGGACAGTGCGTATTCATGTTGCTGCCACTTAGCCACATGGAATCGTCTGCCCTCACCACATAAGGGTCGAAACTCTTCACCATCTTAGTATGGAATTTTTCACTCCATAGTTCTCTCTTTTTTTTTTTTATCCTCCCCCTGTGCTCTCGGACCCTGGTACCATCAGGAGTCACCTATGGTGTCTGCCCCACTATCCACCTACCTGAGCCTGTGGGTGAACCCTCATGGAGCCATGGCTATACCCCGCAGGCCAGTACAAGGTGGGGCCCATATACCCCAAAGTCCTTCTTGTTTTCATCGGGCATGCAGAAAGGACAGCCAAGTAGGAATTATGGGGTCTGCACCTGGGTGCTCTGTCTCCCTGGCACTCTAAGAGCTGTTTTTTCCTATTCTTGGAGAGTGTGATGTGCACCCAGACATCAAGGCACAACCACCGACGTCCATCATGCCCCAACCCCTCAATGTGGCTCTGACACTTGCTGTGCCTCCGCCAGAGATCAGCCAAGCCCCAAGCCATGACGCCCCCCCTCCGGAGAAGGCGAGTGGTCCTTTAGATGCTCGAGCCTCCTCCCCCAGGCCAGCCCTCCATCTCCTGGGCTTGTTCCCGAACTCAGGTTGACGGCATCGCAGTCGGTAGCACTACCACTGTGCCAGCACAATTCTCTTTTAACTCTGCTACTGGATGTTAGGGTGTTCCATGATGACAGCATTCAGCATTCATACCCAGGCCAGTATGCGGTGGGGCCCGTACACCCCAAAGTCCTTCTTGTTTTTGTCGGGCACCCAGATAGGACTGGCAGGTGGGAATTATGGGGTCTGCACCTGAGTGCTCTGTCTCCCTGGCACTCTGAGAGCTGATTTTTCCTTTTCTTAGATAGTGTGATGTGCGCCCAGATATCAAGGCACAACCTTCAATGTCCATCATGCCCCAATCCCTCAATGTGGTTCTGACACATGCTGTGCCTCTGACCTCCGCCAGAGGTCAGCCAAGCCCTGAGCCATGACCCCCTACCTCCCCGGAGAAGGCAAGCGGTCCTCTGGATGCTCAAGCCTCCTCCTCTCGGCCATCCCTCCATCTCCTAGGCTCGTTCCTGAACCCAGGTCAACAACATCAGAATCAGTAGCACTACTGCTGCGTCGACACAGATCTCTTTTAACCCTGCTACTGGATGTTAGGGTGTTCCATGATGACAGCATTCAGCCGGCCAGCTAAAAGAGTGGGGTGTAAAATGACAAATACATCTCACCTCAGAGATCACAAGATTCTGCACTGTGTTGGAAACTCAGTTGCTTAGGTAGTTGCATCTCATTATCACTAGTCTCCGGTTTTCGAACAATCACCCTCTTTGCAGAAATTTTATTGCCAGGGGGTAGGGCCCAAGACAAGCTAAAACCAAGACCTGCTCACTCACACACACACACACACACATACACACCCCTCCAGGAGCTGGTTCATTCCCTCTTCTACAGCAAAACATAACCAAACACAGACTAGAAGGCTGGCTAGGTACAGTACACCTAATCACAAATTCAACTCCCCATCCTCTCAATCACAGAAGTGGAAGGGAGTTACAGTGCATCACAGTATCTGTTTCTTGAATGGCTGATCTTTTTCACCCATTGGCAATGCCAACATTTCCCTTCAACTCACTTCAGCACTGGAAGTCTTGGCACCTTGTAGCTGATGCACTAGTAAAGGTACCTCTGAACTTTCTCACAACATTGGGAGGTCAAACATGGTTGTGCCCAAGGGCTTTGTTTATATTTTCACACAGAGTGACTGTTTTCATCAGCTTCTGGCAGACTATATACTGTCTACATTCCTGCTGTCTGCACAGAGTCCCAAAATGTGCACATGCCAGTCCCTCACAGCAAATGGTCTGTCCATGGCTATGCAGCTGAATGGATGAACCAGTACATCATGTATCCTTTCACAAGCATAACATTGCATTCCACATAGCAGCATTCAACTGAGAGTCGCAAGTACTCATGAAAGAACACTGATAAGTCCCATGAATGTGAAGTGGGTTACAGATGACCCCCCCCAAAGGGAAGACTTACCTTATTTTCCCACCTATATGTGCATGCTTCTGTCTCCCTTGTGCCCCCTGCTTTATCCTTGGTCTCTCCCTGGACTCCAGCTGCAGGACTTGAGGCAGGACAGGACTGCCAGTTTTTTATGTCAGTGCATGCAGCACCACTCCCACTGTAGCTGGTAAGCCACATGCCTTCCACTGCTCTCCCAGTCCCATGGGTAGTGGCAGCAGGGCTAGGGAGCACAAGGCAACTGCTACCCCATATCCTTAGTATTAGAGCACCATGGACACCCATGGCCATGTCTGCACATCTTGGTTGCTCTCCCAACCCCAGGACTGGTAAACAGTGTTGGAGACTGCACACAGAGGAGCCAGCACCAACATCTTTAGCTGCTCTCTAAGCTGTCCAGCATAGCTGCACCACAAAATCTGCTCCCTACATGGAGCACATTAGCAGAGCACACTGACAGTGCGCCACTTCCCCCTTCCCCTGGTCCCACCAAACAGCATCAGGGACTAGGAGGTACAGATCCATATGGCCAGAAGTCTAAAGACAGAAACCTTTTTAGTAAGTAAGAATAAATAAAGATACTGTAAGTGGGTCACCGCGTTTGTTGTCCCTCTGGACCCAGGACTACTGTGTAGGGGTTAGAGGACAACTAAGCCAGCCTGAGAGAAACAACCAATCCTGAACTCAGGCTTGCAGAGTTGCAAGCTGGCTCAGGTTTCAAGGGACATTCTGTGCATGCTTTACCCATGAAACTGACAACCACTGAGAGGATAGGGTTGAGCATAATTGAATTATGAATGTTGCATCAGCCAATCTAAAACTCCTCCTCATAGGCAGAAGGATGAGCACGTGAGTTGTGGTCAGATTCCCAAAGGAGAGAGAAGAAGACAGAAGTGTTTGTATTGTCCTTCTGCATTCAGCCTGCTGGTTGAAACTGAATTTAAAATTCCTGCGCAGGCATTTCTACTGCCAAGGTGCCTTTGCACAGCTTTGGTGTAAAGGAGATGGCATTGCCTTGCTTGCGCTCCATTTGCTTTGGAATAAGTGCTTTAGCTCAAGACTTGGGAGAGTGGTCTCATATACTCTGGGAGGAACCCCACCTGCCACATCTTGTGAGGAAAAGGACCTGGACATTTTCATACTGTATATCCAGTGATCTAAATAACACAAAACAAGTCAATGAAGCAATAACTAAAACAAATAAAATGATATGGGCAATAAGGCATAATATTCAATCTAGGGATGCTAAAGTATTAATGCCGCTGTTCAGGACCCATGCTGGGCCGGATCTGGAGTATGCCTCCCAGTTGTGGTGTCCGTATAGGAAAACGAATTGCAAGCAACTGGAGAGAGTTCAGAGGAATTACACAACATATTTACATGGTTTACACAACAAGCAATATGAGAACAGACGGTAATCTCTAAATCTGATGTCACTTCAAACATGACACTTAAGGGGAAATCTACTACTTTTATATGACATTATACATGATCCCTATTTAATGACTGAACTAGGACTGGAGTTTAAGAATAACCTACACTTAACATGGCATTAGTAAAAGGACAGTAACAAAAAGAAGTAAGTGTTGGAAACACATCACATGGGGCGTTTTCAACCGTGCATTAATTCCTTAGATATGCACAGTTGTGTAATACTAACAATGGCTACAACAGACAGAAAAATACACAAAACAGGTTGTTCCCTGCCCACCCACCCAGTGGACACAGTAGGACGCACAACGTTCATATTCAGAAATAAGTCATAAATATTGCAATGTTAGAAAGTGCAATAATCAGTCTATCTTTCTATATCTGAATGAGAGAGGTGAAATGTGTTAAAATCTGTAGAAAGTCACTGAGCTTTTCAGAATGCCAACGCATGCAGCCAACAGAGCTCAGAAAAGTCACAGTATCACTGACAGTACTATGTTGCTGTGCACTGTAGGCTGAAGCAATGTTACCTTGCAGCAGCATGGGGCATAAACCATGTCAGTAGTTCTGCTGCTTGCCTCACCGGTCACCACACACCCACAGAGTTGGAATTTGCTGGCAGTGTTGTTCAAAATTTGTAAGCGCAATATACAGGTCTGTGCATAAATAAGTAATAGGAAATGCAGATGCATACTGCTGTGTGGCGGTATGCAAAGTAGAGCATACCGACCAGAATGCACCACATTCATGAAGGATGTTAAAAATCATTAATGTGAGACAGCAACAGAGTGAAAAAGAGTGAAACTGCTCACAACAAGTGGGCATTTTGTTAGTGTTATCTGTCTTTTCTAGCTTATTATAAGAGATGTACATCAAGAACATTCTTAGGAAGTTGTGAGGCACAACATAAATGTATATCAATAGTAGAACGTCCACGCTGACATTTGCAGATAGAGACAGCATGTTCCAGGTACACATGTGAACAATGTTTTGTAAGCCAGAATGATTTTTTTAAGTCAATGTTTAATTTATTTTCAAGTAAACACTATCTGAACAATACCTGCCTTGCACTTGCCATGTTACAAGCGTATTAATCCCCTCGAAAGGAGGCATTGATGAAGATAGCTCAGAAAGTAAGGGAGGGGGATGTTTTTGCATATGATAAAGAACTGAGTAGATGACACCAGATGAAGTGAGCCAGAGAGATGTATGCCAGGCTCTTCAAATATACCCACCCAGGTGGTAAGGCAGTTCTTTTCCTATTTGGCTACGTGATATAATTCTTCAGCAAAATGGAGAGGCAGGAAGCATGATTAGAGAAAGGAACTAGTTTATTTGACAACTGACCACAGGGTAGGGAACAGGAAAAAGGGGATGACCATAACATAAACTACTACTATATTTCTACCTCCCTGAGGCCTATACTAACACTCTATACAAATGAAACACTCAATTAATCGTCTGTAACAGCTACACTGTAAGAGCGTCTTCCCTATACTCAGATATCTACTTCCACCCAGAGGTGCAACTCTCCCTCATACTTAGGTTTTAAAATACAGCCACTCTAATGCCACAAGAAAAATCCATGCAGTAGATGGCTGGTAGTTGGTGCACGTAAGTTTTCTCTGTCGTCGAAAAGAAATGTGGAACCACTCCACTGCCTTCCCAGTGAAGTTACGGAACCTTTGTTAGAAAATTAAGGATGCAGAGAGGATTTAACACACCATGAGTTCTCAGCCACACCACACCTCTCTAGGGTTCCAGAAAGGAACACAAGATCTGGCTACTGTCCACTTCTGGACTGCCCGGGGAGAAAAAGCAATGCAAACCACCTGGTCACAGTCCACTTCTGGATTGCCAGGTGAAGAGATGAAGAAGAAGAAGAAGAAGAACCAACAGTCCGCTTCTGGACTGAAGATGCACTCTGGACTGATGAACACACTGGATTGGGAGAATCGGAACCTGTGGACCACTCTTGGACTTCAGGCAAGCACTCCCTCTGGACTGGAGACACACACACTGGCTGATGACTACACTAAACTGGACCTCTGGACCACTCTTGGATTCCAGGCAACCACTTCCTCTGGGCATCAAAGTGCATCGATCTTCTGAGTTCCAAGGCCAGACGAGCCAAGGCACTTGCCAAAACAATAAATGGTATGTCGAACTGCGACCAAACTTGGAGTCCACAGCCGGACAAGCCAGGACACACTAAAAACAACAAACAGAACGTCACTCAGAGAACTGACACTGACAGGTCGAACGGTACTCCACTGCGGACATGAAAACAAGAAACGGATGGCAGACTTCTGCACAGGGCCAAGCCATACTGGGAAACTGTAACAGGAAAATAACAAATGGGACAATGCAACTTTGAGACGACTGCAGTACAGCTCTTTGTGAATTGGCTGTTGTCTGGTTCTGGATGCTCTGGAGGACAATTCTTGATGGACAGGTGAAGACTGACAGGGTTACACTGGGGTGAAGTGACTCCAATGACAGTTGAAGACTGATTCAGATGGTTGTCCAACACTGCAATGCTGGCACAAACAATACAAGACAGTTTTGACACTCAAAAATGTTCGTAGGCTGAATAATAATGCAGGAAAATGCAAACAAAGTCTCAATTCCTACTGTAGTGGTCAATAAATATATAGTCTCGATGTCCAGACCATAGTAAAAATACAGGCAATTTATTATACTGATTCAACCCTAGCTCCGATAAATCTGACTATAACGGGGTCCCTTAGCTGCATCGAGTTCTCCTGTCACTGTGGAACACTGCAGTGAAGAATAGGCTTTCTGGAAGGCTATACAAAAGATGTGTGACCAGGCCCCTTTAACACTGGAGGGCTTACGTGGCTAGCTAGGCTCCTATGATATCTGGGTGTAGCTTCTACTGCTGGGTCCCTATCACATCTTTGGGCCTAAATAGCTAGCCACGGGTCCTGGGCCTTGTGTTGCCGCTTTAAATATCAGTGTCCTTTCCCTTGAATGGGCCACTTTAAATACAGGTGGGCCTAAACTGGATTCGTAGATCTGAGCCTAATTTGCCCTATTTAGATCTGTGGGAACAGTGGGCCTAAGCGTGCCCTTACTTTATTACTATTGGGCCTTGTGCCCTAATTACCACAGAGCCTGGTGCCTTTAGTACCACTGGGCCTGGTGCCCTAATTACTACAGGGCCTGGTGCCCTTTGCTTCACTGGGCCTCGTGCCCTACTTACTACTGAGCCTGGTGCCCTTTGCTTCACTGGGACTGGTGCCCTACTTACTACTGGGCCTGGTGCCCTTCGCTTCACTGGGCCACGTGCCTTTTGTTACCATGGGCCTGGTGCCCTTTATTTAACTGGGCCTGGTGCCCTCTGTTACCACAGGCCTTGTGCCCTCCTTAAACTGGGCCTGGTGCCCTCCCTGAAATTGACATGGCGCCCCTTTTAACTATTAATGCAGCTTTACAGTAGCAGGGCCCCTTTAATTCTATTTGACTACTTAGAACTAAGCCCTTTTAAAATCTATTGAGCTGCTACTTTAAATCTTTAAGGCCTGACTGAGCCTGCTGTCACTGGTCTCTTTCCTGTGGCAGGGCCCCTTTAATTCTTTTGGTTCGTCTGAGCCTGTTGTCACTCAGCCTCCCTACCCCTCCTTGGACTCAACCCCCCTTCTGAATATTCAAAAGGCCTTTACTTGGCCTGGCTTGCTGGCTCCTCCCATGGTCGTCACTACCTTCCTACCCACTCCTGGATATTAAACAGGGGTCCTTTGACCCAATCCTCCTGCAGCACTTGACCACTCCTTTTGCGCCTACTGCGCACTTTTTATAATAAATAAAACTCAGTCCTGGTACTGTAAGGTGGCGGTCAGCACATTCGAACGTGGTGCCATTGACTCACCTCTCCTTTCGGGCTCTGAGGCAGATCGGGAGGCGGGAGGTTGTCTCTGGAAGTAGGAGGGGTTCAAGTGATGTGGTGGACATTTGGGGGGGCTTCTGGAAGGACGATGAGAAAACAGAAAAGCGGCCCTGGCTAGCCACCAATGGGAGACCAGAGAACTTAATAAGTAAAATAAGAAAACGGACTGAGCTCTTAGCCCAACGGCCACACCGGATGCCTTTATTCTTTTTGTGGTGCCCTGATGGCACCACCCACCATGCCGTACAGCTTCTGGGCAGTCTTCAGCAGCTGAAGAAGGAGCAGGCATGCAAGCAAGTCTGGAGGGATGGCTTCAACACCAGGTAAGCCCTTTTCTGGTTCCCCCAAACCTGTTGCATCCTCTCCCCTCCACAGCTACCAGGATCTCTCTCTAACTGACTTACTTTTTCAAAACTCAACATACTGATTCTGGAATGTTGTGCATGAGCAGCTCAGCACAACATTCTATCCAGAGCATTGTTTCTTGTGCTGCATATAAAATCTATTTTTTTACAAGTATTTAATGCACTGGGCACCTTGCTGAGTACATTGGAGAAACTGGGGACTACTGCTGGGGTAACTTCAACTTTGGCATATTACATTTTACTAGGAATTAATGCATGGTTAGGTGGTGGGAAACACTCGGCCTTCAGCCTTGTGCTCTCCCTCCCAACCATGCATTAATTCCTAGTAAATTCCTCCTTTCTTGGGCATTAATGCTTACTAATACTAGAGGACATCCACTACAAATTATTGGTAAAAAGTTTAATACACATAGGCGAAAGTATTTTTTCACTCCTAAAGTAGGAAACCCTTGGAATCAGTTACCAGAAGAAACAATTATTAGCAAAACAAAAGAGGAATTTAAAAGACATTTGGTTAACTTTATATTTGCAGGAGTCAGATTGAGGTACTATTCCATGTAAACTACAGGAGCATACATGGGCAAATTTGCTTTCTCGCTCCTTACCTTCCTTAGTATGTTCCTTAGTACTTTTCCAGACTGCTACAGAAACATAGAATTTGTCAGCAGAAAAGGATTGTTTGGCCCACCAAGTCAGCCCAGATGGTTCCTGCCTAGTCTGTCTCTGTAGACCCTAACTAGTCTCCAGTGAAACTCCCTTCTTCCTGTCGATTTACAAATATTCCCCATGTCTATCCAATGCATGCTTGAAGCACTCTACCGTTTCTGCCTCTGCTACTTCTGATGGCAGTCATAGAACAAAGAAACATAGAAAGTGACAGCAGACGGGAACCTCAAGATCCATCTAGTCTGCCCATGACACTACCCCCCAACCCTTAACTATTACTCAGTGTTATGATGCCTTTGTACCTATCCCAAGCATTCTTGAAAGCCCCAACCATCTTTGCCTGTACCACTCTTTGGGGAGGCTGTTCCATGTGTTGACCATCACTGAAACCTGGTGTAATGATAACCATGACTGGGAGATGGCCATACCTGGCTACAACATATTCAGAAGAGACAGAGCAGGCAGGAAGGGAGGAGGAGTGGCACTGTATGTGAAAAATGACATAAGGGCCACACAGATCCAGGAGGAACAAAATGGGGGAGAGATACTGTGGGTTAAGCTGGAAAGGAAAATGGGGCCAGCCATCTGCACAGGTGTGGTCTATAGACCACCAGCCCAGGAGGAAGAAACAGATAGGGAGCTGATGCTAGCCATCCAAAGGATGGCAGACAAGGTGAGGTAGTACTGGTTGGAGACTTCAATATACCAGACGGGACTGGAGCATCCCAGCAGCAGCATCAACTAGGAGCAGATTTATCCTGACTCCTTCAGGGTGCCTTCCTCAGCAACTGGTCATGGAACCAACTCGGCAGAAGGCAATACTGGACCTTGTGCTCACAAACAGGGACAGTGTGTGATGGGGTAACAGTGGGGGAGCACCTGGGTAACAGTGACCACCAGTCATTGTGGTTTGAAATCACAGAAAGAGCAGAACCAAACCACACAAAACACGTATCCTGATTTTAGGGGCAGACTTTGGGAAAATGGGGAGATACTTGAAAGAGGCATTAAGGGGAATGGGACAGGAATCAGGGTTGAGGAACAGTGGGCAGTATTTAAAATGGGATTATAAGAACAACAGAATTATGCATTAAGCAGGTTAGCAAGAGGAAAAGGAAGAGGAGACCATTATGGTTTTCCAAAGAGGTAGCAAAGAAAGTGAAAGCCAAAAGATTGCATTCAGGCAATACAAAAGACACAGGCAGAAGGGATAGGGAGAAGTACCAGGAGAAACAAAGGGAGGCAGGGAAGTCAGTAAGGAAGCCAAAGCTCAGACAGAAGAACACATTGCAAAATCAGTGGGTAAAGGGACAAAACATTTTACAGGTACATAAGTGAAAAAAGAAAGACAAAGGGAGGGATAGTGAGACTGAAGGGGAGGATGGGAGTCGTGGAGGATGACAACAGTAAAGCTGACATATTGAACAGGTATTTCTGCTCAGTCTTTACTAAGGAAGAGGGGGGTAATGGGTCTGAAGGGAGTACAAGGGGTGAGAATGGTGCAGAAATGGACACAAGTCCCTTTACACGAGAAAGGGTCCTGAAGGAACTGGAAGTAATAAGAGCTGATAAAGTAATGGGCCAGATGGGGTGCACCCCAGGGTCCTTAAGAACTAAGAGAGGTGGTGCTGAACCTCTGGCTATCCTGTTCAGCCAATCACTGGAAACAGGGAGGTACCCAAAGACTGGAGGACAGCAGATGTAGTCCCCTTATACAAAAGTGGGAACAAAGAGGAAGCGGAGAACTACAGACCAGTCAGCCTCACCTCGGTAGTGGGAAAGATCATGGAAGCACTACTGAAGGAGAGATTGGTGGAACATCTGGTTGTCAATGGACTCAGGACCCAAGGCAGCATGGTTTCACCAGGGAGGTCATGTCAGACCAACCTCATTGAATTTTTTGACTGGGTGACTAGGAGGTGGATCAGGAGGGCAGGGACATGGCCTATCTGGACTTCAGCAAGGCCTTTGACACTGTGCCACATAGCAGACTATTACACAAACTGGGAATATGGGTGTGGGCAGGCAGTAGTGTGGTGGGTAGGTAACTGGCTGGGTGGCAGGACACAGAGGGTGGTGGTAAATGGCTGTCACTCCACAGAGGGAAGAGTGACCAGTGGGTACCACAGGAGCTGGACCGGTCCTATTCAACATCTTCATCAGTGACATTGCACAGGATCTAGAAGGCAGAATTTCACTGTTTGCTGATGACACAAAGCTCTGTAACAGAGTAGACACACCAGAGGGTGTAGACAGAATGAGAAGGGACCTGCAGAAACTTGAAGAATGGTCAAGGGTTTGGCAGTTGAAATTCAATGCAAAGAAGTGCAAGATAATGCATATGGGGCACAAAACCCAGGCACAATATATCAGTTGGGGTGAGGATATAGCATGCACCAAACAGGAAAGAGATCTTGGGTTGTCATCTCTGATGACCTCAAGGTACGGAAACAGTGTGACAAGGCATCAGGTAAAGCAAATAGATGCTGGGATGTATAGGCAGGGGCATCACCAGCAGGAAAAGGGAGGTCATAATTCACTATACAAGACACTAGTGAGGCCCCACCTGGAGTACAGTGTACAGTTCTGAGACCATACCTACGTAAGGACATAGACAGGGTAGAGAAGGTTCAGAGGAGGGCAACAAAGATGGTGCATGGATTGCATCACAAGTCCTATGAAGACAGGTTGAAGGAACTGAACATGTACTCCCTGGAGGAGAGGAGGAGAGAGGATATGATAGAGACAATAAGTATCTACAGGAGGAACAGGTGCAGAAAACACTATTTTAAGCGAAAAAGATGTTTCAGGACTAGAGGCATGGGATGAAGTTGAGGGAGGACGATTCAGAGGAAACATGAGAAAGAATTCTTCACAGAACGGGTGGTGGACAAGTGAACACCTGCCAGAGGAAGTGGTGGGGGCTGAAACAATCACGGGATTTAAGAATGCATGGGATAGACATAAAGGAATTCTAGAGGTCAGGGGTAAGGGGAAATAGACTTCTAGGAAAACAAACTGAACTTACAAGCTCAAATGGGCAGACTAGGTGGGCCATAGGCCCTTATCTGCCGACACTGTCTATGTATCTATGTATCCTCTCAGTGAAAAAGAACTTACGAGTCTTGCTCCAGAACGTGCCCCCCCCCCAGATTCATATCACGACCCCTAGTTCTCATATAACTCTTCACCTGAAAGAGGTCTTAGACCTTTACCGTATTTAGTCCCTTCATGTATTTGAAGGTTTCAACCATGTCTCCCCTCTCCCTCTGTTGTTCCGAGGAATACTCTGACTTCTAAGTGTCTACTACTCTTCCAATGAAATACTGTAGTACTTCCTCTTGGCCAGATAATAACTAGATTAATTTACACTAGTAAATGCATTTTTACAAATAACTATGGGGTCTCATCCTGCTCAAATGCAAATACTGTGGGCACTGTACACTGCGCGGTGTGACAGGATCACAAACTACAACTGCTGCATAGCAAGGTAATTGCAAACATCTAACTATGCTTAAGTTTATTTCCAACATAGAAACATGGAAACAGAAAGTGTTAGCAGAAGAGATCATAAGATCCATCTAGTCTGTCCATGACCCTACCCCCCTCCCATAACTGTTACATAGTGTTTTGATGCCTTTATAATTATCCCAAGCATTCTTGAAAGCCCTAACCATTTTTGCATCCACCACTCCTTGGGGGAGGCTGTTCCATGTGTCGACCACCCTCTCCGAGAAAAAGAACTTACGTGTATTGCTCCTGAACTTGCCCCCCATTTCATTTCATGACCTCCAGTTCTTGTATAACTCTTGACCTGAAATAGTTCCTGAACCTGTACCTATTTATTCCTGCCAGGCATTTGAAGGTTTCAGTCATGTCTCCCCTATCACTCCATTCTAAGGAATACATGTTGAGATCCTTCAACCTTTCCTCATATGATTTCAGATGCAGTTCTTGTATCATCTTTGTAGCTCTCCTTTGCACCATTTCTAGTCTATCTATATCATTTCTAAGGTGTGGTTGCCAGAACTGTATGCAGTATTCCAGGTGCAATCTTACCAGTGATCTATAGAGTGGCACCACGACTTCCCTTTTTCTGCTGGTAATTCCCCTTCCTATGCATCCCAGCATACCACTTGCCTTTAATGCAGCCTTTTTGCACTGCTTGGTCTTTTTTAGGTCATCCGTTATAAACACCCCCAGATCTCTCTCTTGCTTTGTGGCCTCTAGTCTCATGCCCCCATGTGGTATTCTTCTCAAGGGTTGCCCTTCCCTAGGTGCATGACCCTGCACTTCTTTGTGTTGAATTTTAGCTGCCATGTTTTTGACCACAACTCCAAATTTCTGAGATCAGCCTTCATCTTATCCACCCCACCTGGAATGTCGACCCTATTGCATATCTTTGTGTCATCAGCCAACAGGATCACCTTGCCCTCCAAGCCTTCAGATATGTCCCTAATGAAGACATTGTAGAGGATGGGACCCAACACCGACTCCTGACGCACACCACTAGCCACTTCTCTTTCTTCTGATAAGGAGCCATTTACCAGTACCTTCTGGGTCCTCCCACTCAGCCAGCTCCTTACCCAATTTACCACTTTCTGACCAACTCCCATGTTGGCAAGCTTGTTTATTTATTTATTAGCTTTTGATGACCAGGTAAGTGCACTAGGCAAAGAAGCCTGCCTATTTTCAGGCATGACCCGGGAGAGTACAGTAACAGTAATAAAGCAAAAACATCAATGACAACAATGAGGTAATAGAAAGGCACAGAATGCTAACAGAATGCTCTACTCAAATGGCAGTAACACAGTGCAAGAATAAACATCAAGCATACTTCAGATTAGCATAGACATACACATTCTTGCAGTAACTATACAGTTTACCAGGTCGCTTGTCCAAGGTAGTAATACAGGAGCCAAGTAGACTCACATACAATAGTGGAAAAGCAGAAAATGAGCAGGAGAGCAGCTAGACAACAGGCCACAGACCCCCTAAGTGCAGTCATAGTAGCCAGGGGCATTAAGGTGGGAAAAAGAGCATGCTTGAAAGCTAGATGAGATGAGGAGTTCTTCACATGGGCGGGGAGTGAGTTCCAGAAATGCGGAGCAAAATAGGAGAAAGCCTGCTTGCCCATTTTAGTGGAGCAGGGCTGAACAGCAAGCATGGGGAAGGTGGAGAACCTGAGGGCAGGGGAGTGAGAGAAATGGGTTAGCATGGCACTGAGAGCTGCAGGGCGAGGCATTTTGGTTAAAGAGTCAATGAAACAACCAAGTGCATTTTTTTTTTGCACCGCTGTCCACCATAATTGTAATCTTATGAAGTGTACTGTTTTGTATTAATGCCCAGGACCACCTTGAAAATGAGCTTGCTCAATGGTGTTTATGCCTGGTTAAATAAAGTGATTGATTGATTGATTGATCTGACCTAAGGGAATTAGGAGGCAACCAATTCAAGGCAGAGTAAAGTCGGCAGTGGTGTGTCAGACGTGGAGCAGATAAGGAAAATCTGCAGATATTATTGTACGTGATGTCTCATTTATGGAGAACAACAGTGTTGGCATGGGAGAGGACAGGGAGAGCATATAGCAGTTGCAGAACAACACACCTCTCACAACAGAAATCCTAGTGGCCGGAGTAAGTGAGTGGCAAAGTCTGTAGGCTGCACTAATCTTAGAGTTGACTTGGCGACAGACCTCATTGACATGTGCTGCAAAATCCAGGGACGGGTCAAGCCTCACCCCCAGGTATTTGAAAGACAGAGTGTTAGAGACTGGGGACCCATCACAATCCTGGACCGTAAGCTTAAGGGCCAAGGTCGATACCCATCTAAGGGACCCAAAAAGCATGGCCTGGGTCTTAGATAGGTTCAAGATTTGGTAGTTGAAGGAAAACCAGGATTGGAGGCATTGAAAGGCAGGGGATAATTGTTGGCTAAGGTTGGTTATGGACTTACACGCAGAGTAAAGTACCAGGTCATCAGCATACATGATAGTATTACAGAATGTGGGAGGTTCGGGGATATCATTAATAAACAGAGAGAAGAGTAGGGGTCCAAGAATAGAGCCCTGAGGGATGCTTGACATGATAGGGGCAGGTGCTGAGAGAACCCTACAAAAGGAAATGGTCTGAGAGCAATTTTCAAGATAGCTAGAAAATCAGGATAGGGTAGAGTCGGAGGCTCCAAGTGAATGTAGTTTGTCCAGTAGTAGAGGATGAGGTACCATGTCAAAAGTTTTAGAGATATCGATGAACATGGCCCCAGTGAGTAGGCCTTTGTCCATATTGCATTTTACATCACTGGTGAAGTGGATAAGAGTAGTAGTAGTGCTGTGACAAACCCTAAAGCCATGTTGTAAAGGGGACTGTAGGTTAGAGTGGAGTAGGTACTGAGAGACCTGCCGATGCACAGCTTTCTCCAGCAGCTTGCTGAGTGCAGGCACGAGTGAAATGGGACGACAGTTTGACAGGAGTTTGGCATCCCCCTTTCTTAAACACTGGTATAGTTCTGGTGGATTTCCAGGCCGTAGGGTCAGAGGTTGTGCAAATAGATAGATTAAAAAGCCGGGTAACTGGTGCAGCAAGATGAGAGGTGAACTGAGGATTCTTGGATCAATATTATCAGGACCTGCACTGCCATGAGCAGGAACAGTCCTTAGCAACTTAAGGACTTCCTGGCGCATAACCGGGGCCAGCACCAGAGTGGTGGGGCAGACATAGCAGGCATCTGTGAAGTATGGAGTCGAAGGTTTTGCTGACATCCCAATATACCATGTCCACAACACCACCTTGATCTACAATTTTGGTTACCCAGTTGAAGAAATCGATTAGATTTGTCTGGCATGATCTTCACATGATGAAACTGTGCTGTTTTGGGTTCAAATTACCGCTCTTCTCTAGACAGGTTAGAATTCTTTCCTTGAGTGGGACTTCCATTGTTTTCCCCACAATCAAGGTGAGGATAACTGGGCAATAGTTGCCTACAATTTCCTTACTCCCATTCTTATGGAGAGGGATAACATTGGCCCTTCTCCAGTCCCTCAGAACCTCACCAAGTTCAAGTGATAGGTTGAATAGTTTAGCCAGGGGTGCCACAAGCTCCTCTCTTACCTCCCTAAGAATCCTAGGGTGAATATCATCCGTGTCCATGGCCTTGTTTACCTTAGGTTTCCCCAATTCTTCAAGGACTTTTCCCTTGTGAATGGTCTTGAATTGACTTCACAACTGATGGGACTTCCTCCACTCAAGGTGGGACTGCAACTGTTCTCTTTCTTGATATAAACAGAGCAGAAGTATCTGTTGAGGATCTCCAGTTTGTCCTTGTCATCCTCCACGTGTCCCCCTTCATCCCTAGTGAGTCTGACTATATCCCCACTTATCTTCCTCTTTTCTCTGATATATCTAAAGAAGGTCTTGTACCCCTCCTTTTGACCCCCTCAGCTATCTTCTCTTCTGTTGATGCCTTTGCCGCCCTAATTGTCTTGCTTACCTCCCACAGTTTCTCCTTGTACTGTATGTGTCCTGTCTTTGTTGCATCTAGTTTCTGTGTATCTCCTGAAAACAATCCTATTTTCCCTGACCCTGTGGGCCACCTTCCTAGAAAACTAGAGCAGTTTTCTTCTCTTCTTTGCTTTACTTACTAGATTATTTTTAAGACACTCCTTCATTTTAGCAAAATCTGTTCTTCTAAAGTCTAGTACTTCAGTTTGTGAGTGTTTAGTTTCCACTGATGTATTTACTTGGAACCTGGAACCACAACACGCGGTGGTAGCTGGACCCCAGGTGGCTCTCAACATCTACTGCTGAGATAGTTTCACCATTGGTACCAGGTCAAGGACAGCTGCCCCTCCTTGGGTCTCTCATAAGTTGCCTTAGTCCAAATCCCCTCAGAGCTTCTAGGAGGTCTTTGCTTCCTGTTGATGCTGCTGTGTAGATACCCCAATTTATGTCTGGCAAATTGAAGTCACCCACCACTATCACCTCCCCCTTGTCAATCATCTTGTGTTTGGTTTAGATTTTCCCTTTGTCACCCTCCGAGCCCTGTACCGGGGGTTTGTAAATTACTCCTATTCGAGTCACTGCACTATATCCAGTCTCAAGTGTAACCCAAAGTGCTTCTGATTCAGTCTGAGCATTTTGGATCATTGTAGCTTTTATTTTCTCCCTCACATACATTGCCACCCCCCACCTTTTCTCCCTTTCCTGTTCCTCTGGAAGAGGCTGAAACCCAGGACTGTTGTTTCCCAGTCATGGTTATCATTGTACCAGGTTTCAGTGATGGCAACCCAGTCTAGATCTGCCTCTGTGATAATTGCAGTAAGGTCAGCTACCTTGTTTGCGAGACTCCGTGCGTTGGTATACATGGCTTTCCAAGCCCGACTTACCCCGTTTTTAGCATCATGTCTTTCATTTGAACCCTTTTTACAGTACCTTTTGATCCCTCGCATAATAGATGGTCCTTCTATTTTGCATTATTATCACAGATAAGTCTGTGTTTTGGAAAGAGGCAACAGGTGCATGTGGTGCTGCTGCCCTCACTCCAGCATCTGAATTAAACATCCCATGAAGATGTCAAACTTCTGTCCTAGCTCTCTTACATCTTCTTTAGTTAGGTGCAGTCCATCGTGCCTGAAGAGACCCCAGTCCCAGAAATCCTTCCAGTTTCTGATAAAAAGGTGGCCCCTCTCCAGGCACCATCCCTGAAGCCGTGCATTTAGCTCCTCTCTCATTTTTGCAGATTCTTTGCATACCACCTCCTCTCTCCCATACTGACAGGACCTCCGAGAAGGCTAGGACAGGTGAGTGGGGGGCCAATTTGTCACCTAAGGTGCTTTTTGGTTTCCTCTACCATTTGACCTACAAGATCATTTGTTCTTACATGGACAAAAATGCTTGTGCACTCTCTTTCCTTGAATAGTATCCTTTCAATACAGTCAGTATCTCTTTTAACGGAAGCTCCAGGTAGGCACCTGACCACTACATTTGCACCAGTGTCCTGCCTTAGTTGGGATTCCACTCCTCCGATCATGGAATCCCCTATAATGAGTACTTTCCTGTTACTCCTGGTATCTGGCACCTTAGTTTCACCACCCTTGCCCTTTCCTTTTGGGTGATACAACTGGTGATTTCCTGGTCCTGTATTGCTATCCTTGTCTGTCACAGTGGCTAAAAGTGTGAATCTTTTTGCCATTTGTATGGGTGCCCACTGAGTTGGGGACTGCTGTTGGAACCTGCATGTCTTGCCTCTACCCCTCATTACCACCTTCCAATCCCCTGAATTAGGCTTTCTCTTTGGGAGCGAGGTGATTCCTTGTCAGAAGTGATGCGGCAAAGGACAGCCTAAGGGCTTGTTGCTCCATAGTAAGTTTTGAAGGTGGAGGATGTGAGCCCATGCCTCCCTGAGCTGAGCTTTTAATACTCCTATGCTCCAACATGTGGGGCAGTGCCCAAGTCCCTATGTGCTTGCCCTCTGAAAGGCTTCTCTGCACCAGTGGCAGTTGATTATGTCCATATTCCTCAAAGACGTAAAATGTGGACAAAACCATATTTCTTTTTTTTGCTTTTGTCATGATGCTATATTACTTTAGAGACCACATTAAAGTCTGTTGCAACAGCACCTTGTCTTTATCCTTTCTTTCTTCCTGTGTTGTTTATCCCCCTTGTTAGGTAGGCTGCAAGAGGAGGTTCTGTGCTATCTCTGACTTCTCTATTTCAGGTCTCTAATAGTAAAAACATATGGTGTCATGAAACAGCTCTAACTTATTAGTCAGTAGGTGTTTTTGTGAGACAATATGTGCTAAATGTCAGAATATAGTTAGGTATCCCACGATGAACTTTCCGCCCTGTTTATTTTTCAACGTATGCAGTCACGATTTGGAGTATTTGTGCAGTGATAGAATAGTTGATGCAAATGTACACAAAGAAATGAAAGAAGATAATTTGGAAATGTCCACTGTAATGCTTAGCGCATAGTTCTACTGCTAATTCATCTCCCAGTAATTATGTGCACTTTTGCATGAATACTAATACGAGATACCACATGTTAGTATTATGTTCTTCCCCTTCTTTCTGCACCTGCATTTTTTCAATTTTAATGTCAGGTTTACTGTCAGCAGGTGCATTGGTTGCTGCAGAGCGCTGGGGTAATTTGAGTTGCAAGCTGGCGGGTGGGGAAACGCTCAACACTAGCGTTTCAGAACTATAGCTCACAAATGCTGTTTTAATTTAGGTACTCCTCTGGCGTCCCACTTGAATAAATTCAACATTTCAAGTATCTAGGGAGTAACCATGGATAGCTCACTATCATATGCCCAGTATGTTAAGAATGTTTCCAGGTCTGCCAGTATCAAGATAGGGTTACTCCATAGACATAAACACAATCTAACACCTGCAGCACTTATACTAGCTATCTATAGCACCATAGTATACATTGTTGACTATGGTCTTGTTATCTACAGCTCAGCTTCCACCACTACCCTCCACAGAATATAACTGACACTCAATAAAGCATGTCAACTTCTTACTGAAGCAGCACGTCTTGCTCACATATGTGAACTGTATGCGTAAACAGGTTGGCTTCAGCTAAATGGGAGGATTCACTATCAAACCTGCTTGCTAACTAAAAAGGCACTTCTTGGGCTCCTGCCTCCTGGTGTTACAAACTTATTCAACCCCTCTTGCAGCTCCCAGCACATGCATAGCTCAGTCAATCAACTCTTCTCTGTCCCAAGATGCGGACTACACAAGGGCAACAATTGTTTGCATATAGAGCACCACTATGGTTTAATGTGTTGCCCAGAGATATCTCTTCCTTACCAAAATTTGGACCATTTAAAGGCACTCTTCATCAGCATTTTACAGCTAACAGTTCCTGTGACTGCTTCAACTGACGTGGCACTACCTCAGTAGTATTGACACATCCTTGTGTACCTACTTCTCCCCCCTTCTCTGCGAATGACCACTTTGACCCTAACAGCTCTGCCTTATTTCCTGCCTCCTTCCCTGATCCTTCTTTCACCTCACCCTCCACCTTCTTTCCACTGTTTATCTTCACTTACCTGAACTTTTGTTCACCCAAATCTAACTATACCTATTTGACAAAGTACCTTGGGCTGCCTCCTTTTATTAAGTTATTTTTGATTTCCTACCAATTCATAGTTTTAATTTTAGTTGCAATATTAATGTCATATTGTCATTTCAAATACTTTCTTGTCAATATTTTATGTAATGCCATCCGTTGTATGTCTGTCACCCTTCACACTGACATGGAACCTTCGTAAAAGGGCTGTTATGTGCTCAAAGATATTGTAATGTCAAAATGAATAAATAAATAAATAAAACATACAGCAATGGAAAAGAGTTGGGAGGCAATATTCCAAAAAGGGGTATTTTTGCCTGTAAACCCCTATTTCCTTTCTTGCTTGTTGAATTCTGTTATACAAATATTATTCTGTTTTGTACCTGGCTGGTCTTCCGATGGCATTCTTCCCCATTCTGTGTACCTATGCCTATAGAACCAGACAGCCTTAGTTACAATATTGTTATACCACAGGTATCAGGTGGGCAGAGCATAACATTCAGAACACAGCCAACATACTTTAAAAAGAGTCCATTTTTTTATTCTGATGCTTAGTGTATGAAGTGTATTAATGAATGTTGTGCTGTACCCTTATGAAAGTCATATATTTGTTGATTTCAGATGAAATAAAAATAAACTTTCTTAAGGGGGCAGAGTCTTCTTAGTCACCTGTCTTTTGCAGATATATAAGACTCTCCTTCCCCAGTCTAAGGCAGAATGCTGAAGAGCTCAGTGGGGTACTGACCCTGAGAACTCACTAGCCTGCTTCTAGTGAGGTGGTTCTGAATGTAAATGTTAATTGCCTTCTATCTATTTTCTTATGTTGCTTTGTCGACAGTATGCCTATTATTTGTTTTGGAGAAGTAAATCCAAATTTGATTTGCATTTCATACTGGTGTTGGTGTCCATCCTGTTCCCACTTCCTCACAGCTTTGTTTAGTTAAGTACCACTCAGCTCAGTCAGATAAAAATTAGAGACACCTGATGGATCTTTGATGACAGTACAGCTTCCTATCCAAGTAGGAGGGTGTGTAGCACAATCACTCCTGTGTGTTGGCTGCTGTCAATCAATCCCTCTTGATCCCTCTATTTGTTGTCTAAGTCAAGATGCACTCAGTCCCCCATTCTCTATTGGCTCCTGTTGACAGTTGTAGCAACCAATGGCATCGTGAGGAGGGAGGGAGGGAGGGCTTGATAGGAGTTTCCTCTTCCTGGCAGGAAGTTCTAGCTGTTAATGATAATAAATTTAACAAAGCAACAGGGTAAGAGAGTAGAGGGGTGGGTGGGTGGAAAGTGAAATACTGTGCTGTGCTCTTCTCCCACTCTGGTGTCAGCTACTTAGGCAATCTATCTGTAGCCCTGTGTAGAACTGTAGCTGATAGCCAATCTGGGTGATAAAGAAAGAAAGAAATGAAATGAAATAGTTTCTCCCACAGTGGTGTCTTCCCGGACAAAAGGGAAGTTGCTTTATCAGGTTTGTTTTGCAACAATCAGAGTGGAACATAAATCATGGTACCTCACAGTACTCCAGATGAAGACATACTGACATAGTGAGAAATCATGGCTGATTGCTCCAGGCTGACACCATAATGAGATGGCCATCAGTAAAACATGAAAGTGCCAAAACTGAGGTGCTCTTGTTGCGCATGCATGTACAATAAAGGATGTAAGGGCAGGGAGGCAGCAACAGGGAGACCATGGGAGGAGTGACAGTCTGCTGTGGGTGGGTAGTGTGGAGTTGGCAGATGCCCCGATTATAGGAAAGGGAATGGATTCTGGGTGGCGGCAGTGCAAGGTGGTGTTGAGCCAGCACTCCCCCCTGCCACACATACACACACACACACACACACATACACACCAAGAATCCTTCCAACCTGGCAGGCTGGCTCAGTCAGGGCCTGGCCAAAAAAAAAAGTATTTAAGCACTTGCATATAAGCTAGTTTTTTAGCTGATAGGGCCCTCGCAAAACATGGGGCCCTATGCACATGTGTACTTTGTGTAACGGTAAATCCGGCCCTGGGTAGAATTACTATGAAGCCCTCTTCATTTAGTGTGTCAGACTATTAGGAATTAAGCTGCAGAGAACTGAGGTGCAGCATTTTCAGCTCCAGATCAGATTTGTCTAGGAGAATTTGGAATGTGGTGCTTCTTTGCAGGATTCCCTGAAAACCTTTTTAGAGCCCTTGAGATTGTTCAGCCAGGTCAGCCCAGTGGTGTGGAGGGCTCCTTATCTGCCACCACATTGGGTTCAGAAATGGACTCGGGTCACTGAGAGTCCGCTAGGTGAGGGAGGACTGATCATTCTAAGGACTGCCATCCGCCCTCAGGGAGGGGGACACTGGTGTTCTGCTACATGACTGCCATCTGGTGGAAGGCAGACTAATGTGAACGTTGTTGCGGGGGACACTGTAGACATACCACATCATTGTACGGTGACATCCCAGGGAGAAAGACATTTGGAGAAAAAAACCCACACTGCTTGACTTCCCCCATAGGCCCAGCATGACACCAGAAGGCAGGCCACCCATAGTGGTGGATAACCAGTGAGACCATCTGATGAGTCCATGATGGGGCTGAGGGGGAGCTGCCAGACCAAGGGCCAAGGCGCAGAAAGCATTGATGATGAAAAAAATTGTCCAGTCAGGAATCCTTTGACATTTGGGTTACATCCTGTTATACCAATGGTAAGGAAAGTGCAACCAGGGATGTCTTCAGTACTGGAGCCTGCTAACCAAATGAAATCACCTTTTGGAAGGTAGTTAAAAAATTCCACCTGTCCTGATCATAGCATGGGGTCATAAAAAGAATATGTCGAATATTTGGGGTGAAAATGTCAAAAAACAACTAAGTCATTAAGAAGCAGTGAATTTATAAAGATGTTCTTTATTCTGTTCACCATTTTTTTCAGCTCTTGGGCGCCTAAGTTCAAACAGTTATCACAGCACTAACCAGGTTAATGCTGTGCTAACCATGAATAATGGCAGCTGATGGGGTGGTGGCTATATTCAAAGGCCCTTTGAGAACCGTGATGACCTGACAGCATGACTGCACAGAATATACTGCTGTGCCTATGCAGATGAGGTCTGGGGGAGTACTGTATTCATGATTGCTCACTGACAGCCAGCCAACAACTGCCAGAGGTGGTGACTGGAGGGTCATTGGGTCATCATCATTACAATTGTCAGATTCTCTTACTGGGGGGAGGGACAAGATCCTGTTTGTATGTAAATGTCCTTTCCATTGAAGCTGCCACGCTATACCATCTGACTGTCTGCTGCTGCTACTGCAGTTCCCCTTGGCACTTTTCCATTCATCAGTTGCCATTTTTTCAGCTCTGCTGTGCCCCAGGTGACTTAAGGCCTCCTGGCCTCCAGGAACATCAGCAATTTACAACTTGCACTAAGTCCCAGTAAGCGTGGGGGCTACCGGGCGGGAGAAGGTGGTCCAGGTGCATCGAGAGGGATGGAGACTGCAGGGTTTAAAGCGCAGCCATGCTAGTGGCTGCCTACGGAGCAGCTGCATGCGTGAGTGGCTCACAAAGGAGTGGCAGAGTCTCTGGCAAGAGTAAATGGTGGGAAGCTGCAGGGAGGCTGCTAACAAAATTCATTGTTGTTGATTGAAACTGAAAGGATATGACTGTTGTAACAGTTCCATTGCAGGATGTCTTATTATGTTATTACCCGAAATTGTGAATCCAGTCACAACATCTAAACTAAGGACAGCTACAAGTTCAAACTTTTTTTTTGCAAAACAAGTGACTATTGCAATATTTAAATGACTTTAGTCTGCAAGGTGTTTACTATATAGTGTTCTTTACCTAATCGTTTAGTACACTATGTGGTATTTAGCCTGTTTTTATCTGGTAATTTTTAATTTTGTAACATGGAGGGGGGGTTTTTATGTATGTTTGCTTTACAGCTTATTAGGGCTAGTATTGTTGGACCACGGTTTAATGTGTATTATAAAAGATGTAGGCAGATATTATGACCATGCTCAATTATTTATGGACTTCTTCCACTCTAATGTTTTAATTGTCTCCACTTACCAGATTTCTTTACCTATGAAGTGCTTGGCTAGTTTCAAAAAAGGGGCTGTATAAGGCATTGGCATTTATGTTCAGTCAGCCATAAACACCAAAACTGCCTTAGCTCTCTTTGTTTCTATTACCTCTGGTCTGTGTTGCTTTTAGCTGGTGATGTGGAGACAAATCCTGGACCCCCCGCTCCAGACAAATTATTAAATGACTGCTATTGGCAGACGAGTGGTCTTAGAATTGCCCATTTTTATGTTAGAAGCTTTTTGTCAATGAAGTCAGAGATCGAGGCCTTGGTAGTTAATTATGATCCAGATATTTCAAGTTTAGCTGAATCCTGGTTAAAACCCTCCATAGCTGACCATTTAGTAGTACTTGAAGGTTATAAGCACTTTTGCAACGATGGGGTGGGAGAAAGAACGGTGGTGGTAGTTTACTGTTTTGTAAGTCTGAGCTTGATTTAATTGAAATAAGATCTGTTTATAAACCTACCACCAACTGTGAATGGCTACTGTTGGAATTGAAACAGGGTAGTTGTAAACTGAAATATTGTATAGTTTACAACCCCCCTAAAACTGGTAGAAAGGGTTTGAGGATATTTAACATTTAGTTTCTTCTATAAAATCTGGGAGTGACTTTTTGGTTACGGGAGATTTTAACATACATTGGGACCCACAAAAAGACCTGACTACTGAGACTTCATTAACTAATTTAATACTAATTTAGTACTGGGTCCAGTCCTTTTTAATGTCTTTATAAGTGACGTTGCAGAGGGACTGGAAGGAAAAGCATGTCTCTTTGCAGATGACACAAAGATCTGCCACAGGGTTGATACACAAGGTGGAGTGGAAAGGATGAGAAGGAACTTGGCAAGGTTGGAGGAATGGTCAAATGTATGGCAGCTTAGATTCTACGCAAAGAAGTACAAATGCACCTTAGAAACAAAAACCCAAGGGAAGAGTACACAATGAGGGGTGAGGTACTGACAAAAACAAAAATGGAAAGAGATCTGGGGTAGTTATATCAGATGACCTAAAGGTGAGCAAGCAATGTGAGAAGGCAGTAAGGAGGGCTGGGGGGATACTGGGATGCATAGGGAGAGGCATCACTAATAGAAAACAAGAATTTGTTATCCCTCTGTACAGACAGTTGGTGAGACCCCATTTGGAGTACTGCATGCAGTTCTGGAGACCCCATCTCCGCAGAGACAGAGACTGGGTGGAGGCTGTCCAGAGGAGGGCAACCAAAATGGTGCAGGGTATGCACCAGAAGACATATGAAGTGAGACTAAGGGAGCTTAATATGTATATCCTCGAGAAAAGGAGGGAGAGGGAGAACATGATAGAAACTTTCAAGTATCTCAAGGGAATCAACAAAGTCCAAAAGGGTAGCATCTTTCAGAAAAAGAGATGTGCAAGAACAAGGGGGCACAATTTGAAGTTAATGGGGGGACAGCTCAGAGGTAATGTGAGGAATTATTTTTTCATGGAGAGGGTTGTGGTTGCATGGAACAGCCTTCCTGAGGAGGTCATGGAGTCAAAACAGTGGGGAATTCAAGAATGCATAGGGCAGACATAAGGCAATTTTAGTGGGGGGTAGGAGGAAGTAGGCTGTTGGTTAACTAGGATCTGCAGCTTATCCATTAGGTAGGGAAATGGGCAGACTAGGTGGGCCAAGCAGTCTTTATCTGCCATCAAATTCTATGTTTCTATGTTTAATGCTGGTCTATGTCAGCTTGTACATACTATACCTTCACACGTAGGAATATGGGGAGACTTAACCATACTATTCTTGATTGGGTACTTACAAGTAATTTAGCTAATGTTAAAAGTGCTGGTGTATTTCCAGATGTGATACGTGACCACTTGGCCACTTATTGCATTTGGAAGTGCAAAAGGATTAAACCAACCCCTAGATTTATCTCTTACCAGAAATTTACAAATGCTATAAGTGAAGGATTGTTTACAGACATATAACAGGTTGATTGGACGTACTTTACTTAAATGCAATTCCAGATGTAGATATACCTACCAAGTGCCACAGCGTGGAGGGATGGGAGGAAGATCCTGGGAATTGCTGGGGAGGCAAGACAGGAGGGTGAGCTGGATGTCATTATCCACCTTGGTACTAATGACCTGGCAAATGGGGAGCCTAAGGAAGTTCAGGAAGAGTTTAAGAAATTGGGGAGGGGTCTCGAGCAAGTGGCTACATCTGTTACCTTCTCGGAAGTACTACCTGTGAGAGGCATGGGAGAGCGTGGGGATGCATGCACCAGGAACTTTAACACATGGTTGAAGAACTGGTGCTGCGAGGAAGGGTTTGGATTCATTGGTGACTGGGGACCCACCTGTAGGGATGGGGACTTGTTCAAGCCTGACGGCCTGCATCCATCCTGGAGGGGAATCCAAGTACTCAATGATACGTTTAAAAGCTACATGGACAAGCATTTAAACTAGCCAAGGGGGTGGCAGGCCAGCAAGTAGGGTACCTCATTGCCCACCCCCTACAGCTAGCAGTGGATCCAGTGAACAGGAGGAGGGGATATCTCTACAAAGCAGTGTACGAAAGATGGAGATAAGCACCCAAGGGGTGGATAGGCAGAAATGGGCAACATTCAAGAAGGGCAGACAGCAGGGAGAACCAGGGATAAAGGACAACTAGGGAGGGGGGCTGGAGTAGAACAGCTAAACAGTCCAGAGAGTTCAGATCATGGAAAGTCATGTGTGCCAATGCCAGGATCCTTAGCAACAAGATGGAGGCTCTGGAGGCTGCCATGGTACAGTCTGACCCGGACATTGTGGCCATCACAGAAACCTGATGTAATGATAACCATGACTGTGAGATGGCCATACCCAGCTACAACATATTCGGAAAAGACAGGGCAGGCAGGAAGGGAGGAGGAGTGGCACTTTATGTGAAAGATGGCATAAAGGCCACAGAGATCCAGGAGGAACAACATGGGGGAGAGATACTGTGGGTTAAGCTGGAAAGGAAAATGGGGTCAGCCATTCGCACAGGGGTGGTCTACAGAACACCAGCCCAGGAGGAAGAAACAGATAGGGAGCTGATGCTAGCCATCCAAAGGATGGAAGACAAAGGGGGAGTGGTGCTGGTCGGAGACTTCAATATTCCAGATGTGGACTGGAGCCTCGCAGCAGCAGCATCAACCAGGAGCAGATTTATCCTGGACTTCCTTCAAGGTGCCTTCCTTAAGCAACTGGTCATGGAACCAACTTGGCAGAAGGCAATACTGGACCTCATGCTCACAAACAGGGACAGTATGATGGGGTGACAGTGGGGGAGCACCTGGGGAACAGTGACCACCGATCACTGTGGTTTGAAATCACAGAAAGAACAGAACCAAACCATACAAAAACACATATCCTGGATTTTAGGAGAGCAGACTTTGGGAAAATGGTGACATGCTTGAAAGAGGCACTAATGGGAATGGGGAGGGAATCAGGGGTGGACGAACAGTGGGTAATATTTAAAACAGGGATTACAAGAGCAACAGAATTATGCATTAAGCTGGTTAGCAAGGGGAAAAGGAAGAGGAAGCCATTATGGTTTTCCATGGAGGTAGCGGAGAAAGTGAAAGCCAAAAAGACCACAATCTGGCAATACAAAAGGACACAGGCAGAAGGGGATGGGGAGAAGTACCAGGAGAAGCAAAGGGAGGCAGGGAGGTCAGTAAGAGAAGCCAAAGTTCAGGCAGAAGAGCACATCACAAAATCAGTGGGTAAAGGAGACAAAACCTTTTACAGGTACATAAGTAAAAAAAGAAGGGCAAAGGGAGGAATAGTGAGACTGGCGCCGCATGGAGGATGACAACAGTAAAGCTGACATACTGAACAGATATTTCTGCTCAGTTTTTACTGAGGAAGAGGAAGGTAATGGGCCTGAAGTGAGTACAAGGGTTGGGAACGGTGCAGAAATGGACACAAGTCCCTTTACATGGGAAAGGGTCCTAAAGGAACTGGAAGGAATAAGAGTTGATAAAGCAATGGGGCCAGATGGGGTGCACCCCAGGGTGCTAAAGGAACTAAGAGAGGTGGTGGCTGAACATCTGGCAGTCATGTTTAGCTGATCACTGGAAACAGGGAGGTACCCAAAGACTGGAGGACAGCAGATGTCCCCTTATACAAAAGCAGGAACAAAGAGGAAGCAGAGAAGAACAAATTACTCACCTGTAGTAATCTTGTTTCTTCCAAAGAGATGGATATTATTACTCTTGCAGTACTCCCTTAAGCAAGCACTGCCCCAGAGAGAATAGAATGCCATGCTAATCATGGAATGTTTAGCTTGTGCATCTATTTTCAAACTGCCCAATGTCAACTGCCTACATTCTACCTCAGATTTCTTAGAAGCCTACAAAGAGGCCATAACAACATGTGAATCACTATTTGAATAATTATAAAAAAATAATGCTCAACTGGACAAATAATAACATTAACCAAAGGACTAGTATAAACAAATGTCCCCTTTTTTTCTGAACTCAGATATGCCTTTAGAAAAAACCTACAAGATGAGACATTACTAGAAGGTGCCAACAGGTGGCATGCCACTCCAACTATACATCTTATCAGCTATGGACAGGATTTTTCTTGTTACTGATTCTGAAAGGGGAGGCAAGGGTAGGGAGCAATAATATTAGTGGATCCCTTTGGAAGAAACAAAATTACTACAGGTGAGTAATTCTTTCTCCCAGGAATCCACTAATGTTATTACTCTTACAGACTATGCAGCAGTACCTCAAGGAGGTGGACCAGAATCTATTTAGGAAAAAGACTCCGAAAGACTGCTGTGCCATATCTGGCATCACTTCTGGACTGGGTGTCCAGGATATAATGCTTAGTGAAGGTGTGGACCACTGACCTCCAGGTAGCTGCTTTACATATTTCCATTAGAGGTACCTCTCAGGCAGCTGCAATAGCAGCAGCTGTGCCCCTTGTAGAGTAAGCCCTAAGACCAGAGAGAGGAACCCTGCCTGCCTTTGAGTAGCACAACTGAATACACTGGACTATTCATTGAGAGTTAGTCCCCTTTGAAGCAGGAGTACCTTTACCTACTTCCCCATAGGTGAGGAACAGTTGTTGTCTGTCCTGCCTATGATCTTTGGTATGAGTCATGTAATGTAATAACTCAGTACTATTTTTACATCCAAGCTGTGCAATCTACAATCACCTGAGCTAGTGTGTTCAGTAAAGAAAACTGGCAAAGTTATAGACTGGTTCAAATGAAAGCCAGAAACCTCCTTGGAGAGGCTCTTCCTATTAGTTCTCAACACTACCTTGTCCCTGTGGAAAGAAACATACTCCTTTTCCACACAGAGGGCATGTAGCTCACTTATCCTTCTGGCAGAAGTTATTGCTACCAGAAAAACTACCTTCCAGGTAAGACATTTAAGCTCTGCAGATGCCATAGGCTTAAAGTGTGAAAGCATAAGCTGGGAAATGCAAATATTAAGGTCCCATGCTGGCACTGGTTCCCTGTGAGGGGGAAACAAATGAGAGAGCCCTTTAAAGGATCTTTTAAATATAGGGTTTGATGCCAGGGAGGTATCCTTTCTAGCTGAAAGGTATGCTGAAACTGAAGCCAGGTGTACCTTCTGAGTTGAGTGCTGCAACCCCAGGGAGTGCAGGTGAGACAAATAATCAAGAAGGGTTGGGATTCCAGCCTGGGCTGGGTCTATACCCTTCTCACTGCACCAAATGGAAAATCTTTTCAATTTTGAGGCAAAGGTTTTCTTGTCAGTAGACTTCCTGTAACCCTTAAGGACTTCTAAAACTGCTTCAGAGAATTGGCAATCTGCATATTCTAAGCCTTCAAGAGCCAGGCCTATTGTACCTCTGAGGGAGGTGAATCAGTTTGCTCATAGACATTGAGAGCAGCAGGAAGTACCAAGGCTGTCTTTGCCTAATCCAGGGCTACCAGAATCCACGAAGCTGGTTGTGACCTGAGCTTGATGAGCATCCTGAGTATCACAGAAAAAGGAGGAAAAGCATAGAGGTGCCTGCCTGTCCAGTCCAGAATCAGGGATCCATTGGAATGGTCCCCTTCACTGGGGCCCTGCAGCAATAAAGAGGTAAGTGGTGATTTTGGTGGGAAGCAAAAAGGTCTATTTCTGGGGTCCCCCACCTCCTGAATAGAGCATTCCCCACTTGCTTGTTCAATGCCCATTCATGATGGGCCTAGTTTATCCTGCTCAAGTCATCTGCCAAGGTGTTGTCCTTGCCTGGCAGATGATTTGACTGTAGAGAGGCATTTAGAGAGTAAGCGAGGCTCCATATCTGCATTGCCTCTGTACACAGAGGAGTGGACCTTGTCCCTCATTGTTTGTTGATGTAATACACTGTTGTGGTATTGTCTGTTCTGACTTGTATCACCTTTCTCTGTATGAGATGAGAGAAACCCTGAAGGGCCAGATAAACAGCTCTTAACTCCAGCAGGTTTATGTGCAGGAGTGAGTCTACCTCCTCAGTACCGTGGATGGTGTGATTCCAAGTGAGCACCCCAACCAAGCAGGGAAGCATCGACAGAGAACCAGGAGGAGGCCGCAGAAATGGAACCCTTCCCTTAAATTTCTGGTTCCCTCCACCATTGGAGGGCCTGTAGTAATGTTTGTGTGACTGGTACTGGCTTTGAGAGGGGGTCCCACCTTTGGCACCAGTGTGGTCTGAGGTGGAACTGAATATCTCTAATCTGAAACCTGGCACCTATGACTGTGCTTGTTGCTGCGGCCATGTGCCCTAACAGTTGAAGAAACTGTTTTGCTGGCTTTGGCCTGCCCAGGGCAAAAGAGTCTGCCAGAAGTTGAATGCTTTCTGCCCTCTCCTGAGGGAGAAAAGCTCTTCCGACTACTATATCCAGTTCTGTACCTATGAACTACAGAACCTGCACAGGGGTCAGGACTGACTTTTTGGTATTGAGAAGGAATTCCAGAGAGAGCAGCATATCCTGGGTTAACTGAAGGTGGTCTGACATCTGTTGGTGGGATTTCCCTATGATTAGCCTATCGTCCAGATAAGGCAAAATTGTGACACCCAGTCTTCTGAGGTGTGCCACTACTACTGCAATGCACTTGGTAAAGACCCTTGGTGCAGAGGTAAGGTCAAGGAAGTGTTGAAAACTGGTAGTGGCCTGAGGAGTCTGAATCTGAGATACTTTCGCGGACTCTTATGGAATATGGAATATGCGCCCTTAGATTCAAGGAGGCTAGCTGTCCCCTTTGCAGAGTTGGCAAAATCATGGCCATTGTGACCAATTTGAACCTGGGCTTTACCAGGTACCTGTTTAGCAGTCTGAGGTCTAGTATAGGCCGCCACTCTCCATTCTTTTTTGTTGTTGGAAAATATCTGGAATAGAACCCTTGCCCTCTTTGGTTGTGGGGGATGGTCTCCACTGCTTTTGTCAGCAGTAGGGCCTGTACCTCCTGCTCCAGTAGTTTTCTTTCTGAGAAGGGAGCTGGTGCAAAATGTTTTAACCTTGGAGGAGGAAGGGACTTAAAGCAAAGGGAGAGACCCTGACTCACTATTTCCAGGACCCACTTGTCTGTGGTTATTTTTAACCATTCCTGGAAATAGTGGGTGAGTCTACCCCCTACAGGATGGGGAGTGGCTGCCTGAAGGGAAAAGTCAGGGGTTCTGTTTTGCTTGCTGCTGAGGCTGAGCAGATTGGGATTCTTTCCAAGAACCCCTTCTACCTCTAGTTCTGTAAAATCCAGTCTGCTCTGGTTGGTACTGCTGCTGGGAAACAGCCTATACCTGAAAGAAAGGCCTCCTAAAAAAGAACCTGCCCCTGCCTCGCCTAGAATAAGACAAAGTTGAAGTAGAGGGCATGTCTCTGGTCGAGTTGCTCCTAAAAGTAGCTTTATATTTGTCTACTTTTTTCATATATGCCTCAGTCTGGGCACCAAAAAGAGAGTGGGCTTTGACAGGAAAGTCCATTGCCTTAGTTTGGGTGTCCTGGGTGAGGTTGGTAGCCCTCAGCCAAGAAAATCTTCTTAGAGCAATGGTGCCAGCCATCCACCTTGCAGTTGTATCATTGGTGTCAACTGCCATCTGAAATTGGTATCTGGAAGCCTCCAAGCCCAATTTTGCTGTGTCCAATTGTCTTTGGTTTGTAGCAGATATTCTGCAGGTGGAGGCTACTTCTAACTGAAAGGTGAAACAAGGAACTTAGGATTACAGTATCAGGAAAAGACAGCAATTATTTTGAGCAATCGGTTTAAATGCTTCATTGGCAAGCTTTTAAACTAATCAAGGGGCGAGGCACTGATAAGCAGCAGGAAAATCCCAGCCTCTCCCTACAAAACAGGGTACTAAAAGAGAAAAAGACCGAGGTAGAAAGGTCAGTGGGGGATGCTGCAACAGAATGTAAAGCCATCAAAAAATGGAGAGCAATGAGTACCAATGCCCGTAGTCTGAGTAACAAGCTTCCTGAATTAGTGGCCTTGATGGTGGAGGAGGAACATCTGATATCATGGCAGTCACAGAAACATGGTACACACAAAACCATGACTGGGACATAAACATACCAGGATGCACTATCTACAGGAGGGACAGGGAGGGTTAAAGAGGAGGAGGAGTAGCTCTTACATAAGGAAGGAATAAGCAACAGAACAAAAGGGAAAAACAGGAGGAGAAGAAGCACTGTGGTAAATTTGAGACCGGCAATGGCACCACAATCCGCACAGGGGTTGTATACAGACACCCTTCTCAGGGGGAAATGACAAGGAAATGATAGAAAGTATACTAGAATGGCAGAAAAGGGAGATTTTGCTGATGGGTGATCTGAATATGCCAGATGTTAACTGGAGTGCAGTTGCAGCAGCCACTTGAAGAGTGAGGTTATTCTAGATGCCCTACAGGGGCATGCCTTAGACAACAGTATTGGAGCCCACCAGAGGGAGCAATCTTAGACCTGATTCTCTCAAATGGAGATGAAGAGAGGATCCAGATGGTGAAGTGGGTAGCCATCTGGGAACCAGCAACCATTGAACAGTATGGTTCACAATAAAGACAGCAATAGAGTCCAACATACAAAGGCAAAAGTACTGGACTTTAGGAGGGCTGACTTTTATTAAAATGGTGAGTGCCTAAGGAATGCACTAGCAAATGGGCAGGAAGGAGGGTGGAAGAACAATGGGGAATAATAAAACTGCCATCACAGCGGTAACAAGCCTTTATGTGAAGCAAATAAACAAAACAAATGATGTAAGAAACCACTATGGTTCTCAGGAAGTGGCGGTGAAGGTTCAAGAGAAAAGAAAGGCATTCAGGAAGTACAAAGGAATCACAGAAGGAGCAGGATAGAGAACTGTATCAGTTAGAAGCAAAGGAAGCTGCGAAGGCAGTCAGAACAGCAAAGGCCCAAACCGAGGAAAAGATAGCCAACTCAGTTAAGAAGGGGGATAAAACCTTTTATAGGTACATCAGGGAGCGAAGAAAGACCAAGGGAGGGATAGTGAGGCTTAATAAAGGGGAGGGAGGGTGGACAGAGGGTGACTGTGAAAAGGCAGAGATACTAAACAAATATTGTTGATCAGTATTTACAAAGGAAGAGGGGGAGGTACCTAAAACAAACAGTAGAAACACTCTGGATACAGAAGTTGATACCAGTCCATTTACAGAAGAAAGGACTTGAAAGAACTCTTAAACTGAAGGTGGAAGCAATGGAGCTCGTATGGGATTCATCCAGAATCTAAAGAACTAAGGGTAGAACTAGTGACATCACTGACACCCTCTTTAACAAATCATGGGAGAATGGGTGGTACCGAGGACTGGAGGAGGGCAGATGTGATTCCCTTCACAAAAGTGTGAGCAGGCAGAAGCAGGAAACTACAGACCTGTTAGTTTAACCTCAGTGGTAGGGAAAATGATGGAATCATTTCTGAAGGAAAGAATTGTCAAGTATCTAGAGGCCAGAGGGGCACAGAACCCAAGGCAGCATGGATTCACAGCGGGAAGGTTATGCCAGACAAATCTGATAGATTTCTTTGACTGGGTGACCAAAGTAGTAGATCAGGAAGGGGCTGTGGACATGGCCTACTTAGGCTTTAGCAAGGCATCTGTCACAGTCCCACACAAAAGATTAATATACAAGTTAGCCAGCCTGGGAGTGGGTCCCAAGATGACAGCCTGGGTAAAGAATTGGCAGGAGAATAGGACACAGAGAGTAATAGTAAATGGAGTCCACTCTGAAGAAAGGGGGGTTTACTAGTGGGGTACGAGGGTTCAGTATTAAGACCGGTCTTCTTCAATGTCTTTATGTTTACATTGCAGAGGACTGAAGGAAAAGTATGTCTCTTTGAAGATGACACAAAGATCTGCAACAGAGTTGATGCACAAGGTGGGGTGGAAAGGATGAGAAGGGAATTGGCATGGTTAGAGGAATGGTCAAATGTATGGCAGCTTAGATTCAATGCTAAGAAGTGCAAGGTAATGCACCTGGGAAACAAAAACCCAATGGAAGAGTACACAATGGGGGGTGAGATACTAACAACAACAAAAATGGAAAGGGACCTGGGGGTAGTCATATCAGATGACCTAAAGATGGGCAAGCAATGTGAGAGGGTGGCAAGGAGGGCTGGGGCGATACTGGGATGCATAGGGAGAGGCATCACCAGTAGAAAACAGGAAGTTATTATCCCTCTGTACAGACAGCTGGTGAGACCCCATCTGGAGTACTGCGTGCAGTTCTGGAGACCCAATCTCCACAAAGACATAGACAGAATGGAAACTGTCCAGAGGAGGGCACTAAATGGTGCAGGGTCTGCACTGGAAGACATATGAAGAGAGACTTAAGGAGCTTAATATGTATAGCTTCGAGGAAAGGAGGGAGAGGGGGGACATGATAGAAACTTTCAAGTACCTCAAGGGAATCAACAAAGTTCAAGACGGTAGCATCTTTCAAAAAAAGAGGCGTGCAAGAACAAGGGGACACAATTTGAAGATAGAGGGGGTGGTTCAGAGGTAATTTAAGGAAGTATTTTTTCACAGAGAGGGTTGTGGATGCATGAAACAGCCTTCCGGAGGAGGTTGTGGAGTCAAAAACAGTGGTGGAATTCAAGCATGCATGGGACAGTCATAAGGCAATTCTAGGGGGTTGGGGTAGGAAGAAGTAGGCGGCTGGTTAACTAGGATCTGCAGCTTATCCATTAGGTAGGGAAATGGGCAGACCGGGTAGACCAAGCGGTCCTTATCTGCCATCAGATTCTATGTTTCTATGTTTCTGACACTGTTAAAGAGGGGTTAGCCTCAGCATTGTCCACTACTGACAGCCAGAGAGCTTTTTGATAAAGGGCTGCATAGGCCTGGTAGCTGGCTTCACGAATTGACAGGGATGTTGAAAGTTATCACTTTTTTGCCATGCTGTCCACCCTTCTTGAATCCTTCTCAAGGGGTGAGAGGATAAGAGAGTTTTGGCTTTCTCATAGGCAGCCTGCTGTACAATACCCTGGTGGTTTGGGTGACTAAAAAGAAACTCAGCACCAGATCTTTCTAACTGATACTTCTTGTCACACTTTTTGTCTGTGGGTGTGACTGCATTGGGAGCCTTTAGGATTTCTAAAACAAACTTCTTAAAGAATTTGTAGCTACATAGAAGGAGCCTTTTTGAGGGTGTCAGACCCATAAGCGCCATGTATTGTGCCTCCTCTTCATCCTAGATCTCTTCAGCTGTTTGCAGATCCAGGGTCTCTACCATTTTCTTAACAAAAGAAAAATGGGAAGAGAAATCCTCTGAGGGTCTGGGAGGGGAGCCAAAATCCTGTTCTGGTGACACCTCAGGTTCAATTCCCTCTTCATCTTGGTCATCCTCCTCATATGCCACTGTAGCAGTAGGCAAAAGAGGGGTAACAACAGTTGCGTTTTCAGCAGTAGTAATCACAGGCTGCTGAGGGGGTAATAAACCCTGCAGCACCTGGAGTAAGGCCAAAGCCTGTGTCAACTCAGCAGGAGAAGGAGTATTAATAGGTACCTGAGAGACCCCTTGAGATGTTTCAGCCGGGGTGTCAGTGTGTTTGGTTTTCTTAAATTTTTTGGCGGGCACCGGGGAGTAAGCTGGTTGATTGCTTCTCTTGCCCGAGCCCTCACCCATATCAAGGGTGGATTTAGAGGCTCTGGAAAGAACTGCCACAGTCTTAGAGGGGATAGACTGGTTAGAGCCCATGGACCCCTCCTCTAGTTTTCTTTTAAGCCTCTCCCTGTGTTTTTCCACTGTCTTAACAGGAAAAGACTTACAAATATCACAGTCTTCATTGAAGTGCTGTTGCCAAGGCAGATCAAGCAAAGATCATGCTTGTCTGCCTTGGCAAACACCTCTGCACACTTCAAGCAATACTTAAATCCAGGGGGTCCTGTTTTCTTTTTAGGCTTGTCTGACATTATAGAAAACAGGAACCAGTAACCGACCAAAATATAGACTAAATTTTAATATTTGTAGTCAATTTCAATGGAATAATGGTCGGTTCAGGAACTGATAAAGTGAAAAAACTATCGGTTCCGATCGGATACAGAATCGAGAAACCACTGAGGAAAACCGACAAACCTCAGTTCAAAAGCAGTTAAAATTAAATAAAATTAAAGAATAAAGTAACTGGAACACTCTAAAAAGGTTCTGATTAATAAAAAAAGAAGGTTGGTTGCCCCTTGGCTCAAAGGAACTGCGAGGAACCTATAAACAAGTTTAAATTTAAAACTAATTAAGTATAAAACACTAAAGAACAATGACAATAGGCAGTAATAAAAAGTAAAACAAAACTACTTTAGTTTTTTTGCTCTATGCACTACAGAAATCTGTCTTGATTGACAGAGATCTCCAGGGCATCTGAACTTTGCAGCAGAGAGAAGAAATCTGAAGTAGAATGTAGGCAGTTGACACTGGGCAGTTTGAAAATAGATGCATGAGCTAAACATTCCATGATTAGCATAGCATTCTATTCTCTATGCAGCAGTGCTGGCTTAAGGGAGCACTGCAAGAGTAATAATAATAGTGGATTCCTGGGGTTAGAACTACAGACCAGTCAGCCTGACCTCGGTAGTGAAGTAGATCATGGAAGCTCTACTGAAGGAGAGATTTGTGGAACATCTGGTTGCCAACGGACTACAGGACCCAAGGCAGCATGGTTTCACCAGGGGGGGGAGGTCATACCAGACCAACCTTACTGAATTTCTCAACTGGGTGACAAGAGAGGTGGATCAGGGGAGGGCAGTGGACATGGTCTATCTGGACTTCATCAAGGCCTTTAATACTGTGCCACACAGAAGGCTATTAAACAAACTGAGAAATATAGGAGTGGGCAGGACAGTAGTGTGCTGGGTGGGTAGTTGGCTGGGCAACAGGACACAGAGGGTGGTGGTAAAAGGCTGTCACTCCACAGGGGGGAAAAGTAACTAGTGGGATACCCTCAGGGAACAGTGCTGCGACCAGTCCTAGTCAACATCTTCATCAGTGACATTGCGCAGTACCTAGAATGCAGAATTTCCCTGTTCACTGATGACACAAAGCTCTGTAACAGAGTGGACATGCCAGAAGGTGTAAACAGAATGAGGAGGGACCTGCAGAAGCTTGAAGAATGGTCCAGGGTTTGGCAATTGAAATTCAGTGCAAAGAAGCGCAAGATAATGCATATGGGGCACAAAAACCCTGGAACAACAGATCATTTGGGGTGAGGATATAGCATGCACCAAGCAGGAAAGGGATCTTGGGGTTATCATCTCTGATGATCTCAAGGTAGGGAAACAGTGCAATAAGGCAGCAGGTAAAGCAAATAGGATGCTGGGATGCATAGGCAGGGGCCTCACCAGCAGGAAAAGGGAGATCATAATTCCACTATACAAGACACTAGTGAGGCCCCACCTGGAGTACAGTGTACAGTTCTGGAGACTTTACCTACATAAGACTATAGACAGGGTAGAGAAGGTTCAGAGGAGGGCAACAAAGATAGTGCATGGATTGCATCACAAGTCCTATGAGGACAGGTTGAAGGTCTTGAATATGTACTCCCTGGAGGAGAGGAGGGAGAGAGGGGATATGATAGAGACATACAAGTATCTCACAGGGAGGAACAGGGTACAGGAATACACTATTTTTAAGCGAAAAAGATGTTCCAGGACTAGAGGGCATGGGATGAAGTTGGAGGGAAGACAATTCAGAGGAAACATGAGGAAGTATTTTTTCACAGAACGGGTGGTGGACAAGTGGAACACCCTGCCAGAGGAAGTGATGGGGGCTGAAACAATCACAGGATTTAAGAATGAATGGGATAGACATAAAGGAATTCTGGAGGTCAGGGGTAAGGGGCAACAGACTTCTAGGAAAACAAACTGAACTTACAAGCTCAAATGGGCAGACTGGGTGGGCCATAGGCCCTTATCTGCCGACACTGTCTATGTGTCTATGTAGCTATGTGTGTGTAACACCACGCTTCAGTGTGATTTACTTGATCACTGTTTTCCAGTTTCACTCAGTTCTCCCAGTAAAACCTGTACTGGGAAAAGCCACAAAGGCATGATGCTCAGATGGGGAAGGGGCGACCTCCAATAGATGCAATTGTGAGAGCGGCAGCAGGGGAGATAAAGTCACATTTCCAGGTGGTGCCAACATGAAGAGAGGAATTGGAAACCGACCAAGAGGAAGAAAACCAACAAATTAAAAACAATAAAAAAGAAAGAAAGAATGGGCTTAACAGTACACCAGAGAAAAAGGGGAGAGAACAACAACACAGACAAAGATTTGTGTGGGAACTCTGGAGTGCTGAGCCACAGTTACAACATAGCAGTTCCACCTGCTGGCCAAAATAAGAAAAATAAACCTACCCATTGGAGAAAAAAAAAACAGAAACAAATCTACTTTCAAATGTACTTTTTCATCTTTTTTTTCTTCTTTTTAACTCACAAGCCATTGTACTGTATAACAGCAATAATGTGCACCAGGTTGTGTGTCGTGCTGGGATAATGCCACTTCTCAGGTGTTGGATGCAGCTGGTCCAACCACATGAGGCATGATGTTATCCCAGCACCACACACACACTCCCTGTCCTGCATTAGTGCTTAAATGTATTACAGTTGGGAAAGGATTTATTTTTATTATGAGCAAGATTATGCCTTGCTTTGTCTTTTCCTACCTCAGGACAGCAACAGCCTCAACCAGAACAACACATTTCATTACTATGGCACAAATGTTTGAGACTGTTTTACTTATGTTCGTCTGTGTATCAATAGGCTTGCGGCTATAGTTCATAAAGCTGAATACAGTATATCAACAGGGTAATCTGTAAATAAATGGAAATGACTGGGTAATCTCAAGGGAGTCTACAGACTAACAACTGGGAGCCAATTCCTCAGATTTCTTTGAAGTGGCCCTGGGCTCTAGTGATTATAGTTTGTTGCTTATTGGATTATTTATATTTATTAATTTATGAAAGATTTTCACGAGAAGAGCACATTGAGTTTCAAGTAACTATTTTCAAGATGTGTCCTGGGGGAATGGGAACAAGGAAGTTGTGCACATAAACAGATACTTAAAAAGTAAAAAGGAAAAATAACAATTGGTGCCCTCAAAATACAGACACTAATTATGCACAAAGGGTGTAACATCAGGTAATACAAAGGTAAACAGGCCTTCAGTTAAAAACTGTATGAATTGGAACCCATGAACAAAGCAGACTGTGTAAAAAAGGGGAAAAGTGGCAAAACAGTACAATTTACACAAGCAAGAAACACCACACAACATGGTGTGCATTAAAGCAATTTATAAAATGAGTAGATGAAAGTTAAATACTTATCAGGCTAACACAGATCAGCTGACCATGCATTCATTTTCAATTAATGTACAGTTGGGTAGTCGTCGACAAACTACAACCCACCACAGAAAGTAACCTCAGCACACAGCAAAATCAGTGAACGCACTTTGGAAGGAAATGTTAAAAAATGTGACAAAAAAAATGACAGCATCTATACCAAACGTAATAATGAACAACTTTCTACTAGGATGTAAACCACCCCTTGTGGGGCTGGCTTACTAGCCGCCTCTTTCCTTTGTTTGGCCGTAGTCCTGGTATAGGCATCTTTGTCCCACCCCTGGGGTTTAAGGGGCATTGCTCTTTGCCCAGGATATAAATGAGGAGGGTCCCTGGGTTTGGGGAGTTGGTGGGAAATGGAGGGCAAGTAGGGTCAGGGGGTGCTGGCTTCAAGGGCGTCGTGGCTGCATGGCCAGTAATATCCAAGGGGGCAGGTGTTTAGAAAAAGTGCCAACTGAGGGCTGTGGGGATTTTCTGGATCTGGTGGGGGAAAATTCAAGGAGGAGAGGTGCAATGGCTGGATACTGGAGGTCGGGGCCTAGATGGTTGGGGCATGGTGTTGGGATTGTCATGGTGGTAGCAGGGCCATGGCAGGACCTCTCTCAATGGTAGCAGATATGGTGATGTTGTACTCAGTGTGGCATGATGCTGCAGGACTGCAGGTGGTGGCATTCTGTGGGATTCGCTTTATTGCACCTGCCATGCCTGTGTCTTCAGCAGGATCCATGTAGATCCATTGTAGCGAAATGCATAGAGGAGTTTGTAGCCAGGAAGGAGGAATCATGTCACCCTCTCTGTATCTAAATCAGATGCCAGGTCCACTTGGCTGAGGGTTGTAAAAGTATTGGGTTGGATTAAGGGTTTCAGCGCAGCCATGGTGAAGGTTATAGGCCACATCCTCGGTATTAAGTTACTCCGGGGAGGGGGAGTAAGGCACTCCCCCAAGGTTTTTAGTAAAGACATCTTACACCCTCTAGGAACCTGAGTGGATTATCTTACTCGGGGTGGTTGCATGGAGACTGCGCTTGGTCCATTTTCTAGACCCGTTTGGACCATTGATACAAACGTTATTCACGGTAGTGGGATCTACTGTATCTGAACACATTGGCACCGGTTAGTGTTTCCTACATGAATATGAATGCCCTACATATTCCTGTCTCCCAGCTCTATGGAGCTGGTCTATTTATTTTTATTTTTCATCTGTTGTTTACAATAAATTTTTTTGCTTGTTTCTAATTCTGGAGTCCTGAGATTATTGAATGAACCGCTAGCTCCTCCTTTTAGCGAGATTCTGGTCTGCCCTCGCTGGTCCGGTCCTGAATCTGCAGCTGGATGGAGAACTGAAGGGTCCTGAAGTAAGCGTGACCTGCACCATGCTGTGTTAGACCATCATCAAGGTAAGGCCTTGTTTTCTCTTTGGGGCTTTCCTCTGCTGGAAGTGTTTCTGGTTTGAACCCCCTGTGCATAATAACATTGGGACCCATACATTAAAAAAATGAGAGGGTGGGAGGGGTTACAAATTGTTTCTCGTTATTTGGACATCTGAAAGTCTAAGAGTGGTTAGATCTGAAATTTAACAACACTGCCGCCCGCCCCCAAAAAAAAGCAAATTTGTTCCTGAACAAAAGCCTGCAGGCTGACATGTAGTGCTTACTGAAGAGGAGCTTAACTGCCTGGAGAAACAAAAAACAAACAAACAAGAGAAACACTCACAAAACAATGGTTTGGATCATAAATATGTTCAACAATCAGCTAACCTATCAGAAAAAAAAAGACATCCATTTGAAAACAGTAACAGCTTCCAAATTAGCCACACTCCTCCACCAGTTCTAAGGATCGGTGCAAGGCTGACACACCAAGCAATATACAGTGAGCTTGTTTATTGGATTAAGAGCCAGTTTAGACACCTCAGCAGTGTGGACTTGCAAAGAAAAATCAGTATAGTAAACAATCCTGAATTCAGCTCAAGAAACAGAGAAAATTGTCAACAGCAATGGACCACTAGGCCCTCCTAGTCTTCATAATAGTTCATGCTCATTGTACCTCCACAGGCCCTAACTGGTCTCCAGGGACCCTCCCTGTTTCTGTAATATACAGTAGTCCAGGGTGTATACCATGTATGGGACTTCAGAGGAGCTGTCTTTGATAAGGTGGCCAACAGAGTTAAGCTAGCTCTGGCAAGAAGAAATACAGGTAAGGGGGTACAGGCAAAGTGGACAAGCATTAAGGATGCAATACTTGAAGCAACATCCCATTGTGCTAGAGAGAAAAGCAAGAGCAATAGAAAAAGGAAACCACTTTAGTTCTCAAGAACAGTAGCAGAAAAGGTCAGAGCCAAAGGGCTGGCCTTCAGAAAATATAAGGAAATGCAGTGGGACGAAAATAGGGATGCATACCCAACTTCCCTAAGGGAAGCAGGGATGGCAGTAAGGCAGGCAAAGGCCCAAATCAAGGAAACGCTAGCATGAACAGTAAAAGAAGGTGGTAAGACTTTCTATAGATACATTAGTGAAAGGAGGGGGTATTGCCAAGATCAAAGGGGATAAGAGTGTGTGTGAGGAGGAAGACCAAGGAAAAGCATCTATCCTAAATACAGTAGATACTTCTGCTCAGTATTTACTGAGGAAAAGTTAGGGAAGGGCCCACAGCTCAGCACCATGGACACGGGGGGGAGGGAGGAAGGAGGTGTGCACTAATCCCTTCACAAAAGAAAGGGTCCTACAAGAGCTCACAAGCACAGGGTGGACAAGGCAATGGGACCTGATGGCATACATCTCAGGGTACTAAAGAAGCTAAGGGTGAAACTAGCAGAGCCATTATCATAACTGTTTAGTGAGTCTCTGAGCACAGGAGAGGTCCCAGAAGACTGGAGGAAGGGCTCGTGTGATCCCGCTCCACAAGAGTAGTAGCAGAGAGGAGGCAGGGAACTACAGACAAGTCAGTCTTACCTCAGTAGTGGGCAAGATTATGGATGCACTCCTTAAGGAAAGGATAGTGCAACACCTGGAATCCATAGGAGCACAGGATCCAAGACAGCATGGGTTTACAACAGGAAAGTCCTGTCAAACTAATCTCACAGATTTCTTTGACTGGGTAACCAGAGTGGTGGACCGAGGGGGTGCAGTTGATGTTGCCTACCTTGACTTCAGCAAAGCTTTCGATACTGTTCCACATAGAAGATTGATTAATAAGCTGGGTAGGCTCGGGCTGGGTCAGAAGTTGGTCAACTGGGTGGCAAACTGGTTGGCGGGCAGAAAACAGAGTGGTATGACAGAAATGGGAAGGAAAGAGTTAATGGTTTGAATTCTCTAGCTAGTGTTTTTTAGCAGTTTGGAAAAAAAACACACATAGGCTAAAATCTACTGTCCAGCAGCATCCAACTTGTGGAATTCTCAGTCCTCCCTAGCTGATAGATAAGAGCGGGGTCATAAATCTCGAGTGGACATCTCCACATACACAGACTTGTCCACACACATAGGCCAGTTTAAATGGATTGGTTCATTCAAATATAAACTTACGGTTAAAAGGAAATATAATTGATCACTAATAGGTGTTCACTCAGATTGGGACAATTAAATGCATACAAGTTAGATGGTTGGTGCATTCAAAGGGAGAATAGGAATGACCTATTCTCCAGAGAGTATATAACCTTGTGAAAGATAGAGAAGGGTTTTCCTCTTGCTTTGGGAAGCTGTAAGGGGAAACATAAGCTGAGAGCCTACCCTTTTAGCTATGTCCGTGGGAAATGGCAGTTAGCACAGGGTCCAGTGTCCATGGTAAGGACAGGGAAGGGTAAGTTTAGTACTAGCCATCTGTTGTTTAAATATGTTTGTTTACTTTTCCTGTGTCAGTGTTATTCTCTTGTGTTGTAAATATATATCCTGTAAATGCTCAGTGCACTTTCTGTTAAGTAAAAAGCTATTTATTTGCTCAACAATTATGACTGTGATGTCATTTTTCTAAGGTAATATTTGGTTTCCGCTGGCTGAGGTAAACTCTGTGTAGCATCCGCCACCTGAGAGAGACACACTACCAGACGTTAACTTGTGCAATTGCACGTTTGATTATTCAAGTTTGTAAGCTTGAAGGCGGTGCCGGAAGAGAGTCCAGCTGGTGGCAACGAATACTTGAGGACAGACACCTCTCTAAAAGCTGTTTCAGCCCAGAGGGAGAGGTGGATTTTCTGAGTGGTGGTAAACAGTATACGGTCAGAAGAGATGCAAGTCACAAGTGGGGTACCTCAGGGATCAGTCTTGGGGCCCGTTCTCTTCAATATCTTCATCAGTGACATTGCAAATGGACTGGAGAGTAAGGTTGTCTGTTTGCAGATGACACCAAGATCCGCAACAGAGTAAATCATCCAGAGGGTGTGGACAGAATGAGAAGAGATCTGGATAAACTGGCAAAATGGTAGGAAAAGTGGCAACTGGGGTTTAACGCAAAGAAGTGCAAGATCATGCACATAGGGAAGAGAAACCCTGAAGCCACCTATAGGTCGGGAGGGGAGTTGCTGGCAATCACAAGGGAAGAAAGAGACTTGGGCATCATCATCAAAGATGTCCTGAAATCATCCAAACAGATCACTAAAGAAGTAGGTATGGCTACAGGGATGTTGGGGTGTATTAGTAGGGGTATCACAAGTCGTAAGAGGGAGGTAATAATCCCTCTTTACAAGGCATTGGTTATGCCCCATCTGGAGTACTGTGTGCAGTACTGGAGGCTGCACCTGCACAAGGACATTATCAAAATGGAGGCAGTCCAGAGAAGGGCACCAAAATGGTGCAGGGACTGCATCAGAAAACATATGAGGACATATTAACGGAGCTCAATATGTATATCCTAGAGCAAAAGAGGGAGAGAGGTGATATGATCGAAACAGTCAAACATCTTAAGGGCATTAACAAGGTGAAAGAGTCTAACATGTTTCAATATAAGAAAAAAAGCAAGACAAGAGAACACAGCATGAGATTAGAGGGAGGCTGATTAAGGGGGAATGTGAGGAAGTTCTTTTTCACAGAAAGGTTAGTGAATGCATGGAACGGCCTCCCTCAGGAAGCGGTGGATATGAATACAGTGCAGAGCTTCAGACAGGCATGGGATAGGCATAAGGGAGCAATAAAGATGAGTATAAATAGATAGGCTATTGACAGAATACAGGTCTATGACACATTCATAAGGTAGAAAAAATGGGCAGACTGGATGAGCCTTGCAGTCCTCATCTGCCCTCAACTGCTATGTTTCTGTGTATGCTTACAGCCTTCCACTGTTCTAGCCTCCAAACATTGACTGGCAGTCAGTTCCATGCTTCTACCACCCCTTCCTGTGAAGAAGTATTTCCTCACATCCTTCCTGAAATTTCCCTCTCCATTTCATTGCATATCCCCTAGTCCTGCAGCTCTTCCTCTTTTGGAAGAGACTACCTCTCTGCACACTGTTCACCCTTGTGAAGTAAGGTCTCAATCATGCCACCCCTCACTCTCCTGTCCTCCAGAATATACATACTGAGATTATTCAGTCTCTCCCCATTGGGCTCCCTTGCAACCCCAGCACCCTCTTGGTTGCCCTCTTCTGGACCACCTCCACCCTGTCTATGTCTTTCCTGACATGTAATATTCGGAATGGGACACAGTATTCCAGGTGAGGACATACCAGAGAGCAGTAAAGTGGCAGCACCACCTCCCTTCTCCTGCTAGTGGTGCCCTTTCCTATGCACCCCAGCATCCCCCTAACCCTACCCAAAGCCTTGTCACACTGCGCTGACATTCTGAAGTCTTTTGAAATAATAACCCTGAGGTCCCGTTCCTGCCTCAAGACTGGCAACACCCCCCCCACCATCCTATACTCAGCAGCATGATTCCTGTGCCCTAGTGGAATGATTTTGCACTTTTGGCATTGAACTCCAACTGCCATGCCTTCAACCATTCCTCTCATTTTCCACCTTATTGCAGATCTTTGTGTCATCTGCAAAAAAACAAACCTTTCCCTCCAGTTCCTCGACAATGTCCCCTGGGAAGACATTGAAGTAGACAGGTCCCAGCACTGAACCCTGTGGTACCCCACAGGTCAACCCCCTTCCTTAGAGTGTGTGCTGTTTACCACTACCATCTGCTTCCCATCCATTAGTTAGTTGCAAACCCAGTTTATCTTTTTGACCCCCAACCCAAACTGGTTAGCTTCCTAAATCAGCCATCTGTGTGGCACAGTGACGAAGGCTTTCCTGATGTGTAAATAGGCTACATACAATACCCTCCCTCGGTCTAGAAATAATAGAATAATGTTCAAAATAATAAGCAAATAATGGGCTGTATGCACAAAGGGGCCGGAAATGCACGCAAAATGGACACAATGCCTGCATGCATCTATGCAGTGTGCAAGCCATCCCAGGAATGTGACGTGCACAAATGGGCACACAGAGCATGTAGATGGGGGAAATATGCATGAGGGGCATGTGCAAGGTGCACACAGTGCAACCCAGGCAGTCATGGAATATGCGGACCCCCCCATGACCCCACCATCTATGGGCAACTGCACCACTCTGTGTGGACCCATGGAAGTGACTACTAGTGAGGAAGAAGGGCATGGGCAGTTGTAGAGGATGGGAGACCATGCAAAACCTATCCTGTCCACCACCAGGGAACTATGCTGCCAGAGTGGCAGACCACACTGTGGACATGTCTGGACCCATGGTGCAGTACGTTCATGCTCCACAAACATCACCGGAGGGGAGGTGATGGCCAAGGTGTCCAACATATGAGCCCATTATGCCACCCTCTATGGGGCACAGTCCCTGACGATGCCTGTGGAGATGAAAGACCTGACTGTGGCTCGGCATACAGGCCTCCACGAATGCAGCCAACCCTGAGGCATGGACACTAGCAACCATCAAACATAAATGGTAACACCTGTGATTGGCAGTCAGAAAAAAAGCTGACAGCCAGCACCCGGGCATGACTTGGGACAGGAGGTGGGCCACCCAGTCAGGGACTCAACCTAACCCCTGTGGTAAGGATGGTAGCAGACACCATCACTGAGGTGGCACTGCATGGGGATGTGGAGGGCACAGACACAGTGCCAGGTAAGTAGCACCATCTAGGGACAGGAGCCAGGACGGCCCAGACACCACAGAACTGCTATCCCCCATGTGTTGCTCCCCACAGACACCAGGACAACAGAGAACACCCTAGGTGGGTGACTGCACCCACCGTGTAGCCCCCACCACACCATATACCACTCACAAATGTCCGGGGACTGGAGGACGGTGCATGTGGGTGACCCAAGGGTGCTCGTACTACACCATGGAACACCCACAGTAGGCCTGCTGCATGTAACACATGTCCCTTATCTCACCCCCAGGTAGACAGCTAGATACAGAGGCACCAGTGGACAGAGAGCCTAACCTGGAGGTCACGTAGTCTGGATGTCTGATAAGTCAGAGGAGAATGATGACACCATCCCCATGGACAGTCAGGCGTCCCACCCTCAGAGCCACCAGAATGCCAGAGGCACAAGGGGAAGCACAACCTAAACACACCACTGCCCAATGGCAACACATGGTTGGCACAGGGGCATTGACCCCCTCCACAGAACCACCCTGTGACAGTGGGGATGGGGGCCCCTCTACCCAACCAACCAGTCGAACACAGAGGACACACACACACACAGTGTCCTCCACATGTACTACAGTGAGGTGCACAGCTGGAATGGGAGAGGCTGCAGGTGCAGCAAAAATACAGAGGCACTCATTGCCCTGACAGATGAGGTGTGGGGTATGCACTCAACAGACTTGGCAACCTCCTAGAGATGCTTACAGAACACCTGATATCAGGGGGCAGCATGGTCAGCCAGGCCTCCCCCAGTCCACTGTGGGAAGTGCTACCCTTATCACACCTTGCACTCAACCAGGAACTGAGGTGGAGCCACATGATGCCACCTCAGGTACCCACCAGCCTCCCAGGTACTGCATCCCTGAAGACAGGCAGAAGCCTGCAGGCACCCATCAACAACAGCACACTAGTGGACTAGGGAAACATGCACACACAACATGGACCAAAGACATGCCAACCACCATCTACGCAGAGGAGGCAAGGCCTAAGCACAACATGTTACCTGGGCACATGGTCCTCTGCACAACTAGCACAACAATTGTACAAAAACATGTGATGGCAGCTACCAGCACCATGCACACAGCATAGTGTCAGTGCACCACATATACAATCTTGTGCCCAACACACTATATAGCCCTCCACACACCCCCCGGTTCACAGCCCTCCACCAATGTACATGTGAGCACCACACACCCATGCCCCTGGGCTGAGTGACACTCAGGTCCTGCATTCATCACTGTGCCCCACTGACTCACCCCCAAAAGGCAGAATGCCCCCTGCACAAGTACATGGCATGTTGCCCATCCTGTCAGTGTCTCAGTGGCATGACCACTGCGACCCTCACCCCATCTGTGCCCGACAAGTCATCCCTATGTGTGTCCTATGACATGGGTACTCAGTGGTGCAGAATAATGTTGTGCAACATGGCTCATGTCATGAACAGCTTGCAAGCCTTCCTAATGGCAAGCATCATTGTACCACCTGCCCGATCCACGCACAGGAATCTCATTTTCATCATCTTTATGGTTCTCTTGATGATGGCATCTGTCTTCTTGTGGGCATTGTTATATGCCTCCTCTGCAGCACCTGTGCTTCCAGATATGGTGTCATCAGGTACAACCATAGTGGATACTTGCTATCACCTATGCAGAGGGTACAGAACAGACACTAAACATAAAAACATAGAAACATAGAAGCTGATGGCAGATAAGGACCGCAAGGCCCATCCAGTCTGCCCATTTTTTCTACCTTATGAATGTGCCATAGGCCTGTATGTACTCTGTCAATGGTCTATCTAGTCATACTCGTCTGTATTGCTCCCTTATGCCTATTCCATACCTGTTTGAAGCCCTCACTATATTCATATCCACCACTTCCTGAGGTAAGCCATAGCATGCATTCACCACCCTTTCTGAGAAAAAGAACTTCCACACATTCCTCCTTAGTCGGCCTCCCTCTAATCTCATGCAGTGTCCTCTTGTCCTGCTATTTTTCTTATATTGAAACATTAGACTCTTTCACCTTGTTGATTGAATGTTTCGATCACATCACCTCTCTCCCTCCTTTGCTCTAGGGTATACATACTGAGCTCCATTAATCTGTCCTCATGTTTTCTGATGCAGTCCCTGCACTATTTTGGTTGCCTTTCTCTGGAATGCCTCCATTTTGTTAATGTCCTTGTGAAGGTGTGGCCTCCAGTACTGCATGCAGTACTCCAGATGGGGCCTAACCAGTGTCTTGTAAAGAGGGATTATTACCTCCCTCTTACGACTTGTGATACCCCTGCTAATACACCCCAACATCCCTCTAGCCTTACCTACTGCTTTAGTGGTCTGCTTGGATGATTTCAGGTCATCTGTGATGACAATGCCCAAGTCTCTTTCTTCCCTTGTGATTGCCAGCAACTCCCCTCCAAACCTATAGGTGGCTTCAGGGTTTCTCTTCCCTATGTGCATGATCTTGCATTTCTTTGCGTTAAACCCCGGTTGCCACTCTTCTGACCATTTTGCCAGTTTATCCAGACCTTTTCTCATTCTGCCCACCCCATCTGGATCATCTAATCTATTGCAGATCTTAGTGTCATCTGCAAACAGACAAACCTTACCCTCCAGTCCATCTGCAATGTCACTGATGAAGATATTGAAGAGGACGGGCCCCAGGACTGATCCCTGAGGTACCCCACTTGTGGCTTTCATTTCTTCTGACTGTACTGTATACCATTTACCACCACTCTCTGTTTTCTGCCCGCCAACCAGTTTGCCATCCAGTTGACCTACTCTGACCCAGCCCAAGCCTAACCAGCTTATTAATCAATCTTCTATGTGTAACAGTATCGAAAGCTTTGCTGAAGTCAAGGTAGGCGACATCAACTGCTCCCCCTTGGTCCACCACTCTGGCTACCCAGTCAAAGAAATCTGTGAGATTAGTTTGACAGGACCTTCCTATTGTAAACCCATGCTGTCTTGGATCCTGTGCTCCTATGGATTCCAGGTGTTGCACTATCCTTTCCTTAAGGAGTGCCTCCATAATCTTGCCCACTACTGAGGTAAGACTGACTTGTCTGTAATTCCCTGCTTCCTCCCTGCTACCAGTCTTGTGGAGCGGGATCACATGAGCCCTTCTCCAGTCTTCTGGGACCTCTCCAGTGCACAGACTCACTAAACAGTTCTGATAATGGCTCTGCTAGTTCCACCCTTAGCTCCTTTAGTACCCTGGGATGTACGCCATTAGGTCCTATTGCCTTGTCCACCCTTGTCCCTTGTAGGACCCTTTCTTTTGTGAAGAGACTTGTGCACATCTCCCTGCCCCCTGTGTCCATGGTGCTGAGCTGTGGGCCCTGCCTTCCTTCTCCTCAGTAAATACTAAACAGATGTATCTATTTAGGATAGATGCTGTTCCTTGGTCCTCCTCCACACACACACACACACACACCCTTATACCCTTTGATCTTAGCAATACACCCTCTGGTCTTTCTCCTTTCACTAATGTATGTATAGCAAGTCTTATGAAGAAGCCAGCAGAAGAAGACCATTTGGTCTATCAAGTCTGTTCGTGTTGCAGGGTTCACAGCTTGAGCTACTTTCCCTTCCCCCTCTCCCCACTCCTCCCATCCTCCCTACCCATGACCCTTACCCTCCCCCTATACCTGTCCTAGCCTCTCTTAAAGCTGCCCACTGTCTTCAATGAGATTACCTCTTCTGGCAACGCATTCCAAGTGTCCACCACCCTCTCTGTAAAGAAGTGCTTCCTGACCTCCCTCCTAAACCTCCCACCCGCCAGCTTAAGATGGTGCCCACTCATGTTATGGTTCCCACTCAGCTTAAAGAGACTCTCCTTATCAACCTTATTTATCCCTTTCAAGTACCTGAAGGTCCCAATCATGTCCCCTCTTTCTCTCTCCTGTCTTCCAGGGAGTACATGTTCAGTGCCCTCAACCTTTCCTCATATGCCTTACTCTGCTGACCAGCTATCACTTTTGTAGCTCTTCTCTGGACCTTGTCCAGCAGGTTAATGTCCTTTTTAAGGTGTGGGCACCAGTTCTGAACTCCATACTCTAGATACAGCCCTACCAGTGACCTGTACATGGGCAGTATAACCTCCTCTCTCCTACTACTGAACCCCCCCCCCAGATATGCATCCCAGCATATTGTTTGCCTTTGCTGCTGCTTTCTTGCACTGCGTGGAGAGCTTCAGGTCTCTAGTGATCATTACTCCCAGGTTCTTCTCCTCTTCTGATGCAGATACTCAGACTCCACCCAGGTAGTACTCTGTCCTAGGATTCTTGACTCCAATATGCATAACTTTGCATTTCTTGGCATTGGAGCCAAGCTCCCGCTCCTAGACCACCTCCCTAGCTTTGCCAGGTCTTTCTGTAGGTCCTGTATCCCTTCAGCTGTGTCAGCTCTCCCACAGAGTTTGGTGTCATCCATGAATAGGCACATTTTTCCCTTAATGCCATCTCCAATGTCACTGATGAAGACATTGAACAATACCTTCTTTCCCATCCCCTTCTTTTACTGTTCATGCTAGTGTTTACTCAGTTTGGGCCATTGCCTGCCTTACTGCCTTCCCTGCTTCCCTTAGGGAAGTTTGGTATGCCTCCCTATCTTCGTCCTGCTGCATTCCCTTATATTTCCTGAAGGCCAGCCCTTTGGCTCTTTTGACCTGTGGTAAGCAGGGGCAGGGCTAGCATAGATGCTGCAGTCATATACTCACCTATCAGCCACCTCTTCACTCCAGATGCAGTGTGTAGGGTATATAGTCTGGACCCATCAAAGATGCAAGCATCACGGCAGGATCCGAAGTACCCACCATGTCACACACTACCTGGCAGTTAATAGTGTGGTAGCCCTTCTTGTTTTTGTATGCCTCCTCATCTACAATCTGTGCCACAATCACCACATGAGTGCCATCTATCACCCCTGTACATTTGGCATGACACGAATGGCATAAAATGTCTGCTTTGTGGCCTGTACGTCTGCACCACCTGTTGGGAATATGATGTGGTCATGCACATGGTACAGCAGGGTGTCAGTGACCCTCACCAGTACCCTGGACACTGATAACTTTCTGATGCCCATGACATCCACTGCCACACTTTAGAATGAGCTGGTAGCATAGTAGGGGAGTGCACAGGGCATCTTAATCTCTATGGATATCATCAGGGACCATTAGGTATGTGGTGCCATGCAGTTCCATACAAGGTTGCACAGGAGGGCAATGGTGGTACAGTCAAACTGGAATCACTCTATGCAGTGTGTGTCATGCATGGAAAAAGAATCCAGCATGGCATGAAGAGGACCTATGATAGTCAGTCGACGGTCGACAATTTCATTGTCAACCGACGATACAGTGACTCCTTTATGTCGACCGCATTTGTGGTCGGCATAAAAGGAGTCACTTCAGACTGTGTTTTCCAGGGCTCTGCCCCAAACCCCCAGACCCCTCACATAAATTAACTCTGAGTCAGAGTTGCTTCGGGAAGGGGATGCAACACCCCCAGAAAGCAGTGCCAGGGCCTACACCAACACTACAGCGACCTGGCACTGTTGTCACTGTAGTGTCGGTCACGGTAAAGTTGTCACCATAGCGATGGCATACACCCTGAAGACATGGGCCGTGAACCCAGCTGCCCCTGCCACATTTGCTCCACCTCAGCCTCCAGCAGGAAGACATTCATTAGCATCCTCAAACATATCCTTCAACACACTGTGGCCTATCTGATGGCAGGTGTGCAGACATCTATGCGGCTACATATGGTAGACATCCCCCCACAATGCATGCATTCACCTTTAAATGGGCATGAGCAGACCACACCTGCATGGTGCGTGATTTGCACAAGTGTCACCAGGCTACCATACTCATTACATTCAGGTAACAAAATGGCAGCAGCTGGGGATTGCAGCTATCACTGTGCACCTGAGGTTGTCAGAGTCGGGACATACCCCACAAAATTGCGTAGGGTGTCCGAGGGGTCCTAGCTGGACAACCTCAAAGAAGGAGTGATATGGGAGTTGGAGGTGCCAGTCCAATTGGGTATGCAACCTGCAGGGTGCGTGCTGTGTGCATTCCATGTGAAGCATGGGCCTTACATCTAACAATTTGCTTTGTGTTTGTCTCCCAAAGGAACAAGGTGGCCATCCAAATAAACTGCCCCTGATGAGGTGGACACAGTTCTATGGTGCCAGGTCCATGGTGGTGCCATGGAGGGCATGCTGGCAGCAGCTGGTGCTGTGCTTCTTCTCCCTGTGAGTGGGTAGCATTGGCAAATATTCTAAGGATGAGGTGGGGGAAATGTGGAGGGTGGTTGAACCCTCAAAGGTAGGTGCTGGGAATGGTAGGATACCTGTTTGTGGCACATGTATATGTTAGACCTTGCATGTGTATCCTCTCATGCCTGTTCTCCCTCTTTGTTCTTCTCATTGCAAGGTTACAAAGGTCCATTGCGCCAGCTAGCTCTGGAGCGGCAAGGCTGGATCTGAACAACACCGCCGGGGTCCAGTGAAGACTCCATGAAGGAGGGGGACACCTAGCTGCAGTCTGCCGCATCTCACCATCTGCTGCTATAGAGTTGTGTTCCACTGGCTGTGCCAGTGTCCTGTGCTGTGAACTTTCATTATCATACACGGTGCATATTTGTTTGTTGATGTACATCTTTTTCATGGGTGTTTTTCATTGTTGTGCTTCTTTGCACTTTGGTCAGTTTTGACATGTATCAGTAAATTGTTATTTGCCTATCCCCAGTGTCCTGGTACTTATTTCAGGGTGGTGGTGCTGCTGTGCCATGGTTGGGGGGTACACTGCTGGTTTGCGAGCTGCGGGGGGAATAACCTGGGTCAGGGACATCATCCAGGTGTCGCCAGGGGTGAGGTCAGGATGCCTACTACATAATTCTGACCCCTCTGCTGTCTACTGCAATCCCTAGGCACACCTGCGACATGGTTTCTCTGACGTGTGTTCCTGACATTTAGTGGGTGGATGGGATGTCCTTTGTAACACCTGTGTTGCTGCTGATATGACATCATTGGCTGTGGCCAGTGTGGGGAGGGTGCTGTTTCCAGTTGGGGGAGCCATGGTGGGTCTGTAACAGTGACATTGGAGATATGTGCTGCTCTGTTGCCACACTCATGCCACTGTGGCAGGCAATGGTGGTTGCTGGCATGTCTGTGGCACATCTAGTATCCACTCTCTGCTGCACGGCAGGTTCATCACTGGCAGGGGCATCCTGTTGTGACAGCCAGGGGTTGTGGCTGGGACCCTTTTTGTGTGTGTTTCACATGACCTGTTGTCCCCTGTATCCCCTGGACATACCTGTCACAGGAACTTCTCTACATGACTGCTGTGTCACATCTGGGGTGCTTGGCATCCCGTGTGCTTGACGGCACTGCCGCTACGTGACAGTTTGTTGTACCAATCATACTTCTTCCCTTGGCACCTACACTCGATGTAGTGCACCCTGCAGCTATGCTGTGCAGGTGGATATGGCAGCCCTCCACCTGCTGGACTGCTCTGTGTACTATGCCATGCTCCAGACAGCCATATTTGCCATTGTGCATGCATGTGTGGGGGTGGTGCACATGCTGTTATGCTGCCACGGCCCACCACTCATGCATACCACAGATGTGGCACAGCTCCATGTGGGCCACCTATGTATGAAGCTGCATGCAGTTCATGCATGCCACTCAGCCTTGCCATGTGCACCTTCTGCATGTATGTATGTATGTGTGCATATTGCATGCCCCGTGCACGCTGTATAATGGTAGTGCATAAAGCCTAATGTGTTTATTGCTGTGCTGAAGGAGCTTCAGCGCACCAGATGTGACATCACCAGCCACCACCTGTAGATCACAAATCAGATTTAGAGAAGATCCAGGCTTCAGCTACTCACTCTCCAGACACTGTGTGTAGCTTGGTGTGGTGTCTTTGGTTTGAACTCCAGTTCAGTCTAGACCAGTCAAGGACTTAAAGCAGAGTTCCTTTGAAATAAAAACAGATGAGACAAGAAATTAATTTATAACCCTGTCTTTCAATGACAAAATGAAGAACCATGATAATTTAGTGAAAAAAAACAAGACACAGGGAGTGGCTTCCTATTTGCCCAGCCACATAACCCATTCTGCCCAGTCAAAATGTTTAAAAAATACATACCCAAATGCCCCAAAGATGCACCAGCCTTTTGCCTACGTCCCCAAATATTGCCCCAGTTTGTACTGGACCAGCTGGAACTGTGGTACAGCAGGCAGTCACTGGGGAGATAATAGCAAAACCATTAAAAGATGCAGGTCTGATCACTCATTACAACCACCACTCCATTTGGGGCACAGCTGTTCACCTTCTCTCTGAATGAAGCTGGATTAGCATCCAGAAAGGTAATGAAAGTAACTGGAGATCACTGCAAAAGCAGCCTGAGAAACTACTTGTCTGCACCCAGTAGTGACAAACAAATGGAGCAACATCATGCCACCACTGCAGCAATACCATCAGCTAGTTCATCTGTCAGCCAGTCACCTCATCCGCCTCCTGCATCAGCCTCTGTGAGCCAGCCATGTCAAGAAGAAAAACATCTGAACATGTCCATTTAACCTAGAACCTTTCACAGTTAATGGGGTGGACTAGTTAATTTCAACTACTACAGCAAAAATTAAACAAAAATAATAAACCATACAGACAGAAAAGTAGCCATTAACACGGAACTGCTTTTTCAAAGAAAATCAATACATGAATACATTTCAAAAGTTTTATAAGCAAAAATTCCCCATTCCAGGGCATGCATTTATGTAGAATTAGTGCAGTTCCTGGGTGGCTGAAGGTATTCTTCCTGTGGTCTTATGTCTCACAATTAACCTGAGCGGTGTTTTAATTCTCCATATATCCACGCCCTGTCATAGGTTATTCCCTACTTAATGCACTGTCATGTGACATGTTTCGGACAATCATGTTTGTGGGTTTCCAGTGCTATTTTACAAGGCTACATCAAGTACAAACTGGATGTGGCGTAACAATTGTACTTGATAAAAATCAAACACTAAACAAAAGGCAAGGTGCTGAATATAGTGAAATGAGGAGAGGGAGGGGACAGACGAAGGGTAAAACAAAAATTAAAAGAGGGTAGCAAAAACTCAAGAGGGAGATCGATAAATAAACCCTGGAGAAGAAGGGAGGGGGTACAAAGAAGGAGGAAGAACTATAAAAGGGCAGGTCTGTATATTTAAAAAGAATCCGATTCTTATTTACAGTCCCTAAACAGAATTTTCTAAGGGATCTGTTCAGAATCCATCTATTGCATTTTCAACTCCAAACTTACATTTGTCTTTGCCTGGAAATGCTAGGCCATATTTTGGATGGCCTGACATTTCTATCCAACCGGACAGGGGTTCAGTTAATTTTGTTCGATGGAAGACAGCTTCCAAGGGTCCAGATCTGGAAGTCATTCCAGTCTTTGGGAAGTCAACGCATGTCTGCCAATAACCATTGCTGGCCCCCTCACATACCTCAGTTTTTGCTATGAGTGCACACTGTGGGAGTGAGTCATTTCCTTAGTTTACCTCTGTTTGCTTCATCGTTATTTAACTTTGTTTTATTATTTTCGGAATATCTTCATTGTCAAAAAAGAAGGTTGAAGGAAGATTCTACTTTTAACTTTTGTGAGTGGCAAGAAAATTAACCACGGATATGGGCATTCAATGTGCTTCTCCTTCTGGACCAGACCATGGCAAGGACTCCTGCAATGCATGCTGTTCTTTCAACCACAGAACCTACAGAAAAATCCAATAAATAAAATAATTTGGTGTCTGAAGCTTGGTGGTCCAGTTTCAACCTTTGGTGGCAGGCATCAGAGCAGGAGGTCCAAAGGTAGGACTTTGGACCCTTCCCCTGGGTCCCTTCCCTGCTGTTTGGAGTCAGGTGAGGTATGAAGTCCTCCTCTCCCCCAGCACACTGGAGCTGTGCTGGAGTTTTTGGTGGCAGCATAAGTTGGATTGCTAGCTCCTTCTGTGCAGCTGGCGGACAGCCAACAATGGCTGTTTGCCCTGAACAGTGGACCAGCTCCACTTTGGGGTCAAGGCCTCTGGTCTTGTCCACCAAATTGGAGTCATCAACACCAACCATCAGTGTCACCCAGGCTGTTGTGGCACTGAAGAACAGGATGCTTCGAGCATGATGTTCACATCAGTGCCGCGGATGGTGCCACTGTCTGTGCTGGGGCAGACCTCAGTGTTGGGAACATCTGAGTACCCTATGTTAACGCCACAAGCAGTGATGACTTGAGCAAAGCCAATGGCTTGGATGTTGAATTCTCCTCTGGTTCTGATATTGGCGTCAGCACCAGAGATGAGTTAGACCCCTCAGTGGGACATCATTGAACATGTCAGCACCAGAGATGGGTTTGAGCCCTCATTGGGGCCTACTCATCCATGGGCTTCTCCACCCATTCTAGGGATTCCTGTCAAGGCCATCACTTTGTCAGCTCCTCCGTCATAAGAGTGCCAGTAGCGAGAGGCTTCACTTAATCCTTTCCTCAGGTGAGGGTGTCACCAGAGCTGCAAGGTTCTATGGAGGTCTGGATACCACCAAGTGCTCAACAGACTGTAGCACAGTGCTCATTTCTTCTTCTATTGCATGAGGTAGCAGTTGACAGGGAACCCTCTCACTCCTGTGTCCCAGGAGTCACTACCTTGACCTGACCATTCCTTGGTTCCTCAAGACCAGGAAGAGCCCTGTCCATCAGGTGTTCTCCCCCATGCAGAGGGCTGAGGCTATAGCATCAGGGTATGAAGACTCCTCCCTTGTTAACAAGACAGCTTAGTACACTGGGCCCAAGAGCAAGACTCCATAGAGAAGACTGATTCTGGGAAGATAAAAAGTTACATAATTACTGTAACTGAAGAACTTCTAGAATATCTTCTCCATTGAGTACCACTCATCAACCCACCATCCCCCCTCCCCCTATAGTGAGCCAGGGCCATACCTCTCAACTGTACCACATTACCAGGAATGTTCCTCATTTTACCTCACAAAAGCTCCATGTTCCACATTGTGAGGACTTGTTCCACATTCAAAGTCAACATTTTAAAGCACAAAATCCATAGTAAATAATGTAAAACATATATTATTCAATTAGCAACAGACTTTCTGAACATAAATGCAACATTTTAACAGTGTTTTGAGCTTCTTAGGTAAAGATTTGATTAAGTGTTCCACATTTTGCCCATTTGTTCCACATTTTGACAGGCAATGTTCCACATTTGGGGGACAAAAGGTTGAGAGGTATGGCCAAGGCTACTAGCAGCTCACCCATTCTGGTGTGTACTCTGTCTGACAAGTACAGAGTTATTTCTGTTTTTCTCTCATATCTGAGACCCAGATTTTTCTGACAATACAAAAAAGACACATTTTGAATTACTGGAATTTCCTAAGCCTCAGTCTCTTACTTCTTTTATTGTGCAACTATGTATTATTATGTTGACCTTTGTATGGATATATGACCCCCATTCCTTCGATGTGGAACCTTTGTAAATGAGCAGTTCCTGCTCAAAGGTATTTGTAATCCTAGATTTCAATAAAATAAAAAAAATAAATAAAAAACAAAACTTCTGAAAACAAAACAAAAGAAAAGGTTTGACAGAAACCTTTAAGAAAAAATATTTTTGGAAAGATTTCCTCCATACCTCTGCTCATGTTACCCTCCCCCCCAACACACACACTTTCTCCCTGCCTGGGGTACAGTCATTCTACATTGGATATATCTGTATTAGTTGCTATATGCAAGACTGCACCCTAGTGGGACCTGAAGACAGTTTAATGCCATTGATATTAGCCCAATCAGTGGTACAAAGTTTATCCTACTATGTTCTTGAACAGCTTGGTTGTGCCAGGTCACAGGGTGCTTACCTTTCTTGATGGGATAAATCCCCATATGTACATCTTTATTGCAGCGACAGGGCAACGGCATCCAATTCCTGTAGTTAACACTACAGGTACAACTGGTGACAGGCATTACCAGCAATTGTGCTAGCAGAGAAACATAGAAACATAGAGTTGACATCAGATAAGGACCTCAATGCCCATCCAGTCTGCCCATTTTTTCTACCTTATGAATGTGCCATAGGCCTTTACTCTGTCAATTGCCTATTTAGTCATACTCATCTGTATTGCTCCCTTATGCCTATCCCATGCCTGTTTGAAGCCCTGCACTGTATTCATATCCACCACTTCCTGAGGTAGGCTGCTCTATGCATCCACCTCCCTTTTTGTTAAAAAGAACTTCCTCACATTACCCCTTAATCAGCCTCCCTCTAATCTTATGCTGTGTCCTCTTTTCCTGCTATTTTTCTTATATTGAAACATGTTAGACTCTTTCCCCTTGTTAATGCCCTTAAGATGTTTGAATGTTTCGATCATATCACCCCTCTCCCTCCTTTACTCTAGGGTATACATATTGAGCTCCATTAATCTGTCCTCATATGTCTTCTGATGCAGTCCCTGCACCATATTGGTTGTCCTTCTCTGGACTGCCTTCATTTTGCTAATGCCCTTGTGCAGGTGCGGCCTCCAGTACTGCACGCAGTACTCCAAATGGGGCATAACCAGTGTCTTGCAAAGAAGGATTATTACCTCCCTCTTACAGCTTGTGACACCCCTATTAGTACACCCCAACATCCCCCTAGCCTTACCTACTGCTTTAGTGGTCTGCTTGGATGATTTCAAGTCATCTGGGATGACGATGCCCAAGTCTCTTTCTTCTCTTGTGATTACCAGCAACTCCCCTCCCCTCCCTAGCCTTTCCTTACAGTATTTTACAGTACTTGTCTCTGGGCTCCTTAGTTGCAGCAGAGTGAGGAGAACAGAGAGACTGTTCTCATTTATCTGCAGCTTGTCTTATACTTCACATACTGCGGGAACTCTAATTCTGGGCAATCTTCCAAGTAGCTGAATTGAATTTTTTTTCCTTAAATTGATTTTGTGCCTTTTTTCCCTTAAGCTACCACTTTCATTATGTGATATAGTCCTACTGTGGCATTTTTTTTAACTTTTATTCTCAACCTTTATTTAGTTTGAAGGGATTGTAGTTTGGCCCTGACAAGGTGGCTAGCCAATCCCATCCACTTTCCTCTTCATGTAGATGTCCATGCTCAGACATGTCATGACATGCAGGAAGGGAAAGTGCAGGGCGTGCCCCATTGAAATGAATGGGACTTATTTTTCATTACTTTTTAATACATTATAATGGCAAGTTGGAGATTAATGAAGGCCACCACTCAACTAACAAAGCCATTGTTATGGTGGCCTTCATTAATCTCCAACTTGCCATCACAATGTATCAAACAGTAATGAAAATTGAGACCCATTCATTTCAATAGGGTGTGCCTCTGAACTCTCCCTTCTGTAGATCATAACGTGTCTAAGTGTGGAGGGGTGAATAAATCACTAGAGAAGTGGAAGGGATCAGCTGGCCACCTTGTCAGGGCCAAACTACAGTCTCTTCAAACTAAACAAAGACTGGGAATGAAAGTTTCTACATGCTATAGGACTATTGCCTACCTAAGATACCATACCTTGAAAGTGGTACATTAGGATCAGAAAATCACTTTCATTGGGAATACTATGGATGCATTTCTCGTCCATCAAAAAAAATATTTCTTTGCTTCGCACTACTTAAAATGTGTTAGGTGGCACACATTTCTCCTGAGACCACTAATGTTTTATACATAAGCAATGAGCCACCATAGGGTGTGTGGTTCCTGGTAAATAATGCACACCCTGGGTGCATTGTTTTTTCATTTAAATTACCTATCCTATTACCCATTTTATAAGCATAATAAGACACTCCGGTGTGGGTCCTACTACATCCTGCGTAAGTGGCTAGGCTATCTCAGCATAAGGCCCACTCTGTCACATCTTTGGAAAAAGTAGACAATAGACATATTTTCTTGTTTATCTAAGCTTGTAATTGAATAAAATAAATCTGACATTTAAAGTAGATCCAGTTACTTCATTTATCATGGGGTGTCATAATGTGCAGAAATAACTATGACATATGATTAGTACTGTGCATAGTGTCCATATATACTGTGTATAAGTGTCCATATATACACTGGCAGGGTAGTATGCAGATATACAGTGATAAGCTGCTGACAGTTGCTTGTGTCTTACCTTGTACAGGAGGTAGACTACTTACACTAAAATTCATACTAAGATTGGTCAGGAGCTAGGGAGCTGTAAGGCCCATAATTGCTCTTGTGAGTTAATAATAACAAACTGTAACACCAGAAAGGATCAATTTGTCCAGTCTGGACTTAAGAACTGATTAGAAACTGCTGGTAATCACCTCTAGTGGTAATGCATTCCATGGTTTGACGGTACGTAATGTACAAAAAATGTTTCAAGCCATTAAGTTAAATCTTCTATTTTATAACTGTAATGGATGACCTCTAATGTTACAGATATTGGTCCATATTCACAAAAGGCAACTCAAGATGCAAGGCAACTTGCATCAGGAAAAATGGTGCAAGTAGCACTTGCTCACTGAGTTGCGTCCTGGTGGAATTCACAAAGGCAGCCAGCGACATGCTGCAGGCTGCCTACACCCAACTGCACCTATGTGCCATAAACCCCCTTGCTACATGGTGCAAGGGGTTTACGCAGCATTTGCATCCTATTTTGGTAGGGTGGCTGCTAGGTCCACAAATTGAGATTCAGAGACAACCACCAGTGAACATCTGTCAAAGACCATTTATGCCAACAAAAAGTTGGTCTAAGTGGTCTTTGCCATTCACTGGAGGTTGTCACTGTGCCCCAGCTCCACATCCCCTGTGGGTTACAGCCCCACCCATAGGCTCCAGGTCCCAGGCATGGCACGCGCTGTGCAAGGATGGGTGTGTGGAATACCCCCAATGCCCAGAGCCCCCCCCCACACATACATGTTGAGATCCCGCCCATGCTCTGGGACAAGATCCCCCTTCACTCCTGAAACTCCCTGGTAGTCTAGTGGCCCCCCCACTGCCCCACCTGACAGTGCTACCCCCATGCTACCCCCCCAAACCCTGCCGTAACTGGCACAGCCTCCGCTCACCACCATGGCCAGCCGCCCAAGCACTGTGTGTGTGTGTGTGTGTGTGTGTGTGTGTGTGTGTGTGTGTGGGGGCTGGCACCACTGCAAAGGGGGTGGGAGAACTACTGGACCACTAGGGCCATTAAGGGTGTTGTTATATGGTGGGGTTTCCATGTCAAGGGAGCTTGGGGTTGGGGCCCCCACCTTACGGGGATTGGAGGTGGGCATAAAGTACCATGGCTCCCCTCACTGGCGCATCTGCCGTCTACCCTGTCCTGTGACCTGCGGCATACCTGGGAGCTGTGCCCTACCTTATGCAGCTACCGCAAGTTGCAGGACTCATACCCATGGACCCGCTCCGATACTGAATCAGGTGCAAGGTCCAGGTCACAGGGATGGTTGGCACAAGCTACCATTGTCGCAGCTTGTGGCAGATCTTTGTGAATCCAGCCCATTATCTTTAAACTCTAAACCCAGAGTAGTCAGCAAGAAGGGATCTTGCATTATATCATACACGAGAAGGAGGTCCCCTCTTAGACATCGGGTAGAAAGGGACATTAGGTTCAGGGAAATAAGTCTGTTTTCATAAGTGACATCATGCAGACCTCTAACTAGTTTAGTATATTGTGTTTGTACTTTTTCAAGATGCATAATATCATGTTTCCTAAAGGGGCACCATAATTGAGAGGAGAAATCCAAATGTGCACAGACATAGGCTCTGTATAGGGGCATTAATACTTTTCTATCCCTAAATTTAATATTTCTCTTAATTGACCAAATAATCCTATTAGCCTTAAGAATGACTCCATTGATCTGTGAATGGGGGAAGAAAATCATCTGATACTAAAACCCCTAAATCTTTTTCTGTACTAGTGCTGGTCAACACCCTATCATCTAGTATATATGCATGACTGGTATTATTAGTACCTAGATGCATAACCCTGTACTTGTTATGGTTTAATTTCATCCATCATGTGTTGATCCAGTTAGAGATATGATCAAGATCATTCTGCATGGACGCTATTTGCTCGAAGTTGGAACATAGTCCTCCAATTTTCATGTCATCTGCATATTTAATGGTGTTAGAACAGCAGTTTTTAGTTATGTGAGCTATAAAAATCTGGAATAAGCAGGGGGCCAAAACAGAGTCCTGTGGAACCCCACTAGTGACAGAAATCATTTTTGAAATGTGTCCATTTATCAAAACTCACTGTGTTCTGTTTGTCAACCAGTTAGCTATCCATCTCACTATGCTAAGGTTGATATTGAATGAATATAGTTTCTGTAACAGGGCCCAATGAGGAAGGAGATCAAAAGCCTTACTAAAATCTATATCAGTCACATCACAGGGGTATCTGTTGTTGAGTTGTAGACTAAAGTTTTCATAGAAACACTACAAATTGGTCAAGCAACTATGGCCCTTCTTAAAACCATGTTGCTCATCACCCAGCTTTGCCAGGGTTGAAGAAACCAAGTCCTTAATAACACTTTCTAGGATTTTACATGTTGACAAGGTTAGGCTGATTGGTCTATAGTTTTCCCAGAGGTTCCTTGGACCTTTCTTATGGATGGGAACTACATATGCTGTTTTCCAAACTTCAGGAATGAAGTTGTTATTGATACACTGTTCAAATAGTAATTTAAGGGGTAGAGACAGGCTATCAGCTAATAGGTACAAAAGGTGGCCTGATAAATTATCAGATGTATTGGTTGTCCCTTTAAATGAAATTAATTTTGCATGGATATCTAATTCCGATAGTTTTATATAATTACTCATAGTATCTGAAACCATATTTGCTTTTTGATTACTTTGAAATATGTCACAAAAATTGGTGTGAAATTGATTAGCCATATCAAAAGAATCATGAACTATAGTGTCATTTACTTGAAGGGGACCTACCTGACATGTAGGTCTCTTAAGGGAGTTGATATAGACAAAAAAGGACTTGCTGTTGTCCCTACTTGCATCAGATGCTAGTTTGCACTCCCATGATTTTTTAGCCCTTTTGATGCTATTTTTACTTTTTTTTTTTCAATTTGAAAGTATAAGCACCAGTTGGTTTGAGTTGGGGATTTTAAGTAAGCTGCATGACATTTATTTTTTTTCTTTATGAGTTTTTTTATGGAGTTATTTATTCATTTAGGGTGGTATTGTTTGGCTGAGTTTTTTAACTTAGAGGGAATATAAGTGTCACTTAAAACAGTAATTGTTCTATGTAATTTGCTGAAATACTCCTCAGTTTCTAAAGTTGTCAATATAGATGACCAGTTCAAGCTATCGAATCCATTTTTAATATTGGTGATATCAGCTTTTTCATAAATGTATACTTTAGTAGTATTATTATATAATATGACTAACGTGTGTTCTAAAATAAAACTGATAATGCAATGATCGCTGTTACCAATAGGTGAGGAAATAGTTAGATTTTTTAATGCTAAACTTTTGCTATGAAAGACGAGGTCTAGAATGTTATTACCCCAAGTAGGTTGCTCTACACTCTGGTTAAGGTGACACTGTTGGCATATGTTTAGTAATTTTTTCCTGAACTGGGTGTGGCAGTTTGCCCTTTCCAATCAACCTCACCTAGGTTGAAATCTCCTGTTAATATGATATCCGCTAAAGAACTAGCTGTTTCAATTTCTTTAATGATTTTATCAAAATAGTCTGAAAATGCGCTAGGGGGACGATAAGACACCTAGAATAATATGTTGATTTTTATTCCGTATTATTTTGATCCAAACTGATTCTGAAGGATTTGTAGGAATCTTGATTTTATTTGAAATTTCAGCTGATTGTAGTGAGTCGCTAAGAAAAATGGCAACACCACCTCCCTTTTTATTTAGTCTGTCGAGTTTATATAAGATATACCCTGGCAGTGAGATATTCCAACTTGATTACTCATCGCCCCGTGTTTCTGTAACCAGTACAGCATCAATACTATCGGTTGCTAGTATGACCTTTAACTCGTCGAGTTTGCCATTGAGGCTCCTGGCATTGAAGTACAAGCACTTTAATTTCTTAAACTGACAACGATTATGTTTTGCAGCTGTTGATATCTGAGGAGGAGGGGCTATTCTCTCCCCCCAGTCAAGAAGTTTAAGTGCTTGTTAATATGTTTCAGTATATGTTCCCCCAGTACATGATTCCCCTTTCGACTCAAGTAAAAAGTTCTGGCCTACCGACAAAGTCCTCCCAATGAGTAAGACATACTTGATTTTTCTTAAGGCATCTTAGGCAAAGCCAATTATTGAATTTATGTATTTCATGGTTAAACTCATAGGATGCTCTAGGGACAGGCAGGATTTCAGAAAAAGCAATCTCACAACCAATGTCCACCAGTATGTTAGACAGAGCGACAAGATCTTTTTTATTTCTACTATATCTGTGTGTAAAAAAACATTAGTTCCAACATGGAGAACCACCAGTGGGTTTGTCCCACAATTAGCTAAGATGTTATTTATCTGCTATCTTTGTGCAGTATGGAGGCTTCTGGCTGTTCCAGTTCATATAGTGTGGATGTTCCTGGATGTATGTGAATATTTTCAGGTATTTGGATGCTCTGGACTCAATGCGCCATTTCTGTGTTATGTTGTAAACATGGGTACTCTTTGAAGAGCGATTTCCCTGCAAAGATGTTTGTTTTATTGTTGTTTTTTCAATGTGGGGTTGACAGTGGGATCTGATGTAGTTCATGGCATTAAGAATGGCAATATGAGTGGTGCCATAAAAAGAGGCTGCAGAGTGTGTTTTTTTGCCAGTTTGTCAGCATGTGGTGTGGTGATTTTTTTGTTGTTGTAAAAAGGCTGTTGCAAGGTAGATTAGAGCAGAGTAGTTGCAAACTGTGCGGTTCCTAGGTAAATAATCAAGGATCATGTGTCATGTTTTAACCACTGAAATTGTTCAGTTTGGTCACTTTTTTGAACCACATTTTATAAAACGTCATCTTGTACACTGGACTAAAGCGTGGGTTGGCACCACCATGGGGCTGCTGCCATGTTACTCACATTCTTCCCTATGTTATAGGTCAGCAAAATGATTCTTGCTGTAAAAACAGAAGGAGGTAACTGAAGTTTTCAGTGACTCTGGAATAATATATTTTAATGACTACCATTAGCCTTCAACTAAGTGCAGTGTGTGTATCTATATATGTATATATTCATTGTAAAAACATCATTAATACATCAGGTATGGTTCTTAATAAAGTGACAAAGCAGAGAAATGTGGTGTTAGGGTTTCCATCCCAAACACCCCACCCCCACCCTGCAGACACTGACAGGTGTCAGTGGGTGTGCCTTGGTGTCGTTGGCCCTAACGCACACCCCATTCCATAAGTAGATAAGTTGAGATGGGGACAGTATAGGAGAAAGAGGCGAGCATTAGGACCAATGACGCCAAGGCACATCCCTGATGCCTGTCAGTGTCTGCAGGGTGGGGGTTGGGTGTTAGGGCTGGAAAACCCTAACACGACATTTCCCTGATTTTGTCACTTTAGTAAGAGCCCTAAGTGATGCATTAATTACGTTTTTTTGCAATTAATTTTATAATGTTTTGAGATAGTATAATTATATCTTTATGTGTTGCACTCCACTCCCTCCATAGATGCGCATATGTATGTAGGTGAGGAAGCAGAGGGCCCTCCAGACCCTGCACATTCATGTATAGAACAACAGTGACCAAATTGTCAGCATAGCCATCTTATTACCCTACGTCCTGTACCCCAGTACAGAGAACTTGTCAAATGCATGCAAAAATGTAATTATATGCAACTGCAGCACCATTCCACGCCACAGGTGCGAAAACACATTTGGGGCAGGATTTGAGAAATGACAGCTGTAACATACATGATGTGGGGTAATAAGAAGGCTATGTTGAAAATCTGAGGTAAAAATATTTAAAAGTTATGAGCGGGCTTAGTGAAATTGCAAGGGGTGGTCATAACTCTGGCACGGTTTCATATTTTGACCCCAAATTTTGTATTTTATAGTCTTCTAATGACCCCAGCTCACAAACCCCATAGGTGAAAATTTTAAAATTCATGCTAAAATGCCACTCTGTGGCACAAGTACGCAAACACATTTCAGGCAGGATGTGAAAAATGACAGCTGTAGGAACTCATGCATGCAAGATTATATACTGACGTTGACTTGGGGGCAAAGCCACAAGATGGCCATGCTGCTGCTCCATTCTTCACCATGCCAAGAGAGTGCTCTTTGTATGTTTTTAACTTTCTGGGTTTCGTTTTATTAACTCTTGAATGAAACTAACATTATTTCAGCTCTGGACCTACGAGGGTGAATTTGGTGATGGTTTACCGCTATTGAGTAGTGCTGAGAAGTGTTGCTGGACAGATGCCTTGCCAGTTTTGCTGATTTCTCTGGTTGGAGCTGAGTTGTAAGCGTGAGTCAGGAGGTTTCGATCTCAGCCATCTAACTGTGAGAAGTGGGCCTGTGCTAGACCGGCATAGGTCTGGATGGAATATAAAGTTATAAAGTTTTCATTTTAAGAATTCTGGAGTTTTAAGTGTGGAGCCAGAAAGAGAACACCAACCTCCGGTTCTGTATCCAGGGATTGCAAGCTACAATGATCTGCAGGGACACTAAGTTCCATGGAGTTCTATGAAAGCATAGTATGCGCTAGAATGATTGATTAAATTTAAATAAAAGGTGTGCTCGGCTGTTAAAAGAAGTGAAAATGGAGAAGGTGCCTGATTTGGATGACACCCTGGGTGACAGTCGATAAAACCTTCCCAGACAACCTTGCCGGACATGCAGGATGAAGCCGGAGACAGAGTATCGGTATGGAATATGGAGCCTGAGGAATCTAAGCAGGGGAGCTGCAAAAGAAATTTAGGTGGACTTGGAGGGAATAAGTGACAAACAACCTATTGGAGGTAATTGGTAAAGCTACTTGGAGGTAGGCACCTTGGAAAAAAACTCTTTTTACAGAAGCATCCTTTAGAGTTTTCCTCTGTTTCCTTTTCTTGAAATAAACTATGGATGTTATGGTCAGAAATTAATGGACTCCCAGCAGGGAGTTATTTCAGAATTTTAGAATTTGAGTCTTCCCTCTGTTAACCACATTTCAAATACTGCTCTAGTGACTCAAAGTATTTTGAGCTTTTTTACTCCTTATCTAAAAAGTGTCTCCTGCTGTAAACTAACGGCTACGTTTACAGTACAAAGGGTCATAAAGCAGCCTGGAAAAGGTCCTAAAAGACATCTTAGCTAGGAGAAAATGTGTAAAGGCCACAGGAACCCTTTGGTCTGCATGTTAAGTGCTGAAAACTGTTGCAGGTACGTATTTTATTATTTATTGATTTATACAGTTCCTTTCTGTTTTCTGCAATTTTGAAATTAAATGAATAGACATGGAATCAAAATAGCACTTTAGGACACAGTTCTAAATTCTAACAATGGCTAAAAAAATGGACTCGGGTGCCAATGGAGCCTGTCAGACCTGATTTTGTTGGAATTTATTTTTGCTATGCTAAGCTCTAAGCAGAATGTTGGACCAGCATAACATTCTGTGGTGATTTGCATATGCAGCCCATGATGCTTTGCATTGTGTGGGCATGTGTGATTTTGTATTTTCTTGAAACTTGGCTTCCCAGCCAAATGCCCTTTGGAGTAACCCTTGCCTCAGTGTTTGTGCACAGAGGTTCTTTGTCTTTTAAATAGTTTTTTTATTTTAATGGGTTCACCACAACATATCCAAGACACACTGTCTTAGGGTAGCTGGTCCATTCCACTGGGGTGTCAAACAGATGAGGCATACTGATGAGTCCTGGTAGGATGAAACACATGTCTATGTCTTCTGTTAGCACCCTTTGCAAACTGTGTGAGAGGCCTTTCGGCACCATGCAATTCTGCTTAAAGTTGAACCAGCATAACATTCTGTGGTGATTTGCATATGCAGCCCCTGATGCTTTGCATTGTGTGGGCATGTGTGATTTTGTATTTTCTTGAAACTTGGCTTCCCAGCCAAATGCCTTTGTGGTAACCCTTGCCTCAGTGTTTGCGCACAGAGGTTCTTTGTCTTTTAAGCTCTATATATTAATTCATGGATTCCTGACCTATTGGAGTGCAGAAGATTTATCTACAGTGCTGCTGAACCCCATTAAGAGATGGAAATACGGGTTATCAAATAACTTTAGTTGAATTGACATTAGGAAGCTCCCTAGTGGAGAATTAATGCTGACACTGGTTTTGAGCCCCGTGACCGGTAAGATAAAAGAATAATTTAAACTTCTTCAGGCTTTAAATAAGGAAATACTCCTAAAGGACTGCGAATATAAGTAAAAAGTTAAACCTGTAGCCTTGTGTTATATTACTGTGTCATTGTGTTACATAAGTATAAATCATATGTTTTTAATGAGTTTTAAATGCTGAATTTTTTCACATTTATGACTTTTTCCAATTTGGAATCTACTGTAGTTTGCCACTTAGTCCTAATTTAAGTGCTAATTTAGATCCTAGAATGGAAAAGTATATGTGATAGTGAATCAAAATATAAAATTAAAACAAATTTCTGAGATAATGAACTCTTGCTAAAGCAGCATGTAGGGCCTGGGGTATGATTTGATAGCCTAATTAGCAATAGAGCATAACAATTTATAATAGACTGATTAACGACCTCTAAGAGGATTGGATTGGGAATCATACTTTGGCCCAATGGAGGGCAAGTGAGACAGATAGTGGAGTGAAACGTATGGTTGTTTGAGGGCAGGGAGTTGTTCATATTGACCTGTTGTGAACACCATTTGTTGTTGGTATATAATTCCCACCATACCTGATATTAATTAGAGGCAAGAAGCAATATTTGTGGCAGAAAGCTTCTAAATGTTCACTAAAAAGGTCAGATATAACTGGCATCAAGGTAATTCCTATTGGAACATGTAAGTAAGTGTATGTAGTTTATGTGTACATGCAGCGGTACCTTCATAAGTTGATACCTGCTCTGATAGGAGATCTGAAGTTAAGTGGATGCATCTTTCGATGCCCACAGTAGGACCCATTAGAGGCAAAGGTGTCCGAAATGAAGCTAAATGTGTGCACACAGTAAAGCATACAATGTCTACGGTGACCCAGACATGGTTTTCAGTTGTTGCTGGTTTATAATTCCTGCTATATTGCTGACAACTGGATGCTCAGAGCTAGCAGGTGTTGCAGGCTGCCTCTGAAGTCTGTCAAAAAGTGTGGGTGTTACTTGCAACTCTGGCTGTTTCAATTCAGGTCCAGTGATTCACTTACTGTCATCACTAGCCATGCAAAAGTACCTTTGCAAATTGGCAATAAGCCTGATTTGGGGCATGGATTGATGACCAAACCCAGTACTTACTGGGAAGCTTTATGTTGGTTCTAGTTAATGAAGGGAGAATAGTATGGTATTTAATTTTTAACCCCTTTAAAGCTTAAGCTGCATTGGCTAAGAATGATATTCATTGTAAAATAGGCAGCTATAGTAATAAACATCTGCAGAAACCATAATTTGTGGTAACTATAATATCTTGGTTATATTGAAGAAATTAACTCATCAGGATTTTGAACCTGACATGGATGTGAAATTTTTACATTTTTGTAAAATGTATTGTATATTTTATGTTTTACGATTTTTTTAATTGTCTCATGCTGTAATGGTTAAAATAACTGATCAACAATAAACTTTGACTTGTCTTGACAGCTGTACTGTTCATGAGAAGTTGTGGTAAAATGACTATGTTGAAATTTGGAGGCACAATATTGAATATTGGCAAAGTTATGTACATGCATACAAAAATTTCAGTGAACACACAAAATTCTGGCATTTTTAGGAATTTTTTCACCAAATTTTCAACATGCCCAGTTTGGGATCCTACCTCATGAACACTGGCAGTGTCATTTTCTTAACTGGTCCTGAAAGGTGATTTCACACAGCGACCATGAAATCACCTTCCAGGTCCAAGTAATGAAACAACAGTCACAGTGTTCATGGTGTGGGGTCCAAAAAAGGCCATGTTGAAAATTTGGTGTAAAAATACCTAAAAATGCTAGAGATATCAACATAAGTTTGAAACACCATTGAAATACATTATACGGCACTTACCTTCAGTTCGCAGTTTGTCTTTGAAGAGTGCAGACATGTCCCAGTCCAGAGAAGATGACTGCTGATGACCTCCACAGGTAAGTATAGGGAAAGGAGGAGTGGTGGGGTGCTAAGTGGGAGGGTTTGAATGGGGGAGACGACGAGGGACTGTTCTTTTTTTCATTTCATATTAAAGTGCATAACTTGGGGTTTAACATAGAAGTGAGATATGAACCCTAACTATAGTGGCACTCATGTGCTACTATAATATATATATATATATATATATATATATATATATATATATATATATATATATAATATATATATATATATAGATATATACATATCTATATCTATCTATCTATATATATATTATATCATATCTATCTATCTATCTATCTATATATATATATATATATATTCTTTGCAAAAACTATGTTAATGCACCAGTTAGGGTTCAAGGTAATGCCACAAATGTAGAAAATGTGGTGTTAGCATTTCCACCCTAACTCCCCACCCCCACCCCATAAGCAGTAAAAGGAAAAAACATTAGGGTTTTGGATCTCTAGAGCCTTGGTGAATCAGTGATGGGGCCTTCCTTGGAGTTGTCAACCCAAAAACTCACTCCTCCCCCCAGCCAGTAGCCTCCTGTCCAAAGCACAAGGTACAGCTCCAAGCCAGTGCATCACAGCGATACACTCTTGAAAGGTAGAGAAGTATGTCTCACCACATGTTGGCAATGCAATCTGTTGTAGCTTTCTTCACTCAGGGCCCTGTGGGCCCTGTGTGAAGAAAGGAGATCACATCTAACCTTGTTTGTTCAGGAAACGGGGTGGACATTAGGGTTGACAACCCCAAGGAAGACCCCACCACTGATTGGCCACAACTCCAGAGACCCAAAACCCTATTTTTTTTTTCTTTTGCTACTTGGAGTGTGGTAGTGGGGAGTTAGGGTTGGAAACCTTAATGCCATAAACCCTACTTTTGTGGCACTAACTAGAACCCTAACTGGTGCATTAACACAGTTTTTTGCAATGAATGTCCTTTCTTTTTGAGATAGTGGAATCATATCCTCATGCAGATATGCAAGGCCCTCTGGGCCCTGCAACAAGGGACGACTCTGTCCAACTACAGAAATGCAGGGTCCTTGCAGGCCATGCCCTTTTGTGCAGAAAAAGATGTCAAGAATTCATAGGGCTGTCTGGTGGGCTGTGGAAGCTCAGGGCCCACTGGTCTCTGTGCTTCTATATAACCATAGATACAGACTCACAGGACTAGGTGGGCCAAACGGTCCTTATCTGCCATCAAATTCTATGTTTCTATGTTTCAAAGAGTCCATCTGTCAGCCTAAGCACAGGGTACAGTGGTGCAGGGCCCTATGCCAAAAGAAGAGTTGTCATCACTATATAGTACCTGGGTCCATGGGGGCAACCCTTCAGCTTTCATTCCTTGGTTGGGGGGTGTTCTATAACAGCACCATCCCACCACCCTCACCCCATCCAGCTGGGTCACTGAACTTGTCCCTGAACTCAGCTCACTGGCACAAGATCTCATAGCATACCTGCTGGGGTCAAGACTGGGACTACACACAAAGTTTCTTGTTTTGTTATATAAGTTTTTCTTCCCATTAGTGTTCTGGGCAGGCAAGGTGCAATCTTCTGTCAGAGGATCTCAGTCCACCCTGTTGGCTTCAGGGCTTCATTTAGCTTGCCTCGATGCCCCATTTTCCATTTTCTCCATGTTAATCCTGCGACCCCAGAACATGATCGTGCATGTGGGTGGAGGAGCACATGCACTCCGTTGCTCTGGTGATGGTCCCTTTCTCCCACCTGGTGTAATGCCTTGTTTCCCTTGTGGCTTGGGGCTGCCACCTACCCTCCACCAGGTGGCAGCCAAGAGCCGAGGAAACCCATGTCCCTCCCTGGGAGAGGAGAACTGCCTTGCAGCCACTTAATCCAGCTCCTCACCCTCCCCCCGACTAACCTCCAATGACTCAGGCTCATTCCCGAACCCAGGTCACCAGCGTGGGAGGAGTTAAGGCATCCAGCACCTCTGCCCTCCACATCACTGGGTCAGCTTACACACAAAGATTCTTAACATCTATTATTTATTTTTATTTTAAGCACAAATTTTAAAGATAGTCATTTTATGTTGCATTTATAGTATATTGGCCAACACATCACTGTGCACCAGAAATGCAAAAACATATCTTGTCCAGGATTTAAAAAATGGCTCTTGTCATGTTTACGAGGTGGTGTCAAAAACAATGGCTATGTTGAAAGGTTGAAGTCAAAATATTTATTTATTTATTTATTAAAAAGTTTTACCAGGAGGGCACACTGAGCAGAGTACTGCTCAATTCCAGGTGTGTCCTGGGGGACGGGGAACATAGGAACAGACATATAATACATACAGTGCATTTGCAACACAATTTAAGGAGGCATCTACAACATGACTATGCTAACATAAGTTAACTAGAATACATACATTGATTTACACATAGCAGCATTTGAAATATGGTAGAGATGGGAGACAATCCAGTAACAGGAAACCATACTGTTCTTGTGCATATGGAAAACTTGTGAAGCTATCAGTGAATGTTGAAATATTGCAGTGTTCACTCATAACCTGGTCATTTTACCATATCTGTACACCACATTTTCAGCATAGCCTTCCTGTGACTCCACCTCATGAACCCGGCAGGTGAAAATTTTCAAATTCCTGCTTAAACGTTGTTCCACACCACAGGTCCAAAAACACATTTTATACAAAGGCAAGAAAGACCTGGCCTCTGATTGGTCAGTCTGGGACTGGATCCATGATGTTATCCCAGTACAGCATCACAGCTCTAGTCCCAGTCCACAGGTGACTGCATCAACCATTCCTGGAATCACTCCACTCAGCCTGTTTCAGTTACCCTGCTGGACAGCCCGCTTTCCGTGATTCCACTCGGCACCTGCCTTCAGTGTACCTAAGTGGAAAACCAGTCCAAATGAAACAACAGCCCACATACAGTACATTCCCTGAACTCCACAAAGTAAATTTTTGTTTTAAACTGCCACTATGAGCAGCTTGGCAGACTCTTAGCATGTGTGTGTATTAAGCATGTGTGCACTCACCTCGCAACATTCACCTGACCCAGGACGAGAGACTCACCCTTTGATCACTTCCCAGATCATGCTCAGTCACCAGTAAATGCAGTGGATTTATTTAAAATTTACTATTCCACACAAAAACATAAAAATGAAACCCGTCATTAGAAAACAGTGAGTTCGTTCCGAAGTGGCTGCTGCAAGCACCCTCGCTTCATTGCCACTAATGTAGTGAGGCACGCTCAAATGCAATGTGAAAAACAGTAATTCAAAGTTTAAAAAAAGTCCATTTAACAACACCACCACCTTGATCTACTGGCTCCATGCCTCAATGTAGGATGTGCTTGTTCCATGCTGCTCGGCCATTTCCCCACAGAACCGCATACAGCGGCTTTCGTAAAATAAAAAAGAAATGTTCTCCTAGCTGTTCCAATTCATGAGCAACTACTGGATGGCGCAAAAATACATTTCCCCCTCAGAAGATACTGGACACTTACCAGCCCGTTTCGGAACACAGGAAGTCTCGCTCACTTCTGTCACTTGTTACAGATGTGAGGTTTCCTATCACCACAGTCACCCGATCAAACAGCAGGTAGTGGGGCTGGTTAAATTAAACTCTGTGGAAATGGTAGACTACAAGCTACCACCCAAAAAACAAACAACAATAAAAGTTCTTTGGAGGGAGCGGAGACTATAACACCAAGAGAAAACTGTGTGTGAGGGGCAGTCAAATGCAGAGTCGACTCGTATACCAGCAGCACCACCTACTGGCCAAAAGAGGGGACTAACTGTTCCCTACATATCCCTCCACATTAATAAATGACCTGAAATCAATTTAACAAAGAAGATTTTTAAATTTGTTTTACTAATTATAAACAAGCCATTTTATAATAGCAATCATGCACTCCAGGGTGTGGGTTGTGCTGGGATAACCTCATGCCCGGGGCGTTGGATGCACTCGACTGGTTACACCTTGTACAGACAGGACCAACATTCAAAAAGAGGTGGGGGCTGTGTCATCTACACTAAAGACTCTCTCCAAGGACATGTCTTACCCCCCCTCCTTGTAGCAGTGACAACCTGCAAGCTCTGACCATTAGACTGCTTTAAGGGGCACACAATAAAGTGCTTACTCTGCTTTCAGTATATATTCCACCAAAATTAACCATGATCAGCTGACCCGGTGGTGCTGAGGGTTGAGGCATTGGATGCCACACCTCGATCCACGCTGGCGACCCGGGTTTGGGTACGAGCCAGGGTTGTCTGGGGTTGGCAGGGGAGGAGACAGATTGAGTGTCCGTTGGACTGCTCTCCATCTCCGGAGAGGGGGGTATCCTGCCTCGGTGCCTTGGCGTCCTCTAGTGATGACTGGGGGCATTGCAGGGCACTGGCAGACAAATGGAGGGACCTGCTGTGGTTGACGCTGGGGAGGACTGCGTGCAGTAGCATGCACGCTCCTGTCCATTGGCGTCATTGCATACCATGCATAAGGGGAGAACAAGGGAAAAAAATTGGGCTGCATGTTTCCTCTATGTTTAGCATTTTCTATGTGTCATACATATTGGCTAGGGTCACGCAAAGCTGCGCAAAAGCTGCGCTAATGCCACGCAAAGCCACAATGTCACACAAAACTGGTTTGCCCAGGGTTAAGACTACCTTTTCCTGGGTGGTAATTAGCACTGCACAATGTGTTGTGCTAAGTCACACTAAACCACTTTGCACAGTGCTATTCACTGAATATAGCATTGTGCTGAGATGCCCCCCCTCAGTGTGCCCCTTGCATACATTATGCTTTTGCTCGGCACTAATGCAGTTTCTGCACGCTATTTGGCCTTTTGAATATAGCAGATCCACGCTAATCCCACACTAAACCTGTGCAAACGGTTTGCGCCCAGCACAAAGTTTTGAATATCTGCCCCCTAGTGCTCTATGTTTCAATTCTGTGACCTCCATGTATATTTTTCTCAGTATTTTATATTTGTTCACAGTATTGTACCTTGTTGTCTAATATATCTGACGTGGACCCTATCAATGAGCATTCATTCACAGGTATTATTCAAGATCTCAATAAATAAATAAAATAAAAATAAAAAATGTCAAACCCCCATTAAAATACACGAGACTGGATTTACCTTATTTTCCCATAATGCAGTCACTGGTTCCAGCAGCAAGATGTATCTTCAGTCAGAGAGTGGATCTACATCATGTGATCTATTCAGGTGCGTGAGGGTGTGTGGAATGCTGGGTACTGAGTGGGCGGTCGAGATGGAGGGAGTGAGGGGGGGGTCAGATCCATGAGAGACTGTTTTCTTTTTTACTGGTTTAAAAAAAATTAGGGACAATTTTCTTTATTTTGGTAGACTTTCCAACACTGGGAACTGGCCACCCCAGTGTCAGAATAGTGTTCGGAGGCATTGGGTGTGGCCCAGGATGCATAAAATTGGAAAGGGGGTGCAGGTGACCTGGAGGGTCGGGGGTTAGAAGAAGATGTACCAGAGCACGGGGTCAAAACACCAAACTAAATAACAGCGTGGTCGAATACCATACATAAATAACAGCAAAATTAAAAACAAGGTGGTGAATGACAGCGCTCAGAAAATGAAGTCAACATAAAAAAACACAAACTGACTTTTTGTGGGAGGGTTCAACCCCTCAACCCCCCAACTTAAAATAACAACCTCCGGAGGGGGGAGAGGCAACTCGGGGATGGGAAGAAACCTCGGTGGGGGAAAACTTCTCGGGAAGGGATGGGGAAACAGAGACTAACACAAACAGTTCAAAATAAAAACAACAAGTGTTCCAGGACCGGGAATCGAACCCCATTCTGCTGATGCTCTGGTGCCCTCCGCTGTCTGTGGTTCTACCCACTGAGCCATGGCAGCTGTGCAGCATAGTGCCTCCAGCAGAGCCTTTCTCCCCTGCCTCTCTGCATCCCCTTCTTCTCTGAGCTATTTTTCTGGCGCAGTTATAGCTGCAGGGGGATAACGCTAAACCATAGCTGCGCTATAGTATCCCTGTAGCTGTCTTTAAACATGCTATTGTTATGACACAGTTATTGATTCGCTACTCTTGCCACACCAGATTGACCCAGTACTGGTGGGCACTCTGGTCCACTTATTCCATACTAAATGAAACATGGGAAGGGAATGGGGCAACCTGGAGGGGATGAGGGGCAGAAAGAAGTGGTACTCAGGCTGGGCAACCTGATCCACTTATTAGTGCTATGACAGACTGATAGACAGATAGACAGACAGACAGACAGTCAGAGACGGAGTGAGCAGGTGATCGCTGGCTCACTGCTTCAGCTGATGCTGGCAGCACGACTCCAGCTGGGGCTTCAGAATTCAAAAAAGTACCACTGTTCTCGTACAGAGAATGTGGGCAAATGGCTCCTCTCACTAAGCTAGGTACCCAGGATTTTTGGGTGCCCAGAAATGTTATTTCCAGGGCAATTTTCAAAAAACAAACACCAGAATCTAGCTAAATGAGTCCCGTTTACCTAGGTTCAGGTGTTTGTTTTTGAAAAGACATAATTTTTATTTATTTTCAATGTTTTTAAGTTAAAAAACAAGATGTTGGCTGCCACGATTGTTTTCTTTTTCTCACAAAAAGTAAACCATGAAAATAAGCACTCACTATCGGTGTGGGTGTTTTTACAGAGCAAGCTTGACAGTTATTCAGAAAATCCTTATAGCCTGGAACCATATAATATTTTTTCACGAAAACTTTGAAAGGCACTACCTTGGAACAGGTTCCTTCTACCCTGCAAAATTCCTCACCACCTAGCCTGTGCATAAGAGCAAACAAAAACCCATGTTAAGTACAGGTCATGTCAGACAAATCTAATCGATTTCTTTGACTGGGAGACCAAAGTAGTATACCAAGGAGGGGCTGTGGACATGGCCTACCTAGACTTTAGCAAGGCATTTGACTCAGTCCCACACAAAAGATTAATAAACAAGTTAGCCAGTCAGGGAGTGGATCCCAGGGTTGTAGCCTGGGTAAAAAAATTGGCTGGACAAGAGGATGCAGAGGATAATAGTAAATGGAGTCCACTCCAACAAAAGGGGGGTTACTAGCAGGGTACCGCAGGGTTCTGTACTGGGGCTATTCCTCTTTAATGTCTTTATAAGTGATATTGCAGAGGGACTGGAAGGAAAAGTATGCCTCTTTGCAGATGACACAAAGATCTGCAACAGGGTTGATACACAAGGAGGGGTTGAAAGGATGAGAAGGGACTTGGCAAGGTTGGAGGAATGGTCAAAAGTGTGGCAGCTTAGATTTAATGCGAAATAGTGCACCTGGGAAACAAAAACCCAGGGGAAGAATACACAATGGGGGGGAGGTACCAACAGCAACAAAAATGGAAAGGTACCTGGGGTAGTCATATCAGATGACCTGAAGGTAGGCAGACAATGTGAGAAGGCAGTAAGGAGGGCTAGGGGGATACTGGGATGCATAGGGAGAGGCATCACCAGTAGAAAACAGGAAGTTGTCATCCCTCTGTACAGACAGTTGGTGAGATCGGAGACCCCATCTCCGCAAGGACATAGACAGGATGGAGGCAGTCCAGAGGTTGGCAACTAAAATGGTGAAGGGTCTGCACCAGAAACAATACAAAGAGAGATTAAAGAAGCTGAATATGTGTACCCTAGAGGAAAGGAGAGAGAGGGGGGACATGATAGAAACTTTCAAGCACCTCAAAGGAATCAAGAAAGTCCAAGAGGGTAGCATCTTTCAGAAAAAGAGATGTGCAAGAACAAGGGGGCAGAATTTAAAGATAGACGGGGGAAGGGCTCAAGGACAACGCAAGGAAGTATTTTTTCATGGGGAGGGTGGTGAAGGCATGGAACAACCTTCCTGAGGAGGTTGTGTGGTCAAAAACAGTGAGGGAATTCAATAATGCATGGGACAGACATAAGGCAATTATAGTGGGAGGGTAGGAGGAAGTAGGCTGATGAGTAACTGGGATCTGCAGCTTATCCAATAAGTAAGGAAATCAATCAATCTTTATTTTACCAGGTGAAACACCATTGAGAAAACTCATTTTCAAGGTGGATCTGGGCAACTCATTTGCTCCCAGTCACCATTTTGGGTCCATTCCAGCAATGGATGATGCCATATGGTGTCTATGGGAACAAATGAGTTAACAAAATAAGTATAAAGTACAATAAGTAAACAGTATACAGAATATGGGTACACAGGATGAATACATATCGATATGAAACGTATACAATAAAGAATTCTGAAGAACAATACAGTCGTAAAAGGGCAAATGACTATATACAATGGCCCAGATATTCAAAAGAGTTGAGCCATTCGCAATAGGGTTGTGCCTGCGCAAGTCCGAAAATGCGCCATGCTGCGATATTCAGCAGGAGGCAGTTGCGCCCCCCAAATTGCGCTGAGCAACAGCGCAATGATAATGAATGCATGCGCATGAAGGGGAGAAACCATGCATAAATGGCGCAGTGCGATATTCAACAACATGCGCCATGCGCAATAGGGGAGCAAGCGGAAGTTGCGCCATAGCGGAAATGAGCCAAAATAAAAGGGAGCAAGGGAGAGGTGCAAGAACGCTACAGGGAAGCCACATGAGAGCCAAAGAAAGCAGGGAAAACTGGGCAGCAGGGACACACAGGGCCAGGAAGGAAAGGGAACCTGGAAGCAACAGGCACAGGGGAACGTGTGGGGAGACAGTGCAGAAGGGGGACGTACACCACACAGCAGTGAGGCCAGCCCAGGCAGGTGTTCCCGGTGCAGGGGAAGTAGCAGTCAGGACAGTGGGGGGAATACAGAAACACCTTCCGGGGGGGTGAACAGTGCCAGGGACATGGCCAGTGCCACCTTCCAGATGGAGGCCATAATAGGGGGGTGAGAAGGCGGGCAGCGGGGGGGGCATGGCCGTGGAAGGGCCCGTCGGCGGTATGCCCCCAACAGGCAGTACCGTGCCTGCACCAGCTTCGAGCTGTACAGTGATCCCGAGATTGTGGGCCAGTACTGCCTGAATCGGGCAATTCTGAGGTGGCTCTGTGAGCTGTGCAGTGATGTGATGCAGGCACCCACACGACGGAGCCATGTCTTGTCAGTGGAGATGAAAGTGACAGCTTGCATGTACTTTCTCACCACGGGTACCTTCCAGAGACCAACTGGGGACACCACAAGCATATCCCAGTCAGCCATGTCACACCACCTCACCCAATTCCTCAGCGCACTGCTGCCACATGCTGCGGAGTACATCCATTTCCCCAGCACAATGGTGCAGTGCACAGTAAACATACAGGAGTTCCACAGGGTAGCACGTATGTCTGGCATGCTAGGGGCAATAAACTGCACCCAGGTGGCCATCTGCACACCACCTGGCCCAAGGGGGCCGCATACATAAATCGCAAGGGCTATTCCAGCATCAACTGCCAGGTGGTGTGTGAAGCCAAGGGGTACATAATCAATGTCTGTTCCACACACCCTGGGGAAGCACATGATGCCTTCATCTGGCACCAGTCAGCACTGTGCCACAGATTCAAGAATGGGGATATCCCCACTGGCCACCTAGTGAGTGAGTATGCAAACCACATGGACAATCACAGGGCCTGGGGGGGGCATGGTCAGAGGTGACATGGGTAGTGGCCTACATGGCCCGGGGCAGAACGATGCTAATCACCAAACTAACCTCTACCCTCTACACACAGGTGACAGTGGATACCCACTCCGTCCCTGGCTGCTCACACCCTACCGGTGGCCCGCGACCCCATCGCAGCAACGCTACAATGAGGCACACGCCACCACACGTAATGTCATTGAGCAGGTGTTTGGGATGCTGAAGGCACATTTCTGTTGCCTGGACACCTCCGGCGGTGCCCTACAGTACAACCCCTCAAAGGTCTGTGGGCTATTCCTGGCCTGTTGCATCTTGCACAACATGGTCAATGAATGTGGGATAGCCGTACAGGTCGAAGAGGGGGACAGCGATGGGAATGATGAGGTCACCAGTGACAATGGTGATGGGCAGCCCCCCTTGGGCGACGGGAACCCCGACTGCTCCGGCTGACACAGCTGCACTGGGACACCATCATGGAGGAGCACTTCAGCCAACCCAGGTAAGTCGTGGGGCCATGTGCAACCAACAGTGGCTAAGGCACAACCCACAAACACGCATGGACACACACCAGGGTGCATTCCGTCAAGGGAAGTGGCCAGGCATGGAACCACACACACAACCAGAGATGGGTGAGGTCTAACATGCCACGCGGATGGACACACACACAACGCAACAGACATGCACGAAGGGTAGGAGGCACACCGACCCAGAACGCCACGCCTAGCCACACACATGTCCACAGACCACCATGCCCACTGCCTGTCCATGTGCGTGTGTCAGATGCTGAGCACCATTGCACATTGGTGTAGAGTGCAATGCAGGCATCATCATGCACATGCAACTGCGGACAGCAGCCGAGAGGGTGTGCAGATGGACTGTGTGTCCACATGCAGGGCCGGGTACACACCCGTGCAATGCCCGCTGAAAGACACAATGCACATATGGCAGCACCAGACAGTAGCCACGTTGGGAGACAGGTCAGTCATGTGACACAGTTCCCCCGAGACCCGCCAGCACTGACAGGCCGACCACTGGCCTCATGGGGTGGCACTGATGGTCCCCTAGGGGTTCAACTGCATGAACACGACCGTGCTCACGTAGGGGTCTGCAGCACACTAAACATGCCTGCACCAAGAGTGCTCGGGATGCCCACAGCTGAACCCGGTGTCGACAGGGAGGGTGTTGCATGATGCAGGAATGAGGGGGTGGACAGTGCACTGCGTGGTGTCTGCGACTCATGAGCACATGACTGTGTGCCCATTGTGGCCATGACAGCAGTAAATGCCTGTGTCTGCCTGTCAATGACAGTGGTCACATCCTCCCGCAACCGGTCCATCCCTGCCAGTATCAAAGCGGTGTCTCTACTGCGACTCTCCTCTGCCCACTCCAGAGCCGCATGTAGTGCATCCACCGACATCGTAAGCCACGTCTGCTGGTGGACTGATGCTTGCAGTAGGCGGGTGTGTTCGTCCAAGAGGTCATCTGCCACCTCGGCATCCTGTCCCTCAGGGTGTGCATGGCCCTGATGCTCAGCACCCCTTGAGGGTGGGCACTGCACACCAAGACCAGGTCTGGGCAAGCCCACAGGCAGTGCACAGATGCCATCCCTTGACCCTGTACCCCCAAGCCCATTGGCCGACTGCTGATGCTGCCCCTCCAGCTGCCACTCCCCAGGGCTCACTGGTGCTGCTGCAGTGGCCACAACAGTCCCACTGTCCTGTACACACACCAGTGCTGCCCCACTGGTGCTGACAGGCACAGGCTGAGACTGTGATGACACACAGGCTTCCACGGCAGCACCACCCACAGCCATGGCCGCGATGTTACCTGCTGTGTGGCCATCCCGTGGCACACACGTGTCACTGCCCATGCCGTTAGCGACATCATCATCTGTGATGGACCCGGCACCAGCCCAAGTCACAGCTTGCTGGCATCCGTGGACGCTGGCACGCTGGGACACGGGCAAGGCCTCCTCCGCACCTGTTCCAACAACATCAGTGAGGACAGCCAGGTGGGCCCACTGTCGCACTGAGCCAGGTATACCCATGGAGGTGGATGGGCCCTCCTCCATCTCCAGCTGACTGTCCTCAGTGGACAGGCCCACCACCACTGATCCATGCAGATGCTCAGGATCTGTAAGGGAAAACAGTCGCGTTACTGAATGTGACGTACCCTGCCCCCCCATAGACAGACCATGACCTACCATGCAGTGATGGGATACCACCCATCTGGAAGCCACCACCCGGAACACCCTCAATGGCACAACGCTACATGCTTCCAGCAACCCTCTCCTCCTGTGGGGTCAGGTGTACCACCTCCGGCTGTCCCCCACCTGTTGCAGCTTGTGCTGCCCTGATGGCAGCCACCTTCTCCTTTATCCTCCTGCCCATCTTCTTCTTGCACTCCTGCATGGAGTGCTGGTGGCTGCCATGCAGGTTCACTGCACATGCCACCTCCTCCCATGCAGCAGCATGGGCTTGAGGTGTTCCCTGACGTCCACTGAGAAGCGGCTCCTGAGCCAGGTAGGCCTCAAACAGGGCATCGGTCTTGGCCTTGGTGAAATTAGGCCTCCTCCTCCTCCCACCACTGTGTTCGTCCTCTCCCACAACTTGCTCAGTCATTATTTAGCCTGTAAGAATGACAGTTGTTACCTGTGACTGTGCAGTCCCATGCATGTCCCAAAATCCACAGTCCACACTCTCAAACAGCATGCAACTCACCAATAGAATGCAGTAACCGACTATGGCCAGTGCACCCCAATGTCGCACTTTTATAGCGCAACCCATGTAAATGAGGCGAGGCACAATTTTAAGTGGATGCAAATTGCAGTGCTGCACCATTGAATGGCTGATTAGCTGTTTTGCATAAGACAACTGAATATCACGCTGTTGCGCTTTGTGCAATTGTGTTGAACGTGCTGAGCCAAGGGCACAGTTCTATGACATGAGCAGTACACACCTCACTGCGCATGTCCGGGTTGCTGACACAGGCGTCTGCTGTGCTGCTGATGTGCTGTGCACGGAAAGCAATGCAGGGCATGGCCACCATTGTGCCAGTGGCGCTACAGCGATGTTCACCTATATGGCGCTGTGGCACTGGGCCATAATAGGCGCACTGGGGCAACGGCGCGGTAGGCCGCTACTGGAGATAGCACACAGGCATCCAATCACGCTACACACATTGGGTTCCAATGGTGCTGTGCCTGTTTGTGCGCCAGAGCCCCTTGACCCTGTGCCCGACCTTTGCCCCCTAGGTGCCATGCGTCAGGCATGGGTGCACCACTATCGCACTGTTCGGTGACAGCGCGATAGGGAATGGCTGCACTGCACCATGCAGCATCTGCACGTGGTGGAGCTGCGCTGCAGAGCACAATTTTGGCTGACTGAGCTAGGAGAATGGTGTGGAGGAGGGCTGCACAGTGAAGCCAAGTAGAACTGGCCAACCTAGTGGCCATAGTTGAGCCACTCCATGGACCACTGTTTTGGGAGGCACCTCTGGACAGGTCCAGGAGTCAGGTGTGGGAGGAGGTGGCCACTGCACTACAGGAGGCCACAGGAAGGGGCGGACAGCAGAGTAGTGCCACCACAGATATGGCGACCTGCAGCGGAGGGAGCCAGACCTGCTTGCCCGCCTGCGGGCACGTGCCAGGAGGGGCATGGTGCCACGGCCAGGTAGGTGTTACGTCCACACACTTTTATCTTCCATATGGGTATCACAGTTGTATGTGTCCGGCACATGAGGGAGGGAATGTCCGGTGTTGGCTGTGGTGGTGTTATCAGGGTGTGGGGTGGGTGGGTCTGGCTGGGTGGGAGAGCACACACCTGGGGGCAGGGGGACTTTGCTAGAGGATTGTACTGATGTTCCTCTCTCCATGTTTGCACCACAGGGCCGGAGGAGCGGCATCTAGCCCATGAAATGCAGTGCCACCAGGAGGACAGGGGCACGATGAGGGGCAATGGTCCACAGCGCCCGAGGGACCAGCCCGATGATGGTGAGTACCATACCTCCATGATTACTATTGCATGCTGTGTAACAGTGTGGGCAGTGGGGCATGGCCACCATCCACTGACACCACTGCCATGCACGCAACTTGTTACAGTCAGCACTGTCCAGTGGCACTGCATGTCTGAGAGTGCATTGATGGTGGTCCATGCGTGCACCGGGTACATGGCTGTGCCACTGCCTTCGCACCACATAGCCATGTCACTAAATGGCCATGGTAGTCCTGTGCATGACTTGGCCGGTGGGTGTGTGCAACATTCCACATGGCTGTATGCGCCTGGGTGGGCAGGTCTTGTGGACCTGATCACTGTGGGTGGTCACACATCATCACAGAGGCATGTCCCATGGCCGTATGCCATGCACAGTGGGTGAGCTGTATGGGGCTGTGCATTCACACCTATTGACTGTGCTCCCTTGTCCTAGGTGTCCACCAGCTGATGCAGATCTGGGAGGCGTTGAGGGAGATCTTGCACATGGCAAGGGCGTCATTGGAGATCCTACAATGGATCGACCAGCTTGGGGTCCGCTGGAGGCACCGGAGGTGAAGCAGCCAGAGTGGGGAGCGGGGCTCCCATTAACAATCCCTCTGTCCCTGATAGCCCCTACCCCCCTGGACCCACTCTCACACCCCTTCCTTCCTGTCCCATTTGTTCACCCCTGCCCCTTACCTACCTCCACCTTGTTTGTGGCCCCCCCAACTTTGTATATAGTATTGTATATAGTTCATTTTGATATTGTTTTTGAATACAGATCTTTTCATATGAATACTGTGGTGGTCTCTGATTTGCAGTGGGCTATAGGTGCTCAGCTGCAGTGGTGTGCATGGTGTCAGGGGTGGTGCAGTCATGGGTATGTGTGTGTGTCCGTGGGGAGGTGACTAGGGTGTGGGGGTAGCTATCAGTCAGTGTCTGTGATGTGTGTATTGTGCCCTGTGCACTGAATGACTGTGTGCAGTGGTCCATGGTGCATGCTCTGTGTCCATGGTGCCTCTGTCAGCCCGTCCATGGCCTGTGCAGCTGAAACCCATGCATGTCTGTGACCTGCACGGTCTGCTGGCATGTCAGTGGTGGCTGTCCATGCAGGGCAGCTACTGTACCCATCACAATGCTGGGTTGTCTCCTGTCACTGGTGTGGTGCATGTCTGCCTCAGGTGACACTGTGGCCTCCACAGTTGTTGACCCACCTCCATGCTGTGGCTTGTGTATGTTGCAGGGGATGTGCACCACTGTCTGTGGCTTGGGCTCTGGGCAAATGATGGTGGTGTACAGGTCCACAGTGCCTGCGCAGGGTGGCTGCGCACTCCTGTGCCATGGAGAACTGCAGGTTGTGTGTACAGTTTACATGGGCCCACGCTGGGGGCTTGCTTGCCCTGCTACTGCGTCCCGGTGTTGTTGTGCCCTTGGGTACAGGTGGGTGTCTGTCCTTGCACTGCGTGGCATCCGGTATAGTGCATGCTTCCACACACCATTGTGGGTGTCTGTGCTGGCTGTTGTGGCCAGTGCTGGGTTGGGGTGTGTCCTTGGGAGAGTGTGCAGGGTGCTGTACCACTGGTGGTGGTGTCTGGGGCATGCCCTATCCCATTTGGGGTACCTTGTGTGCCGACGCATGGTCGGTCTCTCAGCTGTACCTCGGGGTGGCTGTGCATGGTGGCACTGTGTATGCCATCGTTGCATCGCTGTGTGCTGCCAACTGCTGATGGGTGCTCGTGATGGGGCTGCCTTGCATGGTTCTGTGGTGCACAGGGTTGCATTGTCACAGAGGGGGTGGTGGCATGCATGGGGTTTCCTGCAGTGGTGGACACTGCTCCTGGGAAGGGTGTCTGGGGGTCACGGTGCAGGGTGTGATCTGCATTGGGGGGATGGTGTGGCATGGGGTGGTCAGCCCTCCTTGTGTGCCAGTCACAGCTTGCCGGGGGGGGGTGATGGGGCACCATGGCCCGGCTGTGGGTTGGTTGCTTGTCTCCATGGGCCAGTGGTTATTCCAGCCCTCCCCCATTTCTGCAGTGCATGGGGTGTGGGGGGTCTGCTGTGTGTTCCTCTGCCCATCTGTGGCATGGGTGGTGGGCCCCTACCTCCCTAGTTGTGCAGTTGCATTGCCGCCCTGCTGCTGGGGGGCATCCCTGGTTGCACTATGGCGCCTCTGGACTGCTCAGCTGAACATCCCTTGTTGTGCTATGGCGTATCAGATCTGCTCAGCTTTCCCTCCCTAGTTACGCTATGGTGCAGGTGGTGCGATATTCAATTGTTGGCTGTAGGCACAGGTTGGCCAGCTCAGTTTTTGAATGTCACGCCTCTTGCGCATGGGCGCAATGGACTTACGCTTGCTCCTGCTATTGTGCACTTTTTGGGCGCAGTTTGAATATCTGGGCCAATATCTACAAAGATCTTTACAATATATACAACCACAATGAACAGAAAGGAGCACTCCAGATAAGAATGGTTGCAAAAAATAAATGCTGTATTAGCTTTTTAATGCATGCCAGAAATTATGGACCAGGAACCCCTGCTCTTCGGCATTCGTGCCTTCAAAGGGGGTATGGCTTGCTAGAGCTACATGGTCACATATGTACAGCTTGTGACATCATCAGTCTGAGACACCAACTGATAAATTACAGCACCTGTGCCTAATTGTGTTACAAACAAATAGTGATATATATATATATATAGAGAGAGAGAGAGATACATACCAATTTAAAGAATCCCTTTGTACATTTGTGAGTGGATAAAAAGGTCAATATTATACAAAGTAAACTAAACAACTTTTTTACTAAATAAAGACAAAATATTTTTTTCCTTTTAACAGTTCAAACAACAGCAACAACTTTTCAGACTCCTAAAAAAAGTATGGTCACATCCTTATAGGCAATGTAATATCATTAATCCATGCCATACTAAAGAGTATTCAAGTGTGTCTGAACCAATCAATTTCATTCAGTTACACAAAAATTTCAGAAGAAGCAAAGTCTAGGTTCACCACGCTAGCCATAAATCTTAATTTATAACACTGGAAGTAGATAGATGGGAAGAAGGCAGCCGAGGTGGGGAGGGAAGGGAGGGAAAGAAGGTGGGAGGAGAAATAAAAAGAAGCAGGGAGGAGAGGGGGTTTGAGGGTGAAGGGAGGGGGAAAGGCAGACATAAGGTATGAACAGGGGGAAGGGTAGGAGAGGGCTAAAGGAGGAAGGGAGGAATGTAGAGAGGGATGAAGGAAGAGGAGGAAGAGAGGACTAGGGAAGATGTCACAGTGTGATCACCCTTACACAACTTTCATTCAAAGAGTGGGAGAAGGAACCATCCATTTCAGGTGGGGATCTACAGGCATACATTCTCCAATGATCCTAAAGAGAAAAGAAAAAAGAGAGAAAAATAACATACATAAGAATATGAGGGACCCCCCAGGGAGACCGATTATCTCTTCCATTGGGTCTATAACAGAAAAATTAGGTTGTTTTGTAGATTTTTTCCTCCAACAAGAAGTAGCCAGCCTGGACTCACATACCAAAGACACAACACATGTTATTAACAAATTAAAAAACATACAATGGACAGAATGTTTAGCTATGGTTAGCAATAGATGCTGAATCACTTTATACACGCATAAAACATGAACAAGGATAGAGTGCAGGTAGATGCTACCTGGAGAAGGGAATGCTGCAGAAGATATCCCTGTAGATTTTATTATGTTGGCCAAACACTTTATTCTGACCCACAACCACTTTGAATTTTTGGGAGAGAATTATAGACAAATCTGTGGGATGGCTATGGGTGCATGCAAAACACCATCTTATGCCAAGTTATTCCTTGGGAAATGGGAACAACTGTCTGTGTTTCAGGATACCAACCCATACCTAGCAAAAATAGCTTTCTGGACACATTTTATTGATGATATTTTGTGTATCTGGGAGGGTGATTCATTAGAGGCAGATTCTTTTGTACAATGGCTAAATGACAATAATATTAACATGAAATGTACCTACAAAACTGACCCTGAAAGGTTAGAATTTCTAGATCTTAATGTTAAAAGTCCTTGAGCTCCTGGGGATGATATCACTACTAAATGCTATAGGAAACCAACAGCTACCAACAACCTACTCAGGGCAGATAGTGCACACCCCAATAGTTTAAAGGAATCCATCCCCTACAGGCAGTTCCTTCGTCAGTGCAGAAACTGCACAGAGGACTTGAATTTCTTTACCCAAGCTGAAGAATTGAGAGGTAGATTTGTTAAAAGAGGATATGAAAATGAACTGCTGACATGAATAAAACCTTTACTATGAAAAGGGAAGACATACTAAAAGAAAAAAAAAACAAGGAATTGTCAACTACTACTAACTGTCTTACTTTTGTCACTGAGTTCAACAATTGATCTGGCCAGATTGGCAACATTATTTATAGGAATTGGCACGTCCTACACGCAGACAAAAATCTGGATACTGCAGTGGGGGCCAAACCATGCCTCACTTTTTCAAGGGGGCAGAACCTAAAAGATAGGTTGGTTCATAGCAGGCTTACTAAACCAGTGAAGAGTACCAATAGGGAACTTTAAATGTCAAAGATGTAACATCTGTAGTTACTGTAAAACAGGTTCTGAATTTGTACACCCCACAACAGGACACAGATATGGAATGACAGATTTTGTAAACTGTGACATCACTTTTGTGATCTCTGATTTGTGGTGTGAATGTGAACAGATGTACATAGGGAGAACCACTAGAGCACTAAAGCAGAGAATACAGAAACACGTAAGAAATATAATTAATGTTAAGACTGACACCCCAGTTTGACCACTTTTTTCAGAAACACAACTCAGATCCCAAATGTATGAAATATATGGGCATTGATTGGCAACGACATCTCAAGTTTGGGGGAGACAGAACCAATGAACTGTTAAAACGTGAAAACGAATGGACCTACAGACTAGGTACTGTAAAATCAGATGGACTAAACGACCAATGGGATTTAAAACCATTTCTAAAAAACAAGAAAATAAGAAAATGAGTATGTAACAGCTTTGACTTGATTTAACGTGTTAACCTTTTTGTTTTTCTTTTTTTTTTCTTCTCTCTTTGGGATCATTGAAGATTGTATGCCTGTAGATCCCCACCTGAAACGGAAGGTTCCTTCTCCCATTCTTTGGATGGAAGTTATGTAATGGTGATCACACCCTCCTTTCCCTTCAGCCCCCTCTACATTCCTCAACCCCCCACCTTTAGCCCTCCTTCCCTAATCATACCTTATATCTGCCTTCCCCCTGCACCTTCACCCCTAAAAACCTCCCCCTCTCCTAGCCTCCTTCTTTTCTTTCCCCTCCCCCTCCTTCCCCCACCCTGCCCGGGCTCCTTCTCTCCCATCTATCTACTTCCAGTGTTATAAATTAAAATGTATAGATAGCGTGGTGAACCTAGACTTTGCTTCTTTTAAAATTTTTGTGTAACTAAATGAAATAGATTGGTTCAGACACACTTGAATACTCTTTAGTATGGCCTGGATTAATGATATTATATAGCCTATAAGGATGAGACCATACTTTTTTTAGGAGTATGAAAAGTTGTTGCTGTTGTTTGAACTGGTAAAAAGGAAAAAGAAGTTGTCTTTATTTAGTAAAAAAGGTTGTTTAGCTTACTTTGCATAACATTGACCTTTTTATCCACTCACAAATGTACAAATGAATTCTTTAAACTTATATATATGTATATCACTGTTTTGTTTTTTTTTGTCACACAGTTACAGGTGTTGTAATTTATCAGTTGGTGTCTCAGACTGATGTCACAAGCTGTACATATGTGACCATGTAGCTCTAGCAAGCCATACCCCCTTTAAAGACATGAACGCCAAAGTGCAGGGGTTCCTTGTCCATAATTTCTGGCATGCATTAAAAGCTAATTTTATGTGTTTGCTTGCGCGTGTGCAAAACATGAATGCCATCATCCGGTTTGGAGGTGTGTCACCCCGCTTCCAATTCAGTCAGCGTGTTGGCAGGCGCGGCCCCAGTCCACCAATGCATGCTGGAGCCATTCTATGACAAACTCCAAAATGCTGTGGCATACAGTTGAAAGGGGAGCTATGCTTCAGTGAGCAGCGATAAAGATAACGCCTGCTCATGTGCAACTCCCCTACACCACACACACACACACACACACAAACGCTGCGTGCTGCCCCCAAGCACAGTTACATAGGTTACGCTTGCGCCCACCCCAGCGTGGCTATTACTGCAGCAGCTGGATGGGGGGGTGCCCAATCCCCGCTGGCTCCACTGTCTCTCCCTCCACTCCCATGTTGCCGCTCAACGGGGTGCCCAATCCTACCGGGCTTCATGATCTCCCCCAGTTCAGGGGGTGCCACGCTGGGAGCCCACCCAGCATGGCAACAGATGCCATGGCCGACGGGGGTGCCCAATCCCCCGTCAGCTCCACACCCCCCTAGCCATCCTTCTGCCATGCTGGGAGCCCATCCCAGCGTGGTAAACATCCCGCGTTGTCATTAAAACAGAAAAACAACCTGTAAAGAAAAAACGGTCCCACGCAGTCTCCCGGGCCCCCTCCCACAACCCGCACTCACCCACTGTGCACCCTGCCTCCCCACACCCCCTTCACTCCATACTTACCTCCAGAGCTCAGCACGACGATCTTCGGTGGACCGGGAACACGTCTGCACTCTTCAAAGCCGACCGCGAACTGAGGAAATGACGGTAAGCTGTATAATGGGATAGATAGGGTTTTTTCAACTTTATTGCATATCTCAGGCATTTTTTTGAATTTTTGCACCAAATTTTCAACATGGGGTTTTTGGGACCCCTCCTCATGAATTCTTGCGCTGTCATGGCGTTACTCAGGCCCGAAGGGTGATTTCGCAGCCACTGTGCGAAATCACCTTTTGGGACTGAGTAATGAAATGACACTGCCATTGTTCATAAGGTGGGCTCTCAAAAAGCCTATTTTGAAAATTTGGTGGAAAAATTCCAAAAAATGACTGTTTTACGAGCGTGCATTGGGCAGTTCCTATGCACACTCGTAAGTTCACGAATTTTCAATATTTTCACTCCAGATTTTCAACATTGCCATTTTGCCACACCTCCTTATGAGCTGTATAGCTGTCATTTTTCACATCTCACCCAAAACGTGTTTCCGCCCATGTAGCGCACAATGGTGCAGTCAGTGTCTGAAAATCAATGTCAGGAGAAATTAAGAAAATCACAGTGACACTGTTCATGAGCAGAGGTCTTAAAATATGGCTATGTTGAAAATTTGGTGAAAAAATTCTAAAATGACTGTTTACAATGCGTTCTTGGCGGTTCTATGCTGCCTTTCGTAAGTTACATAAATTTCAATATTTTCACTCAGATTTCCAACATTGCCATTTTACCACACCTCCTTATGAGCTGTACAGCTGTCATATTTCACATCTTGCCCAAAATGTGTTTCTGGCCGTGTAGCGCACAATGGTGCAGTCGCTGTGCGAAATCAATGTACGGGACAAATTAAGAAAATCACAGTGACACTGTTCATGAGCAGAGGTCTTAAAATGGCTATGTTGAAAATTTGGTGAAAAAATGCTTAAAAATTACTGTTTTACGAGCATGCGTTGTGCAGTTCCTATGCATGCTCGTAAGTTTGCGAATTTTCAATATTTTCAATCCAGATTTTCAACATTGCCATTTTATTACACTTCCTTATGAGCAGTACAGCTGTCATTTGTCACATTTTGTCCAAAACATGTTTCCGCCCATGTAGCGCACAATGGCGCAGTCGGTGTGTGAAACCAATATATGGATCACATTAAGAAAATCACAGTGACACTGTTCATGACCAGAGGTCTTATTATGGCTATGTTGAAAATCTGGTGACAAAAGTCCATAAACTGACTGTGAAATCAGTGAGCATTGCACAGTTTCCACACACCCGCGGAAGTTCATGACTTTGTAATATTTTCAATCCAGATTTTCACCAGTGGCATTTTTCCACACTTCCTTATGAACAGTACAGCTGTCATTTTTCACAACATGGCCGAAATGTGTTTTCACACTTTCAGCGCAGAAATGCGTGGTCGCTGTGAGAAATCATTGTTCAGGACAGATAAAGAAAATCACAGTGACACTGTTCATGATCGGAGGTCCCAAAATGCCTGTGTTGACAATCTGCTGTAAAAAAATCTCCAAACTAATTACATTACGGATTGTCGTTGCACAGTTTCTATGCATGCTCGTGACTTCACCATTTTTTTAAATATTTTAACTGCACATTTGCAACATTACCATTTTTTACACCTCCCCATGAACAGTACAGCTGTCATTTTTTTACATCCTTTTCGGAAAGTTTTTGCACCTGTGGTGCTAAATGCCATAGTCACTGTGCATAAGCAGCTGTCGGTTAACAAACTGATATTGCCACTGTTCATGAGGTGGGGTCACAAAAAAACCATGTTGAAAATTTGGAGTGAAAATACTAACAAATGCCTGAGGTATTAGGGTTTCCAACCATAACGCCCAACCCCGTAGAGAATGACAGGCATCAGGGATGTGACTTGGGATTCTTGCCTGTAATGCTCATACCATTTCACACCCTGCAGCCAGTGACAGGCATCGAGGCATGCCTTGGACTCTCGGCCCCAAAGTTCACCCCATTCTCCTATACTGCACCCATCTCACCGTATTTCCTGATGGAATGGGTGCGCATAAGGCCAAAGACCCCAAGGCACACGTGACACTTGTCAGTGTCTGCAGGGTAGGGTGTGGTGAAATGGCGTGGCACGTTATGCCTGACGACCCAAAGGCACACCCCAATGCCTGTCACTCTCTGCAGGGTGGTGGTGGGGTTGGCTTCAGTTCAATACTTTGCTGCCATTCCTATTATGCAGCTCTGTAACTTCTACACTACCAATGCCAATGCCAGCAAGCAAACATTTGGCATTGACAAATGCTTGTTTGCAACCATTCTCGTCTGGAGTGCTCTTTTCTGTTCATTGTAGTAGTATGTGCTGAGGCTAGCTGCCTCCTGCAGGAGCACCCCCTCGCTTATCGTGTGCCTCTCATACAACCCGAATGATTTACAATATATACAAGTGCTTTCAGCTAGTCATGTGAGAATGTCCTTGAGTCAGGCATATAAACAAAAACTAGGTTTTACATTGAGCACCTCACATGTGGGAAGGGAAGTGGAAGTAGGGACGTTTTGCATAGTAGAAGGGAGGAAGAAAGAGAAGGATGCAAAGAGGAGGCAGGAGGAAGGAGGAGATATAAAACGTTGGGAGGCACCAAGTTACATAGCAATGGATGGTGTCATAGGCTCCAAAGGAGGCATCTACAGACAGTAATACATGGCCACAATCAGGGGAAGCATTTAAATGTAAGGCTATGCCTGAAGTTCAGTGGCCAAGCAGCCAGCCACTCCCACTTCCTGAGCTATATAAGCAGCAGTTCCTCTAAGCCTCTCTGTAAAGCATTTTTCTTTGCAGCTGGAGGCTATGTTGGTTTGTCCTCTGAGCTGGCTGGGTCCTACCCCCTCCCCCCCAGCCTGCTGTTTATGTGTGTCTGCTGGACTTTGGTGTTTGTTTTCTTGCTTATGGTTTGTATTCCTCTGGCTATGTGCTTTGTTTCTTTTTTGGGGCCTTTCCCTGTTCTGTTTTGCTGTGTTTTGGTTTAGTCTTTTGGGGGGCTTTTATTTTCCAAACTCCTAGCATACTGTTACTGCAGAGCTCACATACTGCTGGCCTTCATTTGCAACTCTCAAATTACTTGCACTGCTACTGCGAACCTACTCAGAGCTCATGCTACTGCTTTCAGTTACCTACAATTGTAGCCACTGCTGTTTACTTTAATTACTGTTGTACCCAGTGTCTGTGTTTTAACACTGTGCTCACCGTGCTCAAACTACTGCAATGCAAATGCAACTGCATTCATTACCTGTGTGTTTCAGCTCAGCCTTAGCTGCTTATGTTGCATACTCAATTCTTTTCACCTGACACAGTTTACTCTGACCCTACCTGTGCTTCTCATCTTACTTGCCACTTCCCTGCACTGCCTGGCTACACCTGCTTTCAAGCATTGTCTCCCTGTTTTATTGCACTTCTAGCTCTGAGGTCAGTCAACTAGCTCCTGCTGAGGCTGTTAATTTAGCTTGATATTAAAAATCTGTCTTCACCGTCAAAAATCCTCAGAGTCTGTCACCTTGATTTGGCCTTGTACTGTCTGGCTGGCTTGCTCCCACTTCAGTTGTTTCATTGTTATACAAGTTTGATATGCTAGTTCACCTATCATGACTACTGCTTACCGACCTATGTGCAGGTCTACACTTGCTTACGCAGCTGTTACTCCTTGCTTACGCAATCCATTACTTCATGCATACTGCCATTCCTTTCACTTCGGCCTGGGATTCTGCTGCAATCAATCTGCATACCACCTTGCAAGGTCTCAGCACTCCATGCTCATTATGATTTCAGTACGCTGTGCTCATTCAGCTCACCAGCTTTCAGCTCAATCAATTTCTGGAGCATGCCAGCCATTCTAATCTGGTGCAGGGTTCCTGCAGCCGATGGTCTTGCTCTGCATTTAGTCTGCATCATCGAGCATGTCCAACTTGGGGCAGGATCCTTCTCACCAGGCCCATAGCTGTGAATGTCCTTGCCCCTGGCTTGGCTTTAGCTGCCTGCTATGTGACAGCAACTCCTGGTGTAGAATTTAAGACTAGCAGTGAAGAGTGGCTATGACAATCTCCTTTGGCTCTAGTGTTCCACTATAATGGTTGACCATTGACTTTAGTGGTTTCCCTAGCAAGGCACCTTCACCGCATTCTCCCCACAACTGCCTCTGGTTCACCTGGTTTCATTTAGGGTGGACAGGCCAGGTGAGTGCCTCATCAGTTGTTGCTCTCCTCCTGCACCTTGGATGCATGTATTGTTGCAGAGTTTTCTCGCAACCTTCCACAACGTTCCCACTAGAGGGTTTGAGTGAGAGCCTCCTCCAAATTGGAATATTTTCCAACTCCCTTTAATTGGGTTTTCCAAATTGCAGCTGCAGAGCCATCACTAAATAAATTTTCCCAAGCCTGGAGGGAAGGCAACCTAGTCCTTGGATCCCCAGAGATTTCCTCTTCATAGGGTTTTTTTTCTCTCCTCCTTTGCCTCAGGTCATAACTCTTAGTTAGCATAGTTGTTTTCCCTAGTCTCTTTAGGCAGGTTCCATTGTTGGATGGAGGTAGAGGATGTCCTGCCGTTCCCTCTCTCCTTAGGGGATCCCCTTCTCTCAACGCAAGCCATCAGTATCTTGCTACACAAACCTGGGCTGTTACTACAACAACTGAGCATATCATTGAATTATCAAACTGCCTATGATTCTCTACTACTACGTTACAGTTACTGCTTCCACAATACTGTTACTGCTTGCATTATGCTTCGTGTTGCCTCCTTTTTGGGGCTGATGCTACATTTTTTGGGTGAGGATTCCTAAGATACCCTTAGCCACGGGAAACGTCCTGTGGCACCTCTAGGGATGGAAACCTCTCCGAGAGTTCCTTGCCATCGTACCCCTACAGGGTGGTAATTCTTCTGGAATAGAGAGTGCCAACAGAAAACCAAACTAACACAGTTGCACAAGCAAAACACTATACTGGCTGCGCAGGTTAGTGAAATGACTCCTTGATAGAACGTGCATATAGCATCTTAAATAAGGCTAGACCACCTTTAGGATTTTTTGAAATTTGTTCCAGAGTTGAGGTAGAACTGGCAATGGTAGGAATGGGCAGACTGGGTGGGCCAAGTGGTCCTTATCTGCCGTCAAAGTCTATGCTTTTATAAGGAAACTTTTATTTGCGTTTTTTGGCAGTCCATATCTCAAAAACCGAGTAAGATGTCATCATCAAACTTTTCACATCTTGAGACTCTGACAGCCAGATCCCACAACCCAGATTTTTGATTAATTTTTGTCAAATGCTGCCAAAGTTGTTGAGGTACAAAAAATGAGGCTTTACATTAACCAGTCTACTCAACCCTAAGCAACTAGCACCCCTATAATATGTGTGTATATATATATATATTTATATATATACACACACACACATATACATTCACACATATATACAGTATAACCTCATTTATCGGAATGTGCTGGGGACAATAAAATTGTTTGGATAAATGGGGTTTCGGATAAGTGAAGGAACTTTACATTTAAGCCTGGTAAGCTGGAGACACACCACAGTTTCAGATAACAGAGTTTTGGAGAACTGAGGTTGGATAACTGGGTTTTACTGTGTATATATATATATATATATATATATGTATATATATATATATAGATATATATATATATATATATATATATATATATATATATATATATATATATATATCTCCAACATGCATGTACTGATAAACAGCAGGATTAAAATAGAATAATAGGTAGGAGAGTGTGTATTACAAGGGTGTAATACTATCAAGAGGTTCCAATGTCCCCAGAACCGCAAGATGGTTTTACACCTTGTGATACACACTCTCCTATCTGTTATATTTTGTAGTATATGGATGCTATAAAAAATACCAGGGCTCTGAATTGTTTTGCCACAATGGCCGCCAGGCCACTGCACTGAACACTTACATGTTCAACCACTCCCTCTGATCTTCTGCTCTTTCATAGTGCCTTGGTTCGTCAGCTTCACTAGGAAGTGGGAAGCTAGCTAGCTAGTGTGAAGGCTGGATCAACCAGACAATAGTTTAACTGTAAAAAAAAATGTTAAAAATTAAAATCATAGCAAGGAGAATACACAGGCTACAAATTACTCTCACTAAGTGAGAGACAGCCACCATGTTTTCTAAACTGTTTTGCTCGACCACAGACAAAAAGCAACTAATCATAAGGGATACTTTGAAATCATCATGTCACGTCCCAAGCAACCACTCTGTGCACCATAACAACCAGTCCTACTGTGTGTACAGATGTAAGATTGAGCCATAGACTGAAGGTTGTTTTTTTAATTGTGTTTGTTTTCCTGATTCTGAATGAAACAGAACTTTCTTTAGTGGTGTTTGCTTGTTTTGGCAGAGACACCTCGATATTTTGTTCATTTTCGGCAAGCAGTGCGTCAGCTTTTACTGTACACAACAGTTACAAAGGAGGTGAATCGGGGGAGCGGTGGACAAGGCTTACTTCAATTTCAGCAAGGCCTTCGACACCATCCCACAAAAAAGGCTGGTAAACAAGATGGGCAGTCTGGGCATGGGTCACAAAGTGGTAAACTGGGTTAGAAACTGGCTAACAGACAGGAGGCAGAGGGAACTGGAAAACAGGTCCGAGGTGTGGCAACTGAGGTGCAATTCCAGAAAGTGCAAAATAATGTACCTAGGATGCAGGAACTCAGGGGAGAGCTACAGAATGGGGAGGAGAGTTGCTGACAGTCACCAAGGAGGAAAGAGATCTGGGGATTATCACTTCTGACAGCCTAAAGGTGTCTAGGCAGTGTACAAAGGCTGCAGCGAAGGACACTGGTATGCTCAGATGTATTGGCAGAGGTATCAGTAGCAGAAGGAGGGTGGTAGTGATGCTGCTGTATAAAACACTGGTGAGGCCTGACCTGGAATACTGTGTACAATTCTGAAGGCCCCATCTTTGAAAAAAACATAAACAGCAGGGATGCAATCACAAGAAGGGAGACAAAGATGGTACATGGCTTGCACCAAAAATCATATGAGGAGTGACTGAAGGACCTCAATATGTACTCACTCGAGGAAAGGAGGGAGCAGGGAGACATGATAGAGACCTTCAAGTACCTTAAGGGCATAAACAAGGTGCAGAGGAGTGTACTAGTTAAGGCTGAAGTGACAAAAGTAGGGAACTGTAGCATTACGATTTCCAACCCTAACACTCCACTCCCACCATGCAGACAGCAACAGGTGTGGTGTGCCTTGGGGCTGTCAGCCCTAACACTCACCCCATTCCATGAGTAAATAAGCTGAGAGGGTACAGTGTATGAGAACTGAGTGAGCGTTTGGGTTGACAACCTGCCTGCAGGGTGAGGGTGGGGTGTCAGGGTTGAAAACCCTAACACCACATTTCCCTACCTTTGTCACTTCAGCCATAACTAGTGCATTAACAGAGTTTTTTGCAAAGAATACAGATATAGATATATACATACCCTGTTGGGACTAGTATAGATCTTACACCTGTATATTAGGGTTGAGTAAAGTCCCTGATTTGTGCTCCTTAATAACTCTGCGCCCATTCATCTGATTTGCCCAAATCTGGTAGGCATGGAGACTGAGTCCGGGTCTCTGCAATTACAACATTATAGTTAAATGTCCCCCGAGCCATGGTGAATCTGTAGGCTGGTGTTCCTCTGGAATTGAGCAATCATATGACACAGCATTACCACCTCATACACTAACTTCAGCACTGTCTGTTCAGGTACCTAAAGAAATACTAACACAGCAATGCTTGGAGATTTGGTACTGAAGTTACAGAAATGCCAGCTCTGCAGCCTGTGATCATTCAAACCTGGAGGACTGCATGGCCACAGATTTATTGTAGCTCAGGGGACTTTTAATAAAAAAAAAAAAATGTATTTGCTCAATAAACTTTAAGTTACCTAATCATTTGAGCAGCTGTTTACAATCAATTTCACTGAAAAATGACTTCTACCTTTTCATGAGTGTAGCGAGTCTTGTTGATAGGAGTCCCAGAGTTCTGGCTGAAATTTGGGAGAAGTATCTTCTGGATAGCATTGTATGTTCCATAACATTCCTTCAGTAGGGTGAGTACAGGGTAAAGAAACCATTTTTGGTCATAGTTATGCATGTTGGGGCAGAACCTATTATCCTGCATTTAGCCAGTATCTGAGTTTCATAGGTTTTTAATAACTCAGTGGCTTTCAGTGGGATGCAGAGTAGGTAGAATTCTACTAAGTCATAAAGAGACTGTATTGTGGAGTTTGCCCCAGGAGACTCCCAAAAGCTTATATGTGTTTTTAGAAACAGTGGGATTTATGGAGACTTCTTGCCTGAAGACTTGACATCTTCTGGATTTCCTCTATTTGCTGAACTTGATCTCTGTGCTGGCTAACATGGAAATGATGTGCATTTCCCTTTGACATAGGAACGGGTTTAGTTGGATACAGCTTAAAGATATCCGTCTTTCAGATGAGACGTTAAATCAAGGTCCCATCTGCCTGGATTGGTGGTAGTTCAGGTGGATTTTAAAGATCCCATGGCACTTATTGAAGAGTAGGGGAATTTTATTGAGAAATGGACTTCAATACATAATAAAATGAAATGAAATGCAGAGAGAAACACAATACAAACAAGCAAACAGCCCATGACATACAATTAATCCAACAACTGTTAAAGCGGTCCAAAGAAGTGTGAGACAAATCATAGTCCATTAGACGTGTCAGGGCTGTACCAACATTTAGGAATAATTCATCATATGTGAGATACTTCTGTTGTAAAATCCAGAGACATAGAGATTGCCATACATGATAACGTAAAATACTAAATATAACATAAAGGTTATCACTATGATATCTAACAAAGGTATTAGAAAAAGGACCAAACAGCAGAGTTGAGTAAGCAATATTCCTAAATTCAGGCTCCTGTCAGCGGTCAGCCAAGAAAGACCAAAATGGCCATATATAATCACAGTCAATAAATAAATGGCATTGAGTCGCTAACTGTTGGAGGTAGGCAGGACATAGAAACATAGACTTTGATGGCAGATAAGGACCACTTGGCCCATCTAGTCTGCCCATTTCCCTACCTACATGATAGGCCGCAGATCCTAGTTACCCAACAGCCTATTTCTTCCTACCCCCCACAAGAATTGCCTTATGTCTGTCCCATGCATTCTTGAATTCTCCCACAGTTTTAGACCCCACAACCTCCTCAGGAAGGCTTTTCCATGCATCCACTACACTCTCTGTGAAATAATACTTCCTCACATTGCCCCTGAACTGCCCCCCCCATCTTTAAATTGTGTCCTCTTGTTCTTGCACGTCTCTTTTTCTGAAAGATGCTACCCTCTTGGATTTTGTTGATTCCACTAAGGTACTTAAAAGTTTCTATCATGTCACCCCTCTCCCTTCTTTCCTCAAGGGTATACATATTAAGCTCCTTTAGTCTCTCCTCATATGGCTTCTCTTGCAGACCCTGCACCATTTTAGTTGCCCTCCTCTGAACTGCCTCTATCCTTTTTATGTCCTTGCGGAGATGTGGTCTCCAGAACTGGACACAGTACTCCAGATGGGGTCTCACCAACTGTCTGTACAGAGGGATAACAACTTCCTGTTTTCTGCTGCTGATGCCTCTCCCTATGCATCCCAGTATACCCCCAGCGCTCCCTACTGCCTTTTCACATTGCTTGCTAACCTTAAGGTCATCTGATATGATTACCCCCAGGTCCCTTTCCTTTTTTGTTCTTGTTACTACCTCCCCCCCATTGTGTATTCTTACCCTGGGTTCTTGTTTCCCAGGTGCATTATTTTGCACATCTTTGAATCAAATCCTAGTTGCCATACTTCTGACCATTCCTCCAACCTTGCCAAGCCCCTTATCATCCTTTCCACGCCTCCTTGTGTATCAACCCTGTTGCAGATCTTTGTGTCATCTGCAAAGAGGCATACTTTTCCTTCCAGTCCCTCTGTAATGTCACTTATGAAGACATTAAAAAGGACTGGACCCAATACTGAACCCTGCGGTACCCCACTAGTAACCCCTCTTTCTTCAGAGTGGACTTCATTTACAATTACCTTCTGTGTCCTGTTGTCCCGCCAATGTTTTACCCAGGTACCTCCCTGGGACCCACTCCCAGGCTGGTTAATCTGACTATTAATCTTTTGTGTGGGACTGTGTCAAATGCCTTGCTAAAGTCTATGTAGGCTATGTCCACGGCCCCTCCCTGGTCTACTACTTTGGTCACCCAGTCAAAGAAATCTATTAGATTTGTCTGACATGACCTTCCCGCTGTGAACCCATGCTGCTTTGGGTCCTGTGCCCCACTGGCCTCTAGGTACTCAACTATTCTTTCTTTCAGAAGTGACTCCATCACTTTCCCTACCACAGAGGTCAGACTGACAGGTCAGTAGTTTCCTGCCTCTGTCTTGGTCCCACTTTTGTGAAGGGGAATCACATTCACCTTCCTCCAGTCCTCGGGTACCACACCATCCTCCCATGATTTATTAAAAAGAGTAGCCAGTGGTTTCACTAGTTCCCCCCTTAATTCTTTTAGAATTCTGAGGTGCATTCCATCAGGCCCCATTGCTTTGTCCACCTTCAGTTTTAGGAGTTCTTGCAGAACCCTTTCTTCTGTGAAAGGACTGGGATCAACCCCCTTTCAAGAGTGCTTCTGATAATTGGATTAGGCACTTCCCCTTCCTCTTTTGTGAATACTGAGCAGAAATATTCATTCAGTATCCCTGCTTTTTCACTGTCCCCCTCTGCCCACCCACTGTTCATTCTATTCAGCCTCACTATCCCTCCCTTTGTCTTTGTCTATGCTCACTGATGTACCTATAAAAGGTTTTATCCTCCTTCTTAACCGAGTTGGCTATCTTTTCCTCAGTTTGGGCCTTTGCTATTCTGACTTCCCTCCCTGCTTCCTTCTGCCTTAACTGGTACAGCTCTCTGTCCTGCTCCTTCTGTGTTTCCTTATACCTCGAATGCTATCTTTTCTTCCTGACTTTCACAGCCACCTCTTTTGAGAACCATAGTGGCTTTTCTTTCATTTTGAGTTGTTTATTTGCTTCACACAAAGGCTTGTTGCCTCTGTGATGGCAGTTTTGATGATTCCCCATTGTTGCTCCACACCTCCTTCTAGCCTGTTTGCTAGTGCTTTTCTGAGGCACTCTCCCATCTTGCCACAGTCAGCCCTCCTGAAGTCCAGTACCCTCACTTTTGTATGGCTTGACTCTGTAGCTGAGTTTAAGCGTGAACCACACTGTTTGATGGTCACTTGTTCCCAGATGGCAACCACTTCTAGATCTGAGATCCTCTCACTGCCCATTTGAGAGTATGAGGTCTAAGATTGCTCCTCACAGTGGGTTCTGAAACTAGCTGTCTGAGGCCTGCCACCTGTAGAGGCATCCAAACGGCCCTGCTCTTGATGTGGCTGCAGCAAATGTGCTCAGTTAACATCTGGCATATTCAGGTCTCCATCAACAGTATCTCCTTTCTCTGCCATTCTAAGAATGCCTTCTATCATATCCTTGTCCATCTCTCCCCCTGACATGGGGTCTGTACTAACCCTGTGCGGATTGTGGTGCCCTTTCCAGTCTCCAAGGTGGCCCACAGTGCCTCCTCTCCTCTCTGTTTACTCTTTTGTTCAGTTGCTTTTATCCCTTCCTTTACATAGAGAGCTACTCCTCCCCCTCTTCTCCCCTGCCTGTCTCTCTTGTAGGTTATGTACCCTGCTATTTTAACATTCCAGTCATGGTTCTCTGTGTACCATGTTTCTGGGACTGCTACAATATCCAGGCATCCCTCTTCCATCAAGGCCACCAGCTCAGGGAGCTTGTTGCCCAGACTATGGGCATTGGTACTCATTACCCTCCATTTCCTGATGGCCTTACTCCTTTTTGCCCCATCCCTGTCCTTCTTGCCTTTGTCACTTTCTCTATTTACCCCTGCCCTTCCCCTATCGACACCTCTATGTTGGTGTTTACCGCACTTACTACCATGATTTTTTGGGGGGCTAGGAGTTCCCTGCTCCTTTCCAGTGCCTCCCCTTTTGGCTAGTTTTAATGCTTGCCAATGAAGCATTTAAACCTATCACGTAGGATCATGGTTCCCCTCCTGGACAGATGCAGCCCATCATGCCAGTATAGGCTTGCATCACTCCAGGTGGACCCCCAGTCCCCAATGAGGCCAAATCCCTGAGCTCCACCAGTTTTTCAACCACTGATTGAATCCCATGGTGCAGAACACCCTAGCCTCCTCGCCATAGATGGGCAGCACCTCCGAAGGTTACCATGCGTGCACTTGTTCTAAGGCCCTCCCAATTCCACAAACTCTTCCTGAACTTCTCTAATCCTTTCTTAGCCAGGTCATTTGTCCCTAGGTGGACAATGACATGCAGCTCCCTCCCTGTGCAGCTGCTCCAGCAATCCTGAGGATTAGCTCCTGTCCCTCCAAGCCATGGTGCCAGGCAGGCACCTCACCTCCCTCTCCCCTTTCTCCCCCAGTTCTACCTTCCTAACAATGGAGTCCCCCACCAGGAGTTGTTTCCTTCCCCTTCGGGGTCCCCTGCCATCCTCCTGTGGGTCTCCTTTGTGGAGGTTCCCAGCATCCTCCTTGGTCTCCACTGCGGATGCCTCCATAGAGGAACCACACTTTGCCAGAATGGCATAGGAAATGTGGAGAGGTACAACTGGAGGGATGCGCCTCAGACAGTTGTTTATCAATCAATCAATCAAATCTTTATTTATTCAGGCGAACATCATTGAGCACAGCTCATTTGCAAGATGGACCTGATAAGGTCAAGGTTCAATAATTGGTACATGTATAGGAAGATTTAAAACACGTATATACTTATATACAGTAATCAAGGTTCAATAATTGGTATATGTACATGAATAATTAAAACACTTATATACAGAAATCAAGAACAGAAATTGTTTAAACATAACAGCATATGGTAGGAACATATGAGATGCACTCTAGATAAACCAGTATATACATATCAACATTGGCAGTAAACATGGCATACATTCAACATGATATACCCAAGATTCCAAAGATCCAAGGGAACTCAATGTGGACAAGAGAAATAGTGATTGGATGACTGAAAGAGGTGGTCATAGACTGAGACAAGTGACATGGTAGGAAGAGTCGCATGACTAGAGCAGAGGGCTGGTGCTAGGAACTGGGAGGTGAAGGCAGTGATAAGAGCTAAGGTGGGAGCCTGGAGTTAATGGGAGAAGATTATAGCCAGGGGTGAGGTATATGTGGAGATTAATTCTAGGAAGTGAAGTGCCATGATATGATGGCAGCCTGAGAGGGAAGGAAAAGAACTGCAGAATAAACTAGAACTTGTGGAACAATTGCATTTTTCAGGAAGAGACTCAGGTATAGATGCTTGAAGGATGCTAAGGATACCGGTTGATCAGCTTCAAGGACTTTTGAATCGTGTTCCATGATATAGCTAGATTATAGCTGATAGCAGATCTCCCATGCCAGGTGTTGACTTTAGGCACTTTGAGCATAATAAATGGTAGCTTCTTAGGAGTAGGTGCCAGCTGTGGCCTGTGTGAAGCAGTCGAATATATAGTTTGGAAGCATCTTAGTCAAAAATTCTGTATGTCCACACTGCAGCATTTCTGTTTCTTCTGAAATGTAGAGATGTCCAACCGACTGCTGCAGAGAGAGAGCAATGGTGAGTGTTAAATGGTAGATCTGTTATGAACCTCAGAGCTCTGTGGTATAGTGTATCCAATTTGCATAAGTAGGAGATAGGGCAGTGACTATAGAGGAAGTCTGCATAGTCAATTACTGAGAGAAATGTGGCCTGGACCAACCTCATTTTGGAATCTCTGTTTAGAAAGTGCCTTATTCTAAAAAATAGACCAAGTCTCTGGCGAAGCTTTTTTAAAGGTTCTTCAATATGAACTGTGTAGTCAAGTTTGCTATCTATCCACACCCAAAATACTTGAATTTTTCTACATAATCAAGGCTTTCACCAGGATAGTGGATAGCTGGGGAGGTTGTTTAGTAATGAGGGATTTGTATGGCTTTGGGTGGAGAAAAACATTGCTTTTGTTTTCGTTGCATTTAAAAGAAGCTTTTTCCAATAATTGATGTTGTAGTATAGAAATTCTGTTGTAGAACTTCAAGCTGTAGCAGGCGATGGGTTGCTGACATATAAAACAGTGTCATCTGCGAACAAGTGTACAGTGGCTTTGGTAAGATTGAATCAATATTGTTAATATAAATGGCGAAAAGGATAGGGCCCAGGATAGATCCTTGTGGAACTCCTCTTAGAAGTGGTTTTAGTGGAGATAGGTCTCCTTCAGCTTTCACTTGCTGTGTTCTTCCTGTTGGTAACACCTGAACCATGTAAGGAGGATGGATCCAAGCCTATGGAGTGCAAGGAAGAGTAGCAGCTCATGGTCCACCGTATCAAATGCCTTGTAGATCAAGGAATACAGCACAAACGCTTATTCTTTTATCCAGTTGGTTTGCCAATCATTTGTAACGTTAGCCAGTGCAGAAATAGTACTATGCTTAGACCGAAACCGATTGTGCTGGATTTAAAAGATTAGATTCTTCAAGGTAATCTCTTAATTGGATGCTTACCAGTTTTCTAGCAGCTTAGATAGTACTGGAAGGATAAGATTGGCCTATAGTTGTTAAGGTCCATGGGGTCCCCTGATTTCAGTAGAGGAAAACTTGGGCTGTTTTCCAAGTTGCAGGAATAGAACCAGATTTTAAGGACAAGTAAAAAGGTGTGTTAAAGGAACTGCAAGTGCATGCATTGCAATCTTTAGAAAGTAGGGTCAAGGAGTCAGCACCTGCACTTTTTATATCCATCTGCGAGATTAGATCCTCCACTTGTTTCAACAGAATCGGTTTGAAGGAGAAGGAGGATTCAGCTAACTGAGATCCTGTATACTGGGAGCTTAACTGAGCATGTAGCAGATTGGCTGGAGAGGTATCAAATGCAAGGCCAGCGGTTGTAAAATGATTATTGAATGCATCCAGTATTTCCATTCTGTCCAAGATTGTCACCTTGTTGTGGTGCATTTGAGCTGGTAGTGAAGTGCTAGGATCTTGTCCCATTATGCCCTTAATAGTGCTCCCAGAACCTGGCAGGATTGTGGTATGAGGAGTCGAGGTTCAGCCATGTAGTAGGCAGCCTTAGCATCCCGTACTTTCTTGGTACAGCTATTCCTGGCTTTCTTAAATATCAACCAGTCATTTGGGTTCTTAGTCTTCCTTGCCTTTTTCCAAAGCTTATCTCTCTCAAGCAGGGCTGATTTAAGGTCAGGTGAAAACCAACGACAAGATTTGTTTTTAATTCGAATTCTAGTAATTGGTGCATGAGTGTTAAGGGCATCTAGTATTATGCTATTTAGCACCTGATGAGCTTTTTCCACTGAGTCTGCTAGGTAGAACTCTTGCCATCTTTAGAGTGATTTAGATCATGAAGATATGCCTCAGAGTTGAAAGTTTTCTTGGATCTCCTCAGTAGGAATTTAGCTGGGGGTGTTAGTTTACCGGATGACCTTATTCCAGCAATAAGGCAGTGGTCATTATGTCACTGAACAGCACTCCAGCGTGCGTGAAGAGGTGGGGTTTGTTCACCAACATGATGTCAAGTAATGTGCTGTTGCTCAGATTTTTTGTTGATTCTTGTTGGTTCATATATAAGTTGTGGAAAACCATATGTATCACAAAATGATACTAAAGGAGCCTTGACCTTGGATAGCAATTAAGGTTTGATCACCTAGGATTATGGTCTCTTCAGTATCCATCTTGATTTGATTCCCCAGGTGGGCTAGAAGCTATGATCTGCTGAAGGGCCTGTAGCAGCCAACTCAGCCGAAATGCTGCAGTGTTGGAGAGAGCCACTTTGAGGGATAGACATTAATTCTTTGGGCATAGATGTTGCATCTAAGCAAGTTACAGTTATATTGGATTTGACATATATAGCAACTCCCCACCCCTTGTCTGGCGATCCGCTCTGAATATTTGATAATTGGGTAAGTTTATGTCTCTGTCTGCTGTGGCAGGTCTGAGCCATGTCTCTGATACCACAAGAAAGTCTGGCAAAGTATGGGCAACCCAGGATTGTATCAACGTGAGCTTTTTAGCAGACTGCAGGCATTGATATGTGAAAGCTTAGACCTTTGGTCGAAGGCTAAGTCTGCTGGTGAGGTAATGCACTGTGGAGGTCCGGGGTTAATTTCCACATTTCCAACACAGATCAGAAAAAATTAAAAGTTTCAAAAGGGCTTCAAGAAGAAATGAGAGACTATCTTTGGTCCTCCTTCTTCTATTCAGGGGCTTCTGTTTTAAGATAAGCCAGTCAGGGTTATGGGTTTGTGCCAATACACTCAATAGCAATCTAGTGGTCAGGCATAATGGGGAACTGTATACCCAATAATGGGGTACCGAGCGATATGTTGATAGAGCAATTTAGATCCCTACATGGAGGTTACCCACTGGTTAAATTGTATAGGTAGGTGCATAGATAAGGATCTGGTCCTTCTTTAATAATGCTGAAATAGCGAGACTAGGAAGGTGGGACGCACTTTTCAGTGTGACAGTGGCAGGAGGATGTCTTTTCCCTGAACAACATGAAGAACATAGCCAGGAGTATCAAGGGATCCCCCATTATGAAAGCAAGGTTGATGATTAAATGGAACTAGGAAACAACAGTGTAGTAGCAGGGAGAACAATAAGGAAGGGTTGCTGATTTGGCAGTACAGCAGTGGCAATGAGACAGATTACTGGATAGCGTGGCGTTGGGGCAGGAATTGTAATTTGGCGGAAAATGCCTATAAAAATAACATCCGAGGAGGGGCAGGGTGGGTGGGCAAGCACTGCGGCTTTCTTGTACCTTCCCTGGCTGTCCTCTCTGGTTTCTGGTCCTGGGCGGCTAGGCGGTTGCTGCCCGCCCACTGGCAGAAGCGTAGCCTTGGCTCTGACGAGGGCTTCCAGCGGGAGCCGACTGGGAAGAGACAGAGGAATGCACAGGAGTTAATATTTAAGCAGGAACAAGCGTTTCTGCTGGGCAAATCAGACTTAAATTATCACAACAAAAGGCTGTGGGGGCTGGGCGCGTAGCGTCTGTACCCACTAAGTTAACAACAGGATGCTGTGAATCACTTAACCACAGTTACATAACAAAAGCCCACAAGGATTTCCAAGTACATGAAAACAGCTCTTTTGGCAGGATTTAACAAATTAAACTTAACCAACAACAGCTTTTGCCATGAAAAATCAAGCAATGCAAGTGAATGGAGTAAGGGGACCAATCAGCTGTGAGGCCGCCAAAATGATAATGCAGGCCATATTGCCAACAAGTGAGTACAGTGATTTATGTAGAAGACCAAGAATCCCTCTAGTGGCAGGTCTGTATAACCTGCTAATGGAAAACTAGCCACTTAAAAAAAAAAAAAAAAAAAAAAGTTTATGTTTGCTATTCCCCTTAATCCCCAATTTCCCAAAATTACCAAGCCAAACACAATCCCATACATAAGGAGGAATAAGTTTATTTTGTAAATGTCGAAGAACAGTCACCTGCCTATCCTGAGGGCACTCAGGAAAAACGATCTCAGTAGAGCGTTCAGCTAATAAAATGGACCTGTAGATCATTTTCCTGTCAGCAGACAATAGTGAAGAAGGAGTAATATGCCATTTGATAAGTTAATACAATCTGTTATACTATGTGGTACGGCAGAATGTTTGGATAGTAGCCAGGGAGTGCCAGATTGCCAACTAGGCCTACAGAGAACAAGCCAGTGTTCTAAAAAGGTCTCCAAAGGAGATTACCAGGGTGCAACACCTTACCAAAATTATAGGCTACAAAAAGACTGTAAAAAAAGCGATAGGATGTAGCATAGATACCCCACCGACAGCCATAGGTCTATCGGTAATTTTCCGCTTAAGGGGGTTCCAAAACGAGCCCCAAAAAGCTTGAGAAAAAACAGTAAACGCCATGTCCAAAGAGAAAATGGAGTGAGATAAACATAACAAATGTAGAGAAAAATTGGGGTGAGAATAGTGTTAATCAATAGAACCCTCTTTTTTTTCGATAATTGCTGACCTTTCCAGTTACCTACCATCCTAGACCCCCTGGCAAGAACAATATCCCTATTTAGCTTTGCCATAACACCTGGTCCAAATAAGAGGCCCAAAACCTTAATAAGGTCTTTAGAGACAGAAATTCCAGCAATAACCCCTCTAGGCGGGACAGGAAAAGAACCAATAATGACCCCTTTGCTTTTACTGTAATTAATTCTGGAGCCTGAGAGACGGAAAAAAAAAAGCTCAGTGGAGTCAGTCAAAGCAGAGACAGAAAAACCTAGGGGCAAAAGCAACACCAAGTCATCAGCATAAGCTAATACCTTGTGAGCAGCTAGAGAGAGAATCACATCAAGGCCCTGTAAAACAGTGTTTGTTTGCAGTATCCGAATAAAAATATCTATTGTAAATGCATAGAGAACAGGACTAAGCGGGTAGCCTTGTCACACCCCTTTAGTAACAGCCAACTTTTTCCCAAGCCAGCCATTAACATTAGGGATTAGGACAGCACCCTTATACATTGCAGAGATCCAAGAAATAAACTGTGCAGGGAACCCAAAAGCTTTCAACACAAGAAATAAAAAGGAATGGGCCACCCAATCAAAAGCTTTCTCCTGGTCCAAACCAAAACGTATCCTTACCAAGGAACCACTCCCTGCAGAAAACACCTCCCATAAATATATTAGGTTCTCCTGTTGTTTGCGGCCCGGGACTGCACAAGCCTGGACTGGGTGGAGTAGCAAGGAGGTAAGCACAGAAAGTCTAGCTAACAGTATTTTACTCAATATCTTTAAATCTGTATTTAATAAACTAAGGGGTCTCCAATTACGTAAATCAGACCTATCCCCTTTTTTATAGAGAAGTAGCAAAATGGCTTCAGATATGGACGGGGCCTAGTCCCCGGAGCGTAAGATGAAATTCAAGAGAATCACCAGCACAGGTCCAAGGGATTGTAAAAAGGTTTTTATAAAAGCCAGCACTTAAGCCATCTGAGCCAGGGGCAGATTTTGAAGACAACCCCTGGACAGCAGCAGTAACCTCAGCCAAAGAAATATCAGCAATCAAAGCCTGCTGCTGGGTAGTGGACAACGTGGGTAACTGCAGTTTATCCAAAAGTGGAAGAACCACCTCAGGTGCCAGTACAGGATGAGGAGCTAATGAAGAAGCCATATGGGTTTCAACCATATGTAAAAGCTCAAGGGGATCACGGACAGTATGGCCATTTAAATCAGTTAAACCAGAGATCGAACGGGAATCAATTCGGTTTTTGCTTTCTGTAAATGGGTCCAAAGAGTGGCGAGTCATAGAACTGCCAAAACGTAATTCTTGCTCTAAAGATTTGCCCCTATCGTATTGGAGCCTAACCATCTGCTTCTTTAAAGTAACTATAAGCTCACTATAGTCCTGGTTAGTAGTGTCTGATAGGGAAATAAGATGCTGAAATTGATGTCGTAGCTGTAAATCTTCCATGTAGTCAGGAGAAGTTTTAAGATGTGCCTGACATTGAAAAAAAGATTTCCAACTGTGTTTGGAATCCTCCCACCACTCCAAAATGGAATCATAGCATTCCAACACTGAAAAGTGTGCCATCCAGTCCCTCTCTCACAACTTACAGAGACCAGAATTTTCCAGCAGAGATTTATTTAATCGCCACCCATTCTTTTTACACCTGGGGTTCCCCTCCCATGAAATAGTAACTGTAAGAGTACAATGAACAGAAAATTCTATGGGCCGGGTAAAAGCCTGCACAATCGTAAGCACCGAGGAGATGAAAATGAAATCAATACGTGTCCTGAGAGGTCCCCTAAAATATGTATAACCCCCCATGGGACATAACACCCTACATGAATCCAACAGATGTGCAGTAGAGAGAATATTATTTAAAGCTACAGAATCACAAAAAAGTTTATTCATGACTAAACCCCGATCAGAAAGATATACTCCACAATTAAAGTCACCCAACCAAACAACCAACCAGGAAGTATGCAGAAAATGTTGTACTTCCTTGAAAAGTGCCACACGTTGAGCTTTAGTTTGGGGGGCATATACCGTGAGAACCCTAAAACGTTCAGATAGAAAAGAAACATCCAAACACAAAGCCCTTCCTGGATGTATATCTATTAATCTAGAAACTGAAAGCTGAGGGTTAGTAAATAAAATTCCTAAGCCATCACATACATCATCCCCCACAGACCAAAAGGAAGGACCCCGGGACCAACAATGAGAGGCATGTTGAAGGTCCCGGTGTGACTTCATATGAATGTCCTGTAAACAGATTATATCAGAAGACAAGGAATGAAGATGAGAAAAAAAAACAACTTGTTTCTTCTCTCCTTTAATACCATTAACATTTAAAGTGGTAAATGTTAAGGAGGACATTGAAAGGGAAAGAAAAAAGAAAAACCAGAAATCCTAACTGGAAAAAAAAAACACTCAAGGGGGCTTCCCTGCCTGTCTGTGTCTACTCCTTTTGGCAATAGAGTCCTCATAATGGCTATCGGTGTCAGCATTGGAAATAACAGATGAGGTATCAGTCTCGTCCCCCGAATCCCCTCCAGTATCTTCCTCTAAAGGGGCAAAAATGTTCCCTACAGGTACAGGAGCCTTCAGAAGGGAAGGTGTCTGCATTGGAATGGTTTTCTGTGAAGTTTTGAAGTCAGACATGGTTTTACCACGTCTATTTCGTTTTCTAGGAGGAACTGCCATAAAAGGGACTTCGGGTGGTGGAGGGGGGGAGGCATGGTATCTGCAGTAGGAGATGTATGGGATGTAACACGGTCTGGTAAGGCAGCCAAAGGCAAATCTGAGGCTAAACTTGAGGGAGAGGGTACAGTAACTAAAGACACGGAGGGGGGGGGCGCGGGTGGAACAGTAGCAATTGTAGAAGTCAGGACAAGGTCACCCAGGACAGAATGAGCAGCAGCCACCTGGGAAGCTAAAGCATGCTGTGCTTGATTGATAAGACCTTCATGGGAAGGACAATCCTCACAATTATGAGAGGCCCAAGGACAACGGCCATAAGCGTGACCAGTTTGTTCACACAGATTACACTTAAAAAGATTCAAACAGGCAGACGCCAAATGGCCGTACTCCAAACAATGACTGCATCTGGTGACATCACAGGCTGAACTCAGGTGGGTGCGGGAGCCACATTTAAAACAAGATCTGGGCTGCCCGATATGAAAAATAGAGCCTCTGTCCCAACCTAAAAAAAATACGCTGGGAAGATGTACAGGACCAGAATTGGTGGAGAAAAGTTTAATTTTCACCTTCCAACCCCTGTCCCAAATCTGTTCGCTATCCATTGTAGGGGTAGGATGGCCTAAAATCTCACAGCGTTGCCGTAACCAAAAAAGGATATCCTCAACATTGACCCCTTCATTTTTGAACAAAACTGTAATGGTTTTAATGAGAGGCTTATTGAGGGGAATGGCCTGGAAAGGCACCCAGACAGGGTCATTCTTGAGGGTATTATACTGATCCCAGAACCTATCCAAGTTAGACACATTCTTAAACCTAACATTGTAATTGCCATTCCCTAAGGAAATTAAAGCAAAAATCTCAGAAGAAAAAAACTTCATAGATTTTTTTAACTGCAACCTGGCAATAAACAACCTATCAGGATCGTGTTCCAAGCCCCCCTTGTACAAAAGCCGAACTGCGTTCCTCCAGGAAGCAGGTTCCCCAGTGGAATGAAACAAGTCAGCTAATTGGAACAAGGGGCCAGGGAGGACTTCTCCTGGTGGTCAGCCAGAGCCTCAGGGCTAGGCCCCATCCTGTGTTCAGTAGATACAGTACCTAAAGTAACACCAAAATTGTTATTGTGAGAAACAACAGGTACAAAGTCAATTGAATTACCCCGGGGTGTGGTGGAGCTCGAAGCCGGATCTACGGTGGTGGCCACAGAAGGAGAACACATCTTCTTGTAGAAGGGATCAGAGAGGTGCAGAGTCCAATGTCCAGAGGCCGCAGGGACCCAGTCAGCAGCTGAGAGGGTCTTTTCAGGAGACCAAGAAGCATCGTAAAAAGCAACCAGAGGTGGTGCAGGAGCCAAGTCCCCCCATTTAGTAGAAGGTGGGCAGTCCAAAAATGAAAATGTGAGTTCCAAAGGAGGAATAGTAACAGCCAGCGATGCAGAGTCAGATCAAGTAGCTCGCGACAATCCAAGTCGAGACTTCGGAGGTTTTGAAGTGGCAGGCTTCGAGGCAGAAGGAGGAGGTGGTAAATTCAACTGCTGACAAGGTTTAGGTAGAGAAACGTGTGCACAATCCGTGGAATCAGTCATCGGAGAGCAGGAAGAAGCAAGAGCTGGCTTCCCATAGCAAGCGTCCAACTGGGTAACTTGCCCTACCCGGGCCGATGCAATATCAGCCCTCCCAGAAACCAAAGGTTCCATCTGTGGTTCCAAGGGAAGGTCATCACGAACAGAAAGGCACTCTGAAATCGCTGGGACACAGGAGGCATCAGAAATAACCATAGAATGAGTCAGCATCAAAGGAACAGGTACAGAGACATCCACCGAATCGGTTTCCATACAGTCTTCTGCAGCGCTGTCTGGAGACAGATCAGCAGCTGCCATTGCGAGATCCACAGCCTCATGAGTGGAGAGGATAGGAGCCGAGGCCAGAGCTCCTATCCTGACAATGTCTGCATTCTCCAGAGAGCAAGGAGAACTGGCCATCGTAGCAAGACGGCCAGCAATCCCACTGCAGGAAGAGTAGGGGAATTTTCGCGGTGTCCTGGCCAAATTTCCCTCATTCACTAAAAAAATACCACCAACAGCTTAATCTGGTTCAAGGTCAGTTGGCATTCATCTGTATCCCCCGGGTCGTGCCTGAAAATAGGCAGGATTTGTCTAGTGCACTTACCCGGTCAACAAAAACTAAAAAAATAAAATAAATAAGTAAATAAAAATAAACAAATATGCACATGTAACCCCCTTGTTCCCAGGGGTTACTAGAATCCCACTTAGAATCAGTGGCAGGCAGGGAGAGGCAGCTTGTCAGATGCCAGTTAAATGGATTTCACACTGTCACACTTTGCTTTCAATTTCAGCTGAGCTGGAGTGATGATGTCACCTTAGAATTTTCGCAGCAGCATAAGCCACAGTGGAATGCTAGCTGCAGGGGTTAGCAGTAGAACGTTGGGGAATTTAATTCAGTCTTCAGAGAGCAGTCGGTGTGGAGACTCTGGAGAGAGAGGAGTGCTGCAGAGTGCAGCTCCTCAGAGCCTAGCTCTGATATAGAGCTACCTCAGAAGAAGAGGTTGTGTGTTCTCACCCTAGAGAGGAACACAGAAGACCTGTAGAAGGAAGTGGTAGAGACCGTTCCTAGAAGTTGTTCCAGTGCCCCATCCCCGGAGGGATGGGGGGGAATTCCAGGAATTCAGAGGCAATCTTCTGGTCTAGCCTGGAGAGGGAGAAGCCACCTGAGAGTCATTTTATTCTGCGAGTACCATTCAGCAAATCTGACCTCAAACTGTGTATGATTTTTCTAAAGCCAGCTGTATCTGTGTGTAAACAGTAGGATTGTTTTGCAAAGAAGGACTGTGTAAAGTTAATCAAACCTAAGCAAGAATTCTGAGCATTAGACTGTGAACATGATTATGGATTCAGCAACAGTGTAATTTTCTGAGCAAAGTGAGAAACTGTGGGTGGTAGTATGAGAGACGCAACAAAACAGGCAATCCTGTTCATGAAATACAGTGGCTTTAGTGACTTTAAGTAAGAAAAAGTGATCAAAAGCTAATTTAAAGTTCTAGAAAAATCATATAGATGTGCTGGGGAAGCAAAACAGTGCCATCTGTGCAGTTTAAGTAAATGTTTTCAGTATGCAGTAAATCGGATGCGCAGTGGCTTGAGTCAGAGACAGAATGTTGATGTGCCCGGAGTTTCTGCCGCTGCCATTGCAGGGTGGGGTAGTAATGTAAACACAGCAGCAGGGGAGCCATTTGCAAGACTGTTCCAAGCAAAGTGAGATCAGAGATAACAGTGAACATTTGTGTGTTTTTTTGGCTCCCACGTGGACAAAGCTTCAAGATCCTGCAAATGGCAGCACACAGCACCAGGTGGAGCCTGTTGGGGGAAGCCCAGCAGAGTGTAGCACAAAGGAAGAGGGTGTGGGTGTACAGGAGGAGCAGAGTCCTTGTGATGTCTTCACATCTAGGTCACACAACCCTGCGCAACCCTTCTGAATATCCCACCCTAGATGTTTAATGGGTGTGTTCCAGCTGCTGTTGCTCCTCCCCACAGAGCTGTTCTAATCTGTTGAACCCCCCCAACACACACACATTCACACACACTGCCTAATCTGGTGGAACACTCGACACACACACACACTGCCACTTCAGGAAGATATGTGTGTCTCCTTTAATGTATGATTGTTTTTTTTTTTTTTTTTTGCAGCCTCAGAAGATGCATCAGTTAAGCACTCGTGTGTGAATCTAACGGATAATGAGGAATAGCCTTGTGGTACATTCTTTGTTTCGTTTTCATTTTTATGAGGAGCTGGACTAAGTGTGGGGAGATTGTGGTATGAGGGAGTCAATTTCAGGTGGTTTTTAAAGGCGCTTCCTACAATAAATTGAAATGGGAGCTGCATCATTTTTGTTTTGGTTCATCACGCATTGCAACTGCTGGGTTAGAGAGAGTGGTGTCGCTTGCAAAGAAGTGCAGCTCTGTGAAGTTTGTATTTCATCACTCTTCCCGAGCAGGAATTATGCAGACTGTGGGCTATTTTTGTGTTCACAGTACAGTAAGATAAGGAGTGTGTGTTTGGGGGGACAGTAGCTCTCATTAAGCGAGAGAAAAATATGGCGGCTATTTGAAATTTCACCAGGTGCTTTTATCCAATGAAAAAACAGGCTGGGCACCAGTATAGGAGGGTACCTGGTGAAGTGGCACTTCAACTGGTACTTATTTTTACCTGGGCATTTATTGAAAAATAAATGCCCAGGTTGGAGATGCTTTTGGCCAACGAGAATGGAGAATCCATTCTTACCATTCTCTAAACTGCATTATGGATTGCCTACCATCACTGGTCCATTATGAGATCATTCTTAAAATGATCTTGCCAGCATCTGACTACGCACATTTGGTCTACAGGGCTGCTCCCCAAACCTTCTTAATCATGCTGGATCATTTCTTCCATTTATCCTGCCATTTTGCTTTAAACTCCCTTCCACTCACTGTCTCCTTTACCAGTCCCATTTCCTGCTATCTTTGGATTCCTAATGTGCTTTTCATTGTGTTTCCTTTCTGTCCAGATTCTGGTTCTCCTCTTTTCCTCCATAACTCAACTGTCTCCTAGCCTCTCTACCTTCTTCAAACTATTCCCTCCATTCCTCTGATTCTTGTAGCCTCTCTGATCCTGCCTGCTAGACTTCTCTGGGCCATTTGTCTTCTTGTTCCTGCCTCCTGCAGTTTGGAGCAAACTTCCTGCCTCCATTCAATGCCCCTCCTTTGTATCTCTTAAATCTCACAGCTAAACTTTACTTTCCCTTCCTACCCCTAGTTTACCCATCCCCTACCATGGCACACATTCTCCCCTTTGTGTCCTTGGACCTCTTAGCTAGAATCCAACTGGCCTTGCAGACTTCACCGTACTTTATATACAGTTCACTGTTTTGGGCCTACTTTATCTTCAGTACACAATAAAATGTTCTAGGGATGCACTGCTGTATAGTGTCTTTTACACTATATCCAGTTACAGTAATTCTTGTGCCTTTTATTTAAAGTAACATTGCAAAGAAATTGGCAAAACATGTGATCCTACCTTTTTCTCAGTGTAAAAGATTCCAGGCATCTTCCAGTTTTATTTGGTGGTAAATGTTTCTAGTTCCACCAACATTTGAATATTTTAATAATATTTGAATTCTTTTTTTTTTTTCCTCAAGAAAAAAAAGATGGCCACCACATTTAGCTTAGAAATGGGTTTGTTGAGCTGGCAAGGGTTAGGATCGATAAAATAAAAAATAAAACCAGCATCAGAGGTACCTAGAAAAGTAGATTTGACAGGTATGGTAATATTTCTATTAACTGTAGCGGAAAGTAGCTTTTTGGAAAAACATTTTTCATTGAACAGCTGCTTTAATGTAATAGTATTTATCTTTCACATTACTATAACTTGTTACTTGCTAATGGTTACTTTGTGGCCCCTTGCCTTCACCCCCTTAAAAAATGAACAAACAAAAAATGTATTTTCTATCTATATTTTCTTTACTGATGCTGTTTATGCATAATATCATTCTCTTCTCTCTCACTACTGTTTTTGTTGTAAAGCACTGTTGATAAAACACAGTGGGCTGGATATTCAAAAGGGTTGCGCCATGCGCAACAGGGTTGTGCCTGCGAAAGTGCGAAATTGCGCCATTCTGCCATATTCAGCAGGAGGCAGTTGCACCCCCCAAGTCAAGCTAAGCAACAGCGCAATGCTAATGAAGGCATGCTAAACCGGAGGGGGAGGAACCATGCATAAACTGCACAGCCCGATATTCAGCGGGCTGTGCAGAGTTGTGCAGAAGCAACCCCCAACCTGCGCCTGCTCAACTTTGAGCCAAAAAAAAAAGGAGTAAGTCGAGGGCTACCCACAGGTGAACTGCCGCATTGCAGGGTGCAACACAGCAGCTGCCACCTGTGGGTGGCCCTCAATGTACTGCCTGTGCCCCCCTGCAGCCCAATCACGGGCATATAATTACTCCCGACTGGCCCGATCGAGGGCCTAAGGTGTAAAAATCCTCCCTCCCCATCTGGCCCGGATTAGGGCATAAGTATAATAAACCCCCACCCCACCAGTCCAATATTGGGCAAAAGTGTAAAATAAAACCCACTCCCACCAGCCCCCAATCGGGCAGCAAAGAGTCCAACCCCCAAGAACATATCCCCTGGTGGTCCAGTGGACCTCGAAGCCCGATCGCGGGCTGCAAAGTGTTCAAACCCCCCAAGGACCACCTACCCTGGTGATCTAGTGGCCCCCACCCACCCACCCACGAAGCCCCACCACCCGCTCCCCGTCAGCGGTGGGCGACAGCAACTAACCACCTGTCACCCCACACGCCCGCTGACTGACTGCCTGTGGTGGGGCTGCCGCCCATTGGTGCAGAGCAAGGCCAATGGGCGTGCAGCCACTCTACTTAAAGGCAGTCAGATATGTGAATGAAAAATTCATTCACATATCTGGTACTTATCTCGGTATGGGCTGCATGCCTATTGACTCTTGCTCTGCACCAATGGGTGTGCAGCCCCTACCGGGCAGTCGGTCAGCAGGCAGTGGGTGGCAGGCGGTGGGATGCTGCCGCCGCTGGCTGACGGGGGAGGCGGGGTGGGAGCTTCATGGGTGGGGGCCACTAGATCACCAGGGATATGTTCTTGGAGGGATGTTGCAACATTTTGCTGCCCGCGATCAGGCTTCAAGGTCCACTGGACCACCAGGGATATGTTCTGGGGGGTTGACTTTGCTGCCCGCAATCGGGCTGGTGGGGTGGGGTTTATTAACTCATGCCCACGATCGGGCTAGTCGGGGTAGGGGATTATTTACCTTTTGCCCGCGATCGGGCCAGTCGGGGAGGGGGATTTTACACTTTTGCCCGTGATTGGGCTGCAGGGGCGTCGGTCCCTGACGGCTGCTGCCTGGCAGGGCGCCAGGCGCAAGTCCTCGGGGATCGGCGCACCTGCATGCTAATGGCATGCAAATGGGGCCATAAATAGATGCAAATGACCCCCTGCGCCTTGCATGAATTATGGCCCCATTTGCATGTCACCTTTTGAATATGGGAAATTTGTGCATGGCGCAATTGTACTTGCACCACCGCATCTTGAATGCTCCACTCTGACCACTTGCGGTGGTGCAAGTTCCACTGCGCCATGCACAGTGGCTGTGGCCGGGGGGGGTGATGTTCAAAGGAGTTGCTCAATAGCGCAACTCCGTTGAATATCGCCCCGGCCACACCCCTGTGCAACTATTTTGTGCAGCGCAAGGGCTTGCGCCACAGAATAGCACAGTTTGAATATCCAGCCCAGTATGTATAGGGTTTCCAGTTTAAGGTTATAACCAACAAACACCAATAAAACACCACCCAGGTGAAAATTGGGAAATCAGTTATAACTGAAAAACACCGAATTTCATTGTGGCCCCACGCTTCCAGCTGACCAACTGTGAGCTGCATATGTGGGTGGATAGTGTGTTTTTGTATTACACCTTTCACTTATATGGTGGAACGGAGCTCTAATACTGTGCTGCTCCTAGCTCACCATCTACATATTTATATATGTATAGTTCTACAGTTATGGTGCACTATTTTGCAAAACTAATGTAATATTAATATTGTGCAATATCTATGGTGCTAACATGCAATAGTCATGGTACACAGTTTGAAAAAGTGTAATATCTATTTTTAACTTGAGTGAATAAACACTGATTTATAAAGATTTTTGTTGTCCGAGAAATTGATTACACTGAAAATAACAGATTTTTGGTACTTTTGAAAAGGGGAGAAAAATGTTGAAAATAAACACCTTTCTTTTACAAAAAAAATAAACACCTAAAACTGGCAACCCTAAGTAGATAGTGCATTTGAAAAGCACATATCAACAATCATTTGTCAATGCCAAATGTTTGCTTGCTTGTATGTGCTGTGTAGGTTTGGCCGGTGAAACAAAATAAACACCACAAAGTTTTTGCATCAAATTCACTCCTAAATACTGGTGGAGGGAGGCAGGCAATCCCTCACTCATGAGATTGGGGGACTTTCCCAATGGAAATTTGCTCTTCACAGAACTGGTATTTACCATCAATTAGACCAGCTCCCCTCCCCCTACTGAAGAAGGGAGAAGAATATAGCTCGGGGAGGTACAAGTTCAGTAATGAGAAGCCAGCCTTAATACAGCATTGGTGGAGATGGAACGGTAGCCCCACTTAATGCCCCTCCCCTTCACCCATGGCACTTGTTGCTAACTGAAGGTACTTCATGGTAGAACTGGTAGCTAGTGATATCAGCCTATTGTCTTAAAAAATGTACTCTGTGGGGTGGGGGAAGGGGGCTGTAAAGTAACACGTGCCCCTCCCAAACTACAAGTGTAAGTGGGATGGGGATGTTGTTTTGTCATGTCCCACCTAACAAGAAGGAGCAACAGGCAAAAATCTTTTGAGAAAAGTGTTCAATGTGGCATGGAAAGTTTTTTTTCTTCTTTTCTAATATGCTCAAATTATTTAAAATGTAATAGTTCATTTTCAGAGGTTACAGCTTAGAAGAAAGCTAGTAAGATATGTGGGAGGGTAGACATAAGATTAATCCCCATTGAGGAAATGAAACTTTAAAATGAGCCTCCTGAACTGTTTCTAAAAATAAATATTTCATGCCTCTCCTTTGAGAAAGCACATGATGTGCGAAACATGTGTCAGGTGACCAGTATTCACTAACTGGTGAGCATTTGTTATGAGGGAGCGTTTTTATTACTCCGTCTTGTACTTTGTTGGATTACATAGTTATGGATTTATATTTCGCTAGTTAAGATTTCTATAATCAAGATATCCACGAGTGAGGACTCTTTTGTGGTAAAAACTATGGAAGTGTTTGTTTCTATGCTCCTGGCCTTCAGCAGGTGCTGATTTCCAGGTACTGCACCATGTCTGTGTTATAGAATATCCTTATCACCACTGTTTCACAATGTTATCTCTTCAGTGAACCAAAGGAGTCCTTTCATTCATCCTACCTATTCGAAGTTGTTACAGTAAACACATCTGCAGATTGTGTTTTTGTAGGGCAGCGAGTGGTTTAATTTCATGGCTTCCCAGACCAGTTTGACATTTTCATTAACGGGGGGGGGGTCTTTCTTAACCTGTAAACTATATAGTATTTCTTACATCTTAAATTATATTTCTTATGTAAAGAGGCAGTAGGCAGTGGGGTCTGATGGTTAAAATACTGGCTTGGGAACCAGGATGTCTTAGTTCAATCCACGCTGGAGCCAAATACCCACTTTATGACCTTGGGCAAGTCAGTTAACCTCTCAGTGTTCCAACCCAACAAGCAGTGGAAGTGGGAAGAAGCAGGGTGCCATCTCAGTGGAAACCACAGGCTGCACTTCAGTTGGGTTATCTTGGACAAATAAATTGTAAATAAAAAAAATAATTTTCTTAGTAGGCCCAGATTGGTCTGTTCACTTACATGAGCAATGCCTGCTTTTGATACTTTTTTTCTGAGGACTACTTCATTTTCCTGTAAAGTACGCGAATCCCCTTCCTGCATCTGGGAGCCCTGTAGCTTCCATAGATTTTGTATGGCATCAAATCCTTGTCTTCCTCAAAAGCACATGTCACCTCTTTCTTGCTTTGGTGACCTGACTCCAAGTAAACTGCATACCTAGAACACTTGGAAGTGGTTGGTTCCTGTTTAAATTCTGGTACAGTCATTAAAGAGCAAGGGCAAATACCATATTTGATAGGATCCCATTTTAGCTTAATTTGCTACATCTCCATAAAAGATTAGCTGTTAACAGTTGTGTGTGTGTGTGTGTGTTTCCTTTTTTTAGGCTTTGTTAGGCTTATGTTCATGGTTGTTTTACTGGCCACCGAGCTAATCACAGAAGCTGATGGTTCATGTTGTGACATCACAGCAGTCGTTATGTCAATAGCCTCAACAAACAGTTTGTGGGGGGAAAAAAAAATAGCACTTTACTTTCTTGCCCAATATATGATAGATTTTGATCTGCAAAAGCTGTCATCACATCAGTGTGTTCCTAAATTCATTGAACTGTCTCAGGCAGCACTGTGTAATGAATGTCAGTACTCAGCATCTAAACCACAAACGCTGAATTTTATTTTTACTGTGTTAGGTTTTACTCACACCTTACAAGATAAATCTCAATTGGAACAAAGCACTAGTGTGTACCTTGTCTGGTATATATCAAACTGCTTCGCAGTATACTACACGTGTTTTTCTTTTCTTTTATTTTTCGCAATCCCAGACTCAGTTGTGCCCCCACCATAGACACATACACACTAACTAGCTTTACAACACAAGAGCACCACTGTCATTAGATTACTGCCACAATTGCTGTTTTACATCTAAAAAACAGGAGGCTGTCATAGTAAGTGAAAAATTAATCTTCTGTTTGAGCATGTTTCGTGCAGTACATATGGACGGTACGCTAGAAATCACTTTCTCTGTGTCCTCCCTATACAGTGGTCACTGAACATTGAACTCTCACTCAGACAAACTGAATCACAGATTGCAAAAAAAAAAATTAACAACCAAATCTCTATAATGCAAAATCACTTCATTATGCACTGGGAAGTATAAACAACTGCTTAACACAGTTGGGATATTGCATATAAAGTGCTGAATACTGTGTGTGTAGTAAATACATCATTTCAGCATTTGCTGTCTACAATCATGCTGACATTCGTACAGTGCTGAACTCTGAATAGGAGTACATGGAGAAATTGAGTACTAGATTGCCTTACTTTTAGTATGTACAGAAAAAGCAGCATAGAAACAATAGTAATACTCATCATTTTATTATTTTGACAGCTTCCGGGTTGTTAGATGTAAATCAGTGTCAGAGGTAGGTCTGTAATAGCACTCGCACTCCAGTTTTGGCAAGCAAGTGTTGGGGGGTGAAAGTGAGTCAGCAATCACATAAGGAAAAATTGAATTTATTAAAATGAGAATTAGATTATAACTAAGTTTATTTAGGGCATGCACTATATCCACACATTATGGTGCAGGCATGAGGTGACTAAAGGAATATCAGATGATAGGGTAAATGCGGTTAGATAATGTCACACCTGGGGTGATTAGCACAGGCCACAGGTCGAGTGCAACTAATCACCCCAGAAGTGACATTATCCCAAACGACACACACCCCCTGGAGTGCATTATTCCTTTTATACAATGGCTCATTGTTATACATAAAACAAAAAAATAATTTTAAAGAATGTTTTCATTAGTGTGGAAAAAATATTTTTGTTTCTTAAGGGGAGATGCCAAAAAAAGGTGGTGCTCTATATCATCATCTGCATTGGTTCACAGTGAGGCTGAGACTAGAGCTGTGATGTTATGCTGGATAACATCACACCCGTGATGTTATACTGGGATAACATCATGGGTCCAGCCCCAGACTGACCAATCAGAGTCCATGAAATTTTCTTGCCATTGTATAATGTTCAGTATTCAGCGAACACTGTATATGGAGAACATGGAGAAAGTGATTAGAGTGCGTTCCTTATGTGCAGCATGAAACATTAGACATGCTGTACAACAACAAGCAGATTAATATTTTAGTTAGTAACACAGTCTCCAGTTTTTTAGACTTAAAGCAGTGACAGTGGCAGTAATCTAATGTCAGTCACACCCTCATGTTGTAAAGCTAGTGTGTGTGTGTGTGTGTGTCTGTGGCAAAGGGGTGCAACTGAACTGCAACTGAATCTGGGATTGTAAAAAAAAAAAATCAGAAAAAAAAACTAGTATTCTACAAAAGCAGTTCAATGTGTCAGACAAGGTATGCACTAATGCATTGTTCCAACTGGGATTTGTCTTGTAACATGTGAGTAAAACCTAAACAGACTACAAAGTTCAGCATTTGCAGTTTAGAAGGAAAAATTAATAAATAAATAGACATACACAACTGTTAACAGTTGAAATTTTCTTTAAATATAGCAAATTAAGCAGGTTATAAGACAAAACAGGATCTTACCAAACAAAGTATTTGCAATTGAACTTTTAGGCAGGCAGCACTATGTAATGAATGTCAGTACTCAGTATATAAACCACAAATGCTGAATTTTTTGTTTTTACTCTGTTAGGTTTTACTCACACCTTATAAGATAAATCTCTATTGGTACAAAGCACTAGTGTGTACCATGTCTGGTGTATATCAAACTGCTTTCGTAGAATACTACACGTGTTTTTATTTTATTTTATTTTTCACAATCCCAGACTCAGTTGTGCCCCCACCATAGACACATACACACTAACTAGCTTTACAACACAAGAGCACCACTGTCATTAGATTACTGCCACTGTTGCTGTTTTATGTCTGAAAAACCGGAGGCTGTCATAGTAAGTGAAAAATTAATCTTCTGTTTCAGCATGTTTCATGCTGTACATATGGACGGCACACTAGAAATCTCTTTCTCTGTGTCCTCCCTATACAGTGGTCACTGAACACTGAACTCTCACTCAGACAAACTGAATCAGGGATTATGAAAAAAAAATAACAACCAAATCTCTATAATGCAAAATTACTTCATTATGCACTGAGAGGTCAGCTTTGAAGAGTACAGATGTGTTCCCAGTCCACCGAAGATTGTCACGCCAGCCTCCGGAGATAAGTATGGGGTGAGGATGGGGTGTGGGGAGGTGGGGTACTCAGAAGGTGGGCGTAGATTGGGGGAGTGGGGCAAGATAGTCAGGGAGGGACTGTTTTTTCTTACAGTTGATTTTTTTTTTTGAAAAGATAGCAAATTAAGCAGGCTATAAGACAAAACAGGATCTTACCAAACAAGGTATTTGCCTTTGATCTTTAAGGCAGGCAGCACTGTGTAATGAATGTTGGTACTCAGCATCTAAACCACAAATGCAGCGTGTCTTTCTGACACCCTGCCTGTTCACTTGGGTGTCCCACAGGGATCCATACTGGGCCCCCTCCTTTTTAGCCTTTTCTTAAACTCCCTCCCTTACCACCGCTCTGAGCAGATCATACTATATGCCAATGATGCTGTTGTATTCTCCAGTCACAAAGATCCTGCAACTCTTCAACACAACCTTCAACTTGGTTTCAGTTCTGTACAGACATGGTTTCTTAATCATAAACTGGTCCTCAATGACAAGAAAACCAAATCTATGCTCTTCTGCAGCTCTCATAACCCCACACAAGCTACACCATGGCTATCTCCACCACCCAGGGGAACACTCTAAATCAGGTGGGGTCCTTCAAATACTTAGGGATACAGCTTGACCCTAATCTCTCCTATGGACTTCAAGTAGATAATGTAGCTACAGCTGCTAATACATGGCTTGGTCTCCTCTACAAACACAGACCACACCTCACGCCAGAAGCTTTGAAGGTTGCAGTCCTGAGCTCTGTGATCTCTGTAATAGACTATGGTCTCATCATTTATGGCTCGGCCACAACCACAACCCTTAGACGCCTCTCAACTGTCTTAAAAAAGGCATGTCAGCTCATCACTGGTGCTCACTTTCTCATCCACACATGTGACCTGTACACTCAGACCGGCTGGCTCCAACTATCAAACCGCATAAAGTTTCTCACCTGCTCCATGGTGAAAAAAATCTACCTTGGCCTTGCACCTTCTGGGATCTCAACTCTGTTACAACATCAAATTAAGAAATGGTGCCTTAGGAGATCCACGCTACAGCTACTGAAAGTCCCCCACTGTCACACTTCACAGGGACAATGCTCTTTTGCTTATCGAGCGCCACTCTGGTTCAATGGCTTCAGCCCCACCATCTCCTCTGCCCCAACAATTGGTATGTTTAAAACTAGGCTCTGGACTATCTCACTACCAACAGCTCCTGTGACTGCCTAACTTAACCTTGTTTCTCCACTTCCTTCCTGCTCTAGTGGTCCCCCCTCCCCCGTCACTGGATTCTACCCTCACATCTTGGTATACCCAATGCTTCATTTTTCACCCTCTTCCCATCCTTCCTATATTCCTTCTCCCCCCTTCCCTCTCCCTATGACTCTGGCACTTCTTATCTGTTGTCTATTTTCTCTGACAAATGCCGCTGGCTGCCTTGTTACAATGCTACCCTTGAATTGTGTTAATCTGCACTCTGTTTGCAATGTCCACATTGTTGTAATGTCTGTCTTGATGTTCCCCATAATTTGTATTTCTCTGACTTGGAACCTTTGTAAAAGAGCCAAGGCTCAAAGGTATTTGTAATCCTAGACTTGATAAATAAATAAATAAAAAAGAAAGAAAGACAACGCGGGACTTTTAAAAGGTTGTTTGGGGGGGCAGTGGAGCTAACAGGGGATTGGGCACCCCCGTTGGCGATAAAGACTACTGGCACACTGGGATGGGCTCCCAGCATGGCACCTGGAAGTCTGTTGATGGGGGCAGCAGAGCCGACGGGGAATTGGGCTCCCCATCGGCCATACAGTGTGTGTGGGGGAGGGGAGCGCATGAGCATGCTGGGGTCGGCTCCCAGCATGCTACTTCGGTGTTTGTTGGGCGGCAGGATGGAGCTGTCTATGACAGCTGTTCCAATGCAGTGCCGACATGTAGGCACTTTGCATACTGCCAACGGCAGTATGCAAATTGCCTACACATTACCACCGCTGATTGTAGCGGTGTTTTGCTTGGAACTGTAAGCCACTGCAGCTGAACTACTGTCATAGACAGCTTGGACATTTATTGGTGTGGTGAGGCAACACCTGCAACAAGGAGCAGGGCACTGGAAGCGAGGTGGAACACCTACGAAACTTCGTATGATGGCACTATATTTCTTGCACATGCGTGCAAGCAAACATAAAAAATTGTCTGGTACCTGAATATTTTATTTCAGTCTGACCATTGATACTGTGCATATCACTCACCCAATCATACTGTCAGATGCATTCCTTCCCTCAAAACAGTCACTCTTTCCACAGTTCTTACTTCCCCCAAATTTCTCCCAAACAAGAAATGATTAAATGGTGGTTGCTACAGCTGTGCTCTTCAAGTCACCTTCACGGACAGTATTTGTCAAGCACATGAGGTGAGTCAACACGACTGCTCATGCACAATCTATACATTTTTTACTTCTTAAAATGTTCTCATGAACAAGAAATTATTAAATGATGGTTATGTACCAATGCTGCTACTGCTACATGGTACTGCACTGTGTATCACTCCCTGTCATGTTTCTTGTAATGCTCTTTAGGGCAAGAAGTACAAAAAGCACAATATGTAAAAAACATAAAAACTGTGTGCTCCCCGAATGTTTCTCAGCTACCAGAAAAAATGCATCAGGTTGCTGCATGCTGTTACAAGCATGACTTCTGGACTGCAGACAATATTCTGCAACTACTCCACCTTCACTGGTCAGCGACTCCCCTTTCCTGACCCTCAGACAGATGGGGAATATTTCTATTTGAAAGCTATAAATCAGCCAAGTTTGATGAGAATATTTAATATGCCAATGCTATGAACCTTAGTAATACAGTTGTGCATTTCTATATACTGCAGGTTATATTCTGGCTGACTCATTTCTGTGCCACTTTGCCTTTGAGTAGCTCAATTTCTGTATTTAGACCTTTATATAACAACAGAATCAGTTTGTTGTATTCTCTGAACTTTTAACTAGTCTGCTATGCCATTTGTTTATTAAAATACTGATTATTTTTTGCTGTTTTCATTGAGTGTTTGCTGCATATCACTATCCTACTGTAAGCAACCTGCTGTTGCCTAAGGTGGTGCCAGCTTTAGCTGAGCCCACCCCCGTTGCTCTGGTGCAGTCTCCCAGTCTCTGTAACCCCTCTGGGTTATTAATTCAATATAGGAGCCAGTTCATATATAAATGTATCCTGGCACTTGCTGCCTGCCAAACTGAATGTGCTACGACAAAATGAGCAGTCTGACCGCTGAGAGTACAGCTCTCCCCGACTCCAATGCAGGCCTCAGCCTGTAGGCATTTGCTACCTTACATAACTTACCCCATATAGTACAGTATTTATAATATGCTCATGGGAATGTTTTGATTTATTTCAGTGTTAGACAGCCTTTGTGGCAAGATCATGCCTACCTCTGCAGGACCTCCCAGGAGATGGTCCACAACTCTGAGGTATCATTAGTTTCTTGTGGAACAGGCATTCCACAACTGTTACACTGTGCATAGAAGAGTTTGCTCTAAATGTCATCTCCTGGAAGTAAGATGAAAAGGGGAGAAAAGCTGAATTATACAATGGGCAGGAAAACTTACCGTAAATACTGTATCCTGATTGGCTGACTTGTACCCCATTCCCGTTGTAAAATCCAGCATCACCCCACAGGAAGAGGTACCAGCCAGCCTTCAGCCACATGAATAAGTAATGTAAATATCACTCCGCCCATCACCAGCCCTAAGTCTATAACACAAGAATACCCACTAAACACCGTCCTAAACTCCACTACATCAACTATCATTTCGCCACACAACTTACATTCCATTCAAGAAAACTCGATCATTAAAAGTTAAATACACAGTTGCTCTCCACTTACTCGGGTTCCATACATTTTTTTCTCTCATACACATGTACCTCTCAAGTACCGCTCCTCTCGAACTCCGCCACCAATTCTCTCTTCCTCATCAGCTGCACCTCCGTGTTAGCGCTGTTCAAGTACGTCTAGAGCGCATGCTGAATTTTTATTTTCCCACATTTAAATCACAGATTCTGTTTATATTGGATGTGGGGTAATGCCAGAAGGAAGCAGCACGGGTGGAATGCGGGGAAACGTGGACAGTGATGGTGCCTATGTTAGAGTCAGATTTCATCCTTAACTTTGAGACAGCCAATAGCACTGCAAGTATGTTTTTCTATGTATACAGTGTTAGAATGGGCTACCCTTGCAGATTCCCGAGTAGGTGTTGTACGGGAACTGAGTTCATGCTAGGAATGATTAAACACAAAGTAGCAGCTTTCCTATATTTTTTTTATAGATATTGCTTTTTTAAAACTGATTTAGTGATCGGAAATTTGAGAGCCTGCACTGTATGTTGGGGGTTGAAGCTAGAAGTACTGCTTACCATCTTAGAAAAACAAACTCCCAAATCTCCACCAAATGGACTATTTTCTCTGGCTTAGTAACACTTTCACTATTTCTCCCATTTAAAATAAAAAAATTACTAAAATAAAAAATTTATTAAACACAAAACATTAACATTGTATAATAGTAATATCCTGAGTGTTGAGATGCCAGATTTTAACTAGGTTGTTATGGTCACACACGGCTGCGGACCTAACAACACCCCAGGGCGTGTAAATCCTGACATCACCAACACCCTCTCATGGTATACTGCTTAATTAATAACTGAGAGAATTAAATGAAAAAGTCACCAATGTCATGACAATGACATGACCACTGGGGGTCAAGATACATCACGGTGTTATGGTCTTGTCATGCAGGCCATGCAACAGTCCAGCAAGTTGCTAGCCCTGATTGTATCATGTATTACCATGCTTGTTGTTAATATCTGCTTTTACTAAATTGTATTTGTAATTTTTATGGGCTTTTTGATGTATTGTCTCTTCTTTCTTTGCTCTCTACATCTCCCTCCCCCAGGTCTCATTTGTAAATTAAATGTCTGTTTATTTCTACATGGACGCTGCAACCTTAGAGCTGGGAGGGGGGAGCTTCCTTATTATTTTACAGTTCTTCCCTTTAGGCCTTTCAAACATCAACTGCACTTTCAAAATTCAGCCTTCCATCATAAGCACTACTATTTGCCCTTTAAGCTTCAGCAACCCCCCCCCCCACACACACACACACACTGGACAAATTAAACTATTAGCCCAAGCCGATCTTTGTGTGATGATGAGCATATCTGACAGACTGGAGGGAGTCTTACGTAATATTGACAATGTTGGTAAACAGTAACCACTCCAAATTGGAATGGGTCATGCAGTGATGAGATTTCATTGGTGCTCCAAAATAAAGTGAGAAGCCGAAATTACCTTGGTTGGTCCACGCCATTGTGACCTCTCACCTTGACTACTGCAACTCTCTTTACTTAGGGCTTCCTGGGGTTGATATCCGCCACTTGCAGCTAGTGCAGAACGCTGCTGCCTGGTTGTTGACAGGGGTGTCAAGAAGGTTACTCATTACCCCTGTGTTGTGTGATCTGCACTGGCTGCCGATTCAGTGGCGGATCACCTTTAAAGTAGGTTTATTGACCTACAAAGCACTACACGGACTTGGTCCTGAATACTTAAAAGAGCTTCTGATTCCTTGCATCCCTGTGCGACAGCATCGTTCGACTGATGAGGGGTTGCTGGAGGTTCCAAGGGTTACTTTAAAATCTTCTGGGGCACGTGCTTTTATGTTTATGGCCCCAACCCTCTCGAATTCTCTGCCCTGTCAGCTTCGGGAATGTACGACCATGGGGAGCTTCAAGCAGGATTTTAAGACTTACCTGTGGAGACAAGCATTTTTAAGTTAATGTGAGTGATTCATGATTTTAATGTTATTTAACCTCATTTTTGGGGGATTTTATTGTCATTTTTATACAGCACCTTGGTGCCTGAAAGGCGCTTAATAAATAAAGTTTTATTATTATTATATTAATGAGTAAATTCTCAGTTATGGACAAAGCAGTGTGTGGGGCTAATGAGTAGATTATTAATTCTTTAATCAACAGAGGCAGGATACGATTCTAAATAACTACTTGCCAGGTTTCTACGCTGATTATACACTTCATTAATTCACAGTGAAGTGTTCCGTATTACAGGTACAATGTTGTGTAACTTCTACACCTGTACTAGTTGTATGTAATGTTGTATGTCAGATAAGAATTCCATTATCAGAGTTTACAAAACAAAATTAAGTAAGCAAGCCCCTATATTCTAACTGGCCATGAAGCCCTTCCCAGTTTGGAATGTTGGAAATTAGTCTGTCATTTAGGCTGTGCCCTTTTCTCTTACCATCAGAAATGACAATTTGCATTAAGGGAGAACAGTCAGCACTGAGAATGTCACACCCAAGTGTGGTGCTAGTTTCAATTTGCTCTTTTTGTGTAAAAACATTTTGTTTTTACTTACTGTTTACTGTGGTACAAAAGATTGCATCAGGCTGATTTTGCTTCGTTCCAAGCTGACATTTCCTGTTACCAGAAATCCCCAAATCCTCTGCAGCTGGCATCACAAGAGAGCTGCAGAACTTGGAGATTTAATAGCTTGCAGTGCATGTTAAAGAATTCATAAACTCTATTCTTTTGTTTGTTAGTCCTGCTGTCCTCCCAAGGCTAAGTGCATTGGTGTCATTGTCCTCCCAAAGATAAGTATAGCAGTCACAGAAGACTGTACTTAGCCCCATGAAAACAGCAGGGCCAGCAAACAAAAGATCAAAGTTTATGAAAGCTCTAACATGCACTGCACGCTACTGAGTCTCCCAGTGCTGCAGCCCTCCTCTGATATCAGCTGCAAGGGAACATACTGCACCTCTCAACTGTCCCTGGTTATGAAGGACACCCTTATATTACCCTTCAAAATTGCTCTGTTCCTCATCTGTCCCTCACGGAAAAGGTGTTGCTATCACAGAGACTGTGCTGTAAATTCATACTTTAAAGCAGAAATTGATAATATTCTAAGATGCTAAATCAAAAATAAACTTTGTAGAAGTAAACAAAATGGTTTCCACAGTGTTCTGAGCTCGTATCTCCATGTTTGAGGATTTGTCGCTCATTCTGGGGTCTGTGTCCCTCATTTTGACTGTCTGTGTCCCTCATCTCAGTGACACAAGGTTGAGAGGTACTGTATGCAGGGGAATCTGGGATTTCTTGCAGCTCAGCAAAATCAGCCTGATACAATCTATTGTACTGCAGTAAACAGTATGTAAACGCAAAATATTTTTGCAGAAAAACTTCAAATAGGGACTAGCACCACACTTAGGTGTGAGGCTTTTATTGTCAACTGTTCTCTTTTAAAATATAGATACATTTCTCTAATTTATGATATCACTTAATTAACTAAATTGGTTTCCCCAATAAGCTAGCTGGAGAGTGTTAAACTCTCAGCTTCTCAATGAATTTCTCAAAAATGAACCTTAGGAACTGTAAAGTACCTGCAGATTAGCAGAACTTGCTGGTGCAAGAGCCACCATCGAGCTGACCCATGCACAGTAGCTCTGCACTGGCAGAATTTTTAAACTGACTCACATTGCTGATGCCAAAGCCAGCATCCAATTTGGTTCATGTACAGTACAGTACCTGTATATTAGCAGAACTTTTAAACCGACACACTGCTGGTGCCAGAGTCAGCATCACCAGATTGTCCCATGTACAGTATGGTACCTGTGGATTAACAGAACTTTTAAACTGACACACACTGCTGGTGCCAAAGTCAGCATCACCAGATTGTCCCATGTACAGTACAGTACCTGTGGATTAATAGAACTTTTAAACTGACACACACTGCTGGGGCCAGAGTCAGCATCACCAAACTGGTCCATTTACAGTACAGTAACTCTGTGGAGTAGCAGAACTTTTAAACTTGCACACACTGCTGGGGCCAGAGTCAGCATCACCAGACTGGTCCATTTACAGTACAGTAACTCTGTGGATTAGCATAACTTTTAAACTAACAGACACTACTGGTACCACAGCCAGCATCCTTGAGCTGGCCCACATTCCGTACAGTAACTCTGGATTGACAGACCTGCTAAACTGGCCCCAATAGCTCTGGATTAATAGTCAAAACTGTCAGAATGCTTCAGTCGCACTCCAGTTCAAATAAGGCAGTCTTGTAGGCAAATTGCAGCAGCTCCATGTGATAATGGCAATCACAGAATAGCGATTGCCTTTTGGGTGAGTCTACATCCTCAAAAATGAAATTCGGAGATGTAGACTCATGGCAAACAGCAAGCGGGCCCTCAAGATTTGAGTTTATTGCATTTATGCGGGGGACATCCCCCCACTTAAGGATTCTCTACTCCAGAGGGGTGCATGTTGGGGGAGTGCAAAAGTAAAAAAATTAAAAAAAAACAGACCTGATGCAAAAACCAGGAGTGTACCCAGAACCAAACCTGGCACCCTCCCAACCCCAGCCTTCCACCAACCCACCATGCCACATAGCCAGCTTGGCAGCCCACCACCACACTACACCCCACAAACCCTCCCTCCACCCATTGCATGGCGTGATCCCTCCCCAGCCCCTGGGTGCATGTATGAGTAGCAAAATCCTATTGCTATATTCGCCTAACCTCCTAGCCATTCCCCCACCCCAAAAGGTAGCCCTGTGCACAGATGCTGTGATTGAGTCGTCCTTTTTGAAAGCGCTCAATCGCGGTCTCCTTTTACATGGGATACCGTTGAGGCTCTATCACAGCCCCCTACCTCTGCTAGTGTCGGTCATCTGAAACTTGCACAAGAATTGTATATTAAGAGGTATAAAAAATGGTAAATGGGTTTTCTTTCTCTCTGAGTATAGAATGAAGCAATCTCAGGTTCTCTTAGCTTGGTGCAAAACTAGTACTACACATTCTGTGGCTGGTCTGAAGTTTTATTCCTCCCTACTACTCATCTGTGATTAATCCCTTTCTTAATGCTCTATTTGTGTATACTTTGCTGTGATTTTCTGAGACACTTTTTTAAAGTAAATAAGAAAGCCGGCCCGGTGGCACTGAGGGTTAAGATGCTGGAAGTCACACCTTCTTCCACAACGGTGACCCAGGTTCAGTGCCGGGGGTCAGCCGGTGGAGAGAGGGATTGAGCATCCTCTGGTGGCTCTCCCTCTCTGGGGAGGGTTGTTCACATGCCCTGCTGCCACACTGCCATCTCCTGGGTGAACCCAGGTATTGGCATTTCAGTCAGGATAGCAGCAAGAAATGGGAGGGGCTGACGTGGGCTGAGGACCTTGGGCCAAGCTACATCTCGGCGCACTCCTGTCCCATTGGCCCTCCTTGCATGCTAGCATCAGCAGGGGAAGGGTCACAAAGAAAAGAAGAAAAACACTCCTCGTTGGTCCTAGGTGACAATCGCTGTAGCCACACAGCCACCGATCTATGGGCAGACTCTGCTGTGCAGGCACTACCCTGATGTTGGGAAGGTAAGGGGGAACCTTTCTCACCCCACTCAGGGGAGGTCATCCGGAACTCTAGAAGTACTGGCATAGCCTGGCACTCTAGGGGCAGACCCCGCGACAATGGTATGGTGGGATGAACGATCCGACTGAGCAGATAGACGGGGACAGGTTAGGAGAGATAAAGAATAAGTTAACAAAAAAAAAAAAACTAAATAAGAAAAAAAAAGGTTTTGCTCCATATCTCATACAAGTAAAGTATTTGTTCCTTTTTGCATTCACTTGCACAAGGAATGTCTTGGGACTATACAGCATTTGAGAGGTGTGTCACTGCTGAGCCAATTACAGCTGAAAAAGCAACGGGCCTGGCAGTGTACACAAATGACCAGGCACTCTGATCATGACAGTAGTTCTGCTTTGCTGACATGGCACGTCCTCTACTTGAAAGAAATGAACCGATCCAATGAGAAGGCACTTAATTTCTTTCTGTAGCTATAACTTCAGTCATGCACATTAGAGTGCACACTAATGTGCATGGCAGGAGTTACAGCCACTGCTCTCTCTCTCTCTCTCTCTCTCTCTCTCTCTCTCTCGCCCGTCCTTGCTCCTCTGACCACCCCCCCAAGGCTTCAACATTATTTATTTATTTATTGAATTTTGTTGACCCGGTAGGCCCACTGAGACTAGAAATCCCTTTTTCAGGGGTAACTGGGGGGGAAGGGGAGACAAATGGTAACCAACTGAAATTGAACCAGATTAACCTGTTGGTGGTATTTTTAGTGAATGGGGGAAATTTGGCCAGGACACCGGGGAAATTCCCCTACTCACCAGAGGGAGAAATTCTGGCTGTCCAAGATGGCGGATGAGAGTCCTGGAGAGAGGATGGACGCTCTGGAGGTAGAAGAGACAGTCTCCTCTCACACCTCGTCTGGGCTGGTGACTGCAGTTTCTACGGAGAAAAGAATTGAAATATTGACCACGGAGCTAATGGTTAAAAAAGAACAGGAGTATATTCAAAATGGGAGCTATGAAACCTCTGTTGAGAAAGAAGAAGGAACGGACATTGAATTGGACTTACAGAAACCAGAAGAAAACGTGTTGGAGAGAAACCCTGCTTTGGACACAAGCAAAACATGAAAATTGCAGAAATCGTTGGATGCAGAGGAGCATAAGTTTCTTGCTACTAAATCAATGCTCATGCAGAAGATTCAGCGGCTGCAGTCTGACAGCAAGGCTGACGCTGTCACAAAGTAACAGCTGTGCACTAATGCAAACACATCAAAGAGACCGCCGTCTGTTGAAGATAGCACCAGATCTGCGAGTGTTTTGGCACCAGAGATTTCTTCTCCTCCCATAAGTACTGCTAATGCTTCTAACCCTAATGTGTCTCAGAAACATTACAGGATAAGACTGTACCTGGAATTGGTCCGTGGTCGGTCGAGATTGCTCTCAGGGGCAGGCTGGGAGAAACAGCCTATTTCAGAAAAATAGGTCTCTGGACGTTCACTCATTAGAATGCCTGTACCTGGGGATTTTGTGGCTTCTGCCCCACAAGATATGACTCTGGAACAAGACCCTAATACTGATCCCCTAGCGATACCTAAAGGCCTAGATTTAACCCAACACCCGGTACTCACTTTTCCTCCTCTAGGAAATGCAACAGGAGGCCAAGAATATGATCAGCCCCAGATTGATGCTCCTCTAAATAAAGCACTGGACAGGCAGAAAAAAACAGTTTCTTCCTTATTTTGCCTACCGATTTTACCTGCTAAACAACATAATGCCATGAGACTGCCCTATGTAGGTGGCCTACCTGACCCCACAGACTGGGTATATGTGGCTAGAAACCGCCTGAAGGATTCCATGAAGTTTTTCTCACACAAACTCTATGCATTAATCCACATATCAAGTGAAACAACCTTTGACACAAGGTTTAAAACAACTCGGGGGCTAGAGAAGTTTTGGGCAAAATACCTCACCCTGAAATGATTAGCACTTTGAACTCCTTTCCTGGCCATCCCTTTTTCTAAACCTGCTTATAAGACTATATCTATATTGTTTAGAAATGAGGGGGTGGACTTATTAGATGTTGTATATTGGTTAAAAATGTGATGTACTATCATTGCAGATCCAGAGGTCATCCTGGATTCTGAGAATATTTGGACCGGGGGTTGGAGGGTTAAAGTGTTACTGAAATCAGACGATACTGGGTTATTCACCTCCCAAATTCCTTTATTTTGGGTCATGACAAGGGTTGCTATTCTACCAAGTCCAGCCTAAGGCCTGCTACAGGTGCAGGGATCCAACCCACCTGAGCAGTGTCTGCAACATGTAAAAATGTAATCTGTGTGGTGAACTAGGGCATGTTAGCTTTGACTGTTTAAATGAATGTAAGTGCAATCTCTGCAAGGAGTTGGGTCATACATTTCAGAATTGTACTTGGGCTGCCCATAACCAGGAACATCATCATGGAGGGGTAGACTAACACTTTATTATCACCCAAGCCCCAAAAGCCAAAATCAGAAGCAGCACAAACCCACCCCAGCAAAATTCCAAACTCCATGAGCCTTCCACATCGACTGCTCTTCCAAGGCCAATGGATAAGACTCCAGTCATAAACATTAATGTACCCCTGCCCCCTCCCTCTATGATACAGGAATCAAATAAGGACCATCAAAGTAATTGGGCCCAGGTCGCAGTAGCAATGCCACCACCTACTGAACCAGTATAATCAGGATGCAGACATTCTACCAGGTCCAAATTGAAAGCAGCCCCCCCTCAAAAACTGTTAGGACCTCACCCCTCCCTACATTAAACACGTATGAGAGTTTACAAGAGACAACAGCAGAGTCTGGAGAGGAGCCTAACACCTCCTCTGTCCCCTCCTCTCACCCGGACAGGACCACCGACACAGAAATTAACTCTAAAAGTAGAGGGGCCTAAAAAAGAAAAGCAAGAACAAAATTAAAAGGAACTGTCGGGGCAGGAAGGAAAAAATAGCAAGGGTCTTTTCACTAATTAGGACACTGCCTTGTTCCCTCTTTCACATCTATGCCCCACGATTCTTGTGACTGTCATACTATTAATGTTTATAGTATAAAGAGGGTAAGTAAGAGAAATACAGTTTTTGGGTTTCTGGCCTCTGTGTCCCATGGGCTGATCTTTTTGCAAGACGTCCGGTTCCACACATTCTCTGAAATCAAACAAGCTCAAAGGCACTGGTTGTGTGGGCCATCTTTTTGGTCCATTGGCCAGGAGGCATGTTCAGGGGTAGGTATTTTAAAACATTTGATTAATCTCAAGCTCTTGAAATTATATGATTTAGTCCCAAGGCAGAGTGTCAATACTTGATGTGTTACTCAACCAATCCCTTTACCGTCTTATAAACATATACGCTCCTCAAACTAAAAGTAGTGAAATTGACCTCATCTCACTTACACAACCCTATCTATACACCTCCAAACAAGTTATATTTGCTGGGGACTTTAATTGTGGCTTAAGTCTCCAGGACAAAAGCTCCTATGCCACTACAAAAAAATATTTTGTGATTCCCATGATCTAAACTCTATCATTCGAACTACCCAACTGAAGGATGCATATTTAGAATGTACAGGTAAACATACCCCTACATTTCAGAAAGGGGTCCTGGCTACTAGAATCGATTATGTTTTCCTGTCCCCATCCTTGCATGTTTCAGCAGCTACAGTTTACCCCTTAGAGTTTACAGACCATAAAAAAGTTTCAATAATGGTGGGACATAACCCCTCGCTTTGCAGAGACCCTGGGATTTGGAAGTTCAGTACCTCACTACTAGATGATAGACATCTTCTAGGTTCACTAGGCCAATTTCTAACGGCCAGGAAATCTGTTTTAATTGGCTATGATGACCCCATTAGGTGGTGGGAGAATACAAAATCGGACTTCATTTTATTATTAAAATGGTACAGTAAGAACAAATGTAATGAAGTCTATCTTCAGTACTTGCAAAAACGTCACCACCTCCAAAACTTAATATCTATTGCAAATACCACAGGACAGGGCCTTAATACTCAAATCCATATAATTCAAAAAGAAATGATGGGATTTTTAAAACAAAAAGCAGATCAATTATATAAGCAATTTAAGTATGGGACACGAGGTTCTGCACAAGATATAAATCCTTTTGATTATAATGCTCGACAGGTAAGGAATAAAACTATGGTTGGGTTAACAGACCAAGCTGGATCCATACAACTATCCCAGGAGAAAATATTACAGGTGGTTACTGACTTTTCAATAAAATTATTTACAGGACTCTCAGCTAATTCTCAGGAAATTCAGAACTATCTGAAGGAAGTTATAGTCCCAACTGTACCCCCCCACATAACAAATATGGTAAACCAACCGATTACACGGGGTGAGGCATTGGAAACTATTAAACAGCTCAGAAGCAATATTTCAACAGGACCCGACGGGCTTCCTAATGAATTATACAAAATCATTGGGGAGTATTTAAGTGAAGAACTCACTCTAGTGTTTAATACTATGTTGGAGTCTGGTGACATCCCACTAAATTTTAACAAAGGAACTTTTTTGTACAAGAAAAGAGACAGATTTGACCTGAACAATTGGAGGCCTATCTCATGCTTAATGCAGACTGTAAGTTGCTTACAAAAATTTTGACAAAAAAATTGCTCCCATTAGCTAAAATTGTAATTTCTCCAGAACAAGCATGTGCCATACATAACCATCTGATTATTTTGAGAGAGGTCTTTTCACATGGCCTTTCAAACACATGCCTGGGATTTGTAGTCTCTCTTGACCAGAGAAAGGCATTTGATTCAATTTGTCATAACTTCCTGTGGGAAACCTTACACCATTACAAAGTTCCACCTGAGGTAATAAATTGGAATAAAGCCTCATATAACACCGGCACCATTGTCCCAATAGTAAACAGAATAAAAGGACCTATGGTACCTATTAAGTAGGGAGTTAGGCAAGGCTGCCCAATGAGTCCCTTACTATATACACCTTTTTTATAGACCCCTTAATAAGGAAGATAAATTGCTCGAGACTTGTTAATCCGATTATTGGGCCACATGGTCAAATCTCTCTGAAGGCTTTGGCTTATGCTGATGATATGTGCCTTTTGACAGTCGATCAGTCTTCTGTCATTCGTGCTTTTCCTTTATGTTCTGCTTTTGGAACTGTCTCAGGTGCCTCTTTAAATTTAAATAAGTGTCATGGGAGGGCATTAGGGGATAATTCTGTTCAGATAAACTCTATTGGCCCCTCCAGCTCATTATGGAACCTATCTCTGCATTGGGGATTAAATTTGGCCTTCCAGGAATTGATGGGTTAAACTGGGAAGAGAAGTTAGCCATTGGTGAAAACAAAGTTTTATAATGGAATTGGAGTAAAATTTGGAATAAGAAGAGAAGAATTTTTTTAATCAAAACTTTTTTAGTTCCAGTTTTTCTATTTTTAAGCTACGTTTTCCCTATCCCTAAAAACCTAGAAACTTCATTACTAAGTTTATTTTTTCAAGGGGTTTGGGGAAGTCGGCTTAATCTGATAAAAAGAAATATCTTGTACCTAACTACCAAAGAAGGGAAGATAGGAGAATTGGATATGATCAACCCTCTGTTGTTCTTTAGTAGTATTTTTTTATGGCTAACCTAAAGCTTTTATTAATAAATGCAAGAATGAGCTGGGAACCTTGGTTATATGGAAACTGTAAATCCTGGTTTCACTTATGGGAACAGAATTTGCTTAGGACACTAAAAGAGGGCCAACACACTTACAATACCTTAGAAACACCTTCCTTAGGCTAAAACAGTAGAAGGTGACCACCCAACAGATTCTTTCTGTCTCCTCTCATCAACATCTGTACAAGTCTTTACTGGCTACCCAATGTGTAGTTACTGTACCATTTGAAAAATATCCAGCTCAGTACATAAGCTCATTAAAAACCCTTTTATGTAACCTAAGAATCCCTGCCCATATGTGGGATTTCCACTGGCTTTCATGCCATGAAAGGATAAATATAAAAAATAACCAGAAACACAAGCAAATGCAAGAAAGAATATGTAGCAGATTACGTTGCATAAATACACTAGAAACAACTGACCACCTTTTTTATGTTGATTGCACGCAGCGCAAGAAACATATATTGCGGCAGCTTGCTCAGAAGCAGGCTGTGGAGGCGCTGCACTGTTTTGGCTGATGTCCCACAGCCTGCAAAGGCTTCCCCCACTTCCCCCAATGCTGATGCAGGCTGCTGGTGACACAAGTTTGGAACGTTTTACCAACCTGTGACAAATCAGCCGTTGCAATCAGGGGCCACCTCGTCATTGCAGCATCAGCCATCCGCTGCAAAGAGGGAGCGACCGTCATTGCAGGGCAGGATCTAGCAAGCCTGATATTGTTTGTGAACATGGCGGTGGGTTGCCGCTGTGTTCACAAACAATATTACCCCCCCAACATGTTTATCTGCCGACGGGGGAGCCCACTCCCCATTGGCATAATGTCACCTCCCCGTTTCATTGTCTGCTGATGGGGTGCCCAATCCCCATCGGCAGAAGGGAATCCCCCCCTTTTGTTGTTTGCTGATAGGGGCACCCAATCCACGTCGGCAGAAAGGAATCCTCCCCACTGTTGCTGTTTACCGACGGGGGTGCCCAATCCCCGTCGGCAGAAAGGAATTCCATCACTTTTGTTGTTTGCCAATGGGGGTGCCCAATCCCCCAACGGCTACAGCTGCCCTCCCAAAGCAAGACTCCAGTGGTATGCTGGGAGCCCACCCCAGCATGCCATATGCCCCTGTAAATAAAAAACGGTCCTGAGAAGTCTCTTTTTTTTACGCCTGTAAAAAGGAAACGGTCCCTTGTAGTCTCCCAGCCCCACCCACAACCCGCACCCACCCCCTGTGCCCTGCCTCCCACACCCCCACCCCATACTTACCTCCAGACTCGGCTGACGATCTTGAGTGAGCAGTGCATACCAAAATGCCAGTAAGCTGTATAATGTAATAAATAGGTATTTTCAACTTTAGTACATATCTCGGGCATTTTTGGGAATTTTTTCACCAAATTTTCAACATGGGGTTTTTGGGACCCCTCCTCATGAATTCTTGAACTGTCATGGCATTAATCAGCCCTGAAAGGTGATTTGTCGGTCACTGCACAGAATCACCTTTCAGAGCTGATTAACGAAACAACAGTGCCAGTGTTCCAGAGGTGGGCTCTCAAGAAGCCTATGTTGCAAATTTGGTGGAAAGAATAAAAAAAATGACTGTTTTACGAGCGTGCATTGCATAGTTGTTAGGCACGCTCATAACTTTGTGAATTTGCAATATTTTCATGCCAGATGTTCAGCATTGGCATTTTGTCATACCTCCTTGTAAACAGTATAGCTGTCATTGTTCACATCCTGGTGGAAATGTGTTTTCATACTTGTGGCACAGAATAGCGCGGTCGCTGTCAGAAATCAGTGTTTGGGACAGATTAGGAAAATGACAGTGACACTGTTCATGAGTAGAGGTCCTGAAATGGTTATGTTGAAAATTTGGTAATGATACTCTATAAAATGACTGTCTTATGAGCATGCATTGCACAGCTTGCACGCGCGCTCGTACCTTCACGAATTTATATTTTCACTCCAGATTTTCAACATTGCCATTTTCCCACACCTACTTATGAACAGTGCAGCTGTCATTTTTCCCATCCTGGCCGAAATGTGGTTTCGCACTTCCGGCGCAGAATAGAGCGGTCACTGTGGGAAATCACTGTGCGGGACAGATTAAGAAAATGACAGTGATACTGTTCATGAGCAGAGGTCCTAAAATGCCTATGTTGAAAATCTGGTGATGATAGCCCATCAAATGACTGTGTTACAAGTGCGCATTGCACACTTTCCACGCACCCTTGTAACTTCGCAGATTTGTAATATTGTCATGCCAGGTTTTCAACAGTGGCATTTTTTCACACCTCCTTATGAGCAGTACAGCTGTCATTTTTCACATCCTGACTGAAATGTGGTTTCACAGTTGCGGCACAGAATAACGTGGTCACTGTGGGAAATCAATGTTCAGGACAGATTAAGAAAATGACAGTGGCACTGTTCATGAGCAGAGGTCCTAAAAGCCCTATGTTGAAAATTTGGTGACAAAACTCAATAACATGACTGTGTTACAAGCATGCATTGAACTGTTTCCACGCACCCTTGTAACTTCGCAAATTTGTAATATTTTCACGCCCACATTTTCAACAGTGGAAGTTTTTCACACCTCTTTGTGAACAGTACAGCTGTCATTTTTCACATCCTAGTTAAAATATGTTTTTGCACTCCTGCCGGAGAATAGCACAGTCATTGTGGGAAATCAGTGTTTGGGACAGATTAAGATCGAACAAGTGAGAGGGGGAGTGACTGAGCTCAACTGAGCTCTGTTGGGACTGCTGTGGATTTGTTTGTGGGCAGAAAAAGGCCCCAACGCAAGAGTCCAGTGCAAAAGGGCAGCCTGCAGTACTGGGAGAAACAGAACGAGAGAGCTAGTGAGGGAGGGGGAGTGAGTGAACTCACCAGAGTGCCGTCAGGACTGCTGCAGATTTTTGTGGGCAGAAAAAGGCGTCAAAGCAGGCAGGGGCCCAGTAGAAAAGGCCAGCCTGCAGCGATGGGAGAAACAGTATGAGTGAGTGAGACAGGGGGACTGAGTGAGCTCAATGGAGCTCTATCAGGACTGCTGCAGATTTCTTTGTGGGCAGAAAAAGGCACCAATGCAGGCAGGAGCCCAGTACAAAAGGGCCGCTTGCAGCACCAGGACAAACAGAATGAGTGCGTGACAGAGGGAGAGTGAGCTACCTCAGCGGAGCTCTGTCAGGACAGCTGCAGATTTCTTTGTGGACAGACAAAAGTGCCAATGCAGCCTGGAGCACCGTACACAAGCACAGCCTGCAGCGCCAAGAGACACGGAAAGAGTGAGTGACAGCATGGTAGTGAACGAGCTCAACGGAGCTGTATTGTGACTGCTGCGGATTTCTTTGTGGGCAGAAAATGCGGCAACACAGGCAGGAGCCCAGTACAAAAGGCCAGCTTGCAGCGCCGGCAGAAACGGAATGAGTGAGAGAGAGGCAAAGTGAGCAAGCTCAATGGAGCTGTGTCGGGAGTGCTTCATATTCCTTTCTGGCCAGAACAAGCCACCAATGCATGCAGGAGCCCAGTACAAAAGGGCAGCCTGCAGCGGCAGGAGACACAGAATAAGTGAGTGAGGGAAGGGAAGTGAGTGAGCTCAATGGAGCTCTGTTGGGACTGCTGTAGATTTGTTTGTGGGCAGAAAAAGACAGCAATGCACGCAGGGGACCTGTACAAAAGGGCAGCCTGCAGTGGCGGGATAACCAGTATGAGTGAGTGAGAGAGGCGGAGTGAGCGAGCTCAACGGATCTCTATTGTAATTGCTCCAAATTTCTTTGTGGGTAGACGAAGGCGGCAACGCAGGCAGGAGCCCAATAGAAAAGGGCAGCCTGCAGCGCCAGCAGAAACAGAATGAGCGAGTGAGAGTTGGGGGAGTCAGCAGGCTCAACAGACCTGTGTCGGGACTGCTGCAGATTTCTTTGTGGCCAGAAAAAACCACCAACAGAGGCAGGAGCCCAGTACAAAAGGGCAGCCTGCAGTGCCAGAAGAACCACAATGAGTGAGTGAGAGAAGGGGGGAGTGAGCCACCTCAACGGAGCTCTGTCAGGACAGCTGCGGATTTCTTACTAGGCAGAATAAGGTGCCAATGCAGGCAGGAGCGCAGTACAAAAGAGCAGCCTGCAGCACAGGGAGACACAGACTGAGCGAGTGACAGAGGGGCAGTGAGCGAGCTCAACACACCAACGCAATCAACATTCGGCATTGACAAATGCTTGTTTCTAGAGTTCCTTTGTTAAGAATTTTTTGGGAATTTATTGCTGTGAAATGGGGAGAACCTTTGTTCAAGAAGCTAACTTATGAAAATATTATGTATGGTCATGTATCTGCTAGCTGGGATAATGGAACCTTAGCACATTACACTTACTTTTTACTATCACCAAATTGAATATCTGGATGGCCAGGTGTTTATTTACGCTTTAGCAAAAAGACTGTTCTTATATTGAACTATGTGGGAAAACTGTGAAAGATATACATAATATATTTATGTCTGAGAGTGCTCATTTACCACAAAGGGAAATACTAAGACTATGGCAAAATATACCTTGGATCACTAATACAGATGCAGCAGTCACATGACCAATAGATAAAATATAAGAGTTATTCCCTTATTTATATGTATTCCTAAAGACCTATTGCTAGATAATCCTTTCTTTCCCCCTTTCAGGTTATTTATTTTGTTATGATTTTTCTCTGTGGATTTCCCTTTTATGGTCTGCATATATGATTATTATGTACATTTTGATTTTTGTGTTTAATAAAATTTACCCCTACTCTTTTCGAAAAGTGCCATGGGATCTTTAACATCCACCTGAACAACCACCAGAAGAGGCAGATGGGACCTCGGTTTAATGTCTTATCCGAAAGACGTCACCTCAGGAGTACAGCACCCCCTCATGCTGCACTACAGTGTCAGTATTGGAAATTAACGCAAGTGCCTGCTGTGGGTATAGAACCCACAGCCTTCTGATCTTCCGGCCTCAGAGGAGAGTGTGCAACCTGCTGAGCCACTGACATTAGCCACGGTGCAGCTTTCTCTCCCAGTCCTCACTCCTCTGAGCCCCCCAAAGGCTTCAACATTAGCCACAGTGTGGCTTACTCTCCCTGTCCTCACTCCTCCCACCCTCCCAAAGGCTTCAACATTAGCCGTGGTGCAGCTTACTCTCCCGGTTCTCACTCCTCTGACCCCCCAAAGGCTTCATAATTATCCGTGGTGCAGCTTTCTCTCCCAGTCTTTACTCCTCTGCTCCCCCCCCCCAGGCTTCAACATTAGCTGCAGTGCGGCTTTCTCTTAAAGCTGACTTCAGGGTGCCCAGTCCTGTGCTGGCAATGCAAACTCCCCATGCCGCCACTGAGGAGCCCACTCCCAGTATCACAATTATTTCCTTTCGCCCCCTTGCCATCCAGGATACTGGGGAGCCCACTCCCAGAGCCCCCATATCTGTACCCTCCCCACAATAGTCCAGGACACTGGGGAACCATACTTCCAGTGTCCCTATATCTAGACCCCCCACAATAGTCCGGGACACTGGGAAGCCCACTCCCAGTGTCCCTATATCTATATTCCCCCAATAGTATGGGACACTGGGGAGTTCACTCCCAGTGTCCCCAAAAACCATTTAAAAATGTACCTGTAAAATAGAAAACAGTCTCCCAACATCTTTTTTTTACCTGAAAAAAAGAAAATGATGCATCATCATCCCCCATCCCCCTTCCCATTCCAACCCTCCCTCTGCGTACCCACCTCCCCGAACCCCCTTACCCCATACTTACCTCTTGAGGTCAGCAGGTGTCATCTTCTTTTGACCGGGACACGTCTGCACTCTTCAAAGCCAAACCGTGAACTGAAGAATCAAGGTAAGTGCCGTATAATGGCTGTCAATGGCATTTTGAACTTATACTGATATCTTGGACATTTCTAGGAATTTTTGCCCCAAATTTTCAACATGGGGTTCCTGGGACCCCACCTCATGAACATTGGCACTGTCGTTTCATTACTCAGTCCCAAAAGGTGATTTCATGGTCGCTGTGCAGAATCACCTTTTGGGACCAATTAACAAAACAACAGTGCCAGTGTTCATGAGGTGGTGTCCCAAAAAGCCCATGTGGAAAATTTGGCGAAAAATATTCCAAAAGATGGCCGTGGTATGAGTGTGCGTTGTGCAGTTTCTATGCAGGTGCATAACTTTGTCAATTTTTTATATTTCACTCCAAATTTTCAACATACAAATTTTATCACACCACCTCATGGACAGTACAGCTGTTTTTTTTCCCATCCTGCCTGAAATATGTTTTCACACCTCTGGTGCAGAATTGCATAGTCACTGTGCCAAATCACCTTTCAGGACAAATTAAGGAAATCGCATGGCCAGTGTTCATGAGGTGGGGTACTAATAATCTCATGTTGAAAATTTGGTGGAAAAATTCCGACAAAAGCCCATGTTATGCAGGTTCGTTGATATTTTCCTACACACGTGCGAACTTTGATAATTTTCAATACTTTCACTCCAAATTTTCAGCACAGCCATTTTTCCACACCATCTCATGAACAGTATTGCTGTCATTTTTCACATCCTGCCTGAAATGTGTTTTTGCACCTGTGGCACAGAATGACTGCACAAAATCACCTTTCAGGATTGAGTAACGAAATGATAGTGCCACTGTTCATGAGGTGGGATCCCAAAAAGCCCATGTTGAAAATTTGGAGCAAAAATATCAACAAACACCCGGGGCATTGGGGTTTCCAACCATAACGCCATAACCATAATGCAGAGATTAACAGGTGTCGGGGGTGTGCCTTGGGGTCGTCGGCCATAATGCTCACACCATTCCACCCCCATCTCCACCCTGCAGACAGTGACAGGTGTCGGGGTGTGCCTTGGGGTCTTTGGCCCAAACGTTCACCCCATTCTCCTATGTTGCACCCATCTCAGCTTATTTCCTTATGGAATGGGGTGAGCACTAGGGCCAAAGACCCCAAGGCACACCATGATGCCTGTCACCACGTGCAGCATGGGGGTGGAATGGCATGAGCATTATGGCCGATGACCCAAAGGCAAACACCCAATGTCTGTGAGTCTCTGCAGGGTGAGGGTGGGGATGCGGCATTAGGGTTGGAAACCCTAATGCTTCATTAAGAAAGTAAATCAGGGAGGGGCGGTGGACGTCACCTACCTTGATTTCAGCAAAACCTTTGACACCATCCAACACAGAAGGCTGATTAACAAGATGGCTAGTCTGGCCACAGGGCACAAGCTGATAAACTGAGTTAGAAACTGGCTGAAGGATGGGCAGCAGAGGGTGGTGATAATGGGTTCCAATCCAGGGAGAGGGGGGTGGCCAGTTAGGTACATCAGGGATCAGTCCTGGGACAAGTCCTGCTCAATGGCTTCATTATAGACATTGCAGAAGGGCTAGAAGGAAAGGTCTGCCTGTTTGCAGATTAAATCAACATCTGAAACAGAGTGAATACTCCAGAAGGGGTGGAGAAAATGAACAGGGACATGGAGAGGCTTGAAAAATGGTCTGAGGAGTGGCAGCTGAGGTTCAATGCAAAGAAGCGCAAAGTAATGCACCTGGGAAGAGAGAACCCTGGGGAGAGCTACAGGATGGGGGGAGGTGCTGACGATCACCGAGGAAGAAAGGGACCTAGAAGTTATCAGTTCTGATTACCTAAAGGTGTCAACACAGACCACAAATGTTGTAAGGAGGGCCAGTGGCTTGCTGGGGTGCATAGGCAGAGGTTTCACTAGCAGAAGGCGTGAGGTGGCGACGCCATTGTATAATGCACTAATGAGGCCTCACCTACAGTACTGTGTGCAATTCTGGAGGCCACAACTGTGCAAGGACATTGACAGGGTGGAGACGGTCCACAGAAGGGCAACCAAGATTGTACATGGCTTGAAACACAGAACATATCAGGAGATATTTAAGGACCTCGATATGTACTCACTGGAGGAAAAGAGAGAGCCGGGGGACAAGATAAACACATTCAAGTACCTCTAGGGCATAAACAAGGTGCAGGGGCAGACATCTCCCAGTGTAGGAATACAAGAATGAGGGGGCATGATATGAAATTGGATGGGAGGTAGATTAAGAGGAAATGTGAGAGTTTTCTTCACAGAGAGGGTGGTGGTCACATGTAATAGTGTGCCATAAGAGATGGCAGCAGCAAGCAAAGCAAATGGTGGTGGTAAATGAGATCCAATCGGGGGGAGATGGGAGTGACCAGCGAAGTACAGTACTTCAGGGATCAGTCCTGGGATCAGTCCTGTTCAATGTCTTCATTAATGACATTGTGGAAGGCCTACAAGGAAAGATCTGCCTGCAGATGACACCAAGATCTGTAACAGAGTGGATACTCCAGAAGGGGTGGAGAAAATGAGGAGGAACCAGGAAAAGCTTGAAAAATGGACTTAGAAGTGGCAGCTGAGGTTCACTGCAAAGTGCAAAATAATGCACCTGAGAAGAGAAAACCCTGGGGAGAACCACATGATGGGGGCGGTGACATGCTGGGGTGCACAGACAGAGGTATCACTAACAGAAGGCGGGAGGTGGGGGCATAGAAACCCTAGGGAGAGCTACAGGAGGGGGGGGGTTGCTGGCAGTCACCAAGAAACAAAGGGACCTTGCAGTTATTGTTTCAGATGACCTGAAAAATGTCAAAGCAGAGTACAAAGGCAGTGGGGAGGGCCACTGGCATGCTTGGGTTCATAGGCAGGGGTATCACCCACAGAAGGAGGGAGATAGTGATGCCGTTATATAAGACCCTGGTCAGGCCCCAGATGCAGAACTGTGTGCAGTTCTGGAGGCCGCACCTTTGAAAGGACATAAACAGGCTAGAGATGGTCCAGAGAAGTGCAACTAACATGGTACAGGGCTTGCACCACAAAACCTATGAGCAGAGATTAAGGGACCTTAATATGTATTAGCTAGAGGAAAGGAGATAGAGAGGAGACATGATAGAGACATTCAAGTACCTCAAGGGTATAAACAATGTGCAGGGAGAGACATCTTCCAATACAGGAGGAGTACGATGAGGGGGTATGACACGAAATTGGAAAGAGGCAGTCTAAGAGGGAATGTGATGACATTTTTCTTCACAGAGAGGGGGGAGGATGCATTAAATGGTCTGCCACAGGAGGTCGTGGGAGCAAGCACTGTGGTTGGATTCAAATATGCGTGTGACAGGCATGGGAGAGCCATAGAGGTAAAGCTGAGGGAGGGTCAGAAGCCATTGTTAAGTACATGGCTTACAGGCAGACTGGATGAGCCTAGTGGTCCTTGTCGGCCAACAATTTCAATATTTCTCTGTTTCTATGTGATTCCACACCTACACACATATGTGCATCTGTGGAGAGATTGCAGTGCAGGGTCTAATACTATTACACTACCTCAAAAAGTAAGGAAATTCATTGCAAAAAAACTTCATTAATGTATCAGTTAGGGTGGGTACTATAGTGGCAAAAGGAGGGAAATAAGCATTAGAACTGAGGCATTAATGAAGTTTTTTGAAATGAATATATACATACATACATACCGCAGGCATTGCGTAGGAGCCAGCCCAGCTACCAGTCCCTGCTCCACTTCCTCCTCCTTCGCCTCAGTCTCTCTCGCTTCTTTTTTGTTTCAACATTCGGAAGGACGGGGGATAAAAGAAATAAAGGGGCAACCATGTCAACCCCCAAACTGCACTCAGTTTATACAGGAGATGAATTAAAAACTGAATTAACACATAAACTCACACTAGCCGGAAAAATGGCAAGAGACAAAGTCAGGGCAATGATGGAGGATGAATGACATTTATCTGGAATTCAGAGAAAAAGTAGTTTATGGGTAGGACTGCCAGCAGTTGGTGTAACTCCTAATTAAACTCTCTGCTTTTGGCAACTTAACGCCCACCACACTCTCTCCCCCCAATCCTAGCTGCTCTGACCTCCCCCACCCGGCTTCTACATTAGGCACAATGTGGCTTTACTTGGTGGTGGCTTCTGCCACCCACCACACCTCCTCTCCCCATTCCTCGGTCCACTGACTCACCCAACCCAGGCTTCCACATTGGCCACGCTTTACGTATTGGCATCTCCTGCCACCTGCCACACTCTATCTCCCCAGTCCTCATTCCTCAAATCCCACCCCCAGCTTCTACAATTGCCAGTGGTGCAGCTTTGCCTAATGGTGGCTACTGCTGCCTACTGCACACTCTTTTTCCCTGTCCTTGCTCCTATGACACCCCCCCCCAGCTTCTACATTAGCTGTGGTGCAGCTTTACTTATTGGCAGGTCCTGCCACCCACCACACTCTCTCTCCCCAGTCCTTGCTCCTCTGAAATCCCCACCCCCAGGATTCTACAATAGCCACAGTGCAGCTTTACCTATTAGCAGCTTCTGCCGCCCAGCACACTCTCTCCCCAGTCCTCACTCCCCTGAAATTCCACCCCCCCAGCTTCTACAATGGCACACTCTCTCACCCTGGTCCTTGCTCCTCTGAACCCCCCCCCAGGCTTCTACATTAGCCATGGTGAGGATCTACTTATTGGCAGTTCCTGCCACCCGGCGTACTCTCTCTCCCCAGTCCACTAAGGCCAGCAGGAGCGGCTTCTCCGACTAGCAGCTCCTTCCTGCATTTATAGTGCAGCTTCCATCATGTGCCACCTGCTCCTCTCACTGCTGCCTCCTTGCTCCTCTGAAGCCAGTACCAGTACCAAACACCACTGCAAATACCTGCAAGTGAATGTTTGGCATTGACAAATGCTTGTTTTCTTACCTTTCTGTTTTTCCCATAACTACAGTACCTCAGTTATCTACAGGACCTCTTTCAGGAGACTTTCTGCTGTAGAAGCTGATCAGATGCACCACCACCTGCTACATGTGCACCTACTGAATTATTCATGGACCAAGGCACTCAACATACTAGTACACTCAGGGATCATGATGCATGCGTTGTGTTTATTTGAAGGTTGGCCCCTCAGCAACCCTCATTGAGTGTGATGGTTGGAAGTGTGTAATCTGCCCAATCATAGGTGTTTTTCCATTTTCTGTTCATCCCACCACCCTTCTGGTATTGTGAGAAGGGTAATCTCAGGTGAACATGTAGCTTGACATCCACTGTGTAAAATACACTGCTGTTTCTTGGTCCTAACCACCGAGGAGCACTTGAGAGGCAGGCTAAAAGTGGTGTGAACATTACCACTCACCCCAGGGGAGAGTATCCTAATGGGATGGCCATACTCCACCTTGCTGGGGGATCATGATGGTATGCAAACCTAGGTCGTCAGTATGAAAAGTGGCATCCCTGCCACTGGACACAATGTTACTTTTGTTAAAAAAACAAATGGTACCCAAACCATGTGCTTCACTCATACCCAATCAATCAGCTCCCCTCTGAGCATACAGTGTTATATAACAAGAGGATGAAGTTGTCTCTTTATGGAAGAGAAAATTTGCCAAGGACTTCCCGGATTAACAACAACTGCATTCCAACGACATTAACTGGTCAAACAGTGCAGTACAATTTATGCAAAGGTTACATAGAAACATAGAAACATAGACTTTGATAGCAGATAAGGACCGCTTGGCCCACCTAGTCTGCCCATTTCCCTACCTAGAGGATAAGCTGCAGATCCTATTTAACCAACAGCCTATTTCTTCCTACCCCCACAAAAATTGCTTTATGTCTGTCCCATGCATTCTTGAATTCTCCCACAGTTTTAGACTCCACAACCTCCTCAGGAAGGCTGTTCCAAGCGTCCACCACCATCTCTGTGAAAAAATACTTCCTCACATTGCCCCTGAGCTGTCCCCCCTCTATCTTCAAACTGTGTCCCCTTGTTCTTGCACATCTCTTTTTCTGAAAGATGCTACCCTCTTGGACTTTGTTGATTCCACTGAGGTACTTAAACATTTCTATCATGTCCCCCCTCTCCCTCCTTTCCTCAAGGGTATACATATTAAGTTCCTTTAGCCTCTCCTCATATGGCTTCTCTTGCAGACCCTACACCATTTTAGTTGCACTCTTCTGAACTGCCTCCATCCTGTCTATGTCCTTGCGGAGATGGGGTCTCCAGAACTGGACACAGTACTCTAGATGGGGTCTCGCCAACTGTCTGTACAGGGGGATGACAACTTCCTGTTTTCTGCTGGTGATGCCTCTCCCTATACATCCCAGTATCCCCCCAGCCCTCCCTACCGCCTTCTCACATTGCTTGCCAACCTTAAGGTCATCTGATATGATTACCCCCAGGTCCCTTTCCATTTTTGTTGTTGTTACTACCCCCCATTGTGTAATCTTCCCCTGGGTTTTTGTTTCCCAGGTGCATTATTTTGCACTTCTTTGCATTGAATCCAAGCTGCCATACTTCTGACCATTCCTCCAACCTTGCCAAGTCCCTTCTCATCCTTTCCGCCTCCTTGTGTATCAACCCTGTTGCAGATCTTTGTGTCATCTGCAAAGAGGCATACTTTTCCTTCCAGTCCCTCTGCAATGTCATTATAAAGACATTAAAAGGACTGGACCAGTACTGAACCCCCGGTACCCCACTAGTAACTCCTCTTTCTTCAGAGTGGACTCCATTTACAATTACCTTCTGTGTCCTATTGTGCAGCTAATGTTTGCCAGGCTACCATCCTGGGACCCACTCCAAGGCTGGTTAATTTGACTACTAATCTTTGTGTGGGACTGTCAAATGCCTTGCTAAAGTCTAGGTAGGCCATGTCCACAGCCCTCCTGGTCTACTATTTTGATCACCCAGTCAAAGAAATCAATTAGATTCGTCTGACATGACCTTCCTGCTGTGAACCCATGCTGCCTTGGGTCCTGTGCCCCACTGGCCTCTGGGTACTCAACAATTCTTTCCTTCAGAAGTGATTCCATCACTTTCCTACCACAGAGGGCAAACCGACAGGTCTGTGGTTTCCTGCCTCTGTCTTGTTCCACTTTTATGAAGGGGAATCACATCAGCCTTCTTCCAGTCCTCAGGTACCACACCATCCTCCATGATTTATTATAAAGGGTAGTCAGTGGTGTCACTAGTTCTCTGCTTAATTCTTTTAGAATTCTGGGGTGAATTCATCTGGCCCCATTGCTTTGTCCACCTTCAGTTTTAAGGTTCTTTCAGAACCCTTTCTTCTGTGAAGGACTGGGATCGACCCTCTCCAGAGTGCTTCTGTTAATTGGATTAGGCACCTCCCCACTTCCTCTTTTGTGAGTGCTGAACAGAAGTATTCATTCAGTATCCCTGCTTTTTCACTGTCACTCTCTGCCCACCCACCATCCATTCTGTTCAGCCTCACTATCCCTCCCTTTGTCTTTCTACGCTCCCTGATATACCTATAAAAGGTTTTATCCCCCTTCTTAACTGAGTTGGCTATCTTTTCCTCAGTTTGTGCCTTTGATATTCTGACTACCCTCCCTGCTTCCTTCTGCCTTAACTGGTACAGTTCTCTGTCCTGCTCCTTCTGTGCTTCCTTATACTTCCTAAATGCTATCTTTTTCTCCCTAACCTTCACCGCCACTTCTTTTGGGAACCATAGTGGCTTTTTCTTTTGTTTTGATTTGTTTATTTGCTTCACACAAAGGCTTGTTGCCTCTGTGATGGCAGTTTGATATTTCCCCATTGTTGCTCCACCCCTCCTTCTAGCCTGTTTGCTAGTGCTTTTCTAAGGCAGTCTCCCATCTTGCCAAAGTCAGCCCTCCTGAAGTCCAGAACCCTCACTTTTGTATGGCATGACTCTGTAGCTGAGTTTATTGTGAACCACACTGTTTGTGGATGAACTGTTTGTGCTCATTATTCTCTCTTAGATGTCTAGGTAGAAGGGAGCAAGAAACATGGGCAAATACTGTAAGTGGCTATGCAGAAAAAAACTGCATTAGTAAGTAATAGTATGTAAATAATTTTATTCTTGTGAAAAAAAAGGATAACATCTTGTGCAAATAGCTAATTTTCAAGGATCTCCCAGGTGTTGGCGTTGAACACACCAAGGTTACAGTGAATATATTTCACATAATTAAGTTACAAGAATGCATACAGTACATAAATTATATAATACAAATAAATGGCATGGTAAAGTAGTCCAAATATTGATATTTCACAGATCATTCAACACCATCACAACACAATTCCAATAATTGTGTTCTATTAAAAGAACCAGATTTAAATAAGTCTAGATGAGAGAAAATGCACTGGGACTCAGTACTCATTGGGATTTAGTACTCACTGACATTCAATATTCATTGACATTCAATACCATTTTTCACAGTAAGAAAGTATAATCAACACTGGCACTTGATTTGTTGGAATTTTAAAGGGGGTGCAGCAAATTTCTACAGTCTGCTTTGGTTTTGACAAGTCTGATTATTGCTTCCTTTTAAGCATTCTGGCTTCCATATTCAAGTTATACCGTACATAATGGGATTTGCAATACCAATGCATATGATTAACTGTGCTGCAGCTGGGAATGGAAAAGGGCCAGCTCATACAAGACATGAAAGCCAAGCTTCAGCAGCAATGTCATGCAGTATTCATAAACATTTGATTCAAATTTCATCACTACCATACTCATAATCTTTGTCCAGTATAGGTGTGGTCACCAGGGTTGAGAATATACAACATTAGTCACTGCTTGACTTGCTGCCCTATGTGATTATCTCGTCTGCGAGTTTCATCTTATTACCTAGGGTATGTTGTGTTTGCACTCTCTGTATTATAATTTATGGAAAAGAAAACAAACTGCCAAGATGTTTTCTAGATTAAAGACGTGTTTAGTTCTCATGCAAGTGCAGCTGCTTTTGATAATTGGGTAGTTACCCACCTGTGTGATTATGTAAATGTAAGAACAGGCTGTGATTCTTCTTATCTGAGGCAGTAATAAGACAGAACATTCCTTTCCCCAGACAACATGCCAGCGGCTCCCATCACATGTTATGTTATGTTATGGACACTGACCCAAACAGAACACACAGATAACTTACAAGAATGAGATACCAAGGACAGTGTGCATTCTACTAAATGTTAACATAGAAAATGATGGCAGGAAAAGACCAAAGGTCCATCCAGTCTGCCCAAGATCCCTGTTTAACCCTGGGACCTACAGTACTATATATCCAGGGTCCTAGCCTTCCCCATCCCACCTCCACTTTCCTCCCCGGAGATTCTGATACCCCGAGCAACCACTATACCCTTCATTCTGTCCCAACAATGCTTAAAACCAGTAACAGTTTCCGCACCCACCACCTTGGCTGGCAGCCTGTTCCACGGCTCCAACACCCTCTCTTTAAAACAGTACTTCTTCACATCCCTCCTGAATTTCCCTCCTATTAGCTTTCACTCATGACTATGTGACCGCGAGATGGTATTCAGGTTAAATAGTCCCCTGCAGTTCACCCAGTTAATTCCTTTAGGAATTTGAAAGTCTCCATCATATCTCCCCCCCCTCTCTTTTAGTCTCCAGTGAGTACATGTTCAGTGCCTTAAGATGTTCCTCAAAGACATGCCCTGCTGGCCTTGAATCATATTTGTTACCCTGCACTGCACTGTCTCAAGCCTATCCTTACCTTTCCTGAGATAGAGACTCCAGAAATGGACACAATAATATAGCGAAGCATCCTATTTGCCTTGCAGTAAGCCTTGTTGCACTGACTTGATTGCTTTAGGGAGTCACTGATGTTAACTCCAAGGTCTCATTCCTCAACCGTGGTACCAAGTCTCGCCTCTACCCACCCATGCAGTATTCTGTCCTGGGGTTCTTGTTCCACAGGTACATAATCTTGCACTTCTTGGTGTTGAATTTATAGCTGCTAAACCCTTAAATACCCCTCCAACTTTTGCAAGTCTCTCTGCATTTCCTTTATTCCCTCATCACTGTCCACCCTCCCACAGAGCCTAGTGTCATCTGCGAAGAGACACAGTCTGCCCAGGATCCCTTCACCAATGTCTCTGATGAACAAGTTGAAGAGGACAGAACCCAGGACAAATCCCTGTGGGACCATGCTCATGACCTCCCTCTCTTCTAATTCAACCCTGTTAACCATTATCTTCTGCTGCTTCCCCTTTAGCCAGTTACCTACACAGTTTATTATGACCTTAGCCACACCCAGATACTCCATCTTCTGCAAGAATCTGTGGGGTACCAAGTACAAAGCCTTGCTAAAGCTAAAGTAGAGCAAATCCACAGCATGGCCCCTATTCAATTCTCTCGTCATCCAGCCAATGAAAACTAGACAAGGCCTCCCTGCCAGAAATTCATGCTGTTTACTATCCTGTAAACTGTTGCTCTCTAAGTAGTCCATGAGATCCTCTTTCCCCAGTGACTCCAGCAGTTTTCCTACAATAGAGGTAAGACAGACAGGTCTTTATTTCCCTGCTTGTTCTTTGTCTCCCCCCTTCCCCGCCACTATGGAGTGGAACCACATTTGCCACCCTCTAATCCTTCAGAACCACCCTTGTCCTAGAGAGCTGTTGAATAGACCTACCAGGGGATCAGCCAGTTCCACTGCCAAATGCCTGAGCATCCTTGGATGCAACCCATCTGGTCCTGAGGTCTTATCTATCTTTAGGGCTACCAACCCTTTCAGGACACATTCACTAGTAAATGTCAGCTGCCTGATCTTTGGGCCCCCTTAATGGCCACTTTGATGCCACTCTCTGGCAAGAGCCCATCATTCTCCCTAATGAAAACTGCGCAAAAGTAATTATAAGGATGGAAATCTTTTGATGGTCTACCTCAGTCACCCTGCCCCCCTCTGTTAGCCTCATGATGTCTACTTTTCCCTCCCTAATCACCCTCTTTGCCTCCCTTTTTTCAGCAAATATTCTCCCCGTTCTTCCTCCTCCACTCTTCTGTAAATTTACAGAAGGCCTTTTTTTGGCCCTCACCACTTCCCTGACCCTTGCCGAGAACCACAGTGGTCTCTTGAACCTGTTCTTTTTGGTTACTGTTCTCATGAATATCTTAGATGCCCTGAAAATGGCCCCCTTTATTGCCCCTCATCTATTTTGTCCACCCCTACTAACTTATCCCTGACTAGCTCCTTTAGGCTATTGAAGTCCACCCTTCCAAAATCAAGGACTTCAGCTTTCGATTGTGGTTTACCAGACTCGAGGGCCAGTTCAAACCAAACAGAGTTATGGTCACTGCTTCCTAATGGCTCCCCAACTCCCACAGCTCTTACCTGTTCTGAGTTGGTGAGTATCACATTGAGAATTGAGGTCTGCCTGGTGGGCTCCTTGATTGTACTAGCAGTTAATCCTGGAAAACATCCAGCACAGCCTGGCTTCTGGTGCTCCTGGCCAATGGAACATCCCAATATATGTCCAGCAGGTTCAGATCACTCGCCACCACTTCTGCCCCCTTAGCTACCCCTCTTTTCAGTTCTTTCCTGAGGTCTTTATCCCTTTCCTCCCCTTTCCCCAGTGGTCTATAGGTCACCCCCCCGAATGCGGTTTCTTGCCCGAGGTTGCCATGAGATGCGTCCACAGTGACTCAGTCTTCCCATTACTACTCCTAATGCCCCATCATCTGCTACCTTGATGCCCTCCTTGACACAAAAGGCTACTCCTCCCCCTCTACTTGTTCCTCTATCCCTCCTGAACAACGAGTGCCAAGAGGCCATCAGTTCCCAGTTGTTATTTTCTGAAGCCCACATTTCTCTTATGGCCACAAGGTCCACCTCAGTGTCTGCCATCAGCATCTGGAGCTCACTGACTTTATTAGCTAGGCTCCTGGCATTAAAGCATATCCCTATCCACCTGACCCCGATACTGTGTTGCTACTACCCTTGTGCTTTGCATGTCCTCTCATTCCCTTGTTCTTTTTGGTACTTGCACCATTTGTGTTCTTCCCCCAACCCAAGGTCCCTTTACCAAGTCCAGTATGGGTCACACCTTTTTTTGTACCTGCTGTCCTGCTATGAGCCCCCATTTGTGGGGGAGTACTAGCTAGGATCCCCTTCCTCTCCCCTGCCATCATGTTTCCCCTAGTCCCACTCTCCCCTGCAATCAGTTTAAATGTCTGACGTAGAAATCAAACTTCTGCACCATCATGCAGGCCCCTTCTCTCATCAGGTGAATTCCATCACCCTTGAAGAGCCTCCTATCCAAGAAGTCCCCCCAGTCCCCCTCAAAGTGGACTCCTCTGTCCCCTCACAACTGCTTCAAGTAATCTACAGTGTGCCTGCTGTAGTCAGAAGCCATCTTCTTCCCTGACTACGGCTACTCTGACTTGCACTTTAGGAAAAAAAATAAAACCGGTAGGAACTTGACTGTACACCAAGTGATATATAGTTCTGTTTCCCTTTTAAAGGGACATTGTCAACCCCCCTTAGGTCTCAAAGTGTCCCTAGTTTAAAAACATATTTTATGATTGCCAGATTTCTGTAAAGAGTGTTGATGTATCTGGTAGTTTGATTCTGACTCTTATTTTCTTTAAAAAAGTAAAAAACAGACTGCCCAACATACTGGTGTTATCACACTAAAACAGGTTTGTTTACATTCCTTGATCAACTACAAATGCAACTTTCCTGTACTTGGGAACACCCACAAAACAGTTTAGCCCCTCATGATGCAGTGGGAATTTAAGAGACTACTGCCTTATGAGTGACTGCACTGTTTGGGTGTGTTTCTAATGCTCAGGAAGCATGCAGTAAGAACAGAACCAGGATTGTAAACAAAAACAAGGTTGTTTATAAATATACATTGCCATGTATTTCACTTCTACTAAACAAGGAGACATACAAAACAAACAGCAACATCAGTGACTTTTAGAAAGGGTAAGCAATCATAAAATGTGGAGTTTGAACTAGAAATAATATGATGAAAAACAGGTTGACAGTATCCCTTTAAAATAAAACTCTGACTTTTTCTTTCTTTGCAAGAGAGCTTACAGTCTCAAGCTGACACAGAACAATAAAAGCTGGGATACCAAAATTATGCCACCGCTGCCAACCAGTCTGTCGCAAACCCACTCAGCAGGTCAGGCCCTCTACTCCCAAAGTGCCAACCTCCGAGCACAGTCTTGTGAACAGTTTAACAGAACAAGGTAACCCTCTTTTCTGTTTTGTGAGTTCAGATCAACCTTTGGTCTCAAGTCTTGGAGGGATTCAAACTGTGAACCTCTTGCTAGCATACCCAATGCATAGGCTCAGATATTTCTGTCTTCAGGGGGCCAGATATCTTTGCCTACGGGCACCTAACCAGGTATACAGAGATGAATCCTTAAAAACTTTAATAAAGGCCTCAGATTTAAATGCTTCTCTCTCCAGTTTGGCACCATCATTCAAGCTATACCTCGTGTCTGTTATAACCATATATACTTTTCTTACAAATGAAAGGAAATCGAAGACAGACTAAATATGCTCTAAAAAGAGTTTTACTAAAATAGATAAAAATATGTAAAACAAAAAATGCAGAACTCTTATATAACAAATCATACAAATCTTTTAAAATAACAAGGTTTAAACAGTGCACATTCCTACTTACAGTACTTAGATTTGACTCTTTTTCTAAATACCTGTTTAAAAGTGCTCACAGATGTCAGAGTCTAGATAAAAAGTGTCTCTGAAGTAAAACAGAATATTCCTTAAGCAGACTGTATTTGCCAACCCCTTTTTGTGTGAGGTCACTATCTCCTCCTCTGTCAGAATATATAAAAAAAAATATATCTTATACAAAAACAGGATGTTTTTTTCAAACTATTAAACTCTGCATATCTTCAGCATGACTCATGTCCTTCAAATTACACTTCTTTGATCTCATAATAAGCTTCCCCCTTTCAGGACATGAAAGCATCTTTATGATTTTGCACTAATACATCACAACCTGCTTTTCTTCCTCTGGAAGCTTCATAAAATGGATATGCTCAACTCAAGCTTCTTCCACCCTGTAATTAGCTTCAGGCCTTCCACGTAACACCTGGTACATAAATCCGGTCTGTGATCTCACATGCTGGTTCAGCATTTTCTCATGGCTTTCATCTTTCAGCTGAAACCTGGGAGAGGCGAGTGAGATCACTCCTAAAGCACCAGATTTTCAGCAGAGACAGTTAGTAATACATTTTATATTAAAAAAACTATACAGCACTCAGAACTGGCTGTCCATGTCACAATTCCTCCCCACCTAGACTGAATTGGGGGTTCTATCCCCTACATGAGATGAGCTTCCCAAATCAGTTCACTCCTCATAGACCCTAGACAGCCCATCTGAGTTCTGGTTTTTTGCTCCAGCTGTATGTATGATTTTTAGATCATACCCTTGTAAGGCAAGACTCCATCTTAACAGTCTGCCATTGTTTTTCCCCATCTGCGTCAGCCAAACCAGGGGGTTGTGGTCAGTCTGCACCACAAAATGCTGACCATATAAGTACGGCTCTAATTTCATTAGGGCCCACACTATGGCAAGACACTCCTTTTCCACCGTGGAGTATGCTTGCTCCCTGGGAAGTAACTTCCTACTCAGGTACACTACTGGGTGATCTGTCCCTTGGGTAGATGTCTGACTCAGTACTGCCCTAATACCCACATCTGAGGCACAAGTCTGAACTATAAAGGTCTTGCTATAGTCAGGACTTGTCAAAACAGGAGCACTGCGCAGTGCCTCCTTTAGTTTGGTAAAGGCTTCTTCACAGGCTGGGCCCCAGGTAATTTTCTTTGGCATCTTTTTCTTTGTCAGTTCAGATAGAGGAGCAGCCAGGGCACTGTAATTGGGTACAAATGTCCTGTAGTACCCTGCTTTCTCTAGAAAGCTCCTGACCAGCTTCTGGGTTTCTGGTCTGGGCCATGCCTGGATTACGTCTATCTTTATCTAGTTAGGATGGAGCTGTCCCAAGCCTACCACATGCCCGAGGTATGCCACTTCTCCCATGGCCACTTGGCACTTCTCGGATTTGACAGTGAGCCTGGCCCTCTGTATCCTGTCCGGCACTTCCCTAAGGTGGGATAGGTGTTCCTCCCAGCTGGTACTAAAGATTGCAATGTCATCCAGGTACATCACGGTATACTCATCAGCACCATTTAACATCTGGTTCACCAACCTTTGGAAAGTGGCCAGGGCATTCTTCTTTCCGGAAGGCATTACTTTAAACTCAAATAAACCTATCAGAGTGATGAAGGCTGACCTCTCCCTAGCTCTGTCAACTCTACCTGCCAATACCCCTTTGTCAGGTCGGTGGTCATAAGGTAGGTCACCCCTTCCAACTTGTCCAGGAGTTTGTCCGTCCGGGGCATCGGGTGGGCATCGGCCTTTGTGACTGCATTCAGTCCATGATAGTCCACACAGAAATGAGTTGAGCCATCTGGCTTAGGTACAAGGACTACGGGTGAGGCCCAGGGGCTGTGGGATCTCTGGATTACCCCTTAATCCAACATCTCCTCCACTTCCCTCCTAATGTCCTTTTGGACAGCCTCTGACACCCAATATGCTGTCTGCCATATGGGCGTCTGTGTCCCTGTCTCCACATCGTGTGTCACTAAGGGGGTTAGTCCAGGCTTGGCGCTAAACAATGGGGCAAAGTCTGCTAAAACCTCCCTTACATTCTGGATCTGGTCTGAGGCCGGCTTGGGAGATAATTTTACTGCATCCACAGAGGACTCCTGCTTACTTTCCTCCAGCAAGTCCAGAAGGGGGTCTCCTTCATCTGTCCACTTCCCATGACTACACACTGCAAACACCTTGTCAGCCCTATTTGCATATGGCTACATCATGTTGACATGGTACATCCTTTCTGTCTGTTTTCTGTCAGGTAACTCCACAATGTAGTTCACGTCATTTACCTTCCTAACCACTTTGTACAGTCCTGCCCACTCAGCTTGCAGGTTGTCTTTCCGGACCGGAATAAGGACCATGACTTCCTGACCCACCATGTACGAACGCGCTCTGGCTCTGTGGTCATACCACACTTTTTGTTTCTGTTGGGCAGCTGCCAGGTTGCTCTGGGCTGTCCCCATAAGCTCCTTCAGCTTTTTCCTAAATCTAAGGATGTAATCCACAATGGGAGTTCCCTGGGTGGCGTGCTTGCCATCCCAGTCCTCCCAGATCAAGTTTAGGGGCCTACATACCCAGCATCCATATAAGAGTTCAAAGGGGGAAAATCCTGTCGACTCTTGGGGCACCTCCCTGTACACAAACAACAGGTGGTGAAGGTATTTCTCCCTGTCCCTCCCATGCTGTTCAGCAAATGCCCGGAGCATTGACTTTAGAGTACCATTGAATCGTTCCACAAGTCCATTGGCTTGTGGGTGATACGGTGTCGTGCATCTCTGCACCACCCCACACTTCTCCCATAAACATTTCATCAGGTCCGACATGAAGGAACCCCCTTGATCGGTGATAACCTCCTGTGGACACCCAACGTGGGAGAAAATCCCAAGTAAGGCATCTGCCACTTTGTCTGTCCTCAGTGAGAACAGGGCGACTGCCTCTGGGTACTGGGTGGCATAATCCACCACAATCAGGATGAATCTCTTCCCTGAGGAGTTGGGGGTATTTAAAGGTCCCACAATATCCATTCCCACCCTCTGGAATGGCTCCTTCACTATGGGCAAGGGAATCAGGGTGGCTTGGGTTTTCTTGCCCACCTTCCCTATTTCTTGGCACTGGTGACAACACCTGCAATACTCTTTCACCTGCTGGGTGAAGTTAGGCCAGTAGAAATTCTGGGTCAACCACTGCATAGTGCGCGTGATTCCCAAATGACCAGACAAGGGAATATCATGTGCAATTTTGAGCAACTGCTCATGATACCTCTGGGGAATGACAAGCTGCCTGCCTAGCATCCCTCCCACTGTCTGTACTGCCTGAGTATACATAATTCCATTTTCCAATAATCTCCTTATGTCTGTGTGACTCCTGTGTGCCCGTCCAGTCTGCCCCAAGCCCTCAGCTTCTCTAAACTAGGGTCACTTCTCTGAGCAGCTGTGAACCCCTCACACATTCCCAAGGCATGGGACAGGTCCTCTTCACTTGCTAAACTAGGGTCCCTAGCACTAGCGTCAGGGCCCTCAGGATCACTGTCAATCCCAACCATCTGACAATGGGTCACCCCTCCCTCTTCAGAGTAGCTTTCCATAGCTGTGTGGTCACTTGCTACTGAGGACATTTCTTCCCCCTTTTTATCAGTCTCCATATCAGGATACACAGGCTGGGGAACCAGCCTCCCAATGGTTTCCACAATGGCTTCCATGGGGTTCAGGGAACTACAATTTTCCCTTGCCGCGTGGCTACAGGTAACTGCACATACCATCCCCTGTTGGAGATTGTTACCCAGGATCACATCCACTGCTAATGTTTTGGCTACAGCCACCTGTTGCACAGTTCCCCCTGTTTCACCCCAGTCTAAGAGAACACTAGCCAGTGGCAATGTTTTCTCTTCACCAGTAAACCCTTGTACAGTGATGTGTTTATTGGGTATAAGCTGACCATGCTGTACCAGATCCCCCTATACCAAGGTCAGGGATGTCCCTGTGTCCCTTAACCCTTGCGTCTGCACACCACTTACCATGACTGGGTGCATGTGTTCCCTCATGTTCACTGGCATGCTTCCAGGGACACACAAACAACCTACTTCTTTTCTAGCACCCTGTTGTGCATTATTTCTCACCTTTTTGGGACACTGTCTGGCAATATGCCCAGTTTCTTTACACAGCCAACATTCATTTCTTCTCACAGAGAAATCTTTTCTCTGAAACCTGGGGCTAACTAGTTTCGGTGGAGGCAGTGAGGGTTTTAGCTGCCCTGAAGGTGCGCTTTTCCCTTTCTGCGCTTCCACGCCCGCTCCATTCGCTCTCAGAGCAGGTTTGCTTGTGGCATAGCAGTCCAAGAGTTCAGCAGCCTCTTGCACTGTTTTGGGATCTCGGTCCTCCAGCCAGGTTTTTAGCTCTGCTGGGCAAGCCCAATAAAACTGTTCTAATAAAATCACATTTTCAATTTTATCAACAGAATTTGCCTCAATTCCTTCCCACCACCGTTTTAAAAACTGACATTGTTTCATGGCTAGCTCCTCGTAGCTCATATCAGGGCTTCTCCTGAGCTTATGGAATTTAGCTCTGTATGATTCAGCAGTTAATTCAAACTTTTTTAACAGTGCAGCTTTTAGCTTGCTGTAATGATTCCTGTCCTCAGTGTCCAATTGACCCAATGCATCCCAAGCTTTCCCAGTAAGTAGTGGGGATAGCTGGAAGCTCCAGGACTCTCTAGGAATTTTAGCCTGAATACAAACTTTTTCAAAAGAATTTAAAAATGCATCCATATCCTCCCCCTCCTTAAATTCGGCTATTAATTTGGAGTTCAATTTGTAACCCAGTCCTGCAATCCCAGTTAAACCCAAGCCACTTACATGCTCTGGTGCCGCTGGTCAGAGTCATATCTTCTCCAGTTCACGTTGCCTCTGGCGGTCCTGCTCCTCTCAGTCTGCATCTTGGCATTCTCATTCTCTCTTCTCCTCTGCAACTCGCTGGTGCTCACGCTCCTCACGGTCTGCCTCCCTCTATTGTTGCTCTGCCTCTCACTGTTCTCACTCTCTCTTCTCCTGGAACTCCAGCTCCATCCTGCACAATTCAATTTGCAGCCTGCGTACCTCTGGATTCAGGATACTGGTTACCTTCCTCTGCTGCTGTGGCCCTTCACTGACAGTGGCCCTGCTGTCCTCCTCACCAGATCTGGACACAGCACTGGCCGCTAGTCCTGCCACACTTGAGGTCTGGTCCCTTTCAGTCATGGTCTGTGACTTACTGCTCTGGGTATCTGCTACCATCAGGGCCTCTATGAGGTTCTGCTTTTTGGCTGTCACCTTGAAAGGGACTCCTCTGTCCCCTCACAACTGCTTCAAGTAATCTACAGTCTGCCTGCTGTAGTCGGGAGCCATCTTCTTCCCTGACTACGGCTACTCTAACTTGCACTTTAGGAAAAAAAATAAAACGGGTAGGAACTTCACTGTACGTCAAGTGATATACAGTTCTGTTTCCTTTTTAAAATAAAACTCTGTCTTTTTCTTTCTTTGCAAGAGAGCTTATGGTCTCAAGCTGGCACAGAACAATAAAAGCTTATGATACCAAAATTATGCCACTGCTGCCAACCAATCTGTCATAAACCCACTTAGCAGGTTAGGCCCTCTACTCCCAAAGTGCCAACCTCTGAACACAGTCTGTGAACAGTTTAACAGAACAAGTAACCCTCTTGTCTGTTTTGTGAGTTTGGATCAACCTTTGTCTCAACTCTTGGAGGTTCAAACTGTGAACCTCTTGCTAGCGTACCCAATGCAGGCTCAGATATTTCTGTCTTCGGGGGGCCAGATATCTTTGCCTACATGCACCTAACCAGGTATACAGAGATGAACCCATGAAAACTTTAATAAAGACCTCAGATTTAAATGCTTCTCTTTCCAGTTTGGTACCACCATTCAAGCTATGCCTCATGTCTTCTATAACCATATATACTTTTCTTACAAATGAAAGGAAATCAAAGACAGACCAAATATGCTCTAAAAAGAGTTTTACTAAAATAGATAAAACATATGTAAAACACAAAATACAGAACTCTTATATCACAAGACATACAAATCTTTTAAAAGAACAAGGTTTAAACAGTGCAAATTCCTACTTACAGTACTTAGATTTGACTCTCTTTCTAAATACCTGTTTAAAAGTGCTCACAGATTTGTCCTTGTCAGAGTCTAGATAAAAAATGTCTCTGAAGTAAAACAGAATATTCCTTAAGCAAACTTTATTTGCCAACCCCTTTTTGTGTGAGGTCACTAGCTCCTCCTCTGTCAGAATATAAAAAAAATATACATATATATCTTATACAAAAACAGGATGTTTTTTCAAAGTACTAAATTCTGCAAATCTTCAGCATGACTCACATCCTTCAAATGACACTTATTTGATCTCATAATAAGCTTCCCCCTTTCAGGACATGAAAGCATCTTTATGATTTTGCACTAATACATCACAACCTGCTTTTCTTCCTCTGGAAGCGTCATAAAATGGATATGCTCAACTCAGGCTTCTTCCACCCTGTAATTAGCTTCAGGCCTTCCACGTAACACCTGGTATCTAAATCCAGTGTATGTCTGTGTGTGTGTGATCTCACATGCTGGTTCAGCATTTTCTCATGACTTTCATCTTTCAGCTGAAACCTGGGGGGGGGGGCAAGGTCACTCCTAAAGCACCAGATTTTCAGCAGAGAGAGTCAGTAGTACATTTTATATTAAAAAAATGATACAGCACTCAGAACTGGCTGTCCACATCACACAAGCATCCAGCAAGGGGGACGGGAGAGGTGATGTCAGCGGTGATGCCATGATGCCTGGGCATGCCTCTCCCTCATGGAAAAATTAAAAAAGCTCTCCAAGCTTTGGGGAGATGGAGCACCAAGAAGCTACCCTTCATGGCCACGCACTGACCTCCCTTCCAGCTCCCGACGAATTCTGGATTGTCGGGGTGTAGCTTCCCCACCTCGTCCCCACCTGCGGAGAAAACCGCGGCTCCATGGGGTGAGTGAGAAGGGTGAAGGTAGGTGGCGAAGGCAGTGGCCATCTCCATAGGTGCTCCTGAGGATGCGGAGCTTGGGGAGGGGGGTGGATAAACAGAGAAAAATAAATTGCCTAATTCAAGAAAGCACTGAGAACAGAACTCACTGAAAGTATCAAATGTGCCTGTTATAGCTAATTAGATCCCCATGGCTCATTCTCTCCCCCTACTTATTATGAACTGTGTACCTTTCATATGTTCTGTTGACAATGCTCTACATGAGCTGCAGGTTTCTACTGCTGATTAGAAAATGGGTTAGAGAAACTCTGCCCTCTGATTGGTTGAGAGCACCATCAACCCCGGTGGGTATCAGGCAGCAGAGACCAGTGAATCACTAGTCCCTGTGCCAGCCTTCCATTTTACAGTGTAAATCACTCTGCCCATTGAATGTTGGAAAATTACATGCAGACATCTTTTTAGTGAGAGAACAAGCTCCCCTGCCCGAATACAGCCATAACCTGACACTATTGTGAACTTGCCCAGTTAGAATATACCATCTCTCTTAAAAAATTCTCATCATACTGGTAGTGGCACCCAAAGCATAACTTCTTATTTTTCACATTAACAATGGGTTGCAGTTGTCTGCTTACTGGAGTTACAATTTCCAGCTGTCAGCAGCTTTACCCAATGCACTGAAAATCGCCTCACATTCATCACGTCAGTACTTTTTACTGATGAGCAGGCAGGCGGGCTGCATACCTCTCAATGTTTTACTGATCTTTTTCTCTTTCACTGTTTCCATAGTTCCGTAAGTTCAACAACAGTCCTGCATACTGGACTGTCTCTATCCCTCTCTCTCTCCAACCCAACTCCACCAACACCGTCTCACACAGCTCTTAGCAGCAAGCAAGCCTCGCTGTCTCTCTCTGTGGGTTCGCAGTACACTTCTGTTACCCCCCTCCCAGTTTCAGAATGTGTCCCTCATTTTATGGGTCAGTGTACCTCATTGTCCCTCACTGTAGTGATGAAAGGTTCATAGGTATGCCGGCCGGGCTGTCTCCTCTCATCTCCCACATCAGGAACAGAGATCCTCACCAGAGGCTGGGGGGGGTGCATGATTACTCCTTACTGAGTGCACATAGTTTCAAATGGCTCACTAGAGTTGGTAATCCATTCAAATCATGATGTACTCAGTTTTCTTTCAGGAGGTACTAACTTTTGTAAAGCCTTCAAGCAGACCAGAAGATGAAATAAAGAAAGTAAAAACTACATGAAAAGTCTGTCACACAGACACCACTGTTCGCATCAGTGCCCTTTAGTAACAGTGTCCTCTACTGGCAGTTCCAGCAGCGGAGGAACTGCTTTGCAAAAACTGTGTCTGTTGAAATGATTTTGCAGATGTTAAACATTTTAAATATGTTATTTTCTTTTCATTTTACTATACATATACCCATTTTCTAAGCACAATAATACACTCCAGGGTAGTATTGCACTATATCGGACCTTCCATGGGCTATAAGGCCCTCCACCTGTGGCTCCAGGCCTTGGTACATCCCTGGGTAGTCCAGTATAGCCCATCACCCACCCTTTCAGGTATTAGTGCTTACCTATGCTCTATGTGAGCTGCCATTAGTGTATTACTAACTGTAATGAACTCGAGATTGTTTTATGAATCATCTTCTTGACTCAGACGGGAAACCTTTGCAAATGAGCACTTGTACTCAGAGGTGTAATCCAAATGATGAAATAAATAAATAAATAAAAATAATCTTGGCTCACTTGATCGTTTATAGTACAATCTAAACACAAAAACTTATACAAATGTCCCAAAAGTCTCTCGGGTCAGAATTACTTTTTAGTCTTTTGGAAACATATTACATTGATTCAGTTGATTAAAAGCTCCCCCCACACACACACATAGAACAGGATAACAGCAGGATATTCAAGGTGCAAGGTTCTGGACATTGTACTGCATAAAGTACACTCCTGTTGGGGTAACTTGCTACTATTATACAAAACAACACACCCTCACTGGCTGGCAAGCCATTCAAAATGAGGTGATGGTTCCCTGTGTTTGGTGGGGAGCTCCGTGCTGCGAACAGTATCTCTTCTCTGATCCCAAGTGACTGGAAGCAGCCAGTTCTGCATGCTGGCACTCACAACTGTAATCCATCTGCTTTGATTGAATGGTGACAGTGATGAGACAGGAGCTCGCTTTGAGATGTTCCAGTGTTGCCTGCAGCAAGACGAGGATTCTTTCACATGCTGCGTTCAGCCATTGCTAGATGGGGGAGGATCTCTCCATGCATGCTGCAACAAAATTGAAAGTCAAACATGACAATGTTGTGCTCCATTTTGTAGAACATCTCAATATTTAGAGGAAGGTTTTGGATTGACAGTGGGATGGGGATCAATTGGGTCATAATATAGGCTGATACTTCTCAGCGAGGTTTGCAATTTTTGTCAAGCATCTGTCAATCCAAACATATTTACCCAGTATATGAAAGAAGAAAGTGGCAATTGATGTGGTTACATCAACATCACATAATTTATAATCAGCTTTCAAAGCAGTGACAGACTTCTGACAAGACACGAGAGCAACTTTTATTATTTTGATGTATTTATGCATTCTTTATGTGTGCGTCATGCTTTATGCATGATTTGCAGATCTGCGCTGCCAGTCATTATTACAAAAAATGAGCCCAGTTTGGGGGAAGCTGGGTTCCTAAGGCTGTTTTGACTGAAGTCAGTTCCTTGAAATGAGAAATGATGATGGTTTTGGATGGGCAATTCTCTCTTAAAATGCACCATAAGCAAAATGTTGAACTGTGACCACAGGTAGCAGTATAGTTAGAGTCACTACATGGATGGGAAGACACCAGGAGGTGACGCCCCATGCATGCGTGATTGTGGGCATGTATGCACACTCTCACCACCAGCATCCTTGGGGGTGAAGTACAGGGGGAAAAGCCAGAGCATGCAGGATGAACTGCTGGCCTCCTGTAGGACCCACACCAGTAGCAGCTGGCCATGGTTTGAACTTTTATCGTAAGGTGTCGGGTTTTCCATTACATTACATACAAGTTGACATTTCCCAATACTTAAGAAACAGTCATTACCCAAGCAGTAATGGTAAGTCTAAATGACCCCACATTTTAAGGGTGTCATCTAGACCACCCCTTCTTAACACCACAAAAGTAGTTAGTGTCTTGTAACTCCCACCCAAAATGGGTGCTCAAAGAGTGCCTTCTCAGCACCCATTTTGCATGGGAGTTTGGAGACACCACCTATGTGGTTGTGAGATGGTGTAGTATGGATGACACCCTACAAATTTGAGGGCATTCGGACTTAACCATTACTGCTCTGGCAGTGGGTACGTCTTGTGTAGTGGAAAATGCCAACTCCAATGTAATGTAATGCTGATACTGGTACATTATGATCAGACGTCAGAGGAGGGGGGCAGCCAGGGAGGTGAGTGGAGGAGGTTTGATAGTCACTACTTAGGCCGCTGGACCAGGTGGGCTGGGGGTTTTACCAAGTGGATGGGGAGTCTGCGATACTAAAAGGCCTGCCAGCAGCTGCTGCATCTTTTAATTCAGCATGAAAAATAGGGTGTGTACCTATATAGCAAATCTTTTTTGTGTTTAATAATAAAAGTTTAAGCAACACAAGAGTACAAAATGTCAGTAAGACCCAGATGGTGAAGGATAAAATGAAACAAATTTAATGCATATTGTTGTGGTGAATGGGAGTGGAGGAATGGAATGGTAGGCAAAATGGGGAACTTGCACCACCATCAGGTGCAGATTTACTGGGGATGCTAAGGGGACTGTAGCCCCCCCCCCCCATTCCAGGAGCATCATTTAGGGATTTTGTTGTTCTCAAATTGCCTGGCTAAGAATTTGTTGCCTGCTGGCACCCCACCATGCCCTTTCCTCCACCCCCTGCCAGCATCCAGTCCCAAATCAAAAAACTTTCAGGTGATTGACTGGGACTGAGACAGTCCCAACCAACTATGTGAACATTTCTTTTTTCTTTCTTAACTTGAAGAGCATGGTGTCACTGCATTGTTCAAGTGTTCCCACATGTGTGAATCGGTTTGTCAAGAAACCCACACACACCCCCAGGCACCAAGTGTGACTGAGGAAGTCCAGCAGTGATGTGTTGGATAAGGATGACTAAGAGGATCTGATCTGCTGCTGGGGTCAGGCACTCTGCGGCATTTAGACAAGCTCCACAGCTGCTGCTTGCCTTTTGGTTTGGAGGGACCCCATACAGAACGATGGGGGGGAGGAGGAGGAGAAAGCTCGGAAGCTAGGGCAGAAGATTATGCGGCTCCTCTGTGGCTGCAGCATGGTTGCCACATCCAGCTGCAGTTCCTCCTTGGCCGCTCCACTGGCCCTTTTGCAGCTGCTGCTCACCCTGCAGTTCACCAGCCTCCCCCTCCTGCCAGTGGCCCATGCGGGCCTCTACAGCCCATCCAGTCACAAGCGGCTGCTGCTCATCTCCACCAACACATGGCTGGTGCAGTTCTATGCCTCCTGGTGCAGCATCGGCATGCAGTTTTCCGCTGTCTGGAAAAATTTAGCAAATGACATCAAAAGTGTTTAACTTTTTTAATGCACTGTAATAGCCTCACTTGTTTGAAGTTTTGTTTGCATGCAAAAAAAGTTAGTAGTAATAGTTGCATTTAAATGTCTGGTCACTTATACTGAACTGAACCAAATAAGCTGTGTATCTACTATATATCAAGTCAGGTCTGAACTTCCAGCTTAGACTCTGAAGCCCACCTTTGAACAGAAAACAGGAGTCAAAATTCAGGTTGCAGCCTCTAGCCAGCACGGCTAATTCTGGGAAAATTTGTCAGGGCACTGGACTGGGACAATCACCTAGCCCACAGTCTTTTCCACTAGCCCAACTAGTGTACTTAATGAATTGTTGCCTTCTCCAGTACAAGCCAACAGAGCTAATTTAAGGAAAGGTTTACTAGTCCATTACAAAATCAACCACAGCTGCATTTGCTAGTGGGCTGGTGCGAATTTCAACCCTTGGAAATTTTTGGGAGCCAGAAGATCAGATTGGGTGACTATGGATGATGTATTGGGGGAAGGTTGAGGATTCTAGGGAGGGATGTAGGGTGCAGCTTGATGTGCTTGGGGAGGGCTGGGGGCCATGCACCGGAGCAGGTGGCTAGGCTATAGGGAGGGTGGTTTGGGCAACATACTGGACTGTGGGGACTTTGGGGAGGGGGCTAGGGTGCAACTTACTGAGCATGGGGAGAGAGTAACAGGGTAGCAAATTCTGTTTCAAATTACCCCCAAAATGCACCAAATGTAAACAATTTTCAGTGGGCCTAGGTGGCCCCAGCCCCCAGCCTGTAATTTACATTTTCAATACTTTTATAGATGGTCAGATACCCCCCCAGCTACATCACTACTTGATCCACCCCTGATCATACTGATTTTTTTTTTCTTATGTACCCCCCTTGCAAATGGGGGTTCCTAATGTGCCTTATGCCTGGTTGGTGATTGGCATGAAGCCGCTTAAATGGGGATCCATTGAGTGCTCTTTTAAGGCCTCCGTATACTGTCCCTTTAAGGGCTGCCTGGTGCAGTCATAATTAGTTGAAATGGGAGGGGGTTTAAGTGTTGCTATGCTCGAATCCCGGCCGGGCTGCCGGGTTGGCGCTCCCAGCTGCCATTGCTAGTGGTGCATAGGTAGTTCTGATAGAGGATGTGAATGTTTGCTTAAAATACTGTAAAATAGTAATGATAATGTAGTTGTTCTAACCTGCCTTGCTTTGCAGCACAGATGGTTTCAATTGCCTCCTCCATTTTGGTCCAGAACTATTGAATTGGACCAATTAGTACCTTGGGACCCCACAGAGCTGGTTGACCAATAGAGGAGCTGCTCGTATTTGAGAAAGGTATTATGGGCTATGGCGCTTTTTCCACACCACTGAGAGCTGAAGAAAGTGACTGGCAGGCTCAACCAGCCAATCGGATCGGGTAGTGCCCGAATTGAGAGGAATGCCCCAAGCTGTGAGGGGGCAGAGTCGTAGTGACTGAGGAGAAGAGAGGAGCTGTGTGCTTCTGTGCTGGAGAGTGTTCGCGTGGGAAGCGCGTGAAGGCCTGAAGCGGCCGTTGTGTTTTTCTCTCGGTTCCAGTGGACTAAATCCGTTGGTGAGCGGTCAGAGGAGGCTGTGTCCTGCACAGCTACCCACCAGGCTCGACCTGTTTGGAGGACTGGAGAATCTGCTAAATCGTGCTCGGTCCGCGGGAGGAGTGAAAAAGCTGCCAATGCAGTGCTTTAGTGACTGTGAAATCTGGAGAGTCCAGAAGCAGCTGCCTGGTGTGGTACCCCTCTGCTATTGCTGTTGGAGTTTGCCATATAAATGTGTGAGGAGGCTCATGGAGTTCAGGCTCAGCCCTGCTGGTGTTGAAGGACTCTGTCTTGTCTGGAGGTTGTGAGTACTGAATCAGGGTAGCTCCCTACTAAATGTGCAACAGTGGTTCCAAATGGCATTGCTATACTGCTGACTGCTTAATTAAACTTTTCTTTCTTCTCTGTGTGAAGGGCCCCTACCAGCTGCCACGTTTTGGACTAGCCGATAGGGCTTGGGTACCCAGGGACAGTAAATCATAGGGTTAGGCCTGTGCACAGAGCCCTAGGTATATAGGAATAGTGTAAGCCAATCAACCTGATTTTCACCCTTTCCCTTGTTATCTGCCCTTCTAATAAATCAGATTGCTGTGTTTTAACTACACCCTGGCTGGTTTGCACTCTTCTGATAAGCTGCTGCATGGTGACTGTGATATAACTGTACCGTACTTTACAGGGGGTCCCCGGGGTGAGCTGGAATATATTATCCGTGGGGTAAGTGTACTGGTGAAAAGAATTGTTGGCACCCAGTGTGAGTCACTAGTGGGACGAAAGGGGGGTTGCAGTAGCCCAGAGGGCTGTAACCGAGGTAGTCTTGACTGTACTAACCCTGACCTCTGGGTGGAGGCACCCGTCAACGGATCTGGGCCCCTCACCCTGCCTCCGTGGGGGCAGACAGGGGTAGTAGCCCTAAGGGTAGCGCCCCCTTGGGGTTACAAATTGGAGACACCATTGAGATTTGCGTCCCGTAGTGGCTCAGTGAGGAAAAACATCAGAAATGGAAAAATGGAAGGGGATATGCTGGAAAAAATTAAACTGGGACCCATTAAAACCATGGTACACAGACTGATGGGTTGGGGTGAAGTTGATGAGCTAGACTCCCAGAAGATTGTATTATTGTTAGATGTGCCCCTCGGTACCTCAACTGTTGATATTGTCTCTGTTGCCGAGCAAGTAAAGTGTTTGGGTAAGGTTGAAGTGAAAGGGCGTATGGCTGATTTGCTTGACCAGACACTGCAGGTGTTACTCCTATGCAGTGTGGCCATTGACCCTGAGAAGGTACCTTCTGTGATTTACCGGAGGGTGCGTCCCGGGTGGAGCTAATTCATGTTGAGTGGGTCAGTCACCCTGAGAGTCTCCCCAGATGAACAGTTTTAAAGATAAACTGCTTAAATTGTTAGCTGTGGAGGAGGACTACCAGGAGTTGTTGCAAGCCTTGGATTTGTCCAGTGATACTACCCTCGGGTTCCCGGCACTTCCCTTGCCTGCCCAAAAGTTCTGTGCTGGCTTCTTTGCCCTAGCAGTCCCATCCATAAAGCTCAATTCCTACCGTAGTTAAAACTTTTCTCTGGCACGGTACCAGTGCCTTCGATGAGGATGACCTGGAGGCTTGGATGGACTATGCCCCTAGTCCAGGAGTGGCAATGCTCTGAGGGAGAAAAGAGAGGCTGATGGAGAGTTTGCGGGGTCCTGCCTTAGAAGCCATTAGATTCTTCCGGCCACCCGATCCGGAAGCCACCGCTGCAGTATCTCTCTGCTTTAGAAGGGGTTTGGGAGTACAGAGACTGGTGAAGATTTACTATGAAATTCAGGTCTGCTAAGCAGTGGAGAAATGAAAAACTGTTCGCTTTTGTTACTAGAGTGGAGCGGGCATTGCAGAAGGCTTATAGAAAAGGGGGAATCACTGCTACGGCCCTGAATCAGGTTCGGTTAGAACATGTTTTAAAGTCTGCCAGATTCTCTGGTGTAACGCTGCTGAAACTCAAGTTGCATGATCGGCGGACCACCCCGCCTGAATATTGTCAATTAATGAGGGAATTCGGGAAGTGGAGACTGAGGAAGAGGGGTGGGAACCCTGTGTGGGGGCAGTGAACCCTAGTGGGACCCCTGAGTCTAACACCCCTGAGGAGACTGGCTCACCTGGAGGGTCCGAGGGGTCCCCAGATTTTCCAGGTACTGTGGGGATGCGAGCTGTTTCCTCTGACCCCTACGCGGAGGGTGAGTTGAGGGCTGAGATCAGGAATTTACGGGAACTGGTGAGGGACTTAAAGCAGTCTACTGTGTAGCCTACTCAGCACGGGGCCCCTGAGTCATGTAGAGCCCCAAACCCTAGCCCTAGAGAGCTTTCTCACTCCCCTCAGGGCCTCCCTCAAAATAGTGATCCCTGGGACCCCAAGTTTTGTTACCACTGTGGGGAAGATGGGCATTTCCAGCCTGAGTGCCAGAGGCCGGAGAATTTAAGGAAAGTTAACAGCAGACTGATCACCCGACACCACCAGGCCCAGTCTTGGGCCCCCAAGAAAAGTTTTGTGACTCAGGCCCATGCCCGCCGGGCTACCAATGCTGCTACCCCCAACTGGTCTGATGTGGTCGGGCCGTCTATGGAGACCCGGGTGGGGGTAAATGGAATTCCCACTCGAGTTGTACTGGACAGTGGCTCCCAGGTGACCATCATGTTTCAGGACTGGTACCAAGCACACTTATCTGAGGTGCCCCTGCAGCCTCTAACTGGTCTACATGTATGGGGGTTGAGCGACAAGGCCTATCCGTATTTGGGGTACATCCATGTCTGGTTATCCTTCCCTGCAACTGTGAATGGAATAGATGAGCAAGTGGAAACCTTAGTTTTAGTTTGCCCACCCACTGGACTGTACGATGGGGTGCCCTTGTTGATTGGGACAAATGCACACATGTTTGGACGATTGGCCCAATTGTGCTCAGAGAAGCGAGCATTCCAGACTGGGCGAGCTTTGAGTGTACCTGCTGTGATTCAAAAGGTCAGGGCCACACAGGAGAAGGGCAGTCTGGAGGAACCTGAAGGCCCTGTGGGGGTGGTGCGGAAAAAGAATCCGGCCCCTGTGGTACTTGCCCCAAATGCACAATGTGTTCTGCATGGAGAGGTACGACTAAAAACAGATGTCAAGAATAAGTTGTTAATGCTGGATGCACCTGCGGAGGGAGGATTACCTGAGGGGTTGTTGCTCAAATCCAGCATTCTGCCGGCTAGAGCCCATACTTACGTTAAGAGGGTGATGGTTCAAGTGCACAATGTGTCTGATAAAGAGATTCGAATAAGAAGAGGGTGTACCCTGGCTAGCGTTCATTGTGCAGATACTGCTGTACTACCAAATAGAAAGAGTTCCCGGATGGGTGATAGAATTACTCCTGATCTGTTTGACTTCAGTGACTCCCCACTGCCCGCTGACTGGAAACGAAGGGTCAGTGACAGGCTTGCCAAGAGGGACCAGGTTTTTTCCCTGAAGGAGTGGGATGTAGGATGTGTATAGGGGCTGAGCATCACATTCGACTGCCGACAAAAGACCTTTCCGAGAGATCGATGTCTGGCTCCGCTGACATAGATGATGTAAGGCGGCATCTGCAAGAAATGTTGGCTGCTGGCGTAATTCAAGAGTCTAGGAGCCCCTATGCCTCCCCCATCGTAGTAGTAAGGAAAAAGAATGGGGCAGTTCGGATGTGTGTAGACTATCGCACTTTGAATAGGCGGACCATTCCGGATCAATATACCATGCCACGCATACAAGACGCCTTGGATTGTTTGAATGGTAGTAAGTGGTTCTCTGTGTTGGATCTTCGGAGCGGATACTACCAGATCCCGATGGCCCCAGACGACCGGGAGAAGACTTCTTTCATTTGTCCCTTAGGCTTCTATGAGTTTGTTCGGATGCCTCAAGGAATTTTGGGTGTTCCAGTCACTTTTCAGCGCTTGATGGAATGAGATGTGGGGGACATGAACCTACTCGAGTGTTTGGTCTATTTAGATGATGTATAGTGTTTGGCCAATCATTGGAAGAACACGAGCAATGATTATTCAAAGTCCTGGATCGGGTGGAGAATTTCGGCCTTAAGTTGTCTATCGACAAGTGTCAATTCTTCCAGACCTCCGTGAAATATGTGGGCCATATAGTGTCCACTGAGGGCATAGAGACTGACCCTGGCAAGGTGGAGGCTTTGACCACTTGGCCTCACCCCAGGAATTTAAAAGAGCTGCAACAATTCTTGGGGTTTTGTGGATACTATAGGCGGTTTGTCAGAGACTATTCACGAGTGATTCACCCCCTCCTTAATCTCACTCAGGGGTATCCGCCTACTCACAAAAAGTATAAGAAGGGTGTGTACACTGACATACTGTAGAAAAGAAGTATTTTCAGCCAAACAATATGTTCGGGGATCGATGGACTGCTGAGTGTGATGAAGCTTTTCACGACATCATATATCAACTTACCCACGTTCCAGTACTGGCCTATGCTGACCCAGTCAAGCCCTACACTCTTCATACTGATGCCAGTCTACAAGGATTGGGGCTGTGTTATACCAGGAGCACTCGAATGGGCTGAGACCTGTAGCGTTTGCCAGTAGAAGTCTGACGCCTTCAGAGAAAAATTACCCCGTGCACAAACTAGAGTTTTTGGCTTTAAAGTGGGCCATTGTTGATCAGTTTCATGACTATTTGCATGGTGCCAAGATATTAGTAAAGACTGATAACAACCCTCTGACCTATGTACAGACCTCTGCCAAATTGGATGCTACTGGGCATAGGTGGCTCTCTGCTTTGGCCATCTCTGATTACGCTGTAGAATACCGGGCGGGCCTAAACCATATAGATGCGGACGCTCTCTCTCGGAGGCCTGCGCCCCAGACTGAATGGGTCCGGTTGTCTGAACCTGACATAAGAGCCCTCTTCCAGAAATTTGATAAAGAAGAACAGGTGTCTCCTGACATGGTGGACTGTGTGGTAGATTGTTTGGGGCCGGCGGAAAACTGTATACCTGCCGCTTACTGTCATTTCTCTGCATTGGACACCAGCTCCCTGCCACAACTCAATAATGATGATCTCCAACAGGCTCAATCCTGTGATCCTATGATAAGAACGGCCGTAGAGGTTTTGCGGGCTGGAAGGGATGTATCCAAACTACGCTCCACTGACTTACGGACTACCTTGTTGTATAAAGAAGGGCCCAAATTAAAGCTGATCAACCAACTACTATATAGAGAGACTGTGAATAAGGAGGGCCGGGTACACCGACAACAACTGGTGCTGCCATCAGCCTTCAGAGAACTAGTCCTAAGGTCATTGCATAATCAAATGGGGCACCTGGGTATAGATCGAACACTTGACCTGGTATGGGCTCGATTCTATTGGCCGAAGATGAGTGCAGATGTGGAACAGTATGTCAAGACCTGTGGTCGTTGTTTGCAAAGAAAAGCGTTACCCTGGAGAGCTGCTCCCCCGGTCAACATTACCACTAGTGCTCCTATGGAACTGGTCTGTATTGATTTCCTGAGTTTAGAGCCTGATCTGAAAAGTGTCAGCAACATATTGGTGGTCACTGATCATTTTACCCGGTACACACAGGCTTTCCCAACCAAGGATCAGAAAGCAACCACGGTGGCTAAGATACTTGTTGAGAACTTTTCCGTCCACTATGGGGCCCTGCAGCGGATTCATTCCGACCAGGGAAGGGACTTTGAGAGTCATTTGATTAAAGAGATGCTATCTTTGTGGGTAGTACGAAAATCACGAACCACCCCCTATCATCCGCAGGGAGACCCTCAGCCTGAAAGGTTTAATCGTACATTGCTTGACATGCTGGGCACCTTACAATCAAAAGATAAATCGAGATGGAGCCAACAGATCAGCACTTTAGTTCACGCCTACAATTGTACGAAAAGTGATGCCACAGGGTTTTCCCCCTATCGACTGATGTTTGGGAGAGCGGCTAGATTGCCAGTGGATGCGTGTTTTGGGGTTTCCCCCGATGGGGTGCGAGCAGAAAACCATCTACAGTACGTACAGAGGTTAAAGGCCCAATTAAACCATGCCTACCAACTGGCCCAGACCATGGCTGCTAAACTAAATCTGGCTAACAAGGAGAGATATGACAAAAAAGTGAAAACAGTAGAGTTGAGAGAAGGGGATAGAGTGCTGTTGAGAAATCTGGGACTGCATGGCAAACATAAGATTGCCGACAGATGGCATCATCTCCCTCATATTGCTGTGGGACAGCTGGCAGACCTACCTGTATATAAAGTGCGGCCTGAAAACAATTCGAAAGATGTGAAAACCATACACAGAAATCATTTGCTGCCGATTGGGCAGATCTTGATTGAAGCTGAACCTTCCACTGCCACTCCTTCCCGGCCTGTGACTAGATCTGTTGCTAAGAGAAGAACCAAGCCCGTGGAGCCTTCAACAAGTCCACCAAGGGAGCCTTGTCCCACCCCTTCTGCAGGAGGAGATGATCAACACTCAGTGTCGGAAGATAGCGAAGGTGATATTGAATACTATCCCTCTTATGAACTGAGTCAATTGTTTCAGGGCAATCCCCTTGTTAACTCGGGAACTGAAATTGGCCTGTCTGTACTGATTGAGCCCTCTACTTTGTCCCCGGAGGCAATGCCTCCAGAAGATGAATGGGGTAGCAGACAAGCTCAAGGGGCTGAGTCCTTAGGCCTGGCTGAACTGTCTGGCCTGGCTGAATTATCTGACTTTTCAGAAGAAGACAGTGAGATGGGGGAACAAGCCAGTGATATGCCCGAATCGGAAGAATATTTTGAATGCCCTGATGGCTCCCCTCTAGTACCTAAACTGCCCCCAGATGAGCCCAGTAGGGTGGGTTCAGGGATAGAAGGTCAAGCCCCTAATAGTATTATGAGCACTGAACCTGTTCCCCTTGAGGAGATTCCCGTTGCTAATGTCACTGATACTGAAGTGGAGTCAGGGCCTGGTTTAGGATCCCCCGAGACCCCTAGATGATCCGACCGGCAAATACGGCCAGTGATAAAGTTGAGCTATGAATCTCTGGGTCAGCCAGTGGACCTGCCCTTAAATGTGGTTCACAAGGGGGTATATGTGTCCCCGAGTTCTTTGCCTAAGTTAGCCTTGGGGATAACTCCAGATTGTTAGTAATGCCCTTTGAGTGTGGCGTCCCTGCCTCGGGGGACCCGTTAGTAACTAGGAGAAGAGGGATTCCCTTAGTCCCAGTGTCACGAGCAGGAACCCATGACCTGAGTTAAAGAGGAACAAGACTTTATATGTATAATGTGTATAAACTATAGTACACTGTGAATTTAATATTCATGTATGTAAGGTAAAATGTGATATAGTGTTAATTGGGATGTTCGCCTAAATGGCCTCAAGGGTAATTGCTTGACACGGACGCCAAGATTTTCCAGGCCAGGGAGGGTGTAACCCCCTTGCAAATGGGGGTTCCTAATGTGCCTTATGCCTGGTTGGTGATCGGCATGAAGCCACTTACATGGGGATCCGTTGAGTGCTCTTTTAAGGCCTCTGTATACTGTCCCTTTAAGGGCTGCCTGGTGCAGTCATAATTAGTTGAAATGGGAGGGGGTTTAAGTGCTGCTATGCTCGAGTCCTGCCCGGGCTGCTGGGTAAGCGCTCCCAGCTGCCATCGCTAGTGGTGCATAGGGAGTTCTGATAGAGGATGTGAATGTTTGCTTAAAATACTGTAAAATAATAATGATAATGTAGTTGTTCTAACCTGCCTTGCTTTGCAGCACAGATGGTTTCGATTGCCTCCTCCATTTTGGTCCAGAACTATTGAATTGGACCAATTAGTACCTTGGGACCCCACAGAGCTGGCTGACCAATAGAGGAGCTGTTTGTATTTGAGAAAGGTATTATGGGCTATGGCGCTTTTTCCGCACCACTGAGAGCTGAAGGAAGTGACTGGCAGGCTCAACCAGCCAATCGGATCGGGTAGTGCCCGAATTGAGAGGAATGCCCCAAGCTGTGAGGGGGCAGAGTTGTAGTGACTGAGGAGAAGAGAGAAGCTGTGTGCTTCTGCGCTGGAGAGTGTTTGCACGGGAAGCGTGTGAAGGCCTGAAGCGGCCGTTGTGTTTTTCTCTCGGTTCCAGTGGACTAAATCTGTCAGCGAGCGGTCAGAGGAGGCTGTTTCCTGCACAGCTACCCACCAGGCTCGACCTGTTTGGAGAACTGGAGAATCTGGTAAATCGCGCTCGGTCCGCGGGAGGAGTGAAAAAGCTGCCACTGCAGTGCTTTAGTGACTATGAAATCTGGAGAGCCTAGAAGCAGCTGCCTGGTGTGGTACCCCTCTGCTATTGCTGTTGGAGTTTGCCATATAAATGTGTGAGGAGGCTCGTGGAGTTCAGGCTCAGCCCTGCTGGTGTTGAAGGACTCTGTCTTGTCTGGAGGTTGTGAGTACTGAATCAGGGTAGCTCCCTGCTAAATGTGCAACAGTGGTTCCAAATGTCATTGCTATACTGCTGACTGCTTAATTAAACTTTTCTTTCTTCTCTGTGTGAAGGGCCCCTACCAGCTGCCATGTTTTGGACTAGCCGTTAGGGCTTGGGTACCCAGGGACAGTAAATCGTAGGGTTAGGGCCTGTGCACAGAGCCCTAGGTATATAGGAATAGTGTAAGCCAATCAACCTGATTTTCCCCCTTTCCCTTGTTATCTGCCCTTCTAATAAATCAGATTGCTGTGTTATAACTACATCCTGGCTGGTTTGTACTCTTCTGATGAGCTGCTGCATGGTGACTGTGATATAACTGTACCGTACTTTACAGGGGGTTCCCGGAGTGAGCTGGAATATATTATCCGTGGGGTAAGTGTGCTGGTGAAAAGAATTGTTGGCACCCAGTGTGAGTCACTAGTGGGACAAAAGGGGGGTTGCAGTAGCCCAGAGGGCTGTAACCGAGGTAGTCTTAACTGTACTAACCCCGACCTCTGGGTGGAGGCACCCGTCAACGGATCTGGGCCCCTCACCCTGCCTCCGTGGGGGCAGACAGGGGTAGTAGCCCTAAGGGTAGTGCCCCCTGGGGGTTACACTTAGAAAGGTTTAGCACACCTGATTTCAATTTTACCTAATGTATGATAGTAAAAATGAATACCTTTTGGATGGAGGGAATGCATTTTCAAAAAACAAATACATCCATTCAAACGGTGACATAACATAGCAAACACATGATAAAAAAACGGTATAGAGCAGGATAATACAACGGAGAAAACATTCTTAGTTTCCAAACTGCTTAGTAGAGCAATTATGGTACTGCATGTGTAAGCTATATCAGCATAGCTACAGAAGGCTGTTAGGAGCGTATGCAATTGTAAGAGCAAGCATGTTCAAACCAGAAACTGCCTCAGACGGATGTCTCATGTCGTTGCACGAAACTGCAATTAAGTTTTTCAGTGGATCAACAGAAAACACAAAAATATAACAAAGAAACAAAGGTTGGGCAGCTAAAAGAATCAAAATACATGGTGATTAAGGTATATCCTAGCAGTAATACCTGATTGTCTGATATCCAGCCAGTCAGGTATTATTACTACTGGGATATAGGTCGCCCACCATTAAGTCCAGTCACAGACTTGGATGTGCAGGCTCCAATGCGGGACAGGTTTTTTGCTTGTTTGTTTGTCTTTTAACAGGTTCTAGTAATTTAAACTGGTGTTTGGGGGCACTGATGAGGGTGGAGGGGGTGTTTTTATGCAAGAGGGTGGTAAAAGGAGGGTGGCTTCTGTGACCAGATAAAGGGATGAGTAGTGGTGAGGGCAAATTGTTTTTGGTGGGCAGAGGGGATATACTCCTTGTTGCAGCTTAATAATAAACTTGAATGGGTGGGTGGGAGAAGTTGGGGCTTAGGTTGGGGTGGGTGGGGGTATTCTATTCATAGACATGTGGTGGGAGGGAGCGACAGAAGAATGATATAGACATGGTGGGGATGGGCAGTAAAAATGTGTTCACATAGGGTGAGTGTACTACTATATGTGGCAATCTTAGTTGATATCAACCATATGTTTCTTACTGACACACACACATATGAGTTTATCCAAGTGGAACAGGTTTTTATGAATCCCACCCCTCCACTATCCTAGTGTTCATCTGCCACCTCCCTCTCTCTTGCCACCTGTGTATAAATAGAATACCCCCCACACCCTGATAAGCTCACACTTCCGTCCTCTCTACTGTACCCAGTCAAGTTTATTAACAAGCCACAAGTGGTATACCCCCCTCAACAAAAGCAATCTGAACCATCTTCCCCTACCCATCCCTTTAACTTATCATAGAACCCCCCTCCCTTTACCACCCACTTACACAAAAACACCCACTCCTCCCCCACAAAGCCCCCAAACCCCAGTTTAAATTACTAGAACATGTACCTGTACAAACACTATCTCGCCCCAGAGCCAGTACATTCTATATGCTAGTAGTAATTTCTGATTGGCTGAAAAAACAGCCATTCAGGTATTAGTACTAGCATATACCTTACTCACCATTCATTCCAGTCACAGACTTGGAGAGTGTGAATGCACTCACTCTGACAGGGGTCAGTTGTTTTTTAACACATTCTAGTCATTTAAACTGGTGTTTGGGTTCTGAGTAGGGAGGACGGGGTGTTTTTGTGCAAGTGGTTAATAAGGGAGGGGTTTCTGTGACCACATAAAGGCATGTATAATGGGAAGGTGTGGGCAACTTGCTTTTTTTGGGGGATAACATGTTCTAAATATCAAAACTGTTAGTAGAGCAGTTCTAATGTGTGAGCTAAATGAGCATGGCTGCAGTATATAAATAATTGTACAATATACATATTAAACATTTGAAACAAATAACCAATATCTTAAATTCCCATGTTGTGAACTTTATCCGAAGTACATCACATGATAATCTAAAAGATGTTCTCAACCCAGAACTGCATACTGAAATGGCCTCTTGCAGGATTCAAATATGCGGGATTTAATTTTTTTTTAACATGGCACCACTATATAACAACACTATGGAAACAATTGTAGAAGTGCAAAGGATTTGTCCCAGGCAGCATTGCAGAAACGTAAAATCTTAAAGAAAAATCAATAACTGACAATTACAAATCAGTCTGACAGGGTTGTTCCTTGTTTCACTGCTTTAACCAGCAGGTGCACACATCTGTTGTTAGGAGTGTGTGCTACCATAAGTGCAAGCATATTCAAACCAGAAATGAGCTCGTAGACATATTACTCACATGTGTGTAAATACAGCAGAATACCCCACCCGTAACATTCTAAGTTCCACCTCCCTCCTCCCCTCTGAACCCAGTCAATTTTATGATTAATAATAATAATAAGTCACAACTAGCAGTATATTCATCCACCCAGACAAAAGCAAGCTGTCCCAAGCTCCTCCACCCATCCCTGTAACTTGTCACAGAAACCTTCCACCCTTGTGTTTTTTAATTTTTTTTTATTTTGTTCTTTGGTAACTGGGTAAGACCCACTAAGCACAAGTGCCTGTTTTCAGGGGCGACCCAGGAGCACTGGGTTGTTAAGTGACTTGCGTAGAGTCACACAGTATGCAAATGGAGGTTGTAGGAATCAAATCTTTAGTCTGCCGGATGTACCAAGCGCATTCACAGCTCATTACTCTAACCTCTAGGCTATACTGCCAGTCCCTTACCACCACATGCGCAAAAAAACTCTCCTCCCCTGCAAAACCTCCCAAACTCCATTTTAAATTACTAGAACCCGTAGCTATACAAACACTGTCCCCCATCGGAGCCAGCACGACCTATAGCCTAGTATTAAGGCCTTATTGGCTGATAACAAGCCAATCAGGTATTACTACAAGGATACGCCTTACTCACCATTCATCTGATTGCAGACTTGAAAAATGAGGACCCACTTGCTCTGACAGTGACACAGGTTTTTTTTTTGTTTGTTTTGTTTAATTTTTAATTTTTTGTTACAGGTTCTGTAGTAATTTAAACTGGTGTTTGGGAGTTTTGAGGCATAAGGACTGGGTGTTTTTGTGCAAGAGGGTGGTAAAGGAAGATTTTTTGTGACCAGATAAAGCTACTAGAATATCCAACAATGGCTCAGTTTTATGTCACTGATTCATTAGTTGTCACTGAGATAGTGTATGGACCAAACAAAATCCCAGATTATAATATAAAGCTCCCTAAGACTGAGGTTGAGCTAACTGAAGCCACAGCAGTGTATAAATGAAAAAAACATTTCACTGTCTAGGAACTAGGATTAAACATTGTATAAACCTTTTACAGAAAATGAATGTGCACCATGTTTCTACATGTTCAGTAGGTAGTGGCTGTCTTGCGAGTTTCATTATTTAAGTCGCTCACATCGCTCACAAGTAATCTCGATAATCAGTCCATTTCTCAATCTCTGTAATGAGACCAGCATGTGAGTAGACCCTAATAGTGTTTTACACTGAGTAAAAACAGTAACCTGCTACTAATAAATCTAGTTTGGCCGGCCCAACGGTGCAGCAGTTGGATTTCCGCTTGTAACACCAGCGACTCGGGTTCGGGAACGTGCCTGGGTCACTGGAGGGCCAGCCAGGGGGAGAAGGATTGAGCATCCCAGGGACAGCTCTCCTTCTCCGGGGGGGAGGGTAGGGGACTGGTCAGGCGTCTGCTGGCTCCTAGCGGAGGCTGGGAGTATCACAGGCCACACAGCCCAATACTAACTGGGGGAGGAGCGGATGTCGGCGTATGCCGTAGCGTCCTGCTGCCTCCAACAGAAAGCCAGAAAACTCGCTCACTGGCCCTCCGGATGATGGCTGTCTGTTCCTAAGGGCCTCCAGCACCTTCCCGGTGCCTCCTCTTCCCCAGCAGCATCCCCGGGCCCTAGAAGGATGTGCTGGGGCTATCCTCCCCCCTGCTGCCTTCCCCCTCAGAGGAGAGGGACCCGCCCGGTGACGGGATACACCGGGATATCCCAGGGGTTCAGCTGCGATCTGGGGACTAGAGGAGGGCTGGGCAGGGACAGGAGAGGTCCAGGGGAACTTGTCAAGAGCCTGAAGGAGTGGAGGACCAGCGAGTATGGGGCGGAAAAATAGATAATATGAAAAAAATAAATAAATCTAGTTTGAAATTTCTCCATTACCCTCAAACTGCTTCAGTGTCCTTTCTACATGATGTTCCCATGCACTTCAGTTTGCATTTTACAAATAAATGGATTGTGTTTAAATGTCAACTTTCCCCTGTTGTTTACAGTATATATAGAAAAGCAACTGTGAGCAGCTGTCTCCTATGCTGTCAGGAGCAGCTGATAGTCTGTGACAGACGTCATATATGCTCTGATATAGGAACATTACAGTATTGCAAAGCACAAGAAAATATTTAATTTGGCTGTCATGTCGAACTTAACAAAATGCTGACATGCAAGCTGATGAGGAGTGTCTGCACATAAACCCCGCAGACAGAAAAAAGGAAGATGCCTAGATCTGTCCCTTACTCCCTTCCCTCGGTGTGCACCTGGAAACGAGCCTCAGCTCAGTGTGCATCCTCTGGTCACCAATTTTCAAATAATTAAAAATAAATAAATCTGTTCAGACATGGTCATGAAAGATTGACAGTCACATGTATTGAAAAGAAAAAGACAGTAGCCATTTGAATTTGTAAGAGGGGGACATTTTCTATTAAAATGAATGTGTAGTAACTTAAAACAATGTGCAGGTGGGCCAATTACCCGGGGGGGGGGGGAGTGTTTAGAGGACTGATCCTGTTCTCCTTAAGCATGTAAAGTTTCACAATTACCCCAGCCACAAATCTGTCTGTTCTGTATGGAAACAAGTCCCTTACACTACATCACTGAGTACCCAAAGGATTATCAACGGGGACTAATCTACTTCAACTATGTGAGCTTTCTCCGTATATTTTCATTTGTCAGATTTTACATATCCTCATCTACGAAATGGCCTGTAAAATATTTGGAGGGGAAATGGCAAAAATAAACTAAGGGATATTGCGCATTCAGAACTGGTAGTTCTGCCTTTTGACCAGTTGCTCCAACTTGTGATCCAAAATTGCTGGTTAGGCGGTGAGAGTCATTCATCCCGAACTCTAATAAAATAGGCTCAAGACCAGGTCCTCCCAATTCCGCGTGGGGTACTCCATGAACAGATGTACGCTCCTTTGGTTACAAGATGCTGCTTCATGCAGTACTGGATGTGCATCAATGACTCCATAGGTAGCCTATCAAATCCTTCAATCAACTGGTGATGAAGGGAGCATATGGGTACTAGGTCCGAGCCTTCTTGCAGTGCGCTATGGGTAACAGGCTCAGTCACAAGAATGTTATGTGGGGTTTGATCAGGCTGATCAGTCTAAACAACAAATAACACAGTTCTGAATAAATGCTCAGAACTTGTAGCAAAAGTCACATGAATGCACACTACCTGGATATGAGTCTTTCAAAATGTAAGCAGCAGCTATGAGATGCTGTGCAAATAATCAATTCAGTAGCCGTTTCATTGTTTCAGTTTCAGGAAATGACAGTCCTATACCGAAAGCTCAGCGCTTCTAATAAACTTCAAATGAATGTGCACTGCAGAAATTCCAGTTGCATGCAATAATTTAGAATGGTGCACATAGCTGTAACCTCAGAACCATAAGCAGCACAGACAAAGTCTCTACTGACAAAGCTCAAATAGTTGCAGATTTGGGGAGGGGATAGAAATGAATACCAGGTATATACCTCCCTTCTGCTTGAATTTATTAAGCTATGTGCTGTGTTGCTGCTGGTAATTAAAGAAATTATTTTTTTAAGGGGAGGTGCAGAGATAGGTATAGGGAGGTCAAGGGTCATGCTGCAAAGTACGTGTTTGTGAGTCTCACAATTGCTGCTCGTATTAGACAGTTAATCGATAGGGGGATGCCTCCCGTGTTGCGTGGATTTACAAGGCTACAGATCATAGCTAGGTCTCTTAGAAAACAAGTCAATAAGCACAGATATGAAAGTACCCTAGTCCATTGGCTGAAATAATTGCTATCATTACAATAAGCTCTGCAACTGGCAGTTCAATTGGTTAACAGCTGAGCTAAGGATTCAAGAAAGTGTCATGGGCAGCTGTGAAAGAAGTGCTGATTGATGCAGGAAGATGCTGTATTGCAGTATCTGCACAGATTGACTTTTTTCTGAGGCTTTCAATAGAGAGAGTATAATACTCTCAAATGATAGATAGATAGATAGATAGATAGATAGATAGATAGATAGATAGATAGATAGATAGACAGATATACAGATAGAGTTGAGAGCTAGCTAGATAGATAGATAGATAGATAGATAGATAGATAGATAGATAGATAGATAGATAGAGTTGAGAGATAGATAGATAGATAGAGTTGAGAGATAGATAGATAGATAGAGTTGAGAGATAGATAGATAAATAGATAGAGTTGAGAGACAGATAGATAGATAGATAGATAGAGTTGAGAGATAGTTAGAGTTGAGAGATAGATAGATAGTAAACAGATAGATAGATAGATAGATAGATAGATAGATAGATAGATAGATAGATAGACAGACAGACAGACAGACAGACAGATGGATGAACAGACATATATTGATAGTTAGATGTGGGAGAGACTCAGATGGAGATCAAGATCACCGGCTCCCTGCTGGCACACAAGCTAGCTGCACATGTCATGAAAGTTCCATTGTTCTCCTGCAAAGAACATGGGAGAACACTTCCTCTCACTAAGTTGGGCATGCTAGATTTTGAGGTGCCCAGCTAAGGTATTTTCAGGGCAATTTTCAAACAAACACCAGAATCTAGCTTCACAGGTCTCATTTACCTAGATTTGGGTTTCTTTTTTTAATACATAGGGCCCGATTCTCAAAGCGGGATTACAGCAGCACAAGCTGCGGCAAATGGCAGCATCGCCAAAACCTGATGCACCAGGGATCCTGCGCCCGTTTCTCTAACAAACAGGGTCCCAGCGGTGAAGTCCCTAGCATTGCATCAAACCTGGCTGTGCACCACACAGACAGTGGACCAAGATGGTCAACTGCAAGATGCTGCACTAGACCCTGGTGGTCTAGCAGTCCCCCCCTCCCCAAACCCCGATGCTGTCCGTAGTAAGTAATAAATACCAAGATTCCCCTTCCCAAGTCCTATTGCAATAAACCCAAATTGGCGACTGGCTCTGCCCACCGCTCACCTCCACGGCCGGCTGCCAACTGAGCTCCAGCTGAGCACTGTACTGTATACAGTACACTCTCAGTGATTGAGATGTCATTCACTGAACTCGTACTATATGCAGTACAATGCTCAGTCAGAGCTCAGTTGGCAGCTGGCCGTGGAGGTGAGCAGAGGGCAGAGCCAGTCACCAACTCACTGGTGAGATGGGCACAGCTGGGTGGGGGGGTGCCACTGGACTACCAGGGAAACTGTAAATGGGTTTATTGCAACAGGGATCGGGGAGGAGAATCTTGGTATTTATTACTTACTACTGACAGCATCAGAGTTTGGGGAGGGGGATTGCTTCATTAATCACAAACACGGCTACATCGGGGTTCAGGGAGGGGGCTCTATTTGTTAATAACATACATGGCTACATCAGGGTTTGGGGAGGGGGGTCTAATTATTACTAACAAACATGGCAGCATCAGGGATGTGGGGGACCCTAGACCACTGGCACTGTGCTGAAACTGTCCCGAGGATGATTTCTAAGTTCCCTTAGACCAGCCCTGGCTGGTCTAAGGGTACTTAGAAAACTGTCCATGGGGTGCATTTTGTGAAATGCCATTTTTGGGGATGTGGCAGTTTGCATCTGCCACAGGGCCTTTAGTGCCTTGTCGAGCCCAATTCTGGGGGTAGGGATGGCACAAGTCCTGTTTGGGGTAGGCAGCCTGCATTTGATGCAGGCTGCCTTTGTGAATCACTCCCGGCATATCTTACGGTGCACGGTGTACCTTGCACCATTCTTTTTGGTGCATGCCCCTTGCACCATGCCAGAAGCTTTGTAAATTGGGCCCATACTTTTTATGGATTTTCAGTGTTTTTTAAGCAGCCACCACAATCTTTTTTTTATTTTCTTACAAGTAAATCATGAAAATAAGCAGTCAGGGTGGGTTTTTGTTTACCATTCAAGCTTGACTGTTAGCCAAAAACTCTTTATAACTCTGGAACTGTATAATATTTTTTACAAAACCTGTAAAAGGCACTGGCTTGGTACAGGCTGCTTCTACCCTGAACATTTTATGAAAAAATATCACACCCTCTAGGCTGTGCATGACAGGATAAAAAACATGTCACACAGCTAGTGGAAGAGACACTAAATATTTTAATCATACTCACGTCAGTGCGGTGCACTGGTAGAAGTGTTTAATGTAGAAAGGCTTTCCAGAGGGTGTACATTTATTTTTTTTAACAAAAATCCAAATCACCAGATATGGAGAGATGTGGACCATCAATCCAGGAAGAGAATTTCGGATGTGTCGTAATCGGGAGTGACTTTCTCTGTCTAAGTGGAATGGTGCATAGCAGTTTTGGTGTGCTTCAGTGTGTACTTTTTTTTTCAATAGGATTACTAGTCAATTGTTAGGTGCGATTTGCTGAACATATTAAAAATTAATTTTATGAACTGAGACTGAAATCGTGTCTGCTGTGTGTTTTTTCTTATCTTTTCTTTTTACATTTTCTGTCATGGAGATGTTTCAGCTAGTGCATATACTTAGTTCTGTTACTACCTTGCTCCAGTTACGCGCTCTCTTTCTTGTCAGGTTTTGCAAGTGACAGCCCCCAAAAAAAGCTTGTTTCATTTTTGAAATGAAAAAAAAAATGTAATGTATTAGTCTTTAATGCAGATTTTGTTATTTGAAAACCTGTAAATTACTCTACAAAGTTCTCAGAGTATCAGGAGCATAGTGTCCCCCGTACTGCTCTTCAAAAGATGATTCCCTGTGTTTAGTCATGCTGTGCTCTGAAATGAAACACCAAAAAAAGATAAAGCCTCCTTCTACATTCAGTGTCAGGCAGGCAAAAGGTATACATTTAATCATGAAAAATGCTGTCCCAGAGGCTTGCAAATTAATGAATTGCATATATGTTTCTAAAGCTAGCAACAACAAGCGTACTTCTGCTGTGAGGAGGAGAGGGTAGCAAGGACAGATCGTGATGGGGGAACATGAAATGCAACAGAAAACTTTGATAATATATGAGAACACACTTGAACATATGTTGGGAAAATCATGGAGTTGTCTTTTACTATGATTGCAACATGATGAGCATTTCTACCACGTAGTGTAGGATTAGCACTGCAGTACAGTATATAAATATACAGAATAGTGGATGGGAGACCATCCACAACAAGGCTGTGATTCTATTGAGAGTGGTGATGACATCATAGAGACCTCGAGAGCGAGGTTCAAGGGGTCTCCATGATGTCATCAACTCCCAAGATGGGAAACACTGCCTTAGTTGTGGATGGTCACCCATCCACTATTTTATATAGTATATGGTTCCCATAATTTTTTAAAGCATTCATTTCACAAGGTTTCATACCTTGTGTTTTTGCTGCCCCACTTGGTCCTGGTCCTTGCTACAGAAGCACTCCTTTCTGACCCTGAAAATCCCAGTCCTTGCTGATGTTCTCTCTGTTCCCAACCATGAAGGTAAATTGCAGATTTAAAAAACAAAAAACTGACAAATTGAAAGTTTGAAAACATGGAGCCGACTGTGGTAGTCCATGTACAAACTTTCTTTGAAATGCTCTCAAAGTGGCACTGCCATTGTTGTTTGAATTTTTTGTGAGAAGCGGAGTTTCCACCAATCAGGTGGCAGCTCAAAGCAAAAAGTTGTTGTACTATCAATATGATGTCAGAACATCAGTACAACTTTATTTGACCTTTGAACTGTCCTACAAAAGGATTTTGAAAGCCACCGTTTTCCATTAACAATAATAACCCCTAACCATGTAATATAATTTTATTTATTTATTCATTTATTGAATAGAATCAGAATTACAATTCTTTGAGTCATAGACTCTTTTGCAAAGGCTCCACATCAAGCAAAAGAAAAAAGTACAAAGAAATCATAGAAATAAAGATATACATTCAATAATATGAAATCATAAAAATACACATTCAATAATAGGGAAATAATACAAGGTCATACAGTCCTGGGTTATGCGTAGTTTGTGGGTTACATCAGCTGGGAGCATAAGTAAGGTCCCGGGTCAGCGATTAGACAGGAGTTTTGTAGGATCTTGAGGGACCCAGAGTCGTAGAATCTAGACAGGTGGATTGAGAATGAAGGGGAGACATAGATTAGGCTCCTGGGTATCATAAGTCCCAGGTAAGACTGATGCCATGCACATAGTTTTTTTCTAACCTAATACTATGTCATACTGTACACAGAACTTATGACATAAGTCTGCCTGTGTTTACACCTGGGACTCAGTTCTACTGTACAAGTCAATAAAGAAGCCAAACCTAAGGCATAGCTATCTCTATTGTGTACTGACATTATGAGCTAAGAATGATGTTACTGAACTCTGCATATTATGCACTGCATTTGCATAAAAAAATATTTGTTTTGTGGATTCTGAATCATTACAACTTTTATTTTGGTGAATGTGCTATGTGCGTATGTGGGTGTGGGGGGACATGACAACCAGGTATTGTATCAGGACTGCGCACATATTACAGTATAAACTCATTCCATTGATGAACAAAAAAGGAAGCGATTATGATGTGAAGGTGAACAATATTGTGGAAAGTTAAATATTTTGTGGAAAGTTAGATCAATTTGAAGATGTCTTAGGTATTGCTTTATGGCTAATTTGATCACAAAGTAGTGAGTCAGAAGAGGGAGGACGAGAATCCCAACTTTCCCACCCCCACTCCCAGCAGAACCTGATGACTCTGTAACAGGAGGATGAAAACTGGGTTCCATAACTTCTCTGTGGATCCTGAAGTCCACTGCATGCACAGCACATTGCATGTGAGAAAGTGAGGCATGACAGCAGCCATGATTGCCTGCTGTATTATGACTCCAGCTAGAAGTAACTGCATTATCAGGATGCAATGGAGTGACTGATTGACATGGCAGAATGTCCAAATCTCGGTATTCTACGACTGGAGAGACAGGCTGACCCAGACACTGCTGGCTATATTTAGTATTTAAAGAAATAATTTCCAAGACACATACAAACTGTCTTGTACAATTGAAGGTATCATGATCTTTACTGACCCACAATAACAAAACCAAAAAAAAAGTTGTGTGCAGGACAAAAAAAAAATAAAACCACTAGACAGGTATGGTCATTTTCCAGAATGGGGCAACACAGTAAAATCATTTACTTGTTCACCACAGATTGCCCTATTTGAAAGAGTCACATACACATACTGTCATAACGACGTACATGCATGATTACAGATGGCGTAGTCACACTAATGATATGATGACACACTGCTTTATTCTACAGTTTAGAGGACATGTATATTTGCATTTACCCCCCAACCAGCATGGATCAAAGACATTATGCAGACTTAGATAATGGGGAAAGTAAAACTGGCTTCCTGATTGGCTGAAACAGCCTCCCACCTGGGCCGTTATTTCTTAACAACGGCCCACTAAAGAACAAGTTCCACTTGGCACTGCCCTATGACTAACGCTATCATTGGGCACCCTGAATCGAAACTGCCACCTGCCATTTTCCTCCAGTTCGCCTTAGCCACACTGATTTCTCTACATAGTCTACTTAGCACAGTCCAAAGAAATGTAGAACATTATTAAACTTGTTTTTCTGCTTCTTAATTACTTACATTTCTTTATTGAGCGCGGTCGAGCTCCCTCTCAAAATACTTGTACAGCGACTTCCAGAGTAGTACGGCGCCACATGTCAGCTCAACAAAATAAAGAGATACTGATTTCAAAATACCTATAATCAGGCAATATGAACTAAAATAGAGAGGACTCATCTGTTTGTGTCTCACTGAGGGACAAGCGAGACAGAAATCGAGCCGACAAGCTGAAGAACCAGCTCTCCTGTTGCACTGTGTGGAAAAAGAAAGCAACAGCACAAACTCATGGCACTCATAGAAACACAGCAGCGCCCTCCTGTGGCCATTCCAGTACTGCAGGGATTACTTTACCAGAACACTTAAATTTTTCGTTTTTTTTTATATAATTTTTATATACAAATATTTATTATATAGTTTTCCAAAACATTACATCTATATCCCATTATCTAAGTGTAATAATACCCTCCAGGGTGGGCGTTATGGGATATAACGGACCTTCAGGGGCTCATTACACCCCTGGGCAGTCCGTTTATATCTAGTAATACTCCTCCTATCGAATGATATTACTTATAAGACACCCACACCAAACCGGCAGATCTTCAGACTACCTCATTACACCCCTGGGCAGTCCGTTATATCCCAATAATGCCCTCCCTATCGGGTATTATTACTTACATAGGGCACCCATACCAAACCGACAGATCTTCAGACATACCATAAAAAAATATAGTCTTATGTAGGTCCCCCCCCCCCCGCAAAATGGAAAAAAAAGGGGCTACCACTTGACAGAAACTGACACTGTACAAAAAGCAACAGTACAGTAACAACATTTACTGGTTCTCCTCTGATAAAGCTAGTGTGTCACAGGAGACACACTCAGTCACACACACACACACACACACACACACAACTGAATGAATTTCTGTCATGAATACAGACGGCACTCTCAAACTAACAAGATGCTGTCACACTGCTTTATTTATAACAACTTAGAGATGCAAATCTTTACATTTACTATGAACCTACCAAATCTGACACCTTCCCAGATCAGCAGATCAGTTTTGCCCGACCCCCCCAAGATGTCATTCCTCTTACTGCACCTGTGTGCTCATGCCCCTTATAAATGGGTCCCCTAAGAAGACTGCCAAAACTCAAACAGTCAACAGTGTAACTGAAAACAGATTGCTTCTATACAGAAAGGCAAATAAATATTATTACAATCACGGTACTCTGGATATAATTTTAGAAAAACAGCAACCAATCCACTAGCTCTTTAAGTATAGGACAACCAAACATTGTTTTTGTTTTGCATTTTCTTGGTGTTCTGTATTTCAAAAACTGAACAAGATGCCATCATGAAGCTTTTCTTGTCTTGAGACTGCCAGCCTGACCATGTATGTCAAATTTTGGACCATTTTATTGAACACTCCTAAAGTTATTAAGGTGCAAACATTTGGGCTTAATATAAAACAGTCTACTCAGTCCTAACTATAGGGGTCCTACCATGCCCATATAATATAGGAAATACATATATATTCTTTGCAAAAAAAATTGTTAATGCAAAAGTTGGGAAATGTGGTGTTAGGGTTTCCAACCCTAACACCCCATCCTCACCCTGCATACAGCAAACAGATGTGGGGGGTGTGCTTTGGGGTCGACATCCCTAAAGCTCACCCCATTCTCCTATACTGTACCCTTCTCAGCTTATTTACTTATGGAATGGGGTGAATGGTTATTAAAGTGCAAAATTTTGAGCTTAACATTGAAGTGACCTTTGGACCCTAACTAGAGATGCACGATCGTGCCACTATAATATATACACAAACACATATATTCCTTTTTTTCTCTTGTTTACAGTGAATACAATAGTTGGTTGTAGAAAAAGATCAATGAGGTGGCTGCACACGTGGCACTGACAATGGTGGCCGCCTGAAACAACAGTTTCTGCTTACTGAATTAATATCTTAACCCAACCGCACCTTTCAGTTACATAACTTAGGCTATTTTTATTTTATTCATTAAAATAATATTCTGGAAGGCACCAGTGAAAAAATGAGTGAAATTGGAGCAAGATTAAGCTGTTTTCTCCTATCAAAAACACTTACAGTAACCAATAATCCATGGCACTGCATTACGATGTCGGAGGCTAGGAGATTAGTGGCCAAGCCTTTAAACTCCACTAAGAACAACAGATCAGAAGGGGGACAGTTCAGCAGTAAGTCAGAGATGCAGGAAATAAAAGAAATGTTTAAAAATATTCAGTTAGACATGGCTGAGGTAAAGCAAGCCGTGGGAACCCTGAAAAAAGACATTATAAGCAACTCAAATAGATTGAACATTATAGAAAACAAAGTCATTTCTCTTGGGAATGTCATGGCTTTCATAGAGGGTACTATAGAGCAACAGACAGGGCAAATTCAGTTTCTTTTAAATAAAGTTGATGATTTAGAAAACAGAGGCAGAAGAAACAATATTCGTATTGCGGGCATTGCAGAGGGACTTGAGGGAAATAACATAATTCAGTTTCTTCAGAACATGTTGCCAGCACTATTAAACTATAAGTGGCAGTGGCCATTTGAAACAGAACGGGTGCATAGGTCTCTCAAAACAAAACCACAGCCTGGATGGAGACCCAGCTCTATAATTGTGAACTTTCTGAGATTTTCTGTGAAGGAAGAGATCGTGAAGGTTGCCAGATATCACAAACAACTGTACTGGCAGGGGAAAATAGTTTATTTGTTCCTGGACTTTTCAGCTGCAGTTGTGGAAAAAAGAAAACAGTTCTATGGTGTTAAGAAACAATTACAGAAACAGGGGTGTCTGTATTTTTTCAAGTATCCTGCAGTGCTTGCTGTGACTATACGGGGGGGAGGGGCGCAGGGGCGCCCACAGTTCTATGATCACCTCAATCAGGTTTGGGCACTAATAGGCAAACTAAACAGCAGGCCCTCAAAAAAAACTGTCATCACTAATTCAAACAGAGCAGGCCGCCCTCGTGAAGTGCATGAGAAGAGCAGCACTACTGAGGATTCCATGCCCTCTCTTCCTCGAGCCAGTAGCTTTGCACAGTCGCAAAACAGCTCCCTGACAACAGAAGAAATCTTACAAAGTCTGTACACCTCTTCCTTGCTCCACAATAGCCATAAACCTAAGAAAATCCCCTAAGTCTGCCACCTTTTCCTCTACCTCATGAAGGAGCAAGCCACCTAACAAAACATTCTTCCCTTTCAGACAAGGGCAGGCAGGATTCTAAAATGCAACATGTCCACAGACCACACAGCAGCAAAACTGCAACCTGCTCCAATATTGTCTTCCAATTCTGTTAGCTCCTTACCATGCTACCAAGAAGATCTTAGTAATCCAAAGGCGTTCATGGAAATGGGATCTACATAACACTGGTGTGAACTGCATCTGTTAACCCACAATGCTACTGCAAGCCTAAAAGGAAGCTAGACTGTCCCACTGTTCGGTCCTCACCAAGGGATTTCTGGGACACCAGAGGAAACATCCAGTACATGTGTATTGTCTAAATGTATATGTTGTTCAGGGCATTGCTATGTGGTCTATTTAACTTATTTTTTATGATTTAGGTAGCCTCTTCTTTCTTTAACTTTTATTCCCACCTTTCTTTATTTTTGGTTAGTGCTCAAATTGCATTGATTCACTGAACCCGGAACTGATCCCTCCTCTGTTCAGGCAGCTTATGCTGGGTTAGAATATGTCCAAAGCAAATGCACCAGGCACAACATACATGGGGTAAGTCAATATTTCACAGTGCAACAGCAGCACCATGGGTCTCCAGTTAGCAGGCGCATTGCTCTGTATTAGGGAGGGCTTTTATACCACTCAGGTGGGTAATTTTCATTATTGTGAATTGCTGCCTGTTTAAAAGGGGGACTCAGTGCCATCAATACTGACTGACATGGGGGTAGCTTGGAAAGATAGCTACACCAGGGGTCTGACATAAGTCTATTAAGGTTTTGGGCATGCTCACTACTGTCAGGTACTTGGGCACATTAACTTCTTATAAAAGTGGCACAAGCTGGTGGATTAGGTGTGCTTTAATATATTATGGATGCAAAACTAGCCTACACTTGTTGTGTAAAAAGTAACATTTGCCTGTTATAGTTTGTCATGCACTGTTAATGGTATATGATTTTGTAGCTATCTCTTGGGAATACATGGCATGGATTGACTGTGGGTTCATACATGTCTGGAGAGAGCAACTGTTTCTTTCTTTTCATAAATACTTTCAGTTTGTTTCCCGGAAGGCCAATGATAATCAGATGCATCAATGTACAGATCAAACAATATAGTTTACTTATGACTTATGTCCACTCGATTCAGCTCGCTGGCTAGCACTGTTTGGGTTGCTGTTCTCTTACTGCACAGTAACTGGAACACAAAAGCTGGAGACGTAGGTTCTGAATGTCCTTCACTGTCACTGGACTGTAGAATCGTGAGCTGAAATGGCAGTTTATGCTAGCTAAGCAATCTACCTCATAAACAATTTGAGACATGGACGGTTTGTTATCTGATGATTTGCTAGCGGAATGCATCATTGGAAACATATGCAAAATAAGACCAATACCTCATCTCCTTCTTAATTTGTGAGCCACGTGGTGGCCGCTGTTCTTATGCTCCTGGGACTCAGCACTTTTAAATTAACACATTTTATAACTAATTTGGCAGCCTTCCAGGAGGCTAGCTGCACTGTAGCACACAGAGGTGATAACTGTTAAATCATGTGGCATGAACAGGGCATTATTCCTCAGGTTGCCAAGTGAGCTAAAATACATTTTCTGGATGTTTACAGTGATCTTCTAATTTTATACAGTTGCCCAGATATTCAAAAGTGTTGCACATAGCGCAACAGTGTTGCGCCATGCACAACCCACTGATGCGCCCCGGCACGATATTCAAAAGGGAAAAGTGCGCCGCACAAATCCCAATGCGCCGGGGCGCATCAGTAATGTATGCAGGCACAGGTGGGGGGGTGTGTCCATGCATAACCTGCACAGCCCCATATTCAGCCCAGGATGTGCAGAGTGATGCATGCGCAACCCCTACCTGCACCTGTACAAAGTTAAGCCAAAAAAAAGGAACAAATGATGGCCACCCACAGGTGAGCTGCCATATTGCAGGGCGCAACATGGCAGCTGCCACCTGTGGGCGACTACCCGAGTTCCTGCTGCACCTGGTGGGGCCCCTCATGCCCCCATCATGAGCATCCATTTAAAGACACCCCCTCAATATCCCTGGTGGTCAGTGGACGCCTCTGCTGTCTGGGGCATCTGTAAAACATAGAACAGTCCTCTTACCCTGGTGGTCTGGTGCCCCCTCCCCACCGCCCACTGAGGCCCCACCACCCCACTCCCCTTCCGGTCAACTGGCAGGCGGCATCCCACCCACCTGCCGCCCTGCCGCCCGCCGACTGACAGCTCGGTAGCACTGCATGCCCATTGATTCTGGCGTGAACCAATAGGCGTGCAACACATACTATCTACTCAGTCCAGGTATGTGAATGATTCATTCACATATCTGGACTAATAATCTGATATAAACTGCACACCGATAGCTCACGCTGTGAACCAATGGGCGTGCAGCCCTACTGAGCTGTCGGTCGGGCGGCGGGCGGCAGGCGGCTGGGTCTCCCGCCCGGCTGACGAGGAGGCGGGCGGTGGAGCTCAGTGGGTGGTAGGGAAGGGACACCTGACCATAGGGTAAGAGGACTGCTCTATGTTTTACCGATGCCGCAATCGGCGAGAGTGCAGTCACTGGACCACCAGGGATAATGGTGAGGAGGGGTGATTTAACAGATGCCTGCAATCGGGCAGCAATCGGTCCACTGGACCACCAGGGATATTGGAAGGGGGGGTTTATTATACTGATGCCCGCAATTGGGCACATAGCAGTCCACTGGACCACAAGGGATATTGGGGGGGGTTTCTTTTAGACAACTGCCCGCGATCGGGCTGCAGGTGGCATCGGTCCCTGATGGCTGCTACCTGGCAGGGTGCCAGGCACAAGTCGTAGGGGATCGGTGCACCTGCATGCTAATGGGATGCAAATGGGGCTATAATGACATTCAAATGGCCCCATGTGTGCCTTGCATGAATTATGGCCCCATTTGCATGTCCCCTTTTGAATATCACAGGTGCTGTGCATGGCGCAATGGCACTTGCACTAGCGCATCTCCATGCTCCACTCTGGCCACTTGCACTGGTGCAATGCCACTGCGCCATGCACAGTGGAGGTGGCCAGGGTGCGATATTCAAAGCTGCTGCACCATAGCGCAGCTCCATTCAATATCACCCAGGCCACACCCCTGTGCAACAAAGTTGAGCTGCGCCCAGGCTTGCGCCATAGCCTGGCGCAGTTTGAATATCCAGGCCAGTGAGTCTTACTTATTGAAACATCTGCGTTACTATGAACAAATGCACCCTGCTTATTTACTTTTCACTACAGAGCCACACGTTGGTGGTCAGTATAGTTTCAGGCCCAAGGGGCTGTCAGTGCTTCTCTCATCAGATTTATGCTGATTGCACCTTAAGTGCCTACTATTCTTAATGGGAAGCTCCTTTTCCTTTAGCCTCTGTATCCTATTATTTCATAGTGTGGATTTACATCATTGTACCAGGTACAGCAGTAACGACACAATAAGTTACTCCTATTTCTGCCATGAATTAGCTGAGTCCCTGCTGCAGCCTGTTATCAATCCTTTTCACATTGCACCAATTGAAACTGTTGTTTGCTCTTATTTTAGATAGTTTTGTATCTAGCCAAATTCATATTTAAAATTGAAAGTATAAGCATAATTGTTCACATTGTTAGTTGTTTGCTTGTTCTTGGACACGCCTCAGATGCTAGCCAGAGATTCGGATTACCCGGTTTATTTTGTCTGTAGAATTTAAGCAGGTTAGTCACAGGTTCATTTGGAGAGCCTTTCATTAACTTGAAAATGTCAAGCTCTCAATCAAACATTAAGTTTGTTACTTGGAATACAAAAGGCTGCAACAGTCCTATTAAAAGATCTAAAATATTGTCATATTTACAAAACTTGAAGGTGGATATCTCCTTCATTCAGAAGACACACTTGTCTGCAGACGAGACCGCTAAACTAAAGAGGTCATGGGTGGGTAGTGTATATGGGAGCTCATTTAACACAAAAAGCAAAGGAGTCTGTATTTTGTTTCACAAGAAATTAAATGTTTCAGTGGTTTCAGACATCACAGACCCAAAAGGCAGACACATTATAGTTAACATTAAAATTGAAGGCAGAGAGATATCATTGGTCAGTGTCTATGCACTAAACAATAATCTGACTGAATTCTTTACTACATTAGTAAGTAAAATCTCACAACAAGCACATAAAGAGATAGTGGTGGCAGGGGACATGAACAGTGTGGCAGATCCTAATGTGGATGGCACTTATGAGAATATGACTGCCCCTCTGTTAACTCCAATGCCCCAAAAGTCTTCTGCATAGAATTTGGCCTAATAGATGCCTGAAGAATTATTCACCCCAAAGGGAGGGACTATACCTTCCATTCTAACAGACACCATTCCTTCAGTAGGACAGATTACATTTTACTAAGTCCCTTTTAGTAGACCTAAGAACAAGCAACACTGGAAATATTACCATCTCTGACCACACAGCTGTAACAGTGGATATGATCATTGAACAAAGTGCTCCGTCAGAGAGATGCTGGCGGTCTAACTGTAGTTTACTAAATTATAGAGATTTTCCAGATCGGTTGGGCAAGGAAATTAAAGTATTTTTTGAATTAAATGACAACGCCGAGGTCACCACATTCACCACTTGGGATTCATTCAAAGCATACATCAGGGGGCGTCTAATTGCTTTTTCTTCGTACAAGAAAAAACTCAAGAAGGCTGAATTAACACGGCTAGAAAAAAAAACTAAAGGAAAAGAAGACCTCGATATAAACACTGGGGCGAAAGACAATGACCTACATAGTGAGATTATTAGTGTTAAATATGCCATATACACCATTTACAACCAAAATGCTGAATACACACTGCTTAGGCTGAAGCAAGCTTATTGGGAAGCTGGGGAGGCCCAAGGAAGGCTCCGTGCACATAGGTTAAGAAAGATGACAGAATCCACAAAAATAGCAGCCATCAAGAGCAAGAGTGGTAAACTGTCCTCATAACCGACACCTGTAATGAACTGTCTCCCAAACGTATGTGATATTTAGTTTTCCCATGAATGTATGCACCTGTCAAAGACATCTGTAAATAATCTTCTGTATATTTATTTAGGATATATAGTACTCCATGCATGTATGTACATGACTAACTCATATGTAAATAATATCTGCAATTGTTTGTTCACCTGCATGGAATGTTCCATTCCCCGTGTCGCTCCTGAAAAAGGGACTTGATTGTCTCAGAGGGCTCACCCGGTCATCAAATTTTAAAATAAATAAATTAAATAAATAAACCAAGTTAATATCTGACACTTTCAGAGATTAATACTCCTCACTGTACCAGCCAGAGAAATGCTTTAATCAGGATAAATTTGATACTTGTCTAGCAGACCTCAAAATACTGTCCTTTTCAGGACAAGAGAAGGAGCAGATAAATAAACCCATTTCCGCGGAAGAAATTTTAAAAGCAATTCATTCCCTTCCTATGAGGAAAACTACTGGCCCAGATAGTCTCTCGGCCAATTCTATAAAGCAACCTCACAAAATCTTACCCTAATCTTATACAGGGTCTGTCGCACTGCTTTTGACTCAGGAGCTCTACCACCCACAATGAGGGAAGCTACTATCATGGTTCTACCCAAAAAGGGCAACGATCCCTTGCTATGTAAAAACTATAGGCCAGTCTTCTTAATAAATGTGGATTGTAAAATCCTGGCAAAAATTCTGGCTAATCAGCTAAACAGAATCCTTCATCATTTGGTACACACAGATCAAGTAGGCTTTATAATCAAAGGAGCTCTGGCCTATTTCATAAAATTACCCATATTATCCACATGACCAAGCACAGTAATTTGCATGCTGCTTTGCTATCATTGGACGCTAATATGGCCTTCCACAGAGTGGAATGGGACTACTTAACAAAAATTCTGAACAGATATAATTTGGGTGAATTTTTCTGTAAGGGGGTACAGGTCTTTTATACCAAGGTATCTGCAAAGGTAAAAATAAATGGATTATTTCCCCCTACTTTACCTATATTTCGAGGTACAAGGCCAAGATGTCCTTTATCTCTTCTATTATTTGTATTGGCACTGGAACCCCTCCTGCACAAGATCAGGACCTCAGCATCCATAGATGGTACTGTGGTAGGCAAGCAGCAAAAAGTATCTGCTTACACAGATGACGTACTGCTTTCAATTACTAACCCCCAAAACACTGTCCCATCACTACTTAATCTAATACAGGAATTCTCATGTTTCTCTGACCTTAGAATTAATTTTGATAAATCTGAAGTCCTATTATTATCTAAAGATATTGATAATTCATTCTTTACCCAGCACAATATAAATATTCTATCAGAAGGTATTCGGTTCTTAGGTGTCAGTCTATTTTCAAATATTTCACAAAAATGTCATCCACAATTTTTAAACCCTATTAGATAAATTGGAACTGGATCTAGCAAGGTGGAGCAAGATGTTTCTTTCCCTATGGGGGAAAAATTCAGACTTTCAATATGATGCTCGCCCCCAAAGTCTACTGCCTCATGCAGCATCTTCCTGTTCACATACCCTCCTATTTCTTTAAAAAAATACAGATCTTGGTTAGGAAATTCTTATGAGATGGTAAGACCCTAAGAATCTCCATAAATAAAGCTCCAGCAGCCTATGGACAAGGGTGGGTTTGGCCTACCAAACTTCAAGACCAGACATAATGCTTTCATTGCTGCCCAATGTATTAAATCTCTCTAGTTAAAAGATAAACAATGGCCCACCGGTGCAGTGGTTGGATTTCTGCTTGCGAAGCTGATGACCCGGGTTCAGGATCAGACCCAGGTGTCGGAGGGCCGGCCAGGGGGAGAGGGCTTGAGCGTCCCCCAATGGCTCACCATCTCCTGGGGGGGAGGGAGTTTTGTGGCCCAGTGTTTGCAGACCTCTGACGGAGGCAGGAGGCATGGTAGCACGTCAGGTCTAGCTGTATAGGGAGCGCAACGGGCTTCCACTCTTGCCTTGACATCCCAAATGTCATGTTGCCCAAAAAGAAAAATAGGAAAATGGCTCCCTGGCCAGCCGGATGATGATTACCAGCCCCCCCACTGCCACAAAGCCTCTGACCACCCAGACCACCCCAGCAGCACCCAAGTCAAGTGAGTAGTGCTGTGCAGCCCCACTGGCACCTTCCCCTTTGGAGGGGGGACCCATCCAACAAAGGGATATGTCAGGTTACCCAAGGGGCTGTAATGTAGGGTGGTGGTTGGCGGTGGGGACAGAGTGCCGGCGAGGGTGCTAGGTGACCTGAAGGAGTGGCCAGTCAGGGAGTGTGGGAGGCAAAAAAAAAAAAGATAAACAAGAGATCCCTGGCTGGGTAGGGCTAGAAAGAGCTCTGTAAAAGGGGCATCACCCAAGGGCAGTTCTATTCCCAGACACCACTAGATCATTTAATGCAAGTCCAGTTATATGCCATGTAAATAAATCTTGGAAAGAAGTAGCTTCGGCCTTAGAATAGGATCCCAATGCTTCACCACACTGTCTGCTATGGGGAAATTGAATACTTTGTTACAAGGATAAAAGCCTTGATTGGCCCGTGTGGAAATCCAGAGGTATTCACTTTTTGGCTGACATCATAGAGCCAGAAGCAGCCCCCTTGATGTCTTTCACTCAGGTCTCTCAGGAATTTCTATTACCAAGAACTGCATTTCACAATTCTCTCCAGATCAGAGAAGTGCTTAGAGTTACAGTAAATGAAAATGTCAATTTCCAGGCAACACATGTTTTAGACCAAATTTGTACTTCTAATCATGGCCATAAGCACCTATATAAACTGATTAACTATGCCAAATCCAATCCCATGGCTCCTCTGTTAAACAGTTGGCAACATGAACCATAAGTCTCAATCACACAAGAAGAATGGAACCAGATTTGACCTATAACTCTAAAAGCATGTAGAGAAGCCAAAGGCAGACTGACACAATATAAAGTGGTGCACCGATGGTACTATACCTCTTGTAAACATGTAGCCCTGGGCCTCTATAAAAGTGATTTGTGCTGGAGATGTCTCACTGATAAAGGCTCACTTTCCCACATTCTATGGTGTTGCTTGATCTTAATCCCTTTCTGTTATGGGGTTAAAGAAACATTGCCCTTTCATCCAAACTGGTAGTTTTGGGAATCTGCTGCAACATTCCACAATGTTCCAAAACCCAGAAACTTTGGTCACACATGGCCTTGATTATAGCCAAAAATGTAGTCTGGAAGAGCGCAGCTGCTCCTAGCACAAGGGAATGGTTATAAGACCTCTCTATAAGGGCAAGCTATGAAAGAGTACCGTTTCTTAATATTAACAAACTTGATAAATTTTGTGACATTTAGGAACCTTTCTTAAAAACCTTAAAATAATAAGTATGTACAGTAGTTTAGCTTTCAGGATGTTTACAGCTATGTTAGTGTTGTTAACTCTCATCCTGCATTAGACGTTGCATTAGAAGGCATACTAGGTGGACTAATAGAGTGCTGCAAGTGCATCTTTGGAGAATAGTTCTCATGTTACTTATGCTATCAGGCAACATTCACCCTAATCCAGGTCCTAATGGGACAACCCCAAATAATGAGCAACCCAAGCAAGGGTCCATTAGGCTTGCCACATTCAGTGTCTGTAGTCTTTTACACAAAATGGATCTCCTTAAAGTATGGGTGTCAATGCATGACCCGGACATATTAGCAATCTTGGAAACCTGGCTATCGCCTAAAATTCCAGACTCAGCAGTCGCCCTGCCAGATTATACAATTTTCAGGCTTGATAGAACTGCAAAGGAGGGGGCAGTTGCACAATCTACTTAAAAACTCCATCAGAGAGCTAGCTCTACCACCAATGGACCTCGGTGGACCTGCCCAGATATTAGTCATAAAAGTACTCCTGGGTGTACACAACAAAACCCTTACCATTCTCTCGGTCTACATATTACCCAAGGACCCATCTCCTGACCTTCACAGTATCTTGGATTATCTACGGGCCCAAAAACAGCTTTCTGAGATGATTATAATGGGTGACTTCAACATAAATTGGCAATCTCCAGCAAATGGGGCTATAAAGGACTCCTTAGCATCGCTGCACTTCTCCCAACTTGTCAACTTGCCAAATATAATAAACTACAAAACAAGGACCAGCACCACTATTGACTGGATTTTATTTAACCACCCAAACCGCATCTCCAATGTTATAGTCCACCCCAGACTCTATCAGTGACCACTCCCCTATCACATGTAGCTGGTCAAATAAGTTCCCCACCCCTAAACCCATTATAATCTACAACCGAATGCTAAAGCATGATCACCTAGCTCTCCTTAAGCACCAACTCCGATCACAAGACTGGACCTTTCTTGACTCTGCAGATGATATTAATGTGGTCCTGGAACACTTTCTCAGCATTTTCAACCTGGCCTGCAATACCCACCCACCACTAAGAAAAATGAAGGTCCGTGGAACGGTCAACTCCTTGATCACGCCGGATCTAGTAAACAGTATGAAACAATGGGACCATCTTTAGCAGCTAGCCAAAGCCTCTGGGAAGCAATGTGATCTACAGGTGTACAAAGCAGCTAGGAATGCCTGCACGAGGGCAATACAGCAAACTAAAAGAAAGCATCACAGAGAATTGCTATCTAAATTTTGGTCGAGTACGAAAGACATAACCGGCAAAGTAGAAAAGATCTCTCCAACAGTGTTAAACCATAATGGCAATACCATCACTGACCCGGTCACTATTGCCAATACTTTAAACACAGCCTTCACCAATCTATCCAATGTCCTTCCTAAAGACTTCTTTGATGATGCTCCTACTATGTCAGCTGGGACCACTGAAAACAAAAGCCCTGACCATCCACCACTATACTTCAAACGGGTCTCCACAGCCCTGGTCAGAAAATTCCTAACTAAAGTCTTGGGGAAATTTAAACACAGTGGGGACTCCCTCAACCTCAAACTCATCTCACTCACCCTAGAAGAAGTTCTCCTGCCTATTACCAATATATTTAATCTATCCCTCTCTCTATCACAGTTCCCTGCCATCTGGAAGACCGCACTGGTCACCCCAGTGCATAAAGCTGGTGATTGTACTCAACCTTCTATCTACAGACCAATATCAATCCTCCCCACTATATCAAAAGTACTGGAACATATAGTAGCAAACCAACTTGTTGACTACCTAGAAAAGTACTCCCTTTAATGCCCTCAACAGCATGGTTTCAGAAAAAATCACAGCACGACCACAGTCCTGCTAGAATTTACTAGCTTCATACAAAAATCTTTCGACAAAATCAACCTCGTCGGAGTGGCCTTCATTGACCTAACAAAGGCCTTCGATACCGTTAATCATCGACTCCTCCTTGATCAACTCACGAAAATTGATCTCTCACCTGACACTCAAAAGTGGTTTGGGAGCTACCTGTCAGATAGCTCTCAACGGGTAAAGATAGCAAGCAGAGTATCAGAACATCCAGTCAGGTGTACCACAAGGATCTATTTTAGGCCCTCTTCTGTTTAGCATCTTCCTAAACAACTTGCCAAATGCATGTCAACAAAGGACACTCCTATATGCTGATGATGCCATCATCTTTACAAACCACCCTGATCCCTCTGCTCTGGAACACAACCTCTAACTTGGCTTTCTTGAAATTAAAAAATGGTTCTAATCACACAAACTTGTACTCGACTATACAAAAACTAAACTCTTGCTGCTCTCAGCCTCCTGTCATAAGCATAAAGAGCATGCCCTGACAGTCAAAAATAACCTTGGAGTCCCTCTTGAACAAGTACAACAGTTCAAACACCTTGGGGTTACCTTGGACAATCACCTCTCTTACGTACCACATATTGAGATTGTTGCCAAAACAGTGAATGCAAAATTAGGTCTGTTATTTAGGCATCGAAGAAGTCTGACCCATGAAGCACTTAAACTTGCTATCAACAGCTCGGTTCTATCCATTATCGATTACAGTTTGGTTATTTACGGCGCTGCCTCTGTCACATCTCTAAAGAGGCTAAACACAACACTGAACAAAGCCTGTAGACTACTCACTAGTGCTGAGCCCCACACCCATACCTGTGATCTCTATGCGCAAACAGGTTGGCTCAATCTACACGGTAGAATCAAGTACCATGCATGTATACTCACAAAAAAGGTGCTACAATGAACCCTGCCAACTGGCCTCTCCAGTCTTCTACCCAGATCCCTAAAGGCTCGCCATACTTGGACCTCTGACTCAGACCTCTTATTCATACCAAGGTTCAGAACCACCCAATGCCAATGATCCTTCCTTTACAGAGCCCCAGTGTAGCTGAATTGTCTGGGCCGTGATCTTACTGATACATCTCATCCTATTCAGTTCAAACGTCTCCTTCACCAGTATATTATGAATGAAAACACTTGTGATAGCCCCACATAATCGTATTACCTGCCCTGAGAATGTCTGGTTCGATGACAAGGTCTCTGGCTGCCTCTTTGCCTCCTCCCCCTTACCCTGCCAGCACCTCCCCTTCCTTATAGCATTGCCTTCTCCTTAGCCACCACTTAAACTGCATTGGTTGGCTACTGACTTCCCCCTTCCCCACTGTCCTCTCCCCACCCTCTCCCTGCCTCCACTACCTCCATCCCACCATCCTCTCCCTCCCTGTACACCCTTTCTCCTTTCCCTCCCACCCCCACTTTTTTCCTTGTTTCCTTTTAACCTCTATTCTCACTTGACAATGCCACCTGGCAGCAACTTTTCCCTTCTCTGTAACTACTTGTCCTCCTCCCTACACTGTGACTATGAACAACTTTGTATTAATGACTTATTATTGTACATTGTAAAGTGTTTTTCCCCTTGTCTTTGTATTACCCCTCCCACAATGTCATGGAACCTTTGTAAATGAGTTGTTCTGTGCTCAAAGGCATTGTAATCTGAGACCGAGAATGAGTAAATAAATAAAATAAATCCTTTGTTTATATTTTCTACTCGATTTAACTAAATTAGTCGAGGATAGTTCCAAATCTCCCAAAGTTTCCCATCGCCCCAAAATCTAACTGATTAACTTATTTAGATATGATGCAAACTAAATTATATGATATTCCTTAGAGATATGATTATTTTACCATGTTAATTGTTTATTGGATATCTTGATGTATGTATGTATACTTGAAAAATCTTGGATTACAAAAAAAAAAGATTAATGAGGAGAACAAAGAGGAAGGTTGAGAGGTAAAGCAGTACTAGTAGTGAACTGACTAATAATGCTAGCCATGAAGTGTGCAGTCATTTCTCACTTTCACAGTGGGGTGTTACTGATAACACCTCTAACATAGAAACATAGAATGTGATGGCAGATAAGGACCACCTGGCCCACCTAGTATTCCCATTTCCCTACCTACCTAAACAGCAGCTCCAAAGTGATCTGCAGCTTACCTTCTTCCTACCACTAGGGTTGCCTTCTGTCTATCCCATGCATTCTTGTATTCACCTATTTTTTTCCCTACAACCTCTGCAGAGAGGCAATTCCATGCATCCACCACCCTTTCTGTGAAAAAATACTTCCTCATACTATCCCTGAATCTCCCCCCCAGCCTTATACTGTTACCCCTTGTTCTTGCACATTTCTTTTTTGAAAGATTCTACCCTCCTGTACCTTGTTTATCTCCTTGAGGTATTTGAATGTCTCTATAATATCCCCCTTCTCTCTTCTTTCCTCCAGAGTATACATATTGAGGTCTTTCAGTCTTTCCTCATATGGTTTATGGTGCATTCCCATCACCATTTTCATTGCCTTTCTCTGGACCGCCTCCATTCGGTCCCTGTCCTGCTGGAGATGTGGCCTCCAGAACTGAACACAGTATTCCAGATGTGGCCTGACCAACTGTTTGTACAGTGGCTTCACTACCTCCTGTTTTCCACTGGTAATGCCTCTCTCTATGCACCCCAGCATCCCTCCGGCCCTCCCCACTGCTGTTTCACACTGCTTGGCTACCTTTAGATCATCCGTTATTATTACCGCCATGTCCCTTTCCAGTAGTGTTGTCGTTTGTATCTCCTCCCCCATTATGTATTCCTCTCCAGGATTCCTGTGACCCAAGTGCATAACTTTGCACTTCTTTGCGTTGAATTTCAACTGCCACACTCTTGATCACTCCTCCAACTTTCCTATGTCTCTTTTAATTCTTTCTACCCCATCTGGAGTGTCCACCCTACTGCAGATTTTGATGTCCTCTGCAAAGAAGCTTCCCTACTCTTCTAGCCCCTCTGCAATGTCGCTAACAAAGACATTGAAGAGGACAGGCCCTAGCACTGAGTCTTGTGGCCCCCCAATGGTTACCCCCCCTTTCCAGGAATTTAACTCCATTTACCATCATCCTCTGTGTCCTGTTGCTCAGCCAATGTCTAACCCAATTTTCCACCTTTTGTCCCACTCCCATACTGCCCAACTTATTTACTAATCTCCTGTGTGGGACAGTGTCAAATGCCTTGCTAAAATCTAGATAGGCCATGTCTACTGCCCTCCCTGATCAACCACCCTGGTTACCCAGTCAAAGAAATCTATTAGATTTATTTGACAAGGTCTACCAGCTGTGAATCCATGCTGCCTTGGGTCTTGTGCCCTGCAGGCTTTGAGATATGCCACAATCCTTTCCTTCAGCATGGATTCCATTATTTTCCCTGCCACTGAGGTCAAACTGACAGGCCTGTGATTCCCAACTTCCACCTTTCTCCCACTCTTGTGTAGTGGTACCACATTTGCCATCCTACAGTTCTTTGGTACCACTCCTTTCTCCAGTAATTTGTTAAATAGGGCAGTTAGTGATGCCCCAGTACCTCTCTGAGCTCTTTCAATATTCTGGGATGCATCCCATCCAGCCACATTGCCTTGTCCACTTTCAGTTGTGAGAGTTCTTTAGGACTCTCTCCTCCGTGAATGGACTGGTGTCCACCTTTCCTCCATGTGCATTTTAACCCCTATTTTTGGTCCCTCCCCTTCCCCTTCTTTTGTAAATACTAAGCAGAAGTATTCGTTTAGAATTTCTGCTCTTACTAGACCCCCTCCATGCACTCACCCCCCCATACACACTTTTTTTTTGTACTTATATTTTATTAAGCTACGTAATGACCAATGACATAATATAACCATCAGGCAGGTTAACAGTACATAATCCACTCGCTTATCAAGCAAGCTACACGTTTTTACAGTAACTAAAGTTTAAGCACCCCTGTAGATGTTACCTTACGTAAGGGATTTAACATTTTTCATACATAGTAGATTGCAAGAGATATAGTAAAACAATCAAAACTGACCGGTTCAACAGATGGTAGTCCAAATAAGAGTCCCATAGTAGCCCTTGCAGCCATGAGCCAGGATATCAGAAATATCCAAACAAAAATTGTGCACCCTCTCAAAGGGTTAACATCCCACCTCCTTAACATCGGGATAAGCTATCGTGCATAACCCTCCAGCACAGATAAAAACAACGCACAGTTTATTTTTCCAATACAGAACAGTTTTAAGCTGCTAATAAACATTAAACAGAAAAACTGTATGAGGACAGATTTAGTGAACAAAGGCTTCTGAAGGAACATTTTCCCCTTTAGGCTTAACCCAGTTGTATGAGATAACAAAACAGAGTTACCTCCTACCATAAATGTGTAGAGGGAAAGGAGCTCGAGGGGTAGGGAAAGGAAACTGGAAGGGGGGGAAGTGAGGAGACAAACATAACGCACCACAATGCGCCATCTTTTTAAAGAAACCTCACAGTACCTATAAGCCCCAAATACAGTTGTCTTCCCACAACAAAATATTCAAAAAGGCACCTATTATCAAGGTGCCTGCCACTCCCCCCTACTAAAAGAGAAGGGAAACTAATAAATGTCCTTCATTCAGTCCTGTCACTCTCCGAGTCACCTACAGTTTTCAGTGCCCCGATCATTAATTAATCAGTTCAGGTGTCTTGTTCACCCTCTGAATCAGAAGCATCCCCTCAGGCTGTGAATTGCTTCTCAATTTTCTCCAATAATTTAGCCACTTCTGCCACCTCCAAAAATTGGTATGCCTTTCCTCCATAATTAATTCGTAGACTTGCAGGCATTAAAAATATATGGTACATCTCCAGATTGCGGAGACGCGTCTGGCCCCCGACAAAACGTTTCCTCCGCATCCTTGTGGCATAACTTAAATCCAGGAATAGATGTACTCTTATGTCATGCCAGATTAGAGGGCACAGATTCTTTGCTTTCTGGAGTATTAGGTCCTGTTCTGCCCACGTTTGGAGCTCCAATATAAGTGTACGAGGGGCATAATCTCCTGTGGCAGTCCTGGGCCTTCCACCACATGGCATAATGTGATAGACCTTTAGAACAGTAAAAACCTCCTCCAACTGAAGCAAATCCTGAATCCATTCTTTTTGCCAGCTCATGGGGTTCTCGCCCTGAGTCTCCTCTGGCAATCTCAGCACCCGAATATGTACAGGGCAGACAGCATTTTCTACATTTTCCAGGCACCGCTGAAGCAGAGTATTTTCTTTAGTGAGGTCACATGCCATGGCAAGAGCTCTATCGGCTGTTTTAGTCACTCCCTTTGATTCCTCTGTCAGCACTTCTACCTTGGTGTGTACCTGTTTCAACTCCATTTGAAAGTCCTCTAATTTGCAATCCAAGCCTTGAATGGCTCACAACAAGGTAGCATTGGATGGCTGAGATCCTTCTTGATCGCCCAGTCTGATCTGGCCATCTTTGCTGCTGCCCATCTTTGAGTTTTTTGGATGGGTTCCCGACACATTAGCACCCACCTTGTTGCCTTGGACCATTTTAACTGTCCGTTTATCCGTAAAGAGATGTTTTTAGTCTCAAACTGTAGCTGAGAAGGTATTCTTTCAACAAATGCCAAGAAACAACGGACACTAGGGGCACTAAACAGGATGGCAGCTTGGATCACAGCTCTACAACCCAAAGGGATATATCTGTTATAATCCTTTCTTTTCTGACCAAGTTCTACCTCTTCAAACTACAGAAGTTACAGGAGTACTGTACAAGGAATCTGAAAATCGCTTTATTATTGCAGAAAACTTCAATTGTAGTGGGAAAAAAATATCTTCCAGTGGAGCAGCCTATCTTGAAGGGCAGGCCTACAGCATGGCTGAACTGCATTTATCATAATCCTGGGAAAAGCCCTCAGTGGAAACGATGTTTGGCCAACTCATGGCACAGATGTCGCAGGTCACCTTGGTGACAAACCGCAATACCCAGGTAGTCCAAAACCTGGAGGCTAGGACGCTACATCCTGAGCAGAAAATCTCAGTGATGAAGAGTCAGATACCAGACCTGTCGGCAACACTAAGGGAGCAACAGTACACTATACAAATGATGCGTAGCAAGACAGATGACCTTGAAAACTGAGGTCAGGGTAATAACCTTAGATTCTTGGGAATCCCTGAGCTCGTGGAGGGGAAAGACACTGAAGGGTTTCTGCAATTAGCAATATCAGAAATGTTGCAGCTAGATCCATCAAGACCCTTTCAGGTGGAATGCGCACACCGCGCGCACTGGCCCCCATGCCCAAAGCCCAGGACAGGCCACAGCCTATTATCCCTAGATTTATAGATTACAGAGAAAAAGAGAATGTCCTGAGCAGAGCCCAGGAAAAGCAGCAGGTAACGTGGAGATCAAACAAAATCCTTATTTTTCAGGACTTTTCTAAAGAGCTGTCTGATAGACGCAGAGCCTACATCGAGGCAAGGCACACAATGCACAAACTTGGACTGCCGTTCTCCTTGTGATACCTGGCCACAATGTGGGTAGTCCACAATGGGGTTCTGTTTTTTTTTTTTACTCTCCTGACTCCCTCACAAAATTTCTACACCGCAACTGGCCGAGAGAATCTGAAGTAAATATCCTGAAGCCCCCACCAGCAAAAGTTAGTGCAGAAGGGCTGGACCGTAGCTCTCCTCCTTAGGTTAACCAGTCCGGGGTCTGGCAGGATATTAGGGACCAGGCTTGGGAGCTGCCCCAGAGGGCGAACCAAAAAAGGCACTCTTCTAAAAAGCATGGACGCAAAGAAAACCCCTTGGAGCAAGAGAAGGCAGACATATCAGGAGCCATACATATGGACACAACAAATCCTGACTCCCTACAGGGATTTCACATCGCCAACAGGTATAAATCCCTGTGACCTAGATCTCTGGATCCACAGCCAGACATCATTGATGCTCCCGTGTTTGGCAGGCCTTCTCCTCCACTGAAATCAAGTCACCAGACCCTTTCAACTTCCCCTCACCAGTCAGAGGATGGAGCCATGACTAACAGAGCACAGCACCCACCAAAGGTCTCCGGGGAGGCCTCTCCCATTGTCAGTGATCCAGTCCCCTTCATGGACTGACCAGAGCAGATTCAAACTCCCAGACTGAAGAATGGCGAGACCTCAGCAGCGTGGTCAGATAAGTAGCGCTTTTGTTTAATTCTTGGTTCTTTTGCTAAACCTTGGGGAAAACCAGGTCTGGGGTAAGGCAGGGGTAGCTTTCTTGGCAACCGTGGAGAGAGACTCCAGCCACTGTTCCTTTGCCACATCTGCATTGCTTGAGTTTGTTGACTGCTGGAACTCCCCCAACCCGGGCCTGGCCCTCGATCTGTGCCACTACCTTGCTGCTGAAATGCCCTGTTCCCATACCGGGAAGGATCCGCATGGGCCGACAAACATGCTCTGACTCGCAAGGGCTAGTAGGAAGCCCTCATTTAACTTGATGACACAGAGGAGTATCAATCGCCTCCACAATCTCTGGCGGATATTCTGAAGGGCTCAGTTCCTCTCACTGGTGGGAAGGGGTGAGGGAGGAGAGCATCCTGGTGTAGGGTTGTCTCAAATGTACTGTTCCAATTGGTGTTATTGTTCAGTCTGTTGGGTATTAATGTTTAGGCCTAATAAGTTCACTAATGGCCTGCTGTTTTTTTTTTTTTTACATAGAAGGCTCAGGCCCCTTCAGGGTGGGCAGCTGGGTTCCGGACCCAGTTTTTGCTTGGGGGCTGGTCGAGCCATGACCTGTATTCCTGAATCAAGGCTGAAGTACCTGATCCCTGATGCAGAGGACCCCCCCCCCCAGAGGGATCAGATCACATATGTTCCCAGGTATAGTGGACTAATCCCTCCCCCACTTACTTGTTTCATAATAGTCCCCTGTAATGAGAGCATTGCTGGTTCCCCTCAGAGGCCATTTCACGCCCAGTTATACTAGAGGAGGCTGCTACCTCAACCCCTCTCCCCCCATCCTTCCACTCCATCATCAGCAATGCATAGCCCTACCATTAGCACTCCAATACTCATGCAAAAATGACTGGTGCAGTGTCAACACCCCTCTGCGGCTACAAGGAGCTGACCAGATTAATACTATGACCATGTTGGTGATGGTACCCTGTTGGGAAGTCTTCCTCCCCCAAACTCCCCCTAACACACACGGGGTTCAACCCCACAGGATAGCATCCTGGGAAAAGAGGCTGGCCTACAGCAGGGCTCTGCGGCGATGGGAAGCCTCTATTTCCCCAATACGCACAGAAGGTTGTGCACCCTGTATATAGTTGTTTTACACGGATATGTTATTGATTGTTTTCAATGCAAGAGACACACACAGGGTTACTGCTAGATGTTAGACTGAGGTCAGTTGCTACTGTCAGGGAATGCCTGGCTTATTCACTCTCTCCATACCTGGTGCTGAATTACAGGGACCTGGGTGGACCGACCTTGCTCCCAGCCTGCTGGTTTACTATGATACATTTCCTGGAAAGATACTTGCTCCCTCTCACCAATAGGTGGTATAACATGTTTGACGTGGGGGTTTAATCCCCCCAACAAAAGGAAACAGGTTTTGCAGCACCTTAAAAGGCTGGGAGCGAAGGTCGCGTTGCTGCAGGAGACCAAACTCACAGGAGGGGACCATGATAGACTAAAATAGGATTGGGTGGGTCAAGTCATACATGCCTCGGCACCTTCCAGAAAGAGAGGTGTAGCTATACTGCTTCACAAGCAGCTTCATTGGACACTGATGCATAAGGTGAGTGACCCTGGGGGCAGATCGGTGGCTGTACTCATGGACACAGGGGAGGAACCTTTACTCCTTGGTAACGTGTATGCCCCGAATGAAGACTCACCCTTCTTCTTCCATGAGCTGGCCCAAGTGCTGGGCTCCTTGGCCCGTGCTGATACCCCTATAATATTAGGGGGGCATTTTAATCTCACACTGGACCCGCTACTTGATAGATCCCCTCTGACGCAGAGCCCCACTCCAGGGCATCACTGGCATTGAGCCAGCTATAACAAGATATGGGCCTTAGAGATATCTGGAGGGTATTTCACCCATCCCAATGAGACTACACCTTTCATTCCCCAGTGCTCAGTTCCCTTAGTTGGATAGATCTCTGGCTCACCTCTCCAGCAGTCACCAGGAACACCACTGACACCTTTATTCATCCATTGGTCATCTCGGACCATGCCCCTGTGCATCTCTCCTTCACCTGGGACCCCCCTCCCCCTACCTCTCCGTCCTGGAGGCTGGATCCATTGCTGCTTCGTGATCCAGACTCCCCCCTAGCTTCAAAGGGAAGCCTCTGAATTTTTTCGGAATAACCACATAGCAGATACTTCAGCAGGCAATACCTGAGAAGCATTTAAAGTTACTCTGAGGGGGGCGATAATGGGATTTGCAAGCAGGCACCACAAGAGGAGGGAATAGCACCTTAAGGGGCTTGAAAAACAGCTCAAAAAAGTGGAAGCTACCTTTAAAGTCCTCCACGTCCCTTCCTTCAGGTAGGAGGCAGGACACCAAGTGGCATCCCTGAAGATGCAAGTGAACAAACTTTTATCTAGGAGAGCAGAGATTTCTGTTATTAGGCTAAAGCACAAATATTGGGAAGGGGAGAGAAGAGGGTTAAGATCCTTGCCTACCGCCTCAAAAAGCAGCAAGCCGAAAGGCACATCGCTGCCTTAGTGGATGCAGGGGGTAAGACCCACACTTCGACAGAAGGAATCAACAGCATAATGATGGACTTCTATTCCATGCTATATAAATCATCCAGAGCACTTGACCCCAAGGGTGTCCTCCCATTTCTATAATCCTTACGCTTTCCTAAAATCTTGGAGGATCAGGCCTTGGCCTTAGATGCCCCAATCTCACCTCAGGAGGTGGCAGAGACTATATTATCTCTTAAAAAGGGAAAGGCTCCTGGAGGGGACGAGTTCCCCATCGAAATATGGCAGTGTTTGCAGGCCACAATCTCCCCGATACTACAAGAAGTGTTCACCGAAGCACTACGAGAAGGGGATCTCCCCTCCTCCCTCAGGGAGGCGACCATCACTATCCTGCCTAAAAAGGGTAAAGACCCTCCAAAAGCATCCAGCTACTAGCTCATATCCCTTTTGAATGCGGACAGTAAGGTGCTAGTCAAATTGTTAGCTAACAGACTAAACCCACTCCTCCCCAGTTTGATCCACCCATCCCAGGTAGGCTTTAAGGGACGATTTAGTGCGGACCATATTAGATCACTTGTAAACTTGATCCATAAGGCTAAAATATTGGTATCCCCTTCTGCAGCAATAGCAATAGATTTTGAAAAGGCCATTGACTCCCTGGAGTGGGACTATGTCCAACAAGTGCTCGGTACCATGGGGTTGGAGGCGGGCTTCCGGGCCTGGATAGGGGCCATATACTCATCTCCCACAGCTAGGGTACTCACCAACTTGATACTGTCTGCCCCCTTTATAATGGGTTGGGGCACACATCAGGGATGCCCTCTTGCTCCTCAACTCTTTGTCCTGGCAGTGGAATCCCTGGCTGTGGCTATTAGACAGAATCCATTAATTTCCGGGATACAAGTGGGAGAAAGGGAGTACCCTACTCTCATGTATGCTGATGACCTGTTGCTTCCTATAGCAGATATTGCCACCTTCCTTCCTCCATTATTGAGCACCCTGTCAGAATTTAACACATTGTCAGGGCTCAAGATTAATCAGTCCCAAGACAGAGGTCCTCCCTTTGAACTCTAACTGTACATCCCACATGGTTACCCATGGTCTCCGTTGGACTCCGGATAGACTCACGTACTTGGGCATCAATATCACTCCTAATTTGCATAAACTCTGGGATATGAATATGAAGCCACTTTTGGCGTCCATTCATACAGAGCTGAATAGATGGAGACCTCTCCGATTCATGCTTGTAGGTAAAATTTCGACAATTAAAATGGTCACCCCACCTAAAATTATGTACCTCCGAGTTCCTTTGAAAATCCCTCAATACTGGTTTGCTATGCTGGATTCCCTGCTGGGTTCCTTCATATTGGAGGGCAAGAAGCCTAGGTACAGCAGAAATAAGCTGAGAAGCGCACTGGACAGATGGAGGCTGGGGCCTTCCATGGCTCGAAGGGTATAAATGGGCTTTTCAGACGGCTCAGACACTAAAATGGTTCACATCCCCAGAGCAAAACTCCCCTCAGTGGCAAGGTATGGAGAGAGAGGTCTGTGAGCAGGCACATTTATGTCTGTTGTTGTTTAATCACCCCCCCCAAGGGCATTTAGTCTCACCCTACGATAGACCCCTCTCTGGAGTACTGGGCCAAGGTGCATAAGAAGTTGGGTACCCTTCCTTCTCCCCCAAGACTCACTCCACTATGGGGCAATAGTGAGATCACTATCAATAAGCAATCAATTTCCTGGCCCTCATGGGAACTAGGTGGACTCTCAAAGCTCCAGGATATGTATATCCCTGACACAGATACCCTCAATTCATTCAAAGGGCTGAGGAGAACATATGGAATCACATCCAGAGACTTCTGGCACTTCCTCCAAATAAGAAGCGCGATCTCTGAATACACTCACAAGCAACACCACAGGCAGCGAGTCTCTCAGTCAGAATCTTGGCTGGCCCTAGAAAGAGGCCAGTCTAGCCGAATATACCCTGCCCTTAGGGACACCATTCCTTCCCAAGCAGAGGAATCTAAGCATAATGGGAGCAGGTACTGCAGGCCCACATTACAGATCTGGACTGGAAGACATGCCTCAGGCTTGCACATGGGGTATACCCTGATACTAGAAGCCAGCTAATACAGAATAAGATTCTGCAGTCATGGTATAGGACCCTTGTGTTACTTGCCAAGGCTAAACTGGTTGAATCCGACCTTTGCTGGAGATGTCTGGAGCTCCCTTGCAACCTAATCCATATATTATGGCACTGTAGGAGGATCTAGCCCTTATGGCAGGCAGCTGGTGAGGTGGGGTCCAGTATTCTTCAGAAACCCATTCCTATGTCCCCCCAGCTACTGATACTAGGAATCCAGTCCTCAGCCCCCCAATTAAGTCTCTCAGAGATAAAATTGCTCCTGACCCTAAGCATGCAGGTAAAAAGACTCCTCTTGTGGAAATGGCAGGCACAGGTAATCCCATCAGTGGGGGAGGTACTTAGCTCCTTGGTTCAGGTGGCCAACTGGTTCAGAATGTCACACACTGTAGCGGATATCCTCTCTAAATATATCAACATGTGGAAACCCTTTATAATGTACTTGAAACCTAGGGCGGGAATTGGCTGAAAATGCTCCACTTCACTTTTGTAAACCCTCCTCTTGTGTTTGAGTCTGGAGCTGGGGTGGAAGAGACACTTTTTGTGGTGCTGGGGCCCCCTGTGCCAATAGCAACTTGGAATATTGTGAGTCATTGCTAGTTTATTCACTGACGATCTCTAGATAGGTTTGCTTTGTGTGTGTTCTCTTGTATTTTGAAGTTCCTTACTGGAGGGAAGTAGCCCTGGATCATCTTAGAACTCTACAGTTGTGCCAGCAGTGCAGATATCATCGAGAATAGTCCAGGTAAGCCAATTTATGTGGTATTTACAGGTCATGAGCACCAGCGGGTATTACTCCCATAGGTTACTTCCCAGCTGGACAGGTGTTCGTCCATCCAGGGAATAATACAGTTCTTTTGTTGCCCACTTGTTTAGGATCTGCTCCTCAAGTTGTTGTAAGCCTGTCCCTCTAACTGTATTCATACAGATGTATGTAACAGGTCTGTAATATTATTGTGTATCCAACAGCTTTATTCCATGTAATGCTTGTTAAAGTCAAATCAATAAAAAAACTTATTAACCATAAAAAAAAAAATGCCAAGAAACAAAAGTTTAGTAGCCAGTAAATTGTAACTTTTAATTTTAAACTGCAGTTGCTTATGGAGCTGTACAAGAAGGCTGTTCACAGCTCGGCTGCTGGTCCCCCCCCCCCCAATTCCACACACACACACACACACACACACACACACACACACACACACACACTTATTAAGCCTCACAATCCCTCCTTGGTCTTTTCCTTTCCCTAATATACCCAAAGAAGGTTTTGTCCCCTTCTGTTACTGATATGGCTATTCTTTCTTCAGTTTGCACCTCTGCACTCCAGACTGCTTTCCCCACCTCCTTCTGTTTTGCCTGATACAGTTCTGTGCATCATTGTACTTTCTGAATGCCTGTTTTTTTCCCCTAACCTTTCCCACCACTTCTTTTGAAAACCATAGTGTTTTTTTCTCTTTACTTTGTTTACTAGCATTATGTGCGCGCTTGTGCAGCTGGGATGTTGCCTCTGCTATGGCTCCTTTAAGTTTTTCCCCACTGTTCTTCTACCCGACTCCTTCCCCCTTTGTCAGGATTTTCTTGAGATGTTCCCTCATTTTTTCAAGGTCTGCTTTCTTGAAATCTATCACCCTTACTTTTGTGTGGCTTGACTCTACCCATCTTCACCTTAAACCACACTGTATGGTGATTGCTGGACCCTAGATGACTGCCCACTGATAGGTCTGATATTCTGTCACCATTTGTGAGAACCAGGCCTAATGTTGCTCCCTCCCGGGTGGGCTACACCACAAGCTGTCTGAGGCCTGCCCCCAGCAGGGCATCCAGGGTATCTCGGCTCCTGGTATTGGCTGCAGCATAGGTATTCCAGTTAACATCTGGCATGTTTAGGTCTCCCATCAGCAACACCTCCCCTTTTTCTGCCATTTTGTGGATGGTTTCCACTAATACCCTGTTTCCTCCCGCTGTGTTGGAGGTCTGTAGACAACTTCAGTGCAGATGGTGGTACTATTTCCTGTTTCTAAGGTGACCCATAGTGCCTCCTCCCCTTCCTGTCTTCCCCTTAACTCCGTCGCTTTGATTCCCTCCCTGATGTAGATTGCCACCCCTCCCCCCCTTTTGCCCTCCCTTTCTCTCCTGAAGATCATGTACCCTGGTATGGTAACATCCTAATCATGGTTACTCGTGTACCATGTTTCCGTGACCACGAAGATGTCCAGGTCTTCCTTCACCATCAAGTCCGCTAGGTTTGGGATCTTATTACCCAGGCAATGGGCATTTGTACACATGGCTTTTCATGTTTTGTGGCCTTTGCCCATGCCAGCTCCCTCCTTGTCCCTATGTGCTCCCTCTATGCCTCCCCTGACTTTACCTGCACTTGTGGTTTCTTTTATTGATTCCTTGGCCCTAGTGTCTTTTTTGATTGTCTACCTTAACGTGTGTGTGTGGGGGGGGGGCAGTTGGTTTTTCCCTGCTTACTTCCGCCACCCCCCTTGGCTAGTTTAAATGTTGGCTAATGAAACATTTAAACCTCTCACTGAGTATCCTGGCCCCCCCGATGGATGGAGGCCATCCCTGCTGCACAAGCCCGCATCCCTCCAGGTGCTCCCCAGTCTCCAATGAAACCAAATTCCTCAGCTCTGCACTAGTTTTTCAGCCATTTGTTGAATCTCTTGGTGCGGAGCACCCTTGCCTCACCCATGGTTTAGATAGGTAACACTTCCGAGAAAGTTACCATGCGCACCACCTGTCTAAGACCCCTCCCCAACTCCATGAACTCCCTCTGCACTGCCCTCACCTCGTCCCCTGCCAGGTCATTTGTCCTCAGGTGGACAATGACCTCCAGCTCTCCCTCCCATCCTGCTGCTCTAGCAATCCTTTAGATTCTCTTCCCATCCCTTCAAGCCATGGCCCCAGGTAGGCACCTGACCTTCTGTTTTCCACCCCCAGGACCCCCCCCAGTAATAGAGTCCCCCACTAGGAGTTGCTTCCCTCTCCTCTAGGGTCCCATGCCATTCCCCTGGGGGTGTCCACTGTGGAGGATCCCCTCATCCACCTTATACACCACTGAAGGTGTCTCCTTGAGACAGTCCCACCCTGCCAGAATGAAGTAAGAGTTGTGGTGTGGAACCTCTGGTTGGATGCGCCTCTGCTCCATCTTCCCCACCCTCCCTGAGCCCACCCTCGTCCAACTGTCCTTCATTACTGGCATCCTCTGAGGCAGTGGGTGTGGACTCAGTGGTCCCTGGGTGGGGGTGAAGGCCTCCCGAACCCTGGCCAACTCGGCCCAAAGATGAGCAATCTCCTCCCTCAACCCAGAGAGGAGTGTGCAGATGGGGCAACACTGCAGCCTCCAGAACATCTCCCTAAAGACGGCCGTCCCACAGCCATTGCATTGCACCACTCCCATCATGTCTGTTGATGACCTTCCCCAGAATAGGCTTTGGTTAATTAATTCATTTTCTCTGTGTCTCTCTCTCTCTCTCTTTCTCTCTCTCTCTCTCTCTCTCTCTCCTTTGCCTCTCTGTCTCCCTCTGCCTTCCTAGCAAGTTCTTACCTAATGGGTGGGATAGGGTTTACCTGCTCTGCTAAATGATCAGTATGTTAGAGGATGTGATTGCTATTTGTGCTTTGCCTACTCTAGTAGGGAGTTGCCCTCTACATGCAGCCTATAAAGGTAGACTACCCTGGGGGTGGGTGGGAGAAAGCCTGCAATGAAAGAAAAACAATGAATCCACATTACTCTAGCTCTCTGTCCTCACTCCCTCTCCTTCCTTTTGTCCCCCAATTCAGTGCCTTTTTCACCTGTAACTGCTGTAAGACACACATTATGTTGATCTAGATCAGGAAGACAATATCATAGTTATAATGGTGCCCTATGCACAAACAGCAAGGTTGCCTATGCACCGCATATTCGAGGCACACAGGCAACCTGACGTGTGAATGCCATGCACCAGGGGTCCAGCGGACCCCCAGCAGCATTCACTAAAGGTGCGCATAGCACTTGCATGCCTGCCTCCCTGGCTGTTCGGTGAACACAGCGCTGGGGGCGTGCTGGGGGCATGCCTGCACTATGCAGCATTCACTAAGTCGCGTAGTGCCAGGCACATGGGTTGTCGGCTACATCTGCCAGGACCTGGCGTAACCCAGTATGCCCCCCTGAATTCCCCACCCACTGGGCCTGGCAGTACCAGGCTACAGCCCTTCATGCCACCCCAGCCCACTAGGCTACAGGGGAGGGCTGGGGCGGCGGCTCAGGTGAGTGCCCGGTGTGCGGTCTTCTGTTGCAACAGTATGCGGCAGTCTGCTGCTGCTGCTGCTATGAGTGATAAGCTGGACTGAGTCAGTGGTACCAGTGCTGTGGGAGTCCACGAAGACATTCCACCAAAAGGTGTGGGAGTGAGAACAGTATGTCACCTGTTGGACATGTGAATAATAAAATGCACAATTAAAGTTATGTGGTAAGGAAAGTTTGAGAAAGGCTACAAATTCAAAATTCTTTGGATCTAGCCTTGAGCAATGTGTGTAGGCAATATCCCCAATTGTACTAAAGCATCGTTCTCAAACATCCTAAGAAAAGAAAGGACCAGCATATGCAGCTCTTTAAAATTCGCAAACTCTTGAGTCAGATTCAAAATGTTTATTTACTGGGCACAGCACAGCAAACAATAGTGATGAGACTACAGTCCAGCTGGACTCCAGTGAGATCACCATTGTTAGCTGCGTTCTTTTTAGTGTTAGCCCAGTAACACTTTTATTTCACTGCACCTATTTTGGGCATGTGGTGGCAGCCACTGTCAGCACATGGTTTAGGCTGGGCCCGAGCAGGGCACCAGACAATCAGCCTCCCTATATTTGTCTACCTAAACTGCACTAACCATTTTTCACCTTTTAGGGTTGCATCCTTAAATAAGTTTTGCATTTTTTGGAAGCTATTTCCATTATTGTCTACATAGGTTAATAGTGCATGTCAATTGGGGGAACTGTTTGCCATTGCTGGGTCTGTGGAAGGGGTGACCACAGTGGGGAGAATGGCAGGTACAGCATCCCAGGATTTTTTTCCCTCTCCTTCCCAGTCAGCCCCCATCTGCTGAGTGTCCAGTTCCATCACTCCAACATTCACCAGGACTTACCGCTGGCATCTTCCCCCAGGGCTTGCCTTCCCTGGCAGGCTCAGCAGGGTTCCCCAACATCCACCATGAAATGGATCTGGTTCCAGCTGTGTGCCCAGCTAGTTGGATGTGGGGACTGCAGGGGCTCTGCACCATCTTGTCATCTGTATTTCCCTGTAATGTCTCTAGGAGTGGTGTGCAATGACATGACACAGGCCATATGCTCCATGTGACGTGCTTCGACACCTGCCCCAACACCCCCCCACCTTGCTTGCTGGCCTGGGCTGGCTTTACCCCCAGCTTCCATTAGGGGCAAGGCAAGCACCAGATCTGCCTCCCTCCCCCCACCCCTGAGGAGTAGAGCAGTCCTACGGATGCTCAATGCTCCTCCCCAGCTGGCTCTTTGATGACCTGAGTGCCACTATGCTGGCAGCCCAGCAACATCCCAGGGGGTTTTATTGACTTGTCACATGGCTCACTTCAGTCTTTCTCTGGGTGGGAGCACCATGCTAATTCTGCTGTCTGGATATAAATCCCCCTCACTAGTGAAGGAGAAAATGAACTCAGGAGCCACCAGAACATCTATAGGCGACCCAGTGGCAATGCAAAGTAGTGGCACCCCGATCCCAAAGCCAACTGTGCTGTACAGGGGTCTTACAATTAGGTTAATGGCCTTTAAGCACTTTTGTGGGTGTTCAGCTGCCTTTTATGCTTACTTTGCACTGTGTGCATTTTAAATCACTAGTTTTTTTTGTCCTTCAGCTTTTTAGTCTCTTTATAGTGCTTTGTCCTGTCGTGGCTCGAGTGCTCATCCTTCTTGTTTACCACTAACATAACTGAAAACATTTTTCTTTTTTTAGAAAAGATAGTATTTGACTCAGACTATCAGAGACAAATTGGTTAAATGCATCCCTATTTAAATAAACACTCTTCTTACACTGCATTTAGACCAGAAGTGGTTCCTGTCCAGCAGATTTCAGATTTCAGCCTTATTACAGCTAGGGTGGGCGCCTGCCTTCCTGTAAGAAACAATGTATTGGACTCAAGATAACTGTCTAGAAAAGTGTTAGAGACACCCACGTCCTGTTAATTTTGGAACTGTATATAATAATGCAGAGCAGTTACCATGCCAAGAAAAGCATGACTCAAGCAAGCATTTATTTTGTCTAAGCGCAAGTGTTTAGGTTAGCTATAATAAACCATGGATCAATCAGACCATTACATAATTTATTTGCTTATCATATCAGTTAAAAAAGTTCTATATTGCCCTTGTTTTTTGTGTTCAGACAAACAAATGTGGGTTACCAAAGACACGTCCCCTTGCCCAATGAACTTAGTCATAACAGTTATTATCAGCAAGGACAGCGTCGTGCATATCTGTCAACAACTACCCCTTTAGGCAGTACGGTGTCTTCTACAATGTTTCTCTGCTTGCATTTGCACTTTAATATGTTTATGTTGTTTCTCTGCATTTTTTTCATGTGTTCTGTGTTAATAAATCTGTATTCTGCACTGTCTGGGTACTGTGAATATTTGGAACAGCGTGATAAAAATAAAAGCCAGTATCGTATTACTGCTACATAATTACTGGATGACCAGTGCATGCACCTGAAATCAAGTACTTGCAGTCCCCGTATTACATGTGTAAAGTGCCCTCTGGAATAGGGTGCCTCTCCGGGGGGAGTGCCCACCCAGATGCCTCAGAGGTACCGAGCTGTACTATCTTGCAATGCCAGCAGAACGTCACAGATATCATGGTGGTGCCTGGGTTCATGATGTCTCCATCGATATGTGAGGCAGGCTGTTATCTGTTGATAGTTTTGTAAACCCCTCTATGGAAGTTGGACTATCCAGTAGTTGTCCCAAGCCCCTGTGTCACCTGGTATGTAGTGAGGGATCGCAGTGTAGTTAGGAACTGTAAACAGTGGTACATTTGGGTCACTGCAGGTCACAAACTTATCTCAGGAACTCTTACCCTGGAACTTTAAATAAAATCTTTCACCACAGGGGACAAAGTCTCTTGTCTGAAGCTAAGAATCACAAAGAAAAAAAATTAGACCATCTCACTCACCATTTTTTTTTATTTTAATGTTTAGAAGCCATTGAACAGACATCAACATTTCGTAGCTTTGTAAGTCACTTTTTCAGAATTTGGCTTTCATATTATTTCCAGTATCATCATTAAAATATATCAGCATAAAAAACTGATTATATGGTTACAGAAATAATTTTTTTATATAAATTATGTGATTTAATTTACTCACAAGTTGATCAGTTCTGTGATTTAATTCTTAGGGCATGCACTTGTTTTTAAATAGCAGAATTTCAGTCAGCTGCAGTTTGTCTATTCCGTCTGTGTCTGTATTCCACATTCAAATTATGTTAATATATAAATATTTATGAGTGTATTAATCAAAAGAGGTTAACAGGCAATCTGAATAGCTTTCTGTGCTGTGCAGTATTCTCTGTATCACAGAACAATTATTCTGTTTCCCATGGCACGATCTACTATACATTTATAAGAATTCAGTATTATTATTATTACTCCTCTTAATAACAAAGAAAAAACTACAGTTCCTGCGAATTGTTTGAAACCAAATATAATGCTCTATTCAGCAACCCATGAAGTGGTTATGTGCCATGTATCCACCATTCTGATGTTCCTACACATGAATCATGTGCAGTCAGCCAGTCACTGCCAGAATGGCATGCATAACCGCAGGACTCACCATGTGTACACACACTCTGCACTCACATGGCCCAGGGTAGCATGGATACATTTGGAGGCATGCTGGACAGATATGCCACTCGTGTGCTGTGAACTACCCATGTACAATGCAGGTTACACTAAAAAGGAATGTGCACTGCCCACAGCACAATTACGCCAGGCAGCTCCCTGCTGTAAACCTGGGAACAAACCACAGGACTGGCCCGCCACTGGTAGCAGAGGCACAGGCCATAGGGCCCCAATCTCTGTAACCCTCCCCCTACCATCAACTGAGGCCATGTCACCCACAAATCTGCCACAGTGCCCACCTGGCATAACGGTGATGTGTCACAGGCACAGGCACCTAGGCCCATCTTGTAAGGAACCCCCAAAGACCACACAGACACACGTGACAGCACAGTACAAGCCATTTATTCATGGCACAACCCACAGTGAGTCACCACACAGGTACAAACACACAAGTGCAATGGGCAACATAACCTACTGTGACTGCTAAAGAGACACGGCATCAATATCGCCATACCCAGGCACCCTGTGGAGGACCTCCATGGCTGATGAGCACCCACACCAAGCACCATTCCTGGTGGCAGGCAGCCTGCTGCCACCAAATGTCCCACTGAACCTTAGTGGGACATGTTACATAGTGTGTTTCCAGATGAAACCTGCTAAGCCCTGTACATGTACAGAGGGTGTTTCTGGATGAAATTGGCTAAGTCCTACACACGTACAGTAAGTGTCCACAGATCACCCTCTCACCGAGCAGTCATCCCCTGTGGCACAGCACCAAGTCCACACAGTCCAAAAACAGTCCAGTCTCAGTGGGTTGGGCTACACCACCACAACCCCCCCAGAGCTTGACATCATTTGACTCCTCGCTGCTCCACCTAAGATGAGCCCGATGATAGTGGTGTTACAGCGTCTGAGCCAAATGAGTCAATTGCCTCAAGAAGAGCCAGGGTAGTGGTCCTCAGAAAGCCAGAAATGACACAAAGAGGGGGACACCATGTCAGATCTGTACCCTGGCATGCCACACCCACCATGTAACAGCACCCTGAGAGAACAAGAGTGGCATACTGCCAGCACTGTAGCCAGGGCCATCATGCCCATAATTGCAGAGGAACTGTGATGTGACCCTCTATGTAACAACCTATAAACTGACCCCCTATTAGTGCTATGGGCTAACCATGGTAGAAAGTGACCATTCACTGGTAAAGTGTCCCCCTCCTGCTGGTGGCATGATAGTCCAGTCACTGCCTCTACTGTCCAAAAGCAAACATGGACCCACTTACCTAGGATGGTGCTCTGCTCCTCCATGGGATCATATAATGGTGAGCAAACCTCATCTCTTCTCCCATGCTGATGTCTTCTTCTCAGACGCCAGCGAACATTGTTTTACTGCGGGAGTAAGATCCACCAACAACCCAGCACCCATCAGCAAGTTCTCTATGAAGAGATCCAGGTGCAACTTCAATGAACGTGCCTACCTAAACGAGCTTAAGTACTCCCCTCAGTGGCAAGATTTCTACCTGGCCAAAACGATTATGTCAGCTTACAATATCTTCCACAACATTCTATCAAGGGTCCTTAATAAGTATGCTCCCCTGATTAAAGTTTGAACTAGGACCAAAACCTGTAAATGGTTCACCCCTCAGATCAAGTCCTTGCTTCTAGAAAGAGATAAACTCTGGAAAAAAGCGTGCAGACTGAACACTGCAGAGGACTGGAACCAGTTCAGGAGACTATGAAATTTATGTACCAAAACAATCAGAGAATCGAAGGCCACCTTCTTAAAATCCGAACTGGACTCTGCCACAAAGAGCCCAATCAAGCTCTGGAACACAATCAATGATCTGCTAGGCCACTCCCCAGGAAATTCACTCCCAACCAAGATTACCTCTGGCAACTTGACTATAACCGAAAAGATGGATATACTTGACGCATTCAATAACCACTTTGCTACTGCAGGCATGGCATTTGATAACTCCCCTGCAAACATACTTCGCTCCCAGACTTCCAGCCAACTGCCTGAAACTCTGATAGCTTCGCTGCCTTTCTCACTTCAACCTGCCCCACTGAAAGAGGTAGAGGACCTCTTGCTTCAGTTGGATACTAGAAAAAGTGCTGGGGCCGACACCCTTGACTCTTACTTCCTAAAAATTGCCTACCACGTATTAGCAATACCCGTCACCCACCTTTTAACTTATCCCTGTCTCAGAACTTACCACCTATATGGAAGACAGCATGTCATACCACTGTTCAAATCAGGTGACCTGGCGATCTCAATAACTACAGGCCAATTTCTCTCCTTCGGCTCCTGTCCAAGCTCCTAGAAAATTGTAAATGCACAGCTGAGGACTCACCTTGAGTGTAGGAACTGCTAAATCCTATGCAGTCAGTTCAGAGCTAAACATAGCACTATCTCAGCCCTCACCAAAGTTACTAACGACTGGCAGCGTAATCTTGAGAGCAAAAACTTTATTTGTGCTGTTTTCCTTGATCTAAGCAAGGCTTTTGACACTGTCGACCATAGTCTGCTCCTCTCCTCCCTTCAGACCATAGGTGTGGACCCCTCCTCTCTGCGTTGGTTTACTGACTATCTTACAGGGCGCCTTCAACAAGTTAAAGCTGAAGGAGGCCTGTCCCCCTTAAAAACTCTGCAAAGAGGGGTACCTCAAGGTTCTATATTAGGGCCCTTACTTTTTGCAATCTACATTAATAACATCGACTACTGTATAAAGAAGCCAACATCCATCTGTTTGCAGATGATACAGTTCTCTACGTGAGTCGCCCAACACCTGAAGTTGCCTGCAATGACCTACAGTCAGAATTCAACCTTTTGCAAAGCCAGCTCCTCCAAAAAAAGCTACTCCTTAATGCCAAAAAAACTAAAGCGATGGTCCTCTCCCCTTTTATCCGTACGGCTAACCCTGTGTCCAGTGGGACAGTTCCCCAAATTACCACAGTTCTAGGTGAAAAACTAGAATTTGTCACAAAATTCAAGTATCTGGGAGTTTGGATAGACCAAAGACTCTCCTTCATTGAACATATCGAGGACTTGCTAAAATGACTTGACAAAGGCTTGGACTGTTTTTAGAATCAACCAATTTCTCACCAGAGATGCCAAGAAACAACTGGTCAATCCATTTCCTATCATTGGTTGATTACGCTGATTTCCTCTACAGCCAATGCCCCAACTCTTACATAGCTAAACTGGACACACACTACCATCGAGCACTGAGGTTTATAATGGGACTCCCCTTCAACACACATCACTGCACCCTATATGCGGCAGTGGGGTGGACATCACTAAAGTTCAGGCGCCACAGAAATGCCGCTCTCTGGACCTATAGAGCCATCTCCAATAAGCTGCCTTACTATATCTCCAGCTGTCTTCCCCTGAGTATAATTGGGAAATATGCATTAAGGAGTTACTCAGCTAATACACTTAAAGTACCCAAAGCAAAATCCCACCTCGGCAGGGCAGCCATAAGCTTTGTGCTACCTACCTTATGGAACGATCTACAAAACCCCTCAAATTAAGCGCTCTAATTGGTATAAATGCCTTCAAGACGCTTTATTTCTATACAATCAGAGAAGCATGTAACTGCTTCACCCACTCAAAGCCAGTACCGGTGTCTGCACTGGTATATAGCCATGCCTAGACCCAGTTTTAAGTACTGACCCCCCAGCTTGCTCCTCACCAGCCTAATTGTTCTCTCTCTTATCCCCCGTCTTATCAACACTAGGCCGTCCATCCCCTTATTCTTCCTTTCCCAACCTCGGATAAGACTCCCACTACCCTGGGTTGTGACATCCTACCATGCCCGTGCTTTAGCATTCAATCCCGGGCTCACACGCTCCTTTTCTCCATCCACCTTCTCTACATCTCGTTTTACCAACTCCTTTCTGTGCACCATCCCTCTAGCCTTTCTCCCCTACCTTCACCTCTACCTGGTGTATATTTTTTTTTTTTCTTCCGTTGCTTCCTCTGCAACCTTAGATAACCTGCTTTATCTTCCTATGAACACTTCTATGTATGTAAATACATGTAATCTGTACAATAGCTGTATAATTCTATGTACATATGAACTTCTTTTTCTTCCTCTCTGTAAAGAGTATTATCTGTATTGCCTTGTAAATACCTGTGTTAACCTGTATGTACAATTGTTCATGCTCCACCCAGGTCCATCTTGCAAATGAGCTTCTGCTCAACGATGAACGCCTGGTTAAATAAAGACTTGATTGATTGATTGATTGATATAATCATCCTACATTCATGGCTGTTCTGCCACAGGCCTCCTGGAACACACATCTGTGACTAGGACCTTCTGGCCACAACCACAATTGTACTGACCTCATGCTGCCCCTCCAAATGTAATGTCAGCCTCATTGGCCTTCTAGAATGGCCCTGTATGGGGGTAGTAAGGTGGTACACATCAGCATCCCTGTACTGCTCAAATAACTGAAACCCCCCACACATACACGGCCCAGTGCTCACTTGCGATGGGCAAATGGCAGCTCCCTTCTGTGGACTATAGGGTAGGCCATTTATCCACTGTCTCAATGAATGGTGGCATACAGGGCCACTGCCCACATCTACACCATCATCATCTCTCTGAACTCCCTCCATTGCCTCTGTTTCCTGCCAGCTATAGTCCACATAGAAAGCAACGTCCCTAGGGGGTGTGCATGCAATGCACCTTAGTGGGGATGCACTCCCAGGTGTGGTGATGCAGGCAGAAAGCCTGTGACCATGGCATGTATCCCACAGGTACCTAAAGGGGGAACTACACTGCAGGCATGATCCCAGATGACCGACAAACCACACGTACAATAATGTTAAGGATGTGTCCATCATATTTACTGGGCATACTCCTGTTAGAGGATGAGCTGCAGCAGAGGCAGGACCAAGGTTGCCACCACTGGCCATGGATGTACATGTCTCCCCTGCAGGCAGGCACCTAGTTCATATGCACTGCGTCTAGTGGTTCCACCTGGACCATGCCGCCATTCAGGACCTGTCTGGTCTAGTATGGGATGACACTGCGCCCACAATGGGATGGTCCTGTGCATTGACTCTGGAGTATAAATGTCCCTGCACATGGTATAAAATGTTAATCTGCCTCCTGCCTCCCTTACCTACCTACAACCTGCCTGTAATGCTGAATCCTTTGGTTGTTGCCTACGCGGGTACTGTTGTTATCTATCTATGGTTTAACTGTATATTGTGACTCACTGTACTATTCTATGTGTATTATTGTATTATGTTTTGTTCTTGGAATGCTTTATTTAAGAAGGGCTTAAAAACCTTTCTGTGGCAAAAAGCTTTTTTGGATAACTGAAGTATTTGTTACTGATTGTGATTTTCAGTTGTACTGTTTTGTTATTGGATTTTATATTTATTGTTCTTAAATTGTTAGGTGCCTTGGAAATGGAAAGGCGCCTTATAAATAAAATTATTATTATTATTTCTCGGGTCATCACTGAAAAGGGACTTTGTCTCAGTTGACCTACCCAGTCATCAAAATTCAAAAAAATAAATACGCAGAAGCTACTGTGTGTCCTGGCATACTATGCCACAGGCTCATTCCAGAGGGTGGCAGAAAATATAATAAGTGTTAGGCAGGCCACGGTGTCCCGCACACTGCACCAGGTGACCAATGAGCTGGTCTCCCTTGTGGCCACCTACATATCCTTGCCAGCCATGGGGCTGCCCATGCGAGCTACTAAGGTAGGGTTCCATGCACTGCATGGATTCCCCAATATGCTCTGGGGTACTGACTACACACACATAGCACTACTGTCTCTGACATGAAATGAGGAGGCATATTGCAACCAGATAGGCTTTCACGGCAGCAATGTGCAGGTCACCTATGATGCTGAATGCATCTTAAAAACATAGTACAGAGCTGACAGCCGCACCTAGGCAGGTCTGTTGCTATAACAAAAAGAGCCAGCAATCAGGAATAGTCAGCACCCAAATCAAAGACCAGTTTAAAAGGCTTTTTATTCCAAAGTGCTAGTGCAAGTGCAAAAACTCAGCTGGCTCACATACCAATATGGTAAGCAGTCAGGTAACACAGAAACATAGAATTTGATGGCAGATAAGGACCTCTTGGCCCACCTAGTCTGCCCATTTTCCTACCTAACAGATAAGCTGCAGATCCTAGTTAACCAACAGCTTACTTCCTCCTACCCCCCCCCCCACTAGGACTGCCTTATGTCTGTCCCATGCATTCTTGAATTCCCCCACTGTTCTTGACTCCACGACCTCCTCAGGGAGGCTGTTCCATGCATCCACAACCCTCTCCGTGAAAAATACTTCCTCACATTACCTCTGAGCCGTCCCCCTCTATCTTCAAATTGTGCCTCTTGTTCTTGACATCTCTTTTCTGAAAGATGCTCCCTCTTGGACTTTGTTGATTCCTTGAGGTACTTGAAAGTTTCTATCATGTCCCTCTCTCCCTTCTTTCCTCAAGGCATACATATTAAGCTCCTTTAGTCTTTCTTTGTATGTCTTCTGGTGCAGACCCTGCACCATTTTGATTGCCCTCCTCTGGACAGCCTCCACTCTGTCTATGTCTTTGCAGAGATGGGGTCTCAGAACGACACACAGTACTCAGATGGGGTCTCACCAACTGTCTGTACAGAGGATAACAACTTCCTGTTTTCTACTATTGATGCATCTCCCTATGCATCCCAGTATCCCCAGCCTTCCTTACTGCCTTCTTACATTGCTGGCCCACCTTTAGGTCATCTGATATAATTACCCCAGGTCCTTTCCATTTTACTGTTGTCAGTATCTCACCCCCCATTGTGTACTCTTCCCCTGGGTTTTTGTTTCCCATGTGCATTACCTTGCACTTCTTTGCATTGAATCCGAGCTGCCATACATTTGACCATTCCTCCAACCATGCCAAGTCCCTTCTCATCCTTTCCACACCATCTTGTGTATCAACCCTGTTGCAGAGCTTTGTGTCGTCTGCAAAGAGACATACTTTTCCTTCTAGTTCCTCTACAATGTCACTTATAAAGACATTAAAAAGGACCGGTCCCGGTACTGAACCCTGCGGTACTCCGCTAGTAACCCTCTTTTCTTCACTGTGTACTCCATTTACCACTACCCTTTGCGTCCTGTTGTCTAGCCAATTTTTTATCCAGGCTACCACCTTGGGGCCCACTCCAAGGCTGGCTAACTTGTGTATTAATCTTTTGTGTGGGACTGTATCAAATGCCTTGCTAAAATCTAGGTAGGCCATGTCCACAGCCCCTCCCTGGTCTATTACTTTGGTCACCCAGTCAAAGAAATCTATTAGATTCATCTGACACGACCTTCGCATCATGAATCCATGCTGCCTTGGTCCCTGTGCCCCACTGGCCTCTAGGTACTCAACAATTCTTTCCTTCAGAAGTGATTCCATCATTTTCCCTACCACTGAGGTCAAACTAACTGGTCTGTAGTTTCCTACCTCTGTTCTGCTCCCACTTTTGTGAAGAGGAATCACATCTGCCCTCCTCCAGTCCTCAGGTACCAACCCATCCTCCCATGATTTGTTAAAGAGATTAGGCAGCGGTGTCACTAGTTCTACCCTTAGTTCTTTTAGAATTCTTGGGTGAATCCCATCAAGCCCCATTGCTTTGTCCACCTTCAATTTTATTAGTTCTTTCAGAACCCTTTCTTCTGTAAATGGACTGGTATCGACCCCCATCTTCAGAGTGTTTCTCTTGTTTGGTTTAGGTACCTCACTCCTCTTCCTTTGTGAATACTAAGCAGAAATATTCGTTCAGTATCCTTGCTTTTTCACTGTCCCCCTCTACCCACATTCTCTCCCCGTTATTAAGCCTCACTATCCCTCCTTTGGTCTTTCTTCGCTCCCTAATGTACCTATAAAAGGTCTTATCCCCCTTCTTAACAGAATTGGCTATCCTTTCCTTGGTTTGGGCCTTTGCTATTCTGATTGCCTTCCCAGCCTCTTTCTGCTTTAACTGATAAAGTTATCTCTCCTGCTCCTTCTGTGTTTCCGTATATTTCCTGAATGCTATCCTTTTCTCCTTAACCTTCCCTGCCACCTCTTTTGAGAACCATAGCGTTTTTTTCCTTTGTTGTGTTTTATTGATTTGGTAGTAAAAAGGAGGTAGTAAAAAACATCTTACGTTTCGCTCAGCTAAACTCCAAGCTTCATCAGAAATAGCTAGACAGTGAATGACTTATGTTTATATACACAATTAATCATCCTCATGCTCATAAAGCAATACACGTGTGACAATTAAGCAATCAAGAACCACAGAAACACAGAATTTCACGCCAGATAAGAACTGCTTGGCCCACCTAGTCTGCCCATTTTTCTCTACCTCCTGTATTACCGCATACCTTATTTGATCTCCAGCCCTACCGCCCTTGCCTTACCACTAAGGTTCCCTTATGCCTATCCCATGCATTCTTGAACCCCACTAGTTTTTGCCCACACCACCTCTGCTAGGAGGCTGTTCCAAACATCCAGTACCCTTTCTGTGTAGAAGTACTTCTTCACAATTCCCCTGAGCCTACTCCTTTCCAGCTTCATAGCATGACCCCTTGTTCTTGAGCACCTTTTTATCAGAAAAATGCTTCCCTCTTGTACCTTACTTATACCACTGAGGTACAGTATCTGAAGGTCTCCATCATATCCCACCTCCCTCCTTTCCTCCAGGGTGATCATATTGAGGTCCTTTAGTCTCTCCTCATAGGGCTTTTGATGCAGACCCTCCACCATTTTAGTTGCCCTCCTCTGGACTGCCGCCACTCTGTCTATGTCCTTCTGGAGAGGAGGTTTCCAGAAGTGGACACAGTACTCTAGGTGAGGTCTTGTCAGTGATTTATACAGAGGCAACACCACCTCCCTCTTTCTGTTGGTGATACCTCTCCCTATGCAACCCAGCATCCCACTAGCTTTCCCAACTGCCTTGTCATACTGCCTAGCCACCTTTAGGTCATCAGATATGATTACCCCCAAGAGCATATTCAGGAGGCATCATCACCAATGTGATCACAAAGTATCCATGGTCCTGCCATAATGCTTTTATATTCAACCATTCCCAGTTAAAGACACTGGGATTTAGGTGGGTTGATTGCTTGGTAAGTGCAAGTGTGACATTCGACAGCTGCTCTCCTACATCTGTACATGCAGTACCTGACTGTGTTCTGCTTCCCCCCCACAGGTGACAATGGCTACCCCCTGTGGCCATACCGACTGACAACTTCCTGTCACTGTCCACAGAGGCAGAGGAGAGGTACAATGAGTCACACTCTAGGACCCATACAGTAGTGGAGAGAATGTTCTGCCTCCTGAATATGTATTTCAACTGCCTGGACTGAACGGGTGACACTATGATGTTGGCATCTGGGAAGGTGTGCTGGGTGATTATCGCACATGCCCTGCTACACAATTGAGCTGTACAGTGCTGCAAACACCTACTGGAGCACTTACCTGATGAGTATTGGCTGGACAGTGATAGTGGGGAGCCACGAGATGTAGTGAGTAATAGGGGAACAGCAGCTGGATGGTGGATTGTCTAGCAGGAACACAAGCCATCCGCTGGTGTGAGATGCATTCTGTGGGTGAAATGCCCATTAGGGTAGGGGAGCTGCAGTGCTGTGTGGACATGGGCTGGGTGGTGGGATACCCCAGGAGACTGCCACAGCGATGTGTACCTGTTAACTGAGTGGTTGGTTGCCCAGTGTGGGGGGGGGGCAGGGGAGCCTACTGATGTGCAGATATGTCTGGTGGGATGCAGTACCCAGGCAGCTGTTGTACCTTGCTGCTGTGGGATGAGGAGCAGGCGCCCAGGTGCCTTGCCCAGACCCTTGCCCTGCCACCCCATGCACCAGGCAGTGCAGTCTGTGCCCTGTTGTGGGCTTGTGGTCTGGTCCACCAATGCCACTCTATCCCTCAGTGGTAAGATCTGTATGTGCATGTAGGCATGTGTGCAGGGCTGTGCACAAGGCTGCCATGCAGGCATAGTCTGCTACATGCAAATGTCAATAGCTTCTGTGGGAAATTGTTATCTTTTTCTGCTTTTAGGCATCCTCGAGGTGCTCTTAATTCAACTGGATATTTGTATGATGTGGGAATGCCTTACATCATACAAATATCCATTTGAATGGTCTGCTACATAACCGGCCCATGTCCTGTACAGCTTGCTCTGGACACCTTGCATCTCTGCAGCAAGCTGTCCCACTTGCTCAGTATTCTCCCTAATGGCACACAGCCTCTCCAACATCAGCTGCCATAATTCAGAGCAGTAACAGTGGAGTATACTATTCTACCATGGATGCCTTGCAGGCCCACGTGTTGGTGGCTGTCGCTCAACAGTGTCCATGTCTGTGCTGTGGGTGTGTAGTCATCTGTGTGTGTTGTGCCCACAGTGTTGTGATGGTGGATGTGTTTACCCCTGTTCCTCTCCAGTTGGTCACTGTCCTCTGGTTCCAGTGCTGGTGAGTGTGGTACCAGTTGGGTCACATTGTGGCTGGCTCTACCCTATGTGTGCTGCTTGAAGGTACTGGGTGCCATGCCCATATCTACTGGCATTGTCTGCTGTTTGGGCTGGGGTGGGTGCAGGTGTAGCAGCCTTGTGCCATCCTGGGTGGTGTCCTGGTCCATTGATGGGGTGTTCTGGTCCTCCTCACTGGTGCACCGTGCTCCTTCTCCTGTGGTAGCACATGTTCTGGTGAACCTGTGGAGAAAGGAGTGTGATTACATGTTTGGCATGACTGTCTGGGGCACAATCATTGCTGTGCCATTGTCTGCATGGATGGCACTTGCCACCTGTGATCAGCCATGGCATGTGACTGTGGTGGGATTCCGTCCTGTGGACACTCTGGTTCCACTTGACCAGTGTCTGTTGGAGACAGCTGTGTCAGTCTACCACTGGGTTTTGGGGGAGTGGGGAGAACTTACCTGCTATGGTGTACAGTCCATCCTGCTCCCCATCATGCACCTCCTGTGTCAGGGTTTCTGCAATGATGACCTCGATGGGCATGAGGTCCATTGCGGGGCCTGATGGCAGTTGCCCACCACTAGTCTGGTGGTTGGACCAGTGTGCTGCTGCCATCTTCTGTTTGGTAGCAGCCTGTAGGTCATGCTATTTGTGCTTGATGGCACTCAGGGTCCACAGTTCAGGTCTGCACGCGTTGATGGCCGCCCCATGTCGAGCCAGGTCAGCATAATGCCCCCTGTGGGTTTCATTAGTGACAAGATGCCATGCAAGGTGCTGGCGTGGCTTCAGATGTCAGTTGCCAGCATGGCCACCTGCTGGAAGTTACAGTTTGATAACCTGGCATGGGACAATCCCTGCATGCCTTCTTTCCCGCATCTGGCACAATATGTGAGGCATTAGCCACAGTCAGTGGTGAGTAGTGTAGGTCCTCCATCCTGGCTTGGGGCTGCCTCTCTGGTTGCAGCTCTGTATGGTCCACACCTGTGTTTCCATGCCCGCAACTCTGCATACACTTCCGTGGGTGTGCATTGGTTAGCTGCATGTATGTTGCGGTGCAGTTCAACTTATGTGGCAGGGTCAAGAGGTGGTTGTGCCTTAGGCAGTCCCTCCCATACCCTCATCTGCAACCCCATGTGTGCCCTTGTACATCACTGTATCCTTGCATGGGGCTGCTGTTGAATGCCATGGGATTTATGTGCCTCCACAGATTCGCAGCATTGTATCCTCTGTTACATTCCATTCTGGTGTAGGTGGCTGTGCTTGTGAATACAGCCCATAGTCCTTTGTTAAATTACTGTATTTAAAAAGTCTGACAACTCCCTTTTTATATAAAGAATTAGTTTCTCAAAGTATAACTTTCTCAAAGCACTACTGCAACACATTCAGCAATCACCATATGATTTTTAAACTCGGAAAGGAATTTCTGGGAGTTAGTCAGACTCTTCAAAACCTCCCTATAAACTACAAAAAAGCTGCATCATTAAATCATATTATTTTTTAAAGGATTGTAAAAATGTTCTTATTACCATGATTCAGGGCTAAGTTCCACTCACCAATTATATGCTGCAAATACAGACACCAGAGCTGCCACTGACAGCAGATACAACCTCATGGTTACATGACCTGCTGCTTCTTCTTTTTGAAGAATAAAGACTGATGCTACTGGTATCATCGTGTCGCCATGTTATCGCATGATGACATCATCGGCAGGCACACTGGCACAGGTGGCTGCCTGGTTGTCCTGGAAACAGGAATTTAGTATAGTGCATATAATATGGCTGGTCTTCCAATGCCACACGTAGGCTCAACCAGTATAAAACATGTGACCACTCATCACGTGTCCTGAGCAGGCACAGCCAAAACAAATACTCCCCTAGGTTGTCATGAAGAAAAACCATCCAGGCACAGATCCCAGATGCAGCCCTTCCCCACTCCGTAGTGCGTAATACAGTGTGATACTTTCAGTTCCCGTTACAGGAGGTGCTATACTCTCCTCAGTGTCACCAGTTCTTTACAATTTAAATCCTTTAAGGAGGCTCACAAATGTTAATGGGTACACAGCAATGGAACTGATGCAGGCCCACTGTCATTGCACGTGGAATGCCTGCGGAGGTGCACTTCAAAATGATGGTTAGCAGCTAGTGAAACAGTTAAATCTCAAATCCAAAGGCCTTGCAATTGCAAATAACTTCAAACGAGAGCAAATCTTAGCAGTTTTTCTTTAACAGAAGCCCAAGGTAAAACCATTGCTTTTGTGGCTGGCTAGTGAGTATGCAAGTATCTTCTCCAAACAACTGACACCACTCAGTGCAAAACCAGACTCGGTGAACTTGAAAATGTAAAGAAAGAAAAAACAAATTTGGATGCATTTCTATGCAATGTCTTGTTTCCCTATTGGCATGAATAAAAGATACCAAGTGGGTGATGAATACAAAAAAGCAAACTGTATCTAACCGTATGAGAACAAGTTCTTAAAAAAATGCTCTGATTACTTGATTTTGGTCTCCATCAAAAAAGCTAGAAGAGATTGTGATACAGTGCTGTAGAGAACGAGATAAAAGAAGTAAAATATAAAAGGATGCAAGTGCAAGTAGAAACAGTACTAGGAAAAATAGAGGCAAAGCAAACCTGAATAAATCTGAACACAATTTAAAAATATATAAAATCAAAAAGCATGTTCCCCAAAGACCAAAACTGCCTACATGGCAATACCTGCAAGTGACAAAGTACCAAGCCGTGTGAACTGTTTCAGTACAGAGATAGCAAACTCTTCAATGTGGAACACAATATTTAATCGGAGAGTAAACCAGACAGTGCAGACCAGGCTTTAAATCAGGAGCCCAGTATTCAAGATGATTTTTTAGCCAAGAACCTGGACAAAGGCTGAGTATAAAATGAAGAGGACATGGGTGGGGGCAGCAGAGGTGGAGGAAGAGGCAGGAATCAGTTTTAGTACAATCAAGAGCCCCATAGATCATTCTTCTTGTACACATAGAGGTTACAAGTCAATAAGATCACTAATTAAATACCCCCTAGAAAACTGTGCTGAGTAAAGGTCATTTGTATGTGCCTTCAACAGAACTGAAAGTCTTCAAGCTACAGTGATGGTGGACCTATTCGTTTTTACAGGCAAATTAACTTAAGGGACCTTTTCAGTAGAAGTGAAGCAACAGTGGCAGCTCATGAAACTGCCCTAACCCACATTAATAATGCAAATATTCAACAGATACAGACAGAATACACACCTATTAAGAAAAAGTCACAATAGTGCCCACCGCGTCCACCAAATAGTACTGTGGTCACTGGCTGCAAATTGGTAGAACAAGATGAAGCAAACATCCCCAATGATTTAACACAGTCAAAAAATGTTACTTTCAAAGAAAGATCAGCTTTGCACAAACTGGAAATGGATCCAAGTATGTGATTAAATCACGGAATAAAGGTGGTATAAATGATGTATGGGGAAAAGGCAGATATGTCAAGGAAATGACTAGACAACTGCAAAATCAGAAGTTCTATGTCAAACTACATCAGGACCCCACAACAGAGACCAGTGAGCTTATTGATAATTAACCACTGGAAGCATGTCTGAAAGGCTGCATTAGAGAGAGATCCTAGCATGATTTTTTGACAGAAAAACACTCTATTCAGCCAACCATATACTTGCCACCAAAACTCCATAAAGCTGCTATAAATCCACCAGGCTGCCAAACAGTGGCAGGCATTGGTGGAGTGATGGAGTCACTGTTACAGTATGCAGACTTCTTTCTGCATAAATGGGTTATTAATCTACAGTCGTACATGGCAGGCACTAAAGATACCTTTGTGGCACTTAACCAACATACTGGCTTGCTACTCTTGACACTGAAAGTTTCTACAGCAATATACTGTACCAAACGATGGATGAATCGAAGCTAAGGCATTTTTCCTAGGACAGAGATCAGATGACCTGTTACCACCAAGTGAATTCATGCTAAAATTCACAGAAATTGTTGTGGGCTCAAACTTTTTTTTTTTTTTTTTTAATTTATACTTTTTGCGGCCCCCTCCTCTCTCCGCCGATCATCCACCCGATCACAGACCCCTCGGCTGCGGCATCCCCACATGAGCCGTACTCCCGGGACCCCCTGGATTACCCCCAGGGTGGAGATGTGGCACCCATCCCCTTTTGGGTGCCACGAACAACGGGATAGGGTGGGAGTCAGCCTGGGGAGCCAATAGCTGCCCGAGGGGCGGGCATCATTTAGGCAGCGAGAGGCGGGCTGAGATTTTCTCCCCTTAGAGGGGCGGTAACGTACAATGACGCCAGCATCTGTCCCGCCCCTTAGAAACCTTTCTGTCCCATATGCTGAGGTACTCCTGGCCTCCACCAGGTGTCCCCATGCATCGGTGACATCCCGCACCCTCCCCCCAGAGAAGGAGAGCAGTTGTGGGATGCTCGATCCTTCTCCCCCCGGCCGGCCCTCCAATGACCTGAGTTCGTTCCCGAACCTAGGTCACCGGCGTCGCAAGCGGAAATCCAACCACTGCGCCAGCGGGCCGGCCCAAACTTTTTTCTTTTCAATCAAGCTTTCTACACCCACATACGTGGTATGGCAATGGGTGCTATGTTTGCATCCAGCACAGGAAGCCTATACATAGGAAAGTGAGAGATCGACAATATCTACTCTGATGTGAACCCATTCAAAGACAATATTCATTTGTGATATTATATCGACAATGTGTTGTTAGTCTTGCAAGGCAGTAGAGAATGTCTTTCAGAGTTTATCAATTATATTAACAGCAGAGACCAGAATCTTTATTTCAACTGTACTGCAGGTGAGATAGAAGTACAGTGTCTGAATTTGACAATTAAAAAAAAATATACAGTTCATAATGACTATGAATCGCAAGCCAATAGAGCAAAACAGGCTACTGCACTTTGACAGCTGTCAATAAAAAAGCCTTAATATTCCAATGAGGTAAATGTTGACTTTAAGAAACTGCACAGAACAGACAGACTTCGAAAAAGAAGCAAGGGTCACGAGTGAAACGTTCCTAAATAGGGGCTACAATTTTCTAAGTAATGATAGAGCTTAGCAAAGGGCAAGACAGACAAATCAAGGACCTTTTTTGGTAAGACTTCCACTCGGAATATAATGTATTTATACACTGATCATTACATAAGCCTGACACAACCATCCAGACTATTTTTTTTTATTTGATAGAGTTTATGATACCTACAAATATATATAGTTCTTTTTTCTGCAGTATTGAATGCTGTAAAACTATAACATCTCTTTTAATAAAGATTATATTATACAAAGAAAAATAAAAGGAAACAGTATCAACCGAGAGAGCAGAATATAACATTTTTACAGATTGTTGCCCTCAAGCATATACAGTAGCATTGCAAACGCAATACAGAGACACTGGGATGTCGGGCCAAGTGGCAACTCTCTCCGACTCCAGATAGTACACCAAGATGTGTGCATCAGATGGGCAGGAATATTAAGAACCGAGAAAGGCACAGGCGGCACAATGAAGTAATACTAAGGACATGGTTAAGTCCACCAAAAAAACTACAAATGTGGTTACTGTGCACAGAGTGGCAACACAAACAACAGCAAGTACTTTAAATATCCACACAATGGCACAGAATAAGAAATCAACTCAGTCATCAATTGTAGTGTGGCTAGTGCCATTTATATGGTATCCCACCTATGTGAGCTCACAAATACAAGCCAAATGCAAAGACCACCAAGAATGTGTATGAGTGAGCATAAAACTGCAGTTAGAAGAACAAGTTGTATGCGATGGTAAGACTCTTCAAAAGTGCAGGACATGGTTCTGTGTCCAATCTATACTTACTGGCATAGAATGAGTGATTAAAGGTATCCATGTGGTGACTTAGTAATTGCCGAACTTCTCCAGCAGGAGAGATATTGGATTCAGTAACTGAATACTTTGACACCACATGGCCTCAATGAGGAACTACAATTAAAATGTTTTTGTAAGTACAGTGACACATTTCATTATCCAATTTCTGCTATCAGCTGCTATTGCAAGATTTTAGTATTTGAGATGTTGCTGCTAATGTTATATGCTGATTCACGTTTTCTAGTTGGTTGTTTTTACTGTATTTATAAATATACAGATTTATAATCATGCAATAGGTGTGGACATAAATGCTTTGTGATAAATCTGTGTATCTGAGCTACTATGTCTATAAATGTGAAATTTCACATTAATACGTATTGTAAACTCGTCATCACAGATATTTGCACATAGTAACTATGTCATACGTTAGCCACACCCCTGTCCTGCCAGCACTGCTTTGTACCTTTCATTTCACTCTATACCTGGCACAATACAGTGCGTTCATTCCCTGGTATTCCCCTGTAAATCTAACAATCACAGCACAGAAAGAACAAGCATTTGTCAATGCCGAATGTTGTCTTGCTGGCATTGGTAGTGCAGGAGTTAGAGACATATAATAGGAATGGCAGTGAAGTATTGAAGTGATGCCAACCCCATCCCCACCCTGCAGAGACCGACAGGCATTGGGGTGTGCCTTTGGGTCGTCAGCTATAACGCTCATGACATTTTACCTTACCCTACCCTGTAGACACTGACAAGTGTTGTGGTGTGCTTTGGGGTCTTTGGGCATTATACTTACCCCATTCCATAAGAAAATATGCTGAGGTGGGTGCAGTATAGGAGAATGGGGTGAACTTTGTGGCCAAACACTCCAAGGCACACCACAATGCCTGTTACTGGCTGTAGGGTGGGGGTGGAATGGCGTGAGCATTACAGCCGATGATCCCAAGTCACACCCCTGATGCCTGTCAGTCTCTACAGGGTGGGGTGCTACAGTTGGAAACCCTAACACCGTAGATGTGTGTTGGTATTTTCACTCCAAATTGTCAACATTGGCTTCTTGTGAGCCCACCACATGAAGAGTGGCACTATTAGTTTGTTAGCTGAAAGGTGGTTTTGCACAGTGGCTATGCCATTTGGCGATGCAGGGACAAACACACATTTTGGGCAGTATGTGGAAAATGACAACTGTATTTCTCATGAGGAGATGTAAAAAAATGGCAACGCTGAAAATCTGGAGTGAAAATATGAAAATTTGGTGAAGTCATGAGCATGCATAGAAACTGTGCAACACACATCCGTGCCCAATTATTTTGGGGATTTTTTAACCACATTTTTAACATAGGCATTTTAGGACCTCCCCTCTTGACCAGTGGCACTGTGACTTTGTTAATTTGTCCCAAATGTTGATTTCCCATAGTGACCACACCACTGTGCACCACAGGTGCCAAAACACATTTAGGGCAGGATGTGAAAAATTACAGCTGTACTATTCATAAAGAGGTGTGAAAAAATGCCAGTGTTGAAAATCTGGCATGAAAATATTGCAAATTTATGAAGTTACAAGGATGTGTGGAAACTGCACAATGCACACTTGTAACATGGTCATTTTATGGAATTTCATCACCAGATTTTCAACATAGGCATTTTAGGATCTCATCTCATGAACTGTGTCACCATCATTTGCTCAAACTGTCCCAAAAACTGATTTTGTACGGCAACCGTACTATTCTGTGCCAGATGTGCAAAACCACATTTCAGCCAGGATATGTAAAATGACAGCTGTACTGTTCATTAGGAGGTGTGGAAAAATGCCAATTTTGAAAATCTGGAGTGAAAATATTACAAATTCACGAAGTTACAAACATGCATGGAAACTGTGCAATGCATGCTCATAAAACAGACATTTTTTTTATTCTTTCCACCAAATTTGCAACATAGGCTTTTTGAGAGCCCTCCTCATGAACAGTGGCACTGTTGTTTCATTAATCGGTCCCAAAAGGTGATTCTGCACAGTGACCATGAAATCACCTTTCAGGACAGAATAACACCACGACAGTGCCTGAATTCCTAAGGAGGGGTCCCAATAACCCCATGTTGAAAATTGGGTGTCAAAATTCCCAGAAATGCCTGAGATATGCACCAAAGTTGAAAAAAACCCTATTTATGTCATCTGCAGGCACCTCTCTGGGCCAAGGGAGGAGGTTGCACATCTCCAGGCTGAGTTGGCCAGGATTTGTGGGACCTCCTCTCCCACCCAGGGAGCACCAGTGCCACTGCCGTTGTCTCAGAGGTTGCCAAGGAAGAGGAGCAGTTGGACCACAGTGGGCTCAGGGAGGGTGAAGGTGGTGGAACAGAGGTGCATCCCTCCAGTTGTACCTCTCCACAATTCATATGCCATTCTGACAAAGTGTGGTTCCTCTATGGAGGCACCCACAGTGGAGACCAAGAAGGATGCTGAGAACCTCCACAAAGGAGACCCACAGGAGGGTGGCATGGGACCTCACAGGGGAAGGAAACAACTCCTGGTGGGGGACTCCATTGTTAGGAAGGTAGAACTAGAGGAGGAAGGGGAGAGGGAGGTAAGGTGCCTCCCTGATGCCATGGCTTGGAGGGACAGGGAGCGAATCCTCAGGATCACCAGAGCAGCTGCACAGGGGAGGAAGCTGGATGTCATTGTCCACCTAGGGACAAATTACATGGCTAAGAAAAGGATCAGAGCAGTGCAGGAAGAGTTTGTGGAGTTGGAGAGGAGCCTTAGACAAGTAGCACACATAGTAACCTTCTCAGAGGTGCTGCCTGTCTATGGGATGAGTGAGGCTAGGGTGCTCCACACCATGGAATTCAATCAGTGGTTGAAAAACTGGTGCAGAGCTCAGGGATTTGGCTTCATTGGGGACTGGGGGTCCACCTGGAGGGATGCAGACCTATACTGGTGTGAGGATCTGCATCTGTCCAGGACGGGAACCAGAATCCTAAGTGATAGGTTTAAATGCTTCATTGGCAAGCATTTAAACTAGCCAAGGGGTGGAAGCTAGCCAGGGACTAGCACTGGAAAGGAGCAGGGAAATCCTAGCCCCCCCAAAAGATCAGGGTAGTAAGTGAGGTAAACACCAAGATAGAGATGTCAATAGGGAGAAGTGCAGGGGTAAATGGAGAAAGTGACAAACACAATAAGGACAGGGATGGGGCAAAAAGGAGTAAGGCCATCAAGAAATGAAGGATAATGAGTACCAGTCCCATAGTCTGGGCAACAACCTCCCTGAACTGGTGGCCTTGATGGAAGAGGGATGCCTGGATATCGTAGCAGTCACAGAAACATGGTACACAGAGAACCATGACTGGGATGTTAACTTACCAGGGTACACAACCTACAGGATAGACAGGGAGGGAAGAAGAGGGGAGGAGTAGCTCTCTATGTAAGGGAATGGTATAAAAGCAACTGAACAAAAGAGTAAACAGGGAGGAGAGGAGAGGAGAGGAGGCACTGTGGGTCACCTTAGAGACTGGAAATGGCACCACAATCCACACAGGGGTTGTACACAGACCCCTATGTCAGAGGGAAGGAATGGACAAGGACATGAAAGAAGGCATCCTTAGGATGACACAGAAAGGGGAGATGCTGTTGATAGGGGGCCTGAATATGCCAGATGTTAACTGGAGCACCTTAGCTGTAGCCACACCCAAAAGCAGGGCCATTCTCAATGCCCTTCAGGTGACATGCCTCAGACAACTAGTTTTGGAACCCACTCATGAGGGAGCAATCTTAGACCTCGTACTCTCAAATGGGGATGGTGAGAGGATCTCGGATCTAGAAGTGGGTAGCTATCTGGGAACAAGTGACCACCAAACAGCGTGGTTCACAATAAACTCAGCTACAGAGTCAAGCCATACAAAAGTGAGGGCTCTGGACTTCAGGATGGCTGACTTTGGCAAGATGGGAGAGTGCCTTAGAAAAGCAAATAGCTACCCCTCCTTCTAGCAAATAGGCTAGAAGGAGGGGTAGAGTAACAATGGGGAAACATCAAACTGCCATCACAGAGGCAACACGCCTTTGTGTGAAGCAAATAAACAAATCAAAATGAAAGAAAAAGCCACTATGATTAGAGGTGGCAGTGAATGTTAGGGAGAAAAAGATAGCATTTAGGAAGTATAAGGAAACACAGAAGGAGTAGGACAGAGAACTGTACCAGTTAAGACAGAAGGAAGCAGGGAGGGTAGTCAGAATAGCAAAGGCCCAAACTGATGAAAAGATAGCCAGCTCAGTTAAGAAGGGGGATAAAACCTTTTATAGGTACATCAGGGGGCATAGCAAGACAAAGGGAGGGGTATGAGGCTGAATATATGGTGGGTGGGCAGAGAGGGACAGTGAAAAAGCAGGGATACTGAACGAATACGTCTGCTCAGTATTCACAAAAAGGGGAGGGAGGGGCCTAATGCAATTAACAGAAGCACTCTGGATATGGGGTCAATCCCAGTCCTTTCACAGAAGAAAGGGTTCTGAAAGAACTATTAAAACTGAGGGTGGACAAAGCAATGGGGCCCTATGGAATTCACCCCAGAATTCTAAAAAAACTAAGGAGAGAACTAGTGACACCACTGACTACCCTTTTCAACAGATCATGGGAGAATGGTGTGGTACCTGAGGAAGGCAGATGCAATACCCCTTCACAAAAGTGGGAGCAAGACAGAGCCAGGAAACTACAGACCTGTCAGTTTGACCTCTGTGGTAGAGAAAGTAATGGAATCACTCCTGAAAGAAAGAATTGTTGAGTACCTAGAGGCCAGTGGGGCATAGGACCCAAGGCAGCACGGGTTCACAGCAGGAAGGTCATGTCAGACAAATCTAATTGATTTCTTTGACTGGGTGACCAAAGTAGTAGTCCAGGGAGGGGCTGTGGACATGGCCTACCTAGACTTTAGCAAGGCATTTGACACAGTCCCACACAAAAGATTAATAGTCAAATTAACCAGCCTGGGAGTGGGTCCCCAGGTGGTAGCCTGGGTAAAACATTGGCTGGACAACAAGACACAGAAGGTAATTGTAAATGGAATCTATTCTGAAGAAAGAGGGGTTACTAGTGGGGTACCACAGGGTTCAGTACTGGGTCCAGTCCTTTTTAATGTCTTTATAAGTGACATTGCAGAGGGACTGGAAGGAAAAGTATGCCTCTTTGCAGATGAAACAAAGATCTGCAATAGGGTTGATACACAAGGAGGCGTGGAAAGGATCAGAAGGGACTTTGCAAGGTTGGAGGAATGGTCAGAAGTATGGCAGCTTGGATTCAATGCAAAGAAGTGCAAAATAACGAACCTGGGAAACAAAAACCCGGGGGGGGTAGTAACAACAACAAAAATGGAACGGGACCTGGGGGTAATCATATCAGATGACCGTAAGGTAAACAAGCAATGTGAGAAGGCAGTAGGGAGGGCTGAGCAGATACTGGGATGTATAGGGAGAGGCATCACCCGTAGAAAACAGGAAGTTGTTATCCCTCTGTACAGACAGTTGGTGAGACCCCATCTGGAGTACTGCGTCCAGTTCTGGAGACCCCATCTCCTCAAGGACATAGACAGGATGGAGGCAGTCCAGAGGAGGGCAACTAAAATGGTGCAGTGTCTACAAGAGAAGCCATTTAAGGAGAGACTAAAGGAGCTTAATATGTATACCCTTGAGGAAAGGAGGTAGAGGGGGACATGATAGAAATGTTTAAGTACCTCAATGGAATCCACAAAGTCAATCAATCAATCAAAATCTTTATTTAACCAGGCGATCAATGTTGAGCAAGCTCATTTTTGAGGTGGACCTGGGTGCGACAAATACAAGATAACAAGGAAATACATGATGGTTCTAATTCACTGGCAAATCAACAACAGGCAACAACAATGGTTAGGGAGTACAGATTAAATACATCAAAAGATTCAGAGTGAAAGGGTACGAGCAGCAATAATGCAGATGAGTTCAGCATGTCTCAGTGGGATTAAAGGGCCAAGTAAGGAGGTAACTAACTAACTGGAGCTCCAGGAGAAAAGACCGGGGGGTGTCTAGGGCAGGAGAGGGAAGGGAGGCGGAGAAGAGGTCAGGCAGTGGCTGGGAGCAGGTAAGCTGTATAGAGTCTAAGAGGGTAGCATCTTTCAGAAAAAGAGTTGTGCAAGAACAAGGGGACACAATATGAAGATAGAGGGGGGATGGCTCGGGCAATGTGAGGAATTAGTTTTTCACAGAGAGGTGGTGAATGCATGGAACAGCCTTTCTGAGGAGGTTGTGGGGTCTAAAACTGTGGGAGAATTCAAGAACGCATGGGACAGACATAGGGCAATTTTTGTGGGGGGTAGGAAGAAAGAAAAAATTACTCACCTTAGTAATGTTGTTTCTTCTAATGGAGTCTTGCTGTATTCTGACTAATTGCAGTGATCTCCATCCTTTGAACTGCCCCAGAGAGGAAAGAGTTAACTTTCCATGCAAGGCATGGAACGCTGAGCTCGAGCTCGGTTGAGCCTCTGTCTGCTGCTGTTTGAACCCCAACCACCAGATCTTTACGAGCTATACTCACTGGGCGTCCTGTGTGGAAACTGTAAACTCACACTAGCCAACTGGCAACTAAATTTAATAAAAAGAGTTTTTTGGTTTCAAGGCAAAGACTCAAGTCAGGAAACCCAAAATACAAAACACAACACACACCCAAAAAGTAAAGAGGGTGAGAAAAGGGGGAACCTCTAGGGTGCCAACACTGCTCCTGCCCACCCACATCCCAAAACCAGGTTCTGAGAGGGGAGGCAGGGGGGAGGTCAGAATACAGCAAGACTCCATTAGAAGAAACAACATTACTAAGGTATTTTTTTCTTCAAACAACATGAAGTCTTACTGTATTCTGACTAATTGCAGACTACCAAGTAGTACCTCCATGGAGGAGGGACAGAACCTACTTTGGGAACAAGCTCTGAAGTACTGCTGTGCCAAACCGAGCATCACTCCTAGTCTGGATATCCAGAAGTAATGCTTGTAAAAGTATGGACTGTTTTCCAGGTGGCTGCCTGACATATCTCTAAGATAGGAATATCCTATGGCAGCAGCCAGGAGCTGTACCGTAGAGTGGGCCCTCAGGCCTGAGGGGTGAAGTCCACCTAATTTTTCATAGCAGAATTGTATACAAGAGACAATCCACCTGGCAACAGATCTTTTAGTGGCAGGTTTTCTCTTACCAACCTCACCTTAAGTGAGGAACAATTGGAGGGAGTCAAACCTGTGATCTTTGGTGTGCTCTGTGTAGTAGCTAAGGGCCCTTTTCACATCCAGGCTGTGCAGCCTCCTCTCTCCAGAGGAGGAATGGTCAGTGAAGAAAACAGGAAGAGACATAGACTGGTTAAGGTGGAAATCTGAGACCACCTTGGGCAAAAACTTCCTATTAGTTCTTAGGACCACCTTATCTCTATGAAAAGAGATAAAATTAGGCTCCACTGACAGGGCCTGTAACTCACTGATGCATCTGGCAGAAGTAATGGCTACCAAGAACACAGTTTTCCAAGCCAAGTACTTAAGCTTTGCTGAGGACAAAGGCGCAAAAGGGGGTTGCATAAGCTGAGCAATGCAAACATTTAGGTCCCAAGCAGGAGCAGGGTCCCTGAAGGAAGGATTGGTGTGTAACAATCCCTTGAAGAATTTACAAAATTTAGGATGAGCCGAAAGAGAAGAGGGCTTACCTACTGAGAAAAAAGCAGAAACAGCTGCTAAATGTACTTTGAATGTAGCTGGTCTGAGTCCCAAGCTATTGAGATGAACCATATAGTCCAGAACTGTAGGCAACCCAGCAGACTCTGGAGAAATATGCTTACCAGAGCACCAAACAGTGAACCTTTTCCATTTGGAATTGTAAGTCTTTCTGGTGGAAAGCTTTTGAGAAGCCTTCAGAATATCCAGAACACCCTGGGAGAAATGCAGATCAGTAAACTCTAACTCTTCAAGAGCCAGGCCTTGAGATTGAGAGATTTGAGATTCGGGTACCAAACCCTCCCATGAGAGGATGTCAACAGGTTATAATTCCTGGGAAGAGGCAGGAGGAGGTGGACTGCTAAGGACAGCAACAGTGGTTGGTACCAGGGCTGTCTGGCCCAGTCTGGAGCAATCAGAATCACTTTGCAGGGTTGAGACCTGATTTTGACTAGTACCTTGAACAGGAGAGGGAAGGGGGGAAAAGCATACAAAAAGTTCCCTTCCCAATCGAGAACTAGAGCATCCAGAGGGACTGAGCCCAATACTGGGGATCTTCAGCAACAAAGAGGAAGCTGGTGATTGTCTGGGGCTGCAAAAAAATCTATCTGTGGAGTGCCCCATCTGGAAAAAATCACCTTCAAGACTAGGGGATCAAGGGACCATTCGTGATGGCCCTGAGATATCCTGCTGAGAGCATCTGCCAGGACATTGTCCTTCCCTGGGAGGTGCACTGCTATCAGAAAGTTTTGCAGGGAATAGGCCAGAGACCACAACGTCATTGCTTCTGTGCACAAGGCCGTAGACTGAGTACCCCCTTGCTTTTTGATGTACCACATTGTGGTGGTATTGTCTGTTCTGATGTGAACTACTTTGTTCTGAATAGACTTGGAAAAAACTTGCAATGCCAGAAACACTGCTCTGAGTTCCAAGAGATTGATGTGAAGCAGAGATTCTTGAGGTGACCACAGCCCTTGGGTGGTCAGATCCCCCAAGTGGGCTCCCCAACCCAAGAGGGAGGCATCTGTGGTAAGGATTAGAGAATGAGACTGAGTGACAAAAGAAACTCCTTGCCTTAGATTGTCCTGATCCTGCCACCATTGCAAAGCTTGGATCAGGGTTCGAGTCACAGGGACTAGTTTGGTCAGAGAATCCTTTCTCTGGGACCAGAATGCTCTTAAGTGGAACTGAATGTTCCTCATCTGAAACCTTGCTCCCTGGACCACTGCCGTAGAGGCTGCCATGTGACCCAGGAGCTGCAGACAGTGCCTTGCTGGTTGAGGCACCTGAAGGGTGAAAGAAGAGGCCAGTTTCATAAGGGTCCTTGCCCTGTCCAGTGGAAGGAAGGCTCTTGCCCTTATTGTATCCAGTTCTGCCCCTATAAAGGTGAGAAGCTGTACTTGCTCCAGAACTGACTTTGAGAGATTTAGGAGGAACCCTAAGGAAGTGAGCAATTGCTGAGTTATCTGTAGATGTGACTTGACTTGGTCTGGAGACTGACCCATTATGAGCCAGTCATCCAGGTATGGAAAGATGGAGATCTTTCTTCCCCTTAGGAAAGCAAGCACTACTGTCAGGCATTTTGTGAACAGCCTTGGGGCTGATGTTAGGCCAAAGGGCATTGCTCTGAATTGATAGTGGCCGGAGGGCAACTCGAACCTGAGGTACTTTCTGTGGGAGCACCTGATGTGAATGTGAAAATAGGCATCCTTGAGGTCCAGGGAGACTAGCCAGTCCCCTGGCCTTAGAGAGGGCAGCATCATTCCCAGAGTCACCATTTTGAATTTTGTTCTTTAAAAAGTACTTGTTTAAATATCTTAGATCCAGGATGGGCTGCCATTCTCCTGTCTTTTGGGGGGTTAGGAAGTACCTGGAGTACAATCCTTTTCTCCTGTGTAAGGGTGGAATCCTTTCTATGGCTCTGAGAGCCGAGAGGGAAGAGACCTCTGCCTCTAGGGCAAGGGCCTCTGAAGGATTTGCAGGTGGAAAGGACCTGGTTCTCATCTTGGGGAATTTTTTGAAGCTGAGAACCAGTCCCTGGCTTACTACTTCCAGGACCCACTTGTCTGATGTTAAAGACTCCCAGTCCTGGACAAAGTAAGCCAGACTGCCCCCTACTGGTAGTGGAGAATCAGCCCAGGCAGACCCATCAGGGTGTCTGCTTGGCAGGGGCTTTAGGCTGAGGAGAGGGAGCAGGCCTGCTCATACCCCATCTGCCTCTCCCTCTAAAGAACCCCCTCTGAGCAAAGGCAGAAGAGGAGGCCTGGGCTTGGTAAAAAGGCCTATGAAAAGGCCTGCCCCTGCCCCTGGAATGCTGCCTCTGGGGAGTGGCTTGCCTTTCTTTAGCCTGAGCACTCCTGTACTCATCCATTTTCTTCATGTAATTCTCTGTCTGCTCCCCAGAGAATTACCAATGACAGGAAAATCCATGGCTTTAGTCTGGGTATCCTGTGACAGGCTAGTACATCTGAGCCAAGCCATCCTTCGAAAGGCCACAGATGTAGCCATGACTCTAGATGAAACATCATTGGAGTCCACAGCAGCATGAAATTGCACCTTGGAAGCCTCAATCCCATCTGCAGCCACCCACTCCAGCTCCTTGGCAAGCTGGTCAAGGACCTGTTTAGCTAGAGCCATCACAGTGTCCCACCTGGACTTCTGGTATCTAGCTGTGTAGGCCATATAATTAGCCTGCCTGAGTCCCAAAGATGCTGCCATGTACTGTTTCTTTGCCATGGCATCAGTCCTCCTGGAGTCCTTATCTGGGGGGTGTGAAGCCAAGGGTATATTTGCCTTATCACAGGCAACAGCCTGCACAGCCCCAACATGGCTACATTGCTGGGAAAGGAACTCTGTAACAGAGCCTGAAAGAGTATACCTCTTGTCCATTCTTCTGTCAACAGGAGGTATGGAATTAAGAGTTTTTAAAATTTTAAATGTCTGTTTCCCAAAAGACTTATGAAGGGGAATAGACAATCTCCAGGACTCTGGGATGTCCATCATCTCAACACAATCAGGCTCCTCCTGATCCTCCACTGCTTCTTCCATAGGAAGCTGGAGGGTTTCAGCCACTTTTTTGTAGAACATAAAGTGGGAGGGGGACTCAGAAAGCCTAGGAGGAGAAACACCTGAAGGTCTGTCTGGAGAGATGTCTGGGTCAATGGGCACATCCAAACTTTCATAATCACCATCACTATCTTCATACTCTCCCTCCTCCTCCGGTTCATAAAATTCTTCTAAATTATAATCCGGAACCAGGGGAACTGACCGAACCGAGCCCCTGACCGATGGTGCCGGTTCAGTCTGAACCAAAGTTAGCGACTGAACAATCCTTATCGCTTTGGCTATTTCATCAGCAGTCAGAGAAAGAACTTGTGGATCCGAACCGGCTGACTTACCCCTTCTTTTTCTTTTAACCGGAACTGACTCCTCAGAGTCGGTTCTCCTTTTGCCCGAAGAAGTCTCGTCCTGGTCAGAGGGCACCCCTTCTGGTTCGGTCGGAACCGACCTGGGCTGGCCATCTGGGTCAGCGGACTTCTCAGCCTCCTTTTCCCTCAGTCTACCTATTCTCTTATCCAGGGTAGCTTTGGGAAAACTTTTGCAAATCTGGCAGTCTGAATCGAGGTGGTCATACCCCAGACAATAAACACAGGTGGTGTGGGGATCAGCCTTAGCAAAGGCTTCCCCACATACACTATAGTGTTGAAACCCAGTGGGCACGGTTTTTCTTGGGTTTTCTCAGACATGGCCAGTCCTAACCAAACTTACCCTTTTTTTGGCAATCCGCCAGGGAAGACACCCCTATCAGTTCCAGACCATGTTACGGGCCCTGGAAGAAAACGTAATGAAATCCGTTGTTTTTATAACCGATACGGACCGGTTACCACACTCTAATAAATCAGAAAAAACCTTTTCACAAACCTGATCGGTTCAAATCAAACCTAACCAATGTTTACAAGTTCGACACAGAAAACTAATATATAAACCTATCTAGTACTCACGGTGCCACAGACAGAGACTTAACCAACAGGTTAGATTGTAGAAATTTGGTTGAAACCGACAGAAAAAACGAAACTTTAACCGACTTTTTTGAACCGAGCGAAGAAGAAATCTCCGGGGCGACTGTTCAGTGAGGCAGAGTAAAGAATCTGGTGGTTGAGGTTCAAACAACAGCAGACAGAGGCTCAACCAAGCTCGAGCTCAGTGTTCCATGCCTTGCATGAAACGTTAACTCTCCTCTCCGGGGCAGTTCAAAGGTTTGAGATCACTGCAATTAGTCAAAATACAGCAAGACTTCATGTTGTTTGAATGGTCTGTTGGTTAAATAGGATCTGCAGCTTATCCTGCAGGTAGGAAAATGGACAGACTAGGTGGGCCAAGTGGTCCTTATCCTTATCTGCCGTTAAAGTCTATGTTTCTATACAGCTTACTAGCATTTCTTCTGTTCGCGGTCGGCTTTGAAGAGTGCAGATGTGTTCCCGGTCCATCAAAGATTGTTGCGCCAGGCTCCGGAGGTAAGTATGGAGTGAGAGGGTGTGTGTGGAGGCAGGGTGCACAAAGGGTGGGTGCGGGTTGGGAAGAGGGCAGGAGACTGCGAGGGACCATTTTCTGTTTTGGGCACCCCGTCGGCAAATACCAGTGGGGGTGAAAGAGCCGAGGGGGACTGGGCACCCCCTTGGCACACAACAAATGGGGGAGGGACATTATGCCGATGGGGAGTGGGCTCTCCTTGACAGATTGAACTGGGAAGGAGGCACTGAAGCTGATGAGGATTGGACCCCCTTGGCAAATAAATACTTTTGAGGGGTGCATGATGCTGAGGATTGGGCACCCCATCAGTGCTAACGAATAGAGTAGAGGTGACATTATGCCAATGGGGAGTGGGCTCCCCCGTCGGCATTGTGACAGGTGGCAGCAGTCACTGCCACCATGTTGCATACACGTTGGGAGGTGTGTTGTGGTCCCGCTACATGAGAGCAACCTTTTCTTAGATCGGGTGGCCACATTAGCAATGCATGGTGTCAGCTGCTGGCTTATTGGGGAATGAGGGACGCACCTACTGATGCATGCCCTGCATTCGCCCACAGTGACCACACCTCCAAATCTGCTACTACCGCAAGATGGTGGCTGGCATGCACACGTGAGCCAACATAAAAAGGAAGTTGCAATCTCCCCCAGTTATCACTAAAAATCTCCAGCCTCTGTCCACACAATTAAGTTGGCAATCATTCTTTTTTTTAATTCAGAGTCACTCTGGTTTAGATCCTGATCCCCTGCATGCCTGCCGCCCTCCCCCCTGCTCACCAACCAATGAATACAGTTATCAGTCCCAGCATGAAGAGCTTCTTATGGGCAGCTTCCTTTACCTTTGTTTTCACTAAGAAGTTTGTTCACTCCATCTTTCACCAACTGCTCCTTTTTCTTGGCTATCACAAACACACAACTCCTCCTTGGCTTTTCTACCACTCTGCTCTGTTGTCCTGATACTGCTCCTGTTCATCAAAGCCACTCCCTGATTCATGGCAGCCATTCCATGTCTCTCTAACTCACAGATCCAAAATAATGAATACCAAATGCCCAACCAAATGACTTTCTCTTCAGCAGCTCACTCCTCCCCTTCCACTTTCTTTGCAAGTCTGCTATTTTCTCTTTAATTTTTCGAGAGCTCCACCAATGAGAGGAAACATTCTCCTGATGACATAAGATTCTGATGTCGGGGCATGCATGAACTCCAGGGCACAAAATAAATCAACAACATTTTTTAAAAAAAGTTCATTTTCAAAAGAAGTACAACACAATTAGAAATACACACAAGCTCGGACCCTATTGCATAAATGAAATATGCGATGGGGAGCTTGTGTGATACATAATTTATCTGCACTCGGACAGTGTTCAGCATAGTAAATAACCACAAAAAAATGTAAGAACCATATTCACATTAATATATACATATTAAAAACAACAGACTGAATAATCTGCAAAACAAACAAGAAAAAGAGAATACATTTTAAATGCATTATCAAAACAGCAGAAACCATTATTTATGTATGAGCACTCATTTTCTTTTTTCAAGAAATGGTTTAATTTCTAGCCTGTCATTAAGGACGGGTTACTCCATTGCCCTGAGAGCATTAATCCAATATTGCTTCCCTTTTGAAAAGTAAATTGTCATAATCACCACCCCTCTATGACATGACAGGTTTCTCAATACCTGTAAACAAACAGCTGTTTTAGTTTTTATTTCTGGATTTAAGTACATGTGTGGCTAGGTCATTCTTAACATCGTCATTCTCGATGGCCTAAATGTGTTCATATATTCTACTCTTAAACGCCCTCTTAGTCTTGCCAATGTAATGGTGGCACATGGACAGCTGGTTCTGATCTCAATATGATATTTTTTCTGCAATATAAAATATGTAAGGGAGTGTCTGTCAGGAGAAACTACTGTCTTGCTGAAATTGACATATCAAACCACCCCAGGGATAAGTTCAAAGGACAGGACGTAGGTTAAACTACAGATATCTGAGGTGCAATTACCTTGCCAATTTGTTTTGAAGCCAGGAACTAAAATATCCATTTATGATATCTTCAGGGAAATCCTTTGATTTGCACTAGGTGTCATGATGAAAAGGGGCATATGCATGTGTTTTGGGTGTCTTCCAAGGAAGCCAGCTAACTACATCAAAGAGACTTTGATGTCTGTGTGAAATAGGTCCCAGACTAAATTGGGAAGTCCAATATGCATTTGTTTGGGGTATTGTAAAAGGAAGCCAGTGAACTACATCAAAGAGACTTTGATGTCTGTGTGAAGCAGATCACAGACTGGTTTGGGGGAAGTCACATGAAGAGGGGAGATTCACTGATGTCACCTGTTTTTTTTTTAAATATCTTATTAGGACATCCTGTGTTATAAAATATAAATTTTAATACAGCAAGGTGGAGTTAGGTGACCTCAAAGAGAAGGCTGGCTCAAGACTGCTTTTAAGTATACTGAGCAGACCTTAGACAGAGAGAGACATTTATTTTCTGACTGAGAAAGAGGAGCACCGAAGCACTGAAAGATTAAGAAAGTAAGAATACATTAGAGAAGACCAGTCTGAGTGTATGGGTTGTAGGAATTTGCACTTTTAAACCTATTTTGTTGTTAAGACTGTATGTGTTGGGATATCTTGTTCTGTAAATACTGTTTTCCTATTTTTAACTATTTTAAAGTAAAGATATATATTTGAAAAACAGAAACTGCCTGGTGTGCCTTAAAAATTCTTTTTTGTTATAAATGAAGCTTAGATGGTTATAGTTGACACTGTGCATGAGCTTATTGTGGTACCAAACTGGGAAACAGATAAGAGTTCTCTAGGTCCTGCATAGAGTTCTAAGGGTTCATTTTGTAATACCTGGTTAGGTGCCTGTAGGCAAAGATATCTGGCCCCCCGAAGATAGAATTATCTGAGCCCTGACAATTGGGTACACTAACAAGAGGTTATCAGTTTGAATCCCTCCAGAACTTGGGACAAAAGTGACTCAAACCCACAAAAACAGACAAGAGGGTTACCTTGTTCTGGTAACTGTTCACAATACTACGCTCAGAGGTTGGCACTTTGGGAGTAGAGGGCTGACCTGCTGAGTGGGGTTGTGACAGTAATAACTGCCACATTTATACTCGACTAAGTAAATAGTACCACACGTGCTACATGTAATGAATCCTCTAACATCAGCGTCCCTATTCATGGCCAAATTCTTAAAGGTCTTTGCATTTTTAACCTTACTGTAGTATTTACAATTGCCACATTTATGGCAGCCACTGTTTCTCTGGGGTAACCACATCCTGTGTTGTACTCCCCCTGGTTGCACTGACTGTACAGCATAATCTTTAATGGTCTTCCCCCTCCTAAAAACAATTTTTGGACCCACGTCTTTTATGTCTCTTAACCCAGGGTCCAATTTAACCATATGCCAATGCTTCCTCGCAATTTCAGTTATTTTGGCTGACTATAAGTCGTAAGTGCTGACAAATGTTAACTGAGGGTCTGTATGTGGCTCCCTAATCCTCTCCTGTAACAGAGTTTCCCTGGGCATATCTTCGACTGTACTCCTAGCTCCAGAAATGAGCATCTCATCATACCCTGTATCTACTAATCTCTCAGACAGTTAATTCACTCTTTTTTCATACAGTTCCATGGTGTCACAGTTCCTCTTTGTACGAATATACTGCTCCTTGGGTATGGCTTTAATTATATGGCTGGAGTGACTACTGTTTGCCAACAATAAAGTATTATGGTCTGTCTCCTTCCTGTACAAATCTGTGACCACTCCCCCCTGTCCATCATTCATGATGATGAGATCTAGAAAGCTAATTTGTGTATAACTAAATGCTAGACTGAATCTCAGATTTGGATTACTTTTTTCAAGAAAAGATACAAAATCAAATAATTCCTCTTCTGTTCCTTTCCACACAATCAGAATATCATCTATAAATCATCTCCACAAGTCAATCTTGTGAAGAAAAGGGTTGTTGGTGCTCCTAACAACATCATGTTCCCACTTGGCCATATACAAGTTTGAGTAATTTGGCGCAAAACTGGCTCCCATGGTCATACTTTTTTTGGAGGAAAAAATATTTTTTGTGAAAAAAAAAGTGTTAAAATTTAAGACAAACTCAGCCAGTCTGGTTAATACATTAGTGTGTGTATGGGGGGCTCCAATATTGTCCTTTGATCTAAGTAGAATTTCAATGCCCCAACCGCCCATCATGTGGTATACTTGTGTACAGTGAAGTACCATCTAATGTCACCAGTAAGCTGTCTTCCTCTATTGCTAGATCTTCTAATATTCTCAGAATTTCTCCTGTCTTTAACGCAGGAAGGAACATTTTTAACCAAAGTAGTTACTGTAAATGATGGTCAGTATACGTTGCTATAGTCTCTGTCAGGGAATCATTCCCTGACACTATTGAGCATCTAGGGGGGAAGGGGTTAAACATGTCCTTGTGAATCTTAGGGAAATAGCATTAGGATGCTCTACCTGAAGGTATTCTATTACCTGGGGTGGTAGCAAACTTTCCTCCTTCACCTTCTGTAGGTACTCATCTATTTTGTTTTTAAAAATGACAGGGGGGGTCCCTATTCAGCTTATCATAAAATTCAACATTGTTTAGCTGTCTATAAACCTCCTTTTCATAATCGTCACTGTTCAACACAACTATTGTATAGTCCCACCCTAATCAGCAGGCTTAATTGTTATCAGTTCATTCTTGCCCAATGTCTGTAAAGCTTGCCATTCACATTTGGTGGGGTTATAGTGACCATAGTTATTAACCTCCTCACTTAATTTCTGAATCTCTCTCTCACAGCTCCGTAAGAAAGTTAGTAAAGCAGCTGACATCGGAGGGCAAAAGTCTGATTGAGGTCTAAATATGCCAGAACAATTAGAGAAGGTTTGTGTTATCTCTATTCTAGCTCCTTGTTCCTCCGCGACGTCATTGGCTCTCCTGGTAAAAAAAAAAAAAGATTTTAGACTTAAATTCCTCCCAAGTTTATTCAAATCCACTGTCGTTTGGAAAGGATCAAATCACATGGTCAGTGTGAATGTTACTCCATTGTTCAGAACTGAGTTCTCCGCCTCACTCAATTGCACCCTGGATAGATTAACCACATTCGTTGGGCTCCTCTACCCCGACCGCATCTCCCTCTCCACATTTGACCTCTGCCAAATCCTCCTTTTCCATTTTCTCTTTCTCTTCCCTCTTCTCATTCTTTTATACCCTCTGGTTGCCAACTGTTCACCCGCTGGTTCCTCCAAGGTATTTGGGGTTGAGGGTAGGAGGGCATGGGGGGCCACGACACATTCTTCCTCCTCACTTAAAATAACATCCCTTTCTAGGTCTTCTTCAATTCCCCTCTGTATAAGGACAGGATTCTGTCCAATATTTATTTATTTCGTTTTTGTTTACCGGGTAGGTGCGCTAGCCAGCAGGTGACTATTTTCAGGCACGACCCGGGAGAGTACAATACATCATGACACATGGAAGCAACAATACAATTTGAGTCAACAACCATACATTCAAGACATATAGAGGCATATCCAGCTAGACTAACATGTTATAGGCTATACTAAGCATTGACCAGCAGGCCAAGAGCAAGGGGGTGTTTACAGGGGAGTATTGGTTCAGGTAAGGGGTAAAGAAGGGAGCACTAGGCCAGAGGGACTGCATACAGCTTTACCAGGGCATGTCAAAGAGACTACCCGTGTGTGGTTCCCAGCTGTGCAGGATGATGTGGAGTGACAGGGAAGGGTGAAGGCAGCAGAAGTAGCAGGAGAAGTAGTTGGCAAAATGCATATCGGAGGGGCCATGTAAGGGAAACATGAGAAGAACCAGCAGCTAGAAAAGTCAGAAGAGGGGTGGAAGGAGCCATAGCCTGGCGAAGACCTGAGGCGGCAGGACAGGGGACCAGAGGAAAATTAGGGAGGACGCCGGAGACATCCCGGCGGCAAGCTAGGGGGATGCCAGGTTCGTGACCCTACAGTAAGGGATGAAGAAAAATGGGAGGGGTGGACAGAAGGAAAAGCGTCGTGGAATACGGCTTTAGCAGTAGGTGGCATGTAGGAGCAGCTGGGGTCGTGGTTCCGAGGCTGGGCAAGTGACCCCCTAGGCAGTCCCCGGCCATGGACATCCTGCGGCAAGTGGTAGACAAAAGAAAGGGAGGGAGGAGGAGAGGTCTTATTTTACAACATCCACCTGTGGCAAGGTGCAGCAGAGCCCAGGTAGCGTAGAGGAATAAGAGACGAGAGGGAGGGTGGAAGGAGCTGTAACTGTCGGCCGTCAGCAGCCAGCCCAATCATCAGCAGGGTGCCCAGGGAGGTTAAAAAGGATGTCAAGAGACACCCGGCAGCAGCAGGCTAGAGGAGCCAGGTACATGGCTCCATAGTCAGGGATGATGAAAAGTGGAGGTGGGTGGGGAGTAGAGGCAGTCTTGAATAGCGGCTATAGCGGTAGGAGGTGGGTAGGTGCAGCCGGGCTCGAGGTTCCAAGGCTGGGCATAAGGGCCGATGGCAGTCGCTGGCAACGGACATCAAGCAGTGATGGAGGACCAGTGACGGGGAGGTGAGGTCTTATTTTACAGCATCCACCTGAGGCAAGATAGAGCAGTGCCCTGGTAGCGCAGTGGATAAGAGACGGGAGGAGGGGTGGAAGGAGCCGTAATCAGTCTGCCATCAGCAGCAAGCCCGAGCAGCAGAAGGGTGCCCAGGGAAGTTAGAGAGGATGTCTGAGACATCCCGGCGGCAGGTTGGAGGGACACCAGGTTCATGGCTCGACTGTCAGGGATGAAGAAAGGGGAGGGGTTGGTGGGGAGAAAAGGCGGCTTGAATACGGCTTTAGCAGTAGGAGGCGGGTAGGTATAGCCGGGCTCATGGTTCCGGGGCTGGGCGATAAGGACCAGTGGCGGTCACTGGCCACGGGCATCTTGCGGTAATGGAGGACAAGTGATGGGGGGAGTATTCTGACTTTCCTCAGCCCTTTGTTGCTGTATTTTAGATACAGTGCTTGTATCACTTGACTTAACACTCCAGGCATTGCCGTACTGCAAGTCCCTCTCGTCTCGTTCAAATTTAGTCTTTTTGGCTGCTTTTATTTTCTCTTCATATTGTGAATATTATTGGCAAAGTCCTCTAAAAGTTCATAATAACTTGAGGAAGTGGAGAACTCTTTTAAAGCTTCCTCATGGTTAACAAGTTCAGATTTAACCTCTTTTTGGATGACCACATTTTCAGACAGGATTAATTCTATATACTCCCAGCTCACCTTGTGGCTTATGTTTTGCCACTTGTCTACAAAGCCAATCCTGTTCAAGCCACAAATCAGTTTCTTAAGCACACAGAGTCCTCTCAGGGCTCTGTCTACCTCCAGATAGGCACGTAGAGATATCTCCTCCCACTGTAATGTCTTAAGTTTCTGTGCTATCCTTTCAAATTGCTTGAAAGCTTGTCTAATACTAACTGGTCCCAACACTGTTGCTTTGTTATCAGTAAGTGTGTTTGAGTAGCTAGTTACATTACCAGTGCTTCTCAATACTAGGTCTCTGAGACAGCGTGGTGATACACTGTCACGCTGTGCCTGCCATGTGTCAGTCATTCAAACAAGAACACACGTCAATGCAGGAGTCTGTATACAGATATGTGTATATATGACCTTTTGAACCTTTTTTTAATGTTGACAAAACCTGTGCAGGTCATGTATAGAAACAACAGTTAGGCATAGAACTGTGACAGCACCTTGTGGTAGCAGTGCCTGGTAATATAAAGTGTAGTGACAGTACCTTAGTAAACCAGCACCTGTTGAAGGCCTGGGAATGTGAACTCTCACTTCCCCATGAACAGCACTATAGAACAGACACTCCTGGAAGTCTCCAATAAATGTTCATTATTAATATAGATTAAAATCCAAAGTAAACATCAAACACATTCTAATAAAGTGCAGTGCTGTATAAAAGGCTCCCTCAGGACAATCTGAGCAGTGTTCACTAGCTTCCTGACATGTTTCGCACATTAGTGCTTTCTCAGATGATGACCAGGTGAATCAAAACGCACTCCTTAAATAGATAAGGCAATTAAAGTGACAGTACACTAATTAACCACAACTGAAGTGAGTTGTAAATTGCTCAGCATAATAAATAACCACAAAAATTATAACAACAATGTTCACAGTAATATATACATATTAAAAACAACACTGAAGCAGGTGAGATGTTCATAACAACAGCATCTGAAATTGTCAGTATGCACCACATAATCGTGGGTGCACAAACTAAATGTGGCTAGTCAGTGGTCATAAACTACATCTTCATTCTGTATATCCATTGATCAGGTTAACAAATTACATTTTTTATTACATGGGTACATATCTAGTAACTATTTCACAGAGAGGGTGGTAGCACAATGGAATGCACTACCACAATTGGTGGTGTCATGTAAATCTGTGAACAGCGTTAAAGGGGCAAGGGACAGGGAGCAGGGGTGAGTAAGGGTGAGGAAGGTGGGGGTGGCAATGGGATGACAAAGGGGGTGGGGCAGCTGCAAACTAGGGGTGCTAGCTGCACACTCAAGCAGAGACAGATAGACTGGGTGGTCTGTTTCTGCTGGCACATTCATATTTTCGTATTATGCCACAAAAAAAATGTAATGGTGTGACCATAGCTACAGCATTGAATAGATAGGCAACAGTATGCCACTGACAGCTTTCTTTTAAGAAGAGGGCATAATGTTTTTATCAGCCTTTCTTTTGTCTTAATTTGCTGTGCTGTGCACTACATTAGTTTTCAGTATAGCCTATGTGTTTCACTGTATCATATATCATTCTTTTGTATACAGTATAACTGAGTACACAGTTGGAGATATGTGCTGTGGCTTAGCCATGCCCACTGTTACCATGTCATACCACTGTAGGGTCTTAAGTAGGAACAGTGGAGAGTGACACCAGCTCTGAAGAAGGTTGGTCTCTTGTTGAAATGTTAGCATATTGGTGTGTGCTTACCTTGCACCGAGCTGGGATGTAACAAGCAGGACACAGGCCTGAATTATACAATCCCTTTCAGTCCTGTGTTTTGCAGCTTTTCCAAACTTTGTTTTTGAAATGCATTACTCCGTTTAGGGTTTGTACACACACTGCATATTTTTTTCTGGATTATCATTCATATTTGGTGATATTTATGGTTGCTTGCAAAACATCAATAAAATTGCCTTTTCAAGTAAGGCTACAAATGTTTGATGCTGTGCAAGTGGAATTAAACAAAAAATAGACACCTTGATTGAGGTAAGACCCTACATTGGTGCTCTTTATGTATGCTGTCCTCCAATGGGATGAACAAAGGCAAAATACCAAAAGTCTTGATTCAGTCAAAGCACAATTTCCAAACAGAATTTCACACACCAAACCAGTCCTGCATGGATGCAAACTCACATCCGGATCAGGCGATTCCTTGTCTTGTTACTGGCACGAAAGTGTTGACTCCATCAATGATGGCAAATGCATTTGATGCTCAAGCAGCAAGGGAGTCCTAAAGGCAATGAAGCCAACAGGGAGGGTTATATATGGTTTCAGGACCAAACCATGTGATGCCACCATATAATACAACCAACTTGTCAAACAAGTGACTGTCTTGTTACAGTTTATGAGACAAGCTTTAACGCTTTCACACAAATCAGCTGCAGAGTCACAGCCTTTTTGTCTTAGTAACTTAAAATCTGACCTTGGGGGTATCTCTTGCAGCAGGCTACACCTATGTAACAATAGCCATCAGACACTAGGATAATACGGAAACTTTTCCAGCTAGCAGTCTACCAGAGAGCCGACCATTCCAACATCATATGCTGACATTAACTTATCCTATAAGAGTAGGAGGCCCCCACACCCTCCTCAGTTCTTTACTTGTCATCGACCATCACACAACAGACTTCAAGTACATCTGCCATCTTCAGTCGACCACCATTTTACTGAATTTCTTCGTCAAACTTTACTTTTTTGTTTTTCTCTCCCTAGTGTGTATAACAAGCGATAAAGTGATTTTACCTCTTCGTGTATGCCAAACACCACCTCTGGGAACCTCTTCAAAAAGTGTGCCTGTAGGCAGAAGATAGAAACATAGAAACATAGACTTTGACGGCAGATAAGGACCGCTTGGCCGATCTAGTCTGCCCATTTTCCAACCTACAGGATAGGCTGCAGATCCTAATTAACCAACAGCCTATTTCTTCCTACCCCCCCACAAGAATTGCCTTATGTCTGTCCCATGCATTCCTGAATTCTCCCACAGTTTTAGACCCCACAACCTCCTCAGGAAGGCTGTTCCATGTATCCACTACCCTCTCTGTGAAATAATACTTCCTCACATTGCCCCTGAACCGCCCTTCTATCTTTAAATTGTGTCCCCTTGTTCTTGCATGTCTCTTTTTCTGAAAGATGCTACCCTATTGGACTTTGTTTATCCCCTTCTTAACTGAGTTGGCTATCTTTTCCTCAGTTTGGGCCTTTGCTATTCTGACTTCCCTCCCTGCTTCCTTCTGCCTTAACTGGTACAGCTCTCTGTCCTGCTCCTTCTGTGTTTCCTTATACTTCCGGAATGCTATCTTTTTCTTCCTGACATTCACAGCCACCTCTTTTGAGAACCATAGTGGCTTTTTCTTTCATTTTGATTTATTTTCTTCACACAAAGGCTTGTTGCCTCTGTGATGGCAGTTTTGATGATTCCCCATTGTTGCTCCACACCTCCTTCTAGCCTGTTTGCTAGTGCTTTTCTGAGACACTCTCCCATCTTGCTAAAGTCTGCCCTCCTAAAGTCCAGTACCTTCACTTTTGTATGGCTTGACTCTGTAGCTGAGTTTAGCGTGAACCATACTGTTTGATGGTCACTTGTCCCCAGATGGCAACCCCTTCTAGATCTGAGATCCTCTCACTGCCCCCATTTGAGAGTACGAGGTCTAAGATTGCTCCCTCATGAGTGGGTTCCAAAACTAGCTGTCTGAGGCCTGCTACCTGTAGGGCATCAAGAATGGCCCTGCTCTTGGATGTGGCTGCAGCAAATGTGCTCCAGTTAACATCTGGCATATTCAGGTCTCCCATCAACAGTATCTCCCGTTTCTCTGCCATTCTAAGAATGCCTTCTATCATATCCTTGTCCCTTCCCTTCACATGACCCCCGTTCCCTCCCCCTCACATGGGGGTCTGTACACAACCCCTGTGCGGATTGTGGTGCCCTTTCCAGTCTCCAATGTTACCCACAGTACCTCCTCTCTTCCCTGTTTACTCTTTTGTTCAGTTGCTTTTATCCCTTCCTTTACATAGAGAGCTACTCCTCCCCCTCTTCTCCCCTACCTGTCTCTCCTGTAGGTTATGCACCCTGGTGTGTTAACATCCCAGTCATGGTTCTCTGTGTACCATGTTTCTGTGACTGCTACAATATCTAGGTGTAACCCCTAGATGGCGCTATCCCAGGGGCTACTACCCCTGCCTGATTTGCCACTAACAGGTTGAGGGGCCTGGATCCAATGGCTGGTGCCTCCACCCAGAGGTCAGGGTTTGCAATAGTTAAACTAACTTGGTCACAGCCCTCTGGGACACTGCAACCCCCCTTTCTTCCCACTAGTGGCCCACACAATATATCAGAATTACCTTCACAGTATACACTTACCCCCAGGTGTGGTTCCGGCACTGGGACCTCCTGTGAAATGAGATACAGTGCAACAATCACAGTACAGTACTTTAACATAGACAAATACCTCAGGCAGTATAACTTTGCTGAAACAAGCAGCTCTGATTTATTTAGGGGATATAACAAGGACAGGGAAATCAGGTTAATTAGCTTATCACTCTAATAATCTACCTATGGCTCTGTGCACAGGCCTATCCCTATCAGTTACTGTCCCTGGGTACCCAAGCCCTAGTGGCTAGTCCAAACCGTGGCAGCTGGTAGGGCCCTTTCACACAGAGAAAAGGAGAATTAAACAGTCAGCAGTACAGTAATTCCATTTGGATTTAATGTGGCAATTCAACAGGGAGCGACCCTGAATTAGTACTCACGACCTCCAAATAAGATAGGGTCCTTCAATGTCAGCAGGGCTCACTTGAGGTACACAAACCTCTTCACACATCCATATAAAGAAAACACTATACCAGGCAGGCTACATCTGTATCCCGATCGCAATTACTGCACAATACCGGAGAACACACAGCAGATTCAGTTCCTGACAGACGAGGTGCAATTTTCAGCAATTCTTCCAGTCTTCTACAGGGTGAGCCTGGTTTCTACTCTTCAGAGATCCTTTGATTCTTTTCACAGGGCCGGATTCAGTCCTAACAAGCTGCAGCACGAACTCTGGGCCTTACACACGTTTTTGACTAAAACTGCACACTGAAAAAGCACAGGGCTCCTTCCTTCTTCACTGCCAAAGCTCAACTGAAACTCCAACCCGACAAAACCGGGCACTTCCTTTGAGTTCCTCCCAGTTCTTGACTGGATTGGCTGTCACTCACAATAGACTGCTGCTGTTGGTCCAAAAGGCACTGAAGTCTAAACTACATTTCCCAAGTCACTGCCCATACAATCCTCTTGTGGCTGGCTCAGATTATGAGTCCAAGTTCTGATTACGTCAAGGCACCATTTTAGAGCTAGCTTACCCCACACTGATTGGTCCAGTTCAGCAGTTCAAAACTAGAATGGGAACTAGCAGACACAGTTCTGACTGTAAAGAAAGCAGGTTAGACAAACTGTAATTTCATTATTACTCTAAATAATTTCTGGCAAACAGTTACATCTTTCAGATAGGTTCCCTTTGCACTCCTAGTGACTGCAAATATGAAGTGAATTGGCAGCAGCTCGAGTGGTACTCAGAGAAGCACACAGTCCCCCCATACAAACTAATTATGTCTGCAAGCAGACAGCTCTTAAAGAGACAGTACCAGAGGCTCTAAAAACACTCACTGATAAATGGCTTAAAAGCCAAACACCATTCAGGCTTGGAGCATTCAAGCAAGCTCCTGGAAGTCTTTTGGGAACCCCCATTTGCAGGGGGGTTACATAGGCATCCCTCTTCCATCAAGGCCACCAGCTCAGGGAGCTTGTTGCCCAGACTACGGGCATTGGTACTCATTATCCTCCATTTCCTGATGGCCTTACTCCCTTTTGCCCCATCCCTGTTGTCCTTGCCTTTGTCACTTTTTCTATTTACCCCTGCCCTTCTCCCTATCGACACCTCTATGTTGGTATTTGCTGCACTTACTACCATGATTATTTGGGGGGGCTAGGATTTCCCTGCTCCTTTCCAGTGCCTCCCCCCTTGGCTAGTTTAAATGCTTGCTAATGAAGCATTTAAACCTATCACCTAGGATCCTGGTTCCCCTCCCGGACAGATGCAGCCGATCATGCCAGTATAGGCTTGCATCACTCCAGCTGGACCCCCAGTCCCCAGTGAAGCCAAATCCCTGAGCTCCACGCCAGTTTTTCAACCACTGATTGAATCCCATGGTGCAGAACACCCTAGCCTCTCCTATGCCATAGATGGGCAGCACCTCCGAGAAGGTTACCATGCGTGCTACTTGACTAAGGCCCCTCCCCAATTCCACAAACTCTTCCTGCACTTCTCTAATCCTTTTCTTAGCCAGGTTATTTGTCCCTAGGTGGACAATGACATTCAGCTCCCTCCCCCGTGCAGCTGCTCCGGCAATCCTGAGGATTCGCTCCCTGTCCCTCCAAGTCATGGCACCAGGGAGGCACCTTACCTCCCTCTCCCCTTCCTCCCCCAGTTCTACCTTTCTAACAATGGAGTTCCCCACCGGGAGTTGTTTCCTTCCCCTGCAGGGTCCCCTGCCACCCTCCTGTGGGTTTCCTTTGTGGAGGTTCCCAGCATCCTCCTTGGTCTCCACTGCGGGTGCCTCCATAGAGGAACCACACTTTGCCAGAATGGCATAGGAATTGTGGAGAGGTACAACTAGAGGGATGCACCTCTGTTCCACCACCCTCACCCTCCCTGAGCCCACTGTGGTCCAACCGCTCCTCTTTCTTGGCAACCTCTGAGGCAATGGCAGTGGCACTGGTGGTCCCTGGATGGAAGAGGAGGTCCCACAAATCCTGGCCAACTCAGCCTGGAGATGAGCAACCTCTTCCCTCAGCCCAGAGAGGTGCTTGCAGATGGGACAACACCACATCCTCCAGAACGTCTCCCGGAAGACTGCTGCTCCACAGCCACTGCACTGCACCACTCCAATCACGTCTTATTTCTGGCCCCTTAACTGTTTGCAATCCTTACTCTTTCCTCTGTTTTTTTTCTCTCTCACCTTACTTTCTGCCTGTGTGCCCTTTAAGCTCCTGATTGTCCTGTTCTGATACAAGAATATCCTGTATTTCTCAGTAGACCACTTACTTGCTCAGAGGCAGACCTCCAGCAGCTAGAGGGGGCCGGAGAGCTACTCTTGCCCTTCTAGGATGGTGGGTCTTTGGTGGTTCTGTGATCACTCACTTCCTGCTCCCAAACAGGAAGTTCCTATTATCAGTCAAATCCTAGAGAAGGACAACCACGAGGCTTGCATTTTCTGCCTAGGCCCAGAACACAACACACAGGCTTGCATGATTTGCTGCAGCTTCAACTAGGCTACCAGGAAGTGCCAAGAGCAGACCCTCAAAACTTTTCTGCTGAAGCAGAAGGTTGCCCAGATGGAAAGGAGCTTTAGGCTAGAAGTTCCTCTGCTTCTCCCTCAACATCCGTGGACTTGCAGCCTTTCAAGGCTCAGCACAAATCCATGAGGAAGCACAAACATTGAGACAAGGATCATTCCAAGGACAGAACCCGGTTCTCCTTGTCTCAATCCCAGTCGCTGTCTCATGTGCCGACCGTGGTGGGGCTGTCCTAATCATCAGGGGCAGACCTCTCTGCATTGCACACCCTTTCTCCTGCAGGGCTACCACTGGCAGCTCCCCCCACCAATGTTTTGGTGGTGGGGGTCAGTTCAAGGGTCTCTTGTGCCTCACTGACTTCACAGCCACTGGTATTCAGGCCCTTATTTTCCTTGGGCACTCAGTCAACAGGCTCAGCGTTGACAGTTGTCAGGTCACAGCCAATAATCCCACCACTGACCATATCCATATTGTTGGTCATCATCTTGGGCCCAGAGCTTCTACCTTCTCCGAAGTCACCTCAGTCCAAGCCTAGGTCACTGTCGCCATCCCCTGATGCTGACCAGTGCTGGGGAGCTACCCTGCAGTCCCCAATCTGTGCGGCCACCCTCCCCGTTGCCAGCTCTGGTGCTTCCTCAACCAATGCTGATGGGTCCGATGCCAATGGGTCTGTCTCTGATAGCGGTGGACTTCCACGCTATGCTTACCACCTTATGGGATGCCATGCAGACTAAGCTTGCTCCTCCCCAAGACATGTCCCTGCAACCCCCCCTAGCTTCCCCAGCAGGGCCCTGTCCCATGCCCCAGAACCCTGGGTCCTTGCTCCCTCCTCTGGAATTGGGGGACGGAGAGTGGGTGCCAGCTGGACCTCATTCCTCCTAATGAGTGATGAAGATGATGACGGAGGAGTTACTGCTTACAACTCCTCCTCCACGGTCTTGTATGACAGTGAGTAGACCCCAAGGTATACCATGCTGTACCCACCCTTCCGGATGACCCTTTTTTTGTCTTGGTTATGAGACAATAACAGTCAGCCATGGGCTTCAAGACCAAGGAGCAAGATCCTATTCAATGTCAACTGGCCACTTATTTAAGGCTTCTAGATGCCCCATCTCTGGTCATCCCTTCCTTAACTGAACCTTTTGAAGATGCCACCATGGCTGTCTGGCATCAGCCCAATTTGATACCTGCCATACCAAGAAAGGCAGACAAATTATACGAGGCTCCAGCGGGAAGGCGCTTCTTTGCCAATTATGCTCAGGCAGATTCAGTGGTCTTTAATACCACCTACGACCTCACCAAGAGGCCAAAACACCTCAGTTCCTTACCCCTGGATAAGGAGTCAAGGAGGTAGGATCATATTGGCAAGAGAATCTTTGCCTCTGCCTCTCTGATCATCAGGGTGCCAAATTTCATTGCCCATACGGTTCAGTACCAAAATCAGCTCTGGGACCAAGCACTTGAATCTGCCTAGGCCCTCCCAGAGGACCGCCTGAAACAGCAGTTGCTGTAGTCTCTTAAAGCCGAGTTCGACATTGGCACACACCTTCTCTGGGGGGCCTAGGATGCCATGGATGCCTCGGCGAGGGCTGCCACGGCAGACATTTGCCTTCATCAACACTACTGGATGAGAGTGTCTGGCTTTGCTCAGGATGTTCAGTTGTCCATCCTGAATGCCCCTTTTAGAGGCTACAAGTTGTTTGGTACAGTTGTGCAATACATATTGTTTCAATTGCAAGCCTCGGGCCATACCCTACATTAGGTCCACTCCATGTGCCATACCAACCCGACAAAAAGTGGTCAGCGAGAACCTTTTTGTCAGTCTATGCATAGACCCAAGACCTCCAGCAAACATCAGGGTAAATTCTGGGCAGCCTCTGTCATGCCCACCCCCTCCTTCTCCATGGGAAAACCCACCAGAGGAGGAGGTGCAGCCCTGGCTGCCCCTGCTGGTTCTGCTTGACTCCTTGCCTGCGCTCCCATATGCCCCAATAAGGCAGAAGATGGTGTTAGGGGGTCACTTCTCCCTACACTTGAGCAAGTGGAGGGAAATATTCAGAGAAGCCTGGGTCCTGCAGATCACAGAAAGCGGCCACACTCTGGAACTTCTGGAGTGGCCTCCAGAAAAAAAAAACAGTTGAGAGGAAATTCACTTCTTGCTGCAAAAAAGGCCACAGAACCCATCCCAGAGACTCAACAGGGCAGAGGGTTCTATTCTCATTTCTTTCTGGTGCCCAAATGCATAGTAGACCTCAGGCCCATTCTTGATCTCCAGGAGCTGAATCTGTTCATACAGTACAAAAAATTCCTGATGGTGACACTACAGGGTCTGCTGCCCCTTCTGCACCATGGAGACTGGATTTGTTCTTGAAATATTAAGGATGCCTACTTGCACATTCAGGTATATGCTTCCCACAGACAGTACCTAAGGTTTCATTTCCAGGGGGCACACTTCCAGTTCTGGGCCTTGCCTTTGGCTTGTCTTCAACCACTTGGGTGTTTACCAAATACCTGGCAATGGTGGCAGCTGACCTCAGGTGGGAGGGACTCTATGTGTTTCCTTACCTAGATGACTGGCTTCTCAAAGCCCAGTCCAGGGAGCACCTATTACAGACTCTGGAACATTCCACCCATCTATTCTAGGATCTGGGCATTATGATCAACCTGCTCAAGTCAGTTGTGACCCCCTGTCAGCACCTGCAGTACATAGGGGCAGTCCTGGATACTTCTCGAGATATGGCCTTCCCGCCCCAGGACTGGGCAGACTGCCTTATTGCTCAAGCCTACCTGCTGTTCAGCAGCCAATACATGTGGCTGATTTAAGTTACACTGCCCAGTACCAACAGGCACTGTGGAATGCAGCCATGCCCATTTGTGAGAGACTGCCAGATGAGGAACAGGCTGATCCAGCACAAATAGTAAAGGATGACTTGGAAACTTGAAGACATTGGTTTCATATAGCTGTTGTAAATGATACCGCACATCTAGAGCTTTAGCAAGCTTGGTGGCATCCAGAAGGTTTCCTTGGCTCAAATCAACTAATTTGACATAAGACACACAAGGTAAAGCACTGGATTTCCCATTTGAGGGCTCATCTGTGTTTGGAGAAAAAGACAGACGCATACATGAAAAAAGCTGCTGAACAAAAATCAACTTTTAAAAAATTAACTGAAAAAGAAAGGGTCTCTACCTCCTCTTATAGACCCCATAGAAGGAGAGGTAAAGAAGGGCCTACTCTTAGACCCTATGTACACCGAGTACCCTACTCAAAGGGGCACTTGGAGAGGCCAAGTTAGAGATGAGCAAGGCAGAAATCTGTCTCAGCTCCTCCAGCACAAAGTTCAACCCCTGACAATTTTGCCCATTCACCACATCATTGCCAGTAGAAGAGTGACTATCTCACAATGTGTTGGAATGGGGGAAAAAAATCACCACAGACAAGTTGGTCCTGGAGCTAGTGATAAAGGGATTGACCCTTCAGGTCATCCAGTTTCCAAAACTAATTTTAAAAAACAGAGCATTTCCAGCTCTCAACTCAGCGAAAAAAATCCTGCTAGCTTTGGAGATTAAAAAAAAACTTCAAGTAAATGCAGTAGAAAAGGTCCCTGACTCACAATAGGGAAAGGGACTTTTCTCAAGGTACTTTCTCACCCTCAAAAAAAATTGGGAATGGTGACCCCATGAATAACAGTTTTGAGAGTATGCGTAGGCCCTTCTGGTAGTGTTGTGCAGAATTCCACCAGTGGAATTACTGCAGCATGACCATTCTGCCAGCAGAATTTCCATCAGAATTTCACTGGTCATAGTGCACAATTCCGTCTGCTGTGATCTGCGGAATTATATTCCATGGAACATTTTCCGGCAGAAAATCTTCGTGACCATTTCTGCAGAACATATCGATATCCATGAAATTTAATTCTGTGGAAAAGTAGCAAAAAAAACATTCTGCATTATTTCACCATGGAATTCCACTATTCTGCTTTTGCTGAAACTCACAGAATTCTGTGAAATTCTGTTCAGCCAGGATTTGAAAATTCTGCACACCACTACTTTCTGGTCATATAGTCCAGCTTTCTGGAATCCTTTTCAGGAGCTACGGAAGCCAGAGAAACTTCAGCTTTTTCAGATGCCACAGCCTGTACCATCCCTTCATGATCACGGAGGCATACAGGTATTCAAAGCCCTCTTTGCCCACCTGGTATCTCTTTTCCACTTGCTTATCCATAGCCAGTGCAGAGTGTAGTGTTGCCAGCATCCTTGCAGTGGCCCTTTTCATGGACTTACAGTATATACTGGAACCAAGATCATTTTAGAGGATGGGTGTCCCAAGATACTCATAAGCTCTGCTTCGTCTACCTGCGTGTCCATTTCAGTGAACTTCAGGTTTAGCATTGTGGTCATCTGGCTTACAAATGATGAGTAAGAGGAAAAATCTTTGTTCTGTCTGGGAGGGAAACTGAAGTCCTGCTCAAAGGATATCTCAGGCTCTATCAGTTCCTCCTCCTCTTCCTCACACATTCCCTGTTCTGGATATAGGGCTTGGGGAGGGGGAAACCATAGCAGCAGGGCTTCTCATGGCCTGCATGACCTGACATAACTTCCACATTCTTTTAATGACCTCTACTGATGGTACTGACTGTTCTGGAACTGGGGTCCCTGGTCTCTTTGGGGGGTACCATGTGCTTTTCCTTATGTTTGTTTCTTCTTTCCACACTTTGTTGGTAATGGCTGGTCAGAATGTAGTTGTTTTTTCTTGCTATCTGCATTGTCAGAGCTCCCCCTGCTGGACACTCTGTGCTCCTTCCTGGGATCCAACAATGACATTACAGCCTTTTCTGTCTCTTTTGACTGAGGTGGCAGTTTGCAGCATTTTTCAGACTCCTTTAATGTAAGTAGCTGCTGCAAGGATGAAAACTTGCTAAGGTGTGCTCTACAGCATCAGGGGTAACCCACTTCACTATACTGTGTGCAATATTTACTGGAGAACACTGCAAGGACACTGATGTAGACAGAGTGGACAGAGACTCCCTTAATGCTATCCTCTTCTTCTGAGTTTTTGGTCAAAAACTTTGCAGTGATCACAATTTATAAAATCAAGGTCATGGCCCAGATTCTCCTTCAGAAAATACATAAGGACACAGAAGGAGGAGGATACGGAGAGTTACCAGGAGAAGCAAAGGGAGGCAGGAAAGGCAGTTAGGAGCACAAAAGTGAAAACAGGGGAAATTATAGCCAAATCAGTAAAAAAGGGGATACAATTTTTTAGACACATTAGTGAAAAGAAGAAGTCCAAGGGAGGGATAGTACAACTGAAAGGGGAAGGGGGGTCTGTAGAAGAGGACCACCAAAAAGCAGACATATTTAACAAACACTTCTGTTCAGTATTCACGAAGTAGGGGGTAGGAAACGAGCCTTTGTTACAAGACAAGGGCATAAAGGGTTGGGAGGTGGACACTACCCCTTTCACAGGGGAAAGAGTCTAAGGGAGTTGTCAAAGTTAATGTAGATAAGGCTATGAATCCAGACGTGATACACCCCAGGTTGCTGAGGGAGCACAGGCTGGAGCTGGCTGCAGCTCTGACAGCCTTTTCAACCAGTCACTAGAAATAGGGAAGGTACTGGGGGACTAGAGGAGGGCATATGTAGTCCCACTCCACAACAGTGGAAATAGGGAGAAGGTGGGAAATTACAGGCCAGTCAGCCTGACTTCAGTAGTGGGCAAAGTAATGGAATCCCTACTGAAGTAAAGGATTGGAGAATACCTTGTTACTAGAGGTCTACAAGATCCAGGGCAACATGGATTCACTGGTGGTGGTGGGGAGATCCTGCCAGACAAAACTGATCAAGTTCATCGACTGGGTATCAAATGAAGTGGACCAAGGAGGGCCGGTTGACTTGGCCTCTTTGGATTTCAGCATGGCCTTCAACACTGTTCCACATAGAAGGCTGGTGAACAAACTGAGTAGCCTAGGAGTAGGTCCTCAAACAGTAAAATCTGTAAAAAGTTGGCAGGAGCCAAAGTGTGGTGGTAAATGGGGTACACTCTGGGGATGGCAAGGTGACTAGCAAGGTCCCGCAGGAGTCAGTATTAGGCCCGGAGATCTCAAAGTCTTTAATAGTGACATTGCAAAAGGTTTGGAAGGGAAGGCATGCCTATTCACGGATGACACAAAAATCTGCAACACAGCAGACACACGGGGTGGGGTGGGGGTTGAAAGAATGAGGGATCTAAAGAAGTTAGAAGAATGGTCATGAGTTCAGCAGCTAAGATTTAATGCAAAAAAGTGCAAAATCATGCTCTTAGGGCACAAAAACCTGGGGGCAACATACCAACTCAGGGGCTGTGGAGTATTAGCAGTCAAAAAACAGAAGACAGACTTGGGGGTTATCATTTCTGATGACCTGAAGGTAGCTAAACAGTGCAAAAACGCAGTGGGAAAGGCTAGCAGAATGCTTGGATGCATATGGAGGGTATCACCAGCAGAAAGAGGGAGGTATAATTCCCCTGTAGTGAGACCCCACCTCGAGTACTGTGTACAGTTCTGGAGACCCCATCTCTGAAAGGACATAGGGTAGAGAGAGACTGCAAAGGAGGGCAACTAAAATGGTGCAGGGCCTGCATCAGAAGGCCTATGAAGAAAAGCTTAAGGATTTAAATATGTACTCCCTGGAAGCCAGGAGGGAACGGGGGATATAACAGAGACATTCAAGTACCTCACAGTAGTAAACAAGGTACAGTAAAGGAGCATTTTCCAGAGGAAAAGATGCTGAAGGACAAGAGGTCACAATATGAAGCTGGGGGGACTCAGAGGAAACATGAGGAAGTACTTCTTCACAGAGAGGGTGGTGAAAGCTTGGAACAGTTTCACAGAGAAAGTGGTGGGGGGCTAGAATGGTCACACGATTTAAGAATGCATGTAATAAACACAAGGGAATCTTAGAAGCAAGAGGGGGTCCAGGCCAGAGTCCAGATAGGGTCTCCAGTGGCACTATAAGTAGGGAATTAAGGGAAGACTAGGTGGGCCAAGTGGTCCTTATCTGCCAACAGGTTTTATGTTTCTAATCAAAGCACAAGCTATGGTGATCTGGGTTTGCCAAAACTTGTGACAGGATTTGCACTTTTAAAATCCTGTTGCTTCTGTTTTCTTTTGGGGCCTTTCAGTCATACCAGTTTGACAACAGAAGCCCCAGATTTAGAGTTTAAGACTGCCTTTTACAAATAAATGCCACCATTACTCTGTTCAATGAACAAAAATAGTTTTTAACCAAAAACTGCATTTTTTACAATAAAAAATGCAAAACTACTGAACTCTGGTTCCCATCAGTTTCAGGGAACCTTGCAGGAACTAAAACAAACATTTGTCAATGTCAAATGTTGTCTTGCTGGCATTGGCATTGGTAGTGCAGGAGTTAGAAAGATGCATAATAGAAATGGCAGTGAAGTAGTGAACTGACGCCAACCCCAACCCCACCCTGCAGAGACTAACAGGCATTGGGTTGTGCCTTTGGGTCATCGGCTATAACGCTCATGCCATTTTGCCTCACTCTGCGCTGCAGACACCAACAAGTGTTGCGGTGTGCCTTGGGGTTTTTGGGCCTTACGCTCACCCCATTCCATAAGAAAATACGCTGAGATAGGTGCAGTATAGGAGAATGGGGTGAGCTTTGGGGCTGAAGAGTCCAAGGCACACCTCAATGCCTGTCACTGGCTGCAGGGTGGGGGTGGAGGTGGAATGGCGTGAGCATTACAGCCAACAATCCCAAGTCACACCCCTGACGCCTGTCGGTCTCTACAGAGTGGGGCATTATGGTTGGAAACCCTAACACCCTGGGTGTTTGTTGGTATTTTCACTCCAAATGTTCAACATGGGCTTTTTGTGACCTCATCTCATAAACAGTGGCACTAACAGTTTGTTAGCCGGAAGGTGATTTTGCACAGTAACTGCGCCATTTGACGCCACAGGTGCGAAAACACATTTCAGGCAGGATGTGATAAATGACAGCTGTACTGTTCATGAGGAGGTGTAAAAAAATGGCAATGTTGAAAATCTGGAGTGAAAATATGAAAAATTGGTGAAGTCATGAGCATGCATAGAAACTGCGCAATGCATACCCATAACCCAATTATTTTGGGGAATTTTCAACATGGGCAGTTTGGAACCTCCGCTCATGAACAGTGTCACTGTGATTTTGTTAACTGTACCCGAACATCGATTTCCCACAGCGATCATGCTATTGTGTGCCACATGTGCAAAAACACATTTCGGGCAGGATGTAAAAAATTACAACTGTACTGTTCATAAGGAGGTGTGAAAAAATGGCAATGTTGAAAATCTGGAGTGAAAATATTGTCTAAGTTATGAGCGTGCTGGAAACTGCACAACACAGGCTCATGACACAGTCATTTTTTGGGATTTTTTTAACCAAAATTTCAATATAGGCTTTTTGGGACCCCCACCTCATGAACAGTGGCACTGTCATTTCATTAATTGGTCCCAAAAGGTTATTCCGCACAGTGACCATGAAACGACCTTTCGGGACTGAATAACGAAACAACAGTACATGTGTTCATGAGGTGGGGTCCCAAGAACCTCATATTGAAAATTTGGAGCCAAAATAAAAAAAAATTGCTGAGATAGCCACCTAAGTTGAGCCCCCCACCCCACCCCATTGATGTGATTATACAACTTACCGCGATTTTCTTCAGATAGTGGTCAGCTTTTGAAGAGTTCAGATGTCTCCTGCTCCACTGAAGATCACCGCGCTGCACCTCCGGAGGTAAGTATGGGGTGAGTGGGGTGTGGGAAGGTGGGGGTGCATAGAGGGTGGGTGCAGGATGGGGAAGGAGGGGCATCCTGACGACGAGGGAGAATATTCTTGTTTACAGGAACAAAAAAAAGTATTTTTATAGGTTTTACAAAAACATACATTTCGGCACACTGGGGTGGGCTTCCAGTGTGCCACGTGTGTTTTTTTTGGGGGGGGGCTGAAGCCGACAGTGACTGGGCACCCCCACCGCAAAGAAAGCGTGTGTGTATGTGTGTGAGGGGGGACATGACGCCAAGGAGGACCGGGCACCCTCATCAGCAAACAAATTAAACTGGGGGGGACATGATGCCAACAGGGATTGGGCACCCCCATCTGCAAACAAATTAAACTGGGGGGAGGGGGCATGCCGACAGGGGGACTGGGCACCACTGAAGTCAGCTTTCTGGGTATTGTGTGGCAGACAGCAGCAGCTGCTGCCATGTTTATTGAAATGTTTAACCAACAAAGGCACATACTGGAAGTGTGTCATCTGTGCTGCTGCATGACAAGCTTGTCTCTGATTGTAGTGGCACATTTCTTTCAAGTTGGTTGCACTTTGCATATACTTGTGTCAGTGCTAGCATGCTGGCTAATTGCAGAATGAGGGATGCACTTTGTAAAGCGTGCCTTGCATTCGTCAACACTGATACAACTCTGCATTTCTCCTACTACCAGAAGATGTTGCTTGCGTACGTGCAAGACAACATAAAAAGCACTAAATATACAAAGTAACATATAAAAGAACTAAACTAATGCAGAGTTTCAAATAATAATTATAACCTTTCAGCCAAATAAAATGCGTTTTAAGCAAAACAGGACTACAAAGCTACTGTACTCTTCAGAGGAAAAACAAATCTCACATTAGAACATTAGGAGCCCTGTTTAGGATAATTTATGACAAAACATTCACCGAAATCTGTGTTTCCATAGTTCCTAGCTGTCCTGCTGACGGTTCACTCCGTGTCCTTACCACATCCAGCCACGAACCTAGTTCCTCCCCTCCCTATTTTAATTAAGTCCACTAGTCAGCTGCCATAGTGGCCCTCGGCACCCAAGGCACCACTTCTCTCCTCTCACCATTTAAGCGGAACATACAGACCTCATTAGGGGCCCCTATGCAGCCCAGGACCCTCACCCAAGTATGGTAAACGGTCACTGACGGTTGAAATGCAAAGAATTGTACCCTCTGATGGAGGCTTGACTAAGAATGACTAAACATACCACCTCAACTTCTGCATACATGGAGTCTGTATATACCACAGCAAAGTTGAGTGATGCATGTATGTTCCTACAAGAATGCCTGGAATGTATATCATGCACCTACCACTTTTCTGTAAATTTGTTTGTAACTCTTTGCACATGTTGTACTTTGTATTCTCAATTTATGTATGTATAACTGTCTTGGACAACAGCAGGTCCATCTTGTAAATGAGCTTGCTCAATGATGATCACCTGGATAAATAAAGATTTGATTTGACTAGGGGGAGTGGGACCACAGTGCACAGTTTGAATTTGAAAGATTCCAAATTCCATCTCTGTGTCAACAACTGAGGGCTGAGATGACTGCAGAACTGTATGACGTCACTAGTAAACTCATTGCCAGAAAATAGATGAACTGCATGCAGTAACAGCTGCAGAACATTTGGATGTAGTATAAAAGAAACTTTTGCAAATCAGAAGAGCTAGGCCCTGAATGTTCTTAGCTGTACTCTACTCTACTGAGGAGGGACAGGAAGGGTTCCATGGGAGTGTGGGGCAGGGGGCATCTATGTAAAAGACATCATAAGGGTCTCAGAGGAAAACTCTGTTTCAGGGGAGGGTGTTGAGTCACTTTAGCTCAATACAAGGTAATGGGCAGAAACAATAAAGGATAGAAGTAATGTTCAGGCTGCCAAACCAGGGAACAAGGATAATGAGCTTGAAAGAGAAACCAAAAGGGCAGCTAGCTTCAGAAATGTACTTTTAAACATCTGCTCCAACCAAGAGATCTCTGAGAAGACACAACTTCCAGCCAATGTAATACAAACTCAGATTCCCCTAGTATGAGGAACTATTAAAACATGCTGAGGATGAAAGGACGTTTACCTCCTGGGCCTTATTGCTATACTCTAGTCTCCAACAAGCTGTAAATGTCTGCTGTTTCATTTCCAGTACTCTTAATTTCCATTTGCAACGTTTTATCCTTAAACGAAGCCAATTTAGGCAGTGCACTTTTTTTTAAAAAAGGCCATTTCAGGCAGTTACATTTTAGAATAAGGACCCAGCTGATGGGTGGTCCACCTTGATGACTGGTACAGTAGATGGGGCAACTTCACAACAGGGCCCTGATGTGAACACCAAAAGACCCTCACTCCTACGGGAGATAAAATAAGAACTGTAAGTGGCCCAATTAGACAAAAAGAATATTATATTTGTAAAATTTGCCATGAGGGGAGGAGGGTGTGCACTAAATTCTCTGTTTTAACTAATCTTAATTTCCATTGCAAATTTGTATCCTACTTTGTATGGTACTGAACACCTGCTGACCCTCCGGGGCTGGGCTGGGTCCCAGATTCTCAGCAGGCACTGAAAAGCTAGTGCAGGTTTGAGGTTTACTTTGTGGCTTAGCTCAGGACTAGGGGAATACAGCTTGCTTGGATGCACTAGTCTACTAATCAATCAGATCTGCAGGACCTCTGCCTGCAACTGTGATTTTGATCTGTGGGCCCTCCTAATTGCCATTAGGACTCCAACCTGCAAACTTATCTTTCAGTGAGACCAATCTGTGTGTCCCTCCAGGACCCCTGTCTACCTCTAGCATTTCAATCTTTGGGATACATCAGCAAGGCACTGACCTGGCCACCACAAAACTTTACAATCTCATGCCTTCGTGACTAGCAGTTTGATTCTGGTGTCACCAGCCAGTAGTCATAAACCTGTAGGGCTCCCCCAACCTGACTGGAGTTCTAACCAACTGCCTTTCACCGCGGGACTCTTGCTGCTTCTGCCTCCATCCACTACAGCCCACCACCAAGATCTCCAGATTCTCTGCTGTACCTTCTAATGTAAGACACGTTCCTGCTTATTGGCTCATTTGCATACTGGTATCACCTGCCAACCCAAATTGGTATTCATTAATCTCTTTCTTTGTATAATGTTACTGCTGCACTTTATCTGCTTAGTTAGCCCTTCCTGGCCATATTTTTGCAGAGCTAGCTCATTCTCATCTGTTTAGTTTAACTGCATTTTCCTGCACTATATTATAGCTTAGTTAGCCCTTTTGGTCCACTTAATTGTGATTACTTTACTCCTACAAAATAATATGCTTGTGCTGACTATTACATTTGTTTGTACTGGCCAAATGTGCAGTCACGTCTTCCCTAGTTTTGTTTATTGGCAGTCAACCTGCTCCTAGTGTCTGCATTTAAATGTTTTACATGCATTGACTATGAAGCTCTTCTTATAAATGGTACCCCAGCCACCCTTGTCATCTAGCTGCTATAACCAGCACCTTCCACTAGTCCTCAATGGCTAGCAGTTTAACTATACACCACTTTCCCTCTTCCTTTTTATTTTGCCCCTTTTGTCTCTAATTCTTCTCTCCCTCCTGCCTCTCCCCATCTTTCATCCCCTACTTCCATCATTTACTCTATTCTCCTCTCCATCCCTTTTCTCAACCTTGACATTTCCCAATGAGCTTTCCCTCTAACCCCACTTCCCTAGTACCTGTTGTTTAGTGCAGGTCTCACACTAGTATGTTCCTCACAACCCTTTTACTACTGCTGTCAGGTAATGTAGAGCTAAACCCTGGTTCCCATGCTTTCCCTACCTCCATCCTTCCGAAAGGGTGACCATTTTTCATATACATGTCAAGAGACTATTCCCCAGGCTTGAACAACAAAGACTGAGGGCTGTACACTACAATCCTGATGTCCTCCTGATCATCACAGAAATCTGTTTCTCCACCTATTTCAGTGATGTACATGGACTTGCTGGTTACATGGTTCACTGACAGGACTGTGGGAAATGTGGTGGTGTTATTTTTCATACATACACTGTAGCCTTAATTGTGACATCATGTATCATTATGTTTTCCCCTCTTCCCATAAACAACTCCTGTGAAGGCTCTCGTCCCCCAGCTCACTTCCCATTTGCATCAGTAGCACTTATTCCTCCACCAAAGCTAAGCTGGATTTCTTTCCTGCCACCATCCCATCCATTGTATCCCCTCAGATTGAGGTGAGCTCCTAATCTCTGGGTATGTAAACATAAACAGACTCTCCAGCACAGCAAAAGACACTAGTCACAAAACCAAGTCCCTCAGTCACTCATGCATTCATTACCGAGCCCACCATTCTCAACCCTCACTCCACACATCTTTCTGTTACGGACTGAGTTCTATCCTCACACCCTCGGTTATTTATTCATTTACTGAATTTTGTTGATGAAGTAGGTCCACTGAGACTCGAAGTCCCTTTTTCAGGGGTGACCCAAGGTGGGAGTGGGGGAGGATACAGATGGTAACCAACTGAAATTTAACCAGATTAAGATGTTGGTGGTATTTTTAGTAAATGGGTAAAATTTGGCCAGGACACCAGGAAAATTCTCCTACTCTTTGCAATGGCAATAGCAGCTAACAAAAGGAAGTTTCACCTCTTATATCAGGTTACATGTGTACTCTTAGATCATGGAACGTTTTTATATTAGTCTACTATTTGAGGACAGAAATGCAATGGAGACAACCCAAATCTGTCAGATGCTCAATAATCCCAGAATACCAATAAAAATATGAAATACAGTATGATTAGGAGCTCAAGGGAAACTAAACGTTAAAAACAATTTAAAACACAGAGATTTCAGAAAGACACTGTCCCAGACATTGCTGTACCAATACCTGGAAACAATTCAACATTTGTATTTTGAATGTCCATACATTATTGATTTTTGGCTTTTAACTTCAAAGACTTGGCCCACTCTCCCATTTTAATACCTGAATTACGACACTTTTGTCCTAGGAATCCTATCTAATCATTGGAGGAATTTAAACAAGAGCAGTCTAAATGTAATTTTCTCCATATGTAAATACTGGAGTTGGCACAGCAGACGACACTTTTCAATACAGCTACAGCACATAACCCAAGAACAATTATTCAATATGATAAAAAATTACATTGTCACATTAAAGAAGCATGAAAGGAACTCCAAACATAGGTCAGATTTTAGAACTTGGAAGAATTTTCCAGATTTTTAGAAAATAAACTGTTAAGGGGGACATGATAGAAACTTTCAAGTACCTCAAGGGAATCAACAAAGTCCAAGAGGGTAGCATCTTTCAGAAAAAGAGGTGTGCAAGAACAAGGGGGCACAACTTGAAGATAGAGGGGGACAGCTCAGAGGTAATGTGAGGAAGTATTTTTTCATGGAGAGAGTTGTGGATGCATGGAACAGCCTTCCTGAGGAGGTTGTGGAGTCAAAAACAGTGGGGGAATTCAAGAATGCATGAGACAGATACAAGGCAATTCTAGTGGGGGTTAGGAGGAAGTAGGCTGTTGGTTAACTAGGATCTGCAGCCTATCCATTAGGTAGGGAAATGGGCAGACTAGGTGGGCCAAGTGGTCCTTATCTGCCGTCAAATTCTATGTTTCTAATGGAGAAAATGTTAGTTTGTGTGATGTACAGCTCAGAGATGATGAAATAGGTATAGTCTAAATGAAAGTGTATGTAAGAAAATCAGTTATTAACATTGGTCCACAAGAATAAAAAGGGGCATAGTCCTTTAGTTAAATTTTGGATCTTATGATACATAATAAACATTTCTGTTTTGTTTTTTCTTTTATTGATGTTTATTTTTGAATGCTATGGAATTATAATACAAATAAAATAAAAATACCCCTACTATTTTGGTAAGGGGAGATGCTTTCTGTCCTCGGGGTGGCAGATTCTGGTTTGGAGTTGGAGGAGGAGGCTATACGGCAGACTGGGGTCCAGCTCCAGACCCAGTCAGTGTTTCTTTAGGGGATGAAGAAATGAGTTCTGTTCCTGATGTAGAGGTGGAACCTTTATGGGTTGATTCTATTATGGAAGCGGATTTACCTTTTGACTCTGCCAATATACAAAAACGTGTTATCACAGCTACGGAGACTGCTGCGAACAACTTACTGCAAGAACTTCCTCAAGTCCAAGGAATGTGAAGTGTTTTCCTGATGGTTCTGATGGTGCACAGCAGTGTAAAACTGTTTTACAAATTCCAGACAAACATTTTCAAGTTTTGGCACCAATTCATACAGCTAAGCCTGACTGCCAGCTGACGGCTAATGACATGGCTCCCTCAGAACGCCGGCAGACTTCTGAATGACTGCACCCTGCAGGTACCATTTCAGCCTCTCAACACATCACTGCTGCGTTCAATGTTCACAGGCCAGAAGTGCTTCCTGAAGAGAAAAATTGGTCTGCAGAGTCAGCCCTAATGGACGTGGGCTGGATAAAAAATTTGGATGGTCGCTGGATCCCTAACCCAAATTGGGATGTTGCTTCACAGAGGTCTAATTCAACTCTGAGGGCCCCCATATTAGGATCAAACTCTGAAACCCCTTCCTGTAGCTACCTGTCTGGTGCAATACCAAAACGTCAGGGCTCACAGGTACCTAGGACTGATGATAGTGCTAATGATTCTTCTGTACAGAATACACTCATTAGGCCTAATGTACTGCCTGCAGTAATCTCTGAACATTCCGACTCTGAAACCGAGAACTATCCCCCCCCCCACCCACACACACACCTTTACAGGGCAAGGGCAGGCTAACAACGTGAAACTAGGGGACCTACTTTCTCAGATCTTTTCAGAATAAACTTGAATCGGCCCAAGGAAGATGCTGTCTGGCTAAGGTATTGGTGGGGGGGGGGGCCTCAATGAACACCCTGACAGGGTGTATGTGGCTAGGACTCTCTTAAAAAACTCCATGAACTTTCAAGCATCAGATGTGTGTAAACTAATTCATGTTTTGGGGGAAGATTTGTTTGTAAGTTTTAAAACATTTACATTGTTAGAAAGGTTTTGGAAAAAGTATAAAACCCTAAGGTCCGCCCTTCTGTGGATGTCTTTCATGGTGATTCCCCTGACCAAACCCCTTTTTAAACCTGTAACTATAATGTTCCATAATGAGAGAGTGAATGCACACGATATAAAGTACTGTTTAGAGAAGAAATGCACTGTATTGGGTCCACTGAAGCAATAATTGACTCGGAAGGAATATGGACAGGTGGTTAAAGATTTCAGGTGAAACTCTTCCAAAGGGATAATGAGGCTTCACATATACCCAGTTGCTTTCATTTAGGTAGGGGACAGTGGAGTTTGTTTTTACCCCAGGCAGCCAAAGGCCTGCTACAAGTGAGGATGCATGACTAACTTAAGCAATGCCTGTGACTATCTCAGATGCACCCTGTGCGGTGAATTTGGCCATGTAAGCCTGGTTTACAGAAACATCTTCAGATGTATCTTATGTGACAAGATACGGCCACGCATATCACCAGTGCCACTGGCCTGGACATAACAGAAGGGATACTGTGAATCAAGAAATCATTATTGAAAAACTTCAGGAGAATAACAGACAGAGCAGAGAAATACAGGGGAGACACCTGTCTCTAGTACTGAATGCCTCCCAGAGGAAGAATCTATGTGATTCGAAGTGCCAAGGAGTTTTGTTCTTTTCCTTCGTTACCTTTTGGCCCTCAGCCATGCACCATTAAATTTTGCACTCAACAATGGTGATACCGAGTGGTTTGGCATCTTATTTGTCTGCCCTTTTGGATTGCACAATGATTTACCTGTGTTTTCTAGTACCGAATCACCTGCTACTAGTTCAGAACAGCCTAATGGGACCAGAGACAGAAACTTAGGGGAACAGGGCCCTAACACTGCAGAAGAACATCTTTCGGCCTCTACTGATAACCAGAAAGATACTTCACCAGTTCATATACCTGAGGGACAGGGAGAAGGGAGCACACCTCCCCTTGGGGACCCCCCATCTCCTTACAGGAGATAAGGACCTTGACAACACTTTTCAGAAAGACACTGATAGAGAACAAACCAAGCTGACAGGGAAACAAGGAAGGACAGGTCCCTCTAGTGATTTTCAGATTCCTAAAAGACTTAACGAGAGACACTTCTAAACAATCTACTTCTGAGTAACACTACAAAACCCCTACCAAGTGCTGCAAGAGGGAGAATTGGGAGATTCAGAACCAGAATTAGATATCTCTTCTAGATCAGGAGCTGCTTCTGAGGTAGGCGTTGAAGACGAACTGGAAGTTGGTCCTCTGTAAACAAAAATGAAAAAGGGAAGGAAAAGGAAATTAAAAAGGGACTCTTAAAAGATATATAAATGGCATCACTACGTCTTGCTTCCATAAATGTTTGCATTATGAAGGCTTATAAAAAGAGGATCACTATTCTGTCATATTTCAAACATTCCCCTTTTTAATATAATTTTTCTCCAGGAAACTAGATTTAATTCATTAAGGGATATTTCTCAGACAAAATCATCCTGGATATGGGGGCCCTCTTTTTGGTCCTTTGGGCAAGATGTGGCAGATGGCCTAGGTATTTTATGAGTACTGATCTCACTGTCCACAAAATGGTAGACCTAGTTCCTGGCAGAGCCCACTTAGTGGACTGTATACATCAAGGTTTTACTTTAAGGTTAATTGATACCTATGCTCCACAAAGTAAAACAGGTAGAGTAGATATTTTGGAAAAAATCAAGTCTTTCTTGTTTACTGCAAGACACGTAATATGGGGGTGATGAACTGTAATTTGGATATTAAAATAAAGAATAACATCAAAAAAAGGTTTACTGTGATTCCAGTGCTTTGAAAGACATAATAAGTATGGCTAATCTGACAAATTCATACAGGGCAGTTAGAAAGGATCCTGGATATACATACCACAGGAGTCCTTACACCACTAGAATAGATTTTCTGTTTACTTCCAAATATGTGTCACCCTACAAAGCAATGATAACACCCTGTGAATTTTGAGACTTCTCTATATTAACATGTACATATAATCTTGGTAATATACCACCAAGATTTCCTTCGGTACTGAAAAGACAGAAATTCATCTACTTTTGAGAATTCTGACATTCAACAAAGGGTAATTCACTGCTATCAAACAAAAATTCAGTGCAGTACATGTATGACACTATAGGAGACTGGTGGAAAGACGCTAAGGATACAATAAAGGCATTTTTTACTACTCATGGTAAATCTAAAGCCAATAGAGACTATCTGCAATATTTAAATTACAGACACCAACTTTATAAACGTATGCCTTTACCACCCTCAGACAGAATCACCTATAAAGTACAATTCAATTTCAATATGACCGAGCTTCCACTTTAGAAGCTGAAATGAAGTTTGGTTTAACTAGAAGTTTGGCTTAACTAATCAACTCTATGCTGATCCTTTCCATGCATGCAAACAAAGACTAGAAGTAAAATTGATGGACGCCCTTTCTGATGAAACTGGTACTTTAAGAGCCACGGATATAGAAGCAGTGCAGGATTCTTTATCAGCTACTTTTGGTACAGCATGTGACTATTCTGATTCTATGGAAAGCATAATAAAATCCCCCATACCAGGGATCTCTAAAAAAACTTTAAAAAAATTAGTAGCAACTATCACTTTAGATGACGTCATTGAAGTAATTTATCAGCTAGTTCAGTCATTTCTCCTGGAATAGATGGGCTTACAAATGAATTTTATAAATCTTTTTCTAGGGAGCTGTTTTTTTTTTTAGTTCAACTCTACAATGAAATAGTTGCAAACCCACACTTCAGCCCAGATTTCGCTGAGCCAAGGAGACAGGCAACACTTACATAACTGGAGACCTGTAAGTCTTTTAAACAAAGACTATAAAATCCTCTCCACCATCTTGTGTAACAGAATGAAATCTGTGGCTGAGGTTGTAATTCACCCAGCACAAACCTGTTCTATTCCCAGTAGAAATATTACCCAGGATTTATAGCTATTACGAGATATTTTAGAACTTGTTAATCAAGAAAGAATTGACAGGTTTGTCTCAGCTTTGGATCAGACCAAAGCATTCGATAAAGTTTCCCATAAGCATCTTTTCCATATCGTCCACCTGTACGGCTTTCCAGAAAAGTTCATTTTCTGGATTAGGGTATCACATAATAATGCATCTTCAATATCCTTAGTTAATGGACTGCTGGTTAGTGCCATTCCTTTACACAGAGGCGTCAGTCAAGAACGTCCTCGGAGTCCTTGTATTGGATTCTGTAATTAGACAGACTTTATGGGACACGACTTTAATATGTATCACCCCACAGAATCTTGCTGCTTATGCAGATGATGTCTGTCTGTTTGTGCAAGATCAGAATTCAGGTTTAGCTGCTATTGAAGTGTTAGGAAATTCACTCAGTTTTCTGGTGCCGAAATTAATTTGGGGAAAAGTGCAGGTTTGGCTCTAGATACCCATACCCCAACTCCAGTCGATGTAGCCCAAATCCCACTCTCTACTGTTCTGATTAGGATACTAGGCCTTTTGTTCAGACAAGGGAACTTAGCCTTTCTAAACTGGGAAGCTAAAATACTGGTAGGTGAGAAAAAAGTACAACTGTGGAGATCCTGGAAGTTTCTAAAAAGAAAAGAGTAGCAATTATTTAACAGTTTTTACTACCTATTTTGACGTATGTATGCCATATTTATCCCCTTCCTCTGCAATTAGACACTAGAATCTTTAGTATTTTCTTTCAAATGTTGTGGGAAGCAGACTGAACCTGATAAAAAGGGAATTTACATATTTAATGAAGAAACGGGGGGGGTCTCAATATAATAAATCCTGTTGCATTTTACCGCTTCTTTTTTATACCACTATTAAAGGGGATGGAATGTCACATAACAGCCCTGGTACCATTGGACTATATTTTTGTTAAAACCTTTGATAGACAAATGGGTCTCAGAACATTCAAAAATAATAGCTCCCTATAGATTCCAGAGTTTGCAGAACTGTCCATCAGGAAAGCTAAGCAATGGAAGTTGGAGAAAACTGACTTATTAAGTATGCATAGGAAATCTTTATACAGGAAAATCATGGATCATAACTCTACAAATAGAGCAGACTTTCCAGTGTGTCCTCCCATGAAAATGAAGAATGTACTATTAATGTTAAATGATACTAGAATCCCACCTAAACTTTTGGGATATTGTACGGTTAAACTTCTATGGAAAGCTGGGGGTAAAGGGGAATTTTAAAGCATTAGCCAATTGATGAAATATACTGTTTTAGGACAGAATGTACTCAAACAGAGGAAACACAGGAACATTTTTTTTCTGTCAAAATGCTGTTTATTTTTGTAAATTTCTCACCCAGAGATGGCATTGACTTTCTGTAAAATATAACATGTGAAAATTTAAATTGGGGCATTTACCCGGGGAGATTGGGGAAATTTCACCACATACCTTAAATATTATTTTTGCTAGCTGGCCCTGAGGGTTGAGGCACTGGCGCCATCACCTTGTGCCATGCCAGTGACCAGGGTTCAGGAATGAGCCTGGGCTGGCGGGGGTGGGAGAGGACTGAGTGTCTGGAAGACTGCTATCCCTCTTGGGGAGGGGGACTAGTCATCCCACTTGCTGACTGCCCTCTGGAGGTGGCTGGAGGGCAGTACCTGTCGGGAGGCTCGAAGCCGATGTCCTCTAATCAGCAGGGAGGGGATCCAGGGGAAAACAGAAAAAGTGAGCCTGGCAGGTTTGATGATAGTCTGCTTCTCCTGGGAATGGACCACCAGATTCTGGATTAGGTCTCCTGGAGGGGGAGAGAAGCCAGCAACCTCCTCCTGGCCCCGCTGTTTGGGGCAATCCTGGGGGACACCAAGGATGGGAGTGGCAGGGACCAGAGAGGGTCTCCCTCTAACCAGAGGGCCGTAGCCGCCTGCCAGGGCTCAAAGGAGGAAAAAGTACAAATGAAAAACATTTATATTTTTGCTTGTATCGAGTACTACTCGTGGCAGGCTAGGTATCAATACCTGCTGCAACACCTACAATCCACTGAGCTATCAATAATTACACAAATTGAAGCTATGGTTAGACTCGTCAAGATTCACACTTATAAACCTTAGATAAGAACAAAAGCAGACTGTCTTTGGGCCCATATAAATTGGCTCACCTGAACATTTATTTACAGAAATCTTTAAAAAAAATGTGTTGTAGTTTATGTCTGAACTAAGATATAATGAACTGTTAGTGTTTTACTTTCTGCTCTTACTGTGTTCTTTCCAGTGTTTTGTGTATTCCTTTTGGAGTTGCTGTTTTTTTTTTTAGTGTGTGAATCTCCATTAGTTTTCTCTGTTTGAAGTTTTTCCTTTTGTATTGATATTCATAAATAAAAATTCCCCATCTCTTTTCGAGAAGTGCCATGGGATCTTTAACATCCAGCTGAACAACCACCAGAACAGGCATATGGGACCTTGGTTTAATGTTTCATCTGAAAGACTGCACCTCAGGTGTGCAGCATCCCCCTCATGATGCACTACATGTCAGTATTGGAATTTACCCCAGGTGCCTGGTGTGGGGCTAGAACCCACAACCTTTCGATCTTCCAGCCTCAGAGGTGAGTGTGCGACCTGCTTTTTATCTTTTTGCGTTTTTTTTTTGCTGGCATCCTACCAAATACCTTCAGTGACCAATGCATGGTCTGCTGCATCAGTAAGATCTGCCCCACTAAAGCCCCACTGAAGTTTGGCCTAGGTCACATAAGTCTCTGTTCCTGCCTTCCCTGTTAGGCAATCTTCAGACCAATTACTAGTCAGCTGTCATGTGATGAACTGATAGAGATGTTGATCTAATCTCTTTAATGACTAAATTCTTGCAACATGGGACTAACATGCCCCTCTCACGAAATATTTTGCCCATGGGTGATACCTTCCCTGCATCTCTGCAGAGGTCACTGACCTCCTCAAAGCTCACAAATCTGTGTGCATCTCCACAAAGCCTTGGTTCTCCTGAGAACTTATTGAGATATGAACAATAATGTAAATGCTAGCACCTAGGCCACCAGTGAGGCTAAATCAATTTATTTTGCTGACAACCTTTAACACAACCTTAAATACCCTAACTGGTTGGTTCTCACTCCTTTTTGACCTCCCTACCTAGTTTATCTCCCCATCTGCAAACTAAGAAATTCATCTATCTCTGGTTTATTTGAGGATGCCAAAACCTTTTACAATTTCTTGACCCCCTGAACATTCTTTCTACCACTCACCTTCTGCCTGCTCTTTCCCCCCTAAATGCCACCACCCATTAGCAACTTTTTCCTGCTCCCAGTCACACCTGAGGCAAGCCTCACTGACTTATTCTCTCTTAATCTCTCTTAGGGCCAGAAAATCCCTGATGGGCTAGAAACTAATCTCCTGAATCTCTCTCTGCACTTGCCATTACTGCCCCTTGCCTCCCTTTTCAAACTTCTTTCCAATTTGGGTCCATCCCAAGACCTAGAAGAAGCCTAAAGTGCTCCTCTTCCATAAAGGGTGCGATTCTTCCTCCCCATACAATTACCAGTCCATCACCCACTCCCCTGTTCTGGTTAAGGTTCAGGAAAAACTGGTTCTCTCCGTTATTCACCTATCTTGACTTCTTTCCTTTTCTCAACCTTTTCAGTCAGGCTTCACAAACAACATTTCACCAACCATCTTCTCCCTCCCTACTCTGGATCACAGACTCCATGCTGAAAGGCACAAACCACTGCCTGTCCACTGCAGCAATTTTCGTGAACCTAGCAAAGGCCTTGGATAATGTGGCTCACCTCATCTCTTGGATGAGTTAGGTGGTGGGATGATCTGACTTGGTGGTTGGGTGGTTCTGTGCCCATCTCTGAGACTGGATCCAGATGGTCCAGGTTAGTGATTCCCTATCCATCCCACTGCCCATCATGTCCAGTGTCCTACAGGGCTCCATCCCTGACCCAATCCATTTCTCTGTCTTCTTAAATTACCTCCCCTCCACCTGTCTCTCCTCACACAGCCACATGCATGCAGACAACACAGTTCTATTTGCTTCTGGTGCTTTGGTCCCTGAGTTGGAATTGGCACTCCAGCATGACTTAGACAAGGTCTAATGCTGGTTTCTCTCATACTAGATGACATTAAATGCTAAAAAGATGGTTTCCCTGACTTGACACAAGTCAGAGACTAGCAAGGCTATAACATACTCTGTCTTTATGACTCTGAAAGACAAGCTGCTTGAAAAGGTATCCCACCACAAGTATCCACTACAAGTATTTAAGTGTTCAGCTGGAGAAGAACCTCAGATTTCCACCCACAATAATGCCATGTATATGAACCCCCACCCTAAGCTTGGTGTGCTGTACTGCAACAAATTCTTCCTTCCTCACCCAGCCTGCTGAGAGATCATCCTCCACATGATCCTACTGGTATTTGACTACAAGGATGTCTTCTTGGCTAAATCTTGGCTTGCTTGCAGTAGTTCCCTGTTATCTCTCCAAAACCCTCATATCCCATAGTCCTACTCCCTCTGATCATCCAATGCTCATTCCCTTCTTATCCCTTGGTGTGTATCTGTAGCAGGCCAGTCTGTTTTCTCTATCCACCTTCCAACACTGTAGAACAATCACCATCTCCCCATATGTTCTCATCCTCCATGCACTGTCTTAAACCACTCATACTGGCACGCACTGCAAAAGTATGCACCTACAACTAGCCATCTTTCTTTTCTCCAGCATTACAACCCATGCCCTCTTCACCCTGTTCCTTATTACCCATTTTGCCACTTTATCCTTTTGTATAGTTCAAATCACAGTGTACTCTGTAAATTAGAATGTTTATACCACGTTCTGTTACAAACCTCTTACCAATCATAGGCTGCACAGTCCCCTAGATCTCATTGTTGCTTTCCCTGCAACATACACACTTTGCACAATTTTTCTACATTGTTTTGTTCTATCTGTAATTTATTACTTGTATCTTGCTTTTTATAGTTTATGTACTGTACATGCACCTGTTATTGTCTTTGTATGTATTTTTACACTATCACTCCCTGTAGTATCTGTTCACCCCAGGTTGTATCTGGAAATGAGCTCTGGCTCAGTGTGCCTGTCCCAGTCACCAAATTTAATTTTAAAATATTATACACACACATATATATATATACACATAAACATAAACACACACATATATATATATACACACATACATACATACACACTCATGGGAGACTTTATTCTCCTGGACATAGACTGGAAAAGTTTGATGGAAGTAAACCAGAAATGTCAGATGTTTATAGAGGTCACATAGGACTGCTTTCTTACCCAATGGCTGCAAGAAGCAACCAGAGGGAAAGCAATAGCAATTTCAACTGAGGACCCAATATGGATAGAGCAACACTATTAAAGTCAACACTGAGCTGAGATCTCAGCAACTAAAATCCAGTACTGTGGTACCTGACTTTAGGAAGGCTCACTTTGACAAAATGAAAGAACTCATTGAAGATCAACTGAAGGTCATACACAAAGCAGAGAAGGTGTGGAATAATCAGATGGCAAATAGAGCAATAATGGAGCTACCTAAAACTGCATTACATTTGTTAAAATGTAAAGTCAGGTCTCGGTGATGCACATGAAGTCCACTGAGGAATCAATGATAAAATCCAGTGTCACTGCCACTTTGTTCCTTAGGGAGCTAGTATTGTGCAGAATTACTTGAAAGGAAGATGTATAGTGAGCTGACCACCTCACTAATTGCCCCCGCCAAAGGGACTCCCTCACTACTGGTACCAGGTAGCAAGTTCCCCTCTTCCAGTACCTTTTCAGACTGAGGCATCTCCTTGCCTTAAGACTTTGAATCTGATCTCAGCCCAAAATCTCATTCATACCCATTGCTCTGACACCGAAGGATCCCCAAAACCCTGGAGTAGTCAATAACTGCTACCTGGATAGATGGGGTCATGAAGAGGTGGAGCTGCCAAGACACATCCAGAGAACAGGTGTACAAAGGAGCTTGTGTAATTCAATATGTGTATACAGGAATACTAACCCTTTAATGGCTAAGGTTTTGAAATGTTGGTACCCTTACCTCTCAACTGGTATGAATTTCACATAGCGCTACAATTATCACACTCACATTTATCTTTGCTCTGCATAGGTTTACTGATGTTCCTCCTATTTCTGGACACGTAAACTATTAAATCATTGAACTAAGTTGACAGAAAAGTACAGTTACATAAGAACTTACCGCAACAGTAGATTTTCGAGGGGAGCTCTTGCAGCATGCTATTACTATTAGGACTATTGCTGTGGGCCTTAGGACCCACCAGAAAAAACTTAGTTAGCAGTACCCAGTGGGAACCGCCCCCTGACGTCAGCTTCACCCCCACATCGGTCATGCTACAAAAGGGGGTGAACCCCGGCACCACCTCAGTTCCTCTGTCAAGACCTGTGAACGGAACTCAGCAAGAAAACTAGGTGAAGCCTGTCCTAGACATGCTGAAAAATTCTCCTGGGGGATGGAGGGTGGGAAAGCAGCACCTGCTGCAAGAGCTCTTCTCAAAAATCTACTGTTATGGTAAGTTCTTACATAACTGTACTATCTTACTTAGAGGGAAAGCTCTTGCAGCAGGCTATTACTATTAGGGCAGAATCCCAAGCAGTCCTACACCAAGAAGGTGACTAGTCCAGGGAGGTAGGATGACAGATAAAATGATGGTAAAGCCTATGGCTGGATTCAGCAAACTAGGACAAGAGTTCTTGAAGAACTGCCAGGCTGAAACCGGTTCGGCACCTGGAAGCAATGTCCAGACTGTAATGCCTCATGAAGGTGTGCACTGAATTCCAAGTAGCAGCTGCACAGATATCTTGAAGGGAGACATTTTTTAAGGCGGCAAAGGAGGTAGAGACTTCTCTGGTGCAATGACTCTGACCAAGCCCGGTAGAGGTTTGTTGTACTTATTATAGCAGTACACCATGCAGTGTACAAGCCACCGGGAAATGGTCTGTTTTGACACCAGTTTGCCCAGGTGTTGAGGTGCAAAGTCCACAAACAATTGCTCTGATTTGTGGTGTGCCTCTGTCCACTTAAGGTAATACCTCAGCACCTTGTGGACATCCAAGGTGTACAGAAGAGACTCTCCCCGATTAGTAGGGGTAGGAAAATAAACTGGAAGGTCAACTGACTGGTTGAGGGTCAACTCTGAGCTCACTTTAGGAAAGAACCTGGGATTTGTTCTATGGGAAACTCTTTTCCAATGGAAAATAATATAAGGTTCCTTGCACATCAGGGCCTGTAGCTCGGAAATTCTTTCAGCTGAAGTAACAGCAACTAAAAGGAAAACCTTCCAGGAAAGGAAATGCAGCTTACATTCTGCTGTGGGTTCAAAGGGGGAGGGGGAGTCAATTTCTCCAGCACAAAAGGAAATCCCAGGGAAGGATAGGATCCCTGATGGGAGGTTGTAGGTGTAGAATCCATGTAAAAAGGTGCGGGCCATGTCCAACTGAGCCAGGGTCCTGTCTCCGAACAAGACATGATAAGCAGAAATGGCCCATCATGTGCACCTTTATGGACAAAGAACTCAAGCCTTGCTGATATAAGGAGAGGAGATACTGTAATGCTGAGTTCACCATGCAGGAAAGGGGATCTAGATGGTGGAACGAAGGCCAAAGGCAGAAAGGCTTCCACTTCATGGCATACGTAGTGCGGGTCGAGGGCTTCCTCGCAGAAACAAGGATGTCCACCACCTCTTGAGTGATCCCATACCTGGATTTGACTATGTCTGCAGGAGCCAAGCATGAAGGTGTAGGGACCTGAGATCTGGATGCACCAGCCTGCCCCGGTCCTGGGATAGCAGTTGCGAGCATATTGGCAGCAGAATTGAAGGTTATGATGACAACCACTGAAGCAGTGGGAACCAGATCTGCTGGGGCCATAGTGGCATGATCAGAATCATCCGAGCCCCCTCAGCCTGTACCTTCAGCAACACTTGCTGAAGGACAGAGAAGGGAGGGAAGGCATAAAGAAACTTCCCTGCCAAGCAAAGGGAAAATTCGTCTGGCCAAAAAACACCAGGTGCACTCTCTCGCGAGCAAAAAACTGGCAGTTTGGCGTTGTGTGCAGAAGCAAAAAGGTTCAGTTCCAGATGACCCCACGTGTTAAATAGCTGGTCCACTACCGACTGTAGCAGCTCCTACTTGTGTGCCTTGGACAGAGACCTGCTGAGGCTGTCTGCCAAGTTGTTTTGGGCACCTACAACATGGATGGTGGACAGCAAAATGTGATTTTCCAGTGCCCAATACCAGACTCTCATTGCTTCCCTACACAGGGGGTAGGAGTGAGTTCCCCCTTGCTTGTTGATGTAAAAGATAACTGCCATATTGTCGGTCTGTACGAGAAGAGAGTCTGGCATGAGGTCCTCCTGAAAGGCCCGTAGGGCATTAAGGACCACCCGCATTTTCAGAACACTGATGTGGAGGCTGCACTCCTCCGTAGTCCTGACCCCCTGAGTCTGGTGATCCCTGAGGTGCGTCCTCCAGCCCGAATCAGAGGCATCTGCTGTCAGAGTTCAGCTTGGGGGCTCCTGATGAAAGGAAATCCCTTTGTCTAGATTCAAAGGGTCTAACCACCAACGTAGGGTCCTTGTCACTGGCTCTGAGATCCTGACAACATGATCCAGACCGTTGGAGCCCTGGTCCCAATGCACCCTAAGCATCCACTGTGGGACCCTCCTATGGAGATGGGCCAAAGGAACTACTGTGATGGCCGCCACCATGTGTCCCAGAAGTCTGAGGAAGGTCCTGGCTGAGACCTGTGGGGTTACTAGGACTGAACTGGCCACCTCTTTCAGGCAATCTCCTCTTTCTTGAGGAAGAAAAGCCATGCCCTGGGTGGAATCCAGGACCGCACCTATAAAGGTGAGTCTTTGGCTGGGCTCTGTGGAAGACTTTGGTAGGTTCAGGGTGATTCCCACTTCTCAGAACAATGTATAAGTGTCTCCGAGAGCTTGAAGCAGGCACTCTCTTGACGAGGCCATTAGGAGCCAGTCATCGAGGTAAGGAAAGACATAATGTTCCTGCACCTCAGAGCCGCAGCTACCACTGCCAGGTATTTGGCCAAAACTCAAGGAGTAGAGGAGAGGCCAAACAGAAGAACCCAGAACTGATAATGTTCCCCCTGGAAGCAGAACCACAGGAACTTCCTGTGAAGGAGAAACACCCAGATGTGTATGTAAGCATCTTGCATATCCAGGGAACAGAGCCAGTCTCCCTGGTGCAGCAGAGGAATGAGACCTGGAAGGGTCACCATCCTGAACCTTCGGTATTCTATATAAACATTTAGAGAGCTGAGGTCCAGAATGGGTTAAAGATTCTGCATCGTCTTTGGAAGCAGGAAAAAATGGGAGTAATATCCCTTTCCCCGCTGCCGCAGAGGAACTGGCTCTATTGCCTTTTCCTGCAAGAGGGCCTTGATTTCTCCTTCTATGAGAGGAATGTGAGAAGGAGGGTATCTTGAGGACTTTGGTGGAGTTTCTGGAGGGATCTGGGTGAACTCCAGTATGTGACTTCTCCTTATGATGTCCAAGACCCACTGGTCTGATGTAATAGAGCTCCATCCCTCCAGAGGGAGAAGCGACCCCCTACTGCCTCCCCTGAAGCCTCCGCTGGGGGGGGGTCCAGTGGCGAGTCATTGGGCAGAGCCGGGAGTGGGGAGAGAAGTGTGGGAGAACTTGGGACCTCAAAAATGTGCGCCACTAGGCTGCTAGTTACTGACCTTCCATTTGAAGCCACCTCTCTGTCCCTGGTTGTTGCCATGGCTTGCTAACCTGAGGGTTTATGAAAGGGACACTTCCGGAAGTGTCTTTGGTCTCCTTTATATATTTGATGGACAGACCAAATGGACTTGCCCGACTCCTGGAGACAAGAGATCAAACCCTTGGTCTCTTGCCCAAAGAGGTCAGAACCATGGAACAGGAGGTCCCTGATTCCGGACTGCAGATCGTTCTGAAAGCCAGAGCATCTCAGCCACACATGGCGGTGAAGGCAGACACCTGATGCTGCCACCCTGGCCGCCGTATCTGCAGTGTCATATGAGGCATGTAGAACATGCGTGCCTACGTCCGAACCCAATTTCAACATATCCAGAAGTTCCGTCTTTTGTACGGAATCTGGCAAGGCACTGACAAGCTCCTGTCCCTTCTCCCAGAGTCCATTTTGGTATTGGACCATATGCGTAAGGAAATTAAGGGAACGGATGGAGTAGGTGGATGCAGAATAAACTTTCTTGCCCACCTGGTCCAAGAAATGGGACTCCTGGTCAGGAGGCTGGGAGCTTAGATGCTTTGGCTGCTTTGACTTGTCATGAGCAGCCATGATCATAGTGGAATCTGCCTGAGGGTTTTCTGCCAGGAAATGCTCATCCCTTGGGGATCTGTATAGCCTGTCCGACTTTTTGGGGACAGCCAGGACTGGTGCTGGACACTTCCAAGTTGTCCTGGTAAGATCTTGAAATGTGTCAACCAGTGGATGCACCACAAAGGGTTTGGGCTCCTTCTGTCTCAGGTAACGAGCCAGTCTCTGGTGCTCCGGATCCAAGTCCTCTGTCTCACACTCATTAGTGGCCTTGATGTGCCTCATGACATCCATGAAAGTGGGATCGTCTGGAGGCAAAAGGGGTTGATCCCTATCATAAGGAGATCCCCCAACTCCTGAAAATGAAGAGGAAGAGGAGGAAGATCTGCTCCTGGACTTCGATGTGTCCAAAGTACATCTCCGGGGACTACCCTCTGAAGAGCGTCATTGACTCCTGGACAGACGCCAGTCCTGAGACAGATGATGGCTCCCAGACTGACGACGAAGCAGAGACCAACACCAGTCCTGGGACCGGCATCGGCTACGGGAGCAAGCCCACCTAGATGAAGACCTACGGTGGCTGCAGGATCTGCTCCTGGGCTTTGATCCACAACAGCTGACCGACCTTCAGAGGTGCCGTCCATGGTCTCCAGACTGTGACCAGGAATGTATGACCCGAGGGGATCAAGGAATGGAAAACGTGCGCTGGTCCTCAGGGGTTTTGGCCAGCGAGTCCGCAGGCAAACCCCCAGGCTCCTGGTTGTCTGGTTGGTCTGGAACTGGTGCTGTTCCAGTTGAGACGGAGGTGTATCTTTGTGGACCTGGCTCCACCAAAATGAGAAGAGTTCTCCCAGCTCCTCCTTGCTAAAACAAGATGCCTCCACCACTTGTGTGGGGATCAGAGAAGTTGGAGGGTCCGGAAGGGCTCATGGGGAGGAACCCAAGGATGAGCCTTCTGGAGTAGATGCCCTAGGGACCGGCATCGGCACCTTGACTGGTGCCAGCACAATGGAAGCCTCGTCGGCTGCAGGCACTTTGACAGACACCAGTGTCTTAGTTGGGGCCGGATCCTACGTGGCCGACTTAGGAGGGCGGGACCCGGAGGAGGCCTTAGGCTTGGAGTCCCGGTCCTTTCCAGATAGCTTCCCAGTGTCTGGTGAAGCCGCAGTTGGGGCCTTCTTTGGTAGGGCCGAGGCTTGTGCTGAGGAAGAGGCCTTTGCTAACTCTGCCTGAGTGGAGGACACACACAGCGACATGGCCTTCAGCTTGGATGCAGAGGAATTAGCTCCCGACGGGACTGGCATCGGTATTTTGTCGGGAGCTTCAGGCCTTGATTTTTCTCCATGTCTGGAATGCTTGGAGTGGTCAGACCTGCCCGAGCTGGAGGAAGAGGCCTTCCTGTGTGGAGAACGGGAGCGGTGATGGGACTGACTATGGTTCTTGTCGTGGGACTTTTGCCCTTGTCCTCAGGGGAAGATTGCAGGATGTCCATCCCTTTCTCAAGCAGGTGGGCTTTCAAGGCCTTCAGGTGTCTAATGCTCATCCTGCTAGTAAAGCCCTGACAGATGTCGCAGGTCTTGAGGTCATGGTCTGGTCCCAAGCAGAAGACACACTAGTCATCGCCGTACATGGATGGAATTTGGTGACCACAGGTGCACTTCATCTTCTTGGGACCGGAGGAGATCGACAATGATGACATGTGACGGTAGTGAAGACGAGAGGAGGAGAACAATACTGAGAAAAAGGAATGAATGTGGAGGAAAAACACTAGAATTCAGGAAAAAATGGAAGGTTTTGCTGGAACTGCTGTGAAAAAAAATCACTAAGAACTTCCCAACGTGAGTGGGTAGTGGCAGTAAAGAACTAAGGTGGAGCCGGGGTCCGCCCCCTTTTGTAGCATGACTGACGTCGGGGCGGAGTCATCAGGGGGTGGTCCCCACTGGGTACTGCTAGCTAAGTTTTTTTTCCAGTGGGTCCTAAGCCTGCAGCAATAGTCCTAATAGTAATAGCCTGCTGCAAGAGCTCCCCCTCGAAGTAAGATCATTCCTTATCATTAACTATAAGAGGCCCACTATCTATAGACATATTATTGTTTAAAATAAGAAAGTGCTACACATTCTGGTCCTTTGCTATGATTTTTGAAGGCCCATGTTATGATTTTTAATGCTGAGAGGTATGCTGGTATCTGGAAAGTAAGACTACAGTATTTGCACACATAATAAGCCAAGAGAAAAGGGAATGGTAGTACTCTGATTACTATTCAGTCACTTTGCTTCCTTTCCCTTTATTTGATATTATGATTAACCGTGGTGTAGTGGTGTATTTGTATATTCCATTTAAACTGAAATGAGAACTTTCAGGAAGTACTCTACTAGCTTAAATTATTAAGCAAATTATGTTTGCATGTGAACAATGTTTTATTTACTGGTTTTTGCTCCTGAGTTTCCACTGTAAATGAGCACTGCTCAATGGATTTTCCCTGACTAAACTGAAATAAAATTGAAAACACATTAGAGACAGGTGAAACCTTAATAAAAAAGACCCCCAAAATACTCCAAATTAAAGAATTATCAAGAAGATAAAATTAATAAGACCAAGAAACAGGAAGACACTATGGCAAGAAAAGCAAGTGGAGGAGGCAGTTCTGGACAAAAGGCTTTTTGGGCATACAAACAGAAAGAGACCAACAAGAATGCATATGAAGACAAACTAGAGGAAAGCAAGACATCATAAGGAGGGTGTGACAGGGTTTAGTAAGAATTTGTTATACAGAAAGAGTTACAAGCAATGATCTATTTTTCTATCCTCTCCTATTCTGTCACTTCTCTCTCTCTCTCTCTCTCTCTGTCTGGCTGATTGCACAATCACATTTTCCTTGTGGAACCTCGAAACTGGCCACCCCATCAGTCCCACAATTTTCCTGTTTTCTCCATTCCTTCACTTGCTGTTCCTATTCTTTCTTTCCTCCCTTGCTCTGCTGTGATTACAAATATATGTGACGTTTTATGTGAAACTGGGATCCCCTGGTTTGCAAATGTATATAGTTATATTGTTAAAATGATTGCAAAAAGCTATTTGTAACTTGGGGGTTAACCCTGAGATGCAGTTTGACCTCCACAAGCTCATTTGCAGAGTTGTCTATAGGAGGTCAGTTCTGGGATACAATGTTCTATTTTGTTGCATCCGCAGGAAGGAAACTGACAAAGTTCTGATACATTTTGTGAGAAACAAGAGATGTGTCTTAACAAGCTCAGAATGCAGAAGTTAATTGCCAAGAAAAGACAGGTAATCTCTTGTTGGAGATATTTAGATTTAGAGAAACTCTCAGAGAAAGGACTTTGTTTTGTTTGAACTGCCTGTATAAGAGCTATCCTGCACAATTTTTGTTTATTTTGTTATTGATAATAAAATGCTACTTCCAAATTTTAAGACTTTTCCTGGTTTGTCTATGCTTCCTGACCTGTGCCTCAATGACAGAGGGTGAATTTGAATACAGAACTAAGGACAGCGTAATGGGTCAAAAATAATGATAACTCTCTGTAGGTACCTAAAGGAGAAACATCAGGCTAATGAGAGCACAGAAAGAATAAGAAAAGATGGCACAAGTATTCAGAAAGATGAAGGAAAGGCAAACATATTAAATGAATACCTGCATTCAGCTCAGTGATGACAGTGGAGGCTACAGGCCCAGTACCAGACAACATAAAAAGACTCAATGGCACCAACAGTCACAGACTATAGATACAGTAGTAGCCACAGACATGTCCAGCTATTTTGCAAAATTTCTAAAGAGTTTCTCTCTGCTGCCCCCTTCTGTGGAAATGGAGAAAGCAGGAGATTTCTCTAGAAATATCACAGAAATTTCAGAAAATATCTGCCCATGTCTTTGGATGTGACTGTAGAGTATATACTGTTATACCTAATGCACCACCTTAAAGATGGCCAGGTCCTGTGTTAGAAACAGATATCCCAGATGGATTACCCATGGTACACTTCCTAAGGAAGGATCGGTGGGGAGGGGGTTACCATCTGCTTTTGATCTGAGCTGAACTTGACTGTGCACCCAGTGGGAGACAACTCATTGTTTAAATATGTGGCAGTGCACAGTGGTCCAGGTGTAGGTCATAGGATCCCTCTTGGACATGGGGGGATTTTCTTCAGGAAATTGCAGACTTTGTTGCTGACAGGGTGCTGGAGTCATCCAGATGGTTAAGTCTGAGTAACTTTCATGCCTGGATTGATGACAAACTCTTGCACTCTGTACAAAGATTCCTCCAGGTGATGGAATCCCTGGGCCTAGCAGAAGTAGTTACTTATGCGACCCACCAACATGGTCACAGCTTGGACTTGGTATTTTCCCTGGGGCTTAAGGCAGTCTCAGGACTGATCAGTTCAGTTAAGTTCTCCTTCAGGGCCCCTCCTTGTGGTCCACCCCCAGTGGAGATGTTCCAGTACCACTCTTTGAGAGGGCTTCAGCCAGAAGGACTTCAGACAGCACTGGACATCTTGGGTGTGATGACAGCATATGTGGCAGGGTCAGAGAAGATGGCAGTGGCCTACAATAGGGCTACCACAGTGGCCTTTGATCATGTGGCACCTATCCGTGTATGCCCCCTTATCCCATGTCATGGCTTCATAGTATGGTGCTGAGCTAAGGCTGATGAAGGCAAGGAGATGGAGGTTGGAGTGTTATGGGAGGAGATCCAGGGCTGAAGATGACAGATTGAGTTTGAGCATTTATTACGGTGAATACCAAAAGGCAATCACCTGGAAGATGACAGGTTTTCTGTCAAGGGAGACTGCTGCTGGGAGGACTCAACCAGCTCAACTCTTTCAGACTGTAGATAGGTGACTTCATCTAATCAGTCTGGAGTTCAGGACATTTTTTTCACCTGCTAAATGCAAGGAGTTTTCTCGACTCGTCTTGGACAGGGTGTCCTTTAGTCAAGCCAAAATCTCCCTGAGCAGGCTGTGGCAACCCAATGGGGTTGAACCAACACCCAATGGATGTGCTCAGCTGTCATGGAGACAGGACTGATTTCGGAGCTATGACCAACATGTTGTGAACTGGATCCAGGTTCAACACAATTACTGGTGGGTTGTGTTGGATAGCTGGGTCTGGTGTTCGTGGGCATTGCCCGGTGTTCTCCTTAATGGAGGGGCTTGTCCTAGCTGCACTGAAAAATGCACTGAGGAGGTTTCACCTGAAAAAAGCCATCTTTGAACCTTGACAGTCTAGCGAATTACTGACCAGTCTCTAATCTACCCTTCTTGGGCAAGGTTATCAAGAAGGTGGATGCGTTGCAGCTTGAGGCACACTTCACAACCGTTGATGTCTATGAGCCTCTCCAACTAGGATTTAGGGTCAAGAACAGCACTGAGACTGCACTGGTTAAGATGCATAATGATCTCCTCAGGGCAAGAGACAGAGGTGAATGGTCAAGTCTTGTTTTTGATCACTCCTCAGCCTTTGACACTGTAAACAACAGGCTGCTGTTGGACCGATTGCGGGAATACTTAGGTCTCACTGGCCGAGTCATCTGTGGGTTTGAGTCCTACCTCAGGGACAGGACACAGAGGGTTGTGTTGACAAATTGCTCTTCACCCAGTGTCACTGCTCTGTGGTATTTCACAAGGCTCAGTTCTCTTACCCATGTTGTCTGCAGTGTATATGCTGCCCTGGGTAGGATTATTTGACGTTATGAGCTGGGATTTCACTGTTATGCAGATGACACCCAGGTATACTTGTCTTTTGCACCCAGGTGCAGTCAACATGCTTAATAAGTGCTTGGCTGCGATCCAGGACTGGATGTCATTGAGCTGTTTGGGGCTCATTATACCCCCTAACCAGTGTAGTCTCAGTACTTGATTAAGGCTAAACCCTGAAAAGACTGAGGTATGATGATCAAATCGGATCATAAAGGGAGAGTGGCAACTGCCAGGATTGAGACTGGGCTTTGACTATTTTGTCTTAGCTTGTGGCTGCCACTTAGGTGAGAAATCTCGGAGTCCTTCTGGATGAAGGGCTGACATTTGAGGCTCAGATGTTGGCAGTCGTTTAGAGTGGCTTTTATCACCTGCGGAATGTCAAACGGATTAGATCCCTTATTCCTCCTGGAGACCTGATGACACTGATACATGCATTTGTGATGTCTTGGCTGACTACTGTAAAGCTCTATACTTTAGAGTCAGTGGAGGTACACTGTGGTGCCTGCAGCTGGTGAAGAATGAAGCAGCTAGGTTGCTAACTGGCCTTTCCGGGTCAAGTCATGTCTCCCTGGTACTGCATGAACTGCACTGGCTGCTGGTTAAGTAGCATATTTCCTTTAATGTTGGTCTTCTAAGACCCTACACATGTTGGGTTCTAGCTATCTGTTAGATCTCCTGCATCCTTATGTGCCCTCACACTCTTTTCACGCCACCGATGTGGGACTCTTAGCTGTACTGAGGGCAACGCTAAAAAAAAACCTTGGGTGATCGGGCCTTTGAGGTGGCTAGAACTCACTCCCGAGGGCCCTCAGAGAGGCTCCATTTGTGGAGGCCTTTAAGAGGAATCTGAAAACCTTTTTGTTTCAGCAAGCTTTTGGGGTCTGATCCAGCTCCTATAAATTATCTTCCTTCCTGAGTTTTATGGGTTATGTATTTTAAACTGTTAAATGTATGAGTAATGTATTGCTGTGTTTTAATTTATGTTATTACTGTTATTCTTGCACTGTTTTGTAAGGGGACCTGGACCTCTGGGGAAGGGCACCTTTATAAATAAAACATCCTACTACTAATACATAAACAACTCCCCAAAGCCAGATGGGCTGAACTCAAGGTTAATAAATGAGATGAGATGAGATGACCTGTTTTACCTCTATATTCCCCTTCTGTGATGTCATTTCCTGTGCCAGTGATTTAAAAAAGTGGATGCATACAGCTATAAAGGGATGGGGAATTGTCTTATATTTCTGGCTCTAAAAGTGTTGCAGATTTGGTCAATATCTTTTTTGGAATAGATTTCCCTTGGCAACAATATTATTACATTTCTTTGTACATGATTGCTCCCCTTTATATCAAGACTATACCCACAAAATAACAAATATGATAACGTTCACCATTACAGAGTTTAGGCATGACAAAACATATACAAATAATAAACATAGATAAATTACAGTACCATAAACCTAACCTTTATAGTGGGCAAGATGCTGGAGTCAGTTAAAAAACAAATAGTTATCTTCCTATAAGAAAACAACTTTCTGGATAGGAACCAACATAGCTTCTTGAGGGATAGATCATGTCAAACTAACTTGATTTTTTTCAACTATCAGAAACTGATGGTGGGTGGGGTGAAGTAGTCAACATTTTCTACAAGGACTTCAGAAAAATGCTTGTGTCAGTGCCACGTAAGAGGTGGACTGGGTAAAGGCTAACTAGGTAGATTGGGAACTGGCTGATAGAACTCAAGAAAGTGATCCTGAATGGCTTACTTTCAGATATTGGGGGGGGGGGGTCACAAGCGATGTGCCACTGGGGTCTGTCCTGGGTACAATACTTTCTGACATGCATACAAGTGACATCAGACTGGGGTGACAGGATAAAGCGTGTTTGTTCATGCACAACACAAAACTCTATGGAAGGATGGATAGTGATGTGGAAATCAGCAGTACAAAAAGGGATATAGAAAAGTTGGTGCAATGGTCCTGACCGTGGCAATTAAAATTCAATAACAAGAAATATAAAGTAATGCAAACAGAAAACAAAAATCCGCAGATGAAATATTCCTTTAATGGGGTTGTGGTGGAATACTTAAAAGAGGAAAAGTGACTTTGCTGGCCTGATAGTTCAGTGGTAGCACTATCACTTGTGATGCCAACAACCCAAGTTTGGGAATGAGCTTTAGTTATCAGAACACCATCCTGGGGGGGAGGACTGAGCATCCCAGGTGATGCTCTCCTCCCCAGAGGAGGGACAGCAGTGTCTGCTCTGTTACTACCATCTGGCTGACCACAGGTGGCAGTGCAAGCTGGAGCTGGAGTACAAGGGACAGAGGACACTGACAGGCTCTGACACATGCAGCCATGAATCTGAGTGCCTGTGGGTCCTGAAGCCATTACTGGTGTCCTGGGGAAAGAGCAGAAAATCAGAAATCCCTCCTGGATATGGCTACATTATTCCACAGATGCACTACAGGCCCTGCACTCCCAAACAAGGCACCCACCACTGTCAGCACTTCAGCTCAGTCAGGAAGAACCTGCCCCAACAAGTGGCTCCGTCTTCAGGGGCAAGCTAGGGAGGACCAGGTGGTGGAGGCAAGTCCCAAAGAAGGCCAATGATAGGGCTGGGTGAGAGAGTTCAGGCTGAAAAAGGGACAGCTGGGGTGAAGGGGAGATAAAATACAGTAACTAAGGGCTGCCTGACAGCCCAGCGGATAAGCACTACATGCTCTTGTGCCAGCGACCCGAGTTCAGAAGCAAGCTTTAGAAGCTGGCTGGGTGACTCAGGGGCTGGGGAGGCACTGCTGCTTGGCAGCACTACCTGTCCAGGGAGTGAGGATGTTGGGTTCCACCACTGCTCATGTGACCTCTGGGGTGGGCTAGCGAGCTTTCGGGGGGGAGGCCCTCAAGGACATGATGGGGCCTGCACCTGATGTCAGGGGAGGAGGGCAGGGCAGAAAAATGGAAAAACAAATAAGTAGAGCAGGCTTTGTGAAGCCTTGCCTGCTTGCCCTCTGTCCACACCATCGCCAAGCCACCTGCCAATCTGGATTGTTCTCGGGGGGGGGGGGAGACAGTCCTCCCCCTCCTGGCCCCACCATGGGGGGAATCTATAGGGGATTCAAAGCAGGTTGGCTTGAGGAGATGGAGGCCAGTGGGAGGCAGCAAGGACAGGGCTGAGAAGCAGCCTGTCCACTTGAAGGAGCAGAAAAATCTATATGAATATAGTACTGTAATTAAAAAAAAATAAAAACAGAGGAAAGGGACCTAGGGGGTAATAATAACACTTTGAAAGACTTACTGCAGTACAGCACATGGGAAATCTAAAAGCATGCTGGGATGCATCAGGTGGGGTTTCACTCATTGCGGCCAAGACGTGTTACTGAAACTGTACTGATCATTAATTCAAACACACATGGAGTACTGTATGAGTTTTAAAACTGTATCTAAAGAAGGTCAGGGAGAGGTTAAAGACTATCCAGAGGAGGGCTACAAAAATTATTCATGGCAGCAGGGTATGACCAAACAGGAGAGATTAGTCAGTCTTAATATGTACTCTGGAGGATATGAGATAAAAACTTGTATAAGAGAAATACTGTACATGCAGAGATATAATAGGGTGAACTCCAAAGAGTTATTTAAGTAACAGCAAAAGCACCTGGGGTGAAACTTTAAATCTGAAGGTAGGGGGGGGGTAATTCAAAAGGTCATTAAAATATATTTCTTCATGGAGCAGACAATGGACAGGTGGAACAGCTGAGTTTATAACGTGACCACTGCTGGGACTATCTCAGGGTTCAAAATCCAATGGGACATTTTCAAGGGGATAATTAGGTACAAAGGAAAGGCAGGTGGTGGACAGTATTGAAAGGGCAGAGTAAAACAACATGGGAACAACAATGTATCTATGTATAACAGTGACTTAAAGAGTTAATTCACTGCCTGGAATTAATACCATAGTAACTTTAAAAAGTAGATAACTATTTCTTCTTAAAGCGGAAGCATTTCTTTTTTCTTTTGCTAATTTGAAGATGTTCCATCTGACAACACTTGGTGTGATGTGTGAAGCAGTGTTCTACCTAAATGCTGGCATATCTATTGTAGTTTGATTTCTTCTTATAAATCATCAGTATTACAACCTCACTGTGGCATCACAACTGACCAAGAAGAGCCAATCAGCTGCTGCCAGATCCATCACCTGTGATTGCACAATAAAGTCCTGTACAGAGTATGGAAAAATGTGGTAGTTTTTCAGTCCATTTTTAAAAATGGACTACAGTTACTAAGTTATTGCATCCATGCAATTGCTAAACCATGTTAAAGCTAGGTTTAGAAACAAGCTGCTGCATCCACATTGTGAAAAGTTTTATGCCTGCTGTGCTCATGTGAATTCCGTTTCTCAAGAGGCTGACCACTTGCTCTGCGTGGTTGCCTAGTAACCTGTGATACCGCAAGTGCAAGTCTGTATGACTACAGTTACATACAATTAAAAATGTTGTGCATGTGGCAGCTGATCGGGATAGAGCACAGAAGTAACTGTGACTGCAGTTTACTGTACGCACCCGGTTAACGAACTGCCAGCCTGTCACTTTTTTTGCTTCTACGAGATATCTGCATAGTGGGAGACTACCTCGAAACACCATGGATAGATCTGTGCACACGTGGTGCTAAACATGGATGGCCCATCTAGACTTGCAAGTAAACTGTGCTACAAATGAAAACTTCTTTTTAACTGATCTTAAGCCTACTCCCGAGCATGCTTTAAGCATGGTCTCTTAAACCGTCTTTAAATCCTCTGTAGTGTGGATGCAAAAAAAAAAAATATATATATATATATATATCAGTTCTAAAACATTTTAAGGCACTTAATGAAGACCTGTGCAGAACATAAAATCCATTTATCCCAGTAGAATCTCTTTTGAAATACTGATCCCAGTTTTGTTACTATTCTATCTATACAGGCCTATTTTTACTGTGACATCAGTGGGTGTTTCTGATTTACACTGTGGTGTTAAGTACATTTTTAGAACTCTGTGATGCAGTATATGTCCCTCTTAACCACAGAGTCCTACAGTGGAACACAGATGTATTGTTACAACAATGGAAGAGCTGAGCAAGGGCATAAGCTGCATCAAACAGTTCCAGAACAGTACTTACCTATCCGTGTGTAAAATCAGAAACACCCACTAGGATAACTACAAATCCTATATAGATGGAACTCTAAAAGGAATTGGAACCAATATTTAAAAGTCAACTTCTACAGAGGTACAGGAGTTAGGTTCACTTCAGTTTTCCATTTATATGGTTTAAAAACTGTAGTATGTAAGGCCCTGTACATACTAGGCTTCTTAAATCGTTTTAAGCAAGTTAAAATGGTTTAAGAAGCGCTAACACGGTTCGTGGACACATTACAGTGTCATTTAAACCATTTTTAAAAACTGTGCTAAAACCCTGCTAGGTATCTAGTGTTTAGCCCAGTTTTAAAAACAGTTTAAGCAAAACATGGTTGCACTTACCAGTGTGTACACAGTGCCATGTTCATCCCGTTCTTTGCTGATCCCCCACTATGCACAGCCCTCCGATGCACAGCTCGGTTGCAGTCATCGCTCTCTGAGGTTCCAGAGTGTGTATAAGATGCAGGTTTTAAAGCATTTCAAAAACCAGGTTAAGGCAGCAATGTGGCTGCATTAACATGGTAAGAGTTAAATTGTTTTAAAAAAATGGTTTAAAACCCACCTCGTAAATGTGTACAGGACCTTAGTGAGGTCACAGTGCTGATGAGGTATTAAGAGGAATAGAACTAGACATAACAGTCTCCAGGTAAAGTACTGCTTTTAGCATTACATCTAATAATATCAGGTAGAAAACCATTTAACCCTTGCTGGGCCGCATACTAATATATCAGTACATTTTTCCAATACATTCTAATTCTATCATCAGCCCAAAGGTTAATAAGCAACAGAAAAAATACTTCAGAAACAAAAAAGTACTGAGTATTTTTAAAGATCAATAACATGTTTTCTCTGTTATATTTTGTGCTACTACAGTAGCTCTATCAGATAAACAATGTAGTATTAAAAATGTAACTCTGTAAATCTTGGTCCGTTTCTGCATATTCCTCCAGTGCAGCCCCTGAGCACGTTCAGTCATTGTCAGGTGCTTTGAAACCACAACACAGGATTGAGATCATTAACAACAAAAATAGAAACACTGGGGAGAAACAAAGGTCAAAGGCGAAGCTGGTTACCTGGTGCTGGTTTAAGGAAGGTAGGGCCAGCTATGTAATAACGTAATGCTCTACTTTCTTACATGTACAAATGATCAGTGCAAGTCAACAAGCGTTAACAGCTTTTTTATTGGCATGCAGGCCATATTTTTATTGCACTGGTGTTTAGTTTTCAGTAATCCCTTTACACATTTCCCACTTTGACCAGAACAATGAAGTGTTTAATATAACTTTGTTGAGAAGGTTATAGTTTTATGTCCATATGAGGGAAGTTTTTGTACAAGTCTTGATCGGAATGAAATGTAGTAAGGAAAGAAAATTGTAGTGTGAACTCTTTAACTGAAAACATTTTTAAAAATGGTATCTTTGTTTTATAATGCTAAATCATGAGTTTTGTGCTGAAAGATATAATTATTCTGTGAACACATTTTTACCCTTAAGAACTTTTTGTTACTATTAACAATTCTAAGGTGAGTATTGCCGATTATGGCTTTTCAAATTCTCCTGGGCTATAATTCAGAATTGCTTTACATCCAGCAAGCAACTGTTGCTACAACTTCCTTTCTGCAAGAAACTTTTGCAACTGGTAAACGCAATACAAAATGCTAACAAAAAAAACTGCTTCAAGATTATTTCAGGATTTGCAATTTTCCAACTACAGCTACAAAACAAAATTATATTTTTAACAGCCTACCTTTTACTTTTTAATGACTTCCGCCCTGTAGCTTATCTAAATTCTGTAAAACTGGTTATACAGTTGTTTGATTAAAAGCACAACACTGCGTATCTAAAGTGTGCATATGTAGTATATCTGCAAATTCACTCCAGTGAAAGAAAAATGAGCATTGCTGACCCATGGCTTTTACAAGCGGTCATTATTCAGCCTCATTCAAGTGAATGAGCTGGGTCAAATTCATGATGACCTCAGTCCTGTTAGCTGGCTTCGATTTTACCCTAAAAGGAAACTGTCTTCATCTGATGCTAGAAACCACATTTCTTCCCTTTAGACTGTCTACTTAATGCTGCTCCATGTTACATTTGGCAGTAGGCCACGTCAACAAAGAAGAGATCGGTAACATTAATGTTATACTACAATTATTATTTAATAAGATTAAACCCCCCACCCCAGGAAACCTAGTTTCAAATATATTAGGATGGGTGAGCTGGTATTGCCAAAATCTTCCTCTAAAGAGTATCTGCTGCTGAACTTGCTCGTTTTAGCAGTAAAATATGTTTCCATTGCTTAATGCAGACAAAACCCTAACCCTGCCACATTAATCCTAGTAATTATTATAACCTCACCTGGGGTGTTATGATGCGTTGCACAATCACATGTGAAAGCACTATCACAGTTATGCTTTGTGTATCACCCTGCTTATGTCTGAAACTTTAAAGATAACTGGAAATTTAGAATACATACTGCCTCATTTTTGTGAGTATAATTACTAGGAATAAGATAATATTCTCAATAAAAAAAATGTTTTCCAACTTATCGAAGGGCTGTTGCGTGAATGTGCTTTTGTTCTGTTTTTATTAAGTGCTGCATCTTTACTGATTTCTCAGGCAAAAAAAAATTCTGAGGATGTCATTTTAGTCACAAGTCTCCAAATAGTTCTACCCCAGTTCTTAAAGAGAATTGATTTTGTGTAAAGAAACAAGTTACAGATTTTAAGTCACAAAGTAAATTTTTTAGCAATACCAGGTGATCTGTCTTGTCTGTTTTTAAAGGAATTAAAACCATGCTGTGATTAAAACAACATCAAGCTGCTTCACTATCAGGTTTATTGTTTTACCAGAAGAGATCCACTTGAGCAAATCTCACTTTCAAGGATACCCCAGAAAAGGCCTGTTACATGTTACAAGTTTCGGCAGTAGAAATGGTAATAAATTTACAGATATACAAGGAACCATCATCCGAGAGCGAGAGCACCGGAAAGAGGGAGCAGTAATTAGAGCACAACGTAGTAGTATACTATGCATTTCAATAATATTTTTTTAAAGGTGAAAAGTCAACATCAAGGACCCTCCTGCCCCAGCTTGCACTTTGTGTGCCAAAACATTTTTTTTACCCCACTGATTACTGCAGCATTGTAGATTGTATCAAACTCATTTTTCATACTTCCCAGGCTGATATTTTCTGTGACTACAAATCTCAGAATCTCCTGCAGCTGACCTCAGCACAGGAGTGCAGCAATGGGAGATTCGATAGCCTGCAGTGCATGTCAGAGCTTCTAGAAGCTCTGATCAGATTGTTTCCAGTACCGATGTTCTCCTGGGGCTAAGAACAGTCCTCAGTTACTGTACTTAGCCCCAGGAGGACAGCAGGGCCAGCAAACAAAAGATCAGAGCTTGTATAAACTCTAACATGTATTGTAGGCTATTGAATCTCCCACTGCTGAAGCCCTGCTCTGATGGTCATCTGTAGGAGATTCTGGGATTTCTAGTTACAGAAAATTCCACCTGGAAGTAAGAAAAATTAGTCTGATACAATCTACTGTACTGCAGCAAACAGTACATGAAAAAATGTTTTTGCACTCAGTGTAAAGTGGGACTAGCCCCACACTTGGGTGTGGGTAGAGCTCTTCATACGGACTATTCCCCTTTAATAAAGGGCATATTGTCAAAGATACATTTTGTAGTAAATGTAAGATACAGGTAAACATTTTTTGTTTCCAGTGACCTTTACGTACAGGGACTTCACATGTGGACCATGAACAGTTTACTGGATTGGAAGAAACAACAAACAACGCCCCCTTTTATGGGAACAGGTCCAGCGTGTCACTGCTTGCAGATTCATTTTGCTGAATGTACTGGAGAATGTCCACTTCATCCATGGTCTCGACATTCTGCTTTACGGACTGCACCTCCGGAGCTGGGCTGCTGCTTTTCACAAAAGCTGCAGGCTTCTTAGGAAGTGCTGGTTTTGGCGGTAGCTTTGGCTTTGGTTTACTGCTTGATCCCACCTTCAAGAATCTTTCAAAATCTTCTTGAACTCTAAAAAGAAGACAACATGACCAGCTGTTTAGCAGAGGAATCAGAAAAATAAATTGGAAATTAATTTGCTACACTGTATTGTCAGAATATGTATGGAACTTCTTTAAGAAATGCATAAAATCCTATTAAAACTACTGTTCGTTAAAGTTACATTAGCTTCCATGGAGCCCCATACTCAGCTGCAGCCATTTGTGCCCTGCAAAACATAGTGCACAGTCATCAGGGAGTCATGCTCATACAAGCAGTGTGCTCTTTTCGGCACATGTTGCCTGCATGAATATCAGGCTGGGTTTATGCTGTAGTAGAACAGCAAAAAAAACCGCACCACTCGGAGAAACTTATTGCAAGGCAATACTTTTAATACAAGAAAAACACCGCTAATGCATATTTCTGTGCGAAACTGGTAGAGGTTGTGTTTGTATTCACGTACCTAAGTGCTCTAGTAGCACTGCGGTGTTTTCATGTATTAAAGAAATATTACCTGCAACAGACTACTCCAATGGTCTTGAACCCCTAACTGTTCTACTACATTTCATTACCGCACACTCCTTGCACTGCTGAGCTGTTTTGTTGTTTTGCTACTGTGTTTATGCTGTACAAAGTGTACATGACTAGTGCTACTACAGCACCCGGCTTATGACACACCCCCAGATGCAAAGGGGGACAGCACATTCCTAACAGGATAGCACCGCCGCTCTTGGCAGCCATATTCAGCAGCTGGCATACAGCTAACCACATAAAGCATGCAAGGAGCTAAGGAGCCATTTACCTGCCATTATCTGACCCCTACAGCTATACTTACTGCTAACATGCATAATGCGAGGAGGCACTGTACAGAGCCTTGACTGCTCTCCCCAACCTTACCTGACCCCTGTGATCATAATCCCTGGCAGTCTAGTAGTACCCCCTCCCTCCCTCATCCCCCAATAAAAACATCTAAGTCCCTCTCCCTCTCTGATAGCCCAGTGGTACCCTCCTCCTCCTCTGTCCCTGATCCCTGAAATATCTATATTCATCTTCCTGGTACTCCAGTGGTACCCCCACTGATCATCTATATATCAACAGTATGTTTATCTCTTTGATGGTCAACAGAACCCCCCCCCCGATATATCTATGTTCATCACCCTTACTCCCCAATATCTGATATATGGCCGGGAAAGGCACACTGAGCTGAAGCTCATTTCCAAGTGCATCCCAGGAGCACAGGGAGGTTAAGTGACTTGCTCACGGTCACAGTATGCAAGTGTAGGTTGTGGGAATCAAACCCAGGTCTGCTGTATGTACCAAACTCATTTACAGCTTATTGTTCTAACCCCCTAGCCTGCCACTGACTTGCTAAACCACAGTCAGGGCAGGACTGCCAGCAGACCTGGAGATGGCAACTGGCACAGACCCTCCTCTGCCAACTCACACCTGAATGCTAAAAACTGAGTGCCTGTGTACCATCAGTAAGATGGTGGCCAGCTGAAGAGGTGAGAGGAGGGTGTGAACTGGTCACGATCTCCAGTTCTGCCAGTGCTCCTGGCCTGGCTACTGTCTGGTAACTCGGTGACAGACATAGGTGAGTGATGAGTGGGCAGGCCGAGAAGGAGGATGGGGATTTACAACCAGGATATTGGGGATTGGGTGAGGAAGGAACCACTGGAGTACCAGAAGATGAACATAGATATTTTGGGGATGGGGGCAAGAGAAGTATTACTGGACTACCAGGGAGATGAACAGACTTATATTGGTGACCAGGAAGGGAGTACCACTGGACTATCAGGGAGATGAACATAGATATATCAAGGATCAGTGAAGGAGGGGGTACCCCTGGACTACCAGGGAGATGAAAATAGACATTTTGGGGATAGAGGTACCATTGGACTACTAGGAAGATGAACATAGGCATATCAAGGATCAGGGTTGGAAGAAGGCACCACTGAACTACCATAGAGAGGAACATATATATATATATATATATCAGTGGTCAAGCAGGGAGAGGAGTACCACTGACTACCAGGGAAATGGATTCAGAGAGCAAATGGCCAAGTACCACTGGTAACATTTCCATCGGGGGGGGGCTTAAATTTAACTTCAATCTGTTCTATATTTTGACTTCATCCCATTATTAGTCATTTAAAATATTTTACATTAACAAGCACTTATTCCACTGTCTGTTTCAAAAACCTCTGATTGTACCCAACTGACCACACAGCTGCTGTGGTTGTGACATCACAGTGCACAGCGCTGGTTTCTCCAATCAAATGCTTCATTGCAATATCAGTACACTCTTAGTGTTGGTAGCTTGTGGCCGGTTTACTATTCCAACTCTGATGCTGCTGCAGATCACAGGGCAAGTTATATATGCCCTGGCGGGCAATGTTGTCAAATATTTTAACATGGGAATTGGGAATCAAACTACTGCCTGGTAGCGCTCCAAGAACATTAGGCAAGAGACGGGTGCAGGGCACCAAGCTAGAACACTTTGTGTTACCATTCAGACCCTCATAAGATGTTAATGATGTCTTATGTCAGCGACAACGAAAGTTGATTATGCTTTTTTGACAGGTCTGTGATACAACTTGTTGGATGAACTAGTCACAGTATATTGCCCTGGGGAGCACTGCAATGTCATAACAAGTGGACTATAAAGTCAGAAATTATGGATACATTTTGTTGACAAAATTATAGACTTCAGTGGGTATCTGCCATTTAAAATGCTATTCTTCTACACCCACACTGATTTTGTTTTTTACCACCATACTCGCATCAATGTAAATGGAGACTGGCGATCTGTGCTACTTGGCAGCTGTTAGCAATGTTCCAGTTTACAGCAATTACATTCATGCCACCAAATGATCCAGATTTAACCGTACCCAAATAAACACAGATGTGAAAAGCTGCAATTTGTATTTTTTTCTTTTCATGTGCAACATTCTATGTGCATCTCTTCAAGGAACTGTTAATTTGGAGTTTTCACTATGTCACATCTTATACACCATACTAGGCATCAGTTGTTAGCGATCAGAGCAACGCTCAGAGTTCTGCACACAGACTGTGACAGTCAAAACTTCAAATTACTGGGTCCATGAAATACAGTTTGTTGCCTATAAAGTTTTACTCGGGCACAGTTTAATATGGGACATTTGGGGGTTATGAATATCATTTCTGAAAACAGGAACAAATCAAACAGGTGCCGATCAGGTACAGTATCCCTCCTCTTGAAATCGAGAACTGTATTTCAGGAAAAATGAATTTTCCTCTGGCACAATCTTACCTGGTAAAGTACACCATAAAATATACAGTTTCATCCACTGCTACAGAAAATTGTTTTTGCCAAGCAATCACCTGCTAGTCTATCTGATTTCACCCAAATACAGGTGTGCAGTTGCTTCACACAAGATAATGTGCAAACTGCCAAATGGTACAAATCTTTTCCCTATGGCTCCTCAATTTTTTTTTTTCAGTTTTTGTTGACTGGGTAAGTGCACTAGACAAATTCTGCCTATTTTCAGGCACGACCCAGAGGAGCGGGATACAGATGAATGCCAACCGACCTAGAACCAGACTAAGTTGTTTGCTGCTGTGGTTAAACTGGAAATGTTTAAATGAGGGAACTCAAATAGAAACACAGAAATTGATGGCAGATAAGGACCGTTAGGCCCATCCAGTCTGCCTGTATACCCTACCGTTATTAGCAGCCGCAGACCCTACTTGGTCATTGGCTTTAGCCTCTCTTTCCCAACTCTAGGGCTCCTTTATGCCTATTCCATGCATGTTTAAATCCCCCCACTGCGCTTGCTCCCATCACCTCCTGGGGTAGGCTATTCCATGCATCTACTACCCTTTCCATGAAAAAAAAAAGACTTTCTCACATTTCCCCTTATCCTGCTGCCCCCTTCCAATCTCATATCATGCCCATTCGTTCTAAACTTCTTCTATACTAAAAGATGTCACCCACTTGCACCTTGTTCACTTGAAGGTTTCTAGCATGTGTCCCCGTTCCCTCCTCTCTTCCAGTGTATACATATTGAGGTCCCTTAATCTCTACTCATATGTATTCTGGTGCAAGTCCTGCACCATCTTAGTTGCCCTTCTCTGAATCGCTTCTACCCTGTCAATATCCTTACAAAGATGGAGCCTCCAGAACGTCACATAGTATTCCAGATGAGGTTTCACCAGTGTTTTGTATAGTGGTATCACCACCTCTCTCCTTCTGCTAGTGATATCCCTTCCTATGCACCCCAACATGCCACTGGCCCTCCCTACTGCCTTTGTGCTCTGCTTGGCCACCTCATTGGGTCCAGTAGATGCCATATGGCGTCAGAACCATCCATTACAGAACCTGATCCAAAATGGCCACCAGGACTCAATGAGATAAGTCATCTGAGATGATAACCCCCAGATCCCTTTCTTCCCTGGTGACTGTCAGCAACTCCCCATCCTGTAGATCTCTCCAGAGTTTCTGCATACCAGGTCCATGATTTTGCAGTTCTTCACACTGAACCTCAGATGCCACACTTTTGACCATTTTTCTAGCTTTCCTAGGTCCCTCCTCATTTTCTCCACCCCCAATTGGAGTGTCCACTCTGTTGCAGAGGTTTGTGTCATCTTCAAACAGGCACACCTTCCCCTCCAGCCCTTCTGTAATGTCACTAATGAAGACATTAAAAAGGACTGGCCCCAGGACTGCTCCTTGAGGTATCCCACTGATCACCCCCCTCTCCTTGGATTGGATCCCATTTACCATCACCCTCTGCTTCCTGCCCCCTAACCAGTTTCTAACCCAGTTTACCTTTTTGGGGCCCATGCTACGCAACTTATTAACCAGTCTTTTATGTGGGACAGTGTTGAAGGCCTTGCTGAAATCGAGGTAGGCGATATCTACCGCTCCCCCGATCCACCTCCTTCGTTACCCTGTCAAAAAAATCTATCAGATTCATTTGACATGACCTTCCATCTGTGAGTCCATGCTGCCTCGGATCCTGGGCTCCGTTTGATTCCAACTGTTCCACAATCCTTTCCTTAAGCAGATCTAGATTTCTAGGTGATAGAATTGTCATTTCTAGGTGGTGGAACGCTCCTAAAGTAGTCACTTGAGAAATATATCAGAGGTGGTGGAACTATCATACAGTTTTTTAAGAGGTTGTAGAACTGAGTTTCTGTGGGCTCCTGCCCAGTTTAACCCCTGGTTTGCTGCACTGTTCAGGGTTTCAAAGCAGGGTGAGAAAGATCACTGAGGAAGAATGGCAATGAGGGTTACACAGCATACGCGGGGTAGTATTCCTGCTAATGGATGTGTGCACATAGTAAAATCTGGTTTAGCCACTTCTGCATGGCAGGAGGGGTGGACAAGTTGGACCCCAAGTCCTTTCTGCCATTACAGTACTATGTTTATTTTCACGGCAATTCCCACAAAGCATTTCAGAATAAAATATTCCTTGATCTTCATGGAGGACATCTGTATTCAAGTTAGTGTATATGCCATGGTAGGTCTATTCTAAACAAGCAATAAGACACAAAAGGGTAAGGATTGTTTATTTATTTCAAATATTTTACCAGGAAAGACACATGTTTAAGTGATAAGATTCAGTTAGTCGTAGTATACGAAGGAATAACCAGCTGATGTGGGTGATTAGATGTCTGAGGTTGAAGTATTTAATCAGCTGCAGAAGCCGGTTGAGTATACTCCACCTGACAGAATTTTATTACAGTATTATCATGGTATTGAATTAAGGAAAAAAATCATGCAATTCATTGGGCTTATGAGTGATGTTGATGTGGACCTTACTCTTGTGGAATCTAAAGGTGAAGTTATTGAATCAATTGAATCAGTCAAATACGTAGGGGCAATGCTAGATAGAGCTCTTTCATTTGAACCCCATGTAGAACAAGTGACTAAGATATTACATCAAAAGATGCATCTGTTATTTGTTATTTGGATTAAGAGAATGTTTGACCCCCTGAATCCCGAATGTTATTTGCAAACAGTTTATTATTTTCTGTCCTTGGCTATGGGCTCCCCATTTATACGAGTACTAGTGAAAGGGTAGTAACCACACTAAAGTCACTTACCATAGCATTTGTTGCTTTCTTACCAAGTTGTCCAGGCTCACACACCACTGCCATTTGTATCAGGCTACTGGGTGCATGCCCCCTAGAAATAGGATCAATACTCATACTGGGATTTTGTTTCTTATGGCTTTTATAGGGAAACTTCCTAGCTCAGTTGCTGTCCTTTTCCCCAGGGCTTGTGGATTGCAAGGCACTGCACAGCGGAAGTCATTTTGAAACCCCATTTTTTTCACAAGTCTCAAGGTCAGAGATCAATACTACATAGGGCCCCCGTATTTTATAATTCACTGCCACCAGAAACTTTTAATAATTCCCGAAAAGGCACTTTTAAAACTCATTTAAAAAACTAGGTAGCACAGAAGAATGTCTGTAACTGTTTTTTTGATTAATATTGTCTGTTTGTTAAAAATGTTTTTATATATTGTTTTGTTTATATAGGTACGTAGCGCATCTGCTTACAAGTATAAAAAAATAACCAACCATATGACCATGAGTTTTCCAACCAGGATTTTAAAACCTCTGTGGTAGATGAAGTGAAAGGTGCGTTTTTCTCCCTTTTTTGTCACAGCAATTCCTACAACGCATTTCAGAATAAAATATTTGTTGAACCTCACGAAGGCCATCTGTATTCAAGTTACTGTATATAACACAATGGATCTATTCTAAACAAGTAGTAAGACACAACAGGGTAGGTACGGTTTATTTATTTCTAAAGTTTTACCAGGAAAGACATGGGATTAAGTGATAATGTTCAGTTAGCCGGAGTATACAAAGGACTAGCCAGCTGATGTGGGGATTCAACGTTCGAGGCTGAAGTGTTTAATCAGCTGCAGAAGCCGGTTATTCTGTGTATACTCCAGCTACCTGAATCTTGTTACAAATAGAATAAAGTATGGGGTGGTGTGTGTAATTAGAAGTTTACACCCCCTGAGGTGTTAGATGCTACAAAAATCCTGAGAGCGAAGCTCGAGGGGTTTACCATAGCATCTAACACCGAGGCTGTGTCTAAACTTGGAGTATATGCACACCATCCCATATTTTATTTTATATAATTGCTGGGTTTCCCTTTTCACCACAGTAATTATATAAAATATCACCTGTTCTGGTGCGGCTGCGCTACAGTTCAGTTTTCGGCCAGTCCCAAGATTTTTGTTGTGCAGGATTTCCAAATGTTTAAAAATGTTTTGTTATCCCCGCTTGTGGAAAAAGAGATATTTTTGTTTTCAATAACTTACTGCTGAGTTCCTCTGAGTGGTAGGAAGAAACGATACACAACTGAAAAGGACACACTCGCGTGGGCGATGCGTAGTACGAGGGAAACCGTGTGTGTGTTTGCCGTTGTAAACACTCCTTTATAATGGCAAATTATGGCACAGTTTCCCTATGGAGGAAAAGGGGAAACCATTAATTATAGTAGTATTATGTGACTACGAGTTTTGAAACCAGAATTTTAAACAGCAACTTTCTATTACAATAAAAAGCTTAAAGGCACTAGATTTTCACCAATCATGTTTTAACTTTATGGTTTTCTAGTTGTTGTTTTTTTTTACTTTCCTCTACTGTTGGTCTACTAAATCTTGTAGATAATGCAGAAATTGTTTCAGTGAGTCTTTTAAACTGTATCTGACTCTCCCCTGCTAACCACACAATTGCTGTTTGTGATATCACAGTCTGTTGTCATGGTGAGCACTATGACATCATAAACATAGGCATTGTGAGGTAAATAGAGCAGAGGCAAATATTTTCTATAGACTTTTTAGATGGACTAACAAAATGTGCTTTAAATCTTGGAAAGGAACTTGGAAAAAAAAATGTGTTCCTTAGTAAATGGTAACAGCTGAAACATTTTATTTATGAAAGCACATGCTGAAGTGCACAGTTTAAAAGTTCTGTGGTAGATCAAGTGGAAGGAGTCTTTTTCTTCCTTTTTTGTGGACTAGGTGTAGATAAACTAACATAGAAATATGTTAAATTTGGATAAATGCTGGCCCATCAGCACAGTGGTAGTGCTATGGTTTGCAATGCCAGCGACCCGGGTTTGGTAGCGAGCCTGGGCTGCTGGAGGGTCAGCTGGGGGAGAGGGACTGAGTGCCCAATGGGCCACTCTCCCTCTCCCTCTCTGGAGTGGGGTGGGCTGCATGCCCCGCCGCTACACCACCACCACCTGGGTGACTACAGGTGGTGCCAGTGCAGTTAGGGGATGCAGACAGCAGGGGAGGGGCTGGTGTCGGCTGGGGACCTGAACAGAGGTGCGTCTCAGCATGCCCCCATTTCATTGGTCCCCTCTGAGTGCAGATGTCAGAGGGGGTGGGACCAGAACAAGTCAATACCCTGCACCAGGCGACGAACCCCAGCACCACATCCACAGAGGAACTGGGGCCAGACTCCACAGTGCATGCTCCCTTAATGTTCAGGGAGAGGTTTGCAGAGAGCCTCCTCTGCCCTGCCTAGAGGGTAATCTGGAAGCCCTGAAGTACAATTGGAGCATGCCGCATCTTAGGAACAGACTCCTCGGTCCTCTGAGGGATTTTCCTGAGAGGTGCATGTGGGGGTTCTGAGAGAGGGATCGAGAGCAGTGAATGAGAAGCGAAAAAGAATAAGTAAAAAAAAAAAGAAGAATTTGGATAAATGAACATTGGTGTGCTTAAAATACAGATGATGGACTAAGGAAGTGGTTACAATAGCCTGTAGGGTATTAAATGATGTTTTTTCCTCTGTTCTAATTGGCTTACGATACCTGTTGGATTATACATGATAACCGCATGACTGGCAGTGCTGTGAAGCACAAGGTATAGCAGAGTACCTTCAGCCACTTGGAAGAGCAGGCATCATATATTATACAACAGGTATCTATTGTAAGCTAATCAAGACACATGAAAACTGTCATTTATTACCCCACAAACTACTACGATCACATTTTAGATGTGTCCATAGTAGGCTATCCACATTTTATACACACACTAAGCCATCCATATTTCAGACATACCCACAATAGTTTATCCATTTAGTCCACACAAAAAATGGGGGAAAAAGGCATGTTACCATTTTAACTACCACAGAACTTTCAAAATCCTGGGTTCAAAATTCCTAGTTGTACAATAGCAATAACATTCAGTTAGCCAGAGTATTCTCAGAATAACTAGCTTCTGTGGTTGATTAAACACCTTGGCCTTCAGCCTCTGCATTTAATCACCCACATCAACTGATCATTATAGCTGTAGGCCAAGTGACTAAACCACACCAGAAGTAGGTAAATCCCACCATAACCCACACTCTGGAGTGGATTACTGCAATTATACAATGTTCCCCTTTACATTCTGTAACAAAAAATAAATAAAAACACACCTGTTTGCAGTTTAAACAATTTTTCTTGAATTTATTCTTATGCTAGAAAAAAATAGTTCCCTGTTGCTTGGTAGAATACTGACTCCATACTGGCTCAGCTCATTAATGTTCCAACAAGAATCAACACAAAATCGGGCAACCATTCCTTGTTTGATTGGGTGATCACCAACTGTGTCCATAAAGTGAAATCTGTGGGTGTACTCGCGGACAGCGTCAGTGATCACTCCCCCTACCTTCTGTATCTGGCAAAATAAAGTACAGTTATGTAAGAACTTACCATAGCAGCAGATCTTTGAGAGAAGCTCTTGCAGCAGGTAACACCATTAGGACTAAGCCGCCAGGCCCCCATGGAAAAATTCAAGCTAGCAGTCTATAGCGAGGACTGCCCCCCGACGTCAGCCTGCCCCCAACGTCACCTATGATATAAAAGGGGCAGTCCCCCAACCCATCCTCAGTTCTCCTGCTAGAGACCCCGGTACAAAAACAGAAAATGGAGGTTCCTCCTAGCAGACGAAAGGTATCCATGATAGAGACAAACAACTACCAAGGGGCAGGCTGGAGGGAAAATAGTACCTGCTGCAAGAGCTTCTCTTGAACATCTACTGTTACGGTAAGTTTTTACGTAACTGTACTATTGTACTTTGAGAGAGCTCTTGCAGCAAGTAACACCATTAGGTCTGAGTCCCAAGCAGTAAGGGAATGACCCTGGTCAGCTGGGTGGGAGTAACAGAAAGACCCCTCAAGGATCTAAGGAGAGATAGCTCTGAAGGACCACTGGACTGAAGCCTGCTCTGTAGCACAAGACAAGGTCCAGACCATGGAGTTTTGACAAAGGCATGGACAGAGTTCCAAGTGATGGCTGTGCAAATATCAGCAGCAAAAGCATGCCTCTAAAATGTCAAAAGAGGCATTCATGCCCCTGGTAGAGTGGCCTGTTACCGAGCCCAGTAAAGGCTTGTTGCACTTGTAACAACAGAAAACAATCTGACCAACCAACCATTTGAATAAAAACAAGAGCCCCTGGCAAAATATGAGGGCAAAAGAGATGAATGACTAGACAGTCTAATACTATGGGTGTGTTCCAAAAGGAATCAAAGCCCCCTGTGAACATCCAGAGTATGAAGTAGCGCCTCCCCTAGGATTGAGTACTCTGGGTAGTAAATAGCAGAGTGGATGAGTCTTCAAGGACACCCTACCCTTGGACAACCAATTAAGGGTGTGTATGGAGCAGAGTCTAAAGCTTATGAATCTTTTGAGTGAAAATAATGGCACTAAAAAACAACAGACAGCTTGCGGAACTGGATCCCTAAAGGGAGACTTCCAAAACAAAATGCCCCATAAGAATTTGTGGGAAGAGTCAGTCTGGGCAAGAGTGCTGACCCCTGATAGAGCAGGGAAAGCTGGGATAGCGAAGGGATGCACCTGTAAGGAACAGTAGCCAGACCTGAAACCAACAGGGAGAGAAGGTACTCCAAAGAGTTCACTGGTCAGGTGAAAAGACCCAGATGTGGAGCGGTGGTCCAAACACAAAACTGCTTACCTTTCATAGCACAATAGACCCTAGTGGAAGGTTTCCTAGCAGCCACTAAGGGAACCGCTGCCACTGGAGAAACCCCGAAACGGAGACAACTAGGTTTGCATGACCCATGCATGGAGATGCAGGGATACAAGATCTGGATGGACTAGGATGCCCTGCTTCTAAGAGGATATATTCTGAGCATAGGGGCAGGTAAAATGGAAATTCTACTGTTGGTTGCTGAAGGAGTGAAAAACTGAGTCAGGCGGGGCCCGTAGGGCGTCACTGGAGTCAGCTCTATCGATCTCCAATTGTAGTGGCAGGGAACCCCCTATAGGCAGGGGATGGGAGGGGTGGCATAGAGGAACCTCCCTGTCCTGGAGAGGGACAGCTCATGAATTAGATGGGGAGGCAAACAGATGCCAGTCAGCGTGTCCCATCGGATGAAGAGTTCAGTGATCACTGTGGGAAGAAGTCCCACTTGAGAGCCTTGGATCAAGACCAATTTAGGTGATCTATCAGGATAGATGGTACGCCTAGAACATTGTCTGCTGAGGAATCCAGGTGACAATCCACGACCCAAGACCATACCTCTCATGGTCTCCCTGCAGAGCAGGAAGGAGTAAGTTTTATCCTGTGAGTTCTTGAATGAGACCACTAACATGATGTCCTACTGGATCGACAGAGGGCCAGGTATCAGAACCATCTGAAAGGCCTGAAAGGCATATGAAACCACCCATATCCTCTGGACTGAGATGTGGAGAATGATGTTTGTTGGTGGGACCAGGATCTCCTAAGTCTGATGCTACCCCGAGAGGACTCCCCAGCCTTGACTTGACACATACGTGGTCAGAATCTGACTGGGAGACTTCTCCTGACAGCAACTTCTTCGGAAGAGATGGTGGAATCTAACCACCATGCTAGGCCCCAGCTTGCGGGGTTGATACCAGGACTGGCTGTTGTAGAATATCTAACAGTTGGTCCTGTTGGTCTCTCAGGTAGCATAATTGCCCCTGTATGCAGCAACCTGTGGCTTGGTCAAGGAAAGGAAGATTTAAGGTAACCTCTAGGTTCTAAGACAGGGGAAGGCTGGCAACAGCTGATCATCGAGGGAAGGGAGCCGTAAAGTCTATGTCTCTGTAAGGGTGCAGCCACTATTGCATTTGATAAAGACCCTGAGGGCCAAGGACAGGCCGAAGGGTAAGATCCAGGAACTGGTAGTGGTGCCTCTGAAGGCAGAAGCCCAGGCACCTCTTGTATGGATGAAAACCCAGCGTATGGGGATATTCGTCCGGCATTTCTAAGGAGCATAACCAATCCCCTCACCAGAGGAGAGGCAGAAAGCTCAGCAGAGGGACTGTCATGAGCAGTTTGTAGGTTCAGGAGGATGAGGACCAGGGAAGGACGCAGGTCCTCGTTGTTTTTTTGGCACCAGGAAATGGTGTAATAAAACTCTTCTGCATTCTGTTACGGGATCTGGCTCCATGGCTTGTGTCTGCCGTATAGTTTGTGCTTCCTCTTGAATAAGGCCGAAAAGAACTTTGAAGAAGATGAAAGGGGACAAGTGGGGTGTCTGGGGCAGCTCCGTAAACCATGAGGTGTGCTCCTGTGCAATTAAATGAAGCACCCATGGGTCGGAGGTAATTCGACTCCCATCTACCCTGGACAAAAAAGAGGCGACTCCCCCAATGCCACCCCTAAGGCTACAGTCGGGTAGGGGGTTCAGACCGTGAGTCAGGCTGAGGGACCTCGGAGGTGTAGTGAGGCCTGAGATGTCCTGCATGCCTGGAGGGTGCAGTCCCTTGAGGCAAAGGTGGAAGCTTTGCACTCAGAAGCTGGTCTCTGTTATAAACCTCTAGGCTGCTGATGGGTGTTCTTCTGAAAGGAGTGCCTGGTGTAAAGTCTAGGCTGAAGACAGTACACGATGTGTACAGACCTGATAGCCTTTACTGACTTCCAGGAGTGAGTCTTTTCTGAAGAGGACCGGATCCCCAAAGGGGCGTCCATCAGCTTGGCTTGTACTTCCCAGTGCTAAGGCGGACATCCTGAGCCAAGGAACTGGTGGATACAAGCCATCAAGGCCAAAGCCCTGCCGAGCCATAGTAGGCTCGGAGGACGTGCTTACCGACGTCCGAACCCAACATCATGGCGGCCTGCAGCATTCTGATTCTGAACACTGGGTGAAGGGAGTTTTGAGTCTGAAGAGCCATGTCTTGTAGTCAGCTGACCAACCAGTCAGGAATGGTTGCCAGGTGGCTAGAAACACAGAATTTGACGGCAGATAAGGACCACTTGGCCCACCTAGTCTGCCCATTTCCTTACCTGATGGATAAGCTGCAGATGCTAGTTAATCAACAGCTTACATCCTCCTACACTAGAACTGCCGTATGCTTGTCCCATGCATTCTTGAATTCTCCCACTGTTCTTGACTCCACAACCTCCTCAGGAAGGCTGTTCCATGCATCCACAGCCCTCTCTGTGAAAAAATACTTTCTAACTTTACCTCTGAGCCGTCCCCCCATTATCTTCAAATTATGCCCCCTTGTTCTTGCACATCTCTTCTGAAAGATACTACCCTCTTGTACTTTGTTAATTCCCTTGAGATACTTGCAAGTTTCTATCATGTCCCTCCTCTCCCTCTTTTCCTCAAGAGTATACATATTAAGCTGTTTTAGTCTCTCCTCGTATGTCTTCTGGTGCAGACCTTGCACCATTTTGGTTGCCCTCCTCTGAACATCCTCTACTCTATGTCTTTGTTGAGATGGGATCTCCAGAATTGCACGCAGTACTCCAGATGGGGTCTCACTAACTGTCTGTACAGAGGAATAACAACTTCCTGTTTTCTACTGTTGATGCCTCTCCCTATGCATCCCAGTATCCCCCAGCCCTATTTACTGCCTTCTCGCATTGCTTGCCCACCTTTAGGTCATCTGATATAATTACTCCTAGGTCTCTTTCGCTTTTTGTTGTTGTTATTAACTCACCCCCCACTGTGTTCTCTTCCCCTGGGTTTTTGTTTCCCGGATGCATTACCTTGCACTTCTTTGCATTGAATCTGAGCTGCCACATATTTAATCATTCCTCCAACCTTGCCAAGTCCCTTTTCATTCTTTCCACCCCACCCTGTGTATCAACCCTGTTGCAGATCTTTGTGTCATCTGCAAAGAGACATACCTTTCCTTCCAGGTGCTCTCCAATGTCACTTATAAAGACATTAAAGAGGACCGGTCCCAATACCGAACCCTGTGGTACCCAGCTAGTTACCCTCCTTTCTTCACTGTGGACTCCGTTTACTATTACCCTTTGTGTCCTGTTGTCCAGCCAGTTTTTTTTTCCAGGCTACCACCTTGGGACCCACTCCAAGGCTGGCTAACTTGCATATTAATCTTTTGTGTGAGACTGTGTCAAATGCCTTGCTAAAATCTAGGTAGGCCATATCCACAGCCCCTCCCTGGTCTACTACTTTGGTCACCCAGTCAAAGAAATCTATTAGGTTCGTCTGACATGACCTTCCTGCTGTGAAACCACACTGACTTGGGTCCTGTGCCCCACTGGCCTCTAGGTACTCAACAATTCTTTCCTTCAGAAGTGATTCCATCATTTTCCCTACCACTGAAGTCAAACTAACTGGTCTGAAATTTCTGCCTCTGCCCTGCTCCCACTTTTGTGAAGTGGAATCACATTTGCCCTCCTCCAGTCCTCAGGTACCACCCCATCCTCCCATGATTTGTTAAAGAGAGTAGTCAGTGGTGTTACTAGTTCTACCCTTAGTTCTTTTAGAATTCTTGGGTGAATCCCATCAGGCCCCATTGCTTTGTCCACCTTCAGTTTTAAGAGTTCTTTCAAAATACTTTCTTCTGTGAATGGACTGGTATAGACCCTCCTATTCAGAGTTTCTCTCTTGTTTGGTTTAGGTACCTCCCCCTCCTCTTCCGTTGTGAATACTGAGCAGAAATAGTCATTCAGTATCCCTGCTTTTTCATTGTCACCCTCTGCCCACATTCCCTCCTCTTTATTAAGTCTCTGTATCCCTCCCCTGGTCTTTCTTCGCTCCCTAATGTACCTATAAAAGATTATATCCCCCTTCTTAACAGAGTTGGTTATCTTTTCCTCAGTTTGTGCCTTTGCTATTCTGACTGCCTTCCCTGCCTCCTTCTGCTTTAACTGATAAAGTTCTCTGTCCTGCTCCTTCTGTGTTTCCTTATATTTCCTGAATGCTATCCTTTTCTCCTTAACCGTCCCTACCACCTCTTTTGAGAACCATAGTGTTTTTCCTTCGTTTTGTTTTGTTGATTGCTTCACACAAAGGCTTGTTGCCTCTGCGATGGCTGTTTTGATTATTCCCCATTGTTCCTCCACCCCTCCTTCTTGCCCGTTTGCTAGTGCTTTTCTGAGGCACTCTCTCATTTTCCCAAAGTCAGCCTTCCTAAACTCCAATACTCTTGTTTTGTATGGCTTGACTCTATGGCTGTGTTTATGAACCACGCTGTTTGGTGGTCACTTGTTCCCAGATAGCTACCCACTTCTAAATCTGAGATCCTTTCTCCTTCCCCATTTGAGAGTACCAGGTCTAAGATTGCTCCCTCCAGTGGGTTCCAACACTATCTGTCTGAGGCATGCCCCCTGTAGGGCATCAAGAACGACCCTGCTCTTGGATGTGCCTGCAGCAAAGGTACTCCAGTTAACATCTGGCATATTCAGGTCCCCCATCAACAACATCTCCCCTTTTCTGCCATTTGAAGGATGCCTTCTATCATTTCCTTGTCCATTTCCTCCCCCTGAGATGGGGGTCTGTACACAACCCCCATGTGGATTGTGGTGCCATTTCCTGTCTCCAGGGTGACCCATAGTGACTCATCAACTTCCTGTTTACTCTTTAGTTCTGTTGTTTTAATGCCTTCCCTTATATAGAGAGCTACTCCTCCTCCTCCTCTTCTACCCACCCTGTCCCTCCTGTAGACTGTGTATCCTAGTATGTTGACATCCCAGTCATGGTTCTCTGTGTACCATGTTTCAGTGACTGCCACAATATCCAGGCATCCCTCTTCCATCAAGGTCACTAGTTCAGGGATCTTGTTGCACAGACTGCAAGCATTGGTACTCATCACCTTCCATTTATTTTTTATAGCCTTACCCCTTTTAGCCCCATCCCTGTCCTTACTGCCTTTTTCTGCATTTATCCCTGTCCTTCTCCCTACTGACTTCTCTACCTTGGTGTTTACCTCTCTAACTACTGTGTTTTGTGGGGGGAGGCTGGGATTTCCCTGCTCCTTTTCACTGCCTCCCCCATTGGCTAGTTTAAATGCATGCAAAGAAGCATTTAAACCTGTCACCTAGGATCCTGGTTCCCCCCGGACAGATGTAGACCATCGCTTCAGTATAAGCCTGCATCCCTCCAGGTGGCTCCCTGTCCCAGTGAAGCCAAAACCCTGAGCTCCACACCCAGTTTTCCAACCATTCATTGAATCCAGTGCGGAATACCCTAGCATCATCCTTGCCATAGAACAGGCAGCACCTCCGAGAAGGTTACCGTACATGCTACTTGTCTAAGGCCGCTCCCCAACTCCACAAACTCCTCTTGCACTGCTCTGATCCCATTCACAGCCAGGTCATTTGTCCCTAGGTGGACAATTACATCCAGCTCCCTCTCTCGTGCAGCTGCTCCTGCGATCCTCAGGATTCGCTTTCTGTCCCTCCGAGCCATGGCGACAGGCAGGCACCATACTTCCCTATCCCCTTCCTCCCCCACTTCTACCCCCCTAATGATCGAGTCCCCCACCAGGAGTTGTTTCCTTCCCCTGTGGGGTTTCGTGCCACCCTTCTGTGGGTCTCCTCTGTGGAGGCTCCCAGCATCTTCCTTGGTCTCCACTGCAGGTGCCTCCATAGAGGAGCGACTCTTTGCCAGAACAGCATATGAATTGTGCAGAGGTAAAACTGGAGGGATGCACCTCTGTTCCATCACCCTCTCCCTCTCCCTCCCTGAGCCCACCTTGGTCCAACCACTCCTCTTTCTTGGCAACATCTGAGGTAACGGTGGTGGCCCTGGTGGTCCCTGGGTGGGGGAAGAGGTTTCATGAATCCTAGCCAGGTCAGCCTGGAGACGGAAAACCTCCTCCCTCAGACCAGAGAGGTGCCTGCAAACAAGGCAGCATCGCAGTCTCCAGAATGTCTCCTGGAACACTGCTGCCCCACAGCCATTGCACTGCACCACTCCCATCTTGACTTATTTTGTGTTCCCTCTCCTGTTGCTTTGTATGCTTACTGTCTCCTCCCACTATGTGTTTTTACACTTACTTTCCTACTGCCTATGTGCTGAGATAGAAGTGATTTATCAGTAAAAAATCTGTAGTTCTAGACTGCTGTTTCTTGCTCTGAAACCAAAGTTCTCCTCTGGCAAAATAAAGGCCATACAGCCAGCACAGCAACTTGTCTGGAAAAGTTGTCTGATGGCCGAGTGCTCAGGTACCTGGGGCGCTAAAAGTGATTCTAGGCAACTATAATGACCAAGAAATCTGCCTCTTGCTGTTCTTCATAAAAGGGGTGATCCAAAAAGAACAGTTCCTCCATAATCCAGCCACTTAGCTGCTGGATATGTCCCAAGACGCCCATAAAGAAGGGGTTGTCTGGTGGGAAACAGGCAAAGGAGTAAGCCGTGATGTAGTAATCAGGTTGAGGTAACCCAGATTCAGGATGAGATGGTCCGGGGCACCTGGCGTCTGTCCCTAAGGGAAGGATCCATCTGGCGTCCAGTCAGTGATGGACATTGGATCCTCGGACGTCAGCTGAAGTCGTGTGTCAAGCCCAGCTGCTGACTTAGGCGAATAGGGTGGCGTCAGGCATGCTGTCACCAAAGCCGACATTGGTGCCAGGGAAACAGACCAGGAAACACGATGTCGGTCTCAAAAGGACAGAGCCGTCCAGCGTCCGATCAGTGAAGGGCATTAGATCCTTGGGCATCGGCTGAAAAAAAGGCATCAGGCCTAGCCGGTGACTTAAAAGGGGAGGGCGTCGTCGGATGCACCATCTTCAAAGCTGACATCGGTGCTAGGGAACCAGGCTGATCCTGGGAACCCGACATCAGTCCTAAATGGACAGAGCCCTCCGGCATCCCATCAGTGACGGATGTCAGATCTTCAGGCGTCGGCGGAAAAGGGGCGTCAGGCCCAGTCGTCAACTTAGGAGGATAAAGCAGCATCAGGCATACTCCATAGCTGGCGTCTGAGGTTCACGTGTAGGCTGGCGCCGGAACAGTGGCTCAGCTGGCATCCATCAAGGATGGAGAGGCCTGATGAGGAGCTAGCTCCCAAGCAGGGCAGGGATGCCACTCTCACAGGGGAGGCAGAGGTATGCCCCGGGTGTTGCCAGGGAGAGTCAGCCCCTGACATTGGGGAGGACTTGGCAGACACCCTGGCTGGGAGGATGACAGGTCGAGGCCCACCACCTGAAGATGCACCAGCCGGCATGGCTTCAGACCTGCAAGGCAAAAGGACCTAAGCTCTAGGGGTGGAGAGGTGGGGAACAAAGTCCTAAGTCTGTAAGAACCTCCTCCTGAGATGCCAGGGAAGCAAGGCAGGAGGTTCAGCCACCTGAGGACCAAAGGCTGGGTAGAACAGGGTCAACCTCCAACGGGAGGAAGACCAGAACGGTTGCTGGAATCACCGGGACTACAGAAGTCAAACTGGTTTCTCCGAATCTTCTCCGGATGCTTCAATGTCTCTGGTGAAGCTCTTTGTCCCTCTCAGGTAGATGCTGTTCAGCAGGACAGCATCAAGGATCTTCAGGAGGCAGAGTCAGAATCACTGGGGACCAGGAAGGTGAAGCCAACCGGGATTTTTCCAGAATCTTCTCCTGGTGCTGTGATGTCTCTGGTGAACTCCTTGTCCTTCTCAGGTAGATGCTGTTCAGCAGGGTCTTACGTGGTGGAGCTGAGGGCGCTGGGGAAATCTAGGTGATGCTGGCAGGCCTCCGAGTCCTGATCTGGGCCTAGGCAGAGCTGGCTGGCCAAAAGGCTGTCCCTCAGCGTGGTTTGCTGAAGCTACCTTGTACAGGAGGCTTGAGAAGAGAATCCTTCAAGAATTGCTGTGAAGTAAGAAAATAATTACTTTAAAGTTAAAAATAAGAAAAATGTGGTTAAACGTGAAAAAAAGGCGGTCGATTAAAGCGGAAGGTGTCCGTTGAGCCAGTGTGCGCGGGTTGACGGTGGAAAAGGAACTGAGGATGGGTTGGGGGACGGCTCCTTTTATATCGTACGTGATGTCAGGGGCTGGCCGACATCGAGGTACGGTCCCCAATATAGACTGCTAGCTAGAATTTTTCCATGGGGTCCTGGCACCTGGCAGCTTAGTCCTAACAGTGTTACCTGCAGCAAGAGCCCTCTCAAAGTAAGATCTTCCCTAACCCTCCACCCAAGGTCACTTTGGTCCAAGATATGTCACATCTCAATCCCAGCGCTTTTCTTGCCTCTTTCTCAGATGCCAATTGGGGACCAATAAACACTCTCCTGGACATCAACTAGGCCCTCGATTTATTTGTGACCACCTTTACCAATATAGTTGATCGTCATGTCCCCATGAGGAGGTGCAGATCAAAAGGGACCAAAGCTCCATGGCTCTCAAAGGATATTAGGAAGCCCATGACCGCTCACGATCGGGCTTGGAAGGCCTTCAAACAAAGTGGGCTACCCTCCGACTGGCAAGTCTACAGGCAGCTCAGGAACAGGTGTAAAAATTCTATTCAGAAAGCTAAGCACACCCACTTCAGGTCACTCCAAACTGAGCATCTCTGTAATCCTAAAGAATTCTGGAGGCAGGTGAACTCCCTAATTAAAGGCAAGTCCTTGGAGGCCCCAAGCACCATCTCTCCCCAAGGCACTGTCCTCTCTGACCCCCCATCCATTGCTGCTGGATTTAATTAATTCTTTACCGACCTGCATAGATATACCTTACTCTTTACCAACCCCTCCCACCCCACCAGTGGACAGTGGTGTGTAGCCTTTCACCTTTAGCTTGCCACCTTCAATGAAGTTTGCCGGGTTATCGCTAACCTAAAAGCTGACAGCTTCACCGGTCAAGACATCGCTGAACCCAAATTTCTCAAATTTGGAGCTGCAGCCCTTGCCCGCCCAGTCTGCGACCTGTTTAACTGATTTTTCCTCTTGGGAACTGTCCCTGATAAATGGAAGGTAGTCGTGCTTGTTGCCATTTGTAAGGGTGGACTGAACAGAACTGTTGAGAACTTAAGGCCTATTTCCATCCTCTGCCCACTGGCAAAAATCCATGAGCATATATAACCATCTACAGGATTTTCTGGATCACCACCACCTCCTCTCAAGGTTCCAACATGGGTTCAGAAAAAAAAAAACAGTACCCTCACTGCCTTGATAAAAGTTACATCTGACCTATTCCATGCTATGTACCAGGGCTTTGCCACCGGTGCTATGTTTGTCGATTTGACGAAGGCTTTTGACTTGGTCAATCACAATCTCCTTCTACGGCAGCTACACTCACTTGACCTTGATGTTAGTGCCTTAACTTGGCTCCAAAGTTACCTTACTGGCCGCACTCAAATGGTCAAGTGGTCCGGTTTTCTCTCGGATCAATAACCCATGGCATCCCTCAGGGCTCCATCCTGGGCCTGTTATTATTTTACCTATTCATTAATGAATTACCAAATAACTGTGAAGGGGCTTCTGTCCACCTTTATGCGGATGACACCGTTGTTTACCGTTCTTCATCTGACATTGAGTGGCTCAACAGCATGCTCGCCTCGGACTTCCGAATTCTTGAGAGCTGGTTTCTAGATAACCAACTAGTCCTCCACACCAAAAACAAATTAAATGCATACTGTTCTCCAATCCCCCTTGCGATACTCTCCCATAATGGTGATGCCCTTGAAACCGTTCCATCCTTTAAATATCTGGGTATCACCTTAGATTCCTCGCTTTCCCTGAACACTCATGTCACCCTCCTAACCAAAGCTCTAAACCAAAAGCTGGATCTGCTCTACCACATATGACCCTTCCTCACATCGGCTTCATGCCACAAGATCATGGCTACCACCCTCCTGCCCCTTCTTATGTATGGTGCCCTGCTACTTCTTACAACCAACACAACCATCCTATCTTGCCTTAAACAAGCCTATCATAAGGTGGGAAGGTTTGCCTTAGGGGTCAATGCCCATCACCACCACTGTGATGGCCTCTCCTCCCTGAACTGGCTAATGTATGAATCCAAACTCCAGTATGCCACGCTGAGTCTAGTGCACAAACTGGTCCACCATTATACCCCTTCCTTGCCTTACTAAGCTTATTCAGCTCCCTCAACCTCCATGTGCTCTTAGATCCACCTCCCTCCCTCTTCTCGTGCTACACAAACCTCTGTTAGCAGTGGCCCGGAGATCTTTTACCTTCTCAGCAGTGTCTAGCTGGAACTCACTACCACACTTTACCTTATCCTGCACCTCTCTTGCTAAGTTCCAGTCCTCCCTATTACACCACCTCAACGCCTCATTGCTTTGCTCCTGCTTCTGTTGGCTTTTGGTCTGGTTTCCATAATGCTATGCATAACTTTTCCCTGCTCTCTGTTCCTCATATGTATAAGATTCCCCGCTCCCTGGCCCCTTCTGTTTATGTAAATATTTGATATAAGTGTATCTGTAAATGGTGCATTTTGTAAATCTACGAACAATGTAAATATAAACACTGTAACTTCCATGTCTTTGTAATCTGTAAATGTTTAATCTGTGAATGTTTCTGTAAATGATTAATTTTTGTAAATCAGTGAATGATGTAAATGCATCCACTGCTACTGCCATGTCATTGTCTATGTTCTGCAGTTTCTGGGTTGCCCCTGGAAAACGGACTCATATCTCAGCGGGCTCACCCGGTTACCAAAATTCAAATAAATAAATAATTTATACCAGCAGAGATGAGTGGCTGGGAGATCGAGAGGCAGCATGAGTGTCAGCCCTGTTCAATAGTATGACAAGAGGCACTGAATCAGGAGCGGACTCTTTTTTTTTTTTGTACTCGGGTAGCATGGGATCCACACTGAAGGTGGGCTACTGGAAAACCCAGAGAAGAACACAGAAACATAGACTTTGACGGCAGATAAGGACTGCTTGGCCCACCCAGTCTGCCCATTTCCCTACCTACTGGATAAGCTGCAGATCCTAGTTAACCAGCAGCCTACTTCTTCCTACCCCCAACCCCTAGAATGGCTGTATGACTGTCCCATGCATGCTTGAATTCCACCACTGTTTTTGACTCCACAACCTCCTCCGGAAGGCCGTTCCATGCTCTTCCATAAGAAGAGCGCATTAAGAGTTTCAGAGGAGCCTGTTTTTTTTTGTTTTGTTTAAAATTTCTATTGAACACTTGGGGAAGTGGACAGACAGAGAAAGGGTGGTAGGAGCAGCTGAAAGGAACAGTGTGTTGCATGCAGTATCTGCTGTTTGCAACTGCTGGCACCGATTCTGGCCAAACAGGGCTTCTTTTTCTCATTGGAAATGGCTAAGGAGAGGCATCAGGACCAGTTTTGTCCATAGCCAAGTTACATAATTGAGTTCAGTCTTGCTGAGGATTGACTGGGAAATGTGTTTCTTGAGGTGTTACTGAAGGGAAAATTGCTTCTACCTCTTAATTATTTGCTAATTTAAAGTTGCAGTCAGTTTTCGTTTTTTCTGTTGGTGGTTAGTGGGAAATCTATGGAGGAATGCAAGTCACAGGGGTCTGTTTGTGGCATGATGTTAAGCCATATACAGAGGCCTGGCCCACTGGGCTACTAACACAATTGTCTCTTTCCCGCACACCAGCACTATATTGCCCAGTGGCCCTCCAGGACAGCCCAATTGTATTAGTAGACTATCTGGTGTCCAGTGGATTCCCCCTTCTTATTCCCATCCATTATAATGCAATGCTCGGCAGCACAGTGTGCTTCCTATTCCTTACCTCAAGGGAACTAACATTCCGCTTCATAAGCCAGCGGCTGCCTGTGGAACAGCTTCTGACAGTTCTACCTGGATCGGGGGTTGCTTTGCCACACAACTGCTAATAAGGGTTCACGTATGCCACTGTGTATAAATCAAAAACAAGTAGCGTGCGCACAGGAGCAGGGGTGCACAAGCCACAGGCTTTGCGAGCTCCACGATCCAAATTCAGAAGAAAGGCTCAGCACTCTTAATAAGTGTGTGAAAGACAAGTCACCACATTTATTTTTCCAAGGTGTTTGGTCCAACAAAACCACTTTCCCCAACACTTTGACCCAAATCCGGGTCTTCCTCAGGGGGCGTATCTAGATACCCATCATAAATATGTGCTACCTATACAAAATTATTTAAAGTGATATTACACCTCTGTGACATAACTGTGTATATTATGGGAGGGTGGTTTTACAGAGTCAAAAAAGGGGGGTCTCTAAATTCTCTCGGATGGGTCCACATATACATGAAAAGAGTTTTAACCTAAATGGCTCAACCTCTAGTACGATAATAATGTACATTTATAGTAAAAATTGATATGACTACATCATGCATGTGTAATAGGACTCTTACCATCCTGGAAACAATAAGGAAAAAGAGAATTAGCTTTTACAGTCTATTAACCTTGCTTCAGAATCACTCTAGATATAATATACCACAATCAAAAAGAAAATTGCAACAAATATGTCAGAGGTCAAAAAGACCAACCAGAGGTCAAATGTTCATAATCAGATGTTACTTAATAATTAAATAAACAGTTCACAAAGTTCACATCTTAATCAGGATTCAGTACAGTCAGAGCAGTCCACAAAATAAAATCAAGAAATTGGCAATCACATGAGTCGATAAGAACACTGAAACAACTTTTATAAATATGTCTGAAAGGATGTATACATAAATGGGGGAGGGGGTGAATTCAGAGGACAGAGAATGCTTTTCATGTTCTGACTGTACCGAGTGTTAAATTTGTAAAGTGCTGCTTTAGGGACATGTTAAAAAGAGGACATTCCCACATTCTAGGGTTAGGGAGGGGACATGGGTAGCTGGGTAGTCTTTTAGCCTCAGGGAAGAAGATGTTCTGCATGCAGTATAAGGCATGTAGTTCCTGGTTAACTTTTGGGTAATTAGTGAGCTATGTGTGGGGCCCATCCTATTAAAAGCCCTATAAGGTAAATATACCCCTTTAAAGGAGATATGGAATGTCACAGGCAATCACTCATTGCATGCATTTTTTTTATTTCTACAAATTTAGCTTTCACTATAGCAAATCAATATGGACATTAACAAGCCCCCCAAAAAAAAACAACTGTAGTACTGTAATAGATAGTAATATCTACTATGGAACAATTTCTCCATTACCAACTGAACAACTACTATATAAGATGTAAACAAGCAACGGGAGGGAGGACACAACTCTCGGCTGAAACACACAAAAAGTTGGTGCACCCAGAAATAACGGTGGTCACAGTAGCCCCAGACAGCACAGTCCACAAAAAACGAAACAAGCTGGAGCACAGAACATATAATGCAATTTAGGAAATGTGTGATATATAGGGTAGGGATTCATAGCCCTCTACCCTGGGGCAGCGATAGTCTCTCTGTGTAGAAATGAGACATTGTAATGCATTCCTTTATGGGAGGGAAGGGATTGTAATTATGGCCGAACTGCCAGCCAGCCAATCCCTTTCCACTTCCTGGTCTGCCTGCTCCTCCCCCATGTTTTCTCGTTTTGTAATACAGTACCAGGGAGAGCGTGGGGACACGCCCCATACAAGTCTATGGGGCTAGCTTTCAGAACGTTTTTAAAGACCTTTAAGCTACCTTTTGGTAAACATGAAAGCCACTACTCAACTGATAGGGACCCTATCAGTTGAGTGGTAACACAATTCGCAAAAAGTAGCTTAAAGATCTTCACGTTTCTGAAAGCTAGCCCCATAGACTTAGAGCACACGCCTCAAGCCTCCCTGGTACTATCAGAAACAAGAGAGCACAGGGGCAGAACAGGCAGACCAGGAAGTGGAAAGGATCAGCGGGCTGGCAGTTTGGCCAGAATTATAATCCCCTTCCTCTTGTAAAGCAATGCATTACAATGTCTCATTTCTACATAGAGCGACTATCACTGCCACAGGGTAGTGGGCTATGAAGCCCAAAACTTTATTAATTTATATTACACCCTCACTTTAAGCATGAAAAAACAACAGGCTCCTCCAAATCACAGTTAAACTGTGAAACAATGTGGTTGTGACAGCAGTGATGGTAGAGCATGACCTAGATGGACTATACATTGGATTTTTTGTCTTACAACTTGTGTTCCTATGTTCTTCTCCTTTGCATAAAACACTTCTACTCATTCTACATTAGACGCCATATAGTTTTGTTGTTTCATCAGATGCATGGTATTTCTTCTTCTCTTACGTCAGATGCATTGCAATTCTTCTGTTACATATATCTGCACTGTATTTCTTCTCCTCTACAGCTGCTGTACTGTATTTCTTCTTTCCTGTGTCAGTTGCACTGTACATCTCCTCTGACATTATGTGCACTATATCACTTCCCCCATACATCAGATGCACTATACATCTCCAATTTCACAGGCACATTTCTTCTCCTTGAATTAGAATTAATCCATGATTGCTCCATGGTCGCCTGTTGCCGTTCCTTCAATCCATGTTAGTTATTCTGGTCTCTTTGTTTTGTGCCATGCTACAAGGGAGTAGTAGTATACTGTAGTGCATGTTATGCAGGAAGAGATATACAGTGCATCTGATGTAGGAGAGAAGTAACAGTGCATCTGGTGTAGGAGATAAATAATATAGTGCATATGATATAGAGGAAGATGTACAGTGCACCTGATGTAGTGGAGAAGTAGCTTAGTGCATGTTAAGTAGGAGGAGATGCATGATACATCTGTGGAAGCACGAGGCGAAGAAGAGTGCTTTAACCCATCCCAGGAGTGACATTATTACACGATAACACACACCCTGGAGTGTCTTATTGCTTAAATAAACCATGCTTGCTCTTGTAATTTTGTCATTCACCACCAGAACTCAGATCTCCTGTGCACTTAAATATATGCATTTCCCATCATACGCATCAGCCAGATCCCAAACAGCAAACATAGCAGGAAAAGGGAGACATTTCCACAGTTCACAAAAGCAAGTCAGCCAAAATCAACACACATTCTGAAATGTTGATCACATCTGCATGTAATCAGTTATTGAATCCCTGTTCACCATTACACTCACAATATTAAAAGGAAAATCAGCCTCTTCAGGACAGTACAGAATTCTACATTCCAACTACCTATGTCTGTCTCTGTGCAGTGTTTTATTGTACTTGCTAATATAGGATGTCATGTTACAATCTCTTATCAAGCATAACTCCCTATTTCTGTACTTGCCATGTTACAAGCACATTAATCCACAACACAGCATGGTTCTACTGTAAAATTAATCCATGCCTGGGTGGTTGCAGGCACTCGGCCTGTGGCCTTGGCCCCAAACCCCCCAGGCATGGATTAATTCTATAGTAGAAGCATGCTGTGTCATGGATTAATGCTTACTTACATCAGCTGCACTGTACATCTTCTCCACCTACATAAAATGCACTGTATTTCTTCTCCCCTTACATAAAATGCACTGTATTTCTTCTCCCCAACAACAGATGTACTGTACTTCTCCTATATGATATGCACAAGATTCATCTTCTCCTACATCAGATGCTGTACATCCCCTCCTACATAACATGCACTATATTACTTCTGCCTTATATCAGCTGCACTGTACATCTTCTCCACCTACATAAAATGCTTTGTAGTTCTTCTCCCCTACATTAGATGCTCTGTATATCTTCTTCTATATCACATGCACTGTATTTCTTCTCCCCTATATCAGATGCACTGTATACTTTCTCCTATATCACAGGCACTTTATTACTTCTCCCCTGCATCAGATGCAGTGCACATCTTCTCTTCCTACATAACATGCACTATAATGTCTACTCCCCTACATCAGATGCACTGTACATCTTCTCCTATATGACGTGCACTATATTTATTCTCTCTTACATCAGATGTGCTGTATATCTCCTTCTGCATAACATGCACTACATAACTCCTTAATGGAGCTCAAAGTATGGGTGGCAGAGGACCCCACAGGAGGAGAAAACAACTCCTGGTGGGGGACTCTATAGTTGGGGGAGTGGATTTGAGGAGGTACAGCTCCGAGGGATGGAGAGTGGATCCAGAGGATCGTTAGGGCTGTAGCTAGGAGGGGGGAGCTGGATGTCATTGTCCATCTGGGGACAAATTATCTGGCTAGGGTTGAGGCAGGGATAGGAAGTGTGCAGGAGGAGTTTAGGGAGTTGGGGAGGGGTCTTGGCAGGTATCAAGCTCCATGACCTTCTTGGAGATGCTGCCTGTTTACAGCAAGGGGGGAGCTATGAATCTTCGCACAAGGGACTTCAATGTATGGTTGAAAGACTGGTGCAAAGAGAAGGTTTGGGCTTGATTGGAGACCCACCTGGAATGATGGGGCCTGCACAATGGTGACAGCCTGCATCCATCCAGGGAGGGGACTGTAGTCCTTAGTAAATAGTTTAAATGCTACATTGGCAGGCATTTAAACTAGTCAAGGGGGAGGTGGAAAGGGCCAAGGAAACAAAAACTGCCCTCCACATAAGTTCACAAGGCCAACAGTGAGAGGGGGGAGTAAAACCAATAAAGGAAGTAAATATAAATGAAAGCCATGGGGTAGAAGAAATGATTACAACTAAAAAATGTAGTGGCCAAAAATAAGGGTGGGCAAAAGGGAAAAAGGAGGGGGTGGCAACACAACCTGGTGAGCCACATGTGCAAATGCTCAAAGTCTGAGCAACAAGATTGCTGCCCTAGATGCTACCATGGCAGAAGCAGACCTGGACATGGTCGCAATCGCAGAGACCTGGTGCAATGAAAACCAGGACTGGGAAGTGGCCATTCCAGGATATACTCTCTTCAGGAGGGACAGGGCAGGCAGAAAAGGGAAAGGAGGGGTTCTTTATGCAAGGGACAACATAAAAGCCATGGAACTACAGGGGCAGCAGGTACTGTGGGTCACTCTGGATAGGAGGAATGAGGCATCCATCTGCACAGGAGTGATCTACAGACCCCCAGCACAGGGGGAAGAGGTGGATATGGAAATGATGCTAGCAATCCAAAGGATGGCTCACAGGAGAGAGGTACTGCTAGTAGGAGACTTCAATCTACTGACGTGAATTGGAGCCTCCCCGCAGCAGCAGCAGCCAGGAGTAGGAACATCCCAGACTCCCTACAGGGGGCATTCCTCAGACAACTATTTATAGAACCCACTCAGGAGAGGACATTACTGGACCTGGTACTGATAAACAGAGACAGTGTCACAGATGTTACAGTGGGGGACCACCTGGGGAACAGTGATCACCGTACGGTGTGGTTGATATATAAACTGGGTCAGAGTCAAATCACATGAGCACGAGGGTCCTGGACTTCAGTAGGGCTGATTTCAAGAAAATTAGAGAATGCCTGAGGGACACCCTAACAGGGTTAGAGAAAATTGGGTGAGTAGAAGAACAAGTGGGCACAAATAAAAGAGGGCATTGAAAAGGCTACAAATCTCTGTATCAGGTAGGTTAGCAAGGGCAAGAGCAAAAAGAGACCACTATGGTTCTCTAAGGAGATAGCGGAAAAAGCAAGAGCAAAAAAAAATGTCATTTAGAAGATATAAAATAACACAGAAGGAGGGGGATAGGGAGAACTACCAGGAGAAACAAAGGGAGGCAGGGAAGGCAGTTAGGAGCACAAAGGCACAGAGTAAAAGATTGCCAAATCAGTGTGAGAAAAGGGGATAATACATTTATAGGTATATAAGCAGAAATAAAAAGACAAAGGGAGGGATAGTATAGCTGAAAGGAGAAGGAGGGGTAGTGTAGAGGAGGATCACCAAAAAGCAGACATATTGAACAAATGCTTCCATTCAGTATTTACATTGGAGGGGGCAGGTAACGGGCCAATGATAAAGGACAAGGGCATTAAGGGTCAGGAGGTGGACACAAGTCCTTTTTCGGTGGAAAAGGTCCTTAAGGAACTAACGGTGATACAAGTTGACAAAGGCAATGGGACCAGATGGGGTGCACTCCAGGATACCAAGGGAACTCAAGAAGGAACTGGCACACCTCTGACAGCCCTGCTCAACCTGTCATTGGAAACTGGGAAGGTACTGAGGGGCTGGAGAAGGGCAGACGTGGTCCCTCTCTACAAAAGTGGAAATGAGGAGGAGACAGGAAATTACAGGCCTGTCAGCCTGACATCAGTGGTGGGCAAGGTAATGGAATCACTACTGACGGATTCAAGATTGCCTTGTTGCCAGTAGTCTATAAGATCCGAGGCAACATGGTTTCACAAGAAGGAGGTCTTGCCAGACAAACCTGATCAAGTTCTTTGACTGGGTAACCAGGGAAGTGGATCAGGGAAGGGTAGTAGATGTGACCTACCTGAGCAAGGCCTTTGACACTGTTCCACATAGAAGATTGATAAACAAGTTGGGAAGCCTATGAGTAGGTACTAAAATTGTAAAATGGGTAGTGAGTTAGCCGAGCAATAGGATCCAGAGGGTGGTAGTGAATGGCATCCACTCTGGAGTAGGCAAAGTGACCAGTGGGGTGCATAAGGATCAGTACTGGTCCTCTTCAATGTCTTTATTAGTGACACTACTGAAGGACTGGAAGGAAGAGTATGCCTGTTCGCGGACAATACAAAACTCTGTAAGATGGACACACTGGGGGGAGAGGTGTGTGGACAGAATAAGGGACTATCTAAAAAAGCTGGAAGCTTGGTCAAGGGATTGGCAGCTGAGTTTCAAAACTAAAAAGTGCAAAATAATGCACATGGGACACAGAAACTCGATGGCAACATACCAACCAGGGGGAGCTACCAACAGACACAAAGCAGGACAGGGACCTGGGGGTGATTATTACTGATGACCTAATGGTTGCTAAACAGTGTGACAAGGCAGTGGAGAAGGCTAGCATGATGCTGGGATGTGTACAGTAGGCAGAAGCATCACCAGCAGAAGGAGGGAGGCAATAATACTCCTGTACGGATCACTGGTGAGACCACACCTCAAATACTGTGTCCAGTTCTGGAGGTCTCATCTTCAAAAAGACATATATATAGGGTGGAGGCAGTTCAGAGGAGGGCCACCAAAATGGTGCAGGGCCTGCATCAAAAAAGCTACGAGGAAAGGGTTAGGGATTTAAATATGTACTCCCTGGAGGAAAGGAGGGGGGAATATGATAGAAACATTCAAATACTTCACAGTGAAGAACAAGGTACAGGAAGGTAGCATTTTCCAAAGGAAAAGATGTTCAAGAATGAGGGGTCACGCTGTGAAGTTTGAAGGGGGAAGTTCAGAGGAAATGTGAGGAAACACTTTTTTATGGAAAGCATGGTTGATGCGTGGAACAGCCTCCCAGCAAAGGTGGTGGGGCAGAAATGGGTATGGGATTCAAGAATGCATGGAATAGACACAAAGGGATCTTAGACATAAGGGGGGGGGGGCAGAGACAGAGTAGGGTCTGTAGTGTCACTGTACGTAGGCAAAACAGGGTAGACTAGGTGGGCCAAGCAGCCCTTATATGCCGACAGCTTCTATGTTTCTATGTCACTTCTCCCCTACACCAGATGCACTGTATACCGTCTCCTATATGATATGTACTGTATTACTTCTCCCCTACATCAGATGCACGGTACATCTTCTCCTGCATCACAGGCACTATATTATTTCTCGCCTATATCAAGATGCACTGTACACCTTCTCCTATATGATATGCATTATATTTCTTCTCCCCTACATCAGATGCATTGTACATCTTCTATATAGCAGGCACTGTATTATTTCTCCCCTACATCAGATGCACTGAATACCTTCTCCTACAAAATATAAACTGTACTACTTCTCCACTACATCAGATGCACTGTACACCTTCTCCTACTGTATATGACAAACAATGTATTACTTCTCCCCTACATCAGATGCACTGTACATCATCTCCTATATCACAGGCGCTATATTATTTCTCGACTACATCAGATGCATTGTACACCTTCTCATATATGATATGCATTATATTTCTTCTCTCCTACATCAGATACTCTGTACATCTTCACCTCCTACATAAGATGCACTACGCTCTGTTTCGAGGGGCCTTCTGGATGTTCTCAGGGTACGGCTCAAGACCTCTGGTGATCGAGCATTCAGTGTCTCTGGGCCAGCCCTGTGGAACACACTTCTAGCTGCAGTCTGGGAGGACCCCTCGACTGGTGTTTATAAGCAGAGGCTTAAGGCCCATCTTTTTTGCCAGGCTTTTGAGGATTAAGCCATCTCCCCGCTTCCCGACCCTCAGCTATTGTATATTTTCATTTTATATTTATGCTTTTAAGAATGTTGTTTTAAATATTTTGCTATTGCATAAGTGTTATTTTCGTATATGTATCCTGTTTTTATCATGTATGGCGCCCAGTGCCTCCAGGATTGGGTGCCTTAGAAATAAAGTTGCCTTACCTTCTCTTGTATCACAGGTGCCATATTATTTCTCACCTACATCAGATGCACTGTACACTTTTTCCTATATGATATGCATTATATTTCTTCTCTCCTACATCAGATGCACTGTACATGTTCACCTCCTACATAAGATACACTACATTACTTCTCCACTTCATCAGATGCACTGTACATCTTCTCATCCTACATAACATGCACTTTATTACTTCTCTATAATCAGAGGCACTACACACTTTCTCCTATATAATATGGGCTATGTTACTTCTTCTCTACATCAGATACACTGCACATCTTCTCCTACATGATATGCACTGTATGTCCTCTCCCCTATCAGATGCACTGTATATCTCTTATATCACAGGCACTATATCAGTTCTCTCCCTACATCAGATGCACTGTACACCTTCTCCCATATGATATGCAGTATGTCTTCCTTCCTACAATAGATACACTGTACATCATCTCTTATATCACAGGCACTATATTACTACTCTCCTACATCAGATGCACTGTACACCTTCTCCTACAAAACATGCACTGTATTACTTCTCTGTATCAGAGGTACTGCACACCTTCTCCTATATGCAGTAATATGTGCTTTATTACATGTCCTCTACATCGGCTGTAGTGTACATCATTTTCTCCTACTTAACATGCACTAATTTACTTCTTCTCAACATCAGATGCACTGCACATCTTCCACATCATGTGAACTGTGTAATTTGTTCTCCCCTACATCAGATAGAATTGTACATCTCTTACATCACATGGTCTGTATCCTGTCTCAGATGCACTGTATATCTTCTCCTGCATCACATGCACAACATCTCTACTATAGTTGATGCATTGCTATACTATATTAGAGGAATTTCTGAGCCAAAGAGTCAAGGAGCCCACTAAGGAGGGACCATTCTAGATCTGGTCCTGACTGTCACAAATGCACTCCGAAGGTCAGGCCCTCTGCTCCCACAGTGCCAACCTCAGAGCGCAATAGTGTGAACAGGTGACAAACAGGATAACCCTGCTGTCTGCTTTTGGGTCTGAATCACCTTTAGTCTCAAGTTCTGGGGGGATTCAAACTGTGAACCTTATACTAGCATACCCAATGAACAGGCTCAGATACGTACCCTCTTCAGGGATTGCGGTACTATCTTACGCCTAACCCTTAAAACTCTGTAAGAGACCTTAGGTATATTCTTACCTTTTCCCAGTTTAGTGACACCATCAAGCTGTTAGAACAATTGTCAGACTTAACCATCTATATGTCACATGCAAAAAGAACTGAAAGACACCCAGGCAGTCTTTTAAATAAAAGGTACTTTACTAAAAGATGATAAAAAAAATGAAAAAATGTAAACACAGAACAATATATCAAAGAGCTTACAATCGCATAGAAGAAAAACAAGGAAAACTACAGAATAAACTCCTACCAACATACAGTTAGATCTTTTCTATCTAATGTATTACCTCTGTAAGTATAGTTACATTAACTCAGAGAGCTGTGTCTTTCTAGAGTCCCAAGACAGTGTGACCTATTCTCGTTACAAGGATACATTTCAACCCCATCTCCCCACCCCCTTGGTGAGTCATCAAGCTCCTCCTTTTTAGAATTAAAAATTCCAAACTTGATTTTGTAGCAGAAGGTATGTTAAATAATGTCACATCAGCAAATATTCTACTCCCTAAATAAGACTCCTTAATTAAACATTTTCTCTTTGATCTTGTGTGGTTCCTATTCCCAAGGCATATCAAAGGGTTTTACAACTTTTAACACCATGTTGGTATCAAATGTTCTTCCTATAGGAATCATAAAACTTTACGAGCCCTATATCCCAGCAGCTGGGTCAGTTCTAATTAAGACAAAAAAACAGGAAACCATTAATCAGGTCTCTGGTCTTTTTAATTACCTCCTGGTTTCAGGTCACGTGTCACTGCTGACACCTTGATGTAGGCCAATTCTCACATCCTCTGGTCAGTTACATATCCTGTAGCTTCACTGAAACCATGGAAGCACAAAACACAGGCTGTCTTATGTGAGACAATCATATACTATATTTTTTATATTACAAATATCACACAACCATCATAACCAGCTGGCCAAGCATCACACTGACTAACAGAGATGGTCTGGGTGAAGTCTGTAAAGAAGAACCATTGGGGTCCAGTGACCATGTAATAATGTGGGTCGAGGTTAAACTAAAAGCACCAGCCACTCATTGCCCAGTGGGTAGTGTGTTATGCTCCCATGCTGGCAACTGGAGTTTGGCAGCAGAAACAGGAGCTGGCCAGGCAGCCCAAGGGGGCTGTGGAGATGCTGCCATGGAGCAGCACTCCCAGCTGGGGAGAGACGGATGCAAGGTTCTACATACTAGTGACCCCTGCAGTGGGCCAGGGAACTTGCCTCCTTTGCAGGGGTATGTTTCACGCATGCAGTGTCTGCAGTGACAATGCCAGGTACTGGAGAGGGAAGGGGAGGAAACATGCAAAAATCCTCATGAGCCCCAGCTGCAAATATTGACGGCTGACTGATGCCCTCAGATCCTTCTCCATGAGGATCTCCACTGGTATGATAGTGGCAAGAGTGCTGGTTGGGGGAATCAGAATCACCCAAAGCAGGTGAGAGGTAGCTATCAGGAGGCCAGATAGCTATATAACAAAACAAAAAAAAAACACAACTAAAAGCAGTTTGGATCCACTACATAACTATGGTCTTGGATTTCAGAAGAACAAATTTTGGAAGATGAGGGTAGTGTTGGGGAAGAAATTGTGAAACCTGTCAGTGACGTTTGGAGCAGTAGGCAAATGGGACCTGAAAAAATGGGAATACTTGAGATGACATGTCTCTGCACTAGGATGACTGGGAAGGTAAGGACAGAAAGAAACCACTGTGGTTTTTAAAGGGGGCAACAGAGGTGGTGACAGATAAAAGAAGTCATTCTGCAGCTACAAATGAAGTTAAAGGATGGAGGCATAGGAGGATAAGATCAGGGTGGCAAACAGTAAGACGGGAGAGGCAAAGGCAAATCCTGAACTGATGTTAGCAAGGGGGGGTGAAAGAAGGTGACAAGGCATTCTTTCATTATATATGGGAGCAGTGCAAACTATGGAAAAAGTGGTCAGGCTAAAGAAAAGGAAGTGAGGGGTTGAGGATGACAATGATAAAGCAAATGTGCAAGATGATTACTTGTGTTCAGTGTTCCTGGTGGAAGATGTGGGCCTGCTGCAGGACTGCAATAGGAGCAGGGGATCACAGGCAGGTGCTTACATGAAGCCCATCATGAAGGACAGGACCTACAGGCACTGAAAGTGAATAAATCGCTGTTCACAGGCAGGATGCACCCAAGAGTGTTGAAGGAGATGGGGCAGGCCCTGGCTGGGCCACTGGCAAATCTCGTCAGTTACTCTCTGGAGATGGGGTAGTCCCGAAGGACTGAAGGACAGTGAACGTGGTCCCCCTACACAACAGTGGGTGTCAAGATGAACCAGGTAACTGCAGACCAGTTAAGTCTGACGTATATAGTGGAGAAACTACTGTAGTCTATAAATAAGTAAAGGAAAGTGGAGTTCCTGGATGCCACTGGCCTGCAGAATTCTAGACAGCATGGATTCACCAGTGGGAGGTCATGCCAACTGAACCTGACTGAAGTTCTGATTGGTTGACAATGGCTATAGATAGGGATCAGGCTGCTGATGTCTTGTACCTAGATTTCAGCAAAGTCTTTGACTCCATCCTACATAGGAGAACGATAAAGAAATTGGGTGACCAGGTGGTGGGGGCAAAATTATGGGATTAGTGGGAAACTGGCTGAGTGGAAATATACAGAGGGTGGTCTTAAATGGAAAACCCTCAGAGAAACGGGACGTCGAGAGTGGGGTGCCCCAAGGATCAGTTCTATAACTTGTTATCTTTAACAAATTTGTGACATTGGGTTCAGGGAAATATATGCCTCTTCACAGACACCACCAAGATCTGTGGAAGTGTGGACACCAATGAGGGGTGTCTGTGTGTAATTCTTGAGCCCACACTTGAGGAAGGACAGAGACAGTGTAGAGGCAGTGCAGAAAGGAGCCTCCAACATGATACATGGGTAGCAAGCAAGGTCCTATGAGAATCATTTGGAGGATCTCAACAGGTACACGCTACAGAACAGGAGAAAGAAAGGCAATATGATCGAGAAGCACTGGTACCTCAGCAGGATAAACAAGGAGCAGCGAGCTGTTCATAGAGCATGGTAACACAGGTACCACTGAAAATTCCCTAAAATGTGCAAAAGGAGCAGGTTAAGAAGGCTCCCAGGAAGCACTTTTTTAAAAAAAAGAAAGGATGGCAACATTCTGGAACAAACTTCCGTAGGAGGTCATCAGTGCTGAAACAGTGGGAGGGTTAATAAGGGGATGGGACAGGCTCACAGGAATAGTGCATAAGGGGCAGACGTAAATACAGTTGTAACACGGCACAAAAAAGAGACCAGAACAACTAACATGGATTGGAGGAACAACAACAGGTGACCATGGAGCAACCATGGATTAATTCTCAATTAATCCATGGTTGAGCCTCAATAAACATGCTTGCTCTTGTAATTCTGTCATTCACCACCAGAACTCAGATCTCCTGTGCACTTAAATATATGCATTTCCCATCATGCACAGCAGCCAAATTCCAAACAGCAAACACAGCAGAAAAAGGGAGACAATTCCACATTTCACAAAAGTCAGCCAGCCAAAATCAACACATATTCTGAAATGTTAATCACATCTGCATGTAATCAGCAACTGAATCACTGTTCACCGTTGCACTCACATTATTAAAAGGAAAATCAGCCTCTTCAGCTCAATACAGAATGCACATAAATATATGCATTTCCCATCATGCGCAGCTGTCGATTCCCTAACAGCAAACACAGCAGAAAAACAGAGACGATTCCACAGTTCAGAAAACGAAGCCAAAATCAACACATATTCTGAAATGTTGATCACATCTGCATGTAATCAGTTATTGAATCACTGTTCACCCTTGCACTCACAATATTAGTACGGCTAGGCACTGTAAGGAGGTTGGAATAAGGAGGAACCTTGTGACTCGTCTGGGTTGGGGTGCCCCATGCACTGCGGTTGGTGGTAGGATGGAGGTAGTGGGGTGTAGAAGGCGCCCTGAGATTAGACGGGTTCTTTAAAGAGGCCAGACGTGTTTAGTTCCCATCACTAGGGTTCCCACCATACCAAATGGGCAGGTAGCCAGAGGGGCTGCACTACCCACCAATCCCCTGAGGGCGGTGCTTTGCAAAGCCAGATTGGTCAGAATCGAGACTGCAATTATAGTGGACTTGGTTTCTTTGGTTGATCTGGCTTGCATTACGGAGACCTGGATTGGTGACGATGCTGGCCCGGTTTTAGAGGCTGCTGTCCCATCCGGATATACTGTGGTGCACTGCCCCAGAGTGGAATGCAGGGGAGGGGGAGTAGCCATCTGTTTTAGATCTGAACTAGGCTTCACCCTACACCCAGTGAGAACACCACATTCATTTGAATGTGTGGCCATCCATAGGGGTCCGGGCGCAGGTTGCCTGATTCTTTTGATTTAAAGCCCCTCTGGGACAGTGGGAGACTTTCTTCAGGAGGTGGTAGATTTCATGGTCGGTGAGACATTGGAGGCCCCCAGATGTTTAGTGCTGGGGGACTTCAACGTCTGGGCTGATGACAAATCTTCTCGGCTTGGTTCCAACTTCCTCCAGATGATGTCTTCCTTGGGCTTTGCACAGGGTGTTTCCTCCATAACTCATCTGGGTGGCCACATGTTGAATCTGGTGTTCTCACTGGGGCTTGAGATTAATCGTCTCAGGACTGATCAGGTCGTTTGGTCCGATCATTATACGGTGAAGTTCTTGTTCGGCCCCCCCCCCCCGTAACCCTCCTCCTGCAGAGATAGTCAGCTATCGCCCTTTTCGGGGGTTGACCCCTGAGGGTATTTTGCTGATGGCTGACCTATCTAGTGTGGATATTGCATGCGTTGGAGGTGTGTGCGTAGCAGTGGATGTCTATAATAAGACGCTTGCTGGTGCACTCGACTCCCTCGCACCAGTCCGTGCATGACCCAGGTCTTCTCACTTGAGGTCCCCTTGGCATGATGGTGAGCTCAAGAGGATGAAGCGCTGCTGGCGAAAGTCTGGCCTGGAGGTGGACAAACTGGCCCTGCATGTGCACTACGGTGCATACCAGGAAGCAATCAACCATAAGAAAGCAGAATTTCTGTCCAGGGAGATTGCTGCCGGGAGGAACTGCCCAACTATGCTCTTCAGGACTGTGGACAGGCATCTCCATCCTTCCTGTCTACAGCTGAAGGTAGCTTTTTCTAATGCACTGTGCGAAGAGTTTGCTTGGTTCTTCTCAGACAGGGTGTCTGCCATCAGGCAGGGGGTTCTGCCAGTGGGTCAGAGTTTGGCTGACAGTGGTCACCATGGGTATCCGGAGAGCTCTCCGCCTGGTTGGAGTGAGTTTAGACCGGTGGAGGTGGCTGAGATCACTGAGATTGCTTCCAAGCTTCGGCACACCTTTTGTGAACTGGACCCAGTGCCAACTCATTTCTTAATGAGATGTGTTGACTCCATCGGCCCGGTATTTGCCTTGATTGTCTGGTGCTCCTTGTCGGAGGGGGTCTTTCCTGATGTCTTGAAGGAGGCATTGGTGAGACCCCTTCTGAAAAAAACATCATGGGACCCTGAGATCAAGAACAAATTACTGTCCTATTGCCAATCTTCCATTTTTGGGTAAGACTGTGGAGAAAAGTGGTGGCGCTTCAGCTTGAGGAACATCTCGTGGCCCATGATTTCTACGAGCCACTCCAGTCTGGGTTTCATGCGAGGCATAGCACAGAAACTGCGCTGGTTTGGGTGCACAATGACCTCCTTAGGGCTAGAGATCGAGGGGAAGGGACAATTCTTGTTCTCCTTGATCTCTCTTCAGCATTTGATACGGTTGACCATCGGGTGTTACTTGACCACCTAAGGGTATTCTGCGGACTTGCTGGCATGGTCATCTGCTGGTTTGAGTCCTTTCTATCTAACAGGAGGCAGAGAGTGGTGATGGGGAATTTCTCCTCCTCTCCTGGCCACTTGTTATGCGGGGTTCCCCAGGGCTCGGTCTTGTTGCCGATGTTGTTTGCCATGTATGTGCTGCCCCTGGGAGAGCTCACTAGGAAGTACAGTTTGGATTTTCATTGCTATGCCGATGATACCCAGCTGTATTTTCCTTTGCCCCTGGAACATCTCACGCAGTGGAAGTGCTTAATAGCTGCCTCGCTGAAATCAATGACTAGATGGCCTCCAGCTGGTTGCGACTGAACCCCAAAAAGACGGAGGTACTGGTGGTGGAGTCAAACAGAGGGCATGATAGGTTGGCCTCTGGTGCGGAGACAGGGCTTTTTCTTGGCTCTGTACCACTGAAGGCCTCCTCTAGGGTACGGGATCTGGGCATTATTCTGTACAGTGGACTGACACTCGAGTTTCAGGTGTCTTCCACTGTCCATTCCAGCTTTTACCATCTGAGGAATATCACCAGGATAAAGACCCTAGTTCCGCCACAGGACCTCCCCACCTTGGTACATGCCTTTGTGACGTCCAGGTTGGACTACTGTAATGTGCTCTATCTCAGGGTCTCTAGGGGTACCCTGCGCCAACTGCAGCTGGTGCAGAACGCGGCAGCAAGGTTGTTGACAGGACAGTCTAAGTACTGTCATATCACTCCGGTCCTGCGTCAACTGCACTGGCTGCCAGTTAGGTGGAGGATCCTCTTTAAGGTGGATTTACTCATCTTTAAGGCCCTACACAGCCTGGGCCCTGGTTATCTGAAGGACCTTCTCATTCCTGCTGTCTTGACCTGCCCATCTGCTCCTCCTTTAGGGGACTTCTTGCGATTCCCAGGATGAGGTTAAAAACAGCAGGCGACAGAGCATTTAGTGTCACTGCTCCCGTCCTGTGGAATTCGCTTACTCCAGCTGTTAAGAGAGGCCCCTTCTGTGGAGGTATTTAAGGCCCGTCTCAAGGCCTTCTTGTATAATCAGGCCTTCCCAGATTGCGTATTATAGTCCTTGCTCTCTTAGAACCTATGTTTAGGTTCGCCCTGGCTTTTTAGGCATTGGCTCTTATTGCCTAAGTTACTGTATATATAAATTTTGTTCTTTGTATTGTGTTATATCTGAGATATTGTTATGTTTTTTTCATTTTATAATGTATAGTATTTATTTTTTAAAATATTCAGTGCCCAGAGCCTCCGGGATAGGCGTCTCTTAAATAAAATTTGCCTTGCCTTGCCTAAAAGGAAAATCAGCCTCTTCAGAACAATACAGAATTCTACGTTTCAACTACCTGTGTCTGTCTCTTTGTCAGTGTTTTATTGTACTTGCTAATATATGATGGCATTTTACAATCTCTTATGAAGCATAACTCCCTGTTTCTGCACTTGCCATGTTACAAGCACATTAATCCACTCCACAGCCATGGTTCTAATGTAAAATTAATCCATGCCTGGGTGGTTGGAGGCACTCGGCCCCACCCCCCCGGCATAAATTAATTCTACAGTAGAACCATGCTGTGTCATGGATTATTGCTTACACATTTCTCATATCGGATTAGAGACAAAAACAAATTGTTTGCTTGATAAAAACTGGCAGCATTAGCCAACGAGGCTGTAAATCCCCTGTGTTATTACTAATGTAATCAATAAACTCCTATAGCTCTGATTTAGTACCTGCCCCTCCCCCCAACCTTTGTTCCGCAATTTATTTTATTGTGGTGGCCTTGTTCTGTTTTTTTGTTTTGTTTTTAATTAAACATTTGATATCTTAATATTATATACAAATGTCTAGCTACTAGCCTATATATGCATCATAACGTGTCCTACTTTACAACTGATTTTTGTTGTTACAGGTTTGCTTTCCAGGACTGAGTAACATAGAGGTCTTACACATGAAGCTTTCTGGACTATATGCACACATTTGTTTCCTCTCCATGCAGACCTTTGTACTATGGCCTTATTAACTAGTGCTACCGGGTTTTGTCAAGCAAGTAAGTAATTCTGGCTCTTTTTTTTTTTAAACATGGCACTCTTTCTCTAACCATCTGTAGAGCGGGCGGTGAGTCGTCCGGCCACCGGCACCCAGTCTGTCCAGTGACATGCTCTCCTCCACACAGGCCAGCAGGCAGAGTCCTACCCCCCGTGGGACCTGGAACCTGACACCTGAGTGGCGCACCTCTCATGTCCAGGGGTGCAGCGTATGGCCATCAGCCGCCACAACCATCCTGCAAGTTTCTGCCATTTTTCCTCCCCTCAGAGACGGCTGTGCAATGGTGTTCCGTGCACTTACGTGCTGATGCCCACTGCACTCCAGCCCACAGCTGCACATGCTATCAGCAGTGTCCCTGGCCTCCGCCAGTCGCCAGTTGCCGCTGCAGAGCGATGCGATCCCCTTGCCCACCCCAGAAGGACAGCAGTCATGGGATGCTCAATCCTCCCAGTCCCCTGCCAACCCCTGATGGCCCAAGTCTGCTCCTGATCCTGGGTTGCCGGCGTAGCATGAGGTGTGGCGTCCAGCGCCTCAACCCTCAGCACCACCGGGCCGATCAGTAATTTTGTCTCTAATCCAGTATGAGAAATTGTTTTATGTGTACCTTTTCTCTTGTTCACTTACGTACTTTTTCATTAATTTTTTTATTTTTTCATCATTACCTGCTGGTGCTGCCTCTAGGCATTACCATAACTGTATATGAAATCTGGTATAATATGTTGTCCACTATTAAGCTGCTCCTTATTCAAAAAAGTATATTTCGTTATTGCAAATATTTTGGGAAGCTTATACAGCTGCACAATAAAGAAGCCTTGGCAACCTCTTAGTTGCTGTAGTATGGACAATTATCACCTGACACTGCAAGTATGTGATGCAGTCCGCATCATGATGTAACCAACTACAAAGGCAGGTTCCCACTATGCACTGGCCACGCTCCCTGAGAAAGAGGGTCTGCCTTCGAAGCGCCAGGGTCTTTACTAGGAATGACTCTTTGTTATATTGTGGCAATTTTGCACATTTTTTCATGCTACAACTATTTAGAGCCACTTCTAGTTTTGTGTAATAAATACATTTACCCGACGACTGAAGTGCTCAGTCTCTCCGTTGTGTACTGGATGTCATCCAGGTAGCCAAGACTTAACCCAGACAAAATGAGGTTATTGGTGACTGAGCCTGGTTGGAGGAGGGGTGTGGAAGCAACTGAGAAGGTGACTGAGTTCTTGCTCGGTCCCTCAAGGCTGGTGGCCTCTGCTAAGATGCAAAATCTGGGCGTTATTCTGGATGAGAGGCTGACATTTGAGAATCTGAAGTCAGCAGTAGTTTGGAATGGCTTTTATCATCTCAAGAACATTGCCCATATTTTTTTCTTTTGTAACCAGGTAAGGCCCGCTAAGCACAAGTGCCTAGGTTTGAGGGGTGACCAGGAGCACTGGAGTAGTTAACTGACTTGCTCACAGACGCAAAGTATGCAAGACGATGTTGTGGGAATCAAACCAAGGTCTGCTGGATGTTTCAAGTTCGCTCACAGCTCGTTACTCTAACCTCTAGGATACAATGCCAGCCTTGGTCCCCCCCAGAAGACCTGCCATCAATATTACATGCATTTGTAACATCCAGACTTGACTACTGCAATGCCCTTTACCTCAGAGTCAGTGAAAGTGTCCCACAAGGCTTGCAGCTGGTGCAGTATGCAGAGGCCAGGTTACTGACAAGTCTTGCCATGTGACCACAGTCCCGCATGAACTGCACTGGCTGCCGGTGAAATGGTGGCTACCTTCAAGGTCGGTTTGCTGACTTACAAGGCTCTGCACAGACTGGGCCCTAGTTACCTGGGAGAACAAACTCCTTACCACCCCTCTTGCACACACTGTTTCTCTGAGGTGGGCCTCCTGGCATTTCCCAGGGCTAGGCTTAAGTCATCAGGGGACTGAACATTTAAGATAGCCGGTTCAGCCCAGTGGAACTCACTTCTGAGATCCTTGAAGGAGGTGTCCTTGGCGGACTCTTAAGAGGGGCCATAGGACTTATTTATTTATTTAAGAGTTTTACCAGGAAGGTATGCTGAGTGGAGTATCGCTCGATTCCAGAAGCGTCCTGGGGATAGTACACAAGAATAAGGGGACATCAAGGATACAATGGTACAAAAAATGGTAAGAACATGGTGACAACAACAGAGATACAAACAGTATAAAAATGGTAAGCCACAATGACAGAAATACAGTAAGGCAGTATACAACTGGCAGAATTATGCAACCAAATTGCGCAGCATTAGCAATGATGCACTAACATGGGGGGTAGGGAGATACATGAGACAAGCACGGGATATCATAAAGAGTGGTGGTAAGTGTACGTATTAAGAGTAGCACAGAGTGAGTCTTTGGGGGGGTAGGCCTAGCTGGGAAGGTGAATCAGATGCATGAGCAGGTGGATGAGAAGTGAGCTGAGAGAAGACCATTTAGGAGATGGGGCGAAGAGGTTAGCCAAATGTCTGTAGGGAGTGAGTTCCATAGTTAGAGCAAACAGTAGCTGAAAGCGGCTTGGCCTTTCGAGGTGGACCTCAAGGGAAGATGCAGTAGGTGCGAGTTGGTTTGTCTAATCCCATAGGCTGGTGGTGCATAGGAAAACAAGACTGAAGTTAAGTAGGAGGGCAGGGACTGAAGACAGAACTTGGCAGTGAGATGAGCGCAGTGAGATGATCTACGATCCTGAAGGAAGGGTAATCTCGTGGCCTGTTAGAGGGTACAGTGATGGGTAGAATGAGGACAGTCAAGGGCGAAGAAACTGAAGGAATGGAAGAGGGGGTGCAGTCTGGCCAGGGTGGACTTGGGGGCAGGCAGCACTGCAGACCACATCTCCGAAGTCAAAAATTGGTAGAATCATTTTCTGTACAACGGCACGGCGTGCTGGCAGCGGGATGCAACCACGATCACGGCAAAGAGCACCCAATCTGGGGTGGAGTTTTTGGTGGATGTGGCAGCGGTCACTGAGACTTGGGCCACTGCAGGACATGACTGGGACCTGAACCTGGAGGGATACACTATGTTCAGGAAGGACAGGGGGGAGGGAAGGGGAGGAGGGGTAGCAATGATAGTCAAAAACTGCATTGGCATAGGGGGAGTAGAGGAGGCAGAGGGAACCGTGGAGGCGATTTGGGTCACCTTGATAACAAGGGGGGGCAAGAGAGTTAAAATAGGAGTGGTGTATAGACCCCCTGCCCTGGCGGAGGAGCTGGAGGACAGTCTGGTGGCAGATGTTGGGAGGCACTGCAGACTGGGCAGAGGAACGGTGGTGGTGTTGGGGGACTTAAACATGCCAGGAACAGACTGGGAGACTATGACATCCTCTGTGACCAGGGAACAGAGGTTGTTGGATGTCTTTCAAGACGCGTTCCTAACTCAGCAGGTGAGGGAACCGACCAGGGAGGCGCGGGTACTGGATGTGGTCCTGGCAGACAGTGACCAGATTGGGGGCCTGGAGGTAAGGGACCCATTGGCTGGGAGTGACCATGCCACGGTCTGGTTCTGCCTGGACCTAGGAGGGGTAGAAGGCTGCACAAAGACGGAAGTAACCGACTTCAGGGGGGCGGATTTTAAGGAAATGGGAAGGATCCTTAAGGAGCATTTGGATGGGATTGGGTCAGACATGGACGCTGATAGTAGGTGGGAAATCATCAGGAGAGGGGTGCAGGATGCTACCAGCACCTGTGCAAGAGTAAGACTAAAATGCGGTAGGGCCCAAAAACCCTGCTGGTGGACCAGGGAGGTCCAGGAGGTGGTGCGGGGAAAGAAAGCAGCCTATAAGCAATTCAAGTGCTCAAGGAGTGAAAGGGATCGAGGGGAGTACGAGCTGATGGCTAGAAGGGCCACTAGAGTGGTGAGGGAGGCTAAGGCAAGGAAGGAGCAGAACCTGGCCAGGGAAATTAGGAGAGGGAACAAGGGGTTCTTTAGATACATTGGGGAAAAATGAAGGGTGAAGGGGCAGATTAGCAGGATTAAATCAGGGGAGAGATGGGCACAAGACCCGGGGGAGCAGGCTGAGGTACTAAATGAGTACTTCACCTCAGTTTTCACCAAGGAAAATGGGGGTGCTGCATCATATATGGGAGGAGACAGAGATACTGAGGAGGGGGACCCTTACCGATCGGCGGGTCTGGGGAGAGGGGGAGGCATCACTGGCAGGGGGGGAGGGCTAAGCAGGGAGAAGAGGTACCGGAAGTGGAAATCACAGCAGAGAGAGTGAGGGAAGCCCTCAGCTCCCTTAAGACGGTGAAAGCACCGGGGCCGGATAAATTACATCCCAGAGTGCTGAAGGAACTTGCGGATGTCCTGGCGAAACCCCTGGAGAGCTTTTCACCATCTCTCTGAGGACAGGGTGGGTGCCCAAGACTGGAAGGTGGCGACATAGTGCCTATCCACAAGGGGGATCAAGGGAGGTGGCAGGGAACTACAGGCCCGTCAGCCTGACACTGTGGTGGGCAAGGTGATGGAGGGCATTGTCAAGGAGAGGTTAGGGGGACCTGGATAAGTCAGGTGCCTGGATGATAGACAGCATGGATTCATCCCGGAAATCGTGTCAGACAAACCTGGTGGAGTTCTATGACTGGGTGACAAGTGCCTTGGACCTGGTAGACCAGTGGACGTCCTCTTTCTAGACTTCAGCAAGGCATTTGACTCTGTTCCTCATGGGCCTGTTGGATAAGCTGGGAGAAATGGGGTGGGGAACCAGATGATCAGATGGATAGGCAATTGGCTCCAGGACCGGACCCAGAGGGTCGTAGTTGGTGGATAGTCTCATCCCCAAGGAGGGTCATTAGTGGGGTCCCACAGGATCAGTCCTTGGGCCCTTCTGTTCAACGCCTATGTATCTGACATAAGGACAGGAATCAGGGAGGGATGAGTCTCTGCAGATGACTCAAACTGGGCGGTGGTGGATGGGGAGGAGGGGAGGGTGGCCCTACAGGGGGACCTGGAGGCTCTGGAAAGATGGTCTAGAAAGTGGAAGCTGAGGTTCAATGCAGGGAAATGCAAGGTACTCCACCTGGGGGCCAGAAACCCAGGCCAAGTGTACACCCTGGGGATGCTACAAGTCTCGATGGCTGAGAGGGACCTGGGGGTGGTGGTGGATGTCAAGATGAACAACTCTGAGACTTGTAGGAGGGCAGCAGCCAAGGCCAACAGGATGCTGGGATGCATCGCTAGGGGGATCACCTCCAGAAGGAGGGAAGTGATACTCCCTCTGTATAACTGCTTGGTGAGGCCGCACTCTAGTACTGCGGCAGTTTTGGAGGCCACACTTAAAGAGGGACATTAACCTCCTGGAGAGGGTCCAGAGGAGGGCAACCAAAATGATTTGGGGCTTGGGGACAGGACCTATGAGGAGAGGCTCAAGAGCTAAATATGTACACATTGGAAGACAGAAGGACCAGGGGACATGATAGAGGTCTTCAGGTACATGAAGAGGGTAAATAGGGGAGGAACAGTCAGGGTGCTTCAAGGAAGGAGGAGGGGCCACTAGAGGGCATGGGTGGAAGCTGGAGGGAAGATTCAGGGAGAAAGGAGGAGGTGCTACTTCACTGAGAGGGTGGTGGAGCCATGGAATACACTACCTAGGGGCTGGTGGAGGCAGAGACAGTGGAGGGGTTCAAGAGGGGTGGGACAGGTACAGGGAAGGGTTCTGGAAGCAAAATCCAATGCAGCAAGAATATCCGGAACTGGGAAGGGAGAAGCCAGAGAAGGCGAGGGGGACAGCAAGGTCAGCACCCAGGGTGGGGGCTGACCAAACGAGCAGACACGAAAGACTGTTAGGCCTATTCTGCTGGCATTTTAGTATGTTAGTATGTGTACAAAAAAGTCGAGGTGCTTGTCAAGCCAGACCCCTAGGTATCTGAAGGAGGTGCAGGCCTCCAATATAAGTCCCATCTAGGGTGTGGTAGGTCTGGGAGGGGGAAAGTTGTGAGAGTCTCTGCCTAGTGCCAAAGGTCATGGAGACTGTCTTCTTAGCATTTAGATGAAGCTGACTAGACCTAAGCCAAAGCTGGACACTGCTGAAGTCCTGCTGCAAAGTGGTAGCCACATCAGCAGAGGAGAGTCCGGATGTATACAGCACCATGTCATCTGCATACATGTGAATGGAGGTGTGTGGGCAGGCAGACGGCAGGTCATTTAGGAAGATACAGAACAGGAGAGGCCCCAGGACTGAGCCATGGGGGACACCAGAGGATACAGGTAGAGGGGCAGAGGTGGAATTTCCAATCCTGACAGACTTCGCTCGGCCAACCAGGTATGATCTGAACCAGCCGGTGGTCGAACTAGAGAGCCCTGCGCTGGCGAGCTTAGTCAGTAGGTGGGAGTGGGATGCCATGTCGAATGCTTTTGCTAGGTCAACAGAGATGGCTGAGGTGATGTGCCCTTTATCCATGGCAGAGAGGATGGAGTCCGTGAGCCTCAGCAGGGAGGTGGTGGTGGAGTGGGACTTCCTGAAGCCAGACTGGTATAGGCAGTAGAAGGAAGAATAGTCCAAGAAGGAGGAGAGCTGAGAAAGTACCAGTTTTTCTTGGATTTTAGCCAGTATAGGTAGAAGGAAAATAGGGCAGTAGTTCCCTGGGAAAAAGGGATTGCCTCCTTTGGGTAGTGAGATAACTGTGGTGTGCTTCCACTCAGCCGAAACCGAGGCTAGGGAGAAGGACAGGTTGAAAATAGCTGCTGGGGGGGCAATAGCAGGGGCTGATTAGTACAGCATTTTAGCATTGATGGAGGTGGGGCATTTGCTTTTGGTTGGATTGAGGGCTAGTAGAGCACGGTACACCTCCAGTGATGCAACTGGATGGAAGGAGAAGGAATAGTTGGATTGCGGGGTTTTGTCAGGTGTGGTGGAAGGGGAGGGGGGATATAGGCGGAAGGGAGAGAGGATAAAGTGCTGCAGTGTAGTTAGTGAAGTAGGAGTTGAAGGCGGTGGCTACTGCTGGAGGATCGGTAACTGTGACTAAGTCTATGTTTAGGGTGGATGTTGGAGGCTGGGAGGTGGGGGTAAAAAGTGATTTAAGGACCTTCCAGAATTTGGCTGGATGGTTTATGTTTGTGTGGAAGACAATACTGAAGTAACTGGCTTTTGCCCAGCAGATTTGCCTGGTGCAAGCATTGGGCAGAGCACAGTATTTACATTGAATGGGAAGAACACCCCTCCCCCCTCAGCTAGTGGTCCAACAGGAGTTCAGCATGTTTATAGTTCATTTGCATCAACAGGTAAGGAAAAAGGTCCAGCTCTCCATACGATGGACAGGGGAAACGCCAGACCTCGCTCAACAACTAACACACTGAAGATGGAAAATCATGTACACAAATGCTCACAGTCTGAGTTACAAGAACCCAGACCTGCAGGTAATAATGACAGAGGCTAAACTGGACATAGTAGCCATTAGCGAAACATGGTTTACCACTAACCACACTTGGGAGACTTCAGTACCTGGCTATGTACTGTTCAGAAGAGACCAAGGTGCAAAAAGGGGGTGGAGTGACCCTTTATGTCAATGAAAATATCAAAGCTACAGAAATTCAGAATTCACATAAGGAGCCAGAAGATCTGTGGATCACCCTGGAAACAGGAAATGGGACAGCCACATGAACTGGGGTTGTGCATAAGCCTCCAGTACAAGGGGAGGACATAGACACATTACTGTTAGAAAATATACAAAACATGACAGCTAAAGGGGAGGTTCTGATAATTGGAGACTTCAACATGCCAGATACAGGTTGATCAAAACCAGCAGGAACATCTGCCAGAACTAGACACATGGTGAATTCCCTGCAGGGAGAGGGCCTCAAACAAATGGTACAACAACCCACAAGAGACAGGGCTATCCTAGATGTAGTACTGACAAACAGTGAAAGGATCACAGATCTCCCAGTAGAAGGTCACCTGGGGGCCAGTGACCATCACATGGTATGGTTCAATTTGGCCATTTGAACTAAATCATCCCATTCCAAGGTAAACATATGGGACTTCAGAGGAGCTGACTTTGACAAGATGGCCAACAGAGTTAAGCTAGCCTTGGCAAAAAGAAATACAGGTAAGGGGGTACAGGCAAAGTGGGCAAGCATTAAGGATGCAATACTTGAAGCAACATCCCATTGTGTTAGAAAAGGGAGTGGAAAAGAAGAAGGAAACCACTTTGGTTCTCAAAAACAGCAGCAGAAAAGGTCAGAGTCAAAGGTTTGGCCTTCAGGGACTATAAGGGAGTGCAGCGGGATGAAGATAGAGAAGCATGCCAAACTTCCCTAAGGGAGGCAGGGAAGGCCCAAACTGAGGAAACACTAGCATAAACAGTAAAAGAAGGTAACAAGACTTTTTACAGATACATTAGTGAAAGGAGAAAGTCCAGAGGGGGTATTGCTAAGATCAAAGGGGATAAGGGGGCATGTGAGGAGGAGGACCATGTTAAAGCATCTATTCTAAATAGATACTTCTGCTCAGTATTTACTGAAGAGAAGGTAGGGCAGGGCCCACAGCTCAGCACCATGGACACAGGGGGGAGGGAGGTGTGCACTAGTCCCTTCACAAAAGAAAGGGTCCTACAGGAGCTCGATAAGTTCAGGGTGGACAAGACAATGGGACCTGATGGCATACATCCCAGGGTACTAAAGGAGCTGAGGATGGAACTAGCAGAGCCATTATCAGAACTGTTTAGTGAGTCTCTGAGCACAGGAGAGGTCCCAGAAGACTGGAGAAGGGCTCATGTGATCCTGCTTCACAAGAGTGGTAGCAGTCAGGAGGCAGGGAACTACAGATCAGTCAGTCTTACCTCAGTGGTGGGCAAGATTATGGAGGCACTCCTTAAGGAAAGGATAGTGCAACACCTGGAATCCATAGGAGCACAGGATCCAAGACAGCATGGGTTTACGAAAGGAAGGTCCTGTCAAACTAATCTCATAGATTTCTTTGACTGGGTAACCAGAGTGGTGGACAAGAGGGAGCAGTTGATGTTGCCTACCTTGACTTCAGCAAAGCTTTCGATACTGTTCCACAAAGAAGATTGATTAATAAGCTGGGTAGGCTCAGGGTGGGTCAGAAGTTGGGTCAACTGGGTGGCAAACTGGTTGATGAGCAGAAAACAGAGAGTGGTGGTAAATGGTATACAGTCAGAAGAGATGCAAGTCACAAGTGAGGCACCTCAGGGCTCAGTCCTGGGGCCAGTCCTCTTCAATATCTTCATCAGTGACATTGCAGATGGACTGGAGGGGAAGGTTTGTCTGTTTGCAGATGACACCAAGATCAGCAACAGAGTAGATGATCCAGATGGGGTGGACAGAACGAGAAGTGATCTGGATAAACTAGCAAAATGGTCGGAAGAGTGGCAACTGGGGTTTAATGCAAAGATGTGCAAGATCATGCACATAGGGAAGAGAAACCCTGAAGCCACCTATAGGCTGGGAGGGGAGTTGCTGGCAGTCACAAGGGAATACAGAGACTTGGGCATCATCATCACTGATTACCTGAAATCCTCCAAGCAGACCACTAAAGCAGTAGGTAAGGCTAGGGGGATGTCAGGGTGTATTAGTAGAGGTATCACAAGTCGGAAGAGGGAGGTAATAATCCCTCTTTACAAGACACTGGTTAGGCCCCATCTGGAGTACTGCATGCAGTACTGGAGGCCACACCTTCACAAGGACATTAACCAAATTGAGGCAGTCCAGAGAAGGGCAACCAAAATGGTGCAGGGACTGCATTAGATAATATATGAGGACAGATTAATGGAGCTCAATATGTATACCCTAGAGCACAGGAAGGAGAGGAGATATGATTGAAACATTCATATATCTTAAGGGCATTAACAAGATGAAAGAGTCTAGCATGTTTCAATATAAGAAAAATAGCAGGACAAGAGGACACACCATGAGATTAGAGGGAGGCCAATTAAGGGGTAATGTGAGGAAGTTCTTTTTCACACAAAGGGTGGTGGATGCATGGAACAGCCTACCTCAGGAAGTGGTGGATATGAATACAGTGCAGGGCTTCAAACAGGCATGGGATAGGCATAAGGGAGCAATACAGATGAGTATGAATAGATAAGCCATTGACAGAACCAAGACCAATGGCACATTCATAAGGTAGAAAAAGAAATGGGCAGACTGGATGGGCCTTGTGGTCCTTATCTGCTGTCAACTTCTATGTTTCTACGTAGGAGCGCTTGTGGTAGGCCTGATTTCTTAAATGCTGCCCAGGTAACACAAGTCGGAAGAGGGAGGTAATAATGCCTCTTTACGAGACACTGGTTAGGCCCCATCTGGAGTACTGCGTGCAGTACTGGAGGCCACACCTTCACAAAGACATTAACCAAATTGAGGCAGTCCAGAGAAGGGCAACCAAAATGGTGCAGGGACTGCTTTGAAGTTGGCAATGATGTCAGCCATGATTCATGGCAGGTGGGCACCACGTACCATGGCCTGTCAAAGCAGAGCATAGTGGTTCCAGACTGCAAGTAGCCTTGTTTTGAAACCCTCCAGAGCGGCGTCAGGGACGACACTCAGTGTATGAAGGACCAATCGGTGATGAACAGGTTGTGTAAGAGAGAGGTGTGGTCCAGGGATTTGTAGGACCTGGTCAGCAGGATGCACGTGGGGAGGGTGCCTTGGGCCCGAAGATTTTACTGACCATGTATGTCATGTGGTGGTCGCTAAGGGAGTCGTACAGCAGGCCTGCAGCTAGTATCCTGTGTGGGTGGGAAGAAAGTGACCAATCATGGACAGAGTGATTAAGCGTTTTGTGGTTCAGACAAGTGGGTTCAGAGATCATTTGAGAAAGGTTTAGGGTGCCGACTTTGGCCTTACGGCTCTACCTAACAGCCTCTTTTATTTGGATGCCAGCCATTTTATTACTAGTAAAAATGTTTATTTTCAGGCAGGACAAAACACTTAGGCCCCAAAAGTGACATATTTACAACAAGGTTGTCCTGACATAAACACAATTAGTTTCAGATATAAGTATCATAGACAATAGGCAGAAATATTTTGTGCAACACATTCTCAGGATTATTTGATACCATACTATACAAATATTACATATAAAAATTCCAAAAAGGAGAAATTACATCACACTCCGTGATAATAACAGTTCAGAACATACCCATATCAGTAGTACTTCACATTTTGAATACACTTCAATCTAGTATTAGTATACATGTATTTATGTATATATTTATGTATGATGTTTAAGGCTTGGGATGTCTTATTGTTCGTATATTGTTTGTGTATGTTCTGTAAAGCACTCTGAGCCCTTGGGAAAGGGCACTGTATAAAATATGCTGCTAATATTATCTCTATTCTCCTACATCACATGCGCTATATTTCTTCTCTCCTACACTACATCAAACGCACTGTATTTCTTCTCCAGCTATATTAGATGCATCATACATCTTTTCTACTGTCTACATCAGATGCACTGTATATCTTTTCCTCCTACATAACATGCACTTTATTTTGTTCCCCTAGCTGTACAATACTCATCTACTACGTCACATGCAGTACAGTGCATCTCTTCTCCCATACATCAGAAACACTGCCTAACTTTTCATACTACATCAGATGCACTGTATTTCTTCTCCTGCTATATTAGATGCACTGTCCGTCATCTCCTCCTTTATCAGGTAAACTATTTCTCTTCTCCCCTACATCAGATACACTGTACCTCTTCTCATCCATCGCGTTCACTAAATCTCTTCTCCCATACATCTGAAATACTGTAGATCTCCTCCTCCTGTATCACCTGCTCTGTATTTCTTCTCCTATATTAGATACACTGTATGTTTATCCTAATACTTATAAAATGGGCATGTAAAAATAAGCATTCTGATTGGCTAGAAACAAAGTGTCATATATGTTTTCCACACAGAGAAAAAAAAGTATAGGTAAATAAATCAATGCCCCTAAATGGAATGTTCAGAGCTAGGCATGGAATGTTAAGATGTGCCAGTGGAATGTTCGTTTTTTAAAGGCCACCATTGTTTTTAGTCTCTGTAAGCGAGGGAGTAAATGTCTTGCTGACAATCCTGCTCCCAACCCGCCACAGTTACTGTACTAATAATGCCTGCATTTGTGATCTCGCTGACAGTCCTGCTCCCGACCCGCTGCAGTTAGAAATCTTGATTTCAATGCTTTGCCGACAATCCTGCCCCTGACCGCCTCAGTTAGAAATCTTGATTTCAATGCTTTGCTGACAATCCTGCCCCTGACCCGCCTCAGTTAGAAATCTTGATTTCAATGCTTTGCCGACAATCCTGCCCCTGACCCGCCTCAGTTAGAAATCTTGATTTCAATGCTTTGCTGATAATCCTGCCCCTGACCCGCCTCAGTTAGAAATCTTGATTTCAATGCTTTGCTGACAATCCTGCCCCTGACCCCCTCAGTTAGAAATCTTGATTTCAGTGCTTCATTATATGGCGCTTGTACACGTTTCTCTATTCCACTTAAATGGAGTTCTTACTTTGCATCCTGCATCAATGTTTTGTCCATCTCTTCTGTATGTGGCCATCGCGTTGCCAAACTGAACACACCACTCGTGATCTCTTTCTATGGCCATCACGCTGTTTCACATATCTTCCATTTATTGTAAACTGCAGTGATACACCCCAATAAAAACAACTACTAAGCTGTCTCAAGGATTCCCCGTTTGCTCCTGCTGCAGTTTGCTTAGCATGGGTCAGTTTCAACTGTAATTTATCACTGTAAGTAGATAAGTTTAAAAATGAAAGCTTTTCCTGCCTTGTTTGTTGGGTAATGGATTTCAACATACTGTGGCATTTTAGACAATTCTGAAGCAGTTTACTATGTCAATTAAAAGGGACTATTTTTCCTTGCATAGGGACACTGTTCAAATAAAGCTATATTTTAATCTAAATACAACATTTTCTGAATCTTTTTTTAATTTCTAATAAAAGTTCTGCATTTTATAAGCACAATAAGACACTCCGGGGTATGTGTTGACTGTTGAACATATATTACTGCTCGGCTGTGGCTGAAGTCACTCGGCCGGTGGCCTCGTTTCATAGGTTTATACAAGCTACTAGACACACGTCCTTAATGCTTGCCATGAACTCCCATTTTATACTATAACATATTTGTTTTTATGAAAGTTATCCAGCCTAATCTTAAAAGTGTCCATGGTTTTACTACCAACTATCTCTTTAGGTAAGCTGTTCCACAGAGTTATACCCCTCTGACTAAACCAGTTTTTTCTTTTAAGCTTCCTCCATGTATCCATTTCCAATTGTAACACGTCTTCTACTCCCATGTCCATATTCGCCTTTGACTAGAAGACCCAAATTGCTGCTCATTTGTTTGTCCTGCAGTGCCCTATAAATCATACACATATCCCCCCTAGTCCTTCTATACTGTAATGAATATAAACACAAATCTTGAAGTCTCTGCTGGTAACTTCTATTCTCCAACCCTCAAATTATTTTTGTCGCTCTTCTTTGTACTCCCTCCAGCTTCCCAATGTCTGACTTTAAGTAAGGTGACCACACCTGCGCACTATATTCCCGATGCGGTCTGACCAAATTCTGGTAGAGTGGCAGGATCACCTTACTATCCCTACTCATAATGTGTCTAAATATACAATTCAATACTTGATTGGTCTTTTTAACCATATGCCCACAGTGTGCACTGAAACTTAAACCATTTGTTACCATCACCCCCAAATCTCTTTCAACTGTAGTACTATGTCGTATATTTCCTGCTAGTTTATATGTTATAGCTGTATTTGTTTTCCCCAAATGCAATACTGCACATTTAGCAGTGTTTAATAGTAATTTAAACCGGTCGGTCCAATGATCCAAACTGTCCAGAGTAAGTTGTACATTTTTTGTTGTTCCATGTTATTTACTACACCCCCTATTATGTAGTCATCTGCAAACTTGGTCATCCAGGTGTTTAGGGATTTACACTCAATGGAGGAGATGTACAAATTAAATAAGCAAGGCCCCAACACTGATCCCTGAGGAACCCCACTAGTGACATTCTCCCAGTCATATTTTACTCCATTGACAACAACCCTCTGTCTTCTATCTCTCAACCAGGCCTCAACCCAGTTTATTATGTTGTGAGGTATTTTGGCATCAGTCATAACCTCAATCAGCTCTTTGTGCGGAAGTTTGTTAAAAGCCTTAGAAAAATAGAAGAAAATGACGTCTACTGCTTTTCCTGAATCTAGGGCTTTATTTACTTTCTCATAAAAGGTCAACATGTTAGTTTGACAAGATCTGTTTTTTGTAAACCCGTGTTGTGTCTGATCTATTATATTTTGTTGTGATAAGTGGGCTGTTATATATTCTTTAATTATACATTCCAGTATTTTACCCACTACAAAGGTTAAACTAACAGGCCTAAAATTCTCAGGTTTAGTGGTCGGTCCCTTTTTTAGTAATGGCACTACTAATACCTCCTTCCAGTCCTGCATCACTGATGCTTGATCTATCGATTTTTGAAATATGTAAGTAAGTGCTAGGGCTAAGCTATCTACTGTTTCCCTGAGAATTCGAGGATGTATACCATCTGGCCCTGGGGATTTGTTTATATTTATTCCACTTAATCTTTTCATTACCTCCTCCTGATTTATCACAATTTGGCCTTCATGTGAATGCATCTTAATCCTTATATCTAAATCAGTTTTTTTGTTAAATACTGAGCTAAAATATACATTTTGCATACTGGCTAGCTCCTTGGATTCAGTTACAGTTTCACCTAATGCATTAATATATGGACCAATGTTGTTAGATGTGTTCTTTTTACTATTAATATATGAATAAAGCTACCAACAGTCCAGTCCCTACTTTCCCAGGACAGTTCCTATTTTAGGTAGCATGTCCCGGTGTCCCCACAGGTTTAGCAAAATGTCACTTTTGTCCTGGTTTTTGCTTACTTGTCCCAGCTTTGTCCCTTTTTTTTGCTGACTGCTAATCAGTGAGCGATAGTTAATTCAGCACCACTGTGGCGCTGCTTGGGCTGGATAGCAGTTTGCAACTTCAACCCCTGCGCTTATGTTGCACTGCAACCATGTAAGTGAGAGCACAGTAAAGCATGTTTCTTCCTGTTAGATTAGACTGGGAAGTAGTAATAGTGCAAACAAGTAGATGTGGACATCTGCCTGCCAGCAGCTGAGAGGGACTCCAGACAAAGAAGAGACTGGCAGCAGTGAACTAAGGTACCCAAACCTCATCAGCTGTAGGGAAGTGTATGAAAACAATCTGGTGTGGTGGTGGGAGACAATGAAGTGAAGTTTCCTTGGCAAATGAGGCGAGTGCAAGCATGTTGGATGGGACTGTCAGGAGGAGCAATGCATGCAGTTCGAATGTCTGATCACAATTTAAAGCAGGTTTTCTTTTTTTTTTTTGCTCCTTAGTTGCTCCCTGGCCTGCCTCACCTTCCGGCTGCTCAAGGACAACATCGACCCACTCGCCCTAACCCCCTTCCACTCACCTCAGATTGCAGCCATCTCAGGGGTGCCCCAGTGTATCCCTGCACCAGATGGGTCCCTCTCCTCGGAGGGGGACGGCGCCAGAAGGGGCAACCAGCACACTCTACGATCAGTCCCCGGGTGCTGCTGAGGTGAATTCCGGGGTGTCAGGGCACTCGAGTAGGCAGGAGCAGGCATCCATCATCCGGCCGACCAGGGAGTCGAGCTTCCATTTTTCTCCCTGGGGCATGGTGTGCCACGGACGTCTAGGCGAATGCCGGTGTCTACCATGCCCCTGTGTGCAGTGGGGCTCACTTAAACTGTCACACTCCTGGCCTCCGCCAGGAGGCAGCAGACAGCGAGCCACGTCCCCTCCCCTTGGAGAAGGCGAGCAGTTGCAGGACGCTCAAGCCTTCTCCTCTCGGCTGGCTCTCCAGTGACCTGAGTCCATTCCGAACCCGGGTCACTAGCGTCGGAAGCGGAAATCCAACCGCTGCGCCAACGAGCCGGCAAACGCAGGTTTGCTTCTAATGAACTTTCTGTACATCATGATTTGGAACTTGCTGCAGCAGAATGATGTATTGTTTTAATTTGGAGGTTTGCAATTGGTGTTACTGTGGGGCATCATGGCCAAAGCAAGCAGCAAAATTTAATCGATTGTGTGCAGCGTTGTCTGCGTCAGTACCAGTGAGAGTGACATGGTGGGGGGAGAGGTCAGGGTGGACTGTCCCAGTTTTAGGCCTTGGAAAGTTGGTAGCTTAATATATGAATAAAATGCTTCATGATTGTCCCCCTCGTGACTTACTACGCCCCAGCCGTGCAGTAATATATGTTCAACACACTCTCCATCATGTCTTATTACTTACATAACATGTACAGTATTTCTTCTGCCATACATCAGATGTACTGTATTACTACACCTGCAAAATCTGATACACTGTACATTTTCTACTATATCACATGCTCTATATTTCTTCTTCACAAGACCCGCACCATACATTTATCCTCCTACGTCATAGACATTATATTTCTTCTTCCCTACATTAGATGCACTGTACATCTCCTCCTACATAATAGGCACCATATGACTTCTCCCCTACATCAGATGAACTGTACGTCTTCTCTTGTATCACATAGACTATATTCTCCACTGCATCAGATGCAGTGTACATCTTCTACATAACATGCACTATATTACTTCTCCCCTACATCAGATGCACTGCACATCTTGTCTTTTATCACAGACTATATTCGTCCCTGCATCAGATGCAGTGTACATCTTCTCCTACATAACATGCACTATATTACTTCTCCCCTACATCAGATGCACTGTACATCTTCACCTATATAAAATGCGCTATAATGCCTTCACCTGTACATCAGATACACTGTAGGTCTTCTGCTACATAACATGCATTATACTACTTGTCACCTGCACCAGATACACTGTATATCTCTTCCTCCTACATAATAGGCACCATATTACTTCTCCTCTGCATCAGATGCACTGTACATCTTTTCCTCCTACAATAACAGGCACCATATTACTTCTCCCCTACATCAGATGCACTGTATATCTTTTCTTCCGACATAACAGGCACCATATTACTTCTCCTCTGCATCAGATGCACTGTATATCTGTGTACATCTTCTCCTATGTGGTACACATTATAATTCTTCTCCCTTACAACAGATGCACCATACATCATTTTCTCCTATAGTTGATGTACTTTACTTCTTCCCCTGCATCAAATGCATACACTTCTTCATCTACAATTAAGATGCACTGTATTGGCTGGCCCAGTGGCACAGAGGGTTGAGGCGCTAGACGCCACACCTTGTGCCATGCTGGCGACCCCGGCTCGGGAGTGAGTTCAGGTCACTGGAGGTCAGCAGGGAAGAATAGGATTAAGCGTCTGGAGGATGGCTCTCCTCTCCTGGGAGGGAGGGAGGGAGGATGGCTCTCCCATCCTGGGAGGGAGGGTGGGACAGATCCCGGGCTTTGGTGGCTCCTGGTGGTGACTGGGGGCACAGCAGCTTGCGGGTCCTACAGCCAGGGGATTAGCTGCGATGGCAATCCTGTGGATGTGCTCGGGAGTGAGCATGCCCGTGCTGGATGCATTGCACATCTGAGCCAGAGGGATGGGAAGGAACAAGGAAAATACCCTGGAGCCCTGGTAGGCAAAGTTGGGATGAGAGGCAGACCACCACGCCCAATGCTGGATCCTCTAGCTCACCTCCAGACACTCCCTACACAAGACTGGCTGCCCACTAGATTTCAGAAAGGCTGCCGGTAAGAGTTGGCGGTACTGCCCTGGAAGGCTTAGATCCAGGGGGTTGGTGGACCAGGATGAATGTAGAGGAGTCCCCTTCCCATCTGGCAGGTAAGGCTTGGGATTTCAGACGGGGAGGATCAGGTCTGTCGGGTGCCCCACTGGAGACAGTCCGAGGCTCAGAGAGTGAGGAGCATAAATGGAGTTGACAAAAAAAAAATGCACTGTATTTCTTCACCTCACTGTATACTTTCTCCTGCCATGACAGATGCAATGCACTCTATATAAAAGATGCACTGTACTGCATATCTTGTTCCGTTAGACATGCTTTATTTCTTTCCTTCTTATATTAGAGGCATTGCACTTCTTCTCTTCGTGAATTAGATGCACTGGATTTCCTCCTCTCCTATGACAGATAGCCTGTATCTCTTCAACTCCGTTGTCGGATGTGTCATCGAGGCACAGGTCAGGAAGCAGAGGAAAAGAGGGAGCACTTGTAAAATTCACAGTGAGTGTTTTATTATCAATAACAGTAAAATACAAAATTAAAATTGTTCAGAATAACTATTTACATAGGCAGTGCAACAGAGAAAACAAAGTCCTTCTTCTGAGTGTTTCTTTGCAATTTCAAATCTTAGCCTCTCACTGTGACAGGGAGCTCCTGCCACTCTTGAGGACCAACCTTTTCTTAAATCTGTTGCAACAGTTCTTCTATTTCTTACCCTAATGTATCCTTTACAATTTCTAGTCCGTAAGGTTGGCCACCTATGGGAACCCCTTCCCCTTTCTTGACTATGTTACAGTGTCCTCTTTAATTTTCATTTTTCCATCTTAGGTCTTCATACAGGGAGGTTAATGTGGTGACCTCAAAGTATATGTAAAACAGGTTGTGTTTAGTGTTGTTGGATTTAGTATAACAATAGCACTATGTTATAAAATGCCTTGATGTATATACTTTATGTTTACGAAACCTGTAAATGTTGAAAATACCATGGCACTAGGTGTTTTTGAAAATGGTAAAAAGTACTAGGTGTCTATTATAGAAATTAAGCTAGTTGTGCTATTTAAAATGCATGGAAATTGGTGTAAACTGAAAAAGTCTAAATGCCATGGTGATTTGCATATATCCCATGATGCATTGCATTATGGAAGTATGTATGATGTTGTATTGCTTTGAAACTTGATTTCTTGCCAATGCCTTGGGTAAACCTTATTTCAGTGATTCTGCATCGAGATTCCTTGTCTATAGCTTGTTTTATTTTTTTTATTTTTGAGCCCCCACTACCCAAGCAAACGGAGCTCACATAGGGATGAAGGGTTTTCACTGAAAAGTGGTTTGATCAGAGATTAGTGTCAGTAGGTGCTGGCTAAGTACAGAGAAAGGACATTCATAGTCTGTTGCTGCAAACTGATGTACTGAAGAAGAAATATGCCATTGCACAAGGTTATTTCTTGTATTTTGAATAAACATCACAAAGAGATTGTGTGTTGAACCTGAAGTTCGGTGTCTGGTCCATCTGTTATCCCACAACCCCTCCACACTCACTGTTTTTAGCAAAAGCACTGCTGCTCTTTTTATAAGTCTTTGCAGCTTCTGCTCATTAACGCACATCCTGTTTTTCCTAAAATGTTCTTGTCAGTTACTTGCAGGTGCAGCAAAAAGAAAATAGTGACCCAGAACTGACCTCTTGTTGACAGCTCTGGAAAGAGCATGCAAACCAGCATATTGGGTCAACCCCTTGAGTTCCAAATAGCTTTTTGCAATCATTTCAACAATACAACTATATACATTTTCAAACAAAAGGATCCCAGTTTCACAGAAAAATTCACATATATTTTATAACTGCAGATATGCAAGGGGGAGAGAAGAAAATACAGAAACGGCAAGTGAAGGTAGAGAGATAGTGAGAGGCAGAGAATCATGAGTCAGAAGGGGAAGGAAGGAAACATATTCAATTCAGTGCTTTAGAGTAACTGGTAATTGCTATTTTCTTTTAAACTTAGATTGTGGGCTTTTAGTGACACTATACTTTCTTTGTTGTCTTTACTTATAATTGTTTTTGGGCTGTTGAGAATTTAAAACATAGTGGTGGTGTAATTCTGTGCTGTCTTTAATTGCTGCAAATTTTATCTTGGCTTGTCTGACTGCCCTGTAGTTGGGTGAAGGGTGTTAATTGTCTGGCCTCTGACCTCAGCTACGTGATAACTGGAGGTGGGGCTTAGTCAGAGTTAAAGTAGCAAGCAGATTTTATTTTTCTCAGAAGAAGCCAGAAGGGGAAGGAAGGAAACATATTCAATTCAGTGCTTTAGAGTAACTGGTAATTACTATTTCTTTTAAACTTAGATTGTGGGCTTTTAGTGACACTATACTTTCTTTGTTGTCTTTACTTATAATTGTTTTGGGCTGTTGAGAATTTAAAACATAGTGGTGGTGTAATTCTGTGCTGTCTTTAATTGCTGCAAATTTTATCTTGGCTTGTCTGACTGCCCTGTAGTTGGGTGAAGGGTGTTAATTGTCTGGCCTCTGACCTCAGCTACGTGATAACTGGAGGTGGGGCTTAGTCAGAGTTAAAGTAGCAAGCAGATTTTTATTTTCTCAGAAGAAGCCAGAAGGGGAAGGAAGGAAACATATTCAATTCAGTGCTTTAGAGTAACTGGTAATTGCTATTTTTCTTTTAAACTTAGATTGTGGGCTTTTAGTGACACTATACTTTCTTTGTTGTCTTTACTTATAATTGTTTTTGGGCTGTTGAGAATTTAAAACATAGTGGTGGTGTAATTCTGTGCTGTCTTTAATTGCTGCAAATTTTATCTTGGCTTGTCTGACTGCCCTGTAGTTGGGTGAAGGGTGTTAATTGTCTGGCCTCTGACCTCAGCTACGTGATAACTGGAGGTGGGGCTTAGTCAGAGTTAAAGTAGTAAACAGAGTTTTATTTTCTCAGAAGAAGCCAGAAGGAGAAGGAAGGAAACATATTCAATTCAGTGCTTTAGAGTAACTGGTAATTGCTATTTTCTTTTAAACTTAGATTGTGGGCTTTTAGTGACACTATACTTTCTTTGTTGTCTTTACTTATAATTGTTTTGGGCTGTTGAGAATTTAAAACATAGTGGTGGTGTAATTCTGTGCTGTCTTTAATTGCTGCAAATTTTCGACCCCCTCCCTCCCCTTCCCACAACTCTTAATTATATGCCCTGTTAAATCTGATTGACAGGAGCTAAACACAAGGTATAGTAAGGGTGTGAAGTAGGAGGGGCATAAGAAGGAAGAAGCCCACGCTCAGCACGGCAAGTGCTTTGACTCATTTATTTATTTATTGGTTTCTTTTTCTTTAACAAAAAAAAAAATATCTGAGGATCAGTGGCAGGATTTTTAGCACAGTAAATTAATAAAAAGGGAACTAGGAGAGCTTCAGTAGCAGACAAGTAGTGGAACTGCAGTATAATGTGGGGAGTGGTGCAATGCAGTGGCTGTGGGGCAGCCATATTCAGGCAGACCTTCTGGACACTGAGGTGCTGCCCTATCTGCATGCATCTCTCTGGACTGCGGGATGAGGTAGCCAGACTCAGGAGGCGAGGTAAACTGGGTCAGGGTACCATCACCCTATCCAGGGACCACCCAGTCCAATGCAACTGCCTCAAAGGATGCCGAGCGAGGGCACTTGGATGACAGTGGGCTCAGGAGGTTAGAGCAGTCAGGCAGAGGCACATCCCAGATCCTATTCCACTCAAGAACTCATATGCCACACTGGCAAATGAGGACAACCAAATAGAGGTACCCAAAGAAGTGGAAGGAAAGGATGTGGAGGTTAGCCAAGGAGGTGACCTCAGCGGGGAAAGCACTGGACCCCAGAGGAGGAGGAAGCGAATCCTGTTGGGGGACTCCATCATAAGAGGGATCCAGCTAGGAACACAGGAGGGGGAGGACAGGGAGGTGAGGTGCCTACCAGGTGCCACGGCATGGAGAGATGGAAGGAAGATCCTGGGGCTCACTGGGAAGGCAAGGCGGGAGGGTGAGCTGGATGTCATTATCCACCTAGGTACTAATGACCTGGCAAATGGGGAGCCAAGGAAGTTCAGGAAGAGTTTAGGAAACTGGGAGGGTCTCAAGCAAGTAGCTACTTCTGTCACTTTCTCAAGTACTACCTGTGAGCAAGGAGGATATAGGAGTGCCTGCACCAGGAACTTTAACTCATGGTTGAAGAACTGGTGCTGTGAGGAAGGGTTTGATTCATTGGTGACTGGGGACCCACCTGGATGGATGGAGGTTTGTTCAAGCTTGACGCCTGCATCCATCCTGGAGAATCAAGCACTCAATGATAAGTTTAAATGCTACATTGACAAGCATTTAAACTAGCAAAGGGTTGGCAGGCCAGCAAGGAGGGTACCTACTTGCTCACCCCCCACAGCTAGCAGTGGAACCAGTGAACCAGAGGTGGCTATCTCTGCAAAGCAGTGTGCAGAAGATGGAGATTAGTGCCCAAGAGGTGGATAAGCAGAAAGGGGCAAAATTCAGCAGAAGGGCAGACAGCAAGGAGAACCAGGGATAAATGACAACCAAGGAAGGGCTGAGTAGAACAGTGAAACAGTCTAGGGAGGTCAAATCATGGAAAGCCATGTGTGCAAATGCCAGGAGCCTTAGCAACAAGATGGAAGATCTGGAGGCTGTCATGGTACAGTCAGACCTGGACATTGTGGCCATCACTGAAACTGGTGTAATGATAACCATGACTGGGAGATGGCCATACCTGGCTACAACATATTCAGAAGAGACAGAGCAGGCAGGAAGGGAGGAGGAGTGGCACTGTATGTGAAAAATGACATAAGGGACACAGAGATCCAGGAGGAACAAAATGGGGGAGAGATACTGTGGGTTAAGCTGGAAAGGAAAATGGGGACAGCCATCCGCACAGGTGTGGTCTATAGACCACCAGCCCAGGAGGAAGAAACAGATAGGGAGCTGATGCTAGCCATCCAAAGGATGGCAGACAAAGTGAGTGAGTACTGGTTGGAGACTTCAATATTCCAGGCGTGGACTGGAGCATCCCAGCAGCAGCATCAACTAGAGAGCAGATTTATCCTGGACTCCCTTCAGGGTGCCTTCCTCAAGCAACTGGTCATGGAACCAACTCGGCAGAAGGCAATACTGGACCTTGTGCTCACAAACAGGGACAGTGTGATGGGGTAACAGTGGGGAGCACCTGGAAACAGTGACCACCAGTCATTGTGGTTTGAAATCACAGAAAGAGCAGAACCAAACCACACAAAACACGTATCCTGGATTTTAGGGGGCAGACTTTGGGAAAATGGGGAGATACTTGAAAGAGGCATTGGGGAATGGGACAGGAATCAGGGGTTGAGGAACAGTGGGCAGTATTTAAAATGGGGATTACAAGAACAACAGAATTATGCATTAAGCAGGTTAGCAAGAGGAAAAGGAAGAGGAGACCATTATGGTTTTCCAGAGAGGTAGCAAAGAAGTGAAAGCCAAAAGATTGCATTCAGGCAATACAAAAAGACACAGGCAGAAGGGATAGGAGAAGTACCAGGAGAAGCAAAGGGAGGCAGGGAGGTCAGTAAGGAAGCCAAAGCTCAGACAGAAGAACACATTGCAAAATCAGTGGGTAGAGGGACAAAACCGTTTACAGGTACATAAGTGAAAAAAGAAAAGACAAAGGGAGGATAGTGAGACTGAAGGGGAGGATGGGGGCTGCGTGGAGGATGACAACAGTAAAGCTGACATATTGAACAGGTATTTCTGCTCAGTCTTTACTGAGGAGGAGGAGGGTAATGGGTCTGAAGGGAGTACAAGGGGTGAGAATGGTGCAGAAATGGACACAAGTCCCTTTCACGAGAAAGGGTCTTGAAGGAACTGGAAGTAATAAGAGTTGATAAAGCAATGGGGCCAGATGGGGTGCACCCAGGGTCCTTAAAGAACTAAGAGGTGGTGGCTGAACCTCTGGCTATCCTGTTTAGCCGATCACTGGAAACAGGGGAGGTACCCAAAGACTGGAGGACAGCAGATGTAGTCCCCTTATACAAAAGTGGGAACAAAGAGGAAGCAGGGGAACTACAGACCAGTCAGCCTCACCTCGGTAGTGGGGAAGATCATGGAAGCACTACTGAAGGAGAGATTGGTGGAACATCTGCTTGTCAATGGACTACAGGACCCAAGGCAGCATGGTTTCACCAGGGGGAGGTCATGTCAGACCAACCTCGGTGAATTTTTTGACTGGGTGACCAGGGAGGTGGATCAGGGAGGGCAGTGGACATGGCCTATCTGGACTTCAGCAAGGCCTTTGACACTGTGCCACATAGAAGACTATTACACAAGCTGGGGAATATGGGTGTGGGCAGGACAGTAGTGTGGTGGGTAGGTAACTGGCTGGGTGGCAGGACACAGAGAATGGTGGTAAATGGCTGTCACTCCACAGAGGGAAGAGTGACCAGTGGGGTACCACAGGGATCAGTGCTGGGACCGGTCCTATTCAACATCTTTATCAATGACATTGCGCAGGACCTAGAAGGCAGAATTTCACTGTTAGCTGATGACACAAAGCTCTGTAACAGAGTAGACACACCAGAGGGTGTGAGACAGAATGAGAAGCGACCTGCAGAAACTTGAAGAATGGTCAGAGGTTTGGCAGTTGAAATTCAATGCAAAGAGTGCAAGATAATGCATATGGGGCACAAAACCCTGGCACAATATATCAGTTGGGGGTGAGGATATAGCATGCACCAAGCAGGAAAGGATCTTGGGGTTGTCATCTCTGATGACCTCAAGATGAGGAAACAGTGTGACAAGGCAGCAGGTAAAGCAAATAGGATGCTGGGATGTATAGGCAGGGGCATCACCAGCAGGAAAAGGGAGGTCGTACTTCCACTATACAAGACACTAGTGAGGCCCCACCTGGAGTACAGTGTGCAGTTCTGGAGACCATACCTACGTAAGGACATAGACAGGGTAGAGAAGGTTCAGAGGAGGGCAACAAAGATGGTGCATGGATTGCATCACAAGTCCTATGAAGACAGGTTGAAGGAACTGAACATGTACTCCCTGGAGGAGAGGAGGGAGAGAGGGGATATGATAGAGACATACAAGTATCTTACAGGGAGGAACAGGGTGCAGGAAAACACTATTTTTAAGTGAAAAGATGTTCCAGGACTAGAGGGCATGGGATGAAGTTGGAGGGAGGGCGATTCAGAGGAAACATGAGGAAAGAATTTCTTCACAGAGACGGGTGGTGGACAAGTGGAACACCCTGCCAGAGAAGTGGTGGGGGCTGAAACAATCACAGGATTTAAGAATGCATGGGATAGACATAAAGGAATTCTGGAGGTCAGGGGTAAGGGGCAACGGACTTCTAGGAAAACAAACTGAACTTACAAACTCAAATGGGCAGACTGGGTGGGCCATAGGCCCTTATCTGCCGACACTGTCTATGTATCTATGTATGAGACTGTCAGAGTGATCAGTTCCTAGGTCGCACAAGAATATTTGGTTGCACAACCAGACAGACAAGGAGAGAAAAGAACAGACCCTTACATTGAACATTTTCTGTATAACAAATGGGACAGGGCTTTATTCAACCCTGTCACAGGATGCACAGTACAGTATTTCTTATTTTCCTGTATCAGTTATCTAGAGTGCTTTTGGAATGGGTCTGACAGACAACAGTGTATCATATGTGTTTTTCTAAAATCAAATACCTGAACAGTTCTTCAGTGTCTTCTTCTCCTAGGCCTGTAGTAGGGGCATCAGACCTGCTGTCATAGGCAGTTGCCAGCAATAACGAGTCACCTAGCCTGACTGTCCCACCAAGGTCAGGGTCCTCAAACAACTTCAAACCTAATGAGAAAGACAAAGGCATCATAAGAATGATTCACTCAGCTATTCTGGCTACTAGAATTCTATGGTACTTGCATGCATATTTCCTTAGGGGACTGGAGACGTTTTTTTGTTTGTTTTGACAGTTTGAGCTCAGAAAAACACAAAACCCTGCAGTTTAGGCTCAGAAAAATCAAAACCCAGCCTGGCATAAGCCTACAGACAGTCATTATTTCAAATGCTCAAGTCTTTGCTTGGAGCCTTATCTAGTTCTAATGTAACCACTAACAATTTGATCACAAAGCTACATATAAAATTAGGCACTCCAGTTTATTTTAATGGCTGCCTTTCCCTACCTATTTGAAAGACAACTGCATCTCAAATGCTACTTCTTACATTATGTTACACAATTAAAGAGCAGCTTCATACTTTTTATAGAACCACCCACCCCAAACACAGAATAACCCTTACCTGGCCCCAAGTTAAGTGAAACCTATTTTTTAATTAATTGCTGCCTGTATTTGTAAAAAAAAAAAAAAAAAGAGAATGTAATTGGCTCCGTGGAGCCAACAGCCAAAATATTGCCACTCTCCGGATTATCAGACATGCCCCCATGTTCGCATGTTTTGTGATGTCAGAAAACGAAGAGTGTGGGGGCACGCTCCACAGAGTTCAATGAGGATTTTTTTTATAACAAATCAGGGTCACCGTTCCACTAACAGGGTCATTGTTAGTCCAGCAGTGGCCTTGATTTGTTATAATAGAACCTCTACATTGTAATAAAGTGAATATCAAACCATTCCCATTCAACTCTGTGTAGAATGCCTCCCCCCACTCTTCATTTTCTGATATCACAAACTGTGCAAGCATGTGGGTGTTTCCGGCAATTCAGGAAGTGGCAGTGTTTTGGTTGTCGGCTCCACAGAGCCAAATACGATCTCTTGTTGTTTTTAACAAATATAGGCAGCAATTGATTAAAAAATAGGTTTCACTCAACTCTGGGCCAGGTAAGAGTTATTCAATGTTTAGAGTGGGTGCTACTCAGAAGATCCTCTTTAAACTGGTCTTCAAACTTCAGCTGAGCTAGTAGTAGTAGTAAAACATATATACTTTTAAAATCAGTAAACACACTCATACATTTTCAAACACACAACATCCACCATAGTAATAATTTACAGAATACAGCAATACAAATAATTACAAAAAGTTACAGACATGACTTATTTCAACATTAAGGTAATTATCATACTGCAGCTTTTATTGTAAAAGTTTCAGAATGAACTGCTTCTACATCTTAGTGGTTTGGTATTTTCAGTACTTGGTATCAGAGTTAAGAACATCCAACAGGTACAGTATGCTCTGTCAATACCAGGTATTCTTAAAGACAGGAGCTGTGTCTCATTTTCTTATAATGACCCTCTACTACAGACACCCTCTCTAGTTCAGTTACTACTGCAGGTTCGTGGTTCACATTTATGTGCGACTGTCGATATTTTATGCGTTTTGAAATGGCTTATTCAAATACAGCTGTTTTCCTGCTGCTGATCTTGATTCTCCATTTCTAGGGCAGACTTGGAAATGAGAAGTTTTTTTCTCACTGCAGTATATCCTTTGGAAAAGTTGTTTAGTATCCAAAAAGTAAATAAAGATACTATGAATAATCTTTAAGTTACAAGTACACAGATGGACTAGAAACACCAACAAACAGCTGGATTGTTTTAATAAGTGTTAAGTATGACAATATTTTTGCTAAACCATTTTATTTAAAGTATGTATGCCATATTTAACAGAAATTAATTTTAGTATTTCTTTATAAAGTTAACGTTGCAGAGATTAAGCAAAGTGTGTAAAAGTGCTAAACGTACAAATTCTATCATTTTCTTCTTTCTCTGGGTGAAAGGTTACATTTTCTGAATCTTCCATGGAAAGGTGGAAATTACAGGTCCCTACGGTATACAGAAAATCTGTAGTGTAATGTTGAAGCAATAATAGCAAATCTGGTGGAATGTGTATTTTGATAATGTCAATGCAGCAAGTACCTTCATTAATGTTAAAGGTACTAGCTCATTACAATTGTTCTAGGAAGGGGAACCAATTGCTCTTATAAACCCTCTGGCTATCAAAATTGCTTAGAAAGGCTGGAAAATGTTTTAAAAATGTGCTGGATGGTGTAGTGAATGCCTGTCCCTCACAGCCTCTAGATTTTTTTTTTTTTTTTTAAATCAGCAAGCTTTGCTGTCCTAAACATCCTATCAATAACTTACTCTGACTGGTTAGAGCACATTCTGGGATTTACAGTGGTAAATACAGGACATAAGCAGAATATTGCCCTCTGTCCCTAAAATCAGGTTCACTTAAATGTAAACGAGACTGCTTATTGCCAGTCAACACACAGACTTTTCTAGCCTGAAAGGGCTGGAAAAGAATAGTTTGGCTAAGATGTAAAAATTGTCAGTGTATACACAGTCTCACTCAACCTTAATTTTGACTCAGAAATTACTCAGTACACCATAGTCATCTACTGTGGTTTATCTATCAAGGTTGTGGAGAGGAAAGCAGAGGTAATAATGCAACTATGGAAGCAACTGCAAGTTGCACATCGAATAAATTAAGTCAGGTTCTTTATTAGTGCATAAACCCCAAAGCTATAATGTACATAAAGTTAAATCAAACAATTAACAATCATTGTGCAACCCACCCTTCCCCCGGCAGTCTGGCCACCAACCTGTTCTGCTGCCCTGTATGGGGGTGGGTATGGCCCAGGGTACTCCCATGTCTATGTTACTGATGAATGCTGGGTGCCCACTGCACTCAGACAATTATGGGTTGCTCACCTTCCTACACAAGATGTTGGATGCGAGTACCCTTTGATGTAGAACAAAAAACATAGAAACATAGAATTTGACGGCAGATAAAGACTGCTTGGCCCACCTAGTCTGCCCATTTTCTTTACGACTACATATACCGCAGCCCCTAGTCGATCTGCGGCTTACCCATTTTTCCCTGTCCCTAGGGTTTTCTTATGCCTATCCCATGCATTCTTAAATTCTCCCACCATTTTTGCTCCCATGAACTCCACAAGTAGGCCATTCCATACACCCACCACCCTTTCTGTGAAGAAATGGTTCCTGACATTACCCCGGAGTCTACCCCCCTCTAGCCTCATATCATGACCTCTTGTTCTAGAACATCATCTTTTCTGAAAGATATCACCCTCCATCTCTACTTCAAGCACTCTTTACAGAAGGCGCTCTCCCGCATAGTTAATCTGTACAAAGCACAAGTCACTGGCCCAAGGGCCACAGTTTAATGGCTAAAACACAGTGCATTACTGTAGTTCCAAAACCTTAGAGAGCAACACGTTCTTTTTATATCCCTATGGTCTATCACCTGCATAACAGCCACTTGCTGTAGTGGACAGCATTCCTTCCCAGCTCCCAGCAGTTCACGCCAAGTACAAACACCTCAGACACTCTATCATATCTCATCATTGGGTAACAACATGTATGGCTGGCCTAGTCACACTTCTTGGGCAACACCAGGGATGATCCTATCCACATACTGAGCTACAATTCTGAACTTTCAGCCTAGTCTAGGGCTGCTACTTCTCCATGCTACATTACTTCCATATAACATTTCCAGGTTTAGGACAGAACCATCTGTCTTAAAGGGCCCACTGGGCTGGCATTTCATCAAATCTGGTGCCCGGCCACATTGAAATTCCAGATGCGTGGCTGGGCACAGCCTCACACACTAAACCTTTTCACGCTGCAGGCGCCCCATGACTCACCTCTGGGGAGGGCATTTTGGCAAACAGACTGCGAGTGCCACTCTCACTTTTCAGGATTCCCCTCCCAACTCCTTTTATAAAGATGCACTCTCCTACCTTACTGCTGCTACTGTACTTCACAGCAGTATTTGCTTCACCAACTTCCAGCTACACCATGAGTGGACCTGGCACACGGAGTGCCAGTCTCTGTCTAGATGCTTAAGGTGAACGACCTCCTACCCCAACTAGTGGGTGGAGTTTTTCAGACTTCTCTCCCAGAAAATTAATTTACATCCCCAGTAATGGTAGGGCTGGGCAGATGTATTTGTCCAACACACCAGCACAAGGGGAGCAGTGTTAATCACCTTTCACCCAAAGACCAGCAGGGTGCCTGCATTGCTGCTCCTCCCAGGATATAAATACCTCCCCTCCCCGTAAAAAGACCCCAAACAACCTGCTACCCTGCTCTGCAGGGGGCAATTCCCTACCTGTGAACTGCCCCAAGGTCAGGAGGCTGCACTGCCACTTGCCAAAGGCATGCTCACACACATCCAGCCACACAGACTTTCACATGTAGAGGCTACCATCCTAATTCTAGGTTCCTTGGGGCACTACCCACCCCTCCCAGCCATTCCAAGCCTTTGTTATAGACCACCCACGGTGCCATCAATACATAACCAGACTGTGTTTACCTTTCCTCAGTCGGCAGGTTATCCCAGTCTGACCTTCCTTTGAGGGCTGGACCCAGCCCAGCTGGCAAGCACCTTGGTTTTTCTGAGGAGACCCCTCTCACTGTATCAACCCCACCTTGTGGGGTCACTTCCTGCTTATGTCCACCATGAACATCCCCTGCCTGGGGGCCCTCTCCCAGTGCTAATGGTCCCCTCACTCCAGAAAAGAAAGCAAGAGCGAGAGAGAGAGAGAGAGAGAGAGTCAAATGCTCTTTACCAAGGACACTTTCTGAAAACTTTATATAAACTTAATTACAAGAAAGCTGGGCTTAGCTGTGACACATATATCAGAGAGCATCACACAGGTTGCAAATCTCTCTACACAGAGCACTGCTCTCCGAAAGATATAACCGTGTCACAGTCTCATGAGTTTACTGCTTTCACTGAGTGTGACCTTGGGGCATTTGTCAGTAGCACTGTCTGCCTGCATGCTAGTTGCTGCCTTAAATCTAACGGGCTTCTTTTCACACTGCCACATTTATTACAATGGTACTATATGCGCTCTTGAGGTCTCTTGTTACCATGGAAACCTCTCGACTGAACAGCCTTGTTGTGAATGGTTGCTCATATACAGTCCTCCATGTAACATACAATGTACTGTATATGCAACTACTCATCCTACTGATGCTGTCCAAAAGCAGTAAGGAACCAAATGTTGTGATTTAATAAAATTAACCATTTGTCAATGCCAGCTGTGGTATAGTAACACTGTTCCTTTTTTCTGCATTAAAAAGTGAAGCACTGGCCTTTTTCTCACCGGTTGGTGAGACAGTATATTTGCTGTACCTAGTAAGATTTTCACTTGTATTTATGTACTTTGCACTATTCTGTTTTGCTCTTGTACCCTCTTGTGTCTTCCCCTCCAACTGGACAAACCTGGAAATGAGCTCTGGCTCAACATGCCTTTTCTGGTCACCAATTTTCAAATAAATAAATAAAAATATGCTATAGAATAGGCTTTAACCATTGATTACAGGAGATTTAATACATTTTACAATATAAACTATAATGGCTAGTATCTGCAATAGACCCATCACTCACGGGCACATACTCTGATCAAAAGGAATCACCATGCACCTTCTGTCACACACTGCAGATGGCATCAACTGGAGCTGAAGCTCAGCATAACAATGTCTGTACACCTCATCTGATAACTGAGCCAAGCAAGATTCCTAAGCACGGTCAGTTTTCAAGAGAGTTGGGAACAGCCTTCTTGAAAAATAAGTGCTGAACAGACTTGAGTATTTGGTTCCAAGGGGCCCTAAATATCTATCCTGTAGAAGAGGTGGGATTTGTACCACAGAATGAATGAACTAAATCAGGTTATGAATTTACTGCAAATGTGTAGCTGAACCAAAGGATACCTCCTAGGGACAGATACCTTATGTTTCTTTTGTTTGTGAGTGAGATTCCCTTGTGTGGTTTTTATCAAACCGAAATAAAAGACCATATAGCAGATGAAAAATGAGGACAGTTCACAACTCCAGAATTACCTCGTCTCTTTCTAATATCTGCCCATTAGAACATATAATGCAGTACTTTTCAAAATATAAAATCATATACACTAACACATGATTTGCTGCTATGAAGGCAATCAATTTGGAAGCTCATGCGTTGGCATGACACTGATTTCTGTCCTTAAACCATGTAGGGATCCAACAGCTCTCACTGACAACTTTTTCTCTCTTTCTCAGGCTACCAAGAACATCCCAACAGGAGAAAACACAAGAGGACTACGGCATCACCACAATGGTAACTTTGCTCCATCTGCCAGGACCTGGCACTAATCTCTCTCCATACTTACTGTCTTTTACAGGGGGGTTTGTTCTTGGTGCTGATGTCCGAGGAGCTTTTCAATGGGTAAAACAATCCCTCATCAGGATCCACCTCTTCTTCAAACAGAGTTAACTTGGGCTTCACATCCTTGGCTGGAGGTACAGGTTTCTTTGGCTTTTTGGATCTACATTTTTACAGAAACAAGAGATCTTAAGTGCTGTAACACAGTAACATAAGGTAGGAAAAGAAACTTCATCCTTCATGTTCATGCCTCCCTCCCACCCCTTCTTCATAAACAGGTACAACTACACTGTGCAAACATGCAAAAACTTAAAGGGGTTTAACCACTACATTACTCTGGGTATCCAGGGATTCCCTTGGTTTTTTAGGCTTGCCAAGAAGGCCTATACTCTCTTCATGTCCACCATTTCCACTGTTATGCTGCTCCATATGTTCACCACCCGCTGGGAGAAGTACTATCTAACGTAACTCCTGAATGTGCCCCCTCGGAACTTTAGGGTGTGTCCCCATGTCCTGCTGGAGGACACAAGATCAAAAGTCTCTGTCTGATCTTGTTGATACCCCCTGAATATACAGAAATGGAGATCATGTGCCATCCTAGTCTACTCTTCTCCAATGTGTACATGTTATAGGCTACTAGCCTCTCCTCATACAGTAGTTTTTGTCTTTCATACCCCCAATTATTTGGTATCCTTGGACTGCACCCTCTTCCACTATCCTTTTTGTACTGACAAGTCCAAAACTGCATATAGTATTCCAGATGAGGTCAGACCATGACCTTGTAAACAGGCAGTATAACTTCCTCTGACGTACAGGTAAATTCCTTTTGATGCACCCCAGCCTTCTGCTGGCTCTCTTGTCTTGCTTAATCACCGATATCTATTATGATCCCAGGTCCTTTTCTTTTTCTCCTCCACTGCAGCAAGAAGGGTGGGTTGTGGTGTCTGGGGCATGCTTGACCCCTAGTGGAGCGGCACTGGACCGCACATGGAGGGTGGGGAGAACTGCAGCAGACGCCCAGGGTACTATGCATGAACTGTGCGCGGCACCGCTGTTGGCATCACTGCATGACACTTCTTCTTTCTCGAGGATGGGAAAATGGGGAGAAGATGAGGAAAAAAAAAAGAAGAGTCCCACAGAGTGTACCAGTCCACCCTCTGCTTTTGCTCCCCAAGTGTAGCACCTTATATTTACCAATCAACCAGCTTATTCAGGTCCACCTGAGATTTGTCCCCATGGAGTGTACCACCCTGCTGTCAAGATGTAGGACTGTGTAAAAAAAAACAAAAACAAATGGCAACTATGCAGAACGGGACACGGTGGTCCTTACAGGAACTGCTATATTCCATGGGCCCCGGCTCCTGCAGAGCAGGGGATCTATTGTGGGACCACCTGTGGTTTTCAATTGGAACCCCACTATCTGGGCCAGGTCCATCCCCGACTGGCCTCTCACCCTGTGCAGACCTACGTGCCTGTGCATCGGGCATCACAGGGTATTTTGGTCCTGCATACTGTTCAGGAGATGGGAGCATGGTGCATACTTGCGGTGCCCAGTACTTGTCTGTTTAGGCAAGTACTGTGTTTGATAGCATATACAGCCCATTGTGTGGCCATCTTTGTGCTTCTCACCCCCCCTCCCCAAGTAATGTTTTGAGGTTTGTGTAGAAACTGTTTAAAATTCATAAGCCATATCTAGTGTACATACAGTAAATTTAGTGGATCACCTTTTTAGTTACAAAGTTTAACACTGAGTATTACAATTCTTTCCAAACGGATTTGAAATACAACTGAAATATTTTGACAAAAATAAACTTATAAGCATAATGTTATATCAAGACACTTGACAGCAGTTTTATTTTTTAATACTCCATCCATGCTCATGGCACTCCTTTGGGCTTGTTGCTGTCCAGCTCAAGATCTCCAGACTTTACAGGTCTTTTGTTGTCTCCCGGTGTCTGGAGTATAACTTCCAGCCCCCCCCAACACCATCAGGGGAGGAAGTGCTTACTAACTTGAGATGTTGGCTACAGGGATCAAGGCAGTGCACTGAGGGGCTTAGTGGCATGGGCAGATATGAGGAACGTTATCCAGTGTGCCTGGCTGGGCAGTGCTTTTGCCGTTCTGATCCCTCAACCTCCACCCACCCACTACAGTGCGCATGCATTGGTGTCCAGTGGGGAAAGGAGTACCAGCCCTCAAGTAGTCACCCATGTTGTCTACAGCATCATTGCACAACCAGCAGAAACCGATCCCACTGATGCACTGTCCCCCAGAAGAGGGTCTGTACCCTCCCTGCTGGCTTCCACTCCTGTTGTCCCTGTCTTGGGAAACAAACCTTGGTCACCCTCATTCCGAGTGGATGCCCCATCACTTGGTGCCGTGGAGCTGGTAACAGCAACATTCAAATGAGTACATATATTTCATAATGTGCGGTCAAATTCTGTCCAAGAACCCCAAGGAAAATCATACATTGTACTGCCTTAATGAATAGTTTAGTACTGTATCCCTGCCAAATATACAAACCAGGTTATGCAGCTGTTGACTAAGATCATGTAATCAGCGCCACAGTTTTGTTGACTGGGGAAAAAGGACTAGACAACTGATTTCCATTACTGTTTAAGGTAACTGTCTACTGTATTATGTCCTATGTATATGTGAAATTAATACCATAACTTACTTTTATTAGCACTTTCTGTCAAAAACTATGCAGCTTCTGTGATTGTCTTTGAAAACAGCATAGGCATAAAGGAGCTCTAGAGAAATACATGCAAACTATACCATGACTATACCATAGCTGTCTTAGGTTATACAAGAGTGTAATTAAATAAGATGTTATAGCACACCACCAGTATTTCAAAGCCCTTTAGAGAACAACAGAAGACAGCCAACAAGGTAAGTAAGAGATGCTGAACAGCTTTCTAAGGGAAGACTGAGTTCATTAAAAAAAAAAGCAGCTACGGGAGCAGCAGCCCGACTGCCATAGGGTAAGGTATTGGATAACCTAGGGGCTACCTGTGAGGAGGTTCTGGAACCTAGCCTTTAGTTTAGAGGGGAATAGTCAGCACTAACAGCCCCACACCCATGTGTGGGCTGCTCCCAATTTGCACTTTGTGTGTGCAAATTTTTTTTCAAGTACTGTTTCATGCAGTATAGTAGATTATATCAGACTGACTTTGTTGACTTGCAAGCTGACCTCTTCTGCAACTATAAATCCCAGAATCCAATGCAGGTGACATCAGAGGAGGACTGCAGCAGTGGGAGATCCAATACCCTACATTGTATGTTAGAGTTTATATAAGCTCCAGGCTTTTGTTTGCTGGTTCTGCTGTCCTCCCTGGGCTAAGTACAGTCATAAGGGACTATACATAGACCTGGGAGAACACCAGGATCGGCAAACATCTGACTGGAGATTGTAAATGCTTTAACATGCACTTGCAAGTCAACAGAACTAGTCTGGTGACTTCTAAGAGGACACAAGTTGAAGACAGAAGGGGGACGGCTCAGGGGCAATGTGAGGAAGTATTTTTTCACAGAGAGGGTGGTGGACGCATGGAACGGCCTTCCTGAGGAGGTTGTGGGGTCAAAAATGGTGGGGGAATTCAAGAATGCATGGGACAGACATAAGGCAATTCTTGTGGGAGGTAAGAAGAAATAGGCTGTTGGTTAACTAGGATCTGCAGCTTATCCAGTGGATAGGGAAATGGGCAGACTAGGTGGGCCAAGCGGTCCTCATCTACCGTCAAAGTCTATGTTTCTATGGTGCAATCTACGACACTGCAGTAAACAGTAAGTAAAAAAAAAAAAAAAAACATTCTTTGTGCACACAAAGTGCAAATTGGGACCAGCCCCACACACGGGTGTGAGGATCTTAGTACTGACTGTTCCCCTTTAAACTACAGACCCACCAGCATGTCAAGATCAGCTCAACAAAGGAAGCAAGAAGAAATTACTGAAACTCGGCAAGACAGCTAAGCCTGTGCCCGTAGGTTACTTCAATGAAAGGGAGCTAATGGAGAGGTTTTTGAAAATATAACTCTAGCTTCACTGACTGCAACTTCTGAGGGTAACTACCTGGGAGACCAACATAAGGGGCAAAAATAGTCCACTCTGGAGATGACCGCAGTGAGCATCAGCAATGCAACGTTTGCCTGAGTGACAGTTGGCCAGTCTACCAATATTGTTTTAGATGCTGTAGGTGTTTTTCACAAGTGAGTTTAGGTGACCATCAAAACAAAAAGTACAGTTATGTAAGAACTTACCATAACAGTAGATCTTCGAGAGGAGCTCTTGCAGCAGGTAATACCATTAGGACTAAGGCCGCCAGGCGTTAGGACCCCACAGAAAAAAATCTTCTAGTTAGCAGTCTGTGGCGGGGGGATCACCCCTGACGTCGGCTCCGCTCCGACGTCAGACATGCTATGAAGGGTGCGGTCCCCCGGAGCCACCTCAGTTCTCCTGCCAGAGACCCGGCTGAAAAACAGATGGAGAACTGAGGAGTATCTCCCATCCCCAAAGAGAAGATGTAATGTTTTTCCCTGGGAGCAGGTGGGTGGGAAAGCCACCTGTTGCAAGAGCTCCTCTTGAAGATCTACTGTTACGGTAAGTTCTTACATAATTATACTATCTCACTCGAGGGGGAGCTCTTGCAGCAGGTAATACCATTAGGACTGAGTCCCAAGCAATGCCCAGGAAGAGACCCAGATCAAAAAGGGTGGAGGACAACAAAAAGGCTGTTGGAAATTATGTGAGAAGTCCCTGAAGGACTGCTAGGCCGAAACCTGCTCTCGTTCTGGAAGCAATGTCCAGACTGTAGTGCCTCAAGAAAGTGTGCCCTGAACTCCAAGTAGTAACCACACAGAGATCCACTGATAAAACATTCTGAAGGCAAGTGAAGGATGTTGCCATACCTCTGGTGAAGTGACCCCTAACCGGTCCCGGTAGGAGTTTGTTGTGGTGCTGGTAACAGAAAGTGATGCACTGCACTAGCCACTTAGTAAGAGTTTGTTCTGTGACTGGTGCCCCAAGTTTTCTGTGGGCAAGAGACAAATAACTGGTCTGTCTTCCTGATGGATGTAGTCCAAGCCAGGTAGTGATGCAAGATTCTATGTACATCCAGAGTATGCAACAAAGCCTCCCCTTTGTTAGAGTACTCTGGGTAGTAAACTGGTAGTTGAATGTCCTGGTTCAATGTGAACTCAGACACTACCTTCGGTAGGAACATAGGATGTGTATGCAGGGCTACCCTGTCCCTGTGAAAAATAAGATAAGGTTTACACATTAGAGCCTGCAGCTCGAACATCCTTAGAGCTGAGGTAATGGCAACTAAAAATATTGCCTTCCATGAAAGAAGGCAGAGCTTGCAACTTGTGGCTGGCTCAAAGGGTGGCAAAGTGAGCTTTTCTAAAACAAAGAGGAGATCCCAGGATGGCACTGGGTCTCTCCTGGGGAGTTTAATATGCAAGATACCTCTTAAAAACATTCCGAAGATGCCCAGTTGTGCAGGAGTCTTCCCATGTAATGGTGCATGGTAAGCTGACAGCACAGAGATGCATCTTAATGGACAAGTAACTGAGACCCAAGTCCGACAGGAGGAGAAGATACTCCAACACGGATTCCACCAGACAAGCCAGGGGATCCAAAGAATGGGGAATCGCCCACAAGCAGAAGTGCTTCCATTTCATGGCATATGTTGCCCTGGTAGAGGGTTTTCTTGCTGCCATGAGCACCTCTGCCACTCTGAGGGATACTCCAAATCTGTCCCTGGCTAAGTCTGCAGGAGCCAAACATGCAGATGCAGGGACTGGAGGGCTAGATGGACCAATGTCCCTTGTTCCTGGGGGAGCAAGTGAGTGGAGAGGGGCAACGGAACTTGCGGTTCCGATGCCAGCTGTTGTACTAGGGGAAACCAAATCTGTCAAGGCCAGAATGGTGCTACCAGTATCATTCTGGCTCTTCTGCTTGCAGCTTAAGCAGGACCCTCTGAAGAAGAGGGAAAGCATACAGGAACCTCCCTGTCCAAGAGAGGGACAATGCGTATCACCAGAAAACACTAGGCCCTGTATCTAGCAAGCAGAAATTGGGCAGTTTGGCATTGTGTGGGATGCAAAAAGGTCCAGTTCTGGCTGACCCGACCATTCGAAGAGGTAGTCTATGACTTCTTGCTGTAGTTCCCACTCATGGTTCTGAGACCGAGAGCGACTTAGGCTGTCTGCGAGGACGTTGTGAATGCCTGGAACATGCACTGCCATAATGTCCAGTTTGTGATCCACTGCCCAAGACCAAAGTCTCACTTCCTCTCTGCATGGGGGATACGAATGTGTACCCCCTTGCTTGCTGAGATGAAAGACTACTGGGGTATTGTCCGACTGGACCAGCAGAGGTCCAGAATAGAGCACCCGTTAGAAGGCTTGAAGGGCCTACAGAACGGCTCTCATCTCCAAAATGTTTACGTGAAGAGCTTGTTCCATTGAGTTCCAGGAACCCCTTGTCTAATGAGAAGCAAGATGTGCTCCCCATCCCAGTCCCGATGCATCGGTAGTCAGAGTCTGCTGTGGACTGGGTCACTGAAAGGGAACCCCTATGCTTAAACGGGCTGGGGTGAGCCACCAGGTCATGGACTATCGGACTGCACTGGAGATCAAAATGGGCTCTTCTAGCTTGTCCGTACCTTGATCCCACTGAATCCTGAGGTGCCACTGTAGGATCCTCATGTTCAGACGTGAGCGTGGAACCATGACAATGGCTGCTGCCATGTGACCTAGCAGTTGTATGACCATTCTTGCTGGAACCGAGTCAGAGTCCTGTACCCTTCAAGCAACCTCTCTTAGCCTTACTGCCCTGTCTGTGGACAGAAAAGCTTTTCCCTGGAGTGTAACCAGGACTGCGCCTATGTACTGCAGCCTTTGAGCTGGCTACAGTTGTGACTTGGGCAGGTTTAGGGTAATGCTCAGAGTCTGGAATAGGCTGAATGTCGCCTCCAAGGTTCTGATCAATTGGTCTTCTGTTGGGGCAGTAAGAAGCCAATCATCCAGGTAGAGGTATACAAAGTGACCCCTTCTCCTGAGGGCCACTGCTACCACTGCTAGGCACTTGGTAAAAACCCTTGGTGCCGAGGAAAGGCCGAATGGCAGTACCCTGAACTGGTAGAGTCCTCCTTGGAAGGTGAAGTGTAGGTCCTTTCTGTGGGATGGCAAAATCCTGATGTACATGTAGGCATCCTGCATGTTTAGAGAGCAAAGTCAGACTCTCTGGTGGAGCACTGGTAATAGGCTCACCAGGGTCACCATTCTGAACTGTCTGTATTCAATAAAGGTGTTCAGGGGACTCAGATCCAGAATGGAACGGACGTCTCCTATCTTTTTGGGGACAAGGAAGAAATGAGAATAGAATCCCTTGCCCCATTGAGCAAAAGGAACCTCCTGTATTGCTCTTTTGTCCAGCAAAGCCTGTATGTCTGCCCTCAGAAGAACTGCATGAGAGGGTGAGCAGTGGGAGGGGACTGGTGAGTTGCCTGGTGGAAACTGGGTGAACTCCAGAGAGTATCCCCGTTCTACTATCTGGAGAACCCATTGGTCCGATGTTATACTAGACCATCCAGATAGGTAGAGGGATAATCTCCCTCCTACTGCCTCCCCCTGTACTATCTGTGGTGGGGTGGTAGCGAGTCATGCCGTGTTGGAGGGTGTAAAGCAGGGGAGGTCTGGGCGCCTTGGGGTTTTTGGGGCCCTGGGCGCCTGAAGGAACAGGGTGGCCTTTTCTTTTAAAGCCCCTCCTCCCGTTTTGTGTCTGGTGTCTTCCTTGCTGTCCCTGATTTTTCTGAAAGGGATGGTGACCTGTGGATTGTGGCTACAACCTGTACTGTACATCCTGTGGACTTCTGATACTGTTTTGCCTGAGTCTTGAAGTCCAGTAATCAGTTTCTCAGTGTCCTGACCAAACAGGACTGGTCCTTGAAAAACAGCATCCAGGATAGCATCCTGAAGATCCTGTCAGAAGCCAGAAACTCTGAGCCAAACATGCCTCTGCATGCAAATGCTGGTGGCCACTGCTCTTGCTGCAGTATCCACGGAGTCTTAAGAACTCCTGAGGACGTGTTTGTCTACATCCAAGCCAAACTGAATGACAGCAAGGAGTTATACCTTACCCTCTGAATCTGGGTGTGCCTTGGCCAGGTCCATTGCCTTTGCCCACAGGGATTTTTGTTACATGACCATGTGGGCCAGGAAATTCAGTGACCTAATGGTGCAAGTTGCTGAGGAGTACACCTTGCGTCCCATCTGGTCCAACATTTTGGATTCTGAGTCCAGTGGCTGGGCATTCATGTGGTGTGGTTGTTTTGCCCTGCCATGGGCAGCTGTCAGGACCACTGAGTCTGCCTTTGGGTGTTCTCCTAGAAAAGGCTCCCCTTTTGGTATTTTATAAAGTCTATCTGCCTTACGAGGTACAGCAGTCGTAGTGGTTGGATGCCTCCATGTGGACCTGGTCACATCTTGAAAAGGTTCCACCAAAGGGGGGATGACCAATGGCTTTGGGTCTGTGGCTCCCAAACATTTAGCCAGTTTGTACCTTTCTGGGTCCAATTCTTCAGTGTCCCATTGGTATAGCACTTGAATATGGTGCATAATGTCCAAAAAGGATGGTTCATCCGGGGGTGACCTTGGCGAGTCCCTCGGATTTGGAGAAGGAATGGGAAGCTCATCTTCTGAGGAATAGTCCGAAGATGAATCCCCTGCATCGTCCCCTGAAGATGGTGGTGGGCATCCACTGGAGGATGGGATGGATAAAGGGTGTCTTTTGTGGCAGCCCAACCCAGGTGTCCACCTGTCTGCTTTGTCTGGTGGCGGGAATGCCTTTGGCGGTAAAGGCCGCTCAGGAGTGAGGTCTCTAGGTGAAGGATGTGCTGGGGATGGATTTCTAGGTCTGGGAAGAAGATCCCCTTTGATGGTATTCTACCATGCATTGAATAGTGCTTCCACCTCAGCTAGCGGAACAACTGGTGGTGGGGGCATCTGGTTCGGAGCGCTGGAGGGACCAGGCATCTGATTGTTCTGAGGTGGTGACGAATGGTCCTTGGGCACCTTTTCAATGGATACGTCGGGCATCAGATCCTCAGTGTCAGGTGGCCTGACATCCAGTTTTTTTGATGGAGGCTGCTGGGTGTCCGGTATCCCCGTGTCTGGGGAATCGGTTGCCGTGGCTAACCCTTCGGGGCTGACAGATGGTCCTTGGGGGCCAGCTGTCTCTAGGAAGAAGACTCCCTACCTTTCGTATGTTTAGAGGCAGTCAACTTCTTGTGGGTGTCCCCAGAAGCTGTTTTGGTAGCTGCGGGGGCAGATCCCAACCTCCGGCCAGAGGTGGAAGTAGTAGACGCCTGGTTAGGCGACTACGGGTGGTACTCCGATCAGGCCCTCTCTTTCTCCTGGTGGTGGTGTTTCCCTCTTGATCTCTTCTCCTTGGGAGGAGACTCCCTGGTTGAAGAGGATGAACATGGGGCCTTCTGCATGGTGGCTACTTGCTGCTTGAAAAGTTAGGCCTTCAAGGTATTGGCACGGCGAATCCTGGTCTTGTTGCTGAATTTAAAGCAGTGTGAGCAATTGTCTGGCTGGTAGTCTAGGCATAGGCAAATCGGGGCCCCTTTTTATACCACGTCTGACATCGGCGGAGTTGATGTCGGGGGGCTGTCCCCCACCACAGTCTGTTAGCTAGAAGATTTTTTCCACGGGGTCCTAACGCCTTGCGGCCTTAGTCCTAATGGTATTACCTGCAGCAAGAGCTCCGCTCAAAGTGAGATCTTTTGTTATTGACTGCACAAAAATGATCTAATTTGGAAGTCCCATTTTAGAGCATACCATCACAATGCCAGCGTGCCCCCGACCCCCATGATAAGATCAAAGAAACTTAAGTCAGTTCTGGCCATCAGCTGATCTGTAACTGCATTTGCCTAACTGAGCCAGAGATGGTGTATGTGCTGCATCCACTACACACAAAAGTAATAATAATAATCAAGTCCTTGGAAAATTATTATCATGGGACCACGCTGATAAAGGACAAACATCCTGGATTCTAAGAAAAGTGAGTATAACTTAATATTCATACAATATGGCAAGGTCTGACTGCCTCAACAGAACTAGTTACATTCATTCATGTGTTACATTTGCAACAGTGATTAACATAATTAGCTTGATAATCAATCGAATGCAAATCTTGAAAGTAATGCTTACCTAGCCAATAACTATTCAGCTGAAGCCAAAGCTGCAACTTCACACTAGGAAACACAGTGCAGTTGTTGTGCAACACATGCCTATTAACATTGATCTTTTCAATGACAATACTAGAAAGAAACAGTCAATGGATTCTGTGCCTATATTATCATAATTCATTATTTTTTTCTAGAAATAAGTTCAATATTGTGCAGTTGTCATCTGTTTGACACTATACTGTGAAGAGGCCAAGAACCAGAAACAGAACAAGATCATTCCTTGTTTGCCAGAAGCAGGACATTTGTCAAAACAGTTCATTTAATAAGTTACACAAAAGCAGTCCTGAACAAGTAGAACATGTAAGGGACTATAGTTTCTTCTTTTCATTTTTTTTATTTATGTTTTTGTCAGCATCTTTACATGTAATGAAAACAAGACAGTGACATGATGGGATGAGAAGTGTAGTAAAAGGGGTATGAACATTTATTAGCCTAAAGACCTACAACCCAACAAACCTGGGCGTTACAATCAGCGCATTACACAACAACAAATTCAGAATATCAAAGACATGTCAACAGAAAAAAACAGAAAGGGACCGTTGTAATTCTAGGGTTTGGTGCTGGGCACCTGCATTTCACTGCGTTGCCTAGCATCCTGCTTCCTACTGTCGCTTCATGTCTCTTAGGTTAAGCAAACATAGTGACGATCATAAACTGCTCAGGGTAGAAGCCACAGGAGGAGTGAAGTGTTCATTTGGAAAATATTATCAATCAGTTAATAATGTATTGTATTTTGATGAGAGTGATTTGAAAACTCACAGTAATACTTGAAAAGAAATACAAGTTAAGTGAAATGACTCCTTCATACTACAGTATGTACTGAAACCAAGCCATAACAGATGAAAAATGAGCCCCCGAAATTAAAACAGTGTCTGAAGGGGGGACATGATGGCCACCAGGGTAGGAGCTGGTTGTTTGAGTTCCATTCCTACGTGTGGGACTTTCAGGTTTGTGCAACCATCTCCACCTGTGAGGTGTGCTGACTAAGCCCGGAAATGGTAAAGTTTGTTATGGCACAGGGTGAGTGGCACATGGTTGGAAATGGGCTTGGAAAGTGGTGTGGTGTCTCCATTTATGAGAATCCTTATGACAGAGCACTGCCAGGATGTTTCCCTACAGGAAATGAATACAACTCCCACTTTCTATGACAGGGAACACAATAACACAATCCCCTCCCCACTTATCACTGTAAACATGCAAATAACAGCAAGGCAATAATTGCAAAATATATCAGCAGTTGCAAAAAAAATAACCAATGGGTATATTTTGGGGTTGGAGAGCAAGATAGGGGACAAGGGAAGCAAAGATGAAATAAACAAAGAAAACAGTTTGCATTGTCCGTCACTGTAAGGCATGTCTCAGCCCGTCTCCCCCCAGTGGTGCACCAGTTAGCCCCGTAGTCCCTCTAGGAGCTCTCAATTACAACTTGGATGTGCACACAGATGCAGAGTTGCAGGCCTTGATGCTTGGACCACGGTGTGGTACAGTATAAATTCAGTTGTTGGCTGCAGCTGCCGACTGGCAAATTATACAACAGGAGGGGCAGGAAAACAGTGGCTCCTGGCTGTAAGCTATAGCTGTGGGCTTGATTCTAAGGTCATGCAGGAATGCCCCAAAAGTATTTAGCTAGCTAGGTAAGCAACAGGAATTATAAGTTCCATGGGTAAAACCCAGTAATCACGATCTTTAGATGACAGGCTGGTGCTGTTTCCATGGAGACGTCTCCCCTGCTCAGGCAGATGATGGCTGGATGGTCTTTTCTGTAGGATAGATACAGGGGTGGCAGACCCAATGCATTCCTTGTGGCAAAGGGTGTGGGCTGAGATGACTTGGATGATGAGAGCTCTGTTCTGTAAGGTGTGGCGGACCAACATACTTCTGGTGGCAAGAGATGCGGGCTGTGATGTTCTGGTTGATGAAGATCCTATTCACCCCACAATGGGACTTGCCTTCACCCATCCCTACAGGCAGGCAGTCACTCAGGACTGCAGCCGGTTTGATTCCCTGTCAGGATGAAATCCTAACAGCAGTAGAAGGCAGTGACTCACCACCTTCACAGATGTAGAGCAGCTTTCAAGGCAACCCCTGCTCTAATTCAGTGCTAGAACCCAGGCTTGGCACGCTAGCTGCATCAATCCCCTTTTCCAGGGGTCTCAAGTCTGTTTTGGACAAACATTTCAGTCAGATAGGAATAGCAAGTGAGAGCTATTCACAAATGCTGTCCTCTCTCCAGAAGTGTTGTTTCAGGCAAATATGCTCTGTTTGCATGTCTTTTCCTTGTGCAGAAATCCAGGGATCAAATATCAGTGGCTAGCATCTCATGCATTATTCATGTTGCTAGACCCATGGCTCTCAGTGGTTTTTAGTTCTAGGGGAAAGGCATGCATGCAGGTTCTGAGCCAGACTGCAATTCAGAGCTGTTTTGCACAGCTCAGCTCCAAACAGATGTCAGTTTCACAGAGACAGGATGTACTAATTTAGTTGGTCTGCAGAGCTGAACTAGTCTCAAAACTGATGTCAGTTTCACAGGGAAATGAAGTATTAACTTAGTTGTTTTGCACTTTGTGCAGCTTTGAGAGCTGCGATCGAAACTGAGCAACCTCCTTACTGTAGGCTCCTCGACCAGTCTAAGGGCCGGTTGAGCAAAGAGAGGTGGCAGCACACTGGCCGCTGTGAGAAGGGCACTGAACAAGCCCACAAAACTAATGACAGTGTCCAGTTCAGCCCTGGCTCTCATAGCTGTATTCTGGACTGGAACTGGGGTGAAGAAGCAGTGCAGGGAAAGGTGGCAGCAGTGTTCCGGAGAGAACCAAAGATAAGCCCCCTTTTAGGAGGGGGTTACATTTAAAAATGCAAAAAAGCAAAACATCACCTCAAAAAAAGAAAACTACAGTACATGGGAAAAGAAAGCAGATAAGAGGAAAGAAATTATACATTATAATCCTCTGATGAAGACTCATCAAAACCTGATACCTTAGACTGTTTTGTGATCTGCATCAACTCTGGTCTGGGAGTACAGTGTGCAGCTATGGCTTTGGCATTTCAGTCTCCCTCTAGCCTGACGGATGCGGAATAATGAGCTGTTTGGCCACAGCAGTCCTCTAGCTACACATCTAATCCTACTTTATTAGAACGCTCGGTTGTCATTCCTGAGCTAAAGCTATTTATTTGGCGATTAACCCGAAATTCAACCGATGGCTCCCCATCTGGAAGGAACCGAAAATTAAATAAAAAACAACTCATATGAAATTAAACTTAAGTCCAACTACACAGAGTTTGATGCTCCAACATCAACTGCACATGTTTTAGCAAGAAAAAACAGAGACTCTCTTGCCATTAACAGAAAACTGCAGCTCCTTGAAAACCAAATCTGATGCAAAAATCTACATTTTGTTGGTTGCCAGAGTCACTCAATACCAAATTTGAAAACCAGAGAAATTTAATTATAAACTTATTACAAAATCCCCTCGTCCTTGTTCCCTCCTCATACTTATCCTCACTCCTCTCCTCATTCCCTACTCCTTACACTCTAAGGACCCTAGCACCGTCTCTCTCCATCACTGACACTCCTCAGTTGGGAAATCTGCATTCTCTTATCGCCTCCAGTCCTTTTAGAACCAGCTATCTTCCTCCGTCTCTCCGCCTACCTTCCCTCTGTCAGGCACCAGCTGAAACCCCTCCCCTGCTCATGCCAACCCTCTATCCGAATCCTTCCTAATCCTTCTCCTGTGATTCTGCCATCTCCTTCGCTTTCCCTCCCCCCTAACCGCATGGTTTGGGCTATTTCATGTGTAGTTTAATCAGTCTGTTTCACTACTCTCCTCAAAGCTAGGTCAATCTCTGCTCGTTCAGGCACTAAACACTTTTGATCATGTCTAACTGCACAGCTGATCTGTATGCTAATTTATCTGTCCTCTTTATATTCACTGATCTTGCTGTCTTGTTTGTTCTGCACTCTATTATTGTTATTGTCATTGAACAGCTTCCTCTGACTTGCAGTAATCTTTGTAACTGTGCCTGGTCACACCTGGAAATGAGCCTCAGCTCAGTGTGCCTCTCCCGGTAACCAACTTTTAAATGATAAATAATAAAAACGCACCTGCCCTTCCTGTTGAGACGCTACCATTTTTTAACAAAGACATTTTGTTTATCCGCTAAGCCTCGTGTTTTACCTCAGTAAAAAGCTATGGGACCAGAGGCTAATATTTTCAATGGGAGTTTAAAGAAAGCCACTCAAAGAATCTAATTAAACACCAGATTGTGCTCTTTTGCATTTCACTCAGATCAGGATGTGCGCTTACAGACTGCAAAGATGCTAGGTTCCGTTCTTTAGCATGAACGCACAGTACCTTTAAAATATTTCCGGATCTGTGTTTTGACAGCCAGATGAGAAAAAAGCTATTTATGACATATTGACCAGAAGCTATAGTGATTGGTGCACAACTGACTATACTGGAACCTGAAAAATGAAGACTGAAATGCAACAGCAAAACTTGTCTCTTTTTAAAAAAGTTTTTTTTTTTTTTTACAGACCAGTTGACTGATTTTCTAAGACCATATCAGCCTGTTGTGGAATCATCTGTGGGAACTGCCTCAGTAGCTTCTCTGACATCCAAGCTCTTACTATAGTCGACACAGTCAGCTCAAGCAGCACATCAGACTAAATTTGCTTTGAGTGGGGTTCAGGGCTCCGAAATCACTCATCCTGGTGCCTGGTAGAAAAATGCCTTCTGAGTAAGAATACACTGGAAGGACACTATGTCACAAAATTATTTAAAAATGGTTTCAAGATACTAATTCAAACTCTGATTTAATTTTTCTTTTTCCCCTCCTGCTTTACGGATTAACTGGAAAAGGTATTTTTTATTAACTTAGAATGCAGGTGTGAGCACAGCCTGTAAAATGGAAAACAAGCTGATATTATTCTGAAAAAATGGAATAACTGAGACCAATTAATCAAAAGTTCTAGTTGTACTTTTACTATTAATTCACGAAACAGAACCAGTACTAAGTATATAAGGAGAGTCATTTGATAAACAATGTCATTTTTTTTTAAATGGGAGCCGAACCTGCTGAAGGGTCTGAATACTTGATATATCAAAGAAGTATACTGATCTTCCTGCAGCGCTCCTGCTTTTTATGTTCATGCTTGCACAAAGTGAACAGGTTGGTATGATAGTGGATTCTGAGAGGTGTGTTACTGTTGGTCCAACGCAGGGCAATCTGCAAGGGGCTTAACAGTATCAGAGCAATCATCAGCCAGGCTGATCAGGACACTCTTCTGGGCTTGCTGGACAGAAACTGCATGAAGTTCAAAGAAAAGAGCCGCCCAAATCATAGGGCGGCTCTTTTCTTTGATCTGCATAATGTCACCCAGCAAGCAGAGCTAATCAGTGTCATGATCTACCTACTGTGGCCCCCCCCCAAACGTAAAACCAATCCCTCCCACCCTGTGCCAAGTATCCTTCCCACCTTCCACTGCTTCCCACTTTCCTTCTTAATTTTCTAACACCGGAGTGCCCAATCCCAGGTGCCGGCTAGTACCTCCACCCCACCCGCTTTTACTTTGTGACACTGGGAAGCCCACCCCAGATGCCGCAAAACATAACACCGACACAGAGGTGCCTAATCCTTAGTGTTGGCACCTGAAATAAAGAAAACTGTCCCTTGTAGTCTTTGTTTATTTTTATTTAATTCCTGTAATCCCACCCTCTGCCACGTATCCTTCCCACCTCCCCGTCACTTCCGGTGCCCATAGAGATTAAAAACCAACATACCTGGACTAAAGAAAATGGCTCTCATAGTCTTTTTTTTATTTCTATACACTCTGTAAAAACGAAAACAGTCCATCGATGTCTGGTGCCACCATGCCCCACCTCCGTTACCCTCCCCAACCCCACCCCCTTACTTACCTACCAGGGGTCAATGCCAAAGTCCTCTCAGACCAGAGACGCATCTTTACTCTTCAACACTGCACCAGGAACAGAGGAAATCAGGTATGCGGTTAAGTGTAGTTCAATGCGTTTTAAACGTACACTTACAACGTGGTCATTTTTTTATATTTCCCCCCAAAATTTTCAACATGGCCTTTTTGTGACCCCATCTCATAAACAAGGGCAGTGAAATTCTTCAACTCTGGCCTTAAAGATAATTTCACAGTCACTCCACAAAATCATCTTTGATGGGATTTGAAAATTTTCCCCTATGGGGTTCATAACGTGGGGTAATAAGAAGACTATGTTGAAAATGTGAGGGAGGTCAATATATTAAAAAACAAAGTTATGAAGGTATGTTGACATTTTTCAATGCTGTCTCTTAACTTTGATAATTTTCAATATCTTGACTCCATATTTTCTGTTTTATGCATTATTTCTTTATCCCCTCCTACGTGCCCTGGATCTGCCATTTCCTTCAGGCAGCCATGATCCCTGATATCCACCTACTGTCCTCCCTTGGAACCCCCTACCTCAGATCGCAGCCAACCCTGGGGTAGCTCGGCGTAATCCTTCACTGAGTGGGTCTCCCTCCTCCAAGGGGGAAGGACCAGTAGAGTAGACAGCACACACTTTCTCTCAGCCCCAGGGCACTATTGAGGCAGTCAGGCTCCTCGAGAGTTCTTCAGTGGTATTGGCAGATCATCTGCCATCATCCTGGCCAATCCGGGACAGTTTTTCCGTTTTCCTGGCACCCCTGACGTCACGCCGCATCTTGCAGTGCTCCCGGTCTCCACCGGGGGCCGCTACAGAGTGAGGCATCACCCCAATAATGGACAGCAGTCCTTCGGACGCTCAGTCCTCTCCTGCCCCTGCTGACCCCCAGAGACCAGAGTCCGTTCCCGAACCCGAGTCGCCGGTGTGGTGTGAAGTACAGTAAGGCGCCAGCGCCTCAGCCCTCTGTGTCACTGGGCCGGCCCAGAGTCCAAATTTTCAATGCAGCCATTTTTTTCACACCAACCCATGAACGGTACAGGTGTCGTTTTTCTAATCCTGGCAAAAACATGTTTTTGCACCTTCGGCACAAAATGATGTTTTAGTCAGTATTTTATAAATGACACCTGTCTTGTTCAGAAGGCGGGTTCATAAAAAGACTATGTTGAAAATTTGGGGTCAAATTATGAAAAAGAAAACAACTCTTATGAAGAAATGCTGAATTGTTCAACGTTTATGAATAACTTTATTTTTGCAGATTTCTGACCCTAATGTTCAACACACCCCTTGTGTTACCCCGCCTCCTGAGCATGACAGGTGTCATTTTTCAAATCCCCTCTGAAACATGTTTCTGAAGTATCACTGCAAAATCTTCTTTCTGATTGGATTTAAAAAATTCCACCTACCTTGATCATAACATCAGGTCATAAAAAGACTTGCAAATTCAGGGTCAAAATAGGGGAGCCCACTGAAATTTAGACATGGCCTCTCAGCTGGCCTGTCCTAGATAAATACAATCTAAAAATGTGTAAAAGCAGGACACCGCTGAATATGATATATTGCATCTTATTTGGTCTATCCTGGGTAAATATTTAGTAAAAATGTGTGAAAGCAGGACCCCAGTACGGAAGAGCTCCCTAAACTGTGCATCTCTGCTGCTCTATCCTGGGAAAAATACATTGTAAAAGCTGGACCCTGATGAAACTATAACTTGCCTTTCAGCTGGGCTGTCCTGGGTAAATACATTACAAAAATTGGTAAAAGCACGACCCGTCAAAAATGAGATACTGTATCTCAGTTCTGCTATTCTGGTTAAATTCAGAGTAAAAACTGGGAAAAAGCAGGATCCCACTGAAAATAAAATAGCATCTGAGCTGTAATAGCCTTTAACACAGTACCAAATATGTGTCAAAGTAGGACCCCAGTGAAAATGAGATACTGCATCTCAGCTGGGTTATCCTGGGTAAATATGTTGCACAACTGTAAAAACAGGATACTACAGCAGAATTTCACTGAAAAGGAGATGCTGCATCTAAGGTGATCTGTCCTACAAAAATACATTCTAAAAGCAGGACCATTCTGAAAATGAGATATTGTATCTCACCTCTATTGTCCTGATTAAAGGCAGTATAAAACTGTGTAAAATCAGGACCCCATTGCAAATGACACATTACATCTCACCTGGCCTATCTTGGTAAATATATAGTAAAAATGTGTACAAGCAAGACCTGGTACAACAGCAATTCAAGCAGCGAACATTCGACGTACACAAATGTTTGTTTTTGTGCTGTTTGAAGTTTCATTTGGCAATGAACAGTAGAACTCCTGCAGGGCTAGTGGGGGGGCTCCTTTCTACTATAGCCTAGAGGCCAGGCCAAAAGAAACAAACAGCTTAATTATACTGATTACCGGTGCATGAAGTGTGCAGAAAAAACTGCAGGGTCTGTAAGGGTCAGAATCAGAAAAAGATGTATGGACTACTGCTGTGGAAGTCCTTTTATCCTCCATAGTGTGGAATTTGCCTTTTCATTATGATCTGAATAAAAGTTAAAACACAGGCACAAAACATGAAGACACTGGAAGAAACTGAGGGACTAAGGGACTAAGGGTCACACACTGCCCTCTTGAAGTGATGGCGAGGGGAAACAGACATGGAGTACGGGCTCTGCATAGAGACCCTGTGAGACCCAGCCCACTTTAAGCCCTGATGATTACTAAACATATTAAGGAATTCCTTGTCTCATCATAAGCTACAAATACGGTGACTGTTATAAATGTTGAACTGTATCGTGTATAACCATCCTGATTCTTCTTCTTTTTGTTGGCTTAGTTTCACCCTTTTGTAGTACACATTTTTAAAAACCTATAAAGAAAAAATTAAAAAGTGCGTAAAGAGTTTGAAATCTTGTATTTGACTACCGCCTATATCAGAATCTGATAACTCTCAGTTCGTACACCAAACCTCCCCACTTTTCCCTTCTGTGCTTCATAAAAAATTCCTCCCATATCCTTCCTGTACTTGTATCCCAGTACAAAAGGAAATAACCCACATAATTCCCAGACACAGCAGAGATGATATCTTAGCAGCACACAGTGTAAGGCTGGCAAGTAGTAAGCACATCTTCCTGTAATCACCAAGATCATTTATAGTAGTACTGCACAGCTGAGGTGCTTTAGACTAAACGTTTTTCAGATGAGACGTTAAACGGAGGTCCCATCTGCTTATTCTAGTGGTTCTTCAGGTGAACATTAAAGATCCCACGGCACTTGAACAGAGTGGGGGAATTTCCTCAGTGTCCTTCCAAATGTCACTCATTCTCTAAAAATACCACCAACTGCTTAATCTGATTCAATATGTCAGATTGCATGAGTATCCCCCCCCCCCCCAAAAAAAAGGCTGGAAAATAGGTACAATAGCCAAGCCCTTCTTTCCCAGTCAACAAAAATTGACATGAATAAATAAAATACAATAGAGTGCACATTTCAGAGTGTGTCTTTGGGTTCTCGAGTATAGATCATGTTTTGGCTATTTTTTTGTAACTTCTTTATCTGGATTTGTAATCCAGCCTGAGGCAGTCCATACAAAATAATGCACCTTACATAAACAATCTGTAACCCCTAGTTGGCGTTATCCCAGGGGCTACTACCCCTGCCTGTTTGACTACAGACAGGTTGAGGGGCCTAGGTCCTATGGCGGGTGCCTCCACCCAGAGGTCAGGGTTTGTAGTGGTTAGACTAGCTTGGTCACAGCCCTCTGGGACACTGAGACCCCCTTTTATTCCCTCTAGTGGCTCAAACAGTACACCAGAGTTACAGCCCCCAATACCCGACGTATACACACTGTTCACTCATATAGATACCACTTACTCTCGAGACTGATTCTGCAGCACGTCTCTGAGGACCCCCCTGTAAAGCAAGGTTAAACAACATACACAGCAAAACACAATACTGTCTCCCTAAGTACCAACACCACAGACAGTATATAGTATAACAACAAAAATCTGGTTTATTTAAGGGACAGTAACACGAGAGGGGGATATCAGGTTAATTAGTGACATTAAATCACAGTACTGTCCACACATACAGGATCTGAAAAGTCACACTCTGGGCACCCAGGTTTTGGGGGCTAGCCAGGTCCGTTGCCCGGGGTTGGCCGGCAGGTGCAGATGGATAAGGCCCTGTAGAAGAAAATATATGCACAACACCCAACTGTAATCTGGAGCCGGAGGGCTCAGTCCAAAAAAAACAGCGAAACAACAAGAATTAGATGATACACTTGTGATTGAAAAACAAGCTGCAGGGGAATACCCTGTTTTGTACTCACAACACCAAAGCTGAGTATCAGATGGAGAATGTCCCTCTGGATTGCCAGAAGAACAGGGCATGAGGACAAGGTCCTTGTGACTGGATCCCACTGCAGTTGATAGCAAACGGATGTAGTCCGAATTAAGCTGGGGGTTTACTTCCAGCTTCAGCACACAGTTCACTGTACAGGGGATTTCAAATAGCGATTCCCCACAAGCACTATGCACATTTATATGTAAAAGGAATGTACTATACCAGGCAGGCTGCTCCTCGATCCCGACCGCAATGACTGCAAGATACCCGGGAGAACACACAGCAGCTTCAGTTCCTGACAGACCAAGCGCAATTCAGCAATTTCTCCAGTCTTCTACAGGGTGAGCCTGGTTTCCACACTTCTGATGCTTCTTTCTCCTCACAACTCTGATTCAGTCCCAACTGGCACTCACAAAGGCTGCAGACTGAAACTCAGGGCCTCGCACGCACTTCCTGCACGAAACTATACACCGCAGAAGCACACAGCTCCTTCTTTTTTCACTGCCACAACTGATCTGATCTTTCCAGTCACAGAGCAGGGCATTTCCTTTAGCTCCACACTATTCTGTTGGCTGGTTCAGCTGTCACTCACAATAAGACTCCCTCTGTTGGTAGAAAAAGGTACCAAGGTCAAAACTACATTTCCCAAAGTCACTGCCCATACAATCCCCTTGTGGCTGGCTCAAATTAAAAGTTCAAAGTTCTGATTCGTCCACAGGCTCCATTTTAGGGCTCCCTTAACCCAATTGGCCCAGCACAGCAGTTTAGGTCCAAAATGGATGGGAAACACACACAAAGTCCCAGCTGCAATAAAGGCAGGTTAGACAAACTACAATTTTGTTAATGCTTTAAATGATTACAGGCAAACAGTTACAGCTTTCAGATGGGCTCCCTTTGCACCTTCAGCGACCGCAAAATGGAGCAATTACTCCACAGCTCGGTCAGGATTCGAGCATTAAATACACAGTTCCCCCATACAAACTAATTAAGTCTGCAAGCAGACAGCTCTTAAATAGACAGTATGTGGAGGCTCAAATAGCACTCACTTGCAACCACATTTAAGCAGCTCAGACGCCGAACACCACCCAGGCTTGGAGCATTCACGCAAGCTCCTGGAAGACTTTTGGGAACCCCCATTTGCAGGGGGGTTACAAATGTAATGTCAAAATCTATAGGAAAGGTAGAAAGCAGCTAATGTTCAGTATTCAGCAAAGTGTCCACAGGGAAAGTCTTACAAACTGATTCTGTCCTTCATGCTGAGCCGACACAGTGCATTAAAGTTTAGATTTTGGTAACTTCCATTGTGGTCACATAATTATATTTCCACTCGGATGATCATTTGGGCTGCATTATCACCATCTCCTTACTCCATGGGAGTTGCTTACCTGTCGCACCTGATTCTCTCCAGTCTCACCACAAGCAACCAACAGAAATCAGCATACCCCACAGATTCTCTCCAGTCTCATCACAAGCAACCAACAGGAATCAATGTACTCACACAGATTCTCTCCAGTATCACCACAAGCAACCAACAGAAATTAGCATACCCCACAGATTCTCTCCAGTATCATCACAAGTGACCAACAGGAATCAGCATACTCACACAGATTCTCTCCAGTATCATCACAAGTGACCAACAGACATCAGCATACTCACACAGATTCTCTCCAGTCTCATCACAAGCAACCAACAGAAATCAGCATATTCACACAGATTCTCACGAGCCTCATCACAAGTGACCAACAGGAATAACCATACGCCCACAGATTCTCTCCAGTCACATCACAAGTGACCAACAGGAATCAGCATACTCACACAGATTCTCTCCAGTCACATCACAAGCAACCAACAGGAATCAACGTACTCCCACAGATTCTCTCCAGTATCATCACAAGCGACTAACAGGAATCAGCATACTCACACAGATTCTCTCCAGTATCATCACAAGCAACTAACTGGAATCAACGTACTCACACAGATTCTCTCCAGTATCATCACAAGCGACTAACAGGAATCAGCATACTCACACAGATTCTCTCCAGTATCATCACAAGCGACTAACAGGAATCAGCATACTCACACAGATTCTCTCCAGTATCATCACAAGCAACTAACTGGAATCAACGTACTCCCACAGATTCTCTCCAGTCTCACCACAAGCAACCAACAGAAATTAGCAAACCTCACAGATTCTCTCCAGTCTCATCACAAGCGACTAACAGGAATCAGCATACTCACACAGATTCTCTCCAGTATCATCACAAGTGACCAACAGGAATCAGCATACTCACACAGATTCTCACGAGTCTCATCACAAGCAACCAACAGGAATCAGCATAGTCACACAGATTCTCTTCAGTCTCAACACAAGCAACCAACAGGAATCAGCATAGTCACACAGATTCTCTTCAGTCTCAACACAAGCAACCAACAGGAATCAGCATTCTCAAGCAGACCTCTAAAGCAGTAGGTAAGGCTAGAGGGATGTTGGGGTGTATTAGTAGGGGTATCACAAGTCAGAAGAGGGAGGTAATAATCCCTCTTTACAAGACACTGGTTAGGCCCCATCTGGAGTACTGCGTACAGTACTGGAGGCCACACCTTCACAAGGACATTAATGAAATTGAGGCAGTCCAGAGAAGGGCAACCAATATGGTGCAGGGACTGCATCAGAAAACATATGAGGACAGATTAACTGAACTCAATATGTATACCCTAGAGCAAAGGAGGGAGAGAGGTGATATGATTGAAACATTCAAACACCTTAAGGGCATTAACAAGATGAAAGAGTCCAACATGTTTCAATATAAGCAAAATAGCAGGACAGGAGGACGCAGCATGAGATTAGAGGAAGGCTGATTAAGGGGTAATGTGAGGAAGTTTTTTTTGACAGAAAGGGTGGTGGATGCATGGAACGGCCTACCTCAGGAAGTGGTGGATATGAATACAGTGCAGGGCTTCAAACAGGCATGGGATAGGCATAAGGGAGCAATACAGATGACTATGAATAGATAGGCCACTGACAGAGCAAAGGCCGATGGCACATTTATAAGGTAGAAAAAGAAATGGGCAGACTGGATAGGCCTTGCGGTCCTTATCTGCTGTCAACTTCTACGTTTCTATGTAGATTCTCACCAGTCTCATCACAGGCAACCAACAGGAATCAACATTCTCACACAGATTCTCTGTAGTCTCATTGCAAGCAACCAACAAGAATCAGCATACTCACACAGATTCTCTCCAGTCTCATCACAAGCAACCAACAGGAATCAGCATACTCCCACAGATTCTTTCCAGTTTCATCACAAGTAACCAACAGGAATCAGTATACTCACACATATTCTCACCAGTCTCATCACAAGCAACCAACAGGAATTTGGCATACTCACAGAGGGAAACAAGAAACTAGTAAGAAATAACCCATGACAGGGTGTGTGGTTAGTGGGGATTAATCAACACCCCAGGTGCGTTGTGAGGCACGAGACCACAGGCTGAGTGCCCTCACAGCACCCGGGGTGTGATCAATCCCCAATAACCACACACCCCAGAGTGGGTTATTGCACTTATAACATGGAGTTAATATAGTGTGATAACAGCACAGGGAAGTCATGTACAAGTATGAAAAAGTAAAGATTTAATAACATATCCTTTCCCCCAACAAAGTAGTCGCACTCTTTCAATACTGCTCACATATCTTGCATACAGAGGACAGGGACACTATTTGAAGAGAAAAACAGTAACATTTATTGCCACAATATTACATTGAAACATGACACACCAGGCTGATGTGTGATGGACAGTGTGATAAGCAGCTATGGGAATTATATGCCGCTAGTGGGAAACATTAATGCTTGGCAAGTCAATAAACAATTCTATGGCACTGCCAGTAAACATTAATGCATAGCAATGACATAACACGGCAAGCAAGTAAACTTAACAGTGTGCCGATTTCCAGCACCTGCCTCTCGCTCCATGTGTCTCCCGGCTGTGAGTTTCTCTCTCCCCACACGAGTAAACAAGGCTGCTGGCTCCTTGATGCCAGCATATCTCCAACCGGTTGTTACGGGGGGGAGGCGTTCGTCATTACTGTGCAGTGAATGAGGGTATAATATGTGCTGCTCCCTGTACAGTCACAGATGACAGGCTTCGGTGTGGCTCCTGCATGAGCTGCTTGGGGGGTGCCACAGGAGAGAGGTGTGGAGGCAGATGTTGCTGGCACTCTGTCTTTGTCTCCCCGACACAACAGAAATCGTGCTGTGCAAAAATGGGCAGTGGACCACAGGGTGGAGACAACAGAACAAGGACACTGTGTAGCTGCCACTGTCTCTCTTTCTCTCTCCCAGTCACGAAGTGCAGGATACAGCACACAGCGCACTCTGTCTCTCCCAAGTGCTGCACACCAATTTGGTGCTGTGTTGCTGTCGGCCAGGAAAATGTGAATTTCTGGTGGGGAGCTCTCTCTATGTGGACTGCCAACTCTACCTGGATGCCAATAACCTTCACTACTCGGAGCAACACTGACAGGCAACAGCAGGTCGAACACAAACAGTTACTCTGTCTCCGGTGCACTTCAGCACATTCTGTGCTGCTTGTGAGTGTGTGTCACTGAATTGTTCTGTCTCTCTCTCTCTCTCTCTGTGCAGTGAGCTGACTGTGTTGACGGGGAGGGGACACTGTTGGCTGGGTGGGTGGGTAGAAGCAGGGACACGTTCACAAAAGGAGGACTGGAACCGAAGTATAACTTTTGCTAGTAAGTTATACTCTGAATGCCAAGCACATGTTCCGCTCATACTTAGCTTGTGTGCCATCAGGTTTGGAGTGTAGCAGATAATCATGGTAGGTCTACTGAAATGATCAGGTTTTCAGGAATCAAAGGTATGTGTATGCTGACTGCTGCTTGTAAATCATTGTCTCCAATACATGATCATCTTCAGAACAGGATACTGTGGATCTGGGGGCGGGGGCGGGGGGCGGGACACTACACTCGCAATTTGGGGAACTGTCACAAACTTAAAGATTTGGAGTGCTTGCCAAATGCGGTGACGGACCACAATGCTTGCAGCTCTGAGTCCAGTACATTTTACTGTGCGTTGAAGATGTATCGTGTGCTGTAAGACTGTCACCTGCTTTCCTATATATTTAAATGGCTAACTGTTGGAAATGATTGTGACACACATAAGGAGTGCAGGTCTGCCCAGGGATATCTCTCTCTACGGGTGCTCCTCAGCAACTGCTCATTAATAGAGATTATTGAACGGTCATGTGGTGCTGTTTATTCAATTGGCTCTATAGTTTTCCCTACCCCATGTTATAAGACAAATTACTGCACTTGAGAAACTTTATTTATCTGACAATACAAGCGCAGATCGAACAAACTCTGCTGCTGCAGGCAGACACCCCAGCGCTTTGACCAAGGGTCTTTGTCAGGGGGCCAACAATTCTGGCATCCATGTCCTTTAGATACTGTTCCCTTCAGTCCTTACAGCATCCCCTTTGCACTAGGGCCTTCTCTCTCTCCAGAATTTACACTGGGGTGGAACTTGTACTGTGGCAAGTGGGCTACTGGGACATGGCCAGCTGTGCAGCACCGTGCTTCTCTTCCCAAAAGTGCCCTTTGTAACCCCCTCACCTCATACATGGACCCAGCTCTCTTTATGACTGGGAGGGATGATATGGTGTTGGCACCCACAATGTCCATGCTGCTCCAAATACCCAAGGAAGGAGAAGCACATGCAGCATGGCATTTCCCATACTGAGAGGCTGGGTGTGCTTACTCTGCAGCAGATTCTTGACTTCTACAGCAGTGCTCATGAGACTCAGAAAGTCAACACAGATCTACCATTTGGTGGTGTCATAACTTACTCAAGTGCCACAGGCCCGGGCTTTTCCACTTTTTATTTTTAAACAAATATTCAATCAACAACAATCATTTTTCTGATAGCTACAAAGGATGGGCCCAGTACAGAGTCGTTAAGCATGGAGTTGAAAACGGGGGGGGAGGTCATCCCATATTCCAGCAGTAGCACATCATGCTGCCTTACAAGTGACCCAGAGTCAGGATAGGAATTGTGCAGCCATGCTGGGACATGGCCATGGGCTGGAGCAGCATCAGTGTGTTCTGCCCAGACAGAGCTAGTAGCAGGTTCCAGCACCACCATTACAGCAGCAGAATGGCCCTGGGAAGGGCTGGCAGTGAGTTCTGGTGCCACTGTGACACCTGCAGAAGGAGCAGGGAGTTTGCTCCATTGTAGCGGACTGAAATGGCTATTGTCCATGCTGTGGGTTGGAGGAAGAGTAGGGAGAAAAGCTGGGAGAAAAACCCACTTGCTGTCTGAAAGATGGCATTGGCCTGACACAGGGTATACAGTATTCCTGATCCAGGTTATATCCCTTTAAAAGACCGGCGCTAGTTATGGGAAAAACATAGCAAAGTAACAAAAACAAAAAAAAGGGGGGGCCGGGAAACAGTCACTCCATTGTTATCACATACTTGACAGCTATAACTTGGTCACCAAGAGTAAATTCGACATTCCAGATGTCAGTGTACAGAAACAGAATTGCTGATCTACTTGGGGCTTAACTTTGCTTATTTGTGTTCCAGTTCACAGCTCTTTTGTTTTAGGGGGGATTTATCCCCTTTAATTGCTTCCTTTTTTTTTTTTAATGCATGTACCTGCTCTTCTGAACCTCTCAAGCCTTTCTCTAGTATGTTGCACAACCTTTTAACTTGCGTGACAACCTGACATGCTGCATAATGTGACCTTCCTCCTGGCCTTCTGGGTCACCTGGCCTCACAAGTTGCTTGCTGTAGAGTTGCTTGTTGCTTGCTTGTAATGCTTACTCCAGATTCAGCACCTGTATTTCTTATACTGTTTAGCATGGTCAGTTTCTTTTTTGTTCCACTGCTAACCTGCAGTTAAACTAACCATCCGCATTTGACAAAATCTAGTCTGGACTGTCAGAAATTGAGGAATGTACAGTTTGTCAAGATGGGCTTCAGATAAATTCTTGACTGGATTCCTTACTCTGCATTCTATGGCCTGAGCACAGCACACCCTCAAACGGCCAACCTGATGGCCCATTGCCATGCAGGCAACCTGGGTTTGGGAGTGGACTCAGGTGGCCATATCTGGGGTCAGACCCAGCTGAGGTAGCTGGCGCTCATCAGTAAGCCTTAGTCGGGGAGTGTTGGTGGCAAGTTTCTGTGCCACAGTGCCCCCAGTGGATGGGCCAGGGAGATTGCCTCTAGCCACAGGGATGCTGCCACTTGTGAGGTTGATGTAGGGACTGCTTACAACTTGGGCTGGAAGGGGGAGGACTTCAGAGAGAAAGCAGGATGAAAAGGAATGTTTCTGGCCTATCAATATGACAGCTGCCATTACTGTACAGTTCTGCCCCCGTGCTCATTCTCATAAATAGTAGGGCTCACAAATATTCAGGAGTTCTTTCCAAATAGGGGACAATCCATATTCGGGAACTACTACTCGCTCCCAATTGAAATAAAAAACATAAAAAAACTATGAAACACCCTTCCCCTACCTTTGCTGTCCCACCCCGCCATTAAACATTTACCCTATCCCTCACCCATTGTCTGCTCCCAATCCTACCCTCATTCCCCCCAGCACCCACGTAACATGTACAATGGAAAAAAATCATTGAAATGTAATTTTCCATCCCACAGTGCATGGCTGGCACAACCCACACACCTCCATGGCTAACCGCCATCGTGCGCATTAAGAAGCACCTGTTTCCGTAAAATTGATATGCTCCTGGGTCTCCCCATCCCCCCGCCCAGCACCTAAGTACTGTTTCATCACTCTACAATAAAGTGACCGGCACAACCCATCCACCTCCGCAGGCGGCTGCCTTGTAATGAATTGATGTGCTCGCTCTGTTCCTGTAGAAACGCTGATCAACATGACGAGCATTAGCTTCCTCCCCCATGGCAATTTGCTCAAGAATCACTAACTGCAACTGAAATCCATCCAACAACTTAGAAAAAAACATGCTTCTTACTAAAAAATCTAAACAAAAAACCTCAGCGCTGCTCACAAAGGAAACAAAATCTTAAACACTTAATGAAAACAAAAAAATATTTTCCAGAACTATGATTCTACACAACAGAAACATATATACATATAGCACTAAACCCTTATTAAAACTTCCACAAACGCTGCTCTAAACACTAGTAAAATATCCACTTACACCGAATCTGGAATGCAGCAACAAACACAGGAGAGTCACACATTCTCTGCTTACACTTCATCATCACATCAGCTACACTGCCATGCCCCTGGGCTAGATCACATAGAATCTAATTAACAATTCAGGTTTCTAGGTCAGATTCAGAACACAGGGAAAGTGCAGGAAGCACTGCCCAGTCCTCCAGCTCAGCCTCACAGATCACATGAGAAGTGCAAGAAGTTAAAACTCAGGACTACCTATTTAAAGCAAGGGGACCAACTCTGGCCATAGAAACAAGATTTACTCCCTGAAGTGCAAGTGCACCCAACTGGAGATGTGGTCCAGCTACAACCTGCTGCTTATCTAATTTATGTAAACGCCCTAGAAATACCCATTTAAAGAACCAAGTTACAGTGCGACTACACTGCTAAAAAACTAGCATTACTAAATATTTTATAAATGGAATAAGGAATGGCAGAGGGGGGTTATGTTTGTCAGTGTACCTCCTGGTGGTTGAAGTTCTTCTCCCTTTAGGCTCAGGACTCCAAGCCATCATTTGGTACATTAACATAGCATAATCCCCTCTGCTATGCCTTATTCCCTATATAAGCTCTCCTTCATAAAAGTTAATTCATTCAGTTGTAATAGATCCATATTTACAATGACAAGATGATGAACAACTTTATTTTCCAGTAAGAAATTTAGTTTAGCATACATGAAGAAGGTTTCTAAATAGAATTTCTAACTACTTATTTTTTTAAAGATGTATCTGAGTAAAAAATTCTAAACTACTGTATATCAAATAACACTTCATGCACGGTTTGCTCAGTTTCAATAATCAAACTGGTACTGAATTTTCCTGGAAATGTAAGCATACTCTTCCATCTGCACTTCGCATTTACACAATAATTTATTCTAGTTTTTATCTTAAACATGCAGTCCCTTTCTTCTGTTTATTCATGGTGAAGAGATCTTACAGGTCTAGAAGCCTGAACATCAAAATTATTCATTAAACTACTACAGGCATTATCCCTGCCAAAGCCACCACCATTTTTGCTTCCTTTCCGTTTTTTTGTGCTGGCTAAGTCGGCACTCTCCAAACACCTTTCTCTCAGAAGAAGCCAGAAGGTGAAGGAAGGAAACATATTCAATTCAGTGCTTCAGAGTAACTGGTAACTGGTATTTTTCTTTTAAACTTAGATTGTAGGCTTGTAGTGACACTATACTTTCTTTCTGTGTTGTCTTTACTTATAATTGTTTTTGGGCTGTTGAAAATTTAAAAAATAGTGGTGGTGTAATTCTGTGCTGTCTTTAATTGCTGCAAATTTTAGCCCCCTCCCAGCCCTTCCCCAACTCTTAATTATATGCCCTGATAAATCTGATTGACAGGAGCTAAAACACAGGGTATAGTAAGAGGTGTGAAGTAGGAGGGCATAAGGGGAAGAAGACCACCCTCAGCACGACAAGTTTTTTGACTCACATATTATTTATTGGTTTCTTTTCCTTAAAAATATATATCTGAGGATCATTTACAGGATTTTTAGTACTGTAAATAAATAAAAAGAGAACTAAGAGCTTCAGTAGCAGATAAGTAGTGGAACTGCAGTATAATGTGTGGGAGTGGTGCAATGCAGTGGCTGTGGGGCAGCCATATTCAGGCAGACCTTCTGGACACTGAGGGTGCTGCCCTATCTGCATGCATTCTCTCGGGACTCGGGATGAGGTAGCCAGACTCAGAGCGGAAGTAAACTGGGTCAGGAGTACCATCACCCTGTCCAGGAACCACCCAGTCCAATGCAGCTGCCTCAAAGGATGCCGAGCGAGGAGCACTTGGATGACAGTGGGCTCAGGGAGGTTAGAGCAGTCAGGCAGAGGCACATCCCAGATCCTATTCCTCTCAAGAACTCATATGCCACACTGGCAAATGAGGACAACCAAATAGAGGTACCCAGGGAAGTGGAAGGAAAGGATGTGGAGGTTAGGCAAGGAGGTGACCTCAGTGGGGAAAGCAGTGGACCCCAGAGGAGGAGGAAGCAAATCCTGGTGGGGGACTCCATCATAAGAGGGATCCAGCTAGGAACACAGGAGGGGGAGGACAGGGAGGTGAGGTGCCTACCAGGTGCCACGGCATGGAGGGATGGAAGGAAGATACTGGGGATCACTGGGAAGGCAAGACAGAAGGGTGAGCTGGATGTCATTATCCACCTAGGTACTAATGACTTGGCAAATGGGGAGCCAAAGGAAGTTCAGGAAGAGTTTAGGAAACTGGGGAGGGGTCTCAAGCAAGTAGCTACTTCTGTCACTTTCTCAGAAGTACTACCTGTATGAGAGGAAACATAGGAGTGCATGCACAGAACTTTAACTCATGGTTGAAGAACTGGTGCTGTGAGGAAGGGTTTGGATTCATTGGTGACTGGGGACCCATCTGGAGGGATGGAGGTTTGTTCAAGCCTGGCCTGCATCCATCCTGGAGGGAATCAAGCACTCAATGATAAGTTTAAATGCTACATTGACAAGCATTTAAACTAGCAAAGGGGTGGCAGGCCAGCAAGGATGATACCTACTTGCTCACCCCACAGCTAGTAATGGAACCAGTGAACCAGAGGAGGGCTATCTCTGCAAAGCAGTGTGCAAAAGATGGAGATTAGTGTCCAAAAGGTGGATAAGCAGAAAAGGGGCAAATTCAGCAGAAGGGCAGACAGCAAGGAGAACCAGGATACATGACAACCAAGGAAGGGGCTGGAGTAGAACAGTGAAGCAGTCTAGGGAGGTCAAATCATGGAAAGCCATGTGTGCAAATGCCAGGAGCCTTAGCAACAAGATGGAAGATCTGAGGCTGTCATGGTACAGTCAGACCTGGACATTGTGGCCATCACTGAAACCTGGTGTAATGATAACCATGACTGGGAGATGGCCATACCTGGCTACAACATATTCAGAAGAGACAGAGCAGGCAGGAAGGGAGGAGGAGTGGCACTGTATGTGAAAAATGACATAGGGCCACACAGATGCAGGAGGAACAAAATGGGGAGAGATACTGTGGGTTAAGCTGGAAAGGAAAATGGGGCCAGCCATCGCACAGGTGGTCTATAGACCACCAGCCCAGGAGGAAGAAACAGATAGGAGTTGATGCTAGCCATCCAAAGGATGGCAGACAAGGTGAGTTAGTGCTGGTTGGAGACTTCAATATACCAGACGTGGACTGGAGCATCCCAGCAGCAGCATCAACTAGGAGCAGATTTATCCTGGACTCCCTTCAGGGTGCCTTCCTCAAGCAACTGGTCATGGAACCAACTCGGCAGAAGGCAATACTGGACCTTGTGCTCACAAACAGGGACAGTGTGATGGGGGTAACAGTGGGGGAGCACCTGGGTAACAGTGACCACCAGTCATTGTGGTTTGAAATCACAGAAAGAGCAGAACCAAACCACACAAAAACACGTATCCTGGATTTTAGGGGGGCAGACTTTGGGAAAATGGGGAGATGCTTGAAAGAGGCATTAAGGGGAATGGGACAGGAATCAGGATTGAGGAACAGTGGGCAGTATTTAAAATGGGGATTATAAGAACAACAGAATTATGCATTAAGCAGGTTAGAAGAGGAAAAGAAAGAGGAGACCATTATGGTTTTCCAATGAGGTAGCAAAGAAAGTGAAAGCCAAAAAGATAGCATTCAGGCAATACAAAAAGACACAGGCAGAAGGGGATAGGGAGAAGTACCAGGAGAAACAAAGGGAGGCAGGGAAGTCAGTAAGGGAAGCCAAAGCTCAGACAGAAGAACACATTGCAAAATCAGTGGTTAAAGGGGACAAAACCTTTTACAGGTACATAAGTGAAAAAGAAGGACAAAGGGAGGGATAGTGAGACTGAAGGGGAGGATGGGAGCCGCGTGGAGGATGACAACAGTAAAGCTGACATATTGAACAGGTATTTCTGCTCAGTTTTAAGGAAGAGGGGTAATGGGTCTGAAGGGGTACAAGGGGTGAGAATGGTGCAGAAATGGACACAAGTCCCTTTACGCAGAAAGGGTCCTGAAGGAACTGGAAGTAACAAAGAGCTGATAAGCAATGAGGGCCAGATGGGGTGCACCCAGGGTCCTTAAAGAACTAAGAGAGGTTGTGGCTGAACCTCTGGCTATCCTGTTCAGCAATCACTGGAAACAGGGAGGTACCCAAAGACTGGAGGACAGCAGATGTAGTCCCCTTAACAAAAGTGGGAACAAAGAGGAAGCAGGAACTACAGACCAGTCAGCCTCACCTCGGTAGTGGGAAAGATCATGGAAGCACTACTGAAGGAGAGTTAGGTGGAACATCTGGTTGTCAATGGACTACAGGACCCAAGGCAGCATGGTTTCACCAGGGGAGGTCATGTCAGACCAACCTCATTGAATTTTTTGACTGGGTGACTAGGGAGGTGGATCAGGGAGGGCAGTGGACATGGCCTATCTGGACTTCAACAAGGCCTTTGACACCTGTGCCACATAGAAGACTATTACACAAACTGGGGAATATTGGTGTGGGCAGGACAGTAGTGTGGTGGGTAGGTAACTGGCTGGGTGGCAGGACACAGAGGGTGGTGGTAATGGCTGTCACTCCATAGAGGGAAGAGTGACCAGTGGGTACCACAGGGATCAGTGCTGGGACCGGTCCTATTCAACATCTTCATCGGTGACATTGCACAGAATATAGAGCATGAAATTTCACTGTTCGCTGATGACACAAAGCTCTGTAACAGAGTAGACACACCAGAGGGTGTAGACAGAATGAGAAGGACCTGCAGAAACTTGAAGAATGGTCAAGGGTTTGGCAGTTGAAATTCAATGCAAAAAGTGCAAGATAATGCATATGGGGCACAAAAACCCTGGCACAATATATCAGTTGGGGGTGAGGATATAGCATGCACCAAGCAGGAAAGGATCTTGGGGTTGTCATCTCTGATGACCTCAAATGAGAAACAGTGTGACAAGGCATCAGGTAAAGCAAATAGGATGCTGGGATGTATAGGCAGGCATCACCAGCAGGAAAAGGAGGTCATAATTCCGCTTATACAAGACACTAGTGAGGGCCCACCTGGAGTACAGTGTACAGTTCTGGGAGACCATATCTACGTAAGGACATAGACAGGGTAGAGAAGGTTCAGAGAGGGCAACAAAGATGGTGCATGGGTTGCATCACAAGTCCTATGAAGACAGGTTGAAGGAACTGAACATACTCCCTGGAGGAGAGGAGGAGAGGGATATGAGGAGACATACAAGTATCTTACAGGGAGGAACAGGGTGCAGGAAAACACTATTTTTAGCGAAAAGATGTTTCAGGACTAGAGGGCATGGGATGAAGTTGGAGGAGGGCGATTCAGAGGAAACATGAAAGAATTTCTTCACAGACGGGTGGTGGATAAGTGGAACACCCTGCCAGAGGAAGTGGTGGGGGCTGAAACAATCACGGGATTTAAGAATGCATGGGATAGACATAAAGGAATTCTAGAGGTCAGGGGTAAGGGGAAATAGACTTCTACGAAAACAAACTGAACTTACAAGCTCAAATGGGCAGACTAGGTGGGCCATAGGCCCTTATCTGCCGACACTGTCTATGTATCTATGTATCTATGTATCTATGTATCTATGTATCTCACATACCATTTCTACTGGGGTTTAAGTTTCAATCTCAAAGTCACTTTCCCCCCAAAAAATCTTTGTTGAAATTTTGCATTATGGTGCTTTTCCTAGTGTACCATTCTAAGTGTTAAAGATTTTATTGTTATTTCACACAGGACACACAAACAAAAATATGACATTGAGATGTTATATGCAACCATACCGCCACATTGGTACGGACATCAGAAATACAAACATGATGGATACCAAGAAAAGAAATAGAAAGCACTGTTATAGGTAATGATCCAAACCTACCTAGGCCCTCCCACCAAATAGAGTGGAATCCATGTGTTATTAACTGACGGAACCAAAAAAAATAACAATAGCATATAGGGCCCAGGACAGCGTATGGTAAACGGGTTTGCATCCTGGATCAGGCCTAATACCAATTGGAACTATATACACCATAAACAGGAAAAACAAAAAGGCAAACTGATTCTGAGATAAAAGAAAATACCTTAACAGGTATGAAAGTAAAACGGGAAAGCCTATAACTCCAGACCAGACAGGGGCGTCTCGGGAATTACTGACCACCTAGGATTGGACATCGTGACAGTACTTGGAACGGAGATATGGTTGCCACCATCTGTCAAATTGGACCAGTGAGCCCCCTGCAAAACTAGAGAGCCTCTCATATATAGCTCCTTGGGCTACTGCCTGGAGGAATTCTTGGAAGGATGGGACCGCCACTTCATTAAAATAAGCCTTTTGGCTATCGCCCCCACAGCAGTGACCCACTGGGCCCCCGGACAATGCTTGGGTGTATGAGAACGGGCACAACCTAAAAGGAGAAGATGGGAATCCGGTACTACATGAGGGAACATGAAAGCACACATATCTTGAATTGTTGTCCAGAAATGCTGGAGATAGGGACACTCCCAAAGTATATGAAAAAGGTGGGCACCTTGATTACCACATCTCCAGCAGGTATCGTGCTGGAGAAGCCCCATCTTTTTGAGTTTAACTGGATCCCTATACCACCTATGGAGGGTTTTGTTCATAATGAGACGGGTGCGCCCATCCCTACACGACATATGTAATCTCACCCAAGCATGGTCCCATTGGAGCTCGGAGATATGAGAAAGAAAATCTTTTTCCCATTGGGCTTTAGCTGACAAGGTAGGATTTGCAGCGGCACCTCTAAGGGCATTATAGATCACACTGGCTCTGTTTCTAGGGTGACGTAACCAGAGTGTAATAGGGTGTGATCTTGACTGCGACCCTTTATCTTTAGGAAAATTGGGTAGGTGGGTGATGGCATCTCTAGTTTGGAGATATCTCCAAAAATGAGAAGTCGGGAGGTGGTATCTGGATCTTATGCCTCAAAAGTATCCATTGAACTAGAATCTGGGAGCAATAAATCTTGAACTAAAAAGATACCCTGCGATTCCCAAGCTTTCCAACGGATCGTACTACCACCCACTACCAAGGCATGATTGTTTCATAGTGGCATAAACCTCCAATGAGTTAAATCCTGGCCTAAAAGAGTTAGAACTCTTCGCCAATATTGAATGGATAGTAGAATGGGAGGAGGAAGATTTGAGGGGAGATTTTTTTTTTTACTATACAGCGCCACTGCAGGAGAAGGGGCCTGTAATAATGATGCCTCCAAAGGGAGCCAAGCAGGCAAAGTAGGACCAGTGTTAGAGAACCATAAAGTGGTCTGGGCCAAAACAAAGGCCATGTGGTACACCTGGAACCATGGAAGTCCCCAACCCCCCCTACTCCAATGCTGACGAAGTTTAAGCTTACTAAACCGTGGTCGGGAGCCCTCCCAAAGGAAATTACCAATAACGGCATCCAATTTTTGAAACCATTTCAAGGAATAGGTATAGGAGATGGGACAGGAGATAAAATAACTTAGGGGCCACCATCATCTTGATGGAGTCTATTTTCCCGCAATCTAGCCTTAAGGCTTTCCAACCACACGCCCTCTTTAATCGACTCCACCATTGGAGAAAAGTTGGCTGTGAGCATTTTCAATAAATTGTGTGTGATGATACCCAAATACTTTATACCATTAGGGGACCATTTGAAACCCGAGGTCAAGAACGTCTATACCAGAGGGTACCGAATTGAGAGGAGGACCTCCGTTTTGGTATGGTTGATCCTAAGGCCTGATATTCCAGAGAATACATTCAATATATGTAAAATAGATTGAATCACCTGTGGAGTGCATTCTGTAGTGATCAACAGATCGTCGGCATACAAAAATGTCTTAAGGGTGATGCCTCCCATCAGTATTCCAGGGATAGAGGGTGCTTCCCGAAGCGTGATGGCCAGGGGTTCAATGGCTAAAATGACTAGGAGGGGGAAAAGAGGGCAATCTTGTCTTATACCATTCTGCAATTGGAAAGGCGTCGATAGATTGCCATTAGTCAAAACTCTAGCCAGGGGACAGGCATATAATAGTTTAATCCAGGAGAGAAAGCCAGGTCCTACCCCCATTGAGGAAAGGGTATGGAACAGATATGACCACTCTACCGAATCAAACACCTTTCAAGTCAACGGCCAGAGCGACAAGGTGTTTTTGACAGTTTGAAGAATGCATTATTGAGAGGAGAGTTCTGTGATGATCAGACCCCAGACCCCCCTTAACAAAGCCAGCTTGGGAGGGATGGACCAGCCCTGATAAGAGAGGCTCTAATCTGCTGGCAAGAACCTTGGCCAGGATTTTAGCATCCGCATTGATGAGGGAAATAGGTCGATAACTACCCGGAGAAAGGGGTCCTTCCCCTTCTTAGGGACTACAGTGATAGTGGCTTCCCTTAGGGATGGGGGTAAAGTTCCTGTGAGTAGGGAGTGCCTAAACATCCGGACTAAATACGGAGCCAGATTAACACCTTGGACCCTGTAGAAATCAATGGGGAGTCCATCGGTCCCAGGGGCTTTACGAAGATTCATGGATTGACTAGCCCTATCCACTTCTTCCACAGTGATCGGGGCTTCCAACACTTTAACATCAGATGGAGGGAGCTTGGGGATGGGTAATGAATCCAGGAATTTTTGGATAGAGGGCAGACTAGGAGGGCTAGGGGAGGCATATAACTGCCTATAGAACTGAGCCATAATGTCATTGACCCCTGCGGTGGAATAACATGGGGCCCCGGTATGATCCCTTAAGGCATGTATCCTCTTGGACATTTGCTGCTGTTAAGGTGATATGCCAAGAGTTTACTAGCCTTTTACCCACCCTCCCAGAAGGTGTGGCGAACCTGCCTAAGATTCAGTTCAGCCTGGCGGGTTAGACGAGCATTCAGGGAAATTCTGGTACTCTCCAGTTGTGCGAGTAGAGACTGAGGTGGGGGATTAACTTGAAAAGATTTATACTGAGTTTCCAGGAGATATAGTTGTTTTTCTAAGGCCCTCTGATCAGCCTCCCGACGGCGTCTCCTAGCCGAAGCAAAGGCCATTATCCCAACCCTTATTATAGCCTTGAAGGCTTCCCATAGGGTAATATCCGAGACCTCCCCATTATCATTGTTAGACCAATATTCGGCAATTGCAGGGCCCAGCCACTTCTGAAAGTCCCCATCCTGCAGGAGAAGGGGGTCCATATGCCAGGAGGAGGAAGAGGGGTGGTCCTGTCCCAGTTTAACCTGAATTTCTAGAGGGGCATTGTCTGAAACATAAATGGGGTGCATATGAGAGGTAGACACCTTGTCAAACAGTCCAGTAGAGAGTAGCCATAGGTCGAGTCTACTGGATGAGCCATGTGTCTGTGAGAAGCATGTATAACCCCACTCCCCAGGGTGTAAGGCTCTCCATGCGTCCAGCAGACCATGCTCATCCATTAGCCTCAGAAGGGCTTTTTTTGCCTGCCTATGGGGTTCGGGGGCCTTATTGCTTCTATCAAAAGAATGGTCGAGCGCCAGGTTAAAATCACCCCCCAATAAAATTGGGACTTTATGAGTGTTAAAGTCCATAAGGGCCTGGTTAACCATATGGAAAAAAAGGGGACAATCCTGGTTAGGGGCGTATAAATTAACTAGGACTAACGGGCCTTCTGGCGTCTCCATTTCAGCCATGATCCATCTCCCCTCTACATCATGGATATGTCTTTTAACTTTCCACCCCAGAGATTTATGTAGAAGTATAGAGACCCCACACTTGTGAGAATCTGCAACACTGTGTAGCTCTTCCCCTACCCAGCCCTGTCTAAGCTTCCTCGCTTCGACTGAGGAGAGTTTTGTTTCCTGAAGGAGGACTACCGAAGGTCTGAGCTTCTTCAGATGGAGCAAGGCTTTCTTCCATTTAATAGGGGAATTAAATCCTCGGACATTCCAGGAGATAAAGTTAGTCTCCATTTGACCTGGGTGGGATCATGGCAAACCCTATATGCATCCACAAGCACCAAGGCCAGAGACACAAGCCCCCAGGATGGGAACTCTTTCTCTTAACACAGCCTTGATGGGAGTAGGTCGAAATCTCAGAATTCAGAATGCCAAAACTACTAACAGCATATATAACTACATATTTCTGAAAAGGGCTCAATAGACCCTGAACATTAACTACAAACAACAACCATAACTTTGAATAACCACAAATGTAAGAGACCCTCTTCCCCTTCCCCATCCCACCCTAAAACCCTCCCCTAACAGCTCCTGCTGCACACATCGACCGATCACGGCCCAGATACCAGTAGGAATCGCTGGGAGGTAGGTAGTTATCTAACTACAGCGAGAGAGGAATAGGACAACCCACTGCCCAGAAGACTCTATACGCAATATCCCACCGGTACACAATACCTGCACCATCAGTTCGACTAAAGTAGCCACCCTCCACATTAAATTTACTTCACAGACGTTAGAGGAACTAGCCCCCCCTGCCCCCACCAATCGCACCATACAGTAGTTACAGACTGCAGGACTATAAAGAGCTAGAGGGTCAACAGGGAGACGCTGCCACGTACTGTGCATGACTAGCTGTCACCTAGTCATGCCCACTCTAAGGAGGGATAAAATAAATAAACGATCAGAGAGGGAATTCTTTCTCTGGATCCTCACCCCCCCGGCAATAAAACTGGGAACGCCCAGGTATAATAGGCACATAACAGGGGATACAGAGCACGGCTGACCGACGATACTACTATAACGAGAGAGAAAAGAAAGGGAAAAAAAAACACATAGAGCAACAAGAAACTGTCCCAGACTCATTCAGCCCACAGACTTAGCAGGGGCAGCTGCACAGCAAAAGGGTGTTGGGTAAGTGGAAGTAGCATCCATGACGGTAGAGGTCTCAGGAGCATGCGACTCTGCAGCATCCGTCCAGGAAAGCAAGCATGCAGCATGGGATTTAGTACCCTTAGAAGACAGTCTAGGAGGCAAAGGTGGGTCCAGCTGAGATCCATCTGACAGAAGGTCCATTAAGGCTCGAAAGTGATTATTGCTCATGTCAGGCTGAATGGAGGAGCGTGAGGCCATGGAGTCAGGACTGGTACTGCGACTCTGGGAATGGAGCCGGGGGGTCTTATCAATATGAGCCCCATCGAGACGAGCCCTCCTTCTATTTTTCCTTTTGCTCCCCAGGGATTTCTGAGGGGCAGAGCAAGAAGGGGTCCTGGGCTGTAGGGCTGCAGGTTGGGTGGACCCAGAGGGGGAGGTTGTAGAAGCTAGCACAGAAGTCTCCATAGCTGTGGCCCCCAAGTCCAGAGATTCCTTGAGTACACCCCGATTTAGCTTAGGAGCCTGAGATGCCAGGAATTTCTCAGCGGCTGATGGACTGTCAAATAGTCGCGACGATCCATTTAAAAATAATGGAGACAAGCTGGGTATCCAATGAATACTTAACCAAGTCAGCGAGAGGCCTGACGTGTTGCAGTGAAGGCCCTGCGGCGTGCAGTTAGCTCCTGGGAGTAATCCGCAAAGATCTGAATCCTATGGCCTTTCCACATAAGCTCTTTTTTTTGGCGTGACAGCCTAGTGACAGATTCCCGGTCCTGGAACCAGAGAAAGCGGGCTAATATGGTACGAGGACAATCTCCAGGGGCCGGGTGGGGTGCCAATGTTCTATGAGCTCTATCAATCTCCGGAGGGTTTTTAGAGTGCCAGCCCAATGGGGGAGGGGGGAGAGCTCCTTTTGTAAAAAGCAGATAACATCAGGTCCTTCACAGCCCTCAGGAAAGCCCACAAATCTCAAACTGTTCCGTCTGCTACAGTTTTCTAAATCCTCCACCCTGGCCCATAACTGATGAATAAGCTTATCTTGGTCCAGCACTTGTGCCCCGGTTCGCCGGCAACCGTCTTCTGCCTCTGAAAGTCTGTGTTCCGTTATACCATCCCGTTGCGATAACTCCACTACATCCATGGTGTTTTTCCATGTGGCACTGTCCAGATTATCCATGCGATGCAAGATCTTGGAGAACATCTGCCGTATTTCTGCCAGGCCGCCCTCTGGATGCGAAGTGGAAGGAGAAGGCTCCATTTTAAAGGTAGGCCAGGCCGCCAGACGTGTAGACAGGCGACGGAAATACCAGGTCCTTCCCGAGCAGGGCGGGGATCCAGAACGGAGCTACTGGAGGGCGCAACACTCTTTTAGCCACACAGAGCAAGAGGGGTTACATAAGCAGGTATGAAGCGGGTTTAACTCGGGTATGCGGTGGGGATTGCAAGCGCTCCTCGCTCAGGCGTCCATTAAGTTCGGCAGCTGGCCATGCCCCCCTAGTGTACCATTCTAATGTTAATGGTGCCTGTCAATTTCCTTATCGGCCCCCACAGTAGCAATTTAGCAAACCCCAGTTACCCCATCTGTTAACCATGCTGATCACAAGAGTAGTGAACCTTCTGTCCTTCCAGCTGCCCAATCCTATTAGACCCCCACACTAGCATATCTCAATCCGTCAAGCTGTCCAATCCTACCCAGACCCCAAAACACTATTTCATTTTAATTTATTTACTGACCAGGAAACGGGGGCTTGAAAATACTACCTGTTTTCAGCCTTGTCCTGGGGGTTGTGGGGATACAGATTCAAACCAAAGAAGTTAGTGGTTCTGGTTAATGGGGGGAATTTGACCAGGACACCAGGGAAATTCCTCTGCTCTTTCTGAGAAGTGCCAAATGATCTTTAACATTCACCTGAACAACCACCAGAACAGGCAGAAGGAACACTGGTTTAACATCTCATTTGAAAGACAGAACCTCTGGCAGCAATGTCTTGCAATCACTATACTGGAGCATATGTATGGTTACTTGTAACCAAGGGGAGAGTGCCCCCTGTGCAGCTACCAACATGACTTCCTGAAGCAACTGGTGTTCATTTGAGATCTTCTATCCTACTACTAACTAGGCCTGACCCTGCTTAGCTTCTTAGATCGTAAGGGGATCAGGATCTACAGTGGTAAGGCTTAGCGTTGTCCCCAAAAATATATACCCAGACAAGAATTTACCTCATATCCAGCACACACAGAAGAGCATGGATATGCAGATTCATGGAATAAGAGAACATTAATGAGATGTGTAATTCTCATAAATTAAGTGGCTGTTGCCACACAAGATGGATGAATACTGAGCGTGGACTTCATGCCGTGGAGGCACATGATGGCGATATTAATTATGCATGAAATATAGTATACCCACATAGGTAAACATTAGTCCGTACACACTTTTGAAAAATGTAAATGCATAAGAATAAGCTATGATTTTTAAAGTCTTTGTTCTTTAAAGAATTAAGATATGTTCATACACTAAAATGTTTTAAATGTTTCCAAACCTAAAATCCACTCAGTGTACTGTATCTGATTTGTGACAGAACATTTAATGAGGGACTCATGATGGGAGCTGCCTGCACCTCCTGAATTGTGTAACAGATGTTGTTTACAGTAGGTTTGTGTTAATTAGGGTTGCTTAGATTCAGAGGCACAGAATCGAATGTGTACAACCCGATTTTGAAACTAGATTTTCAGAACTAAGGTGTTTTTACATAGGAATTTAGAATCTGGGAACTGGGATTAAAAATACGATTCCGATGTCCTTTTTGGAACTGGATAGGAATCAGATCCAAAATCAGAAATTAGTGTATGGTGGAACACTATTTAAACTCGTTTTTCCACCTTACCCAAACACTGTTCAGACACACACACACGAAAATGAATGGAATGCTGTTCTGACCATTTATGCAGAATAGCATTCTGTTCATTCAGAATGCAAAGCTTGAGACGCACCTTAAAGCCAGCAGAAAAAAAATGCCCCAGAATAGCATTTAAATCAGTATCAAATGAGCTTGGCCAGTGGCACGAAGGGTCGAGGTACTGGATGCCACACCTTGTGCCATGCTGGCGACCCAGGTTCGGGAATAAGCCAGGGCCATCGGGGGTCAGCAGGGACGAGAGGACTGAGTATCCACAGGACTGCTCTCCTCTCTCAAGGAGGGAGGGATCTTCATCCCACCCATCGATCATCCTCTAGTGGGGGTGATGCTGGCAGGGAGACCAGCAGCCAGTGGGCATGGTGTGCACGTGCCCTCACATGTGTGTGCTATACCTTGTACCAGGAGGAACACAGAACAGCAGAAAATGGCAGATGGGGGCTGTATGTGATCCTGCTCCTGTTCTGCCGTCATGACCTCCCTGGATTTGGATTGTGTTCCAGGAAGGGAGGTAACTTCTTTCCTGGCCCGGCCATGGTGGGTAATCCATGGGGGGTCTTGGGGATGGTCGGGTGGTTGGACAGGTGGACGGGTGGTGCGGGATGGAGTTCTTGCCCCCAGCGTGCCAGGGAGTATAAATAAATAATTGGAAAAAAAAAATCAGTATCAAACACGGAAGATGGCCGCAGTGCTTTTTTCAAAAACACCGACTTTCTTTGGACTGCCGGATTTATGTCATGAGAGTGCTGTCAAGAGTGTCACACGCTGCCCGTTTTGAACTGTTACAACTCGTTTTTTGTCTGTGTGCCATTACTGTTCATTACAGCTGTTTTGTTTCAAGTTGGCCCAATTATCAGAATACGCTGGTACCGCTGTCTGTGTGACATCACTGTTTAAACTGCCAGTATTGTCCATTAAAGCTGAGTTGATTCATGATCACCATGTGTAGGGTTGCATGTTTCTTGGTTACCATGCACTATAAAAAATATTAGATTTGCAGTCTCGCTGAACCAGTGTGAGTTCTGCCACTTTGGGGTTTCTGATTCCATTGGACCTCTGGAGCTTCGCTCTCGAGGTCGTATGGAATCAGAAACCCCTCAGTGGAAGAACACACTGGTTCAGCATGATTGTTCATCCAGTATTCTCTATTTCCTAAACAGTCTAAATGGATTGAAACTGGTCAATTTCTAGTATCCTTGGTGTTAATCCGCTTGTCTTCCCTCTTCTTGAGCAAACACACATCTGTCTCTTGCTGGGAGATCCTAGGTCCAGAATGCAACAGATCATTCCGCTACGGGAAAACTCCCATGACTTCACACACTGCAATCTTCAAGAGCCAGAAGCACCACGAAAGCAGGCAGAAGATGTTAGTAATTTTTAATTTTTAAAGTAGTCCCTTGTTACTTTTTACTGCTGAATGCTTTTTTTCATCTTCTGTGTGCTCTTTAGATGATTCTCTACCTAACAGTATTAAGTGTACTGGAAAAAGCAGTGCTTTACCTGAAAGCAGGCCTATTTAGTTATATTCTGCCCATTACATTATCAGCATGTGACCTCACTCATTGTTACATCACAAGCCCTGCTGCCTGACTGGCAACATGTATCACAAGCTTCCAATTAACTAGCGAGAAAGAGGCTCCTCTTGGTTACTGCTGATATTATAGTCAATCTGTGGTGATCAGATAAGAAGTGGTGTTTGTCTCTTCTTTCAAGGACAGGCAGGCACAACTTTCCAGATGCAATAAGACAGCTTTATTACTACAGCCACTTGTGTCACGCTGAAAAATAATCAGTTATACTGACAGTATTAGCGTAAAACAGCTACTACATCACTTGTCATAGCATAAAACAGTGCTATATGAAGCTAATACTCTAAGAGGGCCACCTAGAGCCCTGTGTCTACAAACGCTGAAGCTAGCACTCTAGATTCTACACAATAACTAGACACCCTGGCCAGGGGCAGTTAGCAGTTTAGCAGTCTATGATGAGAAACAGGCTTTTCGATGGTGAAATAGTGATGACACGCTAGGCTCGAGCCTGGGGGCGGTACAGTACCTGGTTGACCAATTGGTCTCGCTGGACAGCAGAAGTTGGAAAATAATGATTGCTGTGTGGAGCTGAAGAGGCAGAAGAAGATGAAGGCTGGTCGAGAAGCTGAAGAGGCATAAGATGAAGAAAATTAAGGCTGGTCATGGAGATGTCCTTCTGGTGTTGTGGATGGTCCTTAGAAGTGTCACTGATGGGTTGTTGCCCAGCCAAAGCATAGAACACTACAACCTCCTAGAAGAAAGTAAAATAATAACGTGGCAATTCCCTAACCACTGTACTGCGGAGGGAACCTCAATAACTTGAGCCCAGCAGGACTGGCTATTGCTAATTCTGGTCACTGCAGTCCTTGATGTCTTCTGATGTACTCTTGGGTATGGATGGCAGGGATCCGTGACGGCTGGCTGGGTGGTAGGCGAATGAAACTCAGTCATCAAAATGAAGGATGGACACTGGACACTGGGGGGGGAGGGGGTGCAGTCCTCCGATGTGCTGCCTCAGTTGAGGTGTCCATAGGGCCAGCCTACATGCAGCAGTTCAGGTTGTGGAAAAAAGTGGGTAGGCGGCCCATCCGTTCCCCGGCAGTTAACAGTTCAATTTAAGGGGAAGGATGGGTGTAGGCAACTGCAGTTCATTGCAAGGTAACAGTTCAGGTTGTGGGACAACAGGGCAGCCCATCCGTTCCCTAAGCACAACAGTTTTACCTGGGGGGAAAGGGCTAGTGCAGGCACTTGCAGTTCGTTGCAGAGCAGACAGTTCAAGCCCCGATACAAGACAGTTCAGTCCCTAGGTGGATGAATCCGGCCTTTGCAATCGCAGTTTGTTCACACCCCGATTAACAGAATGATTCCCAAAGCACTGGGAGGACTTGGTCGCTAACAATTTTGCTAGTTTGTATCCCAAATATGAAGGTAAATTGCTATAAAAGCTGTTATTTTGAACACAAGCTCTGCTTTTTGGAAGTCTCATTTGAATGTGGTTCTTTCTTTGCATTGGTTGGCAAGCAACCCTGGGGAAATGGGGTGACCTATGGGAAGGGATGGGGGTCCCAGAGAAAATGCTGCGGCAATCTGGGAGTGATGGAGTGATCCTCTGAAAATTGGGTGCTGGCCCTTTAACTCCCTGAGCCAAAGCCAGGATTTTCCTGTGCTGGCCTGCAGCAGGACATACCACCTGGGCCTGCCCCTATGAATATTAATGAGGGGCTGTGGCCATGCTCTGCAATGGGCCCAGGCTTAGCTCCCCCGCCCCTTGCGATCTTGGCGCAAATTTGTTCCTGGGGTCCAGCCCAATGACTCACCCTCAGTCCATTATACCCCCCAACTCCTTTCTCTGCTAGAGTGCCACTTTGGCACCAAACATATCCTCCCTAGGGCTTATAACTCACAGTGCCCTTCTCTTCCCCTTTATATGGGTCCTCTAACCACTACTGCACCTTCTTCCACCACAATAGAACATGCAGTGCAAAATACTTAACAATTGGGCTCACAACCCACTCACCACCTGGCCTGGGTCTGCTACAGCTGCCGTTGAGTCTGCAGTGGTGTCTGCAAAGGTGGCCGGGGAGTCACACTCCCACCCAGCTTGTCTGGCGCTCCCAAGGCTGGGCTGAACTACTGTGTCTGGGGCACTTGTTTCGACCTGGACTCAAATCACCACCACACGCCTCAGTCTGGCCTCTGTAAAACATTCCCCTCTCCCGATGTAGCGTGGACAGGACACTCTCTTCATGGACTGTTGCTGCTGTGCTGGGTCACTTGTGGAAGGGAGGGAGGATGGGGAGAGAAAGGGATACCACTAACCACCACTTAAAGCCTCTGTGTTCCACTGGGGCTCTGAGGGCAAGCAGAGGAGGGTAGAACAAGACGCTAGAAAAAGGGAAAAGCAAACATATGGACAATGAAAAATGGACAAAAAAGGGGACAAGGAAAACTCACAACTGTGCAACTGGCATGAAAGCCCACAAACGGCGGGGGGGGGGGTGACACAAGGGGAATTGCCAAGACAGCCACCTGGATGAAAGCACCAAAAAAAACCCCCAAGGAAGGAAAATCAAGGAACCCACGGAGCAAGATGACGGGGGAAAATCCCACACTATGTTGCTGGTGGAGCTGGCTGCGGCCAGAAGCCTGGAGAACCACTGTCTGAAGAGAAGCAGTTATCTAGGAGCCATGGACCCAAGCTTCAGGTAAGGCTCCAGGCATCCATGCCCCTGCGTTCTCCACTCTCGTCCACCACCCTGGTCAACAACCACTTACTGGCCGGTGGGGAAGGCCTTTTCTAGGCCAGGGATGGTCCTGGCTTCTTGCCAGGTGGCGGGGTTCCTGGGCCTGGGGACAGCTGTCCCGGGCTGATTTATGGGCATTAGGTTGGCCTGCTGGGATGGCAGGAGGCCTTCCTAGACGTTGGCCTTGGGCTGGGGGAAGGGACGGTATGGACAGAACAAGGGCCAGCATAGGAAATCTCTTGGGGAAGGGAGAGAGAGAAAAGGAAAAAACTGGTTAGCAAGCAGACTGGCTGTATAGGTGGGTGGGGATTTAACCCTTCCCCTTCCCTTACAGTCCCTGGGGTTCCCCTACTGGTCTGAGCCCCAGCCCCCTGGTCTGTTTTTTGTAGGGCCCCCCTCCTGAGCTTTCCCTGCTGCACTTTGGGACACTACAAATCAGGTCACAATGCTGATGATGTACAGGAAGGAACAGAATTGACTAGGTCATCCTCCACGCTGTTCCACATTTAAGTACTGTCAGGTAGAACATCACCTAATTAGCAAAACAGAAAATAATAAAATATTTTGGACATAAGAAGTGATAGTTGACTACTTCTGAAAGTTCCTATTAATTCCAAGCAGTACACTTGCTCTTTAAGAACCTCTCAGAAGGACTCTGTGGTTTGTAGCCATTACTTCTAGATGTCACTGCTCTGTGTACCTTTTCTTATATACAAACGATGTACTGTAGACATTTTGTCCACAAATCAAAATGCTGAAGGTTTTTAGTTCTCACCACTGCCGAATGATCGATTTATGGATCAACAAAGTTTTACAGAAAGAAACTGTGAGCTTTCAAACCCACAAGGTTCTTCTTCAGAAAAATTTATGGACTCATTCTTAAAGAGTGGCTCTAAGAAGCCTCCTCAACGTTAGGATGATGGTGGTTACTGCTAGACAGTGAGTAACTATCTGCTTAACAAATGTTTATCCACCTCTTCCAGTTTTTGTTAAAAATGACATATACAGTGTAACCCCCAGGTGGCGCTGTCCCAAGGGCTACTACCCCTGCCTACTTGACTACTGACAGGTTGAGGGGCCTAGGTTCTATGGCGGGTGCCTCCACCCAGAGGTCTGGGTTTGTAGTGGTTAGACTAGCTTGGTCACAGCCTCTGGGACACTGAGACCCCCTTTTATTCCCTCTAGTGGCTCACACAGTACACAGGAGTTACAGCCCCAATACCCCACGTATACACAATATTCACTCATAAAGTACCACTTACCCTCAAGACTGATTCTGCAGCACGTCTCTGAGGACCCCCCTGTAAAATAAGGTTAAACAACATACACAGCAAAATACAATACTGTTTCCATAAGTACCAACACCATAGACAGTATATAGTATAACAACAACAAATCTGATTTATTTAGGGGACAGTAACAGGGGAAGGGGCAATCAGGTTAATTGGCAGAATTAAATCACAGTACTGTGCACACATACAGGGTCTGAAAAGTCACACTCTGGGTACCCAGGTTGGGCATGGGGCCTAGCCAGGTCCATTGCCTGGGGTTGGCCGGCAGGTGCAGATGGACAGGGCCCTGTAGAAGAAAATATATGCGCAACACCCAGTTGTAATCCGGAGCCGGATGGCTCAGTCCATGAGGAAGTGAAACAACAAGAATTAGATGACCCACTTGTGATTGAAAACAGGCTGCAGGGGAATACCCTGATTTATACTCACAATATCCAAGCTGAGAACCGGATGGTGGATGTTCTTCTGGGTTGCCAGAACAACAGGGCATGGAGACAAGGTCCTTGTGAGTGGACCCCACTGCAGTAGACAGCAAATGGATTTAGTCCGAGACAAGCTGGGGTTTGCTTCCAGCTTCAACACACAGCACACAACACAGGGGATTTGAAATAGCGATTCCCCACAAGCACTACGCACATTCATATGTAAAAGGAAAGTACTATACCAGGCAGGCTGCACCTAGATCCCAATTGCAATTACTGCAAAATACCCGTGAGCACACACAGTAGCTTCAGTTCCTGACAGACCAAGCGCAATTCAGCAATTTTTCCAGTCTTCTACAGGGTAAGCCTGGTTTCCACTCTTCAGACTTCCTTCTTTCTCCTCACAAATCGGATTCAGTCCAAACTGGCACTTACAACGGCTGCAGGCCGAACCTCAGGGCCTCACATGCACTTCCCACGTGAAACTATACACTGCAGAAGCACAGAGCTCCTTCTCTCTTCACTGTCACAACTGATCTGATCTTTCCAGTCATAGAGCAGGGCATTTCCTTTAGCTCCACACCATTCTGTTGGCTGGTTCGGCTGTCACTCACAATGAGACTCCCTCTGTTGGTGAAAAAAGGCGCCAAGGTCAAAACTACATTTCCCAGAGTCACTGCCCATACAATCCCCTTCTGGCTCACTCAAAATTGAGAGTCCAAGTTCCGATTTGTCCAGAGGCTCCATTTTAAGGAACCCCTCCCCACTGATCAGTCCGGTCCATTTCAGCAGTTCAGGACCAAAATGAAAGAGTTACACTGAAACAGTTCAGCTGAAATGAAGACAGGTTAGACAAACTACATTTTCTCAGTCACTCCAAATGATTTCTGGCAAATAGTTATATCTTTCAACAAGACTCCCTCTGCACATGCAGCGACGGCAGAAACGGAGCGAATTGACAGCAGCTCAGGTGGGATTCGAGCATTAAATACACAGTCCCCCCATACAGACTAATTAAGTCTGCAAGCAGACAGCTCTTAAAGAGACAGTACGTGGAGGCTCAACTAGCACTCAACTGGAACCACATTTAAACAGCTTAAACGCCGAACACCGTCCAGACTTGGAGCATTCAGGCAAGCTCCTGGAAGACTTTTGGGAACCCCCATTTGCAGGGGGTTACACCAGTTTATTAAAGAACTGCAGCTTTCCACAACTTTCTCAAAATGGCTGAGCATAGGGATGACAAAATGGCGGTGGAGACGACTTACTCCTCCCTCACTCTGGGACACTTCAAGGAGATGTGCATAGAGCACCGTACATAATCTGACATATGGATCCCATAGCATACATCTTAAAATTCTCAGTGGCAGTGACTACAAGCACTCACAATCTGAAGAAGTAGGTAACGAAAATCAAGCTTTACATTCCCTATCAGCCAAACTTTGATAGTGCGACATGCGTTTTCACTTAGCAATTTACTGAACTGCAGGCATTTCTGCCAAACAGTGGTTTGTTCAAATATTTATTTAGAGCTGTACTATCACGAGATGGCAGGACATTTTTGCAAGGCTTCCTTCCTATGCCCTGAATGGCTATTTGTTTCATAACAAAGTCCATGCTTCAAAATGTTAAAGGGTCATAATTAACATCATGCCATCTCGAGGTCTGTTTTCCTTTTCAGCTTTTAATCTCAAATTCTTTACAATGACACAGATTCTATTTTCAGAAAGATCTGATGCTTACTAATGACTTTACAGAATATTGTGTTCGAGCTGTTGCTTAATTAAATACTTCAGAACAGTACATGACAACGGCACAGAACAAGCTCAGCATTGCGTAATGTACCTTTTTATACAATGGGTTGGATAACTCCTAGACTCTGATTGTAATTATGACAGCACTACTCACACTTTGCCACTGTTTTTGGCAGCAAATCATACTGCGTGTGAAATACCCACACCTGACAATTGGGCTAACCGAAATCAGTTTTGTTTGCAACTTACAGACACATTCCCTTTCATTTCTATGGCATTTCCTTTTTTCCCCATCAAGGTTTTTATTCTCCTATCAAAGACCTGCTTATTCTGCTCTGGTCCACCCCACCTCATCACCCACCAGTCCTAGGACTTAACCCTTATCTACTTGTCTCCCACAGAGTTTGCTTTCCATGTCAAGACAGTCACAGCTGGCTGGGCCCCCCTGGGCCACAATCCAGATAGCTCTGGAGGAGGTGCATAGTGGGAGGTAGAGAGCATGCGATGGACAGCAGTATAGACCTGCTCAGTCAAGGGGTTTCCACCATCTTTTTCTCACCAGGGACCAGACCATGCAGTGACAGACCATGTGTGTGTGCAAAGGCATGCACTTGCATATCAGCATCTGACGGCAGGTCCGCCCCAAGTGGACGCTCCAGCTGTTCATCCACCTGGTTTCTGTCTGACAGAAGAAAAGTGTGATCTGACTTATTCCCCCCAGAGGAGAGCAGTCCATAAGATACTCTATCCTCACTCCCTTAGCCAGCCTCCATGCAACCCAAGTCCACTCCTGCACCTGGTTTGCTGGTGTAGCAGGCAGTCTACCACTGAGCTACCGAACCAGCTTTCAATATTTCTAATACCCATTTCACAAGCGCAGTTAACACACTCCGGGATTTGTGGGTTGTGCTGTAATATAACCAAAGTCTGGGTGATTGAAGGCACGAGGCAAAAATGCACAGGGTTGTGGATTATTAGAGCTTATAAAATGGGTCTGGAGTTTTCTGTGTCTTGATTGGCTGAGAGGTACCCATGGTCGTGTCCATATCACGGCATACTGTGCCAACCGGCACCTCTTCAGCAAGTCAGGACTTACCACAAAAATGATATCAGTGTCCCAACGTCGTGGAACTACCAACCTCAACCTCTGTGCGTTAGTGCACACCCCCCGCTCTGTAATATAAATCAAGTGCACTAAATACTCATCTGAGAAGTGAAGTAGTAAAATATTTATAACAAAAACCTCTGCCCTCTGTTGCCTGAAACAGCTGCCAGCAATGTTCCTTCACAAACAGCTGACCGCAATCCACCAAGCAACACCCGTGACTCCACCAGCTTTGCTGCCATTATTATAACTATTTAAAACTATTAAAAATACCGCTGTTAGCACAGACAGTAAACCCAGTTCAGGATGAGCGCAACAGCAGCCTGTCACAGAAAACTGTGCAATTCTGCTTCCACACAGTAAAGTGCTACAAACAAGTAACTTTGGTGGCTGGTAAGAGACATGCTCACTCTCGGTTCCTACTGAAATAATGAAACTGGCCCCTCTCTCCGGCTGTTTTGGCCTGTCAGTCATGAAAAATAAAATAAAATAAAAATCTTGCCAAAGGATTCTGTTTGTTTGTTTGGGGGCACAGGCAGATACAACCACAGCAGTCGATATCAGACACGCTTGCCTCCATTCCTTGTAACTGAAACTGAGTGGGCGGTCTGTCACTCCTCAGTGAAATAGTTAAAATAAGAAATGTGAACGGAAAACAAAGTAAAATATCCCATACTGCACAATATTTTGAGTGTTGGTGTGTGTGGGTTGGGGGTGTGTGGAGTGTAGAGACAGACAAGAACGCCATGTAGTGACTTTTAATTAAAGAGCTCCATTCCAAGACAATGAAAAGGACTACTTTTTCTTTTTCTCTACTAATATGCACATTTTTTTTTACTTTTTTATATATACTTTTTCTGTGAATTTTTTTACTTATTTCTTTACTGGGGGACCCATTTTATAAGCTGAATAAGACACTCCAAGGTGTGGTTTATGGCCTGATAAGAGCACTTCCCAGGTGCTAAAGGCACACGGCACAAGCATCTTGTGCCTCATTACGCACCTGGAGCATGCTCTTATCAGATCATAAACCACACCTCATCATGTCTTATTCCTTATGTAACCCACATCCTGTCAAGTGCCAATGTTTATTTGAAATCTCCCCATTAACAATACCATCAGACTGGGACATTGTTCAGTAACAATCAAAAGAAAATGCAGAAAAATATTATCCATCTGATAAAGTATGCACATATTACATCACAAGAGAGGCTGGCATAGAGTAATTTACTGACTCCACCCCATGGAAGACATTAGCTCTCATAGCTATAGAGGGATGAACACCCCTAGATACTCAGGATAGAGATATGTTCATATTAGTAAGAAAAACAAATCCTTAACAAGACAGGAAGGACTGGGGAGTAATACTGGGAGACCCTGTAAATAGAAAAAAATAGTCTGAGCCAGCCAGCTGGCACAGCTGCAAGGCATCCATCTGCGACGCCGACATCCCATGCTCGGGGCTGACTCAGAGGGTCAGCCAGAGGAAGAAGGATTAAGCGTCCAGAGACAATGCTCTCTTTCTCCAGGGGGGAGTTGGGGTTGAGTGTCCGGTGCACTATGGACCATGGCGGAGGCCGGAGGCGCCACAAGCAGCCGGCACCATCACTTATGGGGAGAGGACAGATGCTCAGCATCATTGCATGTCCCACCCCTGGGGTAACAGCATCAGAAAAAAGCCGTCCCGAGTATGACACCGGCTCCGCTGTTGTCCCCGCTGTCTACCAGTGTCCGCCGGGGGTGGGTCCTGCTCCCATGGCCCTGACTTGGGGGGTAAGATGCAGAGTTCAACAAATCCAATAGCCCGACATCCCAGGCTACAAGATTTCAGGCAAGGACAAGCAGTTCGTGACAGGGGTACTTGTCCACGGACAAGTACTGCTTTAAAAAACCAAAAACAGATTTTCCACTGCATTACCAGGTTCCTCCACTACAGCGCTCGCTGGCGATGTCCGAGTCTGGCTGTCATGTGACCCACATAGCTGCACACATGGTGTTCAGCAGGGCGGGAGGGAGAGTGAGCAGCGCTGAGAGAGTTCTGCCAGGAGCGAGGATTTGAGGTGGATTCAGTCATCGGACTGGCAGTAGCATATGTCCCATCCAGTCATAGAAGATCTGGCTGCTCTGGTAAGGGACCCATTTTCTAGCATTGGCAGCAGTAGCACAACTTGGCAGGGTTAATCGGAGGCGTGCTCTTTCTTCAATTTCATTTTGAGGAGAAAGGTCTTGCATGCCTCTGAGTTGATCGTGCGAGGGGCTGGGTGTTTTGTTAGGAGCTTGTTTGGGGTCGAGGACTGCGGAAATCACTGCCTGCCACACTTGCTGTTGCTTGTGTCTGGGCTGCCATGCCAATAATAAAATATAATATAAAATAAATTGTGTAGCTGCTGCATAAAGCAGAGATTGGGAGGGACACAATTAGGGAGGGTGAGTGGTGCTGGTGAGCCGAGGGTGGGAAGGGCGGGAAGCAGCCAGGGCCATGGCCACGAGTCATTTTGAATTCATACCAACTGCAAGAATTTTATGAAAAGGAAAAAAGGGTGATTGTTGGATCAGAAGGGAGTGGGATCGTATGTGTGTGGTGTAGAAAATGAGTAATGTGACGAATCACGATCGCTGCACTAAGGGAACAAGAACACAACTCTGAGGCTGAGCATATATAAGAAAGAAAGGGGTATTTGTTACAAGCCAGGAAGAGAGTGATGAACAAAAACAGCCCAACTAAGCTGCAGCAGGAAAAGTAAAAGGGGAGAAAGAATGAGCGGAGTTGAAAGTTACCACCTGAACAGAATTGTGACTGAGAATAAACAAAACCAGACTAAAGGGAGGGGTAAGAAAGTATGAAGTGTTGGCCTTTTTGTGAAAGTTTTGTTGCTTTTAAGAGAGAGCATAACACTTTTTACAACAAAAATAACCTGCTGCAGTACAGTGTGTGTGGTGGGGGGAGCTGAGGAGTGATGGAGGAGTGGGAACTGCCCAAAGAAAAGAAAATAAGCCTGATTGTGTGTGAGGGTGGCTTTTGGGAGTCAGGGAGAGGAAATCGTGGGGAGAAGAGAAGGAGCAAGTAGGGGTGGTATACTGGCCTTCTCCCCTAAGAAAATAAAATAAGAGAAGCTTGACTGATAGTGTGTTGTAAACTGGAGAGGAGATCGTGGGCAAAAGAGTGAAGGTGGGGTGACCTGCCCAAAAAGAAAAGAAAATCAGAGAGCCTAACTGTTGTGTGTGGGTTTTGGGGAGAGGAGATCATGGGTAAAGTAGTGAAGGAGGGGCGACTTGCCTAAAGAAAATCAAAAATGAGAAGCCTAACTGTGTGTGAGCTGTTGCTATTAGAGGAGATCCTAGGAAAAGGGCTTGGAGTGAAGAGGGATGTGTGTGTGTGTGGGGGCTGACTTGCACAGTGTAACTGTCCTGTGGCTAGCTTGTGAAAGACTAAAAAAAAAGAATTCAGATACAAAAAAAAAAGAAAGATGCAACAAAAACAAACAGATTTGAAAATCCACATTATTTATTTGCAGTGAGTGCACAAATTACAGAAAAATAATGTAAACCTGATCTGTTACTTATTTCAAATTCAGACTTTATAAAGTATACACATTTACAGTGCAGAAAAATAAGCAAATCAAGCAAAGGTGGTTCTTCTACTACTTCTTCAGTTTCACTAACTCATCATAAGGAGAACCGGTTCTGTTTAACCTACCCAGAACAAAACATCACATATTTTCATATTGTTAAACATATTAGTACAGTGTAACCCCCCCTGCAAATGGGGGTTCCCAAAAGTCTTCCAGGAACTTGCCTGAATACACCAAGCCTGGGTGGTGTTTGGCGTCTGAGCTGCTTAACTGTAGTTGCAAGTGAGTGCTAGTTGAGCCTCCACGTACTGTCTCTTTACGAGCTGTCTGCTTGCAGACTTAATTAGTTTGTATGGGGGGACTGTGTATTTAATGTTCGAATCCCGCCCGAGCTGCGGAGTAATCGCTCCATTTGCGGTCGCTGAAGGTGCAAACGGAGCCCATCTGAAAGCTGTAACTGTTTGCCTGTAATCATTTAAAGCATTAGCAAAATTGTAGTTTGTCTAACCTGCCTTTATTGCAGCTGGGACTCTGTGTGTGTTACCGCTCCATTTTGGACCTAAACTGCTGTGCTGGGCCAAGTGGGTTAAGGAAGCCCTAAAATGGAGCCTGCGGATGAATCAGAACTTGGACTCTTAATTTGAGCCAGCCACAAGGGGACTGTATGGGCAGTAACTCTGGGAAACGTAGTTTTGACCTTGGCACCTTTTTCTACCAACAGAGGGAGTCTTATTGTGAATAACTGCTGAATCAGCCAATGGAATAGTGTGGAGCTAAAGGAAATGCCCTGCTCTGTGACTGGAAAGATCAGATCAGTTGTGGCAGTGAAGAGAGAAAGAGCTGTGTGCTTCATGTATAGCTCAAGACGGGAAGGCAGGAGGCCCTCTGAGTTTCGGGTCTGCAGCCTTTGTGAGTGCCAGTTTGGACTGAATCCAAGTTGTGAGGAGAAAGAAGCACTAGAAGTGTGGAAACCAGGCTCACCCTGTAGAAGACTGGAGAAATTGTTGAATCGCTCGGTCTGTCAGGAACTGAAGCTGCTGTGTGTGCTCCCGGTATTTTTGCAGTAATTACATTGGGTCGAGGAGCAACCTGTCCTGTAGAAATTCTCTTACATATAAATGTGCGTAGTGCTTGTGGGGAATCACTATGTCAAATCCCCTGTACAGTGAATTGTGTGCTGAAGCTGGAAGTAAACCCCAGCTTAATTCGGACTACATCTGTTTGCTATCAACTGCAGTGGGGTGCAGTCACAAGGACCTTGTCCTCATGCCCTGCTCTTCTGGCAATCCAGAGGAACATTCTCCATCCGATCCTTAACTTGGGTGTTGTAAGTACAAATCAGGGTATTCCCCTGCAGCTTGTTTTTAAATCACAAGTGTGTCATCTAATTCTTGCTGTTTCACTGTTTCATGGACTGAGCCCTCCGGCTCCGAATTACAATTGGGTGTTGTGCATATATTTTCTTCTACAGGGCCCTATCCATCTGCACCTGCCTGCCAACCCTGGGCAACGTACCTGGCTAGCCCCCCCCAACCTGGGTACCCATAGCGTGACTTTTCAGACCCTGTATGTGTGCACAGTACTGTGATTTAATGCCACTAATTAACCTGATTTCCCACTCCCGTGTTACTGTCCCCTAAGTAAATCAGATTTGTTGTTGTTATACTATATACCATCTGTGGTGGTGGTACTTATGGAAACAGTATTGTGTTTTGCTGTGTATGTGTAGGTCAGGGCCCTGGTTACCTTTCTGATCTCCTGGTACCATACACCTCTGTCCGAGATCTCGCTCCTCTTGTGGGGGCCTCCTCAAAGTTCCAGAGCTAGGTTAAAATCTGCAGGGGATCGTGCTTGGAGTTGCTGTCTGGCTTTCGAACCTCATTGCCAGTTGTAGTGAGAGAGGCTCCCACTATAGAGGCCTTTAAGAGTCGTCTGAAGACTTTTTTATTTATGCAGGCATTTGGTGACTGAGTTTTATATATTTTATATTTGTATGATATTGTAATTGAAATATATACAGTATGACACACTGTACAGATTTTGTGTGGCGCCCAGAGCCTTCGGGATTGGGCGTCTTTTTAAATAAATTTGATTTGATTTGATTTGATATGTTGATTAACCTTACTTTACAGGGGTCCTCAAAGACGCGGCTACAACTGGGGTCTCGAATGGCAAGTGGGTATCTAGCATGAGTGGTATTGGGGCTGTAACTAAGGGGTACTGTGTGAGCCATTAGAGGGGACAAAAGGGGGTCTCAGTGTCCCAGAGGGCTGTGACCAAGTTAGTCTAACCACTACAAACCCTGACCTCTGGGTGGAGGCACCCACCATAGGACCTAGGCCCCTCAACCTGTCTGTAGTCAAGCAGGCAGGAGTAGTAGCCTTTGGGATAGTGCCACCTAGGGGTTACAACAGTATTTAACTATTTCCCTCTGAAGTAACCAGTTTTTCTTTACTTTTTAATATTTTTTCTTAAAAATATGCTTATTTTTAACCGGACTACCAACTCGAGCACGAGGACTACTACTGTTAGTCAAGCCACTTGTCCTGGACAAGCAGTGAATTTTAAAATTTGTCGATCCCTGGTAAGATGGGTCTCACCTACCAGTGTCCATTGTGGGGGGGTCCTGCCCAGGGGGTAAGCCAGGGCATGGGGGATGGTGGTCGGAGTGGGGCTGAGCTCCTTTCGGTGGCTGGGCCAAAAAAAATAACAAAAAACTTGTCTAATGCTATTACTTTCTAGACAGGGAGGAAAAACTTCAGCATGACGTCTCCAAGTAGGAAAGTGGCTCCCAACCAAGGAACAGGCCAGAAATCTAATAGGGAGTCAGTAGGAAGATCTGAAGTGGGAGTGTTTTTCTTCCTAACTCAGGAATTGGACGCATGACAGTAATACCCCCTGGAAAAGAAAGATTGCCCTAATATTGTACTAATATTTTACTGACTCGAAGGCATAGTGATACAGGGGTAAGGGAGCAGAAAGTACGAATGCATAAGAACTTACTGTAACAGTAGATCTTCGAGAGTATCTCTTGCAGCAAGTCATAACACATGGGATTACGGCTGCAGGCATCATTTCCTCAGGATGACTTCTCAGCATTCGAGCCTGGGACTTCTCCCCAGCACTACCACGTGGTGTTTTACCTGGCAGGTATAAATGGGGGAGGTCCCAGCTGCTCCGCAGTTCTTTTCCATCCTGGCAAATGAATGTGAAAACATATCATAGGTTTCCGATTGAAACTGAGGAGGGAAATCAAGGCAGTAGCTTGTGGAGTCATAAAAGACAGGAGCAAGGAACTCTTCTGAAGCAACAGCAAGGGGGGAAAGAGGGAAAGAGGGTGAGGCTGCATGACCTGCTGCAAGAGATACTCTCAAAGATCTACTGTTATGGTAAGTTCTTATGCAATCGTACTATCTTCTTCAAGGCAATCTCTTGCAGCAGGTCATAACACACGGGAAGATTCCCAAGCAGTTATTATAGCCAGTGGGAGGAGGAAGCGAATCATTAGGGTTTAGGACAGGAGGCCTTGCAGGACGACCCATCCAAAAATGGTCCGCTTCTTAGAAGCGATGTCTAGACTGTAATGCTTGGTGAAGGTACAGTATGTACAGTAGACCACGTGGCAGCTTTGCAAGTATGCAAGGCAGAAAAAACCCGGAAGAATGGGGTTTCACAACTCCTGTGAGAGTTTTTTTGTATTTTGCATAGATAAATGTAATGCAGTTGGCCAACCATGTGGACAAGCACTGGTTTGAAGCACGAATGCCCTGGTTTCCAGGGGCGGAAGAAACAAAACGTTGCTCAGTTTTTTTGCAACTGTGAGGTGCAGAGAAGGTAAATGCTCAATGTTCTATGCACATCGAGAGTATGAAGCAGGGCTTCCCCTGGATTCATAGGCTCCGCAAAGTATACTGGTAATTGAACGGTCTGATTTAATCAGAAAAAACTTTTGACAAAAACAACAGGTTTGTATGTAAGGACACCTTGCCATTATGAAATTGCAGGTACGGAGGTTTGCACATTAGTGCATGCAACTCCGAGACAACTATAAAAACATAGTTTTCCAAGAAAGACAATGGAGGTCACTGGATTCAGTGGGCTCAAATGGACTCTTAGTCAATGTTTCAACCCCAAAATCCAAATCCCACATAGGGACTGGATCCCGGATAGGGGGATACAGATGCAGAATACCTTTTAAAAAGGTTCTAATCAAAAGTAACTGGGACAAAGGGATGTTGTCCACAGGTAAGGGTAAATGAAATGTGGCAATGGTCGAAAGGTGAACTTTCACTGAGGAATATTTCAGTCCACCCTCCGACAAGGAGAGCAAATAATCTAAAATAAGCTGAGGGGAACACTCATAAGGATCCAAGTCCAGTGTAGATGCCCAAACAGAGAAGTGTTTTCACTTCATGGAATAGGAAGACTGAGTAGATGGTTTCCTAGCAGTCCGGAGAACTTCTGCCACATTTTGGGGACACCCAGAAGCACAAGAGGACTACCTTGCTATAACAAAGCACAGCAAAACCGCAACAATCGAGATTTACAGCTTGGTAAAGCTTCTCTTACTCTGTCCACTACATCGGAGGTGAATTAATTAATTCACAGAGAGCCACAATAACTGAAGAAGCATGGAAGCAGAAATGTGCCAGACCCCTCTGCACCACACGCCTCCACAAATGCAGAAGAAGCACTCCAAGCGATCTAAAGGCCAATCTTCCAGCTCTACCACAACTCCAGCAGCTTCTACACAACCTGTCCCTCTTATGGAGCAGAAATTTCTTGAAGAGCTCCAGCCACTCAAGGCAGCTCTCCAAGATCTGACTTTGGGACTTAAAATCTTTAAGATCGGGGCTTAGCGAAGCTACGAGAGCGATCTCCAACATGGCAACCTGTACCACTTCGCTGGAAGGATAGCAAGACAAAACAGACCCTGAGGTAATACTTCTGAGGCAGAAACTACACAAAATGGAATATAAACTACAGGATCTGGAAGGCCAAAGCCGCCGTAATAATATAGTTATATTCAGCCTTCCAGAGGACGCTAAAGGGACCTTCCCTATTTTATTTACTCAGAAACTCCTATCCAAAGTTGCAGGACTCTCCCCTAACAATACTACTTACATTATAGAGGGCTCACTGGTCCCTGCGACCTCAACCTGCTGGAGATGCCCCTCCATGGCCTCTGATATTAAAGTTCCTTAACTACCTGGATAGAATCCACGTATTGGATAAAACATGCAAGCTCCAGGAAGTCCTTTGGGAAGGCCACAAGCTCCGTTTCACCCAGGAACTACCCACCGCCACCAGGCAGAAGCATGCAGCAAACAACCCACTATTATCCAAGTTCACTGCGGCCGGGATAAAGTTCAAAAATCGCTTACCTCGGACGCCTGTCTTTCCTGTACCGGGGCACTTGGCACAATTATGAATCAGCAGAAAGGGCCTCACCTGCGGTTAAAGCCCCCTTCCCAGAACTGTTCAGCGACCATTGAGACCCCCCCATAGTGCATCCGAATCCAAGGAGAATTACACCACACGAATATGTGCCAAACTGCTTATGCAATTGTTGGTTTCTTTCACTTTCTGCTTTACGTCACTAGAGGGCGTGCCATCATATATGTAGTTCTCCAAAATCACTTATCTGTGCTGCAGTTTTTGTTGGTTTCTCTCATAATTCTCCCTAGATTGTTCCCCACAAACGCCAGGCTCCTTCTGTGGCACAACTATGATGCTGCAGATTAGGCCTCACTTCGGTTAAAGTCGTCGTCTTACAGCTGTTCAGATATCACTGAGGCCCCCTACAGTGGATTTGGAATCTATGAGAGCCACACCGCATGAATGTGCGCACAGTAATCGGCATGACTGTCGGCTCTTCTCTGCTTCTGCCTTATGCCAACAGAGGGAGTGCCAGTAAGTATGCAGTTCTTTCAAATTACTTTTTAATGCTTGACTTTTTGTTGGACTCTTTCATGATTCTCCCTAGACGGTCTCCCACAAGTGTCAAGCTCCATCAATGGTACTGAATAGCTCTCGGATCTTCTCAATCCTCTGGCGCTTACCCCCTGCAGACTGTCCCCTCTCTACAACATTGGATATGGAAGGCAGACTGGCAGTGTTTCTGTTGCGCCCCGGGAGGTAGCAGGTCCCTCTTCTCTCCACGACTGTCACTTCTGTATATGGACTTCAGGTACCATAGAGCTTGAACCAATAATGAATACATGCCTAGGCTGGACTTCTAAGTTGTGTTCATTTCTGTTTGGATCTTGTGAGCGGTCATAATGGTTTTCTTTATTTTTATGCCTCTTTGCTGCTTATACATTGTGAACAACTTACAGTTACAGGTGGGCGGGGGAGGAGGTTGGTGGTATACTCTGCCTCGCAAGTGGCATACTGCGATCCAGAGTCAGGGAATGGAGCAGCCCACAATTTTGTACAGGTGCCTATTTTTAATTTGTGCCCTGTATATTAAAGGACTGAAGAAAGTCCTATTGTTTTCTCTTCAGTTGGCTATAGTACTGACACCACTGGGCAGGCACTTTCTTTCAGACTGTTTTCTATTTTGTGGGCTGGACATTACATAAGGGTGGGGGGTGGACTTATGGGCTATGGTTCAGGGTGTGTAATGGGGTTTATACATAGTTCTGATAGGAAGTATTTGTATGTAACTGTTGGGGGTAGGGGAAGGGTGGGGTTCAAGGTAAAGGCATTACACAGGTCTGGGAAATCTTTCACTATTACAGTTTTCTGGGGCCACATGCTACGGGGTGTTTATTAACAATTTTTTTTTTGCAGGACTATATTATTCCTTACATGCCTCAACTATAACCTGGGTACACCTAATAGGGCTTGAGGGGTCTGTGGTTAGGGTAAACGCCACTAATGAAGTTGTTCTCGTTCTTAGTTTGAAGCCTGAACTACTCATGGGAGGACTATTTTGTCTAGGTGGAGTAGTTAAATATCACCTTAAAGTATGGCACTGAGTCTCAAATTTTGTTCATGGAATGTAGAAATAAAGGGTGCCCAATCTCCCACCAAGAAGGCCAAGATTCTTGTATACCTTCACAAATTAAATGTAGATGTTGCTTTTCTACAAGAAACCCACTTGCCCTCCTCCAAGGTTCTCCAGCTTTGGAGGCCATGGGTGGGTCAGGCGTTGGGTGTCGGGCCAGACACGCGCAAAAGGGGTGTCACCATATTGGTGGCCCGTAAGATACCTTTTAGACTGCTGGAATCCATCACAGATCCTCGGGGGAGGTATATTCTCCTAAAGACATTTCTGGGCCACTCCGAAGTTGTGCTTGGCTCAGTCTACGGACCAACCACTGAGGACCCCCAATTCTTCACTTCCCTTATGACATACTTAGCTACTTAATCCACCCTTCCCGTTCTACTAGGTGGCTACTGGAACCTGGTGTACTGTAACACCCTGGCTAGATCTAGGTCCAGTAACCACTCCCTTACGCCAGTGCAACTGGCCCTCAGAGAGATGATGGACTCAGTGGGGCTTAATGATCCCTGGAGAGTGCTCCTTTCACTAGATCCCTCATAACTCATTTTCCAGAATCGACTATTTCTTGCTGGGCATTGGGCACCTTCCTGCTGTCTTATCTTGTAATTACCCATCTAAAGTAATCTCAGACCACCATCCCACGTTACTTTACTGGAACCTGGGTCATTCCACAAACAGAAATAAGGTCTGGAGGTTTATCTCTCGATTACTAAAATCAGACCACTTTGTTTCTCACCTCCACACCTTTATTTCTAATTTTCTCACCAACAACTCCCCAACTATGCCCTAACTAGATTTGCTCTGGGGGGCACTGAAATGCACTATAAGAGGGGAAATTATCTGCCTTGCTTCTATTGGAAAAAAAAATTGGCACCCAGGTTTCCTCTACTCTCCTGCAAAAAATCCGGCAGTTGGGAGCTGTCCCTCTCCTCACAACCCACTTCCACCGACCTTAATCAACTAGAAATTCTCCGCTCTCGCTATAATGCTTTATTAACTGACAAGGTGGTCTAAGGTCCACTACTTCGATCAAGGTGACAAAGCCGGGAAATTACTGGCACTACTCTTCCGGGCTGAAGCTGAGGACAAAACTGTAGCCTCTCTTCGTAATTCTGTTGGCAGTATAGTCACCTCGCCCCAAGAGATAGTATGCTGCTTTCGGGAATACTACCAAACATTATATTCACAGCCTTCCAACGCTTTTAGTCCTGATCTTTTAGACCAGTTTATACAGGATATCCAGTTCCAGTGCTTAGGTCAACAACAGGTCACTTTTCTACAAGCCCCCCTGACACTTACAGAAATTAAACTAGCCAAAGATGCACTTCCAGCGGACAAAGCACCAGGCCCTGATGGTTACACCACAGACTTTTATAAAACCTTTAAGTCCCAACTAGTGCCCATTCTCCTAAACACTTATAATTACATATATGAATAAGGTCTGTTGGATTTGTCCCTCAACAAGGCCACGATAGTAGTTCTCCCCAAGCCGGGCAGAGACCCACTCCTCATTATAAATTACCGTCTCATAACTCTGATCAATGTAGATCTCAAAATCCTCGCAAAGGGCCTGGCCAATAGACTAGCCATGGTCTGGCATGTGCTTATAAGTCCTGAACAAGTCAGCTTCATAGCCGGCAGACTCTCTGTAGACCATTTGCGAAAACTAACTTACCTGATCTTTGCGTCCGGGGACTCCTGCATTCCTGCTGCACTGGTGTCCCCAGACGCAGAGAAAGCTTTTGACAGGGTATCCTGGGATTATCTTTTTCACCTGCTGCCTAAATATAGATATCCCTCTCAATTTATCTGATGGATTAAGATCCTATATACACATTCCACGGCCCGCATACTTTGCAATGGAGAACTTTCACACACTATCATTCTCCAACAAGGCACCAGACAAGGATGCCCGCTATCCCCTTTTCTATTCAGCTTGTATCTGGAACCCCTTGTCCAATGGATTGACACTTCCCCATTGGTCTCTGGGATAGCTACTGGACCCAATCAGTACAAATTATCAGTCTATGTTGATGATATACTCCTACATATAATACGTCCCTCTATTTCTCTTACTGGTACACTAGAGATTATAGAGGAATCTGAAGGGTTCTCCAACTACAGTTTGAATCTTTCTAAAATGGAGGTTATGCCCCTCAATGTTTCTACTCTGCATGCGGACATCTGACACCTGGGACTCACATGGGTTAAAGACAAAATGAAATATCTAGGAGTTTACCTTTCTCAATCCAGCTCCAAAATGAAGCAATACAACCTAGACGGGGTCCTTGTACAAATTAAAACCGATTTAAAGCGATGGGCTCTGCTTCCTATCTCCTTGTGGGGACGGATAAGTGTAGTGAAAATGAATGTTCTTCCTCATCTCTTATACCCTCTACAGATGTACAACTATTTCCTTCCAAAAGCCTGGTATACTCAAGTGCATGGAGTCATTTCCAACTTTATCTGGCTGGGCAAATCCCCTCGGAGGCCACCCTCCAAGTTACAGCGTACTAGGGCAAGAGGTGGCCTCCAACTACCTAACCTTTTCCTCTACTACCTTTCCATTAATTGCTCTGTTTTTCTCCACTGGCTAAGACTGTCGGTGCAGACACACTCGATAGCTTATTCCGCATTATGGCTACAAATAGAAAAAAATATATGCACTCAAAGTGTCGATTTAGGATCTCTGTTGTATGTCCCCAAACAGTTGCGAAATACCCCTATTATTGCTGCACTCTGTGTGTACTTACAGCTTGTGCCCTTACCCATACCTTTCACATACATGATGTCTCACAACCTATACAGCACAATCCTAATTTTAAAATTGGGGGTCAGACCCTTAGCTCATCTTTCTGGCCTGGCCGCATGACACGAGAATAACCGTCAGTAACCTTTTAAAGGTGATAGGAAACAGTTTTTACACCTCTAGAAGCCCTCCAGTTGTCCTTTTATTGGCTACCCAATAGTCTGATATGTTTTTGACCGGTTCTGTTAAACTCATAATCTAATATTGTTGCCTTTGTAACTACCCTGCATCCCTCTCTCCTCAGTAGTTGCTGCTCTCTTTCATACTGCCTGAACATTCTATGACATCACAAACTCCCTTCCAGGCCATTCAGATCAACAGCACTGAATGGGAGTTATTGATGTCATAGAATGTCTTGGAAATTTGAAAATCAAGAGCAGTAGCTGGTGAGTAGAATGGAACTCTGTGTAGATCTGAGGGCACCCCAAAGGTAGATTATCTATTTAACAAAAAATCATCAAAACATGTCAGAATACATAACTGGCATGGAAAGGAAGATGGAAGGACAGTTAACTAAGTAAAAAACATTTCCTATCTCCTTTAAAAGATCACAAATTACTGTCTTTCCAGGAAGCCCGACTCAAATTTGGCCTTCCCACCTCCTACTGTTTTAAATATTTCCAGCTTTCCCACATGCTTCTCTACCATTTCTACTTAGTGCCCTGGGACCAAAATCTGGTTGGCCCTATTCTCCCCGTTATCGCGACCGCTCCTTCCTCCCACCTCACCTCATTCTTCTGCCATCATCTGTGTGATCTCCTGGGGGACTTGGAAGGACATCCCCACTATAAGTGGGACTGAGTACTGCCTCCTGCCACTTCCACTACCCACTTCTGGTCACAGATCTGGACCCTCTTATATAAAGATACATAATGGGACCGCTATCGGCTGCTCCAGTTTTAGGTAATTCATGACCTATATTATACCCCTGTTAAGCGCCACAAAATGGGAAAGTTCTCAACCAACCTTTGCTCCCAATGTGGGGAACAACCCAGCACACTCCTCCATATATTATGGGAATGCATTAAGGCCTCCCCACTTTGGTCAGCCATTAAATCTAAACTAGACCCCATCTTAGGCCTATCTGATGCCTTCCAACCTGAGATATGTATACTGGGGGACTATGGGGATGTCTTAATTGGCAACCAGTGCAAATACATGGCTATAGTGTCCTTATGTGCCAAAAAAGTGATATTATGCCATTGGTTAGACCAATGTACCCCTACACTTACGGAATGGTTACATGAAGTTCGTTTTGCATTACAAACACAAAATCTCTTGGCCAACCTTTCAAAAAGAGTAAGTTACTATCAGAGAGTGTGGGCAGCCCTACACACATTACTGACTCTTTAACGTAAAGGTGATACTATTATTCTCTAGTTAATCCCTCTCCTAAACATGCTTCCATGAGGCTCAATGTTTGCAACATTCCCTATTGGTGCCTTGCGGTACCTGGTCTTTTCATATTGTAATTAGTGGTGTAGGGTGGGGAGGGAGGGTTGGGGGAGAGGAGGGGAGTCTGTATGTTTATGAATGTTCTTACTCATTATATGTTTCATCAGTGTATGCGTGTCTATAATGTATGTAACACTGGGGGCTAATTAGGATTGTGTCTTAAGACTTACTGTATAGACTCCCGATTACCAGTGTATGCTCATTCTGTAACTATTAAACTTGAATAAAGTACACTAAATTTGAAAAAAAAGAATTAAACTTGAGACAGGAGAATGGAACAGAATGTCTCACATTAAGTTGACTCTGGACTTCCACCATCATAGAGCTTGAAGAGCCAGGAAAGATATCAGGACCGGGGCATCAAAATCGTCCTCCTTCTGGTCCCATTGGACTCTGAGGGACCACTGAAGGACTCTCATATTCAACCTGGCATTGGGGAACGTCAGTATCGTGGCCACCAAATGTCCCAGGAGGTGGAGATAGTCTCATGCTGAGACTAACCTGCTGGACTCCGATCTTCATGCCAAAGCAACCAGGGTATCAGCCTGAGCTATGGGCACCACGGAGGTATCTAACATGGCTCCAATGTATTGGAGGCATTGTGCAGGGTCCATTTTGGGTTTCGGATAGTTTACCACAATCCCCACCTGGGCAAACAACTGCAGGGGTTGAGAAAGTGTGAGTAACTGCTGTTGGCTGGAGAAAGCTTTCAGGAGCCAAATCGTCCAGGTAGGCAAAGACACAGAGGCTGTCCCTGCGGAGGGCCACTGTGACCACTGCCAGGCATTTTGTAAATACCCTCGGGGCCCAGGAAAGGCCGAAAGGGAGTGCTCTGAACTGGTAATGATGACCCTGAAACATGAACTGGAGAAACAGTCTATGGGCTGGGCTGGGTGCATCATGATATGGAGGTATGCATCCTTCATATCCAGAGAGCAGAGCCAATCTCCTGTGTTCAGCAAAGGGAGAAGTGTAGGAAGTGACCCCATGCAGAACTTTTAGAAAGTGATGTCGAGGTTGAGGCACCTCAGATCTAAAATGGAGCATAAATCCCCCATCCATTTGGGAACCAGAAAAAAGTGGGAGTAAAATCCCATACCCTTCTGAGGAAGGGGAACTGATTCAATGGCCTTCTTTGAGAGCAAAATATCTATATCAGTCCGTAAGACCAATGCTTAGTCTGGGGGGTACTGAGAGGCCCTGGGTGGCAGAGGAATAGGTATCTCTGTGAATTGCAGTGTGTGCCCTGTCATGATCAATTGCAGGAGCCACTTGGTCAGACGAGATAGTTCGCCACCCTGCAGGTGCAGAGAAAACCTGCCTCCAACGGCCACGGGTAGGGTCTCTAGGCGGACTGGAGGAAGACGTTCAGATGGAAGGCTGACCCTGCTGGAAGGCAGAAGGATGTAATGGGGTTTCTAAGCATTTCTAGGATCTGGCAATTGTAACTTAGGTTTTCTGTTATTGGCAGGTTGTCTCTGATTTGTGGGATGGCCCCTGTAGTGGCGGCCCCTCGAGGAGTCTCTGAAGGCTGTTTTGGCTTTTGGACAGTACAGGGTCTGTAACAATTAAGTCTTTTAATAAGTTTGGGGTCTGTGGACCAAACAACTGAACCCCTTTAAAAGGAGCATTCAGGATAGACTGCTATACGTCCTGTGAAAATCCTGACACCCTGAGCCCGATGTGTCGTCTGAGACATACTCCTGCAGAGAACGTACGACCCGTAGTGTCAATGGCATCATAAGTGGCCCTTAGCAGGTGGCGGCATATAGCTGCCACAGTAGACATTTTAAGCGTCAGCTCTTCCTGGAAAGAACCAGAATGGGAGGGACTGGACTATCACTTGGGAGGCCTTAAAGATTTCCTCCTGATATTTCAGGAGGTGTCCCATGTAATTAAGTATACATAGAGACAAGGTGTCAGAGGAAAAAAAATGTTTTCCCATAACATCTAATTTCTTGGATTCCATATCTGGGGGCTAAGCACTCATGTGTTAAGGCCTAGAGGACCTATCATGTGCTGCATTGATCACCACTGAGTCTGCCTGAGGTGGAGACATAAAATAAGGGTGATCCACTGGAGCCTGATAAATCCTATCAGCCTTATGTGGATTGGAGGGAATCTTGAAAGGTTGCTTCCATGCAGCCATGATAGCCTCTTCAAAGGCATTCACCGGGGGGGGGGGCAACCAGAGTGGGACATTCTGGCACACCCAAGTACTGAGCCAATTTCTTCCTAGAAGCATCCTGCTCAGTACCTTGGAATCCAAACATTTTCTGGAAGTGGATCATAATGTCCAAAAATGTTGGGTCATCTGGTGGCGAACAAGGGAGCTCCGGGGTAGGTTCCCCCTGAATAGAGGAGGCGGCAGAGGAGGACTGAGGGTAATCCTCCTGGTCCATGCCATCCTTGTCCTCCAAGTCAATCAGATCCCAGTACTGCAAGAAAGGGTCTTCCATATCTATGTCCTGAGTGTAAACACCCAGGAGACAGGAGAAGAGCTGGTCACCTGCAAGGGCTGAAGGAGGCGGAGAGGGAGCTGAGACCAGAACTGGGCCCTCTTTAGGAGGGGCGCAGGGGCTGGGTCAGGTCCAGGATTCTATTTACTAGAGCCTGGACATCAATCATGGCCATCTGCCCAGTGGAAGTAGCCAGGGCAGACTGGACAGAGTGAATTGGGACCACTGATGGAACAGGAGTAGGCAGTGGAACCAAACATGGAACCATCGACGAGGGGTGTGTGTATATGACCCCAGGATCGTTGATGAGGGTGCCAGCATTAAGCCCTGTGAGGCAAGGTCGGTCATTGACAATGGGATCGTCAGCGGGCCTGAAGCCCCTGCTGTCAACGACAGAATCATCACTGGACTGTAATGAATCATCAACAACAACAGGATCGTCGATGGACCTGAAGCCATCGTCGATAGGATGAAGGCCAGACAACAGTGAAGGGAGAGGCAGCTTAGGAAGCTGCAGAATAACTCCAGAACCCATTGTCGATGGAGAAGCCATCGACAGCGGAAGAGAGGAACCCACAACCATCGACGATGTAGAGGATGATGTGTGACACGGGCAACCTTCTCTATACTCACTTTTTGTGAAGTCTTCATTGATGACAAGGGAGTGGTAGAAACATGTTTAGTCTTTGAGGAATGTTTCTTACCAGAACCATGTTCTGTCAATGTGGAGGGGTCCCCCATAGAGCGGTGGGATCCTAAGAAGGACGTCGAGGATTCTCTGGTTGTGGAGCATTGCTGCTGCTCCAGGAGGGCAACCTTCTGCTCCATGAGGAACTCTCGGAGCTGCTGAAGCCTTTGACATTTTGTGGCCTTGTTGAACCTATTGCAGAAGACACACTCCCTGGAGTCATGTTCTGGATCAAGGCAGCGAACACGGACTTAATGGAGGTCTTCCTTCATGATTCTGTGGCCACAGGAACAGTTTCAGAATAAGGGATCTGAAAACATTAGTATATGAGCTTTTAAGTAAATTTTGGTCAGTAGAACTCTTCGTCAACGACAGGAAAGCAGAGCTCCGAAGGAGGACTTGTTGCATGCAAGTCGTGGTTGAAAAGAACTGAGGAGTAGCTGGGATGTCCCCTTTTTATACCTGCCAGGCAAAACACTATGTGTTAGCCAGCTCAGTGGTGCTGAGGGTTGAGGCGCCGGACGCCACAACTCGCGCCATGCCGGCGACCCGAGTTCGGGAGCAAGCTCGGGCGCCGGGGGTCGGCAGGGATGGGGCAAGGATTGAGTGCCAGCAGGGCTACTCTCCTCCCCCGGGGGAGGGTGGGGGATAGCTCGGAACGCCAGCGGCTCCCGGTGAAGGTCGGGGGTGCTGCAGCGCGTCGGCTGCACGTCAATCAGCGTGGATGACGCAGGCAAGGTTGCCGTGTACCAGCACATCATGGGTGCACCATGCAGGGGGAAGGGCACCAAGAACATGGAAAAATCTGGCTCCGCGGGGCAGGCGATGGCACCTGATCCCCATGCCCACCACCAGATCCACCCTGCCTAGCCTTCCAGGTCCTCTGCCCAGTCCCCATTCCTACAGCCAGAGTATATGTGTAACCCCCCTGCAAATGGGGGTTCCAAAAAGTCTTCCAGGAGCTTGCTTGAATGCTCCAAGCCTGAATGGTGTTTGGCGTTTAAGCCGTTTATCTGCGAGTGCTTTTAGAGCCTCTGGTACTGTCTCTTTAAGAACTGTCTGCTTGCAGACATAATTTGTTTGAATGGGGGGGGGACTGTGTGTTTTCCTGCTCGAGTCCCACTCAAGCTACTGCCAAATTGCTCCGTTTCTGCCATCGCTAAGGGCAGAAGGAGCACTCTTCAAAGATGTAATTGTTTGCTTGTAACCTGTTAAAGTAATAATGAAAATGCAGTTTGATTTAACCTGCTTTCTTGTAGCAAGGACAGTGCAGAGTAGCTCCCTCATGTTGATTCTGAATTGCTGAATTGGACCAATCATGGTGGGGATCCTTTAAAATGGAGCCTGCTCTGGGCGAATCAGAACTTGGACTCTCCTCTGGAGCCTGCTGTAAGGGGATTGTAAAGGCAGTGACTCTGGGAAATGTAGTTTTGACTTCGGTGCCTTTTTTCCACCAACTGGGGGAGTTTACTATGAGTGACAGCCAAACCAGCCAACTGAACTGGGAGGAACTCAAAGAAAATACCCGGCTCTGTCTACTGGAAAGATCAGATCAGTTTGGGCTATGAAGAGACAGGGAGCTGTGTGCTTCTTCGGTGTGTAGTTTTAGTGGGAATCTCGTGTAAGGCCCTAAGTTTCGGTCTGCAGTTTGGGCAAGCGCCTGTTTGGACTGAAACCGACCTGTGAAGAGAATCAAGGAGATCTGAAGAGTAGAAACCAGGCTCACCCTGTAGAAGACTGGAGAAATTGCTGAATTGCGCTCGGTCTGTCAGGAACTGAATCTGCTGTGTGTTCTCCCGGGTATTGTGCAGTAATTGCGATCAGGATAGAGAAGCAGCCTTCCTGGTATAGTACTTTCCTTTTACATATAAATGTGTGTAGTGCTTATGGGGAATCGTGTTTCAAATCCCCTGTACAGTGAATAGAATGCATGAAGCTGGAAGTAAACCCCAGTTTAATCCAGACTACGTCCATTTGCTCTAAACTGCAGTGGGGTCCAGTCACAAGGACATTGTCCACATGGTCTGCTCCTCCTGGCAATCCAGGACAATCTGCCTTCCATCCAGTTCCCAGCATTGAGTTTGTGAGTACAAAGCAGGGTAGCTCCCTGCCATCTGTTTATCGAATTGCAAGTGTGTCATCTAATTGTTTTTTTTTTTTTTTTCATTTCTTCATGAACTGAGCCAACTGGCTCCGGATTAGAATTTGGGTATTGTGCCAGTGTTTTTCCATCACAGGGCCCCAACCAGCTGCAACCGATCCTGGCTAGCGTCCCCCCACCAACATCCTGGGTACCCAGTGAAAGTGACAATTTGGGACTCTGAATATGTGCACAGTACTGTGATTATTAATGTGTTTAACCTAATTAACCTGATTTCCCCCTTCCTTGTTACAGCTCTTTAAATAAATCAGATTTGTTGGTTTCAACAAAGTTACACTGGCTGAGGTATTCATTTATGTTAATGTATTGTACTGTGGTTTTTGCACTGTATCATCTTGTTTTACAGGGGGGGTCCCCGGGGTCCAGTCGACAGAGCCAGTTCTGGGGGTAAGTGTACAATATGAAGATATTCCTAATGCATTGTGTGGGCCACTAGTGGGAAGAAAGGGGGGTTACAGTGTCCCAGAGGGCCGTGACCAAGTTAGATTAACTACTGCAAACCCTGACCTCTGGGTGGAGGCACCTGCCATTGGACCTAGGCCCCTCAACCTGTTAGTAGTTAAGCAGGCAGGGGTAGTAGCCCTTGGGATAGCGCCACCTAGGGGTTACATACGTGTAAGAGCACCCAAAGAGGAGGTGTGGCTCCACCCTGGAGGGGTTAAACTTGGGGTGCTGGCTGTGGGGGGGGGGAGGCACGGGATCAGCGGGACCTCAGGTGGGCAGAATCAGGCAAGATGCCTGAGAGGCGCTCCGCAGGCCGTGACCAGAGGGAAAAAGATTTAAAAAAAAAACAAACAAAAAAAAAAAATGTGGTAGTGATGGGGGGAGGTCCCAGGGTTGACTGCTGAGAAGTCATCCAGAGGTGATGACATCTGCGGCTATAATCCCATATGTTATGACCTGCTGCAAGAGACTGCCTCGAAGAAGATCTGTAAAACCAGACGCTCCCAAGTTTGAATCCCACCACAGCTATTAGCTCATTTTGTGAACTAGGTCAAGTGACATGACCTCCCTGGGCTTTCATTCTCCAAAATGGAAAACTGCTTTGAAGCAGGACCCCACTGAAAGTGGGATGTTGTGTCTCAAGTCTATCTACCTTGAGTGTATTAATGGTAATGGAATGCCTCCTGTTGGTCATTTTCTATGTTTCTATGTAAGGCACAAACCTTGGATGAAAATGCTGACTTGCTCTCTCATCCCAGGTAAATGATGACCTCACAGGTCAAGTCTGACATGCTCTCATGCAGCATGTTGTGGAGAAGTGTGCCATGTGACTTCATTGAATTAGGCCTTTAAATTAACACAGGGCTTCATCAGTGTCCATGCTGATGGCCCGCCTTCATGAAGCACTAAATTAATCACAACAAAACTTATAAATCGAAGGGAAAAAACTATCATCTCCAGGCAACCAGGTAAATTTGATTCTTGTGACCTGTAAGGTAAAACGAAGCTGCTAAATGTTGCCACCCTGTAATTTACTGTTTTCTTTTTGTTGAAAGTTCTGTTTCCTCCTATCTTGAGAGGAAAGCAGTGTCAAAGGGCCAAGTATTCATGTGTGGCCATAAAAAGATAATAAAAAAAAAAAAAAAATAGACTGGCAAGTGTAGCCAAGGCAAGTGCAGGCATGACAAAACAAAAAAAAAAGAGACTGGCAAGTATCCCTTAAAAGCACTCAGAGGACATTCCAAGTATATCCCGCTACATTAACCAAAGATTTATTTAGGATTGCTGCTAAAAAATGTAGTTCTGTTTACGTTTGTTTGGTTTAATAACTTTTTACTGCCTTTGGAACACCAGCCATGTTTTTGTCCCTACATCCTAGCAACAGAAGGGAAAACAGAGATTTCATTGACTATGGTTCTTTGCTTTGTTAACTGCTTGACTCAGCATGAAGGCCTGTGTCTGCTCATTCACTGTACAAAACCGAATGCAAAACTGTTTGTAACTCACTGTTGTGCACAGTTTTCCCGTGAATACAGCAAAATAAGTCAAAGGCAAAAAATGGAATCTGTGCGTTGCAGTCTTCATACTGAATAAAGGGAGTATCTGGCTTTCTACCCAGCAAGAGATCATATCAAATATGATTCTCCCCATCTTTGACTATAGTGACACGGTTTACTGTGCTGCTCTCAAGTCCACCCTGGCCAGACTGGATTCCCTTTTCCACACCTTCTGTTGCTTTGCTCTGGATAATCCCCTGGCACCCACCACTGTTCACCGTACTCCTCCCTATCCTTCACCTCCCTTGAGGCCTGACACCTCACTCATTAGGTCTCCTCTGTCTCTAAATTTTGGTTTGGCTCTCTCCTCTCCTACCTTTCTTCCCTCCACACAGCCCCTCACTCCCACCCACTACCTCTTAATCCCTTCACAGCTCTCGCGCTCCCCATATGACATCCTCTGCTTGCCAAGCTGCCTTCTATTTCTGCTTCTCAGAACTGTGGGACTCTCCCCTCCTTGCCATCAGTTCTGCCCCTTCTCCTCACTGCTTCAAATGCCTCCTCCATGACTTCTCCACTCACTCCTGCAGCTGTCCAATACTGGGCCTTGGGCTGTAGCCTGCACCTCCATGTCTCCATTCCCCTGCCCAGCACTATCATTGGTGCATCTCTCCTCCACCCTCTTAAAACTGCATTCCCACTCCCACCTAATGCTGTACTGCACTGCATACTGCACTCTGCCAACAGGGTGCCATTTAGAGGCAGTCACCTCCCCCGCATTGCAGGCCATTGTTGTTTTTAGCACCTGGATCCCCCCCCACAGCCCCTCTGACCAGTTGTTGCCCCTCCCGCTGAAAGCCAAAATGGCCCCCCTGTCTGCCAAAGGTTCTTACTCATCAATTTATTTCATCCTAGTGTACCCCCTTACAGTGAATCTTGCACACCTGTTTATTGTTGACATTGCTGCTTATTACTTTATCTGTATTATATAATACTAAATCCGGAAGCAAATGATTTGATACCTTTTAATGGACCAACATAGATGTAATAACAAGAACAAAGTGCTCTAGCTTTCGGACCAACCAGTCCTTCTTCAGAAGCTCAACAATAAATTCATGCTGAAAATAGAAAACAGAGGTAAAATCGACATTTCGACCATAGGTCTTCCTCAGGAATTATCTGAAAAGAAAAAAAACTATATTTTTTCCCTTTTAGATAATTCCTAAAGAAGACCTACGGTCAAAACATCGATTTTAACTCTATTTTCAGCGTACATTTTATATTACCATTTTGTTTTGTTTTCAGACTGCATTGTTTTTCTTGTATTATAGTACTGTGTACTATAGTAGTAGTAGTAGTGCTTTGCAGCATCAGGGGTAAAAGGGAAGGAACAGGAACAGTATTTTCCAAGTTATAACCCTGCAGTGGAGTGAAGCAGTCATCTCCATACACAGTTCTGGACTTAAAATACATTGTGGATTACGAAACTGAAACTTACAGCAATAAGTAATCATTACTGTTTTGTGGGGCACTAAGGAGCTACTCTGGGCACTCAAGTTGTTTTTTGGCCCACTGTACCACATTCCTCCACCTCATCTCCACCTCACATATTAAATGCTCAGCTCAAAGGGGTGGAGCAATTAGTTACCACCTATAGGTGGTACTTGTAAATTCAAAAAATTATTTAAAGCTATAAGGGACTGTTTTTTAGGGATCTATATTATATTCTGTGAATATTACATTGTATAACTGTTTTTGGCTGGGCATACATTTTTGTGAGAAAAAGAAAAGGACAGAGGGATAAGAAAAGTGCATGATAATCTTGGATTTAAGAAAATAGTAACTTTTTAATTACAGAATAGCTTAAACAGATAGTATATATATTTTTTTAGCTACAATATTCAATATACTGGTGGAACATGAACAAAACTAGAAATGGACGAAGGGAGGATGCATGGGGGTGTGATTGGCTTCCTTCTGTGAGTGTGGGGGGACGCTGGAGGGTGAATAGACATGGTAGGCTGTAACAACTTCGGAGTGCCAATCTTTCTTAGAATTTCATGGCGAGTGAGGGGTTGTTTGGTGTGCAGGCAAATAATGCAGCTTAAAAATGAGATTAGAGGTCTACAGGAGAAGCTAAGGAGGGAACGGCGGGCTGCAGTAGATAACAAAAAAGGTAGAGTAAGTAGATGGAGAACTAAGGAGGAAGGACAAATAGAATCAATAGGGGGAAGGAGCGGGAAAAGGGTGATGGATAGGGAACTGAGACGGGGACACAGGTCAAGGGTCAAAAGAGAGCAGAAAAGGGGAAGAATGGAGAATGGGGAAAGGGGAGATAACAGACATAGAAGCAGTAGCAAGGGGGGGCTGGTAACAGGAAGAAGGAAATATGTGGTAGTGAGGGGGCATCGAAAAATCGATTTGCAGGACTGGGCGATGTGACAGAGGAAGTGATCAGAGGAGGAGCTAAAAATAGTCTGGAGGAACATGGAACAGGCAGGAGAACAACTGGGGATGATTCAACAGGGGTGGAAGGGGGAACAACTGTGCTGGAGGACGAAGCGGAGTCTGGAAGAAGGGGTTGGGATGAAGGGAGACCAGGGAATGTGGTTCATGGAAAAGATGGTGGAATCCTAGTGCTGGGAGACTCTACTAAGAGGAGTCAGATGGGGAAGCAAAGGAGAGTGGCATAGTCGCATATGGGTGGAGGCCATGCCAGGAATGTCAGCGGAAAGGGTGGGTCAGTCTGCTTTAAAGTTTGCTAGGAGGGGTAGGGTGAAACCACATATAGTTCTGCACTGGGGACAAATGACCTAGCAAGAGAGATGACAGAGGTAGTTCGGGGAGGTTTGAGGAGGTAGGATCAATATGTGAGGAGGCAGGAATATCAGTATGTTTCTCGGAAGTGCTTCCAGTGCCCAAAGCAGGCACTGCAAGGAAACTGAGGATAAAGGAACTTAACAAATGGCTAAGAACCTGGTGCCAATCCAAAAGTTATGGGCTGGTGGGAGGGTGGGGAGGGACCTGGGAGGACAGTGATCTCTACAGTAAGGACAGACTTCACCTAAGTGAGGAGGGCAAGAAGGTGTTGAAGCAGAGGATGGGGAATTACACAGCAAAAGAAGGGCATTTACACTAGGAGTGGGGGGGGGGCAAGTGGGCAGGAGGCATGCTGAATCCACAGGAAGGGAAGCCAATGAGCTTACCCCGTGTTAGAAGCAATGGAAAAAAAGGAGTACTAGAGGGATGCGCTTAAGGGAGAGCGGGGGGAAGGAAAGGGTGGAGGGTGGTCACCTTGAACGCTAGGAGCCTAGGGAACAAAACAGCAGAACTACAGGCTCTCATGGCAGAAGGGGAGGTGGACATGGCAGCCATCACTGAAACATGGGCCACCCATTGCCAGGACTGGGACCTGGCAGTACCAGGGTATAAGATATTATGCAGTGATAGGGTAAATGGGAAGGGTTGTGGGGGGGGGACGGCACTGTATGCAAGAGAAGGACTGGCGTGTGTTCCTGAGGAGGGGGAGGAGGGTAGTACAGAGTCGTTATGGATGCAAATCCAGGATTCCAAGAATAGGACTCTTAGGATGGGAGTAGTGTACAGACCACCATCTCAGACCGAGGAGTTACACAGGGAACTAGCGGGACAGATCAGAAAGGAATGCGGAAAGGGTAGCATGGTGATTGTGAGGGACTTCAACCTGCCGGGAGTGGACTGGAGTACCCTAGCCACAATGAATAGAAGGGAGCAGATACTTCTGGACACGTTCCAGGATAGCTTCCTAATGCAAATGGTCAGCAAGCCAACCAGGATAGGGAACACACTAGACCTTGTGCTGGCAAATGGGAAGTTTGTGAGGGAGCTGGGGGTGGAAGAACCGCTGGCAAGGAGCGACCACCACTCAGTGTAGTTCACGTTGAAAATGGGTAAGGAGGGAGTACAAATAGGTACAAGAGTGTTGGACTTCAGAAGGCCAACTTTGGGAGGAGGTGGGAGGTAGCTAAAGGGTATCTAGCCAGACTCCAAACTAAAATGGACACTAACCAGAGGTGGGAGGTCATAAAACTGGGGATTGAGGAGGCAAACAAAACCTGCATCAGGGTCCAGAGTAAGAGAGCTAGGGCCAAGAATCCCAGCTGGTTGAGCAAGGGGGTCATGGACAAAGCAAGAAATAAAGGAGCCACCTTTAGGAGGTTTAAAAAAACAAGGAGAGGGAGGACAGAGAGGATTACCTGAAGGAATCGAAGAAGGTGATGAAGGCCGTAAGGGCAGCCAAGGTGTCTAAGGAGCTCAGGCTGCTGCAAGGCATCAGGAAGGGGAGAAGGAATTCTTCAGGTACATCAGGGAGAAAAGGAGTTGTAGGGACAAAATATTAAGGATTAAGAGGGATGGGGCTGGGTGGAAACAGGGGCAGAGCAGGCAGAAGTGTTTAATGAATACTTCTGCTTGGTGCTTACTAAGGAGAAATGAGGGGCACTACCAAGGGGGTGGAGGGTCAGGCGGGGGGAGGAGGTGACAGATGGGGGAATCACAGAGGTAGGGTACTAAAGGGCACTGAGGGTGGACAAGGTGCAAGGGTCGGATGGCGTTCACCCCAGGGTACTGAGAGAGCTGACAGGGTCCTTGGCAGACCTGTTCAATGCCTCCCTGGTGTCAGGAAGTATACCTCAGGACTGGAGGATGGCTCACGTGGTACCCATACATAAGAATGATTCCAAAGACGAAACGGGAAACTACAGACCGGTAAGCCTCACATCCATCGTGGGAAAACTGATGGAGACAATCCTGAAGGAGAGGCTGGTGTCCCTTCTGCAGACCAATGGGCTGCAGAACGTTAGGCAGCATGAGTTTGTCACAGGTAGATCCTGTCAGACCAACCTGGTGGATTACTATAACTGGGTATCTAGGCAGTTGGACAAGGGCCATGCAGTGGATGTCCTGTTTCTGGACTTCAGTAAGGCATTCGACTTGGTGCCGCATGGGAAGCTGGGTAGTAAGCTGGCAGGTACAGGTGCAGGGGTGAAAATGGTGGGATGGGTAGTAAACTGGTTACATGGAAGGCAGCAGAGGGTGGTGGGAGGGGAGCTCTCATCTCCAAGGGCAGTGACTAGCGGAGTACCGCAGGGCTCAGTGCTGGAACCGGTGTTGTTTGGGTTGTTCATATCAGACATCTCAATGGGCATCAAGAGCAAGATCAGTTTGTCTGCAATGATACCAAGATGTGAGTAGTAGTTGATGACCTAGGAGGGTGGCATGGGTTGCAGGATGATCTGTCAAAATTGGAGACCTGGTCGGACACCTGGCAGTTGGGGTTCAATGTCAAGAAGTGCAAGGTGCTACATTTCGGGGCAAAAAACCCAAGAAGGAGCTACCCGATTTGGGGGGAGGGGTTCAGCTAGCCATGACAGAGGAGGAGAAGGATCTGGGAGTGATTATAATGGGCTCAATGAACAACTCAGCACAATGCAGGAAGGCAGCTGCAAAGGCCAACAAAATGTTGGGTTGTATTGCTAGGGATGTATCTTCAAGGAGAGGGGAGGTGATCCTGCCATTGTATAGGTCACTGGTTAAGCCACACCTGGAGTACTGCGTAGCGTACTGGCACCCATACCTGAAGAGGGACATTAAGTTACTGGAGAGGGTGCAGCACAGGGCAACAAAGAGGATCCAGGGACTAGGGGACATACCCTACGTGAGCAAGCTGAGGGAGTTGAACATGTACTCACTGGAGGAGAGAAGAGACAGGGTGGATATGATTGAAACCTTCAAATACATGAAGGGAATAAACAAGACATGCACGACGGGACTATTCAAGTTAAGGGGGGGTAGGGACACTCAAGGTCACAATCTCAGATTGGGGGGGAAGGTTCAGGAGGGAAATGAGAAGACACTTTTTTAGGGACAGTGGTGTCTGGGTGGAATGCGTTGACTGAGGAAGTGATATCCTGTAGAACAGTGGACTGCTTCAAAAGGGGATGGGATAGGGTGAGAGGGAGGGGCAGCTGCAGTATAAGGACTGCTAGCTGCACATTCAAGCAGACTCGACAGACCATAAGGCCTTTATCTGCTGGCAAATTCGAATGATCATATGTACTGCCTTGCACTTCTGTAGAATATTGTTTCTAGACTATTTCTTCCCTCCGCTGGACGCATTTGTAAACGAGCTAATACCACCTTAGTGTGCCTTTACTGGTAAAACTTTTGGAAAACATAAATAAATCAATAACTAAAGTAACCACAGTGAAAATAAGTTAACCCATTTTTGCAAAGTTTCCTCCAGGAGAATAGCTAGGAAAATAAATTGTGCACACCACATTTATTTATTTATTTACAAAATGCTTCACCAGGAAAGACAACATGAGCTGAGAACAGCTCATTTCCAGAAGCGTCCTGGGGGGAAGGGTACAATGAAAGGGAGAGCAATTAAACAATTATAAACATATTACATAGTACAATACAGAGAGACATGTTTTGTCACAATTAGAGATAGCGTTGTCGAATACCGTATAAAAGAGCATATGCCAGGGGGAGGTAAGGTAACCTGCAGGAGAAAATACGTAGTGCTACCCCGAACTGAAGGGCTGAAGGTCAGAGGGTGTGAAAAGGCCCACAGGTCCTGAGCGAGAGGGGAGCAAGGCTGCTGTGTGAACTAGAGAAATTATAGGAGACAGCGGGGGGCAGAAAACAGAGCACAGACCGGTGAAACCCCCATCAGGATGCGTGGAACCCTGCAAGGAGGGTAGGACCAGTCATAGGGACTAGGAGTGGAGGGAAAATATAAAAATGTAGGAGAGAGTGGAAGAGGGAAGAGAGAGGAGATGGGGCAGTGATAGTGGGCATGTAGCTGGTGGGAGGGGTATGAGAAAGGCAAAGTTATGGGTCAAAAGTGAAACTGGGCAGGAGGAAGGGAGGGAAAAGGAGTGGGGGAAGATGAGTGGTAGGACTTGAGGGATGGAACAGTGGAAGGATAGGCGGAGTAGAGAAAAACATGAGTGTCGTTTGAGAGCGGGTAAGAGACAGGCAGAGGAGCTAGAAGCAAGCGTAATTAGGGAAGAAGTAGTTGTGCAGGGCTAAAGAGAGGGAAAAGGGGATGAGAAAAGTCAAATGTGGGAAGGTAGAGAGTCCCAAAGTTTAGGGAACCAATAGGAGAAAGCTTCCTGACCAGTAGAGGTGAGGCGGCAAGGAACAGTGAGAGAGCGAGAATCCAGGGATCTAAGAGTACGGGAGTTGGGAGCAGGAGCAAAGAGCAGAGAGGAAAGGTAGGAGGGTTGGGTCCCAAACCAGAATTTGGAAGTAAACTTAGCGCAGTGGGAGAGGTGCCTGCATTCGAGAGAAGGTAAGGCAAGAGGGAGGTACAGGGTACAGTGGTGAGTGCGGAAGGGACAGTCAAGAGCAAAACGACAGAAGGCATTGACGAGAGAGTCCAGTCTGATGAGCGAAGACTTAGGAGCAGCACTGTAGACTATACTGTCATAGTCGAAGATGGGGAGAATCATTTTCTGAACAATATTATGCCTCACCGGTAGTAGTAGTGCACTGCGGCTTCTGTAAAGGGCACCGAGCTTAGGGCGCAGTTTTTTCAGGATAGCATCGATATGTTCAGAAAAGTTACGGTGGTGGTCAAGCCAAACACCTAGGTATTTAAAAGAGGTAGTTTCCTCTAAGGTAGTCCCATCAAGGGTGTGGAAGGAGGGGAGAGTGGGCAGCCGAGAGAGTCTCTGCCTAGTGCCAGAGGTCATGGAGACTGTCTTCTTGGCATTGAGGAAAAGTTGATGAGAGCTTAGCCAGCGTTGAACATTGTTAATTTTACTCTTTTTGTCCCCTAGGCTGCCCACCCTTCCGCACTATTCCCACACCGCTTACCTCCTCGCTCCTCTGCCTTCTCCCTCGATACCCCAGACTTACTCCCTCACAGATGCCGGTGCCCCCGATCCAGTCCGCCTTCAACGGAAAGGCGATGCCTCCCTGGCTTCCCCCCAGGGCGGGGTTCAGGACTGATCGGTGCCACGGAACTAGGACTGGACGGAGAAGGCAGCGGCAGAGATCATTAAGGTTCCAATGCCAGGCACGCATCATCCATAGTGGCCTGAGAGTGATTTTGTGGGACTGCCCCAGGGGCAGGGATGTGCAAGGATGCCTGCATCCACCCCGCCCCTCTGATGTTCAGCACCAGCAGCTTGTGTTTCTCCTGGCCTCTGCCAGGAGTCACCGAAGCATTGGACACCCTCCCCCCAGAGAAGGAGAGCAGCTCTACGGACGCTCTGTCCTTCTCCCCCTGGCCGGCCCTCCGGTTCCTCAGATCTGTTCCCAAACCCGCGCTGAACATTGTTGAAGTCACACTGTAGTTTGGTAGTCACATCAGAGAGAGAGGGTCCAGAGGTGAACAGGACAGTGTCATCTGCATACATATGGATAAGGGACAAGGAGCATGCAGACAGGAGGTTGTTAAGGAAGACTGAGAATAGAAGTGGGTCTAGTACGGAGCCTTGAGGCACACCAATAGAGATTTGGAGAGGCGGGGATGAACAGTCACCTATTTTGACTGCTTGGGTTCTACCTATAAGGTAGGAGCTGAACCAGTCGCAGACAGTCTGTGACAGGCTGGCAGTTGAGAGAGTTTCAAGGAGGAGGAAGTGAGAGACAGTCTTGAATGCTTTAGTTAGGTCAACAAAGATAGCAGACATGATATGGCCTTTATCCATGGCAGAGTGGATGGAGTCCATGAGTCTGAGTAGGGAGGTAGTTGTGGAGTGGTTCATCCGGAAGCCAGACTGGAATGGGGTGAAGAAGGAGGAGTCATCAAGAAAGGAAGAGAGCTGAGAGAGCACAAGGTGTTCCTGAAGCCTTGCTAGGGTGGGAAGTAGGGAGATAGGGTGGTAGTTACCTGGAGACGAGAGATCACTGCTGTTAGGTAGGGGGAGGACTGTAGCATGTTTCCAGGCCGCAGGTATAGTGGCAGTGCTAAAAGACAGGTTGAGCAGGTCAGCTAGCGGGTAGAAGATGGCATGAGCAGATAGATGGATCAACTTAGTGTCAAGGTCATCGGGAGAGCAACCCTTTGTAGGATTGAGCGAGAGAAGGGCCTTTAAGGTGTTGCTAGGAGAGATAGGTGAAAAGGTAAAGATTTGTGGAGGAAGGTTGAGGGGAAGGGCAGGTGGGGACGGGGAGGTAGAAGGGGCAGGTTGGTGTGGAGGCTAACAGAGAGGAAGCACAAGAGGTGAAGTAAGTATTGAATTCTAAAGCTTCCAAGGGATGGTCTGAAGTGAGTTGGTTGTTAATACTAAGTAGAGGAGGGGGAGGTTTAGCTTGGGAAGAGAAAAGTGAGTGGACAGCTTTCCAGAACTCTGAAGGTTTATATATATTCTTATTTAAGGTGTAGTGGAAGTAAATGGATTTGGCCTGTTGTATGGGTTTTGTGCAGGCATTTTGGAGAGAGCGGTAGTTTGCGAGGTCGCTAGGGTGTCTGGCAGTTTTGTGGGTTTTCCATGCTGAGTCACGTGCTTGCTGAGAGGCCAGAAGCTCAGGGGTGATACAAGGGTGCTGATAACCATGCATTCTGACTTGCTTCAAAGAAGTGTGATTATTCCAGACAGAAAGTTATCAGTGAAATAAGCAAGAGCAAGATCAGTGGTATTTGCAGAAGCTATCGAGGCCCAATCAACTAGTGTTAAATCCTGATGTAGAGAGACAAGGTCAAGGGTTTTGTAGGAGTGGGTGGTTAGTAGTTTGGGAGGGGCTTTTGGCCGGTGAACTTTCCTGACTATATAGATCATGTGATGGTCACTAAGAGCATCAGGCAGCAGGCTGTATACCATCACCATTTTTTTTTGGCCCCTGTACTGTTTGCTGCCCCCAGTTGTTACTCTGCAATTGTGTACCCTCAATGCTCTCTTAAGCATGGGAGAAAACTAAAGCAGCACTCAGCTGTATGCATTTGCATAGCGGCTTGCTTACATAGCACATACAAATAATACCCTAACATCAGAAGTTGGGGAAAATGTGGTAGAGAAAGATGCATCTTACTTCGAGGAGGCTCTTGCAGCAGGCCAACACTGGTAGGACTAAGCTGCCAGGTGCTAAGACCACACAGAAACTTTCCAGCTAACAGTCTACCATGGGGGACCGCCCACAGCCGACGTGATTCTCTGACGTTGGACTACCCCATAGAGGCGGGCGGTACCCTACACCATCCTCAGTTCCTTCCCACTGTCGACCCACGCATGTCAAGACCACTGAAGCCACCGCAGCTACAGCTGACCACCATTTTCCGTGCTTCCTGTGCTTTTTTATGTTTACCATTTTCTACAGTATTAACATTGAGTTTTTGGTGTTACTGGATTCAAATACCACCCTCCTGGTGCCCGCTCTTACTTTCCTGTTTGACTCATGCCGGGACCCCCCTTCTGAAAAAGCTCTGGGGGAGGAGTTTGAGGTCAGTTCTCCCTCCACCTCGATGGGTGGCGAGGGATCACCTCGGACAGCTGGGTACTGCAGGTCATAGGACACGGCCACACTCTGGGACTCCTAGAGTGGCCCCCAGAAACTCCTCCGTGCAACTCCTTTTACTCCCAAGCTCATGTGCATCTCGTCTGGGAGGAAATACAGGCCCTTCTACAAAAAAGGGCTACAGAGCCCGTCCCTCCGGCTCAGTGGGCAGGGGGTTCTACTCCCACTTCTTCCTGGTCCCTAAGAAGACAGGGAATCTCCAGCCCATCCTGGACCTGAGCCACCTGAATTTGTTCATAGAGTACAAACACTTCAGGATGGTCACCCTGAAGTGCTCACTTGGGCGCTCCCCAGACTCAAGGGCCCCTGGACAGATGTGGAACAGGGTCTCCACCTCAATGTCTTGGAGATGTGAGGGTTTCTGTACACTTTGCAGACCTTCCAGACTTATCTCCTACCTGGTCCACTCTTGGTTCAGACAGACAACAAGCGGGGAGGACTCACTCCTACCCCCTTTGCAGGGAGGTGATGAGGGTCTGGTACTGGGCCATTGACCATGGTCTGCAGTTCTCGGCCATCCATGTTCTAGGTGTCCAAAACATCCTGACGGACAGTCTAAGCTGCTCCCAGTCCAGGGCACATGAGTGGGAGCTTCTGACCCTGGTGGTTGAAGACCTATTCTACAGATGGGGTTAGCCAGAGTTGGACGGTTTTGTGTCCCCACTCAATGCAAAACTGCTGCTTTTTTGCTCGCTTGATCCCGGGCCTGGAGTTTTCTGGCCAGACACACTGTCCCTGTCCAGTAAGGGGAGGTTTCTGTATGCCTTCTCTCCCTTCCTGCTCCTTCAGAGGGTGCTGCTCAAACTTTGGATGGAGGGGGCAGAGATGATCCTCATAGATCCCTTCTGGCCTTGTCAGATCTGGTACTTATAGCTGCAACAGCTGGCAATGGAACCTCCAGTGCCCTTTCCCCTGTGCACCAGCTTGCTCTCCCAGGAGTGGGGCACCCTGGTCCATCCAGACCTCAAGTCTCTGCATCTCCATGCGTGGCTCATAAGGACATAGCCATCGCCTGGTTTGGGGTATCCTATAGGGTTGTGGATGTCCTGGTGGCCACCAGGAAGTCCTCCACCAGGGCCATCTATGCCATGAAATGGAAGCACTTTGCCCTTTGGGCTGCATTGCACCATTGGGCCCCCTTCACTTACCGGTGGATTAGGTATTGGGAGCATCTTCTCTCCCTCTCTGACTTGGGATTGAGGTACTCCTCCATTAAGGTACATCTTTCTTCCATCTCTGCATACCATGTACCTACTGAGGGCAGAGCCATGGCTCAAGTTGATGTGTCTCGCACTTTCCTGTGGGGCATTTTGCATCTGAAACCTCCCATCCAGAACCCGGTCCATCCTTGGGATCTCAAGTTTGTGTTGGAGAAACTCATGTTACCTCCCTTTGAACTGGCCGCTAGTTGTGAGCTGCGCTTCCTGTTGTGGAAAGCGCTCATTTTAGTTGCTAATACTTCTGCTCAAAGGCTTTCCGAGCTTCAGGCTCTCATGTGTAAGGAGCTTTATTTAGTTTTTCACAAACAGAGGGTGTCTTTGCGTACCAATCCTAAGTTTCTTTCCAAGGTGGTGTCGGAGTTTACTTTGAATCAATCCATCCACCTACCGGTTTATTTTCCAGGGTATTGTAATCAGGGGGAGGCTTTGCTCCATGCTTTGGATGTACATAGAATCTTATGATACTATACACACCGGACTAAGACTTCAAGAAAGTCTGATCAGTTATTTGTTTCATTTCTCCCTAGGAAAGGGTGCTCCGGTATCCAAGCAGTGTTTGCCTACATGATTAGACATTTGTATTGTTTATTGTTACTGGAAGCACAACAAGGACCATTCCACTAGGGGTATTGTTGCTTCCATGGCTTGTTTCCAAAATGTGCCTGCTGCTGATATCTGTGCAGCCACCACCTGGAGCTTTGTCCACGCCTTCACCATGCATTACAGTATGGACACTGCCTCTAGGCATAGAGCCAGCTTCGGCCTAGTTGTTCTGTAGGGTCTTCTTTCCTAGACCACTGGATACAGTCTCTCCTCCTCCTGGTGCTGCTTCCTCTATGCTGCCAGTATGGATTGGGATTCAGTCCTACCTGTGTTGGCTTGCTGCAAGAGCTTCCTTGAAGTAAGATAGCACAGTTGCACAAGAACTTACCATAACAGTAGATCTTCGAGAGGGGCTCATGCAGCAGGCCATGCTTTTCCCTCCCTTTTTCTTTCTCCCTTCTTTCTGTCTGCCTCTCCTTGGCTATATCCTCTTTCACACGAATTAGTCTTCTGCTCTCCTTTTCCTTTTTCAGCTCTTGGGAAACCTCCTCAGTTTCTTCTTCTGCTACCCGCTTCGGATCTCCGGCAGGGGAACTGAGGAGTATGTGGGGGACTGCCCGCCTTTATAGGGTAGGCCAACATCAGAGAGTGACGTCGGTGGTGGGCAGTCCCCCGTTGTAGACTGCTAGTTGGAAAGTTTCTGTATGGTCCTAGCACCTGGCTGCTTAGTCCTACCAGTGTTGGCCTGCTGCAGCAGCCCCTCTCGAAGATCTAATGTTATGGTAAGTTCTTGCGTAACTGTGCTTTCCTCTCTTACACCATGGCTTACATTGTGTATGTGTTCCTGCACACTTGATTTCCCCATGTACTAATCCTTCGTTTCCAGAATATTGGAATTTACAGTTTACACGTACAGATTTGCATGTGCAGTAAAGCTATCATAAAAGTAACAGGGAAAAAATCTAATTATTTGTATATTCAGATGATTACCTGTTTCTTTGTTTTAATACTATTCAATCTTTTTAAGTATTTTAATTGTTTTTTTCCTCTTCAAATGGGATTTATATTGCTTTATTTACTGCTATAGAGTGGGATTGCATTTTGCCGCTTCGCAATTACAGCATGTGTTACTTGTTCTCCTAAGCATTCCCTTACATTAGTTCACACTGTTCTGCCATGGTATCCAATCAGCCTGGGAAAGTAAGAACTGACATCACATAATGTCAGGGAATCACTGGAACAGAACATTACAAACAGTGAAGGATGTGCATCTAAGGCACACTCAGAAGCAATAACAACAAGCATTTGTCAATGCCGAATGTTTGCTTGCTGGCATTAGCAGTGGAAGTGCAGGAGTTAGACAGATGCAGTATAGGAATAGCAGTGATGTATTGAACTGACACCAACTCCACTCCCACCCTGCAGAGATGGACAGGCATTAGGGTGTGCCTTTGGGTCGTCGCCCATAACGGTCATGACATTTCACCTCACCCTACCCTGCAGACACTTACAAGTGTCGAGGTGTGCCTTGGGGTATTTGAGCTTTACACTCACCTCATTGCACAAGGAGACCGGAGGTCGCGAGGGCCAGTGCTTGAAGCCCTCCCTGCCGCAGGACAAGCCCAGTAAAGAAAGCTGAAAGATCCCACCCCCCTCCCCCGAGGAGACCGTAGGTTGCGAGGGCCAGTGCTTGAAGCCCTCCCTGCCGCAGGACAAGCCCAGTAAAGAAAGCTGAAAGATCCCACCCTCCCCCGAGGAGACCGGAGGTCGCGAGGGCCAGTGCTTGAAGCCCTCCCTGCCGCAGGACAAGCCCAGTAAAGAAAGCTGAAAGATCCCACCCCCCCCCGAGGAGACCGGAGGTCACGAGGGCCAGTGCTTGAAGACCTCCATGCCGCAGGACAAGCCCAGTAAAGAAAGCTGAAAGATCCCACCCCCTTCCCCGAGGAGACCGGAGGTCACGAGGGCCAGTGCTTGAAGCCCTCCCTGCCGCAGGACAAGCTCAGTAAAGAAAGCTGAAAGATCCCTCCCCCGAGGAGACCGGAGGTCGCGAGGGCCAGTGCTTGAAGCCCTCCGTGCCGCAGGACAAGCCCAGTAAAGAAAGCTGAAAGATCCCACCCCTCCCCGAGGAGACCCTGAGGTCGCCAGGGCCAGTGCTTGAAGCCCTCCCTGCCGCAGGACAAGCCCAGTAAAGAAAGCTGAAAGATCCCACCCTCCCCGAGGAGACCGGAGGTCGCGAGGGCCAGTGCTTGAAGCCTCACGCCAGGACAAGCCGGTAAAGAAAGCTGAAAGATCTCACCCTATCCCCGAGGAGACCGGAGGTCGCGAGGGCCAGTGCTTGGAAGCCTCCCCTGCCGCAGGACAAGCCCAGTAAAGAAAGCTGAAAGATCCCACCCTCCCCCGAGGAGACCCGGTGGTCGCGAGGGCCAGTGATTGAAGCCTCCCTGCCATGAGGACAAGCCCAGTAAAGAAAGCTGAAAGATCTCCCCCCTCCCCGAGGAGACCGAGGGTCACGAGGGCCAGTGCTTGAAGCCTCCCTGCCGTAGGACAAGCCCAGTAAAGAAAGCTGAAAGATCCCACCCTCCCCCGAGGAGACCGGAGGTCGCGAGGGCCAGTGCTTGAAGCCCTCTCTGCCACAGGACAAGCCCAGTAAGGAAAATTGAAAGGTAATTTTACCTCTGACCAGACAGCAGTCGCGACCGCTGGAGAGAGACTGCTTGGCTACCTCTGCTTTTGGTGCCTTTTTCAAACAACGGCTGCCTTCGCCCCTCCACACGGCCGAGAACGCACTGCAGTTTGGTGCTCAGGCCAGAACAGAACTCTATCTTGTAAAGGCTTTCTATTGCCCTGTTGTTAGCAATTGTAACAAATTAATTCTGTAGTAACTCTCGGTAGGTTTGATAATTGCAGAGCTTGTGCTATCTGAGGTCGGGGCATTTGTTTTAGATTACGCTCTCTGTAAACTGACTACTCTGGGGATAGAAATACAAAGTTGTTAAGTTTATTCCTGTGAGCAGACTTATTTCCAAACCAGTGTACAGACAGACTCTGTGTAGCTATTTTTTTTTTTTTAAAGCATTTGAAACCGCTTGCCCTCTCGCCCCCTCCCCCGCCTGTACCTGCTCACCACTTGCTATTTAATCACCCCTGTCTCTCCCTCTTCTGCAGATCCCACCCCCTCCCGAGGAGACTGGAGGTCGCGAGGGCCAGTGCTTGAAGCCCTCCCTGCCGCAGGACAAGCCCAGTAAAGAAAGCTGAAAGGTAATTTTACCTCTGACCAGACAGCAGTCGCGACCGCTGGAGAGAGACTGCTTGGCTACCTCAGCTTTTGGCGCCTTTTTCAAACAATGGATGCCTGTGCCCCTCCACATGGCCGAAAACGCACTGCAGTTTGGTGCTCAGGCTAGGGCCCCGCTGAAGGCTATGCATTCGGCTCCCCACTGCCCCCACCACCACCCTTGGTTGGCACTCGAATTTATAGGCAAGGGTTGTCAGGTGAATCAGCTCACTTTTCCAGCTGCAGGTTATATTAGGTTACCACTAGAGGCCACTGCAAAATATCTATCTCTATCAACTTAGATTATGTTATCCCTGCTACTAACAGCCCTCCTGGCTTCCAGGATCCTTCAATACGCTCAACAACCCCCTCTAGAGGCACCAAAGCCACACTACCACAACTTTTCCATTTTTTACTTATTTACCAATGATGACAACAGACCCAGTCTCAGCAACACCTCTCAAGCAAGCCAATCTGATCATGCTGGCTTATACCCTCACGCTCTCACTCTAACCCTCACATGCTACTCATTGCACCTTAGCGCTCCACCGCCTCCCAAGATCACAACCCCCCGCCACCACGGCTAACACCATAACCACCCCCCACACTTCCCTAGCCCTTCTAGCATGTGTCTTTCCCAGTCTCCCTGTCCCTACCTCCAGTGATAAAAGCCCCACATCCTACCAATCCCAACGACACTCATCCAAACTCTGCAGGTTGGCCCTCCTACAGCACACCCTCCTACTTCTATTACTATCAGGCAATATCCACCCCAACCCAGGACCACCCAGCACAAAGGCCTCCCCAAACCACTTTAGGGGTAGACTACTGCTAGCTACTCTGAATATTTGCAGCCTACCAAAAAAACTCACTCCTCTCAAGGCTGGGTTGCCCAGCATACACCGACACCTAGCCTCTCGGAGACCTGGCTCTCAAATAAAATACCCAATAATGCTGTCCCCTCAGTAATTATTCTCTTCAGGACCGATGGGCCAGCAAGAAGGAAGCGGCTGTGCAATTTATGTTAAATCCCTACTCCATGCCACTGAAGTTAACACCCCCACCACATAGGCCCCAGACACTAACAGTCAAACTCAATCTGGGCACCAAAACGCTATACATCATTTCTGCCTACATCCCCCCGAGAAACCAAAAACTAGCCTTTGATTCTATCCTCCACACTATCTCCAACCTACCCAATACTAGTGAACTCATCTTAATGGGAAACTTCAACGTCAACTGGCTATCCCCTGCCTCGTCCAGCTTTAAAGACGCTGCTCTGGCATACGACCTAACCCAAATTGTCACCTCTCCTACCAGAAGGGACTATAGAACCGGGGCCTCCACTCTTATAGACCTTATCTTCACAAATAGGCAAGGCAAGGCAAAGTTTATTTAAAAGACGCCCAATCCCAGAGGCTCTGGGCGCCATACAAAGCATTAAAACAGGCATTTAAACATAATGAATATATAAATTTACACATAATAAATACAAATCATTACAAAAACTAAGCCTTAACTATAAATATTTATCTAAACATTAAATGCCTTAGAAAGAAAAGGCCTTTAGCTGGGCCTTAAAACATCCACTGATGAAGCCTCTGACCATAGTTGGCAAGGAGTTCCACAGAACAGGGGCATTGGCGCTAAATGCTCTATCGCAGTTTCAGCCTAGTTCTGGGAATGGTCAGGAGGCATTCACTGGAGGAACAAAGAGGGCGCGAGGAGAAGGCAGGTGACAGAAGGTCTAACAGGTAACCAGGGCCCTGCCTGTGTAGGTCCTTATAGGTAAGGAGACCCACCTTAAAGAGGACTCTCCACCTGACTGGCAGCCAGTGCAATTCATGCAGAACCGGTGTAATATGACAGAACTTTTGCTGCCCGGTCAGCAACCGGGCAGCTGCGTTTTGCACCAGCTGCAATCTGCGGAGAGATGCTCCCGTGACCCCAAGATAGAGCGCATTACAGTAATCAAGCCTAGATGTGACTAAGGCATGTATCAGAGTAGGGAGGTCCAGAGGCGGAACAAGGGACTTAATCCTGGCAATGTTTCTGAGATGGTAAAAACAGGTATGAACCACAGAGGATATCTGAGCCTCCATGGTTAAATCTCTGTCCAGAATCACGCCAAGATTTCACACCCAAGAGGAGGCCTTCAATGGCACAGACCCTAGGACAAGCCCAGTTTCTGTGTCAGAGGCCATCCTATCACGAACTCTGTTCGACTCCACTACTAATACCTCCGTCTTATCGGGGTTCAGCTGCAACCAGCTGGAGGCCATCCAGTCGTTAATCTCGGTCAGACAGATATTAAGCACATCCACTGCATTGGATGTTCCTGGGGCAAAGGAAAAATATAGCTGAGTATCATCGGCATAGCAATGAAAACTCAAGCCATATTTCCTAATGATCCCACCCAGAGGCAGCATATACACTGCGAACAACACTGGAGCCAATACTGATCCATGAGAAACTCCACAAAGAAGCAGACTGGGTGTAGATGAGAAATTTCCCATCATAACCCGCTGCCTCCTGTTAGTAAGAAAGGACTCAAACCATTTGATGACATTACCGGTGAGTCCACATAGGTCCCCAAGGCAGCAAGCAGCACACAATGGTCCACAGTGTCAAATGCTGATGAGAGATCGAGGAGAACAAGAATTGTCTTGTCTCCCTGATCTCTAGCCCTGAGAAAGTCATTCTGCACCGAACAAGTGCAGTTTGATGCTATGTCTGTACGAAAAAGCCGACTGGAAGGGTTCATATAACTCATGAGATATGAGGTTCTCTTCCAACTGAAGCGCTACCACTTTCTCAATAACCTTTCCTAAAAATGGAAGGTTAAAGATTGGACGGTAATTTGCCCTGATCTCCGGGTCCAAAGATGGCTTCTTTAAGAGGGCTCTCACCAGAGCCTCCTTCAAGGCATCCAGAAAGACACCCTCAGAAAGGGAGCACCGTACAATCATGGCAAACACTGGGCCAACAGAGTCAACGCATCTCATTAAAAAACGCGTTTGCACCGGGTCCAGTTCACAAAAGGTATGCCTCACATTGGTTGCTACCTCAATAACCTCACTAACCTCCACTGGTCTAAACTCTCCCCAACCAGACGGAGTGCGCTCAGAACACATCAGGCGATCACTGCCAGCTATGTTGTTGCTGGCTGAAGGAGCCACCCACCGGATCGCGGACACTCTATCCGAAAAGAACCAAGCGAAATCCTCACAATCAGTGTTGGAAAAAACCCTCCCGAGCCGTAGACAGACAGGATGTAAAAGTCTATCAATGGTCCGGAAGAGTGAGGCCGGTCGGTTCCTTCCGGCAGCAATCTCCCTAGACAAAAACACTGTCTTCTTACGGTTGATTGCCTCCTGGTACCCAACATAATGGGCACAAAGGGCCAATTTGTCCACATCCAGATGGGATCTCCTCCAGCAGTGCTCCAATCTCTGACCCATCTTCTTCATCTCCCTGAGCTCGCCATCAAACCATGGCGACCTCAGGTACCAAGTTCTGGGTCGTACACGGACAGGTGCGAGGGAGTTTATGGTGTCGGATAACATCCCATTATAGGCGTCAACCCCGACCACAACACCTCCCACGCATGCATCACCCACTCTAGACAAATTCGCTGCCGCCAGAAAACCCTCAGGGGTCAAACCCCGTAAAGGGCGACAGCGAATCATCTCAACAGGGGAAGGGCTTATGGCAGGAGCCCCAAGCGTGAACTGGACCGTGCAATGATCAGACTAAAGAACTGGATTGATCTTAAGATCATTGATATCAAGTCCCAGTGAGAACACCAGGTCCAACATGTGGCCATCCCGATGAGTTGGTAAAGTAACTGCCTGCGTCAGACCCAGGGAGGACATAATCTGGAAAAGTTCATAACCATGTCCATGATTCACATCGTCGAACCAGACATTGAAATCCCCCAGAAAAACACATCTGGGGGATTCCAATGATGCAACGGCAATGAAATCTGTGACCTCCTGCAGGAATTCTCCCATCGACCCAGGAGGGCGATAAATGAGAAAAATCCTGCAGCCTGCATCAGGTCCTCCCTGGATGGCCACACATTCAAAAGAACCCGGGGCTCTCACCGAGTGCACGGTGAAGGTCAGGCTGGATCTAAAACAGATGGCTACACACGCCACCCTCGCATCCACTCTGGGGCAGTGCACCACAGTATACCCAGGGGACTGCAGCCTCAAAAATTGGGCCCGCATCGTCTCCCACCCAAGTCTCCGTGATAAAAGCCAGATCGACCGACGAAATCAAGGCAGCAATAATTGCTGTCTTATTTCTGATCGATCTGGCATTACAAAGCACTGCCATCAGGGGATTTGGGGGTGATGCAGCCCCACAGGTTGCCTGGCCATTTGATCTAATAGGCTTCCTGGGGGTGGACACCAAACACGACTGGCCTCTCCCACGTGCCCATCGCAACCCAGGGCGCCTCCAGGCCACGGAACCTCTCCCAAGCCTCGGTGCTTCCAGATTCAATTAGTGACCACTCCCCAGTGACCAGCTGGTGGTCGGGCAAACTGCCCCCTGCCCCCCTCAATAATCTCCATGCAGAGACAGCTAAAAAGAGGAGGCCTACGTAAACTCATAGTCCATCTAGCTACTAGCGATTGGCTCCCCATTTACACCACGTAGTCTGTAGACCTAGCTCTCGCTCACTTTATAACCACCTTTAACAAGGCTTGCAACATTTTTGCGCCCCCTCACCAAACAAGTACTGAAAACCAGAACCACCCCTTGGTTCACACCCTCACTACTTAACCTGCTCCAATTGAGGGACAACCTTTGGCATAAGGCCCTTGAATCTCAAAGCACACATGATAGACAGCTATACTGAGCGGCCCGCAATAAATGTACATGGGCCATACAACAGGCTAAGGCTTCTTACTACCATCAAACTCTTACCCCCTCTTGGGGAGACGGTAAAAAATTCTGGAGCAACATAAAAGAACTAAATGGGAATTCCCGCTCCCCCACCCCCTCCCAACTCTCTATAAATGGAGAAGTCACACATGACCCTCCTCTATAGCAGAAGCCCTCAACACCACCTTCTCGGACCTCTCCCATATCCTCCCTCCTAAATTCTTCCACCCTGCCCCCCCCGGCACTCCTTCTAACTCAGATTCACTACCTTTCAGGCTGAGAGTCATCTCCAGCCGGGAGGCAAAACATTACATTTCCAATGCAATTGCCAATTCCCATTACAGCAATGATTCACTAGATCTTAAATTCATTCGACTGATACTGGATGTCATACTACCCCACCTTACTAAAATTCTCAATCTCTCTCTGCCTTGGTCAGTTCCCCTCAACCTGGAAGAGTGCATTAATCACTCCCATTCTGAAGAGTGGAGACCCCACTTTCTCAAGCAACTATAGACCAATCTCTATACTTCCTCCTCTCTCTAAAGCACTGGAAAAAATAGTCTCTGACCAGTTAACAGAACACCTAACCAAATACAACCTACTAAGCCATGCTCAACACGGCTTCCGGACAGGCCATAGCACTGTCACCGCACTTTCTGAGCTCACCTCGTTCATCCATGAGGCCCTAGACCAAGGATCTATTGCAGGTGCAATCTTTGTGGATCTTACCAAAGCATTTGACACGGTCAGTCACGATCTTATGCTTCGTGTCATTCCACAGCTAAATGTGGTCCCCGAGACAACTGCCTGGTTCAAGGACTACCTCTCAGGCCGGTCTCAGCAAGTCAGGTTAAATACCACCATCTCCTCTGCATAAGCAGTGTGCTCTGGGGTCCCACAAGATCCTCCTCGGCCCTCTTCTCTTTCCCTCTTTTAAACTCACTTCCCAAGGCATGCAGTGGTCATATGCTTCTCTATCGAATGATGCAGGCTATTTTGAAACACCCTCAACCTACGCCTACAGCAAGCCCTACAGGGTTTCTTTGGGAGCTAGAATCATGTTCGATGAGCACCACCTGATCATCAACTATAAAAAAACTAAATCCATGATCTTTGCGCACTGTCAAAGCCCACACAGCCAATCGACACTCCTAATTAAAAACACACAAGGTACCCCCCCTTGAACACGTTACTAACTTCAAATACCTGGGTATCACGTTAGATACCTCCTTCTCCTACCATAGTCACATTCAACTTCTTTCCACCGCTGTTAACATTAGAGTGGGAATCCTCTTTAGAGTTAAACACTGTTTACCCTCACAGGCCTTGCATCTGGCAGTCTCCGCCTCAATCCTCTCCCTAATTGATTACGGGATAGTGATATATGGATCAGCAGAACCCACCGCACTACAAAGTATTAACACTGCCCTGAATAAAGCCTGCCGACTAGTCACCGGCAGCGACTGTCTAACTCATACCTGTGACCTTTACCCCTGACTGGTTGGCTAAACTTCCAACAAAGACTTCAGTACCACGCATCCTGGCAAAAAATACAACTTAGATAGCCCCCTTGGCCTTCTCCCCATAATCAGCCCAGCCCCTCAGGCGCAATACTCGACTACTGCAAATTTCTCATTCCAGGTCCCCCACTGTAGGACATCACTGGGTCAAGATTGCTTGATGACTGTGCTCCTCTTTGGCTCAATGCTCTACCTCCTCGTCTCTCTCAGACACTTGGCATCTCTCTATTCAAAGCAGGCCTCAAAGCCCACCTAATTGAGTCTGCAACCTGTGACTGTGGCTAGCTCTGCCCACCTAGTATGCTCCCTAACCCCATTAATAACCGACACAGGGTCTCCATAGACCCCATGAATATGCTTCCCCCCATCTCTAATAAATGACACCCTGAAAGCTGCCTACTACTGTCTCTGGTGAACTAAGATAAAGCCTGGACTGCACTGTCAGTACTGTTTGTGTGTATTGCTTGAGTGTGTATGTTTTCTTGTATACTGCTTTACTACGTATGTATCCTTGTATTTCGTTCCCCCTCCACCCCCTATAACCGACATGGAGCCTTTGCAAATGAGTCTGTGACTCAAAGGATTGTAATTCTGATTATATGCAATAAATAAATAAATAAATAATAAAAAAATACACTGAAATGGGTGCAGTATAGAGAATGGGGTGAACTCTGGGGCCAAAGAGTCCAAGGCACACCTCGATGCCTGTCACTGGCTGCAGGTGGGGGGGTGAGGGGGGTTGGAATGGCGTGAGCATTACTGTTGACAATCCCAAGTTACACCCCTCACACCTGTCAGTCCCTACAGGGTAGGGCGGACGCCTGTCAGACCCTACAGGGTAGGGCGTTATGGTCAGAAACCCTAAGGCCTTGGGCATGTCTTGGTATTTTTACTCTTAAGTTTTCAACATGGGCTTTTTGTGACCCCACCACATGAACAGGGTCACTATCAGTTTGTTAGCCGAAAGGTGATTTTGTACAGTGACTGCGCCATTAACGCAACAGGTGCGAAAACACATTTCCAACATGATGTGAAAAATGACTGCTGTACTGTTCATGAGGAGGTGTAAAAAAATGGTAATGTTGAAAATCTGGAGCGAAAATATTGAAAAACTGGTGAAGTTACAAGCATGCATAGAAATTGCGCAATGCATACCCGTAATGCAATTATCTGGGGGATTTTTTCCATCAGATTTTCAATATTGGCATTTTGGGACCTCCACTCCTGAACAGTGTTACTGCGATTTTCTCAATCTGTCCTGAACACTGATTTCCCACAGCGACTGCGCTATTCTGTGCTGGACGTGCAGAAACACATTTCGGACAGGATGTGAAACATGACAGCTGTACCGTTCATAAGAATGTGTGGAAAGAGATCACGTGATGTGTCTGGCGGGTTAACCACGGTCCTGGTTAGCTCCCGCTCCACCTCCGCTTAATATCGCTTTTTTCTAGCGCACTATCAGCTACCGACTGATCAACAACCTCGATCGGAGAGGACTCGGACCACTCCTGACAACTTGTCACTAAGATTTAGTGTTTTATCGCATGATTACAGCTAGCTATGGAAGCGAGGAGATGAATGGCCCTTCCCAAGCATCGCGGCCAGTCTCGCCTGATAAACAGTCCAAGAAGGCTAGGCAGTTTCAGTCGTCAACCTCAGCTAAGCAATTAGCGGCTCTTAACACCCCAACACCACTCTCCGAGGAGCGCTTTCTAGAGGAAATGCAGCCTTTTAAAGAAGCACTTGCAGAAATTACTTCTGAGCTGAAAACCCTGCGCAGTGAGATGTCGACTGTTAAACAGAATGTTGCTGATCACCAAACATGCATTCGCTCCCTGGAATCTTGGAAAGACAAAACGGAGCCAGAATTGATTAAGTTAAGGCAACAGATCACTAAATTGCAACAGAAGGCCGAGGACTTAGAGGGCCATAGTCGACGTAATAATATATTGATACATGGGCTCCCAGAAGGCACAGAAGGCTCTCACCTATCACCTTTATACAAGCCTTACTTACTAAAGTGGTGGGTCCCTCACCTATAATTCAACCTACATAATAGAAAGGGCGATAGATCCCTTCGTCAAACGGAAGCCTCAGCCCCCAGGCCTATAATAATAAAGATGTTGAACTACCTAGAACGGCAGCATATTCTCTTAAAAGTTAAAGAGTTACAATCCATTTTATGGGAAGGGAAAAAGCTTCGAGTCACCCAAGATTTGCCGCTTGAGACTCGTCAGAGGCGTGCAGCTTTTCACCCAGTAGTCAGTAAGTTAATTGCTGCCAGTATCAAATTCAGAATGGCCTACCCTGCACGCTTACAAGTATGGCTGGAAGGGAAATGGCACTCTTATGAATCCAGTTCTCAGGCCCAGGACGACTTAGTACAGAAGCTTCCCTCCCTATTCAAAACTCCCTGATTTAATCAAGTAATGGCTCTTGGAATGTCGCCTTTATAGAATGGCTGAACACCTTTGACCCGCACGGTCTCCTAATAACTGTGCATTACTCACATCTGTTATTTTTATTTTTTTTTTTTTTCGCTATTCCTACCTGAGAAAGGGTACTGGGAGGATCGCCACGTACAACCTGCTCCTTCTGTCTGATGGTCTGGTGTCCCGAGGTTTTAGGTGGAAAGTCTTCAAAGCCCTGAGATCAGGCATCATCGGGAAGATTCTGGAGAGGAACCTAATTCTAAGAGGCATTTCCCGGGGCCCAGTTTCTGAACTGCACCACTGTGTTCCACGGCAACAAGACTCCCTAGGGAAACGACATACTGTGTATTTCAGGCTCCACCACAATAAGACGAAGGGCAGCACTTTACCCCAATGTGATTTCTTTTCCCCCTCTCCTCCCCCTTTTTTCTTCTCTTGCCTTTCAGGATACAGCAGCTCCAATTCACTAAGAGTGGATACGTCATCGGATTGAACTGTTAAAGTTTTTTCCTGTAATTTCAGGGATTTAATTAACGTCCTGGTTTATTATGTGACAAGGACTTTATTATATGGACAACTCTCGAGTAGTGAGATGTCTGAGACTTCTCTTATGAACAGGCTGAATTGATGATGGACTTGGGGTGGGGGCGGAGGGAGGGCTGAAGTGGATTAGCAGAGCGTCCAGCCAGCGTGCTGGGAAGTAGAGGATTCTAGCTCACCTCCCTAAGAAGTTTTTATTTTATTACTGAGAATTGAAACTCCAGACTCTTGAAGGTTATCAAGGGGTAATTACTATGGGTTGTTTTTGTTTAACACTTTGGTACTGATTAATGTTGCTCGAACTGCCTTTAATGAGGTGGATAGGGAGGGTATGTGGGCTTTCAAAGCTATATTATTGAACTTAAGCAATGATAGTGGATTGTTAGAAGGGGTTGGAAGAAGGGATCTGTTGTACATAGTTGTAAGGGAGGGGTAACAAAGGGGGTGGAGATTTTGATTACCTATTTAATTTGGTTTGTTGACAGAAGCTGTTGGTCAAGTCATTATAAGTTGATAAGGGACTATTATTATGGAGTGCTGTGGTGCATAGGTTAAATTTATTCAGGATACAGGCTATACAATCTAATATAGGGATCAATGGCATCGAACTTTAACAAAGTAGTGACATGGAATGTTAGAAGGCCAGCACTTATTAAAAAGCGCAAATACTTAAGCATCTGGCTTTGCTGCAAACTAAAATTGCTTTCATTCAAGAAACACACCTTCTGTCCAATGAAGCTGCTGGTTTGCGTAAAAAGGTTTTGACAAGTTTTGCTGCGGCATTTCATCCAATAAAGGGGAACGGCTATTCTCATACATAGTTCAATAGCTTTTCAAGTTAAAGCTACCTTTGCAGATCCTGATGGTAGATACATTATAGCGTATGGTACTATAGATCATAAAGACATTGTCTTAGGAGCATATATGCTCCTGTGGGAGGAATCAGATTTTTTATAGCGCTACAGAGTAAACTGTGTGATCTTATGTCCTTTCCGATGATACTTGGTGGGGATTAGATTTACCTCCATAAGATTTAGACAGGTCGAACTCTCTACTTAAACCTCCTTCCATGGCTCAGAAGGTACTTTCGGATTTTGTGACCTCGCTTGGGCTATGTGATCCATGGAGATTACAGAATCGAATACCAGATTATTTACCTTTCAATCTATGGTTCATGCTACATGGACCAGGCTGGATATATATTGCTTAGTACTTCTCTCCTGCAGGGCATAGGTAACTCTGGTATAGAGCCTATAGCTCTGTCGGACCATGCGATCGCTTGGTTGGATATGGCACTTAATAATGGGCGCAGTAGAGATGCGCTCTGGCGGCATAACACCCAACTCTTGAAAGACGAACACACGGTGTCTAGAATATCTGATTTGATTCGTGACTTCTTCGTACATAACAGAGGGTCGGTTACAAGAGCTGACCATGAATGGTGTGCTCTGAAATGTTATTTAAGAGGGGAATTCATCCGTATAGCTTCCACGCGTAAGAGGAAGAATGAGGCTAAGGCCTTCGCGCTTTTGGCTCAGATTAAAACTCTTGAGAACTCCCTCTCTCCGACTTCGTCACAAGACTCTCTGAAATCGCTTCTGTTTTTAAGGAACCAATACTCTTTATTGCTTCAAGATAAGATTGAGTTTGCTATACTGAGGTCCCGTGCCAAATACATAGAGCAAGGTGAAAGGGCAAGCCATCTCTTGGCCTTAAAATTAAGGAAACAAGAGTCTTCTAGACTCATAAACTCGATCGAAGCTCCTACTGGGGAAATTAAGACTCGACCCAAAGAAGTAGTGTCTACACTGGCACAATATTTCTCTTCACTTTATAATCAATCTGCTACTGCCCCAGCTCCATCGGAGATGTTAAAGTACCTTGCAACGGTACCCCTACCATCTCTTTCCCCTGATCAACAAAAGTCATTAACTGTACCTATATCCATTCAGGAGATATTGTCGGCCATCAACGAACTCGCACCTAACAAAGCCCCTGGTCCTGATGGTCTTTCATCTAACTTTTATAAGTTATTTGCTAAAGACTTAGCGCTGGGTTTGCTTAATCTGTATCAATATTTGCTCTCAGGTAATACACAGGATCCGACACTTTCAGAGGCCCTTATTATTCTTTTACTTAAGCTGGATAAACCCGCACACCTTCCTTTGAGCTACCTTCGATCTCCTGTTAAATAGCGACATTAAAATTCTTGCCAAGATCTTGGCTAAGAGGATAGAAAGGGTCTGGATTTCTTTAATCAGTCCAGAGCAAATTGGTTTTGTTGCTAATAGATCTCCAATGGACCATCACCGTAAACTTCAGTATATCATTAATACAGCAAAATCTTCACATGCTCCAATGGCCTTGATCTCTCTTGACGCAGAAAAAGCGTTTGACAGGGTGAATTGGATGTTCCTTTGGACTGCATTGCAAGTTATGGGCTTTCCACCCTTGTTTATTAGCTGGATCCAAGCATTATATGGCGCCTACAGCTAGGCTGTAATGTAAGGAATCTTATCCGATTTATTTTCTCTTACCTCAGGCACAAGACAAGGCTGCCCATTATCTCCCTTTCTATTTAATTTATATTTAGAGCCCCTTCTGAGGCGATTGACCTCATCCCATTAATTACTGGCATTCCCGTAAAGTGTCCTGCTAAAATTTCAGTTTTTGCAGATGATATCCTTCTTCACCTCTCCAACCCAGTACTATCCCTAGAGCGGTTTTAGTAATAATTAATGATTTTAGTCAATTTTCAAATTACAAACTCAATATCAGTAAAGCGGAAATTTTCCCTTAACCATTTTACCCATAGCTCAGACTTCGCGCTTTGGGATGAGGGGCTTCACGTTCTATTAAATATCTAGGGATACATATTACCTGACCACCTCTCAATCTCGAAACTAAATTTGGATGACCTGTGGCATGATATTCAACAAGACTTAACGAGGTGGGCCAAACTTCGTTATCGTTCTGGGGCAGAGTTCATGCAGTTAAGATGAATGTACTTCCTAGAATTTTTACCCTCTCAATATGCTCAATTTGTGGTTGCCAATCTCTTATTTCAAAGAATTCACTCGGGTATCAGTTCATTTCTCTGGAATGGTAAACTGCTAGAATATCTATTATAAATTATCCCAGTCTAGAGACCATGGAGGCCTTCGTCTCCTAATTTTTTATTATATTATTGGGCTTCGCATCTAAATAAGTGCGGAAATGGTTGCCCGTCCGGATGCTAACACCCGTGAAGGAGTATACTCCGACATGGTTGCAGGAAGAGCTAGACCTTCTTAAAGCATAATATAGCCAATGTCTCTTTTTATATATCTAAAAACACATACCAAAAATGTTCCAGTCTCTTCCACTTGGGATCTCTCTTAATGTACTTTCCCAGTTCTATAAACATTATAAGGTATCTCAGTGTTAGATTTCTCCCAGCCTATCTGTGAAAATCCAAACTTGTATATAGGTAACACTTTGATAAGGAAAAATGGATACCAACCCTCTCTGACTGCAAGGTGTCAGATCTTTATGCATCAGATAGCATATTAACAGTGGAAGTTTTTCTGCGAAAATTTGATTCTCCGGCTACAGTTGTTTTCAAAGTTACTCAGATCATGCATTTGTTGAACAAAAAATTCGACGTGACACCAAAATTTCTAATTTTTGACTTTGTTCAACAAATCTCCACAATAGTTAACGATTCGCACCCCATTTCCAATGTGTATAATATGCTTCATACATTTCCAGAAGCCCCAGCAATCACTGGTGCTTCAATATGGCAAACCCTCTATTCAGGTGAAAGGATTAACTGGCAGAATGTGTGGAGAGATCTATATGTTTACCATACCCAGGATAGGTATAGGATAACGCAATATAACATTTTAAATAACCTCTATTATACCCCTGTTAAATTGACTAAAATGAAGCGTTTATCATTGACAATTTGTACTAGGTGTAATAAAGAAGAGGGCACTCTGTTACATATTTTATGGTCATGTGAGCTAGTATCGCCTTTATGGGAACAAATAGAGTTGACCGCAGACCCACTTTTAAGCCTGCATGACTATTCTCTCCCAAAACTTGCATTTTGGGGACTATTCTGCAATCCCAATTAAAGAGAAGAGGTACCATTTAGCTTTGCTATCAATGGTGGTCAAAAATTAGTGCTTAGGCACTGGAAAGACCAAGTTAACTTGACGTACTCGGAGTGGTTACACGAACTGTGTTTCGCTCTCCAGGTTGAACACTTGCTTGCGCAGGTGAACCGTCATCAATCTTCTTTTATGACTAAATGGGGCAAGCTATATGCCCTTTACCTGAATTGAGGATGGGCCCTGATACGAGTGGTATGCTCCACTCCGAACTAATTGGAGCCATAAGGGAGTGTTATTTTAATTTTCTGGTTTCCTTTTCCCCTTTCCCTTTTATGCATCTGTACTCACTTCCCTCTTTACTCCCTTGGCATCACCAATTATCTTTTTTGGCCTATAACCGGTTACAGTTCGGAAGAGGTACAATACCTATGCACCACAGCACATGAGTGGGGGGGCTAGGGAGGGTGGGAAGGTTTTTATGAAGAATATCTCTTTCGGGCTTTTATTTTTTGGGATGTTTCTGATTTTTTCCTTTCTCTTTTGGATTGCATGCTCTAAGGATGTAATCTTATCAATGTATTTTGGTTATGTTTTGACTTTATACCATTTTATAAAATAAACTAAATAAAAAAAAAGAATGTGTGGAAAAATGTCAATGTTGAAAATTTGGACTGAAAATATTACAAAGTTGTGAAGTTATGAGGGTGTGTAGAAACTGCACAATGCACGTTCGTAACACAGTCATTTTATGGACTTTTGTGACCAAATTTTCAACATAGGCATTTTAGGACCTCTGCTCATGAACAGTGTCACTGTGATTTTCTTAATCCGTCCCGAACACTGATTTCCCACAGTGACCGCGCTATTCTTCGACGGAAGTGCGAAAACACATTTCAGCCAGGATGTCTAAAATGACAGCTGTACTGTTCGAAAGGAGGTGTGAAAAAATGCCAATGTTGAAAATCGGGAGTGAAAATATTACAAATTCATGAATTTGCAAGTGTGCATGGAAACTGCGCAATGCACGCTCGAAACACAGTCATTTTTGGGAATTTTTTCACCAAATTTGCAACATAGACTTTTTGAGAGCCCACCTCAGGAACAGTGACACTGTCATTTTGTTAACTGGTCCCGAAAGGTGATTCAGTGACCGCAAAATCACCTTTTGGGACAGAATAACCAAATGACAGTCACTGAATTCATGAGATGAGGTCTCAAGAACCCCATGTTGAAAATTTGGTGAAAAAATTCAAAAAAATGACTGAGATATGCACCAAAGTTGAAAAAACCCTATTTATGCCATTATACAGCTTACCTGCATTTCTTCAGCTCGCAGTCGGCTTTGAAGAGTGCAGATGTGTTCCCACTCCACCGAAGAGTGTCACGCTGGGCTCTGGAGGTAAGTATGGGGTGGGGGAGGTGGGGTGCGCCAGAGGGTAGGCGTGGGTTGAAAGCAAAAGAAGTCAGCAGATGAACCGTTTCCCTTTGTTACAGGTTTTTATTTTATTATTTTACATGGATGACGTGGGACTTTTGCCATGCTGGGGTGGGCTTCAGCGTGGCACCTGAATGTTTTGGGGGCAGTGGAGCCAGTGAAGTTGGGCACTCCCGTTGGCATACAGTGTGGAGGGAGGACACATGAGGAGCTGGACTTCTGCCACGCTGGGGTGGGCTCCCAGCGTGGCACCTGAACTTTGTTTTTGGGAGAGGGCACTGGGCACAGGGAGTTGAGGCACCCCATCGGACATACAGTGTGCTGGGGGGAATATGCATGAGCCGAGGATTGGGCACCCTCCTCGGCACACAACAAGGGGGGGCCGCACATACAACCACCACTACAATCAGTGGTGGTGACGTGGAGGCTATTTGCATACTGCTGATGGCAGGGCAGTATGCAAATTGCCTACACATTACCACCGCTGATTGTAGCGGTTGTTTGCTTTCGACTGTATGCCAGTGCACTCTGAACTGCTGTCATAGACAGCTGGGACATTCATTGGTGCGGTGCGGCCGTGCCTGCAAAAACGCTGCGGGCATTGGAAGCGGGCATGCCACACCTACGAACACTCATATGGTGGCACTATGTTTCTTGCACATGTGTGCAAGCAAACATACAAGTTAATAAAAATATTTTTCTGAATCCCAGAACTTCCCAAACATGTTAAAACAATGGAGATCATTAAACAGAAGATGAAACAGGGTATTTTTAAATCATGCCCCACCACCTTTAAATTAATGCACAACCAGCCTTTCTCTTCTCCCAATCTCAAGGTAGGTAATAAGGAAGTACTTGAAGGGTTAACTTGGTCTCTGAGAGTTGTCTCCTGCTGGGCCTCAGCTAGAGACAGGGGGCTGATTTTCAAAGCCCCCCTTAGATTGTCGCACTGTGTACTGAATCCCCAGCTGCAGCAAACTCGAGTGTGCCAGTAACCCTGTGACAGATTTCTGAAAAACCAGGCTCCTGGCATCAAAGTCCCTGAGTTTGTCACAAGCCATCCTGTGCGCCAAACAAACGGCACATGGGAATGGAATGCCACAAGCTGTGGGACAGTCTTGCAGCAGCAGCAGCCAGTGATAGAGACCTGCCAGCTGGTCACCTTGGTAGCTGGTAGTGTCAAGATAGACAAGACATGGCTCGCAGAGGGTAGGACGGGTCGGGATGGGTGGAGGAGGGTGGCAACAGACCCCTGATAGGGACAGTGCATGGCCACCACTGTCACAGAGCAGGTCTGTGTGGGGGGTGGGCAGACACATGACTGGCACCACAGGGGTTGACCCTGAGGGCACATACCTGTCACGGACCGCTGGCCTCTCCACCGGTTGTCTGTCAGGTGTCAGGGCCGTGTGCGCACCTTCAACAGGGGGGCACAGGTTCACCCACACCAAGCAATGGCTCCGGGGTGGCACACAGGCTGTGAGACTAGCTCTGGGCTGGTCTAACAGCAGAGGACTTGGGGGGCTTACAAAATCCCACTTTAAGGGATGTTGCAGCGCTGCCCTGGCACAAGCCCCCTTCTACCATGGCACACCGCTGCATCCATGGCAAGGATGATAAATGCTCGGCTGGCGAAGATGATCCCCCAAGTGGTGCAGGCTGCCTTATAAAATCTGGAATGGCACAAGGTGCAGCACAGGGAGTCCCTTGCACCATTTTTCTGTGATGCAAGCACCATGCCTCATTCCCAATGTGTTGAAAATCGGGCCCAGAGTATCTGTTCTGACTGTGTCTGGGCCTTCTGGGTTACCACGTGGGATGGTGCACGAATATTCATGGCACTACACTTCTCCATTTTCCCAATAAATGGAGGAGGCCAGCTGGGCCTGGTGGGTTGCTCCAGGGCAGTGGCTGGGGGGGATATAGCACCTTTTTGAAAACACCAGAGAAGCAGGGAGAGGGAGAAGTCCCTGGGAAGCCTTGTTTCTCCCTGCCCCACCAGAGGTGGCGAAGAGGCCCTCTGAACAGTAGCCAGAAGAGAAGACCCTTGTAACCTTGCCTCAGTGGAGAGCAGGACATCTGTTCCCAACCCAAGAGGCACTTGGGTTAAATCACAATACTGACACTGTAGTGTAGCATGGGGGCTGCACTACTGAGGTGACGTCTTTCGGATGAGACGTTAAACCGAGGTTCCATTTGCCTGTTCTGGTGGTAGTTCAGGTGGATGTTAAAGATCCCATGGCACTTCTCGAAAAGAGTAGGGGAAGTTTTTATTAAAAGAATATCAATCAATAACAACCATTTAATCAGCATGGTAAGAAAAAGGGCATAAAAAAACATTACAAAGAAAAACAAAAAGGAACCTTAGTCCATCATCCCCTAAATGGTTAAAAAACCAAAAAAGTGCAATGAATGTACGAACAAAATTATCACCATGGTGGTAAAGAAAAAAGAATACAAGAACAGAAAAATTCAAAGAGGAAAAAAAAGGAGTAAGGGTCAAATTGCTAGCTTAATCAGCAGCTGGGGGGCACGACATCACCCAGAAATAAGAAAGGGCAAAAAGCCCTGCCATTTAGTTGCCAAGGCCCAAGGGGATAGTGTCCTACTATCCTTCCAGTACAGGCTGGCCAGTTCCACAGACAGCATCCAGAGAAGAACCTCCAGAGGGATAATCTGTTGTTGAAATAATAGGGCACAACGGGAGTGCCATAAATATTTCATCATCGTAAAAACGAAACAAAGTGCAGGAATGGAATAGGAAGAATGGGGAAGGAAGGAGCCCAAAATTACATCTGGGTAAGAAAGGGTGGATCAGCAGGGATTCCCCCACTGGAGTGCCAATGTGTCCCAAAAATCACGGGCAAAGGACAAAACAAAAGAAAATGAGCCATAGTTTCCAATTGAAGAGCACAGCCAATCCTGGGGCAATAACGCTCTTCTAAACGTTTGTGTTTGGCATTCGCCTTAACACTTAAATGACCATGGCAACAAAGCCAAAGAATGTCCCACATCTTAGTGGGAGTAGAAGCTGTGGTTGCAGATTCTCTTTACTGTCTATACTTTACCTTAAATTCTATATACTCAATAACCACACCCAATGGTTATTCCAATAAACTCAGTTTATTGTCTGCACACATATATGTGGGAGCCTCAGCTAAAGGCAAGAGCTCCCCGAACTAAGTTTTACACAGTATTTTATAGCACTTCTTATCTTGAAACACACTAACATTTCAGTATAAATCAATCATAGTTTCTAGCAATGTAACAGAAAAACAGTTTCATATGCATTAGGTACTTTCCACTGGCTTATTTCATCACTGCTTAATACATATACCTGGGTCAAGCTGACCTAATAGAAACAATGAGTTTCACTCACTCCATGTACCGTACAGCTTGGTTTTCAATGCATCTACATGTTCTTATCTTTACTTAGTCCAAGCCTGCCCAAGCCTGCTATTCAGGCTGGTACAATCAGTTCTGCTCAATTTTATCTAACTTATTATTTTCACAACCTAAGGAACTAGTTTCAGCCAGCACGAGCTATTGCTTTCTGCTCGTTTTGTGATTCTTATGAACTTATAATGACCCTTAGCTTCTACTCAGACCTGGCTATATTCAACTACACTAGCAGCTTCTACATTATAATATATTGTAACACACTTTACTTTTTATGTATGCATGAATCCACTTCATATGTATGCATAAAAGAAAGATATATAAAAAGGAATTCCTCCACAAAGCGTTAGTCAAAATTGAATGATCTCAAGGATAGACCAATGGAGGGATATCAGGGTGAACTGGAACAGCGAAAAATGTCCAGCCATAATAGTGCCATAGAGGCTCCGGGGAACAGACTGAACCAGCGTAGCTTTCTCAGTCGTCCAACGATGGAGCTTATTGACCAACGTACGGACATAATGAGGAGCCAGATACACCATATGAGGGGTCAATGTGCCAGAATCCCAAGCAGGAAGAACCACCTCCAGCCAGGGGCCCACCCACAGGCTCCAAAGCTTCGGGGTCCTCACCAAGTAGGGCTTAATGGACCAATCCAGAAAATAACAAAAGACGAGAACCAAAGGATTAACTATCCACAAACTACCCTGTGTGATCAGGAGATAGACCACCACTCTCTTCAGGGGGTTCAGATGACTCCCCCCAATAACCTGAAAAAACAAAGAAATTGAACCTTCAAGGATTTAGGAAGGGGATAAATCATACTTAAATAAGTAAACAGTGGAAAAAAAAAAACATTTCAAAGCCGCCACCTTTTTCCTCTTGGTCTATTACCAAGACTTCCAAACCTGGATCGGGGGGGGGGGGCACAAGAAGTAAACTTAGCCTCCCAGTTCAGGACAGCCATGTCTCCAGCACCAAAGGTGACACCAAGAATCCAAAGTGACTCCATTGTCACTGGGACACCCCCAATGTCAGTCATCAGAGTGGCCCCCAACCCCAATTTCAGACAGCGGCACTTGTGGACATTCAGCCGTACTCCAGAAATAGGGGTAAAAGAATGAAAAACATCAGTGGCCATACTACCAGATGAAGGGTCCCCCCCAAAAAAGGGTGACATCATCTGCATAATTGGTAACAGTCACTGAATCCAGAGCATTTGAGACCAGAATCCCATGAATCTGTGAATGAGACTGGATTTTCCGAATGATGGAGTCAATACAACACACATAAAGAAGCAGGCTAAGGGGACAGCCCCTGACGGACACCCATCGGTGCAGGGAAGGCTGCACTCTGATGCCCATTAATACATGGGATAACCGAGGCCATCCCATACAGCTGTCTTAACCATGAACAAAACATCGGGGGAATACCATAACGTTGAAGGACTTCTAACAGGTATGGATGGGAAACCCAATTAAACACTTTCTCCTGATCCAAAGTTAGCACACAGTTCACCTCTCCGGCCAACATCCCCGAAGCAACGACCCAGCACAAGACAAGCAGATTGTCAGCGATGTGCCGGCCAGGGACCGAGCAAGACTGGGCAGGAGAGATAACATGATGCAAAACAGAGGCCAACGGGGAAAACTATCTTCATCAATACCTTCAAATTGGTATTTAACATGCAAAGGGGTCGCCAGTTATTGAGATTGGCAGCATCACCTTTCTTAAAAATAAAAATCTGAATGGCCTCCCCAAATGGGTGGGATCCACAGTCTGCAGTCAGGAGCCAATTAAAGACCACCTGCAAAATATCTATCAAAGTGGAAAAAAAACATTTGTAAAAAACAAACATGAGGCCAACCGGCCCAGGGGCAACCGAATTTCCAATACTGGAGCTAGCCCGACTAATCACCAGTGGAAATGGGCAACGTCAGACCCGCGAGTTCTGCGGGAGGGACAGGGGATACAGGGACCGTACTCAAAAATGGGCCAGTCAGCCCAGAAGAGGCACAGACTCCAAAGAAAGAAAACAAGTGGGAAGGACTCGGGCCCCGTCGTAATTGGGGCACCAAGAGGAGTTATCAGCTGTGTCAAATGCCTATGACACACTCCCTCTTTACAAGCTAGAAAAGGGTCACCCTTACCTTAGGCTCCCCGAGTGTCTGCCATGTGTTCCATCAATAAAGATTTTTTTTTTCAGACTTTTTTATTAACACATTTAAAAAGCATACAAGGACAGAAATACCATAACATAAAATTAATGATCTCCAGTCATAAAATAAGCTTAAATAGGGAGTTTATACAGTCAGACTAGAATGAAATTCAGTACAAAATATATACCTTGGCTATCAGCTGAGTAAAATCAAAAGGAACAACTAATAAAGTCTCTAAAGCTGGGTCCCAGCTCCTCCAATCCACTTCAGAACAACAATCTCAGTCCCCCCAAGGGGAGATCTCAATCACCACCCAGTTCCCTGCATTCAGGCAGTACTCATGGGATAAAAGAACAGTCTTTCTCAGAAATGTAAAACACCCATGTCCTCCATCTAATCTCAAATTGAGAGGTTCTACTTGTGCATCTAGCTATTAAATGTTCCAGGAAGTACATATTGATAATAATATGATGCCACTTCTCCAGCGTAGGTGCCCTAGTTTGACGCCAAAGGCTAGTAATCGCCTTTTTGGCCACCAGGATATATGTAAGAAAAAGTGAACTTCATTGTATACTAACTTCTTCAGGAGGAATGGACAGGAGGAGTGGCTTTGGGGTAAGAACCGCCTCTCAGCCCCCACCAAAAAATATAGACTATCCAAAATCTGTTGCCCATCAATAAAGATTGACTTCTATCATACTGTAAAGAGAGCAATCGGGCCTTCAGGGTATCAATCATTGGGCGGTAATCACCTGGTCCCTGATGCGACAGGGACAAGGCACGAGCCAGTTGCATCCAAAGGGAAAGATAGTCAATGTAAGCCATCTTGTGGTATCTCGGGACAGAGATTTAAAGAAGTGCCTCACCACCTGCTTAGTATCCAGCCACCAATCCAGTAACTTATCAGCCATACACACCAAGGTCATACGACCCAAAACAATATCCAACACCTCAGCATGCACGAGAGGATCCTCCATGAAGGTACTATTCAAATGCCAATAACCCCAATCTGGGGTAAGGGAGGGGGAAACTGAAAAAGAACCACACAGCAAAAGGTGGTCAGACGACTCAGTCGGGGTCAAAATGAAATCAGCAGTATGTAAATGAGCTGAAACAAACAAAAAATCTATGTGAGTGGCCAAACCAGCACAAAAGTTCGTAAAACCACTGTCCAGATGCAATTTCCTATAGACATCCATCAAGTTGCCATGCAAAGTAGGTTTTGTAAACTAAGGGAGTCAGAGAACAGTTTTTCAGTTCAGACACCCCTATCACTACGATCAAGATAACAATTAAAGTCCCCACCCAAAACAATATGTCGGGAAGTATGCAAAAATGGTCAGATCTTATTAAAAAGATCAACTCTGGCCTTCTTTGTTTGGGGGGGGGCATACACGGAAATAAAATGAAATGGAGAGCCCTGAAAAAGGGCATCCAATAACAAAGCCCTACCAGGCTCGATGTCCACCAAACAAACCTGGGAAACTGCTGCCGTCAGAAACAGGATGTCCACCCTATCACTAACATCAAGGCCAACAGACCAGAAGGACGGGCCCCAGCACCAGTGACGCTGGGCTTAAGACATATCCCACGCTGTGGTCAACCGTATTTATTGGAGAAACATGACATTACATGATGACTTTGATAAGATGGCCAACAGAGTTAAAGAATATCTAAACAAGCAGTTTTTTAAAACTGCAAACTCCAAAATCTGGCTTCATAGTGAGGTAAAGTAAAGGCTACTGTTTACATTTATGATAAAACTGCATTTACGTAAATAACATAAATGCAGTTTCATGGCTTTCGGAAAATGTAAACATCAGCCTTTCACTTACAAAAAACAGCCTTGACTTCTCCCTAAGATGTCTGCCAACTGTATTAAGTGATGTGTCATGATGACATCATCGTAGCCAGAGCCAGAAACCAATATAGATTCCTATTGGCTAACTAGTTCTTCTTTCATTGGGGACTGGGGTTCCACCTGGAGGGACACCAGCCTATACTGGCAGTATGGTCAGCATCTGTCCAGGAAGGGAACAAGTCTTTTGAGCAATCGGTTTAAATGCTTCATTGGCAAGCTTTTAAACTAGTCAAGGGGGAGGCACTGATAAGCAGCAGGAAAATCCCAGCCTCTCCCTACAAAACAGGGTACTAAATGAGAAAAAGACTGAGGTAGAAAGGTCAGTGGGGGATGCTGCAAAAGAAGGTAAAGCCATCAAAAAATGGAAAGCAATGACTACCAATGCTCGTAGTCTGAGTAGCAAGCTTCCTGAATTAGTGGCCTTGATGGAGGAGGAACATCTGGATATCGCGGCAGTCACAGAAACATGGTACACACAAAACCATGACTGGGACGTAAACATACCAGGATACACTATCTACAAGAGGAACAGGGAGGATAAAAGAGGAGGAGGAATAGCTCTTTACATAAGGGAAGGAATCAAAGCAACAGAACAAAAGGGAAAACAGGGAGGAGAAGAAGCTCTGTGGGTAAATTTGGAGACCGGCAATGGCACGACAATCCGCACAGGGGTTGTATACAGACCCCCTTCTCAGGGGGAGGAAATGGACAAGGAAATGATAGAAAGAATACTTAGAATGGCAGAAAAGGGAGATATTGCTGATGGGTGATCTGAATATGCCAGATGTTAACTGGAGTGCAGTTGCAGCAGCCCTTAAGATGGGGTTATTCTAGATGCCCTACAGGGGCATGCCTTAGACAACTAGTATTGGAGCCCACTCAGAGAGGAGCAATCTTAGACCTGGTTCTCTCTAATGGAGATGAAGAGAGGATCACAGATGTGAAGTGGGTAGCCATCTGGGAACTAGCGACCATCGAACAGTATAGTTCACAATAAACACAGCAATAGAGTCAAGCCATATAAAGGCAAACGTACTGGACTTTAGGAGGCTGACTTTGCCAAAATGGGTGAGTGCCTAAGGAATGCACTAGCAAATGGGCAGGAAGGAGGGGTGGAAGAACAATGGGGAATAATAAAACTGCCATCACAGAGGTAACGAGCCTTTGTGTGAAGCAAATAAACAAAACAAAACGATGTAAGAAACCACTGTGGTTCTCAAAGGAAGTGGCAGTGAAGGTTCAAGAGAAAAAGAAAGCGTTCAGGAAGTACAAGGAATCACAGAAGGAGCAGGACAGAGAACTGTATCAGTTAAAGCAAAAGGATGCTGGGAAGGCAGTCAGAACAGCAAAGGCCCAAACCGAGGAAAAGATAGCCAACTCAGTTAAGAAGGGGGATAAAACCTTTTATAGGTACATCAGGGAGCGAAGGAAGACCAAGGGGGTTTGTGAGGCTTAATAAAGGGAGGGAGGGTGGGCAGAGGGTGACTTTGAAAAGGCAGAGATACTAAACAAATATTTTTGCTCAGTATTTACAAAGGAAGAGGGGGAGGTACCTAAAACAAACAGCAGAAACACTCTGGAAACAGAAGTTGATACCTGCCCATTTACAGAAGAAAGGGTTCTGAAAGAACTCTTGAAACTGAAGGTGGACAAAGCAATGGGGCCTGATGGGATTCATCCCAGAATTCTAAAAGAACTAAGGGTAGAACTAGTGACACCACTAACTACCCTCTTTAACAAATCATGGGAGGATGGGGTGGTACCCAAGGACTGGAGGAGGGCAGATGTGATTCCCCTTCACAAAAGTGGGAGCAAGGCAGAAGCAGGAAACAACAGACCTGTTAGTTTAACCTCAGTGATGGGGAAAATGATGGAATCACTTCTGAAGGAAAGAATTGTTGAGTATCTAGAGGCCAGAGGTGCTCAGGACCCAAGGCAGCATGGATTCACAGCAGGAAGGTCATGCCAGACAAATCTGATAGATTTCTTTGACTGGGTGGCCAAAGTAGTAGATCAGGGAGGGGCTGTGGACATGGCCTACCTAGACTTTAGCAAGGCATTTGACACAGTCCCACACAAAAGATTAATATACAAGTTAGCCAGCCTGGGAGTGGGTCCCAAGATGACAGCCTGGGTAAAGAATTGGCTGGAGAATAGGACACAGAGAGTAATAGTAAATGGAGTCCACTCTGAAGAAAGGGGGGTTACTAGTGGGGTACCATGAGGTTCAGTATTAGGATCAGTCCTCTTTAATGTCTTTATGCTTACATTGCAGAGGGACTGGAAGGAAAGATATGTCTCTTTGCAGATGACACAAAGATCTGCAACAGAGTTGATGCACAAGGTGGGGTGGAAAGGATGAGAAGGGACTTGGCAAGGTTAGAGGAATGGTCAAATGTATGGCAGCTTAGATTCAATGCTAAGAAGTGCAAGGTAATGCACCTGGGAAACAAAAACCCAAGGGAAGAGTACACAATGGGGGGTGAGATACTAACAACAACAAAAATGGAAAGGGACCTGGGGGTAGTCATATCAGATGACCTAAAGGTGGGCAAGCAATGTGAGAGGGCAGCAAGGAGGGCTGGGGAGATACTGGGATGCATAGGGAGAGGCATCACCAGTAGAAAACAGGAAGTTATTATCCCTCTGTACAGACAGTTGGTGAGACCCCATCTGGAGTACTGTGTGCAGTTCTGGATACCCAATCTCCGCAAAGACATAGACAGGATGGAAGCTGTCCAGAGGAGGGCAACTAAAATGGTGCAGGGTCTGCATCGAAGACATATGAAGAGAGACTTAAGGAGCTAAATATGTATAGCCTCGAGGAAAGGAGGGAGAGGGGGGACATGATAGAAACTTTCGAGTACCTCAAGGGAATCAACAAAGTCCAAGAGGGTAGCATCTTTCAAAAAAAGAGGTGTGCAAGAACAAGGGGGCACAATTTGAAGATAGAAGGGGTGGCTCAGAGGTAACTTAAGGAAGTATTTTTTCACAGAGAGGGTTGTGGATGCATGGAATGGCCTTCCGGAGGAGGTTGTGGAGTCAAAAACAGTGGTGGAATTCAAGCATGCATGGGACAGTCATAAGGCAATTCTAGGGGGTGGGGGTAGGAAGAAGTAGGCTGCTGGTTAACTAGGATCTGCAGCTTATCCATTAGGTAGGGAAATGTGCAGACTGGGTGGGCCAAGCGGTCCTTATCTGCCGTCAAAATCTGTGTTTCTATGTTCTATGTTTCCCTCTTTGTTTTGAATTGTTTTACCAGAATGATCAACACCATGTGTTAACATGTGGATTATTTTGATCAGTACACATTAGGCTATGCTTTAACTTGCTGAAAATGTTTTGCAATCTTGCTGACTTTCTTTTTGGCAAACTGCAGAACAGTATATCACTCCAAAGACCTGATGATCTAGTGGTTATGTGATGCCCTGAATTTTTTTTTTTGTTAACCAGGAGAGAGACAGTGTGCTGAAACCTTGTTTACAGATGTGGCCTGGCAGCATAAGGAGGTTAAGTGACTTGCTCAGGATCACACAGCGAAGTACTGGTCTGGTCCAATTCCAAAGCTCGTGCATTCCTGTTAATCCACAAAAAAAACTTCTCTTGTATTCTTTTTCCAAGTGAACCCCCTGCACCTAGCCTGGCTTCTGTTGAACACCCAACCATTCATGCCGTGTCCTTAGTACTGCCTGGGGCTGCATATGAGCTTGCAGTCTCATGAAGAGAATTATCACACTTCAAACTGTAATCGTATACCTCAGAGAGTTGTGCATACCTACACCGATACGGATCATCAGCTGACACTGTTAAAAAATACGTCCCAAATCACACTTAAGTCCACTTTTTCAATGTTTGATGTCTGCTCCCACAGTAAACGTTGCGTGGATCACCACCCTTCTGCACAGTGAAGGCAGTATGTACAGTTCCCCTGTTGTGTTTTTGTCTCGCCTCATTACCCAACAATTGGGTCTTCGTGGAGGGCCAAGCAATAAGCCTCAGGACTCACCAAAAAAACTGCTGTTCATGCCCTCATAAGGTCTGTACTTACTACGGATAAAAATATTATTAGCAGGAGAGGCATACTAATGCCTTGAGTGAATCCACCAGACTTCCAGTGTCAGTCTACTCCTTTACCTGTGATCTGCAGAACCCCAAAGGAGAGTTCCCTGCAAATCTTCTCCAGTACTTTTTAGTGCTCTACTCCACAATGCGAGCTAGTTGGCTACCACCCTTCTAAATCCTGAATGATCTATACACAGCTCCCTCAATACTGTCCTAACAAACGTCAACACCCCCCCCCCCACCTGAGGGTAATCTCCCTAAACTGAATTCAAGTAACACTAAGTGCAGCCCTGTCACTGAGTATTTGTCATCGCTGGCTGCTCTCATTCACAGTCAGGTAGTGATCATGGTGCTGGCAGCCCTACATTTCAGATCTCACAATGATCTGCTAAACATCCCCTTTCCTGTCTTCCCCTAACCTGAATATAGCTGTACCCTGCTGGAATGGCCTCTTCAGTCTCTCTCTGGCATTCATTCTTCTCTTCTGCTCCCCTCACCAAAAACTGATGAGCTCACTACCCTTCTGCATCATGAATACAGTTAGTACAGTCACCCATGTCATTTTAACATATTAATAATGAACATGATCTTCTGGTAAGCCAGGCTGATAGTACCAGGGCACAAGGGGAAACACAGGAATTCCTACCCATACAAGATCTAATCCACCTATGATTAGGCATTATTAAATGACATGCATAATGATGTACACGCCCATTATTTAATAGTGCCTAATCTAAGGTAGCCTAATCTTTTAAGGATAGGAAAGTCTATAATTCCCCTTGTTCCCTGCTGTTATCAGCCTGATTTACTGGAAAGATTTGTTTATTCTTGATATGTCAAAAAACCTGGGGACCGTACTACCTACATTCATGATGCACAAGGGTGATGAGCTCATCAGTTTTTGGTGTGGGGAGAAGTGAGAATAAATACCAGAGGGGGACTGAGAAGGCCACTCCTGCAAGGTACTGCTATATTCAGGGAAGAGGGAAGACGGAAGGGGAGGAATATGAGCAGATCACTGTGAGAAATAAATGGGGCTGCCTGCATCATGATCGCTACCTGATCCCATTGTCCTGGACAACATTCCAATTCCCATAAAACCAGTTCATGCAATTGTCCAAGGCTGTGTGTGGGTATTAATGTGTGAAATGGCTGCCACTACATGTTCAGTTACTTCACTACCAGTCTAGCATTGCTTGTAAAGCACTTTGGGATACAATGTGTATGAAAGCAATATATAAATACTGATTCTTCATAGGTTTAACAAGCTACATAGACGTCATCCTTATTGCTTGCCTTGTCAGTCTTCTTCTTATTATTATTTCCAACGGATAAAGAAGAGAAAACAAGACAAGCATATTTTTGATTTCCAAGAAAGTATGAACTCTGGCATTGGACTACAGAAGAACTTTGCTACAAACAAGTGGTAGATCTATGGGGTGGTGGAGGGTGCAGCTGTAACCCCCCACTGTAAAGTACTTGCTTGCTGCTGCTGCTGCATCTCACTTTATTGAAGAAGTCTGATTTATTGATTGTACAAATGTTTACATTCAAAAATATGGATTACATTTGTAGTTTCAGGCAAAAACATACCAGAAAAGCATAATAGCAAAAAATATAAAGGTATCATAAAAATGTTAAGAAGTGCATATCAAGTATGCACACACTCCCAGCACCCCCTCCCCCACCCCCCATTGTAACATCCTGGATCCACCATAACCACTAGACCACCAGGTTATTCAAGATTTGTACTGCACTGTGGTTTGCCAAAGAGAAAGTCAGTTGGATTAAAACACAATTTCAGCATGTTAAACAAAATTAACAGAATCATCGCCTAACATGCATATTGATCTAAATAATGCACATGGTTTTGTCAATTTTGGTGAAACAATTCTATACAAAGGGAGAAAAGAACTAGCACTATAGAGAGACATTTAGCTCTCTGACTTTGGCTCCGATGATGTCATCACTTAGCACATTTGGCGGCCATTTTAAGAAGCAGGTAAGGCAGTTTTTTCGAAATTGGAAGGCTGATTTTACCTTTTTCAAATGCTTTGGAACCATATTTAGGTAACTTACATAAATGTAGTTTTTTGCATTAACAAATTCAACAGCCTTTCCTTTAGTCCTGTTTGAGTTCAGATTTTTGAATAGTTTGTGGTCAAAATGTTGTTTAGGAATCCTTTAAGCTAGCCCTTGCAAAAAGAAATACAGGTGAGGGGGTACAGGCAAAGTGGGCATCCATTAAGGATGCAATACTTGAAACAACATCCCATTGTGTTATAGAGAAAAGGAAGTGCAAAAGAAGAAGGAAACCACTTGGGTTCTCAAAAACAGTAGCAGAAAAGGTCAGAACCAAAAGGCTGGCCTTCAGAAAATATAAGAGAACACAGCGGGATGAAGATAGGGAGGCATACCAAACTTCCCTAAGGGAAGCAAAAAGGCAGTAAGGCAGGCAAAGGCCCAAACTGAGGAAACACTAGCACAAACAGTAAAAGAAGGCAACAAGACTTTATATAGATACATTAGTGAAAGGAGAAAGTCCAGAGGGGGTATTGCTAAGATCAAAGGAGATAAGGGGGCATGTGAGGAGGAGGACCATGTAAAAGCATCTATTCTAAATAGATACTTCTACTCAGCATTTACTGAAGAGAAGATAGGGCAGGGCCCACAGCTCAGCACCGTGAACACAGGGGGGAGGGAGGTGAGCACTAGTCCCATCACAAAAGAAAGTATCCTACAAGAGCTCGATAAGCTCAGGGTGGACAAGGCAATGGGACCTGATAGCATACATCCCAGGGTACTAAAGGAGCTAAGGGTGGAACTAGCAGAGCCATTATCAGAACTGTTTAGTGAGTCTCTGAGCACAGGAGAGGTCCCAGAAGACTGGAGAAGGGCTCATGGGATCCCGCTCCACAAGAGCGGTAGCAGGCAGGAGGCAGGGAACTACAGACCAGTCAGTCTCACTTCAGTAGTGGGCAAGATTATGGAGGCACTCCTTAAGGAAAGGATCCTGCAACACCTGGAATCCATAGGAGCACAGGATCCAAGACAGCATGGGTTTACAAAAGCAAGGTCCTGTCAATCTAATCTCATAGATTTCTTTGACTGGGTAACCAGAGTGGTGGACCAAGGGGGAGCAGTTGATGTCGCCTACCTTGACTTCAGCAAAGCTTTCGATACTGTTCCACATAGAAGACTGAATAATAAGCTGGGTGGGTCATAAGTTGGTCAACTGGGTGGCAAACTGGTTGACGGGCAGAAAACAGAGAGTGGTGGTAAACGGTATACTGTCAGAAGAGATGCAAGTCACAAGTGGGGTACCTCAGGGATCAGTCCTGGGGCCAGTCCTCTTCAATATCTTCATCAGTGACACTGCAGATGGACTGGAGGATAAGGTTTGTCTGTTTGCAGATGACACCAAGATCTGCAACACAGTAGATGATCCAGATGGGGTGGGCAGAATGAGAAGAGATCTGGATAAACTAGCAAAATGGTCAGAAGACTGGCAACTGGGGTTTAATGCAAAGAAGTGCAAGATCAAGCACATAGGGAAGAGAAACCCTGAAGCCACCTATAGGCTGGGAGGGGAGTTGCTGGCAGTCACAAGGAAGAAAGAGATTTGGGCATCATCATCATCACCACTGATGACCTGAAATCATCCAAGCAGACCACTAAAGCAGTAGGTAAGGCTAGGGGATGTTGGTGTGTATTAGTAGGGGTATCACAAGTCAGAAGAGGGAGGCAATAATCCCTCTTTACAAGACACTGGTTAGGCCCCATCTGGAGTACTGCATGCAGTACTGGAGGCCACACCTTCACAAGGACATTAACCAAACTGAGGTAGTCCAGAGAAGGGTAACCAAAATGGTGCAGGGACTGCATTAGAAAACATGAGGACAGATTAACGGAGCTCAATATGTATACCCTAGAGCAAAGGAGGGAGAGAGGTGATATGATCGAAACATTCAAACAGCTTAAGTGCATTAACAAGGTGAGAGTCTAACATGTTTCAATATAAGAAAAATAGCAGGACAAGAGGACACAGCATGAGATTAGAGGGAGGCTGTTTAAGGGATAATGTGAGGAAGTTCTTTTTCACAGGAAGGGTGGTGGATGCATGGAACAGCCTACCTCAGGAAGTGGTGGATATGAATACAGTGCAGGGCTTCAAACAGGCATGGGATAGGCATAAGGGAGCAATACAGATGAATATGAATAGATAGGCCTTTGACAGAGTAAAGGCCGATGGCACATTTATAAGGTAGAAAAAGAAATGGACAGACTGGATGGGCCATGCAGTCCTTATCTGCCGTCAACTTCTGTGTTTCTATGCAAGATCGTTAAGCAGGGAAAAAACAAAGTACGTCTGGTTGCATTCTTAATGCTATTAGCATTAAGAGTAGCTAGGCGCCTGGGGGAACCATGAAAAATTAATGGTAAAGGAGAACAAAGCAATCAGTACATCAAGGATCACACTCCATCGGTAAAGTCAAGGTCTTCTTAGGAACCAGCTTGAGATTCCTACGGTGTTTTACTTTAGTCCTGACCACAGGATGGTCTTCCTCCATTTCTGAAGAATAAGGCACAGCAGTAGCAGCAGCGGAAGAAAGTTCAGACTGAGAGCCCCAGAATCTGAGCCAGCTCAGCCAGCACAGCAAATTTATTCTCCAGCGATATTGTGGAGACTGGAGCAACAGTTTGCAAGGGCAGAAGGCCAATCTTATGGGATCGTAGAGAACATTTACAATTAGCGGCAATCATGTCAGGAGGGGGCATGAGCAGAGCATCAGGCATCTGAGAAGAAACAACCTGACTAGGCAAGGCAGGCGGTTCATTGGCAGAAGGCCCCAATAAAACAGTAGGGTCCATGGAAGCAGTTGACAAAGGCTGAGGGGACTGTGACAATGGAAGAACCAAGTCCTGGGAAGGGGCAACACTCGGCAAAAGAGCCAAGGGAGGGAGGGTCTTCCTAGTGGGCCAAAGTGGCCACCATTTCCTTATGGAGCCTCTGTTTCCAAGCCAAATGTCCCTGTAACAAGAGAGCATCCTGGTGGCCGGCCCGGGGCACTGAAGGTTGAGGCACTGGATGCCACACCTCGCTCCACGCTGGTGACCCGGGTTCGGGAATGGACTTGGGTCATCAGTGACCAGCAGGGGAAGGGAGAATTGAGCATCCAGAGGACTGCTGTCTTCTCCTGGGGAGGGTTGGGGTGTGTGCCCTCCACTCTAGTGATCCCAGTGGAGACTGTGGGGAGCAGCAGCTGGGAGCACCTTGTGACGGGGCTGGGCGGTGACAAATGTGCTCGCCATGTGCTGGATGTCACTGCATGTCTGCACCCTAGGGGATTCAAGACAGAAAACCCCTCATGGTGAGCAGGATGATGCCTCTGATGGGCGACCTTCCCGTGGCCAGACTAAGCCCAGTTTAAGTCAGGGTGGGGGCCGCAGGATGATGCGGTCTCTCCTCCGGTCCACCTCCTGCTGGGGGAAGCCCCTCCTTGGGGGGTAAGCCACAGTCCTCCCTGTCCCTGCAACCATGGCGGAGGCTGGCTGTCGGGATTGTTGAGCGTCTATGTATAAGGCTGAATAGGGCTAAGCATGCCCATTGCAAGTGAGGAGCCAAAATAAAGTTACAAAGAAAAAAAAAGAGAGCATCCTGGGTATCTACATCCAATTTATTATGTTGGGCCCAGGGGCAAGTCCTGTATGAATGCCCCAACTCCTCACAAAGATTACAACAGAGGGCAATGGAGCAGTGTGCCACCATATGCCCCAATGTCAGACAGAGATTGCAGCGTATCGAGTCACAGGCATTACTCGGGTGGTTATCAGAGCTGCAGCAAAAACACATCTTCGGTTGCCAGGGATAGAAACACTGTGCCCTATCCCTACCCAAGAAGAAAACACTAGGTAGACATTGTAAGCCACAGTGAGCATGGTGGAGCTTAACTTTATTTATTTTTATTTATTTAGCTTTTGTTGACCGGGTAAGTGCACTAGACAAATCCTGCCTATTTTCAGGCACGACCCGGGGGAAGGGGATACAGATGAATGCCAACTGACCTAGAACCAGGTTAAGCTGTTGGTGGTATTTTTAGTGAATGAGGGAAATTTGGCCAGGACACCGGGGAAATCCCCTACTCTTTTCGATAAGTGCCATGGGATCTTTTAACATCCACCTGAACTACCACCAATCCAGGCAGATGGGACCTCGGTTTAACGTCTCATCCGAAAGATGGCACCTCAGAAATGCAGCACCCCTCTCACGCTGCACTACAGTGTCAGTACTGGGATATTAACCCAAGTGCCAGATGTGGGAACTGAACCCACAGCCCTCTGATCTCCCGGCCTCAGAGGCGAGTGTGCTACCTACTGAGCCACTGACACTGATAAAACAGCCAGTGCCCAGTCCAAAAGAGTTCTGCATCCAAAATTGCCTCAGGAGGACCCAACACCTCACATCTTTGAGACAGCCAAAAGCAAACATCCTGAACCTTCACCCCCTCATTCTTCAACATGACAGTGACAGTTCGGACTGCAGGTTTGGTAAGAGGCACAGCTTGGAAGGGCAGCCACAAAGGAGTATCTTTCACCTTGTCATAGGCCATCCAAAACCTGCCCAGATAAACCAGAGTTTGAAAGCTCAGGTCAAAATAACCATTAGCAGAAGGGTGTAACAGGGCACAAAGTTCATTCAGGGTGACCAACAAAGAGTTCTTGAGTAAATGCTTTCCTACATAACCTCTGTCAGGAGAGGTTCAAGACCACCCTTATACAGGAGACATACAGTGTTATGTCGTTGGGCCGGAGCTGGAGATTAGGAGAAGACAGACCTCTGTTGAAATTGAGCCCAAACCAGGGCAGGGGGTGGAGGGGTTAAAGCGGGAGGGGGGGGCAGAGGTAATCCATAGGCAAAGCCCCCTCAGCCAACTGTACCTGGTCCACCCAGGAAGGGGAGCTGTCCGAGTCAGCAGCAGCAATGGATGGGGAGGGACCCCTCGGGGAATGCTGGGCGTTCTGGGGTTCTGAAACCCCGGTCAGGAGGTCAGAAGACTCAGGAAGCTAAACAACAGCAGGTATTGTAGGCAAATCAGTAGGGAGTCCAATCAGTGGTGGAGCCATAAGCTCCATAGGAATCAGGTGCCAAATGTCTGGGGTAGAAGGGACAAGAATGGCAGCGCCCAGCTCAGGGCCAGATGAGGGCACCACTGAAGAACCAAGTGGAGAAGTCACAGGGAGAACATCTGACACCCCGTCAACAGGAGGTTCAGTAACAGAGTCCAAGGGTGTAATCTCTAACAAGCAAGAAGGGGCCTCAGGGCCCTTTAGAAGACTGGAATGCCATTGTCCCATGGCATCCTGCGTCCATCTGGCATCTGACACAGCCTTAACCAGCAACCAGTGCCATGGTGGATAAGGGGCTGAGCCAATCTGAGTGGATATCCGTGGAGCAGTGGAAATATCAGGCATAGTGGTGGGGTGCAAAAGCAAGGCAGAACTAGCTGGAACAGGCAGCACCCCAGTTGGCACACCAGGCACTGAAGACTGAATACCAGCAGGATGAAATCCAGAAGACAAACCAGTCCCCGTAACCAGAGGAAGGAGCGGAGGATGCTGCCACTGGAGGACACCAATAGCAGGTGGAAGAGCTGCAGTTGCCATGTCCTCCAGCTGCAGACTAGCTCCCACCGAGTTTGGCTGGAATTTCAGGGCTGCAAAAACAGGAGTCTGAGCTCCTTGCACTGTTGGGCCAGCCGGTTGTACCAGCAATGTTCATCTTCCAGAAACACCCAGGACACCCTTTGTAAGAAGTAGAGGTGGACCTGGCGGGCGTGCTAAGGATCTACACCGGAGAAACAGCTCCAGACCTTGGTATGTGAACAGCCGCTTCTTCTGGATCAGGTAAGCGGCATCCTCATCTGCAAGTAGTCCCACCAGAACTTTTTTCTTATGACGGAGGGCATCCTGCAATCGAGCACCCTCCTCCATTAAACCGATATCCAGTGGCACAGGCAGCGGATCCCCTCCGACAACAGGCTCAGGAATCTCCTTAGTCTTCTCACAATCCAGCAAACGTGCCATAGGAGGTAGTGAATCCATAGGATCTTCAGCTCCAGAAACAGATACAGTGGGGAGAGGGGCCAGTCCTCCCTCACCAACAGCAAGCTCCAAACTGATTCCCTGAGAAGCTGCCATCAGACGTGACAGCAGCGCACCCTACCCAAGAGTAGGGGAATTTCCCCGGTGTCCTGTCCAAATTTCCCCCATTCAATAAAAATACCACTAACAGCTTAATCTGGATCAATGTCAATTGGCATCAATCTGTATCCCCTTCCCCCCGGATGAGGCTGAAAATAGGCAGAACTGTCTAGTCCACCTTTCCTGGTCAACAAAAACTAAATAAATAAAAAAAAATTGTGGGAGTAGTGCTGGGCCTACTCTCAAAGAAGGTCATGGATGTTCATATGGATCCACTTCCAACTAAAAAGCAGACAGCAGAGTGGAAGTACACCTCCATGAGAAGCTCAAGTAACATATGAAACCACTGTAAGAATACACCTCTTTTGAAACCATTTGTTGCACTTAAAAACCTGTTTGCTAATGTATTGTGTTATGCCAAGGCAGGGGTGTCTGGAAGAGTTAAGGTCACTGAACTAGAGGGTGCACAGGATAACAAATGCTGCAGCACCTAACAAGTCAAGACAACATAAACAAAATAAGGACCGAAAAGACTCAGCATGCACTAAACCAACACGTGGCTGTTTTCTCAAGTAGTGAAGAATGGAAGGGTGGACAAGCATCAACCCCAGCACTTTGGACCCTTGTGGGTTCTTCTTCAGGGGGCAGGCACACGCACACCAGCATTCTTAAACAGTGTGAAGTTAAAGAGGCAGTGCCTATTTATACAGCCATAACCCACACTGCCATGGACCACCACTCAAGTGATATTCGTCTTCAAGCACAAGAGGGGAGATAAGTCCTGCCATGTTTGGGGTGTATAAGCAGCGTCAGAGGCAGTGCTGCCCCTGGGGTGACTTTCAAGGCAGAAAAACAAAATGACCACAACCATAGCACTTATATTAGTAGTACCGCAAAAATCTAATCCCCTCCCTCCATACTCTTCCTCTACCCTAACTACAACCAAACCACTCCACCATCCCCAACCCCTCTATGTTTTCATTACTGTTTCTTGTTCTCTTACACCTGCTTGTTTGTGCTTTTATTTGTAACCCCTAGGTGGCGCTATCCCAAGGGATATTAACCCTGCCTGCATGACCAGATGCAGGCTGAGGTGCCTGGGTACTAGAAATGGGTGCCTCCACCCAGAGGACAGGGTTAGTGGTAGCGTAGCTGACCTGGGTACAGCCCTCTAGGACACTGTTACCCCCCTCTTTTCCCTTTAGTGACCTAAATGATTCACAGAATACACAATTGCAATTTGCCCCTGACAACAGTTTAACCCCACACTTGTTGCACTTACCACCAGGGCTGATTCAACTGGCTCAGCCCTGGAGACCCCCTGTAAAATACGATTTAGCAAAACAACCAACAGTATTTCAATGCTGTTCATACAGAGGTACACCACAACCAGTTTCAGTGCAAAATGATTTAGATCTGATTTAAGGGGCAGTAACAAGGAAAGGGACAAAATCAAGTGGTTAATTCAAGATCTAAAAGATTCAGGCTATACGGCATGACTTAAAGGTCCCTGTAGCACAGTCACACACACTCTGGGTACCCAGTTGGAACTACAGACTAGCCAGAAGCGTTGCCCGGGGTAGGCCGGCGTTGCAGCTGGTTGGGGCCCCGTGATGGAAATAAAACATGCATGCACTTTAACCCACAATTTGTAATCCAGAGCCGGATGGCTCAGTCCCAAAATGATTAGCAGCAACAATTAAATCAGTTGACACACTTTGATTTGAGCTTTATTGCAGGGAACTACCCTGGTGTTTACTCACGCTACTCAGTACAGGATGCATGATGGATGAAATAGAGACCTCAGGATGAAGTGCTGGATTGCCAGGAGAAGTAGGGCCCACATGAAGCACCGTGGTGTCGATCCTGTTCATTGCTGTTGAGCAGGGAGCTGAATCCCCAGGTGGGTCTCTCGTCGGTTGGTTCTCTGCAGCATAAGCAGCTGTCTGGGCCGAGGTGGCAAGGCCCAGACCAGATGAGCAGTTTGGAGACAGTCCGGTAAGTTCTGGATGCAGCTTCCAGCAAGCGTGACACATTCAAACAGTGGGGAACCAAATCATGACCCACTATCAGCATTTAGCACACTTATAGTAAAAGCAAGGTAAATACCACAGTTCGGATGACAGTCCGGTTGCAATTCAGTGTCTCTGCGCAAACTGTATGCTCTGCGGCAGTCTCAAGTCCTGACAGGCCGATTGCTCTGAGGCAAATCTTCGGTCCACTTCAGGAGGATTCAGTTTGTCACAAATCAGGATCTGATTGCAAAAGCTTCAAATTTGGAAGAAGCCCGTTATAAGGCTCAAGGTCTCTTCATTTATTGAAGATGGTAGCAGGCAGGCCAAACAGCCTTCCCACCGATTTCCCCCGCTGCACCAGCGTAGCTGCTCAATTACTCGGAAGCTGCCCACTCTGTCACAACCCCACTCAGCAGGTCAGCCCTCTGCTCCCACAGTGCCAACCTCCAAGCGCAGTATTGTGAACAGTTAACAGAACAGGGTAACCCTCCTGTCTGTTTTGTGGATTGAATCAAACTTTGGTTTCAAGTTCTGAAGGATTCAAACTGTGAATCTCTTGCTAGCATCCAATGTACAGGCTCAGATAATTCTGCTCTTGGGGGTCAGATATCTTTTGCCTATGGACACCTAACCAGGCGTACAAAATGAACCCTTAAAACTCTATTAAAGACCTCAGAATAAACTCTTACCTTTTCCCAGTTTGGTAAAACCAGTAAGTTTTGTACAGTGTCAGCTTTAACCATATATGCTTCCCTTGTCAAAGAAAGAATTTCAAAGGCACACCAGGTAGTCTCTAAAAACAGAGGTTTACTTAAAATAAATAAAAATGTAAAATGTAAAACACAGAACCACATATCACAAAACATACAATCTTTTAAAACAATAAGGTTTAAAAAGTGCAAATTCCTACCAATAATACACTTAGACCCGTCTACTTAATATATTCTTATCTTCTTATAGTGCTGCAGATGTTTATTTTTTCAGAGTCCAAACATGTGTGTCAGTAAAGGTCAGTTACAGCATAATCAAAACACTGTCTTGACCCTGCCTTCTCCATGATGTCACCCAGCTCCTCCTCTGTTTATTAAAAATTATACAATCAGGATGTCTTGTGTCAGGAGATAAATTATTAGGTGACATCAGCAGAAAAAACTTGTTTCCCCATATGACTTCCCAATTAAGTCTGTAATTTTCCAAGTCCCTTTCATCCATGAGCAGCTTCCTCCCTCAAGGACAACAAAGATCAAAGGACCTTTTATGACTTCGAACCCCCAAGACATAACCTGTATCCTTCCTCTAAACACCATAAAAGTTCATGATTTTCCAACCTAGCTGCTGGCAAGCTACAATTAAGCTAGATAAACAGGAGATTCTAATTTAGGTCTCTTCTAGCTTGTAATTATCTCCTGTCCTTCCAAGTAACACCTTGTAGCTAAAACCTGGGGGTCATTCTACAGGCTGTTTCAGCATGTCTCATGAGAGACACTCAATAACACATTTTTATATCACAAAAATCATACAGCGATCAGAACCAGCTGTCCAAGTGTCACAACTCTTTCAACTCTAACTCCACAATGACTCACTGGTGCAGGCAGCTTGGGACTTTCCCAGAGATCCAAAAGGGTTGATTCATCAATTCATCCATCTATCACAGCTAGGGCTCCCCCTCCAGGTCCATTTAGGAACCAACAGTAAAAAGCTACAATTCCTACAGAAATTCACTCCCACAAGACCCCTGGGGAGAGACTCCATTTTAGGGTCCCCAACGGTACTGATTGGTCCAAACTAGCAGTCCAGAACCAAGATGGTGGTGCATAGCAGAAATGTCCATGCTGCAAAGAAGGCAGGTTAGACAAACTACAATATCATTAATAATAAAGCAGATAAACAGCTAACAGTCACAGATTCTAGTAGGGCTCCCTCTGCGCAATTAGTGATGGCAGAATGGAGTGATAACATTGCAGCCCGGGCGGGACTCGAGCCTGAAACTACTCGGCCCCTACCCAGATTAAGTATAAACTACGAAATAGGCAGCTCTTAAAGAGACGGGCTTGGAGGCTAACAGGGCACTCACATGCAAACAGTTCTAAATGGCTAGGACACAGAACGCCAGACTGGCAGTGGGCATTTAGGCAAGCCCAAGGAAGACTTTTGGGAATCCCTATTTGTGGGGGTTACATATTACTTTCTAGGCACAACTGTATGAATATTGTATTTGATATAAAATGGAATTAATTCTGTATTTGACACATTTCACTGTGGTACTAGTAAAATGTGTAAGCACTATGGCTGTTTACATAGCACTGCCTCTTTAATCTCATACTCCTAAGAATGCTGGTGTGTTTGTTCACCAAGAACCTGCAGGGGTTCAAATTGTCGGGGTGTTTTTTGTCAGTCTGTCTATTTTTCACTGCTTAATAAAACTACTACATATTGGTTTAGTGCATATGCGGAGAGGCTTCTGGATGTGATGTGGCTTCTGACACGGAATGACTAAATGTAGCTAATCCAGACACCTTCGACATTAACTGAAATGGAGGCCGAGGTCAGGAAACATAAGCAGTCCATGAAAAATTGTAGAAAACCACAAGTAGTGATTTATTATTCTAAATCACAAGGAAAAAAATAAACAAATCAGAGAACATTTCAGCATCTCTTCTCCTTCTTCGGGCCAATCTTCACTCTTCACACAGCAAATTAGATGACAATTCAGGACATGAAAGCAGCATGTCTTCTCCTGTCTCTCTTCAAAGTCAATCTCCCACATCTCAGTAAGACAGGCTTTGTACTTGTCGGTTGCTTGGCATAACATTGTGACCCAGCTAATAGCTGGCCAGAACACTGTGACCCAGCTAACAGCTAACCAGAGCACTGTGACCCAGCCAGTAGCAGGCCAGAACACTGTGACCCAGCTAATAGCAGACCAGAGCATTGTGACAGATTCCACCCATCTGCAGTCTGAGGTCACACTCTGTCACAGCTGCCTCGAAATCATTTCATCAATAATAAACTATATCTAGTTTATAAATCAGGGAACCCAGTTTCATACATATGCCTTACAATACAAACATAAGCAAGGTATAAACAGTGAAAAAGGAAAGTACGGCAGGTAAGGGTAAGATCTGACTGCGTAGTCCAATAGAAAGTCAGAAAAAACAGAGATAGAATTCAGAATCCTTTCTTCAGACTCCCTCCTATATAACACAAATGGGATAGGGCCTAACCAACCCTATCACAGCATATTTTGCCTTTGGGGTCCTTTGTAAAGTCGCTCTAAGGTTGGAATTCCGAAGACGAAGTATGGCCATTGTGAAGAAGAGGCGTGGCATAGGAAGGCGTACCAAACAGCTAGACTGACTAGTGTGATAAATCAGAGAACCATATGCTGGTTTCAGTAGTTAGCTATGATGTCACCATCTGGTACTTTCCCATCACACAGCCGTTGTAGTTCCCCAGGGTAGTGTCTCACCCTGCCTGAGGAGAGTGTCACCACACACAGTCTTGTGGGATAGCCCCCATGGGACCCTATTATGGAAGACAGAATAATCAAATATAATTTAATTTGCAATGCAGCAGGACCCATCCTGTACAAAGGGTTTACTGACACCATGTCAGCCATCTCTATATGAACTTCAGGCGAGTGGGTGTGAGAGAGTGATGCAGTCTCTGAAGGACCAGTAACATCCTTAGGTTACATAAGCAGTGACCAGCTTGACTCCAGCTCCGAATATGGACATTTGTGTAAGGTACCCTTGCTTTGGTGCCCTTGTGGTTTCTGTTGCCCATCCCCATTTCTCAGGCCCGGTGTGGTCAGATGCCATGCAGGTGTCTTGGCGTAAGTACCATCTACTCCCTACACATGGTGGGGGCAGGGGTCTGATAAATACATGTTAAAAGATTGGACACTGTTAAAAGTATGAACAACCAACATTTTTGCAGTATTCAGAAATCAGAAATATACAAAGGTTTTGAAGCAGGGGGTGAAATACTTCTTGACAGCTGGTTGAGGACCAGAATCTAGCAAAACGCACTGGTCCAAGAAATATTTTTACTTGTCTAGCTTGATAATTAAAAATATTTATATATATATTTTTTAATTTGCTCTAGGTGGGTTAGCACCATCAGAGGCAGAATCTTGTTTTCATGAAGGTACTGGGAGCCAGCAGCAGATAAAAGAAAAACAGTAGTTTCTGTTAATAGTTACATTAGGTACACAAGTTTCAAAAGGCAGTTACGATAAATTCAGTTTCAAAAAAGCAGTAAAATAATAACACAGAAGGATACAAGACACAGTAGGCAACACTGTAGAACAGATGAGAATGCAGAACCAGGCACCGTAAGTAACAAAACTTTTATTCACATCGGCAATTAAAATACAAAGCCACACTCCAGTACAGAGACACAACCTCTACCGGTTTTGCACTAGTCTTGCCGCCGCCTCACAGCCCCATGAAAGCTGACGGACCCCTATTGGCATGTCCCTGACCCAGTTAATTTGCCAACGGGAGAGCCCACTCCCCGTCAGCATAATGCCCCCCTCATCTGTTGTGTGCTGAGGGGGTGCCAAATCCCCCTTAGCATCGTGTGCACCCCAAATCAGTCTTTCTTTGCTGACAGGGGGCCCAATCCCCGTCAACTTCAGTCCCACCATCCCAGTTTAATTTGCTAATGGAGGAGCCCAGTCCCCATCAGCATAATGGCCCCACAGTCATGTTTTGCCTGTGCTGAGGAGGTGCCCAATCCCGCTCGGCATTATGTGCCACCCTGCCCTTTTCTGTGCCGATGGAGGACCCAATCCCTGTGGGCTGTGGTCCCCTTCCCCACAAATGCCGGTGGCACACTGGGAGTCCACCTAATGTGCCAAACACACCTGTAAAAAAAGAAAACTGACCCGCATTGTCAGTTTTCTTTTTTTTAACTATAAAACAAGAAAATGGTCCCTCGAAGTCTCTGGTGCCCCTCCTCCAACCCGCGCCCACCCTCTGCGTATTCTACCTCCCCACCCCATACTTACCTCTGGAGTCCGGCATGACGATCTTCAGTGGACTGGGAACACATCTGCACTCTTCAAAGCTATCCGTGAACTGAAGAAATGCCGGTAAGCTATATAATGGCATAAATATGTTTTTTTCAGCTTTGGTGCATATCTCAGGCATTCTTGGGAATTCTGGCACCAAATTTTCAACATGAGGTTATTGGGACCCCTCCTCATGAATTCAGTCACTGTTGTGGCGTCACTCAGTCCCGGAAGGTGATTTCGCGTTCACTGCGCGGAATCACCATTCTGGACTGATTAATGAAATGACAGTGCCACTGTTCATGAGGTGGACTCTCAAAAAGCCTATATTGCAAATTTGGTGAAAAAATTCAAAAAATGACTGTTTTACGAGCGTGCGTGCATTGCACAGTTTCCATGCATGCTCGGAACTTCACGAATTTGTAATATTTTCGCTCCAGATTTTCAACATTGGCATTTTTCCACACCTTCTTGTGAACAGTACAGCTGTCATTTTACACATCCTGGCCATATGTGTTTTCGCACTTCTGGCACAGAATCGCTCGGTCACTGTGAGAAATCATTTTTCGGGACAGATTAAGAAAATGACAGTGACACTGTTCATGAGCAGAGGTCCTAAAATGCCTATGCTGAAAATTTGGTGACGAAAATCCAAAAAATTACTGTTTTACGAATGTGCATTGGCAGTTTCCACGCACCCTTGTAACTTCGCAAATCTGTAATATTTTCACGCCAGATTTTCAACACTGGAATTTTTTCACACTTCCTTATGAACAGCACAGCTGTCATTTTTCACACCCAGGCCAAAATGAGTTTTCGCACTTTCGGCACGGTCGCTGTGAGAAATCAGAGTTTGGGACAGATTAAGATCGAGTGAGTGAGAGAGGGGGAGTGAGCGAGCTAAATGGAGTTCTATCGAGACTGCTGCAGATTTCTTTGTGGGCAGAAAAAGGTGCCAATGCAGGCAGGAGTCCAATACAAAAGGGCAGCCTGCAGCGCCGGAAGAAACAGAACGAGTGAGTGAGAGAGGGGGAGTGGGCAAGCTCAACAGAGCTTTGTTGGGACTGCTGCGGATTTCTTTGTGGGCAGAAAAAGCACCAATGCAGGCAGGAGCCCACCACAAAAGGGCAGCCTGCAGCGCTGGGAGAAACAGAACGAGTGAGTGAGAGAGCTCAACGGAGCTCTGTCAGAACTGCTGCAGATTTCTTTGTGGGCAGAAAAAGGTGCCAATGCAGGCAGAAGCCCAGTACAAAAGGGCAACCTGTAGCGCTGGGAGAAACAGAATGATCGACTGAGAGGGGGGGAGTGAGTGAGCTCAACGGAGCTCTGTTGGGACAGCTGTGAACTTCTTTGTGGGCAGAAAAAGTCACCAATGCAGGCAGGAGCCCAGTACAAAAGGGCAGCCTGCAGCGCCAGGAGAAACAGAATGAGCGAGTGACAGGGGGGAGTAAGCGAGCTCAACGGACACTGTCGGGACTGCTGTGGATTTCTTTGTGGGCAGAAAAAGGCACCAACGCAGGCGGGAGCCCAGTACAAAAGGGCAGCCTACAGTGCCAGGAGAAACAGAACAAGGGAGAGTGAGAGAGGGGGAGTGAGCGAGCTCAACGGAGCTCTGCCAGGACTTTAGTGCTGCCATCCCACCCACCCCCTGGGTCCTCTGTGATCCTATATTACAGCAGGTTCTCCTGGGTGGAGACAAAGCAATGATTGGATACTTTTATGATTGCTGTAATAATACAGATTTAGTTATTCTGTTTAGTTCTCTAACTGAGCTAAGTACTGAGCTATACTGTTATGATTGCTGTAATAATACATATTTATTTGTTCTGTTTATTTCTCTAACTGAGCTGAGTAATACTTGGAGTGCAATAGGATTTCTAACTGGGCTAAGAGAAACTATATAGAGCTGAGAACAAAAAGTATGGTAGCTGAGGGTGAAAAGCGGACAAGGAGGCTTTAGGATTGCTACAGTAATACAGTATCTAACGGATGAGATTTGAGACTGAATTAACCGGTCGTGCAGGGGGCAGTAGGGGGACTAATGTGTGTGGGGGGCAGGAACTTGAGTAAATAGGGGCCTAACCATTGTAGTAGGGTACAGAAACCAGGGACTAAGAGCCTGTAACATAAGACGGGGGCCAAAATGGGGCAGGTGCCACATATCAATCGGGCCGACATCTTTGGAAGGGTTGTGGGGTGTACAGGGTGTGGGTCCGCCATGATCCTGGACTGAGGTTGGAGCATTGGGGGGGGGGTACGGTCTGTAGACAACTGGCTAGTTTGAGGGAAGAACTGTGAAGGTTAGGGAGAAGTCTAAGTGGCAGGGCAGATGAGTATGGTAGGCATCCTGGCTGAGAGGGGGAATAGGGGATGGCAAGGGGGGTTGAAGGAAGAACAACTAGGGACTGAAACTGACCCCAGTATCAGAGGCACTAGCAGAAAAGAGAGGAGAAGGGAGGGGGTGCCTGAGGCAGGGGGCCTCTTGATGGGGAAGGAAGAGACCATGAGGAGTACCGGGGGGAGACAGCAGGTGGCTGCAGGTAGGGAGGGACCAGGGGTGGCACAGAGGGGAACAAGTAGGAAGGGGGGAACCGATAGGGGGAAGAGATGTAGGAGGGGTATCGGCTAGGATTAGATTCGAGCCTGTGCTATGGGAGAGAGAGGGGGAGCAGGAACATACTGAAGGGGGAGATGACAAGCGGGGCATGAGAGGGATGGTAACAGGTAGGGGAAGAGATAGCGAGGACTAAAGGATAGAAGGGAGGCTAGTAAGGAAGGAGGGGGTGGCGACTGGAGGAGACAAGGCTACGGGAAGGGGGAAGGATGGGAGGGGCATAACTATCTGGGTAGAAGGGAATGGGGTTCTAAATCGACAACAACAGGGATAGGAGAGGGGTTGGAAATGAGCAGGGGAGGAGGGGAGATCGACATGGGAAGCCTAGTAGGAAGTAGTCAGGCTGGGAAGGAGTTTAAGGGGGATGGGAGGAATAAGGCAGAGAAAAGGGGTGAGGCAGAAGTAGTGGGGTACAGATACAGAAGTCACAGAGGGTGCAGCTGTTGGGGGTAAGGGGCAGGGAAGAACGAATACTGGGGTGGTGGAAGGGGCATTAGAAGGAAAGGGAAAGGACGGGGCACTCATCCTCGGGATTCTATACTGAAAGGGGTGAGATGGGCAGGAAGGGGGGAAGGCACAGCCGTATTTGGGTTGAAGCTATCCCCAGGTTGACTGCAGGAGGGGCAGAGCAGGCACTGCTCAAGTGTGCAGCGAGAGGGAGGAAGAAACCTCATTTAGTGTTGCATGTGGCTACAAACGACTTGGCTTGGGAGACTGTGGAAGTAGTGAGGGGGAGGTTTGAGTAGCTGGGCAGGCAGTGTGAGGGAATGGGGGAGTTGGTGGCATTCTCGGAGGTACTCCCGGTTCCATGTGCAAGCATGGGGAGGAAGGGTAGGATTGAGGAGTTCAAAGAGTGGCTGAGGGATTGGTGCCACACCAGAAATTATGGGTTAGTGACTAACTGGGGTAGGGTCTGGGGAAATAGTGACTTGTGTGTGGGGGACAGGCTACACTTGAGCAGGAAGGGGAGGGGAGTATTAAAGGCAGGATGAGAGGGGTATATCTCTACTAAGATGGATTTAAACTAGTGGGGGGAGGTGGCCAAAAGACTGAGGTTGGTAGAAAGGTCTGGACAGGGGAGCCTAATGAGGTCACCCCCAGATATAGGTAAAGGTGGAGGCATAGTAACCCTGGGAGGGGGCGGGCAGAGTGGTCTGAGTGTAATACAGAAGATACCACCACCCGGTAAGAATAAGAAGGAGAAAGTGTGCAGACTACCGGGAGCAGGGACACAGGCCAAGGAGGAGAAGACTGAGGAGAAGGAGGGGTACAGGTGGAAGGTGGTCTCTCTCAATGCAAGAAGCCTGGGGAACAAAACTGCAGAATTTCAGGCACTCCTTTCAGAGGGGCACGTGGACATTGCTGCAGTGACAGAGACTTAGGCCACAGAGTACCATGATTGGGACTTGGCAATCCCAGGATACAGGATATACAGGAGGGACCGGTGGTTGGGGGGTTGCACTCTACGTGAGGGAAGGATTAAATGCATAAGGGACGAGGGAGAAGAGAAGAGAGGACAGATGCACTTTGGGTGCAGCTCCTGGACTCCAAGGGCAGAAAGCTGAGGCTGGGAGTGGTGTACGAATACCAGCCCAATCCGGGGAACTGGAAGGGGAGTTGGCAGAGCAGATAAGGAGGGTGTGTAGAAGGGGAAGTGTGGTGGTAGTGGGGGATTTTAACCTACCATGGGTTGACTGGAGCACCCTGGCCACTAGCAGTACCAGGGAGCAGGTGCTCCTTGATGCATTCCAGGATGGCCTTCTGACACAATTGGTAAGTGGGCCTACAAGGCTGCGTAGCACTCTGGACCTAGTACTGGCAAATGGGGAGGTGGTGAGGGAGGTAAGGGTGGAGGACCCACTACCAGGTAGCGACCACCAAACAGTGTGGCTCGTTCTTGCGCTGGGCAGGGAGACAGGAGGCATGGGCACTAAGGTGGTGGACTTTATTAGGGTGGACTTTGGGGAGATGGGAGCAATACTGCAAGGAGTACTCCAGGATATAAGGTCGGGGATGGATGCAGAACAAAAGTGGGGAGTCATAAAGACTGGGCTGACAGAGGCCACAGTAGCCTGCACCAGGGCCAGGAGTAAGAAGAGCAGAGCCAAGAAACCATGCTGGCTGAACAAGAAAGTGCTGCAAGGGGTGAGGGCAAAGAGGGCTGCATACTAGAAGTACAGTAGAACAGGGAAGGGAGAGGATAAAAAGCTAAGGCCTCCAGGGAATTAAGGTCTGCACAGGGCAAAAAGGGAGGGGAAAAGAAGAAGTGCAAGGAACATACTGTGAGGATAAAGCGGGAAGGGGATTGGGTGGAAAAGGGAGAGGAGCAAGTAGAAATTCTAAATGAGTACTTCTGCTCTGTTTTCACTAAGGAGAGGGATGGTCCACTACCAGAATGGGCTTGGGGGGGTGGAGAAATGGGGGGAGGAGGTGACAGACAAAGTGATCACAGGGAGTAGGGTGTTAGAGGGGCTGAGGACAGTAAGGGTGGACAAGGCACCAAGTCCCAATGGCATCCACCCCAGTGTGCTGAGGGAGATGGCGGAGCTGTTGGCTGAGCCGCTGGCAGATCTGTTCAACACCTCCCTGGAAACGGGGTGTGTGCCCCAGGACTGGATGGTGTCCCATGTGGTGCCCATACACAAGATAGGGCCTAGGGAGAAGCCAGAAAATTATCAGCTGGTAAGTCTCACATCCATAGTGGGTAAGCTTATGGAGGCGATACTGAAGCAGAGGCTGGTGGCATTCCTAGAGAGTAAGGGCCTTCAAGATGGGCAGCAACAAGGGTTCTTCTCAGGGAGGTCTTGTCAAACCAACCTAATAAAGTATTATGACTGGGAGACAAGGGAGTTGGACAGGGGCCACGTGGTACATGTCCTGCACTTGGACTTCAGTAAGGCCTTTGATACAGCGCCTCATGTGATCCTGCCTCTCTATAGATCATTGGTCAGACCGCACCTACAGTACTGTGTGCAATACTGGAGAACATACCAGAGAAGAGATATAAAGTTACTGGAGGGGGTGCAAAGGAGGGCAACAAAAATGTTAAAGGGGATGGAAGGAAAGGAATATGAAGTTAGGGTGAAGAAGCTGAACATGTACACACTGGAGGAGAGGAGGGATAGGGTGGACATGATTGAAGCGTTTAAATACCTGGGGGGGGTGAATAAACCTAGCACCGAGGGGGTGTTTAAACTGAGGAGTGGAAGAGAGATGAGGGGCATGGGCTAAGGTTGGAAGGGGGACGTTTCAAGAGGGGAAATGAGGAGGCACTACTTCACTGAGAGGGTGGTGTCTAGTTGGAATGCGCTGCCAGAAGGGGTGGTAACATGTAGGACAGTCAATAGCTTTAAGAAGGAGTGGGATGGCCAGCCTGGTGGTGCTGAGGGTTGAGGCACTGGACGGCACACCTCGCATCATGCTGGCGACCCGGGTTCGGCCTTGAGCAGGGGCCACGAGGGTTGCGAGGGAGGGATAGGATCGAGCATCTGTCAGACTGCTCTCCTATCCTGGGGAGGATCCAGGAACCACCGCTCTGTGCAGCCCTGGTGATGACCGGGGGCACTATCAGGAGCGATGGCAGCAGAGGCAGAGTGGGCAGGCGTGCGGTATGTTGTGCCTCAAGACATCATTACATCCACTCTGCAGGGGCAAAAAATGAAATGAAAAACATGGGCGGTGACAATCTTGGTGGCTGACTGGCTGGCCCAGCTATTTCCGAAAGGATCCTGCCACAGAGTGCGTGAGCGACAATGGCTGGCTCTGTTGGGTGCCAGACCGCGCCGGGGGGTCAGCGGCGGAGATCACGGAATCCGTGCCACTAAGGAGGAGTATAAAGAAAAATACGATAAAAAAAGGAAGGAGTGGGATAAAGCAAGAGTAAGATTCAGGAGGGCAGGGGCTGGGACAAGCGAGGGAGGAATTGAGGGGGAGGAGGCTGGTGCAGCTGCAATCTATGGTGCTAGCTGCAATTCGGGCAGACTTAGACTGATTGGTGTGTTCTGCTGGCAGATTCATATGTTCATATGTATGTTCGTATGTAAAATCACAGTGACTCTGTTCATGAACAGAGGTCCTAAAATGCCTATGTTGAAAATTTGGTAACAAATGTCCATAAAATGACTGTGTTACAAGCGTACATTGTGCAGTTTCCATGCACCATCGTAACTTCGCAAATTTGTACTATTTTCACTCCAGATTTTCAACATTGGCATTTTTTCAGACCTCCTTATGAACAGTACAGCTGTCATTTTTCACATCCTGCCCGAAATATGCATTTACTCATCTTGCGCAGAATAGCGAGGTTGCTGTAGGAAATCAATGGCCGGGACAGATTAAGAAAATCATAGTGACAGTGTTCATGAACAGAGGTCACAAAATGCTTATGTTGAAAATTTAGTGAAAAAATTCCACTAAATGACTGTGTTATGTGCATGCGTTGCACAGTTTCCACATACGCTTGGAAGTTTGAGCATTTTTAATATTTTCACCATCTCTTCACACCTCCCCATGAATGGTACAGCTGTCATTCTTCACATCCTGCCCTTTCTGTGTTTTCTTACATCTGGCGAACAATGGCACGGTCGCTGTGGAAATTCAAAGTTCGGGACACATTGACAAAATCACAGTGCCACTGTTCATAAGAAGAGGTCCCAAATGCTTTCATGTGGTGAGGGTCACAAAAAGGCCATGTTGAAAATTTGTAGTGCAAATACCAACAAACGCCCGGGGCATTAGGGTTTCTAACCATAACGTGCCACCCTGTACAGACAGACAGGCATCAGGAGTGTGCCTTTGGATTGCCGACTGTAATGTCTGCTATTCCACCCCACCTGCAACAGTCACAGGCAGCAGATGTGCCTTGGACTCTTCAGCCCCAAGTTCACCCATTCTCATATATTGCACCCATTTCAGCATACTGTATGTCCTTATGGAGTGGGGTGACTATAAAGCCGATCACCCCAAGGCACACTTCAACACTTGTCAGTGTCTGCAGGATAGAGTGAGGTGAAATGGCAAGAACATTATGGGTGACAACTCAAACGCATACCCCAATGCCTGTCCGTCTCTGCAGGGTGGAGGTAGGATTGGCATGAAGTTCAATACTTCACTGCCATTCCTACTGTGCATCTGTCTAACTCCTGCATTTCCAATGCCAATACCAGCAAGCAAACATTCAGCATTGACAAATGCTTGTTTATATTGGCAAAACATTTTATCTTAAGAATAGCTTAAGAAGAGCTGGCAACTTGTTCCGGCAGGATCAGGCACTGCATTCAACGTTTTATCCACATAAAGAGACATGAAGTTGCCCACTACCTACCATGTTCACACACAGTGCAACTGGTATAGTATGTTATCTTACTCCTTAACATTGTACGATGTATACTATGTATTGCATCCTCGTGTGTTACACTGTGTACAGTATCCTCATGTGCTGTACTGCTTATTGTATCCTTGCAGGCTGAGTGTGTTGAACACCTGAGAAGTGACATTATTGTTATTATACATTGTCTCCTTTATATACAAAATAAACACAAAAATAAAATGAATACAGTTTTAAAATCTTTTTTTTTTTTATATTTTTCAGTGTGGAAGCATATTTTTACTAAAAATAGTTCCCTTTTGTGTTTCTCCAGCAGGTGGAGCTGTTATCTGTCATGTGTCTGTTTCTCGTCGTGTGTATCTGCTGAAAGCTGGTCTCTCTAACCCCGCCCCACCCCATATCCCAGTCGCTCTCTCTGTTGGCTGCCCTTCCCCCGTGTGCAAGTAGTGGCAGTCTTTACTCTTTTTCTCGGTACAGTTTGTATCATTAATGTCTGTACCAGGAGAAAGATCAGTTTTGTTTTTAGCTGCCAATCACTGCTGTGTGAAAAGCATGACAGGATACCCGGGATTGGGGGATGCGAGAAGGTTGTCGTACAGGTGAAGTGGAGAGGCGGGTTTTATTTTGGGGTGCTACCAAATGAGATGTTTAAAAAAAAGGAAAAGCAGGATTTCTGTTCAGAAGGGCCGTTCATACAAACTGCCGCTGTGTGTGGCTTTTGAGTGAAACCGCCAGCTAAGCACGTGCTGCAGCAAAGGACAATGTGAAGCTGCTGTTTATGTGAAAACTTGCGGTTTGGGTTGTGGGCTGTTGGGTTTTCTGAGATATGTGCAGGACGTTGTGAAATGTGATTTAATGGTGTTAAATACTCAGGGTAGGGTAGAATCATTCTGGTGCTCAAGGTAGGGTAGAGTCGTGCTGGTGTTTGAAAGCAGACGGGTGGTGGCGTCGAATGGGCAGTGGGCAGTGATTTTTCTTTTTATGTCATTCAGTCATGTGTGCTGGGACTAGATTCATGATGTTGTACTGGGATAACATCATGGGTCCAGCACCAGACTGACCAATTAGAGCCCAGGATTCTTTCTTGCCATTGTATAATGTGTAGTGTATCCTCGTGTGCAATGATTTTACTGCTGTTTTGAAGCTGTGCATTTATTGTAACTGCCTTTTGAAACTGTGGTCTTTTTGTCATTGTGCACTTTGGTAAATTAAAATGTCAAAGCTGAGGGAAACCCCAGAAAGTGTGCAGATTTACTGGATGTGAGGTTCAGTGCTAGGTATTCAAGGGTCTTGCCATGGGAATTGAGCACAATTCTGCAGCAATAAGAAAAAATGATAGTTTTGAGATTTTTGACATTGGGAGTGGCATATCCACGTGAGTCTGTTATACACAAGGCAACAGTGTATAAAGAGGACACAGGGTAGGACAAACCTTCAGTTTACTGTACGAGTGGTCCAGAGGTTTCAGAATGGACTTAAAAGCAGTGCAGTAGCCATCGGTCACTGTGGTTTGAAATCACAGAAGGAACAGAACCAAACCACACAAAAACACGTATCCTGGATTTTAGGAAGGCAGACTTTGGGAAAATGGGGACATGCTTGGAAGAGGCACTAATGGGAATGGGGAGGGAATCGGGGTGGAGGAACAGTGAGCAGTATTTAAAACAGGGATTACAAGAGCAACACAATTATGCATTAAGCAGGTTAGCAGGGGGAAAAGGATGAGGAAGCAATTATGGTTTTCCAAGGAGGTAGCGGAGAAAGTGAAAGCCAAAAAGATTGCATTCCGGCAATACAAAAAGACACAGGCAGAAAGGGATAGGGAGAAGTACCAGGAGAAGCAAAGGGAGGCAGGGAGGTCAGTAAGGGAAGCCAAAGCTCAGACAGAAGAGCGCATCGCAAAATCAGTGGGTAAAGGGGACAAAACTTTTTACAGGTACATAAGTGAAAAAAGAAGGGAAAGGGAGGGATAGTAAGACTGAATGGGGGGGGACGGGTGCCACATAGAGGATGATAACAGTAAAGCTGAAATACTGAACAGATATTTCTGCTTAGCCTTTACTGAGGAAGAGGAGGGTAATGGGCCTGAAAGGAGTACAAGGAGTGGGAATGACGCAGAAATGGACATAAGTCCCTTTACATGGGAAAGGGTCCTAAAGAAACTGGAAGGAATAAGAGTCGATAAAGCAATGAGGCCAGATGCTCCCCAGGGTCCTAAAGTAACTAAGAGAGGTGGTGGCTGAACCTCTGGCAATCCTGTTTAGACAATCACTGGAAACATGGGCGGTACCCAAAGACTGGAGGACTGCAAATGTAGTCCCCTTATACAAAAGCGAGAACAAAGAGGAAGCAGGGAACTACAGACCAGTCAGCCTGACCTTGGTAGTAGGAAAGATCATGGAATCACTACTGAAAGAGAGATTGGTGGAACATCTGGTTACCAAAGGACTACAGGACCCAAGGCAGCATGGGGGAGGTCATGCCAGACCAACCTCATTAAATTTTTCAACTGAGTGACAAGGGAGGTGGATCAGGGAAGAGCAGTGGACATGGCCTATCTAGACTTCAGCAACGCCTTTGACACCGTGTCACATAGAAGGCTATTAAACAAACTGGGGAATATGGGAGTGGGCAGGACAGTAGTGCAGTGAGTAGGTAATTGACTGGCTGGTAGGACACAGAAGATGGTGGTAAATGGCTGTCACTCCACAGAGGGAAGCATGACCAGTGGGGTACCACAGGGATCAGAGCTGGGACCTGTCCTATTCAACGTCTTCATCAGTGACATTGTGCAGGACCTAGAAGACAGAATTTCCTTGTTCACTGATGACATGAAGCTCTATAATAGAGTGGACATGCCAGAGGGTGTAAACAGAATGAGGAGGAACCTACAGAAGCTTGAGGAATGGTCAAGGGTTTGGCAGTTGAAATTCAATGCAAAGAAGTGCAAGATAATGCATATGGGGCACAACAAGCCCTGGAACAACATATCAGTTTTTTTTTTTTGGGGGGGAGATATAGTATGCACCAAGCAGGAAAAGGACCTTGGGGTTATCATCTCCGATGACCTCAAGGTAGGGAAACAGTGCAACAAGGCAGCAGGTAAAGCAAATAGGATGCCGGGATGCATAGGCAGAGGTGTCACAAGCAGGAAAACGGTGTTCATAATTCCACTATACAAGACACTAGTGAGGCCCCACCTGGGGTACAGTGTACAGTTCTGGAGACCTTACCTACGTAAGGACATAGACAGGGTAGAGAAGGTTCAGAGGAGAGCAACAAAGATGGTACAGGGATTGCATCACAAGTCTTATGAGTACAGGCTGAAGGACTTGAATGTGTACTCCCTGGGCGAGGGGGAAGAGGGGCTACGATAGAGATATACAAGTACCTTACAGGGAGGAACAGGGTGCAGGAATACACTATTTTCCAGTGAAAAAGATGTTACAGGACTAGAGGGCATGGGATGAAGTTGGAGGGAGGGAAGGTGATTCAGAAGAAATGTGAGGAAGAATCTGTTCACAGAAAGGGTGGTGGACAAGTGGAGCACCCTGCCAGAGGAAGTGGTGGGGGCTGAAACAGTAATGGGATTTAAGAATGCATGGGATAGACATAAGGGAATTCTGGAGGTCAGGGGTTAGGGGCAACAGACTTCCAGAAAAATGGAAAAGGAACTTACAAGCTCAAATGGGCAGACTAGGTGGGCCATAGGCCCTTATCTGCTGACAGTGTCTGTGTATAGGTTAAGGATGGGCCCAGCCACATGCCAATGGGATTTTAGGTGGCTGATCTGCTCAATGGAAGTACCTTCTGGGTTTATATTTTGAAGGGAGATTCAAGTTTTCTCAGGAGGTTCTGTTACCCAAAACCCATAGATTTGTCATGCTTGAGTGTAATATTAGGCAATTCTGGGTAAACCAGGCTGCAATATTATCAAAATCTGGCAAAACTGATTTTAGTGAGAGGAGCACCATAGTACACAATAGTGTCTGTGTACACCTCGAACTTAAGAGGCAGTATAGAGAAGAGTGGACGGGTAACTATGCAGAATCAGTATGTTCTGCCACAGAGGAGTTCTGATTTCCAGTGACCTCGAAAGTGATGCTCAAGAGGTCCGCACACTTGAGGTCACTGAGAATCAGAACCCTGAAGTGGCAGAACACACTGGTTCTGCATAGAGTTGCCCATCCACTATTTTTTTATAGTATATGGTGTCCCCGAAATTGATTTCTATATAGTTTGTGCAGTTTCTATTTTATTTTTTTTAATAGATGTCTATGCCATCTGTGCCTTATTTGTAGAGTAACAGCTGGTTCCTATGGCGAGTTGCATGGTTGTTAGGGACCAGACATCCCTACATTTGTACTGCGCATCCCAATTGGTTGAGAATCGGGTTTGGGGAGGGTTTTTTAAGAAATAAAAATGATGGCAGTATTTCTCACTTAGCGAGAAACAAGAGGAACAGAGTCTATTTTGGTAAGTTATTTTAATATCTGGATGATCCTGAATTTAATTTTTTGTATAGAGGTATATATATCTCGGTGATCCTGCATATTTTTAATCAAATCTGGTAGATCCTGCATTTGCGCGATTATGCGAGTGTTTGCTCATGTCGTTGCCGCTTTTTTAAATCTGGTTGATTCTGAAGTTTCAGTTACTCTGGCTTCTGCACGTCAACTCAGCTGGAATGCTGATGCACTACAGATGGGTTGAATAGCATTCCATGACCTTCGAACTGTGGCACAACAGCTTTTCAGCTGACATAAAAATCAGGGTAGAGAACAGCGTTCCACCATACACTAATAAATGTAGCACCTTCATCATAAACTGTATTTATGGCTAGCAGTAGGTCATTTGTAACTTGAAGCTGAGCAGAAAAAGTGGAATGCCCTTTCTTAAAACTGGAGTGAGCAGGGCAGTGTAGGTTATACATTTGGAAATGATCAGGTGGTTGGATGCACACCATGCTTCTCAAGCATCTTTAGTAATGCTGATAAAACGGAGTTCGGTCTTTAATGTTGCAGATCTAGGTTGGATCTGTGACAGGGCATCATTCTGGTACACTTCCAGACTGCAGGTCATTTACCCATGGCAAAACGAGTTGCCATAAGTGCACAGATGAATTGTGCAGCTACTGTATGTAGAGAGGTATGATACCAATTTAAAAACAGTCCCAGTGCTTTTATTAGGGTTAATAGCAAGTCTGTTTGAATCTCTGCAGGAGTAACTTTTAAATGTGAAAGACTGGAGGAATGGCACAACTGCAGAGGAGCTGTCCAACTCAGTACTGCCCTACTGGGATGGCAAGATGTCTTTTCTGGAAGAGGTCCTGCATGGAGGTGAATAAACTAAGAACCTCACTGCCCTAAGTATTGGAGGGAAAGTACCACGAGGAAGGCTGAGTATCTGTCTGAGAAGATTGCTGCAGGGACAGTCCTGCCCAGTTCTTCCATACCATAGACGGTTTATTACATCCTGAATACCTGCAGTCTAGAGGAGCTTGTGACACAGAAAGATGCAAAGGGTTTGGCAGGCTGTTCCTCAACAGGGTACCAGCCACCAGAGCTCAGATAATGGCTGGTGGTAATGTTTTGACCGGTAGTGGTCAGGGGCGCAACACCATGGATACTCTGTCATTGCGGGAGGGATTTCAGCCAGTCACCTGTGAACAGATGTCCCATATTGTAGCTGGGCTTCAACCGACCAGACTAGTTGTAAACTGCTAGTTTATTCAAAGTCCACTATTTTCTGGAATCGTCAGTTGCTCCCTTGAGAAGAATAGATTCCCAGCCGTCCTGAAGAGGGTGATGGTTGATGGTAAGGCCCCTTCCCCAAAAATATATTTGTATCCTAAGGAAGTGGTGGTGTCACAGTGTAAAACTCAGCTGGTGTGGCTAGACATCTGTAAGCTGTTTCAGCTGGGATTCAGACCATGAAACAACCCTGAGATGGCTCTTGTCATGGTGCTGGAAAATCTCTCATCTTGGGGAGAGACAAGGGTGAGAAATCTAGTGCTGTTCTCCTTGGTCTCTCTTCAGTTTTAGACACTGCTGACCTTCAAATATTAACAAAGTGTCTTGAGTACTAGAGGACTCAATGGAACACTTCTGTCCTGGTTCAGTTCTCTCCCATCCCCTACAGAGCAGTAGGTATCGGTGCTAGAGTTCTTATCACAGACAGCTGCTTTAAACTTTGAGTGCATCATAGTTTGATACAGTCCCTGATGTTCGTAGGCCATGCTGCCCACGTGTGAGATTGTTAAGCGGTATTACTTAGTGCTTTGCTGCTGTAGCAATGATAGTTATACCTGTCAATTGCACCTGTCAAGGCAGGCTCGGTACCTGTCATCAACTGATGCTTGTCTGAAATAAGAACAGCAGTCAGGCCCTTCACCAGCTGCAGAAGCTGCTACATTCTGTAGAGGAGTCACGATGGGATCATTTGGGTAAGAGCTTTCTCTCCCCTCCACCAACAGCCAGCCTTTTGAATTTTGGTACCTGCATCAATGATGATGAAAATCACAGCCAATCAAGCCCAGGCAGGGGCAGGAAAAGCCCTGGACACCACTTTCCCTGCACTCTTAACCAGGTCCAAAGGAAGCGGTCCTCCGAATGTGGTCCACAGTGCATGGGCTACAATCTAATGGTGTCTACTTGTGGGTATCAGCTTGTGGTGGCTGCACATTTTTCTGCCTTGCTTACTCCAGACTCAAAATTCCTCTTCTCCCACTTGTATAAGTGCTGTATACCAACTACTTCCCTCTTGCTCTGCAACTGCTACAGTAGTTTAGTTTAAGTTGATACTGGAGCCTGTTGTACTTACCACTCTGTTAATTTGTTTTGCATTGTTTCTATAAAGGTCAGTCACCTATTCCAAGCACTACTGCACAACTAAATTAATAACACTGTGCAATATAACTGCAAGCAGTATTTACTGCCATTCTGCTAACATTGTTTTGCACTGCACATAGCTTGTCCTGTTTCCAATTTTACTTACCCACACTTAATTATTTTATACTGTATATGTAGCTCATTTATCCTCTTCTACGGTACTAAGCAGCTCTGCTGCTATTATTCCGCACTCCCTGCTCAAATTTATTACTGTTGTCTATTTCCTTCATCGCGCATCTTGCTCATTTGTTCTCTTATCCTTCTACCCCTCCTGGCCCCCTTCTCTTATCTTTCCCTTCCACCTAACCCATCTCCTGCCTTCATTTTCTATCCCTCCCCTATCCATAGCTACTCTGCACTCCCCTTTCTCTGATCCTTTAATCTCCATGGTTGCATCTGGATGCCATCTGGCTGTGGCTCCCCACCTACCCTCCTACTTTTGTCTGCCACCCTTCTACTCACCCCAACAAGGGCTCCCTCAGACTCATTATCATCTTGCTCCTACTCAGGAAAAGTGACACTGAATGTAACCCTGGTCAGCCCGTTCCCCCTTCCCCATGCCACCTTGTTTGAGATTCCTCCAAATGAACATCTTGAGCCTCCTATTTCCTAAACTGGATCAACGAAGTCTGCTATTTTTAAACCACTGACTAAGTGTTCTGGGCATCTCTGCATCTTGGTCCTCCATCAAGATTAAAGATTCAACAGCCCTCCCTGGCTAGTCAGTGGCCAGGATGGACTGAAACAGAGGGGGTTCGAGTGCATGTCTCAAACGACCTCAGGTTGAGGTAATACACCATTCCATTGTTTCTTCTTCTCATGATGAGCTACTGCTTAAGATCTCCCTCCCCTAGGCCAGCCCGCCGGCGCAGCAGTTGGTGTTCCGCTTGTGACGCTGGCGAACCAGGTTTGGGAATGAGCCCGGTCATCAGAGGGCTGGCCGGGGGAGAAGGATCAAGCGTCCCAAGGACTGCTCTCCTTCTCTGGGGGGTGGGGGTCTCTGTGTTCGGTGTGAGAGTGACACCTAGCGGAAGCTGGGTGTATCACCCTGAGCACCGTCACATGGTCAAGGGGGGATACTGGGGTGGGACAGACACTGGCGTCATTGCACCTCTCCACCCCAGCCAATAGGGGACAAAAAAATCCCTCCTCAGCGGACGTCTCTACGACCCCCTGCTCCCAAGCCTCAATTAGCCACCTAGCAGAGCTTTCCCTCAAACCAGTTACAATACATGGCACCGATTCCTGCCGCAGTGCCGTGCCCCGCCTCCTGGGGGGCAAACCAGGAGTGACCGGGGGGAGGTGAGTGGCTCATCAGGGCGGTGGAGGCCTCAGGGGCACCGTGACCAGGGTGGACCTCTGATGGAAGGTGAGGAGGACAAAAAGAGGGGTTAAATATATAACAAAAAAAATCTCCCTCCCCTTCTCTATCCATATCTTTTTGCTGGGCTCTGTTGCTGACTTGGTGCATTGACCTTCTCTCTGTCTCTTTCTTGGATCAATCTGGCAACTTCAATTATAATTGGTTTACCCCTCTGCTAAAAGGTTAAATCTAATCATGGTGGCATCTCCTCCTGGTTTTAACCCTGGGGTGCTGGCATACAAGGATTTTCCATCTGGATATGGCTGTCGGGCTGGGCATGTCATTGGCTGCTCTGGTAGCTTAACATTTTAGTTTATTGTTTTTAGCTGTTTTTTAGTTGTATTTTCTTTATTTTTAGAGTTTATTGTTATATCATCATGGATTCGATGGACTTATTCATGCATTGGTATTGCACGCATTTTTTGCCTGGTCTCCTAGCTGTTTGTCTCCGAATTTCTCGACTATGAGGTTTGTCTTTTCCGAGTTGAAGTTAGAGTAAACTCAGCAGTTGGACTGTGCCGAAGTGTGAGAACGGTATCGGGGTGATTTCTGTAGTGTGCACTGGATTGTTTTGTCCTGGCCCATTACCGTTACTGCTATGCTACTGTTACTGCACACATAATCGACCGGACCACTACCGCTGCTTCATTACTCCGGCGAACTTAGGGGGCTGCCCCTGTTTGAATTTCCAGTTGTGGATTTATCGCTGTTGATGTTTGTGATCCCTTGGGTGGCTGAGATAGCTGACGAAGATCTTGGGAGGTTATATTGTCATTAGGAACAGGAACAGTGGAGAAGGGAATCTGTTTTTTTAAGAGAAGACCTTGGATTAACTGGCAGGAGATTATATTTGAATCGTTGGCAGTCTGTTGTGAGATCATCAGGACCAGTTGGTACATGAAGACCAGCTTGATTTGGAGCAGTGAGCTGGTGCCCTGATCCTGTGGGTGGGCTGACTGCAGTGTGCGGCTGAGCAGGGGTCCTGGTTCTGTTTTGCCAGGTAGCTGGTGATTAATGCCGGTGTTTTCTTAGGTTTTCTCCGTGGGGCCTGCTAATAAGTGGACCTTGGCGGGGGCCTGTAGCAGTGGCCGTGGGCTTGCAGTTTGGCCTCCCAGCAGGATTTGTTGGGCCCGCTCCGGCTCCAGAGCAAAAGACCTGCAGTGGATTATCCTGGACCTGTTAAGATTTGTAGCGGATTATCCTGGACCTGTCTCCTGCAAATACAGTCAGACCTATCTATATTTTTCATTTATAAGTTGGTTAAAAGGCAGTGAAAGTGCCTTCCTTCTTTTGTTTCCGGAACAGTGAGAGTGTGCCGTGTTAACAAAAGTGTCTGGACATATCTTCAGTGGATCCACCCCTGATAGTGAGAGTACTTTTGGGGTTGGGGAAATTGCTGTGACTTTCTGCATTTACCAGTCTCCTTTGGTGGTGTGAGGACCACTGGGGGCTGGAAACCTCGTGTTTATATGTAATTTGACTGGGTTTGTGAGTCTGGAGCATTGGGGGAGGGGGGAGGTCCCCCCATGGGATTTATCTGTGCTCCTAAATAAGCTGCTGTATCGGAGACCTCCTGAACTGTGTTTTGTATGTTGCATGACTGTTATTTGGACTAAAGCCTGCTACCTATCAGCAGCTGAGGATTAGCTTTCCTATGGAAATTCTGTGGGATTTATTAGTTTGAGTTATCTTGTTTTATTTGTATTAGCCTGTAGGTCAGCTAAGTGTTGTGATGTGCTGGAGGCCTGCCCCCATGGTTGTGCACTACTCACCCTCTGCTCTTCACATCCTCCGCCTCTTTTTTCCTCTCCCACTGCAGTTTACAACTTACCAGTGCTGTCGGGTGCTGGGTATTGCTCACGGGGGGGGGGGGAGGAGAAGGGGGGGCAGTGGACAGTGGAGGGTGACTGAGCGGGGCCACCATATCAGGGTTGTGAGATCCAGGAGATGCCCTGGGCTGAAATGGAACCCAGAACATGGTTTACCATGCCTGTGGGCAGGTGGCCAGGGCAGCCCTGGAAGTTCGTCCAACTCGGGCTGTGTTATGCAATGCCAGATCCATCAAAAACAAGACTGCAATTAGTGCAGATCTTGTAGAAAGGGTGGATCTGGCTGGCATTACCGAGACCTGGTTGGATGAGAATTCTGGCCGGGTACTTGGTGATTCACCGCCCGAGATTGGATCGCCGGGCGGTATGTTGTAAGACCAAACTCAACCTCACGAATGTAAAAGTTGAGGATGCTGAGTCATTCGAGTGTACCGTGGTAGCAGGTGTAGGCTGTAGGATTGCCCTCATCTACCGTCCACCCGGAGATGAGTAGCGATTCCTTCAGGAAGTGGCAGACTTCGACATTGACATGGCATGTGAATCACCCAGAGTGATGGTTCTGTGTGATTTTAATGCCAGGGTCGATGACGAACTGTTGCAGTTTGGACAGCACTTCCTCCAGTTGATGTCATCTCTGGGCCTTACTCAGATAGTTACCACTGCTACCCAAAAACATGGTCACTCCCTTGACTTGGTTTTCCTCCTGGGGATCGAAATCTCTGATTTGGGGGTGGAACCAGTTGGGTGGTCTGATCACTACACCGTGGGGTTTAGTTTTAGTGCCCCCACTTTGTAGGCTTACCCCTGTGGAAATGGTCAGGTATCGCTCTTTATGAGACATTAGTTCTGAAGGCCTGGCAGCGGTACTTGACCCATCGTCTTTTCCAGTGGCAAACAATGACCCAGATGCCCTCGTGGTGGTCTATAATAAGGCCATCTCAGCTCCTCTGGATGTCATTGCTCCTGTCTGTGTTTGCCCTCTCTCCCTTCACCCTCGGTCCCCATGGTTTAATGGGACTTTGACGGAGATGCGGTGACTAGGTTGAAGGTTAGAGCGTTGCTGGCATAGATCCTCCCTTGATGCCAACAACCTTAGATTGATGGAACATTACCAAGCCTATCAATCTGCAATCACCCGTAAGAAGGCAGAGTTCCTGTCCGGGGAGATTTCGGCTGCTCAGACTCGACCAGCTCAGCTTTTTCACACTGTGGACAGGCTGTGCAACCCAGCCTGTCTACGGTCCGAAGGGCTTTTTCCCAAAGGGAGTGCGATGAACTTGCTCGATTCTTTGCTACTAAGGTGGCTGACATTAGGAAGGCGCTCCAACCAGTACACTCTAAGGGCGCTGCTTTAGATCAGTGTGAAGCTGCTGCCTCTTGGTTTTCCTGGAGTGCCTTCGACCAAACAGAATTCGTGGATATCATGCGGATTGTCTGGGGTGCATGCCCTACGTGCTGTAGTTTGGATCGCAGGACCAACTTCCCTGATTTTGAGTTGTATCTACTCTACTGGTCCGGTCCTAGCACGGATAGTATGGTGCTCCTTGGAAACAGGTGAGTTTCTGAACTCTGTGAAGGAAGCGGTGGTAACACCCCTCCTAAAGAAAGCTTCTTTGGACCCTGACTGCCATGCAAACTACAGACCAATCTCTAACCTTCCCTTTATAGGGAAGGTGATTGAGAAGGTAGTGGCTGTACAGCTGGAGAACCATTTGACCATCCATGATATCTATGAACCCCTCCAGTCCGGTTTTCGAAAAAGGCATAGTACTGAGACAGCGCTGGTTTGGGTGTTCAATGATCTCCTGATGGCTAGGGATCAGAAGAACTGTTCCATCCTGGTTCTTCTAGATCTCTCATCAGCTTCTGACGCTGTGGACCATGGGGTTCTACTTGAGCATTTGAGGTTTATCTGTGGGCTATCGGATGTAGTCCTCAGATGGTTTACATCTTACCTCACTGGAAGAATGCAAAGAGTGGTTTCTGGGGTTTATTCCTCGGACCAGTTTCTTTGTCGTGTGGGGTTCCTCAAAGCTCGGTGTTGTCCCCCATGTTGTTCGCAGTGCATATGCTGCACCTCGGAGACATTGTAAGAAGGTATGGGCTGAGGTTTCACTGCTATGCTGATGATACCCAGCTCTACCTTTCTTTTGCACCTGATAAGGATGGAGCTTTCTCGGTCTTTAATAACTGCCTTAGTGAGATCCAGGAGTGGATGGATTCTAGTCGGTTGAAGTTGAACTCGGAAAAGACAGAGGTGTTGGTAGTGGATCCGGTGTGCTGGATAGGGGTGCCGGGGCTTGGTTCACCCTCTGGACTTTATCTCGGGGATGTTTCACTCCCGACCTCTGAATGGGTGCGTAACCTGGGGGTAATATTTGACGAGGGATTGACCCTGCATTCGCAGGTATTTGCCATCGTCAAGTCCTTATTTTACCATCTGAGGAATATCTCCAGGATTAGGCACCTTGTTCCGTCCAGCAATCTTCCTACGCTGGTCCATGCCTTTGTGGCCTCATGTCTGGACTATTGTAACTCCCTTTATCTAGGGCTTCCTGGGGTTGAAATCTGCCACTTGCAGCTGGTGCAGAACACAGCAGCCCGGCTTTTGACTGGTACCTCTCGGTCCAGCCATATTTCGTCGGTGTTGCGCAGACTGCACTGGCTGCCAGTGCAGTGATGGATCACCTTTAAAGTTGGTCTTCTGACTTATAAAGCCCTACATGGACTTGGTCCTGAGTATCTAAAAGAGCTCCTGGTCCCTTACTGCCCTGGGCGATCACTCCGCTCAGCTGGCGAGGGGTTGCTAGAGATCCCGAGGGTGTTTTTGAAATCTTCTGGGGCTTGTACATTTATGTATGTGGCCCCTACCCTCTGGAATTATCTACCCCGCCAGTTACAGGATTGCGCGACCGTGAAGGGATTCAAAAAGGCCCTAAAAACGTATTTGTGGACGCATGCATTTGGAGTCTGATTATACTTATTTGGTAGCTGTTTTTATTATAATATGTGAAATTTTAATGTTTTATTCTGTATGGCGCCTTGGTTTTTTGGAAGGTGCCATAAAAATAATGTTTTATTATTTATATTATTATTTACTATTATTATTATTAATCTTACTATAGCACAAAATACCAGAAAACAAAAACCATAAAAACATACTACAGTAAACTTAGAAAACGTGCAACACACTAAAGCACAACTTATACCAAACAACAACAACATGGTGGTACTAGGTCGGAGTAAGTAAAAACTGCCTGCATACTTGTCTTAGTTCTGTGACTCATATTGGCAAATCAGATGTTAAACAATACAAACAACTGCAAGCAGCAAATCAACTGTCCACACACAGTAAAAGAATGAACAAGATCAGTAAAAATTGGTTCACTTATCGGTCTGCAGAAGTGAGGTTCAATGCCATTCATAGTGAACAATGGACAGTAAGAGAAAGCATCACCCGCCTTCTCTACTTTTCTTGCGAAGCGGCCCGTGTTGCAAGGAAAGGAGGGAAGGGAAACAGATCAGACCACTCCAAATCATAGAAAATTTGAGGGGTGTTTGAACACCCACCTGCCTATGTCCCTGACTGATGTGATTAATTCCTGAACTATCCAGGGTTTAAAACCCACTGAGATATTTACAAGGGAGTAATTAAAAGCTAAAAGAGAGTGGGGGCACATGGAACTCTGAAAGGATTGAGCAATTCTCAGTAGGAATAACAGGGTGGATTTGATGGACACACACACACACACACACACACACACATACACGTATGTCTGTTTTTTTTTTTCTTTTAACTGAATACATGGTCACCAATAAGGCAAAAGAAAATAACACAGCAAGGTTTGCTGCTGGAATTTTTTATTACAGAGAGGCACGGTGGAGATGACAACAGGTTGACTAGATAAAAGGACAAAGCAGTGTGCACTGTCAGTCTGCCCTGACCACAAATAATTGTAAAATGCTTCACATTTCACCATATCTAGGAAAATGGTCATTTTCTCTCCTCCCCCCACCCTCCAATAATAAGGCATGCCACCAACATAGTATGCAACCCAAGAAGCATCTTGTAGTATTTGCCACTACTTGGTCACCTTATTACTACTGCTCGCCAGTGACACTGGATCAAACCCAGGCCTTACCCCTCCTCTCACCCCCAACTACCTCGCGGCCCAATAATTGTTCACCTAAACATCTGAAGCCTTCTGCATAAAATTGAGCAAATCCAACTCCTAGTCCTTTCTCTATGACCTGACATTCTCATTTTGACTGAATTCTGGCTAAACCCCCAAATCCCCAATGACAGTGTCTCTATTCCTGGCTTCTCTCCCTCATTCGTCAAGACCGGGCAAAGAGGGGCGTCAGGGTAGCCATGTACCTCAGATCTACCATACAATTCACTACCATACTGGCCTCCTCAACACCCCTTCCAAGTATGAACACATTTTAGTAAAGATCTCCCACCACCTCCATTCCAATCTTTATAGCAGGAGTCTACTGCTGTCCTGCACTCCCCTCCTATTGCTATCTCCGACCTACTAGCATCACTATTGACCCACACCACAAAAGGGAAATTATTGGTTTGTGACTTCAGTTTAAATTGGCTCACCCCCTCACACTCCGCTGCTCAATCTGAAATCTCTGCCCTAAATCTAACACAGCTTATCTCCGAACCCACGCAACTCAACCATAAAACCCCAAACTATTCCCTTATTGACTACGTCTTGGCCTCTCACCCTCACTGCATCATCAAGGCAGGCATCCTGCCAGATGTGTTAAGCGACCATCACATTACCTACTGCGTTTGGAAAACCTGGCACCCTAGAGTCCCACCGAAATTCCTGCACATCCCCTCATTTAAATCTCTAAACCTCACACCACTGCCCAAAGATCTAGTTACTACTGATTGGAACCCTATTAACTCGGCTACCTCAATCAACTCCGCTCTTGCTTATCTCAGATCAACCTTCCTCAATATGTGGAATTTCCATGCTCCACTCAAATGTACCAGGGTCCATGGGTCCCACCTTCCATGGATAATTTCGGACCTCATAGAGTATCTAAGGACCAGGGACCAAGCCTGGAAAGATCACAAAAAGTCACCCTCCCTCTCAGCCTTCCAAAGGCATTACCAGCTCCGTCATGCCTACGCCAGGTTAGTCAGGCAGGTCAAAGCAGACTACTTTTCTAGTACCTTCCGGCGAATATTAACCATCCTTTAAAATTCTGGAAGGTAGTCAATGCCCTATTCTCTCCTCCTAACAGTCCTCTTTCCCCTACCCTTAGAGTGGGTGGTTCTACCCTATCTGACCCCCCCCCGGTAGCCTCTGAATTCAATACCTTCTTTACCTCCTGTGCCTCCATCATTCTCTCCGCTCTGCCTCCGTTACCCACTCCCCCTTTGTCCCCTGCACCTCCTGGGCCACACTTCTGTTTCACCCCAGTATCTCCCTCTACTGCACTCATGGCTCTCCTTGCCCTGAATCCATCTAAAGGCAAAAGCCCTGACAACCTGGATGCTAAATTGTTATATTTCTCAGCTCCAGTCATTTCTTACCCTGTTGCTGCACTACTTAACCTCTCCTTTAAGTTAGCCGCTGTACCAGATGCTTGGAAGCATGCTACCATTATCCCTCTCCATAAAGGTGGCGACCCATCCTCTGCCAGCAAGTTCCCTCCAAGCTCCCTCCTTCCCATTCTTGTCAAACTGCAAGAGCACATAGTACTCGACCAGCTTTCTCCTCACCTTGATACTACTTCCTTCTTTACCCCTTACCAGTGTGGCTTCTACATATGAAGAAGCCAGCAGAAGAAGGCCATTTGGTCTATCAAATCTGCTTGTATTGCAGGGTCCACAGCTGGAGCTAATGTCCCTGCCCTCCCACCCTACTCCTCCCATCCTCCCTACCATGATCCTTACTTTCCCCCATGCCTATCCCAGCCTCTCTTAAAGCTGCCCACCGTCTTCAATGAGATGACCTCTTCTGGCAGCACAATCCAATTGTCCACCACCCTCTCTGTGAAGAAGTGCTTCCTGACCTCCCTCCTAAACCTCCCACCCTCCAGCTTAAGACTGTGCCCCCTTGTGATATGGCTGCCACTCAGCTTAAAGATTCTCCTCATCAACCTTATTTATCCCTTTCAAGTACTTGAAAGTCCCAGTCATGTCCCCTCTCTCACATGCACCACTCCACCTCCCTCCTCCAACTTACTGATTCCATCCATTCAGGTATGGATCAGGGCCTCATCACTTCCGCTATCTTTGTTGACTTAGCCAAGGCTTCCAACACTGTCTCTCACATCCCCCCCATAGGACAAACACACCACTGCATGGTTGTCCACTACTGCCATCAACTGGTTCAAATCCTACCTGGTAGGTAGCTTGCAGTCAGTTAGAATCGGGGACTCTCTCTCTCTCCCCGCCCCTACCTATCCACACCGGGGTCCCTCAGGCTCAGTCCTTGGACCGATTATATTTTCCATCTTCCTTAATAATCTTCCCTTGGTATGCTCATCAGCATCCATTCACATTTATGCAGATGACACTGTTCTGTACACTTCTGGTCCTTCCACCCCCGATGGTGTCCACCCTACAGCAGGACTCTGATAAAGTCCAGCAGTGGCTACGCGCTAACCAGCTATTCCTAAATGCCAAGAAGACAGTCTCCATGACCTTTGGCATAAGACAGAGACTCTCCAGGCTCCTTCCACCCCCACCTTCCACACACTCGGGTCTACACTGGAAGACACTACCTCCTTCAGGTACCTAGGGGTCTGGCTTGACAAAAACCTTGACTTCACTGGCCATGTAGATGCTATTCACAAGAAACTGTTCCCCAAACTGGGCGCCTTATACAGGAATTGTGACTATATCCCTTTGCCGGCCTGCAGAGCAATTATTTTCAAAACTTTTGACTATGGTGACACAGTCTACAGTGCCACTCCCAAAACTACCCTAGCCAGACTGGACAGCCTCTTCCATTCCTTCTGCCGCTTTGCTCTTAACAGCCCACCCAGCACTCGCCACTGCTCTCCATATAAATCCCTAGTCCTACCCTCCCTAAATTACCATCGCTTGCTACACCGTGCCAACTTCATTAGCAAGTTTTGGTTTGGAGTGCTCCCCTCCTACCTCCTGTCCTCCAACTCCTCCCCCCACCTCCTCCACCCGCTTCCTAAGGAGTAGCAATGCCTGTACCCTTGCTGTCCCTTACAGGTCCTCATCTGCTGGTCAGGCTTTCTTCTCCCACCGCTTCCCTAAGCTATGGAACTCTCTCCCTATCAGCATTCAAAATGCTTCCTCATCCCACTCCATAGCCTCTTTTCTGTGTTCCTTCACCTCCCCCTCTTGCACCTGCCCTTAATTCTCTTCTCCCCTATGCTGACCTAATCCTGTTCCCCCCTCCCTTCCCTTGCTACACTCCCAGCCTAACTGAGTTAATACGACTATCGGCACTTATCATTCAACACTTTAGTGTACAACTGTCATCTTCAACTTGTCTCTTGTCAATTATAACCCTTGCCTGTATGTCTCATGTAACATATTCTGCTGTATACTGTACTGTATATTGTATATTGTTCTCTATGATTTGTTATGGACAGCACTTGCTTGTACCACCCTCTTTAACTATCCATTCCCCTGTCCCCCAGGACACATCTGGAAATGAGAAATTGCTCAGTATGTCTTCCTGGTGAAGCATTTAATTAAATAAATAAATTCATTTCAATTTAACAGATAGCTGTTATAGCCTTTTAAAAAATATTCTGGACACATTTAAAATATATTTTTATTGTTTCACACTACTGGCACCAACCATGTGTCTGAGTGTGACCCATCAAGGATGTGATGCAGGATGACAGGCCAACAGTGATTTCGCGTATGCAAAGATCTTTGGTTTCAGAGACACGCATTCACCTCCACCCCCACCAAAAAGTAAACTCATATCTGCATCATCTGGGCATAGTCTGACACTTAATAAAGTACAAATGTCAAACAAGATTTTGAATGTTCTCACCATGGAATGTATTTAATGCACACAAACTGTGACAGCCTGTCTCAGAAAAAGCGTGTCTACAATAAAACATTCAGAAGCAACTGAGGTTCTTCTTCATATTCTGAGATAATAAGCAAGCACTGGTCTGCAGCTAATCTGATGTAACCTTTTAGTCTACACTAATCAGGTCTGTCTATTTAAGAGGACAAATCAAAAAGCTAATCTGGTTGAATACTTCTTCATTTGAGGCAGAACTCAAGTCATCAGGTTAATTTCTTCAAATGCTAAATGGACAGTAATAAATACAGAGAGAGGGAGAGACAGAGTCTGATCTCTCCTTCTTAAATACAGTAGTGAATTGAAGAAGACAAAGGATAACAGAAAGGATAAGCAAGGATGGGTTGAATAAAGGGAAGAAGGCAGGTACACAGTGATGAATATTTCTGTCAGTGTTCACGGTCAAGGTGGCAGGCCCACTCCCTGAAAGCAGCAGAGAATTCAAGGGGAATGCAGAGGACAGATTTAAGATGGGAAGGGCAACACGGGAACAGAAGAACCTAAAAACCAGTATATCAATGGGATCAGATGGAGTGCATCCTAAGGTGCTTAAGGAAACTAGGCAGGTACGTGGGGAGCCACTGGTAGTCCTCGGTGGAGAATCAGTAGTGAAAGGTTTAGTGCCTAAAAACTAGAGGATACAAATTAGTAATTTGTTATCATTTGTTTTACTATCTAATTTGTATGCCATATGAGAACTGTATGGTGCCCAGAGCCACTGGGGTGTATGCCCAACAAATAGATTTACCTTGCCATGACAAATGTGGTTCCCTTACTCAAAAGGAGGCGATAGGAAACTATAGGCCCAGTGAGCTGGACATCAATAGTGGGAAAACTTCAGCAGACAATTATTAAAGATGGGATATTGGCATTCTTAGAGGAAAAGGGCTTAAAGCAGCAGTTCAATTAAAAAAGTTATTCCAAAAAGCTAATTTTCTGCTATGGTTATTAAAACTGTAACCCCTAGGTGGCACTATCCCAAGGGCTACTACCCCTGTCTGCTTAACTACTAACAGGTTGAGGGGCCTAGGTCCAATGGCGGGTGCCTCCACACAGAGGTCAGGGTTTGCAGTAGTTAAACTAACTTGGTCACAGCCCTCTGGGACACTGTAACCCTCCTTTCTTCGCACTAGTGGCCCACACACTGCATTAGGAATATCTTCACAATGTACACTTACCCCCAGGACTGGCTCTGTCGACTGGACTCTGGGGACCCCCTGTAAAACAAGATGATACAGTGCAAAAACCACAGTACAATACTTTAACATAAACGAATCCCTCAGCCAGTGCAACTTTGCTGAAACCAACAGATCTGATTTATTTAAGGAGCTGTAACAAGGAAGGGGGAAGTCAGGTTAATTAGGTTAAACACATTAATAATCACAGTACTGTGCGCATATTCAGAGTCCCAAATTGTCACTTTCACTGGGTACACAGGATGGGGCTAGCCAGGATTGGTTGCAGCTGGTTGGGGCCCTGTGATGGGAAAAACACTGGCACAATACCCAAATTGTAATCTGGAGCCGGTTGGCTCAGTTTGTGAAGAAATGAAAAAAAAAAAACAACAATTACATGACACACTTGCAATTCGATAAATAGATGGCAGGGAGCTACCCTACTTTGTACTCACAAACTCAATGCTGGGAACTGGATGGAAGGCAGATTGTCCTGGATTGCCAGGAGGAGCAGACCCTGTGGACAAGGTCCTTGTGACTGGACCCACTGCAGTTTAGAGCAAATGGATGTAGTCTGGATTAAGCTGGGGTTTACCTCAGCTTCATGCACTCTATTCACTGTACAGGGATTTGAGCGAATTCCCACAAGCACTACACACATTTATATGTAAAGGAAAGTACTATGCCAGGCAGGCTGCTTCTCTATCCCGATCGCAATTACTGCACAATACCCGGGAGAACACACAGCAGATTCAGTTCCTGACAGACCGAGCGCGATTCAGCAATTTCTCCAGTCTTCTACAGGGTGAGCCTGGTTTCTACTCTTCAGATCGCCTTGATTCTCTTCACAGGTCAGTTTCAGTCCGAACAGGTGCTTGCACAAACTGCAGAATGAAACTTAGGGCCTTACACAAGATCCCTGCGCTAAAACTACACACCGAAGAAGCACACAGCTCCCTATCTCTTCACAGCCCAAACTGATCTGATCTTTCCAGTAGACAGAGCCGGGCATTTCCTTTGAGTTCCTCCCAGTTCAGTTGGCTGGTTTGGCTGTCACTCACAGTAAACTCCCCCTGTCGGGGGAAAAAAGGCGCCAAAGTCAAACCTACATATTCCAGAGTCACTGCCCTTACAGTCCCTTATAGCAGGCTCCAGAGGAGAATCCAAGTTCTGATTCGCCCAGAGCAGGCTCCATTTTAAAGGATCCCCACCTTGATTGGTCCAATTCAGCAGTTCAGAATCAACATGAGGGAGCTACTTTGCACTGTCCTTGCTACAAGAAAGCAGGTTAAATCAAACTGCATTTTCATTATTACTCTAACAGGTTACAAGCAAACAATTACATCTTTGAAGAGTGCTCCTTCTGCCCACTTAGCGATGGCAGACACAGAGCGATTTGGCAGTAGCTCGAGCAGGACTCAAGCAGGAAAACGCACAGTCCCCCCATACAACCTAATTATGTCTGCAGATAGCTCTTAAAGAGGGAGTACCAGAGGCTGTAAAAGCACTCACAGATAAACAGCTTAAACGCCAAACACCATTCAGGCTTGGAGCATTCAAGCAAGCGCCTGGAAGACTTTTTGGGAACCCCCATTTGTAGGGGGGGTTACAAAACTATTGGCAGAGCTGTTGATTTCAGTTTTCTGGATGCTTGCTTTGCAGTGTAGTGTACATTTGCATTTGTGCCTGTATTCTTACCCTCCTCAAGTCGTCAATATTATTTCTATGCAAAAATGAGGCGGTCATCTTTTTTTTGAGAAATAATTATTCTAAAATGTTCATAACATTCTTAAATGATAACGAAAACTGAACATTTTACCACCAAAATAAACTGGAAGACACCTGGCATTGATTAGGAAGAAAAAAAGATGGAGTCAAATTTTAGCCCAATTTCATTGCACTGCTGCTTTAATGGATAGGAAACAGCACGGATTCACTAAGGGATGGTCACATCAGACTAATTTAATTGGCTTTTTGTAATGTAGTGGTACAAATGGCAGACAGGTCAGGCAGTGGAAACACAGTACCTAGATTTTAGCAAAGCCTTTGATGCACCACCACACAGCAGACTGGTTAAGAAGGTGAGTGATTTGGGGATAGGGAAAGAAATAACTACCTGGGTAAAACAGAGAGCGTGTCCAAGGAAAGATGAAACTGTTCACAGATGATACCAAGCTCTGGCGGGGTCAACAGTGAAGAAGGGTGTTGTAAACTACGGTATAGAAAATACACATTACCTGTATTTCCTAGATTGTCATGCAAGAGGCTCACTTTTTTAAATTCTTTTGTAACCAGGTAAGGCCCACTAGGCACAATACCTGTTTTCAGGGGTGACTCAAGAGCACTGGGGAGGTTAAATGACTTGCTCAGGGTCAAACAGTATGCAAATGGAGGTTGTGGGAAACAAACCCAGGTCTGCTGAATGCATCAAACTCATTCACAGTTTGTTACTCTGACATCCAGGCTATACTGCTAGCCTATAGGAAGATTCAGAAGATATACACAGTGAGCAAGAAGCCAGGAACTGTAAAGCACAAGGGCAGGGTGAGGGAAACAGTTGTACTGGATGCCAGGAACAGATTAGATTGAGGAGGGGTGAGAGGTAGCAGGGTGCTGCTTGATGCCAAGGACAGGTTGGCATAAAGGCAGGATGAGGCAAAGAGTGTCACAGGATGCCAGAGACTTCTGTGCAGGAACAGAGTGAGGAAAGAATGCCACTGGACACCACTCAGACTGATTTTATTGGAACTGTCCTGTTCTGAGTGCAGCAGAGAGCATCTAAAAACAGACTGACGAGTTAACAGTGCACAGCTTAAATTATTTTTAAGTAATGTAGCATTTTATTTCGAATTACTTCTAAATGCAACTAATGCCTGTAACCTTATATCAATATGATCACATTAGCAGCAGCTGTGGCTCTGGCCAGGGCTTGCATAAATTGCTATCACCTGAAGAAGGCTCCGTGTAGCCTGAAAGCTTGTGCACTGAATATATTCTTTTTGGTCCTATGTTGTCAACCTCCACAATGCAAAGGTCTTGAACCCCAAGCCTGCATGCTCTATAATACAGACACAATCTTGTAAACTGTTCAAGTGTTTTCAGGTACAATACATAAAAAGATGGATTTGGCTGGCCTGTCAGTGCAGCGGTTGGATTTTCGCTTACGGCGCCAGCAACCCGGGTTCAGGAACAAGCTCGGGGAGCTGGAGAGCCGGCTGGGGGAGGAGGTTTGAGTGTCCTAGGGACAGCTCACCTTCTCCAGGAAGGGAGGGGGGACAGCGTCTTGGCGCTTGACTGGCCCCAGGCGGAGGTCTGGAGCACAGCTAGCGCAGAGACAGCCGTAGTGGGAAGGACGTTGTGGATGTTGGGCCATGTGCTTTGGACATCAGGGCACCTCGCGAGCGCCCACAACAGAAACTGAAAAGCCTTCCAGCCCCAAGGAGACGGCACACTGAGCTAGCCCTAATGTGCTTTCACCTGCCTAGCCGCCTGAACCGGTGAGACCAGAAGTGTTCAGGGTGTACAGGCCCCACCTCGTCCCCTACTGGGGGGGGGGGTAACCCGCAACTCCATGGGGGATCAGGACGGACCATGGTAAGATGGATAGCAAGGATAGACTCCATGGTGCTCCCGAGGAACCGGAGCTGGAGGAGTGTAGGGGGAGATAAAGTGTGATTTAAAAAAAAAAAAAAAAAGGGTGGATTTCCTTGCTCATGGATTTCTACTGCTGGGCATACAAATGTAATACCATCAGCTGCATCCAAAAAAGAAATTTCATTCTGGGAGTAGCAGTGCTGGGATACCTGTTTATATCTTTATTCCAATTACTCCAGCTCCAACTAGCTGGTTTGTCTGTTTAGCTGATTTACATAACAGGACTGCAGAAGGAGAACTTGTTTTGAAAAATGGTTCATGAGCAACATCTTGGGAACAACAACTTCCAGAGTAACCCTGCATGTTTAGATCATCTTACAGACTGTTTGTAAGATGATCAAAACATGCAGGATTACTCTGCAAGTTGGTATTCCCAAGATGCTGCTTGTGAGGCCATGGGATTCAGATTCCAGGATCAAAGATGGAAAACAAGAGTGCCAGGAATTAATCGGAAACTAACAGTTCCCGTCAACACAAATTAATATCAAGAAACCAAACTATAACAAGATAGATGTACACAATAGAGTGAACAATATAGTGCACAATGCAGTATACAAACACATCTTGTAAAACAATATGAAACCACGCACAAACTTTGCATGTTTATTGCTATAAACTGCAAACAACACATTGACATTACACCATACAGCGAGAACTACTTACAAGAGTGTGCAAACTGCCAGACACCTTTTCAGTGTTCCTTCATATCCTGCTCCTAGCAGGGAATATCAAACTAAACCCAGGCCCCCATAGGACAAACGCAACCCTATCCCTTCCTGACTACACCCTCCTCCTGCAGGACTGCAGGAAAAGCAGTGGAGGTGTAGCAATCTATTTAAAACAACCAACCACTCTCTTGCTTAGTCATCAAGAGGAAATCTTGCTCTGGCTCACACAAACTGATTCTATTCCAACTCACCCTCCCTTCTACCCTACCAATTTTCACTGGGGTGATCTACGACTCCCTGCGCCTTGCCCAGGGTGCCCTTGTTTCTTGCATGTCCTCCCTCCACCACTGCATCCGGCAAACTACTCCTGACTACAACCTAGACTGGCTCTCCACCTCTGTGAAAACTGCCACATCCAAATTACAAGGTCTTAACCTCACCCAATTAATTACTGAGTGTACCCGTTACAATCCTCTCTCAACAAACCACTCCTTAATTGATTGGATCCTCGCTTCCCATCCACATAGAATTTCCACTGCCACTGTACTGGACGCAGCCCTAAGCGACCACTGTATTACACACTGCACCAGAAAAATTCAACTTCCAAAATCAGCCCCTAAATACATCATTACCCGTTCTCTAAATTCACTAAACATCAGCTCTCTCCTGCATGACCTAAAATATGCAGACTGGGACCCTGTCTACTTTATATCTGACGTCAGCTCGGCCCTGTCCAGCTTCTTATGTACTTTCAATAAGGTCTGGGACCTCCCAAGCCCCCCAGGTTAAAGCTAGGGTCAAAAAGCGCCACAACCTGTGGATCTCTAGCACATTAATTGCCCTCTGTAAAGCTCGTGACAAGGCCTGGTCCCTATTTAAAACCACACAAACCTCCCAATCTAGACAGGCCTAAAACTTCTCTAGAAATGCCTGCACCAAGGCTATAAGACAAGCCAAGGCTGAATATTTCAAGTCTCATTTAAACACTGCCAATCCTTCTTCCTTTTGGAAGGTAATCCACTCCCTTATCGACCCCACCTCCAGACCACCACTCCAACTCTCAAGCATAACGATCAAACAATTTCTGACCCTGTCAAAACAGTACAAACCCTAAACAACTTCTTCACCACCTGTGCCCTACCTGACCTGACCCCCCCCCCGGGCCCACACGTGGCCCCCCAAACCCTACGTAAAACAATTTCCTCCTCACTCCCACTTCACCGGAAGAAGTCCTTAATGCCCTCTACTCCTTAAACATCTCAAAATCCAGCTCTGATGGTACCCACCTCAAACTTCAGCGTATATCTGCACCTGCAATTGCTGTTCCCCTCACTTACCTATTAAACCTGTCCTCCTCCTCGGGCAATGTCCCCCAAGCTTGGAAACTTGCTAGCTCTTGTCCAGTCCAGTCCAGACTGACTAACTTTCTCATGTCCACAAATTTCCTCTACCCATATCAGTATGGGTTCAGAAAGTACCACTCCACCATATATCATCCCTCCTTCGCATCACTGGATACATCCAGTCTGCCACTGACCAAGGCCAACTAACTGCTGCAATCTTCATTGATCTGGCAAAGGCCTTCAATTCTGTTTCCCACCCCCTGCTCCTTGACAAACTCAAGGTAGCCGGACTGACCCCTCCTGCAATTCAATGGTTCAATCGTACCTTGAAAATAGGCTCCAGTCAGTCAGGATTGCAGACTCCACCCCCTCCCCCAATACTAGCCAGTGTCCTCCAGGGCTCGATTCCTGTCCCCATTCTGTTCTCTATATTTATTAACCTCCTATCTGTCTGTTCAAGATCGCTCATACACATGTATGCGGATGATACCATACTTTTCATATCTGGCCCAGTTCTAAGCAACGTTCAGTCATGACTGCAACATGATTACCACTACATGCAGTTTGGTTTCACGAAAATCATCTTGAAATAAACTCATCCAAAACTGTTTCCATGACTTTCAGATCTGCTCAAAAACTCGCATAAAAGAAAATATCCTGTCCACTTGCTATCACCTCCCAATACGGGATCTCACTAAACACTGTTTCTACGTACAAATATCTAGGAGTATGGCTCGACCCCAGTTAAACTTCTCAAATCACATCAGTGCCATCACATCGAAGCTCCACCCAAAGCTAGGCCTGCTATACAGTAGTCATGATGCCCTCCCACTACCCGTTAGATGCATATTATTAACAAAAATGATCACTCCCATCTTCGATTATGATGACCTCGTTTATGGCACTCCTCGTTATCCAGGCTCAATATTCTCCTCTACGCTTTCTGACGCTTTGAAACAAATTCCCTTCTCTGAACCCACCACTGCCCTCTCCTTTCTTCCTTCAGGATACCACCCCTAGCCCATCATCGCTTCAACCACTCCATCTCCTTCATATCCAAATTCTGGTTCGATCTTCTCCTCCCCCCCCTTACCTAACAGAGTAGCTAACACCAGCTGCCACTTTCCTGTACTCACTGTGTTCAAGGGACTCCTGTTCTTTCTCCTTCCCCAAACCTTACTCGTCCACTGGCAAATCCACCTTCACCTACAGACTCCCCTTTTCATGGATCCAACTTCCACTTCTCCTAAGAAACTCATCCTCTCACAACGGCTTCAAATACCAAATCTGACAACTTCCACTCCCTACCTGCACCTGCTCCTAGCCACTCACAGGCCCAGCCTCATACCAAATGTTTTTTGTGAACAGCAATCTAATTCTCAGAATTGTATGACACTGTGTACAGTCCATCTGAATGTACAATACATATTCAGGCACAAAAGGTGCACACTGGGAAAGTGGCGCTCACAGCAAAAAGCAAGAACAACACAAACTGGAGGCCGGGCATTCACAAAACCAATTATTCTAGACACTGCAGCTTGTGAAAATATATATTAGTTATAGGACTATTATATGTTTAAGCTACCCATAACATGAAATTAACATGATGTTTCCTTTTTGAAATGAGGTAAAAAATATAGGGTGGGAGAGAGATATTTACATATACATAGATATGAAAGTAGGTTATATTATATATTATATTCTAAAATATATATTTATATATGGAAATGAATTGCTGCGATTTTTCTGATATAAATAACCTAATGCTATAGATTTCACTGCTAACTGATTTCTGATAGTATAAGTATTGTGCCTATCCATTTGGATAAGTAATGTGTCTTTTTAAAGTTATAACACTTTGTAGTCATTTTTATGTTGCTTGCACGCATGTGCAAGAAACATAGTGCCATCATTCAAGTTTTCGGAGGTGTGTCAGCCCGTCTTCCAATGCAGTCAGTGTGTTTGCAGGCGTGGCCCCAGTTACCCAATAACTGCTGCAGCTGTCTATGACAAGCTGAAAATGCAGTGCCATACAGTTCAAAGGGAGAGCTCCGCTTTAGTGAGCAGAGCTCTCCCCCCCCCACGCACACTCACGTGCAAGCATGCATATTGCATGCTGATGCGCTCCCCCCACACACACACACACACTGTATGGCCGGCCGGGGTGCCCAATCCCCGTCGGCTCCATGCTACTCCCAACAGCTGTCCACGTGCCACGCTGGGAGCCCACCCAGTGTGTCAAAACATATAATGGCAGGGTGCCCAATCCCCATCGCCCAAGGCTGCACGCCCAAAAGCTTTCCCGTGCCACGCTGGGAGCCCACCCCAGTGTGGCAAATCTTGTTTTGGCCGACAGGGGTGCCCAATCCCCGTCGGCTCCATGTCCCCGAACAGCTTTTCCTGCTGCCACACTGGGAGCCCACCCAGCGTGGCAACGCCCGTCGTTTGTAGAAACAAAAAAAAAAACTGTGAATAAAAACGGTCCCTGTAGTCTCCTGCCCCTCTCCCACAACCCACACCCACCCACTGCGCACCCTGCCTCCCCACACCCCCCTCACCCCATACTTACCTCCGGAGCTCGGCGCGATGATCATCGGTGGACCGGGAACACGTCTGCACTCTTCAAAGCTGACCGCGAACGGAGGAAATGCCGGTAAGCTGTATAATGGGATAGATAGGGTTTTCAACTTTATTGCATATCTCAGGCATTTTTGGGAATTTTTGCACCAAATTTTCAACATGGGGTTTTTGGGACCCCTTCTCATGAATGCTGTCACTGTCATGGCGTTATTCGGACTCGAAGGGTGATTTCGCAGTCACTGCGCAAAATCACCTTTCTGGAATGATTAACAAAATGACACTGCCAGTGTTCATAAGGTGGGCTCTCAAAAAGCCTATTTTGAAAATTTGGTGGAAAATTCTAAAATGACTGTTTTATGAGTGTGCTAGCAGTTCCCACGCACGCTCGTAAGTTCGCGAATTTTCAAAATTTTCACTCCAGATTTTCAACATTGCCATTTTACCACACTTTCTTATGAGCAGTACAGCTGTCATTTTTCACATCCTGCCCAAAACGTGTTTCCGCCCATGTAGCGCACAATGGCGCAGTTGGTGTGCGAAATCAATGTATGGGACACATTAAGAAAATCACAGTGACACTGTTCATTAGCAGAGGTCTTGAAATGGCTAAGTTGAAAATTTGGTGAAAAATTCCTAAAATGACTGTTTTACTGTTACGCTATGCGAATTCTACGCATACTCGTAAGTTTGCGACCAATATTTTCACTCCAGATTTTCAACATTGCCATTTTACCACACCTCCTTATGAGCAGTACAGCTGTCATTTTTCCCATCCTGCCCAAAACATGTTTCCACCCATGTAGCGCACAATGGCGCAGTCGGTGTGCGAACTCAATGTATGGGACACATTAAGAAAATCCCAGTGACAGTGTTCATGAGTAGAGGTCTTAAAATGGATGTATAGAAAATTTGGTGAAAAAATTCCTAAAAGTGACTTTTACGAGTGTGCGTTGCGCAGTTCCTACGCACGCCCGTAAGTTTGCGAATTTTCAATAGTTTCACTCCAGATTTTCAATAGTGCCATTTTACCACACCTCCTTATGAGCAGTGCAGCTGTCATTTTTCACATCTTGCCCAAAACGTGGTTCCTCCCATGTAGCGCACAATGGCACAGTCGGTGTGCGAACTCAATGTATGGGATACATTAAGAAAATCACAGTGACACTGTTCATGAGCAGAGGTCTTAAAATGGCTATGTTGAAAATTTGGTGAAAAAATTCCTAAAAATGACTGTTTTACGAGTGTGCGTTGAGCAGTTCCTACGCACGCTCGTAAGTTCACGAATTTTCAATATTTGCACTCCAATGACTTCCAAATACCTAAACAGCACATAGAAGCAAGCAACATTCGGCATTGACAAATGCTTGTTTAGAATAGGCCCTTGTGCCTTTAAACTGGTGCTATTCTGTGATTGGTTGGGTATTGTTTTTAAACCATGATGTCTCCCTTGACCAGAAAGCCTTGTAGCGAAACCTAGTTGGGAGCTCTTCTGCTTTTTTGCAAGGTGAAGGCCATGTATGTACTGCTTAGTTATTTAATCGCTTTGCATTTTTTTTCAATAATAAAAGAAATGACAGCTTCTGCCTGGTGCCCACACGTTCTGTTTCTTTTAAGCTTATGAAAAAACAATAAATATTTATTAAAATCCCATGTTGGGAATGAAACAAAGTCTGCACAAGTCTGACGCGTTTTGGACTTTAGAAGTCCTTTATCAATGGACTGCTAAAGTCCGAAATCTGTCAGGCGTGTGCAGACTTTATTCTGTTTCATTCCCAACATGGAATTTTAATAAATATTTACTTTTTTTTTTTCCATAAGCTGCTGTGTCTAGAATAGTTGGTTCTGTGAATGCCTGGCCTCCAGTTTGTGCTGAATGTACAATACTTCGCTGTATAACGTATGCAACTGTATATTTCTCTCATGTATCGATTATGTATGTTCTGCATTCTATCCCATTCCCCCTTTCCCAGGTCACACCTGGAAATGAGCTTTGGCTCAGTGTGTATTTCCTGGTTATCAAATGTTTAAATAAATACAAATAAAAAACTGTGGTAGGATAAACCACATTCAGATCATTTCTGCAATATTTCCATAATTGATTCTTACACACACCTCTTCACACTAAAACACAAATAACACGTTTAACAGCTATTAAGGTATGAACTCCTACACAAAACCAAAAAACTTACCAGTAAAGTACAAACCAGTAAAGGAGGAGCCAGATATTGCAGAACGTCCAGACTCCTTCTTGATGAGTCTAAACTCTACCAAGTGCAGCATAATTAACTGTCCAGTGAGAGGTGTCCCAAGTCCACAAAATCCAATGTCCCGGTTTATGCCAGCTTTCCAGAGAGGTGTTGCCTCCAGGAAAAAAAAAAAAAGTGTCAAATCAATGATGGAAGAGCAATATATTTGATGGTGCAGCATGGGGGGGGGGGCTGGCAGCTGAATGCTTCTGGGGTCTATGCCAGGGTCAGTCTGTGCTGGGGCTTCACATCTGCACTATCTACAAGCTGGAGTCAGCCATGGCTCACTAAAGTTATCCTGTGTGGGAATGGCCTTTTTACGCTGTTAGTTTTAATGAAGCAACAGGAAGACTTTTCTATTTGTTTCTTCTCCTGTGTGGAAACCATTTCTTGTTAATTTATGTAGTAACCTTATAATTCCCATAGTCTTGTATATGGGTGATATTCTATAGATGTATAAATACTGTGAAGTAGCAACTATTTTTATATACTGTATCTCATGTCTCTGTGACTGAATCTTTTGGAGGAGTAGTTAACTGCTGGTACTGACAAATCCACGATCCGTCTTTGAAGAGGGAAAAGACAGCTAATGTTACCATCTTCTAGCTGTAAAGTGTTTCTCAGGAATGAGTGAGAGGGGAAGGCCATTTTCCCTTAGCCAAAAGAGCCCTGTACTGTGTAGGCAGTGGATCTGATGGGAACTGGCTCGAGAAAGTCCTCAGGTAAGAGAATCACTTCTGAGTGGTGGCAGCTACTGAGGTACCCTTACAAGTGCTGGGGGTTGAGAAACTTGGCAATCTGTTGCAGACTGTGTCCTGGGTCCGGACAGGTTGCAACAGTGAGCAATCCATCAATTAAACAATGAGGCATGACAGAGTGTGTGCTGTGCTGGCATAATGGCACACCTCAGGTGGGCTACAGCACGAGTCCGAAGGCAAGTGCTTCCACTATAAGAGAGGTGCCATTTGCTCCCACACCCTGGAGTGGCTTATTGAGATAATAAAATGGGTGTGATAGTAGTAGATGTAGTAGCTAAAGATTTTGTTTCTATTTAAATTAGTAAAAAAGCTAAAAAGGTAAACAAGCCGAATAAGGAAAACAGTTCTATTTAGCACTTAAATGTTGTTGTCTGGGCTCATAGGTGGTGCCAACACTACATATATATATATATATATATATTTATTTAAAATTGGTAACCGGGAAAGGTACACTGAGCCGAGGCTTGTATCCAGGTGCTACCTGGGTACAAGGTGTACTGAGAAATAACAACAAGTTCTTGTTACAGACGTAGTATAACAGCAGTGTGCAGGACAGCACAGCTAATTTCTGTTTAGACAAGGGATACATCATCCGGTCTTTCATGTATAGTGAAGTGCGTAATCAGCATAAGTCAGAAGTTGGTATATACAGCTATCACAAACTGGTAACATGATAGAGTGGGGGTCGTGGCTAGCTATCCGCCTGAATAGACATACTTCCAGAGAGCTCCATGTTCAGCATCTACTTTCACGGTTTATTTAACAATTTTGCCTTTTGACTTTGTGTTCAAAGCTAATCTCCTAGTCTTGGGGTGTTCTGCTGTTTCTGGAGATACTAAATTTGTTGTGATGGGAAGGAAGAATGCCGAGCAAAAAGCCAATTTCTTCACTCCACGTGGTGGGGCTTCCAGGCTGCCACCCGCACCTGTAAATCTCCCGACTGCTGAAGCTGAGGTTGGGGAGCCTGGCCTGGCAACGCTTGAGACTCTGCAAACAGCGATGTTCAATTTAACCAAAACTGTCCATCGAATGAACAAAAAAATGGACAGCTATAATACTCGCCTTGTACAGGCAGAACAAAAACTTGATATTCTTGTTGAAACTGCACGAGAAGCAGAGCAATCTTCACCGCGAGCCCAGGCCACAGCAGCTACCTGTGTGAAAGAGCAGACCCTTCTGCACTCAAGGTTGGAGCATTTAGAGAATCTCACATGAGCAGTTAACGTAAGAATTATTGGGCTCCCTGAAGGAGTAGAAAAGGCCAATCTGTTTCTCTATCTGCTGAATTGGCTGCAAGAGAACTTTGGGTTAGAGTTGCAGGATCAAACTGTAAGACCCTATTGGGTGAATATTCGCCAACCGCAGACTCCTGATGGGGCCAGGACTGTTAAGCTTATTACTACATCAGTGATGGTACGGGACCGCATTTTACAAGCAGTGCGGGCAAAACGTAATATTAATGTGGAGGGCTCTAAAGTTCTGTTTTTCCCCCGGCCTGTCCTACTCGACTTGTACTAGGAGGTAGGGATTTGATGAGGTCAGAAGACGCCTGCGAGCACTACATGTTCACAATAACATGTTAATGCCAGCCAGACTGCACGTTACTGTGGGAAGGAAATCCTACATCTACACGGATCCTAAAGAAGCCATGAAAATGGCCAACAAGCTGGAGATTAAAAGAGCAGTTCATGAGGGTGACTCAGTGTCAGATTCAGAAGGAGAAGATACTTGAACATGGTTTTAACGCGTGAGCTTTACTTTTGTCAAAATGCCAAACGATCAGTTGTTTTGATTTTATTGGGGCGATAAGGTACTCCGTTTTAATTCTCCTAAGGGAAGCGGGACATACTGTGGCTTTCTTGGGCCAAGAGACTTAACAATTTTGAGTTAAAGTTCAGAGACATTGGGTCCTATTAAAAGTCTCCAGCCCTTGATTTTCTTTTTAATCGCCTTTCTTCCGTTCATTTATTTACTTCACTGAACTGGCAGGAGATCTAAATGAGACTTTCTGGAACGATATAGTTATGTGGAAGCTGTTTGGGAAATGTTACAATTATCCCCAAGTATAACTTTTACCTGGTAGATTGATGCTGGGGGAGTGTTTATGGGAGGTTATCAGGAGTTACACTATTTAGAGTTTTAAAAATTATGGGCATTATAGCCCAGGAGATGTTTTTCATATACGTTGTTGATATAAATACAATTGCCACAATTAGCATTGATAGCTTATAGCCAAATGGAAAATAATTGTGTTGGAAGCAGCTTTGGAGCAGGAATTCCTCTGATGTTGTACCACCTGTTACAGTGGATTCCGAATCTGTATATCCTTTTAATGCTGTTTACCCGATGATGTACTGCATTGTACCGCATATCATAATGCTCTGTATTACTTTTAAAACGTATAAATAAAAAGTACAAAAAAAAAAAAAACATGATATAATGAACTAGTACCAGGATAGGACAGTCCCGGATGCAGCTGGGGGCCATTCTGTGTAAAGTGACAATTTCTGTCAATGAGAGAGAGCGAGAGAGAGAGAGAGAAAAGGCTGGAGCTGTGTACACAATTGGGGCTGTTAACAAGACCTTAATGAAAACAAGGTTGTTTGTGAGTACCATATGGAAAGACTGAAGTATCATGCCTACTGGGGCTTTACATGCGAGAACATGTTTGGGGACCAGTACAGTTGGCTGTAAGTTAGCAGCCCTGTCAGGGGTGTAGCTAGGAAAATAAGATGTGTACACCATAACCCTGTATGTCCCCCCCCCCCCAAAAAAAGACCCTGTTTTATGCCACAGTTGTATACATACCTGTGTTACTTTACTGTTGTATTCCCCAATGCTTAGTAAAGCATGGGAGAAAATGTAAAAAGCGGCCTGTTGTATGCATTTCCAAAGTGATGTACTTAGAACACAAAAATCATAACACCAGAAGGTCCGACAAAATTAGCCCTTGTTTTAGGGCAAAATGTTGCCCCTCAAAACAAATGTATACACCACGGAGTACATGGTGTATACGTTTCTAAATCATTGGTCCTGGGGCTTGTTTTTAGTCAGCAACAATTAGATCTCATTCTTTCATTATTTACTTCAGTTTCTCAGAACAATAAATTAAGAGTCAATTTAACATTCTACATAGACTCTATATTTTCCAGAAAGACTACATAAGTGCAATGACTCTATCCTGGATTTCTGCCCTGGATGCCTGACTGAGAAAGGTTCTATCATGCACATGTTCACAAAATGTCTGCGACTCTCCCAATATTGGGAGAAGACATTCAACTGCATCTCCAAAGTAATGCAGCACAGTTTCCCTTTCGATCCCGGTATCATTATGCGGGCATTTCCAAATACATTCGATATACCGGAACAGTTGTTCAGTCTAGTCCACTTAACTATTCATTAACGCAAAGATACTAATTCTTCAACATTGTAAGGATCCTAACCCACCAGCTTATGAATCTTTCATACATTCGATCAGAGAATCCTCCAAAATCGAAAGGGCCCATTTATCAGTATGAACAGATGTGGCAGCCTCCTCTGGCTGCTTTGCATCCCCAGTGACTTTAGTCTTTCTCACTCCTTCCTCCATTCTTTTTTTTACCTTCTGTCTACTTTCCTTTGTTCTCTTCAAGGTCTTACCCTAACTGTTTATGTCCCAGTCTCTCAGCCCAAATTTCTTTTGGGTTATGATGATTGTGGTTTTACAGACTGAAAGGGATAGAAGGTCTCAGGGGATGTGCACTTCCTACCTGTATGATTCCTTCCTGAGGTGACATACACACATCTGACCCCCCCCCCAAAAAAAAACTGATGTTTTGTTTAAAGTTACAAGGTCAGCGGCAGCTTGTAGCATCAGCAGGGCCTTTGACTACAAGAACAGTTTGAAAACTCACAAGGAGCCACATTCAGTGGCACTCTGAAGAGCTGTGAGGAGTTGTAGCCGCGTTGAAAGGCTTGTCTGGGCCTTATGTGACGCGCCTGATTGACATGATGTTACTGAGACCTTCGGGAACTTGTGAGATTTATGGGTGGCAGTAGGTATAAGCGAGATGGCGAGGCTAGAGGGAGTAGAAAGCAGTACCAGAAGATAGCAAAGCAGGGGGCACTGCTGACAGCCCAAGTGTAGGACTGGAGAGTAAGACAGAGTTGTGATCAGAAGCAATAAGAGGTACTGAACTGGAAAATAAACAGCTGTATTAATTGTGACTGTTGGGCAGGAATGGGTTTTGAAGGCTCTTTCAAGCAGTTGTTGGCCTGGGGTTTGTGCACCTCATTTTACTGATAAAGCAAAGAAAAGAAGATGCAGTATTTGGGTTTGACAGTCGATGCCAGGCAGCCTTATCTAATGTGGGCATTTCAAGCACAAGTTGCAGGAGTGTACTGATTATGTGGGTAAGATGGTCAGCAAATAGATGATGGGACTTGTTCTTGTGCAGCAGTGCTGGTATATTGTCATTGAGTTCCTTGGTCCTCAGCCAATCAGTTTTTAAAATCTGTCCTACCAATTTCATAATCTTACTTTCATTTCCCAGTGCATTGTGTTAGTCCAGCAGTCCTCTGCACAGAATTAATTTGCTGTTCAATATAGAAAACTGCTGTTCTGGGCCCAATTCTGGGGTCTCACTCCTCCACTCTTATCACATACGTGGGTCATTTCCCATAGATAACTGTATACAGTACTACCACATTTAAAGGAATTCTGTATATGCCATGCTCATTATGCTACCTTTATCTGCAAATTCTGGTTCACGGCCCACCCACCCCATCTCTATAATCTTTTATTCATCTTATCAACTTCAGGCTGCTGCCTCAGAACCTGCAATTCTTGCACTTTCTCTCTCCCTCAACCACACTCACAAGCAGCCAAAGCCACTTTCTACTTCAGGCTCCCTGATCTTTGGAATCGTCTCCCCCACTCGATCCGCCTCACGTCTACTCTAACCTCGCTCAAAAAGCATTTAAAGAACCCCTCACTACAACTACTCCTTCTACCCCTCTGACCCCGCCCCCTGCTCTCTCCCTCCTCCCCCCACCCTCTCCCACCAACCCTGGGTATACCCAGGTATATATAAACATCTATTTGTGCCTATGTACATACTTATGTTTGCCTATGTGTAATTGCTGATGCTGTATTACCTGCCTATAGCACTCTTCACCTTGCAAATGTATGCTTCTCCAGATATGTACCTTGCTGTATATTAACCTAGATATATATTGTTTTACTTGGTCATCCAGATGTGTTTCGATGTTTGCTGCTCTATTTGTATAACCCTTTACCCTCTCCAACAGGTCGCACCTGGAAACGAGCCCTGGCTCAGCGTGCCTTTCATGGTTACCAAAATGTTAAATAAATAAATGTTCATAAACATAAAAGTTTTTAACCCAAAATAAGTTTATTTTAATGCTTTATTTACTCAGGACAGCCCAAACTATTTTTACACAGAACTAAAGTGCACAAAGGTAAAGTAACTCTTTTTAAACATTTTAATAAAATATTTACATTTAGGTAGAACTGGAGAATTTTACCAGTGAGTAAACGTGGAAGATGCCTTAAATCTTTTACAGTTTAAAAAAGTAAGGTCACATTTTTGCCGAATTTTGCCTTACTACTGCTTTAAGGTCAGACACTAACCAGTAACAGAAGTAGAATCTGAATCCAGAAACAACTGGATCATAATTCAGTATTCTAACCTCTAGTCCTCATTACCTGCTTCAAACCAATCTAGGGTGTAATAAAGCAATAATACACTAGAGAGTGTGGTACAGTATATCATGAAATATCATTCCTTAGATGCACGCCAGCCTGTCGGCGCAGCAGTAGGATTTCCGCTTGCAATGCTGGCGTTTTGGGTTCGGGAATGGACTTGGACACTGGAGGGCTGGCCGGAGGGAGAAGGACTGAGCATCTCTTGGACTGCTCTCCTTCTCCGAGGGGAGGGTGGAATCATGATGGGTGCAACAAGTGGCACCCAGTGGAGGCTGGGGTTGCTGCACCGCACCGATGCAGTACAGCTTCAGGGGCGGAGCGGACGCTGGCCGTCATTGCACGTCCCTGCCCCTGCACATAAAGGGGGAAGAAAAATCCTGCAGGGCTGCCTCTATGAAGACTTACCTCCGGCTTCTATTAGCCTCCCATGGCTCGCTTCCCCACCAGATACTAGAATTGCGATACCCATAACAGTGAGTGGGTGCCGCGACCCCGCCCTCTGGGGGGTAAGCCAGGGGTGCCATGGGAAGCACAGAGCCGATGATGGAAGGTGGGAGCCGGAGGTCCGTGACCAAGGCTGATGTCAGCACCCCCTGCAGACAAAAAGTATAATAAATAAAAAAAATAATTCCTTAGATGCATTGTGAGGCATGAGGCATCGCCGAGTTTCTCACAACACACACAAGAAGGGACAATATCCCATGATATTAGATCTTTTTTCCTTGGAGTATCGTAGATTAAGAGGTGACATGTGCCTGGTATATCGGGCCCTGTCAGATTATCAACTGTGGGAACTACTGGGCCTGAATCTTAAAGATCAGATTTATAACACAAGATCCCACCCACTACCGCTAAAATGGGATAGATTCAATCAGCAAAATAGAAAGTGTTTGTTTTCACTAAGGGTGGTGAAACTATGGAATGAACTACCTATTGAGGTGGTGGGTTGTTAGACAATGCTAGCCTTTAAACACTCCCTTGATTTATATCTACTTAGCAATAATATAACAGAGTATTAGCCGATGACATGGTGAGCCAAATGGACTGCGGTCTTTAAAGTGCTCAGATTTACCTATGAAACCTATATACCCTGGAGTGTATTACTGTGATTATAAAATGGCCCTAAAGCATAGGACTTGGTTGATTTTGATAAGCAGTTCTGAACTGGGATGATATATATGGAGACACCATCATGGGTCACAGACTGCTTTAGCCAATCAGCTTCCAGGATTTCTCTTATCCATTTTATAATATTCATTACAAAATGGGTAAGAAAAATGCACTGCTCTGATCGGCTGAGAACCACTCCATCCCAAGCAGTTATTACCCCGTAATTTCACAGGTTCTAGTCCCAGCAAATGAGCCAGCCAATTATCCACTGCCCATTCGTTACAACCAGAATGGCAACCATGTTCTCCTGACTCTGAACCTCCTAACTTCATGATACAGCAGCCAGCAGCTTCTATTTCAAAATACCTGTGTCTGGCTCCTTCATCTCACTCTCCCTTGCTCAACAGCTCAACACACTGCTGCTGTTTTTTTCTTTTTTGTACAATCTATACTATTCCCTGTCTCACTCCCAATGAGGCACACATTCAAGCACAGCAGAAGCCCATCCCAGCACACAGCAAGTCTCTGCATCAGCCACATGCAGCTCCATCACCTTTAGCTGTCTGAGAGAAAGCGTCTACTGGTGACAACTACCACACAACCAGTCCTGTCAATAAATAATTAGTTCTGAACATTAAAAAAGCATCTCTACTCTGCTGCTACTTCCAGCCTCAATCAACTATATCGCTCACAGCTATCCTCACAGTTCCATCACAAATGGGGACGGGGGCAACCTGCTGTACCTACAAGCAGGAACTATTTTCTATGATACTAGACTGGATTCTATTAAAAAAACAGGATTTTTTTTTTTAAGTAACATTACATTAATGTTTTTACATTTCTTACATAGGACCCATTCTATAAGTGCAATGAGACACTTCAGGGATTTGTAATATGATCAATAATTCTACTTCTCTCTTGTGTCATTACAGGCACTTAGTGTAAGCGCCTCGCGCCTAACACATGAGAGATGTGTGATTACCAACCCACAATTACACAATCTGTTGTGTTTTATTGAATACTTGCCATTTTTGCAGCAATGTATTATAGTATCACTCCAAAGAAAGTGGAATATTTAGAATAATGTGCTGTAACTGGTAAATTGTACATTATGTGGGCTAGCATGTATATTTTTGAGGACTCCTTTTTCTGGGGAGGAGGGGGGCCTACAGTGACCATTTTACTCTTCCTTTCCTCTAGCCAGATAAATGCAAAGTTAAAATGTCAGATGGTATCATTTGTGGAATCAGATGTACAACCTGGGCATTTCTGCTCTTGTAATGCACCCAATGGTGCACACTGCTGATCAAGCCCTGGTTGGATTCATTATAAAAATATTGCCTGGGTCTGCAAAACATGACCTACTTATTTATTTCATTCATGCCTGACCTACTTATCATGGGACCAATTTCAGAAACTGTCAGCCAAATACTTAGATACGGGATCAAACAGAACTTATTTCAGAAAAAAAGGCCTGTAAGGTCTGAATCCCTTACTGGGTACCTCGAGCCCCTCTGATTATCAAGGCATCTCATCAAACCTCCACAACACTACATCGTGCTCTACTTTGTTGTTGTTATTGTTCAGGTAGTCACTTCGAACACTAATATAAAATGCTAGCTATCCAAATTAATTCTAGATATCACAAATTGCAATTTTAATTAAAATAATCCAGAACAAAATAGTAATAACAGCAGAATAAAAAATGATGTAATTGTGTGTATTTTTTTTATGTAACTACTTTATATTCTAATAGCCAAACTGGCTACTAAATGAAAGATACCGTAAGTGGCCCAGGTTGAAGTTTAAGAGCAGACACTGTAGGTTACCATTTTGTTAATCATAAAGAGCACTAATGGTACACACTTCACATGTTTCAGGTCCACCTTGCAAATTAGTTCTTTTCAATGGTGTTCCGCCTGGTTAAATAAAAACTGATTGATTGATTCAGAAGATATACATACCTGCATAGTCTCTATTGTTTAAAGCATGACTAAAGAATATGATTATATGTAATGACTAAATCTAAAACCCTATCCCAATCTTTCAAACAGTAAACATGGATGAAATGAAGTATAATTGTTGTGCAGTACCGATGTGATATTTTGATCCATTTTGTTTCTGCTTTCAGATGCAGTGCATTAGGGACAGCAGAGAGGTCAATCCAGCCAAAGCTCTTCTCCCTTCCCCCCTTCGTATCTGAGGCAGCTAAAACAGGAGAGATCTATGAACTGGGAAAGCATTGCAGGTTTTTCTCCAGATTCATTTTGTTTCTGCTTTCAGAAACAGTGCATTAGGGAGAGCAGAGGGATATAGCCAGCTAAAGCATCCCCCCACCCACTTTGCACCTGCACAGCTAAAGGGATGGGACATGTAAACTGTGAAAACAGTCTCTGTTTTTTTTCGCCCAGATCCATTTTGTTGCTGCTTTGAGAAGCCACGAATTAGGGAAAGCAGAGGAGTACAGCCAGCTTAAGCTCCCCTTCCCCTAATCCACTCTGCATCTGAGGCAGCTAAAGTGGAAGGACCTCAGAACTGGGAAAGCTGTCTCACTTTTTCCCCCAGATTAATTTTGTTTCTGTTTTCAGAAGCAGAGCATTATGGAAAGCACAGGGGTAGAGCCACCTAAAGCTCACAAAGTTAAACAGGGAGTAAGTCAGTTGCAGAGATTGTCGGGCACTCTTTGCCAGGGTGATGCTTTGGAGGAGGGGTCACTGTTCCTTCTGCAGGATCCTTGCAGAACTCTATGCTCAGCTGGTAGCAGCGAGAGAGACATATCTCTCCTATGACACTGGCTCAGCTGGAGACCACAATGCACACACACACACACACACACACACACACTCCCCCAGAGGTCCATTGGTCCAGAGATGGAAAGTGGTGGAGAGAGGGAAGGGTGGCAGGGGCAGCAACAAGGTGGTCAACCAACCGCACACCATCCCAATGGTAATTGCTTTGCACCCCTAGAGGAGACTCCAGTACCATACTCCACCATGGAAGGACTCTGGGTCAGTGGGGTAAATGGGAGTGATGACCTGGTGGCACCCAGAGGTGACAATAAGAAGGAGACAGCTTAGACAGTCTTAGTGGTTGGGAATTCTATCATCAGGGGACTTCAGATGGTGGTGGGTTGGGGGGAGTGGGGGATGGTCAGGTGCCTTCCTGATCCATTAGCCATCCAGGACATAGACAGAATAGGGAGGACAGTGGAGAGGGAGCTGGGGGTGCTGGTACATTTGGGTAACAATGATCTGGCAAACCAGTCTTTTAACAAGTAAAAAGGAACTTTCAGAAGGTGGGGGCCAGACTGCAGGCACACTTAGCCTTCTTGGCTTTTCTGAGGTCTCCCTGTGTGGCGTGGGGGGGAGGGAAAGATAGTGTAAGGAGGGAAGAGATAGAGGGATTAAATGGGTGATTAAAGGAATGGTGTCAGGAGAAAGAGTACCACTTTGTGGTGGACTTGGTAGATTTCTGGGACAGGAGGCTCTTCAGAGGTGACGGCCTTCACCTGACAAGAGAGGGGACCACCGCACTGGGGCAGATGTTCGAGGTCTACATTAGATTGTTAAACTGACTGTGGTGGACACTGAGGTTAGGGGAACCATGGTAAAGTGAGTAAGTGAGGGGAATCTAGCTAGTACTCCCCCTATACTAGGGATGGGTACAGTAGTAGTAAGGTGGGTAAAAATAAGGCTGAAGTTTACAAAAGAGTAGTGGAAGAGGCAAAGGGGGAAGGGAAGGCTCTCAGGGTCTGCAAGCAGCAGGAAAAATGAGTAGATATGGAGGATGGGAAGGAACACAGGTGTAGTATCACAAAACAGCAAAAGAGGATCTGGAGCAAGCTGGAAGGGGATCTGCCTTAATGCCAAGAACCTAAGTAACAAAATCAGTGTGCTCCAGGCATTGGTGGCAGGCACAGTGGTGGACCTTGCAGCCATCAGAGAAACTTGGTTCAGAAAGAATAATGACTAGCACATATCAGTCCCAGGTTACACAATGTTTAGACAGGATAAGTGAAAGGCAAATGGAAGGGGGTAGCCCTATATATATCATGGAGAGCATAGAGGGCATGGAGGATGGAGGGGAAGCAAAGGGGAAACGGTGACTGTTGGTTCAGCTCACAGCACCCTCATGCAAGAAAATACTGGTAGGGGTGATCTACACCAGCAGGACAAGGGAAAGAGAGAGGGAGCTTCGGGAAGAGCCAGCAAGGGGACTGAAGAAGGCAAAGTGGTGGTGGTGGAGGGTGATCTGAACCTGCTGGATATCAACTGGAGCATTCCAACAGCCAGGTGCACCAAAAGTCAGGCATTGTTGGATACATTGTAGGACTGTCTGCTGGTGCAGCTGATTAAGGAACCCACTAGACAGGCAGTCATTCTCATTTTGGTGCTCACAAACTCAGAGATGGTGAGTGAAGTGAGGGTAGGGGAACCACTGGGGTCCAGTGACCATAACTCCATTTGGTTCAGGCTGGCCCTCAGGACCAGAAGGCCCCTGTAAAAAACTGCAGTCCTAGACTTCAGAAGAGCAAACTTTAACTGGATGAGAAAGCTGGTCCAAAACAAATTGACCAGAGTGGACAGCATCGAAAGTGTACAGGAAAGATGGGGGTAATCAACGGGACCATTTGTGAGGCAACAAAACCATGCATGAGAATTGTTGCAAATTGAAACAGATACAAGAGACCACTTTGGTTCTCAGAAAGGGTCAGAGAAGCAGTGAGGCAAAGAAAAAGGCCTTCACCAAGTACAAGGAAAAGTAAAGGTGTTGGGGGGGGGGGGGAGTACCAAATTAAAACTAGGGAAGCAAAAGGACAGTTAGGGAGGCAAAGGTAGACATGGAGCTTCAAATTGCAGAGGGTGTCAAGGGTGGGGAAAAACAATTATTCAGATATATTAAAGAAAAAAGGAAGCAAGGAGTGGGTATTGCATTCCCTTCCTGCTACCTACAGGTCGACTGACTCGGCTACAGTCTTTAAACACAACTAAACTTTGGACTACCTAATATATAACCCCTCATTTTCTCACATCAATGAAGAATCACATGCACTGCAGACACCGTGTGAAGCTTGAGCTCCACCAGCATTAACCTGATAAATTCACCATCAGGACATTTGGCTGCAGTGTTTGCATTTGGAGTAACAACTAGGACATGTGCAAAGATCTAAAAAGAATAAAAACTCAAAACAGCCCCATTGAGAGATTTTGCCAGGTCCACAGAACTCACTCTAAGTCAGACAGTGCAGCCTCCTCTCCCCCGCAGGGCTCTCCTGCTGGGTCATCCACCCAACGACCACCAAGCTGCACTCCCCTTGGGGCTGGTTTCAATCCAAGACAGCCCTGTTCAGGAGGGAGGCAAAGGTGTACATTCTGCATATTAGGCCAGAAAATCCATACAGCGGCGTATCTGATCAGCAGCTGGTCCTGATGCAGAGGGAACCCCTGTGCATAATCCACTACTTCCATGCCTGCCTGAGCCACCTCACTGTCATTCTGCTTCCCTTCAGTGTTTCTTGGCCTGCTTCAGAGCTGCTTTCAGTGGCGGCATGCACCTTGTGGCTCACAGAAAATTTCTGAGCAGTTAGGCAAATGTGTGCCTTCTAAATTTTTCCACTGCAGTCGGGCTTCCAGATCCTGCTGTTTTTTATCCGATCACTGCAGCATGCAGAGGTGAGATGAAGGAGCAGGCATCATGTCGGTCTTTAGGTCACCAGCCAGTAGCAACATTTTCTGATGGTATTAATCTCCTGCTTCTGAGAGTCAGAAGCAGGAGATTAATACCATCAAGCAGGACAGGCTACCACGCTGGTGACTGAAAAGACTGACACGATGCCTTGCTCTTACACCTCACTGCCACATGCTGCAGTGATCGGATCAAAACCGGGATGGAAGGCCGACTGCAGCTGAAAAATTTAGAAAGCACGATATTAACAGCAGGTGAGTTTCTACCCCTCCCATGCTTAGACAGCCACAGCACACTCACACCACCCGCTCCAGGCTTGCCAACTCTCCAATTCGACCAGGCCTACACGGAGAATCCTCCCAGCACACCCAAGTCTCTGTCCACACCCAGACTGCTTTTGACACTCTCTATAAAGTTGACAGTTTGAGCACCTCAGCTGCTAAACTGCACTTTATTTACATTGCCCTCATTTCTCTTCTTTTGGTATGCAAGTCAGGAAGCCGCATTCATTGAGTGGTCAGGCATGCTGCTGGGGGGGGGGGAGGTCGGGGAGCTGAGTCCACTGCATACCACTGGCTGCTAGAGACTTTTACGCAGTATAATTTTTCCCACATAGTCATTTAAAATTACGAGCCTTGACTTACTAGAATTGGCAAAAGTTGAGGCACGACCGTGATGCTGTGTCTTATTGTCAAACCGCCACAAAATCCTCGGTGTGACGAGACAGTTTCCCCTGAGGCATCCAGCTGACGTGAAATCTAGCTGTTAGCCAACTGGAGAGCTCAGAAGGAGTTTCTTTGTTGCAAAACTGACTATTCAAAGAAAAAAAAAACGGGAATGTGTTTCTCTTGCAATTTACTTAAAGGGCCATTAATCACATAATGGCTAGATTGCACTAGCCAAGCCAGGAAAGTCAGGAGATGACTGCACTGCCCTGAGGCAGTTTGCACTATGCCCCAGGCCAGTAAAATAATGTTAAGATCGACCCCTGAAATAGGAGGCCTGAGGCCTGAAACAAGTAAAAACCTCTCCAAACCCCGTGAAGCTTTAAATATTCCAACAGGCATTTCCTTTTGCACTGGTAGAAACTACCTTGTAAATGTGAGGCATATAGCATTTTAAATCCATACTTCAGGAACTTTAAACCATTTTTACATCATTTCTGTGGTTCATACCTTTTGAGGCCTGTAGCACTCAGCACTTGATTTTATACCTAAGGCCCCTTATTTCTTATGCACAGTATTTATTATATTTATTTCATGTACTTTGCACCTTTTCTGAAAAAAATAAAATAAGGGGCAGAGGAGAACAGAAGAAATAGAGAACTAAAGAAGATAGAATTGTAGGTGGCTAGTCTGCAATGAGAGCGGAAGATAGGGAATAGCTGCAGTAAAGAGGGAAAGGGGGGGGGTTGGTGCTTTTCTTAATCCAGCAGGATTCCTAGGGGCAGGAATAGCACCCTGCGATAATCCCAGCATAACACCCACCCTAATGAGCATGATTCCTATTATACAATGGCTCGTTTACATTTACATTAGAAAAATAGTTTAAAAAAAACACTGTTTTAATTGTATTTTAGTTTTTTCTTTATTGTGGAAGGATGCTAATTTGAAAAGCAGTGCCTTATACTGTTTGTACAGCAGGTGGAGCCGTTATTCTGTGTGTCTATCTGTTGTAGGTGTCTAATAGCTGTCCTCCTCCTCCCGTCGTTCGTCTTGGTGTTGTCACATTGGGTTCCTCTTTTTAGTTTACTGTTATTCGCCTGCTATTGCTCTGTATATTTCAACAAAAAAAAAAAAAGACATGGAGAAGGAAGACAAGCTGAACGACGAGCGTTAGTACAAGGTGCACATGCTGACTGCTTAAAGGTGCCGTAGCTCACTCGCTTGTTCAGCTCCTACTTCATTGGGATCGCATGCTGTTTTACTGTTTGTTTATTTATTTATTAAAAATAAAATTAGGAGCAGAGTTAAAGTCCATCACTGTGGAAACCAGTAACAGAGGAAGCAGGAAGTGAAGCAGACGACGGTGTTGGTGAGGCGGGCACCAGGGAAGGATCGGGAGGCTGCTGTGAAGCCAATACCGAAGACGGCTTCCATTTCAGTTTTCTTTTTCTTTTTTTTAAGTAATAGAAAGAAAAAAAAAGTTTGTTTGGGGGAACGTGTGAGAGCTGTGCCTTAAGTACTGTGAAGCCAATCAGAAATGAGGTTTTCACTTTCAGTGGGAGTGAGAAGCAAGGGACGGCTGTGGATGGATTTTTTAAAAAACTTTTCATGCGGTCATGGCTGTACTGGGACTAGAGTTGGGATGTTGTGCTGGGATAACATCCCAGGTCCAGTCCCAGTCTGACCAATCAGGGACCAGGATTATCTCTTGCTACTGTATAATGTGTCTTTTAGCAGCCTCCATAGTTAGCGCTTTTCTCATAGCGCTTTCCCGATCGCAGCAAGGAGCAAGTGGTTGCCAGTACTGTTTAACACAGGACTGGTCGCTCTCTCATATTTAATTAAACATGCTCCCGGTACCGTCTTGATGTTCAAATCTTGGCATGTTAAGAACAACAGCCAGTGGAGGAGCAGGCTCGGCTCTCATTTGAAAGTCCCCTTTTGGGACTCACATGGCACACTTGCAGCACTGTGCTTGTGAACTAGAGTGAGCAGCACAAGTTAGAGTTTAATTTTAAAATGTTTCCACAGAGTTATGATTGTGATAATTCTGTTATGCAAGCCAGTATGTTGTTGGGGACGCTCAAAACAGGAAAAAAAAATGGCTGCTGCCTGCCACTTCTACATTTACAGTTCTTAGGGCAGCACAATGATCTGTGTTGTGCTGAGTCCAAAGTGGCTGTAGAGGTATCAGTTGGCACGTTATCGTCTCATAGAAAACATAGACAATGCTGGCAGAAACAGACCATTGGTCCATCCAGTCTGCCCGTGGTTCCATATGTAACCCTGGAATGTTACTGTTACCCAGGGTTCTAGCCCTCCCTTTCCTCCCTCTTATCTCTGCCCTGCTATTATCACCCTGAGTATCCACAATAGCCTTCACGTGGTCCCAACTGTGCTTGAAACCATTTATGGTTTGGGCTCGTACCACCTCGTCTGGCAGACAGTTCCAAGGTGCTACCACTCTCTCAGTAAAGTAATACTTTCTCAGATCCCTCTTAAACCTTCCCCCTTTCCGTTTCCACTCATGCCCCCATGACCTTGAATTTGTGTTTATGCTAAATCACTTTTTGCAGTTCACCTTAATTATTCCTTTCAGGAATTTGAAGGTCTCTATCATATCACCCCTCTCTCGTATGGTCTCAAGTGAGTACTGGTTTAGCTCCTTTAGCCACTTTTCATAAGATCTGCTGTGCTGGCCTGGTATCATCCTGGTAACCTTTCATCGCACCGCCTCTAGCCTGTCATTATCCTTCCAGAGGTGAGGACTCCTGAACTGGAGACAGTACTCCAGGTGCGGCCTTACCATTAACCATTAAAGAGTTAATATTACCTCCTTCCTTCTAATGTCTGTAACCCTCCTGATGCATCCCCACATCCTATTTGCCTTACTAATGGCCTTACAGCATTGGCATGATTGTTTGAGGGTGTAAAAAATGATGACTCCTAGGTCCCTTCCTCAGTTGTACAGCTCAGCAGCTTACCCCTTCCAGTCCTTTGTCCAGGGGTTCTTGCTCCGAAGGTGCATTACTTTGCACCTTATGGCATTGAATTTCAACTGCCACACCTTAGACCACCTCTCCAATCTGTGCAGGTCACACTGCATCTCCTTAATTCCATCATTGCTGTCCATCTTCCCACAGAGCTTAGTGTCATCTGCGAAGAGACACAACCTGCCCTTGATTCCTTCTCCAATATCACTAATGTAAATATTAAAGAGGACTGGGCCCAGGACAGATCCCTGTGGCAAGCCCCACTAGTGACCTCCCTCTCTTCTGATTTGATCCCATTTAGCATGACACTTGTTGCCTCTCCCTCAGCCAATTTCCCACCCATGTTACTATATCCCTTGCCCTCCCCCAGATCCTCCATCTTCTTCAGCAGTTGTCTGTGAGGCACCAAGTCAAAGGCTTTGCTGAAATCAAAATAGAGTAGAGCAGGGGTTCTCAAATGGTGAGGCCAGCCTCCCCGGGGAAGCCCCAACCTGTTCCAGGGGAGGCTCAAGCAAGTCTGAAAAAGTACTGTATTTAAATTTTGAGTTTTACATATTTTGTGTAAAGAGAAGAAGCAAACTGAAAGAGGATAATAGTTGGTGAATTTTATGTATTTATTTACTAATAGGTGACAAGGGAAGGTGAATGAGCCAAGGCTTATTTCAGGTGTACCTGGGGAAGGGTAAGGAGTGAATACATTTCAAAAGGTAACTGCAAAACAATCAAGAAATATACAATGAGAAATAGCGCAAATAAATATGAACAATAAATAATGAGTGGTGATAACTGATCAATTTGTAGACTGATGGCAGAACAGCCCAAATACAACGGTTGAGCATAGAAGAACTAAGAGCAATAGCAGAAAGGAGCAAAGCAATCCTTGAGAAGTTGCTTAGGAGCAGGGAAGGAGGAGAGGCAAAGTATGTAGGAAGGTTATTTCATATAGAGAGCAAACAGAGAAATTAGTTTGACCCATGAAGGTACTGCAACAAGGGGTAACAATGGTTCAAGAATGAAAATAGTGGCACAAGTAGGCTGGCCTGTGTGTGTGTGTGTGTGGGGGTTACAATAAGCTGAATAATATTATTTGTTAATTTTATTTATTTGTTATATAGATAACACCTTTGAGCACAGGACCTCTTTTTCAAAGGTTCTACATTAGTATAAGACAAAGAACTGAATGTGACTTGTGAGCCAAGTACTCAAAGGGGTTTCAATGTATTAATGGTGTACTGCACAAAGTACAGTATGTTATTTTTCTTTGGGGAGGCCCAAGATTATTTCAGTTTTGGGGGGAGGCTCAAAAATGTTTTCCATGGATTTGGGCAGACTCACTGTGACAAAGTCTAAGAACTATTGGAGTGGAGCAACTGTGTGGCCCCCATCCAGAGCCTTTGTCAACCAGTTGAAGAAAACTAATACGATCGTTTAACAGCCCCCCCCCCCCAACCACAAACCATGCTACTTACTAACCTGGAGGCCACTGCTCTTCAGGTGGTCCATAAATTCCTCCCGACTAGTCTCATAAGGACAAGGACCAGTGTACCTTTCAGCCAATCAGGATCCAGGATACTCCTTACCCATTTTTATAAGCAATGATATACCACACCCTGTCACGTATTATTCCTTAATTATACAACAGCTATAAGAAATCCAGCAACCTCACTGGTTAAGAACCATTTGGGGGGGTGGCATCCTTACCCATACCCACAGGTATATAAAAAAAAAAGTCTCAGCCAACAGGTTTCGGAATCACAGATGCATCCCTCCTGCGGCTAGGTGAGAACTTCTCCAAAAGATGATCCTCCCCATTTTTGACTACTGCGATGTAGTCTATAGTGCTGCTCCAAAGTCCTCCCTGACCAGACTGGACACCCTATTCAACTCTTTCTGCCGCTTTGCCCTCGATGTTCCCTCACGCACACACCACTGCGTTCCATATCAAGCCCTTTCCTTACCCTCTCTGGCAAACAGGTGCCTTTCCCACTGTGCTAAATTCACCTCCAAGCACTGGTTAGGTGAACTCCCTTCCTACAGCACCTCTCATCCCACTTCCTAAGAGCTGACCACTGTATACTGGTTGCCCCCTACCGGTCCACCCTTATCGGCCAAATGAGCTTCTCCTATCGTCTACCAAAACTACGGAATTCTTTCCCACCTCAAATTCATCACTTCTCCTCCTCCTCCTCCTACTCCATCAATTCTGCACTTCACAACTACCTCTCATCCAACTGTTCCTGCTACTGCCTCTGCACTGGCTAAGCTGGACACCCTCTACCACACAGCTATCAGGTTCATTACTGGCCTTCCACTTTCCACACACCACTGCTCCCTGTACTCATTGTTAGGCTGGACTTCCCTTCACTATAGAAGGAATAGAGACGCCGCCCTATGGGCCTTCAAAGCGGTAACCAACAAGCTCCCCTCATATGTCTCAGATTGTATTCCCTGGAGTGTGTTAGGCACCTACCCTCTAAGGAGCTATTCCCTAATTGCCCTCCAAGTTCCAAGGGTCAACACTCATTTCGGCAAAGCTGCTCTAAGCTTCTCTTTACCCACATTGTGGAACGGTTTACAAAGGAACTTGAAGCTGAGCTACCCTGTTAGCTTGAATATCTTCAAGGCGCTCTACAATCGCTACATGAAAGCACCTTGCAAATGTTTTCCTCACCATTAGCCCACTAATTCCGCAACTCCCCCTTTCCATCCTGACGCTTGTCATGTTTCTACCCCTGGCTCTCACTCTTTCCCTATTAACTCTTCCTGCTGCACCCACCCATCCCTGTCCGCTCCAGCCTGGCTAAAGTCCCACCCCATCCATAGTAGTGTCCCAATTATCTTCCCCTCCTCCGTTATTATCATAATAAACAAGTACACGACAGCCATCGTCACTTTCTGTGGTTTCAGCTCAATTCTTCCCCCAGTCGTCGGTAATATATCCCTCCTCTTCTTTAACTCTCTAACCTGCCACCCCATACACGGCCTCTTTCCCCTATATGTGTAGCTGCTGGCTGCTTCACTCAAAAGATCTCTGCTTATAACCCCTGTATGCCTATGGTTGATTGTACATCTGCTGACTTCTTCAGTTGTAAAATAATGCTGTTTTTTTTTATTATTTATTTCAACCTTGTACTGTACTGTATATACTTTTTCTTCCTTGTATATTATTGCTTTTTGTATACCTGCTTCTGTACTGCACTTTGATGTATTCATGACCAGGTCCACCTTGCAAATGAGCCTTGCTCAATGGTGCCCACCTGGATAAATAGAGATTCTGATTGATTGATTGACATCCTACCATAAATTCCCTTCCATCTCCCATCCTCTACAACTCCTAAATTTCCTTTCCCTTCCTCTAGACCTCCTCTCAGTTCTTCCCCCAACCTCTGCTCCTACCTGTCCTTGCTAATCTCACTCCTGCCCACTCCCCCTACCCTCAATGAACCCCACCAGTTCTGCACTTCAAAACTACTTCTCACTACGTCGCTCCCAACTGTTCCTGCTACAACACACCCAAAAGCCACTCCTTTTCCCTTCCCCCAGAACTCCCTAGAACCTCCTCCTCCTCCTCCCCTTCCTACTCTTATCTTTCCCTCTAAACCTCCCTTCTTCCCACTCCCCCTACCCTTAATGAGCCCTGAGCCCTTCCTCTAACCCCTACCCCTCTCATCACATCCTAGTCCTCTCAGTGCCCTTGCAGGGTTCACAGCATCCTGAAGGGGTACCCCAGGTACTAGGTTTCTCCCCTCCCCTTCCCTATTCCTCCCTTCCCCCTATTCCTCTCTATGCACTCATTCCATCTTTCCCTCCCCCATTCCCTTCCCCGCCTTTGTCCGTGTCTCTGCTACCTTTCCCTACCTCCACTTGTTCTTATGCTCTTACTCTTAAATTAAACTTATACTGCACAATCCCCCCTCCAATTCGTTGCTAATCCGTACTCTAGCAATGCACCTAAATGTACAGTAACAATCACTGAAATGAGCATTTGTATGTAATATCAATGTAGCAATCTCTGTACAGTCACATTTCTTGCAAATGTTTGCAATGTGGGCCTCTGTAACTTTAATGTTTGTACTTAGTGAGAGTACGCAAATTCCTGCTCTATCCCACCTCCTTAATGTAACAAAGCACTGTGCTGCTCATATGTTTGTATTTTAATGTAGAAATTTCTGTACATTCACATGTCCTTGCAAAATGTCATAGGGTTGACTTATGTAACTTGCATTGTTGTAGTTAGTGAGTGTATGCATGTATGTATTATTTCACTCTCCATTGCCCCTCCAGGCTGCACCTGGAGATGAGCAACTTGTTGTTCAGTGTGCCTTCCTGGTGAAACATTTCAATAAATAACTAAAAAAGGTTTTTGCGCAGACATAAAATCATTCTGCCCTTCTGCCCATACTTTGTCCACAAATAATATAACTGCCATAGACCTATTTTGTTGCTCCCTGTGCTGCGAGCTATCACAGTGCCACTGTCTGATTCACACCTGCTTACAAACTCACAACCTGCATTAATAATACACAACCTGCCCTACCTGCTCTTGCCAAGAACTCACAACAACCACCACTCTGGCAACATTCATAGCCCCTCCTCTCAGCTCACACCATAGCTTACAATACTGCTGCTTCCCTGACTACCGACGCTCATGGTGCTATTATTGTATTATTAGTACTACTGCCCGAGGGGTTTTCTTTGTATACATGAAAATTAAAAAAAAAAGGGTTAAAATATGCTTCAATTAATTTTTAGAGTGCAGGTGTACATTCAGAAAACTAGCGGCCTTACTTTGTTACATGGTCAGAATGTGACAATGTTGTAGTAGATGCCACAGGAGAGGAGAGGAGGGCAAGAAGCAGTGCGGTAATACCAGGGAGTGGGGATGGCTCTGAGTTTGGATGGGAGTTGGCCAGTTTGCTCTTGCTGTGTGAAGGGACCCCATAGCCTAAGAATTCAACAGCTGCAGGTAAGGTGTGTTGGAAACCTGGGACTGGGAGAGATGTGCAGCACTGGTTGAACTGGCCAAACTGGGGTCTTTTATAAAACACTGTGGTAAGAAAGGGATGCCAGGGCAGTAATAGCATGTGTGTGTGTGGGCAAAGGACAGTGGAATACTTGGAAAGGCAAGCAAAAACGCTGTTGGCTGTTTTTTTTGTGCGTGTTAAACTGTGCAGTACACGCAGGAATGCCCCCACGGCTGTTAGCTAATCAAATCTGAGTATTAGTTTTAGCCATTGGATAACTAAGCAATAAGGCACGACAGGGTGTGTGTTGTCCCACCCCAGGAGTGACGTTATTACACAATAACACACATCCCTGGACTGCCTTATTGCTATTATACAATGGCTCGTTCGTTTATTGAAAAAAAAAGAAAGAAAATACTTTTTTGTCCATTTTTTCTTTGATTTTAGTGAGTGTAGGTGTATATTTGAAAAAAAAGTCCAATATTACTTCCACCACGGGGTGGAGCTGTTGCCAGAATAATGTTGCCTGCTGAAGCTCAAAGCTTTTTTCTTGTGCTGCTGTGTTTTATCAGTCTCCCCTCTAACCTTCTCTGTTGTTGGGTGTACATTATAAAGGATGGTGCTTGAAGGAGGAATTTCTAACATGTTTTTTTCCGTGTTTTAAACTGTGTGTGTTTATATTTCTGGCTGTGAAGCTGTTCGGGAACTGTACAGCTTACGAGTTTACAATGTACAGCTACGCTAGCATTGGCGGCAACCGGAGGAAACGAAAAGAACGTTTCTTTTAAAATTGGTATTATTTAGTTAATTATTATATTTGTTACACTTTAAAATGAAGATCAGGCAATGGGCAGCCGACCGCAACAGTCCGTGAAGTGTGGGACACCCGGTAATGACGGAGCCGCAGACAGTAGCATTTTGAGGTACAATTTTATTTATGCAGTTGCAGGCTTCATTATTAGTAGAACAGCAGCAGAACACAAGAAAAAAAATGTAGGTATGAGGTGGGTGGGAGGTTTTATGTTGTAAGCCTACATCATGGGTGCAGGGGGCTGCAGTTTTTTTTATAGCAACGGCAGAGAGCGGCAGTAAATTCTGCAGGACAGGCATTGTTTTATGGTGTGTCATGCGGTCATGTGTGTGCCTGGACTTAATACAGTGATGTTATTGTGTAATATCATCACTGTGCCAGGCACACACTGACCAATCAGAATAGATGAATTTTCCTTGCCATTGTATAATGCTGAATAGTGCAGTCAGCATAGTTTTTTTTTCAACTGGTTTTAGCAAAACATACCCTGTGACCACAAAATGAATAATCTGAAACCAGCTGCGTCAGTCATTCCATCCAGTCTATCTTCACAGAAAGGTGCCGCGCCATGTGCTTCAACGTCCATTAAAAAATAAGTCCACACAGCAACCAGGTTTAGTATTTTTTATAGCTACACTTTCGCTTATACAAACCTGATTTGGGTACTCCCCCATGGAAAACAAAGTGCTGCTGCAGGCAGCATACTCACTGAATGACAGCTCCCCATATGCTACAAAGCATGTAAACAGGCACATTTTATTTAATATAAAGCCTCATCTCAGGGGCGCGAAGTGCTATGCATACAATTCTGTTTAAACAATTAGAATATTTTAAACAATTATAAAATCAGAAAGCAATCACAGTGGAATCTCTCCCAAGCCTGACATACTAAAATGAGCCAGCAAACCTGAGGGAGACAAGAGCTTTTTTGAAACCTCCACAGAGAAGATCTGATATAATTGATTCGGTAAGCATTCCACATGTATTGGGTGGCTACAGAAAAGGCCCTTTTCCACCCCGATTATTTCAAATGGGTACATGGAACCACCAGCAGATTCTTCCCTGTGGAGCGGGCAGCCTTACCAGAGCATATTGGTGCAGAAGGTCTTATATGTAGTTGGTATGCAGTCTGTGCAGGGCCTTGAATTCAACAAGCAAATCGTGAAGGTGATGTGTCACCTAACCAGTAACCATTGCAGTTCACGAAGCACCAGTGTGACATGATTGAAAATGTTTGTAGCCATCAACCGGGCTGCTGCATTCTGCACCACCTGGAGAGGATGCACCAAACCTCCAGAAAGCCCAAGATAAAGAGCACTGCAGCAGTCCAGATGGGATGTGTACAGTCACCAGGTCATCATATCAAAAAAAAGGGATTCACCACCCCTTAAGGAATTCACTTTTTCCTCACAGGTACATAAGTCCAGATCAAGAATTGATTACTTTTTAGTGAGTAATTCTCTCCTTTCGACTCTATCAGAATGTGTGATAGACTCTTAGGCCATTTTGGACCACTCCTTAGGTCTCGGCCCCTAATCTTCCCAAACAATCTATTTGGAAGCTAAATAACCAGCTACTTAAATCCAATCAGATTGCAGAGGCTATTAAACAAAGGATAGATTTATATTTTCATGACAATTCTAACTCTACAGAAAGAGGAGATATAGAATGGGGAGCCCTCAAATGCTTTTTAAGAGGGGAATTTTTTTAAATCGCAGCTGCTAAAAGAGAGACAGGGAAGAGAACGCCTTGCATCTCCTAGAACCAATCAGGAACATAGAAACAACTCTTTCACCTACTATCCCAGAGGAAATTAGAGAAAGGTTAACATATCTCATAAACCAGTATAATGATATCCTTAGGGACAAAGCAAAATATGCCATTCTAAAAACAAAAGCGACATATTTAGATCAAGGGGAGAAATCAGGTCGCCTGCTGGCTATGAGACTCAGGGCAGTACAGTCATCCAAAATTATCAAGTGTATTAGATCTCAGAGAGATAACTCAGTCAAAATACTCCCTGGAGACATAGTGCTGAAGTTCGAAAATTATTATAGAGAATTATATAGTCCTATGGACTCTCAGCCCAAGGTAGAAACTGTCACACAACACTTATCTTCCATTCAGATGCCTGTAATTCCAGATTACCTTAAAGAAGGGCCGATCTCTCCCATTTCAGAGACCAAAATATTGGAGGCCATACAATCTCTGTCTCTAGACAAAGCCCCGGGCCCAGATGGGTTCTCTTTAAACTTTTTTAAATATTTCACCAAGCATCTGGTCCCCGGATTGAAGACGCTATTCTATAGCTTACTTGAGTCCAACAGGATTGACAATCACTTACTAGAAACCCTTATTGTAGTCATCCCTAAACCAGGGAAAGAATTAGACAGGGTCAGTAACTATCGCCCTATCTCCCTAATTAATTGCGATGTTAAAATCCTAGCTAAAATTTTAGCAAATCGATTAAGCAGAGTTATGCCTTATATCATTCACTCAGATCAGGTAGGATTCATGAGAGGGAGAACATCATCGGATCACCTTCGTAAACTATTCCATGTCTTCTCCGTGTTCAGAGACTCAGACTTTGCATATGGCCTGTTGTCTCTGGATGCGGAGAAGGCATTCGACAGGGTAAATTAGCAATTCCTGTTTGCGGTCGTGCATAGATTGGAGTTTCCTCCTACTTATATTAAGTGGGTCTCGTCACTATACAGACATTCAACAACCCATATTTACTGCAATGGGCTTTTTTCCTCCACTTTACCATTGTATTCAGGCACAAGGCAGGGGTGCCCCCTGTCTCCTCTTCTTTTCAACTTATATCTGGAGCTGCTTCTCTGCAGGTTAAGGCTTAGTCCTAGGATACAAGGAGTGCAGATTGCCTCCCACGAGATGAAAGTATCCGCATATGCAGATGATATTCTTCTGCATCTCCGACACCCCTGGGAGACTTTCTCGGCAGTCTTGGAAATCATAGAAGAATACAGTCAAGTATCCAATTACAAAATAAATGTAGGGAAAACTATAGTCTTTCCACTAAACAGGAAATTGCAGAAAGCTGATATTTCTATTATGGGTCTCCAATGGAGTCAGCATACACTTGAATATCTAGGTATTATACTAGCGAGAAGTGAATCCAAGATGATTCAACTTAATTTGGACTCAGTCATCCATGAAATGAAGCAAGATCTAAACAGATGGCAGAAACTTCCCCCATCACTCTGGGGACACATAAATTTAATAAAACTGAATGTCCTCCCCAGGGTGTTCTATCCCATTAATATGCTAAATATGTGGCTGCCCCTAAAATGGTTCTCCAAGACTCACTCGATTATCTCTGACTTCATTTGGCAGGGGAAAGCCCCCCACAGGGCTTATCATAAGCTGGCTGCTCCCAAAACTAGGGGGGGTGTATGATTACCCCACTTCGGAATACATTACTGGGCCAGTAATGCTAGCAAATATCTAAAGTGGCTGCTGACACCAGAGGAAGAAATTACTCAATCTTACGTTCCTTCATGGGTGAAGCTGGAAATTGGGCTGATTAAAGAGATAGGCCTTGACCCAGCCGCGCTTTTATACTGCAGTCATAAATGCCTTCCCAAGAAAATGGCACTTACTCCAACAGCCTCCTCCCTGAAAATTCATGCCCAGTTATGCTCTTTTATCAAATACTCACCCTGTAAAGGTCAGAATCAAACTCTTTGTGGAAACCCGAACTTAAAAATTGGGGATAAAGCAATCATTGATACATGGGTCCCCTCATTAAGTAGGGTCCGAATCAGGGACTTGTTACAGGGAGGAGTGTGTGGTTCGGTGCAGTCAATTCTTGCATGACACAGAGTGGGCCCTAACCAAGTATTTAAGGTGTTTCAAATAAGGCACTTATTAACCCAAATGCAAGGGGGTTTAAAACCGGTCCAATCCCAGAGGGACTTTCTGTATCCCTATCTAAAACAGTTTGGGAACCCCACTCAATATCTAGATTATATTCACTACTATTTGACCAAGCATATGTAGATCAGACAGGGACTCCTAAATATTAGGAAGAACAAGTCCCAGAACAGGTATCTGAATGGTCCATTATCTGGCAAAATACTTACAGATATACTACCCAGGACCGGCTTAGGGTGATGCAATTTCCAATTTTGAATAATTTATTCTGGACGCCAGTCAAGCTTCATAAATTAGGTAGAATTCCCAACCCTACTTGTGATAGATGTCACCAAGGGGAAGGTATCCTCCGTCACATATTTTGGGACTGCCCATCATTAAGGCCCTATGGCACAAGATTAAAACCAAAGTGGATCCCATGCTCGGTATTCAGGAATACTTCATACCTGAAATTTGATTAATTGGAGACTACAACAGAATAGAGGTGAAGGTTAGAAGGTATTGTATGGCTGCCATTTCCTCCTCGCTCAAAAAGGTGGTATTAAGGCATTGGCTTGACGACCTTCCGTTAAGCTACCTCGAATGGCATCGGGAACTCTTATTCAATTTCAGCATGGAGAAAATGGGAGCCAGCATGAAAAACTGCCTTCCAAGGTATTCCAGAACTTGGGAGACCTTACACACATTGCATTTACTCCAATAATCAACAAGCTCTCCTGACTTTATAAGAATAGCTACTTGATACTAGGACTAACTTGGTATTCTAGTATAATTATACAAGCTAGATTTGCCTCTACAATGACTTCTACTGATGAACTTATGCAAGATGGAGGGGGGTGCGGGTGGAAGGGTGGAGGGAGGGGAGGAGTAAGTTGTGTGTGCCATTTTACTATGTGAATTCTGAGGTCATTGTATAATGTGCAACTTGCTCTGTAAATGTGAAATAATAAACAGACAACATTCGACACATGATTTTCAGGAGTCAGTCTGTCATCTTTTATAACTACCATCTATGATGCATCATCTTCCGTTACAGCAGACCTGATCTAAACACACATCCAGAGACACAGTAATTCTCACTTAGTCCCTGAATCATCAATGAGTCTCACTAATTCCCCTTGCATCTGCGACATTCCGACACAGAACAGAACATACTGCACACAGCACACTCAGTACTGGTCTTCCCTCAAACTTCCTCTAAACTTTGTTTGGTGACTGACGAGGTAACTATTTAACATTTTGTCACTACCGTTTCCTGAATGTGTCTGTTGTTTACTTGGAAATAAAACATACAGACCATTTGTTTTGATGTCTTTAAACACTGAATGCAGTCAGAATGAGCCATTAATGATTACCCATGTTGGTGGCAGGTTATTAAATACATTGGATTTATTGCATGCAAATGTAAACAGTATGTGACAATTCTATGGGCAAACCCAAATGTGTGAAATAATTTAAGTTTACCATACCATGGGGCAGACAAGAGTGGCACAGGGGTTTCTGGCAAATAAAAGGATAATATCAATTGAAATAAATAACTGGGGGTTATGAGAGTAAAATGAGGATTGTATGCATGTTACATGGTTTATTTTCCACTTGGAAATGCAGACTTACAGAGTTGATAACAGGAAATGTAAGACACTCAAAGTCTCACCTGTACTGCGTCTGTCACAGCAACTTATGTCAACTCCCCTCCAACCCGAGACAGCTAATTAACACAATGTGTGAGACTCACTTTTTTAGGTGGATTTAAAAAACCGGGAGAGACAGAGAAAGCCTGCATGCAAGTTCCATTCTGTCCCCCATGCTCAATATGTGAGAAAAGAACAGTTACGTAAGAACTTACCATAACAGTAGATCTTCAAAAGGATCTTGGTCATCATCGGGTCACATTATAGGAATTTCATCGTCGGTGAAAGGGAATCTACACAAAGAATTTTCAGCAGTACAGCTGCGGCCGCCCATGCCATCAACGGCCGTTGACGTCACCAACCCTATACAGGTGTGAGCAGCCCCACTCCCTCCTCAGTTCTGTCCCCCGAAGACAAAGGGAGTACAGCCCTAGCCTTGGGGGACCAAGGAGGGGGGGGAGAGAGAGAGAGAGAGGTGGCCATATCTATGTGAAAGGCTGAATACACCAGACAGCCAGTTCCTAGACAGGGGCCCCACAAAGGAGGATGGTTAGAGGGAAAGCAGACCTGATGACTGAGATCCCCTCGAAGAGCTACTGTTATAGTTCTTACATAACTGTTCTATCTTCGTAAGGGTTATCTCAGTCATCAGGTCACACCATAGGAACGAGTCCCAAGCAGTTACAGGTGCAAACAGTCTGAGAGGAGGGCGCACCTTAAACTTAAGACAGGAGGCCCTGCAGCACAGCCCTGCCATACCCTGCACAGGCTCTTGAGGCAATGTCCAGACTGTAGTACATGGTGAATGCATGGATGGTACTCCAGGTGGCAGATGCACAGATGTCAGTGGCTGAGACCCCTAGGAAACATGCCACAGAGGTAGCCATGCCAATAGTGGAATGAGCTTTGACAACACCAGGCAATTCTTTGCCATACCTGTTGTAGCAAAACACAATGCAATTTGCCAATCATTTGGATAAACATTGTTTAGAAACTGAAGCACCCTGTCTACCTGGGTGAAGGAAACAAACAACTGCTTCAACTTTCTACCATCCTTGGTGTGAAACAGGTAGTATTTCAAAGCTCAGCACACATCTAGCGTATGGAGCAGTGCTTCCCCTGGATTGGCATGCTCAGGAAAATAAACAGGAAAGTGGATAGACTGGTTGAGTGTGAACTCGGAGACCACCTTAGGGAGAAACTGGGATTTGTGTGAAAAGACATCCTGTCTTTGTGAAAAATCAAATAAGGCTCCTCACACCAGAGGGCCTGAAGCTCTGAAATTCTTTGAGCAGAAGTAATGGCAACTAAACATAATGCTTTCCAAGAGTGAAGGCGCAGATCGCAAGTTGCGATTGGCTCAAAAGAAGACAGGGTCAACTTCTCCAAAATAAAATTCAAATCCCAAGCTAGGACAGGAGAATGGATTGGGAGTTTCAGATGCAGTATGCCCCTGAGAAAGGTATGGCAGACATCCAGCTGAGTAATCATGCGTTCACCCACAGGCTCATGAAAAGTAGAAATAGCCGAAAGGTGCACCTTGAGGGAGGAGTACTGGAGACCTGAGCCAGAGAGATCAGGTAGTCCAGGACATGGTTCATCAGGAAGGTGAAAGGGTCTAAACTATGTTTGGCAGCCCAGATGGTAAACCACTTCCACTTCATGGCATACGTGACTCAAGTGGGAGGCTTCTGGGTGGCCACAAGGACGTCTGCCACTCTGTTCGAGACCCTGAACCTGGTGATAGCTGTGTCCTCAGGAGCCAAGCATGCAGATGGAGGGACCTGATGTTGGGGTGGACCAGGGTCCCGTTAGCCTGGATAAGCAGGTTCGTGCAAAGGGGAGAGGGACTGGAGGCTCCTCTGCCAGCTGCTGAAGCATGGGGAATCACATCTGCCGAGGCCAGAATGGAGCTACCAGAATCATGCTGGCCCCATCCATTTGCAGTTTGATGAGCACCCTCTGAATCAGAGAAAATGGAGAGAAGGCATAATGGAACCTCCCGCTCCAGGAGAGGGACAATACATCTCATCAGAAAACTCCAGGCCCTGGATCTAGCAAGCAGAAATTCGGCAGTTTTGCGTTGAGTGGGAATGCAAAAGCTCCCATTCGTGGATGATGGACTGAGTCCGGCTGAAGCTGTCCACCAGAGTGTTTAACACGCCTGGCACATGGACCACTGAGAGTGTTAGGCCATAATCCAATGCCCAATACCACACTGTCATGGCCTCCCTTGCACAGGGGGTATGAATGAGTCCCCCCTCCCCCGGCTTATTGATGTAGTATACTACACTCAAATAGTCTGACTGCACCAGCAGCTGATCTGGAGCAAGGTGTTCCTGAAAAGCCATCATGGCGTAGAGCACCACTCTCATCGTCAGCACATTGATATGCAGGGAGGTTTCCAACTGGGACCAAGAGCCCTGGGTCTGAAAGGTACCCAGATGTGCTCCCCAGCCCAGATTTGAGGCATTCATGGTAAGGATCTGCTGCGGGGAGGAGATCTGGAATGGGACGCCTTGAAGCAGATTTAAGGGGTCCATACACTACTGCAGTACCTTGCGGACTGAAGAAGAGATCAGAACGGGATGGTCCAACTCATCCATGCCCTGGTCCTGCTGCACTCAAAGGGTCCACTGGAGAACATGCATATGAAGTCTGGCTAGTGGAACAGTGGATATGGCAGCTGCCATCAGGCCCAACAGTCTCCGGTACACCCTGGCAGGAATGTGGAGGCTCTGAGCGATTACCTGAGCTTGGGCAATAAGGCACTCTGCCCTGTTTTGGGGCAGGAAGGCCTTCCCTTGGGCCGAATCCAGAACTGCTCCTATGTACTGTAGCTTTTGGGATGGTAAAAGAACTGACTTGGGCAGATTGACGGTAATGTCCAGGAAGTGTAAAAGCTGGAGAGTTCACTCCAGAGTCACCAAAAGCTGTTCCCTGAGTGGGGCCTTTAGGAGCCAATTGTCCAGATAAGGGAAAACATATAGTCCCTCCCTTCTGAGAGCTGCTGCTACCACTGTTAAGCATTTGGTAAAGACTCGCAGTGCAGAGGACAAGCCAAAGGGCAGCACTTTGAACTGATAATGCTCACCCTGAAACGCAAAATGGAGAAAACTTCCTGTAAGGAGAAAAGACCAAAATGTGCAAGTAAGCATCCTTCATGTCCAGGGAACAGAGCCAATTCTCTGTTTTGAGGAGTGGCATTAGGCCTGGTAAAGTTACCATCAGAACTTTTTGTCATGGACATACAGACTGAGGTCCTTTAGGTCTGGAATGGGCCTCAGATCGCCAGTCTTTCTGAGTAGCAGGAAAAACCTGGAATAGAACCCCTTGTTTCTCTGGTGCCAGGGAACTGACTCGATGGTCTTCTTGTGTAGAAGGGACTGCACCTCCTCCCGGAGAACAGACAGGGAGGTAACTTGAGGGTGGAGGAGGAGTTTCTGGAGGTTGCTCAATGAGCTCCAGGGTGTGCCCTGTCTCTATGATCTGCAGAATCCATGCATCTGAAGTTATGGCTCTCCACTGATTCAGATGGAGGGATAACTGGCCTCCGACCACCGCCTCCTGATCCGGGACCAGAAGGGGGGGTGGGTCTGGCAAAGAGCCAAATGGAGGCAGAGGCAGACATTTGGGCTGGTCCATCATTTCTGGGGCACTTGGCCACAGCTCCAGTGCTGGAGAGGGCGGGCATGGCAGCCGGGGCTCTGCATTTCCCTTGGGCCAGGAGGCCATACTGGGAACATTGGGTGCTTTGCAAAAGGGAGGGAACCCTCTACCTCTCAGTTGGGTAAGGTAGAGGGAGTGGACAGACTTGAGAGCCCTGCCCAAGGTTTGCAGATCATTAATAATATCCTGGACATCAGGGCCAAAGAACTTAGTGCCATTAAAGGGGGCACTGAGCAGTTTTTGCTGAACAATTTTGCTGCTTGTTGTTTTTGTGCAGCTTGTATAGTTTTCAAGATATTTAGGTTTGTCTGGCATGTGTGCAAATGCACTTGCAAACAGCAGATGCTTTTTTTCTCTCCCTCTGAGTGAACACTCCAGCAGACACGCCAAACAAATGTAAATATCTTGAAAATCATATAAGTTACACATGCAAAACCAGTGTCAATTCTTCTCAACAAAAAGACCTTTATAATGAGGGTAGCCACCAAGCTGCACTCTGCATAGTTTTAAAATATAACCATCTCTGCTGTTGTGAAGTGATTCTAAAGCAGTGCTTGTTTCCTCTATTTAATCTAAGGTCTCTGGTACATCACTGCCACATGAGACAGGATGCATTGTAGGTACAAGAAAAGCAATAAATCTTGCTGAGATGAGATCCACAAGGGGTCGTAAAACTACCATAAAGCTAGCAGGCTAATTTAGGAAAAACTCCTAATAGCAGACAGAGGGAAGGACACACTAGGACTTCACACACAAATCAAAACACTGCACAACATATGTTTTTACAAATTCTGGGTGTACTACTCCTTTAATGAACTGACACACTATTGATGTTTTCCCAAGCACAAACTCCACTGATGGACAGAAAGATTACTGTGCTCACAGTCGCTTTGTAAACTAGCATTCCTGGTTGCTTGTAACCCACTAGCCTAGCCGCCCGGAACTACAAAACCCATACAATCACTCGCTCTCCCAGCCCCCACAAAGTCTGCAGATGAGGAGGCCAGAGAGCAGATTTAAACAGCAGCCACTTTCCTTACTGCTGCCTCCCTAACAACGGATTGGATAAATGGGAAAGGTAGAGTCAATCGTTGTCCCAGCCCACCACAAACAAATAAGACCGGGGAGCACAGCAGAAGGAGTTGACGTATATGCACTGACCTCAGTGCAACAGCCAGTATAGGTTACAGGCAGCATGTTTTAAGTCTCAGTGGATGATGACTGATCATGGAGCTAAGTAAATTACTGGCAGTGTGTCTATTTTTGAAAGAATGAGCAAGTGACTGGCTGCAGACAGTCCCAATATTAGCAGGCCCGATTTCTGCTGCTCAGGTTCATGGGCATCAATAGGGGAGGATGAGTGTGCAATTACATTTTCACACATGAGGATAAATGAAATTCTAGGCATATTTATATCCTCACTGTGTATTGGCCATAACTTTAAGGAAGAAATGAATCCATCAGGCAGGAGAGGGTCTTAAGTCAGTGTCCACATTAGAAAACTGCCCGGGCTCATTTTTTTGCCATCAAAAAGTAAGCGGAGTTTCACTTTATAAGATAGCATTTTCTTTTGGAAGAAAGAGGCACCTAGACTGAGAAAGAAAATGGACAAATTACTAGTCGTCCTGTAAAAGCAGATCTTAGAGGGAACAGAGATAACCAAGAATATAAGGTTAAATTAAGGCATATCAAGCTGGAGAAATAAAAATATTTAAATGGTGAATTTTTTTGGACAATGTTTTCTTGACCTTCTGGTGATCTTTACAATAGTTAGTCACAGTTAATGAGCTGATAAGTATATTGCTGATTGATGTTGCTGATTTGCACCAATTTAAACACAAGCTGTACAATGTTTTGAAGGTACAGTGTCAATGTTTTAGATAATTTGTTTTGTTTTTAGATTTTGTCATTATGTTTGTTTTATGTATATTGTGTGTATTATTTTTATTATTTTTCTTTTATTTTCATGGTCTTGTATTGTCTAGTTGTCATAGAAGATGCAACCTTTCAGGAAATCCACAGGAATTTGTTGTAAATGGGGTTTCTTTTCCCAACAAATCAACCTGGATAAAAATAAAGTTTTTATCAATCAATCAAGTCAGTCAGTCCACATGCTGGAATAAACTCCTTTACTCCCCCAGATATTGATTGCAGAAAGGAAATCAAATTCAGCCTGGCATGGTACTTCAATTGCAGTAGTCAGCAAATCTTTGACTCTAGTGGCAGACAGCCTATTTCTCATGCTAGTTTTTACAATGTTCTGGGCACTGAAGCTCCTTTCACAATCTGCTGTATGGACTGGGGCAGTTAATGCCAATGTAGCCAAGGTCAAAATATTTAGGAAATCTGACTTGTGATTTTTGTTAATGAACCCCCAAAGAGTTTGTATGTTGTCCCTTGGGTACACCTCTCTCACAACAAGTGGCTTCAGCAGTTCCCATTCTGCTTTGGTGCAGTCTGCATCCATAAGTGGTAGTGCCACTGTCTTAAACTGTTTGTGTCTCTGCTCTTAACCGTAATGATCAAGCAGCACCTGAATTTCTTAATTTCCCCAAGTTTCAAGTTCACCTCTAGAAAGGCTACTGACTGGTCTAAGACCCAGTACTCCAAAAGCAGCCAGTTTGTTTCCATCATACCCTGGGAATCTGTCTTTTAAATTTGCAATCAACTGGTCAATGAAACAGTCCTTGATTGAAAGGTTTTTGCCTCCTCTCAGTGTGTGATGCCCCTTGAACACCAGCTTTCCCTCCTCATCCTCTTGGATATCCTTCCCCACATCATGTAGATATATTTTGTCCTTGATACCAGATTAAATTTTTTCTAAATCAGAGAAGCACTTCACCAAACTCACCTGGACCATAGACTTGTCCAGATCTCTTTTCTGAAATACTACACTAAGCTGTGTAATTATAGAGAGTACATCCATTAGCATATAAGTTGTCATTATAAAGTCATATTTGGACATTCTTAAGGCATAACCATTCGCTCTAGCATCCGTCTCACTGCAAAAAAAAAAGCCAGCAGGGAGTCAAGGGTGTGATGAACGGTCTGGTCTCAATAGCTACGTAAACTGCTATCCACCTCACATCATGGACCTCCTTCACTTTTAGAGTTGGTTCCTCCAGCATTCTTGTACTTGTTTCGTTTGTCAACTCTTTTTGCTGATCTTTTGAAATGGTAGAAAACACCAGTTAAAGCATCCTGGTATTTTTTCAGGTAGGGGACAGAGTCTGCTGCTTGTGAACTACATAGTGCAACCCTATGGCAAAACTGTGCATATTTACTAGCATTGGGTTTTCACGTAGCATGTGCCCAGTTACTCCCTCCTCCACCCCGTCATAACCTTTGCTCCATCACTTCCCAGTCCCATCACTTTTGTCATGCTACGTTTTTTTGCTGGCTAGGAATTGCTTTAATTCCTTAGCTATCCCTGCTCCACTGGCATCAGAGATCTGTAGGTTTTCTAGGAAATGAGTAGATGGAACAAAACTTTCGTGATCAAGCACCCTAGCATACAATACTAACATTTTGATGATAGTGATGTCTGTGCTCTCATCACAAATTAACGTGATGTATGGGCTATTTTCCAATTTGTTACTTGTCTTCTGCCAGACTACCAAGGCTACGCATTCTAGGATATCACTGGCTGTAGTTTCTGATGAATACAATGCATTTTTGGCCACAGTTTGTCAATAAAAGGACACTCTAAACTAGACAAAAATTCCATTAAACTAGTGCATTTATGAATTGGCAAGTTTTCTTTGGCCATCTAATAAACATTTTTCATGGCCCTGATAGAGCTATTTGAAAGTGACCAATTTTTGTAGGATATGAATTTTGATCTAGTGTCATTTGATATATAACAGAATGATGTTGTAGAAACATGAATTGACAACCTGAAGAACATTCTATGTATTGTAAGACAAAAGAGCAATACTGTATAGATGTACTCCTGCTGTCATATATATATATATATATATATATATAAAATTATATAAAAAACAATAAAAAATAAAGAATATTAAAATAAAAAACACTTTTCATGGCCACTAGAACAGCTTGTTCTTTTTCAGAAATCGCTTTTCTGAATGCATGCTGCAAATCTCTGCATATTGTTGGCCGCCATAGCATGTCTGTGGTCTGCCGAGTCAGCATGTCTAGTCAGGGTACTTGTCCTAAAAGGGTTAGTGCCAGAAATTTGTGTAATTTGTTTCTTTCTACTGATGCACACAGCACAAGTCATGATATTTATCTCAGAATTATATCTCAACCATGTGTACATGGTGAGCCAGCAGGCCTGAAAATTACATTTACTGCCTACAAGGGACAAGGAGGTACTAGGTTGTTCACAAGCAGCAGACTCAAAATCCAGTTCTGACTGGTTAGTACTGTCAACAGGAGCAGTATTATTTATTCCCAGTCGAGTGTCACCACAGTGACAGACAACACAGGCTCCTCTGAGGACAGAACCGACATCTGATCACTCGCATTTGTATTTTTGTTAGAAGATCCTGATCCAATACAGAGTCTCTCAGGTGCAAAAGATGTAAAAAAATGTTTAATATTTACTTGTTTCTTTGCCATGTTTATTATAAGCAAGCAGGCCCTTATAGCAATGAGGAAGTCAGAATATTTCCTTCTTGTAATTAACTTACAACTTGTGTCACTTTATTGTCTGCTTATGAGATTTACTGTTTCAGTGACTTAAATGGTTTAATAAAAATCAAGTTTGTAAACTCCAGTGTCTGAGTCTTATTTTTTTACACTGACACCATCAGTGTGAGATGCAAAACAAAACGTCAGTACAGTAGCAAAGGGTTATGTTGTGGGGTCGGGTGTGTCACAGGTCTGGGCACTTAGCTCAGGGAATTGTGTACACACAGTAGTCACTCTGTCTTCTGCTTTCTTGCTTTATTTTTCCAAACCCACCCTATTTTTTTCTTTTCCTGAAATTATTCTCTTAATCTGCTGTGACTTCACCTGCCTACTCTCTGCCAGCTATGTTAACAGAGAGCCCCCACACAGATTCTGCCTTCACAAGTGACTCTGACTCCCCTATTTTATTTCCTTTTCCTGCAGATATTTCTTAAAGTTTTTTATTTTATGTTCAATTCACTTGTTCACTCTGCTGTCAGGCTTTCCCTACCTTGTTTCAAACTACGTGAACAAGAGACTGAGATACAGCCCACTCACACACTCCACGGCACTTGACTCACTCCTCTTTTTATATCTTTTTTCAATTCACTTACTAATATGCTGGCTTTCCCTGCCTGACTGCCAAGTACGTAATGTGAACAAGACAAGACAGCCCCCTTCTCACACACAGGCCGCACAGCCCCTCACTGATCTCTGCTTAATAAGCTTTATTCTTATTTGTTTTCCCAGCTGCTGAGATTTTTTTTCTTCTTTTCCTTTAAATTCACTGTATCAATCTGCTTTGCTGTGGCTTTCCTGTAAGTTGCCTGCTGCTAGCTAGGTTATAACAAACAACAGATAACCCCGGTCCACCACACACACACACACACACACAGATCCTGACAATACACTCCTGCTTTTGAATATACCAACATATAAAACACCAGCAGAAACAGGCCTCACAGTCTATTGAGTCTGCTTGACTGTGCAGCTAGCCCCTCAACTAACAGCTGCCCCACTTCCCCATTTAATACTTACCCCCCCGCCAAACTCTGTCCCAACCTCTCTTAAAACCACCCACCATCCTACTGAATACCACCTCCTTGAGCAGAGTATTCCACTTGTCTAGCACCCATTCCATGAAAAATGCCTCCTGATTTCCCTCCTGAATCTACCACCCTCCAGTCTCAGCTGATGCCCTCTTGTGTCCCTCCCTCTTCTAATCTGGAAAATCCCTTCTGTATTGGTCTTGTTTATCCCCTTTAAGTATTTAAGGTTCCAATCATATCCCCCTATCTCTCCTCTCCTCCAGGGTATACATGTTCAGCTCGCTCAGCCTATCATCGTAGGACCTGCCCTCCAATCCCTGGATCATCTTAAGTCACCCTACGCTATACCCCCTCCAGCAATCTGATGTCCTTCTTCAGGAATGTGTGCCAGTACTGCACACAGTACTCCAGGTTTGGCCTGACCAGTGACCTGTACAGGGGAAGGATCACCTCCCTATTTCTGGAGGAGATTCCGCTTGCTATATACCCCAGCATCTTGTTGGCTTTAGCTGCTGCCTTCCTGCACTGAGCTGAGTTGTTCATACTCCCCATTATAAGAACCCCTAGATCCTTTTCCTCGTCTGTGCTTCCCAACTGTACCCCTTCCAGCTGATAGCTCCTCCCCGGGTTCCTAGCTCCGAAGTGCAGTACCTTGCACTTCTTGGCACTGAACCCCCAATTGCCATGTTTCTGGCCACTCCTGTAGTTTGGTTAGGTTGTCCTGCAGCCCCCTCCACCCTTCGATGTCGTCTACCACAGCTCCCATCTTCATATCGTCTGTGAATAGACTAATCTTGCTCTGGATCCCATGTGAGATATCAGCTATGAATATCCCAAACAGCACTGGTCCCAGTACCGATCCCTGTGGTACCCCGCTCATCACCTCCCCTGGTGATGATAGTTCCCCCTCCCCCCAACTACCACTCTTTGCTGCCTTCCCTTCAGCCAGTTGGTGATCCAGCCGACCATCTTTGTTCCCACCCCTATATATTCCAGCTTCCCCCCTAGCCTCCATGCCGCACGGAATCAAAGGCCTTGCTGAAATCCAAATACAGGACATCCTCTGCATGGCTCTTGTTCAGTTTCCTGGTCACCCAGTCATAGTACTCAATTAGGTTTGTTTGGCAGGATCTACCCGAGACAAACCCGTACTATTAACCGTCCTGGAGTCCACTGCCCTCCACAAAGGTCACCTGCCTCTCTTTTAGGATTGTCTCCATGAGCTTTCCCTCAATTTAAGTGAGGTTCACTGGCCTGTAGTTGCCTGGTTCATCCTTGGGGCCAATTTTGTGGATGGGTACCACATGGGCCGTCCTCCAGTTTACTTCTTTTGCTCAGCAGATATTTTATTTCTTTTTTCCATTCACTTGACTGCCAACTAATGTGAAAAAGAAATGTCTGAGACAGCCCCCTACAGCCCCTCCCTGTCCTCTGCTTAAGCTTTATAATTTTTTTGTTTTCCCTGCTATTTTTTTTCTTTTCCTTCTCATTGATCCACTTTATCAGCCACCTGCTGTGGCTTTCTTGGTCTGGCTGCTGAGGACCAACCTAACTGTAACAGGACTGGAGGCAACCCCACCTTACACACAGTCACCTCACTGACTCCACTTTATTCTTTCATTTCCTTGCTGATATTTATTGCTTATTATTTATTTTTAAGTCACTTGACTTGTCTTTTTATAAGTCTGCTGATGCAAATTCAAATTCAAAATCAGTACATTGGTTGGCAGATTATGCCATTACAACTTAAATAACATCACAGAGTATAACATGATACAATAAAACACAATTACTATAAAAAAGAAAAACCTGCACATTAGGACTGACAGTGACCTTTAAAAATAGGACATACAAGTTTGCTAATCTCCCCCCCAATCTCCTTTGTGCTATTTTGCTTTATTTTTCTTTTACATGTAGTTTTCTCCTACCTATGCTTTTACAGAAAGAGATCACCTTCTCTAATAAAAGTAGTTTTACTGCATTTGATTATAGCAAATATGTGGCCATTTGGTTCGGCTCCATTTCCAAAGTAGCTATTGTGTCTCCCAGAATTTTATTCCTTATCTTGTTATATAACGGGCATAGTATTAGGAGATGTGTTATGTTGTTCTCTCGTTTGACATTTGCAGTCTGCTGATGCTGCCAACTAATACACAAGCCCCCACCCCCCCCACACAGACCTGTCCCTTATATTCTTTCCACTAATATTAATTCACTTCCTTCCAGTAAATCAATATTTTCAATGCCTTCCCCTATGCTCCTTGGTTAAGGAGATTAAGCTGCAGTCACCACTGCTCTTAGTAGTTATTTTAATTATTTTCAAACAATTGATTAGGTTTTCCCCCAAATATATTTTTTTCTTTTTTATTACAACGCACTGCCTCCAATCACTGATTTTTAGGAGCCTGGAGATTGTTGAGGGCAGAGGCCCCACAACTCAGTCCTTGCACTAAGTACTGTGCTGCTGACCAAATGTAGTCAGATCAAATATTTAATTTAAAAGAAGAGCCAAAATGTAATGCCTCGACGTGTGGCTCTTACATCTGTTAATATAAACTGTAATTGCCTAAAATGCTTTGCTTTGTACAGATTGCGATCAAACGCACTAACACTAGTGCTGTACTGCCTGCTAACATGACAGGTCTCTAGAACAAACTGCGCAAGCAACAGTGAAGAGCGCAGTCTTGGTAGCTCGATATGTACTATGTGATGCGTCTCTGTGCACATCACATGGTACAGATCAAAAGCACTTGCCCATCACAATCCATTTCAGCCATTGTGTGGCTGATATAGGCAGAAACTCCCACCCCTGAATGTATCCATCTAGGCTAACCGACATCCTCTCCCATGGACGTTCTATGCAGCCGGAGCCAAAACATACTGTGCAGTGCTGTCCTATGACCCCCGGGCATTCTTCACTGGCAGTAATTCCTGATTCTCAGATGCCCCCTCCCCGGGACGAACTCCTCGCTTGATCTGCAGCTGCAGCCAGTCCTGAAGATTTAGTACTGTGACACGCCTCCAAGGCAGGGCATTCTTAAGTCAGTCGTCGCTCAAACTCCTGCTTCCCTAAGATGCCGGGAACAAAATTCTGTAACCAGTGCTGATACATTTTAGCCTGACATGCCCCCAAGGGGTGTTCTTTAGTCAGCACTCATCTGGCCTGGTAAAAACGTCCCCAGGACAAACGTGTCTGGACTGGATTGTATTACTGGTGCGTGTGCGCACTCCTCGGGCAATCATGCTTCTTAAAGCAATACAGGTGCGTCTGAAAGACCCATACAGCACTTTGAACAGGGGTCAGGTTTGCCATCCTGCACACCATTGGCATGATCCTGCGGCCTGAAATGAACACTGGCTCCCTATTTGTGATCCATAATCTAGCTGTGGATGTGTATGAGCCTTGTATATGGGCATTAGAAATGCTACTGATGTATTTATAAAGCTTTTCCTAATTCAGTTGATCAAATGATTTGTTTTGGTGACACCCTGTCTACAGTGAATGAAAGGTTTAACAGAATCACTAATATGGATGCTAAGGTCCACCACCCCATTAGAATGGTTAACTCTGCTACCAGCAATATAGTAGTCCTGACATACATCTCACCTCCCAAAATGCAAAACTGTACATTTTTCAATGTTAAACTGTATGGTTTAACCTTCGCCCAATCTTCAATGGATTTGAGATCATTCTGCATCTTGATTTGATCCGGTATTTCAGACACTGGTTCCCCCAACTTGGTATCATCTGCATTCTAAGGATACCTATCAACTCCACTATCCAGGAAGCAACATTAGTGCCAGACTGAACTGATATACAATATGTACTGTATATATGTATACGTGTATGTATCATGGCAGCCTTTACTATCCCTGAATTCACAGCCATGATGGCAGAGGCACAACTGGACTGGGTTGCAGTTACAGAAACTTGGTTCACCATGAAACACACCTGGGATGTTACTATTTCAGGTCACACACTTTTTGGGAAGGGGGGGGGTGGCTTTGTATGTAAGGGAGGGAATCTGTGCAACGGAGACCCAAGGAAAACACAGTAAAGCAGAGGCCCTATGGCCTGGGTCACACTGGGAGCTGGGGAAAAGGCCCCCATCTGGGTAGGAGTTATTTACAGACCCCCAACTCAAGAAAATGAAATGACTAACAGCCCCTGGAAGCCATCTCAATGATGGCACACAGGGGCAAGTTGCTGCTTGCCAGATGTGGACTGGACCTCATACACAGCATCCATAGAGTGGTGCAGGGAATTCCTGTTCACACTGCAGGGGGCAGGACTAAATCAACTGGTGGACCCACCCACCAGAGACAAAGTAACCCCGGACCTGGTACTCACAAACAGCAGCAGGGTTTCAGACATTCATGTAAGTCAGTCTGGGGACCAGTGATCACAGGTCAGTCTGGTTAGCAGTAAATAAATGAGAAGGTAAAAGTCACACAAAATCAAGATACTTGACTTCAGGAAAGCAAACTTTCTCAAAATGAAATCCAGGATCAAGTCCATGCTAGACACCGGTAACAAGGGGAATGTAGAAGACTGCTGGGAGAACTTCAAGAATGCCTTAAATACAGTAACTGAACAATGCGCAAGACAAATCAGCAAATCCAAAAGAAGGAAGAACCCTCTCTGGTTCTCCAAAGAGGTAGCAACCAAAGTCAAGGGAAAAAAAAGGGCTTTTAAACAGTACAAGGAAAGGAAGAAAGAAACGGACAGGAAGGAATATAGGAACAAACTCAAGGAGGCAGGAAAAGCAGTTCGGATTGCCAGAGCCCATACAGAAGAAAGAATAGCACATGGGGTTAAGAAGGGAGATACAAATTTCTGTAGATATGAGAAAAAAGGAAGAGTAAAGGGGGCATAGACCAACTAGGAACACAGGAGGGCCAGCTGTTAGAGAAAGCTGAAGTCAAAGCAGAGTTATTAAATGAATTCTTCTGCTCAGTGTTCACAATAGTAGATAGTGGTAAAGGACCTCCACTAAGTAAAATGGAGCATGATAGTGGAGGGGTGGACACAAGCCCCTTCATGAAGGAGACGGTCTTAGAAGAGCTAAACAAACTTAAGGTGGATAAAGCCATGGGGCCAGATGGTATCCACCCCAGAGTACTAAAATAGCTTCGGGAAGAAATAGCTGCACCGCTAGCTGAGCTATTCAATCAATCACTGGAAAGTGGCAGAGTCCCTCAAGACTGGAAAAGGGCAACAGTAGTGCCCTTGCACAAAAGTGGAAGCAAATAAGAGGCAGGAAACTACTGCCCAGTCAGCCTGACCTCTGTAGTGGGACAAATTATGGAGGCATTACTAAAGGAGAGAGTAGCTGATTACCTAAATGAAAGTGGAAAACTCAACCCCAAACAGCATGGCTTCACAGCAGGGCACTCATGCCAAACAAACATGACTGATTTCTTCGATTGGGTTACCAGAACAGAAGACCAGGGTGGGGCGGTGGACGTGGTATACTCGGACTTCAGCAAGGCCTTTGACACTGTTCCCCACAGGAGACTTGCTAACAAACTAGAACACACAGAAGTCAGACAGAAGACAGTAAATTGGATTAGAAACTGGCTTCACAATAGGACCCAGAGAGTTTTAGTCAATGGGTCATTATCAAAGAGGGAGGTATGACCAGTGGCATTTCAAAGGGGTCAGTGCTGGGTCCAGTCCTCTTCAACATATTCATCAGTGATATCACAGATGAACTGAAGGGAAAGTTTGCCTGTTTGCAGACAATACAAAGCTCCACAACAGGGTAGACACACAAAAGGGAGCCTTAGGTATGGAAGAGGACCTAAGGAGACTAGAAGAATGGTCCAGGAATTGGCAGTTAATGTTTAAAGAGCAGGTGTTTACTTCTAATTATTTGACAACTATTTTATTTATTGCATTGTGATGTGTTAGTAATTACTTTAGACTAAAACCCTGAAGCCGCCTACAGGTTGGGAGGGGAGCTGCGGGCAATCACAAGATAAGAAAGCGACTTGGGCTTCATCATCACATATGACCTGAAATCATCCAAGCAGACCACTAAAGCAGTAGGTAAGGCTAGAGGGATGTTGGGGTGTATTAGTAGGGGTATTACAAGTCATAAGAGGGAGATAATAATCCCTCTTTACAAGACACTGGTTAGGCCCCATCTGGAGTACTGTGTGCAGTACTGGAGGCCGCACCTGCGCAAGGACATTAACAAAATGGAGGCAGCCCAGAGAAGGGCAACCAAAATGGTGCATGGACTGCATCAGAAAACATATGAGGACAGATTAACGGAGCTCAATATGTATATCCTAGAGCAAAGGAGGGAGAAGGGTGATATGATTGAAACATTCAATCATCTTAAGGGCATTAACAAAGTCAGTGCTATACCTTTCAATGCTGAGACACTGAGAAGTATGGGAGATGCTGAAGCCTTATTGGTAAGCATTGTGCATTTCTTTTTTTTTTGGGGTGGGGCTGACAAGGAGCTCCTGTCCCTCCCTCCAAGGGACTCGTTTTCCGACCCAATACTCGGGTTATCATGGACCCTATCAGTTCCCGATTTTGTACTGCTTTTGTCCCCAGGCCCACGACCGCGCAATGGGTGGACTGGCTGTCTCCACCTCCATGGAGGCAGCATAACACCCTGGACATGGGCCCCTACCCATTACTGGTGGTGCACCTGTGCTGACAGTCAGCCACCGCTGTGTGTCAGTCTACAGTGCATCGTGTGATTCCCCCCTCTCCGAGGAAGGAAAGCTGCCTATGGATGCTTAATCCTTCCTCGCGCCACCGACCCCCAAGCAACCCGAGTCCATTCTCAAACTCGGGTTGCCAGTGTGGTACAAGGTGTGGCATCCAGTGCCTCAACCCTCAGTGCCACTGGGCCAGCCCAGCATTGTGCATTTCTAAAGTTCACTACTGTATGTGTGCAAAATACTTTACAACATTTATTCATGAGAATTACATTTTAATCCCATTAGTACTGACCTTTGACTTCTCTATGTGCAGAAATTACTTTATAATAGAAACTTAGTTGTACTGCATTTGGAAATCCAATCATATACACATATATAGATATATATATATACACACATATACACACACACATATTATAGGGGCGCGTGTGGTGGAGTTAGGCTACACCCTCAGCTGTGACTAATGGGCCACTTTTCTATCTCCTTATTTCCTAGCTACCAAAACCTCTGTTGTGCAACAGTTAGCACTTTTTTCTTTGCTTTTCTCTCCTCCCCCCCACCTTAGGTTGGCCACCTAGCATAGCTCTTTACTATCCCTACTAAACTTCCTACTAGTTCTCTCTTTTCATTCTTTCTCCATTTCCATCCATCCAGTTCCTGAAATGATGCCAAACACCTGGAGAGGTGTTGTGTAAAGTGCATACATGCATTTTGTGTACAAAAAACAGGAAGGCTATTTTAAATAGGAATACATACAGTTAATAAAGCCTTTTTAAATAAAAATGATTCAGAAGCCATATAAAATAATAATAATTTCATGATTAGTACTGTTATAAGAAATCCTTAAAGTATTTTCATAATTTCACACTATAAACCTGTTACTGTATAAGGTTCTATATATGAGGCTGAACAAAAGATGGGGTATGCTTAATAAAAGTGCTTAGTCACTGTGGATCAGAGCTATAGAGAGTCAATATCTGTGGAGATATGCACTGTACCTTTAACTGAACCAGGAAGTCCCCTGAAACAAAAAAAACACTTGCTTTTGAAACATGTCCAGACATGTAAATAGAAAGGGCTCAGCCGGGTGACTCCACCAAAAGATATAAAACCTCATCACTGAGTTCACTTCAGTGCAGTCCAGGTTCAGTCTCGAGAGTGAAGGAGAGAGGTGCTACTGTAGACAAGCTGTTGAATGCAGATGAGAAGGGTCTTAGGAGCTCTATGATCCAGGACTGTATTCTGTAAGAAACTACTGATGTTAAGTAGTGATTTTCTTTGCAATTTTATTTTTGTTTTCATTTATTATTTTTCTAACTTTTGAAAAATAAATATCACACCATAGTATGTTTTAAACCTGTAAATTTGCCTCATCTGAAGTTTATTCCCACACGCTGAGACGGCGTGGTTGCACCCCTATAGTTAGGATTAAAACTTCACTTCTAAGTTAAACTCTAAAATTTGCACTTTAATAACTTTGCAACCATTAAAGCGATTCTAATGAGATTTTGAAGGTGCCACCAGGAACCAAAGATCTATTGATGTGGCATGTTTCGTTCTGGTCGGATGTGGGTGTGTGGAGATACGGAGTGTCAAAAACCATGTAAATTATAGTTTTTTATTAAATTCTTTGTCACGCTGCAGTGCAAAAATGGTGTGGAATTTTGGTCTGAAAATTTTAGGGTATATAAGTCTTTTGTCACAGTGGTGCATTTTGAAGGTTTGGTGAAAAAAATATTGATCCATTCAAAAGTTATTAAATTTCAAAGTTTCCATTATTTCCTATGGGAAAAGTTAGATGATTACCTTGAAAAAGGATTCTATGCCGCAAATAAGGAATCCTTTTTCGCAAATGTGGAATCCTTTGCCGCAAATGTGGAATCTTTTTTTTGTGCCGCAGCCATCTTATTTTCAGTTAGCAGTGACAACAAAGTTAAATAACTTGAAAATACACGGGTATAGTAGACAAAGTTGTCTTTACTTAATTGGGACCCGTAGAACCAGTTCTGGAGTTAGTTTTTCAATATGTTACTCAGAAATGTGTTTTTTTCACATGTGGAAATCCTTTTTCGCAAATCGAGGGAAAGCAATGCCATAAAACAGGATCCTTTTTCGGCAAACTGCAAAAAAACACAGCAGAAAAGGATTGTTTTTCACAATTTGTGAAAAAGGAATTTTAAGACATGTTTCTTTGTCACCGCACAGTTCACAAACTGCTGGTATGGTGATATGAAATTTTCAGGGCACAAAGTGTTTGTGCCACAGATGTGCCTTTTGCTGGTTTGGTGGAAATATATTGCATTGCTGTGGAGTTGTGTGGCTTTAAGTTTTTGTTCGTTTTCCATAGGATAACACTGTAATGTGAGGTTTAGACAGTTGCTTCTTTGTCACTGCGCTGTGAAGAAACAGTTTTCAATTTTGCTCTGAAATTTTCAGGGTACAAAGGCCTTGTGCCATCAATGTGCCTTTTGCTTGTTTTGTGAAAATATTTAATTTGGTGTCTAGTTACACAGGTTTCACATTTTGCTGCGTTTTCTATAGGATAACACTGCAATGTGAGATATTTTTTTTGGCACTTCCACAGGCAAATAAGGATACCACTACACTATCTCAAGAATTATGGATGGATGGGAGTGCAGGGCCTGGAGGGCACTTCGCTACCACATGCAAATATCGATATGATTATGGACTGATGGGAGTGCAGGACTCAAAGGGCCCTGCGCTCCCACAGGGAAATCAGGATACAATTACAATCTCTCAAAAATGATAGATGGATAGGGCTCTGTGCGCCCACAAGCAAATAAGACTACGATTACACTATCTCAAAAAGTAAGGAAATTCTTGGCAAAAACTTCATTACTGCATCTGTTAGTGTTCCAGTGACAAACATTTGGAATGTGCTATTAGGGTTTCTAACCCTAACACCCCACCCCCACCCTGCACACAGCCACAGGTGTGGGGGTGTGCCTTGGAGTTGTCAGCCCTAAAGTTCACTCCATTCTCCCATACTGTACCCATCTCAGCTTATTTACCCATGGAATGGGGTGAGCGTTAGGGATGACAACCCCAAGGCAGACCCCCTACACCTGTTGCTGCATGCAGGGTAGGGTTGGGGTGTTAGGGTTGGAAACCCTAACAGCACATTTCCAAACTTTTGTTGCCGGTACCCTAATTGATGCATTAACAAAGTTTTTTGTCGAGAATACACACACATAGAGAGAGTAATGCATATGTAGGTGTGTGATATGCAGTTTTTTTTACACACCCAAGGTGCATGATAATCTATAAACCTTGATAGCAATTCTCGAGAGGTTTATATATTGTCACACACTGAGGGTGTGTAAAAAAACTGCAGATCACACACCTTTATACGTGTTATTTTTTATAGTAATTGGTGCTACGTAAACAAAGCTAAGAGTCTTTTATGGGCTAATGTGGAACACACAACCCGGCGTGAGACAGTAAAAGCCATATCAACTCATGGGTTGATATGACTTTGCCGTATCAACTTGTGGGTTGATACGACTTTTTACAGGTCTCAAAAACAAGCTGATATCAGGGGTCACCAGTTATTATATCTACGTGTACACACACACACACACACACATACATATATATATATACATACACAAATATAACAGTGGTGTGGTAGTGCCACTATAGTTAAGGTCAAGTGCAAACTTCTATGTTAAAGCCAAAGTTTTGAATGTTAATAACTTTGGAACTTGCCAAATTCTGTGTGAATCTGTTTTGCGTTTTTTGAGATACAGAGCGTCAAACTATCCTACATGTACCATTTTTCTGCTGTTTCTTTGTCTACTTTTATCTCAGAAACAGCTTTAGGTGGTGGTCTGAAATGTTCATGTGCCTTTTAAAGATCTGGTGAAAAAATATTTATTCCATTCAAAAGTTACTAAATTTTTAATTTTCCCATGATTTCCTATGAAAAAGTTAGATGTTTCACACAAAAATACTTTTGTTTTCGCAGGAGGTACTCCATTTTTGCATGTAGGGTCACATATAGCCTAGTTTGTCTTTGCAGTAGACCCTTGTTTCCGAAGGAGCTACTGTCATTTCACATGTAGGGTCACATAGAGCTTGCTATAGTTTCGCAGAACTCTGTTGTGTCCGCCATCTTGTTTTCTCATTAGCAAGAAAAAGAAAACAAGTAAAAATAGATGTAATATAAAAAAGGAAAAAATCAGAACATAGCTAAATGGGACCCATTAAGCTACATTCTGATGTTTTTTAATACTAGTCAGAAACACCTTTTGTGGGCACCTGAAATCCAGGGTGCCCAGGTTAGCAAGAGGACCGCATCTGCTGCATTCTCTGTATGAGAACAGTGGGATTTTTCTGACTTGTGCAGCCGCTATTTGAACTTGTGCTGCCAGCTGCACTGTCTTGTATGACCTGGTCTTTCTCTGGTGTCTAGTGGCACCCCCTACCTGCCAATCACTGTCCAGTGTGCTTCTGTCCTTGGTGTCTAGTGGCACCCTCCACCCTCCTTATTTATTTATTTAATCTGATACCAGGATGCCTACTCCCAGTGTCAGATGCCCTCTAGTCCCTTTTGTTCATTATTCCATTGCAGACACTGGGGGACCAATCACCGTGTCGGCAGTGGAGGACACCACCCAATGGTGTGTGACACTGGGGAACCTACTCCCAGTGTCCCCAAATAATGCTGTCATTGTTTGCTTTAAAGAAGAAAACTGTCTCCCGATGTCTTTTGTGTTTTGTTCCTGTAATGAAGAAAATGGTACATCATCATCGCCATCCCGCTCCCCATCCCCACCCTCCCACTGAGCACCACTCCACCCCTACTCTATACTTACTTCTGGAGGTCTTGAGGTGTCATCTTCTGTGAACCGGCACAGGATCACTGTGTTCTATCAACTGCATATTTGATGTTCGAAAATGTGGTGTGTATGAAAACAGGTATAGCTTATTTTCGCACATGTTACATTTTTGAAAAGCAAATATGCAACTGATTGACACATTTGATAAGTAAAGGAAAGGCACATTTGTTACTGAGCTTCTCCTGTGGCACAGGGATGGGACATTCAAGGGTGCTGGGTTTGAGATTAGCCTCTCTGTATTTTTTTGCACCTACAATGAAGGGGAAAAAATAGAGAGAGACTGGCCTCGAACCCAGGACCCCGGGATGCTGTGACCCCATGCTTCATCCTCTGCACCACTGGAAAAGCACAACTGCAAAGGTGCTTTTCTTTTACTTATAAAATGTGTCCATGATAGGCATGTTTGGCTGCAAATGGATGGTTCGTGTACGAATATCTGATATGTGCGAAAACAGGCATAGCCTATTTTCACACATTAACCACCCCCCCCGGGGTCAAATATGCATATAACTCCAGCCCCAATGACCCCTGTGTAAGTTGCTGACATCGGGGGGCCCCAATCCCTGTGTCGACAGAACAAGCTTCCCCCTTTCCTGAGCAGTGTAGGACACTGGGGAGCCCACTCCCAGTGTCCCTAGGCATGTATGCCCCCCCCCAGCACTGTGGGACACTGGGGAGCCCATTCCCAGTACCCTAAGTCATATCTCCCCCCCAAGCACTGTGGGACACTGGGGAGCATATTCCCAGTGTCCCGATCTATGTAGCACTGCCCCCCCCAGCAGTGTGGGACACTGGGGAGCCCACTCCCAGTGTCCCAAAATATGATTTTTAACCTTTTGGTAAAGAAAACATTCCCCCGTCTTTTTTATTATCAAACCTGAAAAAAAGAAAAGATCCCTTGTCATCCCTGCCGTCTCCCTACCCCATCCTGACCCTTCCACTGAGCACCCAGGCCACCACCACACCCCTCTTGCCCTATACTTACCACCAGAGGTCGTCCACTGTCATCTTCTGTGGTCTGGGACATGTCTGCACTCTTCAAAGCCGAACCGCAAACTGAGGAATCAAGGTAAGTGCTGTATAATGTATTTCAATGGCGTTTTTAACTTACGTTGATATCTTAGCCATTTTTAAGTATTATTTCACCAAATTTTCAACATGGGCTTTTTGGGACCCCACCTCATGAACACCGTCACTGTCATTTCGTTAATCAGGCTAGGAAACTGATTTCGCGTTTGCTGTGTGAAATCACCTTTCGCGATCAATTAACGAAATGACAGTGGCAGTGTTCATAAGGTGGAGTCCCAAAAATCCCATGATGAAAATCTGGTGAAAAAATTCCTAAAAATGGCCAAGTTACGCATGGTCGTTGAAATATTTCTATGCACATGTGTAACTTTGGTAATATTTAATATTTTCACTCCAAATGTTCAACACCACCTCATGAATAGCACAGCTATCACTCTTCACATCCTGCCCAAAATGTGTTCTCGCACCTATGGCACAGAAGGGCATTTTGACATGGATTTGAAAAGTTTCCCCTACAGGGTTTATAAGGTGGGGTCATAAGAAGACTGTTCAATATTTGGGGTCAAAATATGAAAATATGACAAAGTTATGACCATTGGTTGCAATTTTTGTACACCAGCTCATAACTTTGGAAATTATAAATATTTTGACCCCAGATTTTTAACATAGCCCTCTTATTACCCAACCTCATGTATGTCACAGCTGTCATTTTTCAAATCCTGTCCAAAATGTGTTTTCGCACCTGTGGCGGGAATAGCACTGCAGTTGTGCAGAATTATGTTTTGGCAGGGATTTGAAAATGTTCTCTGCCTGGTACATCTGCTGGGATAATAAGATGGCTATGCTGATGATTTGGTCACACATCTAGGGAGGGATGGGTGTGCAGGGTTCAAAAGACCCTGCACTCCCACAGTAAAATAAGGAAAATCACGGAACATTTGGGCACTGCATCAGGTGTGGGGTGTGCCTCGGGATTGTCAACCCTAACATTCACCCTATTCCATCCTTAAAGAAGTTGAGATGTGTAGATACATGAGAATGGGGTGACCACTAGGGTTGATAACTCCGAGGCACACCCGACACCTGATTTGCGAAGATGCAGGAGAGGTCAAACCATAATGTTTGTTTCTGTTGCTGCCTGCAGGATGAAGGTGGGGTGTTTGGGCCCTAATGCCAACATTTCCCTACTTTTGTCAGTTTAACCCTAACTAGTGCATTAACAAAGTTTTTTTGCAATGTATATATAAAATTGCATTACAGTGTCATTTTATATCATATATGTCATATGATATAAAATGACACTGTAATGCAATTTTACAAGTCCTTGACACACTTTTGAGTGTGTACTGTTGCTGCGCAGAGCACTCTGGTTGGTTCACTAACAGCTTGGAGATGCAGGTTGTCAAAGCATTTGAGACCAAGAGAGCTGGCAAATAGGTTTTATGAGAACAATTATTAAAATGTGCTTGCATCTTACGATAGTTTCCCACTGCTGAGCAACACTGCTCCAACTTAAAGTGACAAACTGAAAGCTTAAATTGTCGGCATTCATCAGCCTAACAACATCTTTCAAACTATTAGGTCTCCCTGGAGAAGGCAGCCTTTATTTTGACTACATCGCTTTCCTGGTACAAGTAGTCTTACAGTTTGTCATATCCAGCCTAATGATGGCTAACAAGGCATTCTGAGCTTAATTCCAGCCTGCATCTTTGATGAGCTGCCATGCACATCTCATATCTCTAGTCATTCTCTCGGATTCTGTCACTAGCTACCCTGCACTTCAAACTACCCCTCTATAATTGCTATAAAGCCATCACCGTCACTGTGCTAAAACTTCACACAAATTAGAATTTTCTGATCAATAACCTTCATGAAAGATTGCACATCACCAATAAACACAACATAGAGTCTCTCATGCACTGTTCTATTGCTAAAATTGTTACTCTGGGAACTTGACCAAATATGAATGCAAGATGAAACCAGAATCCCCATCCCTTACTAAATGTCAGGCATTCTCTGTAATTTGTATGTGGCTTCACTTTTTGAATGACACGTTTGGTGAACTGCTATCACCTAAACTAGTCTGTACAAGAAATAAGATGTATATATTGCAAGCATGTGAATTATTTGCAGCATATTGTAACACCCCCAACCCATTTGGGGGGCTTACCTGCTGTGCCTCCGGGTGCCTCCCACTGGCTCCCTGGCATCTGCCCATTTTCACGGCACTCTGCCGTTTTCCTCTGGTGCCCCCTTGCCTAACTGAGCTCTGTGGGACTCGGCATTCATCTTGTGAGTGGCCGGCATGTTCGCAGAGCTGCTGCTCGCACATTCGAGGAGGTGCCTTGCGCACTAAGACTGCCGTTGAGGTCGGAAAGCTCTGCTGGCTCTTTCAGTGGATCCCGGTCCCCAACAAACCTAATTTAGGCACCGGGGACCTAAAAAAAAAAACAAAATGGAAATGTTTTAAATTAAATAAACAGCAGCCACTGTGAGCACTGCCTCCAGGGCACCACAGGCTAAGGGGAAAAGGTCAAGGGTCAAATGGCAGCTCTTATGAATATTTATGAGCTGCTGTGTGTTTTCAGGGGTTGGTATGCTACGGGAGCTGCGACTCCCCAGAAGAACCTTTGATTTATTTAAAAGTGGACTCATTTAAGGGAGAGCTGTTGGGGCTACAAGTTAGTGGAGAGTTTATTAAATGAAAGTAAAACTGCTGGCTGCACCAGAACTCTATGAGTGGGGACACTGTAAACCGACTGCCTAGACTTAAACTGCAGCCACCATTTTTGTGCCTATCCACCAATTGCGAGCCAGGATTAACCAAAAGGGCTTCTGGGGACTGGCCAGAAACTTATGGGGGATTAACTGGGACAATCTCTAGGCCCCAAAACACAAGCCAATTAAGATCTGGAGACTGTTCCAGACAAGTCTAGTAGCCAATGAGATCTTTGGAACTCTGCCCCATGTAAAAGGGGGCAACTGCTGGGAAAGATCACATTTTGGAGATACAGCTCATGAGCTAGTATGTGTGTGTGTGTGCCTCTGGGGAGCCTGCCAGCTCTCAGGGGTTAGGTCAACCTGGCCTAGACATTTTTCCTGGCCGTCAGTCCGCAGGTCCAGTTGTTCCAGTCTGGGTAGCTGCTGCCTGCAGCTGCAGGTCATTCTGATTCTATACATCTAGAAGAAAAGATCAGCCTGCATCCTGCCTGGAAGGACCAGAACAGAGTCAAGTTTAGTTTTACATATAAATGTGTGTGAGTTGTGCAAAGTGCTGTGCAGTTGAGTAGTTCAAACCTGTTCAAGTTGCATGTTTTCCTCGGCCTTATTCACATTGATTTGCCATTTGAAGACCAGCATCGTTGACGAAGACCACGAGGGACTTCACTTCCATCTGCATCCATCTGTGTCTACAGGTCTCATTTTGTTGGAGAACCGCCTGGTCTGGGGTAGAGTGAGTAATCAATCAGGGTAGCTCCCTGCATCCAATATTTAATTTAAAGTGTGTCATCTGATTCAGTTGTGGGTTGCTAATTGTTTTTGGACTGAGCCATCCAGCTCCAGATTGCAAGTTGTGGGTTAAAGTGCCTGCATATTTTTTTCCATCACAGGGCCCCAACCAGCTACAACACCGGCCTACCCTGAGCAATGCTTCAGGCTAGCCTGCACTAACAACTGGGTACCCAGAGTGTGTGCAACTGTGTTAGAAGGACTCTTGAGTGCATACTCTATACCCTGACTAAATCAGATTCTGAATCAATCACTAGATTACGCCCCTCCTTTGTTCATGTCCCCCAAAATAAATCAGATCTGAATATTTTTTGCATTTAAACTGGTTGTGGTGCATCTCTATGCTAAAAGTACTGTGTCACTGCATGTTTCCTTGTTTCAGGTCTTGTTCCCCACAGAGTCTCCAGGGCATTCCAGGCAGTCCCACATTGATGGTAAGTGGTTACAAGTGGGGTTACTGTGCATTATAAAGTGTATTGGGTTTGTGTCCTCTCGGACTTGTTCTGGCCACTAGAGAGAACAGAGTGGGGTATCAGTGTCCCAGAGGGTTGAACCCAGAGTAGTCACGCCATCATCAACCCTATCCTCTGGGTGGAGGCACCCTTTTCACAAGCCTAGACCCCCTCAACCTGCAATTAGTCATGCAGGCAGGGGTAGTATCCCTTGGGATAGTGCCACCTAGGGGTTACATCTTGGAGGCACCGCTGGGATTAGAGCCCCCTCATGGCCAGAATCTAGAATTACTGTTATCGGTTAATGGCTATCCCAGTAGAAGTTGTTGTGCACCGGTTGGTCAGATGGTGTAAAGGGCAGGAGATTGACCCCCCACAATGCCTTGCTTATATTGGATATTCCCCTGAGCATTAGTAAGGATGCAGTCAAGGGGGTCCTGTCCAAAGTCGAATGTTTCAAAGACACTGTGGTGATGGGTCGACAGGCTGATTTAACTGCCCAAACTTTCATGACCTTGTGTAGTGTAGCCACCCCATGGACGGCACTAAGGTACCACCGACTACTGCTCCAGAAGGGGTCCCAGCCGCATGGAGGGTAATAACTAAGAACAGCAAATACCCCGGGGAGGATGAGCCCACACCCTTATCTGAGACATTCGAGGAGAAGTTGGCTAAGTTGTACCTGGAGGAGGGGAAGACCGTAGAGGAAGACCGCAGAGGACTTTAAGAAGTTATTCCTACCACCTGGGGGTGTTTCCTCCCCAACACCCTGGCCTACTCCAGTGCCTGTTCCTGCCCTGGCTCCTGTGCCCGCGCCAGTGGCGGCATGTATATCTGTGCCTTCAGTTAGTCATGACTCCTACTGAAGGCTGAAAATATTCTCAGGCACCCTCCCCACCCCCCAGAGGGAGGATGACTGGCAGACCGGGATAGAACATGTTACCCCTCTAGTACCCGAATGGCAATGTTCTGAAGCAGAGAAAATAAAGAGGTTGAGTGAGAGCCTCTGAGGTCTTGCTCTGGCTACCATCCATGCCAAGTGGGCCAATAACCCTGAAGCAACTGCACAGGACTATCTAGACACATTGGACAATGTGTATGGGTGTCCGGATTCAGATGAGGACCTATGGTGTAGAGTAAGAAATGCTCAGCAGTACCAAGGGGAGCCATTATCAGTGTATGTACCGCGACTTGAAAAAGTATTACAGGAGTGCCTCCGAAAGGGTACTCTGGCAGCACAGGAGTTAAACCAAACTAGGCTGGACCAGATCCTTAAGTCTGCTCTGTTCTCAGAATTGTTACTGCTTCAGCTGCACCTCGCAACCCGGCTGAAATCGCTGCCCTCCTACGACGAACTAATGAAAGAAATTTGGGGGGTTGAGCAAAGGTAACCCCATGGGGAAACTGCACCCATATCTGCTGCTACTGCTCAAGTGACTGAGAGTGATCAGGCAAGTGAGGTTCAGGGGCGGAAAGTGGCATCTAACGAGCACTATGAGGCTGCTAAGGATTACCCTCAGTGGACCAACTTGTGTAGAGATGAGCTACTAAAGGAGATCAGAGAGGTGAAGGCGGGCACCTCTACAAGGGTTCCCCCCATGAACCAAGATTCAGGCCCTTCTCAGAGCGCGTTTGCCATCAGGTGGGAGTGCCCACCCTGGCACTCCCTGCAGAGGGCAGCTCCAGTGTGGAAATCAGAGAATTGACTGCCACCATAAAGGAACTTTTGAGACACATTGTACCACCCTCACCATTGCAAGCAGACATGGGACCCCGAACTTTTGTTACTACTCCAGTCCCTCATGCAATGTTTTCACCAAGGATGACCCAGGAGGCTGTCATTTGTCACAACTATGGAAAGGATGGCCATATGAGGAGAGAGTGCGGTCTCAGAAAGACTTACAAAAAGTGGTAAACAGGCTTCAAGGGGAGCTCTGGAAAGCAAATCAGTGGCTACGGGGTGCCCGGAACGACCCAAGGAAGGTTCAGGAAATCCTAACTCTAACTTCTCTGTGGCCAAATCGTCTGTCCAGGCCCCTGCTTCTGTTCCTTCTGACTGGTCCAAATTGGTAGGCCCTTCCATGGACACTACAGTGCATATAGATGGAATTCCAGCTTGAGCTGTGTTAGATAGCAGGTCCCAAGTCACTATAATCTTCCAAAATTGGTATGAGCAACATTTGTCTGATTATCCATTGCACCCTATTGAAGGACTATATGTGTGGGGGTTGAGCAAAACAACTTATCCCTATCTCGGCTATCTGAAAGTGTGGCTGTCTTTTTCATCTTCTGTGGCTGGTGTGGAAGATGCTGTGGAGACTCTAGCACTGGCCTGTCCTCCTACTGGGCTCTATGATGGTGTTCCCCTACTGACTGGCACAAATGCATACTTTTTTTGGCACCTGGCTCAACTATGTGAAGCGAGACAGAGAGAGAGAGAGAGAACAGAAAATGTCCTGAGAGTCCACACTCTGGTAAGAAAAGCCTACGAGAAGCACATGCACCCTAAACCAAGTGAACAAGATGAGCCTGTGGGCAAGGTTTGGAAGAAAGATCCGGCTACTATCATGCTACCTCCCAAAGTGGAATGCAGTATCAGCGGTGAAGTGCGATAGTGTCGAGATGTGACTAATAAAATTTTGATACTGGACATGCCAGATGAAGGAAAATTACCTGAAGGACTGCTGATCAAACCCAGTGTGCTTCCAGCCCAGTCTCATGCCTACGCCCGATGAGTGATAGTCCTAGTGAAAAAACGTTACAGACCGAGACATCACGGTAACGAGAGGATGTACCTTGGCTAAAGTTTACTGTGCTGACACTGATGTGCTCCCGTCCAAGTGCCACGTTGAAAGGGGATGTGAAGTATCGCCTGATATATCTGATTTTGGAGATTCACCTATACCAGATCACTGGAGGACCAGGATCAGTAGCAAGCTGGTTCATAGAGACAAGGTATTCTCCCCCCCAAGATTGGGATGTTGGTTGTGTCACGGGTGTTGAACACCACATTCGGTTGCACGATGAGAGTCCTTTCAGACAGAGATCGAGATACCTAGCTCCTGCCGACACAGACGATGTCAGATGTCATCTACAAGAGATGTTAGCTGCGGGCCTCATACAAGAGTCCCGCAGTCCATATGCCTCCCCAATTGTTGTGGTGTGGAAAAAGAATGCTTCTATCCATATGTGTGTTGATTATAGGACCCTCAGTCAAAGAAATGTGCCCAACCAGTACACAATGCCACGCATACAGGATGCCCTGGATTGTCTAAACAGGAGCAAATGGCTTTCCATCCTCGACCTTCGAAGTGGATACTATCAGATCCCAATGGCCCTGGCTGACAGGGAAAAAACTGCCTTCATTTGTTGGTTGGGCTTCTGTGAGTTCCCTCACATGCCCCAAGGCATCTCAGGTACGCCAGCAATTTTTCAACGATTGATGGAGCATGCCATGGGGGACTTGAATCTTTTGGAGTGTCTCGTCTACCTTGATGACATCATAATCTTTGGAAGAACTGTCTAGGAGCTAGAGGCTCGCTTAATCAAAGTGCTGGACAGACTTGAAGAGTTTGGCCTTAAGTTGTCTATTGATAAGTGCCAATTTTTCCAGAGTTTGGTCAAATACATGGGCCACATTGTATCGCGGAGTGCATACAAACTGACCCCAGTAAAGTGGAAACTTTAACTAGCTGGCCAAAGCCCAACACATTAAAAGAGCTTCAAAGGTTCCTTGGATTCTGTGGCTACTATCGCCGATTTGTCAAGGACTACACCAAGGTGATTTGCCCCCCGTTAAACTTGACTCAAGGGTACCCACCAACTCAAAAAAAGGTTGAGATGGGTTCTGGTCAAGACACCAGAAAAACATATTTCTGGCCCAATGAGTTGTTTGGAAAAAGACAGACTTCTGATTGTAGCACTTCTTTCGAAAAGATAATATTCAGGCTGACTCATGAGCCCGTACTTGCTTATGCTGACCCATCCAAGCCTTATGTGTTGCACACGAATGCCAGTTTGAGCAGTCTTGGGGCAATACTCTACCAAGAACATCAGGACGGCCTGCGCCCGGTCGCCTTTGCTAGCAGAAGTTTGACCCTGTATGAAAAGAACTATCTGGTGCACAAACTAAAGTTTCTCGCTCTGAAGTGGCCATAGTTGACCAATATCGTGACTATCTGTATGGCACCAAAATCCTAGTCAAGACTGATGATAATCCCTTAACTTACGTTCAAACGACAGCTAGACTAGATGCTACCTGACACAGATGGCTCTCTGACCTAGCAACGTACGACTATACAGTGGAATACCAACCAGGTCTAAACTACATAGATGTGGACGTTCTTTCTTGAAGACCGGTCCCCGACCAACACTGGCTGCTCATCCCTGAGCATTCTATGAAAGCACTGTGCCATAAGTTTGACCAAGCAGGAGTTCTGTCCCACGAACCTGTAAATTGTTTGGCAGATTGTTTGGGAGCCCCAGAAACATGCATGCCAGCTGCCTACTGTAGTTTCGCCACCTTGGACTTAAGTTCCCTACCACAACTAATGCCAGCTGACATTTGATGAGAACAGTACTATGATCCAATGACTAGACCAGTAATTGATGCTTTGAAAAAGGGGGAAGACCTCTCCAAGGTGCGATCCAGGGACCCAATACTGTTTTACTTCTCCGCGAGGGGGCCAAGCTCAAGCTTGAAGAGACATTGTTGTACCGAGAGCTTAGTAACAGACAAGGTGAAACTGTAAGGAAGCAATTAGTACTCCCAGCAAGATTCAAATAAGTTGTCATAAAAGCCTTACATGAGGGTCTGTTCATGAAAAGGGGTTACCAATGCCCACCATACAGTGTATACCACATTTTAAAAAAATCAAGAACTGTCAGGCACATGTTTTTGAGTAAACCTGAATGCTGGCTATATGGGCAGATAAATAACATAACTATAGAATTCTAGGGTATCCGTATATTTTTTGATGGAGTATCCCACTCCATTTTGCTGCTTTTTTCACCTGAAAAAGTGTGACGTGCAAAAACACATGTTTTACTAATGGTTTTTGAAAGCTTTATTTACTGTTTTCCATTATTAAAGTAAGTCCATTTACTAATATGGAGTTGTGTTTTTTATTATCTGTATTCTTTAGCCCATTGTAATGCTCCATTTTTAATTTATGCAGCTTTGTATTTAGTGTGGTGAATGTAACAGTTGGTGTCACAGCACGTTACATTCACCCACATGGCCCCCAAATCTGTAATTGTGCTATTAGCACTTTAAAAGATTTTCTGGCTTCTCTCCTAGTTTGCCTCCTTGTGATAACTGACTGTGTTACTGCCTGATCTATCTTTCCCACAGAAGGGACATCAACCTATGACCCTCACTCTACTTGGGGTCACATCAGGCCCAATGTTTACCCATCAGTCTGTGACAGTTGCAAAGTCATAACCTGCCCATCAGAACCAAGGAACAACCATAGCGGGAGGAGCCGAGTTGTGGTTTAAAACCCATTGTTTGCACATGGCTCCTCCATTTGTAGGGCTACATTCCATGAAGATAAGCACTGCATGCAACACTGAGGGTTGCAGTTACATTCACCACAGGTAGACTTTGGTTACCATCATTCACTGACTGTTGGGCAAATTTTCAGAGAGCATTTTTCAGTGACAACTGCATGTCTAAGAAAAGTGCTGGGCATAAATTGTAATAGGGATTATTCAGTGTATATGGGGTGGAGAGTTAAAATAGATTTTCTTTGTGGTGTCACTCGTTACATTCACCACGATATGTGGTGTCAACCACCATGCCTGTCAGTACTGTTATTATTGTCAAATTGCTCCAGGTTTTGTAACACTATGTCAGTTATTAGTAGTAGTGTGATGGCTATGAGGCATGTTCAGTAAATTTTTTATAACTTAAAACAAATGTGTAGTGTCACTTGTTACATTCACCACGTTATATGGTGTTAAGCATCACACTTGCCAGTAATGTAATTTCAGATTTTTTTTTTATATTTTATAGCAGTACATCAGTCAGTAATAGTAGTATGTTAGTGTTAGTTGTTAGGCAAGTTTAGTACAGTTTTAGTAAGTCAATGTGGTGTCACTTGTTACATTCACCACGGTATGTGGTATCAAACATCACACCTGTCACTACTGTTATTATTGTCAGATTTCTCCAAGTTTTTTGTACCACTGTGTCAGTTATTAGTAGCATGTTAGCCATTAGGCATGTTCAATAAACTTTGTAAAACTGAAACAAATGTGTGGTGTCACTCGTTACATTCACCATGGTATGTGGTGTTAAGCATCGCACTTGCCAGTAATGTAATTGTCAACTTTTTTCATGTTCTATAGTAGTATGTCAGTCAGTAGCAGTAGTATGTTAGTTGTTAGGCATGTTTAGTATAGTTTTAGTATGTGAAACATAAGTGTGGTGTCACTTGTTACATTCATAACGGTACATTGTGCAAAACATCTCATTTGCAATTAATGTAATATAATTCTTGTAAATATTTGTTTCTCATGTTTTAATACAACTCATTACATGTTTATTAAAGTTTTTACTACTAAAACAAATGTTTTGTGTCAGGTGCTACATTCACCATGGTGTGTGGTGTCACTTGTTACACTCACCACAATACAGTTCTTTTATCTCAGGAACCTGTGGGGCTTTTATCTCCCAATACGTTTGTTTTTTCATGCTTGGGTCATAATATCTTGAAATGCAACACAAATGTAATCTAGAAATAATTTTAAAATTTGACCCTCATGGCACACTTTGGTAACCCCTTTTCATGAACAGACCCATGACCAAATGGGAAATTTGGGTGGGGAAAGAACTCTTGATCTGGCCCGGTCATGTCTCTATTGGCCCAAAATGAGTCAAGACATCAGACATCACATTAAAACATGCAGTAGGTGTCTTCAGCGCAAGACCCCACCCCAAAGAGCTGCCCCTATGGTAATCATCGTCACAAGTGCCCCCATGGAACTTGACTGCATCGACTTCCTCAGTCTCGAGCCTGATTTTAAGGGCATTGTCAACATCCTGGTACGTTACCGATCACCTCACGAGGTATGCACCAGCCTACTCGACCAGAGACCAAAAAGCCTCAACTGTTGCCAAGGTACTTATAGACAAGTTTTTCGTACATTATGGTGCCCACCACGCATTCATTCAGACCAAGGGCGTGACTTTGAAAGTAGACTCATTAAAGAACTGCTGTCCCTATGAGATGTAAGAAAATCCAGAACAACCCCCTATCACCCCCAAGGAGATCCACAACCCGAAAGGTTCAACTGGACTCTACTGGATATGCTGGGTACCTTGTAACCACGGGATAAGCCAACGTGGAGTCAACAGATAAGTGCACTTGTATATGCCTGTAACTGTACCAAAAACAACGCCACAGGGTTTTCATCGTACCACCTCATGTTTGGCAGAGAAGCCCACCTCCCAACTGATGTACATTTCGGAGTGTCTCTCGACGGGGTCACATCAGACAACTACCTGCAGTATGTTAAAAACCTAAAAGCCCAGCTTGATCATGCCTATCAGCTTGCAAACACCATGGCTGCAAAAAGAAACTTGATTAATAATACCCGGCATGACAAACGTGTAAAGGCCCAAGAGCTTCAACCAGGTGACAGGGTGCTAATGGGGAATTTTGGACTACCAGGAAAACATAAAATAGCGGACCGCTGGAGTCACGTCCCATACACTGTAATCAGTAAGCTGCACGATCTACCAGTGTACAAAATACAACCGGAAGGGGACCCTCGTGCTGTGAAAACTATCCACCAGAACCTCCTGTTACCCAGGAAAGCTCTGCTGGCTCTTTCAGTGGGTTCTGGTGCCCAGCAAACCTAATTAGGCACTGGGGACCTAAAAACAACAACAAAAAAAAAAGGAAATGTTTTAAATTAAATAAATGGCAGCTGCCGTGAGCGCTGCCTCCAGGGCACCACAAGCTAAGGGGAAACGGTCAAGGGGCAAATGGCAGCCCTTATGAATATTTTTGAGCTGCTGTGTGTTTTCAGGGGGTGGTGTGTTACAGGAGCTGCAACTCCCCAGGAGAACCTCCAATTTATTTAAAATTGGACTGATTTAAGGGAGAACTGTTGGGGCTACAAGTTAGTGGAGCGTTTATTAAATGAAAGTAAAACTGCTGGCTGCACCAGAACTCTATGTGTGGGGACACTGTAAACTGACTGCCTAGACTTAAACTGCAGCCACCATTTTTGAGCCTATCCACCAATTGGGAGCCAGGATTAGCCAAAAGGGCTTCTGTGGATTTTTATTTTATTTTAGCTTTCGGTTACCGGGTAAGTACACTTGACAAGTATTATGCCTATTTTCAGGAACGACCCGGGAGAGTACAACATACAACATAGGGATACAGACATTTTTTTTTTTTTTTACAGTAGAGAGTAAGTACAGCGTGACCACATATAGGAAAATAGTAACATAGTCCGGGGGGTATGGACGGTCATAATACAACTTATAACTATTTAGGTTAAAGTACCCCTGGGGTGAGTAGGACACCAACAGATTCCAACAAAAGCCATATACACAATTTACCCATTAGAGACAATATAGAACAGCAAAATGTCCAGGAACCTTGGCATAGGCAGCGTGCCCTAGGTCGAGTACCCTGTTTAAATTAGTGAGACAGGTAGCATCTGAGGGAGTTAAGACTTTGAACCCGAAGAACAACCGTGTTGAGAAGTTCTCTAGGGAGGCTTTAGGCAGCTGCACGCTGAGGCAAGTTTCAGGAAACCCCAGAGGAATTACGGAAGCACAAGTGGGAGGAGGACAAACGGGTATACACAGGAAGGAGTTCCAGAGTCTGGGCGATATGCGGCAAAGTCCCTGGTCACCCATGAGGGTACGGGTGGAGGGACCTTGAGCATCCCTGGGGCCTGGGACCCAAGGTGGTAGATAGTGGTGTCAGTTTGCGGCAGGAGCAGAGCCAGCTCTGGGGTGCCCGTTCTGACCACTTTGTCCGTGAGACAACCCACCCCGAAGTCCAGGTACCTAGCTGGGGAGAGCCATCGAAGTTTATCGTATAACACGCAGGGGTGGGTGAGACGGGGGACAGCAAGGGCAAAGCGACAGATGTTATTATATGTCGTGTGCCACCGAGTAAGATGAGTCTGGGGAGAGCGAGCGAATAGGTGCAGCCCATAGCTGAGAGAGGGAAGAAGAACACCTTTCGCGAGGGCTAGTCTGGCCGCTGGTGTAAGGTTGAACTTGGCCCTGTAGGCCAGGCCCAGCTTGCAGTTAACTGCCCTACAGATGTTTAGGATGTGGATACCCATGTCGAGTTGGGGGTCAAGGGTGACCCTAGGTATTTGGCAGAGTTCACTACGGGAGGGAGGATCCGTCGGGACAGGTAATCTTTAACAAGGCCGACGGGGTTTTGAGTTTGGCTGTTGAGCCAAAGAGCATGGCCTGAGTTTTTTTCAGGTTCAGGACCAGCTTGTTTTCAGTGATCCAGGTTTGGACTTTGTTAAAGTCTTCGGACATGGCCTTGTTGAGAGTACTGACATCCTGTGCGTGTGCCAGGATCACCAGGTCATCAGCATAGAGGGTGGCACTACAGGTGGAGGTCACCACAGGTAGCTGGTTGATAAAGAGGGAAAAGAGGAGAGGGCCAGTGCACAACCCTGAGGGACACCGGAGGACACTGGAAGGACTCTGAGAGGACTTTATTGAAACTGGTCCGCTATGCTTCTACCATGCAGGTAGCCCATAAGCCAGTTCATGGCGAGTGGGAGAGACCGAGTGACCGCAGTTTTGAGCCAAGCAACGTGTGGTCAACAAGATCAAAGGCTTTGGACAGGTCAATAAATATGGCTCGGAGAGTTTGCCCTGATCCATGGCTGATCTTATTCTGATGTGACCCAGATCAGGGCGGTAGTGGTGCTGTGACTCCTGCGAAACCCGTGTTGGGCCGGGACAGCAACCCTGGGTTCGATGTACTCCGAAATCTGTTCGCCACTACCTTTTCTAGGAGCCATTGAGGGATGAGAGGATGGCAATTGGGCGATAATTTTCCGTAGTTTAGGATTGCCTTGTTTCAGTACAAGAACAATCCTGGCCTCTTTTCAGATATTGGGAAATACCGCCCAAGGGATAGGTTAAAGATGTGGGCTACTGGGTGGGCAAGTGTGCAGCGCCAAGTTTGAGGAGCTTTGATTCAAGGTTATCTGGGCCAGGGCTGGAGTGCTGGGAGAGGCCATCCAAGTGCCTCTGGGTGTCCGGTACAGACACTTCCCTGAGGTTAAATGGTAACCGAGGGGGGTGACCCACCCTCCGAGCCACTGGGGGAAGGGAGGGGGGCAAGCCCTTGTGGGACGGGAAGAGTGCAGTGAGGGCAGAGAGATCAGTGAAATGTAAATTTAGGGAGTTGGCAATGGTGTGGGGGTTCGTGCAGGAGACCCCGGTGATAAGCATGTCGGATACCCCTGACTGGGACGATCCGTTGACAAGAGTTTTTATATTCCTCTAGAAACTCCTGGGGTTGCTGGCGGAGCTAAGTAGGGCGGACTTGCAGAAGTCACTTTTCGCAGCCCTGATGGCCTTTTTACAAGTGTTTCTAAGGTGTCTGTATTTTTGGAAAATGGTGGGATCACTGGAACTTTTGAAGTGGGCCCAGCACTTGTCTCTCTCCCGCATTTGGGCCAGGAGATTCCCATGCAACCAATGAGTAGCAGACCCCCTCACCCTTCGGGTGACCTTGGGGCATGCTTATCTTGCAGGGTCCCAAGATAGTGATGAAGGAGGAGGTTGCCACTGAGGGGTCAGTGGCCCCAAACACTCGGACCAGTTGGTAAGTCACGAGGTCTTCCAGGAACTCCCAGGGTTAAACCTAGAGTAGTTCCTGACATGCAGGATTTTGTGTGGAATCTTGGGGGGGAGATTTTCCATACACAGTAGACCGGTGAGTGGTCTGAGATAGAGTCCGGCAGTGTACCAGCTGAGGAGATCCTATCCGGGCGGTTGGACATGATCCAGTCCAGTAGGGTACCGAAGGATCCGTTCGCTGACCACCTGGTTGGATCCTGGATGAGTTGAGTCAGAGTAGAGTTAGCAAGTAGGGCCTCATACTGCATCACACTACCTCCAGCCCAGTTGAGGTTGACGTCCCCTAGGATAAGGAGCTCATTGTCCCCAACGCTGGGACTAACTGAGTCAAGGAGGTGGGTCAATCCGGGGAGCCCGCCCTTAGGAGGGTTGTAGGTGCACACCAGGTGCAGTTTCTGTGTCCCCAAGTAGGAGTAGCACATGGAGTACCGACTGGGACACGAGGGATTGATGGTGGGCGACAAGGGAGATTTTGAGATGGCACTTGTGGTAGATCAGTATGTCTCCTCTTGCCCCCAGCTCTGTCCAGGCGAGTGAACTCTGCACTCCAGGAGGATACAGGCTGAGTCAGGGATCGCGGGTTTGAGCCAGGTCTCGGTCAGCCCGAGGATATCGGGTTTATAGAATGCCATCCACGCGACCAGTTCGCCCCCGTTGAGTAGCAGGCCCGGATGTTGAGATGTGCTACTTTTAAACCCTTGCCCACGCCCCCATACAGAGGGATGTTCAGGGGTTGTCACGACCTGGGTTAGTTTCTATGTCTCCGCCAGTAACAGTGTTAAGAGGAGGAGCCATTGGAGATACCGCTCATGGAGGGTAGGCTATTAGAATTTAGGCCCCGGGTCCGCTGAGTCTTGGCGAGAGCATGGGACCCCGGAGGGCTGGGCATGTGGGCCAGCATAGAGACTTGGAGGTCCCGAGGAAGTTTGAGGGGAGAGAACTTTATCTCACTAAGAGGAGGACCTCTCCCAGTATCCCCCTGGTGATATTGGGGGAGTGGCAAGGTGTAGGGAGCACCCTGGAGCAGGACCAGCTGGGACCAGCGTCCTGTAAGAGGCAGGCAACACATCCATGTACGATGTCAGAGGCCGGGACTGGGGGCTAGAGGTCAGAGAGAGACCGGTTTGAGATTCAGGAGGATGGCACTTACCCTGAGCACTGTGGGCGAGTTTTATGGGGGATTAACTGGGACAATCTCTAGGTGCCAAAACACAAGCCAATTAAGATCTGGGGACTGTTCCAGACAAGTCTAGCAGCCAATGAGATCTTTGGAACTCTGCCCCATATAAAAGGGGACAACAACTGGGAAAGATCAAATTTTGGAGATACAGCTCAAGAGCTAGTGTGTGTATGTGCCTCTGGGGAGCCTGCCAGCTCTCAGGGGTTAGGCCAACCTGGCCTAGACTTTTTTCTCCGGCAGTCAGTCCACAGGTCCAGTCGTTCCAGTCTGGGTAGCTGCTGCCTGCAGGTCATTCTGACTCTATACATCTAGAAGAAAAGATCAGCCTGCATCCTGCCTGGAAGGACCAGAACAGAGTCAAGTTTAGTTTTACATATAAATGTGTGTGAGTTGTGCAAAGTGCTGCGCGGTCAAGTAGTTAGAACCCGTTCGAGCTGCATGTTTTCCTCTGCCTTATTCACGTTGATTTTCCATTTGAAGACCAGCATCGTCGACAAAGGCCATGAGGGACTTCACTTCCATCTGCATCTATCTGTGTCTACAGGTCTCATTTCGTCGGAGAACCGCCTGGTCTGGGGTAGAGTGAGTAATCAATTAAGGTAGCTCCCTGCATCCAAGATTCAAATTAAAGTGTGTCATCTGATTCAGTTGTGGGTTGCTAATTGTTTTGGGACTGAGCCATCCAGCTCCGGATTACAAGTTGTGGGTTAAAGTGCATGCATGTTTCTTTCCATCACAGGGCCCCAACTAGCTACAACACCGGCCTACTCTGGGCAACGCTTCAGGCTAGCCTGCACTAACAACTGGGTACCCAAAGTGTGTGTGTGTGACTGTGTTAGAAGGACCCTTGAGTGCATACTCTATACCCTGACTAAATCAGATTCTGAATCAATCACTAGATTATGCGCCTCCCTTGTTCACGTCCCCAAAATAAATCAGATCTGCATCTTTTTTGCATTTAAACTGGTTGTGGTGTACTTCTGTGCTAAAAGTATTGTGTCACTGCATGTTTCCTTGTTTCATTTCTTGTTCCCTAGGGGGTCTCCAGGGCATTCCAGGCAGTCCCGCCCTGGTGGTAAGTGGTTACAAGTGGGGAGTTACTGTGCATTGTAAAGTGTATTGGGTTTGTGTCATCTTGGACTTGTTCTGGGTACTAGAGGGAACAGAAAGGGGTATTAGTGTCCCGGAGGGCTGTACCCAGAGTAGTCACACCATCATCAATCCTGTCCTCTGGGCGGAGGCACCCTTTTCAAGAGCCTAGACCCCTCAATCTGCAATCAGTTATGCAGGCAGGGGTAGGATCCCTTGGGAGAGCGCCACCTACAGGTTACAATTTTTTTTTTATTTTGCTTTATACACTACCTGGCTGTCCATCTGTACTGTCTAGTTTGTGCAGCTCACTAGGATGAAGCACTCTGTGATAAATATGTCACAGTTACCTGCATGAAAAATTGGAGTACCTACCATCTGATTGCATCATGTTCCTGCAACATCCAGTATATCACTGGTACAAACTATAATAACAGCACTTTATCCCAGTGGGCGGTGAAAGTGTATGTTTAGGCAAATGTTGCGGCTTCAGCCTCAGCTCAGAGCTGTGAAGGAAGGGTAGAAATTCTACTGAGTTTTGTACAGTATGTGGTGTGGTGTTCTTAAGGTTTGAAGGACTGCTTGAAGCAGTGATAGTGTTACCCTAACGTGGGCTCCCTCTTTCAAAAGTATAACAAAATGATTTGCTGGAGTGTGAGTAAATTACCTTGACTGAAAACAGCGCAGACATTACAGGAACACCAGCACTGCTTCCCAAATATTTTGTGTGGTCTGGTGTTCCTGGGGTTTGAACACGTGTTCAAATTAGTGCTGGAGTTTTCCTAATTTCACAATCTTTTAAGGCAAGGAAATGTACTAGCACACTAACAATTCTGTTTATGTACTGTACAAATTGTTGATCTTGAAAGGCACGCTTAGCAGGAGCTTGTTTCCATGTGTGATCCAGTGTGTGTATGTGGGGGTTGGGGTTACTTGGTAGTGCCGTACAGCAAAACAAATGGGTAAAAGACAAACAAAATAAATACAATAAAATACAGATGAACTATTGCACAATGAATTACAGTGCAAAGATGCAAATAAGAGATAGGTAAAATACAACTTTTGAGGTAGCTGAAAGTGAAAAACGTTGCCTGGCCCAGAGGCGCACTGCACTGCCAAGTGGGAGACCAGTGTTCAAGACCTGATCCCAACTCCCCTGTCCTGGGCTGGTGGGGTCTGGAACTTGATGCAGGGGCATCGGGTGCTGACCTGGGGGGGGGGGTGAGCATCCTGCTCTACTGGTGCCTCCACTGGTGAGAACTGGTGCTACCATTTATGCAGTGGGTGATAATGCTGTGTTAGCTGGCATCCACCAAATGAGCAGTGCTGCAGGATGCCACTGGCTGTAGCCAGGGGTGGAAGGCAGGCAAAAAAATGTGGGAGAAAATCCACTGCCTGCATGAATGATGGTGCAGATGGTCCACCCACCACCAACCAGATGCCACAGAACACCCCTAATGCCACCTCACTGTGAAGACCTTGGCTACTACTCAGTGTTCAGCAGCACACGGGCCAAGTATCAGGGCCCTGCTGGAGGTAGGAGCAATTCCGGGGGTAAACGCCGCAGGGACCCAGGGGTGCTTCAGTAGGGTAAGTACTGTATGTGTGTGTAAGGGCCAGTGAGTTGTGAGTTTAAAAAGAAAGTACAAAAAGTTAAGTAAGCTCAGAAGGGCAAGAATCATTTAAAAACAAGTAGACATTTAGTTACAGGATGCCAACATAAATTGATACTACTACTGAGAGGTGGGAGGTACTCCTGCTAGGCAAAAAGCATACCTGCATACTTGCATCCTGTCCTTCATATGTTCGTATGTCCTTAATGAGCAGAAGCAGCTGGGAGAGGGCACCAGTTGAGGGCAGGCTAGGTGAAGGAGACTAGAGACAGAAGGAGAGGAAGAAAAGCAGAACAAGGAAAACAAGTAGAGGGGGTAGGGAGGAATAATTCGGGGAGCAGGTTGAATAGAGAAGCCCTGGAGGAGAGCTTTAAATGTAAGGATGAAAAGGAATGAAGAGTTGGAGGATGCTGTTCCAAAGGAGAGGAGAAGGCAGCCTACCAAGAGCGGGTAGAGAATAAGAGGGAATCCAAGGAGTGGAGGGGGTACAAGGAAGAAAGGGGAGGTGAGGAGAGGAGAAGAAAGAGGAGAGAAGGGAGAGAGAGAGCTGAACTGGAATTTGTAGAAGAAGGACAGTGGGAATAGTGTCCATTTTCAAGGGAAGGAGTGGAGAGGCTGGAGTACAGCACACAGTGATGCCTGTGGGGAAGGCAGTTGAGGGCCAACTGGCAGAAACAGTAAAAAAATGGTTCAGCCTTGCTAGGGTAGATTTGGGCCCACACTGTTCACTACGCCCATGCAGTCAAACACCATTAAGATACTCTTGAGGCCAATCTCTCAGTGGATAGAAAGTGAAATGCAGGAATTGTTATGTTACAGTATATTAACAAAACACCAACACTGTTCAAGAAATCATTGAAACACTAAGAACACCACACCATACAATCACCAAGATTCAGGAGTACTTTTACCCTACTGTTGCATTACCCCTCTTTTGCGGCTTTATGTAGCAACCCTGTTACCCTAAAAATGTGATCTTTTCCTGCAATAAATCTCAATCCTTTAAAAAGGATACTAAGTAACTGAGATCCACTAATTGTATTGTAAGTGCCAGATGAATACATTTTTATAGCACTCCTTGGTTTTCAGTGACACCTTCCCTCCCAGTCCAATTCAAAGTCCTCCCTGGTGGCCAGTGGCACCCCTCTCTCACCCCAGTGTGCTAAAGCACTCCCTGATATTCAGTAGCACTCATCTTCCTGCTCCCCCACGATGCACCAGAACATCCAAATACATCCTTGGAGTTCACAGCAATCCCCACTCCTGTTGCACACATGCCTAATATTTTACAGGGTTGGTGTACTGAGCATGGGGTGGGGTGGGGATAACTTTATTGTCTGGTGGGTCCAGGCCAGGAATGTAGGGATCAGGGAAGCAATGGGATCAGATAACTTCAGTATACGGTGGGTCAGGGGCCAAACAGGAGAGCAGAAAGGGACCAGGAAGTACTGGTATGAGGAGAGGACATAACTTTACTCTCCCCCCCAGTGGCTGTGGACTGAATGGAAGAAGCAGTGGGGAAAAGAGACACGGGGGTATGGAAAGGAGTAGAGATCAAAGAGGCTGTGAGAAAGGAAGGATGTTTTTCAATTTTTTGTTGCTGTTGTAAAATATTCGAGGATTAGGATAATAGGATTAGGTGGCAGTCCAACATACGCAGTAGTCATTTCATCGGAGTGGTGAATGGTTTGTGTCCATCTAATAGCTCTCATACTATAGACCCATAGATGGAAACACTCAACCAGCTCAGCACAATCAGCACAGGGTGTTTTTCATTTAGACTAGCTAGTATCTTTTTTTTACCAATCAAAACTAGGTGTTCACTGATTGCACATTTTCCTACACAGAGTAAAGACCAGTATGCATGTGCGTATTGATGGATTCAAACTGAACAGTGGGTGCTGACATCCACGATCCGATACTGCACATTATATTAGTTTTTTACTTCTCAAGAGGTACCGTATGCCATGGTTGTAAAGCATGGCTCTGGTTCAGGGTTGTGAAGAACAGGCAGCAGCTGTTGTACGAAATGTAGGTCAGTCGCAGTTACATTAAAAAGCAGGGTTAGGTGGCAGCAGAAGGCGATGTGTATGTGTTTCTCTGTGTGGTCAGTGTGTTGTGGAAGGGGGATACTGGAGACAGGCAGTCGTGGTAGCTGGCAGTGGTGTTCGGCAGACAGACCGCTACACAGGAGTGAGTGAAAGAGTGAGCCTTCCCACCCCACAGAGCTTTGATCAGTGTTCAGTAGCGGGTTGGAGAGTGCGAGCAAAAATGAATTCCTTCACCCCCAAACTGCTGCACCATGCATCTCCCATTAGAGGTGGGGGCAGGAGGTGATATGTATCTCTTTGTTTGTGTGGTCCGAGTTGTGGAGCGCAGATGCTGGAAAGAGGCATTTTCTTGGGTCTGTGGTGTGTGTGTGGGGGATGCAGCTGTAAACTACACATAGCAGGCAAGGCAGGAGATAGTGTTATACACAGCAAATGTCACAAATCATGTCCGTACTGTATGTGTGACATATGTATGTGCATAACAACAATGTAGTCTGAATTAGTTATGAGGGACTATTTTGCAAGGTGGCAGGATACAGTACCTTTTTTGTTCTTTAAACAGGAGTAAAAAAACCTTTCTGTGGGGTTTTCTGTGTTTTAGGCATAACTCATAAATGCAATAATCCACTCCAGGGTATGGTGTTATTAGGGATTACTCAGCACCCCGGGTGCTGTGAGGACACTTGGCCTGCATCCTCGTGCCTCACAATGCACCCGGTGTGTTGATTAATCCCTTATAACACCATATCCTGTGATGGTTATTGCTTACATAATAAATACATTGTAACAAGACAGTATTTAAAAGCAAGAACATTAATATTAAACATTCATGCTGTACAATTGTTTTAACAAATGTTTCAAATGCCTGTCGTTGTGTGCTAGATCAGGGCACGCTTTCAGGAACCCATTTCTTGCTGTTCAGTGGGAGTGCTAGAAATTGTACTGAATGCTTCAATTAAATGACAAGACAGATACTAGCGTTAATTTCAGTAAAGATCCAGGAGTAGTAACTTGGATAGCTGGGGGCCAAATGTGAATGGCAGAGGTGAGGTGATCGGCTCCCAGGAAGGTAAGGTACGAGCCACGATCAGACCAGGAACTGGAAAGCACTCACCAGTGCAAGGTTCTGCTGCACTTGAGGGTGTAGCTGGCCCCTCTACAAGACCAAGGTAAAAGCAGTAAAGATGTATACTCAAAGAAGGTTGATCCAAATAAATCTTGAATACAATGTCCATAAGGTTGCTGAATGATGGTTTATTTCAAAGCAAACTTGCAAAGTGAATAACAACCATAAGTCTACATGGTGCACAGGACATTCACGAACGCCACATCAGGTGCCCTGGCGCATCAACAATAGCGTCTTCATCAGGGTGCCACCCAGCATTTGTATTTTTTTCCTGTCATTGTTTGGTTCCTGCACCCATCTGGCCCTTGGCTACCTCTCAAGTCCTTTCTGCTCACTAACCCCATCACCTTGCTTTCTCTTGGAACTTAACTTTCCCAATGTGGCCCCCATGGTTTGCCCCCTTACGTGGGCCAGGTCCCTCGGGAACTACAAATCTGGTCATACAGTGAGTGTCCAGGTTGGTGAGTGTGGTGTCTGTGGCAGAGCTGTCCTACTGTGCAGCCTTTTTTTCCCCCTTCAATATATTTCTTTCCAGAGGAGATCTCACACTGGGACATCATCTCGAGGGCTTGGCAACATCAGAAACTTCCTCCACTACCATACAGTCCCCATTAAACCTTCCGCTATGGTCATCCAGGAGGCAGTACAGCAGCAGGGATCTGTCACCCTCTCTCCCCAGAGGAAAAGATAAGGAGCGTCCGATGGAGCACCCAACTTTCCTCTTCCTGACAACACCGGATGACTCAGGTATGTTCCTGAACCTGGGTCACTGGCATCGCAAGCAGAAGCGCTACCGCTGCAGTGACAGCCAAGCCCACTCAGCATCTGTATTTCCCCTGCTGTGTAACCACAAAAAGGAACTGGTGTCAGCTGCGAAGACTGCAACTTGCCCATCCACATTTTTTATTTTTTTATTTTAGTCTGGTAGCTGGGTAAGGCCCACTAGGCACAAGTGCCTGTTTTCAGGAGTGACCTGGGAGCACTGGGTGGTTAAGTGACTTGCTCAGAGTCGCACAGTATGCAAGTGGAGGCTGTGAGAATCAAACTCAGGTCTGGTCTGCTGGATGTATCAAGCTCATTCACACCGTGTTCCTCTAACCTCTAGGCTATACTGCCAGCCCTGGCATGACCAGAGGCATGGTGTAGTGTAGCAATGGCAACCCCCGATAGGCAAGATGCGGGAATGGGGCAAATGTGACAGTTCTGACACCCTAACCATCCACAATTTCACCACTTCTATTTCCAGCACATTGTTGTATACCAACATCAGTTAAAGCTGGAGTCTGAAGCTGCGATGCTGCAAACAAGCCCTTAAGACACTGCAACATTTTACAGGACTGTGCTCAGTATAGGTGCCAAGCTGCCGTTTCTTATCGAAGCACAATAAAACAGGCTAATCACAAACTCTGTGATGTTGCTCTGCTGTTGTTTTGATCCACTCTGTGCTGACAGACAGATTCATGGCTTGTGAAGATGTTTTTTAGTGGCATGCATAGTGGGGGTAGGAAACTGCATCAATGACATGCCCAGTTTAGCCATATCACTAACTTCATCCCAGGGCTGTGGCTCTGGTGAGCAACTAGAAAACAAATAAGCCCTAAGCAATTGTTACAAGGAAGCAGCACAATAAACCATCAGATATTACATTTCCCTGAGCTGCATTATACTGCACATATTTGGAGCTCTGCATTTCTGGATCAAAACTATTTCAAATTACCTTCTGATTTCACCCATTCAAATGATGGAGCTCTTAGGAGTGTAATAAATTACAGCGAGGCAGCAGAAATCAGTAAGCAGTATTTATGGGTTACAAGCTACTTGACATTACAGGCACAGCATTTTCCCGAATTTGCAGAATCCCCCCCAACCCACACACACACACACACCTCCAGTGTAGTCATGAAGCGATAGCAGGTCTTGGTGTAGGAATCCTTATTGATTGCCAACTCAATACTGTTTTAGAACAGAAACAAAAATTGAAATGAGAAAGCACATAAACAGAACGGTAAGAAGGCTTTAAAAAGAACTGGATTTTCATTAGAGCATGCTAATCTCATGTATTAACTCAGCTCTAATTTAAATATGTCACTTGAACCTGCTGTTTATTGGCATTTATGTCCCATATGCAAGACAACTAGAGAATACAGTTCTGGGCTCCACAATACAGCAGTCCAGGGACAGTGCAATGAAGGGCCACCAAAATGATTAGGGGTATTGAGGACACAGTTAAGAGCAGAAATTGGAGGTCCTTAACATGTTCAGCCTGGAGAAAAGGAGGCTGAGGGGGACATAATCTCAGCCTTCTGCATTGAAGGGTATTATAAGGATAAACTGACAGAGATGCTTGACACAGGGTGCTCCAGCAGGACACGGGGACATGCCATAAAGCTCAAAGGTGATAAATGTAGGTGTAATGTTAAGAAGCCCTTTTTCTCCCAAATGGTGGTGCACCTGTGGCTTAGCCTACCAGCTGAGACAGTGGTCATGACAACAGTACGTACCTTCAAGTTAAGCCTGAGCAGCTGTTCGATTATCAGGGAGTCACAGGGTACCCTGGTAATAGTGTGGGTGGGGAATCCCTACACAGTAAGCAGGTACATGTTTACAGAACAGTTGTCGGTACCGGTTTAAGAAACTGAGGGTCACACTAGATGTCCCTAAAAGTCCTTTCTGGCCTTAAATTACTATGTATGCTACTACTATGTATGTTAAGCCCAGCTACAATAACACTGAGATTGTTCCTTTCCAACAAGGCACAGCACGCCACTGGTATGTGCTGGTTCCCTCAATGATCAAGTACAGGACAGGATAAGACGAAGGCAGATTTGTTAGGTGCTATCCAGAGCTCTAAGCGCTGTACAGACAGCAAGTTAAAATAATATGCACAACACATAAAATATCAGGAAAACGGCTGTAAAATACATCAGTACAATATAAAACATATCTCCCCAGGCATAATTAATTAAGAATTTTAATTGGACCCAAAAACCTGATTTAAAAGATGGGTTTTAAGTAAACCTTTAAACCATTCCAGAAAGGGGGCTTCTCTGATCGAAGTTGGGAGTGCATGTCATACAACAGGAGCTGCTACACAGAAAGCTCTGTCTCCTGAAGTTTCCAGTCAGGAGTATGGAACCAAGAGGAGTCCTGCCTTAGAGGATCAAACAGGATGGATGGGAGTGTATGCGGTCAAAGCTCTAGCACAAGTGCAGTGACCTGCAGGCATTGAAAAAGAAAAATGTATCCAGGTGAGTGAAGCAGTAGCACACACAACAATGAGCTACTGAGGGGAGGGCACCCACTTACATGTGGGTACTGAAGAGAATAACAGTTGACTCCTTGAAGGTAAGATATGTCCACGTTGGCCACAAGGTGGGAAGGCCAACCCCACATGCCAGCATAATAACTGACACATCTGACATCTCTCCGTGAACAGACACCGCCCTTGCTGACCCAACTGATGATCCAGCAAGGATGACACTCAGGAAAAATACCACCAACCAGAGAAGCACTGCAATGGTCTCACTGAAGGCTAGCACGTGTATGTTGCACCAGTGGGGAGAACAGCAAGAGCCCTTACACAACCTCAGTGAAACAAAAAAACAGCAGTGGGGCTCACCTTAAAGAGCACCCTTCATGACAGTCCAAAAAGCTACAGCTTGTAGTCACTATATGCAGTCCTGTTTTATTCATTTATTTATTGAGAGCTCGGATAATTCCTGTGAGTAGATGCTCACTTGAAAGGCTCCACGTCAATACATTGAACAACAAGGTATAATACTGTGGACAAATATGCAAATACTGAGGAAAAATATACATGGAGGTTACAAAATTCAAAACATAAAGCACTAGGTACAGTATGCTGAGGCATTGCACAATGTATGCCCGCATCAAGAAGATAAGCAGACAGGATATGGAAGGATACATTGTGTCAGCTCCCTACATGAGCAGCTGATCACCTCTCCCTACTGAAGTTCCTACTAATCCTCATCTTATGTTCTCCTTAAATATTACAGAAGCACTCTGAACTGATATGACTGATGTAACATTGAGTACTTACTTGCATTAATTGTTTTTTTACTTGTGTTATTTACCTGTATTGTAAACATCTCTGATGTATTGTACCATTTGACCTGGAGCTAACCAGGTCCATCTTGTAAATGAGCTTGCTCAATGATGTTCTCCTGGATAAATAAAGATTTTGATTGATTGACTGACATTGGTAGTGGGAGGGCTAGGCGAGCAGAGCACAGAAGGTAGGGAGGGAGGAGGATAAGGATACAGTAGGTCAAGGGGGGCAAGGGGCAGAGCCAGGGAAGGGGTAGGGAAGTGGGCAAAGTGCTGCGGTTTGACTATCCTGTCATGACTAAACCTGAAAGGATGTGTGCATTTGTTATTTTTGGCCAGGGTTTACTCTGCATTCCATGTTTTGCATTTGTTTTTGAGCCCTGCTTTAGCTCTGCTACACTTGCCTTTGCTGTTCAGCTGCTAGGCTGCTGGCTCTCACTGACATCACTATATGGCAGAGGAGTGACTCACACTGTGCAGTGCAGTGCAGTTGCAGCAGTTTTGCAAAGGAAAACTACCAGCACTAGGGGTACATACTGTGTTCCTCCTTCCCCAAGACACCCCATTAGCAATGCATAATGACAACATCCAAATGCCTTGTCAGTATATTTTTCTGTAAAACTGACTTACTTCTGCCTCTGTAACAAAGCATGGGGACTAATCACAGTTCCCATTTCTTTTGGCTTTCATGCATAAATCCCCCGATTCTGGAATTGTATTTCATTACTGTCCTCTGCAGTTAGTTTTTGAATTCTGAGTTCCTAAAAACTGCAGGGTGTACCAGTGCTTGTGTAGCAAGCCTGGTGTTGCTGTAGACCAAGGGCTGTACTGCTGACATCACTATATGTCAGAGGAGTGACTGACACTGTAGTACAGTGAAGTTACACTAGTTTTACAAGGGAGAACTACATTATTAGGTGTATACATACTGTGGTCCCTCTTCACCAAGACACCCTGTTAGCAATGCATTATGCCAAAATCCAAATGCCTTGTCAGGATTTTTTTTTTGTAAAACTGACTGACTTCTGCCTCTGTAACAAAGCATGGGGAGTGAGGGAAGATCGAGATGCTGTCAGCCGAGACAGAAGTCAGTTCATGCATCGGTGTGATTAGTGTCTATACCTTGATCATTTGAAAGCAGTAATGCCTCCTTATCCATGCCAAACTGGTGCTTTCCATGTCTTTCTGTAGTAAAAAGCCTGGAAGTCACTCCAATCGAAAATATCTTACTGCTTCTCTGTCTCCCTCCTCCTCGACATCAGTATGGCACTGCGGAACACCGAAGACTAATTTGGGTACCATATAATACTGCCAGTTCAAGCAAGCGTGGAATCCCGGTTTCACTTTTCAAACAAGAATTTCTCTGGACATAGCCCTCAGTTTTTAAAAAAACCTATACAGTGCATATAGCATATCTAAACACATTGTTTGTATTCTATGGTACCAAAATTAGTCTTCAGTGTTCCGTGGTGCCATGCTGATGTCGATCGGGGAGGAACAGTAAGGGATTTTGGATAGGGGTGACTGACAGGTGCTTTACTACAGAAAGACATAAAAAGCACCAGTATGGCATGGGTAAGGAGGCAGTACTGATTTCAGGTGATCAAGGTATAGACACTAATCACACTGACACATAAACTGACAGCTGTCTCGACTGACAGCAACTCGGTCTTCTCTCACTCCCCATGCTTTGTTACAGAGACAGAAGTCAGTTTTACAAAAAAAAAAAAACATACTGAAAAGGCATTTGGATTTTGGCATAATGCATTGCTAACAGGGTGTCTTAGTGAAGAGGAACCACAGTATGTACACCTAGTAATGTAGTTTTCCCTTGCAAAACTACTGCAACTTCACTGTACTGCAGTGTGAGTCACTCCTCTGCCGTATAGTGATGTCAGCAGTACAGGCCTGGGTCCACAGCAACACCGCTGCGCTATAGAAACTCTGGTAACATCCTGCAGTTTTTAGAAGCTCAGAATGCAAAAATGAACTGCATAGGACAGTTAGAAATACAATTCCAGAATCAATGCAAGAAGGGGTAATTTATGCATGAAAGTCAAGAAGACTGGGAAAGGTGCTCTTTAATGTATGAAGACAGAAGGCTTCCTTGTATGTGGCGTGCATCCATTCCACAAGGAGACAAAGACTATCAGAAACAGTCTCAAGGGTATACCCCACTGCCAGAAGCAGTGCAAGCCAACAGTCAAATATTTATGTAGACTCAGACCTAGGTAAAGTTTCTGGAATTGTATTTCTAACTGTCCTATGCAGTTCTGTTTGTTCAGTGTCAGTGGCTCAGTAGGTAGTACACTCGCCTCTGAGGCCGGGAGATCAGAGGGCTGGGGGTTCAGTTCCCACATCTGGCACTTGGGTTAATATCCCAGTACTGACATTGTAGTGCAGCATGAGAGGGGTGCTGCACTTCTGAGGTGCCGTCTTTCCGATGAGACGTTAAACCGAGGTCCCATCTGCCTGGATTGGTGGTAGTTCAGATGGATGTTAAAGATCCCATGGCACTTATCAAAAAGAGTAGGGGAATTTCTCCGGTGTCCTGGCCAAATTTACCTCATTCACTAAAAATACCACCAACAACTTAATCTGGTTCGAAGTCAGTTGGCATTCATCTGTATCCCCCTCCAACGGGTCGTGCCTGAAAATAGGCAGGATTTGTCTAGTGCACTTACCTGGTCAACAAAAACTAAATAAAAATAAAATAAATAACGCTCAATGTTCTTTCATATAAAAAGACTATTAAATGCAGGTACAGCAGTAATTTGTCTTCAAAACAAAGCTGAAAAGTTCATTTGCAGCAACTTCCCCGGAAGGGCAGTGGAGCAGAAACAAACTCAGAGACAGGCATACCTGCATACAGATGGTCAGCTGATGTTTTAACTTCAGAATGATCTTCAGAGCAAATTGGTGGTCTGTGCGAAGGTTCTGCAGTACTCTACCAGTCTCTATAAGCCTTCCCCAAGTGACTTAAATAATTAAAGCAGCAGTGCAATGAAAATAGGCTAAAATCTGCCCCCACCCTTTTTTTCTTCGGAATCGATGCAGATGTCTTCCAGTTTATTTTGGTGGTAAAATTTTCAGTTTCTGTTATTCTTTAAGAATTTTATGAACGTTTTAAAATAATTATTTCTCAAGAAAAAAAGATTGGCACCTCATTTTTGCACATAAATAGTACAGAGGACCTGAGGAGGGCAATAATCCAGGCAAAAATGCAAATGTACAGTACACCACATAGGGAGCATCCCAAAAAAAACAGCTCAACAGTTCTGCCAGTATTTTTCATAACCACAGCAGAAAATTAGCTTTTTGGAATAACTTTTTTTGTTGCACTGCTGCTTCAAAGCAGCAACACCCAGCTCAATCACTACGTTAAATATAAAACACCCGAGAGTAAATGAAGAAAGGAGAGGGGTGGGGAGATAAGGGAGCAAGGAAGGGATGGAGGGAGAAGTATAAAAAAGAAACGTGAAAAAAGGGGACGAGGGAGAGGAACAGCTAAACAATATGCGCACATAAGTAGAGAGAAAATTCTCAACAAATTATAGGAAACAATTCAGGCCGAGTTCATCATCAAGTCCTTAGGCGATGACGGTTTCAATCAATGGATCCAAAATGCCTCCCTTTGGAAGAGTTTTTTTGATGAGATCTGCTGCTCTTGGTGACTCTGCAACTTTCTCATTCTATATAATTTCAAAGTTGCATTTGATCCCAGAGGATAAATTAAGCAGGTTTGCATTGCACTTTGCGACCCAAGAATCAGGAAATGTGAGTCAACTGCCAGCATGATTAGCAGTGATTGCTAATCATTAGAAGCTGGGCTTCCCCTAATTCTTTTATTTTTTTTCTGGTGTCTAGTGGCACCTTTCCCTTGTTTAGCACCCCACCATCTGATCACCATTGCCATTATTGTTGTTTCTTTTCCTGGTGTCTAGTGGCACTCCCCACCATCTGATAACCATTGCCATTATTGTTGTTTCTTTCCTTGTGTCTAGTGGCACCCCACCATCTGATCACCATTGCCATTATTGTTGTTTCTTTCCTGGTGTCTAGTGGCACCCCACCATCTGATCACCATTGCCATTATTGTTGTTTCTTTTCCTGGTGTCTAGTGGCACCCCCACCATCTGATCACCATTGCCATTATTGTTGTTTCTTTTCCTGGTGTCTAGTGGCACCCCCACCATCTGATCACCATTGCCATTATTGTTGTTTCTTTTCCTGGTGTCTAGTGGCACCCCCACCATCTGATCACCATTGCCATTATTGTTGTTTCTTTTCCTGGTGTCTAGTGGCACCCCCACCATCTGATCACCATTGCCATTATTGTTGTTTCTTTCCCTTGTGTCTAGTGGCACCCCCACCATCTGGTCACCATTGCCATTATTGTTGTTTCTTTCCCTTGTGTCTAGTGGCACCCCCACCATCTGGTCACCATTGCCATTATTGTTGTTGTTTCTTTTCCTGGTGTCTAGTGGCATCCCCACTTCACAATCCGATCGCCATCCTTATCTAATTTAAAAAAAACGGTCCCTAGAGTTTTTTAAACCTGCAAAAAAGAAAACAGTCCCTTGCTGATCTGATCCCCCCCACCTCCCATTCAGCACCCACCACCCTACACCCCCACACACCCGAACTCACCTGAACTGGTCACAGGGCGAAGATCCCTGCTCCGATCCAAGACACATCTGGCTGCTGGAACCAGCGACTCCAATATGAGAAACTAAAGTAAATGCAGTTCAATGTATTTTAATGGGGTTGTCAACTTTGATGCATAATGTGTCAATTTTTGCATATCTTGACACAACATTTTTAACATGGTCTTTTGGGGACCCTAACTCATGAACAATGTCAGTGGAATTCCACAAATCCGGCCCAAAAGGTGATTTTGCAGGTGCTTTGGGAAATCACCTTACAGGCAGAATTTGAAAATTTTTCACTACTCTTGTTGATGAGGTGGGTCATAAGAAGCGTATGTTGAAATTTGGGGTCAAAATATGTAAAAATGGCTGAGTTATGCGCATCCATTGAAATTTTGCTATGCTCGCTTGTAACTTTGGTAATTTTAAATATTTTGACCCCAAATTTTCAACATAGCCATTTTTCACACCACCTCAGGAACATGAAAGCTGTCACTTTTCAAATCCGGGCCAAACCATCTTTTTGCACCTGTGGCATGAAATGACGTTGGAGTGGTGTGGAATCACGTTTTGGCAATGATTTGAACGTTTTCAGTATCAGGTACATGAGGTGGGGTGACAGGAAGGCTATGCTGACAATATGGCCAAAATGGCAAATGAAATAAACAGATACAGTCTCAAAACCATGTGTACAATATCTGTTTTATCAATACGTATAAGTAGTAATTATATGGTTTAAAGTAAAAATACCCATTTTAGAAAACAGCTAATCAAAATTAGCTAATTGCTAATCATTTTTCATTTTGATTAGCAAAGGCTGCCAATTGACTCTTTTTGTTTGACTGACATATGCCACAGTGCAGGGGCATACCAGCATATAAATTGTAGCTGATGTGCCAGTCTAGTGCCATGGAGGGCTGACACTGGACACCTCACCTGCTGCTATACCAGTCACCTAGATTCAGGAAAGGATGAGGGTCCCTCAGAGGCCAGCCGGGGGAAGGAGGATTGAGTGTCCACTGACAGGTCTCCTCTTTTGGGGGAAGGGGGGATCAATGCAAGTTGCAGCTCAGTCACCCTCTAGCAGAAGCTGGGTGTTATGGCAGTGATCACCTACTAATAACTGTCCGAGGCTGGCGCTGAATGTGTGTGGCATCTTTCCCACATCCTGGCATGTTGTTGGCCTGGGATGGGGAGGAAAGAGGGTAAAAAGGAAAAAATACTCCTCAATCGCCACATATGACTGGAACCAGAGCCCTTAGACCTGTGCCTATTTAGGTGCCCACTGAAGAGTCAGCGGTGGGGGGCAGGTGAAGGAAGGTGAAGGAGAAAATTAGGTGGCCAAAGAGCTTGATGAAAACAAAACAAAAAAAAGAAAACAGACGATGTATTGCAATTGATAAACAAACTGATTTTAAATTTGGTGCCACATCTCAGATGCTGGATCTCATTCATTTCCACCATTTTCCTACACTGAATACAACTCCTGCATCTAAAATTCACCTTAGAAGGGACCTAGGTCCTTGTCTACAGAAATCTTTGACCTCCATCTTGTGCTGGTTTCAGCAGTGGGGTATACTCCCACGAACTGTTACAACCTCAGTGAACTAACCACTGATCTTAATCAACAGAAACAACACCCAGCAGTGCCATCACATACCACTTCGGGTTGAGAATGGAGACGGGATATGCATGAGAAGAAGCCCACCCTGCAGCATCACAGCAGGATCTGTACTTCCAGGGAGACAGCACTGACCATTCCCTCTCTGTTTTGTGCCCCAGATGCTGGAGCAGCTGTTTCTCCCACTAGGGATACTCTGTCCACAGACCACCCTCTATCAAGAGAGGGAAGGTCAACTGTTGTTTTATGAGAGATATGCAATTGAGAGTACCAGGAGAGTGAAGGTTAAGGATATGTGGGCTAGGTGGACACTAATAATAGAGATGGCAGTGACAGAATTTTGCTGCATAGAAACATAGGAATATGCAAGCAGAGGAAGGCCTTGCTGTCTAGCGAGTATACCCCAAAGATCTGACTTCCACCACAGCTTATCCCGTGGCAGGGCTGTTGGGGGTGAGCAACCCTCCACAGCAGAATCCAGTGTCAGAGGTGACCAGTCACCAGTGCACTGCCTGTGAGGGACCAAAATATCATCCAGCTGCAGTTGGTTTTGCTCCATCTTTTGTTCTTCACCATGGGGCCACAAACATGCAATGACATATGTGTGAGCTCCACCTCTGCAATGACACCTGCCTGTTGGACCCCTCCTCAATGTGGTTCCCGCTCTACTACCACTCAGAATACACAAGGTAGCCGGCCCACTGGAGTAGCTGTAGTGCTACTGCTCGTGACCCTGGCGACCCAGGTTCAGGAACGTGCCTGGGTAGATGGAGGGCTGGCCGGGGAAAGGAGGCCCGAGCATCTGGAGGACCGCTTGCCTTCTCCGTGGAGGGAGGACGGTTGTGGCTCGGCGCATGACAGGCCTCCAGCAGAAGCCAGAGGCACAGCTTGCACTAGAGCCAGTCTGAGGGGTTTGGGGCATGATGCACGTTGGCAATCTGTGTCTTGACGTCTGGGCGCATGCCATGCCCAAGAAAAGCAGAAAATCCAGCCCCCTGAATGCCGGGAGATGGAGCGCCTGGTGCAGACCTCACAACTCCAGCCTACTTGTCCTGATGGGGGCCTGATGAAACAAGAAGGATCTCAGGGTGTACAGGTCCCACCTTGTACCTGCCTGGGGGGTATAGCCATGGCTCCATGGGGATCGCCCACAGGATCCAGGTAAGGCGGAGAGCATAGGGGCAGACACCATTGGCAACTCCTGATGGCACGGGGCTTAGGGAGCACAGGGGAAGTATAAAAGAGAAAGTAAAAAAAAAAAATATATACAACGTGGCAGCAGACATGTGAGAGACACTATCCCCCCTTCCTGACAGAGGAAAGCTGTCCAAAGTCATCTTACAAGTAACCCAAGTCCGTTCCAGAACCTGTGTCACTGGTGTAGCAGGCAGCAGCTCTACTGCTGTCCTAGTGGGCCAACCAACCCACCCACTCTTGAAGCTGTCCACAGATTTCACACTTAACTACCTCCTCTGGTTTATTCCATTCCTCTACCACTCTTTCTGTAAAGTAGTACCTCCTGGCATCCCTTCTCAATTTGCATTACACCAATTTGCAGCTGTTTTCTCTTGTACTTTGGTTGTCACTGGTCCAGAATAATTTACTAAGGCCTATCTTATTGATTCTCTTCAGGTATTTTATCTCTATCATGTCCCCTCACTCCCTTCTATCCTCCAGTGAGTATATATTCAGGTTCTCCAGTCTCCATTAATACGAGTGCCCCTGCTGCCCCTGGATCATTTTAGTGGCACTTCTTTGCTCCACCTCCAGAAGATTTATGTCTTTCTCTGTGTTAGGGGATCCAGAACTGTACACAGTATTTCAGGTGCGGCTGTCCCAGGGATCTCTACAGAGGCAGAATGACCTCCTTCCTTCTGCTTGTGAACTCCCTACTTATACAACCCAGCATCCTCATAAGGCCCAGCATTGCCTATGAAAGGGAGGAGTCACTGAAGCTTGGTGTAGTTTTCAGCGCTGCCTTTATTCAGTACAATTTATAAACGCACTGGAATAAAGCAGCTTTGAAGTGATGCACTGAGCTTCAGTGATGTCCTGCACTCACAAACCGAATGCTGGGTCCTTCACGCACTCTGCAAGGTTTCTGGACCTGCGAGATTCACGCCAAAGCCAGCAGCCCTTTCTTCTTGCTAACCCAGCATTCTAACAGAGGTGAGAAAGAAGTAAGTGCCTCCGCTGGGACTTGAACCCAGGCCACCCGGAACACCGTTCCGATAGCGCTAATCAGCTGTGCCACTGAGACAACTGGAACCTGGGCTGTCCCCGAGCACATTACTCTTTCTCAAATGCACAACCCAATGGCAACACAAATATTTACTTCTAACAATCACACAGGAGTGCGGTGTGCATATTTATGGAACACAGGTGAGCAAGAAGTAAGTGCCTTAGCTGGGACTTGAACCCTGACCACCTGGAATACCATTACAACTGAGCTAACCCTGCTGCGCCACTGAGACAACTGGAACCTGGGCTGTCCCAGTGGTGCAGCTGGTTAGAAATAAATATTTGTGTTGCCATTGGGTTGTGCATTTGAGAAAGAGTCATGTGCTCAGGGACAACCCAGGTTCCAGTTGTCTCAGTGGCGCATCTCCCCTCCAACATCCGGTGGTTCCTGTGTGCTTCATTACACCCTATGACACTGGTGCACACTCTGTGTTGCTGTTACAACACACGACACGAGGGTGCCCAAACCATAGTATTGACTTGTGCTTCGTCATCCACAACCACTGCAGCTCTCAACACGCTGCTGTCTTCCCAGCCTGACTGGTCTGCCTGTCACCAAGCTGCCAAACCAATAAGCCAATGAAACTTAATTTTGATTAAGCTGAAGTGTTATGATCTCTGGGCAGTAAGTCTGGCCCTGAAGTCACTCCCCCCACCCCAAAGTAAACAAAAACCTGTCCCAGCTCAGTCTTGTCCCTCTCACCAATCAGGCTAGTAACCGTGCTCTGGTCTAGTTCTGGTCTCTCAACAATTACTGCCCCTCAGCCTTTAGTTACAAAGTGTCCCAGCTCCCATCCCCTCACAGATCTTGCTCCCAAGTCCCTACACGAAAGAGCTTCTTGTTCCCTTTCGCCCTGAGCGACAGCTCTGTTTGGCTGATGAGGGGTTGCTAGAGATTCTGTGGGTGTCACTGAAATCTTTGGGGGCCCGTGCATTTATATACGTGGCCCCCTCTCTCTGGAACTCTCTACCCCGTAGGCTTCGGGAGTGCACGACTGTGGGAGGTTTTAAACAGGCGTTGAAAACCTTTTTATGGCGTCAGGCCTTTAGTGGTATTGATTGAGTGTGACCCCTCAGACTGTTATTATTATTATTATTATTATTATTATTGTGTCTGTTGATCTTATTACTGCCATTTTATCTTTTTGTAAAGCACCTTGGTAGTTTGAAAGGCGCTTACACTAAATAAAGTTTTTATTATTATACCCAAACTTTTTTTTTTCCCAATTGTTTAACTAGGAGATAACTTACTTTCCGAAACCCAGATACAGCGATGGGCCAGTTGACTAAAGCCAGCAGGAGCAGCAGATAGGTCTGTACCACCAATCTTCCTACTGCTGCTCGTGTACTCCGTGTAACTGCTGAAATATATGCACTCCTTTCCAAGACTGCATTCCACTGTGACTAACTCCAGCCAGCCAGCCACACTGCCACAAATAAACTACTTGTGATTCTATCATTCTGTTTACTTTTAGTGCTCCTGCACAGTAGAGCCAGCAATACCAAGATTAAGAGGACAGCTGGACAGGCAGGATTCTTGGGTTGGGGGGGGCTACATGCATAAGCACTATGATGCTGTATGACTTTCAAAAAGTTATGCGCTGATAGCTTGTTTAATGCTAAGGTTCTATGAAAAATGTATAAGTGCACCTCTCACCTGCAGCCACCTGTGTCTGGTGCTAGCTAGGAGAGCTTTTCTACCATTGAGGGTAGAATACTTGAGGGGAGCTCAGCTCCTCAGCCCCTTATACTAGGCCCCTATGGACTCCAGAGACATCGACCGATCACTTGCAGAGGTGCAGTCAAGTACCAGAGGAGCCGACCAACCCCTGGCTGAAGGCTGAATTTATTTATTTATTTATATAAGCATTTAACTAGGAAGGCATGTTGAGCAGACTACTGCTAGCTTCCTGATGCGCCCTGGGGGAAGGGGAAGTAGGAGAGCATACACATAAATAGTAAGGCCCATTACATAATGTACTTCAATTATTAAGAGGGCATACAAACATATATAGTATTGTCAATTACATGATAAGCATAGAGTAAACATAAGTAAGGTACAGTACAATCACTACAGGCAGGTACATAGCCATGGCTCTGAGAGTAATACATACAAGGTGCCAGATTCACGGTAGCAAGCTTTTATGATAAGAGGAGGACAAGCCATATGCCAGGAGACTTTCTGTGAGGATTACATCGTCAGGTATAGGCCAGATATAGTAAGATGGTAGGTCAAGAACATTATTTGGCTAACCCCACCTCTTTTCTCTCCCATATACCATAGGTGTAATTTTGGGGGAGGGACATATCCCTTCCCCCACCATTTTCCTGCATGTAGTATGCATTACTGTAGTCCCTCAACTTCAACTGCCACCTCAGCCAGAACTACCCAAGCCGTGAAGTGTCAAGTTCTTTTTCCTCCTTCTTCAATCTGTTGCTCCTTTTATTTCTCAAATTCCTAAAACTCCGTAGATAACTGGTGCTGCATGCATATGATGTCACACGCATGGACTATGGAAGTGCTGGCCAATCTGTTATGTTACTGAATTGTTTATCTCCCTTTAGCACCTGACTGGATGGTCAGGGCCCCACACACCTAAGAAGGAGCTCTCCAGTAACACATGCCAGTTATTAGTTCAGATTTTCATTAGTAAGTACTGTACATGTGGGAACACCAGATTTTGATGTCACAACCTAGACTATAGGCACATACTACAAGGACATCTCAAGTGACTTTTCCTTGACCACTGCTGGGAAAATTTTTGTGGAAATGCAGATACACCAAAATGGCATACAGGACTCAAAAAAGGCCAAGCTGTTGTTCTGCCAGGCTCCACACATAGCTCCGCCACCCCACCCTGACACCACACACAGTATATGGTTCTCTACAGCTGTGCAAGGGAACAGATTTTTTTTTTTGCAGTTAGTTTCTTTTCTCCTCCCAGGCGGCACGCCATCCAGCCTGATTCCCCCAGACCTGTGCCCCACTCGCAGCTTACCTTCTGCTTCCTGTATGGCTTGACCCCAGAGGCAGGCCGGTAGGGATCCCTCAACCCGCTGGAGTGGATCCGGTGCAGAGGTTACTGCCATTCATGGGAGCGAGGCCTGCAGGGATTAGCTCTCATCCTGCCGCACCCAGGACATTTTTCTCCTCCATTTTCTCCCCATAGGAGAAGAGGCGTGCAATGATGTCCTATGGAGAGAGCATGCACGCATCTGCACGTGCTCCTCCAGGCGTCTGCCTCCTCTCCTCCCCTTTCTAAAGTATCGGTGCTGACCCCGGAGAACAGCAGTATCTTGGATGCTCGATCCTTCTCCTCTCCTGCCAACCCCCGATGGCCCATGCTCATTCCTGAACATGAGTTGCCGGCATAGCACAAGGTAAGGCGTCCAGCGCCTCCGCCCTCACCGACACTGGGCTGGCTACGGGAACAGATTTCTAAATTACTCTTAGTCCACTTTTTTGTGCTCTCATACAGACCTTGTGCTGAACTGTTTCTCACCATGGATCTCTGCAGCTGAGCAACTGCCCTATCTAGGATAGTCACCACCATCCAAGTACTGTTCAACCATGGCTTGCTCACCATGGTGGAGTTCCTCTTTCTGCCTGGCCAGAGTAGAATGGGGAAGGAACAATTAGAATGGTGGGTCTTAGCAACATGGAAGAGATCAGTTATCTGTTTGCCCAAGTGTCGTGGACAGTCATATGCCCATGTCATAACACTGCAGGCAATGAAGGAAGCTTTCCCCTTTTTCAAGGTATCACCCACGACACACAGTAAACACATGCATGTTCATGATAATCTGATAGTGACAGATGGTGCATGGTAACCCTCACTACCAATGGCACCATTACCAGGCCTCAACTAGGTGTTACTGCAAAAGTGGCAACAAGAAACCACACAACCCTGAAGGACAGCATCCTTCCAGACACTCCTAACCCTCCCTGCTGGCCTCTAATACTACCATCCCAGGCAAGGCCTGATGCATGCTCCAGGAATGATGGCACCCCAAGTTGCCCTATGTGCCCAGTATAAGGAGACACCTTCTGGGGGATGTATTTTTATACAGAATACCACTGGGACAGAGAAAAGTCGAGTAAATGTCCTGGCTGATCTGTGCCAAGGCCACACAGAGTGACCCACTTTGAGTTGTACTCAAAGTCAATCCAATACAAGGTTGCGAAGCAAAAAATCTGGGTTGGGGATTTGGTGTGCTGAATCAACTCAGGGCTAACATGGTCTACTTTGTATCGGAAACTCTTCCCATTATCTATGAACTTGAAAGGTTTCTATATGCATAATGTCTCCAAATATCTGAGTTTTGCTAATAAACTTGAAATGTTCTGAAAACGTATAGTCGGCCTCATTTGTTGCTTGGCAGATAATGCAGCTATCAAAAATTGTGGGTCACAGGAAAGCAATGGTTAATTTTAACAGAACGGATATCTGCTATATTTTTAAATTCTCACTCAAATTCAAGTTCTTCAATGCTACAGCCCTCGCCCAAGTTGTTTTCGGTAAAGATTAGCTTTTTCTTTTTACATACAAATATATATATATATATATGTTGCTTTGGCACATTTATCAAACCTAAATGTCATCCTGGTATCATCAGAGAAGGTCTCAACAGTACACAACTGCTCTTTTAGGTGCTGCATTATACAGCTTCAAGTCATTTATGAATAGGAAATTAGTTATTATTTGGCGTTCCCTGATGTTTGCAGTGATCAAGTTAAACCCACACCCCAAGCTGTTGAAAAAGCTGTTTATTAGATTAAGGAGGCACAACTTCAGTGGCCACAAGTACAGAAACATAGAATTTGGCGGCAGATAAGGACCGCTTGGCCCACCCAGTCTGCCCATTTTCCTACCTGATGGATAAGCTGCAGATTCTAGTTAATCAACAGCTTACTTCCTCCTGCCCCCCACTAGAATTGCCTTATGCCTGTCCCATGCATTCTTGAATTCTACCACTGTTCCTGACTCCACAACCTCCTCAGGAAGGCAATTCCATGCATCCACAACTCTCTCTGTGAAAAAAATACTTTCTAACATTACCTCTGAGCCGTCCCCCCATATCTTCAAATTGTGCCCCTTTTTCTTGCACATCTCTTCTTCTGAAATATACTACCCTCTTGTACCTTGTTAACTCCATTGAGATACTTGAAAGTTTCTATCATGTCCCCCCTCTCCCTCCTTTCCTCAAGGGTATACATATTAAGCTGCTTTAGTCTCTCCTCTTATGTCTTCTGGTGAAGACCTTGCACCATTTTGGTTGCCCTCCTCTGAACAGCCTCCACTCTGTCTATGTCTTTGCGGAGATGGGGTCTCCAGAATTGCACGCAGTACTCCAGATGGGGTCTCACTAACTGTCTGTAGAGAGGGATAACAGCTTCCTGTTTTCTACTGTTGATGCCTGTCCCTATGCATCCCAGTATCCCCCCAGCCCTCCTTACTGCCTTCTCAGATTGCCTGCCCACCTTTAGGTCATCTGATATAATTACTCCTAGGTCTCTTTCAATTTTTGTTGTTGCTATTAACTCACCCCCCCACTGTGTACTCTTCCCCTGGGTTTTTGTTTCTCAGATGCAACATCTTGCACTTCTTTGCATTGAATCTGAGCTGCCACGTATTTGACCATTCCTCCAACCTTGCCAAGTCCCTTTTCATTCTTTCCACCCCACCCTGTGTATCAACCCTGTTGCAGATCTTTGTGTCATCTGCAAAGAGGCATACCTTTCCTTCTAGGTGCTCTCCAATGTCACTTATAAAGATATTAAAGAGGACCGGTCCCAGTACTGAACCCTGCGGTACCCCGCTAGTTACCCTCCTTTCTTCACAGTGGACTCCGTTTAATATTACCTTTTGTGTCCTGTTGTCCAGCCAGTTTTGTATCCAGGCTACCACCTTGGGACCCACTCCAAGGCTGGCTAACTTGTATATTAATCTTTTGTGTGAGACTGTGTAATGCCTTGTTAAAATCTAGGTAGGCCATATCCACAGCCCCATCCTGGTCTACTATTTTGGTCACCCAGTCAAAGAAATCTATTAGGTTCGTCTGACATGACCTTTGTGCTGTGAAACCATGCTGCCTTGGGTCCTGTGCCCCACTGGCCTCTAGGTACTCAACAATTCTTTCCTTCAGAAGTGGTTCCATCATTTTCCCTACCACTGAAGTCAAACTAACTGGTCTGTAGTTTCCTGCCTCTGCCCTGCTCCCACTTTTGTGAAGTGGAATCACATTTGCCCTCCTCCAGTCCTCAGGTACCACTCCATCCTCCCATGATTTGTTAAAGAAAGTAGTCAGTGGTGTTACTAGTTCTACCCTTAGTTCTTTTAGTATTCTTGGGTGAATCCCATCAGGCCCCATTGCTTTTTCCACCCTCAGTTTCAAGAGTTCTTTCAAAACCCTTTCTTCTGTGAATGGACTGGTATCGACTTCTATTCAGAGGTTCCCTTGTTTGGTTTAGACACCTCCTCCTCATCTGTTGTGAATACTGAGCAGAAATATTCGCTCAGTATCCCTGCTTTTCACTGTCACCCTCTGCCCACATTCCTCCCTTATTAAGTCTCTGTATCCCTCCTTGGTCTTTCTTCGCTCCCTAATGAACCTATAAAAAGTTTTATCCCCCTTCTTAACAGAGTTGGCTATCTTTTCCTCAGTTTGTGCCTTTGCTATTCTGACTGCCTTCCCTGCCTCCTTCTGCTTTAACTGATAAAGTTCTCTGTCCTGCTCCTTCTGTGTTTCCTTATATTTCCTGAATGCTATCCTTTTCTCCTTCACCATCCCTGCCACCTCTTTTGAGAACCATAGCGTTTTTTTCCTTCATTTTGTTTTAGTGATTTGCTTCACACAAAGGCTTGTTGCCTCTGCGATGGCTGTTTTGATTATTCACCATTGTTTCTCCACCCCTCCTTCTTGCCCATTTGCTAGTGCTTTTCTAAGGCACTCTCTCATTTTCCCCAAAGTCAGCCTTCCTAAAGTCCAATACTCTTGTTTTTGTATGGCTTGACTCTGTGGCTGTGTTTATTGTAAACCACACTGTTTGGTGGTCACTTGTTCCCAGATGGCTATCCACTTCTAAATCTGAGATCCTTTCTCCTTCCCCATTTGAGAGTACCAAGTCTAAGATTGTTCCTCCCGAGTGGGTTCCAACACTAGCTGTCTGAGGCATGCCCCTGTAGGGCATCAAGAATGACCCAGCTCTTGGATGTGCTTGCTGCAAAGGTACTCCAGTTAACATCTGGCATAGTCAGGTCCCCCATCAACAATATCTCCCCTTTTTCTGCCATTTTAAGGATGCCTTCTATCATCCCCCTAAGAAAACTGGGAGAAACCTACGATGTGCCGGAAAGTTCAGATCGTATCCCTATTCTTGTGATTTTTGGTGCTGGAATAAAAGCTTTGGGAATTACACTAATTGTGTGTTTCTAGCCATTTAATTACTTGTGTGCCTAGCCATTTAATTGCTCTGCCAGTAAGCTGCAACCTGTGTGCTTGTGACAAGAAATCTCCCAGTAATGTAAGAGTTGGACAAGAAGTATGGGAATTCAAACAATGGCAAATAAAATATGAAATGCAGAATGAAGATCCATACACTGAAGGATAACTTTTTCAATAAGACTCTTTCAATCAAGCTGGAATTGCTGGCAGAAAGGAGAGCAGGCAGCCAGCATAACCCTCGAGGTATATATTGATATTTTCTCTCCATACTTAATGTAGTAGTGTTAGTGTTAGGTGGAAGAAAGAGATTTTTAGTCAGTTTTGGAACACTTTCATATTTTTCTTTAAATCTGTAACAGGTTGTGTGGAGAACCTAGCTCAAGAAATGAATCTCGGGAGTGAGTAGATTACAGAAGTCCTGTAAATCTAGTGTGTGATTGGGGGAGAAGCTGCCAAAAGCGTAGTGGGGATAGGCAATGAGGGGATACTAGTAAGTAGGAAGGGGAGATAAAAGATAACACCTAGCATGTCCCATCATGCTCATGTCCAAATACATGAGCGGCACAGAGCAGGAGTGGGAGCATCTACCTTGACGATGTCTGCAACTCTTCTGTAGAGTTTCCACAGACAGTCCACAGGACACTCTGCAGGGGGGACACCAGACCAAGGTAAGGAGGTGATACATTACTGGATGCTGTTTACAATAGCTGGGGGGGCAGAGAGAATGGGACCACTAGGTTGTAACCATGCTACAAGTGGGATGCGAGTAGTACACACCAGGATATGGTAGGTACAAATAGGATAGTTTAAAAAAGTGGAAAACAAGAGACACCCTGTCTAGGGTAGGGTAACAAATTAGTTTCAGGGAAGCAAAAGGGAGATATAGGGGTACAATGGGAGTAGGAAGGATGCAGAAAGGTACAGAGAAGTTTGAACAGACACTAAGCAAAGGAAGGAAAGATCATGGGAGTGATGAAATGGGTGCAGAGCCACAGTCTTTCTGGACACCATTGGGAGACTGAAATACTGCTCCATTCATATTCACCTCTCTGGGTTGCGAGTAGAGATTGCTGGACTCTGGGCTGAACTAGCAGGGGGACAGAGGAACTTCTGCCCCACCTAGGGCCCCCACCAAGTGTGCCACCACTCCTTCAGAGGATGCCTAGGCAGAGGAAGAGTAGACGGACCAAGGTGGGCTCCTGGAGACTGGGGGTGGTGGGAAGGGTGCACCCTCCTAAGACTATACCATTGTAGAATTCCTTTGCAGTACTGCAGAGACAGAGCAGCCAAGAGGAGGCACCTGTTATAGTGGGAAGAGAGGAAGTAGGGGTCTTCAGAAGTGGAGGCCCAAAGGAGGGAGGAAAAGGCCCTCAGCTAAAGAGGAAGCAACTGCTGGAGTGTACATAGACAGACTTGGGAGCCGGGGGGGGGGTTGAGGGAGGGAGTTGAAGTGCCTAAGAGGTACTCCACCTTGGAGGGACGGAGAGCATATCCAGAGGACTGCAGCAGCAGAAGACGGAAGGGAGGTAGACTTCACTGTCCACCTGGGTCAAATGACCTGGCAAGGAACAAAGTAGGGATAGCGCAGGGTTTGGGGGGCCTTAAACAGGTAGCATGCACGGTGGCTTTTTCCAAAGTGTTACTTCTGTACAGCTGGGGATATTCAAGGGTATGCCACACCATGGCATTTAATGACTGGTTGAAGGCATTATGCATGGAGAAACACTTTGGCTGCATCAGGGACTGGGGATCAGCCTGAAAGAATATGGTCCTCCATAAGGGAGATGGCTCGCATCCTTCTGAAAAGGGGACCTCAGTCCTTGGTGGGAGGTTTAAATGTTACTTTCATGAGCATTAAAACTAGCTGGGAGGAAGCAGTAAAACAAAGGGAGATAAAATCTGTTCCCCCAAACAATGGAGCAGCAGGGAGGGAGGGCCTGGGGGAAAAACTCCCTTGGGGCAGGGATACAGAAAAGCAGGGACAGGGGCACAGCAGAAGAAAAGGGGTAAAACTCAGGTAAGGGAGAAGACAGGACTGAAGGAAATAATGAATGAGGAAATTAAAAAGGTCAGAGAAAAGTTAGATGAGCTTCAGGGAAAAAACGAGTTAGGAATGGGAGGAGGAAGCAGGGCAATGGGCAGGAGAGAAGAAAGGTATGGAGAGCTATGTGTGCCACTGCAAGGAGTCTTGGAAACAAAATTCCAGACCTGGAAGCCATCACAGCAGAGGCTGACCTAGGTTTAGTGGCCATTACACTGAGCACCACGAGAAGGACACAGCCATACTGGAATACTCTATGTTCAGGAGAGACAAGACAAGAAGGAGGAGAGGAGGGGTTGTTTTATATGCGAGTGAGGGAGGGAATCAAAGCCAAGGAGGTACAGGGGCACCAGAAGGAAAAGGAAGGGCTGGAGATGCTGTGGGTAACCCTGGAGATAGGCTCACAGGCTGCTATCCGCACCAGGGTAGGGTGCTGGCCTCCAGCACATGGAGAGAAGTTTGATTCAGCACCTGGAGAAGCCATCATTAGAATGGCAAGTAAGGGGGAGGTGCTGCTAGTTGCAGACTTCAACCTGTCGGATGTGAAGTGGAGCCTTCCAACTGCAGCTTCTGCAAGGAGTAGGGCCATCCTTGACTTCCTACAAGAGGCTTTTTTAAGGCAACTAGTCAAAGAACCTACCACAGAAGGGACAGTGCTGGATCTGGTGGTTAAAAACAGGGACAGCATTGCAGACATCACAGTGGGCTGTCCCCTTGGTACCAGTGATCACCCTACAGTGAGGTTTAATGTTAAGACAGGAGTAGAGGTTAACCACATGAGGATGATGGTCCTGGACTTTAGGAATGGCGGATTTTTTATTTTAAAGCATCTTTAATGTAGTGGTCATACAAGAACCATAAAAAAGCAGAGAAGTACAACCATAATTATCATCCATCCTTGTGTACAATAACATTTATTTATTGAATTTTACTGACCCAGTAGGCTCACTGAGACTAGAAGTCCCTTTTTCAGGGGCGACCAGGGGGGAGTAGTCAGATGGTAACCAACTGAAATTGAACCAGATTAAGCTGTTAGTGGTATTTTTAGTGAAAGGGGGAAATTTGGCCAGGACACCAGGGAACTTCCCCTACTCTGTTGGACTTTTCTTTTGACTATTGTAGGGGCAGGATTATAGCCATTTATGCCCTGCAAACCAAAGCTCAAAGGGTAGCCTTATTCAAAGAAGTTCAGCCTTTTGTACGTATTTCCACACTGGTGTATTGGCTAGGAGACTTTAATTGTGGCCTCTCCAGGGCAGACAGAGGTATGCAAACAGAGAAAATCTTTTCTGACTCTAATGCCTTGAATACCATCCTGAATCATGCAGGACTCATTGATGCCTACAAGGAGAGACACCCCAAAGGAGGCTTCACCTTTCACAAGGAGGTGTTAAAAACAAGGATCGATTTTATATTTCTTTCATCAGGACAAAAGGTACAAGAGGCACAGGTCATAGCATGTGAGTTCCCTGACCACATGATTGTGAAAATAAGTATACAAGCAGGGACTTCCCCACAATGCAAAAAACAATATTGGAAGTTGAATGAATCAGTGCTAACTCATCCATGGGTAAAGAAAGCGTGGAAAAGGGAATGGGTGGCAAGGCTGTCAGTGGTTGAGTGCTACTCTGAACTCACAGACTGGTGGGAGGACTCAAAGAAGACATGGGGCTCCTTTTTCCAACAAAGGGCACGGGTTAGAGCTACATCTGATTACCTAACTGATCTGCAGCTTAGACAACAGTTGCAAACATAGAAACATAGAATTTGACGGCAGATAAGGACCGCTTGGCCCACCCAATCTGCCCCATTTCCCTACCTAATGGATAAGCTGCAGATCCTAGTTAACCAGCAGCCTACTTCTTCCTACCCCCAACCCCTAGAATTGCCTTATGACTGTCCCATGCATGCTTGAATTCCACACTGTTTTGACTCCACAACCCCTCTGGAAGGCCGCTCCATGCATCCACAACCTCTCTGTGAAAAAATACTCCTTAAATTACCTCTGAGCCGCCGCCCCCATCTTCAAATTGTGCCCTTGTTCTGCACACCTCTTTTTTGAAAGATGCTACCCTCCTGGACTCTGTTGATTCCCTTGAGGTACTTGAAAGTTTCTATCATGTCTCCCCTCTCCCTCCTTTCCTCGAGGCTATACATATTATGCTCCTTAAGTCTCTCTTCATATGTCTTCCGGTGCAGACCCTGCACCATTTTAGTTGCCCTCCTCTGGACAGCTTCCATCTTGTCTATGTCTTTGCGGAGACTGGGTTATTACTTTGATGAACTCAACAGGGCAGGATTTAAGTGAGCAGGTTAGTAATCTGAAAAGCCAAGTGAAAAACCTGCAGTATGATAGGGCGAAGACTTTACAACAAGAACTAAGATTTGGGACACAGGTGATAAAAGGTGGTCTTGACCCGTATAACTAGAACAAAAAGAGAATTGAGGGCAGGGTGATAACTCATCTACTCTCCTCCTCAAGAGAACTGGTCACTTCCCTTTGGACCTGCTAGGAGTAGTGGAGCAACAGGTCACCCAAATATTTGGTACCCCCCCAACCCGAACCAGAGGTTCAAGAAATCTTGGAATCTCTTGGGTTGCCAAAAGTTCAAGCTAAGGATGCTCAGGAGTTGACTGTAGAAGTTACAGTAGAGGAAGTTAAGGATGCCATTTCACATATCAACAAATACAGCTCCAGGATCTGATGGTTTGGGAACAGGGTTTTATAAAACATTCATGGATAGTCTCGCACCTGCATTAGTGATTCTGTATAATCATATGTTGCAGACTTCTACATATTCAACTGTAACCCCCCTGCAAATGGGGGTTCCCAAAAGACTTCCAGGAGCTTGCTTGAATGCTCCAAGCCTGAATGGTGTTTGCATTTAAGCCATTTATCAGTGAGTGTTTTAGAACCTCTGGTACTGTCTCTTTAAGAGCTGTCTGCTTGCAGACATAATTAGTTTGTATGGGGACTGTGTGTTTCTTTGATTGAGTACCACTCAAGCTGCTGCCAATTCACTTCATTTTGCAGTCACTAGGAGTGCAAAGGGAACCTATCTGAAAGATGTAACTGTTTGCAGAAATTATTTAGAGTAATAATGAAATTACAGTTTGTCTAACCTGCTTTCTTTGCAGTCAGAACTGTGTCTGCTAGTTCCCCATTCTAGTTTTGAACTGCTGAACTGGACCAATCAGTGTGGGGTAAGCTAGCTCTAAAATGGTGCCTTGGACGAATCAGAACTTGACTCATAATCTGAGCCAGCCACAAGAGGATTGTATAGGCAGTGACTCTGGGAGATGTAGTTTAGACTTCAGTGCCTTTTGGACCAACAGCAGCAGTCTATTGTGAGTGACAGCCAATCCAGTCAAGAACTGGAGGAACTCAAAGGAAGTGCCCGGTTTTGTCGGTTGGGTTTCAGTTGAGCTTTGGCAGTGAAGAAGGAAGGAGCCCTGTGCTTTTTCAGTGTGCAGTTTTAGTCAAAAACATGTGTAAGGCCCAGAGTTCGGTCTGCAGCTGTTGGGACTGAATCAAGTCCTGTGAAAAGAATCAAAGGATCTCTGAAGAGTAGAAACCAGGCTCACCCTGTAGAAGACTGGGGAATTGCTGAAAATTGCACTCGGTCTGTCAGAACTGAATCTGCTGTGTGTCTCCCGGTATTGTGCAGTAATTGCGATCGGGATACAGATGCAGCCTGCCTGGTATAGTGCTGCTTTATATGGATGTGAGAGGTTTGTGTACCTCAAGTGAGCCCCTGCTGACATTGAAGGACCCTATCTTATTTGGAGGTCGTGAGTACTAATTCAGGTCGCTCCTGTTGAATTGCCACATTAAATCCAAATGGAATTACTGTACTGCTGACTGTTTAATTCTCCTTTCTCTGTGTGAAAGGGCCCCTACCAGCTGCCACGGTTTGGACTAGCCACTAGGGCTTGGGTACCCAGGGACAGTAACTGATAGGATAGGCCTGTGCACAGAGCCATAGGTAGATTATTAGAGTGATAAGCTAATTAACCTGAGTTCCCCTGTCCTTGTTATATCCCCTAAATAAATCAGAGCTGCTTGTTTCAGCAAAGTTATACTGCCTGAGGTATTTGTCTATGTTAAAGTACTGTACTGTGATTGTTGCACTGTATCTCATTTCACAGGAGGTCCCAGTGCGGAACCAGACCGGGGTAAGTGTATACTGTGAAGGTAATTTGATATATCGTGGTGGGCCACTAGTGGGAAAGGGGGTTGCAGTGTCCCAGAGGGCTGTGACCAAGTTATTTAACTATTGCAAACCCTGACCTCCTGGGTGGAGGCACCCGCCATTGGATCCAGGCCCCTCAACCTGTTAGTGGCAAATCAGGCAGGGGTAGTAGCCCCTGGGATAGCGCCATCTAGGGGTTACATCTTGGAGGCTCACCGCTGGGATTGTGTGTCCTCTAGTGGCCATATTTACGAACCACTGTTAAGAAAAAAATGGGTACCCCGACAGAAGTGGCTGTGCACCGGCTGGTGGAGTGGTGTACTGGGGAGGAGATCGACCCCCAAAATGCTATGCTTATCCTGGACATCCCCCTGGGTATCAATACGGACACTGTGCAGGGAGTACTTTCCAAGGTGGAAGGTTTACAAAACCCTGTGGTGGTGGGTCGGCATGCTAATCTGCTCACCCACACTTTCCTGGCCCTAGTAGAGTTTAAGGATCCCATAGATAGCTCCAAAGTGCCACAGACCATTACCCCAGAGGGAGCCCCACTGCTTGGAGAGTGATAACTAGGACAGTAAAGACCGGGGAATCAGCCCCACCACTATCTGAAACTTTGAGGAGAAATTTGCTGAATGGTTGCTGGAGAGGGGAAACTGTGGAGGACTTGAAGAAACTATTCTTGCCACCTGGGTGTTCCTCCCCAACACCCTCTCCTTCTCCAGTGCCCGTGTGGTGGCTGAAACCAATGCAGACTCCTATTTCTGCACCTGCCACTAGTCACGACTCTTACCAAGGTTGAGGATCTTCTCTGGCATCCTCCCACCCCCAGGGGAGGATGACTGGGAGACCTGGATAGACTATGTTGCCCCAAGTGCTAGAATGGCAGATGCTCGGCGCAAGGCGTGGCTTAAAGAGGGTTAGTGAGAGCCCTCCGAGGTCCTGCCCTGGCTACCATCCGTGCAATCGGCACAGTAACCCTGAAGCGACTGCACAGGCCTATCTTGAGGCCTTGGAGAATGTGTGGGAGCCCAGATTCTGATGAGGACCTATGGTGGAGAGTAAGAAATGCACAACAGTACCAAGGGAGTTGTTGTCTGTGTATGTCTCGGCTGGAAAAATTGTTGCAAGAATGCCTCAGAAAGGGTAGTTTGCCAGCGATTGAACTGGACCAACCAGACTGGACAGAATCCTTAGTCTGCCCTTCTCAGAACTGCTGTTGCTTCAGTTACGCCTGGCAAATCGACTGGAATCCCCCACCCTCCTATGATGAGTTAATGAGAGAAATTTGAGGAGTTGAGAAAAGGCGACCTCGGGAGGTACCTGCACCAACAGCTGTGGCTACGACCCGAGTGACTGAGGGTGACCCATCAAGTGAAGTTCAGGGGCAGAGGTTGACAGTCAATGAGTGTTCTGACAAGGAAAAAGATATGCCACAATGGGGCTGAACTGTTGAGAGAGATCCGGAATTCAAAACAGTCCTTTATGAAGGCCACGCCTGCAAGCACGGGTCTCCCGACCTATATCCCACTGTACTTCGGTTATGGGGTGGGGGTACCCACCCATGTATCTCCTGCTGATAACAGCTCCAAACTCAATTCCTTGACCATGGAAGTGGAGAAACTGACAGATGTCTCCAAATGCTTATCACGCCAGAGACAGAGATGGCTCCCAGGTTTCCAGTTAGTATATACCCTGCCCTGGCCTCCCAGTGTGGCGCCGGCCAGCTCAAACTCCAGAAAGTATGTTTTGCTATAATTGTGGGAAAGATGGGCACATGAAAAGGGAATGCCAGTCCCCAAAAGACACTGACAAAGTTGCATATAGGCTACAAGGAGAGCTTCGGAGAAGAAATCAGTGGTTAAGAGGTGCACGACATGATCCCAGTGAGGGCACCAAAATGCTAATTCACGCCCTTTGTGGCAAGGTCAGTTGCCCAGGCCCCCACTACCGCCTCTCCAGACTGGTCCAGAATAGTGGGTCCCTCCATGGAGACCACTGTAAAGGTGAATGGAGTGTCTACAAGAGCTGTATTAGACAGTGGCTCCCAAGTGACAATTATGTTCCAGGATTGGTATCAGAAGCATTTGTCAGACGTACCCTTACAACCATTAGAAGGACTGCATGTATGGGGGTTAAGTGAGAAGGCCTACCCCTATTCCGGGTATATCCGAATTTGGCTGTCTTTCCCCACCTCCGTGGCTGGAGTGGCCGAACAAGTAGAGACCCTAGCCTTAGTGTGTCCCCACTGGACTGTATGATGGTGTCCTTTGTTGATTGGAACAAATGCTCATATGTTCGAAGGCTGGCACAGTTGTGTTATGAAAACAGGGTCAAAGACTAGTAGAGCTTTAAGAGTTCCGGCTTTAATTAAGAAGGCCTATGAGGCACAGAGAGATGCTGAAAAAACAGAACCAGAGGAACCGGTCGGAATTGTATGGAAGAAGGATCCTGAGTCTCTGATCCTGGCGCCAAATGCCCAGTGTACCTTACAGGGAGAGGTCCGTATCAGAAAGGATGTTAAGAATAAAATATTAATGTTGGATGCACCAGGCGATGGAAAATTGCCAGAGGGACTGCTGGTCAAGTTTAGTATTTTGCCCGCTAGAGCCCATGCTTATGCCAGAAGGGTAATGGTCCAAGTTCATAATGTGTCTGAAAGAGACATTCGAGTAAACAGAGGTTGCATCCTGGCTAATGTGCATTGTGCAGACACTGCAGTGCTACCCAGCAGCAAGAGTTCAAGGAAGAATGACAGAGTAACGCCTGACTTGTTTGATTTCGCGACTCCCGCTGCCAGCTGAATGGAAAGTGAGGATCAGTGAGAAGCTTGCCCAGAGAGACCAGGTGTTTTCTTTAAAGGAATGGGATGTAGGATGCGGCAAGGAGCTGAGCACAATATCCGGCTGCATGACGAAAGACCATTTCGTGAGAGGTCTCGGACGCCTGGCACCTGCTGACATAGATGATGTGAGACGGCATCTGCAAGAGATGTTAGCTGCTGGTGTAATACAAGAATCCAGAAGCCCTTATGCTTCCCCATTGTGTAGTGAGGAAAAAGAATGGAACAGTAAGGATGTGTGTGGATTATCGCACCTTAAACCGCGGACTATCCCTGATCAGTACACAATGCCCCGCATTCAGGATGCTTTGGACTGCCTAAACGGGAGCAAGTGGTTCTCTGTGCTGGATCTCCGCAGTGGGTACTACCAGATCCCGATGGCCCCAGAGGACCCGTGAGAAGACGGCCTTTATCTGTCCCTTGGCTTCTATGAATTCATGAGGATGCCTCAAGGATTTCAGGTGCCCCAGCCACTTTTCAACGATTGATGGAGCGTGCAGTGGGGACATGAACTTACTAGAGTGCCTGGTATACCTAGATGATGTTATTGTGTTTGGCAGCTCACTGGAGGAACATGAGAGCAGATTATTTAAGGTATTGGACCGACTGGAGGACTTTGGCCTTAAACTGTCCATTGATAAGTGTCAATTCTTTCAAACATCAGTAAAGTATGTGGGACACATAGTATCCACCGAGGAATAGAGACCCACCCAAGTAAAGTTGAGGCCTTGACCACCTGGCCACAGCCCAAAAATCTAAAAGAACTGCAAAGATTCCTGGATTCTGTGGTTATTATCGGCGCTCATCAAGGACTATTCAAGAGTGATCCGCCTTTACTTAACCTTACTCAAGGGTATCCCAACCCACAAAAATACCAAAAGTCAGCGTCCCTCAAGACTGAAAGAGTGTATTTTCATCCGAGTGAAGTATTTGGGGCCGCTGGACTCCTGATTGTGAGACTGCTTTTCATGAGATCATATATCAACTTACCCATGCTCCAGTGCTGGCCTATGCCGATCCAAGAAAACCACGTCCTGCACACTGATGCTAGCTTGCAAGGGTTGGGGGCTGTGTTGTACCAAGAGCACGAGAATGGCCTGAGACCAGTGGCCTTTGCCAGTAGAAGCCTGACCCCATCCGAAAAGAACTATCCTGTACATAAGTTAGAGTTCCTAGCTTTGAAGTGGGCTATTGTTGACCAATTCCATGAGTACTTGTATGGGGCTAAAATACTAGTAAAAACTGACAATAATCCTTTGACCTATGTGCAGACCTCAGCTAAGTTGGATGCCACTGGCCATAGGTGGCTTTCTGCATTATCTCATATGACTATGCTCTCGAACCGAGCAGGTCTGAACCACATAGATGCTGATGCTTCTCCCGAGGCCTGTTCCCAGAATGATTGGGTCCGATTGGCAGAACCTGACATTCGGGCACTCTGCCGGAAGTTTGACAGGAGGAACAAATGTCCACGGACGCAGTGGACTGCATGGTGGATTGCTTGGGAGCCTCTGAGAATTGCATACCTGCTTATTGCCACTTTTCTGCAATAGACATTGGTGCACTGCCTCAGCTGGACAATGACAGTATTCAGGGCTCAACTCGCGATCCCATGATCAAAGCAGCTTTAGAAGCCCTCTATGCAGGAAAAGATGTGTCCAAATTACGCCCACTGATTTGAGAACTGCACTGTTATACAAAGAAGGTCCTAAGTTGAAACTGATCAATAAACTGTTATACAGAGAAACAGTAGACAGAGGGGGACAAGTAGACAAACAACAACTAGTGCTGCCCACTGCCTTTCGAGACTCAGTACTGAGGTCCTTGCACAACCACATGGGGCACCTTGGTATAGACAGAACACTTGACTTGGTGAGATCCAGATTCTATTGGCCTAAGATGGGGCTGATGTGGAGCAACACATTCAACTTGTAGTCGCTGCTTACAGAGGAAAGCTTTGCCCAGAGGGCTGCCCCCTTGTTAACATCACCACCAGTGCACCCATGGAGCTGGTCTGTATTGATTTTCTGAGTTTGGAGTCAGATCAAAGAAATATCAGTAATGTGCTGGTGGTCACTGACCATTTCACGAGATATGCCCAAGCTTTCCCCACCAAAGACCAGAAAGCATCCACTGTGGCCAAAGTACTTGTAGAAAACTTTTTGTTCACTATGGGCTCCACAAAGAATCCATTCTGATCAAGGGAGAGACTTTGAGAGTCGCCTGATCAAAGAGATGCTTTCTCTGTGGGGAGTGCGAAAGTCCAGAACCACTCTCACCACCCCAGGGGGACCCACAGCCTGAACGCTTCAACCGCACTTTGCTAGATATGCTAGGCACCCTGCACCCAAAGGACAAGCCTAGATGGAGCCAACAAATTAGCACCCTGGTACATGCTTATAACTGCACCAAAGTGATGCCACTGGATTCTCCCCCACCGCCTGATGTTTGGAAGAGAAGCTCACTACCAGTAGATGTGTGTTTTGGGGTCTCTCCTGATGGGGTTCAAGCTGACAACTATTTACAGTATGTGCAAAGTTAAAGGCCCAGCTAACTCATGCGTACTCAACTGGCTCAAACCATGGCTGCCAAAAGAAATCTGGCCAACAAAGAAAGGTATGATAAAAGGTGAAAGCACAGGAACTCCAGGAGGGAGATCGGGTATTGCTAAGAAATCTGGGACTGCATGGCAAGCACAAGATTGCTGACAGATGGCACCATCTCCCTCACATTGTAGTGGGCAAACTAGATGATCTGCCAGTGTACAAAGTAAGGCCTGAGAATAATTCAAAAGATGTAAAAACAATGCATAGAAATCATTTACTGCCCATTGGACAAATCTTAATTGAGTCTGAGCCCCTAGAAGATGCCCCCTCTGGACCAGTGACTAGAGCTGCTGCTAAGAAAAGATCAAGAAAGTCTGCACCTACAGAAGCAAAGTTAAAGTGTTCCTCCACAAGTCCCAGTTGAGCATGACTGTCAGTCCATATCGGAAGAAAGTGAGAGTGACTTTGAATACTATCCTTCTTACGAACTGAGTCAATTGTTTCGGGCAATCCCCTAGTCAATACTGGAGACAAAGCTGGGCCTTCTGGACTGTCTAAGCCCCAGCTTCATCCCTGGAGCCAATGCTCCCAGAAAGTGAAGTGCAAAGCATCAGATCAGATGAAATGGAATCATTGTGCATGGTTGAACTGTTTGAGCTTCAGGGAGGAAAATGATAGATTGGGGCAGACTGGTGATACACCCGAACAAGAAGAGTATTTTGAGTGCCCTGACAGTCCACTGCCAGTGTCCGAAAGCTCTCCATGCGAGCCAAATGTTGTGGACTCAGAAACTGTAACTCCTGAGCTGAAAGTGCCCCAAGTTCTAGCCTCTACCCCCATGGAGACTCCTGACAAGTGAGGACAATGCTGAAAATGAGGCTCAGAGTGCAGAGACTATAACAGTTCCCCTAGAAAGACTGGTCGAGCTGTAAAGCCTGTGGTGCACCTCAGTTATGATTCACTTGGGAGGCCTGTGGACTTGCCTCTCAATGTTGTCCATAAAGGAGTGTATGTGTCCCCAGCTCATTGCCCAAACTGAGCATCAGTGCTAACTCCAAGTTACTTGTGTTGCTCCTCTATATGGTGCCCTTGCCCCATCCAGCCCCAAGGTAACTGATAGGAAGGCCCCTCTCTTCAGGTTTCATGTACAAGAGGTAATAACTTGAGTTATGGTACAATGTGTATGTAATACTGTGTAAAGAGTGACGTATTGCAATGTTTCAGAAATGTGTTCTTGGTAAAATGATATATTGACTGATGATTACATGTGCGAGCCTAATGCAAATGTATATGGTTGCAGTTGAAACTTATGGGGGTACTTGCTTGACGCGGACGTCAAGCTTTCCCAGGCCAGGAAGGGTGTAACCCCCCTGCAAATGGGGGTTCCCAAAAGACTTCCAGGAGCTTGCTTGAATGCTCCAAGCCTGAATGGTGTTTGGCATTTAAGCCATTTATCAGTGAGAGTGTTTTAGAACCTCTGGTACTGTCTTTAAGAGCTGTCTGCTTGCAGACATAATTAGTTTGTATGGGGACTGTGTGTTTCTTTGATTGAGTACCACCCAAGCTGCTGCCAATTCACTTCATTTTTGCAGTCACTAGGAGTGCAAAGGGAACCTATCTGAAAGATGTAACTGTTTGCCAGAAATTATTTAGAGTAATAATGAAATTACAGTTTGTCTAACCTGCTTTTGCAGTCAGAACTGTGTCTGCTAGTTCCCCATTCTAGTTTTGAACTGCTGAACTGGACCAATCAGTGTGGGTAAGCTAGCTCTAAAATGGTGCCTTGGACGAATCAGAACTTGGACTCATAATCTGAGCCAGCCACAAGAGGATTGTATGGGCAGTGACTCTGGGAGATGTAGTTTAGACTTCAGTGCCTTTTGGACCAACAGCAGCAGTCTATTGTGAGTGACAGCCAATCCAGTCAAGAACTGGGAGGAACTCAAAGGAAGTGCCCGTTTTGTCGGTTGGAGTTTCAGTTGAGCTTTGGCAGTGAAGAAGGAAGGAGCCCTGTGCTTTTCAGTGTGCAGTTTTAGTCAAAAACGTGTAAGGCCCAGAGTTCCGGTCTGCAGCTTGTTAGGACTGAATCTGTCCTGTGAAAAGAATCAAAGGATCTCTGAAGAGTAGAAACCAGGCTCACCCTGTAGAAGACTGGAGGAATTGCTGAAAATTGCACTCGGTCTGTCAGGAACTGAATCTGCTGTGTGTTCTCCCGGTATTGTGCAGTAATTGCGATCGGATACAGATGCAGCCTGCCTGGTATAGTGCTTTCTTTATATGGATGTGTGAAGAGGTTTGTGTACCTCAAGTGAGCCCTGCTGACATTGAAGGACCCTATCTTATTTGGAGGTCTGAGTACTAATTCAGGGTCGCCCCTGTTGAATTGCCACATTAAATCCAAATGGAATTACTGTACTGCTGACTGTTTAATTCTCCTTTTCTCTGTGAAAGGGCCCCTACCAGCTGCCACGGTTTGACTAGCCACTAGGGCTTGGGTACCCAGGGACAGTAACTGATAGGGATAGGCCTGTGCACAGAGCCATAGGTAGATTATTAGAGTGATAAGCTAATTAACCTGATTTCCCCTGTCCTTGTTATATCCCCTAAATAAATCAGAGCTGCTTGTTTCAGCAAAGTTATACTGCCTGAGGTATTTGTCTATGTTAAAGTACTGTACTGTGATTGTTGCACTGTATCTCATTTCACAGGAGGTCCCAGTGCCGGAACCAGACCTGGGGTAAGTGTATACTGTGAAGGTAATTCTGATATATTGTGTGGGCCACTAGTGGGAAGAAAGGGGTTGCAGTGTCCCAGAGGGCTGTGACCAAGTTGTTTAACTATTGCAAACCCTGACCTCTGGGTGGAGGCACCGCCATTGATCCAGGCCCCTCAACCTGTTAGTGGCAAATCAGGCAGGGGTAGTAGCCCCTGGGATAGCGCCATCTAGGGGTTACACAACTTCCATGAAGGATGCTGTATTCGTGCTCATTCACAAGAAAAGGGAAGACATTGGAAATTAGAGACCATTAAGCCTATTAAATTCTGACTTAAAAATCTTAAGTAAAATACTGTTGGCAAGATTGAATAAAGTAGCCCACTTCCTGATAAGCCCTTTCCAAACATGTGCTATTCAGAATGGAAGCAACAGGACAACTTGGTTATGCTACGAGACTTTCTATACAGGGAATTTGAAGGAGATGTAGGTTATGTTTAGTTTGGATCAGGAAAAGCCTTCGACAGTCTGTCCCATCACTTTTATTCTCAACACTACTAGGTTTGAAATTCCAGGTACCTTTGTTAACTGGTTAAAGGGATATATGCTGCCCTTCTCTGGCCTAATGCAAATGGCTGGTCAGGGCGGAAGGTGAAATTCAAGAGGGTGTCAAGCAAGGGTGTCCCTTGAGCCCCCTTCTATACGCTTTTGGGATAGATGTTTTAATTAGATTAATATGGACAAATATTGACCTGGTGGGCATGTCTCTCATTGACTCTCTTCAAGTCAAAATATTGGCCTATGCTGATGATTTGGTGGTGGTACTCTCTGGTACTTCTTTAGAGATGGCATTAACAGCTGTGCTATTACAATTCTCTTATCGGTCTGGATCTAAAATCAATTTTGGGAAAAGCAAGGGAGTAACTTTGGGTAATACCCCATTACCACTAACAGGCAGGTGGGCTGCGATCAATATAACTTCGGACCTCATTTCTATACTAGGGGTTCAGTTTGGTCCAGGGAATACGGCCTTGTTGAATTGGTTGGTTAAAACTGAGCAAGCGAATAGGCTTGTGAACAGCTGGAAAGCGCAACAGTTATCTAAGAAAAGGAGTGTCCTCTTAGTAAAAACATTATTGGTCCCTCAGTTTCTGTACATTAGTTACATATTCCCCCCTCAGTCCATTTTCACTAGTTTATATGGGGTGTTTTTCAAGCCTTTTGGAGTTTCCGTTTAAATCCCATTAAAAGGGAATTTACATACTTACCAGTGCAGGAGGGCGGTGTAGGGAATAATACACCCTGTCGCATTCTTCTACAGTCTGTTTGTGAATTATAATATACGCCCAGCACTATGCCCTAACACGAAGGTGTGGACCCCCTGATTTTGAAATGGTTGGACCCTTGTAGGCTTGCATGGGAAGAGGTCTATTCCAACAAGGACGCCAGAGTATGGAAAGACTGCTTTAATCAGATGGTGAGGTGGCAAATTACTCCAGTACAGTTATTAACCATGGACAGAAAGGGCATATATAGAGCAATATTAAGGAGTGAGAAGACATCAGTTGTAGAATTCCCATGTTGTACAAGTACCAAGCAAGTTTGTGTGTTAAAACAGTTGTTTAATCCTAGACTTCCATCCTTTGCCTGGGATTGTGTCTGGCTCAGCAATTATGGCAGACTGGGAGTAAAGGGGAATAACAGACATAAGCAGCGAGCAGAAAGGTATTGCCCCAGACTGACATGTTCATTAGTGCTAGAAACACAGGAACACCTATTCTTAGGGTGTCCCTACGCCAGCTCCTTTTGGACTTACCTAGCGCAAGCCTGGTTTGATAATCAACTGAAAACACCTTCATACCTAGAAATTATGTATAGACCAGACGTAAATAGGTTTAGCAAGTATCATGGTGATACAGTATATATAGCTTTTGCACTAGTTAAATTTTAGCTCTGGCAGTCAAGATGCATGTTAGTAATACAACAAAGATTGGCTACCTACCAGGAGCTCCTGAATAATATAAAATTGTCATTACAAAGTATGCAGAAAGCTGATGTAAATAGATTTTCGGTAGAAAAGGCACAGCATTTATGGTTGAATTGTTCAGTTTGGTTGAATTAAAAAACAAAGTAGAAAAAACTCCCAAGGGCGCTAATGAGCAGCTAACTGAGAAGACGAGTCTCCCGCTCGCTCCGCCGGGGTAACCAGTAATTAAAGATTAAAGTATGGAGTTTTTCCGTCCCGGAGTGAAAAGAACGGCGGTAATAGGTGTTGGAAAGTACCATGGACGAATACCTAACACCCATGCCCTCTAAAAGTCAGCGCTCAACCGGTAAGGCAAGCAAAAAAGTAATGGCGGGATCTGGAGGACAGAACTCAGGCCTGGTCTCGCTCTCCGCAGCAGAAGTGGCGGCCTTGGACAAGGAATTGACTGGGCAGGTGATCGCAGCCCTGGAGCCATGGCTAATCAAGTTAGAAGATAAGTTGGAAGGTAAACTACAAGAGGTGCTGGAGCAGCAGTCACACCAGAGCTCTCGGCTGGCGGAGGCGGAGGAAAGGATCTCCAGGCTGGAGGATGAGGTGCTGATGGTCCCTGAGCAAGTTCGTACGTTACAGAGAGAATTGGAGGAGTTCAAAGAGGCCTACGATTATCAAGAAAATTACCATTGTAGGCTGAATCTGCCCCTCAGAGGGCTCCCTGAGGGATTGGAGGGGAATGATGCCTTAGAATTCTGTAGTAAAGTGCTTCCCAAGTTACTAGGGCTGAAGCTGAAAAATGGTAGGGTCAAACTGGAATGGGCCCATTGGGCGGTAGTGCCGCGGCCTCCTGCGGATCAGCCCCCACGTCAGATTATCATGTTGATTTCACAATTTTCAGGACCGGAAACAATATTGGGCATATAGGTCCAGAGGCTCTCTGTGCTATGAAGATCATAGAGCTGTTCCTGTCGCAGGATTATTCGGTTTGCTGCTTAAAAAGCTGAGAAAGCTTTTAATGGGGTGATGATCCAGCTAAGAAGCCTCAAGGTGGAAAGTTTTTTGACTTACCCTGCTACACACGAATTAAACACGAAGGGGCGACCTACTCGTTTTGGGAACCTGAGAAAGCAGAAGAGTTTGTCAAGGGCCTGAAAAGGAAAGTGAGCTGAGAGATGACCACTGAGGGATATAGAGGCAGAAAGCTGAACAGGAGAAATCCTTGCTGTCTTGGTTTCATAATTTTGTGATGTTTCCTGTTAATTGGTTCTCTTTCTCATAATAGGAGTTTCAAACTGTTTCAGGTGGCACCGTTACGCTTGGTTACTAAGAAGTGGACACTCGTAGAAGGCCTACTGAGAGTCGTGGAAATTTGAACTAGTGTAGGGTGAATAATATGGAGAATAAACTGAGATGCACGTTAACCCCCCGCCTGCTTAATGGGCTATGGAAGGACTGCTGGCAGCCCAGAGGGCTGAGGACTGTAAAGTTGTAGAAGAGTGCCATGGCCTGTAAGGTAGGAGCAGGGGAGGGCTATGCGCGTGATATATGATGGCACGGCCTAGCCCCCCGCGTGCTTCTCCTCTCGGATGCTGATTATTGGACTCTGGGCTTGAGGAAAATGACACCTATTGCTGCCAAGCAAGAGCTCTGGGGAGGCGAATGGAGGGAGATGGCAAAGAGTAGTGGGGTGGGTTTGTGGGGGGAGAGGGGATGTGCCAGTGCGGAGGTTAAGAGGTATAGGGGATCAGCCATGGGGAGGAGGGACCAGATCCACATGCAGGTCCGGGTTAGGCTAGGTCATTGGGAATTATATGAGGGTGAGGGGGAGCTCGACCTAATGTAGGAGAAGAGGAGGAATAAGTAAATACTAAAGAATGTGCTGAAGAGACCTCACCCGAGACCGGACGAGCGAAGGCATTAGTAATTTTGACACACCCCTGCTCGCTGGTTTTTGAAAGGGGAAGGGAGGTGAGGGTTGGGGTGTAATGAGTGGGATTAAAGGGACGGCTTAGGGTAAAGGGAAAAGAGGGAGAAGGGTGGTGACGGTGGGGAGGGATGGTTCGAAGGGGATAGGGTGGAAAGACAGGGATAACTGGTTGTGATAGGGAGGTGGCTGGGGTGCACTGAAGTGCAGAGGAAGATTCTTGAGGTAAGGGTATGGGGGGAGATGATTCTGACCTGAAATGGAGCATGGTGGGGACCTAGGAGTGGATAGGCTCTGGAAGGAAGAACTGGAGGCCTGGTGGGGGGTGGGACATGCATCTCAGTTGTGGAAGAGAATGGTGATCGTTGTTGTCTTTTATTTTCTTAACATGCAACTTGTGCTATGTTAGCAATTAATGTAAAATGTGGGGCTTAGTTAAGGAAAATTAATCAAAAGGTTGGGAAAGGGAGGGAGGAGGAGGGAGCAGGAGGAAAATGGCGGGGGATAGTTTTGAATGTTAAAATTGATGGATTTCATACAGTGTTTGTTAATAGGATAGTAAACTGGTTATACTTAAGAAGAGGTGGCCAAGTGTGCGGAATTCAAGGGGAAAGATGTATGTGTGCTTGTGAGACTTGGGACACCCTAGGTGCCTGCAACATAAGGACAAACAGCAATGCTCATAAAAATGAAATATACCTCGGGGTGAGATGGGGGATCTGATAAACCTAAATATTATATTGTGGAATGTAAAAGGCATAGCAAGCCCAGTGAAGAGGACCGCACTTCTGACTGTATTGAGGCGTAAGGGGGCGCAAGTGGCTTTGCTGCAGGAGACCCACTTGACAGACCTGGAGCATGCCAAGCTGGTTCGAAATTGGGTGGGGAAGTGTGTTGCGGCCTTCTTTCGTCCCATAAAAGGGGGGTGGCAATACTTCTGCATAAAAGCCTATTGTTTGAGGTGAAGAGGATAGTGAGAGACCCTAGGGAGGGTAGATATGTCTTTGTTACCGGGGTCTGGCAAGGCGAAACACTCACATTTGGGTGCATGTATGCGCCGGCAGTATATGATCCAGACTTTTACTCCTCTTTGCTGGGCTTGCTTGTTAAAGAACAATTTTCTGGTCTCATACTGGGAGGGGATTTTAACTGGGTGATGGATGCGAGGATGGATCACTCCGCAGGGAAAGGGCAGGTAACAGAGGCTATGGGCCAGTGGCAAGTTGGCATAGCAGACTTGGACATGTTGGATTGCTGGAGGGCCGCCAAGCCCACTGGACGGGAGTATACATTCTACTCCAACCCCCATAAAATGTGGTCCCGATTAGATTATATATTTCTACCCAGGAGCTGGATGGGGAGAATAAGGGAGATCAGCCACAGTCCCATTTTTATCTCAGATCATGCCATGGTGGTGCTGAGATTTACAGGAAGAGGTGGTGAGAGAGGTCCACCAACCTGGAAGTTCCCCACATACTTGGCTAAGGATCGGGCATTTAAAGAACACCTGATAGAACAATGGAAGTTTTATGTAGAGACGAATAACACGGGGGACATTTCTATGGACACTTTCTGGGAGGCGGGTAAGGCCTACATGAGAGGGGCCTTAATGGCGTATGTAGGTAAAATCAAGAAACAGAAAAGGAATAAGAGGATAGAACTGGAAAGGCAAGTAAACGAGCTGGAAAAGCAGGTGGGAGGAGAAAAGGGGGAAGCTCTGAAGCTGCTGACAACAGCGAGGGAAGCCTTAAATTCTCTCCTGAGAGAGGAAGCAGGAAAGGCGTGGTTTGGTTGTCAGAGAAGGGTCTTCGACTGGGGAAATAAGCCCGGTCCCATGTTGGTAAGACTGATGAAAGGGGGGAGGTGCCCAACTAGAATCCTACAAATCAAAGGGGAGGAGGGGCAAATTATCACAAGGTCAAAGGATATTGCAGGGTGTTTTAAGTAATTTTATGAAAAATTATATAGGGCAGCAATGTTGGACAGGAAAAGGGTATTTGGGAGTTCTTGGAACAGGGTGCCCATACCGAGGATTTCAGATGAACAGAAGGAGATATTACACCGGCCTGTATCACGAATGGAAATATTAAGTGCCATACAGAAACTGCAGGAGGGAAAAGCCTGCGGACCAGATGGATTTCCCGTTGAGTATTACAGGATTCTAGGGGGGGTCAGTGGCAGACGTGTTGAAGGAAGTATTCAGGAGAGGAGAGGAGGGACAGGTTCCAACATTACCTGACTCATGCTATGAGGCCAATATTTGTTTGATTCATAAGAGTGGGCAGGAGAGGTCGGAGTGTACAGCTTATCGACCGATATCTCTCCTCAATGTGGATATGAAGATTCTGGCTAAAGTTCTGGCCATGAGGCTGGAGAATTTTTTAGCGGACGTGATCCACCCAGACCAGACCAGGTTCATTAAGGGACGACAGTCTTATCACAATGTACGTAGATTGTTAAATGTTATTTGGCGGGCGGGACAAGCTGGAGTCAGGATGGGGGTACTCTCTATGGACGCCGGGAAAAGCGTTTGATAGAGTGGAATGGGATTACCTCTTTGAGGTAATGGGCCAGTTTGGTCTGGGGGACTCATTTATAGGATGGGTTAGAGCCATGTATTTGAAGCCCAGTGCACGGGTAATGGTAAATGGTTGTTTTTCTGAGAAGTTTGAATTGAGGAGAGGGACCAGAAGGGTGCCCGCCTGCCCTTATTGTTTGCCTTTAGCAATCTAACTTGCAATGGCTATATCATATGAGGTGTGGTGGGAGTAAGGATGGGGAAGGAGGAATATAAGTGAGCGCTTTTCTTCGGCTAATATGCTTCTGTTTCTAGGAGACATGGGTGACTCCATAAGACACCTGATGGATATTATCGAAAATTTGCAGATTTCTCTGGGTACAAGATTAATGTCAAGAAGTCTGAAATAATGGGATTCCCAGATATTAGTCTGGAGGCGCAGCAGAGAGGCTTTAGTGTGGTTAAGACAGACTTCAAGTATTTAGGGTTACATATTGGGCGGAGGTGGGAAGAATTGTACAAGTTGAACTATCACCCACTAATCAAAGTGATATTGGCGGATCTGAAAAGATGGCTGCACTTACCCATATCCTGGATTGGGAGGCTAAATCTCATTAAAATGAACATTATACCTCGGATATTATACCCCATGCAAATGCTGCAGGTGAGATTAATACAGAGGGATGTTAAAAGGTTGGAGAACGGGTTTGTGGAATTCATATGGCAGGGAAGAAAACCCAGAACAAGCCTAGCAAGACTTAAGACAGACAGATCTAGGGGAGGGCTTAATTTTCCGGACCTGAGTGTGTACTACAGATCGGTGCAACTTAGGAGTGTAATGGATTGGATCCACAGGCCTGAGGTGGCTAGCTGGGTGGGGCTGGAACAAGAAGGGGCTCCTGGGAGATTATCAGCATACCTACACAGTAAGGGGCTGCGGGCATATAGAAGAATAGGGAAGGTTAATCCATTGGTGCGGGAGATGTTGGAGGCCTGGGGTCACTCATGGAGGCGAGAGAGACTAGATCAGAGGGAGACAATCTTGCTCCCAATTGTAAGGAATCCTTTTTTTGTCCCGGGAATGGAGGACAAGGGATTTCTGGAATGGGAAAAAGGAGGAGTGGTGTGTGTAGGAACCTTGCTGGAAAAGGGGGAGCTGAATGAGTTTAACAAGGTTAGTAGAGAGATAAAATTAGGGGCTTCACATTTATTGGGTACCTTCAGGTGAGAGCTTATGTCAGGGGGTTGAGCAAGGGGGAAGTGTGGGACTGTGCCCAAATAGAACAGAGCAGATGCTAAGTCAGGCTAAGAAAGACTCAAAAGGGTTTATTGGAAAGGTTACTAAGCAAGACAAGTTGAATCTGCCAGATTTGACGGGCCCCACAAAAGCCTTATGGGAAAGGGATCTAGGCTTGCAGATCTCGGAAAGTAACTGGGAGTTGGTATTGGGAATGCCAGAAGGAATCATGATATGTAATAAATTTAAGGAGGCATTTTTTAAATTCCTGCACAGAATTTATTGACCAAAAGTCGCTGTACACCATGTGCACCCTGGGGTATCACCGAACTGTAAGAGATGCGGTAGGAGTCTGGGCACTTTCTACCACTGTTTCTGGACATGCCCAGTCTTGGTTAAGTTTTGGGGGAAGGTAGTACAGGAGGTAAATAAGAGGATAGGGGGCCGTCTGTCCCGTGATCCCCTGATTTGTCTGTTCGGGGTGGAAATGAAAGCAGGAGAGGAGGAATGGCAAATTTTATCTAGATGGGTCAGAGTAGTGTTTGTGCTGGCAAGGCACTGCATCCAGAACACTTGGGTCACTGGAAATGGACCCACAATGTCAGACTGGAGGAGGAGGGTTGTGAGGTCATTGGCCCTGGAAAGGTTTAATACGGGCAGTTAGAGGTGGGGAGGAGAGGTTTATGAGGAATGGGCTCGCCTGGCGACTTCTAAGCATTTCTGAAAACATAATGTCTGCACGGGATGGGACGCTAGGGATAAAGAGGTTGCATGAAATAGCAGGGTGCCCCTCTCGGGGTAGGGACATTTGAATGTACAACTGCTTATAGGTGCTTTTCTGATGTGTTCCTGCCCCCCTGCATATTAAGAACAGTGCGAATCTGGAGTGATTATCCTCTGTGTCTAATTGTGTGAAGTGCTAAGCTGGGAAGGAAGGGTCTAACGATGCACAGGGTTTCTGAGACAAGTCCGCATACTTGGTCACACCATTACAAATTGAATTAGTGTGATGTATTAATGAAATAACCTGAGGTAGTTTTTTTCTTGTGTGTCTGTTTGTATTTGTCTTCTGTTTATTGTCTAATGTAGTGCATATTATGTCCTTTTCTGTTTGTTTTGTGATGGAAAACTCTAATAAACAGAATTAAAAAAAACAAACAACAAAGTACAGTAGTAATACTAATAATTATATGAGATGTGGATATTTGAATGTATTGCAAGAACAATGTAGGTATTGTAATTTCTTTTATGTAATGAAGTCCAGTTATAATAAAAATTCCCCTACTCTTTTTCGAGAAGTGCCATGGGATCGTTAACGTCCACCTGAACAACCACCAGAACAGGCAGATAGGACCTCGATTTAACATCTCATCCAAAAGACGGCACCTCAGGAGTGCAGCACCCCCTCATGCTGCACTACAGTGTCAGTATTGGAATTTAACCCAAGTGCCTGGTGTGGGGATAGAACACACAGCCTTATGATCTTCTGGCCTCAGAGGCGAATGTCCAACCAGTTGAGCCACTGACACTGTGCACTTAACATGATACTGACTGTCTGTTTCTGTCCATAACTAAGTACCACAATAAAAGAAGACACGTCCCAGATCAGTCCATAAATACGCAAGAGATTAGATATGGTCGTTAATACAATAGAAAATGTGTTATGCCTGCCTGTTCTTACACATGATAAGCAACTCTGTTACTACTGTATGACCTGAGACTAAATATCTTTCTATTCGAGCCAGGTAACCATCCTGGCCAGGAACTGCCTCAGAAACTGCCTTGAAGGGAGATTGCCAGGGTGGGGTTGAGGCACAGTGGGCAAAAATAAAGGAGGCTGTAACTAAAGCAACTGACCTCTGTCTGAAGGAAGTCAATTAAAAAAAAAGCAGAGGATAAGAGAGACCTTTATAGTACTCTAGGGAACTGGCCGCAGTAGTGAAGGAAAAAAGGGTGACATTCATGAGGTATAAGGAAACACAGAGGGAGGAGGACAGGGAGGTAATACCTAGCAAAGCAGGGGGAAGCAGGAAAGGTGGTGATGGAAGCAAATGCACAGACCAAGGAAAAAACTTTCAAAGGGGTGACTAAGGGGAATGTAGAAGAGAAAAGCAAGAGGTGTAATACTGAGGATTAGAAGGGCAAAGGGAGTAGACTTTGCAGAAGAGGACCAAAAAAAAAAAAACCGCTGACATCCTGAACAGGTACTTCTGCTCTGTCTTCACAGTGGAGGGAGACAGAATGGACCTCCAGAGGGTAGCTGGAATGGTGGTGGTGGTGGGGGGTGGATGGACACAAGTCCGTTGTCAGAAGAAAGAGTCTGGAAGGGACTTTGTAGCTCTGAAGGTGAACACAGCTATGGGACTGAAGAGAATATATCCACGGGTTCTAAAGGAACTCGAAGAGATGCTAGCTGCCCCACTGACAGCCTTGTTCAACAGTTCAGTGGAAACAGGCATGGTTCTGGGAAATCAATGGAAATCCTGTTAAAGAAAAAAAACAACTGTTTGAGTATCTTGAATCCAATGGGCTGCAAGATCAGATGGATTTCTTTGACTGGATAACTGGATGACCAGGGAAGTTTACCAAGGGAAGGTAACAGATGTGGCCTGTCTGGACTTCAGCAAGGCCTTACACAGGAGACTGATAAAGAAACTGAGCAGCGGAGACTGATAAAGAAACTGAGCAGCCTGGGGGTGAGATCCAAAGTGGTGAACTGGGTTAGAAACTGGTTAATGGAGATAGTGGGTGGTGGTGAATTGCACTCATTTGAATGCTGGAGGAATGGCCAGCAGGGTGCCACAGGGCTGAGTACTGGGACTGGTCCTCTTCAATGTCTTCATAAGTGACATTGCTGACAGTCATGCCTTTCTGCAAGCGATATGAAAATCTGCAACAGGGTGGACACTGGGGGGTAGAGAATGAGCTGTGATCTGGGGAAACTTGAGGAGTGGGCTAAAGCATGGCAGTTTGGGTTCAATGCCAAAAAGTGCAAGATCATGCAAATAGGGCATGGGAACCGAAACACTTAGTATAGGAGGGGGGAGGTACTGACAATCATGAAAACAGGAAAGGGACCTTGGCATGATCATATCTGATGACCTCAAGGTGGCAGGGCAGTGTGACAAAGCAGTGGCTCGGGGGATGCTCGGGTGCATAGGGAGGGGTATATTCAGAAGGCGGAGGGAGGTGGTGTTGTCACTGTATCTATTACTGGTGAGACTCCACCTGAAGTACTGTGTCCTGTTTTGGAGGCCGCAGCTCAGAAAGGTCATAGACAGGGTGGAGGCAGTCTGGAGGAGGGCAACTAAAATGGTGCTGGGGATGTATAAGAAGCCCTACATGGAGAACCTGAGGGATCTCCACATGTATATCCTGGAAGAGAGGAGAGTGAGAAGTGGCATGATAGAGACCTTCAAGTACCTCACAGGGGTGAACAAGGTGCAGGAGAGAAATATCTTTCAAATGAGAAAGAGCACAAGGATTGGGGGGCTCACAATGAAGCCTGGGTGGGAGTTTGAGAGATGTGTGGAAACATTTCTTCACTGAAAGGGTGGTAGGCATCTGAAACAGACTGTTAGCAGAAGTGGTGGAGGCAAAACAGTGAGGGGCTTCAAGCATACATGGGATAGACACTGGGGTATATTAGAAAGCAGGCAAGGAGGAGGAAGGGTCACTGGAGTCCAGTTAGGGTCAGCAGAGACAGATAAGGCAGGGAAGATTGGGACAGACTGGGTCAGACAAATGGTTCTTTTCTGCTGACAAATTCAGTTTCTATGGTAAGACAGATCTATCCGTACAGATACTAATAAATCCAGTTAGATACCAATGTATTTCTCAAAAAATATAATTGTGCAAATCACATTTTGTGATGGAAATCCCTAATTTCAGGTTTCAGATCCAGAAGATGTTTTTAGTGGGAACAAGTACAGAAATTCTGTTCCTGCTGCAAAAGAAAAAAAAAGACACCTGGATTGAGTTCCTGTGCATGCCTGTTCACTTTCATTGTTGGGAATATTCCTTACCAACATTTAATGTCTAGGATGACGTCTTTGGGTGTGTAAGCCAAAAGAAGAACGGGATGGATAGTAAGGCTGAAAGGAGAAGGAGGGGTTTGTGTGGAAGAGGACCAGAGAAAAAGCATACATACTGAACAAATACTTTTGTTCAGGTTTTATAAAAGAAGAGGTAGGTGACAGGCCATAGATAGGGGAAAAGGGCATTAAAGGAAGGAGGAGGGAGGAGGAGACATTAGTTCTTTTACAGAGGTGAGAGTCCTTAAGGAACTAGCAAAACTAAAAATGGACAAGACAATGGGGCCGGACAGGGTACACCCTAAGGTGCTGAGAGAGCTTAAGGAGGAGCTGACTGCACCTCTGACAGCCCTGTTCAACCTATCACTAGACAAGGGGGAAGTTCCGGGGGACTGGAGGAGGGTGGATGTGGTCCCACTTCACGTAAGTGGGAAAAGGGAGAAGGCAGGAAACTACAGTCCTGTCAGCCTGACTTTGGTGGTTGGCAAAGTAATGGAAACACTACTGAGGGAAAAGATTGGGGAATACCTTGTGACCAGTGGATTACAGGATCCGAGGCAGCATGGGTTCACAGGGGGGAGATCTTGCCAAACAAACCTGATCGAGTTCTTTGACTGAGTGACCAGGAAGTGGATCAGGGCGGGGTAGTGGACGTGGCCTACCTGGATTTCAGTAAGGTCTTCAACACTGTTCCACACTGAAGATGTGTAAACAAGTTGGGCAGCCTGGGAGTGGGTCCAAATGTAATAAAATAGGTACGAAGTAGGTTAAGAAACAGGAGTCAGAGGGTGGTGGTAAATGGGGTTCACTCTGAAGAAGGCATGGTAAACAGAGGAGTGACACAGGGATCAGTACTGAGCCCAGTCCTGTTCAATGTCTTTATTAGCGACATTGCAGGAGGGCTGGAAGGGAAAATATGCCTGTTCACAGATTACACAAACATCTGCAAGAGTGGACACACTGGGGGTGGGGTAGAAAAAATGAGGGACGATCTGAAAAGGTTGGAAGACTGGTCAACGGTTTGGCAATTGGACTTCAATGCCAAAAAGTGCAAAATTTTGTACATACTAACATACTAAAATGCCAGCAGAATAGGCCTAACAGTCTTTCGTGACTGCTCGTTTGGTCAGCCCCCACCCTGGGAGCTGACCTTGCTGCCCCCTCTTCCTCTTTTCCCCTTCCCAGTCCCAGATATTCTCACTGCACTGGTTTTTGCTTCCAAAACCCTTCTCCTGTACCTGTCCCACCCCCTCCTGAACCCCTCCACCATTTCTCTCCACCAGCCACCTGGGCAGTGCATTCCATGGCTCCACCACCCTCTCAGTGAAGTAGCATCTCCTTCTTACTCCCCTGAATCTCTCCCCTCCAGCTTCCACCCATGCCTTCTAGTTGCCCCCCCTTCCTTCAGAGTACCCTGACTGCTCCTCCCCTATTTACCCCCTTCATGTACCTGAAGACCTCTATCATGTCCCCCCCCAGTCCCTTCTCTCTTCCAATGTGTACATATTTAGCTCTTCGAGCCTCTCCCATAGGTCCCATCCCCCAAGCCCCAAATCATTTTGGTTGCCCTCCTCTGGACCCTCTCCAGGAGTTCAATGTCCCTCTTTAAATGTGGCCTCCAAAACTGCACGCAGTACTCAAGGTGCGGCCTCCCCAAACAGTTACACAGTGGGAGTATCACTTCCCTCCTTCTGGAGGTGAGTCCCCCAGTGATGCACCCAAGCATCCTGTTGGCCTTTGCCACTGCCCTCTTACAAGTCTCCGAGTTGTTCATCCTGACATCCACCACCACCCCCCGGTCCCTCTCAGCCATCGAGACTTGTAGCATTTCGCCCCCAGGGTGTACACTTGGCCTGGGTTTCTGGCTCCCAGGTGCAGTACCTTGCATTTCCCTGCATTGGGGTACCCCTACAAGGGGTACAGAAACCCAACAGCAACACACCAATTGGGTCGGGAAGTACTGGCAACCACAAAACAGGAATAGGGACCTGGGGTCATCATATCTGATGACCTGAAAGTAGCAAAGTAATGGGAAAAGCTAGCAGAATGATCAGGTGCATAGGGATGTGTATCACCAGCAGAAAGAGGGAGGTAGTGTTACCCCTGTATAGATCAATGGTGATACCCCACCTAGAGTACTGTGTCCAGTACTGGGGCTCCATTTCCAGAAAGACATGGATTGGGTGGAGGCATCACAGAAGAGGGCAACCAAAATAGTACATGGCCTGCATCAAAAGCCATACGAGGATAGACTCAAGGAATTAAATATGCACTCTCTAAGGGAAAGGGGGGATATGACAGAAAAATTCAGATATCTCAAAGGTATTAATAAGATATAGGAGGAGAGCATTTTACATAGAAAGAGACACTTGAGGACAAGGGGTCATGACATGAAGCGGCGGAGGAGGGGGGGACTCAGCAGAGATGTGAGGAAATGTCTTCATGAAAAGGGTGGCGGGTGCCTGGAACTGCCTCCCAGCTGTGGTGGTGGGTACTAAAATGGTAGCAGGATTTAAGCATGCATGGGATAGACACAAGGGTACCACAGTAATAGGGCTGGGAGATTAAGGTCAGAGATTGAATAGGGTCTGCAGTAGCACAGTAGGTAGGGAATTTAGGGCAGACTAGGTGGGCCAAGAAGTCCTTATCTGCTAACAACTTCTATGTTTCTATATTCTGGCCTTTATTGTGATTCAGACTTAACAGTAGTTTCCCACATACTCATCGTGATCCTGAAGAAGCTGATCAGGGAGGAATGGATCCAATAATATGGGGTACTAGAACATGCCTTTTTGTGCTCTATTCATGTTATGCTAAGGTTGCAGCTGTTCTTCAAATCTACTGATGGCGAGTCCTTTTCTCATTAGTTTTGTGAGTGACCAGCCTCCTTCGTGATTGCGTTGATCATTTCCCTGATTGTGCATACACCCATTCCAGAGTGCAGCTTTTTTTTTTTTTTTAACCGGCAATTGGCCTCCCACTACTGCTCGCCTCTCTCCCCCGTCCCCAGGCTTACCCTCCTGGGCAGAGCCACAAGGCGGTTGTCCCCTTCCCAGAAAACAAGGCCTTGAGGCCCTGGTTTGCCTCCCAGGGTGGGCTCACAGGAGCGGGACACCCCCCCCATCGGACTTTGGACTGTGACAAGGAGCGGCAGTGGGGGCTGTCATTAGCGGCCAGCGATGATTTTTTGGCAATTTTCGTCCATGGGGCAGGGATGTGCAATGATGCCAGCATCCACCACACACCCCCTTTTACGTGTGGCACGGGCCACGGCTGTACCCACAGCCTCCACCATAGGTCTGCATTGCACCACACACTCTTCCCTCCTTCCCCCTGGAGAAGGACAGCAGTCCATGAGATGCTCAACCCTTCTCCCCTGGCTAGCCCTCTGACTCCCGAGTCAGTCCCTGAACCCAGAATGTCAGCATTGCAGATGGAGGCCTTGCCCCTGTGCCGGCAGGCCAGCCCAGAGTGCAGCTTTTTGCTGTCTGGCACTGCAGCTCATCTTGCAGATCTCCCTGATTATTGTAGAAGTAAGCTGCTGGTTAACTAGGATCTGCAGCTTATCCATTAGGTAGGGAAATGGGCAGACTGGGTGGGCCAAGCGGTCCTTATCTGCCATCAAATTCTATGTTTCTATGTTTCTATTATATTTAGCATACGCTGATCTTTGGTGGTGTTTGTGTCTATATAGACCCTCTCCACATCAATTCCAGTACATACAGTAACTTATATTTTGTAGGAAAATGGGTTAATAAAAGATCGTTCTTGGAAAGAATAGGAGGGTCTGAGTTGGCGAGGAGGAATGTGTTGGATGTGGTTAGTTTGGTGGGCATTAACCCAGGCCATTCATAGACTAGTTGTTTTTTTTACAGTTAGCAAAGTATGAGTGCAGGGATGTTACTACTTTCAGTCTCATTCAATCTGGAGTTTTATGTCACTCTCTCCTTAGATATTACATGTTTTCATCCTGTTGGTAATGTCTCCAAATTTGTGGTTTCTGGATGCTCATCAACACATATGAAGCTGAGCATAACAAGTTCACACCGGATTCTCACTGTTTCTTCTCCGTGTAAGAGTTTATGAACATTTAATTTTGAAGTGAAAATAATATTGCTCATAAAAGTATGTTTGACATCTGACAGCTATACATATGCTTAAAATTTAATATGATCTCCTCCGTGAGTTTTAAGTTAAATATTAGTATAATTAATTTGGAATTAATAGTAAGCCCAAACTATCATCTCCCAACATTGGGCCCTATTCACGGAGTGGGTACACGGTGCATAACTAGGCGCATAGCCCACTCCGCACCCGGCGTGCCCACCCCCCCTCCATGGCAGTTACTACAGATCATCGCCCCACCATGCCCCCGATCCTGCTGATTATGGAGCTCCACGCTGCAGCAGTGCGGCAAGGTGGCTGGCACTCCACGCAATGCACAACAGTTTGGAGTGCCGTGTGTGGGGGGCTGGTGGCTATGCCAACTCTGGGCAGATGCAGTCCTGGTATGCGCCCCCCAAGATGGGGCCGCCGGACGCGGTGGTGACAGCAGGGATCTGCACACTCCTGGTATAGATGCCCCTGATGTCGGGGCACTCCACTGTGGGCGGGAGGCAGAGCATGGTGCATAGGCCCCCTCCAGTGCAGTCGGCGCACTGCGCGCTGCAAACATGGCTCCCGTGGACGCAAGTGATCAACTGCAGGGACCTGGGTGGCCAGTGAATTGGCCACATGCCCCGATCCTCCGCTCTGCACCTGGCTGCCCCCAGGGATCCTGTGCACCTGGGGGGTGGAGCCACATAAGGGGGCCATGCGAAGGCTAGTGCTGGTGTATATGGCCTGCACGCAGAACCCCCACAGGTGTGGAGCTGCTCACCAACATGCCACTTGAGCATTTTTTTGTGCATAGGGGCCATTGTTTTGGAAATTCTTGCAGTGTCACACCAAGACCAATCCACAGACTGGTACCACACCACCAGCTACCACCTCAAGCACTGGGGAAGAGAGAATGGAAGAGGATCCATTTGGGAACTATGTCTTCACAGAATGGGATGCACTACCAAGTCAGGGTGAGGTTGACAGCCTGACCAATAATACAGGCCAGTGTCCTGCCAATGACTGGACCAGGAATCAGGCTAAGTGGGAAACCCACCCGATCTTGCAGTCATAAACTCTGCTGAGTCTGTGTAATAGACCGCATATCATAGTATTATGATCTTACTTTGCTTTGCATCTCCATGAAGTATATTTGGGCAAGATATAGAAACATAGAATTTGATAGCAGATAAGGACCGCTTGACCCACCCAGTCTTCCCATTTCCCTACCTAATGGATAAGCTGCAGATCATAGTTAACCAACAGCCTACTTCTTCCTACCCCTACCCCCTAGAATTGCCTTATGACTGTCCCATGCAGTCTTGAAATCCACCACTGTTTTTGACTCCACAACCTCCTTAGAAAGGCTGTTCCATGCATCCACAACCCTCTCCATGAAAAAATACTTCCTTACATTACCTCTGAGCCGTCCCCCCTCAATCTTCAAATTGTGCCCCCTTGTTCTTGCACACCTCTTTTTCTGAAAGATGCTATCCTCTTGGACTTTGTTGATTCCCTTGAGGTACTTGAAAGTTTCTATCACGTCTCCCCTCACCCTCCTTTCCTCGAGGCTATACATATTAAGCTCCTTAAGTCTCTCTTCATATGTCTTCTTGTGCAGACCCTGCACCATTTTAGTTGCGCTCCTCTGGACTGCCTCCATCCTGTCTATGTCTTTGTGGAGAGTGGGTCTCCAGAGCTGCACGCAGTACTCCAGATGGGGTCTCACCAGCTGTCTGTACAGAGGCATAACAACTTCCTGTTTTCTACTGGTGATGCCTCTCCCTACGCATCCCAGTATCCCCCCAGCCCTCCTTACTGCCCTCTCACATTGCTTGCCCACCTTTAGGTCATCTGATATGACTACCTGCCTTTTCCATTTTGGTTGTTGTTAGTATCTCACCCCCCAATTGTGTACTCTTCCTCTGGGTTTTTATTTCCCAGGTGCATTACTTTGCACTTCTTAGCATTGAATCTAAGCTTCCATACATTTGACCACTCCTTCAGCCTTGCCATGTCCCTTCTCATCCTTTCCACCCCACCTTGTGTATCAACTCTGTTGCAGATCTTTGTATCGTCTGCAAAGAGACATACTTTTCCTTCCAATCCCTCTGCAATGTTGCTTATAAAGACATTAAAGAGAACTGGTCCTAGTACTGAACCCTGTGGTACCCCACTAGTAACCCCCCTTTCTTTAGAGTGGACTCCATTTACTATTACCCTCTGTGTCCTATTCTCCAGCCAAATTCTTTACCCAGGCTACCATCTTGGGCCCCACTCCCAGGCTGGCCAGCTTGTACATTCATCTGTTGTGGGGACTGTGTCAAATGCCTTGCTAAAGTCTAGGTAGGCCATGTCCACAGCCCCTCCTTGATCTACTACTTTGGTCACACAGTCAAAGAAATCTATTAGATTCGTCTGACATGACCTTCCCGCTGCAAACCCATGCTGCCTTGTGTCCTGTGCCCTGCTGGCCTCTAGGTACTCAACAATTCTTTCCTTCAGAAGTGATTCCATCATTTTCCCAATCACTGAGGTTAATCTAACAGGTCTGTAGTTTCCTGCTTCTGCCCTGCTCCCACTTTTGTGAAGTGGAATAACATCTGCCCTCCTCCAGTCCTCAGGTACCACCCATTCCTCCCATGATTTGTTAAAGAGGGTAGTCAGTGGTGTCATTAGTTCTACCCTTAGTTCTTTTAGAATTCTGGGATGAATCCCAAAAGACCCCAGTGCTTTGTCCACCTTCAGTTCTAAGAGTTCTTTCCGAACCATTTCTTTTGTGAATGGGCTGGTATCAACCCCCATATCTAGACTGTTTCTGTTGTTTGGTTCGCATTTCCTTCATTTGTGAATACTGAGCAAACATATTTGTTTAGTATCTCTGCCTTTTCACAGTCACCCTCTGTCCACCCCCTCCCTTTATTAAGCCTCACTATCCCTCCCTTGGTCTTACTTCGCTCCCTGATGTACCTATAAAAGGTTTTATCCCCCTTCTTAACTGAGCTGGCTATTATTTCCTCGGTTTGGGCCTTTGCTGTTCTGACTGCCTTCCCTGCTTCCTTTTGCTTTAATTGATACAATTCCTGCTCCTTCTGTGATTCCTTGCACTTCCTGAATGCTTTCTTTTTCTCCCTAACCTTCCCTGCCACCTCCTTTGAGAACCATAGTAGTTTCTTACATCATTTTATTTTGTTTATTTGCTTCACACAAAGGCTTGTTGCCTCTGTGATGGCAGTTCTGATTATTCCCCATTGTTCTTCCACCCCTCCTTCCTGCCCATTTGCTAGTGCATTCCTTGGGCACTCACCCATTCTGGCAAAGTCAGCCCTCCTTAAGTCCAGTACATTTGCCTTTGTATGGCTTGACTCTATTGCTGTGTTTATCATGAACCATACTGTTCGATGGTCACTAGTTCCCAGATGGCTACCCACTTCTAAATCTGTGATGCTCTTTCCATCTCCATTTGAGAGTACCACATCTAAGATTGCTCCCTCTCAAGTGGGTTCCAATACTAGCTGTCTAAGGCATGCCCCCTATAGGGCATCTAGAAGGACCCCACTCTTAGAAGTGGCTGCTGCAAATGCACTCCAGTTAACATCTGGCATATTCAGATCCCCGTCAGCAATATTTCCCCTTTTTCTGCCATTCTAAGGATACTTTCAATCATTTCCTTGTCCATGTCCTCCCCCTGAGATGGGGCTCTTAATACAACCCCTGTGTGGATTGTGGTGCCATTGCCTGTTTCCAAATTGACCCACAGTGCTTCCTCTCCTCCCTGTTTACCCTTTTGTTCTGTTGCTTTGATTCCTTCTCTTATGTAGAGAGCTATGCTCTGGCTCGGGTGGGTATTAACACATGGGGGACCTTCTTTTTAAGGAAGGGAATGGGTCCTTTCCGAACTGACATGCATACCTAGGCAACATCAGTTTCAACACCTACAGGTTCAAAACTATCCAGAGAAAGAAGCGAAAAGACCCCGGGAGAATATGTCCCAAATGAGTTAGAATAGCACATAATATGTCAATGGATCTTGATATAGTTCAGAAGTACCAGACTTTAATTGTGGGGGGTTGGGGAGACCAGATCCCTCTGTGAAATGCAAGAGCTGGTGGATGGAGGATTTGGGGACACCAATTGATGAGGAGACGTGGGCAGAGATTTGGCAGGGATATTTGGGATTATTTTGTGTAACAGGTTTAAAGGAACACAATACAAATTTTTTAATCGACAGTTTTGCTGGCTGGCAACTGTACATAAATTTCATAGTATATTTCCCTGATGTGTGGTAGATGCCAAATAGCACTGGACACATATTTGTATAGCTTCTGGTCAAGCCCTAGACTGGTTCCCTATTGGGAAGACATTGGAGAAGAGATTCATAAAATTACTGGTATCTGAATAGATCAATCCCCTATTATGATGCTTTTAGCAGTGGATAAGGAGAAAGATGGAACATACTCCTTACTTTGCAGGGTACTGAGAATACTCCTGGTCATGGCTAAGATGCGTGTCATATTTTTGTTGTTGTTAATTTGTTTACATTTCTCCATTACAGGTCCTATTATCCTGGTCCAACCTCCCCAGCCATGTTACCTGGCATCCCAGGAACTTAGCTTAAGCTCCATTCTGCCCCCATGGCTTCCCCACTGTGGCAGAGTTGGCTGGCCCCTCTTACCTGCTTGAGAACAGATTTAGTTCATGAAGGGAAGGCTGTGTAAATGGTGTGGGTCATGCGAGGGGTTGAACCTCTTATTCCTCTGTCCAGAATTTGCCCTCCTGGATTTCTCCCCCTTGACTCCAGCTTTAGGGTGGTATGCAACCTCGTGTGAAAGTGTGGAGGGTGTCACCACCAGTGTCCCCCACCCAGTAAGTCTCTCTGACTGCAATGCCATCTGTGGGTCACCACAGTGGCAGTATTACACAACAGCATGACTGCCATTCCTCCCTGGAGAAGAGCATTCTTTGAGAGGCTCAAACCTCTCCCGGCCGGCCCCCAATAACCCAGGCTCAGTCTCAAAAATGTCTTGCACTGCTGTATAGGGAATGAGAGAACACCTTTGACTCAGTGTGGGAGCAGGTCCTGACCTGGTTACTGGAGCCTGTGAGAGGGGACCATTTTGCAGGGCAGAACACTGCTGTGAGGTGGACAGGCAGATAGGATACTAGGCTTAAAGGGAGAAAAGTATGTTGACCTAGATGGGAGCCTCTCCTCCAGCTGAAGCCTGAGAGTGGTAAAGTAATGGTACAAGGCAGATCAATGTATATTTTACAAATGCATAATATGTAAAATACAAAGAATGTACACCTAGATGGCTTCTGACTGATAATGTAAAGGAAAGTACCCTCCTGTGTAAAGGGTGTTCCTTATATTGAATAAAGGTAATGTTATAAAAAAACACAGGTTAGAGCCTGGGGTTGAGCCCTGAAACATCAATACACATGTACCAGCTCCCATCACACCCATCTTTGGGGACTCTCTGGAGATTGTTGATAAATTAAAGTATTTGGGAATCTGGCTAGACGGCAAATAGAATTTTGGCTTCCACATTGACTGTCTTACTAATAAACTAAAAGCAAGGCTATTTTTTTTTTTTTTTTTTTACAGAAACAAATCCCTTTTCCCAGTGGACATAAGACGTAGACTGGTGCAAGCCACCTTCCTTCCACTGTTGGACTATGGGGACATCATTTATAACTGTAGCACAGTGGCTAACTTGCACAAACTTGATGTACTCTTTCACCATGCTGTACGTTTCATAACAAATGCACCTTATAGGACACACCACTGTGAACTCTACCAGGCAGCAGGTTGAACATCTCTTACCACAAGACGGATGATCCACATTGGTACTTGGACGTTGAAAATCTTGTGGAACAAACTGTCTCAGTATATCTCCTCACTCATTCATAGGTCACACGGTACCTACTCATTAAGGAAATCCACCTCTATCCTTTTAGACGTGCCCAGAGTGTGCACTTCTCATGGCAGAGGTGCTATCAGCTTTACCACCTCATCAGTCTGGAATAAAATTCAGTCTGTGCTCAGGCTTCCAAAACGTGTCTCTTTGAACTTCTTTAAATCATTGGCCAACAAAACTTTCACAGATACTTGCTGTTGTCACAACAGCTAGCACAGTATTCACCCTGTCTTATTCCAGATAAGCACCTAAGTTCTTAGCTCCATGATAATCCCTCCCCCCCTTATGCCCATACTGTCTAATGGTAGTTTAATTTGGTTTTATATCAAATGTTAGGTCTACTGATGGTACTGTTCCAATGACATATTTCCTTATTGTAATTCCATTATACTGTGATGTTTGTTCTTGCCCTGTAACATGGTTGTATATTATGCTATTTTCATATATAGAATAATGCATGGAGTGATGTGTTTAACAAGAATTTTACACACACCTGAGTAGTTGGATGTTATCTAAGCCCCGAGAGCGAACCTCGAGGGGTTTATTCAAGCATCCAACACCAAGGGTGAGTGTAAAATTCAAGTTTTACATACTACACCATGTTTTATTTTATATGATTGCTGGGGAGCGTTCTCTCACCACAGCAATTATGTAAAATAAAAATACATTAGTGTGCAGCAGCAGTCTGGTTGGCATAAAGACCATGTGAGCCGCCGTCCGCAGCTGCTGAAAACTTTCTGTGTTTCTTTTCTCCTTTTAAAAAAAAAAAGGTTCACTCAAGGAGTTTAAGGTAGTATTGGTGAAGATTAGTGGTGACTGAGGTGAGTTCTTTTTTTATTTACTTACCGCCAGGAGCTGCTGGCAGTGAAGTAGATGGAGAGCGCTGAGAAATGAAGAACTGGAGGTTTGTGCAGGCATGGAGTGTGGGAAACCAGGCACGTGTTCGCCGTTATAACCTGTGGGTTATAATGGCGAATTATAACCTGGTTTCCCCACGTGAGAAAACGCTCCTCAGTTATTATATGATGGTATCGTGCAAGTAATAATACCCTCCAGGGTGGACGGTATTGGGCAATACTTGGACCGCCCAGAGGGCGAAGAGGTCCAATGCTACAGGCGGAGGGCCTTTCAGCCCTGGAAGGTTCATTATTGCCAATACCACCACCCTGGAGGGTATTATTGTGCTTAGAAATGGGCACTGTAGAATAAAATTATTTAGTACAAATATGATTGTAGAATATTAGTTTAAGATATATTTTTTAATAAAATAGTTCCTCCGCTAACACCATCCTTGTCCTGGGTGTCATGGATACTCCTTCGTGTGTGTGTGTGTGTGTGTGTGTGTCCCTCAAAACAGAGTTACAGGTATCAATACTACAGGTAAGCTGGCGAAGTGTATACAACATTAGCTGAAAGGGAAAGTGTGTTCTGTTGCTTGTGGTTTCTTTGTGTGTTTTATTTTTATTTTGCCAGCCGTGCTAGGGTTGTGGTAGCAGGGAGACTGCGAGCACCCTGAGAGCAATGAGGAGGCGGAAAATCGGGAGCTCTCCTGTCCTCACCTAATCAGGTGCGAGTTTCTGTTTGAAAATAGAGAAACTGTTAGGAAAACTTTTGGAGAAGGCTGAGAAGGTGGTCGGTCATAGGATTTTCTTGAGTCTCGCTGTAGAGGGAAGATCATGAGTTCACTGAGAGGGACAAAGTATCAGAACACTGCAGCTCGTGGGGCATCAGGTACTGAGGTGCAAGTTTCTATTTATTGGTTTTATTTTTCCCCAAACAATGTTACCTTAGTTGTGGCACTGGGTCATGTAGCAGGGCCTAAGTGCAAGCAGGATAACAAGCAGTGGCGCTGACAAAAAAAAAAAAAAGATTAATTTTGCCGATCGCCTTTTTTAAAAACAAAGACAGCCACAAACTACGGGACCACTGACTGTATGTATCACACAAACAGAAACAGCAGAACACTACATTTACATTTATTTTTTTACTTTGTTATATTTTTTTTGAACTAGGTCATGCAGTGGAGTCTGTGAGCGAGAGCGGGCAGCAAGCAGTCAAGCTGAGAAGCACTGTACTGTCTGGAAGAAGCGGGACATTAGGACCACCAAAGCTATCAATGGAAAGTCAATTGTACAAAACATTTACATTTTTTTTGTGACCCACTAAACTGTCAAGTAATTAAATCAGATGCGTGTTGAAGGGGGAAGAGGAGGCACTTGCTCGGTTGCTAGCTGAGAAAACAAACATGGCGGCACTAGTCATCTGAACAATCTACTAGCCCAGTAATACTTTAATAGTATAAGGCAACAGAGACTGGGACTAATTATTTACCGGTCTCTATCACCTCATACCGGACGGGTACATTGCATCTATCAGCCAATCAGAAACCAGCATAGGCTGGACCCATTTTCTAATCAATAATTGTGTATCTTCTTGCCTTGTATGACTGCTTGTATAGTATGTTAACTGTATTGCTGTTATTGTCTACTAGAACCTCCTTGTGGATGAGCTTGTTTAATGGAGTTTTTTCCTGCAATAAAAGTGAACTTGAATGCTGTGATTATATGTTAATGTATGTATTGTTGGACCTACTTAAAATACCAATAAACAAATGATTAAAAACAAGTATATTTGGACATCTGAACAGTGTGTTTGTCTTTCTTACATGTCATTGAGCTAGATGGGAATTCCTGTATATTCTTTGGGAAGTCCCTGGTCATCACCCCCATTCAGGGGAAGGTGGCTGGGACTGGGACATGGAAAGAAGTGCTTTTTTAACAACGCACCACCATTTCCCATGCCTCAGCCATTTCTGAGGGAGTACAGTGCTCCAGCCATGGGGAGGAGGCCAAGAAACATGGCATACTTGGTGCCTGAGGAGCCCATGCCCACGGTCCAAGGAAGGAGTGGGCAGAATGTGCATGGTCTTCTGGGATGCTTGGCAAAATACCCCACTTACCAAGCAGCTACAGTGCTACAGCACTGGCAAGATGTAGGCACCTACTTGCAGGGTGGTTATGCTGCTTGCCTGTAGAGTCAGTGGAGTAGAAATGTAGCAGGGAGTCAGATGTTCTGGCACTCTATGTGAGTTCAGATATGGGCAAGGAGAATCTGCATCTTAAGAGGCTGAGGATGATGCATTCTGTGGGATACTGCACCATTAGGGGATTATACACCTCCAGCAGGGGGCTTTACAACTGTCTTCCAGGGTGGTATGTGTGTCAATTTGTCCCTTGGTATAAATGATGGATATGCAGACACCTGACTATACCCAACCCAGAAGGTGTGTGCCCATTAAAGACCAAGGTGCTTGTGTGCCTATTAAGTAGGGGAGGACCATAATGGAGAGGCTTCTCAGGTCAGTTTTGCACACAGGCTGCTACTTTTCACTTGTGATCCCAAACCACATAAAACAAAGCATGTAAGCTTTTAGAATTAGACCATGAACCAAAGCCAAACCAGCCTGAGCTGCATTTCATGATTTTGAGTGAGTGATGAGTGTGTCCAGTGCTTATTTCCTTTATGACATTTTTATACATATAGGGAGCCTAAACAGATTGTCTGCAGGGGCTGGCAGCTACACAGATCAGAGAAAAACACTGCAGCTAGGGGCCAGCCAAAAAGTCTCATAATTTAAAGCTGTACTTTGGTTCAGATGGCATGAGCAAAAGATAGGTGCTCTCTTGTTTTACTTGCTATATTGCATTCAGTTTTGTTCCCGTAGTATTTCCCACTCCTCACCCTGACGACGGGGTGGTGATCACTGCCGCACCCTTCCTCCAGACAAGAGGGCAAGCAACTGCCTTTATAACCAGTGTAATTGCTACTCCTTGGTTTGAGAATGTCAGGTGTCCCACGTTCTCCCTCCCTCCCTGAGAGTCATGCACCTCAGCACCTCACCATGCCTGAACCCTCCAACAGGTATCAGTGTGGGAATCTAGGTCTCGCCTGTGAACTTGTCTCTAATATGACAGCATGCTGCACTACTGTTGTACCATTGAGCTTGCCCAGTACACAACATTTTAACACAATACCCAACAACAATACAGAGCTCATAACTTATGAGGCTTCCCAACTTGAATACTGAAGTTTTAAAGCACCCCCCACCCCCAAATGTGACACACTTTGGCAGCCTGCTCCCAAACAATTCTGCAAATTTAAAAGCTGACTGACAGTTAAAAACTGAGACTTCCCATTCCTGGAACAGAGACCGAGAACTCTTCAGTTTTATTTATATTAATGCAGATCTGACTCACAAACAAAGTGATGTCTCAATCACTGGTATGTCATCCAACAACACTGATTAAAGATTAAGTCAGCTTTTTCTGGTTGAAAATGGTGCCATTTCCATTTGCTGAAATAATCTGCTGTTTTGGAGTCATTTTCACATTTTTATTAAAAATCCCCTTCAGTAATGATATGGGCATGTATGACCCGAATATCATTTCCCAAATAACACAGATAATGGGGTGCTGAGTACTCCGGGCTAGATAACAAGTCTTTTTTTTTTTTTTTGTAACTGTTCAAGGTACTCAGATTCAGGGAGTTTGAAAACAACAAAACTAAAACCTCTACCCCTCCACAGGTGGCCAGGGCTAGTCCCCTTGCCCACGCCATTCCCCAGTCATTCACCACCCTCCTCCACCCGTTCTCCTGGAGACTTTGGAGGGTATTTTCAAAAGGGGTGGACACAATGGCCAGTGCATGCTCCACCTGCATCTGCATCCATCTACTTGGGTCTGGGCAGCCCTGCTACTGTTTTCAAACGTTGCGTCCGGTTATGAAAAAAGTCACAACTTGCTGCAGAAAACGGATACAACTGCGAGCTGCATCCAATCTGGACACAACTGTATCCAGTATGGATGCAACTGTGTCTGTTTTTGGACACAAATGTTTGACACTGTTCGGCCATCTAATAGATGGTCATATAGGTTTGGCCATATTTCTCCCTTGAAAATAGCAGCAGACAGAGCTCAGGTGGATCCTTTAGAAAATCCTGCCCCTTGCCTTTCAAAAAAAAAAAAACACAACTGCTGGCTCTGAACACTGAGCCGGGAGCTGATGTCCATCTTTTTAAGGAGACACCCTGGCCCCAAAGCATTCTGAAGGTACCCACTTCATGCCCCCGATCCATGATTTCAGAAAAGGGGCACTAGTATCTTAAATCTGGCGAGCACTGTTTCTTCCCCCTCACACAGCAGTCAGCATACCTGCTCCATTCAACTACTGCAAGATACTGGAATGAGCAGGAGCAGTACTGGAAGGCAAGGAGTGGAGCAAGTGCATGATGATGCTAGGAAGACTGACCTATCAGTGTTCCTAGCTTCATCAATGATGCACTTGCTCCACCCCCCCCTCTCTCCTGGCTGTGCACCCACTCACTCCAGTGCATTGCAATTTTTTTTTCGATATACATTTTTGCCCCCTGATCGCCTTTGACTGCCCTCTTTCCATCCAGTCCCCCCAACCCCGTCACCCAGCTTCTCTGGGACTGCCCTTCATGCTGAAATCTGGCTTTCTGGACTGTGGTGAGGTTCCCGGTTGCCAGTGCAGGGCCTGTGAAGGATCGGACTTTATCCTGCAAGCAAGGGCGTTTTTCCTCCTTGTCTGTAGGTTTCCCCTAGGACCCGGACTGTGCAATGCGTAGGTGGGCGAGCTCCACCTCTGTGGAGATGTCCTAACACATCTAGCCATGGCCCTACATACAGACGCAGCCAGAACAGTACTGCCACCTGGACATCTCCAGGTGGCAATACTGCAGTGGATCGCAGAAGCCCCCTCCTCCGAGGGAGGGCAACTGGCTCTGGGACACTCAATCCTCCCTCCCCAAGATAACCCTCGAGCGACCCGCATCCATTCCTGAATGCAGGAAGCCGGTGTGGCAGAAGGTAAGGTGGCAGTGCCTCAGACCTTAATGTCGCTGGGCCAACTTGTTTATTACGGTATTTGAACAAAGCAGGCATACTGTGGTGGGAGGACAACTGAGCTAGCCCTACTTGAAAGACTACTCCTTCCCCATGCTGAAAATATGGCTCAGGGGTTGGGGCAACTTCTGCAGTACCAGGAGCTGACACTTTTTGTTGTTGTGAAGACAAGATCTGTAGGAGAGTGGCGAGGGGGTGGAAGGCGGGAATTACCTGGGGAGCGGAGTGCTCAAGGGACAAGCCTGGCCACTAGGAAGGGGGAAAAAGGCTTTTTCTAACAAAAAAAAAATTTATGGTCAAATACGGAACACAAAAAATAAATACTTGGTTCCTGAATAAGATATTCGCTCACACCTAATGATGACATATATTGCACTAATATATGTCAGTGGTTCAGCAGGTTGCGCACTCACCTATGAGGCTGGACGATCAGAAGACTGTAGGTTCTATCCCCCTATTAGGCACTTGGGTTAAATCCCAATACTGGCACTGCAGGGCAGCATGAGGGCGGTGCTGCACTTCTGAGGTGCCGTCTTTTGGATGAGACGTTAAACCGAGGTCCCATCTGCCTGTTCTGGTGGTAGTTCAGGTGGATGCTAAAGATTCCATGGCAGTTCTTGAAAAGAACAGGCAAATTTTCCTGGTGTCCTGGTCCCAATTTTCCCCATTCACTAAAAATACCACCAACAGCTTAATCTGGTTCAATGTCAGTTAGCCTTCATCTGTATCCCCCTCCCACGGGACGAGGCTGAAAACTGGCAGGACTGTCTAGTCCTCCTTTCCCGGTCAACAAAAACTAAATAAATAAATAATAAGGAGATCTACATTCACTCCTGTTCAAGATTTGTGTTTGCCTTATTATCAAAGAGGTTGATACCACTTCCACACAAAAAGGAGAAACGATTTAAAATATTAGAAAGTCACTAAATGTCCAATCCAATGATTTCTTATTGACAAAGCTAACTATGTTGTGGTTCTGATAACATACCAAATGTAATAAACTATTATACAGTAGAAATTATTTCTATGCCCAAAGTAATCCCCCCACCCCAGCTTTTATTTTAGGCAGGTTGTGTGTACCAGACATCTTAGTAGAATACCAAATTTAGAGAAACAATAGCGAATCCTCTAAATACCAGTCTGAGTTTCTGTACACGTAACCCTAGAAGTTAATTATATTTGACCATACAGTACATATAAATATGCTTAAAATAGTTCTTTGGTAATTCAAATAATGATGTTCCTAAAATAATCCCTTCTAATCTGAGCTCTAAACTGATTACTTGAAAGCTGACAGGCAGGGCAAGTAAGTTGCATTGTTTAGCTTTCCTGTAATTGTTTTGATGACAGAAATTAAGTCTGTAAAATGAGTTTCTTAGTAACTCAAATAATTAAGTTCCTAAAATAACCCCTTTTTATTTGAGATCTGAGAGTGATTAAATGAAAGCTGACAGCACAACTAAATTGCCTTGTTTAGCTTTCCAGTAATTGTTTTGAGGGTAGAAATTAAGTCTGTAAAATGCAACAATCAACGAGTTTCATTATTAATGTGCCAAAGTCATGTGCACAGTGAAAAAGAACAGGTTACTTGTAACTGTTGTTCTAATACTAGTATCGACTAAGTTCACATCCACACTTGGGCAGTCTTTCACTCAGCATGCAGTATCACTGGAAACGGTCTTCCATCTTGACTCCTCCTACCAATGAACCATCTGCTTGCCCAGTTCCTCCCCCACTATGCTTCTCTGCACACTGGAAACAGGTATCTAGGGCAAGACTTGCTACGGGAGATAACACAGGTTGTGTGGATGTGAGCCGAGTTCTAATAGTAGAACTATGGTTACAAGTAAGTAACTATTCAACCTATTCTAATTACAGTACCCAGAATCAGTTCACTATATATACTTTGGCAGACTCCTAGAAGTCCTCAGGAGTAGTGGGCAAGGCATACACTCCAGTTTTTAGACAGAGACTGGAGGACTTGCAACTCACAGAAACACAGAATTAATCAGCAAGACAGGACTGCTTGACCCACCCAGTCAGCCCACATAGTCCATGCCCAGTCTATCTCCCCAGATCCTAACTGGTCTCTGGCGACCCTCACACCTCCCTGCCTATTTACTAATATTCCCCTATGTATATCTTGCACATGCTCAAAGCCTCCTACTGTTTTTGCCTCCATCACCTCTGCTGGCAGTCTGTTCCAGGCACCCACTCTTTCAGTGAAGTAGTGTTTCCTCACATCCTTCCTAAACATCCCCCTCTCCAGTTCATCGCATGCCCTCTGGTCCTGTTGCTCCTTCTCATTTGAATGAGATTCCCATCTTGCATCCTTGTCATTCTGACCTGGTGAGGTACTTGCAGGTGTCTCCATCATGTCCCCTCTTGCTCTCCTTTCTTCCAGTGTGTACATACTGAGATCCCTTGGTCTCTCTTCATAAGGCTTTGATTCAACCCCTGCACCAGTAAGATGCCCTCCTCTGGATTGCCTCCACCCTGTCTATGTCCTTTCTGAGGTGTGGCCTCCGGAAGTGGGCACAGTACTCCAGATGGGGTCTCACAAGTGAGCGATACAATGGCAACACCATGTTCTTCCTATTGCAGGAGATACCTCTCCACATACATCACAGCATTCCACTGGCTCTACCCACTGCTTTGTCACCTGCCACTTTGAGGTCATCAGATATGATAACCCTAAGACAGTGTTCCTGCTTAGTGACTGTCAGTACCCCCCCCCACAATTCTGCAATCAGCTCCTGGGTTCTAATAGCCCAGTTGCATGATTTTGCACGTGCTGGCATTGAACCCCAACTGCCATGCTCTTGAACACTCCTTGAGTTTCCCAAGGCCCCTTTGCATTCTCTCAGCCCCCTCCTGAGTGCCCGCACTATTGCAGATTTTGATGTCATCTGCAAAAAAGCATACCTTCACTACCAGTTCTTCTGCAAAGCCCTTTTATGAAGACACTGAAGAGGAACGGTCCCAACACTAAGCCATGTAGCACCCACTGGTCACTCTCCCCTCATTAGACTGACTGCTATTAACCTCCACCCTCTGTCAGCTATCCATTAACCAGTTCCTTACCTAATTCACCTCTCTGGGTCCCACACCTAGGCTGCTTCATTTCTTTATCAGTCCCCTGAGCGGCACAGTGTTGAAGGTATTGCTAAAGTCCAGACAGGCTACGTGCACTGCCCTCTCTTGGTCTATTTCGCTTGTCACCCAGTCGAATAAGTCAATCAGATTCATCTGAGTTGGCCTCCCCCACATAAATCCATGCTGCCTTTTGTCTTGTAGCCCACTGGATTCAAGATACTCTGCCAACGTTTCCTTTAACAGGGTTTTATTGATTTCCTCACCACTGATGTGAGACTGACAAGCCTCTAGTTGCTTGCTTTGTACGAGCCCCACATGTTGTAAGTTGTTAAACTTCACAGACTGTTTGCACCCAAAACTGTATGATAAAATCAATAAAATAAAGAGTTTAACTTACCCCCCACCCCCTCTCTCAATGAACAATAGTTCTGTCTTGCTGTACCCCTCACCACTCTCATCGGGCCTACCTACAGCACTTACTCCATGCACTTTTATCTGTTTCTTCTTCTCTCAAAGGTAGTTTAACTGAATCATATGTTTAGAATTAACGTGTCATACTAGTTAGTTCCTTCGTATGTATTAGATAGTGAGTTTGTACTAGTGTTAGCTGTTCCTCACTGTGCTATTTTCTATTTCTTATGTACCTGTGCTACCCAATCTGTTTGTATAATTTCATTCATGTCTTTGTATCATCAATGTCACCAGGACCTCCTTGTGAATGAGCTTGCTCAATGGAGTATTTCCCGTAATAAACTTGAACTTAAAAAAAAAAGCCTATAGTTGCTAGGTTCCTCCCTGCTGCTGCTCTTATGGGGCCCTATACACAAATAATACGAACGCCTACATATCTTATATCTATGGCAGGTAGGCAACCCTACAAACGTGAGTCACATACTGGGGGTTCCATGGACCGCCACAGCATGCACCAAAGGCACACACACCCATGCTGTGCTCAGTCCCCCACCTAGTCATGCAGCTATACACACGGATGGTCCAGGGGAGTGTCCAAGAGATGTGCCCACGCTCCATGCCATTCATGAAAATGTACAGTGTTAGGTGAGGGAGGTCACAGGCTATATAGGCAGTTACCCTGCCATAGCCACTACACACACCCCACATAGGGCACCCACTGGCTGCGGTGGGACCTAACCCCCCCTCCCATGCTGCCCCAGCCCTTCAGTCAGGCAGGAAAGGCAGCCACTCTGGCACTCACCCAACATTTGGAAATTTACGGAGTCATGACATCCCATAATTCCCCTGCTCCGTGCAGAGCAGAGGATCCACTAATGAACCAGGATAGGCATCCGACTGGATGACCGCCTACAGTATGTCCACCGATCTGTTCCCCTGCACACCAGCATACTGGGGGAGCTGGGATGTGGACAGGCACCCTGCGGTGGCTGGCTGTAGTGCATGCTGTGCTCTGTGAGCCTGTCAAAAATAAGAGTAGCACGACTGTCATATGAGCGGCAAGATGGCTGCGCTGCTGCTCCACTTCCCACCATCTATGCGCCTGTTGAGCCCTGCGGGGATTTTGGAAGTTTGAGCTGAAGCTTCTCTCTTTTTATAGTTTAAAAATTTGATGAATGAAACTTACAATGTGTTTGCCTGCTGCTCGTAGAGAAGAGCTTTTCTCTGTAGGGATTAAAAGTTAAAAGCTGAGTCCATTGTCAAACGATGCATTGAGTGTATTACAGTGTGTTTGGCATTTCGGTTCATGCATCCGACAGGAATGAAAGAAACGAGCAGTACCATACTGTGAAAGATAAAGAGCTGAAATAGCCGGAGGAAATGAGGAGAATGCAGAATGCACAACTTTTGTTTGAGAGAGAGATTACTATTTACGGAGGGAAGCATATAACATTGATACGCACATTTATATTTATTACAGGTATGCTATGGTTGCCTAGGGCGAGGGGAGTATCTCTTTTGCTTTAGGATAAAAGTCACTATGCTTAGACAAGCAATTTCTCCTTTTTATCTTACAGATCCCAGCTGATGAGACAAGACACCAGGGAATTTAGTAAGTAGACTCAATGCACAATATACTCTGTGTGGGGGCCCTAGAAGTATGTACAGCCCCCCACAAGCATTTGTTCATCTAACCGGCCCAAAAGGCAGTCCGAGATCACAAAGGATGCTGTCTAGCAGGCACAGCTCTATTTTATGGTAATATTGAGGAGCTGCATCTAAGAGAGGTATGCAATATGGCTTAGAGGTTAACTGAGCATTTGCTTTAAGCTACAGGCGATGGAGCCGAACACTGAACTGTAGGTGTTAATTTCTACATAGATGATGTCTTAGTAACCTGTGGAGCCCGACTCTGGGGTAATTCCCTTAGAGGTACTGCTTTTTATTTTACCCTTTCTTCAGTGATTTAATACTTGACTAATTAATAAACTAAGAGTCCTGGGTCTGAACGCTACGGTACTGTTTCAAAGTTCTTTTTACCATGGAGCCTGAATGTTGCTCTAAGAGATATTACTTTTTGCTAAGGAGCCTGAATGTTTGTTATAAGTAGTCTCTGGCTTTTGTAATAGTTTAGTTCTGAGCAAATGTTTTAACATGATATTTTACATGGCCACCACCTGATGAACTGGTAATCTTTGGTGGAGAACTTAAATCTGATATTTCTGACTATCCAGGAAATTCAGTGATCTACCATTTAAAATGGAGCCAACTACAATATGTATTTTGATGTATTACATGGGGAGACGTTATGTAGGGTTGATTGATATTTTAAAATATATATATTTTTTTTTGAAATTGCAATTTTATTTTTCACTTTTCATTTACATAAGATAATACAAATAAAAACACAGTTTCAAGTACAATACACCACATACTTTGAAACAACCAAAGCTAGAACATTGGAAAAAAATTAAAAGGACTTGATAAAACTCCCACTAACACCCCCCCTTTGCAGCAGGTTAAAAAGAAAGCTTTATTTTGTGTTTGAGATAAGTTCATTGTTCAGTTTGGTCAAAAGAATAGAACGGATAGTTTATGTTATATGTACTTCCTTGTACAATCAAGTAGCTGGTGGTGATCAAACAGAAACACTCAACAATTCACCCCTCTAACTGTACCGCTAGGTATTCATAATTAAAGATGTCATCCTTCTTACTGGCCCAGTGCTTCCCTTGCCAGGATTTCTATAAGTGAGACCCCTCTCATGTACTCAGAAATTCAAAAAAGGTAACCATCTGGCTTTATACAAATCTATCTAATATTAAGTGGGCTGTCAGCCTCTCCCTGTTCTTTATTTGCTGGCTTAACATCAGCCACTGTCCCTCCCCCAGCGGTTTGTCTGACAGCCACGGCTTAGTGATGGCCTTCTGGGCAGCTGCGGCCAACATACTGAATAAATACTTCGCTTTGGCCCCATGGATCCCTGGTGGGGGTTCTCCCAGCAACAAAAACTACTTATTTCTTTTATGTGTTTCGATAGTCCATTGTGATATTATGATATTAAGGACATGGTATTTAAATTACTGAGATTGAACGTGGTAATACTTTAGGATGTATGAATCTGCAATTTTCAGTACTGATCAGCAGGTATCAAACCTGCTTTCAGTACCTGAGATAACTCTCACAGGCTTTTAGGAAAACTGATGATATTTTAATTGATTTATTATGACAATTTACAAGGAGCCATTTTATAAGATCAATTAGGGTCTCAGGCACAATTAGGGAGGGATAGGATTGAACCTGGGGCAGTGTGCATCTTAGACCATACCGGGGAATGGCTAGGCATTGTTTAACACTGCATATGGCTGGTCTGAAGTCCTGAAATGGCAAAAGTGCCTAAGGGCAGAGTCCAGTGTACATAGAAACACAGAAACATAGAATTTGACGGCAGATAAGGACCGCTTGGCCCACCTAGTCTGCCCATTTTCCTACCTAACAGATAAGCTGCAGATCCTAGTTAACCAACAGCTTACTTCCTCCTACCCCCAAGTAGGACTACCTTATGTCTGTCCCATGCATTCTTGAACTCCTCCACTGTTCTTGACTCTACGACCTCCTCAGGGAGGCTATTCCATGCATCCACAACCCTCTCTGTGAAAAAATACTTCCTCACATTACCTCTGAGCCGTCCCCCCTCTATCTTCAAATAGTGCCCCTTGTTCTTGCACATTCTCTTTTCTGAAAGATGCTACCTCTTGGACTTTGCTGATTCCCTTAAGGTACTTGAAAGTTTCTATCATGTCCCTCTCTCCTTCTTTCCTCAAGGGTATACATATTAAGCTCCTTTAGTCTTTCTTCAGATGTCTTCTGGTGCAGATCCTGCATCATTTTGGTTGCCCTCCTCTGGACAGCCTCCACTCTGTCTATGTCTTTGAGGAGATGGGGTCTCCAGAACTGCACACAGTACTCCAGATGGGGTCTCACCAACTGTCTGTACAGAGGGATAACAACTTCCTGTTTTCTACTATTGATGCCTCTTCCTATGCATCCCAGTATCCCCCAGCCTTCCTTACTGCCTTCTCACATTGCTTGCCCACCTTTAGGTCATCTGATATAATTACCCCCAGGTCCCTTTCCATTTTTACTGTTGTCAGTACATCTACAGTAGGTTGATGAGAGAGGACTCAAAGGGAGTTGCTAATCCAAACTCTGGCAATTGGGTGCTTTGGTGGCCCAATGGAAGCCTAAACTGGTCATGATGTACCCATATAGATAGTAATTGGACCCAGAATGAAGCAGCACTGCTGGGGGTGGACATGTATCCACTAAGGTAGGTCTCCAGACAAGTCAAAGTGGGGAGGTGCAGTCTGATATAACCTAACCGGCACTGCGCCCCACTTGAACAAGTTGTGAACCAATTGTGAACTAGAAGGGCATTGACTAGCATTGCCCATAGCTAGCTATGGAATCCAGAAGTGGCAACAGTGCTCAAGGACAGAATCGGGTGTGTGCCTCAATGGAGAGGAATTATTGGTGGAGGCTAGACCAGTCTCCGGTAATCAGATGCTATTGTGGTCCGTTGAAAGCCTTCACTGGCACTGATGTATCAGTGTGGATAGTAATTCGACTCAAATGTGGCATTAACTGAGAAGGTGGACAAGTTGCTACTATGAGAAGTCTCTAGACAACTTTAAGAGGACAGGTACAGTGAGATGGATCTATGACACCGTGACAACTTTACTGCAGCACAACTTTACAACGAGGGATTTATGTCGACCGCAACTGCGGTCAGCATAAACCCCTCCAGGAAAACTTTGTTTCGTTTGGGAGGACTTCGCCCCCTGAACCCATGTGCAGGGCTCTGCCTCCACCCCCCCCCCCCGGAATAAATATAATCACCTCCGAGTCACAGTTGATTCAGGGAAGGGGTGCCAGACACAGAGAAAGCAGTGCCAGAGTCCCGCGGATACATTACAGTGGCAACAGCAATTGCCACTGTAATACACTTTGCTTTTGGAAATGTCTCTACGGAGACGGCATACACAGCGAGATTCAGCCCAATGGGCATTGAGCTCGAATTAGACAAGTGTGATCCTCATAGGTGCATAAACTGCTACAGCTTAGCTGTACAGGGAAAGATCCTATAAGGGGCCCTATGTGACTAGAGTGAACTCCCTCCTGACCAATTTTTATTAAATTAAAACAGGAGGTATGATATTAGGACTGTTTGATTTATACTGGAATATCATACAGTTAAACATGGTCAACTAAGGGATTGTATAATAATATGTTTCATAGCCTGAATGATGAATAAGTAATTAATCCAAGACAGGAGTTGGACATTTTTAATATTTCTAGGATATATGAAGGAAGTACATATTTAATTGCTGCTAGTCATAAATATTTTTTGATGCTTCGTATTGTGTTTGGATATATTGTTGAATAACTAATTTCCTTTGTTAAAATTGTAATGACCAGCATGGTCGAACAATAAAGACTTGACTGTGAGTGTTTCCGCAGGTGCGGAGCTCTGTGGACTAGGTATGCACCCCTTGTGCATACCTGGCCTCCAGTAGTGCAGAGCTTCCACAGATAGGGACCATGTCTGCTCTCCTCCAGAACCACATCTGTTTCCAGTGAGCTGTTAAACAAAGCTATTACTGGGGCAGTTAGCACCTTCCTGAGTTCCTGTAGTACCCTTGGGTGTATCCTGTTCAGTCCCATATTCTTGTCCACTTTTAGAGCTGCAAGTCCCTTCAGGACTCTCATCTGGAAACAGACTTGTGTCCACACTTCCCCCTTTGTTCCTGCTGCCCGACCCCCCACACACCTAACTGTGAAGCCTGTGTTGAAGTACCTGTCCAGGATGCCTGCTTCTTCTTGATCCTATTCTGTGCAGTCTCCCCCTGCCACCCTCCTTATTATCACAATCCCTTCCCTTGCTTTCCTCTTCTCACTTATGTATCTGAAGAAATTCTTATCCCCTTCAGCTACCCATTTGGCTATCCTTTCCTCTGTCTGCACCTTTGCTCCCCTCACTGCCTTTCCTACTATCTTCTGTTTTAGTTGGTATCCCTGTCTTCCTTCCTCTGTGTTTCCTTATACGTCATGAATGCTACCTTTTACCCCTCACCACCTTGGCTACCTCCCAAGAGAACCATAACAGTCTCTTTTCCTTTTAGCTGTACTCACTTCCTTCACACAGAAGTTGGTTACCTTAATTATGCCCTCCCTTATTTTTCCCCAGCTGTGCCTTTATCCCTCCCTCGCAATACTCCCAGGGCATATGACGCAGTTTCTGAGACAGTTTCCCATTTCTTTAAATCTGCCCTTTTAACATCCAAAACCCTTGTCCTTGTGTGGTTTGCCTCTGTTCCCATCTTAAAGGTGAACAGTCAGCACCCAATGGCCCCACACTCAAGTGCGGGGTTGGTCCCAATGTGCACTTTGTGTGCAAAAACATTTTGGTTTATTTAGTGTTACTGTAGTACAGTAGATTGCATCATACTAATTTTGTTTACTTTTAGGATGCAAAGAAAACCTTCAGCACACTTCTGCAATGCTGCTGCAGCTTCCGACACCAAGGCATGAAATAACATAAAAAAACTGTGCATAAAAAACATGAATGCTACAAATGAGTATGCAATGCGGGTGTTTTGAAAGGGTGAGTTAAAAAAGGAGCATGATTGGCACCGGCATCCTGATGCTTCGAACTCAAATAGTTCTTCTTCGGGGTGTGGGGAGGCAGACAGTCAATTGATACATCGGTGGTAAAACATAGAAACATAGACTATGACAGCAGATAAGGATCACTTGGCCCACCTAGCTAGTCTGCCCATTTCCCTACCTACAGGATAGGCTGCAGATCCTAGTTAACCAACAGCCTATCTCTTCCTACCCTCCACAAGAACTGCCTTATGTCTGTCCCATGCATTCTTGAATTCTCCCACAGTTTTAGACCCCACAACCTTCTCAGGATAGTTGTTCCATGCATCCACTACCCTCTCTGTTAAAAAAATACTTCCTCACATTGCCCTGGAACCATCCCCCCTCCATCTTTAAATTGTGTCACCTTGTTCTTGCAGATCTCTTTTTCTGAAAGATGCCACCCTCTTGGACTTTGTTGATTCCACTGAGGTAGTTAAAAGTTTCTATCCTGTCCCCCCCTCCCTTCTTTCCTCAAGGGTATACATATTAAGCTCCTTTAGTCTCACTGTGATGGCTTCTCTTGCAGACCCTGCACCATTTTAGTTGCCCTCCTCTGACTGCCTCTATCCTGTCTATGTCCTTGCAGAGATGGGGTCTCCAGAACTGGACGCAGTACTCCAGATGGGGTCTCACCAACTGTCTGTACAGAGGGATAACAACTTCCTGTTTTCTGCTGGTGATGCCTCTCCTATACATCCCAGTATCCTCCAGCCCTCCCTACTGCCTTCTCACATTGCTTGCCCACCTTAAGTCATCTGATATGATTACCCCAGGTCCCTTTCCTTTTTGTTGTTGTTATTACTCTCCCCCATTGTGTAATCTTCCCCTGGGTTCTTGCTTCCCAGGTGCATTATTTTGAACTTCTTTGCATTGAATCCTAGCTGCCATACTTCTGACCATTCCTCCAACCTTGCCAAGTCCCTTCTCATCCTTTTCACGCCTCCTTGTGTATCAAACCTGTTGCAGATCTTTGTGTCATCTGCAAAGAGGCATGCCTTTCCTTCCAGTCCCTCTGCAATGTCACTTATAAAGACATTAAAAAGGACTGGACCCAGTACTGAACCCTGCGGTACCCCACTAGTAACACCTCTTTCTTCAGAGTTTACTCCATTTACAATTACCCTCTCTGTCTTTTTGTCCAGCCAATGTTTTACCCAGGCTACTACCCTGGGACCCACTCCCAGGCTGGTTAATCTGACTATTGATCTTTTGTGTGGGACTGTGTCAAACGTCTTGCTAAAGTCTAGGTAGGCCATGTCCACGGCCCCTCCCTGGTCTACTACTTTGGTCACCCAGTCAAAGAAATCTATTAGATTCGTCTGACATGACCTTCCCGCTGTGAACCCATGCTGTCTTGGGTCCCCAGCCCCACTGGCCTCAAGGTACTCAACAATTCTTTTCTTCAGAAGTGACTCCATCACTTTCCTACCACAGAGGTCAAACTGACAGGTCTGTAGTTTCCTGCCGCTGTCTTGGTCCCACTTTGTGAAGGGGAATCACATCCGCCTTCCTCCAGTCCTCGGGTACCACACCATCCTCCCATGATTTATTAAAAAGAGTAGTTAGTGGTTTCACTTGTTCCCTAATTCTTTTTAGAATTCTGGGGTAAATTCCATCAGGCCCCATTGCTTTGTCCACCTTCAGTTTTTGGAGTTCTTGCAGAACCCTTTCTTCTGTGAAAGGGCTGGGATCGACCCCCCTATCAAGAGTGCTTCTGTTAATTGGATTAGGCACTTCCCCCTTCTCTTTTGTGAATACTGAGCAGAAACATTCGTTCAGTATCCCTGCTTTTTCACTGTCCCCCTCTGCCCACCCACCATTCATTCTATTCAGCTTCACTGTCCCTCCCTTTGTCTTTCTATGCTCTCTGATATACCTATAAAAGGTTTTATCACCCGTGATATCAGAAAAGTATTTACGGGGGCGCTAATGAGCACTTGAAGAGAACAGACGTGCTTGCACCTTGCTCCGTCTCGCCGAGGTAAAAATAAACAAAAAAAATTTTTAAAGTGCCCTGGGTGATGGTTTATTTTGCAACAAGATTGTACACTCTCTTGGTATGGAGGAATATCTGACATTCTGAGCCAGCAAAAGCCAGAGGGCGACTGGTAAAACCTCAAAGAAAAATGCGGCCCGTTATCAGGCCGAAAGCCATCATAGTCTACTTATCAGCTGCAGAGGTGAGCGCATTGGGCCGGGAGCTAATGGGCCAGGTTCTTGCGGCCTTGGAGCCACAACTTTGTAAATTAGAGACCAGAATTGACTATATGCTCCAGGAGGTATTAACCCAGCAAACAGCCCAAGGAACTAGACTGACAGAAGCATAGGAGCGGATATCTCAACTGGAGAATAAGCTGCAGGGGGTGCCACAACAGATCGCAGCTTTGCAAAAAGAATTAGAGGATATGAAAGAAGCGGACGATTATCAAGAGAATTACCATAAAAGGCTAAATCTCCAACTGCGTAGATTGCCAGAAGGGATGGAAGTGGGTGACATGCTGAACTTTTTTTCAGAAACCCTGCCAAAGTTGTTGGGCCGAACACTTAAAAATGGGAGACTGAAGCTGAAGCGGGCGCATCGGGCAGTTATGCCCAGGACCCCGACGGGACAACCACCTTGCCAAATTATAATGTGATTTCACCATTATAAAGACCAGGAAATGGTGTTGCATGCCTACAGAGAAAAGGGGCAGCTTTACTGGAAGACCATCACATTATTCTATCCCAGGATTACTCAGCAAGGCTTTTGAATCGGCGTAAGAAATTTAATGAGTCAATGGCTATTCTCCGTTCGCTCAGAATAGAGAACTTTCTAATTTATCCAGCCACACTTAAGGTGACGCATGAGGGTACAACATACTCATTTTTGGAAGCAGAGAAAGCGATGAAGTTCGTGGGGGAGTTGCGCAAAAAGGCAGGCTGAAGTACAAGCCTGAATATAATTGACGGTTGGATTGCCATTTGGCTGGATATTCGATCAGGGGGAACTTTATGAGTTTATATTTACATGACTTGGAGCTCCACGGTTTTTGCCTGTTCTCCCCTGTTGGGATGGACTTGGTTTGGCTCTTTTCCCGCTCTCTGGTATATGGAGGTGCAGGGTGATGGGATTACAGACTACCAGAAGATGTTGTCAAGGCCACATTATGATTCCATAAAAGAACAGCCTTGTTTGTTTTCTCCTCCTTGCTGGTGGAACATTTTACAACAAAAGCAATATAGGGGGATATTTGGAGTAGGTTATGGAAAGGAAGAGGTCGATGTGTGGGAGAAGGAAAGGAGAGGAGATCGGGGCAGATTGTGGGGGGGGGGAATGGCAGAGTGTGAGGGAATGTACATGTGCTGGGCTTTCCCTGTTTGTACTCTCTCTTCCATTTCACATTCTGAAATACCATACTAGGGTAATTTTGGGAAGCGCCACCAGAGGGACAGCGTAACATTCCTGTTGTGTTGGGTTAACAATACATGGGGGAACTCACTTTGGGCGAAGGATGGATGTGGGACGGCCTGCATAGGATGGTACATTTAATTGTGTATGCCTGTTATAGCAGGTTGTCATGAGATTGGGGGCGTTTATATTGAAAGATGGTAAAACAATACTCAGGAGGGTACAGGTAGTGAAACTCTATGTTAGAGGAGAAGCAAGCCTGGATCAGAGTTTAGAAGGGCAATAAAATATATACCTCGGGGGGATGGGGGGCAGGGCATGACTGCATAGAGAGATATTATTGGCACTTACGCAGTGATGACAGTTAGTGTCAGCGATGGGGTATTGGGGATTGTGTATGGACCGGGGAAAATGGGGACAAAGTAGACAACTTATTTGGAAAGGAGTTAAGGGGAGAGGGGATTTGGGTAATTTGATTGTTAACAAGGTTGGGGGAGGGCATGTTTGCCTATACTTTTAATAGCTGGATTCATGTTTCTGTTATTGTTTTGCTGTTTAAATATTGTTGCACACAGAATTATGATTACTGCAATGAGGTGCTTCAGTTGTCTTTGAAGGACATGATCTGCTACCAGAAACTAAGTGCCCTAAAGGCTGGAAGGGAGAGGAGAAACTCGATGAATGATGGGGGAAATAATATGAACACAAATTATCTTTTTCTTAATGGCTCATAAACAAAACCTAAGCATATGTTCCTGGAATGTCAGAGGGATAGCGACCCCGGTTAAGAGAACTAGTCTCCTTACGACCCTACGGAGACAGGGTACCCATGTAGCATTATTACAGGAAACACATCTTACTGCAGAGGAACATAAGAAATTGGCATAGGGATGGGTGGGAAAATGTTTCGCAGTGTCATTTAAAGCACATAAGAGAGGGGTTGCTGTCCTTCTGCACAAACATATTACTTATTAGGTGCAGCGTGTTGTCAAAGGTCAGATGGGAGGGCAATATTTGTGGGGGAGAGTTTGTGGGGGGGTGCAAGTAACTTTTGGCTCAGTGTGTGCCCCAGCAGTGTTCAAGGTCTCTTTTGATATAACCCTTCTCTCGTTCATGATTAAAGAACAGATCTCGGGCCTGATTATGAGGGGCCACCTAAATTGCACCCTGGATTATTTACTGGATCACTGTCAAAGAAAAGGTCGACAGCATGAAGCAATTCGTCAATGGGGAAGGGGGATGGTGGATTTAGGGATGGTGGATGGGTGGTGGGAGTCAAACCCTGGTGCAAGGGAGTACACTTTTTACTCAAATCCGCACGGCACATGGTCCCGGATTGACTATGTTTTTCTCCCACAGGCATGGAATTGGCAGGTGAGGGAGGCTAAGCATGGCCCAATCCACATTTCAGATCATGCTATGGTGATTCTCTCATTGGAAATGAACAAGCTGAGGGAGGGTCCACCCCCTTGGAAGTTCCTGGTTTATTTGTTGGGTGATAACAATTTAAGGACTATCTACGAGACCAATGGGAGCAACATATTACGGTTAACATAAATGCCCCTACTAGTAAGGCAATTATTTGGGAAGCTGGAAAGGCTTATATGAGGGGGATGATTATAAAATATGTGGCTAAAGTAAAGAGACAGAAGCAGCAGTGGAGAATGGAGTTGGAAACTAGAGTGAGAGACTTGGAGAGGAGGGCTGTGAATGGGAAGGAGGATGTAATCCGAGGGGAGCCGAAAGCAACTAGAGAAGCACTGAATACACTGTTCAGTGGGGAGGCCAGAACTGCTAGGGCATTCAGTAAAAGTAAATTATATGAGTGGGGAAACAGGCCAGGACCTTTGTTGGTTAGACTGATGAAGGGAGGGAAAACTGCAACCCACACTGCAGCAGTTAAGAATAGTAAGGGGGTGCTGCATAAGTCTCCTCAGCAAATAAGAGAGTGCTTTAAAGTTTTTTATGAAACCCTGAATAAGAAGGAGGGAAGGGAGGGAAGGGGAATGGAGAAGCATTCTTGAGGGCTCTGAAATTGCCTGAATCGACGAGAGAGCAGAGAGATTTTTTAAATGGCCGAATTACTAGGCTAGAGTTACTGGGGGCTCTGCAGAAGCTCCAGAGTGGTAAGGCCAGTGGACCGGACGGATACCCGATGGAATACAATAAACGTCTGGCAGGGCGATTAGCTGGACCATTATGTGACACCTTTCAGCAAACTGAGGGAGAGATTTTGAGATTACCGGACACTTTTTCTGAGGCAGTGATCTGCTTGATTCCTAAGGCGGGAAAGGATGTGTTGGAATGTGCATCTTTCCGTCCCATTTCGCTTTCAAATTGTGACACTAAAATTTTTGTGAAGGTGCTGGCGGGGCGGTTGGAGGTGGTATTGCCTAATATAGTTCACCCAGACCGGGTTCATCAAGGAGCGTCTCTGATACTTTTGTGGGGTGGGTGTGAAGGTGTTGGTGAATGGGATGCTCTCTGGGGGTTTTGAGCTAGGCAGAGGTACAAGGCAGGGATGCCCACTGTCTTCGTTGTTGTTTGCTTTAGTCGGTAGAGCCCTTGGCAATTGCCATGGGAGAGTGAGAATATCCAAGGGGTGAGGGGCTTCTTGTGAGAACAGCATAAACTCGCAATGTACGCGGAGTTTATGCTGCTGTTTATTACAGAGTCCAAGAGGTCTATGCCCACCCTTTTGCAGCTAGTAGGAGCCTTTGCACATTTTTCAGGTTATAAACTTAATGTAGATAAGTCTGAAGTTATGAGGCTTCCTAAAAATACAGGGCTAAATTAGGATTGTGGATTTAAAAGGGTAGATGGGTATTTTACATATTTAGGCATTAGGGTGGGGTGGTCCTTGGGCTCTCTTTATAGTTTTAATTATGTTGGGTTTTGAAGACGACAGAAACTGATTTGAGGAGATGGACCTCTCTACTGATTTCGTGGCTTGGGAGGATAAATTTAATTAAAAAGAGCATCCTCCTTAGATTGGTGTATTTATCACAGATGTTGCATGTGGGATTGACTGGGAAGGATACTAAGAGGTTGGAAGGTTTGTTTTCTACTTTTATCTGGAGAGGAAAGCACCCCAGGGTTAGTTTGCAACGACTTAAAATGGATGCAGGGAAAGGAGGTCTAAATTTTCCAGATATTGAGTCTTATTACCTTGCTGCTCATTTGAAATATGTGAGTGATTGGATACACTTACCCTCAGCGGCACGGTGGTTGGATCTTGAGCAAAAGGGACGTGAGGCCAGACTTTCTGCGTATTTAGAGAGAAGGGGGAAGAGTGCATATAGCAGGAAGGAGGTTCGGAACCCACTGGTGGAAACAACATTGAACAGTTGGAATCGAATACTGAAGTGGGGGGGGGGGATGAAGGAGGTAGATATGTACTTGGTTCCAGTTGCCAAGAACGCATATTTTTTGCCAGGATGGGAAGACTCTGGTTTTAGGAGGTGGGAAAAAGGAGGAAGAAGGAGCTTGGAGGATCTCAACAGTGGAAGGGGGATTTGCTCCTTCTCGGATATACAAAAAAGGTTAAATTTGGAAAGAGGACATATGTTTAGATATTTCCAGGTGAGAGCATATATAGCAGGATTACGCAGAGAAGGGCCGGGGATAGGGGAACTGAGGAGAATTGAAACAGTTATCCAGCTAGCCAGGTTGGAACCTAAAGGTTTCATAGGGAAAGTGGTGAGAGACACCAGGCAGGGTTTACCAGATTTGACGATCAAAACCCGGAAACTTTGGGAAAGGGATTTGGATGTACAGATAGAGGATTAGAACTGGCTGCAATTGTTGTAACAGATTTAAAGAAGCCTTCTTTAAATTCCTACTGTACATAGATCTCTGGCTATGGTACATACATTTCACCCAGCCATATCACCTTGTTGTGGATGGTGAGGGCAAGAGATTGACACTTACATGCACTGTTTTTGGGCCTGTAGTATATTACAGCAGTTCTGGAAATCAGTGGTATCGGAAGTAGGAAGGATGTGGAGTAAGACAGTTCCACTCACACCAGTGGTATGTTTGTTTGGGGTAGAGACAGATGAAGAAGGAGATTGGAATCCTCTCCCGAGATGGGTTAGAGTATTACAGAGTCTAGTCAGACATTGTATACAAAACACTTGGGTGTCCTGTATAGTTCCCACAGTACAAGGTTGGCGGATGTTTGTGCTACATACTTTGGGGTTGGAACAACTCTCCCTCCTGGCAAAAGATAAGCTGGATTTGTTTGCTAGGGAATGGGCCCCTTTTCGGGCAGATTTGTCCCAGTAACAGAATATGGTTCTGTGGGGCGGAGTAGACATATAAAATATAAGGGCATTGTCCTAACAGACTTCAGAGCATAGCACCTCATGCATGTATTAGTTAAGTGATTGATTTAAGAGGTCCGGATTTGTATCAGATATTGTAGGGGGGTACATAAATTCAAGTACATGGAACCGGGTATAAAATATAAGACTGTAATCTGTTTTATTGGAAGTTATAAGATGCTAGCTTATTACAAGTGAACCTCTATATGGAATTGACTATATGTGCGCACAAAAGGTTGAATAAGTCTTTTATGCAAAAAAAAAAGAAAGAAAAGCATTTACACAGACTACCTAAAGTGCATTACAGTGCAATAAAAACAAACTGATACTAGTGAACCAATCAGCTTAATGCCCCCAACTTAATATATTGGGATTAAAAAGTGAAAAATGAGGAAAATATACAGTGCACCCTCAATTATCCGCTCCTTGATTAACCGCCACCCTTGCTATCCATCAGCCTTATGTTGTGTACCGTTGAGTGTCTTGAGTGTCAATGACAATTCCCTCTACTATCTGCCACCATCCATATCCACCATACACCAGCGTCTTCCCTTGTATCATCTTCTTAGATTCCCACTGTATTCTCCCGCTTTCATCTATCGATTTTCCTGCCAAAAGCAAGTCAGTCCTGTTTACGCGGTTGCCTCCCGGCTCGCCTGCCTGCCACACCAAATGCTAAGACACTGAAAGATTTTAAAATCTTCATAAACAGGCTAGTATGTATCCCACTGTGAAAGACAACAAAAGAAATAAACAGTCTCCTGTTCTCTAGTGGTTATGCTTGTCCGCCCTACCAAAAGCAAATCAGTTCCGTTTATATGGCTGCCTGCCCACTCGCACACCGCACCAAATGCAAGCCACTAAAAGATTTTAAAATTTTCATAAATTGGACAGTACTGTACGTGTCCCACTGTGACACAAAATAAAATAAATAAGCAGTCTCCCATTCTCTAGTGGTTATGCCCACCTGCCCCACCAAAAGCAAGCCAGTCCATTATTGCGGTTGACTGCTCGCTCACCCGCCCACCTCACCAAGGCGCAAGCCACTAAAAGATTTTAAAATTTTTGTAACTTGGCCTGTATGTGTCCAACTGTGAAAGAAATATAAGAAATAAGCAGTCTCCCATTTTCTAGTGGTTATGCCTGCCTGCCCCAGAAAAAGCAAGCTGTTACTGTTTGTGCCTCGGAGTTACACTAATGGTACCTGTAATTCTACTGAGATAAAGCAAGTTGTTACTGTTACTAAGTGCCGTGCAAATCCATAGATTGGTTCTCCGTACACACTAGTACACCTGATTGCCACTGCACTGCTTCCTGTGCCAGCCTAGCTCTCTAGCAACACTGCGCATGCATGATCAACGCGTAATGTTAGAGACGGCACAGCGCCAACTGGGGCGCAGCACAATGGCAATCAGCATTGCTGTAAATGGGAATAGTGGCCAGCCTACTGACGCAGGGGAAAAGTGCCAACCTGCAGCGCTGACGACCTGGGTTCAGGAACGGACCCGGGTTGCCGGAAGGCCGGCTGGGGGAGAAGGATCGAGCATTCCGAGACTGATATCCTTCTCCAGGGGGGAAGGTGGGTAGTGCGTTTGGTGCACTAGGGACACCTGGTGGAGGCCAGGTGCATCACAACACCAACGTTAGCATGTTGGGGGGCGGGGCAGATGCTGGTCATCATTGCACGTCCCCGCCGACCGTGATACCGAAAAATCTTCGTAGCTGGCCGCCTCTGTGAAGCCAATCTCTGGCTTCAATTAGCCTCCTGGCTGGCTCTCCCAGTTGGTTACTGGTATCTCGGCACTATATGGGGCCGGAGCCGCAACACAGGGGTTTCAGGGAAGAGTGCAGGCATTAACGGAGGTGGGAGCGTGGTGGTCTGTGACTGGGCGGATGATCGGCGGCCAGCTGTGGTGGAAACAAAAAATGGGAATAGTGTGATGACCCAAGCATAGAATTTAGCAGCACTTAATTTATAAAGGAATTTGTTGTTACAGGCAGGGTCTAGTGAGGGAGCAGATGGGTTGGGTTTAAACAGAAAAACAGCAATGCAAACTGTTACACCTCTATTAGCTGCCAAAATCTTGGTGCACCAGTGTTGGTGGATAATTGAGGGTGCAGGAAGGGAGTTTCTTTCCGAGGTGGAGAAGCACCAGAAAATGGGGGTATGCAATGAAGCTTGAGGGGATGAAGTTTACGAGGGAGCTGAGGAAATGTGTCTTCACAGAAAGGGACATGGATGCCTGGAACAACCTGCCAGAAAAGGTGGCAGGGGCGAAGACAGTGGGGAGCTTCAAGCAAGTGTAGGATAGCCACATGGGCATAATAAATAGAGGAAAGGGAGGAGGGAGGGACACCTGAGACTCAGTTGGGTCCAGGGTGTAGGAACAGGTAGGGAAAATAGGGCAGACTACAGTAGATGGGCCTACCGGTCCTTTTCTGGCGACAAATTCTATATTTCTATGACTGATCGATAAAGGGGCACCTTTCCCACATACAGACATAAATGTCCTCTGTAAGTGCTAGACTATCTAATAGATTGTCTAGCATTTACAGGGTACCATGGAGTGCGAAAAGAATCACTGTCAAAGTTCACCTCTGGTGCTCCTGCAGGGGGAAAGAGGACCAGCAGTGGGTGGCTGAATAATGGGTCAACTGATGCTAAATACAAAGGTTTACTCACTGTCATAGGTTGGTCACAGCATCAGTCTTACAGTACCTACTGTATGTGCTGTCACAAATACAATAGCATGACTGTCATCTGATGCCCAGCCCATGTCCATTGGTACCATACCTACAGCCCTTGCAGCTCCCAGGCCTTGCTCTTCTTCCCTCCTTCTGTTCGCTGGTATCTGGTTTGAGCCCCACCACCACAACCCAATCATATAGGACTATACGATACTACTCTGTTATACGCCAATACAGCTACTACACTGATGGCATCATAGATATTAGCTGTGTGATTGATGCTGAAGGACTGGTACCAATAGACCTGGCTGAATTGGACTGGCAATGTAATGTGCAGGTGGTACAGATGGGAAAACTGTTTAGGCATGCCACTGACAGCTGCACACTGTTGGTACAGTGTTGTAGTAGCTATGACCAGCAGTGCCAGTTAGGGGGAGCGGTATTGGGGGCAGGAATGACAGGAAGGGTGGCAGTCATGGTCTTCATGGACTATAGTTGTCCTAAATCCACCAAAATGGCTGCTCTGTGTGATGCTGTACTGACACGTCAATCAATCAATCAAAATCTTTATTTATCCAGGCGGGCACCATTGAGCAAGGCTCATTTGCAAGGTGGACCTGGTCATGAACACATCAAAGTACAATACAGAAGCAGGTATACAAAAAGCAATAATATACAAGGAAGAACATGCATATACAGTATATACAGGACAGTACAAGGTTGAAATAAATAAAAAAAAACAGCATTATTTTACAACTGAAGTCAGCAGATGTACAATCAACCATAGGCATACAGGGGTTATAAGCAGCGATGTTTTGAGTGAGGCAGCCGGCAACTACACATATAGGGGAAAAGAGGCCGTGTAGGGGGCAGCAGGTTAGAGAGGTAGAAAAGAAGAGGGCTATATTATCGACGACTTGGGGGTAAAACTGAGCTAAAACCACAGAAAGTGACGGTGGCTGTCGTGTACTTGTTTATTATGATAATGACGAAGGAGGGGTAGATAATTGGGACATACTATGGATGGGGTGGGACTTTAGCCAGGCTGGAGTGGACAGGGAAGGGTGGGTGCAGCAAGAAGAGTTAATAGCGAGAGAGTGAGAGCCAGGGGTAGAAACATGGCGAGCGTCAGGATGGAAAGGGGGAGTTGTGGAATTAGTGGGCTAGCGGTAAGGAAAACATTTGCATCGTACAGTGCCTTGAAAATATTCAGGCTAACAGGGCAGCTCAGTTTCAAGTTTCTTTGTACACCGTTCCACAATGTGGGTAAAGAGAAGCTTAGAGCAGCTTTGCTGAAATGAGTTTTGACCCTGGGAACTCAGAGGGCAATTAGGGAATAGCTCCTTAGAGCGTAGGTGCCTAACACACTCCAGGGAATACAGTCTGAGACATATGAGGGGAACTTGTTGGTCACCACTCTGAAGGCCCATAGGGCGGCGTTTCTATTCCTTCTATAATGAAGGGAAGTCCAGCCTAACGATGAGTACAGGGAGCAGTGGTGTGTGGAAAGTGGAACGCCAGTGATGAACCTGATAACTCTGTGGTAGAGGGTGTCCAACTTAGCCAGTGCAGAGGCAGTGCAGTGGCTGTATAGCAGGTCCGCATAATCTGTTAAAGATAGGAAGGTAGCTTGAACCAGTTGAATCTTGGCCTCCTTTGTGAGCATGTGGTTAATTCTGTACAATAGTCCTAATCTTTGCCTTAGTTTCTTCTGTAGTTCTTCGAGATGGTCGGTGAAGGAAAGTTTATGATCAAGCCAAACTCCTAGATATTTGAATTTAGCTACATACTCTAGTGTTTCTCCAAGAACAGTGGTAATTTGTGGGATAGCTCCCCCACAGCAGGAATTGCCACATGCAAGGAGGGGGAGAAGAGCATGGCTTTTGTCTTTTTGCATTGAGCAAAAGCTTTTTGTTTATGAGCTGGTATTGTAGAAGGTTAAATTCAGCTTGGAGGTCTTCACAGGCTGCTTCCGGCATGGGATGACTCAAGTACAGTACAGTGTCATCCAAGAATAAGTGGATGTTGGCTTTTTTGATGGGGTCATTGATGTTGTTAATGTAGACTGCAAAGAGGAGGGGACCAAGGACAGAGCCCTGGGGCATACCCCTCAGAGTAGGTTTTAATGGAGAAAGATCAACTTCAGCTTTAACCTGCTGTTTCCATTCTCCGAGGTAGTCTGCAAACCAGCACATAGATTTATGGTCCAGGCCTAAGGTGCTTAGGGAGGAAAGAAGCAGGCTGTGATCGACTGTGTTGACTGCCTTACTAAGATCCAAGAAAACACCACAGACATGCTTCTTGATGTCAAGGTCTAGGAGCCAATCATTGGTTGCCTTAGCTAGGGCTGTTATGGTGCTGTGCTTTGCTCTGAATCCAGACTGAACCGGGTTTAATAGGCTTCTGGATTCTAAGTATACCCCTAGCTGGCCATACACTATTTTTTCTAGTAATTTGACAGGATGGGGAGGAGGGAGATCGGTCTGTAATTATTTAGATCGCAGGGGTCACCTGCTTTTAATAGAGGGATGACATGGGCTATTTTCCATTGAGGGGGGAGGCTACCCTGGGAAAGTGACATGTTGAATAGGTGGGTGATTGGCACCGCAAGCACATGGTAGGCACATTTCAGATAGTATGGCTCTATGAAGTCGGAGCCTGCTCCCTTCCTGGTGTCCAGTTGCAGCAGTAGGTCTTCCACCTCTTTTAGAGAGACAGGCAGGAGGGAGAAGGCCTCCTCGGTAGAGGGGGACTCATGGGTTGGTGGGTCCTGAGCTGTGCGGAGGTCACTGGCAGGAGAAGTATCAAATGCTAGCCCTGCCATTGCAAAATGGTTATTGAGGGCTTCCAATATCTCTGATCGGTTAGCGATAACGCTGCCACCGGACTTAATTTTTGCTGGAATGGAATTACCAGATGCGTGTCCAGACATGTCTTTTAATGTTTTCCAGAGCTTTGAAGAATTTCTTGAGGCAGAGGCTAGCTCCGAACTATAGTAGGTGGCCTTGGCTGCTCTGACCAACTTGGTGCACTTGTTACGGGCTCTCTTAAAAAGACACCACTCCGAGTCATTCTTGCTTCTTCGGGCTTTTTTCCATAAAGTATCCTTTTCTAACAGGGAAGCTTTGAGCTCAGGCGAGAACCAACAGCAGGTGCTGCTCGTGACCTGCACCTTAACCAAGGGTGCAAGCTTATTTAAAGCCTCACTTAAAATATCGTAAAAAACAGTATATGCCCTGTTAACCGTTTTGGCTAGGAAGAATTCCTGCAATCGAGGTGAATGTTTCAAGTCGTGGACGTAAGCAAACAAATCAAAGTCGTGTTTGCACCTTTTGATAGAGAACTTTGCCACAAACTGTGGGTTGTGCACGGATCTAATGGTGGTGATTATACAATGATCGCTAATGTCTGAGAAAAATGTTCCAACATGAGAGAACAGGTGTGGCTTGCTAACCAAAATTACATCTAAGAGGGAGCTGTTATTAAGGTTCTTTTTATTTGGGTGAGTAGGCTCGCCAGTGAGTTGCACCAGCCCTACAGTGTCACAAAAGAATTTCAAGGGAGCTGATGCACTTGATAGCCAATCGTAGCTCAGGTCGCCAAGAATAATGGTTTCCAAGGAACTGAGCCCCAGTATGGAAGTGAGGTGAGACAGGAGACGAGGCCCGGCAGAAGGGGGCCTGTAGCAGCCTATTACACAGAGTCACTGGAAGCAGAAAGTTCGATCTTTAGGGTCAAGCACTCGAATTCTTTGGGGGAGGATGTTGCGTCTACGCATGCGGCTAAGTATTTGTCCCTTACATAAATTGCCACCCCACCTCCTCTTGATTGCCTATCGGCTCAGAAGAGTAACTAATTTGGGATATTGATTTCATTGTCTGGGGTGGCTGGCCTAAGCCAGGTCTCAGTGATCACTAGGACGTCAGGTAGGGTGAAGCTCTCCCAAGCCTGGATAAGGGTGAACTTTTTCAGCAGACTACAGGCATTAAGATGCATAAAAGACATTCCTTTGATACCTGCCAAGTCTGATGGAGAAGCAAGGGTGTCTAATAGTCCTGGGTTGAGTTTGACATTGCCTGAGCACAACAGTAAAAGAAGCAGGATTCTTTTTAAGGCAGCGAACTGTAATTTGTAAACCCACTCCTGGTGTTATACTGGCCTAGTGTTGCAGCCACTAGTGTCCTGGCAGAAATTTGCCATGAGTAGGAAGTTTCAAGTCTGGATGGGGGAGTAATCTGCAGAGGCAGCTCGGGAGATACCCCACTCCCTGGCAAAGACAGCCGAGAAGCCCAATAGTCCAGAATGGCTACCTGAAAGGAGCTGTTGGACGCAGGACAGGGAGAAGCGCAAGGGTCATTCCACTTTAGGGAGGGATGAGGGTCCCGCAGAATTGAGTTGAACGCTAGTAAAGCTAGTGACACACCGAGGAACCAGCTGCAATTTCCCATGGTAGATCTAAACGCCACAACAGCCGGCAGTAAACACCACTAGAAGCCTAGACCAATCGGTGATCAGGTGTCATAAGTTCAAAATCCTTTTCTTGGCGAGAGGTGGTTTTGGCGCTGAACATACCTGTGGAGCAACTCACTGCAGCTGAGCCAGTGAGGTGGTTTGGCTGTCAGTGTATGGATGCCTTGTTTTCTAACCCCCCACTGGCTCTGTTCACCTTCTGGAGGTTCTGGTTCCTGCTCTGTTTGCTGCCCCCTCCACCCCAGGCTTCCACCCATGGGTGAAGCTGCCAGGCAGTTGCCCCTCCCCAGGAAACATGGGTCCCTAAGCCCTGGTTGCACCTTAGGGTGGGATCACAGGAGCGGGGCCCCACCGGTGGACCTTCTGTCTGCAGCAGAAGTGGTGACCGAGGTGGGGGCCATCATTAGTGGCTGACGCATAGTTCCCCCCGGGGGCAGGGACCTGCAATGATGTCAGCGTCTGCCCCACCCCCTACCATGTGGCACTGGCCACGGTGTTATACCCAGCCTCTGCCACAGGTCTGCATAACGTCAGACACTCTTCCCCCCTCTCCCTGGAGGAGGAGAGAAGTCCCTAGGTTGCATAATCCTTCTTCCCCTGGCCGACCCTCCGACTCTCGAGTCCATCCCCGAACCCGGTATGCTGGCGCTGCAAGCAGAAGCTTGCTGCTGTGCTGGCGGGCCGGCTATTCCCCGTTTTCATGTGTTGGTCAAGTGGCGGGGATGATGTCATGTGCCAGTTTGGCAGTAAACATAGACTTTGATGGCAGATAAAGACAGCTTGGCCCACCCAGTCTGCCCACTTCCCTACCTATTGGATAAGCTGCAGATCCTAGTTAACCAACAGCCTACTTCTTCCAACCCCCCACCAGCATTGCCTTATTTCTGTCCCATGCATTCTTGAATTCCCCCACTGTTTTGACCCCACAACCTCCTCCATGCGTCCACCACCCTCTCCATGAAAAAATAAGGTACAGGGTATCTGAAAAGCACACCATGTAGGCATAAACGGATAGAGTGACCACAATGGCACTTCATGCTGTTCACTCTTGATTGTACTGGATTACCATCTTGTGGGTCCGGACACAGGCAGCTGCTTGCTGGCAGATTTAAACATCATTTGCGCCTACACTCAGGAAAAGTAGGGAATTGCCATGGTGTTATTGAGTGAAAATTACATTTGCACCTGGGTTGGATGTGCAGAGGGTTGCAGCGGAAGAGTTGTTCTGGTAAACAGTCCTTCCTTCTACCCACCCAGCTGTTACATTAGGTAAAAACGTCATGGGGTCAAAATGTTGCACGGCATTTTGCCGTGCGACTTAATCATGTGCGCAATTTCTTTATATTTTATGTTCTGTGGGGGCTCCGCTCTCCACACACCCCGGACCACCCCCCACTTAGGATTCTAACTTCGGGAGAGTGCACAGGTCCGGGGTTCGTGCTTAATGCCGTACGCTATTAACCGTATGACATTATGACCCGATAGGGGTAAAAACAGCCCCCCACACACTATAAACATGTTACCCTTCAGCTGGACTGGCACACTACCTATATACGAATACATTTAGTGACACATTCAATAACATTCCATGTATGGGGCAGTAACAGATGCTCGGTCACTGGCGATTCCACTGCCAGCCTGTGCCCAACCATCGGAAACTCCCAGTCATGCTCATACAATAACCATGCTGTCATCTGTTATCACCCTGTTCCTGAAAAGCTGCAGCATTATGTTTCACCGTTTGATTTCAGTGCAGCTCTGAAAAGTATTCAGCTGATTCTGCACTCAGTGTGTGCATGTCACCTGCTCCGACTTTATTAAGCATGTCTCAGATATATAGCCCAATTCTCATGTAGTGTTCTCCCATTACCATGTTTGACTTTACTTGACCCCGACCCTAACCTCTCGCTTGCCAGCACATATTATGACCGATCCCACCATGGTAGGGCTTGCACCTGATATCAAAAAGCTGCAGGAGAGCTGAACAGTGACGTCTTGGAGCTGCACAGCCCTGAAAGCCAATCAAGGTTCCTGGCTCGGGGGTTGGTTTACATCCATGACCTGTGTGTGACTGCCAGGCCCTGGTAGTAATCATCTGGCTGGTCCATTTGCTGTGCCAGTGAGGCCTGGTGGGAGGGTCAATAAGGTGGAAAAGTATCTCCGTGAAGGTGGAAAGGTATCTGAACTTGTCTGCCAGATCAGGCTACATCCAGTTGTTTGTGTGTCATGCCTGTCAGGGTGCACGTGTGACAGGTCACATACATGCACACTGATGGCATGATATTAGGGGCTGGATGCAAGTTACCCCAATGTCCACACATGCCTGCCTTTGATAATCAAATGGGTCCCAGGGTTCTGAAACTACTGAAGAGAGTTTTCTGTATTCCCTGGTCTTAGTACCAGTAGTATACATTTACCTTATTATATTTTCTCTGTTTTATTTGCTCTATTCACTTGTGATTTTTACAGATCTATTAGATTTCTGTGCTGTGGTATTCTCTATTGTTACGCAAGCCAGTCAAGTAAATATTTATAAGTAAAGTTTTATTTTCAGTACACTATGCTGGAAAATTCACAGCTGTACTACAGTTCAGAATGGCACGCAGCACTTACTGGGGCAGCAACTGGGAAGGAATGGCAGCAACTGGTGGGAGAACAGGCAGTAATCAACAAGAATACGTGGCAGTGGGTGGGAGCTGGGAGTAAGTAGCAATCGGGTGTAATCAGTGACATCAGGTGGGGGAATAGGCGGTGACTGGGAGCTGTAGGATGCTTGTTCCCCTGAAGACTGGTCAGAGATCAGTTTCTGTGCAACCTAGTCTGAGACCAGTTTCCCAGCCACCTGGTCTGGGGACAGTTTCACTGCTGTACAGGAGCTTTCTTTATTGCACTTAATTATTTTGTCTTGCACCAACTCCCTTTTGTGTAGATTTACTATTATCAACTCCATGCCACCATGGGTCACCACACCAGTGAAATTCAGGTCAAAAGAATTTTAGGGGAAAGTGAGATTCAAACCCAGACTTTCAGGATCACAGCCTAGTACACTAACCACCACACTATGCTAGCTGCTGCCTAGCAAGCCTGTGGTTAGACACATATGTGACAATAACTGATCCCAGGCCAGTTCAGCTGGAAGAAGAAACTGGTCTAAGACCAGGTGGCACGGAAACTGGTCCCAGACCAGGTCGATCTCAGACCAGTCATCAAGGGAACAATCTTCCTACACTGTGACTGGGAAGGATCTCTGGCATCTGTATATAAGGGAACGAGGGGAGTATGAGCTGATTGCTAGAAGGGCCACTAGGGTGGTGAGGGCGGCTAAGGCAAGGAAGGAGCAGAACCTGGCCAGGGAAATCAGGAGAGGGAACAAGGGGTTCTTTAGATACATTGGGGAAAAACGAAGGGTGAAGGGGCAGATTAGCAGGATTAAATCAGGGGAGAGATGGGCACAAGACCCGGGGGAGCAGGCTGAGGTACTAAATGAGTACTTCACCTCAGTTTCCACCAAGGAAAATGGGGGTGCTGCATCATACATGGGAGGAGACAGAGATACTGAGATGGGGGGACCCTTACCAATCGGCGGGTCTGGGGAGAGGGGGAGGCATCACTGGCAGGAGGGGGAGGGCTAAGCAGGAAGAAGAGGTACTGGAAGTGGAAATCACAGCAGAGAGAGTGAGGGAAGCCCTCAGCTCCCTTAAGACGGAGAAAGCACCGGGGCCGGATAAATTACATCCCAGAGTGCTGAAGGAACTTGCGGATGTCCTGGCGAAACCCCTAGTGGAGCTTTTCACCATCTCTCTGAGGACAGGGTGGGTGCCCCGGGACTGGAAGGTGGCGCATATAGTGACTATCCACAAGGGGGGATCAAGGGAGGTGGCAGAGAACTACAGGCCTGTCAGCCTGACATCGGTGGTGGGCAAGGTGATGGAGGGCATTGTCAAGCAGAGGCTAGGGGGGACCTGGAAAAGTCAGGGTGCCTGGACGATGACAGCATGGATTCGTCTCAGAAATCATGTCAGACAAACCTTGTGGAGTTCTATGACTGGGTGACGAGTGCCTTGGACCTTGGTAGACCAGTGGATGTCCTCTTTCTAGACTTCAGCAAGGTATTTGACTCTGTTCCTCACATGGGCCTGTTGGATAAGCTGGGAGAAATGGGGGTGGGGAACCAGATGATCAGATGGATAGGCAATTGGCTCCAGGACTGGACCCAGAGGGTCATAGTTGGCGGGATAGTCTCATCCCCAAAGAGGGTCATTAGTGGGATCCCACAGGGATCAGTCCTTGGGCCCCTCCTGTTCAACGCCTATGTCTCTGACATAAGGACAGGAATCAGGAGTGAGATGAGTCTCTTTGCGGAAGACTCAAAACTGGGGGTGGTGGTGGATGGGGAGGAGGGGAGGGTGGCCCTACAGGGGGACCTGGAGGCTCTGGAAAGATGGTCTAGAAAGTGGAAGCTGAGGTTCAATGCAGGGAAGTGAGTACTCCACCTGGGGCCAGAAACCCGGGCCAGTGTACACCCTGGGGGAAATGCTACAAGTCTCGATGGCTGAGAGGGACCTGGGGTGGTGGTGGATGTCAAAATGAACAACTCGGAGACTTGTAGGAGGGCAGCAGCCAAGGCCAACAGGATGCTGGGATGCATCGCTAGGGGATCACCTCCAGAAGGAGGGAAGTGATGCTCCTCTGTATAACTGCTTGGTGAGGCCACACCTGAGTACTGCGTGCAGTTTTGGAGGCCACACTTAAAGAGGGACATTAAACTCCTGGAGAGGGTCCAGAGGAGGGCAACCAAAATGATTTGGGGCTTGGGGGACAGGACCTGGCTTGGGGGACAGGACCTATGAGGAGAGGCTCAAAGAGCATAATATGTACACATTGGAAGAGAGAAGGGACCGGGGGGACATGATAGAGGTCTTCAAGTACATGAAGAGGGTAAATGGGGAGGAACAGTCAGGGTGCTTCGAAGGAAGGAGGAGGGGGCCACTAGAGGGCATGGGTGGAAGCTGGAGGGGGGAAGATTCAGGGGAGAAAGGAGGAGTTGCTACTTCACTGAGAGGGTGGTGGAGCCATGGAATGCACTGCCTAGGGGCTGGTGGAGGCAGAGACGGTGGAGGGTTCAAGAGGGCTGGGACAGGTACAGGGAAGGGTTCTGGAAGCAAAATCCAATGCAGCAAGAATATCCGGAACTGGGAAGGGAGTAGCCAGAGAAGGCGAGGGGGGCAGCAAGGTCAGCACCCAGGGTGGGGGCTGACCAATCGAGCAGACTCGAAAGACCGTTAGGCCTATTCTGCTGGCATTTTAGTATGTTAGTATCTGGGGGACAGCAATTGGGAGGAATCTGAGGCAGTTGGTGGGGAAGTGGGCAGCAACTGGGAGAGATCTGCAGCAGTGGGTAGGGGAGTGGGCAGCAATCAAAAGGGATCATGGTAGGGGAACAGGCAGGAATCAGGGGGGACTGAAGCCAGCAGGTGGGGAAATGGGCAGTATCTGTGGCAGTTGGGGGATGGGGGGAGTGGCCAGCAACTGGCAGGGATCTGTGGTAGTGAGTGCGGGAGAAGGCAGCAATGAAGCTCACACTGCTGATGCAATACCAGTTATGAGCCACTTTCCTATTCCCATCAAGTAGTGTGTGCATGTGTGGGACAAAGCTGGCTACATGCTGTGTCTTAGTACAGTTTGGGCCAGCATTATTCCCTTCACCGTGAGGTACACTGCACACACCCTTCCCAATCTGTAATGGGCAATATACTGTATATCATACTGCTTTAACTGTTCTGCCTGCTATACTTACTCGCACCCCAACAACCATTCAGCTGCAATCCTTACAATGTGCTTTCACAGGCAGCTACTAGCATAGGTTCATAGGTTGTACAAGTTCGAGGGACATGCCCCTATTTGAACTTGTCATCGTTAAAAGTTAATGATGGTAGTGGAATTTCTTTTCACCCATATATAAATCAAGTTCTCTTTTGAAATAGTCCATATTTTGACTCGTTACCATTTAAACTGGGAGTGAATTCCATATATGTGGCACTCTGTGTCACAAAATGTCTCCTCCGTTGGGTTTTACAGATTTCGGCATATAACCCTTAATTTATGTGACCTGGTACACTTAATTGGCGATTGTTTCATCAAACAATTGTTTTCAAAAAACAGTTAGTCTCTAAAAGCCTTATAAGCCAAGCATAGTTCTCCCCTAGTAATCCTATATTCTTGAGAATAAAGTCCTAAATTTCTGAGCTTGTCCTCGTATCCCAGGTTTGCTACTTTCAAAATAGATTTGGTCATCCTTCATTGTACGGATTCGTATGTTTTTATATCATTAATACCTGTGGGAAAGCAAAAAGGGGCACAGTACTCTAAATGTGTCCTAACCAGAGTAGTATACAGAGGAACAAGAACCTCAGCTTCCCGACTTTTTATATGTTTTAAAATGCATCTGAGAATGCCATGGCATTTTTTGGCAGCTATGTTAATATAGAGGATAATGTATAGACATCGATGGTTAACTGGTTTGTTAACTATAGAGAGGTTGCCATGGCGACCATGTAAACCTCGAGAGGTTTACGTCACCATGGCAACCTTGAGACTGGTTAAAAAAACGGTTACTCATCAATGTACCATACATTATATTTTATAGTGTATGGTACCATTTAGGTTTTTAAGAAAAGAAAACAGTTCCGTACTACGGTTTTGTTTCAGTTACCACCGCTCTGCCCTCACCGCTGCAGCCGTTTCAAGGCCCTCCGATCCAGTTGTGTGTGTGCCCAGACTGTTCCCGGTTGTTAACCCATCGCTGTAATGTACCATCGATGGGTTAACAAGATCGTGACGTCACATCGATGGTAAAACGTTGTTATAAAAAGGTATATTTCTACTTATAACAACGTTCTACCATACATTATATGATGACTAAACTTCATGTTGTTTGTGATGATAACACCAAGATCTTTTTCAGAAGTAGTTGTTTGTAGCTTGGAGTTATTTACTGTATATAATAACTAGCCAATCTATTATTGCTACCAAGGTGCATCACTTTGCACTTGGCAATATTAAAAACTAGTTTATGTTCAGTTGCCCAGGTATAGAGGTGGTTTAAATTATCCTGAAGTAATTCTATGGCAGTATTGTTATTCACTATACCTCCAAGCGTACTATCATCTGCATATGTTTGCAGCCAGACTCCATTTTTTGCCTGCATGCTAGAGACCATAATATTAAATAATGTTGGTTCAAGCACGGATGCCTGCGGTACCCCACTACTCACAGTACCCCACTCAGACTTAAAACCTCTTAAAACAACCCTTAGTTTCCTATCATCCAACCATGAACATATCCATTTTATAATTAAAGGATGTATTGCTAGTTCCTGGAGCTGTTCTAATAGAATCTTATGTGACACTGTATCAAAAGTCCTTTCGCAGTATAAAAATATAACATCGACTGGGAGTCCATTATCCAAAGCTTTGCTGACTGGCTCAAAAAAACTAATTAAGTTACTCATACATGACCTCCCCTGTGTAAAACCATGTTGAGTTATGTCTTGATTCCCTGTATTGTGAAGGTGCTCAATGATTTTATACCGTAGTAACCTTTCCATGATTTTACCAATACAAGGTGTCAAGCTTATGGGCCTGTAACTGCTGGCATTATTTTTAGATCATTTTTTAAAAATAGGAGTAACACTAGCTAACTTCCAGTCATCCAAGGCAGTGCCTTCTTTTAATGATGTATTAAAAGGAAGATTAAGCATGCCAACCAGTTCTTTAGAGAGATTCTTTAAAAAAACAGAAGGAATACTATCACTCTCAGTAAAAATAATCATAGGTCCAGGAGCAGGTTGATTTTCCATGCTGAAATGCTCTTTGTTTTTAAAAATACTAGCAAACATGTCATTCTTGCTCGCTATGCAATGTACCAGCATCATGGCTTGTACAGCTGATGATACCGTTTTAATATACCAGCCTCAAGGAATGTGCATGTCCATTCAGGAGGCAACCCCACATGTTGCATTTACTGCTGGGCAATCACCAGTCTGGTTTTACGATAACTACAGCTTTTGTGCAGCTGTATCCAAATAGCTGCAAACCAACATGTCTCAATCCCAAATGTAAGCATGCAAGGAGGTGAACGAACATACACAGGTCAGTCATGTACAACTGGCTGTATTCCAGGAACACAGGAAGCCTCTGGCAGGACATAATACCATATATTGCAACACGATATATGAACGAAATTTGTAACATGGCACTGTATAATAGTTTGAAACAGATAGCTCTGATTCGTTGTAAAGCATCACCTGGCCATGGATTAATTCCTCTTATTAATCCATGGTTTCCACTGGTAGTGCGCCTCAGCAGCTAACTGTGTCATCAGTAGATGCCGCAGGTTGTTTCTCCAGTAGAACCATGCTGTGTCGTGGCTTAATTCTTACATGACTATGTGCCATAGACCAGAATATGTCAACTGTATAGTGCAACACGTAGAACATTGGCTGTGCTCGCTTTAGTTATTTCCTAGCAACAGTACAGTCAACAGTATTGAATGTCGAATGTTGTTTCACTCTGGAGTATGACACTGCTCAGCTGGTTGCGAACGGTGTTATGTAGATGAAAGACTGCAGCTGTTGTCTGATATGCCTGACTGCATCTTTTAAACTACACAAAGTTTCCATCCATCAACCAGCAGAACAGCATCATGATCAGCTTTGCTGATCACTAGCCTCTCAATGTTGAGCCTCCTGCTGCCTGAGCTGCATTGGATACGACAGTGACTTGCCTCTGAAGCCCGCCACTTTTAAAAGGTGCTTGCTTTGAGCACGTGTGAGCACGCAAACATAAAAACAATGATTTATAATGTAATAGGAAAACAGTTGCTGAAAACTCAATGATACAAATTAGAGGACACATGCTATAGTTCTATAAAGAGGCGCACTGTACCTGGAGGGTTTCCACCATTACATCATCTTTTCTTCCACTAAGCTCTCTATATACCTACAGCAGTATGTCTTGACAAAATAACATGTCCTCCCATAGTTCTGTATGGGGGACATCACAAACACCATCCATACAATGATACCGCAGTTGCCAGGGAGACCAGTGCCAATGGCATGCCTAGAGAAAGAAGCATGCTATAGTTATAAGAAAATCACGTGATGGCTACAAGGACATAGTAATTTAAAGTAGGAAGGGAGTTTATGTCCATAAGCACCCCCCCCCACACACACACACACGTTTCATAAGCAGGAACCAACAAGTGTACTAATTTAAAGAGCTATCCCACTCACTCTACTACTCAAAGTACCCTCTGGTTCCCTTGGGAAGCAGAAATCTGACCAGGCTTACATTGATACCCTACAGTATGCAGAAGACTGACATCATGTACCCCTCTTATTCTTCTTTTCTCCAAGATGAACATGTTAAGGGCCTATAGACTTACAAGTATCTAAAAGGGGTGAACAGGGTGCATGTGGAGAGCCTCTCTCAAATGGGAAAAAGCAGCAGAACCAGGGGGCATGCAATGAAGCTGGATGGAGAGAAATTCAAGAGTGATGTGAGGAAATGTTTCATAGAATTCGTCAACAGATGAGGAACACTTGGGCCCACTTAGTCTGCCAAGTCTGTCACCACAGACCCTAACTGATCTCCGGCTACTCGCCCCTGGTTTTCTACTAAGATATCTTTGTGCCTGTCCCATGCAAGTTGGAGCCCACCAATGTTTTCACTCCCACCACCTCCACTGCTAGAACATTCCAGGTGTCCACCACTCTTGCAGTGAAGAAATACTTACTCACATCCCTCTTAAACTCCCCCCTTTCCAGCTTCATTGCATTCTCTCGTCTTGGTGCACCTTCTCCTCAGAAAATACTTCTTTCCTATACCTTGTTCAGTCTCATGAGGTACTTACATGTTCCCCTCTCCCTCTCCCCTACTCTCCTCCTGGGTGTACATATTGAGATCCCTCAATCTGTCTCCTCATTGGGCTTTTGATGCAACCCCTGCACCATTTCAATTGCCCTCCTCTGGACAGCCTCTACTATATCTATGTCCTTTCTGAAATGTGGTCTGCAGAACTGGACACAGTACTCCAAGTAGGGTGTCACCAACGACTGACACAGTGGCAACACTACCTCATTCCTACTGCTGGTGATTCCCCTCTCTATGCACCAGAGCATCCCATGGGCACCAGCCTACTGCCTTGTTGCACTGCCCCGCCACCATGAGGTCAATAGATATGATAACCCCAAAGTCTCTTTCCTGCTTTGTGACCATCAATACCTTGTGACAGGAAGCTCCTGCCACTCTTGAGGACCAATTTTTTCTTAAATTTGTTGCAACAGTTCTTCTATTTCTTAGCCTAATCTATCCTTTGCAATTTCTAGTCCATAAGGTTGGCCACCTCTGGGCACCCCTTCCCCTTTCTTGACTATGCTATAGTGTCCTCTTTAATTTTCCTTTTCCCTCTCAGGTCCTTGTATAGGGAGGTTACTGTGGTGACCTCTGAGCGTATGTAAAATAGGTTGTGTTTATTGTTGTTGGATTTAGTATGAAATAGCACTACTATGTCATAAAATACCTTGATGTATTGTATATACCTTATGTTTAGGAAACCTGTAAATGTTGAAAATACCATAGCACTAGGTGTTTATGATAAAGGTAAAAAGTACGTTGATTGTATTATAAAAATTAAGTTAGTTGTGCTATTTAAAATGCATGTAAATTGCAGTAAACTGAGAATATCTGAAATGTCATGTTGATTTGCATAATCCCTAATGCTTTGCATTATGGAAGTATGTGTGATGTTGTGTTTCTTTGAAACTTGGCTTATTGTTAATGCCCTTTGGGGTAACCCATGTATGTTTCAGTGCTTCTGCACTAAGGTTCTTTGTCTTTAGCTTGTTTTTTTGTTTTTTTTATTTGAGCCCCCACCACCCAAGCAAAGAAGGCCCATATAGGGGTGGAGGCTGAATCCCAACTGCTAAATTAGATTAGAGATCAGTGTCAGTAGGTGCTGGATAAGTGCAGAGAAAGGGCATACCTTGTCTGTTGCTGCAAATTGAGGTACTGAAGAAGGGATATGTCATTGTTTAAGTAATAACATTACGTTGTTTGGAGTATACTCGCAATAACTGACTTCTGTGGATGATTAAATGCTGAGGCGTTTAATCCCCACAGGAGCCGGTTACTTTGAGTATACTCCAGAAAAACGTAATGTTATTACTATTATACCACAAGAATTTGTTTTAAAGATGCATTTGTTTGTAGAAATTAAATTAAAGTTGGAGCGGAGGTAATATGTGCTCCGAGCATCTGTGACCTGTAGTGCAGCGGGAGCAACTAAGAAGGTCATTTATCAGTAACTGATGCTTTTGTGGTTGTATGTGTAAAACTAGTAATATGGGACACTCACTGGTACACAGATTATTTGAAAGTTGGTCCCGTTAAAAACCGAGTGCTACAACCCTCTTTATTTTATTTTCCAAAATCAAATCCATGATTCTGGACATGTGCATTACACAAGCTGGTAATGCGCATGTCCAGAATCATAGATTAGATTTCTCAACATAAAATAAAAAGGGCTGTAGCGCTTAGTTTTCAACGGGACCAACTTTCAAATAATCTATGTACCAGCAAGTGTCCCATATTACTAGTTTGACACACAGAACCACAAAAGCATCAGTTAGTGATAAACGACCTTCTTAGTTGCTCCTGCACCACTACATGTCAGAGATGTACAGAGGAGGAAATATTATGTGTGATGCAAGTTAAATTTGATGTGTCATGAAATTTTGTTTTAGTACTAAAAAATCAGGGGAAGGTTGTAGATACAGTCGTGGACAAAAATATTGGCGCCCTTGCACTTTTTCAAATAACTCACAATTCTTCTAAACATAAGTTGAAATTAACAACAGTACAGTATTTGGTCTCCACAATTCTTTATTTCTCTGTTAATATTACAGAACCTTTGTTTTTGAGTCAGAATTTAATATATCCTTTTAAATCAGAAAATGAAAAGAAATGGCATTGACAAAATTATTGACAACCTAGATTTAATATTTGGTAGCACAGCCTTTGGTCAAAATAACTGCAATCAACCACTTCCTATAGCCATGGATGAGCTTCCTGCACCTCTCTACTGGCAGTTTGGCCCACTCTTCTCGTGCAGACTGCTCCAGTTCTCCCAGATTTGAAGGGTGCCTTCTCCCAACTGCTGTTTTCAGATCTCTCCACAGGTTTTCAATAGGATTTAGATCTGGACTCATTGCTGGCCACTTCAGAACAGTCCAGCGTCTTGTCTTGAACCATTCCTGGGTGCTTTTTGAAGTGTGTTTGGGGTCATTGTTCTGCTGGAAGACCCATGACCTTCGATGGAGACCCAGCTTTCTGACACCGGGTTCAACATTGCGCTCCAAAATGGCCTGGTAATCTCCAGATTTCATGATGGCATGCACATGTTCAAGGCACCCAGTGCCAGAGGCAGCACAGCAACCCCAAAACATCACTGACCCTCCTCCATGTTTGACTGTAGGGAAGGTGTTCTTTTCTTTAAAGGCTTCATTTTGTTTTCTGTAAACATAGAGATGATATGCTTTAGCAAAAAGCTCTAATTTGGTCTCATCTGTCCACAGGACATTCTCCCAGAAGGATTTTGGCTTGTTCAGGTGTGTTTTGGCAAACCCCAGTCGGGCTTTCTTATGTCTCTCTCTCAGCAGTGGGGTCCTCCTGGGCCTCCTACCATATAACCCCCTTTCATTGAGCAGGTGACGGATGGTGCGAGTTGAAACTGTCGTACCTTGTGTCTGAAGGTCAGCTCGAATCTGTTTGGCAGTTGATCGAGGTGCTTACACCATTCGAACAATCCTGCTGCAATCTTCTCGATCAAGTTTTCTTGCGCCACATCCAGGGAGGTTGGCCACAGTGCCATGGGCCTTAAACATCCTGATAACATTACGTACGGTGGAAACAGGAACATCAAGGTCTCTGGAGATTGATTTGTAGCCTTGAGATTGTCCATGCTTGGTTACAATCTTCTGTCTGACCTCCTCAGACAATTCTCTGGCTGTCTTTCTTTTCTCCATGCTCATTGCGGTACACACAGTGACACAAAACAGGAGAATGAGTCCTTTTCTCTATTCAAACTGGTTGAATGAGTGAATTTTATATTGCAGGCACCTGCAACTCACCACAGCTGAGTTTAATTCCAAAGTGAAGGAGAATCACCTGCTTGAAATCTAATTATTTCTAACTACTTCTAAAAGGTGCCAATAATTTTGTCCGGGCCATTTAAGGATTTCTGTGTGGAATAAGCTAAGACTTGGTAAATGTTTCAAGCTTTTTGTGTTTTATTCCACTGCAAGCCAAAGAAATACATATGTGGATACCAAAATATTTTTTAATTTCAACAATTTTCTGGAAGGAATGGTGCATTATTAGAAAAAACTACAAGGGCGCCAATATTTTTGGCCAAGACTGTATTATAGATGTGGGATTACATGGTTTGTGCCAGCGTTTGAAAATTAGTTACACACAGCGACAGTGTCTGTGTATGAGATTGCATATATGTAGGACTGTGAGTGGACAGGAATGGAAGGGAATGTGGATAAACGACTGTGGGCGTGGTTATAGATGAATAAACTACTGTGGGCGTGGCTATAGGTGAATAAACTACTGTGGGCAAGTAGGTGGTAGTTTGTGGGAGAATAACTTACAGTTTTCCTGTGTTCTGATTCGCTGAGACCAGATACTTATGGCATAATTAAGGTTATCTCCTGCATTTTGAATAAACATCACAGAGAGATTGTATGTTGAACTTGAAGTTCGGTGTCTAGTCCATTTGTTATCTCACAACCCCTCCACATACCTCCCCTTCCCCATTTTATACACTGCCCCAGGGTTTCTGTGCCCTAGGTGCACGATTTTGCACTTTGTTGCACTGAAACCCAACTATCATACCCTCGACCACTCCTGGAGTTTTCTTAGGTCTCTACTCATTCTTTCGATCCCCTCTGGCATATCTAGCCTATTGTAGATTTTGGTGTCATCTGTAAAGAGGCATACCTTCCCTTTTAGCTCTTTTGCAATGTTGCTTATGAAGATATTGAGGAGGACTGAGCCCTGAGGAAACCTGCTGGTCACTCTCCCCTCACTAGAATGAGTGCTGTTTACCACCACTCTCTGTGGCCTATCCATCAACCAGTTCCTTACCCAGTTTACCACCGTGGGTCTCACCCCTAAACTGCCCAATTTCCTTATAAGCCTCCTATGTGGTACAGAGACAAAGGCCTTGCTGAAGTCTAAGTAAGCTATGACCACTGCCCCTTCCTGACCTATTTCTCTGGTCACCCAGTCCAAAAAATTTATCAGGTTCATCTGACATGATCTCCGACGAGTCCATGCTGCCTTGAGTCTTGTAATTTGCTGGAGTCAAGACACTCCAACAGCCTTTCTTTTAATAGCAGTTCCATTAACTTCCCCACTATTGAAGTTACACCGACCGACCTATTGTTGCCTGCCTCCTCTCTACTAATGTTCTTATGGAGTGGGACTACAGCTGCCCTTCTACAGCCTTCTAGAACCACTCCAGTTTCCAGTGAGTTGTTGAATAGGGCTGTCAGAGTTGCAGCCAGTACCACCCTGAATTCTCTCACTACCCTTAGATGTATTTCATCCAGCCCCGTGATCCTGTCCACTTTCAGATCTGCAAGTCCTCTCAGGACCCTTTTCTTTTTTTTTTTTAATTATTCTTTTTATCGCCCCTATGTGTGCCTGAGCCTCCTCTCCTTTAGGCTTCCAAGGACCTCAGGCATTCTCCCTACTATCCACCCCATCAACCACCTTACCTCACATTTGCAGCCGTCCACGGAGTAGCCCCGGTGTAACCCTTCACCGGGTGGGTCCCCGCTCCCCCTGAGGGGGAAGGCACCGGTGGGGAGGAGGCACCAGCACACTATTTTTCCTTGTGGTCCCGGGAGCTGCTGAGGTAATTTGTGGTTTCTCGGGGAGTCTCTGGGGATGCCGGGAGCCGTCACCCAGCTAGACTTCCGGTGCAGATTTTCCGATTTTCTAGTTTTCCCTAGTGTACTGCTTCTGTAGTGCCCCCGGTCTCCACTGGGGGCCGCTACGTGAGTGAGGCAACCCCTAACCCTCCCCAGGATAGGAGAACAGTCCATCGGATGCTTAATCCTATTCTCCCCTGCCGACCCCCGATGACCCAAGTCCATTCCTGAACCCGGGTCGCCGGCGTGGGAAGAGGTAAGGTGCCAGCGCCTCAACCCTCTACGCCACCGGGCCGCCTTTGGACCCTTTTCTCTACGAATGGACTTGTGTCTGCCTCCCTACCCTTAGTGTTCCTGATGCTTCTATGTGGTTGATGCACCTCTCTCTCTCTTCACTGCGAAGACTGATCAGAAGTACTTGTTCAAGATATTTGCTTTTTCCTGATTCTCCACTGTACAATATTCCCCTGCTCTGCTTATCCTCACAATCCTTCCCCTTGTCTTCCTGGTTTCGCTTATGTATCTGAAGAAAGTCTTGTACCTATTAGCTAACCCCTTTGGCTATCTTTTCCCTGTTTGCACCTTTGTGCCCCTCACCACCTTCCCTGCTTCCCTCTTCTTGACCTGGTACACCTCCCTATCCTCACCCCCCTGTGTCTCTTTGTACGTCCAGAATGCCACCCCTTCTTTAGCCTTTACCTTCACAACCACTTTCTTAAAGAACCATAGTGCAATCCTTTTTTCCTCCTGTTTTTGCTCACTTCCTGTGCACAGGGGCATGCTGCCTTCACTATGCCTTCCCTCAATTTACCCTACTGTTCCTCCACCCCACACTGGTAACCCGCCACTAGGCTGTCTCTAAGACATTCATTCATTGTTTTTTTAACTCCACCCTGCTGAAGTCCAGGACCCCCATCCTTGAGTGGTTTGTCTCTGCTACCGTCTTTACCTTGAATCACACTGTACGATGATCGTTGTTCCCCACATAACACCCTACTTTGAACATTTCTTCACTGAAAGAGTGGTAGATGCCTGGAAAAGACTGCTAGGGGAAGTGGCAGAGGCAGAAATGGTGGGGGACTTCAAGCTTGCATGGGATATACATAAGGGTGTATTAGACAGGAAGGGGAGGCAGAGAAGTAGGAAGGTCGCCAGAGGTCAGATAGGGTTTGCAGAGAGAGAATATGTAGAGAATATCTGGGAAGACTGGATGGGCCAAGTGGTCCTTTTCTGCCCTTAAATTCTATTTTTCTGTAAGTGTCTCCTCTGCTTTTATCCTTCATACCCCTTTAGTGGCCCTGTGTTGCATCCTCTCTACTCTTTCAATGTCTTTTTTGTACTGGGGAGCCCCAAACTGCATTTAGTACTGCAAGTGGGGCCTGACCAGGATCTTGTAAAGTGGTACAATTAAGTCACCTACTGTGTTGGCCACTTGCTTTGTAATGCATTAAGTTTTGTACCAACCTTTCTGACAGTAGCCGCATATTGCTTCTCATGCTTTAGCCCATTCTCTATTAGGAGCCCCAGGTCATTTTTCTCCTCCACTGCATCAAAAGAAGCCCCACACAAGGTGTCGGTCCTACCTCTGTTTTCTGTCCCCAGCTGTAGCACCCTGCATTTTGGTTACATTGAATCCAAGACTTCAGGAATCAGAGCATTCACCCAGCTTGTTCACCTCCTCATGAAGTTGGTCCTCATCCTCAAGGGAGTCAACCATTCTGGCTAATTCTGCATCATCAACAAATCAAGCAGTATTCTGGAGACTCAAGCTTCCAGACAGCTAATGAATATACTGTAAAGCAGTGGCCCAAGCACTGATTCATAGGAGGAGCTGCTGAGTATGGTACCCCTCTCAACTTAGGGTAGTACCCGTCAACCACAATCCTCTGCTTCCTACTCTAAAGCCATTTAGCAATCCACCTTATGTATACCATTGTGTATACTGCACTGGTGAGCTATACTTTGACCAGAAGCTTATCATGCACCACACTGTCAAAGGCTTTGCTGGAGTTCAGATGAACTACATATATGGTCATGCCCTTGTCTACCTCCCTGGTCATCACCTTGAAGGTTGTGATCAGGGTAGTTTGGCATGATAAATTTTGTACAAATCCAAAGTACCAGAAAAGGCTATGGATCAGGGAAGACTTGCTTCATTTTGTTTTTGAAGAGTAACTGACGCAGTCCTGGCAGGCAACTCATACAATGGAGTTGCCTGCCCTAGGACCCAGTGTAGCCATATTTTGGCTTTTTTAATGACTTCTAAAAAAGTTATTAGCTCCATACTGTCCGGCTTGTAACTTCCGTGTATGAGCTGAGCGACTGCAGAACGCTGCAGCCCCACTCCTAAAAATAGCATAATTATGACTTGAAGTATGGAACAGGGCTGCAGGTGCTTTATAGAGAATGTAATAGGATCAGGGAGGGGGCCACCTGAATGTACTCATATTATCTTCACTGGCAGGTATATATATATAGTATATATATATATATATATGTATATCACCCATACATGTATATCTGCCAGCAAAGATGATTTGAGTACATTTAGGCAACCCCTCCCCATCCTATTACATTCTGCATAGAATGCCTGCAGCCCTGCTCCTTACTCAAGTCATAATTATGCTATTTTTAGGTGTGGGGTTGCAGTGTTCGGCTAGTACATGGAAGTTATGAGCTGGGCTTTATGGAGCTAATATTTTTTTTTAAATCATAAAACAAGGTGACATATGGCTACAATAGCTCCTAAGGCAGGCAACTTATGTAATGGGTTGCCAGACTAGAGCCAAGCATGGTATCATCTGCTGTTTAACTGCATTTTTAAGTGAACACACCTGATACTATTGAGCCCACATTTAACAGCTGACAGGCGCCAGACTGGCACCATAATATCGACCACCTTTTGATAGTAGAATAAAAAGCAAAAGTGGCTGCTATGGCTAAGCACACTCAAATCATGGTGTGTTGAACCGAAGCGATAACAATACAGAAAAAGCTTTGCCCTATAATGCACCGGTCAAGGAGGTTATGATCTGAAGTGATTTCTTCCTGTGGATGGAGGGAAGCACTGATGGATGGGGGAATTCCACTAAGTGCAAGGTGCACTGCTAGATTAGCGTCAAACACTTGGCATGCAGTGCCTCGTATTCACGTCATAGCCCTGCTGCAGCTAACAGGTGTCAGAACAATGGTGCAAGGATGTCTCAGAAACACAGACAAGGGATGTCAAAATGGGGGGGGGAAACAACAACAAAAAACCAGACACCAAGAAATCTATTTTTGGTCCTCAATCAAATGCCTGGTAACTGCAATCAAAACACAACATTTTTTCAGCACTGAGTAAACCAAGGTAGCATATCTATTGATTCAGCATTTCCTGCAGCTCAGTAAAGAGTGAAGTAATGCCTCATCTATATTAGGATCCTGATTCATCCCATTATTCTGACTCTCCTTGGGATAAAAATGCTTTAAGTTTGACCAGTTACATCACTCTCCAATCTATTCCCAAAAGAGCAGTAAAAATAAGCCTTTTTCCTGTAAAGGACACTGTTCACAGAGCTTCTTTGCAATGCCTTGTTTGTAAATGTCTGTACTGCAGTAACTGTAGAACTCCCAGGTTCTGCAAAGCTTTGCAGATATCACAACATTACTCCATAGCCTAATCTAAGCCTGGTAAACTTGTGCACAAATGAAAAATCAACCAGCCAAATGGACAGCCTTTCAAAACAGTCACACAAGCAATCTTGCAGCTTCATGGAAAAGTTTAAAGAACTGACATCTCCAGGGCCACCGTATACATATATACATCATATATATTGTACATGTGTACAGTTTTAGGGAGAATGAGAATGATCAAGCTAGAGCGGTGGGGGCTTGCAGCATCACGGTACCTTAAGCATTAGAAAGAGGGATAGGGCAGACTGATGGGCCACAAGGCACTTATCTGCTGACAACATCTATTTATCTATGAAAAAAGAGCATTAATCCATCTATTGAGTTCTTAGAAAATCAAAAAAGGAGCAGTACACTCTTGGAACTGGCCATGAAAATTAATACCAAAATCATTCAAGAGCGGCAGAAACAAAAACCAGCAGAAGCCCAGGTGAGTCCAGATGGCCACAACCCTCCCTCCCCAGTGTGTTCTGGACACACTTCATCTTCTGCGTGGAGTGCTGTGCAGCTAACACAGCAATCCTATATCACTTACAATCAAAGGCAAAATATCTATAGACAGTAACAGAATCTAATAAGGATTATTTCTTTTCATACTGAGAGCTGACCTTGGCTCCTTCCACTTTTTACATAAGTTTCTTCTTTTGAATTGCTTGTCTGCACCAGGGTTATAGCAGCATTGGTGGGTGGGCAGCACACATCCCAGTTTGTGTTTCTTCAGATATCCATAGAGTTTCTCCCTCCATCCAACTCAGAGGGAATGCCCTAGCACCCCTTTCTCTCTAAGTACTGTACTTGAAGGTCATTACAGTATCAGCTGATACCACATGCTCTGGAAGTCAGTTCCAAGTATCCACCACTAGAGGTGGACAAGCCAGGAATTTTTCATTCTGAGCCAAGCCACAGCCAATGCAAAGGTCTGGTTTGACTGTGTGAGCCAAAGCACGAACCGAGCCATGGGTACTGCATGCAGTCCACTACGATACTGACGTCATCCCTTAGGAGTTGTGCATGATGAGTCGAAAGCTCTTGACACTGCACTAACTGCTCAGGCTAACAACAATGCTTGCTTTGATCATAACTGGTTCTACTTGACATTGGCTCTCAAATGTTCACAGAGATTGTGCCGAACCAGACACTAGGCTCAAGCCGGGCTTGGCTTGGCTTGCACACCTCTAGCTATCACACACATGTAATGCCTGTACATTCTGGGTATGTTCCTAAACATACAGACAAAGTGGGCAAGCATTAAGGATACAATACTTGAAGCAACATCCCACTGTGTTAGAGAGAAAAGGAAGTTCAAAAGAAGAAGGAAACCACTTTGGTTCTAAAAAACAGTAGCAGAAAAGGTCAGAGCCAAAAGGCTGGCCTTCAGAAAATATAAGGGAACGCAGCAGGATGAAGATAGGGAGGCATACCAAACTTTCCTAAGGGAAGCAGGGAAGGCAGTAAGGCAGGCAAAGGCCCAAACCGATGAAACACTAGCACAAACAGTAAAAGAAGGTGACAAGACTTTCTATAGATACATTTGTGAAAGGAGAAAGTCCAGAGGGGGTACTGCTAAGATCAAAGGGGATAAGGGGGCATGTGAGAAGGACCATGTAAAAGCATCTATCCTAAATAGATACTTCTGCTCAGTATTTACTGAAGAGAAGGTAGGGCAGGGCCCACAGCTCATCACCGTGGATACAGGGGGGAAGGGGTGTGCACTAGTCCCTTCACAAAAGAAAGGGCTCTACAAGAGCTCTATAAGCTTAGGGTGGACAAGGCAATGGGACCTGATGGCATACATTCCACGGGACTAAAGGAGCTAAGGGTGGAACTAGCAGAGCCATTATCAGAACTGTTTAGTGAGTCTCTAAGCACAGGAGAGGTCCCAGAAGAGTGGAGAAGGGCTCATGTGATCCCGCTCCACAAGAGTGGTAGCAGGGAGGAGGCAGGGAACTACAGACCAGTCAGTCTTACCTCAGTAGTGGGCAAGATTATGGAGACACTCCTTAAGGAAAGGACAGTGCAAAACCTGGAATCCATAGGAGCACAGGATCCAAGACAGCATGGGTTTACAAAAGAAAGGAACTGTCAAACTGATCTCATAGATTTCTTTGACTGGGTAACCAGAGTGGTGGACCAAGGGGGAGCAGTTGATGTTGCCTACCTTGACTTCAGCAAAGCTTTTGATACTGTTTCACATAGAAGATTGATTAATAAGCTGGGTAGGCTCAGGGTGGGTCAGAAGTTGGTCCACTGGGTGGCAAACTGGTTGACGGGCAGAAAACAGAGAGTGGTGGTAAATGGTATATAGTCAGAAGAGATGCAAATCACAAGTGGGGTACCTCAGGGATCAGTCCTGGGGCCAGTCCTCTTCAATATCTTCATCAGTGACATTGCAGAGGGACTGGAGGGTAAGGATTTGTCTCTTTGCAGATGACACCAAGATCTGCAACAGAGTAGATGATCCAGATGGAGTGGGCAGAATGAGAAGAGATCTGGATAAACTAACAAAATGGTTGGAAGAGTGGCAACTGGGGTTTAATGCAAAGAAGTGCAAGATCATGCACATAGGGAGAGAAACCCTGAAGCCACCTATAGGTTGGGAGGGGAGCTGCTGGCAGTCACAAGGAAAGAAAGAGACTTGGGCATCATCATCACCGATGACACGAAATCTTCCAAACAGACTACTAAAGCAGTAGGTAAGGCTAGGGTGATGATGGGGTGTATTAGTAGGGCTATCACAAGTCGGAAGAGGGAGGTAATAATCCCTCTTTACAAGACACTGGTTAGGCCCCATCTGGAGTACTGCGTGCAGTACTGGAGGCCACATCTTCAAAAGGACATTAACCAAATTGAGGCAGTCCAGAGAAGGGCAACCAAAATGGTGCAGGGACTGCATCAGAAAACATATGAGGACAGATTAATGGAGCTCAATATGTATAACCTAGAGTAAAGGAGGGAGAGAGGTGATATGATCGAAACATTCAAACACCTTAAGGGCATTAACAAGGTGAAAAAGTCTAACATGTTTCAATATAAGAAAAATAGCAGGACAAGAGGACACAGCATGAGATTAGAGGTAGGCCGATTAAGGGGTAATGCGAGGAAGTTCTTTTTCACAGAAAAGGTGGAGGATGCATAGAAAGACCTACATCAGGAAGTGGTGGATTTGAATACAGTGCTGGGCTTCAAACAGGCATGGGATAGGCATAAGGGAACAATACAGATGAGTATGAATAGATAGGCCATTGACAGAGTAAAGGCCGATGGCACATTCATAAGACACAAAAAGAAATGAGCAGACTGGATGGGTCTTGCGGTCCTTATCTGCCGTCAACTTCTATGTTTCTATGTAATATCGATAAGCAGTTTTCTGCCCCTCTGCCAAAAAAATTAATAAATTTAAAAAAATCATTACGTATGCTGAATTCATCAAACTGCATGTATGAATATTTTGAATATGTGGCCCATCTGGAGCATCAGAAAATTACAAACGTTTCTCTTGCACATTGTGTTGTAATGACTAGTGCTGTACCTGTGTCATGGAGAGCATGCATCCCATGATTTCACATTTTTTATGAAAATTCCAGGATTCATGGCCCATGACGACCCCAACAAGTGCACAAAGCAAGTGAAATCAATATGCTAACAACCGTTCAGAATGTTCAGGTATAACTTTTACATACTGCAGCAGTCATTCTAATGACTGTAATCCAGCAATAATGCCCACAGAAATGTGCATCATCTCCATGCTGCATGGTGCCTCACAGCAATGGAACTTATGCTGTTTTTTTTATTTAAACTCTGCAGTGGGGTCACTCTCCCCCTACTGGCTTACCACAAGATTTGTTTCTCCATGTGAAGCAAGCAGTCACCCCAAAGACTTCTCCAGCTTGCTAGTCTTACTTTAAAACTTTTATTACTTCTGTTGTTATTTTCTGCTTTACAGGTTAGTTTTTAAGTATTCTGCATTAGTCGGGGCATCATTTATTAATATAAAAAATTAGATTAGCGGTTTCTCTGCCTCCCAATCAGTTCCCAGGAACCGGAGGAGGCTGCTCTGAAATGCGGATCCCCCCTGAGGTAACCAACCATGTTTCAGTTTAGAAATACTGTAAATAACACTTTCAAATGATATGTTATAAATAGCGTTTTTTCCCTTGATTTACCAAGTTAAACCAAATACATTTTTCCTAAAGATAACTATCGCACTAACAGTAAATCTACCAACTCCCCATAGTTGCCCTCAATGGCACAGGAACTATTTAACAATAATTTAAACATATTTTTATAATTAATTGTTGTTCTAAACGGTTTATATTTTTATTTTATTTACCTTGGTTACCAATCTTATAACTGTAATAAGACACTTCAGGGTGTTGGTAGTTGTACAGTATACTCCACTTTTAATGGACTCGGTTGTAACAGACATATTTAGCTTTCCAAATGCCATTTCCTATTGCCCCGATATTAAAATTAATGGTTTAAACGGACCAGTAATTCCGTTTGTAACGTCCGCCTGAAGCAACCCGAAAGCACTTAGCACCTTGTCTAATCGAACCCGTTAACTACTCCACAAGGCAATCAAGCAACAAGCAATTATTCTCCCCTACTTAAACACCCTTGTTCTGCCACAATCTAGTTCTGTCCATTTTTTTTGCTGTGCAACTGTGCCTTGCTGTTTGTAGATTTCTTTAGCCCCTCACAGTAATTGCAGGTAGAGCACTTTGAACTGCACAGCGTTACGAGCAGAGCATGGTACAGTCTGGGTTGAAAAAAATCCCGAAGCTGAGTGAGCTCACACTTTTCAATCCCCAACTGTAGCAAGCTCAAAACAAATGAGCGAGTAGATTCTTACAGTAATTACAGGTAGAGAACTTTGAAATGCACAGCTACGAGCAGAGTATGGTACAAAGGGTTGGTCAAAACATGAATGTTACATTTCCTAAACTTATTTAAAAAACACAAATGTACTGTACAACACAGAAAGCAGTGAGGTATATAAATCTAAATGGATGTAGCAGACGCCGGTTGTAACAGACGAATTGCTAGTGGACAAAGTAGTCCGTTACAAGCGGCATATACTGTATCACAACCATACTTCCAGGAATGAAAGGCACTCAGGCCTGCAGCCTCTTGACTTACTACATCTCGGGGGGGGGGGGCACAACTACAAACGCCTGGTGTTACCTAATTGAATACTTTTGTTATTTTGACCATGACAAAACCATGATTTCCCCCAAACGTTTCCATGACAAAGGTTTAGCCCTAGTAATAATGGCACAGTAATTAGAACTGGCTGTTTCTGACTGTTTCATAAGTCTGCTGGGAAACCAGACCACTAGGGAAACTCTTGCACAGCCTTGTTTCCTGACAAAGTCCCAAGACTCAAAACACAGTGTGCTGTAAATCTACTCAAATCTACTCAAAATGCAGTGTCATTACTGGAGGAGGCTCAGCTGTGGAACCCTTCCCCCATAGTTATGCCAGCCTAGGAGATAACTCAGCTGTGACTAATTCTGTCCCAGAGCATATATATGTATGTGAGTTGAAATGTTCTATGCTTAACCTTATTCAAAATGGCTGTCTCAATGGTAACCCTGCAACCTCTCTCTCTCTCTCTCTCTCTCTCATTCTGGTGTCTTCATTACAGGGGCTCAGCTGTGCAGCTCTTTCACACTATGTAGCAGTTATGAGGACAAATGGCAGTAACCCAACTGGCTCCCATGATTATGCTGTAACAATGTGATACAGTAAATTTAGAGCATGGAACCCCAGAGCAGAATCAACTACCTTATTAAAAAAAAATAATAATACTACAACAGAAAGACATCAGTGATGTAACCTGCAGCTAACTAAAGCCCTATGCAATCTGCTGGCCAAATACATTACTGTACAATGCAAATTAATGCCCTGTAGTTCCGCTGTCTCCACACTGTTCTGCATGTGCAATTCAGTCCTGACCTAAAGAAGCCACCTTCTCTGGGGCGAAGAGCCAACACCAATTTTTTTTCTTCAGAATTATTGAATCCTGGCTGGAGCTTTTGAGGGCAGCAACTGTTAACTGTTTTGAAACATGTGAAAGAATGACTTTTTTTTTAGTAGCTGAATTGACTGCAGTGAACACAAAAACTGAGATTCAATGCTTGAGATCTGATACTTTTCTGGTCAAATTTTAAGAACCAAGAGTAAGAGACAAGCAGATAAGCAGGTGCAGTTTATGAAGATCCAATTATCTCTCCACAGAAAACATTAGTATTAACTTTTTAGAGACCTGTTAGGTTTTCAGTTGCTATCACCAAAAGTAAGGAAATGTGGTGCTAGGGTTTTCAACCACAAAGCTCTCGCCCTTCCCTACCAACATGACCCAAGGCCAAGAGACAGGTCGGGAGCCATCCCACATGGATCTTCTACCTCATGTATGGGCTGCAGGGCCCTCTTCAAAGCAAGCTATACATCTGGGGCCTTGCACCATGGATCTGCTGTTTTGCGTAGGGCCCACAAGGTGCTGTGCAGAGTATGCTGCAGCTCTAGGTTATGTACCATGGGTCTGCTGCTTTGTGTAGGGCCCACAAGGTGCTGTGCAGAGTAAACTGCAGCTCTAGGTTATGCACCATGGGTATGCTGCTTTTGTGTAGAAACAACAGGACCCTTTGCAAAGCAAGCTATAGGACCAGGGCACTCTGGCAGAGATCTACTTCCTTATGTATGGCCTGCAAGGGCCCTAAGCAAAGCAAAGTATAGGCCTGGGGTCTGCATCATGCATCTGCTATGGGCCCCTGCACTAAGCAAGGTCCGGGGATATACACCTCGGGTATGCTGCTTCATGCAGAGCTTGAAGCACCTTGCGCTAAACAAGCTACAGCTCTGGGGCCATATCCCATGACTCACTTACTCTGCATACAGCCTTACATCCAATAAGACACCAACGAGGCACAGCCCCAGGCCTGTATCTTAGCCTTGGGTCACAAGGGTAGAAGCTGGTGGAAGGTCAGGCATTAGGGTTAAAAACCCTAATGCCACATTTCCAATACTTTCATGGCTCTTTAACAGCAACAGACTCATTAATTTTTTTTTTTTTGCAATTCTACAGTATTTTATTTGAAATTGGTTAACTGGGTAGGACCCAAGAGCATTCGAATCCCATTTTCAAGGGGACCAATAGATGTAAAAAACGCAGCAATACAGAATAAATATGCAATACATCAGAGTACACAGTAATCAGGTAACAGTACACTTGCACATTGACAATACAATACATCAGAATACACAGTAATCAGGTAACAGTACACTTGAACATTGACAATACAATACATCAGAGTACACAGTAATCAGGTAACAGTACACTTGAACATTGACAATACAATACATCAGAGTACACAGTAATTAGGTAACAGTACGCTTGCACATTGACAATACAATACATCAGAGTACACAGTAATCAGGTAACAGTACACTTGTACATTGATAATACAATACATCAGAGTACACAGTAATCAGGTAACAGTACACTTGCACATTGACAATACATCAGAGTACACAGTAATCAGGTAACAGTACGCTTGCACATCGACCAATCCAGACATTTTTTTTAACTCAGTTTTATTAAGAGTCACTAAACCAGAAATGGATGCCCCAAGGCAATGTGGTGCATAAAGTAAAAAAGCTAACCACAATTAAAGAAATCTTGCACTCACAATACCTGTAGCAATATACCAGATAAGACACACATGGCATGGCGTTTCATGCCCCAAATGGCACTTTATTGAGGGTAACATTTTACAAAGTCTTGTGCTGCTTATGTATCTCTCCAAAGTGTGACATCATCACTACTTAATCGCTCTTAAAGCTAAAATGACCCCATATATCTAAAACACCCAAACGTATTAACATTCTGGGGTACAAAACACTGTTGGGTTTTACTGGCACATTGTGGATATGCATCTTTGCTAGAAGCCCAACTTTTTATCTAAGTTATGTGAGTACATAATACATTTTTGAACTCGCATTTTTGCCTTGTGTGTCATATCTGGTATATTGCTACAGGTATTGTGAGTGTGAGGTTTCTTTAACTGTGGTTAGCTTCTTTTCTTTATGCACCACTTTGTCTTGGGGTGACCCTTCTGAGTTGGTGTCTCTTGATATTTTGGGTTACTCCTGGGCATTCTGAGCAGTTTGTGACCACAAGATATGGATCTGTAATGGCGGAAGCTCTGCTGGGACTGAGCACTACTGCTGGTGGTAGCATTATCCACAAAGTGCTTAAAGATTTATTTGCGCATAAAGGGGAATCTAATCCCCTGCTTATTTCAGTTCAAAACATTACTGAAGCAGCCAATAACGAGGGGGGCATAGCTTATATTAAACAAGCCTTCTCTCTGCTGGAAAAAAAACATCCCTACAAGACCATAGGATGTATTGGCAGCAAACTACCCTCCTTGCATATCTGAGTGTGAACAGGATTCCATGAAGCCTGCAGATTTTGAAGTGGCCTGCTTTTGGTTACGACAGAGAAAGTTTAATGAATGTTTGGAAAGAAGCACTACTTAAAGGGTACCTAAACATGCAGCTTTTTAAAACTGCAAACTCCAAAATCTGGCTTCATAACAAGGTAAAGTAGAGGTTGATGTTTACATTTACGCTAAAACTGCATTTATGTAAATAATATAAATGCAGTTTCATAGCTTTTGGAAAATGTAAACATCAGCCTTTCACTTTCAAAAAACAGCCTTGGTTTCTCCCTAAGATGTCTGCCAACTGTGTTAAGTGATGAGTCATGATGACATTATCAGAGCCAAAGACAGAGACCCACATATATTTCTATAGTGCTTACTAGTTCTTCTTTCCCTCATTGTTTTGAATTGTTGTACCAGAATGATCAGCACCATGTATTAACTCATGGATTATTTTGATCAGTACACATGTTAGGCTATGATTTTGTTTATTTTAACTTGCGGAAAATGTTTTGCAATCCAGCTGACTTTTTCCTTGGCAAACTGCATTACAGTACAACACTTCAATTACCTGATAATCTAGTGGTTATGTGATGCACTGAATTTTGCTTTTTGTTAACTAGGAGAGACACACTAAGCTGAAAGCTTGTTTACAGGTGTGGCCTGGGAGCACATGGAAGTGTAATGACTTGCGCAGGGTCACAAAGCAAAGTTCTGGTCTGGTTCAGTTCCAAAGCCCATGCTCTCTTGTTAATCCACACATAAGGCTTTCTTTTTCCATATGAACCTCCTGCATCTAGCCTGCCTTCTGTTGAACACCCCACCATCCATACCCTTTTCTTAGTACTGCATGGTGCAGCATATGTGCTTACAGTCTCATGAAGAGAATTATCATACCTCAGATTGTAATCTTGTATCTCAGAGAGTTGTGCACACCTATACCAATACGCTTCATCAGCTGGCACTGTTAAAAAATGCCTCCCAAATCACTCTCCAGTCCACATTCTCAGTGTTTGACTTCTGCTCCCACAGTAAACACTGAGTGGATCCCCACCCTTCTGCACAGTGACGGTAGTATGTACAATTCCCCTGTTGTGTTTTTTCCCACCTCATTAACCAACAACTGGGTCTTCCTGGACGGCCAAGCAATACGCATCATGACCCACCAGAAAAACTGCTGTTCATGCCCTCATAAGGGCTGCACTTACAATGGATAACGATATTATTAGCAGGAGAGGCATACTAATATCCTGACCAAATCCACCCGATTTCCAGTGTTGGTCTACTCCTTTACCTGTGATCTGCAGAACCCCACAAGACAGTCCTCAGAAATTCTTCTCCAGTACTTTTCTATGCTCTACTCCACAATGCGAGTTGGCTGGCTACCACCCTTCCAAATCTTGAATGAGTTATACACAACTCCCTCAATACTGTCCTAACAAACGTCACCCCCCCCCCACCTGAGGGTAATCTCCCTACACTGAATTCAAGTAACAATTTAGGTGCAGCCCTGTCACTCTGAATAGTTGTCATCACTGGCTACTCTCATCCACAGTTGGGTAGTGATCATGATGCTGGCAGCCCCACATTTCAGATCTTACTGTGATCTGCTCAGCGTCCTCCCTCATGTCTTCAGCTAATCTGAATATAGCTGTACCCTGCTGGAATGGCCTTTTCAGCAGTCCCTCTCTGGCATTCATTCTTCTCGTCTGCTCCCCCCACCAAAAACTGGTGAGTTCACTACCCTTCAGCATCATGAATGTGGTTAGTACAGTCTCCCATGTTATTTTTACATATTAATAATAAACATGATCTTCTGGTAAGCCAGGCTGATAGCTGCATTGCACAAGTGGAAAAATAGGCTTTCCTACCCATGTACGATCTAAGCCACCTATGATTATTAAATGATGTGCATAATAATGTGCAAACCCATCATTTAGCAGTGCCTAATCAAAGGTAGCCTAGATCATTTAAGGATAGGAAGGCCCATCATTCCCTTCATTCCCTGCTGCTATGAGCCTGACTTACTGGAGAGATATGTTTATATTTGATATGACAAAATAAAACGGGGACTGTACTACTTGCATTCATGATGCAGAAGGGTGATGAGCTCACCAGTTTTCAGTGTAAGGAGTAATAGTGAAGAATGAATACCAGAGGGGCACTGAGAAGGCCACTCTTGCAAGGTACTGCTATATTCAGGGGTGGGGAAGACAGAGGAGAGAAATATGAGCAGATTACTGTGAGAAATAAGATGTGGGCTGTCAGCACCTTGATCACTACCTGACCCCATTGTCCTGGCCAACATTCTCCTTCCCATAAAACCAGTTCATGCAATTGTCCAAGGTTGTGTGTGGATATTAATGTATGAAATGGCTGCCACTACACTTTCAGTCACTTCCCTATCAGTCTAGTATTGCTTGTAAAGCACTTTGTGATACAATGTGTATGAAAACCACTATATAAATGCCGATTCCTCTTATTATTATTTCCCATGGAAAAAGAAGACGAGACAAGCATATATTTGAGTTTCGAGAAAGTATGAACTCTAACATTGGACTGAACAAGAACTTTGCTACAAAAAAAGTGGGGGCTGTAGGGGGTGGTGAAGGGTGGGGCTGCACCTCCCCACACACACAGTAACGTATTTGCGTGCTACTGTTGCTGCTGCTGCTGCATTTCACTTTGTTGAAGAAGTCTGATTTATTGATTGTACAAATGTTTACATTCAAACTATGGATTCAATTTGCAGGTTCTGTCAAAAACGTACTGTACTAGAAAAGAATAGCAGAAAATATGAAGGTTTTATAAAAATTTTAAAAAGTGCATATTAAGCATGCACACCATCCCCAGCTCCCCCACTGTAGCATCTTGGATCCACCAGAACCACTAGACCACCAGGTTATTCAAGATTTGTACTGCACTGTGGTTTGCCACAGAGAAAGTCGGTTGGATTAAAACACAATTTCAGCATGTTAAAATAAACAAAATGAACAGAACCATAGCCTAACATGTGTATTATACAAAATAATGCACATGGTTTTGACCATTTGGGTGAAACAATTCTATACAAAGGGAAAAAAGAACTAGTTAGCACTATAGAGAGTCATATATCTTTCTGACTATGGCTCCAATGATGTCATCACATAACACATTTGGCAGCCATTTTAGGAAGCAGGTAAGACAGTTTTTTTGAAATTAGAAGGCTGATTTTACAATACTCAAATGCTCTGGAACTACATTTCGGTAAATTATATAATTAATGAATACAGCAGCCTTTCCTTTGGTCACCTACAGAGTCAGATATTTGAATAATTTGCTGTCAAAATGTTGTTTAGGTATCCTTTAAGGGGAGTGCACACCTAACAGAAGCTATATTAACTGACTCAAAAAACTTACAAGCTGAAGTTGAATCTGAATTGGCAGAGTACAAGCAAAAGAGTCTTACTTTTTCAAATCGACCTGAGTTCAACACTTGTATGAGTAATCTTGAATTAGCTATAGAAAAGTAGAATAAAAAGATTAAAGCAGCCAAATAAAAAAAATCCTGTATGACAAAATGGACTATGAAAATGATTAAGTATTCTCATGATTTGTTAAAAAGGGTATCGGGTTTATATAGCATGGGTGTTATAGCATGGGACAGAACCGCATGGTCAATATAGTGTTACTGAAAACCGTGACAGAGAAAGTATAGCGTGGACATAACAGCACTATCACTGTGGCTGTATCACCTTCAATATGTCTGGTTGACAGCATCCTGCCATGGCTCAGCAGATAGAGGTCACAGGCTGTGGATGTCAGCAGTGCCTGTGGCAGTCCTAGGTTTGGGTCTCACCTCGGTGCAGTTTTTTTTTTCCCTCACTTGCCATGTGCCCCCGCAGGTACTTCACTAACTTCTCCCTCCCCAGCTTACCCCCGTCCTCATTCTCTCCCTCCTGTTGCATCCACCATTGAGTTCCTTGTGTTCTGCTCCCATCCACCCAATTTTGCCCTTCCTCCACATGCATCCCCGGGAGTTTTTATATAATGAGAATGTATGCGTGAGCCAAGCCGCTGCGAGGGTACGAGAAAACCTCCATAAAACATTATTTTACTTAGATCACCTCGCCAGCACTATTTGGGTGACATGGTTTCGTCCTGCATGGTTGCATCTGTGCTATATTAACCTAGACCCATTAAAAAGGGAGGACAGTTAAGAAACAACAGCAGTAATGATAGTTCCAAGACTGTTTTAGAATCAGATGCAAAAAGCACAGGATCTTTTTTTTCCCCCAGTGGAAAGCCCACAGCAGACTACAGCCCTGCCAAGACAGAGTCCCAGGATTAATTTCCGGGAGGAAGAAGACAGAGGAGAAGAAGAAGAGGGAGATGAGGGAAACACCGGAGGCAAGCAGCGAGGGGCGAGAGGTCGGGGCCAACAGAACCCTGGGAACAGGAGACAGCAGAACCCACATATAAAAGACCGAATTACAACAGGAGGAGGAGACAATGACAGTGGCAAACCTAACGAGTCATGCATGGTGTAACGTTGCTGCAGCAAAACTTTTACAGCAAAGGTACATTACAGCCACAAATCAACCATGTCACTGTAATGTACCTGTGGGACCACTGCAGTGCTTCTCGTGGACATGCACCCCCTCCCTAAAAAAAACTCAGACTCGGAGTTGATTATAATATGTATGAGGGGTGCGGGGGGCAGAGCCCCATGCATGAGGGGTGCAGAAAAATAGCTCCTTTTTATGACGGCTGTCTTGCCAACTGTCGGCATAACAGCCATCATTGTACTTGCAGTTGACAAGTTTTCTGTGGAACCGTCATGCACTGACTCCTGTAGAGTTACGTATTTTATCTAAAGGTCTGACTTTTATTCCTATTTCTGACATCATTCCCTTTGACTGTATTGTAGACTTACACAAGTTCTTGAGAAAGCTGAATTTGAAATTATTTTTCAGTAATGTTATGCATCATTGTAATAAGCAGTTGAGCGCTAAATCAACTTTTTGCTCGCCAGCTGCTCCAGCAGTTAAGGCTTTTGAGCAAGTTTGTGAACATGAGTTGCATGATATGTTTTTAACTGAGAGGCCAAAATATTTTGTAAATATAAGCAAGAGGAAAGACACATTGAATAATCCTCGGGGGGGGGGAACCCTAATAATGATTAAAAAGTAGACAAGGGGGAGGAGTAGTCATCATGGGCACTGAGAAATATGAAAACAAAGTTTGGGGTCAACTGAGAGAAGTGAGGGTTTATAAAGCTTTATTGAGGGACACTACATTCAGAAGACCAATATTGATGCTTTCTTCACATCTGCATGTGAAAAGGCATTATAAATTCAGAAATTAAAAAGTGTCTACCTATAATCCATCCAGTGCTGGCCTCAATATACATAATTGTCAAAAATTCATAAACGTTTAATTGATCCACCTGGCTGTTCTACTGTGGCCAGAACTGATAGTCTTGCACAGCCTCTCTCTAAGTTCATGCATTCTTTTTTTGAAGCCATTGGTGTCATAACTTCCATCTTACACACATGATTCAGCAGATATTTTGAAAACACAAGCTGAACTGGCATCGAACCCTGACACATTCCTGGTCACCCTCAATGTGGAATCATAAAATATAAATATACCACCCGAGTGTGGCCTGGATGCAATGCAGCTCTTTTTAGAGCAAGTGCATGAACAGGATTCAGAATTTGTAGCTTTCCTAGTTAAATGCTGTGAGTTTGTATTAATATGTAATAACTTTATCTTCTTGGGGAAACATTTTCTATAACTCCAGGGGATGGCAGTGGGGGCATCATTAGCCCACAATTACACTATTTTATACCTGGGGTTGTGGGAGAAGACTGTAGCACAGCATCCTGGCTGAAATCCCTTTTTCAAACATATAAATTTATACCTTAGCTATACAGATTACATATCTCTGATTTGGAAAGGGAATGAAACACAGCTTATAGAATTTGTGGAGTATTTGCATGCTTCAACTCGAATTTGCATTTCTCTTTGAAATACGATAAGGTACAGATTGAATTTTTAGATTTGATAATTGGGAGGGGGCTGATGGGAATATTGAGATAGACTTTTTCAGGAAAAAGACAGATACAGACTCCCTATTACTGGCATCTAGCTGTCACCCACCACACGTGGTGAAGAATATTCTGAGAGGTCAGTTTCATTGTATTCGGAGAAACTGTGGTACTGAAGTAATTTATGAAAAATGTGCAAAGGGAAATGTGGGCTAGATTTCTAAAGAGGGGATACAAGGAGGAAAATGTGAGAGAGGCTAAACGAATGGGTTGGACAACAAAACTGCGTTGATCTCCTTACATCAACAGAACAGGAGACAAATAGGTTGGGTGATGTAAATATGAAATTTATCACTAAATACAATAAGCGCCAAATGATGTCAGGGAGATCCTGTTACGGAACTGGCCTATGGCACACGTGGATCAAGTTCTGTATAAACACACACAGGATCCCTCTATGATTGTATACAAATGAGCTGTGAATCAGGGAGATGTGCTTACACATGCTTCACAGTCATTATCAAATCAAGATAAAAATAAGTAGTTGGGCTAGCCAGCGATAGGTAGTACACCATGTGGGAGATGCAAATACTGTAAATATGTCAAAAGGTGCAAATCCTTTTTTAGCAAAACAGGGAAAAAAATATGAGATACAAGAACTGATTACTTGTGACACCATGGGTATTGTTTATTGTGCCGAATGTTTATTTTGAGCCCACTACATTGGAAAAACAATTTGAGCTTTTAATCAGCATCTTGGTGAAAATATACGGGATACTGGAACAGAAAAAATGGACAATATCCTGGCAGTGCATATAAAATACACGAAGGGAATTGGTGAGAATAACTGGGTATTTTATGGGATTGAAAAATCTCTTTAGCGCCCAGAGAGGGCAATTTGGATGCAGCCTTTTTTAAACAGGGAAATTTCTCCCTTTTTACAAGTTTACATTCTGTTGTCATGGCGTCTCCTTTGTAATTACGGTACTGGAGACAGGTTCTGTAGTGTTATGACAATTTTGTCTGGGAAGACATATCAATTGAGCAAATTAAAGTCATACTGTAAGATCTGTATATATATATACACACACACACACACACACACATGTCGAGGCTGATATTATGCTCAATTTGCGATCCAATATAGCCCCCAATGGGTCTGCTTGCCCCATTACCCCTAACCAATGAAAAATGAACCAGGAACTTGAGGGCATAATATCCAGATGGGCCACTACAGGTATCCCCCCTGGAATCCTCAGTTGGTCACCATAAATGAGTTCTAAGCAATGCCAAATAAAGTCATTAGTTGCTTGATTTGTTTTAAAATGCAATAGATCAATATGCAAACTTAGGCCTTAACACCTTATAGCTTTTTCCTGCTCAAGCACATAATCACAACTAAACTCAATACTTAGGCATATGTTTATTATTAATTAACTGATTACAATTAAGTTTACTTACAAGTTTTGGTGTGTACTCAACATTTACTAATATGATTTTGATTTTATCAGTGCTTAACAACATAATTACTGAGTATGGATTTTTATTAAATGTATAAGCCTTTACAGTAAAAAACGTAATTCTATGCTAGGTACCTTTTCTGGTAAATCACAAGCAACGTAATTTTAGATATCTGGCCCAACCACAAAAGTCAACTAAAGGCCAATTAACTTCCTCCTATGCTAATCTAACAGACAGGCTTAAACATAGCTATTCTGTAACTAGGTGTTCAAACAAATGTTTTCATTTTTTATAAACCGGGATCGTATTCGAGGTCTACTGGTCTGCTAATTAATCTGTGTGAAAGCTTATAACTAAAAGTGGACTCTTTTTTGATAAGTATTAACTGATATGTGAAAACGTATAACTAAATGTGGACTCTTTCTGATAAGTATTGAATGCCTTACATAGATATGTTACAGTAGGGATCATAAGCCAAAATATTTTAAGCACTCTTCTCATAAGTCACATGGTAAACAAATTGAAAGAAGCTTTTTCTTGTAAACACCTGACTGCAAAGTTACCAGACGCCCACATGGGTCACCACATCTCTGGGCTAGTACGAATTTACCCCAGATTATATGTCCTACCTGTGAACACAAATTTATTTTTGTATTTAGCCAAAAACTCCCCGGTCATACTAGACAAAGTACCATAATGTCAGATCGTAGTAGCAGCCCATATGTTTCCCTTTTTAGTCAGGTGCTTCAAGTTACTGATACATAAGGTTGTCAACAAATGGTCATCTGACACATGAAATCATTTTCTAACGCAGACGACCACTGCATTGAACCCTGCCCAAAACTAAGAACTGTACCGACCCAGTCACTTGCCTTTACAAGATTATATAAATCTGCAAAAATCCGAGTCAAGTTAAGAGCACACAGAGGGAGGACATAGAGCCATCCTAGCTCCAGGACTTCAGGTGGACATCATTGGTAAAATCTGGTGTGGTGAGTGTTGCCTTTATCCCAGGCACAGGAACTGAGAGAAACGACGCTTGCATAATATTTAATTTTTAATTTTTATGCTTTTATTGGAACTATTTTGGTGGCGTCGGAAAAATGATACATTTTCACATGTACTGCTGTTCAGAAAAATTATACCTTTTGCTTATGTCATTATTATGATTAATTTGTGACTACTGAATTTGATATCAAGTAAAAATATTTTGTGAAACATGAATTCTGGCGATACTTCTCATCTGTCCATGATACAATTAAAGACCCTTGACTTAGAACGTTCAAAATATAAGCCTGAATCAGACTTCTGCTTCATTGGGCATATGGGAACAATAAAAATTATCTTTTCAGGTTACATTCACATAGTCAATTTTGCAGATTTAAATTGTCCAGAATTTATACATAAGTACTTGGGATGGTGCCATATAGACCCTGATAAGTCGATCAGTTGCAGAACTTTGAATTGTCCAAGACATAAGGAGACAGGAGATTTTAAAATACAAGTAAGGATATTCGAAGAATTAGGACAGGTCCATTGTCCTATGGTAACCAGTCATGGTCATAATCATACAGTGGATTTTAATGAGCATTCAGTGTTTATTCGCAAAGATCAAATAGTTTGGATCAGTCAGGTAACTGATAATGTGGTGATGGCTGGAGGACTTAAAGGTCAGGAAACAGACTTCCCTTTACCTGCCCTGTGTTGCTACTCCGACTAGACTATATCCTACATTACCCCGACTTATGAATGGTCTGGAAGGATTACCAGTCTCCGACGGTCAACGTGTAGGCCTTGTACACAAGACTGGCCCAGGCAGTCTCACCAGAGGGTCGGATATTGACCCTGGCACAACAATTAATATTATAATTATCTGTCTTAAGAAACAGAACCCCTTGGGGAGCACAAATGTCTTTCAATTCCATGGTCCCAAGATGTGGAAGTCCAGACATGTAGATTTATACAAGTGGAAAGACAGACGAAGCACTTGTTCGAATCCTATCACAGAGGAGTCTGATTAATTATTATCTGGACTCTATAGATTGTTTCACTTGGAACCTAACTATGGATTTTTATTATCTTCAATGTGCTTGTTTGTTTCTGTGATACTTATTACTGTTATATACTAATATGTGTAGGTGATTTATATTTACGGGGTCACTTTAGTTTTAAGAGCGATTAAGTAATGATGACATCACACTCTGGAGAGAGATACAAGAAGCATGAGTTTTGTAAAATTTTACCCTTGAAAAAGGGCTGTTTGTGTTTAACTCTGGATTCCCATTCCACCCCTGTTGGCATATTAGTTTGTAGCCATTTATAGCTAACACATTTCAAAGTAACCACCAACAATAGTAGCACTGATGCCCTAAAGTGCTTTCATAACCTCATGGGTTGGGGAAAGACCAGAACCCAGTTTTATGTAGAATATGTTCTATCATGTCCTGGATGATGTGCCAAAAAGGCTGTAACAAAGGACATCTCCAAAAAAATCATAGAATAATGCCAGCAGAAAAGGACCAATTGGCCCATTGAGTCTGCCTGAAGGAGATAGCCCCCCACCCCGCCCTTTTACCTCCAACTCTGCTGCTCTCCATCACCTCCCTCTCCTAGTCCCATGTAGTTATCCCTATGCTCTTTTGAATTTCTCCACCATATCCACCTTCACCACCCACTCCAGCAACCTGTTTCATGGTTGTACAACTCTCTCTGAGAAGTAACATCCCCTCATGTCCCCCCTAAATCCACCCCATCCAGCTTAAAACATTACTTCTGGTGGTTTTGTTTTCGCTCAGTCTTAAGATGCTATCTCCCATAACCTTATTTATTCCCTTCATGTATTTGAAGGTTTCCACCATGTTTCCCTATCCCTTCTCATCTCCAGCATATAAACACCAAGCTCCTCCAGCCTCACTCTGTATGGCCTCCCCTGCATTCCCTGGATCATCTTGGTCGCCCTTCTCTGTACCCCCTCTAGCCTATCCTTGTCACCCTGCAAATGGGGCCTCTAGAACTGAACTTTGACCGATGTTTTGTATAGTGGCATGATCACCTCCCTCATCCTACCTGTGAAGCCCCTCCCAATGCATGCCAGCATTATTGTTGCCTTTCCAGCTGCCCATTCACACTGACGTCTAACCTTTAATGTGTCCATGATCCAAATCCCCCAGTCCTTCTCTTGTTCTGTCACCTGCAGTGTCCCCCCTCCCAAGCAGTAAGTGGCCCTTGGGTTATTCTGCCCTATGTGCATTATTTTGCAGTTTTTGCACTGAATTGCAATTGCCACTTTTCCACCCACTCCTCCAGCCTGGCTAGATCCTGCCTCATCCTCTCCACCCCCCACAGCATCCACTTTCTTATATATCTTTGTGTCGATTGTGAACAAACACGCCTTTCCATTTAGACCCTCCACTAAGTCCCTCACATTACATATGGTACTATGTACCTTTCCCCCACAGTTGTGCCAGCATCAAACTCTAGTCGTGATGTGGAAGTGTTTGGCAACACTTGGGGCAAAATATTCAAATATGTGCAAAAGCGGAGTGCAAATGTTTGCAGTGCGCATAAACTTGTGCCTGACCCGGAGGGTGCCATATTCAGTCTGATAGCTCAGTGGCACATAGGGCTGTGGCAATGCAATGTTAAGTCAAGTGGCGCTGCCCTTACATGGACCTGAGCTGCATGCAGCCCATAGGTAACTACGACCCAGATCAGATAGCACTGGAAGCCACTGCACAATATTCAGCTGCAACTAGAAATTGAGCACATCGAGCATGCAAAGCGCTAAGGAGCGATATGCATGTCCATTATGGGTCCATTTGCATGTGAAGCAGTAGCAGGTTTGTGCCCTTTCTGTGGCTGCCTGCCATGTCAGTCATGGTGGTGACTAGCCCTACAACCCCCGGGCGTCCATCCCCTCATATTAAAAATACTCCCCAGTGTGTAGTGCAACCCCCTTCCCTCTGATCACCCATCCAGCATAACACTCATTTTCCCTGGTTTCTAGTGGTACCCCCCATCCTCAATCACCCCCCCCCCCATATAGCACATGTGTGCCCTGGTGTCTTGGGGCCCCACCACCCTTTGATTTCCCAGCCCGACATGCATAGTGAGTCCCTGCTGTCTAATGGTATCCCTTACCCTCCAAACACCCCTCCCTGTCACCAGAGTGTTTTCCTGGTGTGTAGTGGCAACCCCCATCCTCTGAGCACCCGTCCTTGTATTAGGCATAATTACCATTGTGGCTAGTGGCACACCTCTACCCTCCAATCACCTGTCTCTGCAACTGTAGTGTTTTCCCTAGTGTCCAGTGGCACCCCCACTCGTCAATCACCCATCCCTGTTGCTGTAGTGTATTCCTGGTGTGGTGTAGGTTCCTGTTATTATCAAAACACCCAGAACCCTTGCAAAGAGGGCAACCACCTGATCTGCCTGCAGAAGCACAGTATTCACAAGTAAAAACAATATATAGTAGGTGCACCGGGTGACTGAATGAAGCAGTGATTGAGTTTCTTAAAAGCTGCAAGTACTTTGATTGCTGTCATCATGTAAAAAGGGTAACTTTTCATGACCACCGCAGGACATGGGAGAATACCTAAACCGGCTAAATTCATATTGGAGAGGGAGCTCCTCCCTTATCTGATGCAGTTTGTTATGGGTATTAAAAAAAATAATGCATTATGCATCTCTTGCACACCCAGTGAACAGATGCACATGGCTATCGAATTTCTGAATATCAGAGTCAAGGTTTATAATTGTTCTGTTCTTTATTTCTAACACTGCACTGATTTGTTTTAAAACATCTTCCCCTGTCCCAGCTTCCTTGCCTTTATCCCCAATTTGGCATCCTTTTTACCTGTGCATCTCCTGGATTTTGTTCTACTTTGTATAATGGTAGGTGCCTGCAGCAGTTTGGCTACCTATTTTGTTTTCTGTCCGTGGAACTGGCTGAAGGTGTAAACAGTCTCCTCCGCCTTACCCTCCTCCAAGAAATGCTTTTTGGCCTCAAATAAATACGCTTTCATGTTAGTCAATAGTTGCAGGGCGCTATTTTCTTTCTTAAATGGGAGGTACAAGAACTGGAACCTGCATAGTGGGAGGCAGCGTTAGCTTTTTGTTTGGGGGGGTAAGATCCACCTCCACCTGGGAAGCTCCTAAAGATCCACCCCCACCTTTTTTTTGGTTCAAGTGGAGGGGGTGGGCATGAGGTGGATCTATCATGTTGGAACAACTGACTATCAGAGCTGCCTGGGGCATCAGAGCTTAAGGTTCAGAAGGAAAGAAAAAGTAATTAAGGAGTGCCTGAAACTGCATCCTTATACAGCACTTGTAAAACTGCATCCTGAAATTATAGCTCTTGAGGAAAGCAAGCACTTGCAACTCAAGAATGACAATTAAGGTATAAGCCCACAAAGGAGTAAAATATGTCACCCAAAGAAGACTATCCCATATTGGATACTAGAGTGTCTGTTTCTTAAAAGCTTTTTATACCCCCCACACACACACACACATACACACAGCTGAAGCACCCACCCAAATAGCTGGGGAAAGCTCTACATTTTTATCTCTCTGGGACCTGAAGTTTAGCAGTAATGTGTGAAGAGAATAAAGTCTTGTGTTTTGTGCATCTGAATAGGCTTAGTGCTTTGACGTTAAAATATATAGATATATATTCATAGTGTCATGGGCACCTGAAAAGGAAGGAAATGCTACTGAAATAAATGTTACTCTGATGATTTATTTATTTATGTGTAAGATTTTAAGTGTAGTTCTGTGTAGGTCACAGACACATAAGCTATAAAAAGTACATTTAAGGATGGATGTATTAGTCAAAGCTTGTAGTAGCAAAATAAAGCAAGAAAAATAATATATTGTGTTTTTTTCTTTCAGTTGTTTAACCAGGAGTGGCACACTAAGCTGAAAGCTTGTTTACAGGGGCAACCTGGGAGCACATGGAAGTTAAGTGACTTGCTCAGGGTCACCCAGTATGCAAGTGGGGTCTGTGGGATTCAAACCCAGATCTCCAGATTTGCAGCTCAGAGTCTTAAACCACTGTGCTATACTGCCTCCCTAGTTATGGCAGTCATCTGTTTTATGGTTCATGATGTTGGTGTAGTAAGCAGCAGTACACTGCATAGCAGGTGTAAAATGTCAATAAGTAGGTCATGCAATAGATGTGCTGAGCAGTTACTGAAGCAAGAAATGTATTTAGGATAGTAAAATATTCCTGTTAGAAAACTGATAAATGTGTGACATTTGCATCTCAGTTTCAAGGAGGTCCTTATGGGTGTCAATGTACAATATAAAGTAGTTATAGTTTTCAAGTTGTCTGGGTAATTGCTTTGTACTACCACTGTTACTAAATTTAAATTATTCTATAAAGAAAATTAAGTTTATGTAACTGTCTGTAAATGTATTAAAAACATTTACTTGTCCTTATAATGCAATGCATTAAATGCTGTTGCTAGGTTAAGAAGTCACATAACAATGCCTAGGGCATTAGGGTTTCTGACCAAAGCACCCTGCCCTGTAGGGACTGACAGGCATCAGGGGTGTGACTTGGGATTGTCAACAGTAATGCTCACACCATTCCACCCCCATCCCCACCCTGAAGCCAGTGACAGGTATCGAGGTGTGCACTTGACTCTTCGGGCCCCAAAGTTCACTCCACTTTCTTTCAAATCAAAATCAAATCAAAATTTTATTTATAAAGCGCTTTTCAATAAATCAAAGCGCTGATACATAACAAAAAATAGTACTGTACCAATTTCAGCGTATTTCTTTATGGAATGGGGTGAGTATAAAGCTTGAACACCCCAAGGCACACCTCGACACTTGTCTTTGTCTGCAGGGTAGGGTGAGGTGAAATGGCGTGAGCATTATGGGCAATGACCCAAAGGCACACCCCAATACCTGTCCATCTCTGAATGGTGGGGGTGGGGTTGGCGTCGCTTCAATATTTCACTGCCATTCCTATTCTGCCTGTCTGTCTGTCTGTGTCTCTGTCTCTCTCACTATCTATATGTCTATGTAATTATCTATCTTTCTATCAATTGCATGTATCGCTATTTTTACCTATTTCTAAAGCAAAACTGCATATCACATTTGCCTGCACTTTGAGCACATACTTATGAAACTGTGCATATCTGTACTCCACTTCTGCATAGACCTCATACTTTCCTAATATTCCCATTATCACAAGCATAACTACCTTACCCTTATCAAAAGCGACCCCCTCTGAAAGTTACTATCACATTTTCTCTGCTAACAGTCCATCATTATACCTGACTTCCTGACATCAACACATAGCTTAAATATAACTTACATCACCTCATGGACAAAAACCCTGTTCTCTAAAAAAAAAAAAAACTGTGTAAATAATCCAAAGGCTGAACATATGCCAGCCATTATGTTTTCATGGACTGCCACCTTCTGTACCATCATGGGGATTTGCATATGTTTCCCATAATACCTTGCATTACTGGGGTATGTGCAATTGTGTTTTCTTTAAAATGTGGCTGTCCGGCCAATATCATCTGGGATTACACATACCTCAGTGGCACTTGCTCTGGGATCCTTTTACAAACCTACATTGCTTCCTATTCCTTCCATTAAAATGTACATCTCCATATATTTTTCTAATGATGTGTATGCCTTCCTTGGAACAGAAACTAAAACAAATCTTACTACTTACAAATCATTGTGTTGTTTCTCCATACCGCCTTAACAATTCCACACAACTTCATTATGTAGCTGTGGTGGATCTGACCAGATTTTGTTTCACAGGTGATCATTTAATGTGGGGAGCAAACCTGAGCCACAATAAATGATATATCACAGTGAAATGACTTCATGAAGTAGCATTAGGTAGTGTGACTCAGATTCATACTAGCTACCCAATTAACCTCCCCTATGAAACCAATTCTGTAGCGAGTGCGACTTCAAAGCTCAATTACTGCCCTTTAAAACAGCTCAAAATCTCCCATGTGAAAATAGTCTTACATGTGGCATTTTGCAAACAAAATAATAAACTGATCACAGAATGACTACAACCTCCTTGTTACTTTGTCCAGGGAAATGTTGTTGCACTGCATTACAGTAGCTGCACAAAATAAATGATGTCAAAATTAGTTTTGCCAACCAAAAAAAAAAAAAAAAAAACAAAAACTGCAGCACTCCACTTTTTCATTCTTCATAATAGTATAGAAGTAAAATTAGTTTTTGCCCTCGCAGAGATTTTCCATAATTGTATTATAATAACTGGGGGAGCACTTTCTCTCATAGGGAAACCCGGTTATAATTTCCCCATTATAACCCACGGGTTATAACGGCGAACATGGGCTGGGTTTCTCTCGCTCTGAGCATGCGCACCCACCACTCTTCCAGACTTCCGTGCCAGCTGGCCGCCATTCTGCACCACTTCACTGCCAATTGGAGTCAGCGGTAAGTTAATTTAAAAATACAAACAAAAAAACTTTACAAGGACCAGCTTCCCAAACTGGCTAAGCAAAAAGTAAGGGTTTTTAACATGAGCCGGAATTTTTAACATGAGATGCGGACCGCGCTAAAACCCGACCAAGTCCGTGGCTCCATGGGGATCTCTTTAATATATAAAACTGCTGAGGCGCAAAAGCGACCCCAGCAATTATATAAAATAAAGGCTGGGGAGATGTGTAAAACTCATATTTTACACACCCTCTTGGTGTGGGAAGCCTTTACAAACCCCTTAATCATCACTCTCTGGGTTTATATGGCATCCCACACCCTGGGGGTGTGTAAAATTCTCATTATAACCACCTCCCAAGCCATTATTCTATATGTTTTACTTAGTAATTTAAGATCAGAAAAAACTCTATGTTCTTTCCCAGGGAGTCCGAGGAAGTATTGTTTCCCAAAAGGAACCCACTTACCTCCACAGTCCCTCATAATCACAGTCACAGTAAACAACCTTGGTTCTGGCTTTGCTTGCCTCGCACATCTGTCACATCTAGTAGGGAAGTAGGAAATAGCAAATGAATCCTATATGTGTGGAAGCTGTCAAGCCCTAGTTTGGAAATTACAGGATTATTTATCAGTTGACTGTGTCTGTGTGTCCTTTCTTTAAAATGTCTGTTTTCAGATGTAACGTTAATTGTTTTTTGTTAACGATATGTCAAACTAATGTACTCATAGTATGTATAAGCAAAATGGTTATCAGTGGTTTATTTGACAGATGTGTGCTGCTGAAAATGTCCCTTAATAAACCATATTTGAAAAGAACAAAAAGAAAGGAATCAATATCCATCCTGTCCACTTACTTCCTCAACTGGGATGAAATATGCATGCTGTGTAAACATGTACCAATTTATAGGAATTCCCTTCCCATTCTTCTGGCAGGGTCCCAGTGATTCCCTTGGTAAGGCAACATTTGTCCAGGATTACCTTAAAGGCTTGTACTGTCTTCGTATCCACTGCCCCCACTGATGAACAGGTTCATCGTCCAACAATTTTTAAATTTAATCACCGGCACGTGGATTTTTTGTTTTAAAGAGGACAGTGGGTACAGCAGCAAATCAGACGGGGACTAGTAGCTTGTTGCAGATGCAGTAAGCAAACAATGATCCTGTAGGAGAGATCTGATGGAGGATGAACGAAGACAAAAGAGAGAAGGATAGGTAGACAAAAGTTCTTCCACAGAGTAAGGAAGCAAATGCTGACTGGCCAGTAGAAGTTTTACAGTGACTGATTGAAGTGAAGTAGGCATCGGAGGACAGGAGGAGGTAGGAGAAAGAGATGGAGGGGGAGATGAGGGCAGATTTGTAGGAGGCGAAGGAGGAGAACCAGTATTTACAAAGATGGAATAAGCAGTGGAGGAGATGCTGAAACTTGAGACAGGGATGGCTCGAGGTAAAGGGAACAGTGATGGGTTATGAGGAGGGGCGCATTTAGGGCAGTGCAGCAAAAGGAATGCAAAAAATGGGTCCAATCCGGTGAAGGTGATTTTAGGAGTGGCACTGTACACCATGTCTATGTGGTGCAATATAAGTGGATCATCTAGGGAAGATTTCACAGACAGGCAGGTAGGACTTGTGCCTCTATAGAATGCCAAGATTGGAACACAGTTTTTTATGTATGACACTGATATGGGTAGAGAAAACAAGGTTTACATACAGCTACACCCAGAGGTACTTTAAGTGGGGGACTTCTTTAAAGGGGGGGGGCATCATGGTGTTGAGGACTGGGATTGTTTGGAGCCTAGCTAGCCTCTGCTTAGTACCAAAAGTCATGGAAACCATCTTTTTAGGATGAAGAGGCAGTTGGTTTGAGTGGAACCAATGCTGGACATTATTAAAGCCACTGAAGTGACATTTCCAGCTCATAACAAAACAGATGACATAAAGCAGTACTACAGCATCTTTAAACAACATGAGAGTTTCCCACTCTCTTCACTGCATTGCATTTTGGTGTTTTTCCCTTGCTGTATATGGTGTCCCTGCCACTTTTTTACTGCTTGAGTGCCCTAAAAGCTTATTTTTGTTGAATTCAGCAGTATTCTGCACCAGCAAAACAATATATATTTTCTGAGCTTTTTCTGCAGTGCACAAATTAAAAAAACACAGAAAACTGTCATGAGTGAGCAAAGCACTGTTCTTAGCTTCCACCAGAGGAAGGTGCTGGTGCCTTGCCTGGCTGAACAAACAGAACTGTTCCATGGCTGAAATTGTCTAAGTACAAAACACAGTTTGAGGACAAAGTGCATTTTGTCAAAGACCAAAACTCAGTGTGCAAAATGACTAGAACAAAGCTTATAATACTGCTTCAGCAAAACAAACTCAACAGGAGCCTCAATTGTTCTGTGGACAGCAATCATTTGATAAAATAACTCTGTCAACAAACTACAAAACTGCAGAAATCAGTGTGCCACAAAATGAAAAGACAGAAAGTAATTTTGTGCACAAAAATGAGATGATTTAATTTGTGGTAAGAGTGTACTGCAGCAGTACTTCACTAGAAGGGACATAAATGATGATCCTCCTGTGCAGATGTTCTTTACTGGACAAAATGTGAAAGTTACAGCTTGCCCTGCACCCAATAATTGTCAGGAGGCTTGAGACATGAGTAACAAGAATGCACATCATGCTGTCGCTGTTTTCCAAAGAACGAGAACAGTGCATTATGAAACAAAGCTATTAAATCAGAGCCCTGGCTCTGCCGACTGAGGCACAGGTCCAGAATGTCCAATACAATCAGAGGAACATGTGAAAGCTGTGGCATTTAACTTGCTTTTACACAGCACAGCTGCCTTCAGATATGTGAACTGCTACAACTCGACTGAAGCTACAGCAGAGCATAGCCATTACCTTATTATATCCAAGCATAAAACACCTTTCGCCTCCTCAAGCATTAGGCCTGGTCAAGTCAGTTCTCGTATGGTACAACTACCTCAGAAAAAAAACCCAGCATGTTAGAACTATATTTAAAACTGTATTACAGGCTGGAGACAGCAAAAGTCTGACAACCATCCTGAGCCACAGGGGTCTTTTAGAGTGCCACGGTGGCAACATACACAGATTGGCGTGGGAGGAGGCACAGTTGCCCTGCTGCTTGAACACCTTTTATATCAGGATGTGGAGCACCAGCCAGCCCACCGGTGCAGCAGTAGGGCTTCTGCTCGCAACAACGATGCCTGAGGTTCAGAAACGGACCCGAGAACTCAGAGGTCTGACCAGCGGAGGAGGAAGACTGAGCGTGTGATGGGCTGCTCTCCTTCTCTGGGGGGAAGGTGGCTGAGTGGCTGGAGTTAGATTGACCTCTGGTGGAGGGACGAGGGAGCAACTACTGGTGCCTGACTAATAGGGAGACATGTCAGGTGTTGGCATTTTGTGCCATTATGTCATTGCATGCCATGCCTCCCATGGTGTATCATCATTTTGGAAACAAATAATTGCCAGCTCCCTCAGTGTCTGTCATCCCCCTGCCTGCCACCACACTCAGTCACCAACCTGAGCATAGTGTTCCGTTCGCCTTGGCTGTATCCCGTAGCCCTGTCCCTGATGGGCAAGCCAGGGAAGCTTCCTGGTAACAGGAGTTTGCCAGGCACTTCCCTTTCTCATCAGGTGGGGGAATGCCAGCTCAGCAGCCCGCCTTGGGGGGGCAAGCCAGGGAGGATCAGTGCCAAGGTTAAGTCCCTGCGGGACGGAAGGGAGGTTGGGAGTGGGGGCCAAGCCATGGGAGTCCAGTGACCAAAAAAAAGATGTGGAGCACTCTGCACTACCCAGCCTAGATGTGGTGTTGGCAAGGGTGGAGGGGGATTCCAAAAGGGCATAAAATCTCTTCAACTACTGCACATAGTATAATCACAAGGAAGCAAAGGGGGTGGTGAGGCAGCTCAGGATATTTAGGAACAACAACAACAAACGTTACACCAAATTTAAAATGGCTACTCAACCAGAGAAAGAGAAAAAAAACAATTGCTTGGTCACAATAAAAAAAAATATATTTTTTTTCTTGAAAAAGAGACAGTGAAGTCTTGAAACGTTGATGTGGGGGGGTGCTGTTTTTTGATATACGGTGTGCTTTGTACCTTATTTAAAGTGGGTTTTCATTAAAAACCTCTTTTTTTATCATGACCAAGCAATTGTTTTTTGTTTTCTCTTTCCCAGGTTGAGTAGACATCTTAAATTTGGTGTAACTACTGCAAGAAACAGGTTGTTTTTTTCTGTATCTTGACTGGAGTATGCAGACACATGGGGTCAGCTCTGATCTCCAAACAATGCTGAGCAAGTGGAAGAAAGTTTTAGAAAGACTGTCTCCTATGCCACCAAGATGGCAGACGTGAAAGAAGCATATCAAAAAAGACAGCCTGACGGGGACCACAAAGCAGTGCTCTTGGAAGCGATTACCCTCAATGCAAAGACTATTAAACTGTACATTATACCCAGTAGGCTACAGCAGTATTTGCTGGCCGTGGGGTCTGGACAGAACAGTTGTTCGTAGCAGTAGTAATTACCACTTCAGACCACAAAACTTGATTGCAGACCACAAAACAAAGGATCCACTAGCTCCAACAGAAAACCAAGAACTTGAAAGGCAAAAAATGCCATAAGAATCTCTGCTCATTGGCGTTCCTGAGAGTGCTGTTGACTGCAGTGCTGTTTATTACTATAGAAGCTACCCTTATGGCTTCAAATTTCTACCAGTCTCTATTCTGAAAGTGATCAAGCATATCAGATCCATCCAAAGTTTTGCTCTCCCCTGACCACCCACCCAAGACCTCTTATGACCAAGCTGCTGCAGTTCCAAGATAGGGAACTGATTTTTCAGAAGGCTAGGAAACTGAAGGGCATTGTTATCTAGGGTGAGATTTATATTTTTTTTCCATATTATCCCTGATCAGTACTGGAGAAGAGATAGGCCTTTGACAAGTAGATAAGTAGGCTATGCAACAGAGGCCTCCCCTGCTCTCTCGTATTCCCAGCCATACTTGTTACAACCTTTACAGGCCAGACCCAGCCTTCAGTACCCATGCAGCGATAGATGCCTTTTTCCAGTGAACCCTCAAGACTGGCAGTTCTGCAGATGCAACTTCAGAACCTGACCCTCTTGCACTTATACCAGTGGAAACTGGACAAGAGCCTGGCACAAACACAGCTACCTAGTGATCCCTGGTGGACAGTGGGACCAAGTCTCTTAAAAGGCAAGTAAGGTGGCATTTGCCAGAGGCAGTTTTGGGGAATAATTAAATACTTGTAGCTAGTTACTCCAATATTATTATTTTTCAAGAAATTAGATTACTTTCAAGAATTTAATACGTAACTGTAACAATATTACGTTTTTCTCAAAAGCAACTTGTTCATTTATTTATTAATGTTTTGAGCAGGACGTGTCCCATGAGACAAAGTCACATTGAATGGAACATCTTTAAGTTACTGTAATATACATTTTTAGTTACTATTAAGTGGGGGCAATTATCCTTTTGTGGCTGTACTCCCTCATGCTTTACAGGCACCAGGTAGAAATGCAATAAATCCAGGGCTTAGAGTCCTCTGGCATTCCAACATAGCTTCCACAGAATTTGTTTTCACAATTAAAGCTCACATTTATATCTACAGAAGGCACATCATGATAAGTAATATAAAGTAAACATGAAAAGTATTGTAACATGCAGCACTATTACAGTTCCTTATTGATATTTATACATAGGTAATAAGAAACTGTAACTTAATACAAATACTTGAGCGTAACTAGTAAATGTAACTTATTACTTTTTAAAAACAACACCCTCATCTTTTGCCAGAGATGTCTTTTGCCAGGAAGGCTATGCTGTGAATGTTAGCTGTTGACGGTGTGTCTGGGATATGTTTTACTGTGCAGTGGAGCTCTTGCTTGGGTGCTTGTGACAGGGCCAGAACACTGTTCCATTTTTTTAAGGAATATAAAATTACTAAAAATCTATTTTGTTTTACCCTGCCCTATCCTTTACCTGTCATTTCTATCATTTCAAAAATCGATTGCACATCCATATTCTTGTGAGACCTAGGAGTTGGCCCCACTGGGGGTCCGATGACCTTCCCCATCCCTTGCTCCTTCACTTTCTTTCTTCTCATGCAGTCCAGTGGTAGGAAAAAACTCAAGGGCCAAAGAACCCAGTTGGTTTAGTACTGAGGTCGCGCAGGCAGTAAGGTATAAGAGGTCAGCCTACAAGAAATTCAGGAGGACCAAGAGGGAGGAAGACGGGGAGGATTACCTGAAGATGGCTAGCATAAGAGCCAAGGTAGTCTGGTGGGCTAAAACTCAGAAGAAATTGCAGCTATCTGTGGGAATTAAAAAGAGGGAGAAGGCCTTTTTTGCTATACTAGCAAGAAAAGGGACAATAAAGATGGGATTGTTAAACTCAGGAAAGGGGATGGGTGGGTGGAGAAGAATGGGGAAAGCAGAGGTACTGAATGAGTAATCTGTTCCATCTTTACCAGGGACAGAGATGGACCAGTGCCACTAAGGGGAAAGAGAGGGGGGGTGGAGGCATAGATGTTTTAATAGAGGTGGACAGGGTGAGGACAGAGCAGCTAGCACTGAGAGCAGACAAATTCCACAGGCCTAGACAGCCTACTCACAAGGATGCTGAGGGTACTGCTGGAGCAGCTTGCAGATCCATTGACTGGCCTGTTCAGTAGTTCACTGGAGTCAGGCATGGTACCACAGGACTGGAGAATGGCACATGTAGTGCCCCTCCATAAAAGTGGTCCCAAGGATGACTCGGGGAATTACAGACCAATCAGTCTGACCTCAATTGTGTGTAAGCTCATGGAGACCATACTCAAGGAAAGGTTGGTAGAGTATCTCAATGAGTATGGTCTCTAGGATGAGAGGCATCACAGGTTTATGGGAGTGAGGCTGTGTCAAACAAATCTGATTGACTTCTTTGACTGGGTCACTAAAACAGTGGAAAGAGACCAAGTGATGGACATTCTTTACTTGGACTTCTGCAAGGCCTTTGACTCTGTACCCCACAAGAGGTTGATCAGGAAGTTGGTAGCTCTCAGGGTTGGACAGAAGATGAACAGATGGATGGAAAACTGGCTGAGGGTCAGAACCCAGGGTGTGGTGGTAGGAGGGTGAGCTATCGAGCACCAGGTAAGTCACTAGTGGGGTCCTACAGGGCTCAGTGCTTGGACCAGTGTTGTTCAATGTCTTCATCAATGATACTGGGGATGGCATTAATGGAAAAATCTGCCTATTCATGAATGACTCCAAGCTCTGTCGGAGGGTGTGCACAGCAGAAGGGATATACTGTAAGACCTAGGGGAGGATCTGGAAAAACTAGAGAGGTGGTCTAGGATCTGGCAGCTTGGCTTCAATGCACAGAAATGCAAAGGTATGCACACTGGTGTGAAGAACCCCAGGATTGAGTACAGCCCTGGAGGGGTCCAGGTATCTGCATCAGAGAAGGAGAAGGATCGGAGAGTGATGATTACCAGTGACCTGAAGCATTCCACGCAATGTAGGAAAATAGCAGCAAAGATAAACAGAATGTTAGGCTGCACTGCCAGAGGGATCAGCAGCAGGCAAGAGGAGGTAATACTACCCTTGTACAGGTCTTTAGTGAGGCCGCATCTGGAACACAGCATACAGTACTGATGCTCATACTTTAAAAAGGGCATTAACCTGCTGCAGACAGTCCAAAGGAGGGCAACGAAGATGATCATGGCCCAGCAGGCTAGGATGTATGTGGAAAGTTGGAGGTCCTGAATATGTACTCCCTTGAGAAGAGAGAGGAGGGACATGACTGAGACCTTCAAATATTTGAAACAAATAAAGGTGTATGAGGAGGGTCTCTTCAAGCTTAGTGGAAACCAAAACATGAGGAGACACAGTCTCAAGATGGGGGGAGGGGTGAAATGTGCTACCGGAAGAGGTGGTTTCTTTGAAGGCAGTGGGCAGCTTCAAGAAAGGCTGGGATAGAGTTAAAGGGAAAATAAGGGTCAAGGGACAGGCAGACAGAGGGGAAGGACAGATTGAGGGGGAGACAGGAGAGGACACTGCAATACGAGCAGACTAGATAGCCTAATGGCCTTATACTCCTGGCTTCTTTGTATGTGCATGTGTTGTCATTTTTTCCCCTTTCTTCCTTTCTTTCTCCTCTCCTCTCTGCCACAGTACATGGGGAACCTCCATGAAATAAGACTTGCAGGGTCTGTAATCACAGACTTAGGGGTTGTTGAAATGATTGTGAGCTACTCCTCAGGCTATGAAAATGAGACAGTCTATTTTGCTATGAACAAGAAATCTTATAAAAGAATAAATTAACTCTGAAGGAAGGAAGAGGTTAATGCTTACAAGGCCAACTACTGTAGTTTTTCTTACGTGTTTCAGGACACACAGAAAGGGCAGCTAACCGAGTTCGGTGTGAAGAGAACAAAATGTCACAGGGAGGTACTATAGATCAGAGAACAATAAATAAGCCATAGGGAGGCTTATAAAAGAGTCTCATAGACATAGAAACACAGACTTTGAAGGCAGATAAGGACTGCCTGGCCCACCTAATTTGCCCGTTTCCCTACCTATTGGATACGCTGTGGATCCTAGTTAACCAACAGCCTACTTCCTCCTACCCCCACTAGAATTGCCTTATGTCTGTCCCATGCATTCTGGAACTCCACCCATTGTTTTTAACCCAACAACCTCCTCAGGAAGGTTGTTCCATGTGTCCACCACCTTCTCCTTGAACAAATACTTCCTCACATTGCCCCTGAGCTGTCCCACCAAAGAGGTGTGCCCAACATGGAATGTCTCATTCTTCTCTCTCCGAGAAGAAGGCCCAGACTGCCTAGGAAGTTAAGAGTAATAGAGACTAACCTAGTCAAACAAGTTAAACTGAAGCTGCAAGGTTTGCACGTATGCCAATGTTTTTTTTGGGGGGGAGCTGCAGAGTAACATGCAGTGTTTATGGGATAATTACTACTGTAGAAGCCCCAGCTACAAAAAAGTGATACGTTCCATTTCTGGGTCCCCTGACAAAGTTCTGCTACACTGGGCCCCCGTCAATCTGAGAGAACATTCTTAAATCACAGTCTGAATAGGCACTACCAAATGGAGCCAGGAAATAAAACACAAATGTCAGGAAGAAGCAGATGGGGGAAAATGCTGATGACTCAGACTGCAGATAAGCAGTCCAAAGTCCGCACAAGCCATTATCCAGATGAATCAAATAAAACTGTCCACAGGAATAAGAGCTACAAATTCAGTTGCAACTGGAAAATAATACAGGAATGGAGTGAGCACTCGAGGTTATTGAGTGCTGCAGTAGAGGACTGGGTCAGGAGGTACAGACAGACCACTGAAAAAAGTACAAAGGGAAAATAGTGTTGTTTTATTCAGAACAAAATAATAACAATATCTACCTACTGTTGGATGGCTTCAGAATGGTCAGTAGATTTGAAAACAGATTTGGCAGCTGTTTTACATCAATTATAAACAAAATGTTTAGCAAAGTATCTTGCCCTCCACATTTGCTCTAAAATTTTGCTTGTATCAAAATTGTAAAGCCCTGGCTAAGCAAGAAGAAGTAATACTTTTGAATATAAACTGCTTTTCTCTCCCTCAGAAAACACAAATGCAGGGGAACTAAAATGTGTAATGGGGAAGGGGGCAACTAATGCCTTCTGCCGGGTCTCTGTCGATCGGAACACGTTCCATGTGTTCACTGGTGTGGAGTTCCTGGTCACAACTATATCCCAACTGATCCTGACCAAGCTGTTAGAGAAAAGCTCTGGTTATATCCCCTGCCTCCACGGTGATTTTACTTGTTCATTATTCCCAGGTTCCATGGTGAGTACTTGGATCTTTGGTATGCCCTTATCTCCTTCTCACTGAAAAGACCCAGGGAGATTTACATGCCATTTTGTAACATACTGGCTCCTCAGTTGGTCCAGGTTATCAATGAAGCACTGGGTACTGACTCCCTCTCTTCTACCTTTAAGCAAACTCCGATAACTCTCATTCCGGCTAGAGTTCAAGATGGCCGCATGCTGTGCATGCTGAGGGTACTGCACAAGCAGGAGCAGTGAGACGCTTGTAATATTTTATGAAAAGGTATGCCATCGTTGCCATAGCATTTTAGGCTCATCTGCTCTTTCCAGACCTGCTTTGTTTGCCCCGGTCTCCTGGCATATCTTCTCTCATTTTTCTCGTTTTAGATGGTGTATTCGGAGTACTAGCGATGGAGTAGCTGACACCCAAGGACAATGCCTTTTGGCGAATTTGAGAGCCCTGTGGAGGGTTTGAGAGAAGAGGGCACCTATTCAGGAACCTTTTTTTTGCAATGAGAGTTAAAAAATAAATAACATGTGAAATACACATTTAACATGGAAAGTGTACGCTCAGACATTGGTAGACTTAGATACATTTTTTTCTCCAGCTAAAAGATACTAACCTAGTCCGAATGAATTTGAATGACTCTGACTGTCTACAACAGAGCAAACAAACAGAACAAAACATAAAAAAAATTGCTCTGTTTATTTTATATATTCTACATATATCTTACATATACCTTATTAGGAAATTATTTTTTAACTTCTCAAAACTCTGTCACTAAGGGTTCTGTATTATTCGTGTGCTTTTACTTTTTGTTGCACTGCTGCTGCATTTTCTGCGCTCTCTGCATTTGGGAATTTAAATTGTTTTGACACAGCAGAGCTACATATTAGGCTCTCTGCGGTGAATTAGTGGGGCTAATCCAGTGGAGTGAGTGGGACTTGTGTCTGGGTCTCTTAGTTGACTCTAATTGCTGAGTTTTTTTTTTTTTTCGAGTTCTGGTCTCATTGGGTCACTCCCGTAAGGTTTTGTTAAGAAACTTGTGAATACTCATGCAATTTTTGATTAGAAGCCACAATGTGCAGACTGTATCATGTTTGATTAAGTGGTTGAGTAAAGCACGGATTTCAGGATTGGCTTCAGCTGATACTCATTAGGGAGTCCGGGGTATTTTATATTCCTTGTCTCTTTAATTAACTGCAGATTGCTAGCACTTTGTTTTAATAGGCCTTGGTAATTAGGCACATGGATTTTTACCGACTCATTGGGAGCGATGGTAAGCCTATGATTGACAGCTTGTGTCACAGCTGCTCTCATTAAGTTTAAAAAAAAAAGTCTGAAGTCGCTGAGCAGTTAAACCATCATTTCTTTGAGAAGGCTAAGCCTGTAAAGCCTGTATGCTGCTGTCTGCGTAAAGCCCGTTGTTTTCTTCCTGACTTTTAGTATATTCCTGGGACTGCGATATTGTGATATTTGCTGCTTTGCGACCATCTATTTATTAGTTAAAACATTGTTTCAGCTAGTATCTGTTATAGATCACTTACAGCCAATCATTTATGAAATTTATTTTTGCTGGCTGGGTCTGCTTTTGTCCGCGGAGTGCGAGGCGATTGAGGGGTTCAAGGAGCCGGAGACGCCCGTGGTGCCTGTAAAGCAGCAGCGAGTGAACTGCTTTTGACTTTTGGAGCGATCCACACAAATTTTAGAATGAAAGAAACCACCTTGTAAGTGATATCTTTTACTCTCTTAGAAAAGTATAACGTTTTCTAACAGGTCTTTTGGGTTCTGCAAGCCTAGTTTACCCTTGTCTATCCCTGGTTTATCCCTGAATGCCTGATGTAATTTAGTAACTTTGAGCAATATCAGGTAACATTTACTTTAATGCCATAATATTTTAGGCATTGGATATTTTGGTATTTTGTATTTTTTTTATGTTTGAATGTGTAATTAGCAAATTGTTTTTATTTACATTAGATTTAGAATGCGTGCTTAGTTTTAACTGTTATAACTTTTTTTTTAGTGTCTTATCTTATTTTACTTTTTATTTTTTGATTGGTAGAATTGTTCCTGGGGACAAGGTTGGGGACCAGAGGTCGATTGTGTCTACACAATATTTCACTCTGTTTGGACTGAATTTGCATCCACTGCCAAGATCTAGAAAGAAAATCTGGATCACTTTGAACCTCTTCTTATTTGACCTGGAGTGTGTGCATCGGTGCTTGAGAAAGCATTTAGAAAAAGTGGACTTGAAAGAGATTGCGCTCTCTGGTATGGAGACTGTCGGTAATTCCCTTTCTTTATTTTAGTGTCAATTTCTCATTGGATGGACTTTTATTTGATGTCAATATCTTTCGAATCACACATTGAACTACTCATTTAATATTACAGGAGATTATGAATTGTGAAAGTGAAGCGTGAAGTCTATATTCTGCTTTATTAAACAATCTTTGGCTTGCAATTGCATAACTCTTGTTAGCTGTTAATTGCAATTATCTATTTAAAACTGTGACTGAATTTTTTGTGAAATAATCAACCAATTAATTTTAACTATCCTTGAATAGTATAAAGGTACATAAATTATGAGGAAAAGGAGTTATAAGGTTCGTTTGGAGAACAATTCTAATAAAATGAATGATTATAAAATGAGAAAGAAACCCAAGACTAAAAACAGCAGCAAAATGGTTACTCCTGCTGATAAGAAAGTGGCCTTGACTAGGCATCTAGATCTGGAATTTAAAGTATTGCCTAATGAGGACAATGAAGGTTTGAAATGGAATATGGATTCACATCAAGACAGCCTTCCATTAAAGAATTATGGAGTAAATCATATCAGACTGAATTAATGAGATTGGATAATCCCCCCCCCACCCCAGAGTTAAACCCTGAAGGAAGGGAAGATACTTTAGTATCCCCTCAAATAGATTCATGGGAAGGTGTAAATCATGAAGCGATAAAAACAATAGAAAAAGTTAGGGAAACTATTCAAGTGAATCAGTGAATTGAACAAAAAATGCATGAATACTTTATACTTAAACAAGGGCTTAACGATTCTGATAAAATGATTAAAAACAAGCAAATGAGTAATTTGATTAAAAATTTAGATTATGAATTAGACCAGAATGAGGAAATCTGGCCTAGTGATAATGAAACTTTACTTATGACTCCAGAATATGATAACAGCTTAACGAAGGGATCAATTACTAGGGAATGTGCTAGAGCCCTGAGTAATCCTGACACTGCTAATGCATTGATTTTTGAACAACTGACAGCAGTTAAACAAGATTTATCTTTTATAAAAGGCATCTGCATTCTAAATAAAAAAAGATTAGATGGTATTTTTTATACATTATAGCAGAGGGATAGGTCCAAATTAGAGCCAGAACAGGATGTTGCAGGCAAAGACCTGGGGATACTCCCCTCAGCTCTTGAACTAAGCAACCTTATCAATGAGAAGGAAGAAATGGTAGATAACAGGACTGACATTTCACCTACCACTTCACTAGCTATGGGGGTTTTGGGGGAAACTGAATCAAAATTGGAGTTAGTGATGTTGCCTAGTAATTATGAAGAGCCGGACTCTATTTTGCAAGAACTTAAGGCAGGGAATCCTGAGCTTTGGGAAAATGGTAGGTTACAAAAGCTGAGGGAAAAAGATGTGATTTTCAATAATAAAATAAATAAGATAAAAATAAATACAAAAAGCAGTAAAGAAAATATCAGGAAAGAGAAAGGGAAAAAACAGGGGTAAGTAAAATAGGATTTATAATAAGTCCCATGGTATGTTAAATACAACATTGGAAGACAAAGTAAAACAAATAAATACTATGGGGCTGAGAAGTGAGGAGACGGAGATGAAGATGACTGGTGAAATACCTATCAAGACTTATGGAAATAGGAATGTAATTAAATCTACAAATGAGAAGTGTAACAAAAAGACTATTAAAAATATAAAATAAATGACAAGGATAATAATAAAAGGGATGATACAGAAAGTACAGAAAGTGTTATAAAAGAAAACACAGAAATGAAGGATCCTGCTGGAATACAGCATAAAGCAAGTGATGAAATCAATGTGTCTGAAAATGCATTGAAATATTTCTTGGCAAGAACTTTAGAGACAGATTTTGTCCTTCCAATTTTTAAAGTACAAATTATGCCAGAGAAGACAGAGATAAAATTAAATATCCATTTGAAATTCTATTAAAGTCAATATGTAATGGGGAAGGAGGAACGGACAAACCCATCAATAACAAGAGTGTCATAAGACCTTTACCAGGTGAAGAACTGGTCCTAACACTATCTGACCAATATTATGTTTTAAAATATTAGAAAATCAAAGAGATAAAATGAGTGAGCTTGGTTTTGAATTAGAAAGTATAACTGGAATTAAGTCCACTTTCCCGGAATATTTCAAATCAAGACAACTGTTAAAAAATAAGGATGATGACTACATTATTTCAATTTTTGGACTAGGAAATTTTGTAAATGAATCAAAAAACAACATTAGATTCAAAGTAACTGAGTTACTACAAAACTTATTGAGAGACAAAGAACTGAACAAAAGGATTATAAAGGCTAAAAGATGGGAAAACGAAGGACATCTTACAATTTGGGTGAAAGATTTAGCTGATTATAATTATATTTTGACTTAAACAGAAAGATTAGATTTTGCAGAAATATATTTAAAGGGGGAAAGAGAAACGAAAATCAAGGAATGGAGAGAGAAACCAGAAGAACAGTGGCTTAATTTAATAAAGACAAGTAATATATATCAAATACTACAAAATTATGATGGAAATTAACAATCGTCAGAGGCAAATAGACATAAGACTTTAACATTGAGTTAGGCTGCTTTCCTGGAATGTGACAGGAATTGGTGAAAAATGGCTGACCCTACATTCATCACATATATTACACAATTTAACTTCATTTGTATACAAGAAACATGGAAAAATGAGGAGATCAATATTAATGGATATAGGTCATTTTTTTAAAAAGCCAAGAGTTTTAAAAAATTCGGGCAGATTGTCAGGAGGCTTAATAATTTTGGGCAGAATATATGGAATATGAAGAGTTTGAAAGTGATGTGGATCACATCCTTATAGTTTGCATTTCAATGAGGAAAAGAAAAATTGTGATTATAAATGTTTATTTCCTTCCTATAGGTTCTGTGTATGAAGATAATGAAGTTGGAAGATTAAGTCTTGTATTGCAGAAATGTTTTAATAGAGAGCCCGTAGCAGAAGTAATCCTCATGGGGGATTTAAATGCCAGGCTTGGGCACTGCCTGGTTCCTACCTCAGAAATAATGGAGACATGTGCAACCCAGGGTATGGGTAATCTAATTCATAAAAGAAAAACTAAAGACTTAAAACAATGTATTAGAAGAAAGGAAATTGTGAAGTTAATGGAGGATAATAATTTTCTATTGTTGAATGGCAGAACATCTGGAGATCATGAGGGTAATTACACATACCTAGGCCCAAGAGGTGTTTCTGTTATAGATCATTGCTGGGTATCATTAAATGCCATTAGTTCAATCCTAGATATGAGAATAGGGTCTCGTGCTGATAGTGAACACTTTCCATTAGAGATCTCAATTAACTTGAGGATTGAGAGTGTTTAAAATGATGACAATAAAATATTGATTAGAACAAAAAAGTATACAATGGGATCTCTTGGGAAAGTAAAAAGCTTAGAGAAACCATGCAATATTATGGGATCAATGATAAGTTATTTGAATTATATCAAAATGACACAGCAGAAGATCTTATTATGGCTTATGAAGCCTTAGTTAAAACTATACCCCCACGACTTCAAAAAATTATATCCTACAAGGATAAAAATGGGAACAAATGGTTTGATGCTGAGTGAAGGAAACAAAAAAGAGAAATTAATAAACTAACTAAATACACTTCGAGATTTAACACAAGGACTAATAAACATAAGTTCAATAAAGCTAGAAAGCAATATAAAAAGCTTCCAGAAAATAAAAAAAGACAATATAGGGACATTTTATGGGACAAATTTGAACAAGCTGCTTGGGCAAAAGATAATAGAACATTTTGGCATATAGTACTTAGGGGATGAGATAATATACCTGATACCTTGGAAAATTTTATAGAACCAACTACCTGGGTAAATTACTACAGGAAATTGTTTTATGATCCCAAAGTAGAAGAAATTATATTGGAACCAATTAAATGGATCCCCCTTTAAGATCCTCATCAAGTCGTCTAAAGTTTTGAATACCATTATATTAACTAAAAGGCATAAGGCTCCTGGCCCAGATGGCATTCCTGTTGATACTATTTTGAATTATATGGATTCATGGACTCCTGCTATCGTGGCATTATTCAATAAAATAATAAAAATTGGTCAAATTCCTAATACTTGGAGGAAAATCATCATTGTACCAATATTTAAGAAGGGAGAAAGAGGAAAGGTTAGTAACTATAGACCAATAAGCCTCTTCCACACAAAAATTATTTACGAGGATATTGCATGAGAGGTTAAAAAAGGGGGGTTACTAGTGGGGTACCGCAGGGTTCAGTATTAGGACCGGTCCTCTTCAATGTCTTTATAAGCGACATTGCAGAGGGACTGGAAGGAAAAGTATGTCTCTTTGCAGATGACACAAAGATCTGCAACGCAGTTGATGCACAAGGTGGGGTGGAAAGGATGAAAAGGGACTTGGCAAGGTTAGAGGAATGGTCAAATGTATGGCAGCTTAGATTCAATGCTAAGAAGTGCAAGGTAATGCACCTGGGAAACAAAACCGAGGGAAGAGTACACAATGGGGGTGAGATACTAACAACAACAAAATGGAAAGGGACCTGGGGTAGTCATATCAGATGACCTAAAGGTGGGCAAGCAATGTGAGAGGGCAGCAATGAGGGCTGGGGGATACTGGGATGCAAGAGAGGCATCATCAGTAGAAAACAGGAAGTTATTATCCTCTGTACAGACAGCTGGTCAGACCCCATCTGGAGTACTCGTGCAGTTCTGGAGACCCAGTCTCTGCAAAGACATAGACAGGATGGAAGCTGTCCAGAGGAGGGCAATAAAATGGTGCAGGGTCTGCACCGGAAGACATATGAAGAGAGACTTAAGGAGCTTAATATGTATAGCCTCGAGGAAAGGAGGGAGAGGGGGACATGATAGAAACTTTCAAGTACTTCAAGGAATCAACAAAGTCCAAGAGGGTAGCATCTTTCAAAAAGAGTTATGCAAGAACAAGGGGCACAATTTGAAGATGGGGGTGGCTCAGAGGTAATTTAAGGAAGTATTTTTCACAGAGGGTTGTGGATGCATGGAACGGCCTTCCGGAGGAGGTTGTGGAGTCAAAAACAGTGGTGGAATTCAAGCATGCATGGGACAGTCATAAGGCAATTCTAGGGGGTTGGGGTAGGAAGAAGTAGGCTGCTGGTTAACTAGGATCTGCAGCTTATCCAGTAGGCAGGGAAATGGGCAGACTGGGTGGGCCAAGCGGTCCTTATCTGCCGTCAAATTCTATGTTTCTAATGGATTGGATTAACAAAAAGAATATTATTAGTCAATTATAGGCCGGCTTTTTACCTAAACATTCTACAATAGACCAATGCTTTATTTTTACTCACTTAATACATAAGTACATTAACATTAAAAAGCAAAACTTTTTTTGTGTTTTCATTGATTTAAAATCTGCTTTTGAGAAGATTAATAGGGAACAATTATGAAGAGTGTTAACACATTACAATATCGACATGGAATTACTTAATATCATTAAGATCTTATATAGTGAAAACCAAGCCATGATTAGATATAATAAACAGGGAGATAATACAGTCTGGTTTCGATCTAATGTAGGGCTTAGACAGGGTTGTGTGTTATCACCATTACTATTGAATATATTTTTTTAATGGAGTTATGGAGAAGATGGGAGACCCTGGATTGCACATGCCTATGGTGGGTTCTAGGAGGAGCCCTTACCTGGCATATGCAGATGATATTGTCCTTATGGCAACAAGTTATCTGGGTATAAGGAGAAGTCTCCAAAAGTTTTGTGAAGTAGCAGAAAGTGCAGATTTAGTTATCAATCTTTAGAAAACAAAATAAATGATATTTAATAGAACTATGGTACGGGATAGGAAATTGTGTAAATTAATGTGTAATAACCATATGTTGGAATTTGTCAGTTCTTTTACATATTTAGGTATTGCATTTTCATATAATCTGAACTGGCATAAAAATATAACAGAAGATAAATAGATTGGTACCCCTAATGGAAAGATTTGCACATAAATATGGGGGTTACTCTGTGAAGGGCTCTCTTCAGACTTTCAATGCTAAAATAAAAAGTCAGATTTTATATGGATGTGAAATTTGGGGCTTTGAGAATGTAGATAAACTTGAAGCTATAGTGAACTCTTTCTATAGGAAATTACTTGGGATTCCTCAATGTGCAGCTTCCTCACTGATAAGATTGGAGTTAGGTCAATTACTTGTAAAATGTACTAAAGAGCAAAGATTGGTTTCATATTGGTTCAAGATATATAATATTTCTGACAACAGGCTTCCTAGAATGTGTTTAGAGGAAGCATTAAAAATTTGGAACTATGGGTTTCAAATATTCCAGTAAACGTATACTGGAAGAGTTAATAAGACCCTTTGGATTATTACAATTATTAACATATGCCCAAAACATTGAAATAAAGGAGCTTAAGAAGGACAGCAAAACAAGAATACACTATATCTATATTCAAAGGGAAAGACGTCTTGTAAACAACCTCAAGTTTTGCCATTGGCTAGTTCAGAATGTTAATAATGTTTATTGGGGAGTTCAATTTTATCTTTATAATCTTAAAAAACCTTACTTGAGGAAAGTATTCACTAGAGCTCGTTTTGGATTTCTAGATAGTCAAGTTTTAAGAAGATTGTATAACAAGTCGGAAAATGATCAGTGCATCTGTAAAATGGGTAAAGATACTACTTTCCATTTATTACTTCTCTGTCCACTATATAATAATGAAAGAAGGAATTTATTGGGAGATACACTCGCTTTGTTCGATATGGAACCCAAATATCAACTCAATTTTCTACTCAAATCTAAAAATTGTAAACTAATTGAAAGGGTAGCTAAATTTTGTAGAATAGTAGAAAGAAAAAAATTGCACATAAGAAAAGACGAGTTATGAACAAAGGTTATATGACTGGGGAAAACTGGACATTTTAATTGTAGATTAATTAATAGAATCTGAAGAATGTCAGCTTTATACCCGAATACTGTAGTATTTTTAACTGCTTTTTTATGAATGTTAAGCTGAGTGTGTATTTTCTATGTTTAATATGATCTTGTAAAGACAACATGGTGCTGGTCAACAATAAACTTAAAAGTTGAACTCTCATTCCTGGTGCACGGTAGCAGCCCTATAGTTAGGGTTGCTGGTGACTTCTATGTTAAACTCTTACTGCTTGCAGGAAAATAGTTTTATGGATTTGCATGACATTTTCAGAATTTGTTGTGTGTGGCAAGGCAGAATCTATCATTCCTGAAAGCTTCTAGTAGATCTGTTCGGTATTTTTAAGAGTTACTAAACAGTAAAAAAAAAAACATGTTTTTGTATATGATTTCAATATGTTTTATTTGTTAAATTTTTGCTCTTGTCTAGAGGATAAACTATAAATTGTTGAATAGTGAAATTCTGTGGTGTTGTGTAGGTTGGGGGTTGTTGCTTGAGAGTTGTGCATATTTTAAAATATTTGAGTTTAAGATATCATATTTCTGGTTTTGCCGGTCAAGAAAGAAAATAGGGTGCAGAGTTAATGTACCACATGTTTATGAATGGTATAACACACTGCATGCGTAGAACAGTTTCTATGTTTGTTAAAGGTATAATTGTACTGATTTTTCTCTCATGTAGGGGAAAAATGGATGACTGTTGAGAAATTAAATTGTGTGTGGAAGTATATGTTGATGGGGAAGGATTCCCTGAAAAGGTTGGTGTTTGAAAGTTTTGTTTGTTGTAAGATATTAAAGTTTCAAGAGATTGTATTTTGGCTATTGCTGGGATTAGGATTTGGAGTTACCATGTATGCACAGAAGAGATATTTCTTTATTAGGCTGCATAGTGAATGATAAACATTCTGTTCTACAACTTCAAAAGGAAATAAACCAAGTAGGGGACTGGGTATTACAAAATCATTTAACTCTTAATTGAGAGAAGTGCAAGATAATGCACATGGGTCATAAGAACAAAAAAGCCATGTATTACCTATATTTATTTAGTTTATGTTGAGTGCATGAGACAAATTCTGCCTATTTTCAGGCATGACGAGGGGGATATAGATGAATGCCAACTGACCCTGAACCAGATTAAGCGGTCGGTTGTATTTTTAGCGAATGGGGGGAAATTTGGCAAGGACACCAGGGAAACTTCCCCTACTCTTTTCGAGAAGTGCCATGGGATCTTTAACGTCCACCTGAACTACCACCAGAACAGGCAGCTGGGACCTCGGTTTAACATCTCATCTGAAAGACGGCACCTCAGGAGTGCAGCACCCCCCTCATGCTGCACTACAGTGTCAGTATTGGGATTTAACCGAAGTGCCTGATGTGGGGATAGAATCCACAGCCTTCTGATCTCCCAGCCTCAGAGGCAAATGTGCTACCTGCTGAGCCACTGACACTGACATGGACAACAGATTCCAGTTTCATGCATGGAAAGGGACTTAGGGGTGCTAATTACAAACAATCTTTCGTTATCAGAACAATGCAGAGCGGCAGCCAATAAAGCACAAAAACAATGGGATGTATCCATAGAAATATTAACAGCAGAGATAGCAGTGTTGAGGTCCCCTTGTACGACCACACTTGGAATATTGTGAGCAAGTATGGGCACCGCATAATAAGAAGGACATAAGATTACTGGAAGGGGTTCAAAGAAAGGTGACTAAAAAAATATAACATCTGAGGGATATTGACTATGCTGATAGAATGAGGAAAATTGAACTATACAGTATGGAATATACGCAATTAAGGGGAGACTTATACCTACTATATAAAGCTCTGATAGATAAATACCTATAGAAAATAACAGGGTTAACAAGTAACACATAAAAATAGTAGATTTCATCAACATCAGCTTAAAGGTGAATTCTATAAAACAAATTAAAGAGGATATTGACTAAATCAAAGAGTAATCAGTTCACGGAACAGACTACCTAGCGAAGTGGTGAACAGTACCACATTATGCAACTTTACGAAGGCTCTGGATGATTTTATGGACAATAAAAAATACGCCTTTTTAAGGTAGAAACTGGTCGAGTCCATATGGCCCTATGGCTTTAGACTTGTACATTTCTGTGATTCTGCTAGTGTATAAGTTGCATAGGTAAATAGGTACTAATTTTGCTCTCATGTAGGGGAAAAAAGGGATGACCTCTACGTGGTGAAATGTTGTGTGGTGGTGTGCTTTGAGGAGGAAGGATTTCTTAGGGGGACGGGAGGGCTCAGAGTTTTTTTTTTCTAATATTAGTTTGTTTGAAAAGTATATTTTTTTACATTTACAATTGGTGTTGAATTTTTGCTGTGGTGTGGAAAGAAAAGTATAAATAGGTGAATGGTGAAATTCTGTGTCATTGTGTAGGTTGGTGTGGCAGGATTTCCAAGGAGGGGTTTGATGCTTGAGAGTTCTGTTTGCTGTAAAATATTGTATGTTGGGCAATGTCTTACCTTACTGTACCGTATGTTATCATTTCCCACTACTTAAGAAAAATTCACTGCCAAAGCAGATATCCTCTGAGCACCCATTTTGGGTGGGAGTTACTAGACATCACTTACAAGGTTGTGGGAAGGGGTGGTCCTGATGACACCTCAAAAAGTTGTGGCCATTCAGACTTACCTTTACTGCTTTGACAGTGAGTATTTCTGAAGTAATGGAAAATAAGAAGATAAGATAAGGCAATGCCCAACATATGACATCTTACAACAAACACTCAAGGAAATCCTCCAGACCAACCTACATAACCACAAAATTTCCCCATTCAGCCATTTATACTTTTTTCTCTATACCACAGCAAAAATTCCAAACCTATCTTAAATGTCAAACCAAGACACTTTTCAAACAAACTGATACTACCAAAAAATAAAATACTCGCATCCCTCACATTCCCCAAGAAATCCCCCCCATAGCACACCACCACACAAAATTTCACCATTTAGAATTCATCCCTTTTTCCCTACACAAGAGCAAATTTGGTACCTATACAATATTCATACACCAACAGAAGAACTCTTCTGCACATACATGATGTTAACTCCAAGCTCCATTTCCAGCAATAGCCAAAATACAATCTCTTCAAACCCATATATCTTACGACGAATTCAGCTCTCGAACGCCAACCCCCACCACAGGAAATCCAAGATAAGATAAGGTAGGGTAAGATAAAATAAGATACCATAAGATAAAATAAGATAGTACATCATCCCAGTTATGGCGGGAATTTGCTTGGGAATGTAGAAATAGGTACTTTCGCTAACCTGCAATCTTGGTTAAATACCTCCCGGATAGCTACGGTTACTGCTGGAGAGATTATAAATGTAAGCTATCGGATCTACGGCATATTTTTTGGAATTGCCCCTTATTAATGCCATTTTGGTGCTCCCTTCAACTAGCTTTGATGGACTGTTTGGGAGAGCAAGTAGAACGTACTGCGGAGCTGATCCTTTACTTCATCTATCCGGACCACTCCCCCCCTGGCATAAGACCCTCCTGCCTATATATTTGGTTGCAGCCAAAAAGGCCTTTACTCACAAATGGATGACTAAGATTATTCCTTCAGTATTAGACTGGAGGCAAATAGTCTTGGGAATAAACCAAGTGGAATGTATTACAGCAGCTATCCATGTGTGACTGGGCTATGTGGGTACGGTAAATGAGTGAGACAAGACTTCCAATACATGGTTAACACACCTTTGGTAGGTGTGATTTTTAGTGTCCATACAGAATAATTTTTTGTAAAAAGATACATTTTCATACAAAAAGAATAAATATAAACCATAAATGGCATAAGTCTAAACTTCAGACTAGATAAAAAAAATAAAAGAAGAAAACAAAAAGAAAACAGCTCTTCTTGAGCTCTGAGAACTACCCTTCCCTGGTAGTTCATCCACAGAGTAGATAACCTTTCAATAACAGTTTCTACACTGGTCTGTGCTCAGAGATGACCTCTCCTTACTCACTTTCAGGCTTATCTGCCACTTCTTGGCAACAGGGAAGCTTTTATACTATTCCGTGCTGCATTATCAGATCAGCTGATCTGCCCCTTTTCTAAATAACAATCATTCCTTCTCTAATACAGACATTTGGGAGGATCAGCATGGCTGCATAGATAAATTAAAATTATAAGATAAGAACTAAACACATCTTTACTTCCCTAAAATACTATAGCACAACATATATAGTACTATAGGTTAATTGTCTGTCAGCCTTGAAACTCCGCCCCTATTTCACCTTGAGTGACAGCTGTCCTAGACTACATAACAGCCTCCACATGGGGCTGCTGGCTCCTAAAGGCTCATTTTACAGGATAGCTGTGCTCAGCTAAGAGCAAGTCTACACACAGCTATTTAAACCAGAAATTAAACAATCCCAGATGTTTTATATTTTTAGTTTTGCTGCTTCATGCTAAAGGGAATCCCTGTTTAATATAAGGGCAATTTCCTCCCTTCTGCTTATTCTCATTTTTGGGCTATGAAGTGAAAACTGTCACTTTCTTTTCATACAGCTGCGCTATGCTGTACTTTCAGGGGCCAAGCAGATGGCTACGAGCTGATTAACTATACATCTTGTAGCGGGGACTGCTTCTATTGATTTCCATGCTTAAACTTTTTTATTTGGCGATGTAAAACACTGGGCACTTTAATTTTGGAAACTCAACATTATTTAAAATAAAAACCGTGTGTCCTGGGAGGCGCTAGTCCGTGAAAGAAAACACTTTCACTTTCTTAACAGACATCGCGCCATGAGGTTCTCCCAGCTGCTTTACTTTCCCTTCATTTTAAGGAGCGCATACGTTTAACAACTCTAGCAGCCTCCCATTAAACAAACGGCTGCTCAGTTTATTTCTTCTTCAGAAGCTGCAAGCAGATTCTTTACAGGGGCCAATAAACAATTATTTGGCTGCCTAGAAAAACAAACGGCTGGTCGTTTTATTATTACCCCACAGGGTTTTCCAAAGGCAGTCGTTTTTTACCACACAACGGTGCAGCATAATTTTATTTTCTTAATGCAACACAAAGATTAATTTTTATTTCTGTTATGTTGGGCAATGGCATGGGAGGAAAAAAATATATAAAGAGGGGTAGGCAAGAGAGCAAAGAGATACCATTATGGGTGGCCTTCCAATAATGGTAGAATAGATATAATTAGATTTATAGAAAAGAAGAATTTGCTACTGTAGTAGACTGTAGGGGAAAGAATAATATGCCATAGCCTCCTACATAGGGGGGAAGAATCAATCTATCACACACCCCCATGGTCAAGCGGAAACTAGTGGATACCTTACTGGTTTCCAAGACAACCTACCCAATTATGTCTGGGTAGGATGGAACTACCGTCCACCCTTGCTTGGTAGCTCCATCCCAGGGTCCCTTAACAAAACGTCAATGCTCAGGCAATACTTTACAATAAGTATACCTGATATACTTAAATACTACCCTGGGGTGTCTAAAACATTTTTACAAATATCAGTTCACTCATTAATAAGAGATATCCTTCATGAACACAAATTTTCATTTACCTGGGTAATAGGGGCCCCATACCTTGAAAAAAATCAGCATTAAAGTGTTGGGCACCAGCACGATGCTGAACAGTGAATCTATAGGGTTGTAGTGCCAAATACCATCTCATAATCCAATTATGATTCTTCATTTGATTAATAAAACAAAGTGGATTATGATCAGTAATAATGGTAAATGGCACACCCCATAGATAAAACCGTAATGCCTCAAAGGCCCACTTGGCCGCTAGGCATTCCTGTTTCACGGTTGAGTATTTTCGCTCATGAAGTGTCCATGATATATACAACACTTGGATGTTCTTCACCCTCAATGGTTTGACTTGGCATCCATATGGACCTCAAATGAATGATTGAAATCAGGACTATGGAGAACTGGGAAAGAACATAATGCAGCTTTAATATTCACAAAAGCATTCTCACATTCCTGGGTCCATTTAACTTTATTACCAAATTTCTTTTTGGCTAGGTCCGTTAGAGGTATTGCTATTGCTGCAAAACTAGGGATGAATCGGTGGTAGTAGCCCGCCAATCCTAAAAAAGAATGTATATGTTTTTTTGTCTCAGGTCGAGGACAATTGGCTACCACTTCAATTTTATTAATCTCTGGTTGGATGTTACCATTTCCTAACACAAAACCAAGGTATCTGGTTTCTAACATGGCCAGTGCACTTTTTTCAGTGTTGACTGCAACTCTGGCTTTGGAAATGGAGGTAATAGCTCTTAGGTGTGCCGAATGTGTGTAAAATCTGTACTAAAAATGATGACATCGTCCAAGTAGGCTGCACAAAAATTATAGTGAGGTGCCAGCACTTGGTTCATGAACCTTTGGAATGTTGCCGGAGCTCCGTGCAGTCCAAAAGGCATGGTCCTGAATTGAAACAAACCCATAGGCGTACTAAAGGCTGTTTTTTCTCATTATGTAACTTCAAGGAGTACCTGCCAGTACCCTTTAGTCAGGTCTATAATGGAAATATACCATGCTTTACCCACCTTGTCTATTATATCATCTACCCTAGGCAGGGGTAGGCATCAAACTGAGACACTGCATTCAAACCTCGAAAAATCAAGACACAGGCATAAACCACCCTCTTTCTTGGACACCACAACTATAGGGGACCCCCAAGCACTATTAGATGGTTCAATTATATTAATTTTTAACAACTTTTGCACCTCGAGTTGTACCTCTTGTCTCACCCTTTCGGGTAGCCTATATGGCTTTTTTCTAATGGGAGGGGACGTGGTCCGTATCTCATGCTCCACTCCCTTAGCAAGGCCTGGCACACTAGTAAAAGTACTAGGATATTCCAACAACATATCCCGTAACTCTTGTCTTTGCTTAGGGTTTAGGGTAGGATTTACTTTTACCTCCCATATCCCTTTTGGAGTCTCCAGCCTCCCATAAGCCATTTCCAACTCTGTCTTGGGGGTTTCAGGTAATACCAACATGTTCACCCCCTTGGTACTTTTCTCATGCCATTTTTTCAATAAAGTGGCATGGTAGATTTTTGTCTTTTGTTTCTTGTCAAGGGTCTCTGTTTCAAAAGTAACAGGTACAATCTGTCTTACTACTTATAATGCCCCTGCCAGTTCATTAGTAGTTCATTAGCAGTAGTGGGAAGTAGTAATAATACTCTCTCTCTAACCTTGAATGTTTTATCTGCGTTCACTGGTCACGTATTCATTTCTGTGTGGACTGGGCTTGAATACTCATCTCATGAGCCTTGGCAGAGTATGTAACTAACCTCTGTCTAAGCTGTTTCAAATAAGTAGCGATTCCAGGGTGCTTCATATCCTTGCCCTCCTCCCAGCATTCTTTGATCACTTCTAACAGTCCTCTGGGGTTCCTGCCAAAAAGAAGTTCAAATGGGGAGTGACCGGTAGATGCCTGGGGAACTTCTCTATAAGCAAACAGGGCAAAAGGTAAGTACTTATCCCAGTCCTTACCCTCCTCATGAACAAATTTCTTAGGCATCCATTTCAATGTCTGGTTGAAACGCTCAGTTAGACCATCTGTCTGGGGATGATTGGGGGACGTGCGAACAGCTACAATACAGCTCTCTCAACAACTCAGCATTAAAATTAGAACCCTGATCTGTTAGTATCTCTTTAGGTATACCAACCCTACTAAATAGCTTTACTAATTCCTCAGCTATTTTAGGTGTTGTAATTGATCTCATGGGTATGGCCTCTGGGTATTTTGTCACATAATCACATATGACAAGTATGTACTGATTCCCCTTTGAGCTTTAGTTTAAAGGACCCACCACATCCATCCCAATACATTCAAATGGTGTTGTCACCAGAGGTAAGGGTAACAGAGGAACTTCACCTCTCTTCCCTTCTGGGGCTACAAGTTCACAAGCCTCGCATTCTCTGAAATATTTGGTTACATCATCACATATCCTTGGCCAAAAGAAATGCTGTGTCAATCTGTCTAGTGTCCTATCTCTCCCTGCATGTCCTGCCTATGGTAGATCATGACTAAAGTAAAATAAATGCCTTCTGAAACAAGAGGGTACTAACAGTTGTTCTACCTCTTCTTTGGTTATGGGGTTCTCACAGATCCTGTACAACAATTAATTTTTTATTACAACTTTGGGGGCACCTGGGGTCTGTATTTTCCCTACCTGCTGAAAAAAAAGAGTTCAAACTATCATCAGCTTTTTGTTCATCAACAATATTTGTTTTTTTACAAAAACAGTTTATACAGTTTCTGGTGTTAAACCATTCTGGTTTACTTGCCATTGTCTTTGTATTTTCCTCCTCATATTGTGGGACAATTTAGTTCTCCCTGGTTTGTCAACCACCTCTTCTTGAAAAGGAAAAATTTCCCCCAGCTGTTGCTCTCTTCACCTGGGCCCTGGTGATTACAGCTGTCATAGTTCCTTTATCATGCATTAAATTAGCAAAGTCTGGAAAATCATGCCCAATGACCATGGGCACAGGTAAATCTGGTACAAATCCTGTTGTTAAAGTGGTCAGTTTTCCTTTCACTATCATGTTCTCTGGCACTGTGGGGTATATATGGGTGTCCCCATGAACACAGACCACTCTCATCAGAGGTCCTCTTTCTTTCTTGGTTACCAGTTCTGGATGAATTAATGTTTGTTTGCTCCCCGACTCAATTAAGGCAGTCATATTTTTATTTTCCACCTTTATTTTGGTGAAAAAGTAACCAGGATTCAATAATGCCAAATGAGTTGTATTTCCTCTCTTAGTGGGACAATATCGGGCAATGTGACCCTGACCTTTACAATTCTGGCAAATAATATCTGCAGGGAAGGATCACCACCAGTACCACCCCTGTTATCTTGCTGTCCTTTGCATCTCCCATACCTTGGTTGCTCATAGACTGGTGTCACTAGGGGGTTTGGTTTAGTAGTCTCTGAGGGTCTACTGCCTCCTTTCTTTATGTTCTGGTGGGCAGAGAGAAAGTCATTGGCTAGTGTAATGGCAGTTTCTACAGTGTCTGGGTTATGTTCTCTTATCCATATCTGTACATTTTGGGGCAAGATTTGTAAAAACTGTCCCCCCGATACAATATCTACCACATTATTTAAGGTTTTTCCCTCTGGTTATAGCCATTTGTTACATAATTCCCTTAACCTTATGAAGGTCTCTCTAGGGGTATCACATGTCTGGTATTTTAATGCCCGGAACCTCTGCCGGTATGTCTCGGCATTAATATCATACTGCTGGAGTATCTCTTTCTTTACCAAATCATAAGTATTGGTGGTCCTGGCATCCATGATACTGTATGCTAACTGCACCTTCCCAGTTAGACATGGGGCTAACCGTACCACCCACAGTGTTTGCAGCCAAGCACAGGCCTGGGCAACCCCCTCAAATGTGGTAAGCTATCCCTCTATATCATTGGTTGCTGTCATTTTTGTTAATTTAATATCCTTTGGGTTTGGGTCTGGCCTGCCCCCATCCCGACCTCTACCTGCCCCCAAGTCATGTAAGGCATGAAAAGTCTCTGCCCACTTGGTATCTTGCCGTCTCCTCTCGTGTTCCCTTTTTTGTTCCATATCCAGTTGTCTTACAGCCAGCCATCTCATTAACTCGGGTAATCCCTCTGGTGGCTCATCGGGATACATCCACTGTTCTTCCTTCCGATCCTCATCCTCATCACTCTGATCCTTTGGCTTCCTTGGTCGCACTGCTGGTCCTAATCCAGGCAAAAGGGTCTCTCCGAATTTTGCCACCTGCATTCTGGTCTGGACATAAGCTGCCACAGCTCCCTACGTCTGACATCATTCCACTCTTTTCACCCTAGTACCAGGACGGGTAATGAAGTCTGGTTTCCCACCTAGGCTGGACAACCAGATCCCACTTTTGACACCAATTTTTCTGTGACTGGGTTATGTGGGTAGGGTAAATGAGTGAGACAAGACTTCCAATATATGGTAACACACATTTGCTAGATGTGATTTTTATTGTCCATACGGACTATTTTTTTGTAAAAAGATAAATTTTCATACAAAAAGAATAAATATAAACCATAAATGGCATAAATCTAAACTTCAGACTAGATAAAAAAAATAAAATAAGAAAACAGCTCTTCTTGAGCTCTGAGAACTACCCTTCCCTGGTAGTTCATCCACAGAGTAGATAACTTTTCAATAACAGTTTCTACAATCATCTGTGCTCAGAGATAACCTCTTCTTACTCACTTTCAGGCTTATCTGCCACTTCATGGCACCAGGGAAGCTTTTATACTATTCTCTGCTGCATCATCAGGTCAGCTGATCTGCCCCTTTTCTAAATAACAATCATTCCTTCTCTAATACAGACATTTGGGAGGATCAGCGTGTCTGCACAGACAAATTAAAATTATAAGATGAGAACTAAACACATCTTTACTTCCTTAAAATACTATGGCACAACATATATAGTATTACAGGTTAATTGTCTGTCAGTCTTGAAACTCGGCCCTTATCTCACCTTGAGTGACAGCTATCCTAGACTATATAGCAGCCTCCACATGGGGCTACTGACTCCTAAGGGCTCATTTTATAGGATAGCTGTGCTCAGGTAAGAGCAAGTCTACACATAGCTATTTAAACCAGAAATGAAACAATCCCAGACTTTTTATATGTACAGAATTTATTTTATAACATTTCTCTGTTTTTAAGGATGATTGTCTACTGATTTACCCAACGGCTGAAATATCATGCGTCGGAAAATAATTAATTCTGCAGCACTTCTTTATTTTAAACCAACAGCGTCTTACTGTAAGTATATTTCTTTTAGTTTTGCTGCTTCATCCTGAAGGGGAACCCTGTTTAATATAAGGGCAAGTTCCTCCCTTCCACTTATTCTTATTTTCGGGGTATGAAGTGAAAACTTTCACTTTCTTTTCATACAGCTGCGCTATGCTGTACTTTCAGGGGCCAAGCAGACGGCTATGAGCTGATTAACTATACATCTCGTAGCGGAGATGGCTTCTATCGATTTCCATACTTAAACTTTTTTAATTGACGATGAAAAACACTGGGCACTTTAATTCTGGACACTCAACATTATTTAAAATAAAAGCAGTGTGTCCTGGGAGGCGCGAGTCAGTGAAAGAAAACACTTTCACTTTCTTAACAGACATCGCGCCACGAGGTTCTCCCAGCTGCTTTACTTTCCCTTCATTTTGAGGCATGCATACATAATGCATATTTTTAACAACTCTAGCAGCCTTCCATCAAACAAATGGCTGCTCAGTTTATTTCTTCTTCAGAAACTGCAAGCAGCTTCTTTACAGAGGACAATAAACAATTATCTGGCGGCTTAGAAAAACAAATGGCTGGTCGTTTTATTGTTACCCCACAAGGCTTTCCAAAGGCAGTCGTTGTTTACCATACAATGGTACAGCATAATTTTATTTTCTAATGCAACACAGAGATTCATTTTTAATTTTGTTATGTTGGGCAATGGCATGGGAGGAAAAAAGGAAAATATAAAGAGGGGTAGGCAAGAGAGCAAAGAGATACCAATATGGGTGGCCTTCCCTTAACGGTAAAATAGATATAAACAGATTTATAGAAAAGAAGAATTTTCTACTGCAGTAGACTGTTGGGAAAAGAATAATATACCATAGCCTCCAACATAGGGGGGAAGAATCAATCTATCACACCATGATAAATCAAATACTTGCCGAACTAAGTGGCAGAGGTGGATCCAGTATTTATTAAAAATTGGCCTTGAATTTGTACCTTGGGGTTGTGGAGGGGTCAGATGGGACATTCTGCGAAAACATACAAGTTATTATTTTAACTGATACATCACAGGACTTTGCTTAACCTTTGAAAAGAATTTTAACTATCAAGCCAACTGCTCTGTATCCATATACAGTTCGATTTTATCTCAACTTTCAGTTATGATTTCTTTGAAAATGTGTATTGCCTTGACCTTCTTTAATAAAAATCAGATAAAACAAAAAAGATAAGATATCTGAGGATATCTTAAAATAAGTGTGATACGATATGATACGAATGACATGATACAATCCAAAGATAAGATATGATACTATACAACACAATAGCATAGGATAGGATCATATAAGATATCTTTAGATACAGTAAGATATCTTAAGCTATCTTTAGGTATCTTAAGATGAGATATAATAAGGCAATGCCCAACATACAATATCTTACAGCAAGCAAAACTCTCAAACATCAAACTCCTTGAAATCATTCCACACCAATCTATACAATCACACAAACTATCACCATTCAACCATTTATACTGTTCTCTCCAAATTACAGCAAAAAGTTCAACACAATCATAAATGTAAAAAGACTTTTTTTGAACAAATTGATACTACCAAAAAAAAAACACAGTCCTCATATCCCCCTACAAAATCCTACAAATAAGCCACTATTTCAACTACAAAACTGGAAAGGGAGTGGGGTTGAAATCATACAGCTACTCATGACAGAGATAAATATAAAATAAATATGAATCTGATCTGTATCAGTAATTATGAGGTAAGAAATATAAAATGAATGGACTGAAAAAATATACCCAGTTGACTACTTAAAAATAGTGTGTTATTGCCAGGGCTTCAGTTAACTCCATTTTGGGAGTATCTGACTCCCAAAATTAAGGCAAAAACTTCTAAAATAAAGAGGGAGGAAGTCATTGACTTCCAAATATAAAAAACTAAATTGGATGACCTCCAAAACTGAAGGCACAGAAGCTAAGAAATTATATTTTTTTCTAAAAGAAAATTGTATTTTACCACTAATATTTGTATTAACATCCATAAATTCATAATTCCAAGAATATTACCTTTCAAATTGTGGGATTATAGAAGTATTCTGACTTTCAAAAAATTGGAATAACTTCCAGATTTTGACTCATGGAAGTATTTGACTTCCACTAAAAATAAATTAACTGAACCCCTGGTTAGTGCATATTAGTCCCAATAGCTACTATATCCCTTCCCCCTACCCACAGCGCACTTAGTTCTTTCTCAGCTCTAAAATGTACTTCAAATAAGCACACTTTATTCCTTATAAATAAAATATAGTATCAAGCTGCATAAGGTAGTGTAAATCTGTTATACTTCCTTTTAAAAAAAATAAGGACATTCTTAAAAAACACTATGTTAAGATAAAGTTAGGGATGTGAACAAACTGCATAATGTAAGAAAATTGGAAAATAGGGTCAAAAACTGACCTAACTCCACATGTTCTGTGTAAGCAAGATAGTAAGATTTTATCTCTCTAGTATAATGATTACTGATACCTCAATTCTATGCAGAACCCAACTCAACTAACTACCTTGCTTAAACAGACTAACTGTGCATTTGTATAAGGGACTCAGGGGTTGGGTTATGTTACATTTGTTAATGTAAACCTGCAACTTAAGACACTCACCTATGACTTTTGTCTGTAGACCCCTCTATAGTTATATTAACTAGCCCTTTGTCCTAATGTTATACATTGCTAGGGCCTGTGACTGGTATGTCTTATAGACTGGGCAAACTGCAATTAGGTTTCCACTACCCAAGCGCTAAAATAATTTATCCTCCACCGCTACCTGGTTCTCCAACATTCACTCCTCTAAATCACTAATAAAGCAGCACTTTATTCACGACTGTACATGTTTTACTGCTTACTGATGTTACTGCGTACACTATTCTATTTGCCTTAGCCTCAGTGCTATTTATTATTCCCTGTTCCAATGAGTGCTCGTGAATTCTCCCTAATCCTCTGCAACTTGCAAACCCCTTCCCTCCTACCTTCTCCCTCCTTTCCTCCACGTCACTTCTGTAAAAAAGAATGCATGTTCTCAGTCTTGCTTCCCTGGTAAAACAATTTTAAATAAACAGAATTAATAAATACACAACACTCGAGAATGACGTTTGGGGGACAGGCCTACGTCCTTAACTAATAGCCTTCATGGCCATATTAAGTTACTATACTAACAAAACAATGTGATTCATCAAATGTTATCACATGACTGCCCATTATTCTAGAAAAAACAGCACAGGTCGGTAATGATTAACTTTGCTGAGCACATTAATTATTTTATTTATTTAATTGGTAACCAGGGAAGGCACACTGAGCCAAGGTTCATTTCCAGGTGTGAGTGTGACTCAGGGGAAAGGGGAAGGGGAGAAGCACGATTACAAACAAATACAGTCAGTCAGATGATGTGGTTATAATAACAGTAGCATAAAGAGCATAAGTTGAGTGCACTATAGACAAAATATTGCATATGGAGAACAAATGAATTAGCATACAATTCATCTGTGCAAACTCGGCAAACTCAAAGTGCATAGTGCCAGCAGGAAGGGAGGCTGAGTTGATGCTGAAAGTAGGAGTCAAAACAGGTTAATAAAATTCAACAAGGTAGCCAGAACTAAGAAGTTAGGAGGGAGGGAGGAAAACGTAGGGTGTAGTGAAAAGCCAGGTAAGGGTAAGGAAGGGTTCAGGAAGAGGGTTGGAAGGAGCAGGGGAGAGGAGTTTTAACTAGCATCTATTGGAGGGAAGGGAGGGGGAGAGATGGATGGAGGAAGGTAGCTGGTTCCAGAGGAAGGGGAGGCAGTATGAGAAAGTGGATACACAGACAGTGTCGGCAGATAAGAGCCTATGGCCCACCCAGTCTGCCCATTTGAGCTTGTAAGTTCAGTTTATGTTTTCCTAGAAGTCTACTGCCCCTTACCCCTGACCTCCAGAATTCCTTTATGTCTATCCCATGCATTCTTAAATCCCGTGATTGTTTCAGCCCCCACCACTTCCTCTGGCAGGCTGTTCCACTTGTCCACCACCCGTTTTGTGAAGAAATTCATCCTCACGTTTCCTCCAAATCATCCTCCCTCCAACTTCATCCCATGCCCTCTAGTCCTGGAATATCTTTTTCACTTAAAAATAGTGTATTCCTGCACCCTGTTCCTCCCTGTAAGATACTTGTATGTCTCTATCATATCCCCTCTCTTCCTCCTCTCCTCCAGGGAGTACATGTTCAGTTCCTTCAACCTGTCCTCATAGGACTTGTGATGCAATCCATGCACCATCTTTGTTGCCCTCCTCTGAACCTTCTCTACCCTGCCTATGTCCTTACGTAGGTAAGGTCTCCAGAACTGTACACTGTACTCCACGTGGGGCCTCACTAGTGTCTTGTATAGTGGAATTATGACCTCCCTTTTCCTGCTGGTGATGCCCCTGCCTATGCAACCCAGCATCCTATTTGCTTTACCTGCTGCCTTGTCACACTGTTTCCCTACCTTGAGGTCATCAGAGATGATAACCCCAAGATCCTTTTCCTGCTTGGTGCATGCTATATCCTCACCCCCAACTGATATATTGTGCCAGGGTTTTTGTGCCCCATATGGATTATCTTGCACTTCTTTGCATTGAATTTCAGCTGCCAAACCCCTGACCATTCTTCAAGTTTCTGCAGGTCCCTTCTCGTTCTGTCTACACCCTCTGGTGTGTCTACTCTGTTACAGAGCTTTGTGTCATCAGCGAATAGTGAAATTCTGCCTTCTAGGTCCTCTGCAATGTCACTGATGAAGATGTTGAATAGGACCAGTCCCAGCACTGATCCCTGTGGTACCCCACTGGTCACTCTTCCCGCTGTGGAGTGATAGCCATTTACCACCACCCTCTGTGTCCTGCCACCCAGCCAGTTACCTACCCACCATACTACTGTCCTGCCCACACCCATATTCTTCAGTTTGTGTAATAGTCTTCTATGTGGCACAGTGTCAAAGGCCTTGCTGAAGTCCAGACAGGCCATGTCCACTGCCCTCCCCTGATCCACCTCCCTAGTCACCCAGTCAAACAATTTAACGAGGTTGGTCTGACGTGACCTCCCCCTGGTGAAACCATGCTGCCTTGGGTCCTGTAGTCCATTGACAACCAGATGTTCCACCAATCTCTCCTTCAGTAGTGCTTCCATGATCTTCCCCACTACCGAGGTGAGGCTGACTGGTCTGTACTACCCCGCTTCCTCTTTGTTCCCACTTTTGTATAAGGGGACTACATCTGCTATCCTCCAGTCTTTGGGTACCTCCCCTGTTTCCAGTGATTGGCTAAACAGGATAGCCAGAGGTTCAGCCACCACCTCTCTTAGTTCTTTAAGGACCCTGGGGTGCACCCCATCTGGCCCCATTGCTTTATCAAATCTTATTACTTCCAGTTCCTTCAGGACCCTTTCTCGTGTAAAGGCACTTGTGTCCATTTCTGCACCATTCTCACCCCTTGTACTCCCTTCAGACCCATTACCCTCCTCTTCCTCAGTAAAGACTGAGCAGAAATACCTGTTCAATATGTCAGCTTTACTGTTGTCATCCTCCATGACCCCATCCTCCCCTTCAGTCTCACTATCCCTCCCTTTGCCTTTCTTTTTTCACTATGTACCTGTAAAAGGTTTGTCCCCTCTACCCACTGATTTTGCAACGTGTTCTTCTGTCTGAGCTTTGGCTTCCCTTACTGACCTCCCTGCCTCCCTTTGCTTCTCCTGGTACTTCTCCCTATCCCCTTCTGCCTGTGTCTTTTTGTATTGCCTGAATGCAATCTTTTTGGCTTTCACTTTCTTTGCTACCTCTTTGGAAAACCATAATGGTCTCCTCTGGCTGAGGAGTGTGGGTGGGGAAGGGGGAATGTGTGTGGGTCTCTTGAGTGCAGGGAGTAGGATGAGGAAATGATGGGGAGAGGAGAAGGGATAGGTATGAAGGGAAGGACCAAAACTAGTATTTAGAGATGAGGGAAGCACAGTAGGACTGCAAACATGAGGGGAAAGGGAGGATGGATAGGGAGGAGTAAAATGAACTGTGGTGAGTATGACAGGGTGAGTTGGTAGCAAAGCAATAGAAGGCATTGCAGAGGGTGTCCAGTCTGGTAAGGGAGGTGGAGGGAGTTGTGTCATAAACCACATATGCACAGTTGAAAACCAGCAGAACCAATTTGGTGAGCAGCTTCTGGTGGACCTGGGAAAAAAGGCACTACATATTGCAGGACAAGGCACCGAGTTTGGGATGGGCAGAGAAGTCAAGCTTGCTATCTAACTACACACCAAGATACAGTACTTAAATGCTGGGACTACTTCAAGCAGTCTGTCATCCAGTGTGGAGAAGATGGGGAGGGGGTGAGCAGGGCCAACTTCTGGCTTGTTATTAAACACCACTTTTTTTTTTTGTGTTGATCTGAAGTTGGTTGGACTGGAACCTGTGCAGATTATTGTGAAAGTCTTGCTGAAGCAAGACTTCCAGAGATGCAGTTGAGGGAAAAGAAGTGTACAGAACTGTGTCATCTGCATACATGTGAATATGTGAGTTTGCACAGGTGGAGGGGAGGTCATTTAGGAAGATGAAGAGGATTGGACCTTGAATGGAGCCCAGTGGGACCCTAGCCTGGATAGGGAGGGTGGGGAGATAGTGCCTCCTACTGATACAGACTGCTGATGGTGCGAGAAGTAGGAATGGAACCAGTCAACAGCGGGGGCTGAAAGGCTGGCAGAGCTCAGTTTATCCAGGAGAACTGAGTGGGACACTGAATCAAAGGCTTTGGCCAGATAGATGAAAATGACCACTGTAATGCTCCTCTGGTCCATTACTGAGAGTATGGAGTCAGTAACCCTAAGTAGGGAGAAGATGGTGGAATGATCCTTCCTAAAGCCAAACTGGAAACATGAATAAGTTATCAACTAATATATAAGAGTGATCATGCAATAAATGTATTTTTTAAGCAACAACATATGGCAGGGTGTATTATTGTGGTCTAATTACTTGTCAGGCAGCGAGTCACAAGCTGATATCAGGTGCATGAACACCTGAGAAATGTAATTATCCAACCAACACTTGAACACTTGCTGTAATACCTAATTGTAATTACCGAACGATAAAAATATATATACACAAGTCATTTATAGCCACTTTTAATATGGGAGAGATTTCAGTTCAACTTCACTTCTCTGTTGTTTTATCCAGAAGAACATGTGTATAAAATTAATATTATGCTGCAAGGAGTGACTCCAAGAACAAATCAACACACAGATCAGCACAAAGATAAATGCTTCTCAATTAATCTCAAACATGTTGACACTTGCGTTAACAAAAATAAATCACTTTAATAAAGATTACTAAATATTTACTTTTGTACTTTCAGAAATGTTCTGGTAAGGAGTTTATCTGTCCTAAGAATAATAATTTAATATCATTTGTACTTTTAAACAATTAACACAAATGCACATTTTGTCTGTAAGCAAAGTAGCAGGGTTTCACAGTGTTGTTAGCTGGGTTGGGTTCTGCATAGATTTGAGGTGTTAGTAATCTAGATACCAGAGAGATAAAATCTTACCATGTTGCTTACACAGAACACGTGGGGTTAGGGTCATTTTTTTCCATCTCCTGTTCTCATAGAAACACAGATATTTTATAGGCAGAGTACCTGAAGTCCACAAAGTCTACACTGTATTACATAAAATCTCTGTGGCCTATCACTGAGTGTTGTTAATCTGAACCCCACCTCTACTGTTGTCCACTACACTGCCCCATGAATCTATAGTCACTATGCCCCTGTACCTGTCCCATACCACCTTAAATCCTTGGACAGACTTTGCTCTTATCAGCTTGAACAGCAGTCTGTTACACTTGCCCATCACCCTCTCAATGAAAAAAATGACTTCCTTATGTCCCTTTTAAATGTACTTCCTACTAGTTTACACTCATGCCCCCTCCCCCCCGGTGCCTGACCCCTTGCTATATCTGAACAGGGCTGACCAGTCACCTCTGTTGATGCCATGTAAGCATTTAAAGGTTTTGACCACATTACCCTTTTCCACCTTGCTTAAACATGTACGTGTTAAGGATAGGAAACCAAGCAGGGAAAAATCTGTGCACTACCAAAAGGCAAGGTTGCAGCAACAACAAAACAAGGAGGCAAACAACGAAAGAAATAAGTGTGGTGCACAAAAGATAATCAAGCAGACACCACCCACTACTAGTGTCGAGTGTCCTTTTCCTGTGCTTCTAATAAACCAGCACTACACACTGGCACTGTTAGTCTCTGTGCTTGATTAGTTTTTGTGCACCATGCATATTGCTTTTGTTGTTGGCTATGTTAAGGCTAGAAAGACACCTCATATGTCTTCCCTGCATTACCCCTATCATTTTAGTCACCATCTCTGGACCCTCTAAGCATCTGTGGTCCTTCTTGAGAGTAAGTGCTCCAAAACTGTGCAGTACTCTAAATGTGGCCTCACCAGGGACCTGTACAATGGCAGGATCACCTCTTGGCTCCTGCTGGTGATGCCTCTATCTGTACAGCACAGCATGCAGTTGGCCTCTGCATACACCCTGTAGCATGGGGCTGCTTGCATGAGACAATCACTAATAATGACCCCCAGGTCCTTCTCTGCAATAGTCCAGTTTACTCTGACACCCCCATCCAATACTCCATTTTGGGGTTCTTGTTTTCAAAATACATTACCTTACATTATTCACATTAAATTTGAGCTGCTAGATCCTGGACCATTTCTCCAGTTTTGCCAGGTCACTCCTTAGAGCCCTTATTCGCTCTTCATTGTCGACTCTGCCACATATCTTTGTTTCATTAGTGAAGAGGCTAATCATGCTCTAATATTCCCTCTTCTATGTTGCAGATGGGGTTGACAACAGTCCCATATTATAAGGGACATCCTGTACTTTAATTAAAAAGTCCTGTCCCATATTATATCAATACAGGATGCCTTTTATCCCATATTTTGTGTTGGCTATGTTGGTAAAGTCAGTTTCTCACTTTTCCCTGCAGCACCATTATGCACGCCGAGATGATCGGGACATAGCCTGAACCAGGAATCTAACTGAACCGGACTGTCAGGTCATTGTGTGGAGCACAGTGCGAGTGCTGATGGCAGTAGTGCTGATTCAGTGGCTGCTGAACTTTAACATTGCTTGCCTTGCTGTGTGAAGACAATCAAACGGAGACAGAGACCTGCCTATAGCCTGTGGGTGTGTCATGCACAACAGTCCCGTATTATAAGGGACATCCCGTATTTTAGTTGAGAAGTCCTGTCCCATATTATATCAATACGGGATGCCTTTTATCCCATTTTTTGTGTTGGCTATGTTGGCAAAGTCAGTTTCTCACTTTTCCCTGCAGCTAACATTAGCCGCAGCACCATTATGCACGCCGAGATGATCGGGACACAGCCTGAACCAGGAATCTAACTGAACCTGACTGTCAGACTGTTCAGAAACACTCTGGATACAGAAGTTGATACCAGCCCATTTACAGAACAAAAGGGTTCTGAAAGAACTCCTAAAACTGAAGGTGGACAAAGCAATGGGGCCTGATGGGATTCATCTCAGAATTCTAAAAGAACTAAGGGTAGAACTAGTGACACCACTGACTACCCTCTTTAACAAATCATGGGAGGATGGGGTGGTACCCGAGGACTGAGGAGGGCAGATGTGATTCCCTTCACAAAGTGGGAGCAGGGCAGAAGCAGGAAACTACAGACCTGTTAGTTTAACCTCAGTGATAGGAAAATGATGGAATCACTTCTGAAGGAAAGAACTATCGAGTACCTAGAGGCCAGCGGGGCACAGGACCCAAAGCAGCATGGATTCACAGCGGAAAGGTCATGCCAGACGAATCTAATAGATTTCTTTGACTGGATGACCAAAGTGGTAGATCAGGGAGGGGCTGTGGACATGGCCTACCTAGACTTTAGCAAGGCATTTGACTCAGTCCCACACAAAAGATTAATATACAAGTTAGCCAGCCTGGGAGTGGGTCCTAAGATGATAGCCTGGGTAAAGGATGGCTGGAGAATAGGATACAGAGTAACAGTAAATGGAGTCCACTCTGAAGAAAGGGGGGTTACTAGTGGGGTGTCACAGGGTTCAGTATTAGGACCGGTCCTCTTCAATGTCTTTGTAAGCAACATTGCAGAGGGACTGGAAGGAAAAGTATGTCTCTTTGCAGATGACACAAAGATCTGCAACAGAGTTGATGCACAAGGTGGGGTGGAAAGGATGAGAAGGGACTTGGCAAGGTTAGAGGAATGGTCAAATATATGGCAGCTTAGATTTAATGCTAAGAAGTGCAAGGTAATGCACCTGGGAAACAAAAACCCAGGGGAAGAGTACACAATGGGGGGTGAGATACTAACAACAATAAAAATGGAAAGGGACCTGGGGGTAGTCATATCAGATGACTTAAAGGTGGGCAAGCAATGTGAGAGGGCAGTAAGGAGGACTAGGGGGGATACCGAGATGCATAGTGAGAGGCATCACCAGTAGAAAACAGGAAGTTGTTATCCCTCTGTACAGACAGCTGGTGAGACCCCATCTGAGTACTGTGTGCAGTTCTGGAGACCCAGTCTCCACAAGGACATAGACAAGATGGAAGCTGTCCAGAGGAGGGCAACTAAAATGGTGCAGGGTCTGCACCGGAAGACATATGAGAGACTAAGGAGCTTAATTATGTATAGCCTCGAGGAAAGGAGGGAGGGAGGACATGGTAGAAACTTTCAAGCACTTCAAGGGAATCAACAAAGTCCAAGAGGTAGCATCTTTCAAAAGAGGTGTGCAAGAACAAGAGGCACAATTTGAAGATAGAAGGGCTCAGAGGTAATGCAAGGAAGTATTTTTCTACAGAGAGGTTGTGGATGCATGGCCCGCCCTTTTGGAGGAGGTTGTGGAGTCAAAAACAGTGGTTGTATTCAAGCATGCATGGGACAGCCATAAGGCAATTCTAGGGGTTGGGGGTAGAAAGGAGTAGGCTGTTGGTTAACTAGGATCTGCAGCTTATCCATTAGGTAGGGAAATGGACAGACTGGGTGGGCCAAGCGGTCTTTATCTGCCGTCAAATTCTATGTTTCTATGTCAACAGATTGATCTCACTCTCTGACAAAAGTAAAATAGATTTATCGCAATTATCAGGGTACAGGCCGGGCCTCTTTACAACATGCTTTCTTATCCTATAAATGTTGCAATTTGCAAAAGATCTTTTGAAAATCAAGCCCACTATATTGAGGGGATGGGTTCAAAGCTGCAGGCTGTTGCAGTTTTGTATGATGAAATAGTGCAGGTGGCTGTAATTTGTTGCGAGGGTGAGAGACTTTGTCCGTGCACGGTTCTTAGATTGGTGGTCTTTAGCTGCACGTATCTTAAGAGAATTGCAAGAATAGGTGCTGTGGCAAGCTGAGTCAGGAAGGAATTGAGCTCCTGAGAATTTCTTACACACGTCTTCAACTTATTCTATAGTTTGGTCCAGCAGCACTACATAATAAAAGGGATTGAGGTTTCATATGCTTAAATGGCCCAGGCAGTGACAAGCTCAAATCCTCCAGTGACACAGTTGCAGACACTACCTTTGTCTTATGTAAACACCTCACCAAAGTTAAGCAGGAGCAAACTATCTACCAGATCTTTAATTAACTGCTAGAACTGCTTATCAAGGGGGCGGGTTCAGGTTATAGGCAGAAATAAGTGCAGGTTGGGCGCTGTTCGTGGGGCCACTGGAGCGGAGGACAAAATCTATTAAAGATTGAAACTGCTTACAAAATACCTCCTCCGGGAAGATCTTGGGCTGGTAGGGTTTAGTGAAATCTCTGGGGAAACTGCCATTGCTGTCCCCAGTCTGTAGGAAGCAGGGAGAGAGCTACAATAGATGAGAATCATCAGAGTACTGTCTTGGTCTAAGTAGCAAGAAGTAAGTTGTACTGTTGTTTTGAAATTTGCTGCGGTATGTGAGTTTTATTCGCATGCCACAGCAAATTCCAAAGCAACACTGCAACTTACTACTTGCTACTCAGACCGGGATAGTACTGTGAGTCTTGCTCGCTCCCTGCTCCCTACAGATAGGGGATGGCAATGACAGTTTCCCCACAGGTTTCACTAAACTTCTACCAGTCCAAGATCTTCATGGAAAAGGGTATGAATCTAGGTAGTTTCAGTTTTTTTTCTGTATAATATTTTTATTGTTTTCCCCAATAGCCAATGGACATTCAATGCATACATATTGAGTACACAATAGATTAACATCACACAGTATCCATTGATACAATACAATATGAAGATAAGATATGATACTATACAACACAATAGCATAGGATAGGATCATATAAGATATCTTAAGATACGGTAAGATATCTTAAGCCATCTTTAAATAAGATATCTTAAGCTATCTTTAGGTATCTTAAGGTGCAATAAAGCAATGCCCAACATACAATATATATTTTTTTTATACAATATATTTTTTATACAATATCTTACAGCAAGCAAAACTCTCAAACATCAAACTCCCTCGGAAATCATTCCACACCAATCTATACAAACATACAAACTATCACCATTCAACCATTTATACTTTTCTCTCCAACTTACAACAAAAATTCCAACACAATCATAAATGTAAAAAATATACTTTTTGAACAAACTGACACTACCAAAAAAAAAAAAAAACACAGTCCTCATGTCCCCCTACAAAAGGGCCACTATTTCAACTACAAAACTGGAAAGAGAGTGGGGTTGAAATTATACAGCTACTCATGAAAGAGATACAAATAAAATAAATATGAATCTGATCTGTATCAGTAATTCTGAGGTAAGAAATATAAAAATCAATGGACTGAAAAATATATCCAGGTGACTACTTATAAATATTATATTACAGCATATTAGCCCCAGTAGCTACTATAACCCTTCCGCAACCCACAGGGCACTTAGTTCTTTCTCAACTCTAAAATGTATTTCAAATAGGCACACTTTATTCCTTATAAGTAAAACATAGTATCAAGCCGCATAAGGTAATGTAAATCTGTTATTAAATTTCCTTTTTTTAAAAAGTAAGTACATTCTTAAAAAAAAAAAAAACTACACTAAGATAATGTTAGGGCCGTGAACAAACCGCATAATGTAAGGAAATTGGAAGTTAGGGTCGAAAACTGACAACTCCACATGTTCTGTGTAAGCAAAATGGTAAGATTTTTTCTCTCTAGTATATGGATTACTGTTACCTCAATTCTATGCAGAACACAACTCAACTAACTACCTTGCTTAAACAGACTAAGTGTGCATTTGTATAATCACTGAATTAATGGACTCAGGGGTTGGATCATGTTACATTTGTAAATGTAAACCTGCAAGTGTAAGACACTCAACTATGCCTTTTGTCTGTAGACCACCTCTATAGTTAGACTAACTGGCCCTTTGTCCTAATTTTATATGTTACTAGGGCTTGTGAGTGGTATGTCTTATAGACTGGGCAAGCTGCAATTAGTTTTCGACTACCCAAGCTCTAAAATCGTTTATCCACCACTGCTACCTGGTCCTCCAACATTCACTCCTCCAAATCACTAATAAAGCAGCACTTTATTCATGACTGTACATGTTTTACTGCTTACTGATGTTATTGCGTATACCACTCTGCTTGCCTTAGCCTCAGTGTGATTTATTATTCCCTGTTCCAATTAGTGCTTGTGAATTCTCTCTAATCCTCTGCAACTTGTAACCCCCTTCCCCTTCCTTTCCTCCACGTCACCTCTGTAAAAAAGAATGCATGTTCTCTGTCTTGCTTCCCTGGTAAAACAATTTTAAAGGAAACAAAATAAATAAATATACAACACTCGAGAATGACATTTGGGGGACAGGCCTACGTCCTTAACTAATAGCCTTCATGAGCCACATTAAGCTACTATACTTACAAAGTAATGTGATTCATTAAATGTGATCACATGACTGCCCATTATTCTAGAAAAAAACAGCACAGGTCAGTAATGATTAACTTTGCTGAGCACATTATTTTATTTATTTATTTAATTGGTAACCACGGAGGCACACTGAGCCAAGGTTCATTTCAGGTGTGAGTGTGACTCAGGGGAGGAAGGAGAGAAGCACAATTACAAACATAGTCAGGTGATGTGGTTACAATGAAGGTGGCATAAAGAGCAAAAGTTGAGTGCACTATAGACAAAATGGCAAAATATTGCATATGGAAAACAAATGAATTAGCACACAAATCACCTGGGCAAACTCAAAGCGCATTGTGCCAGCGGGAAGGGAGGCTGAGTTGATGCTGAAAGTAGGAGTCAAAACAGGTTAATAAACTTCAACAAGGTAGCCAGAACTATGAAGTTAGGAGGGAGGGAGGGAAACGTAGGGTGTGGTGAAAAAACAGGCAAGGTATGAAGGTTCAGGAAGAGGGTTGCAGGGAGGGGGGGGAGGCAGAGGAGGTTTACCTGGCATCTACTGGAGGGAAGTGAGGGGGAGAGACAGATGGAAGAAGGTAGCTGGTTCCAGAGGAAGGGGAAGCAGTATGAGAAAGTAGATCTGGCGGAGGAGTGTGGGTAGGGAAGGGGGGTTGTGTGTGGGTCTCTTGAGTGCAGGGAGTAGGATGAGGAAATGATGGGGAGAGGAGAAGGGATAGGTATGAAGGGAGGGCCCCAACTAGTATTTAGAGATGAGGGAAGCAGAGTGGGACTGCCAACATGAGGGGAGAGGGAGGATGGATAGGGAGAAGTAAAATGAACTGTGGTGAGTATGAGAGGGTGAGTTGGTAGCAAAGCAACAGAAGGCATTGCAGGGGTGTCCAGTCTGGTAAGGGAGGTGGAGGGGGTTGTGTCATAAACCACATCTGCACAGTTGAAAACCAGCAGAACCATTTAGGAGAGCAGCTTCCAGCGGACCTGGGAAAAAGGCACTCCATATTGCAGGACAAGGCACCGAGTTTGGGGTGAAGTTTAGCATGGATGGAATCAATGTGGGCAGAGAAGTCAAGTCTTCTATCTAACTACACACCAAGATACAGTACTTAAAAGCTGAGACTACTTCAAGCAATCTGTCATCCAGTGTGGAAGGCGGGGAGGGGGTGAGCAGGGCCAGCTTCTGGCTTGTTATCAAAAGCCATACACATCACTTTTTTTTTTGTGTTGACCTGAAGTTGGTTGGACTGGAACCTGTGCAGATTATTGTGAAAGTCTTGCTGAAGCAAGACTTCCAGAGATGCAGTTGAGGGAAAAGAAGTGTGGAGAACTGTGTCATCTGCATACATGTGAATATGCGAGTTTGCACAGGTGGAGTGGAGGTCATTTAGGAAGATGGAGAAGAGGATTGGACCTTGAATGGAGCCCTGTGGGAACCCAGCCTGGATAGGGAGGGTGGGGAAATGGCACCTCCTACCGGTACAGACTGCTGATGGTGCGAGAAGTAGGAATGGAACCAGTCGACAGTGGGGGCTGAAAGGCTGGCAGAGCTCAGTTTATCCAGTAGGACTGAGTGGGACACAATCAAAGGCTTTGGCCAGAAAGATGAAAATGGCCACTGTGATGCTCCTCTGGTCTATCACTGACAGGATGGAGTCAGTAACCCTAAGTAGGGAGAAGATGGCGGAATGATCCTTCCTAAAGCCAGACTGGAAACATGAATATGTTATAAAGTAATATATAAGAGTAATCATGCAATAAATGTATTTTTTAAGCAACAACATATGGCAGGGTGTATTAATGTGGTCTAATGACTTGTCAGGCAGTGAGTCACAATTTAATATCAAGTGCATGAACACCTGAGAAATGTACAGTAATTATTCAACCAACACTTGAGCACTTGCTGTAATACCTAATTGTAATTGCTGAATGTTAAAAAATATATACAAGACATTTACTGCCACTTTTATAATGGGAGAGATTTCAGTTCAACTTCAATTCTCTGTTGTTTTATCCAGAAGAACATGTGTATAAAATCAATATTATGCTGCAAGGAGTGGCTCCAAGAACAAATCAACACATAGATCAACACAAAAATAAATGCTTCTAAATTAATCTCAAACATGTTGACACTTGTGTTAACAAAAATACATCACTTTAATAAAGATTACTAAATATTTACTTTTGTACTTTCAGAAATGTTCTGGTAAGGAGTTTATCTGTCCTAAGAATAATAATTTACTATTGTTTGTACTTTTAAACAATTACACAAATGCACATTTTGTCTGTAAGCAAAGTAGCAGGGTTTCATAGTGTTGTTAGCTGGATTGGGTTCTGCATAGATTTGAGGTGTTAGTAATCCAGATACCAGAGAGATAAAATCTTACCATGCTGCTTACATAGAACATGTGGAGTTAGGGTCAGATTTTTCCGTCTCCTGTTATAGAAACACAAATATTTTGTAGGCAGAGCAAGTGAAGTCGACGGAGTTTACACTGTACTATATAAAATTTCTGTGGCCTATCACTGAGTGTTGTTAATCTGAGCCCCACCTCTACTGTTGTCCACCACCCTGCCCCATGAATCTATAGTCACTATGCCCCTGTACCTGTCCCATACCACCTTAAATCCTTGGACAGACTTTGCTCTTATCAGCTTGAACAGCAGTCTGTTACACTTGCCCATCATCCACTCAATGAAAAATGACTTCCTTATGTCCCTTTTAAATGTACTTCCTACTAGTTTACACTCATGCCCCCCCTCCCCCGGTGCCTGACCCCTTGCTATATCTGAACAGGGCTGACCAGTCCCCTCTGTTGATACCATGTAAGCATTTAAAGGTCTTGACCACATTACCCTTTTCCACCTTGCTTCAATGTCGTGTACGTGTTAAGGATAGGAAACCAAGCAGGGAAAAATCTGTGCACTACCAAAAGGCAAGGTTGCAGCAACAACAAAGCAAGGAGGCAAACAACGAAAGCAATAAGTGTGGTGCACAAAAGATAATCAAGCAGACACCACCCACTACTAGTGTCGAGTGTCCTTTTCCTGTGCTTCTAATAAACCAGCACTATACACTGGCACTGTTAGTCTCTGTGCTTGATTATTTTTTGCGCACCATGCATATTGCTTTTGTTGTTGGCCATGTTTAGGCTAGAAAGACACTCCTCATATGTCTTCCCCTGCATTACCCCTATCATTTTAGTCACCATTCTCTGGACCCTCTAAGCATCTGTGGTCCTTCTTGAGGTAAGTGCTCCAAAACTGTGCAGTACTCTAGATGTGGCCTCACTAGGGACCTGCACAATGGCAGGATCACCTCTTGCCTCCTGCTGGTGATGCCTCTACCTGTACAGCACAGCATGCAGTTGGCCTCTGCATACACCCTGTAGCATGGGACTGCTTGCATGAGACAATCACTAATGATGACCCCCAGGTCCTTCTCTGCAATAGTCCAGTTTACTCTGACACCCCCATCCAATACTCTATTTTGGGGTTCTTGTTTTCAAAATACATTACCTTACATTATTCACATTAAATTTGAGCTGCTAGAGCCTGAACATTTATCCAGTTTTGCGAGGTCACTCCTTAGATCCCTTGTTCACTCTTCAGTGTCGACTCTGCCACATATCTTTGTTTCATTAGTGAAGAGGTTAACCTTGCCCATATATTCCCTCTTCTATGTTGCAGATGGGGTTGCCAACAGTCCCGTATTTTAATAAAAAAGTCCTGTCCCATATTATATCAATACAGGATGCCTTTTATCCCATATTTTGCGATGGCTATTTTGGCAAAGTCAATTTCCCACTTTTTCCTGCAGCTAACATTAGCTGCAGCGTCATTATGCACGCCGGGATGATGGGGACATAGCCTGAAGCAGGAATCTAACTGAACCTGACTGTCGGATCATTGTGTGGAGCACAGTGCGAGTGCTGATGGCAGTAGTGCTGATTCAGTGGCTGCTGAACTTTAACATTGCTTACCTTGCTGTGTGAAGACAATCAAAGGGAGACAGAGACCTGCCTATAGCCTGTGGGTGTGTCACGCGCTAGTCAACGGACTGATCTCACTTTCTGACAAAAGTAAAACACTGTAAGTTTATCGCAATTCACAGGGTACTGGGCTGGGCCTGTTTACAACATGCTTTCTTGTCCTGTAAATGTTGCAATTTGCAAAAGATCTTTTGAAAATCAAGCCCACTATATTAAGGGGATGAGTTCAAAGTTGCAGGCTACTGCAGTTTTGTAGGATGAAATGGCACAGGTGGCTGTAGTGTGTTGCAAGGGTGAGAGACTTAGCCCGTGCACAGTTCTTAGATTGGTGATCTTTAGCTGCACCTACCTTAAGAGAATTGCAAGAACAGGTGCTGTGGCAAGCTGAGTCAGCAAGGAATTGAGCTCTTGGGAATTTCTTACACACGTCTTCAACTTATTCTATGGTTTGGTTCAGCAAATCTACATAATAAAAGGGACTGAGGTTTCATATGTTTAAATGGTCTAGGCAGTGACAGACTCAAATCGTCCAGTGACACAGCTGCAGACACTGCCTTTGTCTTATGTAAACAGCTCACCAGAGTTAAAGGAGAAGTCCACCCAGAATGTGCAAAAACAAATGCTATGTAGAGTGTTTTGATACAGTATGTATGTTAAGTCCTAGTGTGTCCTTCCTTCTGTCTGCCATTCGGAGTTTTTCCTAAATTAGCCCGCTAGCTGTATGGTAGTTTTACAAGTCCTGGGGCTCTCCATCACAAATAGTTTTCTTGGCTTTCTTTCTCCTATGATGCACCCTGGCTCATGTGACAGTGATGTAGCTATGTCCTTAGATTTAGCAGGATCTGTCACAGCTCAACCACAAAGATAATACTTCTTTCACAGAAGTCACACTGCTAGAGCTTGGGTGAGGGTTTAGTGAAATCTCTGGGGAAACTGCCATTGCTGTCCCCAGTCTGTAGGGAGCAGGGAAAGAGCTAGACGAGACTTGTTGCAGTACTGTGCTGGTCTAAGTAGCAAGTAGTAAGTTGCACTGTTGTTTTGGTATTTGCTGTGGCATGAGAATTCTATTCGCATGCAGCGTATTCAAAAGCAACACTGCAACTTACTACTTGCTACTCAGACTGGGATAGTACTGTGAGTCTCGCACTCTCCCTGCTCCCTACAGGTAGGGGATGGCAATGACAGTTTCCCCGCAGGTTTCATTAAACTCTACCAGCCCAAGATCTTCCTGGAAAAGGTTGAATCTAGGCAGTTTCAGTCTTTTTTTTGTATAATATTTTTATTGTTTTCCCCAATAGCCAATGGACATTCAATGCATACATATTCAGTACACAACAGATTAACATCACACAGTATCCATTAGCATCAGAAAGTACAGTACTATCTCCTTCTATAGGCCAAGTGTGTGTTAGGCCATAGAGAGACTTAGGTTATTATTCTTCTGGAATAAAGTCTTTGTGTCCATAGGAGTTGTCCATCAGCATCCATAATAACATATATATAACGAGTTAATAGAGCTCATAATTAATGCTTACACCAGCATTTGTCAAAAGAAACAGACAAAAAAAACACATTTGATTAACAGGTAACCATAGCATTCTAACAAGAACAGTGCAACCGTATTGTCATATAGCAACTATTTTAGATTTTAGTTACATCTGGTATGTATCGTGTGTATAAATAATGTTTAATTTGATGGGAGTCAACAATTGTGTGGTGTGTATTATTTCATGGAAGTATTTGATTTAAATTATACCCCCAAACCCCTCAGAGAAGATGGTCACTTCAGCTGGGGAGACGGCAGCCAGAAGTGGCGCCCAAATTCTAGTAAACAGTTCCACTTTTCTCTTTAATGCAAATGCCAACCATTCCATAGCCAGGGTGGACAGCAGAAAGTTTCTCCACATCTGGAATTGGGCACCGAACATAATACCCAGATGTTCAAGAGAATTTGTCGAGCTATGACAAATAAAATTCGGATCCACCGTGGATATAAGGCCCAGTCCCCATTCCCAACCTGTTCCAAGCCTAAAAGTAAGGAAAGTGGACCATCTGGAGCTGCTTGCCCCACATGTGACCAATTTCATTACTCACCTGTTCCCAGTACCCCTTAACTATTTTGCACTCCCAAAAGTAGTGTAGGTAGGTTCCCCTCTCCATTAGACATCTCCCACAACAAGGTAATATACCTGGGTTAAATTTATTGACCCTAGGAGTGGATAAAACAAAAAGTGGAGAAACTTAAACTGTGCCTCCTTCAGTCTGTTACATGACAAGAGGCCCATGAGTGAGCATGATATCTGTTCCCACATTTCATCATTGATCGGGACACAGAGATCTCTCCTCCACTCGGACCTACTCATAGTTGATGGGTTCCCAAAACACTGCCTATCTAGTCTGGCCACTTTCCAAATTAGACCTTTTTCATTCAGGTGAGCCCCTCTGATTTCCTTCTCTATCCTTACTATTGTTGACTCCCATGTGGCCTCTGTCAGAATCTTATCCCATAGTGTCTGACCTGCAAATATCGGAACATATGGGTATTTGGAAAGTTTAAGCTTCTCTTAACCTCCTCAAAGGTGTACATGCCCTCCTGACCCCACAAGTCCCCCAGGCAGTGGATCCCTTTAGTCTTCCAACTGAGTAGTCCAGTGTCCTCCCATCCTGCTGGGAACTCAGGATTTCTTGCAATGGGTACTAGTAGTGTGGTGTCCCCTGTGGCATACCCTCTTTTCCTTATGCTTTTCCAGGCTTCCAGAACCTCTGCCACCATAGGATTGGGACTTGCCAAATGCACATAAGCCTTGTTGCCCTCCGGAGAGAGATAAGTCGTGAACCTGGCCGGACAGTGTTCCTGTTCTAAATGTAGCCAGTCTGCGGCCTCTCCCTGAGACACCCGGTTATGGATGTATCTAAATTGAACCAAAAGGAAATACCCTTTTATGTCCGGGAATTCTAGACCCCTCTTATATTTAGAAGCTTTAAGCCTACTCAGTGCCATCCTAGGACATTTACCCCTCCAAATAAATGTATTAATGCTCTTATCCAAAAGTTTCAGATCTCTCACCATGGGGGCTGAATGGTATAATTTATAGTAAATACAATATGCTTGGGAGCACATTCATTTTTATCAGATTGACCCTTTTCATCCACAATATGGGGAGCCCAATCCATCTAGCCAGGTCGTTCCTTACTTTCTGAAAAATTGGATTATAATTTAGCCTATATAGCGTATTTAAGTTCATTCCCACTCTAATCCCTAAGTAAGTGAGGTTATGGCATACAGCTTGGAGACCCCAAGTATTCTTTCCCTGACAAGGGTCCTCCCCATCCAGATACATCATTTCAGGTTTATGTAAATTAAGTTTGTATCCAGAGAATAGAGCAAATTTCTAAACCACCTCCAACAGTGCTGTGACAGACATCCCAGGATTGGTCAGGTATAACATTAAATCATCGGCATACAAGGAGAGGCGATGTTGTGTCCCCCAACTGTTTACCCACCCCAACTGTTTACCCAGGTGAGACACACTAAGCTGAAAGCTTTTTTACAGGTGCAACCTGGGAGCACAGGGAAGTTAGGTGACTTGCTCAGGGTCACACAGTATGCAAGTGAGGGCTGTGGGATTCAAACCCAGGTCTCCATATTTGAAGCGAAGAGCCTTAAACCACTGCGCTATACTGCCTTTTGTACTCGGATTCCCTGAATTATCAAATTCTCTCTTATCTTACAAGCTAGAGGCTCAATAGCCAATGGAAAAAGTATGGGGGAGTGGGGGCAACCCTGCCCTCGTGCCCCCCCTAAATAGCTGAAACTCCTCAGAGGGAACTCTATTTACCAACACTCTGGCCCTGGCTCTATCATATAATAATTTTACCAGTGAAATAAAATTTGTTCCCACCCCAAATCTCTTTAGTACCTCAAAGAGGTATGGCCGTTCAATTCTATCGAATGCCTTTTCCGCGTCAATGGATAGAATTCAGGCCTCCCCTGGGTGCTTCATACCACACCAAACTACAGTAAGAACTCTTCTAATATTATGGTAGGACATTCTGCCCTGGATGAACCCAGTTGGGTCTGGGTGAATAATCGAGGGGAGTAGATTTTCCAATCGTAGGGCTAATACTTTGGCTATAATTTTACAATAATAATTAAGTAAGGAAACAGGCCTATAAGAGGCACATTCTGCGCTGTCTTTATCTGGTTTAAGCAGTAAACAAATATTGGCTAAGGAGCACGAGGTGGGCAACCCCCCCACGGCCTCTTTGATAAGACTACACATTGGTTTAGCTAGCTCATTTTTCATTACTTTATAGTGTTCTGCTCCGAACCCATCAGGTCCTCCAGCCTTTCCTGATTTCAGACCCTTGACTGCATGTCTAATCTCCACCTTGGTAATCTCAGCTCCTAACTGTGCTGCTGCTCCTCCATCAGGGTGGGGAGTTTGACACTATCCAAAAAGATTCCAGCCTTTTCTTCACTGCCCTACATTCCTCTGTATACAACTTAGCATAAAATGCCCTAAAAACATCCTTAATTTCTTCCTCGTTAATTGTGATTTTGTTTCCCTTACCATTAAGTTCAATAATTTTGCTTGAGACCTTCCCTCTCTTCATCAGTCTGACAAGCAGGGGCCCAGGTTTATTTCCCCACTCATACAGCCTCTGCCTGGCAAACATTAAGTTCTTTTTTGCCAATCCAGTGAGGGTTTCATTCAGGGCATCCGTAGTTACACTTAATTGCTGCCTATCCTCGGCCTTATTATTTTGTAAAACCTGCAGCTCCAAATCTTTAATTACTTTCTCCAGTGCCTTGATTCTCCCTCTCCGCTCCTTTTTTATTTTTGCTGTACAGCTAGTAATGGTGCCCCTCATGTATGCCTTTCCCGCCTCCCACACCACCCCCCTGGAACGGACTGAGTCTTTATTATTAACCCAATATTCCTCCCAGGATGATTTTAAAAACTCCCGGAATTCCTCCTTACAAAGTAAATAAGAGGGAAAATGCCATTGACCCCTAGTTCCCCGTACTGCTCCCCCTGTTAAATTTAATTGTACCACTGCATGGTCCAATAGCATCATAGGGCTATGCGAGACCTCCCTTATTCTATGGAACAAGTCCTTAGAGTCAAAAATATAGTCATGCCTAGACCAGGAGTCATGCGGAATAGAATGGAATGTATATTCTTTCACCCCAGGCATAATAGCCTCCAACTATCCACAAGGTCTAAATCCTGGAGGCCCATCGCCCAGTCTGTGGTGGTTCTGTTTTGTCTCTTACTCGCCCCTTGACAGTCTAAGGACCAATCCATCACAAGATTATAATCTCCCTCCATAACTAATCCGAGGAACTGTTCTCTGTTAAGAACATTTGCTTGGATTGCCCCCCAATTTCAGAGGTGAGAGTTGCAATTTTCTGTTCAAACGAGTTGAGGCACAGACTTAGCACCTGCAGGACCTGCTCTTCTTCCACTCTGCTTAGAACTGCTACTTTGGCGGCCGATAAGGAGATCGGCCCCCACCACGCTAGTTGCTGGTGCGTTGCTTGATCCTGTTTTTTTACTTGCTGTTTTCAAGGTATTCCTCATTGTTTTGCCTGTAACTAGGTATTCCTCCATGCTCCACGGTGCTTCCCAAAGCTGCCCAATATGTTTTGGCCACATATACTCTGCTGAATATAACTTTTAAAGTGTGGAGGAGTGGAGATTTGCGTCCTTCTCACACGGTGCTCATTAGCGCCCCCACTGCAGTTTAAGTCTTTAATAGATAAAAGTAGGATTTTCTCCTCCTCTTCGGCCCCATGAACAGCACCCCACTCTGGATTTATTTCTGCCTAGAACCCAACCTCCCCCCCCCCCAATACTGAGGAAAATTCCTATTCATGCCACAAGATCTTAAAAACTTCTGCTTAGACACTCTGACAGCTACCAGAGGTGGGCAGAAAAGAAGTTCAACATCTCATCAAAAGGACAGAACCTCAGCAGTAAGCACTCTATTAATGCTGCACCACAGCATTGTTCCTAGCCTGCATTCTCACTAAAGACTACAATATACTTTCTTCCCAATCCCGATTTCTGTTTCCTTTGAGAGTGGACATTACTTTTTTCAACCAAAAGGGATCCGTGCTGGCCATACTACACTGTAGCTCATCATGACCTACCTTCCCCCGGTGTTGAATTCACGTCAGGAAGTGGGGTCGGGGGGATCTAAGAACTGTTCCTTATTTTTTGAAACACAATGTTGGCAACCCTAGTTGCAGATGAATACATTAAAGAGTACCTATCTGAGGACTGACAAATGTGGCACCTCACTCTTCACCTTTCTGAACCTCGTGTGACTCCCCAGCTGTCGCTGCTTCCCTTTGCTTCTCCAGGTAGTCTGATGACCTTTCCTCCAGCTGTTCCTTCTTTTGTGCTGTGAAGGTTGACCTTTTCCTAACTACAACCTCTCTAACTCCCCTGGTAAACTAGAGAGGTTTCCTCTTCTTCTTGGCCTTGCCCACCTTTCTCATACAGTTGTGTCACCTCCAGAATGGCCTCCTTGATGCCCCTTCCCACTTTTCCTCAGCTTTACCACACTGCTCACTTCCATTAGCTGTTCCTCCAGACGTCTAGACATTTTAGTGAAGTCTGCCCTTTTGAAGTCTAAGACCAAAGTCCTTGTTTTGTGGGTCTTGCCATGGTGCACAGGGAAAACCACACTTGGCTGCTGGTCCTCAGATGGGCCTCTACCCTAAAATATTTTTGCCCACCATCAAAATAAACTTAAAAGCTCCCCCCTTCTGATCCTTTCCAGCACCCTCAATCCCCTCAAACAGGTCACCTCCTACAAATACTTGGGCATAACCTCTGACCAAGCTCTCACCTTCCACACCCACATACATGCTCTCATATCCGCAGCCAACGCACATATCAGCCTACTCTACTGCCACAACGACTGCCTGCCATCAGCTCCTCTCCGGCTAGCCATCAACTCCTCGATCCTGTCCTTAATTGACTATGGCCTGTTGATCTATACAGCTGCTGATGCCACTGCACTTGGCAAGATAAAAGTATTCCTCAATAAAGCATGCAGGCTTCTGTCAAGTGCCGACCAGCTCACTCACTCCTGCACCCTCTACTCCCTCACCCAGATACTCAACCTCGAAGAAAGGCTCCAATATCAGTCATGCCTTATAGTAAAAAAGACCCTCCTTGGGCTAACACTGCCTGGAGTGTCGTCATCTCTCCATCACTCAACCCCTTCCACTGCCATGCGCAGCACCGATAAATCTTCTCTAGCAGTCTCTAGGATGAGGACCTCCCTAGCCCAGAGGTCTTTCGCCTACAGGGCCCCATCCTGGTTCACCTCCCTCCCTGCGGCTGTCACCAGTCTGCCCAAAATCGGTGCTTTCAAAGTCACCCTTAGGAACCACATTCTCACAGCCCGCACCTGTAGGTGCCCCTCAGCAGTGAGACGCTAACCTAAACTGTATTTATGACCTAGTTAGATCCAGTGACAATGTCTTACTATCTAGACTGCCTCTGTAAATATCCTTTTGGTACTATGGCTATAGTAATGTGACCCTATGATTAGTTACACCACTGTATAGGCTTCTTTTCTGGCTCACTGCCTCTGCTGTATATACTGTTTTCATACACTTCGAATATGCAAGCAATAACACACGACGAGATGTGGTTTATCACTTGATAAGAGCATGCCCATGGGTGTACTAAGGTACGAGGCATTTGCACCGAGTGCCTTATGCCACTGGGCATGCTCTTGTCAGGCGATAAACCACACCTCAGAGAGTGTTACTGCCCTTACAAAATGGGCATCTAAGTAAGTATTTAAGAATTTAAAAAAAAAGAAGAAAAAACACAGCAAAAAATGTAAAAATTTAAGAAAATAGTGAAACAGTAAAGAACAGCCCCCCATTGATGATTTCTGATGGCCAGTACAGGGTGCTGCTCCCTCCATCCTAGACACACACAAGTAGCAGACAGGTTGTTCCCTCACATGTGCCATACATTGTATTCCCAACGGACACAGATTCATTTTTATTTAGTTTGTTTTTGGTACCTAGGACAGCGAGAGCATTTGTTTCAGAGGCAGCAAAGAAAGATGACCACGATCTTAGAAGTGCTGTGTGATGTGACCCCCGACCCACGCAGTCAGAGACACACACAATGTTTTTGTTTGTAAATGTGGAAGTTCCCATCTTAACTGAAGTGTGGCATGTGTCGTTTGTTTTTACCTTAAAATAGTGAAATGTACCCATTTGTCTTACAGCGAATGTTAGGTTTCAGTGAGAGTGAGCGTGTCTCACTGTAGTCACCACTTTTCGCTCAGCGCATCGTACATTGCATTTCTAATCATCAGGTGGTCTGTCGTTGAGGATTTTTTTTTTATTTTTATTTTTTGCAGTTTGGATATGTACTGGTAGAGGAGCGGGTCTGATTTGTTGATGTGAGGGCATGTGAATGAGTGGGTTTCTAGCCGTGGGAGTGGCTTGTTGGCCTTTTACTCGCAGCTTCGGAAGTACAGCAAGGAAGGAACACAGATCAGGTTGCAGTTTAAAAAAAAAACACTTATTTTGTGATTTAGGCTTCTGGATGTGGATGTAAATGCCAGTGTCCTGTTACTGTGCCGCCGTGAGTGCCATTCTGTTGGACTGCTGCCTCTTCAGTGAGCTCTGCCAGTCAGCGTTTCTGTTTACGCTTGGCAGAGCTCACTAATTCGTTGTTGTTGTGGGGCATCTTGGTGGGCAGTAGTCCCGGTTGGCTACTATATCATCTGATAAGGACACGGCTCAGATGATGTAGTAGCCAATCACAGACTTGGATTTCTAAAGCCCATTTTATAATGTAATGTATATACTGTTATAACAGTTGTACCTCATGAACTGCGCCATGTAACAATGCCAATTCTTATGCTATATCTTGAATGTATGTACTTGTAATTAATGTGTTCCCTTTTGTGTACTATGATGTGGAGCCTTTTGAAATGAGTCCCTGACACAAAGGATTGCAATTCCAATCTCTGACTAATAAATACATAAATCAATCATCCAAGGTGTCAAAGTTCATGAACACCAGGTCCAGGATAGCTCCACAACAAGTTGTGACATGAAGCAATGTCTGACTGAGACTGCTGTTATCCATCGGAGTGGTCCAGTCCATGTCTAGCATATTCAGACTACCCACGAGGACCACCCTCCTCTTCACTGGTGCACCCCTGATTTCCTACCTCATTAGCTGTTTCCCTGTTTCTATCTGTTAGGGAGCCTATAAACCACACCCATCCTTATGTTTTTACCCTCTCCACCACTAGGTATACCCACAGGGTTTCCACCCTTCCTTAAACCCTATGGGCTTCTCTTGCATGCACCCTATAATTTCCTTTCCTTACAAAGCAATCCCCTTCCCTTTACGGATTCCCTATCTCTCTAGAACAGGTTATAAGCAGGGATCCTGAGATCCCAGTTGTGGTTAGGAGTAGCTCACATTTCTGTGACCGCCACAAAGTTGGCCCCAGTGGCCAGTGCCTGCTGGTCACTCATCTTGTTCTCCAGGCTCCTGGCATTGATGCTGACAATCTCCCATGCTGCTACACCTCCATTCCCTTACTTATTTCCATGCCTTCTTTTCGTGCTTGGTCTCTCCTTTTGGCCACTACTGTTATTTCAATGTTCTGCCCCATTAATGGGGGATTACAAGCCATGTCCCCCACTACCTCCACCTTGCTGGAGGAGCCCCAGCCATAGCCTCCCCATCCTAGTTCAAATGTCTTTCAAAGACGGCAATGAACATTTGCTCCAGTACATGTGCCCCCTTCCATGTCAGATGCAGGCCATTTCACTTATACAGCATTCTGTCCCAGAATTGGCCCTAGTCCCCTATGAAGTTATACCCACCCTCCTTACACCACACTTTTAGTTCTCTTGTGTCTTGTCTCCTGTTCCACAGTAGAAAGGCCTTGAATAATAATAATCTTTATTTATTAGGCGCCTTTCAAATGTCAAGGCGCCTTACAGAATTAAAACAAAAACATCAGATATTACAGATTATACCATTAATAGAATCATGATAATTTTTGAAATACCTGAGTCCACAAAAAAGTCTTAAGTGCCTGTTTAAAACACCTGACGGTTGTGCACTCACGAAGCTGACGGGGCAGAGAAATCCAGAGGGTAGGGGCCACAAACAGAAAGGCACAGGCCCCAGAAGATTTCAAAGTAACCCTCGGAATATCCAGCAACCCCTCATCAGCTGAGCGGAGCTGTTGCACAGGGGTGTAAGGAATCAGAAGCTCTTTCAAGTAGTTGGGACCAAGACCGTGTAGGGCTTTGTAGGTCAACAAACCTACCTTAAAGGTGATCTGCCACTGAATCGGCAGCCAGTGCAGATTGCGCAGCACAGGGGTGATATGTGAATTCCTAGACACCCCTGACAGTAATCGAGCAGCAGCGTTCTGCACCAGCTGCAAGTGGCAGATATCAACCCCGTGAAGCCCCAGATAAAGGGAGTCGCAGTAGTCAAGGTGGGAAGTCACACAGACATGGACCAACACAGGCAGATCGCCGGACGGAACAAGGTGTTTGACCCCGGCGATGTTCCTAAGATGGTAAAAAGCCGAAGAAGGTCACCAATGTAGATGCTGCCCACAGTTTCTCCCCTACTTTTCAGAAGTTATTTTTTATCACTTTCATTCCTGATTAGCTGGATCATTCTCGTTCTGTTCCCTTTTTTGTTTTCAGTCTCCCTTGTCTTTCAAACCATCTCTGTTTGTAGCCACCCTATTGCACCATTATAAATGTTCCAAAAAGGAAAATTATCAACCTGAATCAGGCCATAGCTCCTATGCTGATACTGTTACTTACATGGGCTGCTATTTCAATGCAAACTGAGCAGAATGAGGAACGGCTCCATCTCATTAAAATAACAGCCCATGACAGTATCAGAGTCAGTAACAACAGACTGATTCTAACCAATGACACCACTGGTTGGAACATTTATAATGGTGCAGTTGGGGGTGCTATGTACAGAGCTAGTTTTAGAAATGAGAGAGGCGAAAACAAAAGATCCACACAACAGGAGAAGGGGGTAAGCAAACAAGATTTGGGAATGATGCAATGTTTCTGATCCCCTCTAAAATCTCTGCTATCTCCAGCTCCTCAGTGGGTGAGCCTGAAATGTGAGCAGGCACACTTACCAGAACTCCCAGCACTACCCCTTAGGGACTGGCCTCTCCCATTATCTGCCTCGCCCTGTGCAAACCATAGGGTGGAATGTGCAGAACTCCCACTTCAGACCCTTGAGGCCTAATCCTGCCTCACAGATAGGAGACTCTCTAGTTTGTTTGCCCTCCTGAAGCTGAGTAGGTATCTTTGCCCTTAGAGATACAGTTAATGAATCCTCCAAACTATATTCTATATTTTGTCTCCAGTGGGCATCATTTTGAGAGTACTTACAGCTTCATTCTGCCTCGGGACAATGGGTGGGGAAGAGCTACATGGCTCCCCAGGGATAGATTGGAACACTGGGTGACCTCTCCCTCATGCCCGTGAAAGGGGCAGCTGGTAAGTTTTAATATATTTCATAACAGTGCTCCCTCTCTGCCACCTCAGGACCCCAAAAGGTACGAGAACAGGGTGTGTGTGTTCCAGTCACTCCAAAAGAAAAACGACTGGCATGACAGATGGTCTACATGGCCAATAGGGAACTGCAGGCCAAACCCTGAAGTCTAAGATACTGCTCTGAGCATGTAGAGCTGTTCTTGCACTGCACAGCATGGGACTTCTTCCACACAGTGAGCACTGGAGATTTTCAGCACCCCAGGCATCCTTATCTCACATTCTCTGGTCTTATCTGACCCTCTCCACCTACTGGTCCAAGATGCAGAGCTTCTGTTCTTCCCTGTGCCCAGTGTTCCCCATAAGGGATTCTAAAGTGGATCTGTTGTATACTTACCCCCCTGACACCCTACCAATGATTTTGGGCCAGTGGCCCACCGAGTTCCTTTGAATCACTGGTGTGACCCTAAGAAATCAGTGATGTACTGGCATAATTTGCTCTGCTGGAAGGTACACTATGAATTCACAGCCCATGCTGCCTCTGAGAAGTCCTCTCTTTTACAGACAGTTGGGGGCCCTTAACTTCGTTCTTTGACAGAGGTTCCATTGCAGCTTCCTCATCACTGAACCCTGTTTGTTCTAGTCAGTTCCCCTGCTACACCACTTAAAGGTGGACAACGCTGTTTTCAGTTGCATCCCCCCGCATGTTAAACACCATGTTTGAAGTATGTTGACCCTTCACAGATTTTTGAACATACTCCTGTAAATATGATGCACTATAAATTTATTGAACTCACTTACTTAAACCAGCAGTGCAACAAAAAACGTTTTACCAAAAAGCTAGTTTCAGCTACAGTTAATAAAAATATTAGCATACCTGTCAAATACTTACCTGTGCTCCATTAATTTTTTTTTTATATTATTTTCTCAGTCCTAACACTTGTCTGGTCTACAATGCAATTTTTAAGCCAAATGTGGTGCCAATCTTTTTTTTTTTTTCTTGAGAAAAAAAACGATATTAAAACATTCAAAGACACTTACATTTTGGTGGAACTAGAACATTTTACCACCAAATAAAACTGGAAGATATCTGGAATATTTTATAGTGAAAAAAGGTAGAGTCAAATTGTTACCCAGTTTCTTTGTGCTGCTGCTTTAAAGGGCAACAGTCATTCATCATCAAGGGTCCCCGCACCCACACTCAAGCGTGGGGCTGGTCCCAGTGTGCACTTTGTGCGGAAAAACATTTTGGTTTACTTTCTGCTTAATGTAGAAGAGTAGGTTATATCAGACTAATTTTGTTTAGTTCTAGGTTGACATCTTCTGTTCCCACAAATCCCAGAGTCTTCTGTAGATGACATCAGAGTAGTAGGCAGCAGTGAGAAGATTCAATAGCCTGCAGAGTAGTGCATGTTAGAGTTTATATAAGCTCTTATATTTTGTTTTCTGGGCTATGTACAGTCACAGAGGACTGTACTGAGCCCCTGGAGAAAAGCAGACCTGGAAAACATCTAATCAGAAATTATAAAAGCTCTAACATGCACTGCAGGCTGCTGAATCTCCCACCGCTGCCTACAGCTCTGATGTCAGCTGCAGGGGATTCTGGGATTTGAAGTAAAAGAAGACGTCAGCCGACAACTAAACAAAATTACTCTGATACAGTCTACTATACTGCAGTAAGCAGTAAGTAAAAAACCAAAATGTTTCTGCCCACAAAGTGCACACTGGAGCCAGCCCTGTACTTGAGTGTGGGGCCCACCATGCCAACTGTTCCCCTTAATTTACTAGAGTGTCGCCTTGTTCCATTTATTGCTCATTTCTTAATAACATATATAGCTAAGAACTGATACTCTATAACTTGACTCCAGTAACATCTGCTATATTCCTCCCCCTGTAGTGACTGTATCCTCCTACTGACACTTAATTCCTAAGTGCTATCAACATTTGTGTACTGCTATCTTGGTTGATTACTCACTACTTACACTTATGCACTGGTTTTACTTGAACAATGATTTCACTCCGTGATTCTTGGTATATCTCATAATCCTGCTTGTTTAAATGTTTGTTGATGTACTTATTTAACATTTTTGTTTTTACTTTTGTATAACCTCTGACGTGGAACCTATGTAATGAGAGTGTTCTCAAAGGTGTTAATCCAAGACCATGAATAAATAAACATTATGCTGCACCCACTGCAGTCAGATATTCCCGTTTCTGTACTTCAAGAAAAGTGTGAGTTGTGGCAGAATGACAGCCCTTAGACTACCCACAAACCAACAGCATCAAGACCCATTCAACATGTTGGATATGGTAGGAAGCCCTGCTGCAGAGGGAAGCTGCGGGGACATGCAGGAGTAGCACCTGAAGAATGGTGGGGAAGAAAGGCAGGGTCAGTTCAGGCAGCTGGTCAGTGGTTTCATGGCAGGCAGCCAAGACTGGGGAAGTAAGAGCAGATTAAACTAAACTGCATCACTGACCAGCTGTACTTTTTAAACATTTAGGGTCAGATGTAGTACACACTGTACATTCTTTTATTTACTAAGAGTGGAAATCACTGTTTTCCACAAAATCAGTACGCCGTGTACATTTTGTATTTACGAACAATGAAAATCACTGTTTTCCACAAAGTTGAGATTGCACTGGATGTTTTTCTCTAACTCCATTGGTTTGCTTTGTGACCTGCAGTCTTCGATTGCATGTTTATCTTCCTGCTGTATTATCTGTTCTCCTAACATTCATTTTCTAGTCTGGTCACTGCCTTATAATTCAGCTGATCCCTACCATTTAATGTTCTTGTTTTTTCCGCTTTCCATTTCCTGGTTTCTGTCCTTTAAAAATGTTTTTACCTACATAGATCTCTCACTGTTTTTGTTTTTGAGAAACAGAAGGCGTAGCCTAGTGGTTAGATTGTAGAACTGTGTGCCTGGAGAACCACATTTGAACCCATCACTGCCATATACTCAGTGACTGATCTTGAGCAAGTCACTTAACATCCCTGCAATTTTCATCCTCTCTTTTTTCCCCATATATATTTTGTCCTCTGAGTCGGAGGGGTGGCTTGTTCAGCCCAGTCCCCAGCCCCCCAATTCCAGCTCCCTACCTCCCCCCAGCCACCTACCTGGTCTATTGGTTTCCCCACAAGCTTCCCCCTCCAGGCAGGGCCAGGAAGGGAAGGCTGTCCTCCCACTCCCCATACAACACATCCGAGGCAGATCAGTGTGGTGACCGGATGATGGTGCGGACATGAAGTGTTTTTTTTTTTATTTTAGTCTTTGATGACCGGTTGAGACCCACTAGGCACAAATGCCTGTTTTCAGGGGTGACCTGGGAGGACTGGGCGGTTAAGTGACTTGCTCAGAGTCACACAGTATGCAAGTGGAGGTTGTGAGAATCAAACTCAGGTCTAGTCTGCTGGATGTACCAAGCTCGTTCACACCTCATTCCTCTAACCTCTAGGCTATACTGCCAGCCATGCTGTCAGGCAGTCATGTTGGGCTTCATTAAGCCCCTATAAAACCATTTTCTCAGCTTTTCTCCCACCCTGCTGTGAAGCGTCGTACTCATGTGAGGAGGTGCACCCATCAGACGCGTCCCTGCATTCCCCTCCCATACATGCCTCCCTAGCACTGCTCTACTCCACACCTCCACCTGGGAGCAACCTAGGATGGGCCGACATGCCGCAACAGGACAGCAGTCTCTCGGATGCTCAATCCTCTCCCTCCTTGGTTGATCCCCAATGACCCGAGTCCGTTCCTGAACCCAGGTCATCAGCATGGGAACAGTTAAGGCACTAGTCACTTCAACCCTCTTCGCCACTTGGCCAGTGTTTTCTCACTCGTGCTCTCTCTCTGTCCCTCTGCTTCCTGTAAGCTTTCTGTAACCTCCCTCAGTCTCATTTTGCCTCCCTGTGCGATACTGCCAGCTGTTCAAAGATTGTAACGCACCCTGGGATACAGTCTAAATGTTATATAAAAACAGATTCCCTCCTCCTTTCTTATGTGTCACTCTGTTGTCTTTTGAATGTGTTGCTGTGTACAGCAGGTTAACTAAGCCCCCAATCTGATGACAGCAAATACAATGTCCATGTCTGTTTCATATTTATTGAAAGAACTAGCCAGACTGTTGGCCCAGTGGTAGGGATACTGCCTGGGACGCCTGAAATCCAGGTTCAGAAGTGGGCCTGAATTGCCAGGGATCACCCGGGAGGAGAAGGATGGAGCATCCCAGATGATGATCTCCTCCTCTGGGGAGGGAAGGCAGTCAAACCTTGCTGTAATACTGCCATCTGAGTGACCACAGGTGGCAGTGTGTTTGGAGCAACTTACAGTGGGGGGGGGGACATAGGTGATGTCCTCTGCATGCTTACGTGCATGAGCTGGCATCACCCTGGAGTCGGCATCCATTGGGGAAACAAATGGTGAAATACCAGGCAATGCAAGATGAGGGGTCTGACCCTTTGCAGGCTCCACACTGGTGGTGATACAGCCCTCTTCAGTGCACCAGATCCACTGGCAGTATGGGTGATCATCCGGCCCCACTGCGGTGTTTAAGACATGGAGGAAGACACCGGATGGAACTAAGCCCCTGAGAAGCTGGAATACAGAGCTGGGTGGAGGGCGTTGGAATAAGAAGGAAGGCCCTGTACCGGAGGAGCTAAAACAGATTAAGCAAAAAGAGAATTGTTTAAAGAACTGCCTTTGACTGTAACAGTGCTTGGCAAAAAAACCAAAAATAAAATGCTTATTTCTAATGTAATGGCTAGAACATTTATTTATAGTAGCTCACAAAAATCAATAGGAGTACGTCCGACTTTGAGGGCTTATAAAATAAATTGTATTGAACATAAGTGCAGGGAACAACAATAGCTGCTTTGCAATGACATTATTACAAACTTAATCCCTGTTAGTAAATTGGACCCAATTTAAGGTACACAAATTGTATCTAAAATCATGTACCATGTTGTTTCATTGTATCAGCTCAGCTTTCTTATGACGGTGTATTATATTATATTCAGTTTGATTTTCAGATTTCCCAAAGGCCACAAAACATTAAAAATACTAAAAGAGATAATGCTGCAGACCCACAAAATGATGTACCCTAATCTTCTACTCTTCCTACACTCCTTACACAATTTAAAAACTGAGCACAGCGGATCATAGTGGCACAGTAACGTCACAGGGTAGAGTAGGAAGTTTAATGTTAAAGCACAATTTTCAGCTACTTTTTTGGCTGTTCCTTGATGGATTTTCACATTTTCAAAAGCGTGTATTCAGGCACAGGATCTTGTGATCTGCCAATATTTTTTTGTTTGTTTGTTTAAATCAAGCGTTTTCTCAACCCTCTGTTTGCAGAATGGCACCTCCAGATCTGTCAAAGACCTTCTCATGAACCTGCCAGTTATTCACCACTACAGAGGGACCATAACAGTTGTAAGTAGCTGGCCACAACATGCGTAGGCCTGCAGGGGGTGCTGGCACAATGGCAGGCTAGGGTTTCTTCTTCCAGCTCCTGGTGCTCTTAAGGTTGCCAGCGTGCAAAGACATGCACTAATGCATGTAGCGGGACATATGCATGCTGGGCATCTAGCTGCTGCCAATCTCCCCATCTATGTGCTCCTGCAGTGCTATCTACTGGCCTTCACCAGGTAGCACTCAAGTAGTAGAACACAGTAACCCCCAAGGAAGGAAAGCTGTCTTTGGGACGCAGGATTCCTCCCTCCTCTGGCCAGTCCTCAAGTGACCTAAGTGCATTCCTGAACCTAAGTCACTGGCACAGTGAGGGGTAGCACCGCTACATGTCTACCAGGCCAGCCTTTATCTGCGAATTTTGGTGAAATTTGGTTCAGTGCTTATTTTGGTCAGACAGCGAATACAATTTGTAAATGACCCACTTAGAAACATAGAAACACAAACTTAGATGGCAGATAAGGACCGCTTGGCCCATCTAGTCTGCCCATTTCCCTACCTACAGGATAGGCCGCAGATCCAAGTAAACCAACAGCCTATTTCTTCCTACCCACCACAAGAACTGCCTTATGTCTGTCCCATGCATTCTTGAATTCTCCCACAGTTTTAGACCCCACAACCTCCTCAGGAAGGCTGTTCCATGCATCCACTACTCTCTCTGTGAAAAAATACTTCCTCACATTGCCCCTGAACGCCCCCTCTATCTTTAAATTGTGTCCCCTTGTTCTTGCATGTCTCTTTTCTGAAAGATGCTATCCTCTTGGACTTTGTTGATTCCACTGAGGTACTTAAAAGTTTCTATCATGTCCCCCTCTCCCTTCTTTCCTCAAGGGTATACATATTAAGCTCCTTAAGTCTCTCCTCGTATGGCTTCTCTTGCAGACCCTGCACCATTTTAGTTGCCCTCCTCTGGACTGCCTCTATCCTGTCTATGTCCTTGCAGAGATGGGGTCTCCAGAACTGGACGCAGTACTCCAGATGGGGTCTCACCATCTGTCTGTACAGCGGGATAACAACTTCTGTTTCTGCTGGTGATGCCTCTCCCTATGCATCCCAGTATACCCCAGCCCTCCCTCCCCTACTGCCTTCTCACATTGCTTGCTAACCTTAAGATCATCTGATATGATTACCCCCAGGTCCCTTTCCTTTTTGTTGTTGTTACTACCTCCCCCCATTGTGTATTCTTCCCCTGGGTTCTTGTTTCCCAGGTGCATTATTTTGCACTTCTTTGCACTGAATCCTAGCTGCCATACTTCTGACCATTCCTCCAACCTTGCAGAGTCCCTTCTCATCCTTTCCACGCCTCCTTGTGTATCAACCCTGTTGCAGATCTTTGTGTCATCTGCAAAGAGGCATACTTTTCTTTCCAGTCCTTCTGCAATGTCACTGATAAAGACATTAAAAAGGACTGGACCCAGCACTGAACCCTGCGGTACCCCACTAGTAACCCCTCTTTCTTCAGAGTGGACTCCATTTACAATTACCTTCTGTGTCCTGTTGTCCAGCCAATGTTTTACCCAGGCTACCACCCTGGGACCCACTCCCAGGCTGGTTAATTTGACTATTAATCTTTTGTGTGGGACTGTGTCAAATGCCTTGCTAAAGTCTAGGTAGGCCATGTCCACAGCCCCTCCCTGATCTACTACTTTGGTCACCCAGTCAAAGAAATCTATTAGATTCATCTGACATGACCTTCCTGCTGTGAACCCATGCTGCCTTGGGTCCTGTTCCCCACTGGCCTCTAGGTACTCAACAATTCTTTCCTTCAGAAGTGACTCCATCACTTTCCCTACCACAGAGGTCAAACTGACAGGTCTGTAGTTTCCTGCCTCTGTCTTGGTCCCACTTTTGTGAAGAGGAATCACATCCACCTTCCTCCAGTCCTCGGGTACCACACCATCCTCCCATGATTTATTAAAAAGAGTAGCCAGTGGTTTCACTAGTTCCCCCCTTAATTCTTTTAGAATTCTGGGGTGAATTCCATCAGGCCCCATTACTTTGTCCACCTTCAGTTTTAGGAGTTCTTGCAGAACCCTTTCTTCTGTTAAAGGACTTGGATCAACCCCCCTATCAAGAGTGCTTCTGTTAATTGGATTAGGCACTTCCCGCTCCTCTTTTGTGAATACTGAGCAGAAATATTTGTTCAGTATCCCTACTTTTTCACTGTCCCCCTCTGCCCACCCACTGTTCATTCTATTCAGCCTCACTATCCCTCCCTTTGTCTTTCTATGCTCGCTGATGTACCTATAAAAGGTTTTATCCCCCTTCTTAACCGAGTTGGCCATCTTTTCCTCAGTTTGGGCCTTTGCTATTCTGACTTCCCTCCCTGCTTCCTTCTGCCTTAACTGGTACAGCTGTCTGACCTGCTCCTTCTGTGTTTCCTTATACTTCCGGAATGCTATCTTTTTCTCCCTAACTTTCCCAGCCACCTCTTTTGAGAACCATAGTGGCTTTTTCTTTCGTTTCGATTTGTTTATTTGCTTCACACAAAGGCTTGTTGCCTCTGTGATGGCAGTTTTGATGATTCCCCATTGTTGCTCCACCCCTCCTTCTAGCCTGTTTGCTAGTGCTTTTCTGAGGCACTCTCCCATCTTGCCAAAGTCAGCCCTCCTGAAGTCCAGTACCCTCACTTTTGTATGGCTTGACTCTGTAGCTTTTTCAAAAACAAAGGCAGTTCACGCAACACTAGCTCTGACATGTACATTACAGTCACAGACATATGAACAGCACTTATATATCTCCGGTCTGACCCCCAACCCCCATCATCTGGCTTCTCGTATGCTTACCATCATCCATGTTCTAGTCCCCAGGCATAGTTCTAGTCCCAATCGTGTGGCGGGGTTGGCGAGTCCCCTCTCTGATCCACTGTATACAGGATCTGGTTCTCAGGGCACATCACCAGTTTGGGCCTGCATGGGGTCAGACCCTCATTTGGCTTCTTCCGTGAAGACACTGACATGAGGTCACGTGCAAGCTCGGGCACATCAAGTGAGCCGATCATGTTACCATCACCATCTTTTCACCAATGAGCAGCTCCAGGTGCACTACCACCTGTCCTCACCCAGGTGGCAGTACAGCACTGGAGATGGCTGTGTTCCCTCCCTGGAGGAAGAGGACAGCATCCTCAGGGATGCTCAATCCTCCTCCCCAGCTGGCCCCTGACATCTTGCTCCCAAACCACAGTCGTGAGCTGTAGCACTACCTCTTTGCCAACGGGCCAGCCTTCAATAAACCAGGTTGTTAATCTGTTGGTGGTTAAGTAAATTGTGGTCAGAAAGAAGTGCCATGGAATCTCAATCTCCAGAACAGGCACACAGGACCTCAGTTTAACATCTTATCCAAAAGATAGCCCCTCAGGCCAGCACCATGTCCTGCTAACATATCGGGGCAACTGTATGGTTACTTAAGTTATAGCCAAGGGAAGAGTGTCTCCTGCAGATCAACTAACACCACTTCTAGCATTTCCTGGTTTTAACTTAGGATCTGCCATCTGACTACAGACCAGGCCCAACCCTGCTTAGCTTCTAATGGGATCAGGCTCCATGGTAATAAAGCTACAAAGATTATAAATTGTTGCTTAAAGTATCAGTGTAAAATGTTGTACAGCACCTTTTCAATTTGGGACAGAGCGTTTCTGAGAGGTAAAATGAGAGGCGGTTGAAAGGTATGGAGATGAGAGTGGAACTACAGTAGTGTAACCCCCCCTCTGGGGGTTTACCTGTATTCACCCAGTTTTTCACCATTAGTGGACCATTTTCTGCTCCTTTGGGGCACAATCTATGGGATGCGAGCTGCCGGTGGGTTGTTTGGCAGGCACTCATGTAGGTACAGGGGCTCTTTGATGTGCTGACCACCATAGTGGTAGGGTGAAATGGGGAGTTTTGTCTGTGGTCCCAGTGCCCCTTCCATGTCTATGGGGACTGGAGACCAGAAAAGGATTGGGCATAGGCCCCATGGGAGCAATTGGAGAGGAACTTGAACAATGGGGCTGCTCAAAGTTCATGAATTTTAATGAGCGGCCCCATGGATAAAAAATTAGATGCAGCCTGCCGCCTTGGGGGGGGGGTCACAGTTTCAGAGGCAGTGACAGCACAATTGCTGGGAACCCTCAGATGAAAGTGGGCCCATTTAAGAGGGCATTGTTGGGGTTACCATCCAGTGGTGGGATGGTGCAACTGGTATAAAGTGTTGGGCTATACCAGTCATGAGAAGGGGAGCAACTGTATAAATAGAAATGGACTCCATTAACCTGAATGAGAGCTGACATGTTGGTGATCTCTAATCCCTTAATTGTTAGCCAATCAGTGATCTAGGTGCCCAAAACTGTATCAGAGGGACTCCTGGGAAAAGGAGGGGACTAATTTTGGCACCTAGATCATGCCTCAATCGATGAGGAGGAAATACTGATCACTATGGATATTGGTTATTGAAAGGCTTCAACAACCAATGAGAGCACTGGGATTTCAGCTGATACAGAGAGGGTTTACTGGGATTCAGTCAGTCTGTTGCTGGGCTCTAGATGAGCCAGGACTGTGGTGTGAGAGCAGACTGTGGACTTCAGGGGCTTAGCCAGGCCTTAATTCGAAATGTGGGGTTGTTGAAGGATTTCCCAGGTGCTGGAAGCAGGACTGGATCGCGAAGGGGAAAAGACAGAAAAAGAGCTTGAACCAAGAGATTGTTTTCCCAGGTACTGAGAAGTTACTGAATGAGTGTTGGGAGAAACTTAAAGTGTCAAATACCCTGCACTGGGAGATTGAGCTAAATGGAAAGACTGAGCAGATTATGTGAGCTTTTACAGTTGCTGCTGACAAGTTACTTGCTTGTGTGGACTGCAACTGCATTTTTTTTCAAAGAGGCCGAACATCTCAGGTCATGGGGTGCTAGCCAGAAAGTATGCGTTTCCTGAGTGAGCTGGTTAAAGAGGCTGAGATGGGTGGACTTGCAGCAGCCAAGGAAAAGAGTTGGACAATGCTAAGTTGAAAGTGCTCACTGGTGTGCAGGGGGCTGTTGTCATTGAATCCCCCTCAGTTGGACTGCACTGATATGGACTGAATTGGAGGCTAGCACCTGCTAGAATTGACACTGGACTTCAGGGGAGTGACTGTCTATAATTTTTCCTCGTGAGAGCTCCGTGCAGGGACTGCAGGAGGACCCTCACCATTTGGAAATCCTCACTCAGAGCTGGGAGGGGGAACTCGCTAACCCCTCTCAAGTGGGACTCACTGTCTCAGGAGGTCACGGGGCTTACACCAGAGTGTTAGGGCACTCCGTTCATGGAGCCAGGCTGTGTAGCCACTCCCAGGTCTGGGCCTTCTGAGGTCGGTGTTGTCCTGCCACACTGCTCTGCAATGGGCTAGAAGCTGCTGAAGGTGACAAGTGGCCAGAAATGCAATCAAGGTGACCAGCTGCAAGATCCTTGAGCAAGTTCCATCTGGGCGGAGGGATCCTGGCTGGCCTGTGTTTGCTGCATTGAATCAAGGAGCTCCATTTTCCCTGGTGCTGAGGTCGTCAAACTGTGAGTACCCAGGACTTGGTTCCTGGGACGGGAAAAAGGGAAATTATTCTGTTTTCAATTTACAAGTTTTCTCAAATGTTTCAGGGCCCCAACAGCCGGCCAACCCATGGCACTGATCAGGCCTGCAACTAGTGGGTACCCCTACGGACAATTCAGGGGACACTGGTACCAGTGGGGGAGGGCTTGGCCTGTGGGCCCACACATTTTGAAATTGCATATCTCACTAACATTTTGCCTTCACAGCAATCCCACATATAGGTATCCCTTTCCCTATTCCTTACCCCCCCCCAAATAAAGTTGTGAATTTGTTGTCTGCATCTGCTGTATTAGCGAATTCCATTGCATGTATGTATTGGTTTATGGTGGGGCAAGATATTGGGGGACGCAGTGTGCAGAGTGGTTAGTTGGGGAGATGGGTGTAATGTGATAACCGTCTACTAGTTATGTGCATATAATTTTGATATAAATATATGTTTTAGACTTCTGCTTAGGAAACAGGCCAAGCTGCAAAGCATCATGGGACCTGGGATTTTAAAAGAGAGGAAAGAAGAGTTTGGCCTCTCACTGACCCAGTGGATAAACTAATTAAGAGTTTCCTTTTGACACCTACCTGCCAAAGCCTGTGTTAGCAGCTATACACCAGGTTGTAACAGGTTGTAAAACAGCCACTACTTTGAACCTAGGAAACTGGCCATAAAAGACTGCATTTTTACACTATCAGGAGGTAAGCCAACTCTGACGGTTACCTGTGAAACTTCTCACAGTTAAGAGAGGTGCTTTGTAGGATGTTGTTCTGAGAGATCAAAGGGATATTCTGTCCTGTCATAATTCATGCTCTGTGGCTCACTAGTTAAAAAGTATATATATTTTTTTTAATTGGAATGTTTAGCAGTGTGCAGTGGCATGTGACTAATTCAGTATGCAGGAATGAGAGTGACCTCACAGGAAGCATCACCACATAGCTGTGACCTCACAAGCTGAGTGGAACCCGCTCCCCGATATTGTCAAGTTGCTGAGGGAACATTGCTCTCTTTCTACTTTGGACTCCTAAAAGAACACACCCTTGTTCCAACTTTGCAAGACTTAATGCACTTGAGTTCTGGACTTAAGAAGCACTTCTACCAAATTAGGTAATTTCAGCACCCTATTTACCAGCTGAAACTAGGGAAGGATTAACTACTCAGTATAAGGTGGTTTGTGTATAACTGTCCATTTATTTTTCTGACTGTACCATTAATGTTATATGTTCTGTGTTTTGCATTTAATTTACTATTTTTAATTTTAGTAAACTCTGTTTTCCTTGAAATCCTGCCTGAGACATTTTCTCATTTTGAGTGTGAATGCTGGGACAGTGTGGATAATTCTGACATAACTGTTAAAGTGCTTATAGTGTGTCACCATATGCAGCAAGGAAAGGCAATACCTAGGTCTCAACTGAGTCAGAAGGGGCATTGTGAACCAGGTTGTGTGCCAGCTGGGTTAAGTACTGCACTGCTTTCCCCGAAGAGGGTGTGATATTTGGACCTGTTATCTGGGTGTGCTAGCGAAAAAGGGTTCATATTTGACCCCAGGACTTGAGACTGGTAGTTGCTTGGACCCAAAACAGACAGGAGAGTTTCCCTGTTTGTCTCCTGTTCACATATTACACTTTGAGGTTGGGCACTGTGGGAGCAGAAGGCCTGACCCCTGGAGTGCGTTGTGACAGTGGGTAGGCACAGTATCCCAGGGGACTGTGCCACACAGCCATCAGGCCCACTAATACTTTACTCTGGGTGGAGGCACTACGCTGTTTTCACAATTTCTGGGAATAAACCCCCACAAGTCACCGTAGCTGGACCCAGGCCCCTTGCCGGACACCAGAGACAGTCGGCAAGGGGGGTTAGCCCAGTGGCACATGGCGCCGTGGGGGCTACACTTTGGAGGCACCGCTGGGATCTCCTGTTGACCAGCTATGTCTGCACCGGGAGATCAGAGTGTTGGGGCCCCTGAAGGGCCCCCAGTCCCCAAATCCACTCCACCTGAGTCCAAGATCAGGCCTACAGAGGAGAATAAACTGAGGCTGGTGGAATGGAGTGGGAGAATGAAAATGTAATCCCAAAAGTCTTTTCTTTTGCTGGGGGTATCCCCCCAAGATGGCACAGGGGGAGGTTGAAAATTATGTGTCCACCATAAAGAGATTCGGAAAAGTTAAAGTTCAAGGGGAAAATGTTTGACTCAGCTAGAGGTACACTGACCATGTTGACGGAGAGTACCCAACCTAAAGAAGCCAGTTGGATGCCTGAGGTTTTGGTGGTGGAGGGGTTGACTGTGGCTCTACTGGTAGTAACCTTTTTCAGTGTGAGCTCCCCGGGGGAGGGGGTTGAGGAGCGGGGTCCTTTCCTAAGATGCCCAAGTCTGAGAGACCCCAGCCTGGTTCCATACCTGTGGCCTTCGAGTCATACTGTAAGTTAAGAATGTTTTCAGGGGTGAAACCCTTCCTGAATGGAGAAGATGTCTTGGAGATCTGGATGGATAGTGCCACCCCGTTAGTCCAAGACTGGCAGTGCTCTGAAGTTAAGAAGCAGAAACAATTAGTAGAGAGTTTACGGGGTCCCGCCTTAGAAGTAATATGTTCTTTATGAGCCGCAGACCCCCAAGCTCCAGCCAAGTTATATATCTTGGCTTTGGAAAGTGTATATGGGAACCCTGAAACCTGTGAGGACCTCATGTGTAAGTTCAAAACCACTAGGCAGTGGGAGGGGGAACAGTTGTCTGCTTTTCTGGCCCGGATAGAGAGGGCCTTGGCCCTGCTCTGGAGGCAGTATAGCGTAGTGGTTTAAGGCTCTGAGTTACAAACCTGGAGACTTGGGTTTGAATCCCACAGCCCCCTCTTGCATACTGTGTGACCCTGAGCAAGTCACTTAACTTCCTTGTGCTCCCAGGTTGCACCTGTAAACAAGCTTTCAGCTTAGTGCATCTCTCCTGGTAAAACAAAGGTAAAAAAAAAAAAAAAAAAAAGGTGTTCAGGAAGAGGGGTGTGGCAGTCCAAGATCTAAATCTGATCAGATTAGAGCATGTGGTGAAGGCTGCCTGTTATTCCCCATTTCTAGTGCTGCAGTTGCATTTAGCAGACAAGAAAGGTAATCCCCCTTCCTACTGGGTTTTGGTGCTGGAGGTCCGGGAGGCTGAAGAAGAGCAGGGTCACCGAGGGATGTATGGGATATCCACTGCAGTGATGCAGGCGGAGCGAGAGGTGCCCCCCAGTGGGGTCCAGGAATTGCAGATGTTATTAAGGGAATACAAGGATGTAGTCATTTTGGCTAAGCTGGTTGAGGGTTCAGGTGCCGTGGAAGCTCCTGGGGTGTCTAGCATAGTCCCTAAAGTAGGCCCCACCATGTATGGTGTTGGACCCCCTGCCCAGACACCCCCTTCTGACCGTGGGCTTAAGGCCTAAGTGGAGGAATTGGTGTGGAGGATGGCTGAGTTAGAGAAGGTGGAAGTGCCGGTTGTTGCCCAACGAAATGAGAGGGTTGTGGAATGGAGTCCTGTAGCTCAGAGTGCCCCCATGGGAGTGCCTGGGGCTTGTCCAGTGCCACCAAACCGGCCACTGTCCTGGGAACTGATTATTTGCTACAGGTTTGGGGGGTGAGAGCCATCTACGAAAGGGATGTAGGGCACCCTTAGACCAGTTGGATAATAGATCTAGGGCACCTGCCTACACGGACCGTAAGCAGGGAAACTATGGAGGGGCCTAGTAAAGGAGCGCACTGGGGCCCCTGGCAGGTTCAGCTCCATGTTTCACCCAAGAGTCTTATCTGGCAGAGCCAACACGAAGACGCCAGTAGATATGCAGAAGTTAGTGGGGCCGACAACTGAAACTAAAATCACTGGAGAAGCAAAGGAAGGCAGGGAGGTCAGTAAGGGAAGCCAAAGCTCAGACAGAAGAACACATTGCAAAATCAGTGGGTAGAGGGGACAAAACCTTTTACAGGTACATAAGTGAAAAAAGAAAGGCAAAGGGAGGGATAGTGAGACTGAAGGGGGAGGATGGGGGCCACGTGGAGGATGACAACAATAAAGCTGACATATTGAACAGGTATTTCTGCTCAGTCTTTACTGAGGAAGAGGAGGGTAATGGGTCTGAAGGGAGCACAAGGGGTGAGAATGGTGCAGAAATGGACACAAGTCCCTTTACGAGAAAGGGTCCTGAAGGAACTGGAAGTAATAAGAGTTGATAAGCAATGGGGCCAGATGGGTGCACCCAGGTTCCTTAAAGAACCAAGAGAGGTGGTGGCTGAACCTCTGGCTATCCTGTTTAGCCGATCACTGGAAACAGGGATGTACCCAAAGACTGGAGGATAGCAGATATAGTCCCTTATACAAAAGTGGGAACAAAGAGGAAGGGAACTACAAACCAGTCAGCCTCACCTCGGTAGTGGGAAGATCATGGAAGCACTACTGAAGGAGAGTTGGTGGAACATCTGGTTGTCAATAGACTACAGGACCCAAGGCAGCATGGTTTCACCAGGGGAGGTCATGTCAGACCAACCTCGTTGAATTTTTGACTGGGTGACTAGGGAGGTGGATCAGGGAGGGCAGTGGACATGGTCTATCTGGACTTCAGCAAGGCCTTTGACACTGTGCCACATAGAAGACTATTACACAAACTGGGGAATATGGGTGTGGGCAGGACAGTAGTGTGGTGGGTAGGTAACTGGCTGGGCGGCAGGACACAGAGGGTGGTGGTAAATGGCTGTCACTCCACAGAGGGAAGAGTGACCAGTGGGGTACCACAGGGATCAGTGCTGGGACCGGTCCTATTCAACATCTTCATCAGTGACATTACGCAGGACCTAGAAGGCAGAATTTCACTGTTCGCTGATGACACAAAGCTCTGTAACAGAGTAGACACACCAAAGGGTGTAGACAGAATGAGAAGGGACCTGCAGAAACTTGAAGAATGGTCAGGGGTTTGGCAGTTGAAATTCAGTGCAAAGAAGTGCAAGATAATGCATATGGGGCACAAAAACCCTGGCACAATATATCAGTTGGGGGGTGGGGATATAGCATGCACCAAGCAGGAAAGGGATCTTGGGGTTATCATCTCTGATGACCTCACGGTGTAGGGAAACAGTGTGACAAGGCAGCAGGTAAAGCAAATAGGATGCTGGGATGCAGGGGCATCACCAGCAGGAAAAGGGAGGTCATAATTCCACTATACAAGACATTAGTGAGGCCCCACCTGGAGTACAGTGTACAGTTCTGGAGACCTTACCTACGTAAGGACGTAGACAGGGTAGAGAAGGTTCAGAGGAGGGCAACAAAGATGGTGCATGGATTGCATCACAAGTCCTATGAGGACAGGTTGAAGGAACTGAACATGTACTCCCTGGAGGAGAGGAGAGAGAGGGGATATGATAGAGACATACAAGAATCTTACAGGGAGGAACAGGGTGCAGGAATACACTATTTTTAAGCGAAAAAGATGTTCCAGGACTAGAGGGCATGGGATGAAGTTGGAGGGAGGACGATTCAGAGGAAACGTGAGGAAGAATTTCTTCACAGAATGGGTGGTGGACAAGTGGAACACCTTGCCAGAGGAAGTGGTGGGGGCTGAAACAATCACGGAATTTAAGAATGCATGGGATAGACATAAAGGAATTCTGGAGGTCAGGGGTAAGGGGAAATAGACTTCTAAGAAAATATAAACTGAACTTACAAGCTCAAATGGGCAGACTGGGTGGGCCATAGGCCCTTATCTGCCGACACTGTCTATGTATCTATGTCAACAGATCCCCGGTCTGGCTGTTCTGGATAGCGTCTCCCAGGTTACTATCATTTTCAAACCCTGGTATGATCAGCATTTATCAGATGAGGAAATACAGCTGCTTGAGGCACCATACATGTAGGACCTCAGTGAGAAAGCATACCCTTACCTCGGCTACATAAAGGTATACATGGCATTCCCTACTAAAGTGGCTGGAGTGAGTGAAGTTGTAGAGACGCTAGTCTTGATTTGCCCTGAAGCTAACATCTTCGAGGGGGTGTCTGTATCGGTGAGCACAAATGCCCATATGTTTGGATGTTTGGCCCAACTGTGTTGTGCTTGAATAGCAGAACAAAGAGGAATGGAGCACCAGTTGCACCCCTTGGTCTGGGAGGCCTATTAAAGGAAGAGGCAACCTCCTGCTAAGGAGCTTGATGATCCGGTGGGAATAGTGTAGAAAAGGGACAGAGATGAGATTGTGCTTCCACCAAACATGGAATGCAACATTGCCGGTGTAGTGAAACTGGAAAAGGATGTCAAGAACCTGATATTACTGTTGGATGCTCCAGATGAAATGGATTGCCGGTGGGACTGTTGGTCAAGCCCAGCGTCCTGCCAGCTAGGTCGCATGCATATGTTCTAAGGGTGAATGTACAAGTGAAGAATGTCACGGATAAGGTGGTGGTGGCGGTATGAAAGGATGGATACTGGCTCAGATATACTGTGCTGACACAGCAGTGCATACCACTGTAGCAAGCAGAGGCGCCCCTGTGGGACTTGATCCCAGATTATTAGACTTGAGTGACTCGCCCATCCTGGAGGAATGGAAAGAGAGACTGAGGAAGAAGTTGGCTGCTCGGACAGATGTATTCACCCTGCATGAATGGGATGTAGGGTGCGTGAGTGGAGAGCAGCATTGAGTACGACGCATGGATGATAAGCCTTTCTGGGAGAGATCAAAGTGGCTGGCTTCAGCAGATATAGATGACGTCCGGCGGCACTTACAGGAGATGCTGACTGCGGGTATTATCCAGGAATCCCACAGCCCCTACGCATCACCCATTGTGGTGGTGAGAGAGAAGAGTGGGGCCATATGCATGTGCGTGGACTGCCACACACTGAACAAGTGGACGGTGCCGGACCAATACACAATGCCTAGTGTGTAGGATGCACTGAACTGTTTAAATGGAAGCCAATGGTTTTCGGTTTTGGACTTGAGGAGTGGCTATTGCCAGATCCCGATGGACCCTCAGGATCGGTCGAAGATGGCCTTTATATGCCCCCTTAGGTTCTATGAGTTCCTGAGAATGCCCCAAGGGATCTCGGGCACCCCTGCCACCTTTCAGCGCCTGATGGAGAAGGCTGTCGGGGATATGAACCTGCTAGAGTGCTTGGTCAACCTGGATGACATCATTGTGTTTGGGAAGACATTGGAGGTGCATGAGGCCCGGTTGATGAAGGTATTGGACCGCCTGGAAGAGTTCGGATTGAAGCTATCCATCAACAAGTGCCAGATCTTCTGGACTTCGGTCATGTATGTGGAGCATATCGTCTCCGAAAAGGGCATACAGACTGATCCCAGCAAGGTTGAGGCCCTCACCACCCGGCCCAAGCCACGCACCCCTGAAGGACTTACAGGGAATTTGGGGTTTCTGCAGCTACCACAGGAGATTTGTAAAGGACTACACCCCGGTGGTGCTGCCCCTTCTGAATCTACTACAGGGGTATCCACCCATGAACAAGAGCAAGAAGACTACCAAACCTGCCAGCTATTTCTGTCTGAACCCTTCAGCGAGAGGTGGAATGGGGACTGTGATGGAGCTTTTGAGGACATCATTTATTGCCTGACCTATGCCCAGCACTGGCCTATGCAGACCTGCAGAAACCCTACATCCCTCACATCGATGCTAGTTTCAGTGGATTGGGGGCTGTATTTTATAAGGAGCACCCTGAAGGTTTACGTCCAGTTGCATTTACCAGTCAGAGCTTGAACCCTTCAGAGCGAAGGTACCCTGTCCATAAGTTGGAGTTCCTGACGTTGAAGTGGGTCATAGTTGATCAGTTCCATGACTATATGTATGGGGCCAAGATTACTGTGAAGATGGATAATAATCCTCTAACTTACATATAGACCACAGCCAAGTTGGATGTAGCTGGTCATAGCTGGCTTTCAGCCTTGTCCACCTATGATTACTGCATGGAGTACCGCCCGGATCTAAACCATATCAATGCAAATGCCTTGTCTTGGTGGCCTCAAGCCAGTAATGATGAGGGCTCAAACTGGGTACGCATCTCGGAGCAAACTGTCAAGGACCTATGTACAAACATACAAAAATGCAATCAGAAACAGGCCTCATGGTCTATCGAGTCTGGCCGATTGTGCAGCTAGCCTCTCAACTTGCAGCTGCCCCACTATCCCAACCCCTCTTCATTCTTACCATCCCCCACTCTGTCCCATCCCCTCTTAAAACCACCCACCATTCTACAGGATACTGTCACAAACGCACTCAGCAAGTCAGGCCTTCTGTTCCCACAGTGCCAACCTCAGAGCGCAATAGTGTGAACAGGTAACAGACAGGGTAATCATCCTGTTTACTTCTGGGTCTGAATCACCTTTAGTCTCCAGTTCTGGGGGGGGATTCAAACTGTGAACCTTATGCTAACATACCCAAATGTATAGGCTCGGATAATATTCTCTTCGGGGGATGCAATCTGTCTTTTGCCTAGGGGCACCTACCCAGGTATCCAAAATGAGCACTTACCAATCTTAGTAACACCATCAAGCCCTTGAACAGTTGTCAGACTTAAAAATACAGGCACTCCACATGCAAAAAATGACAGAGGAGACCCAGGCAGAATCTTAAGAAAATGTACTTTACTAAAAAATGATAAAAATATGAAAAATGTAAACACAGAACAATATATCAAAGAGCTCACAATCTCATAAAACAAGGGAAAATTACAACGCAAAACTCCTACCACAATACATTGAGACTTTTGCTATCTAAGGTATTACCTCTGGAAGTGCGTTTTAAAGTTAGATCAGAGAGCTGTGTCTCTCTAGAGTCCCAAAATGATATGACCTACATTTCAGACACAAGTATCAGTTTAAACTCTGTGTCTCCACACCCCTTCTGTGAGTCATCTAGCGCCACCTTTTAGAATATAAAATTACAAAAAATGATTTCCTATCAGGAGGTATTTTAAATAAGGTGCCATCAGAAGAAAAAAGACATTTCCTATATATAACTCCTTAATTACACATGTTTCCTTCGAACTTAGCAATCCCATACTGGCACCAATGTGCTAAAAAAAACAACAGGAATCAGCCTAACGATGTCCTGTTTCTGAAGTCATAAAGTCACATTTTATTTCCACTTTAAAAACATGAGGTCATAAAAAGGCCATAAAATGCAGTTTCTCAAGGAAGTTAATTAAATTTCATTACAGAAATTTCCCGGTCAGTGTAATACATCCTGTGATTTCAACTGCTGACACCTTGTAATTTTAAAAGGACCAAATCTCACAGACTGACATTTCATACACAGACCATTTATTTATACTACCAATATCTTACAATAATCATAACTAGCTGGCCAAGTGTCACAGATACCACCTCCTCGGGCAGAGCATTCCATTTGTCTACCACCTGTTCTGTGAAAAAATGTCTCCTGATTTCCCTCCTGAATCTTCCCCCCTTCAGTCTCAGCTGGTGTCCTCTCATATGCCTCCCTCTTCTAATCTGGAAAATCCCTTCTGTATCAGTCTTATTTATCCCCTTTAAGTATTTAAAGGTTTTGATCATATCCCCCGTATCTCTCCTCTCCTCCAGGGAGTACATGTTCAGCTCGCCCAGTCTGTCCTCATAGGACTTTCCCTTCAATCCCTGGATCATCTTTGTCACCCTATGCTGCATCCCCTCCAACAATCTGACATCCTTCTTCAGGAACAGGCACCGGTACTGCATACAGTACTCCAGGTGCGGCCTGACCAGCGACCTGTACAGGGGAAGGATCACCTCCAGAAATAGGGAGGAGATTCCCCTCACTATATACCCCAGCATTTTGTTGGCTTTTGCTGCCGCCTTCCTGCACTGAGCTGAGTTGTTCATACTCCCCATTATAAGCACTCTTAGATCGCTTTCGTCCTCGGTACTTTCCAACTGTACCCCTCCCAGCTGATAGCTCCTCCCCGGGTTCATAGCCCCGGGTTCATAGCCCCGAGGTGCAGTACCTTGCACTTCTTGGTGTTGAACTCCAACTGCATGTTTCTGACCATTCCTGTAGTTTGATCAGGTCTTCCTGCAGCTCCCTCCAACCCTCGATGTCATCTACCACAGTGCCCATCTTCATATCACCTGCAAACAGATTGATCTTACTCCGTATCCAGAGTGAGATATCAGCTACAAATATCCCAAACAGCACCAGTCCCAGTACCAGTCCCTGTGGTAACCTGCTTGTCATCGCCCTCCAGGAAGAATATCACCCCCCCCCCATTACCACCCTTTGCTGCTTTCCATTGAGCCAGTTATTGATCCATTTGACCATCCTTGTTCCCAGCCCTATATACTCCAGCTTCCCCCCAGCCTTCCATGTGGCACAGAATCAAAGGCCTTGCTGAAGTTTAAATACAGGACATCCACCACATGGCCCTTGTCCAGCTCCCCGGTCACCTAGTCTAGTACTCAATTAGGTTTGTCTGGCAGGATCTGCCCAAGACAAATCCATGCTGTTGACCATCCTGGAATCCATTATCCTCCAAAAAGGTCACCCGCCTTTCTTTTTAGGATCATCTCTATGAGCTTACCCACAATTGGCGTGAAGCTCACTGGTCTGTAGTTGCTCGGTTCATCCTTAGTACCACTTTTGTGAATGGGCACATGGGCCATCCTCCAGTCCTGTGGTACGCATCCTGTGTCCAGGGAGGTATTGAACAGGTCAGCCAGTGGTCCTGCCAGGATCTCTGCTAGTTCCTTAAGTACCACTGGGTGAATGCCGTCTGGTTCCGGTGCCTTGTCCACCCTTAGTGCTATTAAACCTTCTAGGACCCTGTCCTCTGTAATCCCTATATCAGTCACCCTCTCTCCCCCACAGCCCACTCCACCCCTCCCTTGTGGTATCTGCCCCCCTTCTCCTCCGTGAAAACAGAACAGAAGTATTCATTTAGTGTCTCTGCCTGATCCACTCCCTTCTCCACCCATCCTCCGTCTTTCCTAATCCTCACAATTTGGTCTTTGTTCTTCCCTCTCTCGCTTATGTATCTGAAGAAATCCTTTTCTCCATCCTTAATACCCTGTAAGAAGCATGATGGTGAGGAGATTTTCACCACAGAAGACACCCGTTGTCTGGTGGACTGTCTGGGAGCTTCGGGGGATTGTCTTCCAGTTGCCTACTGTTGGCTGGCCACCCTAGATGCAAGATCCCTCCTGTAACTGACTACCCAGGACCTGCAGTGGGATCAGAAGGCCAGCCCAGTGACTGGGAAGATTGTACAAGTGTTGAAGCGGCAAGGCAGCCAGGAGCAAGTGGACACCCTCATACCTTAGGCTTGGCTGTTGTTATGTGAGTGGCCTAAACTGTGCTTAAAGAAGGGGTTGTTGTACCAAGAGACCCAGGATCAGCAGGGGGCCCCACAAGAGCAACTGGTACTCCTGGAGAAACATATTTAGACTGTGCTGAAAGCCCTGCATGATGACATGGGGCATTTGGGAGCTGAATGCACTCTGGATCTGGTCAAGAGCTGTTTCTACTGGCTGAAGATGGGGGCGGATGCAGAGGCATACTGTAAGAGTTGTATGAGGTGCATAAAGTGGAAAGCACTTCCCCAGAGGGCTGCTCCATTAGTCAACATCAAAACTAGCGGCCCTAAGGAGCTGGTATGCATAGACTTCCTTACGCTGGAGCCTGATTCACGAAATATCTCCAACGTATTAGTGGTCATGGACCATTTCACCCGCTACACTCAAGCCTACCCCATCAAAGATCAGTGAGCTTCCACCGTGGCCAAGATATTGGTGGAGAAGTTTTTCGTGCACTATGGCGCCACCCAGTGGATCCACTTGGATCAGGGCCATGATTTTGAGAGCCAGCTCATGAAGGAACTGCTGTTGCTGTGGGACATCAGGAAGTCCCAGACCATGCCACGCCATTCCCAAGGTGACCCCCAACCTGAAAAATTCAACCAGACTCAGCTAGACATGCTGGGCACCTTGAACCTCCAGGACAAGCATACTTGGAGTCAGCGGGTGAGCACTTTGGTCCATGCTTACAACTGCGCCCAGAACGACGCTACGGGATTCTCTCCCTACCAGCTCATGTTTGGGAGGGAAACCCGTCTGCTGGTGGACCTGTGTAATGGTGTCTCCTCTGATGGACTGGGAAACTACCAGTAGTATGTGAAAACTCTGAGACAACAATTAGATGATGCATACCGACTCACTTCTGAGATGGCCAACAAGTGGAATCAGGCAAATAAAGAGCGTTATAACAAGACAGTGTTTGCCCAAGATCTGAAAGCGGGAGACAGAGTGTTATTGCACAGGTTGGGCAAACAAAGGGAAGCACCAGATAGCCAACAGATGGGGAGACACTCCATATGTTGTAGTGGAGAAGCTTGCAGACCTGCCAGTATACAAGATTCGGCCTGAAGGAGAGACTCGGGGGCATAAGGTTATTCATCATAACCATCTGCTGCCCATTAGGGATAAGGTAGTGAATGCTAAAAATGTTGCAGAAGACTCTCCATCGCCCCCCACCACTTGAGCTGCTGCACGCAGAAGACAGAGGCAGAGCAACAGTGATGCCATAGGGTTTCGGCCTGCCCAGCGTGGAGAGGACTCAGGTGAAGGAGACATGGAAGACAAGTCTGAGGAAGAAGACAGGGAGACTCCTCATAGTCATTAACCTACCAGAGAATTGGCCAAGTTGTTTCAGGGAGCGTCCCAGATATGCCTAGAAGACAGTGTAGGGTTGGGAAGCCTGTTCCGGCCGAGCCCCTCGGGGCAGCCACTCTGGACTTGAATACTGGTCTGGCTGGGCTGCTTGACTGGTACTGGAGCAGCTCCCTGGAAGAGACATCCAGGGAATGGATGCAGGGTGTTTATGGTGATCAGGATGAGGAGGAGGAAGATGCATCTTTTGAAGGACCCAGACTGGAACTGAACACTGATCCGACTGTGCCCTATGAAGGAGCCAGGGTTAGTCCCCCTAGAGCTGTGCTTGATGATAGTGCAGTGTTAGAGTCCTTCAATCCTCTAGTTGAGGACCAAGATGACCAGGGAGAGGGTGAAGAGGATGAGGAAGATACCAATGACCCAGGGGTAGGTAGGGGTGCAGGTGTTCAGGAGACCCCTCGTAGGACAGGGAGGACGATAAGGCCTGTCCTTAAGCTGATGTATGATGCCCTTGGGGTTCCTACAGATTTGCCCCTGTTTGTAGTGCATAAGGGAGTGTACATTACTCCTAGATCCTTAGAGAAGGTGATCATGTGCCCTGTTGATGCTAAGTCCCCTAGGTCAGAGGAACAGGTGACGCGCAGAAAGAGAGGGAGGTGAACAGGGTACCTCACAGGTTTGGGAAAACAGAGTGTTCCTTATGGGGTCTTAGTACCTAATCTCTGATGAGATAATCTGAGGGGTGCAACTTTTATGCAGCCCAAAAGGGTTCAGAGGAGGGAAAGAACTGCAAAATGTAAATAATGTTCTATGTTGAATGTTTTTATGGTTATCATTGGCTAGATAGGAATCAGGTGCATAGATAGAAATGTTATTAATGTTTGATGCGGAACCTTGCATTTACCCTACGCTTACCGTAGAAGCAAGCGTTTTCGGGGCGGGGGTGTAACCCCCCCTCTAGGGGCTTACCTGTATTTCCCCAGTTTTCAGCCATTAGTGAGCTGTTTTCTGCCCCTTTGGGGTGTAATCCATGAGATGCAAGCTGCAGGTGGGTTGTTTGGCCGGCACTCGCCTAGGCGCAGGGGCTTTTTGATGCGCCGACTGCTGTTGCGGTACGGCGAAATGGGGAGTTTTGTCCGTGGTCCCAGTGCCCCTTCCATGTCCACGGGGACCGGAGACCAGAAAGGGATCGGGCAGAAGCCTGAGGGAAGAACCAGAGGGGAACTTGAACAACGGGGCTGTTTGAAGCTCATGAATATTAATGAGCAGCCCCATGAATAAAAATTAGATGCTGCCTGCCGCCTGGGGGGGCGGGGGCCGACACAGTTTCAGTGGCAGTGACAGCACAATTGCTGAGAACCCTCAGATGACAGTGGGCTCGTTTAAGAGCGCATCATTGGGGTTACCATCCAGTGGTGGGATGGTGCAGCAGGGGTATAGTGTTGGGCTGCACCAGTCATGAGAAGCGGAGCGACTGTATAAATGGAAATGGACTCCATTACCCTGAATGACAGCTGACATGTTGGAGACCTCTAACCTCTATATTTTTAGCCAATCAGTGATCTAGGCACCCAAAACTGTGTCAGAGGGACTCCTGGGAAAAGGAGGGGACTAATTTTGGTGCCTAGATCATGCCCCAATAGATGAGGAGGAAATATTGATCACTCTGGATATCAGTTATTGACAGGCTTCAACAGCCAATCAGAGCACTGGGATTTCGGCTGATACAGTGATCGTTTAACAGGATTCAGTCAGTCTGTTGCTGGGCTCTAGACAAGTCAGGATTGTGGTGTGAGAGCAGACTGTGGACTTCAATGGCTTATCCAGGCCCTAATCCAAAGTGTGGGGTTGTTGAAGGAGTCCCCAGGTGCTCGAAACAGGACTGGATCGCGAAGGGGAAAAGAGAGAAAAAGAGATCGAACCAAGATACTGTTTCCCCAGGTACTCAGAAGTTGCTGAATGAGCGTTGGGAGAAACTTAAAATGGCCGATACCCTGCACTGGGAGATTGAGCTAAACGGAAAGACTGAGCAGATTATCTGAGTTTTTACAGTTGAAGCTGACAGGTCACTCACTTGTGTGGACTGCAACTGCATTTTCTTTAAATAGGCAGACCGTTTCAGGTCGTGGGGTGCTAGCCAGAAAGTGTGTGTCCTAAGTGAGCTGGTTAAAGAGGCTGAGATGGGTGGACTTGCTGCAGCCGAGGAAAAGAGCTGGACACTGCTAAGTAGAAAATGTGGACTGGTGTGCAGCGGGCTGCTGTCATTGAATCCCCCTCAGTTGGATTGCACTGATATGGACTGAATCGGAGGCTAGCACCTGCTAGAATTGACACTGGACTTCAGGAGAGTGACTGTCTATAATTTTTCCTTGTGAGAGCTCCATGCAGGGACTGCAGAAGGACCCCCACCATTTGGGAGTCCTCACTCAGAGCCGGGAGGGAGAACTCGATAACCCCTCCCAAGTGGGACTCACTGTTTCAGGAGGTCACAGGGCTTGCACCCGAGTGCTAGGGCACTCCAATCAGGGAGCCAGGCTGTGGAGCCTCTCCCAGGTCTGGACCTTCTGGGGCTGTGTTGTCCTGCCACAGTGCTCTGCAACAGGCCAGAAGCAGCTGAAAATGACAAGTGGCCAGAACTGCAATCAAGGTGACCAGCTGCAAGATCCTCGAGCAAGTTCCATCTGGGCGGAGGGATCCTGGCCGGCCTGTGTTTGCTGCACTGAATCAAGGAGCTCCATTTTTCCTGGTGTTGAGGTCGTCAAACTGCGAGTACCCAGGACTTGGTTCCTGGGAGGAGGAAAAGGGAAATTGTTCTGTTTTTAATTTACAAGTTTTCTCAAATGTTTCAGGGCCCCAACAGCCAGCCACCCTGTGGCACCAATCAGGCCTGCAGCTAGTGGGTACCGCTAGGGACAATTCAGGGGACACTGGTACCAGTGGGGGAGGGCTTGGACTGAGGGCTCACATGTTTTGAAATTGGATATCTCTCCAATGTTTTGCCTTCACAGCAATCCCACATCCTGGTATCCCTTTCCCTATTCCTTACGCCCAAATAAAGCTGTGACTTTGTTGTGTGAATCTGCTGTGTTAGTGAATTCCATTGCACGCATTTATTGCTGAAATATAAAGTTTATGGTGGGACAAGGTATTGGGGGGACACAGTTTGCAGAGTGTTCGGTTGGGGAGGTGGGTAGGCACAGTATCCCAGGAGACTGTGCCAAGCAGCCATCAGGCCCACTAGTACTTTACTCTGGATGGAGGCACAGCGCTATTTTCACTATTTCTGGGAATGAACCCTCACTAGTCACCGTAGCCGGACCCAGGCCCCTTGCCGGATACCAGAGACAATCGGCAAGGAGGGGTAGCCCAGTGGCACACGATGCCAGGGGGGCTACAGTAGTAAGCCACACACACCCGCAATAGAGGCTTCTGTATTTGGAGTATGCCCACAGGGCTTAACAACCTTTTAAGGTATTGCGGCTTCTGTATTTGGAATACGCCCACAGGGCTTAACAACCTTTTAAGGTATTAGTCTAATGCAAAGCTCAGCTAGAAAAGGAATCATTATGACTGACTTTTAAAGAAGTGAATGAGAAAATGGTAAAAAAAATAATTTAAATAATTAAATCTCACTCTTGGGTGGGGGGCTGGACATTCTAAGTCAGTAGGCCGAGCACGCCATCCCCAGAATAACACTGATAATTGATTATTTGCTACCTACAGGAAAATACGACTGCAAAGTGTGCAAATGTTAAATCCATATGTGCAAAATTATGGCTGCTTTAAATTTTGCTAGCATACATTACTTTATCACAGTACCAGCTGGAAAACTTCAAATGCAATCCCTGAGCATTTGTTAGCTAAAAATTAGGAGATATATACAGTAGAATGACATGGAGGAATACAGTCAGTGATCTTGCACGTCACATTATTAGCCCCAGCTCTTCGTTCAGGTACACTTCAGTGTTTATTAGCCAAGAACATCAGTACCAGCAGCCCAATGTTTAGAAGGAAATTTCAGAAGTGCACACTTGTTTAAGTGTTGAAGCACTAGTCCTGTCAATTTATTAGATGTTTAAGGAAAATTTATTTTCAGATTGTGCAGGTACATGCGGTATTTGTTGATGTCCTGTAAACTAACAATGTTCTTGCAGATGCTGGTACACTACTGAGGATGCACAAGTCTGAAACGCCTACTAGAAATCAGATATAAGGTGTGTATCAAAGCAAAAAAAACGTCAACTGAGCCACCACCACACTGACCTGGAAGAGGCCACAACCAGTTTTCTGAAACGTGCTTTCCCGTAAGGCTGGTTTTAAGATTAGAAAACAGCATGACTATCCACATAATGTAGCCCAAGGATATCAATGTGTTACTACATAAAGGAATGAAGAATGTTTACTGTAAGATCTGGAATGACAATGTGTGCATGTTTTGTGGCAGCTGGACCAGATCCAGGAAGAATGTAACTGCCAGCAGTGTCAGCCCATCTGCACGCTCTGTAACACTCGCATTTGAGTCAACAGCAACTATTAGCAAACAAAGAACAGACTGTCAACTTTCAAGGTCTGGCAGCTGTGGCTTTACGTGCAGCTGCAATGAAACATGCTTTTCTAGGAAGGAAGGGTGACTACAATCACGGGGATTCTCTCTACTGCATACCTGAAAGATGTCAAAAAGACATACACGCTACTTGCAAGGATGTATGAAGTGCAGAGACTGATGCTGTATGTTTTAAGTAAGCAGTAAGACTTGCTTGGGTTGGATTGGATATGGATTATGTAATGACCGCAGGGCCAGGTGTGTTGTGAAGCACAAGGTGTTTATGGTGTTTCTGTTTCAGCACCTGGACGTTCGGTTATTACACAACCTATGCCCTGGAGTGCCTTATAGCATTTATAAAATGAGTAAACTGAGGAACAATTTCATAAACTGTGACCATTCCTGAGGCTCTTATCTGGAAACCGGCAGCTGCCCGCCAAAACTGCAAGTCCCCTTCCTCAGTCGGAGGATCTCCGACCGTCCCTGAGGCTCTCATCTGGAAACCAGCAGCTACCTGCTGAAACTGCAAGCCCCCTTCCTCAGTCGCAGGATCTCCGAGCGTCCCTGAGGCTCTCAGCTGGAAACCGGCAGATGCCCACCGAAACTGCAAGCCCCCTTCCTCAGTCACATGATCTCTCACAGTCCTTGAGGCTCTCAGCTGGAAACCGGCAGCCACCCACCGAAACTGCAAGCCCCCTTCCTCAGTCGCAGGATCTCTGACCATCCCTGAAGTACGATATGCTGCTTGGCCTGAAGTGCTGAATTTTTCTCCAGCTAGCAGCTTTGAATTTTGGTGCCTCTCATCGGTAGAAAGCTCCGATTGGACTATCCTCCTCGCCCCTACGGCTAGTTTTGAACTTGCTCATTTTAAATATCTCCAGCCTAACTAGACAAATTAATTCCAGTTTAGAGCTGAACTGCTATTTTACATTAAACGAATTTCACAAAGCCCTTTCATCAACTGTGGCTGACTTTTCTTATCTTCTCTTCCCGGCGTGCTGCGCAGCTCCTCCTCCCGCCCACCACACCAACCCTTGTCTGTGTTTATTTATATAGGTCTCAGAAAACAGCTCAGTGTGACATTATCTATCTCCTAAACTCCCATTTGCTCATTACAGAGAGCCACCAACAGGCGGTTTTGCAGGTGCTAAAACAGCTGTTTTGGTAATCTGTGCAGCTCCAGGGCATTAACTTATAAGGTCTCTCTTTCCCTCATTATTTGTTCACCTTTACCCTCCTCCTAGCATACAGTTCTCTGTATTTGCCACTGTCCTGCTATTCATCTTCTCTTTTACCATTTGTGATCACCTCATAGCTGTAGGGCTTAACAATGCCCACACTGGAAACGTGCACCCTCCTCCTATTGTGTCCTACCCAAAACCTCCTTCCTCTTTCTCTTACTCCTGCCTCTTGAAAAGACGGGCTCACCGGCTTCTGGTATGTTTCGTAATTTCTCTCGCTTCTCCCCAGGAGCACTCTCACCAAACTTATCCCATTACTCCTTCTCACCATTCTTGCTGGCGACGTTGAACTGAATCCCGGTCCCACTGGTCCGCAGTTTCCTGGCTCAAACCAAGCATCCTACAACACGAAGTGGTTTTACACGGCTATTCATGCTTCAGGCGGGATAGGTCAGGAAAAAACGGGGTGGAGTTCTCATCCATGTTCGATCTAGTATTTTGGCATCCAAAGTTGCCTACCCTGCCTCTGTTCCTCCTCCTGTTGAATGTATTTTCCTTTCATTAACCCTAGGCAAAGTCAAACAACTTACAATTGGTTGCGCCCACCTTCCCCTGAAGGATGCTAATAACGTCCTTCCCTCCTTCATAGCTTCTCTTACCAACCCACCTGGACATGATCTCCTCCTCTGTGGTGACTTTAATATTGATTGGCTGAACCTAATAACAAAGGTCATTCTATCCTAGCCGACTCCAACCTTACACAACACATCTCCGATCCAACTACACTAAATATTAAATCTGGTAACCACTCACTTTTTGACTGGGTTGTGTCAAATTGTCCTCACAGGATTCAGTGGGCTACTGTGCTTCCTGATAGCATTAGTGACCACTCTCCCACTCTCTGTGTCTGGAACAACAAATACCCTAATCCTCCCCCTAAAATCACTGTGTCAAGAAATACATCACTGTTTGACCCCACTGCCTTCCCATCTTCCCTATCTGCAGCAAATTGGAACCCCATCAGAATCCTGTCCGATACAGACCAGGCCTTGGAATACTTTATCAGTACCTTAACTGGCATAACAAATACTTATGTCCCCTTCACTAAAAGGATGTCCAAGGATTTAAAGGCACCTTGAATTAGTAAGGATCGAAGACATCTCATGTCTCTCCGTGACTCAGCTTGGAAAAACTTCAAAAAGTCTAGCAACCCCTCCGATTGGATGACATATAGACACCTTCACAACGCATGTAAAAGTAAACTACATAATGCAAAATGGATTTATTTTCACTCCTTGTAAATGGAGTGGCTAGCTAATGCTAAGGCTTTCTGGAAACAGATCCATATTCTAATGTAAGGTCACTCCCCGGCAGCCCCTAGCTCCCTACACAATCATGGCTTGACTCTCTCGGACCCCAGTCTATTGCTGATGGCCTAAACCATTTCTTCACTGATCTTTCCAGCTATACCTCACACTTAACCCCTCCCCTGAACTTCGACTCCACCTCCCTCCCCCCAGGCAACTCCCTTCTCGTCCACAATTTCTTCTAAAATTAGCTACCCGCAAAGAGGTGTTACAATGTTTCTTAAAATTAAAGGTGGAAAGTTCCCCTGACTATGACTCACTAGAACCTCGGTTCCTAAAACTTGGCGCCCCAGACCTCACAGTCCCCAGCTGTGACCTAATAAATAGGCCTCTTATCAATGGGACTGTTCCAACAAAATGGAAAGTGGCGACAGTAGTTCCACTGCATAAGGGAGGCATGCATGCTGTAGAAAACTACAGGCCCATTTCAATCCTGTGCCCATTAGCTAAGATACAAGAGAGTAAAGTTTTTAACCAGCTTCAATCATATCTAGAACAACATCATATCTTAACCGACTGTCAACATGGTTTCAGAAAGAATTATAGTACCTTTACTGCCCTAAGATGTCTTCGGATATCTTCGAGGCTCTTGACAAAGGGCTCTTTACTGGTGCCATTTTTGTGGATCGCACGAAGACTTCCGACTTACTGTAGTTAACCATAGCATCTTACTGGACAGGCTTCACTCTCTTGGCCTGGATAGGCATTCGCTCTCATGGCTTAACAGTTATCTGTCTGGCTGCTTATAGGGAGTAAAATGGTCAGGTGCCTTTCCTCTTTTCAGCCCATCGCTCATGGCATCCCCCGGGAATCCATCCAGGGGCCACTTCTGTTCTCACTTTCTATCAACAACTTACCACTGCACTGCGGCAAGTCCAAGATGCAACTTTATGCTGATGATGCTATCTTATACAGGTCATCATGTGATATCCAGTGGCTAAACCACAACTTGGCATCGGACTTCCATGTGTTAGAGAAGTGGCTTCTTAAGAACCATTTAGTCCTCAATACCAAAAAAAAAAAACAAGGCTATGCTCTTTTGAAACTCTACCGTAAAAACTGATCAATGCGGCTCATTTCTTATTACACCCATTTCTGGGGACACCCTCGAAACTGTTCAGACATTCAAATACTTAGGTATGGTGCTAGACACCGCTCTCTCTTTTGAGCAGCATTTAACACAAACTACCAAAAACTTGGCCTACTCTACCGCATTTGTCTACATCTCTCTCATGCATCGTGTCATAAAATCGTGACCTCCACCCTCCTTCCCAGCCTACTCTACGGCACTCTTCTACTCTGTGCTGCCAAACCCACCATGCTCTCCAGACTTAGAACATTATATCACAGGGTGGGAGGTTTCGCTATCAGTGCCCATCCTCACCCTCATCACTGTGATGTGCTAACTGCACTGGATTGACCCGATTATGTCCAAAGACTGCAGTTTGCCACCCTTACCTTTACCTTTAAGCTTGCCTTCCTTTTCTCTCCCCCATGCCTGAGAGATGTACTGTAGTTCAGACCTTCCCCTGTATACTTAGATCCTCCTCAGCCCCACTACTGCGCACACCTTATCCCGGTCTAGCAATTGGCAAGCGGTCATTTGCCTACTCTGCACCCTCCTCTTGAAACGCACTCCCCTTTTCATCTATCTCCCTCACTCACCAGCCTTGTTCAAGCACTCCCTTTCTGTACACCTCTTGCAGTCTAAACCTTGTACTTGCCTAGCCTAATCTACTTCACTTCTCTCAGTTCCTGAAATTTGATCCTCCGAGAACACCTGACCTGACGCTGTTTAGGTCCTTACTGCATTCCTCCATTGCTGGAAAATGTTATGTTTCCAACTGTAATTAATGGTCAATCTTTTTATATGTATAACTGTTGTATATTTGTCATTCATGTAATTGACGGTATTTTGCCTCCTGTCCTTACTACCATCTCTGTATTTGTTAATGAATTGTACGTATGCAACCTGCTGTGATGCTGTGCTCGACCCGGGTCGTCCCTGTAAAAGGGACTATATGGTCTCAGTGGGCCTACCCGGTTACCAAAATCCAAAATAAATAAAGAAAAATAAACAAAACATTTTTTAAATTATTTATTTTATATGTTTTTAATCCAGGAGAAGCACACAGAGATATACAGGAATCTAATTTACAAAAGTGTCCTAAGGGAAGGGAAATGATCAAAGTTACTGAAAGAGGCACACTAGGCAGGGAACATCTGGGTAGAGTGGATGGGCCAAGCAGTCCTTTCTGCAAACATACGCTATGTATCTACAGTACGTATCTAAGCAGGAGATGCAGTAAAATCACAAAAGCCAACAGCATCAAGTCAAATAAACCCTATTAACAATATACAGTACATGATTATCAATTAAAAACAGCTATTTTCTTTTTCCCCACCTGTCAAGCATTTGTCTTGGAATGTTTGTTTACCATGGAATACAAGAATTCCACTGACAGTGTCCCCCCACCACCACCACCACCACACAAACACATACACAACAGAAGCCTTATATGGAACCAGGGACTTAATTTTATCTATGGCAGGATAAGCAGCAGAGTTTTCACTGGTAGGCAGGTATGGATTGGAGGGGGATTTTATGGTCAGCAAAAACTGAGTGGTATTTTTAATTTGCGTATGTAAGGTATGTGAGGAGGGGATCACGAGGGGAAATAATATTTTGTCTCTTTTTAAAAAGTTAAAATACTTTTTTTTTTTTTTTTTTTTAAACACATTTTTTCCTCCTGCTCTGGGCTCTACCTGCCGCCAAGTGCCCTTATCCCATCCTGCTGAAAACCTGTCAGACATCCTATCGGGACCACCGACCCACCTGCGACAGACTACTGTGCTGCTCCTGGATTACCCACCAGGGCAGGGTATGCCTTCAGCTCCTTCGGCATTTCTGCCCCACATTCATCTGGCGACCCATGGCTGAAATAAAGACTGTTGGTGTTCCCGTAGGATGGTGGCACGGACACAGCGCTGGATGTGGTGGGCCAGCGGAGGCTTCATCTTCCCGGGCCTGAAACTCTGTTTTTCCAAGTTCTTACCCCGCACTCCTGCCAGCAGTGCTCAATGGGATTGGCTGATGGCAGAGTCTAATGCAGCCAACCTGACAGCATCCTCCAATGGCCCAGGTGTGCAGACTCGGATCCCTGCACCACCACTTGTGGTCACCCAGATGGTGGTAATACAGTGAAATGAGTCTCCCTCCCATGTAGGAGGACAGCGTCCTGTGGGACGCTCGATCCTCCTCCCCCCAGCTGGCCATCCTATGTCCCAGGCTCATTCCTGAACCCTGGTTGCTGGTGTTGTGAGCAGCAGCTCTACCGCTGCACCAGTGGGCTGAAGGTTTTTAGTGAGTAAAGGTGGCGGCTATGTTTGAGCTGGCAACCAGCGATGAGGGAAAAATTGTTCTGGGAGTCACTGATATGTTGGTATGCTGTGTCCTCCTGGTTGACAAAAGAAACTACCCTGATTTTTCCCTCATTTGGCCTCCACTGCACACTATGGCAGGTGAGAGAAACTGCTGCAATTACAGACTGGAGCAGTGTGCAGAGGATTTACAACATGCCACTGCTGTAAATCACGTTGTCATCGCTGTAAATTTTAATTGTCATCTGGCTGCTTTCAGGATGATTTGTAGTATGGGGAGATGTGAAATCTAGGAATGGGACAAGCAAACAAGTAGGCCTATTAACTGCATGACAACACAGCTGAAGGAGAGAGGTACAGTGAAGTCCAACTGCAGGCATACTGGGTAGCTTGCACCTTGTGCTAATTTCTCCAGTACTTTGAGGATGAACCACATGAGGAGGAGAGAGGCGTTCTTAGTAATGATCATTCTCGGAAGTGGCTAAACTGCTTTCTGTGTATGCTTGTTGTTCAAGAGGATGGGGACCATGACATGCTCCCAGGGAAGTTATGTTGTGTGGACTGATAACCAGTAGTGTTGTGATGGGGGAGAGAGTGCTGTTGTGCCAGTGCCTCAATGGCATTGGTGCTTAATGAAACCTAGGTCCATAAGCAGTGGGTGAAAAATAGGACAACTCAACCAGGTTATGGCAGTGGAGGCAGAGGGTGTGACATGCAACCAGTGGTCACAGGGGTATGGGGGTTGCAGTTTCCTAGACTGCTTGTCAGTGACTGACTCTCCAAGCTTACCTTATTAAACATGCTGAACTGAGGAAACAAGACTAGGGGGCAGGATAATGAATAAGGTTTGTTTCATTCACATTAAGTACTCCCCTTTGTGTGTTAGTCAGGATGAAAGCATCCGAGACACTGTTGTTCATCTATGTGGTTTGAATTTTGCCTGCTAACATTAGATTCTCATGGTCAGTGCAGAAGGGTGTGGCTGGTCTTGGAGCTCTATGGACTACTATGGGACAGGGGAGATGGCTGAATTGGTGACTGTCTTCATGGGATTGCCGTACTCTGCTGGGAATCCTTACCTCAGGTTGCTTGCCAGGCTACCTGAGGAGGCAAGGACACCCTTACTTGCAGCAGCTATCTATGGATCTAGTGTGCAAGAACAACAGAACTCACTGTCTAGTTGTCTGGTAATCTTCAGGGACGGACAACATGATTGCGGTGATGATTCTTGGGATTTGGAGTCTGAAGGCCATATAATGTAGCTCACCATTAATCCTGGTGGAAGAGTTAAGGGAGACAACTGTAGGTGAGTGTGGGTACCCAATTGGGCTGCCTCTCACGGGACATTCCTGGCAGCTTTGCAGCACACAGAGGGTCTCACCGTAGATCGGACTTTTTAGGGTGTGATTGCAGTCCTTTTCCTGAAAGAAGCTGTCAGCTATGCCAATGATGGCGCGAGACCCCGTGAGAGAGACTGAGCAGCTAACCCAGGTAGGAGATATGCCTATTATTTGCATGAGGAGTACAGTGTCGAGATGGACATAGGAGATGCTGCTTCTAGTAGAGGGTTGGGACAACTGCCAACCACTGCCAGACAGCAGGCTGAGGTATGCGCTGCTGCGTCAGTGCCAGCACACTATCCAGTGACAGTAAGTAGCTCGCTGATATGAGGCACCCCATGTCAGCTTGGCCGTAAGCCAGAAGTCCCTGGGTGAAATTCCCTATAGTGGTGCTGCCACCTACACACCAGCCAAACTGATTCTGTGGCATCATGTGGTATGTGTGAAATAGGTGAACTCAAAACTTATAGCAAGGTGGGAGATCTGGACATCTGGTCAGTTCAGAACAGAGTAGGGAAGGCTCCGTAAGGAAGCATAACCACTCACTGGGGATCTGCAAAGAGCAAGAGGGATCATGTAGTTCCTGAGGATGTATAGAGGGTACAACCTAAACAAAGGGACCCTGTGGTTCTGACTCATGTCTGGGGTCAGGATCAAACCTGTGTTACAGTGCTTCATAGGAGAGTGGTCAGCAACTGATGTTCCTATGTGTGCAAACTGTGAACAGCTCAGTAAAGATGGCAACAAATAAACTCTCTGCAGCATGGCTTTTTTACTGTTCTGACACAAAACGTAAAGGCAGAAAACACCTGGGCATAAGAGAGTGGAAATTATTGGGTTTCCATGCTGTGTACACCCTCTGGCAAGTGATGCCACCTTAACCCTAGACACAGAGGATATCCCTGGGCTATGCTGGGTGCCACTGATGCCAATAGAGGGTCATCATATGGTGTCAGCCACCAGCTGAGAGACAGGAATGGTACAGCAGCAGCTGAGTGGGCTGCAGGACCACACTGTCTCTGGTCCAGGGGTTGCAAATATGTGCTCAAACCAGGAACATACAAGGGATCAATCATCTCACTGAAAATAAGAACATGATTATGGCACTAATGACGGCAGAGATGGGTGCTGTTTTACTTCAAGAGACTCTCCTGACCGTAAAGAGACTGCCAAACCTGGCTGAGGGTGAGTGGGATGGGCATTTGGGTCCTTCTGCTCCTGTAAGGCATGAGGCACAGCCATTTTATTTATAATTTTTTCCAGGAAAAGCACACTAAGATGGGGGTCGAAACTGGCACTGGCCCACTAGCCAAATGCTGGTAGATTTTGTGTCAAGCTAGTGAGATTTTCCTTTAACTAGCCCTGCAGGCTTATACTGGAGAAGGTAACATTTCAATAAGCATACCAGCTGAGCTAATGGAAAATTCTGTGGGACTAGTGGATTTTCCCAGTCACTAGCCCTGCTGGCTAGTGGCTGCAAAACTTAATTTTGACCCCTGAAGCTCACTTCCAGGTGTGACCTGAAGGGAGGGAGAGAGATGCATAAAGAAAAAAGGAATGGATTAATGGCAAAAACAGATCAATGCATATTACACAATAAGAAATACAAATACGTTTTAGGTACAATAGATTAAATAAACATGGTAAAATAAAGTAATGCAAAGAGCAAAGTAGGGGGAGGGCTAAAGTCAAAATATTTTAGGATCAAAGTAGAGCAAAAAAACAAAAACAAATTCTGCAGAAAAAACCAAAAAGGAACCATAGGTTGGGATTCTTCATCACAAGCAACTTCATTCTGGTGTGGCGCACTCCAAGATACCAGTGGTTGGGAGATGGGCACTGCTGTGAAGCAGGCTCACCTCAGGACTCTTTGCATTCCTTGATATGTATGGTCAAAATATATAGCAGACCTCCTTGGCTTCTGGAAAGGCCTAGTTTTCCACTTGGTCAGTGTGACAAAGCTGATGATAAGGAGTGGCGACTTCAACTGTATATCTGACCTAGCCATGAGCAGGCCTGGGGAGGGGCATCACTTTCCAACTCAGTTATGATAGTTCCAGACTTGTCAGGGGACCTGCAGTTCACAAAAATGTTGATGGTGGGGACCCTTCTTCTGCCCAGTGCACAATGTTTCCTCTGGTCTCCACAGATAACTAATCTCGCACTCGCTGGAGGCAGGGTACTGAACTTGGTGAATAAGGTTACTCTCTGATCATTTCCCAGTCACTTTATCTCTCTACCTTGGCAGTCCTCCCCTGTGGGTCACTGTAAATGGCAGTTGACTCTTTCTTTACTTGAAGAGCTGAATTATCAGGGCATTGCTGGAACTTGTATCCAGCCGTTTTTGGATCTTTGACAGCTCAGTATCCTCTTCATTTTCTCTACGGGGCAGCATGCAAGGCATACTGTACCTCTGAGGCTCTGGGAAAGTCGTTTTTGGCCTCACAGAAGCTCAAATCCTAGAAACGGATCACTGCACTGGAGGCCAAACTCTGGTCTCCACAGCTGCAACATATTCACACTTGGTCTGTAGACTTGTTAGCCGCCCTTAAATTCAGCCAAACTGAACAAAGGCAGCTGTATACACAAAAGGCTGAATTTGGTCCTTACTGACAAAGCAAAAATGTTTCAAACAGAGAGACCAGTCTGGGAGTATGTTGGCCTGGATGATCTACAAAAAAATGACAATGGGATCTCACCTTGGACCCTGTGGGAATTAACTCCACTTTCACTTCCATTACTCTGTGTAAAGAGGATACAAGAAGACTTGTAATTATCTGCTGATGTAGTGTCATTCCACTTGATTTTATTCCCCAATATCCATTGATTTATTTCAAAAGTTTCAACAGGAAACACGTACTGAGCTGATAACAGCTTGTTTCCAAATGCGTCTTGGGGGGAAGGGGTAGAGGAGGGCAATGAAAACATACAGAGCAACAATTACATAGCAGAAAAAGCAATGCATCATATAGAAGCTTTGAATAAAAAGCGTTTGCTTTGTTTTGATTTAGGCACACCTTTTACAAAAACATCAAAACACAGAAACTGTTGGCAGGAAATGTCTGTTTGGCACACCCAGTCTGCCCAGATTTTTTTTGCATAGTCTGTCTCTGCAGATACTACTTGATCTCTGTCAACCCCCCCACGTCAATTTACAAATATTCCCTTATGCCTGTCCCATGCATGTTTGAAGCTGCCCCCCACTGTTTTTGTTCCCATTTCCTCTGCTGGCAGACTGCTCCAGGGGCACACCACTCTTTCAATGAAGTAGTACTTCCACACATCTCTCTTAAACTTCCCCGCTCCAGCTTCACTGCATGCTCTCTTATCCTGATGCACTTCCTCATTTGAAACAGACTCCCCTCCTGTACCCTGTTCACCCCCATGAGGTACCTGTAGGTCTCTATCATTTTATTCCCTCTTCTATGGCGTACATGTTGAGACTCCCCAAGTCTCTACTCAAATGGCTTTTGATGTAAACCCTGCACCATTTTAACTGCCCTCCTTTGGACTGAATCTACCCTGTCTATGTTGTTTCTGAAATGTGGCCTCCAGAACTGGACACAATGCTCTATGTGGGGTCTCGTCAGCAACCAATACAGTGGTCACACCACCTCCCTCCTCCTCCTGATGATACCTCTCCCTATGCAACCCAGCATCCAATCGGCCCTGCTCACTGCCTTGTCACAGTACCCTGCCATTATTGACTGACAGTACCCCCCCCCCCCTCCTTTTTATACTTGGCTCCTAGGTTTCTATGCCTTAGATGCATGATTTTGCACTTTTTGGCATTGAACCCCAGCTGCCATGCCCTCGACCACTTCTCAAGTTTTCCAAGGTCCTTACTCAGTATCACCACCCTCTCCAGGTTACTACCCTATTACAGATTTTGGTGCCATCTGCAAAAAGGCATACCTTTTTGGGTTGAATAAATCCTTGCTCAATTTTCTTTTCATTCCATGCTAGACGTTTCTGAGTTTTAGCTTCTACTACAGTATACTTAATTCTGAATGTGAATCTTAACAAACAGAGCATATAGTGGTATCGTGACCCATACTGCCCTCCCAACATCATGTTTCCCACTGGGAGATGCCCAACTGGGATGCCCAGCCTGCCTCCTGCAGCATGATGCACCAGCAGGGAGAGGAAGCTGAGCCAGGCCCCAGCCCCAATGCAGCTTGTTGTGTCCAGCCAGAAAAAGTGGAATCCAACCGCTTATCCTCACCCCTTCTACTGTAGAACTCACTCATTGCCAGTACTAACAGCGTAGGAGGCAGAGATGGGTGCAGGAAGTGGCTGGGAGTTGGGCAGACAATCTTACTGACACCCACGTAAGAAGGCACTCATCCTACGACCGTGACTGCACTGAGACCCCTACTGCACCGGGGCTCCAGAGGCCATCTCAGCAGGTGGGCAGTCCAGACCAGGGAAATAGAATAATGGGCCCAAGGGGCACATAGCAACAGCAAAGGTCAAAAAAGAAAATTATACAATGGCAAGAAAATTTCTAACGTACTGATTGGTCAATGTGTGCTTGGGACAGTGATGTTATTGAATGATAACATCACTGTATTAAGTCCAGGCACACATGACACCGCAGAACAGTAAATCAAACCGCTCCCTCTCCACGCAAGCACTGTGAAGCACACAGTTCTGTCTCCACGCAGCCAAACATTCCCAGATGGAAAACCCATTACAGCATAAGATCCCCCACCCGACAGTAATTTCTTCTCTCAGTCTGCATTTTATTTGAAAAAAAAAAAAGAATCTCTTTCTCCACAGCACCAATGCCTTCGGCTCAATGCTTTCAATATCAACAGCAGGCCACTCATTACTTTTGCCGAAAACCCGCATGCAGTGCTGACACTTAAAACAGAAACTTTTTTCTCCAAAATGTGGTTCCTTCATACAAAAAAACTCACCTCTCCTGTTAAACAGCCCATCGATTCTCCTGCACAACACTGCAATATTTTCTCCGTATTCGCTCCACACACTGCCTGCCTCATCAAAGAAACGGACGCACTTACACACTCCTCACACTTCCCAGCACCTGAAACCAATGGCCACAGTATATTTTCCGCGTTCCATAGTAAAACAGCAACTGTACAGTTACAAAATAAGTACGTTTGCATTTAAAAAAAAAACAAGAAAAAGACAAGCGCGAGGTCACACACAGGGGTCACGGACACAGAAAAATGGCCAGAAACACACACAGAATGAACCAAAGCTAACCATAACACAACAGCGCTATCTGCTGGATGACACAGAAACTAGGAACTTTTTTTTTTCAACAGGTACACCTACCCCAACAAAATAATAAAAATAACGGTATATTTACACATATGTTTCCCTTCTCTTTCCTTTTTTTTTTCCTTTTTACAAAAGAGCCATTGTATAATAACAATAAGGCACTCCAAGGTGTGTGTTATTGTCTAATAACATCACTCCTGGGGTGGTGGAAGCACTCGGCTCACCTCATGCTTCGACCCACCCCAGGAGTGATGTTATTAGACAATAACACACACCCTGTCATGCCTTATTGCTTAAATAGAATCCAAGGCTGAACCAGGAGCAGGCAGAGGGGCAAAAGGGAACCCCAGCCTGCAGCATTCAGTGATGGTCAGATTGCATTCAGTGAGAAGCAGAAAGGGAATTTTTGTCTGGGCAAATCATATAAGTGTTTCTTCTCTGTGCTCCCTACATAAGAAATTCTATCAGACTTACTGTAATTTCTTTTTCTGTTACCTACTATATTTTCATTGGGTAATCTTTACACATGGGTAAAAAACGCACCTTGTCTAGGGGCCACTGGAACAACTACAGCTGTAACAAGCTGTGCCTAGGTAGTGTCCTGTGTTCTGAGGTTCCAAGTTGCTCAGTCAATACATATTACAAAACACCAAAGACTAGCTACCCTGAGCACTCCTTACTGTTAATGACATCAAATGACTCTTAGATATTGTCACATAAAGAACATAGAGGATTGTGTATGAGCACTACAAGGTTATTTTCTCATCGAGTGGTTTCCGTGGTGACAAAAGACCTCAAGAGTGCAGCCCAAGTGGTCTCGTTACCACGGAAACCACGAGATCAGAAAATAACCTTGTCTGTGTATGAGTTGCTCAGACACAAAGTGTATGGGCACTCATTCAGGGCAAAGAATGTCCCCCAAATAATTTTTTAATTCCTTACTGTGGCGCGTTGCTCGGGCGCCGATAACGTTTGTGTGGTCTCTCACTGCCTTTATCGCGCATGCGCAACTACATTCGATGTTGTTATGCTGCACTGGTGACGTACTCAGTGCAGCATAACAACATCGTGACATAGTCAAGACAGCACAGTAACACTGGTCTGAGCAAGGATTTCCATGTTCAACAGCGTTTCACCATACACTGTATAAATAAGAAGCCTGTCTTACCGTGCCAGAGGTTGAGTCACACTTTCACCTTCATATCTTCTGTATTGAGATGTAATTTGAGCAATGTGCCCTCCTGTCTTGTATCCTGTTCTGGATGTGGAAGTGGAGCTCAACCCAATGTTTCTTCCAATGAATTTTCTTAACTAAAAAAAAGGACTAAATGGTTCTACAGAACAATGGCACAGGACTGGATACTTACCTAATAGTGGACAAGAACAGGTTACTCACCTGTAACAGTAGTTCCGGCATGTCTTATTCCCCTTTAAAACTCACCGGAAAGTCTTCAAGCTGGCTCCTCCCACCCCCCCCAGGTGGTAAATACCTCAGCTCCGCCCCATGACACCAGATCTTAGCCAGCTGGAAGCAAGGTTGTGCGCCTAAAGCTGGGGAGGTCAGGTGGGTGCGTGTGGATAAACAACATATACCACTCCTAGAACTACTGTTACAGGTGAGTAACCTGTTCTTCTAGGAGCGTGGATATGTTGTTCATCCACACTGTCTGGCAGTCTCCAAGCATTTCTCTGGGAGGAGGGAGGCAAGGTGCACACCTCCTATTTAGGAAACAGAGATTGGAGAACTGAGACCCCAAAACCAGCATCCTGGCATGACTCAAGGTCGATGTGGTAGTGGGCAATGAAGGTGTTTGCTGACTTCCAGGTAGCAGCCCGGCAGATTTCCTGGATAGGGATGTCCCTGGAAGCAGCCACCGATGCAGCGATATGATGGGTATAATGAGCTCTTATCCCTCTGGGAGGCTCCTTGCCTGCCAACTCGTAGCACAGACCTATGCATGATGTAATCCATCTCGCAATGGTCCATTTAGCTGCAGGCCTGCCAGAAGCAGCTTCAGCATAGGTGACAAACAGCTGGCAAAACACTCCCCGAATATCTGCCGTCCTCTCCTTATAATAGGAAAGAGCGCATCTCAGGTCCAGAGTGTGGAGCCTGTACTCGGCATCCGAGGTGTAGCTGGGGTAGAATACCAGCAGAGTCAACACCTGGTTAATGTGGAACTCTGACACCACCTTCGGAAGGAATTTCGGGTGGGAGCGCAGGACAACTTTGTCCCTGTGGAAGACCGGATAAGGGGAGTCCACCAAAAGCGCCTGGAGCTCCCCTGTACTTCTGGCTGATGTGATAGCCACCAGGAAGGCCATATTCCATGACAAGTGTGAGAGCTCACACTTGTGCATGGGTTCGAATGGCTTGCCCATAAGCTTTGCCAAAACCAGCAACAGATCCCATGGAGGTGGAGGTTCACGCACTGGAGGGGATATATGATCAAGGCCTTTGAAAAAGTGCCCGACCACTGTCTTCTGTGCCAATGTCGGCTGACCGGCTCGTACCCGGTAAGCAGAAATGGCTGCCAGGTGCACCCTGAGGGTCGATGACTGCAGACCTCCTTTGGAGAGAGACCAAAGGTAGTCGAGAATGTTAGCCATAGAGCAGGATAAGGGCTCCAGACTCTTACCCTGACACCAAATGGAAAACCTTTTCCATTTGAAGGCATAACACTTCCTGGTCAATTCCTTATGAGATGCCTCCACCACGGTGTATACATCCTCGGAAAGACCCAAAGCCTGGAACTCTAGCCGCTCAGGTACCAGGCTGTGAGGTGCAGGGATTGAAGGTCCAGATAGAACACCTTCCCCTGGTTCAATGATATCAGGTCCAGGCGTGTATAAAGCCGCTCCAGGGCCCTGCAGCTGAGGCTGAGGAGATCTGGATACCAGAACTGGTGGGGCCAGTCTGGGGCTATCAGGATCACCTTCGCCTTGTCCCTCCTCACCTTGGGCAACACCTTGTGGATCAAGGGAAATGGATGGAAGGTGTAAAGGAGGCCTGGGGTCCACAGCCTCAAGAAGGCATCCCCCTGCAGCGAACCCTGCTGAGGGGGGCGGGCATGGTACAGACTCAGCTTGGTGTTTTCCCTGGAGGCAAACAAGTCCACCAATGGTTTGCCCCAACAGGAGAACAGACTGTAAGCTACCTCTGGATGAAGAGACCACTCGTGGGATGTCTGGCCTAAGCGGCTGAGAGCATCTGCCAGTTGGTTCGAGACTCCTGCCACATGGATGGCTAGGAGATCCGCCTCCAACCAGCCGACAAGGGTCCAGATTCGGAGCACCTCCTTGTATAGCAGACGGGAGTGCATGCTGCCCTGTTTGTTGAGGTAGTACATGGTCATGGTATTGTCCGTCTGGACTTGAAACACTTGACCCCGGAGCTGAGGAGCAAAAGCTGACAGTGCCAGTCTGACTGCTCTGAGCTCCAACAGGTTGATGTGGCATCGGGACTCCTTGGGGGTCCAGAACCCGTTGGCCCTGCTGTCCCCCATGTTGTCTCCCCAGCCCATGAGAGAGGCAATGGTCTTCAGGATGACCATCGGTTCGGGGCAGACAAATGGGATCCCTTCCTGCAACCGGTTTGGGGTGGTCCACCATTGGAGAGCGTTCCACATCTTCTGGGTTACAGTGATCAGCTGGTCGAAGTGACCATGACGCTGAGTCCACTGGTTGGCCAGCTCCCACTGGAGGGGGCGCATGTGCCACCTGGCCCAAGGGATCCCCGAGGTGCACGCCACCATGTAGCCCAGAAGGTGCAGAAAGTCCCGGGCAGGGTGCAAGTGCCAAACCAGAAATGATCGGGCAAAGGAGGAGAGAACCTCCTCCTTGTTCACCGGGAGCCAAGCTCTGGCTTGACGAGAGTTGAGCTCTGCCCCGATGAAGCCCATCGCCTGAGAGGGCACAAGTTCTGACTTGGCCTTGTTAATAAGGAGGCCGAGTTGGGAGCAGGTTCGGAGGGCCAGATCCCTGGACCTCTCCACCTCCTGAAGGGAGGAACTTGCCAAGAGCCAGTCATTGAGATAAGGGTACATCCGAACTCCTTGATGCTGAAGATGGGCTGCCACCACTGCAATGCACTTGGTGAAGACCTGAGGGGCCAATGACAGGCCGAACGGCATGGCTCGGAACTCATACAGGGTCCCTTCGACCCTGAAGTGGAGGAACCGCTGATGGGATGGATGAATTGGGACGTGAAAAAAACACGTCCTGTAGATCCAGTGAACAGAACCACATGTTTCGCTCCAGGGATGGTATAATCTGGCTCAGGGTTACCATCTGGAAGGTGAGAGACCTGAGATACTGATTCACGTCATGGAGATCTAGGATGGGGCACCAACCCCTCGTCCAATTGGGCACCAGGAAGTACCTGGACACGAAGCCTGGGTCTGTAGGAGGATCCGGCACTGGAGCTACTGCCTCCTTGCAGAGGAGCTGAGCAATGTCGTCTCGAAGGGCCGACTGTGTGCAAGCTGAGATTAGTTCCTCCCGAGGGGGGCCGGAAAGGCTGGGAGGGTACTGCTCAAATTCCAAAGGCAGTCCCTGGCTGACCACTTCCAGAACCCACCTGTCTGAAGTGATACCGGACCAGGCAGAAAGAACGAAAGTGATGGAGCCGGCCCCCCATGGGAGGACCCAGAGCTGGCGTGACGGGTGTAGGAGTGGCAACCCCAGACCCGTCACTGAGCAGGCTTAGAGGAGGAGGAAGAGGCTGCTGGACCAGCACCTTGGCCCTCCTTTATGGGGCTGTTGGGGACCCTGCTTGGGCCTGGGTCACCAAGCTTGAGGCTGCTGCTGCTGCTGCTGTAGCTGCTGACCTCCATGAAAGAAGGGCTGCCTAACCACAGGGGAAGAGTACTGAAAAGGCTTCTTCTTGCGCTTCTGCTGGTTCTTGCCTGAAGAACCCGTAGCAGAGGTAGCATCCAAGGTGGCACTGGACTGCTCTGTGCGCTGGAGGTGACCAGCCACTCCTGGACTGAAGACGTCGGTGCCTAATTTGTGCTGAGTATCCGCCGGAAAGGAGGATAACCTCAGCCAGGCCCTGTGGCGAGTGGCCAATGCAGCTGCTAAGGAGCAGGCACAGGAATCTCCAATGTCCAAGGCCGTCTGGAGCTGCTGTTTGGCAACAGCACGGCCCTGGTCATGGACTTGCTTCACAGTAGTCTGCATGTCCACTGGGAGATGAGGGAGGACTTCATCTAATGACCCTAAGAGGGCATGAGAGAAGTGTGCCATGATGACAGCTGAGCTGGCCTGACAAAGGCCTAAGGAGGAGGCCGCATAGACCTTCCGGGCAGAATGGTCCATATTCTTGGACTCCTTGTCCGGAGGGCATTCAGTGTTGGCTGAGCTACCAGTGCGTCTGAACACAGAAGCAGTCACAAGGCTTTCGGCCAAGGGCTGCCATGTGAACCCCGCCAGGGACCCCATGGGTACAGTGTACTTGCGGGCGATGTGGGCAGATGGAGCTGGACAGGAGGCAGGATGCTGCCAAAGCTCAAGAGCCGGGCCAGCAATGGCTTTGGCCACTGGAACGGCCTCCATTGGTGTATCCCCCCTTTTGAGGGTATCCATAAGGGAGTATTCCACCTTCTTTTGGACAGGCTCCAAGGGCATTCCGGTAGATTCGGAAATCAGGCTGAGGATCCCCTGAAAAGAGGAAAGACCTTTCTCCAAACCTGCCACTGTTGACTCGTCATCCCCCGGATGTGAGTGCAAACCAGTGGCATCCGAGTCCGAAGAGTCGGGATACAATGGTCTCCTGCCTGTGTCTCCCTCGATGCACCGAGGGCGATCGGGGACAACAGTGATGGACAGACAATGGAGCAGTCCAGTGTCTGTCCGGTCCTCTTTCAAGGGAGCCCCTCCCTGAGGCTACTTAGGTGGTGGCTCCACCAAAATCGATGGGGAGACCAAAATAGGCCAAGCCAGAATACCGGCTGGCCCCATGGGCAGGGGAACGGAAGCCTTCGGTTCTGGAGGGGTCTACGTCGGCCTGGGAGGCGGGAGCCAAGTAATGGCCGGTGTTGCTGGTGGAGATGGCTTTTGACCAGTCAAAATCAGCTGTTGCCACATGGGACCCTCATAACGTCGATGGAGTTTCCGTTGAAGTCTCTCCTCATCTGAGGAGGATGAGGATCGATGGTGACGCCTCTTTTTGGAGTGTCTGTAACCTTTCTTCGGTTTTTCGACCGAAAGGGTCCTAGTCCTAGATCGAGACCGATGGGGTTGGCTAGGTCGATTGGGGAACGCTGGAGTCAGGGAGAACCGAGGCTCAGGAACGGTTTCCTCGATGAGGTTACCTGAAGGTACAGTCTCCTCATCGGGAAAGAAAAGGACCAGGGTCCTTTCTAAGGAATCATCAACGAGAGTCGACGATAAGGGCTCGATGGGATTGAGCATAATTTCGTCTGGTTCAGCTGTTTCCTCGAGCTCGGTGCCTTGGCCCGACGGAAGATCAGTGAAGCCGGCGGCCAAGGAAGCGATCTCGACCTAAGTCGAGACAGCGTGTTCCTGGGACTCGGACCTTTCCCGGTCCCAGGAGCATCTTCTTCTGGAGGAAGAAGACTTGGGGTCCTTGTCCCTCTTCCGAGGGTGGGAGGAGTGCGAGCCCAAGGTCGCCTCACCCCTGGTGGGGAAAGCACAACTCCCGAAAGGAGCCCGTAAAAGTCAAGCCGAGGTTGAGGGGAACGAAGAAGCTTCGACTGATCGAAGCTTGAGCAACATCCTCCTTGAAGGCCTTCATCTGTTCCAATGGCTCGGCAGATCCCGCGGACGTGGAAACTGCCCACCTCGCCTCTGGATTTCACTGGCAGATTCCTTTTCTCTGGTCTCCCCAGCTGAAGGTGTACCTTGCGGTCATCCAGAATGTTGGGATGGAAGGCCAAACAAACTGTACATGATGAAGTGTCATGTCCGATGCTGAGGCAATACACGCATGCTAGGTGGGGATCGGTGCGCAACATTTTCTGGCCGCAGGTACACCGGCGAAATCCGGGGGATGATTTGTCCTCCATATCCGAAACAGAATTGCGAACTCTAACGTGTTTGAGAGAAAGTTGCAGTAAAGATGACATTTTGAAGTCAGGGCCTACAAATTACAGAAGTAGCACGAGGGACCTGTATCTTCCAGCAGAAAGGAAGATCTGGTGTCATGGGGTGAAGCCAAGATATTTACCACCCGGGTGGGTGGGAGGAGCCAGCTTGAAGACTTTCCGGTGAGTTTTAAAGGGGAAAGGGACATGCCAGAGAGTGCAGATGAACAACATTGGTGCTTATAAAGCTGGGGATAGTGGAGGCAACCAAAACCTGCTGCAAAGCCCAGAGCAAGAAGGCTAGGGCTAAGAAACTGAACTGGTTGAGGAAGGAGGTCATGGAAAAGGTAAGGAGGAAAAGAGCTGCCTTTAGGAAGTACAAGAAAACAGGGAGGGGGGGACAGGGAGGAGTACTTGACAGAATCGAAGGAGGTGACAAGGGCAGTAAGGGGAGACAAAGCATCTACGGAATTCAGGCTGGCACAAGGCATTAAGAAGGGGGAGAAGGACTTCTTTAGGTACATCAGGGAGAAAAGGAGTTGTAAGGACCACATGCTAAGGATTAGGAAGGAGGGGGTTGGGTGGAAGCAGGGTGTATAAAGCAGAAGCACTAAATGAGTACTTCTGCTCAGTATTTACTAAAGAGAAGAGGGGGGGTGACACCCAAGGGGGGAGAAATGGCAGAAACGGGGGGGAGGGGTGACAGATGGGGAAATCATGGAGGGCAGAGTTTGAGAGGGTTTGAAGGCACTGAGGGTGGACAAAGCGCCAGACCCAGATGGCATCCACCCCAGGGTACTGAAGGAGCTTGCAGGACCTTTGGCAGACCTATTTAATGCCTCACTACATTCGGGGTGTGTATCTCAGGGCTGGAGGATGGCTCATGTGGTGCCCCTTCACAAGAGTGGCCCCAAGGATGAACCAGGAAACTGCAGGCCAGTGAGCCTCACATCCATCGTTGGTAAGCTAATGGAGACTATCCTGAAGGAGAGGCTGATGGCCCTCCTAGAGGCCAAAGGACTACAGGACAGCAGACAGCATGGCTTCATATGGGGCAGATCCTGCCAAACCAACCTGGTGGAGTTATATGACTGGGTAACTAGGCAACTGGACAAGGGCCATGCAGTGGATGTCCTGTATCTGGACTTCAGTAAGGCATTCGACTCGGTGCCGCATGGAAGGCTGGGAAGGAAGTTAGTAGGCACAGGGGCAGGTGCAAAGCTGGTGAGATGGGTAGGAAACTGACTTCAGGGAAGGCAACAGAGGGTGGTGGTGGGTAGGGAGCTCTCACACCCAAGGGCAGTGATGAGCGGTGTTCCACAGGGCTCGGTGTTGGGACCAGTGTTGTTTGGGATATTCATTGCAGACATATCATGGGATATCAAAAGCAAGATCAGTCTGTTTGCTGATGATATCAAGATAGGCGCGGTGGTGGATGACCTAGGGGGATGGCAGGGGATGCAGGATGATCTGGCAAAGCTTGAAACCTGGTCAGACACCTGGCAACTGGGGTTTAATGCCAAAAAGTGCAAGGTGCTGCATTTTGGGATGAAGAACCCAAGGAGGAGTTACCAGCTGTGGGAAGTGCAGCTAGCCCAGACAGAGAAGGAGAAGGATCAGGGGGTGCTCATTACAGAGTCAATGAACAATTTGGCACAATGTAGGAAGGTAGCTGCAAAGGCCAACAAAATGCTGGGTTGTACTGCAAGGGGTATATCCTCGAGGAGGGAGGAGGTGATTCTGCCACTGTATAGGTCATTAGTTAGACCACACCTGGAGTACAGCGTGCAGTACTGGCACCCGTATCTGAAGAGGGATATTAAGGTACTGGAGGGAGTGCAGCGTAGGGCGACAAAGATGATCAAGGGGCTGTAGAACTTATCATATGAGAGGAGGTTGAGGGAGTTGAAAATGTACTCACTGGAGGAGAGGAGGGACGGGGTGACATGATTGAAACCTTTAAATACATGAAAGGAATAAACAAGAAAGGTACAGAGGGGCTGTTCAAAGTAAGGGAGGGGAGGAGAGGGCCACCAGGGGCCATTATATGAGACTGGAGGGAGGAAGGTTCATGAGGGAGATGAAGAGACACTTTTTTACAGAGAGGGTGGTGGCTGGGTGGAATGCATTACCTGCAGAAGTGGTATCCAGTAGAACAGTGGACTGCTTCAAAAGGGGATGGGACAGGACAAGGGGAAGGGTGGAAGGGATGGGCAGCTGCAGAATAAAGGGTGCTAGCTGCACATTCGAGCAGACTTGATAGACCTCTAGGCCTTTTCTGCTGGCAAATTTCGTATGTTAGTATGTTTGTAACATATCCACGCTCCTAGAAAAATAACAAACTAAAACTGTAATTCTTAAAATACCAATTTTCCGACATGTTCCAATCCCTTAGCTCACTATATCAATTGGATGATATCCTCCAAAAGAGTAACAACTCTCGGGTATAGTCCCATTGATAATGGTGGAACTATGGTAAGCATGACAGAATTAATTCTTTCTGGGTCGCTCCACATTGTCAACGGGTAATCTTTACACATGCGCTCTAAAAAGCAGTACCTATTTGAAAAACCCAGAGGGGGAAGAATACTGGCCCGTACACAGTATGATCCCATACGGACAAATCTTCTAACCCTTTGTTCACTGCATGTAGCACCTTGTGCCCAAAGGCTGCATCAGTCAAACTTTGTAAATCAAACCTGTAGTGCTTCAAGAAGGAGTACAGGGAGACCCAAGTTGTGGCCCTAAAAAGGTTTGGCGAAGAAGTGTTTGCTTTTCCATCTCATTAGGTTAAGCCCTGACGGAATGTGCTTTTTTGTAAGCTAGTGGTTCCAATTTTGGCTGCCAGTTACACCACTGTTCTACATGAGGTTTTCCACTTTGTCATGGTGGCCTTCAGAGCATTTGGCATTGACTTCTAACCCCACAGAGAACCGACAGATTGTCTGAGCGATGGAATCCCACCAATCTCTTGAGATATGTTTCTGCTGATTTTTACTGGGAAGATCTAGCTTATGCCACTCTGTCCCCCTGGGGTCACCCAGACTAGAACAAAAACAGGAAAGGCAAGGTCCTTGATTTACATGGTATGCTGTGGATATCTTCAGAGAAGGAAGGAAGCTGTTCTTGAGACTATTTAAACCTTATGCATGAGAAAGGAAAGCTCCTTGCACAATAGAGCTTGCAGCTCGCTAATTTGTCTCACCAAGCAGCCATAAGGAAACACTCACTGAAAGAAAAATATCCATGGAAACGGGTGATAAGATTTACCGACAGTAGTAAAGAGCACCAAACACTACAATCAGATCCCAAGAAAACTGGAAAATGAAAGAAATGTCTGGAGCACCTATCTGCTTGCAAGAATCTTATAACACCTGCACAGGCATCAAGAAGTTACCATCTAGAGGATCCAGGACTGCACATACTGCTGATACCTGTCCACTGGGACTGCTGAGAACCCAGCCATTCTCTGCTGCAGTCTGAAGAAAAAAACAGAATTTGTGGCACCAACGCCTCAGTGGGTTTGATCCCCTAATCTTTGATCCAGGGGGAAAACACAAACTAGGCCCTGTCAAATGCCGACAAATGAAGGTAAGGATAATACCATGTGTCACAAACCTTCATGAAAAAATCTTGTTTTATCAGGCATCTCCTCAAAGGAGTCAGGAGGCAAACTGGAGGAATCCTGGATTTTGATGGGAGGACAGAAACCAAACACAGTAGGGCCCTGTGGTAAGGGGATCAAAATAGTTCCTGCATCAAAGGATTTGTTAGATCCGGGAACCATCACATCCTTGGTCACTATGGAGCTACCAGGTAGAAGCCACCTCTTAACTGATCTTTTGTTGACTTTTGGAATTAGACGAAATGGAGGGGGCAGGTAGGCTGTTCTGAATTCCCACCATGTGAGAAGGAGGCCACTGCCTTCGCCTCCGCTAAAGAGCATCAAGAGCAACTGAAGAATATGGAAACCTGAACATTTTCCCTGGATATAAAAAAGATCTATTTGAGGTGTCCCACACCAACAGCATGGAAAATCTAACACTTTGGATTCAATAAACACTCCCACAGGTGGATTATTCTGTAGCTGAGCCCACCAGCCTGAACGCTTAGATCCCCTGCAAAGCTGATGGCTGCCAGAGACAGAAGGTTCTGTTCTGCCTACTTAAGCACCATCAAAGCCTCCAGAAGCATGCTTCCGCTTTTGTGCTTCCTGAATGTTTATGTATACAACTGTCATGATGCTGTCCCCTTGCTCCTTCAATGCTTGAGACCTGACTTGTTCTTGGACCAGGAGAATGGTGAGGAGGCTGCCCTTACCTCCAGGGCATTGATTGGAAGATGCACTCTTGCATGGTCCAGGTGCCCGAATATGACCTGATCCCTGCCGGCTGGCATCTGTTGTCAGAATTCAGTCTTGGGGAAAACAGAGGCAATCTCTTTTCCAGATTTTCTAATTGTTCCTACCAAATCAAGATCTTCTGAACCGATGAGGGGAACCAAAAGGGGCCTGACATTGCTCTGAGATAATGGACCAATTTGCAGAAGGGTGGACCTAAAGTGGCTTTATGTGGAGACAAGTTGAAGGGATTAGTTCTAATGCGGCTGTCATTGGACATAAGTACTTCAAGTAGTCGGGCTCAAAGACCACTTCCTGAATTCTGAGGTAACTGATGTCCTGGTTAAAAAAAACTTGCCACTCTGGAAATGGACAGCTGAACTCTATGCTGATCTGTCTGTAAGACAAAATAACCTCCAGATATTCTAGTCTCTGAGACTGACCAAGCAAACTGCCACAGAACCCGAAGGGTCCTGGATTTTGAAGCTCTCAGTGTCTGATCTGGGGAGATTCTGATTAAGACAAGAGACTGTCCAGGCAAGGAAGACATGGTGGCCCTCCTGACTGATAACAGACCCATAATCACTACTGTTACTGTTGAAAATACTCTTGGTAAGGAGGCCAGGCTGAATGGGAGTGCTTAATACTGGAAGATCTAGCCCTGGTTTGCAATCTCAAAAGCCTCCGATGGTATTGCCGGATCCACATGTGAACAGGAATCTACCGATGTCTGATAGTCTCCTGTTTGGACTGCCCTATAATGCACCTTAGGTACTCCATTTTGAATCGAGATGGTCTAAACCCCTGTTCAGACCTGAAGATCGCAAGTCAGGCAGAACCCTCCCCAAATTTCTTAAGAACTATCTGAAAATTGAGTAGTACCTCTGCTCACTGTTAAGACAAGAACTAGACCTACTGATGCTCTCTGGTTTAGGATGTCCAATGTTTGCACTATCACTCTTCACCTCCATGGGATCCTCTCTTTCACGTTTTGTTTTTTTTTAAACACTGGAGACAAGGCCGGCCCAGTGGTACAGAGGGCTGAAGTGCTATGCCGTACCTCCTGCAATGCCAGTGACCCATGTTCGGTGATGAGCGTGGGTTGCTGGGGTTCGGCCAAGGGGGGGGACTGACTGCTCGTCTGTCAGCTCTCCTCTTCCAGTTAGGGGAGGTTGGTTCCTGGCTTTTGACTGTCACCATGTGGAGGCGTTGTGGTGCGAGCGATGGAGAGTAGTCAGGTGCTAGGCCAGGGGTGGGCAGAGTGGAGTCACTCGCATGTCCAACCTTGTCTGGGGCTCCAGGGGTAACGGGGTGAAAACAAGATGGAAAATTGGGGGTTTCAGAGTAATGAACCTCCCCCCCCAACTGCTAGCACTGACAGTCACCCCAAGGCTAGAGGAGGTGTGACTCAGGACGGCCGCAGAGCTGGAATGGGACAGGCTGACACAGTCACCCAGCCTGCAAGGAGGATAAAGGAAATTGTAGTAGAACACTGAAGACAGAATAGAAACTGACTATTCACAGGGACAGTAGGTGCTTCTCTTGCCTAGCCTAAAGGGGCAATTGCCAAGTCTGTGGGTCTGATGTAGACTGTGGCCCTCTAACAAGAACAACCCCGTAAATACAGTAGTATTCTTGAACAAATGTCATCCAAAGTCACAAAAGGAATGGATATTAAACAGTTCCCATAGTATCTTGACCCTTTATGCTTCTCAACCTGTGAAGATATTGCTGCATGAGTGAGAAGAACAGAAAAGGGAGACTGAATAGGTCTTGAAGTTGGAGAAATAGTGAAATAACCATTTTTCTTAGTATAGATCTTTGAGCATTTTTTTTGGTAAGGAGCCTCTGGAGCAAATGACTGATTCTGCTCAAGAACTAATCTGTTTTTTTTTTCCTTTATAGTGCGCAGCCGTACTCTAGTCTAAGCAAAAACAAAACATAACAGCCACTCTGCAAGTGATGCGCCGCATTCCAGGCAATGACACAACATTTTGCAAACATGCTTTTATTTGGGGGAAAAAAAGTGCAGAATAAACTCACAGCGAGTGCCAGACAGAAGACACCACTCATTTCACACAGGAGGCCTGACCGGTTTTGCATGTGTGTGCTTCGTCAAGAATGGCCAGTGTGCAACCCTGTGGGATCTTAAACAGTGCATAATTTAAAGTGACAGTGCTGAAAGTTAAACAGTGCTAACAGTTAGATAAAAACATTAATAGTAGATACATCTATGCTGCCACTAACAGAGTTAGTTGGATACCTGTGAACTTATTGGGGCTTTTATAACCTGGACTTTCATAAAGCACAGAGAGTCACAGAGCCAACCAGGGAGGAGGTCATACTGGACCCAGTACTGCTGGATGGTGATCAGGCCCAGGAGGTAGAAGTGAGGGACCCCTTTGCAGGCAGTAACCACTGCATGGAGTAGTTTTACATCAACATGGGTAAAGAGGCAGCCAAGATCAAAACGAGAGTGGTGGACTTCAAGAGGCTGGATTTTGTTCCCTGCCCTCTCCACAGAAGCAGAAAATCCCCCCGCGGACATCAGGAGCAGCATCAGTGCAAGCCAGTGCTGTCACAAGGGCTCAGCTGTCCCCAGCCCTCCCCACAGAAGCAGAAAATCCCCCCACGGACATCGGGAGCAGCATCAGTGCAAGCCAGTGCAGTCGCGAGGGCTCAGCTGTCTCCAGCCCTCCCCACAGAAGCAGAAAATCCCCCCGCAGACATCGGAAGCAGCATCAGTGCAAGCCAGTGCAGTCGCAAGGGCTCAACTGTCCCCAGCCCTCCCCACAGAAGCAGAAAATCCCCCCGCGGACATCGGGAGCAGCATCAGTGCAAGCCAGTGCGGTCGCGAGGGCTCAGCTGTCCCCAGCCCTCCCCACAGAAGCAGAAAATCCCCCCGTGGACATCGGGAGCAGCATCAGTGCAAGCCAGTGCGGTCGCGAGGGCTCAGCTGTCCCCAGCCCTCCCCACAGAAGCAGAAAATCCCCCCGCGGACATCGGGAGCAGCATCAGTGAGCAGTGGGCGGTTTTGAGGGCTCAGGTGTCCCCAGCCCTCCCCACAGAAGCAGAAAATCCCCCTGCGGACATCGGGAGCAGCATCAGTGCAAGCCAGGTAGAAACACATCTTACAGCTTCTCAGAGCTGCGCCACGGATTTCAAACTTGGCGCCTTTTTCTCTGGATAAAGACTGCCGTGCTATTGACTTTTGTGTTGGGGGAGCAGGGCGGCGCTCGCCTAAAGGCTGCTTCTAAATCTTAAAACTGCTCACTGTTAGACAGATACTTACTAATCACGAGTAAATACAGCCTTACAGTGACTAACTGCACCAAATGTAACTCTGAGTACAAAAGATCTTTCTCTGTTTAAAAACGAACCTGATTCAGCCAGCATTGCATTTTAAACAGCCAGTATTTCAGTTGCCTTATAGCCTGATACAGCCAGCATTGCATTTTAAACAGCCAGTAATTTTGGTTGCTTTGCAGCCTGATACAGCCAGTATTCCTTTGTTTTATGACTTACAAATTTAGCTCCTCCTTCCTACCTACCTATACTTAAAGCTTCCTTTTGTGCCTTCCTGTAGTGCGGTCGCGAGGGCTCAGCTGTCCCCAGCCCTCCCCACAGAAGCAGAAAATCCCCTGGACATCGGGAGCAGCATCAGTGCAAGCCAGAGTACACATCTTGCAGCTTCAGAGTTTAGGCTCATTGAAAGTACGCCAAGCAGGCTCCCCCACCGCCCACCACCACCCTTGGTGAGCTCTTCCTTATATAGCAAGTTATCACATGAGCTGGTTTCCTCCCTCTTTCCATGCTGAGCAATCTGTCCTCTACATCCCACGCTACTCATACCAAATGACAAACTCGCTAAATCCCAACCATCCCACCCGACGGGGTCATCGGTTAAGTCCATGCACTTACTAAGGCACACCCTGACTATCCTTCTCATCGTAGCCAGGGACGTTGAACAGAACCCGGGTCCCCTGAACCCCACAGCTGGCCAACCCCCCGCACCCCACAGCTGGCCAACCCCCCGCACCAACTACGCACCTCCCTAAGGGTTTTAAAATCCTCCACCTAAACGTATGTAGCATCCTAAACAAAATCGCAGCCCTGCAAACCACTGTCCTAGCCCACTGCCCTGACACTGTCATCATCACCGAATCCTGGCTGAAACCCCATAACCAAGATGAAGAATTCTCAATACCCGGCTACTCCTTAATCCGCCAGGACAGACAGGGCAGAAAGAAGGGTGGCGGCACTGCCATGTATATCTCAGTAAAACTCCAGTTCTCCATAATCACTCTGGCAGCACCCATGCAAACTACTGATTCACTCCTGGTCAAAATCCCCCTGACACACACTATCCCATTATACATAGCAGGGTCCTACTGTCCACCTGACACACCTCTGGGTAGCATTCTCGTCCACCTAGGTAACCTGAGGTCCCTTACTGAAGGCGGGGAACTCCATATACTTGTTGATTTTAATCATAACTGGCTAGGCAGCACAGCCTGTAAATCAAGATGCCAAATAAATGCTCTAAACTTGCACCAGCAAATAGTGGAACCCACTCGCCTAAACCATAAATCCAATAAACACACATTACTGGATTGGGCACTTACTACCCACCCTCACCAGATAGTTAAAGCTGGCCTATACCAAACTCCCTTAGCGACCACCATATGATTTATATGGTGCGTAAAATCTTCCACCCCATGGCCCCTCCACCTCGCACGCTTCACATCAGAGTTTATAAATCCCTTGATCTGACAGCTCTTCTAAACGACCTCACCAGCATTGACTGGTCCTTCATCCCCAGGGCCACCTCTATGGACGTGGCCCTAAATTATTTCTCTGCTAACTTTCTTGCCATCTGGGACCTCCATGCTCCACTCAGGAGATCCCGAGTAAGAGGATCCCACTTACCATGGGTAACAACAAACCTTATGGAACACCTAAGAGCCAGAGACCGTGCCTGGAAATCTTTCAAGGCCACAGGTACTCAAATGGCCCAGCAACACTACCGATCACTAAGAAACACTTGTACAAGACTTATACATCAGGCCAAATCAAACTACTTTAAATCTGCATTCAACAATAACTTTGCTCACCCTTCTCAGTTCTGGAAGTCTATAAAATTCCTCCTTTCCCCACCAACCCAACCCCCCACTCCCGCTCTCAAGCTGGAAGGAAGAATCTCAATGGATCCCAGCCTGGTTGCCACTGAGTTTAACTCACATTTTTCCACCACTACTTCTAATCTTCTCTCCTCCCACCCCCTTTCCCCACCCATTAAGCCCTCTATTGTATCCTGCCCGTCCCCCTTCTCACTCCGCACAGTCTTACCTGGCCAGGTGCTAAAATTACTACAGTCACTTAACCCAACCAAAGGAAAGTGTCCATCGGGCCTTGATTCCAAAATGCTCCTACTCTCAGCACCAGCCATAGCCCACCCTCTAACCATGCTCAATAATCTATCTTTTAAATTCGGGGCAGTCCCCACAGCTTGGAAACAAGCCACGGTCATTCCCCTTCCCAAAGGTGGAGACCTCTCCTCCCCATCCAACTACCATCCCATATCTCTGCTCCCCAACCTAGCCAAAATTCAAGAGCACCTTGTACTATCTCAGCTCCACCACCATCTAGACACCATATCATTTTTCACCCCCTACCAAGCCAGCTTCAGAAAGAATCACTCCACCACCACCTCCCTCCTTCGCCTCACTAACTCCATCCTTACGGGCATCGATAAAGGGGAAATTACAGCAGCCATATTTATAGACCTAGCAAAAGCCTTCGACACGGTCTCTCATCCCCTGTTGCTGGCAAAACTTGCCCAAGCTGGTCTGTCAATGAATGCAAATAACTGGTTCCAGTCTTACCTGACAGGTAGGTCCCAATCAGTCCGCATAGGCTGGGCTAGATCCACCTCACTTCCTGTCACCAGTGGAGTCCCCCAAGGGTCTGTACTCGGCCCACTACTTTTCTCCATTTTTCTAAATGACCTACCTGCTGCCTGCTCTCAATCGGCTATCCATATGTACGTAGACGATACAGTGCTGTTTGTCTCTGGCCCATCCGCAACCGCCATGGCAGCCTGTCTTCAGAAGGACTTCGACTCCACCCAACGCTGGTTCCTTTCAAACCAACTATTCTTGAACTCAAAAAAAACAGTCTCCCCACTTTCGTTCTCGCCAAGCTAACCCGACTTACTGCACCACCCACTTTCTACACTCTGGACAGATCTCCACAGAGACCTGCACGTCCATATCGTTATCTCGAGCGCCTGGTTAGACCAATACCTCAATTTCTGGCGATATTGACGGTCTATACAAAATTGCACTCATGCTGGGAGCCCCTACTGAAACAAGAATTGCATTCTCTACCAACCAGGCAAGCAATAGTTCAGAAAATGATCCTCCCTATTATGGATTACGGTGATGTTGTCTAGATGCACTTCAAACCTCCTTAGCGAGGCTAGATCCCTTTACAACTCCTTCTGCCGCTTTCTTGGACCAGCCTCCCAATCCCATCACTGTGACCTCTACCAGTCCTTGGCCTCCCTCGCTACATAACCGACGACTGCTCCACTGTGCTAGAACCTCTGCCAAGTTCTGGGCACAGTCGCTCCCGTCCCTACCTGTCATCCTCCCTACCACTCTCTCCACCGCCTACACTCTCAGAAACATAGACTCTAGGCTCCTGCACATTCCACACAGATCCACCGGTCTGGCCAGTCTGCTTTCAGCTACAGGCTGCCAAATTATGGAACTCCCTGGCAGCCGATAAGACACTCCACAAGCACTCCACAATGGAATTCTTCTTAAAACTCACTTCTCTTCCATATGCTCCTATTCTCCCCCCCGCTGACCCCCATCTCATTTTCCTTCCACCCATCTGCTATCACCTGCCTGACTTTCCTTTTCAATCTGCATCTAATATTGCTAAATGCTATTGAAAATGCACTTCTCTACTTATATTATGACTGCATCATCCATTGTTGCACCAAACGTACTATGTAAAAAATTGCTGTTATTATTGTAGTTGTTTTGTGATTCATTTCTGTATCTACTGTACCATTGTAAACTCCCTACCCCAGAGCGCATCTGGAATTGAGCGGTACTCTGCTCAGTATGCTTTCCTGGTAAATCTCTTAAATAAATAAATAAAATAAATAAGGATGAGCAACATATTAGCTGGGCACCTTGCAGAGATCAGACCAGAAATGGATGCAGACCGGAAATGGTCCATCACTAAGTTGGGGTTAACTGAGGCCACAAACACATGTGCGAAGGCTCATAAAAAGTACTCCAGGACCAAAAGACCTAGCTGGTTTAGCAGAAATGTGGCAGGGAAAGGAGGGTGGCCTTTCAGAAGTACAAGCGTACTTTGAAGGAGGAGGACAGAGAGGTCTACTCGGAGAAAGCTCGCGAGGCAGGATGAGTGGTCCGGGCAGCCAAAGCTGCAAAAGAACTAAGGCTGGCGCAGGGGATCAAGGAAGGGGAAAAGGATTTATTCAAGTATATAAAGGACAGAAGAAGCAGTAGAGATGAGATTGTTAAGATTAAGAGGGAGGGCAGATGGGCAAAAAATAGTGAGGATCAGGTGGAGGTACTAAATGAGTACTTTAGCTCAGTCTTCACTAGGGAAAAGGATGGGTCTATGCCACAGGGGGGAAACTGGGGGGAGACGAGGAGGTGGGGATGATTCTGATTAGGTGATCTGAACTGACAGGGTCTTAGGGTGGACAAGGCACCTGGCCCTGACAGAGTGCACCCGCGTGTCCTAAGGGAACTGGAGGAAGTACTAGCAGCCCCCCTGGCAGATCTGTTTAACACCTCGCTGGAGAAAAGGTGTGTACCGCAGGACTGGAGGGCAGCACATGTGGTGCCACTCCACAAGGGAGGTCCCAGAGATGAGTCTGTAAACTACAGGCTGGTCAGCCTAACCTCCATAGTGGGTAAGTTAAGGGAGACCATTCTAAAGGAAAGGCTGATGACCTTCCTTGAGGTAAATGGTCTCCAGGACAATAGGCAACATGGGTTTGTCAGGCGAAGATTCTGCCAAACAAACCTGATGCAAATTTTTCGACTGGGTCACAAGGTCATTGGAAAGGGGGCAGGTGGTGGACGTCCTATACCTGGACTTCAGCAAGGTGCTCCATTCAGTGCCACATGGCAGGTTGATCAGCTAGCTGAGTGACCTGGGAGTTGGGGACAAGTTGCTGGGATGGGTTAAGAGCTGGCTGCAGGTCAGGAACCAGAGAGTGGTGGTGGTGGGAAGTTATCCAAACCTTGGCCTATAACCAGTGGGGTCCCACAGGGTTCAGTACTCGGACCAGTGCTATTCCACATCTTTACTGGTGACATAGCCAACAGGGTCAAAAGTAAGAGCTGCCTATTTGCAGATGATACAAAGCTCTGTGGGAGGGTGGACATGAAGGAGGGGAGGCAGGAGCTCAGGGAAGATCTAGCAAGGCTAGAGAAATGGTCGGGCATCTCGCAGTTTGGATTCAGCGCTAAGAAATGCAAGGTCATGCACCTGCGAGCTAGGAATCTAGGGGACAGCTACTGGCTGAAGGGTGTACAGGTGACCATCTCAGAGGAGGAAAAAGATCTGGGAGTGTTGGTCAGGGGGGACATGAAACACTCTACGCAGTGCTGTAAGGCGGCAGCCAAAGCAGATAAAATGCTGGGCTGCATCACCAGAGGAATGACATCTAGAAGAGAGGAGATTATTCTGCCACTATACATGGCACTGATGAGACCACACCTGGAGTACTGTGTACAGTTCTGGTGCCCTTATTTGAAGAAAGCCATCAAGCTACTGGAGGTGGTTCAGTAGAGGGTGACCAAAATGATCCAGGGTATGGGGGACAAAACATATGAAAAGAGGCTAAGGGAGCTTAACATTTATTCCTTGGAGGACAGAAAGGAGAGGGGGGATGTGATAAAGACCTTCAACTACCTAAAGGGTATAAACAGGGTTGGAACGGAGGGCATCTTCAGTCTAACAGGTGAGGGTACAACAGAGGGGCATAGCGTGAAACTGGTGGGAGGTAGATTTAAGAAGGAATTGAGGAGGCACTTTTTCACTGAGATGGTGGTGTCAGGGTGCAGCAAACTGCCAGAGGAGGTGGTGTCAGTAAATACAGTGGGCAGTTTCAAGGGGGGGGGGCAGTGGAATAGGGTGAAAAAGTTAGAATGGCAAGTAGGTGGGAGAAAGGGGGTGGGGGATGACTCCAGGAGGGAAGGGTGGGGGGCAGCTCCAGAGAACTAGACTGAGCTGCACATGAGCAGACTTAATAGACCAATAAGGCCTTTTTCTGCTGGCTTTTTCATATGTTCGTATATCCTATTCCTAAAATGACTATTTATGCTAATTATTAGCAATGTATACCTATAAATTTGTAATATCATGTTCTCTGTTAGCAGTAGCTTAGATGTAGCTACTATTAATGTTATTTAAATGTTAGCACTGTTCAACTTTCAGCACTGTCACTTTAAATTATGCATTACTTCAAGAGCTAGTGTACCAAACTTTTTGATTATATTGTGCTGACTGGAGTTCCCAAATAAGCTCTACTTAATATACATTGCACATTTGTAATTAACTCTGCTGTGTTTCTCTTAAAATTTAAGTTTAGTTTCAGCAGCAGTTTCGCTGGAGTGCCATGAAGGTCTTTTTGGGGGAGACACTGTCAACCAATTAGTGAATGAAGTGCCTGGCAGGAATTGTCAAGACAGATAGGGTAGGAGAACAAGGAGTACGTATTTCTTCCAGTAAGCAGAAAAAACAACACTATAGCAGTCGAATTAGAAATGTGAGCTGGGAATCGAACTGGGAACTGCAAGACTATCTAAGCAGCTGTACTGATTAAACCAAAGGTGACATGGTGTTTTGGCATTACAGTATTAATGAAAATGATCAGGCAGACTTGCACAGAACAAGGCTATAATTTCTAGATTATGTATATCATTTTAATGAGTTCACAGAGAAATCCAGCACAGACAAGCAAGTAAAATTCATATTACTGAGCCAGATCGTTAATACCACAAGTGACTGTTATTTCCAATTTGGCTCACTAATATGAATGGTACTTGCTTTTCTGCGCTGGATTTCCCTGCAACTCGCATTAAAATGATATATATATATATATATATAAGCTAGAAATTATAGCCTTATTCTGTGCAAGTCTGCCTGATCATTTTTGATAATAATGCCGAAACACCGTGTCCTCTGTGGTTTAATCAGTACAGTTGCTTAGACAGTCTTACAAGTCCCAGTTCCGATTCCCAGCTCACGACTTGCAAACTTTGACTGCTGTCAGATTGTGTTGTTTTTTTTTCTACTTACTGGAAGAAGTCGTGGTTGCCTTGCTCCCCCATCCCTATGTGCTCAGGCTACAGTGCTCTGTCTGTCACCCACACATACCTGGAGCAGAGCTGCACCGCTATGTGGGCACTTAACCGGGGGTCAGAGGGCTGGGGGGTGGAATAGCTTTCCGACTGTTTGTTTTTCCTGAAACTATGTATCTGGACAATGAGGAAAACACCCAATCACAGATGATTTAAAACTCATAACATGTTACCTTCAAAGTACCAGCTTCACTGTTTGAAACAGAGCAGAGTGACGTCCCCCAACAACATAACTTCCGGTGCTCTAGGCAGTGAATGGCTCTGGACACAGCAACCATTTCCTCACAAAAATAAAACGTAAAAAAATAACGAGGAGTTCATGAACAGAGCGATGAAACGCCAACATCCATTTAGTGACTACTGAGCAGGTAAGGGCTGGAGGATTTTGCTAACTGGTTTTTAATACACTAGCTCTTTAAAATCCCACAGTGTTGCAGTCTAGCCATTCCCGATGAAGCACGCACATGCAAAACCGATCAGGCCTCCTGTGGGAACTGAGTGGTGTCTCCTGTTTGTCACTCACTGTGACTTTATTTTGCACTTTTTTTTTTCAAATAAAACCATGTCTGCAAAATCTTCTTGGTGGATGGTGCTGTTCATCTTCAGACACTAAACTCTATTCTACAAATCGATTTCTCTTAATGGGGAAGAAATATGCAAAACTACAGTGGCTCTGGGGAAAGCTGAAAAGAGACCACTTCCTCTCGAGCAGCAATCATCTCCTTTACTGCATTCCATGTTGATAAGCATTGATCACCTTAAAAGTGAAAATACACCCTGGGAGCCCTCAGACCACCCAGGCATGGTAAGTATGACCTGGTACATCTGGGTATGCCTGTTGTGGACCCCCGTGGTCTGAGGGAGCGTAAAATAGCACTGATATTCTGTTAATGTATGGAAGTTCTGCAAGGGGCATGTAACTTCAACTTTGTCATTTCTGCCTGATAGTTTTTTACCTGGACATACCAACCCTTAAACCAAAAAACTCTGGTGCTAGGGGCCTCAAAACTCAGAAGTTTTGCTTTATTGCTCTGTATAAACAGGACCAGACAAGCCATGAGCTATATGACACAAGGTCCAAGGCAGGTTAAAACATTCTCGTTTCCTTTTTTTCCTAATTAGCCCCAAAACAATGTGGGACCCTTGCGTAATTGAATTATTGACCCCTTTTTGGTTATGTATTTCCTGCCCTAGACAATGGGTCACTGAATGTCAGATACCCATCTGAAGAAAGCCTTATTGTTAACCACTCAAGGGGAACCAAAAATCTGCCAGATGGCACACCTGTGGTCTTTTTTTTTTTTTTAAAAACTGCAAACAGTAACTAAACGAAAAAGAACAAAGAAACAGTCAGTCTCAACTGCTTACTACTACATGTGACAGGGTTGGGCAAAACCCTGTCCCATTTGTCATACAGAGAGAATTAAAAGCAAGGATCTATTTTGTCCTCTCCTCTCTTACTCTGCCACTTGTTTGTCTGATTGTGCAAGGAACTGGCCACTCCAATGGTCCCACAGTTCTCCACTGCTACCTCTCTTACGTCACTTTCTCTTGCTATTCTTTCTTTCTCCCCTTGCTTCTCTGTGGTTAAAAAAATATGGGAGTCTTTATGTGAAACTGTATCCCTTGGTTTGCAAATGTATATACTTATATTGTTGAAAAGGCTGCAGAAACCTATTTGGCTTTTAAAAATAATAATAATCTGTAATACTAGGGGTTGCCCTTGAGATGTTATTTTGACCTACAAAAGCTTGTTTACAGAATTGTCAGCAGGAGACCACCAGCTCTAGGACAGAATGTTCTATACTGCTGCACCTGTTAAGACTAGATGTGTTCTTCAGGTGGCCTCAGGAAAGAAAATGACAAAGTTCTGATGCATTTAGTGAAAAACAGGAAATGTAATGTAACACCAATCAGGATGCAGAGTTTAAACTGCCAGGAAAAGATAACTTATAAAAAGAAAGCAATGTTTTGTTTACAGAGAGAGAGAGAGAAAGATTTAAACTGAGGGAGAGACTCTCAGATGTAGAACTTCCTTTGTTTTATACTGCCTGCATGAAGAGCTATCATGTACAAATTGTGTTTTATTTTATTGTTACTGATAACAATAAAAGGATACCTGCATATGTTATAACTTCTCCTTGTTTGGCTATGCTTCCTGACCTATGCCACTATGACAACTGGTGGTAACTCTGGGATTTATACCGTACATACTCTATGCCAGGGGTTTTGTGCACAACTACAAGACCTGGTACCACGAAAGTGTGGAAGAAAGGAATGGATCCTGTAACAGCAAGCCCAGGAGTGACTACCAGAAGAATGGCAGCCAAACTAAAAGCAGAAACAAAAGTCTACATTAGAAAAGTCACCAGGAACACCTACGAGCAGTATCTAATCAATAAAAAAAATGCAGGTCTGACAATTAATCCTACCAATTGTGCATTCGGCATGCAAGAATCCAGATATTTGGGTTATATTTTAGGAAATGGAGATGTACAGCCAGAGATTTCTAAAACAGAAGCTGTCGCTAACAGTCCTGTCCCTAAAACAAAAAAACATGTCGGATCATTTTTAGGTCTGTCTGGTTATTACTGGAGATTTGTTCCCATCTTTGCCCAGTAAACTACTCCCGTCACTGAACTCATTAAAAAAAAAAAAAAGTACCCGAATAATGTGAAATGGTAGGATCCATTATGTTCGGCCCCTGTTTTAAGAAGTCCTGGCTCTGAGAAACAGTTTCTGTTATTGAGGGACGCATCACAGGTAGGCCTAGGTACACACCTGAGTCAGAATATACAGGGGAAGGAACATCTAATTCTGTATATCAGTAAGAAACTCCACAACAGAGAAAAAACGTACCCTATTATTGAAAAAGAATGCCATGCTGCGAAATGGCCACTGGAGTTCCTTAAATTGTATCTGCTAGTTATTGACTCTGTACTTACAACAGATCACAATTATCTCTGCTGGTTTTATCAAATGAAGGATAAAATCCAGAATCACAATGTGATACCTGGCACTACAGCCATGTTAATTCAAAATGATGCACAAATCCGGAAAAGAGAATGTCAGGGCTGATTTTCTGTCAATATATGGCTCAGGAACTGAGCATTCAGAAGGTTGAAAAAAATGGGTGTGCTTAACTGAAATATCTGCTGTAAAAGGTGTTATGAAAAAAAGTGATACTGCATATGCAAAGCACAGTAAATATTATAAATAAGGTAATGTTAAAAGAGAAACAAAAGGGGGCTTTGGAAATCTGTTTTTTCTAAGAAAAAAAAACAGGTTCCCTCTTAAGGTGGGGTGTGAGAGTTAGGTGAGACCCAATCACATTTGTTATGCAGAGAGAGTTAAAAGCAAGGATCTATTTTGTCCTTTCCTATTCTGCCACTTGTCTATCTCTTGCTTGCCTGACTGTGCAACTAAATTTTCTGGTTGCACCTAGGAACTGGCCTCTTCCATGGTTCCACAATTTTCCCCTGTTATCTCTCTTCCTTCACTTGCTGTTTCTATTTTTTCCTTCTCCCCTTGCTTCTCTGTGGTTAAAATAATATATGTGAATCTTCATGTGAAACTGGAATCCCTTGGTTTGCAAATGTATATACTTATATAGTGTTGAAATGATTGCAGAAACCTATTTAGGTTACTTACAGAAGAAATAATCTGTAATACAGGGGGTTGACCTTGAGATGTATTTTGACCTCCACAAGCTTGTTTACATAACTGTCAGTAGGAGACCAGGCTCCAGCTGTGGAACAGAATGATCTATTTTGTTGTACCTGTCAACACAAGATGTGTTCTTCAGGCTGGCCTCAGGAAAGAAATTAAAGTTTTGATACACCTTGTGAAAAACAGGAGATGCAACTTAACAATAATCAGAATGCAGAGTTTAAACTGCTAGAAATAGAAGTCTTACAAAAAGATAGCAATGTTTTGTTTAGCGAGAGAGATTGTGATTTATACTGAGAGAGAGGCTCTCAGATGTAGGACTGACTTTGTTTTGTACTGCCTGTATAAAGCGCTATCCTGTACAAACTGGGTTCTATTTTATTGTTACTGATAATAATAAAATGCTATTTGCAAATTTTATAACTTCTCCTGGTCTGCCTATGCTTCCTGACCTATGCTTCTATGACACTGCACAAAAAAGAAAAAATTACTCACCTTAGTAATGTTTCTTCTAATGGAGTCTTGCTATATTATGACATATGCAGTGAGTCCTAACCTTCGAACTGCTCCTGAGGTGAAAGAGTTAACTTTCCATGCAGGGCATGGAACCTTGAGCGCGAGCTCGGTTGAACACTCCGTCTGTTGTCGCTCAAACTCAAACTGTCAGATCTTTACGAGCAAAAACTCACTAAGGTTCTGTGTGGAAGCCGTAAACCTACACTAGCCAACTGGCTACTAAATATAAGAACACATCTTTCTTGGTCCCAAAACAAAGACTCAAGTCAGGGGATCAAGAAAAAATAAAAACATAACACCCAAACACCCCAAAAAGGAAGGGTGAAAATAAGGTGGGCATCTACCAAGTGCCAACACTACACTGCCCACCAACATCCCAAAAGTAGAAGTTCTGAGAGGGGCAGGCTGGGGGGGAGGTCATAATATAGCAAGACTCCATTAGAAGAAACAACATTACTAAGGTGAGTAATTTTTTCTTCAAACAACATGAAGTCTTGTTATATTATGACATATGCAGACTACACAGCAGTACCTCCATGGAGGAGGGACAGAACCCACTTAGGAAATAGGCTCTGAAGCACAGCTGTGCCAGAGCAGGCATCACTCCTAGCCTGGATATCCAGGGAGTAATGCTTGGTAAAAGTGTGAACTATTTTCCAGGTAGCTGCTTGACATATCTCTAGGATAGGGATGTCCCTGGCAGCAGTCAGAGATGCAGCTGTACCTCTGGTAGAGTGAGCCCTCAGGCCTGAGGGAGGAACCTTACCCAATTTCTCACAGCAAAATTGGATACAAGAGACAATCCACCTGGCAATGGATCTTTTAGTGGCAGGTTTCACTTTACCAGCCTCACCATAAGTGAGGAACAGTTGGAGGGAGTCAAACCTGTGACCCTTGGCACGTTCTATGTAGTAACTAAGGGCTCTTTTGACATCTAAACTGTGCAGCCTCCTCTCACCAGAGGAGGAATGGTCAGTGAAGTACACAGGAAGAGAAATTGATTGATTAAGGTGGAAGTCTGAAACCATCTTAGGCAAGAACTTCCTGTTAGTCCTGAGGACCACCTTATCTCTATGAAAGGAGATAAAATCAGGTTCCACTGACAATGCCTGTAATTCACGTATGCACCTGGCAGAAGTGATGGCTACCAAAAAATACAGGTTACTCACCTGTAACAGGAGTTCTAGGAATGGTATATGTTGTTCATCCACACTGTCTGGCAGGTATCCTTGCCGCTTTAAATCTTGCCGGAAGGTCTTCAAGCTGGCTCCTCCCACCCACCCGGGTGGTAAAACTCTCGGCTCCGCCCCATGACGCCAGATCTGGCCCGCTGGAAGCTCAGGTTGTGCGTCGAAGCCGGAGGTCGGGTAGGTCATGTGATGGAACAACATATACCATTCCCAGAACCCTGTTACAGGTGAGTAACCTGTATTTCTAGGATATGGATATGTTGTTCATCCACACTGTCTGGCAGACTCCTAGCAGTTCTCCGGGAGGAGGAGGCAGGCCACTCTCGATACTTACTTGGGAAATAGAGACTGGAGAACCGAGGCCCCAAAACCAGCATCCCAGCTGACTCAAGGTCGATGTGGTAATGGTGATGAAGGGTGTGCTGACTTCCAGTAGCTGCCCTCCAGATTTCCTGGATAGGGAACGTCCCTGGAAGCAGCCACCGATGCAGCAGTATGGCGGGTAGAATGAGCTCTTATCCCTCTGGGAGGCTCCATGCCCGCCAACTTATAGCAGAGATCTATGCAGGAGGTGACCCGCCTGCTTATCATCCGCTTGGCTGCAGGTCTACCAGGTGCTGCTTCAGCGTAGGTGACAAACAGCTGGCAAACCTCTCCCCGAATTTCAGCCGTGCGCTCCTTATAGTAAGCGAGCGCCCTTCTAGGGTCCAGAGTATGGAGCCTATACTCGGCCTCCGAGGTGTGATTGGGGTAGAATACCAGCAGAGTCAACACCTGGTTAAAGTGAAACTCCGACACCACCTTCGGAAGGAATTTCGGGTGGGGGCACAGGACAACCTTGTCCCTGTGGAAGACCAGGTAAGGAGACTTGATGGAAAGCGCCTGGAGCTCTCCCATCCTTCTGGCTGACGTGATAGCCACCAAGAAGGCAGTCTTCCACGACAGGTGAGAGAGATCACACCTGTGCATTGGTTCGAATGGCTTGCCCATGAGCTTTGCCAGTACCAGCAGTAGATCCCACGGAGGTGGAGGTTCTTGCACCGGAGGGGAAATGTGGTCAATGCCTTTGGAAAAGCACCAGACCATCTTCTCTTGCACCACCGACTGCTCCCCGGCCCGCGCCCGGTAGGCAGAGATGGCTGCCAGGTGCACCTTAAGGGTCGTCGACCTAAGCCCTTGCTGAGAAAGGGACCACAGGTAGTCCAATATGCTCGCCAGGGAACAGGAGGAAGGGTCAAGGCCCTATTCCTGACACCAAATGGAAAATCTCTTCCATTTGAAGGCGTAGTATTTCCTGGTCGATCTCTACGGACGCCTCAACTACATTGAGGACCTTGGAAAGACCCAAGGCCTGGAACTCTAGTCAGCTATGAACCAGGTCAGGCCAGGTGCAGGGATTGAAGGTCCGGATGGAACACCTTCCTGACTGACTGAGAGCAGGTCCGGGCGAGCTGGAAGCTGCCTCGAAGCCTGGAGCTGAGGCTGAGGAGATCTGGTACCAGAATTGGCGGGCCAGTCTGGGGCTATCAGAATCACCTGCGCCTTGTCCCTCCTTGCTTTGAGAAGCACCTTGTGTATCAAGGGAAATGGAGGAAAGGCGTAGAAGAGGCCCGGGGTCCACTGCCTCGAGAAGGCATCCCCCTGCAGCGAGCCCTGCTGAGGGGGGCGGGCATGGAACAGCTTCAGCTTCGCATTCTCCCTTGAGGCAAATAGGTCCACCTGAGGTGTGCCCCAATGGGAGAACAGATCTTGTACTACCTCCGGCAGGAGAGACCACTCGTGGGACGCAGCCCCTATCTGGCTTAGGGCATCGGCCAGGGTGTTGGAGGCTCCTGCCACGTGAATGGCTAGGAGATCCGCCTCCAGGCTGCGCATGAGAGACCAAATGTGGAGAGCTTCCTTGCATAGAAGCATGGAGCATGTCCCGCCCTGGCAGTTTAGATAGTACATGGTCGTGGTATTGTCCGTCTGGACTCGGACCACTTGACCCCACAGAAACGGAGCAAAGGTGGTGAGAGCTAGGCGGACTGCTCGGAGCTCCAGCAGGTTGATGTGACATCGGGACTCCCGCAGGGACCAGAGACCGTGTGCTCGGTGTTGCCCCAGATGGGCACCCCAACCCATCAGAGAGGCATCGGTCGATAGAGAGACCGTCAGCTCGGGGTGGACAAACGGGATGCCCTCCTGCAGATGAACTGGAATGGTCCACCACTGGAGAGCGTTCCACATACCCTGGGTCACCGTCACTAGCTGGTCCAATGGATCGCAGCGTTGAGACCACTGGCTGGCCAGCCCCCATTGAAGGGGGTGCATGTTCCAGCTGGCCCAACGGACCACGCTGGTACAGGCCGCCATGAGACCCAGGAGGCGCAGGAAGTCCCGGGCAGGGCGCGATTGCCCAACCAGAAATGATTGGGCAAAGGAGGAAAGAACCTCGGCCCTGTCCGCCGGGAGCCATGCTCTGCCTCGAAGAGAGTCGAGCTCTGCCGCGATGAAAAGAATCACCTGCTTCGGCTCGAGTTCCGACTTGGCCTCGTTGATGAGAAGGCCGACCTGAGAGCAAACCTGGAGGGCCAGATCTCTGGACCGCTCCACCTCCTGCCTGGAGGGGCTGGTATCAGCCAGTCGTCCAGGTAAGGGTACACCCGGACCCCTCGGCGCTGCAGGAATGCTGTCACCACTGCCATGCATTTGGTGAAGACCCTGAGCTGGAGACAAGCCAGGGCATGGCTCTGAACTCAGTGATCCCTCCGCTCGAAGCGAAGGAATCTCTGATGTGACGGATGGATAGGGACGTGAAAGAACGCGTCCTGCAGGTCCAGAGAGCAGAACCACATGCCACGTTCCAAGGATGGTACTATCTGAGCCAGAGTGACCATCCTGAAGGTCCGAGACCTTAGGAACTTGTTTAGGTCGTGCAGGTCGAGAATGGGGCGCCAGCCCTCCGTCCGTTTCGGAACCAGGAAGTACCTGGACACAAACCCCGGGTCTGAGGGAGGGTCCACTACCTCTCTGATCACCTCCTTCTCGAGGAGGAGAGCGATGTCGGCTCGGCAAGCCGACAGTGAGGCTGCAGACCCCGAGGCCCCCCGAGGTGCGACGGCTCTGAAGGGCGGGGCCTGCTCGAACTCCAGAGGCAGGCCCTTTCCGACCACTTCCAACACCCACCGGTTTGTGGTAATAACGGACCAGGCGGAAAGAAAGTGGCGAGCCGCCCCAGGGGGGACCCTGGGGTGAGGTGATGGGTTGGGGCGACACTCCTCAACCCGCCACTGGCAGGCTTGGAGGAGGGACCAGCCGAAGGACCTCCCGGCCTTTACCTCCTGCTTCCTGGAGGAGGAAGCCGAGGGCTTGGGTTTGGGATGCCAAGTCGGGCCTGCTGGCCCTGATGTTGCTGGGCGGACTGCTACGGGCGTAGAGGGCGAAAGGGCTTAGGGCTGTGGTCTGCGGCCTTTGTCCTTCTGTGCGGATGAGACCTCGGTCCAAGGTAGCATTGGACTTCTCGATCCTCTGCAGGTGACCTTCCACCCCAGGGCCAAAGAGGTCGGTCCCCAGAAAGGGGACATCCGCCAACTTGTGCTGGGTATCCGCTGTGAAGGTAGATATCCTCAGCCATGCCCGACGGCGCATAGCCACTGCGGCCACTACTGACCTGGCACATGAGTATCCAATATCCAGAGCAGTCTGAAGCTGCTGTTTGGCCACTGCCCTGCCCTGGTCCCGCACCTGCCTAACCGTGGTCTGCAGGTCCGCGGGAAGATGAGGAACTACCTCGTCCAGGAGCCCAACAGGGCATGAGAGAAATAAAGCATGAGTATGGCTTAATACTGGCCTGACGAAGGCCGAGGAGGACGAGCGAGACTTTGCGCCCGGCATAGTCCAATCCTTGGACTCTTGTCAGGAGGTTTGTCCACGCCCCTAGCATTCCCGCCATGCCGGAAAACACTGTCGGTAACTAGCCCTCGGGTGTGGGGTGTTCTAAAAACCGACAAGGAACCAGTAGGGACTACTATACTTCCTGGCCATCCTGGCCGAGGCGGGACAGGAAGCTAGGCGCTGCCAGAGCCCAAGGCCGGGCCCATTATGGCCTCGCCACCGGAAAGGCCTCGGAATCCTCGGTCCAGTATCTCCGTGAGGGATACCTGGCCCGCTTAGACACAGGTTCGAGCTTCATCCCGGTGGACTCCGAGATGAGCCGAAGCAATCCCAGATAGGACGAAGGGCTATCGTCCATCGACTGACCTCCAGAGGACTCCAAGTCTACCCGCCTGGAGAAGAGGGAGGAATCGTCGTCGGACTCGGAAGAGTCCGCAAAGAGCTGCCTCGGGCCTGAGCCACCCTCCACCTGCCGAGGTCGATCGGGAGTGAGGGTAACAGACAGCCTATGGGGCAGGCCCTGAGCCGACCGAGAATTCTTAGTCGGAGCCCCAAATAACAGCTGTAGAGGCGGAGGTTCCACCAGAATCGGTGGAGCAGCTGGTTTTGGCCGAACAACCGGCCTGGGAACAGGCTCCTCAGGTAAGTCGAGGGGTTGTTTCGGCCGCTCCGGTGACAGCCACTTAATGGCTGGGGAAGGCGACGGCGTCGGCTTGTTCCCGGTCAGAAGGAGCTGTTGCCACATGAGGTCCTCGTATCGTCGACGTAACTTACGTCGAAGCCTCCCCTCGTCCGAGAAGGAGGATGAGGATGAGCGGCCGCGCCGCTTACTGTGGTGCCGAGACCGAGACTGCCTATGACGGCAGGATCGGCTGGACCGCGAAGAAGTCCGAGACCGAGAACCTCGGCCTTTCTGAGGACGGTGCTGGGAGGGAACGGTGGAACCGCCTCCCTCGGCTCGGAGGGTTCACCCAAGGTCCGGAACCGGAGGCACTGGTAGCCCACAGGATCCCAACTCCCACCGGAAACCGGGAGAGAGGATTCGTCACTGGTGACAACCCGCCAACGGGTCGTAGAAAAATCTCGATCAAGGCCGACGGGAGTCTCGTCAACTGACCTGACGGGGACACCGTGAGACCAGTGGTCAAGTCGAACGATCGCAGAAGCCGGCGGCCGACGACTCGGGAAGAGGGACCTTTCCCGCCTCCCAAGAGCGCCGACGAGGACTTACCCTTGTCTTTCTTTTGGACCGGAAGAAAGTCCAGCAGACGCTGGTCCCTCTCCCTTAGTGGAGAGGGACAGACAAAGCCCTAAAGGAAGCTGAATAAGAGGAACCCAGGAGAGCGGATAAATGCCGGCGTCGAGGAAGATGCGCCCACGCCGCCTCTTCGAGGCTTATCATCTGCTCTAGCTGATCCGCCGAGCCCGCCACTGCGGAAACCACCGACCGGGCCTCCTTTGACTTCACCGGAGGAAAATGTTTCTCGGGACGCCCCAGTAGTAAACGGGCAGCACGGTCTTCGAGGACGTAGGCCAAGAAGGAAGAGCACAGGTCGCAAGCCTGCGGGTCGTGCTCAAGGCCTAAACAGTAGACACACGTGGAGTGCGGATCCATCTGAGACATCTTCTGCCCGCAAGGGCATCTCCGAAACCGGGAGTCGATTTGTCCATCGCAGCCGCGAGGGATAGAAGACCGAAGTCTAGAATGCAAAAACTTTCAAATTCGCAAAACCAAAGAATTAGGAACCAGTCTTATACGCAGAGCGTTAAGGAGGGAACCTGAGCTTCCAAGCGGTAAGGAAGATCTGGCGTCATGGGGCGGAGCCGAGAGTTTTACCACCCGGGTGAGTGGGAGGAGCCAGCTTGAAGACCTTCCGGCAAGATTTAAAGCGGCAAGGATACCTGCCAGACAGTGTGGATGAACAACATATCCATGTCCCTAGAACACAGTTTTCCAAGTCAAGTACTTAAGCTCTGCTGAAGACAAGGGCTCAAAGGGGGGTTGCATAAGCTGAGCAATGCAAATATTAAGATCCCAGGCAGGGGCAGGGTCCCTGAAAGGGTGGTTGGTGTGAAGCAACCCCTTGAAAAACTTGGAGAATACAGGATGAGCTCAAAGAGAAGAGGGTTTACCTGCTGATAAGAAAGCAGACACGGCTGCCAGGTGCACTTTTAGGGTAGCTGGTCTCAGCCCCAACGTATTCAAATGCACCATGTAATCCAGGACTGTGGATAAGTCAGCAGATTCTGGGGAAATATGCCTGCCAGAGCACCAAGTGGAAAATCTCTTCCATTTGGAATTGTAAGTAGCCCTGGTGGAAGGCTTCCTAGAAGCCTTCAAGATATCCAATACACCTTGGGAGAGGTGTAGGTCAGCAAACTCTAACTCTTCAAGAGCCAGGCCTTGAGATTGAGAGATTTGAGATTCAGGTACCAAACTCTCCCCTGGGCACAGGTTAACAGGTTGTGATTCCTGGGGAGACACAGGGGAAGGTGGACTGCTAAGGACATAAGGAGTGGGTACCAGGGCTGCCTGGCCCAATCTGGAGCAATCAGGATCATCTTGCAGGGCTGAGATCTGATTTTGACTAGCACCTTGAAAAGAAGAGGAAGGGGGAAAAGCATAGAGGAACTTCCCTTCCCAACTGAGAATGAAGGCATCCAGGGGGACTGAGCCCAACACTGGGGGCCTGCAGCAAAAAAGAGGAAGTTGGTGATTGTCTGGGGCTGCAAAAAGATCTATCTGCAGAGTGCCCCATCTGGCAAATACTACCTCCAGTACTAGGGGATCCAGTGACCATTCGTGATGGCCCTAGGAAATCCTGCTGAGAGCATCTGCCAGGACATTGTCCTTGCCTGGGAGGTGAACTGCCGTAAGGGAGGTGTTCAGGGAATAAGCCAGGACCACAACTTCATTGCTTCGTGCACAAGGTCGAGACCGAGTGCCTCCTTGCTTGTTGATGTACCACATTGTAGTGGTGTTGTCTGTTCTGACCTGTACGACTTTGTTCTGAACAGATGTGGAAAAACTTGAAGTGCTAGAAAACTGCTCTGAGTTCCAACAGTTTGATGTGAAGCAGAGATTCCTGTGGGGACCACAATCCCTGGGTAGTGAGATCGCCCATGTGAGCTCCCCACCCCAAGAGGGATGCATCTGTAGTAAGGATTAAGGAGTGAGACTGAGGGGTGAAGGGGAACCCCTGTCTCAGATTGCTCTGGTCCTGCCACCACTGAAGGGCTTGGATCAGGGTTCGAGTCACTGGGATCAATTTGGTTAAAGGGTCTCTCCTTTGAGACCAAAAGGCTCTCAAATGGGACTGGACGTCCCTCATCTGAAATCTTGCTTCCTGCACCACTGCTGTAGAAGCAGCCATGTACCCCAGGAGCTGCAGAAAATGCCTTGCTGGTCGAGAGACTTGCAGGGTGAAAGAGGAGGCCAGAGAGACCAGTGTCCTTGCTCTTTCCAGAGGGAGGAAGGCTCTGGCCTCTTTTGTGTTCAGTTCTGCACCTATGAAGGTGAGGAGCTGGACAGGCTCTAGAACTGACTTTTGAAGACTGAGAAGGAAACCTAGAGATGTAAGCAGTTGCTGAGTTACCTGAAGGTGAAGTTTGACTTGTTCTGGAGACTGGCCTATTATGAGCCAGTCGTCCAGGTAAGGAAAGATGGCAATCTTTTGCCTTCTTAAGTGGGCAACTGCTACTGCCAGGCATTTTGTGAATACCCTCGGGGCAGAGGTGAGGCCGAAGGGCATTGCTCTGAACTGGTAATGGCATGAGGGCAGTTCAAATCTGAGGTACTTTCGATGGGAGCTTCTGATGAGAACATGGAAGTAGGCATCCTTGAGGTCCAGGGACGCTAGCCAGTCCCCTGGCCTTAGAGAAGGTAAAATAGTACCCCGAGTCACCATTTTGAATTTTGGTTTTAAAAGGTGCTTGTTTAGGTATCTGAGGTCCAGGATGGGCCGCCATTCTCCTGTCTTTTTTGGGGTAAGGAAGTACCTGGAGTACAACCCTTTGCCCTGGTGTAGGGGTGGAACCCTTTCCACAGCTCTGAGAGCCAGGAGGGTAGAAACTTCTGTTTCTAGGGCAAGTGCCTCTGACGGATTTGCAGGTGGAAAGGACCTGGTTCTCATCTTTGGAAATTTTTTGAAGCTGAGAACCAGTCCCTGGCTTACTACTTCCAGGACCCACTTGTCTGATGTTGAAGACTTCCAGTTCTGGACAAAGTAAGCCAGCCTGCCCCCTACAGGTAGAAGAGAATTGGCCCTGGCCACCCCATCAGGGTGCCTGCTTGGCAGGAGCTTTGGGCTGAGGGGTGGAAGCAGGCCTGCTTGTACCCCGTCTGCCCCTTCCTCTAAAGAACCCCCTCTGGGCATAAGCAGAAGAGGAGGCCTGGACTTGGTAAAAAGGCCTATGAAAAGGCCTGCCCCTGCCCCTGGAAGGCTGCCTTTGAGGAGTGGCCTGCCTTTCCTTGGCCTGTGCACTCCTATAGGTGGTCCTATATTCATCCATTTTCTTCATATAATTCTCTGTCTGCTCCCCAAACAGAGAATTGCCCACAACAGGAAAATCCATAGCCTTAGACTGAGTATCCTGTGACAGGGCAGTACATCTGAGCCAGGCCATTCTGCGAAGAGACACAGATGTAGCCATGACCCTTGATAACACATCATTAGAGTCTACTGCAGCATGAAATTGCACCTTGATGCCTCAATACCATCCGAGCCACCTGTGCCAGCTCCTGGCAAGCTGGTCAGGACCTGTTTTGCCAGGGCCAGCACAGTATCCCATCTGGATTTCTGGTACCCAGCAGCATAAGCCATATAATTTGCCTGTCTGAGTCCCAAAGATGCTGCCATATACTGTTTCTTTGCCATGGCATCAATCCTCCTGGAGTCCTTTTCAGGGGGGTGGGAAGCTAGAGGAACATTTGCCTTGTCACAGGCTGCAGCCTGCACTACCCCAACATGGCTGCATTGCTGTGTAAGGAACTTTGTATCACAGCCTGATAACGTATACCTCTTGTCCATCCTTTTATCAACAGGAGGTATAGTGGGAGGAGTTTTTAAAATTTGTACTGTCTGTTTCCGAAAAGATTTATGCAAAGGAATAGACAGTCTCCTAGACTCTGGTATATCCATCATTTCTACATAATCAGGCTCCTCTTGGTCATCAACAGCTTCCTCAACAGGGAGCTGGACAGTTTCAGCAACTTTCTTATAGAACATAAAATGAGAAGGAGACTCAGATAGTCTGGGGGGAGAAACCCCTGACAGTCTGTCTGGAGAGATGTCCGGTTCAATGGGCACATCCAGACTTTCAAAACCACATTCACTCTCCTCATACTCCTCTTCCCCCTCCTCCGGTTCATAAAAATCCTCAAAATCATAATCTTGAACCGGTGGAACCGGCCGAACCGAGCGCTTCCCTGATGGTGTCGGTTCGGTCGGAACCGGGGAAAGTGACTGGACAATTTGAATTGCTTTAGCTATTTCCTCAGCGGTTGGAGAAAGAACTTTTGGCTCCCCACTAGCTGACTTCCTAGTCCTTTTAGTTGGAACCGGCTCCTCAGAGCTGGCTCTTCGTTTGCCCGAGGAAGTATCACCCTGGTCAGAGGACTCCCTCGGTTCGGTTGGGACCGAACTGGCTGCGCCATCCGGTCAGCGGACTTCTTGGCCTCCCTTTCCTGAGCCTACCAACTCTTTCTACGGTGGCAGCAGGAAAATTTTACAAATCTGGCAGTCTGCATTGAGGTGGTCAAACCCCAGACAATATACACAAGGTGGTGTGGGTCAGCCTTAGCAAAGGCTTCTCCACAAACACCACAGTGCTGAAACCCTGGGCCAGGTTTTTCTTTGGGTTTCTCAGACATAGTGCCAGCCTAACCAAACTTGCCCGTTATGGCAATCTGCCAACAAGACTCTTATCGGTTCCCAACCGTGTCGCGGGTCGTGGAAAACGTATTGAAACTGCTTTTTAGAACCGATAAGAACCGGAACCGCACTCTAATGAAGGACTAGTGAAGTTTGAGAATAAACTGATCGGTTCAAACCGAACCGAAAAGCGACAAGTTCCACACAGAACAAAATAAATGTAAGCCTATCTATTACTTACAATACCACAGACAGAGCTTGAACCGACCGGTTGCGGTTTAATTTCGGTCAAAAAAACGATAAATTAATACTTTTTAACCGACAAACGAACCGAGCAGAAGGAGAAATCTCCGGAACGACTGTACAGTGAGGCGGAGTAAAGAATCTGACAGTTTGAGTTTGAGCAACAACAGATAGAGTGTTCAACCGAGCTCGCGCTCAAGGTTCCATGCCCTGCATGGAAAGTTAACTCTTTCACCTCCGGAGCAGTTCGAAGGTTGGGACTCACTGCATATGTCATAATATAGCAAGACTTCATGTTGTTTGAAAAAAGGAATACGATGACTGTTTTTCTAGCATTTTCTGTAAAGAATTACCTCCTATAAACAGTTCGACTGGATAATATGTTCCTCACTGATCAAAGAAAGAAAATATTACCCATCTTGAAACAATGTGAACAGTCTGACTTGGCAAGCATGAATCCTGATGTTGAATAGGGAACACTGAAATACCTCTGGTTTCAAGTGGCAGAAAACTGCCCTAAGAAAGGCTGACATAAACATGCATTAACTGGAGCCGCATTGGGAAACTACCAACTGGAGGGAAGAACAGAGCATGTGCGGTTGCAGGGTTTTATTTAACTCTAAAAACTGATTAGCGTTTTGCTCATAAAAGTGCTACATCTTTGTGAAAATGCATATATCTTGCCTCACTGTGTTTAACAAACACAGCACTTCTAGAAAAGCTATATCAATACTTTCTGTACAGTTAGTATCGTCCCAAGAAAAAATCTTCTAATCAGTTGTTTAAAACCCTGGGTTGTGTGATGACATCACGCAACCACTGCAAGGAAGTGCCAACCACAGAACATAAAACATCTTGTTTCCATGGCGCCAACATGCTGGAGGGCATACACACCAGGAGGTCAACCACAATCACACACGTGTGTGACGCTTGTGCCCGACCATTTCATCATTGGGAGAACAGGAAAGACACATCAAACAAATCAGTTGAACTAGAGCCTCTGAGGCCAATGAAAATGAGGCACTGAATTACACCCCCCCCCCCGCAATCACAGACACACATGACACACAGTGTAAAAAAGCCATCTCCCCAAAGCAGAGATACAAACACTGACGTCTATGGGACGCCACAAAAAAAAAGCACCTTGACAAACAAGAAGGCAGCCATGTGGAGGAAAGAAAAGCATACTGATAACCAAAGGATCCTGTAACAAAAGCAAACACACCGCAAATTAGGGACCATCTGCAGGGAACAAAAACCCAAACCTTTTACAACAGAGAAGAGGGGGTGCTAACACATATAACACAACACAGCACTTACCTGGGGCACTAGGCAGGGTAAAGGAAAATGTAAATACAGAGCTGCAGGCCAACAGCAAAAACCTAAATGTTAGAACTTTTATGGCAAAGTCCATTCAAACCTCCAAGACTGGAGTTGCAATGGAGAAAACAGACCTCCCAATTGGTGGATTATTCTCTTTGCCAAAGAACAAGCACAGTTTGAATTCAGAGGGCTGCTGCAATCACTAGATTCTTATTCTAAAAATAATAAAAATGATGAGGATGATACTTGGTATGGAAAGTTCACTCTTCAAGCTGCCACCGGTATGGAAAGACTTACAAGCCTGAAGCCTCAGAACAAAGAAGACACCGACACTCCAAGCTGCTAGGCATGACTTCAAAATGCTACCGGTATACCAGTGACCCCTAGTCGCGATATATTTATACCCATGTGAAAAGATTACCGATTGACAATGTGGAATGACACAGAATTTATAGAGTCTACACTAGACTCAAGAGGTAGTTTTAATTTTCAGCTGGAGTTCACACCCACTAAATAAACAGATTTTGATTTGATTTAACTTATTGATAACCAGATAGGCCCAAAAGCAAAAAAAATAAAAATAAAAAATTAAAACCATGGGTGCCCAGGGCAAAATTTACCAAAAGGAGAGAAGAACATCAAAATAATTTTACTTTACAGTTACAAGCTTTTTCATCATACACATACCATTTCAAACAACATTTAAAGGAATACTATAAGCCCCCTTATGCCTCAATGTTTCCATAGTTTAAATACATGAATGCTAATTGTTCACATTCTGTAGAGACTGTTGATGCAGCTGCAAGTTTGATTCTGGTTTCTTTTAAAAACTGAAAAAGAGATGTGTTGGACGTTGCACTGGTAGACCTCAGGGTTCTTCACTCGGTGTGGTGAAGGGAACCGTTTCACTACCAGCAGCGCCAGCGACACCCTCAGCAGGTGGGATGGCGAGGGGCCGCTTGAGGTCCGATTGGGGTTGGGCTGGCAGAATCACCTGACAAGGAGAGGCAGGAGTCGTAGACAGAGATTGGATGAAGCAAAGGCGCTTATTAGACAGGAGAGGATGGAAGACATGGTCATACAGAAACATACCAACCACAAAAACAGTAGGGAGTATGGACAGCATTATGGATATCTAAACAGTTACAATGAAACTCTAAAATGTCTAAACTCTAGGTTATTCTTCTCTATGGGTGCACCACGGCCTATTGCCACTATACTCCTAAAATTCCTTAGTAGTATCCTGTAAGTGCAACTAATACATAGATGGAAATCAGGTGTTCTTCACTACCCACAATACAATATTTGGTTTTACAATGACCATCCAATTTTCACAAAGTCCAAATGTCTGTCATCTTTGTGCGCACCATCGTTCTTCGTTGGTAGCTACAAGGGAAGTAAAACAGAACTGTAGAACCCTAATCACAATTCCCAGCAAGGACCTAGTTAAGGCCACTGGGGTGGGGAGAGGTTTGGTAAACAGACCATATGTTTCTTCAGCAAAAGCCCACTCTCTCCAAGGCTGCCGGAATAAAGAACCAGAGCAACTGGTTCCTGAAATAACCCACTGATGGGCTGTCGGATTCCTACTGAAAACAAGGGTTCCTCGGCCAAAACCCACTTCCAGGGTTGCCAAGGATGAAGAGAAATCAGGACCTTCGTGGCGATGAATCCAATGGAGGACTACCACGACCTGAAGGATGCTACAGCACTCCAAGGGTCAGCTAAACTCGGAAGGATTTCTGACAGGACCAGGAACCAGAAGAATCTGAAGAGATGATGTTTGATTCTGCAATCTTAGCATCAGAAACTAGAACAAAAACAAAGAAACAGCGGACGCGTCCCGTACTGGGCTTCGACGGACTTGACTTTTGGCGAACGACCAGGAGGGGTGCAAACCAGGTTCTCCAGGATAAGCACACTCTTCTGTAGAGGGCGACCAACTTCAGGACATCTGGAACAGGAACCATACGAAGCGACACTGGCACGGCTGTTGTGATGCGTTTCGGCAGACTTGCCTTCGAGCTGTGAAAACAAGAAACAGTGGGTACGACTGGCGACGGACTCGACTTCGGCAGATGACACAGACGGAAGAGATGATCGGATGGACGATCCCACTGGAGTGAAGAATGCTGAGAAGATGTCCTCTTCTGGGTAAAGACTGATTCTGAGTACGTAGTATTACAGACCACACTATGGACTGCAGTGTGGTAGAAGATTGAGACTGTCCCCATACGCTGGTAACAATGTAGCTGAAAGATGCTTAGGGCAATAGTTCAGATACCATGGGGCAAATAACCACAATCCATATACAATACAGTCTTGGTACTTCTTAGCAAGTTCACAGTCTTTCGAGTACTTTAGCAACAACCATTTGCATGAACAGTACAGGTGTTACAGTTACTTTGCAGTATTTGTGAGCTGAGCACCCTTGGATGGACCCTTTTCCCTGACTGTAGGGCCTTCCCGAATAGGATCTGGCTACCCCTGAACATTTTGCTATGGATGCCCGAACCACTACACTGAGGGTACCACTAGGCTGGCTTGCCCTAATCCGCTAGGCCGGGGCTACCCTCAGTACCACTAGGCTGGCTTGCCTTATTACACTAAGCCGGGAGCTCCCTGAAACCCTGCTTTACCTCGGGCCTAATGCCCTACATTACCCCGGGTCTGGTGCCCTACACTTGGCTGTGGGCCACTAGCCCTTTTAAGACTGGGCCTGATGCCCTAAATACAGTGGGCCTAGTGCCCTTCAAAATACAGGGCCTGATACGCTCCCTGAAATGGGCCTGGTGCCCTCTCTACACCATAGGCCTGGTGACCTCTCTGAAACTGGGCCTAGTAGCCCTCCCTGAAATGGGCCTGGATTGCCCCTTTAAATCTCGATATGGCAAGAGTGGCAGGGCCCCTTTAATTTCTCAAGCTCCCCGAGAGCCGCTGTCGCTCCTTCGGCAGGTTGCCGCCTTTAATCCCGCACCCCTCCATGAATATTCAACGGCCGCTATACAGGTGTCGCGATGCCCCGCCTGGTCACGTCCCCTTTTGAATAATGAAATATGTGTCCTTTTGACTCGCTTTCTTGCGGCGCTCAGCCACTATTCTAAGCACCTTCTGTGCACTTCTGAAATAAAACAAAACAATCCCCCTGTAATGGGCGGTCAGCACGCTTCAAGTGCAGCCGCTGACTCACTGCTTCACCGTCCTCTGGAGGGTTGCTGCGTTGTCGGGAGGTGGGAGGTATGCTGGCAGTGGGAGGGAATGTGCAGGTGGCTGGGAGGATGGCAAGCGGGGCCTAAGATGGCTGACAGGACGAGAGGCATGATGTGGCTGGCAGGGCTGCCAACGGGGGACCGAAATAGACTTAAAACAATACTCGGAGGCTAAAATAAGAAAATGACGGGGCTACACAGCCCAACGTGCAGCAAACGGCTGATTTACTGCTTCGTGGTGCCCCGATGTCACCGCGGACTGAAACAGAGCTCTTGGGGGATCTTCACTGGCTGGAGCCAGAGCAGGCACACAGACTGGCCCTCGGGGAACAACTTCAACCACCAGGTAAGCTCTTTACTGGTTCCCCTTAACCATATGCGTCCTCTCTGCTCCACAGCCAGCAGGAACTCTCTCAGAAAAACTGCTAAACTTTTAAAAACAAATCCTCAGGTTCCAGAGTGTTTGGACTGGAATGCTGGGCATGAGCAGCTCAGCACAGCACAGCATTCCATCCAAGCCATTGTAACATGTGTTGCAATTAGTTCTGCTTTTTGACAAGCATTTTAGTGCACAAGGCACTTTTCTACTATGTACAGTGTTTCCCTTTATCAGGAGGGGAACTTTACTCTTGGGGGGCCCTTGTTCATTGTATCCTGCTGCCCACACCTACAGCAGGCACCCTGGGCACCTGTAAACCCTAATTTACCTAATGATTCCCCTTTTCTGTAGTGCCTCCAACTCTGGGCATTACAGAGACTACCCACCATACTGTCTTTACCACACAAAAACATGTTTGTTTACATTCCTTGATCAACTCCCACTGCATCTTTACTGGACTTAACACCCCTATCACAGTCTATCCACTCATTATGCAGCAGGAGGAGAGGATGCAATGCATCATGAGTGGCTGCACAGTTTGGAGGTGTTCCTAATGTTCAGGAAGTACGTAATAAGAGTAGAGCAAGGACTGGTACCAAAACAAGGTTGGGTACAACTAAACCATTTTCATGAATTGCAGTTTTACTAAGAAAGAAGGCAGATAAATCAACCAGCAACATCAGTGAATTTTAGAGAAGGTAAGCAATCATAAAATGTGGGATTTCATCTCGAAACAATATGATGCAAAAAGGGTTACTAGTGTCCCTTTAAAAGATAAAAATGAATTGAAGTTTCTAACAGTCAGGAATGAAATTCCAGAATTTTGTAACTCGGTGAGAAAAGGTTGTTAGGCCTAGGGACATTCTCCTGAAAGAGCATATAACATGGTTATCACTAGTAGAGCATGGCCTCCAGAGTACGGAAATGTTGTTGCTTTGACATTGATTCGACATGGCAATGGGAACAAGCTGATAATTAATTTTCCAGGCAAACAAACCACTAAAGTAATTCATTCTTAAATTAAGGGAAAGCCAATGAAGTTTTTATAGACATGACATTGATGTGTGCAGATATCAGCATCCAGAACAAAGTGTCAGCTCTATTATAGAGCACCACGTCCAAACAGGACACTCTGATGCAGACATACCAATCAAGGGACCAGAGTCAATTACAGCAAGAAGGTAACTTGATAAATTCAATAGTGCACACTGCTAAACCTATTCTGACATTCAGAACATCCTCCATCCAACCCCTTGCATTTTCGCAGGGTTCTTAAGAAATTCCTGCTCCTCTCTAGTACGATGCAACACTTATCTTTTACTAATGCTACAATTTTTACGTAGTATAAGCCTCATGAATATACATAATCTGGCTACCCAAACTTTTAACTGACTGTAGGTTGACTTAATAGACTTATAATGTGTCTCAAGTAGTAAAAGTGACAATACATCATGGTCATTTAAGGTTGTCGCTGCATGGTTCCAGCTCCTCTCTATCCCTGGGGATTATGTTAATGTCCAGTTAATCACCCCCTATGGGCAAAGGATTATTTTAGAAACACAGAAATTGTCGGCAGATAAGGACCGCAAGGCCCCTTCAGTCTGCCTGTTGGCCCCATACATTGTATGTGGCCACTGACCCTATGTGACCAATAGCTTTTCATCCTTAGAGCATATCACGCACATCCTGCAAACTCTTTTGCCCTACAGCACCTCTGAGAACACTACCAGTGATCTGTATCCCCACATCTGAACCACACACTCTCAGTAAATTACTCTGAAATACCCACACCCACCCCAAGCCTGTGATCAGAATATAATCAGCAAGATACTAAGCAACTCTTTTTGAATCATAACACTGCGTGAGGGGGTGAATGTCGGCCCCAATCTGCATGCCTATCCAAGCTTCATTAGAAGGGCTTGTATCGGGAGACTGCCTGGCTGTTGCCTAGCAGCTTGAAGTGCATGTATGCCGATGATGTAAGCACCTCAAACACACAATGATTGGCTCCTTATGAATGTGCCCATTCAGCAGTGGCCAGTTTAAACTCTTGATACTCTTAGCTTAACATGCTGTTTACACCGGTAAGGTGGCAAAAGCCTCTGCAAGCACCTGTCAAGTCTTAACTTTTTTTGTCTCCTGTTTAAAAAATGCACTTAGAAAATGGGCTAAGAAATCTCTGAGCTATGACTGGCTGATAGCCCTGGCAAGGTGTGCATCTATCAGACAATAGATGCCCACTAAATAAAAAGTCCGAGCTCAGACCTGCCTCACGCCCACCCAAGTATCTTTGTGCCCAACCTGATTCGATATTGGCTGAATACTGGGCATGCAGTTTCAAACTGCCGCCATTTTTTTTTTATGAGTTAGGCTGAGCGAGTGAGAGCCTACCCAGACCCCACACACACACTGAATCATTAGACCACACACCACCCAGTAATAAAAAAAAAAAAATCACAACACTGCATTACAAAATAATTGAAAACAGCACTTTTTTTTTATTTGTTTATGTCTTATTCTTACAGACTGAATGTGGAGCATGACACCTGGTCCAGTCAGAGTCCAACTACACTATGTCCCCATAGAAAAAGCTGCTTTTGCCTTTTGTACTGTAACAGGCACATTTTGGTAACTTATCCTATGCCTGCTTGAAAACCAGCACCCTCTCTCTACAATGGCAGTCGCGTTCAAAAGTACCTCCTTACCGCATCATATGGATTGTTGCTGCCAGAGCGTTCACATCTTCAGGCCATCATGCCAGATCCCATTGTTCTCGCTGCAACTAATACAATCCCTGCCATGCTGTCAAGTGGACACTGACAGCAACACAGAACACCAGCGAGTGTGGGTTTTTTTTTTGGTGGGGGTGCGGTAATTGTGAGCAACAAGTGACTGGGATAGTGCTGCAAAGACATTCCCTGCCATTCTGTCAAACAGAAACGGGATCGTGATCATCAAGCAATGAGATAGGTAGGGCAAAACAGTAGAAAAATGTTAGATGAACGAAAGAATAAAGAAAAAGAAGTACAACATTTTAACTTAAGCCCTGAATGTGTTTGCAGTTGGGAGGTGGTAACCATGACAACTATCTCTAAAGTAACAACTACAGAAGCTGCATTGGGACAGAAGTCCCTTGGTTAAAACAAAACAAAACAAAAAAAAACACTGTGTTAATGTAGGCGGAGGAACTATTTTATTACAAAATAATTCAAACAGCTGAGAGTTTTAACATGTAAACATAAAAATATGTTTTTTTAACAAACATATAATTCGGTGGTCCATTTTCTAAGCGCAACAATACCCTCCAGGGTGGGTGGTATGGACTATACCGGACCTTCCAGGGGCTATAAGGCCCCATTACGCCCCTGGGCGGTCCGGTATAGCCCAATACTGCCCACCCTACTGGGTATTATTGCTTACATCACCCAGGTCGACTGTACTCCCACTTTGACTCTAGTGAATCTTTAAATGACTCTACAGCCAGGATGTCAGCCATATGTTAATCGAGACTATAAACTGAACATGGAATTTGCTGCATCCTGATTGGCCTGAGAGTTCAGAACCAGTGCCTGATGGGGTGACAACCACAGGGCCGGGAACCCTTGCAGCAGCCAGAACACAGCACACCTAGACATCAGTACCTCCAAGAAATGTTTCGGAAAAAAGATTTCTGGCAGCAATGTTTGTGAGGCTAAACAATTAACATTCCAGTCTTGCCAAAACAGACAAACGTACATTTAAGCACATTGTAAAAACTCCCTACAGGCACTACCTAGCACACACATAACAGGTTAAAATAATACAAATAAACCTACCTACTGACCTTTTCTGTTTCTATTCTGTTATTTCTGTTTTGCAGACCTCTACAGTATATTCTGGATCTCGATTCCCCTATCTGCAGCCCTACTATACAGTCCACGGCGACCACACGTCTTGTTACCCCCCCCATGCCGCTCATCTCACTGCTCGTGCTGCTCATCTGGTGGCTCTGCATGGCCTGCTTGCCTTCTCTGATGCTCGCTCGCTGACCCACCCAACTCCAGTATTACATCTGCCCGCCCACTCACTGACCCCTCCCCCCCCGCTCCAGTTCTAGGTCATCAGTTGTGTCAGACAGTTTTCAGCTTTTTTCTGATTTCTGGCCCGCAACCGACAGGTGCTGGAACCACTGTTGCAGCCAGTAACCATGGTAGCACACACAGTGAGGTAATGTCACATCACGTCTACTCACTCAGAAAACGACTGCTCAGTGCTCCCTCACCTTACCAATGGGCTCAGCCCCTTGCTCTAAAACTGGCTGCACAGCACTAAAAATGAAGTAAAACAAAATACTGAATTGAAAGCGAAGACTAACCTCTCTCCCTCCTCTGCTGTAAAAAAGAGGACACAAGCATCTCGCCCCCGACACCCACAGCAAAAATGCTGAGTGGTTCACCCTATAAAGCCATATACTATAAAAAGACAACTTAAAAATCAGCAATACAGTAGTTTAACAAAAAAAAAACCCAAAAAGATCAAACAGAAAAAAGGGGAGTGGGGGAACAAAAACAATATCTAGGGTGCATAACTCCACATTGTAAAAGAACTGCTTACAACCCCAGTAGCACCACATGGTGGCAGCAACCTACAGGGACTATTTTTATTTTTTAACTCGTACTGCACAATGGTGATTTATATATAAATTATTTTCCCCTTTTCAAGGCTTCCTGACGTAGTCAGAACAGAGTTCTTGGGGTTCGTATAAACCAGTATTTCAAATCTGGAAGAGGCATTTTACTCATGCTACTAACACAATTACTATGTGAGGACTACTTCATGCTTCATCTCAGTACATGCAGTACTAACATGCACGTAGCATACTACCTCACCAGTCCAGCATTCCATCTTCATTGTTTTCCCTTCTATATAGATTTAGAACACAGAACATACTGAGAATTTGAATTATTTCACAGCCTACCAACAAAAGTCACTCTATTCAGTACTTGTGATCTGCGGATTCCTCCCCAGGGAAAATTTTCCTCTGTCAAAAACCTGCCACACTCTGCAGGTTCCCCCACCCTTGCTTACCCCAGTTCCAGTGCTTGAACAAATTTCGGCTATCCTTCAACAATAATGAGCACTGGAAAAAACTATCCCCCTCACCACACACTGGCTATAAGGGACACTGTTTTGTACGTACTTTGCTGATTCTAGACAGTTTGGATACCTGCGATATGTGGTGTGTGTTTGCTCCTTAGCCATCTCGGGCCATCTCAGAGCATATAACGGAAGGCTGTGATCGGCGGCTGCTTCTCCGGTTCCCCCAGGTGGAGATCATACAAAACAAGGCCACGATCCACGGATGCTCCTTTGGTGGTGGTGGTGGGGGGGGTGCAGGGTTTTAAATAACTGCAAAAAATGATTAGCACTTTTATTGTAATCAATTGCGACAAAGTATGTAAATGCATTTTCTAGCAGTTTATGTTGCCACACAAATTGAAACATGAGCTATGCATTATCTCAACTGATTAGCAGTTTTACTCGTGAAAATGCTAATCAAGTTTGCAGTTATTTAAAACCCTGTGGGGTATTCAAGACAAGGCAGAGATCAGCAATTGCTCCTCCAAGTCCCTTGGTAGAGAGGGGCATACAAGACAAGGCCACGATCGGCGGCTGCTCCTCCGGCCCCCCTCAGTAGAGAAGTGCATACAGGACAAGGCTGTGATCGGTAGATACTCTTCCATGGCTGCTCCTCCGGTCCAGTTTGGTAGAAATAAATATGGCCCTTTCCTGCCACCTGCCTGTCAGCACTGTAAGCACTCAAGTAAAGGAAGCCCTTCAGGATAGGTGCAGCTGCAGTTGTCAGTGCTCCGAGTAACCCACTCTTATCTGGTTCCTGATTACCCTGCCTGTGGAAGCTGCCTTTATCTTGCTCAGAACAGTCCTCCTGAGCCCGATTCAGGAAAGCCACCAGGAGAAGCCTGAATGCTGGGTACAGTCTTTTACCTAGAGATCATGGCTAGACACAAATGAGGGATCAGTGCCAGGAACGAGGTTGAGATGGGAGAACGGGGAAGACAGGAGGAGATACAAGACAGCCACGGTGGAGGTGACCAGATGGGCCATCAGATGGTTGAGGCAGGAGTGTGTATGGTTTATACAGGGCCAGACCAACACAAAAGCAGCACTAGAAGCAGACGTGAGTAAAGCACTTCTGAAGGAAGTAGATGCTCAGCTCAAGTTAGTGCTGAACGGTCAACAAAAGACTGAATGCCAAACAACAAACTAGAACATGGCTGCCAACCAGTGAAGCGTCATGATACAGATGTGTAGCACCTGGTATAGTGCTACAGCTCACGTTCATACCCTAGGTTCTTGTTTCATTTTCAGCACTAACTGAGCTAAGAATCTACTTCTTTCAAAAGCGATTTACTCGCACCTCCATTCAGTGTGACTTCTTGTGTTTTTCTAGTCTAGTATTTTCAGCTGACACCTGCTGACTCTCCCTGCATGCTTGGTTCTGCACTGTTTTTAATTTAGGGCCAGGATCCAGAGTGTTTATTAATGGGGGATTAACCATGAGGATTACCTGATTTGGGGTATCGTCGATGGCCCCCACACTGAACCAGGGCCTGAACTCTGATGCTGTCAGAAAGGGGAATAGGCCTTTCTACCTACTGAACTTACAGGGATGCATACCTGATGCTGTGCCCAAGCCTCTCCTCAGTCCTGGCATGGGCTTTGTAGGAAAGTCTCCGGTGTCACTCATCTCCCAGACAGTGTTTATAGAAAGTGGGCAGCAAGTGAAAGCCTCCACATTTTGAAGGTTGCTGTCAAGGTACTGAAGAAGCCCCATCCAGAGCCTGCAGAGAAAGACAGACAGACAGACACACACACACACACACATATGCACACACCCACACACGCACACACACCTTGCAAATAGGGTTTCTCATTACTATCACTACCCCCTCCCAACGTACACACATATGTTCAGCTTAATTATATTTAATTGAAACTGCACCTGCTTCACGTCCCCATCCACTTCTCAATACCCTCTTCCCCTCTTTTCTCCCTTCCTTTCCCCGATTCTGCATGTGTTACCCCCTCCTTTGTTTCCCTCCATACCATATTGCATTCTCCCAGTTGGCCTCTGCACTTTGCAATGTACTTTCTTGATACCCCACTGAGCAAGTTCCACCCTCTACCTTGTATATTTTAGCCACTGTACTTGCTTGTATTGATGTACTGTATAATTTTATTGTATACATTTGACTCTTCTTATGCATAATATTTATGCACTGCATAATTTTGCTCTATTTATTTCTTGTACTCCTTTTCCCCCTTCCCCAGGACGCATCTGAAAACGAACAGTTATCCACTCAGTACGTCTTTCCTGGTAAAACGTTTGAAATAAATAAATAACTACTCCCCATAGGATCCCTACCTCCAAACACACACACATACTTACATGTAAGGGTTCTTTCTTACAATCTCCATCCCACAGACACACACACACACATAGCCTGCATATCGAGAGTCTCCTTAGCCCTTCCCCCTTCCCACACACAGGCTATAATCAAGACTCTCCTTAGCACCCCCACTGCACACATACACATACACACACACACACACACACACACACACACACACACACACACACACACACACACACACAAAGCATGGGTATAAGTAAAATACACCCAGAGAGCCTCGGTACTGGGGCCCTCCACAGCACCACCCCAAACAAATTGCTTGTTCATCACGGCTCTACATAGCCCTCCCCTACACAAACACACAAACGCACATCAGACCAGTCTCTCAATCTGTTGAAGTAGAATTACTGAAAAAAATGAAAAGAATGAATATGTAGTGTATCAAATCAAATCAGACATTATTTATAAGAAGGTGCTTTTCAAGAACCAAAGCGCCTGTACAAAAATTTCTAAAACTAATCCAATTAAAATTTCTAAATCAAAACTGTTCCATTAAAATTAATAACATAATTCAGAACAAGTCGGGGTAAGCCAGCTCAAATAAATACATCTTTAGTGTGGATTTAAAAGACTCGGTGGACAGGAACTCTCTCACCCGACGAGATAGTGAGTTCCACAGGGCTGGGGCCACGAATGCTAAGGCTCTGGCCACAGAAGTCTTCAAATGGACCCTGTGAACCTCCAGCAATCCTCGTCAGTGGAACGGACCAGTCGGTGGGGGCAGTAGGGACAAAGGAGGTCTTGCAAATAGCACGGTCTCTGTTCATGTAGGGCCTTGTAGATCAGCAATGTGACCTTGAAGGCAATTCTCCACTGCACCGGCAGCCAGTGCAGTTCCCGGAGCACAGACATAATGTACGGTGGAACGCTATTCTAACTCAAAATTCCACCACACTGAAATGCTGTTCATCCACGCTTAAAAGAATGAATATAATGCTGTACTGACCGTATGTGCAGAACAGCATTCCATCCATTTAAACTGAGAAGCCTGAGCCATGTTTTTAAAACAGCAACAGAAAACTGCTACATGGCACTATTACTTTAGACACACTGAAAATGGCTGCGGTGGTTTTCAAACAAGGGAGCAGTTAAATTATAGATAACAGAAAAAACTGGATCAACCAGATTTGATCCGTGAAAAAATTTTTTACTTATAAGTTTCAGCCTCAGGACAGTTTCTTTACTCTAAGCAAGAAGTCCAGCCGTCAAGTTTTTTTTTTTCTAAATCCCTCCACAGTAGAGTGGCAACCAATGGGAGTGTGTGCTGCTAACGTAGGGATACCCAGTCCCTAGCAACCACACAACTCCATGTCCTAGCGCTGGGAGACAACAATTTATTTTCTTTGTCTATGAGTAAAATACATTTATAAAGCCTAAAAAATGTTATTAAAATAATCTGAGGGGCACCATACACTATAAAAAATACAGGATGGGTAACCCATGCAGAACTGATGCATTCTGTCACCTCGGGGTCTGATTCCCAAAGATCTCAACAGGGAATCAGACTCCTCTGTGGCTGAACACACTAGTTCTGCATGGTTACCCATCCAGTATTCTCTATGTTTGCATCCTATTGTGCTTTTGTTCAAAAATGTGCTACATAACTCAGTGTTTCTGTCACAGTTTAATGGTCAGGTCCCTCTACTAAACTACTTGTGTAGACTTTGCTGTTACTTTTGAAGGTATTAAAAGAGGGAGTTAGACAACTGAAACACTGTCCTTCTTAAAACGGTTTTGCAGGTTTCTGCAAATAAACTACTGTTGTAACTGGTAAATCTCAGATCAATATACAGAATGTATTATTTATCAAGAAATCAACATGAAAACAGGCTTTGTACCCCATAGACTTCAATATCTGTCCCCTGTACATTTTCCTACACTGAAGTCATAATCATCTGCTTGTGACATCAGAATCATGCCCATAGCAACAAGTGATGTCATAAGCAGAGGAGTATGACTTCACACCACAGAAGGTAAAGACAACAAAAACTGATGACATGTAAAAGAAAAAAATCTTGTTTTAATGCAAATGCGTTCAGTAATAAATAAAGGAAAGTCCTGAAATGCAAATGGGTGCACTTTGTGTAACTGAGTTCTACTGATGCAAACTATGAATTCTTTTACTGGAAACTGGAAAATCTATTTAAGGTTTCACAATTTCAGTGGCATAAACCGTTCATCAGAGCTTTGGCACCAAAAACCTACAGAAAGTTGAAAAACAAAACCTTCTATAGAAAACCTTACCGTAAACTAGTGTAATTTTCTAAGTAGGTTTCGAACATATGAAGAAGCCGGCAGGATAAGGCCTTTGAGCTATCGGATCCTGTTCCACCAACCACTCCAACCCTTTCCACCTGCCCCTCCCATGGCCCTTATTTTCCCCTTAAGTCTATCTCAGCCTTTTCTGAAGCTGCCTCCTGTCTTCAATGAGACCTCTTCTACCGGCAGTGCATTCCAACTGGCCAACATCTGCCCTGTGAAGAAATGCTTCCTAATCTCTCCCTGTGACAAGGCACCACATACGAGGGATCGTTCCTTTCCATCTCTATAAATAAATAAGTCTGTTGCAACAGCAGTCTGCCTATTGTCTTCTAATTTCTTACTTTGTTGGCTTTTACCTCATACATGTACAGGCAGGCCACCTGTATAATGTCCCTTTCTATCGCTTTGAGTTTCAGGAGCCCTCGTTGTGTATGACCCTGTGCTGCTCTCCCTGCTCTGTTAAAAGAATGATTAGTTTGGAGAATAATGTTGTGCCCCTGTAGCAAATTTCCATTATAGGGATTATGAAAAGGGTGGGATGCAATGAGCCACTGCGCCGCGTGGGTAAACAGGGTGTGACTTGATTGGGTTTATTAAGTCCCTGTTTATTTTGAGCCTCCCCATTCAACCCATGACTTTAGCCCTGTATAGACTCCAAGCTAGAATTCAGGAAGGAGCAGGCTGAAATATGTGAAATATTAGTCTGGCAATATAGCAGCCGCTCGGTAAACTCCCTTGTACGTTTTACACCTGAGCCGAGGAAATTGCAGGAGATGATAACGTAGGACGGTGCCCTGTTATTTAATTATTTTATTTTATTTTTTTCACTCTTTTTGTTCTCTAATTTCACTCACTGCAGGTGTACTGTAAGCAGACGCCCTGCCACCGCAGACCTCAGGAATGACTCGAGCTGCCTGCTGGTGGAGAAACACCCAACGCTAGTGCTGTGAGAAGTGTGAATCCCTAAAGGTGATGTCTTTAGTAATGCAGCAAAGGAAAAGGAGTTGGGAGGCAATATCTTACAAAGGTGTACATTTGCTTGTAAGACCCAACCCCTTGTTGTCTATTTTTCTTATTATAAAACAAAAGGAAAGTGTTATTTTATTTGTGAGTATGTTACCTGAACGGAGCCTCCCAATGGAGATCCAGCCTTGTCCTTCACCTAGCCCTATAGAGCCGGCCGGCCCATTGTGCAGTTTAGTTATGGGACAGCCATCAGGTGGGTGGAGCCTCCACTTGGAATTCTATTTTTGTTTGTGAATAAAACAGCATTATTAAACATAAATATGTTAATCAGTTTAGGAGTGTTATAATTCAATGTTGGAATGCTTGGTTATGTGAAAATATGTTAAAGCAGCTTTTTCTGTATTTCTAAGTTAGTGGGTGGAGTCTCCCTAATCACCTGTTCTAGACAGGTATACAAGACTCCCTCTTTTCAGTCACAGGCAGAATGCTGCAGGGATCAGTGGAGTAATGACCCAGGGAGACCACTAGCCTGTTTCTAGTGATTATATATGTTAATGTACATATTTTGATTGCCTTCTATTTATTTTCTTTCTTTTGTTGAAAGTACACCTTATTATTTTGGAGTTAAATTAAACATCTTCAGTTGAAGTTATAGCTGCTACTGGTGTTGGTGTCCAGCTTTGTCTCATAGCCTCACAAAATGGTGGCAGTGGTGGGATAAAGACAGGCGTTGTAGACTTGCTGACTTTGATACTGCCATAGTATCCACTTGGGTATCCTATACAGACTGAACCAGGACAGCCCAGTGGGGTTTTGACCAGAAAGATGGCAGAGAAAATGCAGGAACCTCTGTTGCCTGGTTTAGGAGATGTAAGGCGTAAGACAGCAAGACTGAAGTAGAAGGTGCTGGAGGATTCAAGGAGGAGGAGCAGGTGATGACCCCTCCAATGAGTGAAACTCAGGAATAATTACAGTGACTATGCATGCAACAGGTTGCCCTCGAGAAGCAAAGGGAACTAGACCACCAGAGGAACAAAGCCAGGTGAAGAGACACTCTTCGGGCTATCCAAGCCTTGGGTGCTGGAAGACATCCTCCTGTGGTAGATGGCCCAAAGGACATTAAACTGAAAAAACTAGGAGATTCAGATGTCATCGAAGCCTATATTGCCATGTTTGAGCAGATAGCAAGAGCTTGTAACTGGCCACAGATCCAATGGGTTATCTGCTTAGCTCCCTACATAACGGGAAAAGCCCAATTGGACATATGGACAGTGGACAAAGTGAGAACTATAAAGCAGTGAAGGAGGCCATTTTAAAATGCTATGATACATGTATATGCCTCGAAACATAACGGCAATGGTTTTGAGCTCTTAGATTCCAATCAACACAAACCTCCCGAGAAGCCTATGTGAGGTTGAAAGATTTGTGCAGTAAGTGGCTCCAACCCAGGACTAGTACAAAAGAACAAATGTTGGAGACTATAGTGAAAAAACAATTTGTGCGCAAACTACCCCAGGATATACAAATGTGGGTTAGGGAACACCACCCGGAGTCCGCTGAGAAAGCTATCAACCTAGTGGAGGACTATCTAGCAGTGAGACCCAACCATCAGAGAGGACACTCAGCAGGTGTAACCACACCCATGGTAAGAACCTTTTCATCTACTACCAATGTTCCAGCTGGGGGTGTAAAGACAGTTAAGCCTGAATGACCTTATAATCCTGATATTGTTCCCCATGCTTGCCAAGGGAAGGCATATATTGCTTGTTTTTGTCCAAAGAAAAAGACAGTTCCTACCCAACTAGCTTTAGCCAATTGGGGACAGTATGTTACAACTGTAGTTGTAGAGGAAAAGGAAATGGCTAGATTTCTGGACTCGGGAAGTCATCAGACTTTGGTGAAATCTAATCTGGTACCTAATAGTACAGATACTAAGGCAATCACAGGGGTGACCTGTATCCATGGAGACACCCATTATTATCCCTTATAAACCCTAAACGTACAGATCCAGGTGACTACACAACAGATGAAGGTGGGAATGGTACCACATCTCCCTGTTCCAGCAATAATAGTCATGACCACCCTGAATTCACTATGTTATTAGCTGGCACTACACACCTGGTGCTGCTACTACCTGGGCCCAAACAACACAGACATCTGACTTTCAACAGTTGTTTCCCTTTGAGGTTGAGGTTTATGGATTGCCAGAGAAAACAAGAAAATCCAAACAAGAGAGGTGGCTGAATAAGATGAAGTGGACAGAGGCCCACACAGGCTCTCTACCGAGCAAGAAAGAGTTGGACATTAAACTGAATTGTGATTTTGGTACTGAACAAGAACATGACCCAACATTAAAATCATTTTTTTTTACAGGTTAAGAATCAGAATATAGATCAGGCAGGACCTAAGTTTGTATTGAGAAAGGTACTATTATATAGAGAATGTACTAATCCAGCAACAGGAGAGGTGGTAGACCAGCTAATAGTACCAGAACAGTACAGGGCTCACCTTCTACACACAGCTCATGATACCCCCTCTAGTGGGTAATTTGGATACAGAATGCACCTTGAGTAGGTTGCTTCACCGGTTTTTATGGCCAGTCACACACAGCCAGGTAGCTGACTACTGCTGAAGCTGTGAAAGACGTCAGAAAATTGTTCCAGTTACAAAAAAGGATAAAGTCCATTTACAATCTCTGCCATTGATCACTACCCCATTCCAAAGAATAGCAATGGATGTGGTAGGACATCTTCTTAAAAGCACAAAAGGGAACCATTTCATTTTAGTTGTGTGTGATTACGCAACAAAGTACCCCAAAGCTATTCCCTTGAGAACCACCACAGCCTTAAAGATTGCTGACAAATTAGTGAAGATATTCAGTAGGATGGGGATCCTGAGGGAAATATTAATGGATCGTGGCACTAACTTCTGCTCCCAGTTGTTAAAGCATTTGTATTAAAACCCTGGGGATACATGCCCTACACACATCACCTTACCACCCCTAGACGGATAGTCTGGTCAAACATTTCGACCAGACCGTGAAGCAGATGTTGCAAAAATTCACACAAGATGAGGGTAAACATTGGGACCAGTATTTGCCATTCCTAATGTTCGCATATAGGGAGGTACTCCAGGCATCGACAGGTTTTTCTCCTTTTGAGCTTCTTTATGGGAAAAATCCTAGGGGTCCATTGGATATTATGAAGAAACACTGAGAGGATGGGAAACAGAGTAGTGGGTCTATTACTACGCTAGACTATATTACCAACTTGCGTCAGAAGCTCATAAAATACGTACAGTTTTCACACCAACAGAGTATGGTACAACACTACCAGAAAGAAAGATACGACCAGGCAGTGGGTACAACGTCTTTTCAACCAGGAGAAAAGGTCCTTCTTTTATTGCCCTCTTCAGAAAACAAACTTCTTATGAAGTGTCAGGGCCCATATTTGATTAAGAAACAAGTGGGACCTGTCAAATATGAAACTGAAGTCCCTGAAAAAAGACATAAGCAACAAATCTATCATGCCAACCTATTAAAAAATGGTTTGATAAACCCCAGTCCTCCTTGCATTTCCACCCAGAACAGAATAACAGTGAATTGGATACTGCATATTACATTAGAAAGCACTGGGGAACTCAAAGATGTCACTATTAACCCTGCACTACAACCTAGACAAAGAAAGGAATTTGAGGAGGTATTAACCATTTATCAGCATTCTTTCACGGCAATATCTGGTAAGGTTACTGGAACTGAACACCATATTGAAATCAACCAAACAAATCCTATTACACAGAAACCCTACCGATTGCTGGAGAAAGTGGGAAAAGAGGTAGTGGATGAAATTAAGAAAATGAAATGTTTGGGAGTAATAGAGCCCTCTAAAAGTTCATGGAGCTTCCCGATGGTTGTGGTAGACAAAAAGGAAGGGGTGTAAGAATATGTTTGGATTTCCCGTAAGCTGAATGCCATATCTAGGTTTAATGGGTACTCCATGCCCCGTACTGACAATATAATTGATTGTCTTGGTAATGCCCAATATATTAGCACCTTAGACCTAACCAAAGGATACTGGCAGATCCCTTTAGATCAAGAGTCACAGGAAAAGACCGCATTTAGTACCCCAATAGGTCTTTTCCATTTCGTTACAATGCCCTTTGGATTACATGGTGCCCCTGCAAGCTTTCAACGGTGCATGGACAACATATTACACTTGATGTACAGTGCCGCGTACTTAGATGACATGGTGATATTCATTCCTTCCAGGGAAGATCATATTGTACACCTCAAAAATGTCCTGTTATTGCCACAGCTGGGTTGACTATAAATCCAGCCAAATGCTCCCTTGCCATGTAAGAAACAAAATATTTGGGTTTCCTGACAGGTAAAGGGAAGGTCAAACCTGAGGTTGGGAAGGTAGATGTCATAGCTTGCAGTGAAAGCCCGGTTACAAACAAACATGTTAGGCATTTTTGGGGACTAGCAGGATATTATAGGAGGTTTGTGCCTAATTTTTCAGAGATTGCCAGCCCCTTAACTGAATTAACAAAAAAGAACAAATCCAATAATGTACAATGGACGCCTATTTGTGAAGAGGCCTTCTGTACAATAAAGACAGTTCTGTGTTCGTCGCCTGTACTTCATAGTCCTGATTTTACACATCCCTTTTTGGTCCAAACTGATGCCTCTAGTCATGGGACTGGTGTGGTACTATCCCAGATGGTTGGAGGGAAAGAACACCCACTTATATTCATTAGCCGCAAATTACATGAGAGGGAGACCAGATATTCAACTATTGAAAAAAAAATGTCTGGCCATATGCTGGGCAGTGGAAGCACTTAAATTTTATTTATGGGGGACATCATTTGAAATTGTAACAGGTCATAATCCATAGTGTTGGCTGCACGTTATGAAGGATAAAAAAAACCTGCATTATGCGGTGGTATCTTGCCCTGCAACCATACAAATTCACAGTTTGACATCGAGCAGGCAACAAGAACTGCAATGCAGATTTTATGTCCCAATTTGGGGCTGATCCTAGCATACAGACATCATCAGACCTCGAGGTAAAAGAAAGAGAATGGAGCAGAGGAAAACCTCTGCCTCTCATTCAGTATACGTCTTGTTATTTAGGGACCCTGAGGTGGAGCTTTGGGAGTGGGCGGACTAAAGCTCCATCCCTCCTTGTGAGAGATCCGATTCTTGATGTCTGAATGAAGGATGGATATATTCAGAAAACAGAGAATGTATATGGGAATAACCCTTCCAGTTTTCTTCCTAAGCAGGGAAGAGTGTGACAAGGCACCACATTTGAGGGATCTTTCCTTTCTGACTCTATAAATAAATAATTCTGTTGCAAAAGCAGTCTGCCTATTTTCCTCTAATTTCTTACTTTGTTGGCTTTTACCTCATACATGTACAGGCAGGCCACCTGTCTAATGTCCCTTTCTATCGCTTTGAGTTTCAGGGACCCTCATTTTGTATGTCCCTATGCTGCTCTCCTTGCTCTGTTAAAAGAAAGAATAGTTTGCAGAATAATGTTGTGCCCTGTAGCAAACTTCCGTTATAGGTATTATGAAAAGGGTGGAATGTAATGAGCCACTGTACCATGCGGATAAATAGGGTGTGAACCGATTGGGTTTATTAAGTCCCTGTTTATTTTGAGCCCCCAATTTAACCCATGACTTTAGCCCCGGTTAGAATCCAAGCTAGAACGCAGGAAGGAGCGGGCTGAAATATATGAAATATTAGTTAGGCAATATAACAGCTGCTCGGTAAACTCCCTTGTACGTTTTACACCCGAGCAGAGTGAAATTTCAGGAGATGACACCATAGGTCGGTGTCCTGTTATTTAATTCTTTTTTTTTTTATTCTTTTTGTTCTATAATTTCGCTCACTGCAGGTGTACTGCCGCCGCAGACCTCAGGAATGACTCGAGCTGCCTGCTGGTTGGTAAACGCCCAACGCTAGTGCTGCAAGAAGTATGAATCCCTAAAGGTGATGTCTTTAGTAATGCAGCAGTGGAAAAGGAGTCGGGTGGCAATATCTTACAAATGTGTACATTTGCCTGTAAGACCCGGCCTCTTGTTGTCTATTTTTCTTATTATAAAACAAAAGGAAAGTGTTGTTTTATTTGCAAGTATTTTACCTGAACGGAGCCTCCCAACAGAGATCCTGTCTTGTCCTGTGCCTAGCCCTATACAGCTGGCCAGCCCATTGTGCAATTTAGGTATAGGACAGGCATCAGGTGGGCACAGCCTCCACTTGGGATTCTATTTTTGTCCGTGAATAAAACAGTATTATTAATCGTAAATATGCGAATCAGTTTAGGAATGTTAGAATTCAATGTTGGAATACTTGGTTATGTGAAATTATGTTAGTTAAAGCAGATTGTTCTGTATTTCTAAGTTAGTGGGAGGAGTCTCCCTAATCACATGTTCTAGACCAGGGGTTCTCAAATGGTGAGGCCAGCCTCCCTGGGGAGGCCTCAACCTGTTCCAGGGGAGGCTCAAACAAGTCCAAAAAGGTACTGTATTTAAATGTTGAGTTTTATATATTTTGTGTGAAGAGATGATGCAAACTGAAAGAGGATAATAGTAGGTGAATTTAATGTATTTATTTACTAATAGGTGACAGGTGAAAGTGAATGAGCCAAGGCTCATTTCAGGTATACCCATGAAAGGGTAGGGAGTGAATACATTTCAAAAGGTAACTTCAAAACAGTCAAGAAATACACAATGAACAATAGGGCAAAAAATATGAACAATAAACTAATAATGAGTGTGGTAATTGATCAATTTGTAGCCTGATGGCAGAACAGCCCAAATACAAGGGCTGAGCATAGAAGTGCAAAGAGCACTAGCAGGAAGGAGCAAAGTAATCCCTGAGAAGTTGTTTAGCAGCAGGGAAGGAAGGGGACAGGCAAAGTATGTAGGAAGTTTATTTCATATAAAGAGGAAGCAGAGAAAGTAGTCTGACCCATGAAGGTACTGCAACAAGGGGTAACAATGGTTCAAGAATGAAAATAGCAGAATACGAAGGTTGACCTGTTTGGGGGTATAATAAGTTGAATGATAATATTTATTTTATTTATTTGTTATTCAGATAACACCTTTGAGCACAGGAGCTCTTTTTTAAAGGTTCCACATCAGTATAAGACAAAGAACTGAATGTGAATCAAGTACTCAGAAGGGTTTCAATGTTTTCATGGTGTACTGCGCAAAGTACAGTATGTTATTTGTCTTTGGGGAGGTCCAAGGTTATTTCAATTTTGAAGGGGGAGGCTCAAATTCTTTTCCATGGATTTGGGGAGGCTTACTGTGACAAAGTCTGAGAACTATTGTTCTAGACAGGTAAATAAGACTCTGTCTTTTCAGTCACAGGCAGAACATTGCAGGGACCAGTGGAGTAATGACCCAGGGAGATCACTAACTGGTTTCTAGTGATTATATATGTTAATGTATATATTTTTATTGCCTTCTATTTATTTTCTTTCTTTTGTCGAAAGTATGCCTTATTATTTTGGAGTTACAATAAACATCTTCAGTTGAAGTTATACCTGCTACTGGTGTTGATGTCCAGCTTTGTCCCGAATCCTCACATCCCCCCTCCAACTTAAGACTGTGCCCCCTACCCCCATGTTCTGCTTGCCACGTAGCTTAAAGAGATCCTCCTTATCCACTCTATTTATCCCTTTCAAGTACTTGAAGGTCTCAATCATGTCCCCTCTCAACTCTTCTCCAGGGATTATGTGTTCAGGGCCACCAACCTCTCTTCATACGCTTTACCCTGCTGACCGATGATCATCTTCATTGCCCTCCAATGGACAGTCTCCAGCAAGTTAATGTCTTTTTTAAAGTATGGGTGCCAGTACTGTATTCCATATTCCAGGTGAGGCCTCACCAGTGATCTGTACAAGTTCAAGTTTATTGCAGGAAAGACTCCGTTGAGCAAGCTAATTCACAAGGAGGTCCTGAGGCACATATACATACAGTTCGCAATTACATAGACAGGAGATATAAAATGTAGAACAACAAAGAAAAAAATATATAATACAAGAGGTATATACAATAGAAGTCCTTATGCTATATATGCAGTACATTCCAGCTTCAACCTTGCCCTAAATTATGCAACACAATTCAGCTTAATAAGTAGAGGGCCATTTGGTACCTAGGAAGTTGACTTGGTGTTGGGGGCCTAGTGGCACCTACATATGTCTTTTACTTTAGAGATAGCTAGTGTTTTGTAGGAGTTATTTGATATGATGCTGGTTAGCTTTAGCATGGCTTGTAGTTGGTTCCAAATGTTTGGGAGGGCGTATGAGACAGCTCTTTGGCCAGCTGTGGTACGTGTCCTGGGAACATCTAGTAGGATAAGGTCGGATTTCCTTAGGAAGTAGGCGCTATGCAAGATGTGTATGAGAGATGTTAAATAGACAGGCAGTTTGTGGAGTAGTAATCTGAGGGTCCAAATGCCAGCATGCAGGAGGCGTCTGGTGGCAAGAGAGGTCCACCCAACTGCTGCATAAAGATCATAGTAGTGGGTCCTGTATGCAGAGTTGGTAATGAAGCGAAGAGCACGGTGATAGAGTACGTCCAGTTTAGATAGGCTCAAGATTGGGGAGGAGATAAAAATAATGTCTCAGAGTCAAGCAAGGGAAGGAATGTTGCTTGGACAAATCTTTATGGTCGTGAGAGAAAAGAGGGTCCTATTTCTAAAGAAGAAACCCAAGCGTGCTTTAAGCCTCTTTGATAGATCCTTGATGGGTCGCTGAAGAAAGCTTGTTGTCTATCCACATACCTAGATATTTAAATTTAGGTACGACTTCCAAGGGTTCACCTAGGGAGGTAACTATGAAGTTTTTAGGTGGGGTAGGTAAGGCACCAGACAAGGCAAGTCTCGAGAAAATCATTGTCTTGGTTTTTTTGGCATTTAAGAGAAGCTTGGCATTGATAAGGTTGCTTTCACCAGTATAACCTCTCTCACCGACTGCTGATCCCCCTGGGTATGCATAACAACATCTTATTTGCCCTTGCCACTGCTTTCCTGCACTGTGTGGAGTGCTTCAGATCGCTAGTGATCACCACTCCCACATCCTTCTCCTCCTCTGTTGCAGATACCCGGAACTCTCCCAGGTAGTATGCCATCATTGGATTTGTGGCTCCAATGTGAATAACTTTATATGTCTTTGCACCAAAGCTAAACGTCCAAATCCTGGACAACCTCTCAAGTTTTTTCCCTAGAGCCTCCTTTAGGTCCCGTATCCCTTTCGCTGTGTCCACCCTTCCACACAGCTTGGTGTTGTCCATGAAAAGGCACATTTTGCCCTTAATGCCATCCCCAATATCACTGATGAAGACACTGAACAACAATGGTCCTAGCACAGAGCCCTGTGGGACCCCACTGGTGATACCCTGGTACTAGATAACACTTCCCCCACCACCCTTTGGGACCTGTTCTGCAGCCAGGTTTTCACCCATCTGGTCATCTTTTCTCCTACCCCATGATCTGCCAACTTCCTGATCAACCTTTTGTGGGGTACAGTGTCAAGGGCCCTGATGAATTCAGGTAAAGGATAGCCACCATTTGGCCCCTAGCTACTGTTTTGGTGACCCAAAGAAGTCAATCAGAATCATTTGACATGACCTCCCTCCCATAAATCAGTGCTGTCTCACATCCTGAAGACTACGCTCCTCTAGATACTCTACCAATCTTTCTTTAAGTATGGTCTACATGAGCTTGCACACAACTGAGGTCAGACTGACTGGTCTGTAATTCCCTGGGTTATCCTTTGGCCTGCTCTTATGGAGGGGCACTACATGCGCTATTCTCCAATCCTGCAGTACCACGCCTGACTCCTGTGAAGTACTGAACCGGTTGATCAGTGACTCCGCAAGCTCATCTGCCAGTTCCCTCAGCACCCTTGGGTGTATGCTGTCTGGGTCTGGTGATTTGTCCACCTTCAATGCTAGCAGCCCTTTCCTCACTTTATCCCCCTCTACCACCACATCCATGCTCCCCTTCCCCATGCTCCTCTTCTCCCCCCTGTTGGCACCAGTCCTTTTTTCTCATTGGTGAAGAAGGAACAGAAGTATTCGTTCAATATCTCTACTTTTCTCCCTTTCTCCTGCAGCCACCCCTCCCCTTTCCGAAGTCTAACAATCCTATCCTTCATGTCCCTTTTCTCATTTATTTAGTGAAAAAAAGGCTTCTCCCCTTCTTAATTCCCTCGGCTAACTGCAGTTCTTTCTGAGCCTTTGTCCTCTGGACTACCTTACTTGCCTCACTAGCCATTTTTAGGTCAAATAAAGGTAACTGCTTAAAAAACCTAAATGACAACTGAAGCTACTGTGTATAAACTGGTGACCTAGTCAGGGTTGTGGCGAGGCACAAAATTAAGTGGAGTGCATTAAAACATATTGATGCAGCATACATTTGTTTCTCTGAGGGAAATTATTGGTAATCTGTCAGTATTGCTACTTTATTAGGAACCATGTTTAGTGGAAAAATGCCAGGGGCAAGAAATTCAAAACATCTGCATGCAGATTGGTTGCTCCCACAAGTTTTGGCAGAACAATTAGCATATTTATACAGAAATCAGATAAGTCAAATAAGCCACAAAAAATGGAAATTACAGGTCACCCAATGTCCCAACAGCAGTATGCTGCACTCTTATAGAAACATAGAATGTGACAGCAGATAAGGACCGTTTGGCCCACCTAGTCTGCCCATTTTCCTACCTAACAGATAAGCTGCAGATCCTAATTAACCAACAGCTTACTTCCTCCTACCCCCCACTAGGACTGCCTTATGTTTGTCCCATGCATTCTTGAATTCCCCCACTGTTCTTGACTCCACAACCTCCTCAGGGAGGCTGTTCCATGCATCCACAACCTCTCTGTGAAAAATACTTACTACATTACCTCTGAGCCGTCCCCCCTCTATCTTCAAATTGTGCCCTTTGTTCTTGCACATCTCTTTTTCTGAAAGATGCTACCCTCTTGGACTTTGTTGATTCCCTTGAGGTACTTGAAAGTTTCTATCATGTCCCCTCTCTCCCTCCTTTCCTCAAGGGTATACATATTAAGCTCCTTTAGTCTTTCTTTGTATGTCTTCTGGTGCAGACCCTGCACCATTTTGGTTGCCCTCCTCTGGACAGCCTCCACTCTGTCTATGTCTTTGCAGAGATGGGGTCTCCAGAACTGCACACAGTACTCCAGATGGGTCTCACAAACTGTCTGTACAGAGGGATAATAACTTCCTGTTTTCTACTATTGATGCCTCTCCTTATGCATCCCAGTATCCACCCAGCCTTCCTTACTGCCTTCTCACATTGCTTGCCCACCTTAAGGTGATCTGAAATTATTACCCCAGGTCCCTTTCCATTGTTACTGTTGTCAGTATCTCACCCCCCATTGTGTACTCTTGCCCTGGGTTTTTGTTTCCCAGGTGCATTACCTTGCACTTCTTTGCATTGAATCTGAGCTGCCATACATTTGACCATTCCTCCAACCTTGCCAAGTCCCTTCTCATCCTTTCCACTCCATCTGGTGTATCAACCCTGTTGCAGATCTTTGTGTCATCTGCAAAGAGACATACTTTTCCTTCCAGTTCCTCTGCAATGTCACTTATAAAGACATTAAAAAGGACCGGTCCCAGTACTGAACCCTGCAGTACCCTGCTAGTAACCCTCTTTTCTTCACTGTGGACTCCATTTACTACTACCCTTTGCGTCCTGTTGTCTAGCCAATTTTTTATCCAGGCTACCACCCTGGGACCCACTCCAAGGCTGGCTAACTTATATATTAATCTTTTGTGTGGGACTGTGTCAAATGCCTTGCTAAAATCTAGGTAAGCCATGTCCACAGCCCCTCCCTGGTCTACTACTTTGGTCATCCAGTCAAAGAAATCTATTAGATTCATCTGACATGACCTTCCCATCGTGAATCCATGCTGCCTTGGGTCCTGTGCCCCACTGGCCTCTAGGTACTCAACAATTCTTTCTTCAGAAGTGATTCCATGAGGGCAAAACATGTGAGTGACACAGATAGTGAAGGATAAAATGGATCAGACTCTGCATTCCCAGAGGTCTGTGCCTTAATCTGAACCTGGTCACAGCAGCTTTGCTATCCACAGAGTGTAAACCAATGTGGTCCTTTTGTACTGACCCAATAAGCTTATTTATAAAATAGGCCATGAAAATCCTTTAACCTCATTGGCTGAAACAAGTCAGGGAACCTGTTCACGGTCGCAATGAGATGAGCAAGTTCTGGTGGGATACGATTCTGAATCTGGATTTCCTGGTTCCGTGTTTGTGCTCTCTACTAGGCCACACTGCCCTACTACAGTTAAAAACTAAGGACCCAGTACACAAAGCCCTATGCAGAGTAGGGTTAGCGGATGTTCAGGAGTGCTCCCTCAAACACATGCAGAGCACCCTGAAGTATGCAACCCCGACCCTTAAGCAGGAGGAGATCCAGTGGATGGCTGGCCCAGCTTCAACCTGATGGTCAGCCCAGTCCTACAGGCAATGGTGGTGGGAAGTGAATATGACATGTCATGCACAATCCCACCAATTCATTTTCCATGTGCATTTTCAATCAGTTCACATCTCAGCAGGGTGAAAAACATATATACTGTGCAGAGTGCTGGTGCAGAATTGTTGTTCCACACCACCCATCAGGTGACTGCACTTCAGTGGCTGTTTAGGATTGAGAGGACTGTTGACTTTCACTGTCGATTCTGTGTGTATGTGTGTGTTTCCAATAAGAGCTGCTCCTGGTTTTGTTTGCTGTGTGACATTTTATTTTGATAGTTGCAATATTCTGCTGTAAGTATGTCACAAGGTATACAAAATGGAGAGGTATCCTGAGAGCAGGGTATTACAATTCTCATGCTGTTTTAGTTCCCTACAACTTACCACCCACTTAAATCACAAATGCAGCAACTATAGTACGACCTTACACATCAATCTAATGTACAGGCAGCCATTGTTGGCTCTAGCCAACTCTTGTTTATTTTTTATTTTCATTTTGCAGCATTGGGACCCATTCTATAAGTGCAATGAGACACTTCAGGAAGGTGATTTTCAAGGTTTATTGCACTTCCAGGTGCTGAAAGCACTTGATGAAAGCACCTTGTTCCTTACAACAAACCAGAGTGTGCATTACTCACGACAATCACCATGTCATGTCTTATTGCTTACATCACCGAGTGAGGATGTGAGTACTGGGCCTTTTTGAGCCCTTTTCAGTCATATCTTCTTTCCCCTGGGGCATATCCAGTCTCTCACAGCTCACCTTGTGATGGAGCATGACCTTAGACTTCTTTACACCTACTGACAAATGCACACCATATAACAACAATGCTGACAATAGTGGAGTATTGTTTTAACAGTAGCATGTATACATTCACTAGTGTGCATATTGTAATGTGAACGCCAATAATACCTTAGATCTGCATTTACTATTATTATATGCATTTAGCTAGCTGTTAATGTGAAAAGCATCCTGTTGACAGAAACTGTGTCTAGTGCTGCACTAATGGGAATGCTTTGTGAATGTCAAGGACATCACTGGTATGGCAATGCTGACTGGAGGGCAAAGAATTGTATTAATTAGTAACAGAGCTCCTGCATGAGCAACAGCCCTGCTTTGCACAATACAGTGTGAATGGTTATAACACATTATCTTTGCATTATATGCAGTTGGTAAGATGTTACTGTAAAAAGCATTTTGTCCAAAAATATGTTGCTGAGCACTGCAAAAATGATTATGATTTGTGAGTGACATGGATACTGCTGGTTGATATGAAGGCATAACATTTTATTACCTAGTGGCAAAGAGGTTGTATGTACATACCCAGGACTCTGAAGTTGACAAGGAGTTCCTTGAGACCATTCACTCAATGGCTGGCAAAAGGGAGCTGCTTCTGGTTGGGGACTTTCATCTACAAGACGTAGACTGGTCCACGTGCACAGCTTCCACACGAAGAGCAGAGAATTTTTCATCATCACTCTTAAGGAAGCAGGCTTGAACCAACTAGTGAACTTACCCACCAGGGATAAAGCAGTCCTGGACCTGGTTCTCACTAATAGCCCCAGAATATCCAATGTCCATGTCGGGATCAATCTGGGAGCCAGTGATCATAAGTCTGTCTGGCTACAAATGAATAATATGGTGGTTCCAGGACACACCAGACTAAAGGTTATCGACTTCAAAAAGCAGACTTCCAGAAAATGAGATACAGCATTAAAGCACTGCTGAGAGACAGATCAGTAGGGGATGTAAAAGCTTCCTGGAAAAACTTAAAAGACTCACTGAATGTGGTAACGGCAAACTGCACAAAGCTAGTGACTAAATCTAAAAGGAAGAGAAACCCCCTGTGGTTTACTTGAGAGGTAGCACTAAAGATTAGAGAAAAGAAACAAGCCTTTAGACAGTTCAAGGAGTCACAGAGGGAAGGAGATATGGAGCTCAAGGAGGCTGGAAAGGCTATCAGGTTAGCAAAAGCCCAAATGGAGGAAGAAACAGTGCTGGGAATCAAGAAGAGGATAAAACCTTTTTCAGATATCAATGAAAAAAGGAAGAACAAAGGGTGATAGTCAGAATGTCAACAAGCAACGGTCAGATAGCGGAAAAAGACGAAGACAAAGCTGAAGCACTCAGTGCATTCTTTTGCTCAGTCTTCACAAATGAGCAGAATGGTAGTTGTCCGGCACTAAACAGAACAGAGCACCCTGCACGGGAAGCAGACACAAGCCTCTTCACAACGGAAAGGGTGTGAAAGAACTAGAAAAACTGAGGACAGACAAAGCCATGGGACCAGACGGTATTCACTCAAGAATACTGAGAGAGCTTTAAGAGGACATAGCTGCACCATTAGCTGAGCTATACAATGAATCTTTGGAAAGCAGCAAGGTGCCACTTGACTGGAAGAGGGCTACCGTGGCACCCTTGCATAAAAGTGGCAGCAGGAAGGAGGCAGGAAATTACCACCCAGTCAGCCTGACCTCAGTGGTGGGTAAAATCATTTATTTAGTTTTTGTTGACCGGGTAAGTGCACTAGACAAATCCTGCCTATTTTCAGGCACGACCCGGGGGAAGGGGATACAGATGAATGCCAACTGACTTTGAAACAGATTAAGCTGTTGGTGGTATTTTTTTTTAGTGAATGAGTGAAATTTGGCCAGGACACTGGGGAAATTACCCTACTCTTTTCAAGAAGTGCCATGGGGTCTTTAACATCCACCTGAACTACCACCAATCCAGGCAGATGGGACCTCGGTTTAACGTCTCATCTGAAAGACGGCACCTCAGAAGTGCAGCACCCCTCTCATGCTGCACCACAGTGTCAGTACTGGGATATTAACCCAAGTGCCAGATGTGGGAACTGAACCCACAGCCCTCTGATCTCCCAGCCTCAGAGGCAAGTATGCTACCTACTGAGCCACTGACACTGTATCATGGAGACACTACTTAAAGAAAGGACAGTAGACTTCCTAAAAGAGGCAGGACACCTTGACCCCAAACAACATGGATTTACCGCAGGTAGATCATGCCAGACTAAACTAATTGAGTTCTTCGATTGGGTGACCAGAGCAGTGGATCGGGGCCGGGGGCAGTGGATGTGGTGTGCCTGGACATCAGCAAGACCTTTGACACTGTCCCACATAGGAAGCTGATCAAAAAACTAGAACACACAGGTGTCGGTCATAAGACAGTAAGCTGGGTAGCATACTGGCTGCAGGATAGAACTTAGAAAGTCACAGTAAATAGTGCCAAGTCCAAAGAGGGTTTTGTGACCAGCGGAGTCCCTCAGGGATCGGTGCTCGGTCCAGTCCTCTTCAACATATTCATCAGCGACATTGCTGATTGTCTTGTGTGTAAAATCTGCCTGTTCACAGACGATAGAAAACTGTGTAGTAGGGTGGACAATCAGGAGACAGCCAGTATGAAGGAGGATCTCAAGAAACTTGAACAGTGGTTCAACGACTGGTAACTTAGATTTAATGCTAAAAAGTGCAAAGTGATGCACCTGGGAAAACAGATCCCAAGAACTCAATATTTCCTAGATGGGCATCAACTTGAAGAGACCAGGACTGAGCGGGACTTGGGCGTAATCATACTGGACGACCTTAAAGTAGGGAATCAATGCAAAAAAGCAGCATGGAAAGCAGGCAGTATCCTCAGATGCATAGGCAGGGGAATACCTAGCAGGAAACAAGAAGTGATCATTCCACTCTATAGATATCTGGTGAGGCCACACCTGGAGAACTGCTTCCAATTCTGGAGGCCCCATCTGAGGAAGGACATAGAGTGCTTAGAATCAATTCAGAGAAGGGCCACAAAGATGGTGCAGTGCCTCCATCACAAGCCATAGGAGTCTAGATTCCAAAACCTAAACTTGTGCTCCCTGGAACAGAGAAGGGACAGAGGGGATATGATAGAAACATTCAAATTTATCAAGGGTATAAACACTGTTCAGGTACATAACCTTTTCCATGCAAACAGAGAGGTGTGTACAAGAGGGCACAACATAAGCCTGAGAGGGGGAAGGTTCAGAGGTATTATCAGGAAGTACCTTTTTACAGAGAGGGTAATAGACACATGGAACAGTCTGCACCCAGCAGTGGTTGCAGCAAAGACGTGAATGCATTTAAACATGCATGGGACCAGCACTACTGTGTATACAAAAACTGCAAAATATAGGGGAAGGGAGGTAGGTTCATGGGCAGATTAGATGGGCCACTCTGTCCCCATCTGCCATCCAATTATTCTGTTCTTATACATACACAAATGCTGATGGCAGAAAAGGGGCTCTTGGTCCATCCAGTCTACCCACCCTACCTATTCTGCCTTGCTCTAGTGACAATCCCCCACTTTATTACTGTTACCCTCCCCTTTTTTTTTTTTTTTAAGTAAACCCACATGTCTATCCCATCCCTGAATGATGCTACTGACTGACTTGGCCTGTACCATTTCCTCTGGTAGCTTGTTCCACTTGTACACTCCCCCCTTCCATGAAGTGCTTACTGAAGTTCTTTTTGAATCTCCCATGCCAGCTTTAATGAATTCCCTCCCATCCTTGTACTTGAACTCTAGGAGAAGAGTTTCCTGGCATCCACTCTATTTTATCATATGCAGATCCTTGCAAGTCTCAACCATGTCGCCCCCCCTTCCCTCCTCTTTTCAAGGGTGTGCATGATTAAGTCCTGCAGCCTCTTCCTGTATGTCATTTCCCCAAGGCCATGGATCGTCTTAGTTGCCCTGCTAAGTAGGGCCTCCACTTTGTTGCAGTCTTTTTTCAGGTGTGGACTCCAGTGCCTTGCACAGTATTCCAGGTGGAGCCGCACCAGTGACCCGTACAGTGGGAGATCACCTCCTGATTTCTACTGCTTATCCCCCTCTCTATGCATTCCATCATTCTGTCTGCTTTGCCCACTGCCTTGTAAATTCTGAAAAGCGATCCCTTGTAATGGAAGTTGGTTCCTATTTAGGCTCATAATGGAAATGAATTTCTATTTACGCCATAGGTTGCAAAGATATGTATTTTCCCTAGCTCAGGTAATGTTTAAGTTTGTGAACACTGAAAATTGGCATTACCAGTAAGGAAGACTTAAGACCACCCTTTTTTAAGGCTGCAGTGAGCATAGCCCTGCAGATGTCTTGCGATCACAGTAGAGAAAAGGAAGCTTTCCAGATACTGAAGAGTCATTTAAATAGTGGAGGTGAACAGCAATCACTGCACATCCACCACACTATTTTGCCCATCGGTGGAACACAGCAGTATCCGCCGTGTCCAAGATGGCCACCAGAGTTCCCTGCATATGTGTGATGACTTGCGCAGGTGCACTGAACTTTGGGGGCATGGCAGCACAGTCCGCCATGTCTAGGATTGCTGCTGGAGCCAAGTGCGCATGCATGAGTCATCGCACATGCGCAGAGAACTCTGACAGCCATCTTGGACATGGTGGACAGTGCCATGTTTCTGTATGACCTCGGCTGCAGCCGCACCAGCTCTGGCCAGAATTTGTTTATATGGCTACTACTTTTTTACACTTTTGACTAGCAATGTATGGATTATTTTAATGAGTTTGTCTACCTTATACATTACAAAAACTGTTTGTAATCTTTTAAAGGCAACATCTCCTCCTGAAGAAGCCCGATTGGGCAAAACGTTGGTCTGGGAGTAGATGGCAAGTTAAATACATTAAAACTAAAGAATATTTGAATACTTCTTTTCAGTGGCTGAAATCTGTTGTTCTTCTGCGGTGCTGACATCTTGTCCATCCCAGACTCCAACCTGCTCAAGCTGCTGCCCCTTCTCCAAGTCCTGTCAAAGGCTCTAAGATGCCCATGCTGGAGCTTCTTCCAGAAGGCCGACTCTGCAGGTAATGTCTTGTGCTCCTGTCTGGTGGTGGATCAGGCCTTGGTTGATAAGGTGGTGACAGTGCGTGCCAGAGACTGGGGCCTCTGGTGTGGACCATGTGTGCTTGCCTGTCTCGGTGCTCCCCTTCTGTCTGTGTCTCTCATGTCCTGCCATGCCAAGACAGTTAATGGAACAGACTAGGCACCCTGCAGCTTCTTTTGTTACTATGGAGGCTTATCGTGTACCGTCACTTTTCCAGCATTCCGGACTGCAGTCGATGAATGGCCAGTGATGAGAACTGGTCTGCTGCAGGGCAATACAAGCTTAGGTTTTCTGACAGCACTTCAGTCTGTTTAAAAAAGAAGTGACTGGTGCTCACATTTTCCTATGGCCGTTCCCCAGCATTTGGTCATTTTGCTAGTATGATTGTTATAGAGCTGGTGGACCAGCTAAATAATGAGACCTGTACTCCAGAAGGTAAAATTATTTCTGAAGGAACATGTTACTCTGCAACTAAATATGCTCCAACATAAGACACAGAAAACAGGCATCCTCCCCCTCCCCCCCAGTCTTCTTAAACATCTCTGGCTTACAATGTCAGGTTTCTGTTCTTGACTCACATGTGTCTATATTTAAAAGAAATCTAAGTAACATTTTCCATATAAGAAATTGCAAACAATTTATTTATTTATTTTATTTGTAACCATGAGGGGAACTGGGCACAGCCCTTTTTTAGTCACATCTGTCAAATATTAAAACAGTACAAGACAGACAATAAAATTGCAGACTGTACAAAATAATAAATACTGTTCACAAATTATTTGTAGAGAACGTTATTACGTACACATTTACTCTGTTTAAAATACAATTAAACCCACACTGACATAAGCACAGATATCTCAGCACTGACTAAAGCCTCAATGGTTTTAACTTTCTAAAGAATGATCAGAGCATCCAAAGTGGGGACGTCAAGTTTTCTTTGGCACTGCTCGCTCTTTTCCCAGCATATTTTTGGTTCCTGTACAAAATCCAGAGTCAACATTTTAACCCCATGGCCCTTTTTCCTGCCCAAAAAAGGCCAGCTATTGTCCTGCTGACATGAGTTTGTATGCGTGCTCCAGCTCATGGCCTTTACTCTAAGACGGAACTGTGCTTCAGTAAAAGTTCCTCAACCCTACCATGTGACAGTGTGACAACATGCTTTTTTCTTTGCTTCTTCTTTCCGATTTCTCAGGCACAGAAATACTTTGTTGACGTCATTTTAGTCCTTAGTCTCTGATTATCTCTTCCCCATCCCTGTACGAAATGTTCCTCTTTCGAAAAAATAATAAGATGCATATATTATGGCGGCATGATTCTTGTTTCTATACTGGGATGTTCAATTTGTTTGTTTTTTTGAATCTTTTTATTAGTTCATTGTATAAACAGTGCAGTCACAGACAAGACAAAGTACAGCTTTAAAACTGAGCAATACATTACATTGCTGATAGTATATTTAAGCTAACATATTTGTTTATTCTAACTAGTAATTATATAAAGAATAAAGGATGGGGTAGTGTGTGATATGAGAATTCAATGCCCATCTGAGGTGTGGGATGCTACATAAACCCCAAGGGGTTTATCAAAGCATCCCACGCAGAGGGTGGGCATTAAATTCTCATTTCCACACTACCCCAATCCTTTATTTCTATAATTACTGGCCAGCAATTTTTTTCCAGCCTGAGTCCTGTCCTATAGGTGACAGGCAGACACATACACAAACAGACACACACACACTCTCTCTCTCTCTCTCTTTTTGTAAAGCTACTTTTTGTGTTCATTTGGTTTTGTTTTGTTTCGTCCCTTAGTGATTTCATTACACTTATGTCAGTTAGCCAGGGTCAGAGAGAGCCATTCCTGCTGTCAGTTAGCCAGGGTCAGAGAGAGCCATTCCTGCTGTCAGTTAGCCAGGGTCAGAGAGAGCCATTCCTGCTGTCAGTTAGCCAGGGTCAGAGAGAGCCATTCCTGCTGTCAGTTGGCCAGGGTCAGAGAGAGCCATTCCTGCGGTCAGTTAGCCAGGGTCAGAGAAAGCCATTCCTGCTGTCAGTTAGCCAGGGTCAGAGAGAGCCATTCCTGCTGTCAGTTGGCCAGGGTCAGATTGAGCCATTCCTGCTGTCAGTTGGCCAGGGTCAGAGAGAGCCATTCCTGCTGTCAGTTAGCCAGGGTCAGAGAAAGCCTTTACTGCTGTCAGTTGGCCAGGGTCAGAGAGAGCCATTCCTGCTGTCAGTTAGCCAGGGTCAGAGAGAGCCATTCTTGCTGTCAGTTAGCCAGGGTCAGAGAGAGCCATTCCTGCTGTCAGTTCCTGTTGCCAAACAGCAGGAACAACCAGACAGATTTTTTGGTATGCAGCAGTATTAAATTAAAAGAAAGAAAAAGAGAACAGAAAAAAACCCGATGAGGACTCTCAGTATGGCGGCTCCCCAGGCCCCTTCTCGCATCTAGGGATATGGAGCCGCCATGATTACAGACTTGTTTAGCCCACCTAGGATGAGATGGACAGCCATTGAGGGTGCAGCAGTTTTTGAGTGATGCAGGGCATGTTCACTGTAATAACTGGTCGAGACGAATAATATCTGGCTTAGTCTTAAGAAAAAAATTGCTGGCCAGTTATTATAGCTACTTATTGCCCATTACAACAGCACAAGTAGGTATCACCAACAAGATAAAAAATGGAGAAGAACAAACTGATTTAACAAGTAAACACAATTAACAGTTAACCGGTATCAACTCTGCTTGATCCATATTACCTGCACCTCATATGCCTGCATCAGCACAATTACTGGGATGCGTCAAAATAATCTTCGTCTCTCGGTGTCTCATCTATATTTATGTAGTCTCAACCCTTAGCCTCAGTTACAGAATTGACCCCAGACGCATCAAGGTTGCCTCCATGGGGCAGAACGAATCAATGAAGATGCTCCACACCCTCTTGAATAACTTTCCTCTGTCTCTCAACTCATACATGGCCTGTTCCAGAGAAAGTGTTTTGGTGACCAGTTCTAACTACACACCCACTATAGGGGGCTGGCATGGTACCTATGTATTTTATGTACATTTCTTTGCCAGGACCAGCAGCACCCTAATGGCCCTGGTATGGAGAGCCCACGCACTGCCCTCGAGGCATCCACACCATGAAGGATAGACAGGGGGATGTCTGCTATCTGCCTTATCAGCCTCTGCTCTGTCTGCTCCCTAAGCCCTGTCCAGAACTGCCGAGTAACTGTACAGCTCTAGAAGCAATGCAAGTAGATGCCTCGCCCTTCTCCACATCTCCCACATACAGGGGAGATCCCTGGGGTAAATCTACTCAGTACAGCTGGTGGGAGGTAGCATCAGTGCATAATTGGGCATTTATATTTATTACAACATAAGAGCTCCATATGAAACTCACAAATCAAGGCCCAGTTATCTATTGCAATATCCACGCCCAAATCCCATTCCCAAAGTTGACCCGACTGATCCAGGAAAGCCTCCTGTAAGCATGAATAAATGCTCACCATGGAGCCTTTCAGGTCCACCCTGGCCCTCAAAATCTCCCTCTCCGGCCCACTAATCTTAGCATACCCAGGGTCCCATCTATTCAAACTATGGAGGTGGGCCGAAACCTGCAGGTATCTAAATCTCTTCAGCCCCCTAAGTCCCATCCAGCCTGTAACTCCACCTGAGTCCAAAGCCCTGCTAGCCCGAGCAGATCCCCAAAGCAGACCATGCCCCTAGTTTTCCACTCTGAGAAGCCCCGATCTTCTAGTCCTGGGAGAAAATCTGCATTACCACAGTTAGGTGCAAGGAGGCTTTCTTCCTGCTCTCTTCCCACAATTTTAATTGCCGATCCCCACACTTACAAAGCCCATATTATTAGTGGGTTCACCTTTCGACCAGGCCACCTTTATCTAAGTAACAGAGAGCTGTAGCATGTCTGATGCCCATCTCAAGCATAGTCCAACTCGCGCCTCTTCCCCCTAACATCCATTCATACAGCAGCCTAAGTTGGGCTGCCATATGATACTGTTTTAGATCTGTAAGGTGAAGCCCACCCTTAGCAGTGGGGCCCTTCAGTCATGCCAGTGCTGCTCGGGGTCTTTTACACTGCCACAGAAATTCGGCACATCTGGCCTCAAAGAATAGAATATATTTTGTAATCAGGCACATGGGCAGCATTTGCAATGGGAGTAACATACGAGGGAGAATGTTCTTTTTAAGCAGGTTAATACATCCCATCCAAGATATTGGTAACGCTTTCCACCAGGCCAGATCTCCCACTGTCACCTTCAACTGGGAAGCATAGTTCAGCCTGTAGAGGCTAGAAAGTACTGGGCCCACTTTAATAACAAGATAAGTAATCAAGGTCACCACCCGTTTGAATGGGAGTGCGGCTGACGTCCGTACCTGCTCCCCATCCCCATCTGCATCAGTTCAGATCTATCGTAATTAATTTTATATTCCGAAAACCTAGAAAACTGATCAATAAGTTGGATAATCTCTGGCAGAGACTTCTTCAGCTTTGTAATGAAGGGCAGAAGGTCATCTGTGTAGAGTGAAATCTTATGGGCATGCCTCCAATTTCTAGCCACTCCAACTATACCCAGGTGTTGCCTAATATGCTCCGCTAAAGGCTCTATCACCAGGGCAAAGAGTAGTGGGGAAAGGAGGCACCCCTGTTGAGTGTCCCATGAGAAAGCAAACTCCTCGGAGAGACCCCCCCCAATTCACCAGAACCCAAGCTTTAGGTGCTGCATAGATCAGCCGCACATATTTTAGAAAGCCCTACCCCATACTGAACTTCTGCAGTACCGAGGTCAAATAGGGCCTATCCACCCTATCAAAGGCCTTCTCAGCATCCAGGGAGAGCATGAATGGTGCCCCCAGATACCAAGAGCCCCACTAAACCATACTGTTGTAGGAGTACCTGCCCTGGACAAAGCCACTCTCATCTGGGTTAATTAAATCCAGGAGCAGGACGTTTGTTCGATTGGCCGGTACTTTGGCTATAATTTTGGTATCACAGTTAAGCAATGAGATAGGCCTATTGACTGTGTAAGCTGTGGAGTCCTTCCCCAGTTTCAGGATAACTGTGATTTTAGCCTGGTAACATGACTTGGGCCAGGGAGTTCTTTCCCAGTACCTCATCAAACATCCCCCTCAAGTGCTCCAGTAATGGTGTCCCCACCACCTGGTAGTACTCTACACTCAGCTCATCAGGCCCCACAGCTTTCCCCTCTCCTCAGTGTTCCCAGGGCAGTAGCAAGTTCTGTCACCTGCACTGGGGCTTAAAATCACTCCATCTGCTCCTCCATGAGGTCTGAGAGGGTAATGTTCCTCAGAAAGGCATTCTCTTCATTCACCATTATTAGGTGTACATTCGCCAGTGTATAACGCTTTTTAGAATTGCACAAACTGTGCCCAAATATCTGAACTTTTGTTATATGTCTTTCCCACTTAATCCTTAAGGGCTGCAATGAGGGTTGTGGTCTTTTTATCTCTGGCTAGATGCGCCAATGGGGGCTAGGCTTGTTACCCTATTCATAGATGTGCTGTCTGGCATAATATAGGCTGTACTAGCCCCCTTCATATTGGCTAAGTTCAACAGCTCCTGGGCAGTTTGTACTGGCTACAAGGGTTGCATCCAAGTGGTCAACATAGGCTTTCTTCTCCAGTCCCTTCACAGCCTCTTCTAGCTTTTGTTTCTTCTCCCATTTTTGTTTGGCTCTTTTCACCACATAAGAAATTATCATTCCACTCATGTATGCCTTCCCCAGTTCCCAGAGATTCCACTTTGATGGTGCAGTATTCTTTTTGGTTCTAATGCAGAGACCCCAATACTCTTGTGGATACTCAACAAACTCCTTCTGGGAAGTCATATAGGATGGGAACCTCCAGGTGCACTGGCAACCATCTGCATCCCTAGGGCTCAGGGTCAAAAGTACATCGGTATGGTCAGACACAAAAATGGCCGTTATTTCAGCCTGTATAACCCCATGATACAGTGACCTAGTTGCAAATATGTAATCGAACCACGAACGGGATTTGTGGGGATTGGAGAAGTTTAGTATATTCAAGTGATCCCGGGTTTGCCTTCCACCATACATCAATGAAATCCAGCTTTACCAAGTCCCCATCTCTTAACCCCTGGCTCCTGTCTCTCTTCCCCCAGAGACCTGTCCAGGACAGTATTTAGGGCGCAGTTAAAAGTCCCCCACTAACACCAAGTTTGAAAACTGTTCTCTTTGTAAGAGGGCTAACATGTCATAAAAAAGACAGGGTAATGCTGCACTGGTGCATATATATATATATATATATATATATTCCTAAATGTGACTGGTTCCCCATATAACTGCCCCTGCACAAAAATGTATCATCCAAGTCTTGGATTCCTCACCTTTCTCTGCTCCCCAAAGTTAAGGCCCCTGTGATAAAGGGTGTCCACACCCCTCCTGTGCCCATTATAAGATGCAACACAGCACTGACCAATCCACTCACAAACTAGTTTAGCATTCTCCAAATCTGCGTTATGCATCAATTTGTCTGTTCTTAGCAGGAGGAAAACTGTGTAGAGGCTTAAATGACAGCATACTGTTTCCCACAGAATACTGCTGCTTGGAGAGCTCAGAGTTGTGACACCAGTGACAAAAAATCTATTTGCTGGTACACTTTCATATTTGGTTTTTAATAGAAAAATATTTTGTTGAACAGGGTCCAAGCAACCTATCACACAGTCCTGCAGGTCCAGCTACCTAAATCTCCCAATTTTCTCCTAGCCACCCCTTCATTGGTCTCGTAACTCACCAGGATTCAGATCACATGGCTTGGTGCTGTTGCCATAGAAGCTAAAAGCCTACCATTACATAGATTAAGGTCTCAAGATATCCCATCTCTCCTTCTCTGAAAACAGGCAGTGGTAAACATTATGAAAGGCTTAGCCATATCATTATTGCCAAATACCAAGAGTACATTCATATTTGGAACCTCTCCCTAACATACATCTCCAGTGCTGCTGCGTGACCTAGCGGATCCTAACCACTGGACACCCACTGACTACCCACATGTCCCTGTGATGATTACTTTCTATGCCACTTCACGCTTCTTTCAGGTACTACTAAGGCTGTCAAGCTTCTTTTCACCTCCATTATGTGAAATGGATTTTATCAGTCAGTTGTTTGCTAAATGTGTGTTCTCTACTGATTTTAGTAGTTTTTTACCTGCATTGTAAGGCCAGGCTCAAGTCTGTCTCTATGCTAATACTCATCGAAGTTGACCCGACATCAACGTACTTCATACCCTTGCTTGCTACTGTGGATCCTTCCCTTGAACAACTACTGTACAGCAATATGTATGTGTATGGTACTTTGTTTTTATGTTCTTGCATTACTCACTTGACTGATCTGTACTGACTTGTAATGTGAACATTTTTCAATAAAGATATGAACTACAAGAATATTTTGTTATAAATACACCTCCACCAGGAAAATCACACAACATATTGACCACGGGATTTACAGGTGAGAGAGCAGGAGGTGGAGGGAGACAACTCACCAGTACACTGAGGTAGTATGGGCAGACTTGATGGGCCCTCGGTCTCCCTCTGCTGTCAGATTTTTTGTTGCTAAAGTATGCAACATTTCATATTTCTATTTCTCATTAAAAGAAAACTGCGCTGAACCTATAAATCTTTTTATCCCAGTAAAAGCTGTTTCTTAAGTAATGGTTTAAATTACGTTATTGTTTCAACTCTACAGCATTTTAGTAACCTCAGTGGGTGTTTTTTACACTCTGGTGTTAAGTGCCACTTTAGAACTGTGTGATGTTGTTTATGTTTGTTTGTTTACTGATAACCAGAAAAAGAGCCCGAGTCAACAGTTCATTTTCAAGAGCACTCCGGGGCAAACACATGCACAAAAAGATACAAATATAGTGCATACATACTGTTAAGAACATACTAAGTAAGTGAGAACTCACAATGAGGTGCAGGTTAGTCTATGAAAACACACACCTACGGCTGTAGTGTGGCACAAGGCCACAGGCTGAGCACCCTTATTGCCCCCAGAAATTCATTTATAGAGACTAACCCACATCTGGGAGTGTGTTATTGTGCTTATAAAATGGGTATGTGTTTAGAAACATGATACAGTTTAAAAAATGTGTAAACAATTGCAAAAAATGTTCAAGTTCACACTGAATAGTCCCTTCACTTTCCCCTTGGTTGTCACTAGGGGTGTTTGTGCTATGCCAAAAAGGCCTCCAGCAAGACCTCGATTTCTTGAGGGGTCTTGCCAGCAATATGCTACCATCTGTGGTAGGGAGTTTCATAAAACTAGAGGCAACTACCGCGCTCTCATACAACTGCCGGTCAGGAAAACACAGTCGGCACAGGGACAGTCTTTGGGTCAAGTGGGGAAGCAAATGTACTTTAATGTGTGAGGGAGGGAGACAGGGCAGTTAAAAAAAAACTTTTAAAAAACCTGAAGCAGGGCGCAACCATGTAGCGAGGACAAACGTGGCAGCCAAATGATTTTCAGGAGCTCTATCAGGCGGTATACATGATTTTTTGGGGGTTGCAAGGCCGGGTGTTTTTTTTTTTTTTAAAGTGTGGTATAGTTTAAATAAAGAGCATGGCTAGAACCCCTTCTTAGCCAATTGGAGATCTCCATTTTTCCTACCCATTTTATAAATTTACAAAATCCCTAACAACCATGGAGTTCTAAAGGAGGACATGAATGCATTGTGCCAACAAGGGAAGAGCTGAGCAATGACATAAACTGCATCACAGCATTCTAAAATGGTCCTTGCCAGCAGCGTGTAAGCTAGAAACACTCACTGTGATAACTAAAAAGCCTGTATAGCTAGAGGAATAATATAATTTGAACCATTTCTCAAAAAAAAACAGCATCTACTACGAAAAATGACTTAACAAATTCAGCACAATTCTCCTTTAGGCAGAAGTGCAAGGAAGGAGTCCTACTAGAGATGGGCAAGCCAGTCACTTTTTAACTAGAGCCCAGCCAGGGGGTTGGATGCTGCCACTCACTGAGTTACAGATTCCAATCTGTTTTCCACCTCTCTCCACCTCCATGTTACGGATCCCAGAATTGGTAGGAAGCTGGGGGTAGGGTTTTCAGCAATTTGAATTAGTGTTTTCTAACTGTAACACCCCCCCCCCCAAATCGAGTGGGATTACCTGGACTTTTTTCTGCACCAGGAAGCACTGTCAGCCATCATCGCCTGCTCATTACAGCCCCAGGAATGCAACTTAGGGGGGGACCGGGAAGAGCACTGCTTGAACAGTCAAGCTGCTGCCTTCACGGCAATCACCGCACAGCTCCTTGTGCATACTCGAGCAGCCATCTGCTTGAACGTGCAAACTGACCTCTCAAACACTGCTGTGTGCATCTGATCTGACTAAATTTTGCCACTGCGACCCACAGCCACAAGCAGATGACTTCTCTCGAGTGCTCTGGCCCCAAGGGACACCAGCAGGGCACCAGGGGCATGGAGACACTGGGGGAGAGAAATGAGGGAAATTACTTCATTTGTTTGGTGCCTCTGCACTTTAAGACAGCACGGCTGCCAGTCACACGCAGCGACACTGCACTTCAATTGGGGGACATAAAACAAAAGCTCCCAATGGGCTGAAAAAAGCCTAAAATAGCACTAAATCACTACTGGATAGCAGGGCACATGTGTGCCCACACAACCAAGGGGGCAGCAAAAGTAAAAGTGTGCAGGAGCCCATAGAAAAGAACTTTAAAGTGGAAGCACTGTTTCTTGCTGGAAAAAAGCCACCATCTCACCGACCCCTGACCCCACTGGCAACCAATCAAAGGTCAGGGATTTTGGCACCTGATACCAGCAGCATGATGGCATGATGGGAGAGTGACTGTGCTGTATGATTTGCACCCTTTCCACCAACCAACAGGGCATCAAGTGAACATTCGGCATTGTAATTCAGTGTGCTGACAGCCCTGTGTACAAATCATAAGCTGCCCTCCCCCCAGAAAATGCTGAAGGCAGTTACAGAAGGGGGAAGCTGGCAGTTAGCTCTTTGAGAGAGAGAGGAGTGCTAGTGTGCTGTTAGCCAGAGCCATCCAAGAAAGCCTGCCTGGGCTTCCACAGCCAACCATCTGGGAGTGACTTCAAAGGTTTCTACAACCTGGGTACACAGAGACTGAACTGTGCGCCTACTTAAAGTGTCAGGATGACATTTTCCTGAGAAACTGTGACCTGCCTTGAGAGGCAAGGATGCAAACCTGTACCACAGCAGCCAGCCTGTGGGCACCTAAGACTGTGCAAGACAGCCTGCATTGAGAAAAGAAAGCTGCATCAGTCCAGCAGACAGTCTGGGAGATGGACAGTTAGTGCAAATGGCAGGTACTAGCTAACACTCCTCACTAGGGTTCTGAAGCCTGGACACTGGTGTGAGGCATGTGGCCACCGCTCCTTACACTGGTCTGTGCTGCGAAGAAGGAAGAGGGAAGAGCCGAGAGGTCTAGAAGACTGTGGATGCAAAGAGCCTGGGCTACATCCAGAGGCACTGAGTCCTAAAGTATCTTCAAGCTGCCCCCCCCCCACCCGAACTGCAAAAACTGAACCATCAACCTGAGAGAAGCTGCATCTACAGAGGAGAAGGAGCCCAGCTGACAGAGAAGTTGTACAACAGAACTATGAGTACTCTCAGGGCGTGCCCTGCAAATGAAGAAGTCTGCATAAAGTTGCTACCAAGTCTACAGATTTGGCCAACAGGCCTGGAGTTACAAATACGTCATTTGGAGGTTCTGCCTTTTAAGCAATTGCATGGTGTGTGTGGTTTTAGGTTTAACTGTTCTGCTTGTTTTAAACTGTACCACCACCAGCCAGCTGGCTGCAATGTCATCAGGCCTGTAACGTTCCTGAGCTGTGTACCCGGTGAAGTACCGGGAGTTCCCTTTAAGGACTAAGGGTTAAAAATGGTACCATTGAGTAGTGCCCCCAGTACAGGTTGGCTGGTAATTCAGAAGATTTTACAGTTTACTTGCTCTGCATTGATTTGTTTGATGGGGGGGGGGCACTGTTACTGTTAAGTGTTTTACTGGATGAACATAGTCAGGCACTTAATTTCAGCCCTGCCATAAGAGGTCATGAGATTCATTTAAAACCGGTTTTGCTTTGCATTCCCACATCCCTTGTGACTATCCCCTAATAAGTATTTTGTTTATATGCTACATTTTGCCTCATGAGCATATTATTAGTGTAAGTCACTAGCTACAGTTTTGTTGAATTTAAGGTTGCAGTGTGATCTTGCATGTGTAGGGGGACACTGTGGGGAGGTGGAGAGGAACTGCATCCCTTGGGGTCGTGCTGCTCTGACACCAGGCCTACTTAAAATTTAGGAAACCACTGTCCAGATCAGACCACCTTGGTGAAAAGAAATTTGTATAAACTGGAGAGGCCCAGCACAGGCAATTCACAGACAAACTGACAGGAGAGACAGGCCCACTCACCAAAGCTATTTAGATGATCATCAGTACTTTTATTAATATAACCTCCAGACACAGTGTGAGTATTTACAACATTTTGGGGTATGCTTACCCCTTCCTCAGGGAGTCTGGTACATATGTATAATATTTTTAAAACATCTGTATGCATATTTATCAATTGCTCTTATTTTATAACAAAATATAATAACCCCTCGCTATAGCGAATTCTCGGCTATAGCGAACAGTCCATTGGGATCCTGACCTCCCAATTGTCAGTCGGCATTTTCTTTGTGGTTTTGGTACTATAAATGCACATCATGTTTTTTACAGTTGTGACAGTTCTCTCCGACAGGTTTCCTGTGCTGCAAGATGAAGCACTCTAGCTATTCTGTCCAAACAAAGCTGTCAATTCTTGACAGGCTGAAGACTGGCAAATGTCTTGCTAAAATTGTCTCAGTGATGGGGTACAACAAGTTAACAATTTGCACATGGTGAAAGCAGGCAGGATCACTCAGAGATTTCATCCAGGAGGTTGACGATTCTGAGGCACTGAAGAGAAAAAAGGTTTGCTGTGCAGATGAGTGTGAAATTGACCAAGCCACACAGCTCTGGTTCTAACAGCAGTGGGGAAATGGCATCCCTGTGTCAAGCAGTATAATGCGAGAGAAAGCCTCACAGTTTGCAATGGAGATTTATAGGGAAAACTTAAAGTTTAAATCCTCCACCAGGTGGCTATGGAGGTTCCAATGGCGGCACGGCATTAGGAGAGTGTGTGTCACAGGTGAACAATGCTCTTGTAACGATGCCGCTGCTGCCAAGTTTATCCCCCAATTTAAAAAAAGTGTTGTTTGATGGATCTTACAGTCTGGAGTAAGTGTACAATGTGGATGAATCTGGGTTATACTGGCATTGTCTTCCCAATGTTACACTTGCCAGTCACTCTGAGACCAATGCCAGCAAGGGGTATAAGGAGAGCAAGGACCGTGTCACCTTTTTGTTTTGTTGGAATGCCACAGTACATATAAACTTAAGTCCCTATGGATCAGCAAGTTTCAAAATCCTCGCTGCTTCCATGACGTTAACATGAATTTTCTGCCTGTGCAGTATAGCAGAAGCAGGAACACCTGGATGACATCTACAATTTTCTGCTACTGGTTTTTCAATTAATTTGTCCCCTCAGTCCATGCTTTCCTCCAAAAAAAGAAGCTTTAGCCAAAAGCCCTCCTTCTTCTGGACCAGTGTCCAGAACATCCATCCAAGACAGAACTGTGCTCTAGAGATGGAAAGATCATAGCTCTGTTTCTACCCCCAAAACACCACATCCTGCACATAGACCTAGGATAGCGGGACAACTGCCACATGTAAAAAGCACTACAGAAAGCATCTCCTTGGTGACCTGGTGGCTTTTGATTCCGGAACACAGATCATGGCATTCATACAAGCTTTGACCTTGAAATCTAGTGCACACTTGGCTGGTGAGATGTAGGACAATGTGAAAGAGAACACTGTGGCACACTGTTGCTCAGGCACACTTGGTCCAGGTTTTGGAACTGACCTCACCCTCGAAGAAATAGACATAGATGACACAGGAGAAATCATGAATATAGCTACTGAACTGCACTTCATAGAAGCCACTGACCCCAAGTCTACAACTGAGGACTGGCTGACTGCTGATAATACAGCACAGACTAACGACCAGCTGACAGATGCAGAAACTGTGTCTGCTGTTCTGCATGAGCACAATGAAGGAACAGACGAGAAGGAGGAAGGAGAGGAAGGTGAAGATGAAGACAAAGACGGTGAGGTACCTCCTCTACCACCTACAAACAGAAAGGCAATCCAGGGGCTCGAGACAGGGCTGGCATGGCTATCCACTCAAGATGCTGACCCCATCAATATCATACAGCTTTGCCAACGCTTGTCTTTTGAGAAAGATGTGGCAGCCAAACAGACCAAGATGACAGATTTTTTCACAAGGGATAAAGATTTGAGCTTGTGGCTATGGGGCACACAACACATTTTCACCTAGCAAACAATAAAAAAGTTTCACAAAACACTTCCCCTTCAGATGATATCTGTAAACAAAGATTCAGTAAGCAAAAAAAAGAAGTGCCACAAAACACTTCCCCTTCCATGTCTCTAAAAAAGAAGTTTAACTAAGCACAAAAAAAATTTCTCCCTTCTCCAGCACATATCAGAATACTGTACTGCATATACCCAGACCCAAATTTACTTGTGAGCTTGTTAGCAGTACGCTCGCTGACACTTGTTAGCTTGCCCTTGTCACTAATTCTACAAAATGAAACCTGTACCTTGTATTATTTTATAATTATTATATCCAGAACCTCTCTTGAAGCTACTCTTGACAACTGAAAGTGTCAGAAACCATCAGCGCGAATTCCCCTACTTCGACTGCACTTAAACCAGCATCCTTCGCTACAACGAACAAGGAGTTATAACAAATGCTTGCTCTGACTCTAAATTTGTTCGTTATTGCAAGGGTTACTGTAATTAAAAATAATTTATACAGAGTATATAAATCATATGGACCGCTCTTACATTATCCCAAAAAGCTCAAGCATCTTCAACTACATCTGCTTCAATGCAAAAAGCCAGGCTATATCTACATACTGTACATAGAGTTTCCTTTTAATTAATACCACTTCCAACTGCTTATTATATCCATATACAGACAGCAAAACTTCATCTGTTGTTTCTGGTCATGTACTCCTATTCTTTGCAGAAAAATATTTTACTAGGGTAAATGTCTGCAAATTATCAAAACACAAAAACATACTGAATATCTTATTCAAAAAGGTCCACCGCATGTTAGATAGTCCACCTTAACTGTGCCATCTTAACTTGTCTTTTGCCAAAAATACCATCCATCATCTGTATAAGGGAAAACCTTCACCAATTTAATGTTACTCTGCAAGCAAATCACAGACACCCAAGTGAACAGCTGCATAGTCCATTTGTAGTCTTACACCTCAGCACTCCTGCCTTCTTACAGTTTATACAGCACCTAGCGAGGGTAAAAGTACAGCATGTGAAACCTGTTACTGTAAAAACCTAAATCCTTTCTAATGTGTGTATGCCACTACTGAACACGTTCACCTTAGTGAAGCATTCACTGCTTGTGGTGATCCACTATAAGTAGTAGATGTGAACCAGAGTCGGGGACAACCTCATGCGTACATGCCAAGATGCATGTCGTCACTGGCGCGATTACATGTCTCCATGAGCAGCACCAAGTGGCGCACCAGAAGAATAAATTTACTCTGGGTGGAGGCACAGTGCCAAGACCTGGATTCGAGCCCCCAATCAGGAAAGTCAGAACCCAGGCCCCACAACCTTGTTTGAGCCCACAAGGCAGTGGCAGTATCCACAACATCCGTGGTGACCCAGTCACATATCTCTTATTTAAAAAACGAACAAGCAAACAAAAAAACCACAAAAACATCTGAAATGGAGAACTTAGGCTGACAGGTATACAGCAGTTACCTACAGTATAGTACTAATCTAACTTTTAAAAGTGATACTCCAGCTGTAGCAATAATAAAGTACATTTTTGTGTAGCATACTTATTCATACCTGCTTGTGAACTGTGTGTGTGTGTTGGGGGTTCAAGATGGACCTACAGTTTCTTCTGGCCTTTAAATACTATGTTACTATCACAATGGGCAGAAGACAGAAAGATGGGATCATCAAGGAAATTACAGCAGAGCAGCTGAGCACCAAGAAAACAGACTCCCTGGCGGTCAAGGAAGCATGAAGAGGAAATTATCCACACTTACATGGAAGACAACATGAAGAGTGCACCCAGAAAAGAGGATGAACATGACGGCCTGATGCACTTTGAGGGCTAGGATTTAGTGGTCCTCAAGTAGGTTGAGTGGGGAGAAGAAAATGACCGGGACATCAGGATAAAGGTATATGGCCTATTCTGGAGGGGCAGGCCTTACAGGAAGGGGGTGGGGTGGCTCTCTACATAAGGGAAGGGGTTGCTGTGGAAGAAAAAAAAAGGCATCATGTGGGTAAACTGAGTTATGAGTTCATCTGAGCCAAACTAGGGGAAAGGGTGGGCAGAAAAGTTATTCTGTGGTGTGCTACAGCCCTCAAACAACTCAGCAAAACATGATACTCAGCCGCAGGAGCTGCAGACAACACCTACGCCTTCTCTCAGCACATAAATGGAAGACAGAAGGTGAAGGACAAGACTGGGCCTTTGAAAAACTGGTGGGTGGGGGACCTGTAAGATAGAGAGAGAGAGAGACAGGATGGCTGAGATGCTTAACAAATACTTTGCTTCAGTGTTCACCAAAGGGCCCCTGGTGGGTGGAGGGGTTTATTGGGAGGACCCATTATTATCAGTATTAGCCACAATGCAGCTATTGGATATCGGGCCTGCCCTGGTAGCTGGCTATCTGGTAAAGATCAAGCCAAGTAATTTCCAAGGGGTGGATGAGATGCACACCAGGATCCTAGTAGAGCTAAAGGAACAACTGGTAAGATCACCTGCAATAATCTTTGAGAAGCATGTCCAGACAGTGTGGTGCCAAAGGACCACAAATTTGGCCAGTGTGGTCACAATCTTCAAGAAGAAGCAAGGTCAGAACTGGGCAACTAAAGGCCAATCAGCGAGACAGTGCTGGGCAAGGTCATGGCAGCCATTCTCAGGGACTGAATAAAGGAGCACAAGGTTAAGGCAAATATACTTGCCCTCTCTCAGCATGGTTTTATGAGGGGCAGATAATTCCAAAGCAACCTGATGACCTTCTTTAAGGGGGTGACCAGGGAGGAGGACAGGGCATGGCTATGGACATAGTCTGTCTTGTCTTCAGCATGTCCTTTGATATTGTGGTACATGACAAGCTTCTCAACAAAGTCAATCAGCGCGGCATACACCAGACGTATACATGATGGAGTGCTAACTGACTTAGGAGCAGGAAGCAGGGGACGTTGGAGGACAGACACATTGCCAAGTATAGAGGAATACCCAACTGCACCTCTCATGATTGGTGTTGGAGCACTGCTCTTCAACATCATCATAAACAATGTGGATGCTGGGGTCTCCAGCCAGCTGCTTGAGTTAGTGAATGACACTAAGCTAGCTAGGGTGGTGGGCTCCTTTAAGGAGGAATAAACTTCAGCGGGACATACTGTAAACAAGCTGGGCAACTGGTCTGGCTCTTGGAACCTCAGATTCTGTGCAGCCAAATGCTGAGTGCAACTCCCGGGGAGGAAACTCGGAGGTAGGACCTACACACTGTGTGGTGCTCCTGCTGCTGTAGACAAGGAGGAAAAGAACCTGCGGATCATAATACACAAGTAGCCTGGGAGATAAAATGGATAATTTAATACGCAGGCTTATCATGAATGACATCAACATCGTCAGTATCACTAAGACATGGTGGCCTGTTTATTCATTTATTTATTAATTTCAGAAGTTTTACCAGGAAAGACACACTGACTTGGTAGCAGCTGGTTTCCATATGTGTCTGGGGAGGGAGGGGACAGGGACAAGGGAACAAACAGTGCTAAATACAGCAATACATTAAAAATATAGCATAGAACTGTTCTGAGGTATAAAGGTATAGCTAGTACAAAAAATAGAATACTTAGTAGAACCACAACAAGTGAAAGATACAGTATCAGTGATGTCGATACAGCAGTATAATTACAATAGCTAGGTAGGGGATGCAGGCATGAAAAGCAGGAACCTAAGGGGGCAGTGGATCATACACACAAACACATTATGGTAAATAATAATAATAAATAGAAACAATTGCCTAGCAATGACCAATGTGGAAAAGCCATTTAAGATTATGATCTGTTTAGAAAGGACAGACCAATAGAAAGGGAGGAAGGGAAGCAATATATGTAAGGCAGAATCTGTCAGCCACAGTACAGGTATTACTGCAAATGAAACTGATAGCTCCTACATGAAATTTATTTGGATTACAAACAAACATCCAGGCAGTAAGGATCTGGTATTGGGGGTTTGTTATAGACTTCCTGACTCCAAAACAGACTGTGATGAGTCATTAAGGAAGCAGCTAAACTGCGCTTCCAAACTTGGAAACGTCTTGAGTATGGGAGACTTATCTCCCTAGCACAGTCTGGGACAGTAACCACACATCTACATTATCAGGAAAACTTCTGCTTAACATCATTAATGATAAATGTCTTTACTAACACATGGCGGGGGCACAGAAAAATGCAATTCTTGACCTTGTCGTCAGCAACTTGGCCGAACACCAAATTAATTATCCTAGTATGTCAGCACTAAATACATGTGATCATGACACAATCCAGTTTGAGGATTTAAAGAAAAACTAATCCACTGCCAAAAGGCACTGCTATATCTCACATTATCAAAAGGCCAAGGTTTCAGGAGCTGCATCAGGAACTGGGCACTTGAAACTGGGAAAACTGTATGGTACTTTACTGCATGGCAATTTTATCCTTTAAGCTTCTTCAAATTGTATATTTTGTTATACTAATTTCCACATTATTGCATTACTTTTATACATTGTACTTTATATCTGTTCTCTTCCCTTCCCCTCCACCTAGGAAACATCCGGAAATGAGCAAATATCAGTTCAGTATTACTTTCACAGTAAAATCTTTGAAATAAATACACACATACATAAAAAATTACTTCATGAGAGAAGACATCTCTGAAAAATAAACTGAATTAAAAAAAACTTTCATTGTCTGGAAGAATGCCAATATACCAAAGTATTGTATAATTATGCAATTATGGTAAAATGTCAATCACATATTGGGTTCCAGCAGTATGGAACAAGTTCATTCACTCACTGACAGTCAGGTCCAAAATGACTAGAGAAATGCATATTTCACACCACTATATGTATATGTGTGTGTGTGTTGGGGGGGGGGGCAGAAGTAAGCTGGGAAATTATAGTCCTATAAATATGATCTGTGTCATATGCAAAATACTTGAGGATTGTGTGAGGGACAAACTATTGAAATACCTAACAGATAAAAACTTGGTGGACATCACTCAACAAGGCTTTAAAGAAGAAAGACAGTGCTTCCCTAATCTGATGATCTTCTACGAACAAATGAGTAAAGCATTTGACAATAATTGATGTTATCTACTCAGATCTCAATAACGCATGTGGCATGGTGCCAAATGCAGGGTTGGCCAAAAAATTGTGCATGTTGAGCATCCCTGAATACTTATGTACCTAGAGCAAGAACTGGCTCACAGAGGGGTAGTGGCAGAGTGAACAGCGCATTATCAGAACCTAGTAATGTTAACTATTGGGGTTCCAGAGGGGTGCATACATCCTTAATGGGGTGCCAGAGGGATGCATACAGCCCTGATGTTGAATTTATTCATTATGGATTTGGGGTGCCACAGGGATCAGTGCTCGGCTCCTTGTTGGTCAGTTTATTCATTATGGATTTAGGTAAGGACTGCTAATGATGGTTAGTAAAACTCGCTCATGATACTTAAATAGGGTGTTTTATGGAAACTGAAGAAGAATAAACTTCATTCCAGAAGAAAGATGTTGTCTCTCTGTCTAATTGAGCAGTTAAGGTTAACATGAAATTGAATCCTGCAAAAGTGTAGTTATGCACTTGGGCAAAATCACTGAAACATAGAATCTGTTGGCAGAAATGGGTCCTTGGCCATCCCAGTATGCCCAGATGATCCCTGCCTAATCTATCACAGCAGAACCAAAATGGTCTCCAGTGACCTTCCCTCTTCCCTGCCCATTTTCTAATAAACCCCTATGTCTATCCCATGCATGCTTGAAGCCCCCACTGTTTTTGCCTTCACCATTTCTGCTGGCAGTCTGTTCCAGGCATCTACCACCCTTTCAGTGAATAAATATTTCCTCACATCTCTCAAACTCCCCCACTCCAGCTTCATCTCATGCCCCCTTGGTCCCAGTGCTCTTTCTCATCTGAAAGAGACTCCTCCTTGCACCATGTTTACCCCTGTGATGTATTTGTACATCTCTATCATGTCACCTCTTGCTCTCCTCTCTTCCGGGGTGTACATGTTGAGATCCCCAAGTCTCTCTTCAAAGAGCTTCTCGTGCAACCCCTGCACCATTTCTGATGCCTCCTGTGGGCTGCCTCCACCCTGTCTGTCCTTTCTGAGGTGCCGCCTCCAAAAGCCGACACAGTACTCGAGGTGGGATCTCACCAGCGAGCAATACAGTGGCAACACCACCCTCCTCTTCCTAGTGGAATTACCTCTCCCAGTGCACCCCAGAATCCCAATAGCCCTACCCACTTGCTTTGTCACACTGTTCTACCACTCTGAGATAATCAGATATGATAACCCAAAGGTCCCGTTCCTGTTTACTGTCTGTCAGTCCCCCCCCAATCCTATACTCAGTGCCAGGGTTCCATGCTCTAGGTGTATGATTCTGCACTTTCTGGCACTGAACCCCAACTGCCATTGTGCTTGATCACTCCTCGAGTTTCCAAAAAGAACCCCAGAAGAACAAACAGCCTTAATGGGACACAAATTAAACCAGCTGATAACAGAAAAGATCTTGGAGTAAGCACTGGCGGCACATTTGATTTCGAAGATCAATGTAAGCAAATATTTGAGAAGTGGGATAGAATTATGGGATGTACTGGGAAGAACCTCGGTTGCAGATCAAGGGAGGTTATTTTTCCCCTGTATTGGGCCTTGGTGCATCCTTATTTGGAGTGAGCTATACATCTATGGGCACCATACCATAAACGTGACATTGCTACATTAGAGAGAGTGCAACAAACAGCTACAAGATTAACTGGCCTTGTAAAAGAGAAAACATATGACGAACGTATAGCAGTTGTGCCTTTATACCTGGAAAACAGCTGTGTTAGGGGGAACATGATCTTAATTTATAAGACTCTGAGCAATGATTTGTTATTTGAGTCTCTGCATCTGAAAACAGAACTGCTAACAAGGAAACTAGAAGCCATAGTTTGCAATTAAGGGCAGATTTATTTACCACAAAAGGCATTTTTTCACTTAGAGAGTGGTGGATATATGGAACATATTACCAGACTCCATAATCATGAGTAACACCATTGTATCATTCAAAAATAATTTAGACAAGTTTCTATTAACGAATAGGGTACATGGCTGTAACCACTGAGAGGTGAGTGATCGGCTAGAGAGACTTCTGTCTTCTCCAGTCTTAAATATTTATGTCCTTATGTCTTACAGGGCTGGATTAGGACAAGCAATGTGTGGACACTGTCACGAAGGCCAGCAGAATGCTACAGTGTATCAAAAGGTGGTGGTGGGGGGGGAGTGATCAGTAAATCAGGGGAAGTAATCCTGCCACTTTACTATGCCCTGATCATGCCCCGGCACGAGCACTACATGCAGTTTAATCTTCTCAATACAACTGGAACATTGAGACAATTGAGATGGGGCAACACAGGGCCACCAAAATGATCAGCAGTGTGGGCAGAAGGCTGCGAGAACAGGCTGGAGTGTGATAGGGCTGAATAATGCCCTGGCTCATTTGTTATGCAGAAAAAGTTTAAATGCAAGGATCTGTTCTATCCTCTCCTTTTCTGTCTCTTGTCTGTCTGGTTGCGCAACCAAATTTTCTCGTAAGACCTAGGGCTTGATCACCCCGACGGTCTTGCAAGTCTCTGCCTCTCGCGATCTCTCTACCCTCACTTGCTGTTCTGTCTATTCTCCCCCCCCCCCCGGATATCTGCTGGTATAAAAATATATGTGAATCATTTTGTGGAAATGTAACTGATACTGGGATTCCTTTGTTTAATACTGTATATAGTTATAATGTTGAAATGATTGCAAAAAGCTATTTGGAACTCAAGAGATTAACCTGAAATGCAGTTTTTAAGCTTTTTGCAGAGATATAAACAAGAGGTCAGTTCTGGGTCACAATGTTCTTTTTGCTACACCTGCTGAAATGGACAAGAACACTGTGTGAGAAGTATGATGTTTTCTTAAACTCCTGCAAAGGCTTATAAAAAAGAGCTTCAATGTTTTGTAAAATACAGAGACAGACTGAGGTTTTTGAAATTGAGAAGAAAAAGGACTCAGCTTTCTATGTTTGTACTGCCATTGTAAATAGTTATTCTGAACAATTTTTTTTTTATTTTACTGTTATTAATAATAAAACACTTGTGAATTTTGCAACTGTTCCTGGTTTTCCTATGCTTCCTAACCTGTGCCTCAACGACATGGAGGTTCTTAACATGTTCACCCTGGAGAAAAAATGGTAGAGAGGAAACACTGATCTGTCCTTTACATACTCAGTGGTATCAATAAGGTTGGGTTGGGATATGTCTGATTTGGTGTCCTGCAGCAGAAGAGGGGGGACACGAAACTCAGGGGTGGTAAATTCAAGGGTAACATTAAAGGCATTTCTTCAGCGGTGAAGCTATGGAACAGCCTACCAGCGAAGACAGTGGACATGAAGGGCCAGATATTCAAACTGTAGTGCTAGCACTAACCTGGTATGCCCCGGAACTACCAGGGTTTGCAGCTTGCACTGTGAGGGGTCATATTCGAAGGCCCAGTTTGCGTACCTTAAACCCATTAGCACCCAGGCACTAAAATAACACCATGCCCATGTAAATGACTCCTGCATATGGGCGCAGCACCATGTCCAAAGGTTTGTGATGGCAGTAAACAACCCCAAAGCGGCACTATTTACCGCCACCAAAAACCACGACTTTACCAGGCACTATGCCTGCGCACACACTCCACTGATGGTAGGGCATTCACCCAACACACCTGTGATGCCACAATCCCTGGTGTCTAGTGGCACCCCCCCCCGAACACCCATCCCATGTATTGTCACAAATCCCTATTGTCTAATGGCACCCCCACCCCTTGAACACTCGTTCCATGTAGTGTCACATATCCCTGGTGTCTACTGGCCCTCCACCACCCGAACACCCATCCAATGTAAATAAGCACATATCCCTGGTGTCTAGTGGCACCCCCAACCCCCAAACACCCATTCTGTGTTAGCAATCACATATCCCTGGTGCACCCCCCCAACCCCTGAACATCCATCCCACATAATCAGGCACATATCCCTGGGTGTCTAGTGACACCCCCTCCCCCGAACACTAGTCCTGTGTAAGCAATCACATATCCCTGGTGTCTAGCAGCACTCCCCACTCATGAACACCTGTCTCACGTAAGCGATCACATATCCCTGGTATCTAGTGACACCCCACTCCCCGAACAACCATCCCGTGTAAGCAATCACATATCCTTTGTGTTTAGTGGCACGCCTCACCCTACGAAAACCCATCCTGGGTTAGGGTTACCTATTCCTGATGTCTAGTGGTGACCACCCTGAACACCCATCCTGTGTTAGGTTTACTTAGCTCTGGTGTTTGGTGTGACCCCCCCCCCGAACACCTGTCCCATGTAACAGATCACATATCCCTTTACGAACATACGAACATACGAAATTTGCCAGCAGATAAAGGCCTAGAGGTCTATCAAGTCTGCTCGAATGTGCAGCTAGCACCCCTTATTCTGCAGCTGCCCCTTCCTTCCACCCTTCCCCTTCATTAACCCTCCCCCTTGTCCTGTCCCATCCTCGTTTGAAGCAGTCCACTGTTCTACTGCATACCACTTCAGCAGGTAACGCATTCCACCCAGCCACCACCCTCTCTGTAAAAAAGTGTCTCCTCATCTCCCTCCTGAACCTGAACCCTTGTGTCTAGTGGCACCCCTCACCCCCAAACACCCATCCCAGGTTAGGCTTACCTACCCCTGGTGTCTAGTGGCACACCCCACCCCACCTTGAACACTCATCCCATGTAAGAGCTCACATATCCCTCATGTCTAGTGGCACCCCTCTCCCCGAGCACCCATGTACAATAACATGGAATGCCCTGGTGTCCAGTGGTACCCCCCCATCACCCAAATGTCTTAACATGTAATGGCATGCTTTGACAGGCCAGCATCCTCCCACCCACCCTGCCCACTCATGGACCGCCTCCCATCTAACCCCCCTTATCAGAGTGTCTGGAGTTTTCATTCTCAACCACAGGAACCTTTGTTCGGAGAACAGTGTGAATTCCTCTCCGGTTTAGTATTACTGTATTTGGGGGAGAACCAGGCCCAAGTTCTTACAGAAAGACTTTCTATTGCAGAATTAGAGACCTCTCTTCATAAAATGAAAACATATAGATGCCTGAGCCCAGAAGGGAATCCTGGTGAGGTTTATATACCTTTCAAGGACCTCTTCCTCCCCTTATACCACCAGGTGAGTATGATGGTGATTTAAGGTGAGCCCCCTCCCTCATCTTGGAAATATGCAATATCAGTTCTGCCCAAACTGGTAAGAGACAAGAATAGTGTGCCTCGTACGAACCAGTAAGTGGTTTGTCACTTTTATTGCCAATCATCTTGCTACACTGTTGCCCGTCCTCATAGCACCAGATCAGACTGGATTTGTTCGGAATAGGCAAACATCAGAGAGTTTGAAATGTTCACTCTATCTTATTCACTCTATTCAGACTTTGGAAACCCCCGAGTATACTGGCTAGTTTGGATGCAGAGAAAGCCTTTGACCGCATGTCATTGAGCATTCTCCATGAAGTCCTCCTAATGTTTGGTTTCCCTTTGCAATTTTTTGACCTTGCAGGACATCTTAGTGACTCATCTAAAGCCACAGAGGTCATCTTTCTCCAAGTTCTGAACTACAACGGGGCACCTGTCTGGTGTTCCCTCTAACCCCTTTACTATTTGTTCTCCATACTAATACTCCAGGCACATGACATAATGGGGATTTGGGCTGGTCGGAAGGAACATCACATGCCCCTCTACACAGACTACACCCTCCATTATGTAGGGGCCAGATACTTCTTTTCCCAAACTCCTAGATTTACTTGAACACTCTGTTCAATAATTATATAAGGGTAACTACACCAAAACAGACACATAGCTTTTTAATTAGACCCCCCCCAATGTTTCTCCAACACTGCTCTCTCAATTGGTCGATTACCACCTCATCTGGCACTCTCCCCTGGAGCAAGTGACCACATTCAGGCATTCTAGGGGTCACCCTAGACCCAATCCTAACCTTCACTGCCCACACTGACACCCTAGTCAAAACCATCAACACAAGGCTTAGCCTTCTTTTCCACCACAGAAACAGCTTCCTTCCTGAAATAAAAATGCTACTTGTACGGTCTTACGTCACCAGTCTGATAAGACTACGGGATAACTGTCTACCACTCTGCAAATGATTGTGAACTATACAAAGTTAGCGGTGTCCTCAACTGAGCTTGCCGATTTGCCCTCGGCCTAAAATGCAACGTGCATACAAGTGTACTGTACACTAGACTAAAACTGGCTTAATTTTGAATCCCAGCTGCACCTCAATACCCTAATCACTGGACAAAAAGCACTTTATGGCTCTCTGTCCCCAGGCCTTCAAACCACGTTTGGCTTTGTGGATCAGACCTACATCACCTGTGGAGCTGTACAACACACCCTGCTCCTCCTAAGAAGAACATCTCAAGGACAGGCCAGCTTTTCCTACAGATTTGCCAAATTCTGGAACGGTCTGCACTCCCCCCCCCCTTAAAAGCTGACTGCACCCTTTCCCAATTTAAATCCACTCTCTTCTCCTCCCTCTACATATCTGGATCAGCCGATAATACATGAGCTACTGTAAACTGTTATAAATTCTGAACTGTTTGTTTGTTTATTCGCTTAACGAGTAAGCACACTGGAAACAAGTTCCTTTTACAGGTGCGACCCACATATATTGCATACAGACAATACATAATCAAACATACATATACAATGCAGCAAATTGCAGACAAAAATGTCTTTGTTACGTGTAAAATTCATTAAAAAAATTCATAAAAAACAGTTACAATTAAATTGAGATTCAAATACATCCTTAATGCATCGGCAAACTTTTGACAGAACACAACCACCTAATATCTTGAGGAATTTCATTCCAAATAAATGGAGCAATATAAGCAAAGATCTTTGTCCACTTTTAGATTTCATAAAAGGAATCTCGAAACCTACTGTCTGACCTATGTCTAGAATAATGACCATCAATATATGGTCTCAAAAACTTTGAAATACTATGTGGAATTCCAGAGTCCATAACTTTATATATGAACTTGGCCACACAGTATTGGAAATTTAATGAAACCGTAACCAGCCCATTTCTTTCAAAATCACACAATGATGAGATGACTTAGAACAATTTAAAGCAAACTTAGCTATCAAGTGAAGTAAAGTGGATTTCTTTGAAATCACTGTCGAGAAGCAGTGTCAGTAATCATAGATGCACAGTTCACAATAGGAAGTAAGCAGCAATTTGAAATAACCAGCCTAGACTCAGAATAAGAAATGAACGGATTCTGTACAAAGAACCTAATCTACAATGTATTCTTGAGGTAACCTTCAAAAATGAGATTCATAACTTAGATGAGAATCTAGTAATACCCCAAGATATTGAAATGTATCAACATAGTAAAACAGTAATCCATCAAGAGATTTAACTTCCAAAGTACCAACCTCAGATCTCAGTCTAGGTGGGTACCGAAAACCATCACCTTTGTCTTAGATTTGTTTAAGAGTAATTTACAGGCCATAAGTGAAGACTGAAAATTGCACATTTCCTCTGTTAAAGAAACACCTAGATCTCCAACTGACAAACCCTGCGTATAAATTACTGCATCGTCAACGTAAAGTGTTAGAGAAGCATTATTAATCACACTTACTAGTTGATCAAAAACAAAGAAAACAAAGTGGCCCAAAATAGAACCTTGTGGAACCCACACTTAACCATTACAGAGTCTGATACAGCACCCTATATTTAACCCTTTGAAACCTATTTGTTAAATAATCCTCGTCAGTCCAAGAAAGACTCACCAACTCCCAATGACTCAAATCTAGAAATCAACAATTGGTGATCAACTGAGTCGACGTTTTGAGTCAAGTCCACGTAACACGGCACCCGCCAGACACCCTTTATCCATGCCATTAAGTGCCGCTCGTGAACTCGACCAAGGCAGTCTCAGTACTCCTTCCTTTCTAAAACCATGTTGGTTCTGAGACAATAATCCAAAGCGATCCACGTACCCAATCAACTGATTATAAACTATTCTTTCCTGAACTTTAGCTAAAGCAGACAAGATAGAAATAGGTCTGTAGTTACAAAACTCATGTTGTGAACCAGATTTAAATATAGAAGTGACCAAAGTATGTTTCCATATATTAGGTATAGTACCTGTAACAAAAGACAAGTTGAAAATAATACTAACTGGAAGTGCTATAACTGAGGCAGCATCCGCCAATAAACTAGGACATAAGCCATCAGAACCAGCTGAGCTGTCCCTCTTAATACAACGCAACAACTTCTCTACCTCCTTCGGAGTAGTAGTCCTTAAGTACAGTTTAGGATTAACTGTAAAATCTTCAGTCAATCCCAAGTAGTTCACCTTGGACTGGTCACTAAAGGAATCAAGCAATGCAGTAAATTTCAAATTAAACTCATTAGCTATCTTCAGTGGACAAGACAACAAGTCACCGTTCAACCTCATTGAACCTGGTTGACAAACATTAGGCCTTATGAAATTGTTAATTGTTTTCAAAAAGTAGTAGCGTTAGATAACCCTTCACATTGTTTATGACTTAATATAGTCTGTTTTAGCCTTCCTTATCTTAGCCTTACATTGGTTCCTTAAAGTCCTATACGCATGATAACCAGAAGCAGAATGGTTCATTTTATCGCTTCCAGGCCTTGTCTCGTTGTCTCATAAGTTTAATCAAAGGAGGTGTTAACCACCCATAAGTTTTCCCTCGGACCCTTCTTTTAACAAGGGAGCTAACTGGTCCAAAACATGTGTAAACTCAGTAATGAAAAATGCAATGCAGAATCCACATCAGGGATAGAATATAAAAAGACCAATCTATTTTACCCAACTCTGTACAAAAGAATATACATCAAATTTAGAAAAGATCTCGAAATCCTTATAATTGGCTTAGACTTCTTCAGTCCCCGTGTTTCCAAATACAGAAGACTGGATGATGATCACTTAACAAATCAGAGGTCAAACCACATTTTATCATATTAATAGGTCTATTTGTTAATATCCAGTCCAGCAATGTGTGATTTCCTGATCTATTATTGTGTCGAGTGGGCAAAGTAACAATTGTTGTAAACCAGACTGAGACAAGACCGTATTTAACTTTGTTATATCTGAACCCGTCCAATTGATATTATTTCTTAATTGTTTTAAAAGACACCCACAACTTGAGCATGGCAGCACTTAAATGTATTACGTAACAAGGCAGTGAATCATAAATTCATAATGTATAGTTTGTCTTTGTCTGAACTGCTGTAAGCATTGCCTTGCCTAAGTGTTTCACTGATTTGTACTGTATTCACCTGTTATTTTCTGTTGATACGGACTCTAAACCCTTTGTAAACAGGCCATGTCTAAAGGGTTTTATGTGGAATGAATGAGTCACAAACAGTGAGAAAATATTTGGAAGTTCACATCCCTGCTGACCATCAACAACTCCTTGAGGTCGACAATATCTTTCCAACTGCACAACTGATACCGAATTTTGACAGATGGCACCACCTGCCTCTGTCCTTGGGACATGTGACGGAGGCTGTTATGATGATGGTCTTACCCAGTTTCTTAGTTTTCTTCCAATCCCCCCATAAACATTTTTAAAAAAGACTGGAATGGCTGGAGAGGACAGATCTCATACGAACATATGAATTCACCAGCAGAAACAGGCCTTATGGTCTATCAAGTCTGCTCAGGTGTGCAGCTAGCCCTCTAGTTCGCAGCTGCCCCAGCCCCCCTCCCGCTCACTTACCCCCAGTCCTTTCTAAGTACTCCTTTACTCAGGCCCTATCGTGCCCTTTCTCATGCCCTTTTGAAGGAGCTTACCATCCTACATGATACCACCTCCTCCGGTAGAGTGTTAAATTTCACCACCACTCTTTCTGTAATAAAATGCCTCCTTATCTCTTTCCAAAATCTGCCCCCCCCCATCTCAGCCTGTGCTCTCTTGTGTCTCGTCCTTTCCTCATCCTAAATAACTAACCTGTGCCTGATTTGTTGACCCCCTTCGGGTATTTAAACATTTCAATCATATCCCCTGGATCCCTTCTCTCCTCCAGGGTGTATAAACTCAGTTCCCTCAGCCTGTCCTCATAGGTTTTGCCTTCCGTCCCCTGTATCATTTTTGTTGCCCTTCACTGCACCCCTTCTAGCAGCCTGATATCTCTCTTCAGATATGGACACCAGTATTGCATGCAATACTCCGAGTACGGCCTGAGGATCTGTAGAGGGGGCAGGATCACATCCTTATGTCTGGATGAGAATCCTCTTGCAATACACCTGAGCATCCTGTTAGCCATGGCTGTAGCCTTCCTGCACTGGGCAGATTTGTTCATACTCCCCATTACCAACACCCCTAAGTCTTTGTCTTCCTCAGTGACCCCCGCCCCAAAACCAGTATTCCCTCCTTGGATTCTTCGCCCCGAAGTGCATAACTTTCCACTTCTTCGCACTGAAGCCCAGCTGCCACTTCTTCGCACTGAAGCCCAGCTGCCACTTCGCTGACCACTCCTCCAGCCTGGTACAGTCCCCCTGTAGCCCTTTCCAACCCTCTATATCATCCACCACCGCCCCCATCTTGGTATCATCAGTGAACAGACTGAGCCTGTTCCCAACTCCATGTGAGATATCTGATATGAACAGGCCAAATAACACTGGACCCAGCACAGAGCCCTGCAGCAAACCACTTGTCACAGGCCTAGGGGTTGAGAGTCCCTCCCCACCACCACCCACTGCTGCCTCCCCTTCAGCCAGTTCATGATCCAGTTAACCATCTTCATTCCAACCCCCACTGATTCCAGTTCCCCCCCCAGCCTCCCGTGTGGCACAGAATCAAAGGCCTTGCTGAAGTCTAAATACAGGACATCCACTGCATGGCCCCTACCCAGCTCTCTTGTTACCCAGTCATAGCACTCTATTAGGTTGGTCTGGCAAGATCTCCCCGAGACAAACTGATGCTGCCGCCCACCCTGGAGGCCCTTAACCTCTAGAAATGTCACCAGTCTCTCCTTCAGGATTGCTTCCATAAGTTTACCCACTATGGAAGTGAGACTGACAGGTTTGTAAATACCTGACTTGTCCCTTGGGCCACTGCTGTGGATAGGTAGGCACCACATGAGCCATCCTCCAGTCCTGTGGCACTCATCCTGTGTCCAGGGAGGTGCTGAACAAGTCTGCCAGCTGCCCAGCCAACAGCTCCACCATCTCCCTCAGCACCTTGGGGTGAATGCCATCAGGACCTGGCACCTTGTCCACCCTTAGTGCCCTCAAACCCTCTAGTACTGTACAATCACCCCATCTGCTCGCTCTTCCCCTGCCCGTCCCTACCCTTTCAGTCCATGAAGGTAGTGGCCCATCCTCCTCTCACATGAACACAGAGCAAAAGTAATCATTCAGTGCTTCTGCCTGTTCTTCTTTCTCTTCCACCCAACCCTCGCCCCTCCTGATCCGCACACTTTGGTCCCTGCAGCGCCTTTTTTCCCCTCACAAATCTAAAAAAGTCCTTCTCCCTCCCTTGATTCCCTGAGCTAACCTTAGCTCTCAGGAGGCCTTGGACTCTCTTACTAGTTTGGTTACCTCCTTGCATATATCTCCCTAGCCTCCCCCCTCCTGGTCCTCTTGAGTCTCTGAAATGCCACTTTCTTTGCCCTTACCCCCCCAACACTTTCCTGTTCAGGCAACTTGACTTCTTTGATCTGCTCTTCCTACTCAAAGACCTCGTGCTTGTCTCAGTAGCCTCCCTCAGACCAAGTTTGATGATTTCCCACTTCTGTTACACATCCATCACCAGCCTTATCCCCTGTAGGCTGCATCTTCTCAAAGTCCACCCGTCTGAAATCCACCACCCTTACTGCAGATCCTACAGCCTCCTTGCTCAAGCTAAGCGTGAACTACACCGAGTGGTGGTCACTCCTAGTCAGTGGGTCCACCACCCTTAGTTCCCGCACCACCTCCCCGTTCGATAGTACCAGGTCCAGTGTATTCTCTAGCTGGGTTGGCTCGCTGACCAACTGCAACAAAAGACTATCCTGGAACGCAGCCAGGAGTACCTGCTCCCTGGCACTAGAGGTGTCTGGGGTACTTCAATCCACCCCAGACAGACTGAAGTCCCCCATGCTCACTACACTTCCTACAACCCTACCAAATCTGTTCGGTTAACTCCCTATCCAGTTCCTCGGACTGGGCTGGTGGTCTATACACTACCCCCAGCCTCCGTTTTCTACCTCTAGAATCCAGGAACTGCATCCATAGCGCCTCTGTCCTCCCTTCCTCTTCCTCTTCCTCGTCCCTTGTGCATCTAATCCCATCCTTTACATAAACTGCCACCCCTCTATCCTTCCTATAGATTCTGTACCCTGGGATCGCTAGATCCCAATCATGAAGTTGGGTGGCCCAAGTCTCTGTGATGGCCACCACGTCCAACACCCCTTCAGCTAAGAGAGCCTGGAGCTCAGCTGTTTTGTTAGCCAGGCTCCTCGCATTCAGTGAGACCACTCTCCACCCAGCTGCCTCCTTCTCTTCACCCCTTACTCCTTTAACCTGACCCATCCCCCGTGGCCCACCCCCATAGCAAACTCTGCTGTCATGTGGGTCAGCATGTTCAGCTCCCCTTCCTGGTGACCCTGCCGCCCCCCTTCCCAGTTTAAAAGCCTCCTTGATGCCATTTAATCCTCCATCCTACGCTTCAAGACCCCCCAGCCCATCCTGCTTAAATGCAATCTGTCTTTTGAATATAGATCACTGTTGTCCCATGTGTTCCCCCAATTTCCCAGTAGCCTATACCCATGAGAGTGACACCACACACCCAGCCAAAAGCTGAACTCCACTATCCTGTCCTTTCTCACTCTGCTTGTCCTGGGGACTGGCAGCAATTCCGAGAAGGCCACTGAGCTCCCAATCTCTGTACATATCTTCCCCAGTTCTTCAGATCTTCCCTTGACCACCTCCACCGTGCATTCCCCAGGTCATTAGTGCCTACATGCACCACCACATGAGGTTTTACTCTTCTCCCCCTAACACACCTACATAGAGCCTGCCCCGTCCTGCCCGTTATCAAGCCTGGTACAGATTCCACCCATATCCGACTATGCCTTTCACCCCTCCCTCCCCATCTGACCCCCTTCAGGACAGAGTTCCCTATCACTACAACTTCTCTCCCACCCTCCACCCTAGTCAGCAACTCCAACCTGTTATCCCCATCCCTTCCATGGTCATCGACCCTTTCCTGTCCACCAACTCTTAGACCCAGCCCCCTGCTTGCTCCTCCTCCATTTCATGCCTGCTTGCTTTCCTCTCTATGCTTGCTCCCCCTCACCTCGTTATGTATGCTACCATCCATCCCCCAGGGCTGCATCCCTTCCCTACTGCCCCTGCCCTATCCCCCTTTCCCTGGTTCCACCCCCTACCTGTTTCACCCTTCCACTCCAACATCCTGTGTCCTTCCCCTTCATTCCCCGTCCTCAGGTTCACCTGCCTCACTCTGGAGAGCCTCACCATCCGATGCCAGTACCACATACCTATTACGGACCCCCCCCAAACAGTCATTGTCTCTGCTGTAGCCCTGATATCGCCCCATTTTGCTGTTTGGGTTCCTTTCCCTTTCCATATTCCTGCTGACTCGGCCTCCCTGTACACCTGAGGGGGTGCCCTGCCTACCCACACTCTTCCCCGGCCCACCCCTCATCATCCCCAACTCCTCTACAAGACCTATGGACCTCTGCCTCCAACTCCCCCAGCCTGTGGCAGATGGGACATTCCCGTAGCCTCTATAATGTGCCTATCCATACTGCCACCCCACAGCCATTGCAGCCCACTGGAAAGTTCCCCTGGTTTCCATTCCTCCCCCTGAACCAACTCCCCTTCCCCTGGGACTAAGCCCATCCCTCCCTCTTGTAACACCAACTCCTATCTTGCCACCCAAAGCTCCCCCAACAACTACTGTACCTCCCCTGGTATGTCCATCTCCCCCCCTCCGTCCTGCCTGACTGAACCGTGAGACCTTGCCGAACACCGTGTGTCCGCCCACCCCCCAGCCTGCAGTTAGGCTGTGTGGCTGAATCCCCCCCCTCCCAACTTCAGCCTGCGTCTAGGGGCATTAATGTAGTATCCAGATAAATTCTTTAGGTTCAATGACCATCAGATGCACACCAAGCCCCTCTCTCACGTCAGTTTTGCCCCACCGAGCAGAAAAATACCCTTTAGAACAGAATGTAACCCCCTCTAATCAATGACATCAGGTACAAATCAACCCCCTTCTTAGTCGGTTTCGCTCAGCCCAACAGAAAATCACCTATATGTCAAATACCCCACCCACTAAATGCATCTGCGCCAGCACTAACAGTGCATATACTCCTACAGGAGCAATTAACCCCACACAGTATTAACCCCCTCCCAGAATAGATGCAAACAGCCCCTCAAAAATGTACCCTGTAGGACAAATAATTCACCTGATACCCCTATGATGACACAAAGTATATCTCCCCTAGGTCAATCAATAACCCCCAGATCAGCTGTCACAGAGTGTGTTCCACACAGTCAGCACAGTACCTTGTTTTTACTTCCGCTTCGCAGCCCTCCATGTCCAGTTTATGTCCCTTAAAGACAGCTGTACCATCAGGCTGCCAACAGACTGAAGTCAAGAACACCTTGGTGCCACCCCTTCAGGATACTCCTCCCCCTGTTCCTTCCCTTGTTCGTGCACTCACATGGGGCACGGCTCCTGAAGCCCATTTCATAAAGGTGGTGGCTAAACATCCCTTGATGTTTATCTCATTTGAAAATATTTTAAATAAAGAGTTTCAATAAATAAATAAATAAAGGTGGTGGCGTGGGGTGGGGGTTGGTGGGAAAAATTTCCAGCTACTCTGCTTACTGGCTCCCAGCTTCTGCATTGCATTTGGCTGTCGTGGCCCCCATGGATTAAATACACAGCCCTTCAGCCATCTAAACTTGGAGACAGCTTTGGTCTCTTCAAGCTGAAGAATAAGATTGCTGCCAGGCTCTCTGCTTTAACTCACTGGCTCCACCCACTCCCCATGCAACTTTGGTCTTTGATAGAGTTGAACTTGCTTTCGGCTAACCACATTGAAAACTGTCTCTTTAATGAAGACAGATGGCAGGATTGGGCCAGCACTCCAACCTGTACCTGGCTGCTTAGGCCTTACAATGTTGGGCCCTGATAAGTTGCTTGAATTTGCAATGGTACCTGCTGCATGTACTGCCCTTGCCAATTTATTCTAACATTCTCCCAGCTCACCTAGATGTCAGATTTCCAGACTGGCTGTGGCTGGGTTTAATCTTCCTTGTACATTTGTTTCCACAGACTAGCCCCTTTTCTTGTCAAGACTTGTCTGACCAGTACACACTGTCATGTACTGACCAGTACAAATTTTCATGTACTGACCAGTATACACTCATGTATTGACCAGTGTCACAAACTCACTAAGCAGGTCAGCCCTCTACTCCCAAAGTGCCAACCTCCAAACGCGGTCTTGTGAACAGTTAACAGAACAAGGTAACCCTCTTGTCTGTTTTGTGGGTTCACGTCAACCTTTGGTCTCAAATTCTGGAGGGATTCAAACTGTGAACCTCTTGTTAGCGTACCCAATGTGTAGGCTCAGATAATTCTGTCTTCGGGGGGCCAGATATCTTTGCCTATGGGCACCTAACCAGGTGTACAGAAATGAACCCTTAAAAACTGTAATAAAAGACCTCAGATTTAAAACGCTTACCTTTTTCCAGTTTGGTATCACCATTCAAGCTTATTCTGCTTTAACCATATATACACTACATGTAAAGGAAAGAAATCAAAGACAGACCAAGTAAGCTCTAAAAATAGAGTTTTACTAAAATAGATAAAAAAATATGTAACACATAAAATACAGAACTATTATATCACAAGACATACAAATCTCAAACAAAACAGGTTTTAACAGTGCAGTTCCTACTACAGTACTTAGATTTGTCTCTCTCTTTCTCTCTCTAAATACCTGCTTAAAGTGCTCACAGATGTTTCTTTGTCAGAGTCTAGGTAGAAGTGTCTCTGAAGGAAAACAGAATAATGTTTAAAAGCTGTTTTTTCCCACCTATTTGCATGAGGTCACCTAGCTCCTCCCTGTCAGAATATATAAAAAAATATATCCTTATAAAAACAGGATGTCCTTTCCAAGTATTAAATTCTGCAACCTCAGCATAACTCATGTTCTTCAAATGACTCTCTTTGATCTTATGATAAGCTTCACCCTTCCAGGACATGAAAGCATCTTTTATGACTTCGCACTAAAATGTCATACCCAGCTCTTCTTCCTCTAAGCGTTATACAAGTTTATGATCTTCCCTCTTAGCAACTACAGCTATACTTAACTTAGTTAAAGTCTGTAATTAGCTTTGGGCCTTCCAGGTAACACATTGTATAAAACCTGTGTGTGTGTGTGTGTGTGTGTGTGTGTGTGAGATACTTTAATAGTGTCATAGTTTAAACCTAGAGGGACTGAATACTGTTTTCTGTGTCTGTCCTTCTGCACAGCTGACGTGTTTTGGGACTGACTGCTTTCACAGCACAAGTCACCAGGCTGTTTTGGGGCTGGGGAGGTTTACCTGTGTCTGACTTGGATGTTTGGATTTTTCTCTGTTTGATTAGCAGGGTATTCTCTCTGTCAAACTGTCGTGTAGGGCATCTTGCTGACAGGAAGGCACTCATTGCAGTGGTAGGTCAGAGCTTTTAGCTGACTGTTTCGTGAGGGCACAGTTTAGGCCCAAACCCTTCCCACCCTCACCCCACCCACCCCCGGTAATTGTTCCTTTATACCTGGGGTTCTGACATCATTTCCTCAAGAGGGCAAGGTGCATATCACTGTCATATCCTCTCTAGCACACTGCACTGATAATATAAGCATACACATTATATAATACATATATTTCTATATAACAAACCAAACACACACACACAAAAACTAAACAAGGTAGACAGACACGTGGGGAGTAGTGCAACGTAATGGCTGTGGGGCAGCAGTCTTCCGGGAGTCTTACTGGAGGTTGAGATGCTGCCCTGTTTGCAGACAACTATCTGCCCTGAGGGAGGAAGTTGCCCGTCTTCAGGCCGCACTGCACAGTAGTAAGGGAACCTCCTCCATCCAGGGAGCACCACAGCCACCACCACTACCTCAGAGGTTGCGAAGAAAGCACAGCAGTTGGACCACAGTGGGCTCAGGGAGGGTAAGAGTGGTGGAACAGAGGCACACCCAGTCAGTTGTTCCACTCCACAATCCATACACCATTCTGGGGGAGCATAGTTCCCCTATGGATGCACCCGCAGAGGAGACTAAGGAGGTTGCAGACAACTGTCACAAGGAAGGCCCTCAGGAAGGAGGCAGAGGGCACCACAGGGAAAGGGAGCAGCTCCTGGTGGGGGACTCAATTATTAGGGGGATAGAACTGGGGGGAGCAGGGAAAACTGAAGTAAGGTGCCTGCCTGGTGCCAAGGCTTGGAGGGACAGGAAGCGCATCCTTAGGATCACGAGAACAGTTGCACGAGAGTCTGAGCTGGACGTCATTGTCCACCTAGGGACAAATGACTTGGCTCATCAGGAGATTAGAGCAGTGCAGAAGGACTTTGTAGAGTTGGGGAGGGGTCTAAGACAAGTACACACAGTATCCTTCTCAGAGGTGCCGCCTGTCAGTGGCATGAGTGAGGCGAGGGTACTTTGCACCAGGCAGTTTAACGAATCATTGAAAAAATGGTGTGGAGCACAGGGGTTTGGTTTCATTGGGGACTGGGGTTCCACCTGGAGGGGACACCACCCTATACTGGCAGGTGGTCTGCATCTGTCCAGGAAGGGAACAAGTCTTTTGGGCAATCGGTTTAAATGCTTCATTGGCAAGCTTTTAAACTAGTCAAGGGGGGAGGCACTGATAAGCAGCAGGAAAATCCCAGCCTCCCCCTACAAAACAGAGTACTAAATGAGAAAAAGACCAAGGCAGGAAGGTCAGTGGGGGATGCTGCTACAGAAGGTAAAGCCATCAAAAAAAATGGAGAGCAATGAGTACCAATGCCCGTAGTCTGGGTAACAAGCTTCCTGTATTAGTGGCCTTGATGGAGGAGGAAATCTGGATATCATGGCAGTCACATAAATATGGTACACACAGAACCATGACTGGGACGTAAACATACCAGGATACACTATCTACAGGAGGGACAGGGAGGGAGGGTAAAAGAGGAGAAGGAGTAGTTCTCTACATAAGGGAAGGAATCAAAGCAACAGAACAAAAGGGTGAACAGGCAAGAGAAGATGCACTGTGGGTCAATTTGGAGGCAGGCAGTGGCACCACAATCCGCACAGGGGTTGTATACAGACACCCCCTCTCAGGGGGAGGAAATGGACAAGGAAATGATAGAAAGTATACTTAGAATGGCAGATAAAGGGGAGATATTGCTGATGGGTGATCTGAATATGCCAGATGTTAACTGGAGTGCAGTTGTAGCAGCCACGTCTAAGAGTGGGGTTATTCTAGATGCCCTACAGGGGGCATGCCTTAGACAACTAGTATTGGAACCCACTCGAGAAGGAGCAATCTTAGATCTGGTCCTCTCAAATGGAGATGGAGAGAGGATCACAGATGTAAAAGTGGGTAGCCATCTGGGAACTAGCGACCATCGAACAGTATGGTTCACAATAAACACAGCAATTCTGTCAAATGGAGATGAAGAGAGGATCACAGATGTAGAAGTGGGTAGCCATCCGGGAACTAGTGACCATCGAACAGTATGGTTCACAATAAACACAGCAATAAAGTCAAGCCATACAAAGGCAAAAGTACTGGACTTTAGAAGGGCTGACTTTGCCAAAATGGGTGAGTGCCTAAGGAATGCACTAGCAAATGGGCAGGAAGGAGGGGTGGAAGAACAATGGGGAATAATAAAAACTTCCATCACAGAGGTAACAAGCCTTTGTGTGAAGCAAATAAACAAAACAAAACGATGTAACAAACCACTATGGTTCTCAAAGGAAGTGGCAGTGAAGGCTCAAGAGAAAAAGAAAGCATTCAGGAAGTACAAGGAATCACAGAAGGAGCAGGACAGAGAACTGTATCAGTTAAAGCAAAAGGAAGCTGGGAAGGCAGTCAGAACAGCAAAGGCCCAAACCGAGGAAAAGATAGCCAACTCAGTTAAGAAGGGGGATAAAACCTTTTATAGGTACATCAGGGAGCGAAGGAAGACCAAGGGAGGGATAGTGAGGCTTAATAAAGGGGAGGGAGGGTGGGCAGAGGGTGACTGTGAAAAGGCAGAGATACTAAACAAATATTTTTGCTCAGTATTTACAAAGGAAGAGGGGGGGAGGTACCTAAAACAAACAGTAGAAACACTTTGGATACAGAAGTTGATACCAGCCCATTTGCAAAAGAAAGGGTTCTGAAAGAACTCTTAAAACTGAAGGTGGACAAAGCAATGGGGCCTGATGGGATTCATCCCAGAATTCTAAAAGAACTAAGAGTAGAACTAGTGACACCACTAACTACCCTCTTTAACAAATCATGGGAGGATGGGGTGGTACCCGAGGACTGGAGGAGGACAGATGTGATTCCCCTTCACAAAAGTGGGAGCAAGGGAGAAGCAGAAAACTATAGACCTGTTAGTTTAACCTCAGTGGTAGTGAAAATGATGGAATCACTTCTGAAGGAAAGAACTGTCAAGTATCTAGAGGCCAGAGGGGCACAGGACCCAAGGCAGCATGGATTCACAGTGGGAAGGTCATGCCAGACAAATCTGATAGATTTCTTTGACTGGGTGACCAAAGTAGTAGATCAGGGAGGGGCTGTGGACATGGCCTACCTAGACTTTAGTAAGGTATTTGACACAGTCCCACACAAAAGATTAATATACAAGTTAGCCAGCCTGGGAGTGGGTCCCAAGATGACAGCCTGGGTAAAGAATTGGCTGGAGAATAGGACACAGAGAGTAATAGTAAATGGAGTCCACTCTGAAGAAAGGGGGTTACTAGTGGGTACCACAGGGTTCAGTATTAGGACCGGTCCTCTTCAATGTCTTTATAAGCGACATTGCAGAAGGAAAAGTATGTCTCTTTGCAGATGACACAAAGATCTGCAACAGAGTTGATGCACAAGGTGGAGTGGAAAGGATGAGAAGGGACTTGGCAAGGTTACAGGAATGGTCAAATGTATGGCAGCTTAGATTCAATGCTAAGAAGTGCAAGGTAATGCACCTGGGAAACAAAAACCCAGGGGAAGAGTACACAATGGGGGGTGAGATACTAACAACAACAAAAATGGAAAGGGATCTGGGGGTAGTCATATCAGATGACCTAAAGGTGGGCAAGCAATGTGAGAGGGCAGCAAGGAGGGCTGGGGGGATACTGGGATGCATAGGGAGAGGCATCACCAGTAGAAAACAGGAAGTTATTATCCCTCTGTACAGAGAGGTGGTGAGACCCCATCTGGAGTACTGTGTGCAGTTCTAGAGACCCAGTCTCCGCAAAGACATAGACAGGATGGAAGCTGTCCAGAGGAGGGCAACTAAAATGGTGCAGGGTCTGCACCGGAAGACATATGAAGAGAGACTTAAGGAGCTTAATATGTATAGCCTCGAGGAAAGGAGGAAGAGGGGGGACTTGATAGAAACTTTCAAGTACCTCAAGGGAATCAACAAAGTCCAAGAAGGTAGCATCTTTCAAAAAAAGAGGTGTGCGAGAACAAGGGGCACAATTTGAAGATAGAGGGGCCGCCAGAGGTAATTTAAGGAAGTATTTTTCACAGAGGGTTGTGGATGCATGGACCGGCCTTCCAGAGGAGGTTGTGGAGTCAAAAACAGTGGTGGAATTCAAGCATGCATGGGACAGTCATAAGGCAATTCTAGGGGGTGGGGGTAGGAAGAAGTAGGCTGCTGGTTAAGTAGGATCTGCAGCTTATCCATTAGGTAGGGAAATGGGCAGACTGGGTGGGCCAAGCGGTCCTTATCTGCCGTCAAATTCTATGTTTCTATGTTAGAGTCAAGCCATCAAAAGGCAAAAGTACTGGACTTCAGGAGGGCTGACTTTGCCGGAATGGGTGAGTGCCTAAGGAATGCACTAGCAAATGGGCAGGAAGGATGGGTGGAAGAACAATGGGGAATAATAAACACTGCCATCACAGAGGTAACAAGCCTTTGTGTGAAGCAAATAAACAAAACAAAACGATGTAACAAACCACTATGGTTCTCAAAGGAGGTGGCAGTGAAGGTTCAAGAGAAAAATAAAGCATTTAGAAAGTACAAGGAATCACAGAAGGAGCAGGACAGAGAATTGTATCAGTTAAAGCAAAAGGAAGCTGGGAAGGCAGTCAGAACAGCAAAGGCCCGAACCGAGGAAAAGATAGCCAATTCAGTTAAGAAGGGGGATAAAACCTTTTTTAGGTACATCGAGGAGTGAAGGAAGACTAAGGGAGGATAGTGAGGCTTAATGGAGGGGGCAGAGGGTGACTGTGAAAAGGCAGAGATACTAAACAAATATTTTTGCTCAGTATTTACAAATGAAGAGGGGGAGGTACCTAAAACAAACAATAGAAACACTCTGGATACAGAAGATGATACCAGCCCATTTACAGAAGAAAGGGTTCTGAAAGAACTCTTAAAATTGAAGGTGGACAAAGCATTGGGGCCTGATGGGATTCATCCCAGAATTCTAAAAGAACTACGGGTAGAACTAGTGACACTACTGACTACACTCTTTAACAAATCATGGGAGGATGGGGTGGTACCTGAGGACTGGAGGAGGGCAGATGTGATTCCACTTCACAAAAGTGGGAGCAGGGCAGAAGCAGGAAACTATATACCTGTTAGTTTAACCTCAGTGCTAGGGAAAATGATGGAATCACTTCTGAAGGAAAGAACTATCGAGTACCTAGAGGCCAGAGGGGCACAGGACCCAAGGCAGCATGGATTCACAGTGGGAAGGTCATGCCAGACGAATCTAATAGATTTCTTTGACTGGGTGACCAAAGTAAATCAGGGAGGGGCTGTGGACATGGCCTACCTAGACTTCGGCAAGGCATTTGACTCAGTCCCACACAAAAGATTAATATACAAGTTAGCCAACCTGGGAGTGGGTCCCAAGATGATAGCCTGGGTAAAGAATTGGCTGGAGAATAGGACACAGAGGGTAATAGTAAATGGAGTCCACTCTGAAGAAAGGGGTTACAAGTGGGGTACCGCAGGGTTCAGTATTAGGACCGGTCCTCTTCAATGTCTTTATAGTTACATTGCAGAGGGACTGAAGGAAAAGTATGTCTCTTTGCAGATGACACAAAGATCTGCAACACAGTTGATGCACAAGGTGGGGTGAAAGGATGAGAAGGACTTGGCAAGGTTAGAGGAATGGTCAAATGTATGGCAGCTTAGATTCAATGCTAAGAAGTGCAAGGTAATGCACCTGGGAAACAAAAACCCAGGGGAAGAGTACACAATGGGGGTGAGATACTAACAACAACAAAAATGGAAAGGGACCTGGGGGTAGTCATATCAGATGACTTAAAGGTGGGCAAACAATGTGAGAAGGCAGTAAAGAGGGCTAGGGGATACTGGGATGCATAGGGAGAGGCATCACCAGTAGAAAACAGGAAGTTGTTATCCCTCTGTACAGACAGCTGGTGAGACCCCATCTGGAGTACTGTGTGCAGTTCTGGAGACCCAATCTCCACAAGGACATAGACAAGATGGAAGCTGTCCAGAGGAGGGCAACTAAAATGGTGCAGGGTCTGCACCAGTAGACATATGAAGAGAGACTAAAGGAGCTTAATATGTATAGCCTCGAGGAAAGGAGGGAGAGGGGGGACATGATAGAAACTTTCAAGTACCTCAAGGGAATCAACAAAGTCCAAGAGGGTAGCATCTTTCAAAAAAAGAGTGTGCAAGAACAAGGGGCACAATTTGAAGATGGGGGCAGCTCAGAGGTAATGTAAGGAAGTATTTTTCACAGAGAGGGTGTGGTTGCATGGAACGTCCTTCCGGAGGAGGTTGTGGAGTCAAAAACACTGGTTGAATTCAAGCATGCATGGGACAGTCATAAGGCAATTCTAGGGGGTAGGGGTAGAAAGAAGTAGGCTGCTGGTTAACTAGGATCTGCAGCTTATCCATTAGGTAGGGAAATGGGCAGACTGGGTGGGCCAAGCGGTCCTTATCTGCTGTCAAATTCTATGTTTCTATACTCACAAGATGTTTCAGCATTTCTCAAGAGAGACAGTCTATAACCCATTTTTATATTACAAAAAATGATACAGCACTCAGAATTGGCTGTCCACATCACAACCAGTACACACTGTCATGTACTAACCAGTACACACTTTCATGTACTGACCAGTACACACTGTCATGTACTGACCATCACAGATTTTTCCAAACTCGTGCCCATCTTACCAACCTGCACCTACCATTCACCACTTTGGAACAGGCTCGGACGGTCCTGAAAGTCTTTGGTACCCTGCTCTTGAGAAAACCACATAGTAGTAGCATTTTAAACTTGGTATCAAGTTATTTAAACATCTCATGTCCCCAATGGCAGTTATTAGCACTGTCTAAATGGGAGCATGTGCTTTCCACTCGTATCACCCCAGTGCAATGGGAAAATATTGTTTAACATCTCATAAGATTACTTCTTCCCCATACTGGACAGAATATGCATGGACACATCTCATTAGATATTTTATTTCCCCATACATGCAGGTCCATAGGGATACTGCTTTCATGCCAGCATGCTGGAAATAATGTGGGGGAGCAAAAAGTCACATGTCACAACATTATGTTGGCATGTTCAATAATGCAGCCATTTATTCATAACTTAGGTTTAGCATGAGTGCAACTTTACTCATCTCACATAACACTAACTGTCCAGTTACTCTTGTTTGTTTTGTTTTAAATTTGTTGACCCAGTAAACCCACTGGGCCTAGAAGTCCCTTTTTCAGGGACGACCGGGGTGGGGGTGGGATACAGATGGTAAGCAAGTGAGATTGAACCAGATTAAATTAAGCAGTTGATTGTATTTTTAGTGAATGAGGGAAATTTGGCCAGGGCAGCGGGGATATTAGTAGTAGTAAAATGTTTATTCATAAACCACCTTATGAATCAGGATAATCTCGATTGAGTAAAAGTCATTTACAATGAGGTCCATGAATTACAGGCAGCAATGTTACGCAAACACTCATAATTTCGTAATGCAATATCAATAATAAATATCAAACAACACATAACAAAAAAGATATAGAAACATAGTATAGCTTGTGACTTATACTAAAATACAATTAATTCCTAAACTCAATGAACTGTACAAGTGTCTACGGTATCCCAAAGTGCATCTTAACCAGTGTTTTATTCCTCACCAGGATTTATATTTTCCCAAAGCTCGTAATATGGGGGGCAGACTGTTCCAAATCAAAAGACCCCTATAAAAAACTGATTTGTCTCCCAATTTCCATGTTACACCTGGCCAATACTAAATCTAAGGTACTCACAGATCTAAGAGAATCTATGTTACCCCATGGAGCCAAATTATCCATAACATAAACACGCAGTTTACTGTGTAAACCCCTGTGGATAAAGTCTAAACGATGTTCTTTACGACTTTCATGTAAGTGCAGCCATCCCAGTTGATTAAATAAGAAGCACTTGTGCGTCAGGCGAAGGGCCTCCAATATAAATCGTGCCAGTCTACCATAACACATGGCCCATTTGGCAAGATTTTTCTTCAGTCCTCCAGAGTACAAAATATCCCCATAATTAAACAGTGGTAGGATCATATAGTCTATGACCTGTTTTCTTGCTTCTGGGCTCATACATGTTTTTACCCTATATAAGGCACCCAGCCTTTTCCCTATGTTTGAAATCAGGGCATCAATATGGATGTCCCAACATAGGGAATTATACAACCATAGGCCCAGATATTTGTAGGAATGAACCTGCTGGACTGGGGATCCCCCAAAGGCAACCAGATCCAACAACGGGACCCCAGATTCCCCACCTGACCTATGGAATAAGATGGACTACATTTTCTTCACATTCAGCACCTATTTACTGCTATCCAACAAGGCCTGCAGCCTGTCAAATGCTCCCTGCAGCCTAGTTTGTACAACAGTTATGGTCACTATCTGCAGTATAGATTACAATATCATCTGCATACAGATGATAGGAAATGTAAGGATCGGAATAACACACTCCATTAACAAAAATGTTAAATAATAAGGGGCCCAGAATGGATCCCTGGGGGACCCCCGAACCAACAGGAAGCATTCCTGAAACCCACGGTCCCAATGAAACCAACTGGGATCTACCCCTCAAGTAAGAGGTCAGCCACCCACATGCCAAGTCGACCAGGCCAAATGATGCTGCCCTGGACAGGAGGATACCATGGTCCAAGGAATCAAAAGCCTTGGAAAAATCAACAAATAATGCACCTACTGGCATCCTCCTGTCCATGGCTGCCTGAACATCCCCCGCCACTTTCACTAGGGCTGTAGTTGTTCCAGGACAGCTTCAAAAGCCTGAAGGCATATTATTAAGGAGGTTTTGAGAATCAAGATGTTCTTTATTTGTGCTGCCACCAGTCTTTCAAAACTTTTTGAATACTGGGGCAGCAACGAGATTGGGCGATAATTACCCAACTCTAGTCCCCCACCCTCTTAAAAACAGGTATAACTTTAGCTTGTTTCCAAGCAATAGGGTAGACTCCTGAACAAAAGGATAGATTTTGGATATATGTCAGGGGATAGGCAATGACAGGGGTAGCATACCTTAACAACCTAGACAGAACATTATCCAAGCCAGCGGACTTGGCAAAGTTCATACTCAACAGTTCCCTAACTACAGACTGGGCCTTTATTTTTGCAAATGAAAACTGTTTGACTAAACCTGGGTCTCCCCCCGACAACTTGCCTCTCCCTTCAGGTTATTTGGGAATTTGCCTAACCCTGAACTAGCAAAGTATGCATTGAACTCTTCAGCCACCCTTTGAGAAGTGGGAATTAACTCATACTTTATGTTAAATACATTCAAAATATCATTTCCCTGTCCCTTCAGCAAGATGTTTACTGTTCTCCAAAAATCTTTAGGGTGTTGTGTATGGTTATTATCCAAGATCTGAGTATAATGTCTCTGTTTTGCAATCCTAATCTGCTAACATAATAGTTATGAGGCTTCCTATACTGGGCCCAATCCTGCATCTCCCCATTCGTTTAAGCTCGCTGTGATGCTTTATCCCTGCGTGGTTTTAACTTCCTAAGATCAATTGAGTACCACAAGGTATTTATAACTTTTCCAGCCTTGCAAAAATATAAGGCTATCCATTACCTGATGGGACTATTCCTCACAGCAGCAAAAAAATGCATTAATTGACACTGGCTCTCCCCTGTCATTAGAGATAGGCAAAGTGGCTCAATCCTCAGACTGTGAAGTGAATCGCAGTTTAAAGCGGATTCACAAGCGCACTCCAGCAAAGCCAAGTGGAGTACTTTGCATTATAATGGGTAACATGAAGTCCATTGAGAAAAATGACTTTGCGTCACTCCACTTTTCCAAACCACCACTACACCAACTCTTAAGGCAAAGTACATTGAAAACAATGCACTTTGCCTTGTTTTTAAGCTCAGAAGGTGAATTTTGCAGTGATTCATGGGATTTCTGGTCACATGGGCTCTAGATTGTTCTGCACAGCCTCAGTAAGGGGTAGTGTATGTAGGAAGCTGTAGGATAGGAGACAGTCTGCTCAGAGAGCTCTCTGTGATTCAAACCTTCTAAAAGCTGTTCAAAAAGCCTTTTTTAGTCATTTTTTTGTTCAAACTTTAGTTTATCTATTGTAGGAAACCCTCCTGTGCTCATATTATCGAGCATTTATTGTTTGTGTGTGGATTTTGAATGTTAATGTACAACATTCAGTCTGTGTAATAAGAGACAGTGAAAGTGTGCTTTGGGGGAGGGGCGTATCTGTGGTGTAGGTAGATTAACTTGGAGAAAAAGACAGTTCTTTCTGTTTTGGTGATATTTTTCTTGCATAACTGTGTTAATGTACACAGTAATATTTTCAATAATTCTTGCCTTTTTTTGTTGATTGTTGTGGTGCAGCAGTGCATAATTTTAGTTTTTTTTAAATACATGATTATATTACTGAAGTTTTCAATTTGCTATGCATTACTTAGTGTGTGTGTGTGTATGTGTGTGACGCATCAAATCAGACACCTTTTATTGTGCCACATAATAATTTCAGCAATGTGAACCTGCTATCCACTGCAGCTGTGTGATTTTGTACTTTTTGTGGTATCTTTACTGGTACTAGTACTAGTGACAGTTACTGCAGCAGTGCAATACACTGCCCCCCCATGGCCCGCCCCAACCGCAAAGGTATTCTTTCCAGATTTGAATTTCTGACGGTGAGCACTGGTTATGTGTTGTGCCTTTGCATCTGCATCTCTTCAGCAAGCAGCACAATCTTAATCTGTCTGTGCATTTGCATCTCTTTAGGGCCCAATCTCCATCTGTAACTTAAGTCACAGTTGTTTATTTGGCTTCCCTTCGGAGTACTGGACTGGTGTGGTGCACAATTCTGCATGAATATTGTGCTCAATAATTTGCATTTTTAAGTCAGGACCATCATCACGTTCATGAGTCACTCACTGAACCTTTTGGATCTTGGGGAAATTCCCAGGCTTGCGGGCAGTTGAATCAGATCTAAGTTGGGAGCTGAAGAAGCAGCTCTCTGTGGAAAGGCTTGAGTTTTGGCCTGCATGCCTGCCTGTTGCCCCTGAGAGGGAGAAGAGAATCAGTTCGGACTGAATCCGAGTTTGTGAGAATGAAGTAAGCCACTGAGTGGTGACCTGGATCAACCTGAAGAAGACCGCAGATTTGCTGAATGCATCGGCCTGTCAGGATTTCCAGCTACCTCTTAACTCCTGGTGTGTGCAGAGACTTTGCGATTGTGACCGGAGAGCGGTTTGCCTGGTATGGTAGAATCCCTTACATGTAAATGTGCTGTGTGTTTATATTGGGTTGTGATTTGGTTCCCCACTGTGTGAATTGTGTTCTGCTTGCTGGAAGCTGTATCCAGCTCGACCAGACTGAATCTGCATTCATCTCCATATGGCCTGGGCTGCACAGCAAAAGCCATCGATGAGACCTGCCTGGGGATCAGCCCCCTGCTCCACGCTTGAACAGAAACTATGCCTCGGCGAATCGTGTGGGCCCAGCTTCTGCTGGCACTCCAGATCAACCACCTGCCGTCTCAATTTTCATCCAGCCTGTGTCCGGTCTTGGGTATCGTGAGTAACCATCAGGGTAGCTCCCTGCAACAACAGCTTAATCTAAGTGTGTCATCTGATTGTCTTGTTTCTTTTCTTTCATGAAGTGAGCCCTCCGGCTCCAGATTACAATTAGTATGTGTGGTGCATGTTGTTTTCTTTCATCACAGGGCCCCAATCGACTATGACGCCGGCCTGCCCCGGGCAACGATTCTTCACCTGGGTACCCAGAGTGTGTGACTGTTTATGGACCCTGAAGTACATGCGTAACTGTTTGATTGATTGATACAGCCTTTAAGCAAATTAACCTGATTACACCCCTCCCTTGTTCAAGCCCCTTAAGTAAATCAGATCTAACTCTTTTTGCATTTACCCTGACTGTGGTTCCAGTTTGTGCAAGAGTGCTGTACTGCTGTTATTTGCTGTGTATAACCTTGTTTTGCAGGGGTCCCCAGGGTTGAGCCAGAGGAAAGTGCTAACAGTGGTGGGTACTTGTGTGGTGGATCAGGGGTATTGTGAAAGTGATTACTGTGTATTGTTCCAGACACTAGTAAGGAAAGAGGGGGGTTAAAGTGTCCTGGAGGGTTGTGCCCAGGTTAGCTTGACCACTACCAACCCTGACCTCCGGGTGGAGGCACCCATTTCAGAACTCGGGCCCCTTAACCTGCTCCTAGCCAAGCAGGCAGGGGTAACAGCCCTTGGGATAGCGTCACCTAGGGGTTACACGTGTTTTTAAGTCAGGGAGTTTTTTGTGCTACAGCTCATCGGGGAAGTACAGCCATAGGCATTCGTGTTTCCAGTACAGTTTCATATTTATCTCACACCATCGGTGTTGACACTGAATCACGTTCTTCATCATCACGGTCACAAATGCAGTCACAAATCACGAATCAAAATCATGTCACGAATCACAACATACATTTTTTTACTAGTTACTTGGATGTATTGTAAGCATGTTTCATAGTATCTCTCCAGGCTTCACCACCCCACTATTGTACTCATTAATAAGTGTTTTTAAGTCGGGGATTTGGACAGTGTCTGCAGTACATACACAGACAGGAAAGAAGACTGACTGCACACATGCAGTTTAGCACAGTATACTAGCACTGCTCAGTCTGCTTTTCCACGAACACTCCGCAACAGAAAGTAAACATTAATGAGGCATCAAAACAGCGCAAACACACACACACTTAACAGAAGGAAGGGGGGGCCAGAATACAAAGTGTCACGCATACGGAAGACAACAAAAAAGTGCATAATTACATACAAGGGTCAGGGATGGTAGAGGAATACATTTTATAACACAGCAAGGAAGGTGTGAGGGGTCAGATGGTGTGAGGAAAAAAAAAACTAATGTGGGATCCCATGGTGATCCAGCAGCAGTTCTAGCATGAACATAATTTGCAACTGATGTCCCTCTATACGATCCAGCCGCTGCTCGACAGCACGCACCCACTTATTGTTCTCCTCAATAGCACTCCAGAGAACTGCCAAGTCAGCCTGCGTTACACGCAGTTCTCTGGGGTTAGATGTTCTACAAGCTGACCTGTTGGTGGTGGTGGTTGTGATTTGGGTGCTGGTGGAGCAGAAGGTGCTGCTCTGGCCCTTCTCTTCTTAGGGCCACTGCCATGCACAGCTGCACCCTCTGCCACAGAAGGGCCAGCAGGTGCAGGCATGGCCCATTCTGTGGCAGCCTGCCACTCCAACTGGTGGTGATTGAGCATATGGGTGCGCTGGCCCCCAGTCTCCAGGTGAGTCCCCCAGGAGCCACGGCGCACCTCCACCTCACATAGGTGGCACCTGATCACACTGCTGTCCCCCCGACACAGTCAAAAAACTGCCTGTAACCCCAGGTGGCGCTATCCCAAGGGCTACTACCCCTGCCTGCTTGACTACTGACAGGTTGAGGGGCCTAGGTTCTATGGTGGGTGCCTCCACCCAAAGGTCAGGGTGTGTAATGGTTGGTTTAGTTTGGTCACAGCCCCCTGGGACACTGAGACCCTCTTCTAATCCCTCTAATGGCCAACACGATGTACAGAAGTTACAGTACCAATACCCCACATGTACACACTGTTCAAGCATAAGGTACCACTTACCCTCGAGACTGATTTGCTGGTTCATCTCTGAGGATCCCCTGAAAAATAAGGTTAAACAGCATACACAAACCAATACAGTGCTTGGCATGAAGGTACTGACACTTCAGACAGTTTAAAGTTTAACAACATCAAATCTGATTTATTAGGGGACACTAACATGGGAGGGGGAAATCAGTTTAATTGGTGGCATTAAATCACAGTACTGTGCACACATATAGGGTCTGAAAAGTCACACTCTGGGTACCCAGGTTTGGGGGGGGGGAAGGGCTAGCCAGGTCCATTGCCCGGGGTTGGCTGGCAGGTGCAGATGGATAGGGCCCTGTAGAAGAAAATATATGCACAACACCCAATTGTAATCCGGAGCCGGATGGCTCAGTCCATGAAGAAGTGAAACAACAATAATTAGATGACACACTTGTGATTGAAAACAGGCTGCAGGGGAATACCCTGATTTGTACTCACAATACTAAGCTGAGGACCGGATGGTGGATGATGTTCTGGATTGCCAGAACAACAGGGCATGGAGAGAAGGTCCTTGTGACTGGACCCCACTGCAGTTGATAGCAAACGGATTTAGTCTGAGACAAGGTGGGGTTTGCTTCCAGCTTCAACACAAAGCACACAGCACAGGAGATTAGAAATAGCGATTCCCTACAAGCACTACGCACATTCATATGTTAAAGGAAAGTACTATACCAGGCAGGCTGCTCCTCGATCCCGATCGCACTTACTGCAAAATACCCGGGAGCACACACAGCAGCTTCAGTTCCTGACAGACCGAGCGCGATTCAGCAATTTCTACAGGGTGAGCCTGGTTCCCACTCTTCAGACTTCCTTCTTTCTCCTCACAAATCGGATTCAGTCCGATAAGCGCCTTAGCGGCTCTGACCCGAATCTCAGAGGCCTCCTGCAGCAGCACGCGTGAAACTATACACTACAGAAGCACAGAGCTCCTTCTCTCTTCACTGTCACAACTGATCTGATCTTTCCAGTCACAAAGCAGGGCATTTCCTTTTGCTCCACACCATTCTGTTGGCTGGTCCGGCTGTCACTCACAATAAGACTCCCTCTGTTGGTGAAAAAAGGGGTCAAGGTCAAAACTACATTTCCCAGAGTCACTGCCCATACAATCCCCTTGTGGCTGGCTCAAAATTAAGAGTCCAAGTTCCGATTCGTCCACAGGCTCCATCTTAAGGTCTCCCTATCATCCTGATTGGTCCAAGTCAGCAATTCAGGACCAAAATGAAAGAGCTACAGTGAAACAGTTCGTGCTGAAATGAAGACAGTTTAGATAAACTACATTTTCTCAGTCACTCTAAATGATTTCTGGCAAACAGTTATATCTTTCAACAAGGCTCCCCCTCTGCACATGTAGCGATGGCAGAGACGGAGCTGACTGACAGCAGCTCATGGATTCGAGCATTAAATACACAGTCCCTCCATACAAACTAATTAAGTCTGCAAGCAGACAGCTCTTAAAGAGACAGTACGTGGAGGCTCAAATAGCACTCACTTGGAACCACATTTAAACAGCTCAGATGCCAAACACCACCCAGACTTGGAGCATTCAGACAAGCTCCTGGAAGACTTTTGGGAACCCCCATTTGCAGGGGGGTTACATGCCAAACAACGGAGGTGCAGGGAGGACCAGGCACAGGCACAGGCAAGGGAGGGCCAGATGAACTGGCAGCCGGCTGGTCACAGTACTCAGCAGGGTTGGGATCCACACCTGGGCCCGGGGGCACAGGCACATCCTGCTCCAGAGGACCTGGTGCTGGAGCTGGTGTTGGACGTGGTGGTGGTGGTGGTAGCTCAACTGCCTCAGAGTCAGGAGGTGGTGCTGGTCCGGTCCTTCTTCCAGGGTGGGGTGGAGACGCTCAAAATTTTCGATTGGTCCAACAGGAACCGGCAGTCATGCTCACCACGCATGCACATGGTATGACGCCTACCAGTACCACGCTCTCCCAGAGCTGCCCCCACCCCATTCCTGCACCCTGGTCCATCTCTCCTACTGCACTCCCTCAGTCTGAGCAATGACCACTCACACTGTCACACAACACACACAGTCACACAGACAAACAACTAACTACTTATAAAGGTAAGAAAAATAAATTTACAGAAAGAACAAATTACGTGAAAAATGAGTACAGAAAAGGCAAAAAAATTTAGTTTTTAAAAAAGCTGTTGGGTCTAAATCAAAGTTTAAATCTCCTCCTCGCTCAGATCTACAAGTCTCAGCAGTGTCAAAACAACACACTCCTCTCTCTCTGTCTCAGTCTGCATAGAAGAAAGTGAAAGTGCCTGCTTGTATGACTCACTTCCTTCCTTTTCCTGCCTGGCTTAGGCTAAAGAGCATGGCAAAGTCCATTGAAAAAAACAACTTCGCCTTAGTTCGCGTTGTCATTCCGCCTTAACACGAAGTGGTAATGACAAGACAGAGTGAGCACTCTGCATTGTCCACTCTGCGTAGCACAGTGGCAACATGAAGTGCCCACTTTGCGGACACTTCGCCAGCGGAATTTAAATTTGCTGTATCTCTACCTGTCATGCCCAGCATACAGGAGTGGAGAAAGCAGGTCCATGATATTAATAGAATGGAGAAAATATCATTCTCTCTTCAACAGAAAGAAGAACAGGATAGGGACAGATAGGTCCTCTGGCTCATTAGTTGCTTAGAATATGTTGCTTCCCTTATTCCTGAAGTCCTTGCTGACTACTGCTGCGACTGCAAGAGTTAGCCCGAGAACTCTGACTAAATGTTATCCCTCCGACTGGTCCCTTTTTCTTCCTTTGTTTGGAAATGTTAGGCCAAGCCTCCCCTTACCTATGGCTTGCAAATCATACCCTAGCATGCGGTGCTGCCTAATTTTTATGCTGCTATTATTTTCAGGAAACTAAGCCTATGCTGGTAAGATAACGTTGAATGCTACTCTATGTACTTACTGTTGATTTTTTTCCTTTCCTTTTTTTTTTCCTTTTGCCTGAACAACTGTAAACCCTCAAGACAGTGTATGCAGGTACATTTCTGCAAGCTATCAGATCCCTGCATTATCAGTAGGCTCCCTCATGCTGTGCTTATAGAGGGTTCTAAATGCCACTGTATTTCACAGTGTATGCTACCTAAAAAGTTGTTTTTTTTCCTGTACCACTGTGCCAATTAGCTGTTAACTGACTGTATTGTTTGTTTCATTTCAGTTTTATTTCTTACCTTGGTCAGCTGGTGGGCAGCAGCCCATTTTCACAATGACCAGCACTTTATTAAATCATAATAAAAATTTCAAATATTAAAAACTGTGGAGCTAGCCGGTCCAGTGGCACTAAGGGTTGAGGCGCTGGACGCTACACCTCGCGTTACTCCAACGACCTGGGTTCAGGAGCGAGCCTAGGCACTGGGGGTCAGCGGGGGAGGGAGTGTAGGATCAAGTGTCCGAGGGACAGCTCTCCTCTCCCTGGGGTGGGATCTGGGAATTCCCCGATGCAGTAGTGACCCCCGGTGGAGACTGGGGGTTTCACTTGCTGGGGTTCTAGTGGGGACGTGCGCGGCAGGCGTCTTACGAGGCTCCACCTGCGCTGTGACGCCATTGCATGCTCACGCATGTAGGGGGAAATAAAGAGAGAGAAAAAAGCCTCCCAGACCTCTGGTGAGATGATGGAGGCCCCAGGGGAACATCACACATCCTACAGCCGGCCCAGACGCACCCGGTTCTCCTCACCGGGGCCGTTCAGATCCAGGTAGGCACTTCACACTTAGGCAATTAACCACCAGGGGGTAGGGCGGAACCAGCCTCGGAGGTGATACCGAGGGTCAAGCCTGCCATGGGTCCATGCAGAAGGAGTATTCCAGGAGATGCGGGGGGTTCAGGCCAGGAGTAGTGGCATATCCAAGTGGGCACTCCCGGAGGATGCCTGGTGGTTGGGAATACAAAGAAAGTTAAAAAAAAAAGTGGAGCTGCTCATAACATTTAAAATTCTCGTCTGTTGAGGGTACATTTTGACTGTAACTAATAGATTTACACTGTGACTGTATTATGATGGTGTTAGTACATGTTTCTCATGGTAAATTACATGACACCACACCCACATTAAGATGTTGATTTTGTTTCATGGTGGGCACTGCAAAGGAGCAACAACTTTTAAAAACTTCCAAATCATGTATCTCAGTTCAGGAATAAAAGAAAGTGAAAAGAAAACATGGTATAGCGATTTTTTTTTTTTTTTTTTACAGAAAATGCATCATTACTAAAAAAAGAGTTTGATAACTAACAAATACTGCTGTCTTAAATAAGGCCTGGGCAAACTTCTGCTTACCAAGAGACTCACCCCGGGTAGTAGGGTGGTTAGGGAATCCCTGTGTAGTGGTATGTGTGTGTGCACAACACACTTAGTTTATCCCTGCTTGTGACGTTAGGAGTAGGGGAGACATGATGGACATGGGGTACCATCTGACTTTGAGTTACTATGCTACTTATCCCGCCCCTCACCTGGCTGGCCCCCTTCTGCTTCCTAAGGCTCCCCCAACCCCATCACCTGCTGTCTCTGAGACTTACCTTGAGGATCCACATCAGGGGTTCCCCAAGCCCCCTCTGGATGGCTTTGCTCAGTTCTGTGGTCCTGTGCCCCAGTAGGTGGCGTGGTGTCTGTAAGGTGCTGCGGAGCTTCATCCTGCCATCAGCTGTATATTTCCTTGCTCTGTTTCCCTGACCCACAGACGCTCTGTAGAGGTGCTGGCTTGATGTATGCATGTCGCTGGACATACTGGTGTCTTCTGTCTGGAGCGTCCCCCTCCCAGAAAAGCTGCTTCTGACTGTACTGCCACCCATGGTCACCTAGGGAGTGGTGTTGCGGCGAAGCAGGCTGCCCTCCCTCCTCCTCGGAAGAGGAGAGCATCTACTGGGATGCTTAATCCTCTCCTCCCACCGGCCCCTGAGCTGCCCACGTTCATTCCTGAACCCAGGTCTCCTGCGTAGCAGTAGGGCAGGCATGAATGCCCTAGCACTCGCACCTAGCACTCACATCACCAGTTCTGGATAATGTTACTTATTTTTAAAAGTGGTACATGGCATCCTTCAGTGGATAAATAAGTAGGAGCTGGGCTTTGACAAAGGTTGGCCATCAGACAGAAATGAAGACACATATTAGAAAACTGGCTATGGAAACCTAGTCCCCTGATAGGCTGCGACCATGTGAATACCACACAGCATCCACATGGGCATCACATACCTGTCATTGCAACCTGTCCAGTCAGGGGCATGTTCACGAGAGTTGACAATATGTATCTGAATTTTGTTTTATGAAAAAAAAATGTTGCTAAAAACACCTTACCATATTACATAGTAGCAGTAAGTTGACCGGGGGAGGTTATTAATTGATAATCCCATTCCCTCAGTGAGTCACAAACACCAAATTTTGCATTCAGGGGGATCAAATTATCTCACAGTAAACCACCCCCATCGTGTCTTATCACTTAATTACACCTTTAGAAGGCAATTCTCCAAGGCAACAGTGGCAAATACTGGCACGCTGGCAAGGAGCAAACTTAGTGGAATGACTGAGAAGGACACACAAGGAAGATCAGCATGGGTAGAACATGTGTAAAGAATAGAAACATGCCAGATTTCAAGGAAGCTGGTAGAGTGCCTCATCAATGGATGGATGTCACCTTCCACTAAGTGCCTGCCTTATCAGTTTCCTTAGGAGCAGAATAGGATTTATCATTATAAAATGGGTAGATATACCAAGAAATGTGACTATTCAATTGTGATCACATGACCATGCACTATTTCGGCACAACAGAACAGGTCCAGAACTACAGTACTTAAATTTCTGAATTTAATTACTCAGTGCTAAAATTAAAAATTGGCAGAATCATGTTATAGTTGTAATAAGGCAGTGCAGGGTGCATATTATTGTGTGATGCTAGCTCTTATTAAGAGTGTACAACACTCGTCTTTGCCTCCTGTGTCCTTTTTCAGGTTGCACCAGTACCCCAAATTATGAAATGCGTATAACAAATCCAGAAACTCTACTGACTGTGGAGTTCAGAACTTAGTGCTAGTATCCCAGCACAAAAGCACTGGAATAAGATCCCTGACTTCAGTGACCTTGCATTAAGCAGGCACAGCTGTATTAATCAATACATTTCAATTTACTTACCTGAACTAAAAAATTAAAAAGCATCTGCCATTTACTGGCCAAAAAGCAAAATTGCAATGACTTAAAGGACGACTGAACAATCTTTTAACACATTTTTAATGACTCCACATGCTTATAAAGGAGAGGCTGTTGTTTACATTTATACTGGAAATGACTTTATTAAAGTAGGATACATGCAGTTTCTTAGCATATGAAAATTTTAAACACAGCCTCTCCCAATTCAAAAATCCTGCTCTGAGCATCTTAAAATGGCTGCCTTGATGATGTCAATGAAGTGACAGATGCCCAGCTGTGCAGATGAATTCTATCTCCACTAACCATATTCAAATGTGAATAACTTTAAAATGAAAAATGATAGCAAGGTACTTTTTTTTGTACATAATGTTATTAAAATTTGTATAGAAACAATACATCAATGCATTTAAGTTATGGCCCTACAGGGTATACAACTAATTCTTAAGACCAGTACAAACATAACAAGCATACAAAAATAACAGAACTGACCTGTGCCCATCTGTCTCTTATTCATATTTCATACATGATTGTATTTTTCTACTTATGACTTCAACTAAAAAAAATAAAAACATCACATTATCATCGTCCCTACCCCTCAAGTGTATGTAAAAAGAAAGAAATAAAGGAAGAAAGATTATAACTGTGTACCCTTAAGGCCTTCAGCACTAGATGCCTCTCAGTTCCCCTCGGGCATACCTATTCCTCTTTGCCACCTTGTTATTATGGTCTTGTCATATCCCTTCCCTCAGAGTAGCAGCCTCCCCCAGCATGAGGGTTGCTAGCAGGGGCTCCCAATCCCTCAGGAAACTCGCCTCTCTGTTTTTAATAGCAAATGTGAGGCATTCCAGTGCCAACACTTGAATGACCACTGTTCACCACTGCTGTATCGTGGGAAAGAGGGCAGATACCCATGTATTTAATATGCAGTGCCTCGCTAAAATCAGCAACACCCTTAACCATCTGGGGTACATAACCCATTCTTCCTGGTTCATGTCTTCAATTCCAAATAGGCTCAGAGGACTCCTCTTTAATTGTCTCTCTCAACCTCCTGTGGTATATCTCCCCAAAACTTCTGTAGAACCTGGCACGTCCAAAAGCAATGTATGTATGATCCCACATCTGTTCCACATCTTTGACAAGTGGGGGAGACATCAGGGTTAAACTTATGTACTCTGACCAGTGGGCAACACAGGCGATGGATAAACTTGAAGAAGGAATCCTGGTATTTATTACACAGAAGTATCCCTCTATGTAGTTTTAAACAAAGCAGCCAATTCTCTTCAGTGATATTCATGTTAAGATCCTGTTCCCACTGTCTCCTAGTTGCTTGTGTGCAATCTGGTGCAAACTGCCTACCCAACTTGGCTGCCCTCCCTATCAAACCCTTAGGGTCACTCCTGATACTCAGTACTAGATGCTCGACCTGACCTAGAGGAGATTCTCCTTCTCTCCCCTTCCCCAAAGTACCAATACATGCCCCTGCTTGCAAGAAGCAGAACATGTGTCCTGAGGGTAAACTCAGTCCCCTCTTTTTAGTCTTCAAAATTACACAATCTAACCCCTATCCATAAATCTTTCATACACTTTACCCCATCTGTTTCCCACTTTCTGAAGCCCCCATCCTCTAGTCCGGCCATGAAGCCGGGGTTACCTGCCACTGTCAGTAGTTAAGTTTCCTCCTGCTCTATCACTAACCATTTTAAAATCTGTCCCCATCCAATAAGAACTGCTGCTACTAAAGGATTACCTGACCCCCCCCAGAAAGGCCCTAAGGCCCCCTTTTGCTAAGTATGCTGAGAGCTTAATAGGGCCCTCCCCTTCCGCCAAATCTAGCCACCCTACTGCCTTGGGCCTCAGCACCCAGTCTCCTACATATCTATATTGGACAGCCAGATAGTAATTTCTAAGGTCTGGGAAGTTGACCCCCCCTCTGTCACTGTCCACCTGTAACCTCCTTAACGAACATATGAATATATGAAATTTGCCAGCAGATAAAGGCCTAGAGGTCTATCAAGTCTGCTCGAATGTGCAGCTAGCACCCCTTATTCTGCAGCTGTGCCTCCCTTCCACCCTTCCCCTCCATTGACTCTCCCCCATTTCCTGTCCCATCCCCTTTTGAAGCAGTCCACTGTTCTACTGGATACCACTTCTGCAGGTAACGCATTCCACCCAGCCACCACCCTCTCTGTAAAAAAGTGTCTCCTCATCTCCCTCCTGAACCTTCCTCCCTCCAGTCTCATATCATGGCCCCTGGTGTCCCTTGCTTTAAACATGGAGAAGGCCTTTTCCACTCTCTTAACATCCCCCTTGGTAAGTCCCACATGCAGCATCTGCATCAAGTATAAATATCTTTATCAAGTTTATCCGCCCGAGCCAGGAAATAGGGAGCTCCCTCCATCTCCTTAGTTCCTCCTCCACTGTCCTGATAAGCGGAGTATAATTCAACTTATACAATGATCCCAGATCTTTCCCTATCTGTATCCCCAGGTATTTAAAGGATGTCCCAACCTTTTTCAAACCCCATGTCCCTTGCATCCCCTTCCCCTCTCTGGGTCCGAGCAACATACATTCTGACTTATCAAAATTAATTTTATATCCTGAGAAAGCTAAAAGCCCTGATGAGGTCTAGCAGTAGTGGAACAGAATTTGTTATTGTTATGTACAGCAGCATATTGTCTGCATACAACGTTATTTTGTGTTGCCACCCTGACTTACCCATAACTCCCTTAATATCAGGGTGGTCCCAAATCCCCACTGCCAGTGGATCAATTGTCAGAGCAAATAACAAGGGGGGCAGGGGGCACCCCTGCCTCGAGCCTCTGTACACTGAGAATGGAGCTGATAATATGCCATTTACTAACAATCTTGCCTTTGGCCCACTATGCATCTTTTGTATTAACCCCACAAAACTCTTCCCCAGACCAAACCAGGAAAGGGCCTCCATGAGATATTCCCACTCAATACAGTTAAACGCCTTCTCAGCATCTAATGATATCACCGCTGTGGTGTCCCTTCTATGAGAGGCTCCCCATACAACAAGGACAAGCACTCCTACGGCTCCTTACCTGGCTTGGGTACCAGGCATATCACCGCTTCTCCAAACGAGGCAGAGTGTGTACCCCCCTCCCCCCCATGCATCTCTACATACCCACCAAAGAGCATCATCCAACTGGTTCTGCACAGCTTTATAATACTCAATTGGGTACCTATCCAGTCCAACCGCCTTCCCCTTCTTGAGGCTTTGTATCGCTTGCCTAATTTCTACTTTGGAGATTTCTTTCCCCAGTTCTTCCTCCTCCTCCTGCTGCACTGTTGCCCATGGTAGCTTAATTTTATCTAAAAACTGCTGAGTCCTTTCTATCATACCCTGGCACTCTCCTTTGTACAGCTGCTGGTAAAACTGCTGGAACTAAGCCCTAACGGCCCCGTTGTTCCCTGCTATCCCTCTTGTACCATTCTTCACCTCTGTTATGTGTGTACATGTCCTCCCTCCTTTTACTAATCTCACCTAAAGCAGTCCAGGCTTATTCCCCCATGTGAAAAGTCTATTCCTAGCAAAAAAAACAAGTTGTCCTACCTTCACTTAAGAGCAGAGCATCAAATCTCTCTCTAGTGGCAGTTAGCGCCTTCAGGGTTACCTCTGAAAAATCACATGCCGGTTTTAGTTCGAGTGCTCTCACCTGCTGTTCCAGCTTCTCCCTTTAATGCTTTTTCTCCCTTTTATATTTAGCTACATAGCTGATTATAGCCCCCTCATAAAAGCCTTCCCAGCGTTCCAGTATACCCCTGCCAATTGTACTGAGCCCTCATTCAATGCTCTATATTGTTCCCACTGCTCGGTGAGATATTCCGAAAACACTTCATTCCCTAACAAATATCTAGGAAATTTCCAGGGAGGAGGCTCTCTCTTCCTATCCCCAGGCAACATGACAGCCCCACCATAGCATGATCCAAAATTATAATGGGGCTATGCTCAACATTTTGCAACCTATCCCACCACCCTCTGGGAATATATACATAGTTCAGTCTGGGCCATGTTTTGTAGGGATTAGAAAAAAAATGTCTATTCTCTTGCTCCAGGGTTGTGTGCTCTCCAGCTGTCTACCATGTCTAACTCCACCAGCCCTTCCAGCCACGGTCTCAGTCCATTTACATTCCTCCCCTAGACTACGAGTGATCCATTTTTGGGTTCATTGTAACATTAAAGTCCCCTACCATGATTAATTCCCCAAATTGCTCCTTGACCATAACATCTAGCAATTTCTGGAAAAAAGTGGGATAAAAATAGCTGAGGCGTACACACTAGCAAAAGTGACCACTTCTTCCCCCAGATTTCCTTCTACAATAATATATCTACCGTCCACCGGGTCTGATATAATTCTTGAAGGGGTAAACGGCAATTGTTTATTAACCAGGACAGCTACTCCTCTCTTGTGGGTGCTATATGATGTGGCATAGCATGCCCCTTCCCATCCCCTCACCAGTTTTTGATGCTCCTTAGCAGTCAGATGGGTCTCCTGTAAGAGGGCTATCTGTGCCCTCTGCCTATGGAGTGCTGTGAGCAAGCTGGTTCTTTTAATCGGAGTGGCTATGCCCCTCACGTTCCAGGAGATTATTTTGACCGTCTTGGCCTTATTAGCCATATTTTCAGTAGCAGCTGCTTCCTTCACCCCCCTTCAACAGGGGTGGTGTCCATTCCCGTTAACCTTTTGAGTCAGCATAGTCTCGCCCTCCCATCTTTCAACTTCTGTATACACTGTATTCTTAAAATTGCAAACAGAGATACATTTAGGGCACAGGAATACAACAAAAATGCAAACCTTTGAACATACAAACTAACCAAACAGTAACCTATGTACATACATACCCCATCCCACCCCCTATACCCCAACATACTATTAGACACATTGTTGAACATATTATATATTGTCTCCCCAGGACTTGTGACCTACTCTTTTCCCCTTCTCCCCATCCACTTTTTTGTTTTCCGCCATTCAATTGAATAGCCACCCTCCCTAGACTGTAGACGCCACAATCCCTACTCCGGCCTCAACATTTCTCCTCACTTTTCCATCCATTAGCTTGGCCTCACCTCAAATAAAGATGCTTCATATAGTTTTCCCTCACTGTTGCTTGCATCCCCTCAGTAGCCCCCCCCTTCCCTCAATCCCTTGTCTCTGTTGGGTCAAAAAAGCAGAGCAGGGAAGCAAAGAACCATTTGACCCCCAGAGAAGGAATCCGGCATTTGGGGTCATGTGGATGGCAGTGGGGGCAGCAGTGCTCCACTATACTACACACACACACAACTGCACACACCCCCACCACCCCACTCCCACATAATTCAACCCACAGGACCCAAAGTCTTATATTGACTGGCATGCTTATGCATTACCTTTCTACAGCACCTTTTGAGTCAGTCTCTGCGTAGTCTGCCAGTGATAAGTCTATGATGACTTCACACCATATTGTTGAAAAAAAAGAAGTTTCCCAAGCATGCGGAGGAGAGCAAGCGCCATGATCCCCCTGCCTCAAACACATGTCCAGCCGACTTTCTCTTGGGTTCCATTTATGCCATACCTCCAAAAGAGTGAAACAAATTGAATTTCCTGCCATTTTTTGCTGATTATAAAACAATCTAAAATGTATCTATACATGAAACACCACTCATTTGGCAGACATTTTTATGCTGAACAAATGTCATGCTCACAGTACCGTACCATAATTTTTTGTTTTAAAGTTATTTACATTTGTTTGTTGAAAAAGTGAAAAATAAAATAGAATTTTCTGCTGCTTTTTTGCTAATATATAAAAAAATAAAGGTACCTAAAAATGAAACACCACTGATTTTGCAGATATTTTTGTGCTAAACAACTTTTGTGCCCACAGTACCATGCTATTATTTTTATTTTTAAAGTTATTTGTATTTTTTTGTTGAAAAAGTGATAAAAAATGTATTTTTCTGCCAATTAAAAAATTAAAAGGTGTATGTATATATATATATATATATAGATGAATCACCACTCATTTTGTAGATATTTTTGTGCTGAACAAATGCCACTATCACAGTACCATGCCATCATTTTTTGTTTTAAAGTTATTTGCATTTGTTTGTTGAAAGTGTGAAAAATACAATTGAATTTTCTGCTCGTTTTTGCTAATTATAAAAAAAACAACTAAAAGATATATATAAATGAAATATCACTCACTTTGTAAATATTTTTATGCAGAACAAATATCGTGCTCACAGTACCATACTATCATTTTGTTTTAAAGTTTTTGTATTTGTCTGATGAAAAAGTGACAAAAAAATTGAATTTTCTGCTGTTTTTTTTTTTTTGCTAATTAGAAAAAATTAAAAGATATCTATAAATGAAACACCACTCATGTTGTAGATATTTTTGTGCTCAAAATACCATGCTATCATTTTTCATTTTAAAGTTGTTTGGATACAGTTAGTGGAGCTAGAACACATCTGCACAGCTCACATCTCTCTCTTTATTTATTTATTTATGACTTTGATAACCAGGTAAGTACACTGATCCCAAGGACCATTTTCAGGAACAACCCGGGTCAAAACGATGGTGCAAGAAGCAACATACACTAAATACAAAATTCAAGAACAACAGAGCATAGACGATAATTCAAACATAATGGAGCCAGTGTAGTGCAAGGAAATGCAAAACAATGGACCGCGGCAACATATGATATAGAATAATTAAATACAGAGGCAGAGTTCAGGGCACTGTGAGGCAGCTACAGTAAAGATACAGAGGGTTGTGTATTCCTTACAGCTGTCAGGGAAGTGTGGAGCTAGTTATAGAAACACCGACAGCTAGACTTAGCTAGGAGCCAGTCATTGAAGTGGGATTTGAACTGACAGTGGGTAGCCATTGAGCAAAGCCTATCTGGCAATTTGTTCCATAGTGAGGGGTCAACAGCCGATAGGGCTCTCCTGCCCATGTTGGTATATACCTCTGGAACATGGGGGGGGGGGTAGAGTTGGAGTGTAAGCAGCGGACGAGGTTCTGACCTGGAATAGGGCTGCAAGTGGTGACTCTTGGCCGGTGCGCGGATAGCATTATCAATCAAGTAGTAAAGGGCTCTTCATTGACATCATCAAGGCAGCCATTTTAAGACTCTCAGAGCAGGAGTTCTGAATCAGGGGAGGCTGTGTTTAAAATTTTCAGATGCTATGAAACTGCATTTATCCTACGTTAATTAATGCAGTTTCAGTATAAATGTAAACAGCCTTTCCTTTACAAGCCTATGGAGTAATTAAAAAAAAAAAAATTGTAAAAAGATTCTTTAGTTGTCCTTTAATAATACTTCTTTTTTCTGTTTCTCTTTTTTACCCTTTTACTCATTTTTACTTATTTAATTTTAAAACTTTTTTTTTATTCTTTACTAATACTAATGGCTCCATTTCACAATTGCAATAAGGAAATCTAGGGTGTGTTTTGTACTGCGATAATGGCACTTCTCAGGCAGTGGAGGCACTCAGTCTTCAGCCTCATGTTTCAATTCCCCTTAGGCGTTCCATTATCCCAGCACAAAGACACCCTGTCATAACCTGCAGTCTGTCATGCACTACTGTTTGTCTTGTGGCAACTGCAGGTACAAGCAGATGAATGTGGTGGCATTCCATGTCAATGACAGCCACTGCGGGTCTAATACTAACAGCAGATAAATACATTCAGTTGTAATCTCTGCCCACATATGAACACTGGATTTGTTACTGTAAGTCCAGATGATGATATTATTTTATAAAGACATTAAAGGAATTTGCTTTTTTACGTTATTGGGTGTTAAGTAGCTGGTGAAATAAGAGGACACAAAAAGTAGATTTCTAACCTCATGATACCCAGTGGATCCATAGCTTCTTCTTCTTCTTCTTCATCTTCTTCCTCCTCCTCTTTCTTATTTGTGGTCTGTAGTTTTTGACCTTTTGCTGACTTGAACTGTGGGACCTTATCTGAAGTTTCTTTTTCAGTAAAGAAATCAAAAGCTTCACTCTCTTCTTCCTCCTTCTCCTCCTCCTGGTGCTGATCAGGGATGTTTTTGTTCTTAAGATCAGCAATGTGTGTAGATTTTGCACCTGTGAGGGTAACAAAAAACTGCAACTCATTCTTTGCTTTTGATAGGGATACTAAATCTGTTCAGCAAGTGCACCAGTCTGAGAGTGCAGCACCTAGCAAAGTCACTATCATGCCGGCATCACGGGGTTTCAGCACTGATCACACAGTTTTGGTCACTCTTGTTCTGGCAACAACGCAGGTAAATAAGTTTCTACTCTGCTATCCACAGTGAAGGAAATGGAAATATTCACTGGAGAAACCCACAGCCTTTGATGTACAGTAGGATCGAACATACCTGATGGGTCTGGGGATGCAGTTCCACAATATGTTGCATGTTGCATTTTTAGAGTTTTTTTAGCCAGTGTTAGGCCTTCAGGAGACTGATTTTACACAGGAGCAGCCCTTCCCCATTTTGCTCCTAAAACTGAGTCAGGAACTTACTTTCCCTCTTTGAACCGAGTTACCCAGGTTCCACCCCACTTGCACCGCTGGACATCCATTGCCCCTTCTGAAACCTGTCTTTGGACTTTTTTTTTTAAACAAATATAAATGTAGGTTTGGCTCAGTAACTAACGGACACGGCAGACTGGTTACAACATCTTATGTTATCAAACTAACTGTATCACTTTCAAATCTTCAGGACTTACATGGGAGCTTTCTTACTCTATCTCTTGAACGATTCTGGTATCAAGATTTTTTCACAGAGAGTATCTGCTGATAATTCTTGGTGATGGCTGTTAGCGTCAGGTAATATGAATAATGTTCTGGTAGCTTTCTTAAACATTGACACACCTAACTTTGATGACTGCCAATGTTTTCAAGACCTTATATTGCTGCTAGGGCAGGTTCTATTATAAGGGTGTGGACATTTATATGATTTAGGATGCAGTACCAAATATATCCTCGGTCTGCCCATGTCACTTCCACAAAGCAGCCATGTTGCTAAAGCAGCAAGTGGGAGATTTAGGGTTGAAGGAAGTCTTGAGAGGCCTGCACCGCTCAATGAGGGATTATTCTTTCTGCTCCCTGGTACATTAGTCACACGTAAAGATTATCTTTTGTCCCCGAAAGGATTCGGGATGGGGTTTCCAAATGTGACAAGTTGCCACTTTTAATCTTTGATCATTCTCCTTTAAAAACAGAATGGTAAAATGGGGAGGAGATGATGGCACCTAGGACGGTACAGAGAATTGATCCCCTATTATTAAATAGACAAGACTTTTTAGACCAGATGAGAACAGATAAAATCATATTGGGAAATTAATAAAGACACCTACGGATGTGGTAGTAGTCTGGGATTTTCTAAAAACCTTTTTGAGAGGAAGAGCAATAGCCATCTCCAGTAGGTTAATAAAAAGAGGGGCAAGCACAACTATCACAATTAGAATAGCAACTTCAGGCCCTGAAGTGTACTTTTAAATCCACTCATGATAAATTAAAATATCATCAATTAATTCAGATAAAGATGGAATTTAAGGAACTGAACTTCAAGCAGGTGGAGAGGGCCCTAGCATTTCAGAAAGTGTATTTCTCTGAGGCAAGGAACAAGTGTGAGATAATACCAACATATCAATTAAAGAAGGATGAGGTGTTATGGTACAACAATTGTGTTTAATCTACTGAGGTGGGAGGGGAGGTTATCAAGAGTGGTCAGGACGATATAAAGAATGTGTTCACTGTTTAAATATCTGTATAGAGCTGGAAACCGGAATCCCAAAAACCTGCATTCTGGGACACTGTACGAATTTTATACACAACTACTATCTTGGAGGAGGAAGAGGATGCAATGAACCTAGAAGGCCCCTTAATGAAGCAGGAGATACTTAGGTTGTTGGGCTGCTGTCATCTGGTAAGGCTCCTGGCCTGGTGGCCTAAAAATCTACCTAGATAAAAGACTGGCCCCAGTTTTATCTGAAACATTATCAGCTGCTCTTAAATTGGGTAATGTGCCCAAATCCTTTAGTGAAGCAAGAAGTACTGTTTTGCCTAAGCACATAAACTCTGGGAATTTGGGTCTTCATAGCAGCCAGTATATCCACTTAATGCACATTTTAAAATAAATGTCAAAGTATAGGCAAGTAGAATAGATCAGGTACTGTACTTCCACAGTTGGTGTCAGAAGACTAATAAGCTGCCAGACGATGTGATACAGGCCGAATCAGTAAGAAGCTTCAATCAGGGATGGGACTGTCATATGGAATTAGAAAAGAGGTGGCAGAAATAAGAAAGGGGTGGCCACTAGGGCCACTGCAGAGTGGTTAGGTAGGGTGGGCAGCTAGACTTTTTTCTGCAGCCACTGTCTATGTATCTACAATATATGTATCAATTAAGATTTGTTAGAGGGAGAGGGGTGCCTAGAAATCTGAGATAACTGCTGCAGGTACTGGCCATTGACAGGACAGACCAACTCAGATGACTGTTCAGTGACGGTCTCATCAGACAGTGACAAGGCATCTTTTTTTTTTTTTTATTCTCTCTTTATCTGGCAGGTCCACCATATACATCTGCCCTGGTCACGGCCCCCGGAGACCTCCGCCACAGCCTATGGCTGCCGAGGACCCTTGGTCACCCCCGGCTTACCCCCCGGAGGGCGGGGCCGTGGCCACCTTCGTGACCCTGGAACTGTGTCTGGTCAGGGTCCCGCAGCGGCGGTGGTGATGTGAGGTCCACCGGGGAGGGCTTCATATTCACGGTGGTCCTGCCCGCCTTCCATTTTTCCCTTTTCTCCCCAGAGGAGGCGGGGACGTGCAATGACGCCAGCATCCGCCCCGCCTCCCCCCCCCAATACTGAACGTCGGCAGCGCGAGATCTCCTGGCCTCCGCCAGGAGTCCTCAGCACTCCAAGTGTTGCCCACACCATCCCAGGAGAAGGAGGCCGTCAATAGGGCTCCATCCTTCTCCCTGGCCGCCCTCCGATGATCTGGGTCCGTTCCTCAACCCGGGTCGCTGGCATCGCAAGCGGAAAACCCACCGCTGCGCCAATGGGCCGGCTGACAAGGCATCTTAACAATTAGAATAGGGCCACTTCTGGAGCACAAGGAGAAGTATGTAATTTAGTTCTTGATTTCTAAGCTTGGTGTAAGCTTTCAAATACCTCAAGGGTGTAAATAAGGTACAAGAGGGTAGCATCTTTCCAAAAAAAAAAAAGATGTTCAAGAACAAGGGGCTATGATATGAAAATTCGGGGGCAGACTTGGGGTAACGAGAAAAAGTATTTTTTCACGGAAAGGGTGGTGGATCCATGGAACAGCTTCCCGGCACAGTCTGTAATGGGCAAAAACAATAGGGGAATTCAAAAACGCATGGACCAGACACAAAGGAACTCTAGCGATAGGAAGGAGAGGGTAAGCTGCAGATTATTTAGGAACAGTAGTATATGAAACAGGTAGAGAAAATGGGCAGACTAGGTGGGCCAAGTGGTCCTTATCTGTCGTCAAAGTCTATGTTTCTAATGTAACCCCCTGCAAATGGGGGTTTCCAAAAGTCTTCCAGGAGCTTGCTTGAATGCTCCAAGCCTGGATGGTGTTTGGCGTCTAAGCCGTTTATCTGCGAGTGCTTTTAGAGCCTTTGGTACTGTCTCTTTAAGAGCTGTCTGCGTGCAGACATAATTAATTTGGATGGGGGTCTGTGTGTTTCCCTGCTTGAGTCCCACTCGAGCTGCTGCCAAATCGCTCTGTTTCTGCCGTCACTAAGTGGACAGAGTGAGCACTTTTCAAAGATGTAACTGTTTGCCAGAAATCATTTAGAGTAATAACGAAAATACAGTTTGTCTAACCTGCTTTTCTTTGCAGTCAGAACTGTGTTTGCCTAGTCCCCCATTCTGGTTTTGAACTGCTGAACTGGACCAATCAGTGTGGGGGGACCTCTGAAATGGAGCCTGCTACTGGCAAATCAGAACTTGGACTCTCATTGTGGAGCCAGCCACCTATGTACTGTATGGCCAATGCTTCTGGGAATTGTAGTTTGGACTTCAGCGCCTTTTTTCCACCAACAGGGGGAGTTTACTGTGAGTGACAGCCAAACCAGCCAACTGAACTGGAAGGAACTCAAAGGAAATGCCTGGCTGTGTCTACTGGAAAGATCAGATCAGTTTGGGGCAGTGAAGACTCAAGGAGCTGTGAGCTTCTGCGCTGTATAGTTCTACACAGTAAGCACGTGTAAGGCCCTACGTTTCGGTCTGCAGATTGTGCAAGCGCCTGTTCAGACTGAATCTGACCTGTGAAGAGAATCAGGGAGATCTGAAGAGTAAAGACCAGACTCACCCTGTAGAAGACTGGAGAAATTGCTGAATCTGCTGTGTGTTCTCCCGGGTATTGTGCAGTAATTGCGATCAGGATCGAGAAGCAGCCTGCCTGGTATAGTACTTTCCTTTTACATATAAATGTGTGTAGTGCTTGTGGGGAATCATGTTTCAAATCCCCTGTACAGTGAATTGAGTGCATGAAGCTGGAAGTAAACCCCAGCTTAATCCAGACTACATCCATTTGCTCTAAACTGCAGTGGGGTCCAGTCACAAGGACCTTGGCCACATGGTCTCTCCTCCTGGCAATCCAGGACAATCAGCCTTCCATCCAGTTCCCAGCCTTGAGTTTGTGAGTACAAAGCAGGGTAGCTCCCTGCCATCTGTTTATCAAATTGCAAGTGTGTCATCTAATTGTTGCTTTTTTTCATTTCTTCACGAACTGAGCCCTCCGGCTCCGGATTACAATTGGGTATTGTGCAAGTGTTTTTTCCATCACAGGGCCCCATCCAGCTGCACCGATCCTGGCTAGCCCACCCCAATCCTGGGTACCCAGTGAAAGTGACAATTTGAGACTCTGAATATGTGCACAGTACTGCGATTATTAATGTGTTTAACCTAATTAACCTGATTTCCCCCTTCCTTGTTACAGCTCCTTAAATAAATCAGATCTGTTGGTTTTCAGCAAAGTTACACTGACTGAGGTATTCGTTTACGTTAAAGTATTGTACTGTGGTTTTTGCACTGTATCATCTTGTTTTACAGGGGGTCCCCAGAGTCCAGTCGACACAGCCAGTCCTGGGGGTAAGTGTACATTGTGAAGATATTCCTAATGCATTGTATGGGCCACTAGTGGGAAGAAAGGGGGGTTACAGTGTCCCAGAGGGCTGTGACCAAGTTAGTTTAACTACTGCAAACCCTGACCTCTGGGTGGAGGCACCCGCCATTGGACCTAGGCCCCTAAACCTGTTAGTAGTTAAGCAGGCAGGGCTAGTAGCCCTTGGGATAGCGCCATCGAGGGGTTACACTAATTTATCACCAATAAATTACTACTACTCAAACTCTTGGGCATTTGAACAGTGACCGTTGAGGAGGGGAACAGGCTAGGAGTGTCCCCCTCTACCATTTATTATACAGTCTAGAATTAGAGCCTCTAGCCTTGGCAATAAATGCACATTAGTTGATTCAAGGTGTTAATTTGCCAACAGTTAAGGCCACAGTATTGCTTTATGCAGACAACCTACTAGCATGTGTTACAAATCCACAGCAATCCCTCCCAGCTTTATTAGAGCGAGTTAGTGCTTTTGGTTTGGTAGCTGGTTATAAGGTTAATTTGACAAAGTCAGTTGTAATACATGGTTTGAGTCTTGTCCTATTTGGAACTGCATTGGCTGAACACTCGTAACAGTAATGTTCTGAAAGTTTCTAAACCATAACAGCATAAATCTGATGACAGACTGATGTGATTATGACTTAGATCCTTACAAAAAGCAGCATGTGCCAATCCTAGAAAATAGCTGGTGCATGCACGCATCATTGCCATGGCAACAACCGTCATCACCATGGCGATAGGCAAAAAAATGGAGACTTCAGTAAGTCATGGCAGAGAAATATACAAAGTGAGCAAAAGTGAAATCAGCAATAAGCACCGAACTGCAGAAACTGACCTCTTGAGTTGAGAGTGAAACTAATCAAGACCATATACAGTATGTGTGACCGAAGCCATGGCAGTCAGTGACACTGTGCAAAGACCTAGTAACAGAAGCTGCAGCAGTGAGGGAAATTTACAGAAACTACAACACTCTAACACATAAATCACAATTGTATTTCTATAAGACCCAAACCATGTATTACAAAAAAACAGTGTACAGTATGTCAATGCATCTGTTATAGCACCTGTAACACCATCTCGGGGTTCCAGGATGTCAGGCATCTCTCAGTCTTTGCTCTCAAAGTGTAGGTTGTCACAGAACCCTTTGATGGTGTTACAATGCCATAACAGATGGGCTACCATACACTACTCTATTTATCATGCCCCTCTGTGATTACTCACATTTAAATTTGAAGGACTCCCTCCTATTCCAGTGAACAGAACAAGGCTTTAGATATTTGGGGTGAATATTAGGTAGAGGATACTAGACACATTTTATGCCAATTATCCTCAGTTATTAGCTAATATGCAAGAATTATGTAACAAATGGCAGGCATTACCACTATCACCAACTAGAATGGCAAATGTCCTTACAACAATGCTGTTATCCAGATTTTTATAGCTGTTTCAGGTACTGCCTATTCCAGAGCCTACCAGACACTTCAAAAAGTTTAGCTCTATGGCAAAACAAAACTCCCAGGATTATGGTCAAGATTTCTTCCAGAGTATGGGAGTCCTGGGCCTAGCACAAGTTAATACTTCCGCAACCATTCAACATGGCCACACCTTGGACATGATATTCTCCCTGGTGCTCAAGGTTCAGAATCTTGAGACTGATCCAATCAGTTGATCGGATCACTGTGCTATCAGGTTCAGTTCAGTTTCTGGGCCCCCTCCTTGTAGTCCATCAGCTGTGGAGGTGGCTCAGTACTGCCCTTTGAGAGGGCATTGCTCATGACTTATGGTGGTTCCGCACACCTCAGAAAGGCTATCTGCATGCACTGGGGCTGCGGAAACAGCTATGACAGCCTATAATAAGGCTGTCACAGAGGCCTTTGACTTTGTGGCTCCGGCTCGTGTACATCCCCTGGTGTTGTGCCTTGGTTCATCATGGTTTGATAGTGAGTTGAGGACACTGAAAACCTGGGAATGAAGGTTGGAGCATTGTTGGAGGAGGTTCAGGGCCCAGGACGATAAACTATTTCTGATGTGTCATTATGAGGAATATCAGAAGGCAATCACTCACAAAAAGGCAGAATTTCTGTTGAGGGAGATTGCTGCTGGGAAGAACAGCCTGGCTTAGCTCTTTTGGCTTGTGTATAGGCTTCTTCATCCAGCCTGTCTAAAATCTGTGAGAGCATTTTCACTCACAAAATGTGAAGAGTTTGCTCAGTTCTTTTCTGAGAGGGTGTCCTCCATTAGGGCAATAATAACTCCAATGCCCAGCAGAGGAGAGCCTCTGAGACAGGGACGCAGTCAGTGGTCTTGGGAGGAGTTTCGGCCAGTGACAACAGAAGGTGTGTGTGAGGTGATCTCAAAGCTGCAGCCAACATTTGGTAATCTGGATGCAGGCTCGACTCAATTACTAGTAAGTTGTGTTGGGCATCTGGGCCCGGTGTTCGCCAAGACTGTCCAGTGCTCCTTGTCAGACAGGGTGTTCCGGTGGCCCTTAAATGCACACTGGTGAAACCTCTACTGAAGAAGCAAGCCATCTTTGGCCATACAAACATACATACGAACATACGAATCTGCCCGAAGAAACAGGCCTCGTGGTCTATCAAGTGTGCTGGAATGCGCAGCTAGCATCTCTAAATTGCAGCTGCCCCATGCCCCTCCTAGATTTGTTAATCCCCTTTAAGTACTTGAATGTTTCAATCATATCCCCCCTATCCCTTCTCTCCTCCAGAGTGTACAAACTCAGGTCCCTTAGACTGTCCTCATAGGTTTTGCTTTTCATCCCCCGTATAATTTTTGTTGCCCTACACTGCACCCTCTCTAGTGGTCTAATATCCTTCTTCAGATATGGATGCCAGTACTGCATGCAGTACTCCAAGTGCGACCTTAGCAAACAGGGGCACAGTTAGCTTTTTTGATTGGGGGGGTGCAAAGGCTGATAAAAGTCCTGGTTGTCTCAAGAAAGACAAAACCAATAGGCTGGGGGTCTGGAGGCTGCCTAGGCCCCTGGAAGCTATCAGATTTTAGATGCATTCTGGTGCATTTTGAGGGTCATTTTGAAACATTGTGGCTGCTTTTAAAGCTTTCTCTGACTTGTTGCAAGCACCAGATATCACTACCAAAATGACTAACTTACTTCACTGCTGCTAGGGTCATCGCTTTTGTTGCCACCTTTGAGCAGTTGAAGGGCAAGTAAAACTTTTTAATTTTTTGGTAAGTTATAACAGGGAAAACATTTATGCCTTTTGTTCAGGAGGGAAGCAACAGGGTCAAAACACAATGCTGAACTGTAAAATGAAAATCTAGCATGTATTCTTGTAAAATCAACCCCAAGACAAAATGGAAAACAAGAACAGGCAAAATCCCGAGTATCAACTTACGTTCTTTCATGTTACGGCCTAACAATAAAAGTTTAAACCACAAAAGAACACCAATTAAACAATAACAAACAAGATCTAGGGCATTCCATGAGGAATTACACGACTCGGCTGGAAAAATCAAATGTTTGAGGCACTGTCTGGGTCTGGCACCCATCAATGGCTGAACACATCAGCAGCTCAGCAGGTCATTCATTCCCCACACATGTTCTGGACACTTGACAGTACTGTACTGACACAGGATTCAGCAGCAAAGCATCCAACTGGTTTAAGTTTGGTTTCCTGTCAAGCTGCCTCACAAAGAAATGTTTCCCCCTCCCCAATAGGGCTGACCAGCTGGCTGAGACATGATTGGGAAATCTGAATTAAAAAAAAATAAACAATTTATCAGGAACACTCCTATCCTGGACAGGAATGTTCCTGATAAACTGTGTATTTTTTTTTTTTTATTCAGATCTTGTCCTCTACGGTTGGCAATTGCTGTGGTATAAGAACAGAGTGGGGAAGGGGAGAGGTTGGGTATAAACAGCAGTTAATGAATCATCTAGAATTTATCCTAGGGCATGTAACACCACATAATACACAAACCAGAAACTTTGAATTGCCCAGCTCAGATGCAAGATCTCATTTTCTGTGGGGTCCTGCTTCTACCTATTTGTGCAGTTTATTTGTCCAGGACAGACCAGCTGAGATGTACCATTGTTGCACTACTGCTTAGTTTTTCAATGTATTTACGAGGATAGCCCAGTTTAGATGTGCCTTTTTTTTTTTGCAATCTCCTGCTTGTACTCAGTAAGCCCTTTTGCAAATCCAGCTCCTATGCTATGCATATGACTGCAGACGAAGTTGAACCAATGCCTTGCATAAACACAAGTATTATTACTTCCCTCCATTAGTATTTTACCCACAGCCCATCTATAAAACCCAACACACTGTTTGCCTTTTTCATTACAGCCACACGATAGGTGGAGTCCTTTGTGGGAAGTTTTTACAATATATTATAAATCTTTCTTGCTGACTGACTCTGCCATAGCACCATCTCTATATTTATCAAACATTCTGTTTATTGGTTGTTTCTCTGCACACACACAAAACTGTTACGCAGGTCTCAGGTTTCCAAATCTCTGCTCTAACTACTAGATCAGGGGCCAATAATCCACCACTTTAGGGAAACATTGAGAGAAGAGGAATACAGTGGACAGCTTCAGATGGCTTCCCTCCCTACCTCCTTTAGCACTGTACAGCCTCCTGCTCATTACCACCCCCCCAATCTTTAGCCCTTTACAGATAAATAATTACCCGATCTGGTGTACTCTGTGCTGGCTGCTGCATGGAACAGTACACCTTACACTCCTCCTAAGAGTCCCAACCAGTGACCCCGATGACACACAGGAACAGACAGAGAGCACGGAGGGTGGAGATGCAACAAAATGAAGCGAATGTGGTTTGGGCTGGCACGCTCCAACCATGTTCGTCATGGCATGTAGGTGCGAGTAGTTTGTATAACCCAGTAGCACCACCACAGGCCAGTATTGGCTGATGTCATTACTCAGCAGTCAGCACTGCAGCCAATTTGGGAGCCAGTGACAAGAAAACTTTTAAATGAAACTTGTGTCCATCCCACGGGTGCTCTCCCACGACCATTACAGAAAGAAAATAAACAAAAACTTGGGGTACGTGCTCCTGCAGCCATTATGGGAACCAAAAATAAAAATAAAAAATCTCTTGAGTTCATAAGTTACACTCCGATTGCTTGGGGGAGGCAGCCTACCCCCTCGTAATCTATGCTACTGTGACCAAGGACCTGTAGAGGGGAAGGATCACTTTCCTATGCCTGGATGAGAATCCCCTTGCAATACACCCCAGCATCCTGTTAGCCTTAGCTGCAGCTTTTCTGCATTGAGCAGAGTTGTTCAAGCTCTCCATTACTATTACCCCTAAGTCCTTCTCTTCCTCAGTGACCGCCAGCCTCACACCCCCCAACTAATATTGCCTCCTCAAGTTCTTGGCCCTGAAGTGCATAACCTTGCACTTCTTTGTACTGAAGCCTAGCTGCCACTTTGCCTACCACTCCTCCAGTTTGGTTAGGTCCCCCAGTAATTGTTTCCGACCATCAACTTCATCCACTACTGACCCATTTTAGTATTGTCTGCAAACACACTGATCCTGCTCTCAACTCGGTGTGAGATATCCAATGTGAATTGCCCAAACAACACTGGACCCAGCACACAGCTTTGTGGCACTCCACTTGTCTCTGGCCTAGGTGTTGAGAGTCCCCATCCCTACCACCACCCATTGCTGACCCCCCTTCAGCCAGTTCACAATCCAGTTAACGAGCTTTGCCCCCACCCCCACGGATTTCAATTTTCCTCCTAGCCACCCATGAGGTACTGAATCAAAAGCCTTGCTGATGTCCAAATACCAGACGTCCAATGTGAGGCCCTTACCCAGATCACGTGTTACCCAGTCAGAATACTCTGTTAGATTGGTCTGACAAGATTTCTCTGAGATGAACCCATGCTGCTGCCCATCCTGGAGGCCATTCACCTCGAGTAATGACACCAGTCTCTCCTTCAGTACTGTTTCCACGAGTTTACCCACTATGGAAGTGAGACTGACAGATCTGTAGCTGCCTGGCTCATCCCGTGGGCCACTCTTGTGTATAGGCATCACATGGGTCATCTTCCAGTCCTGTGGCATGCATCCCATGTCCAGGGAGGTGCTGAACATGTCTGCCAGCAGCCTGGCCAACATCTCCACCATCTCGCTCTGCAACCTGGGGTGAATGCCATCAGGACCTGGTGCCCTGTCCACCCTTAGTGCCTTATGACCCTGTAGTACTCTACTCTCCTCAATCATTCTGTCAGTCATTCCCACCCCCCCAAGTCCACCTTCCCAGTCCACGGACATGGACATCTTTGTGAATTATCAACCCATCTCTAACCTCTCCTTCTTAGGAAAGATTGCTGTGAAGGTTGCTGAATTCCAGCTTGATGCACACCTCACAGCCTTTGACATCTTTGAGCCTCTCCAGTCTGGATTTAGGTCCAGGCATGGCACAGAAACCGCACTAGTTAGGGTGCATAATGACCTGCTCAGGGTGAGGATAGAGAAGAATGATCAATTCTCGTCCTCCTTGACCTCTCATCAGTGTTTGACACAGTGGACCATGGGCTGCTCCTGGACCAGCTCAGGGAGCATGCGGGATTCATTGGCAAGGTCATCTGCTGGATCAAGTTCTATCTCAAGGACAGGACTCAGAGGGTAGTGATAGGAAAATCTTTCCTCATGCCTGATGGCACTTTCCTTTGGCATACCCCAGGGTTCAGTTCTGTCACCCATGTTGTTTGAGGTGTATATGCTGCCCGTGGTTAAGCGTACTAAGCAGTATGGCCTTGAATTTCACTGCTATGCTAATGATATACACCTCTTAATGTCTTTTGCACCAAGGACATGGGGTGTGGTTGATGTGCTTAATAAGTGCCTGGCCAAGATCCAAGACTGGATGTCATCAAGCTGGCTTGGACTACACCCTGAGAAAACTGAAGCCCAGTGATTGAACCAGGCAGTTGGGTGGGAGTGGTAGCTACCTAGAAGGACACCAGGCTTCAACTCTGTCCCTCTAGGCTGTTAACTGCAACAAAAGGTGACAAATTTGGGAGTCATTCTGAACGAGGTGCTGACAGTGGAGGCTCGGGTGTTGTCAGTAGTCTGCAATGGCTTTTTCCACTTGCAGAACATCAGTCAGGCTAAGCCCCTTATCTCTCCTGGCAACATGGCCACACTGGTTCATACGTTCGTGACTTCGAGGCGCGACTACTGCAATGCTCTTTATCTTGGGGGTCAGTGAAGGTACGTATGCTGTTGTGCCTCCAGCTGCTGCAGAATGCAGCCCAGTTACTAATGGGCTTTCTGAGATCATGCTATGTTTCCCTGGAGCTGCATGATCTACAATGGCTGCCAGTAAAGTGGTGTTATCTCCTTTATAATGGGACTATTAACTTACAAGACCCTATCCAGGCTGGGCCCGGGCTACCTGGCTGAGATCCTGTATACTCATTACCAGTGTGCACACTCCTCTCCGCCAAGAAGGGTCCCTGGTGGTTCCCAGGGCAAGGCTTCAGAACTCTGAGGATGGGGCTTTCGGAGTTGCTGAACCAGTCCTGTGGAATTCTTTGCCCAGAGCTTTGAGGGAACGTCCTTCAGTGGAGGCCTTTAAGCAGTCTTGAAAACTTTCTTATTCCAGCAGGTGTCGGGGGTGAACACATAACAACTTTGCACCCTTGTAGTATATTGGTATGTATACATTTATTAACTTATTTATTGAAATGTTTTATTATTGCATGGTTTTAGTTAGTTGGTTGTATATGTTGATTGTAGTTTTGTTATACTGCTCTACCTTACAGTAATGGCGCTCTGAGCCTCCGGTGAAGGGTGCCATATATAAATAAAGACTACTACTACTATTACAGTATGCTGGATAAAGTAACATTGACACCAGGCAGGGGGTGATATCAAGGTTCCTAACTTCCAAAGATACTACTGTGTGGCTCAGCTGGCAGGGATACAAGGGTGGTATGACCTAAATTGCTCAGTTAACAGTATTTTATTTGAAAAAGCAATACCTGGCAAAGACCTTTTGACTGATCTGCTATAATTCTTCATTAGGGAACATCACAGTAGCAAAGGGACAATGTAATTATTGAACACTTGTTGGCACAAAGCCCATAATGTAATGGGCATTACAGGATACAGTATTAACACAGTCATGGGAAAACGTTGTTATATATATATATATATACTAGTGGTTATGTTTTGTATTTCTATCTCAACCCAGGGGGGGAGATCCTATACCACCACGTTGCCTCTGGCCTGTTTGTATACTTACTGTCCACTGTGTTTGCTGATTTGTAATTCCTTGGCTATGTTACCCCATTGTATTTCTCCCACGTAAACCTTGTAATTCTCCCGGGTCACACCTGAAAATAGGCACTGGTTGTCTAGTGTGCTTACCCAGTTACCAAAAGCAAATAAATAATAAACAAATAAACCCCATCCTCCAAGTTTCTTCAGGACCCTGGGTATAATTTATGGAGGGAAAAAGGGATATCACTTTTGAGTCACCTGTATGAAGATGGATTGTTTGACATCCCACACTCCCATCTTTTTAACTATATCTAAGTAAATCATTTTTTATATTAAAAAAAATACAGAAACATAGACAATGACGGCAGAAAAAGACCACTGGCCCATCCAGTCTGCCCATATAACCCTAACAAACCCAGGACCAATTGTCCATAGAGAGTTCTAACCCACACTCTCCACCTCCACGCTCCTCGCCCTACCATTACCACCCTGAGCGACCACTAAGCCCTTCACTCTGTCCCAGCCATGTTTGAAACCACTGATAGTTTGGGTTCCTACTACATCAGCTGGCATATTGTTCCACACTCCATCACCCTTTCTATAAAATAAAACTTTCTCACTTCCCTTCTGACCCTCCCCCATCAGTTTTTATATGTGCTCCCTTGTTCTTGATCTGCTACTTACGCTAAATAGTTCCTCACAGTTTATCTTGTTCATTCCTTTCAGAAACTTGAAGTTATCTAGCTTATCTCCCTTCTCTCGCCTAGCCTCCAGCAAGTACATGTTCAGTGCCTTGAGCCGATCCTTGAGGATCTGCCCTGCTGACCCTGAATCATCTTGGTCACCCTATGCTGTACTGTCTCCAGCCTGTCTTTACCTTTCCTTAGGTAAGGATTCCAGAACTGGATACAGTACTCCAGGTGGGGCCTCACCAGTGATCTACAGAAAGGTAGTAATACCTCCTTCCTGCTGCTGTCAATACCCCTTCCTATACACCCCAGCATCCTGTTTGCCTTACTGTAGGCGTTGTTACACTGGCCTGAGTGTTTTAGGGAGTCACTTATGATGGCACCAGCCCTCTTTCCTCACAGGCTATAACCAGCTTTACCCCCTCACCATCCAGTACTCTGTCCTGGGGTTCTTGTTCCCTATGTGCATCGCCTCGAACTTTTTGGCATTGAATTTCAACTACCACAACTCTTACCACCTCTGCAGCCTTCCAAGTCTCTTTGTATCTCCTTAACCCTCCTCCTCCTCACTGTCTACCCTTCCACAGAGCTTAGTGCCATCTGCAAAGAGACACATCTTGCTCTGGATTCCTTCTTCCATGATACTGATGACCGTATTGAAAAGGACTTGATCCAGGACCGACTCTAAGCTGAACACATGACACCCGGTTTCCCTAATGGAAGCTGGTGCTTCTGGATACTGATGCTGGACATTACCTACTGCTGAAGTAGTCATACTGCTCACACAATCTTAAACAGCTTATTTAGTATTTGTATTACAGTATATCTCTGTATTACTTCAGAAGATACTCCTCGATGCTGTATCATGTTATGTTGAATGCATATTGCTAGTTGATATTACTGGGAGGGACCTGTTCTCTAATGTACAATATAGGTTATTAGTTCAACAGAAGGGACTGATTGTACTACGGTTGACAAAATAATGAAAACAAAGTTTAAGAAACAAACAAGTTGTGTGAAATCATAGGATTCACAGTACAATATTTGCATAAAATAATTTATTTTCAGAAGCAAGTATCAACATTGCATTTTCCTCGTTCTTCATCTTCTAGTGTTCAAGACGAGAACTATAAAAGGCTGCTCATAGAAACATAAAAAAGTACAGTTACGTAAGAACTTACCGTAACAGCAGATCTTCAAGACAGGCTCTTGCAGTAGGTATTTACTATTAGGACTGCGCTCCCTGGCATCAGAACCACATGGAAAACTTTAGCTAGCAGTGTCTGGCTGGGGACCACCCACTGACGTCAGCATGACCCTATATAGTGGGCGGTTCCCAGCCCACCCTCCAGTTCTCCCAACGGAGACCTCAGAACAAAGCGACAGGAGAAAGGAGTGAGCTCCTTAAACCTTAGTAAGGCTGACAGAAGAAGTAGTACCAGAAGCTGGGTGAAGGAAGGAGGGAAAGATACCTACTGCAGGAGCCTCTCTCGAAGATCTACTGTTACGGTAAGTTCTTACGTAACTGTACTATCTTACCTTGAGAGGGCTCTTGCAGTAGGTATTTACCATTAGGACTGAGTCCCAAGCAGTGTATATCAGTAAGTCTAAAGCACAGGAGGCAGGAAAGATCTGCAGAGACACAGGGAACTATGAAAGGAGGCCCTGAAGGACAGCTAGTCCAGAGCCAGCACAGTGCCTAGCGACGATATCAAGACTGCAGTGTTTTGTGAAAGTGTGGCTGGAGCTCCAAGTGGCTGCTGCACAAATGTCAGCAGCAGACACATTTTTGAAACAAGCAGCAGAAGCAGCCATGCCTCTGGTGGAATGCCCTTTGACTTCCTCCGGCCAAGGTTTGTTGCACCTCCGGTAGTAGAAAATAATGCAGTTTGCCAGCCATTTGGACAAACACTACTTAGAAACAGCAGAGCCCTCACTTTTGGGTGCAAAGGAAACGAAAGGCTGATCCATTTTACAGACTGACTTCGTCCATTTTGTGTAGTACCGCAAAATTCTGTGAACATCTAAAGTGTGTAGAATTGCTTCCCCTTGATTAGAGTACTCAAGGTAATACACTGGTAGCTGAACGGTCTGATTCAATGTAAACCCGGAAATCACTTTGGGTAAAAACTTAGGAGTAGTACTCAGAGCCACCCAGTCTCTGTGAAAAATCAAATAAGGCTCCTGACCCATCAGGGCCTGAAGCTCCGAAATCCTCTAAGCAGAAGTAACAGCAACTAAAAAGAGCGCTTTCCGTGAAAGCTAGTGCATGTCGCAACTTGTGGCTAGTTCAAAAGGAGGCAAGGTGCATTTTTCTAAAATAAAAATCAAGTCCCACGGTGGAGCAGGGTTATGCACCAGAGGTTTCAGGTGGAGAATTCCCTTCAGAAACATTTTGGAAACCTCCAGCTGAACAACAGTTTTGCCTTCCACCAGAATGTGGTAGGCGGAAATGGCTGAAAGGTGTACCTTCAAAGAAGAGTAATTCAAGCCTAGGTCACAGAGATGCAGGAGGTACTCCATGACCTGAGGGACGGGGCACGAAAAACGGTCCCAACTTTTCGAGGTGGCCGATATGGAAAATCTCCTATACTCCGATCAAACTCCACAGAATGTGTAAGCTGGCATCGGACACCTGCACCAGGTGCCAGAAGGAGCAAGGTTCATTACTTCACATCCTCTGGACTTGTGAGAGGGTTGTGCCTTTCTGGGAGGATATTAAGCAACACCTGGACACCTTGTTAGGACTTGATCAGGCTTTTACACCCAAAATTTGCATCCTGGGGCTTTAATTGGAAATCAGAAACCTCATATTGCTCTAATATCAGCATGTGCCAAGAAGGTTATTCTTTGGCATTGGTGTGATCAGACTGTCCCTACTTATGTGGAATGGTATCGGGAAATGCTTTTTGCCTTACAAGCCGAACGCGTAATTGCAAATATGTTAGATCTCAAAAAGAAATATACTCGGGTATGGGAACCCCTCTACACCCTGCTGACCCTAGGCACTGGGTGACATTCAATTAGTTGGGTCTATGATATCTCCCTGACCTGGTAAGGTTCAGATGGGCTGCTGTGCCTGGACCTGCTGTTTAGTTTGATACCCATTTTCTATGCATATCGGTCTTTTCTTTTTTTTTCCTGTTGTGTCCTATTACATATGTTATTGTCCTTTGCAAAATGTTTTTTTTTTTTGAGAGGTTAGCTCAGTCTCCGGAGAAAAACAGGGAGGGCGGGTTCTTTTTAGGGATTTTGGGTGAGGGGGATGGGTGGGATTATTTCTTTTTGTTTTTTTATCTTTTATAGAAGCTTGATTGGATTGACGCATGATTCTGGTTCACTTATGTGCAATTATTACTAACCTATAGATATTTTGTGTAGTCATAAGTTTACTTATTATTGATCTGTGTATTACTTACCACTTATCCTTTCCGTGTTCATGGTTGTTCCTCTTTCTAATCAAGCTCAATAAAGTTTATTCAATTAAAAAAAAAAAAAGGAAAATCTCCATTTCATAGCATGATTGGTTCTCGTGGAAGGCTTCCTGGCCTCCATGAGGACTTGGGCTACCCTAGGTGAAACACCAAAATGCAAAGCGGCTATGTCAGAAGGTGCAACGTGTGGAGGTGAAGGGACTTCAGCCGTGGATGGACCAGCGTGCCCTCCTCCTGGGTCAGGAGGGCTTGACAGAGAGGTAGAGGAACCAAGGGTTCCACTGCCAGTTGCTGAAGAAGTGGAAATCATATTTGGCAGGGCCAATGAGGGGCAATCAAGATCATGCGAGTCCTTTCCACTTGCAGCTTGAGCACTGCCTTTTGCAGAATCAGAAAGGGAGGGAGGGAAGTCATACAAGAACCTCCCTGTCCAACAAAGCGATAGCATGTCTCACCAAATAAGTCCAGGCCCTGGAACAAGCGAGCAAAACTTGGGTAGTTTTGCACTGGATGGGGAGGCGAACAAAACTGAGATCTGGATGACCCCACTTGTCGAATATGTCCTTGACCACTGATGGTTTACTCCCCACTTGTGAGTCTTGGCCTGGGAGCAGCTGAGACTGTCTGCTAGGATGTTCTGGATGCCTGGGACATACACTGCCATGAGGGAGATCCGATGCTGAATTGTCCAGTACCAAACTCGCATCACCTCCCTGCAAAGGGGGTAAGACCAAGTGCCCCCTTGCTTGTTCAGGTACCATACTACACACATATTGTCCATTTGGACCAGCAGAGGACCTGGGCTTAGAAGGTCCTGAAAGGCTTGGTGGGCATACAGCACTGCCCGCATCTCCAGCACATTTATGTACAGGGAGAGTTCTGACTGAGACAACAGACCCTGTGTCCTGTGGCTCTCTACATGTGCCCCCTAACCCAGCCCTGACGTATCCATGGTCAGAGTCTGGATGGATGAAAGGGGACCCCTTTGCAGAGATTGTTGATATTCTGCCACCAAAGGAGGTCCTGGGGCATCAATCCGAAGACCATGATCTTGTGATCGAGGCCGTCCAATAACTGGTCCCACTGAACCCTTAGCGTCCACTGTGATATCCGCAAGTGGAGCCTGGCCACAGGAACTGTAGGAATGGCTGCTGCCATAAGGCCAAGGAGACACAGCACTGACTTTGCCAGAACGCAATGACTGGAAGCCTCAAACTGTGCCTAGCATTGCAAGGTTTCCGCCCTGTCCAGTGGGAGGAAAGCCTGACCCTGGGCCATATCCAGCACTGCCCCAATAAACTGCAGACACTGGGAGGGGGTAAGATGAGACCTGGGATTGTTCGCCATAACCCACACTTGGGCAAATAGGTCCATAGTAGCTGAAAGGGAGAGTTCCAGCTGTTCCCACGACGGGGCTGAGATCAGCCAATCATCGAGGTATGGGAAGATAAAGTGGCCCTGGCACCTCAGGGCCACTACCACTACTGCTAGGCACTTGGTGAAAACCTTGGGTGCCAAAGATAGGCCAAAAGGGAGGGCATTAAACTGGTAGTGTTCCCCTTGAAAGGAGAACCTGAGGTAGCAGCAGTGGGCCTGAAAAACAGGTATGTGCAAGTAAGCATCCTGCATGTCCAGGGTGCAGAGCCACTGTCCCTTGTGTATCAGGGACAGCAAGTCTGGAAGGGTCAGAATCATTTGTACTCTATGTACAGATTCAAGGCACTGAGGTCTAGTATTGGGTGTAAATCTCCCGTCTTTTTGGGGACCAGGAAGAAGTGAGAGTAGTATCCCCTTCCTACCTGGTTTGGAATCACGTGTTCTATGTCTGCTTTTTGCAGAAGAGCCTCTATCTTCTCTTTGATCAAGAAAATGTGCACCTTTGGATAATGTGAGGGACCTGGAGGGTTGTCTTGGGGTCTCTCCAGAAACACTAACATGTGGCCTTGAGATACCAGTTGCAGGACCCATGAATCTGTGGTGATCACTTCCCATCCTGCCAGATGACCGGCGAATCTTCTGCCCACCAGTTCCTCCGACCACAACAGAGGAGGAGGAGGAGGAGGAGGGGAGGTGGATTGTGAGTCAAGAGGTAGAAGGAAGGTAGGGGAAGGCTGCCCCTGAAGCTCTCTGGATCTTGGCTCTTGGCTGGAGGGGTGGCCATGGCTGAGGGGGCCCGATGTTTGGTTTAACGTCTGGCCTGCTGTTGTTGTTTCATCTGCTATCTCAGTTGATGATGAAAAGGCTGTTTGGACTTGTAGCCAGTGCGATACATAGTCTGTATTGAATGCAAAGCCATCTCTCTGTCCTGGAGGTTTGTAATGGTGTCTTGGGCATCTCCTCTGAAGAGGACAGAACCCCAGAAGGGGCATCCAGGATGGCAACCTGGACATCAGGAACCAGTCCAGAAACTCTCAGCCAGGAATACCTCTTCAGGCTGACAGCAGTGGCTGTGCCCCTAGCCAAGGAGTCAACGGCATTGTAGGTCACCCTCAGAGAGTGGTGAAAAGCAACCTTAGCTGACCTAATTGTGTCAGAGAGTGTTTCCTTTTGCTTCAGAGTCTGGCATGGCCTCAATGACTGGCTCCAATTTGTGAAAAGTGACTTTTGGAACACCAACATGTGGGTCACTGTGACAGAGTGACCCCTGTCATAGTGACACAGTGGACACCCCTGAGATAAATTGAAACCCCTTCCCCAAGCAGTTTATATGTTTTGTATAATGTCCAACATGCTGGTTGGCTGGTTATAAATTAAGTGATGAAGTGCTTATAAAGCTTTCTGTGCATATTAACCTAAGAACTAACTAGAAACCAGCCAAACCCTCAAAGAATATTAAAGTTATATATTGTTTTCTTCTCAGGTCTTTGGCCATAAAACAAAACTAAGAGTACAGTTACAAAATGAGAGGGCAGCCTTAAGAATAACAAAAACTTGTGTCTGTTTTTCTAGATGTTAGCAGCTCCCTTCTAAGATATATTTTGCAGCAGATAGCATGGGGTAATAGGACCATACAGGAGAGTTTAGAAGAGTACAGAATGTTCTAACCTCAGGTCTGACCTTTTCCAATGTTGTAAACAAAAGGAAAAAAGAACTGCACGTTCTGTGCTGTGCTCCAGGTGCCAACTGAACTGTTCTCTATGGGCAACAGTGGTCCCTACATGCTAGTTTTATGTTATGTCTGCTGTCAATCAAAAGGCAGTGGAAAATTTTCCAACTTCTAGTGAGCTTATAAAAAGCTCTACCTCAGTGCTGAGATAGGATAGATAGGGTGGTCAGGTGGATACTGACTGAGGAAGGTGGAAGGCGCCATGGTTGTAAATAAAATGATAAATGCAACCATGCGTTTTTTATGCACCTGATTTGTGGTCTGCCTGAAACTGTGTTACCCTATACCCACACCCGGTGACAGCCACATAGTTTAGAGCGCGAATAGCCAAGGTGGAAGAGGAATAAAATTTCTGCCCAAATTGTTCGAGCTGCTTTGACTCCTTATCAGGTGGAGAAGTGTTCATGAGTTTAGGTTTGGCAGATCGGTCATGGACCACACTAATGACCACTGAGTCTGCTTTAGAGTGGTAACTCAGGTGGTCCTTGCTCACTGGTGTACAAAGGTCCTGTCCACCTTCTTGGCTATGGCAGGACTGGACAAAGGCATCAGCCAAATTGTAGAGGCTAAGTCCTCATGAGGCTCCAACCAGGGAGGCGTGAGACTGGAGACAACTCTGGCATATCCAAATGCTCAGCCAGTCTCTTGTGTTTGGGGTCCTGATCATCAGATTTGCACTCATAGGCCTCTGCGATCTTCCTGAGGAGGTCCCTGAATGAGGGGTCCTCCAGAGGAGACTCTGATGATTCCTTAGTCTTAGGCTCATCTGGTGGAGGAGTTTCAAAGCCAGAAGCCAAGGCAGAAGAATTAGAATCCGAGTCTGACTCAGACGAGTGAGTCTGGACTGGAGACCGAACTCCAGTGTGGCGGACCTCTGAAAAAGTAATAGGAGGCCTGCCCTTTTCAGTGGTGGGAGTCACCCCTTTTGTCAGGCCTGACATGGAAGGGTGGGACTCCATCGGCAAAGGAGATCTAGGCATCAGATCTGGGCATGTCAGAGTACGGGCTGCCACCAGATGATGACTGTCCAATTCTGACACCAATTGGGACTTAGTCTCAGCCCACCACTACTGGAGGATGGCCTTGAAGTCAGCCTGAGGCTGGGGAGGTGGAGGTCGGGTCAGTGGAGGCTGGTACACTGGCTGAAAACCAGTGGCATATGCTGGTGTTGGGTATGCTGATGTCTTGTACCCTGATGGCAGATAGCCCGGTGTATGGTATTCCGGCAGAGATATCTGGGGGCAGGGCAACGGGGTGGCTGATAGCCGTGCATCTGGAAAACCGGTGATGGCCCTGATGTAGGAACTGTAGGGCCAGACACATGACCCCGTGGAGGCCTGAAAGGCGGGTAGGAAGGACCTAAGGTAGGTAGTCAGGCGGAGGGCCACTAGGGACTGAGCCCGATGATGGCTCAGAGGGTCCCTCCAGCAAAGGTGAGGGGGTGGAGGGCCCTACTTGGGGAGCCCGATGCGGAGGGTCCTGAGGACTGACTGGGGGATTCACTGGGAGGTCCAGCTGTGACCCAGAAACAGTACTGTCAGGGCGATATCCTTCCAACTCCGGCTCCGGGTGCTCGAGAGAGGCTGGAGGTCAAGGAGGAGTACCTGGATTGGGCAAGCCCACCGGGGAATGCTGCAGCTGAAGCAGAAGCAGGTGCTGGGTCTTTCATCGGAGCCCAATGGAAGTGCCTGGGCTATGTGGACGTCAAGAGAACCGACATCCGGCTTATCAGCCGTGACTGGGCAGTCACTGGGGCCTCCGGTGCCCGATTTATAAGCCTGCACTGGGTGCTCGTTGGAGACTCCGATGAGCGACTTATCAGCCTCGCCAGCAGACACAGACCCTTTGGTCTGGAGGGGCCTAAGTGTGGCGGAGCCTCAGACTCGGCTGAGGTGACCGTCGCCACCATGACCAGTGGCAGTGGGGGGACCATGGGCTGCTCATGGGGGAAAGCAGGATTGTCCAAAACAGCACCCTTCTGGGAGGAAGCGGGCTGCTGGTCATCCACAGTCCCCAGATGGAGCCGCAGGCAGGAGGGGGACCTGTCTTGGTCCCAGTGCTTCGCCTTGTCCTTCCGTTTCTTGTGTTGGTGTGAATCCAAAGAAGGAGAGAAAGATGAACTCTGCAGTTTCTGCAACTCCTTCTCCATCAATGCCATTTTCAGCTTCAAAGCATGGGCCTCAAGAGCTTTCTAACTGCGTTTCCATGTGGCCCAACTGACATTCAGGCAGGTCTCACAGTCCTTGGTCTGGTGTTCTTGGTCTAGGCAGAAGAGGCAGAGGGAATGGCCATCCTTGTGCAGGAGTTACATACCGTAGGAATCACACTTGTTCTCATGCAACTTGGGAGGTGCCAGAGAAGACATGCACAAAAATATTTACTAAAAGAAATAAGGAATAAAAGAAATTCTAAGATGAATACTCATCCAAAATGACGGTCAAACTGTAGTAACGCTCTCCGTGAGGTCCGACGTGCACAGGTTAACAGCGGGAAAGAACTGGAGGGCAGGCTGGGGACACTCAGTATATAGGGTCATGCTGACATCGGTCACATGACATCGGTGGGTGGTCCCCTGCAAGACAGTGCTAGCTAAAGTTTTCCGTGTGGTCCTGATACCAGGGGACACAGTCCTAATGGTAAGTACCTACTGCAAAGCCCTCTCAAAATAAGATCATAGAATTTAATGGTAGATAAGGACCAATTGACCCACCCAGTCTGCCCATTATCCCTACCTTTTGTAATACCATAGGCCCTATTTGATCTCCAGCTTAGTTCTCGCTTCCCTAATGACTAAGGTTCCCTTATGCCTATCCCATGCCTTCTTGAATCCCGTCAGAGCTTTCACCACCACCACCTGTACTGGAAGGCTGTTCCAGGCATCCACTACTCTCTCTCTGTAAAGAAGTACTTCCTTATGTTTCCCTTGGGTCTAACCCCCAGCTTCATAGCAAGTTCCTTTGTTCTTGAGCGTCTTTCTTTTTCTGAAAATGCTTCCTTCTTGTATCTTTTTTATACCCGTGAGGGTTTCTGAAAGTCAGAAGCTCAGTATAATAAATTTCCTGTACAGAAAAACTAAGTGTAGAAAGATTTGCAAAGTAGGGGGAGTGGCTTAAATAGAAGCAGCCAGGTTAAAACCAGATTTAAGCACTGCCCTAGATAGCTTCTGCCAGAGAACAGATAGAACACCAGGAGGAAGGAGCTACTGGTATAACTAAAACTTCTCTACTGGGACGATATTGCCTCCTTCCCTCCCCTCCCTAAACCAGTTCTACTTTTATAGGCACAGGATTTAATTGACAACAGGAACTTCCTGTTTGGGAGCAGGAAGTGAGTGATCACAGAGCCACCAAAGACTCACCATCCTAGAAGGGCAAGAGTAGCTCTCCGTCCCCCCCAGCTTTTGGAGGTCTGACTCTGAGCAAGTAAGGAGACTACTGAGAAATATAGGAACTTCTTGTCTTAGAACAGGAAGATCAGGAGCTAAAAGGGCACAGAGGCAGTAAGTAAGCAGGGGAAAAAAGAAAAGAAAAGAAACAAACAGAGGAAAGAGTAAGTATTCCAAACAACAGTTAGGGGTCCAGAAAAAAAGACATGATGGGAGTGGTGCAGTGCAGTGGCTGTGGAACAGCAGTGTTCCGGTAGACATTCTGGAGGATGCAGTGTTGTCCCATCTGCAGGCACCTCTCTGGGCTGAGGGAGGAGGTTGCTCATCTCCAGGCTGAGTTGGCCAGGATTTGTGGGACCTCCTCTCCCACCTAGGGACCACCAGGGTCACTGCCATTGCCTCAGAGGTTGCCAAAGAAAGAGGAGCGTTTGGACCACAGTGGGCTCAGGGAGGGTGAGGTGAGGGTGGTGGAACAGGGTGCATCCTCCAGTTGTACCTCTCCACAGTTCCTATGCCATTCTGGCAAAGTGTGGTTCCTCTATGGAGGCACCCACAGTGGAGACCAAGGAGAATGCTGGGAACCTCCACAAGGAGACCCACAGAAGTGTGGCATGGGACCCCACAGGGGAAGGAAACAACTCCTGGTGGGGGACTCCATTGTTAGGAAGGTAGAACTGGGGGAGGAAGGGGAGAGGGATGTAAGGTGCCTGCCTGGCGCCATGGCTTGGAGGGACAGGGAGCGAATCCTCAGGATCACAGGAGCAGCTGCACAGGGGAGGAAGCTAGATGTCACTGTCCACCTAGAGACAAATGCCCTGACTAAGAAAGGGATCAGAGCAGTGCAAGAAGCATTTGTGGAGATGGGGAGGGGCCTCAGACAAATAGCACACACGGTAACCTTCTCGGAGGTGCTGCCTGTCTATGGCACGGATGAGGCCAGGGTGCTCCACACCATGGGATTCAATCAGTGGTTGAAAAACTGGTGCAGAGCTCAGGGATTTGGCTTCATTGGGGACTGGGGGTCCACCTGGATGGATGCAGGCCTATACTGGCGTGATGGTCTGCATCTGTCCAGGAGGGGAACCAGGATCCTAGGTGATAGGTTTAAATACGTCATTGGCAAGCATTTAAACCAGCCAAGGGGGGAGGCACTGGAAAGGAGCAGGGAAATCCTAGTCCCCCTCCCAAAAAAAAAAATCAGGGTACTAAGTGAAGTAGACACCAACATAGAGATGTCAATAGGGAGAAGCGCAAGGGTAAATGGAGAAAGTGACAAACGCAATAAGGACAGGGATGGAGCAAAAAGGAGTAAGGTCATCAAAAAATGGAGGGTAATGAATACTAACGCCCGTAGTCTGGGCAACAAGCTCCCTGAACTGGTGGCCTTGATGGAAGAGGGATGCCTGGATATCGTAACAGTCACAGAAACATGGTACACAGAGAACCATGACTTGGATGTTAACATACCAGGGTACACAACCTACAAGGAGAGACAGGGAGGGCAGAAGAGAGGGAGTAGCTCTCTATGTAGGAGAGGATAAAACAACTGAACAAAAGAGTAAACAGGAGGAAGGAGGCACTGTGGGTCACCTTAGAGACTGGAAATGGCACCACAATCCGCGAGGGTTGTATACAGACCCCATGTCAGGGAGAGAATGGACAAGGATATGATAGAAGGCATACTTAGGATGGCAGAGAAAGGGAGATACTGTTGATGGGGACCTTAATATGCCAGATGTTAACTGGAGCACCTTTGCTGCAGCCACATCCAAAAGCAGGGCCATTCTTGATGCCCTTCAGGTGGCATGCCTCAGACAGCTAGTTTTGGAACCTACTCGTGAGGGAGCAATCTTAGACCTCGTACTCTCAAATGGGGACAGTGAGAGGATCTCAGATCTAGAAGTGGGTAGCCATTTGGGAACACGTGACCACCAAACAGTGTGGTTCACGATAAACTCTGCTACAGAGTCAAGCCATACAAAAGTGAGGGTTCTGGACTTCAGGAGGGCTGACTTTGGCAAGATGGGAGAGTGCCTTAGAAAAGCACTAGCAAACAGGCTAGAAGGAGGGTGGAGCAACAATGGGGAAATACCAAAACTGCCATCTCAGAGGCAACAAGCCTTTGTGTGAAGCAAATAAACAAATCAAAATGAAAGAAAAAGCCACTATGGTTCTCAAAAGAAGTGGCGGTGAAGGTTAGGGAGAAAAAGATAGCATTTAGGAAGTATAAGGAAACACAGAAGGAGCAGGACAGATAACTGTACCAGTTAGTAGCTAGGCAGAAGACACCAGGAGGAAGGAGTGCTGTGTGACTGGACTTCTCTACTGGGACTAAAGAAGTAGAACCCTTGTACTTGGACCTTTAATTTAGGGCAAAAAAACAAACTAATAAACAAAACAAAAAAAAATGAGTGTGTTTGTCTGAGTTAACTGAACTGAATGGTTATCTGAACAGTTATCTAGGTGTAAATTTCAGGTGACTGAAAGGGATTGATAGCTGTGCAGTTTAAATTACTTGTAGAAAGATCTAGTAAGTAGGGGGAGTGGCTTAGCTAGAAGGAAGCTAAATTTAAAAACTGCCTTAGAAAGATTCTGTTAGTAGCTTGGCAGAAGACACCAGGAGGAAGGAGCTGCTGTTATTATAACTAAACTTCTCTACTGGGACTATATTGCCCTGCTGCCCACTCAAAGCTAGTTCTACTTTTATAGGCACAGGATTTGATTGACAACAGGAACTTCCTGTTTGGGAGCAGAAAGTGAGTGATCACAGAGCCACTAAAGACCCACCATCCTAGAAGGGCGAGAGTAGCTCTCCGGCCCCCTCTAGCTGCTGGAGGCCTGCCTCTGAGCAAGTAAGGGGTCTACTGAGAAGTATAGGATATTCTTGTCTCAGAACAGAACAATCAGGAGCTTAAAGGGCACAGAGGAGGAAAGTACATAGAGAGAGAGAAGAGGAAAAAAAAAAAACAGAGGAAAGGGTAAGGATTCCAAACAACAGTTAAGGGGCCAGAAATAAGACATGATGGGAGTGGTGCAGTGTAGTGGCTGTGGAGCAGCAGTCTTCCGGGAGACGTTCTGGAGGATGCGGTGTTGTCCCATCTGCAAGCACCTCTCTGGGCTGAGGGAGGAGGTTGCTCATCTCCAGGCTGAGTTGGCCAGGATTTGTGGGACCTCCTCCTCCATCCAGGGACCACCAGTGCCACTGCCGTTGCCAAGAAACAGGAGTGTTGGACTACAGTGGACTCAGGGAGGGTGAAGGTGGTGGAAGAGAGGCGCATCCCTCCAGCTGTACCTCTCCACAATTCCTATGCCATTCTGGCAAAGTGTGGTTCCTCTATGAAGGCACCTGCAGTGGAGACCAAGGAGGATGCGGGGAACCTCCACAAAGAAGACCCACAGGAGGTGGCATGGGACCCCACAGGGAAGGAAACAACTCCTGGTGGGGGACTCCATTGTTAGGAAGGTAGAACTAGGGGAGGAAGGGGAGAAGGAGGTAAGGTGCCTGCCTGGTGCCATGGCTTGGAGGGACAGGGAGTGAATCCTCAGGATTGCTGGAGCAGCAGCACAGGGGAGGGAGCTGGATGTCACTGTCCACCTAGGGACAAATGACCTGGCTAAGAAAGGGATTAGAGCAGTGCAGGAAGAGTTTGTGGAATTGGGGAGGGGCCTTAGACAAGTAGCACGCGCGGTAACCTTCTCGGAGGTGCTGCCCATCTATGGCGTAGGAGAGGCTAGGGTGTTCTGCACCATGGAATTCAATCAGTGGTTGAAAACTGGTGCAGAGCTCAGGGATTAGCTTCATTGGGGACTGGGGGTCCACCTGGAGTGATGCAAGCCTATACTGGCATGATGGGCTGCATCTGTCCAGGAGGAACCAGGATCCTAGGTGATAGGTTTAAATGCTTCATTGGCAAGCATTTAAACTAGCCAAGGGGGGAGGCACTGGAAAGGAGCAGGGAAATCCTAGCCCCCCCAGAAAAAATCACGGTAGTAAGTGCGGTAAACACCAACATAGAGGTGGTGATAGGGAGAAAGGCAGGCGTAAATGGGGAAAGTGACAAAGGCAAGAAGGACAGGGATGGGGCAAAAAGGAGTAGGGCCATCAGGAAATGAAGGATAATGAGTACCAATGCCCGTAGTCTGGGCAACAAGCTCCCTGAACTGGTGGCCTTGATGGAAGAGGGATGCCTGGTTATCGTAGCAGTCACAGAAACATGGTACACAGAGAACCATGACTGGGATATTAACATACCAGGGTACATAACCTGCAGGAGAGAAGAGGGGGAGGAGTAGCTCTCTATGTAAAGGAAGGGATAAAAGCAATTGAACAAAAGTGTAAACAGGGAGGAGAGGAGGCACTGTGGGTCACCTTGGAGACTGGAAAGGGCACCACAATCACTTTGGGGTTGTGTACAGACCCCCATGTAGGGGAGGGAATGGACAAGGATATGATAGAAGGCATTCTTAGGATGGCGAGAGAAAGGGAGATACTGTTGATGGGAGACTTGAATATGCCAGATGTTAACTAGAGCACATTTGCTGCAGCCACATCCAAGAGCAGGGCCATTCTTGATGCCCTACAGGTGGCAGGCCTCAGACAGCTAGTTTTGGAACCCACTTGTGAGGGTGCAATCTTAGACCTTGTACTCTCAAATGGGGGCAGTGAGAGGATCTCAGATCTAGAAGTGGGTTGCTATCTGGGAACAAGTGACCATCAAACAGTGTGGTTCACGTGAAACTCAGCTAGAGAGTCAAACCATACAAAAGTGAGGGTACTGGACTTCAGGAGGGTTGACTTTGGCAAGATGGGAGAGTACCTCAGAAAAGCATTAGCAAACAGGCTAGAAGGAGGGGTGGAGCAACACTGGGGAATCATCAAAACTGCCATCACAGAGGCAACAAGCCTTTGTGTGAAGCAAATAAACAAATCAAAACGAAAGAAAAAGCCACTATGGTTCTCAAAAGAGGTGGCTGGGAAAGTCAGGCAGAAAAAGACAGCATTCAGGAAGTATAAGGAAACACAGAAGGAGCAGGACAGAGAGCTGTACCAGTTAAGGCAGAAGGAAGCAGGGAGAGAAGTCAGAATAGCAAAGGGCCAAACTGAGGAAAGATAGCCTTCTTGTTTAAGAAGGGGGATAAAACCTTTTATAGGTACATCAGAGAGCGTAGAAAGACAAAGGGAGGGATAGTGAGGCTGAATAGAAGGAATGGTGGGTGGGCAGAGGGGGACAGTGAAAAAGCAGGGATGCTGAACAAATATTTCTGCTCAGTTTTCACAAAAGAAGAGAGGAAGTGCCTAATCCAATTAACAGAAGCACTCTTGATAGGGAGGTCGATCCCAGTCCTTTCACAGAAGAAGGGTTCTGCAAGAACTCCTAAAACTGAAGGTGAACAAAGCAATGGGGCTGATGGAATTCACCCAAATTCTAAAGAATTAAGGGGAACTAGATGAGAAACCACTGACTACTCTTTTAATAAATCATGGAGGATGGCGTGGTACCGGGACTGGATGAAGGTGGATGTGATTCCCTTCACAAAAGTGGGACCAAGACAGAGGCAGGAAACTACAGACCTGTCAGTTTGACATCTGTGGTAGGGAAAGTGATGGAGTCACTTCTGAAGGAAAGAATTGTTGAGTACCTTGAGGCCAGTGGGGCATAGGACCCAAGGCAGCATGGGTCCACAGCGGGAAGGTCATGTCAGATGAATCTAATAGATTTCTTTGACTGGGTGACCAAAGTAGTAGACCAGGGAGGGGCCGTGGAAATGGCCTACCTAGACTTCAGCAAGGCATTTGACACAGTCCCACACAAAAGATTAATAGTCAAATTAACCAGCCTAGGAGTGGGTCCCAGGGCGGTAGCCTGGGTAAAACATTGGTTGGACAACAGGACACAGAAGGTAATTGTAAATGGAGTCCACTCTGAAGAAAGAGGGGTTACTAGTGGGGTACCGCAGGGTTCAGTACTGGGTCCAGTCCTTTTTAATATCTTTATAAGTGACATTGCAAAGGGACTGGAAGGAAAAGTATGCCTCTTTGCAGATGACACAAAGATCTGCAACAGGGTTGCTACACAAGGAGGCGTGGAAAGGATGAGAGGGACTTGGCAAGGTTGGAGGAATGGTCAGAAGTATGGCAGCTAGGATTCAATGCAAAGAAGTGCAAAATAATGCACCTGAGAAACAAAAACCAGGGAAGAGTACACAATGGGGGAGAGCATAACAACAACAAAAAGGAAAGGGACCTGGGGGTAATCATATCAGATGACCTTAAGGTGAGCAAGCAATGTGAGAAGGCAGTAGGAGGGCTGAGGTATACTGGGATGCATAGGGAGGCATCACCAGCAGAAAACAGGAAGTTGTTATCCTCTGTACAGACAGTTGGTGAGACCCCATCTGAGTACTCGTCCGGTTCTGGAGACCCCATCTCCGCAAGGACATAGACAGGATAGAGGCACTCCAGAGGAGGGCAACTAAAATGGTGCAGGGTCTGCAAGAGAAGCCGTACGAGGAGAGATTAAAGGAGCTTAATATGTATACCCTTGAGGAAAGAAGGGAGAGGGGGGACATGATAGAAACTTTTAAGTACCTCAGTGGAATCAACAAAGTCCAAGAGGGTAGCATCTTTCAGAAAAAGAGACATGCAAGAACAAGGGGACACAATTTAAAGATAGAGGGGGGGATGGTTCCAGGGTAATGTGAGGAAGCATTTTTTCACAGAGAGGGTAGTGGATGCATGGAACAGCCTTCCTGAGGAGGTTGTGGGGTCTAAAACTGTGGGAGAATTCAAGGATGCATGGGACAGACATAAGGCAATTCTTGTGGGGGGGTAGGAAGAAATAGGCTGTTGGTTAACTAGGATCTGCGGCCTATCCTGTAGGTAGGGAAATGGGCAGACTAGGTGGGCCAAGCGGTCCTTATCTGCTGTCAAAGTCTATGTTTCTATGTTTCTATAAGTTAAGGCAGAAGGAAGCAGGGAGGGTAGTCAGAATAGCAAAGGCACAAACTGAGGAAAAGATAGCCAACTCAGTTAAGAAGGGGAATAAAACCTTTTATAGGTATATCAGGAAGCGTAGAAAGACAAAAGGAGGGATAGTAAGGCCGAATAGAATGGATGGTGGGTGGGCAGAGAGTGACATTGAAAAAGCAGGGATACTGAATGAATACTTCTGTTCAGTATTCACAAAAGAGGAAGTGGGGGAGGTGCCTAATCCAATTAACAGAAGCACTCTGGAGAGGGGGGTCGATCCCAGTCCTTTCAAAGAAGAAAAGGTTCTGAAAGAACTCCTAAAACTGAAGGTGACAAAGCAATGGGGCCAGATGGAATTCACCACAGAATTCTAAAAGAATTAAGCAGAGAACTAGTGACACCACTGACTACCCTTTATAACAAATCATGGGAGGATGGTGTGGTACCTGAGGACTGGAAGATGGCTGGTGTGATTCCCCTTCACAAAAGTGGGAGCAAGACAGAGGCAGGAAACTACAGACCTGTCAGTTTGACCTCTGTGGTAGGGAAAGTGATGGAATTACTTCTGAAGGAAAGAATTGTTGAGTACCTAGAGGCCAGTGGGGCACAGGACCCAAGGCACCATGGGTTCACAGCAGGAAGGTCATGTCAGACGAATCTAATTGATTTCTTTGACTGGATGACCAAAGTAGTAGACCAGGGAAGGGCTGTGGACATGGCCTACCTAGACTTTAGCAAGGCATTTGACACAGTCCCACACAAAAGATTAGTAGTCAAATTAACCAGCCTTGGTGTGGGTCCCAGGGTGGTAGCCTGGGTAAAACATTGGCTGAACATAGAAACATGGAAACAGAATTTGACAGCAGATAAGGACCGCTTGGCCCACCCAGTCTGCCCATTTCCCTACCTAATGGATAAGCTGCAGAACCTAGTTAACCAGCAGCCTACTTCTTTCTACCCCCACCCCCTAGAATTGCCTTATGGCTGTCCCATGCATGCTTGAATTCAACCACTGTTTTTGACTCCACAACCTCCTCCGGAAGGCCGTTCCATGCATCCACAACCCTCTCTGTGAAAAAATACTTCCTTACATTACCTCTGAGCAGCCCCATCTTCAAATTGTGCCCCCTTGTTCTTGCACACCTCTTTTTTGAAAGATGTTACCCTCTTGGACTTTGTTGATTCCCTTGAGGTACTTGAACGTTTCTATCATGTCCCCCTTTCTCGAGGCTATACATATTAAAGCTCCTTTAGCCTCTCTTCATATGTCTTCCAGTGCAGACCCTGCACCATTTTAATTGCCCTCCTCTGGACAGCTTCCATCTTGTCTATGTCCTGTGGGAGATTGTGTCTCCAGAACTGCACCCAGTACTCCAGATGGGGTCTCACCAGCTGTCTGTACAGAGGAATAACAACGTCCTGTTTTCTACTGGTGATGCCTCTCCCTATGCATCCCAGTATCCCCCAGCCCTCCTTACTGCCCTCTCACATTGCTTGCCCACCTTTAAGTCATCTGATATGACTACCCCCAGGTCCCTTTCCATTTTTGTTGTTGTTAGTATCTCACCCCCCATTGTGTACTCTTCCCCTGGGTTTCTGTTTCCCAGGTGCATTACCTTGCACTTCTTAGCATTAAATCTAAGCTGCCATACATTTGACCACTCCTCTAATCTTGCCAAGTCCCTTCTCATCCTTTCCACCCCACCTTGTGCATCAATTGTGTTGCAGATCTTTGTGCCATCTGCAAAGAGACATACTTTTCCTTCCAGTCCCTCTGCAATGTCGCTTACAAAGACACTGAAGAGGACCGGTCCTAATACTGAACCCTGCGGCACCCCACTAGTAACCCCCCTTTCTTTAGAGTGGACTTCATTTACTATTACCCTCTGTGTCCTATTCTCCAGCCAATTCTTTACCCATGCTATCATCTTGGGACCCACTCCCAGGCTGGCTAACTTGTATATTAATCTTTGTGTGGGACTGAGTCAAATGCCTTGCTAAAGTCTAGGTAAGCCATGTCCACAGCCCTCCCTGATCTACTACTTTGGTCACCCAGTCAAGAAATCTATTAGATTCGTCTGGCATGACCTTCCTGCTGTGAATCCATGCTGCCTTGGGTCCTGTGCCCCTCTGGCCTCTAGGTACTTGACAATTCTTTCCTTCAGAAGTGATTCCATCATTTTACCTATCACTGAGGTTAAACCTAACTGGTCTGTAGTTTCCCGCTTCTGCCCTGCTCCCACTTTTGTGAAGGGGAATCACATCTGCCCTCCTCCAGTCCTCGGGTACCACCCCATCCTCCCATGATTTGTTAAAGGGGGTAGTCAGTGGTGTCACTAGTTCTACCCTTAGTTCTGTTAGAATTCTGGGATGAATTCCATCAGGCCCCATTGTTTTGCCCACCTTCAGTTTTAAGAGTTCTTTCAAAACCCTTTCTTCTGTAAATGGGCTGGTATCAACTTCTGTATCCAGAGTGTTTCTATTGTTTGTTTTAGGTACCTCCCCCTCTTCATTTGTAAATATTGAGCAAAAATATTTGTTTAGTACCTCTGCCTTTTCACGGTCACCCCTGCCCACCCCCTCCCCACAGAGAGGTAATTGTAAATGGAGTCCACTCTGAAGAAAGAGGGGTTACTAGTGGGGTACCGCAGGGTTCAGTACTGGGTCCAGTCCTTTTTAATGTCTTTATAAGTGACATTGTAGAGGGACTGGAAGGAAAAGTATGCCTCTTTGCAGATGACACAAAGCTCTGCAGCAGGGTTGATACACAAGGAGGCATGGAAAGGATGAGAAGGGACTTGGCAAGGTTGGAGGAATGGTCAGAAGTATGGCAGCTTGGATTCAATGCAAAGAAGTGCAAAGTAATGCACCTGGGAAACAAAAACCCATGGGAAGATTACACAATGGGGGGGGGGAGGTAGTAACAACAACTAAAATGGAAAGGGACCTGGGGGTAATCCTATCAGATGACCTTAAGGTTGGCAAGCAATGTGAGAAGGCAGTAGGGAGGGCTGGGGGACACTGGGATGTATAGGGACAGGCATCACCAGCAGAAAACAGGAAGTTGTTATCCCCCTGTACAGACAGTTGGTGAGACACCATCTGGAGTACTGCGTCCAGTTCTGGAGACCCCATCTCCGCAAGGACATAGACAGGATGGAGGCAGTCCAGAGGAGGGCAACTAAAATGGTGTAAGGTCTGCAAGAGAAGCCATACGAGGAAGACTAAAGGTGCTTAATATGTATACCCTTGAGGAAAGGAGGGAGAGGGGAACATGATAGAAACGTTTAAGTACCTCAGTGGAATCAGCAAAGTCCAAGAGGGTAGCAAAAAGAGATGTGCAAGAACAAGGGAACACAATTTGAAGATAGAGGGGGGGACGGCTCAGGGGCGATGTGAGGAAGTATTTTTTAACAGAGAGGGTGGTGGATGCATGGAACAGCCTTCCTGAGGAGGTTGTGGGGTCTAAAACCGTGGGAGAATTCAAGAATGCATGGGACAAACATAAGGCAATCTTTGTGGGGGGTAGGAAGAAATAGGCTGTTGGTTAAATAGGATCTGCAGCTTATCCTCTAGGTAGGGAAATGGGCAGACTAGGTGGGCCAAGTGGTCCTTATCTGCCATCAAAGTCTATGTTTCTATGTTCTATGTTTCCATGTTTCTAAGGAATACTAAATTTAAGGTGGAGCTCAATACACCCTCACAACAAAAACATTTTTGTCATCATCAGTTTTTGTTTTATCCCATTAACCACAACGGTATTTGTTTTTAATATTCTATACCATCTTTTGACATTTTTACTTATCCACTGTATGTTCTGCACCTGCATACTGCAATGCCATTTTTAACATCATCTGTTACCTATGGCACCAAGTAAAGTCTAAAAATGCACCACTGGCTCAGTGTGTTTACCGGGTTAACAAAAGAATAGATAAATCTCTTTTATCCATTCCTAGTTGTAACAGTGGGTTGGTAAGCTCACTTTAGAGTCACATGAATATAGAGAATACTGGATGGGCAACTATGCAGAACCAGTGTGTTCTGCCACAGAGGGATTCTGATTCCCTCTGACCTCGAGAGCAAAGCTTGAGATGTCCATGGGAATCAGAACCCCGAGGTGGCAAAACACACTGGTTGTGCATAAAGTTGCTCATCCTGTATTTTTTATAGTGTATAGTACTGTGTGAAAAATGTGTTTTGTGAGTTCTTTTGCTTTCAAAATGAAACTGACTCATGCAGTCTCTAGAGGTTCTAGAATGCTGTTCTACCACAGTAGGGTAGAACAGCATTCCATGACCTTGGAACTGTTGTAGAACAGCATTTTGAAAGGGATGGAATTCTGTACAGAACAACACTCCACTATACGCTATTATATATTACTATCAAGTCCTTAAATTCTAGCCACTCTCCTTCCACTGACAGATCCACATGTACATGAAACTTACTTTCCGTGCCTATTACATCTGGCAGCATTACGAAGCTTCCTTACAAACTGCTTATTAAAACTGCAGAACATGCCCAGTCAGTGTCATTCTTTTTCTGCCAAGAACTAGGCGTTGGTGTATATCTTCAGGCTGAATTTCAGCATACTTCAGATGAACAGAACCAGAAGTGTACATCTTCAGACCATAACAAGCTTGTTTTATATTCATCACACAACGTACAGTACACTAGCACTGCAAATCCTTGGACATGTGAAGCAACCGAGGGGGGTATTCTCCACAGGATTTTGTGCAAACCTAGTATCAGTAGTTAGTGTTACAAGTAGGGGAATCCAGGTACAGCCTCTTAAAATCTGAATGTTTTTCACTTGATAATGTGCAATGTCCTGCATTCTTAGGGCTATCATGTGCATTTTGTTTTCTGGTGGAAACTACTGGTATTAGGACTGTGGTTTCCCCCTCCAGCGATACACCCCGACAGCGAAACTCGAAAACAGACCATTACAGCAACAGTCGCTGTAATGGTCTGTTTTTGGGTGATACTTTTCTCCTGGCATTCTGCCCTCCTGAAACAACTCTGACCTGGATTTGATTATACAAAATCCGGGGCTGTGGGGGCAGGCCCCCATATGAGGGGGTGCAGGGGGCATAGCCCCCAAAAAAAAAACACTTCTTTTTGGGACGGCACAATACCCATGTCGGTACTGTGCTGTCGCTGTGCGGGAGGTAGGCAAATTTACTGTCAACCTCTAGTGGTGCTTCCCTAGGACTGCAGTTACAGTGCCATGGTCTCAAACTCGGGGATAGCTTGCATGGTAAACTTTAAACTCTACAGTGTCAGAAAGATTAAAGATCCAGGGGAGAGCACCAAGAGGGGTGGGGGATTTAAACATACACTGTCAAGAATCAACCTTACCCAGTGGAAGCAAAATACCTCGCGTAGCCAGATGGCACACTCAGCCTCCCTGGCATTTTCCAAAGTCCTCCCTATGTGAGGCAGAGAAAGGAAAAAGGATAGAATAAAGAGGGATGAGACAGAGGCGTTTAATTGGTGGCTTAAGGGATGGTGTCCGGAGAAGGGGTACCACTTTGTGGTGGACTTCTGGGTAGAAGGCTCTTCAAGGGTGACCAACTCCACTTGACAAGAAAAGGGGCCAGTGCAGTGGGGCAGAAGTTTGATGCCTATATCGAACAGTTAAACTTACTGCGGGGGAGACTGAGACTTTGATAAGAGAGAGAGAGAGCGAGAGAAAGGGGAACCTAGCTAGTACTCCTCCAAATCCGGGGGCTTGTAGCAGCACATTGCGTAAAAATAGGGTTGACGTCCACACTGGGCTAGGGAAAGGGACGATACAGAGGGGAAATAAAAATTGTGCAATCACCACAAAAAAACCAAAAACAAACAAGAAACTAAAAAGGCCAGAGAAGAATAAGGGAGAAAGACAGGTACATAGCAAAAAGGGTTCAGGAGTCAGATGGAAGGGTCTGCCTTAATGCTTGGAGCATGGGTAATAAAATCAGTGCGCTCCAGGCAATGATGGCAGACACTGAGGTAGATACTGTGCTATCACAGAATCTCAGGCTTCACAAAATAATGACTAGGACCTGACAACCCCTGGGTGCACAATGTTCAGCAGGGATAGAGGAAGAGCTAGAGGAGGAGGAGGCTTAACCCTTTATGTTAGGGATGGCACTGAGGTGGCAGAAGATGGGTGCATCAGGGGTAGTAATGGGGAGACAGAGTCACTGTGGATGCAGCTCAGTGTAGCCTCAGAGCAGAAACTAAGATTAGGGGTGATCTATAGATCACCAGGGCAAGAGGAACAGAGGGACAGGGAGCTCAGAGAGCAGCTAGAAAGGGAAGTAGCAAAGGAGAAAGTAGTGGCAGTGGGTGATCTGAACCTGATGGATATCGACTGGTATGTCCCAACGGCCCGGTGCATCACAAGTCAAGCCTTACTGGATACATTCTAGGACTGTCTACTGCTAATTAACGAATCTGCCAGGCAGGCTGACATTCTGTATGTGGAGCTCACCAACTCAGAGATGGTAGGAGTTGTGAGACTAAGGAATTTACTAGGTAATGGTGACCACAGCTCCATTTGGTTTGAACTGGTGATTGGGACCGGAAAACCCAATTGAGAGCTGAGGTCCTTGGTTTCAGAAGGGTGGACTTTAACAGGTTGAGGGAGTTGGTCCAGGACAAGTTAATCAGGGTAGGAAGCATACTGTAGGAGGGGTGGAAGAGAGATGGGAGGCAATAAATGGGGCCAGTCTCAAGGCTTCCAAGTTATGCATGAGAACGGTAACCAAAAATAACAAGCACAACAGACCATTATGGTTCCCGGTAAGGGTCAGGGAACCAGTGAATGATCAAAAAAAGGCCTTCACCAGGTGAAGGACGAGTGGGGAGAATACATACTGAGAAATGAGGCAGCAAAGAGGGTGGAAAGGGAGGCAAAGGTAGACACTGAGCTGCATATAGTAGAGGGGGCCAAGAGTGGAGAAAAACAATTATTTTGGTATACTGGGGGAAAAGGAAGAAAGGAGGGGGAATTGTTAGGCTATTTGAAGGGGAAGGGTGACAAAGAAGGACGCGCAAAGACTGCCATCCTTAATTACTACTTTTGCCATGTCTTTACAAGGGAAAACTGCGGACCGTTGCCAGAGAGAGGCATCAAACCAGCCACAAAGGTGGTCACGAAGATGATGCAGCCAGTATTTACATATAAAAGGGTCCAGAAAGGCCTAGCAGCCCTAAAGATGGATAAGGCTCCAGCACCAGATGAGATACATCTGAGGGAGGTCAGGGAAATGACAGCACAACTGGATGAACCCCTGGTAGTACTACTTAATAGCTCACTATAGATGGGGGTAGTTCCAAAGGACTGGAGGGTGGTGGATGTAGTTCTGCTCCATGGGGAGGGAGGGAGACAAGAAAGAAGTGGGAAACTACAGACTTGTCAGTCTTGTTTCTGTAGTAGGGAAGCTGATGGAGTCAACTGGTCAAACAGGACCTAGTGGACTACCTGGAGAGCGATGGTCTCCAGGACAATAAACAGTATGGGTTTGTGGCACAGAGGTCTTGTCATACTAACCTGGTGGTTTTCTTTGGGTTATGAGGGCACTGGATAGGGGCCACACCATGGATTTGCTCTACTTTGATGTCACTAAGGCTTTTACTTGGTGTCTCATAGATGGCTGCTGAAGATGGAGGATCTAGAGGCAGATGGGTCATAGTATGATGGGTAGGTAACTGGCTAAAAGGAAGGCAGCAAAGGGTTGTGGTTAGCAGGGTCAAATCAGAAGTGAGGCTGGTCACGAGAGACCACAGGGATCCGTTGTGGGACTGGTCCTCTTCAATATGTTCATCAGAGTCAATGGAGAAGGAATTCAAGGAATGTTGCAACTCTTTGGAGATAACACTGGTGTAACCCCCCTACAAATGGGGGTACCCAAAAAGTCTTCCTTGAGCTTGCCTACATGCTCACTGCCAGGCTGGTGTCCTGCATTTTAGCAGTTTAAATATGATTACCAGAGCTTGTATAGCATCTGTGTACTGTCTCTTTAAGAGCTGCCTAATTGCAGCTTAAGTAATCTGAGATGGAGCTCTATTGAAAGATGTAACTATCTGCTGAAAACCATTTAGAATGATAATGATAATGTAGTTTGTCTAACCTGCTTTCTTTGCAGCAAGGACTGTTTTGTTTGTCTCCACTATCTTGGTCCTGGACTGCAAATTGGACCAATCAGTTCTGGTGGGACCTAAAATGTAGCCGGACTACAGAAGCTGTCTGAATTCAAAATCTATAGGAACTGTGGTTTGAGTTTTTGCACCTTTTTTGCAACTGAAGGGGGAGCTCTTGCTTTGACTGACAGCCAAATCAGCCAAGCAAAGCTTTTGGATCTTGGGGAAGTCCCGGGCTGCTTGCAGTTTTCAGTTAGAACTAAGCTGGAAGCTGAGCAAGAAGGAGCTGATGTGATTTTGAGAGCAATCCTGAGTGGATTCGCATGGGAGAACTATGAAAAGGCTGAGAGTTTGGCCTCCATGTCTGCCTGCTGCTCCTGAGAGGGAGAGGAGAGAATTAGTTTGGACTAAATCCAAGTTTGTGCGACTAAAGTAAGCTACTGAAGTGGGCCAGGCTCAACCTGAAGAAGAGTGAATATTTTTGCTGAATGCAATTGGCCTGTCAGGAGTTCTAGCTATCCTAAGCTCCCAGTGTGTGCCGAGACTTTGCGATCGTGCTCGGGGAGCGCATTGCCTGGTACAGTAGAATTCCCATACATGTAAATGTGCTATGAGCTGCTAGTGGGTTATGAGTTTGTTCCCCACTGTGTGAACTGTGTTCTACTTGCTGGAAGCTTTATCCAGCCCAAAACGGACTGCTTCTGAACTTGTCTCCATGCGGTCTGGGCTTTGCCAGACTGGCCCAGCCAGACTGCCCACTGCACAGAGAAGCCATCGATGAGAGACCTGCCTGGGATCAGCCCCTGCTCCATGCCTGAACAGGAACGACGCCTCTGTGACTTGTGTGGGCCCAGCTTCTCCTGGCATTCCAGATCAACCACCTGCAGTCTCGATTTTCATCCAGCCTGTGTCCAGTCTTGGGTATTGTGAGTAAATACCAGGGTAGCTCCCTACAACAACAGCTTAATCCAAGTGTGTCATCTGATTGTCTTGTTGTTTCGTTTCCTTTACGAACTGAGCCCTCTGGCTCCGGATTACAAATACTGTGTACTGTGCATGTTGTGTTTTCCATCACAGGGCCCCAACCAGCTGCATCCCCGGGCAACTGTCCTGGCTAGCCCATCTCTTCTCTACCTGGGTACCCAGAGGTGGACTGTGTGGGGGGACTCAAAGTGCATGCATAACTGCTTGACTGATAGAACCTTTATGCTAATTAACCTGATTTTGCCCCTCCCTTGTTCAAGTCCCCTGAATAAATCAGATTTAACTTTTTCTGCATGTAATCTGACTGTGGTTCCAGTTTGTGCTCAAAGTACTATACTGTTGCTATTTGCTGTGCTTAACCTTGTTTTACAGGGGGTCCCCAGGGTCGAGCCAGAGGAACCAGCCCTGGTGATAAGTGCAAACAGTGTGGGTACTTGTGTGGTGTACCAGGGTATTGTGAAGTGATTATTGTACAGTGTTCAGGCCACTAGAGAGGAAGAAGGGTCACAGTGTCCCGGAGGGCTGTGCCCAGGTTAGCTTGACCACACTACTAACCCTGACCTCCGCGTGAAGGCACCCGTTTCAGAACTCAGGCCCCTTAACCTGCTACTAGCCAAGCAGGCAGGGGTAGTAGCCCTTGGGGATAGCGCCACCTAGGGGTTACACTAAGTTCTGAGGGAGGGTGGATAGCAACCAGGGAATCAGGGAAATGCAGAGTGACCTGCAAAAGACTAGAGAGGAGGTCTAGGGTTTGGCAGTTGAAATTAAATGTCAAAAAGTGCAAGGTGATACATCTAGGAAACAAGAACCCCAGGACTGAGTACTGGATGGGAGGGGTAAGACTTCGGACCACGGCTGATGAACAGGACCTAGGGATTATCATTAGTGACTCTCTCTCAAGCAATCAAACTAGTGCAACAAGGCCTATAGTAAGACAAATTGGACACTGGGATGTGTCGGGAAGGGTACTGACAGCAGTAGAAAAGAGGAAATACTACCTTTAATAAATCTTCGGTGAGGCCATGCCTGGAGTACTGTGCCCAGTTTTGGAGTGCTCGCCTCAAGAAAGATAAGGGCAGGCTGGAGATAGTGCAGCAAAGGGTGAAAAAGATTATTCATGGCTAACAGGGCAGTTCTTACAAAGATCGCCTCAAGACACTGAACACGAATTCGCTGGAGACCTGATAGGATAGGGGAGATATGATAGAGACCATCAAGTTTCTGAAATGAATACACAAGGTGAACCGCCTGGAATTATCCAGCATGAGTCACAGTTCAAGCTCACAAAGGCATGAGTGGAAACTGACAGAAGGGAGGTTCAAGTGAGATATGAGAACGTATTATTTTACAGAAAGAGTGGTGGAACCGAGGAACAGTCTACCAGCCAAGGTGGTAGGCACCAAAACCATTGATGGTGTCAAGCACGGTTGGGACAGAGTGAAGGATATAGTCATTACTAAGGGTGACAGCAACAGGGAGGGGAATGGGGGGATAGGGAGGGCTAGTACTCTGTATGAACACAACGTGCCAGGGTTAGGCAGGGAATCATGGGCATACTGGATGACCGTTGTTCTTTTCCTGCTGTCATTGTCCATCTTTCTGTAAGTACCTGTATGTATGGGTATACTGTACCTAGACAGTTCACAGGAAATCACCATTCATCAATGGAATTTTGTACAGAAAACATGGATCATGTTCTGGGCTCTCAGGAACACAGGTGTCCAAGTCCTTTACACACAGCTGGTAGTAAAGGATGTGTGTCCCCAGAAGAAGCAATTTCTCACAACTCTGGAACAAAAATGGCAAACTGCAGAAACAATTTTCCATGACTGCAGTAATAGGATTGTAATTCCGATTGCTCTCAATAAATAAATAAATAAATTGTTCATGCAAATACAGTCATTTGTCTGCAATTGCAGAACTTTTTCTCCACAATTTGGCTCTTCTTACCAAAACTGCACACTCCAGGATTCTCAAACGTGCTCCTGGGACCCCCAGACTTTTCTACAGAGAGTGCAGGGCCCTTAAAATAGAGCCCTGCAAGTTTTCAAACACTATGAGGAGAGTAGTGGCCAAGATTAGCACAAATGTATTATTTTGTGTGATTATTGCAGTCAAAAGTTTTATTAGGAGATTGTCGGAGGCAATTATCTGCTTTAAGTTAACGTTACTTCACATCTTTTCACTGGAAACCGTGCCACTCAAAAGGTTTTTCTTTTTGGCCAGGGGCAATTTAACATGCACAGGCAGATGTAGTAGGATTACAACCACAACACTAACAGCCATTATTTAAGAGGTTGGGCCTTTGTAAATAGAAACTCTGTTATAGTTGTGTGCCCTTTCCAAGTTGCATAACAATGTGAATGTTCTTACAGCAGTATCTACTCTTGGTGACGTTGCAGTTAGTAGCATACTAACCTCTAGGCCTGAAAGTTGTGAATTTTAGTCCCACATCGGAGAGTTGAGCCGAAACCCAACACTGATATTTCGGTGTAGTAGTGAGTTGTGTTGCACTGTTGGAAATAAGGTGCCTTCTGCCCATTACCAATGGCTGTGCAGTAGAAGAAGTAGGTAAACCCTTGTGTGAAGCAGTGACACAATATGGGAAGGAAGTTTATTAGTTTTCTGATGCTTTGGTCATGGCTATTTTTTTTTTTTTTTTAACTTCCTTTATTCTGGATAATTATTCAGCTAGGGCATTCATATTCATAACTGCCCTGAACTGTGAGCAGGGTTCTTACTTGACTTTTTCTTTTCACTGATCCAGCAGGGAAAGTTGTACTTAATTTGCTCTGCCCCCAAGATCTGTACTAGCCCAAGGCTAAAACTGAGAGAATTGCAATGTAAACGCAGCACACAATACAGTCAGCTAAAAGCCTCTGTCTCCCAGTCTCTTTCCAAGTACACCCTGGCATCCGTGACACCCTTCCCTCTCTCCACTGAAGTTCTCCCTGGTATCCAGTGACACCTTCCCACTCCCAGTCCCCATAAAGTTTGCCCTGGTGTCCAGTGTCACCCTCTCCCTGACCCCAAGGAAGTTCTCCCTGGTGTCCGTGGGCATGTAGCACCCCTTCTCTTCAGACATTATAGATCTGAGGAGACACTGAGGTAGAAATTACTTTTTATTCAAAGACATACTAGCCCTCACTATACTAATATCATATTTTATTTATTTATTGAATTTTGTTGACCTGGTTGGCCCACCTTTGACTAGAAGTCCCTTTTTCAGGGGTGACCGGGGGGGGATACAGATGGTAATCAACTGAAACTGAACCAGATGAAGCTGTTGGTGGTATTTTTAGTGAATGGGGGAATTCCTCTACTTGCCTGTAAAGGGGGGGGGCCCTCTGTTGGCCATTTCCAAGATGGCGGACGTGAAGTGTGCTGGTGGTGATGCTGGAGTGGAGAAGGAAGGGCATGTTCTCCCTAGTATATCTGTGGTTGATACTGTTGTCAACTATGTTGATCAAAATCAGGGCTACTCAGATATGGAAGATATCGTGGATTTTTTATTAGAGTATGTCTCTGAAAATGCACAGGATTCTACAAAGGCTCAGTCTGCTGGACAGGAATCTCTTCCAGAATCTAACTCACCTTCAACGTTGGTATCTGCTGTTGCTTCTGGTTTAAATCCATTAACACCTGAACAAGAAGAAATGCTGTTGCAAAATGCCATATTGCATAATAAAGCTTTCTTGTTAAAACTTTTGCTACAATCTGCAAAAACTTCACCTACAGCTGTGTCAAGAGTCGAACCTCTGGTTTCCATGGACTCTGTTACACCTGGGTTAGCTATGTGTGTTCCGACAGTCTACTTTCAAACTTCACAAGAAATACCTTCCCAGCTTAACTCCCCTGAACTTATTCAAAATGTACCTATACCGCATACAAGTGTGGAAAATTCACAAGACAATAACTCTGTTTCTATTCCTAGACCTCCTGTCTTCAACAGTAATTGGGATCCGGCCTTGGCGCTACAAGCCGCGGGATGGCTACCTACTTCAAAATAAGGTTGGACCTCTCCTGGGCCCGTCTCAGCTGCAGATAATATTCAGTCCCCTCAGTTTACCTCACAGCAGTCTGTCACACGAGTTGAACCGATTCCTTCTGCAAACGTGCTGTTTACAGCGCCCTCATTCTCTGCACCTTTGATTAACAATTCTGGCTTACCTGCTGGGATGACTATTGAAAATGTAGAATCTGGAGATATTTCTACCTCTTCTCGGCCCAGCATAGTTTCTCCCTTGCCCTCGGAATCTACACAGCATTCGGTTTCATGGCCTCGTTCTGAGGATGTCTCAGAACCCAACCCTGCTACCAGTGTGCACACTGAAAACTCCACAGGACATTCTCGTCCTCCTAGCTCAGAGACTTTGACTGATGTACATAATGTCAATAATACAGACACTCCGTTTAGGATGGCTGATTTATTTAAGCAAGTGGGCAAACCTGCACAAAGGTGGAATGCAGTCCGTTTTAAATACACAGGCAATAAGGACATTTTCCCTGATAGAAAACATGTTTTGCATGAACTCCCAGTGAAAGCAATGGGTATCCCTGCACATTAATATAAAAGGGGAAAATATTTATGACATCAGTTTTCGTACCAATGCTACTCTAGAAAAATTCTGGCAGAAACATGAAGCACTTAGGCATCAACCTGAGTGGCAAGTTTTTTTTCCTATCCCTTTGACCAAACCCACTGTTAAAACTATCACCCTGTTGTTTAGAAACAAGGGAGTTAATATAGAAGATGTTCAGTACTGGTTGCGGCAGAAGTGTGAAATCCAACAGAGTCCCATTCCTATACTGGATGAAGATTTAGTCTGGACGGGGGGTTGGCGCATTACAGTAAAATTACAACACACTGACACTGGGATTTTAGTTTTCACATAGGCAGGGATCAGGGTATTTGTTTCTACCTGGGCCAGCCCAAGACATGCCACAAGTGTGGGGCTCGAACTCACCTGAGTTCCACTTGTAATCTGCCTAGGTGTAACCTATGCCTTGACTATGGCCACATTAGCCTCGGGTGCCCTAATCCTCTTCGCTGCAACCTGTGTGAAGAATCAGGCCATACCTATGCCTCTTGTCCCTGGGCTGCCAAAAATAGATTAGCTAGGGCCATGCAAGATCAAGACACACTGATTGTTGCCCAGCAATCTGAAGTACTTCAAGCTAGACAGGAAGCTAGTCTGAGTACAGTTAGTATCTCCCCCCACTCCACACACACACAGTTGGGCCACAATTCTGGACCTTCTACTCCGATGAATGTAGTGCCTGTGATAAACCCTGGTCCCCCCTCTGATATGATAGAGGGGAAAGCTTGCACAGCCACAGTTTCTGACACATCTGGTGAACCGTCTCCTAATGCCATGTTACCACATAGAGAAACCTCCATGGAGGTGGTACCCCCCCCCCAACAAATCTAGGAGATCCCAGAAAAAAATAGACTCCCATACCACTGATTCCCCTATTGTTACGAGGAATAGATTTCATGCTTTATCCAAATGGAAGCAATGGAGCGATATAGTGAATGAAGAGGGGGGAATCAGACACTTCTTCTGTTAACTTCGGGGGTTTTAGAGGATGTCTCTGACTCCCACCCTGAGCCCTCACAATCAAAGAAAGCTAGAGGCAAACATAAGTTCAAACAGAAATCTGAGGGATGAGGCTGTATCATACACTCGTGTAACCCCCCTGCAAATGGGGGTTCCCAAAAGACTTCCAGGAGCTTGCTTGAATGCTCCAAGCCTGAATGGTGTTTGGCGTTTAAGCCATTTATCAGTGAGTGTTTTTAGAACCTCTGGTACTGTCTCTTTAAGAGCTGTCTGCTTGCAGACATAATTAGTTTGTATGGGGGACTGTGTGTTTTTGATTGAGTACCACACTAAGCTGCTGCCAATTCACCCCATTTTGCAGTCACTAGGAGTGCAAAGGAACCTGTCTGAAAGATGTAACTGATTGCCAGAAATCATTTACAGTAATAATAAAATTACAGTTTGTCTAACCTGCTTTCTTTGCAGTCAGAACTGTGTCTGCTAGTTCCCATTCTAGTTTTGAACTGCTGAACTGGACCAATCAGTGTGGGGTAAGCTAGCTCTAAAATGGTGCCTTGGACTAATCAGAACTTGGACTCATAATCTGAGCCAGCCACAAGAGGATTGTATGGGCAGTGACTCTGGGAGATGTAGTTTAGACTTCAGTGCCTTTTGGACCAACAGCAGCAGTCTATTGTGAGTGACAGCCAATCCAGTCAAGAACTGGGAGGAACTCAAAGGAAGAGCCCGTTTTGTCGGGTTGGAGTTTCAGCTGAGCTTTGCAGTGAAGAAGGAAGGAGCCCTGTGCTTTTTCAGTGTGCAGTTTTAGTAAAAACGTGTGTAAGGCCCAGAGTTCCGGTCTGCAGCTTGTTAGGACTGAACTCGCCCTGTGAAAAGAATCAAAGGATCTCTGAAGAGTAGAAACCAGGCTCACCCTGTAGAAGACTGGAAGAATTGCTGAAAATTGCACTGGTCTGTCAGGAACTGAATCTGCTGTGTGTTCTCCCGGTATTGTGCAGTAATTGCGATCTGGATACAGGATGCAGCCTGCCTGGTATAGTGCTTTCTTTTTATATAAATGTGTGAAGAGGTTTGTGTACCTCAATGAGCCCTGCTGACATTGAAGGACCCTATCTTATTTGGAGGTCGTGAGTACTAATTCAGGTCGCCCCTGTTGAATTGCCACATTAAATCCAAATGGAATTACTGTACTGCTGACTGTTTAATTTTCTCCTTTCTCTGTGTGAAAGGGCCCTACCAGCTGCCACGGGTTTGACTAGCTACTAGGGCTTGGGTACCTAGGACAGTAACTGATAGGGATAGGCCTGTGCACAGAGCCATAGGTAGATTATTAGAAGGATAAGCCAATTCAACCTGATTCCCTGTCCTTGTTATATCCCCTCAAATAAATCAGAGCTGCTTGTTTCAGCAAAGTTGTACTGCCTGAGGTATTTGTCTATGTTAAAGTACTGTACTGTGATTGTTGCACTGTATCTCATTTCACAGGAGGTCCCAGTGCCGAACCAGTCCTGGGGTAAGTGTATACTGTGAAGGTAATTCTGATATATTGTGTGGGCCACTAGTGGAAGAAAGGGGGTTGCAGTGTCCCAGAGGGCTGTGACCAAGTTAGTTTAACTATTGCAAACCCTGACCTCTGGGTGGAGGCACCAGCCATTGATCCAGGCCCTCAACCTGTTAGTGGCAAATCAGGCAGGTAGTAGCCCCTGGGATAGCCCATCTAGGGTTACATCTTGGAGGCTCACCGCTGATTGTGTGTCCTCAGTGGCCATATTTACTAACCACTGTTAAGAAAAAATGGTACCCGACAGAAGTGGCTGTGCAACCGCTGGTGGAGTGGTGTACTGGGGAGGAGATCAACCTCAAAATGCTATGCTTATCCTGGACATCCCCTGGCATCAATACGGACACTGTGCAGGGAGTACTTTCCGAAGGTGGAAGGTTTACAAAACCCTGTGGTGGGTCGGCATGCTAATCTGCTCACCCACACTTTCCTGGCCCTAGTAGAGTTTAAGGATCCCACAGATAGCTCCAAAGTGCCACAGACCATTACTCCCAGAGGGAGCCCTCACTGCTTGGAGAGTGATAACTAAGGACAGTAAAGACCCGGGGGGGAATCAGCCCCCACCACTATCTGAAACTTTTGAGGAGAAATTTGCTGAATGGTTGCTGGGAGAGGGAAACTGTGGAGGACTTGAAGAAACTATTCTGCCACCTGGGGGTGTTCCTCCCCAACACCCTCTCCTGCTCCAGTGCCCGTAATGGTGGCTGGAACCAATGCAGACTCCTATTTCTGCACCTGCCATTAGTCACGACTCTTACCGAAGGTTGAGGATCTTCTGGCACCTCCCCACCCCTCAAGGGAGGATGACTGGGAGACCTGGATAGACCATGTTGCCCCCCAAGTGCTAGAATGGCAATGCTCGGAAGGCTAAAAGCCAAAAGAGGGTTAGTGAGAGCCTCCGAGGTCCTGCCCCGGCTACCATCCGTGCAAACGCGGGCCAGTAACCCCGAAGCGACTGCACAGGCCTATTCTGAGGCCTTGGAGAGAATGTGTAAGGGAGCCCAGATTCTGATGAGGACCTATGGTGGAGAGTAAGAAATGCACAACAGTACCAAGGGGAGTTGTTGTCTGTATGTCTCTCGGCTGGAAAAAATTGTTGCAAGAAATGCCTCAGAAAGGGTAGTTTGCCAGCGATTGAACTGGACCCAACCAGACTGGACAGAATCCTTAAGTCTGCCCCTTCTCAGAACTGCTGTTGCTTCAGTTACGCCTGGCAAATCGACTGGAATCCCACCTCCCATATGATGAGTTAATGAGAGAAATTCAGGAGTTGAGAAAAGGCGACTGGAGGTACCTGCACCAACAGCTGTGGCTACGACCGAGTGACTGAGGGTGACCCATCAAGTGAAGTTCAGGGGCAGAGGTTGACAGTCAATGAGTGCTCTGACAAGGAAAAAGATATGTCACAATGGGGCGAACTGTTGAGAGAGATCCGGGAATTCAAAACAGTCCTTTATGAAGGCCACGCCTGCAAGTACGGGCTCCTGACCTATATCCGACTGCATCTGCTATGGGGGGGGGGGTACCCACCATGTATCTCCTGCTGATAACAGCTCCGAACCTGATTCCTTGACCATGGAAGTGAGAAACTGACGAGATGTCTCCAAATGCTTATCACGCCAGACAGAGATGGCACCAAGGTTTCCAGTTAGTAATACCCCGCCCCTGGCTCCCAGTGTGGCCCGCCAGCTCAAACTCCAGAAAGTATGTTTTACTATAATTAGGGAGATGGGCACATGAAAAGGGAATGCCAGACCCCAAAAGACACTGACAAAGTTGCATATAGGCTACAAGGAGAGCCTGGAGAAGAAATCAGTGGTTAAGAGGTGCACGATATGATCCCAGTGAGGGCACAAAAATGCAACTCACGCCCTTGTGGCAAGGTCGCTGCCCAGGCCCCACTACCGCCTCTCCAGACTGGTCCAGAATAGTGGTCCTCCATGGAGACCACACTGTAAAGGTGAATGGAGTGTCTACAAGAGCTGTATTAGACAGTGGCTCCCAAGCTGACAATTATGTTCCAGGATTGGTATCAGAAGCATTTGTCAGGCCGTGCCTTTACAACCATTAGAAGGACTGCATGTATGGGGATTAAGTGAGAAGGCCTCACCTAATTCGGGTATATCAAGATTTGACTGTCTTTCCCCACCTCCGTGGCTGGAGGCGAACAAGTAGAGACCTAGCCTTAGTGTGTCCCCCACTGGACTGTATGATGGTGTCCCTTTGTTGATTGGAACAAATATCTTCATATGTTGGAAGGCTGGCACAGTTGTGTTATGAAAAACAGGGGTCAAAGACTAGTAGAGCTTTAAGAGTTCAGCTTAATTAAGAAGGCCTATGAGGCACAGAGAGATGCTGAAAAACAGAACCAGAGGAACGGTCGGAATTGTATGGAAGAAGGATCCTGAGTCTCTGATCCTGGCGCCAAATGCAGTGTACCTTACAGGAGAGGTCCCGTATCAGAAAGGATGTTAAGAATAAAAATATTAATGTTGGATGCACCAGGCTATGGAAAATTGCCAGAGGGACTGCTGGTCAAGCCTAGTATTTGCCCGCTATAGAGCCCATGCTTATGCCAGAAGGGTAATGGTCCAAGTTCATAATGTGTCTGAAAGAGACATTCGAGTAAACAGAGGTTGCATCCTGGCTAATTGTGCAGAGACACTGCAGTGCTACCAGCAGCAAGAGTTCAAGGAAGAATGACAGAGTAACGCCTGACTTGTTTGATTTCGCCACCCCCCCGCCAGCTGAATGGAAAGTGAGGATCAGTGAGAAGCTTGCCCAGAGACCAGGTGTTTTAAAGGAATGGGATGTAGGATGCGGCAAGGCTGAGCACAATATCCGGCTGCATGACGAAAGATCATTTGGAGAGGTCTCACGCCTGGCACCTGCTGACATAGATGATGTGAGGCGGCATCTGCAAGAGATGTTAGCTGCTGGTGTAATACAAGAATCCAGAAGCCCTTATGCTTCCCCATTGTGGTAGTAGGAAAAAGAATGGAACAGTAAGGATGTGTGTGGATTATCGCACCTAAACGGCGGACTATCCCTGATCAGTACACAATGCCCCGCATTCAGGATGCTTTGGACTGCCTAACAGGGAGCAAGTGGTTCTCTGTGCTGGATCTCCCAGTGGGTACTACCAGATCCCGGCGGCCCCAGAGGACCGTGAGAAGACTGCCTTTATCTGTCCGCTGGCTTCTATGAATTCATGAGGATGCCTCAAGGGATTTCAGGTGCCCAGCCACTTTTCAACGATTGATGGAGCGTGCAGTGGGGGACATGAACTACTAGAGTGCCTGGTATACCTAGATGATGTTATTGTGTTTGGCAGCTCACTGGAGGAACATGAAAGCAGATTATTTAAGGTATTGGACCGACTGGAGGACTTTGGCTTAAACTGTCCATTGATAAGTGTCAATTTTTTTCAAACATCAGTAAAGTATGTGGGACACATAGTATCCACCGAGGAATAGAGCACCGACCCAAGTAAGTTGAGGCCTTGACCACCTGGCCACAGCCCAAAAATCTAAAAAGAACATCAAAAGATTCCTGGATTCTGTGGTTATTATCGGCGCTTCATCAAGGACTATTCAAGAGTGATCCGCCTTTACTTAACCTTACTCAAGGGTATCCCCAACCCACAAAAATACCAAAAGTCAGCGTCCTCAAGACTGAAAGAGTGTATTTTCATCCAAGTGAAGTATTTGGGGCCGCTGGACTCCTGATTGTGAGACTGCTTTTCATGAGATCATATATCAACTTACCCATGCTCGAGTGCTAGCCCTATGCCGATCATAGAAAACCTTACGTCCTGCACACTGATGCTAGCTTCCAAGGAGTTGAGGCTGTATTGTACCAAGAGCACGAGAATGGCACTGAGAAACAGTGGCCTTTGCCAGTAGAAGCCTGACCCCATCCGAAAGAACTATCCTGTACATAAGTTAGAGTTCCTAGCTTTGAAGTGGGCTATTGTTGACCAATTCCATGAGTACTTGTGATGGGGCTAAAATACTAGTAAAAACTGACAATAATCCTTTGACCTATGTGCAGACCTCAGCTAGTTGGATGCCACTGGCCATAGGTGGCTTTCTGCACATTATCTACATATGACTATGCTCTCGAATACCGAGCAGGTCTGAACCACATAGATGCTGATGCTCTCTCCGAGGCCTGTTCCCCAGAATGATTGGGTCCGATTGGCAGAACCCGACATTGGGCACTCTGCCGGAAGTTTGACAGGAGGAACAATGTCCACGGACTTGTGGACTGCATGGTGGATTGCTTGGGAGCCTCTGAGAATTGCATACCATGCTTATTGCCACTTTTCTGCAATAGACATTGGTGCACTGCCTCAGCTGGACAATGACAGTATTCAGCGGCTCAATCGCGATCCATGATCAAAGCAGCTTTAGAAGCCCTCTATGCAGGAAAAGATGTGTCCAAATTACGCCCACTGATTTGAGAACTGCACTGTTATACAAAGAAGGTCCTAAGTTGAAACTGATCAATAAACTGTTATACAGAGAAACAGTAGACAGAGGGGACAAGTAGACAAACAACAACTAGTGCTGCCCACTGCCTTCGAGACTCAGTACTGAGGTCCTTGCACAACCACATGGGAACCTTGGTATAGACAGAACACTTGACTTGGTGAGATCCAGATTCTATTGGCCTCAAGATGGGGGCTGATGTGGAGCAACACATTCGAACTTGTAGTCGCTAAGCTACAGAGGAAAGCTTTGTTCCAGAGGGCTGCCCCCTTGTTAACATCACCACCAGTGCACCCATGGAGCTGGTCTGTATGCTGATTTTCTGAGTTTGGAGTCAGATCAAAGAAATATCAGTAATGTGCTGGGTGGTCACTGACCATTTCACGAGATATGCCCAAGCTTCCCACCAAAGACCAGAAAGCATCCACTGTGGCCAAAGTACTTGTAGAAAACTTTTTGTTCACTATGGGCCCACAAAGAATCCATGATCATCAAGGAGAGACTTTGAGATCGCCTGATCAAAGAGATGCTTTCTCTGTGGGGAGGCGAAAGTCCAGAACCACTACCACCAGGGGACCCACAGCCTGAACGCTTCAACCGCACTTTGCTAGATATGCTAGGCACCCTGCAACCCAAAAGACAAGCCTAGATGGAGCCAACAAATTAGCACCCACATGCTTATAACTGCCAAAAGTGATGCCACTGGACTTCTCCCCTACCGCCTGATGTTTGGAAGAAGTTCGACTACCAGTAGATGTGTGTTTTGGGGTCTCTCCTGATGGGGTTCAAGCTGACAACTATTTACAGTATGTGCAAAGTTAAAGGCCCAGCTAACTCATGCGTACCAACTGGCTCAAACTATGGCTGCCAAAAGAAATCTGGCCAACAAAGAAAGGTATGATAAAAAGGTGAAAGCATCAGAACTCCAGGAGAGATCGGTATTGCTAAGAAATCTGGGACTGCATGGCAAGCACAAGATTGCTGACAGATGGCACCATCTCCCTCACATTGTAGTGGGCAAACTAGATGATCTGCCAGTGTACAAAGTAAGGCCTGAGAATAATTCAAAAGATGTAAAAACAATGATAGAAATCATTTACTGCCCATTGGACAAACCTGATTGAGTCTGAGCCCCAGAAGATGCCCCTCTGACCAGTGACTAGAGCTGCTGCTAAGAAAAGATCAAGAAAGTCTGCACCTACAGAAGCAAAGTTAAAGTGTTCCCTCCACAAGTCCCAGTTGAGCATGACTGTCAGTCCATATCAGAAGAAAGTGAGAGTGACTTTGAATACTATCCTTCTACGAACTGAGTCAATTGTTTCGGGCAATCCCTAGTCAATACTGGAGACAAAGCTGGCCTTCTGGACTGTCTAAGCCCCCAGCTTCATCCTGGAGCCAATGCTCCCAGAAAGTGAAGTGCAAAGCATCAGATCAGATGAAATGGAATCATTGTGCATGGTTGAACTGTTTGAGCTTTAGGGAGGAAAATGATAGATTGGGGCAGACTGGTGATACACCAACAAGAAGAGTATTTTGAGTGCCTGACAGTCCACTGCCAGTGTCCGAAAGCTCTCCATGCGAGCCAAATGTTGTGGACTCCAGAAACTGTAACTCCTGGAGCTGAAAGTGCCCCAAGTTCTAGCCTCTACCCCCATAGAGACTCCCTGACAAGTGAGGACAATGCTGAAAATGAGGCTCAGAGTGCAGAGACTATAACAGTTCCCTAGAAAGACTGGTCGAGCTGTAAAGCCTGTGGTGCACCTCAGTTATGATTCACTTGGGAGGCCTGTGGACTTCCTCTCAATGTTGTCCATAAAGGAGTGTATACCTCGAGCATGCTGCCCAAACTGAGCATCAAAGCTAACTCCAAGTTACTTGTGTTGCCCTCTATATGGTGCCCTTGCCCCATCCAGCCCCAAAGGTAACTGATAGGGAAGGGCCCCTCTCTTCAGGTTTCATGTACAAGAGGTAATAACTTGAGTTATGGTACAATGCGTATGTATTACTATGTAAAGTGTGACGCACTGCAATGTTTCAGAAATGTGTTCTTGGTAAATGATATATTGACTGATGATTGGCATGTGCGAAAGCCTAATGCAAATGTATATGGTTGCAGTTGAAACTTTATGGGGTACTTGCTTGACGCGGACGCAAGCTTTCCCAGGCCAGGAAGGGTGTAACCCCCTGCAAATGGGGTTCCCAAAACTTCCAGGGAGCCTTGAATGCTCCAAGCCTGAATGGTGTTTGCGTTTAAGCCAGTTTATCAGTGAGTGTTTTTAGAACCTCTGGTACTCACTTTAAGAGCTGTCTGCTTGCAGACATACTAGTTTGTATGGGGGACTGTGTGTTTCTTTTGATTGAGTACCACTCAAGTTGCTGCTAATTCACCCCACTTTTGCAGTCACTAGAGTGCAAAGGAACCTGGTCTGAAAGATGTAACTGATTGCCAGAAATCATTTACAGTAATAATAAAATTACAGTTTGTCTAACCTGCTTTCTTTGCAGTCAGAACTGTGTCTGCTAGTTCCCCATTCTAGTTTTGAACTGCTGAACTGGACCAATCAGTGGGGTAAGCTAGCTCTAAAATGGTGCCTTGGACGAATCAGAACTTGACTCATAATCTGAGCCAGCCACAAGAGGATTGTATGGGCAGTGACTCTGGGAGATGTAGTTTAGACTTCAGTGCCTTTTGGACCAACAGCAGCAGTCTATTGTGAGTGACAGCCAATCCAGTCAAGAACTGGGAGGAACTCAAAGGAAGAGCCCGTTTGTCGGTTGGAGTTTCAGTTGAGCTTTGGCAGTGAAGAAGGAAGGAGCCCTGTGCTTTTTCAGTGTGCAGTTTTAGTCAAAAAAGCATTAATGCCTAAGGCCCAGAGTTCGGTCTGCAGCTTGTTCAGGACTGAATCCGTCCTGTGAAAAGAATCAAAGGATCTCTGAAGAGTAGAAACCAGGCTCACCCTGTAGAAGACTGGAAGAATTGCTGAAAATTGCACTCGGTCTGTCAGGAACTGAATCTGCTGTGTTCTCCCGGTATTGTGCAGTAATTAAGTATCGAGACAGATGCAGCCTGCCTGGTATAGTGCTTTCTTTATATAAATGTGTGAAGAGGTTTGTGTACCTCAAGTGAGCCCTGCTGACATTGAAGGACCCTATCTTATTTGGAGGTCGTGAGTACTAATTCAGGGTCGCTCCCTGTTGAATTGCCACATTAAATCCAAATGGAATTACTGTACTGCTGACTGTTTTAATTTTCCTTTTCTCTGTGTGAAAGGGCCCTACCAGCTGCCACGGTTTGGACTAGCCACTAGGGCTTGGGTACCCAGGGACAGTAACTGATAGGGATAAGCCTGTGCACAAGCAGGGGTAGATTATTAGAGTGATAGTTAATTAACCTGATTCCCCTGTCCTTGTTATATCCCCCTAAATAAATCAGAGCTGCTTGTTTCAGCAAAGTTGCACTGCCTGAGGTATTTGTCTATGTTAAAGTACTGTACTGTGATTGTTGCACTGTATCTCATTTCACAGGAGGTCCCAGTGCCGGAACCAGTCCTGGGGTAAGTGTATACTGTGAAGGTAATTTGATATAGTCAGTGGGCCACTAGTGGGTTAGAAAGGGGGTTGCAGTGTCCCAGAGGGCTGTGACCAAGTTAGTTTAACTATTGCAAACCCTGACCTCTGGGTGGAGGCACCCGCCATTGGATCCAGGCCCCTCAACCTGTTAGTGGCAAATCAGGCAGGGGTAGTAGCCCCTGGGATAGCGCCATCTAGGGGTTACACGCGCAACTGTTTTCTTTTTTTCCTTTGGTTTATGGATTGCATAGTACATCCTTTAATGCTTAACGTCAGCAGTATCAAATCCTTTAAAAAATGGGGTACCACTTTTCACATTTTGACCCAGTTGCCAAATAATATATATTTTTTACAGGACACCCGCATTAAAACTATGTATGAACTGCAACAAGCCAAACAAATGTGGTCTGGGGGCCTGTCATTTTGGTCCAAAGGACAGGACTTATGTGACAGAGTAGCTATTTTACTCCGAGGTTCAGAATTTCACCCTACAAAAATTATAGACATTGACCCAGGGAGGGTTATTTTGGTGGATGTTTCTTGTCATACACTGACTCAACAGCTCATCTGTATAAATGCCCCACAGAGTACTGCTGGCAGAACGTCTCTCTTTAAATTAATCCAACCATTTCTTCACACTCAGAAAGTGGTCATTTTTGGGGGTGATTTCAATTGTGGGTTCTCCCCCCACGATAGGGGTTGTAAGACTCAAAAAATATTTGGGGACATGGCATGCCTAAATGACTATTACCACGGCAAACCTTCAACAGGTTTTTTCAGCCACACATACACAAGGGCAAAGAATCTTTATAAAAGGCTGCGTCACCACCAGGATTGATCATCTATTTAAATCCAAAAATCTTACTATTTCCCAAGCCAATATCGCCCCCATAGAAACATCTGATCATTTAGCAGTTTCATGTATTGGATTTCTACCAGGGGCCAATCATCCGCCTCCTCCTTCCCGATGGTGTTTGAATTCCTCATTGTTAATTGACCCTGAACTCATATCACAATGGGACAAATTATTAAAAGCCCGAGCCTGTTTTAGAAGCATATGAAGAAATAATACAGTGGTGGCTAGACTCTAAATTAGACTTTAGACGTTTGTTCGTTCTGTATGCATCCCAGAAAAGTATGAAGAAACAGGCTTTGTATCTTTTGTTACGCAACCAGTTACAAACCCCAATTTCCCAGGTTTATGCTCAGAACATTGACCTATCTACCCAAACACAGAAAACTAAAGCAGAAATGTGTAAAGTCCAATATAATAGATTTCTCAGCCTCAAAATGGAAGCCCAATTTGTTACTCAGGGTAGGCAAGCCACATTAGACACCTTCCCAAGGGTGCCGGAAGATGGTAAAAGTTGAGGGGGCTGAGAATCAAAACGGCACTTATAAAGGAACAAAGGGCACTTTTTCTACTAGTTTTTGCCATACAGAAATAAAACGTGGAGGGGCTCCCGGCCCTTCTGCCACCCCGGTTCCGGCACCTATGCACCTTCCGCAGCTGTGCAGCTAGAGTAAAGGCATCCACAATAGACAGCTTATTGCTCCCTGATGAGTCTACCCCTATTACAGATAACAGCAGAATTCAAATGCCAGTACATGATTATTTATACAATCAGTTTGGGAGAACAATGGACATTTCACAGAACATGGATTATTTCTCTGACCTGTCCACACCACACCTTTCTGAAGCTGATACTTCTGCTTTATTAGCCGACGTTTCAGTGCAAGAAGTAACAGAAGCTATTTCAAAATTAAAATCACGTACGACACCAGGGGAAGACGGCTTAACTCCAGAGTTTTTCAAAACGTTTCCAGCTCTGCTTAGTCCTGTTCTTACAGTATTATTTAATTCCTTACTACAAGCTCCACCCATTCCCACTAGATTTTCTCAAGCTCTGTTAATTCTTTTACATGAAAAAGAGGACTGTACCAATTTAACTAACTGGAGACCAATCAGTTTATTAAATGTGGATTACAAAATCCTTTCTATTATTTTGACTCACAGATGTCTCACATAGCCCAAAAGTAATTTCCCCAGTACAATCATATGGCATCCTGAATCGGTCCATTTTCCATAATTTACAGTTTTTACGTGAGATCACAAACTTGAGAACAATACAGGGCGAGTCAGGTTGGGTTTTATCTTTAGACCAGCAGAAAGCCTTTGACAGGGTTGACCATGCTTATTTATTCGACACACTTCGAGTTTATGGGATTCCTACTCAATTTATATTCTGGATACAAACATTGTCTAAACCTGCCACCATAATTCCATTTATAAATAAGACTATAGGCACAGGGTTTCATTTGCAAAGAGGTATCCACAAGGGTTGCCCTTTAAGTCCCACATTGTACCTTTTCGCAATTGATCCTTTAATTCATAAAATACAAACACAGTCGTATACCAGGTATAAAGTTGCCAGGACTTCCAGAACTCAGCACCATAAGTGCGTATGTTGATGACTTGTGTACTGGCACACAGACAGCAGAGGCTATTCCTATCATAGAACAGACACTACAGGCATATGAATTAGTGTCAGGGGCTAAGTTAAATTATGACGAGAGCCACTGCTTTCAAATTGACCCAGCATCTAGACAACTTTGTCCTACTACCCAATTCACTATATCAGTCCAGACGGATCCCATTAAAATTTTAGGATTTACATTTGGTACACCAAATGATGCTTCTTATAACTGGGAAAAAGCACTTGACAAATGTCAAGATCTACTTCAGCACTGGAAACATAAAACCATTTCCAAGAAAAAAGAATTTCTTTATTAAAAGCTTTGATAACGCCACAGCTCTTACATGTGGCAAATGTTTTTCCCATTCTTTTTTTCCTTAGAACCTCAGGTCATAAATATTTATTTCCAGGGACTATGGGGCAGCCGTTTAAACCCCATTAAGGGGGTTTTTACATACTACGATTATGTTTTAAAAGGAATCAGAATGCTCAACTCCATAGCTTTTTTGCATAGTATCTTTATTTATAGAAATCTGACTGAACTTATCAAAGAAAAATGCTCCGATGGTTTAATTTAATTTTTTCTTGGTTTTTGATATTGCTAGATAAACGGGGGTTTAGGTTTTTTAAATCCTTCCATGCTTACACATACTAACGGGGTCCTGGGGTTCATCAAACCTTGTTTAGCCAAATTGCGTCAGTGGAGGATACTTCACAACTACTGGACACGGTTCCAAGGAAAGCTTTTTATAGCCATATTATTTCAGAAGTTCTGTTTGAACAACCAGTATTTCCAGAATGTTCAGCAACCAATATGCCAGAGATGTGCCTACAGCTCACAGATAAGAGAATTCCCAAACAAATGTGGGACGTAGTCTGGTTATCCTGCCATGGAAGATTAGGTGTTCATAATACTTTAAAACTCAAAGCTTTAGAAGAAAGATGGTGCTAGACCTACATGCTGTTAGTTTTTGGAGACCCTAGAACATTTTCTTATAAAATGTCCCTTCGCTGAACAGGTATGGCTTATTTTGCAAAACATCTGGAAAGACCCAAATCTGAGTTCCGTTACATGTGAGACTTTGGTCCTCTGTATTTACCCCCAAAGGTTTTTGGAAATATAATAAGAGTACCCTTAGGGTTATTTTTGCTGCCTACAAGTATTATATGTGGCAAGTTCGATGTATCCTTTTACTCCAACAGAAAGAGGTATCCCCAAAAGGGGTGGTTCAACAGTGTTTTTTTTTTTTTTAAGTACTTTATATGAACAAGAAAGTACTTTTTTCTCTAGAACAAAATTTCAAGGTCTGAGGAAAAATTGTGATTGGGTGAGACAGGAGCTAGTTTAATATTATGGCTGTCCAGCTAGTTAGTCTTCTCTAGTTTTTTTTCTTTTCTCATTCAAGTTGAAAGGGGGTTGATTACAGTTTATTATACTCTTGTATTTGATTTTATTTTCACTATTGTATTCTCTCTAGCAATTTTCACATGTGTTCCACTGTTCATTATTCTGTATACTGCACTGATTTGAATTTGTCTGTATGATGTTGTACTGATTGTTATGATTTTATTTTTATGTTTCTAAATACAAAAAATTCCCTACTCTTTTCGAGAAGTGCCATGCGATCTTTAACATCCACCTGAACTACCACCAGAACAGGCAGATGGGAAATACAGTTTATTAGAACATTAAGTCTCCTTTTGATTATACTGAAAAAGTTCACATTGTTTTACTTCTTATATAAGAAGTACAGTACTAGTTTGATCCTCTTATTATATAAATTAATATTTAAATATTCAAGTGTGGCAACATAAGCATTTATGATTTGTCATCATTACAGTCACTAGATCCCTGTTTTTTTTTTGTGGCAGATATTAAATAAAAATATTTGTAAGGGCGAGTGGAGACTGTCCAATTGTTGTTCTCTTTTGCAAGTATTGTTTTTGGTTGTTTTGGACAGACTACTCCACACTTTTGTCTTTTTTGTTTATTTAACAGGACTGGGGCACCAAAGACTCCATCCTCTTATTAGGAGCACTTACAGTATATGCACACCATTCTAACTTGGGCACTGAGTTCTTATTAGCTGCAAAGAAGATCAGGGTAAATTCTGAAGCATGATCATTCTTTAGACCCAGTGACATTTCGGGGTGTGACCCTTCTTCAGGGTCACACCACAAAACATCACCATGTTCCTTTCTAGCACATTTCATGTTAGAAGCAGCACTTGGGCAGCTTTAGCTCACATGCCTAAAGTCTTTCTACTATAGCTTTTCTGATGATCAATACGGATTTGCTTGCTGTCTTTTGGGATCAACAGCAGTTCCCATTCGTGCAATCTGGACTGTGACCAGCTGAGGCTGTCCGCCAAGGCATTTTGGTCACCGGGCACATGGATGGCTGACAGTTCTACATCGTTAACTAGAGCCCAGTAACAGACCCTCATCACGTCCCAGCACAGAGGGTAGGAATGAGTCCCTCTTGCTTGTTGATGTAAGAGACCACACTGAGGTTTGGCAGACTGCACTAGCAGGGGACCTGGGGAGAGGTGGTTCTGGAAGGCCTGCAAGGTATATAGAACCACCCGCATTTCTAAAATGTTTATGTGGAGGCAGGTCTCCCACTGGGACCAGGACCCTGGGTCTGATAAGAGCCTAGGTGCGCTCCCCAGCCCAGACCCAAAGCATTCATGGTGAGGAACTGGTGAGTGGAGGAAACAAGAACAAGCTGATCCAGATCATCGGTGCACCAATCCCACTGGACCCTCAGAGTCAACTGTGGGATCCGCATATGCAGCCTAGCCAAAGGGACCATTATGATGGCTGCAGCCATTAAGCCTAGCAACCTCAAGAACGTCCTGGCTGGAACATACCAGCACTGGGACACAGCCAGGGACTGAGCTATGTGGCAGTCTGCCCTGTCCTGCAGCAGGAAGGCCTTGCCCTGAGTAGAGTCCAGAACTGCCCCTATGTACTTCAGGACTGGAACAGCTGCAGGGTGCAGTCTAGAGTCAGCAACAGTAATTCCTTGGACTGGGCTTTCAGCAACCAGTCATCTAAATATGGGAACACATAAAGGCCTTCACACCGGAGGGCTGCTGCCACAGCTGCTAAGCATTTGGTAAATACCTGTGGCACAGAGGATAAGCCAAAGAGCAACAACCTTAACTGGTAATGTTTCCCCTGGAAGAAGGGTAGCATTACCAGGGGAGCATTATCAGTCAAGGGTAATGCTCCTCCTGGAACAGGAACTGCCTGTGGGGATGGCAAACCATGATATGCAGGTATACATTCCGCCTTTCCAGGAAACATAGCCAGTTGCCCTGTTTCAGCAGCGGAAAAAGGCCATGGAAAGTTACCATCTGGAACTTCTTGTACTGGATGTAAAGATTCAGCTCCTTGATGTCTGAAATGGGCCTCAGGTCTCTAGTTCTTTTGGAAACCAGGAAGAACCTGGAGTAGAACCCTTTGTTCCTTTGCTGTCTGGGCACTGGCTCTATAGCCCTTTTGCACAGCAAGGTGAGCACCTCCTCCCAGAGTGCTGCCGTGTGGTCTGGGGGATAAGAGGTGGGAACTGGTGGAACATCCAGAGGCTGTTCTAGAGCATGGCCCTGTTTTATTATGTGCAGGATCCACGCTTCTGCAGCAATGGTTCTCCAGTGAGAAAGATGGAGGGAGAAACACCCCCCCACCGACCACCGTCTCCTGGCTTGGAACAAAGGGGGCGGAGGTCCAGCAAAGGCATCATGCTGAAGCGGAACCAATAGCTGAGGCTGCTCCTCCACTTCTGGATTGCTTATCAGAGGCACCAGAGGAGGAGGAGGAGGAGAGGGCAGGCAAGGTGGAACTGCCCCTGCATTTGCCCCTGTGTTTGGTTCCAGAGCCAGACTTGTGTGAGACCTTATGAAAGGAGGGCTGTGGGCTGCTCCTGGGCCGGGTATGATAAAGGGAGTGGACAGACCTAATAGCCCTGCCAGAGGCCTGTAAGTCATTAATAATATTCTGCACATCAGGACAAAACAGCTTGTAACCCACAAAAGGGACATTCAACACCTTTTGCTGGACATCAGCAGTGAAGTCATGGACTCTTAGCCAGGAGTGCCTTCTAAGGAGAGTGTCAGTGGCAACTACCCTGGCTGTAGTATCAGCCATATCATAAATGGCTCTGAGGAGATGCTTACTAACATTTTCTGTGTGTGGGAGTGTTTTGAGGAGCTCCTGTCTGCCCCAGAGGGTATTCTGGTACTTGCCATATGGGAAAAGTAGCTGGCACTTCTAAGGCCCAAAGTGACAGAGGGAAAGGTCCTCTTGCCCCAGAGGTCAATCCTCCTGAATTCCCAGTCAGGGAGGAGGGAACAAAGGTGCTTAGGTGCCTTGGACCTATCATGAGCCATCTTGATTACCACAGAATCTGTTTCTAGCTTGGCTGTGTAGAAGTGCAGCCCCAAGGGTGCTTGGTAGAGCTTATCAGCCTTTCTGGGCATGTCAGATACCAAGTGAGGCCTATGCCAGGCAGCATCCTACAGTGCTAAAAGCACAGGAGGAATGACTTTGGGTGGAGATTCTGGTATCGCCAGGAAATCCTCCAGGTTCCTCCTGGTAGTGTCCTCCTCTTCAGTCTGGAACCCCATGGTGGAGGCCAGCTGTTTCATAACATTAAAGAAGGAGGGGTCCTCGGGCGGAGAGACCTTGAGGTGGGTTTGATCAAGTCCTCACTCCTGGAAGAGACTGCAGACCTGTCAGAGAAGTCACCCCTGAGATCCTCCTCTACGTCGGCCTGTTCTGAAGCAGGGACTGACGGCTGGAGTACCATCAGCTCTCTCAGGGGCTCAGGGCGGATAGGTGGAACTGGTGTCAACACTGAATCTGTGCCCGAAGGCAAGGACGAGGAAGGCCCAGGTCATGGAACAAACTGCTGGATGAAGGCCGAGGTAATAGAAGTGAGAACCGCTTTGAGGTCTACAGCAGGGTAAGGAAACACTGTTGACACTGGCATTGACAGAGAAGGCAGAGACCCAAACTCTGAAGAACCACCACCAGCAGCAGCAGAGGTGGTGGGGCCCTGTGCCTGTGAACTTCGCAGTTTAAGAGGTCTCGATGGATGGGCTGGAGCTGATGACCTGGAGGAAGATGGCTGATCTACAGCCGTGTGCAGGCTGGGAGACCTCTTCACCATGGGGGTCCTGATAGAAGTAAAGGCCTGCACAGAAAGAGGTGTTGAAGCCGAAGCGTTGGATGGGGTGACCCCAGGAGAAGAGGAAGAAGAAGCCAACGGGGCCAGGATCGCTGTTGGGAGGAAGGGTCCTTGAGACAGTCCCTATCCTGGCGAGAATGTTTCCCCGAAAACTTGTCCCGGGCCTTGGCGGCCTGAATGCCTGAAGAGGATGTTGGCGATTTGGGGGAAGGGGGCTCAGAACAGCCCTGCTTCACAGTGGCTACCTGTTGCTCCATGAGGAACTTCTGCAGAGCTTTTTTATGACGCCACCAGGTGGTGAGGTTAAACTTCAGGCAGAGCTCACAGGCAAGAGCACTGTGATTAGGCCCCAGACAGCAGACACAAAGTTTGTGGTCATCGGTTGAAGAAATATTCTTTCTGCAGTGGCAGCAACAGAAAAGAGACAATGAAGGATAAGTTCTCAACATACAAAAATTAAAGGAATCACTTTAAAATAAAGTGATTCGACGAGCAACAAAAGAAAAGTTAAGTAATCATTTTGGTAGTCGACTAAACAATGAAGCTTCTGCAGAGTCCGTGCAAGAATGGTTGATGGCGGGAATAAACTGTGGAGGAAGCGGAGTCACCCACGCTTATATAGGGCTATGACGTCAGTGCGTGACATCGGCGGAGGTGGCCCCTAATAGACTGCTACAGAAAAGCCTCTGTGTGATCCCGCTGCCTGACAGCAAAGTTCCACAGGTGAGACCTGATGACAGATATTCATGAAGAAGATTAGAAGGTGCACAAAAACAAGAGGGCATGCAGTGAAGCTGGAAGAGGGAAATTTAGGAGGGATATGAGGATGTACTTCTTCACTGAGAGTGGTGGATGCCTAGAACAGTCTTCATGTAGAGGTGGTGGGGGCAACAACAGTGGTGGGCGTCAAGCATGCATGGGACAGGGCACAAAGGAATCCTGGCAGGAAAGCAGGGGGAGGGGGTGAGTAGCCACAGATCAGGTAGGGTCTACAGTGGCAGTATAGGTAGGGACAAAACAAGCAGATTAGGTGGGCCAAGTGGTCCTTATCTGCTGACAACTTCTATATTTCTGTGTTTCAGAAAACATTTATGCCGGCATCACAGTACATCTAATGCAGCATTCTAACCAGAATAGTGAGGTTAAAACAAACAGTTGTTTATCTTATTTATAGTCTTTAGTCAACGGAACAGAGTTTTAATGTATTCAGTCTTACGAAATACTTATGGCTTTCTTTCATAATTAAATTTCTAGAATTGAGAAATCATAGTTATTTTATGTCATAACCTATCTTGAGGATCTCTAGTCATGTACGTATGCTGGTATTCTTTTGTATTGTGTATACGTCATGATGTATTTATGTAAAATACAATAAATATAATTTTTGAATAAAGTCAGTTCTCCAAATAAGAGCTAATTTGAAAGGCTTACATTTGAAAATCTGTAGTACAAATCAGACATGCAATAGCTTGACTCAGAATATGGCATTTATTTATTATTTGAGATGGGACAGAACTTTCATAGCTCTTTTGTGGCTTTACCACAAATGATTTATGGTCCTGTGCCCTCAGTCATGAAGATAAATGATATATTCTGAATCTGGAAGTTGCATATCATCTATTTCTTCCATCATTCATGCAAGTATGTGAGATGATACTTGTAAATGAGGACCGCCATGATTTCCTGTACACAATCATTCCACTAACAATAGCTCATTAGTCCATAAAGTGATTTGAGATACGTTTGAGTGTTAAAGCCATTATATAAATAGAGGATATGGAATGGTCTGACTCAAAATATGAATGTTATCGTCAAGTGTGATGGGGCACGACAATAACGAGTTATGAAAGTGCTGCTCCCTCACAAGTGGAGATAAGCTGTGCATCTTGAGTCAAACTATTGTGTTTTCAACTCATAAAACATCAGCTTTAAAGTTAGAGCTTTTAAATCAGCTGTCTGAGTGATGCTTTGCCGGTTTGTCATTGAGTTCAGCAGCTAACTTCATGGCAGTTCAAGGTTACTGTTATGTCATCAGCATTGTGAAAGGGACTCTCTGGTTCTTAGGTTGGGGGCAGTGAATGTGACATATCTCACCTCTAAATAAATGCTTATCTGGAGGTTAGATGGTGATAAAACCATATAATTACTAGTGAGCAATTTTTCCTTAAGGCTCAACCAGTTGATATTTGCCGTAAAAATCCACGGGTTATTACGGCGAGCATGTGCTGTGTCACTCATAACACAGCACTCCCTCATTGGCTCTCATTGTTAGTGTGGGTGGACAGAACGGTTCCGCAAACATGACGGTTCCATTTCTCTCTTAGTGAGGAGCCGCTAAATTGAGCCTCCACTCAATCCTCTGTCCTCTTCAAAATACATTTTCTTTACATTTACCTGGTCGAACCTACTTTTAAAACTAAAAACAGCTGTATCTGGTTGATCTTGCTCCTGGTCAGGCTGGGAAAAACAAAGTGAGCAGAAACAGGACCCTGGCTGATTTCCCATAGTGCTACTGAACCATGATCATGGCCAGAAAAAAAAAAAAAAGCTCAACTGGAGAGAGAGAGCGTGAGAGACAAACTGTGTGTATGTGTGAGTGCGCGCACGCGTGCATGCGCACCACAGGAAAACACAAAAGTCAGGCTAGAAAAATTGCTCACTAGCAATTATACAAAATAAAGGAAGGAGAAGTGTGTAAATCTCAAATTTAATGCACACCCTTGGTGTGGGATGTTTTAATAAACCTTGAGGGTGCTTATGTAGTATCTCACCCCTTGGGTGCACATTAAATTCACCTATCACGCACTTCCCCGTCCTTTATTCTATATTAATCAAGGCAAATTTATCACACTGGTGTTGAACAAAAAACAAATTCTGTTCTACTCCATTCTGTTCAATTTTATTGCATGCCAGATCAAACAGCATTTGAAAATAAATTAGCTGCATAACAGTAATTTAACTCCCCAAAAATGTGTTCAAATTCATGCAGTATTCTCTAACAGATCTTTCAAAATCAGAAACTAGAAGTTAAACTTTTGTGCTTTTTCTGTTTTTATCATTATTTCCCCTTTTGTCCCATTCTTCACGCAAACTAGTACTAGCTGCATAGGGGCCCTCAACCATGGTCACGAGGGTTTGTCTTTTCCGAAGATTCCACAAAGTTTCTGACAGGCTGCCAGGTTATTACTGCTAACTGAAGACATGTGTCTGCCCGTCTGTTGCTCAGTGATTTTTTGTTTTCTATTTACTGTATGTGATGAGTGACAAAGTAGTCCTGAACCTCCCACTTGTGTGTTAGTTTTCATTTTTAAACACACGTCATCTAAATCACATCCGTCATGATTGAAAACTAGGGGGGTTCATCTCATAGGTTAGGCAGAGATAAGGGCAGCCTGCTTAAATAATTCGCCTTCCTCTGCCATCAACTGCTATGTTCCTTTGCTTCCTGAATGGTGAGTACATCACCTCTACGACAACTCACAGAGCGCCTGAAACTAGGTAACAAGGTAGGGATCCGACAGAATGGAGTCACAGCCTACCCCCCAGGCTAGCAGGGAAGGACTCAGGGAGGCCAACAAAGGAGGGAGTAGAAGGGACGAGATGGAGGCTAGTGAAGGGAAGGAGGCATTATGGAGGGTGGTCTCACTGAATGCAAGAAGCCTAGGAAACAAATCCGCTGAGCTACAGGCACTCAGCAATGTGGAGGGTGGATATTGCAGCTGTCACAGAAACGTGGGCAACTGAGCACCAGGACTGGGGATCTGGCAATCCCAGGATACAAATTATACAGGAAGGACCGTAAGGAGGGAGGGGGGGTGGGTGGCAGTCTATGTGAGGGATGGGATCAAATGCACAAGGGATGAGGGAGAAGAAAGGAGAACAGAGGCAATCTGGCTGCAGCTCCTAGACTTAAGGGTTGGAAACTGAGGTTTGGGGTGGTATACAGGCCGCCATCCCAGTCTGAGGAGCTTGACAGGGAGCTAACGGGACAAATCAAAAAGGTATGTAGAAAAGGAAAGGTGGTCATCGTGGGGGATTTCAACTTGCCGGGGGTTGACTGGAGCATTCCGGTCACCTCCAGTGTTAGGGAACAAGTGCTCCTGGATGCGATGCAGGAGGGTCTCCTGACACAGTTGGTTACTGTACCCACTAGGCTAAAGGACACCTTAGATCTAGTATTGTCGAATGGGGAGGCAGTGAGAGAAATAAAGGTAGAGGACCCACTATCTGACGGCGATCACCAAACAGTGTGGTTTAATATCACAATGTGTGGGGAGCCAGAGAAATTGATTACCTGGGTGGTAAACTTCAGGGGGGTGGACTTTGGGAGGATGCAGGAAGTACTGAAAGGGAAACTGGAGGGCATAAGGCATGAGATGGACGTGGAGCTTAAATGAGATATTATTAAACGGGGGGTTAAAGAGGCAACAGAAGCCTGCACCAAGGCACAGAGTAAGAGAAGCAGAGCAAGAAACCATGCTGGTTGAACAGCTGTTGTGGAGGTGGTGAGGGCAAACAGTGGCTCACCAGAGGTTTAGGAGGACAGGGAAGGAAGTGGACAGGAGAAATATGCAAGATGGTCCAGGGAGGTGACCAGAAAAGTGAGAGAAGCCAAGGGCCAGAGGGAACTGAGATTAGCACAGGGAATTAATGGGGGGAGCGGAGAAAGACTTCTTCAGATACATCAGGGAGAAAAGAAAGTGCAAGGAAACAATAGTGAGGATAAAAAGGGGTGGGGAGTGGATGGAAAAGGGGGAGGAGCAGGCAGAAGCACTGAATGAATATTTTTGTTCCGTGTTCATAGAAGAAAAGGGGGGACCGCTACCGCATGGGCTGGGAGGGTGGGGACAGGAGGCAACAGATGGAAGAACTGAGACAAGTAGAGTCCTAGAGGGACTGAGGGCACCGAAGATAGACAAGGTACCAGGGCCGGATGGTATCCACCCCAGGATGCTGAGGGAGATGGCGGAGGTGTTGGCAGAGCCACTGGCGGATCTGTACAGCGCCTCCCTGGAGTCGGGATGTGTGCCACTGGACTGGAGGATGACACATGTAGTACCATTACACAAGAGCGGGCCAAGGGATGAACCGGGTAATTATCGTCTGGTAAGTCTCACCTCCATAGTGTGCAAACTCATGGAAATGATACCAAAGGAAAGACTGGTGTCGTACCTGGAGGACAGTGGCCTCTAGGATATGAGGCAGCATGGGTTTGTTTAAGTCCTGTCAAACCAACCAGATACAATATTATGACTGGGTGACGGGTGAACTGGATATGGGTCATGCGGTGGATGTTCTTTACCTGGACTTCAGCAAGGCCTTCGATTCCGTGCCTCATGGGCGGCTTGGGGGGAAGCTAACTGGTGTAGGAGTAGGGGCAAAAATGATAAACTGGATTAGAAGCTGGCTGAGTGGGAGGCTGCAACAGGTAGTAGTGAGAGGTGAGCTCTCAACTCCAAGGCCGGTGATGAATGGGGTGCCACAGGGCTCTGTGTTGGGGCCAGTATTGTTTGGGCTCTTCATATCAGACATTAGACATGGGGTGGTGAGCAAGGTAAGTCTGTTTGCTGACGACACCAAAATCGGAGCAGTGATGGATGGAGGGGGGGGGTGGAAGCAGCTGCAGGGGGACCTAAGCAAGCTAGAGGAGTGGTCAGAGAGGTGGCAGCTGGTGTTCAATGCAAAGAAGTGTAAGGTTATGCACTTTGGTGTGAAGAACCCAAGGAGAGAATACTGGCTGGGGGCGGTTAAGCTGGGGATCACAGAGGAGGAGAAGGACCTTGGGGTAATGATAACGGGGACCATGAACAACACTGCCCAGTGTAGGAGAGTGGCTGCAAAAGTGAACAAAATGCTGGGGTGCATAGCGAGGGGGTTTTCATCCAGGTGAAATGAGGTTATCTTGCCCCTCTACAGATCGCTGGTAAGGCCGCACTTGGAGTATTGTGTGCAGTTTTGGAGGCCATACTTAAAGCATGATATCAGGCTGCTGGAGGGGGTGCAGAGGACAGCTACAAAGATGATATGTGGAATGGAGGGAAGAGACTATGACAGCAGGCTGGGAGACCTCAATATGTACACCCTGGAGAAGGGACAGGGGGCACATGACAGAAACATTCAAGTATCTGAGGGGAATCAGTAAGGATGGGGCAGATGGGGTCTTTAAGTTAAGAAGGGGGAGGGTCACCAGGGGGCATGGGCTAAGAATCGAGGGGAAGATTTAGGAGGAGATGAGGAGACACTATTTCACAGAGAGGGTGGTAGCAAAATGGAACGCCCTACCAGAATGGGTGGTATCATGTAAATCTGTGAACAGCTTCAAAGAGCACAGGATGAGGAACAGGGAAGAGTGAGGTGGGGGGTGGCAGTGGGATGATGAAAGGGAGGGGGGTTGGGGCAGCTGCAAACTAGGGTTGTTGGCTACACACTCGAGCAGGCTTAGATAGACCGGGTGGTCTGTTTCTGCTGGTACATTCGTATGTTCATATGTTATCCCTGCCAAGGCTCCAGCACAGCAAAGCAGCACCCTGCTTCCTAGACATTGAGATAGCCCAAACTGCAATTTTTAGATCCTGAAACAGAGTGCAGTGTTCCACATGCCTTAACAGGAACCCATTTTTTCACTTTTACAGGAAGCAGATTCCATCTTCCGAGTTATCCGATCCCAAATTTCAATACTGCATTTCTGTAGCACTGTAGTTAATGTTTCAGAGTCCTTGCATATCTTATGAACATACGAAAAGCACCAGCAGAAGAAACCACCCGGTCTATCACGTCTACTTGGTAAGTGATACAGGGTCTGATCATACAATTTATGCCAATGACCCTGCCCCCCCAACTGTCCTCTCTCTCTCTCTCTCCCCTTCTTTGGTCCCAAGGGTTACCTTTGTGCTTGTCCCAAGTTCTCTCTTGAAGGTCCCTACTGTCCTTGTTGATACCACCTCCTCTGGTAACTCATTCCAGGCGGACACTAGCCTCTGTATATAAAAATGCTTCTCACGTCCCTTCTGAATCCCGCCCCCATCAATTTTAGGCTGTGTCCCCAGTGGTGCTGTTGTTACTCATTTTAAAGAGACACTCTCTTTCACTCTGTTCATTCCCTTCAGGTACTTGACGTTCTCTATCATATCACCCCTCTGCCTCCTCTCTTCCAGGGAGTACATCTCCAGGGCTCCCAGCCTCTCCTCATAGGACCTATCCTGTAACCCCTCAATCATCTTGGGTGCCCTCTCCTGGACCCCCTCCAGCATGCTGATGTCCTTCTTATGGTAAGGATGCCAGTACCTCACCACATATTCTAAATTTGGTCTCACCAATCACCTGTACAGTGGTAAAATAACCTCGCTCCGCCTACTACTGAATCCCCTTGCAATACACCCCAGCATCCTATTAGCATCATATCTTGTTGATTATTGCTATTGTTACACTGCACTTGGTTTCTTTCACTTACTCGTGACAGCATTCTTATAATATTTGCTGTTGAGAAATGTGAATGACCACAAAGAATCAACAATAAAAGCCGGCTCTGAGAATGTGACAGCACCTTGAGTTGCAAGTCGGGATATGACAATAGCACAGTATGATGGTGTATCACAACATTACATACTGCAATACTGCTACTGTGTAGAATTTAAGCAATACGGTGTGACCTGGGGTTAGATTAACAATCTGTTTATCACCCCCTATGGGTGCCACATTGCCCCTATGGGGGTGATTTGCTGACTGTTACTCTAACTCCTGAGAGTGCCTTACTGCTAGTATAAAAACTTACTTCAAAAGAAAAGTGTTAAAAGAATACTTTTTGAATGTTTTCCTGATTTAGAGGGAGATTTTTAATAAAATTGTTCTTCCACCAACAGTTTAAGAATGCTGGTTCAAAATCAGAATGCATCATTCCAGTCATTCAGCAGTGCTAGAGGATGGAATGCTGTCAGGAAGAATCAATGTGCCATGGTGATCAGGCTGTACATGACAGTGTAAAAGGGATTAATGTAAGGCTGTTGGAATCCTAACAGCCAATCAGATCATAGCATTTCTGAGACCCTTTTTATAATAATCATTAATCACGGTACTTTGTGGTTTTCACACAGCTGCCTAATTCCCCCAGACTTGGGTTGCTGCATATCCCTTGCACATGGGCCCAAACCCAACTTTCTGCTATTTAAAGTTACTATCTGGGGCAAATGTAGGCCCTGTGTGTCCCAAACAGGGACTGTTGTGAGACACTGATGATGTTCTTTGAAAATCCCATTTTTTTCATCTTGTATTTCTCCTCCCATGTGCCCTGACTGGCCCCCTTTTAGACAGCATCCCACAGCCCCATCAACTATGTTCTCCGGGATTTACCCCACCTCTTATCCAGGATCACTGTAAGGTGGGTGGGTGCCATGTTCAGCAGTGCAGAGCCTGCAGGGTCTCCATCACCATCCTGCCAATTGGGGGGGGGGGGGATTTCCTTTATTTTCTCCCTTTCCCAAGGTCTGCATCACGTGCATGATGCACCTGCACATGCTTATGCATGGCACACTAGCAGCATCTGCGTCAGGGCCTATGGATGTGGTGACCACTGCTGTACCATCTACCCTCTGGATGCGGTGACCACTGCTGTACCATCTACCCTCTGGATGCGGTGGCCACTGCTGTACCATCTACCCTCTGGATGCGGTGACCACTGCTGTACCATCAAGCCTCTGCTAGGGGGTAACAAGGCAGCAGTATGCGCTGTCCCCCCCCCCCCGAAGTAGGAGACCAGTCTCTGGGATGCTCAATCCTCCTTCTTCCAGCTGCCCCCTAAGCAAACTTGAGTCCGTTTCTGAAGCCGACTCACTGGTTTAGCAAGTGGTAGCACTTCACTGTGCTATGGAGCCGGCGATAATACCTTTTCTTAACTTAATCCAAAGCTGTTGTTTTCTACACACAAGCTTTCAAAAGCCCCAATGTGTCTTCTTCCAACAGAGTGACAACTGCAAAAGAAGAGGCTCTGGGGTTCTTATAAGCTTGTGTGTGTGTGGGGAAAAAAAACTTTCGGATGAACTAATAAACGGTATTATTGAAAAACCACATACCAGAACTGACCCTGTTACCACATCACAGACCTACAATAATGCCATGATATTACAATAACATTTTTGTAGTTATCATACTATGAAAAACTTTTGCACTGTAACATGCTTAGTAATAAGATTTCCAGCTAAAGAGAGATAGGGTTTCATTTCTTCCAAGAACGCCGCTTACTGCTTAGCAATTATACTTTATTAATATCCTCTCATTTTAACTAGCAGACCTATATGAGGCTCAGCTTGTCACAGCTTGAAGAGTAACTTGCCAAATAACCACCCACAGACAACAGCAACGAAATCAAGCACGAGACTCTCCCTTTGACTGCACCTCAAACTTCACAGTGAGGACATAAATAATTACTAGTTTCACTGCTCAGAATGTTTTTAGAGGTTTCATTTTCCCACAAAGATCAAACAAGTATACAGATGGTACAGAGTTATATAATTTACACTCCAAATCAAACCTTTACACCCCACATCAAACCTTCCATTGTAATTTTACATTTAACACCCCTCACAAAAAAAAAAAAAAAAAAACTGTATTTGGAAGGAAAATAAGGCACCCAAAATGTAAATATGGGTCACCTATAGGGTTGAGTTGCCATCTTCGTGCAAGGTTTTATTTAATTGTTCGCTGTGTTTAGGTTTTATGTAGTTGTTTTTAAAGGTTGAATCAGTTTCTAGTGACGCTAGATGCAGATGGCTGTATACCAATATCCTGTATGAGGGTGTGCTAGAGGCAGTGAGGGATTACTTGATGGTCATTGAGGAGATTAGTGTGGAATTATGAAGTTCTCTTTTGGAACTGGTTAAGCTGTTGCTAAAATGCAGTGCTTTCTCCTTCTTGCATAGATATCTTCAAGTAAAGGGAACCACCCGTTGGGCAAAGTTTGCCCTAATTTCACGAAATGATAATAGGAAGAGATATTCGTCCTTGATACAAACACTAACCCCAGTTATCATAAATTGGATCTACTGTATACTGGAGGTTCACGGATGTGCTATTTGTATAGTGTGGCAGTGAGAATGAACGGACAGAATCTGTGGCACTTCCAGAAGACAGCAATCCAATGTATGCTTTAATGTTAATTCCAACAGAGAAAGGATTTCTTTCTCTGATCTTTGTGATACCGGCCCTATTGAGCTCACAGTTCCTCATTTCTGGGGCTAACTAGGAGGATATACCTCTCACCCAGGTAAATTGTAGAGTGCTATACTGTACATAGTTATCTGTACCCTTAAGGGAGCGGGTACATCCCCTGGCCTGGTGCCATCACCGCTGTGAGGGAATACGTTAAGAACTGTATAGATGTCAACAATTGTAAACTGCTGCTAGCTTTTGTTTCTGCTGCTTATGGGCTCAGAACATGTACATAGTGACTGACATGGGCACTTGGCAGGGTTGCAATCAGGGCTCAGGCCATGTAATACATTGTCACTTGACCAATGCTGTGACAGTACCATGTAAATACAGTAAATCATTGGTGATTTTGCAAGCAAGTTATAATTCAACTGTGGTGCCCTGTGTCCCATGTCGGTGGGGTGCATATGAAAATGAGGGAATAGAGTTCAATAAGATTAAAGAATGCAAAACGAAAAAGTTTACAGAGAAGTTATAAAGTACTATATTCTTTAGTCGTCCCACCAGGACTTGTAGATAATGTTGAAGTATGCAAATCTATTTCTTGACTAACAAAGGGTGGCTCCGAGAAGTCACTGTTGCCATTATGCCCCAAGCTAAGGGAAGGACAATATGGCAGAGTTGGGTCCCTCTCTGTGAGCATGGGAGGTAAAACCGTGAAGGCTGAGCAGAAGAAGAAGACGACAGGCAGTGGCCTTACTATGGGGGGCTTAGTTACGAAATGGACAGCAGTTCTGCAAGAGTGGCGTAATGACATTTATAGGCAACTCCCCTGTGGTCATGCTAGGGAAAGTGAGGCAGGCAGATCCGAAATTGTTGGCAAGGAGTAGCTCCTGGTGAGACATTACCATCCCAGATATCCTTAGACACAGGAGTTGTCCACGGGCTATGGTCTGCCCCCTTTCCGAGGCATGGTAGCTGCAGGTCATGGGATTGAGAGAGAGGGAGTCACACAATTTAAGGTACTTTGTTTTGCTTTTGGACACCATTGTTAAGATAACACAAGAAGAGAGATTTTACTAGACAGGCTCGGACTTCCACAATTCTCTGTTTCTTTAACTAATATTCAAAGGCTAATTTCGTCCTGGATGCAGTCTAGCTAGCCAAGACCATGCGTTCATCAGGACAGGTGGATCATCTATCAGGCTTTACTCTTTTTCAGTCTTCTAGGATGGAAAAGCTGCAGAAGACATGTTGCTACAGATAAATCAAATGTGGTGCCTAGAAATTTCCCACTTAGGCACTCCCCCTTCGAACGGGAACACCTAGCATTTTAGCCCATGCAGCCCGACCCAGCAGCTGCTTAGGATCAAATACACAAACCCTCTGCATTCCCCTACCTGTGGTTTGGTCACTTTCCAGGAGAGCTCACCCGATTGGCTCCTGAACGAGCTGAAAGAACTTGGCTAAATTGTGCTAATTTTTTATTGCACTAAGCTTATTCTCAGCTCTTTCTCCCTGCTCCTCTCTGAAATGTTTTAAATTCACCTGTTTCAGGGAGCCATAAGGATTTGTGCTATATTGGGCTAAGCTAATTCTCTGCATCTGTTTTCCTGTTTTTGTAGCTACCTTAATCTCTAGTACTCTAAACTGTCCCCAAATTTACTGCCATTCTTATCTGCATTTTATCTGTAATTCATTTACCAAATTATTACTGCAAATTAATCTGTATTTGGCTAAATGAAGTTTTGCTGCAAATTATTCTGTTATTCTGCTGGAACTGTTTTTTAATTTGTTATTGCTGAATTTGCTGAATACTTGCTACTGTTTCCCTCGCTGAAAGCTGCTTTTAATTTAGTTTGTGCTAAATACTTGCTACTCCCCCACCCCCCAGTACTTGGTGTTGATCCAACGTGCCCCCTCCAGCTCTTTGTCTCCCTTTAGAGTTCTGTTCCCTGCCCCTGATTAATCTAATCCTCTCACCAGACGCCTCTGCTCCCCTGTTGTTAGCCAGTCTCTGCAGAATCCAGCCCCCACCCCCTAACTCCAGCCTAAATTATCTAACCCTCTGCTCTCTCTTTCTCTCTCCCACAGCATCGAGCCCTCCTGACTGGGTGAGCTCCACAGCAGTGCAGCTTCCCATCAGCAGCTGCCTGCCTCGCCCTCAGCAAGCTGCATGGACTCACAGGTATGGCCCCTCAGCTAAGGAGCTCCAGGAAATCTTTTTCAAACTTTGGCACCCACTACCCGCTATCTGCTATTTGGCCACTTTCCAGGAGAGTTCCCCCCCGACTGGTTCCTGAATGAGCCAAAAGGACTTGGCTAAATTGTGCTAACTTTTGATTGCATTAAGCCTGTTCTCATCTGTTTCTCCCTGCTCCTGCTCCCTGAAACTGTTTGGCCTGCCCTCCCTCTCACATCCCCGACACTCTTTAAATCCGCTTGTCTAATGCAAGCTCCACCCTGCAGTTCACTGCCCCAGTTACTACTCAGGTATCTCCGCTTTCCCATTCACCCTAGTCAACAGCCAGTAATAACACGCAAGCTTTAGGAAGCTCTAACTAAGCATGCAAGCTTTAGGGAGCTCTGTCTAAGCACCTCTTAAAGGTAAAAAAAAAAAAGGCAAAAATACGCAAGTGCTGTTTTCCCTAGCTACTACTGTCTGTCTGCCACTGACATCCTGACAGAATGAAATTCATTATTCTGCAGCTGTGCTAGCTAATTCTGCCCTCCTAGGGTGTTGATTTTTACTGTCTCTACTGCCACTGCTACTATATACAGCAATCCTACTCCAGTTCCCTCGCACTGTACTTCGCCCTGATCTTCTCGCTCCCTACCCCTCACTATAATTCCCTCAGTCTCTTTTCTGACACAACCAGTAGACTGTTACCATGTCTCCATGTGCCATGCATCTTGCCCCAATAGGGTACTTTACTCTATCCTCCTTGCACTCTGCCTTCCTCTCCTCACCACTACTCCTGCTCCCCCACCTAGTATGCCCATCCCCATCTGCCCCCCCTTGCTCCTTCCACCTCTGCTCAGCTTGGCAACTACCTCTTCACCAATCCTCATTAGCTGGACCCACTACCCCATCCGACCCAGCGCAACTCTCCTACCTATGCCAACCTATTTCACCTTGACACACATGTTAAAATTCCAACCTCCCCCAATCCCCCCTCCTATTCTCCCACCCAAATTAAATGCCCTCTCTGGCACAGGAGTGTGAAAATCCACTTTTTGATCATCGTGCTACTACTACTATCTTCAGGTGACATAAACCCCAATCCTGAACCATGCCCCTTGGGTACACCCCCCAACTGTACCTGCATTTGCTGCCCAATCCTCAAACGACTCCTTGTCCTGCCCCACGGCTTCAAAATCCTGCATTTAAACATACGCAGCCTGCTCCCTAAAATTGACCTTCTTCAACATCTAGTTGCCTCACATACCCCTGATGTCCTCATCCTATCAGAAACGTAGTTAGGTAACTAAATAGGGGACCCCACCCTCTCAATCCCTGGATACACTTTATCATGGCAAGACTGTCCCACAAGGGGTGGTGGGGTGGCAACTTACGTCTCCTCTTCTATTCAGTTCACCAGCAGTATGGTCTCCTTCATCCCTAACGCCTATGAGGTTCTAATTCTTAAACCCTCCCTCCCCTTTTCGGTTCCTATCTATGTTGCGGGTGCATACTGCTGCCCTGGGCTCCCCACTACCATCACGGAGCTTTTAAACACAATAACCATGCTCACTCGAACAGGTGAAACTTACATACTGGGTGAATTCAACCAAAATTGGTTAACCCCCTTCCTCACTAAAACACAAAATGATATCTCAGCCCTCAACTTGATTCAGCTCGTTTCAGAACCAATCCGCATGAACCACAAGTCTGGCAACCACTCCCTTATTGACTGGGCCCTCACATCTTACACCCACAGGGTAATTAAATCTGGTTTCTTACCAGATGCCATTAGCGACGACCACATGATCTTCCTGGTATGTAAGATACACAGATCTAACCCCCAAACTATACAATTCCACTCATATAAATTATTAAACCTCGCTCCCCTCCTCTAGGAGCTGGCCCACACTAGCTCGGAGCCGACAGGCACAATGAATACTATATGTAACCCCCCTGCAAATGGGGGTTCCCAAAAGACTTCCAGGAGCTTGCTTGAATGCTCCAAGCCTGAATGGTGTTTGGCATTTAAGCCATTTATCAGTGAGTGTTTTTAGAGCCTCTGGTACTGTCTCTTTAAGAGCTGTCTGCTTGCAGACATAATTAGTTTATATGGGGGGACTGTGTGCTTCTCTGAGTACCACTCGAGCTGCTGCCAATTCACTTCATTTTGCAGTCACTAGGAGTGCAAAGGAACCTATCTGAAAGATGTAACTGTTTGCCAGAAATTATTTAGAGTAATAATGAAATTACAATTTGTCTAACCTGCTTTCTTTGCAGTCAGACCTGTGTCTGCTAGTTCCCATTCTAGTTTTGAACTGCTGAACTGGACCAATCAGTGTGGAGTAAGCTAGCTCTAAAATGGTGCCTTGGACGAATCAGAACTTGGACTCATAATCTGAGCCAGCCACAAGAGGATTGTATGGGCAGTGACTCTGGGAGATGTAGTTTAGACTTCAGTGCCTTTTGGACCAACAGCAGCAGTCTATTGTGAGTGACAGCCAATCCAGTCAAGAACTGGGAGGAACTCAAAGGAAGTGCCCGTTTTGTCGGTTGAAAGTTCAGTTGAGCTTTGGCAGTGAAGAAGGAAGGAGCCTGTGCTTTTCAGTGTGCAGTTTTAGTCAAAAACGTGTGTAAGGCCCAGAGTTCCGGTCTGCAGCTTGTGTAACAGCTTGTTAGGACTAGATCCGTCCTGTGAAAAGAATCAAAGGATCTCTGAAGAGTAGAAACCAGGCTCACCCTGTAGAAGACTGGAGGAATTGCTGAAAATTGCATTCGTCTGTCAGGAACTGAATCTGCTGTGTGTTCTCCCGGTATTGTGGCCAGTAATTGCGATCGGGATACAGATGCAGCCTGCCTGGTATAGTGCTTTCTTTATGATGTGTGAAGAGGTTTGTGTACCTCAAGTGAGCCCTGCTGACATTGAAGGACCCTATCTTATTTGGAGGTCGTGAGTACTAATTCAGGGTCACCCCTGTTGAATTGCCACATTAAATCCAAATGGAATTACTGTACTGCTGACTGTTTAATTCTCCTTTTCTCTTGTGTGAAGGGCTCACCAGCTGCCACGGTTTGGACTAGCCACTAGGGCTTGGGTACCCAGGGACAGTAACTGATAGGGATAGGCCTGTGCACAGAGCCATAGGTAGATTATTAGAGTGATAAGCTAATTAACCTGATTTCCTGTCCTTGTTATATCCCCTAAATAAATCAGAGCTGCTTGTTTCAAGAAAGTATACTGCCTGAGTGTATTGTCTATGTTAAAGTACTGTACTGTGATTGTTGCACTGTATCTCTATTTCACAGGAGGTCCCAGTGCCAGAACCAGACCTGGGGTAAGTGTATACTGTGAAGGTAATTCTGATATATTGTGGGCCACTAGTGGGAAGAAAGGGGTTGCAGTGTCCCAGAGGGCTGTGACCTGCTAGTTTAACTATTGCAAACCCTGACCTCTGGGTGGAGGCATCCGCCATTGGATCCAGGCCCCTCAACCTGTTAGTGGCAAATCAGGCAGGGGTAGTAGCCCCTGGGATAGCGCCATCTAGGGGTTACATATAGACATTGCATATAACTAATTACAAACTAAATTTCTTGAGGTCTGGAACAAACATGCCCTCCTAAGGCATACAAGAGTGAGAGGCAACCACCTTCCTTGGATCACCCCTGAACTTATAGCGTGTCAAAGGGCCAGAGAGCAAGCCTGGAAAACATATAAATCTTCTATGCTCCCACACGCATATAACACCTACCAGTCTCTATGAAACAAGTGCACGAAAGCCACTCACCTAGCGAAGTCGGAATACTTCTGCTCGACCTTCCAATCAAACATAAATCATCCATCCAAATTCTGGAAAGTAATCCACTCCCTTTTCTCTTGCACCTCCTCTTCTCCAGCACCCCTTCTTAATATACATAATACCCTAGTTGTCAATCACCTTAGCGTTGCCACAGAATTGAATACATATTTCACTTCCTGTGCTTCTAATCTCCTTTCCTCTCTGCCTACACATCCTCACGCTAACCTCTCACTCTCCCCTCCTAGCTTACCCTCTGTATCCCCCTCTTTCTCCTTCCCTAATATCACTCCTGCTGCCACCTTGGAAGCACTATATGCCCTCAACCCTCTAAAGTCAGTTCTCCTGATGGGTTGGACCCCAAACTGCTGTACTTATCAGCGCCTGCTATCTCTACTCCGCTATTCTACCTACCTAACCACTCATTCACCACTGCTTCCATCCTATCTGCCTAGAAACATGCTACTGTCCTCCCATTGACAAAAGGTGGCACCCTTCCTCTCCTGCAGACTACCACCCCATCTCTCTTTCCTTCCTACCCTCACTAAACTCCAGGAGCATCTAGTTCTCTCTCTCAACTAACCTCCTATCTCTCTGACTCTAACTTTTTCACTCCCTTCCAATCTGGTTTCCGGAAGAATCACTCCACCACTACCTCCTTGATTAGGCTCACTGATTCCATCCTCTCAGGGATGGACAGTGGCCAAACCACATCTGCCATTTTTGTCGACCTAGCAAAGGCCTTCAGCACTTTCTCCCACACCCATCTTCTAGACTCCCTCTCCTTAGCTGGCCTATCTGACACTGCCATTAGTTGGTTCAAAGCCTATCTAGTAGGTAGTACCCAGTCAGTCAGAACAGACAAAACCATATTTTCTCCTCTCCCTATCAACACTGGTGTACCTTAGGGTTCCGTGCTGGGCCCAATCCTCTTCTCCATTTTCCTAAACAACCTGCCCTCAGTCTGTTCATTCACCTCAATCCACATGCATGCCGATAATATGGTTCTCTTCACTTCAGGCCAGTCCTCTGCGGATGTGGAATCCAGGCTTCAGCATGACTTCAATCAAGTTCAGCTCTGGTTCAGCTCCCACCAACTATCACTCAATGCCAGGAAGACAGTCTCGATGACCTCTGGCAAAAGGCAGAGACTCTCTCAGCTCCCCTCCCTAACCTCCTTTCACACCCTGGACAGGACAGTCCTTGAGGATACCTCTTCCTTTAGGAATCTTGGGGTTTGGCTTGACCAACACCTCAACTTCTCTGGACACGTTGACGCCATCCTGAAGAAGCTGCACCTCAAACTTGGTGCATTATACAGGAACCGTAGCAGCCTCCCGCTACCAGCCAGGCGTGAACTGGTCCAGAAGATGATCTTACCTATCTTTGACTATTGCAGTGTAGTCAACAGTGCTGCTCCCAAGTCCTCCTTAACCAGACTGGATTCCCTTTTTAACTCCTCCTGTCGCTTTGCACTAGATGCATCCCCTCTCACACACCACTCTGCTCTCTGTCACTCCTTGGCTTTCTCCTCCCTTGAAAAATCACCACCACTTTCACTGCACTAAATTCATGTCTAAATTTTGGTTTGACTCACTCCCCCCATATCTTACCTCCTCCCTATCTATTTTCTCCCCTCTGGACCATTCCCTTGGGCCTTACGACTCTCGGCTTCTAGCAGTCCCTCGTCGGTCTGCTACGGAAGGACAGATGGCCTTCTCATATCGCCTACCCAAGTTATAGAATGCTCTCCCTCCTCAGGTTCGTCACTCTCCCTCCCCCCACTCCATCTCACTAGCCCTCCATAACTGTTTTGCTGTGAACTGCTCCTGAGGCTAAGTCACTGTTCCCTGCAATATAGCAGGCACACTATAGCTCCATCTCATGTCCTGCTTGCTGTTCCCTTACAGGTCGCACTTATCTTATATTAGTATGCATAAACTGTCTTAGTCTCTTCACAGCACTCACTGTTCAGGTTTGCTTTATCTTGAACTGTTAATTCCTCCTATTGCAATGTATAACTGTACCTACAGTTAATGCTACTTCATGTTATATTGTAAGTGTATGTTTGCACTGTAGACGCTGTACTTCTTAATGATTGTATTGTACCAACTGTGTAATGCTGCTCAATGTATGTATTGTAAAGCATGTTGATTCACCCGCTGTCCCCGGACACACCATGAGATGAGCAACTTGTTGTTCAGTGTGCCCTTCCTGGTGGAGCCTTTTTTTTTAATAAATAAATAAATAAAATTTAATGAAGCTGGGTGTTCCCCTAACTAGCGGATCACTGCAGCACAGCAAATAGGTCGTGGTTACTCAGCCAGGCAGCCCTCTCCTCATATGAGCAGAGAGCTCTCGCCAACAGAGAAGGTACACCAGTAATGGGGATATAAAGAAAAAATTAAAGCGGGATTGTGAGATCTATACATCTCAGAATATAACTGGCTCAACACCCCAGTCAGTGGTAAACTCTGTTTAACACAATCCATGGGTCTTCATCAACACTCAGTCTGCAGTTAAGGTCTGATTCCCCAAAGCCAGCCAGACAGTAAGAAAAAAAATAAGTGCCTTAAACTCACTCTTGGTACCTTGGTGCTTCTGCCCCAATTTTCTGATGTCCTGTTGTGGTCTGGAGGGATCGATCAGGGACCCCATCTCGGAATTCCCATACATATCCTTTGTGGCTGGTCACCGTGGAATGCTATTTCTGGTGTGGGGGGAATCCTAGCACCATACTGGCATGGTGCCCACAACCACTGGGCCACAGCTACAAGGACTGCCTTAGTGCATGTGCGGTAGTGTCTGAGGATGTGTGCATGCACGCACACAGGCGTGCACATCCACACATGGACACACTTGTTCTACAGTTGTCTCAGACTCCCAAAAGAAAAAACTGGGTCAGAAACTGGTTGAGCAAGAGGACACAGAGGGTGGTGGTTAATGGCATTCAATCCGAGGAGAGGGGGGTGACCAGTGGGGTTCCACAGGGATCCATGCCGGGGCCAGTCCTCTTTAATGTCATCATAAGTGACATTGCAGAGGGGCTGAAAGGGAAGGTATGCCTCTTTGCACACAACACTAAGATCTGCAACATGATCGACTCTTCAGGGGGTTTTAAAAATGAGAAAGCACCTAAACATGCTTGAGGAGTGATCAAGAGTGTGGCAACTAAGATTCAATGCAAAGAAGTGCAAAATCATGCATCTGGGGCACAGAAATCCAAGGGAGGAATACAAGATGGGGGAGAGGTATTGATGGCCACCAATCAAGAAAGAGACCTGGGGGAATTATATTTGATGACCTAAAAGTATCGAAACAAAGTGAGTAGGCTGTGAGAAGAACCAGTAGGATGCGAGTATCACCAGCAGAAAAAAGAGGTGGTTATGCCACTGTACAAATCACTAGTGAGACCTCAGCGGGAGTACTGTGTTCAGTTCCAGAGGCCGCATCTCTGGAAGACCATAGACAAAATAGAGGCAATCCAGAGAAGGGCAACAAAAATGGTGCTCAGACTGCAGAGGTGGTGGCCAAAAGTCATATGGGGAACGACTAGAGGACCTCAATATGTATTCCCTGTAGGAGAGGTGGGGGGGAATATGATAGAGACATTCAAATACCTCAGGGGTATAAGCAAGGTACAGGAGGGTAGCATCTTTCAGAAAAGAAGGTGCACAAGAACAAGGAGGCATGATATGAGGATAGAGGGGGTAGTCTCAGGAGCAATGTGAGGAAGCACTTTTTCACAGAAAGAGTAGTGGATGTTTGGAACAGCCTCCCTGCAGAGGTGGTGGGGACAAAAACAGTAGGGGAATTCAAGAATGCATGGGATAGACATAAGAGTACTCGCAATAAGGAAGAGAGGGTAAGCTGCAGATCAACTAGAGTCTGCAGCATTGCATTAGCTAGGGAAAAGGGGTGGACTAGGTGGGCCACACGGTCCTTATCTACCGTCACCTTCTGTTCCTATGAGTCAGACAAAAGGGAAATGCAGGGTACAAAAGCTCCAAAGTGGGTATATATACGTGTGTGTGTGTGTGTAGATAGATATATTATAAGGGCGCAGTTGCACCTTTATAGTTGGGGTTGAGTAGGCACTTTAATATTAAACCTGAAATTGTGCACTTTAATAACTTTGTAACTGTTCAATTGATTTGCATGCAATTTGGTATGTGCTGTCCTGTGTGGTAGATCTCCTGACATACCAAGTTTCATTTTGGTCAGATTGGCAGACTTCACGCTGCGCATAGTAATAAAACACTAAAATTAACTTTTGACTGTTTTTTCCTCATTAAGCTGCGGCCAAACTGTATGGAATTTAGGTCTCAAATTTTCAGGGTAGAAAGAGTTTGTCCCAGATAACAAGCCAGCATTGGTTTGGTGAAAGAATATTAACCTGTTACAAAGTTATTACATTTTGAATAGCTGTATGGAACGAAAAAGGATTTTGCTCTGACAAAAAAGGATTCAACTACCTCATGAATGAGGATCCTTAGAGTCTTTCATCGTCAGAAAAAATTCCTTTTTCATCAGCTGCCATTTTTTTTTAGCCCAAACAAACCATCATAACTGTGCCCAGTGATGTTTTCTGCAGACATCCAAGTATGTATCTTGTTTGTCAGGACGTCCTTTATTGTTGTGTGCCTTTACTTTAATTTTAGGTGGCCTCAGAATGCTTATATTTATTTTTTAAAATCTTGGTTCGTGATTCACTTCTGTTCCTTTTTCGTCATGATGAAAAAAGGATTTGGACATCTCATGAAAAAGCTATTTATCTGACGAAAGTGGATTAGCGGCAGGCCCATCTGGTCGGAGAACCCTAATCCTCTTTTGTCATGATGACAAATGATTTTGTCATCTCACGAAATAGAAATTGTCTCACGAGAAAGGATTAGGATGTCTCACGAAAAAAGATATTTTTTCTAAATCCTCTTTAGTGAGATGATTTCTATTTCATGAGACGACAAAATCCTTCGTCATCACCACGCAAGAGGATTAGGGTTCTCTGATCAGATGGCCCTGCCTCTAATCCTCTTTCATCATGACGACAAAGGATTTTGTTGTCCCACGAAATAGGAATCGTCTCACTAAAAGGAATTAGGATGTCTCACGAAAAAGGATGATTTTTAAATCCTCTTTTGTAAGACATCCTAATCCTTTTTCATCAGCAAATTTCTTTTTCGTGAAACGACAAAAACATTTGTCGTCATGACGAGAAAGGATTAGGACTTCTCTGACCAGGGTCTCTGAGGCACTGTGCTGGTGCTTGAGATAATGTGGGAGCACATGGTCCTAAGGACCCTGCGCTCCCACCCCTAAAGATGTTGTAGCGCAGGGTCTATGGGCCACTGTGCTGGTGCCTGAGATACTGTGGGAGCGCAGGGTCTGAACAATCCTGCACTTCTGCCCCTAAAGATGTTGTAGCGTTGGGTCTGTGGGGCACTGCGCTGCTGCCTGAGATACTATGGGTGCACAGGGTCTGACATATATATATTCTTCTATGGAGCACATTAGGATATGATTACACTATCTCAAAAAGTAAGAAAATTCATTGCAAAAAACTTTGTTAATGCTTCAGTTAGGGTTAAAGTGACAAAAGTGGGGAAATGTGGTGTTAGGGTTTCCATCCTTAACACCCCACCCCCCATCCTGCACAGATGAAGAGGCAACGGGGGCTGTATTGGGGTCATCAGCCCTAACGCTCACCCCATTCTCCTATGCTGCACCCACCCAGCTTATATGCAAATGGAATGGGTTGAATGTTAGGGAAGATGACCCCAATGCCACCCCTGATGCCTCTTTGTCTGTGTTGGAAACCCTAACGCCACATTGCCCTACTTTTGCAGCTTTAACCCTAACTGATGCATCAATGAAGTTTTTTGCTATGAAAATATATCATGAATAAGAGGCCCCAATACTCTTACAGCCTATAAAAAGGGACACCCAAGATGGCAACGCCCTGCAGACAACAGCCATCTTAGATGGGTGTCCTACAGTATAAGGTACCAGGGACAATACTGTATAAAATGAGGGACATTCAAGTTGGCGGCCCCATTAGGACGGCGGACATCTTAGTGAAGTGATACAACTCTATGGGCAGCCATCTTGGCACAACAGGGTCCAACCCTTAACGCTATACAAGCATTGAAGGCATACAATACACAATGCGCACAAGGGTAACATTTCCCTGATTCTCTAATTACTAGAGGAACAGCAGGAACCCAGAGGAAAACTGGTTATAAAAATAAACCAAGCCAAATTCGTAACACAGTTCTGATAAAGATATATGCTCTCAATTTTTTATCTCCCTAGATGGCAAAAACCAGAAAGTGTCCCTCATGCAAAATGGCACTGCTACCACACCACAATGGCCCACACTGTCCCGCATGTGAAACTGAGGAGTCGGATCAAAACTCCTCACCAGAAAATTCCCCAATGGAAGCCAGAACACCTGGAAATTCAGAGTGGCAGCTAGACTCCTCAGCTCTCATGCTTAAGCAGACCCCTGCAGCTATGATGGAATGCCAACAGAGCCTCATGCTCAAGATGATTGCGAGATTGGAGGCCCTATCAAAGCCCAGCCCTATAGAGCCCACCCCACCAGAGAGATCTACTAACACCCCTACCCCCGGAGATGCACCACGTTCTGATACTGAGGACCCCGCAGACCCAGACAGTCAAGAACCAGATGCAGAGGAGGCATTGAACCACAGTGCAGAAGAACCTGGGGAGCCCATGGAGATGGAAGAACTGTCACTGACCTCAAAACTGTGCTCTTTTGAAACCATTACTGACCTCCTGAAATCCATTAAAGACACCACGGGGTCTGATCTACCACTGCCACAGCGAAAAGGCAAGTTAATCCCTATGATTCAACAAAAACAAAGACAAACTGACTTCTTCCCCATATGTCCCGCCACTGAAGATGTATTCACCAAAGAGTGGGATGCTGCGGACCCTGCTCACATACCGTACAGGCAGACGCTATATCGCATTTACCACATAAAAGAGGACACACTCAAGTTACGGTGCAAAGCATCAATGGTAGAACCTCTGATAGCAGCCTGGAGCAAAAGGACCATCATACCAGCTGATGGGTTAGCCAATCTCAGGGACCAGGTGGACAAGAGGCTCGAAGAGATGTTGAAAGTAATCTTCGAGATGGTGGGATTAGCCACCAGAGCTACTACCACAGTGATATATGCCACAACAGCACAAATCAGATGGCTGGAGGAGGCAGCAAAGACTGACTCCAAAATTACCTGAGGAAGACCTCATTAACTGCACATATAATAAGCAAAATATCTGGGGGACATGTCCGTGGACACACTAAAGCTGAATGCCAAGGCAGCTGTCCACCCCTTTCAGATATACATTTTTAGCACGGGTGGTCAACGTGGCTATAACCATGGAGTTGGTGGGGAGGGGGAAGCAGGTTGGGATTGGTTTGATGTGGTTCCTCATAATTACCTCTACACGATGAAGTGCAAATTTTATAACTATTGATTAACATGTAGTATCTGGTTTCTTCATTAGTTTCTATGTACCTAATATAATGCTTTATGCATCTGATTCAGCATGTGAACCCATTAGTTTTTTTTGGTTCTCAAGTTTTGAAATGTTTTTATTCTTCTTAAAATCAAAAATATAATGTATCTGTTCATCAAACATTTTAGTAAACAGAGTATAAAAAAAGAACATAACAGTACACATTTTCCCCTGTCTGTCACTGCTGCCAATTTCTAACAGTTCCCAGGCAGCAGGCAGGCTCATTAATATTCATTTTGCCCTCATTAATATTATAGACAGGTCCACAGTGCTCATTGGCACTCTTCAAATAAAACAATGTTTGGCTCCTCATGTGCCTCCTCCATGTCTCCAGACCACTACTTGCAGATTTTGGGGTCCAGGAGCACCAGAGATGCTTTTGATTTTCCGCAGCGGTGGCCTGAAAACAAAAATGTGCTACTGCGCATGCACAGACCGCCGGCTCGCACATTTGTGCGGCAGCAGCATGGCAGGTCCGTGGCTTTACTCCTTTGGCACCTTTCAGCAGGGAGACAAGATACTGGAGCCAAACAGAGACCTCAGGGGGACTATGGACTCAGGCCAGGCAGTGGTGAGCACCACGGGGAAATCGACAGGCAGGGAACACTGAAGGAAAACTGGTAAGCCCCCATAGGGGGTTACATATATATGTGTATATATGCCTCCTGAAACAGTAAGCAAATTCAATGCAGAGGGTGTCTCCCATATGTGGCAGATGCTAAGGAGTACAGTCTATTACTCCTGGAGATGCCCCCAAGTTAAGACCTTTCTGGTCCAGAGTAGCAGAGAAAATAACCAATATTAGTAAAATTAGTATTACAGATGAGCCCCTGTCAGTGTTATTTGGGGTGAAGGATCATGCGGGGGATAACTGGAAGCTCTTCCCCAGCCTGGTCAGACTAACGCTGATTATGGCAAGGAAATGCATACAGAACACCTTGATGTCTCATGTCCCGGCCACGGCAGACATGTGGCAGGAGCAGATGTTGAAGGTTCTGCCACTAGAGCACATGCCATATGAGCTCAGAGGTTGGGGAGATCATTTCAAGAGAAAATGGGGTCCCTACATAGCAACTCTTTCCCTGGTAGAAGCAGCAATTTATTTATGAACGCGTTTCACCAGTGAAAAAATATACTGAGCTCAAACAGCTTGTTTCCACTGATTGGGCTAACAGGATAAAAGAGAACCCTAGAAAATGTAAGCACAAGAGATACTGAACTATCAGGTAACAGTTTACACTGGAAAATGTAAATGAAGTTGGGTAACAATGAAGTACAAAGATGAACTAAATTGTATGTCTGTGTGTCCAGTGTAGTGTTTGCCGTTAGTTATAAAATCTGGCCCATGTTAGGTATAGCATATGTCACACCATATGGAGCAATGTAAAAACAGGGGGTGGGATTCTAGAAGGATGGTCAAATGCAGCTGCGACACTGACCCTGCACCCTATTCTAGAAGGGGCAGGGTCCCCGTGTCTAAGTGCTGTGACTTGCGACATACAGCCAGGCACGCTGAACGGAGGTGTACTCTAGTGAGGATGTTGCAAGCTCCAACTACTATTCCACAAGCCTAAGTGCCCCCCATGCCCTTCACTGGTGGAGCCCCAGAGGGCTAGAGGCCCCCTACTCACTGTCATGCCACCATGGTTCCCCAACCCCAATCCTGACCCCCATGATGACTGTGTACTGTACAGTACATGCATAATTCTGATGTTCCAATGGCACACAGGAACATATCTGGTAGTCTAGTGGCCCCCACCCAGCAGTGCCACTCCAGCCAGCACCCCCCCACCCGTCCCCAGCAGCTGCAGCACAGCTCACCTCTCACATCCACGGCTAGCCACTGACTGAGCACCTTCTCAGCACTTACTGTATAGATGCGCTCAATATGAATCTCTTATTGAACGCGTCTTTACAGTAAGCGCTCAGAAGGAGCTCAGTTGGCAGCTGGCCGTGGAGGTGAGAGGTGGGCTGTGCCAATCGCCGGTTGGGGACAGGTGGGAGGGTGCTGGGTGGAGTGGCACTGCTGGGTGGGGGGCTACTAGACTACCAGGGTGTACGGGGTGATATTTATTTTAACGGTTTGAGGCACTGCAGGGACCTGTGCTTCGGGTGGGAACCAGATCCTGGGAGGGGCAGAGCTGATGTTCAGGGCTGATAGCGTGTGAGGTCTGGGCATGATGTGTGCGGCTGTCCTGCAGGGCATTTACAGTTTGGGGGTTCTGGGGCTGGGGTGCGAGATGCCCAGCTGGGCACCTCTGCTATGGGGGAGTGGGGCTGGGGGTGCGTGGGATGCCCTATGGGGTGACAACAGGGGTGTTCTGGGCATGGGGGAGCACATCGTGGAGTGGGTGCAGCAGGTCTACAGAACCCTGGGAGGGTGTATGTACAGTTACACCAGCTAAATGCTGGTGTAACTTACGTTGACAGTTCTCCTCCAGGGGTTCTTGTAGAATCCTGACATTGGGGACTTTATTGCTGCCCTTCCAGAATAGGGCACAACTGCTGCCATAAACCCCCGGGCCTAGCACCATGTTGCAGGGGGTTTAGGGCGCAACTGCTGGCGTAACTCCACTTTGGCGCAAGTGGCCTGTAGCATGTCGCAAGTGGCCTGTAGCATTTCCCAGGCCACTTTGTAAAATTCCATACGTCGCAACTGCTGGCGTAACTTGCTACTTGAGCCATTCTTTTTGGCGCAAGTGCAGTTACACCAGGTGTAACTCTTCTAGAATCGGGCCCAGTACCTGAATACGTTGGGTAACCAGTGAAAAACCAATGTATTAATGATGAAATTTCCATGTCCAAACATACGTTCGTAATGCTGGTCAGTGATGTTTTGTGAAAAACCTTTAATAAACTGAAGTACAAAAAAAAAGAAATGTGGTAGCACCGTCCAAATACAGCCACAGTATAAATCTAGTATTTCCATTCAACAGGTAACCTCAGCAGAAGAGCTTTTAAAAAATTGCTTATGGCGGCCATCATTAATGACATTAGTTATTAATTACAAAATTAGCTCTGAAAGCGGTTTTAAAAATATCTGAAAATTAAAAATACACAGAGTGAATCTAAGGATGTCAGAAATACATTTTCACTAAAAAGTATATTATTATTTATGTTTTTGCCAACTAACAAATACTGCTGCTTTAAGGCACCAAAGTGAAGACCCACCTTTGAGAGAGTGGACAGGGGATGAGACCCAGAGATCGTATGTGAGCCCCTCCTGCGGGTCTGGGACTGAAACTTTCCCAGACCAAGAGCCACCACCAAGGCTTGTAACTGAGCCAATGACCACACAGCCCCAGGCAGACTGTGTAAGGATTTACCTTGAGATACCAGCACTTGGTGCTCCATCAGCACATGGTAGGTGAAGGACATGGCACTAGGGGCAATGCTCCACGCCATGGGCAAGGCCCAGGGAAACAATGCAGGGTTCTTAGATGTTGCAAGCAGATATGAAACACATGCACCCCACGCAGTGTTTAAAGAGCTGGTGACACGATTCGGGCAGGCAACTCATTCAGAAGTTGCCTGCCTGATTAGCTAAATAAACTAGAGCTACAATTTTTGGGGCCAGCATAAATACTTAAATTTTAACTTACAATGCCCTACTTGTACCTTCTATGTACAAGCCAAACGGCCATCTCAGTACTGCAGCCCCTATGTTAACTTTTGATGACATTAGGTATGGAGCAGGGCTGCAGGCACTGTATGGCAGTAATATGATGGGACTAAGATTAGAGGGGTCTGTCAAACTGTACTAACATTATTTTTGATAGCAGTTCTGCATGTATGGGGGCTAATCATCATAGCCCATACATTTAGAATGGCCAGCAAAGATAATGTTAGTATAGTTTGACAGCCCCCCTTCCCCGATCCTATTCCTATCATATTGCTCCATACATACAGTGCCTTAAGAAGTCAAACTTATAGACTGTTCTACTGACTGAGCATGATCAGTGAAAGACTGCCTCAGTGTGGAAAGTGAACTGAATACTTAGAATGAAAGATCCCATTGCACTTTCTGAAAGAAGTACTGGACTCACTGGTGTTTAGGGTACAAAGGAAGAGTGTCTGAGTGTGTGTGTGTGTTTGTATATGTGTAGCCTTGCACTACCATATGAGACACAATGTTCATGGAAGGCAGTTCAGAAAACCAGTTCGATTCTGTTCTATAAGTGTGGCCTTTCTGGTCCCGAGCTCAGTATAAAAAGCTAAAGCTCTAACAACCATGGATCATACTCAAGTTTATTCTGCTCACCTAGGAATTCCAGTAACTCTGGACTTGTAGCAAGTGACAGGTCCTTGGAGATGAATCTCATGATCTCATCAAAAGCTGCTCTTCGTTCTCGGATATCTGCCTCCCCGACAAACAAAGCTTTCCTAGGCATAGGTGGCAGCGACGCTGCGGGATACTGTGCAGCCAACTTCTGGTAAAATTCATCAAGCTCACTGTACATCTTGGATATCTGTAAGCAGAAGAAATACGCTTAATGATGCAAACTGTTTGGGGGGAAATGACTCGGAGGCTGGTAGATGACATTAGCCTTCCAGCTCTGGATATATGGGTGCACAATCGAGCAGAGTTTACAAACCGTAAGGCCTTTATTTTCTGGCAAATTCATATATTCTGGACTAGGGTTACAAGTTAAATGAATCAAGGGATCAGTACTGCTCCTAACAGGACAACAATTAGCATCAAAAAAGCTACACACAAGTCTGCAGGATCTGGCACACTGTTGGGGCTACTGGTTTTCCATTTGTAACTGAAAACACCAGAAACACCAGAAAAAAAGTGGAATTTGACATTTTTAAACCAGCACTTGGAAAACAATTTTTTTTAATGGAAAACTTGCATCACTTTATCATGCACCAGCTTTTTGTGCAACCCTCGCATTTTCAGCAAATGTTTTGTATTTAACGTGCTGATTTGTCCTCAATGTTGAGAAAAAAGGGGGGGGAAGGAATTTGAGATTTTGCCAAGTGGAACTTGCCATTTTTGAAAACAGAAAATCGTTGAATCTGCATTGGATAGTCTTTGCTGAAAAAGGCCAAGACTGAGTGGACATGAGGATAAAACTATCCTCGCAATTCCAGTGACAGAAGAGTCTATCTGGGTCAACAAGGTGGTGGACACCTGTGCTGTATAATGTAACAGGCCTAGGGATGCATGAAGGGCTTCAGTTTCCACTACTGTTAACCCAGTAAAATCCACCAGTTTTGCATTTAGTACAATTAAAAATAATAGCATATTATATCAAAAGAGGGTAAATATTTATCATTGTAAAACAACAGCTGATAACTCTCCTGAACAATAAAGCTATTACAATTTGAGTTCTAAAATCTTTACTTTTAAAGAAATAGAAATAGTTTAGTTTTAATAAAAGCATCCAGGAATTCCAGTGATGCAGCAGTCTCCTCCCTGAGTTTCCTTAGCACCCTTGAATGTATCCCGTTTAGTCCCATGGCCTTGTTCACTTTCAGGTTTTAAGTCCCTTCAGGACTCTCTACTTTGTAGCTAGAATTGTGTTCATCCCCCCACCATCACCCCCACCTGTGTTCCTGCTGCTCCTTGTTGATTCATCCCATCCCCCTCTCCACTCTGAAGACTGAGCAGGAGTACTTACTTAGGAGATCAACAGGATATAAACAATTAACATGGTGAGAAAAACAGTATAATCTTAGACTCCCCCTTTATATGTTGTCTTCTAGTTCCTGCAGGAGTGTAGCACATGTAACACCATTTTTGTGTGTTTTATACTTGTAACCCCCCTACAAATGGGGGTTCCCAAAAAGTCTTCCTTGAGGTTGCCTAAATGCTCACTGCCAGGCTGGTGTCCTGCGTCTTAGCAGTTTAAATGTGATTACCAGAGCTTGTATAGCCTCTGTGTACTGTCTCTTTAAGAGCTGCCTAATTGCAGTTTAAGTAATCTGAGAGGGAGCTCTGTTGAAAGATGTAACTATTTACTGAAAATCATTTAGCGTGATAATGATAATGTAGTTTGTCTAACCTGCTTTCTTTGTAGCAAGGACTGTTTTGTTTGTCTCCACTGTCTTGGTCCTGGACTGCAAATTGGACCAAACAGTTATTGGTGGGACCTAAAATGTAGCCGGACTACAGGAGCTGTCTGAATTCAAAATCTGTAGGAACTTTAGTTTGGAGCTTTTTTGCGCCTTTTTTGCAACTGAAGGGGGAGCTCTTGCTTTGACTGACAGCCAGATCAGCCAACTAAATCTTTTGGATCTTGGGGAAGTCCCGGGCTGCTTGCAGTTTTCAGTTTAGAACTAAGCTGGAAGCTGAGCAAGAAGGAGCTGAAGTGATTCTGAGAGCAATCATGAGTGGATTCGCATGGGAGAACTATGAAAAGGCTGAGAGTTTGGCCTCCATGTCTGCCTGCTGCTCCTGAGAGGGAGAGAAGAGAATTATTTTGGACTAAATCCAAGTTTGTGTGACTAAAGTAAGCTATTGAATTGGGTCAGGCTCAACCTGAAGAAGACCGAATATTTTTGCTGAATGCAATCGGCCTGTCAGGAGTTCCAGCTACCCCTAAGCTCCCGGTGTGTGCAGAGACTTTGCGATTGTGCCCGGGGAGCGCTTTGCCTGGTACAGTAGAATTCTCGTACATATAACTGTGCTATGAGCTGCTAGTGAGTTGTGAGTTAGTTCCCCACTGTGTGAACTGTGTTCTGCTTGCTGGAAGCTGTATCCAGCCCAAAACAGACTGCTTCTGAACTTGTCTCCATGTGGTCTGGGCTTTGCCAGACTGGCCCAGCCAGACTACCCACTGCACAGAGAAGCCATCGACTTGAGACCTGCCTGGGGATCAGCCCCCTTCTCTACGCTTGAACAGGAACGATGCCTCTATGACTTGTGTGGGCCCTGCTTCTCCTGGCATTCCAGATCAACCACCTGCAGTCTCGATTTTCATCCAGCCTGTGTCCAGTCTTGGGTATCCTGAGTAAATACCAGGGTAGCTCCCTACAACATCAGCTTAATCTGAGTGTGTCATCTGATTGTCTTGTTGTTTCGTTTTCTTTATGAACTGAGCCCTCTGGCTCCGGATTACAAATATTGTATACTGTGCATGTTGTGTTTTCCATCACAGGGCCCCAACCAGCTGCAACCCCAGGCAACTGTCCTGGGTACCCAGAGGTGGACTGTGTGGGGGGACTCAAAGCGCATGCGTAAATGCTCGATTGATGCAACCTTTAAGCTAATTAACCTGATTTTGCCCCTCCCTTATTCAAGTCCCCTGAATAAATCAGATCTAACTTTTTCTGCATGTAATCTGACTGTGGTTCCAGTTTGTGCTCAAAGTACTGTACTGTTGCTATTTGCTGTGCTTAACCTTGCTTTACAGGGGGTCCCCAGGGTCGAGCCAGAGGAACCAGCCCTGGTGGTAAGTGCAAACAATGTGGGTACTTCTGTGGTGTACCAGGGGTATTGTGAAAGTGATTATTGTACAGTGTTCAGGCCACTAGAGGGGAAAGAGGGGGGTTACAGTGTCCCAGAGGGCTGTGCCCAGGTTAGCTTGACCACTACCAACCCTGACATCCAGGTGGAGGCACCCGTTTCAGAATTCAGGTCCCTTAGCCTGCTACTAGCCACACAGGCAGGGGTAGTAGCCCTTGGGATAGCGCCACCTAGGTGTTACATCTTGGAGTCTCACCGCTGGGATTTTGTGTCTTCTAGTGGCCAAATTTGTGAATTGCTGTTAAAAATAAATGGCTACCCCAACAGAACTGGCTGTACACCAGTTGGTGGGGTGGTGTACTGGGCAGGAGATCGACCCCCCAAATGCTATACTTATCCTGGATAGTCTCCTGGGTACCAATAAGGACACTGTAGAGGGAGTACTTTCCAAGGTTGAATGTTTACAAAACCCTGTGGTGGTGGGTCAACAGGCTAATCTGCTCGCCCAAAGTTTCATGGCGTTAGTAGAGTGTAAAGACCCAGTAGACAGTTCCAAAGTGCCACGGACTATCACCCCCGAAGGAGCCCTCACTGCCTGGAGAGTAATAACTAAAGACAGTAAAGACCCCAGGAAAATTGCCCCCACTATCTGAGACTTTTGAGCAGAAATTTGCTAAGTTGTTGCTGGAGGAAGGGAAACCTGTGGAGGACTTAAAGAAACTATTCCTGCCACCTGGGGCTGTTCCTCCCCCAACACCCCCTCCCATTCTAGCACCCATTATTGCCCCTCCTTCTGTGCCCATGCCAATGCTGGCTCCTATGTCTGTACCTGCCATTAGTCATGACTCTTACCAAAGGTTGAGAATCTTCTCCGGCACCCTCCCCACCCCCCAAGGGGAGGAGGATGATTGGAACACATGAATAGATTGTGTTGCCCCTTTGGTGCCTGAATGGCAGTGTGCAGAGGCTGAGAAATGTAAAAGGATCATAGAAAGTTTGAGGGGTCCCGCCCTAGAGGCCATTACATTTCTGAGGTCCACAACCCTGATGCATTTGCCCAGAAGTACCTATCTGCACTTGAAGGCAATTTTGGGAGCATTGAGTCAGGGGAGAACTCGATGTGGAAATTTCAAGGTACAAAACAAAGGTAAGGGGAAAGTTTGTCTGCATTATGTTACTCTTCTGGAAAAAGCGCTGCAGAAGGCTTACCGAAAAGGTGTGGTAGCCGCCAGTGACTTAAACCATGTGAGGTTGGGGCACCTACTGCAATATGCAAAGCATTCTAAATTGCAGCTCCTTCAATTAAGGCTCCCAGATAGAAGGGGTAACCCACTGGACTATTGTGACTTGACATTGAACTCCGGGAGGTTGAAGATGAAGAGGGGGATTGTAATTCTAGGGTGAGCGCAGCCCAAGTGATCACGGCATTGGAAGGCCCTTCCGAAGTGGGGACCAATAAGGGTGTGCCACCATGGGATGAACTGCTGAGGGAGTTCAGGGAAATAAAAAAACAGTCTCTCTATGAAGGCTGCTCCTGCAAGTACAGGCACCGACCCTTATTCAACTGCATCTTCTACGGGGGTCAGGGTGTCCACCCAGGCATCTCCTGCTGACAGTAGCTCGAAACTCAATGTCTTGACTATGAAAGTAAGAGAATTGAAGAGATGTCTCCAAATGCTCACCACACAGCAGACAGAGATGGCACCAACGTTCTCGGTTGGTAGCACCACTGCCCCAGCTCCCAGTGTGATGCCTCGGCCACCCCAAATCCCAGAAAACATATTTTGCCATAATTGTGGGAAGCATGGGCACATGAAGAGAGAATGTGGGTCCACAAAAGACCTAGATAAAGTTGCATATAGATTTCAAGGCGAGCTTCCGAGAACGAATCAGTGGTCGAGGAGTGCCCAAAATGACCGCAGTGAGGGTTCAAGAAGTAGTAATTCAAATTCCTATGTGGCTAAATCATCTGTCCAGGCCCCTGCTGCTGTCTCTCCAGACCAGTCCAAAATAGTGGGCCCTTCAATGGAGACTACCATGGCTGTGAATGGTATTCCTACTTGGGCTGTGCTGGACAGTGGGTCGCAAGTGACCATTGTATTTAAGGACTGGTATGACAAACACTTATCTGCCATGCCCTTACAATTCCTGGAAGGCCTACATGTGTGGGGGCTGAGCGACAAGTCTTATCCCTACCTAGGATATGTCCACCTCTGGTTGTCATTTCTTGCAGCTGTAACTGGTGTAGAGGAGCAAGTCGAGACACTGGCCTTAGTGTGTCCCCCTACTGGACTGTATGACAGGGCTCCCCTGTTAATTGGGACCAACGCCCATATGTTTGGGAGACTGGCACAACTCTGTCGTGAGAAACAAGGGCGACGGACTGGGAGGGTCCTAAGAATTCCTGCTCTGATCAAGAGGGCCTATGATTTGCAACAGAACCCCAAGGGAGTGGACCAGGATGAACCGGTAGGGGTCATGTGGAAGTAGGATCCTGATTCAATGGTACTGGCCCCTAATGCCCAGTGTACCATTAAAGGGGAGGTCCGCCTCCGCAAAGATGTCAAGAACAAAATGCTGATGTTGGACGCGCCAGGCGATGGAAAATTGCCGGAAGGATTACTGGTTATGCCCAGCATCTTGCCAGCTTGTGCTCATGCCTATGCACGACGAGTGATGATCCAGATTCATAATGTGTCACATCAGGAGATCTGAGTGAACAGAGGATGCACCCTAGCTACGGTACACTGCGCAGACACTGCAGCGTTGCCAGCAACAAGCCCCCTGGCAAGACAGATAGAGTGACTCCCAACTTGTTTAATTTTGGTGACTCCCCATTGCCAGCTGAATGGAAGACTAGAATTAGCCAGAAACTTGTCCAGAGAGATCAAGTGTTTTTGTTAAAGGAATGGGACGTGGGATGTGTCCAGGTTGCAGAGCATCACATATGCCTGCACGATGAATGGCCATTTCAAGAGAGGTCTTGACGCCTAGCCCCTGCAGACACAGACGATGTGAGAAGACACTTGCAGGAAATGCTTGCGGCTGGTGTGATACAAGAATCCAGGAACCCATATGCTTCTCCCATTGTGGTTGTGCATAAGAAGAATGGAACAATACGAATGTGTGTAGATTATCGGACCCTCAACAGGCGAACCATCCCTGATCAATACACCATGCCCCGTATACAAGATGCTCTGGATTGTTTGAATGGGAGCAAATGGTTCTCGGTGTTGGATGTTCGCAGTGGATACTACCAGATTCCAATGGCTCCGGAGGACCGTGAGAAGACAGCCTTCATCTGTCCTTTTTGGTTCTACGAATTCCTGAGAATGCCACAGGGGATATCGGGTGCCCCAGCCACCTTCCAGCGACTGATGGAATGAGCGGTGGGAGACATAAATTTGCTGGAATGCTTGATGTACTTGAATGATGTCATTGTGTTTGGGAGCTCCCTAGAGGAACATGAGAGTCGACTGTTCAAGGTACTAGACTGAATGGAAGAACTCGGCCTCAAGCTGTCCATTGACAAGTGCCAGTTTTTCCAAACCTCTGTGAAGTATGTGGGGCACATAGTGTCTACAGAAGGGATAGAGATTGATCATAGTAAAGTTGAAGCCTTGACTACTTGGCCCCAGCTCCACAATTTGAAAGAACTACGTTTCCTGGGATTCTGTGGCTACTACCGCCGGTTCATAAAGGACTATTCTAAAGTGATTCAGAAACTCTTTAATCTTACCCAGGGTTACCCTCCTAACAATCGAAAATACAAAAAAGGGGCCGTCAAAGAACCAGACAAAGCATATTTCTGCCCAGGTGAACTTTTCGGGTCCCGTTGGACACCTGACTGTGAAGCAGCTTTCCACGAAGTCATATACCAGCTCAACCATGCCCCCATCCTCGCTTATGCTGATCCCACAAAACCCTATGTGCTGCATACTTACGCCAGTCTGCAGGGTCTAGGAGCTGTACTGCATCAAGGCCATGAGGATGGTTTGAGACCAGTCGCATTCACCAGTAGGAGCTTGACCCCATCAGAGCGAAACTACCCTGTGCACAAGTTGGAGTTCCTTGCGTTAAAATGGGCCATTGTCGACCAGTTTCATGATTACCTCTATGGGGCGAAAATATTGGTGAGGACTGACAATAACCCATTGACCTATGTACAGACTTTAGCTAAGTTAGATGCCATGGGACACCGGTGGCTTTCTGCATTGTCAACATATGATTATGCTGTTGAATACAGACTGGGCCTGAATCATATTGATGCCGACGTGCTATTCCGGAGGCCAATTTCCAAGAGTGACTGGGTCAGGCTGTCTGAACCTGACACCCGAGCATTGTGCCAAAAGTTTGAAATGAACAGATGTCTACGGACACAGTGGACTGCTTAGCAGATTGCTTGGGCCCCTCTGACATCTGCATACCAGCTGCATATTGCCACTTTTCTGCTCTAGATATTAGTGCACTACCTCAGTTTGACAATGACAGCATTCAATGGGCTCCATCCCGAGATCCTATGATTCAGCCAGCACTCGATGCCCTTCGTGCAGGAAAGGATGTGTCCAAGTTGAGTTCCTCTGATCTGCGAACCGCTCTGTTATTTAAAGGAGGCCCCAGGTTGAAGCTGCTTAATCAATTGTTGTATAGACAGACTGTAGATCGAGGTGGCCAAATAGACAAGCAACAATTGGTCCTGTCCACTGCCTTCAAAGATTTGGTACTGAGGTCCCTCCACAATCATATGGGCCACCTTGGTATCGACCAGACCCTTGACGTAGTACGATCTTGATTCTACTGGCCCAAGATGGGGGCCAATGTTGAGCACCATGTAAGAACTTGTAGTCGCTGCCTGCAGAGAAAAAGCCCTGCCTCAGAGGGCTGCCCCACTTGTCTACATTACTACCAGCACCCCAATGGAACTAGTCTGCATAGACTTCTTGAGTTTAGAGTCTGATCAGCGAAACATTGGCAATGTGTTAGTGGTTATGGACCATTTCACTCGGTATGCACAAGCTTTTCCCACCAAAGATCAAAAAGCATCTACCGTGGCCAAGGCGCTAGTGGAAAATTTCCCCCCAGTGAATTCACTCTAATCAGGGCTGGGACTTTGAGAGTCGGCTAATCAAAGAAATGCTCTCTCTAAGAGGGGTGCGAAAGTCAAGAACCACCCCTTATCACCCACAGGGGGATCCTCAACCAAAACACTTTAACCGCACCCTGCTAGACATGCTAGGCACCCTCCACCCAAAAGATAAGCATAAATGAAGTCAGCAGATTAGCACCTTGGTACACGCATACAATTGCACAAAGAATGATGCTACCGGATTCTCTCCCTACCGCCTCATGTTCGGGAAAGAGGCCCGACTGCCTGTTGATGTCTGTTTCAGGGTTTTTTCCCAATGGGGTCCGAGCCGAAGATTACCTGCAATATGTACAAAAGCTGAAAGCTCAATTTAACCATGCCTATCAACTTGCCCAGACAATGGCCGCCAAAAGAAATCTAGCCAACAAACAGAGACACGATAGAAAAGTAAAGGCTCAAGACCTTAGGCCTGGAGACAGTGTGTTGCTGCGAAATTTAGGATTGCATGGTTAACACAAAATTGATGATCGATGGCACCATCTTCCCCATGTCATAGCTGGAAAGTTGGATGATTTGCCAGTGTACAAAGTGCACCCAGAGAATAACTCCAAAGCTGTCAAGGCCATGCACCGTAACCACTTGCTACCTACTGGTCAAGTTATAATTGAGGCTGAATCCACCGAGATTGATTCCCCTGGACCAGTGACTCGTGCTGCTGCAAGAAAGAAACAGAGTCAGCCTGCCCCCATGGTTGCCGATTTACGGCTTCCCCCGTAGCAGGCTCAGAATGATAGTGACTCCCAGTCTAACTCGGATGACAGTGAGTGTAATGATGCCTATTACCCCTCATATGAACTGAGTCAGTTGTTTCATGGAAATCCTATGTTGAATTATGGGGATGAAGCTGGGCCCTCTGGACTGCCTAATGCCCCGGCATCATCCTTGGAGCCAATGCTCCCTGAAGACGAAATGCAAAGTATCACGTCTGAGGATGCTAAGTCTTTGCGTATCGTGGAACTGTATGATTTGCCTGAAGGAGAGGCTGATGGTATGAGTCTTTCTGGTGACATGCCAGAACTTGAGGAACACTATGAGAGTGCTGACAGCCCCCCTTCAGTGCCAGAGTGTCTTCAAAATGAGCCAAGTGTTGTAGAAACAGAGACTACAGAGCGAGGGGCTGACAGTGCTCCCAGCCTGGACATTCCCCTTCATGCAAAGGCACCCCTCACAAGTGATGAAAGCTCCAAGACCATTGCTGAAAGTACAGAGACTGTGGTTGTTCACCCCAGAAAGACAGGACGAGCTGTCAAGCCAGTGGTGCACTTCAGTTACGATTCCCCTGGGAGGCCAGTGGATCTGCCTCTCAATGTAGTCCACAAAGGTGTTTATGTCTCTTGGAGCTCACTGCCCAAATTGAGCTTGACGGCCCATTCCAGGTTACTTGTCCTTCCCTCTCACCATGGTGCCCCTGCCCCATCCAGACCCAAGTTACCTGATAGGGAAGGGCCCCCTCTTGCATTGTTTAGAGTAAAAGAAGTTATTACATGATTCTGTATAGTAATGTTCAATTTACCTGTGTGTAATATGCATGATGTATTGTCAGAATGGAAATTATATAGTGGAGTACACTGAAATGTATAGTAAAGTGACAAGTTATGCCAACTGATGAATCAGATAGTACTTGTATAGCATGCTAATGGTATAAATATCTTGTATATGTTGCATTTCAATGTTATGATGGTACAGACTTGACGCAAATGCCAAGTTTTCCCAGGCAGGGAAGGGTTACTCCCCAGCTAATGGGTACCAAAAGTCTTCCTTGAGCTTGCCTAAATGCTCACTGCCAGGCTGGTGTCCTGCGTTTTAGTAGTTTAAATGTGATTACCAGAGCTTGTATAGCCTCTGTGTACTGTCTTTTTAAGAGCTGCCTAATTGCAGCTTAAGTAATCTGAGATGGAGCTCTGTTGAAAGATGCAACTATTTGCTGAAAACCATTTAGAATGATAATGATAATGTAGTTTTTCTAACCTGCTTTCTTTGTAGCAAGGACTGTTTTGTTTGTCTCCACTATCTTGGTCCTGGACTGCAAATTGGACCAAACAGTACTGGTGGGACCAAAAATGTAGCCAGACTACAGGAGCTGTCTGAATTCAAAATCTGTAAGAACTTTAGTTTGGAGCTTTTTTGTGCCTTTTTTGCAACTGAAGGGGGAGCTCTTGCTTTGACTGACAGCCAGATCAGCCAACCAAATCTTTTGGATCTTGGGGAAGTCCCGGGCTCCTTGCAGTTTTCAGTTTAGAACTAAGCTGGAAGCTGAGCAAGAAGGAGCTGAAGTGTTTCTGAGCAGCAATCCTTAGTGGATTCGCATGGGGGAACTCTGAAAAGGCTAAGAGTTTGGCCTGCATGCTGGTGTGCTGCTCCTGAGAGGGAGAGAAGAGAATTATTCTGGACTAAATCCAAGTTTGTGTGACTGAAGTAAGCTACTGAATTGGGCCAGGCTGAACCTGAAGAAGACCGAATATTTTTGCTGAATGCGATCGGCCTGTCAGTAGTTCCAGCTACCCCAAGCTCCCGGTGTGTGCAGAGACTTTGCGATTGTGCCCGGGGAGTGCTTTGCCTGGTACAGTAGAATTCTCAGACATGTAAATGTGCTATGAGCTGCTAGTGGGTTGTGAGTTAGTTCCCAATGTGTGAACTGTGTTCTGCTTGCTGGAAGCTGTATCCAGCCAAAACGGACTGCTTCCAACTTGTCTCCATGTGGTCTGGGCTTTGCCAGACTGGCCCAGCCAAACTACCCACTGCACAGAGAAGCCATCAACGAGAGACCTGCCTGGGGATCAGCCCCCTGCTCCACGCTTGAACAGGAACGACGCCTCTGCAACTTGTGTGGGCCCTGCTTCTCCTAGCATTCCAGATCAACCTCCTGCAGTCTCGATTTTTGTCCAGCCTGTGTCCAGTCTTGGGTATCGTGAGTAAATACCAGGGTAGCTCCCTACAACAACAGCTTAATCCGAGGGTGTCATCTGATTGTCTTGTTGCTTCATTTCCTTTACGAACTGAGCCCTCTGGCTCCGGATTACAAATACTGTGTACTGTGCATGTTGTGTTTTCCATCACAGGGCCCCAACCAGCTGCAACCCCAGTTAACTGTCCTGGCTAGCCCATCTCTTCTCTACCTGGGTACCCAGAGGTGGACTGTGTGGGGGGACTCAAAGCGCATGCATAACTGCTTGACTGATATAACCTTTAAGCTAATTAACCTAATTTTGCCCCTTCCTTGTTCAAGTCCCCTGAATAATTATCAGATCTAACTTTTTCTGCATGTAATCTGACTGTGGTTCTAGTTTGTGCTCAAAGTATTGTAGCTATTTGCTGTGCTTAACCTTGTTTTACAGTGGGTCCCCAGGGTTGAGCCAGAGGAACCAGCCCTGGTGGTAAGTGCAAACAGTGTGGGTACTTGTGTGGTGTACCAGAGGTATTGTGAAAGTGATTATTGTACAGTGTTCCGGCCACTAGAGGGGAAAGAGGGGGGTTACAGTGTCCCGGAGGGCTGTGCCCAGGTTAGCTTGACCACTACCAACCCTGACCTCCGGGTGGAGGCACCCATTTTAGAACTCAGGCCCCTTAACCTGCTACTAGCCAAGCAGGCAGGGGTAGTAGCCCTTGGGATAGCGCCACCAAGGGGTTACATCCCCTATATGGATATGCCCCATATATTAGATAATGCAGACTGTTAGACTACAATGTACTGTTTCCCCTGAATGGTTCTTGTTTCAGTTTCTAAACCTCATGTCTGTTGTGGATGTTTGTAATTTCCATTGAATTGTTCTATATAAAGCAACAACATTTTAAGAGGACCTTCCCCGATGGTCCCCAAAAAATATTCTTGCAGTCATTTTATTCAGTAATGTGCCTCAAATGTTGTGTGCATGTGTTAGTTTTGTCGACGGTTTACTCTTCTTTCCATGTTTTGAAATTTTTTTTAGCCCTGCTCCCTTGCCTTTGCAGTTCAGCTGCTGGGCTGCTGGCTCCTGCTGATGTTACTGTATGAGTAGGAGTAAATCACACGGTGCTGTACAATGACGTTACAGCAGTTTCACTAGGGAAAACTTCCATAACTTGGTGTGCATACTACAGTAGTAGTGCCAAATAAGTCAAGGAATTTTTAAGGATTTGTAAAAACCCTATTGAGAATTGTGAAAACTTTTGTTAGGGATTTTTTTGCTGTTGTTGTTTGGCAATGTGTTCACTGCTATCAGGAAAGGCAGGGGTCAATTTTAACATTATTTTACTAGCCCAAGGCCTAATGCAAATTGATAAGGGCTAGTGCAGGTTACTCTCTACTTGTCCATCTTCCCTGGTACGGTGATTGCCTCCTCCTGCAAGCCGCAGGAGCTGCTCTGAACCCAGCGGCTGTTCTGCGCTGACCCACCTGCCTCTCGGCCTACAACCAGGCATTTTCCCCGGTACGGGTGACTGCCTCTTACTGCAAGCCGCAGGAGCTGCTCTGAACCCAGTGGCTGTTCTGCGCTGATCAGCCTGCCTCTTGGCCTACAACCAGGCATCCTCCCCGGTACGAGTGACTGCCTCCTCCTGTAAGCCACAGGAGCTGCTCTGAACCCAGCAGCTGTTCTGCGCTGATCAGCCTGCCTCTTGGCCTACAACCAGGCATCCTGCCTGGTACAGGTGACTACCTCCTCCTGTAGGCCGCAGGAGCTGCTCTGAACCCAGCAGCTGTTCTGCGCTGACCCGCCTGCCTCTCGGCCTACAACCAGGCATCCTCCCCAGTACGGGTGACTGCCTCCTCCTGTAAGCTGCAGGAGCTGCTCTGAACCCAGCGGCTGTCCTGCGCTGACCCACCTGCCTCTCGGCCTACAACCAGGTATACATTTTGAAGAGCAGCCCACAGCTACCAATGGCATTGAACTTGATGCTTTTTGCCTTTCAGGCCATTTGGCTGCACTACTACTGCTCCTAAACTCTGATTAGGCATAACGCTATTCCCCCTTCTCTTATTGGCTCCTGACTCTACCCTTCCTGATCTATCTCTTTTTTAATACAAGAACTGCTAATGCTGAGTTTACCAGTACCAACTGTTTAGTGGAACAGGATTGTTAATTTTTCTAGCTTGTTGATTTTTACTGCTTAGAATAGTTAATAACTGCAGTTTGTAGATGTTACCTGCATAGGGTACCTAGACTGTTTGCATTCTTCTCCCGCTAACCAACTATAGACACCTAAATTCTTTTTCCCCTGTCCTACTTTACAAATCTTGTCTGTGTCTAATGTCGGCTGTAAGGCACCCTAAGGACTCAACTGGTTGAACTAAGAGAGTCATCTTTATTGCTCTTGTCCGTGTCCAATACTATTTTTCTTCTGAACTATCAGACCACAATTCCTGTGTGCATACTCTCTCCCTTCCATGTCCTGTGTTTTTTTATCCTGGCTTTGTAGCTAGCTACATTAAGCACCCCCGCCACCATGTGTAACAGCTCTTTTGTGAAGGTGTTGTTCAGCTGCATTAATAATCTGTCTGCCCTGCCCTGAAAACCTCCCCCTGCCATTATCTCCTTGTCTGCTTGGGGACAAGGTTTCTCGTGCCCATTGTCCCTGCTGGCCTTAAATTAACAGACCCTTTTCCATTCCACAGGCATCCTCCCCAGTATGGGTGACTGCTTCCTCCTGCAAGCCACAGGAGCTGCTCTGAACCCAACGGCTGTTCTGCGCTTACCCGCCTGCCTCTCGGCCTACAACCAGGTACACATTTTGAAGAGCAGCCCACAGCTAACAACGGTATTGAACTTGATGCTTTTTGCCTTTCAGGCCATTTGGCTGCACTACTACTGCTCCTGAACTCTGATTAGGCATAACGCTATTCCCCCTTCTCTTATTGGCTCTTGACTCTACCCTTTCTAATCTATCTCTTTTTTAATACAATAACTGCCTTTTTTTTTGTCTACTTTTCTATTTGCAAATTATACTGCAAAGCCACTAGAGGGCAACAACTGTTGGAGGTTGCATTCCTCTTTCCACTGCTCTCCCCTAAGCACTTCTCGTCAAGGGTCCTACTTGGAGCAACTGGTCTGCTAATTTTGCCCTGCCTTTGTATTCAGAACCCCGCCCCCCTTTAGTATCAAACCTTGGTTGCAACATATAACTTTCCTCTTGCCTATATACTTGTGGTGCCATGGCACACTCTGTTTATCTTGGTCTCCTGTTATTAATAACCAACATATCCTATGTTTACTATCAAAACATTGAACTAGGTTCAGGCCCTACCTTGGAACTACCTACCCCTATTTATACCGTTCCCCTGCACTGCACTTCCTCCTATCCAGCATGCCCGCTCCCCTTACCTTCACTCCTCATTCCTCCCCCCTCCTTTTCCTACTCCCGTCACCCATGTCAATCTGAGCACTTTTCCTTGTTTCTATACGCTGTTGCATCAGCATTTCCCTGCCGAATTTTAAACCGTTATCTCTGACATCGCATTGCGGACGGTCCCAAAGGAAAAAAGTACTCCTATCCAGCACAAGTTCATTGAAGAAACTGCTTCTCTTGCTCCTCATCTGCTCAGGCAATGTGGAGTTAAATCCCGGTTCCCCATTACCATTTATCTCACCCACGGAATTTGCAGCCGCACCTGGACTGAAATTTATTCTGTTCAATATTTTAAACCTCACCAAAAAATTTGGTCAGTTACAAGTACAGTATGGGCTGCACACACTGAGCCAGATCTTATTGTTATTACTGAGTCATGGCTCAAAAAGACCATTACTGACCAACAAGTTACTCTCCTGGGCTACAATCTGCATAGGGCTGATAGGGACACGGGGGGCCGAGTGGCAATCTATGATAAAACTAAGTATACCGTAAGCAATATCTACTGTAAATCAAAACCTAAGTAATATGAGATAGTGTCCCTTAAGTTGCACCTCCCGTCTACTGAATGCATCACTGTTATTGGTGGCTATAGGCCCCCAGGTGGTGGCACTGATATCCTTGACATTCTTAAATCCTTAACCATCTCTGCCAACTCTGAAACTATAGTCCTAGGGGATTTTAATATGGACTGGCTCACCCCTAAATCGCGTAATCTGAAATCCTTTTGTGACGAAGTCGGCCTTGCCCAGCTAGTTAACGAACCTACCAGGGTCAATACTTTAAACATTGCCAATAACTCACTCCTCGATGTTATATTAACTACACATCCCCACAAAATCCTACATTCTGCAGTCTTCCACAGTGACATGAGTGACCATGGAGTTGTAGTTTGTTCAAGATTGCAAGCAAAAGCTAGCCATCAGCCCAAGCTCATATCAAAGCGGTCCTATCGCAAGTTCAGTACATCAAAATACTTGTCTGACTCAGGCAAGGTCAGATGGCAAGACCTCTACCTCGCTAAAACAACTGAAGCGGCCGTTGCGAACCTGAACGACAACCTTATCGCCCTGGCTAACAAGCATGCACCTTTGGTCAAGGTTAGAATGCGCAAAACCTCCAACCCTTGGTTTTACAACAGATCTTAAGGCCGCACTCTTAAACTGTGACAAGCTCTGGGCAAAAGCTAGATGTACTAAGTGCCCGGCAGATTGGCAGTCATTTAGAGCAGCTAGAAATGCCTGTGTCAAATGCACTCACTCAGCTAAAGCAAACTATTATGGTTCCACCCTCGAACAAGCAAAAGGGAATTCCCATAAAATCTGGAGGACACTTAAGTCTATCGAAGGTCTGCCTGCTGCCCCCTCTGTTCCATCTAAGATTCTCAGCCATGGTAGGATTGTGGAGAGTAACTGCTAAATCCTTGAAGAAATTAACTCCCATTTTGTTACAGCTGGCCTAGTCTTCGACTCCTCACCATACGCAGGCCGTGCTAATAACCAAGACAGCATTAACATCGCTCCCCAAACTTCGACTTGTCCCTTCCAGCTGCTCCCTCTCGACTTTAAAGATGTTGAAGATTCGCTCCTTAAATTAGATACAAAGAAAAGCGCTGAAGATGATGTATTAGAACCATTCTTCCTAAAACTAGGCTACCTCCATCTCATTGCCCCAATTCTTCACATATTCAATCTTTCTATCTCCACTGCCACAGTTCCCTCTTGTTGGAAATCAGCCCACATCCATCCCTTATTTAAATTGGGGACCCATACGACCTAAATAATTACAGGCCCATCTCAATCTTGCCCATCCTCTCTAAAGTCTTCAAAAAATTTATTTATACTCAGCTAAAGCACCATATTGAAACTTTTCACTCTTCAACCCAGCACAATCCGGCTTTTGGCCCAATCATAGCACAGCCACTGCATTGGCTAAAGTCACCAACGACTGGGTCTCTGCTGTGGATACTAAGAAAATCTCTGGTGCAGTATTCTTAGATCTTAGCAAAGCGTTTGACACCGTTGACTACAACCTACTAGTTAGTAGCCTTACCAAAACAGGTGCCACCCCACTTACTGCCCAGTGGTTTACCAGTTACCTAACTGGAAGGACCCAGAAAGTCAAAGCTGATGGCCTTTTTTCAGACTCCCTGCCGATTGCCAGGGGAGTTCCGCAAGGCTCCATCTTAGGCCCTATCCTCTTTTCCCTATATATCAATAATCTAGACACACACATAACTAACTCCACCCTGCATTTCTTTGCAGATGGTAGAGTACTGTATACATTGGGCTCAACACTTTCTGAAGTGGGGGACGTATTACAAGCTGATTTTGCCCAGCTAGAAATTTAATCTTATTAATGCTAAACTCCTCCTCAATGCTAAGAAAACCAAGGCCATGAACCTCACTCTTAATTCCTCTTCCACCGAGCCCCCAAAGATTTGTTGTCACCTCCTTAGGAGAACCCTTAGAAGTCATCTCCAAATTCAAATATCTTGGCATTTGGTCAGATAACAAGCTCTCCTTCAACGACCATCTTGAGGACCTGTCAAGGAGGCTAAAAGCCAGGCTTGGTTTCTTCTTCCATAACAGGTCTTTCTTTCCGTTAGATACTAGAATCAGGCTTGTTCAGACCACATTCCTCCCTCTACTCGACTACGGAGATTTAATCTATACTTCCTCAGCTGTTACAAGCCTAAGAAAATTGGACGTCCTCTATCATTGTGCTCTATGGTTCATTACAAACTTACCCTACCAAACTCACCACTGTGATCTGTATACAGCTGTTGGTTGGACGTCACTTTCGATTAGACGTATGCTTGATACGGGTATCTGGACTCTCAAGTTAATCCTGAATAAGTTCCCAAGCTATCTAACATCTCTCATCCGTATTTCCAACAGTGCCTACACTGTTAGGAAAACTGACTTCATACTTCTTGATATACCGAGGACTCGGACTTCCTTTGGCAAAGGTGCCATATCAAGTACCCTTCCAACCCTCTGGAACCAGCTCCAATCCACATTGAAACTGTCCAGCATTGTCTCTGTCCATTTCTTCAAAAGGCTGGCTGCATCAAAAATAAGAGACACTTGTAGCTGTTTCTAAACCTTATCACCGCCATTACTCCTCTCCATGCCGCACAACTATCTGGAAATAGTTCCAGCTCAGAAGTATTCTTCTAGCACTTGCCCTTGACCACTAGTCCAAAATGTCCTCCATTGGTATACTAAAAGAAGTCTATAGCCGCTCCCTCTACTGTCCTTTGCCCTTTAGTCTTCCATTTCCTAGTCTGTCTTACTCCTACCTACCCCCCTCCTGCTACCCCCTACCCTAACTTTATCCTGTTACCCTATACTCCAACTCCATTTCTACTTTTCCATTCCCTCCTCAATTACACCCAATTCCCCCTATACCCTCTAGCTCCCTCCTGCTCCTCCATACTTTCATTTTCCTACTTTATGGCTGTTAACTCCTCATACACATTCCACTCTTCATTCTCATTCCTTTTTTCTTCACTCCAGGCTTATTACCTATTGGGTTATTTCCTAATTAAGCATTATGTACCACATTTCCAAAACTGTACTTAATTACCGTGATGTTGTTATTTGAAGTTGTTATTATGCAATGTGTACTTGTCTGCTTATATGTCGCAGGACCTCCTTGTGAATGAGCTTGCTCAACGGAGTTATTTCCTGCAATAAACTTGAACTTGAATAGTGCAGGTTTTCCTTGACTAAAAATGAAGTTAAAATGTCCCTATAGTAGTAGTCAGAACAAGACTGAAGGAGCATGGCTCAGGGTCAAACAAGAGCCAAGTGAGAGTAAAAACCTCAGCTCAGAACCCCAGACAGCAAAATATGGCCACAAACTGGTCATGTAATCACAAAAACATATTTATTTATTCAAAAGGTAGCACCTGTCCAATACTCAAGCGTCTTGAGTATTGGAGGGTTGCTACCTTTTTAATAAATAAATAAATATTTTTTTTGATTACATGACCAGTTTGTGGCCTTTTTTGTGCTGTCTGGGGTTCTGAGCCGAGGTTTTTACTCTCACTTGGCCTATAGTAGTAGTCTCTAGTCCTTATGCTACTCTCACTCAGTATTCCAGATGACCTGGTGTGATTGACAGCTCATTAAGGGCTGCAGTTATCTGATAATTCAAGGACAAAAGCATCAAAGGGAGTCATCATTAGCACTCCACTGTTAGGCTATTCAGATAGTGTCTAGGGTGTGATCAAGGGTAACTCCTCGTTTTCTGAATGGGTCTCTGACAATTTGTCCCCAGTGACTCATTTCCCTACATGTTGTGTCAGTATCCAACATTTCAGTAACAAAATGCTATGAGGTATACAGATTACAAAGGCATTAAACATAGATGAAAAAACTGACAGTGATTTGTCTCAGTTTGCAGCAACTCTCCGTAATTCAATGTGCTTTGCTACTGAGGCATGAAATAAATCCACTTTATAAAAAGGCATTCATTAACCACTGGAGTTAGCATATTGCATTGATAAAGGGGTTTCTTGGGAAGGGGGAACAATGCTGAACCATTGTATGCACATGAAGTTAATGAAGTTTTCCCTAGTGAAACCACTGTATCTTCATTGTACAGCACAATGTGATTCACTCCTCCTTCATACAGTGATGTCACCAGCATAGCCCAGGGTCTGCAGCAACACCAGGCTTAGTGTAGAAGCTGTGGTGCAAAACACAGTTTTTAGCAGCTTAGAATGCAAAAACTAATTGCAGAGACCATTACAGAAATACAAAATACAAATCAATGCAGGAAGGGGAATTTTATGCATGAATGTTAAAATGACTGGGGAAGGTCATCTTTAAGTTAAACAAAAAAAAAATTGTATATACTGGACACAAAAATGACCTGATTCAGGTATCACTTTTGAGGGGCAGGACTTGCATAACTGACTTGTGGTTCTGCCACTCGTAAGTTATTGTCTTGCCCCCTGACTCATGAAGAGAAATGGCACATTCTGAGGCAGGCCATTTCATATCCCAGATTTAGTTGAAATCTGCATTAAACAGATGATAGAATGGCCCCATGAAATATGTTGATAGCATTGGCCCCTTGTTGATAGCAAGGGGCCCATTCATAATCACAGTCTGTAGAAGTACACAAATCAGGGTGCAAACAGGATCCTTGTTGCAATGTCACCAAAATCTGCCACACACGGATGTCTGATTTAGCCATTGGTGAGGATCAGCCTAATGCAAATCCATCCGCTGAATGTTCATAAGTGTAAGCTGGGTTTGCACTCCATTAACATGCTGGTTTGTGGTACGTATTAAGGTCTGGACATAACATAGCACTAGTCACATGGTGCTATACCATGACCAGAATCCTAGGGAAATGGTGCTACCACCATAGTCTTCCCCCTTCCTCACCAATACTCACCATCAGAACCATTTCTGGACTGTCACAGTTTCAATTTTTCCTGAAATATATACTCCATCAATAGTGGTTCAGTGTTTCTCACTCCCAAACCTATTCGCAGTCCCTGTCATCCAGTGGAACCCTCCTCTCTAGCCCCAGTTCCATCCTTCCACCAGTGTGTTATCTATAGGCCCCAGCCATTAATGATTTATGTGCTGCACCAGCATTTGACTGTACCCTGTCACAGAGTAGCAACACCCCTATTGCCTGCCTGCAACAGTTCTACAAGCCGGGTTTGTCGCTAAAACGAGATTACTGAAAAAAATTCCACATATCAAAGTACATGTGCAATAAGGAAGATTTCAATAATTCAAACATACAGTAGCAATGAACTTGAAGCCAACAGTTAAGATTAGGTGGTAGCAGAATGAGGGAAGCAAAGCAAAGGAGTAGAACACAGGGGTACGGAGTCAGGATGTTTTTCAAATAGGTATGAATTTTAGACATGGATCAGAATAACTTGATACAACAGCGAGATCTGGTCAGCTCAAGAAGCTGCACTTTTATATTAAACTGAGAAGAAGACCTTAGAAGAGGTATGAGGTAACTCTGCAGAGCTTATAGTACCTATATGAGAATGCTGCCCACCAGGGCTGGCCTGCCAACGCAGTGGTAGCACTACTGCATCGCTGATGATCGGGGCTCAGGAGCAGACCTTAGGCTTCAGAGAGTCGGTCATGGGGAGGCTGAGCGTCCAGGGGACTGCTCTCCTTCTCCAGGGATGGAAGGGATCTGGTGCCCGGCACTTTCTGACCGCTGTTAGTAGCTAGGGAGGTATGGCAGTCCAACACCATTCGGGGGGGGGGGGCCTGTCGGCAGTAGCCGGTGGACCTCTGCACGTCAGGTGTGGGAACGTGCCTGACCATGTACTGAGGGCATTGCTTGACTGTCTCTGTCCCAGCAGCAGCAGGGAGGCTGCACAAGAGAGGGGTATAAAAACACCTCAGCATGAGCCCTGTGACACACAGGATCCCACCATAAGCCAGGACTCAAGCCAAAGAGGGGGAGATTTACCCACCGGCTGCTGACTGAGGGCTAAAAAGGCTCATTTAAAAAAAAAAAAAAGGAAAATGCTACCTGCCTAAAAGCTCCATTTGAAAGTGTACATTGGCCAGTAATCCATAAAAAGTAAGAAGGGAAAGAAGGGGTACAGACACAGGATAGGTATACAGTAAGGTTATCTGACCAATATTTAAAGATTAGAGATGTACAATGCATTAGCCTCCTGCCCTCTAGTGAGAGCAGGTCTAAGCTGCTGTATATGCCACAGTGGTATGTATGAGAAAAAAATCACACAAAGGAGACTCTTCAGGCAGCAGAGGCAGGTAGCAAAATCCAGGCTGAGCATTAGTGATATAAAATAACGGTTCACCATGCCGGTGCGATAAGCAAAAGGGCAGGGAACATTAGAGCGCCAGCACAATGCCGATGGCGATCATCGCACCCAGCCATTGTGCCGCCCAACCCTAGTTGCGCCCAGTGCCCTGAGGCAAGTGTTGGCTGTTTGCCGGGGGCTGCACCCCCACACCCCACAAAACTATTAAATAATCACCTCCATATTGGAGGTGTATGGGGCAAGTGGCACTATACCACTACTGCGCCATCCATGCCCAGCACTGTGAAATCCAGTTTGGGGTATGACAGGCGAACTGGTTCCAGTGCCCACATTACAGCGCCCTAAGGACAGTGCCCCTCTAACAGTATACGTAGCATAACTAATTTTATTGTGAAAAACACAACAAACAATAGTGCAGCTTCATCGGGGGGGGCTGATGAAGCCTCTTTCTGAGGCAAACCACTGGGGTAACTGGCACTACACTATTGTTTGTTGTGCTTTTCACAATAAAATTAATTATTTAGCTTTTGTTTACCGGGTAGGCACACTAGACAACGAATGCCTATTTTCAGGTGCGACCCAGGAGATTACAAGGAAACTGTACAAACAGTATAACAATAACAAGGAAGTAATGTATAGCAGTGAACATATGCACAGTGGTAAGGACAATCAAACAGTAAAAGGTAATAAACATTTCATGGAAAACATATGCACAGTGGTAAGGATGACTGAAACAGTAAAGGGCAATATACATATTCATGGAAGGAATGCAAGAGCACTAGAGGTAGGACAGGGTGCAGTGACTTCTATACTAGGAACAGTAAGTGCGAAGGTTGCAAGGGTGGATAAGGGTCGATGGGTCACCCTTCATGGTTTGGAAGGGGCCTGGCTATCATGGTATTGGGTTGAGCACTGTTGGCTAAGGCAGACTTCAGGTGAGTCCTCAGGGAGTCTAGGGTCAGTTGCAAGCTGAGGCAGACTTCAGGTATGCCCATAGGGATTTGTTAAACAAGGGATGGGTGGAGATACATCCGATGAGAGGTAAGGAGTTACAGAGACAAGGGGCACAGACAACAAAGGCACGCTTGCCAGAGAGAGTATGAGTTATTTAATATCCATGACATTCAACTTGGATTTTGTGTCCTGCCTGAGGTACCTCCTCTGTGTGTTTTCTGCCGTGCTGGTGTTTTTGAGTGCACCTGCCCCCAAATCAGTTTGCACATTCAATTTTATGTGTTATTAAGGGTGGGCTCCACTCTCACCAAGTAATTTTAGAAATGGGCCTATAAATTACACACTCATTCAAAGGCAGGGTAAAAAAGATTGCTTACACCATCTCCATTCAGAAGGTATAGGAAAACAGGCTTTGTTCCTGTTTTGGGCACTGAGTTTTTACTGGGGGGGGGGTGACACTGATGGAGTCAAAGTAGCTAGACAAGTCAAAGTGCTGGTTGTGGCAACCCCAAGGTAGTAAGACTGGTCCAGATTCCAGCTAGAAACTGTCCAGGTGGTTACATGGGGAAAAGAGGGAAGTTTTCACAAACTAGGTTTGGTATCAAATGTCACGGGGAAGGTTGTCTTTGCATTCAGGCTAAATTGGTTAAAAACGAACACCACTGTATGTTGTCCAACGCCTGCTGGATTTGCACCTCAAGCCATGGAAAATTGTACACTACAAAATTTGCATAATGGTGACTGCTACACAATGGTCATTTTATGTGGCAGTTGATAAAAAATCATGCAGCACTTTTTAAATTTAATAGAAACTGTTAGAAAACTCTTATTATACAATGGCAAGAAAGAATGCTGGGCTCCGACTGGTCAATCTGGGGCTGGACCCCCTGATGTTATCCCAGTATAATATCACAGATGAGTCCTGGTACACACATGACCAAATGTCATCAGTAAAAAACAAAATCACTCCACATGCAGATTAGAGAGATAGAAAAATTAGCTATTTACTGTACCCACAATTCCTTACTACATAATTTTTTATTTATTTCATCGTTTGGAAATAACCTTTGAGCAAAGTGCTCTTTTTCAAAGGTTCCACATCATGACATGAGGATAAAACACAGAAAAGTTACAGATTATGGGTATACAAGCATTGAGGCTCGAACAGAACAAGATATAACAGCAAATAATCTATTTACATTTTTAGGCAAATTCATATATAAGTGGGACATTTCGTATATAGGTGTGACAATTCATAAATAGGTGCGACAACCTGAGATCAAGTACATCACAAGAAACATAGCGAGTGCTGTGAGCTTAAGTCACATAATTAGCAAGAAGTAATGTAGCCAGGGGGAGGCTTTGTCATTTTCGTGGGGGGGCTAAAGGTAAATGAAGGAATGGAGGAGAAGGGGATTATCAGGGAAGAGGCGGAGGCACATGGCAGTATGTAATCTACTGTCAGGATTTGTGCAACCCAGGACAGTAGTGAGATGCTGAAGGTGGGAATCCTCGGGGGGGAGAAGAAGTGCCACATCAGGAAATAGTGCAAAGACCAATATGTGGAGGGGGCAAACCCACCCCCCCCCAATTTCAGAGTTGGACAGGGAAGAACGAGGGGCACATTGTGGTTGAGGCAGGATGCACGGATCAGGCCAGTAGCCTACACACACACACAGGGACCAGAAACGGTGAGGTGTTGCTTCAATTCAACTTTAAAGGAAGGGAGGCTGTTATTGCCGAGTATATGTGTAGGGATATCATTCAACCAGGGAGGAGCCCTGTAAGCGAAGGACCATTGTCCAAGTGATGTTTTCCTAAATGGAACAGCCAACGAACCCTGGGCCATTCCCCTGGTTCGGTAGCTCGAGTGACTAGCATGTAGTATATCATTAATGCAGGGTGGGGCTTTATCTAGAAGTGTTTTCTTACCCAGGAGGCATGTCTGACACTTAATCCTGTTATTTAGATTGAGCCAGTTTGTTTGCTTTGTTAAATTAATATACAGGCTATTATATTTGTCATTGTCAGTGGCTCAGCGGCTCAGCAGGTAGCACACTCGCCTCTGAGGCTGGGACATCAGAAGGCTGTGGGTTCTATCCCCACACTAGACACTTGGGTTAATATCCTAATACTGACACTGCAGTGCAGCATGGGGGGGGGGTGCTGCTGCACTCCTGAGGTGCCGTCTTTCAGATGAGACGTTAAACCGAGGTCCCGTCTGCTTGTTCCGGTGGACGTTAAAGATCCCATGGCACTTCTCGTAAAGAGTAGGGGAATTTTTTATTACAACACAGAATTTGAGCATGTACTTTATACATTCATATTATAAAAAAAACAAATTACTGACAGATGCATAATGACACATAAGAAAAACCAAGAAACAACTACAATGAAAGTAATAATACAAGAAAAAAATACATTTCATACCCTGAAAAAAAATCTCTTTGACCATATGTACAAAATCCTAAATGATATTAATACATATAATAGAGCCTCAAAAATTTAGGAGGTGTATAATATAATTCCCAAAATATAAATAAAATTACTGACCATCAGGCTTGTTACAAAAGGAAAGAAACCTAAACTTCTAGGTATGGCACATAATTAATCATCCAGAATCCAGTCACAAAAAGACCAATATTTTTGATGCTGTGTCCTAGACATATTTTTCTGTTCAGAGAAATAGATAGATCATAAATCAAGTATAATCTGATTTATCACCTGCACCCCGTGTATGTTTTTTGCTGCAGTAGCTGGGCACATCGTGCTTGCCACAAGAAGTATCTGCTTAAAGCGAATATAAGTCTTAGTGCGCTAACATGGTATCGCCCCATGGTTGCAGGAAAAATGCCGTAAAATAATGTTTCGTTAGAAATATGAGTAATTTGTTTGTCCTTCCATTTATGAAGAAACATAGTCCAGAATTCCACACTATATGGGCACTCTAAGAGAAAGTGCCTCCGTGTTTCCCTCTGAGCAATACAAGTGTCCCTGAAGCACATTCTTTCCTCTGTGGACTTATGTTTATGGTTATCCCGTACGCCCACCCTCCCATGGCATGATAACCAAGTAACATCCCAGAGTTTTTTTGGAAGTCTAATATCTGTTAGCTGTTGAAATGCTATGGTGTTATCCTCCACTGCACCTTGGGAATCTAATAAAACTGGGATTTCTAGATGACAGTTATTTAAAACATAACAATAAAGCATGGGGCATGGATAAGGGCATGAAAATTGCCCACATGAATATCAGAAGTTTACCAGCAAACTTTCCTGAACTTGAAGCCTGGATAGCCCACTACTGTCCGGACATACTTGGACTAACTGAAACATGGCTCAGGCCAGAGATGCCTGATTCCATGTACAAAATACCTGGCTACAGCTTGTCCAGATCCGATCGCCCCACCAAACAAAAGGGTGGAGGAGTTGCCCTTTATTATAAAGAGCATCTCAATGTCTCTGTACTCCAGTCTTGGATAACAAATCACTGTGAAGCTCTGCATACGGTTCTACAACTAGGTGGTGATAAAAGGCTAAATCTGATCTGTGCCTACAATCCTCCAAAGGGGACTCTCCCTGGCTTAAATGGGCTCTTGGATTGTCTGGCCACTCTAAAGGGTAGATCTGAAGTCATACTAATGGGAGACTTCAACCTAAACCTATCAGGGAGTCACGCCAGTACATATACTGAAGCTCTTGCCCAACTTAACCTCGCTCAACTTATCTCTAGCCCTACACGCATCTCTTCCAACTCGGAGCACCAATCTCTCCTGGACTGGATGGCTACAAATAGAGCAAATAAAATAATTGCTGCAGGGACCTTTTCGGATTCTATTAGTGATCACCTGCCTACGTTCTGAATCTGGAATGGCCACTGCTAACCCCAAGAATCATTCAATTTGGGGATTTTGCCAAACTAAACCGAACTGCACTTCTCGAGGATATTAATAATATAGACTGGTTTCCCATCTATCACACTGATGATGTAAACACAGCACTTGAATACCTGATGTCTCAGCTTCTGGTCCTTCAGGATCTGCACATCCCTCTGAAAAAAAGGCGTCTCAGGGGCTCCCCTAACAAATGGCTAAATAAAGACCTCCTTCGAGCCATGATAAAAAGAGACAAGGCCTGGACCTTGGCAAAGAAGTCCCAACAGTCGGAAGACTGGGTTAACTATAGATAACTGAGAAATGCCTGCAAAAAAGATATTCGGAAGGCTAAAAGGAGCTACTGCCATAAGCTTCTCCAGTCTTCAGCGGGTGATACCAGGGGTTTTTGGAACCACATCAAAAATTTCATTGGGCAAAGGCCCAAGCTGGCCATTACCGACATGACACTGAATGACGCAAACTGTAATAAGTTACCTACTATTGCTAATGCTCTTAATGCACAATTCTCGGATCTCTCCGAATACACTGAGAAATTCAACCAACCTCTTTCACCTCCTCCTGAGGTGCAACTTTCATATGAAACCCCTTTTCGTCTCACATTAGTCTCCTCCACGAGTGCTGCATCTCCTCAAATCAGTATCCACCTATGGATCTGCTGGCCCAGACGGGCTACTGCCAAGCTTCTTGAAGCAGGCAGCCCTGCCCTGCTGTTCCTATTGCAAGAATCTTTAATCTTTCCATAATAACCCAAGCGGTACCAACATTGTGGAAAACCTTTCGCGTTGTCCCTATTCACAAAAAGGGATACAAAAATATGTCAAACTACAGACCGATTGCCATTCTCTCTACCCTAAATAAACTTCTAGAGAAAGCCATCGCTACTCAGGTCACAAATTACCTGCACCTTAACAACCTTATATCCCCTACCCAGCACGGATTCCGAACAGGACACAGCACCACAACTGCTCTACTTCAGCTGACAAATGCAGTCCTTACAGCGATGAATAAGAGCCTGCTCACTGGGGCCATATTTATCGATCTCACAAAGGCATTTGACCTTGTGACTCACTCTCTGCTACTTTCCAAACTGTCCCACCTTGGCTTTGACCTGTCATCCATCTCCTGGTTTGATAGCTACCTCTCAGAGAGGTTGCAATTTGTCCAAATTGAATCCGCCATCTCAAATCTTTCCCCTACCTCTGTTGGAGTCCCCCAAGGATCTATTCTTAGCCCACTACTTTTCTCCCTTTTCATTAATAACTTGCCCTCCCTTCCCTGCTTCTCCTCGTTAATCCTTTATACTGATGACATGGTGCTTCTCTCCAGTGGTAAAGATTCCTTATCAGTAAGAGCACATCTTCAAGCAGACTTCAACTGCTTGCAGGAGTGGTTACTACAGAACAGGCTCCTAATGAATGCTAAGCAAACTGTAACTATGCTTTCTGGCCCCCCATCAAGAATCAGATCTCTTAACCCAGACTTATTGATACATTCTCTAGATGACTCCCCTCTTGAGTGCGTTACCTCCTTCAGGTATCTAGGAGTCACTCTCGACCCATCTCTTGACTTTAACCTCCACATTGCGGCTACATGTAAGACAGTTTACTCAAAACTTGGTCTTGCCTTTAAAATTAGGTCCTCCCTCGATGCTGCCCGGCTTGCTATTGCACAAGGATTTCTCCTCCCTGCTCTAACATATTGCTCTCAGGTTTACCTTAAAGCTAGCAAAGGAGCGCTCCAGAAATGGAGCACCTGCTATAACAGTATATGCAGATTTGCTCTCTCCGCTCACAGACTTACCCATCATTGTCTGCTCTACTCGAAACTAAATTGGCTCTCACCAGACTCGCTCAGACACTATTCTGCAGGCTGTACAATTAATAATATGATCAGAACGGGGTCCCCTAAATACCTTGCCGAACTATTAACTCAGCCCTCCCAAGCATACCTCCTCAGGGCATCTGCTCAAACCCAACTTGAAATTCCCAGATATCTCACACAAAAAGGAGAACGATCCTTCGCCGTATCTGCCCCCCACTCCTGGAACTCCATTCCCTCCCACATCAAACTCTCCAAATCCCACAAGGCCTTTAAACTGGGTCTTCGGGCACACCTATTAGAATCCGACTGCTGCTCTTGTGCTGTAACTTGAGCCTCTCTCCTAGCATTTTCTCCTCCTTATGGCACTTACTGATTTCCTGCTGGTCTCCAAAATCTGAAAGTTTCCCACATCCAGCAGGAATCCTATTGTTATAATGCTACTTCATTTAAGTTTTGTTTGCTGTTTGTCATTTCAATTTAGTCACTGATGTATCATCAGATGAAAATAATTAATGTAATGTTATCTGTTTCTCTTTGTCATCACTGATAATGACTGTACCTGGCTGTATACTGTTCAAATGTTTGTTCTCACCTCATGCTGCATCATGAATACTCTTTAATGTTGACTCTGGTCTCCCCTGTCTGTACTCTTCCGGGTCGTGCCTGAATATAGGCAACATTGTTGTCTAGTGTACTTACCCGGTAAACAAAAACAAACAAAAACAAAGCTGTTTTCGAGACAAATTCCGTATCCTTTCCCCATCCAAATTCCATTGTTTTATTTTAAGTAAAACAGGAACTAGAAATTTTGGAGGCTCATACTTCCTAAAATTCCTTGGCATGTCAGCTGGGGATCCGATCCATTCTATACAAACAGGGGTGATCAAAACCATAAATGGAATTAAATATTTAAGAAATAAGCAATGGAAGAAAACTATGGGATGAATCATTTGAACACCTCCAAAACAATAGTATGGATAAGTATAGCTACACTTTATGGGGTTCAGCCGGCTTCCCCAAAAGCCCTGAAAAAAGACATTGCTAGTTCTTGCTTCTAAGCCATACAGCAGTGGGTACACTGAAGCTAAGTGCAGACATTTAGGCAACACTAAAGTTTTTAATAACAGAACCCGCTTTTGTTTTGCAATGGTACGTCCAGAGCGCCACTACCCTATCCGCTTTATCTAACACAGAGGACCAATTAATTGTAGCATCATCTGGGCTATCATACAGTAGTCCTAAAATATTAATTGGGTTGAGAGTAACTGGAATATTAACTATGTGATGCACACCTGGGGGGTAAAGGAGTTTGGAAAATATCTGGCAATACTTTTGTGGTAGTTCAACATTAAACCAGAAATTCCCTCGAAATCCGATATTACAGTAGTGACATCAATAGGATTCAATAGAGGGGTAGAGCAAATGCATAAATCGTCCATGTAAACTGAAATAATTGGGTCACTAAACCCCTTTAATACTAATCTTGGTATATTAAGATGTGACGAAAATGTTCTCAATAGAGGGTCAATTTGGAATGCATAAAGCAGAGGGCAACCCTGTCTAACCCCTTTCCACCCCAAAAAAGCTTCCCCAGGAGAATTATTGATATAAGGAGTGACACAAGCTGTGCAGTAAAGTAATTCTAGCCATGAAATAAACTGTTTTGGAATATGATAGTACTGTAACACCTGAAATAAATAATTATGTGACACCCGGTCAAATGCTTTCTCTTGGTCTAGCGAAAGAAAAAGAGCTGTAGTATCTATAGAACAGTAGCCTGCCTGCGCTGAGCGTTGAGGCACTGGACGCCACACTGGTGACCCGGGTTCGAGAATGAGCTCAGGGAGCCAGGGGTTGGCTGGGGAGGAAAGAGATTAAGCATCCGGTGGACTGCTCTCTCTTCCCGAGGAGGGCTGGGGTAACGTTCGCTCGAGAAGCAACCTCTGGCGGTGGCTGGAGGTAGCCAAACGCAGCATCATAGTGTATGCCTGGGAGGTGGAGCCGAGGCAGTACGTTGCCTTGACAGCTGGGCTCCACAAGGGATCCACTTAAATAAAAATACCTCCCTCCCACCCAAGGACCACACTCCGAGAAGTCGTGCACGGCTGTCTCCTCGTCCTGTCTCCTCCCCAGCCCAGTTTCAACCCTGTAAGAAAGAGCGCCCTGGGCGGGGGCAGCCCTTCCCCGGAGGGTTGACCTGGGAGATTCCCGGTGCCGGGGGGGGACAGGAAATAAGTCGGGGTCACGCAGGGAGGTAGAGTCCAGGACTGGTCGGTCACCGGAGAGAGTTCAAGAGGGAAGGAAAAAATAGTGTTGGAAGAAAAAAAAAAAAGAACAGGAGCCTGTTATATCCCTGAACAGTGACAAATTATGTGTCATGGATCTATTAAGGATAGCACAAGTTTGTTCTTTAGAAATAACTACCGAAGCGAAAGGAAGAAGTCTGTTTAAAAGAATTGTGGCAAATATCTTGTAATCCACATTGAGTAAACTAAATGGTCTCCAATTTTTAACATCCACCCTGTCTCCCTTCTTAAACAATAATATAATAGCGTCTGTAAATTTATTGGGGATAGAGTGAGTATCTATTATGCCGTTAAACACACAAGTTAAAACTGGGCTGAAAATAGAAACAAATGTTTGGTATAATTCAGCAGTCAGACCATCTTCTGCAGGAGATGTGCCTTTTTTTTTGTTTCTGGATTGCCTGGGCTGTTTCTGCAATGGTTATAGGGGCAGTTAAGGCCTGTGATCACTCTGCAGAAACTATGGGAACATCTAATCCTGTTAAATATGATGTGGTATCCAGATTTTTCAGCCATAGAGCTAAACATGCCCTCTAAATATGACTGAAATACATGTTTTATCTGGTCAAGAGAAGAATACATTACATTAGTAACCGGGTCATTCATGTGTTCAATGAAAGTAGCAGAAACTCTATCAAAGCAATTTTTATAAATGTTTAAGGAGGATTTAGTCATTTGGGTTCCATGCTGAGTCTCTAACTTTAAGGAGAAGGCCCTGTTGTATTGAAAGGATGCCATCTAAGATTTTAATTTATCTATTTGTTGACTGTAGTCTATCCTTGTTTCATGCATCAGTGATATTAAGTTTAACAGCTGCTGACGCAAAAGAGTGTATTTAAAATACGCGGATAGTGATCTACGTTTACCCATCCACAAGAAAAACCCTTGGAAGTCACATTTAGTGTCCTCTCACCAAGCTATGGGGAAGTGATACGCATCTATGATAGAGACTCTGGCCTGTAACAGGTGTACACATTTCTTAGAAATTATTAGGTCTGAAAGCAAAGAACTGTTTAACTTCCACCTAGATACTGGGACATAAGTGAAAGGTCCGTCTGCAGGAAAACATTTTTTTTTTTAATGAAATGTCCAGGTGATCGGATGATTCACAATGTATAACAGTGGCCTGGCAAACTTTAATATTTTTTGAAACTAATATGTAATCTATCCGGGTGGCGTATATTCCTCTGTAATACGTCTTACCTCCATTTTCGTGTCAGACACAGCACTGAAACCACACTTGTTCGGGTGCAGAATGACTTACTCAGGGCAAGAGATCAAGGAGACAAGACAATTCTTGTTCTCCTTGATCTCGCATCAGCTTTTGACACTGTGGACCATTGTGTGCTGCTTGCTTGCCTTGGGGATCTATGTGGACTCACCGGCAATGTCATCAAATGGTTTGAGTCCTTTCTAACTAACAGGAGGCAGCGGGTTATGATGGGAAATTTCTCATCTATACCTAGTCTGCTTCTCTGTGGAGTTCCTCAGGGATCAGTATTGGCTCCAATGTTGTTCGCAGTGTATATGCTGCCTCTGGGTGGGATCATTAGGAAGTATGGCTTGAGTTTTCATTGCTATGCCGATGATACTCAGCTATATTTTCCCATTAGGAACATCCAATGCAGTGGGCGTGCTTAATATCTGTCTGGCCGAGATTAACGACTGGATGGCCTCCAGCTGGTTGCGGCTGAACCTCGATAAGACGGAGGTATTAGTAGTGGAGTCTAACAGAGTTCGTGATAGGATGGCCTCTGACACAGAAACTGGGCTTGTCCTAGGGTCTGTGCCATTGAAGCCTCCTCTTGGGCGTAATCGCGTGATTCTGGACAGAGATTTAACCATGGAGGCTCAAATATCCTCTGTGGTTGTACCTGTTTTACCATCTCAGAAACATTGCCAGAATTAAACCCCTTGTTCCGTCTCTGGACCTCCCTACTTTGATACATGCCTTAGTCACATCTAGGCTTGAGTACTGTACGCTCTATCTCGGGTCAATGAGGATCTCTACGAGATTGAAGCTGCAAAATGCAGCGTTCGATTGTTGACCGGCAGCAAAGTTCTGTCACATTACACCAGTTTTGTGTGAACTGCACTGGCTGCCAGTCAGGTGGAGAGTCCTCTTCAAGGTGGGTCTTCTCACCTATAAGGCCCTACACGGACAGGGCCCTGGCTACCTGTTAGACCTTCTGTCACCTGCCCTCTCCTCGCGCCCTCTTCGTTCCTCCAGTGAATGCCTCCTGACCATTCCCAGAACTAGGCTGAAAACAGCCGGCGATAGAGCATTCAGTGCCGCAGCTCCCGTTCTGTGGAATTCCTTACCAACTATGGTCAGAGAGGCTTCATCAGTGGATGTTTTTAAGGCCCAGTTAAAGGCTTTTTTCTTTTCTAAGGCATTTAATGCTTAGATATGGATTTATTGTTAGGCTTAGTTTTTGTAATGATCTGTATTTATATGTAAATTTATATATTTATTATGTTAAATATGTTTGTTTAAATGCTTTGTACGGTGCCCAGAGCCTGCGGGATTGGGCGTCTTTTAAATAAATTTTGCCTTGCCTTGCCATTAGGGTGTAAAGCCCGATACCCGTCTATGAGCTGAGCAGTCTGCATCAATTTCAATAACGTGGCTGTGTCCCCGTAAGTTTTGTGAGCATTGCTGCCCCATCTGCTGGGGTAAGCCCACAATTAAAATCCCCACCAAAATAAATGTAACAAGAGGTAAACAGACAGGGTTTTATCAGAAGAAATAGAGATGACCGTGCAGCTATACTCTGAGCAGCATACACATTAATTAACCATAATATTTAACCTTAATTTGATAGACCCATATGTACCATCAACCAACAATGCTCTCCCTGGGGATATGTCAAGAACTTTAGAGATTTTAAATTTGAACCCCAAAAAAATAATTCCCACCCCCATCACAAGTGTCGACCCCATGAGATCAAAAGGATGGACCAGATACCCATTTGCTCTTAACTTGGGCTAGCTCGAGCCTTGTTTTTATCCTTGTATCTTGCAAAAAATAAAAATCGTGCTTCAAAGACTGCAAGAATCCCAGAGTGATTAGTCGTTTCCTAAACGTTTTGATGCTGCACACATTCAGTGTGCAGCATTGTAGCTGTATGGGGTTAAACATCTTGTGGTGATAAAAGGAATGGAGAAAAAACCGACTATACTAATTCCTAGCAAGGAAATTACCTACCATTGCTAGCCATTAGGATATTGGGGTTCTTGAGGCTGACTCATAACCTGATCTGCTTTGCTGAATTCAGATGAAAGGTCCATTTTTTAAGAAGCCGCCAAAGAGTCTGAATCGGCGTCTTCTCCTTCCGTGTCGCCCTATTGCCTTCTCTTAGCCAAAGCTTGAAATTTATTCCTGGTTAGTATAGTTTTAGTGGGGGTACGGGTACCTGACTTTCTCTTCCCTTTCCCTCATTTGGGTGTTGGAACTGGAATGAAGGGATTCTCGATCCTAGTAGGGGAGGGCATACTGTTCTGCTTCTCAGTCGTTGGAATGCAGGGAGCTAACTCTTGAGCCTGAGGGTTATCAGAGCAGCTTGCCAACTCTGGAGGAGCTTTATCTGCTGAAGAGTGGGACACTGAGGTCTCCAGGGGAACTGTGTTTAGTGCGTCAGGTACAACAATATTAGGACCAGGTGGTGCTGAGCCAAGGGAAGCATCCTCTAATCTTGCAAGGGCCTGAGCCTGTGTTTCAATGATGATCTTAGTATGGTCCTGGGGAACACGATCCACTCTATTGTGTTCTGCCCAGGGACACTGAGGATAAATATGGCCATGTTCATCACACAGGTTACACACATGCAGATTAGGACAGCCCAAACTAACGTGCCCATAATTAAGACAGAGTGTACATCTAGGCTGGTTGCAGGTATAGCTTAGGTGGGTGCGAGAGCCGCACTTATGGCATGTCCGAGGTGAAAACATATGCCCCAGTCCCATCCTATGTAGAAACTACCCAGCAGGTATAAAATACCTTGCTCATTCTGTCACAACTGAATTTTAATTTTCCACCCTCCCGTCCAGACTAGGTCTTCATCCAGTATAGGGCGTGGAGCATCTAGCAACTTGCACCTTTGCTTCAACCAGTACTGGATATCATTAATATTACCTCCCTCACTTCTAAACAGCAAAGTGATAAACTTAACAAAAGGCTTAGTGTGAGGAAACAATAAAAATGAGCTCCACAGTGGAGAAGACTTGACTAGTTCATATTGTACCCAAAACCTTTCCAAAGTGAAAATGTTCTTAAAACTTATGTCAAACACTGATTCACCTTTAACATGTATGAAAGTGAAAAGCTCCATAGGGCTAATCCCCAGGGAGTCTTTCAGCATGCTGTGTAGAACTGTTCTACGAGAAGGGACTGCAGCCAGATCTCCCAAAAATGTAAGTCTAATGGCATTACGCCACAGAGCGGGTTCTGTCCTGAGCATCAATGTTTGATACAGTATTCTCTGCAGAGGTCGACTCGCTGGGGCCCGTAGGTTGATCAGAGGTTCCAAGTAGCCGGCCAGTGTCCAAGTCTATGATTGGTTGTTGAATAGAAACAGACAAGGGTTCTGTAGTTGTAGTAATACCTTGGGGTGGAGTCTGAGAACAAGAAGAAAAAGTACCTTTAGTGGCTGAAATGATGTCCCATTACTAGTTGCAGAATAATCAGCTTCTGGGATTGAGTCCTGAGAGTTTGCATCATCTTGCATAAGTTTTAGCAGAAAATTCTTGTGCAGCTGAAATACCTGTTTAAGCTGAAGTTCTGACAGATTGTTCTGAGCAGCACACACCCAAGGTTCCATGGTAGTTTGGGAGCCAGGTAGCAAACCATTTTCAGCAGGTAACTCCCTTTCAATATTATGTTGTGAAAAGCCTTCTGCAGTCCTTAAAGAGCCATTAGAATGTGTAACAGAGTCCAGCATCAGCCTCAGTAGAAATGCCAGAGCAGGTAGCAGGAGAAGCACCTCCACCTCCCTCTCCACCATCTTGGGAGTCTGCCATCTTGCAAGCAGGATGGCCAAGGGTTCCCCCTACAGACCAGTAGGGGAATTTCCCAGGTGTCCTGGTCAAATTTCCTCCATTCACTAGACACCACCAACAGTTAAATCTGGTTCAGTTTCAAGTTGGCTACCATCTGTATCCCCATCCCCCGGGTTGCCCCTGAAAAAAGGACTTCTAGTCTCAGTGGACTTACCCGGTTAACAAAATTCAATATATAAAATAAACAAAAAATAAATATTTCTGTACTCACTACAGAAACAGGAGACTGCATCTCTCAGTAAAGAAATCTTGGGGCTATCAGTGTATGCACAATGCTTCATTTTGAAAATAAACATCTGAGATCTTATATTGCTGTAACCACTGCAAATGTAGGAGATTGCACCTCCCAGTAAGAAAAAATGGAAGACAGCTTCATATTGTACCCACAAGTCCTCGCCACATACATCTACATGGTACGTGCTATACTGCAGTCACCACTAACAAAATAGGAGTCTGCACTGCTGAGCAAGGGAAATGTAAGTTAACTTTACAATCTACCCCAAATTCCTTGTTGTTGTACAGTGAAGCCCACCAGGATGAAGCACAGTGTCAGTTTCCTGTGTGACAAAAGAGATTAACTCTCATTGAAACTGCATTGTCTGGATGTTTGTAACTGCTTAGCACTGCAAAGGACTTATCCAACTGCTTAGCTAACACTCTGTATAGGTACGCATCAAAGTATTATATTGTTTAATAATGTTTGTACATCTACCGTCCAACCAGTTATGTAACGTTGTCTTTGCTGTGCTACTGTCATGTCTGTATTTGTCCTCCGGCAAGGAGCCTTTGGAAATGAGTCTATGACTCAAAGGATTGTAATTCCGATATTCTAATAAATAAATAAAATAAATAAATTGTCTCCTGAAGTACCTCTGCTGCAGAATTGAGTTTCAACCTGGTGAGCGTCACTATATGTAGATCAGCATACCAACTGTTATACTGCTATATAACCATTACATATTGGGTGCTATTCTGCAATTGCCACTACTAAATTGGAAGACTACATTGCTGAGTAAGGAAAATTTAAGTAAACTTTATAATTTACCCAGAATTCCTTGTTGTTGTATGTAAATCAGCATATTAGCTGTTATACTGCTGTAACCATTACCAAAATAAGAGTTAACTGATTCAGGAAAAAGGGACTACCTCTTGCAACAAAGAAGCCACTGTCTAATAACAATAATACCCTCCATGGTGTGTGTTGTGCTGGGATAACATCACTTCTCGGGTGTTGGATGAACTCAGCCTGCAGAATCATGCCCAACCACCCGAGGTGTGACGTTAGCCCAGCATGACACAGGTGCATTATTGCTTGATTTTAACATTGACTTTTATATTTCACATTGGTATTTCAAACTGTTAACTAGGGTATCTCTGGAGACTGGACTATTCTTTATTTTTTCTCCTTTGAGCATTAGCAGTGTAGTAGCCTGAAGATAGTGCACTGTGGTGTTTTACTGTCTATGTAGTCAACAGTCATCACGACATCCTTCACACACACTGTTACTGCTACTACTGCTTGCAGCAAGGAATCTTTTAATTTAGTCTCCATTATCACTTGTACCACAAAGTCCTCAAGATGGTAACAACAGCTCACAAAAAGTGTTACTTTCATAAACAGATCCCCAAATTTATTTTTGGTTTTAGCTGCTGTCAACAGGCCAAGCTCCGCAGATCTCAAGGGGTAAGAGCTCCTCCTGACAGGTTGAAGAAGTGAAGCAAGGGAAACAGGCATCTGCTTGTGAAGGGTATTATAGTTGACACCCCCTCCTGTAAAACTGCGCAGGGAGGAGGGGGGGGGGGAATCCACTCTAGCTTGGTGTATATGTCTCAATGCTGTGTATAGCAATTAACAACACATTTTATTATATGCTGCATCCCACTTCAGAAGGCTGTCTTTGGTAGAGAAGAAGCACTGGGTAATTACTAACTTTGTAAGAGATCCCTAGCCTGACATACATATATATTTATACCACTGGGGTGACAGCTTTCTCACTGGAATAACCTGTGTTATTTTCTCTGGGAGGGTAAATCCTGATGACATCACCAGAGTGAGGATATTACATTTATCCTCACTCTGCTGATGTCAGCGGAGTGAGAATATCTTACATACATACATACTAAAATGCCAGCAGAATAGGCCTAATGGTCTTTCATGTCTGCTCGTTTGGTCAGCCCCCACCCTGGGTGCTGACCTTGCTATCCCTCGCCTTCTCTGGCTTCTCCTTCCCAGTTCGGATATTCTTGCTGCATTGGATTTTGCCTCCTGAACCCTTCCCTGTACCTGTCCCACCCCTCTTGAACCCCTCCACTGTCTCTGCCTCCACCAGCCCCTTGTAGTGCATTCCATGGCTCACCACCTCTCAGTGAAGTAGCACCTCCTCCTTTCTCCCTGAATCTTCCCCTCCAGCTTCCACCCATGCCCTCTAGTGGCCCCTTCCTCCTTCCTTCGAAGCACCCTCACTGTTCCTCCCCTATTTACCCTCTTCATGTACCTGAAGACCTCTATCATGTCCCCCCGGTCCCTTCTCTCTTCCAAAGTGTACATATTTAGCTCTTCGAGCCTCTCCTCATAGGTCCTGTCCCCCAAGCCCCAAATCATTTTGGTTGCCCTCCTCTGGACCCTCTCCAGGAGGTTAATGTCCCTCTTTAAGTGTGGCCTCCAAAACTGCACGCAGTACTCCAGGTGCGGCCTCACCAAGCAGTTATACAGGGGATATATCTGCACTGCAGATTGCATTCTAAAGGAAACTGCTTCAGAAAACAGTTTCTCTTTCTCACTAAAGCTGCAGCTTACTCGATTAGCTTTACAAAACACTCTCACCCGTGTCCCACTGAGTTTCTAACACTCCTAGCCCATTACTGCACTGATCTCAGCTTAAAACAACCTGAATTCTAAATGAAACTTTTACAAAGCAGTTTCTCTCTCTCTGTGCAACCTGCGGCAGTTTGTCTTTCTCACTGAGCCTCTGACTCACTCAATTACCTTTGTAAAACATGCTCACCTGTGTCACACTGAGTTTCTAACACTCCTAGTTCATTACTATGCTCTCAGCCTCAAAACGACCTGAATTCTAAATGAAACTTTTACAAAGCAGTTTGTCTTTCTCAGAGCTACCTACAGCAGTTTGTCTTTCTCAGTGAGCCTCTGAATCACTCAGCTTTGCAAAACACTCACCTGTGTTTCTCACTCCCAGTCCATTTAGAACACACACCATACACAGAATGAGCAGGAAACACACAGAAACACAAAAAATGTTCCTAAAGCTCTCACTCCAGTGGTATAAACTGCACACATGATGTGCAGATCGTGGGATATGGAAAATGTATCCTAGAGTTAAGCTAGCCCTGGCAAAAAGAAATACAGGTGAGGGGGTACAGGCAAAGTGGACAAGCAATAAGGATGCAATACCTGAAGCAACATCCCATTGTGTTAGAGAGAAAAGGAAGTGCAAAAGAAGAAGGAAACCGCTTTGGTTCTCAAAAACAGTAGCAGAAAAGGTCAGAGCCAAAACGCTGGCCTTCAGGAAATACAGTGGCGTGAAAAAGTATTTGCCCCCTTCCTGATTTTCTCTATTATTGCATATTTGTCACACTGGATATTTTCAGGTCTTTAGAGAAAATGTAATATTAGATAAAGGGAACCTGAGTGAACAAATAATACTTGTTTTTTTTTTTTTTATTTCACCTATTTAATGAAAAAAGTTAACCAACAACTGGCACTGTGTGAAAAAGTAATTGCCCCCTTACACTTAATAACTGGTTATGCCACATTTAGCTGCAATGACTGCAACCAAACACTTCCTATAATTCAATATCAGTCTTTCACATCGCTGTGGAGGAATTTTAACTCACTCTTCCTTGCAGAACTGCTTTAATTCAGTAACATTTGGTAGGTTTTTGAGCATGAACTGCTCGTTTCAGGTTCTGCCACAGCATCTCTATTGGGTTTAAGTCTGGACTTTGACTAGGCCACTCCAAAACTTTAATTTTACTTCTTTTTAGCCATTCTGATGTGGACTTGCTTTTGTGTTTTGGATCATTGTCTTGCTGCATGACCCAACTACGCCTCAGCTTCAGCTGACGAAAGGATGACCAGACATTCTCCTTAAGAATTTTCTGGTACAGAGCAGAATTCATGGTTCCTTTAATTTTGGCAAGTCATCCAGGTCCTTAGGCAGCAAAGCATCCCCACACCATCACACTACCACCACCATGTTTGACTGTTGGTATGGTGTTCTTACTGTGGAATGCTGTGTTTGCTTACTGAGACATTATGGGATCCATGTCGTCAAAAGTTCCACTTTGGACTCATCTGTCCATAGAACATTTTCCCAAAAGGCTTGTGGATCATCCAGGTGCTTTTTGGCAAATGTGAGACAAGCATTTATGTTCTTCTTGGTTAGCAGTGGTTTCCGCCTTGCTACTCTCACATGAAGCCCATTTTTGCCCAGTCTCTTTCTGCTTGTGGAGTCATGAACACTGACCTTAGCTGAGGCAAGAGAAGCCTGCAGTTCTTTGGATGTTGTTTTAGGATCCTTTGAGACTTCCTGGATGATTTTACGCTGCGCCCTTGGAGTAATTTTGGCAGGCCGCCCACTCCTGGGAAGATTCATTACTGTTCCAAGTGTTCTCCATTTGAGATTATGGCTCTCACTGTGGTTCGATGGAGTCCCAGAGCCTTAGAAATAGCTTTGTAACCCTTTCCAGACTGATAGAGGGCAACATTTTTTCTGATCTTTTCAGGAACTTCCTTTGATCATGGCATAATGTGCTGGTTGAATCTTTGTGCTGGCAACGTGACTCTGATGGTAAGGGTCAAAATAAGTGAGGTTTATATTGAGCAGGGCTGGCTGTAATCAAGCCTGGCTGTGTTCAATCAGCTGACTCTAATTATCCTTTTAATTGGGTTGATTTAACTAGGGGGCAATTACTTTTTCACACAGTGCCAGTTGGTGTTGGTTAACTTTTTTCATTAAATAAATGAAATAAGTAAAAAAAAAAGTGTTATTTGTTCACTCAGGTTCCCTTTATCTAATATTATATTTTGTCTAAAGACCTGAAAACATCCAGTGTGACAAATATGCAATAATAGAGAAAATCAGGAAGGGGGCAAATACTTTTTCACGCCACTGTATAAGAGAACGCAGCAGGATGAAGATAGGGAGGCAAACCAAACTTCCCTAAGGGAAGCAGGGAAGGCAGTAAGGCAGGCAAAGGCCCAAACCGAGGAAACACTAGCACAGACAGTAAAAGAAAGTGACAAGACTTTCTATAGATAACATTAGTGAAAGCAGAAAGTCCAGAGGGGGTATGGCTAAGATCAAAGGGGATAAGAGGGCATGTGAGGAGGAGGAGGACCATGTAAAAGCATCTATCCTAAATAGATACTTCTGCTCAGTATTTACTGAGAGAAGGTAGGGCGAGGCCCACAGCTCAGCACCATGGACACAGGGGGAAGGAGGTATGCACTAGTCCTTTCACAAAACAAAGGGTCCTACAAGAGCTCGATAAGCTCAGGGTGGACAAGGCAATGGGACCTGATGGCATACATCCCAGGGTACTAAAGGAGCAAAGGCTGGAACTAGCAGAGCTATTATCAGAACTGTTTAGTGAGTCTCTGAGCACAGGAGAGGTCCCAGAAGACTGGAGAAGGGCTCATGTGATCCCGCTCCACAAGAGTGGTAGCAGGGAGGAGGCAGGAAACTAAAGACTAGTCAGTCTTACCTCAGTAGTGGGCAAGATTATGGAGGGACTCCTTAAGGAAAGGATAACACCTGGAATCCATAGGAGCACAGGATCCAAGACAGCATGGGTTTACAAAAGGAAGGTCCTGTCAAACTAATCTCATAGATTTCTTTGACTGGGTAACCAGAGTGGTGGACCAATGGGGAGCAGTTGATGTCGCCTACCTTGACTTCAGCAAAGCTTTCGAAATTGTTCCACATAGAAGATTGATTAATAAGCTGGGTAGGCTCGGAGTGGGTCAGAAGTTGGTCCACTGGGCGGCAAGCTGGTTGACGGGCAGAAAATAGAGAGTGGTGGTAAATGGTACACAGTCAGAAGAGATGCAAGTCACAAGTGGGGTACCTCAGGGATCAGTCCTGGGGATCGTCCTCTTCAATATCTTCATCAGTGACACTGCAGATGGACTGGAGGGTAAGGTTTGTATGTTTGCAGATGACACCAAGATCTGCAACAGAGTAGATGATCCAGATGGGGTGGGCAGAAAGAAAAGAGGTCTGGATAAACTAGCAAAATGGTTGGAAGAGTGGCAACTGGGGTTTAATGCAAAGAAGTGCAAGATCATGCACATAGGGAAGAGCAACCCTGAAGCCACCTACAGGCTGGAAGGAGAGTTGCTGGAAGTCACAAGGGAAGAAAGAGACTTGGGCATCATCATTACCGATGACCTGAAATCATCCAAGCAGACCACTAAAGCAGTAAGTAAGACTAGTGGGATGTTGGGGTATATTAGTAGGGGTATCACAAGTTGGAAGAGGGAGGTAATAATCCCTCTTTACAAGACACTGGTCAGGCCCCATCTGGAGTACTGTGTGCAGTACTGGTGGCCACACATTTACAAGGACATTAACCAAACTGAAGCAGTCCAGAGAAGGGCAACCAAAATGGTGCAGGGACTGCATCAGAAAACATACGAGGACAGATTAACGGAGCTCAATATGTATACCCTAGAACAAAGGAGGGAGAGAGGTGATATACATACTAACATACATACTAATTGCCAGCAGATTAGGCCTTATGGTCTATCGAGTCTGCTCGAACCTCAAATCACTAGTTGGGTACCGAGGCCCCCCCCTTGTGTTCCAGAAACCCCTATCATCTATCCCCACCCCCCTGGGCCAGGCCATCATCTGATACATCCGCTTTCCTGCATCTGTCCCACCCTCTCTTGAAGCCCTCCACTGTGGATATCTGAACCAGCTTGCCAGGCAGTGCATTTCAAGGATCACCGCCCTCTCAGTGAAAAACCTCCTCCTCTTTCCCCCCTCATCCTTCCACCTTCCAACTTCAAACCATGCCCTCTGGTGATATCTCCCTGCTTTAATCTAAAGATCCCCTCCGTGTTTACCCTATTTATTCCCTTGAGGTATTTGAAGACCTCAGTCATGTCCCCCCATCTCTCCTCTCCTCCAATGAGAACAGGCTGAGCTCCTCAAGTCTGTCCTCATACGTCAAATCCCCTAGTCCTCGTATCATCCTAGTAGCCCTCCTCTGTACCCTCTGCAGGAGCTGTATGTCCCTCTTTAAGTGTGGTCTCCAGTACTGAACACAGTACTCAAGGTGTAGTCAAACTAGTCCATTGTACAGCGGCAGAATCACTTCCCTGGTCCTAGAGGTGATCCCTCTTACGATGCATCCCAACATCCTGTTTGCTATGTTAGCCAGTCTTCTGTGCTGCTCAGAGTTATTCATATATGCATCCACCATGACCCCTAGGTCTTTTTCCCCTATTGAGGCCTCCAGCGCATCCCCTCCCAGGGTGTACCTGCGTTTAGGGTTTCCCCGTCCAAGATATAGCACCTTGCACTTGGTGGTATTGAAATTTAATTTCCAGGTGTAAGCCCACCTTTCCAGGGTGTCCAGATCCCCTTGCAGGGCCAACCTCCCCTCTTCCCCCTCAACTACTGCTCCCATCTTGAAGTCATCAGCGAAGAGACTCATTTCACACTGTATACCTTTCCTGATGTCAGATATGTATGCATTAAACAGGATTGGACCCAGGACCGAGCCCTGCAGTACCCCACTACCGACCTCTCTAGGGTTCAGGAGCTCCCCACTGACCACTACTCTCTGAGTATGTTCAGCTAGCCAGTTTTCTATCCATCTGACCATCAAAGGGCCCACTCCCCTCCCCATCAGTTTCTCCACCAGACCATTGTGGGGGACCAAATCAAATGCCTTACTGAAGTCCAAGAATAGTACATCCACAGAGTTTCCCCTGTCCAGTTCCAATGTTACCCATTTGTAGAACTCCACAAGGATGGTTTGACATGATCTACCTGGAACAAACCCATGTTGCCGATTATCTAGATCTCCCACCTCCTCCAAGTACACCCCCAGTCATTCCTTTAGTATACTCTCCATTATTTTTTTCACCACCGAGGTTAAACTGATGGTCTGTAGTTACCTGGTACTTCCCTCGACCCCCCTTTATGGACTGGCACTACATGTGCCTCTCGCCAATCCCTAGGTACCTTCCCTGTCTCAAGAGACCTGTTGAAGAGCTCCACCAGGGCTGCAGCCAGTACATCTGCCAATTCCCATAGTACTCTCGGATGAATGCCATCTGGTCCAGGAAATGCATCTTTCTTTAGGGCCTTAAGGGCTTGTCCCCCCAACCTTACTGGCCTTTTTATCCTTCTCCTGATGTAACACCCCTAGGGTACCTCTCCCTCATGCTCCATTTCTGTTCCTCCCCCGATCCCACCCACTACCACTTCTATCCCCATCATGCCTTGCTCTGTAAATATCCGCCCCCTTCCCAGTGAACACAGAGGTGAAGTACTCATTTAATACCGCCACCTGGTCCCTTGCCTCTTCCACCCACCCACCTTCTGATCTCAATCTGCCAAGCTGGCCCTTAGTTTTTCTCCGCTCCCCAATGTATCAGAAGAACTCCTTTTCCCTTCCCCATATCCCCTGTGCCAGCTGCTGCTCTTTACTGGACTTTGCCCCCAACCCGCACCATCCGGGTGACTTTTCTAGATGCAAGACGGTTCGTTTCCTTTTCCCTATCCCCTCTCATTGTTTTGTATTTTTTGTAGGCAGCCTTCTTTTCTCTGACTGCTACCTAAACCTCACTGGACCACCAGCATGGTTTATGTGACCTTGCTCCCTTACGCTTCACCTTAGCGCAGGTCCTGACTGCCTCATGAAGTCCCCATTTTATGACCTCTCATCTCTTTTCCACATCTGTCACTGTTGTAATCCCCTTCAAGTGATCCTTGAGAATATTTCCCATGCCCACAAAGTCTGCCCCCCTGAAGTCCACAGCCAGTGTCCCAGATCTCTCCACCCCTTCCCCCATGCTTATTTGAAACCAGACAGTATTGTGGTCACTCCCAGTCAGGGGATCCTCTACAACCAAGTCCCTTACCAGAGCCCCATCCGCCAGAACCACCTCCAGGACATGCCCCTCCCTTGTGGGCTCCATCACGTGCTATGTTAAGAATACATCCTGGAAGCCATCCAGCAGCCTCTGCTCCTTGGCCATCTTAGAGGACATGGTTCCCCAGTTTGTACCTGGCATATTAAGGTCCCCCATCAACACCACTCCCTCCCCTTTTGGTCCACACTGGGCAATGATGGTGTCCAGCAAACCATCCTCCAGAACATCACCCATCCCGGGGGCCTATATGATGATCGAAACATTCAAACACCTTAAGGGGATTAACATGGTGAAAAAGTCTAACATGTTTCAGTATAAGAAAATTAGCAGGACAAGAGGACACAGCATGAGATTAGAGGGAGGCCAATTAAGGGGTAATGTGAGGAAGTTCTTTTTCACAGAAAGGGTGGTGGATGCATGGAACGGCCTACTTCAGGAAGTGGTGGATACGAATACAGTGCAGGGCTTCAAACAGGCATGGGATAGGCATAAGGGAGCAATACAGATGAGTATGACTAGATAGGCCACTGACAGAGCAAGGCGATGGCACATTCATAAGGTAGAAAAAGAATGGGCAGACTGGATAGGCCTTGTGGTTTTATCTGCCATCGACTTCTATGTTTCTATATCCCTATTTATTTGTATATATATATATATATATATATATATATATATATACATATATATATATATATATATATATATATATATATATATATATATACACACACACACACACACACACACACACACACACACACACACACACACACACACATATATACAAATACCAATGCCCAGACGGATCTGTACTCACCAACACAATGACCTTTAAATATTTAGGGGTGACTCTTGACCCTTAACTCCATTTCACTTCACATATCAACGGGATTTGTCAACACATCAACTTGAAGATTGGAGCTGCTTATAGGGTTCATCACTCACTTACTGCTTCTGCCCGTGTCTCTGTAGCCCAGTGGGTCTTGCTTCCGGGGCTGATGTATGCTCTTCCTGTCTTCTCTCAGGCCAAAGTAGCAGACTTACATACTTCCCCGGCTCACCCATCACTGCAGTCTCTACTCTACATTAAACTGGTTGTCTCCTGGTGGCATGCGTTCCTATGCTCTGGGTAACCTTACTGATTGCTTATCACATCCACTGTGTCCTAACGCACTTGCTGCTATGCTTCAACCCATTACCCCAGCTCGTCTCCTTAGGTCTTCGACTGCTCTCCTGCTTGCCGTTCCTCCCTGCTCTACAAAAATGGGTGAGCAAGCTTTCTCGCACTTTGTTCCCAAATACTGGAACTCTCTTCCTTATGACATTAAACATTCCCCATCTCACCACTCTTTCAAAAAAAGAGTTTTTTTCATACTTGAGCTCTCCTGGTATCTGCAGTTGCCCCTAATTTCCATTCGGGTTCCTCTGCTCACCCTAAGTCTAACATTGTTATGTACTCATACTTATCTCTATGTAATCTCCTGGATGTTTTGTTGTTACCCACCCACACATGGGTGTTTTTACTCTGTACCTTTGTTAGTCTGCCCTGCGTGGTGGTCCTGTTTTTCTGTGCTAATGCCTGACTTGTCCTCTGTATTTTGACTATTGTATTGTTGTACACTCCCGGGTCATGCTTGAAAGTAGGTAGGTCTTTTGCCTAATGCACTTACCTGGGAACCAAAAGCTAATAAATATGTGTATATATGTATATATATATGGGATACATGATGGGTGACTGTGGAATATGGCAAATATTAGAATGAGTGCAGCATGCCCTGTGATAATGTCACGAGTGCCGAAGGCACAAGTGGTATTATCTCAGGGCACTCTGCACGAGTGCTAATATTTGCCATATTCCACAAGTTGCACATCATGTGTGTGATTTATACAATAGGGCTCTGACTTATTTTTTTCCATATTTTACAGAGTGTTTTTGGTTACATTTCATGTCTGAAAGATTTATTTTATATACATGTGTGCAGCCGTGGGTTATTTGGGCTTAGTAAGTTTGTCTGAATGGGTTTTGTATGGGTAGGTTGTGAATGGGAAATATGTATCTAACGACTGGTTGTTCTGGATTGAATGTACTGTGATAGGTTCTGTGTGTTTGCTTGCCGAGATGTGTGTCTTCTGATTGGTGATAATGTTTTGTGGGCACAGTTTCAGACAGAATGCGGATGTGTGGAGATGTTTAATGTTTTACTTTGTAGGAACATTAGTTTGTTAATTATCTGGCAGTATTTCACGGACTTTATGGGATGTTGTGAAGGTAATGGAAGTTTTAGCTGTTTAATTTCTTTTCAGGAATATTTACTGCCCCCGTTTGTAATATGTTCACTTTGTAACATTGTTTGAAATACTGTTTGCTTTTCTTTTCTGTGGTGTTGCGAAGCATTGTTAACTTCAGCCAGTTCAATTTTCTTTTCTACGGGATAACAGTACAATGACTTTCTTTTATTGTTAGTAAATGGTGCAGCAATGTTTATTGGATAAAAAGGATTCAAGGCTTTGTTGGTAGTCATTCTGAGTGGATCTTGGGTTCCAAAACAGCAACTCGTTTTTGTGGTTGCTTCCTGTACTGGTTGCCTAGACCAAAAAAAAAAAACAGATATTGTGAGAACGCATGTTTAGAAAAGGACTTACATAAGGGCTGTTTTTTAATTTGTGCATTTGTGAGTGTTTAGGAAACTAGTGCCGGTATAGCGTAGGTTAGATTTGTGGAGTGTAACATCACCACTGTTGGTAAGCCGCTTCAAGATATCACTGTCTTTCCAGTGCGATCCCGGAGGTGAGGAGTGTTCTATTCTCGACTTTACCATACAGTGTATACCAATTGAATAAACACAAGGACACCAAGTTGGAGTTTCTGACTGCTTTACTCCATTGCTTCTCGTGCACTGTTACACCCACGTCCTCAGAGCGTGGTGACGTCATCCGCATACACGACATCCCTCTTTACTTAGATTTAAACTTGTTATACATCATTTATTCCCTTAATCTTACGTATATTTATTTACTATTTTTTTTCTTTTATATATATCTATAGGCTGTTACTCTATGGTATAACTACTTAATAATAAAGGCCTTAAGTCTCTGAGGTAATTTAATTTGTCTATGCGGCCTGTCTGTTCTTGGTGTTATAGGCCTTTGTGGTGACCCCTGGGTGGACTCACCCGATCTCTGTACCATAGGATCCTGACCTCCAGTTTCCTCGGGTTGGTTATTCTCATTCATTTGTAGAGTAGTCTCTTCAGGCATAAATCTTTTCACGAATGTTGTGTTCCTGCAATATCTTGCTCCCGTTGGTGACTGAACAACCACTTGATTTCCCTCTTTTCTGATCACCGTATGTGGTATCTTATTAAAAGGTGTTACAAATTTATCTACTTGGTCTTGTTTCACAAGGACTTGATCCCCAACGTCCACCTCCGAGTACTTGGCTTTGCGTTGGTTGTCAGCATAGGCTTTGTACTTCCCCTTTTTCTCGGCATCTCTGTCTCGTACCTCTAGGTCACTCTCCAGTGTGGTTATATCTGGAAGTTTCCCCCTTAGTTTTCTCTTGAAAAGAGGCTCAGCCGGGCTCCGGCCCATAGTAGAGTGATCAATGGATCTGTATACAGTAACATATTTGAGTAGCTCTCTTTTCCAGTCCAGCCCTTCAGCTTGTGCAATCCGAATCCTCTTCATGAGGGAGGCATTCTTTCTCTCTACCTCACCATTCGCCTGTGCCCATTTTGGTGTCGTCCTCACGTGCTGTATTCCGTTCTCCCGACAGAATTTCTGGAATTGAATCGACATAAACTGCGGACCACAGTCCGACCTGATTGTTATGGGAAGGCCATGGCGACTGAAAATGGTCTCCAAACTAGCAATCACCTTTTCAGTCGTGGTGGATTGCATCACGTCATATTCATAATACCTGCTGTAATAATCAACAACTACCAATATTGACTGTCCTGTAGGTAGTGGACCTAGTAAATCAGTGGCAAGATCCTGCCACGGTCCTTCAGGTAACATCGTTGGTCTCAACGGTTCTGGTACGTCTGGTCGCGCTACAATCTGGCAACCATGGCATGACCTGACATATTTCTCTGCGGCCTTGTCCATTCCTGGCCACCATACTTTGCTCCTGAGGTGCTGTTTGGTGCCCACAATACCCAAGTGTCCCTCATGGGCTAAAGTTATAGCTCTCTGGTGAAGTCCATGGGGTAACACAATGCGCGTTCCCCTAAGAACTAACTGTCCAATTGTGCTCAGCTCACTTGCTATGGGTGCATATGCCCTGCACTTCTTGTAGCACCCCGTCTCAATGGCACTTCTCACCTCTCTCTCAGCTCCTCATCAATAGCCGATGCTTCCTCGACTTCTCTTGTGGTCAGCGCACCCGGAGTTGCATGTGACTCTGAACCGTATGTACTCTTCTGCTCCATGTATGTGTGATTCCTTCATTGCCGTCTCTCCCAATAGACGAGACAAAGGGTCTGCTATATTATATCTCCCTGGTATATGCACAACTCGGAAGTCATAAGGTTGTAGTCTCAGTACCCAGCGTTCAATTCTGACACGGTTTGTTGGCGGACTGTAGATAACCTCTAAGCGCCTTATGGTCAGTCATTAAATCAAATCTCTTGCCGTACACATATGGGTGAAGCTTCTCACAGGCCCAAACCAATGCAAGGGCCTCACGCTCCGTTTGTGAGTACCTGCGTTTGCACTCCGATAGACTCCTGCTCACATAACAGACTGGAACCATCTCTCTGTGTTGTTCCTGCACCAGTACAGCTCCTATGCCTACCGGTCCTGCGTCTGCTATCACTTTAGTGGGCGCATCCTTGTCGAAGTAAGCTAACGTTGCCGCTTCGGCTAACTTGCTCTTCAGTGTTTGGAATGCTATCTTTTGTTCCGGTCTGAAATTGAATATTGTGTCCTTCTTTGTCAACTTCCGCAGAGGCTCTGTAAGCGTAGAGAACTGAGGGATAAACCTACTACTGTATCCCACTAATCCCAAGAAGCTGCGAACCTCTGATGCTGTCTCAGGCTCCCTGGCCTCGACCACTGCTCTTACTCTTTCAGTCGTGGGGCCTATGCCCTTTTCGTAGAGTAACATACCCATGAAGACCAGTTTGTCCATATTGAACTGGCATTTGTCTGGATTAAGTGTCAGGCCAGAATTCGCCAATCTGTTTAGAACCTTGTGCAGCCGCCGGTCATGGCTCTCCTTGTCTGGGCCATGGACAATGATATCATCTGAAATGTTCTCCACTCCCTCAATGCCTGCCAGTGCTGTTGCAATTTCATGCTGATACTGCTGCTGCAGATGAAACTCAAAAATGAGTTTTTGTATCTGTCGTCCCATTATGCACTGCAAATGTGGTTATACCTCTTGATTCTGGTGTCAGTTCCAGTTGATGGTAGCCCCATTTAAGATCCAACTTACTGAATATGGTAGACCCATTCATGCCTTGCAACAGTTCATCCACCGTGGGATTGGGTACCTGCACGTATGATCGCCATGTTCGCTTTGTCTCATGTCCAGGCACATCCTGATTTCTGGTTTCGCACGATCACCACCGGATTCACCCATGGTGTGGCCTCAACCACCTCTCTATTATGTCCATGTCCAGTAGTTCCTTAATTTTGGCTTCCACTGCTCCTCTCAGGTGAAAGGTATTCACTAATGGCTGTGCCACTGGTACTACCTTCTCATCTATGTGCAGACTTATTTGTTTTGTGTTGAGCTTTCCCACACCTTTGAAACAATCCAGGGTATTGCTGCCTTATCTGCACTCCCACATCAGTCACTGCTGCTACATTGACACCAGCTTGAGTACCCCCAGTTTGGCCAGCGTCTCTCTTCCCAGCAGCGGTTCGCCATGTCCACATATCACTGTGAATTCGGCCTGTGTACTGTGATTGCCTATAGCTACTGTGCATGTGAAGATCCCCTTTACTGCCAGTGGTTCAGTTGCTGAATATGTGTACAGTTTCTTGTTGGTCTTTGACGATCGACACTTGATTCTTTTACTCTTCAGCATTTCCCAGGTCTCCTGGTCCACAATATTGCTGGAAGCCCCCGAGTCTATTAGCATCGACAGGTTGACTCCCCCCACTAAGAACATCGTTCTGTCCGTGCTGCCTTTTTCCTTTATCACAAACGCAGAATCTCTGTCTGGCTTCTCTGAATCGACACATTTAACTGTATGCTTCACATTCCCTTTTGTTTTACACATTCTAGCGAAATGATTTCTACCTTTACATTTCTTGCACACCTGTCCTCGCGCTGGGCAAGTAGGGTCTTTTGCCAAATGATCTGCGTGGCCACATCGGTAACACACTTTCTCCGTTTTGTCTTTTCCCTCTTCTCCTTTTGGCTTTCTTCTGCGATGTTTTTTCTCATTTTTGAATACGCGATTAACTGTTTCAGGTTTTGGGGCCTGTGAGCTCACGTGCATCGCGGCCATTTGCACCTCTATTCTCTCACACTGTGTGGACAGCTCAAGTAATCTCGCTAATGTCAGCCCAGACCCCTCCTCTAACAATTTGCCGCGTACATATTCAGAGTTACATTTACTTAGTATTGCATCCCTTATCTGATTGTCCTTATCGCCTGCAAAGTCACAGTCTTTGGCTGATTGTCTCAGATGGGTAACAAATTGCTGTACGGTCTCCCCTGTCTTCTGTCTTAGCTGGTAGAAAGCCTGCCGCGCAAACGCAGTGTTCACTTGTGGCACAAAGTAGGCATTTAGTGCTGTTACCGCCAAATCATAGTCCGTTTGCCTGCTGGTGTCCCCAAGCGTCGAGAAAATATCCTGTACATCTGTTCCTGCATGATGTAGTAATAAAGCTCTCCTCCGTTGCTTTGTAGCCACACTCACATCGTCAGCTAATATCAATCCTTTCCCATCAGCAAACAGTTCAAAAGATGTAAGCCATCGTGTCCATCTCGGCCCAAGCATGGCTGGTTCACTGTAACAATCAAACTTTGGAATAGCACTTTCCATTTCTCTTTTTTTTTTTTTTTTCTGTTTGGGTTTTTTTTTCTCAGCTCCAGATTTAACCAGCATTTCACTGATCCCACCTCGTCGCCATTGTTCTATTCTCGACTTTACCATGCACTGTATACCAATTGAATAAACACAAGGACACCAAGTTGGAGTTTCTGACTGCTTTACTCCATTGCTTCTCGTGTACTGTTACACCCAGGTCCTCAGAGCGTGGTGATGTCATCACATACACGACAAGGAGTGCCATATTTCAACATGCTGGCTGCACCGGAGGATCGTGGGGAGGGGGTATTTATTTTTATTTATTTATTTCACTTTTGTTTTCCAGGTAAGCACACTAGACATAAAATGTCTATTTTAAAGTGCGACCTGGGAGGTTACAAAGGTAAAAATACAGAACAACGTGAAGGTACACCAAATAAAAAGGATACGTTACGACTGACCAGGTAATAAAATATTTGTTTAATAAGGTGCATACAGGGGTGTCTTAAGTGAAGCCCCGATCTGTGCAGCGACTGGGGCTTCACCTCTACCAGCAGCACTCCTTCAATGCGTTTTTTTATTTTTTTATTTGTTGTTTCTCCATGACCATGCTCCACCACATACATATCCTGGTCTCAGGGATGTGACCCCGATCAGATGCTGTTAATCGCCAGCTGCCCCATCCCTGGGAACCCACACCAGCCGATATCCTCCACGACCCCCCCATCCACCCTCCCCAAGGCAGCTAACTTTTTTTTGTGTGTGTGTGTGTGTGTGTGGACGATCCAGTATCAGCAGGTACATGGACCCAGGGGGAACCAGGAATCTAGGCTGTCGTATAGGCGGAGTCTGTGTTTTCCCCCATGCTTCTTCCTGCCTACTCACCTCCCCTTGGCATGCATTCAGTCACTAGTGCCTTGGCTGCACACAGGGATGTCCTGCAGACAGAGCAAGCTCCCATGGCCCACCACATGACTTACTGTGGCACCAATGGCGCAGCACCATCTCTCCCCAGTTGCAATTCAGTGCCGAGCTGGCAGCTGTTGAGATCTGGTCTGGCCCCCTGACACAGTGTCCCAAGTTCATTCCCAAACTCAGGTCACCTTCAAGGCAATGCAAAGCGCTGCTGCGAGGCCACCAGGATGGGTTCACATTTAATATGTTTAAATAGCAGCTACATGAGCTGATAACTTTTCTAACAGTTAATGTTTTGGCAAGCAAATGGAAAGTATTGATTATGGGGGACTTTAATCTGCCAGATGTAGTCTGGAGCATTTTGGCCGTAGCTACAACTAGAAGCAAGGCTATCCTCAACTCCCTACAGGGGGCGTTTCTCAGACAGCTGGTTACAGAACCCACTAGAGATGGGGCAGTGTTGTACCTGGTATTTATGAACAGGGACAGAACTGCACACATCACAGTGGGCAGTCCCCTGGGTGCAAGCAATCACCATACTGTGTGGTTTGGTACACAGATTGGGCAAGAGAAAAAACACACTAAGACAAGGGTCCTGGACTTCAGAAGGGCAAACTGTAAAGAAATGGATGACTGCCTCAGTAAATACCTCGATGGGGGGGTGGTGGTCAGGAGAGGAATGGGGACCCAATGAAAAAAAATCAAGGAGGGACTGGCTAAGGCAATGGCATACTATTTCAAGGAAGTAAGTAAGGGAAGAGGGAGCCAGAGTGCTATGGTTCTCAGAGAAAGGAGCTATGGTAGTGAAGGAGAAAAATAAACAAAAAACAGCATTCATGAAGTACAAGGTGACCCAGAGGCGGACAGGGAGGTATATCTGGAAAAGCAGACAGAGGTGAGAAGGAGGGTGAGGGCAGCTTCAGGCACAAACAGAGGAGAAGCTCGCCAAGGAGGCCAAAAAATGGGTTAAGTCTTTCTTCAAGTACATGAGTGAAAAGAGGAAAGCAAGAAGTAGGACAGTGAGAATTTGGAGGCAGGTGGGAGGGAACTGTGCAGAAGAAGATCAGGAAAAAGATAAAAGTTTAAATGAGTACTTCTGCACAGTCTTCACAGGGTAGGGGAGAGGGACCAGCAGTATCACCAGGCATGGGGGGGTGGGAGTAGAAAAAGTCCACTTTCAGAGGAAAGAGTCTGGAAGGTACTGGGAGTAGATATATGTCCATTTTCGGAGGAGAGAGTCTGGAAGGGATTGGAAGCCTTAACGGAGAACAAGGCGATGGGACAGGATAGGATTCAGCAAAGGATTCTAACGAAACTGAGCACAGTGCTAGCCGTGCCTCTGGCAACACTGTTCAGCACCTCACTGGAGATGGGGGTAGTTCCAGAGGACTGGAGGAGGGCAGATTTAATCCCTCTGCATAACAGCGGCAGCAGGAAGGAGACCAGCAGCCATATGCCAGACAGTCTCACATCAGTGGTGGAGAAAATAATGAAGACCCTGCTGAAGGAGAGGCTGATGGAGTACCTGGAGACATATGGGCTGCAGGACCACTGGCAGCATGTGGTTTCACAATAGGAAGGTCATGCCAAACAAGTCTCATAGAATTCGGGTGACTAGGGAGGTGGACCAGGGGAGGGCAGTGGACACAGCCTATATGGACTTAAAGGCCTTTGACATTGTGCCACAAAGGAGACTAATAAAGAAACTAAGCAGCCTGGGGCTGGGGAGAACGTGGTAGATGGGTATTAATTAGGTTGAAGGATAGGAGGTAGAGGGTGGTGGTAAACAGCTGGCACTCAGGGGATGGGAGAGTGACTAGGGGGGTGCCACAGATGTAAGTAATTGGACCAGTCCTCTTCAGTATCTTCATAAGTGACACTGCTGAGAAAATGGAGGCGAAGGTGTGTCTTTGTAGAGAACACAAAAATGTGCAACAAGGTGGACACCCAGGAAGGGTGGAGAGAATGCAAAGGGATCTGGAGAAAGTAGAGGAGTGGTCTAGGGCATGGCAGCTGGGTTTCAATGCCAAAAAGTATAAAGTCATGCACCTGGGGCAAGGAAACCCAGCAGCTGTCTGTATGATGGAGGGAGGCACCAACAGTCACAGGGCAAGAAATGGACCTCAGGGTAATCATATCTAATGATCTTGAGGTGGCAGGGCAGTGTGACAGGGCAATAGGGATGCTAGGGTGCATAGGGAGGGAGACATCTTGCAGGAGGAGGGAGGTGGTGTTGCCCCGTACCACTCACGAGGGAGAACCCACTTAGAGTACTGTGTCCAATTCTGGAGGCTGCACCTCCACAAGGACATTTACAGGATGGATGCGGTCCAAAAGAGGGCTACCAGAATGGTGCGGGGGTTGCACGAGAAACCATATATGGAGAACCTGTGGAATCTCAACATGCATTCCCTGAAGGAGATGACAGGAAAGGGGACATGATTCAAATCTGCAAGTACCTCACAGAGGTGAGCACGGTGCAGTTGGGGAGTCTCTTTCAGAGCAGGATAAGCACCAGAACACGGGGGCATGAAATGAAGTTGGGGGGGTGGCAGTTTAAGATGAATGTCAGGACATACTTGTTGACAGAAAGGGTGGTGGAAACCTAGAACAGCCTGCCAGAAGAAGTGGTGGGAACAAAAATAGCGGGGAGCTCAAGCATATGTGGGATAGGCACACAGGTATAATAAGTAAAGGAAATGGAGGTGGGACAACAGTGACCAGATAAGGGTTTGAGGGGTTGGAATAGGCAGGGAAAAACAGGGCAGACTGAATAGGCCTACTGGTCGTTTTCTGTTAACAAATTCTGTATTTCGTTTAACAAACAGTTCAGCTGGGTTTATTTCAGTCTTGCTAATATCTTCATTATGAGGACTCTGCAGCATACTGTAGGTAAAGCATGACAGATCTCAAGGGCATCGATGACATACCAAGTAGTGCAGAACAAGAAGAATTATGCACCCACGAAAAAAGAACACCTGGTGATGCGTTCAAGGGAGAAAAATACAGGGTTAGAATCTATTGGAGTCTAACCTGTTCTTTCACGTTCTATATATTATTATACAGCAATTGTGAGGTCAGTTTTAACAGTGAGATGTTTTGAAACCAGACACGAGAATAGGTACTTGTCAATGAGAAATATTTAGAAAACAGATAATGGTATGAAGCCCAAACCCTAGAAAATGCTTCAAAGAAAAAAATGAAAACAAAAATGGAATGAAAACAATGAACAGGATTATGCAAAACCATAAAATGCATACAGTATTTAATGCACTGATGTTTTATGCTATACATACAATATTAGCTACATGGTAATTTCAAAATTAAAGGATCTGGACTTCTGGTTGGGACATGGCTGTGTGAAGACACGGGGGAATCGTGCTCTCGCCCCACCACAGCCATCTCAGACCTCTCCTTCCCAAAACCACTTCTATTTAATATAGAAACCTTCGGTATCTATCGCTGACATAATCGGGAGGAGAACTAAAACTAAAACCAAAGTAAAAGTTTTATTTAAAACATACCTTCGCGGTATGGCACGCCAGGACTGCAACCGCTTTCAGCCATTGAGGGATTTGCCAGAGGAGGAGGAGAGCGGCCTGCAGAGTTCTGAAGCCGCCTTGCCTGTTCCCCCACTATCTGATACTAAATGGGGAAATGAGATAAAAAGAAACAAATGCCAGAAATATCTAACTCGGAGGCAATCCTGTCGGCGATTTCGGAGTTTCGCACTGAAATGAGGGATTCCTTAAAAGAAATTAGTTCGGACCTCACTGAGTTGCAGTCAAGGGCCGCAGAGGCAGATGTACAAATAACAGAAAATACAAGCACAATTTTGGTCCTACAAAGAGCAGTACATGAATTAACCGAGGAACAACTCTACACATCGTTGAGGTTGGAGGATATGGAGAATCGAGGACGTTGAAAGAACATAAGGGTGTACAGTATCCTTGAGGTGGAGGAGGGGAACGATCCAGTAGCATTCATAGATTACCTGTTGTGCCAGGCCCTGGACTTGGGCCCAGACTTCCAAACTGATACTGAAAGGGCACATAGGGCACTGGGTCCCTGCACTTCTAAGCCTGATGCACGACCAAGATCATTTGTTATGCGCTTTGTTAGCTTCTACCAGAAAGATCAGCTGCTGCTAAAAGCCTGGCGCAAACAGAAGGTGATGTGGGGAGAACAGCATATCATATTTGATAGTGATTATGCACTGGCTACTCAGCGCATGAGACGAGAATATTCTCCCTTGTTCCTCTCCCTCAGAGCTAAAAACTTGAGATTTCGCACCCCCTATCCAGCAAAACTGGTTGTCCAATTCCCCAATGGATCTACAACATACTCTACGGCAGCAGAGGCTAGATTGAACTTGCTCCAACGAGGTATTTTATCTAAAAATAACCCAAAACAAGCAATAAAGGAATCGGCTGTACCCTCCATAAATAACTCTCAAGATAAACCTCAAGCAGCTATTGGAAACCAGCACTTGCAGAAGATCCTGGATAATGTGCGATCACTACGGAATCCAACCCTACAAACCGAGTAGGAACTGAGCTCCATATCAGGTACTGTCTAGCTTGTGTGTGTGGGTGGGGGGGGTTGGATGGGGGGAGTACAGAAGAGGTCGGTCGCCATGATGTGATTGGGGTCAAGGGAGGGCTATTGCTCCGGTGCAGGCTCCTTCACGAATAATATTAATAACTGACTAGCCTCTAATATATATCTGGCTGTTGGTTGGGGCCCCCAAAGTGCCTTTCTCTCCCCCTTCCTCAGGGTGGCCTGACTTGCTGCCCCACCTATCTTTTCAGCGAGAAAGAAACAGTTTCTACACCTTGCAGCCCTTATTCTGTGGATGCCCCTTTGACGAATATTGTGGACTACAGCTTCAGTCTATGTCAGGGTACCAATGAGGACAGCTATCAGAAATAGTCTATGTAGGCCTCTCCCTCTTGCTGTGAGGCTTTGAGAGAGTGCAGTGCTTGCAAAATGGATCATGGATTTTGGACTCGTGGCCCACATGGGGCCCAGGTGGACAAAGTTGTAGCCATTTCTTTGTGCTCCCTAGGAGAGGGGTCACTTAGGGAGCCGGAATGGGTAGTGGGCAGTCCCGGCTCCCCCCCCCCGCCAGACCCCAAATCCATGCCATCAAGGGGTTTTAAAGGGCGGATTGATTATGCAGCAGTGATTGGGGGATCCTGGACCGGATCTCAAGGCCATAATAAAGGCCTTTTCCCACAGAGGGAGCCTCTGGTAAAATATGCTGCCTCCTCTCAGGAGAGAGCTGATATCCTGTCCCCAGGTCCTGTTCCTATTTGCTGGGGCTCCCACAAAGGGAGGATGCCCAAGACGTTTCCAGCTTCCCTGTTTTACCCTCTATGGTAACACACAACATTTCTCCCTGATTTGGCCACAGTTCTCATGTATTATAGGGGGAAATATGCAGTAAAAGATCTTAAGACCACAAAAGTTTTGATCAAGAGGGGGGTGCTGGATGGTTCTTAGAGGGGTTTAGGGGCTTATCTCCCTTCCCCTTATACTAGGCCTCTTTCTTCCAGTCAGGTGCTCGACCCTAGTTCCCCTTGGATATATTAGTACTCTCTCAGGGGTCATTACCAAACCCGCCATTGGGATATATTGTTGGGTGAGGTGGGGGCTCTTTCCCCATAGTAATATATTTGGAACTAGACACCATTTCATCTATTCATTAGAGTTTATGTTCCAACCAATACAGGAGCAGTTTCTGCTGTCCTTTTGAGACTGCTTCTAGAGGGGGTGTTCCCTCTCAGGTGGTGCCCCACTTTCCTAGGGCTAAGGGATCCTAGACCCTGGGACGATGGTGGGAGATGGTTTTCTCTCCCCCACAAATGGAAGAACATATGTATAAAGTTTTCTCCATTAGAGGACAGGTTATTGTTCCAAAGGTTTTGGAGTTTATTTAGATAGTTAGATTTATGGTTTTGACAACTTTTAAAAAGGATGGTGACAGAATTCTAATTTGGACACCCTATACTCCTGTAATGGTTGGATGGGTCATAGACCGAAGAGCTGCTCAGACGGATGTTTCCCCTCACTCTTGGAGTGCTGTGTTTGGTCCTATAAGACCACCAGAGACGGGGAGAGATACCAGCATAGGCACAATGCCTAAGTTCTTAAGCCCTCCGTGGACCAGACAATGTGCCAGCCTCATTAAGATAATATTCTCTCCTTGTGCCAATGGTCAATGTTCTGGTAAAAAATTTTCTCAAAATGTGAATGGTTTGCACTCCCCTGTTAAATGATACAAGATAATGCAACAGAAAACAAAAAGCGGATTTATATTTTTTACAGGAGTCCCATCTTTCTTCCCTGGAACATTCAAAATTACACTGGGGGGGAGTAGATATAAAGTATTGGCCTCCTCTCACCCGAGAGGACATAAGAGGGGTGCAGTAATTTTAATACCCTCCACAACCCCATTGGAAGTGCAGAACACCTATCTGGACCCACAGGGCAGATACGTGATTTTAACAGGCAAACTATATTCCTAGACAATAACTCTGGTAAACACACATCTCCCTCCACAAACATTTCCACCGGTGGTACAAACCTTTTTACACCGGGTAATGGAAAGGCTTAAAGGGATCCTGATTATGGGGGAGATTTCAACTTTGCCTTTAATCCACACTTTGCCTCGTCTAACCCTAAACCGAACAGGCTACCTAAAGCAGGTAAATATCTGAAAGGAAACCTGGCTTTTATGAGTATAGAGGATGTCTGGCATAGATTATTTCCCTCTGTCCCGGGATATACTTTTTTCTCTGGATGCCATAGAACGTATTCTAGGCTAGATTATTTCTTTATTACTGGGGAACATCTTACATTAGTTCAAGATATTTTAATTGAACCCAAGATATTATCAGATCATAACCCGTTAATTCTGAAAATGTACTTGGGTAAACAAAAGAAATTCAGGTTCTGAAGATTTAATGTGTCCCCTTCTCAAAGATCCAGAATTCCGGCATTCCATGAGGGAACGTATTCCACAAGTAATTCAGGATAATTTAACTCCAGAAGTATCGCAATCAATTCAATGGGATACTATGAAAGCCGTTTTGAGAGAAGAGATACTGGAATATGCCTCCCGGAAACAAAAAAAGCAAAATGCTAGACTTAATTTTCTAATGGACCATTTGTCTTCATACCAGCTGTTATCTAGAGAAGGTGACACTGCCCTTCAGAGGCGGATCAGAGGCTTAAAACAAGAAATATAAACCATATTGGATCATAAGACCCTCCAGAACCTGGACTACTTACGTCAATATAATTATGAAGGGGGAGCAAGGGGGCTCGATTACTGGCTCGGAAGCTGAGGGTAAATAAAAGGGCATCGAAAATTCTAAAAATAAAATCTACCATATCAGGCAACACTACTTATAATGAGGAACAAATTAAACAGGTTTTTACTCAAGTTTATGAGACCCTGTATGCAGCCCCCCCACTCATCCTAAGAACAAAAAACCCAGATATCAGAATTTTTAAACAGGCTCCCCTTTACCTAAATTGTCTGATCTCCAAATTAACCAGTTGGAATGATCCATCAGACCTGAAGAGATCCTTCAACAGGTAAAACATATCAAACCCCGGAAATGCCCCGGCCCAGATGGCTTTGGCCCCAAATGGTATAAAATTTGTATTCCCCAGTTGCTCCCCAGCTTTCTACCAGCATGTAGCGCAGTGATAGAGGGGGAAGCCCCCCTCCCTCCTGGAGCTATGCTGTCCTCACTCCCCTACTTAAGCCTGACAAAAATTCCACTCTCCCATCATCATATCACTCAATTTCAATTCTAAATGTGGACTACAAAATATTTATGGCCATATGGGCCGAAAGATTAGAGCCAATACTTCTTCAGTTAATATATTATGACCAATCCGGCTTTATAAAACAGAAAAATACTTCTGATAACCTACGTTGAATTTTATTACTTATAGAATATATTCATGCCAGAAAGATCCCCTCCATAATCATAAGTCTAGATGCAGATAAAGCATTTGATAAGGTGGGGTGGGAGATCCTATGGGCTACCCTTTCTAAATGTTCTTTTCCAGACTCTTTTCTTACTTGCCTGAGAAACATTTTTTACATCTCCTAAAGCATATATTTGAGTTAATGGATCCTTGTCTCAACCAATAGCTATACAAAGGGGCACGAGACAGGGACACCCCTTATCCCCACTACTATTCGCCCTCTATATTGAGCCCCTGGCAGAGGCTATCCAGAGAAACACCCAGTTAGAGGGAGTCCCCATAGGGCAGAGCGAACATAAGGTGACCCTCTTCACGGATGATATTCGGGTGACGTCCCTCTCCCTGGAGACATCCCTTCTGGCCCTATGGGAAACTTTGGAACACTTTACTGAAGTTTTGGATTTTCAACTAAATGTAGCCAAAACAGACCTTCTCCTGCTATATTCTACCCCATTCCAATCTCTTAAAAATAAATATCCTATAAAATGGTATCAAACAAAGTTTAAATACTTAGGCATTACTATCCTCAGGAACTTATACAATTTGGAGCTACTGAATCATGAACCCCTATCTGTACAAATTCAGTCAGACTTATCTACCTGATCTAAGTTACCTTTAAATTTCTTCCAAAGAATAAAGTCCATCCATATGATCATTTTGACAAAACTATTGTACTTATTTCTGAATATACCTACTTTTCCTTCCTCCTTTTACTTTAAATCATGGGATAAAATCATTTCAAACTGTATTTGGCATGACCAGAGGCCTCGGATCAGGATGTCATTGTTGCAACTCCCTCTCTCCCAGGGTGGCGCCAACCTACCAAACCTGAAATTTTACGCTCTTGCTTCTTTCTTTAAAATATTATCCCTATGGTTGGCTCCAACTTTTGAAGCGCCCTGGAATGATCTGGAATTTGTTTTAAATGACCTGTACGATATAACAAGGATAACCTTAGCCTCGGTAACTAAGATTCCTTGTCTGCGGGATTTTACACCCTTTACTGCCCAACTCTTAGAGCAATGGTATTGGCTGAAAAGACATCGGGGCTCTAGGGAATTTTTTTTCTTCCATACACTAGTTTCAGAGAATGACAAGTGTTTTCCCAATACCACAGACCATACTTTTGCAAAATGGAGGACTGTGGGACTCCAATATTTTAGACAGTTCCTTTCCCGGGAGGGTACTGTTTCATTTGACATCCTTCAATCAACTTATGGCTTATTAGATAGTGACCTGTACAGATATACTCAGGTCAAAACTACCTTTTGAGACAGAGAGATGTAGTGCCCAAATTGCCAGATCCTATCCCAATGTTTTGGAAATACCTTGAGGATACCATGTCCAGTCATACATGGGGACACCAGGTGGGACATTTATACCGTATCCTCAGGGAAGGGATGGGCGATTCATCACTCTCAATTTTAAAGAGCTGGTGCAGGGATCTTGAAATAGAAATTTCGGAACAGGATTGGATGCGAGCTTCCCCACTGGCCTACAGGATAACTCATTCTACTATATGGCGTGAATTCGCCTGGAAATGCCGAGTCAGGTTTTTTCATTCCCGGCCATTCTTACCAAGTATCTCCCCTCCTCATAGGGTAGGTGTTGGAGGAAATGTGCGTGTTCACATGCCAACCTTGGGCATATCTTTTGAAAGTGTCCACGGTTGACATCTTATTGGTGTATACTACAACCAGAGATATCGAACTGCCTGGGTGAGAGGATAGAGTTAACTGCTGAGGTGGTCTTATTAGCTTTATTTCCCCATCGCCCATCTTGGCACCAAACCTTGTTACCTATTTATATTTTGGCAGCCAAAAAGGCTATAATGAGAAGATGGATGTCACCAGATGTTCCTACTGTAAAGGATTGGGGGGGTTCTAACATTTACTATATGGAATCCCTTACGGCTAAATTGCATAACAAAATCTCAGCGAATGGGGTGTTCTGGAGGCCATGGGTGATATATATATCAAGACATGATCCTGATTTTATTCCATGAGGTATCATCATACATTAATTTTCAGATGCCTGAAGAAACTTAGGCTAGAGCAAAATATATAGGGGCAACCTTCACTTATGTAATAATACCTGTTGTGACAGGAAAGACCACTTAAGACATAGCACAGAAAGGGGTGAAATGTTTGTAAAATAATAAGCGCAGTCATATTGTAAAAATGTCACTTTCTTAAGAAACAATGGCTTGAATTTAATGTCCATCAATCAAAAAGAAAATGTATTGTAAAGGAACTTCATGTTGTAAACCAATATAGTTGACTGTAACAGACTTGTGGTCACATCCAATAAATAAAAAGAAATAAAAAATAAATAAATAAAATGAAGGGATTTGATGACAGTCGAAGCTCCGACCGCTGCACAGATCGGGGCTTCACCTCTCCGATCCCCCCTGCAAGCACCATAACAAATTACTAGATTTTTTTACCTCATCGTTCATAAAATTTAGCAAAAGCTCCGGTGGCACCGGCATATTGAACATGGTGCTCTGGAACCCCCTGGGATCTCTCTGGTAATATTATGATATGATGATGCGACACAGTCCCTACCATTACAATGCACTTATGTACGGAAATAAAACTATCTATATATGTCTGATGCCAAGGACCATTCATTTAACAAGTGATTTTTTTTTTCAAGTCTGTGGCAGTACAGCTGTGATTTTAAGAGACTCTCCTTGTCCAGGGAGCTATGATGAAGGCTAAATTTACAGATGACAAACATCTGAGGGAATAATTGAGCAGAATTGTTTTTAAGGAAGGAGCTAGAGTCTTCATTAATTATGCATTGATGACCTGAGGTGATTTGTGTGCTTTTTTATCACTGTGTGTAGTTTCATAAAATAAAAAGTTTTAAAAACAAAACATTCACTCCTCTTGGCTAGACCTGGACACATGCCTAGAAAACAGAAAGTTTAGATTATTTAGTTGAAGCCAGAATATCAGGCACCTAACACGAGATTACTGCTGCAGGTGTTATTACTCTCTGAATCAATGGTCCTGGATGTATCATTGTCACATGAGACAGGACACATTGTAGGAGAAAGAAGAATCATGAAAAAATACTAACATGGAGATCCCCAGGGGCCACAAAACTAGCAGGCAAATAAAAAAAACATCTTTGCAGCAAACAAAGGGAAGGACACACTAGAACTACACTTACAAATCAAAACATTCTGCACAACATACAGAATAATGGCTGGGTAGGTGGCTATAATGAGAATTTTACACACACCTAAGGTGTGGGATGCCACATAAACCACCGAGAGTGAAGCTCAAGGAGTTTGTAAAGGCATCCCACACTAGCGTTGCTCAGATAGTATCCTAGAACTAGAATATCAACAGATGCCTCCCATTTGATCAGCCAGTTGCTGTAGTAGGATGGAAGTGCTATCTGACCACGGCTCCTATTCTCTAGGATCCAGTGCATGGATCCTAGCAACAAACATTGTGGATCTTGGCAACAGATCCAACTTGGGTCCATGGTCATATAGCACTTCCATCCTACCACAGCAACTATAAAAAAAAAGATTCAGGTTGGATACTGACTATCTGACCTAGGATCCCTGGATCTGACCTAGGATCCCTGAATCCTAACTAAGATCCATTGCTATCTGACCTAGGATCCCTGGATCTGACCTAGGATCCATCGCTATCTGACCCTGGATCCTACACCTGTCTTTGGTAGGATTTCTGGTAGGATCCTAGGTAGGATACCAGCACTATCTGACATATAGTGGTAGGATCCACAAAAGCACTATCTGGGCAGCACTATCCCACACTGAGTGTGTGTGTAAAGTTTGAGTTTTACACACCCAACTAGCCTTTATTTTATGTAATTGCCGGGGATTGTTTTTTTTGCCACTGCAGTGCTATAAAATAAACAGCCATCCCTGTGAAGCCGTGGACCGGTAGTGTTTCAGCGCTGTCTGTGGTCGGAAGCAGCTCATGAAAGAAACTTTTTTTTGTTTATTTGTTTTTTTAAGCAGCCCGGTTTAAAAGTGAAAAAGCGTTTGTTTTAGCCCAGTTATTTTATTTACTTTTTTTATAACATATACTTACCACCGACTTCAAGTGGCGGTGAACTGGTCAGTGCTGAGGGATGGTGGCCGGTGGAGAGGAAGGCAAGAGTGGCAGCTGGCATACGTGCAGAACAAGGGAAATGTGGTGTGTGTTTGCCATTATAACCAGCTGGTTATATTGACGAATTATAACCGGGTTTCCATTAGGGAAAAAAAATGATACCCGGTCATCATATATTTTTTATTTGTAAATTTTGACTTTAGTTCCCCTTTAAAACTACTTCCAGTCAAGAGTCTCAGCATTCACCTGGGATTCATCTGCCTCTTGACCTCCCCAAATGCCCACACCTATCATGGTTGTGCTACCATCATAAATCCACCAAGATTTACAAGGCCCCAAAAAGTCAATTCAGCCTCCATTGCCCCCTCTCAAAAAAATTCCTAACAGTTCTACAATATAATACTCCTCACCCCCTACTTGACTGCGCTATAACAGAATAAGCCATAAGCTCCTGCAAACAGTAGCATGTCTACTGAATGCTCGAGGGCGCCATCAGAAATTATGTTGACCATATGGCACATAATTAAAGTCCATAACGGTTACTGCAAATAATACCCAATAACAGATTTTCCAACTGCTGCCCATCGTGACAACATGGCCATAATGCAAATTCTTTAACTGATGCCGACTGCAGTCATGTATTGCAGCAGTGTGTAGCTGCAGTTTAAGTCCCTGATTGGGCCTATCATAAGCCTCCATTAGCAGCGGCATTCTCTAGCCCCAGTAATACTTTTCACATATATAAATGGTATCTGAAGCTACATAAGGCCCTTATCAAGTTTTAAATTTTGCCCTCAAGTTGGGAGCCACTAGAGGCGGCATGCCCTGAGGTTCCAGTAGAGACGAAACCAGGCACAGGTAAAAACCTACCAGGAACATGAAAAAACAAACAAAAAAAACTCTTATTATGGAGTGTGATTGTCACCAACAGCCCATATACTACAACCACACAGATTTTTTTTTTTAAACATACACAGTGAAAAATAATAATTCAAGTGAAAAAATTGATGTATGTTTTATTTTTATAAAAACAACAAAGATCAAAAGAATGAATGTCATGATGGCTATGAGACACTCCACAGTGTACAATTAAAGAGGACAGGAAATGATTTCCAATTGGCAGCCATTTATAATGTTTCCATTTACACAAATGATATTAGCGAGCGGAGCAGTCTGAAAGGAGAGATTTCAGGGCAGGATGCTTGCAGTGTCTCTGGTTATTTTAAACTGATTCCACCTTATGTAAAGTCTCCTGAATGAGGCAACATTGAATGCTTTAACTTTTAGTTGAAAACCTCAGGGGCAGACTCAAGGGTGTGGAGCACTTCTGCATTCCAGCCTATAAAGTCACGCTCGCAACGAGCAGAGCGAGCACATGCGGGTGAGCACACGGAGATGCATGTAGAGACACGAGCAAGCATGTCTGCTGTGTCCACCGGGACCAACGGACCAGGGCAGAGTACCTTAAACATATGAACGGTACTGAAAGAGATCCTAGCTGCATGAGGATTAGAACTATATATTCAGTAAAGGTAACAGTAGCTTGTAAATTGATTTTGCAGCAGGCAATGTGTGAACGCTGCACTATTACATATACTGAAAGACCAACTTGTGCTGCCAGTAACATATTAACACCATTTGAACTTGACTGCAGCCCTGCTTCCTTATATTTAGGAAGCAGGTAGAGAGTTCGGATTACCAAACTATGGGGCCAACAGCTGTGAAACAAACTTCCAGTTGCTCCTATGAGAAGTGCCACTCTGCAATAAGAAGGGCTGTGCATGAGGGGATCATCAAGTTATTTTAAAAGACAAATATACATATATTTGGCCACTGAGCACATTCATTAAACCCATTTCAAGTATTGCGAGTCTAGAAGGGACCACAGTCCTAAAGTAAGAAGAGCTAAACTTCAATAGGAATTTTTTCACTTTATTGCCCTAATTATGTTTATAGATATAACAAGATGGAAGATGGCGAGGACCTTAGCAATGTACTACAAAAATGATGTACTCAAGGGAGGCTTGCTCTGTGTACAAATGCCATATGTACTGTTTGCTGTTTTCACAATCAAATTTACAGCAAGACTGTGACAAATGTACACAATAATTTTTTATTTATTTAATTAGTTTGTGTTGACTGGGTAAGTGCACTAGACAAATTCGGCCTATTTATCAGGCACGACCTGAGGGAGGGGGATACAGATGAATGCCAACTGACCTTGAACCAGATTAAGCTGTTGGTGGTATTTTTTCAGTGAATGATGTTATCCAATACAAATTAAACAATGCCCTAACAGAAATACAGCGTTTGAAGGAAGTAATACAATTAGAACATGATTAAGGTATATACAGCGCTACTCCTGGTCCTGATACAGTAATACACCAACCAGTTACATCTGATACATCAAGTGCCACCCCAAGTCCTAGTACATTAACACACCCACCAGCTACATCTGGTATATTCAGTGCCACTCCAGGTCCTAGTACATTTATACACCCACCAGCTACATCTGGTATATTCAGCGCCACTCCAGGTCCTAGTACATTAATACACCCACCAGCTACATCTGGTATATTCAGCACCACTCCAGGTCCTAGTACATTAATACACCCACCAGCTACATCTGGTATATTCAACGCCACTCCAGGTCCTAGTACATTAATACACCCACCAGCTACATCTGGTATATTCAGCACCACTCCAGGTCCTAGTACATTAATAAATCCACCAGTTTCATCCAAAAAAATGAAACATGAAGGATCATGTGTTAAACCAGGCTGAAAATGAACAAACTGATGCTATGGTTAACCATCGTAAAAAACAGAGGTATAATAATCAAGGCACAAATAATGACTGGTGAATAGTAAAAAATGGGAACTGCTTTTAAAAAAGGACATCAAGCGTTAACTACCCAAGAAAAAACAACACAAAACAGATTTAGTTGTTTAGCCAATGATAATCACTCTATGCCAGAACACCTGACGACACTGACATGATTGTTATGCGTGACTCAATAATAAGACATTGTGGTACTAAAATATGGCAGCAGAATAAAGAGCAAAGAATGGTATTCTGCTACTCAGGTGTGAAAATTTTTGATATTCATCGGGAAATTCTTAAGATTATAAAGAACTCGAAAACTAAGAAAATAATCACAATGCATGCAGGGATTAACGACATAGGGCTCAGTCATGATGAAAAGGATATTTGTGTAGCCCATACTGTACCTGTTATTTGGCAGGTGGCGGGCAGTATGCGGCGGGTTGCAGCCACCACCGATGGCGGGGGTGGAGTGGGAGGTGGGCATGGGGTTCTGTGTGGGTGGGAGGGTGGGGTGCCACTGGATAACCAGGGATGTGTGTTATGGGCGATCGCGGCAACAAGTGGGGGGCTACCACTAGACTACCAGGGCTCATTTAATCTACTTCACCCGCCAATCGGGGACACGGGGGGGGGGACCACTAGACCACCAGGGCTCATTTAATCTACTTTACCTGCCGATTGGGGACACGGGAGGGAAGGGGTACCACTAGACTACCAGGGTTATGTGGGTGCTTCATGACAGTGTTCTGGGTGGGCGGGCAGCCACCCACGGCTGGCGGCTGCTGTGTTGCACCTTGCAATATAGCAGTCTGCCTGTGGATGGCCAGGAGTTGTTCCACTGTTTCATGGGTTCAACTTTGAGCCCCCCTATGCAGCGCAATGCAGGGGTGCGCTGGCATCGCCCACACATCCTGGGCTGAATATCGGGATGTGCCACATATGCATGAGCACGCCCTGCATCTGCGCCATATACAATTATATTGCGCTACGCTGATCGCGCGCCCGCACCTTCTCAATATCCCGCCAGGGTGCAATTCGGGGTTGCGCCAGCACAACTCTGTTGCACCAGGTGCAACCCCTTTGAATATCCCAGCCATGGTTAACACATGATAAACAAAACTGAATCAAATTGGTCCTTGTTTAAAACAATACAAAGAAAGTGTAAAAACAAAATCAATAAGGCAAAGAAAACCTATGAATACCATTAAGTATCTACTGCAAACAAAGCAAACAGTAAACAATTCTACAGCTACATAAATTCATTAAAAAAGGGTAATGAGGTCGGCCTGGTGGCACTGAGGGTTGAGGCACTGGACGCCACACCTTGCTCCACGCTGGTGACCCAGGTTCGGGAACAAGCCGGGTCGTCGAGGTCAGCAGGGAGGACTAGGATTGAGCATCTGGCGACAGCGCTCCTAGTCCTGGGGAGAAGGGGTGCAGATACATACTCTGCTGGTCCTAGGGATGCCAGGGTACTGCAGTTGCCGCGTGTGTAGTTGGGAAGCACGGCAGGCGTCTGCCGTCAGTGAATAGACATCATTGCGTACATGCTTCCATCAGGGAAAATAAAATGGGGAAAAATGGCAGCACAAGTCCATGGCAGCTTGATGACGCAGTTTCACCGACCAACGATGCCTGAAGCAGGAGGCCGGTAATGTATCCTTACCGGTGCAGGGCCAAGAGGGGGCCCTTCGAGGTGTAGTTGTATATGCCAGCTGGGCATGTCAGCTTCAGGGTCGGTGGTGGAAAGGAGGAGCGGTGGCTGGATATAAGGCAGGACTGTGGCTGCAGGTAAAAACTCTTAAATTAAAAAAAAAAAAAGGTAACGAGGAATTAACCATCATTAAGGAAAAAAATCGATGTATCTCAGACCCAACTCACATTGCAAATATATCCAATGATTATTTTTGCTCCGTATACTTAAATCATACTTCAAAGATTGTACATCAAATTTAACAAATATCAAAGAAGTAGGGGCACATCACTTTATACAGGAAGAAATTCTAATTCAAATTGACAACTGAAAGGATAGTAGTGCGCCGGGTTTAGACAGTATAACTCCACTTACTATAATGTTGAAACTAATGAAAAAACATATTTGGTTGCCATTAAAAATAATATATGAAAAACCTTTAAATAATGGCATAGTGCCAACAGAATGGAAAAAATTCAAAATGACCCCGATATTCAAAATAGGTTGTAAATCTAATGTATCAAATTACAGAATATCATGTAAAATTTTGGAAACAATCAAATATGGAGTACTAGAAGAACTTAAAAATATCCCTTTATTTGATCTTAACCAGCATGGTTTCAGAGAGGGCCACTCATGTTCTACCAACCTTATTAGTTTCTATAACAATGTTAGCAAAAGGTTCGATAGTGGCATCCCAGTGGACGTTATTCTGTTTGATTTCAGTAAAGCTTCTGATTTGGTCCCACACTGGGCCATTAAACTGAAGTTTAACTGAAGATTTAGAAATGGGTAGCCATCTGGGAACAAGCGACCACCACACAGTGTGGTTCACAATGAACACAGCCATGGAGACAAGCCATACAAAACGAGGATATTGGACTTTAGAAGGACTGACTTTGGCAAAATGGGTGAATACCTAAGGAATGCACTAGTAAATGGCCTGAAAGGAGGGTGGAAGAACAATGGCGAAAAATCAAAACTGCCATCATGGAGGCAACAAGTCTTTGTGTGAAACAAAGAAAACAAAATGGAGTAAAAAAACACTTTGGTTCTCAAAAGAGGTGGCAGGGAAGATTAGGGAGAAAAAGACAGCATTCAAGAAGTATAAGGACATACAGAAGGAGCAGGACAGAAAACTGTACCAGTTAAGGCAGAAGGAAGCAGGAAAGGCAGTCAGAATAGCAAAAGCCCAAACCAAGGAAAAGATAGCGAACTCAGTTAGGAAGGGGGATAAAACCTTTTATAGGTACATTAGGGAGCAAAGAAAGGTCAAGGGAGGGATAGTGAAACTTAATAAAGGGGAGGGAAGGTGGGCAGAGGGAGACAGTGAAAAGGTAGAGATACTGAATGAATACTTTTGTTCAGTATTCACAAAAGAAGAAGAGGAGGAGTTACCAAAACCAAACGATATAAGCACTCTGGGCAGGGGGGTTGACACCAGTCCATTTATAGAAGAAAGGGTCCTGAAAGAACTCCTAAAACTCAAGGTGGACAAAGCAATGGGGCCTGATGGGATTCACTCCAGAATCCTAAAATAACTAAGGGGGTACCTAGTGACACCACTGACCACCCTTTTTAACAAATCATGAGAGGATGGGGTGGTACCTGAGGACTGGAGGAGGGCGGATGCGATTCCCCTTCACAAAAGTGGGAGCAAGGCATAAGCAGGAAATTACAGACCTGTTAGTTTGACCTCAGTGGTAGGGAAAATGATGGAATCACTTCTGAAAAAAAGAGTACCTAGAGTCCAGCAGGGCACAGGACCCAAGGCAGCATGGATTCACAGCAGGAAGGTCATGTCAGACAAATCTAATCGATTTCTTTGACTGGGTGACCAAAGTAATAGACCAGGGAGGGGCTGTGGATATGGCCTACCTAGACTTTAGCAAGGCACTTGACACAGTCCCGCACAAAAGATTAATAATCAAGTTAGCCAGCCTGGGAGTGGGTCCCAGGGTGGTAGCCTGGGTAACAAATTGGCTGCACAACAGGACACAGAGGGTAATAGTGAATGGAACTAATTCCGAAGAAAAGGGTGTTACTAGTGGGGTACCTCAGAGTTCAGTACTGGGTCTGGTCCTCTTTAATGTCTTTATAGGAGACATTGCAGAGGGTCTGGAAGGAAAAGTATGTCCCTGTGCAGATGACACAAAGATCTGCAACAAAGTTGATACACAAGGGGGGGGGTTAGAAAGGATGAAAAGGGACTTGGCAAGGTTGGAGAAATGGTCAGACGTATGGCAACTCAGATTCAATGCCAAGAAGTGCAAAGTAATGCACCTGGGAAATAAAAACCCACGTGAGAGTACACGATGGAGGGGGGGTTTACTAACAACAACAAAAATGGAAAAAGAACTGGGGGTAATCATATCAGATGACCTTAAGGTAGGCAGGCAATGTGAGAAGGCAGTAAGGAGAGCTGGGGGTTTCTGGGTTGCATAGGGGGAGGCATCACAAGTAGAAAATGGGAAGTGGTTATCTATCTGTACAGACAGTTGGTGAGACCCCATCTGGAGTACTGCATGCAGTTTTGGAGACCCATCTGTGCAAGGACATAGACAGGATGGAAGCGGTCCAGAGGAGGGCAACTAAAATGGTGCGGGGTCTGCATCAGAAACCATATGAACAGCGACTAAGAGAGCTTAATATGTATACCCTTGAGGAAAGGAGGGACAAGGGGCACATGATTGAAACTTTCAAGTACCTCAAGGGAATCAACAAAGTCCAGGAAGGTAGCATCTTTCAGAAAAAGAGATGTGCAAGAACAAGGGGACACAATTCAAAGATAGAGGGAGGACGGCTCAGGGGCAACGTGAGGAAATATTTTTTCACAGAGAGAGTGGTGGATGCACGGAACTGCCTTCCTGAGGAGGTTGTGGGGTCAAAAACAGTGGGGGAATTCAAGAATGCATGGGACAGACATAAGGCAATTATAGTGGGGGGGTAGGAGGAAGTAGGCTGTTGGTAAACTTGAATCTTCAGCTTATCCAGTAGGTAGGAAAATGGGAAGAATGGGTGGGCCAAGTGGTCCTTATCTGCCTTCAAAGTCTATGTTTCTAATTTAAACAAATATGGCATAAACATATTATTAAATGGGTGGACAATTGGTTGGAGGCAAGGACTCAGACAGTCTCTATTCATGGTCACCTTTCTAGAGAGGGTCCAGTTACTAGCAGTGTTCTGCAGGGATCAGTTATGGGACCAATCATATTCCAAATATTCATCACAGATCTGGACGATAATGTCAGAAATATTATTATGAAATATGCAGACGATACCAAATTATGTGGCCCATGTAGCACCAAAGAAATAAAGGCTCTTCAAAATGATATTGATTACCATCTGAGCATGGACACATAAATGGGGCATGAAATTAAATCCCGACAAGTGTTGTGTCATACACATGGGCAGGAGAAACCATATGTACACTTATACTGAAATACTGAAAGAACTAGGGAGGGAACTGGTAGCCCCCTTAGCAGTGCTCTTCAACAAATCATTAAGGAGCGGGGAGGTGCCGGAGGATTGGAAGAGTGCAACAGTAGTACCACTCCACAAGAGTGAAAGCAAGGAACAGCCAGGTAACTACCATCTGGTTAGTCTAACGTCAGTCATGGGAAAACTGATGGAGTCCCTGCTGAAGAAAAGAATCATAGCTTTTTTGGAGCAAACTGGTCAGCTCGACAAAAATCAATACGGTTTCATGGCAGTGAGGTCCTGCCAGACAAACCTGGCTGATTTTTTTTTTTAATTGGGTCACCAAAATAGTGGATCAGAGTGGGAGAGTGGATGTGGTTTACCTGGACTTCAGCAAAGCTTTTGACTCCGTTCCGCACAGGAGACTAGACAAAAAACTGGAGAACATAGGAATTGGGCCCGAGGTTACAAACTGGGTCAGAAACTGGTTACATGAGAGAACTCAAGAGAGTATTAGTAAATGGTACTCTGTCTGTGGAGGGGAGGGTGACTAGCGGGGTCCCACAGGGCTCAGTTCTGGGGTTGATCCTCTTCAGCATATTCATAAGTGACATTGCGGATGAACTGGAGGGAAAGATGTGCCTGTTTGCAGATGACACCAAAATCAGCAACAGGGCAAACACAACAGAGGGACAGCAAAGCATGGAAGCTGATCTCTGAAAACTGGAGGAGTGGTCCAAGACCTGGCAATTGAAATTCAATGCCAAAAAATGCAAGGTCATGGCACCTGGGAAAGCGTAACCCAGGGAAACTGTACTCAATGGGAGGGGAGCAGCTGGTGGATACCAGGCAGGAGTGAGACCAAGGGGTGATCATATTGGATGACCTCAAGGTCAGTAGACAATCTGAAAAGGCAGCACTAAAGACTAGTGGTGTCTTGGGATGCATAGGGAGGGGCATCACGAACAGAAGGCATGAAGTAATCATGCCTCTCTATCAGTCCCTGGTCAGGCCTCACCTGGAGTACTGTGCCCAATTATGTACGCCACACCTCAAGAAGGACATAGATAGGCTGGAGATGGTATATAGAAGAACAACAAAGATGGTGCAGGACTTGCATCTGCAACCGTACAAGACAAGTCCGGATGACCTCAAATTATACTCCCTAGAACAACGCAGGAATTGTGGGGACATGATAGAAACATTCAAATACCTTCAAGGCAACAACAGGGTGCACATGCAGAACCTCTTTCAGGTAAAGGACTACAGCAGGACTAGAGGGCACAACCTTCGACTTAAGGGAGGAAATTTCAGAAGCAATACAAGGAAATTCTTCTTCACAGAGCATGTTGTGGAACCATGGAACAGCCTGCCGGAGGAGGTGATGGGAGCCAAGACAGCGGGGGAATTCAAGCGGGCATGGGACAGACACTGTGGGATACACAAGCAGGCAGCTAAGTAGAGGGGTGGAAAACCAAGGGCAGAATTGATGGATCATACAATCCCCATCTGCCGACAACTTCTATGTTTATACTCTCAATGATGAGGTGCTGCCAAACAAAACCTAAGAAAAATATCTGGGCATAATAATTGTCAACAAATTTTCATTTAAAGAACACTGTAGCGCAGTGATCTCAAAAGCCAGTAAAACCATTGCATCAATAAAAAAAAATATATAAAGTAAACATGCCAAAGTATGGCTATCCTTGTATTTATCATATGTTAGGCCACTAATGGATTTTGGTAGCCAAATACGGTGCCCCAATACTAAAACAGACATAAATAAACTTGAAAGGGTACAACGAAGATATACCAAATCCATGGTATCATTGAAACATCTTCCTTATAGTGAAAGATTGAGTAAACTAGGCCTACATAGTCTTGAAATAAAAAGGCAAAGGGGAGATTTGTTATTTTATTATAATATCCTAAATGATCCTCTGTTAATGACAGAAATGAACACTGAATATAAAGAAGACCAGTATGGCATAAGCGATCACCCACTACGAATCAAAATCAACAGATATAAAACCAATAAAAGGACATATTTCTATACTGTGAGAGTGACTAGCCTCTGGAATAGACTTCCATTGGATGTAATCTCCAGTACAAGCAAAGATAATTTCAAATTAACTTTAGATAAATATATCACATTGTCATTGTAATTTGAACTACTACATCTTGTCTTAAAGAAGCTACTTATGGGCTACAAGCCTTTTTTGCTCCTACAAACTTTTTTAACATAAACCTAAATGATCCACATGTACCTTTACCTGAGTAAAAAGCGATTTGAAAAATTGTATTTCACATTGTTTTGTTTTATGGGCAGCATTCAGTACAGTTCTCTTCATGGAACCAGTAATTGGGAGTTTTAGAACTCTATGCATGTTTCTTATAGGACATTTGCTCATGCTTAGCATTCTGTACACAAATCGTGACATAGTAAAAACTCCAAATCAGTGGTTCCATGATGAGAACTAGGCAGAATGTTGTCCATAAAAAGAAATCAATTCAAAATGCAGTTTTTCACATCATTGTTTATTCATGTACAGTTAAATATGGCTCAGTAGGAGGCAAGTTTCATTTTTGTTACTAGGTACATTACCAACTGCTGTCATCACAAATTTCCTGTCCACTTTAAGCAAAGAGACATGACAGGGTGTGCATTGTGGTGGGATAGTGGCACACCTTGAGAGTGTTGTGCAGCATGGGGCACTGCTGAGTGCCTTCAACTACCCAAGATGTGCCATTATCCCCACCATAAAGCACTGCCTGGAGTGTCTTACTGCAATTATAAAATGGGCCCAATATATGGGAGGCAATGCACAACAATAAAACAATGTAAAACTTTTTAATGATTTTTTTTTTAAGTTCATCCAATACAACAAAATAGTCCCAGCACACCCCAGCATTGGTAAACCATCTCAATTTCAAATATTATGCACAGCAAAATACATTTTTTCTAAGTTAGTCCTTAAACCCTGTATTTTCCCCAACCCATCCCATTTACCCGTTTCCTAACCCTTCCTCCTTCTTTACACTATTTCTTCCCTTTTCCCTTCCTTGGTTCTTTACTATCTTTCCTGCATAGACAGAATGTTTACTACGAATGGAATACAAGACTCTGCTTAGTTCCACTGACAGAATGGTCACCCCCACAATCACACAACAGAAGGCCTCAGATGGAACCAGGGCTTCTGTTTTATCTGCAGCAGGTTAAACAGCAGAGATATGTCTGGTAAGCAAGTGAGGTTAGGATGGGGATTTTTCATGGTCAGCAAAGAAACGTCAGAGATTAACAATGAAAGTACTCTTATACTTTATATTGTAATTTATGTATGTGTGTGTAAGAAGAGGATTATGATGACAAATAACATTACATTATTATTCTTTTAAATTTAAGGCAGTTTTATTTCTAGGGCCTAGTTGAAAGTTTTTAGTGAGTAAAGGTGGTAGCCATGCTTGCGATGGCAATCTAGGATGTGTGGTTAGTACTTATTTTTATTGTGAAGAGGCTGCTGGATCTTTATCCGATGCTGTTGCGCTGAGAACAGCATAGATAAAGTTAGCCCTCAGCCAATCAAGTTTCATGATTTTTGAAACCCATTTTATAATGTCAAATACCGGCCCTTCCCAGGTGGCTGAAGGTACACGACATAACCCTCCCAAGGTATGCCATTATCTAACAACAATGTGCACCATTATGTACCACAAAAATGCACAACACCCTGTCATGTCATAAAATCCAATCTATGGCCATCACTAAATGCTAAGAAACAGAAAAGGAAGGAGCTCTTCTCAGTGGGCAGCTCTGGTTTACAGTGTAGTACTCATCTAAGCAGTAAACAAAGTATGAGTTTTGTCAAAGCGTGACAAGCCAAGCCAAGTGGCCAAGCATGTAAATCTTTCAGTCAACTGATAGATGAGTGATACCAATTTATGAATCATCATCCAGAAAAACAACAGCAGCACCTAGAAAGCTAACAAACTGGCCCAGAGGCACAGCACTACAGTCACGAAAGATGCATGTCAACCTGCCAACTACCATTACCAGGTTATTTACTTTATATGGTGCTACAGGACGATGACACCTGTCATTCCTTAGTGACCAACAGTGAAAGTAGCTCTGCTGTGCACGGGTTCCAGTCTTTTACAGCACGCAGAAGACTCAGGCTGAAGTTAATGTTGAAAGGAGCTACACTACAAGGAGTTAAACTCAAGGCAGTTTTGACATTTTTAACAGGTGTGACTCACACAATTAAAAGGCAGAAGTGTCAAACTGGGTTCACACTGCACTTGCTGACACACATGACAAATGCATTTCTTTTTCTGACAGTGCTCAGAAGCAAGTTATTTTTTTTTTTTATAATTAAAAACTAAGGTGCCTAGACAGATCTTGAGAGAATTTGCATAACCATACTTCTCAACCTCTCAGCATTAGAAATCACAGCACTATCCTTCAAAATTGAGAACAAATGGCCAGACTGTGTAGCACTTTCATATTTTAAAGAATAATATGTCTACAAATAGTGGGCCCCATATAGTTAGTGGTAAAGAATGTTTCTATCAGGTTGTTTAAATGATTTAATAGTTTGTGTGTCCAGAACTAGCTCTCCCTAACATTATTAAGAACATCAGTAAACCTCTGCAGAGCAAGGGTAAATTTCAGTGTAAAAATTGTCGCACAATGCAAAATTTATAGCAGTTGAGAGGTATGTGCATAACCAAAGAAAGCTGATAAAAGATCAACAGACACCTCTGTGAATTTTTATATAGAATATATGGTATGTATATATTACACAGGCACAGTAGAGCCTGTATATTTGGGTAGCATTCTTTAAACAAACATTTGTCAATGCCGAATGTTGTCTCGCTGGCATTATCATTGGTAGTGCAGGAGTTAGAGAGACACATAATAGGAATGGCAGTGAAGTAGTGAATGGACACCAACCCCACCCCCACCCTGCAGAGACGGACAGGCACTGGGGAGTGCCTTTGGGTCATCGGCCATAATGCTCACGCCATTTCACCTCACCCTACCCTGCAGACACCGACAAGTGTCGCAGTGTGCCTTGGGGTCTTCAGCCCTTATGCTCACCCCATTTCATAAGGAAATACGCCGAGATGGGTGCAGAATAGGAGAATGGGGTGAGCTTTGGGGCCGAAGACTCCAAGACACACCTTGATGCCTGTCACTGGCTGCAGGGTGGGGGTGGGGTGGAATGGCATGAGCATTACAGCCAACAATCCCAGGTCACACACCTGACATCTGTCAGCCTCTACAGAGTGGGGCGTTATGGTTGGAAACCCTAACGTCCCAGGTGTTTGTTGCTATTCTCATCCAAATTTTCAACATGGGCCTTTTGTGACCCCATTTCATGAACAGTGGCACTATTAGTTCATTAGCCGGAAGGTGATTTTGCACAGCGACGGTGCCATTTGGCACCACAGGTGCGAAAACACATTTTGGGCAGGATGTGAAAAATGACAGCTGAACTCTTCATGAGGAGGTGTAAAAAAATGGCAATGTTGAAAATCTGGGGTGAAAATATGAAAAATTGGAGAAGTCACGAGTGTGCATAGAAACCTGTACAACACACGCCCGTAATACAATTATTTTGGGAATTTTTTTAACTAAATTTTCAGCATAGGCATTTTGGGACCTCCACTCATGAACAGTGTCACTGTGATTTTGTTACTCTGTCCCGAACATTGATTTCCCACAGTGATTGCGTCATTGTGCACCACATGTGCGAAAACATATTTCGGGCAGGATGTGAAAAATGACAGCTGCACTGTTCATAAGGAGGTATAAAAAAATGGCAATGCTGAAAATTTGGAGTGAAAATATGAAAAATTGGTGAAGTCATGAGTGTGCTTAGAAACTGCGCAATGCATGCAACGCAATTATTTTGGGGATTATTTTAACCAAATTTTCAACATAGGCATTTTGGGACCTCCACTCTTGAACAGTGTCATTGTGATTTTGCTAATCTGTCCCAAACATTGATTTCCCACAACAACCGCGCCATTGTATGCCACATGTGTGAAAACACATTTCGGGCAGGATGTAAAAAATGACAGCTGTACTGTTCATAAGAAGGTGTGAAAAAACGGCAATGATGAAAATCTGGAGTGAAAACATTAAAAATTGTCGAAGTTACGAGCATACGTGGAAACTGCACAATGCATGCTCGTAACACAGTCATTTTTTGTAATTTGTTCACCAAATTTGCAACATAGGCTTTTTAGGGCCCCATCTCATGAGCAGTGGCAGTGTTGTTCTGTTAATCAGTCTCGAAAGGTGATTCTGCACAGTGACCGCAGAATGACTTTTTGGAACTGAAAAACAAGATGACAGTGCATGTGTTCATGAGGTGGGGTCCCAAGAACCCCATGTTGAAAATGTGGAGTCAAAATTCAAAAAAATGGCTGAGACATCAACCTAAGTTGAAACCCCCCATTTATGCCATTATACATCTTACCAGCATTTCTTCAGTTTGTGGTCGGCTTTGAAGAGTCCAGATGTGTTCCCGCTCCACCGAAGATCGCAACACCGGCCCTCCAAAGGTAAGTATGGGGTGAGCAGGGTGAGGGGAGGTGGGGTGTGCAGAGGATGGGTGCAGGTTGGGGGAGAGGGGGTGCGTGGACAATGGACCGCTTTCTTTTTTTCAGGTACAAAAAAAAAAAAAAAAAAAGGACATGGCGCCGCGGGACAGTTTTCTTTCTTTACAGGTTAAATAAAACAAATGTTGGGCACACTGGGGTGGGCTCCCAGTGTGCCCCATGACTTCTGGGGGGGTGATGTTGGCCACACTGGGGTGGGTTCCCAGTGCCACACAATGAGGGGTGTGGCAGAAGCATGAACATACCGGCATGGTCGGCTTTCTATTAAATGGAGGCACACTGGGGTGGGCTCCCAGTGTGCCACATAATCTGTGTATGGGGGGGTGGCGGACATGCCAACAGAGGGATTGGGCACACCAGAAGTTGGCTTTCTTTTAGTATTGAGTGGCGGACAGCAGGAGCCACCGCCATGTTTATTTGAAATGTTTCACCAGGCAAGGCACGTAGGGGAGGCGTGTAATCTGCGCCGCTGCATGACGAGCTTGTCTCAGATTGCAGCAGCACATTTCTTTCAAGTTGGTGGCACTTTGCATAAATCTGTGTCAACGCTAGTATGCTGGCTCATTGGAGAATGAGGGACGCACCTTTTAAAGCGTGCCCTGCATTCGCCAACACTGACACACCTCGCATTTCTCCTACTACCACAAGATGTTGCTTGCACGTACGCAAGACAACATAAAAAGGGTATTTTCAAACACTTATAACAAAGGTTACAGAGTGGTTATTAAAATTAAAATGTCTGGCTGTCGTTGAGGCACAGGTCAGGAAGCATGCGAAAAATCAGAAGCAGCTGTAAAATTTGCAACAACAGTATTTATTTCTACTAGCAGTAAGATAAAAATAAACTTGTTATGTATAACTATTTACAAAGGCAGAATAAAACAGAAAAGATCCATCAGAGTTTTCCTTCAATCTCTGTGTGTCCCTCTTTTTGCAAGCAATTGCAGCTCTGTCTTATAAGTCCTTCCAACCCCCCTTCTTAACAAGCATCCTGTTTTTTCTAAAGAGTTCTAGTATATTTCAGGCAGGTGCTGGCAGGAACACAATGTCCCAGAACTGAGGCCCTTTTTTCACAGATCTTCTGCAAAAGGCTTAAAACTTGCACTCAGGTAACCTCCTGAGTTTCCAATAGCTTTCTGCAATCATCTCAAACTATTATTATATACATTTCAAAAATTAACGCTGTATACTTTCTAAACAAAAGGGATCCCAATATCAGTAACATTTCCACGTAATGATTTGCATATATTTTTATATCAGCAGATATGCAAGGGAGGAAAAGACAAACAACAAGAGGAGACTGAGATAGTGAGAGGCAAAGAATTGTGAGACTGTCAGGGTGATCAAATCCTAGGTCTCACAGGAAAATTTGGTTGCACAGCCAGACAGAGAAGAGACAGGAAAGGAGAGAATAAAACAGATCACTGCATTCAAACTCTTTCCGTAACAACTGGGACAGGGTCCTATTCCACCCTGTCACATGCACCCACCTCCTTAAGAGGGAACCTGTTTTATTAAACAGGTTTCCAAAACTTTCTATTAATTCTCTACTAATATTAGCTTCTAACTTTCAGAAATTAAGCACATGTGCACTATCCTTTTTTACTATAACAGTACAGCAAACAGTAACGTTCAAACCCATACATTTGCTTTTCAACCTTCAGAACCCTCAATTCCTGATCCATACCTTGACAGAAAATCACCATTGCTATTCTCTTTACCAGATTTGTGTATCACCGTGAATCTAAATGGCTGTAGTGCCAGGTACCACCTTGTGACTCTGGAATTTTTATCTTTCATTTGGTTAAGCCAACAGAGAGGATTGTGATCTGTTATAAGTATAAATTCAGTTCCTAGTAAATAAAACTTAAGGGACTCCGTGGCCCACTTTGATGTTAAACATTCCTTTTCCATGGTGGAGTACCTTTTCTCTCTGCCATGCAACTTCCTACTTATGTACAGAATAGAATGTTCCATCCCATTTATATTTTGACTCAGGACTGCACCTAGGCCTACCCCAGAGGGCCTGCTAATACCTCTGCCACAAACCGCAAATATCAACAGTCCAATAAGGTAGTGCTGGCTTTGCCGATATCGGCAACCTGCTGGGGGTACACCAGCACCAGGCAGACTGGGTTGTAGTGCCGGGAGGTTTAACAGATGGAGGTTACTGGGGACTCAATGGAACCATCCCCTCCTGACATGAGCAGGGGTGCTATCAGCACCTGGGTCCATGAGAAGGAGGACTCCTCTCCCTTGGCAGAGTCATTACTACCCAGGACTGGCAGCTCAGCTGATGGATCAATGGTGTAGAGGCCTTTGGCTGTCCAGACAAAAGCTTCGCAGACATCTCAAATGGGCTACAAAAGACAGGATGGTGAGGTGCACTACAGATTAACCCCGGTGCTGCCACAAAGATGGAGTAAAACACAGCTTGCTTAAATAATAAGACCAATTTAAATCTAAGTGGTTGCAGGTGTAAATTGATAATACAATGTAGAAAACTGCCTTGTGCTTAAAGCTTTTGATATGGGGTCTTTGAGATTTTCCAACTCTGCATCCAATGTGCCCCGTCCAGATTAACCTCTCAGGGATAATGTTTATTTGTTTCTCCATCTATTCCCCATCCTGCCTTTGCCTGCTTTGCCTCCCTGTTAATTTATTTATAACTATATCCTTTTTCACATATGTGTGTGATTCATAAAATGTATTAACATATTGGTGTATTTCTCTGTCAGGATTCAGTACAGTGTTCTTAATTAAGATGGGGCATCATTTGGGCAGAGCGGTTTTCACTTTGTTTACACTGTAGCTACTTGTAGTATTTTATTCTCCTGGCACTTCTGCCGCTTGTGGCTATGTTTGCCATGCACTACATGTTTGTTTTGTTTTTTTTGTCATATTTTTGATGGGGGTCTTTCAGGCTTTCCAACTCTGCCACCGAAGTGCCCCATCCAGATTAACCTCTTAAGGGAACTTAGTCTAATTTATTGTTCCTTACTGATTGTTTGCACAGTTATATGATGCAATTTTCAACATTTATGAGTTTTTCATTATACTTGGGTAATGTATGGTGCTTTACACCCGTGTTACATTTCGGTATACTTTTTACATACCTAGTCATCTAGCCCCTTCCAATGCCATTCCATACATCCTGTCTTTTAATTGGCACATTCTTTTTATCTGGCACACTTATTTGTGTTTTTTTGGAATCTTGCCGCTTTCTCTGTTGCCTTGTTATTATTTCTCTTCTATAGAGCAACATGATTCTAGCAAGGTTGCCGGACCCCCTTTACTCTCTCTTGTCTTGTACTTTGTATATCATGTTCTTTTTCCCCATCCTGTTCCTCTCTCTGTTTCTATCTGTGTTCATTATATTTGTGTGGGCCAATTGTTGCTCTGTGTGGGGTACCATACTTGATCTATTTTTACAAAGCTTTAAGCTCAAGGCAGATTTCTACATTGCATTAACAAATTACACTTGGAATTACTTAGGTTTAAACCGGTATTGTTGCTTAAGCAAGCTGTGTATTTTGACGTCCCGCCCCCTGATGCAGAGGTGTTTGTAACCTCAAAGCACTGGGGTGTTTGTCCAGGTCCATGTGTTGTATCATGCCCGGTAGTTCTGTAATCTACAGTATTTACATGCAGTAAAATAACTGAAGACAGTTTGAAGTGGTTGAGTGCTTCATCTCGAATGGGCTACCTTGGTTAAAAAAGTTGTAAAAGGAAAAAAGTGTTAGCCACCATCAGGCCAAGCAGCTGTAAAAACTCCCTGGTCAGGCAGCTGTCTCATTCTCAGTATGAGCAGGCACACACTGTATCAGAGCCTAAACCATTTGAAGAGGCAATGGCCTTCCCAGAGTCAAGCCTTGCTCCAATAAACTACAGACAGTAAATTGGAGGATTTGTGACTCTTCCAAATGGAGGATGAAACTTCACCCTGATTTTTCTGTCCAGAAGTCCTATACATTCTAATTCTGCTGGCACTTGAAGGGTTATGTTGGAAACGATCTCCAGTGTCACTTGGAAGGCTTTGTACACCTTCAAAGTTGATCAATTTTGAACCAGTCAGTCCTCCAGGTAGGGGAAGATGCTGATCTCCCACCAACAAAAGGAGGCCGCTATCACACAAAGGCACTTGGTCAACCCTCAGAATGCGGAGGAGAGGCTGAGTGCCATCGCTCAAAAGTGGAACATGCCCCCTGCCACTCAGAATGGTCAATATGGGGACATAACCAGGATGTGGACATACGTGTCCAATAGGCCTGGACATAAAACGAATCCCCTAGTTCCAAATAAGGGATGATTTGCCCCAGAGTGAACATCCTGCAGTGGCATTTCATACTGGGCAGAACAAGGAAGAGGACAGGTTCAGCAAATGCAAGCAACATGAAAATGCTTACCCATCATTAAAACATCTCACTGGCTAAAAGTCATGGCATTTTCAAATGATACACTTGTTTGAAAGCAAAATATTTGATCCAGTACTGGAAAGCTTGTTATTCAGAAGAATAATTACTGTTGCCGCTAAGCTTTTTTTTTTATAGCTTGCCAAAATGAAATGTCACTGTTCTGGGAACAGAGTATGCAACTCTTATTTAAGGATTTATTGTTTACAACTATTTTTAATCTTAGAAAGCTTAACTTAGATTCAACAGCTCTTTTTTATCCAGGTGGGGTTCTATTAACCAGTTACGATAGATGACCCCTCCCTCTCCTTCCATGGACACATCGCTGCCCTAGCCACTGCCACTAATATCCGATTGGGCATCTTACACCGGTATAAACACTGCCTCCCCCCGGAGGCTCTTCGACTCGCAGTCACCTCCTCTATCCTGTCCCTAGTGGACTATGGACTGCCGGTGTATGGTGCTGCTGATCAGACCACACTCCATAAAATTCGCACTACTCTGAATAAGGCCTGCAGGTTAATTACTGGAGCACCTAGGCTGACACGCACCTGTCTACTGTACGCTAAAGCGCTGGTACTTGATCTTGACGAGCGCCTCAAATATCTGACCTGTACCCTTACAAAAAAGACCCTCCTTGGGCTATCCCCACCAGGATTGACCACCACCATACGCCACTCTGTCCCACTAGTTCATACTGGACCTCTGGGAAAACCTCTTGTTATCCTAGAGCTAGGACCTCTCACGGCCAAAGAGCCTTCAGCTTTAGGAGCCCCCTCCTGGTTCAACACACTGCCCCTCCATCTCCGAGCTCCAACTATAACGTGCTTCAAAGGAAAACTTCATTCACGTAACCACCTTATTAACACCCGATGCTGTAATTGCCACTAGTCAAAGCCTTACTCAATACTTATGACAAAGCTTATTACTAAGCTGCTAAGGACAACATAACTCTGGTATTGTTTGCATCAATCCTACCTGTACCAGCTTGTTTGTATCTATGTCTTAAGTTACTGTTATACTTATGTGTTGTACTGTTATACTGTGTATTTTCGTTTGTCTTACTGTGACAAGGTACCTTTGTAAATGAGCCTATGGCTCAAAGGTTTTCCAAACTGCTGTTTAAATAAAATAAAATAAAAATAAAATAAATGATTCTCAGAGCTGTGCTCTACCCATCTGAATACATTGCCTCCCCTCCATTGCCCTCCTGAGAGGGTTTTGGTGCCAATAACAGCACCTCACTCCCCAATATGGTTGTGGACATCTACAGACGATGCTAGGATGTTAACAAACTACTGTTTGATATCACTGTTACTCTGGATCAGATTATAATAATTTTAGGTCTTTTCAACTCTCCTTCATGGGGCTTGGGGGATGGGGTGGAGGCTATCCCTAATCTGCACCACATACAGTAGCTTGTGAGTTCCAATGCTATAATAAGCCTATCCCCGTGTCTGACCTATTAATAAGATGTTGTATGTAGGGACTGTGGGGAGGAGTGGTTAGTGGTTCTGGCAATGTGCCAGCAACTCCACCATCAGTCAGTATTTAATAGGCTGTGTTGTTCTTGTGGGTGGCTTGGCATCTCTCTCAGTGCACGTGCCATTAACTCATGCTGCCCCCTGCTTGACTGGTCTGCTGTTGATGAGACAAGGCGTGATGACACACAGGCGCCTCTGTCTGTACTCTTTCCTCCTCTTGTCTGCTATTCGGCTCACTCTCACTTCTTGTCTCCCCGGTCTCCCATTAGTCCCTCCTGGTGGCTGGCTATTCAATAGCTGAGATCTCCTCCTCTGACTTGACACATACTCATGAGACTGCCAGAAGCCCAGATCAGATGTGGTGAGTGACAGAAAATGCCTCTTTAGTGCCACCAGCTACTTAGAAACATAGAAACATAGAATTTGACGGCAGATAAGGACCGCTTGGCCCACCCAGTCTGCCCATTTCCCTACCTACTGGATAAGCTGCAGATCCTAGTTAACCAGCAGCCTACTTCTTCCTACCCCCACCCCCCAGAATTGCCTTATGACTATCCCATGCATGCTTGAATTCCACCACTGATTTTGACTCCACAACCTGAGCCAAATTGTGGTGCCAAGTCACATACTTGCACCTGCAGCCAGAGCAGACAGCCCAACAGATGAGTTTCCAGGTCAAGGTTTGTGGCATACTGTCAAAACCAAAACATCAAAATGAGCAAGATGAGAACCTAAAGCACTAGATTTTTAACTGTGCAACTGAAAGACTTTGTAATGAGTGCAACATATTCTGAGAGACAGGGAGTTGAAAATGCTTACGTAAATGGCTCAGGGACTAGGGAGTACATGGCAGGCTGAGTACTGCCTAGATTTAAACTGAGAAACTGCATGTGAATGGTCTAGGCATGGGATGGAATGGTTCACTGGAAGGGATTGAGACAGGCTGTCATTAGGATGGGAATGGGATGTTGGGAAATGCAGAGGGAGGCTCAGATGACTACAGTATGGTGTGGTACCAGCAGTGGTAGTTCATCAATATTGTCTGTTTCTGTGTACCCCATATCAGGGTTTCTGGACCCTGGTTGTGCCCACATCAGTCCAAATTCCTGGAGTTGTCACTATATGTGGAAACCAACTGACTCTAGGCAACTGTTGTTTTGCACTGCTGTTAACTGCAGTTTTGGGTGTCAGGCTCACCCCAGAACTGTTAATACTCTGGCTTTACCCTCAAGTGTTCGGAAAGTGCTCGTCTTTAGTGAATAGCTTCTGCACGCCAGCTTGAAGTTCTGAAATAAACTACACAACAGTGACCCCTTGTGGCAATGAAGGCATTATTGCACTGCATTCAGATGGCCAAAAAATATATACAGTGAGCACCATCTAACAAAACGGCTGGAAAAGCACTTATGAAACATGCAAGACTTCCATATATTTTGCTTCAGCACTGCTGAGTTGCTCCATAATTGATTGTGTAAAAACTCATGAACTTCATAATGACCTCCCTCAAACCACAGGCAGCAGCAACATAAACAGGAAATGTTTCCAAATCTTTGTGACATACTATAAATCCAGACTCATCTTCTGTTTCTTCTTTCAAATTTTCATTAGAGGATTAAAGTTAAACTATAGTGCTATCAATCTTCCCCAGCCTTTGCAATTTCATCAACAAAAAGAAGTCTGGGCAGTAACACTGTAAATATGAATTTGTAGCAGTGTAATGCACCCAGACATCAGGCTTTGCTTTGCTTTTTTTTTTTAACCTGTCATTAATTTTTTTGGCTCCTAATATCACCATAAATTAGCTGAAGCCAGCTGATCTATGTGCTGTGCAGTCTTAGTGTAGAATCCACTGACTGAGCAACCCATGGCAAACCCTGCTCAGCGGGGCAAGACACAGCCAGCAACCTGGTGCCCCATTTTAACCCCGATGGGGAGTGAGGAAGTAGGGATGCTGGCAAAACCAAAAGACAAACCTGAATAATCACAGATACTGTTACGGTTTGGTATGGGGGCTCGATACCTGGCATTCAAGGACAGTATTATTCAGTTCATCAGTGAGTGGGAGCTAAACTAACAGGCTAACAGCAGCCAAGGCACGATGTTTAGTCACGAGGTGCGGAGTCACAAAATGAGGTGGAGACAGTCCCATTGCAACCACCACCTAACAGCGATCCACAATGGGGTGACTTAGTCATCAGGGTGAGTGCATAACTCTACCCTGCAACTATGTCACAATGTAAATGAGTGTCCCCAGATTTTAGTGGGTGCAAACAAGATTTGCCCCCACTATCCCCTAAGTTAAAACACCTACAGACATGTGGATAACACAGCACCAGTTGCATAATGCTGTGCCCTTCACAAAGTTCATGACTCCCATACTATGCCTAATTCCAACCCCCACCACCCACAAACCCAAACGTTGAGGCACACTTGTGAGACATACTTTTCTAGTGACATCACAAATCATTCCCTGGCATCAAATGGCTCTTACCTCCTCAGCCCCATTCTCCAGTAAGTGGGTTTTCCTTCATGGTGCCTAGCTGCTCTAAAGACACATTTATTTAAGATGGCCTTCCCGGACTATCCATTATGTTTTAACTCTTTTTTATTCTTCCAGTATTTATCAATTATTTATAAGTTGTATGTTTCTATTTTAAAGTTTATAAAAACCCTGTAGAGCTTTGTTTTATTATTGTTATTACCCTGCCTGCCTGCTTATGACTGTGTAAGCTGCCCAGAGCCCCTGGGATTGGGTGCCATACAAATAAACCTTACTTACTTATTCTCCATCCCTCACCAGCTCTTACTGGTGTGGTCACACTGTTAGCAACACCACTTTGAACTACCAGAAGAAGTTCTAAGTTAAGGGACATTGCTCAAGATGCAGCCACACCTTGAGAGGGTTGTCATGCTTTCTAGCTAGTCCTGAGGGCCAGTCACACGGAAAACGCCTGTCCCCTTTCCCACATGGCTACAGTCAGGTTTGAGACCACATAGGAAAGTGCTGCGACCCCCGCTGAGGATGGCTTGGCAGGGTTGCAGGCAAGGGACTGGTACGTAGCCATCACAGTATGCACCTGCAACTTTATAAAGCACCTCCCTTTTCCAGCCCCTCTCAGTCTAGAGGCACACACTAGCACAGGGATCAACCTTAACCTTTTTTTGCACTAGCCAGCAGGGCAAGTTGATTAAAAATTGCACTAGCCCGCAGATGGTTGCACTAGCCCTTAATTATAATGGTAAATTCTGATCACTTATATAGGAAATAATGCAAGCAAAGCCAAGAAATACTCCGATTATTGCACATTTATCCTGCTCCCACATTGCTTCCAGCTCCCTAGCAGAAAAAAGACTGCATTGCCATTGCAGTGAGCCCCCCATTGTTTTGTACCATAGCCTTCTCTCTTCCTCCTTCTGCCCCCCACACCAAACAGAGAGAGGATATCACAACAGCAAAAGTTCAATCAAGCAGTCCTAGCTCTGCACACACAGTAGCTGACATCATCATGCACCTCACCACACTGTCACCTCCACCCACAGGGCAATGAACAGAGTCAAGCAGAGAAAGACGCTCTCAGCCCCCACTAGGGTTACCACCTGTCCTGCGTTTCACAGGACAGTCCTGATTTAGGCAGCTATGTCCTGCAAAAAAAACATGAAAAATACTACGTCCTGATTTTTTAGTAGAAAAAATATTTTCTAACATTCCTCTAAATCTTGTAGAAAATTATAGTACCTTACTAAAATATATTAAAATGATATGAAACCATAGCAGCAACCAATAAACTACAATACTTAGCCTTAATTCTGATTATATAGAGAAATCAAGTCTGTTGCACTAGTCGAGGTTACGTACTGTCCTGCGAAAAATCATATTTTAGTAAGAAATGTCCCACTTTGGGCTTCTTAAAAGGTGGTAACCCTAGCCCCCACCCTATAGTCAACTGGAGACCTGCACTTTTGAAAGTTTTTGTACAGTCTCAAGTGAGCCAGGAGCACATCTAAGATTTATTTGGGGTTGGGGCTAGACAAACCTAAGGGGCTTGGGAAATAGAAAACTGACATTTTTATTTGTAAAAGCATTGATTTTAATATGCTCTACCCCAACAATAACAGATTTTTCTTTAACATTGTCCTTTCATCAGCTCTGGGGAAACAGTACACAGGCATAATACTATACTATTTCTATTTCTGTATAGGATGATCTATGCACCCCAGAAATGCCTATTTCAAGATTTTAAATTATGTGTTTTATCAAGGTTTATTTTTGTACCATATGTGATCCAAAGCTTTGTTTTTAGGCTGAAAGGACATGCTGAGAGGGATAAGGGTGGAACTGTATGGATGGTGATAGCTGGCATGGTCTAATTAGAAGAGCTGTGGACCCCCTACACTTACCAGTAATGTCAGCTATGTATCTATTGATGGTCACTTCAGAGTCTGGTCTGCAGTGGTGTCCAGGGGAAGAACAGAGTTAAGAGATTTGGGAGAGGGAAGTTATGGTGAGGCTGGGATAAAACCCACCACCTACAGGGCCGATCCTGAATACCTCTGCATATTGTCACTGAAATGTTGGATACAAAAACTCAAAATTTAGTGAAATGAGGGGCACTGGTCTTAATAATATTGGACAAATTGTTAGACATAGACACATTCAGAAAACTGGAACCTAGTGACTTAACAGCACTCTACCCTTGATCATACCCTGAACACTAGCTGAAAGTCTTAACAGTGGAGTGATAATGACTCACATTGAGTCTTTTGTGGGATCCCTCTCTTGAACTGCCAGATAATTGCAGCCCTTAATGAGCCGTTAATCACACCTGGCCATCAGGAACATTGAGAAAGATTAGCATGAAGACTAGAGAATGCTAAAGTAGAGACATTTTTAACTTCACTAACAGCCATGAAAATCTGCACTAGTCAAGACTGGCTAGTAGAGAGTTAGCTGCACTAGCCCTGGTCAACTTGGACTAGTAAAACAATGTTAAGATCGACCCCTGCACTAGCATGCCAAAATAAAAGAGTTGGCAAAAGCCAACCGGTGTGTGCTCTTTTCTTGTCAAGTTGTTTTGTGTTACAAACTGAAACTGTTATCAACAGCCACATAGATACATGTAAAAAATAGACTTTATAATAAATTACCCAGCTTACAGCAGGGAAGAAAAAAATGGCTCATTAGTAACCTTAGCTGTAGCATAGTCTAGTTCAAAAATAAATGTGACTTTTCTGGGACAAAATAAAAGTGACTTGTCATGGACAAGCTCATACCTTAGAAATTATGGAACAACATACAGCTGCAGAGCTCAGCATATGGCGGTGACAGCAGTATCACTATCAAAGGCTGAACTTAGCAATAGCAGAAGTCAGGTCAGACAAGGGGAAAAAAAAAAGAAGCCATGGTAAAATTTCAGACAGCAGTGAGAAAGAATGGAAGACAGGCAGGAAGGAAGGAAAAAGAAGTAAAGAAAGAAGGAAAGAAGAATAGAAACTAACTGATCCCTTCCATGTCCCCATTCAGGCAACAGCAATATGATAATGTAACCCCCCTACTAATGGGGGTTTCCCCAAAAAGTCTTCCTTGAGCTTGCCTAAATGCTCACTGCCAGGCTGGTGTCCTGCATTTTAACAGTTTAAATGTGATTACCAGAGCCTGTATAGCCTCTGTGTACTGTCTCTTTAAGAGCTGCCTGACTGCAGCTCTTGTAATCTGAGAGGGAGCTCTGTTGTAAGATGCAATTATTTGCTGAAAATCATTTAGAGTGATAATGATAGTGTAGTTTGTCTAACCTGCTTTCTTTGTAGCAAGGACTGTTTTGCTTGTCTCCACTACCTTGGTCCTGGACTGCAAATTGAACTAAACAGTACTGGTGGGACCTAAAATGTAGCTGGACTACAGGAGCTGTCTGAAGTCAAAATCTGTAGGAATTGTAGTTTTGAACTTTTTTGCACCTTTTTTGCAACTGAAGGGGTAGCTCTTGCCTTGACTGACAGCCAAATCAGCCAACCAGACCTTTTGGATCTTGGGGAAGTCCCGGGCTGCTTGCAGTTTTCAGTTAGATCTAAGCTGGAAACTGAAGAGTAAGGAGCTGAAGTGGTTCTGGGCAGCAATCCTGAGTGGATTCGCATGGGAGAACTGAGAAAAGGCTGAGATTTTGGCCCGCATGTCTGTCTGTTGCTCCTGAGAGGGAGAGAAGAGAATTATTTTGGACTAAATCCAAGGTTGTGTGACTAAAGTAAGCTACTGAAGTGGGCCAGGCTCAACCTGAAGAAGACCAAAGATTTTTGCTGAATGCGATCGGCCTGTCAGGAGTTCCAGCTACCCCCAAGCTCCCGGTGTGTGCAGAGACTTTGCGATTGTGACCGGGGAGCGCTTTGCCTGGTACAGTAGAATCCTCCCTTACATGTAAATGTGCTATGAGCTGCTAGTGGGTTGTGAGTTAGTTCCCCACTGTGTGAACTGTGTTCTGCTTGCTGGAAGCTGTATTCAGCCCAAAACGGACTGCATCCAAATTTGTCTCCATGTGGTCTGGGCCTTGCCAGACTGACCCAGCCAGACTACCCACTGCACAGAGAAGCCACTGACGAGAGACCTGATTGGGGATCAGCCCCCTGCTCCACGCTTGAACAGGAATGATGCCTCTGCGACTCGTGTGGGCCCTGCTTCTCCTGGCGTTCCAGATCTACTACCTGCAGTCTCGATTTTTGTCCCTCCTGTGTCCAGTCTTGGGTATTGTGAGTAAATACCAGGGTAGCTCCCTGCAACAACAGCTTAATCTGAGTGTGTCATCTGATTGTCTTGTTGTTTCGTTTCCTTTACAAACTGAGTCCTCTGGCTCCAGATTACAAATATTGTGTACTGTGCATGTTGTGTTTTCCATCACAGGGCCCTAACCAGCTGCGACGCCGGCCAACCCCGGGCATCAGTCCTCGCTACCCCATCTCTTCTCCACCTGGGTACCCAGAGGTGTGACTGTGGGGGACTCAAAGTGCATGCATAACTGCTTGATTGATATAACCTTTAAGCTAATTAACCTGATTTTGCCCCTCTCTTGTTCAAGTCCCCTGAATAAATCAGATCTAACTTTTTCTGCACGTAATCTGACTGTGGTTCCTGTTTGTGCTCAAAGTACTGTACTGTTGCTATCTGCTGTGAATAACCTTGTTTTACAGGGGGTTCCCAGGGTCAAGCCAGAGGAACCAGCCCTGAAGGTAAGTGCAAACAGTGTGGGTATTTGTGTGGTGTACCAGGGGTATTGTGAAAGTGATTATTATATAGTGTTCAGGCCACTAGAGGGGAAAGAGGGGGGTTACAGTGTCCCGGAGGGCTGTGCCCAGGTTAGCTTGACCACTACCAACCCTGACCTCTGGATGGAGGCACCCGTTTCAGAACTCAGGCCCCTTAACCTGCTACTAGCCAAGCAGGTAGGGGTAGTAGCACTTGGGATAGTGCCACCTAGGGGTTACAATAACAACGAATAAAGTATGGGTAGGGGTATGTAATGTTTGTTTTACATTCATCCAAGGTGTGTGATGCCTCATCAACCCCAAATGCGAAGCTCAGGGAGTTTATCAAAACATGACACTGAGGGTGTGTGTATAAAGTCCATTAAACCCCTACCTGTACTTTAGTTTTTATAATTGTTGACTTCACCAACATCCAGTTTGTTTCTTACTGTAGGCTGATGCTTAATGCCAGGTAGTTCCTATTTTCCAGCCCCACAGCCTTTCACAGGGCTGCGAAAAATGTTTTAATCACATGCCTCGGTGGTCTCCTTAAAAGGGAACTGTCATCAACAGGATTTCTTAATGTCTGAAAGCCCATAAAAAGCTAATTTGACTGAGCCAGTGTGTTGATCTGTGAATCTTTGCAGTCCAGAGTTATTTATATGTAAATCACCCTGTAATTAACGGCTGGCGGCAGCCATATGTTTTGGGCTCCTGACAGGAAATGATGTCCCCCAGGGTCTAGGTCCTCCTTTGACTGTATTTAATCCAACAGGTTAAATAGGAAATCGACTGTTTTATTAAGTGTGGTTTAAGGGGTTATTACAACTCTTTCTACATCTATAATAATTATTTTGTATGTGCATTGAAACTAGTCAGTTATCACCTTTACATTTCAAACTGTTAGTAAAAATAATCCATCTTCAGAATTGCTTTAATCTCTAGGCTATACTGCCAATGCCAGCTGATCATCAAAAACGACACATCTCAAGGTTGGCTCTGTACTGCCAACAGGTATTGGGGCCCCATATCAGGATTTCTAAACCCTGGCTGTGTTCATGTCAGTACAGATTTCTGGGATTGCCACAGCACCAACTTCTGTCTTTTTCTGTTCCCTCTCTTGCAGCCTTTTCTCTTACAATTTCACGTGTGAACTCAGGTCTACAAGATGCAAATGTGGCTACGTACCTACTGGCCTGGCATCATGGGGCCAGCCTTAAAGTGTGTAGCTTTTGATTATCAGCTGACAGTACAGCTGTGAACAAGCTTTGTTCATCCAGCAGAATTGGTTTGGAGCAAGTGTTAAGATTCTGAAAATATTATACTCTTTCTATTCAGAGTTGACTTGAAAAGAAAAAATAGGACACAATTACTTGTTTATTAATGGCAAAAACACATAGATGGACAACATTGTTAAAACATGCATAACCTGAAATGCATTATTAAAATATAGAATAATATATGGGTGGGTGGGTGTGTGTGTAACCAGAATTTTACACAAACCCAAGGTGTGGGATACAACATAAACCGCAAGGAGTTTATAAAAGCATCGCACACCAAGTGTGTGTGTAAAATTCTGGTTTTCACACACACACACACACACACACACACACACACACACACACACACACTATTTTACTTAATTAATGGTGATATTTTTCCCTTTCAGCACAGTTCAGTTAGTGCAGTACTTCTGTCAGAGATAGATACACACTCCCTTTTGTTTTTTTTCCTTTCTGTTTTCTTTACATTACAGTGGTAACGACATTCTGGAAAATCATAGCCCATCAGTATTGCTGCATAGTGTAAGTGTAGTGTAGTGTAAATCTACGGGCATGAGCAGCAGGATGAACCAGATTGATTTTTTTCATTTTCAAGGCAGGATCATCTAGATAGATATTTAAAATATTTAAAACCTTACTTTTCTTAACAGTGTGCGGCAAAGCTTGAGTGCTGGTACCGGTGCTTGGTAATGGAGCCACTATGTTAGGCAAGATGTTCAGCCCGCCCACAGTGAAACTATGTGCCAGTTAGCTTTCTGTGGTGATGCTTGATTGACAGGTGTTGATTACAACCTCGTGGTTGTGACCACAAATATCAACCAGGTGGTTGTAACTGGAGATAAATGTGTCTTTATCTGTATGTAAAAAATGATCACCATTAAGTAAAGATTTTTTTTTTCATTTGTAATTGATGGTACTTTTCAGGCTTTTTTCTCCCCCTGGTCACGGCATACACGCGCAGTATGCACGTGAAGGCACACGCCAGGATCCGTGGCCCCATCTGCCCCTCCCAGACTTGCGCCACCGCCTGACCGCCTGCACTGCCCACTGGACCTCCACCCAGTGGGAGCAGGACTGTGGTGGAGTGGGCATCCGCCCCTTTGAAGGGGAGAGCTACAGCTCGATCCCGCTCCAACCACTCTTCCCCCCCCCCGAGCTGACTCCCCTTTGACCCGAGGTTATTCCCGAACCTGGCTCACCGGTGTAGTACGAGATAAGGTGCCAGCACCTTAGCCCTCTGCGCCACCGGGCTGGCCATTATTAAAAGAGTATTTTACTTTTTCTGATGAAGTTAAAATTATAACAGTTTCTTACTGAAATACTTTGGATGGAATGGGATTTTCTACCATAACAATGCCAGAATTCTATTGGATTATTAGGAGGCAGTATAGCACAGCGGTTAAAGGCACCGAGCTACAAACCTGTACTGACATGAACGCAGCCAGCTTTAGAAATCCTGATATGGTCCCCAATACCTGTTGGCAGCACAGAGGCATCCTTGAAATGTGTCGTTTTTGATGATCAGCTGGCACTGGCAGTATAGCCTAGAGATTAAAGCAATTCTGAAGAAGGATTATTTTTACTAACAGTTTGAAATGTAAAGGGGATAACTCACTAGTTTCAATGCACATACAAAACAATTATTATAGATGTAGGAAGTATTGTAATAACACCTTGAAACACACTTAATAAAGTAGTCTATTTCCTATTTAACCTGTTGGATTAAATACAGTCAAAGGAGAACCTAGACTCTCGGTGACACCATTTCCTGTCAGGAGCCCAAAACATATGGCTGCCACCTACATATAAATAACTCTGGACTGCAAAGATTCACAGATCAACACAACAGCTCAACCAAATTAGCTTTTTATGGGCTTTCAGACATTAAGAAATCCTGTTGATGACAGTTCCCCTTTAAAGTCCAGTCCCAGCTCTGCTGCTTGCAGTGGTGTCTGACACAGACATGCTTATACTGTGCATCCAACCTCTGTGAACTAACTGCTGTAAGAAAGCTGCACCCTCATATCTTCTAAATGTCATTTGCTTCCGTGTCAACACACAACTCTTTTCATGTAGCTGTTAAAGATGTATGCAACTGCTTTAGTTATTTTTCACACTTCATACTAGACTCTGTCACTCTCCTGGGAGGGTCCATTTTGTGGTTGTTGAAATCTCATTGTTCCTGAGAGTTGCATTAGTATATGAGAATGTGATGCGTAATCAACCTTTAAATTCCCCAGTATGCCTGCCTGCTTAAGTAGTTTTAAAAGAACCAAGCTGCAAGAAGGTGTGAAATACCACATTTACTTTCAGTGAGTTTTACAAGCTATCTGAGTTGTAATGCAAGTTTTTTCCCCCCTTTAAACTCCATTCAGTTTATAAGTTTCCAGAGAGTTTTTGCAGGGTATTTGTTATTTTAGCATAAGGATACATGATATAAATGGTTGATCTGACATCATGTCCTCATATGCTAATGCAGCTCTCAGGGACAATGAGATTTCAACAACCACAAAATGGATCCTCCCAGGACAGTGACAGTGCCTAGTATGAAGTGTGAAAACTAATTGAAGCAATTGCATACATCTTTAACAGCTACATGAAAAGAGTTGTCTGTTGACATGGAAACAAATAACATTTAGAAGATATGAGGGTGCAGTTTTCCTTTAAACATGCTCTGGGAATCAGCAAGTTCAACAATTTGACCCCAGCTACAAGGTAGGATTTTCCTTCATTCTACTGTGTATCTTTCACTGTTTGACATAGTTGTAGTTTCTTTTGTGAGTCGCAATTCTAAATGCAGTCAGAGATTCAGTGTTACTGATGCTGACACTGAGGGCAGTTATGCTTCGGGCTCACGTGTGTCACTGAACTTGTAATGATTGACAGCAGAAAGCTGTCTTGTGGTTCCCGTTACAACCAACTGGTCATAACAGGAAATAACACCACAAGTAGTTACAACAAGGGCTAGCCAGTAATTATGAGAGTTCTTGGCAGCCAGTTCGCTGCCAAGTGTTTCATTCATTTCTAGCGATGTAGTTTAATGGACACCTGTCGAGTGTGACTGCCTATTGACTGTATTCCACTCGCGACTCTTCACAGAGTGCCACTGCTGAACTCCCAAGGGGAAAATCAGACAACCATCACACCCCATGATTTTTCTGTAGCTGACACATCAAGCAAGTTTCAGTACTTAGATTTAGGTGGCAGGTGCAGAAATGGACCATAGAAAGTTGAAGGCGGGGGCCGGGGGGGGTTGGAATGCTTGCTCTCCCAGTAGTTGCATCATGTTATCCCTATGTTCTGATATGGGATTTGGTGCAATATTTTTTCCCATCTCATATGACTATTCGTTGTTTCTGTTCTCCATTGCAGTTTTTTATTTTTATTTTTGCATTTCTTTGTTGTTAAACCTTTTTTTATTGCAGAGTTTCAAAAGCTGTACAACTGCGCATACATTTTATGGATGGTGCAGAGTATATCAGCAATACATATTTTGGTCAGCAAAGCAAGGGTAAGAACATCACACTACATGTAACTATGACAGGGGCATAAAGGTGCACATTATACTGTACATAGAACATCGGAGATTAGGCTGATGTTTACCATGACAAGGAATTAAATATGCCTAATGTAAGGGAACGCTTCCTTTAACCCCGGTAACAGATTTTTACATTTCTAATGTTTGATTTAGAAGTCAAGATCTTAAGCACCAGTTTTCTGACTTTGATGTTTTATGAAATGAAATCTGTTTTAGCGATGTGCATGCTGAGTATGACAGAACCCTTGATGGAAGTGCTTTTCTTTCTTTCTTTAAAACGTATTTTACGAACTAAACAAACAGAGCCCAGGAGACTTGTTTCTAGGTTGGGAGGGGAGAGAGTGGTCGCAGGGAAGATTACAGCCAGACACATAATCCTTAAGTACAGATACAACACAAAGTGGTGCAATGTGCATTGTGCAAATAATGAAATTACAAGAAGACCTCCCTGTTTGACTACAGAGCGAAGTACAGTAAAGCACAGTGCAGGCAGTCTTGAGATACAGTAACAGACACTTAAATGAACTTACATCAAGGCCCACTGATTGACTGCATGGTAAACTACCCATTAAGCACAGTGCAGGCAATCCTGAGATATAATAACAAGGGCTACATCATTTGGAAGCAGCGGAACTGTGTCTGGGGTGGATAGGCATGACAAATGGAACTACTTCAATGCCTGGCTGAAATCCAGGATTGGATCTTGTCAAGCTGGTTAAGACTCAGCCTGACAAGACTGAAGTATCAGCTGTTGATCCGGGTTGTAGGAAGAAGAGTGGCTACTGCCGAGAAGGAGACAGGGCTACAGCTTGGCTAATCTAGGTTTATGGCTGCCACAAAGGTGAAAAATGTGAGGGTCATTCTGTGCACGGCCCTGACACTTGCGGGTCAGGAGTTGGCAGTAGTCTGGAATGGCTCTTGACATCTGAGGAACATCAGCTGGATTAGATCCCTTATGCCCCGGGAGCCTGGCAACTCTGGTACATGTGTTTATAACATATTGGCTTGACTACTACAAAGCTCTGTACCTCTGGGTCAGTGGAGGTACTCTACGGTGCCTGCAGCTGGTACAGGACACTGCAGTCAGACTACTGACCATCCTTTCTTTGTACTTTATTTTTATTATTTTGCAATGTACAATACATTGTAAAAAGAGATTTCTTGGTTACAAATATAGGAATATTTTTCAATTACATCATATAACGATAGGATATATTATTTGACATCCTTTGTTGCCCCACTGGGGGGAAAACTTATATCTAACCAGACACAAAGTATTAACAATAGTTTCATCATGTGGTCATTGCAGCATGCTTATGGACTTAAACGAACATTATAGAAGAAATGTTCCCCCAGGTGAAGAAACTCACCCTATAACACCAAATGGCGTTTTATAGTTCATAAAACTAAGAAAGTCATTAATGGTTTACTCTTAAAAGTAGGACATGTCTCTCCAGAGGATCCATCTGGAAAACTCTCTGTTCTGGAAAATGTTCCTAAAAGGAAAAACACCTCCCTAGTATGGGGAAATAACCAGAGACATAGCATACAGAACACTTGTGATAGTTGTATAACCCAATGTGTACACAGTGCTAAAACTCCCCTTTAGTGAACATCTAATTCTAAACCAGGTAACACCCACGCTGTTAACAGTAAATATAAACGGTGAATAAATGTGCCTTAAACATAGAAAGGCTTTAGAGGCAATTTTCCATTACTGTACTTCCATACACTTTAAAGGCCATAAACTATACTCTACCCCACAGTATTGAGGACAGATCTATTTCAAGTCCTTAGGGCTGAAATCAATCATACTCTTCAGACGAAGGCTCAGATCTGGTGCGACAAAAATCCCTCTTGATAAAGTCAAGCTTATTCCCAGCTTCCGAGGGATCTGAGTAGATTAAAGTCTTGCCTGCGTAATAAATTCTCAGCCGAGCTGAACTCCATCAAAGGCCTTCCTACGCTGTCACATCGGGTAACTCAGATCAGGAAGGAGATGTATCTGGGTGCCGTCTTTCAACTTCAGCGAGGCCTTTATTTTAGTTGCTTCCAAAATATGGTCGCGAACATGAGGGCCACTAGTAATGATCATAACAGTACGTGGAAGATTTTCTGGTTGGGCTCTTCTGGGGGTTATGCGATAGGTCTTTAAAATGTTCGATTGAGTGTCTACATCCAGACATTGATTTAGCAGTATTCCAACATATCCCAGCAGGTCAGACCCTTCCGAGTCCTCCGGAAGCCCAACAGTCTGATATTAGCTGCCCTCGCACTGTTCTCCAGGTTTTCCAGCCTAAGACACAACAACTTATTTTCAGTAATTATGCCAGCGACCACTGCTGCAGATTTGTTCGCTGAATCTGTTGCAGTCTTAAACCTCTGTGTTAAGAACATCCATTCTGGACTCCATACTTGTAAAATTCGTCCCCAAGGTCTCGACCTGTTTATCAAGGTCCCTGATGGCTTGCAGCAAGGCACTGTTTGTCGGTTCAGGAGGACCTCCTGCCGCGGTTTCAGTATCGATGCCATATGCAGGATCTCCAAGCTGTTTTTTTTTTTTTTTTACTCGTTCCCTGCTCCACTGTGGCCGCGTGTTTTGTTCATCCCATGACTTTATAGGCATGAGGAAGCTCAAAATATCGGCAGGCTATCACTCTGAAGCTAGGGGTATTATTTTCGTGCTGGTACCTTTTATTTCAGTGATTTTTGATAAGTTCTGGAAAGTAATTGATGGGAGTTTTCCGAGGACACATCTGCTCTTGTTGGCTGCTGGCCACGCCCCCCACTGACCATCCTTTCAATGACATGTCATGTTTCTCCACAACTAGATGAACATCATTGGCTGCTGATAAAGTGGCATATCTCTTTTAAAGTTGGTTCACTAACTTACAAGGCCCTACATGGTGGGGTAGGGCCTGGCTAAGTGTTGGATCTCTTGCATCCTCACTTTCATCTGTACTCTCTTCACTCTCTTGAGGTGGGCTTGTTGGTGGTGCCTAGGGCCAGGTTAAAAACCTCAGGTAACCGGGCCTTTCAGATGGCTGGTCTGGTTATCTGGAACTCGCTCCCAAAGGCCCTTAGATGGAGGCCTTTAAGAGGGGTCTGGAGACGCATGTTTTTAGCCAAGCCTTTGGTGGGTAACATATACTCCATATCGGTTACCATTTCAGCTGAGATTTTAGTCGTTTTTAATTTGTCTGATTTATCCTGTGTAGATCTGCATTTCACTTATACAATATGTTGTCTCCATTCTGCACTTTATCATAAGGTGCCCTGGGCCTCCAGGGAACAGTGCCATTTGAAATAAAATTACTACTGCTCAATTCCTGCTGAATTCCGATACAAGACGCTACTTCCTGTCTGCACGCGATAGTGCTTGTTTTTTTTGTTTTTTTTTTGGCTAACTAAGCCACTGATTTAAAGCAGCAGTACTGGATAATCAGGAAGTGATTATCAAAATTTCGATTAATGGCTGGAAGCATCCAGCCATAATTCTGGTTGTAATATCTGTAATTATTTTTTTCTAGTGCTGTTTTTTTTTGTTTTTTTTTTTAAAGATATTTAACATTTTATTTAAGTTTTGTGGCTCCACAGCAAATATAGCTGGTGCCTGAACTACAGCCACACTCCTCCCCCACGCCCCAGCATGTATGTTATTTACTTCCTTTCAACACTGTTCTGTGCATTTATGCTGTGTTTGTTTAGCACTGTGACTTACACTGACAATTACCAGGGAGCAAGGCCGCTGCTTTTGAATGCTGCCTTTTTTTTTGATGATTCGTTTTGAAGTTTTTAGTTTATTAGTTTACTTCTGGTTTGTTCCCCTTTTTGCTCTGTCGCATAGTTCTCAATTGTCTAAATTGTGCCCTTTTTGTTGTTAAGAAATTATTTTTAACACTCACCACCATCAGAACAAAGAAATACCTTGTAGTGCACATGCAGACATCTCTACTCTGTTACTTGGTTTATATTGTTGCTTGAGGGGTCTGTGGCAGCAGGGATTGAAGGTAACGTTTGTACACTTGCTGAAGTGGATGTGTTGCCGAGGGTGATAATGAGCTGGCATAATTTTTGTTATCTAGCTAGCAGACTTGGAAACAATTGGGCAACAGAGCCATGACTGTAGGGATGGAGGAAGAGGGCAGTAGGATGCAGCAGCTCCGACTGTTTGGTCAGAGATGGGGTGCCATCAAGGTACAGCAGCTCAAACTGTGTGATACGGTGCAGCAGCCATGTCTGTTTGGGACAAGGGATGTAGGCAGCAGGGTGTAGCAAAGGACCGACTCAGGTGGCAGGAGGCAGCAGGGTGCAACTGCCTCAACTATGGAGGCATGCAACAGGGTGCAGCAAATTCCCTGACTCTTGTGGCAAGTGGCAGCATGGTGCAGCAGCCCTAACTGTGGAGGCATGGGGCTCTAGGGCACAACAGGCCACAGCAATCCCAACTGTGCAGACAGGAGCAGGGTGCAGCAGCCCTGGCTGTGGTGACAGGGGACAGAGGACAGCATGGTGCAAAAGCCTCAGCTGTGGGGCAGGACACAGGGAGGTATCAGGGTGCAGAAGCCCTGACTGTGAGACAGGGAGTGCATGGAGCAGCAGCCCTGACCATTTGGGGCAATGGAAGTGGGTAGCAGGGTGCGGCACAAACCCACCTCAGGTGGCCTAGGGCAGCATTGTGTAGCAGCCCAAACTGTGGAGGCAGGGTACCTAGAACTCTAGGGCTTATCATAGCACAGCAGCCCTGACTGTGGAGACAGGAACAGGGGGCAACAGGTGCAGCGTCCCTGACTGTGTGTTGGGGGGGAGGGTAGCAGGGTGCAGCAACCCCAACTGTTTGGGCAGGGTGCAGCAGCCCTGATTCTTTAGGCAGAGGATGGAGGCAGCAGGGTGCCCAATCCCCAACTGTGTGGGAGAAGACAGTGGGCAGCAGGGTGCAGCAGCCTTGAATGTGGAGCAGAAGGCAGGCAGCTCGTAGGCAGAAGACAGGTGGCAGCAGAGTGCAGCTGCCTCAACTGTGGGAAAGAGACACGGTGCATCAGGAGGCCATATAGTGTTTCTATTTATACATATACATGATGTATTTTCATGCAGAAACCACCACAGAACTGAAATTAGTGAATTCAGACAGTACATGAGCTTGAAATAGTAGAGTGGGACAGGCAGCTGTTTGTCAATCTGTCATGAAAAAATAAAATGTTCTTACATGAATGGATTTTCGAAGGCTAAATCAAAGACAAACTATTTCTATGAATGAACAAAATTTAGATTTATTTTATAATGTATGGTGCGCCCTTATTACCGCTAAAAAGCGGCAAAATTATGTCTTGATAATCCCATCACTATGACGTAAATGGTTATAAACCTTTCTTGAGTACGTCATAGCGATGGGATTACAAACGGAGCCCATCTGCGCATGCGTGTACCTGTGATCTCGAGCACCGATGGCATTCCTGAAACCAGCGCAGTGGCCAGAAAATGACCCAGAACGTCCGCGGTGGGGCTAAACGTAAGCCATATTAGTTTGTTTTGGCAGTTAATTGGGACCATACATTATAAAATATAATGTATGGTCCCTCTATCGTTAACCGGAAGCGAGTTAATTGCTCGAAGTTGTTATGGTGACGAACCTCTCGAGCTTCGCTCTCAAGGTTTACTTGGTCACCCTGGCAACCTCTCGACGGTTAACAAACCTGTTAATGATAGAGGACCATACATTATCCTCTATATAATGTATGGACAGTATCTCTTAACCCCTGTTTTCAATCAGTTTATAACATGATAATCCCATCGTTATGACATCAGTATGCTGTAAACCTTGTTTAACTATGTCATAATAATGGAATTACAGGACAGAAAGTCACCACATGTCAAAATTCTTGGAAAGGAAAGGTGATCTGCTGCTTGGACATTCATTCAAAACACACATACATTCCATTCAGACACTTACAGACCTGCTGCAGTATAGATCGCAATGGCTAATTTCAGCACTTAGCTGCTCAACATTCAAACCAGGAGGCACTCACAGCCAAGAAGGAGAACAAACGCACATTTAAAAAAAATGTATTTTTTCCCCGCAGTGGTGAGTTTTTCCATACACTATAAAAATACAATGCCTGAGTAACGGTGGTCAACCACTTACGTAATCACCTCTCATGGTTGCCATGACAACTGTAAATCTCTCAAGCTGCATTCTCGAGGTTACTTGGTTGTCCTGGCAACTGCTTGAGGTGATTACATTGTGGTTAACCACTGTTACTCAGGCAGGCATTATCCTCTATATATTCATTAAACAACTCTATGTTATATATAGAAAAAAATCAAAGTTCTGATGAGAAAGAACTGAGAGCTGTGATACAGACAAGCTTATCTCTCACAGAGAAAGATTTCCACTACTTCAATTCAGCACTGAAATGCAAATTATCAACTTTTTATCGGAAGGGAATGATATATTTTAAGGTAATCTATCGAAATACAAACCACAAACTGAGTTTGTAAGAAACCGGGTGGGCAAACCATTAACTCTACAGTCTGCTGTGATTGGGAATCTGAAGCAGCTAGCTACAGTACTCGAAGATGATATCATTGCTCTCCAAGCCTGACTGAGAGAGACAGAAATAACTCCACCCTTTACAGCCATTGTAGAGCAAGTTAAATGCTGATTTAATGAAAATCACAAAACCAAACAGCATGGAATTTTAAGGAAACTCTAATCATGACACTGGGACTTGAATTCAAGCTTTATTAACAATATGAAAAAAACCTTTGCACATGATCTTTAAGGATAATCTTGCAGCAGACCAGGAGTGGAAATCAGGACTTGTTTGGTACAGTATGCCAAACATGAGGAAAAGCTTGAGCATAGCATCAGTGTGGGATAAGAAATCAAAATTTTGATCTAGCTACAAAATGAGGTATTTAAAGTGAGGGTGTTTTCCTAGTAGGGCACCATCAAGAGTCATGCAGACCCGAGTAATGACAAGCCAATCAAGCCCCTGCTTAGTGCCAAAAGGTTATGGAATCCATCTTTTTGACATTAAGGGACAGCTGGTTTGACCAAAATCAGTGTTGGACACCTTTGGGGATTTCAGTTCAGGGAATGAGGCACCCAAGGCAAAAGGTAGTGTCATCGACATACATGTAAATGTGAAAGGAGACACAAACTGCTGAGGGATTGTTCAGGAATGATGTAGAACAGGACTGGAATCAGGACGGAAATCTGAGGGAATCCCGAGCATATGGGGGAGTGGTGGAATAGAGCACCACCGACCAGGACCAACTGATGATGATCAGAGAGGCAGAAGCAGAATCAGCCAAATGCCAGATTAGAAATTCCAGCTCCCGCCAGTTTGTCCAGGAGGATGGCGTGGACCACAGTGTCAAAGTCCTTGGCAAGGTCGACAAAGATTTATTTATTTTTTGTTGACTGAGAAAGGAAAGCTGGACAATACCACCTATATGCAGCCTTGGTGACCCATAGCAGAAAAGAAACAGTGGAGAGTGATTCATGATAACCAAACCAGAAATGAGAGAGGAAAGCGGAGTAGGTAAGGAAGAGCAAGAGTTGTGAGAGGACAGATTTTTCCTGAACTTGAGCCTGTGTGCAGAAGAAAGATGTCAGACCCACAGTGCTGTGAAGTCCTCCCTTTGTGGTATTAACACATCTAATTCCTATTTTGCATGTCAATTGTATTTTTGCAATCTAGTCCGATGTTTTCACTTTAAGTGGATAATCTTTAAAAGAGGAAGCTAAGCAGCAGTAATTAGGAAATCTTTAAATGGGGAAGGTAAGCCTTGCTGCAAGCCACGTACTTCAACAGTGAGGTCCCGACTAGTGAATTTAACAACAGAAATAACATTTCAGTTACCTACTTTTGTTGTAAAACTTACAGAGTTAGTTTAGTTGCCATATTGGTCCTTGTAAGAACAGATCCAGAAGCAAATGGTTTGATACCTTTTATTGGACCAACATAGATGTTACAAAAAGAAAACAAATACAAAAAAAAGAAAACAGTGCCTAAGCTTTTGGACCAACCAAGTGTCCTTCCTCGGAAGCTTATGCCAGTTGTTGCTGGGGAGCAGTTTTGTTGTAAAATAAATTTTATCTGGTTAATCCTGTGCTCTACACACCATCCCACTGTACATGAATACACTGTACAGTAAATATGCTATGTTGAAAATCAGTGAAGTTCTAATTATAAAAAAAAAAAAAAAGATCTGAACCCAGGTCATCCGCATGGTTAAGTCATGAAACTTATCAACAAGCCATCAGGTGACCCTATTTTCTATTCCAAATACTACCAAAATGTAAAATGCATTTTGTTGTTCAAGAATCCACAATATTTGCTAGTTACAAATGCATGTTTGTTACATAGAATCCTTTTCTATTAAATGGACATCTGAGAGCCCAAAATCAAACACAGCCTTTCAGGCACTGATGTGTGTGATCATCGGGGGTGAAAGAGCATAGTTCCGCATCAACAATCAACAGTGGCTGTTACAAAAATAAAATGCTCTCTCTGCTATGTCGTCAACAGGACTATAAAACAATGGTCCCTGTTTACAAAGAGAAAAAAAATTGATATCAATTTCTGCAATGTGTAGGGATCTCTAGTCTAAGCTCCAGTTGTGAAACAGACTGTTTAAAGGAATCAAGGCAAATCCAACTATCAGTTTCGGAGACTATGGTCAGATATGGGCAGACTAGATGGGCCTAGCGGTCCTTATCTGCCGTCAAAGTCTATGTTTCTATAGAGTCAGACAGAATCTATAATTTAATCTTGCTGTCTGTCATGTTGGGAAACTAATAGTGGTGTGCAGACCCAAACTTTATTTCCTCAAATACTGTGAATAGTGAGCTTCCCAAATGTTCAGGAACAATTCCTGAACAGCCAACGTTTTGTATTTAGTACAGTATTTAGTCGCCCCCCACCTCAGTCCCATTACTTGTTTCCCACCACCTCCCTGTTCTCTGCTGCCTCTGGTTAAAAAAAAAAAAAAAGGCAAAACAAACGCCAAGCAAATCCCCATCACCCGTTCCTATTCCAGTCCCAGTACTTGTTTCCCACCCAAAAAATAAAGATTTGTGGCACTCAGGGAATCGGGACAAAAAAAAAATCAGGATCCAAGTAAGTAACATACCCAGCAAATTTATTGTGCAAAATTAAAGGTGCTATTACACTTACAATGGGTCTGTGCAGACAGAGCTGCCTACCACTTGCCCTGGGGCTTCGACTTACAAAAAAGTCTTTGTCAGGGGGTGTGGTTACAGGAGAATAGGACCCTTCTTAAATACATCTTTATTTATGTCTTTGATAACCTGGTGGGTGCACTGATCCAAAGGACTGTTTTCAGGTATGACCCGAGCCACAGCATGGCACATTAAGCAACACAGGTGTGGAGAACAACAGTAAACACAGGCCTCAACATGAGGTGCAGGAAATTACAGAACAAGGGGTCATTACATAAAGTGCAATTACATAAGAATACAAGGTGTCAAAGAAGGCCAGCATACAGGTCAAAAATACATAGTCACAGGCCAGACAACAGACTGAAATATAAGTCACAAAACACAAAGACCAAACACAAGATCCTCTAATGAATATTAATTAATTATAGTGCTCAACAGTACCAAGTGCATACAAGGCATAAGAAAGTTTTAAAATGATTGCCATTCATAAATGTCATCATTCCAAGTTCGTATTAGATGCAGGAGTTGCCTGTAGCTGTTTTCCCGACGAGAGGCCCAGACAATTAAAGGAGAAGATTCCTGTTTATTTATGAGCTGGATATTTCTGACATATTTTTCATACATTACATCAGTTACTTCAAGTATGTCAATAAGAGATCAGCCATGGTTTCTGTTGTAACACATACCTAGATTCTGAGGCACTGTCATATCCTCTCTAGCACACTGCACTGACAATATAAGCATACACATTGTATAATATATATATTTCTATATCACAAACCAATCACACACACACACACACACAGAAAAAAAGTAGATAAACATGTGGGGAGTAGTACAATGTAATGGCTGTGGGGCAGCAGTCTTCCGGGAGTCTTTCTGGAGGCTGAGATGCTGCCCTATTTGCAGACAACTCTCTGCCCTGAGGGAGGAAGTTGCCCATCTTCAGGCCATGCTGGACAGTAGTAGGGGAACCTTCCCCAGGCCACACTGGATGGTAGGAAGGAACCTTCCCATCCAGGGAACACCAGAGCCACCACCACTACCTCAGAGGTGCGAAGAAAACACAGCAGTTGGACCACAGTGGCTCAGGAAGGGTGAGGATGGTGGAACAGAGGCATACCCAGTCAGTTGTTCCACTCCACAATCCATACACCATTCTGGGGGAGCATAGCTCCCCTATGGATGCACCCACAGAGGAGACTAAGGAGGCTGAGGACAGCTGTCACAAGGGAGGCCCACAGGAAGGAGACAGAGGACACCACAAGGAAAGGAAGCAGCTCCTGGTGGGGGACTCAATTATTCGGGGGATAGAACTGGGGGGAGCAGGGAAAACTGAAGTAAGGTGCCTGCCTGGTGCCATGGCTTGGAGAGACAGGAAGCGCATCCTCAGGATCACGGGAACAGCTGCACGGGAGTCTGAGCTGGACGTCATTGTCCACCTAGGGACAAATGACTTGGCTCATCATTAGATTAAAGCAGTGCAGAAGGACTTTGTAGAATTGGGGAGGGGCCTAAGACAAGTAGCACACACAGTATCCTTCTCAGAGGTGCTGCCTGTCAATGGCATGAGTGAGGCGAGGTACTTTGCACCATGCAGTTTAATGAATGGTTGAAAAAATGGTGTGGAGCACAGGGTTTGGCTTCATTGGGACTGGGGTTCCACCTGGAGGACACCAGCCTATACTGGCAGGATGGTCTGCATCTGTCCAGGAAGGGAACAAGTCTTTGAGCAATCGGTTTAAATGCTTCATTGGCAAGCTTTTAAACTAGTCAAGGGGAGGCACTGATAAGCAGGAAAATCCCGCCTCCCCTTACAAAAAACAGGGTACTAAATGAGAAAGACCAAGGTAGAAAGGTCAATGGGGGATGCTGCAACAGAAGGTAAAGCCATCAAAAAATGGAGAGCAATGAGTACCAATGCTCGTAGTCTGAGCAACAAGCTTCCTGAATTAGTGGCCTTGATGGAGGAGGAACATCTGGATATCGTGACAGTCACAGAAACATGGTACACACAAAACCATGACTGGGATGTAAACATACCAGGATACACTATCTACAGGAGGGACAGGGAGGGTAAAAGAGGAGGAGGAGTAGCTCTTTACATAAGGTAAGGAATCAAAGCAACAGAACAAAAGGGTAAACAGGGAGGAGAAGAAGCACTGTGGGTAAATTTGGAGACAGGCAATGGTCACACACGCACAGGGTTGTATACAGACCCCTTCTCAGAGGGAGGAAATGGACAAGGAAATGATAGAAAGTATACTTAGAATGGCAGAAAAGGGGAGATATTGCTGATGGGTGATCTGAATATGCCAGATGTTAACTGGAGTGCAGTTGCAGCAGCCACTTCTAGAGTGGGGTTATTCTAGATGCCCTACAGGGCATGCCTTGACAACTAGTATTGGGCACTTTCAGGAGGGAGCAATCTTAGACCTGGTTCTCTCAAATGGAGATGAAGAGAGATCACAGATGTAGAAGTGGGTAGCCATCTGGGAACTAGCCACCATCACCAGTATGGTTCACTATAAACACAGCAATAGAGTCAGCCTACAAAGACAAAGGTACTGGATTTTAGGAGGGCTGACTTTGTCAAAATGGGTGAGTGCCTAAGGAATGCACTAGCAAATGGGCAGGAAGGAGGGTGGAAGAACAATGGGAATAATAAAACTGCCATCACAGAGGTATCAAGCCTTTGTGTAAAGCAAATAAACAAAACGAAACGAGGTAAGAAACCACTATGGTTCTCAAAGGAAGTGGCAGTGAAGGTTCAAGAGAAAAAGAAAGCATTCAGGAAGTACAAGGAATCACAGAAGGAACAGGACAGAGAACTATATCAGTTAAAGCAAAAGGATGCTGGGAAGGCAGTCAGATCAGCAAAGGCCCAAACTGAGGAAAAGATAGCCAACTCAGTTAAGAAGGGGGATAAAACCTTTTATAGGTACATCAGGGAGCGAAGGAAGACCAAGGAGGGATAGTGAGGCTTAATAAAGGGAGGGAGGTGGGCAGAGGGTGACTGTGGAAAGGCAGAGATACTAAACAAATATTTTGCTCAGTATTTACAAAGGAAGAGGGGAGGTACCTAAAACAAACAGTAGAAACACTCTGGATACAGAAGTTGATACCAGCCCATTTACAGAAGAAAGGGTTCTGAAGAACTTAAAACTGAAGGTGGACAAAGCAATGGGGCCTGATGGGATTCATCCCAGAATTCTAAAAGAACTAAGGGTAGAACTAGTGACACCACTGACTACCCTCTTTAACAAATCATGGGAGGATGGGGTGGTACCCGAGGACTGGAGGAGGGCAGATCGATTCCCCTTCACAAAAGTGGGAGCAAGGCAGAAGCAGGAAACTACAGACCTGTTAGTTTAACCTCAGTGGTAGGGAAAATGATGGAATCACTTGAAGGAAAGAATTGTTAAATATCTAGAGGCCAGAGGGCACAGGACCCAAGGCAGCATGGATTCACAGCGGAAGGTCATGCCAGACAAATCTGATAGATTTCTATGACTGGGTGACCAAAGTAGTTGATCAGGGAGGGGCTGTAGACATGGCCTACCTAGACTTTAGCAAGGCATTTGACACAGTCCACAAAGATTAATATACAAGTTACAGCCTGGGGTGGGTCCCAAGATGACAGCCTGGGTAAAGAACTGGCTGGAGAATAGACCACAGAGTAATAGTAAATGGAGTCCACTCTGAAAAAGGGTTAGTAGTGGGGTACCGCAGGGTTCAGTATTAGGACCAGTCCTCTTCAATGTCTTTATAAGTGACATTGCATAGGGACTGGAAGGAAAAGTATGTCTCTTTGCAGATGACACAAAGATCTGCAACAGAGTTGATGCACAGGGTACGGTGGAAAGGATGAGAAGGGACTTGGCAAGGTTAGAGGAATGGTCAAATGTATGGCAGCTTAGATTCAATGCTAAGAAGTGCAAGATAATGCACCTGGGAAACAAAAACCCAGGGGAAGAGTACACAATGGGGGGTGAGATACTAACGACAACAAAAATGGAAAGGGACCTGGGGGTAGTCATATCAGATGACCTAAAGGTGGGCAAGCAATGTGAGAGGGCAGCAAGGAGGGCTGGGGGGATACTGGGGTGCATAGGGAGAGGCATCACCAGTAGAAAACAGGAAGTTATTATCCCTCTGTACAGACAGCTGGTGAGACCCCATCTGGAGTACTGCAGTGCAGTTCTGGAGACCCAATCTCTGCAAAGACATAGACAGGATGGAAGCTGTCCAGAGGAGGGCAACTAAAATGGTGCAGGGTCTGCACCGGAAGACATATGAAGAGAGACTTAAGGAGCTTAATATGTATAGCCTCGAGTAAAGGAGGGAGAGGGGGGACATGATAGAAACGTTTCAAGTACCTCAAGGGAATCAACAAAGTCCAAGAGGGTAGCATCTTTCAAAAAAAGAGGTGTGCAAGAACAAGGGGCACAATTTGAAGATAGAAGGGGGGCGGCTCAGAGGTAATTTAAGGAAGTATTTTTCACAGAGAGGTGGGATGTATGGAACGGCCTTCCAGAGGAGGTTGTGGAGTCACTACCAGTGGTGGAATTCCAGCATGCATGGGACAGTCATAAGGCAATTCTAGGGGGTTGGGGTAGGAAGAAGTAGGCTGCTGGTTAACTAGGATCTGCAGCTTATCCATCAGGTAGGGAAATGGGCAGACTGGGTGGGCCAAGCGGTCCTTATCTGCCGTCAAATTCTATGTTTCTATGATACAAGCTTGTAAAGCTTCGTGCTAATCTCCATGAATATGCAAATGAGGCACTTGTAATACAACCCTTCCCCATTCTTTGATGTCACTGCAGCAACAGCTCAGAAGTAAGCATAGGGTTTTCAGTGCGTTCTATCCTTATTTTATTTTAAGTTTGCAATGGCTTAAGACAGTCCTGTCACACCACTCACGCAGTGTGTAGTACTAGCAGCCTTTATTTGTGCATATCAAATAATACATCTAAAAGTATTTCATTCACAAGCAAAAAAAAATCTATTTCTTTGTACTGCACATATCTCACTGTTAGATAGCTGTAACCTCATGGGAGGAGTAGACTGAATGCTTCTGTTGCCCAGATGACACACATCCTCCTTTCAGCAGCTGGAGAAATGGACAGCTAGCTCACTTAGTTTAAAAAATGTATTTTTTACATTTTAAATGCTCCTTAAACCACAACTGACTGGAAATACCAAGAGAGGGAATGAACATGACATGGGAGAGCTGAAGTAAGCAAATACACAGAACTGCATACACAAGACAGTTTCACGTATGCAGTGCTGTGTATTTGAGACTTCTCTTTTAAAGGGGCACTGTCAGCTTGCCCCTTCGTTTTTAGCCAGATCTGGAAAAGTGTGCATCTTGGCCCACACCCATACCTCTCAACTGTCCCTGATTTTCAGGGATGTCCCTGATTTTGCCTCAAAATTTTCCTCTGTCCCTCATAAAATTTGAGTTTTTGCGATAGAACAGTGGGGATTAAAAGCACAAAATAATGTCAAACATTAAAGTTACAGACGTGATCTTCTTCAAAAAATGTATCTTAACACAAATCCCTTTATTCTATCAGCTTTCTGAATAAATAGTACCAGTTTTTATGATGTGTCCCTGATTTGGGGTTTTTGTCCCTGATTTTTTTAAGCTGTGTCCCTGATTCATGAGGCAAGAGGTTGAGAGGTATGCCCACACCTATGAGTGACTCATTGTAAAATGTGCCCATAGGTAAGAAAGTTAAGCCTTTTTGCTATCTTTAGCAGTTTTGGCTAGAATACCTTTTCAGTCGGGCTGCCGGTAATTGACCTACGTCCCGGAAGCGCATCCAGGTCAGGAACGTGGGTCTGCAAGGACCGCGGACACAAAGTGTGAATTTTTCACTTACCACAACTAAAAGCAGGATAATCTGGTCCCCTATGTAGTGAGAAAACACTGCTGGTATCTCCCATGGCACACCGAGCACTGCAAGTACTACAAATTACTTTCTGAAATCCCAGGCATGTGCACCAACAGCACTCTCTTGTGCATGCGCAGGATCTTTGTGCATGCCTCGTGAGCGCATGCCCAGGATTTCAGCTTAGATTTAAGAAAGTAATTTGTAGTACTTGCAGTGCTCGGTGTGCCATGGGAGATACCAGCAGCGTTATCCTGCTTTTAGTGGTGGTATGTGAAAAATTCGCACTTCGTGACTACACTCCCGACAGACCCGCAATCCCAACCTAGATGTGCTTCCGGGATGCGGGTCAATTACCGACGGCCCAACTAAAAAGGTATTGTAGCCAAAACTGCCAAAAATAATAAAAAGGCTTAACTTTCTTACATATGGGCACTAATAGGTGTGTGCCAAGAGGCACACTTTCCAGATCTGGCTAAAAACGAAGGGGTAAAACCAACAGCACCCCTTTAAAAAAAATGCAACACACAGAATCTGTACCAGTTTCTGGGGAATACAGCTGGGAGAGGATGAAAAGCTTAGCAAGCAAAAGACAACAAGCAAATAAGAATCACCAGGAACGGAGCAACAGTCATCCACTTCAGGTGATACAAAACAGGCATTTTTCAATTTGGAGAAGTTACTATACAAGGAAATGGACATAACTTATAATATAACCACTGTGGAGCAGTATCTTGAAAATCTCCAGGAGGATTACATGTTACAGTGGTTCCCTCTAGTGGTTCAGAATGAAAGTTTCAACAATAAGGAGGACTGGAATAAAGCTGCATGCAAATATTCTAATTTACAGAATTAATCATTAAAAAGATGAAGAAAAACATGACATTATTATCTGAAATTAGAGATGCAAAAGGAACAGTACTGAGATTTAAAAGGAACAAGAACTTTAAGGGATTTGTGTCCACCTTAAAAAAGAAATTGGACAAATATAAGAAAGAAATAATTCAAAGAAGACAAACAAAACTCAACCGAGATCAGGAAGGTTTTGATAAAGGTCAAATCTTAAGCTGGGGTAAAAAACAGTCCAAAAGCAGAGGGAAGTCAAGCGTTAGGTTCCAGAATACTGGAAGTAAGAATCAACAGAGACAAAGGGGTTATTTATGGTAGGTTCCAGAATACTGGAATAACAGTCGACAGAGACAAAGGGATTGTGGTAGACAGCTCCATCTGCACAGAGCCATTTTAAGTGTAACAGCACCTTTAATTTCGTATTTTTGCACAAAAAATTTGATGGAGATGTTACTTACTCAGGACCAGATTTTTTGAATTGATTCCCAGACTGCCACAAATCTTTGTTTTTTTGGTTCCTGTAGGGGTACGCAACCCTTTTTTGTGAGCACCAGCCTACCACCATGGATCGCGATCTCACAGCCCGGAACCGCTCATTTCCCACCCACCTCCCTGTTGCTCCTATTAAAATAAAAAGGCAAAACAAATATAAAGTAACCTCCATCACACCACCTTACTCCAGTCTCAGTAAGCTGCAAGAGAGGCGGCAGTCTATACTATACTTCTCGACTACCTTATCTCTTCCAGTTTTCTCTCCCCTTTCTAATCCGGTTTCTGGAAGCAGCATTCCACCACCTCCTCCCTGCTACATGTCACTGACTTCATCCTCTCAGGGATGGAACAGGGGCGCATCACAGTCGCCATTTTCATTGATCTATCCAAAGCCTTTAACTCAGTGTCCCACTCGTTCCTCCTGGATAAGATGAGCTCCAATGACCTCTCAGCTCCTGACATTGGCTGATTCCATTCATATTATGTGCCCTCAAGAGCCGGTAAAAGTCACAAGCACCTTATCACCACCCCTTCCCATCCAGGCACAGGTCTCACAAGGCTCCATCCCAGGTCCCATCCTGTTTTCCATTTTTCTAAATGATCTCCCATCCGCCTGTGCCAACTCGCTTATATTCATGTGTAGGAGGCCGAAAGGTTCCCTAACAATTATAGGACAGGCCAAATGAATCTGGGAGGAGAGGTAGGAAGCTTACTCAGTGACCCAGATGCAAAAGGTTTCTTTACTAGGGATAATAAAAACCAAGACATCTGTGTTCTTCAATGTTATAGGACAATAATAATAAAAAAAAAAAAATGCGATTGGGACCAACAATTGGTTGAACCAAGAACAGGGGGTTAAACCCCTTTTAGTCCAAGTCCTGTGTGCACTTAGCCGAGATGATGCAACTACAGACAAACCAAGCTTGGTCTTTCCTATGCGTTGGCTGATTAGCAGGTGGGCATTGACCCCACAAAGCACTTGTTACAAATAGGCCATAATGAGGCGTCCCCTGGATGAACAACACACAAAGAGGAACACTGTTAGCTGGATATGGAGGAAGGTGGTGATCCTCTGTGGCTCCAGGCTAGAAGTTGAAGACTTCTGGTCGGCCAATGGTTCTCTGGAAAATCCACCTCAATGACCACTGGCAGGTCCCCGGCACCCAGGACACCTCCGAAGAAGACGACTGCTAGTGATGTGACCCTCTGGCAGCCACAGTGGAGCAACATGGGCATGCACACACTTACAGCTGTCCGGCAAAATAAGAAAAGGACATGCACAACGTTAACTGTGGTCCCTCAAGCTTGAGCCTGTGTGGCTCCTAAGCTGATTCACTACTGGATACCTCACTAGCGGCTCTCTACCACTTACCGTCGCAGGGCTGATGCTGGAACACTTGTGGTGGGACTTCGGCACAGGCTGACTTCACTGGAGGTGGTTCTGCTGCAGATGGCAGATGGGCTGGGGACTTCCCTGGGTCAGCATCAGGTTCTGGCGAAGCTGGTCCAGGCAGCAAAGGTAAAGCTGGACGTCCGGTACACCAAGGCGCAATTTGATAACAGTTCAGTAGCAAGCAAACAATTTAGTTTTTGTCAGACAGTTCAGTCTTTGTAGGGAATACAGTCTCTAGGAGGTGCTAGGCAGGCAACAGCACAGTTTGGTTTGAGTGGTACTCGGATAATCTTTACCGTGGGCAACCTAGGGCCACTAGCATGCTTCCCCTTCCCACTCCTGGGTGCTGAACCTCTAAGGTCATTTTCTTTTTGAGTGGGCTATCCCTGTGGAACCAACCCCTGTGGCTGGGCCTATGGGGCTACCTGTCCAGATCCCGCCTCCCTCATAAATGCCAATTGTGCCACTGCATTTGGGTAGGACCTTGACCAGCCCTGCCCACTTACTGACTTTTGTATAGGTCTGGACCCTGGTGTCCTGCTCCTCCTTTTCAGGGGATGGCTGGCTATGGGCCTCTGCCTCTGGCCCTGCCCCTGGTGCGAGATGGGCCCACATCAGAACAAAATGCTGGAAACCCACCTCTCAGTTCCCTTTTCTCCCTCGGGCTTTCAAAATCGCAGCGCCCCGCTCCCAGCAAATAGAATAAAACAGAATAACCCCATGGCTCTGGCCACACCTGGGGGCCTTCTCTCTCTCTCCCCCTGTCCCTCTGGGCCTTCGGCCCACTGCTTGAGTCTCCCCTTTTTTTCTCTTAGGGCTGTCAGCCCTCCCTGGGAGCCACTATTTTTTTATTTTTTTATTTTAGTCTTTGGTAACCAGGTAAGGCCCACTAGGCACAAGTGCCTGTTTTCAGGGGCGACCTGGGAGCACTGGGTGGTTAAGTGACTTGCTCAGAGTCACACAGTATGCAAGTGGATGTTGTGAGAATCAAACTCAGGTCTGGTCTGCTGGATATACCCAGCTCATTCACACCTTGTTCCTCTAACTTCTAGGCTATACTGCCAGCCACAAACTATGCCCCCTCCTAAATTTTGGGGCCACTGTCCCTTTAAATATAGAAATAAAAAACTTGTAGAAAGGGTACAATGTAAAGCTACAAAAAAAGTCTATGCATTAAAAGAAATAGACTACAAAACTAGACTAAAATGTCAGGTCTTTATTCTATGGAACATAGAAGATTATGTGGAGATTTATGTCTGATGTATAAAGCTATCCAGAATGATGCAATTCTAGAAACAATAGGCTTAATTAGGAATCAGTCGTTGGTTAATACTAGATCACATTCACTGAAACTAAAAGGTACCCAAAATAACACTCTAAAGAGAAACAAGTGGTACACACAAAGAGTGGTAAAAATTTGGAACAAACTACATGTGAATATAGTACTGAGTACCACTTTGGATTCCTTTAAGACAAATTTGGATTTACATATGGGAGACACCAAGTTTGATTTCCACCAATGATTATTTGATGGTGAGTCCATAAAGGGTAATCTTACCCACTGAACTCGTACAAATCCTTTGAATCTATGAACCTGTGAAATCTTCCTTTTTGGGCACACTGCCCACCTTGTCCTTTCCTTCCCACTCCTCAGCCCTGTGGCACAAGTTTAACAAAATTGGGCACTGGCCCACTCATCACCACGGCCTGGGACTCCAATGTTGCTGGTGGAAGGCAGGAAACCTGGCCAGGGAGCTGCGCTCCCACCTGGCTCCTCTCTTAGCTCCGGCCGCTGCTGGGCAGAAACTACAGGTCCGGGGCGCGTTTTCCTCCCAGACCTAAAGTTTTGTGGCACCCCTTTGGTCCGACGGTCCTTTTCTTCCCCCTCTTCTCTTGGGGAGGACAGTTCGTGTTGGGGAGCTGCACTCCACCCGACAAACCCTGCTGCTGCCACCACACGGACCAAAGCTAGAGAGAAGCGACGCTGGGGAGCCATGGACCCAGTGCAGGTACCTTTTGTTTTCTTCTGTCCATGCTCCCTGCGTCCTCCACCCTCTCGACTATGCCGCTGACTGCCACTGAGAACCACACCCCAGGCCCTCTTGTAGGGCAGGGAAGGTCCTGGCTTATGGCCAGCAGATTGGCCACTAGAAGCCTAACAGGGAGGGTCTGCTGCTCATGGCCCCCCTTTCCAGGGCCAAACGGCGTGAAAAGAAAAGGGACTGGGATGGGTATGTGGGACTGCAAGGGGGAGGGACTAGCGAGGAGGAAAGAAAAAAAAAGAAAATGTCCACATCAGAGAAAGGTTCCCCATTTTTCTGTTGTGTCCCCAAACTCTGGGGTAGTACACATGCATGCAGATGGCGCAGTCATCTTCATCCTTGGTCCCTCCACTGCATCTGTGGAAGACCTGTTTCAGCAAGATTTTCACAACATCCTGCGCTTGTTCTACTCCAGCTATCTTCAGATCAGTAGCAAAAAAAAAACTGTGTCCCTAACCTTTGGTACCAGCCAGAAATTGGCCAGGCTTTTGAGACTTCTGGTCTTCTGCATGCTGGATGGTTCCCCTCTTGAAGTAGTGCAATTTTTTAAGTACCTCAGCATGTGACTCAAAAGAAAGCTTAACTTCTCAGTCCACATCAAAGCCATCCACATGAAACTCCACCCTAAGTTGGGTGCCCTGTACTGTAACAAAGACTGCCTTCCCTGCATGTCTGCCATGAGCTCGTCACCAAAATATTGCTCCTGGTTTTTGACTATGCTGACATGGTTTTTGGTACCACCCCCTTCACTTCCCTAGCCAGACTGGACACCCTCTCGATGTCTTTTGCTGCTTCATGACAATCTCCCCTCCTCGTACTCACCATTGCCCCCTCTACTCCTCCTCCCTTTCCATCATCTCCCTACCATCACGCAGCCAGTCCCACTGCTCCTCTTTCATCTCAAAATACTGGTTTGGTCCCCTTCCTTCCTACCTTTCATAACTCCTTTCCCCAGTTAGCCAGGCTCCATGCTCTCTCTCTGCTCCAGGTACCATTGAACCTTCTCTTCTCCTGATCCCCATTCCTCTGTTGGGCAATCTGCCTTGTGCTATCGTTTCCCAATATTCTGGAACCGACTCCCCTCATCCTTTCGCCATTCCAGCACCTCAGGCTCCTTCAAGCACCTGCAGAAACTCCTCCCCCATTTGACTCTAGTAACTCAGGGCTTGGGATTTCTCACAGACTTATACTTGTTCCCAAGTGCACTTCGTTATTTGTTTGGTATTATATTTAAAGGCTCATTCTGCAGTAGAATTTGGGGTGACTCTTGTCCAAAAAGTTGCACTTTATTTTGTTCTAATCATGTATCTGTAGTGTGTTTATGCACTGTAACTTATGCCTGCACTTTTTGCTGTATAATCTAATACTCTGTATGATGTTTTCTCCTGTTTTCCCTTCTCTTGGGTAGTACCTGGAAATGAGCCTCAGCTCAGTGGGTCTTTCCAAGTCACCAATTTTCAAATAAACAAATAAAATACATATAAAAATAAATAAATGTAAATACTTGTTTCCCACCCGCCACCTTGTTCCCTGCAACCCCTGGTATAAAAGCAAAAATAAAAAAAGTAAAGCAAGCCTCCCTCACCCCCACCTTACCCCAGTCTCAGTACCGGTTTCCCACCCACCTACCTGATCCCTGGTAAAAAAAAGCCAAAACAAATGTAACGCAGACCTCCATCACCCACCCCATGGCACCCAAACTACTACCCCCAGTCTTGGCAAAGTAAGGGGCGCTGCCTACAATAAGGCAGTATGATTTCAAGATGCAGCCTATGTCCAAAAATATCTACCCTTCACCCTTTTATCAATTTCCATCCCACCAACCCAACTCAGTGTCAGTCGATTAAACATTCCCCTCCCCCCCAACCAGTTAGGCACCAATCACCCGTCCATAACACACAGAACAACCTTTTTTTCAGGTCCAAACAGCGGATGACCAGCACAGCCCTCCCTCCACCTTGGCTGGACATCTTCAAATGAATGAAACTGTGTGGCATTTGCCTGAGCTTATAGCAATCACCAGCTCAGCTGAGTGGGAGATAGGTGGGAAGCAAGTGTTGGGATGAGTAGGGCAACTAGACACAAATACTGAATATCTGAATACCAAATATTTGGGCCGCGAGTGCCACATATGCAGCTGAATATTCAGAAAAAGATATTAACACAACCACAGAAACTAACTGTTTCAGGTCTAAGAAACTTCAAAGTTACTGTTCCATTTTCAACAAGTATTTGTCAATGCTTAATGTTTGCCACTTGCACTGGTGTTGTACCGGGTCTTGCTTGTACACATTGTTACTATATATTTACCCGCAATAGACTGGATGAGATGAAGTATCTCATTTCTGTGGTGTCCTGCTTTTACACATTTTTAAATGGTATTTACTCAGGAAAAAGTAACTGAAACGCAATATGTAATGTGGGCTAACCCATTTTGACCCCAAATTTATAACAGTTGTTTTATGACCTGACATTATGAACAAGGCAGGTGGATTTTTTAAATCCCCTCTGAAAGGTGATTTCGATATGCAACTGTGAAAACAAGTTTTAGAGGAGATTTGAAAAATTACACCTGTTATGTTCAGGAGGTGGGGTTAACAGAAGGGATTTGTTAAACACCAGGGGGCCAAAATTTGCAAAAATAAAGTTATGAGTAAACGCTGGAACAATTCAAAGTCTCAGAAGATTATGGCATTGGACCCCCGGTAGGTAAGTAAGGGGTGGGGGTGCAGGGGGTGGGTGCTGAGTGGGAGGGTTGAGTGGGGGGAGGGCAACAGCAGCAGCAGCAACAGACATCGATGGATGATTTTCTTCTGTACAGCACGTATAATAAAAAATCAACAAAAAAAGCCTACATCGGACGGACTGTTTTCTTTATTTCAGGTACCGACACTGGGGACTGGACACCCCAGTGTCGGTGTTATGTTTGATGGACTGGGAATGGGCTCCCCAGTGTTGCAAAATGAAAATGGGTGGGGTGGGAGGTAGCATTTGGCACTGGGCATTGGACACCCTGGTGCTGGGTAGGGGGAGGGTAACAGCGGCAGTGGCAACAGACACTGATGGACGGTTTTCTTTTTGATAGGGTGTGTAGAAATATATATATATAGAGAGAGAGAGAGAAAAAGAGAAAGAAAGAGAGAAAGATTTATATATATATATATATACATACATACATACATACACACACACACATATATATATATATATACATATGTGTGTGTCTGTAAGAGACTATGATGGATGGTTTTCTTTATGTCAGGTACCAACACTGGGAAATGGGCACCCCAGTGTTGGTGTTATAGTTGGCAGCACCGGGGGGGGGTGGGTGGACTCTCTGATGTCACACAATGAAAATGGGGGTGGGGAATAGCAGCCAGCACTAGGGATTGGGCAGTGAAGAAGAAAAGGCTGCACTCATGGTGAAGACTGGATGCTGGCAAAAAGACATCCAGTAACAAAAGAAAACCAGCACTTCAAACATCAGTTATTTGCAAAGACTTTACTGTGTACTCTTGCTTACAAACACCAAAGTAAATGATAAAGGCTCCTGAACCTGGACAACCAGCCCAAGCACTTCAAGGTGCAATTCCTCTTCATTAGGGGGCCTCCTGACCAAGAGGTATTGCACTTCAAAGCGCTGGGGCTGGTTGTCCATGTTCGGGAGCCTTTATCACTTATTTATTGTTGTTACTTTGATGTTTATAAGCAAGAGCACACAGTAAAGTTTTTGCAAACAACTGATGTTTGGAGTGCTTGTTTTCCTTCGCTACCAGGGATTGGGCACCTTGTGTTAGAAAATAAACAAGGAAGTGGCATGAGGGATTCAGGAATGGTCTCAGTCCCTAAGGTGTGGAAACTGGCTAAGATAATTCCATTGCACAATGGAGGTGATCCCTCTCTGCCGGGAAACTACACACCAATCTCACTCTTCAAAAATCAAAAAATCCGGGAGGCACTTATCTCCAAAAGGCTAAACTCCTTCCTGGATGCCTCAAACACTCTAAGCCCCTTCCAATCCGGCTTCAGGTGCATCCACTCCACCTCCTCCTCCTCCTCCTTCCTCCACCTCACAAACCATATTCATTCCGCCATGGACAAGGGCCACCTCACCATGGCGATTTTCGTTGACCTCGCTAAGGCGTCTGATTCGGTCTTCCACAGTCTCCTTCTAAAAAAAATAACTTCCATAGGTCTCTCCCCTTCCTCCATGGACTGGTTTAGGTCATATCTCTCTGACAGCTGCCAATACGTGCACTCTAAATCCACTACCCTTCCCATTAATGAGGGTGTCCCTCAGGGGTCTATTCTGGGCCCCAATTTTCTCAATTTTTGTTAATGATCTTTCCTGTTTGTGCTTGCCAATGCACATATACATGTACGCCAACAACACTGCCATCTATGCTTCGGGTCCCTCCTTTCCTGTAGTCCAGTCATCCCTGCAGGATGCTTTTGTGAACGCTCTCAATTGGTTCAAGGCAAACCTCCTCAAGTGCAACACAAAAAAAAACCTGCTGACATGGCATTCCACACTGCCCAAAGGCTGGCCAAGTTCCCATCTCATCCTTCTTTTCCTTGGATGGTACAAAGATAGAAGCAGTACAGTCTTTTAAATACCTGGGAGTCTGGCTTGACCCCAAGTTAGATTTCTCCCAGCACGTTGACTCCATCCATTCCAAACTTCAGCCCAAACTGGGAGCCTTGTATAGAATCACAGATTCTATACAGGTGTGGTCTATAGACCACCAGCCCAGGAGGAAGAAACAGATAGGGAGCTGATGCTAGCCATCCAAAGGATGGCAGACAAGGGTGAGGTAGTACTGGTTGGAGACTTCAATATTCCAGACGTGGACTGGAGCATCCCAGCTGCAGCATCAACTAGGAGCAGATTTATCCTGGACTCCCTTCAGGGTGCCTTCCTCAAGCAACTGGTCATGGAACCAACTCGGCAGAAGGCAATACTGGACCTTCTGCTCACAAACAGGGACAGTGTGATGGGGGTAACAGTGGGGTGCACCTGGGTAACAGTGACCACCAGTCATTGTGGTTTGAAATCACAGAAAGAGCAGAACCAAACCACAAAAAACACGTATCCTGGATTTTAGGGGGCAGACTTTGGGAAAATGGGGAAATACTTGAAAGAGGCATTAAGGGAATGGGACAGGAATCAGGGGTTGAGGAACAGTGGGCAGTATTTAAAATGGGGATTATAAGAACAACAGAATTATGCATTAAGCAGGTTAGCAAGAGGAAAAGGAAGAGAGACCATTATGGTTTTCCAAAGAGGTAGCAAAGAAAGTGAAAGCCAAAAGATAGCATTCAGGCAATACAAAAGACACAGGCAGAAGGGATAGGAGAAGTACCAGGAGAAACAAAGGGAGGCAGGAAGTCAGTAAGGGAAGCCAAAGCTCAGACAGAAGAACACATTGCAAAATCAGTGGTTAAAGGGGACAAACCTTTACAGGTACATAAGTGAAAAAGAAAGACAAAGGGAGTGATAGTGAGACTGAAGGGGAGGATGGGAGTCGTGGAGGATGACAACAGTAAAGCTGACATACTGAACAGGTATTTCTGCTCAGTCTTTACTGAGGAAGAGGGGGTAATGGGTCTAAAGGGAGTACAAGGGTGAGAATGGTGCAGAAATGGACACAAGTCCCTTTACGAGAAAGGGTCCTGAAGGAACTGAAGTAATAAGAGTTGACAAAGCAATGGGGCCAGATGGGGTGCACCCAGGGTCCTTAAGAACTATGAGAGGTGGTGGCTGAACCTCTGGCTATCCTGTTTAGCCAATCACTGGAAACAGGGAGGTACCCAAAGACTGGAGGACAGCAGATGTAGTCCCCTTATACAAAAGCGGGAACAAAGAGGAAGCAGGAACTACAGACCAGTCAGCCTCACCTCGGTAGTGGGAAAGATCATGGAAGCACTTCTGAAGGAGAGATTGGTGGAACATCTGGTTGTCAATGGACTACAGGACCCAAAGGCAGCATGGTTTCACCAGGGGAGGTCATGTCAGACCAATCTCATTGAATTTTTGACTGGGTGACTAGGAGGTGGATCAGGGGAGGCAGTGGACATGGCCTATCTGGACTTCAGCAAGGCCTTTGACACTGTGCCACATAGAAGACTATTACACAAACTGGGAATATGGGTGTGGGCAGGACAGTAGTGTGGTGGGTAGGTAACTGGCTGGGTGGCAGGACACAGAGGGTGGTGGTAAATGGCTGTCACTCCACAGAGGAAGAGTGACCAGTGGGGTACCACAGGATCAGTGCTGGGACCGTCCTATTCAACATCTTCATCAGTGACATTGCGAGGATCTAGAAGGCAGAATTTCACTGTTCGCTGATGACACAAAGCTCTGTAACAGAGTAGACACACCAGAGGGTGTAGACAGAATGAGAAGGGACCTGCAGAAACTTGAAGAATGGTCAAGGGTTTGGCAGTTGAAATTCAATGCAAAGAAGTGCAAGATAATGCATATGGGGCACAAAACCCTGGCACAATATATCAGTTGGGGGTGAGGATATAGCATGCACCAAGCAGGAAAGGGATCTTGGGGTTGTCATCTCTGATGACCTCAAGGTAGGGAACAGTGTGACAAGGCATCAGGTAAAGCAAATAGGATGCTGGGATGTATAGGCAGGGGCATCACCAGCAGGAAAAGGGAGGTCATAATTCCGCTATACAAGACACTAGTGAGGCCCCACCTGGAGTACAGTGTACAGTTCTGGAGACCATACCTACGTAAGGACATAGACAGGGTAGAGAAGGTTCAGAGGAGGGCAACAAAGATGGTGCATGGATTGCATCACAAGTCCTATGAAGACAGGTTGAAGGAACTGAACATGTACTCCCTGGAGGAGAGGAGGGAGAGAGGGGATATGATAGAGACATACAAGTATCTTACAGGGAGAAACAGAGTGCAGGAAAACACTATTTTTAAGCGAAAAAGATGTTCCAGGACTAGAGGGCATGGGATGAAGTTGGAGGGAAGACGATTCAGAGGAAACATGAGAAAGAATTTCTTCACAGAACGGGTGGTGGACAAGTGGAACACCCTGCCAGAGGAAGTGGCGGGGCTGAAACAATCACGGGATTTAAGAATGCATGGATAGACATAAAGGAATTCTAGAGGTCAGGGTAAGGGGAAACAGACTTCTAGGAAAACAAACTGAACTTACAAGCTCAAATGGGCAGACTGGGTGGGCCATGGGCCCTTATCTGCTGACACTGTCTATGTATCTATGTATCTATGTAATCAAAGACTGTCTCTCCCTCCCAACCCATAAAGAGCTTATCTCCAAATGAATCCTCCCCATGATAGACTAGGATGACGTAGTCTACAGCTGAGCCCTCAGTTGTCTCTCACTAAATTAGAACCCCTTTGTAATGCCTTCTGTCATTTTGCATCAAACCTCCCTTTCCGAACCCATCACTGTTCTCTATCCCCTGCCCTATCCCTCTCCACCTTCACAAATCATCGCCTTGCCCACTGTGCCGCTTTCATCGGCAAGTTCTGATTCACAGCCCCCCCCAATCTCTCCACTCTCTTACTTCCCTCATTTATGTCAGGTTACTGCCTCAGAACCCATGATTCTTACATATTCAATCTCCCTTATCCTCACTTACAATCAGGCAAGGTTGCTTTCTCCAACAGACTCCCAGATCTTTGGAATCATCTCCCCCACTCTATCCACCTCGTGCCTACTCTAGCCATGCTGAAAAAGCAATTAAAGCTCCTCCTCCCTTGCAACTGCTCCCTTTCTAGCCCCTTGACCCCTCCCTTCCCATCCCACTACCTTCCTTTTGTCCACCTCTGCTCCTTCCTCCCCCTTACCTTTCTCTTCCTCCTCTGCTCCTCATTCCTCACCCTCCTCCTCCTCACCCTACCTTTCTCTCCCACCTGGCACACTGTGCCCCCTCCTTATCACTATTCCCTGCATCTTCACAGAGACCTCTCTACCTCATACCCTTAACTTCGTTTCAATCCTCCCTATGTGCCAGTCCTTATTACATGCAAGCGTATACTTGGCATGCTTGTATGTAAATGTATTTTTGCCCATGTATAGTGGTCACTGTATTATACTACCTAATGTACTATGCACCTCCAAAACTATGTTACCTCAATTATGTACCTTGTATGTATATTTGCCGACATGTATATTTCTTCTACTGTGTTTTCAACCCTGATCGTTTCGAAGCTTTGTTACTTAGACTATTGTAAATCCTACTACCCTTTCCTCCGGGTCGCACCTGGAAACGAGCCTCAGCTCAGTGTGCCTTTCCCGGTTACCAAATTTTAAATAAAGGAAACAACCGTCCTATGATTAGGCTGGGTCTCTCCTTTGAACTACAAGAAGTTTCCACCCAACAAGCCAGAACAGTGTCATAATCAGCCTGGCTGATTGGTGTGACACTGATCAACCCCTTGCAGACTGCCCTGCATTGGATTAACAGTGGAACATCTCTCAAAACACACTCTCATACCCAAATGTTTGCTCTGCGTGCAAGCGCACAGCGAACATGGAAAGGGATCAGAGTTTGAATCTCACTGTCCTAAAACTGTGAAGTAACTAACAAAAGCAATCTATATTACAGATATTTTTAGATTATTCTTTTTGGTCCCTATGATTCCTTGTCATTGTGGTTCTCCTTGTTGCATGCTTCCTCCTGCTGGGAGGGGGAAGAGGGAGGTGGTTTTCAAACTCACACCAGTGCCATTCCAAGGTCTGCCGGGGGGGGGGGACATGAAAATTGTTATTAATAATGTTACAATTTAATTACCCGTAACACCCCAGCTGACATGTAACCTGTTGTTCCCAGTGGGGTTCTGCTTCTACCTATTTCCACAACTGGGTGAACAGGATCACTGGGAGGATGGCCATTTGAGTGACTTGCTCAAGGTCCCACGGAGACTTTTTTGACACCATATTGGTCCTTGTACAAACAGGTGAACAAAGTAGGTAATTTGATAGTGTTAACTGGACAAACAAGATGTTTTCCGTATACAAGCATTCTGGCTTACATGATGTAACCCATCATCAGGTGATTGCAGTTTATACAAAATGCATTACATACATTGGATAGTACTATCTACTTACATCAATTAACATACACACAAGAAAGATAGGTTTTTGTTGTGTATGTGTTAATTGTTGAAAGTAGATAGCTTCTACAATTGAACAACAGTCCTCAGAACCCCACTCTCTTTCTAAGGCAAGACAACCTCATCAATTCTGAGCCTCAGGAGTATCCTCCGTTTTAAACAAATTATTCACCATTTTTGCCAGAACCCTCCTGGCCTGCCCCTGTTCTAACCCCTACCCGTCCCCCTCCTTTTATTCCCCTTCTGTCTTCTCGTTTGTACCCCTGTCCCTGATATGTAAATATCACCTTTCAACTCCATCAAGAAGCATAGCCCACACCTCCATAATGCTCTTAATATTCAACTTTAGGGCCTGTCGGTCCATACAGCTCATGTGTCTTTCTATTTTCCATACTGCATTATCAGTACTAGTTTAGTACTAGATCCTATTTCTGTCATATTGGACTAACTTGTGCCCCACATTTTTGATCATACTGGAATTGTATTGATTGTCCTTGCTGCACTGTACCACATACATACACCTCTGCACTTTTATAGTTTGTTACGAAAGGATTAACCCATGACAGGGTATGGGTTTACTTGTTTCCCCAAATTGTTATAGTACAAATGTTATTATATGTGCCGCTCTGCTAACCTAAGTAAAACATATTTTCCCTAAATAATGTTTATTGTACAGAAATATTATACAAATCTCCCATGTACCCTGTCACCCAGGACACATCTGGAGAGGAGCTGGTTTCAGCCCAGCTGCTTGTTCTGGTGGAAAAATTGTAAATTTGTTGAATCCAGTCACGCAAGCAGAGATAAAAAATATACATCTTGTTTCCAATTCTTACCCGGGGAAGGGGGAAGTACAGACACTACGAAATAATAATACATACAGTATGAGAAACTAATATAAATAAATCACCATCAATTAGGAACACAATAAACAAATATGTATACAGTGACAGGTAAGCACATATGGAATATAACAGAGCAGTAAAATATAAATTACAACGTGCAAAGCAGTGAAAACAATAGTAAAAGGATAAATAAAGCATGAATGCCATTTTATTTTTTTTTATGAAAAAAATGCTTTGATTCCAAGGTACATCTTGAGTTAAATGTACAGATGCAATCAGGCCTCCTCAAATTGAAAAATGTTCCACAAAAAATTAAAGAACTCAGGAAGGCAGCTGGAATCCTCACGCAACACAGAAGCTACAGTATTTCTGTGGGTTTTTTTTTTTTTTTGCTTGTGCTACTGAAAGCTCTGGTTTCATGCTCTCTATATCAGCACGCTTGGCTGGGCAGGAAGCATTTGACAGAGTCTGGAAAATCAGCAAGTTGCCAAATTTCATAGAGAAAATTAATAACATGGATTTCACAGAGGCCTTTCAAATGGTGGAGAGGGGGCAGTGCCCCACCATCATTTCCTTAGAACAAATGAAACCGTTCTCTGGTTAACCCTTGCTGTGCCATAGACTAATACTCTATATCCATACAGAATTTCAGTACAGTCGAATTCTGCAGACAGTACACCAACTGATTAAATGGAGGTGCGCACAATTAACCTCTTCAATGCAGACTGCGGTGCACACCACTGAAATACAATATACTAAGTAGAATACTCCTTGCTCGAACAACAAAATGGTTGTGACATTAAAGAGCACCTATTGTGCTCATTTTAAAAACAGCCCGTGAACCTCCTTATTTCCTTACCTCCATGGAAGCTCTGTTATCAGTGGTTTTTTTCCCCCATATTTCTTTTCTCTGGCGGGAGGCTAGAAGGCAGGGCTTCAGCTCTAGATACAAGGAAAGGTGTTACACTCAACGGACCGGGCAGGGTGCTGGCGTGGGGTTTCCACCCTCGCAGTGCAACAAAACAGTTCGAAACGCCAGCACTCCAGAGCCAGGAGTTAGTGGGTAACCCCAATGAAGGTACTCTCAGACGTAGTTTGGATGTGAATACAGTAATTTATTTCGGACAGTTCCTCAAACAAAAATCAACATATAACCACAAAAGCAGTGTTCCGTGACACCTAAATGCCCCGGCGTTTCACCATGTAAGGACTTCGTCAAGGGGAAAACATCTGTAGTTTGAATGGCCCTTATATAGTGCAACATAGGTAACGTCATCAATTACATCACTTGTAACATGAATCAAGATTTAAAGTAAAGAAAAAATTATTTTTCATCAACAAACCATATATACAAAAAAACATAAGAGCTTACTGTTCTTAAAACAAAAGTTATGTTGACAAATCGGGGGGATGTCTCTCACAAACCTTTTTCATAAATCAAAATCAATTACAGCAATTTCCTTCATTATTTTTTATATTGTTTGTTTTTAAGACTTAAAGAGGTACATCAGCCACTAGTTTAGACAGAAGGCTAACATGAATGTTAGAGTCCTATAGTTGGTAACAATTCCACCATTGAGGCTCATGTCCATGTATAGTGTCCTAGGAATCAGGATACAGTGGAGAAAGAGAGTGCCGGGGCATCTGGGTGTCACGGAACACTGCTCTTGTGGTTGTATATCGATTTTTGTTTGAGGAACTATCCGAAATAAATTGCTTTGTAACATGGCATTAATAAGTAGAGACAAAAGAAGAGAAGTGATTGGCAGAAAAAAACGCATGACAGGTTTTCAACCGTGCATTAATTCCTTAGATATGCATGGTACAGTAGTACCCAGGATAGCCACATAATGTCTCAGGGCAGTGCAACAATAGAGTTACCCACCCACCCACCCACCCAGAGGACACTGAAGAAATAGCAAGGGTGGAGGAGATAGATACCGTAATCCAACATGGAGAACTGTGTCGGCACATTTGCAATGTGTGGAGTGCAAGGAATAAGACAGTATGTATACACGTATTTTCAGCTCAGTACAACAAATGTGAGCAGCTGTAGGACAGAGGAGTGGTGGAACGAGAGCGCCGAAGAAGAGTCAAGGGAGGACGTGAGCAACACATCAGATAGCGAATTTAAATTGAAATGTAATGGTACACAGTTTGCTGCTGTGGAAAACACAGAGACATTGAAAAAGATTGACCACACAGTGAAAGTAGGAGATGCAGGGAACGGAGGAAATGAATGAACAGTAACTAGCTGTAGCACAGAGCAGTGGTCAAAAGACAGTGCTGACGACGAGGCTGGTGAGCAGCTGAGTGGGATGGTCGCGGGAATGAGAAGCACACATCAGAGAGTGTTACTGATCGTGCTGTTAAACAGAAGCAGAAGAACAAAAATAAGTGTCCAGTGAAAGCAGGAGATGTGGAAAAAGCAGGTAGACATTTCAAGATGTCAAAGGAGCAGTTAGACGAGCTTGAGAAAAATAAATGCGAGGCAAATACCCATAAAACAACAGCATGGGCCTGCAATGTGTTCGCCAACTGGCTACGAGCAAATAACCATAGTACTGATATAAGCACGGTCCCAGTAACCACACTAACAGAGCTCCTGAGACATTTTTATGGCACAGTGAGAACTGAGGAGGGCGACGCCTATAGCATCAGTTTGTTTATCTCACTGCGCGCAGGACTGAATCGATATATAAATAGTGTGAAGGTCCGTCGGAAAATCACATCGCAAAAGATGTTGAATTCCAAGGAGCTAACAATGTGTTTGTGGCAGTATTAAAAGAGTACCGGCGGGCAGGGAAGGACACCACATCCCATCATCCGCGCATGAACGTATCCGAATGTGTGCTAAACTGAATCCAGAGTCTCCGTATGGCCTGGTATGGAGGCTGTGGTTTGAAATGCAGCTGGGGCTGGCAAGGAGAGGAAGGGAGGGGTTAAGGAATTTCAAGCATTCATCATTTGTTGTGAAAGTAGACAAGTTTGGCAGAGAGTACATATCTGTGGCATTCAATGAGGCAACCAAAAATCATTCTGATGTGAACAAGCCGAACAAACAGGCTTATCGTGGAATCTTGTATTCTATGGCAGACAGTAGGAATTGCCCGGTATCTATATTTAAAGAATATTGCTCCTGCTGTCCCCGATGCCACAGCAGTTTACCTTCACCCTATTAAAATGGTATAGGAGTCTCTGAGACGAAAAGAAATCTGGTATTCCAGGCAGCCAATGGGGAGAAATTACTTAAGCAGTATGGTGGCACAAATTTCTATAGACGAGGACTTATCGCAGCGGTATACTAATCATTCTGTCCACTCCACTGCCGTTCATATCCTGTCAGAGGCTGGTCTCGCATCTCGAGAAATCATGTCCGTAACAGGACACAGATGCGAGACTAGTCTCCCAAATTATTGGGTGCCTACAGTGTGTGACTGGGAGAAATGGTCCAGAATTCTAAGTGGTGATATAGCAAGTGGTCATTCAGGAGTAAAAATACCGGTGCAGAAACCAGCACGTTAACAGAAACTATCACAGCAATAGAGAGAAAGAGAATGCGTGACAAGATAGGTGGTGAGGCATATGACGAGGAACCACAGATCACTTTCACGAAGAGGATCTGTGACCAGATGCTGACCACCCACACACCGCGATCACAGCACAGTGGAACGAGAATAGGACAGCACGCTACAGGAGTAGAAGAGGAGCAAACGCCCATCCGTGACACTCAGCACCCGGAAGCTGCTTACCATACCAATCAGAGCACAGAAATGGATAGCCGGCACACCGGAGGGTATCCAGGAAATAGCAGAGCGGAAGAGATCTGCCTAAATAATCCGTTCCAGATGTTGAGGTTCACAATCAACGGCACCGTCAATTTCCACTACCATGGAAATTCGAGGACAGTAAGTCGGCTGGTAGCATTGGCATGGCAAACAGAACCATGCAGACAATAGAACCAAAACGAGCATGCAACACAGCATATCAGAACAAGTGCGGAGATATCGATCCACAAATGGTAATCGTAGGCATATGACTGTAGTGAAATAGTAACGATGAATTAAAAAGGTAATCTTACTGCTGAACACCCCATAATCGTTAGCGGGATACAGCGAGTGATCGTTTAGGAAATGCAAAGTAGTATGAGAGCCCACAATGCATAGCACAGACGCATGTAAACATTTGATGAAACAAAAAAAAAAAAGGTTGTGCCGTGTAGAAAAGTGTAAAGAAGCCACACAAGCTAACAGAAATGTACAAGAATCAAAGCCCACAAAAAAATTTGAATTTTATTTTATTAGTAGCTATGTTAAAATGTGTTGAGTAAGAAACAAGATTTGTAATCCTGTGAACAACACATTTTCAAATAAACACACTCAATGACTGTGATACTTGTGTCCTTGTATTTCTGTTACAGCTCTAAAACTATCATCACCATTTATAACCTGTTCAGACAGCTATGTTACAAGTGCATTAAGGCTTTGAAGGGAGGTGAGTTTATGCACCAATGCACATGGTGCGTTGAGCACCCGGTCTTGGGCCTTATGCACCTACCCCCTCCAACCATGCATTAATTCCTTGTAAATGCCTCCTTTCTCATGCCTTAATGCTTACGTATCCACATCAAATCTACGTGTGAGTACCTTCATTGTGGTTATCCATTAACTTTTGGCTCTGGAGTGCTGGTGTTTCAGACTGTTTTCTTGCACTACAAGGGCTTCAGATCTCCCACTTGAGAGGGCCCACTTCCATCCTTGAATGCACGGCTCTCCGACCTGGCTCCATCTCCAGGCAGATTCTCTCATGGACTGCCCCCCGTGGCGTAGCCAAGGAGGGGAGGCCCAATAATCTGGATATCCTAGGTGGCGCCATAGTCGGGGCGTGTCCAGAAACTTCATGAAGCCTGCTAAGCACTCTTCTTCATTTTCTCCTCCCCATTGCTAAGTGCATGACAGTCATGCACATGTGGAGGCGCAGGCTGTGGAGTCCTGCAGCACCCTCCTATCACTGTCGTCCCAGACCCGCACTATCACCAGGCCTCCACCTGGTGGCACTCGTTCAGTGAGAATGATAATCCACCCTTCCCAGGAGAGGACAGCAGTCCTCCAGATGCTCGCTCCTCTCCCTCCCTGGCTGACCCCCCCCCCAAACGACCTGAGTCCACTCCTGAACACGGGTCACCGGCATGGCAGGAGGTGAGAAACGCAGTGCCTCTGCCCTCAATGCCACAGGGCAGGCTTTGCTGTCAGTGTTTTACATTTTTTGATGACCCAACCAAGCATTAATTCCTTGTAAATGCCTCCTTTCGAGTGCTTAATGCACTTGTAACATAGCTGCCTGAACAGGTTATAATGGTGGTGATAGTTTTAGAGCTGTAACAGAAATACAAGGACACAAGTATCACAGTCATTGAGTGTGTTTATTTGAAAATGTGTTGTTCACAGGATTATAAATCTTGTTTCTTAAGGTAAGGAGGAAAAGAGCTGCCTTTAGGAAGTACAAGAAAACAGGGAGAGGGGAGGACAGGGAGGAGTACTTCACGGAATCGAAGGAGGTGACAAGGGCAGTAAGGGGAGCCAAGGCATCTACGGAACTCAGGCTGGCACAAGGCATTAAGAAGGGGGAGAAGGACTTCTTTAGGTGCATCAGGGAGAAAAGGAGCTGTAAGGACCACATAGTAGGGATTAGGAAGGAAGGGGTTGGGTGGAAGCAGGGTGCGTAAGGCAGAAGCACTAAATGAGTACTTCTGCTCAGTATTTACTAAAGAGAAGAGGGGGTGACACCCAAGGGGGGAGAAATGGCAGAACGGGGGGAGGGGTGACAGATGGGGAAATCATGGAGGGCAGAGTTCGGGAGGGTTTGAAGGCAGTGAGGGTGGATAAGGCACCAGGCCCAGATGGCATCCACCCCAAGGTACTGAAGGAGCTGGCAGAGGTCCTTGCAGGACCTTTGGCAGACCTATTTAATGCCTCACTACATTCGGCGTGTGTACCTCAGGACTGGAGGATGGCTCATGTGATGCCCCTCCACAAGAGTGGCCCCAAGGATGAACCGGGAAACTACAGACCAGTGAGTCTCACATCCATCGGGGGTAAGCTAATGGAGACTATCCTGAAGGAAAGGCTGGTGGCCCTCCTAGAGACCAAAGGACAACAGGACAGCAGACAGCATGACTTCATACAGGGCAGATCCTGCTAAACCAACCTAGTGGAGTTCTATGACTGGGTAACTAAGCAACTGGACAGGAGACATGCAGTGGATGTCCTGTATCTGGATTTCAGTAAGGCATTTGACTTGGTGCCACATGGAAGGCTGGGAAGTAAGTTAGTCGGCACGGGGGGGGGGTGCAAAGCTGGTGAGATGGATAGGGAACTGGCTTCAGGGAAGGCAGCAGAGGGTGGTGGTGGGTGGGGAGCTCTCACACCAAAGGGTAGTGACAAACAGTGTTCCACAGGGCTCAGTGTTGGGACCAGTGTTGTTTGGGATATTCATTGCAGACATATCATTAGACATCAAGAGCAAGATCAGTCTGTTTGCTGATGATACCAAGGTAGGAGCAGTGGTGGATGACCTAGGGGGATGGCAGGGGTTGCAGGATGACCTGGCAAAGCTTGAAACCTGGTCAGACACCTGGCAATTTGGTTTAATGCCAAAAGTGCAAGGTACTGCATTTTGGATGAAGAACCCAAAGAGGAGTTACCAGCTGGGGGAGTGCAGCTAGCCCAGACAGAGGAGGAGAAGGATCTGGGGGTGCCATTACAGGGTCAATGAACAACTCAGCACAATGTAGGAAGGCAGCTGCAAGGCCAACAAAATGCTGGGTTGTATTGCAAGGGTATATCCTCGGGAGGGAGGAGGTGATTCTGCCACTGTATAGGTCATTAGTTAGACCGACTTGAGTACTTCGTGCAGTACTGGCACCCTGATCTGAAGAGGGACATTAAGTTACTGGAGGAGGTGCAGCGCAGGGTGACAAAGATGATCAAGGGGCTGGGGGACTTATCATACGAGAGGAGGCTGAGGGAGTTGAACATGTACTCACTGGAGTAGAGGAGGGACGGGGGGACATGATTGAAACCTTTAAGTACATGAAAGGACTAAACAAGACAGGTGCAGAGGGGCTGTTCAAATTAAGGGAGGGGAGGGATACCAGGGGCCATGATATGAGACTGGAGGGAAGGAGGAAGGTTCAGGAGGGAGATGAGGAGACACTTTTTTACAGAGAGGGTGGTGGCTGGGTGGAATGCGTTACCTGCAGAAGTGGTATCCAGTAGAACAGTGGACTGCTTCAAAAGGAAATGGGACAGGACAAGGGGGAGGGTCAATGAAGGGGAAGGGTGGAAGGGAAGGGCAGCTGCAGAATAAGGGGTGCTAGCTGCACAGTCGAGCAGACTTGATAGACCTCTAGGCCTTTATCTGCTGGCAAATTTCATATGTTTGTATGTCCAGGGATATCAAATGCATTGCTTATAAAGTACATTTAGACACTTCCTGTTAAAAGGCACTATATATAAAATCAAACTGTTTTCCCAAAAAATGGAGCTAAAATGTAAAGGTTTATCTAATTTGCTAAAATATGGAGTCACCTGTAAAAGGAGTAAAGGTATGAATGGTATCTTGTATAATCAAATGGGTAAGAGAAATTGTGTAATCTAATTGGATAACAGACACTGTAAACTGTTGCATTATCCTATGTTAACATTTTTCAACCCTGTTTTACTGGTTAGTATTCTTCCACAATGAATTCTTTTTAGTTATACATTTTTTTTGTTTGACCATTTAATAATAGCACTAGTACACTTCAAGGTGTGTTTTGATTTGGGATAACACCACTTCTTACGTGGCTGAAGGGATGAAGCAGACCCAGTGTGTAGCGATATCCCATGAAACACATCCTTCCATGTATTACTGCTTAACTATTACTGGCTAAATTATTTTTTTTAAGATCAGTGAGCCACCAAAGATTAAGGAAGTGCTCCAGTGCCCTCTGCTGGCACTCATAAAAAATTGTTGCTTTCAAACAACTGGTGCACTGAAATGAAATAATGTTTTTTCTTTATTTCACCCATTTTAATAAAAGAGAAGATTAGGCGCCAGTTACCAATTGATCCAAACTCTTTCAGGAACTAAATCAAAATACAAGAAGATCAAAGCCGAAGCGACTGATTAACCTAATAGAGATGTAACAGAGTAGCTACATGGTCTGGATTCCAATTTACTTCTTGCATTATTATTAATTCCAACTTTACACTGCACAAGTCTACATGTCAACCCTCTCCTCCAATCAGATGACAGAGCTACAAACAGTTTATCCAACAGCAAACTCACAAACGTCCTGTTCTTCTCAATAAAATATTAGTAGCTGCTACAGTCATTTTGTTCACAATAGAAGGACAGTAGGGAAATCACAGTACCTTGCATTCTATTTAGGGTGGGGTATAGAAAAAACAGAAAAGCTTATTTTCAAAAGATACCATAATAGCAGTTATAAAAAGGGTAGCCACAATGGAGCAATTTGATGGTTAATAACAGTCCATAAGCCCTACATTAATCTTTTATTAATATGCCATCAGAGCCATCTTACCAATGCAGTCATCCTGTGAATCAAGACCACGTTTATCATGATTCCATTTCTAGAACAGTAACAGCCATCATTACAGTTACCGTTAGCACCATCAAGACTTGTTAAATTAAATCTTCCCAATCTTATAAAAAATACATATCACTGAAATGCACCTCTGATCTCTGATGCTCAAATGTATTTTATAATTTGGCAGGCCATAGCAATTCTGATCCTTTGCCTTGTTTTAGGATCCGATGGGGACAAAGCAGGTTCGGACACTGGCAGAGGAGCCCGCAGCTACAGTGCAAAGTGAGAGGCTGAGAGGACTGGGGGACAATACATAATGTGGCATATTAATGTTTTAATACAATGAACAGGCAGACTGGCTGAAGTGTCCCAGTAAACACTGGTATGTCAGCCAGTTCAAATTCTAGAAGTCTGCACGTGTGGCCAAATGGTACTGCTGTTTATCCCCACAAGGAGGGTCATTTGGGTAACAATCTTTATCTGTTCCTGGAGTTCTGCTGGGAGGGTGACAACCTAGAAAAAGTGAAACTGCTGACAATCATTTGATACCAAAAGCATAGCAAATTGGAAGGCTATCTGAGTAAATTTGTTTAGTGATAAAACAGGGAAACAGATTTTCCTAATGATGGAAACACAGTGAAGGTCTGGTTTCTAGTGAAAGTCTGTATAATCCTGTACAAAATGTTTTATTTGCTAAAGGCATATGCTAGAGAGAACACCGTGTACTGAGACATGTGGGAGGTTTCTCAAAGGGCCTACCTCTCTGTGAGCAAGAGAGGAGAGAAGTGGGGTAAATGTGTACTTCTACAGGCTGACCGACAGTATGAGATTGGAAGGGGAAGGACTCTGATGTGTGTTCAAGTTCTCTGAAAATAAGAGACTGCTATTTCCATATCTTCACTTGTAAGTTTCACCTAGCTATAAGAAAGCTAAGTTTGCATTTTTATGGGAACTCTTTACATTTTTAAAGTTTTCTCCTGTAAGCACTTTTGTTCTATTTTGGCCAATGTGTAAATATATCACATAAATAAAGTAAACAATAACCCACAACAAGATGTGCTGTTATTAGGGATTAACGCACACCCGGGTGCATTATGAAGTGCGAGGCTGCAGGCCAAGTGCCATCACAGCACCTGGGTTGCGTTAATCCCCAATAAGAGCACACCCTGGAGTGGGTTATTGTACTTATAACATGGGTTATGTTTAAACTACAAAATAATACCAAAAAGGTACTGTATCCTGCCACCTTGCAAAATAGTCCCCAACAAATAATGCATCCTACATTGCTGTTATGTACATAGAAATGTCACAGGTACACTACTAATGTGATCTGTGACATCTCTTGTGCATAGCATTCACTCCTACATATCCTACAATAAGCACAACCCCTCACACACACATATACACCAATAACTGTGCCTCAACAGCACTCTACTATGCTGCGCCTCTCTCCCTCTCTAGCATATAGCAAGTGTTCAGAGGAGGACTTGTTTAGTCTTCCATGTCTGTGTTTCTGTGTGCAAACACAGTTGGTGCCACTTAGGACGAAGGGATAGACACTATCAGGGGGCAAGACAGGAGGAGCTGCTTGCTGTGTTTCACTAATGAAAAGAGACTGTACAAGCTGTGGAAGCTGTGCACATTGGGAAAAGACGTGGACCAGGGGACAGTTACCAAGCGTAGTACAGACATTTCGGGGACAGAGAGAGACACATACAGCAGCATTCCGTAATTAGAGATCTGTGGACAGCACTGTGACAGACAGAGAGAGAAACAGGCTGCAGAACCGGTGCACATCGGGCAAAGACATGGGCCAGGGGCCATTTACCAAGAGCAGTACAGAGATTTCAGGGAGGGGGAGAGTGAGAGGGAGAGAGACACACAGCAGCATTCCGTAATTGGATATCTGCAGGCAGCACAGAGAGAAAGACACAGAGACAGTAACAGCAAGCGCCAGATGCAGAATTTCTTCTCTCTCTCTCTTTCTCTCTCTGTGTGATATGCAGATGTCTGACCATCAGCACCAGTCCTCTCCCCCCCCCCCCGATGTCTAAGCTGCAAGTGAATGTCTGGGTCGGCCTCCCAGTCCCTGTCCGAGGGAGACATGCAGAATTCCACCCTCCCCCACATGTCCAAGTTGCAGGTGAATGTGATGTCTCTGTCTCTCTTCTCCTCAGTCTGCCACTGTATCTTGCACGAGTGGGTGGTGCTCTTGCCTGCACATTGGACCTACTCACTGTCTTGCTCTCTGTGCAGCATTGGATCGGGGGACAACAGACCCTGTAAGAGACACAGGAAAGCATTCGGAGTGAAGCACAGTCAGAGAGTGCACTCCACAACTGCTGTGCACATAAGCTGCCTTCTTTTGTAGCCAGTCTGTGTACGTGGAGTGCACTGCACACCTCATTCTTTCTCACTCTCTCTGTGCAGCATGCTGTGATGCTGTGTCTCACTCAAGTGCGGTCATCAGATGGCATACAGGGAAGCCTCACAGACACCGGTGACACTAATACAGCAAGCAGCTTTGTCCACCTGCTGATCTGTGCCTCTCTCTCTCTCTTGCTCTCTCGCTATCTGTCAACTCCACTTGGCTCTCTCTCTTATCTTGATACACTGTAGACATGCTGCTACCCAGTCATGCCTGGAACACTGACAGTGGGTCAGAGCTCTGTCCCAAATACAATACACATGTCTGTAGATGTCTGACTCGCTGTCGGTACATTACACTGCTTGCAGTCCTGTGCTAGCTTGGTCAACTGCTGCTGGGAGTAACCGCAGATCCATGGGGCGGGTGGGTGGAGAGCCCTCAATGGCTATGTGAGGAACAGTTGGAGATCCACGGGGCAGGTGAGTGGGTAATCAGATAGCGCTGTGGGGTTACCTGCTGCCGGGAGTAACCAGAGATTCGCTGGCTGGGTGGGTGGAGAGCAGTCAATGAGTACGCAGGAAAAGAAAAGATCCACAGGGTGGGTGGGTGGGTAATCAGGTAGCACTGTGGGGAACAGAATGTTTTGATAGCCCAGTGATGTGAAAATACAACAGCCTGCAATAAGGACATTATGGGATGGCATCAGCAATCTGTCAGTAGTAATGATAACATTGGGTACGAAGAAGTAACACCAAAAATGGCTGAACAGCACCACAGGTTCTATTGCCCGCATCGTACATGAATTAAATGACTGCCTCTTAAAACTGAGTTTGCTGTACAGCTAAGTAGTCCAGGTCTGCCCACGGATATCTGTCACAGCCACATCTCAGCAACTGTGTGGTTAACAGAGATTAATGTACAGTCATGTGGTGGCGTTTAGCCAATTAAATTGCTATTTCTCCCTGCTCCATGTTACAAGTAGTTCTTATTTAGCACAATATTCAGATTGGTTATGCATTTTGGTAAAAGGGGTATAGTTTGTGAATTTCTGGGTAACTGTGATTCCGAAGAGGCACGCTAAATCTTGTTTAAGCAATTTGAAAAACACATTCCTTCCTGATACAGGGAAAGGAGTGGAATGAAGTTTGATAAGACAGAACCCCGAGGCAGTATAGCGCAGTGGTCTAAGGCTCTGAGCTGCAAATCTGGTGACATCCAGCAGACCAGACCTGGGTTTGAATCCTACAGCTTCCACTTACATACTGTGTGACCCTGAGCAAGTCACTTTACCTCCTTGTGCTCCCAGGTCGCTTCTGTAAAAAAGCTTCCAGCTTAGTGTGCTATACCTGGTTAAACAACTAAATTAAAATTAAATTAAATTAAGAACCCACACTCCACCTGGGGTTCAAGCAGTTAGTCTTGGTCTGATCCAGGGGGACTTGTGACTGGGTTCAGAGGGTCCCGGTGTCCAGGGTGTGCCACCTTTGCAGAGGGGCGAGTGTGGATGCAAAGACATGGTGAGGGGCAAACACAGGTGGAGGTCTACAGCAGCAGGCTGAGAGAGGGGTGCGGATGGGTGGATCTGTCACAAATGACCTGTACAGCATTATATTTTAATCATTCATACTTCTACAGTGTGCATTACTTAACTTTCCCCACATAGTAATTCCAGCAAAACACACACTTCAGTTAACAAGGGTTGCCATGATAAGGATGCACTTGGCTCGCTCACCTGTACATTTACGTAACATGACTACAAAACAAAAATTCAGTGCTGTAACAAGGATAATGGAAATAATTTATCAAACGAGCAGTAAGTCACAACATACTGTAAACCGCCAAGTTCCCCAAGTCACTTTTCCTTCATCCCTGCTGTGGCACTGTTTTTTTTTGTTTGCAGTCTTGACCTGGGTGCTCAGTCTTTACTTTGCAGCTCAGCAATGTGATTAGTTGGCAGCTGTTTAATTACCTTGTCATGCTGCAGACAGTGGAGCAAGATCCCGGAGCAAATTTACAAGAATGAGTGCGACTTGAAAAGGATTTGCAGAGTATTAGATCATTAAGTTTAATTTTGTTTTTCCTTTTTGCTAGCCTTGCTTACAGTGCCTAAAAGAAAGCCCTGGATGTCTTGTAGTGAACCCACTATAGCAGGAACATAAACGCCAAGTCCCGATTTTTTAGCGACTACTTAGCCATTAATTTTTAGGTTTCTCTTCTTTCTTAAACTTACTTAAATTGTTAAAATGGCTATAAAACTGGCTGTTTGAGAGTGCAGAGGGAATGAAAGTGAGAGAGCTAGTGACACTGTGACAGGTAGGCGTGCGGGCTGGAGTGAGCAGACTCCAAGCTTTTAACTTTAAACTGCTTTATAGTTTTAAGACTTTTATCTTCACTTGTGCTTTCCTTTTTTAACTGCCTACACCAGCTAGTGTACTGTATACAGAGAAAGACTGGACTGACAGACAAACAGCAGGTAGCGTGGGAGCGAGTTACACTTTAGTTAGCTGTGTGCTCTGTATTAAAAAACAAACAAGCAACATGTGGTAAAAGGGTCAGCTGCTTATAACAGACAAAACAACCATACACAGAGCAGTCCATTATAAGTGGCTTACACTGTATTTTCGATCCCCACTGAAGCTTTTTTGTTTATGTGTTCTCTGTAGGGATGAATGGGCTTACACATGTACATTGTAAGAATCAGCAGCACGCCCACAAGTTCTAAAAAGCATTACAGAGGCAACGGATGGACTATTTAACTAAATAGCTCTTTTAATATAAATAAATAAAAACAAGCACTCTTTTTAGGCATTTTGTTTGTTGTTTTTTAGTTTTATAATAGCAATATGGTACTCCCAGGGGTTATGTTAACGCTTTTGTAATTACCCCGTAGAGGTGAGAGGCGCCCAAGGGGTGATTACGTAGAGCATTAACAAAATCCTTGGTAATACCTTACGCCTTAATAATATAACAGCGGATTCACTCTCCATAGAAAAAATGTAATGACCGGTGGAAATAAAGCATACACTTCACAATCAGATAGTGAATCCCTACCGTATTATCATTTGAATAAAAACACAAACAAATAAAACCTTACACAACAAGCTTATTCCAATTTTACAGCACAATATTTTAAACGTGAACCCTCTCTTGCAATCAGAAGCTAGAACTACAAGCAGTTTATCCAGCAGGGGTCGAGAGCAGAAAGCTGGAACAATCAATGTCAGCACCACTGTTGAGCTTTTAACTCAATGTGGAGACGTTTGTTTTCCAGGAAGGAGTCAAGCAATCAGGAACTGAACCAAAGTCACTTGAGAGGGAAGGAGGAGGTCAGCATTATGGGACTGCTGCTAGCCAATCAGGGCTCATCAAGGAGTTCTCACTTTGGCTTATAATTTTGATGCCCCAGTGTGTCCCATTGAGACAATAGGACAGTGCAGGAGTACATCTGACTTAGGAGTGTCTGCAAAGCGTCTGCAGACAGTTTGCAGTCTGCAGCTCACTTTGCAGTTAGACACCAGACCAAGGCAGGAGAAAACACATTACTGTGTACAGTGAACTGGAAAAACCAGCAACAGGGAAGGTAGCTGCAGGCTATAGACATACCACAAGTGGGAAAGTAGCGACATACAGGATTTGGCAGGAACAGGCAGGAGGGCTAGAAAAGGGAAAATAAGAGAACCCCTAGTTAGAGAAGGGTAACAAGTTTCACACCAGAAAAAGAGCGCAGTAGGAGTACAACTGGTGTAGAAAGGTGGCAGTATGGTACTGCAAAGTTGTAACAGACACTAAGGTAAAAGAAGGATAGATAATGGCAGTAGTGCAGTGCAACAGGTGTGGGGTTGCAGTCTTTCGTGACACATTCTGGTGACGAAGGTGTGCCCCATTTGTACTCACCTTTCTGGGTTGAAAGAGGTGGTTACTGGATTCCAGGCTGGACTGGCAAGGGTGCAGAGGACCTTCTGCCCACCGAAGGGCCACTAAGTCTGCCACCACTCCCCCAGAGGATGCTTAGATAGATGTAGAGCACTTGGACCTTGTGGGCTCCAGGGGGGTGGTGGTGGCAGGAAGGAAACATGTCTTTCGGCTTGCACCACTGCAAAATTCCTTTGCCACACTGGCAGGACAGGGCAACCAAGAGGAAGTGCCCACAGCTATGGGAAGGGAAGAAGTGGGGGTCCTCATAAGTGGAGGCCCCAAGCAGGGAGGAAGATGCTCGCAGCCAAAGGAGAAAGTAGCCAGTGGTAAGGGACTCTACTGTTTGGGGATAGACGTGGGAGGGAGGGAGGTGAAGTTACTGAGAGGTGCATCGGCTTAAGGAATAAAGAACAAATCCGGAGGATTGCTAGGGCAACAAGAGCTGGGAGGGGGCTATGCATTATTATCCACCTTGGGACAAATGACCCGACAAGGGGAAGGGGAGGGATAATGCAGGGTAATTTGAGGGTGCTGGGGAGGGGCCTCAAGCAGGTGGCACCCATGGCAGCTTTTGCAGAGGTGTTACTTGTATTCGGCCGGGGAGAGGAAGGGACATAGAAACACAGACTTTGACGGCAGATAAGGACCGCTTGGCCCACCTAGTCTGCCCATTTTCCTACCTACAGGATAAGCTGCAGATCCTATTTAACCAACAGCCTATTTCTTCCTACCCCCAACAAGAATTGCCTTATATCTGTCCCATGGTTCTTGAATTCTCCCACAGTTTTAGACCCCACAACCTCCTCAGGAAGGCTGTTCCATGTTCACCACCCTCTCTGTGAAAATACTTCTCACGCGTTCCGAGCGTCTCCCTCTATCTTCAAATTGTGTCCCCTTGTTCTTGCACAACTCTTTTTCTGAAAGATGCTACCCTCTTAGACTTTGTTGATTCCACTGAGGTACTTAAAAGTTTCTATCATGTCCCCCCTCTCACTCCTTTCCTCAAGGGTATACATATTAAGCTCCTTTAGTCTCTCCTCATATGGTTTCTCTTGCAGACCCTGCACCATTTTAGTTGCCCTCCTCTGGACTGCCTCCATCCTGTCTATGTCCTTGCGGAGATGGGGTCTCCAGAACTGGATGCAGTACTCCAGATGGGATCTCGCCAACTGTCTTTACAGAGGGATAATAACTTCCTGTTTTCTACTGGTGATGCCTCTCCCTATACATCCCAGTATCCCCCCAGCCCTCCCTACTGCCTTCTCACATTGCTTACTTACCTTAAGGTCATCTGATATGATTACCCCCAGGTCCCTTTCCATTTTTGTTGTTGTTACTACCCCCTTCCCCCATTGTGTAATCTTCCCCTGGGTTTTTATTTCCCAGGTGCATTATTTTGCACTTCTTTGCACTGAATCCAAGCTGCCATACTTCTGACTATTCCTCCAACCTTGCCAAGTCCCTTCTCATCCCTTCCACGCCTCCTTGTGTACCAACCCTATTGCAGATCGTTGTGTCATCTGCAAAGAGGCATACTTTTCCTTCCCGTCCCTCTGCAATGACACTTACAAAGACATTAAAAAGGACTGGACCCAGTACTGAACCCTGCAGTACCCCACTAGTAACCCCTCTTTCTTCAGAGTGGACTCCATTTACAATTACCTTCTGTGTCCTGTTGTCCAGCCAATGTTTTACCCAGGCTACCACCCTGGGACCCACTCCCAGGCTGGTTAATTTGACCACTAATCTTTTGTGTGGGACTGTGTCAAATGCCTTGTTAAAGTCTAGGTAGGCCATGTCCACAGCCCCTCCCTGGTCTACTACTTTTGTCACCCAGTCAAAGAAATCAATTAGATTTGTCTGACATGACCTTCCTGCTGTGAACCCATGCTGCCTTGGGTCCTGTGCCTCACTGGCCTCTAGGTACTCAACAGTGTTTTTTCTTCAGAAGTAATTTCATCACTTTCCCTACCACAGAGGTCAAACTGACAGGTCTGTAGTTTCCTGCCTCTGTCTTGCTCCCACTATTGTGAAGGGGTATCACAACCACCTTCCTCCAGTCAGGTACCACACCATCCTCCCATGATTTGTTAAAAAGGTTAGTCAGTGGTGTCACTAGTTCTCTCCTTAATTCTTTTAGAATTCTGGGATGAATTCCATCAGGCCCCATTGCTTTGTCTACCTTCAATTTTAGGAGTTCTTTCAGAATCCTTTCTTCTGTGAAAGGACTGGGATCGACCCCCCTATCCAGAGTGCTTCTGTTAATTGGATTAGGCACCTCCCCCTCCTCCTCTTTTGTGAATACTGAGCAGAAATATTCATTCAGTATCCCTTCTTTTTCACTGACCCTCTCTGCCCACCCACCATCCATTCTATTCAGCCTCACTCTCCCTCCCTTTGTCTTTTTACGCTCCCTGATGTACCTATAAAAGGTTTTATCCCCCTTCTTAACCGACTTGGTTATCTTTTCCTCAGTTTGGGCCTTTGCTATTCTGGCTACCCTCCCTGCTTCCTTCTGCCTTAACTGGTAAAGTTCTCTGTCCTGCTCCTTCTGTGTTTCCTTATACTTCCTAAATGCTATCTTTTTCTCCCTAACCTTCACCGCCACCTCTTTTGAGAACCATAGTGGCTTTTTCTTTAATTTTGATTTGTTTATTTGCTTCACACAAAGGCTTGTTGCCTCTGTGATGGCAGTTTTGCTGTTTTCCCATTGTTGCTCCACCCTTCCTTCTAGCCTATTTGCTAGTGCTTTTCTAAGGCACTCTCCCATCTTGCCAAAGTCAGCCCTCCTGTAGTCCAAAACCCTCACTTTTGTATGGCTTGACTCTGTAGCCGAGTTTATCGTGAGCCACACTGTTTGGTGGTCACTTGTTCCCAGATGGCTACCCACTTCTAGATCTGACATCCTCTCACCGTCCCCATTTGAGAGTACGAGGTCTGAGATTGCTCCCTCATGAGTGGGTTCCAAAACTAGCTGTCTGAGGCATGCCACCTGAAGGGCATCGAGAATGGCCCTGCTTTTGGGTGTGGCTGCAGTCAAGGTGCTCCAGTTAACAGCTGGCATATTCAGGTCCCCCATCAACAGTATCTCCCCTTTCTCTGCCATCCTAAGGATGCCTTCTATCATATCCTTGTCCATTCCCTTCCCCTGACATGGGGGTCTGTAAGCAACCCCTGTGCGGATTGTGGTGCCATTTTCAGTCTCTAAGGTGACCCACAGTGCCTCCTCTCCTCCCTGTTTACTCTTTTGTTCAGTTGCTTTTATCCCTTCCCTTGCATAGAGAGCTACTCCTCCCCCTTTTCTCCCCTTCCTGTCTCTCCTGTAGGTTGTGTACCCTGGTATGTTAACATCCCAGTCATGGTTCTCCGTGTACCATGTTTCTGTGACTGCTACGATATCCAGGCATCCCTCCTCCATCAAGGCCACCAGTTCAGGGAGCTTGTTGCCCAGACTACGGGCATTGGTACTCGCACATCCTCCATTTTGTGATGGCCTTACCCCTTTTTGTCCCATCCCTGTCCTTATTGTGTTTGTCATTTTCTCCATTTACCCCTGCCCTTCTCCCTATCGACATCTCTATCTTGGTGTTTACCTCACTTACTACCCTGATCTTTTGGGGGGGCTAGGATTTCCCTGCTCCTTTCCAGTGCCTCCCCCCTTGGCTAGTTTAAATGCTTGCCAATGAAGCATTTAAACCTATCACCTAGGATCCTGGTTCCCCTCCTGGACAGATGCAGACCATCATGCCAGTATAGGCCTGCATCCCTCCAGGTGGACCCCCAGTCCCCAGTGAAGCCAAATCCCTGAGCTCTGCACCAGTTAGTCAACCACTGATTGAATTCCATGGTGTGGAGCACCCTAGCCTCACCCATGCCATAGACTAGCAGCACCTCCGAGAAGGTTACCGTGTGTGCTACTTGTCTAAGGCCCCTCCCCAACTCCACAAACTCTTCCTGCATTGCTCTGATCCCTTTCTTAGCCAGCTCCCTCCCCTGTGCAGCTGCTCCAGCGATTCTGAGGATTCGCTCCCTGTCCCTCCAAGCCATGGCACCAGGCAGGCACCTTACCTCCCTCTCCCCTTCCTCCCCTAGTTCTACCCTCCTAACAATGGAGTCCCCCACCAGGAGTTGTTTCCTTCCCATGTGGGGTCCCATGCCACCCTCCTGTGGGTCTCCTTTGTGGAGGTTCCCAGCATCCTCCTTGGTCTCCACTGTGGGTGCCTCCATAGAGGAACAACACTTTGCCAGAATGGCATATGAATTGTGGAGAGGTACAACTGGAGGGATGAGCCTCTGTTCCACCACCCTCACCCTCCCTGAGCCCACCGTGGTCCAACCGCTCCTCTTCCTTGGCAACCTGTGAGGCAATGGCAGTGGCACTGGTGGTCCCTGGGTGGGAGAGGAGGTCCCACAAATTCTGGCCAACTCAGCCTGGAGATGAGCAACCTCCTCCCTCAGCCCAGAGAGGTGCCTGCAGATGGGACAACACCGCATCCTCCAGAATGTCTCCAGAAGACTGCTGCTCCACAGCCACTGCATTGCACCACTCCTATCATTTTATTTATTTATTCTAGGATTACAAGTACCTTTGAGCCAAGGCTCTTTTACAAAGGTTCCATATCAGAAATAACAAACAACAAGAAAGCAACAGTGAAATAACAGTAAACTACTGGTATGATCCTGTTTCAGACAGAAGCCCATCTCTTCAAGTGGTGTAACAGGGTGTGCTTTGAAACAACTGAGAAGCTGCATGGGATATACTATATTGGACTAGAAATCTGCAACAGATCTCTCTTACTTACATCTGAGGGAAGTTTTCCTTACTTTACAGTCTTACATTGGTATTGCTTTGTGTTTAATTATTTCCGGTTTTAAATCCGGAAGGGGGGTTTCAAAACTACTTATCTTGTGAGCAACTTCAGAAGGGTTGAAATAACTGCATATTTGATTTTCCTTTGTGGGTAACTGGACTGTCTACCAGTATTCTGTAACAGTTTGCATCAAATTACTTTTAAATAGTTGACAAATCAGTTACTGGAGGTTAGCTGAATTACTATAAAGGGCAGTACTCACCAGGGTGGTGGAGCAGTGGTGTATTTATTGTTTCTAACAGTCACCTGTGGTTGTGGACTACCCATGCACCCTTCCCCACACCCCCAGGTGTGACGTTTCCTTTATAGCCAAGGTTCTGACATCACTTTCTCAACAGGTCTTAGGGCAGAACTGTCATATTCTTAATAACCCAGCACAGTGCATAAAGGGTAAGAACACACCACAAAAAGGAAGAAAAAAAAATATATTTATATATATATTACATATTGTATATTATAAGGGAGAGGGACATGTGGGGAGTGGTGCAATGCACTGGCTGTGGGGCAGCAGTTTTCCAGGAGACATTCTAGAAACTGCGGTGCTGTCCTATCTGCAGGCAACTGTCAGCTCTGAGGGAGGAGGTTGCCCACCTCCAGGCTAAACTGGCAAGGACTAAGGAGGCCTCCCCCACCCAAAGAGCACCACTGCCACAGAGGCTGCCAAGTATGAAGAGCAGTTGGACCACAGTGGGTTCTGGGAGGGTATGGGTGGTGGAACAGAGGCGAAGCCCCCTAGTTGTACCTCTACACAAACCATATGCCAGTCTGGCAGAGCAAGGTTCCTCTATGATGGCACCCTCAGTGGAGACCAAGAAGAATGCTGAGGACATCCACAAGGGAGACCCACAGAAGGGTGGCAAGGGACACCACAGGGGAAGGAAACAGCTTCTAATAGGGGACTCAGTTGTTAGAGGGGTAGACCTGGGGAAGGGAGAGGAGAGGGAAGTAAGGTGCCTGCCTGGTGCCATGGCTTGGAGGGACAAGAAGCGAATCCTCAGGATTGCAGAAGCAGCATCACAGGAGAGGGAACTAGATATCACTGTCCACCTCTGGACAAATGACCTAGCTAGGCATGGGATCAGTGCAGTGCAGGATGAAATTGTGGAGTTGGGGAGGGGTCTCAGACAGGTAGCAAGCACGGTTACCTTCTCAGAGGTGCTGCCAGTCCATGGCAGGAGTGAGGCTAGGGTACTACACATACACACCATGCAGTTTAATGAATGGTTGCAAAACTGGTGCAGAGCACAGGGCTTTGGCTTCATTGGGGACTGGGGGTACACCTGGAGAGATGAAGGTTTATACTGGCACGATGGTCTGCATCTGTCCATGAAGGGAACCAAGATCCTAAGTGACAGGTTTAAATGCTTCCTTGGCAAGCTTTTAAACTAGTCATGGGGAGGTGCTAATAAGAGGCAGGAAACGTCAAGCCTCCCCCCACAAAACATGACGGGTAGTAAGGTAAACACTGAGGTACAGTGCTCAACAGAGGGCAGGACAGGGGTAAATGGAAAAATAGACAAGGGCAAAAAGAGCAGGCATGGGGGAAAAAAGGATAAAGCCAAGATTAAATGGAGGGCAACGAGTACCAATGCCCTTAGTCTGGGAAACAAGCTTCCTGAGCTAGTAGCCTTGATGGAAGATGAACACTTGGATATCGTGGCAGTCACAGAAACATGGTACACGGGGAACCATGACTGGGATGTTAACATACCAGGGTACACATTCTACAGAAGGGACGGGGAGTGGAAAAGAGGAGGTGGAGTAGCTCTATACATAAGGGAAGGGATCAAAGCTACAGAACTAAAAAGTAAAGGGGAGGACAAGAGGCACTCTGGGTCACCTTGGAGACAGGGAATGGCATCACAATCCGCACAGAGGTTGTATACAGACCCCCATCTCAAGGGGAGGAAATGGACAAGAAAATGATAAGAGGGCATTCTCAAAATGGCTGAAAAATGGGAGATACTGTTGATGGGGGACCTGAATATGCCAGATGTTAACTGGATGACATGTACTGCAACCACATCCAAGAGCAGGGTCATTCTCGATGCCCTGCACGGGGCAGGCCTTAAACAGCTAGTGTTGGAACCCACTCGGGAGGAAGCAATACTAGACCTGGTACTCTCAAATGGAGATAGGATCACAAATTTAGAAGTCAGTAGACATCTGGGAACAAGCGACCACCGCACAGTGTGCTTCACAATAAGCACAACCATGGAGGCAAGCCATACAAAAACAAGCATACTGGACTTTAGAAGGGCTGACTTTGGCAAAATGGGTGAATACCTGAGGAATACACTAGCAAATGGCCAAAAAGGAGGGATGGAAAAACAATGGAGAAAAATCAAGACTGCCATCATAGAGGCAACAAGCCTTTGTGCGAAACAGATAAAGAAAACAAAGCGGAGTAAAAAACCACTATGGTTCTCAAAAGAGGTGACAGGGAAGGTTAAGGAGAAAAAGGCTGCATTCAAAAAGTATAAGGCATCACAGAAGGAACACAACAGGGAACTGTATCAATTAAAGCAGAAAGAATTGGGGAAGGCAGCCAGAATAGCAAAAGCCCAAACTGAGGAAAAAATAGCAAAGTCAGTTAAGAAGGGGGATAAAACCTTTTATAGGTACATTAGGGAGCATAGAAAGGTTAAGGGAGGAATAGTGAAGATTAATAAGGGAGAGGGGAGGTGGGCAGAGGGAGACAGTGAAAAGGCAGAGATACTGAATGAATACTTTTGCTCAGTATTCACAAAAGAAGATGAGGAGGAGTTACCTAAACCAGACAATAGAAGCACTCTGGGTAGGGGGGGGGTTGACACCAGTCCATTTACAGAAGAACGAGTCCTGAAAGAACTCCTAAAACTCAAGGTGGACAAAGCAATGGGGCCTGATGGGATTCACCCCAGAATCCTAAAAGAACTAAGGAGGACCTAGTGACACCACTGACTACACTTTTTAACAAATCATGGGAGGATGGGGTAGTACCTGAGGACTGGAGGACGGCAGATGTGATTCCTTCACAAAAGTGGGAGCAAGGCAGAAGCAGGAAACTACAGACCTGTAAGTTTGACCTCAGTGGTAGGGAAAATGATGGAATCACTTCTGAAAGAAAGAATTGTTGAATACCTAGAGGCCAGGGGCACAGGACCCAAAGCAGCATGGATTTACAGCAGGAAGGTCATGTCAGACAAATCTAATAGATTTCTTTGACTGGGTGACCAAAGTAATAGACCAGGGAAGGGCTGTGGATATGGCCTACCTAGACTTTAGCAAGGCATTTGACACAGTCCCGCACAAAAGATTAATAATCAAGTTAGCCAGCCTGGGAGTGGGTCCCAGGGTGGTAGCCTGGGTTGCAAACTGGCTGCACAACAGGACACAGAAGGTAACAGTGAGTGGAACACATTCTGAAGAAAGGGGGTCACTAGTGGAGTACCTCAGGGCTCAGTACTGGGTCCAGTCCTCTTTAACATCTTTATAGGTGACATTGCAGAGGGTCTGGAGGGAAAGGTATGCCTCTTTGCAGATGATACAAAGATCTGTAACAGAGCTGATACACAAGGGGTGTAGAAAGGATGAGAAGGGACTTGGCAAGGTTGGAGGAATGGTCAGACATATGGCAACTTAGATTCAATGCAAAGAAGTGCAAAGTAATGCACCTGGGAAACAAAACCCAGGAGAAGAGTACACAATAGCAGGGAGGTACTAACAACAACAAAAATGGAGCGGACTTGGGGTAGTCATATCAGATGATCTAAAGGTGGTAAGCAATGTGAGAAGTCAGTAAGAGAGCCAGGGGGATACTGGGATGCATAGGAAGGGGCATCACAAGTAGAAAAAGGGAAGTGGTTTTCCCTCTGTACAGACAGTTGGTGAGACCCCATCTGGAGTACTGTGTGTGGTTTTGGAGACCTCATCTACGCAAGGACATAGACAGGATGGAAGCAGTCCAGAGGAGGGCAACTAAAATGGTGCAGGGTCTGCATCAGAAATCACATGAAGAGAGACACAGAGCTTAATATGTATACCCTTGATGAAAGGAGGGACAGAGGGGACATGATAGAAACGTTCAAGTACCTCAAAGGAATCAACAAAGTCCAGGAGGGTAGCATCTTTCAGAAAAAGAGATGTGTAAGAACAAGGGGACACAATTTAAAGATAGAGGGGGGACGGCTCAGGGGTAATGTAAGGAAATCTTTTTTCACGGAGAGAGTGGTGGATGCATGGAACTGCCTTCCTGGGAGGTTGTTGGGGCTAAAACAGTGGGGGAATTCAAACATGCATGGGACAGACACAAGGCAATTGTAGTGGGGGGTGGCAGGAAGTAGGCTGTTAGTTAACTAGAATCTGCAGCTTATCCAGTAGGTAGGGAAATGGGCAGACTGGGTGGGACAAGTGGTCCTTATCTGCCGTCAAAGTCTACGTTTCTGTGTTTCTAATTCATGTACAACAGTGCTATTCAAAGAGGTCAAGTATAGGAAGAGTAAGGTGTAGAAGAGGAGGAGAAGTGTAGGTAGTTAACAGAGGCAGCTATAGTAAGATGGTGAACACAGCTAGGATGCATGTGCTCACAAGGAATGGGTAGGGTCAGGCACCCGGGGGTGGCACAGAAACAGGGATGAGAGGAGGGGAGAGGATGAAGATGCAGCCGGAGGCATTTGTCGAAAATAAATGGGACGGAGTGATAGAAGAGAAAAAAGGGGGCAGGGTGGGTGGAGGGATAAGTGCTATAATGGGGCAAGGAGAGACTAATGAGGCGGTATGAAGACCTGAGATTTGAAGTGGCACCTCAGGAGCGGGGGGAGGGGACTGGGGGCCTGGGGTTAAGCAGTAATAAGTTAGGATTAAAGCTGTGTAGGTCATCATCTAGGAGAGGCAGTCACAGGAGCTAGAGGCAATGAGATGGGCCCAGAGCCTGGTTTTGAACAGATCTAGTGTTGAGGTAGAGGAAATGGTGTGGCTGAGACCATTCATCCATAGAGGAGCCCTATAGGTGAAGGAGCGTTGGCCCTGCATAGTTCGACAGCAAGGAACTTGTAGAATCTGGGTTGTCGAGCTCCTGGTGTTCTGTCGGTTGGTGTTTTGATGTAACAAGGCAGTAACCCCGGGGGGTGTGAGGCCAAGGTTGATTTTTCCCGCCATAGCACATGTGAGATACTTTATATGGTTGGAGAGTTGGAGCCATCTGGATTGTTCATAGAGGACACAGGTGTGGGTGAGGCGGTGGGCACCAGTTGTGAGTCGGCATGCTTTGTTAAGAGCAGTTGTTATACGTCGGAGAGCGGACGTCGTAGCGGAGCCATAGATAATGACGCCATAATCAATAATTGTCACCACAGAGCTCTGGACGGCAATCTTCAGGGCCTCTGAGGTGAGGTGCTGCCTGTGCTTGTAGAGTAATCCAAGGCATGTGCTGGCAGCTTTAGCCACGCTGTCAATGTGAGCCATAAAGGAGAGATTGGGGTCAGGCAGAATCCTTAGATATTTGAAAGAGTAAACTTGTTCGAGGACAGTCCCCTGCTTGGTGGAGATGGCAAGGGGGTATTGCTTGTAACAGTTATGTGAACTGCAGAATAGCAATGACTTGGTTTTCTTGTGATTGAGGATTAGTTTATGATTGGAGAACCATGTTTCAACAGCACTGAATCCGAGTTGGAGGCTGTGTTGTAGTGGTGAAAGGTCCTTGTGCATAGAAAAGACAACAGCATCATCTGCATACAGGATGATTTGTTCTGAGCAGGATTGTGGTAGGGAGTTTAAAAAGAGGCTGAAAAGGAGAGGGCCCAGTATGGACCCCTGAGGTACTCCGGAGCGGACAGGCAAGGTGTCCGAGATAGCATTGGCAATTTTTACTCTTTGAGAGCGGTTGTCAAGGTAGCTTCTGAACCAGCAGGCTGAGTCTGGTGAGAGGCCAGCAAGGAGTAGTTGGTCATACAGCAGCCGATGATGGACCGTGTCAAATGCCTTTGAGAGGTCGATGAAGACAGACCCTGTAAGAAGTCCTTTATCAAGGGAACTATGCACTGCACTGGTAAATGCAAGCAGGGCAGTGGTGGTACTATGCCCTTTTCTAAAACCATGCTGTTGTGTGCACAGAATATTATATTTGTCCAAATAATCAGTGAGCTGATCCGCAACAATACGCTCTAGGGCCTTGGATAGTGGTGGCAATATGGAGATCGGGCTGTAGTTAGAGTGGCAGGTCTTATCCCCAGTTTTGTGGACCAGGGTCACAGTGGCAGTTTTCCATATTTCAGGGAGTGTACTGGTGTGGAGAGAGAGCTTAAGAATTTTAGTTAGGGGACTGAGGACCTCGTCAAGTGTAAGTGATAGCAGCTTAAGGTTCAGGGTGTCACTGCTAATTCTGGAAGTGGAGATGGCTGAGGCGATGTGGCGGCGACCTTCATTCATCTTAATCTCCTTGAAGTAGAAATGAGGGTGGTTTGACAGAATGCAGGGTGTGTTAGAGGGGGTGTGACTGACTGTGAAGAAATCAGGTGGTAGAACAGTACTGAGGTCAGTAAAAGCCATGTTAATGGTATTTGCAATGACCATGGGATCAAGAGTAGTGGACCCCTTCAACGATTAACATGGCCAGAGGGGAATTTGATTGTTTCCCAGTAATGTCCTTGATATTGTCCCAGAAAGTATGACCATTTCCCCAGGTATTGGTGAGGATGTCCTCATAATATGAGCTTTTCATGAGACGAATGGATTTTGAGCAGGCATTACGGGCATGTTTGTATTTTTGGATGTCAGATTGTTTGCCTGTGGCTTTAGCCACTGCCCACACGTGGTCCCTAGATTTCAGCTGGGAAAGGAGCTTCGCAGTTATCCAAGGGCTGCAGAGGGCTTTTGTTTTCCATTTTTCTGAAGGAGCGAAGAGGTCACAGGCCTTATTGAAGATGGTGATGAAGTAGCCGGAAGGCAAGGTTAACATCCGTCGCCTTGCAGATGGGCAGCCAGTCTTGCAAAAATAAGTACTGTTTGAGATGGATAAGTTGACCATGGGAGAGGACGCTACTGGTAATGATTATAGGGGGTGGCTTTAGAAATTTATTAGACCATTCACATATAACCGGGGAGTGGTCACTGAGAGAGTCTGGGAGAACGGAGGTATGAGAGATCCAGGTAGGGTGACTGGTGAGAACCTAGTCAAGCAGGGTACTGGTGCCAGTTTCGTAATTTATCCGAGTTGGTGTGGTGACCAATTGTGAGAAGATGGCAGCTGCAAGGGCATTCTTATGAGTGTAGACATCAGATGCGAGCCAGTTTATATTGAAATCACCACGCAGAATGTGTTCAGAGCCAGGAAGTTGGGAGCTGATGAAGTTAAGAACTTCTTTAATGCCAAGATCTTGATCTTGAGGTGGAATATACACAGAGACAATGGTGAGGGCTTTTTGATTGGGACCTAGAAGAATTTTAATGGGTAGAAGCTGGGCTGAGGAGGCAGGGACGGGGGTTGGAACAAGGTGCCCCAGGAGATTATCCTTAATGTAGATGGCACAGCCCCCTTCCCTTTTAGAGACACGGTCCAGTCTGAAAAAACTGTAGCCCTGTAAGGTAATTGCCAGATTAGGAACTTCTGGTGTCAGCCACGTTTCAACTACAGCAAGGATGTCAGGATTATGTTGGCTGATAAAGGCTTGGAGTGCATCAAGCGTTGGTAACAGGCTGCAGATGTTAATGGTTGCGATGGTGAGGGCTCCTGCCTTTTTCAGAAGGCTTGAACAGTCTGGGCCAGGGTTCGGATGGACGTTGCCCGAGATCAGTAGGAGGAGCTTCATTGAACAGAGGCGCAGGTCCAATAGTGATAATTTGTGTTTCCTTTTAGCGTATGGGCAGTAGGTAGAGTCCATATGACAGTCCCGATGATATACAATGTGGTACAGTAGGGATAGGCTGGCTTTAAGACCAATCTCAGTGGTGTTAAGAAGCAGCCAGGTATTTCCAAGTGGAGGCCCTTGGGGAGGACTGGTCGAGAAGTGGAGCATTCCCAAGGTACTGCTGGTATTGATTAAGTAGATAGTGGGTACGGGGTTGGGGTGGCAGGGGCCTGGGGAGAGAACAAGGAAGGAAGGACAAGAAGGGAGAGAAGGAGCAGGTGGGGGAGGGAACTCATAGCTGGTGTAGGGCAAAAGAAAAGAAAAAAAAATAAACAGGCAGGGAGAGGTAGTGAAAAGAGAACATTTCAGCAAAATAGGATTTCGTAGGGAGGCAGAACAAGGAAGGTATATAGCAAGTAAAGCAACTGTGACTTTAAGAGGGTAGACTTTTTTTTTTTTTTTTAATGAAAGAACAAGATCCCTCTAGTGGCAGATCTGTATAACCTGCTAATGGAAAAGCTAAATCTATTTGTAAAAAGCGCCAGGTGGCAAAAGCAGGGGGAAAGTCCTGGCCAATTGGAGCGGGTTTGCTGGAAGTGCCCGTATTCCGATTGGCTGCGCTGTCGCCGTACCTTCCAAGGAGCTGCAGGCGGGCGTCCTGGTCTCGGTCGGTGGCTGGCTGGGTGCCGACCGGCTGTGGGGGAGCTGAAGCAGCCCTGTTCAACGGCAAGCAGCTGGAGAGAAGAAAAATAGCAGGGTTTAAATAGCGTAGATGCAGGACAGGTTTAGATTGAGCAATTTAACAAGACAAAAAAGAGAGTTAGACTTTTCGGAGCCAAGGCAGAGTGCTTGGATGGGGGGGGTGCAGGAGCAAGGAAACAACAGAAGAGCTGTCTTATTTCTGGCCCCTTAACTGTTGTATGGAATACTTTACTCTTTCCTCTTTTTTTTTTTTGTTTGTTTTGTTTTTGTTTTTTTTCTCCCTACTTACTTACTGTCTCTGTGCCCTTTAAGCTCCTGATTTTCCTGTTCTGAGACAAGAAGTTCCTATATTTCTCAGTAGTCTCCTTCCTTCCTCAGAGTCAGACCTCCAGCAGCTAGGGGTGGATGGAGAGCTACTCTTCCTTCTAGGATGGTGAGTCTTTGGTAGATCTTTGATCACTCACTTCCTGCTCCCAAACAGGAAGTTCCTGTTGTCAGTCAAATCCTGTGCCTATAAAACTAGAACTGGTTTAGGGTGGATGGGGAGGTAAGGAGGGCAATATAGTCCCAGCAGAGAAGTTTAGTTATAATAACAACAGCTCCTTCCTCCTGGTGTCTCTGCCTGTTCTCTGGCAGAAGCTATCTAGGGCAGTGTTTAAATCTGGCTTTAACCTGGCTTTCTTCTAGCTAAGCCACTCCCCCTACTTTACAAGTCTTTCTGCACTTAGTTAATGACACAGATAACAATTCACTTTAGCTACCTGAGACAAACACCTAGATAACACTTCACTTCAGCCAACTCAGACAAACACACTAACTTTTTTATGTTTGTTTGTTTTTACCCTAAACTGAAGGTCCCAGTAGTAGAGTTCTAGTTCTTTAGTCCCAGTAGAGAAGTTTAGTTATAATAACAGCAGCTCCTTCCTCCTGGTGTGTCTGCCTGTTCTCTGGCAGAAGCTATCTAGGGCAGTGTTTAAATCTGGCTTTAACCTGGCTTTCTTCTAGCTAAGCCACCCCCCCCCCCACTTTACAAGTCTTTCTACAATTAGTTAATGACACAGATAACAATTCCCTTCAGCTACCTGAGACAAACACCTAGATAACTGCACAGATAACACTTCACTTCAGCCAACTCAGACAAACACATGAAGGACTGTCCACACCTGGACATTTAACAATTAGTTGAAGGCATGGTGCATGGAGGAGGGCTTCGACTACACTGGGGACTGGGGGCCAACCTAGGAGGATATGGGCTCCTACTGGGGAGAGATGACCTGCATCCTTCCAGAAAGGGGACCATAGTCCTTAGTGGGAGGTGTAAATGCTACTTGGATGAGCATTTAAACTAGCCGGGGGGAGACTGTAAAACCAAGAGAGGCAACAACTCCCCCCCCCGGATGATGGAACATCAGATGGGGAGGACCCTAGGGGAGTAAACTCCCCTGCAGCAGGGGTACAGCAAGACAGAGGTTGGGACAAGGCAGAGAAAATTGGGGTATACATCAGGTAAACAAGAATAAAGAAGTAAAAGAGACAGGGAACAGAGAAGAAAAAAGGGAGGAGGTGGGTCGGGGGAGCCTCAGGGAATAGCACAAACAGGAAGAGGGCAGAGCAGGGAAGGAGGCAGGGAGGAAGTAAGATAAGGAGAGCCATGTGCACCAATGCAAGAAGTCTGGGAAATAAAATTCCAAACCTGGAAGCCATCATGGCAGAGGCTAGCCTGGATTTGGTGACTATAATGGACTTGTGGTGCACTGACCACCATGGCTGATTCATGGCCATACTTCACTGTTCAAGAGAGACACAGCTGAGAGGAGGGGAGATGGGGTGGTACCATATGTGAGCAAAGGAATGAAGGCCACGGTGGTACAGGGGCACCCAGAGGAAAAGGAAGGGTTAGAGATGTTGTGGGTCATCCTGGAGGCAGGCTCTAGGGCCACTATTCGATGGGTTTGTGTACAGACCTCCAGCACAGGGAGAGGAGTTGATAAGGCACTTGAAGAAGTCATCATCAAAATAGCAAGTAAGGGGGAGGTGCTGCCAGATGGTGACTCCAGTCTGCCAGATGTGGAATGAAGCCTTCCAACAGCGGCTTTGGCAAGGATCAGGGCCATCCTTAACTCTCTACCAGGGTTTTTTTCTCAGGCAGCTAGCCAAAGAACCCATAAGGGACAGGGCAGTGCTGGACCTGGTGCTCACAAACAGGGACAGCACTGCAGATGTCACAGCATGCAGTCCTATAGGTCCTACTGTAGGTACCAGTGATCACCATACAGTGTGGTTTAACATAAAGACAGGACTGTAGATGTCACAGCGTGCAGTCCTATAGGTCCTAGGTACCAGTGATCACCATACAGTGTGGTTTAACATAAAGACAGGACTGCAGATGTCACAGTGGGTAGTCCTATAGGTCCTAGGTACCAGTGATCACCATACAGTGTGGTTTAACATAAAGACAGAACTGCAGATGTCACAGCGGGCAGTTCTACAGGTCCTAGGTACCAGTGATCACCATACAGTGTGGTTTAACATAAAGACAGGACTGCAGATGTCACAGCGGGCAGTTCTACAGGTCCTAGGTACCAGTGATCACCATACAGTGTGGTTTAACATAAAGACATGACTGCAGATGTCACAGCGGGCAGTCCTATAGGTCCTAGGTACCAGTGATCACCATACAGTGTGGTTTAACATAAAGACATGACTGCAGATGTCACAGCGGGCAGTCCTATAGGTCCTAGGTACCAGTGATCACCATACAGTGTGGTTTAACATAAAGACAGGACTGCAGATGTCACAGCGGGCAGTCCTACACGTCCTAGGTACCAGTGATCACCATACAGTGTGGTTTAACATAAAGACAGGACTGCAGTGGCAAACTACACAAGGACAAGGATCCTGCTCTCTAGGAGGACAATTTTACAGAAATGGGGGGGGGGCCTCATGGGGAGGGTAGAGGCACAGTGGGGAAGAAGGAAGGAGGGCATAATTACTGCAATCAGCCTCAGCGTGCAAGTAGTGGGTAAAAGCAGAAGGAAAATGAGACTGTTATAGTTCCCTAGAGAAGTGGTCAAGGTGATGAAAAAAAAAGTGGTGTCATTCAGGAAGTATAATGAAATGCAGAAGGAGAAAGACAAGGCAGTATACCAAGCAAAACAAAGGGAAGCAGGAAAGGAGATTAAAGGAGAGTCAGGGGGACTGCACACAAGAGGACCAAAGAAAATCTGCCATCCTGAACAGGTACTTCTGCTCAGTCTTTATAATGGGGGGGGGGGGGGCACCAAGGAGTGGCAGGAACAAAGGGCAGGACAGTGGATGCAAGTCCACTTTCAGAGGAAAGAGTGCTGAAGGGACTTGCAGCTCTGAAGGTGGACAAGGCGATGGAACTGGATAAGATACACCCAAGGATGCTAAAGAAACTCAGGAAGGTGCCAGCTGCTACTGATAGCAGGGAGTCAGTCGGTCGTGGGAACACTTTGATAAGCTTTACTGCAGCAATTCAATGGCAACAATGATTAATGAATAGATGCCCAGCAGGTCTGGATAGCTTGTTTTCCTTATAAGCTATAGCCGGAATGTTCTTTCCAGTGGCGCTTACAAGCAATCTTTGTAAGATACCAGTAGTCCTGAAGAAGTGACATTGCCATGAAATGTTTATTATTGTGGTGAAAGAGAAAATAAATATACTATGGCACTACATAGGAGTGGAACCTTCATATTTTTTTTTGTGGTCTTACAAAGCCAAGAAGTGTTCCTCCAAACCCTTATTTAATTAACAGACAGACAGACAGATAGATAGATAGATAGATAGATAGCACTGTTAATATGTGCATCCTGGAAAGGTTTCCAGTTTTAGGTGCTAGTTGCTCCACTGATGTCCTTATCCAACAGCTTATTGGAAACAGGCATGATTCTGGAGCCCTGGAGAAGAGCAGACGTAGTCCCTCTACATAAGAGTGGCAGCAGGGAGGAGGCTAGCAACTACAGGCCGGTTAGTCTCACTTCAGGTGGTGGGCAAATTAATGGAAATACTGCTAAAGGAAAGACTGGCAGAGTATCTTGTATCCAATGGGTTGCAAGACCACAGGCATCATGGATTCACAGGGGTGGGGGCAGGTCTAGGTGATCAGGGAAATAGATCAGAGAAGCGCAGTGGATGGAGCCTATCTGGACTTTAGCAAGGCCTTTGGCATTGCGCAGCACTAGAGACTTGACAAAGAAACTGAGTAGCCTAGGGATCTAAAGTGGTGAACTGGGTTAGAAACTGGTTAATGGATAAGTGGCAGAGATTGGTAGTTAATGCCACTCACTCAAATGATGGAAGAGTGATCAGTGAGGTGCCACAGGACTGATTACTGGGACCAGGCCTCTTTAATGTCTTCATAAGTGACACTGCCAATGAACGGGAAGGGAAGGTATGCCTTTATGCAGATGATTCCCAACTCTAACAGGGTGGTCACTCAGGAGGGAGGGGAAAGAATGCACAAGGATCTTAAGAACTCGAGGAGTAGTCAAGAGGATGGTAGTTGGGGTGCAATGTTAAAAAGACACATCTAGGTCATACAAACATGGACACATCTGACTGATTTCTTTGACTGGGTGACCAGGAAAAGTAAGGGTTACTCACACGTAACCGTAGTTCTAGGAGTGGTATATGGTTCACATCCACACTTCTGACAGTCTTCCTTTAAGAGGTTGATTTGCCAGACTGTTTTTAACAGAAACTCCTCCCACCACCTGGGTGGTGTATCCCTCAGCTCCACCCTGTGATGTCAAATCTTGCATGCTGGAAGCAGAGATCCATGTGCCACTTGCCAGGGGACATTGGGTGGGTTGAGTGGATGTGAACCCTACACCACTCCTAGAACTACGGTTACAGGTGAGTAACCCTCATTTCTAGGGACATGGATATGGTTCACTTATCCACACTTCTGTCAGTATCCTAGCAATTCTCTGTGAGGAGGGGTAAGTTGCACACCCCTATTTGGCAGCGACTGGAGAACCGAGGCCTCAAAAGCAGCATCCCAGCATGACTCAAGGTCAATGCTGTAATGAGAGATAAAAGTGTGTGCGGACTTCCAGGTAGCCACCTTACAGACCTCCTGTATGGGGACATCCCTTGAAGCAGTCACTGAGGCAGCTGTATGTCTGGTGGAATGCGTCTGAAGCCCTACAGGAGGCTCCCTATCAATCAACTAATAACAGAGGTCGATGCAGGAGACAATCCAACTGCTTATCATCCTCTTAGCTGCCCATCTGCCCAGTGCAGCTTTAGAGTAGCTGGCAAAGAGCTGTTGAGCCTGACCCCAAACTCCAGCCATGCTCTCCTTGTGATAAGCGAACACCCTCCACAGATCCAAGGTATGGAACATGCGGTCAGCCTCTGAAGAAGGGTTAGTTATGTAGACCAGATTAATCGCCTGGTTACGGTAAAACTCTGAGACTACCTTCAAGAGGAACTTCGGGTAGGGATGAAGGACTACCTTGTTCTTATGGAACAACAAGTACAGAGACTCCACCAAAAGCACCTGAAGCTCACTGATCCTTCTGATGGAGGTGACAGCCATCAAGAAGGTGGTTTTCCATGACAGGTGAGAAACTTCACATTTGTGCATAGGCTTGAAAGGCTTGCCCATTGGCATTACCAGAACCAGCAACAAGTCCCAAGGTGGTGGTGGTTCACACACCGGTGGGTTCAAGTGGTCAAGACCTTTGAAAAAGCACCTGACCACCTTCTCCTGTGCCACCATCAGAATACCAGACCATGCCCGGTATGCACAGATGGCTGCCAGGTGCACCTTGAGGGTTGTCGATCTCGGCTCCAGCTGAGAGAGAGACCAAAGATGGTCCAGAATGTTAGCCAAGGGGCAGACAAGGGGATCAAGCTCCTTCGCTGACACCAGATGGAAAATGTTTTCCACTTAAACACATAGCACTGGTAAGTCGACTGTTTTCTGGAAGCCTCCACAATGTGGAGCATGTCCTCCAAAAGACCCAGGGCCCTGAACTCCAGCTGCTCAGGAACCAGGCTGTGAGGTGCAGGGACTGAAGATCCGGGTGCAGGATCTTCCCTGGATGACACATCAGCGGCTCTGGACACAGAGGCAACCACCATGGATCCCTACTGCTGAGCATGAGGAGTTCCAGGTACCAGAACTGGCGAGACCAGTCTGGGGCAATCAGCACCATCAGCACCTTGTTCCTCTGCATCTTGGCCACCATCTTGTGAATCAGGGAAAGACAGGGAAGACATACAGAAGGCCTGGGGTCCGGGGCCTCATGAAGGTATCCTCCAGCAGAGTTCTAGAGGAAGGTGGTCACAAGACAGCCTCCCAGATTGAGGGGTGTGGGCACAAAACAGCCTCAGCTTTGCATTCTCCCTTGAAGCAAAGAGGTCCACCAGAGGAGTGCCCCACAGAAAGAACAGGTGGTTCACCACCTCCTGATGCAGAGGTGACTCATACAATATCCTGCCCACCTGGCTTAGAGTGTCCACAAGCTGGTTGTGTATTCCTGTGACATGGATTGCCAGGAGATCTGCACCCAAGCTGCGCATGAGGATCCAGGTGTGGAGGGCCTCCCAACACAATGGAAGAGAATGCGTGCCAGCCCATTTGTTCAGGTACAACATGGTTGTAGTGTTGTCCGTCTGAACTTGCATGACCTGACCCCAGACATGAGGAGCAAATTCTGTCAGAGCTAACCACACTGCACAGAACTCCAGCAGGTTGATGAGGTGACAGGACTCCCTTGGAGTCCAAAGCCTGTGGGCTCCCAGGTGCATTCCCCTCTCTACCAGAGAAGCATTGGTCATAACAGTGACCATCATAGAATTTGACAGCAGATAAGGACTGCTTGGCCCACCCAGTCTGCAATTTTTTTCCCCAACTTACATGGTTACAGCAGACCGTACTTGATCTACTGCTCTTTCTCCCTCCCCCCCTTTCCACTATGATTCCCTTGTGCCTATCCCATGCATTCTTGAACCCTGCCATTGTCTTCGCTCCCACCACTTCCACTGGAAGACTGTTCTGGGAATCCACCACTCTTTCTCTGAAGAAATACTTCTTAACATCTCTCCTGAACTCCCCCCCTCCAGCTTCATAGCACATCCCCTTGTCCTTAAGCACTTTTTCTTCAGAAAAATATTTTCCTCCTGCTCCTTTATATACTCCTGTGAGGTATTTAAAGGTCTCTATCATATCTCCTCTCTCCTCTTTTCCAAGGTGTACATATTGAGGTCCTTTAGTCTTTCCTTGTACGGCTTTGGATGCACGCCCTGCACCATTTTAGTTGCCCTCTGCTCTGGATGGACAAATGAGGCTCCTTCCTCCAGAGGTTCGGGGATAAGTCACCACTGGATAGCATTCCACATTGGCTGGGCTACTGTGACCATCTGGTTCAGGTGACCTAGGTGCTGGGACCACTGACAGCCCAGCTCCAACTGCAGATGCCACATTCGCCAGTGGGCCCATCTGACCACACTGATGCAGGATGCCATGTAACACAGCAGCTGCAGGAAATCCCAGGCAGAGCGAAACTACCCAACCTGAAACGAATGGACAAAGGAGGAACTATCCGATGCCTGGTCCACTGGGAGGTGGGTCCTGGCCTGACAGGAGCCTAGCTCTGATCAGTTTGGACTTGGCCGGGTTGACCAGATGGCTCAAGTCTCTGCAGGTCTGGAGGGCCATGTCCCTGGACCGCTCCACTGCCTCCATGGATTGCCGAGCTATCAGGCAGTCATCCAAGTAGGGATACACCCCAACCCCCTGGTGCCGCTGGAAAACTGCCACCACTGCCATGCACTTGGTGAAGACCCTGGGCACTAAGGAGAGGTCAAAAGGCATGACCTGGAACTGACGGAGAACCCTTTCTGTGCAGAACTGGAGGTACCGCCAGTGGGATGGATGAACTGGAATGTGGAAGAATGCATTCTGGAGGGCCACGGAGCAAAACCACATATCCTGCTTCAAAGATGGTATAATCTGGTTCAGCATGACCATTCTGAACTTGTGCTTCCTAAGAAACTGATTTAGATTGTGAAGATCCAGTACGGGGTGCCAGCCCCCTCCTCCCTCCGGTCTGTTTCAGGACCAGGAAGTACCCAGACATGAATCCCTGGCCTGCCATGGAGTCTGGGACACAGGCTATGGCCCCTTTGGCAAGAAGCTGAGCCACGTCCACCCTAATGATAGACAGTACGTCCTGTGACACTATGGACTCACTTGGAGCGTGGGGTCGGTAAGTCGGGAGAGCCTCAAAGTTGAGCGGCAACCCTCTGCCCACCACATCTAGGACCCATTTGTCCAACGTAATTACAGACCAATGAAGTCAGAAGTGATAAAGCCAACCCCCACGGGGAACAGAGGCGGGGACTGGACAGTCGAGAGGTGGACACCCCCCCAACACATCACTGGGCAGCTTTGGAGGGAGCACCAGCTACAGCCACTGGAGGGGCACCACTGCTCCTACCCCTGCCCTTTTTGGGGCCCAATCCAGAGAACCTGGTTTTGAGATGCCAAGCCTGAAACTGCCCCTGCTGGTGTTGTTGCTGCTGAGGCTGCTGTGATGGAAAGGGATGACACTGAAAAAGTTTCTTCTTCTGTTTCTGGGAGGAAGTCACAGAATCAAGGGTGGCATTGGACTTCTTGATCCTACTGAGGCATCCATCCACACCAGGGCCAAAGAGGTTGGTCCCCCAGAAGAGCACATCGGCTGACTTGTAATGGGTGTCTGCCGTGAAATTAGATATCCGCAGCCAGGCCCTGTGACGCATCACTATGGCTGCTGCCATGGCACGGGCACAGGAATCGCCAATATCCAATGCCATCTGAAGTTGGTGTTTGGCCACTGCTTGACCCTGGTCTCAGACCACTTTCACCACCAGTTGCTTGACAGCAGGGAGGCAGGGGAGGACCTGATCAAGCACTCCCATCGTAGAGTGATCAAAGTGCACCAACCTCAGGACACAGCTCATCTGACAAAGACCTAGGGAGGTCACCGTATAAACCTTTTTTGCCATGTGTTCAAGCTTCTTGGACAGCTTGTCAGGGGACTTGTCCATGTCCCCAGTGTTGCCGGACTTGCAAAAAACTGAGTTAGTAACCAGACCCTTAGCCGAGGGGTGGTCCAAAAATCTGGATAAAGTGCTGGTAGGGACTGCATTCTTGTGGACCATATGAGCTGAAGTGCCAGGCAGGAAGTGGCACACTGCCAAAGCTCCAGCACTGGTCCAAGAATGGCCTCAGCTACAGGAAAGGCAATCCCCAGGGATTCATCCCTATCCAGGATATCAGTGAAAGGGTATCTGGCCATTTTCTGGACTGGCTCCAAGAGGACTTCCACGGACTCAGACATAAGCCTGAGAAGGGTCCCGAACGACATTGGACCATGGTTGGTAGTCAGTTCCTCGACTGAATCATGGTTGAATGCATGAGACCTCGAGGACTGCATCAAGGACCCATAGGAGTCATCCGAGGAGTCGTCAGACACCACCCTCGACCTCTTACCATTGTGCACCACTCAAGAGTCATCTGAGTGAGAAATGTCCACCAACTGGCCTGGCAAGTAGGTAGCCTGACAGGAGTCCCTAGAATCGGCTCCTCATATGGGCTGTCAGGAAGGCGATTCCACCTGAAAAAAGGTAGTGAGGCACACGTGGGTGACAGCTGTCTTGTCAGGACTGGCATGTGTGCGATTAGTGTCGACCAACCAACTGCATAGATGGTAAAGCCTTCCCTGCCCAGCCAAGACCCACTGCTGCCAGAGGAGCTCCTCATAGTGCTGTCGGAGCCTCCCTCCATATGAAGAGGAAGAGAACCACCGATGGTGACACCTCCCAGTCAACAGATCCAAATAGTGGTGCGCACATAAGGACAGTCAAAAGGCAAAAGTGGTGCAAATAAAACAAGTTTTACTGAATGGTTACTTCCACAAGATGCCAAAACTGCAACACAATGCAAATCTCTTTACCTTCTGGTCTAGCACAGTCCCCTAGTGCCTCGATTCAACAGAGCCTTCAGTTGGGGGTGAGGCTAGTGAGGAGCATCTTTTGCTGGCACTCGATGCACCATTTTAAGCCAGGAGCCAGCTTGGAATCCTTGTGTGCCATCAAAGCTGGAGGTTGATGACAGTGGAACTGAGGAAAAATGCTAAGAGCAAAACAGAAGTTGAATTTGAAGACCGAAGAGCAAGTTTGCAAAATGGCGCACTTAGATTTATGTGCGCGGAGCTCCGAAGGAGGGGGACCTGACTCTTCCAGCAGAAAGAAAGAGCTGACTCACATGGGAAGGAGCCAAGGGATATATCACCCAGGTGGTGGGAGGAGCTTCACTTAAAGACAGTCTGGCAAATCAGCTTCTTAAAAGAAAGACTGCCAGAAGTGTAGTAAGTGAACCACATCTATGTCCCTAGAATTGTTTTCTTTTCTGAAATATAAATGATACCAACAGCAACGTAATAAACAACATTAATGTACAAATCCAATGAGAAGTTTGCCCTCTCACTCCAGTCCACATAATAAGAGTTTGCCAGATCTAATATGAGCATATCCTTTTCACAGGAGGATACATACCTGTGAATCCAGGTCCAGAGTTTGTGGGGCTGCACTCCAGTTGAGAAGTATGCTACCATTAATATTTAAATATATGCAAATCATCTGAAATTCAATAAACTGTGCACTACTGTTATCGGGTTTCAACTGGTGGTGGTGGTGGGAGGGGGCTTCATAAGCTTTTAGGCCAAACTTCTCCATCATGTCTTTGTGCGGTCATCTCAGATCATATTGGTGTTCTGCCTTACAGAACAGCCATGCTCATAGGCTCCAGTAGATGGTTCAGAACCTGACTGACCAGTAACAGCCTCCACCCGGCTAACGCTTTTATAAAGTGGGACTACATCTGCCCTCCTCCAGTCCCCTGAAACCAACCTTTTTCCAGCGAGTTATTGAGTAGGGCTGTCAGAGGTGCAGCCAGTACCCAGAGTTCCTTCAATACCCTTGGGTGTACCCCATCTGGCCCCATAGCTTTGTCCACTTTCAGATTTCCGTGTCCCTTCAGGACTCTTTCCTCTGTAAAAAAAAAAAAAAAACTTGTGTCTAACCCCCTTCCTCCAGTGCTCAGGTTGCTTTCATGGGGCCCATCCCCTTCCTCTGTGAAGACTGTGTAGAAGTATTTGTTCAGGATATCTGTTTTTTCCTGATCCTCCTCTGCGCAGTTCCCCCAACCTTCTTAACCTCACATTCCCCTCACCGATTCTTCCTCTTTTCACTTATGTACCTAAAAAAGATCTTACATACAAAGTTGCCAGCAGAAACAGGTCATCGCGGTCTATCGAAGTCTGTTTCAAGTATGAAGCTGGAAGCTGCCCCCCATACGCCTCTCCCACAATCCCTGCTGTCCTAATCCTGCTCTTGACCCTGTCCCCTTTAGTTACCCCTTGAGCTATTCTTTCCTCAGTTTGCTCCTATGCATTCCTCACCACTTTCTCAGCTTCCTTCTTCTTGTTCTGATGCACCTCCCTATCGTCTTCCCTCTGTGTTTCTTTATATCTCCTGAATGGTACCCTTTTAGCCTTTTGTTTTCAGCCACTTCCTTTAAGAGCCATACCAGTCTCCTTGTTTCTCTTGTTTTTGCTCACTTCCTTTGTGCAGAGGTTTGCTGGCTTCGCTATGCCTCCCCTTAATTTCGCCCACTGTTCCTCCACCCCACGAAGGTCATCCCTTGCTAGACTGTCTCTAAGACATTCACACATTTTTTTTTTTAATCTGCCCTCCTGAAGTCCAGGACCCATGTCCTTGTGTGGTTTACTTCCACTGCCATCCTTATGTTGAACCACACTGTACTGTGACCACTGGCCCCCAGGTGGCCTCCCACCCAGACGTCTGCAATACTGTCCTGTTTGTGAACACCAGGTCCAGTATTGTGCCATTATGAGAGGGCTCCCTGACTAGCTGCCTGAGAAATGCCCCTTGCAGGGAGTCTAGGACGTCCCTGTTCCTAGCTGAAGTTGCAGCTGGAAGACTCCAGTTTACTTTCGGCAGACTGAAGTTCCCCACTAGCAGCACCTCCCCTTTTTTTGCCACTGTGCTAATGGCTTTTACCAGTGCCTTATCCAGTGCCATTAACCACCACCCTCTGTCACCTATCTGTTAACCAGTTTCTAACCCCAGTCACCACTTTCGATCCCACCCCCAGGCTGCTCAATTTTTTATCAGTGTCCTGTGCGACGCAGTGTCGAAGGCTGTGCTGAAGTCTAGATAGGCCACATCCACTGCACTCCCCTAATCTAGTTCTCTGGTTACCCAGTCAAATTAGTTCCTTAGATTTGTCTGCATGACCTCCCCCCACCTGAATCCATGCTGCCTGTGGTCTTGCAGCCCACTGGATCCAAGATACTCAACCAGTCTTTCCTTTAGCAGTACTTCCATTAAATGTCCCACCACTGAAGTGAGACTGACTGGTCTATAGCTGTTAGTCTCCTCCCTGTTGCAGCTCTTATGTAAAGGAATCATGTCTGCTCCTCTCCAGTCCTCTGGAACCATGTCCGTTTCTAGAAAACTGCTGAATAAGAAGCACAAAGAAAAAGTCGTTGCTCCGACAGTGGAGAATAACTTGAATCACGCTGCAACACAAATCCAAATTCTCCCTCCAGAGAGGCTGTGCTCTGACAAAGATGAAACTGGACAATGTCAAAATAAGTAAACAGCTCTCCGGCACTTTGGATCCACAGATCCTTTCTCCAAAGTAAGTAAACTGCTGGTTTATTGGTCACAGAAAAGAACAGCAATAAACTCTGCAGGAAAGATCGACTAACAGTACCACACTACCGACATTTTCTACTCCTCTTTCTTGGCAGAATGAAATTAAATGCCCTGCATCTTTGCAGGTCCCCCCCAAGAAGAAGCAACGTGATCTACACCCAGGGTTCTTAACGTCTATAGCTCTTTCCTAGAATAAACCCTCATATTCATACACACAATCTACATGTTCCACTCTGCTGGAAACCCTGCCCACAAATCCACAATGCAACAGTTCCTTCCCGGAAAATGGCCCACCGGTCTCTGGTCCAAAAATACCAACAGACTTCCACAGATCACCGCCTGCTTCATTTGTCCACCCTGTGGGGCCAAGAACCAGTAGCACCTTTTGAGACAGCATACCCAAGATGGTAGCTGGGGAGAGAGGGTGAACCACAGAAAACACATGGAACTAACGGAGGTAACAGTCTCAAAAAAAAACCACGCTTCCTTAAAAACACACAACAACAATCCCACTGAATAGCTTACTACTGTAGAAATACACAGTGGCAACAATCAAAAGTTCCAAAAGGCTTCTGCTTGATTTTCCTGCAGTCAAAGTGATTTCTTCCACTTTGCTCCAATACCGAGTTTGTAATGTGCATGTCCTACATCTGTACAAGCCAGGGAGGGAAGAGATAAAAAACTCTGCAAATATAGCTCCAGTAGGGCCGGCCGGGTGGCGCAGAGGGCTGAGGTGCCTAGTGCCTTACCTCTCACCACGTCGGCAACCCGAGGTCGAGAGTGAGCTCAGGTTGCTGGAGGTTGGCCGGGGGGGAGAGAGGATTGAGCATCCAGAGGAAAGCTCTTGTCTCTCGGGGACGGGTGGGCTGTGGCTCCCTGGCATCAGCAATGCCAAGTGGAGGCTGGGTATGCAACAGCCAGGGTCACGCAGAGACTGGGGTGGAGGCAACAGCAGGCATCCATGAGTCGAGTGCGGGTGTGTGCACATCTCGTGCTGGATGTCACTGTACATCCGCGCCTCCTCAGGGGCAACCACGTACAGCACAAACACCCCATTGGCTGGGAGGAAGACGTCACCTGCCCTCATGTCCATTACCGGATCCTGCCCTCATGGATCCCAACACCCTCCAGCCGTCACCTCCACCTGTGGGGCACTGGATTTCAGGTAAGCACTGTGGAGCTGAATGTGGCTCCACTCTGGGGAGTAATTACCGAGGGGTTCCCCACGAGTGTGCTGCAGGTGGGTCAGAGGATCGGGATCACACGCAAGGAGGATCATGGCAGGATGGGACAACAGCAGGACTACTGATGGGGTCCCAGCCAGCAGTGACGGGAGTCAAAGAGAGTTAATAAACCAACAAAAAAGATAGCTCCAGTAGGATGCTAAAGGATTTATTTCCCTAGTCTAAAGGCTACCACTTCATTGGAGCATGGGGTGATTTCTGGGAAAGGAAGTTCTTCAAGTATGACAGACTGCACCTGACAAAGGAAGGGGTATGGGCACTGGAGCAAAAGTTTGACGTCAGCCTCAGATGTTTAAACTAGGAGAGGGGAAGCTTGAGGCAGAGGTACCCATCGAGGATCGGAACTTAGCTGTCACTCCCCTATAAGCAGGAAATACACACGGTAAGCAAAAGCAGACTAGCAAAACCATACAGGGAGGTCACCGAGGTCAATCTGAAGTGGGTAGGGAAGTACGCCTAATGGTAGAGAGATAACAAGAAGGGACTTGGGGAAAATGCAAGGGTGAGGGAGAAAACATAAATAGGAAGAGTAGCAAGGCTTAGAAGGCCATGTGTACAAATGTCCGCAGCCTGGCAAATAAAATCCCAGACCTAATGGTCTTGATGTCAGAAGCGGAACTAGACATTGTCGCTGTCACAGAGACATGGTACACAGAGAACCATGTTTGGGACATAGTAGTACCAGGGCATACTCTACTCTGGAAGGATAGGGGAGGAAACAAGTGAATAGGAGTGGCTATCTATGTTAGAGACTAGAGGGAATTAAAGCTACAGAGGTACATGGAATACAGGAAGGGGCAGAAGCCCTGTGGATCACGCTGGTAACGGGGAATGGTACAGCTATCTGAATAGGCATGGTCTACAGACCTCCAGCACAGGGGGAGGAGTTGGACAGGGAGCTAGTGGAAATCCTCCACAAAATGACAGAAAGGGGAGGAGTACTGCTAGTGGGAGACTTCAATTTGCCAGATGTCGACTGGAGCACCCATACGGCAGCCACAGCAAGGAGGAAAGACATCCTGGAAGCTCTGCAGGGGGCGGGACTCCGACAGCTTGTGACAGAACCCACCCGGGAGAGAGCTATTTTGGACCTGGTGCTCACCAATGGGGAAAGAGTCACAGATGTAGAAGTGGGTAGCCATTTGGGGTCCAGTGATCACCGTATGATGTGGTTTAACACAAAGACAGTGAAGGAGTCCAGCCACACAAGGGTAAGGGTCCTGGATTTCAGGCAGGTCGATTTTGCAAAGTTGGGGGAATGTTTAGGGGGAAGGGTGGGTGTGTGTGTTGAGAAGCAATCAGCACATCTTAAGGGAGCCATAGCTGAAGCAACAAGTCTGTGTATTAGGCAAGTAAATAAAACTAAGAGAGGAAAAAAAACACACTATGGTTCTTGAAGGAAGTTATCAGGAGGGTGAGGGAAAAAAAGATGGCATTCAAGAAATACAAGGAAACACAGAGAGAGGAAGATAGAAAAGCATATGTGGAGGGACTGAGTAGGTGGGAAAAGCAGTTAGAAGGACCAAAGCACAGAGAGAGCAAAGAATAGCCCAGGCAATTAAGAAAGGAGACAAGGCCTTTTTTTAGATACATCAGTGAAAAAAGAAAGACCGGGGAGGGAATGTGAGACTAAAAAGGGAAGAAGGAGGAGGGTCTGCTGAAGGTGACCAGGAAAAGGCAGAAATCCTGAATAAATATTTTTGTTCTGTATTTACCAAAGAGGGGGAAGGGGAGGGACCACAGTTAGATGAAAAATGTAGCCAGGTGAAGGGGGTAGAAACCAGTCCACTCACAGAAGACAGAGTCCTAAAAGAACTAGAAAAGCTGAGAGTAGACAAGGCAATGGGACTGGACTGAATACATCCCAGAATACTAAAAGAGCTCAGAAGGTAGCTGGCAGCACCCAACAGATCGGTTCAATAAATCATTAGAGACGGGGGTGGTCCCAGTGGATTGGAGAAGGGTGAATGTTGTCCCTCTCCATAAAAGTGGGGGCAGGGAGGAGGCAGGAAATTAAAGGCCGGTCAGCCTAACCTCAGTTGTAGGCAAATTGATGGAATCATTACTCAAGGAAGGGACTGTGACGTACCTTGAATCCGGCAGACAGCAGGATCCAAAGCAGCACAGTTTCACGGAAGGTAGGTCTTGCTAACAAACCTTGAGAGATTTCTTCAACTGGGTGACCAGGGTGTTAGATCCGGGGTGGGGGTGGCCCTACTTGGATTTCAGTAGGGTCTTTGACACAGTCCCACATAGGAGGCTAATAAACAAGTTGAGCAGCCTGGGAGTTGGGCCCAGGGTGGAAAGCTGGGTTAGAAATTGGTTGAGCAGCAGGACACAAAGAGTAGTGATGAAAGGAGTTCAGTCCGAGGTCAGGGAGGCGACCAGCGGGGTGCCTCTGGAATCGGTATTGGGCCCGGTTCTCTTTAATGTCTTCATAAGCGACACTGCAGAGAGGCTGGAGGGAAAGGTGTGTCTATTTGCAGATGACATGAAGATCTGCAATAGGGTTGACACTCCTGGGGGCATGGAAAGAATGAGAAGAGACCTAAGCAAGCTGGAGGAATGGTTGAGAGTATGGCAGCTGGGATTCAGTGCCAAAAAGTGCAGAATTATGCACTTGGGGTGCGGGAACCCAGGGGAGGAGTGCTCACTGTGGGGGGGGGGAAAGATGCTGACAGCCATCAAACAAGAAAGGGATCTGGGGGCTACTAATATCAGATGACCTAAAGGTGGCCAGACAGTGTGAGCAAGTGGTAAAGAGGGCAAGCAGGATGTTGGGGTGCAAGGGCATCGCCAGCAGAAAAAAAGAGGCAGTGATCCCACTTTACAGATCACTAGTGATACCTCATCTGGAATACTGTATCCAGTTCTGAAGGCCGCATCTCAGGAAAGACACAGACAGAGTGGAAGCTGTCCAGAGAAGGGTTACATAGATGGTGCATGGGCTGCACCAGAAGCCATATTAGAAAAGGCTGAAATACCTCAATGTGTATTCACTGGAGATGAGAAGGGGGAGGGGGGTATGACAGACATAGTTAAATACCTCACGGGTATAAATAAGGTACAGGAGGGGAGCCTCATTCAGAAAAGAAAATGCTCAAGAACAAGGGGTCATGATATGAGGCTGGAGGGAAGCAGAATCAGAGGTAATGCGAGGAACTATTTTTTCACGGAAAAGGTAGTGAATGCTTGGAACAGCATCCCCACAGAGGTGGTGGGGGCGAAGACAGTGAAAGAATTCAAAAATGCGTGGGATAGTCATAAGGGAACCTTAGCGGTGGGGAAGAAAGGATAAGCAAGGAACACTGTAGAGGGTAGGGAAAATGAGCAGACTGAATGGGCCAGGCAGTCCTCATCTACCATCAAATTCTAGGTTTCTATGTCTTGGAAACACAACTCAGTGTCACAACGAAGGCAGTTCATACTATCTAAACTATCTGACCACACAAAACGTTCAGGATTGGCTAAACAGGGTTCTCCAGATGTAAGTGTAGGGTAGTTTGTATCTATTGCACAGATAATGAGCAAATCCCCTCCCACACTTCAGATCAATTACCCTCTTAGCTGTCAAACAGAATCATAGGAGAACTCCCTGATAGCCGAGGTAACCCTAGAGCATGAAGGAAACCTTTCAGGCACTATCCAAACAACTCTGCACTTTAAGACACACAAATCAAGATCAAAGAGGTCCCCTCCAAAACATTTTTAATGAAACCACTGCCCAGTGTTACCACAATTGTGGCATCCACTTAGGAAACCAGCACTGCAAGCTTCCATGTCACTACCGCCAGCTCGGGATTTGATTATGTAACCAGCTTAACAGTAGTGAGACACAGTACTCCCTCTCATACCTCTCAAGTGTCCCTCATTACGAGGGACATCCCTCATTTTGCCCCTTAAAATTGCTCTGACCCTCATGGAAAAGGTGCTGCCCACACAGAGAATGTGCTGTAAATTCAGACTTTAAAGCAGAAACTCTTAATATTCTAAAATACTAAATCCAAAATAAACTTTGTACAAGTAAACACTATGGTTTTCACAGTGTTCTGAGCTTGTATCTCCATGTTTGAGGAACAGTCCCTCATTCTGAGGGTCTGTGTCCCTCATTTCGAGTGTCCAAAAATGTCCCTGTCCCTCATTTCAGTGACAAAAGGTTGAGAGGTATGCTCCCTCTACCCTGTGTTTTACTCTCTCAGAAAGAAGCAACATTACTCCTAGAATCCCCCACTGGTGTTCAGAGCCAACATTCTGAGCTGCTTAGTGGCATTCTACTTCACCAGCTTATACTCTGACCCTCAGTGGGACCGACTGCATGACTCCAGTAAGGGCTCTCCAGCTTGCTTGCCTAAAGGAATCATTCCACAGCATTTGTGCACCTACCCTGACTTTGTCATTGGGGCTTTTTAAAAAACGAATAAATCAGCATGAACTTAATGCAAATAAACATTTGCTAACGTACCGCAAACTGAACCACATCTTCAGGTTTGTGTTTGGCAGATTTAAAAGGAGAGAGGCGGGTGACAACAACTAACTGATATTCAACATGGCCGGACAACATCTTTCCACGAACTTCCTGGTACTCTGGGACTGTCAGGTCTATCCCAGTGTGGGCATTTTGGATCTGCCTAAAGAAAAAGGTTAAAAAGACACAGTAAGTTAATGTTCATTATCCTTCTTATTGCTACCATACTGACTCAATCAGTCAAAATGTTGCTAATTAAACAGGATGATGACAAGTCATATGAGCAGGAAGCTCATTTCCCCTGGCATCCACAGTTCATTTAGTTACACTGTTACAAGGGTATTACTATACAACATTTAAATAACACAACTGAAACACACTTTTACTATCTAATAGTATACAACACTAAACCAGAAGTTTTCCATACATATATGTAATAACCCCCCATGGGTGGGGCTAACTTTGCTGCCTCACATCCGTTTGTCCCGCCAGTCCTGGATCCCTCTGCTTGCTCCTGCCAGCCCCAGTGTTCAAATTCTGAGTGGTGGACTAGAGGAGCAAGAATAAAAGTGAGACTGCCAGCAGTGGTAGAATAAAGCGAGCGGCTGCAATCGGCTTACACCTTTTACAGCACTGTGGCGCTGAATATGTGAAAGTCGCTGTAGCGGCTCTGTTCAGAGCTTCTCTCCATGTACCCTGGGATCCCAAAACCTGTGTGTGTGGGTTCAGAGCCACACCAAGAGGGGCAGAAAGGAAAATAAAATATTTTATTAAGCGGTCTTAAGCGCTATGTATTAACAGGGGCGCCTGTCACTTAAAGAGCAGCCAAGGCTGCTTCATAAATATTAATAAGCTTTGCTGCTTGTGGGGATAGCACTACAGCACCAGTGACAGAATGGGGGAGCCCTGTTCAAGCCCCATTCTGACACCGGACAATAGAGTAGAGGAGCAGCTCATGGACATTGGGGAAATCAACTGTTAAAATGTTATTGTTCGGCTGCAAAAATGGACATAAAGTTGGGACTCTGAATGGACCGTTTTACAGCAGCCATATTTGCCACCTTTGACCTACAGACAGCCAACTGGAGAGCCAAAAGCCTTGGAGGACTTAACCAAGGGACTTATGGGAGACAGCAAGCACAATGCTGTGGTGCCAGAACAGTTAACCAACAGGGCGTCGAGTGAGCCCAATGAATATTAATTTTTCAAGTGGACAACTGCATCAGCCAATCAGAAGCTGCTCCGAGCTCTTGAACCCCAGAGGACAGTCTGAGCTCTGTTCAGTTCAGCTGGAGCCCCTCCTGAAGGAGGGGAGCTCCGGACCTTGCTCCTGAGAGTTTTGAAGTAGGCCTGGCTGGGGGCTTGCACAGCTACAAACCCTGCATTTGCCTTCTGAGGTTTGGAAGGAGCTGCTTCAGAAGAAAGTGTTAATTTGTTGAACCGAAGCAAGTACAGCTGTTGAGAGGTTCCCAAGAGAGGGGAAGCATACTGTGATTTTCAAGAGGTTCCCAAGAGAGGGGAAGCCTGCTGTGGTCTTCAAGGAGACCCGCTTGAAGGCTTGCACAGCCACTAGTTCAGAAGGTGCTCTACATTGCCCTGTGTTGCCTTCCAAGGGCTGGAAGTAGAGCATCGACAGAATGTAAGTGTTGTTTGCTGGCCAGAGTTATGGAACTCATTTGGGAGTTTCCTGAGGGAAAGGAAACTTGCCCGTGATGTCTGAAGAAGTATGGAGGCCTACTTGGAGGTTTGAACAGCAGGAGAGCAAAGGGAAGCCTGCCTTTTGTATTCTTATGGATGGAAAGTGAAGTGAGAAGATTCGCTCTTCTGTTTAAGTCTGCACCAGTGAGGTGAGAAGATTAGTTTCTTCTGTCCAGGTTTGGACTTTGAGGTGAAAGGATATGACTCCTGTCTTCTGCTTCGAGCCTGCATCTGTGATGTCTGAATTTGTGAGACTGTTTCTCATTAACTTTTAGTGGGGAACTCAGAGACTATGTCCCACTAGAGTGACAGCCACGGCTACAAGCTGGCAGTGTGGCTGAAGCTATCTACAGCCAGATGTTCCTGAGTACCAGAAAGAGAGTGACTGTCTTCTGAGGCCAGCCTGGGGAATCAGCCTGGTAGTGTCACTGCTTAGCATTACCAATGCATCTCTCTCAACCCCCCCCCCCCCGAGGGTTCATGCCTAGACGTGGGGGACGAGGTATGTCAGCCTAGGTCTCCATTACTGGTCTCTCTAGTTCTGTGATGCCACTGAAATGAAGACAACAAGCTGTTAGAGAAGCTGAGAGATGTCCCGCCTGCTAATGATGCAAGCACCTGCTGCAGGGAAGGCCAAAGCTGTAAGATGCAGAGAGACAGTAGAAGCTGCAAGAGCCTGCTGCTCACCTCAGCTATCCTGCCATCCAAGCTTCACTGATCCAAATACCCCAGTTCTACAGTATGAATGTCACCAGTTGCACAAGCCAAGAGACTGTTCTTCAAAACTGTGAGTAAATCAGGGCTTGCCCTACACCTGGGGAAATGCACATAGTTGCCACCCAAGGTGTGAGTTTAACTGCCCAGGTAAAGTTTCAAGGTTCATCAACCAGCTGTTGCTACAATGCAAAGAGTTTGAATTTAAATTTGCTTCTTTCCAAAAGTTCACCAATGCCGGCCAACCAGCTGCGCCATCCAGGCCTGCAGCTAGACCCTGGGTACACAAACAGTACTCTTAGGGGTTAAATTGGTACCAGTTGGGGGGTAGTAATGTAAAATCCAGTAGGCTAACACCTGTTTGATGTACATGCTGGAGATAGGTGGGCACTGTGAAAGTTTGGTTCCAGACAAAATGATTGATCAATTGTTTTCAAGAATGTTGAAGGTTACTTCATCTCTAAATCCATTTCCCTTTTCCTAGCCCTACCCAATGTAAGTAAATTGTTGGTCAACCTTTTTACAACTGCCTCATGAGCATATTTTTAGTGAGCATATTATTAGCTTAAGTCAATAATTGCCAGTATATTGAAACCAGGTTTTGGTTTATGGTAATCCATGTGTAGCGTGACTGTAAGGGGAGGTGGGTAGGTGTGGCATCCTAGGAAGTTGTACTGCTAAATATCAGATCCACTATATTTTGCTCTGGGTGGAGGCACTGCGCTATTTATGTTATGTCCTGGGAAAGAATCCCCCTTTTTCACCTGAACAAGGCCCCAGGCCCCTCAACCTTGTTTAAGCCTGCAAGGCAGGGGTAGCAGCCCGCTGGTACACAGTGCCCAGGTTACATATGAACTGCAAAAAGTTAAAGCTTTAGTCAGTCAGCATAATAATAAAACAAATTCCACAGGCTTTAATCTCCCTATCTTCTATCTTGACTTAATGCATTAGTGCTATTATCCTTTAACTCACTATATACAAGCCCTTTCCTTCCCTCCCTTCACTGAAAAATGAGGAAGGTCATCAGAGGTGAGCACAGCAGGAAGGGCTTGCTGATTTTTTTTCTTTCTTGAAAGTGAAGGTTGCTATGTTGCGGCCTGAGGAATGGGGAGCAGAGGACATATCTTGGGAAGGGCAGGGGTTAAGGGGTGTTGCACTCCATCGCTTGATGATACCGTGTGGGACAGTAACCACATGACTGCTGGAGACCAATAGGGTCCTAGCAGTCTGTGAGTTCAAAAGCGAGCCCATGGCTGTTTTCCTAGAACAGCCACTGAGGCAAAACTGCATAGATGAGCACAACAGAGAGCCTGCTTATGTTACAAAAAAAAAAAAATTCTGAATGTGAATTACTGTGCTGAGGCTGGGGAATAAGGAGGAGGGAGGGTTTCCTGGAGTGGCAAGGGTGAGGCGCAGTTTGTGCCTGGTGCCATTGTGTGGGGCGATAACCACATGACTACTACAGACCAATAGGTTCCTAGCAGTGCAGTGTGTTTTTTTACATCAAGCTTCTTCTCCGTTTCCCAGTCTGCACTCCTTCTACCGGCACCCCCAGCACCATCACCAACCTTCTCGTGGACTTATGCTTACCACCACTTTCCCATGACATTGCATGGTGAGCAGAGTGATGTGGCAGCACTGCGTTGGCCTGCAGGGATGTTGGCATTGTCCCTGACCCTACCGGGTCATAATGTCGTACGCGTAATAGCGTATGACATTATAGCCAACCCGAAACAGTGCTGTCCATGACAGCGAATGGTGCAATACCTCGTACGCAGTATTGCACCATTCACACAATCCCAGGCAGAGGATAAAACCTCTGCTGGGAGTGGGTTCCACCAAGCAGCTGCCGTGGCTCACTGGACTGAGCCGCAGGAACCCCGGCACTGCGTCTAGGACCAGGTTTGATTCCCGGTCCCAGATATTTTATTTTTCCACAAATTGTCGCTCCCGAGTTGGATCCCCTGGAGTTGAGAATCTTTGGTGGGGGATGTCCGGAGGTGAAGCGAGCCCCACAGAAAAAGACTTGTGCCGCGCATGGCAATATTGCGCTGTATTGACAGCGTGATTTTGCCATGCAGCATAATGTCTTGCAATATTATGACCCACGCTGTCCCTGACAGACCGGGGCTTTTCTCCTCTGAGTTTTCTCCCACAGGTATGCCAAACACTCAATGATGCACCACCAAGCAGCTGTGCCAACATCCAGGGGCACCCCTTCCCTGTTCAAGAACCCCAGTACAGAGTACTAGATGGGATGGGTAAAGCTGAGCACTGCAGCTGAGGAAAGGGACAGAGGAGTCATCCATCATTAGTGATCCCCGTAATCAAGCCAGTGCAACAAGGTCTGCAGTAAGGCAAATAGGATGCTGGGATTTATCCGAAGGGGAGTTTTTTGCCATTAAAGTTTTTTGTTGGTTTTCAACCAATAAAGTTATACACATATATAAAACACAGGGACAAAAAGTACAAACATTTTATCACATATAAAGCTCTAAGCTTCCATTTTGGTTCCTTATTTTCAGCAAAAGGATTCTTTCCTTCAACAGTGGTTAATGATTAACGCACTGCAAGCATTTCATTCTACAGTTTCTTCTTATTTCATTCTGATGGAGGAATAAACTCTGAGCCTTAAAATAATAGTAAGCTAGACAACACAAACTTCAGAAATGGGGAACAAACCTAATCAAAAGTTTTTAGTTTGCCTGACAATAGATAACCGATTCTTTCGTTGTTTGCATTTTAACTCATATGTGTAAACCAATTCTTCAACTGGGGGTCTTTTAGTGGATTTCCAATTGCGCAGAAGTAATCTCTTAACTCCTAGTGCAGCCGCTAGGATTTTTTTGTTTATTAGTCAAACTGAGTGTGCTGGCACAATGCCCATAATGAATAACTGGGGAGCAGGTGGAATATTTTCCATTGTAACATTCATGTACATTTTTTGAAACTGATGCCACAAGTACTGGCTGGCAGTGCATTCCCATAACAGATGAGACAGATCCACCACTAGGTTCCCACATCTCCAACAAGATCCATCTGCTGTATGTCAAATTTGTTTAAGCATTTTAAGAGTTTGCTAGAAGTAATGTAGGATTTTGAACTGGATTAACTTCCCTTGGACATTTTTGCAACTTCTGAAGCAATGGACAAGACAGAAGACCATTCAGAATCAATAAAACACATCCCTAACTCTATTTTCCATTTATTATTTATTAAAAATTTGATAACTGGGAAAGGCGCACTGAGCCAAGGCTCGTTTCCAGGTGTGACCCAGGGGACTGAATAGGGAAAATATTCTTCTTTTGCTGATTTGGAGACCAGCAAGTCATTCTCCATAATGATGTTGTAAGTTAAATTTACACCCTCCCTCATGAATGCTAGCTTAATTAGTTGATTCCATTCAGTCAGTTCAGAGATGGACAAATCACACTGAAGTATACTATTTTTTAAGGCTTCACTTAGTTGAAGTCAAAAGCAAAACTGGAATCTAGTTATTTTACAGGTGTCCCTCAATTACTCAAACAACACTAGAGTGCCCATTTTTTCTATTACATCTCCCACCCTCCTAATGCCTTATTTACCCAAACCTGGATCATTTACTCTTTTATTTTTTTTTCCTGAACATATTTTTATTCTTCTGGGCACAAGCTGGGACCTCCTTCCACCAGACCCAAATCACATTCTCACTCATTGAGGCTCCAGCACCGATTTGTCCATGACCCCATGGCCCACCCATGACACACTGTTGTGCAGCCCACCCCCCCCCCTTCAGGGCAAGGTACACCTGCAGCCGTTTGGCATTTCTTACCTGCTGTCTGTCTGGCCACCCACAGCAGAGGTTAAAGCCTGGGGTAGACCCTAGATAGTGGTGGTGGGAGCTCAATGTTGAGCGTGGCCAGCAGGCAGAAGTTTCATCTGCCCAATCCTGTCCCCCATTTCCACTTAAGTCCTCCACTCTCCCCCCCCCCCGAAGCATGATTCGTCATCAGGTACCAGCATGCCAACACACCCAGCACCCAACTGATGATAGTGCTCACTCCAATGTCCCTGTCTGGGCATCTTTCCCCTGCACCTCCACCTGTGGTCACACAGGCGATGGAAGAGCAGCAGACCTGCGAGTTCCCCCTTCCCGTAGGAAAGCATCCGTGGGGATGTTTCATCCTCCTTCCCTCGGCCAGCCCTGGCTCATTCCCAAATCTGGGAAGTCAGTGTTGCGAGAAACAGCTCTACTGCTGTGCCAGCCCACCAAGTATGAACGTGCTGTTCCACAGTGGAAGTAGCTTCTCAAGTAAGCTAAAAGCAGTGTTATTTCTGATAATTTTCTTAACTACATTAATAGAATCCATTATGCAAAGGTTTCCTTTTAAGTCTGGGAGTAATAGTAGGCAAAGGATATCAGATAGGATATACTGTTTGAGGAGATGCTTTTTCATCCTGAGCCAAAGGGGTGTGCTGAGTGAGTCTAAATTACTAAAACGTTGAATGGCCTATTTGAAAATGAAAGCTTCCTTGACGTTCCCCCACCAAGGGAGCACAAAACCCCCTTTATCTGTTCTCTCTCTAAGTTTATTAAGGACTAGTCTGGGAGAAGTGGATTCCCAAATACATTTTTTGACCAGGTGGTCAATCTTCCTCAGTAACTTACCTAGCACAGAGACTGGCATGCTCTGGAAAACTGAAGATGTTTTTGGGGGCGGGGGAGGTAATTTTGATTGCATTAATCTTACCAAATATGGAAAGGGTAAACTTGTTTCATCTGTCAAAATCATTTTGTATGTCACTGAGAACAGCAGTGAAATCGATTTCTGATGCATTTTTGAGACAGTTTGTTATTTTTATCCCAAGGCAAATGAGGCTAATGGTGACCATATGTGTATTTTTTTTTACTTTGCAAAGGATTCTAGTATTTTGGGGCTATATAGGGGGAGTACTTGTGTTTTCCTCCAGCTGAGTTTAAGTTCCAAGACTCTTTCAAATTTCTGCAGTATTGTTTTCAGCACCTTTATTTGTAACCCCCATTGGAGGGACTTACCTTGCTGTCTCCTCTGGCCGCTAGTCCCACCAGTCCCAGTACTGTATAGGGCTCCAGTGTGCTCCTGTCAGCCCCAAGATCCAAAAAGAGTAAAGGGGGACCAGAGGAGTTAGAACAGAAGTGAAACTGCCAGCAACGGTAAAAGTAAGAAAGCGGCTGTGGTCAGCTCACACCATCTGCAGCGCTGAATATGTGAAAGCTGCTCTGGCGGCTTCTGCAGCTTTGCTTCTGTGTGCCCCAGCTCCTGTGTGCATAAAAATAGTGAATGGGGGTCCAAAGGCATTTTGGGAAAATACAATTAAATATTAAATAAGAGCGCTCGTAAGCGCTATGTATTAACACGGCCGCATGTTCCTTTAAGAGCAGCCACGGCTGCTGAATAAAATGGGAGATCTGCTGCTGCCTGGGGGGAAGTGCTACAGTGCCAGCAACAAACCAGGGAAGTCCCTTTCAAGCCCCATTCTGCCACCGGACACAGGGCAGAAGGACCACTAATGAACAATGGGGCAATTATTTGTTAAAAAAGTTTAGTTTGGCTGCAGGAGACCTTTAAAGCTGGGACATTTTATAAACTGTATTCCAGCAGCCATATTTGCCACCTTTGACCCTGTAGACAGCAAGGTGTCCTGAAGGACTGAACAGAGGAAGTTAAGAGAGAAGACAAGAACACTGTTTTGGCCCCCAAACAAGGAACCAATCAGGTGTTGAATGAGCCTCATGAATATTACTTTTCAGATGCAGAGTCTATTTTGACCAATGGGATGCTGCCATGACCCATTAAATTCAGAGGGCAGTCTGAGCCGAAGGCACTTCATCAGAGCCCCCTCCTGAGGGAGGAGGGCTCCATGATGCTGTACAGGAGGAGAAGAAGGCCTGCCTGGGGGCTTGTACACTCACCAGCCCAGGGGTCCTGTGTTGACTTTCAACGTTGGAAAGGAGCTGCTTCAGAATCGAGGTGTTGAATTGCTGACCAGAGGCAAGAAATGCTGTTGAGAGGTTTCCAAGAGAAGGAAAGCTGGCTGTGAGCCTATTTTTTTTTTGAAACTCAGCTTTATTGGATAAGTTGACACAGCAGTTCAGCATACAAATGTTCACAAAATAACCAATCTCTGTCTAGATGAAGACATACAGGTTAAAGAAAGATAATCGACGCGCACCTGTAACGGGGTATTTCTCCTCTAAACAAGCTTGTAATTACTGTCCTGCCTGTTGCTGTAAAGTGCAGTATCTAGTAAAATGACCCCCCTATCTAGAGGGTGCAGATAAACAATAACCCTTCTTTTTTATAATTATATTTTATTGTTTTACATAATAAAACAAAATCATACAATGTTCTCATGCAAGAGATCTCAATAAATCCATTACAGTATATCCAATGAAGTAGGTTACGGCAATCTATACATTCTGGTTTTCGGATATGGGGGTATTTCTTTTTTAGTTACCAGTCCAAACATTCGTTGTTGTCCAGAATATGCTGCACCTACAGGACTTATGAGGGACCTATTTCAAGAATAAACATAATATCGAACAATCATGTACCCACAACAGCCAGTGTTGTTATGGTCCCCAATTCAAAAAAGTTATCCCCAGATGTATTAGTGTTCAACAGAAATCAACTCCTCCTCCTCGGCGAACAAACTTGTAAATATAGATGAATTAAAAATAAAATATTACACAACATGTGGAGTAAACTGCGATAACAGCGCCTTGACCATCCACCTGATCATACATGCGAAAAGGAGCTTGCCATTATATTACCTCAACATGCAGGAAACAAAACCTTTATGCATTTATCTCTATTAGATAACAAAATTTCAGTTTACAATTACATAATCTCTTAATTGATTGCTATAGCACTTGTACCATGAAATCTTCATGGCACCAAGGGATATACTTAACTGGCTCATAATGAAAAAACAAACAAAACCTGTTAGTGGAAGTCCTTATACAGAATAAGACATAATTTAAGTCCCAACTTGATCAGGTTTCTTCCTCGTCCAGTTCCGATGTTTCCCCGATTACCAGCATGTTGAAATTCCTGAGCTATCGCCTCTGCCTTCTTGCCGGCTTCTTCTATATCCGTATATTGAAATGTATGCTCTCCAAAGTGTATCCGAAGCCTAGCCAGCATCAGTAGTGAATGGGCAACTCCTAGGCTTCGAAGTTTCGCCCACACCCCTTCAAATTTCTTGCACCATGTTCTGGTAGCACAGGACAAGTCCAGAAATAGATGTATGGCAGCTCTTTGAAAATTTTGTTTAGTCGTCTCTCTGGCCACTTGCATCATCCGATCCCATTTACTGGGCTCGACGTGATCAGGAGCGCCATCCTAGCTACATCTCGACAAGCAGCTGCTGAACGAGGCACAATCAGCTAAGCTCGAACAAAGTTCCCCTCTTTGAGCTCTGAGCCCAATCTCAAAGCATCTGGCAGCCAAGTTTGCAAAAAATATAGGGGACTGTCCCCCTCGCAGTTTTCATTTAGGCCAATTATACATACATTGGAGGCACTTTGTGAATTTTTGAGGGCCCCCAACCGATAACGAAGTTGTGAGTTCTCTTGAACCATTATGCTAGTCATGGAGAGAGCTTTAGTTGCCATTGATTCAGCTGTGGTAGCTGTCTTCGTGGCCTCCATTATTTTGTTTTCTTGCTCCATGAACCGGGTTAAAATTGATTCAACTTTGCCATCTATTGCTTGCATGGCTTTTTGCAATGCAGTCCATAAAGGCTCACTTCCGGGTGTAGATTGGGCTCCCACCTCGTGCTGCTCTGTCTCATTAGGCCTTGTTTTAGAGCCACCCATAGGTCCCTTATTTGTGCGACCCATCTTGAAAAAAAGGGTATCCAGAGAAGCAGCAGACTCCGTAGAATACCGTGAAGGTGATGAAAATTTAATTTGTCCACTCAAAATATAAGTTTTACTCAATTAAATGTTCACTAAGTGTGGAGCCAATCTGAGACACGACTTGTCAGTAGGTGTGCTCACTAGCGCCCCCCAATAACCATTCTTGACTATTCGAAAGGAAAAGAAAAAGGAAACAAGCATTTGTCAATGCCAAATGTTGTCATGCTGGCATTTGCTTTGGTAGTGCAGTGCAGGAAAACATTTTGGGCAGGATGTGAAAAATGACAGCTGTATAGTTCATTAGGAGGTGTAAAAAAATGGCAGTGTTGAAAATGTGGCATGTAAAGATCGCAAATTTGCAAAGTTACAAGGGTGCGTGGGAAATGTGCAACGCACGCTTGGAACACAGTAATTTTATGGGTGTTCGGAACCAAATTTTCAACAAAGGCATTTTAGCACCTCTGCTCATGTACAGTGTCACTGTTATTTCCTCAAAGTGTCCCAAAAAGTGATTTCGCACAGCGACCGCGCTATTCTGCGCCAGAAGTGTGAAAACACATTTTGGGCAGGATATGTGAAATGACAGCTGTACAGTTCATCAAGAGGTGTGGAAAAATGACAATGGTGAAAATCCAGAGTGAAAATATTACAAATGCACGGCGTTACTTAGCGCGTGCAATCTGACACCTGTAACATAGTCATTTTATGGAGTATCGTCACCAAATTTTCAACATAGGCATTTTGGACCTCTGCTCATGAACTGTGTCACTGTCATTTTCATAATCTGGCCAACACTGATTCCTACACCGACCCCGCTATTGTCATGGCAGGCCTTGAGAACATTTCGGGCAGGATGTGGAAAATGACAGCTGTACTGTTACAAGGAGGTGTACAAAATGACAATGTTGAAAATGTGGCATGAAAATATTGCGAATATCGAAGTTACGGTTTAGCAACTGTGCAACGCACGATGTAAAGAGTTGGCTTTTTGGATTTTTTTCCACCAAATTTGCAACATAGGCTTTTTGACAGGCCACCTCATGAACACTGACACAGTCGTATCGTTAAATCGGTCCCAAAAGGTGATTCCGCGCAGTGACTGCGAAATCACCTTTCAAAGCTGAGTAACACCATGTCAGTGACAGAATTCATGAGGAGGGGTCCCAAAAAGCCCATGTTGAAAATTTGGTGCCAAAATTCCAAAAAATGCCTGAGATATGCAGCAAAGTTGAAAAAAACCCATTTATTCCATTATACAGCTTACCGGCATTTCCTCAGTTCGCGGTCGGCTTTGAAGAGTGCAGACGTGTTCCCAGTCCACTGAAGATCGTCGCACGGACTTTGGAGGTAAGTATGGGGTGAGGGAGGGAGGCGCAGTGGGTGGGTGCGGGTTGTGGGAGGGGGGCCTGGGAGAGCTCCAAGGACCATTTCCTTCTTTACAGAGGAAAAAAAAAAAAAGACATCGGGGACCGTTTCATTTTTAATAGGTGCTTTGGCACACTGGGTGGCTCCCAGTGTGCCACCTGTGTGTGTGTGTGAGTGGGTGGGTGCTTTAGGCGATGGAGGATTGGGCACCCCCGTCGGCAAACAAGGAAAGGGGGGGGGGAGCTGCAGGAGCCGAGGGAGATTGGGCACCCCCGCGGCTATCCAAATGGAAGGGGGAACCACATTATGCCGATGAGGAGTGGGCTCCCCCATCAGCAAAATTCAAAGGGAGGGATACATGCCAACGGGGATTGGGCACCCCGCCGCAAAGACAAACTGTTGGGGTGCATGATTCCAGGGGATTGGCACCTCAGCAATCAAGGGGGTATTACATGATGCCCGATGGGGATTAGGCACCCCTGTCGGCACAGAATAAAGGAAGGGGGGTTGAAAGGCAACAGCGGCAGTCACTGCCGCCATGTTGCCTGCACGTAGGGAGAGGCATGCTGTGGTCACGCTGCATGAGAGCTTTGCTCTGATTGCAACGGACCTTGTGATAGATCTCTTCACCTCATTAGCCAGGCAGGGTCTCGGCCCCTGCTGCTGGCTGATTGGGGAATGCGGGACACACCTACTGGTGCATGCCTGCATTCGCCCAACAGCGACCGCGTCTCCAAATCTCCACTGCTGCAAGATGTTGGCTGCTCAAGCACGCCAACATAAAAAGGGGCCCATAACACTGGTGCCCAACTGATGGCTGTGCATCCAAGTCCCCATCCCCTCTCAAGTTACACCATCCATATGAAGTGAGGTCAATAGCTCTTATGTTGTTTTCTCCTTATAATCAGATGACACCCATCAACCAGCAGTATCTCATCCATCCATTTACAATTTGTCAGAAGCCGGACATTGTCCCCCAATAAGGCAGGCCATCCAGCAGGGCATGACACTAGGCCAACTCCTATCAGTGCGAGCCACCCCTCCCCTTAATGAGAAGCATGCTTGTCCCTGACCCCCAGCAACCAGGACTCCCAACCCCTCCAGAATGCTTCGTGTTTATCAAACTGAAGCTGGAGTTTGGCTGTTAGAGCTTCCATAGTAAGCACATGTCTTATTCTCTGTACCCAGTCATTTATTGTAGGGGGTTCTGGCTGAAGCCATCTAGCTGTAATGCATTTCAAAGCTACAACAATCAGAATTAATTAAACTTTCCAGATTTCACCCCTCTGTTGCGTCACAGTGGGAATTCCCAAAATTCAGTCCTCAAATGTAAGTGGGATGAGGACACCAGTAATACTGTGTGTTGTGTCTTACAGATCTCTCCAAAAGGAGGTCAGCAGTGGGTAACCCCAGAAGATGTGCCAATGGCTCCGTCTGCCCACAGGCCCTCCAATAGGCCACCGTTTTGGTAGCGCTGTAGTGTTGCATGCTTGTTGGGGTATGAAAAAATCTAATTGGCACTTTCCAAAAAGACACTCTCCATACTGAAGCAGATGTGACTTTCCAACCCCATTTTAACCTCGATTCCAATCAGCCTCACTGACAGAGATGTTGGCCTCCAACTCCCATGCCAACCTGTGGGTGAGTAGAGGATCCCCTACAGCTCCCAACAACAGCTTATAAATCCCAGCAATATGTCTCCCTGGACTCGCGATCGTACCGTGCCATACAAGCAAGTCTCCCACCCTGTGTAAGACCTAGTCAAGTGCTCAGTATGATCTGCAGAGTTCAAGACATGCCTAACCTGCATATATTATAACAATTCTGAGTTAGTCCAATTGGACTTCTCTTTTGCCCTCTGAAATGTAATACACCTGCCATGCTCTATTAGTTGTACAAATCTGGTGATCCCCTTAATTTCACATCTAGCATAACCTGGGTCAAGGGTGGGAGGAAAAAATTCAGAGTCATGTTGAATAAGAGACAATGGGCCAACTCCCGTGGGTGTGGCTGTCAGTTTTCGTACCATACAGAGAACATATAGGCTATGTCTGACCCATCTGTTCACAACTGTTCTCATATATTCAGGGGGACCACTGTTAAAACTAGTGTAAATAGGGGTTTGCCTCCCACAGTAGCATCCTCCAAAGAGTACCATTAGGAAGAGACTCTCTGCTTGGCCAAAGAGAGAACCTCTGTCATCTGTACTGCCAAATAATACAAATGAAAATTATGAAGGGCCAAACCCCCCTCCTCCCTGGGAAGATGGAGCAAGTGCCTGGCGATTCTAGGTCTCTTATTTTGCCAAACAAATTGCTGAATGCCCTTATGCAGCTTGTTTCAGAAAGAAAGAGGGAGTCTCAATGGAAGGCACTGAAATGGAACACATGGCAAAACATTCATTTTCACCTCGTCCACCCTCCTCGCCAATGCAAGCGGCAACAAACGCCATCGAGTCATATCACGTTTGAGGGCCTCCCATAGCTTTCCATAGTTCAAGGCAAAAAGCCTTGAGAGATCTGTAGAAATTTGACTGCCCAAAACACCAAATTTGATCTCGAGGGGCCCACTGAAAAGTGAAGGACTCTTTAAATTGCCAGGGACCAGTACCACTAATCACTAGGGCTTCGGATTTGGAAAAGTTGATCTTGTACCCTGAGATCACACCGAAGGATTGCAGCAACTGTATATGAGAGGGGGTAAAGATGCCTCCGGGGAGGACAGAACTGACAAACTCTTCTGTAACTAGCTTCTAGTTGGGTGGTTAACAAGGCCTCCAGGGATGCCCTCCGCTCCTCCAAATCCCGCTTAACTGTTGGGTTCAAAGTAATTTTATGCAGAAATTCAAGGTTCGCTATATCAGACTCCAATTCTCATCTCCTTTGCTCCCTCTATTTCTTAGCTGCTGAGGCAAATTTAATAATAACCCCATGGAGGACCACCTTTAGGGCATCCCAGTGGACAACATGGGAGGTAACCTCTACTGGGTTGTTAAGCAGGTAGTCCCCAATGATGGAGTCTATAAGATCCATTAAACCACCAATGGGAATTCCATGTGGAGGGGGCTAGATCAAAAAAACTAATTTCACTAGGGCATGATCAGACAAAGTATGTGGTCGAATCTGACACAACGAGGCTGCATGGGTCCATTCCTCAGATAGAAAGATTAGGTCGATCCTAGTGTAACAAGCATGCCTTTCTGAATAATGAGAATAATCTCTCTGGTGACCATTGACCTATCTCCAAATATCCAACAGTCCTAAGGTCTGACTTAGTTTATTTAAGTTGGACCCCGTAGCCCCTAACCTTGCTTTTGTCACCCTACCTCTCTTATCTAGAGTAGAGACAAAATCGTATTAAAATCTCCTCCCAAGATGCAGAGGCGGTTATAGTGGCAGGAAGGACTTCAAAAAAAAAAAAAAGTAAAAAAAAAAAAAAGGGAAGCCTTCCTATCATCATTAGAGGCATAATTGCTTAGAATTGCACAGGGGATGTCCCTGTAAAGGGCAAGTACTTTCACGTAGAGGCCCTCCGGGTCAGTCTCCACCGACTCAATCTGTAGGGGACAGGCCTTATGAATTAAAACGGCTGTACCCCTCTGATGAGGGTGTGCTTGGTAAGAGGAGCCGTGGACTGAGCCAACCCACCTATGACAAAGTTTTGTGTGTTCACTGTTAATGAGGTGGGTCTTTTGCAAAAGGGCTATGTGAGTACCCATACTCCCCAGCTCCTGTAGGAGTCTAGCCCTCTTAATCAGGCTATTTAACCCTCTGATGTTATGAGTAACTATATTTAAAATATCCATTATCATTTTACAGGTCGTCCTGCATCATGAGGACCCCAAAAATGCCCAAGTGTACAGACCCCTCCATCCCTCTCTTAGGCATGTCATCGGAAGAGGTAAGGGGGAGAAGAAGACACACAACCCGACAAAAAAAACCAAAACAAAAAGAAAAAACAGCTGAAATCAAAACTGCTAAAAAACAGTAAACCGATCCAACAACAGTAATTAACTGTAAAGGAACCCAGTTACAGTACTGGGTTGTCCCAACATGAGTAAGACACTTCAAAGGTGCCACAAATCCCCCACCACACTTTAGATGCCTAATGGAGGTGGGAGATGCAGGATGTAATTGTGTACCATGCTGCGAGACCCCAATAAACAGGGCCTTGTGCAACAATTGTGGTATCACACATGCCGTACAACCCCCCCCACGTTCTACATTCAAGCAACTTGAAGGAAATTGAGGAACATCTCAGTCCTGTCAGGAGACCCCACACCAAGCTGGTCTCGAAGGGTGCCCCCCACAGACCAAAACCTTCCCCCAAATTTGCGTTGTGTACTCTGCAACCAACAGACACTTCCCTCGAGCCTGCATCCAACGATTAAGATGGAGCTCCAATAATCGAATAAGTACAAAAAAACCCCACTAAAGGTACCCCAGGCCACCCCACCAGATCCCCAAACAGCCCAACACATCTCTACGAAGACAAAACCTATATAACCAGTTCATGCTTCGTCCCCCAGTCCATTGTTGTTACAGAAATACTAAACCGAGGCCTGTAATTATCAAGCCGCACTTAATTCGATGTGAAACATCCGTAAGGGGAGAATGGCAAGTTTATTTATTTATTTAGTCTTTGGTAACCAGGTAAGTGCCATGATCCTGGGGACCATTTCAGGCATGACCTGGGCCAACAAGTGGCATAACATAAATACATAAAGGTGTGACAAAATGACAGAAAGTTGTACAGGTAAAAACATGAACGTTAAGCTTTAAAAAATTTGGAACAGTGTACAAATTTCGATAAAATAACTAAGTGGGCCGGCCCACTGGCACAGCAGTAGTGCTACCACTTGTGACACTGATGACCAGGGTTCAGGAATGAGCCTGGGGAGTTGGAGGGCCAGCCAGGGGGAGGAGGCTCTGCATCCCAGGGACCGCTCACCTTCTCCGGAGAGGGAGGAGGGGTAGAGGCTTGGTACTTGACTGACCCCAGGCTGAGGCCTGGGGTACAGCAAGCACATAACTAGCAGAAGGAGGAATGTGACAGACGTTGGCAGTTATGCCTTGATGTCAGGGTACATGTCACATCCACGGAAAACAGGAAATGGCTCTCCAGGCACCGAGAAGACTGAGCACTTGGGCAGGCCCCCATAAGCTTATACCTGCCGTACCCAACGAGACTGTAATCATTCACAGTGTAGCAGCCCCACCTCATCCCCGCCTGGGGGGGGGGGAGAACCATGGCTCTATGGGGGTACTGGAGGGCTCCAGGTAAGATGCAAGAAGCAGGGGCAGATATCATTAGTGACTCCAAATGATGCAGGGCTTGGAGAAGCAGGGGAGCCATAAACTATGATATAAAAAAAATAAATAACAATAAGCATCACAAAAGTCAGTGGTATAGTAAGAATATATACAGGGCATAAGGTACCACATGCTGTACAAAATTTACATTATGGAGGGTTGGGGAGGAAGAGTAGGAAAAGTATCTACAAAGTAAATAACAACATAACTGCAGCTGAAAAGTGGAAGAATACTTACAAGAGTAATCTTACAGAGACAGCTGTATAGACAAGTCAGAAAATAGGAGACAGATATACAAGTGTCGCTAGTAGCCAGCAGAGGCAGTGAGGGCAGATGAAGCAAAGTAGCAGAGAGACAATAGCAGGATAGGCAGGATGGAGAGATGATAGCAAGCTGGGCAAGTTACAACTATCTTTGTTTAGGAGCCAGGTTACGTTTGAAGATAGGATGAGATCTGGAGGAACGGAGAGGGGCGGGTAGTCCATTCCACATGGAGGGGGCCACAACTTTGAAAGAGCTTTCCCACCCATATTGGTGATGGATTTAGGTACCTCGAGGGAGGGGACAGGGGACAGTGGAGGGGCGGAGATACCTAGTAGGGGTTCTGAAAGAGAAGAGGGTTGAGAGAGGAGAAGCATTGCCGCATCTAAGAGTGGTAACCACCAAACAGCCAAGGGTACAGTCAAAGCGCCCTTGCAAGGAGAGCCAACCAAGGGAGCAATTTAAGTCACAGTGATGAGTGTAGTGAGGGGCAGACAGGGCAAAGCAACAAGCATTGTTGTAAGCAACCAAACGTCTGGTTCGAAGGGTGGTAGATGTTCTGGAGTAGACTGAGGAGCAATAGTCAAAGATATGGTGCAGATTGCCCGTGACTATAGCTAAGCGAGCCTCCTTGGTGAAGTAGGGCTTTAAGCGATAGGCAGCACCCAGCTTCTGATTTACCCTACGTACTATGTGGTTTATGTGGTCGGACCGAGGTCCCATCTGCCTGGATAGGTGGTAGTTCAGGTGGATGTTAAAGATCCCATGGCACTTATCGAAAAGAGTAGGGGAAGTTTTATTGAGCAAAAAAAACATAACATCACAAAAGGAATATACACAAAAGGAGAACCAATACAAAATAGAACAGTTATACAAATATGGAAAAAAAAAGTTTTTCATACAGGCATAACAGAAATTACATCTCTAAGAGATAGGAAAATATTTCCACAAATCCATAACTTTTGTGTTTGAATAAAGCTTACTATCTGTCATTCGAAGTGCAAGTAAATCAGTATGAACAGACTCAATGATTACTAAATATGATGTCTCTGTTGTTGTAGTACAAATTTACAACGAGCCTGCCATAAAAAATACTGTAATAAAGCAAAAAACACATTTAGTGTACTTTTATGGTATTTCTTCCATATCCCTGTATAATCACCTAAAATAAGGACATTATACGTTAAAGAAACTAAATGTGGCATCTTCCAATATGCTGCTGCCTCAGACCAAAAAGCTTTACTATCTATACAGTCTATAAAAAAATGATGTTGACTTTCTTCAATGTTAATACATTGTGGTCTCAAACAATATCTGTCGTCTAAAGATTTATATTTCATGTTCCCTCTAACACCTAATCTCCCATGGGCTGATATCCAAATAATGTCCCAAGTTTTAACTGGAATCCTGAAATCAGTTAGTTTGTGTAAGGCGAAGGTCATTTTTAACGGGTACAGTGTGGAAATAAAAGCGAATCTTCTGAATATCATAAACAATATAATCATAAAAGATTTTCTAGTGAAAGTAAGTAATTTTGTAAGGGCATCTTCCATTGTGTAATTTCTTACGGGTAGAAAGCCCATACTTAGGTAAATCATCTGAAGAGAGAATTTTTGGAGGAAAAATAGACCATTTAAAAAAATATTTGTGCTAAACGGATTGGACCCAATAATGCCATGGTAGTGAAGGCTGTGACCATATAAACGGGAAGGAAGAAAACAAAAAAATAGAATGAAAGAAAACAACGGGATTAATCATTTGTAAACCACCATCTTTCTTTCAGAGATATGTAAAATCTCTTTTGACTGGGTTGAGTCTGTTACCCCAGAGCATCTGGAAGAAAATACTATACAACCTGGTTTCCACAGATATGGGAGGAGGGAAAATACGGCTTATATAAGTAAAAAGAGGCAATAGAAATTGTTTAACAATAGCAACCCTTTTTTGTTTACCAAAAGTCCAACTTTTCCAAAGGTTTACTTTAGATTCACCAATTACTAACCATTTTTCCCAATTATAAAGGGCCATATCTTCATCTCCAAACCATATCCCCAAAATTTTTTGAGGTGTATTTGATACGGATATCTCAAAATATTTGGAAACATGTAAGGGGGTATGACATAAAGGTAAGATAAAACTTTTCTCAATATTCAGGGAAGCCCCTTAAAAGTTTCCAAAAAAACTAAAAATTTCCAATGCCCGCTGTAGTGATGTAGTATTTGCTAGTAATAAAGTGACATCGTCCGCAAAAGCCATAACTTTAACTCTTTCTAAAAGAGGAGAAGGTGAGAGTCCTACAATCTGTTGATCTGATATAATACATCTAATAACTGGGTCCAGAACAAAAGTATATAAAAGAGGGCTTAGGGGGCATCCTTGCCGAACACCTTTATTAATCTCGATTTCAGTTCCCATTAAACCATTTACTATTGGTATAGTAACTGCCTGGCTATAGAGTTTAATAATCCAGTGAACGAAAGTTTGTGGAATACCATAATGAACCAAAATGAAATACAAATAAGAATGACAAACTGTGTTGAAGGCTTTGGCTTGATCCAGAGCTACTATTAATCCAGATTCAAAAGAATTAAGTACATTATTAGTAAAAAGGTCCCTTATTAAGAAAAGATTATGTTGAATTTTTCTAGATGGTATAGAGCAGGTTTGAGCAGGATGTATAAGGACTTCGCAGTTTTAGCAAGCGATTATGCAAGATCTTGGTTAATATCTTATAATCGGTATTTAAGAGACTAATTGGTCTCCAATTAGACAAAGAACTTTTTCACCCTTTTATAAATAAAAGTCATAAGTGAAATAGAAAAACCTTACAGGCTGTGGCTGAATTCAAAATAGAATTAAAAACTGGAGGTAAAAAGAACTCCATATATTTTATACAGGTTTTATAAAACTCATTAGGAATACCTGCCTAGACCTGGGGCAGTTCCAGTTTTAACTGTTTAATAACGCCTGCTACTTCATGTGCAGAAATAGGGTTTGTTAAAGATATTAAAGTACTGTCTGAAAGCAAAGGTAAAGAACTAAAGTGTTGTAGTGGAAAGTTATTAGTAGAGAATAATGTTTGAGACGATAAATATTCTTGAATATGTTGCTGGATAACAGATAACATTCCCACATCAGTAGTGATTAAGTCCCCTTGTGAATTAAAAAGTCCTGACATTAGAGTATTCGTTAAACGAGTTTTGCAAGCCTGAAATGGATCAGACATAGGGCTATGTTTAATTCCAAATTTAAATTCTAGATCTAAAGACTTTGCTCTGTCATATTGGAATGACTTCATAGGTTGCTTTAGTTTTGAAATTTGAGAAGTGTACAAGGAATGGTCTTTAGGTGGGAGGGACATTAATTTATATAGCTGATTCCTATACAAGAGATATTGCAGGTAATCTGAATTTGCTTTGGTTTTACCCCAGTTACTAAATAAACATTTAATTTCACGCTTAGTTTGCATCCACCAATCATATTGAGATTCAAATAGGTCCATGGTAGAAAATTTAGCTAAAAAAAAAGATCTCTAACTTGGAAAAGGAAATTGCATCTTGTAGAAAGGAGATATTTAACCTCCAGCGGTGGGTTGTAGAAGATAGTATAGGGGGTATATTAGTTAATGAAAGATTACAAATTATAATAGAATGGTCTGAAAATTCAGTGGGTTCAACCTTACAAGATACCGGAAAAAGATATCGGGAAATAAAGACCATATCTATACGAGTCGAAAAGGTGTGTCTGAAATAAGTTGCACCACCTTGTGGGTGGATGCTTCTATATACATCTTGAAGGCCAGAATCTTTGATGATTTTATTGAGGGTATTGGTGTCACAATATATCTTTTTCCCAGAATTTCTACATAAAGTTATGTCTAGGGAGCAATTAAAATCTCCGCCCCATATAACATGTTTTCTAGTGAACAAAAAAGGTTTGATATCCTCAAACATCTCAATCCGTTTTAGCTTCGTCTGAGGCGCATATATATTAATCAGACGAAAAAAATAATCTCCCAAAGAAAAGTCTAAAATTAACACCCTACCTGGTCTAACATCAATCACTTTAGATATCTTAAATGTCATATTCCCAAATAATATCCCAATACCATCTGCGAGTATCAGATCCAAAGGTCCAAAAAGAAGGTCCCCAAATCCATTTTCTTTGTAATTGCTGAAGTTCAAAAAGGGACGTCATTCTAGTTTCTTGTAAGAGAATGATGTCTAACTTTAAAGAACCTAAATACATTAGTATGGGTAACTGTCTTTGAAGCGCTTTTATGCTACAAACGTTATAGGATGCTAGTTTTATTGTAGCCATGAAACCAAAAAGCATCTAGAGTCAAGTGCTATTTTTTTGGCTAACTTTCCTTTTTTTACCTTTCTTCCCTTTCTTTTCCTTTGCTAATTCTGTTGTTTTACTATCTTCATCTTCGGTAATAAGCTCTGACACATGAGAGGTATCTGATTCAAGGTCTGAATCCCTAATATCATCTTGTAATGGGTAATAAAAATTTTCGGTGGGAAGCAGAGTTGTAGGAGGCTGTTTTAAGGAGGCTCTAGTGAGATGTCTGCTTTTAGCTGTCTCAAAAGGGGGGGGCATAGAAAAACCAAGAGTCTGTTTCCCAGAAGTAGAAGGTTTAGAGTTATTTTTATCTGTTGATAACTGAGGTTCCTTTATGCTAGTCTCTACTGCCTTGGGAGTAACTGATTTATTTGCAGCCTGAGGGACTAGGGACGTGGGGGAAATATTTTCAGGAGGGCCTTGTTTTTTTGCGTGTGCTTTTTTTAATAAATCATCCTGGTCCCAGCCTTCAGTGCAGTTCCGTCGTGCCCAAGGACACTGATGGAAGGCATGACCTTTCTCGTCACAGAGATTGCATTGAAAGATATTGTTACACATGTCTAGTGAGTGACCAAAGCCTCTGCATAAGGGGCATTTTAACACATCACATACGCTGCTAATATGGGTTCGAGCCCCACACTTATAACAAGCTCTAGGCTGTCCCCCATAAAAACAGACTCCCCTATCTTTACCCAAAAAAAAGCTATTAGGGAGGTGTACTATTTCTGAATTAACTTGAAACAGTTTTACTTTAAATTTCCAACCTCCAGTCCAAATCCCTTCAGAATCCAACAAGGCATCAGGGGGACTTAAAATATCACATTTTGATTGTAACAATGATAAATATCGCTACATTGACTCTTCATTGCGGAACATTATAGTAACGTAACGAATTTGTGGCCTAGTAAGCGGAATGGCGAAAAAAGGAACCCACAAAGGTGTAGTCTTGTGTATGGCATATTTATCCCAAAATTTTTCTAAATGTGAGTTGGTCTGAAAACTTATATCGAATGAGTCTTCACCTGAAATACGGATTAAGACATAAATGTCTGAGGGGGAGAAACCCATAGAATTTTTTAAGAGCTGTTTGAAGACATAATACCTGTCAGGATGTTCTTGAAGGTCTCCTTTATACCGAATCCTGACAGCATTACGTTCTGGGGCCTGCTCTAATTTATTTTTAAACAAATCTGACATAGGGGGTTTTGATTGAGACACTTTTTCCCCATCCTTCGTTAGCACTTCATCTTTATCCCCAGAAGACACATTAGAGTCAGCTATGGAGGTACTTGGCTTGGATAAAGCCAAGATATGCTCCCCACCCTCAAGAATTACAGCTCCTTCATTAGCAGTACTTATGTGCACATGAGTAGTACCTGGGCCCAGTATTGCAGAATCGGTGGCATGCTTGGAAGACCAGGAGGTCGATGTAAACGAGGACCATGTTGGATCCGGAACCCATTGTCCTGAAGCAGATTTTCGCCATCCTGCGTCCATTAGGGCTGCTTCCTCCGACCAGTCTTTGGAAAAGTCCTTCTGTGTATCCTCGCGAAGGCCGAACTGTCGTCGCAGAGCCTGTGACGCCCTGAGTCCATCTGAAAATGCGTTCCCTACTGCCGCATCCTCCCGAGAAGACTGTTCCGTTGTGGCGCCATGTAACGTCGTATTTCCTTGGTACGACCGAGAAAGGCGCCGAGTCAGTGGTAGAGATCTCTGAAATGTTTGTAGCACCTGTAGAAAAACTCCCGAACGCTGGAATATCACCAGCCAACTCCGGATATTCAGATTTGTCCTCCGGTACTGTTTCCAGCGATGGGGTAGCTGTTGGTGAGCCAGATAAATCGTTTTGTATATCGCAGACAATAAGTTCAGATACCGCACTTTCTCCGACCTCCATTCCAATACTCTGTTGAAATTCATCTGCCATGATGCAGCGTGACGTCAGCGGGAACCTTACCGGCGGCAACAAGGTAGCCAGTAGGGAATTTCCCCGGTGTCCTGGAAAAATTTCCCTCATTCACTAAAAATTCCACCAACAGCTTAATCTGGTTCAAGGTCAGTTGGCATTCACCTGTATCCCCCTCCCCCGGGTCGTGCCTGAAAATAGGCAGGATTTGTCTAGTGCACTTACCCGGTCAACAAAACCTAAATAAAAAAAATAAATAAATTGAAGGAGAAAGAGGGGTCAAGCAGGACATCCAGATACTTTAAGGAAGAGACGGTTTCAAGGGCAGGGCCATCGGGGGGGGGGTTATGAGGAGGGCAGAGTTGGCGTGTAGGGTCTTAGCTAGGAAGGGTTTAGACCCAAACAACATTGCCTTGTTTTTTGTTTTTTTTTTAGCATTGACCAACAGCAGGTTAGATGAGAACTAATTAAAAGCAGCGCAGTAGTTCGCAGATAGGACAGAGGATATACAAGGGAGGGATTTATCACTGTGGAAAATGACAAGGTTGAATGTCCAATGTTCAGACTCAAGAACCCGTAAACAGAATACTATGTTAAAAATATTCTGAAAGAGTTAGCCCGAGGGCGTTGCCTGGTGTCTACATACCATTTTGATAAATGAATCGAGCTAAAGAGCAATAAACAGTTTGATAATAACGTGCTCGATTGGAACCGTTCAATACACCTATAGCCACCTCGCAACTGAGCAACCAGAGAGCCGCCAAAAGATAGCTGTCCAACAGGGATGGTCCAGACACAATCATGCGGGTTACCCCAGACTCCAGGCGGTCTGAGGTATTGGAGCCAGTCATTTCAGCTGCAGTTTCTGCTCCTTCAGATGTATGGGCAACATTCATCTCCTCAAGTGGCTGCTGCAATTCAGATTCTACTGCGTGGTCATGGATGACTGTCTTTGTAAGCACCCACACTTTAGACCAAGGACTTACATTGGGGTGGCTGATCTGCTTGCCAGGCTTCTGTTTGAAAACGTAGCACCCTCCGACTGTTTGCCACTGTCTTTTCTCTATGTCCTTCAGCAGGGAGGGGTTTATAAGATCATCAACCAGTACATCTAGAGAAGCCAGATATTTTTTAGCTTCAGGAGCTGTATCGAAGATTTTAACCCCTTTATCTGACGTAATCCTAAATCTGGCAGGAAAGTCCACCTGAGCCTTGAGGCACGTGCTATGGAGTGCTTTCACCACGGGGAATCAGAGCTTTCTTCAGGCCATCATGGCTGGGGCATAATCCGGCTCAGTATATAATTTATTGTCCCCAAAAATTATCTCCTTCATGGAACATGCCTTATGCAGCACCATTTCCTTGGTGCGAAAATTCAGGAAAGCAATAATCAGGGAGCGAGGCCGTGCTTTTGGGTCTTTCAGTGGAGCAGCCAAAGTGTGATTGGTGCTAATGATGTTTAAAGGTATGTCCTTGTCTAGGTTAAGCACCTCCCGCAACAAGCTCTCCACAGATTCTACCATGTTACCCAGCCTGAGGCTGATCATGCGAGACTGTCTCTCTAAATCTTCAATTTTGTGTAGCAGGGCTTGGGATTGGTCATGGAGCTGCAAGATCGCACCATTCTGAAGGTCGACTGATTCTGAGCATGTCGTAAGTTATGTCTCCATCTTCTATAACTTCTATCCATGGTGCTTTATTTTATTTTTGTTGTTGGCCACCTCTCCTCGAATAGTGTCCAATGTTTGGGTTAACCGTCAGACCTGTCAGCAGAGCTAGTGAGGGGTAATAGTGATGTCTTCCTCCTTATCCTCTGATCTGCTCTCATACTTTAGGTCGGTGGTTTTGGGAGGCCCCAAAGATGCACTACTTTTAGTCGGGGCCCAGAGAGTTAAAGTTAGCTTCTGTTGTTTTAGACTCCCTCCAGCTCCCAACCATGGTTTATTTCTGGTCGCCATCATTTATAACACCTGTAGACACCAAATACTGGGTTTCCAGAATGCAGAGTGCCTGAAAAAATAACTTTTATTCGTGGGGGCAATGGGTGTCATACGTTAGAGCTGCTGCATAGCTCGATGACATCAGCAGAAGTCTTGCTGTGATCTTTAAAGAAAGAGAGGACCTCCCTGGGGGCTTGTGGAGCCACTAGCCCAGGAGGTGCTCAATGTTGCCCTGTGTTGCCTTCCAAGAGCTGGAAAGAGTGTGTCAACCAAATGAAAGTGTTGTTTGCTAGAACAGAGTCAAGGAAATTACCTGGGAGATTCAGGAGGGAAAGGAAGCTTGCCTGTGATGTCTGAAGGAAGTATGGATGCCTACGTGGAGGTTTGCACAGCCAGAGAGCCAAGGGAAGCCTGCCTTTTGTATTCTTAAGAATGGAAAGTGGAGTGAGAAGATTTGTTCTTCTGTTCAAGTCTGCACCTGTGAGATGTGAAGATTCATTCTTCTGTCCAAGTTCAGGCTTTGAGGTGAGAGTATATGACCCCCGTCTTCTGCCTCAAGCCTGCATCTGTGCTGTTCGAACTTGTAGAGACTGTTTCTCACTAACTTTTAGTGGAAACTCAGAGAATATGTTCCACTAGGGTGAGACCTCCTACCCAAGGGCAGCCCTCAATTTAAGGCCTACCCCTATCACATGACTTCCTGTTGTTGAAATTACGAAGTCCCCACTTCTCCATTAGCAGATTATACTAAGCTGCCACCAGAGGGCGCCCAGTCCCACTCTCACTTCCCCTCATCTGGCACTCTATCCCTATTTCCTCTCCTCTGCTCTCCCACCTGTCCTTCTATACTAGGTTGTTACCCTCGCTGTCCCATTTCCCCCCTCCTGCTCTAGTGCTCGCACGCCGCTATCCTTATCTGGCCACATCAGCCCTCCCCAGCCTCTTGGCACCGCACTGTACATTCCCCTCTGGCCACTAGGAGTCACTGTTGTGAACCCCATTTCACCTCCACACACCACTGTTTTGTCAGGCCCCTAACAGCCATGCAGTGCCTCGGACCTGACCTGCTCACCATCCCTCCTCAGGATTCAAACCCTGTGCCATTGGTGCCAAAGTCTGCAGCCCTACCACTGTACCATCGTGGCTGTCTCACTTCTGGCAGGCACCCCAGCAGCCTTGTACTTGCCAAGATCCCAACTCCTTTGCTAACCATGTTCTCACCTCTATGCCAAGCTGGCTCAGCCTTACTTGGGATACTGCTATTACTTGTTCCAACTATACGGTCACCGACACCCCCCACTATGTGCGTGTCAGTAGGACCCTGTGGTCCTCCCTCCACCTACCTCCCCTCTTTTCTGAAAACCCACCCTGCCCTGCATCTCTCCCCCCAACCCTGTCAACCCCCTCTGTCCCCTGCCACCCTCCCCCTGCTCACCTCCCTCTGGCCTTACACTCCCTACACCCACCCTGCCCTTTGCTCCACTTCGCCATACCAGCCCTCCACTACTTGCCCATCCCCTGCTCACTCCCCGTAAAGTCCTCCTACCATCCACACACAGCAAACAATCGACATCTTGCTGCTTTCCTTAGGATAATCTCCCTATTACTTTTATTGTCAGGTAACATCCATCCGAACTCAGGCCCTGTCTCCCTCAATCAGCAGCAGTCCCCCTCAGGGCTTTGCATTGCCTCAATGTACATCTGCAGCCTCCCCAAAAAAAAAAAAAATCCCTCCAATGCTGGCTAATACAGCACCAACCTGACGTTCTGGTGCTGACTGAAGCCTGGCTCTCCAAAAAGACCCCTGACTCTTTTGTCACTTTCCCTGGCTTTTCCCTCCACAGGAAGGACAGAGTGGGAACACATGGTGGTGGGTGTGCCTTCTATATCCGTGACACATTGCTGTGCCAAGCACTACCTGCTCCTACACTGAACCATGGGGCTCAAGCCCTCTCACTAAAACTCACTTCTGACCCCGCCAGGGCCCCTCTAATTGTCACTGTGGCTTATGTCCCACCACGTAATCAAACCCCTGCAATTCTTTTGCTAGCAGACTACCTCACCAGCCTTCCCCACAAAGGGGAACAGGTACTGGTAGGGGACCTGAGCGTAAACTGGCTCGCCAGCTCAGCAGCCCACGTCAAGGACACTTTCATGGCCCCTGACCTGACCCAATTGGTATCACAGTCCACAAGGTCAAACCCCTCTAATGGTTCACACACTCTGCTAGACATCCTACTAACCAATCGCCCTCACAGAATCTTGGATCTTGTGGTCCTTCCCAACTCTCTGAGTGACCACTCCCCGATCCTCTTCTCCTGGTCCTGTCAACTACCTAAACTACCGCCCAACTTTGTTTCCCGCTGCCGTCTACGTCCTGGCGGCCTTAGCAAACTCAAACAATACCTGGCTCACTGGGACTGGTCCCCATAACACAGGCCCAGAACATAGATGATGCCCTCAACTATTTCACCTGCTCCTTCAACAAGGGCTACATCATCTTTACCCCACTTACCAAAATCCACACCAAGAAGCGCAATGCGCCTTGGATCATGCCTATGCTGTTACAGCACCTTCAACTAAGGAACAACCTCTGGCACAGAGCCGTTGCCTCTGGTAAGCAGGCAGACAGACAGATGTATAATGCCGAACGAAATAGAGGCACCTGGGCCATACGTAAGGCCAAGACAGAGTTCTATTGATCCACCCTAGCTGCCTCCTGGGGGAGTGCATGAAAATTCTGGGATAACACTAAAGATCTTAATGGGAAATCCCATTCCCCACCCCCGTCCCGACTCAACATCAATGGCAACACCTCCACTGATCCTCAAAGCATCACTGACTGCCTCAACTCCGCCTTCTCTGACCGCAGTGCAGTCCCTCCCAAGCAACTTTTTTGACCCGGTACCACCTGCCCCAGCACCCAATTTCCAACGCCCCTCATTCTACCTAAGGGTCATTACCCCGCTGGAAGCCAAACCTTACCCATCGAAAGCCCTCAGCAGTTCCGGCTACTGCAAAGACCCTTTAGACAAGAGAATTCTTCACCTGGTCCTTGACACCATCCTTACCCCTCTCACAGACCTCCCTCAACCGCTCCCTGTGTCTTGGACAGTTCCCAACTGCCTGGAAAACAGCAGTCATAACCCCTATACTAAAAGGTAGTGACAGCTCCTCCCCAACAACTATCTACCCATCTCCATCCTCTCTCCACTCTCCAAAGCCCTAGAAAAAATACTGTCAGATCAACTCACTGAGTACCTTGTCACCCACAACCTCTTATGCAGTGAGCAGCATGGATTCTGATCTGGCCATAGCACAACCACCACCCTCACGTAATTCTCTAACTTCCTTCACTCTGCCCTGGATAAGAGGCACCTTGCTGGGGCCGTTTTCATCTACCTCTCTAAGGCCTTTCACACTGTCTCCCACCCCCTCCTATTGAACACACTCCAGCATATTGTTTTCTCACCTGGTCCTCTTTCCTGGTTCAGCAGCTACCTCTCCTCTAGGTCCCAATGTGTTAAAATCCACAACACCCTCTCTAGCACCCAGCCTGTACGCTCTTCAGGTGTCCCCCAGGGCTCTATCCTGGGCCCATTACTCTTTAGTATCTCTCTAAATGCCCTGCCTAGCTCCTGCTCAGGCAGAGTACTACTTTACTCAGATGATGCAGTCCTCTTCGCCTCCCACCCTGGCCCCACTGCACTCCAGTCCTCCCTACAGGACTCTTTCAAACAGAAAACTGGTTCACTGACCACAGACTAGTTGTAAACATCAAAAAAACCAGGACCATGCTTTTCGACCATCGACAAAACAAGGCCAAGGACTCTCCCCTTAAGATCCTCTCTAACTCACTCCACCCGCTGGACCAAGTCCCCACCTATAAATACCTGGGCATTACTTCTGACACTACCCTCTCCTTCCACGATCACATCAACATGCTTTCGTCTGCCACAAATGCTCGCATTGGCCTCTTATACAGACATAAGGACTGCCTGCCTCCAGAGGCCCTCTGCCTGGCAGTCACCTCCTCAGTCCTGTCTCTAGTGGACTATGGGCTCACAATTTACAGAGCAGCTGATCCCACCACATTGAACAAAATCCAACTTGCCATTAATAAGGTGTGTCGGCTCCTGTCCAGAGCGGACAAGCGCACTCACACCTGTACCCTCTATTCCCTAACTAATGTACTTACTCTTGAGGACAGACTTCAATACCAGTCATGCCTCCTTGCTAAAAAAATCCTACTGGGTTTGTCCCCTCCTGGGGTCTCCGCCTCTCTTCACATGGCCACCCCCACTGTTGCCACTCGCACCGCCATCAAAACTATATGGCAGGTTCCCAGGGTCAGGATCGCACTAGCCCAAAGATCATTCCCCTTCAGAGCCCCTTCCTGGTACAATGCCCTCCCCCTAGCCATCACCTCCACTACCAAAATAGGCCCTTTTAAGGTAATACTCAAGAGTCACATCCTATCCTCCTACAGCTGTCAGTGTGCTCTCTAGGCATAGTCTTAGGCACTGCTGCCTCATTAGAGTTTGGTATCTAGCCTGCCTTGATAATGTCTCTCCTGAGGCAGCTCTTTTTGATCCTATAATGCATTTATGTTTGCTACTACTGAACTTAGCTACTACTTGTAGAGGACTGTTTTGACAATCTCTCTCCTGAGGCTGCACTCAGTATATTATAATGCTTATGTGTTATCTATTTCTGTTCTTTAACTACTACTTGTATAGGTGTAACCCCCTACAAATGGGGGTTCCCGAAAAGTCTTCCTTGAGCTTGCCTAAATGCTCATTGCCAGGCTGGTGTTCTGCGTTTTAGCAGATTAAATGTATTGCCAGAGAGTGCCTGTATAGCCTCGGTGTACTGTCTCTTTAAGAGCTGCCTGGATTGCAATCTTAATTAATCTAAAAGGGAGCTCTGTTAGAAGATGTGCTTGTTTGCTGATCATTTGTTAGAGTAGTAATAATATTGTAGTTTGTTCTAACCTGCCTTTTTTGCAGCAAGGACGGTTCTGTTTATCTCCACCAACTTGGCCTGGGTCTGTCAGAATGGGCCAATCAGTACTGTTGGGACTCTAAAATGGAGCCTGCCTACAGGGGCTTGGTGGGGTCAAAACTTGTAGGAATTGTAGTTTTTGCATTTTGGCGTCTAAAACAACCTGGAGAGGAAGCCCTTGTTGTGACTGACAGACAAATCTGCCAACCGAACCTTTTGGATCTTGGGGAACTTCCCAAGCTGCTTGCAGCTAGTTTCAGTTCTGAGTTGGGAAGTGAAGAGATAACAACTTGAATGATTCAAGCAGCAGGCCTAGCATAGATTCGCGTGGGAGAACTGTGGAAAGGCCTGAGTTTTGGCCTGCATGCCTGCCTGCTGTCCCTGAGAGGGAACTTGTGCCTTTTTTCAGACTGAATCTGAACTTGGAGAGCGAAGTAAGCCACTGAATTGTGACCAGGCTCCTACCTGAAGAAGACCAAAGATTTTCTGAATGCAATCGGCCTGTCTGGATTTCCAGCCACCTCTGAACTCCCGGGTTGTGCAGAGACTCTGTAATTGCGACCGGAGAGCCTTTTGCCTGGTATAGTGGAATTTCCTTACATGTGAATGTGCTGTGTGCTGCTAGTGGGTCGCGATTTGGTTCCCCACTGTGGTTTGAACTGTATTCTGCTTACCGGAAGCTGCACCCAGCCCCACTGACTGAATCCAAAATCATCTCCATTGGGCCTGGGCCTTGCAACACCAACTACCCTCTGCACAGAGAAAGCCATCGACGAGAAACCTGCCTGGGGATCAGCCCCCTGCTCAACACTTGAACAGGAACGACACCTCGGTGATTCATGTGGGCCTGCTTCTCCGGGCACTCCAGCTAAACAACCTGCAGTCTCGATTTCGTCCTGCCTGTGTCCAGTATTGGGTATCGTGAGTAAACATCAGGGTAGCTCCCTGCAACAACAGTTAAATCTAAAGTGTTGTCATCTGATTGTCTGTTTCCTTTTTCTTTCACAAACTGAGCCCTCCGGCTCCGGATTACAAATAGTGTGTGCTGTGCATGTTGCTTTCTTCCATCACAGGGCCCCAACCAGCTGCAACGTTCCTGGCTAGCCCATCATCTCCATACCTGGGTACCCAGAGGTGTGACTGTGTGGGGACTCAAAGAGCATGCATAACTGTTTGATTAATACAGCCTTTAAGCCAATCAACCTGATTATGCCCCTTCCTTGTTCAAGTCCCCTGAATAAATCAGATCTGACTTTTTCTGCATTTAACCTGACTGTGGTTCCAGTTTATGACAAGAGTACTGTACTGCTGCTATTTACTGTGCATAACCTTGTTTTACAGGGGGCCCCAGGGTCGAGCCAGAGGAACCAGCCCTGGTGGTAAGTGCAAACAGTGTGGGTACCGGTATGGTGTACAAGGGGTACTGTGAAAGTGATTATCGTATATTGCTCAGGCCACTAGAAGGGAAAGAGGGGGTTACAGTGTCCCAGAGGGCTGTGCCCAGGTTAGTTTGACCACTACCAACCCTGACCTCTGGGTGGAGGCACCTGTTGCAGAACCTAGGCCCCTTAACCTGCTACTAGCCAAGCAGGCAGGGGTAGTAGCCTGTGGGATAGTGCCACCTAGGGGTTATATAGGACTGTACCGACAATGTCTCCCCTGGGACAGCTCCCCTCTGCAACCCATCAGAATCTTCTGTGCCTTGTAGCAACAATCTGTTACCAACCTCTATATGGTACTGTATCTTCCTGTGCATAATGTACACTTGTAATTACTAACCTGTTTGCCTGTAATAATCTGTATTTGCTACTGTATTTACGCTGTACATGACATGGAGCCTTTGGAAATGAGTCCATGACTCAAAGGGTTGTAATTTCTATGTGATAATAAATAAATAAATAAGCTACATACGGCTGCAAGCTGGCAGTGTGGCTGAAGCTATCTACAGCTGGATGTTCTCGAGTCTATCTACAGCCGGATGTTCTCGAGTGCCAGAAAGAGAGTGACTGTCTTCCAAGGTCAGCCTGGGGAATCAGCCTGGTCGTGTCACTGCTGGGCATTACCAATGCATCTCCCTGAGCGTACGTGCTTAGACATGGGGGATGAGGCATGTCAGCCCAGGTCCCCATCACTGGTCTGTCTAGTTCTCTGATGCCACCAAAAAGAAGACAAATTGCCAGAGAAGCTGAAAAGTGTCCCGACTGCTAAAGATGCAAGCGCCTGCTGCACAGAAGACCCAAACTGCAAGATACAAAGAGAAGTTCCAAGCTGCAAGAGCCTGCTGCTCACATCAGCTATCCTGCTGTCCAAGCTTTACTGATCCAAATACCCCAGGATCTACAGTCTGTCAGCTGCACAAACCAAGAGACTGTTCTTCAGAACTGTGAGTAAATCAGGGCTTGCCCTGCACCTGGGGAAATGCACATAGTTGCCACCCAAGGTCTGAGTTTAGCTGCCCAGTTAAATGTTCAAAGTTTATCAACTGGCTGTTGCAAGAATGCAGAGAGTTGGAATTAAAACAGCTTGTAACACAGCTCACTGTCGGGCGCTGCAAAGGAGCGCGAGGACTGGCCGAATGGCCACAGCTGACTGAAACCGAGCGGGTATTAAGCCATACATAACGCCCGCTCGGTCAGTACCAGCTGTGGCCATGGAGGCTCCCGAGGGTAGCAGCCCGCTCCGTGACTGCGAGCCCCCGCTGTCTGTTATGTGAGTGCAATATTCTGGGAAAGGCAGGGAAAAGTTTATACGGTTGTAGAAGACAGTGTCATACGCCTACTCTGTTGACTGATGAACTGAGCTGCAATTAATCAGAAGACCTGCTCCGTAATGTAAAGTAAAACTTCAATGTTTGCCTGCCTCCACATGTCAGAATATGGGGAGATGTTTTATTTTTGTACAGCCGAAAAGTGACGGCCCCTTTGAACCAAACGGTGGCAGAAGATATTGTGTTCCAGATGGGCAGTTGTCAACTGTTCCCTGCCTTTCCCACAGTACTGCACTCGCTACCCTCGGGTGCCTCCATGGCCACAGCTGGTACTGACCGAGCGGGCGTTACCTGTGGCTTAATACCCCACCCCTTTCGGTTTCGGCAGCTGTGGCCCTTCAGCGAATCCTGGCGCTCCACTGCAGTTGTACAGCACTCGGGAATCGTACAGAAACAGCGCCGATGCTGCCCACCGGAGGTGATGCCGGTAACATAGGCTCGTTGTCGCTGCGACGAGCCTATGTTACAAGCGCATTAATCACCTTCAGCCTCGGGCTCTGCCGTGGATTAATGCCCACTGGGCAGTTGGACCCCTCGGGCTGCGCCCTCGGGCACCAACCCCTCCAGCGGGCATTAATCCACCAGCAGAGCCCTCCTCTGGCGGTGATTAATGCTTACTTATTTCCAAAAGTGCACCAACGCCAGCCAACCAGCTGCAATGCATCAGGCCTGCAACTGTTCCAACTGGGTACCCACATAGACTGTGGGAGTTCCCCAAGTAGATTCTAGGGGTTAAACTGGTACCAGTCAGGGAGTAGGTAACATAACATGGTAGAACAAGTGGGCTAAAATCTGTTCTAATGTATATGCTGGTGGCAGCTGGGCACTTGAAATGTTTGGGGAATACAGTGATTGACTGGTGTTTACAAAATCAGAATGCTAACAGTTGTTTAACCTTTATATCCATTTTCCCTTTTCCTAATCCCACCCCTATGTAAATAAATTGTTGATTAACCTTTTTACAAATTTTTCATGAGCATATTATAAGCTTAAGTCAGTAATTGCAAGTATATTGAAACCAGTTTTGGTTCATGGTAATCCATGTGTGGGGTGACTGTAAGGGGAGGTGGGTAAGTACAGCATCCCAGGGGGTTGTATCAGACAAGCATCTGGCCCACTATATATGCACTCTGGGTGGAGACACCAAACTATTTATTTTCTGCCTTTGGGAAAGAACCCTCCCCCCCCCCATTTTCCACCAGAAACTAAGCCCAGGCCCCTCAACCTGGCCGCTGGTACACGCCACCCAGGTTATAAAATGGAGGCACCACTGGAATCTCCTGTTCACCAGTCACACCCAGCAAGGAGCCCCTTGCTCACTAGGTAGATGGTGACCCAGCAGAGCTCGCAGAACATAGCCAAAGTATCAGAGGAAGTTTTGGCATCTATTTTTCCCAGTGCTGCTTCATCGCTGGTCGATGAACCGTGGAGCGTACCTGGATACAGTGTCAGTGGCTCAGCAGGTTGTACACTAATCTCTGAGCCAGAAAATCGAAAGATTGTGGGTTCTAGCTCCACATCAGGCACTTGGGGTAAATCCCAATACTGACACTGTAGTGCATCATGAGGGGGATGCTGCACACCTGAGGTGCTGTCTTTCGGATGAGACACTAAACCGAGGTCCCATCTGAGTGTTCTGGTGTCTATCCTCAGGTGTCTGTATCAGTAGCAAGGAAAATGAATGAATCAAGAGGCATTACCAATATATCTCCCCCTCAGGGTTCATGACTAGATGTGAGGGTTCAGGCATGCCGACCCAGGTCCCCATCACTGGTCGCTCCAGTTCTGTGACACCACAGAAAAGAAGGCAACAAATTGTCAGAGAAGCTGAGAGGCATCCCGGCTGCTAAAGATGCAAGCGTCTGCTGCAGAGAAGGCCCAAGCTGCAAGAGTCTGCGGCTCACCTCAGCTACCCTGCCATCCAAGTTTCACTGATCCAAATACCCCAGATCTACAGTCTGAATGGTATCAGCTGCACAAGCCAAGAGACTGTTCTTCTAAACCATGAGTAAATCAGGGCTTGCCCTGCACCTGGGGAACTGTACAGAGTTGCCACCCAAGGTTTGAGGTTAGATGCCCAGGTAAACGTTCAAGGTTTATCAATTAGCTAAATTTCCAAGTTTTATCGACTAGCTAAATGTCCAAGGTTTATCAAGTAGGTGTTGCAACAATGCAAAGAGTTGGAATTAAAGCAGCTTCTTTCCAAAAGTGCACCAATGCCAGCCAACCAGCTGCAACACATCAGGCCTGCAACTGCTCCAGTTGGGTATCAGAACAGACTGTGGGAGTTCCCCAAGTAGATTCTAGGGGTTAAACTGGTGCCAGTCAGGGAGTAGGAAACATGGTAGAACAAGTGGGCTAAAATCTGTTCTAATGTATATACTGGTGGGAGGCGGGCATTGGAAATGTTTTGGGAGTATGGTGATTGACTGGTGTTTACAAAATCAGAATGCTAACAGCTGTTTAACCTTTACATCAATTTTCCCGTTTCCTAACCCACACCTATGTAAATAAATTGTTGGTTAACCTATTTACAAAGGTCTTGTGAGCATATTATTAGCTTAAGCCAATAACTGGAAGCATACTGAAACCAGTTTTGGTTTATGGTAATCCATGTGTGAGATGACTGTAAGGGTAGGTACAGTGTCCCAGGGGGGTTGCATCAGATAAGCATATGGCCCACTATATATGTTCTCTGGGTGGACGCACCATGCTATTTATTTTCTATCTTTGGGAAAGAACCCCCTTTTCCACCAGAAACTGAGCCCAGGCCCCACAACCTGGTTAAAGTCTCCCAGCCAGGGGTTGTAGCCCACTGGTACACGGCGCCCGGGTTACATATTGACTCTGGTGGCGATTGATAATTAAGAGTATATCATGTGCGAATGCAAACAGTTTGTTGTAATGACTTCTTTTGTCCCCATATCATGAATCAATTGTGACTCACTGATAATTTTAATACAGAATTCCATGAAAAGAATGACAAGATGGGGGATAAGGGGCAACCTTGTCTGATTCCACAAAATAGATAAAAAATGGGGAGATTTTCTTGTTGGTTGTTTCCTCTGAGTTGGGATATTTATATAAAGGCAAGATCCAGTCCACACATTACTTAGCAAAGCCAATTTTTAAGGAACTCTGAACATGTAGTTCCAGTTCAGAGAGTTGAAGGCGTTCAACATATCAAGAGAAAGAGCTACTGCAGGGACATTATTTTTGTGTGATAGCCATATGGTGTTTAAAAGGTGTCTGATGTTATCTACGCTCATTCTCCCTCTAATGACGCCTACTTGTTCATGCCCAGTAAGTTTTATGATGACTTTCTGAGCTCTGGTTGTAAGAATTTTCATTAGAACTTTGTAGTTGTTGCTAAGTATTTGAAATACTTAAGATCAGTGATTTTATAATTAAGAGAATTATTTCTTTTTGGGGCCTTGCTTAAATTTTGTCTGTCTACTGCAGGGAAATTTCCATTCTCCCTTATAAAAGTTCAGGGGGTATCATTATGCAGGGTTTTATTTAACTCTAAAAATTGATTAGCGTTTTGTTCATAGAAGTTCTAAAATATTGTGAAAATGCACTGCACTTACCTCACTGTGTTTAACAAACATGACACTTTTAGAAAACCTATATGAATACTTTCTGCACAGTTAGTATTGTCCCAAGAAAAAAAACTGCTAATCAATTATTTAAAACCCTGTTATGAAGTAGTAGGTATATATCAACATCTGCATGGTTCAACATAATTTGTGGAGTTCAGTAATTTATTTGAGATAAAAATATGGTCTATTCTGCTGAAGGTTTTGTGTCTATTTGAGAAGGATGCGTAATTTCTACCTTGTGGGTGGGTTATATGCCAAGTGTCAGAGTCCTACATCTTTTACCATTTGTGTTTACTTAGTACTGTATACTTGGACAAAGGAAGGCATCCGCCCATCGTGACTGTCCTCCACACTAGTGGGACTTAACTTATTGTTGGTGGTCTCTCAACCAGTAATCTAATCGGGGTTTGAAAGTATTAAATGCGCACACACACACACACACAAATACAATAAAAAAAAAAAAAAAAAAAACTAGATAAACATGTGGGGAGTAGTGCAATGTAATGGCTGTGGGGCAGCAGTCTTCCGGGAGTCTTTCTGGAGGCTGAGATGCTGCCCTATTTGCAGACAACTATCTGCCCTGAGGGAGGAAGTTGCCTGTCTTCAGGCCACACTGGACAGTAGTAAGGAAACCTTCCCCCAGGCCACACTGGACAGTAGAAAGGAACCTCCCCATCCAGGGAGCACTAGCGCCACCACCACTACCTCAGAGGGCGAAGAAAGCACAGCAATTGGACCACAGTGGGCTCAGGGAGGGTGAGGAGGGTGGAACAGAGGCACACCCAGTCAATTGTTCCACTCCACAATCCATACACCATCTTCTGGGGAGCATACTCCCTATGGATGCACCCGCAGAGAAGACTGATGATAACTGTCACAAGGAGGCTCACAGAAAGGAGGCAGAGGACACCAAAGGGAAAGGAAGCAGCTCCTGGTGGGGGACTCAATTATTAGGGGTATAGAACTGGGGGGAGCTGGGAAAAATGAAGTAAGGTGCCTGCCTGGTGCCATGCCTTGGAGGGACAGGAAGCGCATCCTCAGGATCACGAGAACGGGATGTAATTGTCCACCTAGGGACAAATGACTTGGCTCATCATGAGATTAGAGCAGTGCAGGAGGACATTGCAGAGTTGGGAGGGACCTAAGACGAGTAGCACACAGTATCCTTCTCAGAGGTGCTGCCTGTCAAAAGCATGGGGAGGCGAGGTAATTGGCACCATGCAGTTAATGAATGGTTGAAAAAATGGTGCAGAGCACAGGGTTTGGCTTCATTGGGGACTGGGGTTCCACCTGGAGGGACACCAGCCTATACTGGCAGGATGGTCTGCATCTGTCCAGGAAGGGAACAAGTCTTTTGAGCAATCGGTTTAAATGCTTCATTGGCAAGCTTTTAAACTAGTCAAAGGGGGAGGCACTGACAAGCAGCAGGAAAATCCCAGCCTCCCCTACAAAACAGGGTACTAAATGAGAAAAGACTGAGGTAGAACGGTCAGTGGGGGATGCTGCAACAGAAGGTAAAGCCATCAAAAATGGAGAGCAATGAGTACTAATGCCCGTAGTCTGGGTAACAAGCTTCCTGAATTAGTGGCCTTGATGGAGGAGGAACATCTGATATCGTGGCAGTCACAGAAACATGGTACACACAAAACCATGACTGGGACATAAACATACCAGGATACACTGTCTACAGGAGGGACAGGGAGGGTAAAAGCGGAGAAGGAGTAGTTCTTTACATAAGGGAAGGAATAAAAGCAACAGAACTAAAGGGTAAACAGGGAGGAGAAGAAGCACTGTGGGTAAATTTGGAGACAGGCAATGGCACCACAATACGCAGACGTATACAGACCCCCTTCTCAGGGGAGGAAATGGACAGGAAATAATAGAAAGTATACTTAGAATGGCAGAAAAAGGGAGATATTGCTGATGGGTGATCTGAATATGCCAGAAGTTAACTGGAGTGCAGTTGCAGCTGCCACTAAGAGTGGGTTATTCTAGATGCCCTACAGGGGCATGCCTTAGACAACTAGTACTGGAGCCCACTCGAGAGGGAGCAATATAGACTTGATTCTCTCAAATGGAGATGGAGAGAGGATTACAGATGTGAAGTGGGTAGCCATCTTGGGAACTAGTGACCATCGAACAGTATGGTTCACAATAATCCCAATAGAGTCAAGCCATACAAAGACAAAAGTACTGGACTTTAGGAGGGCTGACTTACAAATGGGTGAGTGCCTAAGGAATGCACTAGCAAATGGGCAGGAAGGAGGGTGCAAGAACAATGGGAATAATAAAACTGCCATCACAGAGGTAACGAGCCTTTGTGTGAAGCAAATAAACAAAACAAGACGATGTAAGAAACCACTATGGTTCTCAAAGGAAGTGGCAGTGAAGGTTAAAGAGAAAAAGAAAGCATTCAGGAAGTACAAGGAATCGCAGAAGGAGCAGGACAGAGAACTGTATCAGTTAAAGCAAAAGGAGGCTGGGAAGGCAGTCAGAACAGCAAAGGCCCAAACCGAGGAAAAGATAGCCAACTCAGTTAAGAAGGGGGATAAAACCTTTTATAGGTACATCAGGGAGCGAAGGAAGACCAAGGGAGGGATAGTGAGGCTTAATAAAGGGGAGGGAGGGTGGGCAGAGGAGACTGTGAAAGGGCAGAGATACTAAACAAATATTTTGCTCAGTATTTACAAATGAAGAGGGGAGGTACATAAAACAAACAGTAGTAACACTCTGGATACAGAAGTTGATACCAGCCCATTTACAGAAGAAAGAGTTCTGAAAGAACTCTTAAAACTGAAGGTGGACAAAGCAATGGGGCCTGATGGGATTCATCCCAGAATTTACAAGAACTAAGGGTAGAACTAGTGACACCACTGACTACCCTTTTAACAAATCATGGGAGGATGGGGTGGTACTCGAGACTGGAGGAGGGCAGATGTGATTCCCTTCACAAAAGTGGGAGCAAGGCAGAAGCAGGAAACTACAGACCTGTTAGTTTAACCTCAGTGATAGGGAAAATGATGGAATCACTTCTGAAGGAAAGAATTGTCGAGTATCTAGAGGCCAGAGGGCACAGGACCCTAGGCAGCATGGATTCACAACGGAAGGTCATACCAGACAAATCTGATAGATTTCTTTGACTGGGTGACCAAAGTAGTAGATCAGAAGGGCTGACATGGCCTACCTAGACTTTAGCAAGGCATTTGACACAGTCCCACACAAAAGATTAATATACAAGTTAGCCAGCCTGGGAGTGGGTCCCAAGATGACAGCCTGGGTAAAGAATTGGCTGGAGAATAGGACACAGAGAGTAATAGTAAATGGAGTCCACTCAGAAGAAAGGAGGGTTACTAGTGGGGTACCGCAGGGTTCAGTATTAGGACTGGTCCTCTTCAATGTCTTTATAAGCGACATTGCAGAAGGACTGGAAGGAAAAGTATGTCTCTTTGCAGATGACACTAAGATCTGCAACAGAGTTGATGCACAGGGTGGGGTGGAAAGGATGAGAAGGGACTTGGCAAGGTTAGAGGAATGGTCAAATGTATGGCAGCTTAGATTCAATGCTAAGAAGTGCAAGGTAATGCACCTGGGAAACAAAAACCCAGGGGAAGAGTACACAATGGGGGGTGAGATACTAACAACAACAAAAATGGAAAGGGACCTGGGGGTAGTCATATCAGATGATCTAAAGGTGGGCAAGCAATGTGAGAGGGCAGCAAGGAGGGCTGGGGGTTACTGGGATGCATAGGGAGAGGCATCACCAGTAGAAAACAGAAAGTTATTATCCCTCTGTACAGACAGCTGGTGAGACCCCATCTGGAGTACTGTGTGAAGTTCTGGAGACCCAATCTCCGCAAAGACATAGACAGGATGGAAGCTGTCCAGAGGAGGACAACTAAAATGGTGCAGGGTCTGCACCATAAGACATATGAAGAGAGACTTAAGGAGCTTAATATGTATAGCCTCGAGGAAAGGAGGGAGAGGGGGGACATGATAGAAACTTTCAAGTACCTCAAGGGAATCAACAAAGTCCAAGAGGGTAGCATCTTTCAAAAAAAGAGGTGTGCAAGAACAAGAGGGCACAATTTGAAGATAGAGGGGGCGGCTCAGAGGTAATTCAAGGAAGTATTTTTTCACAGAGCGGGTTGTAGATGCACTAGAACAGCCTTCCAGAGGAGGTTGTGGAGTCAAAATCGGTGGTGGAATTCAAGCATGCATGGGACAGTCATAAGGCAATTCTAGGGTGTGGGGGTAAGAAGAAGTAGGCTGCTGGTTAACTAGGATCTGCAGCTTATCCAGTAGGTAGGGAAATGGGCAGACTGGGTGGGCCAAGCAGTCCTTATCTGCCGTCAAATTCTATGTTTCTATGTGTTTGATTCAATAATATCAGTTGGAAGACTAGTATTAGTGCAGTTCTAAATACGGTCATTTTTATGAGAGGGTTAGCTGTAGTTTGATTGTTTGTTTATTTATTTCAGAAGTTTCACCAAGAAACACACTGAGCTGCTAACAGTTCATTTCCAGATGCATTCGGGGGTAGGGGATGAGGAAAATTATATACAGTAAACACAACACATCAAGGAGCATAGATCAAAATTAAAGACAAATCAGTATAATAGATACATATAATAGAAAAAAAACAGAGATAATTTAGGTGATAGAACTACTCTTACAGAGCAATAAACAGATAATGCAGGATGCAGATTGCCAGGGCAAAACTGGGAAGGGGGAGGAAGAGAGTCATAGACAGCTGCAGGAGGGGGAAGAACAGTCATGAAGTAGAGACTTTAATGAGTAAGCAGAAGAGGCAGAGTGAACTGACAAAGGAAGGGAGGACCAACATTTAGGAAAGTGGCATGAGAAAGCAGATTGATCAATGGAAGATTTTCTAGAAGAAATAGTGAAGGAATGGTAAGTATTAGATTATGCATAGTGGGAAGCTACGGGAGAGCAAAAGAGGGAAGTAAGGTAGGAGGGAAGGGAACCAAACCAGAATTAGATATAATGCAGACACAATGGGAAAGGTGCCTGGCATCAACGGGGGCAGAGTACAGTGAGCAGTGGTGTGTACAAGGGGAACAATCTAAAGCAAAACGACAAAAAGAGTGGAGGGGGGGGGTCCCATCTGGTAGCAGAGGATTTGGGAGTTCCACTACAGACTGTCATCATAATCAAAAGTAGAAGGAATCATCTTTAAAACAATCTCTTGGTGGACAGGAAGTGGGATACTCGATTCGTTCCTGTACAATGCACCTAGCTTAAGATGGAGCCTTTGGCGTATGGCATCAATATGCACCAAGAAATCAGGATGATGGTCAAGCCAGACCCAGAGGTACTTAAAAGAAGATACTTCCTCAATAATAGCACCTTCAAGGGTGTGAAATGAAGGGAGATAGGCAAGTCTGGAGAGCCTCTGATGGGTGCCAAAAGTTATGGAGACTGTTAGATCTGGCAATTATGGGCACAAGTACCTCATTCATATCTCCGTCCAAAATTATTTAATAATCACTGAGAGAGTTTAACTTTAAGGACACTGTACAAAAAAAGTCAGACTGATTAGAGTTGGGGGAGTATATATTACAGATTGACATCTTTATACCATGTAGGATCCCTGTTACAGATTTATACCTTTATACCATTTAGGATCCCTGTTACAGATTGACACTTTTTTTTTCTGTTCATGCCCCCTTTGTTGCCATGTTTGGCCCCTGTCTCAGGGTATTCCAATGCACCATGCAGGCTGTGCCACCAGGACTGAAGGAGCTTGGTCCTAATTAGTGCCTTGCTCCAGTAGTTCCAGGTATCCCCAGATGACCCCCCAGGTGGGGTGGAGGAGTCCCCACTCCCCTCCGAATCCTTCAGGGGAACGTGCATCTGGAACTGCACCCCCGGATCCTACAGTCGCCGATGTGGGAGCCCATACCTGGGCCAGACGTGGTTTCTTCCTGGTTTTCCAGTCCCCGGCCCCTGCGGACATTGGCACTCAGGGAGGGCCACTGAGATGGAGGCATGCAGAGGCGTCTTCGCTCAGGTCCTCGGGCAACACCTGCATTCCCTAGCATTCTGCGTCCTCTGCTGCATCTTCACCTATGGTCACCCAGGTGGAGGTATGGCAGCAAGGAATGCAGCCCACCCCTCCCGGAGAAGGAGAGCAGTCCGTCAGATGCGCAATCCTTCTCCCCCCGGCCGGCCCTCTAATGACCCGGGCTCGCTACTGAACCAGGGTTGCCAGCATCGCAAGCGGTAGCCGCTGGCAGGCCAGCCTCTGATTCACATCTTAATACCATTTAGGATCCCTGTTACAGACAGGCACCTTTATACCATGTAGGATCCCTGTTACAGATTGACACCTTTATACTAAATAGGATCCTGGCTGCAGACTGACACCTTTATACCATTTAGGATCCCTGTTACAGATTAACACCTTTATACCATTTAGGATCCCTGTTACAGATTAACACCTTTATACCATTTAGGATCCCTGTTACAGACAGACACCTTTATACCATTTAGGATCCCTGTTACAGACGGACACCTTTATACCATGCAGGATCCCTGTTACAGACTTACACCTTTATACCATGCAGGATCCCTGTTACAGATTGGCACCTTTATACCAAGTAGGATCCTGGTTGCAGACTGACACCTTTATACCATTTAGGATCCCTGTTACAGACCGACACCTTTATACCAAGTAGGATCCCCGTTACAAATTGACACCTTTATTCTGTACCATTTAGGATCCCTGTTACAGACTGAAACCTTTATACAATTTAGGATCCCTGTTACAGACTGACACCTTTATACAATTTAGGATCCCTGTTACAGATTGGCACCTTTATACCAAGTAGGATCCTGGTTGCAAATTGACACCTTTATACCATTTAGGATCCCTGTTACAGACTGACACCTTTATACCATGTAGGATCCCGGTTACAGATTGACACCTTTATACTTGTAGGATCTCTGTAAGGATTTGTAATCTTCCTTCTTCATATGTTATTTGTTGGGGTTTTAAAAAATGCAAATCTTTTTTCACTAGAATAGCTATCCTGCTTTTATTTGAGCTGCAGGAACACTGGGGGGAGGTAGACAGTCACACAAGTCAATTCACAGAGGAAAGAATCTTGAAAGGACTAAGTGGATAAAGCTTTGCCTACAGTGACTGAGTGTGATATGCCTTTTAATTGTTTAAATGAAAAGTATTTGATATTGTTCACTTGAAGACTTGCAGCAGATTATTTAACAAGTCATTTAAAACTGAAGTATAGTGCGGAGCCAAACTGTTGTTGCCATCATGAAAATACTTCGTTTTTAGGGGTACCTCAGGGCTCAGCACTGGAACCTGTCCTCTTTAGTATCTTTATTAAGTGACACTGCAAAAGAGTTGGAAGGAAAGGGCTACCTCTTTGCAGGTAACACCAAAATCTGCAACAGGATAGATACTCCAGAAGGGGTGGAGAGAACGTGTAGAGACCTGAGAAAACTCGAGGAGTGATCAAGGGTATGGCAGCTGGGCTTCAATGTGAAAAAGTACAAAATTATGTACCTAGGGCACAGAAACTCAGAGTCAGAGTATAGAGTTGGGGGGTAATGACAGTCACCAAACAGGAAAGGGACCTGGGGGTAATCATACCTGATGACTTCAAGGTGGCAAGGCAATGCTACAAGGCAGTACGTAGGGCCAGAGGGATACTGGGGTGCATAGGGAGGTGTATCACCAGCAGAAACAGGGAGGTGGTGTTGCCTCTGTATAGATCGCTAGTAAGACCCCACCTGGAGTACTGTGTCCAGTTCTGGAGACTACATCTCGGGAAGGACATAAATGTGCAGGTGGTGCAGAGGAGGACAACTAAAATGGTGCAGGTCTGCATCAAAAGTCTTAAAAGGAGAGACCAAAGGACCTCAATATGTACACCCTGGAACACATGAGGGAGAGGGGGGATATGACAGATATCTTTATATACCTCACGGAGGTAAATAAAGTACAGGAGGGAAGCATTTTTTTTTTTTAGAAAAAAGCGGTGTTCAAGAACAAGGGGACACCAAACATCAGCCAAAGCAGCCCACACATAGCGCTCCCTCCTAGAGCGGGACCTAAGCCGGGTGACTAAGAGGCAATTACACTACCTCCAGCAACAGCACCCTTGTGAGGGGGGTTAGCCCGTCGACGCACTGTGCGCATCGACTGCCCCACCCACCCAGGCTCGGCACTACCTATATAGTCGCTGTCTTGTGACATCACTTCCTGTCCATAGTTTTACTAAGTCCCCACTTTTCCATTTGCACGTTATACCTGCTAGCCACCAGAGGGGCCCTCTGACTTTTCACCTCTGTTTCACTACCTGAATTTTCTCCTCCTCTTATTTCCAGGACCCCTCTACCCACATACACTACTTCTCTCCCTCACTCTCATTTCTGCTTCTGTCCACACTTCACTCTTATACCCAGCCTCCTAGCTAGCCTACGTACTGACCCCTGCCCTACCACTCACCCAGCCTGCCATGAACCCTCAATGACCACTAGGAGTCACTATTTCCACCCTGGATTTGGCCAAACCCAGCCTGCTCTGAATCCCCCAGAACCTGGATCCCCCATTCTCACCCAGGTCCAAGTTCACCCGCCTTACCAGGGTCTTGAACCTTGTACCCTGTCCACCACAGTCTGTGACCCTACCACTACTCCAAAATGGTGTCCACACTTTCTGAGGGACAGCCAAGATACTTCAACCTTTCTGCCCTGCCGCTACCAGTAGTCATTATGTTTGTACACCTTCTCCTCAAATGTCTCCCCCTCATTTACATGCTAGTGCCCACATCCCATCAGCCAGACATCTTCCCGGGCCCACTTGTACCAGCACCCTTAACTCTCCCTGCCTTAGTCCGATCCCACCCTACACTGATTATGTACCCTGGCCCATGGCACCCACCCCCTAGCTGCCCCCCACTGCCTATCCTGGCTCCCCATGGTTGCAACTTGTCCTCGCCCTCCCGACCCTGCGAATCCTGCCCATTCCTTGTTCCCCTATGGCCTTCTCCCCATCCCAGCATACCCCCAGGAAGTTGACATACTGCCACCCCCTGGTCAGAGCCTTGGTCTTCCTACTACTCCTATCTGGCAACATACATCTTAACCAGGCCCTGCCCCCTCCAGTCCACCTGCTAGGTCCACTGGACTCCAAATAGCCTCCATGAACATATGTAGCCTACTGAAAAAATGTGATGCCCTCCAGTGCTGGGCCATGGTACATCAACCAGACATCATAGCCCTGGTTGAAACCTGGCTGTCCAAATCCTCCCCCGACTCCTTTGTCTCCCTCCCAGGCTATACCCTATACTGGGAGGACCAAGTAGGCAAACGTGGGGGAGGCTGTGCAATCTATACCAGGGACACAATCATCGGACAAGTGCTCCCTGCCCCCGTTCTTGTGAATGGAGCCCAGGCTCTTACCCTCAAACTCACTCCTGACCCCTCCAGGGGCCCTCTTTATCTCACCACTGCCTACATTTCCCCAACGAACCAGAACCCAACGCTGACATCTATAACTGAATATCTTGCCACCCTCCACCACAAGGCGGAACAAATCCTAGTGGGGAACCTTAATGTGAACTGGCTCAGTGCCTCCTCTTCCACGATCCGAGATTCTTCTGCTGCCCAAGACCTGACAGAACTCATCTCCCAGTCCACTAGAGTAAACCCAAAAAGAGGAACCAGTACCCTTCTGGATGTAATTATCACCAACCGCCCCCAAAAAATCCATAACATCCAGGTCCTCCCAGACTCCCTAAGTGACCACTCCCCTATCCTATTCCAGTGGGCAGCCCCCACTCCCAAACCCAAAGCCCAGGCCACACATCACAGGCGCCTCTGCCCTGGTGGGCTGATAAAACTCAAACAGTTTCTCGACCAGATTAATTGGTCCCCCATTAATCATGCACCCGACATTGACACTGCCCTCGCCTTTTTCTCCCAAACCTTTAATAAGGCCTGTGACCTCTTTGCACCCCTCACCAAAATTCAATCTAAAAAACGTAATGCACCCTGGGTTACCCCTGCCCTACTGCAAATGCTTAGAAATAAGGATAACCTCTGGCACCTTGCCACTGAAACGGGCCGGATGGCTGATAGACAGGTCTACAATGCTGCTCGGAACAGGTGTTCATCGGCCGGCCGTAAAGCCAAGGCTGACCATTACCAGGTCACCTTCACCTCCTCCTGGGGGTCTGCCCGGACTTTCTGGGACAGTATTAAACAGCTAAATGGGAAATCACGCTCCCCTCCCCCATCCCAGCTCACTATTGATGGCTCTACCTCCACCGACCCTGCCTGCATTGCTAACTGCCTTAACACCTCCTTTACTGACCTTAGCTCTGTCCTCCCCAGTAATTTCTTTGACCCTCCCCCCAGCCTACCACCCCCTGTCCTCCAACGCCCCAGCTTCCACCTACGCAAGGTATCTGCCCAGGAAGCCAGACCCCTCCTAATTAAAGCTTTAAATAGCAATAGTCCCAGCAATGACTCCCTGGACCCCAGTATTCTCTGGCTGGTGCTGGATGAAGTCCTTGCCCCACTCACCAGCCTACTTAACCGATCCCTCTGCCTGGGGCAATTTCCCACTGCAAGGAAAACAGCCATAGTCACACTCATTCATAAAGGGGGAGACAGGTCCTCCGCCAGCAACTACCGACCAATCTCCATCCCCCCCCCCAAAGCCCTAGAAAAAGTGGTGGCCATTCAAATCACTGAATATCTGACTAAGCATAACATCTTATGCCCAGAGCAGCATGGCTTCCATGCTGGTCACAGTACCGGCACTGCACTAGTTGAGTTCTCCAATTTCCTACACTCCTCCCTGAACGCCAGCTGCCTAGCCGGTGCAGTGTTTGTTGACCTCTCAAAGGCCTTCGACACTGTCTCTCACCCTCTTCTGCTGGATGCCCTCTGCCACACTGGTTTCTCTGCTGGCCCCCTCGCATGGTGCACGAGCTATCTATCTGCTCGCTCACAGTGTGTTAAAATCAATGGGACACTCTCTGAAACCCATCCCATCTGCTCAGGGGTACCCCAGGGCTCCATCCTGGGCCCCCTTCTCTTCTCACTCTATATAAACACCATGCCCAGTGCATGCTCTGGCAAAATTCTTATGTATGCAGACAGTGCTGTCATTTTTGCCACCCACAGCAATCCCATCTCCCTCCAGGACTCCCAATAACAATCCTACAGTGATGATGAAGCCTGGTTTAAGGAGCACAGACTCATCATTAATCTTAAAAAAAAAAAAAAAACAATGTTCTTTGCTCACCCCCGAAACAAAGCCTGCAACTACCCACTCCCTATCCTCCCTAGTACCAAACAACAGCTTGAACAAGTCTGCTCCTACAAATACCTTGGGGTTACCTTCGGTTCAGCCCTCACCTTCCACACCCACATTGATGCCCTTGCATCCGCCACTAATACACGGCTTGGCATCCTCTACCGCTATAAAAACTGCCTCCCCCCCAATACTCTCCGACTTGCTGTTACGTCTTCAGTACTGTCTCTTGTAGACTATGGCCTGCCAGTCTATGGTGCTGCTGACACGACTGCCCTCAACAAAATTCGACTCACCCTAAATAAGGCCTGCAGGCTGATTACTGGGACCCCCAGGCTCACACATACATGTCAACTCTATGACGAGGCTAAACTCCTTAACTTAGATGAATGGCTATGCTATCAAACCTGCCTACTCACAAAAAAAACCCTACTCGGGCTCTCCCCTCCTGGGGTGACAACCTCCATCCACTGTACCCCACCCACTATCGCAACCCAAACCTCCAACAAGACCACTCTACTGGTCCCAAGATCTAGGACCACCCATGGTCAAAGGTCTTTCTGCTAGAGAGCCCCATCCTGGTTTAACTCTCTTCCTGCTACCATCTCCAATGCTCCAACAATCTCCAACTTCAAAACCACCCTTTGGAGCCAACTCTTTAACACCCGCAGCTGCTTCTGTCTCTAAATGTGGCCTCGATCTCTCCACACTTGACAACGCCCGCTGGGCGGCACTCCACCTCACCCTCCACTTTCTCCCCTGTGCATACCTCTGTTATAACCAGCTTGTGCTAGCTGTATCAATGTAATTTGCTACTAAATTGTATAATGTATGAAATCAATGTGTGTAACTCTAATTTAGTGACTTGTATTCTGTAACCTAAATTTGTTATGTTTGTCCTCAATGTGACGAGGTACCTTTGGAAATGAGCCTCTGGCTCAAAGATTGTAAACTGATTTTACAAGTAAATAAATAAAGACATGTTATGTAGCTGAAGGGGGTAGATTCAGGAGAGATGTGAGGAACTACTGCTTCACAGAAAGAGTGGTTGATTTCTGGAACAGTCTTCCAGTGGAGATGGTGGGGGCAAAAAACAGTGTGTGTGGGAGGGGGGAGTTCAAGAATGCACAGGACAGGCATAAGGCAATCTTAGTGGAAAACAAGGGGAGGAAGAAAAAGTCGGAGATCAAGTAGGGTCTGCGGTGATACTGTAGGTAGGGAAAAATGGACAGACTGGGTAGGCAAAGTGGTCCTTATCTGCCACCAAATTCTATGTTTCTGTTTCAATGTACTGAGTGGGCTCAGGGAGGTGTTGGCTGCACCTCTAACATTCCTGTTTAACAGCTCACTGGAAACAGGAGTGGTCCTGGAGGATGGCAGATGTAGTCCCACTTCACAAAAGTAGTAGCATGGAGGAGGCTGGCAATTCTAGGACGATCAGCCTGACACTGACAGTGGGAAAGTTAATGGAAACACTGCTGAAGGAAAGGATTGTGGAATATCTTGGAGTCAAACAGGAAACAAGACCTGAGGCAGCAACCTGGAGCAGTATGGATTCATTGGGGTGCATGTTAAATGAATCTGATAGATGTCTGACTGGCGGACCAAGGAATTAGATCATGGTGCAGTGGTGGATGTGGCCTACCCAGATTTCACTAAGATTTTTGACACCATTCCACATAGAAGACTAGTAAGCAAACTGGGTAGCCTAGGAGTTGGTCCAAGGTGGTAAACTGGGTAAGAAACTGGTTAGGGGACAGGCAACAGAAGGTGGCGGTAAACAGAGTTCACTCCGAGGAAGGGAGGGTGATCAGCAGGGTGTCTCAGGGATCAGTGCTGGGACCAGTCCTTTTTAATGTCTTTATAAGAGACATTGCTGAGGAGCTGGAAGGTAAGGTATTCCTTTTTGTGAATGATACCAAATCTGCAACAGGGTGGACTCTCGGGGCGGGGGGGCAGAGACCTGAGAAAACTTGGAGTGGTCAAGGGTATGGAAGCTAGGTTTGAATGCGAAAAAGTGCAAAATAATTAGGCTTGGCAGTTTGCGATTTATATCAGTTTCCGTCGAGATGTGCAACTTTGTCAATTTCGACGGATATCTTTTCTCGTCGATTTAAACCGAAATGATTTTACTTCTCGCATCACTTGCCACGTTCAGATGAAAGTTCAGTAGTAGTATCACTAATCTCTATAATGTTTTAATTGCCTGGTGATCAGTAGTAGTATCACTAATCTCTGTAATTTTTTAATTGCCTGGTGATTTACTTCGTAAACTGCCCTGCCTCTCATTACTTTACTTTAGCTTGTGATTACCTATTCGGAATAGGGAGTCACAAGCTAAAGTAAAGTGATGAGAGGCAGGGCAGTTTACGATGTAAATCACCAGGCAATAATGTAGGCTATTCCATTAACACCCAATTAGTAGTTGCTGCATAGTTGTGTGTTTCCCGTGTCATCCTCTGAGCTGATAATAAAATTAGTAGTGTTTTAATCAGACCTCAGATCTAGCTACACAACCAAACAGCATGGGTCGTAAAAGAAAATGTGCAGACGAGTATTGCTCTGAATTCCCTGAACTAGAATTAAAAACTGTAAAAAAGACTGGTGATGGGGAAAGCGTTGACATTTTATGATGCAAGATTTGTAAAACCGAAGTATCTGGTCAGGCAAACTGCATTTCTGAGCATTTTAACTGCAAGACACACCTGAGGCTAAAGCAAAGTCTGGACATTATCTCGCAGCCCTCAATGGAATCCTTTATGGGGCGCATGAAGCAGAAAAAAGAAGAAACTGCTGACTTCTCACATGATCTTGTTAGGGCTTTATGTTTTGAAGCAATTCCGATGAACGTAGCCCGGGGTTCCAGCTATCTGATGTGTGTTCTAAGAAAATATGCACCTGCTGGGAGAACATGTCCAAAAAGACGTCAGCTGGAGGAGAAATATATTCCAGAGGTCTTCATGCATCACAAATCAAGAATAAATGAGCTGCTATCTGGTGAGCAATTCTCTATCGTTGTCGATGAAACACCTGAGTTGTCAGGTCTACCTGCTATCAATGTTCTGGGAGTTTTTTACTTGTCTAAAAATAGAGCCATAAACTGTCTGCTGCTTGTATTGTCTTTGTATAACTCTGTGTGTCTCCATATGTTTTTTACATTAAAGATAGATTTTTATCGAAATAGAAACCTTAAAATAAACATCGATTTTAGCCATCGAAATTTGTTAAAAATAAAAATCGAAAACTGCCAAGCCTAAAAATAATGCACTTGGGGCTCAGAAACCCAGGGGCAGAGTACAAAATGGGTGGAGTGGTAGTGATGTCTATCAAGCAGGAAAGAGACCTGGGGAATCATATCGGATGACCTAAAGGTGGCCACGCAGTGCAACAAGGCAGTAGGGAGGGACAGTGGGATGCTGGAGTGCATAGGGAGGGGTATCACCAACAGAAAGTGGGAGGAGATGTTGCCCATGCATAGACTGCTGGTAAGACCCCACCTACAGTACTGTGTCCAGTTCTGGAGACCACATCTCTGAAAAGACATAGACAGAATGGAGGTGGTCCAGAGGAGGGCAACTAAAATGGTTCAGGGTCTGCATCAAAAGCCCTATGAGGAGAGACTAAAGAACCTCAATATGTACACCCTGGCAGAGAGGAGAGAGGGGGATAAGAGACCTATAAATACCTCACAGGGGTGTATAAGATACATTAGGGAAGTATTTTTCAGAAAAAAAAGTGCTCAAGAACGAAGGGACATGCTATGAAGCTGGAGGGGTGGTAGATTCAGGAGAGATGTGAGGAAGTGTTTCTTCACAGAAAGAGTGGTGGATTCCTGCAACAGCCTTCCAGAAGAAGTGGAGGTGAAAACAATGAGGGGTTCAAGAATGCATGGGATAGGCATAAGGGAATCTTGGTGGAAAAGATGGGGGGGGGGGGAGACCCAGAGATCAAGTAGGGTCTGCGGTGATACTGTAGGTAAGGAAAAATGGACAGATTGGGTGGGCCAAGTGGTCCTTATCTGCCATCAAGTTCTATGTTTCTAAATCTGCACCCCCCTCCTCCCCACGACCATCTGTTGAGGCTTGGGACCAAACAGTCCCGTATGGGAATGAAAAGAAAATCAGTCTCCCTCCCCACGACAACCTGACTGATCCAGTGCCCGACCAGTCAGGGAATTTTTAAAAAATCTGTCCCTTTCCCCCAGAACACTTGATAGGTCTGGTATCCAACCCAGCCTGTCAGGCCCTCTCCAACACTTCCCATTCGCAGTGCACTTGCTTGGGAGACCAGGCAGAAGGGGACCAAAAGCACACACACTTCCAAAGTTGTTATCTCAAGTGCAAGTGATCCTGCCTCTGCTGCCGGACTCTTTCTCTCTGTCTTTCCTTCTCTCAGTGCTCAGTCCTAGCTCTTCACTCTCCCTAACACACTGTGTTCACACTGTCATGCATGTTCCAGCCCAGCATTCTGTGAAGTGGAGCATGTACCCCTGGACCATCACCACTGGCTGGCTGGCAGCTCCCTTCAGAAGCCAAGTCCTTTGGAAAAAACAGTGGGTGTGGGCATCATCAGTTTACCATCCTTCCCTCCCAAGGAATATCCCCCCCCCCCAAATAAAAACCTGCCCTCCTCCTTCACCCAACTACTTCATAGATTCAGTACCCAATCCAGACTGTTGGGGAAAAACAAATCTGTCCCGCTCTTCCCCAACTATGACAGGTTTGGTGCTTTACAAAGCACAGGAATTACATTCTTGTAACACAGTAATGCAGACTGTAATGGACTTTGAGTTTATATAATCACTTGGATACACACTGTATCTCAAAGTGTTTTACAAGGCACACAGGAGTGCCATACTGCTAGCAGTGAGAATGTAGAATAGAACAGAATTTCTGGTGCCCAAGCAGGCCCAACGGAATAATAAAAAAAAAAATCTGTTCCCTTCTCTCCAACCACCTGACTGGCTCAATATACGAGCTAGGTTATTTATTTTATTTATTTATTTCGTTTTTGTTGACTGGGTAAGTGCACTAGACAAATCCTGCCTATTTTCAGACACGACCTGGGGGAAGGGGATACAGGTGAATGTCAACTGACCTTGAACCAGATTCAGCTGTTGGTGGTATTTTTTAGTGAATGAGGGAAATTTGGCCAGGACACCGGGGAAATTCCCCTGCTCTTTTTGATAAGTGCCATGGGATCTTTAACATCAACCTGAACTACCACCAATCCAGGCAGATGGGGACCTCGATTTAACATCTCATCCGAAAGACGGCACCTCAGAAGTGCAGCACCCCTCTCATGCTGCACTACAGTGTTAGTACTGGGACATTAACCCAAGTGCCAGATGTGGGAACTGAACCCACAGCCCTCTGATCTCTCGGCCTCAGAGGCAAGTGTGCTACCTACTGAGCCACTGACACTGAAAAGGTTAGGCATGGGCCTAACAGAGATAAGAAGGAACAGCAGCAAGGAGGTGAGCGGAAGGTGGAATGGTGGGCAGTAAAACACTGCTCTTTCCATGCCCATCCACTCAGGTCATAGTGACGGATTCAAACATAGTATGGGAGGCTTGGAGCTGCTGCCATACTGCTGCAGCTTCCAGCCTGTTCAGGCATCTCTAACTTCTCTGGCCTGCAGCACCCTAGTGACGGGGAATGGACCCAGGGGCACTGATAGCACACATTTCTGAGGCTGTAACCCCAAGTACCAGTGATCCCAACTCCACCGCCCAACTCTCCCTTACTTGCTATTTTCTTCTCTCGCTGCTCAGTCTCAGTTCTGCACTCTTCCCAACACACTAACAGGGATCATACTGCCATGCATGCTCCAACCCAGCCTGCCACACAGCTGAATGATCCTGCGCCCAACCTATCCTGACAAAAAATTAAAAAAATCTGTCCCCTTCCTGCAAAGTACCTGATGTGCCCCCTTCCCCAGAAGCACCTGATGTGTCCCCTTCCCCAGAAGTAACTGATGTGTCCCCTTCCCCAGAAGTACCTCATGGGTCCCCTTCTCATGAAGTACCTGATGGGTCCCCTTCCCCAGAAATACCTGATGTGTCCCCTTCTCATGAAGTACCTGATGGGTCCCCTTCCCCAGAAGTACCTGATGGGTCCCCTTCCCCAGAAGTACCTGATGGATCCCCTTCCCCAGAAGTACCTGATGGATCCCCTTCCCCAGAAGTACCTGATGGGTCCCCTTCCCCAGAAATACCTGATGTGTCCCCTTCTCATGAAGTACCTGATGGGTCCCCTTCCCCAGAAGTACCTGATGGGTCCCCTTCCCCAGAAGTACCTGATGGGTCCCCTTCCCCAGAAATACCTGATGTGTCCCCTTCTCATGAAGTACCTGATGGGTCCCCTTCCCCAGAAGTACCTGATGGGTCCCCTTCCCCAGAAGTACCTGATGGGTCCCCTTCCCCAGAAGTACCTGATGGGTCCCCTTCCCCAGAAGTACCTGATGGGTCCCCTTCCCCAGAAGTACCTGATGGATCCCCTTCCCCAGAAGTACCTGATGGGTCCCCTTCCCCAGAAATACCTGATGTGTCCCCTTCTCATGAAGTACCTGATGTGTCCCCTTCTCATGAAGTACCTGATGTGTCCCCTTCTCATGAAGTACCTGATGGGTCCCCTTCCCCAGAAGTACCTGATGGGTCCCCTTCCCCAGAAATACCTGATGTGTCCCCTTCTCATGAAGTACCTGATGGGTCCCCTTCCCCAGAAGTACCTGATGGGTCCCCTTCCCCAGAAGTACCTGATGTGTCCCCTTCTCATGAAGTACTGATGGGTCCCCTTCCCCCAAAGTACCCGATATGTCCAGTGCCCAACCTGGCTCATCAGGAGATAAAAAAAAATAATAATAACAATATGCCCCCTGCCCAACATAATACGTTAAAGAGAATACAAAAATGTGTCCGTTCTCCTCCCAACTACCTAATGAGTCCGGAGCCAAACCAGGACAATCAGAAAATTAAAAAAAAACAACTACCCCCCTCCAACAACAACATGACGAAACCCACGCCCAACCAGGCCTGTCAGGGTATAAAAAAAAAATCTGTCTTCCTCCTCCAAATTACCTGATGGGTCTGATTCCCAGTTCTGCCCATCAGGGAGTAAAAAACACTGGCCCTCCTCCCCTAACTACCTGACGGGTCCAGTGCCCAACCCAGCCCATCAGAGTACATAAATGTGTCCCTCTCACCACAACTACCTGATGGGTCTGGTGTCTAACCTGGACTATCAGAGAATAAATAAAAATAAAAAAATAAATAAAAATGATATGGAGCAGGGGCTGCAAGTGAGTTTGGTGCTGGGGGATGATTCTAATTGCCTGGTGTTGGCAGGACTTGAACCACCGTGTACAGTATAGGAAGCATTACTGAAAAGCAGTGTTGCTGCCTCACAGCCCTCCCTGTGGGTGCTGTATTCAAAAAATCTGTGCAACTGATGCTGGATGTTGTCAGCCAGCAACAGAAATAAAGATAACAACATAAATAAACAGAAAGCCTTGTTGGCACCAGGCAAAATATGTTTTTATTCTGGTCACTGCAGGAAACACAGAAACATAGAATTCGAAGGCAGATAAGGACCGCCAGCCCACCCAGTCTACTGATTTTTCCCCGTCTATCCTATCCTGTCACTGCAGACTCCACTTGATCTCCTACTCTGGCTCACCCCCCAACCCCACTTCCCAACGTAGATTCCCTTGTGCCTATTCCGTTCATGCTTGAAGCCCACCATTGTTTTTGCCCCTATCACTTCTGTTCCAAGACTGCTCCAGGCATCCACCACTCTTTCAGTGAAGAAGTACTTCCTCACATCTCTCCTAATTTTTTTTCCCTTTCAGCTTCATTGTATGACCCTTGTTTTTGTGCATCTTTCCCTCTGAAAAATACTCCGTTCCGCACCTTATTTAATGCGTGAGGTATTACTAGATCTCTATCATGTCCCCCTCTCCCTTCTCCCTTCCAGAGTGTACATATTCAGGTCCTTTAGTCTGTCCTTGTAAGGGCTTCTGATGTAGCTCCTGTACCACTTTAATTGCCCTCCTCTGGACTGCCTCCATCCTGTCTATGTCATTCCTGAGATATGGTCTCCAGAACTGGACAAAGTACTCCAGGTGAGGTCTCACCAACGATCTATGCAATGGCAACACCACTTCCCTCTTTCTGTTAGTGATAAACCTTCCTAAGCATCCAGCATCCCACTGGCCCTACCCACTGCCTTGCCACACTGTCGCGCTACCTTGAGGTCATCAGATACAATTACCCATAGATTCCGTTCCTATTTCAGGACAGCACCTCTTCTCCTATTTTGTACTCCACCTCTGGATTTCTGTGCCCTAGCAAGGCACAAATTAGTGTCGGGGACTTGATTAGTGGCCTTTGCTAATCAAAATAAAAAATTATTAGCAACTGGTCGAACTTGATTAGCAGTGGGGGGGGGGGGGCAGAATGTGAGGGAGAGGGGTAAAAATAGGAAAAAATATAGTGCCACTCGTGCATTCCAAACAACACAGTCCTGGAGAAATCGATTAGCACCTACTGCTAATCAAAACCGAAACTGATTCGCATTTGCCAGTTTTTGATTCGTAAATTGCGATGCGAACCCTCTTATTTTATGCCTTGCCTAGGTGCATGATCTTGCACTTTTTGTATTGAAACCCAGCTATCATGCTCACGACCACTCCTCAAGTTTTCTCAAGTGTCTTTACTTTCTTTACACCCTCGCCAGAGTGTCTACGCTACTGCAGATTTTAGGGTAATCTGTAAAGCGACATGCCTTCCCTTCCAGTTCATCTACAATATAATTTATAAAGACATTAAAGAGGACTGGTCCCAGTACCGAGCCCTTAGACACCCCACTGGTCATCCTTCCTTCCCCAGAGTGAACTCCATTTACCACCACCCTCTGTCACCTATCCATTAACTAATTTCTTATCCAACTTACTACAGTAGGACCCACCCAGTTTCTTTAGGAGTCTTCTATGTTACATATTGTTGAATACCCTACTAAAATCTAAGTAGCCCACATCCATCACCCCACCCTCATCTATTTCCCTAGTCACCCAGTCAACCAAATCTATCAGATTCGTCTGACATGACCTCCCCACCCCATGAATCTGTGCCGCCTCAGGTCCTGTACCGACTGGATTGAAGATACTCCACAATCTTTTCCTTTAGCAGCAACTCCATTAACTTCCCCACCACTGATGTCAGACTGACCGGCCTATAGTTGCCAGCCTCCTCTCTGCTACCACTTTTATGAAGTGGGACTGCATCTGCCCTGCACCAGACCTCTGGAGTCAGTCCTGTTTCCAGCGAGTTGTTGAATACGGCTGTCAGAAGTATAGCCAGTACCTCCTTGAACTCCTCAGTACCCTTGGGTGTACTCTATCTGGCCCTATAGCTTTGTCCACTTTCAGATTTGTATTCCCTTCAGGACTCTCTCCTCTCTAAATGGACTAGTGTCTACTTCTCCCCCATGCTCAGATGTGTGCTGGCCAGCGTTGGGAAGTGACCAAGAAAACAGAAAAGGAAGGATGGGCTCCATGAAGCCCTACCCATCTTCCTGTAGCCTGTGCCAATGTGCCATGGAACCAGAGACCTCTAGATGTGTTGTCACTGGGGGGGGAAGGGGACTGTCCTCCCTCTCCTAGCCCCACCACAAGGGAAATCTGTGTTACCGAAACCTGGTGGTGGTAGATGGCCAGCTGCAGGATGCGGGGACAGGGGCAATGAGCCACTCATCTGATCCCAAGGTAGAAAAAGCTTTATGGCAAAAAGAATATTCCTTCTGGCCAGCCCAGTGGTATGGAGGTCTGAGGCGCTGGGCAGCCTACCTCTAGCCACACCAACGACCCGAGTTCAGGAACTGACCAGGGTCACTTGGGAGCCAGCCGGGGAAAGGAGGACTGAGCCTCAATAGACAGCACTCCTCCATCCGTGGGGGGGTAGTACGTGCTGCTGCTTGCCTGCCATCTAGCCAGGACAGGGTGGCACAGCATGTGGCCATGTCTCTGAGGGCCGAGCACAGAGGTTCAGTATGTGCGGCATTTTTATGTCACATACTTGCAGGGTGGAGAAACAGAAAACGGGAAAAGCAGGGGCTGCTCAACAAGGAAGCCCTGCTCACCTGGCCCCTACCTGCACCATCGCTCGGGACCCTGTCGAACTGAATCTGGACTCTGGGGGGTGAAAATGGTCCCCCCTCTCCTGCACCCACCACAGGAGTAAGCCATGGGGGGAGGGACACAGGCAGGTGAGTCCTGGGGGGGGGATGAGAATGGTGGCCGGTGAGAGGCACACAGTCAGAGGCTAAAGAGCCAGCCAGCACCTGAAAAGAAAGACACAGCTCTAAGGAAAAAAGAATTTTACTACCGATCAGGAAGAAATGGTGGGGCACAGCGAATGAGGTTCATCACAAGGAATAGCTAACACACATCATGAAGGATGCGTCTGACAATAAATACATATTATGGGACATATTTATTATCCCAGTTAAATTTTTTTTTCCTTAAAGAGATACACTGGAAGACAAACATTTTAAAGACATACAGTAGCACAGTTCAGACAGGGGTAGTTAAGACAGACTGGAGGGTAGCAGATGTAGTCCCACTAAGCAAGGGGGGAGGAGTAACCGGGGAATTACAGATCTGCCAGCCTTACCTCTGTAGCAGGTAAACTGATGGAGTCACTGAATATAGAGGACCTTGTGGACTACCTAGACAGCAATGCTCTACAGGATAGTAAACAGCAGGGTTTTTTGGCAGGGAGGTCTTGTCAGACTAACCTGATCGTTTCCTTTGACAGGGTAACAAATCTGGTAGGTAAGCCATGCTGTGGATTTACTGTACTTCAATTTTAGCAAGGCTCTCAACTCAGTGCCACACTGAACACTGCTGAAGAAGCTGCAGGACCTAGCTGCAGCTAAGGACATAGACAGGTAGGAAACTGGTTGATGGAGAGACAGCAGAGGGTGGTGGTAAATGGGGTCAACTCAGAAGAGAGGGAGGTCACAAGTGGAGTGCCACAGGGATCTGTTCTGGGTTCTGTCCTCTTCAATATGTTCATCAGCAACATTGGAGAGAACATCCAGGGCACTGTGTCTCTTCACAGATGACACGAAGCCCTCCAGGTCAACAGCGACAAAAGGAACAAGAAGATGCAGAGGGATCTACAAAGACTAGAGGGGTGGTCTAAGGTTTGGCAGTTGAAATTCAATGCCAAACAATGCAAGGTTATGCACTTGGGGAGAAAAACCAGGACAGAGTACTGGATGGGAGGGGTTAAACTGAGCACTACAGCAGAGGAAAGGAGCTGGGAGTCATCATTAGTGGCTCCCTCAGACAATCACACTGCTGTAACAAGGACTACAGTAAGGACAATCATGCTACTCTAACAAGTACTACAGTAAGGACAATCATGCTGCTCTAACAAGTACTACACTAAGGACAATCAAGCTACTGCAGCAAGGCCTACAGTAAGGCTAATATGATGCTGGGTGTATCGGAAGGGATATCGCTAGCTGTGAAAAAGGAGGCACTACTACCTCTATATAGGTCATCACTGGTGATGCCGCATCTGGAATACTATGCTCAGTTCTGGAGTCCTCACCTCAGAAATGAAAGAGACAAGCTGAAGAGGGTGCGATGCTGGATGACAAAGATGATTCAGGGCCAACAGAGTAGCTCCTACAAAAATCGTCTCAAGGTAATGAACATGTACTCACTGGAGACCAAGTTTGGTGGTGGGGGGGTGGATATGACAGAAACCTTCAAGTTCCTGAAGGGAATAAACAAGGTGAACTGGGGAGGGGGGCACTATTTAGCAGGAGTAAATATTTATGAACCCAAAGTCAGGACTGGTTGGAGGTGGGAAGGTTTAAGAGGGATATGGTGAAGTTCTGTTTTATTGAAAGAGTGGTAGCACCACAGAACAGGCTGCCAGCAGAGGGGGGGGACACCAAGACCATAAATGGTTTCAAGCATGGCTGGGACAGAGTAAAGGGTTTAGTGGATGCTCAGGTCAGCAGCAGCAGGAAGGGGAGCAAGGAGGTGGACCGGGGGGGGGGGGATAAAACCCTATACGGACAATAGGTCCGGGGTAGGTAGGGAACTCTGGGTAAACTAGATGGACCTTTGGTCTTTTTCCACCATCACTGTCTATGTTTCTATGAGATGGAGCTGGAAGCTACATGGGTTAAGAAAGACAAGTAAAATACAACCTAACTAAGAGGGTACGGATAGAGACATTATTGTATGGACAACGAAAAATTGTAAAGTGATTTGAAACCAGTGTACATAAATATAGCATCTTATGAGACATTTGAATACGTACTGTTTGTGACAGAAAAACAATAGAAATCTGGGGGATGGACCGGTGGTTCAAGCCAGCGACCAGGGTTCGGGAAAGAACTTGGGTTACTTGGGGTTGGCTGGGTGGGGGTGGGGTTAGAGGACCCAGAGGACTGCTCTCCTCTCCCAGGGAGGTTTCCTGCATGGGTGATGCAGAAGGGAGGGAGCCACAGGTTTGACACAGGATGTGCATGCCTCCACACAGCACAACCTGTTATCCACACTGCAGCAGGATAACTAGGGAAATGGAAAAGTGGCACAGGCTACATCAAGCCCTGCCTGCCTCTGACATGCAATGCAACCAGGGATGCCAAACCACACTTCTGGATGCAGTGGCCCTCTCCTTGCCCTGCCACAGTGGGGAAGTGGTGAGGGACCTCCAGGGGGAAGCTAAGTCCAAGGGGTGGTAGGTCCCAGTGGGGGAGGCAGGGACAGGGCTGATAGCCTACCTGTAGCCACTACAGGGAAAAATGCATTAAAATAGCAAACTGGTCCCCGGGGTCTTTGAGGAAGTTTGGTGGAATCCAAGGAGTGGTGACCATGAGTTGAAACTGAACCAAATGAAACAGCACTACGCGGTTTATACCATCGGGGGGCGGGGGGCAATTGTCCAGGTCTGAATGACCAGTTAAGCCTTAACCCTTTCTAGTGACAGGATTGTACAATAATGTACATCTACTGCTATAACCTTTTGGATTAGGTTGCTTCCCATTTAGTTTCTTAGCAATTTTGGTCCTTGCTTTTTAAATGACAAATAATCCCCCAGTGATCTCTGTTTTGTACCTTCCAAATTTACCCCTTATTTCTCCCTCCCTCCCCACCTCCATCCTAGTTTTCTGAAGTCCTTATTAACCCTTGCTCCTTGTTACCTCCAGAGCCGCTTATCCCAGAATTTGCAAAACTGCCATCCTTATACGTGGCCATGAGGTATTAATTCTTTAAGCTGGTTAATAAAAAGGCAAAAAGGGTTGCTCTTAATTATTAGATCATATATTTGAGTTTCTCCTCTAATTGCCATATAGCATTTTCTGCACTTAATGACAATGTTACTTTTATGGTGAGATATTTGAGGAGGGGAATTTATAACAAATATTTAGTCATGTACCTCTCCTTATCTAACATTCTGTGCTTGTATTTTGCAGATGCTGCCATATACAGTGATTGGCGTAAGCATTAATGTATGATAGAGGAGGGTTCTAGTAGGGAATTAATGCCTGGTTGGGGGGGGGGTTAGAGTACAAGGCCGAGTGCCTCCAACCACCAACCGGGCATTAATTCCCTAGTATAGCCCGACTCTGGAGCAAATTAATGCACTTGTAACATGGGAAGCTCTAGAAAAATTTATTTCACAGAATTGCATTTTGAAAGACAGACAGAGATGTTCATTTCTCATGATCACAATTTTTTTTAATGCATGTAATTAGTTTTCATACATGGAACATTCTTCAATATTGTGGCTGCTACTAAGTACTGTGCCACAAAAACAGGGATTTATTTAACTCTAAAAATTGATTAGCGTTTTGCTCATAAAAGTGCTAAATCTTTGTGAAAATGCATAGCTCTTGCCTCACTGTGCTTAGCAAACACAGCACTTCTAGAAAATCTATATAAATACTTTCTGTACAGTTAGTATAGCCTCAAGAAAAAAACTGCTAATCAATTATTTAAAACCCTGCTAAAACATATAAAATCTAGAAGAGTAACACACATTAATACAGTAAGAATAGTTTTCAATTTTCCTACAATCTATTTAATTCTGAAAAGTGCTCGTAACTTGCTCGTTTCGTGGTTATTTCAGGAGCAATGCATTGTGGGACCAGTGAGTAACATACTGTGATTTAACATTCCTGATCACAAACAGAATGGAGCGATTTCAGGCAAAGACAACTTCGGTACTCATGTTAAACCATTTGTAACTTTTTATTATTGTGTCATTCACCAGACATTAGGACTTTCTCCTCTCAGATAATTTTTAGGGCTTTCCACTATCACCACTTGCCGTGCTGCAATAGTGACCGGTGGGTGGGTGGGAACTAACTAGTTGAAACTGTACTCTTCTGGCACTTCCACTGTGGAGATTAATAGTACTGCAAAATGAAGCTGGCATTACTAGAGAATTAATGCCCGCTTCATTTTGCATCACGGGCTGTGTTTCCATGCATTAGAATGCTCTATTCATGTATGAGAAAAATTACCATGTTACAAGTATAATTATGAACCTCCTGTACCACTTTGGAAGCCCACTATCTCCTCTCTAAACTGCTTAGTTTCTAAAACGTCTTTTACCATGTTTTTCTTTGTTAACAATACACCTCATGTTGGCATTGCATATGTTGTATGCTGGCTGATGGCTCCCCCTAGTGGCCGTAAAAGAAATTATACTCTATTTTGTATTGCTTGGAATTAGTATAGTGTATCCCACTTAAACACATACCTGACAAATGCATAGAATTTCCAAGTCCCATTTTTTTCCTATAGTGCCTATGTTAAATAGACCTGTTGAAAGCATATAAGGATCCCTTTTAAATGCATATTTTTCCCTCAGTTTTGTTGTTCAAGTGGGAACTGACTGGCCCAATTTTACTGATACTGCCTGTAGCTGCCTTACTAAGTAGCAATTAATTATCTGTAAATGGGCTGATCTGTTTAAAATGAGGTGTTAATCACCTACTTCAGCCTTTTAACGATCAAACCCAAGTCACAAAAGCGCCCTCCCTCACACTGAAATCAAAGCAAAGAACTCAAAATAATGTCACAGAAGCACTTTACATGAATCAGACCAAAGAATGCCACAACATGTCAAAAATCACTTCATCTCAACCAAAGAAGCACTTAAGTGCCACTGGCATTTCTTTTCCCTACCCGGACCCTGGCACATACTGCAAGATGCGTTCACCATTAAAAGAATACAAGATCTGATAAATGCATAGCCCCCTTAAACGCATACGTTTTGCTGGTCCCAAGGGTATGGGTTTAAGAGGGCTGCACTATAATAACTTTCAGGAGTCAGCCACCATCACTCCTTATATCTGAAGTTTTTTAATTTTTTATTTACTGCTTTGCCAATTAGATTTTTCTACCCGACAGTACTACATGTTATGTTGGAATAGCACTATCTGGAGGCTGTCAGTCAGTTATATTCCTCCCTATACATTCATCAGCACTGTAAGTTCAAGTTCATTTCATCAAGAAGGCTCCATTGAGCAAGTTCATTTACAAAGAGGTCCTGCCACAGGCAATACAATACAACAGATACAGAATATTTATTTGTTTATTTAGTTAAACATCAGTTTAGAAACCTTTGAGCCAGAGGCTCATTTACAAAGGTACCTCGTCACATTTACAAAGGTACCTCGTCACATAGTGACGTCAGTATAGTGCTATATTAAAGACAGTATACATTACAAAAATCCAAATGTGGAAATGTTTATAACAAAATTAGTTTGACAACAGCATATACATAAAAGATGTAGACACAGACCTCATTGACTGTAACATCACTAGCAACCAAGAAGAGCCAGCCTCCTGCTACTTGACAGGAAAAGTGTGACATGTGCTACCAATCAAGCATCAGGGCTTGTGATGTAGCGATGAATGGGGTCACATGTTAATGATGATGTAGTGGGAGGAACAGAACTAGTGTGTCTTATTCAAGGTAAAGCACTGCTTTTCTCATAGCACTCAACACTATTAGGTTAAAAAAAAAATATATATATATATATATTGAGCACATAGAAAATAAAAGAAGACTTAAAAAATGGAAAATAATAAGGGACTACTTTTAAAAACCAGTAACATTTTCTGTCTGCTATTTGGTGGTGCTACTAGCTCTTTAAGGGTCAGTAGACCACGTGGGGCCACCTCTAACAAAGCCCATCATGTGGGCAAAACTTTAGGTCACCAGTTCAGCAGCGATACGGCTGTCGATTGGGGCTCAGGAGTATACTTTGTTTCTGTACACTGCTGTTCATGGAACAAATAAAGTTTTGGCACATAATTCCTGGTGAGCGTACCTTCTGTTCTCCAGTTCAGTGCTATCCCATTTTTTGTGTTCTGGTCCCCAGAGTCCAATATACAGTGCAGTTTGGGAACAGAAGAAGCAGGCTGCATAGGCACTGTAACTGTTCTGACTGCACAGGAGTTTGTAAATGCGCTAAACTCATACCTCCTGTAGGATTTTTAGTAGGTATTGTAGCACCAGACAGGGTCAAGGACTCCTAAAATAAACAATCAGGGAATTCTGGTCCAAAATATTGGCCATCCTGTTGGCATCCCTTACAAACATACGAAATTTGCCAGCAGATATAGGTCCAAAGGTCTATCAAGTCTGCTCGATTTATTCAGCTAGCCCCCCCCCCCCCACTCAGCAGCTGCTCCTCCCTCCCTTCCCCTCCTGCCATAACCATTATCCTTACCCTGTTCCAGCCCCCTCTGAAGCAGCTCACTGTTCTGCAGGATACCATTTCCACCAGCAATGCGTAGCGCTCAGCCATCACCCTCTCCGTAAACAAGCATCTTCTCATCTCCCTCCTGAATCTACCCCCCTTCAATCTCATAGCATAGCCTCGCATATCCCTCCCTTCCCTCACTTTGAAAAGCCCTCCTTCCCTGTCCTGTTTATGCCTGTCATGTACGTGAAGGTTTCAATCATATCTCCCCGTCCCTCCTCTCCTCCTGTGAGTACATGTTCAATTCCCTCAGTCTGCTCTCATATGGTAAATCCCCAGACCCTGGATCATTTTGTTGCCCTGTGTTGCTTCCTCTCCAGCAACTTAATAATAACTTTCTTCAGGGTATAATTAAGCCAGTACTGCACACAGTATTCCAGGTCTTGGTCTTACCAGTGATCTATACAATGGCAGAATAAACTCCCCCCTCCTTGAGGATATACCCCTGGCAATACAACCCAGCATACGAACATATGAATGTGCTGCAGCAGAAACACACCACCCGGTCTGTCTAGTCTGCTCGAGTGTGCAACTAGCACCCTAGTCTGCAGCTGCCCCCCATTTGTCATCCCACTGCCACCCTCCACCTCCCCACCCTCACTCTCCCTGTTCCCTGTCCCATGCCTTTTGAAACTGTTCACAGATTTACATGATACCACTCATTCTGGTAGGGCGTTTCATTTTGCTACCACCCTCTCTGTAAAATAGTCTCTCCTCATTTCTTTCCTAAATCTTCCCCCCTCTATTCTTAGTGCATGCCCCCTGGTGACCCTCCCCCTCTTTAACTTAAAGACCCCATCAGCCCTATCCTTACTGATTCCCCTCAGATACTTAAATGTCTCTATCATGTTCCCCCTGTCCCTTCTATCCTCCAGGGTGTACATATTCAGGTCTCTCAGCCTGCTGTCATAGTCTGTCCCTTCCATTCCACATATCATCTTTGTTGCCCTTCTCTGCACCCCTTCAGTAGCCTGGTATCACGCTTTAGGTATGGCCGCTAAAACTGCACACAATATTCTAAGTGCAGCCTTACCAGTGACCTGTAGAGAGGCAAGATCACCTCTCTTTGCCTGGATGAAAAATCCCTTGCTATGCACCCCAGCATTTTGTTCACTTTTGCAGCCTCTCTCCTGCACTGGGCAGTGTTGTCCATGGTCCCTGTTATCATTACCACTAGGTCCTCCTCCTCCTCAGTGATCCCCAGCTTAACCCCTCCCAGCCAGTATTCTCTCCTTGGGTTCTTCACCCCAAAGTGCATAACCTTACACTTCTTTGCATTGAACCATAGCTGCCACCTCTCTGACCACTCCTCTGGCTTGCTTGGGTCCCCCTGCAGCTCTTCATCCCTCCTCTCCATTCACCACTGCTCTGATTTTAGTGTCGTCAGCGAACAGACTTACCTTGCTCACCACCTCATGTGCAATGTCTGATATGGAGAGCGCGAACATTACTGGCCCCAACACAGAGCCCTGTGGCACCCCACTCGTCATCGGCCTTGCAGTTGAGAGCTCCCCTCTCACCACCACCCGTTGCAGCCTCCCACTCAGCCAGCTTGTAATCCAGTTCATCATTTTTGCTCCTACCCCTACACCAGTTAGCTTCCCCCCAAGCCACCCATGAGGCACAGAATTGAAGGCCTTGTTGAAATCCAAGTAAAGAACATCCACCGCATGACCCTTATCAAACTCACCTGTCACCCAGTCATAACATTGTATCAGGTTGGTTTGACAAGACTTCCCTGAAACAAACCCATGCTGCCTCACATCCTGTAGGCCACTGTCCTCCAGGTATGATACCAGTCTTTCCTTTAGTATTGTCTCCATGAGTTTGCACACTATGGAGGTGAGACTTACCGGGCGATAATTACCCGGTTCATCCCTTGGTCTGCTCTTGTGTAATGGTACTACATGTGCCATCCTCCAGTCCAGTGGCTCACATCCCGACTCCAGTGAGGTGCTGTACAGATCCGCCAGTGGCTCCGCCAACACCTCCGCCATCTCCCTCAGCACCCTGGGGTGGATACCATCTGGCCCTGGTGCCTTGTCTACCTTCAGTGCCCTCAGTCCCTCTAGGACTCTACTTCCCTCAATTCTTCCATCTGTTGCCTCCTCTCCCCCTGTCCTCACCCTCCCAGCCCATGGTGGTAGTGGTCCCCCTTTTCTTCTGTGAACACTGAGCAAAAGTATTCATTCAGTGCTTCTGCCTGCTCCTCACCCTTTTCCATCCACTCCCCACCCCTTTTTATCCTCACTATTGTCTCCTTGCACTTCCTTTTCTCCCTGATGTATCTGAAAAAGTCTTTCTTCCCCCCATTAATTCCCTGCACTAATTTCAGCTCCCTCTGGGCCTTGGCTTCTCTTACTTTTCTGGTCACCTCTCTGGACCATCTTGCATACTCCTCCCTGTCCCTTCCTTTCCCGTTCTCCTATACCTCTGGTGTGCCTCTCGTTTTGCTCTCACCACCTCCACTACCTTGCTGTTCAACCAGCATGCTTTTCTTGCTCTGCTCCTCTTACTCTGTGTCTTGGTGCAGGCTTCTGTTGCCTCTGTAATCCCCCTTTTAATAATATCCCATCTCTGCTCTGCATCCAACTCCTGCCTTATGCCCTCTAGTTTCCCTTTCAGTACTTCCTGCATCCTCCCAAAGTCTGCCCCCCTGAAGTTTACTACCTGAGTAACTGATTTCTCTGGCTCCCCGCACATCGTGATATTAAACCACACCATTTGATGATCGCTGTCGGCTAGTGGGTCCTCCACCTTTATTTCCCTTACTGTCTCCCCATTTGACAGCACCAGATCTAAAGTGCTCTTTAGCCTAGTAGGTACACTAACCAACTGTGTCAGGAGACCCTCCTGGATTGCGTCCAGGAGCACTTGCTCCCTAGCACTGGAGGTGACTGGAATGATCCAGTCAACCCCCAGCAAGTTGAAATCCCCCACGATGACCACCTTCCCTTTTCTACAAACCTTTCTGATTTGTCCTGCTAATTCCCTGTCAAGCTTCTCAGACTGAGACGGTGACCTGTATACCACCCCAAACCTCAGTTTTCTACCCCTTGAGTCTAGGAGCTGCAGCCGGATAGGCCTTTGTGGCTGCTTTCCCACGTTGTGCTGAGTTGTTCATTGAACCCATAATGATTACCCCCAGATCCTTTTCTTCCTCAGTCACAGCAAGTTGTACCCCACTCAGCTGGTAGCTCCTTTTTGGGTTCTTTGCCCCAAAATGCATCACCTTGCACTTTTTGGCATTGAACCCCAGTTGCCAGGTGTCTGACCAGGTCTCCAGCTTTGTCAGATCCTCCTGCAACCCCTGCCATCCATCTTGGTCATACAAAACTGCCCCATCTTGGTATCATCAGCAAACAGACTGATCTTGCTTTTGATAACCACCAAAATGTCAGCAATGAATATCCCAAATAGCACTGGTCCCAACATTGAGCCCTGCGGGACTCCACTTGTCACCTCCCTTGGGGATGAGAGCTCCCCACCCACCACCACTCTCTGTTGCATTCCACTTAGCCAGTTTCTTAACCATCCCACCACCTTTGCACCCACCCCTGTGCCTTCCAGCTTACTTCCTAGCCTCCCATGTGGCACAGAGTCGAATGCCTTGCTTAAGACCAGATACAGGACATCTACTGCACGGACCCAGTCCAACTGTCTAGTTACCCAGTCGTAGTATTCTATCAGGTTGGTCCGACAGATCTGCCAGTGACAAAGCCTTGCTGTCTGCTGTCCTGCATCCCATTGGCCTCCAGAAGAACCACCAGCCTCTTCTTCAGGACTGTCTCCATCAACTTTCCTATGATGGATGTGAGGCTCACAGGCCCATAGTTCCCTGGTTTATCCTAGGGACCACTCTTACAGAGGGGAACCACATGAGCCATCCTCCAATCCTGAAGTACACACCCCGCATCCAATAAGGCACTGAACAGGTCTGCCAAAGACCCTGCTAGGACCTCTGCCAGCACTTTTAGTACCTTGGGGTGGATGTCATCTGTCCCTGGCGCCTTGTCCACCCTCAGTGCCCTCAATCCCTCCAGCACCCTACTCTCTGTGATTACCCCGTCTGTCACCCCTTCCTCCTCTGTTCCCAACCTCCCCCCAGGTATCTCCCCCTTTCTCCTTAGTAAATACCAAGCAGAAGTAGTCGTTAAGTGCTTCTTCCTTTTCTCCCCCCTTTTCTGCCCATCTCTCTGCCATCCTAATCCTCACTATCTGTTCCCTGCAGCTCCTTTTCTCCCTGATGTACTTGAAGAATTCCTTCTCCCCCTTCTTAATGCCTTGCGCCAGCCTGAGCTCCTTTGACACCTTTGTTGCTCTTACTGCCCTTGTCACCTCCCTTGCTACTTTCAGATACTCCTCCCTGTCCTCCCCTCTTCCTGTTTTCTTGCATCTCCTAAAGGCTTCTCTTTTCCTCCTTACCTTTTTCATAACATCGCTGCTCATCCAGCTTGGCTTTTTCAACCTAGATTTCTTACTTTGAGCCCTGCTGCAGGATTTGGCTGCCTCTACTATCCCAATCTTTATGAGCTCCCATCTCTGGTTAGTGTCCATACTAGGCTGGATTCTGGCTCGTTACCCTTTTACTACTTCCCCCACCCTCCCAAAGTCTGCCCTCCTGAAGTCCAGAACCTTCGTGCCGGATACTACTTCCTCTTTACCTATCTTCAACATGAACCATACTGAACAGTGGTCGCTCCCCGCCAGTGGTTCGTCCACCCTCACATCCCTTACATAATCCCCATTAGTCAGCACAAGGTCCAGGGTGCTCTCCCCCCTGGTTGGTTCACTGACCATCTACACCAGGAAGCTGTCTTGGAAAGCTTCCAGCAGTACCTGCTCCCGTCTGTTGTTGGTGGCTGGGGTACCCCAATCCACTCCTTGTAGGCTGAAGTCCCCCACGACCACCACTCTCCCCTTCCCACATGTCCTCCTAATCTGTTTTGCTATCTCCCTGTGCAACTCCTCCATCTGGGAGGGCGGTCTGTACACCACTCCCATCAGGAGAGTCCAATTCTTGGAATCCTCGATTAGCAACCATAAGAATTCCATAATGCTCTCCTCTCCCTCCTCCCTTACAAACTTCAGTCCTTCCATCACGTATAGTCCATGCACGAGTACGGAGAGAAAAGGGAGGCTTGGGGAGTTCAACACATGGCTTGGGGAATGGTGTCACTCCTAGGGATACGGGTTAGTGGGGGGCTGGGGACGAACCTGGGACAACAAAAATCTATATGTAGGAGATAGACTACACTTGAGCAGGGAGGGGAGGGGATTATTAAAACATGGGATAGAGGGTACATAGCAGCAACAGTGAGTTTAAACTAGATGGGGGGTGGCAAGTGGACAGCTGGTAGGCAGGGTACCCAGAGAGGGGAGCCCAATGAGCTTACCCCCCAGGACAACGGGACTAGTTGGGGTAGAGGCATGGGCGGGGGAACAGGTAAGGTAAGGAAGGATATGGGCTGGAGGGTGGTCACTTTGAATGCTAGGACCCTAGGTAATAAATTAGCTGAGTTGCAGGCTCTTTTGGCAGTGGGAAGGGTGGACATTGCAGCCATCACAAAAATGTGGGCAACCCAGTACCAGGACTGGGATATGATGATCCCAGGGTACAAAATATTCAGGAAGGATAGAGCTAAAGGGAAGGGGGGGCATGGCAATCTATGTATGGGAAGGGATAAGGTGTACAAGGGAGGAGAGGAAGGAAGGTAGAACAGAGGCACTATGGATGCAGCTTCAGGACTCGAAAGGTAGGACACTGAGGATGGGGATAGTATACAGACCTCCAGCATAAGAGGAGGACCTGGACAGAGAGCTAGTTGAGCAAATCAGAAGTGTCTGTAGGAAGGGGAGCACTGTGGTGGTGAGGGACTTCAACTTACCTGGTGTGGAGTGGAGTACTCCAACCACCACGAGTGCGAGGGAGCAGGTCTTGCTAGAGGCATTTCAGGACAGCTTCCTGGATCAGTTAGTGCATGAGCCTACTAGACCGGATAGGACTCTGGACCTGGTACTTTCAAATGTGGAGGCTGTAAGGGATCTGGGGTTGGGAGTGACCACTACTCAGTGTGGTTCACACTTAATATGAGTAGGGCAACAGGGGGTATAGAAACCAGGGTGATTGATTTTAAGGGGGCAGACTTTAGTAGGATGGGGAGATTTTGAATAAGTATCTGGCAGGCATTAGTCAGGATATGGATGCTAGTCAAAAGTGGGAGATTATTAAAAGGGGTCTGACAGAGGCCACTGGGGCAGGTACAAAGCCACGGAGTAAGAAGGGAAGGGCAAAGAAGACAAGTTGGTTAACTCGGGAGGTTGTGGAGGCAGTAAGGACCAAGACAATGATATTTCAGAAACTCAAGAAATCTGGGGGAGTTGAAAAGAAGAGTATTCAAAGAAGTCCAGGAAGTTACCAGACTAGTCAGAGTGTCCAAAGCCTCAAGAGAACTGAGACTGGCACAGGGTAATAGGGATGGAGAAAAGGATTTCTTCAGATACATTAGAGAAAGAAGGAAGAACAATGACCAGATTGTGAGGATTAGGAAGGATGGAGGATGGGTGGAGAAGGAGGGGCAGAACAGGCAGAGGCATTAAATTAATACATCTGCTCTGTATTTATGGAGGAGAAAGGGGGGCAGATACCCCAAGGAGGGGTAGGGAGGGTAGTGGGGGAAAGGGGGTGACGGGATTACGGAGGAAAGGGTTCTGGAAGGATTGACGGCATTAAGTGTGGACAAGGCACTGGGACCAGATGGCATCCACCCTAGGGTACTCAGGAAACTGGTGGAGATCCTGGTGGGGCCACTGACTAACCTGTTCAATACCTCCCTGGACACAGGAAGCGTGCCACAGGACTGGAGCATGGCCCATGTGGTGCCCATCCACAAAAGTGGCCCATGGATGAGCCGGGCAACTATGGGCCAGTGAGCCTCACATCAATTGTGGGAAAGCTCATGGAGACAATCCTAAAGGAGTGGCTGGTGACCTTCTTGGAGGTCACTGGTCTCCAGGGTGGTCATCAACATGGATTTGTCTCTGGCAGATCCTGCCAGACAAATTTAATTGAGTATTATGACTGGGTGACCAAGGAACTGGACAAGGGCCATGCAGAGGATGTCCTGTACCTTGATTTCAGCAAGGCCTTTGAATCTGTGCCGCTTGGGAGGCTGGAGGGGGAGCTGGAATACATAGGGGTGGGAACAAAGATGGTAAATTGGATCGCCAACTGGCTGACTGGAAGGCAGAAGAGGGCTGTGGTGGGGGGAAGCTCTCATCTCCAAAGGAAGTGATGAGCGGGGTGCCTCAGGGATCAGTGCTGTTTGGGATATTCATAGCCGATATCTCACAGGGGGTCCAGAGTAGGATCAGTCTGTTTGCAGATGATACGAAGATGGAAGCGGTGGTAGATGACATCAAAGGCTGGAGGGGGCTGCAGGAGGACCTAAACAAACTACAGGAGTGGTTAGTAACTTGGCAGCTGGGGTTCAATGCCAAGAAGTACAAGGTACTGCACTTCGGAGCTAGGAACCAGGGCAGGAGCCATCAGCTGGGAGGGGTACAGCTGGAAAGTAGTGTAGAAGAAAAGGATCTGGGGTGATTATAATGGTCAGCATGAACAACTCGGCTCAGTGCAGGAAGGTGGCAGCAAAGGCCAATAGGATGCTAGGGTGTATAGCTAGGAGATTCTCCTCCAGGAGCAGGTAGGTGATCCTTCCCCTGTACAGGACTCTGGTCAGGCCTCACCTGGAGCACTGCGTGCAGTACTGGCACCCGTACATGAAGAAAGACATCAAATTCTTGGAGGGGGTACAGCGTAGGTTGACAAAGATGATCCAAGGATTTGAGGGGATGTTCTATGAGGAGAGATTAGCAGAGTTGAACATGTACTCCCTGTAGGAAAGGAGGGATAGAGGGCATATGATCAAAACATTTAAATACCTCAAGGGGATAAGTAAGGTTAACATGGAAGGGATTTTCAAGCTTAGAAGAGGGAGGGATACGAGAAGGCATCAGTTGAAGTTGGAGGGTGGAAGATTCAGGAGGGAAATCAGGAGGCAATTCTTCACAAAAAGGGTGTTGGACAAGTGGAATGCTTCGCCTGAGGTGGTGGTGTCCTGTGGAACGGTTGGTGGCTTTAAGAGGGGTTGGGATAGGGTGATGGGAGAGATTATGATGAAGAGGGGTGGGGAAGGTGGGGCAGCTGCAAGCTGAGGGGCTAGCTGCACAATCGAGCAGACTCGACAGACCTTAAGGCCTGCTTCTGCTGGCATTTTCATAAGTTCGTATAATGCTACTCCCCCATCTCCCTTTTCCCTTTTATCCTATCCCTGCGGAATATCCTGTACCCTGGTACCACCAGGTCCCAGTCAGGGTGTTGGGTGGCCCATGTTTCCATGATGGCTGCCATGTCCACCCTCCTCCACATCATAAAGGTCTGAAACTCTGTCATTTTATTCCCCAGACTTCTAGCATTTAAGGCGACCACCTTCCATTCCCTTCCTTTCCCCTTCCCTTCTAGCATTCCCTTTAGTATCTTTTCCCACTCCCTTGTTTCTGTTTTGGGGGTAAGCCCATGTGACTACCCATCTTGTGGCTTCTGCATGCCCACTCTCCTCCTGCCACCCCCCACTCCTAGCTTAAATTCTCAGCTACCTCAGTGTACTCTCCAATCTTCTGCTTCAACATCTTCTTGCCCTCTTCACTTAAATGCAGTCTATCCCTAGCGAAAAGACTACTGTCCTCCCAGAACCCCCCTCCCCACCAACCCATATCCTTTGGCCTGACACCATGCCACCAACCATTTGTTAAAATCCTCAAATCTCCATTTTCTTGCCGTGCTCACTTTGGGACTGGCAGTACCCCTGAAAAAGTCACAACTTCCAGCCCCCTTGCATAATGTTACAAGCTCTTCAAACCTCTTCTGAACCACTTCTATCTCAAATCAGCCAGGTCGTTTGTCCCCAAATGTACAATTAAATAGGGTTTCTCTCTTCCCCTTCTAGCAGACTTCAGGACTAACTGCCCTACCTTTTCAGCTGTTATTCCTGGCATGGCCTCCACTGAAATGCTTAACTTATCCCACTGCAATGCAGGTGCTCACAAGGAGATGTAGGCACTAACAAACCTGGGAGTAACTGTACATCAGAAAGGTGGGACCCCTCACCCAGGAAAGCCCTGCCATGTACTTAGCAGTAGAAGTGCCTAAGAGAAGAGAGACTTAGGGAGAAAAGGAGCACAGCATTCTGCTCATGGTACATGGCACAGATATAGTGGGTCCTAGCAAGTGCATGTTTCTCCTAAGGGAGCTGCTGAGGAAAATACACCAACTTAACAGTGTGTACATAGTCTAGGAAGACCACAAAGCATGTCTGCACAAATAGGTAGCTGGGGGGACTGACTAGTTGCTGGGATTGTGATGCCACCATTTTTCAGAGGGTGTTCTGGATGTACAGGGATACCCAGTGTGTAGAACTTTCAGGGGCTCGGCTGCTTAAATTGCTGCCCTTAGGAAAGAAGTGAGGTTCCTGAGGGGCACCTTTGCACAAGGAGCCAGGATGTCTGTGGTACTACTACCTCAGTGAATCCCAAGGGTCACAGCTGCATGATGGACTTAGTGTGGGGCAGGGCGGGAGGGCTGGCACTAGTGGGGGAAGGCATCCTGGGGTGGGAACAAGAACCAGTTCCAGCCATTGGCAGAGTTGGATTGAGCCATTGACCCCAGAGAGGAAGCTGCAGTTAAAACCCAGAGGGACAGGGTGGGGGGAAGGATCAGGTAAGGATGGCACAATGAAGAGAAATGTTCCAGTCCTGGGAGACTCTACAGTCAGAGGTATAGTAAGGCTGGTGTGCACTGCCAACCAGGAAGAAAGATTTGTTTGCTGTCTCCAAGGGGTGACAGTGGGGAAGGTACTGTACTTCCCAATCTGAAGGAGCTCCTCATGGTTGGGGGAGGGAATGACAGACATGATACAATTGGGTACCAACAATTTGGCAGCCAGTAGCATGGACAGGATAAAGGACAGTTTCTGGGAATTAGACAGTGAGTTGGCAGCAGCAGAGACAATAACTTTCTTCAAGGTCCAACCAGTGCCACGTGAGACACAGCATAGACAGAACAAAAAGTAATTCAGTACATGACTAAAGGGTTAGTGCAGGGTGGAATGATTTTCTTTTCAGGAGACTGGGGCTCCTTCTGGGAAGAATGCAGGCTGTTTACTGTCGATCATCACCTACATCTAAGTGTAACCCCTAGGTGGCGCTATCCCAAGGGCCACTACCCCTGCCTGCTTGGCTAGGAGCAGGTTAAGGGGCCTGAGTTCTGAAACGGGTGCCTCCACATGGAGGTCAGGGTTGGTAGTGGTCAAGCTAACCTGGGCACAGCCCTCCGGGACACTGCAACTCCCCCCCCTTTCCTCACTAGTGGCCGGAACAATACACAATAATCACTTTCACAATACCCCTAATACACCACACAAGTACCCACACTGTTTGCACTTACCATCAGGGCTTTCCTCTGGCTCGACCCTGGGGACCCCTGCAAAACAAGGTTATACACAGCAAATAACAGCAGTACAGTACTCTTGCACAAAGTGGAACCACAGTCAGGGTAAATGCAAGAAGAGTTAGATCTGATTTATTTAATGGACTTTGAACAAGGAAGGGGCATAATCAGGTTAATTTGCTTAAAGGCTGTATCAATCAAACAGTTATGCATGCACTTCAGGGCTCATAAACAGTCACACACTCTGGGTACCCAGGTGAAGAAGAGGTGGGCTAGCCAGGATCGTTGTCCGGGGTAGGCCGGCGTCATAGCTGGTTGGGGCTCTGTGATGGAAGAAAAAACATGCACCACACACACACTAATTGTAATCCGGAGCAGGAGGTCTCAGTTCGTGAAAGAAAAGAAACAACAAGACAATCAGATGACACACTTAGATTAAGCTGTTGTTGCAAGAAGCTACCCTGATGGTTCTTACAATACCCAACACTGGACACAGGCTGGACAAAAATTGAGACTGCAGGTGGTTGATTTGGAGTGCCAGGAGAAGCAGGGCCCACACGATTCGCCGAGGTGTCATTCCTGTTCAAGCGTGGAGCAGGGGGCTGATCCCCAGGCAGGTCTCTCGTCGATGGCTTTCTCCGTGCAGTGGAGTAGTCTGGCAGGGCCAGTGTGGCAAGGCCCAGGCCATATGGAGATGAACGCAGATTCAGTCCGTTCAAGCTGGATACAGCTTCCAGCAAGCAGAACACAATTCACACAGTGGGTAACCAAATCACGACCCACTATAAACACACAGCACATTTACATGTAAGGGATTCTACTATACCAGGCAAACGGCTCTCTGGTCACAATCGCAAAGTCTCTGCACACACTGGGAGTTTAGAGGTAGCTGGAAATCCTGACAAGCCGATGCATTCAGGAAATCTTCGGTGTTCTTCAGGTTGATCCTGGTCACAACTCAGTAGCTTACTTAGTTCTCACAAACGCAGATTCAGTCCGAACTGATTCTCTTCTCCCTCTCAGGGGCAGCAGGCAGGCATGCAGGCCAAAACTCAGGCCTTTCCACAGAGACTGTCTCGAGCTGTTGATTCTTCAGCTCCCAACTTAGATCTAACTCAAATTTCCCCACGATCCAAAAGGTTTGGTTGGCTGATTCATCTGTCAGCCACAACAGGAGCTCCCCCTTCAGGTGCAAAAAAAGCACCAAAAGCCCAAAACTACAATTCCTACAGATTTTGACTCCAGACAGCTCCTGTAGTCAGTCTCCATTTTAGGTCCCACCAGTACTGATTGGTCCAATTCGGCAGTCCAGGACCACAATAGTGCATATAAACAAAATTAGTCCTTGCTGCAAAGAAGGCAGGTTAGGCAAACTACATTGTCACTCTAAATGATTTTCAGCAAATAGTTACATCTTTCAACAGGGCTCCCACTCAGATTATTTATGACTGCAATCCAGGCAGCTCTTAAAGAGACGGTACACAGAGGCTATGCAGGCACTCTCTGGCAATCACATTTAAACTACTAAAACGCAGGACACCAGCCTGGCAGTGAGCATTTAGGCAAGCTCAAGGAAGACTTTTCAGGAACCTCCATTTGTAGGGGGGTTACATAAGCAAAGGGGGAATCAGTGCACTACGGCACTTGATAGAGGCAGCAATTACCAGGTATAGGGAGAAGTGACAGTAGTCAGACAGACCGACACACCACACACACAGTCAGAATGGCTCTCCCCCAGTGCACACAGGACAGGTAGCGAGGACTGGGACACTCTATAAGGAAGTTAGTAGTAAGAAGACACCTTCATTAGACAACAGAAGGGGTCCAAAGGGCTAAGGAAAGATAGGTGGATTGTGTTGTAGTCAAGGCCCCTGGAATTCTGCAATTCTGAGGTTGCGGAATTTTCCGAAGAATTTGCATCATGCCGCAGAATATATAAACAGTGCCACAGAATTCACTGTATTTGGTAAATTTTCATTCAAACACACTGTTTTTCGGTAGTGTCAGGCTTTCTTTCCCATCTCGTTTATCATGAAGCCCCTCCTCTATGCTCAGCATGTGATGTCATCGATGACATCACGTCATATTTAGCCAATGGCAGGACTGTGTTCTACCTGAGAAATGAATAAATCATGCCACAGAAATCAAAAAATGCTGCCGAAGAAGTCAAGGAGCCCTGCCGCAGAAATCAGAAAAGTCTGCCGAAGAGCACTAGGGGCCCTGGTTGTAGTGTACACAAATGCAAGGGAAACAAAATGAACAAGCTGTAGGCAATTATGGCAGGCAAAGAATTGGACATAGGAGCAATTACTGAAATATGGGTGAAGTAAATAACAGTTGGGATCTACAGGTCACAGGCTGTGCTGCTCTATTTTAGAAAGAAAGAGAGGATGTTGTGTGGGGGCCACATACTTACAGAAATAAATAGTGTTAGAGGAAAGTCAGTTTCTGAGGGGCGGGAAGTAGAGTCATTTTGACTTCCAGCGGCAGAGATGGGGAAAGAAAAACTTATGGCATTCAGCTGGGGCCCTCGGGGTAGACTTCTACTGACTCTCTTATGGGGCTGGCCTGGGTTGCTGAAGTTGAGCCTGTAACTGCTTCTTGAACCCCTGACACCGCACCCCTAGCTGGCCACCGTTTTTGCCTCCCCGGTCTTTCCCCTACCTGCCCTGGGCTGTGTTATATCTCTGATCTGCCTTCCTATCCCCTGTCCCCCCTCTACCCATTCTCCCCTCCCCGCTGTCTCCCCATCCCTTATCCACCAGTATTAGCAGCACACCGCCCCCTTTAACACGTCCAGTCCTCCTAGCTCCTCCCCACGCCCTAACCTACTGCTTGACAAGGCCCTCTTGGCTCTGAGGTTGCTCCACACCCCCCAACCTGCAACTCCCCAACCTGAAGGGGGCTCTTCCTGAACTCTACTCTGCTCTCGCCCCCTGACACCCGGTTTTGTGGCTAGTGGGAGGGTGGCGTCTCCTGAACTTGTTTGTTTGTAAACGTTTATTCCTTAAGAACAATCCAAGGAAAAGGATAGCCCATTTGAGCGCCAACTCATTTTCAATGGGGTCCATTACATGCAGGACAATTTCATAAAAATGTATACATAAGTTGCAGCATGTAAAATACATATAATACAAAATAATACAAAGTACTTACAAAAAAATATTCTATATAATCACAAACATTCTCAGAAATTACTTTGACCATTAAAAGTGCAAGGTATCACTGGTAACCACGGTTCTTAGTTATACAGGGTATTTTTTCTTTTTTTTTCTTCATTTTTGAGATAACCATAAAAAAGTGCAGAGTGTCAACAGCAGCCACAATTTTTTGGTTGTGCAAATTTTTGAAATAACCAGCTTTTTATCTTATTCCACAGGGCAATTACCTTTGTTCTCAAGTAATCTGGCAGCCCATTCCAAGTTCTAGGTCTACTGACCATTAAAGTACTGCAGAGTTCCCCTTTGCTGTTTTCATTTTGGGGGTCACCAGTTCTAGGTTTTGTGCTGTTCACAAATCTGCTCCGAATGTGCATATCTCAAACAAATTATATAAATAAGACGGTATCTTTTTCTTTAAATATTGATGAGTCAGATGCAATATATGTAGTTGTCTACGCTCCATCAAGCTAATCCAATTTAGGGATCTATACATTATGCAACGATGTGTCAACCAAGGGGCATCCAGGCAAACCTAGCAAATCTGTTCAAGGCTGTAAAAAGCCACTCTAGTACAGCCCTGGATGCCTCCACGTAGACTACATCGACACAAACAAAAAGTGGAATTATTGTAGTATTAACAATGTATTTTCTAACGTTAAGTGATATACATAGAAACATAGACTTTGACGGCAGATAAGGACCGCTTTGCCCACCTAGTCTGCCCATTTCCCTACCTAGAGGATAAGCTGTAGATCATATTTAATACATATTAAGCTCCTTTAGTCTCTTCTCGTATGGCTTCTCTTGCAGCCCCTGCACCATTTTAGTTGCCCTCCTCTGAACTGCCTCCACATACACTGTCTCAATCTGTACAATGCCCCCAACCTAACATATAATCTTTTAAATCAGGTTATCTACGTGTACTTCCCATTTCAACTGCATGTCTAACATTCTCCTAAATACTTATGAAATACTTCTGAGTTCACCTGTATTAATATTTGATTTGTAGATGTTTTAATTTGAAGTGTATTTACAGTAGCCACCTGCTTATTCCCAAAAAGCATGACTTGTGATATTTTTAATATTTAATATTAAGTTTTGTGATCTAAAATACTCATGCAAAGCATCAAAATCTCTTTGGAGTGTTTTCTGAATTTCCAAAATGGAAACTCCTCCCACATACAAAATCACATCATCTGCGTATGAATGGTGCCCGCATGGAGGGCACCGCGCCATTTGTATACAGATTAAACGGGATCAGACCCAACACTGATCCTTGGGGAACCCCAGATTTAACACATTCAAACTGTGATGTAAATGGGCCTAAAGTGACTAGCTGTGTCCTACTGGTCAATATATTCCTTGAACCAGTTCAGGGCCACCTGGTCGAGGCCAACGTCCCTCAGCGTATCTAGCAAAGCTAGATGGTTGATCTGTTTCCAGCTCCCTCTGTCAGCTGAAGATGGTCAGCTTTTTAGTTCTTGTTTATAAACTGTAAATCCTGCATTGTTATGTATCTGGTTTGTGTTTGTGATTACGTTATATGACATGAAACCTTTGTAAAAGAGCCTATGCTCAAAGGTTATTTTCCAAAGCTCTAAATAAATAAAAAATAAATAAATAACTGGTTACTGAGGTTGAACAGTGAGTGACAAGGTGTCACAAGGCTATCACCCTCCCCCCAAAACAGAACCACAGATGTTGCTGGCAGATGAACACCAAGGATTCATGCAGTCTGCCCATAAAGCATTTCCTACCTATCCCCCCTGACCTAATATATCAAAGGGAATTTTTACCTCAAACCCTCCCTCTCTCCCCTAGGCCCCCCCCACCACACCTCTCTAACTCCTACTCCTAGAATTATCAGCCCTTTAACCTAACCCAGCCATTTTCAACCCATGTATAGTCCTTGCCCCCACAACTTCTGGTGGTAATCTGTTCCACGGCTCCACCACCTTCTCAGTGAAGTAGAACTTCCACACATCCCTCCTGAAGTTTCCACTGACTAGCCTAGCCTCAACTTGTTCACTCTTGTGACTGTACTTTTGTTCCTGCTGAATATGTTTTCACAGTTCACTCTTTTAATGCCACTCAGGAACTTGTATGTTTCTATCAATCACCCCTCTTCCTTCTGGCCTACGTGTTAAATTCCTGAACCCATTCCAGACAGGATCTGTCCTGTTCACCCTGGATCATTTCAGAGACCCTGCACTGCACAGACTAGCTTGTCCATGTCCTTTCTCAGGCAGAGAATCCAGAACTGGGCACAGAGGGAGACGAACCTTACAATTTACAATTGTCTTTGGTTTGTAGCAGTTCATCAGAAAAGCTAATATTCTTCAGGTGGAGGTTACTTCTAACTGAAAGGTGAAATAAGGAACTTAGAATTGTCAGGAAAGACAGTCTTTCAATCAACAGAGGGAGGTGGACCTGGCTTTACTTTTGTTACAATTGTTAATCTTTTCAGTGCAGGAAGAGTTTAAACTCAGAGGGACTGACTACTTTTATTGTGTCTGTCCTTGTGCACAGCTGACTTGATTGGAATTATTGATTGATTGTTTGCACTGCAATATTTGTAATACTGTGAGTTATTCACTGGGCTAAGAATCTGTCATGAGTCCTGAAGTGAGTGCAGGTTACAGGCTGCGTATTTGACCCAGACAGTGCCCCAGGGTGTGGAAACTGTTTTTTGTGTTTATCTCTGTATGCCTTAAAAGGCAGTTTTGGGGCTGACTGCTTTCAGAGCACAAATCACCAGGCTGTTTTGGGGCTGGGGAGGTTTACCTGTGCCTGACTTGGATGTTTGGATTTTTCTCTGTTTGATTAGCAGGGTATTTTCTGTCAAATTGCCATGTAGGGCATCTTGCTGATAGGAAGGCACTCATCACAGCAGTGAGTCAGAGCTTTTAGCCGATTGTTTCGTGAGGGCACAGTTTAGGCCCAAACCCTACCCACCCCTCACCCCCACCCACCCCTGGAAATTCCTTCATACCTGGGGTTCTGACCATTTCCTCAAGAGGGCAAGGTGCATTTCACTGTCATATCCTTTCTAGCACACTGCACTGATAACATAAGCATATACATTGTATACTATATATATATTTCTGTATAACAAACCAATCACACACACACACAAAATAAATTATAAACAGGATAAGCAAGAAGGTAGACAGACATGTGGGGAGTAGTGCAATGTAATGGCTGTGGGGCAGCAGTCTTCCGGGAGTCTTTCTGGAGGCTGAGATGCTGCCTTATTTGCAGACAACTCTCTACCCTGAGGGAGGAAGTTGCCCGCTTCAGGCCACACTGGACAGTAGTAAGGAAACCTCCCCCATCCAGGGAGCACCAGAGCTACCACCACTACCTCAGAGGTTGCGAAGAAAGCACAGCAGTTGGACGACAGTTGGCTCAGGGAGGGTGAGGGTGGTTGAACAGAGGCACACCCAGTCAGTTGTTCCACTCTATAATCCATACACCATTCTGGGAGACCATAGTTCCTCTATGGATGCACCCGCAGAGGAGACTAAGGAGGTTGGGACAGCTGTCACAAGGAGGCCCACAGGAAAGGGCAGAGGACACCACAGGGAAAGGAAGCAGCTCCTGGTGGGGACTCAATTATTAGGGGATAGAACTGGGGGGGAGCAGGGAAAACTGAAGTAAGGTGCCTGCCTGGTGCCATGGCTTGGAGGGACAGGAAGTGCATCCTCAGGATCACGAGAACAGCTGCACGGGACTCTGAGCTGGTTGTCACTGTCCACCTAGGGACAAATGACTTGGCTCATCATAAGATTAGAGCAGTGCAGGAGGACTTTGTAGAGTTGGGGAAGGGCTTAAGACAAGTAGCACACACAGTATCCTTCTCAGAGGTGCTGCCTGTCTATGGCATGGGTGAGGCTAGGTACTTTGCACCATACGATTTAATGAATGGTTGAAGAAATGGTGTGAGCACAGGGATTTGGCTTCATTAGGACTGGTTCCACCTGAGGGACACCAGCCTATACTGGCAGGATGGTCTGCATCTGTCCAGGAAGGAACAAGTCTGTTGGGCAATCGGTTTAAATGCTTCATTGGCAAGCTTTTAAACTAGTCAAGGGGGGAAGCACTGATAAGCAGCAGGAAATTCCCAGCCTCCCCCTACAAAAAGAGGGTACTAAATGAGAAAAAGACCAAGGTAGAAAGGACAGTGGGGGATGCTGCTACAAAAGGTAATGCCATCAAAAAATGGAGAGCAATGAGTACCAATGCCCGTAGTCTGGGTAACAAGCTTCCTGAATTAGTGACCTTGATGGAGGAGGAACATTTGGATATCGTGGCAGTCAAAAACATGGTACACACAGAACCATGACTGGCACATAAACATACCGGGATACACTATCTACAGGAGGGACAGGGAGGGTTAAAGAGGAGGAGGAGGAGTAGCTCTTTACATAAGGGAAGGAATCAAAGCAACAGAACAAAGGGGTAAACAGGGAGGAGAAGAAGCACTGTGGGTTAACTTGGAGACAGGCAATGGCACCACAATCCACACAGAGGTTGTATACAGACCCCCTCAGGGAGAGGAAATGGACAAGGAAATGATAGAAAATATACTTAGAATGGCAGAAAAAGGGGAGATATTGCTGATGGGTGATCTGAATATGCCAGATGTTAACTGGAGTGCAGTTGCAGCAGCCACTTCTAAGAGTGGAGTTATTCTAGATGCCCTACAGGAGCATGCCTTAGACAACTAGTATTGGAACCCACTCGAGAGGAGCAATCTTAGACCTGGTTCTCTCAAATGGAGATGGAGAGAGGATCACAGATGTAGAGTGGGTAGCCATCTGGGAACTAAGCGACCATCAAACAGTATAGTTCACAATAAACACAGCTGTAGAGTCAAGCCATACAAAGGCAAAGTACTGGACTTTAGGAGGGCTGACTTTGCCAAAATAGGTGAGTGCCTAAGGAATGCACTAGCAAATGGGCAGGAAGGAGGGTGGAAGAACAATGGAGAATAATAAAACTGCCATCACAGAGGTAACAAGCCTTTGTGTGAAGCAAATAAACAAAACAAAACGATGTAAGAAACCACTATGGTTCTCAAAGGAGGTGGCAGTGAAGGTTCAAAAGAAAAGAAAGCATTAGGAAGTACAAGGAATCACAGAAGGAGCAGGACAGAGAATTGTATCAGTTAAAGCAAAAGGAAGCTGGGAAGGCAGTCAGAACAGCAAAGGCTCAAACCGAGGAAAAGATAGCCAACTCAGTTAAGAAGGGGATAAAACCTTTTATAGGTACATCAGGGGCGTAGGAAGACCAAGGGAGGATAGTGAAGCTTAATAAAGGGGGAGAGGGTGGCAGTGGCGGTGAAAAGGCAGAGATACTAAACAAATATTTTTGCTCAGTATTTACAAATGAAGAGAGGTACCTAAACCAAATAATAGAAACACTCTGGATACAGAAGTTGATACCAGCCAATTACAGAAGAAAGGGTTCTGAAAGAACTCTTAAAACTGAAGGTGGACAAAGCAATGGGGCCTGATGGGATTCATCCCAGAATTCTAAAAGAACTAAGGGTAGAACTAGTGACACCACTGACTACCCTCTTTAACAAATCATGGGAGGATGGGGTGGTACCCGAGGACTGGAGGAGGGCAGATGTGATTCCACTTCACAAAAGTGGGAGCAGGGCAGAAGCGGGAAACTACAGACCTGTTAGTTTAACCTCAGCGATAGGGAAAATGATGGAATCACTTCTGAAGGAAAGAACTGTCGAGTACCTAGAGGCCAGAGGGGCACAGGACCCAAGGCAGCATGGATTCACAGCGGGAAGGTCATGCCAGACGAATCTAATAGATTTCTTTGACTGGGTGACCAAAGTAGTAGATCAGGGAGGGGCTGTGGACATGGCCTACCTAGACTTTAGCAAGGCATTTGACACAGTCCCACACAAAAGATTAATATACAAGTTAGCCAGCCTGGGAGTGGATCCCAAGACGATAACCTGGGTAAAGAATTGGCTGGAGAATAGGACACAGAGGGTAATAGTAAATGGAGTCCACTCTGAAGAAAGGGGGGTTACTAGTGGGGTGCCACAGGGTTCAGTATTAGGACCGGTCCTCTTCAATGTCTTTATAAGCGACCTTGCAGAGGGACTGGAAGGAAAAGTATGTCTCTTTGCAGATGACACAAAGATTTGCAACAGAGTTGATGCACAAGGTGGAGTGGAAAGGATGAGAAGGGACTTGGCAAGGTTAGAGGAATGGTCAAATGTATGGCAGCCTAGATTCAATGCTAAGAAGTGCAAGGTAATGCACCTGGGAAACAAAAACCCAGCGGAAGAGTACACAATGGGGGGTGAGATACTAACGACAACAAAAATGGAAAGGGACCTGGGGGTAGTCATATCAGATGACCTAAAGGTGGGCAAGCAATGTGAGGGGCAGTAAGGAGGCTGGGGGATACTGGGATGCATAGGGAGAGGCATCACCACTAGAAAACAGGAAGTTGTTATCCCTCTGTACAGACAACTGGTGAGACCCCATCTGGAGTACTACATGCAGTTCTGGAGACCCAATCTCTGCAAAGACATAGACAGGATGGAAGCTGTCCAGAGGAGGGCAACTAAAATGGTGCAGGGTCTGCACCGGAAGACATATGAAGAGAGACTTAAGAAGCTCAATATGTATAGCCTTGAGGAAAGGAGGGAGAGGGGGGACATGATAGAAACTTTCAAGTACCTCAAGGGAATCAACAAAGTCCAAGAGGGTAGCATCTTTCAGAAAAAGAGGTGTGCAAGAACAAGATGGCACAATTTGAACATAGGGGGGGGGCGGCTCAGGGGTAATGTAAGGAAGTATTTTTCACAGAGAGGGTTGTGGATGCATGGAACGGCCTTCCGGAGGAGGTTGTGGAGTCAAAAACAGTGGTGGAATTCAAGCGTGCATGGGACAGTCATAAGGCAATTCTAGGGGGTGAGGGTAGGAAAAAGTAGGCTGCTGGTTAACTAGGATCTGCAGCTTATCCATTAGGTAGGGAAATGGGCAGACTGGGTGGGCCAAGTGGTCCTTATCTGCCGTCAAATTCTACGTTTCTATGTTTCTAAGTTCTCTAAGCGAGGCCTCACCATGGACCTGTACAGGGCAACATCACCTCCTTCCTCCTGCTGTCAAATCTCCTCCCAATGTATCCCAACCTTCTTGTTGCCTTACATACAAACATACAAAATTTGCCAGCAGATAAAGGCCTAGAGGTCTATCAAGTCTGCTCGAATGTGCAGCTAGCACCCCTTATTCTGCAGCTGCCCCTCCCTTCCGCCCTTCCCCTCCATTGACCCTCCCCTTATCCTGTTCCATCCCCTTTTGAAGCAGTCCACTGTTCTACTGGATACCACTTCGGCAGGTAACGCATTCCACCCAGCTACCACCCTCTCTGTAAAAAAGTGTCTCATCATCTCCCTCCTGAACCTTCCTCACGCCAGTCTCATATCATGGCCCCTGGTGTCCCTCCCCTTCCTTACTTTGAACAGCCCCTCTGTACCAGTCTTGTTTATTCCTTTCATGTACTTAAAGGTTTCAATCATGTCCCCCCTGTCCCTCCTCTCCTCCAGCGAGTACATGTTCAATTCTCTTAGCCTCCTCTCGTATGATAAGTCCCCCAGCCCCCTGATCATCTTTGTCGGCCTGTGCTGCACCCCCTCCAGTAACTCAATGTCCCTCTTCAGATACGCGCGTCAGTACTGCACGCAGTACTCCAGGTGCAGTCTAACTAATGACCTATACAGTGGCAGAATCACCTCCTCCCTCCTCGAGGATATACCCCTTGCAATGCAACCCAGCATTTTGTTGGCCTTTGCAGCTGCCTTCCTACATTGCCTTGCTGTATGCTTTATTATACTGGTTGCATTGTCTGACAGTCACTAATGATAACTCTCAGGTTCCTTTCCTCCGATGTTGTGGACAACCGTACCATCACCCCCCTTCCCACCACCACCCCATCCAGTACTCTGTACAAGGGTTCCTCTCCCCTATGTGCATTACTCTGGACTTTCTGGCACTGAATTTCAAGAGTCATATTTTGCAAAACCACTCCAGCCTCTCCAGATTCCTCTTTAACTCCCTCACCCCCTTCTCATAATCTACCTCGCAGCATAGTTTTATGCCATCTGTAAAGAGACACGTCTTGCTGTGGCTGCCCTTCCCATGTCACTGATGAATGTGTTGAACAGGACTGACTCCTGCAGCACCCATCCTGAGACCCCCCTATCCTCTGACTGGTCCTTGTTCACTATTCTCAATCCAACCAGTTCCCTACCCATCTGACCAATTCCCTCACCACTTCCAGGTCTTCCAGCCTCCTCAGCAGCCGCCTGTGTGGCACATAAGTAAGTGGCTTTGCTGAAATTGAAATAGAGTAAATCTACTGCCTGCCCTCTATCAACAGCCCTTGTAACCCAGACAAAAAAAAAAAAACACTAGGCTGGTCTGACACAATCTCCTGATCACAAATCCATGCTGCTTACTGTCCTGTAACCCGTTTGCCTCTTTGCAGGCCACTAGACTTCCTTTGAACAAGCTCTCCATCATCTTACCTATAACGAAGGTAAGACTGACAAGTCTGTCATTACCCAGGTCTTTTTCAATCACAGCAATGCGATGTGCATATTTATGGAACACATAAAAACAGAAGAGAGAAAGATGTGCCTCAGCTGGGACTAAGGCACTTACTTCTTTCTCTCTTCTGTCTGTATGCATTACCCAGGCCTTCGGTGTCACCCCCTTATGCAAAGGAACAACATCCAAAGCCCTCAAGTGCCCACCCACCCCGGCACCACAGATTCCAACAAGCATCTGAACAGCTCAGCCAAGGATCCGCTATCTCTGAACCAAGCTCCCCAAGCACTCTGGGGTGTAATCTATCAGGCCCCAGTTCCTTATCTACCTTGAGGGCTGCAGGCCCCTTTCTTAGCATGACAACAGCCCACCCCATTTCTTGCACAGAAAATGGCAGTAAAATAAATTACCATTTGTCTACAATATATGTAGCACAAAAGGCTGCTCTGGGGAATGCTGACTGGAGCTATAGCATAAATCAATCCACACTCACAGTTAGAGCTTAGCTCACACTCTAGAACAAAAACCCAAACTTGGTCTTAGGACAATAGTTCAAAAGTAGTTTGGGGCTAGCAGTATAGACAAGATTTTAGAGTAACTAGCTGTGAATAACCTTGGTATATCCAGCAGACCTGGATTTGAGTCCAACAACCTCAACTTGCACATTGTGTGACTCTGAGTAAGTCACTGGTCCTCCCCAGTACTCCCAGGTCGCACCTGAATACAGACACTTATGCCTAGTGGGTTTTACCCGGTTACCAAAGAATATAAATGAACAAAAAACAAACAAGATTTATGAAAGTGTAATTTAGCTCAGCAACAGGAACTCCCATCAACTGCCAACCAGCAATTGTTTAGAGTTCTCATTGCTGTGCTGTGGTACACTTTAACACATTTTTTTAACTATTATCCTACAACCAGGTTTGGGTTTTTGTCCTGGACTTTGAGTCAAGCTCTAAGTGCGAGTGTCTCTCCAGCCTGCCCATAAGACTCTATCCTTTCCTGAGACCTAGGGCTCAATTTTCAAAGATCCATTAGAGTGACACAAGTTTAATCACTCCAGGGATGTGGCAAACTCCAGGTGTGCCAGGGACCCTGCACCCGATTCTGTAAAAAACAGGGTCATAGCATCAAACTCCCCAGGTTTGCCGCAAGCCGCAATCTGTGCCAAACAGTAGGTACACCTGTGGGAATTGCTGCCAGGATCGTCCCCGACTGGCACAACATATAAGGTTCCAGGATGGTGGTGGAGGGTGAGGAAACTGCTTGCCAGAAGGGGGCCAAGGGGCAGCTGGGCATCGGCGGACTGATGTGGCACCCGGCGGGGTGCGTTTGTATTGCACTGCATTAGTCCTTGTATAGTATATATATCATCCCTGAATTACAGATCTGCCAGCCTTACCTCTGTAGGAGGTAAACTGACAGAGTCACCGAATAGAGAGGATCTTGTGGACTACCTAGAGAGCAATGCTCTACATGACAGTAAACAGCAGGTTTTTTTGGCAGGGAGGTCTTGTCAGACTAACCTGATCATTTCCTTTGACAGGGTAACAAATCTGGTAGGTAAGCCATGCTGTGGATTTACTGTACTTCAATTTATGCAAGGCTCTCAACTCAGTGCCACAGAACACTGCTGAAGAAGCTGCAGGACCTAGCTGCAGCTAAGGACATAGACAGGTAGGAAACTGGTTGATGGAGAGACAGCAGAGGGTGGTGGTAAATGGGGTCAACTCAGAAGAGAGGGAGGTCACAAGTGGAGTGCCACAGGGATCTGTTCTGGGTTCTGTCCTCTTCAATATGTTCATCAGCAACATTGGAGAGAGCATCCAGGGCACTGTGTCTCTTCACAGATGACACGAAGCCCTCCAGGTCAACAGCGACAAAAGGAACAAGAAGATGCAGAGGGATCTACAAAGACTAGAGGGGTGGTCTAAGGTTTGGCAGTTGAAATTCAATGCCAAACAATGCAAGGTTATGCACTTGGGGAGAAAAACCAGGACACAGTACTGGATGGGAGGGGTTAAACAGAGCACTACAGCAGAGGAAAGGAGCTGGGAGTCATCATTAGTGGCTCCCTCAGACAATCACACTGCTGTAACAAGGACTACAGTAAGGACAATCATGCTACTCTAACAAGTACTACAGTAAGGACAATCATGCTGCTCTAACAAGTACTACACTAAGGACAATCAAGCTACTGTAACAAGGACTACAGTAAGGCTAATAGGATGATGGGTGCATCGGAAGGGGTATCACTAGCAGGAATAAGGAGGCACTACTACCTCTATATAGGTCATCACTGGTGATGCCGCACCTGGAATACTATGCACAGTTCTGGAGTCCTTACCTCAGGAATGAAAGGGACAGTCTAAAGAGGGGTGCGATGCTGGATGACAAAGATGATTCAGGGCCAACAGGGTAGATCCCACAAAGATTGTCTCAAGGCAATGAACATGTACTCACTGGAGACCAAGTTGGGTGGGTGGGGGTGGATAGGATAGAAACCTTCAAGTTCCTGAAGGGAATAAACAAGGTGAACTGGGGGAGGTACTATTTAGCAGGAGTAAAGATCTATGAACCCGAAGTCAGGACTGGAAACTGGAGGTGGGAAGGTTTAAGAGGGATTTGAGGAAGTTCTGTTTTATGGAAAGGGTGGTAGCTCCATAGACCAGTCTGCCAGCAGAGGTGGGGGCGCCAAGACCATAAATGGTTTCAAGCATGGCTGGGAACACAGTAAAGGGTTTAGTTGGTTGCTCAGCTTGGTAGCAGTAGGAAGGGGAGCAGGGAGGTGGACGGGGAGAGATAAAACCCTATACAAACAATAGGCCCCAGGGTAGATAGTGAATTCTGGGCAAACTAGATGCATCTTTGATCTTTTTCTGCCATTACTGTCTATGTTTCTATGAGATGGAGCCAGAAACGACACAGGTTTAGAAAGACAAGTAAAATAAAACCTAAGTGGGTGAGGATAGAGACATTATTTTATGGGCATGGAAAAACTATAAAGTGATTTAAAACTAATGTACACAAATATAGCATCTTATGAGACATCAGAATACATAATATTCGTGACAGAAAAAATAGAAAACTGTGGGATGGCACGGTGGTTCAGCAGTTTGCTACTGTCCAGCAAGCCGGCAAACAGGGTCCGGAAGAGAACTCGAGTTACTTGGGGACGGCCGGTGGGGAGGTTAGGGTATCCAGAGGACTGCTCTCCTCTCCCAGGAAGGTTTCCTAACCCTCTGTTGACTGCCATTAGGTGGAGACTTGGTGGCAGTGCAAGCATGGGTGACGCAGAAGGGAGGGAGCCGCAGGTTTGACACAGGACGTGCATGCCTCCACATAGCATGTCCCGTTGTCGTGCCGCAGCACAGTAAATAAGAAGAACAGGGAAAAGTGGCACAGGCTACATCAAGCCCTGCCTGCGACACTCACTACAACCAGGGATGCTGACTCCCACTTCGGGATGCAGTGGCTCTTCGTTTCCTGGCCACCCCACAAGGGGGAATTAGTGGGGGAACTCCAGCAGGAAGTTAAGTCCAAGGGGAGGTAGGTCCCGGGGGGGAAACAGGGACAGGGCTGATAGCCAGCCTGTGGCCACGGCAGGGAAAATGCATTAAAAACAGCAAACTGGTCCCTTGGGTCTCTGAGAAAGTTTGGTAGAATCCAAGCGGTGGTGACCATGAGCTGAAATTGAACCAAATGAAACAGCACTATGAGGTTTATGCCATGGGGGAGTTAATTATCCAGGTTTGAATGACCAGAGTTCACCCCTTCCAGTGACAGGACTGTACCATATATGTACATCCACTGCTGTAACCTTTTGGACTGGGTTACTTCCCATTTAGTTTCTTAGCAAGTGTGGTCCTTGCATTTTAAATGACAAATAACCCCACCTCTTTAAGTGATCTCAGTTTTTGTACCTTCCAAATTTACCCCTTATTTCTCTCCCCCACCCCACCTCCATCCTAGTTTTCTGAAGTCCTGTTACCCCTTGCTCCTTGTTACCTCCAGGCCTTTGTGTAAAGCAAATCAACAAAACAAAACAAAGGAAAAAGCCACTATGGTTCTCAAAAGAGGTGGCAGGGAAGGTTAAGGAGAAAAGGATAGCATTCAGGAAATATAAGGAAACACAGAAGGAGCAGGACAGAGAACTTTTATGAGTTAAAGCAGAAGGAGGCAGAGAAGGCAGTCAGAATAGCAAAGGCCCAAACTGAGGAAAAGACAGCCAACTCTGTTAAAGAGCTACTGACGCCTCAAAGAAAACTTTACAAAACATAATAATTAGGTACAATTCTGCCAACATTCAATTTATATGTTATATGTTTCTTCTCCCCATTATTTATTATGAAGGAAATTTGCATGAATATATGATCTTTATCCCTTAGCGTTCCTTTAGAGTCCATCTGCTTCTATATATATCATCTCCCTACTTCAAGTCATAATCCTCTGTTGTGACATCACAATCTGTTGCCATGGAAGTAACTGTGATACCAAAAGCAGTACTCTATGACTTCAGGTAGGGAGAAAGCAGCAGGAATAGATGAACTCTTCAAGAGCAAAGATCCTGTTTTCATACTAATGACCTCAGTAATAAATAATGGAGATGAGGAATACAGCACTAATGGGAAATACAAGCTGGACTGAGTCTAAATATTGCATTTTGTTAACGTTCTCCTGAACGTATCACCAGCTCTTTAAGAAGGGGGATAAAACCTTTTATAGGTACATTAGGGAGCAAAGAAAGACCAAGGGAAGGAGGGATACTCAGGTTTAATAAAGGGGAAGGAATGTGGGCAGAGGGTGACAATGAAAAAGCAGGGATACTGAATGAATACTTCTGCTCAGTGTTCACAAAAGAAGAGGAGGGGGAGATACCTAAACCAAACAATAGAAGCACTCTGGATACGGGGTTGATACTAGTCCATTCACAGAAGAAAGGGTTCTGAAAGAACTCTTAAAACTGAAGGTGGACAAAGCAATGGGGTCTGACGGGAGTCACCCAAGAATTCTAAAAGAACTAAGGGTAGAACTAGTGACATCACTGACTACCCTCTTTAACAAATCATGGGAGGATGGGGTGGTACCTGAGGACTGGAGGAGGGCGGATGTGATTCCACTTCACAAAAGTGGGAGCAAGGCAGAGGCAGGAAGCTATAGACCTGTTGGTTTGACCTCAGTGGTAGGGAAAATGATGGAATCACTTATGAAGGAAAGAATTGTTGAGCACCTAGAGGCCAGTGGGGCACAGGACCCAAGGCAGAATGGATTCACAGCAGGAAGGTTGTGTCAGACGAATCTAATAGACTTGTTTGACTGTGTGACCAAAGTAGTAGACCAGGAAGGGGCTGTGGACATGGCCTACCTAGACTTTAGCAGGGCATTTGACACAGTCCCACACAAAAGATTAATATACAAGTTAACCAACCTTGGAGTGGATCCCAAGGTTGTAGCCTGGGTAAAAAATTGGCTAGACAACAGGACGCAGCGGGTAATAGTAAACTGAGTCCACTCTGAAGAAAGGGGGGTTACTAGTGGACTACCGTAGGGTTTAGTACTAGGACCGGTCCTCTTTAATGTCTTTATAAGTGACACTGCGGAGCGATTGGAAGGAAACGTATGTCTCTTTGCAGACGACACAAAGATCTGCAACAGGGCTGATACAGAAGGTGGGGCGGAAAGGATGAGAAGGGTCTTGGCAAGCTTGGAGGAATGGTCAAATGTATGGCAGCTTACAGTCAATGCAAAGAAGTGCAAAGTGGTGCACCTAGGAAACAAAAAACCAGGGAAAGAGTACACAATGGGGGGTGAGATACTAACAATAACAAAAATGGAAACAGACCTAGGGGTAGTCATATCAGATGACCTAAAAGGTGGGCAAGCAATGTGAGAAGGCAGTAAGGAGGGCTGGCGGGATTCTGGGATGCATAGGGAGAGGTATCACCAGTAGAAGACAGGAAGTTGTTATCCCTCTGTACAGACAGTTGGTGAGACCCCATCTGGAGTACTACATGCAGTTCTGGAGGCCCCATCTCTGTAAGGACATAGACAGGATGGAGGCAGTCCGGAGGAGGGCAACTAAAATGGTGCACGGTATGCACCAGAAGACAGACATACCAAGAGAGACTAAAGGAGCGTAATATGTATACCCTCGAGGAAAGGGGGGAGACATGATAGAAGCTTTCAAGTACCTCAAAGGAATCAACAAAGTCCAAGAGGGTAGCATTTTTCAGAAAAAGAGATGTGCAAGAACAAGGGGACACAATTTGAAGATAGAGGGGGACGGCTCAGAGGTAATGTGTGGAAGTATTTTTTCATGGAGGGGGTTGTGGATACATGGAACGGCCTTCCTGAGGAGGTAATTCAAGAATGCATGGGACAGACATATGGCAATTCTGGTGGGGGGTAGGAAGAAGTACTGTAGGCTGTTGGTTAACTAGGATCTGCAGCTTATCCATTAGGTAGGGAAATGGGCAGACTAGGTGGGCCAAGCGGTCCCTATCTGCCATCAAATTCTATGTTTCTGTTTTTCTAGGACCTCTTATTCCAGAATTTGCAAAACCGCCATCTTCATACGTGGCCAAGCGGTCCTAATTCTTTCAGTGGGTTAATAGAAAGGCAAAAAGGGTTGCTCTTATTATTAGATCATATGTTCAAGTTCCTCCTCTAATCACCATATAGCAATTTCTGCAATTGATGACAATGTTACTTTTGTGGTGGGATATTTGAGGAGGGGAATTTATAACAAATGTTCAGTCATGTACCTCTCCTTAACTAACATTCTGTGCTTGTGTTTTGCAGATGCTGCCATATACAGTGATTGGAGTACAATTATGAACCTCCTGTACCACTTTAGAAGCCCATTATCTTCTCTATAAATTGCTTAGTTTCTAAGATGTCTTTTACTATGTTTTTCTTTGTTCACAATGCACCTCATGTTGGCATTGTATATGTTGTATGCTGGCTGATGGCTCTCCCTAGTGGCCCTAACAGAAATTATATTCTATTTTGTACTGCTTGGAATTAGTAGTAACTTTCAGGAGTCAGCTATCACTCCTTATATTGGAAGTATTTTTTTCTTTTCTGCTTTGCTAATTAGAAGATTTTTCTACCTGACATGCTGGTGTAATCCCCCCGGTTCCCTGGGGTTACTAGAATCCCATTAGAGTCAGTGTTAGGTAGGGAAGGCAGCTAGTGAGTATCTAGTTAAGTAGATTTTCACACTGTCCCTCTCTGCTGCTAGGTTTCAGCTGAGAGGTGATGTCATTTAGAACTTTCGCAGCAACATAAGCAACAGCTGTTCCTGTGAGTGGGGGAGTTAGAATTCTGAAGTCAGTCTGTAGTAGCAGCTCAGAGAGTGAGCAGCTTAGAGTGCGAGGAGTACCATTTTTTTCTCACCCTAGTGGAAGACAGCTTTTCCAGACTTGTGAAGTGCTGGAAACCATCTCCAGGAATTCCTGTGTCTTTATCCCATGTGGGATGAAGTGGACTGCTGAGGATTTTTAGGGGCAATCCCCTGATCCAACCCAGAACTGTTGTGAAGCTGCCTGTGTGTACAAACTGTGAGTAGATGTCTGTCTGGGAGTTACCCAGGATATGTACCTGCCTTTTTCTGTGGGGTGACTCTCTGATAAAGGGACCATTTCACCCATTGTTGTGTACAGGCCTCCAGACCAGGGGGAGGACACAGACACGTTACTGTTAGAAGATATATAAAACATGACAGCTAAAGGTGACGTTCTGATAATGGGAGACTTCAACTTGTCAGATACAGATTGGTCAATACCAGCAGGGACATCTTCCAGAACTAGACACATGGTGGATTCCCTGCAGGGGGAGGGCCTCAAATAACTGGTACAACAACCCACAAGAGACAGGGCTATCCTAGATCTAGTACTGACTAACAGGGAAAGGATCACAGATCTCCAGGCAGAAGGTCACCTGGGTGCCAGTGACCATCACATGGTATGGTTCAGTTTGGCCAGTAGAACAAAATCATCCCATTCCAAGGCAAAAATATGGGACTTCAGAGGAGCTGACTTTGATAAGATTGCCAACAGAGTTAAGCTAGCCCTGGCAAAAAGAAATACAGGTGAGGGGGTACAGGCAAAGTGAGCAGCATTAAAGATGCAATACTTGAAGCAACATCCCATTGTGTTAGTGAGAAAAGGAAGTGCAAAAGAAGAAGGAAACCACTTTGGTTCTCAAACGCAGTAGCAGAAAAGGTCAGAGCCAAAGGGCTGGCCTTCAGGAAATATAAGGGAAGGCATACCAAACTTCCCTAAGGGAAGCAGGGAAGGCAGTAAGGCAGGCAAAGGCCCAAACCGAGGAAACACTAGCATGAACAGTAAAAGAAGGTGACAAGACTTTCTTTAGATACATTAGTGAAAGGAGAAAGTCCAGAGGGTATTGCTAAGATCAAAGGAGATAACGGGACGTGTGAGGAGGAGGACCATGTAAAAGCATCTATCCTAAATAGATACTTCTGCTCAGTATTTACTGAAGAGAAGGTAGGGCAGGGCCAACAGCTCAGCACCATGGACACAGGGGGGGAAGGAGGTGTGCACTAGTCCTTTCACAAAAGAAAGGGTCCTACAAGAGCTCGATAAGCTCAGGGTGGACAAGGCAATGGGACCTGATGGCATACATCCCAGGGTACTAAAGGAGCTAAGGGTGGAACTAGCAGAGCCATTATCAGAACTGTTTAGTGAGTCTCTGAGCACAGGAGCGGTCCCAGAAGACTGGAGAAGGCCTCATGTGATCCCGCTCCACAAGAGTGGTAGCAGGTAGGAGGCAGGGAACTACAGACCAGTCAGTCTTACCTCAGTAGTGAGCAAGATTATGGAGACACTCCTTAAGGAAAGGATAGTGCAACACCTGGAATCCATAGGAGCACAGGATCCAAGACAGCATGGGTTTACAAAAGGAAGGTCCTGTCAAACTAATCTCATAGATTTCTTTGACTGGGTAACCAGGGTGGTGGACCAAGGGGGAGCAGTTGATGTTGCCTACCTTGACTTCAGCAAAGCTTTCAATACTGTTCCACATAGAAGATAGATTAATAAGCTGGGTAGGCTCGGGGTGGGTCAGATGTTGGTCAACTGGGTGGCAAACTGGTTGAAGGGCAGAAAACAGGAGTGGTGGTAAGCAGTATACAGTCAGAAGATGCAAGTCACAAGTGGGGTACCTCAGGGATAGTGCAAGTGAGTCTCTTCAATGTCTTCATCAGTGACATTGCAGATGGACTGGAGGGTAAGGTTTGTCTGTTTGCAGATGACACCAAGATCTGCAACAGAGTAGATGATCCAGATGGGATGGGCAGAATGAGAAGAGATCTGGATAAACTAGCAAAATGGTCAGAAGAGTGGCAACTGGGGTTTAATGCAAAGAAGTGCAAGATCATGCACATAGGGAAGAGAAACCGTGAAGCCACCTATAGGCTGGGAGGGGAGTTGCTGGCAGTTACAAGGGAAGAAAGAGACTTGGGCGTCATCATCACCGATGACCTGAAATCATCCAAGCAGACCACTAAAGCAGCAGGTAAGGCTAGAGGGATGTTGGGGTGTATTAGTAGGGGTATCACAAGTCTGAAGAGGGAGGTAATAATCCCTCTTTACAAGACACTAGTTAGGCCCAATCTGGAGTACTGCGTGCAGTACTGGAGGCCACACCTTCACAAGGACATTAACCAGATTGAGGCAGTCCAGAGAAGGGCAACCAAAATGGTGCAGGGACTGCATCAGAAAACATATGAGGACAGATTAATTGAGCTCAATATGTATACCCTAGAGCAAAGGAGGGAAGAGAGGTGATATGATTGAAACATTCAAACACCTTAAGGGCACTAACAAGGTAAAAGAGTCCAACACGTTTCAATATAAGAAAAATAGCAGGACAAGAGGACACAGCATGAGATTAGAGGGAGGCCGATTAAGGTGTAATGTGAGGAAGTTCTTTTTCACAGAAAGGGTGGTGGATGCATGGAATGGCCTACCTCAGGAAGTGGTGGATATGAATACAGTGCAGGGCTTCTAACAGGCATGGGATAGGCATAACGGAGCAAAACAGATGAGTATGAATAGATAGGCCATTGACAGAGCAAAGGCCAATGGCACATTTATAAGGAAGAAAATGAAATGGGCAGACTGGATGGGCCTTGCGGTCCTTATCTGCCGTCAACTTCTATGTTTCTATTTCTGTTAGGATTCCCACAAGAAGTTTCTGTTTTAAAGATCTCTGACAATAGTGGACGTCCCATGTGTGGCCTGCCCTTTGTTCAGGACTTTAACCATACACCCTTGTGGTGTTCCTGATGTTAAATGTGATAAAAATTTCTAGATAGCATCATTTTCTACAGTTTCAGTATCTGTGTAGTGTAACTCTGAAAGAATGGCTGGGTATGGACGTGGAAGCAAAAGGTGGGAGACCCCTCCCCCCCCATCTGGAGTGATCAGTTCAGCATTTCGGGTTCTGTAAGTGCGTCTGTTTTCTGTCAGTGCATGTGACCAATGCCCGAAGAAGTTTACCCCTCATTTGTGGGTTTCTCCAGTTTATCCCTTGTGTGTGGGTTTTGCAAGTTTTAGCTTTGAATGCTCCACCGTGGTCCGTGTGCCACATTCTTATCCTATGTCATATGGAAAATGTACTAAGTCTGGCCTAGTGCCTTTTCCAGAAGATTCTGTGTGTTTTCACAGTGGCTAGTTCCACAATTTTCCAGATGTCTGACCCTATGCAATAAGGGAACTGGCCTAGTGCCATTCAAGGAGAAACTGTGTGTGTTCTCTGTGGCTAGTTCCACATTCCAGATGTTTAATCGTATGCTATATGGGAGGTCAAGTTTCATTTTCTACAGATGTGTTCTGCATTGCCTTGTGCCACAAAGTGTAAATCCTTGGGGGTCCATCTTTGCTAGTGTGTTCCAACTTTGTTTCGGAATAAAGCCACACTCTAGAATCTCAACCAGGTTTGGACAATCTAGTTACTGCTTCCTGTGTGGATTTACTGGGTACCCCTGTCCAGAAGTACAAACCTAGCATAGCCCTTAGCAAACGTTCTCTCCTCAGGACCTAGGTTTTGGTATAGGTCTGGTTGTGCCTAGTATGTACACACACCTTGTGTTTTCTACTACATCTGCAAAATCATATATTGCTTTGTACCTCCACCCCTCTCTTTTCCCGTAGACTATAGGAGGCGTGCCTACTGGTTAAATAAGGGACTAGTGGGCAGTTACACTGGCATGCATAGCGAGGGGATTTACAAGCAGGAGGAGGGAGGTGATCCTGCCACTATACAAAACCATGGTCAGACAGCACATGGAATATGGGATCCAGTTCTGGAGGCCACACTTACAAGGGGACAAGGACAGGCTGAAAAGGGTCCAGAGAAGAGCAACCAAAATGGTGAAGGGGCTGCAGGAGAAGTCTTATGAGGAGAGACTGGGTGAGCTAGGCCTGTACGCAGTGGAGGAGAGGAGGGAGAGGGTGGATATGGTGGAGACATTCAAATACTTGAAGGACATAAACAAGGTGAGGGTCGACAGCATCTTCAGAACGAGTAAGAACAATTCTACTAGAAGGCATGCGTACAAACTGGAAGGGGGAAGATTCAGAGGGGACATCGGGGGAGGTTCTTTACCGAGAAGGTGGTAAGACCATGGAACAGTCTGCTGAAATGGGTGGTGGGTATGGTAGAAGCTTCAAAAGAGCCTGGGCCTAAAGGGCAGGGGCAGGCGGGCAATGGAGGGAGGGGGTCTTCCTGGGGGGGTACAGGCAGACTGGATGGGCCGTGAGGTACTTTTCTGCCAACAGTTTCTGTGATTCTATGTCATGTTGGAAAAGCACTATCTGGAAGCTGTCATAGTCAGTTCTATTTATGTGAGCAAATTTTTAGGTCACCAGTTCAGCAGCGATACACCAGTCAACTGAGGCTCAGAAGTACACTTTGTTTCTGTACACTGCAATTTATGGAACAAATAAAGTTTGGGCACTTAATTCCGGGTGAGTGCACCTTCTGTTCTCCAGTTCAGTGCTTGTGTTTGCTTGCATGCATGTGCAAGAAACACACTGCGTTAGCTTCCTTCACAAGCGGGCTGTGGAGGCGCAGCAGTGTTGTGCCGAATGGCAGCAGTCCATTCTGGGGCTGGTCTCTGCTGCAGCGAATAGAGGAGCATGCTGTCGGTGACGGCAGTTAATGAGCATGCCACTATGCTCAAAGACACTGACCGCTGCAATCAGGGAGTGCCCCATCACTGCGCAATCAGCTGTTTTTGCTGCGGGGCGGTCCCTGACTGCAGCAGCCAATTAGAGCTGCATTGTCTGGTCCTTTATTTGCAATGCAGTAAGTTTAGAGGTATGGCAGGAGTGTTTAATACATATACAGCAGATTAAACTTTAACCTACCTCTCCACCAATCAATTTTAGGAATGTAGGTTTTCCCCTAATTAAGTTTGGTCTCCAGAAATCTGATACAGTAGTTACGCCTCTTTCTTCAGACGCCTTTGCCCCACCCCTTTACCGAAACTGCTATCTCATCTCTGTGGTTCACATTTTTGAAGACCGGGGCCAGGTCAACTGCAAGGTCGACCGAATGGTCTTGTAGCCACAGTATTCGTAATCGGTCGTCTTCACCAATGAGACGGGCTGAAGAAGCAGATTGGGTGAATGGGGTGCATCTGTTGGGCACACGAGGAATTTCAAAACACGACAGTGGAATGTGTTCCGGATAGGGGCGGGATGCGAAAGAATGTAAACCCTGAATGAAACACACAGCCAGGGAAGCCTGCACACAACAGGGATAATGAGGTCCAACAGAGCCCTTAAAGGTAACTACTCTCCTCCTCCAGCTGAACTCTGTGAGGGGTGTTCGCCGATCGATGCTGTGCATTGACTGCCCCGCCCGCGTCACCCTTCCATGGCTGGCCCTCAATTTATTTTCCCTTCCCGCTACCATTTTTTTTCTAAGTCCCCACTTCTCCATTAGCAGGTTATACTTGCCTGCCACTAGAGGGTATTTTCCTGCTTGCTCCCTCTTCACTTTGAATTCCCACTTCCTCTCCTAATCCTTGAGCCCTTCTAGCCACCCCTGCTACTCCACTCCTTCACTCTCATCCCTGTTTACTCCCTATCACTGCTTCATACCCCTATCCTTAACCTGGGCTATTACTTACACACACACACACACACCTACCTTACCCCCTTCTGTCCACCTCCCAGCCCAACTTTTCATTCCCCCGTGACCACTAGGAGTCGCTATTTCACCCCTCCACCCAGCCTCAGACCTAGGCTACTTCAGCCCCCCCAAATGCCTGGATTTCCATTTTTTCCTGGCCCAAAGACACTCGCACCCAGGGGGTCTTGAACCTGGTACTCTGTGCACCAAAGTTCGCAACCCTACCACTACTCCAAAGTGGCAGTCACCCTCTTAGAAGCACAGCCGAGACCCTTATACAATCCACCACTATTATAATTATAGGCATCATGCATGCACATCCCCTTCTACAGCGCCTCACTATTTTAGCCATCCTGGTGCTCGCCTTTCTCCAGCCAGATCACAATCCCAGCTCTCAGAGGGCAGCAACCCTAGACCTCCCTATCTTATCTCGATCGCCCCCAACTCTTGCCTCACACCCTAGGCCCCGGCACCCACCTCCTGGCAGCCCTCTCAACCCCTCTGCCTACCCAAGCCCTCCCTGGACCCACCTCCTCACCTCCATTCCTACCCTTCGTGCACTACCTATTGCCTGTACCCCTGCCGCCTCACCCTTATCTCGATGTCCAGCTAAAGATGCCTACAGCTACTGCTCCCTCGTTAGAATTATTACTCTGCTACTGCTACTCTCTGGAAATATCCACCCCAACTCAGGCCCTACTCCCACCAGCCCACCCAAGATATTGTCCTCAGGATTCTGCATTGCCTCCATAAATATCTGCAGCTTGCAGAAAAAGTCTGCTGCACTCCAGTGCTGGGTCGTTCTACACCAGCCTGACATCATTGCCCTTGTGGAAACCTGGCTTTCCAAATCCACCCCCAACTCCTTTGTCTCACTCCCTAGGTACACCCTCTACCGAGGAGGTTGAGTGAGCAAGCCAGAAATTGGTTGTGCCATCTTCATCGTGACACTATTGTTGGTCATCGCTATCTGCCCCCAAGCTCGATAATGGTGCCCAGGCCCTCAAACTCATTCCTGATCCCTCTAGGGGGCTGCTCTACCTCACAGTCTCCTATGTTCCCCCAAGGAACCAGAACCTGGTAATCTCATCTCTCACAGATTATCTCACCACCCTTCCCCACAAAGCAGAACATGTCCTTGTTGGGGACCTCAATATCAACTGGCTTAGTCCTTCCGCCTCCCAAGCAAGGGACACCTTCGCTGCCTTTGACCTGACCCAACTAGTCTCCCAGCCCACTAGACTCAATCCCTCTAGTGGAATCAGCACCCTCCTGGATGTCATAGTCACCAACCACCCCTGCAAAATCCAGGACATACAAATCCTCCCTGACTCTAAGTGACCACTCCCCTATCCTATTCCTCTGGTCCACCTCTACCCCCAAACCAGTAGCCCAAAACACCCTCCACAGGCACCTCCGCCCAGGTGGCCTGAATAAACTCAAGCAATTCCTCACCTAGATCAACTGGTCCCCCATCAACCAGGCACCCAGCATTGACTCTGCCCTCACCCTTTTTACACAGGTTTTTAACAAGGCCTGTGATCTCTACGCACCAAAAAGCAAAATGCATCATGGGTCACCCCCGCTCTACTCCAAAAACTCAGGGAAAGGGATAACCTCTGGCACCTAGCCACTGAGACTGGCAGGACAGCAGACAGACAAGCTACAATGCAGCATGGAATAGGTAAGGCCAAGGCTGCTCACTACCAGGCCACCCTCACCTCCTCATGGGGTCTGCCTGGACTCTTTGGGACAATATTAAAGAACTGAACGAGAAATCTTGCTCCCCTTCCCCATCCCAGCTTACTACTGACAGTTCTATTACCACTGACCCCCTTAACATAGCTAACTGCCTTAACACCTCCTTCACTGACCTTAGTTCTGTCCTTCCTAGTAATTTCTTCGACCCAGCTCCCGATTCCCAGCCTCCTGTCCTTCAACATCCCTGGTTCTACTTGCGCAAAATATCTACCTATGAAGCCAGACCGTTCCTTCTAAAAGCATTAGGCAGCAACAGCCCAAGCTACGACTCCTTGGATCCCAAAATACTACAACTGGTCCTGGATGACATCCTAGTCCCACTTACAAGCTTACTAAACTGATCCCTCTGCCTGGGTCAATTTCCCAGTGTTTGGAAAGTGGCTGTTGTCACACCTACTCATAAAAGTGGGGACAGGTCCACCCCCAGTAACTATCGGCCAATTTCCATCCTTCCCCTACTCTCCAAAGCCATAGAAAAAGTGGTGGCTACACAGCTCACCGAGTACCTGACTAAATATGCTGTTCTGTGCCCAGAGCAGCATGGGTTCTGTGCAGGCCATAGCACTGGTACAGCCTTACTGGAATTCTCCAAATTTCTGCACTCCTCTCTCGACTCTGGCAACCTTGCTGGAGCAGTGTTCAATGACCTTTCAAAGGCCTTTGACACCGTCTGCCATCCCCTCCTACTTAACGTCCTCTACCATATTGGTTTCTCTACTGGTCCCCTCATCTGGTGCTCTAGCTACCTATCAGCCCATTCCCAGTGCATCAAAATCAATGGGACACTCTCAGAGACCCACCCTGTCTGCTCCGGGGTTCCCCAGGACTCCATTCTGGGCCCCCTACTTTTTAGTCTCTACCTATACACCCTGCCCAGTGCCTGCCCTGGCAAAGTTCTTCTGTATGCAGATGATGCCGTTCTATATGCCTCTCACTGAAATTCTGCCTCCCTCCAGGACTCTCTCCAACACACCTACAACCAAGCAGAAAGCTGGTTCAAGAAGCACAGACTTGTCATTAATCCTAAAAAGACCAAGTCGATGCTCTACTCCCATCATCAAAACAAAGCAAGAAATAACCCCCCTCCTTATCATCTTAAAGCACTCAACACCCGCTCGAGCAAGTGCACACCTACAAATATCTTGGAATTACTTTCGACACTGCCCTCACTTTTCACACCCACATTAATGCCCTTGCATCTGCCACCAACATCCGGATTGGCCTCCTATACCGCCATAGGGACTGCCTTCCACCTGATGCTCTTCGACCGGCCATCACATCCTCAGTACTGTCCCTAGTGGACTATGGCATACCAGTATATGGAGCCGCTGACTACACAGCACTCAATAAGATCCGACTCACTCTGAACAAGGCCTGTAGACTACTGACCAGTGCTCCCAGGCTCACCCACACCTGTCATCTCTATTCCACTGCTAATCTCCTCAACCTGGAAGAATGTCTCCATTACCAAACCTGCCTCCTAGCCAAGAAAATTCTGCTTGGGCTGTCCCCCCCACCACCGGCGGGATATCTGCCTCCCTCCAACATACCTCTCCCACAGTCTCCACCTGCAGCTCAGACAAGGCCACTCTACTGGTACCCAGAACTAGGAACTCCCTAGCTCAGAGATTCTTCTGCTACAGGGCCCCTTCCTGGTTTAACACTCTCCCTGTAACCATCACTAACATACCGAAAATTGCCTCCTTCAAAACTGCTTTTCAGAACCACCTGTTCAACACCCGCTGCTGTTCCTGTCACTAACAGGCTGCTTGCATATCACCGAGTGCACTTCGACAAAGTCCTCCGGACTGCCTCTTCTGCCCCCATCCTCCGAGCTGGTTTCCTTTATTCCCCCGACAGATATTTGCATTTATGTAACCACTGTATTATGAAATGTACAAAATATATGTAACAATGTCTGTATACTGCTCTGTAAATCTGTATGTCAACCCACTGTAATATTGTAACACTGTTGTCCTCTCTGTGACGAGGTACAGTACCTTTGTAAATCAGCCTCTGGCTCAAAGGTTGCAAATCCGATTGTACAAATAAATAATAAACAATTAAATTAGTGAAGGGGAGAGAGAGTCATGGAGCCCTGAAATACTGTTTGCGTGTTTCAGCTGACAGCATGCTCTATGAGTCATTTCAGGACTAGAGGACTTTAAACAGGAGGGAGGGGGGCATATATCTAGTGTGGAGCAGAGGTAATGAAGTATTATTGTAAGAGAGCCTTTTCGTTGAGTTCTGTAGGCGAGAGTAACTGGCTGTGGCTACCGCCTGATGTGGGGACTCGCTGGCTGGAAAGTTAAGGAGAAGCGCTGCTGCCTTCCATTTGGCGCAACAGACTGATGAGCTGTCAAAAGTAGCTCATGCTGGAACCCTCTTGTTTTGGGCTGCTGTTCCCTTTATTCCCCCTGGCTTTGGTGACATAACAGCTCCATATGTATCGTATAGTAACAAAGAGTTAATGTGCTCTCCTTGTGTGGGCTTTGCTAAAGAATCTCAATAAAATTCTGCCTTTTTTAGTGTAATTTCTCCAGTTTCTATACAAAAAAATGCATTTGGTTTATATAGTACCTTTCAAACACAAGCAAACTGGAATTTTTATGCAGACTTATATTATGGTGTTGATTCTGAACATACTGTTTGTGTAATATGCTACTTTGGAACATTGATTAAACGAATCAAGCTGTGTCCCAAAGCTCTTTACAAAGCAGTTACTTGGATGCTGACATTCTGATTACATTTTGTAATTGAGGAGCAGTTTCTCTAAAATTCTGCAGCCTTCCTCTGTTACAGAAACTAGCCAGAATGGAGATCAGTTGGTGCTGTTGCACTCCTGAAATCAACTAAAAAATATGTTGTAAATGTCAGCCTTGAGACACCAAGAATGCCAGTATATTCTGCAAACTAACAAGAAATGGACAAAAAAAAAAAAAAAATTCTGCAAAATAACATTCCCCATCCTTCATTTTACACAGTTTATTCTGATCCTGCCATTGCAGAATTTCACAGCGACTGGAATCTGAGATCATGTTTCCTCTCTGGTATCTAAAGGTTATCTACCCAAGTTTTAAGTCGGAGCTCAAAACCTATTTGTTTTTTAATGCTTTTTCGGAAGGTTCTTAAATATGTATATATGTTTATTTAACTATTGGTTTTAATATGTTGTACAGCGCCTTGGTTTTGAAAGGCGTTTAAAAAATAAAGTTTTACTTACTTACTTACAGACAGGTAGTAAGTGCAGGAGAACAGACTAGCTGATGTGGTCACCAATTGCAAAATATAGAAAACCACATACATGTCCAAAGGGTATGAAGCGTTAACCCCCCCAAATCCCGCAATGGTAGAAGTTTAATTTATGAAACCTGATTGTGCTACCTATTTTAAAAATTAAATTAATAAAAAACAGCATACATAGATTCAGTTTGGCTTTTCCAAACTATTTCAATGGGATATGGTATGAAAAAGGGTTTGTATAAACACAATGTCGATGTAAGCTTTTTTTGCTTGTAATCGTCTGCATCAGCCTTTTAGAGGCTGAAGCTGACACCAGTGCCATTGTATTGATTGCTTATACATATAGTTCATTATGTTTGTCCACCTAATACATCTTAAGCACAGATAACGTAGTCTGTGCAAAAATGCACCCATTTTTGGGGATTCCCTACTCACCTGTTATGCACCACAGTGTTGTTATGCCTCCTTTACACTCAGCTGGCACTGTCAGGGGGTTCCAATCATGTTCATGCACTGGGATTTGGTGCTTTTTACCACTAGAAAACTGAACTAAGTTTCATTTCAGCAGACTTGTATTGTCTAGTGCACCTGCCTGTACACAAAAACTAAATAAAATAATGTTTATAGGAAGCAGCCAGGTTCAGCAGCACAGGTCTACATTGAAAAGTTGCCTTTTATGTTACCTGCCTATGTTACTCTTTTAAGAGTTGAGAGTGCCATTTTCATATGATAACCTTGTTAAAAAAAAAAAAAAAAAGTTATTCTGGAGTTGGGCAATATCCGTAAAAGATTGCTGGGCACAGCTTTATGTACAGTTTTATTTCGTAATATTCAAGGATTTAGCTGTAGCTACAAAAAATAAACAAATGGCTTGTGTGTCTGCCTAAAGAAATAAGTTTCGGTTCTCCGTTGTGTGACTAAACCTTGTGATCTCCCATAGCAACTAGAGCATCACGTGTGGATGAAATCCAAATAGCAGGCATCAGTGTAGGTTTACGGCTCATGGTAGTAAATAATCAGTGTCCACACACCCCAGACATGCCATACATGGTTGGAGGAGACGTCTAAGTTAACTCCTCACTTTGCAAATGTCCAGACACTCTTACCACTCACTGCTTTGAAAAATCAAGCAGCTAGATCAGCTGATAGAGGTCTACATAAATGAATCTACATACTATGGTAAAGGCAGTTAGTGTATACATTTTAATATGCGTACAATAAAATAGCAGATATTTGGGCATAATACATGGTGGTGTTCAGACGGAGAAACCAAATGAGACCGTGGATAGTCTCTGACTTGAGGGTGGGAGCCTGGATGAGGGGAAGCAACTTTTCTTATGGAGAGTTGTTTCCATGGTTATATCCCTTGGTTTTCCTATTCCAATTTTTTTTTTTCACATATCCTTTTGTGTGAGCAGTGTGCCATACATACTTGAATGGAGCTTAAAGGAGGAAACCATACCACTGGTCTTAAGTTCCTCCCTCACACCAACTTGGTGAGAAATATCTGGGCATCCTCCAAAGTACTTGTGCAGTCTGTCAGTGACAGCGCTGGGGGATATACAACATGGCTCAAACTGGACACCCTGGTGTAAAGAAATGCGGGTCTAAAGAGAAACCTACTGTGTCAAAACATAGTCCGTGGCAGATTTTGAACAGTTCACGTTCCCTTCCTTTAGATATTGTTATAGGTAGGTGCATCAATTTGGACCCACTGGCAAAGGAAAGAGGGGTACATTTAGGGCAGGATGCAACTTTTTCCCTTCTGGTGCATGTTAGCACTGTCCATGGAGTCTGTGCTTGAAGCTTGTTACTGAATCAGTTGATACCACCTGCTCTGGAAGTCTATTTCAGGTGTTCTCTGCCTGTTTTGCTAAGAGTTCTTCCTGATGAGCCAGTCCGGTGGCATTAGGGGTTGAGGCACTGGACACCACATCTCACTCTACACCAGCGACCCGGGTTCGGGAATGAGCTGGGGTCGAGGGGGGTGAGTTGGATTGAGCAGCTGCAAGGCAGCTCTCCTCTCCTGTGGAGGGTTCTTGCCGCTCCCGCTGTACGGCTGCCCTCAGGTGGAGGTATGAGGGTAGTGCAGGTCAGGAGTGACACAAGAAAAGGTGGGTGCTGCGGGACTGCAGCATGTGCGTGCGGCCACAGCAGGGGCGTGAAGAAAAAATGGAGCAGGCAGGCTCTATGGCGATGCTGGCAGATGGCCAGGACCAGATGTGACCCCCCCCCATCCGGAGGAAGGGGAATAGAGCCACCTGCCAGTTCCCCAGAAAAAACGGGGCGGGGGGAGAATCTAAGTTCAAAAAAGTTCTTCCTGATCTTTCCCTTGAATCTTATTCCTGTCAATGACATTGAGTGCCTCCTTTTTGTGTTTGCTTGCACGCATGTGCAAGAAACACATTGCGTCAGCTTCCTTCACAAGCGTGTTGTGGAGGCGTGGCAGTGTTGTGGTGAACGGCAGCAGTCCGTTCTGGGGTTGGTCTCTGCCGTGGCAAATAGAAGAGCATGCTATCGATGATGGCAGTTAATGAGCATTCCACTATGCTCAAAGAAACTGGCTGCTGCAATCAGGGAGTGCCCCATCACTACACAATCAGCTGTTTTAGCAGCCGTGTGGTCCCTGACTGCATCAGCCAATTAGAGCTGCATTGTCTGGTGTCCCGTTTCAAAGATACATGGCAGCGGCTTCTCCGTCGGCCTCTCACAGTCACCACAGAATCCGATGGACAGCCGCTGCCACTCACTGACCCCATTACAGCCGACGAGGGTGCTCAATCCCTGTCAGCATGGCCCCTCCCCAGTTCATTTGCCGACAGGGACCATCTCTGCAGGGTGGGGGTGGGGTTGGCGTCAGTTCAATACTTCACTGCTATTCCTATTCTGCATCTAACTCCTACACATTCAATGCTAATGCCAGCAAGCAAACATTTAGCATTGACAAATGCTTGTGTTCGCTTGCGTGCATGCACAAGGAAGGTTTTGGGACAGAAGGACTTAGCGGAGGTGTGTGACTGTCCTGCCCAATGCAGTGCTCCACGTAGCAGGTGCGTGCCTTACACACCAATGGATTGGGGAGCTGTCTATGACAGCAGTTTGGCAGCAGTGGTCTTCACTTCAAAGAAAAGTGCGGCTGCAATGAACGGTCGTAATGTGTGTCTATTTAGCGTACTGACGTCACCCTTGTCTCTGGCCCAGCTACACATCTGTGAGACCAGCTGCTAAGGAAATCCCTCCCGCTTCCCCCCTTCGCTGCTGTCCTCCCCGCTCCCTCATTCTTCGGCTCACCCTCTGGTTAAAAAAGAAATCCCTCCTGCTTCCTCCTTCTGCTGCTGTCCTCCCTGCTACCTCATTCCCCGGCTGATCTCTGCCTGCAACTCAATCCTCCCGCTTCCTCCCTCTGCTGCTGACCTTCCTGCTCCCTCATTTCCCGGCTCACCCTCTGGTTAAAAAAGAAATCCCTCCCACTTCCTCCCTCTGCTGCTGTCCTTCCCGCTCCCTCATTCCCCGGCTCACCCACCGGTTGGAAAAGAAATCACTCCTGCTTCCTCCCCGCTACCTCGTTCCCTGACTGACCCTCCACCTGCAACTTAATCCCTCCCGCTTCCTCCCTTTTCTGCTGACCTCCCCGCTCCCTCATTCCTTGGCTCACCCTCTGGTTAAAAAAGAAATCCCTCCTGCTTCCTCCCTCTGCTGCTGTCCTCCCCACTACCTCGTTCCCCGGCTGATCTCTGCCTGCAACTTAATCCCTCCTGCTTCCTCCCTCTGCTGCTGACCTCCCTGCTCCCTCATTTCCTGGCTCACCCTCCAGTTAAAAAGAAATCCCTCCCACTTCCTCCTTCTGCTGCTGTCCTCCCCACTCCCTCATTCCCCGGCTCACCCAACGGTTAGAAAAGAAATCACTCCTGCTTCCTCCCCACTCCCTTGTTCCCTGGCTCACCCTCTGGTTAAAAAATAAATCCCTCCCTTCCTCTGCTGCTGTCCTCCTGCCCTGGGTTCCTCGACACAGTGCAGCGGAGGGTGGCAACACTATAATTATGGGCGTTCATAGTGGCTTGCAGTGGGTGCAGGCAAAAATAAATAAATAAAATCACAGCTGCTGTGCAACCCCCTGCAAATGGGGGTTCCCAAAAGACTTCAGGAGCTTGCTTGAATGCTCCAAGCCTGAATGGTGTTTGGCATTTAAGCCATTTATCAGTGAGTGTTTTAGAGCCTCTGGTACTGTCTCTTTAAGAGCTGTCTGCTTGCAAACATAATTAGTTTGTATGGAGGGACTGTGTGCTTCTCTGAGTACCACTCGAGCTGCTGCCAATTCACTTCATTTTGCAGTCACTAGGGTGCAAAGGAACCTATCTGAAAGATGTAACTGTTTGCCAGAAATTATTTAGAGTAATAATGAAATTACAGTTTGTCTAACCTGCTTTCTTTGCAGTCAGAACTGTGTCTGCTAGTTCCCCATTCTAGTTTTGAACTGCTGAACTGGACCAATCAGTGTGGGGGTAAGCTAGCTCTAAAATGGTGCCTTGGACGAATCAGAACTTGGACTCATAATCTGAGCCAGCCACAAGAGGATTGTATGGGCAGTGACTCTGGGAGATGTAGTTTAGACTTCAGTGCCTTTTTGGACCAACAGCAGCAGTCTATTGTGAGTGACAGCCAATCCAGTCAAGAACTGGGAGGAACTCAAAGGAAGTGCCCGGTTTTGTCGGTTGGAGTTCAGTTGAGCTTTGGCAGTGAAGAAGGAAGGAGCCCTGTGCTTTTTCAGTGTGCAGTTTTAGTCAAAAAAACGTGTGTAAGGCCCAGAGTTCCGGTCTGCAGCTTGTTAGGACTGAATCCGTCCTGTGAAAAGAATCAAAGGATCTCTGAAGAGTAGAAACCAGGCTCACCCTGTAGAAGACTGGAGAAATTGCTGAAAATTCCACTCGGTCTGTCAGGAACTGAATCTGCTGTGTGTTCTCCCGGGTATTGTGCAGTAATTGCGATCGGGATACAGATGCAGCCTGCCTGGTATAGTGCTTTCTTTTATATGGATGTGTGAAGAGGTTTGTGTACCTCAAGTGAGCCCTGCTGACATTGAAGGACCCTATCTTATTTGGAGGTCGTGAGTACTAATTCAGAGGTCGCTCCTGTTGAATTGCCACATTAAATCCAAATGGAATTACTGTACTGCTGACTGTTTAATTCTCCTTTTCTCTGTGTGAAAGGGCCCTACCAGCTGCCACGGTTTGGACTAGCCACTGGGCTTGGGTACCCAGGGACAGTAACTGATAGGGATAGGCCTGTGCACAGAGCCATAAGTAGATTATTAGAGTGATAAGCTAATTAACCTGATTTCCCCTGTCCTTGTTATATCCCCTAAATAAATCAGAGCTGCTTGTTTCAGCAAAGTTATACTGCCTGAGGTATTTGTCTATGTTAAAGTACTGTACTGTGATTGTTGCACTGTATCTCATTTCACAGGAGGTCCCAGTGCGGAACCAGACCTGGGGGTAAGTGTATACTGTGAAGGTAATTCTGATATATAGTGGGGCCACTAGTGGGAAGAAGGGGGTTGCAGTGTCCCAGAGGCTGTGACCAAGTTAGTTTAACTATTGCAAACCCTGACCTCTGGGTGGAGGCACCCGCCATTGGATCCAGCCCCTCAACCTGTTAGTGGCAAATCAGGCAGGGGTAGTAGCCCTGGGATAGCGCCATCTAGGGGTTACATCTTGAGGCTCACCGCTGGGATTGTGTGTCCTCTAGTGGCCATATTAGAACCACTGTTAAGAAAAAATGGGTACCCGACAGAAGTGGCTGTGCACCGGCTGGTGGAGTGGTGTACTGGGGAGGAGATCGACCCCAAATGCTATGCTTATCCTGGACATCCCCCTGGGTATCAATACGGACACTGTGCAGGAGTACTTTCCAAGGTGGAAGGTTTACAAAACCCTGTGGTGGTGGGTGGCATGCTAATCTGCTCACCCACACTTTCCTGGCCCTAGTAGAGTTTAAGGATCCCATAGATAGCTCCAAAGTGCCACAGACCATTACCCCAGAGGAGCCCTCACTGCTTGGAGAGTGATAACTAAGGACAGTAAAGACCGGGGGAATCAGCCCCACCACTATCTGAAACTTTTGAGGAGAAATTTGCTGAATGGTTGCTGGGAGAGGGAAAACTGTGGAGGACTTGAAGAAACTATTCTTGCCACCTGGAGGTGTTCCTCCCCAACACCCTCTCCTGCTCCAGTGCCCGTAATGGTGGCTGAACCAATGCAGACTCCTATTTCTGCACCTGCCATTAGTCACAACTCTTACGAAGGTTGAGGATCTTCTCTGGCACCCTCCCACCCCCAAGGGAGGATGACTGGGAGACCTGGATAGACTATGTTGCCCCAAGTGCTAGAATGGCAATGCTCGGGAAAGCGAAGAGGGTTAGTGAGCCTCCGAGGTCCTGCCCTGGCTACCATCCGTGCTAAAGGGCCAGTAACCCTGAAGCGACTGCACAGGCCTATCTTGAGGCCTTGGAGAATGTGTATAGGAGCCCAGATTCTGATGAGACCTATGGTGGAGAGTAAGAAATGCACAACAGTACCAAGGAGTTGTTGTCTGTGTATATCTCTCGGCTGGAAAAATTGTTGCAAGAATGCCTCAGAAAGGGTAGTTTGCCAGCGATTGAACTGGACGAACCAGACTGGACAGAATCCTTAAGTCTGCCCCTTCTCAGAACTGCTGTTGCTTCAATTCGCCTGGCAAATCGACTGGAATCACCCTCCTATGATGAGTTAATGAGAGAATTCGAGGAGTTGAGAAAAGGCGACCTCGGGAGGTACCTGCACCAACAGCTGTGGCTCGACCAGTGACTGAGGTGACCCATCAAGTGAAGTTCAGGGGCAGAGGTTGACAGTCAATGAGTGCTCTGACAAGGAAAAAGATATGCCACAATGGGGTGAACTGTTGAGAGAGATCCGGGAATTCAAAACAGTCCCTTTATGAAGGCCACGTCTGCAAGTACGGGCCCTGACCTATATCCGACTGCATCTGCTATGGGGGTGGGGTACCCACCATGTATCTCCTACTGATAACAGCTCCAAACTCAATTCCTTGACCATGGAAGTGGAGAAACTGACGAGATGTCTCAAATGCTTATCACGCCGCCAGACAGAGATGGCACCCAGGTTTCCAGTTAGTAATACCCCTGCCCTGGCTCCCAGTGTGGCGCCTCGGCCAGCTCAAACTCCAGAAAGTATGTTTTGCTATAATTGTGGGAAAGATGGGCACATGAAAGGAATGCCAGTCCCCAAAAGACACTGACAAAGTTGCATATAGGCTACAAGGAGAGCTTGGGAGAAGAAATCAGTGGTTAAGAGGTGCGCGACATGATCCCAGTGAGGCACCAAAATGCTAATTCACGTCCTTTTGTGGCAAGGTCAGTTGCCCAGGCCCCACTACGCCTCTCCAGACTGGTCCAGAATAGTGGGTCCCTCCATGGAGACCACTGTAAAGGTGAATGGAGTGTCTACAAGAGCTGTATTAGACAGTGGCTCCCAAGTGACAATTATGTTCCAGGATTGGTATCAGAAGCATTTGTCAGACGTACCCTTACAACCATTAGAAGGACTGCATGTATGGGGGTTAAGTGAGAAGGCCTACCCCTATTCTGGGTATATCCGAATTTGGCTGTCTTTCCCCACCTCCGTGGCTGGAGTGGCCGAACAAGTAGAGACCCTAGCCTTAGTGTGTCCCCCCACTGGACTGTATGATGGTGTCCCTTTGTTGATTGGAACAAATGCTCATATGTTCGGAAGGCTGGCACAGTTGTGTTATGAAAAACAGGGGTCAAAGACTAGTAGTGCTTTAAGAGTTCCGGCTTTAATTAAGAAGGCCTATGAGGCACAGAGAGATGCTGAAAAACAGAACCAGAGGAACCGGTCGGAATTGTATGGAAGAAGGATCCTGAGTCTCTGATCCTGGCAAATGCCCAGTGTACCTTACAGGGAGAGGTCCGTATCAGAAAGGATGTTAAGAATAAAATATTAATGTTGGATGCACCAGCGATGGAAAATTGCCAGAGGACTGCTGGTCAAGCCTAGTATTTGCCCGCTAGAGCCCATGCTTATGCCAGAAGGGTAATGGTCCAAGTTCATAATGTGTCTGAAAGAGACATTCGAGTAAACAGAGGTTGCATCCTGGCTAATGTGCATTGTGCAGACACTGCAGTGCTACCCAGCAGCAAGAGTTCAAGGAAGAATGACAGAGAACGCCTGACTTGTTTGATTTGGCGACTCCCGCTGCCAGCTGAATGGAAAGTGAGGATCAGTGAGAAGCTTGCCCAGAGAGACCAGGTGTTTCTTTAAAGAATGGGATGTAGGATGCGTGCAAGGAGCTGAGCACAATATCCGGCTGCATGACGAAAGACCATTTAGTGAGAGGTCTCGACGCCTGGCACCTGCTGACATAGATGATGTGAGCGGCATCTCAGAGATGTTAGCTGCTGGTGTAATACAAGAATCCAGAAGCCTTATGCTTCCCCATTGTGGTAGTGAGGAAAAAGAATGGAACAGTAAGGATGTGTGGATTATCGCACCTTAAACGGCGGACTATCCCTGATCAGTACACAATGCCCGCATTCAGGATGCTTGGACTGCCTAAGCGGGAGCAAGTGGTTCTCTGTGCTGGATCTCCGCAGTGGGTACTACCAGATCCCGATGGCCCCAGAGGACCGTGAGAAGGCGGCCTTTATCTGTCGCTTGGCTTCTATGAATTCATGAGGATGCCTCAAGGGATTTCAGGTGCCCCAGCCACTTTTCAACGATTGATGGGCGTGCAGTGGGGGACATGAACTTACTAGAGTGCCTGGTATACCTAGATGATGTTATTGTGTTTGGCAGCTCACTGGAGGAACATGAGAGCAGATTATTTAAGGTATTGGACCGACTGGAGGACTTTGGCCTTAAACTGTCCATTGATAAGTGTCAATTCTTTCAAACATCAGTAAAGTATGTGGGACACATAGTATCCACGAGGGAATAGAGACCGACCCAAGTAAAGTTGAGGCCTTGACCACCTGGCCACAGCCAAAAATCTAAAAGAACTGCAAAGATTCCTGGGATTCTGTGGTTATTATCGGTAGCTTCATCAAGGACTATTCAGAGTGATCCGCCCTTTACTTAACCTTACTCAAGGTATCCCCAACCCACAAAAATACCAAAAGTCAGCGTCCCTCAAGACTGAAAGAGTGTATTTTCATCCGAGTGAAGTATTTGGGGCCGCTGGACTCTGATTGTGAGACTGCTTTTCATGAGATCATATATCAACTTACCCATGCTCCAGTGCTGGCCTATGCCGATCCAAGAAAACCTTACGATCCTGCACACTGATGCTAGCTTGCAAGGGTTGGGGAGGCTGTGTTGTACCAAAACGAGAATGGCCTGAGACCAGTGGCCTTTGCAGTAGAAGCCTGACCCCATCCGAGAAAGAACTATCCTGTACATAAGTTAGAGTTCTAGCTTTGAAGTGGGCTATTGTTGACCAATTCCATGAGTACTTGTATGGGCTAAAATACTAGTAAAACTGACAATAATCCTTTGACCTATGTGCAGACCTCAGCTAAGTTGGATGCCACTGGCCATAGGTGGCTTTCTGCATTATCTACATAGACTATGCTCCGAATACGAGCAGGTCTGAACCACATAGATGCTGATGCTCTCTCCGGAGGCCTGTTCCCCAGAATGATTGGGTCCGATTGGCAGAACCTGACATTCGGGCACTCTGCGGAAGTTTGACAGGGAGGAACAAATGTCCACGGAGCGCAGTGGACTGCATGGTGGATTGTTGCAGGAGCCTCTGAAGTGCATACCTGCTGCTTATTGCCACTTTTCTGCAATAGACATTGGTGCACTGCCTCAGCTGGACAATGACAGTATTCGGGGCTCAATCCACGATCCCATGATCAAAGCAGCTTAAAGCCCTCTATGCAGGAAAAGATGTGTCAAATTACGCTCCATTGATTTGAGAACTGCACTGCTATACAAAGAAGGTCCTAAGTTGAAACTGATCAATAAACTGTTATACAGAGAAACAGTAGACAGAGGGACAAGTAGACAAACAACAACTAATGCTGCCCACTGCCTTCGAGACTCAGTACTGAGGTCCTTGCACAACCACATGGGGCACCTTGGTATAGACAGAACACTTGACTTGGTGAGATCCAGATTCTATTGGCCTAAGATGGGGGCTGATGTGGAGCAGCACATTCGAACTTGTAGTGCTTTCTTACAGAGAAAGCTTTGCCCCAAAGGGCTGCCCCTTGTTAACATCACCACCAGTGCACCCATGGAGCTGGTCTGTATTGATTTTCTGAGTTTGGAGTCAGATCAAAGAAATATCAGTAATGTGCTGGTGGTCACTGACCATTTCCACGAGATATGCCCAAGCTTTCCCCACCAAAGACCAGAAAGCATCCACTGTGGCCAAAGTACTTGTAGAAAACTTTTTGTTCACTATGGGGCTCCACAAAGAATCCATTCTGATCAAGGGAGAGACTTTGAGAGTCGTCTGATCAAAGAATGCTTTCTCTGTGGGAGTCACGAAGTCCAGAACCACTCCTTACCACCCCCAGGGGACCCACAGCCTGAGACGTTTCAACCGCACTTTGCTAGATATGCTAGGCACCCTGCACCCAAAGGACAAGCCTAGATGGAGCCAACAAATTAGCACCCTGGTACATGCTTATAACTGCACCAAAGTGATGCCACTGGATTCTCCCCTACGCCTGATGTTTGGAAGAAGCTCGACTACCAGTAGATGTGTGTTTTGGGGTCTCTCCTGATGGGGTTCAAGCTGACAACTATTTACAGTATGTGCAAAGTTAAAGGCCCAGCTAACTCATGCGCGCAACTGGCTCAAACCATGGCTGCCAAAAGAAATCTGGCCAACAAAGAAAGGTATGATAAAAGGTGAAAGCACAGGAACTCCAGGAGGGAGATCGGGTATTGCTAAGAAATCTGGGACTGCATGGCAAGCACAAGATTGCTGACAGATGGCACCATCTCCCTCACATTGTAGTGGGCAAACTAGATGATCTGCCAGTGTACAAAGTAAGGCCTGAGAATAATTCAAAAGATGTAAAAACAATGCATAGAAATCATTTACTGCCCATTGGACAAATCTTAATTGAGTCTGAGCCCTAGAAGATGTCCCTCTGGACCAGTGACTAGAGCTGCTGCTAAGAAAAGATCAAGAAAGTCTGCACCTACAGAAGCAAAGTTAAAGTGTTCCCCTCCACAAGTCCCAGTTGAGCATGACTGTCAGTCCATATCGGAAGAAAGAGAGTGACTTTGAATACTATCCTTCTTACGAACTGAGTCAATTGTTCGGGGCAATCCCTAGTCAATACTGGAGACAAAGCTGGGCCTTCTGGACTGTCTAAGCCCCAGCTTCATCCCTGGAGCCAATGCTCCCAGAAAGTGAAGTGCAAAGCATCAGATCAGATGAAATGGAATCATTGTGCATGGTTGAACTGTTTGAGCTTTCAGGGAGAAAATGATAGATTAGGGCAGACTGGTGATACACCCGAACAAGAAGAGTATTTTGAGTGCCTGACAGTCCACTGCCAGTGTCCAGCTCTCCATGCGAGCCAAATGTTGTGGACTCAGAAACTGTAACTCCTGGAGCTGAAAGTGCCCCAAGTTCTCAGCCTCTCTACCCCCATGGAGACTCCCTGACAAGTGAGGACAATGCTGAAAATGAGGCTCAGAGTGCAGAGACTATAACAGTTCCCCTAGAAAGACTGGTCGAGCTGTAAAGCCTGTGGTGCACCTCAGTTATGATTCCCTTGGAGGCCTGTGGATTTGCCTCTCAATGTTGTCCATAAAGGTGTATGTGTCCCGAGCTCATTGCCCAAACTGAGCGTCAGTGCTAACTCAAGTTACTTGTGTTGCCCTCTAAGTATGGTGCCCTTGCCCGTCCAGCCCCAAGGTAACTGATAGGAAGGGCCCCTCTCTTCAGGTTTAATGTACAAGAGGTAATAACTTGAGTTATGGTACAATGTGTATGTAATACTGTGTAAAGAGTGGACGTCTGCAATGTTTCAGAAATGTGTTCTTGGTAAAATGATATATTGACTGATGATTACTATGTGAGCCTAATGCAAATGTATATGGTTGCAGTTGAAACTTATGGGGGTACTTGCTTGGCAGGGACGTCAAGCTTTCCCAAACCAGGAAGGGTGTAACCCCTGCAAATGGGGGTTCCCAAAAGACTTCAGGAGCTTGCTTGAATGCTCCAAGCCTGAATGGTGTTTGGCATTTAAGCCATTTATCAGTGAGTGTTTTAGAGCCTCTGGTACTGTCTCTTTAAGAGCTGTCTGCTTGCAAACATAATTAGTTTGTATGGAGGGACTGTGTGCTTCTCTGAGTACCACTCGAGCTGCTGCCAATTCACTTCATTTTGCAGTCACTAGGAGTGCAAAGGAACCTATCTGAAAGATGTAACTGTTTGCCAGAAATTATTTAGAGTAATAATGAAATTACAGTTTGTCTAACCTGCTTTCTTTGCAGTCAGAACTGTGTCTGCTAGTTCCCATTCTAGTTTTGAACTGCTGAACTGGACCAATCAGTGTGGGGTAAGCTAGCTCTAAAATGGTGCCTTGGACGAATCAGAACTTGGACTCATAATCTGAGCCAGCCACAAGAGGATTGTATAGGCAGTGACTCTGGGAGATGTAGTTTAGACTTCAGTGCCTTTTTGGACCAACAGCAGCAGTCTATTGTGAGTGACAGCCAATCCAGTCAAGAACTGGGAGGAACTCAAAGGAAGTGCCCGGTTTTGTCGGTTGGAGTTCAGTTGAGCTTTGGCAGTGAAGAAGGAAGGAGCCCTGTGCTTTTTCAGTGTGCAGTTTTAGTCAAAAAACGTGTGTAAGGCCCAGAGTTCCGGTCTGCAGCTTGTTAGGACTGAATCCGTCCTGTGAAAAGAATCAAAGGATCTCTGAAGAGTAGAAACCAGGCTCACCCTGTAGAAGACTGGAGAAATTGCTGAAAATTCCACTCGGTCTGTCAGGAACTGAATCTGCTGTGTGTTCTCCCGGGTATTGTGCAGTAATTGCGATCGGGATACAGATGCAGCCTGCCTGGTATAGTGCTTTCTTTTATATGGATGTGTGAAGAGGTTTGTGTACCTCAAGTGAGCCCTGCTGACATTGAAGGACCCTATCTTATTTGGAGGTCAGTACTAATTCAGGGTCGCTCCTGTTGAATTGCCACATTAAATCCAAATGGAATTACTGTACTGCTGACTGTTTAATTCTCCTTTTCTCTGTGTGAAAGGGCCCTACCAGCTGCCACGGTTTGGACTAGCCACTAGGGCTTGGGTACCCAGGGACAGTAACTGATAGGGATAGGCCTGTGCACAGAGCCATGAAATGATTATTAGAGTGGTAAGCTAATTAACCTGATTTCCCCTGTCCTTGTTATATCCCCTAAATAAATCAGAGCTGCTTGTTTCAGCAAAGTTATACTGCCTGAGGTATTTGTCTATGTTAAAGTACTGTACTGTGATTGTTGCACTGTATCTCATTTCACAGGAGGTCCCAGTGCGGAACCAGACCTGGGGGTAAGTGTATACTGTGAAGGTAATTCTGATATATTGTGTGGGCCACTAGTGGGAAGAAAGAGGGTTGCAGTGTCCCAGAGGGCTGTGACCAAGTTAGTTTAACTATTGCAAACCCTGACCTCTGGGTGGAGGCACCCGCCATTGGATCCAGGCCCTCAACCTGTTAGTGGCAAATCAGGCAGGGGTAGTAGCCCCTGGGATAGCGCCATCTAGGGGTTACATGTGTAGTGTGCATGAGAGGCATAGAGGGGAGCGGTAGCCATTGCAGATCCAGCAGTGCCTGGAGCGAGTGACCAGTGGAAGAGGAGGCATTGCTTCGCTCACCAGGGGGACACCCTCCCTCCCCAGCTACTCAAAGATCTTGTGCATCCCTCTAGGAAGGTACTCATGGTCCAGTAATCAAAGGCCTGAGTTAGCAATAAGTAAAGTTCCTATCCTGAGTGGAAATTAGAGCAAAGCCCTTAACTGGAAATATTCAAGTAAGTTTCATGCACAGTACGAGTGTTCTAAACTTGTTTGAATATAGCCTCCCGGAATGCATCCCTACCAGAGGCTCTAACATGCATGCTCAGCACAATGCATGACCCCCTGCAAACCACAGAGAGGTATTGTATATGTCTATATGAAACATAGTGACTTTTAAGTGACAAGGTACAGTAGTTTGGGCATCCCAATTCTGTTTGTGCCCATACACTAACATGCACCATTTTGAAAATCTAATGACCTCTTTGCATGTGGAGAGCCCTTACAGGTAATTTGCTTCTCACTGGAGCCTTGTTACTTAATGGTTCCAAATGTTTTCTCTTTGCATTGAGTAGAGGGCTATCCCGCCTGCAGTATGCGGTCCTATCCTTCCTCCAACATCTTGTGAGCAGTCCCTCCTGCAGTATGTGGTCCTGCTCCAACATCTCGAGTGTCATGTAGTGAATAACAGAACAAAAATTCAGCTCTCCGCTCAGTTCCCCACCGCCCCCCATTTATTTTAATACCCTACAGTCATATATACCTTAGACTCTGCTGGCAGAAATCCAGAGAGTCCATCTAGTCTTCCTGTGTAGGAATTAGTACCAACAAAAATCAGCAGCTCCAAGTATGTGGGAGCCTGGGCCACAGAATTACCAAGACCTAGCATCAAATCTGGGCTCATAATACCTCACCACAAAATGTTAAAGTGCTAAATCATTTTATTGCATATAGCATGCAATCCGGATTGCCCCTGAAAAAGGGACCTCTGGTCTCAGCGGGCTCACCCGGTTACCAAAATGCAATAGATAAATAAGCCAACATTGAAAACGTAGATGCAAGAAGCAGCAGTAGAAAAGATGCCAACATTTTCTGAGCGAGTGTATGCTTTACCATGGCAGGAACACAGACTGAGTGCTAGTGCCATATACAGTAGATATTACTCCAGTGGCAATGTCATAATACCCCTCTCTTACCCTATTTCAGTAAAACAATACCTTTTTTTTTTTACAGTCCCTGGTAGTCTTGTGGTACTGCAGTGCCCTCTTGCCTGATACCTGTGCCAGTGTAAAGAATTAACAGTCCTCATATTCGATAGTACACCTACCACCTCTTGTGTTCTCCACCTATCTACCCACCCTGGGATTGGGCCAGATGGGGGCCAGCCCAATCCTCTCCTCACCTCTTCTTCTCATGATCATGGCCAGCCACCAACTGTCCAACAAGTCCAATCCATCAACATACACCAACATGCATCTAGTGTGTGTAGCTATGGCACAGGACCTGCAGAATGGCTCTTCAGCCTCACTGAAAGGAGTGTGATGGTCCATCTCGCAAGTCCTGTCCATCTATACACATTGCACACTAGATGAGTGTTACTAGATATCAATTGGTCAGACTTGTGAGGTAGCTGGCAGCTGGCAGTAGAGATGAGCAGAGGGTTGTGTTGGTCGGTATCCTGAGGTGGGTAGGTGGGTGGGGGGCACAGAGGGGATGGGAGTGGAGAAAAATTGCCACCTGAGAACAGGGCCATTAGTTCTTCATACTAGCACAGGGAGTAGTGGAATGGAGCGTCATTAACCCACTACTGAGAGTCAGGTCAGTTTGATGCCAGGCAAGCAAATGTTTGGCATTGACAAATGCTTTTTTTAACTAAGTTACTGGCACTTAGACCGAAGCTTACAAACAATCCTATTCCTGCTGTCCCAGTCCTGTTGACATACAACTACTTCTTAGATGGTATTTTATGCTAGATGTGAGATCTGTTTCGAGTTATGACAATCACAGTGCAGCAGAGTTCTGTTGCTAACCTCTCTTCATTTGTTAAGTCTTCCTTTTACTTGGTTAGGAATCACTATAGTGTAAAGTTCAAGATGGGATGGTGTGCTGCACAGCTTTGATGGTACCCCAAGAAAAGACAGGGTTTTCCTTTAAGGAGTGAATGATCTTTATTGTTCTTTGCTGAGCTTACTTTTTCTTACAATATATTCATCTGTTACATAGCCCAAAAAAAGTATACAGAGCTAATAAAGCACACAATAGTCAATCGACCATACTTATTGCTGTCAGATAAAAATCCAAACAAACTAAAAAGAGTACATCCACTAGTGAAATAGTCATCCAGTGGTGGACAGTCCATCAAAAACAAACAAACAAAAAAAAAGCAAACAAAATTGAAACACAGACTACATCATTACAGAGCTAGCAGCACCAAAAATTGCCAACTGAAACTGCTATTAGGTTTTAAAACTAGACAGGCATTCATTTTTATTAGGTTTGCTTGTGCTCATGTGCAAGAAACATTATGTGACAGCTTAGGAGAGAAGTGGAGTTTTGGAAGTGCGGCACTGTGGCGACCAATGCCCCCACTGTATTTAGAGGATTGGCCTCCTTTTCCCAATGCAGTGGCACGCTGCTGCTGACACTAGTTCAGCAAGTGTGCCACCAACTTGAAACGAAATCGCCGCTACAGTGAGGGAGTGACTCATCATCGGAGGGCGGTACCTTGCCTGGTGTAACATTTCCAGTAACATGGCAGCTGTCCCAGTCCACCTCAGAGCCCCATGAAAGCCGACTGGGTTGCTCAATCCCTCTGTCTGCATGCCCCCTCCCCAGTTCATTTCATCGACCATACTTATTGCTGTCAGATAAAAATCCAAACAAACTAAAAAGAGTACATCCACTAGTGAAATAGTCATCCAGTGGTGGACAGTCCATCAAAAACAAACAAAAAAAAAAAAAAAGCAAACAAAATTGAAACACAGACTACATCATTACAGAGCTAGCAGCACCACCAAATATGAATATGAATAGTTAGGCCATTGACAGAGTAAAGGCCTATGGCACATTCATAAGGTAGAAAAAATGGGCAGACTGGATGGGCCTCTTACGGTCCTTATCTGCCATCAAGTTCTATGTAGCCACTGTGACTGTTTTGGACTGCTCAGGGATTAGTAAACGTGCTAAACTCCTGCCTCATCTAGGGTTTTTAGTCGGTATTGTAGCACCAGACAGGGTCAAGGACTCCTAAAATAAACAATCAGAGAATTCTGGTCCAAAATACTGGCCATCCTGTTGGCATCCCTTAAGTCATCCCACTCCAGTGCAGGTGCTCACAAGGTGATGTAGGCAATAACAAACCTGGGGCTAACTGCACATCAGGAAGGTGGGACCCCCTCACCCAGGAGAGCCCGGTCATGTACTTAGCAGTAGGAGTGCCTAAGAGAAGAGAGACTTAGGGAGAAGAGGAGCACAGCATTCTGCCCATGGTACATGGCACAGATATAGTGGATCCTAGCAAGTGCATATTTCTCCTAGGGGAGCTGCTGAGGCAAATACATCAACTTAGAAGTGTATACATAGTCTAGGAAAACCACAAAGCATGTCCGCACAAATAGGCAGCTGGGTGGGTGGGTGGAGGCGACTAGTAGCTGGGAATGTAATGCCACCATTTTTCAGAGGGTGTTCTGGATGTACAGGGACGTTCAGTGTATAGGACTTTCAAGGGCACTGGCTGCTTAAATTGGTGCCCTTAGGGAAGAAGTGAGGTTCCTGAGGGGCACCTTGGCACAAAGAGCCAGGATGTCTGTGATTCTACTACCTCAGTGGATCCTAAGGGTCAGAGCTGCACAATGGGCTGTAGTTTGTTTTATTTTGTTTGTTTTATTTGTTAACCGGGTAGGAACACTGGCCCAAAAGGTCCTTTTTACAGGTTCGACCCGAACACAGAACAGACATAATACAATTAACAGTAAACATTCACAATTACGAATAACATTTACAAGTATCCAGTGACTTTTTAAATACATTTTAAGATTAGATTTAGATGCACTTAATGACATGCTTTTATGAAGTCAGCAAGGTAAACTGTTCCAAAAACACTGGGCTGCAATGGAAAAGGAACGACTGCCTGATTTAGTTTTATGCAATGGAAGGTTTAACACACCAGAAGCTGACCTCAAATTTCCCAAACAAGATCTGATAACAATCATATCTGATAAAGGAAAGTAAGATTTTGAATGGACTGCCTGCAAAATGTTGGCAGCCAAGAAAATAAGCAAATTTATAGTCTATTGAGAACCAATCCAAATTCGAATAAAGTAGGCAATGATGTGTGCGTGATAATGAACCCAAATAAAAATGACATATGTTAATGTAGGTGACGGTTAAAATATGGCTTTCCTTGGTTCCAAGGACATAATACAAACTCTAAATGAGGCAACAATGAGCCATTAAACAATAGACCTGCGAGTTGCTACAGAAAAAAAATTCCTAAACTTATAAAGAATACCCAACTTTCGGTTAACATTCCTACTAACTGCCTTTACCTGGAGATGAAAAGACAAACCAGGATCAAGAAGTACTCCCAGATACTTAAACACAGCGACCTGTTCGATTACAGTCCCACCAATATCACAAATCAATAAACCCACAGCATCTTTTAGCATATATGGGGTACCAAGAAGCATGGCTTTAGTTTTCCTAACATCATAACCAAAGAATTAGTCTAAAACCACTCGGAAACTTTCAAAAACTCTGATTGTAGGCAAACAGACAATTGCGGACATGATTGGGCTTGTTAAAAAAAGTATGAGATCATCTGCATATAAGAAAATATCGCAAGAATTACACACAGAAGGAAGTTGGTTAATAAAGTGAAAACATCAGGGGGCCCAATATGGACCCCTGTGGAACACCACACCTCAGAACACATACATCAGATTGGGAAGATTCAACATAAACAACCTGTGAACGATCAACTAAATAATTTCTAAACCATTCCACAATCTGTATCAAAAAATCAGTCTGTCTCAATTTCACACATAAGAGGGGGCGAGCAATAAGATCAAAAGCCCTGGTCAGGTCCACGAACACTGCACCAGTAGGGAACCCTAGTGCGGAGGAGGGTGGGGAGGGCTGGCACTAGTGGGGAAAAGTATAATTTGGGGTGGAAACAATGAACCAGTTTCAGCCACTGACCCCAGAAAAGAAGCTGCAATCAAAACCCAGAAGGAGGGAGGAGTGGTGGGGGAAGGAGGTCAAGTAAGGATGGCACAAGGAAGAAAAATGTCCAAGTTCTGGGAGACTCTATAATCAGAGGAATAGTGAGGTTGGTGTGCACTGCCAGCGAGGGGGAAAGAGCTGTTTGCTATCTCCCAGGGGTGGGAGTGGGGAAGGTGCTGTACGTCCTAATCTGAAGGAGCTCCTCATGGTTGGGGGAAGGCATGAGAGACGTGATACAGTTAAGTACCAACAATCTGGCAGCCAGTAGCATGGACATGGTAAAGGACAGTTTCTGGGAATTAGTAAGTTGACAGCAGCAGAGACCATAACCTTCATCAAGGTCCTACCGGTGCCACATGAAAGAGAGAACATAAACAAAAGAAAAGTAATTCAGTATGTGACTAAAATGTTAGTGCAGGGAGGAAGGGTTTTCTTTTCAGGGGACTGAGGGCTTCTTCCAGGAGGAATGCAGGCCGTTTACAGTGGATGGTCTGCATCTAAGCAAAGAGGGAATCCGTGCACTATGGCGCTCGATAGATGCAGCAATTACCATGCATAGGGGGAGCAGTGATAGTAGTCAGACAGACAGACAGACATGGTCAGAATGGCTGTCCCCCAGTGCACACAGGACAGGTAGCGAGGAATGGGACAGTCTGTAAGGAAGTCAGTAGTAAGAAGACACCTTCATTAGACAATAGAAGGAGTCTGAAGGGCTAAGAAAAGATACTGTAGGTGGAAGGTGCTGTAGTGTACACAAATTCAAGGGAAACAAAATGGACAAACTGCAGGCAATTATGGCAGTAAAGAATTGGACGCAAAAGCAATTACTGAAATATGGGTGAACTAAAATAACAGCTGGGATCTACAGGTCACAGGCTGTTCTATTCTATTTAAGAAAGAAAGAGAGAATGTTGGGTTGGGGCCATATATGTACATAAATCAATAGCAGTGATAGAAGAAAGTAAATTTTTGAGGGGGGTACTAGAGTCATTTTGACTTCTAGCGGCAGAGATGGGAAAAGAAAATGTGTGCATCCAGCTGGGGCCCTCGGGGTAGACCTCTACTGACTCTCTGATGGGGCTGGCTTGGGTTGCTGAAGTTGTGCCAAACTGGGTAGTGAGGTTGGACAGTGATGAGGTGCCACAAGGCAATCACCCTCCCCCCAAAACAGAAGCACAGATGTTGCTGGCAGATGAAGACCAAGGGTTCATGCAGTCTGTCCATAAAGTGTTTCATACCTATTCCCCCTGATCTAATGTACCAAATGGGTTTTCTACTTTAAAACCTCCCTCTTTCCCCAGCCCCCCACCTCCCTAACTCCTACTCCTAGAATTATTGTCCCTCTAAACCTAACCCAGTCATTTTTCAACCCATTTATAGTCCCTGCTCCCACAACTTCTGGTGGTAATCTGTTCCACGGCTCTATCACCTTCTCAGTGAAGTAGAACTTCCACACATCCATCCTGAAGTTTCCACTGACTAGCCTCAACTATTGTCCTCTTGTGACTGCACTTTTGTTCTTGATGAATACGTCTTCACAGTTCACTCTGTTAATGCCCCTCAATAACTTGTATGTCTCTACCAATCACTCCTCTTCCTTCTGGCCTACGTGTTGAACTCCTGAACCCATTCCAGAAAGGATCTGCCCTGTTTGCCCAGGATCATTTTGAAGACCCTGCACTGCACAGACTAGCTTGTCCCTGTCGTTTCTCAGGCAAGGAATCCAGAGCTGGTCACAGTTCTCTAAGGGAGGCCTCACCATGGACCTGTACAGGGCAACATCACCTCCTTCCTCCTGCTGTCAAATCTCCTCCCAATGCATTCCAACCTTCTTGTTGCCTGCTGTATGCTTTATTATACTGGTTGCATTGTCGGACAGTCACTAATGATAACTCTCAGGTCCCTTTCCTCCGATGTTGTGGCCAACCATACCATTCCCCCACTCCACCCTCACCCCATCCAGTACTCTGTACAAGGGTTCCTCTTTCCTATGTGCATTGAATTTCAAGAGTCATATTTTGCACAACCACTCCAGCCTCTCCAGATTCCTCTTTAACTCCCTCACCCCCTCCTCGCAATCTACCCTGCAGCCTAGTTTTATGCTGTCTGTAAAGAGACACGTCTTGCTCTGGCTGCCCTCCCCATGTCACTGATGAATGTGTTGAACAGGACTGGCCCCAGGACTGACCCCTGCAGCACCCAGCTTGTGACACCCCACGTTCTCTGACTTGTCCTTGTTCACTACCATCCTTCTTAATCCAACCAGTTCCCTACCCATCTGACCAATTCCCTCACCACTTCCAGGTCTGCCAGCTTCCTGTGTGGCACATGAGTAAAAGGCTTTGCTGAAATCGAAGTACAGTCTACCACCTGCCCTCCGTCAACAACCCTTGTAACCCAGACAAAAAAACCCAAAAAACACTAGGCTGGTCTGACACAATCTTCTGATCACAAATTCATACTGCTCACTGTCCTGTAACCCATTTGCCTCTTTGCAGGCTACTAGGATTTCTTTGAACAAGCTCTCCATCATTTTACCTATAGTGATGGTAAGACTGACAAGTCTGTTGTTACCCAGGTCTTTTTCAATCACAGAAGTGCATTGTGCATATTTACGGAACACATACAAACAGAAGAGAGAAAGATGTGTCTCAGCTGGGACTGAAGCACTTACTTCTTTCTCTCTTCTGTCTGTATGCGTTACCCAGGTCTTCCCTGTCACCCCTCTTATGCAAAGGAACCACATCTGCAGCCCTCCAGCGCACACCCACCCCCCGCACCACAGATTCCAACGAGCATCTGAACAGCTCAGCCAAGGGTTCTGTTATCTCTGAACCAAGCTCCCCAAGCACTCTGGGGTGCAATCCATCTGTCCCCAATTCCTTATCTACCTGGAGAGCTGCAAGCCCCTTTCTTACCCTGTCACCCGTGACAACAACCCAACCCATTTCTTGCACAGAAAATAACTGCAACAAAATTACCATTTGTCTATATGTAGTACAAAGGCTGCTCTGGGGAATGTTGACTGGAGCTGTAATGTAAATCAATCCATACTCACAGTTTGAGCTTAGCTCACAGTCTAGGACAAAAACCCCAAATTGGTTGTAGGATAATAGTTTAAAAGTAGTTTGTTGCTGGCAGTGTAGCCTAGATTAAAAGCCCTGTTTACACTACCCCATTTGCAGCACATCAACCCACATGCAGTGGTTGATGCACTGTAGATGTCACTGTGTGGGCACTTGCCAGACCGCCTCAGGATGCCTTCAGATCCCATTTTTGGATCGATGCAGGACAGGGTACCCGTTTTGGATCAAGTGCATTTTCCAGTACTGTAAACGCAATTATGTGCTCGATCCAATCCGCTGCAGTCCTTGTTTCCCAGAATCAAGAAACACACCCCCACTAAAGGAATAGCCACTCCGCGGCATGACTTGCGGTGCAGCAAGGGGGGGGGGGCTGTGTAAACATGAACTGCCGCATCCGCAGACAGCGCAGCAAGCGAGGAGCAGTGGATATTTTCAATTGCTGCTGCTGTTTAAACATGGATTTGGAGTATCAAGCTGTGAATGAACTTGGTACATCCAGCAGACCTGGGTTCGATTCCCACAACCTCCACTTGCACACTGTGTAACTCTGAGCAAGTCGCCGAACCTCCCCACCAGTCTTCATGTGTCACACCACAAAACAGACACTTGTGCCTAGTGGATTTCACCTGGTTGCCAAAGGATACAAACAAACACACAAAAAAAAGTTTATGAAAGTGTAATTTAGCTCAGCAACAGGAACTCCCAACAACTGCCAACCAGCAGTTGTTGAGAGTTCCCATTGCTGTGCTGCGGTAAACTTTAATAAAACTTTTCAACTATTATCCTACAACTAGGTTTGTGTTTTTGTCCTGGACTTTTGAGTCAAGCTCTAACTGCCAGTGTCTATCCAGCCTGCACATAAGACGCTATCCTTCCCTGAGACCTAGGGCTCGATTTTCAAAGACCCCTTAGAGTGATGCACATTGCGTCACTCTAGGGATATGGCAAACTCCAGGTGCACCAGGGACCCTGTGCTCGATTCTGTAAAAAACAGGATCCCAGCACCAAACTCTCCAGGTTGCCACAAGCCACGATCTGTGCCAAGCAGGTGCACCTGTGTGAATTTCTGCAGGGATCGTCCTGCACCCCCCCTCCGCCCGGCACAACACATAAGGGTCTGGGATGGTGGCGGGATGATGAAACTGCTTGCCAGGAGGGGGCTGGGGGCATATAGGGCATAGTAAGTGACAGTAGGGGTGCTGGGGGGCAGCTGGGCATTGTGAGGGCTTTGATCGGCACCCCGAGGTTGCATTTGCTTTGTATTGCATTAGTGCATGTAAAGTATACATATCATCTCTGATGGTCTAATAAACCCCCCAACCCCCAATGTCCCCCAACTGAGCTCGCAATGAGCACGTACTGTATTACGAGCTCACTGAATGACAGCTGCTGTCATTGCGAGCTCAGTCGGCGGCCAGCCATGGTGGTGAGAGGAGGAATGTGCTGTTCTCCAGCTCCAATTCAGGATGGGGCAGAGGAGCAGAGTGGTGGGACACTACCTGACGGGGCAGGGGGGTCCACTAGACCACCAGGGACAGTTATATCATAATATACAAAGGGGGGTGATCGAGAGAAGGGAGACGGTCCGCTACACCACCAGGGATGGAGTTATATTATATACTGGGGGATACTGGGGAAGAGGCTCCATTAGATCATCAGGGAAGATGTAGTCATATTTCTGTCGAGGGGTGGGAAACACAGAAACATAGAAATTGACAGCAGATAAGCAGCGTTTCCCACAGACAAATTTGAAAGGATAAGGGTTTTGCAAAATATGAAATCCCTAACCAATCCTGGGGGTCCGGGAACATGACCCCCATAAAAGTTTTGAAAAAATGGTTGAAAATGGTGCATTTTAAGGGGTTTCCTGACTGTTTTCTGGTGTTATTTCTACTATTAAAAACTTAGATTTTATTCTGGAAAAACTACTTGTCGCTGACCCAATTAATTCATACATTATATTTCCATATTCACATCTCTTCAGAGTAGATTTTTACTATCAAGATTTGATTATGGAAACATGCATTGGTTATTAGTACAGATATAATATTTGAACTAAACGTGTGTAAAATGTTCAACTTAGGATGAAAAATTTTACAAGCAATAGTACAAATATTATTTGTACTAACTGTAAATGCATTTGTGACACAATGAAGACGAGACAACCAAATTAATGTAAGACTTTTTCAAGTGAAGTCAAACACTGCAGCACTTACACAGAATACAGAGAAGAATGAATATAACATCAAGAGATTAGTGTCATGCTTGGTTGTAGCATGTTTAAATGTGAACTTGGTCCTTCAATTTTCAGTAAAGAAACAAATCAAAAGTACAGAAAATAATATTCCATAGGTGTGTAAAACGTTTTTGGAGCTACAACTGTGATGTGAACACAGATCCTAGTCAAAGTTTGTGCATCAGCATGGGACAGCGAAACAAACTTGCAGTTTAGTGCCCAGTACTTCTGAGACTGCCACAGACCTACTGTACATCGATCCAATTCATCACCTTTTAGGAGCCTTTCTAAAAAAACAGTTTGTTTTTAGAAAGACTCCCAAAAGGTGATGAATTGGATAGATTTAGGCTCGTGGTAGTCTCAGAAGTAATGGGCACTAAACTGCAAGCAAAGAAATGGTTGTTTACTCACCGGGTAAAGGTGATTATAGGAGCACCTTTTCATAGCACTCCGAGACTCAACACATGGGTTATCAAGCACTCTTCTCATAGGCTGATGCACAAAAGAAATTCCAGATTCAAAATCCAATCTGTCTCCTTACTTGTTGTGAGGGCTGTACCGAAGCCCTCCCCAAGCTGCTGGATCGACCCCCAAGCAGCTGCCCCAATAAAGCTGCTGGTCTCTGGGTCATGAGGGCTGTAGCGAAGCCCTCCCCGAGCTGCAGGATTGACCCCCCGAACTGCTGCCCCAGTAAAGGCACGAGGAAGGTGGGCGTTTAGTTCTTCTGTCCCCGTGGTGTATGTTTGAATATTTTTGGCGCCAAGAGCAGACTCAACCATTCGGAGCACTGATACTGACAATATCTTGATCAAACACTGACTCATGTACTGATGCTGGCTGCCTAGAACTGTCTGCTTGGAATTTGTGTTTTTTTTTTTTCTTTTTTCTCCCTTTTTTCATGCTTCCCTATGTTTAATGCTGTTAGCCTTATTTCACTAGAATGAATTTATTTGGGGTCCGCTATGCTTATGTGTCCCAAAGTGGAGTAAAATACAGCTGCCTTCTTGTTAATTAATTGCACTACGAGAAAGAAATTCAGTTTGAGACTAAGACAGGTTTAGGATCCAACTTGGTAGCAATCCCTCCCCCTGTACCTCCCCTTACATACCTGATCTGTTCCCTATTTAATCAGCATACTGTCTTCTCCTCTCTCCACAGCTGCTGGTCCCTGTGTCATGACAGCTGTACCGAAGCCCTTCCCGAGCTGCTGCCCCAGTAAAGATACGAGGAAGGCGGGCGTTTGGTTCTTCTGTCCCTGTGGTGTATGTTTAACCCCACTGCCGCTCCGTGGCAGCTCCCCACCACCACCCTTGTTGAGCTCTTTGATATATAGGGGTCCCCACCACCACCCTTGGTGAGCTCTTTGATATATAGGGGTCACTGATCACGTAAGTGATCAGATGACCAGGCTTTTTATTTTTTTTTTCCCAAACAGCCAACATTCCCATTAGCAGGTTATCTCCTTTCATCACCAGAGGTCTCCCCGACATTCCTGCATAGGAATCACAGTCTCTAGCTGATTGCAATGCTAAAACATAGTAATGCACACTAATTATGGGATTACTCTTTTTTTTAATGCTAGAACTTACTTTGGGGAAAATAAAGGACTGCTTCTGTTTGATTTTACCACCCATAGAAACCCCCATATCCCTAACTCGTACACGCAGATCTGCAGCCTGTTCTAACAACCCCTTAAAGTGTACCTAAATAAATCGGCAAAAGCAAAGCAGAATTTATAAACCGCAAAATGAACCAGGGAATAGTATATACATCTCTATGTATTCTGATAGTCCTTGGCTCTGATCCAGTATTTAATCAGATAAGCCAGGACTTTGGGCATGATAGTGATAGGCTGCGCTCTAAGAGGCCATTGCAAATTCCCTTGGATACTCTCTGTGACCCTTTAATATATATCCATGGTCATAGGAAACATGGTAACCTGTACAAACTAATGGCATATATCAATGCCCTACATTGCAAAAAACGTCCCACAATGCCTCAAGCTCTACCCAGCTTGCTCCACTTGCTAAAACTATTGCTATCAGGAGACGTTCAGGAAACCCAGGTCCAACAGTAGCCAATATCCGGGTAACCACCTCTATTACACATGTATGGGATAACAACGAGGGGTTAAAGCTAACGCATATAAATATCAACAGTATTATGCCCAAAATACACGAGCTGCAGGCCTGGGTGAACCTGTATGCACCAGATGTCATTACAGAGACGTGGCTTAAACCCCACATAACTGACCATGAAGTTGATCTAATTGGGTATCAGTCCTTTAGAACAGACAGAATAAAAACGAAAGGAGAAGGGGTCATGATCTATGTAAAATCCATCATTAATGCCTCACCTATTCCGACAATAGTCTCTACCCAATCAGACTGCGAAGACCTATTTATAAAATTACTACTCGGAGGTACCAAGACACTACTAGTTGGGGCCATATACAACTCTCTCAAATCTGCCACTGAATCACTGAACTCTCTACTAAACACTATCCCCGCCCTACCCAGGGGGGAAAAGTAATTCTGGGGGATTTCAACATTCACTGGGGGACCCATATCAGAGACGAAATAAAAAGCTCTTTACAAGACGTGGAACTCACCCAACTAATTCAGGAACCTACAAGACTAAATACAAAAACTGGCAATCATACCACTCTGGACTGGATCCTGGCCACAAATCCGGATAGATTCAAAATGGTTGGCACCTTTGCAGACTCTCTGAGTGATCACTCGCCCACGTTTGGGGTATGAAGAAATGACTTCCCTATCCCCCTACCCCATATTTTTTGGACTAGGGACTTCGCTAACTTTGATTCAAGTTCCTTTCTCAGAACCCTTACTGAGGTCAACTGGCAGCAAGTAAAACTAGCATCCAACCTGGACACTGCTGTTGAAATATTCAACCATAACTTCTTGTCTGCCGCTAACAAGCATGCCCCAAGAAAAAAGATTAGATTCAAAGGACAGGAAGTCAGGTGACTCACACGAGACCTGAGGAAATTCACGAGACTCAGAGACAGGGCTTGAGGAATATTAAACTCCTCAGATCAAACCACCGACTGGCAGAAGTATAGAGAACTCAGGAACAGATGTAAAGCAGAGTTAAAAAAAGCCAAAAGGAATCACCTCAGACACATCCAAGATAAGAATCCATCAAACTCCCCAAAATTTTGGGCACAAATTAAATGCCCTTATCAAGGGGAACAACAAACTAGAAGGGGGGGGACAATATAACAAAGGGTACCCAATACACAACCCCAGCCAAGGCTACCAAAGCATTCAACAAGTTCTTCACTGAACTAGATATGTTCAAGACCCTATGCCCTGGCCCAAACTTACCACATGTTCCCAGTATAAGTAGTCCTAGCATCCCAGACTTCCATTTCAAATTGGTTTCCAGTTTAGAAGTCCAGAAACTACTACAAGGGATTAAAACCCATGGAACAGCGGGTTTTGATGAAATGGAACCCAAACTAATCAATATTGTGGCCCCAGTTATTGCTACCCCAATCTCATGGCTCATCAACAAATCGCTCATTGAAGGGAAAGTCCCCTCCCTCTGGAAAGTGGCCCTAGTTACACCAATCCACAAAGATGGAGCCAGAGAGTCAGTGGAAAACTACCGCCCAATATCCTTACTCTCGACAATAAGTAAAGTGCTGGAGAGAGTGGTGTATTCTCAGGTCATGGATTATGTGAAGAGACATAATGTCTTTACTACGGCCCAACATGGATTCAGAAAGAACCATGGAACGGACACTGCCCTGCTTAACCTTACCTCTGATATATTTTCTGCCCTAGATAAGGGATTGCTCACTGGTGCAGTTTTTATTGATCTCACCAAAGCATTCGATCTGGTAGATCACCAACTACTCCTAGCCAAACTGAAACAGATCGGTCTTGACTCCCTGGCAGTTCAATGGTTTAATGATTATCTCCTGGATAGGTTCCAATTAGTTAGATGGCAGGGCACCATATCTGACAAGATCAGAATAAGAGATGGTGTCCCTCAGGGATCTATCCTGGGACGACTGCTGTTCTCCCTATTTATTAACAAACTGCTGACCTTCTGCAAAGATGCAAAGGTCATCCTCTATAATGATGATATATTTATCTACAGGTCAACTGACGATCCTGACAAACTAAATAGAATGCAATCTAAAGACCTGTGGAACCTGAAGGAATGGCTGTCTAAAAATAAACTTGTACTGAACAGCAAAAAACCAAAGGGATGCTGTTCGGGCCTAAAAGCCTTGGACCTAATAGATCAAATACACTATGCCTCTCTCTTTTGTCCGGGGCAATGGTTGATGTAGTAGATTCAGTAACATATCTAGGTCTCACCATTGACCAAGAACTCACCTTCAAGACCCATATAGATCAGCTATCTAAAACACTGAACCAAAAGATTGGCCTCCTGTACAGACTCAGCCCTTACCTTACCCTGGGGTCATGTGCCAAGACTGCCCTTGGTACCCTGCTACCCAAACTACTCTATGGCCCCCCCCCCCGTGCTCCTCTCGGTTAAAAACACTGAGATGAATAAACTTAGGACCCTATACAACAGGATCGGCAAATTTGCTTTAGGGCACCCCAAAGAGAACACCACTGTCATGTACTTCAAACCCTTAATTGGCCACCTTGGAAGGTAGACTACAATATCCTTCACTGTGCCTAGCCTATAAACTCAGACTGGCTACTGCACCGCCTAGTCTGGCAGAGGTACTACAAACTAAAATGAACAACAGGACATTAAGGTCCTCAAGCAGACAGCTCCTCATGGTTCCCCGGACGCAGTCCTCCCAAGGTTCCAGGGCCTTCTCATCCCTCATTCCTCCTATATGGAACTTGCTTCCACCTAAACTCCAAGAATGTGAATCACTAGGGGGCTTCAAAAAGGGACTTAAAATGCACTTGCTGGAACTAAACCAATGCGCTTGTAATCGTTGAATCTCAATTATTCGGTTTGCATGATCCTGGAATATGACAGTTGACCATACCTAATATGTATACGAGAACCAACACTAGTCGCTTTATGTAGTTTTTTCATAATATGTTCGCTGCCTCTCGTGAAATGTAAATAATTGTTATGTTGTTGGATCTAATGTAAATGTTTTATCCTGTTGTACTATGTGTAACTAATCACGGGTCAACCCTGAAAAAGGGACTAATACTGGTCTCAGTGGGCCTACCCAGTTACCAAAATTAAATAAATAAATAGTAGCTCCCAGAATCCTCTGTAAGAAATCTTACAGAGTTTATGATAATCCTGAAAAAATTATATATGATCTGACAGTAAAGACCCTCGGAAGCCTCCAGTAGGGATGCTGCTGGGTAGAAAAGCATGCGACACAATTTGTTGCTAGGTAAAAACAATTATTTACTTTTCTTTTTTCCACAACATGCATAAAACCTCACATCTGTACTGTCGGTGTATGACTGACTATTTATCTATACAATCAATATTCAGAATTGCACGTAAAACCTTAATAGTCATGTTCTATATTCCGTTATCCCACTCTGTCATTCTTGTTATGTTCCTACTCAATGGGTGGGATATGAAGTGCTGTAAAAAGGTGTTCCTATAATCACCTTTACCAGGTGAGTAAACTACCATTATCTATCGCACCTTTTTACAGCACACTGTGTCTCGACACATGGGTGATTATACAGCAGTATTGGATTGGTCTTGCATGGGAAAAGGAATATGACAATGCTGTCTGAAGTACCTTGTGACCAAATTCTGAACTTCTTGTCAGTCCAGTGTCCAACTGGTAGAACTTGGTGAAGGTGTGCGGGGATGACCAAGTCGCCGCCTGGCAGATTTCCCTTACGGATGCAGAGTTGCATTCCACCCAAGAAGTGGCCACTGCTCTACTGGAATGGCCCTTCATATCTGATGAAGGGGTATTACCACCTGCCTTGTATGCTTGTGCGATGGTGTCTCTCAACCATCTGGCCATTGTAGCTCTTGAGGCCGTTAGGCCCTGTTTTTGCCCTTGAGGAATAACAAATAGTCTGTCCGATCATCAGAAAGAATCTGTTCCGACACAGGTAGGTCCGGATGGCTCAGCCCTGGTCTAGACAGATAACGGTGTCCCTGTTGGGGTCCCCCTCATCTGGGCAAAAGGTTGGAACCGTGATTTCCTGAGCCAGGTGAAAAGTGTTAGCTACCTTAGGAATGAAGGAGGGAATGGGTCAGACTACCACTCTGTCCGGGAAAAAAGTTAAGAATGGCTCTCTACATGAGAGGGCCTGCAGCTCACTAGTTCTCTTGGCTGATGAGACTGCTACCAAAACCACAGTTTTCATAGTAAGGATTGATAGTGTAATAGAATCTAGGGGCTCGAAGGGCGTAGTAGATAAAGTGTCTAACACCAAATCGAGATGCCAAGGAGCCATACTTGGCCATGGAGAATGTGTAATATTAGTCGCTGCCTTCAAAAAGGTTTGGACTAATGGATAGGCCCCAGGTAAATGTCCATCTGTTTTGCCTCTTATTGCTCCAATGGCAGCCATCCACACCCATAAGGATGTTGACGTTATCCCCTTATCCAATCCATTTTGCAGAAATTCTAGAATTTGTATGATATTGCACTCTGATGCCTTCACATTTCTCGCCTCGCACAAAGAAGCGAATACCCACCAGTGTCTGTTATAAGCTTTGTTAGTGGACTCCCTTCTGGCTTGCAACATTGTGTCAGCCACCTTATCAGATACCCCTAAGTTCAACAGTCTAACCATCTGATTGGCCATGCCGTCAGCTTCGGAGGTCAAGGGTCTTCGTGCCAAATCGGCCTCTGTCTGAGCAAGTAAGGAGTGAGTGTCATGGGAGTGTCTGTTAACATCCTCTTGATGAGTGCATACTAAGTCCTTCCTGGTCAATCTGGAGCAATCAGAAGTACCATGCTGCCCATGTCCCTGATTTTCCCTAGGACCGCCGGGATCATGGACATCGGTGGGAAGACATATGCTTTTTGGAAATTCCATGGCGTGGAAATTGCATCTACCCCTGCTGCTCTTTTGTTCTTTTACCCAGACATGTACACTGGCAACTGTGCATTCGCTGCTGATGCCATGAGGTCCATTTGGAAAGGTCCCCATCTCCTCTGAATCCTTTTGAAGACCATTGGGTTGAGTTGCCACTCGCCCTGCTGTAACGACCGTCTGCTCAACCAGTCTGCCCTTGTATTTAGGCTGCCTGCCAGGTATACTGCTGTGAGACTGAGTAGGTGTTTTTCTGCTCATAGCATTTGTGTTTCTATTTCTCAGGCCACAGCCCTGCTTTTTGTTCCTTCCTGTTTGTTTATGTATGCCATTGCTACTTTGCTGTCCATACGCACATTTACGTTCTGAAATGTTGGAGAGCTAATCAAATGGCTCTGGTCTCCAGTATGTTGACAGAGAGTTTTGCTTCCTGCTCTGTCCATTTCCCCTGGACCGACTGCCTGTTCATTACAGCACCCCAACCTATCAGACTTGCATCTGTTTCTAGGGTTCTTGTTATATCTTTCTCCAACATCGCCCCTTGACTCAAGTTGTGCGGGTTTGCCCACCATCTCACTGATCTCTTTACCCCTGGTTAGTATGGTCACTTTTTGGCTGCAGTTCTGTAGGTTGCAGTTCCAACTGTCCAACAGTAGACACTGCACGTGTCTCATGTGCAGCCTCGCCCAGTCATATAGGTCTATGCAGGCCACCACTAGCCCTAACAACTGCATCAGGTGCCATAATGTCGTTTTGCATTGTAAAATTCTCTTGCAGTGTGTCACCAGTGTGGTTATATGGTTCTCTGATGGTCTGACTGTGCCTGTTGCCATGTTGAATATCGACCCCAGGTGTTCGATCGGTGTCGTGGGTGTCAAATGGCTCTTGGCCTTGTTCATGACCCATCCATGTTCCTTTAGCAATTGTTGGGCTCTGATGGTTGTTGTCTACGACTCCTCTTGGGATCTTGCCCTTATCAGCCAGTCATTCAGATATGGGATCACATGAATCCCTTTGTGCATAGTTTCACTGGTAGTGGGGCCATGACCTTGGTGAACACTCAGGGGCTGAGGCTAGGCCGAATGGCAGACATTGATATTGGAAATGACAACCCAGAATGTTAAATCGGAAAACCCTCTGGTGGTTCGGTCTGATGGGGATGTGAAGGTCGGCATTCTTCAGGTCTATGTAGGTCAACAAGTCCCCCCTGTGGATTGCCGCAATGGTGGACTGCAGTGTTTCCATTCTGGACTTCTGATATTTCACGAACTTGTTCGCAAATTTGAGGTCCAGTATGGGTCTGAGATAGCCTGTCTTTTTTGGTACTAGAAAGAACACTTAGTAAATGCCAGAGTAGCGTTGCTGATTTGGAACCGGCTTTATGGCCTTGCTGTGTAACAAGTGATTTAGAATGGCTCTGATTTGCAATGTGGTTGCCTTGTTCCTTGTCACATGTGATCCTATGTATCTCCTTCATCTTGGAATGGCACTAAAGTCTATGGCATACCCATGGGTGATTATTTCCTTGACCCGTCTGTCCTTGACTGATTCAGTCCAGGTGTCAGCGAAGTGTTGCAGCCTTCCCCCCACTGCATCCACAGGGTCTTGGACCTGGGGATTCTCACTGGTGGAATCCCCTGTTGGACTTGTTAGGTTTGTACCCCTGTTTGGCACTGTAGTGGATGCCACAGCCTCGACTGTTTTGATAGTACGGCTTGTGATTGAAGAAGTTCAACTTAAAACTGAACAAACGTGTATCTTGTCCTTGGTGACCTTGTCCCCCCTTGCCCTTGCTGGAGTAGTGATGAAACTTGTTCTGAAAGGATGGCAATATAGCCTGCCCTCCTCGGCTGTCCTTGTCGTCTCCTTTTCTTCACGGCAAATTCCTCTATTCCAGGTCAAAACACTCTGCCGACCGAGAACTGTAACTTCATTACTCTGGATTTTGATTCTTGGTTAGCATTCCAGAGTTTAAGCCAGATATGTCTTCTGGCTCTGTTAATGGATGCCATCTTGAAACTGTCAATTGTGGCGTCATTAATTGCTTGTATTGCATAGTCCATGGTGGCTCCATGAGTACTTGTTTCAGGGATGTCTTGGCGGGCAGCTTCCAGCCATCTGAGGATTGCTCTGGACGAATAAGTGGCAGCCATGGATGCCCTCATGTTCATGATTAGCACATCATGCACTTTTCTAACTATGTAGTCCACCTGGTCCTTTAAAGCAGATGCAGATTCTGATGGCTGTACCATCTTGTTACTAAGTAAGGAGACTTCTGAATCTACTTTTAGTGCGACCAGCCAACTCTTCTCCTTCTCCTGTGCCAATGGGTATCTTCTCTCGAAAGTACCCTTCTCCCTGGTCTTGATTGGATCAGGTGCCTCCCATTCTTTTGCCAGTATGCTCTCCAGACCTTTGTATGTGGAGAAGCAGGAGGAGGAGGAATGTTTTCTTTCCCTTACTAGGGGATCCAGTCTACTGTCTGGCTGTTCCACTGGCTCGACAATCCTGAGCATTTCTAACCTCCCTGACCTCAAAAAGTATGCGATGGCAGCACAGTTAAGGGTAGTCCTACACTGGCTATATAAACAGTATGATGCACACTGGAAACAATTAGAAGTAACCTGGGGAGACCTATACAACACTCAGGAGCTCCTTTTTGGGACGCCCCCCCAAGAGTCAAGGGATAATGAATTATCCGAAGTTCACCAGGGAACCCTTAGAAATATGGTTTATGGTCAGTAATGATTATTTTACATTTCCTGAAAAATTGTTCTTGGGAACACTGAAGTGTAATGCAAATTTGACAGCAGGTCCCTCAGGCCCCTATGCAGTTCAATGGCAAAGATATGGCATTTTATTCATTTTCCAGTTAGTGGGCAGAACAGGTCTCCTTCCCTTTGTCTCCCTTCAGATGGAATATCACTTGACCCATAAATATTTTATTTCTTATTTACATCTTAAATCATACCTTCAGCTATACGAATGGGCACTCGCGGCCCTAAGTGAAAACCCTACCCAATAATACAACTGTTACAAGCTCATATCAAAGGAACGACCTCAGATCACCTGATTAGTAAGCTATATAAGGCCTTAAATGAAAGACAGGGAGACTCAACCAACTCATACAGGTTTTCGAAGGGAACAAGAACTACAGGTGTCAATCAATGAGCAGGACTGGAATGACTCTGCTTTACCAACTATAAAAATCTTTCTCTCACCATACTGGCATGAATACATGTGGAAACTCCATTCTCGTTTTTTGCACACCAGCCTTGCTGGCTAGTATGGGATAATTAGGGGAGGGACAGTGTTGGAGAGAATGTGGGGATGATAGAGCAAATCAGAGCCATGTCCTTTGTTCATGTCCTAAGCTATCCAAGTTTTGAAAGGAGATCCTCGAGGAGCGGAGTGCAATTTAAGACACCACTGATTTATTCAGTCCCACATTTATACTGACTTTTATTAAATCAAAAGGTCTGTGAATTGACTAAAACTTGCTGAAACAAATTTTAAAATTTATTACAGCAGCCCACAAAGTTATCACTACACTGTGGTTTACAAACAAAATACCCACTAAAAAAGCTTTGATTGTTTTGCCCAGGGAGATATATGCCCTTGAGCTACTCTCAGCCGCGATGATGGACAAAGTTCAAAAATCTGATGTACAATGGCAAAAGTGGATGTCATACCAACTAAATCATTATGATGATTTTGTACCTTAAGCTATGTACTGCACATCTAATTTTGCTCTTCTCTTGCACTGAAAAGATACTCGGGATATGATCTGTGATGCTCCTTGAATTTTAATGGGAATAAAATCTGGGAGGGATAGGGGAGGGCTCACTGTGCTACGCCTGATTTGATTTGAATGGATCACAGACTGAACTTAAAATGAGTAACTATCATTCTCTTGATACTGAAGCAATAAGATGTTAATTTATTTTTCCCCTAATATGACTGCTACAAGTATACTTGTAACGTATTGTGATGTTATCAACTGGTATTAATAAGTGATTTATTGCTGCCTGTAAAATTGTTTCATTTATAAATTAAATAAAAAGACTAAATAAAAAAAAAAATCCTGAGCATTTTGCAGACCACCCTAATGAGCCCGGGAATAAAGTCGAAAGTGCAAAGCCTGGTGGACATATCCTCATAGCCCTCTTCTTCCTCTTCTGGGTCTTCGTCCCCTGAGTGAGATGCCTCTGAAGAGTCATCTGGATCCGGATGACTAGCGCCGCTCGTTTTTTTTTGGGTGTGGCGGTGTTTTGGCCAGGATACGGGGTCTTTTGTCTGATCCCATAGAATCTATTCTCTCCAGTAGTTTTTGAAACAACTGCACCACCACACTTTGAGATGTGGTGGATGTGCTGTCATTTATGGGGTCCTCATCTGTGGAGCCCGAGTTTAGATTAAAATCCCTTGGCTCGGAGTCCACCATACAGAGGGAACAAAGGTCTCTGATATCGGTAGACAAAAGAATATTGAGGCATTTTCTGCACATTCTTCGAGATGCAGCCATTGTTATTTTCGGAAAGACAAACAAAACTACATTGCTTGAGAAATTAGTGACTTACTGGTTAATTCATTTCACAGTAAAGTCACTATAAAAATGCACTAGTTTACGCTTGTGAGAAAAAAAAATAATGCCTTGAAGTTTTACACCAGGCTTCTTTTTAAGGTTCTATGTGATAACAGCGACCGCCAAAAGGCATTCCCTATTATCGCGAACTGCATTAATCGCCAAAAACATTTTAGGCGATAAGCAGTAAAAGGTGACGAAACTGTGCATATAGGGGAGGCTGTGCCCCCTACCCACCTAACTAAGAGTCTCAACTCCAGGAGGGTGCATGTTGGGGAGGGGCAGCCCAGTTAAAAAAAAAAATTGTCGACAGCTGAGGATACAGCAAATTGTACACGCCCCCAGTCCCGAACCCAGGACCTGCTCCGTCAGAGCCAACCACCCTACCCACCACACCAGTTGGCTCAGCAGAAGCAGGCACACTACAGGGCTACAACCCTGTACCCCATCCCTCCACATCCTGTTGCCCACCCTACCCTCACGGTCGCAACATTTGCCATCCCCCTACCATCACCCACGATGATAGCGTCGTCATATGGGTCACCGTTTTGACAGTCGCCCATATGCGGTCGCTATCATCACAGTATACCCTTTTTAAATTTTGGCAGTGAAAAGATAAATTCCCCCTTTATTCCAGTATTATATAATGCCACCCTTAGGAAATCACTGCTTAGACAGCTTTGCCAATATTTTGGGTACTAGTCCCTTTAAAAAATGCCACTGTGTGCTCACGTACATGGCATTGTTCCCTTATCAAGTACAGTAAAAACTGTTGCCCCTTTAAGGAGGAAAAAAAAAACAGCCTCCTAACAACAAGACCTGTGCCCCTTTAAAATCTTTCAGCATGCTCTCTAGCGGTCATCTTGGGAGAGGATGCACTTATTTGGAGGGCGCCATCTTGTGAGAGGAAAACACATTAAGTACTCCTTCTGCCAGTCCCAAGCATTGTCTCGGGCTGACCACTCTAGCGAGACAGGGCAAGATTCAAGATGGTGAACGCAACAACACGGAGGCTCCTCATGGTTTGGAGATGCCAGGAAACACGCCAAACCAGTCGGGGATTTGGTCAGAGCATCTCAGCATTCATGCTGCCACACGGGTGAGACTCTCCCGGTGCTGGTGGCAGTCATAATGGTGACATGGATCGCTCGCACCAGAAACCAGACACAGAGTCCTGCAGGTAAGGACCGTAAGGGAGCAAACAGGCACATAAGCACAGTGCCAGAGCGGGTCCCTACTGAGGTCGCGGTTGAACAAGATAAACTGCGACCTGCAGGGTAAGACCAGATACAAAATGGAGCATTAAGCTCCTCTGCTAAAGGCACTACAACCTCGGCTGAATAAATTAAGCTGAGGTGGTGCACTCTTGGTCCGGATGTAGGCCTTGGGAGTTGGCCACGATACCTACCCTACCTTGGCAGAAAAAGGTAAACTGAGGGGATTGCAAAACTCAGCAATCTCGGAGAATATAATGACATACAATTGCATAGAGAAAAACACAATTTGCAATAAAAAGCTGAACTGACGCACCACAAACTCTAAACTGGAGATCTAGCAGATAATTAAAGTTCCAGCACTAAATCAAGCATGAGCATGAACATAGTCAGCTCTAAGTCAATATCTGTTAAGTTGCTAAAATATTGCAAAAAAAGGGAGTTTATATTCTTACCTAAGGTAGTTTAGCACAGAGCCTAGTAAAAAAACGTGACCAGCCTGGGATGATGCACAAAAACAACTGAGGATTCTGGGAGCTACAAGGGAGGAAACAGATCGGATTTCGAATCTGAAATTTCTTTTGTGCATCAGCCTATGAGAAGAGCACTTGATAACCCATGTGTTGAGACTCTGAGTGCTGTAAAAAGGTGCGACAGATATTAAGGAATTTGGTATGACCATATGCTGTAGTAGAAGTAACAGACCATTATGCAGTCAGAGGAGAAAAAAGTCCGATAAAGAATGGTAGTTTACCTACATTTTGCAGTTACTACAAAAATGCCCTCCTACAGTGCTGGTAGTTTTTTTTTTTTTTTTTTTTAATTAAAATACTTGGTAAGTTTACTGAAAATGAGGGCAGCACTGATCTCAGATCATTAGGAATATTGCACTGATTCAATTTATGTTTTGGCCATTTTCTCTTAATCTCCTTAAGCCCTCTGAGGCTATGCTTTTACTTCATGAACTTATAAGTTCAGGAGGCAAAAACATAGCTTTCATTATAGCCTTTTTTTCCCAAATGAGTTATTTTCAGGGAGACATCAGGGGTGCCGGAAGAAAGTAAAAGCTGCCGGGTCTGAGGATCGAAAGGGCACTTATTATACTACACAAAAATCAAAATCTAAAAAACTCAGGAGTGCTCTACATCCTGAGGAAGTTTCCACTAAAATGCTGAAATGAAATATTGGGATGATCCATAACCATTCCCTCAAACTATTACTTGAAAAATCAATAAATACAAGTTCTGGGTAAAGTTCTAGAATCCCCAATTAAAGATACAATTACTACTAGCCGTTCGGCCCAGTGGCACTGAGGGTTGAGGCGCTGGACACCACACCTTGTGCCACACCAGCGATCTGGGTTCAGGAATGAGCCTGGGTCATCACGTGTCGGAAGGGGAGATGGAGGATTGAGCGTCCGTAGACTGCTCTCCTCTCTCTGGGGAGGGATCCAGGGATTGCCCAGTGCAGCAGTGGCCTCCGGTGGAGACCAGAGGGATGTGCGCATGTCTGGGCACCAAGTAGAGGGGCAGAGTTGCGGCAGACATCTCAGGACGTCACTGCACGCACCAAACTCCGATGGGACAAGACAAGGACAAAACGGAAAAAAACTGATGGCTAGGCGACAGCACCACCGCCTGCACCACACTCCCAACGCCAAGGCACCCTCATGACTCCCATGCTCAACACTCCGACTGGCACTCAACATGGTAGACAGAGTGCCCTGGGAGGATAGGGCGGCCCTTCCCTGTGGGGGTTCAGACTCTGGGGAGTAGCTGGTCGGAGTGAGGGAAGCAGATGAGGCTATCACAGCGGGAGGTACAGAATAGGTTAGGGGGCTGCCGGAGAGAGTTCCTCCAGTAGGGGAGCAAAAATAGAGTTTAAAAAATAAATAAATATAATTACATGTCTAAAAAGAATTTCACTGACAGACAGCAGCAGGGATTCACAAAGGGACACTCGGGTACCACAAATGTAATGTCTCTATGAAAACGTGACCCAGTTTCTGGATAACAATACCCCCACAGACATAATCTTCCTTAGACCTTTGCAAGACATCTGACACTATACCACTTTGGGCAGTCACTGAACAAATTTCTTGCCTAGCTATTCACCCCTGTATTATAAACTGTAGAACCCAAACCAGCCAGAACCATATGAAGATTCATCACTGTTAGCCTTGCCCCTTGTACAGACTGCGATACTAAACCCTAGGTTAAGTTAGTGCCTCTGGACTTATTTGCTGCATATGCATCTCAGTTGCTAAGGGGTTCCAACCATGCTCACCCTTCTTCAAGCCAAGCCAGCTACAGTATGTCTTAAAACTCCTGGTAGATGACCTTAGTTAAAAGACTGGATACCAAGGAACAGTCCACACTGATCTTTGTATTTCTAGAAACAGAGACTTGTAGTGAGAACACTTTTTAGCAAAAATGGCATCCATCATTAATAAATACTTCAGCACTGCATTGATATTCTACAATGCATTCACCCCCCACAAAAAAAAACAACTAAAATACTCTAGTGTAAGAGATGGTTAAAAATGTAATCTTGCTAGGCAGTAGCTCTCTAGAATTATCCCTATATTTCATTCCCTTTCTGCAGCAGGATTACCAATCATATCTAATGTCTACTCTTTGCTCTTTTTTTTTTTTTTTTAAGTCCTTAAAGAGAATGCATTTGTTTTCCAAGTCTGCCTGCCGGGAATCAGATCAGTGCAGCACAGAGCTTTACTGGGAAATGTAAAAGAGTGAGGTTCCCATTTTACCACAGTGGCAACCAGCCATACCTTGTCTCACATGAGGCAGTAACAGAAGCGACTGTGTTACAACTGTAATTGAGGCAGTAACAGAAGCGACTGTGTTACAACTGTAATCCATAGGGAGAACCTGTGCAAGAAATAACTGTCTATATAACAACCTATAATGACATTTAACAGTAGCTATGAAACAGTACTTTGCAGAGAATGATGCTGTGTTACAGACAGGTAACATGCGAGACCCAGTTGAGAACAATACCTATACCTTCCTCCCCACTACACCACATCTTCCCCAGGGCCAGTAAAGGGCATGTTGATTAAGCATGTAAAGCAGAAGTAGGACTACAATGAGAGGGGTCAGATTTAGTACAATTTAAAAAAGTTGGGGAATGTGAAATGGTTTGTCAAAGAGCAGAGACTTTGTTACATGTAAGAAACAACTTGAAAATATCAGTAAAAAAGTGTTGTGGCCAGTTTCAGTAATTTGGGAAAAAGTTTGTGAGGCACAAGAACATTATTTTGGTGAAAGCTAGGCTTAAACTTCACATTTTGATACAACAATGAACACTAAGCAATAAAATAGTATACGAAAATGTAGTCTATGAGTTAGGGGTATAAACTCCTTCACAGAAAGTAAGTCAAGCTGTATCACCCATGTTACAATAGCCATGTTTACACAGCAGTGGCGCTGGAAATACAAACCGCAGCAGCACGGTCTCGACCACTTGCCATCCGCGATTTGTCTATCTACACGGCCCCTCTCTGCACAGCTGCAATTTGTGCTGGTGAGGTGCTGTGCATTGCGGGGGAGCCGGACATCTGTTGGTTGCTGCGGCGCAGGCAGCCTACACTGCCACTTAAGCCGCTGTAAGCCGCTCACTCCTGCTGGCACTCCCAGCTTGACAGAGGATCTGGGAGAGTCTTAGCAAGTGGCTTACCCCGACTGGGTATGTGTCTACATAGCACATTTGCACTGGAGCATCCCGAGCGCACGGGTTACTCCGGTGCAAATGTGACTGTGTAAACACGGCTAATGTCTTACACAGTGTCTGTATAGTGGCTGTGCTTTCAAGATCCCACAAGTTACATAAAAACATGGCAGTTGTCAGCAGAAAAGGACTGCCAGGCCCATCTGGTCTGCCCATTTTCCCTACATGTAGTGGCAGCTGGTGCAGGTGCTATTAGTTGGTCACCTGCTTAAGCCATTCTACCTATCTCTATGGCCCCTTTATTCTTATCCCATGCAAGTTTGAATCCCACTACAGTGATGGCTTCCAATACTCCCTGGGGCAGTCCATTCCATGCATCTGTGACACTTCGCCCATCTACTTGTTATTATATTGTATCATATTTGTGACATAATTGTATGTTCTGTGAATTTCTGCTGGGAAAATATGGCAGCCAGCAGAACAACAATATGGGAGGTGGAATTTCAAAAGTGTGGTCAGGGAAATTACACTCTCCATGACCCAGTGGAAACTCTAATTAAGGGCTTCCTTCAGACACCAGGTTATAACAGTTGTAAAACATCCCTTTATTTTGAAGTCCAGGAAACCAGGATGAATTTTAAGACATCTTAGGAAGAAGCAACTTCTGACTGATACGTGTTATATTTCACAAATAGGTGACATAGCTCATCAGAACGTTTGCTCTGAAGATCAAAGGGGTAATTCTGACCTGTCATAAAGCATGCTGCTCACTAATTAGAAAATATATATATAATTATTTTTTTTTTATTGGAAATGGTGAGCAGAGTAATGAGGCATGTGACTGATTAATTAATTCAGTATCCAGGGAGAGTGACCTCTTGCCAACAGCCCAGAGCTGTGATATCACAGGATGGGAGGGACATTTTGGCCTCTATTATCAAGCTAGCTGAAAGGACTGGGACTTCTACTCCTGGACTCCTAAGAGAACACACACTTGTGTTCTGGACTTAATGGCACTTCTGTCAAGAACAGGTAAAACACAACTGAAAACCGAGTTAGAATAGCAATTCAGTTAAAAGGCGTTTTGTTTTGCAATTTCCATTTTTTTACTGTAAGCATTAGTGTATATATGTTCTGTGTTTTGTATTTATTTACTATTTTTTAATTTTAGTAAACTTTCTGGTTTCCTTAATCCTCCCTGAGTCTTTTTCTCATTTTAAATATGAATGCTGGGACAGTATTGACAAGTCTGATAGAACTGTTAAGTGCTTATAGTGTGTTACCATTTTGCACTAAGGTAAGAAAAGTATCTAGGTCTCAACTGAATCAAAAGGGGAAAATTTTTTTTAACCAGGTTGGGTGCCCACTGGATTAAATATTGTGCTGTATTTCCCTGAAGAAGGTGTGATATTTGACCCTGTTAACAGAGTGCTAGCGAAAAGGGTCCATATTTGTCCTTAGGACTTGAGACTGGTACGTGTTTTTGACCCAAAAAACAGAAAGGAGGTTTACCCTGTTTGTCTCCTGTTCACATATTACAGTTCGAGGTTTAGCACTGTGGGAGCAGAGGGCCTGACCTGCAGAGTGTGTTTGTGACAGATCTGGTTTACAGTGCTGCAATCAAAAAGATTTGTTTGCATACTGTGAAAGTATTTGGTAATACGAGCATTAACAGTCCAGTGTGTCAGATTGATAACTGTAACAGCTCACATACAAAATAAAGCAGTGATTTAAATAAAGAAATTTATCATTGTGGTTACAGTCTAGTTCCCTACCTGTTTTATTTTTGGGGGGTATAAGCTAGCGTAGCCATAGATTAGGGAAGAAGATGGCTTTCAACTACAGTTAGTACACTGCAGACTACCTGAGGCAGTTGTGCCAGGAGAGAGGAGTCCGTTGCGAGGCGTGAAACAAGCAGCACCTCATGGAGGCTCTTGTGGAAGCCGATGCCCAATTCTTTGAGTCACAGTCGGTGGCTGGAAAGGACCAAACCTTGGGCGTGGAGGGGCCAGGGTCCACTGCAGTGTCTAGACCCAGGGAGGAGGACAGCGGGACCAGTGTAAGTCGAGAGCCACCACAGCAGGAGAAGGTCACCACCATGCTGGAGTCCGAAGGGATCAGGCTGCAGATGGAGTTGCAGACAGTGGAGTTGAAGTTTGAGCAGAAAAGGTTCGAAGCCAAGCAGTGAAGGGAGCTTGAACAGAGGAAGCTGGAGATGGGGGGTGGGAGGAGAGAGAGAGAGAGGAGAGCAGTGAGAGGCCAAGGAAAAAGAAAACCAATGGCACAGAGAGGTAGAGGAAAGAGAGCAACAGCTTCAGAGAGAGTAAGAGGAGAGAGAGCGCGCGTCAGAGGAGATTTGAACTAGAGAAGCTACAACTTCCAAAGACCAGTGCCAGAGCAGGTAAGTGGCATGGGTGAATCTGGGACTCCAGGACTGGGTGACAAATTAAATTCTAAATTGATAGCTAAATTTAAAGAAGGGGAAGATATGGATGCATTTTTAAATTCATTTGAAAAAGTATGTATTCATGCACAAATTCCCAGAGAGTCCTGGAGCTTCCAGCTATCCCTGCTGCTTACTGGGAACGCTTGTGACACACTGGGTCAAATGGACAATCAGAACAGTAATGATTGTGGCAAACTTAAAGCTGCTTTGTTAAAAAAATATGATTTGACAGCAGAAGCATACAGAGTTAAATTCCATAAGCTCAGGAGAAGCCCTGATATGAGCTACAAGAAGCTAGCCACTAAACAACGTCAGTTTTTAAAACGTTGGTGGGAAGAGATACATCACAGACTCTGCAGAGAAAATTGAGAATGTTGTACTTTTAGAGCAGTTCTTTTGGGCTTGCCCAGCAGAGCTGAAAACCTGGCTAGAGGACCGAGATCCAAAAACAGAGCAGGAGGCTGCTGAGCTCTCGGACCGCTATGCCAGGAGCAGACCTGCTCTGAGAGGGAGTGGGGTGGGTGTGGCAGTGCAGAAAGGGAAAAGCACAGCTTCAGGGTAGCTAAAACCCTCACTGCCTCCACCAAAAGCGAGCAGCCCCAGGTTACAAAGAAAAGATTTGCCTGAAACAAGAAATGAATGTTGGGTTTGCAAGCAACCTGAACATATTGCCAGGCAGTGTCCTAAAAGGGCAGAGAGTACACAAAGTGGTGTTGGGAAAGAAGTGTTTTTTTTGTGTATCCCTGAAAGCATGCCAGTAAACATAAGGGAGCACATACACCCAGTTACTGTGAATGGGATACAGCCCCATGGGTTAAGGGACACGGGGGAGTCCCTGACTTTGGTAAAAGGAGATTTGGTTGAGCCGGAACAGCTTATACCCAATCAGTTTGTTACAGTACGGGGATTCACTGGGGAGGAGAAAAATGCTGCCACTGGCTAGTGCTCTCCTGGACTGGGGTGAGACAGGAGAGAGACTGTGCAAAAAGTTGCAGTGGCAGAAAATCTTGCTCTGGATGTGATTATCGGGAACAATCTCCAAAAGGGGATGGTGTGTGCAGATACCCGCAGTCAAGGAGCAAAGGTAACTTATAGTTCCCTGGACCCCATAGAATCCCCTGTGGAAAACAGTGTGAGGCTGGTTCCCCAGCCTGTGTCTCCTGATATGGAGAATAGTGAAAGGGGGATAGAAATTCCCCAGATAGTGGTTAACAGAACAGCTACAGAAGGTTACTCTGAGAAAGGAGGGGTAGCCAATGGTCAGAGGGTTAGGGATGGCAGTGACCCTGAATGCTCTAATGCTACTGCTAGGGACTCCAGTTTAGAAACTGGAGTGGACCTGTCCCATGCCTTGGGAATGTGTAAAGAGTTTGCTGCCGCTCAGAAAAATGATCCTAGTTTAGAGAGGCTGAGGGCTTGGGTAGACTCTGGCGGAGCACTGGGAGGTGACAGAAAACAAAGTTTACTGGGATAATGGACTGCTGTATGTGCAGGACATAAAGACAGAGGGAGGGGTGATGGGCAGGCAGCCTGTCATTCCCCAGGGGTACCATGATCGGTTGCTCAAGATTGCTCATGATACTCCCGTGTCTGGCCATCTGGGAATCATGTGCACTATGCAGCAATTGGGCCAGAATTTCTACTGGCACAATTTCATCCAGCAGGTGAAGGGGTATTGCAGGTCTCGTCACTGGTGCCAAGAAACTGGGAAAGCGGGTAGGAAAACCCAAGCCGCCCTAATTCCCAGACCCATAGTTGAGGAGCCATTCCAGAGGGTAGGAATGAATATTGTGGGGCCTTTGAATACCCCCCATTCCTCTGAGAAGAGGTTTATCCTAACAGTGGTGGATTATGCCACCCGGCACCCAGAGGCAGTCGCCCTATCCTCACGGAGGACAGAAAGTGGCAGATGCCTTGCTAGGGATTTTCTCCCGTGTAGGGTTCCCACAGTAGGTTATCACCGATCGAGGGGGTTCCTTCATGTCGGACCTGATGAAATGTTTGTGGGAGAAGTGTGAGGTGGCGCAGAGACACACGACACTTTATCACCCACAAGCCAATGGGCTTGTGGAAAGATTCAATGGTACCCTTAAAATGATGCTCCAAGCATTTGCTGAATAGCATGGGAGGGATGGAGAAATACCTTCCCCACCTATCATTCGCATACAGGGAGGTGCCCCAGGGTTTCCCCCCTTCAAGCTCTTACATGGATGCAGGGTACGTGGGCCCCTAGACTTGATCCGGGAGGACTGGGAAGGCAAGCATGCCACCAAGGGAACTCCCATAGTGGATTATGTCCTTAAGTTTAGGGAAAAGCTGAATGAGCTTATGGGAACAGCCCAGAGCAACCTGGCAACTGCCCAACAAAAACAAAAGGTATGGTACAACTGCAGAGCCAGAGCTCGCTCGTACATTTTGGGTCAGAAGGGCATGGTCCTAATCCCAGTCTGGAAAGATAAGCTTCAGGCTGAGTGGGCAGGACCATACAAAGTAGTCAGACAGATGAATGACGTAAATTACTTTATAGAACTGCCTAACAGGAGACATACCCAAAGAATGTACCATGTCAACATGATGAAGCCATGTGCAAACAGGGCTGACATGGTCTTTGCAGTATGTAGTCCTGGGGAAGGGACGGACGAGGAAGACACCCTTCTGGACTTGCTGGAAGAACGCAAACGGAAGTCCTCTGTGGAGGCAATTAAAATGTCACCTCAGTTGACCGTGGACCAGATCCAGGAAGTAAGGGAGGTTTTAGCAGACTTTGCCCCATTGTTCAGCGCCAAGCCTGGACTAACCCCCTTAGCAATGCATGATGTAGAGACAAGGACACAAGCGCCCATACAGCGGACAGCATATCGGGTGTCAGAGGCAGAAGGGAGTTGGAGAAAATGCTGGATTTACCGTGGTTGTTATCTAAAAGTTTCCTGCCTCGAGGTACCACTGAGGCAATTTGCACTGACTGTAATGTGATCCTGCCTCATTCTGCCGCAGTATACTTAGGTATACCTCAGTACTGAGGAACTTTTCTATGATTACCAGTGTAGGGGTAATCTAGAAATCCAACAGCCCCTGGGCCTCACCCGTAGTGCTTGTTCCCAAGCCAGATGGCTCTACCCATTTTTGTGTGCACTATCGTGGACTCAACGCAGTCATGAAGTCAGATGCCCACCCAATGCCATGGATGGATGAACTACTGGATGAGTTGGGAAGGGCGACATATCTTACTACTACTGACCTGACTAAAGGGTATTGGTAGGTACAGTTAACTGCCAGAGCTAGGGAGAGGTCGCCTTCATCACTCCAATAAGGTTATTTGAGTTTAAACTAATGCTTTTTGGAATGAAGAACGCCCCTGCCACCTTCCAAAGGTTATTGAACCAGGTGTTAAATGGTGCTGAAGAGTACGCCATGGCGTACCTGGATGACACTGCCATCTTCAATGCCAGCTGGAAGAACACCTGTTCCACCTTAGGGAAGTGCTGGGCAGGATACAGAGGGCCAGGCTCGCTGTAAAAGCTGAAAAGTGCCAGGTGACCATGGCTGAGGTGGCATACCTCGGGCATGTAGTAGGCCGGGGACAGCTCCGTCCTAATCAAGCAAAAATTGAGGCAATCGAGGCATGGCCCAGACCTGAAATTCAGAAGCAAGTTTGGAGTTTTCTAGGGACCACAGGGTACTATAGGAAATTTGTATCAAACTACAGTGCCCTGGCCACTCCCCTATCTGGCCTGTTAAAGAAAAGAATGCCCAACAAGGTTATCTGGGACCCAGCCTGTTAGCAAGCCTTTACACGGCTAAAGGAGGCACTGTGCAGTGCTCCTATATTAGCCAGTCCAGACTATAGTAAATCCTTTGTTTTTTTGGGGGCAGTACTTAGTCAAACGTTTAACCAAGGGAAAGATCACCCAATAGTGCACCTCAGTAAGAAGTTACTTCCCAGGGAGCAGGCTTATTCTACAGTGGAGAAAGAATGCCTTGCAATGGTGTGGGCACTAAAGACGTTAGAGCCATACCTATACAGGGGGCACTTCGAGGTACAAACAGATCACAACCCCCTGGTTTGGCTGGCACAAATGGGTAAAAAAAAAATGGTAGGCATTTAAGATGGAGCCTTGCTTTGCAGGGGTATGACATGACTGTTACACACAGGGTAGGAGCAGCAAATGAAAACGCAGATGGGCTATCGCGTCAGTTAGAGGGTAACTGAATTTGGGGAACTCATCCTATGCCTAGGAATAGATTCCCCAAATTCAGTCTAGGAGGAGGGAGGGAGGATGTGACACTTAGCTCATCAACTTGCTATTATATTGTATGATATTTGTGATATAAATGTTCAGTGAATTTCTGCTGGGAAAATAGAGCTATTTAGTAACTGTTGTCTTACAGAAACCCCAGTTAGCTTGCTCTCATGTATCTGCTAAACTAACTGTTGCCATTTGTGCTCCCTGGATAAGAAGTTACAAGGCTCTGCTGTTGCCAAACTAATTTTAAAGCAATACACATGCTGAATCTAAGGGCATGGCTACATCACTGTTACATGAGATGGGGGCATCCTGGGAGAAAGAAAGCCAATAAAACACTTTTTTTTTTTTAAATTTTATAAACTGTTATCTTTGCTTATGATTGTCTCAATTGTACCAATGACATGGAACCTTTGTAAAAGAGCCTTGGCTCAAAGGTATTTGTAATCCTAGAACAAATAAATAAAAAAAATAAATAAATAAAATAAAAACTATTTGTTATGGAGATCCCCAGGGGTCTTAAAACTACCATACAGCTAGCAGGCAATTTAGGAAAAACTCCAAATAGCAGACAGAGGGAAGAACACACTAGGATTTAACATACTGTACATATCAAAACACTCTACATAACATATGTTTTTTGCACATTCTGGGTGTACTACTCCTTTAAGCTCTGTTTTAGAGCTACTGTAAGGGAGGTGAGTGTTTCCACTGAAAGAGGAACACAGTAAGCTGTTTGTGAAGTAGTGGAGACTGCTGTTACTGGTCCACGTGCCCCATCCCTGAGGGCTTGGAGGTGGAAGGGTTTGCCTGTCTTCCAAGGGCAACCCTCCTGGTTCCGGCTGAGGAGGAAGTTGCCTTATTTCAAGTAGTGCTGCGGCACCAGAAGCTATGGGATAGAAATTCCTGTGAGGAATCGCCTGTGGGGCACCTGCAACCAAAGGTTGAGTTCGCTCTGACAGAGGGCCTATGTTTTCACCTGAACTGCTAGAACATGGGGATTGAACTACTTAATCTGTAGGAGGTCTAGTGTAATAGACATTGCCGGTTAATTCAAGTAGGTTCAAGTCCAGCACAAAGAGTAAAGTAAAGTGGGGATTGGAATGTTTAATCAGTGGGAGGCATAGAGCAATGGGCTAAGCCAAGTAAAAGTATGTTCAAGTCCAGCACAATGGGAAAGCAAGACAAGTAGAGGAAATGTGACATACATTTAGTCTTACTCTACATTGCCAAGCTTTACAGAAAGAGATGTTTAATGTCCAGAGAAATGGCCGGGTATGAATCGTGCAAGCGAGAGGTGGGAGATTCCCCATCAGTAGTAAACAAATTCACCTCTACGGATTTGCTCTGTGGCACTTTTACTTTCTCTCAGGTACTTGGCCAGTGCCTGAGGAAAGTACCCAGACATGGGATTAAAAGGAAGTTTCCCTGATAGAGCTGAGGTGCTCTTAGGTGGTTTAGGAAGCCACCAGAAAAGGTTTCCATGACATATGGAAGGTGTCCGAGTGGCAGACAAGGGAGCCAAGCCTGGGAATCCCAGATAGTGTACAAGTTCGGGCTGTGCACCCAAAGCAGTGTGCAAATCCTGGCTGTGTGCCCGGTGGGTTCAGAGCCTGAGGGCTGAAGTGTTGAGGAAGTGTTCGTGCTCTTTTTAATCTGCATTACCAGAAGTGTAGCCCCATGGGGGTCCGTCTATGCTTTGTTTGTTCTGTTTGGATGTGAATAAAAGCCACACTTTGGAATCCCATTTCTGGTATTGGACATTACAGTTATTGCCTCCTGTGTTCAGAATTATTTGGGTGCCCCTGTGCAGAGTAGCCAAACCTAGTCTTTGTGCCAAGTAACCTATTCCTCCCCGAACCCAGTTCCCACCTGCTAATGCCATCAGATTCAAACAGCATACCGCCTGTCGTTTGCAAAAGGCAGGGGTTGGAGGCTTACATATTTATTTACTATTTTTTAATTTTAGTAAACTTTTTGGTTTCCATAATCCTGCCCGAGTCTTTTTCTCATTTTGAATATGAGTGCTGAGACAGTATTGACAAGTCTGATAGAACTGTTAAGTGCTTATAGTGTGTTACCATTTTGCACTAAGGTAAGAAAAGTATCTAGGTCTCAACTGAGTCAAAAGGGGAGAATTATGAACCAGGTCAGGTGCCCACTGGGTTAAGTATTGCACTGCATTTCCCCGAAGAGGGTGTAATATTTGATCCTGTTAATTGGGCCTGCTAGTGAAAAGGGTTCATATTTGACCTGACGACTCCAGACTGGTAGGTGTTTCGGACCCAAAAATAAACAGAAGGGTTACCCTGTTTGCCTCCTGTTCACATATTGCACTTCGAGGTTTGGCACTGTGGGAGCAGAGGGCTTGACCTGAGAAGTGCGTCTGTGACAGCATCCACCACCCTTTCAGTGAAAAAGAACTTCCTTCCATTTCCCCTTATGCTGCCCCCCCCAACTGCATGTCATGCCCCTTTGTTCTAGTACTCTTTTTATACTGGAAGATGTTTCCCCTTTCACCTTATTCATGCCCTTGAGGTACTTGAACATTCCTTCTCCCCACCTCCCTTCTCTGTTCCAGTGTGTACATATTGAGGACCTTTAGCCTATCCTCATTTGTCTTATGTTGTAATCCCTGCAACATCTTAGTCGACCTCCTCTACACCCACTCCATCTTGTCTATGTCTTTAGGTAGGTGAGGCCTCCAGAACTGTACACAGTATTCCAGATGAGGCCTGACTAGTGTTTTGTACAGTGGAATCATTACCTCCCTTCTCTGGCTTGTGATACCCCTTCCTATACAGCCCAGCATCCCACTGGCCTTCCCCACTGCCTTTGCTGCCTGCTGGGTGACCTTCAGGTCATCTGTGATAATGACCCCCGATCTCTTTCCTCCTTGGTATGTGACAGCATCTCCTCCCCCCCCCCCAATCATCCTGTAGCTCTCTCACAGGTTTCCATTCCCCATGTGCATGATGTTACACTTTTTAGAATTAAACTTGAGTTGCCACAACTCCGACCAGTTCTCCAACTTCTCTAGGTCCTCTCTCATTCTGTCCACTTCCTCTGGTGTATCAACCCTGTTGCAGATCTTGGTGTCATCTGCAAACAGGCACACCTTCCCCTCCAGCCCTTCTGCAATGTTGCTGATAAAGACATTAAAGAGGACTGGCCCCAGGACTGACCCCTGTGGTACCCCGCTGGTCACCTCCATTTCCTCAGACTGGGATACTACTTTAAAAGAACTACAACCTGCAATACAACCTGTTTAAACTAATGCCCTACCTCCCCAGCCTTTAGACTATGTGAATACCTCCCTGCAAATGTAGATACCACTTTAAAAGAAATACAACCTGGAGTTCTCATCAGACACAAAACAGTATTGCTTATAACCCTGGCTTCAGCCTCTGTCAGTTGTGTGTTGCATTTCTTATTGCAGTCCACATGAGAAAATATTATTTACACCATGTTGTTCTGTAAATGTGTATTTGCCATAGTCTATTTATTATTCTGTTTACAGTATTGTATCCTGCCCTCTACTTCTAGATGTACCTAAACTAACTAAGCCTTAGCCTTTGCTATGTTGCCACACACATGGTGCCCGCTTCAGCTCCCTTCGTAATGGAAAAAAAAAAGTAACAAAAAAACTAAATACAGACATTGTCAGTTTGGATTTAATAATACAGGCTACAAATACCCCTTGTCCAGAAGCTGCTCTACACTCCCAAGTGCAAATAAAGAGAAGGATCAGTTCCAAGTGGAGCATACATGCACCTCTTACCTTGTCCTTGTTGCAGGCTGTTGTTGTTGTTAGCTGGTCGGTGATGGGGTTGAGCTCGAGGGAAGGAGCAAATATAATCGGATCGGAACTGAGGTTGGATCCTGAAGGCAAGGGCAAAGGACTGACTCGGGAGCTGGTAGGCAAGAATAGGTTCATGGAGGAAGTGGGGTGCCATGGCACAGACTGGAACGGACTCCTTGGTCAGAGTCTAACAAAGCAAGAACTTTAGCCCCGAGACTGAGATGGTAACCACCACAAAGTGCACGTACACACTACAGGTCCAAAATTAAACTTAAAATTACTGAAACTTACTGTCAGAGTCAAGAGGTCAGTCAGTCACTCTCAGTTAGCAAAGAGAAACGGAACGGGCTATGCGTGGCGTGAACACTACTTTTATACACCTGAACAACCATAGCCTGGCTTCTTCCATTCCTTCCTCTTTCCCCAGCATTGTTTATTGTTTTGAAACTTTTATTGCAGGCGCAGTGGGGGCCGGGGACGCACACCAAACAACCTCCCAAAGAAGAGGCGTCAATTGACCCTGGGGGATACAGCTAGAATTGGAAGAGCAGCCATACTAGATGGATACAGAGATTAGTCTTTGCTAACTCATTATCACCAGCACTTGACACTTTGTTGTTACGGCCGGGAAGACAGCACGGCAAATTTTTCCGGTATATATGCTACAGATTCTTATAAGCTGCTGTGGACTATCAGTTAAAGTATCCAGTTGCTGATTTCACAGGTAATGTCTTAAGGTAGCACATCAACACCCCTGAGGATCTGCGGACAGGGTCCCCAATTAGCGATCCTGAAATTGTAAGACAAATGCATATTCTAGCCAACTGCATCACCCGCCTCCCCATAACCTTACAATGCAGGTGGCAGCACAATAGAAGGTTGGCCCGGGCTGGCAGTCAGAGTACAGGAAGGAAAGTGATTCAGGTTAATGCCAGGAAGATGGAGGAGGGAGCCAAGCTGACTGGCAAGCACGATGGGGGAAACAAGAAACACTACCACAGAAACGAAGGACTCAGTGCAGCACATGATGGGTAACAGCAGGCTGTGGAAGGACCCTTATCTCATCACTTCTCTCTTGTTCTACTTGTAATAAGAAAAGTGATGAGATATTTAAGAGAGGAAACTCAGACAGCCTTGGAATTCAGAGGGCTTCCAGCTCAGGATGTACAAATCACCTAATTGACACTTCAGTGCTGTAAATTTTGTACATAGACTTCAAAACTACCCAACTCGACAATCCAACCCCAAGCAAAGATGAGGCACACTAACAGCCTGGCAACTGGGAAAACATGAGGGCAGAGAGATTAACGTAGAAGAAGGGTGGTGGCACATCAAAAAGATAGCGGGAGTCGGCTTAAGCATAGCGGGACTGCTGTGCTTAGATGCTTTGGGGGAAACTCTGGATAAGGAATGCTAGGTCCATCCAGTCTGCCCATTTTCCCCGCCTACTGTAAAAGCGGCAGACCTTACTTGATCTCCAGCTTTACCTCCTCATTCATATTGCTAGGTTTCCTCAATGCCTGTCCCTTGCATGTTTGAAATCCCCACTGTGTTTGTCCCCACCACCTCTGCTGGGAGTCTATGCCATGCATCCATCACCCTTTCTGTGAAGAAATATTTCCTCATGCTACTCCTCAGTCTACCTGCTTCCAACCTCATGTCATGCCCCCTCGTTCCTGGACATCTCCTTTACTGAAAGATGCTACCTTCTGGTACCCTATTCATGCCTTTTAGATATCTGTAGAATTCTATCATATCTCCCCAGTCTCTCCTCTCCTACAGGGTATACATATTGAGGTCGCCCAGTCTCTTCTCATAGGACTTTGGGTGCAGGCCCTGCACCATCTCTGTTGCCCTTCTTTAAACTGCCTCCACCCTGTCTATGTCCTTACAGAGATGAGGCCTCCAGAACTGGACACAATATTCCAAATGAGGCCTCACCAGTGATCTGTACAGTGTCATCACCACCTCTTTTCTTCTGCTGGTAATACCTCTCCCTATGCACCCCAGCATCCCACTGGCTCTCCTCACAGCCTTGTCACATTGTTTGGCCACCTTTAGGTCATCAGATATGATTACCCCCAAATCCCTTTCCTGTTTGGTGGCCATCAGTATCCCCCAATCATGTAATCCTCCCCTGGATTCTTGCACCCCAAATGCATGATTTTGCACTTTTTCACACTGAATTTCAGCTGCCACACTTTAGACCATTCCTCCAGTTTACCTAGGTCCCTCCATTTTTTCCACCCCTCACGGCATGTCCATCCTGTTGCAGATCTTAGTGTTACCTGCGAAGAGGCACACCTTCCCTTCCAGCACCTCCACAATGTCACTTATAAAGACATTAAACAGGACTGGCCCCAGGACTGATCCCTGTGGCAACCCGCTGGTCACCCTACTTTCCACAGACTGAGCTCCATTTCTCATGACTCTCTGTCTTCTATCACTCAACCAGTTCCTAACCCAGTTTACAACCTTGTGACCCACTCCCAGGCTACCCAGCTTGTTCACAAGTCTTCTACGTGGAACGGAATTGAAGGCCTTACTGAAATCGAGGTAGACCACATCCACCGCCCCCCCGATCCATGACCCTAGTCTCCCAGTCAAAGAAATCAATTAGATTTGTTTGACATGACCTTCCCGCTGTGAATCCATGCTGTCTAGGATCCTACGCTCCACTGGATTCAAAATGTTCCACAATCCTTTCCTTAAAGAGCTGCTGACGCCTCCAAGATAACTTTGAAAAACATAATAATTAGGTACAATTCAGCTTGCATTCCATATATATTTACACATTTCTCTTCCCCATTATTTATTACTGAGGAAATTTGTGTGAATACATGATGGTTATCCTTTAGAGTTCCCTTAGAGTTTATTTGCCTCTATAGCTTACTCCATATAGCAAGTCATAATCCGCTGTTATGACATCACAATCTGTTGCCATGGGAGTCACTGTGATGCCACAATTAGTGCATTATGACCTCAGGTAGGGAGACAGCAATGGGAGTAAATGAAATTTTCAGGAGCAAAGCTCCTGTTTTGATGTAAATGTCCTCAATAATAAATAATGGGGAGGAGACACACATAACTAATGTGAAATACAAGCTGAACTGTGTCTAAACATTATGTTTTGTGAAAGTTCTGTTGAAGGTGTCAGCTGCTCTTTAAGTAGTGATTCCATAATTTTCCCCACTATTGAGGCAAGGCTGACTGGTCTATGGTTTCCAGCCTCCTCCCTACTCCCACTTTTGCGAAGAGGGACTACATCTACCCTCCTCCAATCCTCCAGAACCACTCCCATATCGAGTGACTTGTTGAACAGGGCTGCCAGTGGTGCTACCAGCACCTCCCGTAGTTCCCTTAATATTCTAGAATGTATCCCATCCGGTCCCAGTGCCTTGTCCACTTTCAGTTTTGTGAGTTCTTTTAGGACTCTCTCTTCATAAATGGACTGGTGTCCATCTACCTCCCATATCTGTTCATGTTGCCTAACTGTGGACCCTCACATTCTCCTTCTTCCATGAATACAGAACAAAAATATTTGTTCAGCATTGATATTTTTTCCAGGTCCCCTTCCACACACTCCCCTTTTTTCCCCTTACTATCCCACCCCTGTTTTTTCTTCTTTCACTAATGTACCTATAAAAAGTCTTGTCCCTTTCTTTTTTTACTTCCTGTGCTATTTTTTCCTCTGTTTGTGCCTTTGTTTTCCCTGCCTCCCTCCGTTTATCCAGGTACACTACTCTGCCCTCTTCCTGCTGCATTTCCTTGTATTTCTTGAAAGACATTTTTTTCGCCCTTACCATCCTGGCCCCTTCCTTTGAGAACCATAGTGGCTTTCTCTTTTCCTATCCCTTGTATACTTGCCTAATGCAAAGGTTTGCCACCTCCACTATGACTCCTTTCAGATGGGACCACTGCGCCTCCACTCCATCCTATGTGTCCCTCCCTGCCAGGACATGCTTAAGACATATCCCCATCTTACTAAAGTCCACCATCCTGAAATCCAGGACCCTCATCTTTGTGTGGCTTGACTCTGCCACTGTACTCATGCTGAACCACACCGTGTGATGATCACTGGATCCCAGTTGTGCGCCCACCCCGACTTCCTCAATTCTGTCCCCACTGGTGAGTACAGGGTCCAAAACTGCACCCTCACTGGTGGGCTCTAGCACTAGCTGCCTCAGGCCTGCCTCTTGCACAGAGTACAGAATGTCCCTGCTCATGGCTGAGGCAGCAGCTGGGATACTCCAGTCCACATCTGACAGGTTGAAATCACCTACCAGCAGCACCTCCCCTTTAGCTGCCATTGTATAGATGGATTCCACTAGAACCTTGTCCTCCTCCTCCCCCTGTGCTGGAGGTCCGTATATCACGCCTATGCAAATAGCAGTGTCATTGCACGTCTCAAGGGTGACCCACAGTACCTCCACCCCCCTGCATTCCCTGCATCTCAGTCACTCTAATACCCTCCCTGACATAAAGAACCACCCCCTCCCTTTTTACCCTCCCTGTCTCTCCTAAACAGAATATAACCTGATATTGCTACATCCCAGTCATGGTTTCCAGTATACGTCTCAGTAATAGCTATAATGTCCATGTCAGTCTCTGTCATCAAGGACACCAGGTCTGGGATTTTATTCCCTAGGCTGCGGGTGTTGGTATACACGACCTTCCATGTTCTGCCATTCTTCCTTTTATTATCTCCCTGCTGTCTTTCTGCCTCCGTTTGTCCTTCGAGTTGTCACTGCCTTTCCTCCTGTCCTCCGCAGTTCCCCCCTCTATGGGTATTGTTTCCTCTGGTGATATCACAGCTTTATGGTCCTCCATGTTGACTTCACTATCATGTTCGCCTGAATAAATAAAGATTTGATTGATTGATGTAGGGTTGGGCAGTTTGGTTCTCCCTGCATTCTTCTGCCAGCCCCCCTTACTAGTTTAAATGCTTGCCAATGAAGCATTTAAACCATTTACTGAGGACAGCAGTCCACTTCCTGGACAGGTGTAGACCATCCACCTTGTACAGGGTCATATTCCTCCAGGTGGGTCCCAATTTCCAATGAAGCCAAACCCCTTTTCTCTGCACCAGATCTCCAGCAAAGCTTTGAAGTCCTTGGTGCAGAGATTCTTAGCCTCCCCCTTTCCGTGGACAGGCAGCACCTCCAAGAAGGTCACGGAGCTTGTTACCTGCGCAATGCCCTTCCAACTCCCTGAACTCCTCCTGCACCCTTGCTAACCTTGCCTTGTCTCCAGACAAGTCATTTGTCTCCAGATGGACAATGACATCAAGCTTCCCCAGCCTCGCTACTGCCTTAGTGAGTCCATGGATCCTCTCCCCATCCCTCCAAGCTGTGCTTCCCGGTAGACATTTTAGCTTCCTTTCTTCCACAATACCCGTTCCTAAATCAACTCTCTGGACTATGGAGTCCCCCACTAGGAGCAGCGTCCTCTTTCTTTGGGGTTCTCTTCCACCCAACTGTCAGGTTCTCTTGTGAAGAACCTGCTCATCCACCATGGTCGCAACACTGGGTGTCCCATTGGGATCCTCCCACTCCTCCAGAACTTTGTAGGAGTTCTTTAGTTGCACCGGGTGGGTGATGCACTTTTGATCCACCTGCCTCACCCTCTTGAGCCCACTGTAGTCCACAAACTCCTTTTGCTGGTCCTCCTGTGAGGTAGTGGGTGTAGACTTGGTTGCCCCTAGGTGGGGGAGGAGATCCCCTGCAACCTAGCCAACTTGGCCTAGAGGCTGGCAATCTCTGCCCTCAGCCCAGAGAGGTGCCTGCAGATGAGACAGCACCGCAGTTCCCAGAAAGTCCTTCTGAAGCCTGCTGCTCCACATCTATTGTTGCACCACCCCCAACATGATCCCTATCTGCGCTGCTTCTGTCTGCCCAGGTCGCTGTTTTGAAACCTCCCCATAGTACTGTAACTCTTTTCATAGGGACTATTTACCAGGATCCTTAAAAAAGTTGTATTTTTCACTTTGAAACAATAGCAACCTCACCCTTCCAGATTATGCAGCACTGCCTGGTTGCCTTATGTGGTTCACCCCAGCCTGTTTTGTTTCTGAGCAGGAAGCTGTCACACCTTCCTGTTTAAACCTATAAAGCTAGTTGAGCGTGGGGTGGGTGGGATGGTGGTGGGTAGGGAAGGGCTATCCACCTAGTCCTGTGCTCTGAAAACAATCAGAGCAAACCAGTTAGAACCACCTCAGGCTGTCCATCTTGAGTCCAATACACAAATCCACTGAATAGAAGGACTGAAATGAAATAAAACAAAAACCTCAGCTACTAGTGAATTCCTTACTGTACCAAAATCGTTTGATGCAAAATGTCACCAAAAAGTGGCAAGGTACAAACAAGCGCTCTACAGATAAAACAGCAGTATTTCAACCCCTCTGGATTCAAACTAGCTATATACAAATAGATAAGCAGTACTGCAATCCCCTCTGGATTCAAAAAAGCAAAAATTGAAGCAAAATTAAGGTACACTTGCCTCAGAACTCAATCAGATTGTAAATCCTCCCAGGCTCCCAGTTCAGTAGTTTCAATGCACCCATTCTCCTTTGATAGGTAGGCCCTTTAGACCACCAGGGATGACATGTCCCGGTCAACAAAAACAAATAAATAAATAAAATGTATACAATACATGGACTTAGGGCTGACAACCCCAAGGAAGACCCCACTAATGATTTTCCAAGACAATGGAGAACCAAAAGCCTGTTTTTTCCTTTTGCTGCTTGGGGGATGGGGTGGGGAGACAGAGCTGGAAACTCTAATGCCACATTTCCCTCCTTTTTTTTTGGTGTTACGTTATCCTAACATTAACATTTTTTGCAATGAATTTCCTTTTTTTTGAAATAGTGGAATTATGTCTTCATTCATGCAGGTTCCTTCATGACCTGCAAGAACAGATGCAGATGTGCACAGCCATCTGGGCTGTGTCCCAAGATAAGACTCCATCTGCCACAGAAGTGCAGGGCCTTGCTGACCCTGCCCTTCTATACAGTATTTGATGTCAGGAATTACCAAAGTTATAAATGTGTGTAGAAAAATGTCAATGTACCTTCATAACTGTGCTGCTTTTTAATATACTGACACCAAATTTTTAACATAGCCTTGATACGAACCCACCTCAGGAACGCGGTAGGTGAAAATTTTCAAATCTTGGCCGGAACATCATTTCGCAGCACAGGTGCGAAAACACTTTTTGGCTAGGTTTTGAAAAATTACAGCTGTCATGTTCATGAGGTGATGTGAAAAATGGCTATGTTGAAAATTTGGGATTAAACTACTTAAATTACCAAAGTTTTGAGTGTGTATTGTAAAATTTCAACATACGCTCATAATATTGCAAAACAACAAAGTTATTACCCCAAATTTTCAACACAGCCTTCTTATGACCCCACCTCATGAACAAGGGTGGCGAAAATTTTCAAAACCGTCCAAAGGGTGATTTCAAGTAGCGACAACGTCATTCTGCACCACTGGTGCAGAAACACATTTTGGCCAGGATTTGAAAAAATGACAGCCGTCACATTCATGAGGTGATGTGAAAAAAATGGCTATGTTGAAAATTTGGGCTAAAAATATTTAAAATTACAAAAATGATGAGCATGCTTTGCAAAATGTCAACATATGCGCATAACTTTGCACTTGTTAAATATGTTGACCCCAAATTTTCAATATAGTCTTCTTATCACCCCACCTCATGAACAAGTGTGGTGAACATTTTTCAAATCCTGCCCAAAAGGTGATTTCGCCAAGAGACCGCAAAAATGCCTTTCAGGCCTGATTTGCAAGATTCCACCACCACTGGTCATGAGGTGGCATTCCAAAAAGGCCATGTTGAAAATCTGGGGTGAAAATATGCAAAAAGGATGAAGTTATACATCAAAGTTCAAAAATCCATTAAAATACATTGGACCGCACTTACTTTAGTTTCTCATATAGTGTATGGTAGAATGTTGTTGAGGATGGAAATCCATCCCTTCAACAACATTGCTATGCTGCACTAACTACTTCAGTTAGTTTGTTATGCTGCACTAGCTACATAGCTAGTGCAACATAACAACTTAGAACGTGGTCGTGCAACTACGGTCCAGTGACATACGATCCTTGGTTAACAGGTCCTGGTGGTGAGAACAGTACCAGGAGACGAAAAGGAGTAAAACAAACAAACAAAAAAAACCCTCAAAAGTAAGGACACCCTTCATCGTATGAGTGACCATACACTATAAAAGACTGTGTATGATCCGTTCATACACTCCAAAGATATTTTTTTACTCTTGAGGTTTCCATGGTAATGAGACCTCTCGAGCTGCGCTCCCGAGGTCTCCGGTTAACACGGAAACCTCTATAGTGAAAAATATCTGTTGTAGTGCCGGCCCGGTGGTGCAGAGGGCTGAGGCATTGGATGTCTCACCTCGCGGCACGCCGGCGACCAGGGTTCGGGAGCGAGCCTGGGTCGCTGGAGGTTGGTACAGGGGGGAAGGTGGAGCTGGATGGAGCGGCCGATAGACAGCTCTCCTCTCTGGGGAGGTGGATGGCATCCCTCGCTAAATGGCTGCCCACTGATGAAGGCCGAGGGGCTGCGCAAGCAGGGTGCCAGGTGATAGGCCAATGGGGTGCGCAGAGGAGGTCACTACCGGGGCTGTAAGGCACATGTGTGCCTCCACACGCATGCGGCCTTCTCCTGGGGCCCTCTGGAACATGGGGAGAAAATAGAGGAAAAAAGGAACTGGCGGCAGAATGGCGACAGACTCTCCGCAGGCACCGCTCCCAGACCGGGCATAAGGTAAGACTGGTAATTACGGGGATGGAGCTGGGGAGCCAGCCAGATGGGGGCCGCACAGGAGGAGCAGAAATAAAGATCATATAAAAAAAAATATATATATATATATATATATATATATATATATGTATCTTTGTTGTGCATCAGCGATCATACACAGTCCTCTATATTGCAGTTGGTAGCTCCAGCAACAAGATGTGTCTTCAATCAGAGAGTGGATCTTCGCCTGGGACCTGTTCAAGTGGAGTGAGGTGTGTGGGTGGTGGTGCTAAATCAGAAATCAGGGTGGGGTGGGTAGGGTATGTGTATGTGGGGGGGGGCAGACTGGCAAGGGAATGTTTTCTGTTTTACAGGGTAAAAAACAAAAAAAAAAAATCACAGAGGGACAGTTTTCTTTATTTCAGGTTTAAAGTAAGACACTGGGATTGGGTACCTAGTGATGAAGCACTGTCACAAATGGGGTCGTGCAACCTGGAGGGGAGAAGAGGCCAGAGAAGCAGTCCAGAGGTGGGCACTCCGGCCCACTTTAGAGTGGTGGGACACCTGCAGGGGAGGGAGGAGAAAGAAGCGGTACTGGGGAGGTGGGCACCCCGGTCCACTGATGATAAACAGACAGACAGCAGAAAACAAACAGAATGGTGGATCGACAACTCACTCCTCTCACTGCAGCCCACAGCATGAGTTCCAGCTGCAGCTGAAGAACTCAACAAAGTCCCTCAGTTCTCAAAAAGAGAACGTGGGGGAACAGCTTCTCTCGCTAAGCTGGGCACTCTGGATTTTGGGGTGGCAGTAAAGGTATCTGTAGAAAATTAAAAGAAAAGCAGAAGGATCAAGCTGCACAGGTCCCATTTAACTAGATTCAGGTGTTTGTTTTTTAGAATTTACACCATTTTATTATTGTGTATTTTTTTCAAGAAAAGAAAAAATACGGCAGCTCTGATGGCACAAAAAAATGTTTCATGCAGCAGTGAGAAGCAAGTGGTGAGAAAACAAAAATTGCTATGCGACCGAATGTTTGGTGCTGTATCAGAATATCATCCCAAGAACCCTACTGAGCATGCTCAGAACAGAAAAACACAAGCCTTATAACTCTGGAACCATTTAATATTTTTTCACAAAAACCTTCCAAAGGCACTACCTTCGGACATCACGCCTGTACCCTGAAAGTTTGAGGAAAAATTCCATACCATGTAAGCCGTAAGTAAGAGCAAATAAATTCCCATGCTACGTATAGGGAAAAAAAGTAGACATCTACAGAAAAATTACATATGCAGATCTCAGAAACCACACAAGCCGCCATCACAAAACTTTCCACAGATTTAGATCTTGCCTTCTAGATGACAAATGCAATATTTCATCTGATTTTGTCAAATGTTGCCAAAGCTTTTAAAATGCAAAGTTAGGGGTTTAACACCGAACAGCCTTCTCAACTCTAAATATAAGGGTGCTACAACTCCCCTATAATATACACACAGAATACACTAAATATACAAAACCATAATTATATATAATGTGCTGTATTATAGGAGCACGGTAGCACCCCTATAGTTAGGGCTGAGTAGGGCATTCAATGTTAAACCCCTAGCTTTGCACTGTATATCTATATTTATTTAAAATTTGGTAACCAGGAAAGGCACACTGAGCCAACGCTCATTTCCAGGTGCAGCCTGAGGGGAGAAGGAAATGGGATTTACAACAGTAGCAAAACATTGAAAACATCTAGGTGAACACAGTAGAACACACACACACATATATCTCAGTAAATACATATACACACACACACACACACACACATATGCATATATACATATATATATATATATATATATAAACATACATACACATATATATATATATATATATATATATATATATACATATATATATATATATATATATATATATATATATATATATATATATATATATATATATATATACACACCTGATCGTGCACTAAGCTAGTGCTGCACAGTCAGGTGGTGGATCTCATTACCAAGGCAAAAAGCCTCACTGCCAAAAAAAAAAAACAAACAAAAAAAAAAAAAAACACAAGGACTATTTCATGTATACAATTTTGCCATTTAAAATGTATTTAACAGTACCAAGCCATTTTATAAGGGCTGTAAGCCACTCCGTGATCCTCTTGTGGCTTACTGCTTAATGCTTACATACAAAAAATCAAGTTACCGGAGTTCAATGGATGCAGTGATATTTCATTATAAAGCAGTGGAACTGCTTGCACCAACTGGAGGACAGCACTACTGTACCTCTTATTCCACATACAGCTGCTGCCTCGTGCTCTTCCGCACAGCTGATTCCCACCGCAGTGACACTGCCTTGTCATACTGTTCCTGTCAGAATTGCCATGGTGAAATCAGCTGTGAGAGATATCCCACTTTAAAAAAGCAGTGTCTTCAGTCACAAACCTTTATGGGAAACTGTCAACGCGTTTTATCAGATGAGCAGTACTTTAGCCACAGAAGTGAATAGAAAATTGTCAGTGCATTCTATCAAACGAGCAGTCCTTCAGTCACAAAGCTTACCCGGCACCACCACCACCATAAAACCGATGCTCTGGTTCTGAATGCACAATCCAATGGTAATAGCAAAGCTGAAACATGTTGCCAAAAACTTCAAATAAATAAAAATGTTTTAGCCACAATTAGCCCCCGCCACCACCATTACACGCCATGTAAGCAGCGTAACGACATAATGTCCATTCATGGAATGAACCACTACAGTAGCCAATGAGCAGGGAAGACCAGCAATAAGACTGAAACTAAATTGAACATTCTCAGCAAAGTTTATATCATAAACTGTTGTTCTGGGCTTCAGGCAGTTCCTCTCCTTTATAATATATTAACACATATAGTGAGAGATGTCTCTTATGGGCTAAGAAGGTCATCTCATGCTGTTTTGTGCTGACAGAACCGCTCAGCTTCGTTTTGCGGTCCTCTTGCCCAAAACAGCACTAGATAGCCTTCTTATCCCATAACGGACATCCCTCAATATTAGGACTGGGCGGACTGTTCTGTGGGAGATCCAGACCCCCAGATCGAACATGCCATCCCCACGGACCCGGAAAATACAGACCTCACCTCAGAAGTCCGGTTCTGGGTCAGTGGAAGTGCCATATGTGCCATTTTATGTATGCCATGGGGATGCCAATCAGCACATTCACTCCACTACAGGCAGCTGGCGGCATCCAATCAGGCAACAGACAGTCACATGATGCACTCACAGTATATAACCATGTGGAGTGCGCAATACGGCCCAAATCAGAGGACGGTGGCTGGAGGAGCACCTCACTCACTCACTGCAGCAGAGAGCTATCAGAAGAAGTTGCCAAAAAGAAAAAAACAAAACAAAAAAACACAAATATAAAACTACTATATACACACACACATATATATACATACACACACACACACACACATATATATACATACATACATAGTATTACACACACACACACATATTTTTGGAGGGAGGGAAGAGAAACTAGGAGAGAGAAAGGAGACTTACTGGGGTGGGGAGGGAAACTGATCGCCGGGAGAGGGTGACAATCGGGACTGAAGAAAGGAGGAATCCGGAGGGATTGGGGAGACAGTGGTGGCCTGGGTGGTTGTCGGGGGGAAGGCAAAGGCAGGCAGTGTGGCAAAGTGACTTGTGTACATCAGCAAGAGCAGGCTGGCAAAATCTTTGACTTGTGCCATTGAAGATTAGAAGACCTAGAGGAGAGAGGGAGAGACTACTGGAGGCCAAAGAGAAATTTTACAGTTACAGAAAATCCCCAAATGAAAGTTTTTTTTTCTTTTCTTGACCTCAAACAGCGTAGGTACATGAACAAGGGCAGGCTGGCAAAATCTTTGACTTGTGCTGTTCCAGATCCAGAGAGAGAGAGGGAGAGACTACTGGGGGCCTGAGAGAAATGTTACAGTTACAGAAAATCCCAAATATTTTTTCTTCCTGGCTTCAGTGTGGCTGTGTGTATAGGACAAGAGCAGCCAGCTGGCAAAATAAGTCTTTGACTTGTGCCGTCCAGAGGGGGAGAGAGAGAGGGAGGGAGGGGGAGAGAGAGAGAGAGAGAGAGAGACTGACTGCAGGGGGGCCCACGAGAAATGTAACAGTCCCAGAAATCCCAAATAAATTTTTTTTTCTGGCTTTTCAGTGTGCTATGTGTAAAGGGCAACGGTAGCAGGCTGGCAAAAATAAATCTTTGACTTGTGCCATCCAATCACAAATCACAATCATTTATTAACTTTCATTCACAATTTCATCCAGAGAGGGGGAGGGAGAGAGAGAGAGAGAGAGAGAGAGAGAGACAGAGAGACAGAGAGAGGGAGAGAGACAGACAGACACTGCAGGAGAGCCCACAAGAAATTTAATAGTCCCAGAAATCCGAACATTTTTTCCCCTGGCTTCAGTGTGGCTGTATGTACAGGACAAGGGCAGCAGGCTGGCAAAATAAATCTTTGACTTGTGCCATCCAATCACAAATCACAATCATTTATTAACTTTCATTCACAATTTCATCCAGAGAGGGGGAGGGAGAGAGAGAGAGAGAGAGAGAGACAGAGAGAGGGAGAGAGACAGACAAACACTGCAGGAGAGCCCACAAGAAATTTAATAGTCCCAGAAATCCGAACATTTTTTCCCCTGGCTTCAATGTGGCTGTATGTACAGGACAAGGGCAGCAGGCTGGCAAAATAAATCTTTGACTTGTGCCATCCAATCACAAATCACGATCACTTGTTAACTTTCATTCACGATGTCATGTATTAAAAATAAAAAAAATACTGTTCAGACAAACAACATACAAGTTGATGCACCTGTGCTGCTGGCTGTGGGTGGCCCGTGGGATAATCTGACTTTATGACTCGTAGCAGGCTGTTTACACTACAACACAAGTAAAGTACAACTACACACAAATGTCATCATCATCACTCATTCCCCATGATTCCTCCTTATTATCAGTTTTATAGTATATTGCGTTACATTACGTATAAGCATTAACCAACCCCCAGTGTAGGACTGTTCTGCATGCGGCTATGCACCAGATGTGTCTGCATCTCCAATTCAAATTCTGAGGCACACTTAACAGTTGCTGAATTTGGTCACTTAACAGCAACTAACTGTACTGTAAGAATCAGTCAGGTAATCTTGGAAGGAAGTGGTGGTGGACTGCTGTGCTGTCGGTGTGCTGTGTACAGCCACGAATCACAACAGTAAATTTGTCCCTGGCCTGTGGGTGGGAGTCATCAAAAGGACATCACATTAGTTAGAGGAATCTTTTTTTAAGTTCGTGCATGCACGTCGAACTTCTTGGGATGAGTGACTTTTGAGGGGTGTGACACTGTCTGTCCAATGCAGAGTGCTCTGCAAGGGGCTCAACAGTATCACACCAATCATCAGCCGGGCTGATCGTGACACTGTTTTGCCCGAAGTGGTCTGCACTTTAAATGAAAAAGCCACACCAATCATGTGGTGGCTTTTTCCTTTCATCTGCAGGTCACTGTGCAGCAAACAGCTGTTTCCATCCCAATCAGCCTGGCTGACGTCTCTGCCCCCCCCCACCCTTCCAGTCCCTTCCTGGAAGGTGGGAGGAGGCGCTTTTCTCCCCCGCCTCCTCCATGTCCTGCTGACTCCTTTAACTTGTTTTCTCCCATCCGTGCAGAATAGGCCACAGCCTAAGCTCTGTATGGGCTGGGAGTATAAAGTGCCCGAAGACACTTTCACTTTAGGTGTGATCGCGCTAGCGGATCCCCCCCCCCGCCTGCCGACATTGTGGTGCTCAATCCTGTGTCAGCATGTACCTCTTTAATGTGGCACACTGGGAGCCCACCCCAGTGTGCCAAAACTACCTCCGATGTTTCCAACACCGGATGCCCACTCCCCGTGTCAGATGCGCCCCCAAGCCCTTATATTCTCAGCTGACATTGGGGTGCCTGATCCTCGGTCGGCATTGATTCCCCCCAGAATGCCAAAACTGGTGTTATTAATATTTTACCTGTAAAAGAAAACAGTCCCAGGAGATCTTTTTAAAACCTGAAAAAAGAAAACTGTCCCTTGTCGCTTTCCGCCCCCAACCCACACCCTCCCTCTGCTACTCCACCTCCCCACCCCTCACCCATACTTATCTCCAGAGGCAGGAAGCAGCAATCTTTTGTGGACTGGGAATATGTCTGCAGTCTTCCAAAGCCGACCGCAAACTGAAGAAAATCTCGGTAAGCCCTATAATGGTAATCAATGGAGTGTTTCAACTTAGGTTGATATCTCAGCCACTTTTTGGAGTTTTGGTCCCTAATTTTCAACATGGGGTTCTTGGGTCCCCACCTTGTGAACACTGTCACAGTCATTTCGTTTCTCAATCCTGAAAGGTGATTTCACGGTCGCTGCGCGGAATCACCTTTCCGGACCAATTAACAAAAGGACAGTGCCATTGATCATGAGGTGGGGTCCCAATAAGCCCTTGTTGCAAATCTGGTGAAAAAACTCCCAAAAATGACTGTGTTACGAGTGTCCATTGCACAGTTTCTACACACGCTCATAACATCATCAATTTTTAATATTTTCACTCCAAATTTCCAACATTGACATTTTTTTCACACACCCTTATAGACAGTACAGCTGTCATTTTTTGCATCCTTCCAGAAATGTGTTTATGCACCTGTGGCGCAGAATGGCATGGTCATTGTGCGAAATCAGCTTTCAGGACAGATTAACGAAATCCCAGTGCCACTGTTGATGAAGGGAGGTCCCAAAAAGGCCATGTTGAACACCTAGTGAAAACATTCCAAAAAAATTACTGCGTTACTAGCGTGCATTGCACAGTTTCTTCACACACACTCGTAGCTTTGCCACTTTTTCATATTTTCACTCCAGATTTTCAACATTGCCATTTCTTCAGAACTCCTCATGAACAGTATAGCTGTCATTTTTCACATCCTGCCCGAAATGTGTTTTCGCACCTGTGGCACCAAATGGCACACTCTCTGTGCGAAATCACTTTTGGGATTAAGTAATGAAATGATACTGCCATTGTTCATGAGATGGGGTCCCAAAAAGCCCATGTTGAAAATTTGGAGCAAAAATACCAACAAACGCCCAGGGTGTTAGGATTTCCAACCATACGCCCACCTTGTACAGTCTGACAGGTGTCAGGGGTGTGACTTGGGGTCGTCGACCATAATGCTCACCCCATTCCACCCTCACCCCCACCCTGCAGCCACTGACAGGCAAGGCACTGAGGTATGCTATGGGGTCTTTGGCCCCAACGTAACGTTCACCTCATTTTCCTATACTGCACCCATCTCAACTTATTTCCTTACGGAATGGGGTGGGCGTAATGGCCAAAGACATCAAGGCACAATGCGACACCGATTAGTACCTGCAGGGTGGGGTGAGGTGCAATGGCATGAGTGTTATGGGCGACGACCCAAAGACACACCCCCAACGCCTGCCATCCTCTGCAGGTTGGGGGTGAGGGTTGGCGTTACTTCAGTTCTTCACTCCCATTCCTATTGTGTATCTAACTCATGCACTACCAATGCCAATACCAGCAGCAAACATTCGGCACTGACAAATGCTTGCTTTTCTAATGACGTGAACCTGTGCTGGAAGAACAAAAGAAATTTGTGTTGAGAGTGATGCCTTAAAATGCAAGGCAGAGGAATATACACAGAAAAAAATTGGAGGCATGTACAACAGCAATACCAACAGTGAACTTTCGGCATTGACAAATACTTGTTTACAGGTTAGACTACTAAGAAAAAATGGATCAACGTGTGATCAAAGCACATTCTAGTTCTCATGTAGGCAGTGGAACTACAAAAAACAGCAATCAGCCTGAAAAGGGCAAACAAAATCAAACCCCAAAAGTGATTTTTTCATGTCTAAGGTTTCGTCTTCCAAGCGAATGCTTAAATCTCTAAAAGGTGAATGTCTCAGATCATCAACAGTCCAAGTAAAAAAAAAAGTTATGTAGTTAAAAAATCTAAAGGCTTGGTGGGTACCACCCGCAGGGGCACCCAAAAGTATGGAACAGTTGCATACTACGATACTGCCAGTCACTCACCCTCATCCAATTCTTCTGAGGCTGAACCCGACGAGGGTAATAATAAGGATGAAGAGAATGATCAGGCAGCACAGGGTTTTACTGGAGCGGTCAATTGCAGATGAGGAAGAAACAGGTAAAAATGTTTTGGTTGTGGAGGGGGTGGTGGGAATAAACCACAGGAGGAACAGGCCCACTAAAAATCCAGGGGAAGGGGAAACCTCAAAAGGTGACCGAGACTCCATGCCTTCCTGGGAAAAAAAATATATATATATATATATATATATATAATCTTTTGTTTGGTCATACTTCTCCATTAGTGCTTCCAATGAGTTGGTAGCAACATGCGCTATTTGTAAATGGCTAATCAGCAGGGGTAAAAGAATAAAAAATAAAAAAAAGGAGCATTGGGAACTTCAGCACTGAAAAGGCACCTAGACAGATGTCATAACATTACTGAGAAATCCAGTTGTGAGTCTAGAAGAGAAAGTGACAGTGATAGCTCACTACACTCAGGGGTAACTCCCATAGATGAAAGCAGTGGCAGCCCCCGCAACACTACTGAAACACCTCCACCACCCCTTCCTCCCATTCGAAGGACTCTTCCTACTGTTACTTAAAGTGACCATTTGTTCAAAAGCCATCCTCCTTCACAGAGACAGCTTACCATCTCAGAAACATATCAGCGTAAAGTCAAATTCGCCTTGACCCACCCTGCTGCTGTTACAATAACCAAAAAAAACAAATCAGAAATGATAGCTATTGATTTGCTACCAAATAAGGTGGCTGAACATGTAGGATTCAGGCGGATGTCCGAGTACCTCGAACCTCATATAATATAAAATACAGCGGAAATACTTCTCGACAACATGGATTCCAGATCTTTACGATGTCGTATGTAAAAAATTAAGATGTGTCTTGTGCAATGCTGTTGCGAGGGTGGTGTATCTTACAACAGATATCTGGACAAGCAGTCAGCCTGAACTCTTCATGTCTGTCATGGCACACTGGACATGTTTCGATAATTCACGTGGGACTAGGGACAGTGAAGCATCGCAGTTTGCTGTTCTAAGAATATTTTATTTTCCATCTGAACATACCTCATACAACATCAATGAAGAGCTCCAAAACCAATACAGCAATGGCTCGCTTCACAGGGACTGTCAGTTGTCTTTATAGTTGCAGATAATGAATCTAACATAAGAAAGGCCTTGGGGCTTTGTTCACATCCACTGCTTCATGCATTGCTTAAATTTACTAAAATACTAGTTCATGGTTTTCTCGATGACGATGGAGATTAAGGCTCTCGTTGGTACTGCAAAAAGAACATGCACTCATTTCAGTCACTCAAGCAAAGCCTGTCACTTGTTTGAAAAAAATACAGAAGAAGCACAGTTTACCTTTGCACAGACTGATACAAGACATTTCTACTCGACGGAATTTGACCTTTTATATGTTCCAAAGGCTGCTGGAACAAAAGAAAGTTGTCAGGCAATGCATCTTGGAAAATAAAATTGGTGATGCAGAGGTCTATATTACTCCACCACAGTGGGCCATGCTGAAGTTTCTAATTTTCCTGCCCCAGCCATTTGAGGAAATCACCAGGGAGGTTAGTGCAAACACAGCAACTCTCAGCCAGGTGATACCCTAATAAAAATGTTAAAATTGAGATTAAATCTGATTAGGGAAAAGTCAGAGAAGCAAGACAGTTCCATGATCACATAGGCTGCCAGTGGTGCTGACACATGCAGGTTGCCCTCCAGAATACAGAAAGATCTGACGAGACGTAGGATCAAAAAAGTTGAAGAAGATGACAAACTATGTAAAATGCTTCATTCTGAGTACTACATTAAAGCAACAATTTTGGACCCACAATACAAATTGAAGCAACTATTGAGTGATGATGATGACGACACTTGTTTCGAGATAAACAAACAAGAAATAATTGACGAGGTGCGTGCTGTCATGGAACAGAGTACAACAGCAGCACCACATTCAGAATCTTCTTCATGACACAGCACAGCATCAGGTGGCCCATCCTCTACTGTTGTGGCATTTTCACCCCCTTCCCCATCAGCCACTGCAGCCAAATCTTCTTCTTCACCACCAGCCAAACAGCACTGTCCCACAGTCACTTAGAAGATGTAATAGTAACATCTTTTTCATCTGCCTCTTGTAACACAGCCTCAGCACAGACCATTGTTGAAATGTACCTGGCAGAGCCCAATATCAGCTGGACTGCTGATCCTTTGCAATACTGGAAATCCAAACAAAATATGTGGCCTGCTTTGGTAAACACTGCAATGAAGTACATGAACTGCCCTCTGACTAGCGTCTGTTCAGAATGATTGTTTAGTTCAGTTGGTAACGTCATTACTGACACACGATCCCGTTTGACACCAAAAAATGCTGAGCGCCTCACATTTCTCAAAGTCAAGAGTCCTCACTTTAATTTCAAATATGATACCTGAATAAAACATACACCAACTGCTCTGAGCAGGCCCTATCCACAAAACACTTTCAAGAATTTGCGCCCGTGGTGAAAATCTTTTGTGACTAGGGTCTACTGCATGAAGCAGCAATTAACTGCAAGAAGTCAGGACAGGACGGACTAGGCCAGACCACTGTTACTTGAATGATCATATGAGCAGCACAGAATAGGAAATAAAATAAAATAATAACATCAGTGGGTTCAAAATCCAAATACAGCAAGCAACGGCATTTCATGTCACAAACTTACCTGGTGGTACCTGGTACCACTATCTGATCTGGAAAGCAGGGTACTGCTGTCTTCTACTACTACTACTACTATCACTTTTTGTCCTCACAAGTCACGACTACTACTTATCACTTTTTGTCCTTACTACTTGTCACTTTTTTACCCTCAGCAACTGCTCCTGACTGTACTGTTTAAATGTTCGTACAGTGCATGGCTTATCAGATGCCCGAAACCTAGAAACGGAATACTTTTTGTATATTTCTCACGTCCCCCATATTTGGCTGCCATTACTTCACAGAAAAAAATGCTGCTAAATTGAAAATTCATATAATTTCTTTTTTGTTTGTGTGTGTGTGGTATGCTAGCCTGGTTACATCTCACTTACAGTAACTAGGATGAGATTATTATATTACTATATTTTATTTTTGATACTTGAATTAATTGGCAGTGGCAGGCAGCAACTGCAGAACTAGGAAGGATGTAATTATGTCATGTTGTGTGCCATCAGGTCTTCGGGTGACAGTGGCAAACTTTTTTATGCTTGCACTGCACTTGATCGATGCAATGTGTGACTGGCTGCCTGCCTGGGTGGTCATGATTGTGACACTTGTACAACTGGTTCTGATTAATCTGTGATTTTTGTAATATAAAAATGTGTTATTGAGTGCCTCTCATGAGACATGCTGAAACAGCCTGTGGAATGACCCCCCCCCCAGGTTTTAGCTACAAGGTGTTACCTGGAAGGCCAGGAGATAATTACAGGCTAGAAGAGACTAAATTAAGGATCTCCTGTTTATCTAGCTTAATTGTAGCTTGTCAGCTGCTAGGATGGGAAATCATAAACTTTTATAACGTTTAGAGGAAAAGAGCAGGATATGACGCTTTAGTGCGAAGTCATAAAAGATTCTTTGATGTGTCCTGGGAAGAAGAGCTACTTGAGATCAAAGAGGGGATATTATTTAAAGAAAGTCACATGGAGACATGAGTTTTGCTGAGGTAACCTTTATTAATTTACCTCCTGCTGGATAGACATCCTGATTGTATAATTTTTAATAAACAGAGGAGGGGCTGGGTGACATCATGGAAAAGACAGGGTCAAGACAGTGTTTTAATTATGCTGTAACAGACTTTTACTGACACCCATGTTGGGACTCTGAAAAAGCAACATCAGGCACTGATAGGAGATAAGTATACATTAGAAAAGACAATTCTAAGTGTACTTGTGGTAGGAGATTTTGTCTGCACTTTTAAACCTGTTTTGTTTAAGTGATTTGTATGTTTTGTGATATATGGTTCTGTGTTTTACATTTTACATTTTTATCTATTTTAAGTAAACTTCTATTTTTAGAGACTACTTGGTATGCCTTTGAAATTCTTTCTTTGACAAGGGAAGCATATATGGTTAAAGGTGACACTGTACAAAGCTTAGTGGTTTTACCAAAGTGGGAAAAGGTAAGAGTTTATTCTGAGATCTTTAATAGAGTATTAAGGGTTCATGTAGTACACCTGGTTTGGTGCACATAGGCAAAAGATATCTGGCCCCCCCGAAGAGCACAATTATCTGAGCATATACATTGGGTACACTAGCAAAAGGTTCACAGTTTGAATCTCTCCAGAACTTGAGACCAAAGTTTCATTCAAACCCACAAAACAGACAGGAGGGTTACCCTGTTCTATTAAGTGCTCACAATACTGCGCTCTGAGGTTGGCACTGTGGGAGCAGAGGGCCTGGCCTGCTGAGTGGGGCTGTGACAGTGATCACCATGTCTTTCGTTTTTCTTCTTTAAGGATTCAGCGTGTTGATCAGATTCAGTAGAAGTAGTTGTAGTACTAGAAAAATTACCACCTCTTGGACCAGGTAGTGTACCATATACCACAGTACACCTGGGCGTGCAAAGCAGTTACATATGAACATACCAACATAAGAAGAAGCCAGCAGAAGAAGGCCATGTGGTCTATAAAGTCTGCTCGTATTGCAGGGTCCATAGCTTGAGTTACTGTCCCTACCCTCCCTCCCCACTCCTCCCATCCTCCCTACCCATGATCCTTACCTCCCCCCATACCTAACCCAGCCTCTCTTAAAGCTTCCTACTGTGTTCAAGGAGATTACCTCTTCTGGCAGCACATTCCAAGTGTCCACCATCCTCTCTGTGAAGAACTGCTTCCTGACCTCCCTATCCCTTTCAAGTACTTGAAGGTCCCAATCATGTCCCCTCTCTCGTCTGTCTTCCAGTGAGTACATGTTCAGTGCCCTGTGTGACATAGACAGCCATGTTCTGAGTGCTGTATCATTTTTATTTCTTAAAATAATGGAAATGTGGTATTGAAGTGCCTGTTAAAAATGCCAGTGCCCTTGAATAACCTCTCACTTCGGTTTCAGCTGAAGGATGGATGCCATGAGAAAAATGCTGAGACAGCATGTGAGATTATACACAAACAGATTTTAGAGACAATGTTTGTGTGGAAAAGCCTGAAGCTAATTATAGGTTTAAGAAGCTTGAGTTCAGCAAATCCATTTTATGACGCTTCCAGAGGAAGAAAAGCAGGTTGTGATGTATTAGTGCGAGATCATAAATGCTTTGGTGTCTGTGTGACAGAGGATACTGTTTAAATATCAAAGAGATGTCATATGACACACGAGATATGCTGAGGACTGCAGAAAGTAATACTTTGAAAATACATCCTGTGGTTGTATAAGATATATAGTTTTTAAATATAAATCTGACAGAGGAGGAGCTAGCTGACCTCACCAAAAAGGGGTTGGCCAATACAGTTGTCTAAGGAAGTCAGGGAGTCAGGGAGTGACCACTACTCAGTATGGCTCACATTGGATATGGGCAAAGAAGGAGTGGAATCTGGCACAAGAGTGTTGGACTTCAGGAGGGCCGACTTTGGGAGGATGGGGGAAGTGGTAAAAGGGTACCTGGCCAGAATTCAATCTAGTATGGACACTAACCAGAGGTGGGAGCTCATAAAGCTGGGGATAGTGGAGGCAACCAAAACCTGCTGCAAAGCCCAGAGCAAGAAGGCTAGGCTAAGAAACCGAGCTGGTTGAGCAAGAAGGTCATGGAAAAGGTAAGGAGGAAAAGAGCTGCCTTTAGGAGTACAAAGAAAACAGGGAGGGAGAGAGAGAGAGGAGTACTTGACAGAATTGAAGGAGTGACAAGGAGCAGTAAAGGCAAGGCATCTCCGAACTCAGGCTGGCACAAGGCATTAGAAGGGAGAAGGACTTCTTAAGTACATCAGGGAGGAAAGGGCTGTAAGGACCTGATTAGGAAGGAGGGGGTTGGGTGGAGCAGGGTACAATAGGCGGAAGCACTAAATGAGTACTTCTGCTCAGTATTTACTAAGGAGAAAGGGGTGACACCATGGTGGGAGAAATATGGCAGAAGCATGGTGGAAGTGGTGACAGATGGGAAATCATGGAGGGCAGAGTTCGGAGGGTTTGAAGGCACTGAGGTGGACAAGGCGCCAGGCCCAGATGGCATCCACCCCAGGGTACTGAAGAAGCTGGCAGAGGTCCTTGCAGGACCTTTGGCAGACCTATTTAATGCCTCGCTACATTCAGGGTGCGTACCTCAGGACTGGAGGATGGCTCATGTGGTGCCCCTCCACAAGAGTGGCCCCAAGGATGAACCGAGCAACTACAGACCAGTGAGCCTCACATCCATCGTGGGTAAGCTAATGGAGACTATCCTGAAGGAGAGGCTGGTGGCCCTCCTAGAGGCTAAAGGACTACAGGACAGCAGACAGCATGGCTTTATATGTGGCAGATCCTGCCAAACCAACCTGGTTGAGTTCTATGACTGGGTAACTAGGCAACTGGACAGGGGCCATGCAGTGGATGTCCTGTATCTGGACTTCAGTAAGGCATTCGACTCGGTGCCACATGGAAGGCTGGGAAGGAAGTTAGTAGGCACAGGGGCAGGTGCAAAGCTGGTGAGATGGGTAGGAAACTGGCTGCAGGGAAGGCAACAGAGGGTGGTGGTGGGTGGGGAGCTCTCACACCCAAGGGCAGTGACGAGCGGTGTCCCACAGGGCTCGGTGTTGGGACCAGTGTTGTTTGGGATATTCATTGCAGACATATCATGGGACATCAAGAGCAAGATCAGTCTGTTTGCTGATGATACCAAGGTTGGCGCTGTGGTGGATGACCTAGGGGATGGCAGGGTTGCAGGATGATCTGGCAAAGCTTGAAACTTGGTCAGACACCTGGCACCTGGGTTTAATGCCAAAAGTGCAAGGTGCTGCATTTTGGGATGAAGAACCCAAGGAGGAGTTACCAGCTAGGGGGTGCAGCTAGCCCAGACAGAGGAGGAGAAGGATCTGGGTGTGCTCATTACAGGTCAATGAACAACTCGGCACAATGTAGGAAGGCAGCTGCAAAGGCCAACAAGATGCTGGGTTGTATTGCAAGGGTATATCCTCGAGGAGGGAGGAGGTGATTCTGCCACTGTATAGGTCATGGTTAGACCACACCTAGAGTACTGCGTGCAGTACTGGCGTCCGTGATAAAGAGGGACATTAAGTTACTGGAGGGGTGCAGCGCAGGGCGCCACAAAGATGATCAAGGGGCTGGGACTTATCATATGAGAGGAGGTTGAAGGAGTTGAACATGTACTCACTGGAGAGAGAGGAGACAGGGGTGACATGATTGAAACCTTTAAATACATGAAAGGAATAAACAAGACAGGTACAGAGGGGCTGTTCAAAGTAAGGAGGGAGGGACACCAGGGGCCATGATATGAGACTGGAGCGAGGAAGGTTCAGGAGGGAGATGAGGAGACACTTTTTTTACAGAGAGGGTGGTGGCTGGGTGGAATGCGTTACCTGCAGAAGTGGTATGCAGTAGAACAGTAGACTGCTTCAAATGAAGATGGGACAGGACAAGGGGGAGGGTTAATGAAGGGGAAGGGTGGAAGGGAGGGGCAGCTGCAGAATAAGGGGTGCTAGCTGCACATTCGAGCAGACTTGATAGACCTCTAGGCCTTTATCTGCTGGCAAATTTCGTATGTTCGTAAGGAATAATTCTGTTTTACAGAGACATTTTTTACCTAGACTCTGACCGAGCAAGATCGGTGAGCACTTAAGCAAGTATTTAGAGACTAAGTACTGAAGTAAGAATTTCTCACTGTTTAAATCTTGTTTCTTTTTAAAAGGTGTGTATGCCTTTTGATATAAGAGTTCTGTATTTTGTGTTTCACACATTTTTAACTATTTTAGTAAAATTCTTTTCAGAACTTACTTGGTCTGTCTTTGACTTCTTTTTGTTTTGTAAGAAAAGTACATGGTTATTGCAGATACTAAACAAAAGCTTGAATGGTGGTACCAAACTGGAAAGAGAAGCGTTTTAAATCTGAGGTCTTTCTTAAAGTTTTAAAGGGTTCATCTCTGTACACCTGGTTAGGTGCCCATAGGCAAAGATATCTGGCCCCCCGAAGACAGATATATCTGAGCCTGTGCATTGGGTATGCTAACAAGAGGTTAACAGTTTGAATACCTTCAGAACTGGAGACCAAAGGTTGATCCGAACTCACAAAAACAGATAAGAGGGTTACCTTGTCTGTCACACTGTTCACAAGACTACACTCAGAGGTTGGCACTTTGGGAGTAGAGGGCCTGACCTGCTGAGTGGGTTTGTGACACCCTCAACCTCTCCCTCATATGCCTTATCCTGCTGACCCACTATCATCTTTGTCGTCCTCCTCTGGACCTTCTCCAGCATCATTCACATGGGTAGGGTGAGTGGGCTCTCTTAGTGCTGCTCATTTGATCATTCATATCCATTCCTTTGGCCTGTTCGGCTCAGACTGAAACATCCATCAAAACAATACCCACACAGAACCATTAATAAAAAAAAATGTTAACTGCCTGGCAGTGCCTGCAGTACTTGGTGGTGCTATGATATAAGTATTTACATCTGTCTGTCTCTCTCTCTCTCTGTCTCTGTCTCTACCAGCACACTCATGTCATGGACCCGAGCAGGATATGCTACCATTATACACCAGCCATGAAGGGGATAGTAGCGAGTGACTGTTTTTCTATTTAGCAGTTTTACATTAATTTTATACAAATAATCAATTGAATTATTTCCTTTGGGCCTCTGTGTCAAATGTGACCGACTCTGGCCACTTTCATGCATTTTTTTCAAATGTTTTCAAATATATGTCAATAATCAGAACTTCACCATGTTCCGGTTCTTATTTAATAAGGGTCAGAACTTCACCGAGTTCTCCCAGACCTATTCACTATAACTATTAACGAGCAACTGACGCCTTCAGGAGAACTTTAACAAAACATAATATTTAGATGCAGTTCGGCCTTTATTTCACATTAGTTCTGTATTCCTCCTCCGCATTATTTATTACTGGTGTAATCTGTATGAAAACAGGATCTGTGCTCCTGAAGAGTTCGTCCATTCCTGTTGCCTTCTCCCTACCTGAGGTCATACAGCACTGCTTGTGAGATCACAGTTACTCCCATGGCAGCAGACTGTGATGTCACAACAGAGGATTATGACTTGAAGTAGGGAGTAAGCTACAGAGGCAGATGGAATCTAAAGGAGCTCTAAGGGATAAAGATCATATATTCATGCAAAGTCCCTTTGTAATAAATAATGGAAAGGAAAAAGATATAGAATATATATGGAATGCAAGCTGTATTGTACCTAAATATCATTTTTTTTTGGTTGTGGACATGCCAGCAGCTCTTCAATATATAATACAGGCAAGTGCAAACGGGTAATACAGCAGCCCCCTTCCAGAAGAAAAAATATATACTCTTCTGCTTTCAAGCAACATTATGGGCCCACTTCTTGTGTCACTTCTTTCTATCTAATTGGGTATATCCCTGTGAACACGGATACCCTCTTTTATGACACTAGTAGGACAGGCAGTGGGAGTGGCCACTAGACAGGAGGAAATGTACAGTAACTATTGACAAATCAGTCCTTACAACGAGAACAGTAAACAGAAGTACTGTATTCACAAAACTATAATTTACTGTTTCGAAATATATTTGTCTGTATTGATGTGTATCTTTTCTACCGATTTTGTATTGTTGAATTAAAAAATGCAACAATAAAATAATGAAAACACTGACTGGGGAAATACAGAACTGCAGCAATCATATGATCACCACGTGAGCAAACACCAAGAAAGTGTACGAGACACAGCTGTTAAAAGACATGCATGAAACATATACCAAATGATCTTATAAGACAGCAGCATGGTACTGGTTAGTAGCATACACTGAGAAGACACTTCAATTCGCTGCTTCTTTCAGCTCTGGTCAGTGACAATCGGAAGTCTATAGTAGCGTGCAGTTTACACTAGCCAGTGAAATACGACGCGACAGAAGGGGAGTCACCGACAAAAACAATATATGTTACAGTCTCTCTCTCTCTCTATTGTAGACTGAAAATGATGAAAGAACCTCACTGCCGTCAGGGCAAACCGTTACTACAAAGTTGCAAGCAAACATTTCGCCCCTTCGGCCAACGTGAGCTGCACCATTTCTGCAAAAATGTACCCTGTACGTAGGGCTCTGCCAGTGCTGCTCACTGAACTGTAGACTAGACTTAGCAGAGCTAGGAAAGTTTATCGAGCCATACGTCCTTTCTATCTCATCTAACCCCGCATACCTGGTTGTGATGAGTCCCTCAGGCATGGCTCTCCCCTCCTAGCTGTGTATGTGATCTCACTAGTGTAGTTTCTCCTGATGTTGCTGATTTGACGCGAACAGGCCGCTTTTCTGCTCGCTCCCCTCTCCCAGGGTGGGGCTGGTGCGCTGAGAGCCGTTTTCGTCTCCCGTCAGTTACCGAGGTTCGCGGCGCTCTGTTGTGGCTGCAAACTGTATTCAGAGTTACGGGTTCGGGGTTCACCAAGTGCGGGTGAAGTACACACCTGCATTCAGATCAGGGGAGCAAGAGAGAGCTTAAAGGTCGTGTTGTTGTGAGTTAGCTGCTACTCGGAGCCAATAGCAGCGACAAGGCGTGGGGAACACGCTGCCGGAGATGAACCAAAACAAGTAGCCTACCTTTTAGCCTTCGGTGCAGAACGCATTGGTACCATAATTACTTGACGGCCACGTTGAATTAGTGAACAGTATGTTATTAATACAATTTTAAAATACCTGAGTTAATAAAAATTATCTTCGTAGTCGGCAGGATTCGAACCTGCGCGGGGGAGACCCCAATGGATTTCTAGTCCATCGCCTTAACCACTCGGCCACGACTACCAGATAACAAAATCTGTTTAGTTGCTCAATATATAGGTCATAGTGAACTGTAGCTTCCCCCCCCCAAATAAAATTATTTTGTTAAATGTATATTGGCTTTGCTGTCCAGCAAGAAGTATTTATTATCAGTGCCAAATGAACATATTTTATTTCAATGCCAAATGAAAACTGAAAGGGGAAAGCAGGTTTAGGATACACTGGATTGCTAGCAAAATGTTGAACAAACTGTATTACGCCCATGCCTGCTTTAAAGTAGTATTTTAGAAGGCCAGTGTCAAAAATTGACTGCGCTTTATTAAAACTGGAGCTGGTCAAAGTCCCATAGTTCAAATTTTTTTCCTTGCATTTTATTCCTTCTCTGCCACGCATCTACTTTCAAGGCTTCAACTGACTTCTCCAGCATTAGGGCTGCAAGTTCAGTTTGACCTCAGTACAAAAAAGGTCAAACCCCAGTTGTCTGCAGGGCCGAGAACATACATGAACTCTGTTATTTTTTGAACTCTGGTTCACTCATCTCCCCAAGTGCCCCCCACCCAGCCCACTGATAGCCAGTCGCCGTCCAGTGTATAATTAAATTCCCCTAGTGTCTAGTGGTTCCCCACTCCTGCTGATCGTCAGCCGAGGTACAGTTATATTCCCTGGTGTCCAGTGGTTCTCCACTCCTGCTAATCGTCAGCCAAGGTACAGTTATATTCCCTGGTGTCCAGTGGTTCCCCACTCCTGCTGATCGTCAGCCGAGGTACAGTTATATTCCCCCCCAGCTGATCGCCACACTGTTGTACAATTAATTCTTTCTCTGGTGTCTAGTAGTCCAGCCACCCACCCCCACTGATCGCCCGAACCAATGTACAGTTAATTAATTCCCTGCCTAGTGGTCCCCCCACCCTGGCAGGTAGTGTCCTCACCACCCAGCATCCCACCCCGACCCCCAGCAGGTACTGGCACAGCCCTCCCTCTCCATCATGCTGGCTGCCTGACTGAGCTGTCAATGAATGAATGAGCACGTACTTGTACAAGCAGGCGCTTATTTATCAGTGCCAGCTCGCACCCATTTATTGAGCTCTTTGAGCTGTGTCGGAGGCACAGTCAAGATCGAAGGGTTGCTCTGGTTGCCAATGGGAGGGGGGTGGGATGGAGGGAAGGGCGTGGGATCCACAACGCTCTTCCCAATCTCCCCCCCACCGGCAACTGTAACACTCCTCCACTCCTGTCTACGCCCCCGACAGAGCTCAGAGCTGAATGATTGAGTGCGAGTTGGTGGCCTGTCAATGAACGAATGCGTGCATGTGCAAGTACACGCTCATTCATTGACAGCTCAGTCGGGCAACCAGCATGGTGGAGAAGGAGGGCTCTGCAGGTCACCCACTTGGAGTCGATATAGGGGGGACAGGGTGGGGCCACTGAACTACCAGGGTGAGAACTGTATGTCAGACTGGCGATCAGCGGGTGAGGGTGCACCTAGACACCTCAGGAATAATTAATTGTGCATCGGGCGCATCAGCGGTGGGGGAGGTGGAGGACCACTAGAAACCAGAAAATTAGTTAATTGTACATTAGGCCAGCGAATGGCAGCGGGGGGTACTAGATACCAGGGAATAATATAATTGCATATTGGCTGGCGGGACATGGGGCACTAGACCCCAGGGAATTTAATTATATATCCAGCTAGTGATCTGCTGTTGGGGGTCACTAGACACCAGGAATTAATAATTATACATTGGGTTGGTGATTGGCTAGTGATGGGGGGACCACTAGACACCAGGGAATTTAATTGTACATCGTCTGGGGATCGGCTATTGGTTGGGGGGGGGGGGAACTTGTGTGCCCTGAAAAAGGTAGAACTTGATTCTATCATTTCTATCTACTAGAACCAGGTAAAAATTGGTAGACCTTTTTGGAGTTTGAATTGCAAAGTTCTCAAGGTAAAACCTTTAGAGGTTCACACAGCCCTGTCCGGCACCACAGACCCTCAACAACAACCTCCATGGCTAGCCCTGGAACTCCATAAAAGATGAAACACACCCAGAACTGAAATAGTTCTGGAACCAGAGCGCCCCATAATCTGGAACAGTAAAAAGTGGATATCAAACTAGGTGATTCTTTCTGGAAATACCCCCCAAGTGCACCTGCCAAAATGGCCCCAGAAGTGAATGTTTCTACCTGAATGCCTCCCTCCCAGGGAATGTATTTACTGGAATGGCCCCAATCACTCATGGGGTAACAGTGTTTGGCAGGTCATTCCTGCAGATGCAGTAATTTTGGGGGTCCATTCTGGCAGGGACACTCAGTTCAGGGGGCAATTCCATCAGACACGCCGTGGAAGGGAGGGGCCATCTCAAGAAGGAGCACTCAGTTCAGAGGCCACTTTTGTATGGGTTGGAAGGGCATTCAGGCCAGGGGTACTCAGTTATGGAGCCATAAAAGGAAGAGCTACTCAATTTGAGGGCCATTCTGGCATGAGGCACTCCATTTGGGGTCCGCTCTGGTAAGTGGCACTCATTGCAAGGACATTCCAGCAAGGGGTACCCCACTGGGGGCAATCCAGCAAGGGGCACTTAGTTTGGGGTTGCATTCCACTTTTTACTATTCCAGATTTGTGGGCATATCAGCTGCTGAACCAGTCTGTTTCTGGGTACATTCCCGTTTTCAGGCATGCCCGCTTATCCTCTGTGGTGGGAGCTTTGGTGAGGAGTAGTCTCTCTGGAGCGTTATATCAAGTTCTGTAAGGGCAGGATGTGGGCCAGTGACAACCTTGCCATCATCCCTAGATCTAAGAGCTGCATTTTCCTTGTTTTTCACCCCTTAGAAACCCCAGAGCTTAAGACCTCTAGTGTGCAAGCAATAGCCTTCCAACATGAAGCCAGCTATGCCCTTTCTTCCCACTTACTAGTAATGGTTAGCCAAGAGGAAGCAAAGCAAACCCTCACATGAAGACAGGGAGCATCCAAGTAGGCAGAATGCTGAGTTCTCCTCCAGGCAGCATGTCGTGACATCCTGGGTGAGCTATACAAATTTGGGTCATCATCATGGAGCGTGGCCCTTCAGCTAATGTACTGTTCGGGAGCGAGCTCGGGAGCCGGGGGTTGGCAGGGGATGGTAGAGGATTGAGCGCCTGATGGGCGGCTCTCCTTCCGGGTGGGTGGGTGAGGGATATCCCGTGCACCAGCGGCTCCCGGTGGAGATTAGGAGCGCTGCAGTGCGAAGGTTGCACATCAAACAGCGTGGCTGATGCAGGCAGGGTTGCCATGCACCGTTGTGTCAGGCGTGCCCACGCAGGGGAAGGGGATCCACTATGAACAAGGAAAACACCAGCTCCGAGGAGCAGGTGACGACACCTGTCCCCCATGCCCTCTGCCGGGCTTATCCAGACTGGTCTTCCAGTTCCTCCTGCCAGCCCTCATCTGCAGCCAGAGACTGCCTTAGAAGAGCGCCCAAGATGAGAGGGCAACCCACCCCAGATGGGTTAAACCGGGGGTGCTGGCTGCGGAGAGTGGAGGAGAGAGAAGGTACAGTTCTGGGAGCCTCAGGCAGGCAGGACACAGACAGGATGCCTGAGAGAAGGTTCCTCAGGCCGTGACCAGAGTGAAAGAAAGTCAACAAAAAAAAAATAGAATGGATAAACTGAGTATGCTGTTTAGAATGTCTCTTAATTAGATTGATGTATACATCAATACAGTGTACATTAGATATACTGTATTCAAGGTGGATTGCTAAATGGTTTTGAGGTGACACACAGAGGGATATGTGGCTAGGCACAAATCCATGTGGAGAGGGGTATTCAGTGGCATCCCTCAGGGATAGGTGCCTGGGTCACTGCTGTTCAATGATCTGGAAGATGGGGGACCTGATTCTCAAAGCTTCCCTGAATGGCGCAAGGGGCTTGTGCCACAAGGAATAGCACTGGGAGCAATTCTCAAAAGCAGGCTGCATGTATCAAAGGGGGCTTGCACCATCCTTGTGGCACAAAATGGGCTGCAGCATGGTGCTAGGGGGCTTGCAGCAGACACAAGCTGCCACATCCCCTAAATTAGGATTCCCTAAACCCTCACAGAGGGCACATTTCTAAGTACCATTGGATTAGCCAGGGTTGTTCTAAGGGTACTTAGGTGTAATCCTCTGAGGAAGGTCAAATGCTACACCAACTTGGAGGCCTCACTTGGGGAAGGAACATGTGCTGTGGTCACCCTCCCTATCCCCAGTCTCCCATTAAATATACATAAATCTGTCCCTGGTCTAGTGGACCCCCTCTCCTATCCCTGATCTCCCCCATTAAATATACATAAATCTGTACCTGTTGGTCTGGAGGACACCTCTCACTGTCCCCAGTCTCCTCCATTAAATATACATAAATCTGTCCCTGGTGGTGGTCTAGTGGACCTCCCACCCCAACAGCTAGTGCCCCCACCAATCTGCTCCTCTCCGTTCTGTCCCAGAGCTGGCAACTGGCACAGCCCTCCACTCTCCACCATGGCCAGCCTCCGACTGAGCTGTCAAGGAGCACATACTGAAACAGCTGATTGTACAGTACATGCTTCTTGACAGCTCAGTTGGTGGTCGGCCATGGTGGAAACCAGAGGGCTGGGCTGGTCACTGGGTCAGGGGGAGGCGAGTGGGGTGGTGCGGCACTGCCTGCTGGGGTGAGGGTGGAATTATATATGCTTCAGTAGATGGGCAGATCGGGAATAGGGAGGGTGTCTGCTACACTACCAGGGTCAGATTTATGTATATTTAATGGGGGAGATTGGGGAGTCCAGTAGACCACCAGGGACAAATGCATGTATATTTATTAATTTTTTCCCATAGGTAATTTGTACGGGTTTTCTCCCCAGTTCCCTTGCCCGCACGTGAGACATGCACGTGGAGGCATGCACATGTCATGCCCTATGGGACGCTCCACCCTACTTGTCACTCCATTGCCACCTACTCCTCCCACTGGACCTCTATCCGGTGATGGCGGGACTACGGGCAGTGACCCACCCGCTGGGAGAGGAGAGCCAATGCTCAAGCCTGCTCCCACCCTTCCCTGTGACGACACCCCGATGACCCAAGGTCGTTCCCAATCCTGGGTCACTGTCGATGCACGAGGTAAGGTGTCCAGCTCCTCAGCCCTCAGCGCCACCGTGCCGGCAGATATATGTATATTTAAAGGGGAACTGTCAGCAATGAGAGCCTCACACCCAGGTGTGAAGTTGATCCCAATTATCCCTTTGTGTGCAAAAACACTTTTTTTACCTAATGATTACTGCAGCATAGTAGATTGTATTAGGCTAATTTCATTGGCTTGTAAGCTGACATTTCCTGTAACCAAATGACAGACTTCTCTGTTGCTGACATCAGAGGAGGGCTACAGCAGTGGGAAATTCAATAGCATGCAGTGGATGTCAGAGTTTTTTTATAAGCTGTAATCTTCTGTTTGCTGGTCTGCTGTTCTCCTGGGGCTAGGTGCAGTCACAGAGGGTACTAAGCCCTCTGAACACAGCAGGATCAGCAAATCTGATTTTAACTACAAAATATTTAACATGCATACTGCAGTCTATTGAATCTCCCAGCTCTGCAGCCCTCCTCAGATGTCAGCTGCAGGGGATTTTGGGATTTCTGGTGACAGGAAATGACATCTTTGAAGGCAACAAAATTAGCCTAATACATTCTACTATACTGTAGTAAACAGTAAGTAAAAAAATGTTTTTGTATACAAAGTGCATATTGGGATCAGCCTCAAACTTGGGTGTGAGGCTGTTATTGCTGTCAGTTCTCCTTTAACGGGGGAGATTGGGGATAAGAGATGGGATCTGCTAGACCACCAGAGAAGGATATCCGTGTATTGAAGGGAGAGATCTGGGATAGGGAGGGGGGTCCGCTAGACCCACAGAGAGTTCTGTTATGTCCACGTACAGGGAATATCAGGGATTGAGGGGACTGCTAGACACCAGGGAGGAGATGTATGTATATTGATTCAACAGTGATTTGTGCATGGTTATTAGAGTGTGCTGGTTACTGTCCATGGGCACAGCTGCCGCCCGACTGCCTGTAGCTTGCAGCAAACCTCGCTGATGTGCCATCTGTTTGGCGCACAGCCACAGTTTCCACAAGAAGTGGGACTTTGTCACCAGGACCTGACCCAAATAGAGAATCAGGTGCAGTGTCCCTGGCGCACCAGCAATCAGCACAAGCTGCCATTAGTGCAACTTGCGCCGACCTTTGAGAGTCGAACCCAGGATGTTCAGTAGCTGCTTTAAGTTCACAGCTGACATAAGGCTGGCCAGAGTGGTGGACTTCTTTGAGGATATGGACAATATATATTTTTGTTTTACATGGCTTTATGCCTCAGGTCATCCTCTCTCTGTTGAGCCTCTCCTGCAGCAACCTGCCAGCCCTGTCTGCCACTTCTTCCACCATTGTAGCCAGCAGGGATCCATGGAATGGTGCCACTGATCATTATTCTGATGGTCCACAGGACATTTTTTAATACAAATTTATCCCCAGTCCCTCCTACTTTCTGCACGACGCCATGCAGCGCCCCAGCAGGCCACAATGACAAACAGTGCCCCTCTGTGGGAGGAGGCTAGCTCCCCAGCCCAGTACAGGGGTCACTGCTGTGGAATCTAGCGCCATCGTTCCCCAGCCACACCCCTTGGCTGCTAAGCCAGCTCCCAAGTCTGCTAATGAATCCAGCCCACCAACATGGTAGCACAATGTGCTACTGCTGTGACATCATCAGCAAGCACATAAATGGGGACAAACTCAAATTCTGTGTTTCTATAGGGAAAGGGAAGGGGTGTGTGTGAATGGGTTACAGATCAAGTAGGATCTGCAGTGATACCGTAGGCAGAGAAAAATGGGCAGATTAGGTGGACCAAGTGGTCCTTATCTGCCAGCAAGTTCTATATTTCTATCTTAAAGAGGACCTGAACAAACTGGACAACTGGTCAGACTCCTGGAGTCTCAAATTCAGTGTAGCCAAATGCTTGCTGATGCACTATGGGAGGGAACACAGAGGTAGGGCCTACATATTGTGTGAGGCTGCCCTTTCTGCAGTGATGGACCTTGGGGTTATAATAGACAAGGAGATGAAGCACGACAGTATACAGCTGCCGTCAAGAGGTAACCAGCAGAGCAAGGGAAGAAATCCTGCCACTATACAAGGCCCTCATCAGGCTCTACCTGAAATACTGTGTGCAGTTCTGGTCCTTTGTACAAAAAGTACATGTTACAATCGAGAGGTGCAATACAGGGTCAGAAAAATAATCAGGGGTATGTGGACCCACTAACGAAGCCTCATCGTTACGAGGCAAAGCTCTGGGGCAGTTAGAGCTGCACTATATTACTTTGTTATATCTGGTAATTAAATCACTTTTTGCAGCAACATTGCTTCTCTCTCCCTCCCTTTCTCTTCTCTTCTCTTCTCTTCTCTCTGTCAAAACTACAAGTGCCACAGCCGTTTGTTTCTCGCTGTCTGCTTGGCTGGGGATTGGTTCACCTGCGAGCAGCAGTTGTCACTTTGCATGCACTATCCCCTGTGCCTCTTGGGACGAATGCTTTGAGGCCCTTAAAGGAGAACTGTATTTCACGTGCAAGCTTCTATTTTTGTTGATGTAGTTTTCAAATATTGATTCACACTCTGTTACGGTTCCATCTTTAATGGCATTTGAGTAAATTCTGTGAATGTTTCTGGCTTGCATGCTAGGGCTGCAGACCATTTTAGAACTTTATTATGTATTATATGACTTTGCTTGGAGCCCAGTCAACACAAAAATGGCCTATATACAGGACAAAGGCGTGTATCTGAGCTGCAGAGCTCTGTACCCACAGGGTGTTGCACAAGTGGCACCCTTCATGATCCATGGCCTCCACACTATGTGACATAGAAACATAGAATTTGTCGGAAGTTAAGGAACACTTGGCCCACCCAGTCTGCCCATTTTCCGTGCCTATCCTTTCACTGTAGACCGTACCTGATGTGTGACTACCTGCTATCCCCCTGCTTCCCAATTAAGATTCTCTTGTGCCTATCGAATGCATGTTTGAAGCTCATCACTGTTTTCACCCCCTTACCTCCACTGGGAGACCATTCCAAGTATCCACCACCTTAAAATGAAGAAGTATCTCCTCACATCCTTCATAAATGTCCCCCTTCCAGCCTCTTGCATGTCCCCTTGTTCTTGTGCACCTTCTCCTCTGAAAAATACTCCAGTCCTGTACTATATTCAACCCTGTGAAGTATTTAAATGCCTCTATCATATCCCCCTCTCCCTCCTCTTTTCCAAGGTGTACATGTTGAGATCCTTTAGTCTCTCCTCATAGGGCTTTGGATGCAGCCCCTGCACCATTTTAGTTGCCCTCCTCTGGACGGCTTCCACCCTGTCTGTGTCCTTGAGATGTGGTCTCCAGAACTAGACACAGTACTCCAGGTGGGTCTCACCAATGATCTATACAGTGGCAACACCACTATCTCCCTCCTTCTGCTGGTGATACCTCTCCCTTTGCACCCCAACATCCCACTGTACCTACCTACTGCCTTGTCCCACTGTCTCACAACCTTGAAATCATGAGAAATGATTACCTCCAGGTCCTTTTCCTGTTTCGTGACCGTCGATACATCTCTTCCTGTTTCATACTCTAAATCTGGGTTTCTGTGTCTGTGCATGTTTTTGTATTTTTTCACATTGAAACCCAGCTGCCATACCCTTGGTCACTCCTAAAGTTTTCTCAGGTCTCTGCACATTCTCTCCACCCACTCTAGCGTGTCCACCCTATTGCAGATTTTGGTGTCCTCCACAAATAGGTATTTCTTCCCTTCCAGCTCTTTTGTAGTGTCACGTATAAAGACATTAATGAGGACTGAATGTGGTACTGAGCCCTGAGGTGCCTTACTGGTCAGTATTCCTTCTCCCACAAGTGAGTTCCTTTTACCACCACCCTCTGTTGCCTATCCGTTAACCAATTTTGCACCCAATTTTCTGCCTTAGGACCCACCCCCAATCTGCCCAGTTTCTTAATGAGCCTTCTGTGTGGTATGGTGTCAAAGGCCTTGCTGGAGTCCAGGTAGGACACGTCTACTTCCCCACCCTGATCTATTTCCCTGGTCACCAACTCGAAGAAATCTATGAGGTTCACCTGACATGACCTCCCCCCCACCATGAATCCACACTTTCTTAGTTCTTGTAATGCATTGCATTCAAGATACTCTACAATCCTTTCCTTCAGAAGTGACTCTGTTAACTTCCCCTGCTGTTATCTGACTGACTGGCCTATAGTTGCTTGCCGCTTCCCTTCTACTGCTTTTATGAAACAGGACTACATCTGCCCTCCTCTGGAACCACTCTTGTTTCCAGTGAGTTGTTGAAAAGGGCTGTCAGAGATGCAGCCAATACTTCCCCGAGTTCCCTCAACACCCTTGGGTGTACCCCATTTAGCCCCATAGCTTTGTCCACTTTCACATTTGCAAGTCCTTTCAGTACTCTCTCCTCTGTAAAGGAACTCATGTCTACCTCCCTTCCCCAGTGGTCCTGCTACTTCTATGTGGTCCATCTCCTTCCCCTTCCACTGTAAGACAAAACAGAAGTATCTGTTCAAGATATCTGCTTTGTCCTGATTCTCCTCTTCACTGTCCCCCCACCCCCAAGTTTTAACCTCACAATCCCTCCCTTTGTCTTACTTTTCTCACTTATGTACCTTAAAAAAGGTCTTCTCTACTTTAGTTACCCCTTTGGCTATTCTTTCCTCAGTTTGCACCTTTATGCTCCTCACCACATTCCCTGCTTCCCTCTGCTTCTCCTGGTACACTTGCCTATCCTCATCCCACTGCATCTCTTTGTACCTTCTGAAAGCTACCCTTTTTGTATTAACCTTTTCAGCCACCTTGCATTCTCCAGATCGGCCTCTTTTTTCTTCTGTTTTTGCTCACTTCTTTTGTGCAGAGGTGTGTTGCCTTCACTATGCCATCCTTTAAATTGGCCCACTGTTCCTCCACCCCACCTTGGCTATTCCCCCCTGCCAGATCATCTCAGAGGCATTCACCCATTTTTTAAAATATACCCTCCTGAATTCTGTGACCCTCCTTCTTGTGTGATCTGCTTCCCTGTTGTCCTTATGCTGAACCATCCATACTGTATGGTTAACACTGGTCCCCCGGTGGCCTCCCACCTTGACGTCTGCAGTACTGTCCCTGTTAGTGAGCATCAGGTCCAGTATTTCCCCATCACGAGTGGTATCCCTGACTAGTTGTTTGAGAAACACCCCCTGCAGGAAGTTTAGGATTCCCCTGCTTCTCACTGAGTCTGCGACTAGGAGACTCCAGGCTACATCTGGCAGATTGGTGTTCCCCCACCAGCACCTCCTATGTTTCTACCATTGTGCTAATTACTTCCCCCAGTGCCTTATCCAGTTTCCCCCTGTGCTGGAGGTCTGTAGATCACCTCAGTGTGAATAGTGGCTCTGGCTTCTGTCTCTAGGGTTACCCACAGTACCTTCAGTCCCTCCTTTCCCCACTTGTTTTCCTGAATTTACATTGCTTTGCTACCCTCCCTTACGTACAGCACTATCCCCTCCTTTCCTCCCCACTCTATTATTCCTGAACTGAGTATAGCCTGGTATGGCCATGTCCCAGTTGTGGTTACCTTGGTACACCATGACTCAGTAGGGGCCATGTGCATGAAGAAGAGCATGGAGAGGCTATGACTGTGCTGGGGGATAGTGAAGCCAGACAGTTGGTATCCAACTGGAAGCCCAGACCAGGCTCGATTGGATCCATTCTTGTGCACAAGGCAGGAAATTGTGGAATACAGCAGTTCTCCAGGGGCAGCAGTATCCAGTTCTTAAAGGACCTTTTTATTTTTAGTTTTGGAGAAGACCTCCAGCCCTCTGTGCAGCTCAGAGTGTGGGGACAACATGTTGAGGACTAATTGGGCCACAAGAAGGTCAGGAGTCTGGCACAGAAGACTTGCTAGTGTTGCTGCTGCCCTCATGCTCACATATCTTTGTGGCTGGCATCTATTGCCACCCAAGCATTCAACCCTCGGTCATGACTGAACTCTTAGGCAATATCACCTCCCTCTCGCAATCTGCTGAACTGTTCATAATTGGTGACATGAGTCTAAATTGGTTGTCTCCCAAGTTAAACAAGCTACACAATGACGTCACTGCTGTAAACCTCACTCAGCTTATACTTGAGCCCACACGCCCTAATCCCAAAACAAAACCACACCCTGCTTGACTGGGCACTCACAACCCACCCACACCGCATTATTAAATTTGGTCTCCTCCCTGATGCCCTTAGTGATCACAACCCCATTTTCATTGTACGTAAGGTCCATCGCCCAAAACCTCCACCTAAAATCATACAGCTCTGGTCCTTTAAATCCTTAGACCTTACCCCACTTAGCTCTGCACTTGCTTCCATTGACTGGGCCCCCCTCTCCACTGCCATTTCTGTCAACCAAGCCTTTGACTATTTTAAGGATAAATTCATTGCCACCTGGAATGCCTTTGCTCCTTTCAAAAGGACCAGAGTCTGTGGGCTTCACCGCCCCTGGATCACCCCCGAACTTCTGGCCTGCTTCAGGGAGCGTGATCGGGCCTGGAGAAAACACATCTACTAAACAAAGGACTACACAAGTACAGAATGCTACGCAGTTCATGTACTAAAGCTACTAGACTGGCTAAGACCGATTATTTCAACTCCTCATTCCTGTCTAACATTAGCTCTCCATCTAAATTCTGGAGGGTAGTTCATGCCCTATTTTCTCCCCCCTCTCACCCTCACCATCCAGTTCTCAAAATAAATAACTCCCTAGATTCCGACCCTGGCTCTGTGGCCAATGAATTTAATGCCTGCTTCACCTCATGAGCCACATCTCTTCTAAATTCCCTCTCCCCCTTGCCGCCTACTAATTTTAGCCCTTCACCTCAGCCAGTGCCTACCCTTCCCCCTCCCCCTTTTTCCTTTTCTACTATCTCCTCTGATGAAGCTCTTAGTGCCCTCCTATCCCTGAACCCCTAATAAAGGATCCTCACCAGATGAGCTCGATCCTAAACTTCTCTACCTTTCTGCTCCTGCAATTGCTTATCCTAGCTCTAATCCTTAACCTCACCTTTATTTCTGCCCAAGTACCCATCCAGGAAACATGCTATAGTCCTGCCTCTCCCCAAGGGTGGTGGGACATCCACTCCTGGCAACTATCGCCCCATTTCCCTGCTTCCTACCCTTGCCAACTTTAAGAACATTTAGTTCTCTCTCAACTATCACCCTTCCTCTCCGGTTCCTCCTTCTTCATCCCTTCCAATCTGGTTTTCAGAAGAACCACTCAACAACCACCTCCCTCCTCAGGCTTACTGACTCCATCCTTTCAGGGTGGATGATGGCCTGATCACCTCAGCCATCTTTGTCGACCTAGACAAAGCTTTCGACACTGTTTCCCATCCCCTGCTTCTTGATTCCCTCTACTCAGCTGACCTTGCTTCATCAGCAGGGGTCGATCTTAACATTGTTTTACTAGCCCAGACGCTACTGAAAATTGACCAGGGCTAGTGCAGCTAACTCTCTACTTGCCCGCCTGGACTAGTGCAGGTTTTCAAGGCTGTTAAAGGCCTTGGAGAGGTCAATGAACACTGCTCCTGCAAGGCTGCCAGAGTCAAGAGCAGCATGCAGGTGTTGGGAGAATCCCAGGAGAGCCATGGTTGTACTGTGTCCTGGGCAGAAACCACGCTGCTCTGGGCACATAATGTCATACTTGATTAGGTATTCAGAGAGCTGGATCAACACCACTTTTTCAAGGGCTTTAGAGAGTAGGGGGAGGATGGAGATGGGTCGGTAATTGTTGGGGCTGGATCGGTCTCCACTCTTATGTATGGGTGTGATTTCAGCAGTTGTTCAAGCACTTGGGAACTGACCCAGGCATAGAGACCAGTTTAGAAGGTCAGTCAGGGGGACTAGGACTTCGTCCAAGACCATACGGAGGATCCTGGAGTCGAGGGGGTCACTGCTGGGGTTATTGTTGCCTAAGGCTTTTAGCAGGTGTGGCCTGGCTATTTGGGGGGATAGGGTGCGCAAGTAGAATGGTGGGTGATGCAGGACCAGAGGGAGAGAGGTGGGGATTGGGTCAAAGAAGCTGCTGGGGAGGACCGAGCTTAAGTCAGAGAAGGCAGTGTTAAGGCAATCGGCTATGAGGAGTGGATCTGTGGTGGAGGTGCCATTGATGGAGAGCTGAGATGGTGGGGGAGGAGTGGGACTTCCCATTTAGCTCTTTCATATTATCCCAGAAGGTCCGGGCTGAACCCCAAGTGGAAGTGAGGGTGGTCTGGTAGTCTTCTGCCTTGGCCTGCCCTAATAGCCCAAGTGCACTTATTGCGTTCTGCGTTGTAGGCCCACCTGTCTGTCCAAGCCTCCCAGATTCTACAGCAAAGTGCCAGAGATTATGTCTGTTTTGAGTCTCTGGAGGAGGGTGGGGTGATCCATGGGGCATTGCATTTTTGAACGGATCCTGGTGAGGGGCGAAAGGTCACAAGCCTTACAGAAGGCATTTGTGAAGTGGTCAAGAGCTGAGTCAATGTCAGGGGCACGCTGGATAGGGGACCAGTCTAGCTGGGCTAGGTATTGTTTTAATTTTCTGAGTCCGCCGGGGTGTAAACAGTGGCATAGAGTGGCCTGGGACACTGGCTTCAGAGTGGAGGATGACCAGAGACAGAGGACTGGGGAGTGATCACTAAGAAAGTTGGGGAGGACAGTGACATCCCGGATACTGTAGGGGCGATTAGATATAACAACATCTAGGAGAGTGCTGGTGCCAGTAGAGTGGTTGAATCTGGTGGTCTGGGTGACTAACTGAGACATATCCAGGGCAGCAAAGGAGTCCCTTATATGAGAGGCAGCAGAGGCAAGCCAGTTAACATTGAGATCACTTAGGATGACTTGCTCCACTTTGTGAGGGAGAGATGTGAGATAGTCAATGAGGGACTGGACCGCTTGGTTTTGATTCCTTGTGGGTACATAGGAGACCATGAGGAAAAGAGGGCCTCGGGCGGGGTCAGGTGTGATTTTTAAGCTAAGGGTTTGGGCTCCATAATCAAGTTTAGGAGCTAGGAGTGCCTGACCTATAAGGGAATCCGGTATGAGTAGTGCACAATCACCTCCACGTTTGCCTACTCGGTCTTCCCTGTAGATGGTATATCCAGGGAGAGTGATAGCAGAGTCGGGGTGGATTTGGAGAGCCAAGTCTCTACCAGTGCAATTATGTCAGGTTGATGTTGAACAACCTAGCACTGAGGCAGCAGATTTCTTTAGGAGACTGCAAATGTTTAAGGATGCAAAGTGGAAGCCAGTTGCAGTACAGGGTTTAGAAGGGCTGGAAGCAATAGGTCCTGGGTTTGGGTGTACATTACCAGATAATAATAATAGCAATGTAATTATTCTGGTTAGTGGCTGGTGGCGATGGAGACCCTTGGGTCGACACCCAGCTGAGGACTTTAGAATCAGGGTGCATGGGATAGATAAAGTGCCAAAGGTGGGAATGGCAGGGGAGAGCTGGGTCCGGGCCAGGCCATGGAGGGCAGAGGGAGTGGGGTGTTGGCAAGGTGGGGGTGTTGGGGGGTCACGGGTGTTTTGAGGGTAGGGGAGGGCCGAGTCACTGTGGGGTAGTCTGGGGATGAGGTGCCTAGTGTGGAGGAAAGGTGCTTCAGTCTGTGTGAGGTCTGTACTAAGAGGGTGAAGGAAAGCAGAGTTAGTAATGGAGTGTAGGTACCCATAGCAGCTGAGCAGTAAAGGAAGAGTGCCAGGAGTAGTAGAGAGTAAGGAGATGTAGAGCAGTTTTGGAATGGTTGGGGGAAAACCCCTTTAGTGGGTGAAAAGACTATAAGCTGCAAATGGAAAAATCAGTATCAATCAGTAGAAGAGGGAAGGGTAAAGACAGATGAATAGTGATAGACTGACCACACAATAAGTGAAATGAGACAGGAACTGAACTTGGCGCTGGTCGGAGGGCTGCACATCCAGAGAGGGTCTCCCCCCAACCCCTGAATCGGAGCTCCCTGCTCATGCTGGTCGAGAGGGCTGCACACCGCTTCGGAGGCTCTCCCCACCCCGGATCGCTGCCCAGAACTTGGCACTGGTCGGAGGGCTGCACATCCACAGAGGCTCTCCCCACCCCGAATCGGGCTCCATGCTCACGCTGGTCGCAAGGGCTGCACACCACTTGGAGGCTCTCTCCCACCCCCGGATCGCTGCCCAGACCTTGGCGCTGGTCGGAGGCTGCACATCCACAGAGGCTCTCCCCACCCCGATTCGGAGCTCGTGCTCACGCTGGTCGCGAGGGCTGCACACCACTTTGGAGGCTGTCCCCCCCACCCCTCAGATTGCTGCCTAGGTACAGAGACGGACATGCTCCTTTGAAACAAAGGGAACTTCTTGAGAGAACAAACTGCAGCCAGTTTGGCGCCTTTTTGGTTTTCAAATTCTTTTTATTTACTGTCCCCCCCAACAGTGTAGATAGTTTATTAACTCTTGTTTCTGCACTGTTAGTAGGGTGTTTTGCACTGTTCTGCTGAGTAACTTTAATTCATTTAGAGGCGAAATCACTAGTTAGAGGCATTTCTAATTTAAGTAGCCACTGTTTGTCTTGCTAGTCTGCTTAATTGCACATCAGCGCAAATACCGAAGTGAAATTCGGTTTAGCATATCACAACGCTGTAATAAAATCTCCTACCTCTCCCTTCCTTAACAGAACTTGGCACTGGTCGGAGGGCTACACATCCACAGAGGCTCTCCCCCCAACCCCAGAATTGGAGCTCCGTGCTCACTCTGGTCGAGAGGGCTGCACACCACTTCGGAGGCTCTCCCCCAACCCCTGGATCGCTGCCCAGGTACAGAGACGGATGCACTCCTTTGAAACAAAGGGAACTTCTTAAGAGAATGACCCCACAGTCGCTGCATGACTGCTCCCCACCCGCCCACCAATACCGTCCCACCCTTGGCTGCTGTTAGACTTGTAGCGCGTAATCGTCGCGATATCTGGAACGGTCTCGCATTTTTTCTAACACCCGAGTTTTCCATCTGCTCCTTATAGCCGCTTGCCACAGGAGATCGCCTAACCTGTAGGGGTTTCTCAAATAGCTATTCTGTCCTGGTAAACCCAGTCTCTCTGCACCCTCCCATCTTAGCACATTGCATTTCTCCTATTGACCTAATGGCTTCCTCAGCCCTGCTTACTCTCCTCTCTGGTGCTTTTTTGCTACTGCTACTCTCTGCTCTCACCTGCTCAGTCACACTTGCCTCACCCACTAACGAATGCTCTACTGACAACTTTTGCTTCTCCAACCTACTAGCTGATGCCTCTCCTACTCCTTTTCCCCCATCTGCACTTATTGTCAAGTGCCTGTGCTTGCTAGCTAGGTACTTCCAGTTTAGGCGGAAATTCTCCCCCGGAGCTTCAGCAAGGGCTTACACTATTATCTCACTCTGGATATGTATCATGTCCCTAATGCTTGCGGGTGATGTCGAGGCTTATCCTGGTCCTCCTCAGGTATCAAACCTTTCACAGACTCCCCTGGTGCTATGCCTCCCGAAATCTAATGGTCTCACCTTTGCTCACATAAACTCTAGAAGCCTTCTTGCCAATCTCCCAGACCTGCAGGTATGGATCAATGTAAACTGCCCGGATATCGTAGCCATCACTGAAACATGGCTTAAGCCCTTAGTTACTGACTCCCAGTGCTCCTTTCTTGGCTACAATATGCTTCGGGCAGATCGCACTGAGGCAAAAAGAGGTGGAGGCCTGGCGCTCTACTACAAATCGCATCTGAACATCACCTTTATACAGGACCCCCCACTGCCTAACTGCGAGGCCCTTCCTTCCCTCCTTCTGCCTGGGGGAGTAAAGAAACTCCATATCTTCAGCATATATGTTCCTCCCAAAAACTCCAAGCAGGGGCTTACGGAATTCATTGATTATTTGTCATCAGTTACAGGCAAAAGCGACATTATCTGCCTTGGTGACTTCAACCTAGACTGGGCAGGAGATAGCTCCTCCCACCTATCCTCCCTGGTTAGTAAGGCCAACCTTTCTCAGCTTATTCAGGAACCCACCAGGGTCTCCCATGGGGGTGCCTGCACCACCCTACTTGACTGGATCCTAACAAATAGGAAGGAATATATCACCTCGGCAGGAGTGCTCCCAGACACCATTAGTGATCACTATCCAGTTTACTGTGTTTGGGACACCTCCACCCCCTCCTTCCCCTCTAAAGTTGTTACCTTCCCAAACCGCTCCCACCTAAGCGTGGATGCCTTCACTCATGATCTTGGCATTGTTGACTGGTCTCCTCTCTACTTAACAGAGGACATTAACTATGCAACTGGTTATTTCAGCTCCGTCCTACTTTCACTGCAAAACCAACATATCCCCGTCACCACGCGTAGGGTGACAGGGAAGGTTACCAAATGGCTCATGCGCCCACTGTTTCAACTACTGAAATGCAGGGATAAACTGTGGTCTGCGTGGAAGGTCTCTCATCTATACACTGACTTTGAAGCCTATAGAGCCTCACGGAACAACTGCAAAAAGGAAATACGCCTGGCTAAAAGCTCCTACTATAGGAACCTCCTTATGCCCTCTACCTCCAACCCTCAAAGGTACTGGGCCCAAATCAAGGAAATTCTTGGCAATGACAAGCCACAAACACCTACAGACATGAATATACAGGGCGTACACTGTAATAATCCACTAAACATTGCCAATGCTTTTAATTCTCTCTTTTCCTCACTACCTACTAAAGCACCAGCCAGGACCCAAGATGATTGGCCTGCTGTTTCCTCCAAGACCCCCACTCCACCCACCCTGGCGCTGGCTCCAACCACTTACCAAGAAGTACATAAACTTCTCAATACCCTACCAGCCCATGGGGGCTCGGGCCCTGATGGAATCCATCCTGGGATACTCAGGCAGTTTGCGACCTGGCTTGCCAAGCCTGTCACCAGGCTTTTCAACCTATCAATCAGTACTTCCTCTGTCCCCTTTGCCTGTAAAATGGCCAGAACTATCCCTATACTCAAAAAGGGAGATGTCAAACTTATGTCCAACTACCGTCCCATCTCTCTTCTCCCCACTCTCAGCAAGCTTCTTGAGAAAGTAGTCCATCGTCAGCTCCCGGAACACCACTCCAAGTTCAATCTTCAAACCCCCTGCCAACAGGGCTTTAGGACTGGGCACAGTACCACCACGGCTCAGACCCAACTCACCAGCGAAGTCAAAAGTAATATGGATAATGGCCTACTCACAGGTGCTGTTTTCATAGACCTGTCCAAAGCATTTGACTTAGTTCATCACCCACTTATGCTGACGAAGCTCCAATCCGTTGGTGCCTCTGACTCCACTCTATCCTGGTTCCGTAGTTACCTGGACAACTGCACTCAGGCTGTAGCTTTCCACAAGGCTCTATCCTCCCCCAAAATGGTCACCTGTGGCGTCCCACAGGGGTCCATTCTTAGTCCTCTCCCTTTCTCCCTTTTCCGAAATGATATTCCCAACCCTCCCGCCACAGTTGCATTCTCATGTACGCCGACGACTTGGTTCTTTATTCTGGATCTAAATCGATTGAGGATATCAACCTCACACTCTCACGTGACTTTCAAGCCCTTCAATTATGGCTCTTGAACTGCCATCAATATTTAAACCTAGACAAAACACGAGCCATGCTATTTGGCTCCTCAAAAAAACTGCCCTCCACGGCTCCTAAGCTCTTGGTTCACTGCAGGGACGGTTCCTCGGTCACCAACATGTCCTCCTTCAAATACCTAGGGGTCATACTTGATCCCTCCCTTGATTTTTCAACTCATGTCAACACGGTTTGTCGTGCTGTTAATGCAAAACTTGGCGGTGCCTACCGAGTGCGCCACTCCCTCACACCATCTGCCAGACTATCTGTAGCGAGAGGAGTGCTTCTCCCTCAGCTCCAATATGCTCTACCAGTTATTTACTCTGCCAACACCAGTGTGCTCAGCAAATGGGACACTTCCTACAATAATATCTGCAGATTCGCCTTAACTGCCCCTCGCCTTACTCATCATTGCCTCCTTTACTTCGGCTTAAACTGGCTGTCACCCAAGGATCTCCGGGCCTACTCCCTTGGGTGCTTTATCGACTCCCTAACTAGACCTCCTCGCCTGGACTCCCTGGCCAACTTGCTTGATCCTGCCTCCCAATCCCTCACCCTTAGGTCCTCCTCAGTCCCTATGCTCTCTATTAGACCTTGTGCTACAAAAATGGGTGAACAGGTGTTCTCCAACGTTGCCCCTAAGTTCTGGAACTCGCTCCCCCATCAGGTTAAAAATTCTGCCTCCCACTGGGTCTTTAAAAGCTCGCTGTTCTCTCACCTTTACACCCTTGGTCACTGCAAATGCTCATAAACCTAACTCCACTAGACCTCTGGGCTGAGGCCTGGACCTATTGCTATTTTGTTAAAGTACTGCTTTTTTAATGTGTTCTTGTCCTTGCACTTACTTGTTGGACTAGTACAGTTAGTGTGCCAGCATTTCCACTTCACCACACTACCGTGACTCTAACGGAATCCTGAATTACTAGTTTGTTGATCTTTCCTAGCTTGTATTCTGTTACAATATTGCTTGTAATCTTATGTTGTTCTTATCAATTAAGTTGTACTACTGTGATCATCTGTACCAATGTCCTGTGTTGTCCCGGGTCGTGCCTGAAAATAGGCAGGATTGTTGTCTAGTGCACTTACCCGGTACCAAAAGCTAATAAATAAATAAATAAATAAACTATATTGTGTTGAATTGGGTAAGTGTGCTTATAACTGGGCCCTCTAGTGGCTAAAAGATATAATCTGCTAATGGAAAAGTCATCACAAAAAAAAAAAAGAACAGGCAGGGAGGTTCTGAAGCAAGTTTTTTTTTTGGGGGCAGTACAGCAGCCTCAATGGGACACCGAGGTCAAGGGTGTAGCCCACAGACTTACAGCTGGCACACATTTCAGTTAGAAGTGCTTGAGAGGTGTGCTGACTGAGATGAAAGGATCTTAACACCTGAGATTAATGCAACACCTGTAAACAACATAAACTCCATCGCATTGGGGTAAATTAGAATTTCTGGGAAGGTTTAGATTTTTCTGTATCAAGGACTTATTTCTAGCCCAAATTACAGTACCTGTCCAGTCTACAAATACACAAAACATAAACACCACAGACTTGCTTTCCCTTCCTACAACAATATGTAATTTTGGTGTTTATTTCTTTTTTTTGTTTATTTACTTGATGATTCATGAGGTAAGCAATACAAAGATCTGACAGTCTAGTTTACAGATGCGGCCTGGGGAGGGGAGGGGGAGATAGCGATACAGTCCATTTCGAAGCAGATGGTAACAAGTAAAAGCATTAGCTATCAACAAAATAAAATAAAACAAAGAGCAAGTACAATACAAGGCACAATATGTAGGCAAGCAATGGAGAAATCAAAGTGTTTGCACGGAGAATAGGTGAAGAAGTGACAACAGATGACAACAGAGGGCAGAGTATTCCAAAGTTAGGGAAGCCTAAAACAAGAAGCAGTTTCTGCATAATTTGTCTTACTTGTAACCCCTGAACTCCTGGCCTGTCAGCAATCACATGATAAAGCATGGAAACCCCACACATCCTCCAAACTCCCTTGTGACTATGCTATCTACTGGACACCCTGAAATGCCTGTACCAAAGCCATCTGCCTGGCCAAAGCGGAATATTTCCAGTCCACCTTTAATGCTAACATAAACAATCCATCAAAGGTTTGGAAAGTAGATCACTCACTTTTCTCTCCCCAAACTAAACCCCTATCTCCACTGCTCAGAGTAAACAACCAAATCATTGCCGACCATCCTACAGCAGAATTAGAATTCAATTCCTACTTTACTTTCTGTGCCTCCACCCTGCTAGTCTCCCTTCCACACCACCCTACTACCTCTTCTCTCCCCCCCGATTCCTCCCAACACCACCAATTAGTGGAGAGTTTTGCCTTTTCACCCATCTCTCCCAACGACACCTTAAAGGCACTACTCTCTATCAACCCAGCTAAGAGCAGCTCCCCTGATGGCAGTGACCCTAAGCTGCTGTACCTCTCTGCTCCTGCTATTTCCCTTCCCCTCTCTGATCTCCTCAACCTGTTATTCTACACTGCGACTATCCCTGAAGCCTGGAAACATGCTGCAGTTCTCCCCCTACCTAAGGGAGATGATCTCTCATCTCCTGGGAATTACCGCCCCATCTCACTTCTACCCACCCTGGCTAAACTTCAGGAACACCTTGTTCTCTCCCAACTCTCCTCCTTTCTTGATGACTCCTCCTTTTTCACTCCCTTTCAAAGAAACATAGAATTTGATGGCAGATAAGGACCGCTTGCCCACCCAGTCTGCCCATTTCCCTACCTAATGGATAAGCTGCAGATCCTAGTTAACCAGCAGCCTACTTCTTTCTACCGCCACCCCCTAGAATTGCCTTATGACTGTCCCATGCATGCTTGAATTCAACCACTGTTTTTGACTCCACAACCTCCTCTGGAAGGCCGTTCCATGCATCCACAACCCTCTCTGTGAAAAAATACTTCCTTACATTACCTCTGAGCTGCCCCCAAATCTTCAAATTGTGCCCCCTTGTTCTTGCACACCTCTTTTTTTGAAAGATGCTACCCTCTTGGACTTTGTTGATTCCCTTGAGGTACTTGAAAGTTTCTATCATGTCTCCCTCTACCTCCTTTCCTCAAGGCTATACATATTAAGCTCCTTTAGTCTCTCTTCATCTGTCTTCTGGTGCAGACCCTGCACCATTTTAGTTGCCCTCCTCTGGACAGTTTCCATCTTGTCTATGTCCTTGCGGAGATTGGGTCTCCAGAACTGCACACAGTACTCCAGATGGGGTCTCACCAGCTGTCTGTACAGAGAGATAACAACTTCCTGTTTTCTACTGGTGATGCCTCTCCCTATGCATCCCAGTATCCCCCAAGCCTCCTTACTGCCCTCTCACATTGCTTGCCCAACTTTAAGTCATCTGATATGACTACCCCAGGTCCCTTTCCATTTTTGTTGTTGTTAGTATCTCGCCCCCCATTGTGTACTCTTCCCCTTGGTTTTTGTTTCCCAGGTGCATTACCTTGCACTTCTTAGCATTGAATCTAAGCTGCCATACATTTGACCACTCCTCTAACCTTGTCAAGTCCCTTCTCATCCTTTCCACCCCACCTTGTGCATCAACTCTGTTGCAGATCTTTGTGTCATCTGCAAAGAGACATACTTTTCCTTCCAGTCCCTCTGCAATGTCACTTATAAAGACATTAAAGAGGACCGGTCCTAATACTGAACCCTGCGGTACCCTACTAGTAACCCCCCTTTCTTCAGAGTGGACTCCATTTACTATTACTCTCTGTGTCCTATTCTCCAGCCAATTCTTTACCCAGGCCATCATCTTGGGACCCACTCCCAGGCTGGCTAACTTGTATATTAATCTTTTGTGTGGGACTGAGTCAAATGCCTTGCTAAAGTCTAGGTAGGCCATGTCCACAGTCCCTCCCTGATGTACTACTTTGGTCACCCAGTCAAAGAAATCTATTAGATTCGTCTGGCATGACCTTCCTGCTGTGAATCCATGCTGCCTTGGGTCCTGTGCTCCTCTGGCCTCTAGGTACTCGATTAATCTGGTTTTCAGAATAATCACTCCACAACCACTTCCCTACTTAGACTCACTGACTCTATCCATTAAGCCATGGATAGAGGTCACATCACTTCTGCTATCTTTGTCGACCTTGCTGAGGCTTTCGACACAGTCTCCCATTCCCTCCTCCTTGAAACTCTCTTGTCAGCTAGATTGTCTCTGTCTGCCTGCAACTGGTTCAGAGCCTACCTGGTAGGTATAACTCAGTCTGTTAAAATAGCTGACTCTATGTCCCCTCCACTGCCCATCTCTACTGGTGTGCCTCAAGGCTCTGTACATGGCCCTCTCTTATTCTCAATTTTTCTCAATGACCTACCATCAATATGCTCCTCATCCTCCACCCATATGTATGCTGATGACACGGTCTTGTTCACCTCTGGCCAATCTCCCTCCGATGTGACTTTCAGACTACAGCTTGACTTCAGTAATGTTCAATGCTGGCTAAGCTCACATCAGCTTTTTCTAAATGCCAAGAAAACAGTCTCCATGACCTTTGGCACTAGGTAGAGACTCTCTAGGCTGCCCTTTATTCCCTCCTTCCACACCCTTGATGGGACAACACTAGAGGACACCACCTCTTTCAAATACCTGGGTGTCTGGCTTGACCAATACCTTAACTTTTCTGTACATATTGACACCATCATGAAAAAACTGCGCCCCAAGCTTGGCGCCCTTTACAGGAACCATAGTTCCTTACCACTACCAGTTAGGCGTGATCTAGTTCAGAAAATGATACTCCCTATTTTTGACTATTGTGGCATAGTCTACTGTGCTGCTCCTCAGTCTTCCCTTACCAGGTTGGATACTCTCTTCAATGCTTTCTGTCGCTTTGCTCTTGACTCTCCCTCCCACACACATCACTGTACCTTGTATCATTCTCTAGCTTCCCCCTCCCTCCCTTGAATGTAGGCATCTCTCTCACTGTGCCAAGTTCACGTCTAAATTCTGGGTTGGGACTCTTCCCCTCTTACCTCTTCTCCTTACTCTCTGCTCCACCTCCCTCCTTCTGTTCTCTCAGATCTACTGATGCACGCACTCTAGCTATTCCCCATTGCTCTACCTCTACAGGACAGGACGCTTTCTCTTACCACTTCACAAAGCTCTGGAACTCACTGCCACCTCCTATCAGACTTTCCTCTTCCCCATCTTCAATTTCCTTAGCCCTTCATAGTTTCTATTCCCCTAACTGCACTTGTTCTTAGCCTCTCTTTCAGCAATCCCCACCCTAGCACATTATCCTTTAGCCCTACATTTCTTCTATTCTCCTAACTGTATTTGTTCTTAACCCCCCTTCACAACCCTCCCAATCCCTTGCACATTATCCCCTACTCCTCTATCCCTGACTTACCTCCTGTCTCCTAACTGAACTCTTCCTCTGATTACTTTCTCACATGCTACCCCGTATTATACCCCCTCCTCCCACCCCCTACCACAACCTATTGTGCCATTTCGACACTCAACTATCATCCACAAGCTGTTGTGCTATTTCAACACTCTACAGCTGTCCTTCTCCCCCACAACCCCTCTTCCTCCCCCACTGATGCTCTCCCTTTTTCCATTCCTAGTTTACCCCTATTTTCTCCAGCCTCCATATTCCTTATCCTCTTCTCTCTCCAGTCACCTGTCACACTCCACTTCTCTCCCCCCCTTCTCTCCTCCTTCTCTGCCTGGTCCTGGCTCCCTTGCAGGGTTCTTTGTCATTCTGAAGGGGTATAGATCTTAGTTCCCACTCTTCTACCCTTCTTCCTTCCCCCCATTTTCCAATCCTGACTCCCTGGCAGGGTTCTCTGCATCCTGAAGGGGTATAGATTGTCTCTCTCTCTCTCTCTTTTCCCCCTTCCCCCACTTTCAAATCCATTGCCTGCCCACATCCCTTCTTCCTTATCCCCTTCCTATCCTTCTGTTTCTCCTGCCCCTCTCTTCTCTACCACCCCAGTCTGTTTCTCTCCCCTTCCATTCTGCCTGGTCCTAACCCCCTTGCAGGGTTCTCAGCAACCTGGATGGGTATAGATCTTGGCTGTACCTCTCTCCCCTCCATCCCCACTCTCTACCCCATGCCCGTCCACTTCCCCACTTATCTTATAACTGCCCTCCCTTGGGCATACAACAGCACTTCAAATCTTGTGCTCAGCCTACTACTTCCAGCACTTCAAATGTGTTATCCATCCTCTAACCTTTACCCTACTGGATCACCTGCTCTTGGGTTGTTGCAATGTATGCTATATCTGAATATGTTTTGTTTACCCTGGCTGGTTGGTCTGGGTTATTGTGTAATTGTATTATACAGTTTTGTTTTAGAAATTGTACTTGTATTACTACGTGCTTGCTTGTTCTCCCATCACTTGCCTCCTCCCCCCGGATGCTTCTGGAAACAAGCTGTTTACAGCTCATGTTGTCTTTCCCGGTGAAACATTTTCCAAATAAAATAAATAAATACATACTTTGTGAATGCGCAGCCTATTGTTCAGTTTGGATCTTTCCAAGTAAACTGGGTGGGCAGCATAGGTAAACAAATTGCTTAGGTACTGTAGGCAGGGAGCTTATTGGCCCAATATTTGGCACCAACAAGGGTAGTATGAATTTTGCATGTAATGTCTACACTAGACCAATCAAGGTTTTCAAACATTTTTGCAGTGATGAGTATGGAGAGCACAATTCAAGGTGAATCTACTAAACGCATTCTGGATGCAATAAAATTTAGAGAGGGGCAGTAGAATACACAACATCTCCCTAGTCCAGTGTTAGTGGTAGCATACACAACATCTCCATAGTCCAGTGTTGGAAGGAAATCTGATTGATTTCTTAAATTGGGTTACAGAGGTAGTGGACAAGGGACTGGCATGGCCATACCATACCTTGACTTCAGTAAAGCCTTTGTCTCCATTCCACATGGACTGTTAGTAAAGAAAATACATGAACTGGGGGTGCAGGACAAAGTCACTAGATGGGAGGGAAATTTGTTATGTTTCACAAACCAGAGGGTGATAGTAAATGGGGAGTTCTTGGGGTCAGGGAAGTCACCTGTGGGGCGCCACAGGTGTCGGATTTGGGCCCAGTCCTCTTCAGTGTCTTTATTTGTGACATGGGGTAGTGACACAAGGTAAGATATGCCTCATAACAAATGATACCAAGATCTGTGGCCAGGTGGATAGTGATGAGGGTACCAGAACTGTGAGAGAGGACTGGTCAGAAATATGGCAGTTTAAATTTAACCTTGAAGATATCAGAATGACCCACTCACCCAGAAAGTGTCATTTTGTTAACTGTCTTTTTCCTTTTCAGTGATTCCAGAACCACCTTCTGGTATAGCGATGATTCAGAACCTAGTCATCCCTTTCACATGGTGAACAGGCATCTGTTAGCTGTAAATTTTGAAACCCAGACCCAGTTATCATGAGTCTTGACAGTCCAGTCCTGCCTGTAAACTATTTGTTTTGGGAAGATTTTATAGAAGTCATGTTCTTTCTGTGTCCACTACCTTCCAAAGAACTCACTAGCACGGCTTCTGTAAGCTGTACTGTGCATGAGGACATGCACATGAGCCGTCAGTGGGCCAGCAGGTGGTTTTGGATTTACTGTAAAACAAACAGACATGTAACAAGATTTTACATTGTGTGTCGGCTCCTATAGGCAGGCAGTAAATTATATGGGCTGTCCTCCCATGTCAGAACAGATAGCGGAAGTCAGAGAGTGTTACGGCCCCCCCCCCATTCCTATCACCGTAAGTCAGTTTCAATTTGTCTCTAGTTGACAATGGGTCCCTACCTTGCAGTGACACTTTTTTCCTTCCTTTTCTGCTTAATTTGATATAGTGCTTCAGTGTTTTTGACTTCAAAGAAATCCGGCTGCTGCAGGTCAAGGCCAGAGGACCTTGCATAAGAGCTGCAGTCAGCAGCAAGAAGAAATATCACAGGGGGAATGCAGGCTTCAGTCCAGGCTGGGCTGCTATAGGTTATCCTCACTTGAGCCCAAGTGGGGCAATTTTTTTCGCCTGAGTCCCCGCAGAAGCCTACTGAAAAGTAGGTGCTGGGGTGATCCAGGGAGAGGGAGGGTCCAACACATATCATATAAAAAACCAAAATTACATTCTGGGTGAGTGGGCCATTATTACAGGGTTTTTAAGGCTGTATCTGGATTGACTTGCATTTGAGTGCTCAGTTCCCTGATGGAGATATTCTGCATTTTCAGGGCTGGATGCTGTGCTGGATCTTCCACACTAGTTAAAATGAATCGCCAAAAGTGTAAAATGACGCACATACTAGTTAAAATTCATTGCCAAAAGTGTAAAATGATGCACATACTAGTTAAAATTTATTGCCAGAAGTGTCAAGTGATGTACATATCAGCAAACTAAGACTGAATACAGAGTGGGGGATGTTGCAGTGGAAAGCTCTTCTAAAGAAAAGGACTTATAGTGTCAGCAAGCCTGAAAACCGCAGCAAAATGCAATAGGGCAGTGAGAAAGGCAAATAGAATGTTGTGGTGCATAGGGAGGGGGGATTGCAAGGTAAAAAGTGTACAGAAATAACTGCTGCATCTATATGGTTCAGAATTATGGGAAGAGGGAGGTACTTTGATTGGAGAATTAGTTTTATTCTTCATAATGCCTATACTTTGCCATTTGAGCTTTAAACTATTTTTTCATTAAGAACACAAAAATCAGGCACAGAACATCAAGGTACTATAGGATACTGTGGTACAAAAGAAGGGCCGTGAGGAGGAAGGAAAGGAACATTAAGAAACATCAGTTTAAACTGTCAGTTATCTGTACCTCTGTATACTGCTCTCTTGAAGTCATGGTAAAAGAGGAACAATCATGGAGTGAGGGCCCTTTTTTGAGACACTGTGAGACTCCCTCAATTAATTCAGAATTTTTTTGCTGGATTTGAGATCCTTCTAGACAAGGCACACTTTAAGCCTTGGGGGGTTGGCAGTAGGAGAAGGGAGGTGCTGCTACCACTGCATAGGTCACAGGTTCATCCTCACCTGGACTATTGTGTGCAGTTTTGAAGACTGAATTTAAAGGACAGGGACAGAGGGGAGGCAGTACAGAGAAGAGTTACAAGGATGGTTCAAGGACAACAGGGGAGGACTTATGAAAAGAAGCTGGCAGATCTAAAATTTGCACTGTACTGACTAGAAATGAGAAGGAAGAGGGGAAACATGATTAAAGAAAACATCCAAATACCTCCCCGGGGTGAACAAAGTGGACAGTGGGTATCTGTTCAAACTCATTGGGAACACAAGTACTAGGGGTAAGAACTGGAAGAAATATGGAAAATAGACCCCTAAACTCAAGGATGAAGGAGCGCCTGGCAAGTACAAGCATCCTCTTGCCTGAGGCTCACCACTCCAACCTCCCGACAGCAGGCAAGATAGTTTGAGGGTAAGCCCCTCCACCTCGTCCCCACCTATGGGGAATAACCAAGGCTCCCTGGAGTAGGAGCGAGTGTGCTGGCCAAGTTAAGGAGGGGTGAAGCTGGCTTGCCTTGGCAGAGTCTGGAAGGAGTACCAGTGCAATGTGGAAAATGGGCATACATAAAAAGTCTATATATATATATATATATATATATATATATATATATATATATATATATATACACACACATACATACGTACACACTCACACAAACACACACACACACATACACACACACTGTATATGAACATATCGGGTGTCATTTTTAAAATCTCTGAGTCTTGGTTTGCATTTGCTCCTTCTGCAAGGTCACCTTTCTAATGGGATTTTAAAAATTCCACCTGCTGTGATCATAAGGTGGGTTCATAAAAAGACAGTGTGGAAAATTTGTGGTCCAGATATAAAAAAAAAGTTATGAGACAACGTTGAACTTTTTCATCTTTTACTTATAACTGATTTTGTGCAGATTTTGGCTCCAAATGTACACATACTGTATGCCAGCTGAAGAACATGACAGGTGTCACTTTTCAAATCCCCACTGAAATGTTTTTGCAGTCCCTCTGTGAAACCACCTTTTAGACAACATGTAAAAAATCCACCAGTCTTGATCATAACATGGGGGTAATAAAAAATTATGATGAAAATTTGGGTTCAAAATGTGAAAAAAAACTAAGTTATAGAGAAATGTTGAATTGTTTCAAGGTTTACTCATAACTTCACTTTGCAGATTTTGGCCCCCTAAAGGCTGTGGGTTCTATCCCAACTCCAGGCACTTGGGTAAAGTCCTAATACTAGCACTGTAGTGCAGCATGAGGGGGGTGCTGCACTCTTGTGGTGCCATCTTTCAGATGAGACGTCAAACCGAGGTCCCATCTGCCTGCTCTGGCGGTAGTTCAGGTGGATGTTAATGATCCCATGGCATTTCTTGAAAAAAGAGAAGGGAAATTTCCCGTGTCCTGGCAAAATTTCCCCCATTCACAAAAAATACCACCAACAGCTTAACATCTAGTTCAATTTCAGTTGGCATCCGTCTGTATCCCCTGGGGCAAGGCTGAAAATAGGCAAAAAAGTGTCTAGTCCTCCTTCCCGGTCAACAAAAACTAAATAAATAAAAAAATAAAATAATGTTTGGCACATCCCCTGTGTTATCCCATCTCATGAACATGATAGTAATCATTTTTCAAATCCCCTCCAAAACATGTTTTCACAGTCACACTGCAAAATCACCTTGCAGATGGTATTTTAAAAAATTCCACCTGTCTTGATCAAAACATCTGGTCATAAACAGACTATGTTGGAAATGTGGGGTCAAAATGTAGGAGCACATTGCAAATTAGATAGTGCCTCTCAGCTGGCCTATCCTGGATAAATACAATTTAAAAATGTGCAAAAGCAGGATACCCCCTGAAAATGAGAATGTGCATCTTATCTGGTCTATCCTGGTAAAATATGTAGTACAAATGAATAAAAAGCAGGGCCCCAGTGTAACAGAGCCCCCACTGAGCTGTGCATCTATGTTGCTCTGTCCTGAGAAAAATACATTGTAAAAGCTGGACCCCACTGAAGATGCACCTTGCCTTTCAGCTGGGTTATCCAGGGTAAATACATTAAACAATAATAATGGGTAAATGCAGGGCCCCTTCAAAAGTGAGATGCTGCATCTTGACTGTGTTATCCTGGGCAAATACACTGCAAAAACTGGAAAAAGCAGGATCCCACTGAAACCAAGATAGCATCTGAGCTGTGCTATCCTGGGTAAATATTGTACAAAACTGTGTCAAAGCAGGACCCATTGAAAATGAGACATTGCATCTCTGCTGGGTTATCCTGGGTAAATATATTGCAAAACTGTAAAAAAAAAAAAAAAAAAAAGTACCCTACAGCAGAACCCTACTGAAAAGAAGATGTTGCATCTAAGATACTCTTTCCTACAAAAAAATACATTATAAAAGCAGGACTACACTAAAATGAGATATTGTATCTCACCACTACTGTCCTGGGCACATGCAGTATAAAACTGTAAAATCAAGGACCAATTGTCTATAGCAGAGTTATGTGCAATATTTGCTACTCATGGTATATTTATGACACATGTTTATTGTTCAGGATTGTTAAGAGTTGTGATGTATGATTGTACCATTTTAACTGTTTTATATGTTATGTAAGCAATAAGACATGACGGGGGGTGCATTATGGTGTGATAACCGCACTGCTAGGGGCGTAGTTAGGCACGAGGCCGAAGGCCAAGTGCCAGTCCCTAGGAGTGCAGTTATCACACCGTAATGCACAACCCCAGAGTATCTTACTGTACTTATAAAATGTCCCTTTATTTTTAGAAGCAGTTTTTTTTTATTTTTAAACACATTTTTAAATAAGTCAAAATGTAAGTGAATCTGTGCTTTTAACATAAAATAGTCCTTCCGCCTATTGGTGCTAGATTAAAGTAGTGTTATACAGTGTGTGCCTCCCTGCCCACTTAAGCTTCATATTCCCCTGCCAGCCACAACAATTCATAAATGCTGTTTTTCTCTTTCTAAGTATGACATATAGCTCCTTGTTTTATTTCATTCTCCTCACTCTGTAGACAAAACTAAAAGGAAGCCATAACAGAGGCTTCTCAGTTCCCCAGTGCTGCAAGCATGAGTGTGTTTCAAAACTGCCACACTCACTGACAGCATCATGAACTGCTCACTCTGTCCTAAAAGATAAACAGCAGGGTAAGTCATTTACCACCTTTTTCTCTTTGTTTATATAGGATTATTGCTTACTTTCTTCATTCTGTTTTTTTCCCCTCTGTGTTTCCCCACATTCAAGAAATGGAATGTTTATCATAGAATGTTTACCATGGAATACAGGGATTCAAAATTCTGCTCAGTTCTATTAGCAGAATGTTCCTCTACTAATATACTGTACACACAGACAACAAAGGCCTGTTTTATAGCCAGAGACTCAATTATCTCACTTGTCAGGGAAAGCCGAAGAGATTTCCCTGATGAGCAGGTAAAGATAGAAGGGGAATTTTTCACTGGTAGCAAACAAACAGTTGTATTGAAAACTATAAACAATACTTAATGTTTTTAATTTGTTTATGTGTGTAAGGAGAGTGTGACGATCTGGTAAACAACATGTAATTTGTTTTATTTTATATGTAAGATAATTTTAATTTTAGGGCCCAGTTGAAGGTTTCTACAGTGTAAAGGTAGTGGCCATGTTTGTGGTGGAGGATCAGTTCTGGTTGTAGGGAGACCGATGGAAGATAGTTCTGGTTGTAGGAGGACTGATCTGCTCATTGTGTAATGTGGTTTAGGACCAGAATGACTGTGCATATACAGAGAATTAATGTACGGTCAGCTGATCTGTCTTGACCAATGAGATTTCTAGATTTTTTCTTGCCATTTTATAAGTTATTGATGTAACTATGATATTCTGTGGATCTCACCGGAAAATAGTTTTATTTTAAACTCAGTTGAGCTGCCAATTCATTATAATGAATACACATTTTTACTACTATTGCTTTTACTACTACTACAATTGCAAATGACATATTGCATTTCATGTAATCTATCTTAGATAAATATATAGTAAAAATGTGTACAAGCAGGACTCAGAACAACAGCATGCAAAAAAAAACATTCAGCATTGACAAATGCGTGTTATAAATGTACCGAAGATGGTCCAAAATCCCTGTTCTTGGGTATACTGTACTGTACATTCTGGCTTCCATGATGCTTATCTCTCTTTTTGCATTAAATACCTAAAAGTGCAGTTTAATATTCTCACTTATTTAATGTGACAGCTCCGAACAGCAGTATGTCCATTGCTGTTTCCATCTGTGACTCGTACAGATTTGACCCTTTCTGATAAAGCCCTAGACCAGTTTTTCCCACCACTGCTAATCACCTACCAGATTCACATAAAAAGACACTTAAATGTGTTTTATTATATTCAGAGATTCAGTAATAAATAAATAGATAACGAGAGGGTTCTTTGGTTCCAGAAGGATGACCAGGCTTGTGCCTTGTGATGGGCACTCATTTAACGGGAGGGCTGCCGAGTCCAGGGTGGGCCAAACCTCAGTTCCCAGTTTTGGTCATGTTTCACAGTCAGTGGGAAGGATACCCCATCCACTAAGTTGGGTTAAGGTGAGGCTGCCACTCAGTAGTGATAGGTGGCTGGGCACAGAGCATGCTGTTCCTGTTTGGGAGGCAGAGAAAGTAGTCCACATCCATGGGCAGAAGAGTATCTAAGGAGAAAGAGAGCATTGGAGAACCATATTCATATGAGGTGCCCAGGTACTGACTAGCTAAGTTACTGGAACAGCAGTAAGCAAGAATGAGTGGGATGGTCAGAGACTGTTATTTTAAAGTAAGTTATATTTACTGGTTTACCCCTATTATACACAGAAAACAGTGCGCATAGTTTTTTGTTATATAGTGTCACAAACCCACTCCTGGGGTCAGGCCCTCTACTACCACAGTGCCTAACCTTTAAGTGCGATTCATGAACAGGGGACAAACAGGGACACCCTCCTGTTTGTTTTGGGTCCGAGCAACTACCAGTCTTGAATCCTGTTGTCAATTATGAACCCTTTTTAGTTAGCACAGCACGGGGTCATAATGTCACAAGGCATTATGCCGCATGGCAAAATCGCACTGCCAATACAGCGTGATATTGCCATGCAGCATATCTCTTCTTTCTGTGAGGGGCTCCACCCCCCAACAGCCCCCATTACAGGGGGCTGCACCCCCCTAACCGCCCGCTAAAGGTTCTTAACTATGGGGGGTCCAACTTGGGGAGCACACAAATAGTGTAAAAAAAATAAAATATCTGGGACCAGGAATCAAACGCCGTTCCAGACGCAGCACCTTGGTTCTTGCTGCGTGGCTCAGCAGCTGCTCAGCAGAACCCACTCCAAGCAGAGGTCTTATCCTCTGCCTGGGATTGTGTGAATGGTGCAATATCGCGCACAGCAGTATACTCGGTATTGCACAATTTGCTGTCCTGGACAGTGCTATTTAGGGTTGGCTATAATGTCGTACGCTATTAAGCGTACAACATTATGACCCAGTAGGAGCTAGCACACCCACGTAATGGGTCCAAATATCACACTCTTTTCTGGGAAAGCAGTGCAGTACTTGACCCAGCAGGCATTCAACCAACCTGGTTCACAACCCCCTGCCAACTCAATTGAGATGCTGGTATTTTCTTACCTTGCTGGATCTTTACACAGATCTGCTTAAGTGTGGCTGCATAAGGTGACACAATAAGCATTTCACAGCTGTGTTAGAATAGTAAGACTGTTCCACCATTCACACCCGAATGAGTATGTCTCAGGCAGCATTTTGAGGAAAAAAACTAAGCTAACTAAAATTAAAAATAGTAACTACAATACCAAAACACAGAATATTAAGGGTATAGTCAGAAAATAAATGGACAGTTTTAACCAAAGCACCTTGCACTGAATAACTAATTGACTACCTCAGTCTTTCAGTTAGCAGATGGTTTAGGCTAAAGTTACCTATCTTGGCAGATGTGTCCAAAATACCAAGATGACTCTTAGAAGTCCAGAAAAGAGTGTCCCTTCCAAGTTCAGAACAAGAGTGTGCCAGTCCCTTCAGCCAGATTGGTAATATCAGAGCTAAAGTCCCACATGCCTTGTGATGTCACAACACATGAGGTCATTTAGTCCTGTAATTAATTTGTAATTCAGCTGCATAGGCAAACAGGTCAGGTTACTACTGAATTGGAATCTGCAAATACAGCAATATTTTTAATTATAACAAGACAATCTCTTCTTTCCATTACAGTATGGTTTTTATGACAGATTACAATATCCCTTTGATCTCTCAGGAAAACAGTCTGAGAACCACCTCTCAACATCATGAGATTTTTGACATATACTAACTAGGAAGCATTCTCCCTCCTGTCACCTCGTAAAAAGGCAATATTTTCACTTCAAAGCACTAACTGTCTAAGAATATGACTTTTATGATTTCCACACAGGTTTTTGTCAGGCATGTGTTAGTTTCTTTGAAGTTAACTGTTTCCTTCCACTCTGAGAGAACAGTATATTTTCAAAAATCTAATGTCCCACGATGCCTTGTGCTGACTGCCATGTTTCTCAAGCAGAATTCAAAAGCATATATTTATATCAAAATTATATACACATAACTTGCAGACAGCGATTCCTGTCACATATAGTACATGGTTTTCCATGTACAATGGCAAGTACAAGACCAGCACACACTACCGTACTGATGTTCTTTCCTCACAACCCCCCACCAAAAATACTATTTTAAACTTCTCTGAATAGTTGTACCATTTCCTCTCATTTTGTTGAGTTCTAAACAATCACTGACTCAAGCCACGCTCAATTTCCACCTGTCCAGTTTTCAAGCTGAATGCAGTTTACTCGACCAGCAGAAACATAGTGCAGTTCAAATCAGCAGTTGTTTAAAACTGTTTGTAGTCTGAGAACATTGCCTGGATTATAAATTTGATCCCACCAGAAGAGCTGCTCTCACTGGTACATGCCTTCCTGACTTCCAGACTCAACTACTGAAATGCTCTTCATCTCAGGGTTAGTGGAAGGGTCCTACAGTGCTTGCAGGTAGTGCAACATGTAGCTGCCAGGTTACTGACAGGCCTTCTGAGGTCTTGTCATTTGACCCAGTCCTGTGTGATCTGTACTGGCTGCCGGTGAAGTAGTGTATCACCTTCAAGGTCAGTTTACTGACCTACAAAACCCTATATGGACTGGGCCTGTGTTATCTGAGTGAACACCTGTCTCCATACCACCCTTCTTTCCCTCTTCGCTCCTCCAGGGTGGGCCTTCTAGCAGTTCCTTAAGACATCTGGGGATCACACATTTGAAGTTGCTGGTCCTACCTGTGGAACTCACTTTCCAGATCCCTGAAAGAGGTCCCCTCAGTGGAGGCCTTTAAGAGGGGCATCAAGACGCGCTTGTTTAAAGAGGCTTTTAACTTGATCAAATCCTCACTAGCTGTTTCAATCAAACATTGTATTCAATTTCTGATATTTATTATTTATTCTGATGTTTTTGTTAGCCTATTCTGATATTATGTCTATATGTTGTAAATGTTGTACAGCACTCAGAGCCCCCTGGATTATGCGCTCAATAAATAAATCTTCTACTACTACTACTACTACTACTTCTAAAACTTAATAGAATCAAAAAAAATGGCTGGATATGAACATATGAAAATAACCAGCAGAAAAGACCTTACACATCTGCTCAGGTCTGCAGACCCGCCAGTATCTACTGTGGGATCTGCCTCCCACTGTCTACTTTTCCATCTCTTCAATGTCCCCTCCCTCCCTCCCTCCTACTAATGAGGCTTTTAACTTGTCTCTGGAAAAGGGGAGAGTTCCAAGAGACTGGAAAAGAGTGGACGTGGTGCCACTGCATAACAGTGGGGGGCGGTGGGAAGGAAGATCCGGGAAACTATCACCCGGTCAGTCTTACCTCAGTGGTGGGTAAGCTTATGGAGACACTCATTAAAGAAAGGTTAGTAAAATACCTCATGAAATGTGGTCTCCAGGATGACACAGGTTCACAGTGGGAAGATCTTGCCAGATGAACCTGATCGAATTCTTCGATTGGGTGATGAGGGTGATCGATCAGGGAGGGGCGGTGGATATGGCCTATCTGGACTTCAGCAACACCTTTGACACTGTCCCTCACAGTAGATTGGTGAGCAAGTTGGACAATTTGGGGGTAGGGGAGAAAATAACAAATTGGGTTGAAAATTGGCTTGAGTGCAGGGACCAAAGGGTGGTTGTTAATGGAGTTCACTCAAGGGAGGAAAGAGTGACAGGTGGGGTACCCATGGGGTTGGTTGTGGGACCGGTACAGTTTAACATTTACATTGGGGAGACAGCAGTGGGACTATATAGGAAGGTTTGCCTATTTGGGGATGATACAAAATCTGCAATAGGGTGGTCACACGAGAGGTGGTGGAGCATATGAGGGAGGACCTGATAAAGCTGGAAAAATGGTCAGAAAGTTGGCAATTGAGATTTAATGCTAAGAAATGCAAAATAATGCACATAGGGCACAATAATCCAAAGGCCACTTACACACTGGGAGGACATGAGGTCTGGGTAATGCAGCAGGAGAGGGATCTGGGGATTATCATATTGAATAAACCAAAAGAGATGAATCAGTGTAACAAAGTGGTGGGTACGGCAAACAGAATGCTGGCTTGTATAGGGAAGGGAATTACAAGTAGGAGAAGAGAGGTGGTCTTGCCCCTTTACAGGTCCATGGTTTGTCCACAGAGTATGGGGTACGGTTTTGGAGACCTCAGCTACAGAAAGACATAGATAGGATGGAGAGAGTCCAGAGGAGGGTGACCAAAATTGTGCAGGGCATGCACAAGAGGACATACAAAGAGAGGTTGGAATAGCTGAACCTGTATTCCCTGGAAACAAGGAGGGAGCGGGTGATATAATAGAAACTTTTAAGTATCTGAGGGGAATAAACAAGGTTAGGGAAAGGAGCATCTTTAAGACACAAGAAAACACAAAAACTAGAGGACACAGCTTAAAACTGGAGAGTGGATATTTCAAAGGAAATAGGAGGGGACACTACTTTACAGAGAGGGTGGTGGGATCATGAAATAGACTACCAGAGGAGGTGGTGGATGCAAAATCAGTGGGGGAGTTCAAGAGGGCTTGGGATTAAACAATAAAGGGAGGGACAAGCACATGGAGGGAATGGGGGAAGGGTAACTATTTGGGGGGAGGACCCAGGGGTGGGGAATTGGGTGAAAGGAACTGAGACACAAAGGGGGAGGGGAAAGGGGCAGACTAGATGGAACAATGAGTCTTTTTCTGCCAGCACACTTCACTTCTGTGTTTCTATGTTTCTCCCACCTTCCCTTCTCTCCCTGCAATTTTCTCTTTTACCCTATCCCAGCCTTTCTTGAAACTAACTGTCTACAGTCTTCAGGGAGACAACTTCCTTTGGCAGCTCATTCCACTTTGCCACCACCCTGTCAGTGAAAACATATCTTCTTGTTTCCCTCTTGAAGCGTTCCTCCACCAGTTTGAAGCAGTGCCCTCTAGTGGTCCTGTTTCCACAAAGGTTGAAAAGACTTTCAGAGTTCACTTTGTTGAAACCCCTAAAGTACAGTATGTCAACTCAAATCAAATCAAATCAGTTTTATTTATAAAAGGTGGCTTTCTGAAACCAAGGCACCTGTACAATAAAATACATAAAATAAATTATTATAAAAACAGCATATAATTTCTACAAAAAACAATATAATAGCAGCATAATAAATAAAATAACCCCATCAATCAGCAAAAGCCAGGTTAAATAAATATGTTTTTAAAGCAGTTTTAAAACTCTGGATGGTTAGACAATCTCGTAACCGATGAGGTAGAGAGTTCCACAGGGACAGAGCAACAAAGCTAAATGCCCCTGCTCCTGATGTCTGCAAGCGTAACCTCCAGCAATCCCTCATCGGAGGATAGGAGAGGACGGAGGGGACAGTAGGGACAAAGGAGATCTTTCAGGTAGCTCGGTCTCTGGTCGTGTAGTGCCTTATAGGTTAACAAAGCAACCTTAAAGGTGATCCGCCACCGTATCGGCAGCCAGTGCAGTCCGCAGAGCACAGATGTTATATGACTGGCTCTAATGCCAGTCAACAACCTAGCTGCCGGATTCTGCACCAGCTGCAGGCAGCGGATATCAACCCCCGACAGCCCTAGGTAAAGGGCATTGCAGTAGTCTAGGCGGGAGGTAACAAAGGTGTGAACCAACATTGGAAGATCATCGGGAGGAACAAGATGTTTCACCGGGACGATATTTCTCAGATGGTAAAAAGGAATTTTAACAACTGCTGACACTTGTGATTTTAAGGTCAGACAGTCATCAAATATAACGCCCAGGTTCCACACCCGGTCTGAGGTAGCTAGCTGGACACCTCCAAGCCACAAACCAGAAGGTGAATTTGCCAACATACCCACCTCACGATGACCCGGGTTCACGATCAACACCTCAATTTTTTCAGGGTTCAGCCTTAGCCAGCTCACGTTCATCCAGGCCTGAATTTCAATTAGACAGCTGTTGAGTACTGAGACAGCATCGTCTTGTTCAGGGACAAAAGACATGTATAGCTGAGTATCATCTGCATAGCAGTGAAAACTCAAGCCATACCATCTAATAATCACTCCCAATGGCAGCATATACACTGCAAACAACATGGGCGCTAAAATGGATCCCTGCGGAATCCCACAGGGCAGGGAGAATGGAGCTGAGGTACAAGCTCCAGACACCACTCTGTGAGTCCTGTCCATGAGGTAAGATTGAAACCATCTGAGGACAGTCCCCAAAAGTCCACAGATATGCCGCAGGCGATCCAACAGCACCCCATGGTCCACAGTATCAAATGCTGGAGAGAGATCAAGAAGGACCAAGATGGAACAAGTCTTTTGATCTCTCACTATCAGGAGGTCATTTAGTACCCTAACAAGAGCCGTCTCAGTACTATGTCTCTTTCTGAAACTGGACTGGAGAGAATCATAGATATTGTGGCTGGCCAAATGGTCCTCCAGCTGTAAAGCCACCACCTTCTCTATAACCTTACCCAAAAAGGGAAGGTTAGAGACTGGCCTGTAGTTTGTAAGACAGTTGGGATCCAAGGAGGGCTTCTTAAGAAGAGGTCGAACCACGGCCTCCTTGAGGGAAGCTGGAAAAATTCCCCTCTCCAACGATAACCAGACTATCTCAGCAAGGACCAGGCTAATGACCTCAACGCAGCCAACAAGCAAGTCCATAGGGCCCAGATCCAAACTACAGTTGGTAGGTCATAAAGACTGGATAATCATCACAATATCACTGATTGTAGGCTGGCTAAAGTCGCAACACTCCAACCGGGGGTCCGACATCTCCTGACGACCACTGCTACTCCCTAGAAAAAGGGTCAGGCGGATATCAGACCTGATCATGGCAACCTTATCCGCGAAGAAATGCGCAATCTCCTCACACTGCTCTTGTGAAAAAGCATTTCTGGGCTGAAGACAGAGTGGATTGCACAGTCTGTCCACAGTCTGGAAAAGCTGAGCTGGTCGATTTCGCGCAGCAGCAATCTCCCTGGACTGGAATTCTGCCTTCTTATGGGAGATTGTTGATTGATAGACCAAATAATGGTCCATCAAACTAAGCCTCTCACCCACCAGGCCAGACCTCTGCCATCACCTTTCAAGCCTTCGTCCAACTCTCCTCAACTCCCTCAAGTCCTCATCAAACCATGGAGACCTAGGGCGAAGGGAACGTGGATGAACTCGAACAGGAGCAATGCAATCCAGGGCCTCTGTTACTGCCTTATTACAGGCGAGTACAAGATCCCCTGGATCCATGCATTCCCTTTGCATGCTTGATAGGTCCAGCACCGCCATCAGGTCATCTGGGGAAACACCCCTCAAAGTACGGTACTGGACCATCTCCATAGGGGCAGACCTCTTGGGAGGGCCTCAAAACTGAAGCTGATGGTATGATGGTCAGACCACTTGACTGGTTCCACCACCAGATTGGATATCTCTATCCCCGGGAGAAATACCAAGTCCAATGAATGACCCCCAATGTGGGTTGAGGAGGAAACAACCTGTGTGAGGCCCAGTGAACTCATTAACTGGAGGAAGTCCTATCCAAACTGTGAGAGTTCATCGTCCACCCAAACACTGAAATCCCCAAGGATCAGCCATCTATGGGGTCCCAATTTTAGGTCGGTGATGAAGTCCATGACTTCCCACAGGATCTCCTGGTGGATGGTAGATGAGAAGACTCCTGCACCCCACACCCTCACCCACGATACATTCAAAGGAGTTAGTGGTTCCCACTGGAATTTCCCTCAGGTTCAATTCTAATTTAAAACAAAGGGTCACACGCCCGCCCCTACAATCGATCCTTGGGCGGTGTATCACCGGGTACCCGGGTGGAACCGCTGGAAGCTAAAACAGGGCCAGCATTTCCATCCAACCAGGTCTCTGTGATGCAAGCCAGGTCGGTTGAATTAACAAGATCCTCAATTATGGCGGTCTTGTTTTTAATCAACCTGGCATTGCATAACACCGTCCGAGTTCGATGAGCAGCCGGGGAAGACTGAGTTTCCTGTCTGCAATAAGCAGAACCCTCGGGCATGGGAACATGACAGAAAAAAACCCTCTCCTGGACCCTTTTCGCCGCAGAGCGTCTCCTTGTTCTCACAATCCCAATCCGCCCACTCCTCTCCATTCCCCCAACAGGCTGAGTCCCCGCCCTAACCCTCCTTGCTATTCCCAATCCCCTATACCATCTGTAAACCTCTGGGGATAAGGGGGGGCAACAAAAAGGGCTGAGATCCCACAGCCTGGAGGGGGAATAATGCCTAACCATCGACCCTGGCCAACATATTTTCTAAAACAAATAACCCAAACCAATAATATATAACCATTCAATCATCACAATCTAGCAAGTACAATCCCCCACCCCATAATTAAAACAAAGTAACTAAAACAGGGTGCAAAGGCTTAAAAGCAGCAGCAAAATAATCCAGAACCAACAATTTATCTCTATCTAGGGAGCTTCCACCTCCATAGAAGATAACACAGTTAGATTTCCCAAACAAACCTCTCATGGTTGTCAGGGTAAAATCATTAGAAGTACTACTCCGCCTCACCAGATTATTCAATCTCTCCCTCTGCTCCAGCAAGTTCCCTAGTAAATGGAAGGCTGCAATAGTCGCTCCTGTGCACAAAAGTGGTGACAAGTCTCTGCCTGGTAACTATAGACCTATTTCAATACTTCCTCCCCTCTCAAAGGCTCTTGAATGTATAGTGGCGGACCAGCTTACAGACTACCTGCAGAAACATAACATCTTCTGTGCCCAGCAACATGGATTCAGACAAGGGCATAGCACATCAACAGCCCTACTCGAATTCTCAGGAGCAATCCACAAGGCCTTGGACAAAGGACTCCTAACTGGAGCTGTGTACATTGATCTAACGAAGGCATTTGACACAGTACATCATGGTCTACTCATCAGTCAACTACAGTCTCGGGCTCTCCCAGGGTTCTGGTGCCTGGATAAAAAGTTACCTTGCCCAGCGCTCTCAAGTTGTAAAAATAGCAGGAGTTCTCTCAGAACCAAAGCCTGTCCTCTCAGGAGTTCCACAGGGATCCATCTTAGGCCCTCTCCTCTTCAGCCTTTTTTCTAAACTCCCTTCCTAAATCCTGCCCAGAGCAAATTATCCTCTATGCCGACGATGCTGTGATTCTATCCTCTCATAAAGATCCAAACCCCTTATGCCTCAGCCTCCAGCACGCATTTGCCAGTGTTGAGACGTGGTTCGTTGAACATAAGCTGGTCCTAAACCACAAAAAAACAAAATCCATGCTCTTCTCAAGCCCGCAAAACAAGAAAAGGCAAGTACCACTCACTATCAACACATCCCTGGGAATCACCCTTGAACAGGTGGCTACTTTCAAATATCTTGGAATCACCTTTGATCAAGGCCTAAACTTTGCAACCCATATCGATAGTATAGCCAAAACTATTAATCAGCGGCTTGGGATATTGTACCAGAACAGACAGCTCCTCACCCTACCAGCACTGAAGCTAGCTATTCAATCCTCAATCATCTCAATCATTGACTATGGCTTAATTGTCTATAGGTCTGCCTCTACTAGCGCACTTAAACGTATTACAACCTCCCTTAACAAGGCCTGTCGGCTGCTTACTGGCGCTCATCGACGTACTCACACTTGCGAGCTCTATGCTGAAACTGGGTGGTTACAACTCTCAAACCGCCTAAGTACCTCACCTGCCTTATGGCTAAAAATCCATCATGGGCCTCACTCCATCTTGCATTCAAGACCTGATATGCCAGAACACAAGTGTCCAACCCACCAGAAGATCAGAAAATCAGCCTCTTCAGGTCCCCCGTTGCTGGACTACCCAGGGTCAAAGATCATTTGCCTATCGTGCCCCCTACTGGCTTAATGCCCTTAGCACCTCTATTACCTCCTCTACCTCTTTAGGTGCATTTAAATCTAGCCTATTCTCTCACCTTGCCACCTCCAACTCCTGTGACTGCCTTAATTAAATCCTAACTATTTCAATTCTCCACCCTGCCCACTTTTCCTGACAAAGGCCTGGTAGAGGATCCTTTTCTCTAACTATGGTCTGCTCCTCCCTCCTTTTCTCTCACATGCTCTATCTATCACACTTCCCTAACCTATCTTTTCCCCTCCTCATTTGTTTGCTTATTGATGAAAAGTGTTCATTTGGTAATTATCTGTCCTTGCACAAATGTCTTTGATACTTGACTGTTCATGTCTCTTTTTATTCCACAATGTACTTTATTGTGCCACTCATTGTAACCTTATTGCTTGTACCTAATTTGATGTGGAACCTTTGTAAAAGAGCCTTGGCTCAAAGGTATTAATTCCTAGAATACAATAAATAAATAATAATATTAATTGAAATAAGACTTTGATACTCTCACTATTCAAAGTCTAAACTTTAGGCTCTCTCACTGCCCATAAAAAATAGTACTCTGGACAAAAACAATGAAAAATGGGGAAAAAGTCAAACTAGGCTGTAGTCCAATCATCCGGTTCAAATCCAATCCGATTAAATTCAGTCCGATTTAGCTCCCAGGGTCTCCAGAACAATTCGAGCAAGGAACCTCCAAAATGTCTCAAACCAGGCTAGCAGTGTTCCACAACGGTCCTCCTCCCTCCCAAATCACCAGCACTCCACACCTCAGCAAACCTTAGACCCAGCCCACAGGCTGAATCCTTGGAGAGCTTAGGGATAACAGGTTTTAGGGCCAACCTTCAGGCAGCACCCCAAACCCAACCCCTGTGTGAGCACCGATAGGGGAGAGAAAGAAGACAGCAGGGCCCCCAAATATCAGAGCCAACCACAGTCCAGGAAGAAACAACTCCAGACAGCCTTTGCAATCCTCACAGCAGCCCCAGAGTCCCTCGGAAGCAGTTCCAGGCCAACAAGTGGTCCAACTGTAAAGGTTTTGATGCTGTCACCCCTCTCCCTTCTAGCCTCCAGGGAGTACATGTAGATATCACTGAGACCCTCCTCATAAGACCTGCTTTGTTGTCCCTGGATTATCTTGGCCGTCCTTCTCTGTACCATCTCTAGTAAGGCGAAGTCTTTCTTTAGGTAAGGGCAGCAATATTGCACACTGTACTCCAGATGCAGCCTAACCAGTGACCTGTACAGTGGCAGAATGACCTCTGCCTTCCTACTGGTTATACCTCTGGCTTTTCATCCCAGCATCTGATTTGCTTTGGTCCCTGCTGTCTTGCAGTGTGCTGAGTGCCTCAGGTCACTTGTAATGATCACACCTAAGTCTTTCTCCTTCTCTGACTTGGAGACCTGCAGATCTCTCAGCCAGTATGTGGTCTCTGGGTTCTTCACCCCAAGTGCCTTTTCACTTTTTGATATTGAATCCCAGTAGCCAAGTACCTGACCATCTCTCTAGTTTAGCCAGGTCCTCTCTAATGTCCTATCTCCCTTCTTCTGTATCCACTTCCCCAAAGAGCTTTGTGTCATCCTCAAAGAGGCATATTTAGCATTTTCCCCCATCTGCAGTGTTGCTGATGAAGATGTTGAATAACACTGGGCCGAGCTCTGAGCCCTGTGGGACCCCATTAGTGACTGGTCCAATATCTGAGAATTCTCCCTCAACCGGCAGCCTCTGGTTCCTGTTCTGTAGTCAGTGTTCTACCCACCTAGCCAGTTTCGCCCCTACACCAAAGTCCTCTACCTTCCTAATCAATCTCCTGTGGGGAATAGAGTCAAAGGCCTTCCAGAAATTTAGTTCCAATTTGTCCACTATTTACCTTTTGTCCACTCTCCTTGTCATCCAATCAAAGAAATCAATTAGGTTGGTCTGGCAGGACTACTTGACTTGAACCCATGCTGCCTATTGTCATGGAGTCCATTTTCATCCAGAAAGTTTATCAGTCTTCTTTTTAAAATGGTTTCCATGTCTTCCCCACTATCGAGGTTAACATCTGATATTTACCAGGGTCATCCCTTGGCCCGCTGTTATGTAGTGTCACTTGTTATCCATGGTCCAGTACCCCTGATGATGCCCCCACCTAGCAGGCAGCAATTTATGTAGGTATATGTACTAGTAGGACCTAGAAAAAGAGGAACAGCATGAGGGAGGAAGAAACACACAATAAGGCAAAGGGAGGAGGGAACATGTTTGCTGTACTAGCAACACATGGGAAAGAGGACGCAGGAGGAGATTGCACAAGGGATAGTACTCACAAAGAGAAGGGAGAGAGGGGCATTACTAGTGGAGAGACTGAGTATGGCATGGCAACGGGAGGGATAATACTCGGAGAGGTGAGGAGGAAGCAGAAGTTTGGCAGTCAAACAGGAGGAGGGGGAGGAGTCTCAATTGAGAAGGGTGGGGGGAAGACACTGGGACACACTATAAAAGCACTGTCTTGAGTGGCTCCAGAAATGAGAACCTGGGTGGGGGGGTGGCGAGGGCACAAGGAAAGAGGAAGGAGGTGTACTAGTATTGGGGGACTCCATACTCAAGGGGATCAAATGGGGGCAGCAAGGGGGAGAGGCACAGTCAGATATGGGTGGAGTCCATACCAGGATTAAAGGCAGACAAGGCAGGACAGGCAATCCTAAGGTGCGTAAGGAGGAGTAGGAAGAAACCACACATTGTGTTACATGTGGGGACAAATGACCTATGGGGAAACAGTGGCAGTAACAAAGGAGAGGGTTGAGGAAGTGGGAAGGTTGTGTGAGGAGAGTGGGGAGTCTGTGGCATTCTCTGAAGTGCTCCCAGTACCCTGCGCAAGCACAGTGAGAAAGGAGAGGATTAGGGAGTTGAACACATGGTTGGTAGAATGGTGTCAAACTAAGCGATATGGGGTTGTAGGTGGCTGGGGCAGTACCTGGCATAATAACAATCTGTTTGCAAGGGATAGGCTGCACCTGAGTGAGGAGGGGAAGAAGGTATTAAAGCCAAGACTGGGGAGGTATATTGAGACAAAGGTGGATTTAAACTAGATGGGGGTGGCAAGTGGACAGCAGGTAGGCAGGGATCTGATAGAGTGGAGCCTACCCCCCAGGCTAGCAGGGAAGGACTCAGGGTGGCTGAAAACGGAGGGAGTAGAAGGAAGGAAATGGAGGCCAATGAAGGGAAGGGGGCAGGATGGAGGGTGGTCTTGCTGAATGCAAGAAGCTTAGGCAACAAATCTGCTGAGCTATAGGCACTCTTAGCAGTGTGCAGGATGGACATTGCAGCTGTCACAGAAACATGGGCAACTGAGCACCAGGACTGTGATCTGGCAATCCCCAGGATACAAAGTATACAGGAAGGACCATAAGGAAGGGAGGGGCAGTGGGGGTGGCATTCTATGTGAGGGACAGGATCAAATGCACAAGGGACGAGGGGGAAGAAAGGAGAACATGAGACAATCTAGCTGCAGCTCCTAGACTCAGTGGGTAGGAAACTGAGGTTTGGGATGGTATACAGGCCACTGTCCCAGTCTGGGGAACTTGACAGGGAATTAGCAGGACAAATCAGAAAGGTATGAAGAAAAGGGAAGGTGGTCATCGTGGGGGATTTCAACTTGCCAGGGGTTGACTGGAGCATTCCTGTCACCTCCAGTGCTAGGGAGCACGTGCTCCTGGACGCAATCCAGGAGGGTCTCCTGACACAGTTGGTTAGTATACCTACTAGGCTAAAGAACACTTTAGATCTGGTGTTGTCGAATGGGGAGGCAGTAAGGGAAATAAAGGTGGAGGACCCACTAGCCGACAACGATCACCAAACGGTGTAATTTAATATCATGATGTGCGGGGAGCCAGAGAAATCAGTTACTCAGGTAGTAAACTTCAGGGGGCAGACTTTGGGAGGATGCAGAAAGTACTGAAAGGAAAACTAGAGGGCATAAGGCAGGAGATGGATGCAGAGCAGAAATGGGATATTATTAAAAGGGGGATTACAGAGGCAACAGAAGCCTGCACCAAGACACAGAGTAAGAGGAGCACAGCAAGAAAACCATGCTGGTTGAACAGTGAGGTAGCGTAGGTGGTGAGAGCAAAATGAGAGGTGCACCAGAGGTATAGAAGGACAGGGAAGGAAGTGGACAGGGAGGAGTATGCAAGATGGTCCAGGGAGGTGACCAGAAAAGTGAGAGAAGCCAAGGCCCAGAGGGAGCTGAGATTAGCACAGGGAATTAACGGGGGGGGGATACTTTTTCAAATACATCAGGGAGAAAAGGAAGTGCAAGGAGACAATAGTGAAGATAAAAAGGGGTGGGGAGTGGACGGAAAAGGGTGAGGAGCAAGCAGAGGCACTGATTGAATACTTTTGCTCAGTGTTCATGGAAGAAAAGGGGGCTGGGAAGGTGGAGACAGGGGGAGAGGAGGCAACAGATGGAAGAATTGAGGCAAGTAGAGTCCTAGAGGGACTGAGGGCACTGAAGGTAGACAAGGCACCAGGGCCAGATGGTATCCACCCCAGGGTGCTGAGGGAAATGGCAGAGGTGTTGGCAGAGCCACTGGCAGATCTGTACAGCACCTCACTGGAGTCAGGATGTGTGCCACTGGACTAGAGGATGGCACATGTTGTACCATTACACAAGGGTGGACCAAGGGATGAACCAGGTCATTATCACCCGGTAAGCCTCACCTCCATAGTGTACAAACTCATGGAGACAATACTAAAAGAAAGACTGGTGTCGTACCTGGAGGACAATGGCCTCCAGGATGCGAGACAGCATGGGTTTGTTTCAGGAAAGTCTTGTCAAACCAACCTGATACAATATTAACTGGGTGACAGGTGAGCTGGATAAGGGTCATGCGGTGGATGTCCTTTACTTGGACTTCAGCAAGGCCTTCAATTCTGTGCCTCATGGGTGGTTTGGGGGGAAGCTAACTGGTGTAGGGGTAGGGGCAAAAATGATGAACTGGATTACAAGCTGGCTGAGTGGGAGGCTGCAATGGGTTGTGGTGAGAGGGGAGCTCTCAACTCCAAGGCTGGTGATGAGTGAGGTGCCACAAGGCTCTGTGTTGGGGCCAGTATTGTTCAGGCTCTTCATATCAAACATTGCACATGGGGTGGTGAGCAAGATAAGTCTGTTCACTGACTACACCAAAATCGGAGCAGTGGTGAATGGAGAGGAGGGATGGAAGCAGCTGCAAGGAGACCTAAACAAGCTAGAGGAGAGGTCAGAGAGATGGCAGCTGGGGTTCAGTGCAAAGAAGTGTAAGGTTATGCACTCTGGGGTGAAGAACCCAAGGAGAGAATACTGGCTGGGAGAAGGTTAAGCTGGGGATCACTGAGGAGGAGCAGAACCTAGGGTTAATGATAACAAGGACCATGGACAACACTGCCCAGTGCAGGAGAGCAGCTGCAAAAGTGAACAAAATGTTGGGGTGCATAGCGTGGGTTTTTTCATCTAGACGAAGAGAGGTGATCTTGCCCATCTACAGGTCACTGGTAAGGCTGCACTTAGGGTATTGTGTGCAGTTTTGAAGGCCATACCTAAAGCGTGATATCAGGCTACTGCGGGGGTGCAGAGGAGGGCAACAAAGATGATATGTGAAATGGAAGGGACAGACTATGAATATGTACACCCTGGAAGATAGAATGCTACCCTCTTGGACTTTGTTGATTCCACTGAGGTACTTAAAAGTTTCTATCATGTACCACTTGTCTGTTGTCTCTTCCTTTTGTGCCATTCCACCAAGAACCTGAGAGGGTGATTTATTATCCAAACTACATTTTGGTGACTGTGTGCAGGTGGAATGTACAAGGGAAGATTCACTTTCAATTTATTTTGCATGTTGAGTAGTGTAGTGCACTTTTTGTCTACTTGGACCTACTCATGCTTAAAGTGGTAGCAGTTGTGGTAGACCCACACTGAACCCCTTTACACTCACTTTGCGAGTGACAGCATACCCCCTTGGTATGACTATTCACCCACTGGGGACCGGAAAGCAGTTGGTGATGGTGCCAGGGTATTTTTACTAGTTTTCCAACTAGTTATTTGTTTGTCTACCCCTTATTTGTCATGTCTGATCTGTGCACAGAACTGAGACACAATGCCTCAAACTACCTCACATCCCATGGTGGATGGACAGATTTCGTGCTGGATGCAAAATCTGCAGATAAACCATTGCTGCTAATTTCTGACCACTACCTCGAGTCCAAACAACCAAAAAATATAATCTCATAGGTCTTTTGGTTGTGGCTCTACATACAGCTATTGAGAGTCTCACAGCAAGGTGTGTGCCTCCCTTGAACTGCAAAATGTGTCTCTAAAAAAAAGAGATGGGCTTGCAGGCATCAGAGTTACAGAAAAAGGAAAGGAAATTAGAAGAGGAGACACAGTCACTCCATGATGCTAATTCCAGACTGATGCACTGTACTGCTCAAGACACTGAGCGAGAGCTATGTTTGTTAAGAGATGATTGTGAAAGGCTGAAATGTGGTAAGAAACAGTTAGCACATTTGAATGATATTTTGAGTGATATGAATGAAACTTTGAGAGATGAGAATGCTGAGTTGAAAGAGGATTATAAGCGTGTGAGTTGGATAAAGAGCTTAGGGAAAACGTCAAATTAGGTGCCACGTATAGAGTGTTACGGAGACAGGTTGAGAGAGGTATTGAGCAGGGCACTGCAAAAGTCTGTCACAAGAAATGTAGACAAAAGATAGTGAAGTTGCACCATCAATGTGAAGATCTTGCCGGCCATGTTAAGACCATGAACAGGTTTCAGTATGCGCCCATTGAGATTATGTCACCCAGCGATGACAACTCTGACTTGGATGATGAGGCATGCCATGTCACACGCAAGTCCAACCCCCATGGTGGAGTAACTTCCACTTGTCATTCACAAGATGGCACTGATGTTGGCACGCACACTGTGGTGCCATGTCTACGCAAACATGGCAGATGCCACGTACAACGCCAAGATGGCAGCCCCCATGACACAGACAGAGGGCCTGTATTCCATGATGCACCTCTGCTTGCTCTTCTTACTAGGGACGATGAGCTGGAGATTCACAGCATGATTAATGAAGCAGTCAGTAGGATCACTGTCCCAGAGGATCAAAAGAAGGCCATCCAGGACCAAACGGAGTATATGCTCAAAGAATTGGTCAGTCAGGACCACACATACAGGGCTATCGCCAATGCGGCAGTGGAGGCTGCATATTATGGGGCCCTGTAACATAATGAACTAAGTATGACCACGCATACTTCCAACCCCCTGCAAGTCATTCACTCTGTCCAGCAAATTGCGCAGAGCATTGGACAGATGTGCCCAGCTGACGATCTCAGTTGGCACTTGGAGAAAGTGTGCTCCCTTTGTGAAAAGCTCTCTCTCCAACCCCAGTACCAGGTTCAAGTCTTGTGACAAACAATTGAATCGACTCTCTGGGCCAAGCTGCCAGAGGCTGCATGGAACGCTGGTACTGCTACCTTTGATGAGATCGCTGCTGAACTCATATGTGCAAACTCGCTGGGAATTGTGGGGTTGCGCTTGGCCTACAAGGTCAAGCAAGGTGCAAAGGAAAGCCCAGCCACCTACCATCAATGGTTGTGGGTAGCATATAGAACTGGGAAGTCCCTCGCGGACAAGGACTACAATATGAACCAAATTGAGTACAAGAATTTGTACATCTGGAACATGTATCCAGCCTTGCGGGAAAAGGTTGAGTTGAATGTTTTCCTGGACACTGACAAGTTTGAAGTTATTCTCGCTAAGACGGAGCGGGCCTATCAGGTCTACCTCCGTACACTTTCTTCTGGCAAATTCAACAAGGTAGCTGCAGTTCAGCCTACCCCTGACACCCTCACCCACTACATGGTGGAAGGAAACAACCAGAAAAATGATACCCCTTCTGATGACAGTCACACGGTGGGAGTGGGGGACCAGAACCACAGAAACAATTGGAACAATAGGGACAACAGAGGCAGTTGGAAAAATCCAAATGCCCAACAAAATAGCCAGAACCGTTACTGAAATGGTCCAAGCTATCACCAAATCAGAGAAGAGAATGAAACCCTCCGCAAGCTGTTGGAGGAAATTCATGCAGAGAGAGGAGCTACAGCTACAAGAACTATAACTGCCCTAGTCCCGGCTGTTGAGCAATCGTGCAGCCGAGGAGATGTTGCATTGGTCACTGGCCAGGCCGACGCGACATCCAAGGCAGAACCACCCGTGCAGGCCACCACTGCGCCTGTGATGTCACAAGTACACTTGTACCCATTGCAAGACATACAGAAGGCCTTAGAAGATCCTGCAGGTCTTCGATTTCAGGAACAGGAAGATGATGCTGGTTCTGAATGCACAGATTGACAATTACAGTCCCTGGTCTGGATTGTGAGTAACCTGATTGTGGATACAAACAGATGGTCTTGTGTAAAGGCCACGGTCGGGGGGCCGCCAACTTACCATGCTTCTGAACACTGGAGCAGCCATGTCAGTCCTCCATGACAAGGACCCAGTCTTATCTGACTGGTCTACCGGCTGGAAGACCAGTGCACAGGGCATAGATGGTACCCAGCTACACACCTACAGATCTGTTCCAGTACCTGTGGTGGTAGGCCACCTCAGGACTAATTTTGCTTTTGACCTCATGGTTTTACATCATCACCCCAGTATATTGGGTATTGATTTCTTAACATTACATGGCTATGTAGTGGATCTAGCCAACAGGCTACTCTTTCAGATCAAAGGACAATGTCATGCTGTTACCATCCCAGATTTGCAAGTGGTGGCAGCTATCTTCCATAACAACAAAGAGTATGACATCATGGCTTTGTTCAAAAGTCATGACCTGTTTTCAGAGCTTGCACCTTTGCTGCATAAACACCTTACTGTGTCTGCCACCAACAAACACAACTATGGTAGGATGCACACTACCACTGAAATCACAGGGCCTGACCCTGTGAAGCAAAAACAGTATCCATTTCCTGTTGAAGCCTTGTCATCACTTAGTTCAAGTTCAAGTTTATTGCAGGAAGACTCCGTTGAGCAAGCTCATTCACAAGGAGGTCCTGGGTGTAATACATATACGATGGCATATTATACAATATAACACCTTGATAAACAAATATAAAAAGTGCACACAAGGTTCTAATCAGTTAATACATAGCAACATAAAAGATTACAGATATATGTACAAAACATGGGACAGTCAGTATCAGGTAAGGTTAAACACTTTGTCGCTGTATGAAACAAAAGATAATCAAAAAGTGGTGAAGAAGGTTAAACACTTTGTCACTATATGAAGCAATAGATAATCAAAAAGTGGTGAAGAACTAGAGGAAGGAAGCAATAACAGGGGTGAGCTGGGTAGGGAGGGAGGGGTAGGTTAGTAAGGGGCAAAGGTTTATGATTAATGGTCTCAGTACTGCAAAGGCCAATAGAAACAATAGATGACAAGCACACATAGAGATAAGGGAGACTTGGTGGAGGTTACAAATATATTTTATTTTAGATGCAATTAACATTCTGAAGAAGTTGACCGAAACAATGCTAGTTAGTTTTATTATAGATTGGAGTTGGTTCCACATAGAGGGAAGGACATACAAAATAGCACGTTTGCCAAAGGAGGTACGAGTCCAAGGTACATCAAGCATGACAAAGTCTGTTTTCCTAAGGGAATATGCACTTAGGGAAACCATTCAATCACTGCTTCAATAAGGAGTGATTAGGACCTGTGTCTCTACCGTCAACTCACCTATTTGGCCTGTGAAAAAGCCAAATGGGGCCTGGAGACTCACAACTGACTACAGAAAAGTTAATCAGGTCACTCCTAGCTGCGCCCCAACCATAGCATCAGCACCTGATGTACTCAAGCTGTTGACACCTGAAAAAAAGTGGTTCACAGTTCTTGACATTTCCAATGGGGTTTGGTCACTCCCATTAGCACAGGAAACCCAATGCAAATTTGCCTTCACCTTTGAGGGACGTGAGTACACCTGGACCTGCCTTCCCCAGGGGTTTCACAACAGCCCCTCCCTCTTTCATCTCCACATGATGGATGCTCTGCAGGGATTCTCCACACCCCAATGTCTCCTGCAGTACATGGATGACTTGCTTCTGGTAACCACCATGAACGAAGATCATTTGGCCCTTCTAGATGAACTTCTGTGTCTCCTCAAGAGAGCAGTCCTCAAGTGCATTCCCTCCAAGGCACCATTGTGTGAGAAGAAGGTCATATTCCTTGGCCTACACATTACAGACCAAGGCAGATGCCCAGCTGTCAAAAAGATCCAGGACTTACAAGATCTGCCACTTCCTACTAGCATGGCAACACTCAGATGCTTCCTAGGAATGGTAAACTACTCCAGGGATTTTATCCCTGACTTTGCCTTGAAGGCCGCTCCCTTGTATGAACTTCTGAAAAAGGATGTCCCATGGACATGGGGCCCCACTCACATTGATGCTGTGACACAGCTCAAACTGGCCTTAGCCTCAGCCCCTGCACTGATCAGTCCTAACCCAGAACTTCCATTGGAAACTGCCACATCTGATGTGGCCATGTCTGTAGTGCTGGCACAAAAATACAATGGGTGTTTTAGGCCCATTACCTATGCTTCTCAGATGCTGTCCCCAGTAGAGAGAAAGTATAGTCTCTGAAAAAGAACACTTTTGGCAACCTACTGGGCTGTCAAACATTTCATGTACATTATTCGGTATGCACCTATTGTCTTGCATACCTGTCATACCCCAACCAACTTCTTGCTTTCAGACAAAGTAAAAGATGGTTCAGTTTCCAACACTAGACTCACCCACTGGTCTTTGCTTTTGCAGAACAGGGACATCGAAGTACTACCTGCAAAAATGCCATCCATCTTGGCTCATGGCCTATTCTACACAGGTAATCCCCATGACTGTGCATTCCAACCTCCTAAGATACCTGAGCCGGGACTATTCCTACCGGCTACACCTGATGTTTTAGAGGATATTAGCATGTATCACATCTTTACAGACAGCTCCGCCTCCTATGTGGAGGGACAACAGGTAGCAGGATTTGGTGTGTTCACAGTCTATCCAGATGGCGACTTCAAGCACATTGCTAGGAAATGTACTGTCATTTCCTCACAGTATGCCGAATTGGCAGCTGTGGCCTGTGCTTTAGAGGTTATGCCCCATGGTGCTAAGGATGCTATCATCTTTGCAGACTTCAACTGGGTCTGCTCCTCCCTTACTGAATTTCTACCATTCTGGGAGAGAAATAACTTCACATCCTCTGATGGCACACCTGTTAAATACAGGGATCTGTTTGTGTATATACACACACTGACACAACAGTTTACTCATAAACTGTACATTCACAAGGTTAAGGCTCACTGCAAAACTGATCCTTACCATGAATTCAGTGATGGAGCAGACTCACTTAACAAAGCAGGTGCTCGGGGGGGGGTGACATGGTCGATGACTCAGCCAGTAGCTGTGGCAGCCATTTTCTTAGCTGCCAACACCAGGCAGAAACCGCAACCAGAACCTCCACTGGACCTTTCTGCTGCACAGAAATCTGTCCCAGAACTAAAATATGTGTTCAAATACCTGGACAAAGGAACTGAACAGGAACTATCTACTGGTAGTCCATACAAAAGACAATCTGACAACATCCACTGATCAGAAATTGATCTGGTATAGGAAGGATGATACAGGTCACAAACTGTGGGTTGTACCACAATCCTTATGAACCAAATTCATCCATATGGTTCATGACACCCCCACGTGTGTACACCAGGGGGCAGATAACTCCACCCAGAGACTTAAAACTGTCATCTGGTGGCCTGGTATGACCAAGAACGTGGAACACTATGCGGACAATTGCATAGTGTGTGCCCAGAACAATCCTATTTGGTGAAAAGAAACACCAAATTATTGCCACAAAGGCAATCTGGACCATGGAATGTGATACAAATTGATTTCATTGGCCCCTTGACTAACTCCAGCAAGAACAAGAAGTATGCACTTGTTGTCACAGATTTGTTTTCAAAGTGGGTTGAGGCATTCCCTACTCGGAATAACACGGCAAAGACAACTACCAAAATCCTGGTGGATCAGTTGTTCTCCAGGTGGGGTCTACACCTTAAGGCAGACAAGTAGATTCAGACCAGGGAACCAGTTTTACAGCTGAGCTGATGACAGAGATACTCCAAATGCTTGGAGTAGATCAGAAGTTTCACATTCCATACCATCCTTAATCCTCAGTTCAGGTAGAAAGAGTAAATAGAAGAATCAAACAGATGTTATGCAGATTCATCAATGACAATCCCAAGGATTGTGATCCCCTCTTGCCACTACTGCTGATGCCGATCAGAGGCACTCCTGTGACAACTACTCTGTGCACACCATATGAGGTTATGACTGGTAGAGCCATGAGATTACCTGAGCACCTGTTGATTGACCTCCACACCCCTACCGCAGATGGGGTATCTGTGGATAAATATGTTGAAAAACTTCTGGATGACATCATGAAATGTTTTAGGTTGGATAAGAACACTTATGGTGAGCAATACTTCTTAGCAGACATTTACTATTTTGGAAGGAATAGATTTATGAACAAAGTTTAATTTATTATCTATTGTGATGTTGTATTTTACAGATATGGTACTGTACTGATGAAGGTTATTCCGAAACATTTACATAGTACTAGAGTATAGTACTTTGCACCATATCTTGTGTATATAATAGATATATGAATAAATTAGAAATATCTTGAAATATACTGGGTGAGTGAGTCTCTATTTACCAGTCTGTAATTCTTGACATCATGAAAACACATTTGTTCACTGCAAATCATATGGGCAAAGCTCAACAACAAGCAAAAGCTCATTTTGATAAGCATGCCAAAGAAGTCGACTGGCAAGTTGGAGATCAAGTCATGCTTCTCCAATACAGACCGCTGGCTCACTTATTTACCAGCAAATGGGAAGGCCCATATCCCATTATCAACAAACTCAGCCCTGCTGCTTATCAGGTGAGAGTTCAGCATCAGAAACAGACCACCGACAAGTGGTTCCATGCTAATCAACTCAAGTTGTATAAGGGTGACTAATTACTTTTCTCAACCCTCTTATGGCGGAATAGTACCCCTCACTTAACAATCCGTTTCTGTTTCTTTCGGGTATACTGGCAGGATGGCTATCTTGCACCTCTTCATCCTGGTGGGAATACTTTCTTTGACTTACTCTCAAGACAAACCCCTCACGACTGAACACAGACAATGTATAGCACATTTGCTTGACAAACTTGAAGATTCAGCTAGGGATGCATCCATCTCGGGAGTGCGTGACTGTGGGGGGAATTAAGGCAACAGGCCTATCAATGACTCATTGTTGTACGGATCTGCTGTGTTATTTATTATCGTGTTTGTTGATTATGAAATTATGTTTTAATTGTAAAGCGCCTTGATATTTTGAAAGGCGCTTAAAAATAAAGTTTTATTTTATTATTATTATTTATTATCTCTGGTCCCCAGGGAGTACGTATTGATGTACCCAATAAATTGATTACTGTTAAGGAAGGCTCAGACGCCTATCTTAATGCTATGGTAGTAGCTCCACACAAATCCCTATTGCAGATACAATGGGAAACTGATTTTAATGGTTACGCACTTCCTGTAGCATGTTTATCTAAAGGTACTTTTCCCAGATGGCCCAACACAGGGATTGCACCAAATGGTACACTCTCTATTCAACAAGCTGCTTCTAGATACACTGGTCTATACAACTTAACTGCTCTGATAGATCCTACCTTTTGTGATCACCTCACCTCTGAGGAATCATAAACTTTCTGTCTTTACAACTATATAGCTACTGAAGCTATGTTCCTTTCTGTGGTCTCACCCACTGAAGAAGAATGGACTGAATGTCCTCCTCAGGAGCCTGGTCCTCCTAGTGGTCTGACCACCACTTCCCTTCCAGGAGCTTTGATTAACAATGTACAATTTATGAATGCCCCAGTTATTTTTAATCTTACATATTGGAATATGTCCGGGTTTGGTCTCTGTCACATGACCAACACTTCTAAATTTTTCAGTATGATGCTTCTAGACATTGTAACTGCTTACCAAACTCACACAAATGATCCAGTTAGTGGACCACATGCCACTGAACACTTAGAGGAGTTTTTAGACCCGCGCTTAATGCTAAAAGTAAAACACGCACTAGGCGTGATACTGCAGATGTTACTGGTGCAGCAGGCACCATCTCTGGACTTTTTGGTTCAGGAATGTCAATCTGGAATAGAGCAGATATAGTTGCTATTAAAGCACACACACTAAACTTTCAATAAGCTATTAAAAATGATGTGTTACCACTACTGTTACATGGTGTAGATGATTTAAGTAAGGAAGAGCATTTTACTGTTTATAGCATGCAGGAAATTGCAAAAGGGTTCAACAACACTAGAAACAAAATTAATGAATTGATTTTTTAAAATAACAAGGAGGTAGACAAGCAATATATTGCCCGTGAACTTTTATGCTCCGCTTATGGTTCTTATATAATTGCCACTGTTAACAATCTATTCAGGGACTAGAAAACAAGATGCATTCCAGATATTATTCATGACAGGAGAATGTCTAAATGGTATTGTCCTCACTGCAGATCTACTGCATTACATTGTGCATGTCAAACTCTGTCAATATTTCTATGTCTACTGCTAGAAATCTTGGGTATGTTTCACGTTATCCAAATCAAGCACCATGTTGCTTTACTAAACATTGTTCAATTCATAACAATATGTTCATTACTTTCATTGTGTCACTACCTCGTTTTGATCCACAAACTTCTGTCCTTGAAAAAATGGCTACTATAAATTCCATCGGACATCTTGATGAGAACATTTACAGAGAATGAACTGACTTGCCTTCTTTGCTTGCATATCACACTGTCCTACAAGTTGGGTCGCACTGCATACCAGCTGCTGTGCCAAGAAGGGATATTATTACCTGTGCCACTGTGACATATTTGACATTGTTAAACCTATCTGCGGCTACTCTCCAGAACATCTTGACTGGTCGTTTTCCTTGGGTGATGATCTGCAGTCTAACCTGACTGAACACTATTTGCAAGTGGCATCTTCAGCACCTGCCACCGAAACAGCTGCATCCTGAAGCTACCTGGAGGAGGTACGTCACTTCACATCACGGCTCACCAGCCAGTCATTCACTTGTCCTATACATCTACAACAATGAAGAGTTCCAACTGTACGAGTTACCTACAATTCCAATGGGCAGTACCGTGTAGTGAGAAATCATTATTCCTTTTCTTATGGTACCAAAACTTGTGCTATTAATTTTCCTAACTTCTGTTTTACTTCACAGCAGAAAACAGTAATTCATCACACTGTGATTGTGATTGGTTGACCATCCATGGCACTCCAGACATTACATCATGGGTTTTAGCCCACCTGATAGGTTAATGATGCACATGACCTAGGATCAAATTTCTAGACCCCAGGTCCCAGAAGCCCCTGTTCTCCAATTCTAATTGTGGATCTGATCAGGCTACAAGCACCCTAGGAGTCCCTGTACTGTGCAAGGAAAGGTAGGCCTCTGGAAATTACTAAGTTTGTTGTTTTCCACTAATTTATTGAATATTTGTGCTCCTTTTTGCATACCTAAGTACATTCTAATCTCTGGAGTCATCAGGATCTTACAGTGTTTACAAATGTCCATTATTGTATTAGGTCTCCACTTGCAGTAACTACAGTTTAAAATTGTGTAAGGTCTGCAAAGTAAGACGAGCCGTTTGTGGAGCAGACTGTGCTGTTCTTTGTTTGTTCTGAGTTGTTTTTTGCCAAAAAAATGTTATTTCTCTTGTAGAAATTTGCCTTGGTGGGCCCAGCGAGGTACAGGCCTACCAATGCCTGTCACCAACGGCTCACCAGATTCAAACCAAATGCTCTCATGCCCTTTTCTTGAACTGAGAGAGCAGGAACAGAGCTAGGAGTAGCAGATAGCTCTGATACGTATTTATATCATGATGGCTTTCCCTGACCCTGGCTGTCTCCAGCTATTCAGCCACAGAGCATGCCATGACCGCATGGCCCCCCCGAGGACTTGTCGGCTCTAGCCCACGTGGACTTCGCCAGCTGCCAAACTAGTTGGCTCCTTTCTGATCCAATGAAGAAGCCTGGTCCAATGCAGGAGATCTTCCACATTGCGTGATTCCTCGCACCCTCCAGCGTTCCTCTCGGGCCTTGCCCCGATATGCCCAAACATGGGGTAAGGGAAAGCTCTTCTGAGCCCAGGCCTTGTGGCCTCCCTCTGAAGGATTCTGCACACCTCCACCAGTGCAGACCATCCATCTCCTCTCTTTCCGCTCCTGCTTGTCGATTGGAGCTGAACAGGGAGACAAAGAATATAACCAAAAGGCCGTCATGGCCAAAAATGCCTGCTTTCCTGTCGGGGCATTCTCTCCAGCATGGCTGCAGGTGGGGGGAGGGTAGTAGAACCGATGGCTTCAGCATGACTCTTTTCACAGGGTGGGGATACCGCAAACAAGGGAAATGTTTCAAATGATAACCAGGGCCATGTTTTCTCTCCCCTCCCAAGTGGAGACTGATGCGCCCTGACACAGCACCCTCCTTAGCAGAGGCAACTTACCAAAGCATAACAAAAGATCACCCAAACTGGAGCCAACCCTCTCCCGTCTCAAGAGGAGTAGGCTAGGCCCAAACAGAACAACATGGACAGCATTCTTCTTTCTTTGAGTGGAGACTCATCAGGCTAATCCCTTCCTTAGCGGCCACCTGATTGGGTCCTTGATCCCCCTGAGATCGCGCCTACCTTATTCTTCCTGCGATCCCTCCAGTCTGGGGGCACCTCACCATAGCGGCCCCCCTGACAGAAGTAGTCTCACAATTGTTCTCCTTTTTGGGTAGGACCCTTCCTGCCCAGCACCACACTGCATAGGGGAGGAGAAAATAAGGGACCATCACAAATTTAAATCTTGTTCACTGCTGGGTCTCTACATTCTGTAGGTGATGTGGTTATGGTTTTGGGGCCGCCCAGATTCCCCTGGTGGCCCATCATTACATATCCCTAACCTACAACATTTTCTCTCTCTCTCTCTCTCTCTCTTTCTCCCCAGATGGTGAAAGCGAGAAAGTGCACGGCTTGTAGCACCAACCTAATGCCCCACAACATGGGACCTTTATGCCCCACTTGCATCCATGATGATGAGGAGTCATCATTAGACCCCTCTCCGGTGTTTGGTTCGGAGGCCCCAGGAACCAGCGATACCACTTGAATGGACCTGGGCACCATACTTCAACAAAACCAACAAGCAGCGGTAACCATGATGGAGAGTCAGCAAAACTTTATGCTGATGATCATGGAAAAGTTAGAAGCCATGATGCAGTCCAGACTGGCACTGGACCCAAAACCACTACCAGAACCAACAAACCAAGGGGGGACTTCGGGGATCCATACGGAACTGGCTGATCCACCCTTCAGCCCCACAGCACCCACCAATGGGGATGATACCGGAGATAAGAAGCCCCCTCAAGGACGAGGAGCTCATACCTTCTGACGAGGAAGAGATGGAGACACAATCGATCCCATATCCCAGACCCAAACTTTGCTCCTTCAGTTTAATACCAGGTCTTATGAGTATAATAAAAGCTACCATGGGCTTCGAGCTTGAGAATGAACAACCTGAGTCGAAGCTCGATCCCTTAATTCAACAAAGGAAAGCATCCAAAGAAACCTTCCAAATCTGACCAGCGATTGATGACATATTTACTAAAGAGTGGGAGTCAACAGAGCCAGGCAGGATGTCAGATAAGAGAAACCTGGACTGTATGTATCCGGACCAAGAAGACAAGGCCAGCACAAGGTGCACGGAGCCCACAATTGATCCCCAAGTTGCTGCACTCAGCAAGAAGATGGTCCTACCATACGGGACCATATCATTGAAGGACCCGGCAGACAAGAAGGTGGAGGACATGTTAAAGAAGCTGTTCGATATAGAGGGCACTGCAGCAAAGGCCTCAGCTACTTGCATCTACACAGCACACACAAATCCGCTGGCTTGAGGTGCTCCTAGAAAAGCAGTTCCCAATTCCAGGAGGCCTAACTATTGGAGTGCACACTAAATTCTGCAAAATACCTGGTGGATATGACAGTAGACTCTCTGAAACTGAATGCAGGGCCACGGCCCTAACAAACCGGGCAAGAAGGGTGCTATGGTTAAAGCTATGGGAAGCTGACAATGAGTCTAAGACACTACTCCAAAACCTACCCATGAAGGACAAACATGTTTTCGGTGAAGGAATATAAGAATACCTACTGTAAAACAAAAGGAAGAAGGGAAGGAGCTGCTCAAACAAAAGACCAGACCAACCTACCTACCCACTGGATGTTGGAGGTTTCGAGGGACCAACAAGCATCAGGCACACAGAGACACATTCTAACAGACTAATTCCTTTCGAGGGAGAGGGAGCCAAGGGGGATACCATAATTCCTTCACCCCTAATTACCATTCGTCAAACTTAAGGAGTCGCGGATCCAAGTTCGGAGGAAGGGGAAGAGACAACAGAAATAAACAACAATGACTACAAACCGCTCTCCCTCTCAAGAGAACACCCACGGGTCCCTGCCCACCTGTGGGAAAAGACTCATCCTATTCCACCACCGGTGGCAAGTACAACCACAGGCAGATGGTAGTGTCTAGGGGTACTCTATAGAACTGTCCAGCTCTCAATATCACACAGATTTTAAGTTCCCCATAGCAAAGAAAAGGGCTTCACCTCATCAGGTACAACAAATCCTACAGGACCTGATGCAGAACAGAGCCATCCAGCTGGTTCCCCCCATGAGGAAGAACAGGGAGTATACTCTATCTTTTTCCTCATTCCCAAAAAAACAGGGAAACTTCATCCAATCCTAGACCTCAAACACCTCAACCGGTTCATGGTCACTCAGAGATTCAAAATGGAGATGCTAGGATCAACACTCCACAACATCCGGAGAGGCAACTACCTCACGTCCATAGACTTGAAGGACGCGTATCTTCACATTCCCATTCGTCAATGCCACAGAAAATACCTGCGTTTCCACATTCTCGGCCGGCATTTTCAGTACCAAGCCTTGCCATTTGGTCTTACCTCGGCACCAAGGGTATTCACCAAGGTGTCCGTAGCCATCGTTGCCAGGTTGAGAGAGCAGGGAGTGGATATTGTACCATATCTGGACAACTGGCTAATTCGAGCCTGGTCCAAGGAACAATCCCTCACAGCCACCGTGATGGCATTGAGGGCACTGCAAGATCATGGCTGGGTCGTGAACCAGGCCAAAAGCCATCTGGTGCCTACTCAAAAACTGGAGCACCTGGGAGCAGAAATGAACACATCCCAAGAATGGGCCAGACCATCCCAGAACAGAGTGCAAATGGTGATGTCACTAGCACGCCAACTAAAGGACAACAGCCCTCTTCACAGCAGAAAACAGTGATTCTTCACACTGTGATTACTCCTGTTCCTCTCCCTGATCCAGGTGTTATTGATACTGATCCACAGTACTTGCTTGCCTTTTCTCAATATTTGCCTATTTTCAACATACATATTGACCCTTTGACACTTTCATTGAAATCCCTTTTAGCTGGAAAGGATTCACATCTTATCTATATTAGCAACAATATTTCTAAAGCTGGTGATGCTCTTAATACTCTTATTTACGATGGTGATTTAAGCACTCCTCTATCCAATACTTGGTTAGAATTAACTTTTAAAGCTTTTGGTATTATTCAAGCATTTTTGATTGTTTTTCTGATACTAACCCTTCGCTGTCTGCGACGTACTGTTAGACAACATCGCGAACAACTCGATTCCTTTACAAGACTCGTGCCGTGGGCTTGTAAACAACGGCTTTTGTAGCACCATCCCACTACTTTCCTGTGGTTGTTGCCTTTTCTCATGAAGGCAACAAAGAGGGAATGTTATCCATGGTCCGGCACCCCTGATGTTGCCCCCACCTCATGGGCAGCAACTTATGTAGGTATATGTACTAACTTTAGGGTGAAGGCCCTTATATAAGCATAAGTGTCAGGATTTGCATTCTGTTATGCTTCATTATGTTTTACTGAAATATATTAGCCATGAGAAATGCTTTTTGCTCTGTTTTACTGTATTTTTATATGTAATGCAACAGTTCCATCTTTAGTAATTGTACATCAGTACAATTACAACTGACCTTGGAATAACAGAGGTCTCATTGTGCTGTTATCTCTGCAAGCTATAGAACGTTTCATACTAGTTAGGACAGTTGCTCAGACCACCTGTTTTTGTCCAATTATATACATTTTATGTATCTTCTTTAGCCATTGCTATAGTAATTATCAGGGTATAAGACCCTTCGTAACATGTTGCTTCTCTGAGAAGAGAGAAACTGTCTGCATTGCCTAGGTAAGGAAAACTGTTGTTCTCCCAGTGTTTTACGCTGTAATGGTAGTAAGCCTGTATTACTGATCTGTAATAAATTCCATTTATTACATGAGTACCACTTGTCTGCTGTCTCTTCCTTTTGTTCCAAGAACCTGAGAGGGTGAATTATTACCCATACTACACATTATATGTGCTGTTCTCCAGTCCAGGGGTACCTCTCCTGTTTCTAGAGTGGTGTTAAACAGGTCCAGAGGGCCTGGCAACACATCCACTAACTCCCTCAGAACCCTTGGATGTATGTCATCTAGTCCTAGGGACTTCTCCACCTTTAGGGCCTTTAGTCCCTTCCTTACACCATCAATTTTGATCTTTCTGTCTGTGACACCTCCTCCTCACCTATCATCCCCTTCCCCTGGGATACTGGGTCATCCTTCTCCTGTGCACCTTCCGACCTGATAAGTTAAACAAACAATTATAAAAAATAAAAATATGTGGGGCTGTTGTATAACTTGATTTTTTTTTTACACACCCTCTATGTAGGATGGCTGTATAATCCACTTGAGCTTCGCTCACATGGTTTATGTATCATCCCACACCTAAGGTGTGTAAAAGACTTTTGTTAAGCACCAACTCCCATGCATTCTCTCTATGGTGTGATTAGGCAATTATTTTAATGTTATGTGCCTCAGTTGCAGGAACATAGACTCTCCAGAACAACTTGGTAACTGTCACATTACCTCTGCCTTTCACTAAGAAATATGTATTACAGTTTAAGCTCTCATTAGCTACAGGTGGTTTGTGAAAAGGCAGCATTTATGGCTGACATCAGACACTAGGTTCAACCTGTTTATTGTCATCTAGAAACTTCCTTAAAGTGCCTACCTCAAACAATAATAAGGCTACATTTGTTTAAAGAGACATCTGTGCTCAAGTCGGGAGTTGTAGGTTACAGCAGAGAAGAGGTGACTGAGGATCTGGGTTCCAGAGCTTCACTGCCCAGAGAGCAGTACAAAGGTAAAGGTATATAGTTCACCAAACAGGATTTTCCAATGGCAGAATCTGCACTTGTCTCTAGCTATTTCTCCCAACTACCTTTCATGCACAGGACTAGGTAACTGTGACTGTGAATCCTGTTCAGCTCCCTAGTGATTTGAAGTAACTTCCCCTGTGGGCCCCCTGGTACAGTACATTTAAATACATAAATATGTGAATGAGATCCTCTAAAATAAGCAATATTAATCATTCACTCTTTAATAGGTTTTGGTGTCACAGCAAGGTTGGACTACTCAAAATAATTTACTTTACAATGCTGTCTACCAGGCCTATGCACTGTTTGTCACAGTGTTTGCTGTGATATCTTACAGGACACTGCAGTACCGCAGTGTAATCCAACAGCAGTTACTCCAGTTTGTCTTGCAGTAAACTGTGAAATCTTCCACATAGTGTTTGATCCTGGTGGATAACACTATACCTAGTAGGATTGCAAGGATTATTAACTACCCCTAAATGTCCCAGACCTCCTCTGCGGAGGAGGATATCTGCTCTAATGAGGTTTCCAGGAAGGTCACTAGTGGGGTCCCGCAAGGATTGGTTTTGGGTCCAGCACTATTTAATGCTTTCATAGTGGACATAGCAGAGGGAGTTAAGAGCAAGATTAGTCAGTTCCCTGATGACTCCAAATTAGGTGCAGTGGTGGACAGTGAGGAAGGGAGGAGGGTACTCCAGGAGGATCTGGAAAGACTTGGACAGTGGTCAAACACATAGCAGCTGGGGTTCAGTACTAGGAAAGTGCAGTGTACTGCATTTCAGGGCCAGGAACCCAGGATACAGTTACCACTTGGGGGGAGCAGATATCCGTATCTGAGGAGGAAAAGGATCTGGGTGTGTTGATCACAGGGAATAAGAATCACGCAGTACAATGTAGAAAAGCAGTGGCAAAGACAAACAGAATGCTAGGGTGCATTGCTAGGGGGATCACTTCAAGGAGGGTGGAGGAGGTTATTCTGCCACTGTACAGATCATTGGTGAGGCCACACTTGGAGTACTGTGTACAGTTCTGGTCCCCTTTCTTAAAGAGGAACATCAGGCTCCTGGAGTCCAGAAGAGGCCATTCAAGATGATCAGGGGAATATGGGAGAAATCCTGTAGGGAGAGACTAAGAGAGCTCAACATGTACCTCCTGGATGATAGAAGGGACAGAGGAGATATGACTGAGACCTTTAAGTACTGGAAGGGCATAAAAGTTAGTACTGAGGGTATGTTTAGATTGAATGGGGAAGGGACCATGAGGGGACATAGACTGAAACTGGTGAGGGGGAGGTTCAGGATGGAGCTGAGGAAGCATTACTTCATGGAAAGGGTAGTGGCGGCTTGGAGCGTGCTGCCTGAGGAGATGATCTCACTGGATTCAGTGGGGAGTTTTAAGAAAGGATGGGATAGGTTCATGGGCAAGATACAAGTAAGGAGGGAATTGACAAAGGGTGTTGAACTTAGGGAGGGAAAATTTGGTGGGAGGGATGGAAGGGGGGCAGCAGCAGTTGTCTGAACTGTGAGCTGCATTTTCAAGCAGACCAGATAGACCGTGAGGTCTAATTCTGCTGGCATTGTTGTATGTTCGTATGTTCCACTGTTTCCTTAACAGATGGTGACCATTCAATATACAGTACACATGCAGCTTTCTAGTCAGGGGTCAAAGATGACCTCAATCTCTGCAGGCAGGATTGAGAATGTCATGGTAAACATTGTGAGGCAGTGTGGTCCAATGGTTGGTGCATCCGTTTTGGAACAAGGTGATTGCGGGATCAAGCCCCATTAGAGCAAAATGCTCCCTGTATGACCTTGGTCAAGTTGCTTAACCTCCCAGTGCTCCAGTCCACCCAGCTGTGGAAATGGGCAGAAGCAGGACTCCACTGGGAACAAGATGTTGCATCTCAACAGGGTTATCCAGGGTAAATAAATTAAACATGGTCTTCACTGGGAAACAAGAGACTCTTGGCTCAGAACCTTGGGATAGTAGGAATGACTCTGATGCATCCATTATAGTCTCAGACTTCAGCATTATATTCTGACATCAGTCATCCGTTGTCTTCAGGTGCTTGAGTCTGGTGGAATCTGCAGATGACTCTGTCTTCTGTTATGGCCCCTGTACTGCTGGCTACTTGATTTCCTGAAAAAGCACACATCATCTTTGATATGACTTACTGATGAACTGGAATAAGCCCTATCCCCAGTAAATAATGTAGCCTTAATTAATAGACCAGAGTGGCCTCTTACTGCCTACATCACTTTAGGGGTCTGCACTAAACTGATATTTAGATAGGCTTTCAAGCAACAGTACTAGTTAAAAATTTAAATAATCTGGTTAGCTGTTAGGACAAACCAAAACATCAATGTCTGATTTCCTTTTTGCTTTATTTCATTCCTGAGGCAACATAGAGGATTTTGAAGCTCTCAGAAGTTATTGGTCCTTTGCCAGCTCCCCCATCATAGATGTAAGCAGATCAGGGTGGTGGTGTGCTTTTGTCCATCAGAAATGTGCTGGTAATACCCTGACATATCTGCATTATAAATACTGTGGGTACAGTTAGTGTGTGATCTCTGGGGAGATTATTGAACGTTTCTGGGGGCTGCCATCTTTATTGTAGATTCATTGCAAAAAAACTTCATTAATGCATCAGTTAGGGTTGAAGTGACAAAATTAGGGAATGGGGCATTAGGGTTGACACCCTAATACCCACCATATTCACTTCCCACCCCACCCCACCCTCCACAGACCAACAGGTGTGTGCCTTGGGGTCATTGGCCCTAACTCTCATCCCATTCCATGTGTAAGAAAGCTGACATGGTACAGTATAGGAGAACGGGGTGAGAATTAGGCCCATGACCCCCAAGACACACCCCATTACCTGTTGGTCTATGGGGATGGGGTGGGGTGGTATGGTTTTGGGGATGTTAGGGTGTCATCACTAATGCCCCATTTCCCTGCTTTTGTTGCTTCAACCCTAATTGATGCATTGATGAAGTTTTTTGCAATGAATTTCCTTACTTTTTGAGAAAGTGTAATCTACCCTTATATGGTTTTAGGGCCCTGCGCTCCCAAGGTGTCAGTTTTTTTGTAATGAACTGTCATCTCCCAGTGTTGCACAATTGATGGCCTTGCAGTACCATTGCTGCATAATGATATCCATATGTGGTAGCGCATGGCCCTCTGGGCCCTGTGCTGTGAGCTACCTATAAGGGCCCTACACTCCTGTGGTATCAGTTTTTTGGAGGGCCCTGCACTACCATCTATCAATAAATGCACAGACATTGCAATTAGCTGTCATCTTCCTGTGGGAGTGTGGGGAAATCTGGGCCCTGTGCTCCCAGTATTGCATAATGGATGGCCCAGCAGTCCCATTACTGCATAATGGTATCCATATGTGGGTCCTGCACTCCCACCTACTTATAATTGTAGAGATGCAGCACAGGCCTAGACACATTCCAAGTAACCCTTGTGCTGCAAATGGTGCAATATCTCAGTAACTGTAGCAACCTTGGAAAAAAATTCCACTATAGTTGTAATCATGACCTGGTAACTTGCATGCATGTTTAGTACAACTGAAGGTGTATTAAGCTGCGTTTAGCAAAAAATCCATATTGCAAACTATTTTTGAGATATAGGCACTGAAAGGCACTGCACTGCATTTGCCACAATGTTATCCTATGGGAAATTTGTCAACTTCAGAATGCCATAACTATGTAACTAATGCAAAGTTTTACACCAAACTAGCATAAGTCACATCCCCAGGACACCCCCTTTCTACCCTGTAAATTCCAAGCCAAAAGTCCTAACCATTTCTTTGCAGTGAAGTAGCAAAGAAACAACAACTTTAAAAATCCCTGTTCGTGAGCTGTCAAAATCCTTGTTCATGAGCCGAACTCCTGTTCATGAGGTGTCCAAATCCTTATTCGTGAGTCAATCCCTGTTCGCATAATAGGGCCATTTGGTCATCCCCTCATGTACAAGGATTGTGACAGCTCATGAACAGGGAGTGGCTTGCGAACAGGGATTTTGGCACCTCATGGACAAGGATTTTGACAGCTCACGAAACAGGGATTTTTAGGGCCATCTGGTCACCATGTCTCGAACAGGGATTTTGACAGCTCACGAACAAGGATTTCTCATGAACAAGGATTTTGACATCTCGGATTTTGACACCTCGCGAACAGAGATTCCTTTTTAGAATCCCTGTTTGTGAGCTTTCAAAATCCCTGTTCGTCAGCCGAATCCCTGTTCGTGAGGTGTCAAAATCCTTGTTCATGAGAAATCTCTGTTCGCAAGATAGGGGCCATCCAGTCGTCATCTCATGAACAGGGATTTTGACAGCTCACAAACAAGGATTTCTCACCAACAAGGATTTTGACAGCTCATGAACAGGGATTTTGACACCTCACGAACAGGGATTTCTTTTTAGAATCCCTGTACATGAAGTGTCAAAATCCTTGTTTGTGAGAAATCTCTGTTCCTGAGATAGGGCCATCTGGTCCTCCCCATACAAACAGGGATTTTGACACCTCACAAATTTGGATCTGCTTGCAAACAGGGATTTGGACACCTCACAAACAAGTATCAGAATTGAGTCACAAACAAGGATTTTTAAAATTTCAAAAACATACTTTGGAGTGGAACTAAAGTAAACCAAAGGCATGGGTTTATAGAGGACATCACCATGAAGAAAACCCATGTTTGGTTTACCTCACAACACTTCCCTGAGTCAACTTATAACATTTTGTTTGATGAAGAAAAGTGAAAATGATGGCGGCTCGCTAACATGGAATTTTTCTAATGAACAGGGGTTTTATAAATCCCTGTTTGTGAGCTGTCAAAATCCCTGTTTGTGAGGCAAATCCTTGTTTGCAATTTATATACCTATCCAAAATATTGAAATGAGCATGCTCAGAATCCAAAATTTCAAAATTTAATAACTTTCTAACAGATTAATATTTTTTCCCCAAACCAGCACTGGCTTGTTCTCTGGGGAAACCACTTTCTTCCCAGAACAATTTGAGACCAAAATTCCAAACAGTGTGGCCGCAGCACAATGGGCAAAAATCAGCAAAAACTGGCAAAAAAAGCTAAAAACACTGCACCTCCTATCGAAACGAAACTTGGCAGGTCAGGAGATCTACCCCATGGAACAGCACATACCACATTTTGCATAAATCTGTTGAATGGTTGCAAAACCATTAAAGTGCAAAATTTGGGGTTTAACATTAAACCACTTACTCATCCCTAACTATAGTGGCGCTACTGTGCCACTATAATGCACACAAATTACAAAAGTTTCAATTAAACAGAATCTTAAAAATAGCTCATTGAATTTAAAATACCTGAATGAAGAATCTATCAGGAATACATTACTGCTAAAAAAGGTAGGATGACATGTTTTACTGACTAACTAGTACTGCTGCTTTCATTGGTGCAACCACTTCCTGGCTGTGTTTATGACCCCGAGTTGGCAGAACACACAAATTGAGCATAAAATTGCTCATCCTGTATTTTTATTGCATATAGTATTGTGTGAAATGTGCGCCTGTCAGTTCTTTTCACTTTCAGAATAAAATTGACTCGTGGTCTCTAGAGTGTTCAGAATGCTGTTGTACCACAGAAGGGTACAATCACATCCCATGACCTTTGAACTATGGCACAACAGCATTTTGAAAGGGATAGAATTCTATACAGAACATCACTTTACTATACAGGATGAAATTCTATACAGCGACACTCTACTATACTCTATAATGCTTTCTCTTCTGGCAGATCCCTACGAATGGGTTCTGTCAATTTAAATCTTCTGCTGTTTTTCAGGTGGTATTTATAACTGCCACTCTTGGCTTTACTACTGCAGGGCAGTAGCTCAACTTTTGACTGCCCCTAATGCAGCAGTCATGTCACATCTTCAGGCAGGCCCTTCTTAAGACTTTCTATGATCTTAAAATGATTTTCTATTATCCAGGAATATGCTTTAAAATATAATATTTGGACACCATTTAGTTTTCATTTAATTAATGCTCTGTACTTATCTCCCTTCATTATTTACTGAGAATGTGTACATGACAACATGATTTTTGTCCTCCAGACTATATGTGCGCCTACTGCTTTTCCCTCCACTATAGTCATAATTTTATGTTTGTGGCATCACAGTCTTTTGCTGTGGAAATAATTGTGATGTCACAGAGGGCTGTGGGTTCAACAGAGGGGGAAATCAGGAGAAGCAGATGAAGTGTGGGAGGCAAAGATTCTGTTTATATGTAGATTCTTCTAAAATATTTTTAAAGGCTCCTGTTTTCCTGTTTCTTTAAAACTTCTACTGTCTTTTCCGAGGAGGCTCTGTCAGAAGCAGCCCACCTGGAGTACTGTGTCTAGTTCTGGAGACCACAGCTCAAGAAGGACATATACAAAGTCCAGACAGTCCAGAGGAGAGCAACTAAAATTGTGCAGGTTCTGTATCAGAAGCCCTTTGAGGATAAACTGAAAGAGCGTAATATGCACACACTGGAAGATGGGGGGGCATGATAGAAACCTATAAACACCTCAATGCAGTGCATAAGTTGCAAGAAGGGAGTATTGTTCAGAGAAAAAGATGCATGAGAACAAGGGGACATGTTATGAAGCTGGAAGGGGGTAAATTTAAAAGAGATGTGAGGAAGTACTCCTTTACTGAAAGGGTAGTGGATGCCTGAAACAATGGAGGTGGTGAAGTTGAAAACTGTGGTAGGCTTCAAGCAGGCATGGGATAAGCACAAGGGAATCTTAGTTAGAAGTCGGGGGGGCAGAGAACATATGGGGTCTGCAGTGACAGTATGGGCAGGGAAGTAATGAGCAGACTGGATGGGCCAAGCGGTTTTTATCTGTCATCAAATTCTATTTCTCTGTATAGAACACTGAGGAATTGTTATGTGGGACCATTCAGTAAGTTCACTGTGTAGGGGGAGGAGGGTGGCTTGGGTCCTAGAGAGTAGATGAGGGTGGGGGTTGTTTTATTTCATGGGATGGTGGCAGGAAGAGGGTGGGTAGGGTAACTTGTGACCAGTGGGTGGTGGAAGGGCTTTTCAGTAGTTAGGAGTTGGGGGGGGCTATCATATCAGTGGGTTTGGGCACCTGTGCCAGATTTTTGGACTGTGAGGGGTAGGTGGGTACCAGTGGCAGAGTTTGGTACCCACTACCATTTTTTACAGTTCATTCAGGTGGGCAGGAATGGGGTACCTGTGGTGGTGTTGAGTACCTGCTGCTGGCTTTTGAACAGGTTGGGCAGGAGGGGATACCAATGATGTGGTTGGGCACCCAGCTCTGGTCCATTTGGAGTTTGGATAGGTGGGAAGGGGATATTGGCAGTGGTGTTGGGCACCTGATGTTGGTTCTTGTAGAGTTTGGGTTGAAGGGGGTATTAATGGAAGGGTTGAGAACCCACTGCCAGTCCATATAGAGTTCTACTGAGCAGGAGGGGGTCCTGGTTGTAGGAGGCAGTGTTGGGCACCAAGGACGGTTCTTGTAGAGTTCAGGCAGGGAGTTCAGGTGGCAGGGTTGGGCTTCCAACTGCCAGACAAACTGGGAGGATCAGTGGTGGCAGAAGGGGGTAGACTCCCATTCACCAGCAATCTGTGGACAGCTGGGATCCATTTTCATGACTGAAAACTGCACAATAATGGAAGTTTTGAGTCATGAAACTGGGACCACCTCACAAAACTGATGTACTTTAGTCTTGCAAAAATCCAGTTAGCCTTAGAATATTGAAAAAAGAAATTCTGAGCACATGCAAAAATAACACTTTATTTTCTTATTTCTAAATATGTTAAAAACTACACAGTTTTCAGTTCATCATCTATCAAAGAATCATCATTTGTCCAAACTCTATCAAACCTGAACGTTTCAGGTTTAAACTCCCATCTGATTTTATGCTATCACTGAGCAAATAAATAGCCTTTATTGTCATATTTTTGGAGGGTTTTTAACCTCTTTAGAACTTTTAAACCACTGAACTGACCATTACTAAAGTTTCAGAATCCATAGATCCTGGCATTGACTCAGCACATACCAAATTTCAGGCTAGTCCATACAGGGTGCACAATTTTTGGTTTAACATTAAGTTGCCTACTGAACCCTAATATGGGACACTACTATGCTCTTATTATTATACCGGCAAGGTTTGTCACAGTGAAGATCACCATGCAGCTGTTGCGAAGCAAGTTACAGGTCTGACACCATTACTACAAATATTCTTTTGGACATCTTTTTCAAAGAGTAAGGAAATGAATTTCAAAAAAACATGTTAATGCATCTATAAGAATGGAAACTCAAAGTGGACAGACTAAGTGTAATAGGGCTGTGGGTAAGGATAACACTGGACACAGTATATCAGGTACAACACACCTCGGTGCGGCTTTATTTTATACAAAAGTATAAAAATAATACATAAACATAATAATATTTATAAAACAAATATAGACAAATAATAGCACAATGCTATTTCCTTTAAGTAGAATCACCTTCCTGCAGGTTTCAAAGACCATTCAAACAGTCAATTCAGCTTTTCTTGCTGTGTTGCTACCAGTACCTATCCAGGTACAGGTTCTTCCTCTTGTCTTACTTCAGACAAGTGAGACCAGCTTCTCAGCTCATCTGCCTATGCATGGGTTTTAGGGGTTTAGATAACCCTTCCACTTAATTTTAGGCCCGCCCACAAAAGGCAGTTAAACAGTTTGTCTCTCTAAAGGCTCACAACTAGGCCTATACAAAAAGAAATAGTTGTTTCTAAGCCTGGATTATAGAGAGTTTTCCAACAAAATAAACTAATACAAATAACCAGTTCTCTGGCCAGCGTCATTAGCATTTTAAACATAATGGTCCAGTATGTAAATAAACTTCTCCCACTGGTCAGCATAGTTATGCAACAATTCATTATAGATATAGGCCACTAGGGGCCGTTATCCTCCTAGCTACATATCTGGACATGCTGTTTCATGTCTGAACATGTTGTTTCAGGGGACTTCCTGGTTCAGTCATTATTTTATCAATTTTAGCCTTTTTATTTTATACTGGGGGCTAATCCAAGTTTATACAGTACTGTATAAAACAGGAATGTTCCTGTCCCTTTAATTTGTTTCATTGTACAGCAGAGCAGCAGAGTTCAAAAGCTCACTGTAACATGGCAAAAATGAGAGCACTAGAAATAAGGAAGCCAAGTGGCAGAATCGCATCAGGTGCCACAAGAGCAACACGGCATTAATCCATGATAGATGCCGTGTTGCTATCGGGAGCATGCAGAGGGAATCATTAGACCATGCTTGTCGCTGTGGACGAGCAGCAGAAATGTGGAGCACGCTCCTCGGGACACCTCGGAAATGGATGGGTGGCAATGGTGAGAGGCACCTGAGCGCCGAAAGAACCTAATGCAGTGCTGGTTAAGTAAGTAGCAACAACCCCAAGAGTAAACTGTCCTACCTGGACTCTGACCGGTAGCAGTGTTCATGGCACAGAAGTCGAAATAATTAGAGCATTGTGGGAACATAAGGAATATTTGCATACTGCGATGTCCGGAATGAAGCCAACTCCAAGATATGTAAATATTTGTGATGTTCCTACAATGCTCTATCGAAGTATAAACGTAAAGGAAACAAACGAGTGCAAACAGCCATGTATATCAGAATGAAAGGTACTGTGCCACGTTAGATGTGGCGCCATAGTCGTTTTAAACAGAAGTTGTAAAACGGGAAAAAAGACAAGTAACAATATAAATAGATATCTCATTGTGAATGTGCACGCGCCCGTAAACAATAGACATGTACTAACAGAAGTACAGAGTTGAATACCACAAAATCTAGTAGTACAAAATATATAATGAATTTCTGTTCCTCTATGTGGCATATAAATCTCAGTGTTAACAGTACTCAATAAGCGCTTGCCATGTTACAAGCACATTAATCTACTCCAAAGTTGGACTCTACTCGGGAATTAATGCGTGGTTGGTGGTTGGACGCACTTGGCCTTTGGCCTCGTGTCCCAACCTCCCTAACCAGGCATTAATTCCCGAGTAGAGCCCTCTTTTGCTGTAGATTAATGCTTACTTATCTGCTGCTTCTGCTGTGGGATCTTTACAGGCTTCTGGTAAGTCTTTCTCATAAGGGCTGTCACACTGAATAGCTGCAACACAATATTTTTTTTAATAAGAAGTGCATCGAAGTGCTTAAGGTAATATCCCCTCACTCATTTATTTGTGTATTTCAATTTATTTATCTCAGCACTATAGCAATTCTTAATTCTGTGCACCTAATGCACTACATGAATTTTATTTATTTAACCCGAGAACATTTTAAATGCACATTTGCACTTTGTATTGTTCCAAATGCACTTTTATTCATTCATAGGCATTTTATGCTCTACAAGCACCTTAATAATGTTGTTGCCAGCTGGCGTGCTGGACTTGGATCTGGTGCTACATGGGAATGGTGGTGAGGGACAGATAAACTGAATAGGAAAAATAGGGTAGTAGGAAAAAGGTACAGAGACAAAGAAAAAGACTGACGTAGATGGCCAACCTACGTCAGGGCTAGAAAAAGGCAAAGGATAGGGTAAAGCAGTACTCTTACACAACAGATTTATAGTAGGAAGAAAAAGATGACAGGATAGACATCCCTCCACCGGGGTACAAGGCCTGGTAGAATGCAGTTCTGCCACAGTAAGGAATAACAAATTAGGGGTCCAGGTCTCATGAGCATTAACAAATTGGTTGGGTGGCGCTCCTTGGGTTTTTAACCCTAATGTCTACCCCCTTCCCCAGCATCAACCCTCTTGACCCAGGGTCACGTAGCTGGTCTGGGGCCATGCCCTGCTGGTCTGCTGCCAGTTTAAGCTACAAGTGTGGGGCCCTGTGCAAAGAATGGTATGACTTGTGCTTTGAGTGGGGTCTGTAGGGCCCTGTGCAAAGAAAGTTATGACTAATCTCATGCTTCTTGCAGGAGCCTGTGCAAATAAAATGATGGCTGATCTCATAGCCCTATGTGGAGCAGGAGACGTGTGGAGCATGGCTCTAGACCTCTGGACTGAAGCAGCAGACCTGTGGGGCATGGCCCTGGATAGGGATGCGTAAAGTTGGAACTAAATCTGTTTACAATTTTGCCACAGTTCGTGAAAGTAATCTATCTTGTGAAGCTCCAGTTCACAGTGTAGGGATAACTTGATGAACTGTGAATTTGGTAACTTCGTCAGCAAAGTGGGGCCCACAGGTGAAATTCATAATGTACTACGGGACTGGAGGTCACATGGTACTGAAATAAGCGGTATGCAGTAAAGAGGCTGTGCGAATGCAACCCTCTGAAGAGAGAGTTGGAGAGGAGTCTTTTCCTGCTTGTTTGAGCAAAAAAAACTTTAAAATCCATCTGAAAACAGCCTTTTGAAACAAAATCACTTACAAATTGTTCTAGAGAGCCTTGCATTGCTAGATTTGTTTTGTTTCTTTCTGTTTTTGCCAATTATTTATTTTAAAGTAGTGGTTTTATTTTATCCTTAGGAAAGCACTGCTGTGGGGGGAGGGGATGTGTTTTAGTTAGCAAGACAGCCCAGAAAGATCAGGGGCTGGATTTGCAAAGGACCTGCTATGGTCCAGAGATGAAGGGCTGGACTTTCAGCTTACCTGTGCAGGTGCAAGAAAAAACTGCTGCAAGTGGGGCTTCACTTACAGAGCTGCACTTTTCCTTGCACATGACGTATTTTCAAAGTGGGGAACAGATTTACAGCCAGCTCCCCAATTTACAGTGTCTTGCAGTCAGTTTCTTAGCACAGCTGTGCCAAAATGTTATGCCTGGCCGGACCAGGCGTAACTTCTCTTACAGCTGCAGCTGGCACTGTGCACAGCATGGGCTGAAAATCGAAATCTCGGCAGATGCAGAGCTTTCATGACATAGCTGTGGCTGCTCCGTGGGACCTGGTCCCCGGGCATTTTGAAAATCCAGCTCTGAGTCCCTGTGTGCAACTCCCTGGTGCAAGGAAAATGTTCTGCACCTGCAAAAATGCTATTTTCAGCATTTTATGTGCATGGGCAGCGGTTTCCTTTTTTTCACAGCTGCACAAAACATGTTATGCCTGGTAATACCAGGCATGGCATTTTTCTGCAGCTGCATAAAAAAATATATACAAGCTGCTGTAAATTGTGGAAAAGATTGCAAAAAGACAATCTTTTTGAAAATTGAGTACATGTGGAAAAAAGTTGTGGTTGTGCAACAAAACCCTGTGTTGTGCAACTTTTTCCCCGCATGTGTGCAAGGTTTCCAGTTTTGAAAATCTGGCCCCAGCACTGTGAGCACTTGTCTGTGTGCAGCAGTTTTGTCATTTTGTTTTCCTCAGTCTTTCTTGTTAATTATTTTTTGTCTGTGGTCTGTGATTTCTCATTTTATTTCAGTAGTTTAGTTTGATGTGGTTAATAAGGGTGTACGAATATCTTTTTTTAAATATTGGACCGAATATTATATTTTGGGGGCCTCCAAATATTCAGTATTTGTGATTCAGGTTCTAAAAAACAAGAAAAAAAAACAGCCCCTGCCCTCCTTCCTAGACCAGATCAACTTTAAACCATTCCAACCTCCTGTCCTCCCACCCTCAGTTGCAACACCCATCCACCCTCCTTTCCCCCCATCACCCACATTTTGATGGTTATTTATTTTTTTGTAAAATAAAAAACAACAAAAAAAACAAACTCTGATGGGTGACCATCATGACCTGCCCACCTCAACAGTCAGCCACTGAGTTTCAGTGCATTGCAGCTCCTTAATAGATTGTCCCCACCCTACCAGCAGTCCAGCATCATCCAATGTCATATGGGGGGGGGTGAAGGTGACCGACACAGTCTGCCCTCCTCACTGCTGGCTGCCTTCTTCTGAATGAAAGCACTAAAGTGCTTGCTTGCTTGCATAGTAAAACCAATTGATTACATGATGAACTGATTGTACTGTGCACCAAGTGTGCAAGCGAGCAAGCACTTTCATTCTGAAGAAGCTGGCTGACCATGGAGGAGGGCAGGATGTGTCAGGTACCTTTATTCTACCCCCCCCCATATGACACTGGGTGCTGCTGAACTGCTGGTAGGTTGTCGGTGGGTGGGGGGGAATCTATTAAGGAGCTGCAAGGTGCTGCATGTCAGTGGCCAGCTGTGGAGGCAGGTGGGTCACTTCTGAAAACATTATGAGAGAAGGAAGTCAAGTGGCAATCCTAAATCAAAACTTTCAAATTTATGAGTCATGTTTTCATGACACATTAATAATAATAATAATAATAATAATAAAACAAATAATGGCACGATATAAGTTATATCAGATAATGCCAGCTCTCTCAACACCTTGGGATGATACCACCCGGACCTGGGGATTTATCAACCTTGAGGGCCATGAGCCCTTTTTTCACCCTGTCCTCTGTGAGCCTCGCTTTCGTGCCTCTCCCCCTCACCTCTTCCCTGCGATACTGCACATCTTTCTCCTTTGTAAAGACAAAACAGAAGTAGTCATTCAATACTTCTGCCTTTTCCATACCACTTTCACCCTTTTTAGCCTCACAACACTGTCTTTCTTGTTCCTTTTTTTTTCATCCGTGACGTATTGGAAAAAAGATTTTTCCTCTTTCTTGATCACTTCCGCTAGTTGTAATTCCTTTCTGGTCTTAGCAATCCAGACTGTCCTCCCTATCTCTTGTGCTGTTCCAAGGTATTCCTCTCTGTCTTTCTCATTATGGGTGCTTCTGAATTTTCTAAACGTGGTTCTCTTTTTTCTGACTGCCTGAACCACCTCCCTATTAAACCAACTTGGTAATTTGGTTCTTGAGTTTGTTTCTTTAAGCCTGACACACTCATTTGTGACAGCTAGTATCCTGTCTTTAATTATGGTCCACCTCTGATTCACCCTATCTCTTCTCTGAGGCTAGCCAGGTTTCCCCTTAACAGTTCCCTCATCTTCTTGAACTCCACCTTTCTAAGATCCAGAATCCTAGTCTTGGTATTTGCCTTTTTCCTTCCCATGTTCAACTTTTTCCCATAATCTGTTTATCTTCTGAGCTGCCCCAGTTGCACACTTCCTACTGACCCCCCACAGCCTCATCATCCGGCTTATCCAGGACTTGCCTTCCCACCATTGTCTTCTTTCACAGGACTGTGGGGGGTGCCCAGTTGCTGGTGCAGGGCCTGCAAGGGGGTCAGTCATCATCCTGCAGCTGGGGTTGTTTCTCGCCAATTTTCTCCCTGGCCCATAGGACGTGCAGTGGGTGCAATGTCCAAACTCCACCTCCATGGAGATGCCCCTGGTACCTTGAACCTGGGATCCCTTCCCACTCCTTATGACTCGCTTGTGCTGCAGTCAGACAGTGAACCACAATAACCCCCATCCCCAAGAGAGAGAGAGAGAGAGAACTTTCCTACAGATGCTCTATCTTCCCTCAGCTTGTCAGTCCCTGAGTGACCTTCATCCATTTCTGAAAACAGGTTGCAGGAGGTGCCCATGTCCAACTTGAACAAAACTGTACAATGATCATTCTGTCCCAGGGGCCCCTTCACCTTGACCTTATCATAATCTGTGTTTATTAGTACCAGGGCCAGGACAGCACCATCCATTGTAGGCTCAGTGACACCTTGGATCAGGAACCCACTCTGAAATGCATCCAGGATCAACTAACTCCTAGCACAGGTCGTGGCTAGTAACTTCCAGTTCACCTTGGGCAGACTGAAGTCTCCCACTGTCACCACCTTCTCTTTTCCTGCAGCTGTCCTGATTATGGACCCCCAACTCCCTTTTCTCCTCCTCTTCTTCCTTCTGGGTATGTGGTCTGCATACCACTCCCAGCCTTACCCTTTTTTCTCTTAGTGGTTTACAGTTGTATCCACAACAGCTCTGCTTTCCTCACCTCCACCTCCTCCCTTGTGTTAATTATACTCTCCTTTACGTATATCACTACGCTTAACCCTTCCCTATGTCCCTATCCCTTCTATATAACTTGTATGCAGGAACAGAGAGGTGCCAGTCATTGTTTAACATAGCCCAAGTTTCTGTGACTGCCACATTGTCCTCCTTTCTGTCTGCTAGCAACACCTGCAGGCCATCCACTTTGTTACCAGGGCTTTTTGCATTTAGGGACACCACTCTCCAACACGACTCCATGTCTCTTTTCTCCCAGCCTGCTTTTCCTCCCCCTGAGTGTTTGGGTTGACAGCCCTAAGGCATACCTCACTCCTGATTTGCAAAGATGCAGGAGAGGTAAAACAGTAATGTTTTTTTTCCTGTTGCTGCTTGCAGGGTGGGGTGTTAGGGTTGGGAATCCTAACACTGCATTTCCCTACTTTTGTCACTTTTACCCTAACTGGTGCATTAACAATGTTTTTTTGCAATGAATATAGACACATACAGATGTCTTCATTTAGACATGGCTCAGAAACAGCTATATGAAACTGCCATCTGAATGCTGGGTACTACAGGCCCTCCACATGGGAGGGAACCAGACAGGGTTTTAGAAAGTGTCTGAGCACTAGGCTGGCAGGCTGAAAGGTCTCCATGGGCATTATGGGTCATCTAATATTTCCAAACAGAACAAAGGCATTGTCCACACCCAGCTGCAGAGTCAAGCAGCTGCAGGAACTTTCTTAATCTGTGTCTCCTGAAGGACGGAGATCACAATTATATACAAACAGGGATCTTTGCTTTTGGGTCAAATGCATCTGGTCCCATTGTTGGGGCACCTTCTTTCACTTTACTATCCCTTTCCAGCAAAGCACAATGTAATAGGGAATTTACAAAACAGACATACCATATGGAAGCTGTGCTATATTGTTTCAGCTACCCACCCTCCACACACCTTATGCAGAGGATTTCCCACTACCTTTACTCTGGATGCTGTTAAATTACAATGTATAAACCATGCTCCCTCTGCATTCTACTGTCAGGCCTAGGTCACAGCAGAAACAATTTTCTTGAACATTCCAGGGCAACAGAAACAAACCTAATGGGCGGAACTCAGCACACATGTGTGACCTTTCCTGGAGAATATTGCATCAACAGATGTGAAAAGATTGCTCCTTGACTCCCTTTCCCCTTCTGGCCATCAGAGCGCCCGTTGGAACGTGCCTCTCTTTCCACTCTGTTGCATGCTGCATAGGACACCTTCTCCACCACCATGGAACCTGGAGTAGATCCAAAAGGGCCCTGAGCAGCACTCTCCTGGCCTTCCCTCCCTCCCCTCCCCTCTCTCTCCCCCTTTCTCTCTCTCTCTCTCAGTCTAGAAATCCCCTCTCTCCCCTCCCTCGCCTCGCCTCACCCCTCCTCTCCCTCCACCCCTTTTACTCCTGTCATTTCTCTGGTTGCCTTCTCTCTGTCTCTCTCACCTCTCAGTCTAGAACTCTGGAACTAGAACTGAACTGTGCTCTCTGCCTCTTTTTACTATGCTGACTTTTAGAAACCAGTTAACTTTTTAGTAGCCAAGCTTGAACTTAGGCAGGGGGTTAAAGACTGCTTACACATATACATACTGTCTCAAAAGAATTTGAAAGCTTGTCATTAAGGACTGAAATTGCTACCAGTGTCTCATTATGTATAATAGGATGCTACAGACCCCCATCAGCTGGACTACAGTTGTTAAAACATTTCGGAAACATCCTGGGTTTGGCATCGTCAGAGTATATATTAGGGGACTTCAACTTAGACTGGCTCTCCAGTGCATCCACCCCACTTAAAATGTTCTGTGATTCCCTTGGGTTGTCACAGCAAATAAATGAATCTACTCGCCCTAACAAGCTCAACCCTAATAACAGTACTCTCTTGAATATTATTTTAGTTAACAAACCCCATTTATTCTCCCATGCTGGTGTCTTTTTCTCTGATATTAATGACCATTGCTTCATCGCGTGTGTAAGATCCACTCTTAAATCCACAACTGCACCAAAATTCTCCTTTAAAAGATGCATACGCAACTTTGACCTCCATGGGTATATATCAGAGCTAAGAGACTCCATGCGATGGCAAGGCCTCTATTCAGCCAAGTCCCTGACTACGGCTTATGATATATTTTTTTCAGAAATTGTGCTGGGGCCTCAACAAGTATGCTCCCATAGTAAAAGTTCGTGCCGGAAACAAATCCTGTCGGTGGTTTACGGAAGACCTGAAAGATGCTTTGCAGAGAAGGGATGTACTCTGGAGAACTGCTAGGAAAACTAATTTAATAAATGACTGGAATTCTCTCCGGAGGGCGAGGAACCTCTGCACCAAAATGGTCAGAGAAGCCAAAGCTAATTTCTACCGCTCTCAGCTGGAGAGCTCCTGAAGAAATGCCTCCCAATTCTGGAGGACGATCAAAGACATTGAAGGTCACACCACTGTTAGTTCCCTACCTACTAAATTATTGATCGACAATACTATCATCTCCGACAGCCATCTATCCTCGACGCTCTCAATAATCATTTTGCCACTGCAGGGCTAGCCTTTGACTCGTCTCCCGCAAATATCCTCCGCCAACAACTTGGATTGGATACACAAGAAAAACTCATCCCTAGTCCATCCTTCTCTCTGCAGCCTACTTCACTGAAAGAAGTCGAAGATCTTCTCCTTCAGTTGGACACTAGGAGAAGTGCTGGGGCCAACCTCATTGACCCATACTTCTTAAAGGTTGGCTAACGTGTCCTCGCAGTCCCAATTACTCATTTCTTCAACTTATTCTTGTCCCAGGGTGACCTACCGCCCATTTGGAAAAATGCACTTGGGGTCCCTTTGTTTAAGTCAGGAGATCCTAGTGACCTCAATACCTACAGGCCAATCTCCCTACTTCCAATCCTGTCAAAGATGCTGGAGAAAATAGTGAACTCCCAGCTTCGGAAGCACCTGGAATCAGAAAAATTGCTCAACCCATTACAATCCGGTTTAGAGCACAGCACCGTACAACCTCTGCTCTAGCCAAGGTGACAAATGACTGGCAGCTTGAATTAGACAAAAAAAACTGTCTGCGCAGTTTTCTTGGACCTAAGCAAGGCGTTCGATACCGTTGATCACAGACTGCTTCTGTCATCCCTCCAGAACATTGGTTTGGATTCCCCATCCCTTAAATAGTTCTCAAACTACCACTGGGGACGACTTCAACAAGTAAAGGCAGAAGGGGAAGTTTCTCCACCAAAACCCCTATTGAGGGGTGTACCACAAGGCTCCATTCTTGGTCCCTTGCTCTTCACCATTTATATTAACAATGTAGCTGCCCCATCAAAGAAGCACAAATACATCTATTTGCAGATGATACGGTACTCTATGCTAGTAGCCCCACCCCTGATGCGGCCTATAAAGCCCTTCAAAATGAATTTAATGTGCTGCAACATCAGCTTATAAACCAGAAACTGCTCTTAAATGCAAAAAAACAAACAAAGCAATGTTCCTCTCACCCCTTCACAATGCAATAAATCTTGCAATTGCTGGGACACTCCCGCAGATCACTACCATTCTAGGTGAGCGGTTGGACTACGTACCAAAGTTCAAGTACCTGGGGGTCTGGTTAGACTATAGACTTACTTTCACAGATCACTTAGAAGAACTGGCAAAGAAACTTAGACAAGGATTTGGTCTGTTCTTTAGGATTAATAATCTCCTCACAAGAGATGCTAAACTGAAACTGGTGCAAACTACCTTTCTTTCCCTATTGGATTACGCAGCTTTTCTATACAGTCAGGGACCTGCAGGTACCCTAGCCAAGCTCAATACGTTTTATCACAGAGCCATAAGATTTATCACTGGTCTTCCTTACTCAACCCACCACTATGCATTGTACACGGCAGTGGGATGGTCATCCCTTGTTTACAGATGGCAAAAAAATGCTGCAGTTTGGACATACAAAGCTATCTCAAATAAACTGCCCCAGTATATCTCTGTCTGTTTACCGTTGTACATTCTGGGGAAGTATGCCCTGAGAAGCACCTCATATATCTACCTTTATGTTTACAAAGCAAAATCTCGCATTGGCAGAGCAGCCATCAGCTTTGTGCTCCCTGAATTGTGGAACAAACTGCAAATAACTTTGAAATTGACTCACCCCATCAGTCTAGCAGCTTTTAAATCTCTATATCTACATCATAATAAGGAGTCCTGTGCCTGTCTACCCTAAATAGTGACTCCTATAAGTCCAAGCACACTCTAATTACTACTGTTAAAAGACTGATCACATCTATAATCGACTCTTCCCTTTTTCTGACCCCCATATCTGTCCCTTCCACATTCCTTTGACCCTGGTTCCAGTTCTAAATTCTCCATACTGTATCACTACATATCTTTTTATATTAGGTTTTATTTGTGTTCGGTGCACCTGATATGTATATTTCTTTACTTATATAAAAAATTGTGTCCTACCCAAAACTAGCTGTATCTTCTGTTCCAAACATATACTACTGTCAATGCTACCTGCTGATTCTTTGTATATGTATATTATTGTATCTCGCTTTATTTTTATTATTATTATTTTCTTGTGTGTTGCATCCCAAGTATATTGTCCCTTGTTACTTGTTGACAAACTCAGGTCCACCTCAAAAATGAGCTTGCTCAACGGTGATCGCCTGGTTAAATAAAGACTTTGATTGACTGATCGATACACACCAGCATGCATAAACATACCAAACACACCAACGCTATACTTTTGTCCTCCCTTTACCTTAATATTCTGCTGCTGACTCCAGCTGGGACCTCACTGTGTACCACTTCTGAGCCTGAAAGCCTCATCTTTATCTCCCCCTCCCCCCCCCCACACACTTGTAGCCAGGATGATTAGGAATGGGGAAACACCATCTCTGAACCTAATGGCCACATCTCATCCCCCAGCAGGAGCAAGGTGTGATGGTGGTGGTTCTTGAGGCCCTACGGTCCAGTACTTTGTCTCCCCCAACAAGCAACAGAAGCAGGGATGGGGTTTGAGCCATACTGTGGACTTGAAGGCCCAGTTTATTGCTCCAACAGCAGGAGTCTGAATTAGCACTAATGGGGACTGTATCAAGGGCCTGACAGCCTGACTGTTTCTCCCACCACCATGCACAGCAGGAGCCAGAACGCTGTAGTTCGATTGTTTACTTTCTCAAAGCAGGTTCTGGGATGGGGCTGATTGAGAGCCCTATTGCTTGCTTTCCCTGTGCCCTCCTGAGATTTAACTCCTTCTGATTAACCCTGTTGATAAAGTTCTGAACTTTGCCTCAGTTTTTCACCATGCAAAGACAACACTGTTAATAATCCTGTAACACTTGATGATGTTGTCTGTGCATGTATCCACCACTGGACTGAAAATTATGCCAGTGTCCCACATTCCAAAAACAAGTTGGCAAATGAGAGGGCCATTGAGGCTCTCATCACAGTACCACATATCTGCAAGAAGTACTCCCCCTCAAATTCAAAATAATTATGGATTCATGTAAAATTAAGCCATTCCAAGATGAATTTCATGGGTACCCCATCTCCAGTGTCACCCTACTTCAGGAAGTGCTTACATGCTTAGATACCATTGACATGTTGAATCAAGGCACACAGTGATTTTACATCAGTGGCAGCCAACAATCAGTGCTCTTGTTACACTAAATCTGTAAGTTTGGACAGTATTTCTATAGTATCTCTGAGATGGGATCTAAGAGTAGACACACTACTTTGTAAGATGAAACCTATAAACCTATTTATTTATTTATTTATTCAGTGATTCATAAAAGACCTTTGAGTGCAAGCTCTTTTACAAAGGTTCCATGTCATAGGTTGCAAAACAAAGTACAATAGGAGAAAGCAAAGGTACATCACAATGAACAATACAGCTTGGATTCAGAACTTACAGAATAACTCCAAACATAGGTACAAGTTAAATAACAAGAAAACACTTCATGGGGGATAAGCAGCCACAAAGTATCTTGTCAGCAGTTCAGAGTGGCGAGGATAGCTGGCAGTGGGGTGAAAAGGAGATGCAGATATGTGTGCAGTGGAGGTGAAGGGTTGGGGAAGAAGGGCGATAAAGTATAGGGAGAAATGGTGGAGCGAGGGGAGGCTGAGCAGAGAGGACATGCTAGAGTAAAATGGTGGGGTGTGAGAGGGCATGGTCAGGCAGCCTGCATTAGTTTTGACTGTTAGGGAAACTCATGGGACTGTCAGTTGGGGGGGGGGATGGCAGATGCTGAAGGCAATGACGCAAACTGATTGCTGAGGCAAGTCATGAGAAGGGACAGAGGGAGGGGGTACCTGAGGCCTGCCTAGTGCTTGCTGGGGGGCAGAGAGTGCAGGAGTGGCTGGACTCAGGGGCAGGTGCACTTAGATAGTGTTATTAGGTGCTGTTTGAGGTCAACTTTGAATTGTGCAGGACAATTGGTGGCCAAGAGGTGCCCAGGGAGTTCATTCATCTATAGGGGGGCCTGGTAGGCAAATGCAAGTTACCTAAGTGAGGTGCGAAAGAAGGGGATAGCAAGGCCCCTCTAGTCCTCCCTCTGGTGATCTGTAATGAGTTGGTCACATTGATCAATTGCCTACACAAGGTGGTGTGTTACCCAATAGAGCCTTCTTCCCTAGAATGCAAGTCTGGAATTTGACCATGTTTCTTAATGACAGCCAGTTTGCACGTTCGAAAAGAGTACAGGTGTGAGTGCCATGCTCAGCATCCAGGGTGAGTCTGCAGGCTTTGTTGAGTGCAGTCTGAACCCTCTTGAGCACTGTACAACTTGGACAAGTTGTCCATAAAAGATCCCACCCCAAAGACATTGGACCATCCTGGTGGGTTTTCAATGTTTTGTGTGCATCTTGGGGAAGGTGTATACTGTGGGGAATCACTGCATGGTCTGGCCATAGGAACCTCAGGAAGTGGTGGATGTGAATACAGTGCAGGGCTTCAAACAGGCATGGGATAGGCATAAGGGAGTAATACAGATGAGTATGAATAGATAGGCCATTGACAGAGCAAAGACCAATGGCACATTCACAAGGTAGAAAAAGAAATGGGCAGACTGGATGGGCCTTGCAGTCCTTATCTGTTGTCAACTTCTATGCTTCTATGAATCTAAACTCATCCTGGGAGATGATGCCCTGAATTTTGCACTGCTTCTAAAATCACTAGCAGTTCCTACTTAAACACTGCTATGGGGTCCCTTTGCAGCTGCCTGTAACCAGCCCTCATCAAGTAAAAATGTCAGTACTATCTCCCTGTAAATGATCTGTCCATTATTGATGTGTTTTCTTCTTTTGTCAGCAGGCTTACCGCAGTATCATTCATTGCACTGAGATTCTTCAAAGCCTGCTGCTTAGGGGGAGTGAGGTCACTTCAAAATTCAGTACTGCTGTTAAAAAGCATAGAAATTTCCTTCTCTATAACTCTTTCAAAAGATTGTATGGCAACATTTGGAGGAACTGGGCAAACAACTGATTTTGATTTAAACAGATTTTTCCTAAGAGCGTGATGATCTCTGTTGGCATCAAACACGGGTAGCAAGTTATTGACCGCAAGGGTGTAGACAGGCATACTCACTGTACACATTTGTGTAAATTTTTGTTGAGTGCCTGTCACAAACCATATGCCTTTCTGTTAACATTTTCATTCCAATCTGTAGTATTTGGGTTAGTGTAGGCCACTGAGGAGTGTCTGTGTTTCAACTTCTGTTGTGTAGGAGACAGATGCATGTATAACCTCTTCAGAGATTAGAGGAATCATCTGACAACAACCTGACTTGTTTGGAAGGGGGTGCCATTTGGAGAGGCTGTGTACATTTTTAATGGGGTGGGTGTAACTGTTGGAGATAGTGTACAAAACGGAAATTTCTGGCTACACCCCTGATTGACCGTAGTACGGTACGTGACTTATCACTCAGTTCTGACACATTTGTGTCATGTTCAGCAAGACACAGTTCTAATGTTTCAGAACAATTTTGGTCCTCCAAACATCTTGCTCAAAGTTACTTCTCTTCGCCATAGAAATCACACTGGAGCCAGAGACTGTGTCATTACTGGACACAAAGTCAGCAGGATCAAAAATAGGACAGTCACTGCCTCCTATCATGTTTATAATAGTGGCAGCTGACATCCTGTCTGAATTAAAGTTGTTTTTTTTAAATGTAATTTTCTATGAGTTTAAAAATGTCAACCTGTACTTTAAACTCGCTGGCTCCAGAGGTTGGAACAAAGGATAATCCTCTCGCCAAGACTCTCCAGTGATCGTTCGTTGATTATTTCTTTTGTTTCTTCTCTGGCGCCAAACTGCACAGTCCATTTTGTCCTGCATCTGCCCCTTGGTCTGCATTGTATTCTCTACTTTCATGTGTTTTCTTCTTTTTTCTAGAGCCATCGCCTTTTTAAAAAAAAACACAGATCTGTTTTTCCGATTCACTGGGCCATTTGAGGAGGTGGGCTATTCCTTGCTGATTGAGTGCACACAGTGGTTTGATTCCATTCTGCCCTTCCCTACAGATCCTCTTCCTCCCAATTTGGGTCTGTTGTGTTGTCTTGAGCACTCCCAGCTGGCTGATCTTAGACCCTTGCTGCACTGGAATACGTTGCCTTTTTTGTAGTCTTCCCTATTCTTTAGGGCCTGATCCACATAGGTGACCAGAATCCCAGCTGCGTGTCTGTGCATCTCCCCCCCCAATGCCTGTAAGCACTGGACAGCATCCTCAGCCTTCGCATGACAAGCTCTGCCAGCACAGAGCCATGCATGGTGGCAGTGCTGGTCCAGACCGCACAGGGCAGTAAGTTGATTCCTGTTTGCACAGTGTGCAGGGACAGATAGCATATGACAGTCCTTCAGGACCTCGGATCTCCCCATTTGTGGTCAGGTGGTAGAAGGGAACCTCTTATGCCTACAGCTGGTGGGAAGCAATGGGCAGGCTGTGCTCAGAATATAGGGCCAGTCATCTTGCTGACATTGGGTTGTTTCCTTCCTTCCTTTCTCCCCAACCCCTTGGGGCATCTTAATCCAGGACATCATGGGCACACATGTGATATGTGTCAGTACGCTGACATCAGCTGCATCCCACCCTCCCTCAGACCCTCCATCAGTGGCACCCCACCCTCTCTTAGGCCCTCCAACTGCACTGCCACCTGTGGTCAATCAGCTGGCAGTATTGTGGCATAGAATGCAACCCTCCCTTCCAAGAGGAGGAGAGTGTCCTTTGGGATGCTCAGTCCTCCACCACTGGCCAGCTCATTCCTGAACCAGGGTCCCTGGCATCGTGAGCGGTAATCCCTCCACTGCACCATTGGGCTGCCATGAATTCTTCATTTTAAACATAGAAAACTGACTGCCCAACCCTTTTGGGAGGTGTTACAACTCATTTGAAATTCAGAAGATTGATTCACTGGTTTGGCGGGAAGCTAGGTATGGAGTATAGGACAGCTGATTGCTTGGATTGTTCTGATGTACAGTATGTTTGTGTAGCATAGTAGTTCATATGCACCTGGATGGATAGGGCTGCCAACAGCTGTTAGTAGTGCAGTACTGTTATCGATGTGATTGGACTGATGTCTCTGTGGCCTTTCATGCTCTGTCATACCAAGGCACTACCACCCTTTCAGGGTACCAAAGGCATAGGAATCCTTTTGAGGAGGGTTCTGCCCCTCAATGTACCATAAGGAAGAAGTCAAAAAGATCAAAGCCATGAACAGAACTGTGAAAACCTCAACTTTTCCTATGGATAAAGGGAAGGTCATGATGCCGAAAAACCAATGAAGGAGGAGAAGGAGACATTATACGAGTCCTAACCTATTCGGTGGAAAAAACGCACTAACTGAAACTAACTACTGTTATGACCATCAGCAATGAGGAGAGCCCCCCCCCACATGTAGGAAACCTCTGTGAATCCTAGGCTTATGTTCACCATCCTTACAGGCAACTACAATTCTATTAACCCAAGCATGAAGTGGGATCTGTGATAAGCTGTAGCAGACTTTAGAGTACTGTATATGAGCTTCTTCTAAGCTACAGGACTTCTACACACAGAGGAGCTGAAGGCTATCCTCTGGGAGTATAGCAGCTGCTGTGCTAAGGAATCTTGGGGTTAGCATCACCTCAAGGAAAATGAGAAGGCTGTAAACAGCTGCTTCAGGCCTGGCAGCCCAAAACTCTGCTGATGAGGCTCATGTATATAAGAAGCTGATCCCTTAAGGCTATTGGTTAGGGTTCAGTATAAAGCCATAGAGGGCAAAATTATACTGGGCCCTCGAGGGGCAGAGAGTGGGCATATGTCTAGTTGTTCGAGGGGTGTGCGACTGTATGATACTGGGGCATGTGCCCATCATTGGTTGTTGAGGCATTTACCTGAAAGTAGTAGGTAGAGTAGGAATGGTAGGTATAATAAGTAGTTGGAAGGGTTAAAGTTGTGCCCCGAGTAAAGGACCAGCCATCAGCCTTGGCAGGCAAGTGGGTGTTACAGAGCAGCAGAGCACAGCCCCTCAGAACACCTAGAATGAGCTCAGACACAGCCACACCATGGAGCTGGAGATGGATGAGAGACTAGAACAATATGAGGTCAGACACAAAGTGTACTGAGCCCTTGAGGGGCAACAGCAGGGCACATGCCTGAGTAGAAAAAGGCCTACAGCACATAGCTAGAGCTGCAGCCACAAGGCAGACAGCATGGATGAAAAAGGTAGCCAGTGTAGGCAGTCAGGGAAAGCAAGCCCAAATAAGCGCCCCTCTAATGGAGCAGGAGCAGGAGTGGGGACAGGAGGCATGCGGAATCACCTCCAGAGGACCTAGGCACCTAGGCCAGGCAGCAGCGGTTAGAAAGGCCCACCATTTGCCGAACTTCTGGGTAAGAGGCAGCAAGAATGGGGAGGGAAACATGGGAGCCAAAGCAACAATGGCAGCCACAGCAACAAAGTGGAGAGAAGCTCTGCACCACCAGCAGAGAGGAACTGAAAAAGACAGAAGCACAGGCACCCGGAGATGAGTGGGCACAAGCAGGCACAGAGTCAGAGGCTAAAGGCAATCCTACAGCATGACAGAGGCCATGGAAGCAACAGCACACAGCTGAAACTGGGAGCAGATGGGGCCCCACCAGCACAAACACCCAGAATGCAAAGCAGGAAAAGTCAATGACCACCAGTGTGGAAGGTGGCAGCACACAAGGAGCACAGTAGATGGCCACCAGCAACAGCAAGGCAGAAACCGACCAGGGGTCGGAGAACACCACCACAGAACCAGGGAAGGGATACCCAGGGCTGTAAACAGGTGGCAATCTAGGTAGGAGGATGGAGAGGGCAGTTAAGGAAACAGGCATCTGTGTAGCTGCAGTAAAGAAATAATGTACTGTAGGTGCCTAAAGCATGCTTGGTGCATGTGATATTATATAGTGCTTGGTTGGACATGGCATGTGTTGCTCATTGCCCCCCATCCAACCTCAGCTTGTGCCTTGCAGTTCTTTAGGTGTGCTCTTGAACTAACTGCATTACCAAGATTTAGCTTCTGAAAATTGCTGAGAATTTACGCATCTGATCAAAACCAGGAGAATACACATGACTCCACCCTTTATTGAAATTTGCATTTGAGAACTGCATACCGGATGGCTAAAAACTGGTATGCAGATTTATGTAGACTACAAAAAAGAAAATGATAACTTGCACACTGGAACCAAGTAAGACTTGGCTGATAGGTGGCAGATTGAGGGTAAGGTTTTGGTAGTTTGAAAGACCCTGGTTGGTCAGAATCCGTTGTTTCTGATACCTGTTAGCCACCCACACAGATACAAGGGATTTGCACTCTGTGGGGCAGCAGTTAGATCCAAGTTAAAATCAGCAGGGGACAGATCTTTTTTCTGTTGCTGTCCCTACGTTACTAATGCTCTCTTGAGTAGTGTCCGCTCTGCCCTGTCTGTGAATTGCTTTAAGGCAGGACTGCAAATGTGACTTTGACTCACTGGTGGCTCAGAGGATGTACATTGCTCTCCCATGCAGGTGACTGAGGTTGGGATGAAGACTTAGGCTCCTGCAGCCAGCTAGCCTGACTACAACACATTCTCCTGTGCCACAGAGGCCCTCCCAGTTGATTAGATAACTGGGTCCCTCGTGAGGGGGTAGACAGACGTCCCTGCCAGTGCTGTGTGTACGTGAGGCCTCGATTGCACAGCACTATCAAGGAGGTTGTCGGGATGCAAGAGAAAAAATGGAGAATCTGCTAGCAGCCATGGACAATTGTTGGCAACTGGGTGTCATGGACCCCCTGATCAGCCACTGACTAGGGGCTAGTGGTGGACTGGGGCAGGGCGATTGCCTGGCAGAAAAGGCAAGCTGCAGCAAGGCTAGGTAAAGTTTTATGGAAAGAAAATGTGGCTGCTCAGATAAGCATTTGATGAAGGCATTTAAATGGAATAATTTTCTATCTGTTTTTCTGTTTGTTGGTTAACTGTAGCTCTGTAACCATGGCTGAAGAGTGGATAATGGCCTTTAGCAATGTTTTATTATTGCTGAAACCATGCTTTTGCATGTTTAGTACTCAGAATTCTTTTGATGCAGCTGCAAACTGAGGAGCTAGCTGCACAATCGAGCAGACTCAGGCTGTGAGGCCTGTTTCTGCTGGCATTTTCATATGTTCATGTGTTGGTATGTCTTGCTGTCTTTTATGTTTATTTTATTTTTATTTTTGTTTTGAGTGTTTCAATTTTATAGAACCTTGAGGCTTGGAAGGACATTCTTTGTCTGTTGATCTTTGTCTGTCCGTCTGTCTGTCTGTCTGTCTATCTATCTATCTATCTATCTATCTATCTATCTATCTATCTATCTATCTATCCATCCATCCATCTGCTTTTGGAAATGAAGGTCCCTACTAGTTACTGCAGATTGTACAGAGATTTCTAGTGTTTTCGACATGCTCTAAGAAGAATAACCTACATTAGCCACAAGAGGGCAGCAAAAGACAAGCAATAAAAAGGTTAAATCAAACAGCTGTTTGTGGGAAAGACATGTAATCAAGGCCCCTGTCTTAAGGACATGCAGAGGAAAAGGTTTTCATTTTTTCTTTTCAGTGCACTCTTACCCTTTCCCTGCCCCATAGATTAAAACCTGTTTTTCCATTTCCAAAGATTCTGCATTCCCATCTCAAAGAGGAACAATAGGAATCCAGCTGTACATAGATTTTTTTTCCATACAAAACATGGATGTGATTCAGGGGGCATGGAGTCAGTTCCCAGTTAGGTTGCATTGTTTGCTACTCAAAACATTTTGCATTTCCAGTGCCTGTCTTGTGGTTGGCTAATGTCGTACAAGGAAACATGTCCCTTTTGAAACCACTGTTGTTCACAAATCATTAGTATTAATCATCAATGTCACATTTGTTTTCCACATTTCAAGTCTGTTGTTTGCAACTACAGTTGCTTTTAGTACATAGTAAATGGATTTATACTCATTTTAACAGGATTCCATGCGTCCCACTGAAACCACAGATATTCCTGGCTCATCCAGGACTTCAGCTTATGGTTGCCATATTGGATGTCAGTAGTATATTTTCTTATACCAGCCCCCCCACACACACACACACACATGCACACTATTTATGTGTAGGGGGGCACTGTCAACTCCTTGCAATTGAAATGGTATGTTTCTAATTTACACTCCGTCCACAATCCTAGCCCTTTTAAGTGAGGCATTTAAGAGTAAGACGGTGGGCAGTTCCAAGTCAGAAATACCACAGTGTCATACCCAAGCATAGCAGTTGATAATAAATATACCGTGAAATGTTATTAAATTAGCTTTAACATAAATTTGCCTAATGTTTAATCAACATCTCTTTGTTTCAATCTAGCATTTTTTATAAAACAAAACACACCATACGAACATACAAAGAAAGCCAGCTGATACGGGCATGATGGTCTATCTAGTCTGCTCGAGTGTGCAGCTAGTAATCTGTTACATTGCAGCTGCTCCCCCCTCTCCTACCCGCGTATCCAGTTTATTTATTTAGTTTTTGTTTACCGGGCAGGGTGTCATAGACACAAATATGACTATTTTCAGACGTGACCTGGGAAGTTACAGACAATTAGGCAGTCAAACAATTTACAGATATAGTACATTGATAAGCAACAATAACAAGGAAATCTATAAGACATTTAGGGGAATAAGAGTAGTGATAACATGCTAGAAACAAAGGAGAAAAATACACATTGTTCAAAAACATGATAATCATGCAATCATAGGGCAGTAGAGTTTTATCATACAATCCATAGTAAGTGCTGTATAATACAGCAGTCAGAAACAAGAGAGAGATGGACATTTAGAGAGCTGAGGCAGGGAATTGCAAGCAGCTAACGGGGGGAGGCTTAAAACAATTGCACTGGGCACGTTTGACAAGGAGAGTGTGATGCATCTTTTTAAAAGCAGCATGATTAGGTGCAGAGTGACCATCAGGTAGTAAGGAGTTCCAATATTTTGGGGCCAGGCAAAAGAAAGCTGAGGTTCCTTTCATGGTTCTACACCAGGGGTACGTAGTTTATTTATTTATTTATTGAATTGTTTCACCAGGAAAGATACACTGAGCAACTTAATGCTCATCTCACGGTACGTCCTGGGGGAAGGGGAAAGGGATATACACAGTACAGATATACAGAGTACAGTTCAGATAAATACATACAGATGGTGTAATTATACTAGAGCTCAGTAGAACGGAGGCCATAGGCGGGGTACAGTGGCACCAGCATGATTGCAAGAGAGGTAGGTAGGTCGGTTCTTATGATATTGTCCAGCAGAGTACTGTGGGCAAAAAGTCAATGGACAGATGGAGAGGGCCAGCTAAGGTCTGCATATAGCAAGCAAGAGTGTTTCAAACGTGTGGAAGCTCAGGCATAATGACAGATACTATTATATGTTGTGTCCCATTTTCTGAGGGTGGTTTTAGAAGCATTTATATAGATGACAGCACCATATGCAAGGGATGGGAGTAGGATGCCCCTGGCAATAGTCAGCCTAGCTGAGGGGGTGAGCATCCAATTAGTTCTGTAGGCAATTCCGAGTTTAGTGTTGACTGACTTGCAGGTGGCCATGATGTGTTACTCAAAGCTGAGAGTCTCAACAAGCAGGACACCTAAATACTTGAATGAGGTTACTGTCATGAGAGAGGAGCCATTAGCACAGGAGACATTGTGTAGGCTGTGGTTAGTGCTAAGTTTGGCTGAGGATCCAAAGAGCATGCCCTGCATTTTTTTATGTTTAGGATGAGCTGTTGTGGATCCAGTCTTGTATTATAAGAAACACAGAGGTTAGTCAACTGTTTATTTCTTTTATGTCTACAGAGGAGGTGTATAGCACAAGATTGTCCGCATACAAGATTGTTGAGCACCGAGGGGTGTTAGGAGATATGTTATTTATAAAAATAGAGATGAGAAGAGGCCCCAAGATGGAGCCTTGAGGAACACCAACATTAATAGGTGCAGAATCTGACACTGCAGAGTTAAATTTTACCTCTTGGCTTCTATTGCTTAAGTTGCTATGGAACCAGTTTATGGCTTGCACCGAGAAGCCAAGGGAGCTGAGGCAAGCAAGCAGGAGGGAGTGATCAACAAGACCAATGCTTTTGAGGGATCAGTGAACAATGCTCCTGTCATGAGGCCTTGGCCATTGCAGTAAGGACATCATTAGTGAATTGTGGCAGCGCAGTGGAGGTGCTGTGCCCTTTGTAGAAACCATGTTGAGTAAGTGATAAGAGGTTGTATTTAGAGAGGAACTCAGTGACCTGTGTAGCCACGAATTTCTCAAGGATTTTGTTAAGTACTGACAGAATGGCTAGGGGCCTGTAATTAACAATGTCCTTTTTGTCTCCTTTCTTAAAGACTGGGGTGACCTTTGCTATTTTCCATATGTCCGGAACATGACCATGGCCATGGCAGAGAGACAAGGTGAAGATTTTAGCCAGTGGAGCCGCAATGAAGGGAGCAGCTAGCTTCAGGAGTTTAGGCTCCAGGCAGTCAGAGGCTACACTAGTAGTGTCAGAGATTGAGTTGAGTAGTTTAAGAACATCAGCATTTGGAATAGTCTTAAAATAGAAAGGTGGATGTTTTGGTACATTGGTTTTAGAAGAAGGTGGCGGGATATGACTCACTGGGAAACAGGCAGTGTACTTGGAGAGGTCAGTAGAGTGTTTATTGAAGGAATTTGCAATGGTGAGGGGGGCATTGCAGTGTACCCCATTGAGGACCATATCATTTGTGTGCTGTGACTGGTTAAAGCCCAGTAAGGATTTCACATGCACCCAGAATTTCTCTGGGTCCCCAGCTTCCAGTAGTAGACTTTTGCAGTATGAGCTTTTGACAAGCCAGATTTGTTTTTTGTACACATTGCACTGCGCTTTGTAGGTGTTATAATCTCTTTGATGACCTGAGGTTTTAAAGTGGTTCCAACTTTTGTCACGCACCCGGAGGGAGGTGAGAAGTTCTTTATGCAGCCACCTAGTCTGTTTGGCCCTAACACGCTGCATGCACTTTGGTGTATGTCTGTCTTGGAAGGATAGAAATGTTGAAAAAAAGAGATAGAGAGCAGACTCAATGTCATGGGACTGGAAAATAGGGTCTCAGTTCACGGAGGAGATATCATGTAGAAAGCTTGCCTGATCAAGTTTGGCAAAATCTCGGAAGGTGACATAGCGTGGCGATGGGGCAGTAATCACTGATGTTCCTCATATGCAAAACACAGGGGAATGGTCACTTCTTGAATCTGGAAGTACACCTGAGGCAGTAATTCTGTCCGGTCGATTAGTAAGCATCCAGTCTATAAATGTACTGGCAGCAGGGGACTGAGCCAGTCTGGTAGGGTCTTCAATCACTTGGTGCATATTATAACCATTCACTAAAGATAGCAATGTGTTTCTGTTTTTCCCCAGCCAATTTAGGTTGAGGTCACCAAGAATAATTCGTTCATTTTGGCCAATGGCAAGGGTAGAGTGCTCAAGCAGTTCATAGCAGCCTAATTGACCTCCTTTAGGGGATTGTAGGCATATATTAAGTGATGCTTTTTGGCCCCGAGGAGAAGAAGGGTATGTAAAGATTCGTAGGTAGAGACAGCCGAGTGTTGCACTAGGGACACATTCAGGTGGTTGTTGAAATAGAGCACAACTCCGCCCCCCTTACCAGACAGCCTATCTCCTCTAAGCAGAGTATAGTTAGGAAGGGATCATGAAGAATCAGGAGTAGAAGGCTTTAGCCATGTTCCAGTCAGACAAAGAATGTCAGAATCATATGTAGATATCCATGCCTCAAGTTCAGTGAAGTTGCAGAGAAGGCTTCTAATGTTTAGGTGTGCTATACGAAGGCCTTCTGTATTTAACCATTCTTTAGTCAGACAGACAGAGGGAGACAGGGGGCCTGGGTTTGTTTCAGTGTCCCCAGATAATAATAAGGCCAGAAGCACAAGGTACCACAGTTTCCCTGTGAAAAAAAGATGGTACCAGGAGCATGTTCTGCCAGAACTGCTTTGAGGTATAGTCAGCAGTCAAGTATAAGAGAAACCTAGGGAGTAATAAAAGAGTCATGTCATGATGCTTGCTCTGTGACACAAGTAGGTTTGAGTAGGTAAAATTCGTCAGTGTGGAGGCCAGTTTAGCACTGCCAAGAGGGCAAGGGCTAGCTGTGAGGAGAGCTAGTAGAAAGAGAGCAAGGCTCAGGATTAGCAGGGGCAGTAGTCTTCCGGCCATGGCTATCAAAAAAGATTAAGTTGATAGAGACAAGGAGTTTAGCAGAGCTCAGAAGGATCACCACGCAAAACAACAGTTTACGCCATGCACTTATAGATGGACACTCGAGTACAAAGACCCCTTTAGTGGGTGAGTTGTATAACGAGCAAATGAGAAAGTAGGCTCTTAGTCATTTTACTAAAGAGAGCTATATAAGTAAGTGTCTACCTTGGGTGGGCAGGGGGAAGGGGAGGAGACGGCACGAAGCACCAGCAGGAAGAAGCAAAGGACTGCTACTCAGTGGTTTTAGTCCCAGAAAAGAAGCACTTTTCCCAGCCGGCATCCTATGGCTTTTCCTATGACTTTTGGCGGTCAAGTCCTACGGCTTCCTGGTGGGTCCTTAGCACACCCTTGGTCCAGGTGGGCAATACTAGCTTCAGGTAGGAGAGCGGCATGAAAGTGGCACCTGGATCCATGGAGAAGGCGTCCGTGGAGATCCCCAGGTTCAAACCACAGATGTGATTCCTTGTAGCCACGAGCCCAGAGGGGCTGTAGTCACCTTAGTGAGAAGCAAAGGACCGCTGCTCAGCGGTTTTAGTCCCAGAAGAGAAGCGCTTTTACCAGCCAGTGTCCTACGGCTTTTCCTAAGCTTTTGGTGGTCAAGTCCTATGGCTTCCTGGTGGGTCCTCAGCACACCCTTGGTCCAGCGGGTGGTGCTATCTTCAGGTAGGAGAGCAGCAAGAGAGTGGCACCCTGATCCATGGGGAAGGCATCTGTGGAGATTCTCAGGTTCGAACCACAGATGCAGTTCCTTGCAGCCACAAGCCCAGAAGGGCTGTAGTCACCTAATGATAAGGGGAAGAGCAGTATTTAAGCTAAAGAAACAGGGATGGACTAGCTGGTGAGACAAGGGAACAAGGCATGTTTCATAGAAAAGGAAGGGGTGGAGAGGAGGGTTTAGCAGCAGGGAGCGAGGAGAGGAGGGTTTCCCTATGGGTAATCCAATCAGGAACTGTAGACATGGCCGTAACTGCAGGCGGTTTTAGTGCGGTTAGAGTAGGAAGGCAATAGGTCAGCCAGAGATGAGCTGGGAAGGATTACAGGCAGGAAGAGGGTGTGTAGAGAAAAGGCAGGTGCCGGAGCTGATAGAGATCAAGATTTAGGGCAGGTTAGATAGAGGTGAGGCAAGCAGATAAATTCTCACATACTTTGTAAAAATGTAGCAGATAATTCTCTAAGTTGGATAAAATATTAAACTGAAATGTGCACTATATCCTAGAGAAGAGCTTTATTATACTTAAGTTTTAAATTAGAGCAGGCAAGACATTTATCAGGTTCTCTATTTGTAAAGCCGTAAGTTAAGCACAGCTTGGATTCAGTGCTAACCAATGAGAGAGCAGCCACTGAGACAGCAAGCCAATCAGGCGAGGACTACGGTGGAATCTCACTAACTGAAAGCAAGCCATAGAGGAGCGAAAATCTCAGGGTTACAGTTTAAAAGAAAGCTTATTTGAACTTTACTGATATGGAAAGAACAAGTGTCAACACAAATGCAGCAGAAAAAAGTTAGAAAAATACCAAATGGGTTTCAAATTAAACTCAATCCAGAGTAAAGTGAGAAAAGAAATAAATCATTTGGCACACCTTAGCGAGAAGCAAAGGACCACTGCTGAGCTGTTTTAGTCCCAGAAGAGAAGTGGTTTCCCCAACTGGCATCCTACAGCTTTTCCTATGGCTTTTGGTGGCCAAGTCTTACGACTTCCTGGCAGGTCCTCAGCACACCCTTGGTTTGGGTGGGTGGTACTATCTTCAGGTAGGACAGCAGCAGAAGAGCAGCACCTGGATCCATGGAGAAAGCATCCATGGAGATCCCCAGGTTCGAACCACAGGCACAGTTTCATGCAGTCACAAGCCCAGAAGGGCTGTAGTCACCTTAGTGAGAAGCAAAGGACCGCTGCTCAGCGGTTTTAGTCCCAGAAGAGACGCGCTTTCCCCATCTGGCATCCTACAACTTTTCCTACAACTTTTGGTGGTCAAGTCCTATGGCTTCCTGGTGGGTCCTCAGCACACCCTTGGTCTGGGCAGGCAGCACTATCTTCAGGTAGGAAAGCATTAGGAGAGCGGCACCCAGATCCTTGGAAAAGGCGTCTGTGGAGATCCCCAGGTGCCACAAGCCCAGAGGAGCTGTAGTCCCCTAGGGGTAAGGGGAAGAGCAGTATTTAAGCTAAAGAAACAGGGATGGCCTAGCTGGTGAGACAAAGGAGCAGGGCATGTTTTATAGAAAAGGGAGGGAGAGAGTAGGGTTAAGTAGCAGGGAGCGAGGAGAGGAGGGTTTACCTACGAGTAAGCCAATCAGAGACTGTAGACACTTCTGTAACTGCAGGTGGTTTCAGTGAGGTTAGAGTAGGAGGGCAGTGGGTCAGCCAGAGATGAGCTGGGAAGGATTACAGGCAGGGAGAGGGCGTGTAGAGAAAAGGCAGGTGCCAGAGCTGATAGAGATCAAGATTTAGGGCAGGTTGGATAGAGGTGAGGCAAGCAGATAAATTCTCACACACTTTGTAAACATCTAGCAGATAAGTCTCTAAGCTGGGTAAAATATTAAACAGAAATGCACACTATATCCTAGAGAAGAGCTGTATTACACTTAAGTTTTTAATTAGAGCCGGCAAGACATTTAGCAGTTTCTCAATTTGTAAAGCTGTAATAGAAGCACAGCTTGGATGCAGCGCCAACCAATGAGATAGCAGCCATTGAGACGGCAAGCCAATCAGGTGAAGACTATGATGAAATCCCACCAACTGATAGCAAGCCTCAGAAATGCCAAAATCTCAGGGTTAAAGTTTAAAAGAAAGCTTATTTGAACTTTATGGCTATGGAGAGAACAAGTTTCTTGACACAAATGCAGTAGAAAAAAGTTAGAAAAATGTCAAATGGGTTTCAAATTCAACTCAGTCTAGAGAGAAGTGAGAAAAGAAAGAAATCATTTGACTCACCTTAGTAAGAAGCAAAGGATCGCTGCTCAGCGGTTTTCAGTCCCAGAAGAGAAGCGATTTTCTCTGCCAGCATCCTACAGCTTTTGACTGTCAAGCCCTATGGCTTCCTGACGGGTCCTCAGCACACATTTGGTCTGGGTGGGCAGTGCTATCTTCAGGTAGGAGAGCAGTAGGAGAGCGGCACCTGGATCCATCGAGAAGGCATCTGTGGCAATCCCCAGGTTCAAACCGCAGGCACAGTTCCTTGCATTCACAAGCCCAGAGGGGCTGTAGTCACCTTAATGAGAAGCAAAGGACCACTGTTCAGCATTTTTAGTCTCTTACTAGCTGTTACCCCTCCCCCCAGTGCCTCACTGGTGAACTTCCACCTGACTTTGTACCATCCCCTCTTAAAACTGCCCACCGTCTTCAAGGATACCACCTCCACAGGCAGTGCTTTCCACCCTGTCACCACTGTCTCCATGAAATATTGCTTTCTCATTTCCCTTCTGAATTTACCACCCTCCAACTTTAGATTGTGCCCCCTAGTGTCCCTCCCTCACCTTAATCTTAAAATTCCATCTGTACCATCTTTATTTATGCCTTTCATGTATTTGAAGGTTTTTATCATGTCCCCTCTATCCCAACATTCCTCCAGGGAGTACATGTTGAGCTCCCTCAGTCTGTACTCACAGGGTTTGTCCTCCATACCAAGGATCATCCTGGTTGCTCTGCATTGGACCCCCTACAGCAATTTAACATCTTTCTTTAAGTAGGAGCACCAGAACTGCATGCAGTACTCCATGTGCTGCCTCACCAATGACCTGTATAGTAGCAGGATGACCTCCCCTCTCCTGCACGTGATTCTTCTGGCAGTACACCCCAGCATCTTATTATCCTTAGCTGTCACTTTTCTGCACTGTGTTGAATGGTTATCATTTGCCATGTTATTATCACCCCAAGATCTTTTTCCTCCTCTGTATGGGGATAACTGTAGCCCTCTAGTCTATAATGGTTCCTTGGGTTTCTTGCTCCCAAGAGCATGACTTTGCATTTCTTTGCATTGAACCACAGTTGCCATGTTTCTGACCAGTGCTTGAGTCAAGTCAGATTATCCTGTAGCCCCTGCCACCCCTCTGTGCTGTCCACCACTGCACCTAACTTTGTGTCATCCACAAAAAGGCTGATCTTATTCTTAATCCCATGTAAGATGTTGGCAATGAAAATGCCAAAAACACTGGACCCAGTACTGAGCCCTGTGGTACCCCACTGGTTACAGCTCTTGGAGTTGAGAGTTCCCCCCTTACAACTACCCTCTGCTTCCTGTTATTCAGCCAGTTCCTGATCCACTGCATCATTTTCTCCCCTGCTCCCTGGTATCTCAGCTTGCTAATCAGTATCCCATGTGGCACTGAATCAAAGGCCTTGCTGAAGTCTAGATGGAAGACATCCACCGCTTGGCCCCTGTCAAGTTCCTAGTCACCCAGTTCATGATCTGTACATCAAGGATACCATGTTACAGTAACGTTCAGAAGTCTTTAAAAAGACCCTGAAGTCTTATTTATTTATTTTTTTACTTTTTTACATTTTTTAATGCATTTTTTTTCTCCTCAGATGATGGCCAGGGGGAGACCCCGCCCCACCCCCGTATTGGCTGAGTCCCAGCCTACCGGGATCTGGCATTATAGGGCTCACGTCAAGCAGTTTTACAGTTAGAGATCCCCCTTCATGACCTGCCGGAACAGAGGCAGTCATGCAATGACCTCGGTGCATGACTGGGAGCAGTCCTGCTCCTGATGTGCAGAGGTCTGCCGACTCCATCTGATTGGGCATGCAGCATGGTCCCAAGCTGCCATGCCCCCAAAAACTGATGCAGTCATGCAATGACCTCGGTGCATGACTGGGAGTGGTCCTGCTCCCGATGTGCAGAGGTCTGCTGACTCCATCTGATCGGGCAAGCACATGGCATTTCTTACTTATGTATAAGACATAACAAAGGTTTTCTCTCTGTCAGCTCGCTTAGACAAAGAGAAGTGCTGACTGGCCACTACTACATATGATTATATGAGAATATATATATATATATATATATGTATATAGGCCCAGATATTCAAACTGCGCCTGGCTGTGGCGCAAGCTTGGGCACAGCTCAACTTGGCTGTGCAGGGGTGTGGACTAAGCGATATTCGAAGGAGCTGCGCCATGGCTCAGCAGCTTTGAATATTGCACCCTGGCCACCCCCAGTGTGCATAGCACAGTGGCACTGCACCAGCGCAATGGCCAGAGTGGAGCATGGAGATGCGCTAGCGCAAGTTCCATTGCGCCATGCACAGCAACCGCGATATTCACAAGTTGACATGCAAATGGGGCCATAATGTATGCAAGGTGCACATGGGGCCATTTGCATGTCATTATGGCCCCATTTGCATGCAGGTGTGCCGATCCCCGACGACTTGCGCCTGGCGCCCTGCCATGCAGCAGCCGTCGGGGACCGACACCCCTGCAGCCCAATCGCAGGCATCTGTAAAAATAGAAAACCCCATCCTATATCCCTGGTGGTCCAGTGGACCACTTTCTGCCCGATCGTGAGCATCTGTATTAATAAAAACCCCGTCCAATATCCCTGGAGGTCCAGTGGACCGCTTTCTGCCTAATCGTGGGCATCTGTATTAACAAAAACCCTGTCCAATATCCCTGGTAGTCAGTGGACTGCTCTCTGCCCAATCACGGGCATCTGTAAAAAAAGAAAAAAAGTCCCATATCCCTGGTGGTCCAGTGGACGCACTCTGCCAGTGCGGGCATCTGTAAAAAAAAAAGTCCTATATCCCTGGTGGTCAGGGTGCCCCCTCCCTGCCCACCCACTGAGGCCCCCACCCACTTCCCCCGATCAGCCGGCGAGGCAGCACCACCATGCTGCCCCCACTTCTGCCGACTGACACTCGGTAGGAGCATCGCCCGCTGGTTCTGGCGTGAGCCAATCGGCATGAACTTTCGTCAGACATACATTCCAGATATGTGAATGATTCATTCACATATCTGGAATGTAGTACGGTAGGGACTGCACGCCCATTGGCTCACGCTTGCAACCAATGGGCGTGCAGCTCATTGAGGTGTCAGTCGGTGGGCGGCAGGTGGTGGGTGCTGCCGCCCGCTGGCTGACTGGGGGAGCGGGCGATGGGGCTTAGTGGGCAGGTGGGGAGGGGCACCCTAGACCACCATGGATATTGGACTTTTTTACAGATGCCCAAGATCGGGCAGACTGCGTCCACTGGACCACCAGATATAGATGCTTTTTTCTTTTTACAGATGCCCGAGATTGGTAGAAAGCGTCCACTGGACCATCAGGATATTGACGGGAGCTTTGCTCAACAAGTGCCCGAGATCGGGCAGAGCGTCCACTGGACCACCAGGGATATTGACGGGAGCTTTCTTCAACAAATGCTCATGATCGGGCATGGGGGGGCGCCGCCAGATGCAGCTGTAACTCGGGTGGCCACCCACAGGTGGCAGCTGTCGTGTTGCACCATGAATGTGGCAGCTCACCTGTGGGTGGCCATCAGTTGTTCCTTTTTTTTTGGCTTAACTTTGTGCTGGTGCAGGTAGGGGTTGCGCATGCATGGCTCTGCACATCCTGGGCTGAATATCGGGCTGTGCAGGTTATGCATGGGCACGCCCCCTGTGCCTGCATACATTACTGACGGCTGTACAGGCGCGGGATTGTGCCGTACTTTTCCTTTTGAATATCGCAGCAGGAGCACATCAGTGGGTTGCGATGGTGCAACACTGTTGTGCCATGTGCAACCCTTTTGAATATCTGGCCCATAGTGTATAAAGTAATCAGTGATGATCCTTCAGAGTCATGATATCAGCAATATTTATGCCTGCCTACACCCATGTAATCTACCTAATTACTGATATCATGACTCTGAGGGCTGTTCACAAGTGAGATGTGTGACACTCGGAAGAATGGCTGCTATGCAAAAAGCAGTGGAAGCCACAAATAAATTAGTTGTCAGGCCTAAAGAGAGGGCAGGGAAAAGAGACACTGAGATGGAGGCTTCAGAAGGAGTGGTCTCAGATGAAGAAAATGTATGGACTGGTGTGGAACATGGAGGAATGTCAGCATTCCTAAATGGTGGGCCATTCTGCAGAAAGAACTGCAAAGACAAGAAAAAAAAAGAAATAGCAGCAGGAGATGCATTGGTAAGAGGATGTGTAAGCTCTTAGAGAGGGTACTGTCAGTCCCAGTCCAGTGTCCTGAGACTTAGCTAGTTTAAGATACAGTAAATTTATAAAACAGGCCCATAAAGATGACAAAGCAGCTTACCGGACTACTTTTGAATGTATGACCCAAGCCTGAAAGTGGAAGCAAAACCAATGGGTGATCAGTTGGGGGACCTACCTCGTGGTAAAGGCCCAACATGCCTGCAGTCACATGGCCAGTAACCACACCAAAAATTCTAATTTGGGGAAGAATCAGGAGAGAGATCCTACAACTGTATGATATTCCCAATGAAACCTACAGAGATTCAGAGCTCTGAAATACAATATGACCAACTCCACTCGAGTGATCCACACCCAGCTGGAAGAACCATTCACCAAATGGGTCCAGCTATAAGGGAAAACCATGGCAGAGATCTTGGAGATGTTGGTCACTCATCAGGTCATAAGTGTCCCACCAAATGATGCTCAAATGACTAAAAGAACATTGACAGGAGATTGGAGAACAAGCAGCTGCACTTGATGTAGACTACCAGATGCAATGGCATTTCATTCCTTGCTGAGGCGACCACAAGGGTATGGTACATAGGGATGGGCAAAGCCGGAATGGATTTGGATTTTTCAAATCAAAGCTTTTTGCACCTGTCAGATTGCATGCAAGCAGGAGGAGAACCAAGCTACTTGAGGAACACATTGGGAATATCTAAGCAAGGGCTTAAATGTAAATCAAAGTTGGGAACAGCAAGGGTTGCAGCACCCAGGGTGTCCCAGAGGAAAAGGCAGCCAGACCCCACCAGGTAGAAAACACAGGTCAGAAGAGGGGGATTAGGGAGACTAGAAAGGGGCTTGGGTGGGGTTTTCTGACGGAGGGAGAGCTTCACCTTTCCACAGGTAAAAAGCACAGGGGGTCTGTAAGGGGGGAGTGAGGGAAATAGAAGGAGACTAGGGGTGAGCAAAAGCAAGGGGGAGGAGCAAGGCAAGAAAAGAGAAGAGGCAGGTAGCTAAGCAGAGGAGGAGGGAATCACTTGTTCAAAAAGGAGGGGAGAATCAGGAGTGGTGGAGGGTAGTGTCCCTAAGTGCCAGAAGTTTTGGGAACAAAAGGGACATCCTGCAAGCACAACAGTCCCCTCTTTGTTGCCCTCATTACAAAAGTGGCAACACAACAAAAAGACGACGGTTAGGCACCATTCGGCTACAGGCCCGAGGCACGAGCCTGATAGAGGAACTTTAACTAGTCACGGTGGTGTTTCAGGGTTTTCCTCAAACAAAATGTAATTATAAGGTAAAATGTCAGTAAACCTTATATTACTAGAAACATTTGGAATGAAACTTCATAATGTGGTTTTCCAATATCAAAACAATCAGTAAATACTGATATATATCAGGCGTGTATCTGTCCTGCATGGAAGAGATTGGAGAAACAAACTTAAGTTGCCTGTATGGATATTAAAAATAATAAAAAATCAAGGTAGAACATCAGGATAGTTAGGATTAGACTTAATGGTATCTGGTTCCAGGATGGGAACAGGAATGATCACCATATAACCTATTACCTGTTTAGGGAGTAAAAATATAAGTTAGAAAAGTTCACTTTGCATAACTTTTAGTCCATATCAGAAGAATGTATACTTGGTCACCACACAATGTTCCACATCAGCAGAATATACCACCCTGGAGAATGGCATTTTTCAGTTGGTAAGTTGGACAGGACATGAAATGTTAATGTCCACAAGCCATAAACTACAAACACTTCCAGGGATAAATCCAGGGTTTCTTCAAGTGTTAGATGAAGAGTCATAGTTCAAATTAGATGCATTCAGATTTTACAAAGGTAGAGCCAAATGTTCAGGAGGCAGCAGTATTTTCAGAGGTCTCAGCAGGGGGTGCATTAGATTGCTCATTGAGTTTTACAATGGAATAGCAAGTGTTCAGTTGAAGATGATCACATGGCTGCTCAAAGTGTAAAAGTTCATGACAGTACTCAGTTTGTATGAGGTGCCAGCCAGGCTTGGAAAACAAGCAGTGAAGAAAATGGATTTCTTGATTATAGATCAAATGAAGAAGAGTCTTCTTGCTGAAGTTAGGAGATTGCCCCCATCCCAGGCTTGCTTCACAGTAGGCATAACAATGAGCTTGATTGTAGAGTCTGAATTGGCTGGACCGAATACAGTTTATTTGAGAGTTCACAAGTGGAAGCTTAATTTCAGTTATTAGGCCAGTATTCACAAGTTGGTAAGACAAGTCGGAAGATGTCACATCTGCATAAAAGATGGTGTTCCTTTCAGGTACGACAATCAAAGTTCAGAGTCAGTCATGATTCCAAGACCTCATGGTAAACAAGGAAAGGAGGTAGTTTCAACCTTTTTACAATACAAGTTCCCATCAAGTTGACCAATACAATAGACAGTTGCCAGACAATCAGAGATGGATGTTGCCAGATGAAAATGTGGCAATTACACTGTGTGAGTCAAACACGGCTTCCAGGATTGTGCAGTAATACATTTTGAAACATGGAGCAATACTGGTGTGTGTGTGTGGTGACATGTCCAAGATTCCTTGCCATTGACAAGGGAATAGTGCTCAATTCAAATAAACATTTGTTAACACATGCCATAGAAGTGCATAATGTGGCAATGCCACTGACCCATATGTCTGTCATGTATGAGATCAAGGATATGTCCTAATTCCAGATACCTGAGGAGATAACCAAAGGGTTGTAAGAATATAATAGCTGTAGGAAGTGCAAAGGACTTCCCTAGCTATGTGATGCTCATCTGCTTCCTTAACGTGAGCAGAAATTAATTCATTAATATGAACATTTGTCAGGTCAAACCCCTTCACAATATCTTTAATATTGTAAATGTAAATTGCTTTTAATGAGCAAGATCATGTATACCATGCAATGGGGGGTATGATATTATATTATTATATTTCATACTAGCATGAACCTTTAACATACTGTACATGCTTGAATAATGGCTATATCAGCCCTATTTCAAATAGATATGCCAGAGTAAAATAGGTCTGAGTCTAAACCTGTATTTTTTTTTAAATCAAAAGTCAAAAACAAAACGCCTAGTGAGTATGAGTAGGTTTACTGTTATAAGATGTATAACTAGCAGTCAGGATGTGAAAATCCTGTGTTTGTGTATGTGGTGCTATCAGTCTTTGTATAGGGGATCATTATTAAGTACCTGGTATGCTGCCCAGGTAACCCATCACATCATTATTTAAAAAAACAGGTTGGAAATGTTTGTTGTGAAACATAACAAATCATTCCAAGTTTTAAAGGATAAGATTTAAAATCACTGGGTTGTGCATGAACTGCACAATATTAACTAGGATACCTGGTTGAGAAGTGGCTATTAGACCACTGGGTAGCAGGGTTCTGTTTTGGGTACACAGTATTAAGTGTCACAAATTATGGAGCATCATAGGGTAAAACCCTAACGTCTAATGGCTTTTATTGCCATATACATTTTGGATGCAAAATTCCTGATTATCAATAAAATTTAAACAGGGGTCCAGATCAAGTCTAGCTGCTAGGATTAATCTGAAGCAATGATCATAACATTCAGTAGGGCCTCACCACCCTTCTGGACGATGAACATGTTTTTTAGGACTTTAGTGTGAATTCCACAGGATGCAATTAAATCATGTGGGCTTGTGAAGTACACTGCCTCAACAAGCTGTTTAGGTTTAGGTCACTGGTTCTTATCTGCAATAAGATGTGCAATTTGGGCTTGTAAGAAGATTCATACTTCTAAAAATAAAAAAAATAAGCATAAAAGCAAGCATCTCTCTCTCTGGAACCTAAAAGGAAAGAGAAAAGAAAAACATAGTTAGTTTAGTACTATTCCGCTCATTGGGGTATGGAAAAGTAATTTAATCTCCTTTAAACAGGTTCATTTAATTGGCATGTAGCCATTTATCAGTGACTGTTATTGTGAGACAGTCTAACTTGGTAGACTGCTGGACTGCATTTGTTTACAATGGGATAGGGCCTGTTGTTGGGCCTTGCCCATACATCAATTAAAGCAGAAAGAAGTGGGGAAGGTAGTCAGAAAAGCAAAGGCCCAAACTGAGGAAAAGATAGCCAACTTAGTTAAGAAGGGGGATAAAACCTTTTATAGGTACATTAGGGAGCATAGGAAGGTTAAGGGAGGGATAGTGAAGATTAATAAAGGAGAGGGGAGGTGGGCAGAGGGAGACAGTGAAAAGGCAGAGATACTGAATGAATACTTTTGCTCAGTATTCACAAAAGAAGATGAGGAGGAGTTACCTAAACCAAACAGCAGAAACACTCTGGGGAGGGGGGTTGACGCCAGTCCATTTATAGAAGAAAGAGTCCTGAAAGAACTCCTAAAACTCAAGGTGGACAAAGCAATGGGGCCTGACAGGATTCACCCTAGAATCCTAGTGCTAAGGAGGACCTAGTGACACCACTAACCACACTTTTAACACATCATGGGAAGATGGGGTGGTACCTGAGGACTGGAGGAGGGCAGATGTGATTCTTCACAAAAGTGGGAGCAAGGCAGAAGCAGGAAACTACAGACCTGTTAGTTTGACCTCAGTGGTGGGAAAATAATGGAATCACTTCTGAAAGAAAGAATTGTTCAGTACCTAGAGGCCAGCAGGGCACAGGACCCAAGCAGCATGGATTCACACGCGAAGGTCATGTCAGGCGAATCTAATCGATTTCTTTGACTGGGTGACCAAAGTAATAGACCAGGGAGGGGCTGTGGATATGGTCTACCTAGACTTTAGCAAGGCATTTGACACAGTCCTGCACAAAAGATTAATAATCAATTTAGCCAGCCTGGGAGTGGGTCCCAGGGTGGTAGCCTGGGTAGCAAACTGGCTGCACAACGGGACACAGAAGGTAATAGTGAATGGAACACATTCTGAAGAAAGGGGGGTTACTAGTGGAGTACCTCAGGGCTCAGTACTGGGTCCAGTCCTCTTTAACGTCTTTATAGGTGACATTGCAGAGGGTCTGGAAGGAAAGGTATGCCTCTTTGTAGATGACACAAAGATCTGTAACAGAATTGATACACAAGGGGGAAAGGATGAGAAGGGACTTGGCAAGGTTGGAGGAATGGTCAGACATATGGCAACTTAGATTCAATGCAAAGAAGTGCAAAGTAATGCACCTGGGAAATAAAAATCCAGGAGAAGAGTACACAATAGCAGGGAGGTACTAACGACAACAATAATGGAAAGGGATCTGGGTGTAGTCATATCAGATGACCTAAAGGTGGGTAAGCAATGTGAGAAGTCAGTAAGGAGAGCCAGGGGGATACTGGGATGCATAGGGAGGGGCATCACAAGTATAAAAAGAGAAGTGGTTATCCCTCTGTACAGACAGTTGGTGAGACCCCATCTGGAGTACTGCGTGCAGTTTTGGAGACCTCATCTACGCAAGGACATAGGCAGGATGGAAGCAGTCCAGAGGAGGGCAACTAAAATGGTGCAGTATCTACATCAGAAACCATATGAAGAGAGACTGAGAGAGCTTAATATGTATACCCTTGATGAAAGGAGGGACAGGGGGGACATGATAGAAACTTTTAAGTACCTCAAGGGAATCAACAAAGTCCAGGAGGGTAGCATCTTTCAGAAAAAGAGATGTGTAAGAATAAGGGGACACAATTTAAAGTTAGAGGGGGGATGGCTCAGGGGTAATGTAAGGAAATTCTTTTTCACAGAGAGAGTGGTGGATGCATGGAACTGCCTTCCTGGAGAGGTTGTGGGGTCTAAAACAGTGGGGGAGTTCAAACATGCATGGGACAGACATAAGGCAATTATAGTGGGGGGGTGCAGGAAGTAGGCTGTTGGTTAACTAGAATCTGCAGCTTATCTAATAGGTAGGGAAATGGGCAGACTAGGTGGGCCGTGGTCCTTATCTGCCATCAAACTCTATGTTTCTATGTAAACAAGTGTACGTTTTGGATGCCTTGTTTGAGTTAACATATTCATCTACTGATGCTCCATCAGCAGTGGCACTACACAAGTCCAGAAGTAAATGTTCTTGGAGTCTCATGGACCGACCGGGCATGATTTTAAAATGGGTACACTGTGTACCTGCAGAGGATGTCCCTCTTATTGCTATAAGGAGTAAAGGCAATAATGAATCCCAGTCCTTTTAGGTTTTTCTGAACAAGTATGGATAACATAACTTTGATCTGCCTGTTAGCCCATTCCACCTGCCCTGATGACTGTGGGTTGTAAGAGATATGAAACTTTTGTTTTACCCATAACAAATCCAGAATTTCCTGCATTACTTTGGCTATAAACCGGCTCCCTGTAATCAGAATCTACCTTTAGGGGTAAACCCAACCTGGTAAATAATTGGTTTACCAAGACATTTGGAATCACTTTGGCTGTGTTGCTCTGTGCTGGGATAGCTTCAACCCATTTGGAAAACAGGTTGGTGATCACTAGTGCAAACCTACTGTTGGTCTTAGTAGTTGGCATAGGGCCAATGTAGTCAATCTGGATGTTGTTCCAGGGGCCTGATTGCCTCTGAGGTAAAAATAAATTTTTCCTAGCTGATGTAAGATTTTTCTGTGCACAGATCAAACAGTTACTAATGTAGTGTTCTACATAATTTCTCGTATGTGGCCACCAGACAGAGTATTTCAGTCTGTCTATGGTTTTTACTGACTCCCTGGTGTGCACCAGTTGGAGTATCATGTACTTGGTACAGTAGATAAAATATACCCTCAGGTGTTCAGGAACTACCTATGACTTTTCAACGTGTTATGGCAGTGATACCAAATAAGTAGGCCATCACTGGATAAGTGAAGGTCATTTTTTACTTTTTTTATAAGGGCTATTTGTGGAAGTTATTCCTCAGTTCCTTTATTAAGGAACCTATATACTGCTCTCAAATGAGGGTTCTTCTTTTGGAGCATAAGGTTCACATTTACAGTATGCTTCAACCTTATGACAGTATAGTTTGTATTTAAACTGGTTAGGTTGTGTCGTGATGTACACAAACAAGTCACTGTATTTCACATGGGTACTAATAGTATTGGAAGTTTGTTTTCTTCCAAAGAAATTCAGTTTAGAGAGAAACAAATCCAATTAGAATCAATAATAAAAACATAGTGTCTTCAGTGCTTTCAGATGAAGGCCATTCTTAAACTGCAGAACTTAACCCTCTCATAGAATGCTGGTATCATTTTACATAAGGAAGAATCTTTGTATTCCTCTCTTAACACAAGCTGTGCTTTTCTCAAGGACTTTCCAGCTCTGTAAACCATCCACAAACATTTGTGGTAATAAGGATACTCCTCGCCTCCCTGCTTTTCATTTTACTTGCCATGTGTGTTTTAACAATGCCTGTAAATCATACATAAATGATGATGCACACTCTGTCATCACTTGAATGTAAAATAATTGCAAACTCTGCTGTTTGACCCTCGTTGATATGTGTGACTGAATCATCAGTCAACACATAAGACACAGTGGTGTCTTTTAACACTTTCTGAGGTTATGTCAGCAAGGGCTCTGGGACAGGTAGGTCAGGGGGTTGGAGTGAACAATCATGGGTCTCTCCTGTAAATTGTGGACCATGAGCCAACAAGGATGGAGTTTTGATAGCAAGGACAGTGATGTAATGATCCTGTAAAATGATAGACCAGTGTGTAAGCCTGGCATTGGAGCCAGAGTCATCTTTTACTCTGTCTGACAACAGAAAGTTAGTTGGCAAATGATTGGAATGCAGCACAATGGGTGCATATCCAATGATGTACGTAAAGGATCTCACTGCCCAGTATGTAGCCAAAAGAGTCCTTTCGCAAAGGTTGTATTTCAGCTCCACTGGGGCAAGCATCTGGGATACATAAACAATGGGTCTGATGTGTCCATTGTATGTTTGGGCTAAAACTGCTAGAAAAGACAATATCAAAATCATAGTTCCTTGCACCTTCTTGCCAGAAGTGCCTACTATTGTCTGTGCTGGGATTAACCCAGACTGTTCCTGGCTTGTGCCTGCTATTGCAGCCACAGTATGGGATGATCCAGGTGTCACTGGTGGAGGGGGTTCTGCATCATATGCTGGCAGTGCTGGTACTATCAGGGGTGCCTGCACAGTGGATAAAAGTGGTGTGCAAGCTGCACATAGTTCTCCAGCTATGGATTGTGGTTCAGTAGCCCTCAGGGGTGGAGAAAGTAGTACTGAAACAGCTGTCAGCACAGGTTCAGAAATCAAACCTGTAACCTCCCCCAACATGGCCTGTGATGCTGAAAATATCACAGCCACTGGGCTTTCAGAATCAGTGTTGTCCCCACCCCCATTAAATGTAAAGTGGGTTTCCCCACTGGAAAGTTGTCGGACAGTAGCAACATTGTTTTTAATGTTACAGTTAAGGTATTAATGCACTGCATATGTTCAGTGCTGTCAGTGTTAGGAAAACAGGACATTCAGTCTTCTCAGGGAAAGCTGATGTTATTTCATATTTCACATCATTAACAGCAATGTGTTCCTTAACCAAGGACATTCTAGCATAGTAAACACTGCTAGCAGCAGCTGCTTCTGCAGCTGCTTCTGCAGCGTCAGACACTGACTTCATGACAGGTTGCATACCAGCCTCATTCAAAAGTACATCAACATAATTTTCAATGAGAATCTTTTGTCCCTCAGAAACACTAGTCTTACTGATAACATGATTAATCAGGCCAAAAAACCTCCAGTATGTTTTGTTTGGTTATGGCAGCAATCACAGGTCCCTGTGACTGCATGATCAAACCTCCGTGATGTGGTGGTTGGCCATTTTGGATTACCTCACTGGCATCTTGGGTTACTGTATTGTGACCATCATCACATGACCATGAGCGGCCATCTTGGGGATGGTATGGGGATGCAACCTGATGATGTGTGTCTACCATTTTGAGACTCTACCAATTCTCCATTTTGTGAATCACAGAAAAACAAGTGGATAGCCTTTGTTCTAGTCCACCCCACTGCATACTATGAGTTTCCAAAATCAAACTCTTCAACATGAGAAGAGGCAAAGTCTTTGGGCATTAAGTTAGTATGCCCTGCCAATACCTCTGGCTGATGGTGCAAGTTCACCATTTCTGCCTTTTTACTCCCACATTCTAACTGCTCAGATACAGGAGTTAGCATGCTGTTAAGTGCCTTGTTTTCAGATTGCAAGACATTCTCATCTTGTAAAACTTGACTGTTATCAAGAAAAGCTCTATCACAGTTTATATTCAAAACATTCATTTCAAATCTGTATTAACCAAAACATAATGAATCACAATGCTCAGTCAAGGTCTGGTGCTGAAATACCAGCACGTTAACTCTTTCAGTAATTACTTCAGATTTTTTATCCCTAAGTTCCTTGTTTTCAAAATGTAAGGAATCAGTGTTATTAGCCGGAATGCCAATCATTTAAAAAACTCTTTTTCTAATAAGTTTTGCCTCTTCACCATTATCTCCTAAGGCATGCAGGTCTTGGCTGCCCCTCTCATTAAAGAGAAACTCATTTTTTTGACGGAGGGACTGCAGCCGAGACTGCAGTCCTTCTATCCTTTCTCTATGAGAAGCCTTTTTCAAACTGATTTCCTGCTTGCAAGCAACAGTCTCAGATTCCAAAACAGATAGTTTATTTAGAACAGCATCAAAGCATGTAAGCTACATTGCAATTAACACATTTTCAGGAATATTTTCCTTGGTACCATGTTTCAAGTCACTATAGTGTTCAGAAATCACCCTCATTGGACTGTTTCTGTGTTTTGCCACATTGGCAAAATCATTCAAACCACAGTAGGCAGTTTGATTTTGTGAGGCATCCAGCCTCAACTTCAGTATTGATTTTTTTAGACATGTCATTTAAAAAATGAGAAACCCTTAGCTGTCTGTGGCTCAAAAACTTTGTTTGCAACAAAAGTTCATGACAGGACACAAACAGCATTTGGCGTATGTGGACTCCTAAATGAGTATAGACCCATTAGGATTTGAAGCTAGAAATGAAAGCAGTGTATCTGTCCATTTGGATCCCTTTACAGCTATGTGTTCCCACAGAGAAAGAAGGGGAACAAAAATTAATTACACAGAGTTTAAATATCTGGTAAGAAGTTTTGTTTTGTCTGCACTGTAGAATACACAACGGACCGAAGATTTAAACAGGAGACACTCTCAGCTGCTTGTTACTGGGGATTTTTCATCTAGTGTTTTAATTTACAGAGGAAATTAAAATGTAACTTTGGCAAACACCCAGACACTCTGCCTGGTCGCCATTTATGTTGCCTAAACAATCTTAGGTTGTTAGAGTAAATAATAATAATACTAATAATATAGATTCTTATGTCTTCGGAGTCTGCCAAGAAACATTTGTAAACAAGCAGGGAGTACTAATAAAGGTTTATTATACTACTTATGCTGAGTATGTGACAGAGAAAATCACAAGGGAGATGGGTTTTTCACCACTTTCCTGAAGAATGTACATAATCTCCAGAATTTCTAGGATCTCAGGTTCTCCAAGATCTCGTTCTCTCTCCATGAGGAGCTAGGATACACAAACTTATATACTACAGATAACAGCATCGCAACAGAGATTACATGATAGTTACGGATATGAGAAACATTATGTATTGGATAATGACTGAGGAGACAGAGTTACTAATGAGTATAATTTGAGACAAAGAATATGCTTCTGTTTGCATGAAGCTTGGTCAAAAGAAAGGCTGATGTTTTCAAACTTCACATGGCTTTTCTTGCTTATGTATAAGACTTAACAAAGGTTTTCTCTCTGTCAGCTTGCTTAGACAAAGAGAAGTGCTGACTGGCCACTACTTCATATGATTATATGAGAATATATATATATATATATATATATATATATATATATATAGTGTATAAAGTAATCACTGATGATCTCTCAGAGTCTTGATATTAGTAATTAGGTAGATAATATATGGAATATATGTAAAAGACAAACATAGTGCATTATAGTGAGGTATAATAATCATGCATGATCTAATCCTATCTATAAGAGGATGTAAACATTAGCAAATATTAGCAGCAAAGCACATTCCTGGCACTCATGCTTATATGATGGGTGCCTAAATCTACATGTTAGTGCAAAATAGCTGTATCACAGTATAATAGACCAGGAATACAGTGTGAGGTATATGTGGGATGATGGGTGCATAACCCAGGTGCAACACTGTGATCCTCCTACTATGTGTCTGATTACCATAAGTATGTCCCAGGTCAGACCAGCCAGTGCCTAGGCAATTCTTCTCACGTAGGTAAGTGTGTTGGTATCTTTTTAAATGCAGTTTTCACCGTGTACTATTTCTAATCTATGTGTCTTTCTTTGACATGTATCTTATTCTTTGGCAGTGCAATAAATTAAACAAAATCAGCATGCTCATGCTGTCATTATTTATATACATATATACTGTGTCTGCCCTTTGTGGCAGCAGAAACTGTAATTTGGCCTCAGGACTTGGCATTTTTTTGTCCGGCAAGCTTTCACCAGTTGGCAGGAAGCAAGCATAAAGCACACAGTTTCACCGATTCCTCTCCTGCTGGCTGTCTGTTGCAGTAGTCCAGGAGGGAGGAATGGGCATTTTATTTATTTAACTTTTTCCAGGCTCCCTTTTCAGAGCTAATAGGGGGCACCAAACTTAATTTACTTAATTATCTAAATCTATTTTGTTAAAAGCTCCTTAGAGCTTAGCAGGGTCCACTTACCTTTTAGTCTATGTTAGTCATGGCCTCGAAGGCCATCTTGGTTGTCACCCAAGGTCCCAGGATCACTGAACAATAACAGGTGGCCCAAAGAGTGGGAACTGTTCTCTTCCTGCTCCCTGCAGCCTTTTCTAGCATTGGGAGTTAGAGAGGGGAGGGGAACCGACATACAGTCAGGCAGCCTAAGGAGTATGCATAGTAAAGGCAAACAATCTTTAACTAGGGGAACAGGTGCACTTGGACCAACTCCTCCAGAGGGAGAGGAAGCCTAGGGAGGCAATATGGAAGACCATGGGAGGGAAGATGGGTTCAGTGGGGGAGCGGCGGATAAACCTATGGTGGTACCAGTAAAGAATTGCTTCCAACCACTGAGTACTGCAGGGGTTGGGGGTACCTAGGTGGAGCACAAATGACAAGGGGGCAGCTGGTCTGTAGAAGGGATTCTGGGCAGGCTGGGATAAGAGGGGATACATGGTGAGGTAAGAATAACAGGAGTAGAAGGTGCATTGGTGGGGCTGGAGAGGAGGCTGAGGCAGAAAACAGGAAGGATAATGTTCAACTGGAGCTGGGGAGGCAGGGGGAGTAGATGAGAAAGGAGAAAGGGATGATAGGCAGACAGTGGTTGAAGGAAAGGAGGGAAGGGTAGAGTAGCACAAAAAGATGGTGCAGAAGAACAGGTAGAATAGGAAAGGGTAGGTCCAGCAGAGGCAGGGGTAGGGGATGGGAAGAGTAATGGTAGAGTCATAATACTAGGGGATTCCATAGTGAAGGGGCCAGATGTCCTAGGAGGGGAGGAGAACAGCAAGGTGGGAGAGTTGTGTTCCTCCTGGGAATTACAGCAGAATGCATAAGCCCAATGGTAAGCACACTCACACAAGGGATAGGGGAATCACATGCAGTAGTTCACCTAGGGATCAACAACCTAGCTGGATGCAAGTTAGAGACAGTGCAGGAGAGGTTCAGAGAGGTGGGGCAGGCTTGTAGGGGGAAGAGTAAATCAGTAGCCTTCTCAGGAGTGTTACCAATTCCTAGAGTCAGCACAGCTAGGAAATGCAGGATTAGAGGAGTTTAATGGCTGGCTGAGAGAATGATATAGGGAGGAGGAATTTGGATACATAGGGAATTGGGAGGGAACCTGGGATGATAAAATGCTTTTTGCACCTGACAGATTGCACGCAAGCAGGAGGGGAACCAAGCTACTTGAGAAACACATTGGGAAATATATAAGCAAGAGCTTAAATGTAAACTGAAGTTGGGAACAGCAAGGGTTGCAGCACCTAGGGTTTCCCAGAGGAGAAGGCAACCAGACCCCACTAGGTACAAAACACAGAGAGGTTGGGGGGGGTGGTGGTGAATAGGAAGAATAGAAGGGTGCTTGGGGTGGGGTTTTCTGAAGGAGGGAGAGCTTGACCTCTCCACAGGTAAAAAGCAGAGGTGGTCTGTAAAGAGGGGGAGTGAGGGAAATAAAAGGGGACTAGGGGCGAGTGAAAGCAAGGGGGAGGAGCAAGGAAAGAAGAGGGAAGGGACAGGCAGCTAAGTAGAGGAGGAGGGAGTCACTTGTTCAAAAAGGAGGGGAGAGTCAGGAGTGGTGGAGGGTAGTGTCCCTAAGTGCTAGAAGTCTTGGGAACAAAAGGGACATCCTGCAGACCATGATGACAGAGTGAAAGGGGGATCTGGTGAAGGTCACTGGGATAGCCATTACCAGTAACCTAAAGCAGGCTACTTGTATAAAGGCTGCAACCAAGGCAAGCAGTATGCTGGGCTGCATTGCTAGAGGGTTCATGAGCAGAAAGGAGGAGGTTATCCTGTTAATGTACAGATCCCTGGTACAACCACATCTGGAGTATGGCATGCAGTACTGTAGTCCCTACCTGAAAAAGGATATCAACCAACTTGAGGCAATTCAGAGGAGGGCGACAAAGATAGTACAGGGAGAGCAGGGCAGGGCACATGAGGTCAGGCTGAAATAACTTGATATGTACTCACTCGAGGAGAAGAGGGAGATAGAGGGGACATAATTGAAACCTTCAAGTACCTGAAAGGTATAAGCAAGGTGGATATTGGGAACCATTTCTCTCTTAGTGAAAACAAGACTGCAAGGAGCACTGTTGCAAATGGATGGGGTGAAGGTTCAAGAAGGAGATCAGGAGACAATTCTTAACAGAGTGGGTGGTGGCAGGGTGGAATAAACTCCTATCAGAGGTAGTCAATCAGAATATGGTGGAGGGGGTCAGGAAATAGTAGGACAGGGTGAAGAAAAGGGTCAGGGTTGGCATGGAGAGGGCAGAGCTTACCGGAAACTGTGGATCAGGGTCTCCGCAATTGAGCAGACTACATAGATCAAACAGCCATCTTCTGCTGGCTAAGTTGTATGATCATACTTAGTAGCATCAAACCCCCCAAAAAAGACATAATATGGGGCAGGTCTGTTGGCACAGCAGTAGGGGTGCCACTTGTGATGCCGGCGACCTGAGTTTGGGATTGAGCCTGGGTTGTTGGGCGGGGGGGGGGAAGAGGGTCAAGCATCCCAGTGGGCACTCTCCTCCTCCTTTGGGGGAGCCACATCCCGCAGCACTACTGGTAGACATACTGGTGGCAGAGCGCTCAGGACACAGGGAGGGAGGGATGCCATGCTGTATATCATGTGAGTATGCTGATGAATGCTTACATCAGGGGCTTCATCCCAAACACTGCCAACGATGCAGGGTTAGGGACACAACAAAAAGAGAAGGGAAACTAAATAATGGTACATCCCCCACCCATAGCTCCTTGAATCTGGTAAATCTGGTCTAAAGGCAGCATATCCACCACGTCAGAGTGTGTGTGTGTGGGGTGTGTGTGTGTGTGTGTGTGTGTATGCAGAAACAGTAAATAAAATAAAAAAGACATGGTACAATACATGGACCTGGAGCACCTACAAGGGTGGCTAATCCCAAAACAGCTCCATGAAACAGAGTAAGTGCACTTATGGAAGTCATAAAGAAGAAAAGAGATCTGGAGTATACAAAATTCCATAGTAGTCTATTAGTCCAGACTGCAAAGTGCATTACAGCTGTCGGTGAACCTGAGGTTTTACAGGAACAACCCAATCACCCAAGCACTTTGAGTTCAACTACCTCTCTCTCAAAAGGTAGGGACTGGTAACACATAATACTACCTTTATACATCTCCTTTAAAGGTACATAAACCTCACTATGTGCATACCTCAGTTTAAATATGTAATACAGTGCGTCTAAACAAAATAGCTAATTAATGTCATCATAAGGAGGTAAAAACTAGACTAGATGTTCAATATTGAGAATAATAAACCCAGAAATACTATCATAGAAGTCAACACCAGCATTAAAGTATTAGATATTTTAGCCAGTCTGGCAGCACAGCCATAGCACTGCTCCTTGCTACACCAGTGACCCAGGTTCAAGAACAGACTCGAGTCTTTCTGGGGCTGCCAAGGGGAAGGAGGACTGAGTGTCCCAAGGATGTCTCTCCTTCTTCAGGGAGGGGGAATACTGCATGCTGCTGTTTACCTGCCTCCAAGTAGAAGCTGGGTGGCAGCACAATGGGAACCCTCATAATATTTGGGTTGGGCCTGCCCTCAGATGCCAACAGAAAGCATGCATGTGCATTCATTGCCCATTGGAAGCCCTCAGGGCAAAAATACCTTGAGGAAAAAAAAACATGGCCAGCAGGATGACACTGGCATACTCATAGGTGCCACATCACTGACCATGACACCCGACCACCAGAAGTGGCCCTGTCCAAGTGATGAGGTACTGTAAGTCCCAAAGAAGGTGCACGACTGGGCTGGAGGGTGCCAGCAGATGGGGATATACTAAGCACTGAGGAGATAAACAAATAATGGAAAAAGAATTTAGATATTTAACAGAATGTACAAAAATAGATAGATAGATAGACAGACAGACAGACAGACAGACAGACAGACAGATATAGAGAGATAGATAAAAGACAGACAAACAGATCCAAATACTTCAAAAGTACAAAAGAATAAAATCTGATTGTGTAGGAGGCAGCACGTCCAAATAGCAGATAGAGGAAAGTTAAAATTCACAATAGATGTCAACCTAGAAACAGACAAAAACTAAGATAGTTAATAGGCAGATTTCATCTGACAGCATATTAACAAACTGACAGAGCCATACAATTGGAAGTCAAGTTACACATATCTAGAAATATTGCACACGCCACACTTATAAAATCATTTTGGTAGCACAGGAAGCCCACTAGGACCTCCCAAAGTGATTATGAAAATACGAGAGGTCCCACAATATTTGTAGACATTTACAGCAAGGGAATACGTTTCCACACCCACCTTATCCTTCACCTTTGAGGGGATAGAATTCATGAATTGCGCTACAGAGTTTGTGGTGTACTGTATATTATTTTTTGCCCCTGCCAAAAGTTGAGTGGGGAAAACCATTTGTCCCTTCAAAGTGTGCATCCAGGAGCACATACAAATCATAATTATTAAAAGACCAGATGGTCATCTGAGCATACACTTTCACGGGAAGCAAAGGTCTAATTCAGAAACATTACAATTCTTGGGATTGGAGCATCTGGACCTCATAAGGTGAGGTGGGAATAGAGCCAGAATCCTTGTGCTGCATGAGAGAAAGATGTATCTACTTGCTGAAAACTTTGAAGCCATCAGGGTTAAATCAGGAACTGCATTCTTAACCATTCCTAGGAGTAGCACCTGTATATTAGGGTTGAGTAGGCACTTTAATGTTAAACATCTATACTTCCACCTTAATAGCACAGCCGTTGTTTGACTGATTTGCCTGAAAGTTGGCATGTGCAGAGTTGGTGTCGGGATCTTTGGATCCAGTAAAGTTTGTAGTGATTGGTCTGGTGGGTGCAAAGTTCTAGAAGGTTGAAAATACATAAATTCACCAAAATTAAGCTTACTTTTGCTTACTACTATAGCTCAATAACATAGATATGTAGACAGTGACAGAAGAAAAAGGCCTTTCAGCACGTACAGTCTGCAAACCCAATCAAACTACTCCGCATGGGCCCTAGTGGCCATCCCTCCCCTTTGTTTCTGCAATTTCTTCACTCCCCCTTTTTCTAACTGACCCCATACGCCTGTTCCATCCCTGCTTGAAGCTGTTCACAGATATGGCCTGTACCATTTCCTCCGGCATCTTGTTCCATTTATCCACCACTCTTTTAGTGAAAAAGTGCTTACTGACATCCTTTTTGAACCTCCCCCCACCCATGAGTTTAAGTAAGTATGTAAAACTTTATTTCTAAAGCACCCATCCCCAGAGGCTCTAGGCACTGAATAACAAACACACAATGTAAAATTACAAGAAAAAAACACAAGTAGGTAATAAAATATAACTAATACAATTAAATAAGACTGAATTTAAATGATGTAAATAAGACATTGTCAACAAGTTCAATATAAGGAAAAGCCTCCTTAAATAGGTGGGAATTCAGATCCCTCTTGAAAGCTACAAGTGAAGGGGCCTGTCTCAGTGACCTTTGAAGCAAGTTTCACAGGGTCAGGCCAGCTACTGAGACAGCACACTCACCAGATGATTCCATCTTACCCTGAGAACCACTAGGAGGTCCTCCTCAGAGGAATGGAGAGGACGGGGGGAGGGGATTGGTAAGGAGACAGTAGGTCGCGCAGGTAGCTAGGCCCCAGGCCATGCAGGGCTTTGTAGGTCAGGAATCCGAATTTAAAGGTAACCTGCCATCTCACCGGCAGCCAGTGAAAATCCTGTAAGACCAGTGTTATATGGCAGGACCTAGGAAGGCCTGCCAACAAGCTGGCTGCTGCATTCTGCACTAACTGCAGGTAACATAGGACACCTGCGTTTAAGTGAGTTCCCTCTTATTCCTGTAGTTGAACTCAAGGAGAAAAGTTCATTGGCAGCCACCCTATTTATCCCACGTAGGTACTTGTGCAGTATGTCTCAATCATGTCACCCCTTTCCCTCCTTTTCAGAAGGGTGCTTCTTCAAGTCTTGCAGCCTCATGTGTCTTGTCCTCTAGTCCATGGATCATCTTGGTTGCCCTGCACTAGACTGCCTCCACTTAGTAGCAATCTTTCCTCAGGTTTAGATTTCAGTACCCTGCACAGTATTCCAGGTGTACTCCACCAGTGACCTGTTCAATGGGTGGATCACCTCACAATTTCATCTGCTTGTTCCCCTCCTTATGCAACTCACTATCCTGTTTGCCTTGCCCACAGCTCTACTACAGTGCGCTGTTGTTTAATGCTCTCCAATATCATGACCCTTGGGGTACTTTTCCTCTGTGGTGCTTTCCAGCACCACCACCACCCCCCCCTTCCCATTTCATATTGCACTCTTTGGTTCCTCTTTCCAATATGCATCACTTTACTTTTTTTGTGTTGAAGCCTAGCTGCGAGATCTTGGACCAGCTCTCCAACCTGCCCAGATCCTCACTGAGTTCCCTTATCCCTTCCTCCATGTCCACCCATGCACGATGTATTTGCTTTAGTTAAGATTCCATAATTGTTTTTACTATAGACATCAGACTGACTGGTCTATAGCTCCCTGGATCATCCTTTCTTCTACTCTGATGTAGAGGAACCACATCCACTGTTCTAAGGTCCCTAAGGACAACCTCCACAGTCAGTGAGGTGTTGAATATGCCTGTAAGTGGCTCTGCTATAGCTTCTGCTACCTCCTTCAACATCCTTGGGTGTAAGCCATCAGGTCCAATAGAGTTTTACTTTCAACCCTGTAATCTTTTTCAACACCTTTTTCTCTGTTATTTTGACCATGCCAATTGAACCCTTGCTCTCCTCCATTCCCCTCTTAACCCCACATTCTGCCAGTTATCAATCCTACTGCCTAGTAAATATGGAACAAAACTATTTGTTCATTATCTCTGCTTTTCATTTGTCCCCCTCCTCTCATCTTTCCTCAATCTTCTGTCTCAAAATTCCTCCTTTGACCTTGTGCTTCTTCATGATGTACCTGAAACATGCCTTTTCCCCTTGCTTCACTCTGTTTATCAGCTGAAGTTCCATCTCAGCTTTGGACTCCCTTGCCTTCCTGCTGTCTACCTCTGTTGCCATGAGGTACTTCTCCTTATCCTCCCCCCCATTGACTTTCCTTATACAGTACTTTAAGAATGCCCTCCTTTTGGCTCTTACCACCATCTTTACTTCAGTCGTGAACCATATAGGACTCCTTGCTCTTTTCCCCTTTAATACATTTGCAATTAAGCTTTATGCCACTTCTTTCATTGCTTTTTTAAATTCTTTCCATTTTTTTTCTGCTTCTCCACCTGCTCTATACTCCTTGTGCTTTTTTTCAACTGTTCCCTCACCTTGCCAAACTCTGCTTTTTTAAAGACCCGTATCCTTGCTCTATTTGCACTGTTGCATAAAAAAAAAAAAAACATAAAATGGTTAGGATCTGAAATCTGCAAATTTTAGGTTTGACAGAGTTTGGCCCAAGGAGTGTGCTTTTGTGTTTAGTTTTTTCGTGGCTTACTGTATGCTGTTTTTGAAATATTAGCAAACATATGTTCCATTTCTTTGCAGATGCTTGGTTGGGAAAATGAACGTTCTAAGGATCTCTATTTTCATGAAGCCATTTTCATATGATTTGGTATAAAAAACAAAATGCTTTCATGAGGTGTAAAAAAATAAACTTTTGTATAATTTAGACATATGAAAGCATAAAAACCACACATGTGGTTGCTCACTAAGAACAGAAAATGTAGATGGAGGGGTGGTTTGTGTGGTTGACATATTAGCCTTAAAAGAAGAATTCCTGGTATTTTGTAAGGGTAGGTACTGTCTTTTTTTTGCTGGAAATAAGTTTTAGAAATCATGAGTGATGAATGTTTCTTGGGGTTTTCAGCCCTAATGTGCACCCTCCTCCTCAGCCTCTAGCCTCCTGACCCCAGGAAAAGCTATACATCCTGGGCATGCATCTACTGTATGAAGAAAGTCATGCATAGCCCTCTATTACATGCAGGGCCCACTGGACCCTGTTGAATAATGCTATGAATGAGTTTGATCATGATTCACGCAGGGTACACAGGGCCCTGTACAAAGAAAGTTATACATGATCTCTTGCTTTGCATAAGGTCCACAGGCCCCTGTGTGAAGACAGTTATGACTGATTCCACGGGCCCCATGTGGAGAGCCACAGTTGGCTAGCTCCAAGCACTAAACCTTTATAGGGCAAGGAGTTAAGAACTTAGATCTGTAGCTTGTACTTTGGTCATGAGCTAGGGACTGGGAAGTGGGTGGGCATTAGGGTTGAAAACCCAAGGAACATCACATCACCAATTTAAAAAGATTCCTGAGACTACAAAGCCCAATGTTTTCATTTCCTTACTTTGTGCACTTTATGTTCTTCAACCCTAATGTTTCCATTAACATAGTTTTCTGCAAAGTAATGTCTTGCTTAAAACTATGTTAATGCATAAATTGAGTTCAGACGCAGGGACGAGAGGGAATTCACTGAAGCTGGCAGGAAGAGATTCAAAAATGACATCTGTAAGCACTACTTCACAGAAAGGGTTTCATAGGTTGATACGGAGTATACAGAGACTTTCGTCCATAGAGCTCGCCTGTTACCTAAGGAAAAGTAGATGCTGAAAAAAGATCTAGATTGCTTTTAAAGCTATCCATGGAGGTGCAGTTTACCACTGAAAGTGGCAATGCATTCCAAGATGCCACCACTCTTTGGCCGAACCATTTTTTTCTTCTCCATGTTCTACAGTTCTCACTTTTCAGCTGAAGGGAGTGTGACCTAGTGGAGTAGAGTTTATGTTGATATTGCAGACCTAGCCTGTCCCACAGATCCTAAACTGCACAAGCTCTATAAATCAAACATGTCACCTCTCCATCTTCTATATTCCAACAAGAACAGCCCCAATTCTTTTAGCCCATTTTGGCAATCTTTGCCTTCCAAGCTGTTAATTGCTATTGTGGCTCTTCTTTGTATTTTTTCAATCGCTATGATCTCGTTATTGTGGTGGGGGGACCAGACCTGTGCCCCGTACTCAAGGATAGGTCTCACCAGTGCTCCAAATGGAGGAAGCAATATCCCTCTGTCCCTGCTAGCAATATGCCTCAGTATGCAATTTAACACCCCATGTGCCCTTCTGATGAGTTTGTTACAATGTGTTTTGAATTGAAGATTGTTGGTAATGCTAATTCCCAAGTCTTTTTCTTCTGTAACAACCTTCAAGAATGTCATAACTAGCAGATATGGCTGTTTAGGATTATGATTGCCAAGATGCATAACTGTGCATTTATTTGGATTCAATAGGAGCTTATAACTACTGCACCATTTTTCTATGTGATCCAGAGCTAACTGTAAGCCAGAATTTGAATTCTGCAGATCCACCTCCCCTCCTAATCTACAATCATCAGCAAACTGGGTCATCCAGATCCCCAAATAAACACACTTCAGTTGTGAGACATAAATATTAAACAGACAGGGCACCAGGACCGACCCCTGTGACACCCCACTTGATATATCTGTCCAATTTGAATAGGTACCTCTTATGCTCACTCTCTGCCTCCTATCAGTAAGCCAAGAATAATCCAGGATACAATATTTCCATGGACCCCCATAGTGTTCAAGGTACTTATTAATTCCTGATGTGGTAGTTTATCAAAGGCTTTAGTAAAGTCCACTGTAAGAACATAACATCCACCAATTTGCCTAAGTCCAGGGATTTCCTGGCCTTGTTATAAAATTCCAGCATGTTTGTCTGGCATGAATGTCCCTTAGTAAATCCAAGTGGTGTTTTATCTCACAGCTGGTTCCCCTGTATGTGTTCTAAAAGATAATCCTTAAGTAATGCTTCCAGAATTTTACAAAGCATGCTTGTTAGGCTCACAGGTCTATAGTTTGATGCAGATTTTTTGTCACCTTTTTTGTATAGTGGTATAACAGAGGCAATTTTCCATGCCTCTGGAACCTCCCCCCTATCCAGCGTCGCTGGTAAATGTGGCTAACTGGTGCTGTCAGTACCTCAGCCAGTTCCCTTAAAATCCTCGTATGGCAGCCCTCTGGACCTGATGATTTACTCTGATTCAAAGATTTTAATCTAACCTTAATTTGCTCAGGGTCAATCTGAATTAGGTTTAGGGTGATCTCAGGTTTCTGGTCTCAAAATTTTTGAGAGTCCTTGAAGCTGAAAACTGTTGAGAAGTACTTATTTTGGACCTCTGCCATTTCCTTATTGTTGCTGTCAAAATACCCTCTGGGCTAACCAGAGGGCCTATAGTATTTGATACTTTTTTATAATTATGGATGTATGAAAAAATAGCTTGTGATTGTCTAAGGTCTTAGTTGCTAAATTTATCTCATAATCTGCTTTTCCCTTCTTAATGGATTTTTTTTATAGATCTTTGTAATGCCTGGATGTTTTCTCATTCTGTTCTGCTTTTTCTACGTTTCAAGTGTTTGTAAAGTTTGTTTCTCTTTTTAATGCTTTTCTTTATATCATTGTTTAACCTGCATGGGGGTTTGGCCCCTTTGATGTATTTCTGTCTCAGATGCATACATGGAATAAACTACCTCATGAAGTTATATAGGCCAAATTGACCAGCAGCTTTAAGAAGGGATAGGGCAAGCTGGTGGGTTTAGCTAGAAAAGAAGGGACAGTAGAAAACGGGTGGACTACCACAGTGGCAAGGCAGAATATTTAGGTAGGGCAGACAGACTGGATGGGCCACGAGTCTTTTTCTGCCATCAATATCTATGTATCCATGTACATGTAAGCGGTTGCCATGCTGGTTCCTCTGGGTTCACTTATCCACCAGTTCTGAGGAGGTTGGCCTGGGTTCACTAGGAGTGTGCTACCCTGGAGTAATATGGCGTGGTGCCACCACCTGAGGTAGTGATAGAGGGTACCTGGTGACTGAAACATATGGTTACCACCCCCAAGGAAACAATGCATAAACTGCCCACACAGTCCATCCCTCAAAGTAAGTGATGCTACAAGAATCACAGTCCCCAAACCATAAAATGCAATTTAAAACAATTTATTTAAAAGGGAGGGTATGGGAAAGAACAAGGGGTAGCAAGGGTAAAATGAAAGCAAGGGGGTAGCAATATTTGTATATTCTAAATGCAAATAATAAGCAAACATTTCAATGCAAAACAAGTCAAGGCTTTACTGCGCAACCGTGCCCACACCGCGGTAGTCCTCAAACCCCAAGGGAGGGTGCACCCATCTGAATTCCACTCAAGGGCCATGGGTGACAGATCTCTCAGACATTGCAGTGGGTACCACACTGGGGACGCTGATGCTGCTAGCAGGATGGAGCTTGGTGGCATGCTTTCAACAGTCATGGGAAACTGCACTTTTAAACACACAACGGCTGAACACAACTTTAACCTGTACACACTATTTGTAATTCCATGTGATTTTGTGGTACACTGGCCTCAGTGGGTCTTCTGCCTGGGCTCTCTCATAGACTTAGTCCTGTCCAGAACTTTTTCCTCAACTCCTGTCCATTACCCTTGTTTCTCCCATTTGCTGGGCTGAACCCTGGATTTTACTCATGGTTCTGATGCTTCACCTCTATGTACCTCTAGTGCAGTAGGCTAGCTGCATATGGTGTTCCCAGCTGGGATGCTGCTTCCCCAGGATTGCTGTGGATTTTCTCTACTGCTCCCCTGTCTTGGCTCATCTCATTGAGGCTCAATACCTCGATGAAGTTGGGTGCTTTCGTGGCTTGGAGACTCAGGAGGAGCTGTTCTCCTAGAGGGGAAAAGTCTGTGGTGAGTAAGGAAAACCCAGCTCCAACATGCCTGTTAAAACGTGGTTTTGCTGAAAACATCTTCTTTTATTCTTACTGACAGTTTGCTCTGGGATACCAACATACCTTGTCTGCCAGGCCTGCAGTGCCTGGACAGATAGGAGCAAACTGGCCTACACCTAGTCACTTCCTTAAGTGTCTCACCCTTTTTTCAGCTCCCCGATGGCTTAAGAACTTCTCCTTTTATTGCCTCTTTCTGACTTTCCCCTAGAACTGAAAAGCATGGGACCAAGGAGCATGATGTCACATTCCAAACAAAGACTACTGGAAACATGTCTTTCTAATTAAAAGCACCTAAGTGGAATTCCTTCAAGATAGTAAATACTCCCATGTTTTCTCAGAGTGTCAGATTTATTACCCTTGGTGCTAGCTGGGGAAGTCATCATAACTGATTACGTATCTCTTGTTTCACATTCCTAATGGTGCATTGAAATGGTGTTGGCACCTTAACCCATTAATGTCCTGGTTTGAGTTTCCACTGTCAAAATAGGCCAGTCCAGGGCAAAGAGGAAAAAGTCTGGTAAGCCCCCACCATTTTGGGGTAGGGTTACATATATTACGGTTACAAGCCCCCCAAAAAAGAGAAATGTGGCATTTGAGTTTTTACAACCCTAATACCTACCCCCCCTCCCCAGTTCCTACCCTTGTGACATAAGGATGCAATGGAGAAAGGCTCAGACCTGCAATGTGACTGTGAATCATAAGGGTAGGGGCTGGGTGACGGGGTGGACATTAGTGCTGAAAAAAGCTAACACCACAGTTCCCTCCTTTTGTGGCTTTGCAACCCTAATGTATGTATTAACACAGTTTTATGCAAAATAAAAAATCTTGACTGTTGCTCCTTGCAAATAACTTATTTCTATTTTAGTAAACTACAGATATTACTTGTTTTGTACAGGATCTTTCAAGCCCTGCATGAAGCAGAAGGTGAGTCCTACCATGCTTTGTGCTTGAAAACCCCTAATGCCACATTCCTCTCCTTTCCTGATTGTGTACCGCTAACATATCTCATATATACATACATACATGGCTCGAGGAGAGGTTGAGGGTACTGAACATGTACTCCCTGGAAGACAGGAGAGAGAGGGGACATGATTGGGACTTTTATGTACTTGAAAGGGATAAATAAGGTTGATAAGGAGAATCTCTTTAAGCTGAGTGGCAACTATAACATGAGGGGGCCCAGGCTTAAGCTGAAGAGTGGGAGGTTTAAGAGGGAGGTCAGGAAGCACTTCTTCACAGAGAGGGTGGTGAATATGACACGTGGACAGCCAGTTCTGAGTACACTATGATTTTTTGGTAATATAAAAATGTGTTATGGACTGTCTCTCATGAGAGATGCTGAGACAGCATGTGAGTTGACACACACACACCCCGGTTTTAGATACAAGGTATTACCTGGAAGGCCAGAAGCTAATTACAGACTAGAACAGGCTTTAATCAAAAATCTCCTGTTTTTCTAAGTTAAATATAGCTTTAACTGCTAAGAGGGAAATCAGTATCCATTTTATGATGTTTTGAGGAGGAAACCAGGTTTGGCACACTGGTACGAAATCATAAATGCTTTGATGCCTGTGTAAGAGGAGATACTGCTCATAGATGAAAGGAAATTTACAGATGTGATTGAGGAAGTCACATGGGGAAAAGAGTTTCTGCTGATGTAACCTTAATTAACTTTCCTTCTAAAATGATAAAACATGCTGGGTGTGTGATTTTTAATAAACAGAGGAGGAGCTAGGTGACATCACACAAAGGGGTTGGCAAAGACAGTTTTTTAAACAGATTCTGTTTTCCTTCAGAGACACTTTTATCTACATTCTGACAAATAAACATCTTGGAGCACTTTAAGCAAGTATACAGGTAGAGAGACAAAATCTAAGTACTGTAGTAGGAATTGCACTGTTAAAACATTGTTCTTTTAAAATATTATATGATTCTTGTGATATAATGGTTCTGTATTTTATGTTTTACATACTTTTGTCTATTTTAGTAAAACTCTATTTTTAGAGCCTACTTGGTCTGTCTTTGAATTTCTTTTCTTTAACAAGTGAAGTATATATGGTTAAAGCAGACACTGTGCATAAGCTTGAATGGTGATACCAAACTGGAAAAAGGTAAGAGTAATCTGAGGTCTTTATTAGAGTTTTTAAGGGTTCATTTCTGTACACCTGGTTAGGTGCCAGTAGGCAAAGATATCTGGTTCCCTGAAGACAGAATTATCTAAGCCTGTGCATTGGGTATGCTAACAAGAGGTTCACAGTTTGAATCCCTCTAGAACTGAGGCCAAAGGTTGATTTGAACCCACAAAACAGACAGGAGGGTTACCCTGTTTCTGTTAACTGTTCACAAGACTGTGCTCGGAGGTTGGCACTTTGGGAGCAAAGGGCTGACCTGCCAAGTGGGTTTGTGACAGTGGACACTTGGAATGCACTGCCAGAAGAGGTAATCTCATTGAAGACAGTGAGCAGCTTTAAGAGAGGCTGGGATAGGCATGGGGGAAGGTAAGGATCATGGGTAGGGAGGATGGGAGGAGTGGGGAAGGAGAGGAGGGACATTAGCTCAAGCTGTGGACCCTGCAATCTGAGCAGACTTGATAGACCACATGGCCTTCTTCTGCTGACTTCTTTGTATGTTTGTATGTATATTGGTATGTGCATTAATGTAGTTTTTTGTAATGACTTTCCTTACTTGAGAAAGTAGAAGCATAACTTGTTTTGCTCAGGGCCTGCAAAGCTTAAGGTGAGTCATAACTTGGTTTGTCCACAACATGGTGACATCAATTGAATAGAAGCCTGAATGGAAAGCTTCCATTTCTCTCTCCCATTTCTCTCTCCCTCCCCGTCCCCTCCAGGAAAACTTCAGTGGGCCAAGCTGCCGTCTTGTTTCATTTTCCTAAAGGGAAACAGTCAGCACAAGGGATGCCACACTCAAATATGGGGCTGTTCCCAATGTACACTTTGTGGGCACTGCAGACTATTAAATCTCCTACTGCTGCTTACTGCTCTGACATCATCTGCAGGGGATTCTGGTATTTGTAGTGAAAGAAAATGTCAGCCTAAAACTAAGTAAAAGTAGTCTGATAAAATCTACTATACTACAGTAAACAGGAAACCAAACTGTTTTTGCCCACAAAGTGCACTTTAGAACCAGCCCCACATTTGAGTGTGGTGTCCTTTGTGTTGACTGTTCCCGTTTAGGAATATTAAACAAGAAGACAACTTGGCCACTGAAGTTTTCGTGGAGGGGAGGGAGTGAAAAGGGAAGCTTTCCATTCAGGCTTCTATTCAACTGATGTCACCGGGTTCTGGAACTGCTAAGTAATAGAAAAAATGAATATCAAGCAGGAAAAAACATCTTTAACTCATTACTTCCAGTACCTTTGTATGAAGATCAATTTATCTTTAGCTTAACACTAAAATAAAATGGTGCCAGGTGATAATGACTTTAAAGGGGCCCTAAGTGAGGAAAGAATTAGACTATATTAAAACAAATGCATGAAAGAGTACACTTGGAATATTAAACAGACTTCACACATATCCGAATTTCCAATGACTATATATTAAAAACCTTCTGGAATGTGGTGTTAAACCTATTGGGATGCCTACTCAGAAGCCGGGGGAGTAGTCACAGAAGAAAGGGTGCTTAGGGGTCTGAGGAGGGTTGAAAGTCAATAAAACTCAGGAACTAAATGAGTTGTACCCCAGGGTACTCAGGAAGTTGGGCAAGCACTAACTGGACCTCTGGCAAATTTATTTATTTGCTCCATGGAGACCAGAGTGGTTCCAGTTGATTGGAAAGTAACAAACATGGTACAGCTACATAAACAAACTCTGGCCAGAGCTGATAGGGCTGCAGCCGAGGAATGTGGGGTAAAAATATTGAAAATTTGTTTTTTAATATTTTTACACCAAATTTCAGCATAACCTTGTTCAGACCTGCCTCATGAAGAAGGGCAGAGAAAATATTCAACTCCAGACCAAAAGGTAATTTTGCATAGGGACTGCGAAATCAACTTTCAGGACACAAAAACACATTTTGGGCCAGAGTTGAAAAATGACAGCAGTCACACTCATGAGGTGCTGTAAAGATATGCTATGTTGTAAATTTGGGGTAAAAATATTGCAAATTACCAAAGTTACAAGCCTGTGTTCGCAAACTTCAATGTAGGCTCATAACGTTTTTGTTTTTTAATATGTATGCACCAAATTCTCAACATAGCCTTCTTATTACCCCACCTCATGAACAAGGGCAGAGAAAATGTTCAACTCCTGCCCGAAAGGTGATTTCATGCAGGGTCCACGAAATCACCTTTCGGGATGTAAAAAAAAAAACCATTTTGGCTAGGATTTGAAAAATGACAGCTATCACATTCATGAGTTGCTGTAAAGATATGGCCATGTTGTAAATTTGGGGTTAAAATATTGAAAATTACCAAAGTTACAAGCCTGTGTTCGCAGAATTCAACATAGGCTCATAACTTTATTGTTTTTCAATATTTTATACCAAATTTTCAACATAGCCTTCTTATAACCCCTCCTAATGAACAAAGGCAGAGACAATTTTCAACTCCTGCCCCAATGGTGATTTCATGCAGGGACCGCAAAATCACCTTTCGGGATGTACATAAAAACATTTTGGCCAGGATTTGGAAAGGCGCATGCTGCCATTTCATTCAAAAGTTGCTATTCAGGCTACAAATAGTCTCCATTATCCAGCCTTTCATGCAATGTAATGTCAAACGCTCCAAACCTCCAACTCCTAATGCACTCCCTAACGCTTTGACCAGGGTGTGGTCTTCCTCAGGGGGTGGAGTTAGTTTGGAGTATCCTCCCTTAGATGACCAGTTTTTAGGTGACAACATTGTCCCCTGTCACTTTCATAATTAATTGCAACAAACATGTACTAATAAGTGGCTCTGGGAGGATTCGAACCTATTGCAGTGAATAATGTCATTTTAACATAAAATTTATAAATAAAAATATTTAGATTATAAGGAGTCAGGCAATATAGTTGGCACTTCAATAATGTTATAATTATCCAGCTTATAACATTCCACTATTTAGATAAATCAACAAATCATAACTGCTTAAAGTTGTACATTAAATCAGTGTTCTTCTATTCACAGCTTTACCACAATTTCATACAATAATAAGTGGGTTATAACAACTGATGCTATTCAACAGTTAACTGATTTTTATGTTTGCTTGCGCATGTGCAAAAAACATGATGTGACAGCTTGGGAGAGAAGTGGGTTGTGGAGGTGCGGCACTGTGGCAGCCAACGCTGACACTGCATTTGTGGGCTTGGCACTGTTCACCCAATGCAGGCCCGGTGTCCTGATGACACTGGTTCTGCATAAGTGCCACCAAGCTGAAATGATTTGGCCTCTACAATGAGGGGCCACCTCGTCATTGCAGGGCGGTATCTTGCCTGGTGTAACATGTCCCTAAACATGGCGGCTGAGGGAAAGTTGACTGACTGGGGTGCCCAATCCCTCTGTTGGCATGCCCCTGACCCAGTTAACTTGCCAACAGGGGAGCCCACTCCCTGTTGGCATAATGCCCCCCTCCATTTGTTGTGTGTTGAGGGGGGGTGTCCAATCACCCTCGGCATCATGCCCCCCCAAACAGTTGTTCTTTGCTGACAGGGGGCCCAATCCCCGTTGGTGTAAGTCCCTCCCCCAAAAAAGACAGGTGGCACACTGGGAGCTCACCCCAGTGTGCCGAAAAGAAGCCTGCAAAGAAAAAAATGTTCCCGCAATGTCTTTTTTTTTTCCTGTCCTTGAAAGAAAGGAATTGGTCCCACACGTCGGGTCCCTCCCACAAACTGCCCCACCCATTGGGCGTGCACTCCTACCCCCACACACCCTGCCCCATATTTACCTCTGGAGCCCGGTCTGGGACCGGGAACACATCTGCACTCTTCAAAGCTGACCGCAAACTGAAGAAATGCTGGTAGGCTGTATAATGGCATAAACAGAGTTTTTCAACTTTGGTGCATATCTCGGGCATTTTGGGGAGTTGTGGCACCAAATTGTCAACATGAGGTTATTGGGACCCCTCCTCATGAATTCAGTCACTGTCATAGTGTTATTTGGTCCTGAAAGGTGATTTCATGGTCACTGCACAGAATCACCTTTCTGGACCGATTAACAAAATGACAGTGCCACTGTTCATGAGGTGGTGCAAAAATCCAAAAAAATGACTGTTTTATGAGTGTGCATTGCGCAATTTCCACGCATGCTCGTAACTTCATGAATTTGTAATATTTTCGCTCCAGATTTTCAACATTGGCATTTTTGCACACCTCCTTATGAGCAGTACAGCTGTCATTTTTCACATCCTGGCCGAAATGTGTTTTTGCACTTTCAGCACAGAATAACGTGGTTGCTGTGGGAAATCAGTGTTCAGGACACATTAAGAAAATCACAGTGACACTGTTCATGAGCAGAGGTTCTAAAATGCCTATGTTGAAAATTTGGTGATGAAAGTCCATAAAAATGACTGTGTTACGAGTGTGCATTGCGTAGTTTCTATGCACCCTTGTAACTTCACACATTTTCAATATTTTCACTTTGTGGCTATGGTCCAGTACAGTCAGAACCTCGGTACAAAAAAGAAAATGTGACTGAAAGGGAGGAGCTGTAAACCAATCAATGTAAGCAAATATCCAAGAGACAGATTGGTATTAAAACAGCCCACTCACCAACTATATCCATATAAGAATTTATTTTATAATTAAATATTACTGTTCGGGACACATTAAGAAAATCACAGTAACACTGTTCATGAAAAGAGGTGCTAAAATGCCTATGTTGAAAATTTAGTGACAAAAATCCACAAAATGACTGTGTTACTAGCATAATGTTGTACAATTTCCACGCACCCTCGTAATTTCACGCATTTGTAAAATTTTCACTCCAGATTTTCAACATGGGCATTTTTTCACACCTCCCTATGAATGGTACAGCTGTCATTGTTCATATCCTGCCTGAAATATGCGTTTACACATCTGGTGCAGAATAGCGCGTTCGCTGTGGGAACTCAATGTTTGGGACAGATTAAGAAAATCATAGTGACAGTGTTCATGACCAGAGGTCACAAAATGCCTATGTTGAAAATTTGGTGAAATAATTCCACTAAATGACTGTGTTACATGCATGCGTTGCACAGTTTCCACGTATGCTCGGAAGTGCGAGCATTTTTAATATTTCCACTACAGATTTTCAACATTGCCATCTCTTCACACCCCCATGGATGCTACAGCTGTCATTCTTCACATCCTGCCCGATCTGTGTTTTCATACATCTGGTGCCCAATGGCATGGTCGATGTGGGAACTCAAAGTTCGGGACACATTAACAAAATCACACTGCCACTCTTCATGAGAAGGGGTCCCAAATGCTTTCATGAGGTGGGGTCACAAAAAGGCCATGTTGAAAATTTGTAGTGCAAATACCAACAAACGTCCATGGTGTTAGGGTTTCTAACCACAACATCCCACCCTGTACAGACAGAAATCAGGGGTGAGCCTTTGGATTGCCAACTGTAATACTCATGCTATCCCACCCCCAACCCCCAGCCAGTGACAGGCATCGAGGTGTGCCTTGGACTCTTTGGCCCCAGAGTTCACCCCATTCTCCTATACTGCACCCATTTCAGTGTATGTCCTCATGGAATGGGGTGACTGTAAAGCTGAACACCCCAAGGCACACCTCAACATGTGTTGGTGTCTGCAGGATAGGGTGAGGTGACATGGCATGAACGTCATTGGCAGTGACCCAAACACATACCCCAATGCCTGTCCATCTCTGCAGGGTGGAGGTGAGGTTGGTGTGAAGTTCAATACTTCACTGCCATTCCTATTCTGCATCTGTCTAACTCCTGTATTTCCAGTGCTAATACCAGCAAGCAAACATTTGGCATGGACAAATGCTTGTTTGACTTGTTATTGTAAACTTTTAATATTTACTGTTGATGGCTTATCAGAGACTTGGCTGCAAATCTCTTTGCACATATCATTTTTAAGAAATGTAAAAAAACAAAGTTATCATCTTTTATCTTTGTATTACTTTCCCTAGTGCCCTCATAATTTTAATTACAATCAGTTGATCCTTCATGCTCCCACTTCAACGTTATTTGCTGCATTTGGTTGATTTCCGAACACCAGGTTAGTAAAAACCTTGTGTGTCTGCTGTTCAAAAAACTAAGACCAATCCTGCATTACCTCTAGAAAGATGTTTCTCTCTTTTTTTTTTTTTTTGATTAAGACAACAATACTAAATGCAATGCAAACAGAAGTGGAAAAATAAGAACTATTCTATAATACAATAACTAATGTAGCATCAGGCTAATGACTGCAAACATATTGGCCTAAAATAATAAACAATAATGTTATATAACATGTCTATCAACTGTAGTTTTGTAATGGTTCCCATATCATATCATTTAGTTTCTTACAATTGTTTATTTTATAAATGTGTTTTCCATTAGCATGCATTATAGCTACAATATTTTCAGCAGCGAGTGTGTAGGAGGTGTTGGAGTCTTCCATGCCCTAGTAATAAATCTTTTAGTATTTAAAATTGCAATTGTAAGGTTTTTCTTTGGGTCAGTAGGAAGAAATTTTGTTGAATATGTACCAGAAATACACAACTCGGGCTCAAGCTTTGAATTTGATTGGAGCAGCAAGTTAATTGTATCAAAGATTTGTTGCCAGCATGTTGACAAAAGTTTAAAAGTGACCATTAGGTGAAATGTGTTGCCAGTCTCTTCTAAATATCTGTTGCATAAAGGTAATAGTGATGAGCTGAATGTGTTGAGCAGATATGGGGAGTGTTATATTCTGTGCATTGTGAAGTATTGGATTTAACTCACTCCATTGTTTTTAACTAGTTGCCAGGAGGCACAGATCTCCACTCATTCTTCCACTGATAGCTGGATATTTAATTCTGTCTCCCATCCCGTTTGTAATTTATTTAGGTCAATTTCAAACTATTTAATTCATTATTTTGTTCATTTTTGATATTAATTTATTTCTTGTTTTTTTCAGTATATATAATATTATAAATTTCAGATTGACCCTCCAACTTCAAAGAATTTCCCAGTAACTCAGTTAGAATTTATCTGATTTGGACGTATTGAAATAACTGGAATCTTTCTAATGTATGCTATTCTTGAAGTCGAGAAAAAGGCATTACATGTGAGTTTTCGAACAATTGACCTATATTTCATTGGACCAAGAATTAAGAAATTTTCCATCAAATAGAGAATGTAAACCATTTCCTTTTAAAAGTATGTGAGCTGATATACAAATTGATAATTTTTTATTAATGGATCTCGGTCCAAATCTTAAACATAGTGGCTACAAAAATATAACCCCAAGCTGCTCTTCCTTCTTTGATAATTATAGATAAAATCTGATTTTTATGTACATGTTTAATATTTAACTCACCATGAACCTAGAAAGGTGGGTACTCTAAGAACCACTCAAACATCTGTTCCACAATGGTAGAGAAGAAATACCAATAAAACTGTGATAATTCCAGCCTTGGCTTAATGTGCCATGCATTTAACTTTTTAGTACTGAGCCAAGGTCTTTTAATTTTCCAGAGAAATTTGAATATAATTTTATCAAGAGTGGAAAATAAATTGTGAGCCAATTTCTACTGGAGTGGCCTGAAAGATATATAATAACCTCGGAAGCACTTTCATTTTAATGACCTGAACCCTTCCTAATAATGTTAGGGGAAGATGTCCTCTTGAATAGGTCTTGTTTAATGTCTACTATTAATGGGTCAAGATTACGTCTTGTAAAGGTGTTAAAGTTATCAGTAAGATAGATTCCCAAATATTTTACTCAGACATCAACATTTTAAATGCAATTCTTCTTCTTGGATATCAATATATCTGTAGGCTTGATTGCTAGAGCCTATGTTTAGACCAATTTATTTTCAGTCCTGACTCTGCTTCATAGTTTGATATATCCAGATGGAAGGGGATTTCTGATAATGGGTTAATGATGTATAAAAATATGTCATCAGCATACAATGAGAGCTTTATATTTTGCAACCCTGTTGTGTAAATGGAGTCCACTCTGAAGAAAGAGGGGTTACTAGTGGGGTACCACAGGGTTCAGTATTGAGTCCAGTCCTTTTTAATGTCTTCATCAGTGACATTGCAGAGGGACCGGAAGGAAAAGTATGCCTTTTTGCAGAAGACACAAAGATCTGCAACAGGGTTGATACACAAGGAGGTGTGGAAAGGATGAAAAGGGACTTGGCAAGGTTGGAGGAATGGTCAGAAGTATGGCAGCTAGGATTCAATGCAAAGAAGTGCAAAATAATGCACCTGGGAAACAAGAACCCAGGGAAGAATACACAATGGGCGGGAGGTAGTAACAACAACAAAAAGGAAAGGGACCTGGGGTAATCATATCAGATGACCTTAAGGTTGAAGTAGTTATGTGAGAAGGCAGTAGGGAGGGCTGGGGGTATACTGGGATGTATAGGGAGAGATATCAGCAGCAGAAAACAGGAAGTTGTTATCTCTCTGTACAGACAGTTGGTGAGACCCCATCTGGAGTACTGTGTCCAGTTCTGGAGACCCCATCTCCGCAAGGACATAGACAGAATAGAGGTAGTCCAGAGGAGGGCAATTAAAATGGTGCAGGGTCTGCAAGAGAAGCCGTATGAGGAGAGACTAAAGGAGCTTAATATGTATACCCCGGAGGAAAGAAGGGAGAGGGGGACATGATAGAAACTTTTAAGTAGCTCAGTGGAATCAACAAAGTCCAAGAGGGTAGCATCTTTCAGAAAAAGAGACTTGCAAGAACAAGGGACACAATTTAAAGATAGAAGGAGGGCGTTCAGGGGCAATGTGAGGAAGTATTATTTCACAGAGAGGTAGTGGATGCATGGAACAGCCTTCCTGAGGAGGTTGTGGGGTCTAAAACTGTGGGAGAATTCAAGAATGCATGGGACAGACATAAGGCAATTCTTGTGGGGGTAGGAAGAAATAGGCTGTTGGTTAACTAGGATCTGCAGCCTATCCTGTAGGTAGGGAAATGGGCAGACTAGATGGGCCAAGCGGTCCTTATCTGCCGTCAAAGTCTATGTTTCTATGTTTCCATGTGTACCATTTTATCTGATCAGACTTCTGAATTTGATTGGCTAATGGATCTATGTCAGGGCAAATAACAAAGAAGACAGAAGGCAGCCTTGCCTGTTAAGCCTTGCCTGTTCTCTCCAGATACAATCAGTGGAATTAAGACTACTGGCACTAATACGAGCAGTAGGTGAGGAATACATTAACTTTGCCCAATTTGTAAAAATGTCTCCAAACCATTCCCTCTCCAATATCATTTACAAATGTGGCAATTCTAGTAAATCAAAGGCATTTTCAGCATTTAGGGACACAATCAAAGCATTATTTTTCTTCTGTCCCAGAATTATATTATATGCATTCCTGATGTTGTTATGTCCCCTCCTTCCTTTGACGAAGCCAGCTTTGTCCTGATTAATTAGGTTTGGTAAACAATTTTCTAATCTCTTTGCTAAGATTTTTGTAAATATTTTATAATTAAGCAATAATGCATAACAGGGTGTGTGTGTCATGCTTGGATAACTTCTTGCCTCAGGTGGTTGGGCATGGGGCCAAAGGCTGAGTGTGTCCAGCACCAAGGTAGTGACGTTGTCCAAGCATGACACACTTCCTGGAGTGCATTAGTGCTATTATACAATGGATCATTTGTAAAAACAGAAAAAAGTAAGACTTTGTCTTACATTTTTAGTTGATTTTTTATATGTGGTGGTATTACAGTTAAAAAAAAAGTTCAACATTTTCATCGTGTCTAGACGGTGGTGCAGTTGCTACATGTTGGTTCCATCTTGAGATGCTGTTCTTGTTTACTGTGTTGCTGATGCCCCCCAATCACTGGCAGTCTGTTGTCCAGTATTGTGGTTTCTTTTCTCTATGTGAGGATTTCAGAACATCAGGGCCCAGATTTACAAAAAAAATCACAAAGGGCACTGCAGAATTTTGTGCTGTGATTTGCGATTGCCCAGTTTTTAAAAATTGATATTCACAGTCCAATAGTGTACAGTGCTATTGGACTGTGAATAGGGTTAGGCTGCGTTGGCGATACTCCCTATACTGCCAGCACTACCCCACTAGTACCACCTTGACCCGCAGTCAAGTGAAGAGCCCTGCAATGGTTAGCGCTGGTATACTATTTCCAGTTCAGGAAAGCACCCATGTAAATGAGCCCATTGAGCATGCAAGGTGCTAGGTGGTCATTTGCATGCCCATTATGGGCCCATTTACATAGGCTTCATGGAGCTTGGTGTGGCCCTCCCAGCCCCTGCCTGACACAAAGTCACAGTCCTTAGTGGCTTGTGGTCCCTCCCCCACTGTCCACCAGCCCAACTGAAGATAAACATGCTCCCTGGTGGCTAGTGGTCTCTCCACCAACTGATTGCCAGCCTGAGAAAAATAAATGAATAATCCCTGGTGCCAGTGGTTCACGCTCCATGACTGCCAATCCTCCAGCCTGATTTAAAAAATGTATCCCTGGTAGCTAGTGGTCTCCCCACCATTTGCTGATCACTGGCCCAAGAAAAAGCAGAATAGTTCCTAGTAGCTTGTTGCCTCCACCCGTGATCACCAATCCTCTGCCCAATTAAAAAAAACAACAGAGTAGTCCCTGGTGCCAGCGGTCCCCCTCTCCATGGTCACCAATCGCAGGCCTGAGTAAAAATAAAAAGTTTCCCTGGTGGCTAGCCGTCCCTCCCCCCACTCAATGCTTTGCCCGACATAGCAAAAGCCATTCCCCAGTATCCAGTGGTGCTTCCTCCCACCCAATCACCCGCCGAATATATAAACAAGTTGTCATGGTGTCCAGTGTAATATCCCTTTCCTGGTGATCTAATGGACCCCACATCCTGGTAGGTAGTGTATCACAACCCCGCTCCTACACTGATCCCAAACCCTAGTCAGCAAACGGTTCAGTCCTTCTCTTACCACCACATCCAGCCACTGACCGAGCTGTCAGCGAGCATGTACTGCATACAGGGACTGGGTTATTGTTAATGGAGCCAGCGATCAGAGGACAGGGGGACCACTGGACACCAGGGATTGGGTTATTGTTAATGGGGCTGGGGACTGGAAGATGGGGGGACCACTGGACACCTGAGAATGGGTACTTCAATATGGGGATGAGCAATTAGAGTGGGTGAGGCCAGTCACAGGGATGCAAACCTGCCACCACTTCCTATGCAAATGAGCCCATAATGGTCATGCATATGGCCTTTAGCACCTTGCATGTCCAATGGGCTCGTTTGCAAGGAACCGACTGAATATCGTGCTGGGGGCTTCCAGTGCTATCTGGTCTGGGGTGCCGTTCCGTACACTTCCCAGATCCATCTCGGAACAGCACTACTTGACATAATGCTCTGCTGCCACGCCCCTATATTCAGTCAGATAGCACCAGTGCACTGTCCAACTGAATATAGCATCCGTGGAGTCGTAGGCAAGGGCAAACACAGCACAAATCTTTGCGCTCCACTTTTGCCTCTTTTCCAGTATTGGGGCCCCTGGTGTTAATTTGTGTATGACAGATTTAATCCCCTTCCTCAAGCAACTGGCATGGGTCTTTATAGGAATTATGTTGTCACCTTAAATGTTGAGAATACAGAGACTACCAGCTGACTATTTAAGGAGTGTGCTCAGACTAGGACTAGGTACCCACCCTCTGATGAAGATCTATGTGATCAAAGCGACTGGACACCAAGCCAGAGCAAGTTTGTAAGGCTGCCCTTGTTTTCTGCACTTATTTTGCCACAACAAATGTTGCACATGTAAATATAACAACTATGACAGTGGCAAACTTTATGCTTTGATTTGTAGCCCCAGTGTGGTATGCTCTGCATCCTGCTTAGTACATGCAGTACCTCAGCTAGAAAATGAGGTTTCTAGTGGCCATTATCTCTGTGCGCACTTTCTAAACTACAGGTCCTAGTGATATGACCTCTATACATGGTTTTCCACAAGGATAACGTGGCCTTTGCACACATCCTAAATTTATGCAAAAGGTGGGTGTCAGAGTTCTGCCTCAAACAATCGCTGGTGTTTTTGTACCTTCTTTCCCTATTTTGGTTCTGCTTTAACTTTCTTTTTTGCATTTGAAACAGGAGAGCTACTTTAAATATGGCTCGAACAATATTTTTGTCACTATTTTTAGCTATATTTGTACACTTGTTGCCCCATAAGGTTAGGGAGTAGTGTCTGCTGCATGCTAGTTCTTCTTAGTGACATAAAAATGACCCTAAACAATGGGTGTTCAAAAACAACAGAGAATACTGATGAAAACCTAATCTGAGCCATATTCAAAGGAGCACTTCTTCTATTATTTCAACGTACAAGAAGGTGGTAAAGCAGGCTCACAATGGGGGGAAAGGCTATCATATAAGTCAGGAGATTAGGGCAACCTAAAATAGAATAAAAAAGTATAGGTTGGAATTTTCACCGTAATCATGCATTGCTGTTTAAAATCTTGGTCTCAGAATATTGGAACTCCACATATAACACTAGGAAGAGGATACAATGGTTAACCCACACAACGAGAACCAAGAGAGTTACTTCTAGTTTAATTCCTTGGGACGTAGATGAGTTCGGTCAAATAGCCTCTCCTGTCCTATTGGGAAATTTTCATGTATTGAAAAGCACAGTTAGTTTCAGCCCTGTACGTCCTTTACAGGGGGTACAAAATGTGTCCTATGGGGGTTGGATTGTGTCCACTTACTGTAGGTGCAGTTACTGTTACAGTGCAATACTGTAGATAAGCTTGGTGGTTACCCACCCTCTCTTCTCTTATTGGTGTTATCTCACAGGAATAAACAGAGTACAGGAAGGGAGCATTTTCCTAAGGAAAAGATGCTCAAGGACAAAGGGTCATAATATGAAGCTGGGGGGGGGAGCTAAGAGGAAATGGGAGGAAGTACGTCTTCACGGAGAGGGTGGTGGACGCTTGGAACAGCCTCCCAGTGGAAGTGGTGGAGGCTAGAATGGTCACAGGATTTAATAATGCATGGGATAGACAAAAGGGAATCTTAGAAGCAAGAGGGGGGTGTAAGCCAGAGTCCAAGTAGGGCCTCTGGTGGCAATATAGGTAGGGTATTTAGGGCACACTAGGTGGGCCAAGTGGTTCTTATCTGCTGACAACATCTATTTTTCTATGTATCCTGAGTTCCAATAATGGCAGCTGGCTTTAGCCTAGTGTCTCTGCAGAAAGAGCAAAATGTGCAATTTGTACCTTGGTTGGTGTATAGATAACTGTAGTTATTGTTATGGCACAATCCTATAGGGGTAATGCATGGAACTTATGTGTTTAGGATGCAATATTTATTTTTTTACTGAATGACTTTGTAATTGACTTTAACTGCATTTTTATCAGTTGCAATAAAATTGATTGAACAAGCATGTTCTCTGTCCATCAACATCTCCATGGGGTCCAGTAGACCCCTCCCAGCTTTAGACCCCACATACTCCCTGGTAGTCCCGTATAACAGCCCTTCCAAGCCTCATTCACCAGTTTGCGTCTGTTGCTGTTAGCAGTCCCAAGATGACCTTGGTCCCCTGACGTCCCTCTGTAGTGGACAGAACTGTCTAACCCCCACCACCAACTTAAAGAAAATATTACTAGGAAGGGGATGTCACAAAAGTGCAGCACCCTCTGAGCTGGCAGTAATTGGCTATGTGACTAGCATAGCATGCCATTTACATGCCAACTCACACTATCCATGCAACAACACAAGCTGGTATGGAAGAGCAATCTGACCCACACTGGGCATAGCTTGAGGGGGTCAAAGGGAAGGTACTAGTGTTAAACTGCGCTGCAGTAATTTAGCGCCAGTCTCTTGTGACTGAGCTGTTGCTTGCAATTTATCCAGCACAGGAAGGGCAGTGATGGACTTGATCCTGTTCCCCAGCCTTTAGTCCTAATGCAGCAGTGCAGCAAAGAGCCTGCTACCTGCTGCAGATGAGGTAACTGCTGTTACTGTAACTCATCTTCAAACCATACTGCTGTAGCTCCACCTGCTTGTCCGCTGTTCACCCATTTTTCTCAAACCTCTGCTAATCATTTAACAAGACTGAACAAAGTGTACAGCACTATTTATAGGTTTGTGTTACTGGCCCACTGTACTGCTCATCACTACAGTACAGTAGTCGATCTACCAAACTCTTGGCTAGGTCTCCCCTCAGGCATACCGGGAGTACCTTCACAGCTGCCTGACTGACAAATTATTTAGGGACAAAGAACATTCCCCCTTGACAAACCTCCTTAAGCCTGAACTACACCCCATAACCTCAATCTAACCTTTCAACTTTTTCTTGAGAACACCCCCCCCCTTCCTCTTCTAGGACATGGGCACAACCACTGGGGAGGGAATGAGGGGGTCCAGTCCCCCTCAACTTTTTAGGCCCTACTAAATGAATAATGACATTAGTATCAGCATGAAAGGCATGGTAGATCCATGTCCTCACCCCAACATTTTAGTCATGGTTGCATCCATGTTCTAGAATGAGCCTAATGGCGTTTTCCATTGCTGCTCACAGCCTCTGAAACTGCAAACCTAGCACTCTACACTCCCTTGTTTCCAATTCCCTATTTAAGGTTCTTTATAGAGATACCCAATTGACATACACTACCTGCAGTTGTTTTCCCATGACTTTAGGATTTCTCCTGCTGGTTTATGTATTTTAAATTCATTGGTATGCATCAGTTTGAAATTCATAAAGGTGTTTATTAAAGAATAATTCATAGGTAACTGTGTGTTATGAGTTTTATTTTACACACCCAAGGTGTGTGATGACCCATAGTATACTAGTTTTGGAGACCACATCTCTGGGAGGATATAGAGTGGAAGTGGTCACGAGGAAGGCAACTAAAATGGTTCAGGGTTTGCATCAAAAGCTGTATAAGGAGAGACTAAAGGACTTCAGTATGTACACCCTGGAAGAGAGGAGGGAAGGGGGATGTGACAGAGACCTTTAAATACCTCATGGGGGTAAATAAGGTACAGGAGGGAAATTTTTTTTCAGAAGAAAAGGTGCTCAAGAACAAGGGGACATGCTATGAAGCTGGAAGCTGGGGGGGTAGATTCAGAAGAGATGTGAGGAAGTACTTCTTCACAGAAAGAGTGGTGGATTCCTGAAACAGCCTTCCAGCAGAGGTGGTGGGATAGAAAACAGTGGTGGAGGGTTAAGAATGCATGGGATAAGCACAAGGGGATCATAGTGGAAAGGAAGGTGGGGAGGGAGAAAGAGCTGTAGATCAGGCATGGTCTGCATTAATAGTGTAGGTAGAGAGAAATGGGCAGACCAGATGGGCCAAGTGATCCTTACCTGCCATCCAATTTTATATTTCTAGGTTTCTGTTACTTATGTTTTATTTTTTATACTAACTGGTACTTGAGTATCAAAAATAATACTGTTTTATACCCCCAAGAAATCACTGGCACTTTTGGTTTCTCATAAAGCCACTCCCTCCCAAATCATCAGTTTCACATGAAGCCACTTGGTGGTATTTACATCCCCAGATCTCTGGGTTTCTTATGAAGCTGCTCAGTGACATGCTTACTGACCTCCTGCAATCATCTGCAGATCTATTTGCTATCAATGCTATGTCGATTCATTTTTTCCCACAGGATATACCTGAACTTGAAACCACTGTGGTGAACGTCTTTTCAAAGGCTCAGGTTAGTTTCTGAAACATGTTAAGGATGGCATGGGATCTGAATTTCACGTTTTAAACATGTGTTTAAAATAGAACAGCAAAGCACAAGCCTTCAAAAGCTATAACAATTGGGTATGACATCATACCCGATTATTACACTAATTGAAGGCACTCGAAAATAAGTTGATATAAAGGATCACCAGTTATTATTAGCATTCCCTGTCTGCATGTCAAATCTTTCTGCTGTCACCACTGCGTACATTTCATTTCAGTATGGCTGCTGGATCTTGGCTGTAGTTATGATGTTTTATACTTTGCTTACCTGTGTCTGATAATTTCTCTGTATTGTGGTTTTACTGGTACTGTATGTTTTTGCCATCTCTATGCCTCTGGTTGTGCCTGAAAATGATCCCTTGTACCAGAGCACCCACTCGGAGCACACATATAAATAAATAAAATAAAAGTAGTTCACATGCAGTGTGGGTGCTCTAGTAAACAGCGTTACATAGGAAAGTTTTTGTTGGAATGGATGGATGCTTATTTCATGTCATTATGTCCTCACATAAAATTATACAGCATGTCTGTCATACAGTATATGCCTTTCATGGCTGCCTCACTTGAATTTTGCAAAATGTAATAAAATGTAATTGTTGAGAAATGGTTTGTGTAACGAGGCAGCACCGGCAGCAGAGGGTGCTCATTCCACATATAAAACTAAACTAGCAGGGCCTGCAGTGGCACTTTAGCTGGTCCTGAAAATGAAATGCATGAACGGTACTTAACAAAACAAAAAAAAAAACTTTTTTCTGTCTTTGTAAGCTAAAGTTTAGCCAAGGTGCAATATTTCAGCCAAGTTCTTTCATTTGCATTTTAAAATGACATTTGTTCCCACAACTGTCAAACTAGTCACTGGCAAGAAGATGTGTTGAGATCATTGTTTTATTTCAAAAAATATGTATTTAAATAGTATAACAAAAACAAGCAATTATTATGTATAACAAAGGAACTCATGTTATGAGCCTGTAAATGAAAGCAGTGCAGTTCTGAATATGCCCCCTCCCCATTATATAACCTGATGAACTATGACCAGGGGAAGGGTAAACCTGCTTTAGTGACAGTCTCATATCATTCCCACACGATATAGTGGGCTGAGCCAGTGACTAAATAGGGCATCAGTGGTTACATAAAAGTCTTTTAATTTCGAAAGCTTTTTTTATATTATGATACCCTGCTAGCCTGATCTTTTTTTTTTTCGGAGTGCTGCAGACATCTTGATCCCTGTGCTTGGTGATGATGCTGATGATGGCTATCAAATTCCAAGCAAGTTATCTCCACAGGGATTTAATAGTCCAGTACTGACTGAGAGAATTGAAAGGGCTGCTCTCTCCATGGGCCGGGCATTTCAAGGTCTATATAATGGGTGGCTCTGCTGTTAGCTATAAGCGAGAATGTTCAGAACATTAATAACTGCTGATTAGTCAAAGGTATATCTGGGCTTCCTTTTGTTGAAAATATTCAAACACTCAAAGTTGATTGTTGTCATTTTCAAGGTCATGTCAGGTGCATTGTTACCATAAAGCTCAAGTGTGTTGTGCAGTTTTCATTTTACTTCTTTATTATTTTCCCAGAATGGGATGAAGATTTAAAAGAAAAATGTAAAACGTTGCTTGGAAAAAACAGAAATATGCCCCTCCCCCACCCCATTAATGATACTGTACAGAGGTACGTGGGCAAATGAGGTTGCGTTTTGGAATCAAAGACCTATGCACAGAGTAAGACTTTGATGACAGTAATCCTAGTTGCATACAGTATGTAGTATTCCCCCTTCCTTCATTCTTTTATTAATCTGCACAAGGGCCAAGCTGAAGAGTTAGAGGAGGAGGATACTAATAGTGATGATGATGTAGAGCCTCTCTCTACCATGACTGTGCAACTTTGTCCTTTTATTCCTAAGGAAAAAGGTCAGGCCCTTCTTGGGCTGTCCATGTTGTATATTACAAAGTAAGTCTCAGCATGCCATCTTTGTTTCTAGTTTGTCTGGTATCCGACATCAAATGGTACACAGACTATAACAAGGCATATATGAGCACTGAATAAATCGCAACAGCAGCGTTTAGCTCCTCTACAGAAATAATGTTTGTGTCCCATCCTTAATCCAGCTGGAGACTGTTTTTAAAAATGATCCTTCCTGAATTTGACAATGTGGATATGTGTGGTCTGTAGTAGGGCACCGGCACCCAAAACTAGACTTGCCAGTCTGGACTCCTTGTTTCACTTTGGTTGTTCTTGCCCTTGACTGCCCTCTCACAGGATCCACTGCCCCCTCTACACCTCTCTTTCACTCTCCCCACTTAAGGACCACGCTAATCTCACTGTGACCCTCATCTCCAACTTCTGGTTTGGTGTGCTCCCTCTCTGTCGAAACACTGTTCTATCTTGCCTATTATCTTCCTCTACTCCTGTTGTTCTACTGACCTCCACTCCTTTTTGTTCCTTAGAGACATCCCTAGGGATGAATTCTCTGATGTTCAGTCTGACGTTTTTGCAAGGTAATACTCTCTGGGCTAACCCTTCCCTTGCCAGCTGCTCTGCCTCCTCTCCATTTTCCTTGAAACCATTACTCCACAGCTCACAACTCCTACACCTTCTGTTAAGTCCCCCATATTCCCTTGGCCTAGTTCCTCAAGTTGTTACTATTTATTTATTTATTTATTTAAAGTAGATAACTGGGGAAGGCACACAGAGCAGAGGCTCATTTCCAGGTGTGGTCTGGGGCAGGGGAGAAAGACAAGTATGCAAAATAGAACAAGTATTTAAAATAGTACAAGGTGAGGAGAGACAGCACTTACAATGTGCAGTCTTTTACAAAAATGGAGGTTGAACAGTATACAACATACAGGCTTTACAAAAATAGAAGTTATACAGGCTTTACAAAAACAGAAGTTAATACATGGTACAAATATTGTTGCAATATACAGAATTTACAATATTCAGAATTTACAGCATAGACAATGGTGAGGCACTTCAGGAGGTACTTTTGTATGTATAGGGGACTGGGATTGTGCGAGAGGCCGGGGGATTCAGGGTGGGGGGGGGAGGAGTAGAGACAAGGAGTTGGAGTTGAGCAGTGCCCAAATCTTGCACTGCTTACATTTTGCAATTGCACATTTAAGCAATAAGGCATGACAGGGTGTGGTATATCATGGGATATCGTCACGCCTCGGGTGGCTGGGCATGAGGCCACAGGCTAAGTGCGTCCAACCACCTGAGAAGCAACGATATCCCATGATATACCACACCCTGGAGTGACTTATTGCTATTATGAACTGAATTAGAAGTTTTATAAATAAAAAAAATAAAAGAACAGGTTTTAAAACATTTTATGAATGAGTTTTTGGGTGGTGTAAGAGTACATTTTGAAAAAATAGTTCTCAGACAGTAGGTGGCGCTATTATATTTGCAGTTGATAGCAGAGGTGGGGTTGTTGTGTTACTGTGAACTTACCTTTTCCCATACATCTCACCCGGATGTGAACTGCAGTTAATTTAAAGAGTTTTTTTGTTTATTTTTGGTAGCGAGCGGCGTGTAAGGGATTTGTTTTTGGCTGGAGATTACTGAAGACTAAAAAGACGCGCACTGAAATGGAGCGCCCATGCCACGAGTTAGCATGGAGAAGTCAGTTTAGAGGAATGTGGCTGGGGTGAGAGAATGAACGGTGCAGTAATGAGGAACTGCATGGGGGAGTTTGAAGTGGCTGTGTAGTCCTGTGACAGTGAGTGGCCGTTGTGTCATTGCAGTCCTGCTTGAAAAAAAGACGCTCATTGCTGCCACTCGCACACTGCTAGTATCTAAATTGCGAGTGAGTAAGGAACACTGCACTGACAGAAAGGAGGCTGGTGGCACCAGAGCTGTTTTGAAGCCGTGATTATGTAGCCTGATATCATCACGGCTTCAAAGAGCTCTCGGCCAATCAGATTCCTCTATTTACGATCCTCAGTTCATAATTTATGATAGTCACCACTGATTTTTTTATGTTATTAGTCACCGCTGTGTGTTTCTCTGATGGGTTGACCCACAGTGTTACCAACGTCCTTGCTGACATATGCAATGATTGTTCTCTGTACTAGTGTGCCTTTGTTCTAATGTTTATTGTTTGTACTTCTCCCAGGTCATGCCTGAAAATAGGCATTGTATTTGTCTAACGCACCTACCTGGTAAACAAAAACTAAATACATAAACCTGTACTTGTCCTGTATTTTCTATTGTTTTTCATTAAAGTGCTTCCCATTTTTCCCCTTCCTCAGGACACATCTGGAAATAAGCTATTATTAGCTCAGTATCCTTTTCCTGGTAAAACATTTCTAAATAAATAAATAGAATAATAGATAGGAGATGGTGTATTACAAGGGTGTAATACTATCGAGAAGTTCTGGGGACAAGGGAACCTTGAGAGCAAAGCTTGAGAGGTTCCCATGTCCCCAGAACCTCAAGAAGGTATTACACTCAAATAAGGAACAGTCCCCTATTTGTTATTTATAAAATTGGCAGGGACAATTCTGTATCCTGATTGGTCCATCACTGTCCAGACTCATGCTGTAATTGACCGGAAACCATACAGGTCTGTAAACTCCTCACTCAGATATCTTGTGACTTCGCAGCTTTCCACTTACAATCTGCAAGTAATGGCCAAGAGCGCTACACTGGGTGACCAACTCACTAAACAAATGCTGTTTTAAGAAACAGACTCCAATAACACACAATGAGGTGTGGGTTATTGCTTTATGCCCCTGGGCATGCTCTTATCAGGCGATAAACCACACCTCAGAGTGTGTTATTGCGCTTATAAAATGGGTCCCCCAAGTAAAAAATCAATAAAAAAGCACATAAAAATTTAAATAAAAAAGTTTTAAAAGTATGATATTGTCTATACAAAAACATAAAAAGTGGTTCTTGTCATTGTATTGCAGTGGAGATGGTTGATAAAATTTCATCAGGGGACTGTGGTGTCTGTCTGTTTCCTCCTCCCCACTCCCAGTCAGACATATGCAGGATATGTGTTTTCTTTGTTTTTCTTTTTGTGTCTATGCTTTTTGATTAGGTAGCAAATGCTCAATCACTGATTGACAATGAGTTTTACTTAGAGGAGTGGGAGCCAGGATCTTGCCAGACCCTGTATTTAGTGCTTCTCCGATAGTGTTTTTCTGCCTCTCCCTCAACACACATACACACGATCCTCCACAATGTTCTTTTGCTTTTTTCTTGTGTGTGCGTGTGTGTGTGTGTGTGTGTGTGTGTGTGTGTGTGTGTGTTTGTTTGTGCTTTTTTTGAATAAACAAAGAACAAATGCAGTTTTCCTGAGGGGAGTGGGATCAAGCGTGTCCCTCGCCAGCCACCGTATTTAACGCTTCCTCAGTAGTGCTTTCCTGATCACGGTTGGTTGCTGGAAGTGTAAACAGAAAGCGAGAGTGTTAAAAAATGAATAAAAAAATCATCTGAAACACCCGGTGCAGGAAGGGGACAGGACCAAATGTCATAAGTTGTGGAGGAGTGGTCCAAGCTTCATTTTAAAGCCACGTCATGCGCAACAGTCACCCGATCAGTTTCTCTTCAGAACTGCAGAGGTAAAATTCTTTGTGGTATACTGAGGGGAAAGAAGTAAAAAAGAGTTTCCATGGTCCTGTCATGAAGTGTAAATTGCAGCTCCACTGCCAGTAATAGATGTTGTGTTGCGGTATGGGGGTGGAGGTGGGGCGGGGACCGAGAGACGGGCAGCTCAGCTACACAGATCTTCATTCTTGGCAGCATGATTTCTTTTGTGTGGTGAGTCCTGAATGGCTGAAGAGGTACCGGTTGGCAGGTTATGCCCTGATAAGGACACAGCCAATGGTACCTCTCAGCGAATCAGGAACCAGAGAATTCCTGACCCATTTTATAAACAGTTTTAACATCTTTATTTGCCCCAGCATTGTTCAAAGAGTTACTTGGTACCCACATTGTTTCTTTTATCCCCACCCCTTGTTTAACTTCTTTTATCAATTCAATGCAAATGCAGGATTTTTCTTGAGGCATGGCCCCTTATATACTGTAGCTAATGTCAAGTTACACCAGGAGTTATCAATCTCCTGAGAGTTATGCAGTTGGAGATCATATTAAAGCCCCATCTGCTAGCAGTAGGGTTAGATACTCAGGCTGTGGTAAAAGCTGAGAGTTTTTTCTCAGACTGGCATAAGTAGGCGATAACACCTGACAGGATGTGGGTAGCTGTGCTACTACCACAAACTAATATCCTGTGGTTTCTTATTGGACTTATACAACAGATAATCAAGGTTAGAAAAAAACAAATTATGCCACATAAATTCAATTTACATTGATTTATGATAATTAATTAACGTGTAGGGAAAAGTGGTCTCAAACTTGGGGGAGCAACAGAATGGAATTTTACCTTTGCCCAGTCAGTGAGTGCGCACATAGCCCTGTCTGTGCTCTTTTCAGTATTGGGCTCATCCTCATTTGCTTCGGTGTATCTATCACAGTTGAAGAAAGAGTGCAATGTCTTTTATTACAGAGCTGTATTTTTACCCTTTTTCGGTTAGTGGTTCACATTGTTCAGGATAGTCCGTTACTGGATGGACATTTTTTCAGTTTCAGGAGTCAACAAAGGTGTATTTAGCCAGTCCAGTAGTGGGGTGGGTAGATGTACTGACTGCTTTACTGTCTGCCACACTGGTGAACTGGGTTCAGGAACAGACCAGGTTCACTTGGGGTTGGCCAGCTGAGGGTTGATGACGTGTCCCAAGGACACCTCTCCTCCCCTGGGGAAGGGGTAATGTGTCCCATCACTTGACTGCCATCTGCCAGAGGCTGGGTGTCAATGACAGCTGAAACAGCCAGATGTGGGTGAGTCTTTGACGAATGCTGCATGTAAGAGCACCACCATGCACAGACATGTGCAAGCATCACTGCATGCTGAGGTTCGGGGACAAACCAAGCAGGTGGAAAATGCCTTGAACTGCTCGGCGCCTGCTGCAGGCACTGCATGACCCTCAGCGTCTAGCCACCTACCAAGCAGGATTCTGTGTAAGCGGCAGATAACCAGTAAATCAACCTGCAGGGTCAGCGACGGGGCTGGGGGACTTTGTGTCACTGGGATTGAGGACTAAAGGAGCACAAAGTGTTTATGAAACACCAAGGTGCGTTTACACTCACACTGAGTTTTGGCACCATTACAGCACCTGTATGTGTCACCATTTCCAATGTGTCCACACGCAAGAGTTGTGGAGTGGTGCAGAAGCTGCATTGCCAGTAGCCTGGCACCCTCTACTCCTTTGTGTTTTACTTGTGTCTATCTGCTGGCTTTCAGCCCTGCATGTGCATCAGGTGGTATGGAGCGTTCACACAGAGCCTTAAAACTCTCACATGGTTTCAGCTCCCCACTACTGCAGAATTTCACATGAGCTGAAATGGATCAGCATACAATGCTCACAAACATGTTTACATTACATATATCCTCTGGCAGTAGATTAGCTACTCTGCACCACTCCCACAGATGCAGAATGCTACGTTTAAACAGGTGTTACAATAGAGAAGTTGGTATGATGTATATCTGACATGGCAAGTGATTGCTGGCACCTTTCTCGGAACATGGTTACTAGTTTGAAATTGAAACATTCCAAATTGTTGGGACATTGATTTGTGCCAGGTGCCATGTCCAGGTGGTCAGAACTTGTTTGTGTGTGTTGTCTTACCATGCATGTCTGTTGACCAATCAGAAGGCAGGGATTTCTCAACCCATTTTATAATTCTATATAATGGTACGGTTCACTTGATGTTTTATAGAAAACAAATTCTTGTTATTTTCTTAAAGTAAAACTTGCTGCCCTATCAATGCACCTAAATATAACAAAACTAGAGAAATCATCATTAATGACGAATACAGTCAAGATTGCTTTATTGCTACAAAATAATGCTTATTTTGGCCAACTATTCTACATTCCTTGAAATAAATCACCACAACGTTTGTTTTAGATTCTGGAAACTCTGTAACATATGCAGCCAAAGACGAGTTTGTTTAAATAATTGAAATATCTTGGGAAATGATGCCGTTTATTTTAAACAGGATTCACATATTTAAATCAGGTTAAACTTTGCAAGGAGTTGTAACTGAACATAACAATGAATTTTACTTGACACAAAACACAAGATCAGTATATCCACTGATATACAGTAGAAGGTACAAGGTTGACAAAAGTTTGTCGCAAATTAAGCATCAACCTAATCATATGCAGCATCATCACCTCTCTTCAAAGATTATTTGAAATACATAATGTACTTGGTGCTAGGCTCAGTGCTGATAGATATTTATAACAAAATGCTATTTATTCTTAAAAAAATAATGATGGCATATAACACCAAATAAGGTTTTTGTAAGCCAGCCCAGTGGCGTTGTGGACTGAGGCACTGGACGCCTTTTACCTCGTGCTACACCGGTGACCCATGTTTGAGAATGGGCACGGGCCACCGGGGTCTGCAGGGGAAGAGAAGGATTGAGTGTCAGATGGCTGCTGTCCTTCTCCGGGTAAGGTGGACTGCAGACCTTGCTGCAATACTGCCACCTAGGGGAACTCGGGAGGAAGGTGCAGTAGGCGGCAGCAATAAGAGGTGTGGGAGAGGTGGACATCAGCCGAGGGCTGGAGCAAAGACATGTCTCACCATGCCTTTGTTTCACTGGCTCTCCTATTCTGCTAAAGCACACATGGGGTCAGAGAAAAAAACAGGAAAAACACCTGTGGTGGCACTGGTAGATGGGTCCCAGCGTCAGCAACCTGGGGAACCTGAGGAGGTCAGCGCAAGGTGCACACTCAAGCTTAAAGTATGGGGGAGTTAAGGGGGAGAGGCTTCTCCACCCCAGCCAAGGGGTTATCTGGATTCTTGGGGTTCAAGGTGTGGGGCACCCATATGGGTGGATGAACCTCGGAGGAGCTCCGGAGCAGGACGCATTGGGTCCCCGAAGAGTGGGGCTTCCACGGGAGTTGGGAGCATAAAGACAAGGTTAATATATAAGGTTTTTGTCACATTTACGGTATCTCTGCCCCGAGCTGTCTGAGGCACACCATTTGGTGGGGAACAGTGTGATGTTATTGTAGTCTCAGCACAGATTCCTTCCTGCTAAAAACAAGTTGAACACCTTGGTACATAAAACTGAATTATGTCACTATAAGAGTGTATAGTCTGACTTTTTTCAAAAGAAATGGTGTAGAAATAACTAGAGACTATGGACTAATATGACATCAACAAAGCACTTCTGGCCTGAGAGGCAGGAAATGGAGCGGGAGTGTCAACAACATGTTGGCTCAACCCTACAGTAAGTCTGAGGAACTTGTTTTCCTTATTTAAAGTTTATATTACTAGCAAATACTGTATTACTAGCAAACATAAAATACCCCAAATTTAAGTAATAGGGCATGGCAGGGTGAGCATTATTGTGGGATAATGATATGCTTCAGGAGGTGAAGCATCAGTGAGAGGAGAGTGAGTGCCTTACATGCTACAGAGGTGCTGTTATTATAGAATTAAGCACACCCCAAAATGCCTTGCTGTGATTATAAAATGGCTCCCCTGATTTTTAATTTTAAAACCCAATAATGAGGTTCAGAAATGTATGTCATTCTGACCTTTGCTGTTGTGCTGGAATAACACACAGTCATGTGATCATATTTGGCCAATGATATGTCTTAGTTTCTCTCACGCATTTTTCAGTTATTTTAGCATGGAAATATCACCAGTATTAAATTTAACAAAGCATTATTTGATTTGATCTTAATTAAACTGCAGAAATAAATATTCAAATCTCCTTTTCTGACTCTCTATCTTTAAATTCCTAAAGACATTGTTCAGTTTCAAGTAAAACAAAATTTCACATTGGCATCGGCAGGACTCACTCAAAATTCCTCAGACAATTGTTTGCACTGTAGCTACAATATATTGGTCATTGTACAAACAGGTGAATTAAGTAAGTTATCTGATACCTTTTATTAGGCCAGCAAGAAGACATTTTCAGTACACAGGCTTCCAGGCCTATGCGTAGCCCATCTTCAGGTGATGGCAGTTGATACAAAATTATATTTTAGAAATTTATCCCAGTGCAGCTCATTTCATATGCTACATAAATACATAGATACATAGACAGTGTTGGCAGATAAAAGCCTATGGCCCACCCAGTCTGCCCATTTGAACTTGTAAGTTCAGTTTATGTTTTCCTAGAAGTCTGTTGCCCCTTACCCCTGACCTCCAGAATTCCTTTATGCCTATCCCATGCATTCTTAAATCCCTTGATTGTTTCAGCCCCCACCACTTCCTCTGGCAGGATGTTCCACTTGTCCACTACCCGTTCTGTAAAGAAATTCTTCCTCATGTTTCCTCTGAATCGTCCTCCCTCCAACTTCATCCCATACCCTCTAGTCCTGGAACATCTTTTTCGCTTAAAAATAATGTATTCCTGCACCCTGTTCCTCCCTGTAAGATACTTGTATGTCTTTATCATGTCCCCTCTCTCCCTCCTCTCCTCCATTTAGTACATAATCAATTCCTTTAACCTGTCCTCATAGGACTTGTGATGCAATCCATGTACCATCTTTGTTGCCCTACTCTGAACCTTCTCTACCCATTCTATGTCCTTACGTAGGTAAGGTCTCCAGAACTGTACACTGTACTCCAGGTGGGGCCTCACTAGTGTCTTATATAGTGGAATTATGACCTCCCTTTTCCTGCTGGTGATGCCCCTGCCTATGCATCCCAGCATCCTATTTGCTTTTCCTGCTGCCTTGTCACACTGTTTCCTACCTTGAGGTCATCAGAGATGATAACCCCAGATCCCTTTCCTGCTTAGTGCATGCTGTATCCTCACCCCAACTGATATGTTGTGCCAGGGTTTTTGTGCCCCATATGCATTATCTTGCACTTCTTTGCATTGAATTTCAACTGCCAAACCCCTGACCATTCTTCAAGTTTCTGCAGGTCCTTTCTCATTCTGCCTACACCCTCTGGTGTGTCTACTCTGTTACAGAGCTTTGTGTCATTAGCAAACAGTGAAATTCTGCCTTCTAGGTCCTGTGCAATGTCACTGATGAAGATGTTGAATAGGACTGGTCCCAGCACTGATCCCTGTTTACACAATGTTGTTTTAAAAGATATAGTTTTAAAACGAACTCTTCAATGAAGATGTAGCTGTTTCTGTCTAAGTTCAGCTGCTGAAAGCATTGAAGAAGCAATACTTTTGTGATGTCATTAAGAACTGTCAAAGCTGCTCCCCCACTAGTTAAGATGTCATTATGATAAGAATACATAAGAAATCAAAATCTATTTTTATGTATGTATATCACTGATGGCATACATACATAAAAATAACATAGGGGATAAGGTATGGGCGTTGATGAACAACCACTCTATTACCGTTTCAAGTGGTTGCCATGACAACTTAGATAAACTTTGAGAGTGCAGCTTGAGAGGTTTTCTTAAGTTGTCATGGCAACCATGAGAAGGGAGAACAGAGTGGTTGATTGATGCCCATACATTATCTTTTATAGTGTATGGGCATCAGTCCAATCAATTTAAACAAACAAAAAACAATTTGTGGTCTGGTTCCTTACTTTTAAATTCTCACTGCCACTCTCTCTGGGTCCATCAGTAACTGCCGCAGCCTGTTTAATAAGGCCGGTGGTTTGGGAAACGTGCATGGGCAGATCATTTCTCGTTGTTGTACCATCGATATGATGTTCCACTGAGGGGTTAACAACATCTTGACGACACATCAATGGTACAATAACTCTGTTAAATGATAGATTTTTGCAGATAACAACGTTCAGCCATACATTATAAATTATTTCTCATGTATGTGCGCCATGAGGCATAGCTAACAGGAATTATTTTGTGCTCTTTACTCCCACCTCAGTTGCAGAACAAGGGGATATATCATGGTCTGTGTTAAATTGTTCCATTTATTTCCATGGGTTGGGGGTGGGAGTGGGACCATAACTCAAAAGTGGTGAAGCCATGAGTTATGAAAGTTTGTCCCCTCATGTATAGAACAAAATGGTATATTTTAACACTGACCTTTATATGTTCTGCACTGCACATACAAATGTAGATGTATGGCAATATTACGTATGTCTGCTGTGTTTGTGTGTGTGCGCGTGCGTGCATGTGCATGTGTGTGTTTAAAAGGTGGATTTCACAACCCCCCATGAAAAAACTGTGCAGGCCTTCCTCTTCCCAAAAGTACAGTCCTCCACCCCCCATGCTCTGCCTTTCTGCTCCCTTCCCAAGTATCTTATTAATTTGTGAGCACTGACCACAGTTTTTTTTTGTAAGAGTGAGTGGTAAGCCTTTTTTCTTTCTCTTCTTGTGCTGCTACTCCCAGAGTGAGCAAATGAGTGAGTGAGCGAGCAAGCATGCCAACTCCCAGGGTGAGCGAGTCAGAGAGCATGATGTTCGATCAGTCGGCCGCAATATGGAATTGAAAAACAAATGTTAAATTATTAAATAACTGTGACTGCACTGGTGGCATCGTAATAATTAAAATGCAGCGGCAAAGTTTAAATTACAATAAGATAATCAAGTCAACAGATTTTTTTTCTCAATAAATGATGTAGGTAAGTGAAAAATAAATGATTGTCACATAGGCAAATAGAAAATGAATTATTTATTCTCACTCAAGTCAGTTATTTGCTCAGTAGCTACCAGATAAATGTATTGGTTTACCATGGGATTCACATAAATTATATACATATATTTATACCACACTTGTGAGTTTATTATATGAAACTGAAAATGAAAATGGAACTGAAAACCAAATTTTGAATTATTAAACAACTGTGACTGCACTAGCAGAATCATGACAGTTAGCATTTGGTGGCAGAGTATAAATTCCAGTCATAATTTTGCATACGTTGCAGAGAGTAGGGAAGCAAGATGGCAGCAGGGGCAGCATTTTCATTTTCATATGAGGATCACTACCGGATGCTACCAAGAGGCTGAATTATCGTGAGTTGGTCATATTATATGATAATCACGTTGACTGACATTTTTCTCAGTGGTTGATGTACAGCAGGCAAGAGTAAAATAAATGATTGTGACACAGGCAAATGAAACATAGTTTATTCTCACCCTAGGTCAGTTCTCTGCACAGTAGCTCCTAGATGACAAATGTATTTTTTAACCCTGGGAGACACATACATTGTATAAAATTGAATACACCATGCCTTCTCAGCAAGTTCATGATTTATTTTTACACCTTTTCCAAGACCAGTTTACTCACTCGTGGGTACGTCACTTGTGAGTCATTTAGGCTGGACAGACTGGTAAATTTAACTCATGTACACGTTGAGAAGGCATGATGTATTTTATATACAGTATACAGGGCTGTGTGCATGTGTGTGTTTGTATGTGTATGCATATATATGTAAGCAATAATACCTAACAGGATGGGCGGTATTAGGAAATATCAGACTGCCCAGGGGCGTAATGAGGCCCGACGCCACAGGCTGAGGGCCTTATAGCACCTGGAAGGTCCAGTATTCCCCAATACCACCCACCCCTGGAGGGTATTATTGTGCTTAGAAAATGATGCTGTTGAAAAAAAAGTTAAATAAAAAAAAATTCATAAAACATTTGATTAATATAGGTTTTGTAATAAAATAGTTCCTCCACCTGAATTAGAATGATTACAGAGAAAGCTGTTTGTATGCCGTTATACCCACCTGCAAATCAGTTTGTGTATGAATGTTGATTCAGTCCCCTGCCGTGTCAAACAGCACCTTTGTTATCCTGTCTGCTTTTTTGTAAGCTTGCTATTTTTTAATTTAATTGCCTGCTGTTGCCATACCTTACTGGACAAGAAGCACCCCCCATCAAAGAGAAACTTTGTTTCCCTGTCCACTTTTTTTTAAGCTTGCTATTTCTTTTAATTGCCTGCGGTTGCTATACCTTACTGGACAAGAAGAAGGAGTAGCGGACTGGACCCCCCCCACCGCGCGTCAAACAGTACGTTTGTTTCCCTGTCCGCTTTTCTTTAAGTCGGCTATTTTTTTAATTCTCTTCTGTTGCCGTACCTTGCTGAAGAAGAAGAAGAGCAAGCAGAGTTTACGTAATGTGAGAGTATTATTTTTTTTTTGTAGCCGTTTCTTTTTAATACTAGGATTACCGAGGACGAGGAGCTGATGCGGTTGCTTCCGGGAGAAAGCGCAGTCTACAATGATGTCCCTTTGGAGAGTGAACATGATGGTGTAGATGAGACTGGGAAATGTGTCTCCATACAGAAAAGACGCACATGTGTAGATGTGATGGAAAATGTTTTTTTTAATGCTGTTAGGGTGTTTTTATGCGGACTATAGATGAAAATGGTAAATACCACTACAGTCTTGACACTACAGCAGACTTGTGAGCGGAGTAGGCAGTTTGTCAGTTTTGGCTGCCTGTGCATGGAGACTTGTTGCCCGCCAGGTCATACTACTACAATGGCCAGATTTTCAGGAGTGGGAGCAGGGAGTAACTGTGTCTGTATATGGATGTTTGATTACTTGTGCAAACATTTGTTAAAGAAATTTAAAACAAAAAGTGAGAAATTAGCCCAGCAGGGGCTGTATGCAGTTTTGCCAGACATTTGTCACTGTAGTGTAGAGTATTGGGGGACTAGTATCTCTCGCTAAGTGAGAGAAAAAATGGCCGGGATTTCACATTGAATTGGGTGGTTTGGGCCAATAAGGAAGCAGGGGTGGGCACAAGGATAACCTGTGTGTTCAAAGGGGCACTGGAGCCGGTACTTTTTATTTCCTGGGCATCTATTGTAAGTTAATGTACCCCTCTGGCAAGAGTAGTAGCTAATCAGAACCTAGGAAATAAAAAGGCCAATTATATATATATATATATATATATATATATATATGCCAAGATATTTAAAGGGGTTGTGCCTAGCGCAACTGAGTTGCACCAGCGTAACCCCAGAAATACGCCCTGGAGCAATATTCAATGGATGGAATTGCACAGTGCAGTTCCCGATGTGCTGGGGTGCAAAGGTAATGTATGCGGTGCATCTCCAGGGGGCATGCCCATGCATATGTGGCACATCCTGATATTCAGCCTGGGATGTGCAATGCATGTGCTGGCACAATCCTAGGATGCACCACATACTGCTGGGCAAAGTTGAGCCTGAAAAAGAAGGCACAAATGGTGGCCACCCACAGGTGGGCTGCTGTACTTCAAGGCGCAACACAGCAGCCACCAGCCATGGGTGTCCACCCGCCCCTCCAGCACACCATGCATAAGCACCCATCATGTCCCTGGTGGTCCAGTGGTGCCCCCTGCCACCCTGTAGCTGTGATCGCAAGAAAGATTTGGGTTTAGGCATCCCTGGTAGTCAAGTGGTATCCCCTCCCTCCCTCCTGTAGCTGTGATCGCAAGACAAAATTGGTTTTAGGTATCCCTGGTAGTCTAGTGGCATCCTGCTCCCTCCCTGTCACTGCAATTGCCTGTAATGTAACATCCAAACAGTCCCTGGCAGTCTAATGGTACCCCCTCCCTCCCATAGCCCCGATCACCCGTAACTCACAATCCCAACATACCTGGCAGTCTAGTGGCACCCCCCAACCCTGCCCATAGCTGCAAGTACCACCCATAGCATAATAGCCTGTGGTCCAGTGGCACCCCACCTCTCCACACACAGGACCCCCTCCACCAAGCCCCTCCCCATCATTGGCGGACAGCTGCACACCCACCCGCATACCACTGGCTGCCAGCGAATGACGGCTTACAATGGCAGCTTGACCCATTGAATCCCACAGTGGACCAATGAGCTTGCAGTGCTTACTGTAATACTCATTCACAAATATGTGAATGCAGTCATTCATTCACATATCTGTGAATGAGTATTACAGTATACACTGCAAGCCCATTGGTCCACTGTGTGGACCAATTGGCTTACAGCTGCTATTGTAAGCTGTCATTTGGTTGGCAGCTGTGGTAGTATGTGGGTGGGTGTGCAGCTGCCAGCCGATGATGGGGGAGAGCTGGGCGGGTAGGGAGTCCTGTGGGGGTGAGGGGGTGCCACTGGACCACAAGGGTATTATGCTTTTATTGGTGGTCGCAGCTATGGTTGGGGTGGGAGGGTGCCACTAGACTGCCAGGGAATGTAGGAATTGTCATTTATGGGCAATCAGGGCTACGGGAGGGAGTGGGGTACCACTAGACTGCCAGGGACTGTTTGGATGTTGCATTATGGGTGATCATGGCTATGTGGAGGGTGTCACTAGACTACCAGGGATATGATTATCTTTTATTTACCATGATCATGGCTATGGCAATGGAGAGGGGTGCCACTAGACCCCTCTGTCAGTGCCACATGCTGTGCAGGGTGCCATGTGCATTTCACTGGCCAGCCCTGCACAACTCATGAAAATGGGGCCATAATGACACGTAAATGGCCCCATTTGTACCTTGCATACATGATGGCCCCATATGCATACTGCTGGCTGAATATCAGGGATTTGCGCACTGCATAACTCTGTTGCACTGATGCACTTCCCATTCCTGGTATTCAGCCCTGTCTGAGGGAGATGTGCCAGCACATTGTATTTGTGCAGTGCACAATACCTGAGATATTCAAAGGAGATGCACCATGGCTTATCTCTTTTGAATATCTCCCTGTGTTGCACCAGCGCAACTCAGTTGCACTGCACCACCACTTGTGCCATTGCCAGGCACAGTTCTGAATACTGGGGCCAGAAGATATAACACTCTACTCAGCTAAAGCTCAAAGCAGCTCCATTGCCAGTGCAGAACTACTGTATGGATAAACGGACCCAGAGTGAGATAACACTGGTATTCTCACTCTACATCCCCATATTGGCAAAAATATCACTGATATTTGCTGCTTTTTTTCTCACAGATATGGTATAAATAAATATATATATTCATAATATGGTAAGAAATCAATCTAGAAATTTTCTTGGCCAAGTGATGTCGCCTGACCATGCATTACATCTCTATAAATGCACGGTCAGGTGCTGAATTTCCTTTTCCTCTTTAAAAAAACTTAGAGTCATTTTATAAGTATAATTGACCCCAGAGTGTGCATCATAGGATTTTATTGTCCTTCCCAGGACAAACTTCCCAGGACAATCAGCCTTCAGCCTCATGCCTTACTACACCCCTGGGGTGTGCATTAAAATCCTATAATGCACACCCTGTCTTGGATTATTACTTACTGTACATATCTTTCTATCTATCTATCTATCTATCAGACACAGTGGCCTAACTCAGAATATGCCATTTATCTTCATGAGTGAGGGGGCAGGACTATAACTCACCAGTGGCAGAGTCATGACGTCGGTCACAAGCAGGTGATGTCATAATGCAAATGAAGTGAGGCATTCTTTGAGTCTGCAGAACATTTTCTCCTCATACAGGAAGACAAGTGATCTTTAAAAAAACACTAGTTGGTGAGTGTAAGCACTGGGATTAGAGACAAATGTATTTTTGCTAAAGAAGCATGGAATAAACATGCTGTACTAGCCAGACAGCACCGTTGGGGACATGAAATTAAAAATGTATGTATATTATAGTGTATGGTGGAACGCTGTTCCGCATGGAAATCCATGCCTGGAACAGCGTTGTTTTCCTGCACTTGGTGCATCACGATCTTGTTGTGCTGCACTGAGTACGTCATCGGTGCAGCACAACAAGATCGAACACATTCGCGCATGCGCAATTGAGCGCCGCACGGCAACGCGGAAGTAAGCATGCGGCGGCAGAAACAAGTAAGCTTTTAAAATACTTGTTTCTGTGTTAACGAGTACTGCGTATGGTTGCCCATACACTATAAAAGATTGTGTATGAGCAAGCATACACAAACAAGGCAGTTGTTAGATCTTGAGGTTTCCGTGGTAACGGACCTCTCGAGCTACGCTCTCGAGGTCTCTGGTTACCACGGAAACCTCTCGATCACAACTGCCTTGTTGTGTATGCTTGCTCATACACAATCCTCTATGTTTTAACTCTTAGGACCACCTCCTTGACAAAGCCCTGTGAAGTTAGGGTGAAACATTAGGTCTTTGGTGGACAGAGAAATGAATCTGAGAATAAATTAGAAATTAAAAATCCATTTTGAGAGTCTCTAATGTTCTGAGCTTATTGAGAACTGGCTAGAAATACCACATTTGTTTTTATCTGCAGTGTTTTCCCTCTGTAGATCTCATGCATGGTTCTGCCTCAAGCAAGCGAGAGCATAGAGGTCAAGACCTGCAGATAAAAATAAACGTGATATTTTCAGTCAGCCCATGGTATATATAATACACAATGAGTGTAATTCAGCAGTGACTCTTAAATGATGTATTTCAGGTTCCAAAGAAATAATTCACGTTCTAAAACATGAATTATTTATCTGCATAGCTGCCATAATCAGCTCCTTTCTTGTCCCAAGTCACTACATAATGCAAGCTTAATACCACAGCTAACTTCAACAAGTCATCAAAAGTACTGTAAAAATTGTTCTCCACAAGCACTCTATAAACAGCTAACACAGTATTTAAAAAAAAAAACATTTCCTACAAAACTCTCAAAAAGAATGAAAACTATTAAAAATTAAAACTGGTGTTTCTGGAGAGTCTTATAATATATATATACAAAGCACCCCTAACTGTTAAGTGCTCTCTCGTGTTCCACACCTCATTTGTATGGTTACATCACATAGGCATTCAAGATTTGTTGTTGTGCAGTGATGACACCATACAAACTCGGTATGGAATACCAGCTTGTACTTCACACTTACGGGTACAGGATTCTATATACAGTATATTATATGATGCAATGGTTGAGCAGGCAGTTTAATGTGAAGCCCTAATTTTTGCACTTTAAGAACTTCACAACCATTCAACAGATTTGCTTGAAATTTTGCATATGCGATCTCGTGTGATAGATCTTTGGATGTGTCAAGCTTTATTCTGGTCAGATGTGAAAATTCTGAGTTCTGGATAGTGCAAAAAGTAAATATTCAGGTGTCTTTCCCCATTGGTTTTGCTGGGTTTTCTGGTGACACCTGTAGTGCCCAGATGGTTTGGAATTTTGTTCCGAAATTTTCAGGGTAGAAAGAGGCTGGTCCACAGATGTGCCTTTTGCTTGTCTGGTGAAAAAATGTTACTTCATTTCAAAGCTATTTAATTTTTAAATTTTGAAAAATGTGTTCTAAGCATGCTCAGTAAGCACTTCAAGAGAGGTCTGAAATGAAAAAAAAATATTTTGTCGTACTAATGTCATCCTTTTTCATGAGACATAAATCCCTTTTTCATTTGTCACCATCTTGCTGCCATTTTTTTCTAAAAGCAAATTTCAAAAAGCCACAAAATGACATCCTATGGGGAGGGGAGAGAGAGAGAGAGTGAGAGAGAGAGAGAGAGGAGAGACAGAGAGAGAGACATGTATCTGGCTGATTAGGACTTCACTGTTGGAGAAATGCCATTGTAATGTTATTTTTTTAATATTCTAAATCTTTTTTCATGATGTGTGATACAAAAAAAAGAATCTTTTTTCATACCAAGAGTCATGAAAAAAGATCATTTTAGTGAAGGGAAAATCTGTTTTTAATCACCGTCCCCATATGGACACATAGCAGTGTCAGTGGCTCAGCAGGTTGCACACTCGCTTCTGAGACCCGAAGATCAGAAGGCTGTGGGTCTTATCCCCGCACCAGGCACTTGGGTTAAATCTCAATACTGACACTGTAGTGCAGCATGAGGGGGATGCTGCACTCCTGAGGTGCCATCTTTTGGATGAGACATTAAACCGAGGACACATCTGCCTGTTCTGGTGGTAGTTCAGATGGATGTTAAAGATCCCAAGGCACTTCTCAAAAAGAGTAGGGGAATTTCCCCAGTGTCCTGGCCAAATTTCCCCCATTCACTAAAAGTACCAGCAACAGCTTAAACACTGGTTCAATTTCAGTTGGCATCCATCTGTAACCCCCTTCCTTGGGATGAGGCTGAAAATAGACAAAAAAGTGTTTAGTCCTCCCCGGTCAACAAAAACTAAATAAATAAATAACATCACATGAGCAGTGCTGCTCTGTGTGCACATATACGTTATAGTGTATGGTGGAATGCTGTTCATGGAAATCCATACCTGAAACAAGCGTTGTTGTGCTGCACTCCACTGCGTCACGATGTTGGCTGGCTGCACCGGGCACGCCACCGTGCAGCAGAACAACATCGAATGTGGTCGCGCATGTGCAATTGAGCGGGCCGCATGGTGAGAAAGTAAGCGGCGTGACTGAGCAGAATAAAACAGCTGTCAAAGTAAGCATTTTTTTTCTAAGAGACCTGTTTGGGGGATCAAGTAGTGCCACATATGGTTGCCCATACACTATAAAAGATTGTGTATGAGCAAACATACACAAACAAGGCAGTTGAGAAATCTCGAGGTTTCCGTGGTAATGGACCTCTCGAGCTCCGCTCCTGAGGTCTCTGGTTACCATGGCATCCTGTCGATCACAACTACCTTGTTGTGTATGCTTGGTCATACACAATCCTCCATGTTACCAAACAGTTTGTGTGAGGGACACCACCTGATAATAAGAATAGTAACATCTTTCAATGACAAGACACCTTTCATCATTTTAAGCTAGCTGGAAGCATTTATTTTGTGGAGAGATTGAGCTGAATTTCTTTCTGTTCTAAATGGCAGTGAGGAAGTATACTTTTTGTGTGTGGAGTGGGGAAAGAGAGAACAGAAGAATCTGATACAAAGTCATCACCATGAGGGTCAGTAGGTGCATCAGAGGTTTAGAACAATTAATGAACACACAACACACTGCCACAAAAGCACCTCAATTAATGCATAATGAATTTGCCAAGAGGATAATGAGGTGACTGCTGCTCTCGAGCAACCTCGCTGCAGCCCTAATCCACAATAAGCCAGGCATGTCATTTCCCTGGTGTCTAGTGGCATCCCCCAAATCCCATCCCCATAATTATTTATGTTTTTTTCCTGGTGTCTAGTGGCACTCCCACCCACTGGGCACTGTCCCCGTATGGTTTATTTATTTTCCTAGTGTCTAGTGGCACCCTCCACCCACCAATCACTGTCTCTGTATGATTTATGTATTTCCCTTGTGTCTAGTGGCACCCCCACCCTCTGATGGCTGTCCTGCTTATTGTTTCTTTCTCTGATGTCTAGTGGCACCCCCACACCCTCCAGTCACTGTACTGCCTGTAATAAAGAAAACAGTCCCTCAATGTTTTTTTTTTAACCTGTAAAAAAGAAAATAGTCCCTCACCAATATGACCCCCACCCTGCCCTCCCACTTAGGACACACACAACTGTGCACCCTCACACTCCTCATACACCTCACTCACCTGAACAGGTCCCAGGGTGAAGATCCACTCTCCAACTGAAGACATGTTTTGCTGTTGGAAATGCTGACTGCAGTAAGGCAAATGCGGTTCAATGTATTTCAAATGGGTTTTCAACTCTGTGGAATAGCTTTGCCATTTTTGCATATTTTGAGCCCAGATTTTAACATGACCTTTTTGGGACCCCAGCAAGGGACCCCAACATGAACAATTTCAGTGGAATTACTCAAATCTGGCTTGAAAGGTGATTTCATGGTTGCTTTGTGAAATCACCTTTTCAGTGGGATTTGAACATTTTTACCACCCATGTTTATGAGGTGGGGTCATAAGAAGGCACTGTTGAAAATGGGGGTCTAAGTATACACAAATGGTGAATTTATGTGCATCCATTGAACTGTTTCTACGCTTGCGCATAACTTCAATACTTTAGAATATTTTGACCCCAAATTTTCAACATAGCAATGTTTTTACACCACCTAATGAATGTGACAGTTGTCATTTTTTCAAATGCTGCCCAAATTGTGTTTTTGCACCTGCAGCATGAAATGATGTACTGATGGCTTGGAATAATGTTTCAGTGGGAATTTGAAAATTTTAACCTACTGGGTTCATGAGGTGGGCTAATAAGAAGGCTATGCTGACAATTTGGTTGTTCTGCTGCAAATGAAACACAGGGCCAGGAGGGCCCTGCAATTTCCACAGCAACATACATGTCTGCATCTATGGAGGGATGAGAGTGCAGGGCCTGAAGGGTCCTGTACTCCCACAGGCAAATGAGGATCCACATCTATGGAGGAATGGGAGTGCAGGGCCCTATGGGCCCTGTGCTCTCATAGGCAAATGAGGATACCTCCAACAGGCAAATGAGGATGCAATTATACTATCTCAAAAAGTAAGAAAATTCTTTGCAAAAAACTCCATTAATGCATCAGTTAGGGCTGCTATTAAAATGACAAAAGTAGGTTTCCAGCCCTAACACCCCTGCTCAATCCCTAAAAAGAATGAGGGGTAGAGTCTTCCTTGGGGTTGTCAGTCCTAATGGTCCATTCTATGCACTCATGGAACATACACACCTGTCTCCATCACATGTCAGCTCTTCTGCAATGGGGTGTGCATTAAAGTTAACAACACCAAGGAACCCTCCACCCTTAGTTCGCTTCAGAGGTGGGGCTGGGGTGTTAAGGTTGGAAACGCTAACATTATATTTCCCTACTTTTGTCATTTTAATAGCAACCCTAACCAATGCATTAACAGAGTTTTTTTTTGCAAAGAGTATATTAAATACAGTAGATGGGACTTTTTCCTCATAGAAGTGGTTAGCAGTTATTTTCCTGTATACCTTTCCTTGTATGTGCAATTGCAAATCAAACCAACAGTAACCTACTGAACGTATTATATAAAATAAAAGATGGGTAAGTGTGGTATACAAGGAAATGTATCCCTCGAGGTGGCTACCCAGATAATAAAGCCACTCGCCATTCACACATATGCCATGCCTGTATATTACTATTAAGTAAACACTTCAATGTTAAACCCTGATTTTTGCACCTTAAAAACTCTGCCCCCGTTCTACCAATTTTTCTGACTTTTTATAGGCTTGAAGTCTGGATCTGGGTTTCTGGGTTCTGAAAATGTTAAGCCAGTCAGTTCGGGGTGGGGGTGCAAAGTTACAGAATGCAAAAATGCTACAATTCACCATTTTTAAGACCTTTTTTTCCCCACCTTTTTTCAAACTCAGATTTATTGAGGTATAGCACAGAATAAAAGGTACAAATACACATTTTTTTACAGTTCTGCTTCAATCCTATATATACATAAACTCCATTTACAGTTTCTGGCATAGGACTTCCATAGATTGTTCAAATAATGTCCTCAGCCTCTCTTTAATAACCAGCTAGTGATTTTAGTTCCTCTGGCTGTGGTGAGCAAATGAGAACAAAGAAGAGACCAGACCAAATCATCTGGAACATAAAACAGTGTCTGGAACTATAAACCTACAGTCCTGCACATGCTACCACTTTTCTGCATAAATCATTTGGATCTTGATGGGCTGGGGCCCTTCCACAACCTTCTGATCCGAACTGCTGGTGTCAGGTGCCCTGGGTCTCCTTCTGCATGTCCAAGGAAGCCAGAGTCCTGACTATTACTGTAAGGACTCCTTTCCCCCTCTTCTCATTCTTTTTGTAACCTGAAACTTACAGGTTTGGTAGAGTTTGGTCCAAGGTATACGCTTTCGCAAATTTGAAGTTCTTTTTTTTTATTCTTTACACTTTTTTCTCTCCTTTTCCCGGGCTGGCCCTCCTTCCCACTGATCATCTCAGCCCCGTCACCCAGCTTCTCCAGGGATATACCTCTCCTAGGTCCCCCATGGCTTGTCCTCTGTGGCAAAAGGATCAGGGAGTCACTTGACTTGCCGATCAATGGATCAAGATGTCCAGGAGGTGGCTGGGTCACTGGTGCAGGGCCTGCATAGGGTTGGGTGATAATCCTGTTAACCAGGGTGTTTTCCACCTTTCTTTTCCCTCTCTTGTTGCCACGTAGCCCTGTGGGATGCCGGTGCTGGGACATTTTCTCTGAAATGTGCATACATCAGCATGCTCATGTGATATGCAGCGCAATGCATCCCTCCCTTCCTGTGTCCTGCACATCAGGCAGTATAGTGCATTGCGTCCCTCCCTTCCTGTGTCCTGCACATCTTACCACCAGCACATCTTCAGGTGGTAGAGCTGCAGCAGGACATGACATCCTTCCCCCAGGAGGAGGAGGAGAGCATCTCCTGGGATGCTCGATTCTCCTCCATCTAGCTGGCCCCAGACTACTCAGGCTTGTTAACAAATTTGGTTCACTGGCATCATGAGCAGTAGCAATATTGCTGCACCAATGGGCTGGCAAAGTTGAAGTTTTCAACTTACATAGTTTTTAAAGTATAAGTTAAAAACTGTGTTGTATTCTGAGCATGCTCTTAAAAAAAAATGAATGTTCTAAGGGTAGTTTTTTTTTTTTGCATTACCAGTTTGACTGATTTCCTTCCATCTCCTTTTGTCATCTGACTGACGAAAGCAGTTTAAGGAAATTGAAAGTGATTTAATTGAACATGATTTTCTTCATACTGCTTTCATCAGCCAAGGCTGATGAAAGCAGTGTGAAGGAAATCATTTTCAGTCACATTGCTAATGCATTCTACCTATCCTGAGAACCCTTCCTCAGTGGATGACAGGTGCCCAATTGCACCGCTGATATCACCTCTCCCAACATTTCAGACAGAACTACCAGATGGTGGTTGTCCAATCCTGTCACCAGTATTCCCCCTCTAGACTTACACTTTGACTAAAAATGGCCAGCGGGTGTCCAATCTCACTGGCCGTTACAAATTTATTTTATGCTGACACCAGGGTGCCCATCCCTAGTTCCGGCTAACATCACCCAACCTCCGATTAAAAGTGGACTATTGTACCCACTTCTGGCTGGTACCACTGTATCCAAAGCCCCTCCCACTTCACCTGCCCCAGCACAGATAGGTGGTGACTCCGGGGTGCCTACTCTGGTGCCATCGAAGAGTATGCTGACTCTGGAGTCCAAATACCCCAATATCACTCCAGTCCCCCTGAAAAAAAAGGAAACTGTCCCTTACAGATTTTTTATTTAAATCTGAAAATAAGAAAATGGTTCCACATCGATCTCTGATCCCTGACCCCCACCCACCTCACCCCAACCCCCAACTCAGCACCCACTAATCCACACCCTCACACACCCCTCACTCACTTACAGAAGGTAACTTAGCCTAGAACCACTCTAAGTAAAAAAGACATCCTCCTTCTTGAAGTGCAACTGCAAACTGAGGAAACAAGGAACCATAAGGGCTGTCAATTAATTTTCAGTGCATTTTTAACTTTTACTAATAACATCATTTTAAAATAATTTTGCTCCAGATTTTTAGCATGGCCTTTTTGGGACATCTCCTCATGAAAAAGGGAGGTGTCATTTTTGTGTCACTTGCACGCATCTGTAAGAAACACATTGCGTCAGTCAGCAGTTAGGGAGCAGACCACAATGTGTCAAGAAATTCGACCACATCACTTTACAATCAGCTGTTTTGGTGCATTACAAGCTACCAAAACAGCTGATTGCATGGTGTCACCATGCTGACAGCTTCCCGCCGGCCCTCACAGTCCCCAGGGAAGTCGACGGAAAGCCACCGCCTACTGCTCAGTGTGCCTTCCTTGTGAAACAATTCAATAAATAAAAAAAATCTGGGTGCCCAATCTCCGCTGGCGGCAATGCACCCCATCTCCATGCATCCCTCCAGAACACTATATGGCCGACGGGATGCCCAATTCTGTTGGCTCCACTGTCTCCCCAAACAAACTTCCATCTGCCATGCTAGGATCCCACCCAGCATGGCAAAATCTCCCTTGCCAACGGGGGTGCCCAACCTCTGTTGGCTCCACTGCCCCCAAAACTGCCTAGTGCCATGCTGGGAGCCCATCCCAGTGAGACAAAAGTCCCCCATCATCTTTAAAAAAAAAAAGACCTAGAAAAAAAGGTCCTCATTGATTCTCTTGCCCCCTTCCCGCAACCCGCACACACCCTCTTCTTACCCCACCTCACCCCATACTTATCTCCAGAGCCCAGTGTGACGATCTTCAGTGGACTGGGAACACGTCTACACTCTTCAAAGCCAACCATGAACTGAAGAAATGCCGGTAAGCTATAGAATGGCACAAATGTTTTTTTTTTTACTTTGGTGCATATCTCAGCCATTTTTGGGAATTCTTTCACAAAATTTTCCACATGGGGTTCTTGGGACCCCACCTCATGAACTCAGTCACTGCCATTTTGTTATTCGGTCCCAAAAGGTGATTTCGCGGTCACTACATGGAACCATCTTTCGGGACTGATTAACGAAATGACAGTGTCACAGTTCATGAGGTAGGCCCCCAAAAACCCTATGTTGAAAATGTGGTGAAAAAATTCCCCAAAATAACTGTTTTACAAGCATGCATTGTACAGTTCCTATGCACGCTCGTAACTTCGAGCATTTTTTATATTTTCACTCCAGATTTTCAACATTGTCATTTTACCACACCTTCTTATGAACAGTACAGCTGTCATTTTTCACATCTCGCCTGAAATGTGTTTTCACACATGTAGCACACAATGGCATGGTCGGTGTGTGAAATCAATGTTCAGGACAGATTAAGAATATCACAGTGACATTGTTCATGAGGTAGGACCCAAAAACCCTATGTTGAAAATTTGCTAAAAATTCCCCAAAATGACTGTTTTATGAGCATGCATTGCGCAGTTCCTATGCATGCTTGTAACTTTGAGCATTTTTAATATTTTCACTCCAGATTTTCAGCATTGTCATTTTACCATACCTCCTTATGAACAGTACAACTGTCATTTTCACATTTCACCTGAAATGTGTTTTCGCCATGTAGAATGCACAGTGGCGCGGTCAGTGTCGAAATCAATGTATGGGACAAATTAAGAAAATCACAGTGACACTGTTCATGAGCAGAGGTCTTAAACTGGCTATGTTGAAAATTTGGTGACAAAAGTCCCAAAAACCAAACATTTCCACGCACCTCATAAGTTCACAAATTGTATCTTTTCAGTCTAGATTTTCAACATTGCCATTTTTCCACACCTCCTTATGAACAGTACAGCTGTAATTTTCACACCCTGGCCAAATGTGTTTTCACACTTCCAGTGCAGAATAGCATGGTTGCTGTGGAAATCAGTGTTAGGGATATATTAAGAAAATCACAGTGACACTGTTCATGGAGAGAGGTCCCAAAATGTCTATGTTGAAAATCTGCTGTAAAAATCCCAAAACTAATTACATTACGGGTGTGCATTGAGCAGTTTCTATGCACACTCGTGACTTCACCGGTTTTTTATATTTTCACTCCAGATTTTCAACATTGCTATTTTTTACACCTTCTCATGAACAGTACAGCTGTCATTTTTCACATCCTGTTTGAAATGTGTTTTTGCAGCTGTGGCACTGAATGGCGCAGTCGCTATGCAAAATCACCTTTCAGCTAATGAACTGATAGTGTCACTGTTCATGCGGTGGGATCACAAAAAGCCCATGTTGAAAACGTGGAGTAAAAATATAAGAAATGCCCAGAGTGTTATGGTTTTCGATCATAATGCCCTACCTTGTAGGGACTAACAGGTGTCAGGTGTGTGACTTGGGATTGTTGACAGTAATGTTCATGCCATTCCACCCCCACTCTGCAGCCAGTGGCAGGCATTGAGGTGCGCCTTGGACCCTTTGGCCCCAGAGTTCACCCCCATTCTCCTATATTGCACCCATTTCAGTGTATTTTCTTATGGAATGAGGTGAGTGTTTTTATTTTTTTATTTATTTCATACTAGGATTACAATACCTTTGAGCCAAGGCTCTTTTACAAAGGTTCCGTGTCAGTTTAAGACATTACATTAGAGAACATGGCAGAGCAAATTCAGACTTGGATGCATATACAAAAAACACAACATTTTTAGAAAAAAAAGCATTCATATGGGTACAAACAGGTAGGGTACAGGAGGTTGCAGGGGGAAATGCTGCCAGAGGCGATTGTCAAGACATAGAGAAGTGCTGTTTGAGGGGATTAGATGGCGGGTGGATGAAAGGCAGGGGAGGAGGGAGGAGAGGCAAGGAGAGGGAGGGTAAAGTGCTGTGCTGTGGAGAACAGAACTAGGGGATAGATAGGAGGGGTGTTTAGGTTTGACAGTCACAGGTGCTGGAGGCAGTGAGATGTGTTTGGAGCCTTGATTTGAAGAGACCTAGCAAGGGAGTGGAGGTGACCTCGATGCTGAGGCTATTAAGCCAGCTAGGTGCCCTGTAGGCAAATGATCATTGACCCAGGGAGGTTCTGCAGCGAGGGACTATCAGGCATTGAGATTCAGAGCCCTTAGTGTGGCGGGGGTTACTACTTGCGTGGAGAAGAGTTTGGACCCCGGGGTGGGGCAAGACCCATGGCAATCTTCTTAGCCATAGTACATGTTTGGTATTTTAGGCAATTAGCAAGTTGTAGCCAGCCAGTTTGTGCATATAGGTCACATGTATGGGTTCATCGATGGGAGCCTGTAATAAGTTAATGGGCTTTGTTGAGTGATGTAGAGATACGTCTAAGGGCAGTTGATGTTGCCGAGCCATAAATGATAAGGCCATAGTCGATAATGGAGCTTTGAACCGCAATTCGCAGGGCTGCTGGGGTTAGGCAGAACCTGTGCCTGTAAAGAAGACCGAGCCGCATATTAGCTGCCTTTGCGACACTGTCAATGTGGGTCCCATAGGATAGGTTGCAGTCAAGGGTAATCCCAAGATATTTGAATGTTTGAACCTGTTCAAGAGTAGATCCTAGTTGGTTTATGATGGACAGGGGGGTCAGTCTGTGCTTATTATGAGAGTTGCTGAACAGCATGGTCTTTTTTTTTGTAGTTTAGAATAAGTCTCTGTTTACTGAACCAGTTCTCCACTGATGCAAAACCAAGGTGGAGATTATTTTGCAGAGCATGGGGGTCCTTATGGGTGGAGTGTATTATGGCATCATCTGTGTACAGTAAGATTTGTTCAGGGCAGGATTGAGGGAGATTGTTTAGGAAGAGGGAAAAAGGAGAGGGCCCAGGATAGAGCCCTGGAGAACTCCTGAATGTACTGGCATGGCATTTGAGAGGACACCAGCAATTTTTACCTGTTGTGTTCTGCCCTCCAGGTAGCTTTTGAACCAGTCTGTGAAGACAGGGGAGAGCCCAGCAGTTGAAAGCTGGTCAAGTAGCAGCCTGTGGTGAACTGTGTCGAAAGCCTTGGTTAGATCAATGAAAACAGAACCAGTTAGGTGGCCAAGATCCAGAGAACTGTGGATGGCCCCAGTTAGTTCCAAGAGGGCAGATGTGGTACTTTGCCCTTTTCTAAAGCCATGTTGCTGTGCACATAAGATATTGTGGTTGTCTAGGTAGGCAGTGAGTTGATCAGTGATAAGGCGTTCAAGAGCTTTTGAGAGGGGAGGTAGCATGGAGATTGGTCGGTAGTTTGCTTGGTTGATCATGTCACCATTTTTGTGAACTGGGGTAACGATGGCAGATTTCCATCTGTCCAGAAACTGGCTGAGGCTGAGGGAGAGGTTAAGGATCTTGGTGAGTGGGCTGATAACTTCATCAAGAGAGAGGGACAGCAGCTTTAGGTCCAAGGAGTCCCCACTTATTCTTGATTTGGCAATTTCTTTACTAATGTATGTGAAGGCGTCATGTTTTGTGACAGCTTTGAAGTAGAAAGGTGGGTGTGCAGGAGAGTGGTGGGTGCGGGTAGAGTTAACGGAGGTGTCGAGTTCATTGAAGAAATCAGGGGGTAGGACAGAGCTAAGGTCTGTGACGGTGGTATTGGCGGAGTGTAAAGTCCAAGGCGGAGTGTAAAGTACAAACACTTCAAAGCACACTTTGACACTTGTAAGTGTCTGCAGGGTAGGGTGAGGTGAAATGTCATGACCGTTATGGGCGATGACTCAAAGGCACACCCCAATGCCTGTCCATCTCTGCAGGGTGTGGGTGGAGTTGGCGTCAGTTCAGTACTTCACTGCCATTCCTATACTTCATCTGTCTAACTACTGCACTTCCACTGCTAATGACAACAAGCAACACTTGGCATTGACAAATGCGTGTTCAAATCTGTGCTGAAAGTTGATTTTGTAGTTCTTCTGTGATATCACCATTTGGGCAGGATTTGAAAATATCACCTGCCAGTTTCACGAGGTGGGGTCATAAGAAGACTATGTTGAAAATCTGGTGAAAAGTATGTTAAAATGACCAAGTTACATGTGAACATTGACATTTTTCAGCATTTACTCATAACTTTGGTAATTTTCAATTGTTTGACCCCAAATTTTCAACATAGCCATTTTTCACACCACCTCATGAATGTGACAGGTGTCATTTTTCAAATCCTGCCTAAAATGTGTTTTCGCACTTGTGGACAAAATGTCATTTTGGACAGTATTTTATAAATGACACCTGTCATGTTTAGAAGGGAGGGTCATAAAACACTATGTTGAAAATTTGGGGTGAAAATGTGAAAAAAAAAATGCTATGAAGAAACATGCAGGGCTGGCCATTGGCCCAGTGGGTAGTGTACTGTGATCTTGTGCCAGTGAGCTGAGTTCAGGTTTGAGCTCAGTCAGCCAGCTGGATGGGCTGAGGCTGGAGGGATGGCACTGCCATGTGGCACCACTCCCAGCCTGGGGAGAAGCAGTGCAGTGTTGGCCACATGGGTAACAAGTAACCATATAGTGCAGAGAACACTTTTCTTGGCATACTGCCCAGAGGGCCCTTTGCCTCTGAATCCACAGCTGCACAGAAGTGTAGGGCCAGGAGGACCCTGTGCTTCTGCAGCCACATGAACTGCTGATCACCTGATCCTGCTTGTTTGTATCTGTAGCCACATGGAAGCACAGAGCCCAAAGGGCCCTGCATTTCTGCAGCCCCTCAGACTGTCTCATGGATTCTTTATATTCATAGCTGCATGGAACTGCAGAGCCCAGAGGGCCCTGCACTTCTACAGGCAGACAGATTTTCCATTTGGTTCAGGGCCCAGGGGGCACTGCACATCTGGATCTATTCATGCAGATCCCAACAGGACCTGTGTGAATGAGGATACGATTCCACTATCACATAAAGAAAGGAAATTCTTTGTGAAAAATGATATTAATGTGCACATTAGGGTTGAAGAAAACAAAATCAGACAAAGTAAGGAAATTAAAGACATTAGGGTTTGACATCTCAGGAGTATTCGTGAATCAGTGATGTGGTGTTCCTTGGGGTTGTTAACCCAAATGCCCACCTCCTACGCTGTAGGCCCTGAGTGAAGAAAAGGATGACTGATTCTGTCAGCTACATACAGTATGGAGAGACATGCTTCTCTACCTCTAAAGAGTATATACCTATGAGGCACTGGCTTCCAGCTGTACCTTGTGTTTTGGACAGGAAGCTACAGGCAGGGGGTGAGGGGAGATGTGGGCATTAGGACTGACAACACCACACCATTGACTTGCCAAGACCCCAGAGACTCCAAACCCTAATGTTTTTCATTTCCTTACTTTGTCCGCTTTGCATTCTTCAATCCTAATGTGTGCATTAATGTTGTTTTTTTTACATATATATGTAATACATGGGGTGATTGTTTTCCCATACAAATGATTGCCACATCAGAATTTGTAATAGTGCTGGGCTGCGTGGTTCGAAGTCATAATAGCATTAGTCTGACATCAGATCGATGCTGTTATGACGTCAAACTCACTCAAAAGGCGCACATGTTCAGTGGTTTATAACGGTGCCCAGAACTTCCCGACATCAGCAGCTGATTTTTAAGGAAAGGGCAGGTGCCTGTTCCTACTGATCAGTCATTGCCTAGTGACAGGCGTCATTGCCATGGACCTGTCATAATGTACGAGTGAAAACGAAAGAGTATGTGCTGTGGCAGTGAGTAAAATCTAAAACTAAAAAAAGGGAGATAAAAAAGGCAGTCACAGAAAGATTCCCATTTATTACAAAAAACAACACATGGAAATGTATCTGTTATGGTGCAGGTAACACCATCTCAGGATTCCATGAACTCATAAACTTCTCAAGCTCTGCTCTTGAGATTTATGACATCATGGAATTCTTCAATGGTGTTACAGGTCCATAACAGATAAATCCCTATATATATATATATATATATATATATATATATATATATATATATATATATATATATAACACACACACATATATATATATATATATATATATATATATATATATATATATATATATAATACTGTCCACATGCAAATACACAAGCAACCAGAAAGGTACACACATGTACAGATATTCATATGAAGGATTTAGACAGACATGTAGATACTCCATGAATAGAGATATGAGTAAACAAAAATCCTGCATGTTGTAAGTGATATACAGACACATATATACATACATACCCACAGATACAGTACAAACGTAGAGAGATGCTTTACATGGACACAGACAGACTGTAAATATTATAGGCATTACACACACACACACACACAGGCATACCTAATATATACCCAAACACTGTACACCAACACACAGACATTGAGATGACACACAGGCATACAGATATAGATTCACAGATTACGTAACACACAGGGACTCAGACCTGCAACCAGACACATACATTATACAAAGCTGCCTCTATATTATGATATGTTACATGGTAAAGAGGCTTAATGTATATAGTATGTAACAGCAGTAATGTTTTTTACACATACACACAGGTCTTGTCAAAAATATCCTTTTTCACACATCTCTTGTGGAAATGTTATTTCTAATCGCTGTTACTTTCACCTTCACTTTGGATGCAGACAGGGAGGAAGGAAGGAAGGCAGAAGTTGCTCGTGGTGGTTCAATTATCGTTTGGTTTCAGTCCCTGACTGCATTGCCAGATTTCGGTGCTGCCGGAATGTGATCCTCCCGCACTTTTAACTGTTTCTGTCATTTTAATCGCACAACATTATAGTTATAATAGGTTTAACTTTTCTGTTTGAAATGGCAGTAGTTGGAGGCGGAGGAAAGCAAATATTCTAGTCCTACAGGTTATGTTACATCTTCTTTCCTGTTCTTCGAGATCAAATAATTGTACATCTTCTGGGAGCTGTAATAAACGCAATTTTGGCTAAATTAAATAATAATATCAAGTGCGATCAATTATTACACCTAGTAATAAGAAGCAAGGGTGTTGCTGATGGTAAATGTGAGTTGAGGTAACCTGAACGTGTAAATAAAAATGACAAGCAAGAGAAAAGCTAGTGCCTACTAGTGATGATGATGCTTTCGGGACTTTTTTTTTTAATTTCACTTTCTACACTTGAACAAAAAGGTTCTTACCAGGAGGTCGGGCAATAAAAAGTAAAGTTGTTTGATTCCTAACCATATCTAAGAGTACAGAACGGTACTGGCACTGCTCCTTAGAGCCCCCCCCCCCCAAAAAAAAACACTCACATACACACAAAAAAATGTACCATTCCCTTTGTGTAGTATAATTTGAGCACAAACCTCGGCTATGATGACTATTCAACATTCAAGCTGAACGTTGGTTGTTATTTCTAATACCACAGCAGCGCTGCTGGGTCGGAGGGATAGTTTGAGTTTGCTTCAGCAGCAGTTTCAGGGACAAAGTTGGGCGAAGTTTTGCAGAAAACTTTTTTCTGCCAATCAGATCGTACCTAGGGGGCGCTGCGCCGCGGCTGCTGGCAGGCAGGGCGAGATATTAACCCAAAGGAAAGAGCAAAGGGGCAGTTCCCAGAACCATCAAACCCCTTCCACTTTCTCAGTGCGAGCCAGAGACCACCGGCAAAATGGATCTAAGCAGGGCTGCGGCTCTTTCCCTTTGGTTTTCCCTCTGCTTTGGGGAGTTGTTGGAGGCGGCTGTTGTGGGATCACTGTGGCAGGAATCCCCGAGTGCTGCTGAGAGGGAAGCCTCCCTGCCCTCCCGGATGGATGCTGCTGCTGGCACATCGCATAGTTGGGAGCTGTCGGCTCGGGGTGCACCGCGGAATGGCACAGTGGTAATACCTCACGAATACATGGTATCCCTGTATCACACAGTCTCAGCCATGGAGAGACGAGGAGGGCTCAACAGCAGCGTGTCCCGGGCCAGGAACCGTGCCAACACTGTCACAAGCTTCGTGGACCAAGGGAAAGGTGAGAGCGACGAACAGCAACCGCCGGGTCCCATGCAGCTCAGGCGGCACCTGTTGTTTGTAGACCATGGGTGCACACTGCACAGCAACTCCCAGTGCCTTCCTTACTAATCAGCCCTTTCAGAGCTGCGGGGATTGTGTAGAGAAAGGAAATAGTAGAAGTGCACGGGATAAGCTGAGCCATTCAGAAAGACCCAGCCCAGTGAGGTACAGCGATGAGTTCTGTAACAAAGAGATATGCCAGTGTAAAACTACAATATGGGCAGTATAGATTGGCTATAACTATGGTGAAGAGTTTTTGGGTGATTAAGAATATCACAAGGAGATACAGTCCCCTCCTGGAATTAATAATAGTTCCCAAAAGTCAGTCTGTAGCCTCTTGATTATTACTCTTTCCGAGTTTGTTTTCAGCACCTTCTTGTTACCTTGCCTTTCTGTATGTCCGGATCCTTTCCGGCAAGATCACCTTTTCATATTTGAATTTAGATCCAGCAGTGTATACAGCTCAGCATTGCTAGTTCGTTAAGTATTGTGGACCCCATATATAGAGAGAGAGCGTGACCAGGTTTAGTTGTGCCTCCAGCTAAGTCCTTCAAAATCGCATTTATCTTTTGTTTGGTTGGTAGATATGTAGTTAGAGGATGAATTATGTGCCAGGTCAGTCTCTCTTCTGTGGTCATGTGGGGGCGAAAATGAAAGAAGGCGGTGTCTCTGAGCAGGTAAACCTTCTGCTACACTACTGTATCAGGAGTGCATCTGGAAGTTATATCTTTAAAAATGTACAGGGTTCGACGAAAATATGAAATGTGTAGGTACATCCACGCAGGGGGTCAAGGGGAAGTAGATGTATTTAAAATGTTACTCTTCATTTGACAAAATATGCAGGTAGGAACCCAACCGACAAGTTGATAAGAAGCAAGTTCCTGAAACTAGAAAGGCTTCTAAGCAGCGATATCCCGCAAGCAGGCAGATATATTACACCAGCGATATGATTAGTATTACACCCGGAGCTCCATACTGAGGAAGGCTGCTCTGTGAAGCTCACAGGCTGCGGGACTGCTGCCTGCTGCTCAATGAGTCTCTGTCTCTTTCTCTGTTTCTTTGCCATCTGGATTTTATTAATCTCCACTGAAGTCATTAAGGCAGACAGCTCTAGGAAAATCAACTAATTTCAGACGGAAACTCCATCGATTTCAACTCTAGTGTCTTTGAAGTAAAGGTCTTGAACACAGTCGCTGGCCAGGAGGATATGCTGGGGCGCGGGGGGCAGCAGTTGCAATGCTGCACATTGGTACGAACACAGTTTCAGTTGTCGGGGCTTAAATTCTAAACATTTGATAAAAGGTAGTCATCTTACTTGTCTCATCGTTTAAGATTCATATGAAACGAGTACGTTTATTTTGTAAAATAATAATTGTTAAACGGGGATATTTTTTTGTTTGTACAGTTTAGGAAATGAAATATAAAGAAGTGACCCAGTGAACTGGTATCAAGGAGCAAGTGGTGTGCAGACATTTAATGTTTTGTTTGCTTTTGCTCTAGAACAACAACTCTGAAAATGTTATATGATAGAAGAGGTAATGCTCTATTGCATGTATTGACGGATGCAGTTTGCATTCAAGAAAAAGTTGCGCATTCATGGGTGCTTTACCGGAGCAATAAAATAACAACCTTTTCATTACTGTATAAGACAATATCTCAGTATTCTACTTATAACATTCTCACACACAAGAGGCCGCCTTCGTTTGCAGTGGTCGTGTATATAGTATATACACATATAGTACAGCATGGAACAAGTGTTTAAAAATGGGGTTAGAGTCAATAGGCTGTACAAATATTTTAACTTCTTTCTTTCCTTCTTTTTTTTCTGGCTGTCAGTCTATAAGGAACAGTACTATCGCGTTCCCATTTAGCTCTTCCTATGCCAGGTATTGTGCTGTGACTGATTATTCTATTGGCTTGCTTACACTTTAATTGCATCCATTTATTATAGAGGTAAATGAGGGAAAAGGCCCCTAATGTAAAGCGACCTGTTGCTGAGTTTACCAGATCTGAGAGCAACAATTTACTGTAATTGATTTGATTTCTGCATTTGCAATTGGAATCTCATTCAAAAACATATCCCGCTCCCACTATATTCAACGGTAGTGAGTTTCAGATATCACATGCCATGTTTTAATAACAGCCTATTTGTGAATTAAGAGGACATTTTTTTTGAAACAGTAAAAATGCTGACAAATTCATTCTCCTTTGTCCTGCTCAATACACTTCCAATAATTTTGATTTGAATTTGCTCTATTTTTTTCTGTGTTGTATAAAAAAATACCACAGCCCACAGATACAAAAATATCAACTAGACATAATTTATGTTAGGTAGCATATAACCATATTAACAAATTATTATATTTGTGATAATGTAGCAATGGAACACAAATTCTGCTGGGAAAACATTGACACCAATAAAGATTATTTGTTTAAAGTCTGCTTTAATGTTTCCTTGAGTACTTAGCAAATTTCGTTTTACTCATGCTAGTCATATCATTTATTTCATCAGTATTTTAGGAAACTAATACTGCATCAAAGCCTCTCTTCAACTTTGCCTTATAGCTGTTCCTGCCTCATTTTTTGTCTGATAACATCTAGAATTCAGATACTCTGCTAGATCCAGTGGCCAACATATAGACTGGTTCATTCAAGTCACCCATCTGGTTTTAGTAAACCATTAGATACAATGTGGTTGCCTCTCTATGACACACTATAAAGACTCAGCAATCTCCCCTTCTGTAGAAATGTATCATATCCCACACATGTCCATTTTTCCATAAGTTAGAAGAATTAATTCTGCAATATTTAGTGAGAAACACTCTAATAGAGTTGATGCTCCCAATATTGTCATACATTAGAGCTAAGCTATCAAGGAAGACAACCTGAAGGAAGAAATAACATAAAGACCAAATAGATTAATCCAACCTGAATAAAAGTAGTAAACATGGAATCAAATATTGAGAAATAGGTACAAATGACCAGTGCCTCTTCTTAACAAAGAAAAGCTATATATTTTGGGAAGAATTTCTGTGGGGGTTTGAGTGTGGTGGGTGGGGTTGGGGTAATATTTTTACATTTAGACTGTGGGGAAGAATACTTTTCTAAGAGAAAGAAAATATCAACTAAGTAGTTTCTGAGTGGGGAATAATACAACTAAAAGAGCCCAAAAGAAAAAGTATTTCAGGAGAGTTTTTTTTTTCTCATGAATGACTACTGTATCTTAGCAGCATATCAGAGAACAGTGTTTCATTTACACCTACTTACAAGTTTCACCCCCAGTGTGTTCTAGTTAATGTGTTCTATATCACCAGGGGGCATGAATGGCTTTTGTATTGAAATTAATGGAATTCCCTGAGATATAGCACAATATATCTGGATATACTGCAATTTGCACTGGCTGCAACTGTGCCCACTGATTTAAATGCATTTATGTTATTAAACACATCAGCAATGTTTTAAAAGGCTACAGCAGCATTATATTTTTTCGTATTATTTAATCTAGCAGAAAAAAACATACACCGGAGCAGAACTTGGATTTATAGAGCACCTTTTAGATAGTAACACTAAGTATCTCTATGGGTTATTTGGATTACTTAGTTGCATTTTATTGTGTCTTCATGTACCCCAAATAGCAAAGTAGGAATGACAGCTTTTCAAAAGAGTACAATAAATTGCTTAGTTCATTATCTTTTGCAGATGATCGACCAACAGAGGATGGGCAGAGGTACTTGTTTGATATTTCTAGTGTGCCAGAGACAGATGAACTAGTGGGAGCTGAACTCAGACTTTTCAGAAAATCTCCAGGGAGCTTGAGTTTAGCTTCATTCCAAGAGGGAATCCTTCACCACATCTTCCTCTACACTTGCCCAGAGGGAAACCAGGGTCCCAAACTTTTGGATTCCAGAACTATAGATATTTTGGACATGGTGTCCTACAAATGGGAAGTGTTTGATGTCTGGGAGGCTATGAGACATCAAAAAGGTAAATACAGCAAAAACAAACTCTTATGTTTTGAGCTGAAAATTTTTTCAGATTATTCCAAGGAACTTCTTGCAGCAAAAGATGTGGGGTTTAGTCATGCTGGACGACAGCTTCAGGAGAAAGCTCTACTGGTGACCTTCTCTCACACCAGGAAGAAAGAAAATCTGTTCAAGGAAATCAGGGATAAGATTAAATCAATGCATGGCCCAGACCGACTAGATCCTCCAGATTCTGGACAAGAAACTCATGCCAAACGTCACAGAAAAAGGAGGACAGCACTTTCAGCTCGATCTGGTGGGAAAGGTCATCATGGGAAAAGATCCAAGACACGTTGTAGCAAAAAGCCTCTCCATGTTAATTTCAAAGAGCTGGGTTGGGATGATTGGATTATAGCTCCATTGGATTATGAAGCCTATCACTGTGAAGGGATATGTGACTTCCCATTAAGATCCCACTTGGAACCCACCAATCATGCCATTATTCAGACACTGATGAACTCCATGGATCCTGAGTCTACACCACCCAGCTGCTGTGTTCCATCAAAACTCAGCCCAATCAGTATTTTGTACATAGACTCCGGGAACAATGTGGTTTACAAACAATATGAGGACATGGTGGTGGAATCATGTGGCTGCAGGTAGCAACTTCTATAGCGTGGGTCCTACTGTAACATGCATCATGGCTCACGTCTAGCTACAGAAGGTAAATGTGAGCTGGTGTAGATGTACTGTCTGTGTGTAAATATATGGGATCATATTTCTTCTGTCTGTCTGTGAACAAAGCATCTCACAACTTAAACATTCCTAGCTGATCCGATGTGTTTCATCAGAAGTTACGTGCTCCTTTTCTCCAAATGTACTCTCTGGGTGCTACTTACTCCCAGCACCTATTAGCTAATCCCCCTGTGCATGAAGGAGTGTTTTATGTATTCCATCTGTTGTGATAAAAGTATCTCATAAATTCAACATTCCAAAACTATAATGAGGTAGTGTAAGGCTGCTATTTTTATAGACACAATTTACTAAAACATTTATAAGCTGAACATAATTTACTCCCTTTCAAACCCAATCTAAGCTATTCAAAAAGGAGGAGACACCATTATTTGTATTAGGAATCAGCAGCTGAAGAAAAAAGTTGTAATTTATTAAACTGTTTCTATAATGTGCATTTTTTTTAAATTTTGGTTTGTATGTTAATTTGAAAATAGCCCCCCACCCCAGACTGTTCCTCCATGCAGACATTTTTCTTTAACTCTGTGTCATCCAACAAAATAATGTTGCTTTATGACAACAGGTTCTTGAGATAAGACAAAAGCATATTGTAAGCAACACCTGTGGAACATATGTACTCCTTTTCTATTTATTTATTTTTTTAATTCAGTTTTTTGGCCCCCCAGCCATCTCTTCATGCCTACTTTAGGCATTCTCTGACCTCCCAATCCCATCTGGCACTCCTCCACTGTCAAGCCAACAAGGATCCACATGGGATGGGATCTGAGTGTATTGGTGTCATATATAGTGGCCACTGCCCATAGGACTTTCTTGTTTCACCCTTACCCCACATGCTACCCACTTGGCACCAGGTAGCATCCCTGCAGGCCACACCCACATGTAGCAGTTCCTTGTAGAGAAAATAGGATCCCTGGCCACTACAGGGGCCACATGTGTGGCAGAACCTGTTGCCCTTCCCTCCCCATTGGAGAGCACTGCCATACAACAGTGCCTACTCAGTACCCCCAGACTGCCCATCTGGCTTCCAAATATGCTGCCATACTGATGTCACCAGTGTGTATGAGCATGATGCACTACCCACCAGGTCATCAGCCAGTGTGTGTGTGTGTGTGTATATATATATATATATATATATATATATATATATATATATATGTACATACACCGTCTTAATCTTAGGTGACTTAGAGAACTGTAAAGAACAAATACCTAACTAACATCAAGGTTATTGCACCTAGTGGGTGTTTGTAGTAAGTTACCTGTAGTTGATGGACAAGTAAACTTATGTTCAGTGAATATAGCTGTTTACCTACAAAACAGTGTAATCAAGAACCCTGTCAAACAACTTTGTAATAATGAGAAGTATCATAAGAAACACAATACATAAGATAACATAACAAAGGAAAGAAATCTAATCTTTTCCATTTCTATATTTCCTCTTTGTTTTTCGCACTCAGCTTGTAGAGTTTTCAAGCTAGTATATTTGCCAAACATGTGACCTCATACATTGGGGGGGGATGCACTTCAGTAAGGTCTTAGGATACAGTATTGCTAATGTTAGAATGACAAAACCAAGTAAATATTAGGAGATTGACAAGCAGCCAGCATGGCTTCTTACGGAAGTATTTCATAAAAAAGGGAGGTTATATGGTTCAGAGGTTAGAGCACAGGCTTGTAGCCCATGGCATTAGAGGTTCAAATGCCACCAAGAGCCACTTACTCACCATATAAGACCTTGAGCAAGTCATTAGATCTCCCTGTGCTATAGCACTCCTTGCAATAACATTGGGTAAAAGCAGGACCCCAACTGAAAAGAAAATTTTGTTGGTCTGTACTGGGTAAATAAAACCATAAAATAACAAACATCCTGTAATGTGCTGAAAAAAAAAATGTTTTTAAACTGATAAAAACTGACTTTTCTGCAGCAGCTTATAATAATAATAGGTAGCACTAAAATATATCTTGTATCTGATGGAGTTTTTTTAGCATGTACATGTCGGTCATAAAAAATAAACATTTTGTTATAGGCAAAAGTCCAAGTACACCAACTCAAAAATAGGTAGCTCTTCTCCGATTAATACAAATCACTAGGCCATAATGCCAATTCAGAGGTAAACAAAAGTAGGCATAGCATTAAAACAATGAAATGAAGTAACAGTCAAATTTGTTTATGTAGATGATACATGGATCCACATAACCAACTACATTTATGCACTATCTCTTGTCTAGAAAAAGTTGTTTTCATAAATAATTTTCACAATAGCTGCTTCCTTTCAGCTGGCAGTATAGCTTAAAGGTTAGAGCAATGAGCTGTGAAACATAGAAACATAGAAACTGATGGCAGAGAAGGACTGCTAGGCCTATCCAGTTGGCCTGTGTTCCCTTCCTTTATTAGCAGCCGCTGACCTTACCTGGTCATTGGCTTTAGCCTCACCTTCCCATCTCTAGGGTTCCCTTGTGCCTATCCCATGCATGTTTAAATCCCCCCAGTGTGCTTGCTCCAACTTTCTTATGGGGCAGACTATTCCATGCATCTACCACCATTTCTATGAAAAAAATCTTCCTTACACTGTCCCTTGTCCTGCCCCCTTCCAATCTCATATCATGCCTCCTTCTTCTAGTATTTCTCCTATACTGGAAGATGTTGCCCACTTACACCTTGTTTATGCCCTTAAGATACTTGAAGGTTTCTATCATGACTCCCCATTCCCTCCTCTCTTCCAGTGCATACATATTGAGGTCTTTTAATCTCTCCTCATATGTCTTCTGGTGCAAGCCCTGCACCATCTTAGTCACCCTTCTCTGAACCGCCTCTACCCTGTCTATGTCCTTGTGACGGTGCGGCCTCCAGAACTATACACAGTATTCCAGATGAGGCATCACCAGTGTTTTGTGAACAAGCTTGTTAGATCCAGCAGACCTGGGTTTGATTTGCACAACTTCCACATGTACACTGTATAACTCTAAGCAAGTCACATAACCTCCCAGGATGTACCTAGAAACAAGCTTTGGCTTGTGGGCCTTTCCTGACCACAAATTGTAAAATAGTAAAAACTAATATGACTGCATTTGACTTATCGTAAAATATTAAACTTTTTGAGCTATAGAACCCAAACTTTTATTTTACCTGAAATGGAAGATAGGGTTAATTTCCATGACTCCACCTTGGACAATAGTTTTGTAGCTCTCTTTTATACCAGTACTGTGATCTATGGGGCATTTTTGTTCTGTGTACCCAACAAATGTAAAACCACAAAGAGATACTTCATTTTGAGTGAATATGAACTTTAAGGGGCTATATTCACCTGAACATGTTTTAGCGTGCCAAGAAAGAAACTGCAATATTTGTTGCTGAGTGATGGAAGCTCTGGCTCACAGTCCTAAACCTCACAGTCCTAACAAGTGTCTGACCTGTTGAGAGACATTTCTCTATGGGGAATCCAGACGTGGTAGCCATTTTCATCCTGGCAGTTCTGTGAATGTGAGCCAAAATTATCCTGTTAAGAAAACATAACTGGGCCGCTTCTGGCAAGGGAAAGGCTGTGCAGTTTATTTTTCTCTTTAAGAGAACTGAGTCTTGCTGTTTTCAAAATTAAATACCAAGATAATTACCAGCAAGGTTAATGCAATTTAATTTACAGCTAAATGTAACAGGCTCTTGCATATATAGTCAAATGAAAATTAAAGTGCTAAAGTGTATGTTACTACCTGCTATGGACTTTGTTTTTTGGGGTGGAAAGCAGAGCTAGGCATTATGGAGCCAAACTGTCAATCCCCTCTCTCTTTTTTTTTTACAAAAAGAATTTAGTGCAGCAATGGAAGCGTAGAGAGGAGGGAGTAGATTTTTATTGATCCAAATGATGACATTCAGTATTATTACTAGGCCAAGGAAATCCAGAACGTCACACACATTGGATCTGCTTTCCCCAGAGACATTCATAATTTGCAGTTTGCACAAGATTTGAAGCAACATTCAAATACCGTGAAATTAGAAGGAAAAGGCATCTCACGTAATCTGTTATTTTGAATTATAAACTGGCCATTACACAGTCTTTTTTTCTGAGTGGTCAAAACATGGTCACATATGAATGGGAATGAAATAGCACATCCCTTCAACACAGCTACAAAGTCTTTTTTTTTTTCTGGCAAAACCAAGCCAATTTTATAAGTGAAATTAGATGCGCCAGAGATTATGGGTTAAGCTAATTTTCTAGTGAATTAATGCATGCCTTGGGTAAAATGGAAGGCACAAGGACAAAGTTCTTGTGCCTTTCAATTTACCCAGGAAGTGCATTAATTCTCAAGAAAACCATGTCATGAAATGGGCACTGCACTTCTAAAATGGGGGGAAAATGGCAAAAGGTTTTATTTTCCTGTAGTTAGGCTGTTGCTAGGTACAGTACAACATGTGAGTTTGGCAAGGAATGCCAAGTGTCATTGAAGGAACCTGAGAAGTGCATTTAATTTGATCCCTGTTGTGGGTTATTACATTTAAAAAGTGAAAAAAGTTTTCTTTTAATTTTATTGGAAAAAGCTTTATTTTCTATTAGTCAGGCTGTTGTTAGGTAGATTAGGGTAGGTGAGTTCTGAACAGTATTAAACCCAATTTTATAATCTGGATTTGTCTACAGCTGCTGTGTTTTAAGTGATTCCCTGTTGCAGGACCCTATTTTAATTATTCTATTTTATTATACAATTGATTTTTCCAAAAACAGCACAAAGTAGGTGCAGCATCTCAGTTTCAGTGGGGTACAGCTTCTCCCCTTGTAGGACTGAAGCTCAGGGAGGTCATATAACTTGCTCACAGTCACAGTGGGTGCCAGTGGCTGAGGTAGGATTTGAACACAGGACCAGCTGGTTCACATCTCTTTAGTCTAACCACCATACCACACTCACTTCCCCTTTTTGAAGCTGTTGCCATAGGTACAGAATAGGAACTACTATCCTATTGTAAACTGGGCCTTTAATAAGTCTTACAAACAGACAGAATGCCAGTAAAAAACATGGTAGCAAAATGGCAAAGATACACATACATTTACCAGAAAACTGCAACGAATAACAACAAGAGGCGAATATAAGCATAATTTTGTGATTAAACTCATTTAGGCAAATATTTAATGTAGGAAGACTACGAGTGTCAAAGTTGTCTGGGTACCAGATGTTAAAGTACATGTTTTAAACTAATTAAAGAAGCAGTGCAGTAAAGTCGAGGATACAATATTAACCCTATCTCTTCTTTACTTTAAAAGATTCCAGTTGTCTTCCATTTTTGCTGGTAGAAATGTTCTGTTTCCACCACAGATCCAGAAACAAATGATTTGATACCTTTTATTGGACCAACATGGATGTTACAGAAAAGAACAAAGTGCTTTAGCTTTCGAACCAACCAGGTCCTTCTTCAGAAGCTTTGTGGCAGTTTTTTCAAATATCCCATACTATTAACACCAGATTATATAGAAAAAGCAGAAATAATTCTCATTGGTTTAACATATACATTTAAAACATAATAGAAGATTGTTTCTGGATCTGTTTTTTAAAAGGACCAATACGGCACCTACAACATTTTTCTGTTTCCACCAGAATTTCAGTATTTTCAAAAATGTTTTAATTTACTTTTTTTCTCAAGAAAAAAAAAAGATGTCTGCCTCAGTTGACTTAGAGATAGCACTGTGGACCCAACAAGGGCAAAGATCGAGAAAATAAATAAATATATAGTCACAGCTTAGGAAGGACCATTGAAAAGCAGACTTAACAAGTATGCTAATAATTAGATTAACTGTAGCTGGAAAATAGCTTTTTGGAAAAACATGCTTGCTACACTGCTGCTTTAAATGAAGAACTCCTGGTTTAGTGTAGAATAACAAACATTTATACAACAGGTGTAATAGTAGACTGTGCAAGATAAATGTGGGCAGGATTTTTTGAAGATCTTCAGGGGCCTTGAGTTATGATTCCAATGCAAGTTACACCAAATGAAAGATGGCCTACCTGTCACCTGAAATTGATGCAAATTGTGCCTTGAAAATTACACATGGCATAATTTATTTGCCACAATCTGTGGCAAATGCTACAAATTCATCTGAACCTTTGAAAATAGCATTCAAAGGTTTGGACATACAATATTGGCATGGTGCAGGCTGTGTCAGAAATCATATGCTGCACCTGTGTCATGCCTTCTGAAAGGTTTACGTATAGCAGGGCAACATCCCTGACAGCAACATCAAAGACAGTGACAGACACAATGCTGAGTGTCAGCATTGTGCTGTCGGGGATGTGTGTGTGTTTTCTTTGGGGGACTGCACCCCCCGAACCACCCAAATATACAACTCTGAGCTGGATGGGCGATGCAGTGCCAGTGCCAGTGGAGACCATTACAGCGACTCAATGTTGTTGCTTGAATTCTGTCACTGTGATGGTCTTTGCTCTTGTGGTTTCGCCGTGCAGTTGGTATACCCTTCTGAAAATCCTGTCCATTATTCCGAAACCCAATTTACAAGACAAGGTGTTATCTTGCAAGTTGGGTAGGTCATCATCATTATCTTGAAGGCTGGGTACATCACAATGGACTACTGAACCAATCAGAGATCAGCTTTGCAGTGCTAATGGCATCGCAATATCCCTGTGCAGTACAGAAGCCAGCAGTTAAAATAAAATAGAAACTGTTAACCCTGCACACAAACAGCTGATTTAAAAGTTATAAACAGTAAACTGATCTTATGTAAATCAAATATGCAATAACCCGACTCAAAATATACAGTTTATCATCATTTGTGAGGGGGCAGGACTTTCATAACTCACTCGTGACTCTGTCACTTGTGAGGAATGGTATTTTCCTCTCACACCAGAAGATTGCATTGAGTCAAGCCGCCGCATAACCCCTATGAAAATGAATAGAATTAGGAAATGCATTTTTATTTAATGATTTTATTCTATATCTACAATTTCTTTGCTTGAAAACATGGATATATCAGGTATGCATTCCATATAGGAGCATGTCAATATTTTTTGTGGTTGGACCATTGGAGGGTCCTGTTTACAAAACATTTGTGCTATAGGCACATACTGTGAGTAACTCCTTTAGAAAACAGGGTTTCAGAGAGGCTAGAGCTTGCAGAACGTGTATGGATACATGAGTGAGTATTGACAGGAACTTACTGGGGAAGTTGGCATGTGTTACAACTACTCTAGTCCCAGTCTCTCCCAGTAGGAGTAAGTGTAAGCATGTGTGTGTGTGGGGGGATCGAAAGGACCATTCAGGGGAATAAACATCTCCAAAATACTTGAATAATAAAAACCACACCCAAACATTAGCATTTTTCATTTCATTTTTAATTTTAAACAGGAAGTGGACTGGGCACAGCCCTTTTTCAGCCACTCCTGACACTAAACACACCGTACAAACAATACAATACATCATACAATATAGCTTACAACTACATACATTTACATACATTTGCACTTGTAAACAACATTTGCCTAAAGTGCAATGTGCTGCTCGCTCTGTTTGACAGGTTTAGCATATTCATTCAGTATGGAATGTGTATACCAAGAGAAAGCTTTCCTACTCATGTGTAGTTTGAATCTAGGTACAATATAGTGAGGTTCCCCACTATTTCTTGTAATGCGCTCTCTTTTTATGGTAGTAATGTATTTGAAAGAACCTTAGGTTCAGCAGTTCTTGCCACTCTGAAGACAAAATTCCCTACACAAAACTTAAGTCTTCTCTCCGGGGGCTAGAAGTCCCAATTTATCTTACAATAAGCAGTGGTATGTCCAGGATGGAACCTGAAGTGCAAATCTACATATGTTGTTAAATAGAATTTTGTATTTTGATTTGAATACCCCATTGCAGTGAATGAACATTATATTTACTTAATCAAGGTATAGGCATAATCAGTTGTTTTGCTATTATCAAGTGACCCTCTTCTGTCAGGGAGTTAAAATTTCTATATAAAAAAACAGTTTTTGATTAAGCCTTTTGCCTAATTTCTCAATATGGGGTACTAGACTCAGGCTGGGATCAAGAAGTATTCCCAAGTATTTAAATGAGGAAACTAAAAGGAGGCATATTCCATTCTGTCCTGTAATGTGTAGTTTACTTTCCTTTAGCAGTTTTTGTGGCATTTCAAACAGCTTATTTTCGTTTTAGTCTCATTTAGGGTCAACCTATTTTACTTAATCCACTGAGCCAAAATATTGTATTTGTTTTGCAAAGACACCTGTATTTCTCTACTAGTTGGAGCCGAGTCCCAAATCACTGTATCGTCAGCATGCACTATACTGTTTGTTTTTCATTCCTAATATAAACATTCATATAAATATCGCATCAGGATTTTATACCTACCAATGTAATTAGGCAATGTTCTACTGCACAGACATCTAAATGTTCATAGTAGTGCTAAACTGATGGGCAATACATACCTGCTTGTTATATACTTTCCTAGGAGTATTACCTGTATCTTAAGGCCCAGCATTAGAAATAACCTAAGTAATATAAAACAGTCTCAACTTTTCAACCCAACTTTCTGATTTTGCTTTTTCTCTGACAGCTGGGTTTGGTCCTCAGCAGCCACCATCAGACATGACGTAATCTCCCACTTTCCCTGGATTTTCAGCAAGAACATCCTTCCCTTTTGCTTTCCACAAACACCTCTTTTTGGTCACAATATCCACCAGCCATGGCTGTGACATCTTCCTTTCCAATGCCTAGATGGGCCTGATGGGTGCTCACACAATGGTTGTACAATCCACTTTGGAGACCAAATGCAATTGTGGCTCTGAGGTGCTGGCACCAGGTGAAAGTCCTGTGATTGAGTAATCTGCCCAAAAGCAGTTTAAAGTGCTGCCACCACCTCCACCACCACACCATAAACTCACTACTTGGTCTCAGGCCACGGCTTCCACCTGTGACCGTCTGACCTCTTGAGTACTTTCCTTCACCTTGATTAGAAATCTAAAATGTCAGTATTTAGCAAGGTCTCTGTCTACATTTGCAACAGCCAGCAAATATGACATATAAGTTGAAAGGAACCCCTTTTTTATGGCTACTTTTGAAAAATGCTCTCCTAACCTACTTTGACCTTTTTAATTCAATTTTAGGTTTTATTTTTATTTCAATATAATCTTGAAAAAGGTTTTTTTTTGACAAATTGCTTGATTGGTCTGCTTTGTTTAGCACTTTACAGAGTACACTGCTAATGTTTTACCATGCTCATTGATAATTGGTGACAGGCTTAATTTTTTTTTCTTACTTAAAAACATTTTTAAATAAATAATATCCGCTGTTAAATGATGATTCAAATCTCCACAGAGATTGAAGGAATCTTTCAGTCTTAAACAGGGTAGACATTCCTGTTCCACATCCCAACTGATTATCTCTACTGTGTACCAAAACACAGCATTAGAAGCATATATTTATACAGTTTCTTTTTTGTAGGCTTTCTAGTTTCCCTCCTTATTCCCTGTACTTACCCACTTTCCCTGCTGTATAACCCCATCATGATTTCTTCCAGCTCTACTGCAATTATCTAGAACTTTCTTCAGGCCAGACCGTGACCTCTGTCCCCCCACCTACCCTTGAAAGGGATCCCTCAGTATCATCAGTGCCACTGTGCAAGCTTATAGCTTGCAGGACTGGCTTTCACTAGAGCTGGAAGGACTGCAGCTGCTAGTCAGGGTGAGACTCTGACACAGGACAGCTATGCAGCACACATCAAAGTGCCCTAGCAGGGAGCAGCAGACTTGCTGTTTGGCTTCGCTCCCCTGGCCTCAGTCCAGCAGCTCTCCCCTCAGGGAGAACATCACACTCCCACAAAGCACTCTGCACCCATCTGCTGACCCAACTGTGGCTCGAGGCTGGAATAAAACCAGGGTCCCCTGTATGGCAAGCAGGTGTGCTTATCAAAAGGCTGTCAGCTGGCTCTATATTTTTATTTATGGTATTTTTAACAGTTTTACCCCGTTTACCCCATTCCCATTGTGTATGGCACTACCATTGGTATACCAGAGGTCCATCCCAGTCTGTCTAATAATAACTGACTTGGATCATATCAGATGACATGTGCTATAACTGGAGAAAAAAGTACATGTACTGTAATGTGGGGGATGGATCCCGGCTGAGTCATCAGGGAGGTACAGTGTGGTCTTCTGAGACAAACATTTGGGAAGGTAGATCATTCCTTCCTTATAAGCTTGCACCTGACTTATTTACTTGAGCTCCTCCATCCATTTGACCAGCTGACATGACAAACCCCACTCAACTCTGTTTAATGGGTACTGCTTGGATGGTAGTCATCCACAGGATGAATCTGAGGGAACACAGGAGTAGAGTCCTTAGAGGAGTGAAAGGACCAATGATGGTAATATGGTATAAGGGATCACTAGCGAGGAGGTAAGTGTAGAGAGGGAGGGGAGTAAAATGTGAAATACCAAAATTAAAAATATTGACGAAGAAAGAATTCCCTTGCACTATATTTTTTGTCACATCAAAAGAATATGTGATAATACAGTTTAAGCAGAAGAAAAGAAACATTAGGCTGGACCCAGGGAGTAGTGGATGTTAAACTATATGATAACACACTCAAGTACTTGGGTTTGGTTTAGAAAATGCACATATAGCAATGTTCTGCTTACATTCCAAGTCAAGCACTATTTAGAATACAAATGGGTGCACATTACAACCTGTACCAAGATGGAATCGTGTAGGCCTGGGATTTCTCTTTAGCAAAGTGCAGTAAAATGCAGACTAAGGAAATCAAAAGTGTTTGTAAACCCATGATGGCTAAAGTCTAAACAGAGCCTTGCATACATTTGGGAGATAGGTGATAGACAAGAGTGACAGAGTGCAAAAGAGTAAAAGAGTTGCGTAATAGGGTTCTGATTATGGTTATGTATCTTCTCCCTCTTAGACTGAGTTCCACTCCTCATTGCAGTTGTAGACTGCCCAAAGGAATGCAGTGTTGGTGCTGGGAGCAAAATGTAGCCAACCAGAAGTCCCTGTCCCTGCCAAAGTTAAAGGGTCAGAGGGTACTGGTTACAAAGCCTCTTTTTTGGTTTCAAAAATAAAATAAAAAACAAATATTATGAAGTCCCAGAAGGGCAACTTTATACTACTATTAGATGGGCATCTACTTTAAAGGTATTTCTAAAAGTAGAAAAACAGCCTTAAAATGAAAGATTTGAGAATAACATTTTCAGTCAGAAGCAAGAAAGCCAGAATAGCTGCCCCTGTGGAAGCAAAAGAGAAGGGGAAGGAGTCTGCTCCTAAAAGGCCAAGCATGCAACCAGAAAAACTGGAATATGACTCCCTTACCAACATTCAGTGTAGTTATTTTTCTGCTTTAGACAACCAGCTTTTAGTTAGCTAGTATACCAACAGCTCATGACAACTACAAAAATAAAGGACAACTTTTTGAGACTACCATCTTCATCAGGGCCTATAGTAGCTATGTCAAACTAAAGATACTTTATGTACAGTATTGTCCATGTTAACATTTTAGACAATGCATAAGTTATCTATATTTTACTGTCCCATGTGTGACAGTTGAGAATTGATTAAAATTCATACACAAAAGAAAAGCACTGCCTCTTGAAGAAAATATTAGTTACCTTTTGCCCTTCTATTTTTCCGATAAAAATTGTTTACATTCAGATGTCTTCACTGTATTAATTTCAGACTATATAAATAAATATGGCAGCTGGTTCACTTCCAGCTGACTGGACTTGAAACTATCAGTGAGGAGTAGGACAAACCTTTTTCTGATTTACATTTGTCATTTGCAGTTTTCAACAGGATGACATGCTACTGACTGTGCACTTTTTAAAATCATCTGAAGAAATTTCATATGATTTTCTTAAAAAAAATATGATATGGTGAAAATAAGGACACTGCCAGCTTAATATTGTTAAGGTGTTGCACCTAGCGATGTTCATGTTGTTTCTAAACCATGCAATTACTGTTCCTACTGGTAGATAAAGATGCATATACAGAATGTGACATGTATTTGTTTGTTTGGCATATTGAATTTTCTCCTAGGTACACACATCATACTTGTGATGATTCAGTTACTGTTTTATTTCATCAGTAAACATTGTCTTATACATGCAATAGGACAATGTTCATAGAGTTGAATATTTTTTTACTGTTGAGGGAGTTTTTTTAGTATCTCTAACCAACGTCTTTTGTTTCTTTTGACATTATTGCTTTTGAAGGAACCTATTAATATAGTAATATAATAAAATAATAATTATTAAAATTAATAAATAGAAGTTTACATGTTAACAACCAATGTTCTTTTCCATTATCAACTGGATCCTTGGCTATTCTTTCATGGTATAACGTAGGGAACTATGATTTGTACTTGTATGTAGTATTATTGAAGCCTTTCCAGTTGCTTGATTTGCTTCACTGGACTATGTAGAACTAGTGAGAATAGCTCTGAGATGTTACTTACAGCTGGACAGCAGACAGCCCTGTATGTGAGAGTGTAAATGCACTGTGTATCTATTTTATATGGATTGTACATATTGAATTGTAAATGAACTGTAAACAGCAATCTATTTTTTATCTTGGAAATATTATATAGTAGTATATATTTGTCAAGTAAACCCTCTTATACCCTTTTTATTAACCTTTTTTTAAATATGTTGTACAGATAAGTTTATTAAATATTTTATTGACATAAATCATTGCAAAAAGTTTTGTTTTAAGGAAATATTCATCTGTGGTTACTTTATATTGCCTCCAGTGTGTAGCTGGGGAGGAGGGAGGATTACCCCTTTGAAATGACATTATATGGTACTGTAGTATTATGAAGACAGAAGGAACTTAGAGTCCATCTCATCCACTCCTTTTTCCATACAGTGGTGACTATACTCAGTTTGAGCATAGAGACACATCCAGGCTTTTCAGCTGGAATGCTATCCATATTCAGGCTGTGTAACCATCAATAGTATTCCCTTTACAGGAATCTCTGTAAATAAGATTGGAAAGGCAAAATGGTGCAAGCTAATGTCCACAGTCTCACTGGATAGGCTATTCTACATGTTAACCCTCATCTGTGTAAAGTAATGCTGTCTATTGTTTCTCCTTCAGTTCAAATGCATGTCCTTGAGTTCTGTTTGTACACACCACTTCAGACATCCAGGACACACCTGGAAAGGAGCTGTTCCAGCTCAGTACACCGATCATGGTCAAAAATGATAAATACATATAAACAAACACTCCACACTCTCTACCTCATTATGTATTTAAAGCACTACAATCATGTCATAATGTTGAAAAATATGATATGATGCACCTGGGACCAAAAAACAAGGAGGAAGCATATTATCTCCAAGAAACTAGGCTCAGGAATGCCAGCAAAGAAAGGGACCTGGGTATCCCAGTCACACATTACCCACGGCAAACTAGACAATGTGAAGCAGCTGTGGCTAAGGGTGGTAGAATCATGGCCTACAGTAGGAGAAATATAGGGAGCAGAGACAGAAATGTAATTGCTCCATTTGTAGATCATATGTAATACCATACCTTGACTACCATACACAGTGTTGAGCCCCATGTCCTATGAAGGGAAATAGTGCTGAACATATTCAGTTGAGAGCTACCAAATAAATATGGGATATAAATGATAAACCATACACTGTATGGCGAGAATACAAAAACATAATTTAATGTGCCAAGAGACCAGAAGATTGAGGAGCAATAGTTTAATGTTATAATATATCCTAAAAGATACAAATTTAATAGAAAAATTGGGTATGGCATAAAAAAATCAGTAATCAGCTTGTTAGTGGGCATTTTTACCAATAATGGACTAACTCCTCTACAGCTGAAAAAGGAAGCATTTCTAAATATAAAGATGGTTAGACTATGGAACAAATAACCAGATGCTGGAGTTAACTGTATGACCAAGCAGAACATTAAAACAAATTTAAACATACTGTATATTTGATAGATAGCTATGATGTGTCAAATACTACCATTGAAAAAAATGGGAAAGCAGTCTATATGGTTTATACTATCTACTCTGCTCCTACTCACATTAGTATGAACTTTAGTATGTCATGTCAAAGCCTTCTTTTGTTTATACAGAAAGGTTTAATTTTGAGTATGCAATCTCTGCTTGTAGCTCCTGCACCATAGCTGGTAATTAGCATGGTGACTCTTCACAGGACCCACTCATCTTTTTAATGTCCTTCAGTGCTGTGGTGGACAAAACTGGATGCAATACTCCACAGGTATGGTCACACCAAATACTTGTAGTGGGGGAGAATAACCTCCCTTGATTTGCTCCTTATTCCCTCCTCATTCACTCTGGTATTGCCTTTGACCTCTTGACTGCAGCAGCACTTTGCCTGTCTGGTTTTAGCCTACTGTCTACGCTTACCTCTAGATCTTTTCCCTCAGTTACATTGTCCACTGTTGCACCACACAGTGTACATGTATGACCCTGGTTTCTCACCCTAGGTGAAGTGTCATGCACTTACCCATGTGAGATCTCAGTTACAGTTATGAGCTTCTTACTTTCTATTTTCTAATTAGAGACTCTGATTAGTAAGCTTGCAGCATCAGGGCACAAATGCTGTAGAGGGTATTTAGTTTAAAGCAGTAACACAAATGTAAGTTTTTCCAAGCAAAGCCAAATTACCACGTAATAGTTATAAAAATGCTAACACATCTGTTCCATTTTTATGAGCACTTTCTATGCTGGTCAGTACATTATTTCTTATTTCCTTAATCCTGGTTCTCTATTATACCCACAACAGGAAGCAAGAGCACTTGTGGTGATGACAGTCTAGGTAAAGAACTCCGCACATGATAGATCAGCCTTCTGACGAAGACCTACCAGTGGAAGTGCCAGTGCTTGTTGGATTGAGAGTACTCCCTGTGCCTATTTTTAGTCTATGTGAACTGCAACTAATACATTTGCAATCATCTGTCTATAGTCTATAGACGTCCTTACATAGATTGTCCTCACCACGACTGCCCTAGATTCCTGCTTTGTGTTGTTTTGAGGAGCTGAGCTGCTACTGTTGAGCATCAGACCCCTGCACCACCATGCACACATTCTCTGTCCTGACTTCCTTTATCATATCCACTGTGGCATTTCTAGTGTCTGTTTTTCCCTCTAAGTCCCTGTCCCACCAGCTGTAGACTTACTTTCCCATTCTGCCACTGTTAGCAACTTCCCATGACTTTGCACATATACCAAGACCCTTCCAATGGCAGCAACCTAGTTTGGGACAAAGAGCCTGATCCACAAAACTCTTCCAGCCCTTCTACACATGGAGGGTTGGGAAAAGTTGTGGAGTTCCTCCTCTATGCATGATGCACACCTGTAGTGCACTCAAGGGCATCCTCAAACCTGGATGTGCACCTTCTCTGCACTCGATCCTAAGCCACCCACATGTCTACATGCATGGTTAGGTCGAAGGCAGTCACAGGGGTGTGGATGTTCACACATACTGTATGATGCTGAACATGACCTGTGTGTGTGTGTTTGAGGGTCTGCAGCAGTCAGCAGTGCTATGGGACCCAGAGCTCTGCTTAACACTGGTTACCCACATGCATAACACCTCTCCAGCCATCTACAGTTATTTTCAGGCCACAACTGGTCCTGCCTCCAGCCGTCCCAGCTCTCCCAGCAGGCATGGAGGACTGGGAACTGTCAGTTAAATGTGTTAAAAGTTTTTTTTAATTAATCTGCCTTTTGAAATACAGCAGTCTTTGGAGGACTGCTGACTTATCCCACCATTTCCTATGATGCATTGAGCCGGGGATCCACTAGATTGCCAGACTTGTGTCATGCCCTGCTCTGCATTCACATGACTCTCTGGCCCTTCTATGCTGGTTTCTGCTCATACAGCAGGAGCAGGGGAAAGTGGCCAAAGTCTATGAATCACAGTTCTTGTGTGCCACTCAGCAAGTGGTGAGCTCCACAGCCTGGATACATTCCTATGGTGTGTGAATCTGTGCCATCTTTTTGGATCAGACCCTAAGCAACCAACAGTCAGAGGAGAGAGAGAGAGAGAGAGAGAGCAGCTCAACCATGATATGGGCCTCTAGCAATGACCCAGGATCTATTTTATCTTTCATCCCCTTTCAGTAGCCAAGTACATTTATAACACATCTGACACTCCACCTTTTCTTCAAACGTGTGTTTTTGCTTTGCTCTTGCTCCCCAGACTGCTAGGGGGCAACCATACACTGAGACAGGCATACCACCCTCTCTGGAGAAGGAAGGTGCCTCCCTGGCATGCCTTTTCTACCATCTGCTGGTCTGTTGTGCCAATCCCAGGTTTGGGACATGGGTCTGAGTTGGTTACATGGTAAGTGGTATGCTACTTATGAAGCTAAGCTAGCTGACACTGTTGTGGCAACTCATAGTTATTTGGGATGATACACTGCTGTGGATGAACCTGAATGACATGGCCCTGCTGTGGATGTTGTATGGAGTCTGGACTATGCGGAAGCGAGGTCAACTGACAAGAGAGAGATCAGAGTCAAGTAAGATACATACAGCAGGGAACTGCCATATCATTTTTGAGAAAAAAATGTATTATAACATTGGTGGTCATGCACCTGCAATAAAAGAGATTAGAAGTTGTCTGCAGTCTTTATAGTAAAATAAAAGGTAACGTAAGTTTTTTTTTCCTGCGCTAAGTTGCACTGCTTCTTTAACTGCTGTACATGTTTACTACACAGTGTCCTAGTATTCAGAATATGCTGTATATCAATTTTTGCAGTTGCTGGTTACTAAAGAATTTCATGTGAATGACACCTGTTGCTGAGGTGCTGGCTTGTTCCACTTGGAGGATGGGGAAGGGGCAGTGATTCATGTCAGATTTTATGCTGAATTCTTAATGAACCACATATGTGAAGTGTGCCTGTGGAAGACGCACATGAACACATAAGAAGTCAATAAAAGTTTGTTTGGCACTTTTACAGGTGCAGTTTCACCTGGAGTTCATTTTGTATTTCAGTTCAAAACCTGGCGAGGATCAATAGCCTCCCCCCACCTGCCAGGGAGATGTCAGTACCCATGCCTGTTGGCACCATTTACTAAAATAAATCACTTTACAGAGGGGCTGTCATAACTGGATGACTTAGTGGATTTGTAGCAAAATAAGGAGCCTTTATACTCCTAAGTCACTGGTTTGAATCTGGCCCACATCAGGAGTGGCAAAAAGGCCCTATTACCTGATTATTGTTCAGTGGCCTATATGTGAAATTAATTTTGGTGGTCTCCATTCAGTTCCTAGTGGACTGGTGTCCATAGCAAAGACCAGCCAACACTATTAGCATTAATTGTCACCCTTGTTGACAGTCTCACAAGACAGGCCAAGTACTGAAAGAGCAAGGATTCCGAACTACCTCCTCAGGTACATTGGTGGTCCCTTCATGACAGGGTTGAGGCACATTGGTGGAGTAGAATGGGAAGCTTGCACTGCAGTCACATGGCTAAACATGCCATACGGATGACTAGAGGCTTCAGCCTCCAGTGCTGTCAGTCAGACACCCTTCTTGAGCACTAGAATAAACTGCAAAATTAATAAAAAGAGGCACTGTCTGATTTTTAACCATCACCAAACTTTTGCCTAAGGTGATGTAATGTGTACTGTGCTGTAAAGGTTACCACACTTCTTTTATGTGCCCAGGTTTCTTTCATGTCCCTCCAGCTTTTACACTTGAAAATAACCTTTGATTTTCTTGACTGACTCAAACAATAGTGGCCAGCAAGATTCCAAAGGACACTTGGACATTTTGCAAATTATCATTGGCTCTAGACAGTACACACATCATTGTACTGTAAGTAAAATGTGAAGATTCCACATTATTTATTTATTTCCTTATCTATAATAGGTGCTCTTCTGACATGTCACTTAGAGTGCTATTTCAGCTCTCTGAGCGACTAATTTATGTAATGTCAGGGGCTCAGTACATTGCACGCTTACCTCCTGGGCGGGAAGATCAAAGGTTCATGAGTTCTAGACAGTCCCATAATAGGAATTTTGACCAATATGCAGTATGTAAGCTGTAAGATACGATGAAGTGTTGGTTGTGTTGCCACAACCACACACTCAGGGGTGTAGTAAGGCATGAAGGCAGAGTGCCTTCAGCTCCTGGAAGTGTGGTTATGGCAGCACAATCTATACCCCACCATCTCTTATGGCACTTATAAAATGGATTTTGTAAGAAGACTGTGAGAAAATTAAAAATAAACTGAAAATATTAAAAAAAATCTGTATTTTTGTGTAAAATAGTCTCTCTGCAGATCAGCTGTTACCACAGGGAGCTCACCTGAGTTGCCCTGTGTGAGCCACTATGGTGTGTGTGCTTTTTGTGTGAGAACTGTCTTTTGAAGTCCCCTTGTTTTGTTTTACTTTTCATTTCTTCAACTTCAAGAAAATACCTTGATATTGTTTTGCTTTGTGGATCTGAGTTGGAAATATTTTGCTTCAGGTGTTTCTGTTCAATGACTGAGTGGATCAGCAAGGTAGTAGTGTACATGAAACTAAAACTGACATTAAGAACTGCAGTTTATAGGAGCTGCACACTAATACCTGTGATAACTGAGCAACATTGTCACCAGGACTTTTCATACCCATTGGCTGTGCTGTCTCAATCCAATAGGTACAAGAGACCAATATCATTTTCTGGAAAGGTCAGGGAAGCAGTGAGAGCCAAAAAGAAGGCCTTCACCAGGTACAAGGAAAAACAAGGGGAGCAATAATGGGGAAAGTACTAAATGAATCAAGAGGGCAGTCAGAGATGCAAAGACAGACACAGCGCAGCGTACTGCGTAGGGGGTTCAGGGTGGGGAAAACAGTTCTTTAGCTATATTAGGGAAGAAGAAAGAAGGGGAGGAGGAATTGTTAGGCTAACAGAGGAAGACCATATAACTGATAATAAGGAAGAAAGCAGCCATTCTCAAGGAGTACTTCTGCTCTGTATTCACAAGGTCAGACAGAGGGCCCCTGCCAAAGAGTGGCATTAAGGTGGCTGTAAGGGGGATCCCTGACATAAGGCAGCAAGTATTTACCAGGGAAAGGGTTTGGAAAGGGCTAGCGGCACTAAAGATAGACAAGGCCCCAGGGTCAGATGGAATGCATCCAGGGGTGCTCAAGGAATTGGCAATGGAACTAACTGAACCCCTGGTAGGGCTATTTAATAGCTCATTTCAGAGCGGGGTAGTTCCAAAAGACTGGAGGGTAGCAGACATAGCCCTGCTACATGGGGGGGGGCACAACAAGCAACTAGGTAACTACAGACATGTCAGCCTTATATAGAATAGTGTATGGGCAACCATAAACAACAAGGCTGTGTTACCATCGAGGGGTTGAGATGACCTAATAGGGACTTCAAGAGCTAAGCTCGAGAGGTCCCAATGTCATCTCAACCCTGAGGTGGTAACACAGCCTTGTTAGTGTATGGTTGTCCATATACTATTTGATATAGAACATGGTTTAAAAAAAAACTCTTTTTAACACACTGCTCAGCACATGCTCGGCCACCAGCTCATCTCCCACCACAACCCCTGCTCAGCTGTGCTGTACACACACTTGCTCACTCAAATAAAAGTAAAACACATGCAGCATTTTTATTTTTAGAAAAACTTTAATTACCTAAAGTAACTTCTTATCAGATGGCATCAATGCAGCTTTACTGAGTAGCTCTATCCACCCACGCTCAACATTTTGCAATCAGAACTTTGCACTAAGAAGTCATGTGGGCGGTTCAAAGGAGAAAAGTTGTAGTATTGCTGTGACATCACAATGATACTACAACAACTTTCTATGACCTTTGAACTGTCCTACAGCAGCTTTTAGAAAGCCGTCAAATTCTATACACAATAAGCCCTAACCTTGTACAGTAACTCTATTGTGGGTAAATTGAGAGAGACACTAGCCAAAAAGGACCTCATGAACTACCTGGAGAGCAATGGACTCCAGGACAGTAAACAACATGGGCTCATGGCAGGGAGGACTTGTCAGACCTACCTGATAGTATTCTTTGACTAGGTAAGGAGGGTAGTGGATAAGATCGATGCTGTGGATTTGCTCTACTTCAGTTTCACAAGGATTTCAAGTAGCTGCCTCACAAAAGGTTGCTGAAGAAACTAGAGGATCTGGGCGCAGTGAAGAACCGTTATATGGGTAGGAAACTAGTTGGAAGGGAGACAGCAGAGGGCTGTGATTAACGGAGTCAAATTGGAAGAGAGGGAGGTCATCAGTGGGGAGCCACCATGATCAGTCCTGGGTCCAGTCCTTTTCAATATGTTTATCAATGACATGATGAAGGAATCCAGGGCATGATGTGTCTCTTCGCATATGACACTAAGCTCTGAGGCAGGGTAGATGGCAAGGAGGGAGTTAGGGAGATGCAGAGAGACTTGCAAAGGCTAGAAAGATGGTCAAAGGTTTGGCAGTTTATTTATTTATTTTTTCTCCCCACCTACGTCCCTGCCAGAGCCGCCCCTTCAGGAGTTGCCAATGAAACCCATCCCTGCCACCGACTTACCTGCTGCTTGGGTCCCTCCATCCTACCATGGATTACCCCCCGGATGGGGTTTGGGGTGGGGCAGAACACCCCTATACCTTAATGTCTTGTGAGGTTCCCGAGACAGCGGCAGTCAGTGGCATATCAGGACTGGGCTCGGCATTCCGTCTACCCGGCTCTGGAGAGTGATTTTCCCATTTTTCTGTGGGACACTGCTTGCCCAAGCGTCAAGGCATGCACACCAACACCTGTAACATCCCTTCCCCCTCCCACTGCAAAGAAGCTGCCCCTGGAGCTAATTGGCCCTTGACCTATGCCCCAGACCAATCACACTCCAGTGACTTGGCTTGCTGTCGCACCCCCAGCCTCTGCCAGGAGTCACTGCTTGCCAACTAGGAAGCTCTCTCTCCTCCCTGGAGAAGGTGAGCTGTCGTCGGACTCTCCAACCTTTCTCCCCTGGCTAACCCCAGTGGCCTGAGTTTGGTCCCGAACCCGGGTCGCCGGAGTAGTGCGAGGTGTGGCATCCAGCACCTCAACCCTCAGCACCACCGGGCCGGCTAGGTTTGGCAGGTTAAATTCAATGTCAAGAAAAGAGTCCCCTCTTAGTCACTCCAGAAATTCAATGACTACAAATGTCCACTGAGATTTGTCCACATTGGAACCAAACCAATTCTAGCAAAAAAGGATGGACAGAATTCAAACCGGTGAACAAAATATCTTCCCAAAAAAACTCTCTTTTTATTTCATCTGCTGCATGCTTTTTAAAGCCCTGGCCACCGTAGTATTTCCCAATGGCATTTCACTGGTTCATCCCAGCTTGATCAAGGGAAAGTGTCCTGCATGTAAATCTTAAGGTAGCCAGACAAAAAGCAAACTTGAAACTGAGATATGAGCTCTTGACCTTAAGATCTGTGAGACCTAACACCTGAAAATATTGTCTTTTTGATGCTTTTTAATTGTGCTTTCAGCCATATCAAGGGCATTGTAAACAGAAATTGGCACGTTCTCAAGACAACCCAAAGGGGGTGCATTAGCTTTTAATAACCCCCTGAGAACAGTGGCTAAGAAATGCCAGACACTAAAAGACAAACTGGCACATTCAGAATTCATAAGTAGAGGGGTTCTTAAAAGTGGATTTAGTTTTTCACCTATGCCATCAGGTAATTACCCATATAGTGTATGGTGGAACGTTGTTTGGGATAGAAATCCATCCCTCCTAAAATGTTGTTATGCTGTACTAGCTAAGTAGCTAGTGCAGCATAACAACTAAGAATGGGGTCGCACATGCACGATACGCGAACCTCACCAGTTTCAGAAGCGACCACGGTGCTCAGAACTTGAAGGAAGAAGAGTGTTTCACAGTAAAAAAAAATGAGGAGCAGCCACAGTAAATGACAAAGTAAGGTAAAATGTCAGTGTTTCTGTCACAACAAGCGAACCATACACTATATAAGACAATGTATGGTTCTCTATCTACAACAAACACGTGCGCCATCTCAAGGTTGCCCATGGCAACCAAAACCTCTTGAGCTTCGTTCTCGAGGTTTAAACTGTTGCCATGGCAACCTCTTAATGGCTACACATGCTTGTTGTAGATATAGCACCATACATTATCCTCTGTGTGGATATTGCACATAATGCAGCAATACACATTGTATATCTGAAATCTACAATCCTAAACTTGATTAAACAAAATCCATAGTAAACAGGTCATAATGTGCTTCCACACATGTTGTGGATACTATTAAATGCCCATTTGATAAATGCAAGGATCAGATTGTTAGAATCAAGTTAGGAGGAAGGTGGCTGAAAAGGGGGTGGACAGGCAGAAGCACTCAATGAGTACTTCTGTTCTGTGTTCACTAGAGAAAAAATGGGACCAATCCCTCAGGGGAGGGTAGCAGAGAGTATACGAGGAGCGGAGAGCATAGAAGAGGTAATCCAAGAGAGCAGAGTACTGGAAGGTCTGAGAGCCCTGAGGGAGGACAAGGCACTGGGTCCTAATGGCATACACCCCAGAGTGCTAAAGGAGATGGCAGAGGTCCTGGCAGGACCTCTGGCAGACCTATTCAACACCTCCCTGGAGACTGGATGCATCCCCCAGGACTGGAGGTTGGCACATGTGGTTCCCATCCATAAAAGCGGGCCCAAGGATAAACCAGGGAATTATAGGCCAGTCAGCCTAACCTTCATCGTGGGGAAACTCATGGAGTCCATCATCAAGGAGAGGATTGTAGCATTCCTGGAGGAGAATGGTCTTCAGGACAATAGACAGCATGAATTTGTCTCTGGAAGATCATGTCAGACAAACATGGTGGACTTCGAGGACTGGGTAACTACAGCACTAGACTAGGGCCAAGCAGTCGATGTCCTGTACCTGGACTTCTGCAAGGCCTTTGATTCAGTGCTGCATGGGAGGTTGATAGGCAAGGTGGAGAACCTGAGGGTGGGAGAGAGGTTAGTGGAGTGGATTAAAAACTGGCTGAGTGATAGGCAGCCGAGAGTTGTCGTACAGGGGGACCTCTCATCACCAAGGGCTGTGACAAGCGGGGTTCCACAGGGCTCGGTGCTGGGGCTGGTGCTGTTTGGCATATTCATTGCTGACATATTAGATGGGGTAAACAATAAGATCAGCCTGTTTGCAGATGACACAAAGACAGGTGCAGTGGTGGAAAACACAGAGGGTTGGCTAGGACTGCAGGAAGACCTGGACAAACATGACAACTGGGTTTCAATGCAAAGAAGTGCAAAGTTATGCACTTGGGTGTCAGGAACGGTAAGTTTAGATACAGTTTTGGGGGGAATACAGTTGAGCATTATGGAGGAGGAGAAGGACCTTGTGGCACCTGTAACAAGGAAAATGAATCATTCAGCATAGTGCAGGAAGGCAGAAGCTAAAGCTAACAAGATGCTGGGGTGTATTGTCAGGGGAATCACCTCAAGGAGGAGAGAGGTCATCCTGCCACTATACAGGTCACTGGTCAGACCGAACCTGAAGTATTGCTTACAGTTCTGGCATCCCTTCCTAAAGAAGGATATTAAACTGCTGGAGGGAGTCCAATGCAGAGCTACGAGGATGATAACAGGAATGGAGGAGAAACCCTATGAGGAAACACTGGGAGAGCTCAATTTGTATTCCCTGGAAGAGAGGAGAGATAGAGGGGATATGATTGAGACCTTCAAGTATATGAAGGGCATAAACAGGATCAGCACAGAGGAGATGTTTAGATTAAAGGGGGAGAGGGCCACTAGGGAGCATAGTCTGAGACTGGAGGGGGGCAATTCAAGAGGGAGTTGAGAAGACACTACTTCACAGAGAGGGTAGTGGCAAGGTAGAACGCACTTCCTGAAGAGGTGGTGTCACTGAAATTGGTGAATAGCTCTAAGAGGGGTGGGATAGGATCAGGGAGGGAATGGGAGGGGAGGCAGCTATTGAGTAAACTCAGATAGCTGCACACTTGAGCAGACTTGCTAGACCTATAGGCCTGTATCTGCTGGCGTTTTTAGTATGTTCGTATGTTCATATGGTCTTTAGCGCACACAATAACCAATAGGGAACTCACACTACAAATATCTGAGAACAAATCAGTGATCAGGATGAAGGACAATGCTTCAAGCCTGGTAGGCATTCTTCATCAGAAAACGATCAGATCCCATCCTTATGATTCTTTTATATTGAAAAGGTGGAACTCATAGCAGAGTTGGAAATTGGGAAAGAAAACTGCTAGAGCGAGAAGCTTTTTGGATTGACAAATCTAGAGCACTGGATGAAAGTCTGGGACTTAATGAAGAAATTGACTGGGCATCCTTACTGTAACATTTCCTACTATAGCTCCTTGTCCTTTTCTCTTCCCTTCCTCTACTGCTTCAAACTGCCTTGCTCACACACTTTCCCTTGTCCCCTCTCCCCTCTTTGGTACCTTAAATGTCTCCACTTATTGTAACTCATTTCCTAGCTACTTACTAGTGCGTTACTTACTAGGTAATATAATACCATAGAGTTGATCAGTTTATGTAACTACAATGGAATGTAGAAAGACAATGATATACCACTAAATAGTTTTGCATGTTTCACAGAAGAATGCTGCTTCACAGATATATGGGAAGAAATGCAGAATTTAAATATGTGCAGTATATTAGATCTTTGCAGTTCCAAGTGGAATGGCAGGTTGCTAGGGAACCCCTTCCAGTCCCACTGTGGCTTTGAGCATTTAACTGTTGACCTCCCACTGAACCAGATGTCCGTCTATAAAACACTTGTAAATAATTGGATTTTGTGAATAGACTCATTAAACTGTTAGTAAACTTAGAGACAATTTATGAATTGACCTTATCGAAGCTGATATAGGCTAAAGAACAACTCTGGACACCTGGGAGATTGTGACTGTCTCCTCAGTGAGAGTTGCTGACCTGCTGTAACAGCACTCATTCAGAGTACAGAACCGCGTCACTCAGTAATGTCATCTGATAGAAGCACACCCTGACATTGTGACGTGATGGGCAGTGGCAACAGTTTACATGCCCAGGAGCGGCTTCTCTCTTAGTAAAGTGAGAGCAAGCTACAGCAACTGCACGGAATATACATCTTGTAAAATGTTTTGATGATAAATGATAAATTTCATTATCTATTATAAAAACATTTGTAACTGATCATCAATAGTGCTTGTATCAATGACTAAATGAAATATTTTGAATCTGTTTACAAGCAAGACCACTTTCCCTTGATAAAGCTGGGGTGAACCAGTGAAACGCCATCGGGAGATACTACAGTGGCCAGAGCTTAAAAAAGCATGAATCAGGTAAAACAAAAAGAGATTTCTTTTGGAAAGATATTTTGTTCACTGGTTAGAATTGTATCCATCTTTTCTGGCTACAGTTGGAATTCGGTGCCAAAAAGTGCAAGGTGATGCTCTTAGGGAACAAGAACCTGGGGACAGAGTACTGGAAGGGGGTTGGGGACTGGGCATGACCTCTGAGGAAAGAGACCTAGAGGTCATCATCAATGAGTCCCTAAAACAATCAAACCTGTGTAACAAGAACTACAGTAAGGCAAACAGGATGCTGGTGTGCATAGGGAGGAGGATTGACAGCAGAAGGAAGCAGGCATTATCACTGGTGAGGCCCCACCTGGAGTACTGTGCCCAGTTCTGGAGTCCTCACCTAAGGAAAGATAAGGACAGGCTGGAGGCAGTGCAATGGAGGATGACTAGAATGATTCAGGGCCAGCAGGACAGCTCTTACAAGGATCAGCACAAGGCACTGAACATGTTCTCTCTGGAGGTCAGACAAGATGCAATAGAGACCTGAAAGGAATGAGCAAGGTAAACTGTGAGGAATTATTTAGCATAAGTAGCTGATTAAGAACATGGGGCACAAGTGGAAACTGATGGGGGGAGGTTCAAGAGGGAAGTGAGAATGTTTTATTTTATTGAAAGGGTGGTAGAACTGTGGAACAGTCTGCCAGCTGATGTGATGTGCACCAAAAATATCAGTGATTTCAAACACAGCTGGGAAAGACTTAGTGGTTGTTCAGGGTGGTAGCGGTAGGGTTGGGAGCATGGGGGTGGATAGTGTGGTTTAGAATCCTGTGGGAACAATGGGTCCCTGGTTTGTTAGGGTTTATGGGCAGACTGGATGAACTGGTGGTCTATTTTTCTGCCATCATTGTCTATGTTTCTGTGTAAAAACAAATTTTAGGCAATCAGGATGCAGAATGTTAGTACCTTTTTTATAATAGTACTATGGTGCAGCACTAGAGAGCATTTAGAAGCTGTTTTTCAGATGAAACATTAAATGAAGGTCACTTCTCCCGATGGTCTGTTGGCTGTCCAGTTGGAAGTTATCACTTATCATAACTGTAGATGCTTATCCCTAGTGTCCTAGACACCATTCCCCCTGTCAGCAAAGCAGGTCCATGTAACTCACCCCCAGGGCACACCTTTAGTGTGCCTTCCTGGTCAACAATTGCAAATAAAAGCTGGTCCATCTGTGCAGTAGCAGCCTCATGACCTGGGTTTCGTAATGTGCCTGAGCTGTCAGAGGCCTAATGAAACCCAGGGGAGGAGGAGGACTGAGCATCTCTGCGAATGCTCTCCTCCTCTGGGGAGGGTGGGTGTGACTCCTGCTGCAGCACTGACACCTGTGTGATCATAGGTGGTGGTGGTGCATCTGGGAGTACAAAGGCATGTTTTGGATGGGAGAGCACATGAACATCAGTGCACAGGCCTGCCCAGCATCTGACAGCATCATTTCTTGTGCTGTCAGTGGAAAAAGGAGAATAATGGCCACAGAAGAGAAGATGATGCTTTGCCTGCCCACAGCTGTCCTTTGCAGGTTCTAGCTAGTCACCATAGGGGATGGCCTTGGGGTCTCTTCAGGCACACTAGATTCAGTGGTGAGGTGACAGGAGAAGCACACCTTGGGGGGGGGCATCCAAGAAAGTGTTCCCTAGGGACTCTTGGATATTGTGGTGAGGAGTTGGAGAGCCTCCGGCTCAATGGGCCATCTAAAGGAAGCTACACAGCAAAGAATCTACTTGGGGTCCCAGGAGTGTTACATAGAAGCACAGAACTTTTCAGCAGATACATACCACTTGGCCCACATAGAAACACAGAATTTTTCGGAGGACAAAGACCGCTTGGCCCACCCCAGTCTGCTCATTTTTCCCTACCTACAGTATCACTGCAGACCCTACTTGATCTCTGGCTCTTTTTCCCTCCCACCATTCCTTTGTGCTAAGATGCCCTTATTCCCTTTGTCCAAGTGGGTAGCATCTTTCAGAAAAAGAGATGTGCAAGAACAAAGGGGCACAATTTGAAGATAGAGGGGGAGCGGCTCAGGGGCAACTTGAGGAAGTATTTTTCACAGAGAGGGTGATGGTCACATGGAATGGCTTTCCTGAAGAGGTCCTGGGGACAAAAACTGTGGGGGAATTCAAGAATGCATAGAACAGACATAAGGCAATTCTAATGAGGGGCAGGAGGAAGTAGGCTGTTGGTTAACTAGGATCTGCAGTTTATCCAATAGGTAGGGAAATGAACAAACTGGGTGGGCCAAGCGGTCCTTATCTGCCATTAAGGTCTACGTTTCTAGACATATCCCGTGCTTTCTTGAACCCCACAACTGTGTTTGCCCCACTACCTTGGCTGGTAGGCTGTTACAGGAATCCACCACTCTTTCTGTGAAGAAGTACTTCTTCAGATCTCTCCTGAATTTCCTTTTTCCTGTTTCATAGCATGTCCCCTGGTTTGTGAGCACATTTTGTTCTGAAAATACTTTCCTCCTGTACTTTACTTATCCTTGTGAGGTATTTAAATGACTCTATCATATCCACCTCTCCCTCCTCTCTTCCAGGGGGTACTGAGTTCCTTTACTCTCCCCTTGTAGGGCTTTTGATGCAGACCCCTGTGAGGATGTGAGATAAAGCTGGACACCAACACCAGGATGAAGTGCAAATAAACGTATGATTTTTATTTTCTCCAAAACAATAAGGCGTATTTTCGACAAAATTAAGAAAATGAATAGAAGGCAATCAAAGTATATAATACGCATTCACTAGAAGCAGGCTATTGAATTCCCTGGGTCAGTACTCCATTGATCCCTACAACATGCAGCTCTAGACTGGGGAGAAGGGAGTCTTATATACCTGCATAGAACAGGTTACTAAGAAGACTCCTCCCACTAACTAACAATACAGATAAATACGCTCTAACTGAAGTATTTTTCACAGAACAATGTTACCACACTGATTCGGTATTCTATTTTATTAAAACCTCTCCATTAAAAAAAAAAATCCCAAGTGGAGGCTCCACCCACCTGATGCCTGTCCTATAAATGAAGTACACAATTGGCTGGCCTGCTGTACAGGGCTAGGCACAGGGCAAGGCAGGATCTCCATCAGGAGGCTTCGTTCAGGTACAGCTTTTGTAATACATTTGCTTGCGGGAGTCGGGAGACAAGAGACAAAAATAATTGTACTGCATTTATTACAATAGACAGTCCCTCCTGACTCTGCTTATAACATTGCATTTTCAGGAAAAGGGTGAAATGCAAGAGCATGGGGTGGTTCCTGCTGGAGAACCATACTTTGCCTAAGCTAACAGGAAAAAAACAAAACAAAAGTGTCCTGTTTTAAGAGCTGCCGTGAAATCATAACATATGCACGCAAGCAGGGAAAGACATGCATGCCAAGACATGCTGTCAGCAGTTTTCCCCATAGTTTAACTAAATTTATTTTCTTATTGAATAAGGAAAGGGTGGGGAAATTAAAGAGCAGCTGCTATAATTTCTTTACAATGTATCAACACGCTCTTTCCTATATTCTAGCTCAGAGCCTAGACCGAGCATAGAATACGCTGGGAGCTCCCATAAATGACTCGCTAAAGCTATAACCTTTTTAACCTCTTAATTCTACTTGCTACAGTAACTCACTGCATTCCATTCTTCTCCCAATGCCAATAATGGGTTTTTGCTACAGGAGCATAACGATACAGTACTCTACAATGCAACAATAGGATATTCTTTCCTTTTAAACAGAGCAGAGGTGAACACTACAGGGTCATAAAATTAGGCATCCAGAAAGAAAAAGAGATAGATAGAGACATTGTACAGGTGTTCTGCCTGTAAATGTGTTAGGTAAAGAAAACAAAGTAAGAAACAGAGGAAGTCAGACAGACTGCTATTTCAACAGGCTTTTTATTTAAAGAAAGATCCCTCGGATTTGATACCTCCAAGACACACTCCTCCCTGCTTAGGAAGAAAACTAGGGAGGGATATTACAATATTCACTCTCTGTTTTCTAAATACATACAGTACATACTTCATCCAGACATCATAGTATCAGATCTCTCAAAGGGAGAGATGGATCTTTATCCCGCCCACTCCCAAAGCTCCACCTCGGGGTCCCTAAACAATAATATACTAAATCAGAAACAGAGGCTTTCCTCTGCTTCATTCTCTCCCCCTCCCCCGCCCCCCGAGTTCTGAAGATGTCTGTATGATAGAATCTGCCCCAAATCAGGACATATAGTCTGCACTGCAGTTCTTATTGCCTGCTCGATGTCGAACCGTGAATCTGTATGGTTGCAGGGCAAGATACCACCGCATAATGCGGGGGGTGTTTGTCCTTCATAACATGCAACCAACACAAGGGATTGTGGTCCATTAAAATCTCAAATTCTGTCCCCCATAAATAGAATTTTAGTGCTTCCACCACCACCCAACGTATGGCCAGACATTCTTTTTCAATAGTAGAATATCTGATCTCTCTCTCTTGTAATTTGTGACTAATAAAGATAACTGGGTGTTCTTCCCCTTCCACCACCTGAGACAGTACTGCCCCAATGCCATAATTGGAGGCATCAGTTTGTACCAGAAAGGGACATGGAAAATCAGGACTGTTAGTACAGGTGATGAAGGCCTCTTCACAGGCAGGTGTCCATTGCATCTTAGTGGGTTTATTCCTTTTGGTGAACTCAGTCAGGGGGCTGGCAATCTCCAAAAAATTAGGCACAAACCTCCTATAATAACCTACTAGTCCTAAGAAGGCCCTAACATGCTTTTTGGTAACAGGCCACTCACTGTTGTCTATAGCATCTACCTTCCCTATATCTGGTTTGACTTTCCCTTTCCCTATCAGGAAACCTAAATATTTTGTTTCTTGCATAGCAAGGAAACATTTGGTTAGGTTGATTGGCAAACCGGCTGTGGTTATGGCACTTAGGACACTAGTGAGGTGCACAACATGGTCTTCCCAGGTGGGGCTAAATATCACCTCATCATCTAGGTACGCTGCACTGTATGCCAGGTGGTTTTGTAGGACATTGTCCATGCACCGTTGAGAGGTTGCAGGGGCACCATGTAGTCCAAAGGGCATCTTGACGAATTGGAAAAGTCCTATGGGGTGCTCAAGGTGGTCTTTTCCTTTGGCACCTGATCTAATGGGATCTGCCAATATCTTTTGGTTAAGTCCAGGGAGCTAATGTACTGAGCATTACCAAGATGATCGATTATATCGTCTATACGGTGCATGTGGTACCCGTCAAACTTTGATATGGCATTCAGCCTACAAAAATCCAGGCATATTCTCACACCCCCTTCCTTTTTGTCCACCACAACCATTGGGATGCTCCATGCACTTTTGGAAGGTTCTGTTACCCCCAAACATTTCATTTTCTTAATTTCATTCACCACGTCTTTCTGCACTTTTTCCGGCAACTGATATGGTTTCTGTCTGATAGGGGTTAATGATTCACCTCTATATGATCCTCGATTCCTGTAACTGGGTATACTATGATATGCCGAAATGAATCAGCCCAACGCTCACACTCTCAACCCTGGGCGCCCAAAACACAGTTGCCCGACAATGGGATTTTTCCTGCAGGAAATGTTTCGAGGGGCTTCGCATCCACACCCCCCATGCAGGGGCTCTACCCCCCCAAACCCCTCATACTTTAGGATTGCTACTCCGCAGCATGTAAAATCCCGATATTGGGCAACTGTGTTTTGGATGTCCCCGGGGTCGGGAGTGTGAGCATCGAGCCGATGCATTTCGGCATATCAAATGGATCCCCTGTAAACTTACCAGGTGAAAGACTGCTGAAAAGTGATAAGTACCTTCTCTAGGTCCTTCTGTTGCCTAGGTTGTAATGCTGGGTAAATATTTATACCTTTCAGTTCCTCAGTACTTTCTAACTTATGATATGCAGTGTCAAGTTCACTTTCATCCTGTTCAGGGTGGAAATACAGGGAGGGTTGGGGTCTATCAAACTATCTTTTTAATAAGTTGGCATGGTAGATTTGTCATTTATGTCTTTTTTCAGGAAGTTCAATTTCATAATTGACAGGTTCCACCTATTTTTTAATCAAATATGGACCCTGCCACTTCATGAAAAGTTTGTTTTCTGAGGAGGGCAATAATAGGAGAACTTTTCCCCCTGGGTGGAAAGACTTGTTACTTACTCCATAGTCATATACTTCTTTTTGACTTTGTTTTTTTGCTGCACTTTGGAGAAGTGCCAACTGTATGTATTTCATGAGTTTCTGACGTAAGTTGGTGATATATTCTACAGTGGTCGTGGAACCAGTACCCTGTTTCCCATCCTCTCAGTGTTCTTTAATGACGTCTAACAGAACCCTAGGATTTTTTCCATATAGAAGTTCAAAAGAGGAAAAGCCTGTAGATGCCTGGGGTACCTCCCTATATGCGAACATTAGAAAAGGCAAGTATTGGTCCCAACGTCTACCCTCATCTCGTGTAAATTTCTGAAACATCCTTTTCATGGTCTGGTTGAAGCATTCAACCAGACCATCTGTCTGTGGATGGTAAGATGATGTGTGGAGTGCATGTATCCCCAGTGTCTGATATAAACGTTTTACTAACTAGGAGCAGACGTTTTCTACCACGATCTGTTAATATTTCCTTCGGGATCCCCACTCTACTGAATATCATCACCGGTTCGTTGGCAACCTTTGTGGCTGTGGTGGTTGTCAAAGGAATAGCTTCAGGGTACTTTGTTGCATAATCACATACAACTAAAATGAAACTGTTCCCTTTAGCACTTTTTGGGAGAGGTCCTGCCACATCCATAGCTATCTATTCGAATGGGGTGGTGATCAATGGTAGGGGTTGTAAAGGGACTTTCTCTTTTCTGGTAATGGGTGCAAATTTTTGGCATTCTTTACAACTCCGGCAGTAGTCAGCTACCTGGCTATGAATGCCTGGCCAGAAAAAATGATGAAGCAACCTACTGAAGGTGCGTTCTCTACCGAAGTGACCAGTTAGAGGGGTATCATGAGCTATGTTTATAAGGTGAGCCCTATACTGTTCTGGTACTAATAGCTGTTCTACCACCTCTCCTGTTGCTGGATTAGTACAATATCTGTATAGTAGTCCCTTTCTCAACACAAACTTGGGTCCAGCCTGATCTGAATTATAATTCTTAGCCTGTAAGAAAAAGGTTTTATGGTCAAGTCACGTTCCTGCTCAATATCAAAATCACAATTCATTTTTATGTCTAACACATCAGTCTCTTTCTGGCTTGTTCTAGAGTCTGTGTGGGCCTGTGTCCACCTCTTCTTTTCCAACCGCTTCCCTTGTTTGGATTTTCTTCTCTTCCCTGGTAGTCCATATGAAAAAATTACTCACTGCAGTAGTCGTCTTTCTTCCACGGGGTCTTTTAGCATCAGTAACTTTTTTGCACTTAGCTGGCTAGGTGCAATTGCCCTGGAGGTGTGTCTTTAAGAGATATTTAATAAGCGTAGGGCCAAGTCAATCAAAAGACAGGAGGGGGTGTGAACTGAGTGAGAGCTGTTTACTGCTTCAGAATTTTTTCAAGGAAAAACAAGGGCAAATGCCCCAAAAAAGAATTAACAGGATTCAAAAAACATGCAAGTGTTCAAAAGTGGAAATAGAAACAACAGCAACACGAAGTAAAAACTCATCAATAAGAAACCCCAAATTTGGTAAAAGGCAATGTAAGAGCCCTTCTCCGACAGGTGAACCGGTGAGGAAGGGTGAGAGCTTACTAATGCTAAAGGACCCCATGGAAGAAAGAAGATTACTGTGGCAAGTAATTTTTTCTTCTTACCCCAAGAGTCCTTTAGCATCAGTAACTTTTTTGCAGACTACCAACCAGTACCAAATGGGAGGCGGGCAGAGAACCTACTTAGGAAAAAGGCTCTGCAGAACTGCCCTGCCAAATTTGGCATCAGATCTGGTCTGCACATCCAAACTGTAGTGTTTCACAAAGATGTGCACAGATTTCCAGGTAGCTGCTTTGCAGACATCCAGTAGGGGAATGTCCCTTGCTGCTGCAAGTGAGGCTGCAGCACCCCTGATGGAATGGGCCCTGAGCCCCAATGGAGGTTGTTGACCAGCTTTCTCATAGAAGAATCTAATACAAGAGACCAACCAATGAGAAATAGTTCCCTTAGTAGCTGGTCTTCTTCTGCCTACACCCCCGTAGGTGAGGAACAACTGAGTGGAAGAGCCTCTGGACTGTCTATTATGCTCTAGGTAGTGAAAGATGGCTCTTTTGACATCCAAGCTGTGGAGCTTTTGCTCGCCAGGAGTGGATGGCTCAATAAAGAAGACAGGCAGAGTAATAGACTGGTTCAAGTAAAACTCTGAAACCACCTTTGGCAGAAATTTCCTATTTGTCCTGAGCTCAACTTTATCGTTGTGAGGGATGATGTAATTCGGCTCAGTGCACAGGGCCTGTAGCTCTGAAATCCTCCTGGCAGACGTAATGGCTACCAGGAAGATGGTCTTCCAAGTTACAAACTTGATGTGGGCCAATACTTGCAGTCAACAGTTTTCCCCATAGTTTAACCACATTTTATTTTCTTATTGAATAAGGAAAGGGTGGGGAAATTAAAGAGGGGCTGCTATAATTTCTCTACAGTGTATCAGCATGCTCTTTCCTACATTCTAGCTTAGAGCCTAGACCAAGCATAGAATACACAGGAAGCTCCCGTAAATGACTTGCTAAAGCAAGTCGGTTTATAACCTTTTTAACCTCTTAATTCTGCTTGCTACAGTAACTCACTGCAACCCATTCTTCTCTTGATGCCAATAACGGGTTTTTGCTACAGGAGCATAACGATACAGTGCTCTACAATGCAACAATAGAATATTCTTTTCTTTTAAACAGAGCAGAGATGAACACTACAGAGTCATAAAATGAGGCATCCAGAAAGAAAAAGAGATCAATAGAGACATTGAACAGGTGTCCTGCCTGTAAATGTGTTAGGTAAAGAAAACAAAGTAAGAAATAGAGGAAGTCAGACAGACTGCTGTTGCAACATGCATTTTATTTAAAGAAAGAGCCCTCGGATGTGACACCTCCATGGCAACCCCTCACCATTTTAGTTGCCCTCTGCTGGACCTCTTCCATTCCGTCTATGTCCTTCCCGAGGTGTGGCTTCCAGAACTGTACACAGTGTTCTAGGTGAGGTCTTACCAGCGATCTATGCAGAGGTAACACCACCTCCCTCCTTCTGCTGGTGATACCTCTCCCTATGCACTCCATCATCCCACTGACCCTCCCAGCTGCCTTGTCGCACTGACTGGCCAGCTTTAGTTAATCAGAGATGATTAACCCCAAATCTCACTACTGCTTGGAGGTTGTCAACTATTGTTGTTGGAGGGATATAACTCTTGTTACATCCTGTGTTATATATTGTGTTTCATAGAACCATAGACGTTTATGGTATATAAGAACTGCTTGGTCACCTAGTCTGCCCATTTCCCTACCTGTTGGATAAGCTGCAGATCCTAGTTAACCAACAGCCTACTTCTTCCTACCCCCCACCAGAATTACCTTATGTCTGTCCTATGCATTCTTGAATTCCCCAACTGTTTTTGACCCCACAACCTTTTCAGGAAGGCCATTCCATGCATCCACCACCCTCTCTGTGAAAAAATACTTTCTCACATTGCCCTGAGCCATCCCCCTCTATCTTCAAATTGTGTCTCCTTGTTCTTGCACATCTCTTTTTCTAAAAGATGCTACCCTCTTGGACTTTGTTGAGTCCCTCGGGGTACTTGAAAGTTTCTATCATGTCCCTCCTCTCCCTCCTTTCCTCAAGGGTATACATATTAAGCTCCTTTAGTCTCTTTTCATATGGCTTCTGTTGCAGACCATGCACCATTTTAGTTGCCTTCCTCTGAAAAGCCTCCATCCTGTCTATGTCCCTGTGGAGATGGGGTCTCCAGAACTGCATGCAGTACTCCAGATGGGGTCTCACCAACTGCCTGTACAGAGGGATAATAACTTCCTGTTTTCTACTGGTGATGCCTCTCCCTATATATCCCAATATCTCCCCAGCCCTCCTTACTGCCTTCTCACATTGCTTGCTTACCTTTAGGTCACCTGGTATGACTATCCCCAGGTCCCTTTCCATTTTTGTTGTTAATACCTCTCCCTCCATTGTGTACTCTTCCCCTGGGTTTTTGTTTCCCAGGTGCATTACTTTGCATTTCTTTGCACTGAATCTAAGCTGCCATACTTTTGACCATTCCTCCAACCTTGCCAAGTCCCTTCTCATCCTTTCCACCCCCACTTGTGTATCAACCCTGTTGCAGATCTTTGTGTCATCTGCAAAGAGGTATACTTTTCCTTGCAGTCCCTCAGCAGTGTCACTTATAAAGACATTAAAAAGGGCCAGACCCAGTACTGAACCCTGCAGTACCACGCTAGTAACCCCTCTTTCTTCAGAGTGGACTCCGTTTACTATTACCCTCTGTGTCCTGTTGTCCAGCCAATTTTTTACCCAGACTACCACCCTGGGAACCACTCCCAGGCTGGCTAATTTGTTTATTAATCTTTTGTGTGGGACTGTGTCAAATGCCTTGCTAAAGTCTAGGTAGGCCATGTCCACAGCCCCTCCCTGGTCTACTACTTTGGTCACCCAGTCAAAGAAATCTATTAGATTCATCTGACATGACGTTCCCACTGTGAATCCATGCTGTCTTGGGTCCTGTGCCCCACTGGCTTCTAGGTACTCAACAATTCTTTCTTTCAGAAGTGATTCCATCATTTTCCCTACCACTGAGGTCAAGCTAACAGGTCTGTTGTTTCCTGCCTCTGCTTTGCTCCCACTTTTGTGAAGGGGAATCACATCCACCCTCCTCCAGTCCTTAAGTACCATACCATCCTCCCATGATTTGTTAAAAAGAGTAGTCAGTGGTGTCACTAGTTCTCCTCTTAGAATTCTGGGGTGAATCCTGTTAGGCCCAATTGCTTTGTCCACCTTCAGTTTCAGGAGTTCTTTCAGAACTCTTTCTTCTGTGAAAGGACTGGTATCGACCCCACTATCCAGAGTGCTTCTATCGATTAGATTAGATATCTCCCCCTCCTCTTCTTTTGTGAATACTGAGCAGAAGTATTCATTCAGTATCCCTGCTTTTTCACTGTCCCTCTCTGCCCACCCACTCTCCCCTTTATTCAGTCTCACTATCCCTCCCTTGGTCTTTCTTCACTCCCTAATGTACCTATGAAAGGTTTTATCCCTCATCTTAACTGAGCTGGCTATCTTTTCCTTGGTTTGGGCCTTTGCTATTCTGACTGCCTTCCCTGTTTCCTTCTGCTTTAACCGGTACAGTTCTCTGTCCTGCTTCTTCTGTGTTTCCTTATACTTCCTGAATGCTGTCTTTTTCTCCGTGACCTTCCCCAACAACTCTTTTGAGAACCATAGTGTTTTTTTCTTTCATTTTGATTTGTTTATTTGCTTCACATAAAGGCTTGTTGCCTCTGTGATGGCAGTTTTGATGTTTCCCCATTATTCCTCCACCCCTCCTTCTTGCCTGTTTGCTAGTGCTTTTCTGAGGCACTCTTCCATTTTGACAAAGTCAGCCCTCTTAAAGTCCAGTATCCTCACTTTTGTATGGCTTGACTCTGTGGCTGTGTTTATCATGAACCACACTGTTTGGTGGTCACTTGTTCCCAGATGGCTACCCACTTCTAGATCTGAGATCCTCCCTCTGTCCCCATTTAAGAGTACCAGGTCTAAGATTGCTTTCTCTCGAGTGGGTTCCAACACTAGCTGTCTGAGACCTGCCCCTTGTAGGACATCGGGAATGACCCTGCTCTTGGATGTGGCTGCAGCAAAGGTGCCCCAGTTAACATCTGGCATATTCAGATCCCTCATCAACAATATTTCCTCTTTTTCTGCTATTCTAAGGATGCCTTCTATCATTTCCTTGTCCCTTCCCCCCCTGAGATGGGGGTCTATATACAACTCTTGTAAGGATTGTGGTGCCATTTCTGTTCTCCAGGGTGCCCCATACTGCCTCCTCTCCTTCCAGTTTACCCTTTAGTTCCATTGCTTTGATCCCTCCCCTTACGTAGAGAGCTACTCCTCCTCCTCTTCTACCCACCCTGTCCCTCCTGTAGATTGTGTACCCTGGTATGTTGGCATCCTACTCATGGTTCTCTGTGTACCATGTTTCTGTGACTACCAAGATATCCAGGTGTCCCTCTTCCATCAAGGCTACCAGTTCAGGGAGCTTGTTACCTAGACTATGGGCATTGGTACTCATTGCCCTCCATTTTGTGATGGTCTTACCCCTTTTAGTCCCATCCCTGTGCTTACTGCCTTTGCCTTTTTTTCCATTTACCCCTGCCCCTCTCCCTATCGACTTCTCTATCTTGGTGTTTACCTCACTAACTACCCTGATTTTTTTGGGAGGGCTAGGATTTTCCTGCTCCATTTCAATGCCTTCCCCCTTGGCTAGTTTAAATGCTTTCCAATGAAGCATTTAAACCTATCACCTATGATCCTGGTTCCCCTCCTGGACAGATGCAGACCATCACACCAGTATAAGCCTGTATCCCTCCAGGTGGACCCCCAGTCCCAAATGAAGCCAAAACCCTGAGCTCTGCACCAGTTTTTCAACCACTGATTGAATCCCATGGTGGGGAGCACCCTAGCTTCACCCATGCCATAGACAGGCAGCACCTCTGAAAAGGTTACCATGCGTGCTACATGTCTGAGGCCCCTCCCCAACTATACAAACTACTCCTGCACTGCTCTGATCCCTTTCCCAGCCAGGTCATTTGTGCCTAGATGGAAAATATCATCCAGCTCCCTCCCCCGTGCAGCTGCTCCCACGATCCTGAGGATTCACTCCCTGTAACTCCAAACCATGGCACCAGGCAGACACCTTTTCTCCCTCTCTCTCCCTCCCCCAGTTCTACCCTCCTAACAATTGAGTCCTCCACCAGGAGTTGTTTCCTTTCCCTGTGGGGTCCCATGCCAGCCTCCTGTGGGTCTCCTTTGTGGAGGTTCCCAGCATCCTCCTTGGCTCCACTGTCGGTGCCTCCATAGAGGAACCCCACTCTGCCAGAATGGTGTATGAACTGTGGAGAGGTACAACTAGATGGATGCTCCTCCATTCCACCAATCTCACCCTCCCTGAGCTCACTGTGATCCAACCACTCCTCTTTCTTGGCAATGTCCCTGAGTGGGAGAGGAGGTTCCCAGAATCCTGACCAACTCAGCCTGGAGATGAGGAACCTCCTCCTTCAGCCCAGAGAGGTGTCTGAAGATGAGACAACACAGCATCCTCCAGAATGCCTCCCAGAAGGCTGCTGCTCTACAGCCACTGCAGTGCACCACTCCCATCATGTTTTATTTGTGGCCCCTCAACTATTGTTATGTATGCTTACACTTTCCTCTCTCTGTTTACTTTTTTATCTCTCCCTACTTTTCTACTGCCTCTGTGCCCTTATAGTTCCTGCTCTTCCTGTTCTGGGACATTGAACATTGATGTTGGGTACATGACACATTATTCCACTTAAACTTACATAGACCTTTACTTTAAAAGATGGACATAAACAGTTTAGTTCTTCAGTGGGCCTTTGATTTTGTAAGTTTATGGTTATCTACATTGTTGACTTTTCACCTTAACACTGTGGTGAGTGCGTTTGAGTGTGTGTGTGTGTGTGTATACTGATGTATGTATGTATGTATGTATGTATGTGTGTGTGTTTGGTGTGTGTTGTGTTTTTGTGTGTTGTGGGTATGGTGTGTATGTGTGTTTTGTTTGTATGCGTGGTGTGGTGTGGTGTGTCGGAATGTGTTTGCTATATTGTTGTGTGTTGTGGTTGTGTGGGGTGTGCAGGTGTGTGTGTGTGTGTGTGTGTGTGTGTATGGGGGTGTGGTATGGTGTATGTACACACATATGTGTGGGTGGAGCGTGGCATGGGGCAGTTGTTATGTGGCTAGAACACTTAGTTTTCACATAGTGTGCATTTATTTCCTTCTATTAGTTGTCAGTGGGTGGATTTCACACTGTCACATTTTCTAATGCTCATATTAAGATGCATATCTCATTTACTTGGGGTTCATTAAAGGTGTAATTCCTTTGGGTTTTCATTTAGATTGCTTAGACTGATTCTGTGCATTTTGTTATACACAGACTCTGTGTTGAAATCCGCATTTATCGAGACTCATGGTCTCGTTTTCTTGGGGGTCCTTGACAAGAAATTTTTATTTATTTTTTGCACTTACTTACAAGTGATACTTTCATGCATCATGTTTATATGTGTAGGTTAATTTGAGGCTTGATTTCAACTTGCAGTTATACCTAATTTCAGTTTTGTCTCTCATTATCTGTCCTTTAATATACCAGGACAATTGGAGATGAGTTTAGTTCATCTTACATGTATTAGAGAGAATGCCACTCCAAGGTTTTTTTATCACTAGAATGCTTTCTTGGCATGAGACATTTTAAAATTTATGTGGCAAGAACTCTCTGGCTGTAGAAATTCTTGATAACCTTTGCCCTTCTGAGGCTCTTCAGTTTAAGGCATACTGGTGTTAATTAGCTTCTCTGACGTAATCTTCTATTATGTTTTAAATGTATATGTTAGACCAATGAGAATTATTTCTGCTTTTTCTATATAATCTGGTGTTAATAGTATGGGATATTTGAAAAAACTGCCACAAAGCTTCTGAAGAAGGATCTGGTTGGTTCGAAAGCTAGAGCACTTTGTTCTTTTCTGTAACATCCATGTTGGTCCAATAAAAGGTATCAAATCATTTGTTTCTGGATCTGTTCTGGGACAGGAAGTTCCTGTATTCCTCAGTAGTCTCCTTCATACTTGCTCAGAGTCAGACCTCCAGCAGCTGGGGGGGGGGTTGAGAGCTATTCTTTTCCTTCTAGGATGGTGAGTCTTTGGTGCCTCTGTGATCACTCCCTTCCTGCTCCCAGACAGGAAGTTCCTGTTGTCAGTCAAATCCTGTGCCTATAAAAGTGGAACTAGCTAAGGGTGGGGGAGGGCTATATAGTCCCAGTAGAGTAGTAAAGTTCTAACAGCACCTCCTTCCTCTTGCTGTTCTCTGACAAAAGCTATTTAGGGTAGTTTTAAATCCAAACACCTGGCTTCCTGCTGCCCAAGCCACTCTCCCGAATTCACAGCTCCCTTCTTCACCTAGCTAACTGCATAGATAACAGTTCCCTTCACCCAACTCTGACAAACACACTAACTGTTGTTTTTTTTTTGTTTGTTTGTGTTTACCCTAAACTGAAGGTCTCAGTAATAGAGTTCTAGTTCTTAAGTCCCAGTAGAATAGTAAAGTTCTGACAGCACCTCCTTCTTCTTGCTGTTCTCTGCCAAAAGCTATCTTGGGCAGTTTTAAATCCAAACACCTGGCTTCCTGCTTCCTATGCTACTCCCCCTAATTCACAGCTCCTTTCTTCACCTAGCTAACTGCACAGATAACAGTTCCCTTCACCCAACTCAAATACAATAACTCGTTTTTTTGTTTTGTTTGTTTTTACCCTACATTGAAGATCTCAGTAGTAGAGTCCTAGTTCTTAAGTCCCAGTAGAGTAGTAACGTTCTAACAGCACCTCCTTCCTCTTGCTGTTCTCTGCCAAAAGTTTTGTCTTGTTATATAATGTGTTGGAAGGGTATAACTCCATGGACAGGATGGCATCACTTGGCAGCAGCAGAAGGAGATTTCTGTCGATGGGCATAGGGAGGTCAAAAGAATTAAAGAAAAAAAATGTAATTACAAATAAAGAAATAGAATAAGTAATGAGTGGATCCATTCCCTTGGAGTAGCATAACTGCCTGTCAATAATAATTTAAGGTGGTTGTGCAAATCGTTAGTTTTCAGTATTCCGGGGTAATTATTGGAATCATATGCTCTCATAGTCGTGATGCCACTAGAATCCCTCACTAGAGTTATAGCCTTGTAACCAATGGTTTGCTATCTAATAATTTTTGTTCTATATGCCATCCACACACAACACATAACCACATTTTTGTTCCTGCCTATGAATGTGAAGTTGGGTTGCACCATGACAGTACACAGCCTCATAAAGTATATGTAGGACTGTGCCTGGTTCTAGCACTGGCTGTCTGGCTTCACAGGCTGACTGTGGTTGCAGCTCAGAGTTAGGCAGAGCTGTAGCACAGCAAAGTCTCTCAGTCAAGCTGCAGGCTCTCTACTGGGACTTTGGTGCTGGGCTAGCATGCAGTTACCTCTTTTTCTAAAGAAAAGGAAAGGCGTTTTGTGTTATATACAGCGCCCTTTCCTGAGAAGCTCAGAGGGTTGTGCAAGTCAGAAAAAACATTTCAAAAACACATAACATACGTTAATAAATAATGTTAAAATAATACTAAGCACTGAGACTTGAGCTAATTATTCCAAGTTAAATGCTAACTTGAAAAGATGACATTTCAGCCCCTTTCTGAATGTCTCCACCGAGGGGAACTCCTAAAATGGCAAGGGACTGAGTTCTAGATAAGTGGGGCCACCACTGAAGATGCCTTGAGAAAGGCCAAGAATTCTGCTTCTCCTTCTCACGCCATCTCTTCTGGCAGACCCATAGTCTGCTTTGGCATCAGCTCCACTGGAATCCTATCTGCTTCCCTCTGCAAAAACACCCAGACTGAATAGGCTTGTGAACTGCCCCAACTGTTCACTGGGGAATACAACTCACCATTGGTCCACTAGACTGTCAGACACTGTTTGGCCAGGTTGGAGGTCCATCACTTGAAGGTGATTGACCTCAGATATGTGCCAAAAAGGCTTGCAGTCCTCCAATGTCAAAGGCTCTGCCTGCCTCCTTTTCCAGACTCTACAGCATGATTGGTGGTTGATGCAACCCCTAACCCCTTTTACCATGGAGAAACATAGAAGTTAATGGCAGTCAAGGACCGCAAGGCCCACCCAGTCTGCCCATTTCTTTTTCTACCTTACGAATGTGCCATAGGCCTTTGCTCTGTCAATGGCCTATCTATTCATACTCATCTGTATTGCTCCCTTATGCCTATCCCATGCCTGTTTGAAGCCCTGCACTGTATTCATATCCACCACTTCCTGAGGTAGGCTGTTCCATGCATACACTGCCCTTTCTGGGAAAAAGAACTTCCTCACATTACCCCTTAATTGGCCTCCCTCTAATCTCATGCAGTGTCCTCTTGTCCTGCTATTTTTCTTATATTGAAACATGTTAGACTCTTTCACCTTATTAATGCCCTTAAGGTGTTTGAATGTTTCAATCATATCATCTCTCTCCCCCCTTTGCTCTAGGGTATACATATTGAGTTTAGTTAATCTGTCCTCATATGTTTTCTGATGCAGTTCCTGCACCATTTTGGTTGCCCTTCTCTGGACTGCCTCAATTTGGTAAGGGGTCAGGGTATGAACAAGGGAGGTGTCTTTGCTGTCTATGGGGCACTGTCACCAAATTTCTTTATTTCAAAAATTCTCATGTCCTTAATCATTATTTAGGTTCCTTCTGTGCTGTGCATGGATTGCACTTCATGCCCTGTGTCATCATGTGGCCAACTGGGGGATGCCTGGTTAGTGAGCAATGCAGTCATCCCTTAATAGTGGTTACTTAGGGACAAATTATGTACATATGATTCCCTTGCAATATCTTGTCTTACTGTATGATATTTAAACTTTTTCTTTCACTGTAGTTTTATTTTTTATTATTATTAGTCGTATTATTAAATGTGTAACTTTTATGTTTTAGATGATGGGACATCATTGTAAATGAGCTTTCTCAATGAATTTATCCCAAATAAACAAATCTGAACTTGAAACTTGAACTTGGTCTACTTGTGAACACTGATGGGCTCTTTATCAGTGGTGGGCGAGCATCTTTGTTGTGCAGCGCATAGTCTTAGTCCTCACTGGCACAGGAGGTGCTGAAGAAAGCATGCTCACCCCCAGAGCAGCAGCACTTCTCCAGTCAGCCAACGAGAACACAGAATGGTGGCTGCAGATCAGCTGGTTTCTGTAGTGCCAGGTAAGGCCCCACACTTTGGAAGGTTACATTTGTTACAGTAGATGGGAGAAGGAATGTTAGCTCCTTGAGTCCATCCCCTGCCTCTTAGCAATAATAACTGGCCATATATATACAGTACCTCCCCCAAGTACCTTTCCAGTCCCTTCTTGAACTCATTTACACCACCCAAATTAATTACATTCCCTGGTAAGCCATTCCATGCCCCTACTTTTCTGTGTGTGTAATAACATTTCCTGTGATCCACTATACTGACCACCCTGAATCTACAGGTCATGGCGTAGCAAGATGTAGAATATACCATACTCATGGTAAGATTCTTCACTTTCCTGCCTGTTCTAGTGGTCCCCCCTCCCTTCCTCACTGGATTCTACCCTCACATCTTGGTATACCCAATGCTGCACTTTTCACCCTCTCCCCACCCTACCTACATTCCTTCTTCCCCACTCCCCACTCCTCCCTCCCCTCTTCCTTCTCCCTATGACTCTGGCACTTCTTATCTCTTGTCTGTTTTCTCTGACAAATGCCGCTGGCTGCCTTACTTACAATGTTACCCTTGAATTGTATTAATCTGTAATCTGTTTGCAATGTGCACATTGTTGTAATGTCTGTCTTGATGTTCCCCATAATTTGTATTTCTCTGACGTGGAACCTTTGTAAAAGAGCCTTGCCTCAAAGGTACTTGTAATCCTAGACTTGATAAATAAATAAAAATAAAAATAAGATGAGGGATCCAAGATGGCAGAGGAGGGGCAGCCATGCTAAAGACCACCCTCTCAGGTCCGAAGTTTTTAATCGGTTTCCAGCAATCTTAGAATGAAAAAATCAACATCAGCATGTATTTCTAAACAAACTACAGATTTTCTGAAGACTAATCAACAGTAGAGGAAGAAAGATTCATCTTCCTCAGACTTGGATATGCCTGTTTCAAAAGGACCATTGGACCGCTTTCTAACCTGTACCTCAGATCCCGGGTTGATTGGTGTTATGGGCGCAGTGGAGGTTCAGTGTAATACCGACCCAGAGACAAGCAAGCAGCTTATTTCAATGAACTCTGGTGCTCAGTTGAATGTACATAAAATCGACAGTTTCTATCCCTTACCTTATGCTCCCAAGTCAACTACTGGTTTTGTAACACACAATTCAATTGTCTGTCCTGATCTGTTTAAACTTTGCGAGGACCGGGTTGATAATCCCCCACTTATGGTGACTGCAGTGTCTATGAAGAAGCCTTCAAAGAATAAAGTCACTAGCATTTTCTTCGAATGGCAGGCTGAAGGGGTCAGAATGGAGAGCTCTGAGCATGATTTGATTTTCAAACCGGGGAGTACAAATCAATCTCTCCCTCAGATGTCTGTTATGCCAGCCAAAGTTGACTTTAAAAATTTAAAAGAATCGTCGGCTTCCTTTACTGAACTCTTCTCCTTTTTGACTGCATTTGATAAAAAGTTAGATTTATTGATTACTCGGTCTGATGGACTTGATAAAGATATCAAAATAATTAAAACAGAAATGTCTAAAATTCAAGATACTCAGGAAACCTTACAGAAATAAATAAATAATGTACAGCAAAATCCTTCATGAATGAAGCTGTAACTTCTGCAAATCTAAGGGCAATAATTACTTTGCAGAGAAAAGCTGAAACATTAGAGAATACTAAGTGCTACAAGAACTTGAGATTAGTAGAGGTGCCCAGCTCCTATGACAGGGTATTTGCTTCAGTAAGGGATCTTTTGAAAGACTTATTTGTTGCTGTTTTGAAATTCCCGAGTCCAATTTACTCTTCGTAGCGAGAGCTTTTCAAGCTCCTATGAGGAGAATTTCTAATATGGCTCAACAAAAAATGTCTTACCAAGATGCCAGTTTTGAACTGCTTTCTCCAGATTCTGCTGCCGCCTTTACTCAAGCCCAGACACAGACCCAAGTGTTCACTTATACATCAGGACCTAAGTCTACTATTATTTTTTCTCTGGCGTTCGACATGGATCATGACTATTTGCCATATTTTTCCAGATATTGCCCCATCAACACTGAAGAGAAGAAAGCAATTTTTACAGTATAAGGACGAGTTGAAGGGAATTGGTACTACTGTTAAGGTGCTTTATCTGGCTAAGTGCTATCTTACTTGTGGAGAAGAAACCAGACTTTTTTTTAATCCTGATCAGCTTAAGACTTATATAATGGGGAAAAAAATAACCAAAAAGGATGAAAAACAGCAAGAACCGACCCATGTAGAGGAAGAAATGCCATCTTTGGCAAACAGAGATGAGGGATAGATGTAACTGGGATGAAATTCTGATAGTTGTTTTTCTAATATATTCTAACACTAAAAAAAAATATGAATATATTATGATTTGGTCGCCAGGGGTTTGGAACACAATAATAGTATTCTTTAAGGGTTAACGGTACTATAAGCTTGTGGCTTACCCACTCAAGTTTTCAATTTAGTTTTAACTGTTGTTACTATTAATGCTCTTGGATCATCCAAACTATAGTGGACTTTAACTTTAAGTTAATATTGTGTCATTAATACTGATCAAATGTTATGATTAACACCGAATTAATTTTTGCTGATGTCAACAACATAAATTGTCAATATATAAAAGGTCAATAAAAAAAAAAAGAATATACCATACTCAAAATGTTCATTGTCTCTGAGGGCAACTAGGTATGTGTAAGATGCTTGTGCAGTGTAGGAAGAATGCTTTCATATGTTGCGTGCTTATGCAATGTGAATTTGGCCATTCACTCTGTTACTGTTTTACACGGTAGGTGTTCTCAAATTTAAAGCACAGCAACTGTGTTTTCAAGTCACACTTGCTATGCGATGGGAATCACTTGGTAGGTCAACTAAGTAACGAGTGTGAGACAATCATTTTGAGCTGATGTAAATTTTATGCAGCTTAAATTTGCTTCACAAAGTAAGGCCCTCTCCCATGTGAAAACTTTATCTCTATCCCAAGGATAGACTACTAACCTTCTGAGGTACTGCAGAGCTCAGTCATGTAAGTAAAGAAACCTTCTTTTGGAGGGTTCCATCCCTAGGTGTGCTGCAAGAACAATTTTCTTAGACTACATGTAACTAAGGGAAGCATGGATGAATTGAATTCCGCACAGGGAGAGAAAAGAAGATGTCACAGGAGGAGAAGATGATGGGGGGACACAGAAAATGAGTGCACTAGGAGCATGTGCTATACATAGCACTGGGTGAGGAGTGGGCGTGTGCTGCACTTTGTCCCACCAAACCACAGGCTTATGCCTTCAGTTCTTAAACTGGGGTCTAGGGGAAGGGATCAGTAAAAATTTTGAAAATTCCTCTTTGTTGAGCCCCAAAAAGCAGAACAGTATAAGAACTGTTTTTTGAAAGTTACATGTTATGTTATGCCCTCCTCCTTCCTGTTTCTATTGCCCTGGCTCATTTGAAACCCTCTGGCACTATCACCACCAGTCCCCTGCACATCATGCTATCCTACAAGGAGCCTCGGATTACCCCCAGCTGGGGTATGGGATAGGGGGATATAACCCCAAACACACCAGATGTCAGGAGATGCAGTAAGGAGGGGGGCAATTTGGTTCTGAAAATACTGGGGTCTTATTAGGCTATCTTCAGGGCTGCTTTTTCTTGTCTCTGACTTGCTGTCCAGAAGGATGATGGCACATGAGGTGAACTAATGCACATGCTTACCCAATGTGTGCTTCAGTATAAGTCCCCCATCCTCCTTCTTCATGGTGCCTCACTGTATTGCCACCCGTGTCATCTAGGTGGCAGTATTGCAATAAGATGGCATCCATCCCTCCCCAGAGGAGAGCATCTGATGGCATGCTCAATCCTCCTCACCCCCTGCTGGTCCCAGATGACCTAGACTGGTTTCTTAACCCAAGTCACCCAGGATTGTGGGTGATAGCCTACCGCTGCTTCGATGGGCTGGCTGAACCAAAGAATTCATTTAAAATATTGCTCTAGGGGTGTGGGAACAAGACATTATACTACCACATGAAAGACCTAGGTTTTGGTACGATCCCCGGACTGGTTGGGGGCCAGGATTACCATGCAGGTGGGACACTTGTCTCTCAAGGAGGAAAGGTGTAGGATGCCTGGGATTCATGCACCCCCTGCTGGCTGATCACAGAATGGCATCAGTGTCCACTGTGCAAGCAGGGTCTCACCCTTGGTCCAGGCTGGAGAAAGGATGCAGCTGCATTGAACCTGAATGTCAGTGTCAGGGAAAGGAGCCTTAGGCCAGAATAAAGGAATAATGTAATACAAAGGAATCAGCCAGCCCACTGGTGCAATGGTAGTGCTACCACTTGCACCGCTGGTGACTCTTGTTCAGGAACCAGCACAGGCCATTGAGGGTGGGCTGAGGGAGGAAGGACTGAGAATTCCAAGGACTGCTTTCCCTCCTTGGGGGAGGCTGGGAGGACACTGTTTCCGCTGCTTGACTGCTGTCTGATGGAAACCAGGTGGGAGCACATCTTGGAACTCAAGAAGGGGAGGGTCACCACCAGATGCCTGGCATGCATTCCATAGCACGCACATGCACTTGCATTTTATTTTTTTATTTATTTAGTTTTTGTTAACCGGGTAAGTGCGCTAGTCAGCAAGTGACTGTTTTCAGGCACGACCCGGGAGGTACAATTACAATACACAAAGAGTACAGCCAGATTATTAAGACAACGAGTACAAAAAATGCAGAGAGAAATACATATGGCAATGTAACATACATTAGTAAACAAAAATATACTTTAGCACTTGATCATGGAACATACTCAAAAATGTGAATAGTAGAAGGCAGAAAATAAGAGAGGATAGGCATCAGTAGAAAAGACACAAGGAAGGGAAAACTGGCAAAAGGACAGGAGGGAGAGATTAAGTGGAAGGAGGTGCCGCCAGATACGGCAACAGCGGGTGAGGTACCAACCCGCGGCCGGCTTCAGTGGAGCCAAAAGACGGGCAGGTGAAGAGAGGGTGGTGGGGAGCGGCAGTAGACGCAACAGCGGTAGGGATAGGAAAATACAGCCGGTCTGGTGGAACCGATAGGCACGGGGTAGAGTGAGGATGCGTGAGAGGGATAGAGGCGGAGGAGTTACGGCAATAGCGGCAAAAGTGTCAAAGTCAAGCCGAGCCAGTGGAACAGAGGACGGCAGGACAGGGAAGGGAGGTCGGTAGATGGTGGGAGTAGGCGGTGGTAGGTGGAGAGAGGTGACTAAGCACAGCCAGGAGGTGGGGACTAAGGAGGGGCATGGATGAGGTAGGAACAGGTAAAGGTGAGTTTGGTGGGAGTGGCAAAGGGGAAGAGGATATAACAGAAGAAGGGGAAGAGAGCAGCAGTGGGGTTAAGTGAGGAGAGGCTGTGAAGTGAAGATAAGAATGTCATGGAGTAGAATAGGACTTCACAATCGTCAACAGCTAACATTAGGCTTATAAAGAAACAGGTTAAGGCAACATTAATTACAAGGCACAAAATAAAACATTAATTACAAGGCACAGTATAGAACACCCATTTGGACAGGCAAAAGTGCTAGCAATGAGAAACAGTACAAATGCAGCGGATCAGGTAGGGTCAAAGCAAACACATTTGTCCATAGTAGTGAGGAAAGTCCGAGTTTGCTCTTAAAAGTCATATGAGTGGAGACATCTCTTAGATCCTGAGGTAGTAGGTTCCATAGGTGGGGGCAGCATGATGGAAGGAGCCCATGCCCTTTTAGTCCGACAAAAGGGGATGGATAGTAAGGTCTGATCAGCTGATCTAAGATTCCTTGTGGGAATGGCCGCCTGAGGAGATCAGACAGGATAGCAGGCTTGGACGTCCCTAGGATGGAATCAACTAAATTGTACAAGTAGTACTGCCTGGTAGAGGAAGGAGAGAGCCAACCAAGGTCCTGATATAGAGACAATGATGCTGCAGCCGAGGTGCTTTGGTTGCATACCTGCACACTTATTGAGGTAGTATCCCATAGTTGCAGTGAAGATTTGGTGGCCAAGGACAGGATGGGACACCCATATGTAAGGGTTGGCAATAGAATGCCTCTGGCTATTGCCAATTTAGCAGCAGGGGTGAGCAGGTATTTGGTTCTATAGGCAGCCCCCAATTTGCAGTTAATTGACTTGCAGGTTTCCTGTATATGTGCTTTCAGGTCCAAGGTTTGATCCAGGTGGATGCCAAGGTAACGAAGGAAGTGACAGTTTCTATAGGGTCCCCATTGATATCAGAGACAGAGATGGTCAGAGGACAGGATCTAAGCTTGTGATTGGAGCCAAACATTATAACTTTGTTTTATTTGTATTTAAAACCAGGCGTTGAGAGTTCAACCAGTGTTGTACAGCACGAAAATCTGCAGTGAGGGCAGCATTTAGATCCAGGACCTTATCAGAGTGATAATAAATTACCAGGTCATCCGGATAAAAGTAGGTGACCTGTGGTGACCAAGCTCAGGAAGTTTATTGACGAATAATGAGAATAGAAGAGGGCCAAGTATAGACCCCTGAGGGACCCCAATGTTGATAACAGCACTGTCTGACATGGATGAATTAAACTTAACAGCTTGTGTTCTGTTGGAGAGGTAGCTTTTGAACCAGGTAGTGACTGGGGAGAAGCCCAAGGTACTGAGGGCGGATAGTAGCAGAGAATGGTCAACCAGATCGAAAGCTTTGGTTAAGTCAATGAAGCTGCCCCTGTTAACTTTCCTCTATCCATATTGGTAACGATATCTGAAGTGAATTTTGCAAGTGCTGTCATGGTGCTGTGATGCTTTCTAAAACCATGTTGTGCTGAGCTTAGTAAATTGAATTTCTCAAGGTATTCAGTGATTTGCATGGATACTACTTTTCCAGGATTTTATTCAGAACAGACAAAATAGCAATAGGCCGGTAATTTGATATGTCATTTTACTGCCTTTCTTAAATACAGGAGTGACTCTGGTGCCTTCCAGACTTCAGGGACAATGCCATTGGAGAGAGATAGGGTGAAGATGTATGCCAGGGGCCAGAGATGTAGTAAGATGCCATTTTTAGTAGTCTTGGTTCTAGGCCATCTGAGCCAGTACTGGTGTTTTCAGAGAGTGACCTGAGCAGCTTTAGGACCTGATGCCTAGACACTTCCCTGAAATAGAAGGGGTTGGTTAAGTTTGGGGTCCTTCAGATGCTGTGGGGTTAAACTGTGAAGCAGAGGATTGTGATGGGAGGAAGCTGTGTAGGCAGATAAGTCAGAAAATTGTTGGTTAAAAGCATTTGCAATGGTAGTAGAATCATTACAGTGTACACCATGTAGGACCATATCTGAGGGAGTGACATCTTTAGCAGAACCCAAGAAGGACTTAATGTGACCCCAAAACTTGCGAGGTCATTGGAAGAATTAATCAGCAGGTTTTGGCAGTATTTACTTTTGGCCTGCCTGATGCATCTTTACAGTCATTTCTGTATTGTTTATACAGAATGAGATCTGACTGCAGTCCAGTTTGTTGTACTTTTCCATTGATTGTCTCTAACTTTTAACTTTTGAAGCAGGTCTTTTCAGCCACCTCGAATGCTGGCCCCTTACCTCTCCTTTTGACTGTAGGGAGGTGCTTCTTTGGATGTTGCCAAATTCAGTCAGAAATGAATTGAGGGCAGTATCAACATTGGTTCGGTATAAATGTTAGACCAGTCAACACAAGAGAGGTCAAATAGGAAGGCTTGTTTGTCCAGGGCAGCATAGTTTGAAAACCTAATCAGACGTGGTGGAGGAGGAGGAGGTGGACAGGATCGCCATCGACAAAGTGTGGGGAATGATCAGTGATTGAGTCAGCAAGCACTGTGGCATCTAGTACATGATCAGGTCTGGTGGTGAGGATCCAATCAGTAGGGACCCTGAGTGCTGAGTAGTAGTTCTGGTAAAGCCTGTGATAGTTTGGTGAGATTGTGCTTCTGTATTAGAGATTCAAGGATGCTGTGCTGTGGACCCAGCCAGTTAAGGTTCAGGTCCCCAAGGAGTAGAGCCTCATTTGATTTTACATTCTGGGAGACATATTGTAGCAAATTCTGGAGACCACTCATCCCGTTGTAGGTGGATTGTAGACACAAATGATGTGCAGCAGTTTTGAACCCAGTGCCAGGGTAGCGTGCAGAGTTTCACAAGGTGTTAGGGAATCAGCGCAGGGTAGGATGTTCAGGGATAGATGATTTTTGTACATAATAACCCCCCTTGACCCATACGGTCTTTCCTTAGAATGCTATAACCAGGCACAAGACAAGTGGCATCAGGCACCCAAGGCTTCAGCCAAGTCTCTGATAGGCATAAAATGTCAGGGTTAATCAGTTTAGCCCAGGCTTGAGCTCAACCAGGTGACTCGTGAGACTCGGATATTCATGTGGGCTATAACCAGACCCTTTTTGTTGCAACCGTTGCAGGGTGAAGCGCAAACCATAGGGCCCGATTGGGTTCAATATCTCCGCAAGCATAAGGAGCCACGGGCAAGGTGAGAAAGTAGGTTGGCAGAGAGAGTGCCTAGCTGGCGTTTGGGTCTCGATAGTTCAAGAGATAGGAGTGGATAGACAGATAGATACAGCCCTTTTGATGAGGATAGAGTGAGCAGGGTAGAATTCGAGTAATAGTACAGCAGGATGTTAGAAACCTGAAGTCACTATCATTGTTAGCGCAGGGATAAGTAGCAAGAGATGTACAAGTTGTTAGCCAGTTTAGACATAACAGGAGAGACAGGAGTATAAGTGGTGAAGTTTTAGAGGTGAGAGGAGGGTTCATTAGGGGAGACTGGGGTGCAGCACCATATCTGAAGTGGCCAGTTTCACAGAAGAAACTATGTTGCTATCTGAATACCTGATCACGTAAAATGACCTAACCTAAAAGTTAAACTTCAGCATGATTTGGTTAATTTCTCGACTTCCAAGCGTAACATTAAACTACGATGCTGTGAATATTTAATTCCAACGTTCCTGCCAGCCCTCCTGTGCTCTGCATGGCGGGTCGGCGCAATTTAATAGCTTCAGGATACTGCTTAACAGTCAATAACAGAATAAATTATTTAACAAAAGCTGTAGTAATGACATTTTGAGAGTGCTGAGGTGGCCCTGCTTATATACACACACTGAAAACTAAATGGCAATTAATGCTCTAATGCTTTAAAACAGTTATGAACAATCTTATTTGCTAATATTAAGATTTTCCAGAATTAAGCAGTAGAATTTTGAATGAGAGAAGTTCGTACTGTAGAGCCACGGCATTTCAAAAGAAACTGGCCAATAGGAGCACACAGTCAGGGAGACCAACCAATCAGGTTGCAGAAGTAAGAAGGCACTGCTTTCCATCACTGCTCACAGGCAACCCTAGGGAGGAAACTGAAGTATGGAGGAACAATTCCGTCCTGCCGGCACCCTCTGCAGGCTCCTGCACAACTAACACAGCAGGCCATCCCCCACTGTGTGGTCCTAGGTAAATGGTGGATAACCCGTAAGTACATCAGAAGTTTGGTGATGGGGCTGGGAGGGTACTGTAGGGCACAGGTGGAGTGAGAAAAGGATTGATTAAAACAAAGAAATCATTATAAAGGTTATCCCCTCCCCCGCGGGGCATGGCCATCTGGAAGATCTGGGTTCATAAGAGGACTAGGTTCCCTACCCTGGGATTGGTGGGGGACTGGGTGTGTGTGGGTGGTGAGGTATTTGACTTCCAGGAAGAGACTTTGCAGGCAGTCTACCATTCTTGCCAAACCTGCCGATCACAGGGTAGCTCTTGCACCGACTGCAAAACTAAGTAGCTTGCCTAGCTTTCTGGCAGACAAAGTGTGGCTGCCATAACCCCAAATTCAGGGCCAATGTGGGAGGAAAAAAGCAAGGCCATTTGTCCTTTCAGAAAAAAATAACTTCTGAAAGGGCACCAGTAGGATTCTTATTATGTAACATACCAAAGCCATGAACATGCAAGATATTCCATCTTGCTAGTGTGTGGAGTTAGAATCTTACATAATTATCTCATGGGGACTGACATATTTGGCATAAAGCACAATGCCCAAGGTAGAGACTGCATAGTGTGGGGAAAATGCACACACCGAGTCAGTAACACATGGGGCAGTCAATCACCTTTTATAAGCCTGAGTACAATGGCAGGGCTGGTTTAATTGCAACAGACCTATTGATCCATCAGCTGTGATATGCACTTTCCTCATCAAGTTTCTCAGCTGGGGGTCCCTGTGTATTACTGCACTTGGAACATAGAAACAGAGAAGTGCTTAGGGACTGAGTTAGACCAAAGGTTCTATAGTCTGCCTGTCCTCTGTTATCATAACAGTTTTAATTACTGATATTATTCTCTACCAAGACTTTTTCTAGACTAACTTTAAAGCTTTCCTTCACAGTCACATTCAGAAAGGCATTCCACCTAATCACCACCCTGTGTGTAATGTACTGTAGTACTGCCAAGTGTTACCCCTTCCTGACACTGTCACCCCCACCCAGCCTAAGTTTAGCTCATCATGTTCTGCTACATTGTACTTCTATGAATAATTTCCACTGCTTCTGTGTTAACTATCCTAGCTAGCTTGGTGTTATCTGCAAACTTAACTAGCCTGTAACTGGTCCCCTTTTATAAGTATTGCAATTAAGTAATATATTGAACAAAAGAGGACTTAACCCTGGAAATTGAATCGTATTTGCACAGCATCCTTATTTCAGCTGTGCTTGTATGAAGTGGGGCATGATGGACCCAGACTCCTCTTTAACCTTAAATTGCTAGGTTGCTATGTTAACCAATCCCTGACAGACTGCACTCCTCTCACCTCTCCATCTCTGAGTACTGATGGTTCAGTCACCCACTAGTATCTCACTCGCCCCTCACCTTGTCTGTATCCCTTAGTATTTATTGGTAAATTTGTACTTTTTGTTTTGACTGGGAAAGGCACACTTAGCTATTATAGCTTGTTTCCAGATGCATCCTGGCGGTGGGTTGCAGGGACCTTTTTTACTGGCAGGGGGAATGTTGACCATGACACCGGGGAAATTGCCCATGTCTTGCCACTAGGGGGAGTGATGAATCTGGACATGGAGCCTCCAGATGCCAATCGAACGCCTTTGGATATGGCTGGGACGCATGCTGTTGAGGGTGGCCAGCATACCGTCTCAGATTCTACAAATAAAACTTCTACAGTAAGTGCTTTAGATTCAAGCGCAATGGACTTTCCAAACCAACAAAACACCATCGAGGATGCAGATATTTTAATAGCTGAGCATAAACTTTCAGAGGAAACTACCAAAAATGAGTTTCTTGCTGAAATCTCAAAAATTGAAGCAGCATATAGCGAGGAGAAGAAACAGCTAGAAGAGGGAAAAAAAATGAAAGAGACAGACTAGCAATTCACCGGAGCACTGAATAAGTAAATCCTCTCAGATGTTCGTATTTGGAGCCTGTAACATCCCGGATGGCTCTAAACACCCAGCATTGGCACTTCAGCCGACCCAAGTACTGCAGCATGGTCCCCAGAAAGCACTTTCTTGCAGGCAGGCTGGCAACCAGTGGAAGGAGGGGTATGGATCTCCAACCCAGTGATACTGCTTCCAGGAGCTACAACAGATGTTACAGAGTCCATTCCCACTACAGCCAACCGACCAGAGCCAACTATGTCAGCGGACTCAGACGCACAGCTTAATGACCATATACAGGCTGAAAACATTTCTTTCTGACCAGTGGAGACAGGTACAGAAGAATTTTTTGAAGTGCTAGCAGAGGTGGTACCACCCAACACCGAACATAAGGATAATGACATTACCCCTGACTCTGAACCACAAAATGTTAATGTTAGTGACAATGTTGATCCTTAGCCTAGAATAACGTATGCTAGCCTTTTGAAAAAACCTTTGGAGCAGGCCAAAAGAAGGCACGCAGTCAGACTGCGATATGTTGGGGGGGGCTTGAATTGGCCCCAGATTGCTATTATGTGGGCAAATCTTTATTAAAACAGGATACAGGGGTTTCTCAGGCCCGAAGTATACACTCTAATACATGCCCCAGGAGAGGCAACCTTTGATGTGAGCTTTAGATCAGCGAGCTTACTAGATCGATTTTGGACCTTATATACAGCTCACAAAACTACACCAATATGGTCCCCATTTCAGGCCATCCCCTTAACAAAGCCCACTTTTAAGCTAGTAACTATCCTTTTTAGGAATGAAGGGGTCAATATAGCCAACCTTACTTTTTGGTTAGAAAAGAAATGTGATACCCAAGAGACCTCCGACCCAATTGTAGACAGTGAAGGTTTTTGGACAGTCGGGTGGAAAGTACTAGTGAAGTTACACCAGGATGACTTAGGTATCACACACCACCCAAACTGCTTCCATTTAGGCAGGGATAAGGGGATTCTTTTTAACTAAGGTCAACCGAGACCCTGCTACAGGTGTGGCTCACACTGCCATATCAGTAACAACTGTGAAGTGCTGAAATGTTTGCAATGCAGCTCTAATGGCCACTCAGGGTACCATTGCACAGCCACACCATTATGTCATCTTTGTGAGGAAGGGGGACACTCCTTTGCAACCTGTCCCTGGGCCTCTCATAATAATGGTAATTTTGACTTCAAAGAACAAGATTATTACATTAATAAAGCCACGAGACAGCCTTCTGATGATAGGCCCAGACCTCCCCCTTAGGTTCCCAGACAGAACCCCCCCACAGTCCTCTGAGACCCCAAGCACTGCAGAAACAGATAGAGTCACTCAACCCACTGCCCAGAATACTACTACAGTCTCAGGCCCTGGTAACAGTACTAGTGCTGGAGTCCATGTACAACAAGAGCCAGAGATGCCCCCCATTCCTGTAGACCCACCTTTCCGAGAAGTAACAAAGGGAAAGGGTAGAAAAAAGGAGAAATTTGTTGAACCAGAAAGGGAAACACTCACACAAAATCAATTTGTTACATTGCAATGGGGAGAAACAGAGATGGGCCTAGATTCTGATGCACCATCAGAGCATTCCTCTCAGATGGAGAGAATCTCTGAGGGGGAGGAACAGATACAACAACCCAAAGGAAAAAAAACAAAAAGAAAAGGATGGGAACCTGATACAGCCTTCAGAGAAAAGCCCCCGACTGACTTTACTTTGGTTAAATGGAAACTTACTGTTTCTTAGCTTCCCTGAACACCAATAGTCTAAAATCAGATAAGAAACACAGATCCACCTTCTCATTTTTTAATAAAAAACAATATGATGTGGTGTTCTTTCAGGACGCATGCTTATCCACCCTGCAAGAAATACAAAGATCTAGTGCAGACTGGATTTGGGGAAGCACACATTGGTCAATAGGGGTAGACACCTGCAGTGGGGTAGGCATCTGCTTAAACAATCCCTTACTTAAAGTTATGCATTGTTTAGATATCTTCCCAGGGAAGGCCATGTTACTAGATGCAACCCTAATCGACCATGATTTTCGTTTCATAAATGTTTACGCCCCCCCAAGATAAAACTGGGGAGAATCCATCTGTATAGTTTCATTCAATCCAATTTATTCACATCCCGATCAGTCCTTCTGGGAGGTGAATTTAACTTCAGCAGATTTAAAAAAGATAGAGGCCTAAAGGCAGAAAACATTTTTTGCGATGCTACATATCTAAATAAATTACTGTACCAGACCAAACTTAAAGATGTTTTTGCAGTTAACCATGACACTCCACAATACACATACTTTAGAGGAATTCTAAAAACACAGACTACTGGTTTGTATCCCCATATCTTTCAATAATTCACTCCCAGGTTGTACCCGTAGCTATATCAGATCATACTCTTCTGGAAATTAATCCCCCACATTCCCCTGAGGTTACTAGAGGTAAGGGCTACTGGAGACTGAATGAACTGTTATTGGAGGATAAAATCATTTGGCAAGGTATTCTCGATATTATTAATGCAAGGAAGTTAGTATACGAGCTGTACGGGCCCCCATTAGAGTGGTGGGAACAACGTAAATCAGATTTTTCTGAATTTTGAAAAATGCCTAACAAGCTCAAATCACAACTCAAGGTATGAAACACTTAGGAAACAACTATACAAATTATTCTCATTGCAAACAGACACTGACCAGGACTTCTCCTCCCAAATACAGCATATTAAGTGAGGACTAGCAGCACACCAATATGACAGAGGGAAATCTTTAGAATTTGAACAGAGGAATAGTACAAAAGAAACCTGGTTTCAGGTCAATCCTTATGAAAATTGCCACACATACTAAACAAAAATCTATCTCCTCCCTTAGCACATATTATGGAACAGTATCTGGTAACACAAAAATAACAAGAGAAGTAGAGCACTACATAACAACTCAATACAACACTGTTAACACACACTGCACAGAAACCACAGAATGGCTTAATGACTGCCATTTGCCACATACCTCTCGATCAGATAACCTCATCTTTACAAATCCCATTACAGTACAAGAACTACAGATAGTTATATCACAGCTGAAAGAGGGTACGGCACCAGGCCCAGATGGCCTATCACACATATTTTACAAAACGATTGCTCCCCACATGTTACCAGAATTAACAGCTGTATATAATTACATTCTGACACAAGACCAAATCACACAAGATATGTCCTCAGGACTACTCATTTTATTTCATAAGATAGGTAGCTTAGATCAGCTGTCAAACTGGAGACCTATCTCACCCTTAAATTTTGATTTTAAAATGCTTACCAAATTCCTTAGTAATACTCATGGTAGTCTTACCTTCCATAATACACCCACGCAAACCTGTTCCCTTCTGGGTCAAAAACTCTCAGACACTGATTTTACTGAGAGAAATTTTACAAAAAGGGGATAATGGAGAAATATCAGGCTAACTACTGAACATAGATCAATCCAAGGCCTTTGACAAGGTATCTCATGAATACTTGTTTGCAGCATTATGTTTTTTCTAAGGAATATACACGATGGAGTCAACTCTGCTACAGACAAGCTACGGTCTCACCCTATATAAATGGATGGAAAGGACATCTTTGTCACATTAAAGTTGGGGTATGACAAGGGTGCTGCCTGAGCCCCCTCCTCTATCTGATCACCCTGGACCCATTAATCTGTAAAATAAATGTATATCCTAATATCCTAGGACTTTCTACCTCCAGCCAGGACATGGAAGTCAAAACATTGGCTTATGCAGATGACCTCTGCCTAATTTTAGCTGACCACTTTTCTGGGCCTACAATATTATCTACATTTGATAAATTCACAGAAATATCAGGTTCTCAGATTAATTATCAGAAGGTATACCCCTCCACCGGGACTAACCACATCATATGAATTCCCCAAACTTTTACTGGGGTTAAAATATTAGGCATTTTTTCTGGATACCCTGATACAGCTTATTACAACTGGCAATACACTATTAACATAGTTTTGGATAGAACTGGACAATGGAGTAAGTGGCGAATGAGTAAAAAAAAAGAGAATATACAGGATAAACACTTTTCTAATTCCCATGTTTTTATATCTCAGTTTTGCTTTCCCCCACCTAAAGCACTAGAAACACGACTCCTCAGCTTTTTTTTTAAATTCATCTGGGGTAGCTGGTTAAACTCAATTAGATGTGGCATCTTATTTCAAGATATAGCACTAGAAGGTTTAAAGATGGTTAACTCCATTGTCTTCTACCACAGTATTTTTATTTATGCCAATATTCAGCCATTACTAGTTGGAAGCCTAGCCACATGGATTCCCTGGGTGGCAGATCATATCTCCCCCATCTTGTACAAATGGAACAACACTGATCCTACCCCCAAACAAACACAGATGACCGAACTTCCAGCATACCTGAGGGACAGTATAGGGAAACTAAAATTCTGGAGGGTAACTAAGATAGCTATGACAACTCAGGACTGAAAAAGATTCTATTCTCAAATTCAGGCAGAATATTTTCTAGTACACCCAACATACAGTACAAGATCCAAAACAGAACTTCAGGAAATCTTGGCCATGCTCACTGACCAAAGAATCCCCCCCCCCTCCCCAAATGTGGGACGTGGTTTGGCAATGTACCTATGGCAAACTCCAAGTTAAAGATAACTGGAAACACAAGGATAAATCAGAAAGATTCTGCCCCAGGTTGTCATGTGTAGAACAACCTGAAACTATGAATCACCTTTTTCGATTGTCCCTTTGTATTAGCAATTTGGTCGTTTGCACAAACCAGATGGAAAAACCTTCCAAGAAATCTAAAAAACCCAGCAGCACTGTATCTTGGCATGTTTTCTCGAATCCCTCTACTATACAACAAAGCACACTGAACTTAGTCTCAGCTTGCACAAAATACTGGATATGGCAAGCTAGATATAGACTAACCCTTCAACAATTAGCATGGTCACCAGAACAGACATGGCAGTCCATAGTAGAAAATATTTGAACAATAGAAAATACAGAACTTAATTCCAATCCTCAGGCAGTGATTTTCAAATGATGGGCCCTAATGGATTGGCTAGACAGACCTATTCTTTAGATTCTGGTTTATTGTTTACCTGAATTAATTTCTCAACACATTTTGTAGATTATATCTAAAGGGAGTTATTTGGCTGGGATAGGCATGGGGGAAGATAAGAATCATGGGTTGGGAGGATGGGAGGAGTGGGGAGGGAGGACAGGGACATTAGCTCAAGCTGTGGACCCTGCAATACAAGCAGACTTGATAGACCAAATGGCCTTCTTCTGCTGGCTTGTTCATATGTTCGTTTGTTCGTATATCTTTTATTACTATTACATCTCCTCTCTAATTGAATAGCAGTACTATGATATTATAGTTACTAACAGCATGACTGTAAATGAGGAATTGTATAAAACTGATAACAGTCACTATTATGTGTTACAGTTTTGATATGGAATGTTATGATGTAAATAACAGAAGTTCCCTGTGTTTTTGTATGTACATATAATTTTCTTAAAAAACACACCCCTACTCTTAAGTAGGGGGACTCCTGGTTCATCGTGAGTGATGGCCAGTCTGGAGATGCAGGAGATGAGAATGGAGGTGCGGGAGGCTGGGGAATGGGTCTCCTCCCTGGTCTTGACTACTCAGGAAACTGAAATACTTTTTGATGCAAATGACGAGAATAAGGAGACAGAGAAACAGAATACAACTACGGAGCAAAAGATTGTAGAAAATACTCCATCGAACAACATGGAGGTAAATAAAAGGGATTCTGCTACATTATAAGCCCTGTTAAGGGCAGAAGAGGAAAGGTTTAATGTGTGCAAACTGCAACTAGTGGCAGAGATTGAGAAATCTGAAGCAGTGGCAAGAAGAGCTACAAATCCAGCGAGTCAGGCCCTCCATGGCAATGCGACCCTGGTTACTAGTTCTGAGAAAGGTACTGAGTTTAATATTAACTTGGACACTGGAAAGATGAGTTTTCAAACCTCAAGAGATGATCAAGCCACAGCAACTGTTTTTTCACTTTTGGCGCAAGTAGATGACATGCAAAAGAAAAACGGAAGCCAATTAAAGACAAAGCAATCCTGGGCAGATAGATCGCAACATCTGGTGAACAACAGTGAACCCTGGTCTGTGGAAAATGCTCTGAAAGCTGCAGGTTGGATGGTGTCCCTCACAATGGGACAATGGACTTCGGGGTTCTCACCTATCAAAATTCCTGGAGTTAATCTTGCAGGTAAAAATTTTAATACGGTACCTCTAGCACCTCTGACTGTACAAAAAATATTTTAGCCCAAACTGTAAATGGGAAAAAGAATGAGACTATGAGTGAACAGAACTCTCCCCTGAATATTTCAGAGGGGTTTATCCTTAACACAAAACCATATTTTAATCACGAATAACGAAAATAGCAATAATGAACAAATTGAAATGGAGTTGCTATCCCAAGAGGAAAATACAAGTAACCAAAATGCAGATGTTCCTGGCAATAATAGAGATCCCCTCTCCCCACCCAGCTGGATCATCTTCAGCCCCAACCAGAAATGCAAGGCCTTATGCCTAATTTTTTCATACTCCACAACAACCTGCTAAATGTCACAATGCAATCTGCTTAATCTACAAAGGGGGCATGGAGAGGTTTCCCAATAAATCATTTGTGGCAAAAACCTTACTAAAAGAGAGTATGAAGTTCAATACAACAGAAATATACACACTGATACATGTATCAGGTGAAACCACAATTGATGTGAGTGTCAAGTTGAATAAGGGTTTACAAAAATTCTGGGATCAATATCGGCACCTGAAAAAAACTCCTTTATGGACCCCCATATAGTCCTACTGACTAAACCAGCACACAACATTATGACAGGATTATTTCGAAGTGAAGGAATGAGTGTGTCAGATTTAATATGCTGGCTGAAACAGATGTGAAGTCATGGGAAATCCAGAAGCCATATTTGATTCTGAGGACATTTGGACTGGAGGTTGGAGAATAAAAGTATTGTTAAGATCAAATGACACAGGCCTGCAACATCTACTAAATTGCTTCTTTTTGGGGAGGGACCGTGGAGTTCTATTCTATGCAGGCCAACCCAAGGCCTGCTATAGATGTGGTTCCATGAGTCATTTAAGCAGTTCTTGTGACCAGTTAAAATGTACCTTATGTAACATGTTGGGTCATGCTAGCAACCATTGCAGAAATGAACCAGTCTGCAACTTATGTGAAGGCAGGGGTCATACATATCAGGAGTGCTAAATGAACATACAAACATACGAATGTACCAGCAGAAACAGACCACCTGGTCTATCTAAGTCAGCTTGAGTGTGCAGCTAGCACCCCTAGTTTGCAGCTGCCCTACCCCTTGTCATCCCAGTGCTGCCCCCACCTCCCTCACCCCCGTTCCCTGTCCCATGCCCTTTTAAAGCTACTCACAGATTTACATGATACCACCCATTTTGGTAGTGCGTTCCATTTTGCTACCACCTTCTCTGTAGAATAGTGTCTCCTTATTTCCTTCCTAAATCTTCCTCCCTCTATTCTTAGTCCATGCCCCCAGTGTCCCTCCCCCTCCTTAGCTTAAAGACCCCATCTGCCTCATCCTTACTGATTCCCCTCAGATACTTGAATGTTTCTATCATGTCTCCCCGTTCCTTCTATCCTCCAGGGTGTACATATTCAGGTCTCTCAGCCTGCTCTCATAGTCTCTCCCCCCTCCATTCCACATATCATCTTCATTGCCCTCCTCTGCACCCCCTCCAGTAGCTTGCTATTACACTTCAGGTATGGCCTCCAAAACTGCACACAATGCTCCAAGTGCAGCCTTACCAGTGACCTGTAGAGGGGCAAGATCACCTCTCTTTGCCTGGATGAAAACCCCCTCACTATGCACCCCAGCATTTTGTTCACTTTTGCAGCCACTCTCCTGCACTGGGCAGTGTTGCTCATGGTCCCTGTTACCATTACCCCTAGGTCCTTCTCCTCCTCAGTGGTCCCCAGCTTAACCCCCCAGCCAGTATTCTCTTCTTGGGTTCTTAGCCCCGAAGTGCATAACCTTACACTTCTTTGCATTGAACACCAGCTGCCACCTCTCTGACCACTCCTCTAGCTTGCTTAGGTCCCCCTGCAGCTGCTTCCATCAGTCCCCTCCATCTACCACTGCTCCCATTTTGGTGTCGTCTGTGAACAGACTTACCTTGCTCATCATCCCATGTGCAATGTCTGATATGAAGAGCCCAAATAATACTGGTCCTAGCACAGAGCCCTATGGCACCCTGCTCATCACCAGCTTCGGAGTTGAGAGCTCCCCTCCCACCACCACCCCTTGCAGCCTCTCATTCAGCCAGCTTGTAATCCAGTTTGTCATTTTTGCCCCTACCCCACACCAGTTTGCTTCCCTTCAAGCTGCCCATGAGGCACTGAATCGAAGGCCTTGCTGAAGTACAAGTAAAGAACAGCCACCGCATGACCCTTATCCAGCTCAGCTGTCACACAGTAATAATATTGCATCAGGCTGGTTTGACAAGACTTCACTGAAACAAACCCATGATGCCTCACATCCTGGAGGCCATTATCCTCCAGGTATGATACCAGTCTTTCCTTTAATATTGTTTCCATGTGTTTGCACACTGTGGAAGTGAGACTTACTGGACAATAATTACCCGGTTCGACGCTTGGTCCGCTCTTGTGTAACGGCACTACATGTGCTATCCTCCAGTCCAGTGGCACACATCCTGACTCCAGTGAGGTGCTGTACAGATCCACCAGCGGCTCCGCCAACACCTCCACCATCTGCCTCAGCAACCTGCGGTGGATACCATCCAGCTCTGGTGCATTGTCTAACCTCAGTGCCCTCAGTCCCTCTAGGACTCTACCTCCCTCAAATCTTCCATCTGTCACCTCCTCTCCCCCCCCCCACCTCCCAGCCCAAGGTGGTAGCAGTGCCCCCTTTCTTCCGTGAACACTGTGCAAAAGTATTCATTCAGTGCTTCCGCCTGTTCTTCACCCTTTTCCGTCTACTCCTCACCCTTTTTATTCTCACTATTGTCTCCTTGCACTTCCTTTTCTCCCTGATGTATCTGAAAAGTCTCCCCATTAATTCCTGAGCTAATCTCAACTCCTCTGTGCCTTGGCTCTCTCACTTTTCTGGTCACCTCCCTGGACCATCTTGCATACTTCTCCCTGTCCCTTCCTTTCCCGTTCTCCTATATCTCTGGTGAGCCTCTCATTTTGCCCTCACCACCTCCACTACCTCGCTATTCAACCAGCATGACTTCCTTGCTCTGCTCTTCTTACTCTGTGTCTTGGTGCAGGCTTCCATTGCCTCTGTAATCCCCCATTTAACAATATCCCATTTCTGCTCTGCATCCATCTCCTGCCTTATGCCCTCCAGTTTCCCTTTCAGTTCTTTCTGCATCCTCCCAAAGTCTGCCCCCCCTGAAGTTTACCACCCAGGTTACTGATTTCTCTGGCTCCCCACACATCGTGATATTAAACCACACTGTTTAGTGAGTGTTGTTGGCTAGTGGGTCCTCCACCTTTATTTCCCTTACTATGTCCCCATTTGGCAATACCAGATCTAAAAGTGTTCTTTAGCCTAGTAGGTACACTGACCAACTGTGCCAGGAGACCCTCCTGGATCGTGTTCAGGAGCACTTGCTCCCAAGCACTGGAGGCAACCAGAATGTTCCAGTCAACCCAGACCAAGTTGAAATCCCCCATGATGACCACCTTCCCTTTTCTACATACCTTTCTGATTTGTCTCACTAATTCCCTGTCAAGCTCCTCAGACTGGGACGGCGGCCTGTATGCCACCCCAAACCTCAGTTTCCTACCCCTTGAGTCTAAGAGCTGCAGCTAGATTGCCTCTGTTCTCCTTTCCTCCCCCTTGTCCCTTGTGCATTTAATCCCGTCCTTCACATGACTGCCACCCCACCCCCTCCCCCCTTGGTCCTTCCTGTATAATTCGTACCCTGGGATTGCCAGATCCCAGTCCTGGTGCTTGGTTGCCCACGTTTCTGTGACAGCTACAATATCCACCCTCCACACTGCCAAGAGTACCTGTAGCTCAGCTGATTTGTTGCCTAAGCTTCTCTCATTCAGTGAGACCACCCTCCATCCTGCCCCCTTCCCTTTATCGCCCTCCATCTCCTCCCTTCTACTCCCTCCTTTTTCGGCTGCCCTAAGTCCTTCCCTGTTAGCCTGGGGGGGTGGTAGGCTGTGACTCCACTCTATCAGATCCCTGTCTACCTGCTGTCCACTTGCCACCCCCCATCTAGTTTAAATCCACCTTTGTCACACTATACCTCCCCAGTCTTTGCTTTAATTTCTCCTTCCCCTTCCCACTCAGGGGCAGCCTATCCCTTGCAAACAGATTGTTATTATTCCAGGTACTGCCCCAGCCGCCCACAACCCCATACCTCTCAGTTCAACACCATTCTACCAACCATGCATTCAACTCCCCAATCCTCTCCTTTCTCACTGTGCTTGTGCAGGGTACTGGGAGCACCTCTGAGAAGGCCACAGACTCCCCAGTCTCCTTGCACAACCTTCCCACTTCCTCAAACCTCTTCCTTATTACCTCCATCATTTTCCCCGCTAGGTCATTTGTCCCCACATTTACCACAATGTGCAGTTTCCTCCTACCCCTCCTTGTGCACCTTAGGATTGCCTGTCCTGCCTTGTCTGCCTTTAATCCTGGTATGGACTCCACCCATATGTGACTGTGCCGCTCCCCTTTGCTTCCCAATCTGATCCCCTTGAGTATGGAGTCCCCCAACACCAGTACACCCCCCCCCTCTTTCCTTGTGCCCATCACCACCATCCCCACCCAGGTTCTCATTCCTGGGGCCACTCAAGGTGGTTCTTTTACCATTTGCCCCAGTGTCTTACCCCCCTGCCCCTCTAATTGAGACCCTTCCCCATCTCCTCTTTGATTCGCAACCTTCCTCTCCCTCCTCACCTCTCTGAGTATTATCCCTCCCGCTGCTACGGCGTGCTCAGTCTCTTCACTAGTAATGCCCCTCACTCCCTCCTCTTCGTGAGTACTAACCCTTGTGCAAGCTTCTCCTGCATCCTCTTCCCCACGTGTCGCTAGTACAGCAAACATGTTTCCTACCCTTTTTGCATTATTATGTGTTTTCTCCTCCCTCCTGCCTACTGCTGCTCCTCTTTTGCTAGGCCCTTCTAGAGTCCAGGCTTCATCAGCTGGCTTCCTGTCTAGTTTGCTCCCTCCCCTGACTTCTCCCTTGACCCACTGTTCCTTCTCTGTGGTGCCCCCCGATAATCTCAGACATTAGTCCTTCTACCAATGCAACCCTCCCCTCACCCCTCAACCTCCCTAGCTCCCTGCCAAGCCACTGAACCTCTTCCTTGAGCCTTCTTAGCCTGTGGCATATTAGGCATCCTCCTAGCCCCCACAGTGTGCTCATCCACACTGCTGCCTAACAACCATTGCACCCCACAGTCCTACCCATGGTTCACACTACCTATACAGGACAGTGAAATACAGTCTCTCTATACTGATTGCAGTTGTTTACAAACACAATTACAAACCCACCAATAGCATTCTCAAGTCTCACAAAAACATACAGTCCAGAAATCAGATGTTTGCCCCAGGTCCTCTTTAGGCCCCTCCCCATGGCTTTAAGTGGGGCAGTTGTGCCCCCCGTTGAGCTTAATTCAAAAAACACAGCCACAGAAACCTTTAAGCTAAATTCAAAAAACACAGCCACAGAAACCTTTAAGCTAAATTCAAAAGACACAGTCACAGAAACCTTTAAGCTTAATTCAAAAACAGCCACAGAAACCTTTAAGCTAAATTAAAAAAAAGTAGCAAAACTTATAAAAATCCTCTCCATACTAACTCTCTCCACAGCAAGTAGAATTAACTAATCCTAGCCCAGCCCCTAAGTGAAATTGTAATACCAAATACCCTTGCATGCAGCCTAAGACAGCCAACTGCAGTAATAACTGGAAACCACAATCCTACTCATAAGATCTACAGCACTAACTGTATACCACAGTCCTACTCATAAGTTATATCTATTTATATATATCTTTAAGAATTAGCCCATATGACTGTTCCTTGTTTCCTCCCTCCTGCCCTGCCCTGAGGGCTCAGGTCAGTTTGCAGCTACCCAAGCTCCTCCCTCACAGCCTTTAAACCCAAACCCTAGTGGCATTTCAGTATTTAGGAAAGGCTGGTGGGAGGACATTTATAATCCCTCCAGCTACATAAACCTTTAAGCTAAATTCCAAGTAGAATTAACTAATCCTTCTCTCCTGCAGCTTAAAAAGCAATAGCAAAACTTACAAAAATCTTCTCCACACTAACTCTCTCCACAGCAGTAGAATTAACTAATCCTTCTCTCCTGCAGTTTGATGGCTCTGTCAGAATTTAAAGGCTTTGTGGGTGGGCAAGTCTGGGCATGTCCTGTTCAATCCCTTCAGCCACAGAAACCTTTAAACTAAATTCCACTTTAAGCTAAATTAAAATAAAAAATAAATAAATAAAGCAATAGCAAAACTTACAAAAATCCTCTCCACACTAACTCTCTCCACAGCAAGTAGAATCAACTAATCCTTCTGCTAGTGGACAGCCCACAAAAATAATGAAACTGACAAGGAGGAACAAAAGCTGCTCATGACAAATGCGCAAAGGGCACACTCATACAAAAGTACTCAGGCACCCCCACCACCTCCCTCACTCTTGACAACAGTACAGGAAGAGGACAATAAAAAAGTTACTGTGGATGGCCAAAAAGAAGGTGAAGAGACTAGGGATGCTGAGACCACTAGAGAAACTGAGATAGTAGAGATGGAACAAGAAACACCCTTATCCCGGGAGATAGACAATCAGGACATGCCCCCCCCCGCCACCTGACTAAAGATAGGATGAGAAACCAGACCATAGAAGGAAACAAAACTGGAAACAACCTAAAGCAAAGCTTTTAGAAACCACATAAATTGTAATATCTAATAGATATGAGGCATTAGAAAAGGTTGCAGATGGTTCAGAAAATGAGACTAATAATTCCTCCATAAGTTCCACTCAGCCAGAACGTACTTCAGGGAATGAGTATGAGGAAGAACAGGTGGTTAATACTAAGGGAAAACAAAAAAAGAAAAAGAAAAAATTGGACACAGGGATCAGAAGATCAATCAGGAAAAAGCCTCCTTAAAGAAATAAAAGTGTCATAAAACTAAACTAAATCATGAATATGACATCTACACTAGCCATCATTACAGTTAATGTAAACAGCATTAAAAATACTGGCAAAAGACAAGCTGTATTTAACCATGTTATAGAAAATAAAGCAGATGTCATATTCCTACAAGATACAAGATTACATACAACTTCTGAACTAACAGATGCAACAAAACAGTGTTATGCTGGACCATCTTATTGGTCCTTAGGAATTGAGACCTGCTCAGGTGTTGGTTACTTATTTAACTCTACAAAGATTAAAATAAACAAAATCATTGACTTGGTACCAGGTAGAGTATTGATTCTGGATATTAAACACCAAAATACTTTGTATAAGTTAATAAATAATTATGCCCCACAGACTAAAGCTGAAAGAGTTGCACTCTTTCAACAAATACTCAGACTTGCTTCATTAATATTTGTAGCCTGCTAAAGAAATTTGCTGGTCTGCAAGTCTGGGTCACTCAGCACCAACCAGATGTACTGGCACTGGTCGAAACATGGTTATCCAAGACAACGCCTCACTCGTTCATCTCTCTCCCAGGTTACTCACTCTACAGGGAGAACAGAGTTGGGACGCGAGGGGGGGGTGTGCCATCTACCTACGGGACTCCCTCCTAGGCCGCCCCCTCCATAAACCACCACTAGAGCACGGTGCCCAGGCTATCTCTCTAAAGGTCACCCTAGGCTCCTCAAGAGCCCCCCTCATCATCACAGCCACCTACATTCTGCAGGGCAGTCAACTTGCTTCATAATATGGGGCTAACTGGTCCCTCTCAGCTCACTCTCTCCCTGACTCGTCTTCAACTGCACACCTTGGAGCCTTAGCTTTGCCGTCTAAATTTCCCTTCTCTTCTTCGGGGTGACCCAACACTCCAAGGCCACCTCCACCCATAACCTCTGGCTCACCGATCCTCCCAGGTGATGGCTCACAAGACACATCAGGAACCATCCTCCTCCCAGCTGGCATGTTGCTCTACCTCCAACTTTACAGGGGGCACTAATACCTCAAGGCAGAATAAGAACAGGTTTGCTTCTCAGGGTCCTCCACCCGGGACTTGTGCAGAAACTGCTGCCACCATGTCACTCCTGTTCTCTACTGCCACTATCAAACCCCAGAAAAACTGTCCCGCCACTCCCGCAGACATTAGGCCTCACACAATCTCTCCTCCTCCTAGTTCCTGTACCACCCTTATATTCCACTGGACCTCCCCTGCTCCCGTGCCAGTGATAGGCAATTCCAAAGGTGGCAACTGTTAAAATCTTTTTTTCTTGGGGGCAGGGAAGAGAAGTCCCAAAACAATTAGGTTAAACCGTGCACATCCCAATGCACTGAAAAGACACCATAACCCCCAGGTGGGTTACAATTATTTTATTATCATACTGTATATCCTATTGCAGTGTCTTACTGAACTGTTATTTCCTGCTTTATTTTTACTGTAATTGTTGAATTTTTAAGGTACTCCCCTCTCTGTGACCCCCCTGCCCCAATCTGTGTTGCACCTGGAAATGAACCTTGACTCAGTGTGCTTTTCCAGTCACCAATCTGTAAATGAGATAAATAAATTCAATATTTTAGTTTTCCGCTGAACTAATGTCAGGCTAACTGTTTTATTATTTCTTGCATTCTCCCTTAAAACATTCTTGAAAAAAGGGACCGTATTGACCATTTTCCAGTCCCTGTATCTGTTCAAAGTAATTTTCAAAACAATATCAAGTAATGGTTAGGCCAGCACACTACTTACTCACTTTAATCTCCTTGAATACTCTTCAATGTAATCCACCTAGTCCTGGTGTCCTACTAACACTAATCTTATCTACAGTATGTGCAGGTCTGCCAGCCATGGTGCTTCCTCTATCCCATGGAATAGAAACATAAAAACATAGAATTTGTTGGCAGATAACGAGGACCACTAGGCCCACCCAGTCTGCCCATTTTTTCATACCTACAGTACCACCACAGACCCTACTTGATCTCTGGCTCTTTCTCCCTCCCCTCTTTCTTTTCCAGTGAGACCCTCTTATGTCTATCCCATGCTTTCTTGAACCCCACCACCTTGGCTGGTAGGCTGTTCCAGGGATCCACCACTCTTTCTGTGAAGAAGTACTTCTTCACTTCTCTTCTGAATTCCCCTCCCACTTCATAGCATGCCCTCTGGTTCTTGAGCACCTTTTTTATGAAAAATACTTTGCTCCTGTACCTTATTTACCTCCGTGATGTATTTAAAGATCTCTGTCATATTGCCCTCTCTCTCCTCTCCTCTAGGGTGTGCATATTGAACTCTTTTAGTCTCTCCTCCTAGGGCTTTTGATGCTGACTCCGCACCACCTTTTTTGCCCTCCTCTGGACTGCCTTCATTCTGTCTATGTCTTTCCTGAGATGTGGCCCCCAGAACTGTGCACAGTATTCTAGGTGAGGTCTTACCAACGATCTATTCAGAGGTAGCACCACCTCCCTCCTTCTGCTGATGATATCTCTCTCTATGCACCCCAGCATTTTATTAGCCCTCCCAACTGCCTTGTCACACTGTCTGGCCACCTTTAGGTCATCAGAGATGATTATCTCCAGTTCTCTCTCCTGCTTGGTGGTAACCAATAACACTCCTTCCATATTGTACTCTGCCCCTGGGTTTCTTTAACCCATTTTGCGCTTTTTCTCACGGAAACCCAACTGCCATATCCTTGACCGCTCCTTGAGTTTTCTTAGGTCTCTGTTCATCCTTTCCAGCCAGATTCTGATGTTGTCTGCAAACAGGCAGGCCTTCCCTTCCAGCTGCTCTGCAATGTCACTTATAAAGACATTAAAGAGGACAGGTCCCAGCACTGATCCTTAAGGCACCTTCCCTTCCCCGAAGTGAACTCCGTTTACCATCACCCTCTTCTGATTATCCTCAAACAAATTTCTTAGACAGTTTATCACCTTTGGACCCACTCCTAAGCTACCCAGCTTGCTTAATAGTTTCCTATGTGGAACAGTGTCAAATATCTTCCTGAAATCAAGGTAACCCATATCAACTGCTCCACCCTGATCTAATTCCTTGGTCACCCAATCAAAGAAATCTATCAGATTCATTTTACATGACCTTCCACCAATGAATCCATGCTGTCTCAGGTCTTGTAACCCATTAGATTCAAGGTAACCAGTATCCTCTCTTCACTAGTGATTCCATTCAATTTACCACCACCGATGTTAGGCTGACTGGCCTATACTTGCCAGCCTACTCCCTGCTACCACTTTTGTGAAGTGGGACTACATCTGCCCTCCTTCAGTCCTTTGGAACCATTCCTATTTCCAGTGAGCTGTTAAATAGGACTGTCAGAGGTGCAGCCAGCACCTCCCAGAGCTCCCACAATACCCTAGGAATCGGATGTACCCTGTCTGGCCCCATTGCTTTGTCCACTTTCAGATTAATAGATTTTTTAAAGATGTGATTTCTTTTAAATAAAACTTTAATTTCCTGCATTACCTGGCATATTTAACCTTTGGTACATATGGGGCTTTCTTTTCTTGTTTTTTGATTTTCTGTTTTTTAATTTGCACCTTACTCTTTGAGTGTCTGGGTATGGCTTCCTTACATTTGTAGATCCTGCTGCCCATCTAGGAACCCATTTCACTGGGGCTCCTGACCCAACCAGTCTGTGCTGTCACACTGTGTTCCTACAGCTTTCCCACTGGGACTGGCCCAGTGGTGATTGTCCCAAACAGGAGACAGAATGTGTGGGGAGGGTTACAACAAGCTCAGCAAGGGAACAGCAAAAGGAATGGACCATGGATGCAGGGAACATGGACTCTATCTGTCTAAGAACTGGTCACCTTTTTCACTTTTTCTCCTCTCCCCTGTTGCCATGGAATATTGGCATCCAATGCACCACTTCTGATATTAGAATACCTCCACAGGGCCCCCTTTCCCAGTGTGGAGGCAATGTTTTCTAGTAGTAAGAGCACTGGCTTGGGAACCAGGAGATTACAGGTCCAAACCCCACAAGAGCCAAATACTCACTATGTGACCTTGAGCAAGCCACTTAGTCCACTCAGCTGTGAAATTGGTAGAAGCAGGAGCCAACTTAAAACAAGATGGTGAATCCCAGCTCTGCTACTCTGGCAAATAAATAATAAAAGCAATCTATAAACTCAGCATACCTTCAATGGCCACATAGCTAGAGTCACCTTATTCCGACTCAGAGATCCTGTGTGTCCACAACTTGCCAGGGCTCCCAAGGATGCTTGTTCTACCATTCTTTTCTGTGAAGAGCAGCAGGAGCTGATTTAGCCCAGATGTTTGTTGCACCAATCAGTGCAGTGTGCATTGTTTGGGTGTGGGTCTCCCAGCCAGCTGATTGAAAGAGTTGCTGGTCCCCTTACCCAGTCAGGGCCACCTCAGCCTACCTGCAGCAGCCATGTGGCCACAGCCACCATCTTCCAACTCAGGGTTTGTGAACCCTTAACTTGCCAGGGCTACCAGGGACTTTTATTCTACCAGCCTTTCCTGTGAATAGCAACAGGAGCTCCTTTAGCCCAAACCTTTGCTTCACCAGTCAGCACTCTGTGCATAGTGTGGAGACAGGTCTTCTGCCTAGCTCCTTTGCCTGCTGTATTCTAATGTCCCTGTGTGAGCAGTCCCTGCATGCAAGGCACAGCAGGAATGGCAGCCCCCAAGGGGAGTTACTAGAAGGAGATGCCAAGATGCCAGGAGACTATGCCCAACTGCCAGATTGCAGACTGTAAGTTTCTGCTAGGTACTAATACTCTGGCAGCTATGTCCGTTATATTGGGCACAACTAGTTAACTAAGCTGCCTATTTAGTTGCCCAGATGGTTATACTGTTTCAACAGTATTACCTTGCTAGCAAGGCCTGCTTAGTGTACTGTAGTTTGACTACAACTGCTGTCCTAGTTTGCACTGTTTATGACACTACACTCCCTACCACTGCTTAAGATTTTCTGTTTTGGCGTATCCCATCATCTGGTGTTTCTTCTCCATATCACCAAGCTAGCTGAAATTGCCTAATTTCCCTGCTATGATTTACTTTAGCAGTTTATGTACCTCCTCATATAGGGTTTCTCCTGCATGTCACCTAGCTAGCTGAAATTGCTTAATTTCCCTGCCATTGTTTAATTTTTCTGTTTGGTGTCCCTCCATACCCATGGACCTATTTCTTCTATGTATGATCTAGTTAGCTGAAATTGCTTAATTTGCCTGCTACTGTTCAATTTTTCTATTTGGCATAACTCTTCATCTGAGGTTCTTCTTTTCACATAGTTATTTGTTTTTACCAATTTCCCCAAAGCTGTTTTATTTTCAGGGGTTCCCAACTTATTTACTTAGCTAGCTGAAATTGCTAATGTCCCTGCCCTTGCTTTATCTCCGGCCTGATGTACCTCCACAGCTGGGGCACCCAAATGTTTTTTCCTGACTAGCTGCATTGTTTTATTTCTATGCAGGTGCATACCTGTGAATTGACCCTCACCTTGGTACTGCCAGCACCCTGATCCATAGCCTTTTATTTTATTTATATTTTTATGCTCCTCTTTGGAGCGGGCAGGTGGCTCTGGCCCCTCCTTTGGAGGGGACTCGCCTCTCTGGCTAGGCTTTCCCTACACCCACCCACCTGGCCAACCCCCCCCCATAACAGGGCTGGTGGCAAGGGGTGCTGGCCTCCCCCCACTCCTGGAGGCCAATAGCCAGATTGCTGGGGAGTTGGCACAGGTGCAGCTTGGTCATCTTGGAGCCTGCTAGATCCATCTTTTTTCCTTCTGGTTTATGCCCCAGGGCCCAAAAACGTGCAATGGGTGGGGTGACAGCCTCTGCCTCCACGGGGGCAGTCTAATGCCCTGGACATGGGCCCTCCCCCTTCTGGGCAGCACACCTGTGCTGGCACCCAGCCAACACTGGGTGTCAGTCTACAGCATGTTGCACTGTCCCCCCCTCCCCTGAGGAAGGAGAGCTGTTGGTGGACACTCGATTCTTCCTCGCCTTGGCCGACCCCTGAACAGCCCAAGTTCGGTCCCAAAACCTGTGTTGGTGGTGTGGCAAGAGGTGTGGCGTCCAGTGCCTCAACCCTCAGCGTCATCGGGCTGGCCAAATCCATAGTCTTTTTGACAACTAAGTGCTTACTTTTGAGCCTGTCAGTGTGCTGAGAACTTTCTTGGACTACTATAACTAGACCTCACACACATTGCATCTCTCTCGTTTGTAGTATTGATCAACTTAATACTGCTAGCTCTACTGCTGTTGATTGACAGTATCTCCCCATGCCCATTGCTGATGAAGGACACTGCCCCAATTCATAATTATGATATCACATTCTCTGACACGTTGGTAATTCTGGTGTCTGCTTCTGATCAATCATTTTGCCCCACCACGGGCATGTTTTTGGATGTCCCAAGTGCTCATCTGAAACTTTCTGGGGAGAGAGCCTTTGCAGTGGTGGCCTCTTGTCTGTAAAACTCCCTTCCATATGATATGAGAAGTTCAGCCCCAGTGGAGAGCTTTAGAAAGGGGTTAGAAACATATTTAAATTAGAAAATGCAGAATCACACATGCCCCCACAATGCAAAACATCATGGGCTGCATATGCAAATCACCACAGAATGTTATGCTGGTCCAACTTTAAGCAGAATTGCATGGTGCCGAAAGGCCTCTCACACAGTTTGCAAAGGGTGCTAACAGAATTTAAATTAGTGTATAATGTAGATTTTTAGGAAGTACACATGACTGCTGTTTTAAGAAGTGTTATTAATATTATATTAATGTTATTATTGTTTTATGTATAAATGTTTTGGTGATCAGTACTGTTTTGTGAAGCACTCCGAATCATTTGGGTGGGGTGCTGTATAAAAACAAATACCTTACCTTATCTGACACCTTGATCTGACCTGGCTCATAAAGTCTGTGTATCTGTATCTGCTTATGAGGCATGTAACTAGGTTTTCCTATTAGTGTAGCTCCTTTTAGTCTGCCCTATGGCTACTTAATTATAGAATATTTTTTTAATTTGTTTTACCAGGAAAGGCTCAATTGAGCAAAGCTCATTTGTAAAGAGGTTCGGGAAGAACTGCAATGAAAACTCAGTAAATGCAGTATAAAAATAAAATGTAGAGAAACAGTGGTTATCAAAACATACAAGGGATACATACATACAATATGAGGCAAAAGTTACAGATTGAGTCAAATAAGAGATATGACTAGTTTTTAAGTTTAACATAATACACATAATACATTTTAGGCGGCTGGTTGTTTTGGGGATTTCAGCTGGGGATTAGCTTGAGGCCCTCAGGGATTAGTATTTACATTGATTGTATCTATTTACATTGATTGTATCTCTCTTAGTGCTGCAAATAAATGGTTTGCTTAAAAGCAGTCAGATTTATCAGTGCAATACTGCTCATTAATTTATCAGGTGCTGTTAAGCTAAACCCTGGTCTTCTATCCTACCCAGTAGCTGTGCCTCAGAATGATCTGTTGCTAAGGGACTTAAAATAACAAGCCTCAATATACAGAGTCTTTTGGCTAACCATCTTCAGCTAGAGGCCTTTGGTGTCCCACTACAAACCTGATATCTTTGTCATTTCAGAATCCTGGCTCAAGCCTTCTATACCCGACTCTGCCTACACTTTACCTAATTATAACCTTCAACGATGCGACCACCCCTCATCCAAAAGTGGTGGTGGCATTGTTATTTTCTACAAGGAGCACCTTAAACACTCTGCCTTACATAGTCTTGAAATATCCTCATGTGAAGCTCTGTACTGCTTTTGGGAGAAACAAAGAAACGTCATACCATACGCACTTCGAATCCTCACAAAAGAGGTGTGGCCGGCCTGGCAGACATAGAAACATAGAAACATAGAAGTTGACGGCAGATAAGGACCGCAAGGCCCATCCAGTCTGCCCATTTCTTTTTCTACCTTATAAATGTGCCATCGGCCTTTGCTCTGTCAGTGGCCTATCTATTCATAGTCATTTGTATTGCTCCCTTATGCCTATCCCATGCCTGTTTGAAGCCCTGCACTGTATTCATAGCCACCACTTCTTGTGGTAAGCCATTCCATGCATCCACCACCCTTTCTGTGAAAAAGAATTTCCTCACATTCCCCCTTAATCGGCCCCCTCTAATCTCATGCTGTGACCTCTTGTCCTGCTATTTTTCTTATATTTAAACATGCTAGATTCTTTCACCTTGTTAATGCCCTTAAGGTGTTTGAATGCCTCGATCATATCACCTCTCTCCCTCCTTTGCTCAAGGGTACATATTGAGCTCTGTTAATCTGTCTTCATATGTCTTCTGATGCAGTCCCTGCACCATTTTGGTTGCCCTTCTCTGGACTGCCTCAATTTGGTTAATGTCCTTGTGAAGGTGTGGCCTCCAATACTGCAGTACTCCAGATGGGGCCAAACCAGTGTCTTGTAAAGAGGGATTATTACCTCCCTCTTACGACTTGTGATACTCCTACTAATACACCCTAACACCCCCTAGCCTTACCTACTGCTTTAGGGGTCTGCTTGGATGATTTCAGGTCATCAGTGATGATGATGCCCAAGTCTCTTTCTTCCTTTGTGACTGCTAGCAACTCCCCTCCCAGCCTATAGGTGGCTTCAGGGTTTCTCTTCCCTATGTGCATGATTTTGCACTTCTTTGCATTAAATCCCAGTTGCCACTCTTCTGACCATTTTGCTAGTTTATCCAGATCTCTTCTCATTCTGCCCACCCCATCTGGATCATCTACTCTGTTGCAGATCTTGGTGTCATCTGCAAACAGACAAGCCTTACCCTCTAGTCCATCTGCAAGGTCACTAATGAAGATGTTGAAAAGGACTGGCCCCAGAACTGATCCCTGAGGTACCCCACTTGTGACTTGCATCTCTTCTGACTGTATACCATTTACCATCACTCTCTGTTTTCTGCCCGTCAACCAGTTTGCCACCCAGTTGACCAACTTCTGACCCCAGCCCTACCCAGCTTATTTATCAATCTTCTATGTGGAACAGTGTCAAAAGCTTTGCTGAAGTCAAGGTAGGCTGACATCAACTGCTCCCTTGGTCCACCACTCTGGTTACCCAGTCAAAGAAATCTATGAGATTAGTTTGACAGGACCTTCCTTTTGAAACCCATGCTGTCTTGGATCCTGTGCCCTATGGATTCCAGGTGTTGCACTATCCTTTCCTAAGGAGTGCCTCCATAATCTTGCCCACTACTGAGGTAAGACTGACTGGTCTGTAGTTCCCGCCGCCTCCCTGCTACCATTTTTGTGGGCGGGATCACATGAAACCCTTCTCAGTCTTCTGGGACCTCTCCTGTGCTCAGAGACTCGCTAAACAGTTCTGCTAATGGCTCTGCTAGTTCCACCTTTAGTTCCTTAAGTACCCTGGGATGTATGCCATCAGGTCCCATTGCCTTATCCACCCTGAGCTTAGCAAGTTCTTGTAGGACCCTTTCTTTTGTGAAGGGAGTAGTGCTCACCTCCCTCCCTCCCTCCCCACTGTGTCCATGATGCTAAGCTGTGGGCCCAGCCCTACCTTCTCTTCAGTAAATACTGAGAAAAAGTATCATTTAGGATAGATGCCTTTACAGGGTCCTCCTCACATGCTCCCTTTTCTCCATTAAGCTAGCAATACCCCTCTGGACTTTCTCCTTTCACTAATGTATCTATAGAAGTCTTGTCCCTTCTTTTACTGTTCGGTGCTAGTGTTTCTTCAGTTTGGGACTTTGCCTGCCTTACTGCCTTCCCTGCTTCCCTTAGGGCAGTTTAGTATGCCTCCTATCTTCATCCGCTGTGTTCCCTTATATTTCCTGAAGGCCAGCCTTTTGGCTCTGACCTTTTCTGCTACTGTATTTGAGAACCAAAGTGGTTTCCTTCTTCTTTTGCACTTCCTTTTCTGTCTAACACAATGGGATGTTGCTTCGAGTATTGCATCCTTAATGCTTGCCCACTTTGCCTGTACCCCCTCACCTGTGTTTCTTTTTGCCAGGGCTAGCTTAACTCTGTTGGCCATCTTATCAAAGTCAGCTCCTCTGAAGTCCCATATTTTTGAGAGAGGTGATATGATCGAGACATTTAAACACCTTAAGGGCATAAACAAGGTGAAAGAGTCTAACATGTTTAAATATAAGAAAAATAGCAGGACAAGAGGACACAGCATGAGATTAGAGGGAGGCCGATTAAGGGGGAATGTAAGGAAATTCTTTTTCACAGAAAGGGTGGTAGATGCATGGAATAGCTTACCACAAGAAGTGGTGGCTATGAATACAGTGCAGGGCTTCAAACAGGCATGGGATAGGCATAAGGGGAGCAATACAAATGACTATGAATAGATAGGTCACTGACAGAAACAAGGCGATGGCACATTTATAAGGTAGAAAAGAAATGGGCAGACTGGATGGGCCTTGCGGTCCTTATCCGTCAGTCAACTTCTATGTTTCTATGTTTCATTGCCTTGGAATGGGATGATTTAGATGTAGTAGCCAAATTGAACCATACCGCGTGGATGGTCACTAGCCCCCCAGGTGACCTTCTACCTGGAGATCTGTGATCCCTTCCTTGTTAGTCAGTACTAGATCTAGGATAGCCCTGTCTCTTGTGGGTTGTTGTACCAGTTGTTTGAGGCCCTCCCCCTGCAGGGAATCCACCATGTGTCTAGTTCTGGCAGATGTTCCTGCTGGTATTGACCAATCTGTATCCGGCATGTTGAAGTCTCCCATTATCAGAACCTCCCTTTAGCTGTCATGTTTTGTATATCTTCTAACAGTAATGTGTCTATGTCCTCCCTCGCCTGGGGCCTGTAGACAACCCCAGTTCTTATGGCTGTCCATTTCCTGTTTCTAGGGTGACCCACAGTTCTTCTGGCTCCTTATGTGTATTCTGAATTTCTGTAGCTTTGATATTTTCATTGACATACAGGGCCACCCTCCCCCCTTTTCACCTCGGTCTCTTCTGAACAATACATAGCCAGGTACTGAAGTCTCCCAAGTGTGGTTACTGGTAAACCACGTCTCACTAATTGCTACTATGTCCAGTTTAGCCTCTGACATTATGCCTGCAGGTCTGGGATCCATTTCCCAGGCTGTGAGCATTTGTGTACATGATTTTCCATTGGCCAGATTTTGCTGTGTTAGTTGTTGGGTGAGGTTTGGCAGCACCCAGCCGTCAGAGTGGGGAGACAAACCTTTTTCTCCTCGTGATGCAAATGAACTGCAAACATGCTGAATCTCTGTTTGACCACTAGCTGAGGGGAGGGGTGTTCTTCTCATTTGTGATATGGTGCTGCACCCCTCTCCCCATTGTAGTTTAAATATTCTGCAAAGACATCAAACTCTGTCCCAATGCACTGACTCCTCCTAGTCAGATGCAGTCCATCAAATTTAAAGAACTCTCGCTCCCAGAACTGTTGCCAGTTCCCCACGAATCTGTGTCCTTTTTCCTGGCACCAGCCCTTGCCACGTGTTTAGCTCCATTATCTCCTTTCCTCTGACCTTCAGTCCATCTGCTCCCCTCTCCCAGACTGGCAGGATCTCAGAGAAGGAGATGCCGGACGAAATAGATGATAGTTTGTCACCCAGCCTGGTCAGGTGTTCCTTGATCTCCACAACTGACCGAAGCTGGCAGATCATTAGTCCCTATGTGTACTAGGACATCAATGTTTTCTCCTGCTTGTGAACAATTTATAATGCGCCAGTGTCTCTCCATGCTGATGTACCTGGGAGACATCTGACCATTACCCTGGCTGAGATGGGTATCAACTCCTGAATCATGGAGTCTCCTATGATCGAAGTTTTTCGTTTGCTTTTTCTTGTTTTGGTTCCTGATTTGGGTGAGTTTTGTTGTGCTAGCTCCTGTGCTGCAGTGTCCTGCTCTGCAGTGTCTTCTGCCTCTTTGTTTGATTTCAGAGATAGAGGCAGATACCTGTTTGTAGTGTTTATATGGTTTTTGGAAGTAATATGTTGGAGAGCAGAGAGTGATGGGGCACCCGATTTGCCCCTCCTAACCACCTGCCAACCTCCTGGACCAACTACCCTCTGCGGTCGAGGTTTTCTGTTGGATGCTGGGGAAGTGGTGGCTGGTTCTTATAATGTATTTTCTCTTGAATATGAAATTTGAGGTATGCAATCTCTGCCCATGCTGCCCGGAGCTGAGCCCTAAGATCTCCAAAGGCCCAACATGTAGGACAGTGTCCTAAATCCTGTAAGACTGTCCTTCTGAAAATTGTTCCACAGTACCTGCAGTTAATGATATCCATTCCAGATAAGTTGCTGGGTTTATAACCTAGTCAGAGTAATTAGAAGGAAAAAAAAGGAAAAAATGCAAGTAATGGTTTGATTGTGTTTTGTTTAACTTGTTATAACAAGTTAAATTACTAGTGCCCCTGTAAATGAGCTCACCTTGTGGAGGCCCCACTGATCCACCCCTTCCTGCTCTGCCACAGGAAATGTCACAACTGTGGTACCCTATAAAAGGAGTGTAGTGTGGGGTGGTTGGGGATGGGGGTTGGTGGCTGGGCCCTTCCCCTGCCGAAAAAGAAGAACCACGGACGAAAGAACAAGGAGGTAAGAGCAGAAACAATCAGTCAACAACAAATGCAGTAACCCTGAAAGCTTATCCTTATGTTAGATAAAACTGTAAAACCTGTAAAGCACCACCTGTAATAATTTCAGAGAAGATATACGCTGTAAGAAACACTTTGCTACAGAGAAAAATAAAGCAATGAAATGTTACCAACAAACAGTAGCAATCCCTGTGAGTAAAAAATAAAAACACCACACAGTAAATCTGCTTAGCCAAAATAAGTCTTAATCCTTTTCCCTTGCTCTCGTAAGTTTCTCTGCTCTGCCTTTCAAGCAGTCTTAGAAGGAAAGAGCTCAGGTGAAGCTAGGTGCCCTGGCCAGCAAAGCAAGTCTTCTACCTCCAAGATATCAACTAACCTGACTTTTTAACCCTTCTTTCTGTTGGAAATTACTAACAGTTTGCCAGCTCCACCCCCCACATACACACCTAATCCTTTGGAAGAGCTGTGGGAGAAAAGCAATTAGCTCCTTCAATGTGAGAAGGAGACTGAAACACCTCTGAGACAACAAACCTTTTCAACAAACAAACAACAACAACAACAAAAAAAACAAGAATAAAATAAAACACAGTGTCAAACAGTAATTTTGCTTAGCCCAATGATAAAAAAGTCACAAAAATGTAAGCTCCACCTGTAATACAGTAATTTCAGAGAAGATATACGCTGTAAGAAACACTTTGCTGCAGAGAAAAATAAAGCAGTAACAGAAGATATACCTTGCAAAAGACAATTTGAATCAGAAGATTACAGCAGTAATCTGTTAGCACACACCTGTAGGCACACCTTGTAATAATGCAGAAGGCATACCAGCAACAACAATTTGAATAAGAGAAAAATAAAGCAATGAAATGTTAGCAATAAACAGTAGCAATCCCTGTGAGTAAAAAATAAAAACACCACACAGTAAATCTGCTTAGCCAAAAAAAGTCTTAATCCTTTTCCCTTGCTCTCGTAAGTTTCTCTACTCTGCCTTTCAAGCAGTCTTAGAAGGAAAGAGCTCAGGTGAAGCAAGGTGCCCTGGCCAGGAAACCAAGTCTTCTACCTCCAAGATATCAACTAACCTGACTTTTTAACCCTTCTTTCTGTTGGAAATTACTGACAGTTTGCCAGCTCCTCAAACACACTGCTACTTCAATAGGCAAAATTAAAGTTATCTTACTTGGAGATTTTAATCTTGATTGGTGTAGGAAAACATTTAAAACCCTAGATTCCTTAGTGAATAAGCATCAGCTCACCCAACTGATCACTGACCAGCCCAGATGCTCTCCCTCTACAGAACACCACATTCTGATAGCCTGGATCCTTACAAGTAGAATGGTTGGAATTAGTTGGGCTGGCATCCTTACAGATGGTATTAGTGACCACTATCCTGTGTTCTGTATCTGGAAGGTTCACTCACACACCTGCCCACCAAAAGAGATTTTCCTATGAGTCTACTCTAGACTCTACCTTACTGCCTTCTTCCGCAACTTGACAGATTGACTGGAAACAATTATACCATACCAATAATGTTACTAAGGCACTAAACTATTTTACTTCTCGATTTAGCACCCTGGAAGATCTGTCTATCCCCATGATGAAATGCAGAGTTAGATGTATGCCTACAGGATGGTTGAAGACGGGCCACCTTTTGGTATTAAAATAAGAGAATAAATGCTATGCTAATTACAAATTCTCATCTCTCTTATCTGACTGGATTCCCTATAGGACATGGAGAAATGCCAGGCACATCCCAGGGGATTCCTTTTTACTTTTTCAGTTAATCGTTTTAATGAAATTCATCAAATCATAACAACAGTACAAGAAAATAACAGTACTATGGGTGTCTCAAAGAGTTCATCATTGCTAATACTTACATTGCTGCCCTAGTATACAGTAACAACACAGAGAAACTGGAACATTACAAAGAAACACATAACACGACCATTTATGTAATGCAATAGCATGTGCATACAATTAACCCATGAGTCATTAGGGCAAGATGTACTGATATGTTATAGTGTTAGAATATTCAGAGAATAGGAGCATCAAATCTGCTGTCCAGGGTGTTCATGGGAGGGGGTGATGGTGATGGTGGTATGGGAGTTTTGATTCAAACCCTTGGTGAGGGACCAGGTTACCTGGCATTGTGGCAGTAGACAGAGGCCAGACAAGGCCTCCAGATGCTGAAATAGGACTTCAGGGTGCCAGCATTGGCATGGAAGAGATGTTCTAGGACTGCCAGCTGTCCTGTTGCATTTAGTCATTCAACTAAGCTAGCACCATTGTGGACTGTCGGGTGACTAGGAGGAGGCTTTTTGCAGAGTTACTGACTGCTACAAGCCATTGCAGTATGGGTGAGTGTTTGGGAAGTTTCACTAAGGTGATCCTTAGCAGAAAAAGTGGGGCATCCAGTGGGATCTGGGTGCACACTACGAAACTGCAGATCTGCTTTATACCTAGCGAGTACTCTTGTACTTTGTGACATTTCCATAAGATGTATGTCTAGTGTGCTCCAGGTTGAGAGAAGCACCAGCACTAATCACCTCTTAATTAGTCCCAATTTTATTAGGACTGTTGGGGACCCATACCACTGGAGAAGTAGTTTATTCTGTATTAGATGGCTGTGTTCATCTAGACAGGCTTTGTAGGCCCTAACCAAATCAGGGAACCATTCCTCTTCTGGTACCCATATGCTGAGCTCTGTCTTCCAGACTAGTCTGGAGGGTGTAGATTGGTCAGGTAACCCATCCTGAAGAAGTCTTTAGACATAACTAGTTTTGCCCCTACCGGGTCATAATGTCACACGCTTAATAGCGGACGACATTATGGCTAAGCGCATACAGCGTAGTCTGTAAACGTTAATGGTGCAATACCGAGTATACTGCTGTATGTGGTATTGCACCAGTAGCGCTTTCCCAGGCAGAGGATATGATCTCTGTTGGGAGTGGGTTTTGCTGAGCAGCTGCCATGGGTCATAGGACTGAGCCACAGCAGCAGGAACAGGCGCTGTGTCTGGGACCGGGTTGATTCCGGTCCCAGAATATTGACCACATTTCCATGTGCACTCCCCGAGTTAGACCCCGGAGTTGAGGGAATCTTTAGTGGGGGTGGAGCCCCACAGAAAAAAGATTTATGCCTCATGGCAACAATCACACTGTATTGGCAGTGCGATTTTGCCATGAGGCATAATGTCTTGCAACATTATGACCCCGCGCCAGTTTTGCCCCTGTTTAGCTTGTTATTATCAATTATAAATTATGCTGACTCCTGGCTGGATGGTCTGAAGGCAGCCTGGAGACTGGGGCCCAGTATGATCTGGAGCTAGAGGCACCTCCAGAAGTCTTGTCTGGGCAAGTCAAACTGCTTCTGTAGGTTAGAAAAGACTTTTATATGATGCCCATCCACGGTCAACAGATCCTTCACCTGGGTGATTCCTCTCTGGCCATGCCCCCCAGGTGTGGGGCTGTTCCCCTAAGCAGAGGTTTTCATTTCCTCATTGTGGTGCATCCTGCGAAGGGGGGGGGGGTGTGACCACACACTTATGTACTTTATACCAAGCCACTGTGGATGGCATTATGGAGGGGTGATCCTTGATCCAAGTTGGGATCTAACTATAAATCAGTGCAGCAGTAAAGTGGGCCTGAGCCAGGTCCTGTTCAATATTGAGCCATTCTGGGGATGCAGATGATACTGCCAGGGGATTGTTGTAATACGTGTCAACATTCTTCCCTGGGAGTGTTGTTCACCAGTCCTACAAATCATGTGCAGCATCAAGTTAGACAACTCATAAACCTGCAGGATATTTTTTGTCATGTATGCACTGCAATGTGACTGACCCTCATTATGCATTGGTAAAACCATTTAAAGAACAAAGGAAAGGCTTCAAGAATGTCAGGTTCATTGTAAATGGGAAATATGAGACCCTGGTTGGTACTCACTGGTGCAAGGTTCACATACCTGTCCCTTTCTTTGCCAGGGTACAATGTAATTTTCATCAGCTTGTCACAGATAGTTATTTATTTTATTATCTTTTACTATTAGTTACCATTTTTTCTTTAGTAACTTGATTGGGATTATTATTTGATATGGGTGTATGTTTATAATCGTTGCACTTTTTCACTTTCTAGATGCTGCACAGCACTGGGTAGGCTCTCCTTTGTACCTTTAAATTAATAATGTTAATTGTTTGTAGTACTTTGCATAATGTTGAGTGTAATTTTACAGCTTAAAGGGTTCTGTATAAATTAGTCACTGGATATGCAAGCACCCCAAGGAAGAACCTAAGAAAGGTTCGAAGCTTTGTAGTAGTGTTTTTCTGTGTCCACGTTTTGCCACTATAAACTTCCTCATACAGCAACTGTTGTCTCATTGTGTTGCTTGCACGCATGTGCAAGAAACATAGTGCCATCATCCGAGTTTTCGGAGGTATGGCACCCTGTCTTCCAATTCAGTCAGTGTGTTTGCAGGTGCGGCCACAGTTCTCCAATGACTGCTGCAGCTGTCTATGACAGCAGTCGAAAATGCAGTGGCATACAGTTGAAAGGGAGAGCTCCGCTTCAGTGAGCAGAGCTCTTCCCCCCACACACACACACGCAAGCACGCATATTGCGTGCTGATGCGCTCCCTCCCCCCACGCACTCACTGTATGGCCGACGGGGGTGCCCAATCCCCCATCGGCTCCACCCCCCCACAAAGCTTCCAGGTGCCATGCTGGAGACCACCCCAGCGTGGCAAATCTTGTTATAATCGATGGGGTGCCCAATCCCCTGTCAGCTCCAGCCCCCAAACAGCCTTTCCAACTGCCACGCTGGGAGCCCACCCCAGCGGGCAAACATCCCTCATTGTCTTCATTAAAAACCCTGTGAAAAACCATCCTCGTAGTCTCCCTGTCCCCACCCGTACCCACCCACTGCGCACTTGCTTCCCCATACCCCCACCCCATACTTCACTGAGCTCCGGCGCGACAATCATCGGTGGACCAGTAATACGCCTGCACTCTTCAAAGCCGACAGCGAACTGAGGAAATGCCGTAAGCTGTATAATGGAATAAATAGGGTTTTTCAACTTTGTTGCATATCTCAGGCATTTTTGGGAATTTTGGGTCCAAATTTTCAACATGGGATTTTGAGACCCCTCCTCATGATTCTTGCACTGTCATGGCGTTAATCAGGCCGAAGGGTGATTCGCGATCACTGCTGCAAAATCACCTTTTGGGACTGATTAACGAAATGACACTGCCAGTGTTCATAAGGTGGGCTCTCAAAAGCCTATGTTGAAAATTTGGTGAAAAATTCCTAAAAATGACTGTTTTACGAGCCGGCGTTGAGCAGTTCCTATGCACACTCGTAAGTTCGCGAATTTTCTATATTTTCACTCCAGATTTTCAACATTGCCATTTTACCACACCTTCTTATGAGCAGTACAGCTGTCATTTTTCACATCCTGCCCAAAACGTGTTTCTGCCCATGTAGCGCACAATGGTGCAGTCAGTGTGCAAAATCAATGTATGGGACACATTAGGAAAATCACAATGACACTGTTCATGAGCAGAGGTCTTAAAATAGCTATGTTAAAAATTCGGTGAAAAAGTTCCTAAAAATGACTGTTTTACGAGCGTGCGTTGCGCAGTTCCTATGCATGCTCGTAAGTTTGCGAATTTTCAATATTTTCACTCCAGATTTCCAGCATTGCCATTTTATCACACCTCCTTATGAGCAGTACAGCTGTCATTTTTCACATCTTGCCCAAAACGTGTTTCTGCCCATGTAGCGCACAATGGTGCAGTCGGTGTGCTAAATCTATGGTGGGACACATTAAGAAAATCACAGTGACACTGTTCATGAGCAGAGGTCTTAAAATGGGTATGTTGAAAATTTGGTGAAAAAATTCCTAAAAATGACTGTTTTACGAGCGTGCGTTGCGCAGTTCCTACGCATGCTTGTAAGTTCGCGAATTTTCAATATTTGCACTCCAATGACTTCCAAATACCTAAACAGCACATACAAGCAAGCAACATTCGGCATTGACAAATGCTTGTTTTTTTCACTTTTGCACACCTCTTTCTGTTTTCATTACGGTCTACTTTGGATGAAACTAGTTGTCTCTAGCTAGTCATTCTTCCTTTGCTACTGGTTCTGTTACGTGCAAAATTCATAGGACAACTGTGCCTTCCTCCCCAGCTGCCCTGCTGAATCCCCCTGATCCAGCCTAGCCCTCTGGTCCTGTCTACTGGCAGTTCCAGGGTTCTCAGCCATTATGAGGGAAGCAGTCTTCTCCTACTTTGCTCTAACATTTTGGAACTCCTGGCCAGTATTCCTCTGGCACTCTGAATCACAAACTCATTTCAAAAGGGAACTAGATCTAAACCTAAAGTCCTTAGAATGATGATGGATGACACATTTTATTTTTATTTATTCTTTTAGTAACCGGGTTAGGTCCACTAGGCACAAGTGCCTGTTTTCAGGGGCAACCTGGGAGCACTGAAGTGGTTAAGTGACTTGCTCAGAGTCACACAGTATGCAAGTGGAGGTTGCAGGAATCAAAACCCATGTCTGCTGGATGTACCAAGCTCATTCAGAGCTCGTTACTCTAACCTCTAGGCTATCCTACCAGCCCTGATACCCTGACTTTAGTGCCTATAATTACCGTCTTTATTTTTATGCCTCTTCTATTACTTATTGCTAACCTGACTACCGTCTATCTTGGGGTAAGTCTATATTGTGTGACTTCATCTGCATGGTTTGTTTAATACTGCATATTACCTGCAGTACTTAATTTCTACCATATTAAATGTTCAGTATTGTATTGTGTTGCTATCATTTCATGTACCATATCATTGTATTTTACTTGATCACCACTGTGTCCTTGATTGTACTCTCCTGGTTTGTGCCTAAAAATAGGCATTTTATTGTCTGGTGCACCTAATTGATAAGCACAAAGAAAAAGCACCTACCTGGTGAACAATCTATCAAAATCTTTATTTAACCAGACGAACATCGTTGAGCAAGCTCATTTTCAAGACGGACCTGGAAAGGAGAGGTTAACAATACATACAAAGGAATACTCAATTACATCAAAATGGGTACACAATATATACAAAATGAATTCACACCTACATGGTATTTACATAGAGCAGTAATTATACACAGGGGCCCGGATATTCAAAGCAGTTGCATATGGCGCAAATGAATTGTGCTGACGCAACAGCGCAATTGTGCCACGTAGTGAAATTCAACGGGAGGCATGGTGCAGTGCAGCGCAAAACCCAGTGCAGAACAGCACAGTGCAAATGACAGCATGCGCCAAGGCGGGGTGTGGCCCTGAATATGTGGCACAGTGCGATATTGAACAGTGGAGCAGGAGCACAAGTGTGGAGCAACCACCCATCGCACGGAGCAAAGTTGAGCCTATCAGAACAGGGCGCAAGTGGTGGAACAGCAGATGTGCTAGGGGTCAGGGAGAGGAGTAGGAGTGAGGCAGTGACAGAGCAAGAGAGCCAGACAGAAGGTCAGAGACACAGGCAGAGAGAGTGTCAGGGCTGTGGAAGGGAGAGGACCACAGTAGGTGCAGGCCAAGGGACACAGGAAAGCAGGGGTGTCAGAGGACAGGTGGTGGTGGAGCACCACACAGGCAGCCATAGGGCAGCTGGAGCTGGAAGGTGCAACAGGGGAGGAGTGACAGACCAGGGCAGGAAGGCAGGTCAGCGGGTACAGCGCCAGGGCACGGGGAGTGGACAGCAGTGGACCACCTTGGGGGGCCAGGACAGCAGGGGCATGGCCAGTGTCCCATTCCTGATGGAGACCATAATGAGGGGAGTGAGGAGGCAGGAGGAACAGCAGTTCGGCCATGGGAGGGCCCGTCAGCAGTATGCCCGGCATAGGCAATTCCAGGCCCGGCCAATCTTTGACCACTTCAGTGATGTGGAGATTGTGGCCCAGTACCACCTGGACCGGGCCATGCTGAGGCAGCTCTGTGAGCTGTGCAATGAAGAGATGCAGGCACCCACCAGACGAAGCCATGCCATGTCGGTGGAGACGGCAGAGGTACAGCATAGCATGCTTGCCGCTGGCACTCTTTTCCAGACCAACTGGGGATATGACAGGCATAACCCAGTCGGCCACATCTAGGCTCCTCACACAACTCCTCAACGCATTGCTGCCCCATGCTTCGGAATACATCCACTTCCCAAGCACACTGGCAGAGCATACAGCAACAATGCAGGGATTCCACAGGGTAGCACGCATGCCTGGCGTGCTAGGGGCCATTGACTGCACTCACATCAGCATCCGCATGCCACCTGGCCTGGAGGGGATGGCATATGTTAACAGAAAGGGGCTGCCGAGCATCAACTGCCAGGTGGTGTGCAATGCCAGGGGTCGCATCACCAATGTCTGTGCCACACACCCTGGGAGTGCACATGATGCCTTTTGTCTGGCACAGCAGTGTCCTGTGCCAGAGGTTCGAGCATGGGGACATCCCCACAGGCCACCTAGTGGGTGAGTATGCAATGGATGAGGGACCAGGCATGCCAAGGGACGTGGGTGGGGAAGGGGAACAGGTGGTGGGCATACCAGGGAGGAGCAGTGAAACACAGGAGAGTGGACTAACCATGTGCATCTCCCGCAGGTGACAGCGGATACCCACTGAGGCTATGGCTGCTCACCCCCTACCGGTGCCCTTTGACCCCAGCCCAGGAGAGATACAATGGGGCACACGCCAGCATACGAAACATCATTGAGCGTGTGTTCGGGATGCTGAAGGCACGGTTCCATTGCCTGGACAGATCCAGTGGAGCCCTACAGTACAGCCCCTCCAAAGCCTGTGGTATAATCCTGGCCTGCTGTATACTGCACAACATGGCCATAGACCATGGCATCGCTGTGGAAGCAGAGGAGGGGGACAGCAGTGCGGACGATGGGGATGATGGACCGGAAGGGGGTGGGTCACCACCCCCTGGGCGGAGGGACCCCTGGCTCCTGAGGATGGCCTGCCAGCACAGGGACACCATCAGCCGGGAGCACTACAGTGGCCACAGGTGGGAAGCAACAGACGGTCACATGCACTGGACACACTGGGCCAGCTGGCAGGTGGTGGCATACATGGTACGGGGAAAGCACAGGAAGGGGTGTGCTGGAAGGGCAATGAGCATGTGTCACAAACCCAGACACAGTGGCATGACATGGGGACAGGCACCACACACAGTGACACTGAAACACACGCACACACACACACACAGACAAACACACACTCACACACAGTAACACACACACACCAATGCGCCCAGGCAGTGGCACATGACATGGATCAGACGCAGTGAGCCGGAGCACAGGCACATCCGGCATATACATGGGTGCCAGTGGCCGGGCATGCATTGGCACAGGCAATGCGTGGCAATATGCACAGTGCAGCATGGTCATTCACTGCACACGCACACTGCCCATGTGCACACAGGTGGCAGCAGCTGATGGCTGGGCAGGCTGCAGGTGCATCAGGTCCAATGCACAGTACCACGGCCACCACAGACATGTGGGAGGTTGCACCTTGGCCGATCAGCAGCCACAGGCTGCACATAGGCTGCTGGGGGTACATGCTCCAGCCCCCCTTGGGGTGCCACTGCGTAATCGTGTCTGGGACCGCACAGGGGTTGCTAGGCTCCAAAACAGGCCTGCTCCAGGCGTGCCGGGAATGCCGACTGCAGAACCAGGCATCGACAGGGAGGGGGATGCACGATGCCTGGTCATTAGGGTAGAAGGTGCACCATGCAGTGCGTCAGGTGGTACGCCATGCCAGGTGGCGCTCAGCAGTGCAAACCCATCCCTGATCACACTGGTGATGTGGTCCTGGGATGCGGTCTCATCCTCCCGCTGGTGCTGCAGGGCCTCAAGGATCTGAGATGTGCCCCTCTCATGCACCTCAGAAGCCTGCCACACCTCAGCGTGCAGTGCACACACCTCTGCCACAAGCAGCACCTGTTGCTCCACAGATGTCTGCAGCAATCGGGTGTGCACATCCAAATTGTCCTGCCCCGGGGGCACCTGGCCATCGCCGAGACCAGCTGGGGGTGTGCAGACGTACGGGGCAGCCTCCTGCTCTGGTGGACACTGTACAGTGGCTGCTGCATGTGTGTGGGCCAGGATAGGTGCTCCGTCGCTGGACACAGCATCCACCTGTGCCCTGCCCTCCGTCAACTGCTGCTGCTGCTGCCCCTCCGGCCCCGCCACGCTGCCTAGTGGCTGGTCAGCTGGTCCACCAACATAGGGCACCGCCATGGTGGCAGGCATGACAGTGCCAGCCATGGTGTGGGCCTGCAGTACTATGGCCAACTGGACAGTGTCTGCACCGCTGAGGGCGGTCATTGGTATGGGCGCCTCCCCCTCGACGGCAACACCATTGTCCATGCACATGGTCTCATTGTCTTCGGACCTGGACCCCGCCCTGAGCTGGGTTTCAGCTCACAGGATGCCATGTGTGGCATCATGCTTGAACCCTGCTAGGGCCTCATCCACTCCCATGGCTCGGTCCTCTGGTCAGACAGTGGTGCTGTGCTGCTTCAGGATAGGCCCCTGAATGCCTGTGGATGTGGACGGCTGTGCCTCCAGGTCCAGCCCAACCTCCACAGCTGCACCCGTAGTCACCACCACCGCATGTAGGCATGCTGGGTCTGTGAAGGGGAGACAGATGTGTCAGTGCTGTACCCACCATGGGCATGCCCACGCCCCCCCATCCCTCCATACGTACCATGCAGTGACGAGCTGCCACCCATTTAGAAGCTGCCTCCCGGCACACCCTCCACCATGCAATGACACAGTGTGGCCACCACCATCTCTTCCTGCAGTGTGAGCCACTCCCCTGTGGCAGGCTCACCTCCAGTGGCAGTCCAGGAAGTGCATATCGCTGCCACCCTCTCCTTAATTCGCTGCTTGTCGGTGCCCACCTTTTTGTGGCACTTCTGCACAAACCGCTGGTGACTGCTTTGCTGGTTGACACACTCGGCCACTTCTGCCCATGCCGCAGCCCTGGCCTATGGTGTTCCGGTGGCACCGCTTAGCACTGGCTCCCTGTCAAGGTAGGCCTCGAACAGGGCTTCTGCCTCGGCTCTTGTGAAATTGGGCCTGCATTTCCGTGCAGGCCCAGGCTCCTCCGCTCCCTCTCGTGCCGACATTCTGCTACCTGTGGACATAAGCATGTCTGTCAGTGTTTGCCACATCGTTCCCCCCCTGCCTGTCAGTCGCCGCCTGCTACATGCTCAACATACCACTATTGGCCTCAATGCCGGTCCATGGCGTATTGCGCTGTGCTGGTGCACTTATACCGCATGGTATGCAAATGAGCAGTGGCGCAGTCGTAATGACATGCTAATGTGCACAGTGTGCCACCTCATATGCTGATGAGCATATTTGCATATCTTGCTAATATTGCTGCAATGTGCCATGCGCAATGGAACTGGGCTGGAGCAACCCCTAGCACACTTCCGACGCCTGCGCAATGCGGGATAGCGCTGCATGCATGTTCTTCCCCATCACAGCTGCCAATAGCACAATCAGTGCAGCTACCTCCCAGTCCCTGATAGCGCACTTGCTAGACCAGTCCTATGGCGCAGTTGTGTGCTGTGCGTGGGTGCCCCAACAGTGACCTCTGACCCTTGACCTTTGGCACAGGCAGTCCACGCCCTCCCTGTGCATCACCATAACTGCGCCATTGACCTGTACAGTGCAAATGCGCATGGCTTCGTAACCCACGCTAGCATGTTCCACGTGCTGGCCGACTGCCATTTTGTTATCAGCTCTGCTGGAATGGTGTAGCATCGCAGAGGACGTGCGGCCAATTGGTCACAGCTTGAGGTTGCAAACCTTGTGGCCTGTGTAGTGCCATATGAGCAACAACTGTTTGGGCAGGCCCCACTGCACCACCCACGGGTGGCGGTGTGGGCAGATATTGCCCAGAATGTCTCCAAGTGCATGAGGATTGTGCACACTGGCAAGCAGTGCAGGCATCACTATGGTAACCTCCGCAGGTGGGACCCTGACCTGCTCAGGCGCATGGTGTCTCAGGCAAGGCGTGGGGCTGTACCACAGCCGGGTGAGTGCACCCTCCATGGTTATGTGTCCATATGCAGTTACAAGGTGTGTCCTGCAGGGTGTTGTGCTCCACACACGTGTGCCCCAACCTGCGCAACATAGCTGTGGGACTTGTCAGGTCGGGTGGTGGTGCTCTGCCATGGACCTGGGGGTGGGCGTTGGAGTGTGGGCCTGCTGTGTTGACTGTGTATTGATGTGTTTCTGTCTCTGTACCATTCACAGTGCATGAGGACCGCAGGAGAGTGGCACTGGCTGCCCACCAGGCCACCGGACAGCAGCCTGGAGAAGGCGCAAGAGCACAGGGACAGCACGTGGTGGCAGCACCATCACCATCTCCGCATCCACCTCCTGTGGGGCCAGGCATCCAGGTAGGTTCTGTGCATGCTGTACCTCTCTGCTGTTGTTGGGTTTGTTCAGCTGTGGGGTCTGTGTGGTGTGGCGGCAGCCTGTCTGGCACTGTGGGTGTATCCTACCATTGTGGCACAGCCATCCACACCATTGCCCACCGCTGGTGGGGTGGGTGGGTACATGGCTGCCATGGACTGTGCTGTGGTGTAGGGAGGGCACTGTGCCATATGATTGCTATGCTGCGGTTGGTAGACAATGTGCAGGACACCTCTGCTGGGTGCTGGCATGGCGTGCCGTCCGCCAGTGGGCATTGGCACACACCCCTCCAGGAGGGCTCTGTGCTCCTCTGTTGGGTCTGCACCCCCTGCTGGCTCTGTGCACTGGGCTGTCTGTACTCTTTGGGCAGTTGCACTGAACCTCCGTTCTGTCCTCTTTCCTAGGTGCCAGGAGATGTCCCAGGCTACCAGTGTTCTGCTGCCTGTTGTGGCAAATAGTCTCAATAACCTCAGCTGCCATGGAGGCTGTGGTCCAGGTCCAGTGAATGGTTCATGACATACAGCAGGATGTCCGGAGGCTGGCTGCAGTGCACGGCAACCGCCGTCGAGTGTGTTACCTTCCCCTGTTCCCATACCCATACCTCACCCACCCGTTCCCTTCCCATTTTACAGTCCCTGTTACCTGTCCCCTTCCCTCCCTATCTTACTCCTTCCCCCCTCCAGTTTTGTACAGATGTTGTTATTGCTGTTTATCAATATATATTTTTATTTGAGCTGTCTGTGTCATGTCTGCTTTGCAGCTGGTCACTGGGGCCAGGCTGCAGTAGCAGGGTGTGTGTCCTGTTGTGTGGCTGTGTTGCTGGGCATGCCTGCATACTGTTGTGACATCCCCTGGCTAGTGGGTCCGCCATGTGGTGGCTGTGGGGTGGCTTGTCTGGCTTGTGTGCCCCTGCCTGCCTGTGTCTGATTGTGTGCTGTAGGGCTTGGGCGGGTGGGGGCAATGCAGACGTGGCTGGGGTGCTCCACTGCTGGCCCTCAGGGGTCCATTGGCACCTATTCCATGCTCTGTGTGCCACTGGTGTGTTTCTGGGTGGCAGGGCTGGGTGCCAGTGTGTGTCCCGCAGGTGGTGTGCACTTCCGGCCTACCACTCTGCTTCCCTGCCCTTTGCCCTATCATCCTGTGTCCATCCCCAGCCTTTTATTGTGCTGCTGTGCCCCCACCTGTGCCTGTCCCTCTGTTTATGTGCTTTGGCCTTCCACTGTGGCCCTGTGTGAGCCATGTGTACTGTGGACCTGCTGTGGCTGCTCCCTTGCACATGTGTGCTTGCGCCATGGTGCATTTCTGCTTTTGCCAGGTGCATGTCTGCTTGCTCTGTGGTGCAACGATGCAATATTCAGCCGACTTGCGTGGTGGCGCAGGATCGGTTGCGCCATGGTGCACTGTTTCAATATCACCCCCATTTGGCCATGGCGCATCAGTTTTGTGCTGTGCTGGCACTGCACCGCTATTTGGCACATTTCTGAATATCCGGGCCAGGAAGTTTATAATACACATGAAATAGAGTATTAAAAAGAGCCATTAAGCTAAGAGCATGAACAGTATGCAGCTAAAAAGTATAGCAACTGCAGTACAGTATATACGGGTTAAACGTACACAACTATAATTACGGCGTGTATTTGAAGCATTCTTAAAACATAATTATTGATTGAAGGAGCTTGGTGGGGCATGGGAGGGGTGGGGAGGGGGACGCAAGAGTGTGAGTAAACAGAGGTACACGGTAAGGGCATGTGGTGATTGCAGGGGTGAGAGTGGCAACAGTTAGGGAGTGGAAAGCAAAACACCATGATGGTGTCAAGGGGGTAAGCAAGGAGTGTAGGTGGGAGCCAGGGTGACATGAAAAATTAACTAACGATAAGGAAAAGAACACAGGGCCGGGAAAGAAAAACCAAATAAATAAAATAATGAATAAATAAAATTAAAATATATCCCACCTCACCTTGACTCCTGATCCCTCTGGGCCAGTAGGTGCCAACAGAGAGCCAGGTGAAGAAATCTTGCCTCACCGCGGGAGCTGAGGAATGGAGCAAGACTGACTCTCAGTGCTCCCCCTAGTGGTCTGTTCCTGATGTCTCTAGAGTGGTGCATGAACCCAGGATGCAAATGTGTCAGGTAGCTCCTCACTGTCAGGGAGCCATGACTCCGCAGGGCTTTCTTACACTTTGTAATGTCAATGAAAGTTATAGTCCATTACATTACTTTTAAAGGAGCAGTATTTGTTTGTCACCATATATTATTTCTCAGCAGTAATGTCTGTCTAGCAAAAATATCAAGATATTCATTTTTTACCATTCTCTCTCAACCCTGAACCAAGATACAGGATTTTGATGTTTTTAAAAGTTCCAAGTGTTATGCCATGGCTGCCATGACAGATTTAAATATCTAGGTACAGTGCTGTGCTGTTTGCCATCAGAGACATGCAGTAACACCATCCTAATACAGCCACATGATGAATCTAGAACGTACATTTAACAGGTAACCTCACTGGAAGAGTTTGTTTCTTCTGAAATTGTGAGTGGTGGTCACCTTAATGGACATGAGTCAATAAGTACACAATTAGCTATAAAAGCTGTTCTATCAATATCTGGGAAAACTAAAAATATACTGAAGATGAATCTAAAGATATCAGAAGTACATTTTTGCTAAAAAAAAGCTATATGATTACATTTTTTCTGCTGCTTTAAAATGATTCTTCATGTAGATCTGCAGCCTCATGTAACTTGCACTACTTGTCAAGAAAACCTCTTTAAAATCGTCATGAATTAAAATTACAGCCTTTTGCATAGCCTAATACTGTATGTAGATGAATTAAGATGAGGTTATATTACATACATAACAAAGGATAGGACAGACTGCCAACAGAGCCTATGTAAACAGGGAATATGGATACTGTTATATCAGGTTTGATAATTTCCTATGGGACAGAATATCAATGAGTACATGATATGACCTATCAGATGGATGGCCCAAAGTCACATTTGAAATTGTATGTACTTATTTTAAAAAGTTTTACCAGTAAAGGCATACTGACTGGGGACAGCTCATTTCAAGATGTGACCAGGAGGGAGGGGGGAGAGGAATAGTGCACTACGATACCATCAATTAGTAATAAGTTTTAAACAACAGGAAATTACCTCTCCACCCTCCTGCAGTGGGTTAGCACCACATGTTTTAAGCCAGTAATAAATCAATTTTCACTCATTAAGGAAGCAAAGTCTTGTATACATAATATAGGAAGCATCCTGAATAAGGTGGTCTGAGGAAGGGTCATGATGCAATATCACCACGTTATTATGTCACAGCACGTTGATGCAGGGCAGCAGGAGTGAACAGCAGCAGCTGTTCCAGCCAGCAGTTTCAGTCTTTGGCTTCACTTTATATACTGCAAGAGCTTGGCATTTGTGAACTCTCCTTCTGCAGTTAAGGTTACTAAGCACTATGTTTCCCAGCAAGTATCTCATTTTATAAAATGGCAAGAAAAAATCTAGAAATCTCATTGGTCAAGAGACATCAGCAGACTGTACATTAAACCTCTATATACATATAGTTATCCTGGTCCTAAACCACATCACACAATGAGCAAATCAGTCCTCCTACAACCAGAACTATCTTCCATCAGTCCCTCTGCAACCAGAACTGATTTTCCATCACAAACATGGCTGCTACCTTTACACTGAAAATTAATTAAATGTTGTTTCTCTGATCATCACACTCTCCTTACACACATAAACAAATTAGAAACAGTAAGTATTGTTTATAGTTTTCATTACAACTGTTTCTTTACTAACAGTGAAAAATTCTCCTTCTGTCTTTACCTGCTCATCAGGGAAATCTCTTCTATTTGCCCTGACAGTGAGATAATTGAGTCACGGGCTCTAAAACAGGCCTTTGTTGTCTGTGTTTACAGTATGTTAGGACAGTAACATTCTACCAGCAGAACTGAGCAGAATATTGAATCCCTGTATTCCATGGTAAACATTCCATGATAAACATTCTATGTCATGAATGAGGGGAAAAACAGAAAAAAACAAGCATTTGTCAATGCCGAATGTTTGCTTGCTGGCACTGGCATTGGTAGTGTAGAAGTTACAGAGCTGCATAATAGGAATGGCAGCAAAGTATTGAACTGAAGCCAACCCCACCACCACCCTGCAGAGAGTGGCAGGCATTGGGCTGTGCCTTTGGGTCATCAGGCATAACGACCATGCCATTTCACCACACCCTACCCTGCAGACACTGACAAGTGTCACAGTGTGCCTTGGGGTCTTTGGCCCTTATGCGCACCCCATTCCATCAGGAAATACAGTGAGATGGGTGCGGTATAGGAGAATGGGGTGAAGTTTGGGCCCGAAGAGTCCGAGGCACACCTTGATGCCTCTCACTGGTTGCCGGGTGTGGGTGGGGGTGGAATGGTATGAGCATGACAGGCAAGAATCCCAAGTCACACCCCTGATGCCTGTCATACTCTACAGGGTGGGGCGTTATGGTCGGAAACCCTAACGCCTCAGGCATTCGTTGGTATTTTCACTCCAAATTTTCAACATGGTTTTTTTGTGACCCCCACCTCATGAACAGTGGCAATATCAGTTTGTTAGCCGAAAACTGCTTTTGCACAGCGACTATGGCATTTGGCACCACAGGTGCAAAAACACATTCCGAACAGGATGTGAAAAATGACAGCGGTACTGTTCATGGGGAGGTGTAAAAAATGGCAATGTTGAAAATCTGCTGTGAAAATCTTAAAAAACTGGTGAAGTCATGGCGCAGCATAGAAACTTGTGCAACGACACCCGTAATGTAACTAGTTTGGGGATTTTTTACAGTAGATTGTTAACACAGGCATTTTGGGACCTCCGATCATGAACAGTGTCAGTGTGATTTTCTTTATCTGTCCCGAACAATGATTTCCCACAGCGACCACTCATCTCTGCACTGAAAGTGTGAAAACACATTTCGGCCATGTTGTGAAAAATGACAGCTGTACTGTTCATAAGGAGGTGTGGAAAAATGCCACTGGTGAAACTCTGGACTGAAAATATTACAAATTCATGAACCTACGAGGGTGCGTGGAAACTGCGCAATGCTGACTAATAACACAGTCATTTTATGGAGTTTTGTCACCAAATTTTCAACATAGCCATTTAAGACCTCTGCTCATGACCAGTGTCACTGTGATTTTCTTAATCTGTCCCAAACATTGTTTTCATAAACCGACTGTACCATTGTGCGCTACATGTGCGGAAACACATTTTAGAGCGATATGAAAATGGTTGCTGCATTGCTCATAAGGAAGTGCGGTAAAATGGCACTGTTGAAAATCTGGTGTCAAAATATTACAAATTCGCAAACTTGCCAGCGCTGTGTAGGAACTGCTAACGCAAGGCCTCCTAAAACAGTCATTTTGGGAATTTTTTCACCAAATTTCAACATAGCCATTTTAACACCTCTGTTCATGACCAGTGTCACTGTGATTTTCTTAACGTGTCCCATACATTGATTTACTTTCCGACCGCACCATTGTGCTTCATGAGCAGAAACACATTGTGTAGCGAGATGTGAAAAATGACAACTGTACTGCTCATAGGAGGTGTGGTAAAATGGCAATGTTGAAAATCTGGAGTGAAAATATTGAAAATTTGTGAACTTATGAGTGTGCATAGGAACTCTGCAACGCACGCTCGTAAAACAGTCATTTTTAGGAATTTTTTCACCAAATTTTCAAAATAGCCATTTTAAGACCTCTGCTCATGAACAGTATAATTGTGATTTTCTTAATGTGTTCCATACATTGATTTCACACACCGACTGCGCCATTGTGCGCTACATGGGCGGAAACACATTTTGGGTGAGATGTGAAAAATGACAGCTATACTGCTCATAAGAAGGTGTGGTGAAATGGCAATGTTGAAAATCTGGAGTGAAAATATTGAAAATTCGTGAACTTACAGTGTGTGCTTAGGAACTGCGCCAATGCAGCATAAATGCAGGCGCCAGTCATTTTAGAATTTTTCCACCAAATTTTCAAAAATAGGCTTTTGAGAGCCCATTTATGAACACTGGCAGTGTCATTTCATTAATCATTCTGGAAAGGTGATTTCACACAGTGGCTGCGAAATCACCCTCGGGACCGATAACGCCATGACAGTGCAAGAATTCATGAGAGGGTCCCAAAACCCCATGTTGAAATTTGGTGCAAAATTCCAAAAATACCTGAGATATGCAACAAAGTTGAAAACCCCTATCTATCCCATTATACAGCTTACCGGCATTTCCTCAGTTCGCGGTCGGCTTTGAAGAGTGCAGACATGTTCCAGTCCACGAAGATTGTCCCGCCGGACTCTGGAAGTATAAGTATAGAGGGAAGTGGGGAGGCAAGGTGCACAGTGGGTGGGTGCAGGTTGTGGGGGGGAGCAGGGAGACTGCGAGGACTTTTTTTTGAAAAAAGCGCGGGATGTTTGCCACGCTGGGGTGGTCTCCCAGCATGGCAGAAGGATGGCCGGGGGGCGTGGAGCCGGCGGTTGGGCACCCCGTCAGCCATGGCATCTGTTGCCACGCTGGGGTGGGCTCCCAGCGTGGCACCCTGTACTCGGGGGAGACAGTGAAGCCAACAGGGATTGGGCACCCCCATTGGCGACAGCATGGGGGGAGAGACAGTGGAGCCGATGGGGATTGGGCACCCCCGTCGGCCCGTGCGAGGGAGGAGGCGCATGAGCACGCAGTGTGCGTGCATGGGGAAGGAGAGCTCTGCTCACTCAAGCGGAGCTCTCCCTTTCAACTGTATTCCACTGCATTTTCAGCTGTCATAGACAGCTGGAGCAGTGATTGGCGCTCTGCGACCGAGCCTGCAAATACATTGACTGAACTGGAAGAGGGTGACACACCTCTGGAAAACTCGTATGATGGCACTATGTTTCTTGCACATGCGTGCAAGCAAACATAAAAATACAGGATGAAGAAAGTAGGCAATACAGTAATACTTTGTAAACAAAGAGAGAAGGTGTGAAAACATACTTAAACAGGCAGAGGCAGATCCAAACTGCTCAAATAATACATTGCTGTCCCTCCAACTCACTAGTTTAGCATTTTTCAGTGAGTTGCTATTCGATCAATTTTACCACTGCTCTACCCAAGTCTGGGGACTATTTTTTCACCATATTTAAAAAAATAACATACTATTATTACATTTTTAATAATGTGTCCAGAGTTTTGTTTGATTGTTACAGAAATAGTTGTTACCCATTTTATAAGGGCGATAAGACACTTCAGGGTGTGGGTTGTTGACTGATAAGAGCACTATCCAGCTGCTGTAGTCACTCGGCGCAAGCGCCTCATGCCTAACAACGCACCTGGGGACATGCTCTTATCAATCAACAACCCACAACCTGTCGTGTCTTATTGCTTTCTTAACCTTTACCTCTTGTGCACAGACCTGATACAAACAGTGATGATTCCTGTGTTAAAGACTAAGGCCCTGTCCACACTGACTTTCTTGTAACATTACTGCCAATCTGTAATATGTAAGCAATAAGGCACAAGGGGGTGTGTAAACCATATTTTACAGCACGGCCAGGGGTGTAGTAAGGCACGAGGCCAACGGCCGAGTGACTTTAGCAGCTGGCCGTGCTGTAAAATATGGTTTACACACGACCCTGAGTGACTTATTGCACTTATAAAATTGACTCCTCTTTTTTTTTTACTTTTGACTATTGGGAAAAGCATGTTTATATGTAGAAAAATAGATTTACTTTGTGCATTTGTCATAAAATAATCCTTCCGCCAACTGCAAGTGATGTCATTGATGAGTCATTGTATTATTGCCTACTTTCTTCTTCCTGTTTTTTTTTCTCAGTTGTTCCCCACATTCAAGATATGGAATGTTTATCATGCAATGTTTACCATGGAATACATGGATTCAAAATTCTGCTCAGTTCCACTGGCATTATGTTTCTCTCCCAACACACTGTACACACTGACAACAAAGGCTTTTGTTATAACCAGAGACTCAGTTATCTCACTGTCAGGGCAAGAAGAAGAGAGTTCCCTGATAAGCAGTTAAAGACAGAAGGGGGATTTTTGACTGTCAGCAAATAAACAGTTGTTGTGAAAACTATAAACAATACTTATTGTTTCTAATTTGTTTATGTATGTAAGGAGAGTGTGATAATCAGGGAAACAGCATTTAATTCATTTGTTTTATTTTTTATTTAAGGTAGCTTTATTTTTAGGGCCCAGTTTAAGTTTTTTTTTTTTTTACAGTGTAAAGGTAGCAGCCATGTTTGTGGTGGAAGATCAGCTCTGGCAGTAGAGGGCTAACTGAAATGCCTGTGTTCCAAATGCCCATTGATCTGTGTTGCCGACTCTTCACTGCTGAGCAGTCCTTTTTTTTATCCATGTGTAAACCATATTTTACACATAAATAAGAGCCAATCAGATTACATGATTTTACCCTGCCATTTTATAATATCAGAATGCTAAACACGGATCACATCCACACATCTTCACTAAACACGCTTTTAAGCCATGTTTTAAAACTGTGTTTAAACCCTGTAGAAATGGATTTAGCTTGGTTTTGAAAACGGTTTATAATGTAGCATGGTTAACTCACATGTATGGATGGGATTTCATACCATGCTGCACGTTTCCTTGTCCTCCAAGTGCCCAAAATGCCAAGGGTGAGGTGAAGCACAGCTCCACCTTTAAAAATATTATGTCTCCCTAACAACCACTGTTAAAATGTCTACAGCAAAACTGTGTGTCAAAATATTGAAAACTGGCTTGTGTTGTTTTAAAATGTGGTTACCATGCAAATATTGTAGCACTTTTTCCATTTCATTTTATCATCTTTTTTCTTTCCACTTCCCCTTTTTTTAAAATATTTTCTCCCAGCCCTACAGCTTCTTGTTGCTTTCCTCACCAATGTTTTTCCATCTTGATTTTCTATGTTGTTTAAATAGGCATTATAAAATGGATTTGTAATTTTCTTGGTCCTGATTGGCAGAGAGGTACCTTTGGCCGTGTCCTTATCAGCGCATATTCTGTAAACCAGAACCTCTTCAGTCACTCAGGATTCACCACACCAGAAATGATGCTGCCAATACCGTAAATCTGCCCAGGACCCCCACCCCCCAAGCAACACAGTGTCCATTACTGCACCACATTTTACTGGCACAACAGCACCACAATATTGGAATTACTGGACACAAAGTTTTTAATGCCTTTTCACTTGACTTAAAAATACAAATGTCACCTCTGCTTGTTCTGTACAAAACCTGCCTCTGAGTCACTGTGTGTTGTGCATGCCAAAATTATGTGGATTTCAAAGAACAGCAGAAACCCACTCCTCCATCAAGCATTCTAAACACTGCAGTTAATTTTGTACCAGATGGTATCAAATGTAAAATCTGACAGCCAGCTTTTGCTTTGTTTAAATACTGACCTAACATCCAAACTAATATATATATATATATAAAACAAATAGAAACCATATTGTACAGGGTTTTTAGTGTTTATCTGTGTATGTCTCTTGGTGGGGGGGGGGGCAGACAGACACCACTGCCCTCTAATGACTTTTAATTCAACATCTCCATTGCAGTACAATGACAGGGACTGCTTTTTTTCTGTTGACGTGATCATATTTCTACTGTTATTATTCAGTTTTTATGTGCTTTTTTATTAACTTTTTTACTGGGGGGCCTATTTTATAAGTGGAATAAGAGACTCCAAGGTGTGGTTTATGGCCTGATAACAGCACTTCCTAGATGCTAAAGGCACTTGGTGCAAGCGCCTCATGCCTCATTGTGCTCTTATCAGGCCATAAACCACGCTTTGTTGTGTTTTATTCCTTACATGTTAATGCTTCTAAACTATGGTAGGCTGTCCCTAGAACAGAGAGCATTCTGGCATGGGAGCGCTAGCATAGAACACACGTGGTGTGCTACATGGTTTCCAGCACACACATTCTAAGGATGTCTGGATGGGCAGCTACTGTGTTTAAACATGGTTTCGCCTTGGTGTGGACATACTTAACATGCTAAGTGCTGTAACATTTGCAAACAGCTACAGAATGCTAAATGCCTGTGTAGACAGGGCCTAAAGGTTTTTGAAGGAGCAGGGGACAATCTGGTAAATCCAGATGCATGGGAGGTACATCCCCATTCTTTAATCTCTTTTATTGCTTTTTGCATATTCCTTGGTGAATAATAGAAGCCCACTTCTTAATACACAGGATTTTAAACAAATGTATTTTTTTTCATTTATACCCACATTTAGAGGCAATCCTCCCTACTTCAGCTACTTGAGCATACTTGTCGGAATTAACTGACCAAAAAAGCTTTGCTCTGAACAACATGAGAACATGCACAAACGTCTGAACAAAATTTGAATGTACCAGTGGCTAAAAAGAACAGCACATTTTTTGTACATTATAAATGCACAGTTGAAGTACTTTCTTGCTTGTTTTGCACATGAATTGAAATAAACTACCTCTTGTAACATTTCTCTTCAGCTTGATTTAACTTTCAAGAAAGAGTATGCACAACTTGCATTGCAACAAGAGTGCACACACGGGTAAGTGGCGCTTAAGAAACCACACCAGACGAGTCTAAAAAAGTTCCACGCACATACAGAAACCTTATAGAAGGATGTCACACTTACTTAAAGTTTTACTCACATTTTATTGCGACCATACAAAAAAACACAACCGCCTGACATGTTTCGGAGATAACTCCTTCTTCAGAGGCTAAGTGACATCCTTCTATAAGGTTTCTGTGTTTGCATGGAACTTTTTTAGACCAGTATGCACAACTTATTGCAGGTGCTTGAACTTCTGCGATAAATGCTGCTGACAGAGTGAATAAAAAGATATTTACAATAATTAAAGATATTTTTTCAAAGAACTGCATTACTCATTGCTGACCCTTATTCTGGATGCTTTCTATGTTATACATGGAAGACTTTGCATTATTAATGAGCGGGAATTGCCTAATTTTTGCTTGCTCCTGTTTCTTTCAGGTAATCTGTTCCACTTTACTGTAGCTGTGAACTGTGTCAATGCTATGCAACTGCATGTCATGGTGTACTGTGTTCATGCTATGTATTTTCCTCCCCTGTTCCCTTCCTCTGGGTCACACCTGGAAACAAGCCTTTGCTCAGTGTACCTTTCCCGGTCACCAATTTTCAAACAAATAAATACACACATCAGTAAATATTTACGTAAAATCGTTGGTGCTAGCCCCACTACAGGAGTGTGGAGAGGTAGCTTCTTGTTGTTTGCAAGTTGTGATTTCTGATTGGGAGCAAGTGCACGTAGATTTTTTTTTTGCCTTGGAGCTGGAACTTGTCTGGCCATTCAGTTTGTAATAAGGTAACAAAGGTAACAAGAGGGCAGTAGTACCAGCCATTCTATACAATCAGTTCAATTGTGGGTATCAACCAGTGAGTGCAAAGAACAAAAGACAGGCTATGGGACAAAGATACTACCATACAGGTGCAAAACAGAATCATATATATGGTGGTTAGGGAAAAAAATGCGCTTCAAGTGCTCAAGGAGTGAAAGGGATCAGGAGGAATATGAGCTGAAAGCCAAGAGAGTCACCAGGGTGGTGAGAGCAGCCAAGGTAAAAAAGGAGCAGTCCTTGGCCAGTGGGATCTGGAGGGGGGAGAAGAGGTTCTTTAGATACATAGAGGAAAAAAGGAAAGTAAGGGGGTAGATCAGCAAGATGGGGATAGGGGATGGTTGGGCACAGGAGGCGGGGGAACAGGCAGAAGTCCTAAATGACTACTTTGCCTCAGTTTTTACCAGGGGGGTTGGAGAGGCTATGTCTTGCGAGGGGAGCTGGGGCAAACTGGACCAAAGGGTGAGACCGGTAGAGACCAGGGGCCCTGATGGGTCTGGGGAAAGGGAGTGGTCACCACAGACAGGTGAGGCCCAGCAGTGTAGAGTGACAAGGGAGAGGACATGGAGGCTGAAATCCCAGTAGAGAGAGTAAGGGAAGCCCTTAGGTCCCTTCAGATGGAGAAAGCACCTGAGGCAGATGAGATACATCCCAGGGTGCTGAGGGAACTGGCGGATGTCCTGGCAGTCCCTCTAGCGGAGATTTTCAACATCTCTCTGAGGGCTGGGTGGGTGCCCCAAGACTGGAGGGGGGCCCATGTCGGACCAATCCACAAGGGGGATCAAGAGAGGAGGCAGGAAATTACAGGCCCAACAGCCTGACATTGGTGGTTGGTAAGGTGATGGAGGGTATTGTTAATGAAAGGCTAGGGGGGTTACTGGAGCAAACTGGGTACTTGAATGATAGGCAGCATGGCTTTGTCACGGGAAGATCATGCCAGACAAATCTTGTTGAGTTCTATGACTGGGTGATGAGGACCCTGAACCAGGGTATGCCAGTGGATGTCCTCTTTCTGGACTTTAGCAAGGCGTTCCATTCGGTACCCCACAGTGGCCTGCTGGCTAAGCTGAAGGAAATGGGGGTAGGGAGACAGTTGTTAAGATGGATATGAAATTGGCTCTCTGAGTGTACTCAGAAGGTAGTGGTTGGAGGGTTAGCCTCATCCCCAAGGTGGGTTACTAGTGGGGTTCCCCAAGGGTCAGTGCTGGGGCCACTCCTGTCCAACACCTATATCTCAGACATCAGGAGGGGGATCAGGATTGAGATGAGTCTCTTTGCAGATGACTCAAAGCTGGGTGCAGTGGTAGATGGGGAGGTGGGGAGGGTGGCCTTGCAGGAGGACCTGGAGGCTCTGGAAAGGTGGTTGGGAAAATGGAAACGAAAATTCAATGGGAGGAAGTACAAGGTTCTGCACCTGGGAGTCAGACACATGATTCAAGTCACAGAGGGTGAGAGAGGCCTGGGGGTAGTGGTAGATGTCAAAATGAACAACTCAGAGACCTGTAGAAGGGCAGCAGCAAAGGCAAATAGGATGCTGTAACGCATCGCCCGTGGGATTACCTCCAGAAAGGCGGAAGTGATCCTTCCACTGTACAACTGTTTGGTTAGGCCACATCTCGAGTATTGTGTACAGTTTTTGAGACCACATTTAAAGAGGGACATTACACTCCTAGAGAGGGTCCAAAGGAGGGCAACCAAAATGATCTGGGGCCTGGGGGAGAGGACCTATGAGGAGAGGCTCAAGGAGCTCGACATGTACACCCTGGAGGAGAGGAGGGACGGGGGGACATGATAGAGGTCTTCAAGTACATGAAAGGGATCAATAAAGGAGGCCCAGTCAGGGTGTTCTAAAGGAAGGAGGGTGGGGCAACAAGAGGTCAGGGGTGTAAGCTGGAAGGGGGCAGGCTCAGAGGAGAGAGGAGGAGATGTTATTTCACTGAAAGAGTGGTGGAGCCATGGAATGCACTGCCCAGGGAGCTGGTAGAGGTGGAGACTGTGGACGGGTTTAAGAGGGGATGGGACAGGTACAGGGGGAGGGTAAATCTGACCACGCCCAATACAGGTGGAACATCTGGGACTAGGGACAGTATAACCCAAGGGGGAGGGGGGACACCAAAATCGGCCCTCAGTGTGGGTACTGAAAATTGAGCAGACTCGAGAGACCGTTAGGCCTAGTCTGCTGGCATTTTAGTATGTTAGTATATAAATACAAATTATATAAATAAATAAACATTATACATATAAACATTATATATATATATATATATATAGAGTACGTGATGGGTTGCAGTGGAATAACACATTTATCTTCACTAATGAGTGCTAAGACCCATAACCTACGAGTTAGTTATACAGGTCTTACCACTCATGTGGAGATAAAAGTGTTATTCCACTGCAACCCATTATGTATTTGTAATAACTGGGGAGTGTTTCTCCCACTGAAAAACCAGGTTATAATTCGCAGTTATAACCCGCGAGTTATAACGGTGAACACGCGACCGGTTTCTCACATACTGCACATGCCTACACTCTTTTTCCTCATTCGCCGATCCCGGAACTGCCGCTTCATGAACTATGACTGCGGCGCACAACACAGCAAAATTAGCATGGATTAAACAGTTCAATTTGTAGCAAATTCCCAGTCATACACTAACGTTTGCCATCAGGAGTGAATTTCAAAGATAGCTGCCTTCCCCAGTCATCTTCAAAAAATGAGCGATGATCATTGCGACAGCACAGACATGGCACTCTTATTCCCGATCCCTCACATCAGGTAGCAAACCGTGAAAGCTGTTTAGTTTTTCTATTTTTGTATTGGTGAAAGTAAAAAAATAAATAAAATGCATCTAACTCCTGGGGCTCAAAACAGCAAACTGATTTTTTTTAAACAGCAGCTGCACACAAGTCACACTCCTACTACTTTTAACAAAGTGATGCTGGGAAAACACTCCCCAGCAATTACATACTGTAAAACAATGCATGGGGGTGAGTGAATAAATGAGAAATTATGTGCACCCTCGGTGTGGGATGCTCATATAAACCCCTCAGGCGTTTATGTAGCATCCCACACCTCGGGTGAACATAATTTCTCATTATACACTCACCCCCATACATTATTGTATATGTTATATACAACACTATGTGCAATGTTTTTACTGGTGTTTTACCTTGCTTTAGCTTAAAACTGCCTTCCTTTCTATTATAAACTCTCTATCTGGCCCATTGTTCTCTATGTTCTATTTCCAGATTCTAAGTTGAAAAAAACATGTTCTAAGTTAAATAAATTGTGTTCTAAGTGAAAATAAGTATTTATGCAAGCAATAATGCCCAACAGGGTGGGTGGTATTGGGCAATACTGGACCGCCCAGGGGCGTAATGAGGCCCGATGCCACAGGCGGAGGGCCTTATAGCCCCTTGAATGTCCGGTATTGCCCATACCGCCCACCCTGGAGGGCATTATTGCACTTAGAAAATGGGCACTGTGTCAATTTTATGTGGATTCAAAACTTAAAAAATAGTTGACAAATGTATTAATTATAATGCTGAAATGTTTGTGTGATAAAGTAGTCCCTGTCTCTGTGCTGTTGCATGTGTTTCCAGATTTGTTGTCCTGCCTCCCACACACAGGACTCTTGTCATTAACTCCGAACCCACTCTCACATGAAAAGACTGTGTCTTTCCTGTAATATTATTAACAAAAAAACTGCTGGACTGTACCTGCACAGGGTCTTAGAGGTAGAGCAGTAGTTTGCGATCTGCACGGTGATTTACAGTGCCTCCCGTCATTTCTCGCTCGCTGTACTGTCAAATGCCTGTCACATTCAGGTGTCAAATGAGGAGCACAACTGCATTTAACAAAATTTAAATAAAAAAATAAATAGATTTCTCGATCGGTAACTTCACGGCGGTTTGCGTGTTCCAATGACGTCACACCCGGAAGTATGCGGGAGACAGAGGAAGGGTACCGGATTGAGAAATTCTTTTTTTTTGGGAGGAAGTATGGTGTTTGCTTTTATTTATATTGTTCAGGAGGGGTGAGATATGTATTTGGTATGGTGAGAGAGCAGAGTGGACCGAGCATTACAGGCAGTGCTGAGAGGTTCATCAGCGCAGACATCTAGAGGTATTTCGGGAGCTGTGCACTCCTGTGTAAGTGTGCTGTAACATTTTTTTATAGAATACTGTTCTAGTTCAAGTATTTGGTTTTGGGATGGTTTGTTTTCTGGGGCAGGCAGGTTCATTTGGGAGCAAGTAGCGCATTCGGAGACTCGTATTTCACAAGCTAAGCAGCAGAAAAAAATGGCGGGATTTAAAATTAAATCGGGTTGTTTTGTCCAATAGGGAAGCAAGGTGAGAACAAGGATAAGGTGTGTGGGTGAATGGGCACTGGGGATGGTGCTTTTTATTTCCTGGGCATCTATTGAAAATTAATGTACTCCCCTGGCAAGGGTACTAGCCAATCAGATGCCAGGAAATAAAAAGCACATTTTCTAACACAAAATAACATGATTTATTTACCCAGTTTATTCACCACTTGTATGTGTGTGTGTGTGTGTGTGTGTGTGTGTGTATATATATATATATTGCAAAAACTGCATTAATGCACCATTAGGGTTGAGGCATCAAAAGCAGGGAAATATGAACTCAGGGTTCCCAAGCCTAAGACCCCACCCCACCCCCACCCCCACCTCAGCTTCCAACTCTAAGAACTCAGCCCCACCCTGCATGCAGGAACAGGTGTGAGGGGTGTGCCTTGGGGTTGTGAACCCTAATGCTCACCGTATTCTCCTGTACTGTACCCATCTTACCTTAGTTACTCATGGAATAGGGTAAGAATTATGGTTTTTCTGTATTTAGGATTTTACTGTAGGAGAACAGGGTCCTTCGGACCCTGCACTCCCATCCCTCCATAGATGCTTATATGTATGTAACTGTGGAAGCACAGGAACCTCCAGCCCTTGCACTTCCAGTTCTAGCACAGCAGTCACCAAATTGTCGCCATACTCATGTTATTTCCTCACCTCATGTTCCCGGTGCTGAAACTTTTTCAATCCCTGCCAAAACATAACTCCATGCAAGAGCGACACCAATCCACAGTACAGGCGAAAACACATCTGGGACAGGATTTGTAAAATGACAGCTGTGTCATACATGAGGTGGTGTAATAAGAAGGCAATGTCAAAAATCTGGGCTCAAAATATTTCAAATTCCCAAAGTTACGAACAGGCATAGCGAAATTGTGACAAATAGTCATAACTCAGCCAATTTTAACCATTTTGACCCCAGATGTTCAACATAACCTTCTTATTACCTCACCGCATGTACCCAGTACAGAAAATTTTCAAATCCCCCACAAAACGTAATTCTGTGCAACTGCAACGCCATTCTGCACTACAGTTGTGAAAACACATTTTGGCCAGGATTTGAAAAATTACAGCTGTCACATGCGTGAGGTGGGGTAATACCAAGGCTATGTTGAAAATATGGGTGAAATATTGAAAATTTCCAAAGTTACAAGCGTGTATAGCTAGATTGCAAGGAATGGTCATAACATATTAATTATTTTCAAATTTTGACCCCAGATTTTCAACATAGCCTTCTGATGGCTCCACCTTATGAACAATATGACTGTCATTACACAAATCCCATTGGAAAGGTAATTTCACCAACTGACCGTGAAATCACCTTTCTGGCAGGAGTTGCCTAACAACCATCATATTGTTCATGAGCTGGGGTGCCAAAAACATGGTATTGAAAATTTGTGGTCAGAACGACAAAAAACAGCCAAGTTATGGCCAAAAGTTGAACCCCCTTCCCCTTAAATACATTGAAGCGCATTTACCTTAGTTCATATTGCAGTCGCTGGTTCCAGCAGCAAGTCATGTCTTCGATCGGTGGACTGGGTCTCAAACCTGGACCTCCTTAGGTGAGTGGTGGTCTGTGGGGATGTTACGGGGGTGTGGAGAGTTGGGTGCACAGTGGGTGGTTGGGTGGGGGCATAGATGTGATTGGCAATGGACTTTTTTAATTTTATAGGTTCAGGCCTGGCAAAAGACATCGAGGGTTGGTTTTTCCTTTTTAAGGATACATAAATAAATAAATAAAAACAGCACCATGAGGGTGGATACTACTGCCATCAATGAAATATCAGGGACATTGGAGGGTGGGAGGTACCACTAGACACTGGGGAAAAAAATGGGACCTGTTTGACCCCCTCCACCTCCACAAAAAAAGTGGGTCAAGGAAAAATAATAAATAAATAAAACCAAAAATAAAAAAAAGATATTTATATACATAAATACAGGGTGGGGGTGCCACTAGACACCAGGGAAAACAATGGCTCTCAGCTTAATCTGCAGCCGGCAGCACGAGTTCCAGCTGCAGCTTCAGAAGTCAAGAAAACTGTGCTGTTCTCATACAGAGAAGGTGGGGGAAGTGCTCTTCTTGCTAATCTGGGCACCCAGGATTTGAGGTGCCCAGAAAAGGTGTTGCTCAGCATACCTATAAAAAATGAACTTCAGAATGAAGCTAGACGGATCCCGTTCAGCTAGGTTCTGATGTTTGCTTTTATAATCCATTACTTTTTTATGTGTTTTCTTTGTTTTTTCCTCAGGCTAACTGAGAAAACAAGATGGTGGCTAATGAAAAAATAATTTTTCTGGTGAAAAAGGATTTCATTCTCATGACAATAGATCCTTTTTTCACAAGACCAATTCTTTTGTTGCAATTTTGCCCTCTATCCTGAAAAATCATTTTCCCATAGGACATAATTGAACCCTAAAAATTGAATAACTTTGGAATGCATTAATATTTTTTCACCAAATAAATGCAAGTCAGTTCTTTGATCCAAGCTCTTTCTACCATAAACATTTCGGACCCCCGGACAGCCAGTACCGACCTCAGCAGCACCCAGGGCCAAGAAAGGTAAGCCGTAAGGCACTTTCTGTTCAGAAGGAGAGAGCCCATCCAATGAAGGGATATGTCAGGTTACCCTGGGGTTGGCTGCAATATGAGGAAGGAGTTGGCAATGGGGGTTCCCGGGGGAGGTGAGTAAGTCCTTGGTGGCCCAAAAGGAGAGGCCGGTCGGACACAGCGGGAGTATAAATAGATAATGTAAAAAAAAATAATTGAAGACCACAATTCAACACCTTCTGTGTGCAGCACGATGAGAAAAAAACTGCAAAAACTATCCAGATCTCAGAATCTGCAAATCTGAGTGGAACAAAACTTGGCATGTCAAGAGATCTTCCCCAGGAGACCATGCATGCATGCAAAATGTCACCTCTTTTGTGGCTGTATCTGACTGGAACTCCCTTCCTCCCTCAGTCCTGTCTTGTTCCTCTCTCCCTATGTTCCAAACTAATCTATATGCCTCTCTCTCAGCCTCTATATCCTGCTCCTGCTTCCGCTGATGATACTCCCCCCTTTCCCTCTATCCTTCCCCATCTCCTGCCTGTTCCCTAACTACGCCCTGCTCCCCACCTTCCATCCTTACTTACTCCCTGTCATTGCTTCATTCCCCCCTTCCTTCCCACAATTTGTTCTTTATCCTACCAGTCCATTAGACCTAAATTCTCAATTGTATATGTCCAGTAAGTGATGATATTATCAAAGCTTGTATTCTATGCTCTAGTATACTTTGTATATATTGTTATGCTCTTTGTCAATTTTTGCTGTGTTGTGTTCTTCTGTATTTTTGCAGTTTCTGTTCTTCTTATTGAGCCCCCGGGTCAATCCTGAAAAAGGGACTGTTATTGTCTCAGTGGACTTACCCGGTCACCAAGACTCAAATAAATAAAATAAATAAATCCGTTGAACAGTTGCAAAGTTATTAAAGTGCAAAATTTGAGGTTTAAGATTAAAGTGACTGCTCAACCCTAATATAGGGGCACTTCCGCGACCCATATTGTACTGTACCTGGTAAACAGCAGTGGACTAAATGGAGAGTGCAGAAACGTAAATAATTTAAAACAGTTGCAAGCATGGGTTGCATGGTCATGGAGCAGCCCTGTCAGAGCATGGCTGCCAAGAGGGCATGGGACATAATGGATGGATTTTTGACCTGATGTCGTCTGATAGATCTGATGTTCCTATAAATATATTCTTCACATCTATTTCCTCGAGTAACATAATGTACACCACCTGCCAAGAGAACTCTCAAAATAAGGAGGCATTAGAATTATGCCCTTTCATGTAACTTTTACATATCTTAATATTCACTTAAATTTAGACAGGGCTAAATATTATGTTGATAATACTCACCACTGCTAAGTTAGGTGGAAATTGTGACTAATACACATAAAATGCAACTGCAGACTACACATAAATCTGTTTGTCCTATGAAACATTACTTAAGTGTCAGATTGAATTGTACCATGTAGGGCATTCTCTACCCAGTTTACTTTTTCAAAACCTTGCACAACTGCATAACAACACTGCAGAGGTTCACTATAACCCCTTGGCTGAAGGGTTCAATACATTCCAAAATGCAGGGTATCTAAAGTGTAAAAGACTTTGTACAGGCTAAAATACAAAATATCTTGTTTCCAACATACAGCACAACTACACAGCTTATCTTCACCTTCTTTATATTCCAGTCCCATATTTATTAGATAATGTGATATGCTGGCTGCATAACCCACAAATATATTGAATAACATTACATTGGTGCTGAGGTATTAGTGTTATCTCGCATGTGAAATTATTTAAAGGATGCTCAGAGCACATTTTAACACAGTACAGAATAACTGAAAAGGCATTGTTTGACAATTGCCAGCCTGTTTGGCTCAAAACCATGCATTTTCAGGCCTGTTTTCTTTCTTTTTCTTTTCATACTTTTTGAATACTCTTATGATGAGAAATACCTACTAAACCAGTTTTTCTCTGTGAGGTATTAGTGTATTCACTTGGCTCCAGTAGCCACTAGTGTGTGTTATGAAGCAGACATAGAAACAGGTATAGCAGAACAAAACAACAGTTCACCGCTAAGTGTGTAGGATGCTTGTGCATATGGTTGTGATTATTTTATTTATTTAAAAGTTATAAATACAGGATTGGTTCTATGAGATGCAACTCTTGTTTACAGAATGTCCTATGTCAAGTAATACAGTACAAAGACATACAACATAGCACTATGAATAAAAAAACATGCAATTAAGTAGCAAAACAATTGCAACAAAGTTGAGTATTTAACATGTCACATTTTATAGTACTTTTAAAAGACAACACACTGGTGCAACCTTTGAGTTGTGGTGCTAAGCTATTCCAAGCCTGGGGAGCTCTAAAGGAAGAACTTGCTCTGCCATAAGCAGATAAAAATTTGGATAACTGATAACAACGGTATTGATCATCTCGCAAGACATACCTATGAAAAGGTACCACCAATCGATCAGAAAAGTATGGTACAGTTTGGATATCTCCTGCCTTGTAGATCAAAGAAAGCCAGTGTAATTCTCTCCTAGAGGAGGTTATGGTTGGGTATGTAAGTGTGAGGCCTTTCACACTCTCTGTTCTGGAGAACCTACCACCCTTTTGGGGTATGATGGCATGGAACCTTCTTGAGGAGGGTTCTATGCCTAGAGGTGCCACAAGAGTGAGGTCCTGTGACTGAAGACATGATAGGGGAAAAGCCCAAAAACTCAGAGCTGAAGGCATAGGGAACTGTCGGGACATTATTCTGCTATGGAGCGAGGGAAGGCCACTGCTGTACCGAGGGAAGGAGACACCATTCAGATCGCAACTCAACTGGTGGAAGAACTACAAATGCAAATTACCTATCTACTAGTTATGACCTTCAGCACAAGGAGTGGAAACCTCCCGTGTGGAGTAAACCTCTGGGGATCCAAGGCTTTAAGGTTACCATCCCTCCAGGTGATTGTCTTTTAAGTCTATGCAGAATAGGAAACACTGAAAACCGACTGCAGAGAAAACAAGGAATGCTGGGCAACTTGAATGGGTTGAGCTTTTGTGTAATCAAGGAAGGGACAGAGGATTGGCATACTTTGGAGGAAGTGGAAACTCGCTCCATCCATCTAACATGATGATCACCCTTGAAGGTGCCACAGAACTGATATCATATGACTAAAGGGACCCAGAGAGAAGGCTGCATCCTTGGAGGAAGGAGGCTTGGCTCCCATAGCAAGGAAGATTAGTCTTCATCAAGGAGCTAAATTCTGCTATCAAGGAATGTCCAACCTGCTGAACCAAGGTGGGTGTCAGAGTTGCAGTCACATGACTAAAGAAGCCTTAAGTGCTGGGGTGACACCCCATGGTTAAGGAGCAAGGTCCTGCTAAAAGAATGGGTACAGGTAGAGACTGGGCATGTATATGGCAGGGCAGTGGACAAATCAGTGCCAAGCAAATGAGCTGCCCAAACACCTCCTCAGTTTGATAGATTGAGGGTGTCATAGAGTTGCAGTTGTATGACTAAAGGAACCCTTAGGGAGGTTCCACCTCTCCACTATGCTCAGACTACAGAACAACTAAACTATCCTCAGACTACAGAAAATGTCAGGACAGACCCATGATCTACAGCATGGAACAGAAATCTGACTACCACTTGTCCCTATCAAGCTAGGCCCTCAAGCTAATTTAGCCAAACTAGACCCTAGGATGATCTCAGGAGGAATGGAGGTAGCACTAGAAGGAAGGAGTGTAGACAGGTGACATGTCAGGCATGGATTGATAGGAACAGAATGGAGCCATGTAGGTGAGCATAGTAAGTCCTGGAGGAGCTTGTGTTAGTTGCAATGTGATGCCATGAGGGGGTGATGCATACTGAATACTGAGGTTATCGTTTGGGTGAAACCTGAGTTGTAGGAGCATGTTATCCATGGACCAGCATCACGATTGGCCCCCTACCTCACAGACAGTAATAGTTATAGGTATATGTACTAACCTTAGGGCATAGGCACTTATCATATAAGCATAAGTGTCAGGATCTGAGTTCTACTGTATTTTTACTGAGAATCATAATGCCTTTACTACTATTCTGATTGTAACACTTGGGAGAGACTTCTATTTGCACCATTGTATAATGATTAGTTAGGCAATACTGCCATCTTTAGTGCTAGTGCAGAATTGTAACTGCATATGTAACTGCAAGTGTCTTTCACAATATACATGATCTATTGTCTTAGGTATCTGTTACTTTTGCTAGCTCAGCATGTTTTCCCAGGCTAGTGAGGAGTCAGATCATTTACCACTGACCAATTATAATGTTTTTATATATCTTTGTAGTTGTTGCTATGACAATTATCAGGGGTATAAGACACTTTGCAGAGCACCTGCTCTCTGAGAAGAGATGTACTGCTGCCTATAGGTAAGAAAGATTGGAAGTATTCTCCCGGTGATCACACTGTTTGGTTGTAAGCCTGCTTTATATACCAGAAATAAATCACTTGTTGTGCTGGACACCACTTGTCTGTCGTTTCTTCACTTTAGTGCAGTTCCAACAAGAACCTGAGAAGGTGATGGTTTTACCATCCTGTTACAGGTGTGAGCCCGGTAGTCATGGGGTGAAAGACCAGTAGCCATAGGGGCATACTGTAAGCCCTGTGGTAATGGGGGCAGAGCTGTGTAGAGACATAGAAAAAAGGCCAAAGCAGGCAGGCAGGTAGGTAGGGAGTGGGGCCCAAAGAAAGCAACAAGCGGAGCACAGCCACAGCCATAGCCAGAGGTGTTTGAAGGCAGGCAACATGACAGGCAACAAATGGTATCAGGCAGGGAGGTAAAGTACAACACGGAAGGCAAGAAAAGAAGCCAGCTGAACCAGAAACCCCAGAACGAGCAGGAGCAGGGGTGCAGGTACAAGGAATGGGTCAGTCGCAGCACACCATGAGCAGAAAACAACAGCCAGCAGTAGTGGGTGGGCCTGCAGAAGGCACAGGAGCAGCAACCACCAGGCAACAGGAAGCAAGCCCCAGAGACAAAAAGTCAGGATCCCCCAGCAAGCAGGACAAAGCACACAACAGGGAGGCAGAAGGCCCCAAGCAACCCCAGAGAGTGGCAGCAGCAAATAGAACTGCCATGAGGGCAGCCAGAGCAGCAGCATAGGGGCAGGGTAGCAGACAGCTGGGAGACACCCTGGAGCTGAAGGAGCAGGAGAAGCCATGGAGGGACACTGCCTATGATACAGCAGACAGATACAGCAGTAGCCACACCAGGGAATCCGGAGCCACAGCCAGCAGGACAACCAGAAAGAAGGAAGAAAGATAAATCTTATCCTGTCAGAATCAGCTCACCATAATTGAGAGGCTTGCCTGAGGTTCAGTGGGGCAGCAAGTGACATCACCACATCCCCTTCCTACCAAGTACTGTAAGAGCGCATCTTCCAAGCATCTTCTGGACATCCATTTCTTTAAAGTGGACTGGTCATGTGGCTGCTGCCTTCCTGCCTACCCTCCACATTTTCCTTACTTTGCCATGCAGCTGCTGCCTGGGGCATTCCTGCTCTTGGCCCCCTTCACTGCACTGAGATGTAGAAAAGTGCAGAGGAAGTGTGAAAAACCACATGGCACTTTGTGATTAGAGCATCACTTCATTAGAGGTGAGGTAAGAGTGAAGGGGATGTCCTTTTATACCCCATATCAGCTCAAAATCTGAATAAATCTAAATATGTATAAGCAGCTAATTTAAATAACACTCTCTTAAAATGCCATTTTTACAATATGAATTAGCTTATAATTGAGCAAATAATAGAGGACAAAACTCCCCATGTACCAAAATGGAAAGCTTTGTCCTTTACATTTTGATGATTCAGAATATTTGCTTAATTATAAGCTAATTCATATGGGGGGGGGATCCACCCATGGAGTCCTGCATGTGCAGACTGATGTACAGTGGCTGTATTCATGTCCACTGTCCACTCGCGGGCTCTTCTGCAGCCCCACCCCCCCTGACACACTGGTGCATGGGGGCCCTTCCATGGACACGGGCAGGCATTCAATGGGATGCCTGAACCCTGTCCGCCACTGGTTCACTTGTGCCTGTGGGGCACCACAGCATTCAGGTGGCCGTGGCACTGGGTTGGGCGGGTGGCCGGTCAGCCACCCCCAGCCCTCCATGTGGAACCCAAGGGCAGGGGCGGTGTGTTTGGGGGCTTCCCCGTGCCCCTACTTCATTGCTGCAGCCAGTGGCGGCATTCCCAGGGGGCGCATACTGGCTAAGTCTGGGGGATTTTGGTGTAGTCTGTGCCCCCCTCACCCAGGACTCTGCACCTTCAAGAAAAGCATGGAAAGTGGGCACACCCCCTGCATTTCCCCTGACCACCCCTGAGTGGGGATCACCCGTGGGCTGGGGGATCAGGTGCACATCAGCCCCACACCTCCATGGAGCATTGGGCACAGTGGCCACGGAGTGTCTACGCACACCAATTATGCAGGGCGTAGTCACTCCACACCATAGAGAACAGCCCCTATTATAAATATGTCACTTTAAGACAGCATTATTTAAATTAGCTCTTTATACATATTTAGGTTTATTCCGATGTTGAGCCAATGTAAGGTATAAAAGGATATCCCCTTCACTCTTATGTCACCCCAGATGAAGTGATGCTCTGATCATGAATCACCAGCTGATTTTTTGCACTGCCTCTGCACTTTTCTATATCTCAATGCTCCACTTATTTCACTTTTGGAGGAAGAGCATTTTAAACCTCTCATATGAAAAGCATATTGAAGGGACTGAAGTGGATTTAAAAGTGGATTTAAAATCGCTGTAAGCCATACTTTTACACTTCTTTTCAATAAAGTGAATAACTTGTCATCCTAAGGTATACGTGCTACATTACTTTTGGTGTGAGTTTGGGAGGGGGCTCACTAAACCTGCACGGGAAAAACAAGACATGAAGTTGGCTAGGGAAAAGTGTATGTACGAATGTATGCATGTATGTATGCATGTATTTATTTGTTAACTCGGTGTGTCCGCTGGTCCATGGGTCATTTTCAGGCATGAACTGGGCCATAATGATGGCACAAATGGATTTAGGCAAGATAACATACAGGCAAAGCCAGTAACATAGATGGACATGATGCAACTGGAAAATACAGCATAATCAAAAACCAGGCAATGTGTCAAACAGGGTGCAGGACATGGTGCAATGTGCGAACATCAGTGGAGAAACCAAAACTGTACAATTCAGGCAGTGAACACGACAAACAGAATGATTCAAACAGATTACACAAATATACTGTACGTCTTGAGTAATGGCAACAGTCAGAAGGCACGTTTTGATAACTAAAGACCAAATGTGTGGAGAGATCAACTCACAGGAGACATCTGGTGATATGGGGGTGGGGGGGCACTTGCAGGCTGAAACAGACATTAGAGTCACCTTACAGTGGGTTTTGAATTGGGAGTTTGTCCCTAGAGAGCAGAGTGAGGTTGACAGGCTGTTCTAGGGGAAAAGGGCAGCAACATAGAAAGCCTTTTGACCCATATAGGTGTGTGTGTGTGGGGGGGTGTAGGATATGCAGGAGGAAATTGAGAACTTAAAGTTAATAGTTGAGACATGAAACAGTGTGGTGAGTGCAAGAACATTTAAAGGTTTCAAACATGACTGGGACTGAGTAAAAAACATAATAGTTAAACAGGAGGAAACAGTGGGATGAGAAGGAAGCCAAGGGTAATAACCATGACTGGGCAATAGGTCCCAGGGTAGAATAGGGTTAAACAGGGCAGACTAGATGGACCGATGGTCCTTTTCTGATGACATTTTCTATGCTTGTATAATTTTTACAGGTCCTCTCCTTTTATTTTCAAGGGTCTATCCTTGGGCCTGTTCTATTTCATAGACTCTCCCCAAAAAACTGTAGTCAGTGCTATATGCAATTCTATACTGATGACTTGATTCTTTTCCATAGTGCCAAGTCCCCAGGTAAAATATCTTCTATCCATGCAGAGGATTTTAGTGTTGCCCGGAGGTAGGTTCTAGCTAACAGGCTCCTTGTTAATGCCAAAAAGACATCCAGACTCAACTACTGTAATGTGTTCTACTTCGGGGTCTCTGGAGGTACCCTCCACCGACTGCAGCTGGTGCAGAACACTGCTGCCAGGATTTTCTAAGTTCAGTAATGTTCCCCCGGTGTTGCGCGAACTTCACTGGCTGCCTGTCAGGTGGAGGATCCTCTTTAAGGTGGGCTTGCTCACCTTTAAGGCACTACATGGACTTGGTTCTGGTTACCTGTCTGATCCTCTAACACCTGCTACTAAAGCCCGCTTCCTCCGCTCCTCCTCTAGGGGCCTCCTTGCAATTCCCAGGATGAGGTTAAAAACTGCTGGTGACAGGGCCTTTAGCGTCGCCGGTCCTGTCCTGTCCTGTGGAACTCGCTACTACCATCTGTGAGGGAGGCCTCTTTGGTTGAGTTTTTTAAGTCCCACCTCAAGACCTATTTATTTGCCTTGGTATTTCCAGACATTGATCCTTAGGGACGTCAATATTTACTCATTAGCTAATGTTGATATAGTCTGTTTTTAAGCTTGCTGTTTTTATCTTTATCCTGCTTTAATTTGTTATTTATGTATCTATGCATGCACTGTCTCACTTTAATGTGTATGCCTGTACGGCGCCCAGAGCCTCTGGGATTGGGCACCAAAGAAATAAAAGTTGCCTTGCCTTGCCATACTGTTTGGGTCCAAGCCAAGTCTTATCAAGGTAGCAAAAGGAACTAACTCCCTGCACATCCTGCCACCTGATGGTAGCCCCCCAAACTAGTCACAGCATTCAAATATCTTGAATTCACACTTGACCCCTCCTTGATATATTCAGAACACATTGGGCTCATGAACAAATGTATCAGAAACTGGTGATCAGTTGATGCCGTAAGGACCATATGACCCACTAAGTATGTCTGGCCATCGCCAAGGGGACATTACTCCCCCTGCTGGACTACTGCTCTCCCATTTATATGCATACCTCCTTCTCCAACTTGTGTACACTAAACAGAGCCTACAACAATATTTGTTGGTTTGCTCTGATGGCCCCTTACTCCACTCACCCCAACTCTCTGTTTACCAATCCCTCGGCAGGTTCTCTCCTCAAGTTCACCAGAAATACCTGCTTGGTTGCCTCATTGATGAATCCATTTAGGATTTGGAGACCTCCCCTGTGAATTGTCTTATCATGCTCAATATGTGCCCTGCAGCCTCAGTCATCACATCTGCTTCTGGAACATCCCCAGCTGCCTATCTGCCCATTTTATATAAGCAATAAGACATGGCTGGGTGTTGGTAGTAGTAAGATACCCACACATCCAGAGGCTGAATGCACTCAGCCTGCGGCCTTGTGCCTCACTGCGCCTCTGGGTGTGTGGGTATCTCAGTACTACCAACATCCAGCCACCTCTTATTGCTTAAGTCCTGAACATGGATGAGTGAAGGAGTGGGTATTAGTGGTATTGGAGCAGTGCACACAATGCCCACAACAAAAATTACCTGTAGGAGGTTTTGGTAGCCACATAGTGTGGTTGTCAATAGGGGCAAAGTTGTGTGCACCGAAACATCTCTAAGGTTCTTCCCACGGCAAAAATGTTTCGATCCAAGCATAACAGATTCCAATCTCTTTTTATCACTTGTTTGATTTTAGATGCAAATGGATTATATTGAGTGACAAACATCGGTATGTCCTTAGTTACAGTGCTGTCCCTACCCTGGAGCAAAGTCTCTCTATTCATATTTCTGGCATTAGAGCATCAGACAGAAGAGGTGCTGGTTATCCCATCTCAAGAAATCTAACAGTCATATCTCTACTGGCTTGATTAAATCCAATGTCCACAGAACAAATTCTCCTGGCCTGGATAAACTGTCCCTTAGGAATGTTTTTAACAATGCTTGATGGGTGACAGCTATCCATTCTTGGAATGGTATTATGGGACAATGGTTTCGTGTAAAGCTTAGTTTCCAATTTGTCATCCTTTTTAAAAACCAAATGTTCAGAAATGGTATTTCTTTTTGATCAGCTTCATATGTAAATATAAAGTGTGAACAAGTACAGTTAACATATAAAATGAATGTCTGAAGTGTCTCAAAATCACTGTCCCAGATCATCAAGCAATCGTCGAAGTAGAGCCTCTACAATGCAATATGGGGTGCAAAACAATTCTGATTAATATCAAATATAAATTAATCCTCCCATGCCCCCATTAATAGCAAAAGGGGACAAGGTGGCGTGTGAGGAGGAGGAACATGTAATTAAGATCAAAGAGGATAAGGGGGCATGTGAGGAGGAGGACCATGTAACAGCATCTATCCTAAATAGATACTTCTGTTCAGTATTTACTGAAGAGAAGGTAGGGCAGGGCCCACAGCTGTGCACCATGGACACATGGGGGAGGGAGGTGTGCACTAGTCCTTTCACAAAAGAAAGGGTCCTACAAGAGCTTGATAAGCTCAAGGTGGACAAGGCAATGGGACCTGATGGCATACATCCCAGGATATGAAAGGAGCTAAGGGTGGAACTAGCAGAGCCATTATCAGAATTGTTTGGTGAGTCTCTGAACACAGGAGAGGTACCAGAAGACTGGAGAAGAGCTCATGTGATCCCGCTCCATAAGAGTGGTAGCAGGGAGGAGGCAGGGAACTACAGACCAGCCAGTCTTACCTCAGTAGTGGGCAAGATTATGGAGACACTCCTTAAGGAAAGGATAGTGCAACACCTGGAATCCATAGAAGCACAGGATCCAAGGCAGCATGGGTTTACAAAAGGAAAGTCCTGTCAAACTAATCTCATAGATTTCTTTGACTGGGTAACCAGAGTGGTGGACCAAGGGGGAGCAGTTGATGTCACCTACCTTGACTTCAGCAAAGCTTTTGATACTGTTCCACATAGAAGATTGATTAATAAGCTGGGGAGGCTCAGGGTGGGTCAGAAGTTGGTCAGCTGGGTGGCAAACTGGTTGACGGGCAGAAAACAAAGAGTGGTAGTAAATGGTATACAGTCAGAAGAGATGCAAGTCACAAGTGGGGTACCTCAGGGATCAGTCCTGGGGCCAGTCCTCTTCAATATCTTCATCAGTGACATTGCAGATGAACTGGATGGTAAGGTTTGTCTGTTTGCAGATGACACCAAGATCTGCAACAGAGTAGATGATCCAGATGATGTGGGCAGAATGAGAAGAGATCTGGATAAACTAGCAAAATGGTCGGAAGAGTGGCAACTGGGGTTTAATGCAAAGAAGTGCAAGATCATGCACATAGGGAAGAGAAATCCTGAAGCCACCTATAGGCTGGGAGGGGAGTTGCTGGCAGTCACAAGGAAAGAAAGAGACTTGGGCGTCATCATCACCGATGACCTGAAATCATCCAAGCAGACCTCTAAAGCAGTAGGTAAGGGTAGAGGGATGTTGGGGTGTATTAGTAGGGGTATCACAAGCCGTAAGATGGAGGTAATAATCCCTCTTTACAAGACACTGGTTAGGCCCCACTTGAGTACTGCATGCAGTACTGGAGGCTGCACCTGCACAAGGACATTAACAAAATGAAGGCAGTCCAAAGAAGGGCAACCAAAATGGTACAGGGACTGCATCAGAAAACATATGAGGACAGATTAACGGATCTCAATATGTACACCCTAGAGCAAAGGAGGGAGAGAGGTGATATGATTGAAACATTCAAATACCTTAAGGGCATTAACAAGGTGATAGAGTCTAACATGTTTCAATATAAGAAAAATAGCAGGACAAGAGGACACAGCATGAGATTAGAGGGAGGCAGATTAAGGGGTAATGTGAGGAAGTTCTTTTTCACAGAAAGGGTGGTGGATGCATGGAAATGCCTACCTCAGGAAGTGGTGGATATGAATACAGTGCAGGGCTTCAAATAGGCATGGGATAGGCATAAGGGCGCAATACAGATGAGTATGAATAGATAGGACATTGACATAGTAAAGGCCTATGGCACATTCATAAGGTAGAAAAAAATGGGTAGACTGGATGGGCCTTGAGGTCCTTATCTGCCATCAGCTTCTGTTTCTGTTTCTATGTTTCTCTGAGTGCAATTGGTACAAGATTTTTTTCTTCATTCATGCCCCAAACTTTGTTAAACAAAAGTGGCTCAATCCACTTGGCATGGATGTTTGTAAGGTTGCGACACTCCAAGATGTAACGAGTTAAAAACTCTTCATGATTACCATGTAGTGCCACAATAACAAACAACAGTTTTTTTTTTAAGTACAGATTATTTTAATTGTCATAGGGACTAAATGTAATCTGAGTTTTGCTAAAACCCTTCTATGTTCTGAGCTGTGGCAAAAATGTAAATACAATTCTGTACCCCAGCACAATTTTATCTTTTTTTACCAGGTAAGGACTTACGACTCATTTATTCTTGTTAAATCCTGTTGCCAAGCATTATCCCCGATTATTTTCATAAGTTTTTTTTTTCTAGGTGTGACCAATTCATCCAATCAGTGTTTATGTCAATACCAAATAGCTTTAATTTTTGTTTTATGTTTTCACCATAGCCCATATCATTTCCTTGATTGAAGCCGGACCAAAAAGATTCTTTAAATATTATTCTAGGCCCTCTACTGTCATCCATTTTCATGACCCTCTTTATGAATTGAATTGCACTTAGTAGAACAAATGTTTTCAGTGACAGTGAACCAACCTCAGCTCTTAAATGGGTGTCAGACACATACTTGTATGTTGGAAGGTCCAACACTTGTTAATAAAGTTATTTTGCAAACTTTCTATGCATTCACAGCTGATGTCCACCTCCCAGATTCCTGAACTATACTGGATGATTTTTTTCCTTGCATAGGAATGACAAACTTTTCAGATACTGTTCATCTCTGTTATTTGCCTATCATTACAGATGTTCCAGTGCTCAGACCATTTTTATTATTTTTAAATACAACACTTAGATATCTATAGCCTAAAACATTAGTTTCTGCTCAAAGGTATTTGTAATCCGAGAATTTAATAAAAAAAAAAAACACATTCTCATATATTTTCCACATATTTTTGGCTACCATTAGGCATGTGTGAAAAAAAGCTTCCATCTGCAAAATTTCTGTGGAAGTTGGACTTCCGCCTCTGCAAAAGTTTGGAAATGTTTTTCCAGACTTCCGTGGAAATTCCGACATAAACTGTGTTTTTTTTTGTAGATGCGTAATTTTACATTGAGTTGCGGTAAAAAAGTTTCACAGATCTGATTTCCCATTTTTTCTGGAAATGCTGAATAATTTATTCCGCATATAAGAGAATGTTATGCATTTACTGTAAGAAATCTGGACGTGTGGTGATTTTTATTTTCCCCACAAGTTTCTGGCTTCTGATTACACATTTCCTGTGGTCCACGGAAGAACAGTTCCGCATGTAGCAAACAGTATCCCTGTGTAAAACTCTGAACCTTATTATCGGGTGGAACAAAAAATCTGCATTTTGGAAGGCGGAAATCGCATTACTGTTTTCTTCCTGTTTAACGGCTCATAATGTAAATGGTCAGTAGGAGAGTGGAGACTTGAGATTGAGAGTAGGGATTTTGAGAGACAAACAAGAAGAAGAGTTAAAATTAGTGAAAGCAATCCACTTATTTAATTATTCTTAGTTTGTTTGGTTTACTTTGAAGGCTTGTTTGAGAGTGAAGACTTTTTTTTATTATTATATTTTTTTTTCTGGTGGTGGTTATAATTTCATTTTGAAAAATGGCAGAAAGTAGCACAATGCCAGACTTGGGCAGCAGTAGCCATGTAGAGGCTGGTGATCATGGACAGCAGCAGGGGGATGGTGGGAATGCAGAGCAGGAGCGGCAGCAGGAGCAAACAGTGGTTCGACAAGAGGAGGCTACGGTCACCACATCCTCTGGGACTAGTACCGACGTGGCTCACAGTGAGGAAAGGCACCAATAATGAGAACTCTGGCTCCACCCACATGAAGAGACAGATGGCACCCTCTTCAGCCACAATGAGGTGGTGGTTCTTTTCAAGGAGGTCACCAGGTATTCTGACAAAATTTTTGACCCCAATAAAGTACCACTTAAGGAGAGGGAGAGGGAGACACTGTGGGCTGCTGTGAAGGCCAGCTTAGAGAAGGAAGGAGGGGGAGTTGTGTCCCACAGCATACAACAAATTAAGCACAAGGGGGACGATCTGCAGAGGAGGGAACCTGAAGTTCTGGATGCTCTGAGAGCAGCCATCACCACCACCAGAGATGGGACACCAAAGAAGAGGGTTCAGCAAGTGAATGAGCCAGCAGTATCTTCTGCACTGCCACCAAAAAGACCCTGTTAAGGCAGCATTGAGAGTGAGTATACTGACTTGATTTCGGAATCTTTTTTACAGCAGTCAGTGTTGCAGATTACCTTTTTTCCCTCACTGTGAGCCACGCCCTGCGAGGACCATAAATTCATGCAGAAGTCGTATTGAGATAAGACAAGTAGTCTGGCTTACAGCCAGGAAGCAGAGGGTGGTGGCAAATGGGATCCAGTCAGTGAAGGGGGAGGTAACCAGTGGGGTACCTCAGGGATCAGTTCTTGGTCCAGTTCTGTTCAGTGTCTTCATTAGTGACATTGCAGTAGGAGGACTGGAGGGAAATGTCTGCATGTTTGCAGATGACACCAAGACCTGCAACAGGGTGGTGGATACTCCAGACAGAGTAGAGAGAATGAGAAGGGACCTGGAGAAGTTTAAAAAATGGTCTGAGGTGTGGCAACTAAGATTCAATTCCAAGAAGTGCAAAATAATACACCTGGGAAGAGGGAACACTGGGGAGTGCTACAAGATGGGTGGAGAGTAGTTGACTATTACAAAGGAAGAAAGTGACCTGTGGTTTATCATTGCTGATGATCTAAAGGTGTCTAAGCAGAGTACAAAGGCTGAAGGGAGAGCCAGTGGCACGCTGGAGTGCATAGGTGGAGGTATCACAAGCCAAAGGCGGGAGGTGGTTATGCCATTGTACAAAATCCTTGTGAGGCCTCACCTAGAGTACTATGTGCAGTTTTGAAGGACACACCTTCATAAAGACATTGACAGGCTGAGTGGAGGGGGTCAGAAGGGCAACTAAGATGGTACAAGGATTGCACCAAACAGCATATGAGAGAGACTAAAGGACCTCAATATGTACTCACTAGAGGCAAGGAGGTATTGAGAGGACATGATAGAAACATTCAAGTATTTTAAGGGCATAAACAAGATGCAGGGGGGGAGACATCTTCCAATGAAGGAGATGTACAAGAACAAGGGGCGTGACATGAAACTGGAAGGTGGCAAGCTGAGGAGAACTGTGAGGAAGTTTTTATTCACAGAGGGGGCTGTGGATGCACAGAATAAGGTGCCACCGGAGGTGGTGGGGGCAAACACAATGGATGGTTTTAAACACGCATGGGACAGGCATACGAGTACATTGGTGGTGGGAAGGAGGGGGGAACCCATTGACTAGGTAGGATCAGTGGATACAAACTAGTGCAGGGCTTTGGGCAGACTGGATGGGCCTGCTGTTCCTTATCTGCTGACAATTTCTATGTTTCTATGTAAGACAGTCTGTTTTCCAATTATACTGTGGCCTGGTGAATAATGAATGGCTGTGTGAATCTGATGCATGTGCTTATGCAATTCAAGCTTGCTGCACAGTTCTATGGTACTAAGCACTGTCAATCCCCAACCCCCTCCCCATGATTCCAGCATCAATTGTCATTAATAATTTAAAGAAATTAACTTTTACCTCAAACACGTCATGTAAGTACTGTAGGTCTGTGTTTTGTTACCGACCTTAGCTGCCTGTGATGGCATGCACAATGGATGGCACCCACCTGACTTGATGAGAATTGTCCCCTGTCCCCAGCCCCATGTGGATGTGATGTGGATTCACATCATGTGCATATTTTGTCTGTAAGTAATAGTGTTATCCAATTGCTATTAGTGACTATGGGGAAACTGTCCTGTGTGTCATGCCTGGTGCCATCTGCATGATGGATCCATCCTAATACAGATGTTACAGTGGGAGTGGTCAGTGCTCATCAGAACTGACTACTGTGCCATACATCCACTTTCATGGTAGCTCTTGTAGCAGGTAAAGGAAGCAATGCTGTCAGCCAGTGAATATGTGCATCCTCCCAAATCATCAACCAACCTGATTAGTCACTATTGTTAGTCCATGGCCGACTCCAAAAGCACCCTTTATCTGAATATTAGATGTGCACTTTTATGCTGTGGAATCATGGAAGTGAGCCCCTTGTTGTGTATCCTCCACACCTTCATTCAGGAATATCTGCAGTGTCCTGCATTTAAGTATAATTTATAGCACCTGGTCCACCCCACAGGACAGACTGAATGTGTAATATTACTGTAGTTCCACTTTGGTCTTAGGTTTTCCAACTTGTAACACTGATTTTAAATATTCCTCTTCATTTTGGACAGGTGCTGCTGGAAGAAGCGGGACCGGTGGTGGTGATTCCACAAGCACCATTGATGATGGACCAAGCAGCAGTACCACTGCTGATGATGAGCCTGTGTCCAGTTCCGGTAACTTACTTAAAGTTTTTAACCATTTTGAATTGTCAGTGCACCCTTTATTATCCACCAACATTGGTGCACCAACTAGGGCAACTAAAATGGTGCAGGGTCTGCACCATTAGCCATATGAAGAGTGACTAAAGGAGCTTTATATGTATAATATACCCTCAAGGAAAGGAGGGAGGGGGGGACATGATACAAACTTTCAAATACCTCAAGGGAATCAACAAAGCCCAAGAGGGTAGCATCTTTCAGAAAAAGAGATGTGCAAGAACAAGGGGGCACAATTTCAAGATAGAGAGGGATGGCTCAGCGATGACGTGAGGAAGCATTTTTTGATGAATAGGGTGGTGGATGCATGGAACATCCTTCCTGAGATTGTTGTGGGGTGAAAAACAGTGGGGAAATTCCACAATGCATGGGACAGACATAAGGCAATCCTAGTGGGGGGGGTAAAAGGAAGTAGACTGTTGGTTAACTTAACTATGATCCGCAGCTTATCCAATAGGAAGGGAAATGGGCAGACTCAGACTGGGTGGCGGTGGGCCAAGTGGTCCTAATCCACTGTCAAAGTCTATGTTTCTATGTTTTTTACAGACAGCCAAGGGTGGTAGTCTGGATAGTAAAGGTGTGTGTTATATTGCATTAGTACAATATCTGCAAATTATCACAGGAGTGGTATGGACTAAAGTTTGGTAATAAATATTCATTTCCTTTACTGTACAGTGTGTTAAATGAAATTACTTGGCATGGTCCGGAAGAGAGCAACTCAGATGTTGCATGTATTGCAACCTTAAACATATGAGAAGAGTCAGGTACCCCAATATGTCCTCTTTGCCATCGCTGGAGGAGAGGAGGAATTGGGGCCAGAGGGACAGAATAAAAAACATTCAAGGACCTTAAGTGTATAAACAAGGTGCAGGAGGGAGACATCTTCCAATACAGGAGGAGTGCAAGAATGAGGGGGGCATGATATGAAATTGGAACGTGGCTGGTTAAGAAGGAATGTGTGGAAGGTTTTCTTTACAGAGAGGGTGGTGGATGTATAGAACAATCTGCCACATGAGGTGGTGGGACTGGAGTGAGGAACTGTGCTTGGATTTAAACATGCATTGACCAGGCATAGGAGTACCACAGAGGTTATGCAAAGGGAGTGTCAGAAGCCGTAATGAAGTACAAGGCTCACGGGCAGACTGTGTGGGTGGGGCTGTCCTTATGTGCCGTGTCTGCAGGCAATATCTATGTTTCCATGGTTATATGCAAGGAAGGAATGCCCTGCCCAGGACTCACAGCTTGTCAATTTAATATACAAGCTTGTCAATTTACAGCTCAGAGCACAGGTAGTGTTGGGAGGTCTAAACCTCACTTTCAGATTCTTGACGATATTGGGAATGCAAGCAATCACAGACACATTGCATTAGAGTAATAAACAAGTTTATTACTACCAAGGGATAAATCACAGTTGCCCTAAGCAGTTCTTACCAATACGAACCGGGAGCCAGTGCTAAGCGTTCCCTACACCTCGAGGTTTCTCTGTTGTCTCTTGGGGTCTCTCGGGTCTCCGAGGTGTAAGGCTTGTGCATTACATTATATACCTATGATAATTAATATGGTTACCAAAAGATAGAAGCATTTCTAGTTACAGAGATGAGCCCTATTGGCTAAATTAGAGGTGGCTCCACGGTCCAAGATAACATTATACAATTCTGTAAAGTCATCAGTTTGAGAACAAAAGAGTTCTTATACAGAGTCTTACATAACTCAGTGTAGTGGTACAAATCACCAAAAGGTGGGAATGCCATCTTACATATTATAATTACTTCAAGGACACAGGTGTCTTGGCATCTGACAAGTAAGAAATACACAGAAAATACATGGCAGAATATATGTATTAGCAAGCAAAGTGTATTACAGCAATATGCATTTATATCCTGACATCTACTCTTATACGGTAGATGCTCTTAGCCCTAAATATTAGTATAACACATACCTAAATGCTAGCTGTCTATGGTGTACCTCTGAGGGTACCAATTAGGGTGCAGGGCCCTCATGTAACATTCCCCCCCTTGTTGCCTTCAAGGGCAACACAGGCAGGTGTCTAGGGAAAAGGACAGGAGCAGTGGCCATTTACAATCCCGACGCATGAGCCTTGTAAAGGAACTCGAGCTGCTCACAGTGTTGGCATAGTGTGCGCCGTAGGCAGCAAAGCATAATAATGAGAATGAAAATTAAAAATGCTTGTATAATAACAAAACCTTTAAAAGTAATCTCTAACCAGGTGTTAGTTAATGCGTTATTCATATCTCCATCATTAATCAAGGCGAGAACAGCTTCATTGGCTTTGGTCATATTATTGCTGATGTGGATGAGGTGTGTGTCTTTTCTGTCTAAAAGTGATTTCAATGTAAGTGTGAGTGGGTCTATGTGAACATTAAAATATAGCAAGTATTCGAACAGTGTGAGTAGATAATCAGGGTTACCATCAATAATGTCTGCATCCAGAAGGGGGACGGGGGTTATAACAGTATGTCCAATAACAGTCTTCTGGTGGGGAACAAAACAGAAATTGGGGTAATCAATAGCACAGGTAACAGATCCATATGTGTAAGATTTATAATTCATGACCACGCAGTACTCGCCATCGGAATTATACTGTGAGCGCACAGTAGGCAGTCTCCACTTTTGCAACTGGACAGGGCAGGTGTAGGTCGTCTTTGAAATCCGTGTTGACAGGCGATGAACCTCCTCACGATAGGATTGGTTGAGCTTATCCAGAGCCAACGTTGAGTCAAAGGAGTTGGTGCCATTCGCAGTGATGTCGTCATCTATAGTAAAAGTCCAATCAATGCTGTCTGGAGAGTAACCACAAACAGGTTGAATAACATCAAATACATCACATCGGCACAAGTACATATATTGCTTTTTCGCACAGCAGTCTGTGTGCGGAGCCACCCAGGCATCCAGGAAAGAATGGTAAACCAGTAGAGGCGGTAGATCCAGGCGTTCTCTGTAGATGTCTTCATCCAAATGCCCAATCGAGTGAACCAGTGCAAGCTTGTCGAACAAGGCTGTAGTGGGATCAAAGCGTGGTAAGGAGACAGTGAAGGAAACAAACATGGTATCTGTTATGGAACATTTCTTAGCCGTAAAACAAGGACCAGTATTAGGGTGTCTGGTCACAAACCCCAAATTCCTAGTTGTGGAGAGAGGAATAGTTAAAGTCTGTTGCATACACATGGAAACACAGCTAGTGGTTTTACATCTCAGACAATACCATTTGGAGATGCGTCTATCATGTATAATGTCAGGTATTCTTCCAGATTCTAAATCACGGAAGAGGTTATTGATGGTAGTGATGATGTAGGAGCCATAAGCAGAGCAGAGTATCTCTCTAACAATGTATTGTTTATCTGCTTCCTTATTGTTCTGTTGTATGAGTGCGTTAATCGTATCTTTAGAATCAGTGAATGCCTTAGCAATGTCGTGCATGTTGTATACAGTGTGTCTTTCTTCCTGACTAAGGCCATCCACACCATGCAATAATGGGGGTAGAATGTTGTTGACCAAACCAGTGGAGAATTTGGCAGAATGACTTTTGATAGCAGCAATGTCTGCTTTGTTCCAGATAGACATAGCTGTAACAAAAAAAGGCCTGTGACAGTACCTGTTGCACGTGTAACATCAGAACTGTCAACTTCACGTCTGTTACGTTTATGAGCTAGATTGGCAGGAGAGGGCTTTCTCCTGAAGTTGCCTCTATGTTCAGTAGAATGTACCCCGGCAATAGGGTCTTGCGTACGAATTTGAAATGCAGCTAAACTATCAAGCAATAACGTACTATAAAATGCTGATGTATTAGTATTGTGACATACCAAACTCTTTCATATTCCAGTAAGTAAGATTAAACAAAACAGGTATATGCATAAACTGTAAGTTATTAATCAAAGAACCTGGGAGGGCAGTGGCTGTTAGACCACTACGGGGACCAGGGGGTATGCTTTGGACATTCCAAAAGCTGCTTGTCAGTGGGTGGTAATACAGAGAGGTACATGGCTGCAGAAGCCATGTGGTGTATAGCACAGAATTTCTGAGCAGAATCTCTGGACAAAGAATTACAGTAAGAAGGATCTATTAAGGCAGTTATGTTGTACAAACCAGAATGTCTTAATGCAGTTTGTAACAAGGACAGTGAACCATTTGGGGATAATTTAGCATTGGGCCAACCTTGGAAAGTTCCGTTGGAGAGTTTGGCCACAGGGAGAATTTGTCCTTGTGATGTGGTTTGCCACTCAATTTGAAGGGTAGATTTATCAGGAGCAACAACCGAGGCAGTGAGGTAAACATCGGAACCTTCCTGGACAGTGATCATACTATCTGGTATATTGATGGATACTCCCTCTGGAGGAGGTGCTGGAGGATCGAGGTGTCGTAGGAGGTCCAGTACCATGCCTTGGATGCAGGGGATAACTCCTGAGAGGAGAAGACAATGGGACAAGATAGCCATCTTGTCAATGTATCTGAAAAGGAAGATCAAAGATTAGTATGTTAGTACTATTCCGACCAATGGGGTGAGAAAAAGTAATTTAAGCTCCTTTATACAGTTTCAGCTGGTTTGCATATAACCATTTGTCAGTCAACTTGTTGTTGTGGAGGAGTCTAACTTGATAGACTGCCGAACTGAGCTTGTTGACAATAGGGTATGGGCCTTCCCACTTGGAGAAGGAGTGGGTGGGATGTGCAAATCGAAGTACCATTACCTGAACTCCAACTTGCCAATCCACTTCTTGTGCATGTTTGTCAAATTGTATTTTGGACTGTTGCTGGGCCTTGCCCATGCAATTTGCAGCATATAAGTGTGTGTGTGTGTATATGAGGTCTTTTCTGAGTTTTTCCACATATTGGTCCACAGACACATGGTCCGCGGTCGTGGTGTGCAGGTCAAACAACAGGTGTTCAGGTATTCTCATCTGTCTACCAGTCATCACCTCAAAGGGTGTGAGCTGGGTGGTGGCTGAGGGTGTGCCTCTAATTGCCATAAGGAGTAACGGCAATAGGGAATCCCAGGTTTTGGAATTGTCCTCAATGAATTTGGAAAGCATCTGCTTAATCCGCCTGTTGGCTCTCTCTACTTGACCTGAGGATTGAGGGTGGTAAGGTATGTGGAACTTCTGCTGACCTCCAAGGAGTTCAAGGGATTCTTTCATCAACTCACCTGCAAAACTGGTTCCTTTGTCAGAATCTACCTTGAGAGGTAGACCCCACCTGGAGAAAATCTGTTCCACCAGGATTTTGGCAGTAGTTTTTGCTGTACATGTCTTAGTGGGGAAAGTTTCTACCCACTTAGAGAAGAGGTCAGTTACCACAAGAGCATACTTGTTATTCCTGCTGGTGTTGGTCAGAGGGCCAATGAAATCAATTTGAATGGCATGCCAAGAGCCAGAATGTCATTGTGGTAAAAGTTTGGCATTTCATTTGGTAGGGATGGGGTTGTTTTGTGCACAAACAAGACAATTGTCTATGTATTGTTTAACATCTTTGGTGATACCAGGCCACCAGGCGGTGGTCTTGAGTCGTTGAAAGGTATTTTCTGCTCCCTGGTGTCCACCAGTAGGGGTATCATGCACTTGGTGCAAAAATTCAGGTCTTAAATGTCTGGGGACTACCCACAACTTAGTGGTCGAGTCATCTGGTTGGAACCAAATGAGCTTGTCATCTGGTGACAAGCACACTCCTTCATGCCTCCGATAGGGGTTGTGTGTGGGAAGTTTCTCTTCGGTACCTTTGTCAATGAATCTGAACACCTCTTTGAGTTCAGTGTCAAGCTGCTGGGCTGCGGAGAGGTCCAAGGGGGAAAAAGGTTCAGGTTTTTTTCCTGAGTGCTGCAATATGTACAGCTGCATTAGCCTCTGGATGGTCCATCATCCAGACGTCCCCCCCTCGGGCCCCTTCCTTAGCAAGGGTGTCTGCTGTATCACTGAAGGCATGATGGGGTCATGGAGAGAGTGGGCTTTAACCTTGTGTACATAGAGTTTGTGTGCAAATTTTTGTGCCAGTGAATGTATGTATATTATCAATTCCTTGTACTTCACTGGGCTGCCATCAGAGGAGAGGAAGGAGTTCTTCTGCTAGAAGGGAAGAAATTCTGTAAGAGAACTACAAACCCGATTAGAGTCTGTAAAGATGATGGTATCCTCAGTTCCATGCTGGATGAACTCGAGGGCACAGGCCACCGCTGCCATCTCTGCATATTGTGATGATGCGACACTACTGCACTTAGATATTTTGACAGTGTTCCCATAAGGGTAAATCACTAAAATACTCATCCCTGCAATTTGTTCTCCCTGATAGTAGGATGCTGAATCATCAGTAAAGACACGGCACAAAGAAGTGTTGTCAAGTATTTGTGGCGTGGCAGGGAGGAAGGGACCTGGATCAGGAAGACCAGGTGACTGTAGTGTACAGTCATGGGGTTCTCCTTGGAAAAGGAGGCCATGAGCTAACATAGATGGGACTTTAGTTGGTTGTACCTGTATGTCTCTGTCCTGGAGAAGAAGTGACCAGTGCATCAGTCTGGTGTTAGAGACTGACCCATCCTTCACGCTGTCTGAGAGCAGGAAGGTGGTTGGGGTGGTTGGTGTTAATGATCAGTGGTGAGTACTCAATGATATACAGAAAGTGCTTGGCAGCCCAGTAGGTGACCACAAGGTTCCTTTCACAAAGGCCATACTTCTGTTCCACTGGGGTCAAGAGCTGTGAGGCATATGCAATGGGTCTCAAGGTGCCTTGCACCTTCTGGGCCAGCACTGCTGACATGGCAATGTCATTAGGTGGCACATTCCAGATGAAATGGTAGTGCTGGATTGGGGTTAACCAGTGCTGGGGTGGAGGCCAAGGCCTGCGTCAGTGACGTCACAGCCTGGGTGTGTATAGGGCCCCAAGTCCATGGTACATCCTTTTTGAGTAATTCATACAGAGCAGCAGCTTTCTGAGCAAAATCACAAATGAAGTCTCTCGAATAGTTTACCATACCTAAGAACCTTCAAAGAGTTGCCACACTGGTAGGTAATGGCAAGTCTTGCAATCCCTGTACCTTCTTCCAGGTAGAACTTCGACCTTGGTCAGTTATTTTCAGACCCAGAAAGAATACTTCTTTCTGACACAGCTGTGCTTTTGCTGGATTACATTTTAGGCCTGCTTTCTGAATGAGAGTCAGTAGTTCGTCCAAGAGATCCAAGTGTTATTCCTGTGTGGCTGTCGCCAGCAACAGGTCATCCACATATTGTAAGAGACATTGGGAGTAGAGAAACTCTCGAGGGCGTCCATCATGTGGAGATGGAATAGGGATGGACTGTTATGGAACCCTTGTGGCAAGCAAGTCCACGTGTACTGTCTTCCTTCAAAGGTGAAGGCAAACTTATATTGACTCTTAAGGGCCAATGGCAATGACCAAAAACCATTGGAGATGTCCAGGGCACTGAACCATTTCAAGTCAGGGGTCAGAAGTTGTAGCACATCTGGTGCTGATGCCACAGTTGGGGAACAACTGGGAGTGACCTGATTCAGTTTCCTGTAGTCAATAGTAAGTCTCCAGGCGCCTGTGGGTTTCTTCACGGGCCATACTGGGGAGTTGGCAGTGGAAACACAAGTTCAAATTACTCCTTGCTTGAGGAGTGACTTGATCGTTTCTCTGAGGGAAGGCAAGGCCTCAGCTGGGAAAGGATATTGCCTTTGCCTCTCATGTGCTGGGCCTGGCACTTCAATGACGGTGTGCATTCTACCACAGTCATGCTTGTTGATTGCAAACGCTTCCAAATGTCATTGCAAAATAGGTAGGAGCTTGGGGAAAAGTTCATGAGTCTTGAACAAATCTATGACATCATACTCTTTGTTATTGGCAGATATTGTTGCCACGTGTGAATCAGGAATCAAAATGGTATGATATTGACCCTGAATCTGTATCAGTAGCATGTTAACTAAATCCACCACACAGCCGTGCGTTGCAAGGAAGTCGATCCCTATAATACTAGGATGATCATGCAATACCATTAGTTGGAAAGTATGTGAGGCCTTTAGATGGCCTAGCTCTACCGGTAAGGGTAGAGAACGGTATGCAGGTAGCCTAGTACCATCAACTCCTGACATGTTGGTCCTCTGTCTGGTGGACCAAGGGGATGTGTCCGGGTGTTCATCATGTAGCACAGATACAGCTGCACCTGTATCTAGCAAAACTACTAGTAGGTGGCCCCTGACCTCGGCCTAGGTGCAGGGCCTTCCGTTTGCTTCCAAGACTAGCTTGTTTACAATCTGGACTGGAGTCTGTAATTGTCAATCCGTACTGCCGGAAGCATGTAGAGGTTGGGCCTGACTCGCGTGAATCACTTCCCCGTGTTGTACTGATGCTATATAGGGAGGAGCTTCTGGGTTCAGACCTGTATAGGCCTGAGGGCCTGCACCGCCAGTGTCCCTGTGGTGGGTTGGGGCCTGGGTTGCCGGTTGTACCACCGCAAGGGCCTTTGCGGGGACAGCATCCGCCATGGAGTGCACTTGTCCCAGGAGCTCTCGAAATTTCCGATTTTCTTCAGCTATCTCCCTATATGAAGGACCCGTTCTCTGTTGTGGTTTACCTCTACCCTTATGCTTTCTGTTCTTATGCCAATTCCGGTTCCCACCCCACTGCTGTTGTTGATGTGGTTGTTGTTGATGGGCCTGTTGGGGGTGTTGATTATCAGCTGGAGGGACAGGCTGATGTTGGGCCTGTTGGCGTTGAGCCTGCCCTTCCACTGTATAGTGTGTCAGGCCTCCGGACCGGTTCAAGGCAAGGCCTTTTTGGAACCGAGCCTGATCACTTAATATAGAGTTGGTACACTCTCTCGGTTTTCCAAAGGACGCGGCAAACCTATCCGTATTAGGGTAGGTGGTTGGCTCTACCTTTCTCTTACTGCTGGAATCATGTTCCTAAGGAACAAGGTCTTATATTCAATAAGATCTACATCTGCAGCTTCTTGTGCCAGGTGTTTTCCTGCTCAGTAGGCCATCCAAAGTCTCTGGTGGTAAGTCGCTGGACTTTCTTTTGCATTCTGCTTCACAGGGTATGCAAGCATCACTTCTACTACACCTGGGCTGTGAGCAGAAATTAGCTCAGCTGCAACCTCATCAAAGGTAGCATTCCCATCCTGGGGAACAGCATCGGGGAGTTTGGCCCACAAACCAGGATCGATGGTCTGGCATAGTATTCGGACCTGATATTCTGCAGCGAGGCTAAGCATCTCGCATTTAGAGTGTACCTTCTCCAAGTGACAGCTGAGGTTGTCGGACGGATTCATCCGACCAATGCTGTCAGCAGTTTTCTGAACAGAGTAGGCCATTTGTAGGGGATTAGTGGGTCGATCAGGCAAAGGTAGATTGTCTCGAGCGCTGTCCAAGGCAGCACGAGCTGCAGCTTCAGTCGCAATGCAGACAATACCTTCCTGAGTGCCAGCCTCTTGGAAAAACTGCCTAATCTGGGTTTTAATAGCCCTTTTACTCCTCTCAGGAAGAGGTATGTTGCCTGTCACAGTTTCAATCATGGTTTCTATCTCTTGCCTGTCTTCCACATTAATAATGGCTACCGGAGGTGCCGTTGGGACCAGGCTTGGGCCTTCTCCCTCCCCATCATGGGGGCGCCATGTTGTCATCTCCCATGATGAGCATCACGACGTCACCGACGTGTGACATGGGGAGTTGGGGGTGGGGACTCGCCATGCTGTGGATGTCTGGGTGGGGAATCTGGGCCATAATAGGGGTGTGACTGGGCGTTGTATTGTGAAACGTCATCATCAGTTAACCCCCCCTCTGATGACGAATGAAAGGCAGGGGCTACGCCTCCCACTGCCTTAACATGTCCAGCCAGAACCTCTCGCTGATGGCGCAGTGTCGCCATCTTAGTTCTACATGCATCGTGACTCACACTTGCAACATCCATATCAACCTCATCTTGCTTTTGCTTTTGCAGCACTCTGTACACGGCGCTCTATTCGTGATTGTCCCTGTAAGCCACTTCTAAATCATTACGTACCTGATTTATCTCGTCCTGCAGCTCACCCATTTCATCACTCAACTGAGCATTCGCAGCACTCAGCAAAGCATTCATTTGTACTGCCTGACTCTTATCTTGTCTCAAACTTTCACACTCCTGCTTTAACATTCATAGTTCCTGTTCACCAGCTTGAGCTGAATGATGCAATAGTGAATCCTTTTCATTTTGCAGAGTTTGGAGTTCAGACTCCAAGTTCTGCTGCAGTCTTATACACTCTGTTTCCTGCAAACCCATCTGTTGCTTAAGAGATGAAATCTGAAGACCAAGGGTTCGAAACCTCACTTCCGAGGCTTCCAAAGCAGTGTAGACAGTCACGACCATCAACCCTTTAGCATGACGCTTATTGGTTGACTGTCTCGTCTCTGCATACTGGGTTGAAATCCCCAGTATAGGGTTGTCGGATTGACTTGTGTCCCATGCGAAGTCAGCCCATCCTCCATGAGAGGCAAGGAAGTTCAAGACATCGAGTCTCAGTTCTGCACAGATATCTGATACTGTGGCCATTGTGTGGGAGGGAACGAAAACTCAAACTGTGGAAAAGACAGCATGCGGCGTATCAATCCACAGCACAAGTACTTTAAACACAGCCGGGCTACTGTATTAGTTGCAGGCTTGCAATTCAAAACTGCTATGGAGTGGGTTGAGGCAGCATCGACCACACCCGAAAAGTCAGCCAGACTTTGCAAGTTACTACAAACTGGGTTTAAAATGGGAGAGGTGATACGGGAATGTATACCTACTGTCCCCGTGGGGAAAGGGAAAAAGTTCAAGCAACAAGTGAAAACTTACAAACACCAAATATCGCCTGCACACGGTCGCAAATTTATTGGGAGGTCTAAACCTCACTTTCAGATTCTTGACTATATTGGGAATGCAAGCAATCACAGACACATTGCATTAGAGTAATAAACAAGATTATTACTACCAAGGGATAAATCACAGTTGCCCTAAGTAGTTCTTACTAATACGAACCAGGAGCAAAAGCATGCCCTCACACCGAGGTTTCTCTGTTGTCTCTGGGGTCTTTCGGTCTCCAAGGTGTAAGGCTTGTGCATTACATTATATACCTATGATAATTACTATGGTTACCAAAAGATAGAAATATTTCTAGTTACAGAGATGAGCCCTATTGGCTAAATTAGAGGTGGCTCCACGGTCCAAGATAACATTATACAATTCTGTGAAGTCATCAGTTTGAGAACAAAAGAGTTCTTATACAGAGTCTTACATAACTCAGTGTAGTGGTACAAATCACCAAAAGGTGGCAATGACATCTTACATATTATAATTACTTCAAGGACACAGGTGTCTTGGCATCTGACAAGTAAGAAATACACAGAAAATACATGGCAGAATATATGTATTAGCAAGCAAAGTGTATTACAACAATATGCATTTATATCCTGACATCTACTCTTATACGGTAGATGCTCTTAGCCCTAAATATTAGTATAATACATACCTAAATGCTAGCTGTCTACGGTGTACCTCTGAGGGTACCAATTAGGGTGCAGGGACCTCGTGTAACAGGTAGGAAGACTTGATCAGGTGCTGACTCACTTGGGTGGTGGCGCATACAGACAGCATGCAATAAATAAGCTGTACTGATGTCTGTCAGTCTTTATCACACACACACACACACACACACACACACACAGCAGTTCACCTCACACACACTGCACTCACTATATAAGGGCAGATAGTTGTAGAACACATTAGTTGAAGCTGCATATTTTTTTCTGTACTGCCGACAACACTGAAACATTGACAGCAGTCCAACCATCAGAGGGACAGATGGGGGCCGAGTCAGCCACAAAACCGGCAAAGCCAATGAGCTAGTGCACAGAAAACCATGTGCGAAGAATTTTGAAGGCTCTTTCCAAATTGGCAGACAAGGACAATCTGCCCTCAGCGTTAGCAGGGAGCAGCAGTGTGCCACAGGACAGACCAGCTCAACAGCAGCAGCAGACCGAGCCGCGGACAACCTCCATGACACTAATTTCCATCCAGCCACAGATGGTACTGGAGGGCAGAACAGAGAGGACCACCTTGAGTGGGAAACGCCAAGCTGCACTTCGTAATGGTCTGAGAAGAGTTGAAGCCAGATTGAAATAGGTGGAGGCCAGATTGGAAAGGTTGTAGAAGATGGACAAAAAAATCTTGCGTCAGCTTAAGTCAATCGGGGAGGGAGGCACAGCCAAGTCAGGAGTCATGAGGCATCTGCCCTGAGAAGATGGCAGTGCTAGCTGAGGGGCAGCATGGTGTACAGCCACTGCCAGACAGCCACTATTTTTGCCATCCATGCTGGATTGAACTTTTTGTAAATAGTTTTTGTTAAAATAAGTCAATTTAAGTTACATTTTTCTAACATTTAGAATGACCAACTGATTTGTTCTTTTTTCGGGGGAAGGGTGTTATACTTGTTTGACATGTTTGCATACTTTGGATGTTAATATTTCTTCTACAAGTTCTGTGTTTGATGGTTTGTTTTCAAATTATTCATTTGCTATATAAACAGTTTGTTGTTGAAACCACACTTCTTGTCATCTGTGTTTCAAGGTTCAATTACTTTTTGGGCGTGTGGGTGTGGCGGGGGCTGACAAACTGGTAAACTCTTAACATTTGAAGACAAGAACAATGTCCACTTCAATTTTTGGGTTTTTCTTATTTTATTGGGAGGCTACAACAATGGCAAACTGGGAAGCTTGAAAGTAATGCAGTTTCATAAGTAGAGAACTGCTGATGTCACTGTGAATTATCAGCATAAATGTGGATGTAGTAATTCTTTGCTTCAACATTACCAACATTTGTGGCAACACAGCAGGTTCGGATTCTGGCATTGCTCACTGAATCTGGGTGCAAGACTCTTTACTATTCAGGTAATGTAATTGAAGACACAAGGTGTTAGGATACCTCGCAAAACAATTTATGCACACAGCACACATGCTATGAGACACTGTCTCCTACTCAGGAGAACATTAACCCCTCCACTGTGTCTTCATCAGATGGCACTGCCACATTCTCCTCATCCTCTGATGAGTCCTGCTGCTCAGAGCCTGACACAACATACTGCTTGGGGAAGAAATGGGAGTTCATTTTGTTAAATGTTAGATACTCAACATTAGTATCAGACAGGCGGCTTTGTCGGTCAGTTGCAATGGCACCTGCAGTGCTGAAAACCCTTTCCAAGCTTACCCTGGCACAGGGGCAGGTGAGGTACTCCATGGCAATAGCTGTCAGGGCAGGCCAGATTTCCATTTTTTTATGCCAATAGTACAGCAGCTCATCATCAATTGTTAGCTGCTGTGGGTTATCCATATATGACTGCACCATATGGCGTGCAGACAGCTGGAGTTCTGTGTCTCCCTCCTGAGAGTGGCAGGTAGGCACACCAATGTCCTTCAGCATGCACCATAGGGGGTTTGTGCCACCAGTGCTACCATGTGATGATGAAGGTGATGGTGCAGACGCTATACTGGTGGTGGATAAGGATACAGAGCAAGGGACCATTTTTGCTTGAGCTTTCTGTGCTGCGGAAGATTTTTCCATCCTTACATCTGAGTGTCATCCAGGTTTGGACCTTGCCCCGCAGGATGGACACACAGTTTTCAAGATCAGCCTTCCCACCTGGAAGAAGTGTCATCATGTTATGCTTGTACCTGGGGTCAAGCAGGGTTGCCAGGATGTAAGCCTCAGAGTTATTAATGTGAATGACCCTGGGATCATCATCATCACCACACAGCTGCATGATGCGGTCAGCCAGCTTGACAGGTAGATGAGGGACATGGATGCAAGGCATATACCCAAGGGAAACAGGCCCAGTGTGCAGTTATGCACATATAACTAACACCCAATGATGGGGCACTCATCCAGATGTCGGTGGTGAGGTGAATGCTTGCTACTGTAGAGTGGGACAGAGCATGAGACACCATGCAGACTAGGTCATTATACATTGCTGGAAGAGCCTTAGTGCTGAAATAAGTTCCACTGGGAACTTTATATTTAGGTGCAGCCTTACATAAATACATAGATACATAGACAGTGTTGGCAGATAAGGGCCTACGGCCCACCCAGTCTGCCCATTTGAGTTTGTAAGTTTACTTTATGTTTTCCTAGAAGTCTGTTGCTTCTTAACCCTGACCTCCAGAATTCCTTTATATCTATCCCATGCATTCTTAAATTCCGTGATTGTTTCAGCCCCCACCACTTCCTCTGGCAGGGTGTTCCACTTGTCCACCACCCATTCTGTGAAGAAATTCTTCCTCACGTTTCCGCTGAATCATCCCCCCTGCAACTTCATCCCATGCCCTCTAGTCCTGGAGCATCTTTTTCACTTAAAAATAGTGTCTTCCTGCACCCTGTCCCTCCCTGTAAGTTACTTGTATGTCTCTATCATATCCCCTCTCTCCCTTCTCTCATACAGGGAGTACATATTCAATTCCTTCATCCTGTCCTCATACGACTTGTGATGCAATCCATGTACCATCTTTGTTGCCCTCCTCTGAACCTTCTCTACCCTGTCTATGTTCTTACGTAAGTAAGGTCTCCAGAACTGTACACCGTACTCCAGGTGGGGCCTCACTAGTGTCTTGTATAGTGGAATTATGACCTCCCTTTTCCTGCTGGTGTTGCCCCTGCCTATGCATCCCAGCATCCTATTTGCTTTACCTGCTACCTTGTCACACTGTTTCCCTACCTTGGAGTCATCAGAGATGATAACCATAAAATCACTTTCCTGCTTGGTGCATGCTATATCCTCACCCCCCAACTGATATATTGTGCCAGGGTTTTGTGCCCCATATGCATTATCTTGCACTTTTTGCATTGAATTTCAACTGCCAAACCCTGACCATTCTTCAAGTTTTGCAGGTCCTTCTCATTCTGTCTACACCCTCTGGTGTGTCTACTCTGTTACAGAGCTTTGTGTCATCAGCAAACAGGGAAATTCTGCCTTCTAGGTCCTGTGCAATGTCACTGATGAAGATGTTGAATAGGACCGGTCCCAGCACTGATCCCTGTGGTACCCCACTGGTCACTCTTCCCTCTGTGGAGTGACAGCCATTTACCACCACCCTCTGTGTCCTGCCGCCCAGCCAGTTATCTACCCACTGCACTACTGTCCTGCCCACACCCATATTCCCCAGTGTGTGTAATAGTCTTCTATGTGGCACAGTGTCAAAGGCCTTGCTGAAGTCCAGATAGGCCATGTCCACTGCCCTCCCTGATCCACCTCCCTAGTCACTCAGTCAAAAAATTCAATGAGATTGGTCGGACATGACCTCCCCCTAGTGAAACCATGCTGCCTTGGGTCCTGTAGTCCATTGACAACCAAATGTTCCACCAATCTCTCCTTCAGTAGTGCTTCCATGATCTTCAACACTACCGAGGTGAGGCTGACTGGTCTGTAGTTCCCCGCTACCTCTTTGTTCCCACTTTTGTATAAGGGGACTACATCTGCTGTCCTCCAGTCTTTGGGTACCTCCCCTGTTTCCAGTGATTGGCTAAACTGGATTGCCAGAGGTTCAGCCACCACCTCTCTTAGTTCTTTAAGGACCTTGGGGTGCACCCCATCTGGCCCCATTGCTTTATCAACTCATTACTTCCAGTTCCTTCAGGACCCTTTCTCATGTAAAGGGACTTGTGTCCATTTCTGCACCATTCCCACCCCTTGTACTCCCTTCAGACCCATTACCCTCCTTTTCCTCAGTAAAGACTGAGCAGAAATACCTGTTCAATATGTCAGCTTTACTGTTGTCATTCTCCACGCAGCCCTCATCCTTCCCCTGGGAGCCTTATCCATAAGTTTAATGAAACCCAGATTCTCGACAAATGAGAATGACAGAAGGTCTTTTGCCAGCATCTTGGCAACAGCCATGTTCAGCTCTTTAGTCACTGGGTGTTTGCGATGATACCTGGTGTGCTTCGTTAATGCTGATTTAATATCTGGCTGCTTAAGTCTAGTAATGTGCTGAAATTTGGGGTGTGTTTTGGCCTTGCCAGGTATGCTTTTGTGTCTTTGGCTGTCTTGTCCACCAACAGGGACATGCTTGAAAAAGCTCTCTATCCGTGCACCGATGGATGGATCACCTTGACTACAACCACTTTTATCTACAAGTGTGGGGGTGGAACACAGCAAGGGGTCAAATGTTTCCACACCCTCATCACCAGGCTGTGGACACTATTTTTCAGACTGTGCTGAACTCTTAGATCTGGGCCTGGATACCAACCGCTTATGCTGTGTCCATTAATGGGGTGCTTACATTTCATATGACTGTGCATACCAGTCATCCCACAGTGTGAACATGGCTTACCCCTGCTAATTTTGGAACAACAGATGTTGCACACAGCCACACTGTCATCAGACTCATCGATGACAAAGAAATCCCACACAAGTGAATATCTACCGACACAATGGATTTTTATGGGTGGGTCAGATGGGGACAGGGGTGCAGGGGTTGGTGATATTCTTTTCTTAGGGTGCTCTTGCATCGCTGCTGGTCCCCATGACCTGTTTTTGGAAATTGCTGACCCTTTCCCCTGACTGGTTGCTGCTTGTGGACTGACAACATTAAAGGGGGTGCTGGCACTTTACCACTGACAGTTGTGGTTGCCGATTGTGGAAGGGGTGGCTGTCAAATAGGGTCTAATACTGGGTCATCATCACCCTCACCCTCAACACTCTCATCAGAAGTACCCTCACTACTTACTGAAATGTCAGGCTGTGACAGTAAGGGCTGACTGTACCCTAACTCCTTTTCCTCATTGGCCTTCTCTGCCACTTGTACAGTAGCACTAACAAGATGTTCACTGCGACGAGGTTCTTGCTCCTCTCAGAACCTTCGAAGCTCTCTGTGCTGTTTCTCCTTCTCAATCTCTACTCCACCCACAGTAAGTATTCCAGCACCACCCTTGTCATCATCACTGATAATACGTGCCACTGGAATCAAACTCTCTTCGCTCACAGTCCCTAGCAGCTCCTGACTTAACTCCTGGGTGTCCTGTGACTGGGACTGTTCAATATGGTCCTGCTCCTCCTGAGACTCTAGGGACTCACACAGTAGTAGTGCAGCGGCATCCATGGCAGTCTTTTTACCCTCCTTTGTGCACTGTGCAGCAACTGCATCTGAAGTAGCAGCACTGCACTGCGTACCAAAGAAGCTGGAAGCTTTGATTCCAACTGTGGCTGACACGGGTGCAGTATGTGGCATGGCACCTGGCATTGCACTACCACCAGAACTTGCAGTTCCAGAAAAAGTGCTGCTCCTACTGACTCCTTCTCCAGCACCCTGTACTCCTCCTCGTGACCCCCTTGAGGGTGATCTAGTACTACCACTAGCACTTTTCCCACATCCTCCACTCTTCCCCTTGCCTTTGCCTGACATATTGTACTTTTCTGTGCTTCACTAAAGCCTTAAACACCACCAAATATTAAAAAAGCATTTGTCAATGCCAAATGTTGTCTCACTGACATTGGCATTGGTAGTGCAAGAGTTAGAGACGCATAATAGGAATGGCAGTGCAGTACTGAAGTGACGCCAACCCCATCCCCAGAGACCAACAGGCACTGGGGTGTGTCTTTCGGTCATCAGCTATAACGCTCATGCCATTTTACCTCACCCTACCCTGTAGACACTGACAAGTGTCGTGGTGTGCTTTGGGGTCTTTGGGCATTATACTTATCCCATTCCATAAGGAAATACGCTGAGGTGGGTGCAGTATAGGAGAATGGGGTGAACTTTGTGACCAAACACTCCAAGGCACACCACGATGCCTGTCACTGGCGGCAGGGTGGGGGTGGAATGGTGTGAACATTATAGCTGATGATCCCAAGTTACACCCCTGACACCTGTCAGTCTCTACAGGGTGTGGTGCTACAGTTGGAAACCCTAACACCGTAGGCGTGTGTTGGTATTTTCACTCCAAATTATCAACATGGGCTTTTTGTGAGCCCACCACATGAAGAGCGGCACTATCAGTTTGTTAGCTGAAAGGTGGTTATGCACAGTGGCTATGCCATTTGGCGACACAGGGATGGAAAACACATTTTGGGCAGTATGTGGAAAATGACAACTGTATTGTTCATGAAGAGATGTAAACAAATGGCAACGTTGAAAATCTGGAGTGAAAATATGAAAAATTGGTGAGGTCATGAGCATGCATAGAAACTGTGCAACACACATCCGTAATCCAATTATTTTGGGGATTTTTTAACCACATTTTTAACATAGGCATTTTGGGACCTCCTCTCATGAACAGTGGCACTGTGATTTTGTTAATTTGTCCCAAATGTTGATTTCCCACAGTGACCACGCCATTGTGCGCCACAGGTGCGAAAACACATTTAGGGCAGGATATGAAAATGACAGCTGTACTGTTCATAAGGAGTGTGAAAAATGCCAGTGTTGAAAATCTGGCATGAAAATATTGCAAATTCTACGGTTACAAGGGTGTGTGAAAACTGCTACGCACACTTGTAACACAGTCATTTTATGGAATTTCGTCACCAAATTTTCAACATAGGCATTTTAGGACCTCTGCTCATGAACAGCATCACCGTCATTTCCTCAAACTGTCCCAAAAACTGATTTTGCACAGCGACTGTGCTATTCTGCACCGGACATGCGAAACCACATTTTGGCCAGGATATGTAAAATGGCAGCTGTACTATTCATAAGGAGGTGTGGAAAAATGCCAATTCTGAAAATCTGGAGTGAAAACATTACAAATTCACGAAGTTATGAGCGTGCATGGAAACTGCACAATGCACGCTTGTAAAACAGCCATTTTTTGATTTTTTCCACCAAATTTGCAACATAGGCTTTTTGAGAGCCCCCCTCATGAACAGTGGCACTGTCATTTCATTAAGCGGTCCCAAAAGGTGATTCCGTGCAGTGACCGTGAAATCACCTTTCCGGACCGAATAACACCATGACAGTGCCTGAATTCATTGGTGGTGGGGGGGGGGCCCAATAAGCCCATGTTGAAAACTTGGTGTCAAAATTCCCCAAAATGCCTGAGATATGTACCAAAGTTGAAAAAACCCTATTTATGCCATTATACAGCTTACCGGCATTTCTTCAGTTCGCGGTCGGCTTTGAACAGTGCAGACGTGTTCCCGGTCCACCGAAGATCATCGTGCTGGGCTCCGAAGTAAGTATACGGAGAGGTGGGGTGTGGGGAGGCAGGTTGAGCAGAGGGTGGAGCGGGTTGGGGGTGCAGGGAGACAGCAAGGGACCGTTTTCTGTTTTACAGGTAAAAGTAAAAAAAAAATATTGCGGGACTTTTTTAACAGGTAATTTGGCATGCTGGGGTGGGCTCGCAGCATGCCACCTGAGTTGTTATTTTGGGGGGCTGTTGCCGACTGGGATTGGGCACCCCATCTGCAAACCAGTGGGTGGAGAGCCGAGGGATTGGGCACCTCGGCAAACAACAAATGGGAGGGATATTATGCCAATGGGGAGGCTCCCCATTGGCAGATTGAACTGGAAGGGGGACTGAAGCCGAGGGGATTGGCCCCAACGGCAAAGAAAGACTTTGGGGTGCATGATGCTGAGGGGGATTGGGCACCCCCTCGGCACACAGCAGAAATGGGAGGGGGGACATTATGCCAATGGGGAGTGGGCTCCCCCATCGGCATTGTGACAGTCACTGCCGCCATGTTACTTGCATGTTGGGAGGCGTCACTCTCATTGCAGTGGACCTTTTCTTAGGTCTGATGGCCACATTAGCTATGCATGATGTCAGCGACTGCTGCTGGCTTATTGGGGAATGAGGGATGCACCTACTGATGCATGCCCTGCATTAGCCCACAGTGACCGCACCTCCAAATCTGCTACTAAGCAAAATGTTGGCTGCGTATGTGCAAGCCAACTTAAAAACAATGAAGCTAAACTAAAGATTGGGAATGCAGAACAACACACACAGGGCCCGATTCTAGAAAGGTGGCGCAAGTTGCTGCCAAACACAACTTGAGCCACCCACAACTGCGACAATGACCCTGTGCCCTATTCTAGAAGGGGCAGGGTCTCCGCAGCTAAGTCCTGTGACTTGTTACGTGCAGCCAGATACGCTGAACTGCAGGTGCACCTGGTGAGCATGTCGCAAGCTGCAATGCAGATCGCAAGTGCCCCCCCACACCCAGCTAGCCTCAATAGGCACCCTGCAGGGCTGCCCACATCAACTGCCCCCCCAGGTGTACACATAGAGCCCTGCAGGGCTGCCCATCCCCTGTCCCCTGAAACCTATAGTGGAAATGCCACATAGTACCACCTGCCTTCTTGAATCCCTGTGGGTAATGCCTTGCAGGGCTTCCCACACCTCTAGCCCCTCAAGTGTGCAGTAATCTAGTGGCCTCCACCCCCACCCAGATATTAATTTCTGAGCATGTCTTTCCAGTAGCACTCTACATAACTCAGTCGGCAGCTGGCAGTGGAGGTAGAGGTGGGCTGTGCCAGTCGCGGCTGGGGACGGGTGGGGGTGCTGGGTGGCTGGCATGGCTGGGTGGGGGCCACTAGACTACCAGGGCTTGTCAGGTTATTTGCCGCATTGTGGCCGGCGACTTGGGGTTGGGGCATGGTGGAGGGATGAGAGCACCACTCTGCCGGATGTTTTACAATGGGGATTCGGGAGCAGGGTGTAGGCAGCCCTGGGGGCTCTGTTCCACGCTTTAGGGGCTGGGGTGGGAAGCCCTGTGGAGCATTTAACATATGCATGGGGTAGTTGGTGGGTGATCAAGGGGCCATTACTGTAATGGGGCATGTAGTATGGGGATCAGGCAGGACCGTGGTGCATGATGCCCTGTGGGGCAACAACAGGGGTGGTCTGGGCATGGGGGGGCACATGGACTGGGTTCTACAGGACTCCCAGAGGACAGATGTAAGTTACACCAGCTAAATGCAGGTGGAACTTACATTGCCAGTTCTCCTACGGGGATTCTTTTAGAATCCTGACATTGGGGACTTTATTGCTGCCCTTCTGGAATGGGGCATACCGTAAACCTCCTTGCACCATGTTGCAGGGGGTTTATGGCGCAACTGCCGGTGTAACAGCTGTTTGGCACAAGTGGCCTGCGACATGTCGCAGGCTACTTTGTAGAATAGCACAAGTCGCAACTGCTGGCGTAAGTTGCTACTTGCACCATTCTACTTGACGCAAGTGCTGTAACGCCAAGTGTAACCTTTCTAGAATCGGGCCCACAGAGTGCAACAAGTTACATATGATATAATCACAAAGATCAACAAAAGTGCTACAGTATCTTTGCCCCAACACTCCAAGTACAGATACCAGCAGTAAATTTCTTCTCTTGAGCAAAAAAACTGCAAGATTGCCAATCACAAAGCCTGTTCTGTGCAGCAGAACAAACAGAGCTCTTTCCTCTTCAGTAATCTCTTCAGAAGTAAGGAGCTATTCAGTGAGAAATGTGTGCTACCACCTGATTCCTCCCTCTGCACCACATGTGACTGCAGAGCTGTAAAGCATGTGATCAGAGCTACATGCAGTGTAATTTGTCCTTTCTGAGGAATTTCTGTGGTGAAACATGGAATTTTTGGTATACTACGGAATTTAAAAGTATGCAGTTCTTGGTTCTGCAGAATTCAAAAGAAAGAAATGCGCAATAACAAAAAGAAAAGAGGGAAAAAAGAAGCAATTAAAAAAACCAAAGAACAAGGTTCATTACTGACCCCACACTTAAGGTGCTCGACAGCTTGGATGGCTACATTCACTGTGTGTACTTCAAACTGACAATAGCACCTCTAGAACAACAAATATAATCATACATTGCAAGCAGGACCCCCCCCCCCACAAGAATCACATAGAAAAATGCAGAAGATTGACTGAAACGGCGAAATACATTACAAGACACTTTTTCCACACTTAATAACAAAAGGTCTGCAGTTTGTAATGAAATACCACAGTACTTGGTGGAAATCCACGATAATTTGGCGAAAGGTTAGAATTCCACCATAGGCGGAAGAGTGGAAAAGTCCACGAAATTTTTAAAATTTTGCGGAACTTCTGCAATGGCGGAAATCTGCACTTTTGCCCACCCAGCTACCATCTTAATACTAAAAGTCATAGTATTGGTCTTCTTTATGTTAATATTCAGTTTCAGCTCATAGAATTTACTTGCAACAATGTTCAAAGATGTTTGCAGACCAGACGGCGTTATGGCTAAAAGTGCAGTACCATCTGTGTAAATCAGTGGGGGGAACCTCACGGATAGCAATGGAAAGACAGGAGCAACTTTTATAAGGGGACTTCCAAGCAATAATATTGATATACAGTACTGACAAAAACACAACCAGTTTGACCCCATTATGAGTGTAAATTGGAAAGGAAAGTTTTCCGTCTTTGAACAGATGCGCTTTGGCAGTATTTGACTGTAACATTTTTTAAATCAAAAATACCACCAACAACTTAATCTGGTTCAAGGTCAGTTGGCATTCATCTGCATTCCTCCTCCCCCGGGTCGTGCCTGAAAATAGGCAGAATTTGTCTAGTGCACTTACCCGGTCAACAAAACGAAATAAATAAAATAAATAAAATTGCAGTTAGTCTGGAGTCCAATTCATTCTTCCTAGAATATCCCAAAAAATGTGCCTGTCAATACTATCAAAAGAATTATTCAGGTCTATAAATGCTGCAAATAGTTTTTTTTACTGCTCCCATGGCATATTTGCCCATGATATATTTTTAGCATGAAAATATGATCTGTTGTTGCATATCCCTGTCCGGCAATCGATTTCTCCCATAACTCTAGATGCCATACAATGTATGCAGTGTAACTCTTAAAGGGAATGCTCAAAAGTGTAAGTAGCCTATAAAAGGCAGGGTCAAATCTATTTCCCCTTTTAGAAAGAGGAACCATGATACCTGTAATTCAATCAGGAGGGAGTTCAAGTTTATAATTTATTGCTGTAAAAGAAGATACAAGTATAAATGCCCATTCATCAACAAGAGAATGCTGAACTTCCACAGTGATCTGATCTGTAGCAGGATCGGTATCTACAGGTAGTGAGTAAACATGTAGTAGGTATGGAGTAGTAGGAACCAAGATAAGGCAGATACAGTTAGGGGGTTTAAAAGGAAAGTCAGAGACACCTTGTCTAGGGTAGGGTAACACATAAGTTCAGCAAGTGGGTAAGGAGTAAGGAATAGTAGACACCCAGAACAAGTTAGTCACAGGTAGATGTGTTAAAAAAGGAAAAACAAGAGACTCCTTATTTAGGGTAGGTACCAAATGCATTTCAGACAAGCAAAGGTAGAGGTAGGAATTCAATGGGCATAGAAGAAAGGCTGCAGGGTACACAGAAGGTTCAACAGGCACTGAGGTAAAGGAAGGAAAGAGCGTGGGAGTGGTGCAGTGCAATGGGTGTGGAGCTCCAGTCCTTCAGAACCTTCTTTGAAACTTAGGTCCTGCCCATTTGTACTCACCTCTCTGGGTTGAGGGCACAGGTTGCTGGACTCCTGGTTGAACTGGCAAGGGTGCAAAGAATCCTATGCCCCACCAAGTGGCCACCAAGTCTGCCACTGCTCCTCCAGAGGATACATAGGCAGAGGCAGATCAGTTGGACTTTGGTGGACTCTGGGAGGGTGGGGGAGAAAGGAAGAAATGGTACAAACTCCTCAGCCTGCAACACTGCACAATTCCTCTACTGTACTGGCAGAACAGGGCACTTGAGAGGTGGCACCCATAGCCAAGGGAAGGGAGGAAATGGGAGTACTCAGAAGGGGAGGCTCCAATGAGGGAGGAAAAGGCCCCCAGCCAATGAGGAAGCTGCTGCTGGTGGGGGGTTCTTGTTAGGGGGGGATAGACTTGTGAGTGCCTGAGAGTCTGGAAGTGCATGAACCACTGACAGAGAGAATAAGCACCCAACGTTAACCTAGAGGTATATCTATATTCTCTACAAAAAACTGTGTTAAAGGAGAACATTGCTGAATCTAGAAGTCATTTTTCCCCGATATAATTATTATTATTTTTTTTAAACTGGTTCAAAAGCCATTATTCCTCTAGCTACCTAGGTTTTTTAGTTATCCTATTGGGTGTTTCTAATTTACATGCTGCTGGTAAGAACCATTTTAGAACTGTATGACATAGTTTATGTCCTTGTTCTACTCTTCGATTGTTGGCACAATGCATCCATGTTCTACTACAGAACTCTGTGACTGAGAAGGACATAAACTACATCATGCAGTTCTAAAATGGTACTTTCAGTACTACCTGACTGTAATGAAGAAATGCCCACTGAGATTACTAAAAGTCCTGTATATATAGAACAGTAACAGAATTTTAACCAGCAATTAAAATCAGCTTTTGCTGAAAATAATTACTCACGTCTTCAGAGCAGGTCTCCTTTAATACACCAGTTAGGGTTCAAGTTAACACAACAAAAGTAGGAAAATGTTTCCACCCCCAACTCCCCATCCCCCAAGCAGCAAAAGGAACCCACATTAGGGTTTGAGGTCTCTGGAGTCTGGGCAAATCAGTGGAGGGGTCTTCTTTGAGGCTGTCAACCCTAATGCACCCCCAGCCCATATCCTCCTGTCCAAAATGGAAGGTACAGCTCCAAGACAGTGCCTCATAGCGATACAGTCTTCAAAGGTAGATACATATGGTTTTACTATAGCACTTCAACAGCGCTCACACCGACATCCCCAACAGTAACAGACACAATGCAGAGTGTCAGCATTGTACCATCGGGGATGTCGGCACTTTTCCATCTGGGGCTGTGCCCCCTGAACCCCCCATGTGGGGGGCTTTGCCCCCACACAACCCGGCACAACACTGGGAGCTGCACCGCTGGTGTCTGCAGTGTTCCAGCACAGTGACTCACCGCATCCAGGTGAAACCTGTCACTGTGCTGGACTTCGCCATTGTGGTGTCGACCTCGTGTCGTACACTGACACATATATCTCACCAGATGTTACCAACACAGTCTGTTGTAGCTTTCTTCATGCAGGGCCTTGCATAAAAAAAGGAGATCATGTCTGACATTGTTTGCTCAGGGAACAGGGTCTATATTAGGGTTGACAACCCCAAGGATGACCCCACCACTGATTTGCCAAGACTCTGGAGACCCCAAACTTTAATTTTTTTTCCTTTTGCTGTTTTGGAGGTAGGGGTTGGGAGTTAGGGTTGGAAACCCTAATGCCACATCCCTACTTTTGTTGTGTTAACTTGAATCCTAACTGGTGCATTTATGCAGTTATTTTTTTCAAAGAATTTTCTTTCTTTTTGAGATAGTGGAATTGTATCCCCATTCATGCAGGTCACTTTGGAAGATGTGTGAACAAATGTGGATGTGCAGGGCCCAAGAGGAAAAAGGGAAGACTCTGTCCCCCTATAGAGAGGGGCCCTGCACTACCTTGCAGTGACAGATAACAAGAAATCATGGGGCTGTCTGGTGAGGTGTGGAAGCGCAGGTCTCTCTGTTCCCTGTGCTTCCATTTAGCCCAGATACAGAAGCACAAGGCAAAATGTTCATCTGCTGGCCAATGCACAGAACACTGTGCCACCCACAGGTGCAGACCTGCAAGGCCCTAAGCCAAGAGAAGAGTCATCTTTGCTTTATGGTACCTGGGCCTGTGTGGGCAACTCTGCATCTTTCATTCTGTTGGTAGGGTGAGGTCACATAACGGCACCATCCCCCCACCCCAGCTGTGTCACTGAGCTTGCCCCACAAACTCAGCTCACTGGGATGGGGTACCAAAGCATACCTGCTGGGGTCAAGACAGACACTACACACAAAGTTTCTTAATAATTATATATTTTTTATTTTGACCCCAAAATTGACCCCAAATTTTCAAGATAGTTGTTTTATGACTCCTCTCATAAACATGACATGTGGTGTTTATGGTATACTGGCTGAAATGTCATTTTGCACCAGAAAAAATGTTGAAAGTTTGGAGTCAAAATGTTGAAAATGAATGAATGTTATTAGTGAATGTTGAAATAAGTCGATGTTCAGTCATAACTTGCTCATTTTACCATTTTTGTACACCAGCTTTTCAGCCTAGCTTTATTACCCCACCTCATGATCCCAGTAGGTGATAATTTTCAAATCCCCACTGAATCGTCATTCCACGCCACAGGTGTGAAAACATATTTTGGCTAGGATTTGAAAAATGACAACTGTCATGTTCATGAGATGGTGTAAAAAAAATGGGCTATGTTGAAAATTCTGGATCAAAATATTTAAAATTAACAAAGTTATGAGTGAGTGTAAAAACATTTGAGTGCATATTCATAACATTTTCATTTTTGCATATTTTGACCCCAAATTTTCAACATAGCCTTCTTATGACCCCCATCTCAGGAACAAGGGTAGTGAAAATTGTCAAATTCTGCCCAAAATGTGATTTTGTAAAGTGACCACAAAGTCACTTTTGGGCAAGATTTACATAGGTGCACTGCCATTAGTCATGAGGTTGGGTTCCATGAAGGCCATGTTTAACATCTGGGGTCAAAACATGCAAAAATGGCAAAGTTTTGAATCAAAGTTCAAACCCCATTGAAATGCATTGAACTGCATTTATCGGATTTTCCTCATATTGCAGTAACCCGTTCCAGAAGCAAGACATATCTTTGATCAGAGAGTAGACATGTTTAGGTGAGTGAGGGTGTGGGGTGCTGAGTGAGAGATCTAGATGGGGTGGGGTGTGTGTGTGGGGGGTCAGATTGGTGAGGGGCAGGTTTTTTTTTAAGTGGCCAGTCACATTCTGACACTGGGGACTGGGCATCGCCAGTGTCAGGCTACTTTTTGGCAGCACTGCAGTGGACACCCTGGTGCCACCATGTATATATTAGGAATGCGGTTGGGTGATCTGGAGGGGAAGGGGTCAACAGAAGTGGTACTGTGAGTGAGCACCCTGATCAGCCAACATAAATAGTTGGAAGGGGGTTGGGGACCTGGAGTGGAGGGGGGAGAAAGAAGCAGTACTGGGGGTGGGCACCCCAGTCCGCTTAAAGAAAATTTAATTAGTTAGGTAGATAGATAGATAGATAGATAGACAGACAGAGAGATAGACAGACAGACAGACAGTGAGATAGACAGACAAAGAGAGAGACAGACACAGAGAGAGAAAGACATAGACAGAAAGAAGAGGGGATCACTGGCTCACTGCTTCAACTGAAACCAGCAGCATGACTCCAACTGCGGCTTCAGCATTCAAGAAAGTCTTGATGTTCTCATACAGAGAATGCAGGTCAATGGCGCCTTTCACTAAGCTAGGCACCCAGGATTTTGGAGTGCCCAGAAAGGAGATCATGTGTGATGTTGTTTGTTAATGGAATGGGGTGAGCATTAGGGTTGACAACCCCAAGGAAGACTCCACCACTGATTTGCCAAGACTCCAAAGAACCAAAACCCTAATGATGTTTCCTTTTGCTTCTTGGGGGGTAGGGGTGGGGAGTTAGGGCTGGAAATCCTAACACTGCATATCACTACTTTTGTGGTGTTCATTTACCCTAAATGGTGCATTAACAAAGTTTTTTGCAAGCAATATATTTTCATTGCAAAAAACTTTGTTAATGCATCAGCTAGAGTTCTTACTAAAGTGACAAAAGCAGGGAAATGTGGTGTTAGAGTTTTCAACCCTAACATCTCACCCCCACCCTGCAGACACTGACAGGCATCGAGGGTGTGCCTTGCGGTCATTGACCCTAATGCTCACCCCATTCCATAAGTAAATAAGTGGAGATGGACACAGTATAGGAAAAGGGGGTGAGCATTAGGGCCGACGACCCCAAGGCACACCCCAACACCTGTCAGTGTCTGCAAGGTGGGGGTGTGGTGTTAGGGTTGGAAATCCTACACCATATTTCTCTGCTTTTGTCACTTTAATAAGAATCTTAACTGATGCATTAATTATGTTTTTTGCAATGAATTTCCTTACTTTTTCAGATAGTATAATCATATCCTTATTTGTCTGTGGAAGCGAAGGACTCTCCTCACCCTGCGCTCCCATTCCTTCATAGATGCACATATGTATGTAGGTGTGGAAGCAAAGGGCCCTCTGGGCCCTGCACTTCCATTTATAGGACAACAGTGACCAAATCATCAGCATAGCCATCTTATTACCCCACCTCATGTACACTGGTACAGAAAAATTGTCAAATTCATACCAAAACATAATTATGCACAACTGCAATGCCATTCCCTGCCACAGGTGTGAAAACCCATTTTGGGCAGGATTTGAAAAATGACAGCTGTAGCATACATGAGATGGGGTAACAAGAAGGCTATGTTGAAAATCTGGGGTAAAAATATTTAACATTTCTGAAGTTATGAGCGGGCATAGTGAAATTGCAAAGAATTGTCATAAATTTGGCATTTTTTCATATTTTGACCCTAAATTTTCAACATACTCTTCTTATGACCCAATCTCATAAACCTGTAGGTGAAAATTTAAAATCTGTGCAGAAACACCATTCCGCAATACAGATGCGAAAACATGTTTCAGGCAGTATGTGGAAAATGACAGCTGTACTGTTCATGGGGTGGTGTGAAAAAATGGCTATGTTGAAAATTTGACAGCAAAATATTGAAAATTACCAAAGTTATGTGCATGCGTAGAAAAATGTCAATGAACGCAAGTAACGCGAACATTTTTAGGAATGTTTTCACCAAATTTTCAATGTGGCAGTTTTGAGACCCCACCTCATGAACACTTGTGGTGAAATTTCATTATTCAGGCCCGAAAGGTGATTTCGCTCAGTGACCGCAAAATCACCTTCCGAGCCCAATGAATGAACAACTATCACAATGTTCATGAGGTGGGATCCCAAAAAGGCTGTTTTGAAAATTTTGTGCAAAAAATCCAAAAAATGTCAAAGTTATCAACATAAGTTCAAAATGCTATTGAAATACATTATACGGCACTTACCTTGATTCTTCAGTTCATGGTTCAGCTTTGAAGCATGCAGACATGACTTGGTCCACAGAAGATGACAGTCGATGACCTCTGGTGGTAAGTATTGGGTAAGGGGGGATGTGGGGTGGTGGATGCTCAGTGGGAGGGTCAGGATGGGGGAAGGGGACAGTGGGGACAAGGGACCATTTTCTTTTTTTCAGGCTTAAAAACCAAAAAAACACCAGGGGACTGTTTTTTTTTTTACAGGATACATATAAACAATTATTTCAGGACACTGGGAGTGGGCTTCTCAGTGTCACACACTGCTGGGGGGGACTTAAGAATGCTGATATGGGGATTGGGCACCCTGATGTCGGCACCTATAATTAAAACAATGAGCTTTGGGGGGCATCCGACACTGGGGGTGGGCATCCCGGTGTGGGATTTTAAAAAAAAACAGTAATTAAACTATTTCAGGACTCTGGGGGTGGGCTCCCCAGTGTCCCACACTACTGGAGGGGTGTCTAAATTGTGACACGTGGATTGGGCCCTCTGATGTCAGCTACTTAATAAAGCAACAGGCTGTGGTGGGTTTTACTCTAAAGCAGCCAATGTTCTGCATTGAGCAGGGCATTATTTATAATGCTCCTCTCATGCTTCGGCCTCCTTCCCCTTGGAAGTCTTTATACCTGAAATAATACTTGAATTAGGTAACCACCTGTTGGTGTTTACCTAAACGGGAGCCAAGGAATCAGATTCTGGGGTCAGTTTGCTCCACAAATGCCTGGAAGTGTCATTTTTTTCCACAGCCGTATTTGTGCAGCAGATTGCGGCAACTGTTTTCTTGACACACCCATCCCTGTTTTCATGAAACAGTGAGATTTTTGAAACAATATGTGGCACAAACTCCCCTTGTTTCATAAAACAACTGCCACAATTTGTGGCACAAATGCATACACAGAAAAAAGTTTCATATTTCTGGGCATTTTGGGGGCAAACTGACCACAGAATCTGATTCCTTAGGCCACAATTAAGTAAACACAACTGTTGGTGTTTACCAAGTGCATGTACAGTATTTTTTGAAATATTTAAATTTGTTTGCCTCTCTAACTGAAAACAAGATGGCAGACTCTCGATACTACATTCTGCATTTGTGACAGTAAAAAAACGCTTTCACAGCAGCAAAACAGTTGTTTCGCATGGCACAACTAATGTTTCCCATAGGAAATAATGGGAAAATTGAAACTTTAGTAACTTTTGAACTATTTTTTCACCAAACCTTTAAAATGCACATTAAAAGTTCAGACCAAACCCCCAAGCTGTTTCTGAGAAACGGCGTGACAAAGAATTTACACAAAAATGGTAATTTACAAATTGTTCGACATTCTGTATCTCTGCTCCTGCATGTCCGACTGGAACAAAACTTGCCAGATTCAGAGTTCTTTGGTCCCCTCTGGTGCATGCAAAATTTTGTGTGAATCAGACAAATAGTTACAAAATTATTAAAGTGCAAAATTTTTGGTTTACATAGAAGTGACCGTTGAACCCTAACTATATATAATATATATATATATATATATATATATACAGTATATACACACACACACTGTATATAGGATATGCAGAGGCCAGGATATGCAAGTTATTTGTATAGTTGCCTGTGACATTGAGTAACCTCATGAGTGGCAAAGCCACGAATGAGGGTTACAAGTGGTCACTGGCAACTGTACAAATAACTTGCTTATCCCACAGGTGCCCCCTGCATATTTGATTTATGCAACAGGTTTAGACCTTTTGTGAAGGTGTTGAGTTTTTCAAGTGTGAAGTATTTATTTTTTATTTTGTTAAAGGTAGGGGATTTCTTGAGGAAACTGTAACTTGCTGCCATTGTTTAAGCAACGTTGCTATGGTGGTTGACTTGTACTCAGCATTTGGACATCTCATTGATGTCACAGCATCACCACTGATTGACTGAGTGGGGATGAGTTTAAAAAGTTGAGGGATAATAGCAGATCAAGTTAGCGAGAGTGGCTGTCTCTGTATGTTTAGTGGAAAAGGGAGTTCAGTTAGGAATTCTTTTCATTGTAAGGAGTGGCAAGGGAAGACTTTTTATTTTTATTTTTTAGGTGTCCTGCCATTTGTTATAGGAAGAGTGGTGTTCTGGTGGTAAGACAGTGATGGTGCTAGTGAAGCGAGTGGAACCGAGAGCTACGGGGGACATGTGGAGGAAGAAAAAATGTTTTAACTGAGTAGTAAGTTGTTGATTATTTTTTTGAGGTAGTAAAAAGCAGGCAAAAAGTGTGTACTTCTGTTTTGTGCTGTGGCTAGGTTTCAGAAACAGTGAGAATGAGAAAATACAGGAGTTCAGTTGGAGAGCTGTTAAGACAGATGCTGGGGAAAGTAAAGCAGTGCCAGTGGATAGGCGACTCAGAGCGTGGCGGGCAGTGATGTAGTCACTGTGTGAATAAATGGGTATGATGTAATCACTATGGGAATAACTTCAGGTTATTCCCATGGTGATTACATCATACCCCATTTACCCACACAGTGAGTCAGATAATTCAGTTTATTTGCCACTTTTTATCCTGATGCCTGTTGCATAAATAAGGGATATGAGAGGGCACCTGTTGGATAATGAAGTTTGTACAGTAGCCTTGAGTAACCCCGCGAGGGGAAGTCACCATGCGAGGTTCACAAGAGGTCGCAGACACTGTGTGTACAAGTAACTTATTTATCCAACAGGTGTCCCCCGCATATTGGATTTAAGCAACAGGGCAGGAGGTTATGTGATGGTGTATGATGGGCAAAATGTTCTTTTTATTTTTTTTAATTCATTATCAATGTGGATCTTTTTAACGATTTGGTGGTCATCCTCTTCTGTGTGCCATTTTGGTATGGGCATTGCTAGAGAGTGGCATAATGATGGCAGCATTTATTGGTCTTTGAGGTGAGGCTGATTTTTATTTTTGTGGAGGAAAAGGCTGGTGCCGCTTAGTGAAAGTGGGAAGAATGAGTACCAAATGCCAGGTGGTGTAAATACTTTTTATGTGTTTGCCAGAAAGTTTTTTTTTTTTTTGTAAGTACCTGGGATTGCAGCAGATAATGGCAACAGAAATTGGACCTGAGGGAGAAACAGCAGGTGAGGCGGTGTTGTGACGATTGGCTGCCGCATGCAGTAGAAGAAAAGGGGACAACAGAAGCACAGGTAGTGAAGAAAAAAGGAGGAAGAAAAAGCAGCATGTTACATTCTTTTGTGGTATGTGTAGGAAGGTCGGGCAGGTTGTCAGCAGGTCAGTGAGCAGGAGGAATTGCTAATGAAGTTGCTCGCTTGAGGGAGCAGTGGAAAGTAAAAGTGCATGGAAGTAGTGCTGGCGGGGGGAGTGACATAGTCACTGTGTGGATAAATGGGGTATAATGTAATCACTATGGTAATAACTTTAAGTTATTCCCATAGTGATTACGTCATCACCATTTATCCGCACAGTGACTCAGATAAACTGAGTTATGTATTGTTTTTTATCCTGACGCCTGTTGCATATATGCAGATATATATATAGTCATAGAAAAGTTTCACAGTACTGAGGTATACCTGGGTATACTGAGGCAGAATGAGGCAGGATCGCATTACAGTCAATGCAAATTGCCTCAGTGGTACCTCACGGTAGGAGACTTTTAGATTGCATCAGTTAGGGTGGAAGCAACAAACATACAAAAATGAGGCCTTAGGGTTTCGAACCCTAACACCCCCCACCCCTACCACCCCCACTCCACCCCTACCATCCAAACATCAACAGGCATTGGGGTGTGCCTTGGGGTCATCAGCCCTTACTCTCACCCCATTTCACATCTAAATAAGGTGAAATGGTACCTTATAGGAGAATGGGGTGATACTAGCCTGAAACCCAAGGCACACACCAATGCCTGTTTGTGTATGGAGGGTGGGGGCGGGGTAGCAGGGTGGAAGGGTGTTAGGCTCGAAACCCTAATGCCTCATTTTCCTACTTTTATTGTTTCAACATTAATTGATGCATTAATGAAGTTTTTGTAATGAATTTCCTTACTTTTTGAGAAAGTGTAATCTTACCCTTATATGTTTGTGGGAGTGCAGGGCCCCCTTGGCTCTGCACTCCCATCAGTCTACAGTGTGTTGTGGTTGCATAAGGCCCCAAGAGCAGGGGCCCTTCAGTCCCTGTGCTCCTATATAACTATAAGTGTATAGACATCGTAATTAACTCTCATCTCCCTGTAGGCCCTGAGCTCCCATCCACTCCCATCACTCCATAATAGTATCACTTTGTTGGAGTGCAGGGCCCTGTGGGCCCTGTGCTCTCATCTATCCATAAGTGTAGAGACATTGTAATGAACTGTCATCTCCATGTGGCAGCACCGGGCCCTCTGGGCCCTGCACTTCCTCTATTGCATAATGGAGGACGCTGCAGTTCATTCCCGCATAATGGTATCCATATATGGGAGCGCAGGGCCCAGAAATGCAGTGCAGGCCTAGAGATATTCCAAGTAACCCTTGTGCTGCAAATGGCGCAATATCTCAGTAACTGTAGAAACACTGGAAAAAATTCCACTGCAGTTGTAATCAAGGACTTGCTTCCTGCATCACTGCTTAGTAGCTGCGTTTAGTAAAAGATCCATATCTTGAACCATTTTAGAGATATAGGTGTCAAAAGGTACTGCGTCCACCACAGTGTTATCCTTTGGGAAATTTCCAAACTTTGAAATGTTAAAAGTATGGAAGCGATGTATATTTTATCACCAAACGAGCAAAATCATATCCCTGGGGCAAGTCCTCTGTACCCTGAAAACTTTAACCCGAAAGTCCAAACTGATTTTTTGCAGTGAAGTGACAAAGAAACAGTAAACTCTAAAAATCCATTTTTGTGAGGTGTCAAAATCCCTTTTCATGATCCCTAAATCCCTTTTTGCACCGTGCAGCTATCCAAAAGACTGAACTGAGCATGCTCAGAACCTGAAATTTCAAAATTGAAAAACTTTGGAATGGATTAATATTTTTTCACCAAACCAACACTAGCTTGTTATTTGGGGAATGCTCTTTCTACCCGGAAAATTTCAGTGAAAATTCAAAATGGTGTGGCAGCAGCGCGATGAGGAAAAAACAGCCAAAACAGGTGAAAAAAGTGACTTTTACTGTTATTTCACTATATGCAAGACAAAATCCACAAATCCAATCAAAATGAAACTTGGTACTTCAAGAGATCTACCCCATGGAACAGCACGTACCAAATTTCATGCAGATCTGTTGAACAGATGCAAAGTTATTAAAGTGCAGAATTTGAGGTTTAACATTAAACTGCCTACTCAACCCGAGCTATAGTATATATACTGTACATACATATATATATAGATATACTGTATATATAGATATCGTCTCTCCAAACTTAAAGAAGCAGCTGGGCAGGAAAGACATTTGTAGTGAGTGTCTGGGGCTCTTTAAGTGTTGTCTTTCAATTTATAACAGGTAGTGTGGGGAACCTAGCTCAAGAAATTATACTCAAGGATGAGTACAGGTAAATTAAGAAAGTCCTGTGAGTCAGGTGTATAACTAGGGGATGAGCTGCCAGAGGCTTAGTGCCTTCTAACAAGAGCACTATGAAAGACTCCCTCGTTCAGCTTATCCTATCAGGCTTGTATCCCAGTGTGTTAATGGAACAGTGCAGGAGTAGAACATCTATCTTAAGGCGTCTACAGATAGACCGCATCCTACTTTCTCTTTTCAACCTTTCTAGTAGTTGCTACCTTCCTGATGTCTGCTACTTCCTACCCCCAAGTTGTTACCCCATTACCTGCATCTTAACCTTAAGCTGTGTATTCCGTTATTGTATATCCAAACACAGTACTGTGTTATGTCCTGTCTTGGGCCAGGTGTTCCTCCTGCACAGGCTTCTGGACACCCTTTTTAAGGTAGGTTAAAAACACATTTCAAACAGATTAAGGAAGAGGTAGCAAGTCAAAGAAGAAAGAAAGGAGACAGGAAGGTATAAAAGAAGTTCAACAGACAAAACAGAAAACAGACAAAAGAAGAAAGGAATGAGTATGGGAGTGGTGCAGTGCAACAGCTGTGGAGCCACAATTTTCGAGACATATTCTGGAGACTGAGGTGCTGCCCCATTTGCACTCACCTCTTTGTGTTGAGAGCAGGGGTTGTTGGACTCTGGGCTGAAATTGCAAGGGTGCAGAGAACCGTCTGTCCTACCCAAGGGCCACTAAGTCTGCCCCCACTTCCCTGGAGAATGCCTAGGCAGAGGCAGAGCAGCTGGACTTTGGTGGGTTCTGGGAGGGTGGGGGTAGTGGGAAGGGAACACATTCCTCAGTCTGTACCACTGCACAATTCCTTCACCATATTGGTGGGATGGGGCAGTAGGGAGGAGGCACCTGGAGCAGTTGGAAGGGAGGAAGTGGGAATCCTCAGAAAGGGGTGGCCCAATGAGGGGGAAGATACACCCAGCTGAGGAGGAGGAAGCAGCTGCTGATGGGGGACTCTATTGTTAAGGGGATAGGCTTGGGAATAGGGGAGGGAGGAAGGGAGAGGGAGGTTAAGTGCTTCCCTGATGCTTCAGCTTGGAGAGGTGGAGAGTGGATCCAGAGGATGAGCACTTAAACTAGTGGTGGGGTGGGGGTTGTGGTGGTGGTGGTGGTTGGAATACCAAAGGAGGCAAAAACTGCCTTCCCCAGCTGATGAAGCAATAATGAGGAAGAGGCTGAGGGAGGAAACAAACTCCCCCAGGGCAGGGGTGCAGGACAGAGGAGGACAAGAAGGTATAAATCAGGATAGTATGAAGAGACAAAGATGTACATTTTAAAATCAGTACATCATGGGAAAGTGTTAAGGGGCCTACTGTAATTAAATGCTATATCAAGGCAGACTTTGATGGCATGATGAGTCATCTATCCACCTGGAACTGGGAGAATGATCTCCAAAACCAGACTTTAGAGACAATATGGGACAAAATCAAGGAAAAGATTAATTTCTGTGTTAACAACTTTGTACCTGAAATAACAAAATATAGTCGATTGGGAAGGGTACCACCATGGTTTAATAAAAAAATCAAAAAGAATAGTAACAATAAGAAAAATGCATTTAGAAAGTTTAAAAAAATACAAACAAATGATAGTTGGAGAATCTATAAGAAAAAAGCAAACATATGTAAAAAGGTCATACACAAAGCTAAAAAAGATATGGAACTTGACATAGCAACATCAGTTCAAACAAATTCAAAGAAAATTTATAATTACATTGGGGCATTAAGAGGCAGACAAAACACTGTAGGACCACTGTTACAAAATGGAAACTTAGTCACAGAAGAGGTAGAGATGGCGACAGAATTTAACAAGTATTTTCTAAGTGTATTTCTAGCAAAAGAGAACATTTCCATCAATGCTAATAAACTGTCACCAGAATGCTTGGATTTACAAATTGCTGAACAGGAAGTACACAAAAAAATTAACAATCTCAAAACTGATAATCGGTTGGACCAGATGAAATTCATCCACTACTTGTCAAAAAACTGTCTGAGGTACTTTTGGCCCACAGATGCTACTATTTAAAAAATCATTAATGGAGGGTACAACATTAAAGGACTGGAGAGACACAATGGTCACTCCCGGTTTACAAAAAAGGTGACAGACATTCTGTATCTAATTATAGGCCCATCAGCCTGACTTCTGTGTCAGAAAAAATAATGGAGGGGATAGTCCAAGATAGAATCAAAGAACATTATGTACAAAGTGGGAATATAGGTTTAATACAGGGAAGTCATGTGTCATGAATCTTCTTATCTTTTTTGGAAAAGTGAATGTCGCACTCGATTCTGGCCTATCTGTGGTTGTTATCTACTTGAATTTCTCCAGGGCATTTGATGTTGTTCCACACAGAGAACTCATAGAGAAATTAATTGAAATGAAATTACATCCAAATATAATATCATGGGTAAACTCATGGTTGTGTAATAGAAGGCAGATGGTTAAAATCAGGGGCTACGTGACCAGTGGGGTACCTCAGGATTCAGTTCTGGGCCCTACACTTTTCAACCTATTTATCTCAGGAATGCAGACATCTTGTACGTCTTGGATGGCTAAATACGCAGACAATTGCAAATTAGGGGCAATCGTTAATAACCAACATGATGGACAATTGTTGCAAGACAATCTTAATACAATATTTCAACGGGCTAAAACAAATAAAATCAGGTTTAATGTTGACAAGTGTAGGGTGATGCATTTTGGACACAGGAATCCATTTTATGTGTACCATCTGGGTGACACAGAGCTTCAGGTAACCGCAAATGAGAGAGATCTTGGGGTGACTGAGACAAATGAATTATCATTTGGTACACATTCCAAGATTACTGCTCAGAAATGTAATAAAATAGTGGGCTGTATTTATAGAAATATTAAAAGTAGAGATCAATGCATAATCATCCCATTGTATACATCACTAGTGAGACCCCACCTAGAATAGTGCTCCCCCTTTTGTGCACCACAATCAATCAGAGACAGTAAATTATTGGAGAGAGTGCAAAGGAGGATGACAAGGGGAATTGATGGTATGACTGATAAATTTTATCATGACAGATTAGTTGAACTAGACCTATATTCTGTGGAATACAGAAGACTTAGAGGAGATTTATGTTTATTATATAGTGCTAGTAAAAATAGTTTTTTGTGGGAATCATTTAGCTTACAGAAAGGTTCAAATTTAAGATCTACTAGATCTCATAAACACCAGCTTATATAAGAAGTGTATGGAACTACCAGAAGAGGTAGATGGTTTAACCAACACGTGGTTAGCACATTGAATAATATACCTAATGAGGTGGTGTCCAGCAATACTATAGAAATATTTAAGACTAGGCTAGATCAATACATGGGAAAATGAAGATGTAGGCAATGCCACAACTAAGTGGTGAGTTATTAAAGGTCTCACGACCCCTAAACTTGTAATCTGCCTATGAAATCTCTGAAACCTATGAGAGGAGTAAAGAAGATGGGTAAAAGAGAGGGTAACAAGGGAAGAGGGGAGTCAGGGAGAGCTTCAGGAAGCAGCATAGGCAAGAAGGTCAGAGAATGCAGGGAAGCTGTGGGGGTAGGGTATGGAGAGCAATGCACACCAATGCAAGGCATCTGGGAAATAACATTTTGGACCTGGAGGCCATCATAGAGGAGGCTCATCTTGATTTGGTGGCCATACTGGATTCATGGTACACTGACAGCCGTGACTGGGATGTGACCATACCAGGCTACTCTCTTTATTCAAGAGAGACAGGGAAGGGAGGTGGGGAGGAGGGGATTGTGCTATACATGAGAGAGGGAATCAAGGTTAGAAAAGTGCCCAGGTAACCAGAGGAAAAGAAAGGCCTGGAAGTGTTGTGGGTCACCTGACTACAGGTACTGGGGCCACTATCTGTACAGGGGTGGTATATAGACCTCCAGCACAGAAAGAGGAAATGGATAAAGCATTTGGGGAAGACATCATCAGGATGGAAAATAAAGGGGAGGTGCTGCTATTTGGTGACTTCAATCTGCCAAATGTGGATTGGAGCCTTACGACTGCAAATTCATCAAGAAGCAGGGCCATCCCCAAGGGGACTTTCTCAGGCAGCTAGGCAATGAACCCACTAGGGATGTGGCAGTGCTGGACCTGGTGCTTGCCATCAGGGACAGCATTGTAGATGTCACAGTGGGCAGTCCCCTAGGTAACAACGATCACCATGCAGTGTGGTTTAACATTAAGATGGGAGCAGAGGCAAACAACACAAGAATGAGGGTCCTGTACTTTAGAAGGGTGGCTGTTAAGGAAATGGGAGACTGCCTCAGAAATTGTCTAGGAGGAGGGGAATGCTGGGGAGGGTAGAGGAGCAGTGGGGAAAAATAAGGGAGGCATAATTAAGGCAACCAATCTCTGTGTGAAGGAAATGAATAAAAGCAAAAGAAAAAAGAGGTTGTTATGGTACTCTAGGGAAATGGCCATCGTGGTGAAAGAAAAAAGGGTGGCTTTCAGGAGGCATAAGGAAATGCAGAGGGAGGAAGACAGGGAGGTGTACCAGGTGTACAGAGGGAAGCAGGTAAGCCAGTGAAGAAAGCAACAGTGTTGACAGAGGAAAGCATGGATAAAGGGGTAGCAAACAGGGAAAAGACTTTTTTCAGGTACGTAAGTGAGAAGAGGAAAAACAAGGGGATGGATAGTGAGGATAAGGAGGGTGGCAGAGGAAGACTGTGCAGAAGAGGACCAAGAAAAAGCAGACATCCTGAAAAGGTACAGTACTTCTACTCAGTCTTCACAGTGGAGGGAGGGGATGGACTACCAGTGATCAGCATGAACAAAGGGGGAAGGCAGGCAGACTCAAGTACATTTTCAGAAGAAAGAGTCCTGAAGGGACTTGCAGCTCTGAAAGTGGACAAGGTGGAGAGGATACAACCAAGGGTACTGAAAGAACTCAGGGAGGTGCTGGCTGCCCTGCTGATGGCCTTATTCAGCAGCTCACAGGTATAAGGCATGGTTCTAGAGGACTGGAGGAAAGTAGATGTGAACCTTCTACATAAGTGCAGCAGCAGGAAAAAAGCTAGTAACTATAGGCCAGTGAGACTCTCCTCTGTGGTGGGGAAATTAATGGCAACCTGTTAAAGAAAAGGTTGGTAGAGTATCTTGAATACAATGGGCTACAAGACCAAAGGCAACATGGATTCATGGGGGCGGGGTGGTGAAGGTCATGCTAGATGAATCTGAGTGAGTTCTGTGACTGGCTAACCAGTGAAATAGATCAGGGGAAGGCAGTGGATGTGGTCTATCTGGACTTTAGCAAGGCCTTCAACATTGTGCCACACAAGAGACTGATAACGAAATTGAGAAGCTTAGGGGTGAGATCCAAAGTGGTAAACTAGGTAAGGAAGTGGTTAATAGATTGGCGACAGAGAGTGGTGGTTGATGGCACTCACTCTAATGAGGGGAGAGTGACCAGCAGGTTGATGCAAGGCTCTATACTGGGACTAGTATTCTTCACTGAAAGAGTGATAGACATTGCAGAAGAACTGGAAGAGAAGGTATACCTTTTTATGGAGGACACCAAAATCTGTAATAGGGTGGACATTCTACCAAAAAGTGCAAAAGTATGCACTTAGGGCATGAGAACTAAGAAGCTAAGTATAGGATGGGGAAAGGTAATGACAGTCACTAAGCAGGAAAGGGACCTTGGGGTTATCATATCTGATTACTTCAAAATGGCAGGGCAGTGTATCAAAGAAGTGGGTAAGACCAGTGGGATGCTAGGATGCATAGGGAGAGGTATCTCCAGCAGGAGGAGGGAGCTGGTGTTGCCACTGTATCGCTTGCTTGTGAGACCCCACCTATTTATTTATTTATTTACTTTTGTTTACCAGATAGACACGAGTCAAAGGCCTGTTTTCATGTGTGACCCAGGACCATAAAAATACAGTCATGATGTTACATATAATAAAACACAGTAAACATAAATACAACACAAACGACACAGTCAAAAACAGTTACAACATAATTGATCAAGAAAATATTTCCTTAGTTTAATTTTAAAAGTTTGGTGGCTTATGTTACTAAAAAGTAACCAAGGAAGCTCATTCCAATTTCTTGCTGCACTAAAAGAAAAATAACAATATCCCATTTTAGTTTTGTTATAGGCACCTTAAACCTAACTACTTCGCTGGAGCGGAGTTTCCTGTCATTATTATTAATGTGAAATAATGAATAAAGAGGAGAATTTTCCCACTGGCGAAGGACATTATCCATCAGACAACATAAACTATACAAACTATTCAGCCTTGGTGAAGCCATCCTGAATGTTTGTACAGTACACAGTGATGAGTAGAATATGGTAACCTAAATGTATATCTACATAATTAATGGAGAGTATAATAAAGGAACATTTGGGGGTGTACTTGGAAGAGGTGGGAGGTCTGGATAGTCGGCAACATGGGTTTGTGCCAGGTAGATCATGTCAAACCAATCTTGTGGAGTTCTACGAATGGGGAACATCAGAACTGGACAGGGGAAAGCCTGTGGATGTATTATTCTTGGACTTCAGCAAGGCGTTTGACTCTGTCCCCCACAATGGTCTAGTGGAGAAACTGATGGGTTAGGGAGTAGGCCCTTTGATGGTCAGATGGATTGAAAACTGGCTAGCTGGATGCACCCAGAGAGTAGTGGTCTGTGGGGAGCCTCGAACCCTAGAGAGGTTGGTGGTGGGCACCACAGGCTCGGGTCCTGGGTCTGATCCTGTTTAATGCATACATCGACATCAGGAGGGTAGGCTGTGAAATTAGTCTCTTTGCTGATGACTCCAAGATGGGAGCAGTAGTTGAGGGAGAAGAGGGGAGGTTGGGCCTGCAAGGGGACCTGGACACCCTGGAAAGCTGGGCTCACATATGGAAATTAAATTTCAATATCACCAAGTGCAAGGTGTTGCATTTTGGGCGGGGAAACCCTAAACACAGGTACATCCCGGGAGGGGAGGCGCTGGAGGTCTCAATGGGGAAAAAGACCTAGGGGTCATGGTGGATGCATGTATGAATAACTCTGAGCAGTGCAGGAGAGTGGCTAGCAAGGCAAACAGGATGTTGGGATGCATCGTAAGGGGGATCACCTCTAGGAGCAAGGAAGTGATTCTGCCGCTGTACAATGGACTGGTTAGACCACACCTTGAGTACTGTGTACAGTACTGGAGACCACACTTGAAGAGGGACATACAGCTCCTGGAGAGGGTACAGAGGAGGGCAACTAAGATGATACGAGGGTAGGGGATTTGATGTATAAGGACAGACTTGAGGAGCTCTGCCTGTTTTCATTAGAGGAGAGGAGAGACAGGGGGGACATGATTGAGGTCTTCAAGTACCTCAAGTGAATAAATAGGGTAAACATGGAGGGGATCTTTAGACTAAAGCAGGGAGGTATCACCAGAGGGCATGGTTTGAAGTTGGAAGGTGGAAGGGTGAGGGGGAAAGAGGAGGAGGTTTTTCACTGAGAGGGTGGTGGACCCTTGGAATGCACTGCCTGGCAAGCTGGTTCAGAGATCCACAGTGGAGGGCTTCAAAAGAGGGTGGGACAGACACAGAAAGTGGATGTATCAGATGATGGCCTGTCCCAGGGGGGTGGGGATGGATGATAGGGGTTTCTGGAACACAAGGGAGGGGAGGGCCTTGGCACCCAACTAGGGATCTGAGGTTTGAGCAGACTTGATAGACCATAAGGCCTAATCTGCTGGCAAATAGTATGTTAGTATATACTGTGAAATGCTGATGTCAAAATAGATAAGTCTTGCTTGGACAAATCTGTAAAAAGAAAAGAATTATCATTTTAAATTGGAAGTACACCCTTTGATATTGCCATCCTTGCCTGTAGAGTAAGCAAGGATTGCAATTTGAATAGGGGTCCCAGCTTTTGATTTACCTGATGACTTATGGATTTTATGTAAATAGAAAATGTTAAGTTTGAATCCAACCGGACACCCAGATATTTAAACTGGGTAACCTGATCCAGTTTATTTCCAAAAGAGTCAATTATTAATAGATCAGAAGTTTTATCTAATCTCTGCCTGGACCCAAAAAGCATACGTTTGATCTTTTTACTATTTAAGGACAACTGATTTTTCGTTAATCAGTTACCCAATACACAAAAATCCTCACTTAACCTACTATTTATTGCTTCCACGGCAGCTGTGCTGCAATACAAAATAATATCATCAACATAAATCAAACAATCCGTCTGTTTCATTTTGGAAGGAATGGTGTCAATAAACAAAGTGAGTAGGAGATCCCCAAGAATAGAACCTTGTGACACTCCCTGTTGCATCCTACAACTAGATAAACTACCACTAAAATCCACCCTCAGGGGCCATCCAGTTAAATACTATTGAACCAATGAAGTGGAGAATCTGCCAGTCTGATGTTCCTAAGGCTCCTGAGCAGCAGGTGATGGTCAACTAAATCAAAGGCTTTGGACAGGTCCACGAACACAGCACCAGTAATTAAGCCCTGATCCATAGCCACAGTGGTGTGGTCCGTGAACCTGGCCAAGGCTGTACCAGTGCCGTGAAACTTACAGAAGTCATGCTGCTCGTGAGCCCTGAGGCCAGCAGACTGAAGGTTCTCAATAATTTGTTCATTTACCAATTTTTTAAGAATTTTACCTAATGGTGGAAGCAGGGAAATTGGATGATAATTGTCCATATCCCCTGTACCACCAGTTCTGTAAGTGGGTTTTATCACACTCTGCTTCCTTTGATCAGGGAAATGGCCAGTAACAAATGACAAGTTGAAAATTAAAGTCAGTGGATAAGTAATATAATCTGCAACTAGCTTTAAAAACCTTGGCTCCAAATCACTAGCCCATGGGCTGATATCAGACATATGTTGTAATAATTTATGAACCTGATGTGGCTTTATGGCTCTAAAATAAAAAGTAGTACAAACATCGGAATTTTTAGTAGAATAAATGTCCTTTTTAGAAATTTGGTCAAAGGATTGTGTGTATTTAGACAAATCAAGAAATTTATCTAAAAAAGCATTACAAATTTCCTGTGGATTTGTCAACTCATGACCGTCATTATAGAATACTTCAGCAGGTTCTTTGATTTTTGAATTTATAAGGGAATTTGTTGATGACCAAAACTTTCGAGGATTGTATAATCCAGCATTCTGTAAATCATGACAATAGTTAGATTTACTTTGCCTAATTTTTATTTTACATTCATTTCTAAGCTTCCTGTAACTATTAAAATCTGTGTCAGTATTAGTTACTTTAAAATGTTTCCAGACTAAATCCCTGAGTTTCATTAAACGGAGTAAGGGTGGCATAATCCATTTATTTACTGTTCCTCTAACTCTTCTTACTATTTTCGGAAAGTATTTATTTTGAAATTCCAGAAGGGTGGTAGTAAAATAATCAACCGCAATATTCACATCTGGAATTGCATTTAAATAGGTCCAATCAACCTACTGTAAGTCAGTTAACAATCCTTCACTTATTTCATTTGTAAATTTATTATAAGACATAAATCTAGAAGGTGGTTTAGATCTTTTGCATTTCCAAATGCAATAAGTAGCCAGATGGTCACTTATCACATCAGGGAATATGCCAGTACTTTTAATATTAACTGAATTATTTGTAAGCACCCAATCAAGAATGGTATGATTAAGACTCCCCACATTCATACATGTGAAGGCATGAATAAGTTGAGATAATCAAGCAATCATAAGAATAGTCTCAGTACTTGGGTCTTTATGTGGGTCCCAATGTAAATTAAAATCTCCCATAATCAAAAGGTCACTCCTAGAATTTAAAGAATAAACTAAGTGCAAAATATCCTCAAGCCCTTTTCTAACAGTTTTAAGAGGGTTGTAAACCATACAGTATTTCAATATACAAAAATCACCCTGTTTCAATTCCAATAATAGCCATTCACAGTTAGTGGTGAGTTTAGAAACAGGTCTTATTTCAGTTAAATCAAACTCAGAATTGTAAAACACTAAAATACCCCCCTTTCTTTTTTCCTTCTCTATCTTTATGAAAGTGCTTATAACCTTCCAGCAAGACTGTTATCAGCTATGGAGGGTTTTAACCAGGATTTGATTAAACTAAACATATCTGGATCATAATTGACTACCCAGGCCTCAATCTCTGGCTTCTTAGACAAAAAGCTTCTAACATTAAAGTGGTCAAATCTAATACCACTCATCTGCCAACAACATTTGTTTAATACATTATCAGAAACAGGGGGTCCGGGATTTGTCTCCACATCACCAGCTAAAAGCAATACATACCAGATTGTAACAGACACAAAAATAGCTAAGGCAGTTTTGGTGTTAACAGCTGGTTTAGTCATAAAATCATATACAGTCCCTATCCTAAGACTACCCAGAGACTTTACATGTAAAGGAATGTGGTAAGTGCAGGCAACTAAAGCATTAGAGTAGGAGACATCGTTAAATGATCGAGTATGGTCAAATTTCTCTTCATCATACCTTATACACATTAAACCCTGATCAAACAATACTAACCCCATTAAATGGTAAATCATACATAGATAAGAACCCACCATGTTAAAAAATTAAAAGTTACTATATAATAATAGGCTATATGCCAAGTAATTACTAAACGATTTAATCAAGGACACTGTATAGTAAATATAAAACTAGAAATATTGCAACAATCATTAATTTTTCAAGTCAGTCTGAACCAATGTCTGTCCTTGAATTAAATGTTGTGGCTATATGTAAACAATGAATCCTCTCACAATAATAGCCAGACCTTTCTGTTTCAGTCCCAAAAACATTTTGTAAGCAGCCTCCCCGCAGCCCCCCACCATTAACTCCCACCAGTGACTCACACCACTGCTGAGTGAGCCACTCATGCATGCAGCTGCTCTGCAGGCAGCCACTAGCATGGCTGTGCTTTTGAACTCTCAGTCTCCGCCTCTCTCAGTGCACCTGGACTGCCTCCTCCCGCACCGGTAGCCCTCTCGCTTACCGGGACCAGTGCTTGTTGTAATTAGCAAATGTTTCTGGCGGCAGGTGTCCTCAGGTGACTTGGGGCACAGCAAAGCTGAAACAGCAGGCTGATGATAAAGAGATGTGCCGAGGAGAATTGCAGCAAGAGCAGACAGTCAGGGGATATAGCATGGCAGGTTCGGTACACAGTTTCTTACTGAAGTGCTGCTGTGCTTTTGAACTCACAGTATCCACCCCTCTCAATGCACCTGGACTGCCTCCTCCTGCACCAGAAGCCCCCTCACTTACCGGGACTGGGTGCTTGTTGTAATCAGCAAAGGTTCCTGATGGCAGGTGTCCTCAGGTGACTTGGGGCACAGCAAAGCTGAAACAGTAGGCTGATGATAAAGTGATGTGCCAATGAGAACTGCAGCAAGAGCAGACAGTCAGGGGATATAGCATGGCAGGTTCAGTACACAATTTCTTACTGAAGTGCTGCTGTGCTTTTGAACTCACAGTCTCTGCCCCCTCAATGCACTTGGACCACCTCCTCCCATACCAGTAGCCCTCTTGCTTACTGGGACTGGGTGCTTGTTGTAATTAGCAAATGTTCCTGATGGCAGGTGTCCTCAGGTGACTCGGGGCACAGCAAAGCTGAAACATCAGGCTGATGATAAAGTGATGTGCCGAGGAGAACTGCAGCAAGAGCAGAGTCTGGGGATGTAGTGTGGCAGGTTCAGTACACAGTTGAGTTTTGTGTCCGGTTCTGGAGACTGAACCTCAGAAAGCAACTAAAATGGCTGGCACAGCGGCTGCATAAAAAGCCCTGTGAAGAGAGACTGAGAGATATCAACATGTACACCCTAGAAGAGAGGAGAGCAAGAAGGGATATGAAAACAAGTACCTCACAGAGGTGAATAGGGTGCATGAGGGGAGTCTCTTTTAAATAAGAAAGAGCACCATGACCAGAGGGCATGTGATGAAGCTGGAGGGGGGAGTTTAAGTGGCATGTGAGGAAGGACTAAGTCACTGAACAAGTGATGAATGCCTGGAACAAATTGCCAGCGGAAGTCCTGGCGCTGAGAGTGGTGCCATCCCTAGACCCGGCACTGTCCCCCAATCAGGCACCGCCCTCGGTACCACCATCCTCCCCGGCACCAGAATTGGTGTCATGAGTGTCCTGGCACTGCAAACGCCACTGGGTGACTCAGAGAAGTTGGCCCCAAAGGCAGGGCTACTCAGGGGAATGGCAGAAGATGTTACCACGGGAACCACATGACTAGGCCCAAATGGGCGATGGTACTCCATGGAACAGGTGGTCTGTATGGTCTTTATCTGCCAACGTATTCTATGTTTCTAAGATGACCTGGTCCAGGGCTCTTAAATAGTGTGGGAAAGCAGCTGCCAAAGATCTGAACTGATCCTAGGTCAGAGGCTCCGAAGGACCCAAGATGCCCATGAGAGCAGAGGAGGGAGGGAGGCAGAGAATCTGAAGGAGGAGGGAGGTCTGGCAAGCCAGAAAAGGATCCCTGCTAGGGCTTCAGGTGCACCCAGGGGACCCCTTCCAAGAAGGGGGGCTTCACAAAGGGACCACTGTAGGTCACCCAAACATACAGGAGTGGCCAATGTGGTGCCCTAAAGAAAGGACCCCATGATGAGGTGATCGGAGATGGTCTGACCCTTGCATTTGGCCCCTAGCCTCACCTGTTGCAGACCCTTCCTGCTGAGGAGAATGAAGGAGTGATGGGTCAGCACTACTACTCCTTCCTAAGCCATCGGCAACTCTAGAAGGGTGCCTGCGTGCCACCCCAGACTCCCTCAAGCTATCCCCCTCAGAAAGGGACCTACTCCTCAGCTGTTCATGAGGATCCGAAAAGATGGGCTCCAAGATTGTCCCAGCCCCTGAAGAGTCAGCAGAGTCCCTCCCAGACCCCAGTCCTGCTCCAGAGTCTAATCTGGCACTGCCCATGGTGCCCCACAGCACCGGCACTAGACCCGGCACTGTAGGTGGTACCGGAGTCCAACCCAGACCTGAGCGCAGTGTCATCCCCCAATCCAGTGCTGCCCTTGGCACCATCCTCCTCCCCAGTGCCAGAATAGGTGCCACAAGAGTCCCCAGCACTGCAAACAACACTGAGTGACTCAGAGGAGTCGGACCCAAGGGCAGGGCCACTCGGGGGAACAGCAGAAGATGTTATCACGGGAACCATGTGACTAGGTCTAGATGGGTGATGGTACTTCGTAGAGCTGGGCAACCACTCCCGGTCATCCCAATCATCCTCCTCTGAAGAGGAAGCTATCAGGGTGACCAGCAAAATGGCTACTCCTGAAACCCTGCCACTCCCAGTGCCATTGGCAGCACCAGAGGCGGGCCTAGCATGAACCACGACACCTTCCCACTCACTGATTCTGGGGGTAGAATCAGGAGTCGAGGCAGTGCCCACAGATGGTGCCAAGGACTCCGACGGTTTGGGCCCAGCATGTAGCTGCGACTGTGACACCAGGGGTGGTCACGCTTCCGAAGAAGCAATTGATTGAGAGGGGTGCTCAATCGACCCCCCCCAGAGGAGGCCAACTGCCCTACCCCTCTGGCAGGCCTACGGTCTCAGCGATCCCTGAACCAGCTGAGGCCTGCTCCCTCCTGGTATGTATAGTACTGGAAGGTGACCCAGGAAAGGGTCCAATGTCCTTGACTTGGAATCCCTGGACCAACGCCATCCTCCAAAGATCAGAGGATTCTGACCCACCTTCAGTGTATGCGTTTTAGGGACCCTGTGGTCCATGGAGAAACAAGCGTCACAATTGTCCAGGTCATGCTGGGGGCCCAGGCAAGTAAGACAATGGTCATGCCAATTCATTATGGACATGGACTTGCTGCAGGGGTACCAACGCATGGTGGCACATCCCATCTTAGATTTAGGCTGTGAACTGGCCATGATCATTGCGACACAAAATGAAGGAAAACTACAGAAAAAGACTCAGCGCCATAGAATTATTACAATAATAAAAGAAAAAAGAATGGTCTCACCATTTGCAGGATCAACAGTGTTGCATAATGGCGATACAGAACTTCGGCAATCGACGAAACTCTCAGTTGCGTAGCAGTAACAGCTGTTCAGCTTCCACAAGATGCACTCTTGATTGCGGGAAACACAGAACTGAGGTGAGGGCGGAGTTGGCATCTGTTACTGGCCAACCTTCGAGCGCCATGCAATGTGTTGGCCTTGAGGGCAGCGCCGTCCCAGCTCTGCCCTCTAGAAAAAAAATCTCTAACCTAATTAGCTCCTGCAGGGTCCTAGCACCTCCAGCATATACCCAACAGTGATGAATAGGGAAGATACATACAGGGAAGATCTGAGGATTTTGAATCTGATTGCAATCCTTTTGTTACAGTTTCAACAGTAAATACAGCAAAATCAATTCACAATCAGTTTTATATGAACAAACTAACGGGGTTTAAAACAAACAGTTCACTTGAACCACTGCACTTGAACCAGATTCAAATCTAAACAGGGACCCAACTCTGAATGAGTTTACATGAGCTTCCAATTGAGGATTGCTACATCGATTACACATAAATTAGAGTTTAAATCTGATTTCAGTGTGAATGAAAACAAGGTAACTACCACTCTCTACCCTTCCTCTGAATCAGCGAACAACTCTTGGTGGCAGAGAGGCAACAGAAAGGCTGTGGCTGGCATCTATACAAGAAGCAAGGCTAGAGTAATCCACAGGAGGCAGTATAGCACAGTGGTTTAAGGCTCTGAGCTGCAAATCTAGAGACCTGGGTTTGAATCTCACAGCCCCCACTTGCATATACTGTGTGACCCTGAGCAAGTCACTTAACTTCCCTGTGCCCCCAGGTCACACCTGTAAACAAGCTTTCAGCTTAGTGTGCTATTCCTGGTTAAACAATTGAAAAAAAAAAATAAATAGGTACAGGGAAGAAAACAAAGACAAAGGGAGCCACAGATGGCAGGGTTAAACAATAAAATATATATAAAACCAACCTGCTGTTCAGGCAATGGTTGCATACATGTTCAAAGTAAAATCAGGCAAAAATACACAATCTCTGATAGCAGTTCCCCCACAACTGTATAACAGGCATCCACCATATTATTTCTAGCCTGTATGTTAGTTTATCAATCTTGGTGTGACAGTACCCTCCAGTAGAAGAAGTAACTATTGCAGTTACAGTTTTTTTGTGAGTGCTGGTAAATAATAAAAATATTTGGTTAGTGAGCCTGTCTGAAATATTCTTTATTATATGTAATATACTTAGATGTACTATCAGGGTCAGTATATTCCTATAGAGCACTACAGAAAATAAAGTTAAGAATGAAAAGCACCAAAGTCAGTAGTATAAAAGAAAATATATCCACTTATAGAGTATTTTCAGTTACTTTGATAAAGACAGCAGTGCTATTTTGAGGACCCTGATTCACAATCACAGCAGAATAGAATATATTGTTTGAGCTGAGTGCAGCAATAGTGCCAAAACCAAAGAGATCAATGAAACAAGCAAAGCAGTTTCCATTGATGATTCTTCTCTATTTGCAAGATTTTGTAGTTAATTCCAAACTTTAAAGAAATTTCATCCCGATTATCCATTCCCCTCCCAGATTTCTTTCATATAAACATAAAAATTTGCCAGAAGAAGGAGGCATTGCATTCTATCAAGTCTGCCCGATGTGGAGGTATATGCCCTTTATAGGTCTTGGTCCTCCCATCACTGCCTCCCTGATCATCTCCTTGTCCAGCTCACTCATGAAGCTCTCCCCCTCAGTCTTCCCCTTGTCCCACTCACTCATGATGCTCTCAGCAGTTTTAGTATCAATCACCTTTTCTGACAGCCTGTTCCACTCCTCCAGCATCCTTTCTGTGAAATACTGTTGCATTTTCTGGCATCACTCCTGCACCAACCCCCATCAACTTGCTGCTATTCCCTCTGGTACAAATTATCTCACTGGGCCTAAACAATTCACTAGAGTCTGCCTTAGTTATACCCTTCATATAGTTGAATATATCTGTGATGTTCCCCCTCTCTCTTTCTCTCCTGGTCACTAGCGAGTACACGTTAAGGCTTGCCAATCTTGGTTCGTATGTTTTCCTGTTCTGTCCTTGAATCATCTCAGTGACTCTCCTCTGCCTCCAGCCTGTCCATGTCCTTACACAGAAAGGTATTCCAGAACTGGACATGGTGTTCCAGGTGCAGCCACACCAGGAATCTGTAGGAGGCAGCACAACCTATTTATGCCTGCTATTGCTCCCCATGCTTATGCATACCAGCATTCTGTATGCTCCACCCCCCCCCACTGCCTTACTGCATTGTGCAGATGACTTGAGGGTACTCTTAATCATTACCCCCAAGTCCTTCTCTTCATCTGCCACTGTGGCGGCCACCCCCTCCCAACCTGTGCTCTGCCCTCCCAATGTACATGACATTTTAGCATTGAAGCCCAGTTATCAGATTACGGACCACCACTCGAGCTTCTCCAGGTCCTCCCTCATGTCTCTGACCCCTCCTCACTATCAATCCTGCCAGAGAGCTTGGCATTATCCACAAAGAGGTAGATTTTGCCATTGATGCCATCCAAGGCCCCTGGTATTCTATGATTCCATGGTCACGGAATTTTCAGCAGAACTTGAATCACGCTGCAGAATGCACATAGTGCCACAGAGTTTTTGTTCTGGGTGATTTTTATTCATATATATACACAGTTTTTCTATAGTGCTTGGCTCTCCTCCCCACATTGTTTATCCTTAAGTGCCCCTGTGCTCAGAATGTGATGTCATTGATGGCACTAAATCATATTGTAGCCAATAGCACTACTTCATTCTGCCAAATAAATGAATAATTCATGCCACAGGAATGAAGAAACAGTGCCACAGAAGTCAGAAACGAAGTTCCAGGGAGCACTAGGGGCCCTGTGTTTATTCCTAATGACTACATTAAACAGCACGGGCCCAAGCACCGAACCCTGCAGAACCCTGCATGTGACACTCCTCATGATGGAGTGTTTCCCATTTACCACTATTCTCTGTGTACTCCCCCAGTCAATTTCCCAACCGGTTAGTCATTTTGCCTTGCTTATTTCAGGTGTTGTGTATTCTGTGTACACTGAAAACCACAAGAAGCCCTACGATTATGAAGCAAATATTATTAGAGCTAGTGAACAAAAAAGAAAATGATTGAGATGAAATTGACATAAAATTAGTGCATATCTTCACAAAATGCCCAACATGTTTCAGTTCTCTAAATGCAGCTTTAATGGGGTTACTATTATCTTTTTAATGCAGATAAGCTAACCAGTGTGCCATGCAGGAGTTAGCAGGACCCGTATACATTTATTCGTGCTTGCTTTATAGTAGTCCTCAACAGATACCAGCACATGAATTTGGAAGAAAAAGCCCTCTCTGTAACAGGGAGTTCAGTATTTAGCTATGATACATTTACTGTAAATGGGAAGGTTGTATTCTGTGCCAAGTTTGGGCTAAAAGTGCCAGCTGCGTAGGGTAAGACAATCATGCCTATTCGTTCTGGCTAAAGTTAGAAAGAAGACAGAGAGGAAGGGAAGGAATGATTTAATTTATCAGCCCAGAAACTACAAGATTCATAAACTCATGAGCTGCTTTCTTTCAACAAAATATCTAAGAACTGGCAAATCTCTAGGCATCTCATGTAAACAGGCTACAAAATGTGTCCAACCTTGAGACTGAAACTGTGTGCCATCAGTCTGGCCTTAGCATAGCCTGGTGGGTGTTGGATTGCCAAAATCTTTGTAAGAAAGTAAACACAGCCAACCACAAATGTTTAAAGATGAAAGTCAACACCAGTGATTGTTCAAAAAACATCAGTTCAAAACAGTGCTCTATTTTTATTGTATGTTATAGACTATTATGAAACCACAAAACATTTACTGCTTCTGTATTTGGCAAGCGGTTGTAATTTTATACATTGTGCACAGCTAACAAAGTGTGGCCTTTCTTTTTTGCAAGTTGTGCTTTACACAAAGTCTTATTTAAACAGATAAGAATGCTATATAAATATTACAGGGCAGCTAAAGCAAGACCAGACTTGTTTGTGAATTTTTTTTTTTAATTTATTTACAACAACCGGACCAAAAGTCCTTTTTCAGGCTCAACCCAGGCCCAAATTTGACACATATAAAATGATACATTTAAAAAGTCAAAATACAAAATAATTAACAACAAAAAAAAATAATCCACATTTACAATTACTTTGTTCTAACAAAGTATAACATAGAATCATAGAAAGGTGCCTGCAAAAAGTCCCATAGTCCATCAAGTCTGTCCATTTTCCTACCTGAACCATTCCAGCCTATTGCATGTGCCTTTACCTTCAGCCTTATCCTCCTTCCCTGCCTTTGCTTTCACCAGCCCCTTATAGCTAGCCCATTCTCTCTTTAAGACTGTCGCCATCTTGGCATTTATCATCTCTTTGAGCAGGCTGTTCCATCCACCCACCATTATTTTCATGACAAAGTATCTCCTCACAGCCTTCCTGAATCTACCCCACACCAGCTTATGATTGTGCCCCCTGGTTGTTGATCCCTCACAACCCTGGAACAGGTTGTGACACTACGCTGTTTTCCTGCTCAAAAAGGAAGTCCCACTCTACCCTTAAAAAGACAAACTGAGAATTGATTTTCTTTCTTTGTATTTTTTATTATTTTTGCTTTCTAGTTTCAATTTCAAATGTTCCTATGTTTTCTCTTGTGTCCATTTCACATGCTCCTATATTTTCTCTTGTGTAACGTTTCAGAACTTAATTCAGTTCCTTCATCAGACTTGGAGCTGTAGCTTAAATATTCTGAATGAAAGAAAAAAATCATGAGTATTGTATCATTATTATCTCTTTAAATATTAATATAAACAAAATAAGTGTCTACTATTTATTGCATTAAACTCACATATATACATATGTATCAGGTGGAACTGACCTGTAGTTATTATGTACCTTTTCTTTAATAGTTGAAATTCGGCTTAAGCATGGAATGGGGGCACTGTTTTTGCCTTCTTAGTGCACCTTTGAATTTTTAAATCTAAAATGAAAAATTATGTTTAAATTACAACCTTGTCATGATTATAGTATATAATGAGGTTTAATAAAGCTTAATTTAAAGATTCCATACTTCATGTTTCCAAGGTGTAAAAAATCCGTTCAAAATGGAAATTCTCGACTATTAAAGAGCTGAGTCTCTGCTGTGGGCAAATCGAGAAAATATCCTGATTTAGGCAATGTTCCCATTTTATAGTCTTAATCTTTAAACAGATTATGAACTCTTTGTCATTTGTCTTACCTGTGCCCCTATGTATGTGTAACCCCTCTGTTATCCTGGGTTACTAGAATCCCAGTAAGAACTAGTAGTAGGTAGGGAAGGCAGCTTGTGAAACTCCAGTTAAATGGATTTCACACTGCCTCACTCTGTTCTCAGTCTCAGCTGAGACTGAGGGATGGCATATTTTTAGAACTGTTGCAGTTGCATAAGCCACACTGGAATGTTGCAGTTGGAGGTTAGAGTAGAACGCTGGGGAATTTGAAGTGAGTCAGTAGAGTCTGTGCAGGCTGTAGTAGAGGTGCTCTGCTGTAAGCAGGCCCTCAGAGCTCTAAGATCTGTCAAAGAGCTATTTTTATTTTATAGGTGTGTGTTCTCACCTGAAGAGGAACACAAGAAGAGCACAGTGAAGTGGTAGAGACAGCTTTCAGTAGTTCAGGGTCCCATCCCTACGGGGATGGGGGGAAGGAATCAGCCTGTTTCCAGGGGCAACTCCCCTGGTCCGGCTAGGGAAAAAAGAAGCTGCCTGATATAAGTTCGTGTTGAGGCACCAGAAGTTCTGGATGAGATTTTCTTTGAGGAGAAGACGCCTGTGGGGCACCTGCAACTAAGGGGTGAGTTCGCTCTGCTAAAGGGCCTATGTGTTTTCACCCAAAACAAAATGAATCTAAAGTGACTGTTACTGTGAGGTCAGGAAAAGACAGCCAAGAGCAGTTTGGAAAATGTGGGGATTGGACTGCTAAACTCTGTGGGGGGTCTAGAGTAATGGACACAGCCACTTATTAAGTATGTTCAAGTTCAACACAAATGGGATGTAAAGACAGTAGATTGAACGTGAATACATTTAAAAAGAATCTACACAGCAAAGTGTTTTAAAGGATGAGGTGTTGCAGTCCAGAGAAATGGCCTGGTATGAAATATGGGAACGAGAGGTGGGAGACCCCCCCCATCAGTAGTAACCAAATTCACCTCTATGGGTTTGCTTTGGGACACCTGTTGCTTTCTCTCAGGTACTTGGCCAGTGCCTGAGGAAAGTACCCAGACGTGGGATTGATGAGGAAGATTCCCGATAGAAACATAGAAACATAGACTTTGGCCAGGAAAAGGACCACTTGGCCCACCCAGTCTGCCCATTTCCCTACCTACTGGAAAAGCTGCAGATTCTAGTTAACCAACAGCCTGCTTCCTGCAACCCCGCACTATAATTGCTTTGTGTCTGTCCCAAGCATGTTTGAATTCCCCCACTGTTTTAGACCCAACAACCTCCTCAGGAAGGCTGTTCTATGTATCCACCACTCTCTCCGTGAAAAATAATTTCCTCACATTACCCCTGAGCCGTCCCCCCTCTATCTTTAAACTGTGCCCCCTTGTTCTTACACATCTCTTTTTCTGAAAGATGCTACCCTCCTGGACTTTGTTGATTCCCTTGAGGTACTTGAACGTTTCTATCATGTCCCCCTGTCCCTCCTTTCATCAAGGGTATACATATTAAGCTCTCTCAGTCTCTCTTCATATGGTTTCTGATGTAGACCCTGCACCATTTTAGTTGCCCTCCTCTGGACTGCTTCCATCCTGTCTATGTCCTTGCGTAGATGAGGTCTCCAAAACTGCACACAGTACTCCAGATGAGGTCTCACCAACTGTCTGTATAGAGGGATAATCACTTCCCTTTTTCTACTTGTGATGCCCCTTCTTATGCATCCCAGTATCCCCCTGGCTCTCCTTACTGACTTCTCACATTTCTTACCCACCTTTAGGTCATCTGATATGACTACTCCCAGGTCCCTTTCCATTTTTGTTGTTGTTAGTACCTCCCCTGCTATTGTGTACTCTTCTCCTGGGTTTTTGTTTCCCAGGTGCATTACTTTGCACTTCTTTGCATTGAATCTAAGTTGCCATATGTCTGACCATTCCTCCAACCTTGCCAAGTCCCTTCTCATCTTTTCTACCCCCTCTTGTGTATCAACTCTGTTACAGATCTTTGTGTCATCTGCAAAGAGGCATACCTTTCCCTCCAGACCCTCTGCAATGTCACCTATAAAGATGTTAAAGAGGACTGGACCCAGTACTGAGTCCTGAGGTACTCCACTAGTAACCCCCCTTTCTTCAGAATGTGTTCCATTCACTATTACCTTCTGTGTCCTGTTGTGCAGCCAGTTTGCTACCCAGGCTACCACCCTGGGACCCACTCCCAGGCTGGCTAACTTGATTATTAATCTTTTGTGCGGGACTGTGTCAAATGCCTTGCTAAAGTCTAGGTAGGACATATCCACAGCCCTCCCTGGTCTATTACTTTGGTCACCCAGTCAAAGAAATCAATTAGATTATCTGACATGCCTTCCTGCTGTAAATCCATGTTGCTTTGGGTCCTGTGCCCTCTGGCCTCTAGGTGCTCAACAATTCTTTCTTTCAGAAGTGATTCCATCATTTTCCTACCACTGAGGTCAAACTTACAGGTCTGTAGTTTCCTGCTTCTGCCTTGCTCCCACTTTTGTAAAGGGAATCACATCTGCCCTCCTCCAGTCCTCAGGTACCACCCCATCCTGCCATGATTTGTTAAAAGTGTGGTCAGTGGTGTCACTAGGTCCCCTTAGTTCTTTAGGATTCTGGGTGAATCCCATCAGGCCCATTGCTTTGTCCACCTTGAGTTTTAGGAGTTCTTTCAGGACTCTTTCTTCTGTGAATGGACTGGTGTCAACCCCCTACCCAGAGTGCTTCTATTGTCTGGTTTAGGTAACTGCTCCTCATCTTCTTTTGTGAATACTGAGCAAAAGTATTCATTCAGTATCTCTGCCTTTTCACTGTCTCCTCTGCCCACCTCCCTCTCCTTTATTAATCTTCACTATCCCTCCCTTAACCTTTCATGCTCCCTAATGTACCTATAAAAGGTTTTATCCCCTTGACCGAGTTGGCTATTTTTCCTTGGTTTGTGCCTTGCCATTCTGACTGCCTTTCCTACTTCTTTCTGCTTTAATTGATACAGTTCCTGTCGTGCTCCTCTGTGATTCCTTATACTTTTGAATGCAGCCTTTTTCTCCTTAACCTTCCCTGCCACCTCTTTTCGAGAATCATAGTGGTTTTTACTCCACTTTGTTTTCTTTATTTGTTTTACACAAAGTCTTGTTGCCTCTATGATGGCAGTTTTGATTTTCTCCATTGTTCTTCCACCCTCCTATTTGGCCATTTGCTAGTGCATTCTTCAGGTGTTCACCCATTTTGCCAAAGTCAGCCCTTCTAAAATCCAGTATCTTGTTTTTGTATGGCTTATCTCCATGGTTGTGCTCATTGTGAAGCACACTGTGCAGTGGTCACTTGTTCCCAGATGTCTACTGACTTCTAAATTTGTGATCCTCTCTCCATTTGAGAGTACCAGGTCTAGTATTGCTCCCTCCCGAGTGGGTTCCAGCACTAGCTGTCTAAGTCTGCCTTCTGTAGGCATCAGAATGACCCTGCTCTTGGATGTGGCTGCAGTACATGTCCTCCAGTTAACATCTGGCATATTCAGATCCCCATCAACAGTATCTCCCTTTTTCAGCCATTTTGAGAATGTCCTCCTATCATTTTCTTGTCCATTTCCTCCCTTGGGATAGGGGTCTATATACAACCCCTATGCAGTTGCGATGCCATTCCCCATCTCCAAGGTAACCCAGAGTGCCTCTTGTGCTCCCCTACTTTTTAGTTCTGTAGCTTTTGATCCCTTCCCTTATGTATAGAGCTACTCCATCTCCTCTTTTGCCTTCCCTATCCCTTCTGTAGATTGTGTACCTGGTATGTTGACATCCCATTCATGGTTCTGTACCATGTTTCTGTGACTGCCACAATATCCAATTGTTCATCTTCCATCAAAGCTACTAGCTCAGAGAGCTTGTTTCCCAGACTACGGGCATTAGTAGTCATTGCCCTCCATTTAATGTTGGCTTGATCCTTTTTCCCCATCCCTGCTCTATGTGCTCTTATCTATTTTACCATTTACCCCATCCTGCCCTGTGTTGAGCTCTGTACCTCAGTGTTTACCCTACTACCTGCCCTGTTTTGTGGGGAGGCTTGACTTTTCCTGCCTTTTATCAGTACCTCCCCTTATCTAGTTTAAAAGCTTGCCAAGGAAGCATTTAAACCTGTCACCTAGGAGCTTGGTCCCTTTAGGACAAATGCAGACCATCATGCCAGTATAGACTTTTATCTCTCCAGGTGGACTCCCAGTCCCCAATGAAGCCAAAGCCTTGTGCTCTGCACCAGTTTTGCAACCATTCATTAAACTGCATGGTGTGCAGTACCCTAGCCTCATTCCTGCCATGGACTGGTAGCACCTCTGAGAAGGTTACTGTGCTTGCTACCCGTCTGAGGCCCCTCCCCAACTCCACAAATTCATTCTGCACTGCACTGATCCCATGATGGAGCAGAAGTGCTCATGGGTGGTTTAGGGAGCCACCAGTAAATGTTTCCATGTTATATGGAAAGTGTTCCAAGTGGCTGGCAAGGGAGCTGAGCCAGGGAAAACCCAGAGCAGCGTACAAGTTCGGGCTGTGTGCCCTGTGTGTTTCAGAGCCTGAGGGCTAAAGTGAATAGGATATGTTCTGATCTCCATAAATCTGCATTACCAGGAGTGTTTTCATTACTTATATTAATTATATATAGCAAAATTTGTGTTTCTGTGGATAGAATGCTTACTCTGGATATGAAGCAGATGGAGCAAAAGGGGAGGGGGTCCCTGACAATGAAATAACAGACAGCGCTGAATGAAATAAAATTTTAAGTAAAATGTAATGGAAATATGAATGTGAACAATAGGGAATGACAAAGGGAGCAAGAGTGCGGAATATGGTTATAATAGCCTGGATTTCTCTTATTCTATATTAGAATTCACATATGTAAGATATAGGTGGTTCAGGCTATAGGCTCAACCCTATCTGGTGGGATTAGAACATATTATCTCTAAATGAGAAAAACATAAAAACATTGTAATTCAAAAACAACTTATATAAGAAAACATCTTAATAGGGTAAAAACATACTATTTGATCTTGGTATCAGGATATAGTAATGTCCTAATATATAACATAAATTGTGTATTTTAATTAAAGGTGGACCATATTAAATTTTCATTGAGACCATATCTACGTATGTGTGTCCTTAAAGTATAAATCCATCATGCTTCTCTTCATAGTAAGACCATTTCCCTGTTTCCTCCACGTGGATTTCCTGTTACTTTTTCTAATCCAAAACATTTTAAACTGGATATGGGACGGTGATGTTCAATGAAATGTCTTGCTAATTGTGACCTTATTTCACCTCTTCTGATGTTGCTTTTGTGTTCAGATATACGTTGTTTCAATGTTCTTGTTGTTTCACCAATGTAATATAATGAGCAGGATCAAATGATACAATAAACCACATATTCTGTTCTGCAAGTAATAAAATCCCTTATTGTATATTCTTTGTTTTTGTCCATTATTGCAGTAGACATGATTACCACATGGGAAAAAGCCTTTAATATCACTTTTCAGCCATGTTGTGTTCATATTTTCCGGTCCCCAATGTTGAGTCCTTATTATTTTGTTACTAGCTGTCACCCAAGGTTTATTTTTAAAAATTCATTGTCCCGTTTCATTTATTTGTAAGATATTCCAATTAGATAAGATCACATGTTTAATTCTTCCAAAATTTTCTGAGTACTGTGTTGACATGGTTATCTTTGATTCATTTTCTGTAGTGATTTTTTCTTGATCTTCTAGTAAAGTTTTTCTTTCTCGTGAGTCAGATTTTTCTTTGGATGTTTTTAGAACTGTGTCTGTGTAGCCTCTTAGTTTGAATCTTTGAGTTAAGTCTGCAATGTTTGTGTCATATTTCTCTTCAGTGTCACTGTTCCGTTTCACTCTCAGCATTTAGCTATAGGGAATACTGTCTTTAAGTTTTTAGGATGAAAACTCTTAGCATGTAGGATAGTGTTAGTTGATTTCCTTTTCTGTATAGGTCAGTGATAATTTTCCCATTTTCTTTTATTATTTTAAGATCTAGATAAGAAATCTTTTTATAATCAAATTCCATTGTGAATGATAGATTTTGGTTTGCTGTTTGCAAATACTGATGAAATTCTTGTGCTGGAGCAGCAATGTTTTTGCCTTTCCAGTTTTGGATGTAACCTCGAAAACGATATAACATACATAGGGGCACAGGTAAGACAAATGACAAAGAGTTCATAATCTGTTCAAAGATTAAGACTATAAAATGGGAACATTGCCTAAATCAAGATATTTTCTCGATTTAGCCACAGCAGAGACTCAGCTCTTTAATACCTGAGAATTTCCGTTTTGAATGGATTTTTTACACCTTAGAAACACAAAGTATGGAATCTTTAAATTAAGCTTTATTAAACCTCATTATATACTATAATCATGACAAGGTTGTAATTTAAACATAATTTTTCATTTTAGATTTAAAAATTCGAATGTGCACTAAGCAAGCAAAAACAGTGCTCCCCCATTCCATGCTTAAGCCGAATTTCAAATAGTAAAGAAAAGGTACATAATAACTACAGGTCAGTTCCACCTAATACATATATGTATATATGTGAATTTAATGCAATAAATAGTAGACACTTATTTTGTTTATATTAATATTTAAAGAGATAATAATGATACAATACTCATGGTTTTTTTCTTTCATTCAGAATATTTAAGATACAGCTCCAAGTCTGATGAAGGAACTGAATCAAGTTCTAAAATGTTACACAAGAGAAAATATAGGAGCATGTGAAATGGACACAAGAGAAAACATAGCAGCATTTGAAATTGAAACTAGAAAGCAAAAATAATAAAAAATACAAAGAAAGAAAATCAATTCTCAGTTTGTCTTTTTAAGGGTAGAGTGGGACTTCCTTTTTGAACAGCTACAATTATCCGAACAGTCTCACTCCCCTATTTACTCATGTTTTTGAAAAGCATAAATATAAACTAAAACGGAACCTTGGGAGATTAATAAGTGGAAAAGACTACACTGTTTTCCCCCATAGGTGTTTACAGGTTTCTGTCAGGTCTCATCTCTCCTTCCTGGTTTCCAGCGAGTAAATGTTTAGACTGACTAGGCATTCCTCATAAGTATCCCTTGATGACTCTGTATCATCTTTTTAGCATGCCTTTGTACAGACTCTTGGAGTACTTATGCTTGTCAGGTGTGGACTCCCAAACTGGGCACAGCACTCCAGGTGCGGCCTCACCAAGGACCAATAGATGAGCAATAGTACCCCCTTTCTTCTCTTTGAGAATCCCCTCCCTATACATTCCAGCATCCTGTTTGCTTCGCAAAGTGCCCTGGTGCACAGGACTGATGACCTGAGACTATCACTAATGATGACCCCTAAGCCCCGTCCTCTGTGTTTGCACTTGTTTTTCCATACACTTCCATCCAATAACTAGACCTCGGGTTACCCCTGCCTATGTGCATAACTTTGCATTCCATTGCCAGACTGTGGACCACCCTTCCTGTATTTCTAATCCCATCTTCATTATCTACCCTGACACACAGTTTAATATACATACAAAAAAGGATGAGAAAGAATAAGTGCCTCAGCTGGGACTTGAACCCAGGCTGCCCGGAATACCATTCCGATTGTGCTAACCAGCTGCGCCACTGAGACAACTGGAACCTGGGATGTCCCTGAGCACATTACTCTCTCTCTCAAATGCACAACCCAATGGCAACACAAATATTTACTTTTAACAATCACACAGGACTGTGGTGTGCATATTTTATGGAACACATACAAACAAGGGTGAGAAAAGAATAAGTGCCTCAGCTGGGACTTGAGCCCAGGCTGCCCGGAATACCATTCTGATTGCGCTAACTAGCTGTGCCACTGAGACAACTGGAACCTGGGATGTCCCTGAGTACATGTGTGACCCAGGTTCCAGTTGTCTCAGTGGCGCAGCTGGTTAGCGCAATCAGAATGGTATTGCGGGCAGCCTGGGTTCCAGTCCCAGCTGAGGCACTTATTCTGTCTCACCCTTGTTTGTATGTGTTCCATAAAATATGCACACCACATTCCTGTGTGATTGTTCACAGTTTAGTATAATCTGCAAAGAGGCACCTTTTGCCCTTGATACCTTCGCTGTTGTTGCAGATGAACACATTAAATAGTACTGTTCCCAGTTCTGATCCCTGTGGCACCCCACTTATGACCTTCCTGACTTGTGAGTGTTTCCCATTTACTGCCATCCTCTGGGTCTTTTCTCCCAGTCAGTTTGCTACCCACCTGGTTAGCATCATGCTCATCCCCTGGGTTCCCTAGCTTCCTAACAAGTCTTCTGTGGGACAGTGAGTCAAAGGCCTTACTTAAGTGTTGGTACAGCACATCAGCTGTCTGTCCCTTATCCACAGCTCTCATTTCGGAATTATTACTAAATCAAAGAACCCTTATGACAACCAATAACAAATAAATCATGTCAATGGGATACTTTATATAGATGATTATAATATTTTTAACAGAAATCATAGGGGGAAAAAAACAGTTTTGGTTGTTGCCTGCTAGAAAGCTTTTACCCTGCAGACATTCACTCTCTGACCCTCACAGAACTCAACTGTTCAGTAAAAAAACTGTGTCGCTAACATTTGGCACTAGGGCTAAACTTTCCCGTCTTCCAGCCACCCCAACTTTCCACACACTAGATGGCTCCCCTTGGAGGCTTGCACTTCCTTCAGGTACCTCGACATCTGGTTAGACCAGCATCTTGACTTCTCTGCATATATTGATGCTATACATAAGAAGCTACACCCCATGTTAGGTGCTTTATACCGCAATAAAAGTTGCATCCCCTGCCCACATGCCTGGCAATCATTCAAAAGATGATCCTCCCAATAATGGACTACGGGGATATAGTCTATTATGTAGCCCCTAAATCCTCCCTGTCCAGACTAGATTCTCTCTTCCACTCGTTCTGCCATTTCTCCCTGGACTGCCCTCCCATTACCCATCATTGCAACCTCTACCATTCCTTAGACCTCCCTTCTCTCCACAATTGGAGAATGATACACTGTGCTAGAACTGCTGCAAAATTCTGGTCACAGTCCCTCCCCTCCTACCTTGCGACCAGCCTTACTGTTCTTCCTCCATTAGCTTAATCACTCAGGAACATTGATTCTCGGCTACTTCACAACCCCCACATGTCCACCGGGTCTGGACAGGCTGCTTTCAGCTTCCGGATGCCTAAGTTATGGAATTCCTTGCCAGCAGATATTAGACGTTCCACCGGCACTCTTCACCTTAATGCTCTATTCAAGACACACTTCTCCACTACTTGCTCATGCAATCTGCTCCATATGAAGCCCTTATAGTCATGATAGCCACAGTTTATTTCGTGTTTCTTTTTTACTCCTGCTGTTGCATACCCTACTTATTGGTATGATGCTGTTGTTTTGTAAATATGAGTGTAAAGTGGGCCTCACCTGTTTTGATTACCTCTGCTATGGCTTCCCTATCTGTATATTTATACAAGTGTGTGTGTGTGTGTGTGTGTGTGTGTATATATATATATATATTGCTGTTAACTACTCTGTTATGACTGTATTGAACTATGTACTTTGTATTTTGCATTTTGTATTTCCACTATATTCTCCCTCTACCCCAATCCCCCAGGGCGCATTTGGGGGATTGGGGTAGACATTGCAGAGGGTCTGGAGGGAAAGGTGTGCCTCTTTGCAGATGACACAAAGATCTGTAAGACAGTTGATACACAAGGGGGGAGTAGAAAGGATGAGACGGGACTTGGCAAGGTTGGAGGAATGATCAGACATATGGTAACTTAGATTCAATGCAAAGAAGTGCAAAGTAATGCACCTGGAAAACAAAACCCAGGAGAAGAGTACACAATAGCAGGAGGTACTAACAACAACAAAATGGAAAGGGACTTGGGGGTAGTCATATCAGATGACCTAAAGGTGGGTAAGCAATGTGAGAAGTCAGTAAGGAGAGCCAGGGGGATACCGGGATGCATAGGAAGGGGCATCACAAGTAGAACAAGCATTTGTCAATGCCAAATGTTTGCTTGCTGGCATTGGCATTGGTAGTGTAGAAGTTACAGAGCTGCATAATAGGAATGGCAGCAAAATATTGAACTGAAGCCAACCCCACCACCACCCTGCAGAGAGTGACAGGCATTGGGGTGTGCCTTTGGGTCGTCAGGCATAACGACCAGGCCATTTCACACACCCTACCCTGCAGACACTGACAAGTGTCACAGTGTGCCTTGGGTCTTTGGCCCTTATGCACCCATTCCATCAGGAAATATGGTGAGATGGGTCGATTATGAGAGAATGAGAATTGCGTTTGGGCCTGAAGAGTCGAGGCACACCTGATGCCTCTCACTGGCTGCAGGGTGTGGGTGGGGTGGAATGGTATGAGTATACAGGCAAGAATCCCAAGTCACACTCCTGATGCCTGTCATTCTCTACATGGTGGGGCGTTATGGTCGGAAACCCTAACGCCTTAGGCATTCGTTGGTATTTTCACTCCAAATTTTCAACATGGTTTTTTTGTGATCCCCACCTCATGAACAGTGGCAATATCAGTTTGTTAGCCGAAAACTGTTTTTGCACAGTGACTACGGCATTTGGCACCACAAGTGCAAAAACACATTCCGAACAGGATGTGAAAAATGACAGCGGTACTGTTCATGGGGAGGTGTAAAAAATGGCAATGTTGAAAATCTGCTGTGAAAATCTTAAAAACACTGGTGAAGTCACAAGCGTGCATAGAAACTGTGCAATGCACACCCATAATGTAACTAGTCTGGTGATTTTTTTACAGCAGATTGTTAACACAGGCATTTTGGGACCTCCGATCATGAACAGTGTCAGTGTGATTTTCATTATCTGTCCCGAACAATGATTTCACACAGCGACCACGCATTTCTGTGCTGAAAGTGTGAAAACACATTTCGGCCATGTTGTGGAAAATGACAGCCGTACTGTTCATAAGGAGGTGTGGAAAAATGCCACTGGTGAAAATCTGGACTGAAAATATTACAAATTCATGAACTTACGAGAGTGCGTGGAAACTGCGTAATACTTGCTCGTAACACAGTCATTTTATGGAGTTTTGTCACCAAATTTTCAACATAGCCATTTTAAGACCTCTGCTCATGACCAGTGTCACTGTGATTTTTTTTAATGTGTCCCAAACATTGTTTTCGCACACCGACTGTACCATTGTGCGCTACATGTCGGAAACAAATTTTGGCGGATGTGAAAATGGTAGCTGTACTGCTCATAAGGAAGTGCGGTAAAATGGCACTGTTGAAAATCTGGTGTGCAAATATTACAAATTAGCAAACTTGCCAGGCGTGCGTGGAACTGCATAGCGTCGCCCTAAAACAGTCATTTTTGGGAATTTTTTCACCAAATTTTCAACATAGCCATTTTAACACCTCTGCTCATGACCAGTGTCACTGTGATTTTCTTAATGTGTCCCATACATTGATTTCAACACCGACTGCGCCATTGTGCGCTACATGGGTGGAAACACGTTGTGGGCAAGATGTGAAAAATGACAGCTGTACTGCTCATAAGGAGGTGTGGTAAAATGGCAATGTTGAAAATCTGGAGTGAAAATATTGAAAATTAGTCCTACTTACAGTGTGCGTAGGAACTGCTAACGCACACTCAGAAACAGTCATTTTAGAATTTTTCACCAATTTTCAACATAGCCATTTAAGGCCTCTGCTCATGAACAGTGTCACTGTGATTTTCTTAATTTGTCCTGTACATTGATTTGCGCACCAACTGTGCCATTGTGCCTTCGTGTGGGAAACACATTTTGGTGAGATGTGAAAAATGACAGCTGTACTACTCATAAGAAGGTGTGGTAAAATGGCAATGTTGAAAATGTGGAGAAAATATTGAAAATTACGAACTTACAAGTGTGCGTAGGAATCCGCGCAACGCACACTCGTAAAACAGTCATTTGTTGGAATTTTTCCACCAAATTTTCAAAATAGGCTTCTTGAGAGCCCACCTTATGAACACTGGCAGTGTTGTTTCATTAATCGGTCCCAAAAGGTGATTTCATGCAGTGACTGCGAAATCACTTTTCGGGCCTGAATAACGCCATGACAGTGACAGCATTCATGAGAAGGGGTCCCAAAAACCCCATGTTGAAAATTTGGTGCAAAAATTCCAAAAAATGCCCGACATATGCAGCAAAGTTGAAAAAAACCTATCTATTACATTATACAGCTTACCGGCATTTCCTCAGTTCGTGGTCGGCTTTGAAGAGTGCAGACGTGTTCCCGGTCCACCGAAGAGCGTCGCGCCGGACTCCAGAGGTAGGTATGGGTGGGGGGTGTGGGAGGCAGGGTGCACAGTGGGTGGTTGCGGGTGGGGCAGGAGACTGCGAGGGACCGTTTTTATTTACAGTTTTTTTTTTTTAATGATTAAGACGATGCGGACGCTGCCACGCTTGGGTGGGCTTCAGCATGGCAGCTGAAAGGATGTTTGGGGGCTGGAGTTTATCGGGATTGGGCACTCGCCGGCCATACAGGCTAGTGCTATGCTGTGGGGTGGCCCCAGCGCAGCAGCTGTAAGCGCTGGGCTGTTTGGGGCTGGAGCCGACGGGATTGGCAACCCCGCCGGCCATAGCCGACGCTGCCACACTGGTGGGCTCTCAGTGTGGCAAAGGTAACACTGTTTTGGGGCTGGAGCCAACGGGGATTAAACTGCTGGCTATACTGTATGCGCGGGGAGGCCAGCACTAGCCATACAAGCAGCTGAGGGGAGCTCTGCTCACTGAAGCGAGCCTTCTTTCAACTGTATGCCATGCATTTTCAGCTGTCATAGACAGCTGGAGCAGTGATTGGCGAACTGCAACCGCGCCTGCAAACACACTGACTGAATTGGAAGAGGCTGACACACCTCTGGAAAACTCGGATGATGGCACTATGTTTCTTGCACATGCGTGCAAGCAAACATAAAAAGGGAAATGGTTATCCCTCTGTATAGACAGTTGATGAGACCCCATCTGGAATACTGTGTGCAGTTTTGGAGACCCCATCTACACAAGGACATAGACAGGATGGAAGCAGTCCAGAGGACGGCAACTAAAATGGTGCAGGGTCTGCATCAGAAACCATATGAAGAGAGACTGAGAGAGCTTAATATGTATACCCTTGATGAAAGGAGGGACGGGGGGACATGATAGAAACTTTCAAGTAACTCAAGGGAATCAACAAAGTACAGGAGGGTAGCATCTTTCAGAAAAGAGATGTGTAAGAACAAGGGGGCACAATTTAAAGATAGAGGGGGGACGGCTCAGGGGTAATGTGAGGACATTTTTTTCACGGAGAGAGTGATGGATGCACAGAACCGCCTTTGTGGGGAGGTTGTTGGGTCTAAAACAGTGGGGGAATTCAAACATGCATGGGACAGACATCAGGCAATTGTAGTGGGGGGTTGCAGGAAGTAAGCTGTTGGTTAACTAGAATCTGCAGCTTATCCAATAGGAAGGGAAATGGGCAGACTGGGTGGGCCAAGTGGTCCTTATCTGCCTTCAAAGTCTATGTTTCTATGAGTGGTACCCTGCCCAGTATGCCTTCCTGGTAAAACTCTTAAATAAATAAATAAGTTTTGATCTAAGATGCAAATTTCTGAATGGCCTTTTCTGCACTGATGCGAACATCTACTCTCTTAAATGCAGCAGAGCTGTCGGTGGGGTGGTGTAAGCAGAATAGTTAAAGAGCAGTTATCTGCTGGAGTAAAATCACATTGTTACTTCCCAGAGAAAAAGTAGGAAGGGGATTCCCACATTTTGAGGAATACTGTCTGGTGGTTTAGTCAGCCCAGCTAATGTCAATGGCTAAACAAAACTTAGAAACAGGGTGGGATGCCTTGGAAAACAGGAAAACACTACCAGCCCCTTTATATACACTACTCTTCATCCGGTTGTCCACTTCCTGACTCCATCAAATTCACAATCTCTGAACCAGAACTTCGATAGGGGTATTCCAAAAGTTGTGCAGCTTGATGCAAATGGAGGGGACATAGGCCCACTCAGTGTGATAACTGGCAACCCAGACTTCCCACAGGGACAAGCTGACCCAGTCTTTTGCAGATGGAGCCAGGCAGGCATAACCACCTGAGCACAGTTCTTTCAGAATGGCATATGAGGTTTTTTTTTACAGACTTAAAAACCAAATACAGCCTTCCCAACACTGACCACTATAGGTTTCCCCAAGTGCGACACCATGTGCTGTCAGCAAATAACAGAGAACACATACTGAGCCTCATGAGTAAAATTGGAGGAAAATGTCCTCTGTTCAGTCTGGTTCAAGGAAAAAGGCAGGTATATCTTAGTAATGTTCCGGTTACTATAGGAGATGGAGGGGCATAGCCTGGACAGGGTTAGGCAGCACTGGGAAAGGAAAAGGTAGCTCTATCTCTGACAAGCATTGGACAAAGATCTTAGAACAGGGGTGGAAAGGGACAGTATCACCCCCCTGGAGGGAATGTACTGTAGGCGGAAGATTTTATTCAGATTTTTCCACACTCCAACAATTACTGCACACTTTGCTCAAGGGCACAGGGACAGGTACTGGAGGGGTTGCAATGGGAGGGGGACATACCACCACATCTTTTGGGACTGCTGTAAGGTGGTGTCCCACTGGCAATAAGTACACACTGAGTCAGAAAAGGTATGGTTGCAGCCAATCCCCTTTAATCTAGAGATGATGGTGCTGGGTCACTGCCCCCATAGGATTTGCAAGTATCAACAAAAAGAGTTACTTCACACATTATGGCTGACAGCTGTCTAGGGTCTCACTTTTACTTGGCTGACCGCTACACTCCCTGTAGCACTTGAATGGCACAGCAGATTCCAACAGGTGGTAGATATGGAGAAAATTACTATTGACCTGAGATTGTGTGCAGACCTTGAAAAATGGAAGTCGTGGCTCACCTGCAAAATGACCCTGGGAGAGAGAGCTTACATATCTATAAATGTACCGGTTGGATACTTGTACTTCATCAAAGAAAACACCAGACTATTTGCTGACTGTTTCACTAGTTTAATTGTTGCTGTATGTTTCATGTTATCTTATTTGTTCTCATTGCATTACATCTAAGCCTTGAGGGGCTGAGTTGAAGCTGCCTCAGTGGTTGAGAGAGATGTGTTTCTAAATACAGATGCACATTTCTTCACCTATATTGACCCTTTTGCCGGACTATCTTTACTTGGTGGACACTAATGGTACCTGAAACAGTAAAAGAAAAATGTATGATATATTTGTCATTTAAAGTAGATGACATCTGCCGGCCCGGTGGTACTGAAGGTTGAGGCACTGGACACCACACCTCGCACCACACCAGCGATCCGGATTCGGGAGTGAGCTTGGGCCGTTGGGGGTTGGCTGGGGGGGGGAGATAGGCTGGAGCATCCGGGGACAGCTCGCCTTCTCCGGGGGAAGGGAGGACTTTCAACCCAGCAAGCGGTGACCCCTGGTGGAGGCTGGGGGAGGCAGGAGCAGCAGCTGGGTCTCAGGGGTGGGATTGGTTGCAGGTATAGGCTGGCAGCCAATCAGCCTCAGGAGCTGCTCCTTGCTGGAAGCGGGGATGCCTAGATGCCGCAGACTTTGACGAGGGGTGCGTAGCATCCCGTGAGGAATATGGGAAAACACCCCTCAGAGCCAGGATGATGGAACGCTGAGCCAGGTCCCGATGTGCCAGCACCAGCCTGTGACCTAGGACCCTGACGAGATGCAAGATTCGGGGGGTTGCCTGACCCTGACCCCGCCCGGGGGTTTCCGTGGCCAGATGGAGGGACCAGAGGTTGCAAGGTAGATGCTGGCAGGGGAAGGCTTAATAGGTGATTCCTGAAGGAGTGGGCTCTGTGGGGCAGTAGGAGGGGGAAAAAAAATAGATGGCATCCCCTCAAATCCCCAACAGTGGCAGTGGCTATAGACTTTGAAAAGGTCTTCGATTTGCTCAAATGGTCATATTTATATGCAGTACTCTCCTGTGTTGGCATTAGACCTACCTACATATCTACTATTAAAGCCGTGTATTCTAAGCCAATGATCCAGGTACTTACAAATTCTAACCTTTCCTCTCCTTTCCCACTGTCCAGAGGCACCAGACAAGGCTGTCCCCTTTCACCTCTTCTGTTTGTATTAGCCATTGAACCGCTTGCAGCATTCAATAGGCAGCACCCTGATATTTTAGGTATTGTGCTAGGGGATCAAGTATACAAGACCCTGTTATACACAAATAATTTGCTGGTTCTCCTGGACAATGCGAACAGATCCATTAACCCCTTCATAGAAGTCCTAAATAATTTTTCGTGTCTCTCTGGGATAAAAATGAACCTCTCCAAAATGGAAATTTTACCCTTAAAAAAGCTAGTCATATGCCAGAATTTCTTTTCTCTACCCCTTAGATGGGCTCCAGCATCCCTGACCTATTTAGGCAAAAAAAATAACCTCAAACTGCAATACCTATGTGATCTAAATCTCAACTCCCTACTCCCTAAAATAAGACTTGAATTTGACTGTTGAAAAACCCTACAACTGTCTATGGTGAGTAAAATTGAAGCAATCAAGATAATCACTGCCCCTAAGATATTCCACGTGCTATCCCATATTCCTACCCTGATCTCCAATAAATGGTTTGATTGTACTGACAAGGCGATAGGAACATTTTTATGGGAAGGTCGCAAACCTCGCTACAGCAGATATAAACTTTGATCACTCAGGTAGGAAAGGAGGCTGGAATCTCCCTTGGTTTAAAATATATTGGTAGGCATTTAGAAATGCACAATCTATCTGCTGGATCAATATATCTGGACCCCCTTCCCCTTTATGGACCCAGATTGAGACAGCCCTATCTAGTCAAATTAACCCAATGTCTTATATTTTTACAAATACTAAACCACCCCAACCCCTTCCCCACTATCAAAACATTTGTTACTGCCTGGCAACATTCCAGCAAGTGGATGCACATAGATCTTACATATAAGCCTCTAACCCCGCTATAGTATAATCAAGCCATCAGTATTGCAGGAGCACCTTTATACCGTAGAAATTGGGAGCTTAAAGGCATATATAACTTGCATGACTTATTACTCCCAAATACTACTATCCTTGACTCTTTCCAGGGCTTATAATCTAGATACTTACTCTCACAAACAGATTTCTGGAAACACCTCTAGTTGCGTAGTGCCCTAACTCAACACGTCAAAAGCTTTACTCCCATAAGCCCATGAGATCAGCAACCTCCCTTAAATAAATGGGTTAAGGCCACATGTGGTAGAGCAGGACTGATATGCACCCAAATCAGAAAAAAGATTCCCAATCAAACCATTGCAACCAAAAATTACTGGTCAACTGTTCGAAATTGCTCCATTTTGGAAGAACAATGGTCACAGTGCTGGTCCAATGCCCATAAACTTTTTAAAGCCCCCAAGGACCAATTTATTTAAAACAAGGTCCTCCACTGTTGGTATCATACCCCTGAAAATTTATTTAAAGCCAATATAATGTCATCTCACCAGTGCTAGAGATGTAATCAACCCCAAGGTGACCTATTCCATATACTATGGAGCTGCCCGATGATCCAGTCCTTTTGGTCTAATATTGTAACCATCCTATCCAATATGCTATGCTGCCCAGTCCTTTTATCACCTGAACTATTTCTTATCAGGCTAAACAATCACTTTCCCACCATGTTTAAAACCCACAGAGCTGCATTGCTCCAGGCTAGTGGTAGCCAAATGACTGCTCCTAATGAATTGGCGAACTCAAAATATACCCACAGTTTATTCATTTTTTGAACAATCTTGCCCAAATAGCCAACTACGACTGACTATCCCACCTAGCAAGTGGCAGTACATGCAAACATACTTTGACATAGGAACCTATGTACGACTATCTACAAGGAGACACTACCAGTACTCTCTCCTGTGTCAAGACCCTTCCCAAGCAAGGAACTGCATAAGGGAATTTGGTTATATTATACCACTTCACATATGAACAGCCATCTCTGATGAAACAGATATTAGATGCTCTGTTAATACTCCTCATGCCCCCTTTTCTGATGCTCTGATATTGCTCTTGTACAGTTACCTACCGAATACTATAAGGTTTCTTTCTTTGTTTTCTCTTTGCTTTCTTTTTCTGTAAATAGTTGTTTACCATACTGTAAAACTGTTAAGGATAGAACAGTCTGATATGCAGTATTTCATGAGACTTACAGATCACACTGTATATGGATATAAGTTATGGATTTCCTCATGGCCTTTAATGTCATACAGTAGTCATCAAGAGTAACAACTCTATTTGGGAACCCAAGGTATGGGATCCTGATCCTTAATGTAAATACTGCCCCATACAATTGTAGGGTGTATATTGTACTTGTTTAAAGCAATATCCCTCTTATTTTACCCCATATTAAGCTGCTATCTTCTAATGTCCTATTGTTGAGGTTATCAACAACATCACAAATCTATGGATATACTGTTATTGCAAATGTATATGCAGATTACTATATTGCATCTTTTTGGTTATGTATGTTTGAAAACTTAAAGAATTTAACTTCAAAAAGTAGATGGCATCATTTGTATCACAAGCTGTAACTATGGTATCTCTCAGAAAAACCCGAGTTACAAAAAGAACAACTACATCTAGCTTTAATGCATTCTAGGTTTCTAACTTCACTCATCATCCAGTTAAATACTTCACATTACCACATACAGTACTTGTTCTACTGTCGGACCTCACTATTACTGTGACTGTAACATCACAGTCTACTGTCAAGGCAAACACTATAATGTCATAACAAGGGCTCTATGAAGTCAGAAAGTCCTGACTAAAATTTTTTTTTATACAGATTTCATGGGAAAGTGGGCGAGATGTACTGCAGATTCAGAAATACCTAAAGTTTGCACTGTGAAGAAAGGACGGTAATGCTTTCTTTCAGAAGCTTCAATTAATATGTTGTACACATGTGGAACAGCACAACCACAGAGACAGATGAACTGATTAAGTGCAAATGCACGTATGTTTTAGAGTAACCCACAGACATCCGCCACCTTGGCACTTTGTTAAACACTGCTACTGTACTTCCTCAGAGGAAATTGAAGTGAGTGCAATGAAGTGCTGGGGTTTCGGACATCCATGAGTTACTATAATAAATATGTGCATATTTAAAATGTACTGTAAAACCTGGGGGGGGAGGGGCAAAATTTAAAACAAGGTGTTCTCCAGAAAATGGTAAGAGTGGAATAGAGTATGTTTATGAATTGCAATACTTATATAAATATTGCTCTTTAACTAGCTCCAAGAACAGAAGGAAAGGAATGCATTTTGTCTGATACAGCACATTTCACACAAACTGTAAACATTTGTAACCATAGAGAGGATGTTGCTGCCATTAACTGCACAGGGAGATTCAAAGAGTACACTGATAGATTAGGAAGAGATTATAAAGAGACTGAACAGAGAGGTTAAGTGACTTGCTCAGGGTCTCACCGTAAGTTAATGATGGGATTCAAACCTTGCTCTTCAGGAACACTGTTCTGAACCCAAACCACTAGGCTAAACTGCCTTCTCCTAAGTACAGCCAATATAAAGAACTGCACTGAGTCTGGATTTATACAGCATTTTTATATAGGAAGAACCTCATAGCCCTTTACAAGGTAAAGTTGCATACTGGTAGCACAGTGGCTGAATGCAGACTAATGAGACAGGGATTTTTACGATAAGCAATAGAATGTATTGCACAACAACCTACACTGAGTCATATCCATGATTGCATTAGGATCTGCTAATGTGCAGAGGGGATCTGTGCACTAAGAAACTGGGGCTATCGCTTGCAATTTTCTAGAAGTCCTATCATATCTTTAAAGGGAAGCTGTGATCAGTGAATCTCCACACCTATGGACATGGGCTACCAAGATAAGCATATATAGCCACGGCTAAAAAATTAACTCACTATTAATCCTTTAAATTTTTTTTTTTTATTATTATCCCCTGCTCCACCACTCTGACCCTTTCAACTTGGACCCCCCCAGCCCCATCACCCTGATGTCCACTGGGACTTACCACTGGCCAGTACCCCACTGGCTTGCCCCTCTGTGGCAGGGTTGGTGGGGTTCCCCTCAACCCTCTGCATCAAACCAGATCCAGTAGATGGACCATTAACCCCAGCTAGTCAGGTGTGGGGTCTGTGAGGGTCTGAGTGCCATCCTGCTGCCAGTGAGTGTTTCCGTTTTCTCCTGCTGAGGGGTGTGCCATGCATGATGCCATGACGTGCAGCGTGTGCTTCCGCAAGCCACACATAAGCATCTGCCCAGTACTTCTGCCTGTTCTACGCAGTCCAGGATGCCTTTCCCCCAGCATACCACTAGGAGCTAGGTAGATACCGAGCGCTGCAATCCCTCCCCTGGAGGAGAAGAGCATTCCTCAGGATGATCGATCCTCCTCCTCCCCCTGGCTGGTCCCCTGATACCCCAAGCTCACTACTGAACTTTGGTCACTGATGTCATGTGTGATAGCTCTACAGCTGCACCAACAGGCCAATCAATCCTTTTAATTCTTTTTTTTTTTGCCACCAGCTATTGCCCCCCCCCCACAAGAGGCTCTGGTCCCCTGCTCTGCTCGCCGCTTCCCCCATCCCCAGGCTTGCCCTCCTAGGTAGAGCCATCAGGCAGGTGCCCCCTCCCCAGGAAACATGGACATGAAGCCCTGGCTTTCCCCTCAGGGTGGGGTCACGAGAGTGAGACCCCCCCAGCGGACTTTAGTCTGTAGCAGGGAACAGCGGCAGAGATGGGGCCATCATTAGTGGTCGTTGATGCTTTTTTTCTTTATTTATGATTTTTCTCAGTGGCAGGGACATGCAATGACACCAGTGTCCACCCCACCCCCTTACGTGTGGCGCGGCTGTGGCGGTACCTCCATCCTCCTCCAGAGGTCTGCATAGTGCCAGACAGTCTTTGACCCTCCCACCAGAAAAAGAGAGCAGTCCCTGGAATGCTCAATCAATCTCTTCCTGGCTGACCCACTGATTCCTGAGTCTGTCCCCAAATCCAGGATGTTGGCACTGCAGATGGATGTCTTGCCACTGCACTGGCAGGCCAGCTGAATCCTTTTAATTCTTAATATAGCTGGTTAATCCTGCCATTTCCCAGCCACAATATCTGACACTGAGCACCACTCAAGAACATCTTAAAAGTGGCAGATGTTAAACACAAATCGCAGCCACAGGAAATTCAATTACTTCTGTAACGTCTTTGAGTGCGACCTGTTTTTTACCTAAGGAGTACAATAGGAGTGATGACCAGTGAGTTGTAGCTTTAAAAAGGACAATGGTATGATAATATGAATGTCAGGAATGGTGGAGGTAGTGGTTGGGGGGGGGTGCAGCAGGATCAACCAGATACATTATTAATTAAAAACAAAAAGGAGCTGACCTCATGGTGTGAGTGACTGGGCACCCACTTGGCAAGCTGGAGACCTGGGTTTGATCCCCGAGCTTGGGATCTCAGAAGTGGAAGACAGCAGCGAAGGTGATAGAGTGCCCATTTGGATGCTCTCCTCTCAGGGGAGGGTGCTGCGGAGCATGGTTCAGAAAGCGACACCTGATGGTGTGCAGAGCCTTCCTGGCATGGGTGACCACACGTTGGCTGGCTCCGTCTCCAGGGTGTCACTGCAGTGTATATCACTTGGGTGTAGTGAGGAGCCCAGAAAAATGGAAACAGTGCTTGTCTCGGCCTGTTGGGTGATGGCTGCCTAGTTTCCCCCCATGCCACAGTCCACCAGTGCATCACTCCTGCCCAGCAGCCCTGCAAACCCCACAGGTATGATGAGCAGCCAGAAGGAGTGGCAGGTTGTGGGGGTGCAGAGAAGAGCAAAAAAAAAATGCCATTACTAAATCTGCTCATCATGGGTAGCCTCACAGCCTGTGGGAATTCAGTAGTGAGAGTTCTCCTTTATCTTCTACCTAGTCAACCACCAGAAATGGACGGAGGAAAACTTAGCTGAATGTCTGATCCAAAGGCTGGCTCCTCCAACAAGGTAGCAGTCCCCTGGTAGTGCACAGCAGTGTCAGCAGTACCTATGAGCCTAGCTTTCCAATGTGGGACATTAATCCACTGCCTTCTGGCCCAGGGCCTAGGGTTCTGTCACATTCAGAGAAATGAGTGTGCTCAAGATAACCAAGCAGAACTAAATACAAAAAAAAAAAACATCAGCCAACATGTAAGGTAGCTGCACACAAATGTATAAAAAAGAATAAAATTTTTTCAGAAAACAGGCTTACTGGGGCTGGCTCCCTGGCACTGAGGGTGGGGGACACCCTGGCATGCTGGTGACCTAGGTTCATGCCTGAGCCTGCACTATCAGGAGTGGAAGCTGACAAGGAGATGTTCCAGTGGATGCTCTCCTCCTGGGGGTGGATCAGATTCGCATCTCTCTTCAGTGGCACCTGGTGTTGGCACAGCAGTGGTGCCCTTAACGTCATAGGTGACCACAAGAAATTGGGCATGCTTCACCAATTTGCCATTTGGTATCATCCCACCACAATGACATTCCAACAGCGAACACCACCACAGCAACAAATCTCACCAGGTTGAGATTGGTCGCTGTGGTGGTCCGCTGTCTGCCGATGCAGTGATTCCCGGTGTTGTGCCCTCACCCGGAACAAACTCCGACTCAGAGTTGGTTATTTAGACCTGTAGGGGTGTGGGGGGCATTCACTGCCCGCAACAAAAACACTTCTTCCCAACGGGAGCACTGCCGACAGTCAGCATTGTTCCTGTCGATGTTGAGGGTGTCAACAACAACAACGTCGTTGTATTGACGTGGAACTGATGCAACTGGGGAGGGGGTGAACTGGGGAAAAATCCCTTGCTGATCATGTTATAATATGTAGCTGTTCCCCACATGTCCATTGGGCACACTGACAGGACTGCCCTTCCAATGCCATTGATGTGGCATTCCATGGAGCCCAGGAGTACACCGCAGAGCATGGAGCTCCATCTAGTGGCTACTCATGGATACCAACATCAGGGGTTAAGCAGGGTTCTGTTGTTTTCCTAGTTTTCAAAATTTTGACTGTATTTTTTCTTGTATTCTACACCTGTGTTTGCTTGACCCAGGCCTTACATGTTATATTTGTGACATTGGACAGAGGAAATGTGTTCTTTTTCCATTCTACAATTTATTCAGTTTTACCTTTAGAGAGGTTGCTGATTTTCTTAACAGGAATTTAAAATTACCAGATGGTTAGGACATCATTGGTAATGTCCCTTGCCATTAATGGTATACATAGCCCTGTAAAGCATGCAAGGCTGTTACAATTATTTAAGAAGGAGAAACCGGAAGTTATCTTCCTTCAGGAAACACACTTATCTTTGGGGGAGCACTATAAATTTCAAAATTTGGGTTTTCAGATAGTGGCTGCTTCTTCACATGGTTCTGGGAGACACCGGGGGGCAGCTGTTTTGATCCCTACGGGGGTTCCCTTGAACTTCAGGATCAGTGATTAGATTTGGAAGGGCACCATGGTATAGCAGCTGGCAGGCTACACTCACGGCCTGTCACGCTGGCATCGGTATATCTTCCACCGGGGACATCAAAGCTGCTGGCACAGATGTTTTTTGCTCAGTTGTTAGCAGTGCTGCAGGGGTAACTTCTTATGGGGGGTGATTTGAATGTCACTTTTAACCCGGCCATAGATGTAGCTGCTTCCTTGGCCCATAGGGCTAACCCACTTCAGAAGTACTTGAGGCATACTGTTTCCTCTCTGGGATATATTGACACCTGGCGTCACTGTTTCCCCACAACTAGAGGATATACATATGTAATGCCCCCCATGCTGGGGCTTACTTTTAAAATGTCTCTGGGTGTGCTCCCACTGCCTCCCGGTGTCTGCCCGTTCTACGCGGCACCTCCTGCCGCCTGGTCATTCCCCTGGTGCCACGAGTGTCCCCATGTCCCCCTATGTTCTTGAGCCCTGAGGGGGCTTTCAAGTAAATTTGCGAGTGGTCGACATGTTTTGAAAGACTGCTGCTCACACCATCAAGGAGGATGCACCGTCATCCGACCGCCGTTGCGGTCAAAACAGAGGAATTTTCTTGGTGCCGGTGCCGCACTAGGTTAAATGGGGACCGGCGATCTTACAAAGCAAGAGAAAAAATATTGTAAATAAATAAACTGGCAGACCCCATAAGCGCTGCCTCTGGGGGACCAGAAGCTAGGGACAAAGGTCAGGACAGTGAAGCCCTTATGAATATTAATAAGCTTAGGCAGTGTTTCTAGGGGCAGTGTGTTATGGGAACTGCAACTCCCCGAGGGTACATTCAATTAACTTAATAGTGGACTTGCTTAAGAGAGAACTGCTGGGGCTACAAGATAGTGGAGATATTAATAAATGTAAGTTAAACTGCTGGCTGCACCAGGACTTTATATTTGGGGACATTACATAGACTGCTATAGAAACTGCATACAGCCACCATTTTTGTAGTTTTCAACCAACCAGCAGCCAGGATTTAACAAAGAGGCTTCTGGGAAACTGCCAGAGACTTATGGGGAATTATCTGGGACAAAATCTAGGCACCAAAAAACAAGCCAATTAACAGATGGGAACTGTTCAGGACAACTTTGGCAGCCAATAGGATCTCTGGACCTAAGTCCCATATAAAAGGGGGTAACTGCTCAGATTAGCCAGATTTGCCCGAGAGTTCAGTGTGTGTGCCTCTGGGGAGCCAGCCAGCTCTCAGGGGTTAGGCCTGCTCGGCCTAGACTTTTTCAGCTGTCAGTCTGCGGCTCCGAGTGTCCAGTCGGCCCATAACGGGGTCGCAGCAGAAGGGGATTCGTGCAGCAATCAAGCTGGAAACTGAGGATCAGCCTGCAAGCTAGCTGGAAGGACCAGAGAAAGACAAGCCTTACATATAAATGTGCATAGTTTGCCGAAGTGTTTGTGTGGCCAACCAGTTCAAAACGTCCAGTGTGCATGTTCCGGCTAAATTTCAATCAGTTAAGCATCGGCTGTCGAGACTACATCTCAAGATCAGCATTTCAACGAGGACCACGAGGAAACCTTTCCTCATGCATCATGAAATATCTGTACAGGTCTCATGTTGTCGGATCATCCTCCTGGTTTGGGTAGCATGAGTAATTTCAGGGTAGCTTCCTGCAACAACCGCCACAAATCACTGTGTACCATCTGATTATCTTGTTTTGAACTTATTGCAACAGACTGAGCCATCTGGCTCCGGGTTACAAGTAAGCAATAAGACACGATGGGGTGTGCATTAGGCAGTTCTAATGCACATCCCTGGAGTGACTTATTGCGCTTATAAAATGGGCCTGTGTATTCTAAATGGGGGTTTTAGTTTTAGCTGTACATTAGACACATCTAATCCATGGCTAACAACCAATCAGATTGCTTGAAATCCTTTGCCCATTTTATAAATATTGAGTTGAGCACATGTTAATTGTTTTCCTTCCTAAGGGCCCCAATGATCAGCTGCAACGCCGGCCTACCCCAAGCAATGCTTCAGGCTAGCCTGTTTAATTTACTGGGTATCCAGGGTTGTGGGACTATGTGAAAGGGACTTACAGTGCATGCTGCCTGAATTTAATCAGAACTGCAAATCACTTGCTAGATTTATGCCCCACCCTTGTTCACATCTCCCTGAATAAATCTGATTGTTGTTTTTTTCATGTTTAACGTGGCTAGTGTGTACCTGCTTGGTGGGGATATAATACCGCTATTGTATTGTTGCATCACTGGTCTTATTTTCCAGAGGGCCTCCAGGGCAGTTGTAGAGGATCTGGCCCTGGTGGTAAGTGCAAGGAGTGTGAGCATATCATTACTGTCATATGGTAAATGTGAATGTTCTGTTGCTAAACTGTTTAGGCCACTAGAAAGGTTGGTGGGGGGGTTATAGCATCCTGGAGGGCTATACCAAAGCAGTTACGCTACCCCAATACCACTCCTCTGGGTGGAGGCACCTGTTCACTGCACTCTGGCCCCTCAACCTGTGCATAGTCATACAGGCAGGGGTAGAAGTCCATAGGATAGCGCCACCTAAGGGTTACTCATAGAGGGTTGCTCAAACGGGTGCTGCGTCCCGGCTGGACTATCTTTTTATGACTGCAGAGCACCAAGAAACCCTGCAGGATGTATGGCATGGCACAACATTTTTGTCAGACAATGCGCCAATTTATGCTAAATTCGAGCTGGGCCGTCTCCCTTAGTTGTCTCATTGGCGGTTGAACCTTGCCCTTTTGTGAGACCCTGTGTTTAAACAGTGAGTCCAGGAGCCCATACCCAGAATCCTTTCTGATGGCTCCCAATCCGATGTATCACCTACAATATTGTGGGACACCCTGAAAGACGTAGTTCAAGGGGAAATTATAGCTTACTCAGTTTAAAAAGAAGACAAAGGGATGCCCATTTCAGGGAGCTGTAGGAGGAACTTCAAACTCTGCAATTATTTTTGACTCAAGGCGATAAGACAGTGGGATCTCGGATCAGGGCGGTGAAGCAACATCTTCAAAAATTGTTGGATGAAAAAGTTGAACAGCATTTATTCTACCTGAGGCATACATATTATGAGGGGGGGGCCCGCGGGGGGGTGAGGAACTTGGCCCATAGGGTAAGGGTCCATAAAACCAAAGCTTGTGTGACCAGTCTTTTTCATCCTGTTACTGGGAACTTGTTCATGCATTCGAGAGAAATACTATCAGCCCAGACCCAATACTTTGAAACACTGTACACTGCAGATCCCCGTCCTGCTCCATCCCAAATGGAGTCCTATTTACGCCAGTTGTCCTTGCCCAAATTGACCTTGGAACAGGCTAGTTCTCTTTTGACTTTGATCACTTCAGGAGAACTGGACAGAGTATTTAAAAAGACCAAAACTTTTAAAGCCCCGGACCCTGATGGGTACCCTTTTGAATTTTGTAAAGAGTTTTGGGACGTGCTCATCCCTGTATTACTCCCAGCCTATCATGTGGTTCAGAAGGGTGACCCCACCTTCCTGGCGTTACATGATAATATCGGCCATTCCAAAGCCTCAGAAAGATCTAAGGTATCCGACTTCACATCACCCTATTTCTATGTTAAATTTTGATTACAAGGTTTATATGTCAGTTCTGGTGCATAGACTGGAGAACCTTATCCCTTTGCTTATTGACCCAGACCAAGTTGGGTTTGTTAAGGGGTGTCAGGCCCAGGATGCTGTACGACGTGCATACTTGCTCTTAGATTATGCAACCACTTGACAATTTCTGCTAGTCCTGTTAGGGCTGGATGCAGAAAAGGCTTTTGACAGGGTCATCTGGCCTTTTCTCTGGGTGACCCTGTCTCATTTTAGCTTTCCACAAGAACTAATACAACAGCTTCAGCACTTATACGTTGCACCCCAGGGCTACCTTAAGTTGGATAGCTCCCTTTCCAAACCCTTTACTCTGTTGTGAGGAACCAGACAAGGCTGTACCCTTTCCCACTTTTGTTTACCCTGTATCTTGAACCTTTAACTGAGGCCACCCGAAGACATCCTGATATCGAGGGCATCTCTATGAGGGGTAGATGGCATAAAATCTTCCTCTTTGTAGATGATGTTCTGCTTGCATTGACCTCCCCGGAGACATCCGTTCCAGCAGGATTGGGAGCAGCTCAGCTTGTTCAGGTCCCTATCGAATTATAAAATCAATGAACAAAAGACAGAAGTTCTTTGGCTACATTATGCTCCCACTGCACACCCTAAAGCTCAATTCCCTTTTCAGTGGCATAAACTGGCTATGCGATACTTAAGTATAAAACTGACTAGGGACCCTGCACATGCAGAGCTGCTTAATTATGAACCTCTGACCCAGCAGATTTCATAGGATTTGAATAAATGGTTTAATATTCCTTTGAGTTTCCTGCACAGAGTTGAGGTGGTTCAGCAGAACATACTGCCTAGCATCTTATTTGTTTTACAGACCCATCCTTTGATTCCGGAAAAATTATATTTCCAAACATGGGATGGATTAATTTCACAGTTCATCTAGAAGGGACGGAGACCAAGGGTCAAATACTCCCTGCTTCAGTTTCCCAGGAAGCTGGGGGGCCTGAATTTACCTAATTTCCAGTAATATGCAGCGGCGTCCCACCTCCGCACCATTTGGTTGGCTGAATCCATTTTATGCTGCCCCCTGGAAGCAGTTTGAAATTAGTTGGAATGACCATTTTGATCTTACTAATTATTTGTTTGGCCATCCCCCCATTGCCTTCCTCTCCTTAAATTCCCTCTTTATACTAGGGAACCATTCAGGTGTTGGATTTCGGTGCCGAACTCATTTTTCACTCCCCCGAATCACTGGGCTTAGGGCTTTCTCGGCAGATACCTTTTTCTTACCCATTAAAATAAGTAAGACCTTTGATAGTTGGACTCAAGGAGGGTTAAAGCATGTTTTCCAAGTTGTCGGCCCTTCCTGTATACTCCCGTTTGTATCCCTACAGGCCACATACCACCTGCTGCAGGCAAGCATTTTTGAGTACCTCCAACTTAAATCTTATTTACGGCAATATGAAGAGGCTTTTTCCTCAACCACAGAGAAACCCTATTTGTTGGTCTCCTTAATTACAGCCTGCCTTAGTGGTCAGTCAAATGCCTATTTGCGGATGACACCAAACTCTGTGGGAGACTGGACATAGCTGAAGGGATACAGGACCTACAGGAAGATCTGGAAAAGCTAGGGAGGTGGTCCAGGATATGGCAGCTTGGCTTCAATGCCAAGAAATGCGAAGTTATGCATATTGGAGCCAAGAATTCTAGGACAGAGTACTACCTGGATGGAGTCAGAGTATCTGCATCAGAGGAGGAGAAGGACCTGGGAGTGATGATCACTAGTGACCTGAAGCACTCCACGCAGTGCAAGAAAGCAGCAGCAAAGGCAAACAAGATGCTGGGATGCATATCTAGGGGATCAGTAGTAGGAGAGGGGAGGTTATACTGTCATTGTACAGGTCACTGTTAAGGCCGCATCTAGAGTATGGAGTTCAGTACTGGTGCCCACACCTCAAAAAGAACACTAACCTGCTGGAGACAGTCCAGAGGAAAGCTAAAGATGATAGCCGGTCAGCAGGGTAAGGCATATGAGGAGAGGTTGAGGGCACTGAACATGTACTCCCTGGAAGACAGGAGAGAGAGAGGGGACATGATTGGGACCTTCAAGTACTTGAAAGGGATAAATAAGGCTGATAAGGAGAGTCTCTTTAAGCTGAGTGGGGGGAACAGTCTTAAGCTGGAGGGTGGGAGGTTTAGAAAGGAGGTCAGGAAGCACTTATTCACAGAGAGGGTGGTGGACACTTGGAATGTGCTGCCAGAAGAGGTAATCTCATTGAAGACAGTGGGCAGCTTTAAGAGAGGCTGGGACAGGCATAGGGGGGAGGTAAGGGTCATGGGTAGGGAGGATGGGAGGAGTGGGGAAGGAAGGCAGGAACATTAGCTCAAGCTATGGACTCTGCAACACAAGCAGACTTGATAGACCAAATGGCCTTCTTCTACTGGTTTCTTCGTATGTTTGTATTTGATTAGCTGTCTTGACAAGGCTTTGGGAGACTGAGCTAGTGACTTGACTAACCCCATTAGGGCAAAGGGTCCAAAGAACTCCACCTCAACATTCCACCTTCCGACTGGCAAGCTTCAGCCCTTTCAGCTTTCAGGGTCTCTAGTTCCTCATACTGGAGGGAATACTCCTGGAAGCTGCGAGTCTGCTTCTTTCACACCCCTGCCATTGTGGTAAAATTTTCAGATTCATCCCTTGGACATTGCTGGAGAGAATGCGGGTGTCTGACTGCAGACCATTTTCACATTTAGTGGGACTGCAAATTTTTGGCCTCTTACTGGCAAGAGATTATGTGAGAATTAACGACAATATTTGCTTGCTCAGAACTGTTAACTCCTGTTAATATTCTGACAGCTATACCTCCGGAAGGGGTTAGAGTAGATAAGACCACCTATCAGCAGGTTACTTTATTTGTCCTTGTAGCCAAAAACTATATAACACATTTGTGGCTCAAGAAGACAGTCCCCACCACAAGGGCTTGGAGAGCCCTGGTTAGAGAGGTATACGCTCTGGAGCATATCTCAGCCAGACTTAGGAACCAAGTACAGGCGTTTGATTTTAGGTGGCGCAAATGGGTAATGTACCAACTAGAGTCGGATCCTGATTTTGTTCTGTAGGGAGGGGAAGGGTTAGGCACTATAGGGCAGTGCTTTCCCTTGAGATCTAAAAGGGACTTTGGGGAAGACTGGCTGGAGTGGAGGGAACGACCCCCTTTTGGAGGGCAGGGTCACCCTCCCGATCCAGTTCCCTGTTAGTAATTTTATTTTTGACTTTTGTATACCTTATATTCTCAGCAACCTATCCCTTTTTTATTCACATTTTACTTACTATTCTTCGCATTGATCACCTTGTTGCGTATACAAGCTCTATTTTGAATACTATTGAGACAATTTTTTTCATTATAAATTATTTGATTTTGTAGCTATTGCTAAGATACATGGATAATGACTTTATAGAGGACAAAGAGGAACCATTCCTCATATGCTGATTATTATGGACTGTTTGAAGGCTAGATAGACATAGGTACCCTGAATCTGTATCTGTAAATAGCTTTTACCACCACTTTTTGATAGAGTTTTATGAGTTTCTTTCAATAACTGATTACAAGATAACTTTGTTTGCTCATGTTTGGAACATTTCTCTTTGTATATTTCTTCTTACGTTAGTCATACCTATGTTATACCAAGGTCCTTTTTCAATTGCTCTGCCTGTGGCCTATGCATGTATTCTTTGTGTTTTGGAAACTAATAAAAATTATAATATATTAAAAAAAAGGTTAAGCAGGGGGAAAAGGCACCATGGTTAGTCGGAGGAGCAGAACCAGGTAAGCAGAATTCTGAGAGAGGAGCTAGGAGCCACCACACCCATGGTAAGGCACAATACAGAACTAAAGAAACTAAAAGAATGCCCATTTATACATATGACATTAAGTAAAAGGGCAGTTTGAACATGTGGGTGAGACTCCTGTAGAAACATTACGCTGATGACTAGAAATATTGGGTTGTAGTGGGAGCTGCCACAGTTTGCCTTTTTGCACATTGCTGCACTAAATAAACTTTTTTTTTTTTTCTAACAAAGTTTTATCATGAAAGTAGGCAGCAACAGCACAGAAGAGACCTGAGCAGCAGGTATTGGCCTGTACAGCACACTCTTCCTTGGGGGAGCTTGCAGTGTGAATTTTGTTGGCAAGTGCCCATATTCTCTTTAGCAAGTTATACTCTTCAGCCATTAGGAGTCACTAGTGAGTACTAACTGCTACCTAATTCCCTAGCTATTTTATCTCTCCAACTACTCTGCTTTGCTCCTCTGCCCCTAGTGTTTCCTCCTTTCATTTTCCACCTGACTCCAGGCAGCTTTGAACCCCCAACCTTGTACACTAAAGGCAGCTGCTCTACTGCTGCACCATTCCTGCAGCTCTACTATACCTTATACTTCTGCATCTATTTTACCTTCTGCCCTGTTGCAGGACAGACGCGTGGAGGCTGATGCCAGCCTTCCCACCCTATAAACTTGAGAATCTGTTCATAGCTCTCTCCCCTTCTTAGCAAAAAAAAAGCAAAGGCCGTTACAAAAGTGGTCTTGATCTCCCTACCCCAATTCTCTGCAAGCCCACTTGAAATCTCTGATCTAAAGCCCCAGTAACCCCTCTCTCCCAACCCATAACCTCACTTCCGAGACCTGACTATGTACGTCCATACCCTCTCCCCACTTCTCCTTCTCATTTTCCTCCCCTCTCTCTCCTTCCCTTCCTGCACTTACCCTAGCCCCACTGTCTCTACAACTGCCTACCTCATAATCCCCTGCACTCTCCCTGGTAGACTTGCTACCTCCTCCTCTCCCTCTTCACATCATATGCCTGCCTGTCCCCCTCTCCCCTCCCTCCACATCTCTCCCAGCATCTTACCACCGCAGATGTTAACCTCTGCTTCCCTAATCAGGGCCACCAGACCTGCTCCCAACATCGAGTTTTGCACTCGGAGATATATGCTCCCTGCAACCTATTCATTCCTTCTCCTCACCCTCCTCCTTCTCTAGGGACGTTGAATGCAACCCTGGCCCCATCGCTGTACCCACTCCTCTCGGCTCACACAAAGGCCTATCAATAGCCCATATCAACATCAGAAGTCTCTTGCTCAAGATTGACTTACTAAATTGCTGGATAACTGAGCAAGCTCCAGATATACTATGTGTAACAGAAACCTGGCTCTCTGCTAAAACCCCTGACTCCTCTCTCACTCTCCCAAACTACACTCTACACAGGCAGGACCATGGTAAAAGAGCTGGTGGTGTAGCTATCTACACAAAACAGCTGCTCATGAGCTCAGTAACTCACAAAGAAGCTCACCTCGGCTCCCACCAGCTCCTTATGGTTCAACTTTCCCTTCCGGCCTCACTCTCACTCTTCCTAGGTGTGCTCTACGCCCTTCCCCACCTATCCCATGGCTCCCTCATCACCACCCTTACCACCCTGCCCGACTTAGCATCAAGAGGGGAACCGGTCCTTGTAGGTGATTTCAACTTGGACTGGCTAGTCCCCTTCTCAAAAGTTCACACCTCCAAAATCAAGTCCCTTAATATCACCCAACTGATCAATGAACCCACCCACTACAACACCCACTCCCAAAACCATTCTTTATTAGACTGGATCTTTACCTCCCACCCTCACAAAATAACCTTCTCTGGTGTCCTCTGTAATGCATTAAGTGACCACTGTATTATTTACTGTATCAGGAAAACTCAACTGCCCATATATGACCCCAAGTACATCAACACTCACTCTCTAAACAAGTTGGACACCGACGCCCTCCTTACCAGTCTATACGAAGCCGACTGGCAACCTGTCTACTCAGCCCCTGCTGTTGACGTGGCCCTCTCTAGATTGCTACACACCTTTACAAACATCTGCAATGTCCATGCCCCTCTAAAAAAGTCCAGGGTCAAGAAGCGGCTCCACCACTGGATCACTGCACCCATCCTCGCCAAATGCAAGGAAAGTGACAAGGCTTGGTCGTACTTTAAATCCAACCTCAACCCTCAGAGCAGGCAAGCTTTTAACACCCTACATAATACCTGCACCAAGACCATAAGAAAAGCAGAGGCAGACTACTTTAGGTTGCAACTCTCGCATGCTAAGCCTCCTCAATTTTGGAAAGTTGTGCACACATTCATTGACCCACCAATCCAGCCCTGCCCTGCACCCCTGCTTTCTGTCTTCATGGCCAACCAGTCACTGACCCGACCCTGTGCCTCTGAAATCTTGAACCAGTTTTTCACTTCCAGTCCCACCACTACCACCTCCCCTTAGCAAAGACTTCAAGTTCATCCCCCTTACTGAATGCGAGGTTTGCAAAGCCCTACGCTCGCTTAACTCTGTAAAGACCAACCCAAACGGGATTCATCTCAATCTCCTGCAGATCTTGGCTCCTGTGATTGCCAAGCCCCTTACACATCTCATTAACCTCTCATTTTTCACAGGAAGAGTTCTGCAATCCTGGAAACTGGCCTGCATAATTCCCCTTCACAAAGGCGGTGACCCCTCCTTGCCAGGAAATTATAGGCCCATCTCACTCCTCCCAGCCCTAGCCAAACTATAAGAATCCTTGGCCACACCTGACTAGCTGACTACCTTGCAACAAACAACATCCTCTCACCCCTTCAGTCTGGCTTCATGAAACACCATTCCACAATTTCCTCCCTACTGCGCATCACCAACCATATCCAAACTGCTTCTGACCAAGGCTTCCTTACAGCAGCAGTATTTGTTGATTTAGCCAAGGCATTTGACTCCGTATCCCACCTTCTTCTCCTACAGAAGTTTGAGGCAGCTGGACTTGCCCCCATCACTGTAAGGTGGTTCCAGTCTTATCTAGCCACCAGATTTCAATCTGTTAGAATCGCTGATACCACATCCCCCCTCTCCCTATCCTGGTGGGCATCCCTCAAGGCTCTGTTCTCGGTCCCATCCTCTTCTCCCTCTTCATTAATGACCTTCCATCCTCCTGCACCAGGTCATCAATACACATGTATGTAGATGACACCATCCTCTTTACCTCCGGTTCCAACTTGTTTTAAGTCCAAACTACCCTACAAAGTGACTTCAACAACATTCAGCACTGGTTCAGCCAAAACCAACTGAAATTAAACACCACCAAAGCTATTTCCATGGTTTTTGACTCTACCTAGAAACTTAGCTGTACTACCTCCCCCCCCATCACCTCTCTTGATGGCTCCCCACTTAAACAAGTCACCAGATACAAGTACCTGGGTGTTTGGCTGGATCCCTATCTGTCTTCTTCAGCTCACATTGAATCTATCACCTCCAAGCTGCACCCCAAACTCGGCGTGCTATACTGGAACAGGGACTCTCTCCCATTGCCTGCCAAATGTGAAATTGTCTCTAAAATTATCCTCCCCATACTAAATTATGTGGATGTAGTTCACAGCTCTGGCCCTGTAAACACTCTTGCCAGGCTAGATACCCTTCTAAACTCATTTTGTTGCTTCGCTACTAACTCCCCTCTACACACTCACCACTGTGATCTTTACTCCCTTCTCAGACTAAGACCCTTGTCTCACAGGCACTATATACACACCCGCAATCTTATATCTAAGTACTGGTTTAACTTGCTCCCCTCCTATTTCGAGGACTGTCTATCCTCAGACTCCTTATCCCCCTATGAACTCTGCTACAGAAATGAAAGATCCTTCATCCTGCCCTGACCCTCTTCTGCAGCGGGCAAAGCTGGTTTCTCCTACCGGCTTCCTTACTTGTGGAACAAACTTACCCCTGCTATCAGAAACTCACTCTCTCACTCTAGTTGCAAGCAACAGCTACATCTCCTTCCTCCACCTTTATGTCACTGCCACAACTGAGCTAAATCCACAACTTCTACTGACTTTACCTTCCTACAATCCCCCCCAGCACTTATTAAAGATTCATTATGTAGAGCACTTACTATTGTATAGTTCACCTCTAGAGATTCATCACATATCATGTTTTTGCTCTTACTGCTGTATTATATTGACTGTAATTAGCTGCTGTTGTTCTGTTAACTAATTCTCTACATTTATTGTATGCATTTCCACTGCTCCTTTCCCCCCAGATCACACCTGGAATCAAGCCTTGGCTCAGTGTGCCTTTCCCTGTTACCAAATGTTTAAATAAAAAATAAATAAAAATAAAAAGTACAGATTTGTATATAGCTGCCTTACTTGTTGACCAGTGCTGAGATTTTTTGCATTCACTGCAACCACTAAGCCACTGACTGAGGAAGGTTTTCAGGAAGGAACCTTCAACAAAGTGCAATGTTAGATCCAAATACCTGAAACATTGTGCAGTCTCGAGTTCTAGCCAGAACATAAGACAGTTCCTAAGTTTAGTTCTGGCTGTTAGGGTTTTCCATCAATCGGCCCTTCGCACAGTGGGCCAGAGCACAGTGGCAGGAGCATAAGGGCATAACACTTGGGGGCATAAGCAAGGGGTGCCAGTTGGCAGGAGATGCTGTCCTCCAAGTGTGAACCTGAAGTCTTTCCTTGGTCTCTGAATCCATTTCCTGTCTCAGTCCCCTGCACAACATAACAGGTATTTGTCAATGCTGAATGTTTGCTTGCTGGCATTGGCATTGGTAGTGTAGGAGTTAGAGAGCTGCATAATAGGAATGGCAGTGAAGTATTGAACTGAAGCCAACCCCACCACCACCCTGCACAGACTGACAGGCTTTGGGGTGTGCCTTTGGGTCATCACCCCATTTCACCACTCCCTACCCTGAAGACACTGACAAGTGTCACAGTGTGCCTTGGGGTCTCTGGCCCTTATGCTCACCCCATTCCATCAGAAAATATAGTGAGATGTGTCGTGTATAGGAGAGTGGGGTGAACTTTGGGGCCAAAGAGTCCAAGGCACACCTCGGTGCCTTTCAGTGGCTGCAGGGTGTGGAATGGTATGAGCATTACAGGCGAGAATCCCAAGTCACACCCCTGATGCCTCAATCTCTACAGACTGGGGCATTATGGTTGGAAACCCTAATGCCTCAGGTGTTCATTGGCATTTTCACTCCAAATTTTCAACATGGGTTTTTTGTGACCCCCACCTTATGAACAGTGGCAATATTAGCTTGTTAGCCAAAAGCTGATTTTGCACAGCGACTACGCCATTTGGCACCACAGGTGCGAAAACACATTTCAAACAGGATGTGAAAAATGACAGCTGTACTGTTCATGGGGAGGTGCAAAAATGGCAATGTTGAAATTCTGCTGTGAAAATATTAAAAAAACTGGTGGTCACGAGAGTGCGTAGAAAATGTGCAACGCACACCAGTAATGCAATTAGTTTGGGGATTTTTGACAGCAGATTGTCAACACAGGGATTTTGTAACCTCTACTCATGAACAGTGTCACTGTGAATTTCTTAATCTGTCCCAAACAGTGATTTCCCACAGCGACCACGCATTTCTGCACTGGAAGTGTGAAAACACATTTCAGCCATAGTGTGAAAAATGACAGCTGTACTCTTCATAAGGAAGTGTGGAAAAATGTCAGTGGTGAAAATCTGGACTGAAAATATTAGAAATCCATGAAGTTACGAGGGTGCGTGGAAACTGCACAATGGTCACTCGTAACGCAGTCATTTTATGGACTTATTTCACCAAACTTTTAACATAGCCATTTTAACACCTCTGCTCATGAACAGTGTCACTGTGATTTTCTTAATCTGTCCTGAACATTGATTTCGTACACCGACTGCGCCATTGTGTGCTACATGGGTGGAAACACATTTTGGCCAAGATGTGAAAATTGACAGCTGTACTGCTCATAAAGAGGTGTGGTAAAATGGCAATGTTGAAAATCTGGCATGAAAATATTGAAAATTCACGAACTTACTAGCGTGCGTAGGAATAGGGCAACGCATGCTCGTAAAACAGTCATTTTTGGGGAATTTTTTCACCAAATTTTTAACATAGCCATTTTAACACCTCTGCTCATGAACAGTATCACTGTGATTTTCTTAATCAGTCCTGAACATTGATTTTGCACGCCGACTGCGCCATTGTGCACTACATGCGCAGAAGCACATTTTGAGTGAGAGGTGAGAAATGACAGCTGTACTGCTCATAAGGAGGTATGGTAAAATGGCAATGTTGAAAATCTGGAGTGAACATATTAAACATTCGCGAACTTACGAGCGTGCGTAGGAACAGAGCAACGCATGCTCGTAAAACAGTCATTTTTGGGAATTTTTTTCAACAAATTTTCAACATAGGGTTTTTAGGGGCCTACCTCATGAACTGTGACACTGTCATTTCATAAATCAGTCCAGAAAGGTGGTTTCATGCAGTGACCGCGAAATCACCTTTTGGGGCCAATTAACGCCATGACAGTGACAGAATTCATGAGGTGGGGTCCCAAAAATCCCATGTTGAAAATTTGGTGAAAAAATTCCCCAAAATGCCCGAGATATGCACTAAAGTTGAAAAAAAACCATTTATTACATTATACAGCTTAACGGCATTTCCTCAGTTCGCGGTCGGCTTTGAAGAGTGCAGACATGTTCCTGGTCCACCGAAGATCGTTGCGCCAGACTCCGGAGGTAAGTATGGGGTGAGGGTGTGTGTGTGGGGAGGTGGATGCACAGAGGATGGGCGCAGGTGGGGGGAGATTGTGTCAGGACAGTCAGCAAGGGAAGGTTTTTTTCTTTCAGGTTTTTTTTTTATTACTTGGACGACGCGGGACGTTTGCCACGCTGGGGTGAGCTCCCAGCGTGGCAGCTGGAAGACTGTTTGGGGGGCCGTGGAGCTGACAGGGGATTGGGCACCCCCATCGGCAATACAGACTGCTGCCACGCAGGGGTGGGTTCCCAGCGTGGCACCCTGTAGTCTCTTGGGGGGAGACAGTGGAGCCGATGGGGGATTGGGCACCCCCATCGGCCATACGATCTGTTGCCACACTGGAGTGGGCTCCCGGTGTGGCACCTGGAACTCTGTTGGGGGGGAGTGCAGCACAGCCGACGGGGGATTGGGCACCCCCGTCGGCTATACAGTGTGTGCGTGGGAAGGGGGCACGAGCATGCAATATGCATGCGTGTGTGTGTTGGGGGGAAGCACGCATGAGCACGCGATATCTTATCACTGCTCACTGAAGCATAGCTCTCCTTTTCAACTGTACGGCACTGCATTTTCAACTGCTATCATAGACAGCTGCAGCGTTCATTGGAGAACTGTAGCCGTGCCTGCAAATACACTGACTGAATTGGAAGACAGGTGCCACACCTCCGAAAACTCGGATGATGGCACTATGTTTCTTGCACATGCGTGCAAGCAAACATAAAAATGTATAAGCTGCCAGCAGATTATGGCCCTTTGGTCCACTGTGCCTGCCTAGTCCTATTTATTTATTGTAAAATGTGAGAGCCCTAGAGGCTCTTCACTCTCACTCAACTCCCTCCCTTTTTGATACTGTCTTTACCAAGCACTTGTATATTTCCCACCCATGTTTGAGTCTCCCCACTGATATCACACTGACTACCTCTTCTGGTAGCTTATTCCGCCTCTTTATCACCCTGTTTGTGAAAAAAATATTTTCTGGCATCCCTCTTAAATTTGCCCCATACCAGCTTTATGGAGTTGCCACTGGTGCTTGCGATCTCACTCATTTTTGAACAGTCCCTCACTGTCTACCTTATTAAACCCATGGAGGTATTTGTATGTCTCAGTCATAATCCACTGTCCCTTCTTGCCTTCACTGTGTACATGTTTAGGTACTTAAACCGCTCCTTGTAAGTCCTTTCCTGCGGTCCCTGGATCATGTTGGTTGCCCTCCTCTGTATTGCCTCCACTCTGTTCCTGTCCTTCATTGCATGTGATCTTCAAAACTGCACACAGTATTCCAGGCCAGGATGGACTAATGGCCTACTGCATACAGTGGCAGGAACACCTCTCTTTTCCTGCTGCTGTTCCCTCTTCCAATGCACCCAAACATCTCATTTGCTATTCTCTCTTCCCAATTAGATTGCACTGTTGTCTGTAGACTGTCTGCAAGTATCACCCTTAAGTCCCTCTGCTGTGTTATGCTTTTCACTACTACCTCCCCCATTCTGTATTCAGTTTTCAGAATTTGTTACCCTACAGCATGTGCATTACGTTGCACTTCTTGACATTAACTTTCCACTGCCATATTTTTGACCACTTCCCTAACATACACAGGTTCTCTTTCACAGTTCTGACCCCATCCTCACTATCGACCACCTGACCATAGATCTCAGTATTATTTGTAAAGAGGCAGATCTTGCTTTGTATATGTATCCTAATGTCGCAGATGAAGATATCCCAAAACTGATCCCTGTAGCATACCACTAGTGACCCCCTAAACCCAAAAATTCCCCATCAATTACCATCCTCTTGGTTGTGGCACACAAGCAATTTCCCACCTATTTTTTGACTTTGTCCCCCACCCCAGGTAGTGCATCTTCTTTACCAGCTGTCCATGTTGGACTGAGTTGAAGGCGTTACTGAAATCAAGATTCAGTTTAACTATCACCTGCCGCTTGTTCACTACCTTTGTCACCCAATCAAAGAACTAGGTCTGTTGGACAAAGTAGCTCCCCCTCCCGGTGAACCCATGTTGTCTTTTATCACAAAGTCCAATTGCCTCCAGGAAACTTACCAGTGTCTCCCTAATTATGGTCTATTGTAGATTATACAGTGGGGGAAGAGAATGCCACTCTCTGATTGGTCAGTTGGCACCTCTTGCCCATTGTAAATCCTCCACAGTACCAATGGGAAGAGGTGCCAGCCACCAGTGAGCCGCATCGAGAACTCCCCAGAAATCACTCTGACCACAGAAAAGTCAGGAGTAGCAAACATGGCAATCAAGCTTAAGCTGTCCCGCAGAACTGCTGCTCAAAATTATTACCTCTTTTTTTTTTGTCTTGCAGCTCCTCTTTGCCTGCACTATCAGTGCCCTTCATCATTCCCAAAGACTCTGCAGCTCTACTCCACATTGCGCCCTGAAAAAAAAATTAAAATAAATAACTCTGAGCATCACTTATTAGCTCCTGAATCCTGACCGGAAAGCACCATAACCCCAGAAACCCGTCCCCGAAGGCAACCCTTCAAAGCAGAACAAGCAATAAATAGAGCATTACCTCCCTAGCGAAAAAGAAGCATGCACCATGTACTGAAGGCTGTCTCAGCTTATACAAGAACAATGGAGTTGGGACACAGCAAAAAAGGCAACATGGACACACATTTACACATTTCCTAGCCCCCAGAAAAGCACCAGGCTGGGAAGGACAAAGCAATACTGCCCATGCGCAGCATTACCACAGCCCCAGTAACCATGGACTACTTCTTGTGCTGGAGCAATAAAAACACTAAAAAATAAAGAAAAATACAAAACAAACTTTTTATTTACTATTTTTTTATGTACAAGAAAAAAGGGACCATTGTATAATTGCAATATACCACTATAGGATGTGGGTTAATGCTAGGATTTACAACGCTTGATGTGTTTTGCTCACCCGGCCTGCAGCCTCGTGACCAAACAATGCACCAGGCATTGTAAATCCTAGCATAACCCACACCCTATCGTGGTATATTGCTTAATTATAAACTATAGATGTTATACTGATAAGTCTGTAGTTCCTTGGTTTAGCCCTACTCCTGCATCTTGCTCTTGTGCAGGGGAACTATACTCGCTGTCCTCCAGCCCTGGGTACTATCTCTGTCTCAAGAGCTCAGCCAGTGGCTCAGCTAGGACTAGTCCCATCTCCTCTGGCAGACATGGGTGTGGCAGCCCATCCAAGCCCATAGCTTTATTCACCTTTAGTACCCTATTCACCTGAACTAGACCCATGTTACAACTTACCCCACCCCTTCTCCCTTTACCCTGATGGTACAGTCAGGCAACAGCCCCTTTTCCTCCACTGTGAACATTGAACAGATATGTTTGTTTAGGTTGTCCACTCTCCCCTTATCCTCTTCCTGTCACTTAACTCCCTTCTTTAGTTTTACTATTCCCTTTTTGGTTTTTGCATCTTCTGTATGTAACAAAAGAAGGTCTTGTTTACCTTCTTCATTCTCTCTGCTATCTTTTATTTTATTTATTTATTTATTACTAGGATTACAAATACCTTTGAACCAAGGGTTCTCTTACAAAGGTTCCATGTCAGCAATGGGTGCAAGCAAAACAGTGGCAAGATACAATACAAGATCAGGAGGTTAACATAGAAGCAAACAGTGGTAAGATACAATACAGGTCAGGAGGTTAACTTAGCAGCAAAAGACAGTACATGTGTATAGACTAGCACAGTAGCAAACAGTCAGTGGCAAATAACAATGCACAATTAACAATGCAGGTGTGTATATAGCAAGACATAGATACAAATGAAAACCATCCTAGTGGTGACATAAGTGGAGCAAGGGGTGGGGGATAAGAGGAGGAGTGGGTGGGGAAAAGGGGGGTAAGCAGTCAAGGATTTGACATTGTCATAAATGCAAGAACAGAAAGATAAGTGCTAGGTAGTCTGGGGTGGAGCAACAAGAGATAGGGTGATAGGGAGGGGGAGACAGGAGGAGAGGAGCAGAAGAGGGGGTGGAATGGTAGGTGGGAGGTGAGAGGGGGTAGAATGGTAGGTGGTGGTGGGAGAGAGATGGGGAGTAGCAGGGTATGGAGGGTCGGAGAGAAGTGGGGAGGGTAGCAAGGGAGGAGAGTAGAGGAGGGAGAGGTGAAACAAAGCCGCAAGCCTAGGCAGAGCAGTCACAACTGCTGAGGTCAGTGAGGTGCTGGCGGAGTTTACATTTGAATGGGCCAAGCTTGTTTTCAACTGCAATTTCAGGGGAAAGGTTGTTTAGCAGCAGGGAGGCCCCGGTGTGGAAAGCACGTTGAGCCTGGTTGGTACTGCAGAATGGAACGATAAACGTTGGTTTGAGGGAACTGTGTGTAAAATGTGCAGTGACTGCAGGCAACATTAAGGCATGAGTTGCAAGGGGTGTGAGGTTAAGACAGATTTTCTTAGCCAGTAGGCAGGTCTGGTAGGCAAGTCCACTATTTAGATTGAGCCAGTTGGATTGCTTGAAGAGATCACAGGTATGCATATGCTTCCCTGCGCCAGTGAGGAGTCTACAGCATTTGTTAAGGGCCGTCTTGACCCATTTTAGGGTGGTATCAACAGCAGCCCCGTAGAAGACAAGCCCGTAATCAATGACGGGTAGGGCTGAGGCAGTTATTGCTGTGCACATAGCTTCTTTGGAAAGACAGTGACGGTGGCGGTAGAGGACCCCAATTCTTGAGTTGACTGATTTTGAAATGTGTTGAACATGCGAGCTGAAAGACATAGTGCAATCAAGGGTAATACCAAGGTATTTAAACTCCTGCACTTGCTCAAGTGGTTGTTAAAGTTCATTGTGTATGATGAAGTTTATGGATCTGTATTTGCTGTGAGAGCTATGGAATAGCATGGACTTTGTTTTTTTGTAATTCACCAACAGCTTATGTTGGAGAAGCCAGGTTTCAACTAGGCTGAAGGTAATCTATAGCACCTTGGAGAGTGAGATGGGGTCAGTATGGGAGGAAAAGAGGACTGCATCATCAGCATAGAGTATTAAGTTATTATTGCAAGCTGCAGGAAGATTATTGATGATAAGGCTGAAAAGTAGGGGGCCAAGGATGGAACCCTGGGGTACACCAGAGCAGAAAGGAAGGGCACTTGAGTGAGAGTCAACGATTTTGACTTTTTGGCTCCTTGCCGAGAGGTAGCTTTCAAACCATTTGGTTACATAATTAGGTTGTCCAAGGGAGGAGAGTGAGTGAAGCAGGAGCTGATGATTCACGATGTCAAATGCCTTGGTCAAATCAATGAACACCGCATCCAGTAGGTGGCCAATGTCAATCACCTTATGAATATGGCTGGTGAAGTCAAGCAGGGTGGTGGTAGTACTATGGGCTTTTCTAAAGCCATGTTGTTGCGGGCAGAGTAAGTTATATTTGTTGAGGTGTTCGGACAACTTGTCAGCTACAATTTGTTCCAATGCTTTGGAGAGTGGTGGGAGGATAGAGATAGGGTGGTAGTTAGAGAGAAGAGACCTGTCACCATTTTTATGAATGGTGTGACCACTGCTGATTTCCAGAGCTGGGGGAATTGTTTATGAGAGAGTGAGAGATACAGAGGTTTAGTGAAAGGTTGTAGGACAACGTCAAGGGGGAGAGAGAGAGAGAGAGAGGGGAGTTTGAGGTCAAGGATATTGCTGCTGAAACTGGCTTTGCTTAGCACTTTGTTAAGATATCTTTTAGCTTCAGACATGGATACCCTTTTAAAGTAGAACAGGGGGTATTACTGTGGAGATTGATTTTATTATTGAGGTAGTGCCGGGCACAGTTGTTAAAGAAGTTGGGGGGGAAGGACTCTGCTAAGATCAGTGAATGTGAGATTAAAGGAGTCCGCTATTTCTTTGGGGTCCTGTAAAGTGGAGCCATTAACCTCAATCATAGTGGGGGAGGATGTGCTTGGTTTACCCATGAGGCTCTTGATGTTCTCCCAGAAGGGTTTGCTATTTCTCCTAGAGTTAGTAAGTTCCTGGTTATAGAAGACATGCTTGGCTCTGCATATAGCTATTGTGCACTGGTTCCTAGCCACCTTCTAGAGCTGCATATCGTGTGGTTTCCCTGCGTCCATGGCTCGGTGCCAGAGGTTATCTCGGTTTCACATCATAGAGATGAGTTCAGAGTTAATTCAGTGATTAGTGGTAGATTGAGTTGGATCCACAACAGAAGTCTGACAGGAATTCTGTCGAACACCCTGTCAGTGACACCAGCAGGTCAACCGCATTCTGCAGTCGGCTGCCGGTTCGCTAGTGTTTTCTTTGTTTTCTTCCGGGGGCTTCACCCACCGAACCCCCCACGCAGGGGGCTGCACCTCCGCACCCCTTCACTTAAAGATTCTCAACTCCAGTCAGAGCTGATTGGGGGGTGAAGGACCCCCGACAGGCAGCGCCTGGTTCCAGCAGGTCTCCCACCATGGTTAGGCACTGTAGTCGCTGTGGGGGACCTCGCTGGTGAAATGTCGTTACAAGGGGGGTAAACGGATTGAGTTTGTATTTAAGTAGGGGGGGCAAAACTGTTACAAACTTTGTTAAACTGGGCAATGAAAAAGTCAAGTGCTTGGTCGACACTGCTCAAGGAGACAAGGGGTGTTCAGTCAACCGTTGACAGGGCAGCAAGGAATTGTGGAAGCTTTCCTTTTGTTAAGATTCTTTTATAAGGGAAAGAGGACTTAGGTTTAGGTGTCTTGTTTGACCAGTGGCAAATAACTGGGGGGTGCTCACTGAGGGCATCTGGGAGAACTTCTGTGTTAGTGATTCTGTTGCGATGAGAGGTGAGGATCAGGTCACGTAAGGAGCTACTACCAGACTTATAATTAAACCTAGTGGGAGAGGCGACCATTTGAGTAATGTCCAGGGCAGCAACAGCATCCTTATATGGGTCAGTTTCTGGAGCTAGCCAGTTAACATTTGGGTCCCCCTTTACAATTGTCTCACCATGGAAGGCGCTGTCGTTCATGAAGTCTGTGATCATTTGGAAGCCTGTAACATGTTAGCGCGGGGGGATGTATACTGATGCAACTGTGAGAGATTTTCCCTGCTGGCCCAGGATTATTTTAACTGCTAGGATTTGAGAGTTGTTTGCAGAGGGAGGTAATGGGATGACTAGCCCTGTAAAAGTGTCCCTCAAATAAATGGTGCAGCTACCCCCTCTCTTGGCAATTCTGTCGAGTCAGAACAGGACATAACCTGGAATGGATACAGCATTGTCTGGGACCTTAGGATAGAGCCAAGTTTCACTGAGGGCTATAACGTCTTTAACTTTCGTTCAGCCCTAGCATTCTTCACGGCTCTGCTGGCCTCTTTTATCTTTAGAAACTCTATCCCATCCCCCTCCTGTTGGCTGTTTTTGTTTTTATTAAATGCCTTTCTCTTCTCCCTCACAGCTGACCCACTTCCCTTGTGAAACACAATGGTTTATGATCCCCCAATCTCCCCTACTGCCATATACAAAGATTTGTAACAGCATCAACCTCATGATGCTTCATTGACATAAAGAAGTGGTATTCAGAACTGTAATATATTTAAATAACACATAACAGACTAGTTTAATTTGCACTTGTCCTGTATTACTCTCACCCTTTCTCTTCTGTGCTATCCTGTATAGTTCTGCCATGAGTAATTTATTTGCTACTCTTAGTATTACTGCTCCTGCCCTCCCCCCTTTGACTCTTAGGATGCGGGGGTCTAGCAAATTACTTCAAGTATAACTAAAGTGCTACTCTTATCCTCTTCCTTATGACCAAAGTGGTGTGGGGACTGGCAAACTGAGCCTAGTATAGTAACTGATATTGCGCCCACCCGCATCCCCTTCCCTTTCTGTGTTGTCCTGTATCATTCTGCCATGAGTAATTTATTTGCTATTGTTACTTCTTCTGCCCTTCCCCCCTTATGACCCATGGGGTGCAGGGCTTGACAAATTAATTCTAGTAAAAGTACTGTGGTACTCTCCCCCACCGCTCGTATGACTGAAGAGGTGTGGGGACTGGCAAAAAGTTTATAGTAAAACTACTGTGCTACTTTCACCCGCCTCCTTATAATCTAAGGGCTAGAGGGAATGACAGATAGATTCCAGCAAAACTACAGTGCTACTTCCAACCTCCCCACTTATGATGTGAGGACTGCTGGGACTGGCGTACTGATATTAATGAATTTATCATTTTGTATACTTTCTTTAACTGCTATTGTGTGACAGAGACTTCCAGTATACTTGCTATAATTGACTTTTGGGGGCTACTCTTACACTGTAGTGTTACTCAGCTCCCCAATACTCAACATGTGCCCCACTAGGTATGCTGACCGCACATCGACACCGCCACCACGAAGACCATCACAGGGACAGAATTTGACGAAAAGTGTCGGGTCACTGTGATGGTCCCCGCAGACAGTGGCAGTGCATTTCCTGGTGTTGTGCCCCCTCTCCAAGACAACTCTGACTCGGAGTAGAATATTTAGAGACTGGAATGTGTGGGGGCAGAGCCCCCCACGTGGGGGGTTCGGGAGCACAGCCCCCCAAAGAAAGCACACCGACATCCCTGACAATACAATGCCAACACTCGGCATTGTGTCTATCGCTGTTGGGGACGTTGGTGTCATGGATGTCGCAGCGTTATAGGTAAACTGCCCCATTCCTACTTCATCTCTTTTTGGTGTATCCCATAATATTGTGAAATTCTAGCATTTTACCAGCATCCCCTCTGTGGAAAAGCCATGGTGATCCTCTTCAAAACTTCTTAGTTTGTAATGCCATGTTAATGACCTGCACAATACTTGTGACACCACAGTCCTACTTGCAGAGAAAAAATATTTCCCCTATTTGGCATCTCTCTCCTGCTGGCTCTGCAAAGCTAATCCTCCTTCCACCATGTGTCACAACTTTTGTCATCTGTGAATTTGGTAAAACCCTGGGCCCTCCTCCCCTCCCCTGCCCTCCCCTCTCTCATATGCTGTCAACCTGTTAGGTCTCTAAAAAACACAACACTTTTAATTTAGCCCATACAAACATATATTGGTTATAATATTATTTGCAAGAACAGTGTTACTTCTATAAGGAGTGGAAGTCCTGATATATTTCAAGAACCACCTAAGCCTAACTAGCCACTCCAATATTCCCCACTCTCTCTCACCCACTGTGTATTTGTAATATACTCTATATTTCTCTTGGGAAACACAAAGAAATGACATCTGGTGTGTATATATAACCCACCATGTAGAGGCAAGTCTGGCCTCACTGCTCTGCTTCATCATCTTTCACATCTCTTAGGCATCAAAGAGCTGTGTCTGCTTGGGGACTTCACCCTTGATTGGTCCTGCAACAAAATTAAGTCACAAGAAACATTCACCAAAATAATTTACTTCTCCCAACTCATTAATGACCCATTGGGTACTCCAACGGGGGCTCAAAATATTCCCTGCTAGATTGGTTCCTCACCAACAGGCATGACAGAATCATCAAGACAGGCACTTAATCAGATTCTATCAGTGATCACTCCCCAATTTTTTGCTGTCTGGCGATCCCACTGTACAAGAGCTCCTCCTATGCAGATTTGCTTTAGGTAGTTCTCCAAGATACAGCCTGATGACTTTAACCATGATCTTGTTCATACAAACTGCTTATGCCTAACCACCCAATCATGTGTGCCTGCTGCCTTAGCCTCCTTTTTAGAAATCTTCTCTGCTAGTCATAATGGACCCTATGCACAAAAGTGCAGATTGCCTACATGCCACATATCTGAGATGCTTAGGCAACCCTACATGTGAATGCCACACAGCAGAGGTCCAGTGGACCTCCAGTGACATTCACTATTGGAGCTCCAGCCAGTTATGCACTGCAGCGCCTGGCCACCTGGGCAGCTACACACCATGGGCAGTCCAGGGGTTTACCAGGGTGTGTGCCCACACTCTGCTCAATTCACTAAGTCGTGGAGTGTCAGGCCAGGCTGTAAACTGTTACACCATGTGGTACCCTGCCATAAGTGTCTACATGCCCCCCCAACAGTGACCGGTGGGGCATGGCAGCAATGGGATCCCCCTACCCACTGCCACCCAGCCCACTGGGCTGTCAGAATGGGCTGGGGGCAGCTATTTGAGTCAGTGTCTGTAGTTTTTAAATTTCTGGACTGATGCCTTCCCACACTCCCCTGCACCCACGGTGTAATGGATCAACTCTGGGACCCAAGACAGGCATCTGATTGGAAGCCCACCTGCATTCTGCACTCTGCCACCAGCAACCCGATCCAGCTGCATGCTGGGGGGGGAGGCTAGAACAGGTGTTTTTGCAGGTGCTTGTAATTAATCGGAGCACCTGCACTTCTGTTAAGGGCCATGTAGGTATGCAGCCACTTTACACATAAATCACGCGTAAATTGTGCAATTTTGTGCATAGCCCCCAATAAGCACATGCTGATCACCAAAAGTTGAGTCTGAGGCTCCAACACCAATTGGCTAATAGCTGTGGCAAGCAAAATAATGCTTAGATAATGTACTCGGTCTATGCACCTTTTTAAATTTGTGAATACCATTATTGAATGTTTTGCATTTTGTCTATGTCTAAAACATTTGGTATGACAAAATAAATTAACTTGCACTTAAACTCACAGGAGACTTAAATACTGGAAAATATTCAAAGAATCTGGGCTGATGGTTGATCAGGCTGATTATTGGAAATGGCATCAGGGTTGCTAAACTGGAATTAGAACTAAAAAAAAAGCCTTAAAGGGACACTGTCTGAAATTGCACTTATGCCCTTTTGATTATAATTGTTTTTTTTTATTCACGTCACCATTTTATTCAGTTAATTTGTACTGTTACAGTGATTAAAATGTTGATTTGAAGCTTAACATTGTCTTTTTCTTATTTTTTATATTTAAGAGTGTGACAAATGCTTGACAGTACTGTGTTTCAGCCGCCATTTAGGGGATGCATAAGACGTTTTACAGCCACTAAAGGTGACGAACACATTATGGTATTTGCTTGTAACAGTTGTTCACTTACTGAAGCGGGATTGCAGATGGGCTTTGTATGACAGCGCATGCTGTTAGTCTCTCATGGCACTGTTTACTTCCTTGTCATCCATCCTGTCTCCATCTGGATCTTCATCTGACAGCTAAAAGTGTGTTTGAGTTTCAATAGACACTTTTTTATCATCAATAAAATAAGTTGTTTTAGATATTATCAATCCGAGTACTTAAAGCTGACAAGGAGTTTTTAGAGGTAAACAATCATGCATTTATACTCTGTCTGTAACTGTATTATTATTATTTTTATTAAAGCCATCATTATGAAATGAATTAATTCTGGGAGGGGGGGTCAAGGATTTCCAGAGTTCTACGCAAGTTGCTAATTGTATAATATCCATGAAATCCGTAGTCTCCCCATTAAAATCCACACATTTTGTTTACAGAATCACTCCTTGTGACTGAGAAGCATTTTTATGTTTGCTTGCACGCATGTGCAAGAAACATAGTGCCACCATCCAAGTTTTCAGAGGTGTGGCAGCCCTCTTCCAATTCAGGCAGTGTGTTTGCAGGCATGGCCGCAGTTCTCCAATGCCTGCTCGAGCTGTCTATGACCAGTCCAAAACGCAGTGGTGTACTGTTGAAAGGGCGAGCTACGCTTCAGTGAGCAGTGATAAGATATCGCCTGCTCATGCGCGCTCTCCCTACTCACAAACACACACACACACGCACGCATACTGCGTGCTCGCCCCCTCCACACACTGTGTAGCCGACGGGGGGTGCCCAATCCCCTGTCAGCTGTGCTGTGCCCCCCCAAAAAACAGAGTTCTATATGCCACGATGGGTGCCCACCCCAGCATGGCTACACATCAGTATAGCCAACGGGGGTGCTTAATCCCCTGTCGGCTCCACTGGTCCCCCCCCAGAGTACAGGGTGCCATGCTGGGAGCCCACCCCAGCGTGGCAACACATGCTATCACTGACAGGAGTGCCCAATCCCCCCTCAGCTCCACGCCCCCCCACCAGCCGTCCTTGAGCCAGGCTGGGAGCCCACCCAGCGTGGCAAACGTCCCGGCCATCGCCATTTAAAAAAACACCTGAAACTCAAAACGGTCCTCAGTGTCTCTGTTCCCACCTGCGCCTACCCACAGTGCACCCTGCCTCCTCACACCCCTCTCACCCCATACTTACCTCCAGACTCCGGCGCGATGATCTTCGGTGGACCGGGAACACGTCTGCACTCTTCAAAGCCGACCGCGAACTGAGGAAATGCCGGTAAGCTGTATAATGGGATAGATAGGGGTTTTCAACTTTGCTGCATATCTCAGGCATTTTTTTGAATTTTTGCACCAAATTTTCAACATGGGGTTTTTGGGACCCCTTCTCATGAATGATCTCACTGTCATGGCGTTAATCGGCCCCGAAGGGTGATTTCGCAGTCACTGCGCGAAATCACCTTTTTGGACTGACTAATGAAACAACACTGCCACAGTTCATAAGGTGGGCTCTCAAAAAGCCTATGTTGAAAATTTGGTGGAAAAATTCCTAAAAATGACTGTTTTACGAGCATGCGTTGCACAGTTCCTACGCACGCTCGTAAGTTCACAAATTTTCAATATTTTCACTCCAGATTTTCAACATTGCCATTTTACCACACATCCTTATGAGCAGTACAGTTGTCATGTTTCACATTTTGCCCAAAATGTGTTTCCGACCAGGTAGCGCACAATGGTGCTGTCGGTGAGCGAAATCAATGTATGGGACACATTAAGAAAATCACAGTGACACTGTTAATGAGCAGAGGTCTTAAAATGGCTATGTTGAAAAGTTGGTGAAAAAATTCTAAAATGACTGTTTCTGAGTGCGTTGCGCAGTTCCCACTAGCGTCGAGTTTGCAAATTTTCAATATTTTCACTCCAGATTTTCAACATTGCCATTTTATTACACTTCCTTTGAGCAGTGCAGCTGTCATTTTTCACATCTTGCCCAAAATGTGTTTCCGCGCATGTAGCGCACAATGGTGCAGTCGGTGTGCGAAATCAATGTATGGGACACATTAAGAAAACCACAGTAACACTGTTCATGAGCAGAGGTCTTAAAATGGCTATGTTGAAAATTTGGTGAAAAATCCTAGAAATGACTGTTTTACAAGCGTGCGTTGCGCAGTTCCTACGCACGCTCATAAGTTTGCGAATTTTCTATATTTTCACTCCAGATTTTCTGCATTGCCATTTTATTACACTTCCTTATGCACAGTACAGCTGCCATTTTTCACATGTCGCCCAAAATGTGTTTCCGCACATGTAGCGCACAATGGTGCAGTCGGTGTGCGAAAGCAATGTTTGGGACAGATTAAGAAAATCACAGTTACACTGTTCATAAGCAGAGGTCTTAAAATGGCTATGTTGAAAATTTGGTGACAAAAGTCCATAAAATGACTGTGTTAGGAGTGAGCATTGCGCAGTTTCCACGCACCATCGTAAGTTCATATTTTCAGTCCAGATTTTCACCAGTAGCATTTTTCCACACTTCCTTATGAACAGTACAGCTGTCATTTTTCACAACATGGCCGAAATGTGTTTTCACACTTTCAGCGCAGAGATGCGTGGTCGCTGTGGGAAATCATTGTTCGGGACAGATAAAGAAAATCACAGTGACACTGTTCATGATCGGAGGTCCCAAAATGCCTGTGTTGACAATCTGCTGTAAAAATCCCCAAACTAATTACATTATGGGTGTGCGTTGCACAGTTTCTATGCACGCTCGTGACTTCACCAGTTTTTTTAATATTTTTACTGCAGATTTGCAACATTGCCATTTTTTACACCTCCCTATGAACAGTATAGCTGTCATTTTTCACATCCTGTTCGGAATGTGTTTTTGCACCTATGATACTAAATGCCGTAGTCGCTGTGCATAAGCAGCTTTCCGCTAACAAACTGATATTGCCACTGTTCATGAGCTGAGGGTCACAAAAAAAACATGTTCAAAATTTGGAGTGAAAATACTAACGAATGCCTGAGGTGTTAGGGTTTCCAACCATAACACCCCACCCTGTAGAGAATGACAGGCATCAGGGGTGTGATTTGGGATTCTTGCCTGTAATGCTCATACCATTCCACACCCTGCAGCCAGTGAGAGGCATCGAGGTATGCCTTGGACTCTTCGGCCCCAAAGTTCGCCCCATTCTCCCTATACCACACCCATCTCACTGTATTTCCTGATGGAATGGGGTGCGCATTAGGGCCAAAGACCCCAAGGCACACCGTGACACTTGTCAGTGTCTGCAGGGTAGGGTGTGGTGAAATGGCGTGGCCGTTATGCCTGACGACCCAAAGGCACACCCCAATGCCTATCACTCTCTGCAGGGTGGTGGTGGGGTTGGCTTCAGTTCAATACTTCACTGCCATTTCTGTTATGCAGCTCTGTAACTTCTCTAACTACCAATGCCAATGCCAGCAAGCAAACATTCGGCATTGACAAATGCTTATTTTAATTATGACTTGTGACTGACTTTCCACATAGCCATCTGCATATGTTTCTGATCAGCTAAGATCATTTAAAGCTTTATTTAAGATACAGTGAGTGGCATATTTTTACATGGAGTCTTAAAAATGTTCTTGCTCGTCCTGTTTCAAAAATGAGTAGCTCTATCTTTAGAGAATGAACAGAACCTCTTCCTATTACCATAAAGATTCTAAAGCAGTCACTGAATGAAATGCCCTGTATTGTTACATTGCCGGTATTGTGAATCTATGAATGGGGTGGGGGGAGGGCACGGCGTTCGTGATTTCTAACAAACACTGACAGTCTGACATGATCTTCCATTTCACAACTAAAGTTGTATTGTGTTGACGTGCTTTTTGTGTGTCCAACAGAAATATGCTTTAAAGGCTTGATTTGATCCTATTACATTTATTGCGGTTAAACATTAATGTCTTCTGCTCACTGAAGTTGCTTGGCTGATTAAGGAGAGAGAGAGAGAGAGAGAGAGAGAGAAAGAGGCACCTCGCTGCTATAACAATGAGAACATGTATTGGAAAACTGTTGTTTCTTGGTTGTTTTTTTTACTGAACTGTCATTCCATTCCAACTCACTGGAAGCATACTTGAATGGGACAGGGTTTTCCGAACTTTGAGTGGCACAAGTTTATTACCGTCTATTACAAGAATCTGCGACCATCACTGTGACAGGTGTGTGTGTATAGGCTTCCACTGTGTTCACTCAGTATTCAAATTTGTCTTGGAAGAAGTTCACTCTTCTCTCTCTCTCTCTCTCTCTCTCTCATTTCATTATCTATATGAACCAACCAATGTCTCTACTTTTCACTCCATTTTTTTATATGAATTGATATTTTTTAACCCAAAGTCAGTATGGTGATATCTGTCAATAAACTGAGGTATAGTGGAGTATGTTGTAGCTTTAATTTAACATAAGTTGTATTGGTACATATTTATTTGAATGGGTGACCAAAGAAGTAGACCAGGGATGGATTGAGGACATGGAGTATACAATGAGGGGTGAGATACTAACAACAACAAAAAAATTGAAGGGAACCAGGGGGTGGTCGTATCAGATGGACTAAAAGTGGGCAAGCAATGTGAGAAGGCAGTATGGAGGAATAGGTGGATACTGGGATGCATAGAGAGAGTTATCACTGTTAGAAAACAGAAAGTTGTTTTTCCTCCATACAGACAGTTGGTGACATTATATTTTTTTGGTTCGTTGAGCGCCATGTTTATATGTCTGCCATGGGAACCGTGTATCCCTCTTCCATAGGTTTAAAGGTTAATTGTCATTTCCAAGGATAGTTCTAGAAGCGGTGTGGGTGAGGGTGGGTGTGAAATATCACATAACTCAGAAATTGTAAGACAATCCTAGCACTGAATTATGTATGGTAATATTTCAGTTGTTCTAACTATGTGGCTACCTAACTTGCTATGTTAATTACATATCTAAATTTCTTCTTTTCATTGTTTTCATATTTTAAAAGTTTACTTTTAATTTTATGCACACTGGTGAAAACTACATATTTTTAAAACAAATTCTTATTTTAGAGTAATTGTGTCTCAACTGACAACAGTGAGGAGATATTGGATATGTCCTGGAGTCCGATCAAGATCAGGCTAATAAATTGAATAAGCCTGCAAAAGACAGAAAGGGTAGAACAGCTAAGCCTTTGAGCAGTACAAGTGAAGGTCAAAGTTGCAAATCAGCAAACTCTATTGCCAAAAAGAAGAGACTAGGCATTCGATATGGAAAGCCGTCAATGGGAAAGGTGCCAATGGGAAAGGCGCCAACATGAGGTGTGACTAGTTCTTGTTCAAGATGATTTCTTGTACATAACACAATATAGAGTGTCACAAACCCACTCAGCAGGTCAGCCGTCTATTCCCAAAGTGCCAACCTCAGAGCGCAGTCTTGTGAACAGTTTACAGAAACAGGGTAACCCTCCTGTCTGTTTTGGGGGTTCGAATCAACCTTTGGTCTCAAATCTTGGAGGGATTCAAACTGTGAACCTCTTGCTAGCATACCCAATGCACAGGCTCAGATATTTCTATCTTGGGGGGGCAGATATCTTTGCCTATGGGCACCTAACCAGGTGTACTGAAATGAACCCTTAAAAACTGTAATAAAAGACCTCAGATTAAAACGCTTACCTTTTTCCAGTTTGATATCACCAGTCAAGCTTATGTACAGTGTCTGATTTAACCATATATACTACACTTGTAAAAGGAAAGAAATCAAAGACAGACCAAGTAGGCTCTAAAAATAGAGTTTTACTAAAATAGATAAAAAAATATGTAAAACATAAAATACAGAACTATTATCACAAGAACCATACAATCTTTTAAAAGAACAAGGTTTTAACAGTGCAATTCCTACTACAGTACTTAGTTTTGTCTGTCTCTCTAAATACCTGCTTAAAGTGCTCAAAGATGTTTCTTTGTCAGAGTCTAGATAGAAGTATCTGAAGGAAAACAGAATTCTGTTTAAAAGCTGGCTTTGCCCACCTCCTTGCATGCAGTCACCTAGCTCATCCTCTGGTTATGAAAAATCATACACCCAGGATATTTTATCATATTAGAAGGTAGCTTAATTAAGGTTACATCAGCAGAAACTCCTTTCCCTGTGTGACTTCCCCAATTAAGTCTTTCCTTTTATCATGTTCTTCTTTCATGCCAGAGCAGCATCCTGTCTCACACAGACATCAAAGAATCTTTTATGACTTTGCACTAAAACATCACAACCTGCTCTTCTTCCTCTAAGCGTTATAAAACTTTTATGATTTATCTTGGCAGTTAGGTATCTTCTAACCTGTAATTAGCTTCTGGCCTTCCAGGTAACACCAGTTATCTAAAAATATGTGTGTGTGTGTGTGTGTGTGTGTGTGTGTGATCTCACATGCTGTTTCAGCATTTCTCATGACAGACAGTCCATACTCCATTTTTATATTACAAAAAATGATACGGTGATCATAACCAGCTGTCTAAGTGTCACACATAGTGCAGTTCCTACAAGGGAAGGTAGCATATCAGAAACCAGAGGACAGGCTATGCAAGTGAGTTTAATATATGTAGATGGTAATATCTATAATCATTCAATGACTATAAACATAATAGTTCTTGGTCTGCTGGCTGTCTTTCAATTGTACCTGTTGAAACTAAATGATCTACATTATTTTGGTGTCTGTACAAGCAGTAATTTACATACATACATTTTTTCTTTGTTTAAGAAGTACCTGTCATATTGAATGGGTGTACTGGATTTTACGCTCCCCAATCTTCGTCAGGCACATTAATGTCCACCACCAGCTGCACGTAAATGCAGTTGGTGTTGTTAGAGTAGAAAATGTGCTTCAAATGTCAGGCATGTTAGTTTACATATATGTAGCATAATATATTTGGCAATATAAAATGGGTAAAGAAAATCTCTAAATCCAATTGGCTGAAAGGACCTTTGAGCTGTGTCCTTATCAGTCCATATGTATGCCAACTGGCACTTTTCTTCCCTAGGCAACCTCACAACAACAAAATATCAAGAAGCTATTGCAGCTTCAAACTAGTTTAACAAGCGAGCACTGCGTGCAGCCGTCCTTCTTGGGTGACAGTCACTATCCTGCCTCACCTCACTCCCCCCCCCACGTAAACACAAGTGCCCCAAATTAGGTATTACATATATTTTTAGAGAAAGCTTATGAAATACAAGTTTTACCTGTGATCCTGTGATTCTCCAATAAAAAAGAAAGACAAACGTAACAAAACCAAATGACAGCGCGTGCTGCCAAAAAACATCTTCCTACCAAAACTCCATACCTGCTCCTCTGCTTGCTCTTTAATATGCCGGTTTCTTTGTTCAGTTAAACATTTATTTTAAAGTTTCAGAGTGAGCACCCGATGTTAGAAACCACGATTTAAAAGTGGCAAGTACGGTGCCTGACAAGGAGCACGCTCACTCGCAAAGAAATGTGAAGCTGGCTCTGAAAGAAATACCCACTCGCTCAGTAGTAGACATGGCAGGGACACACGACTTAAAATGATGTGTGCTAGTAGGGGATACAGTACCAGGGGAGATAGAATAACAACATCACCAGTATCTATCTCTGTGTGTGTTGGGGGGGGGTGGCTGTACTGGCCATCTCAAACTATCATTAGGGGGACTATTTTTAGTGTTTCAGTATTAAATGTAATTTTTTTACATTTTTTTGCCATTTTTCTTGTTCAATTTTTTTTATTCTTAAATAGTTACTTGGGGGACCCATTTTATAAGCACAATAAGACACTCCGAGGTGTGGGTTATGGCCTGATAAGAGCACTTCCCAGGTGCCAAAGGCACTCGGCACAAGCGCCTCGCGCCTCATAACACACCTGGGGCATGCTCTTATCAGGCCATAACCCACACCTCGCTGTGTCTTATTGCTGGCTTATGTAATAAGCATGATGTACTATGACTGACAGGATGCCATAGCAACATGTCAGACTTCGATACAGTACATTTGTCTTGTATTTTTTGATAATGTAAGATGAAATATATCATTTTTCTGACTGATGCATTATTTTATTTATTTTTTAAATCCCAGACACACCTTAGTAACATGAGTAATAGCAATGCTAAGGATCTATGTGTTCACCTAGCAAAAGAGTTCCCGTCTCTTATTTTCTATATCATGGATGGCAGATCGAAAGATTTACCAATTCCTATGAAAAACCCTGATTCACCACATTGGTGTGTATGCAACAGATGCAGAGAAATGGCAACATTGGTTGAGAGGAAATACTGTGGGTACCACCCCGATAGTTACATTTCAGTATTTCCAGTGAGTATGAACTTCATGTAGTGCTGATACAGACTTCCGACCTCTTTCCAAATACTACATATGGTGACAGTTTGCATATGGTTCATAATTTCTTTTTAACATCTAGGCTGATAACAGGAGTTGTCAGATGCTACCTGACCATATACGGTTTCATCACCACTCTTGCGCAATGTCCTCGTCCAAATCCCCCCTCCCTTGCTTGACCGACGCTATGATGTTACTATGCTCATAATCCTCACCAGCCCTGTTGATCATTGAATTTATCTCTAACTTATACCTTGCCCCAGCACTGTATCTGGGTGTACCTTCCACGTAAATGTAAAAACTGTAAAAATTGTCTTTTCTTCTGTTTTTGTACCTGAATGTATTCGTCTGAACCAATTACTGTATCAATGTACCTGTTGTACCCTTTTGTACTCTCCTGGGTCGTTCCTGAAAATAGGCATAAAACTTGTCTAGTGTACTTACCCGGTAAACAAAAACTAAATAAATAAAAATAAAAATCTGGCCATATGTGCTTGCACAGCTCCTACATCCATATGCCTACCTGTCACTTGTGCATACAAGGCAGCAGGCACTGTACAGTGTTGCTCAGCCTATCCTTCAATCTGAAATTGTTGAAAACTACTATTTCATCCTACATAAATAAATAAAGGTGTTGAGACATGGTGAATTATCACAGTGTGAGCTTCATACAGTACTATGTCTCATTTTTTTTTATTGTTTTCCACAAATGTACAATAAATCAAAATTTAAACCTGCATAAAATAAGATCATTGAACTTTAACAATGCTTATCAAGCAAAAAATTATCATTTTTATCTTGTTTTCAATTTGATTTACATTCCTTTGTATATCATTGCACTTATCATTTTCTTAATGAACCATAACTGTGCTCCCATGTACGATGAGGGGTGGTGGTGGTTGTGTTGGCACAATCGGATGTTATATTTCATACCAGTAGCAATCACTGACAGTACCTAAGTTGAGGATTACCTCAATTCCAATGTGCAGTTGACTCTCACCCCACTCAATTTAGTCTGATGACTGGCCCAGTCCACTGTTCCAGTCCATGGTTTGCTGTCTACTTACATTAAATGGAAAAATGTTATGACAGCTAATCGGTTCATATCAGTTAGCGGATGACCATAGACAGGATCGGTTGACTTTGAAAGTCACCAACACATGTAGAACGGGGTAGGTGACCACTGCATATTGTAATAAAGGTAGGCATATACTTGATTAATGTCAGGTACCCTGTAATTAGAGTTTTTTTTTAGTGCGGGGGGGGAGGATTGGTTGGCAGCTGGAATACTTTGGAGGTAATTTTCTGTGGTCCACACCAATTTGTGTTTGGGGTATAAAAATGCGGTTTGCATATTTATTAAGTCTGAAAATATGAAATTAAATCTGTTTGCAGTACAAGTGTATTATTACACACACAAAACTGATGAAAGTACTGACTTCAGTTATTATTCATACAGATGATGTAGGTCATGTTTGTCACATAATGACCTTGTTTATTTTTCTTTTTCAATTTTTTTGTAAGGATATGGATCACCTGATACTAGACCCCAGGGTACTGGACATATCAGCCGCTCTATGAAGAGATATTTCCACATTTTCGCATTGCCCATTGTACATGATTGAAACAAGTGCAGGCATCATACCGCCAATCCTCAATTTATTATTTGGAAACGTGGGTATCTTGGGAGAGGTGTAAGAGTACCTATTCCCAGTTGTTGTGCGTGGCGAATTAGGGATCAGTAACCTGATCCAAATGGTCAATATACAGGGTTCATGTATGCTAGACTGGCATAGGACTGGACAGAATTACATTACTAAATATTATGATACTAGATGTAACAAGTCAGAATAAAATTATTTAAGCTTTATCTTACATATATTCTCAGATGTCATCAGTATTCATATTTGCATAAAATAAACATTTATGGTACATGTTATAAAATCCTTAAATTATATGTTTTTATGAACATAGCATGTTAATTGTAACCTCCCATTTTAAAAACAAGCTGGAAACATTTAAATAGAGGACAGTCAATGCTGATTGAAAATTGACATCATTGTATTTCAACATTCTGACTTGATTTTCTTTCTATATAAACCCTCTATTAATATTTGCAATTTTCTTTTTTGCTACTGTCATTTCTTCGCTAATCTGTTAATAACGTATTTTTAAATGATTCCTCAATTGTATTATATTGGTTTTAGGTGTGCTAATGAATGAGGCAGAGTCCATAAGTGCCTTTCCACTGTTTTGAGAATAAACATTGGTGTTGTACATAAATATGCTATTATCTTTCCAGTATCATGGACTGCTATTCGTAATATTATTCAAAATCAGTATTAAATAATTTAGTGTGGGTACTGATTAACTCAAGAGATTATACCATATGCAGCTCATTCAAGGTAACTTCACCATCCATAGTCATTTGCAAGCAATAGAGGCGTTTGATGGTACCATCACATTTTCAGTTTTGATTTCATTTATTAATAAGTCTACCAAATCTTGATAGATGGGCAATAACCAAGTCTTTAGTTTCAGGTGGAGGGACAGTTGCTGTTGTGTTTTGGATGTTTCGGGGATCATCTGCATTCAGTTCTGATCGGATCACCATACTAGTTTTGTGTTTCATTCGCTCATTGAAAATGTTGTACATTAACTGTGGGACATAACTGTAAGACTTCCTTGCTTTTTTCTTGATGACAGTCCATCATCCAGACATCTTACTGAATGTTCTTCTGTATCTGCAGTTTGGATACAGACAAAGATTGTGAGGCAGCTTCCACCCTAGGAATATACGAAATTGCCGGCAGAAGAAGGCCCACAGCTCTATCAAATCTGCTAGATTGTGCATTGTAATTTTATACTTCATATCTGACTACCTGTGTTCTCTACAACCTGTCAACAACCCCTTTTGTTGCTCCTGGCACCCTGTGGACTTGATCCCCCTGTCTAAGCATCCCCTTTCATCCCGTTGCAGTCTGGACCTGCCCCCATACCCAGTGAACCCTACTCTCCACTCATCCCACCCTCCCATTCCCCACATGCTCCTTTGACCTGACTCTACCACCCCCGTAATTGTAACACCAACTCAAAATATATCAACTTACAAATCTGGGACTCAGAATAACCTTGTATAGGTTTTCGTGGGCAGTAGACTGAGGTATTAGCCATTGCTTATCCTGATTTGATTCCAGTGGGCCATGATCGCACGCTGCAGATCCAGTACCATGACCCAGTAGCCACTGGTGCTGATTGGTTACATGATGTATCAACCCTTTCCACGTCTCCTATATATTGAAACAGCGTAATAAATAAATGCAAACCTACAGATGTGGTTAGGTCGTACAAACTTTTACAATATATCATACAGTACCAACAGTGCCCTGCCCCCATTCCCAGTCAACCTTACCCTCCACTCCTCCACCCCATTCTGCCACATGCCTCCTTTACCTGGTCTCCACCATCCCCCCATAATTGTAACACCAAATCAAAATATAAAAAGTAAATCAAAAATAATCAATTGTCTTACATTTGCTCACACTTTTTGTTCCACAAATATTGTCTGTCCACATGATGATTATAATCCAATGCTGCAAGATAGTTTTGTGCCTTATATACATGATATGAATATGCATGTCGCTTTGATGCAATCATAAGTATATGTTGCTGGAATTGTTCTAAGTCAGACATGCTTCTGTCAAATAAAATATAAATGTATTTATAAATATATATTGAAAGAGAAAGCACAATGCCAGGGAGGAGGAGCTTGGTGCCCTAGAGGGGGAGTTCCTTGGTGGCATGAATGGCAGGAGAGAGACAGAGCGACCAGATCACGGCTTTGTTGTATCGAATACCCGAAGGAGCTGGAGCCAGGTGGAGGGAAGAAATCAGGGATTTGGGTGGTAGTCTGCAATGGAGGTGGGCTTAAGGATACAGGGGGTGTTAAAGAGAGTAAAAGGGCAGATCAGTAGGTTTAGGATGGAGGGGCAGAGGAGGCAGGTGAACAGGCAGAAGTACTCAATGAGTACTTTAAATCAGTCTTTACTAGGGAGGATGCCAGTGAGCTTCAGAGCAAGGGGACACAGGAGGCAGAAGGGGTGGTGGCATCGGGGTAGAGGAGGTACCTACTGTCATTCAGGGTGCTAAGGGATGGGGAGGTTCTGACTCCTGAGCAGTCTCCATAGACCATGAGGCCTACTCTGCTGGCATTTTAATATGTTAATATGTTTGATTTAGTTTAAAATAAAATAGTTCCTCCACATACATTTAAATTATTTTTTTTTACCCAGCTACTTCTGTCCTGCTGGGGCATATGTAAGCAACTTCAGCTGACCGTCATGATAACCTCCCCCCCACACACACACACGCACACTCACTCCTCATTATCTGAAGGAACACCATTCAGTCACAGTATAGAATAATCCAAGTCACTCGGTATCCTCCGTCTAGTTCCAGTTTCTCCTCTTAATGGAAAATATGATTATTAAAATGAAAGATACTTACTGGAAACATAACTAATATGCTATCAACTTTACAAATCTCGGACTTAGAATAACCTTGCATAGGTTTTCGTGGGCAGTAGACTGAAGTACTATCCACTCCTTATCCCGATTTGATTCCAGTTGGGCCATGATCACACTCTGCAGATCTAGTACCATGACCCAATAGCCACTGGTGCTGATTGGTTGCATGATGTAGCAACCCTGTCCACTTCTCCTACACATTGAAACAGCGTAATAAATAAATGCAAACCTACAGATGTGATTAGATCATACAAACTTTTACAGTATATCATACAGTACTCACAATAAATTGTTGATATGTTTCTGCCACTTGACAACAATGCCAAAAGTGATTAACTGTGTCCTTGCACCATGCATGTAAAATGTTATAATCGTTCTGCATACCTGCCTGCAACAAAATACAATGAACATATTACCAACATACTAACAAAATATGAAGTCAGCAGATTAGGCCCTATGGTCTATCGAGTCTGCTCGATGGTCAGTGCCTTCTCATGACACGGTTTGTAGCCCCCACCTCCCTACAAGGTCACAGCAGGACTCCTAGATGCACCCTCTCCCTATACGTATCCAAGCCCTTCTTGAACTCCTCCTTGGTAGTAACAGCCATCAGCTCCCTAGGCAGCACATTCCATGGCTCCACTACCCTCTCAGTGAGGTAGCGCCTCCTTGTTACCACCCTCGGCCTCCTCCCATCCAGCTTCATTGAGTGTCCCCTGATGGCCCCTGGCTCCTTCAGCTGAAAGACCCCCTCAAGACTTAACATATTCATTCCCTCGAGATACTTGGAGTGGCCAAGGTATCTGCCAGTTTCTTGAGCACCCTAGTGACCCTACTGGCAGCCTTATAATACTCCTCCTTGGATATAACTACTCAAAAATGTTTATATCATCTATAGGCAACCTTTTTTTCTCCTCATAGCATCCTGTACCTTCCTTGTCCACCAACTTAACTTGGCATCATAGCTTTGCCCCACCTGTGTCTTTCCTTTGTGCAGGCCATAGTAGCCTCCAGGAGTCTCTTTGTTTGTACCTCGGGGAAAAATTGATGATTTCTGAAACTACTGACATGCCCAGAGACAGTCACCTGCAGATCCCTTTTGCAGTTTCATAAATTAGGGCTGTATGTGTACTCCATTTAACATAATTAGTGCGATTTTGACATACCTTATAGTAATATTTAGATGTGTGTGTGCACTGAACCACGTGTTATTTTTAATTCCCTCACCAATGGAAAAGGTCAGCTAACATATATGTTTGGGAGTGGCTGAAAAAAATTACAGTTCACATCTGGTCTAAAATTATTAGATGAATATAATGGGTTAATTTATTGAGATTTAAAAAATACTTATTAACATAAGTATGATAATAAAATGAATAATAAAAGGTAAAGCAACTCATTATTACAAATTCAATCTACTGTATACTGCATACACATGTATATTGAAATTGTTTTGCTAGGTCTGTAACTATTTATAATAATCTTACCATACAGGTAAAAGGTTTTATTACTTCATACAATTTTCTTCGCAAATTCTTTGCACCATGGCAAATGTCGTGACTATGATAAATCACTTCATAACATTTCCCTAAAGTGTTAAACACATATACTACATTTACTAATTTCATATAGTTGTTGTATATATGATATTGCATGTATGGTGATTGTACTACATATAGTAAAACAATAGGTTTGATAATAACAATTTATAACCTAATAATGCATTTCAATTTGTTCAATTAACATACTAATTTTCACCCTTTCTTGTTGGGAGTTGACATGCTGCACAGGCAAATGGGTATATTTTCATGATGAGATGATTAACTGACTTTTAATATAACTCCCAGTAGTTCTATATGTCCATTATCAGCAAATTACTGCAATAAGAAAGTATCATAATAATTTGAAATTATGTAGTATGATTGGGTTGATAAGGTATATTTAAATATAAATACAAGTATTTATAAGCTCAAAATACTACGAATATGTACCTGTGCTTCTACAAAGCAAATCACTAAATATTGAATCAGTAACTTACTCATTAGACTAGGGATCTGTACATGTGCATTGGTAACTACTTCAGTTACAATGACGTTATTGGATATAAAGTTGTCTATTCTCTTTTGAAATGCTAGTTTTTCCATGTTAGTTTATTTGAAGCCTATCTCTCACTAGTCTGCGATTTGCACATCTAAGATCTCATTTGTTGTCAGATCCATACAAGTATAAGTACAATATTTGGCACAATGGCCAGGGCTGTCCATCCTCCTATCACCTATCGTTGAATACAAAGTTAGATGTACAATGTTCAAATGCCAATGTCAGGATAAGTGACACATGATCTATTATATAAATGAATCGGACTAACCCATAATAATGACTTCTTTGCCTCTCCTATTTGATATCAATTTTGACTGATGGTCCAACCAGAATTTCATGACAGATGGAACTATATAAGCTCATTGTAACTGGAAAAAAGATGATTCGCAAGGGATGGCCATCATCATAAACTGAGTTATCATTGACATTTTTCCATAATTGTTCCCAGACAGCAAAACAGAGCTAGCAAACAGTAAGTCACCTGCATGAAATCCATATTTAATTTTTGGCTGACTACACCAATAATGAGTTTTCTTACATGGTGTACATTCCTGTTTAAAATGAAATATAGTATAAGTGATATATATGTACAAGTATGACATTGTGTATAAATATAAGAGATGGAACTGTATAAATATTGTATGTAAGGGGATTAGGTGTATGAAACTGATCCAAAGTAGATATATAGCCGAAGATTAAACACATGTTCTGATTTCCGTTATTCAGTTACATGTATCACAGATAGTCCACTTTTTATTCCTCGCCAATTCATATAAACTGCTTTCATGTATGATAAATGTCTTTTGCGTGATAAGATTGTCAATGTTACTAACAATCATTCAATTTCATGCAATGCAAAGACTTGGCTGTATCCTGAGTTTCTATACTGGAACAGGAGTACAATGGTTCTGTATCCCTATTAGTTTTGGCATTGCATCTGTATGATAAATCCTTTGGATCATCATTAATGGTCCTGTTTAAAAACAAAGTAATGAAGCATGATAAATCATTTACATGACTTATATTAGAACTATCCTAACATAAAGGGTGATATTAATTTTGAACTTACTCATCCAGATCACGATATAGAAATATGCTGTTATTCAGTTTTGTATTTGTATACCCAAAGTAGGATGCAACATCATGTTCTTTGTTATGAAGATTCATCTCTAATTGATCACTATCTTCCCTTCCTGATAAAGAACAAAATAGATTGTAAAAAATAAAATAAACTGTATATCTATGTGTTTGCTGGGGGTAGGGGTAATAAACTACATTGTAGGACATGCTCACTCCAAGAGGATGTGCTGAAAGAGAAAGCCACTCTAAGCTCCAGCAGTTGCAAAGTGACATACTCTCTTGTAAATCACCAAATAAAGGGAAAAATGTTTGTAAAAATAAAATACAATGTATGTTTGTGTATTTGGGGGGATGTAACCTAAGCACTATTTGTATAGGGGAGGCCCTCCCCCCCCTCTAATAGCCACTAATCCAATTTCAAACAGCACACTCTACAAAAATATAGGAACTATTTTTTTTGTATTTTGATAATCAAAACCTTTTCCTCCCATTTGTAACATCTTTTTTTATGTTTTCTTATCTTGAATATTAAGTTAGAAAACCCATTTTAAGAGTGGAATAAGACACGATGAGGTGTGGTTTATGGGCTGATAAGAGCACTTCCCAGGTGCTAAAGGCACTCGGTGCAAGCACCTCATGCCTTATTACGCACCTGGGGCATGCTCTTATCAGCCCATAAACCACACCTCGTCATGTCTTATTCCTTACTTAATGCACACCCTGTCGTGGCTTATTACTTACTTATCCTCTCTATATAGTATGTATTAAAGTAAAAAAAAATTCAAAAACGTCTACCGTCCACAAATAAAAATCAATACAAATGTGGAACCTCAGTTCCAATTTTTTTCACTGAATGTTACTTAGATTTATATTAATAGTATAAAAATATGTATTACTCGTTTGATTTTATAGAGCTGCCATCAAAATTTACGTCACCGACTCCAACATTTGTTGTAGATGAACAATGAATTGGAGCAGAATAGCCAATAATTGGAGTTGACTGCAGAATTGGCGTCCCTGGTTCTGAAGTTATAGTTCGACAGACATCCATTTGACGTTTGCATCTGTAAAAATACACAAATATAGCTGATAAAAAATTTTATAAATATGTTAATGTATATATAAAAAAATTGATGTCATAAATGGACATTCAGCTGTATCATTAATATCAAATCTGTTACATTTTCATAATGTTATGCAAAGCAGTATAAACAATCAGGGTTGTAAACATTTTGAAGTAAACATATAGACAATTATGATTACTCACAAATCAAGAAGGTAGCCAGCAACCTAAGAGTGATAGTTCATGTTCAGATCCTTCTTTAGCGAGTTCCACCATTTATCTCTGAACCAATAGATATTCTAGATTTTCCTCTTTCTGCATCATGTTCCATCTTTCTCTTTTTCTTGTCTGACTCATTCAGCAAATTAACACTTTTACGCTTGGTTGTCTCCATTTTGTCTATAAGGAGCAGACATACAGAACTTGAGTGTATTACATTTATCATGCTTAATTGACTAACTTGATGTGTAACTGTGATAGAAATTGCAATTATATTGCGCTACCAATAGTCAGACACTAATCTATGCATATCAGGACAACTCAAAAGACACATAAATTATTGAAAAGGTACTTACATCCATTTACAGTTAGCATGCACTGAAGCTATCCATAAAAAAAATAAATACAAAAAATGAATCCCTTACTTCATTTGATTATATAATCAAGATTCCCCCCCCCCCACACACACACATAAACCCACAAAAATCATCTTCTTGAAGGTGAAACAATCTACATTGAATCAACTGCAGCAGCCACATCCAAGAGCAGGGTCATTCTCGATGCCCTGCAGGGGGCATGCCTCAGACCGCTAGTGCTGGAACCCACTCGGGAGGGAGCAATCTTAGACCTGGTACTCTCAAATGGAGATGGTGAGAGGATCGCTGATTTAGAAGTGGGTAGCTATCTGGGAACTAGTGACCACTGAACAGTCACTGACTTTTTTAACAAATCATGGGAGGATGGTGTGGAACCTGAGGATTGGAGGAGGGCAGATGTGATTCCTCTTCACAAAAATAGGAGCAAGGCAGAGGCAGGGAACTACGGACCTGTTAGTTTAACCCCAGTGGTAGGGAAAATTATGGAATCACTTCTGAAAGAGAGAATTGTTGAGTTCCCAGAGGCCAACAGGGCACAGGACCTGAGGCAGCATGGACTCACAGTGGGAAGATCATGTCAGACAAATATAATAGATTTCTTTGACTGGGTGATCAAAGTAGTAGACCAAGGAGGGGCTGCAGATACTGTGTGTGGTAAGAGGCTGTAATTACCTATTGGCATCTCTCGGTGCTTCCGTTCCCTTGTGGTGTGCTGCTGCAGGCAGCCTTGTGAGTAATGGGGAAGGGGGGGGATCCTGGGAGGCCTATATGAGGAAAAGCAGAAACAAAAGGCTAGTCAATATGCAGTGGGAGGCCTGGTGCCTCCTGCACATGTGCAAGCAGTGGTGAATACTGTCAGGATAGTGGGAGGGGGGTTGTCTAAGATGGTGACTGTTGAGCCTGGCAAGGACAAAACCACAGACAGGATGGTCTGGCAGGACTCCTGACCCTGAGAACCTAGAGATCTGACCACAGGTATGAATCACAGTTAAACAGTGTGGAAGCAACAACAGACAGCAGCATAGCAGTTGATACTACAATCAGTTAACTAACATGCATAGACAAGCAGGACTGTGGAGCAGTGAGTAAATGTCCACTAACACAGTGCTCCACACAACAGAGTGTAGTCCCTTAAAGTACCCCTAAAAATAGACCCAATTCCAGACGATGCGGCTCAGATGGCTGTTCGGCAGAGACTATCAGCCCATGTCGGAGGGCAGTAAAAGTAGGAGACTGCCAGCTGAAAATCCCTCCAGAAACTGTGCATGATAAGAGGCTGTAATTACCTACTGGCACCTCTTGGTGCTTCCATTCCTTTGTGGTGTGCTGCTGCAAGTAGCCTTGTGAGTAATGGAGAAGGGAGAATCCTGGGAGGCCTATTAGCACCTCTCAGTGCTTCCGTTCCCTTGCTGTGTGGGGCTGCAGGCAGCCTTGTGAGTACTGGGGAAGGGAGGGGGATTCTGCGAGGTCTCCTTTAAATAAGTGACCTGCCAAGCTCTTAGCTCACTGTCTGCAGAACCAGTGATGATCTTGGTCTCATCTGACACCAATGCCAAACCCCATTCCTCACTACGATGTCCAATTAATGTTCATGAGGTGGTGTGAAAAAAATGGCTATGCTGAACATTTGAGGTCAAAATATTGGAAATTACCAAAGTTATGAATGTGCATAGAAAAATTTCAATATATGCTCATAACTTGATTGTTTTTGCATATTTTTTTCACCACATTTTGAACATGGCTTTTTTGGGACCCCACTTCATGAACACTGGTGGCGAAATTACATTAATCAGGCCCGATAGGTGTTTTCACACAACAACTGTGAAAACACCTTCCAGGCTCCATTAACATAATTTCACCACACATATTTATGAGGTGTGATCCCAAAAAGGTCATGTTGAAAATTTGGTGCAAAAATGTGTTAAAATGATCAAGTTATGAAGATAAGTTCAAAACACCACTGAAATACATAATGCATTACTTACCTGTTTTCTTTAGTTCTTGGTTCGGCATTGAAGAGTGAAGACATGTCTCAGGTCCAGAGAGGATTATGGTATTGGACCATGACTCAGTAAGTATAGGGTAAGGGTGTATGTGATGCTGGGTGCTAAGTGGGGGGGGTCATAATGGGGGGTTGGGGATGGTGGCAGAGGACAAGGGAGCATTTTCTTTATTTCAGGTTTTAAAAGGATATTGGAGGATGGTTTTCCTTTTTACACAAACACTAATGGGCTAACACTACTTCTGACACTGGGATTGGGTACCCCAGTGTTGGTATGATACTTGGGGACACCAGGGTGAGCACCCTGGTGTCCTGGACTGCTGGGTGAGGGGGGGAGGGAGGTTGTGTATGCCAGCATTGGGAATTGGGTACCCCAGTGTCAGGGACATCATATTATGGGTTTGTGGGGGGACCATACTGGAGGGGAGGGAGGGGGATGAACCGACACTGGGGTTGGGTACTCTGGTGTTGGATTCTACTTAAATTAGATATTTAAATTGGCACTGAGAATCTTGCTACTGCAACTAATGGTGAAAGACACACATGCACACACACAGCACTATGGCACTGTCAACAGGGTGCCAGCCCTACCAGCTGTCAGATGAAAGCTGTTTCATATAGTACAACCTAACAAATGACAGCTATTTTGTATAGTACAACCTGATGTTGTCACAAAAATTCAGCTACTTTTACAACACTGAGTTTTCAAACTGTGCATGCTCACAAACATAATGTTTTTTCTTAAATAATTTAAAAACTACTTTACGACATAAAAAACAAAAAAGCACACAGCTTGGGCCAAACTCTATGAAACCTGCTAGTTTCAGGTTTCAGATCCTCAGATTTTTTTTTACATTCATGGTGTGCTTGCGGAAATGAATATATCGTTATGAGAGTGGGTTTTGATAGGTGTGTCACTGCCATCTAATGCAGGGCAGCATGGAAGGGGCTGGTCAGTGCCACATCAATCATCAACCAGGCTGATCATGACACTGTTCTGGCTTGCTTGGTGGAAACTTCATGTAGTTCAAAGGAAAGAGTCAACCCAATCATGGGGTGGCTCTGTCCTTTGATCTGCATGAGGCTGCCCAGCAAACAGCTGATAGGTGTCCTGATCAGCCTGCCCTATATACCACACATTTGGTTCGCTTGGTTTCCCTGATGGTAAACAGCAGCTCCTTGTCAACTGTCTGAAGAAGATGAGGAGAGAGGGAGACTGCCCTTTGTTTCCACTATGGTTCACACTCCTCCAGTTCCCTGGGAGCTCACGATATTCCCTCTCCCCCCAGCTCACAGAGATGAGCCCACAAGCTGCGTGCATTCCTGTCCAGTCATTTCCTGACAGGTTCTGTTTGTAATATTTAAATTTAAACATGCATTTGGCCCCTTTTGGACAGCTCTTGTATTAGAGACCTACTTTTCAAATCTCAAGGTAGAGAGTTAACACCTGTTCTGTTGCAGGTAACCTAATTTGTGAAGGGTTTGCCAATTTATTTTATTTAGCTTTTGTTGACCGGGTAAGTGCACTAGACAAATCCTGCCTATTTTCAGGCACGACCCGGGGGAGGAGGATACAGATGAATGCCAACTGACCTTGAACCAGATTAAGCTGTTGGTGGTATTTTTAGTGAATGAGGGAAATTTGGCCAGGACACTGGGGAAATTCCCCTACTCTTTTCGATAAGTGCCATGGGATCTTTAACATCCACCTGAACTACCACCAATACAGGCAGATGGGACCTCGGTTTAGCGTCTCAACCGAAAGACGGCACCTCAGAAATGCAGCACCCCTCTCATGCTGCATTACAGTGTCAGTACTGGGATATTAACCCAAGTGCCAGATGTGGGAACTGAACCCGCAGCCCTCTGATCTCCCGGCCTCAGAGGCGAGTGTGCTACCTACTGAGCCACTGACACTGCACTAAACTAAAGTTTAGTATCTAATCAAATCAGTAGGTTTGTTTCAGAGTTAGTTTTTGAACTGTTGTGGTACAAAGATCTTAAAATGAAAATTAGATATTGCCCCTCCGCTGCTCTATCCTGGTTAATTACAGCCTAAGAATGTGTAAAAGCAGGACACCACTAAAAATGAGATATTACGTCTCATCTGCTCTATCCTGCATAAATATTTACTAAAAATGTGTACAAGCAAGACCCGGTAAAACAGCAATACATGTGGTGAACATTTGGCATTGACAAATGCTTGTACAGAATTATGTCAATGCTTCCCATATTGAATTCCTGAGAATATTATCAATTATCTTTCTAGATTTCTATTGAAGGGTTGGCATAAAGATAGTGAAAAGGTTTCTTACATTCTCCCTGTGGGTTTTCATAGTATTCCCACCATGGTGGATCTTGACTATGGAGGACAGAGGTAGACAGAATTAGTGCTGCTTTATGATAAAGCCAAAAATGATGTAGCTCCAGATCCACACCTGTGTAGTTGGTTCTGATTTCCTCTGAGTCGTAGCTGTTTTCCCCAGCCACAGAAATGTAAAGATTGCCTTATCCAGATTATTAAAGATTCTTTAAGATATATTGAGTGGAATTGCCTGAAGTTGATAAAGAATATTTGGCAGAACAAACATCTCTAGTACCTGCACTCATCCCATTAAGTTTGTAGGTAAATCATGTCACTTGCCCAGGTCCTTATACTGATATTCATTTTGGTGTTTGGGAACAGTGGTAGAGATGGGGGATCACTGCTGAACCAGGTTGTTACTCTGTGGAGAACAGCACTTCCTGACATTTTTAAGGCTTTTAATTTTATTACAGTAGGTATGCTATCTACTCTGTAGTTGTTCTTTTATGTTATATTATCTTTAGTATGCTACATGCTACCTTGATTCCAGTTATTTTTTCTGCAGTGCTGCATCTCTCTGTATCTGAAGTGGCTGAAGGCAGTCAGAATCCAGAATCCATGAAGCCCAGAAGTCCTGAGGTCTGGAGACCTGGAGGTCCTAAGGAAGTATGGAGGTAGGGGGAGAATGAAGAAGGAATGAAGTGTTGCTAAAAGGAGGAATGAAGTCTAATCACAGACTCAAAATACAACTTCAGTGGATCTGGAGCAGCATTGGAGCACCAATAGTGAGATGCAGGATCGGAGACACTGATTTGATTACCACCTGTCTTCCTGTCTGTCAGTCTTACATGGAACCTTAATGGGGATCAGTCTGAGAGAAGGCTAAGCTAATTGGTAAAGGACTGCAGTTGGGGACATTGGAAGTCTTGATAAATAAAAGTTTCAGAAACCAGTGAAAAGGGACAGTAGTGGCAGGTGACATGAAAGATGCATTTAGAAGTCACCAACTTGAAAATATTTGCCCCTGTTTTGTTCCAGAAGGGAACTGCATGAATTACATGAGCATGGGGAACTCATGAGAACTTGTGTGCATTTAGAATAGGTCAGCAGCCATTGAGTATTGTGACGCCATTAGGGAACTGTACGCTTACAATTTATTATATGTTCTACTGCAGCTGTTGCTTTTTCTCCCTTTGAGAGGTTTTACATTCTCGTTGCCTTTTAAAAATTTAAAACTCTGTTTCCAGTCTCCTGATTGGGTTAGAATTAGTGTAACATCATATTTGGCATCATTGACATTGATGCTCAAGTTCATTAGCCCAATGCTAATATAAACCATGGGGCAAGGAGAAGAGTTTACACTGGGCTGAATATCTGAATATACAAGTCCATCTATTTTTTCATGGTATATCTTTTAGCCATTAAACTACCTATCTATTAAGCCATTTAAACTTTTCTGGTAAAGTTTTGATACTAAATATCGCCTCAGCTGTTTCACTCATGGGTTCTTAATTTAACTCAGGGAGAGTTTGCTAGTTTACTTCCAGCTAAAAAAAATTACTGTTTTCTGTATGTATTTTAAGCTCTTTATACAAAAGCATAGCTTTCAATATTGAACTGATCACTAGATGCCCTGAGTTTCCAACTGTTAAAGATTTTAAGCTATATAGATTCTCTGCAGGAAAGTGCACGCAATGTTTTTTCTTACAATATTGATGCAAGTAATTTTCATGCTTAGTTTGTTCAAAGGAGATATTGGAGTGTTTTGAAGTCCTTCTCCTTTTTAGAATAATTTATATTATAAATGCTTGTATCTGTCTGAATTATTTATTTTAAATATTATAGGCAACCAGTCGCGGTGACTAGAAATTTGTCGACTGGCATTACAGGTACGACACAGTGCCGACAGTTGGCATTGTGCTGTCACTGAAACAATGTGTTTTTTTGCAGGAGGCCTTGCCCTCTGCACCTCCCATGTGGGAGGCACTGCCCCCCGCACTCCAAACTTTTAAATAATCAACTCTGAGTTAGGGTTGTATCGGGGGGGTGCAATGACCGGGGAAACACAGTGGGTGTACCGCCAGGACAATTACAGTGATCTGTGGATTTTGTCACTGTAATGGTCTTTGCAGTACTGTAGTGTGAACAGTATATGACCTTGCATCATGCACTTGGCTGCACCTGTCAGAGTTTCAATTTCCAAAATGTCCTGAAAGAAAAAATTTTCACTCCAAACACATGCTGTAAGAACATCCGTTACCCAGTCTGTAACCTTCCTGCTTGTTTGTGTGGAACTAATACTTCTTAAAGAACAAGTGCACAAAATATCAGGAAAGTACTTTTCCTTGGTTTGCTTGATAAAAGTGGTATACCGGTTCCACTGCTTCAACACTTGAACTTATTTATACAGTTCAGATAGGACAAAACTAAATAAGCTCTACTCTCCTACTGGGCTTTCTATTGCCAGTTTAATGCCCTCTTCACCAACTGCTAGAAGTAAAGAAACAGGAAAAGACATTCTTGAACAAGATTCTTCAAACCTTTTATGATCCAACCAAAGGTCAATAGCCCCTTTTATCCCTAGTAGACTAATTGCGGAGGACCTTGTTTTTTTGGCTACTGACCAAATAAGTTCTTTGACTGAGGCCCCATGGAAGAGGCTGTGCAAAATAGCAGCATTCAAAATACTAAAATAAATGAGATTATTATAAATGAAAGACCAATATGAGGCTAAAGTAATTCAAAATCAAATAAAAACTAGCGAATATCAAATAAGGAACTATTAGTATTGATCCTATCCTCTTCAAGAACCCATTACAACTTTTTAGAAATGAAAAGTAAAAATGTTAACAAAGGGAGGCAAGTTGATAATAGAAAAGTTGTGGAAGCAAGTTTGCAATAGAAACATTGTGGCACGCAGCAATTCCATTAGTCTAACAGAATTATTCTCCTTACCTTCCATAGCAACAACTATGGATAACAATGAGATTTTAACAAAAAGTAGATCTCTTTAGCCCCTTAAGTGTTAATCCAGATATTGATACTATGTTAAAAACAGGCTGAAGGAAATCGTAACCGAAATGGAGTAATGGGCTCCCAGCAACATATACAGGGCTCCACGAGTCTCTTGGGTCCTGCTTTCTCAAGGCCTTTTAATCCTTCCCCTGCTGCAGAAAGAAATGATATTCTTGACAGGCAATGGAATTTATTATACTAAAGAAATTCATTTAATCCATTCAGCAAACCAACAAGGATTTTCATTCCCCCTTTATCACAGTTTCATGAATCCCAGGGGAAATTGATAGAAACTATTATGTTACTTAAAGCAAAGGAAATTAAAGACTCTACAGCAAAATAGGCAGAGCTTCTAAACTGTGTATTAGAAAGCTTGATAAAAAGCAAGGAAACCATGTTTCAGTTTCTGAAATAATTTTACCAGATACTGTGAAAGAAAAAAATGCAATAAGCAGAAGGGGAAAAATGGAAGCAAAAGAAAATGAAGGAAAAAAGAAACTGAAAGAAAATAAAAATACACTTACTGATTTTAACAAAAGAGAGTCAGGAATCTTAAATAAATCATAACCCTCCTAATGAGAAGTCAGGAAAGGAATGATCAAAATCTATTAAGTCCCAGGATAGGGATAGGTCTAAGTTAAAGGACCAGGACAGTTTAATGGAAAGTACACCTAGTACTATCACTAACACCATAGGTAGTATTAAGAAAGGAACCCCATGAGCGGGAAATCAGATGATACTAAGGATCCAGGGAATATACAAAGGGCCAGATATTCAAAACTTTGCACTGGACACAAACCATTTGCACAGGTTTAGCACCGGGTTAGCTTGGGTCCTCTATATTCAAAAGGGCAAATACCGTGTACAAACTGCATTAGAGCTGGGAAAAAGTATAATGTATGCAAGGGGCAAATTGAGGGGGCATGTCAGCACAACGTTATAGTCAGTGAATAGCACTGTGCAAAGTGGTGTTGCAAGACTTAGCGCAACACTTTGCGCGGTGTAAATTACCACCCAGGAAAACGTAGTCTTAACTCTTGGCAAACCAGCTTTGTGTGACTTCGTGGCTTTGCACTGCATTAGTGTGGCTTTTGCGCAGCTTTGCATGACCCTAACCAATCAGTATGGCACACAGAAAAAGCCAGACTTAGAGGAAACATGCTGCTCACTGATGGCATCACAATGATGCCATCATCTGCCACCAATCCCAGCCGTGCTAGGCAGTAAGTGGTGACCTGGCTCCCAGTGGACACCATGGCAGTGAGGCCATACAGCACACACCTGCAGACCACCCTTCTGTGGACACCAGCAGATGCCAGCACACACATGCAGTACTGTGGGCATGGAGGGTGTTGAGGGAACAGTGTACGAGTGGCCAGGCTGCACCACAGACTGGGTGCAGCCACAAGGCTGGGACACATCATGCAGTGCACATAGGCCAGTGTTGGGAATACCCCAACACCAGTGTGCCTATCTGATTGTATGTGCCCCCCAGTCACATACCGCACAGCTGTACAGCCACCACAGCACACACAGCCAGCCTTGTATAGGTTACTGTGAGCATCCCATGCCAGTTGTGCAGCATCTGTGGATCACACAACAGCATAACAGTAATGTCCACTGTCAGCACACACCTACAAGTTGGGCCTATCACTGTGTACAGTGCAGTGGTCATCACTACCCTACACACCAGAGGCATTGCTGTGTCCCTCACACTACTGTACCCCTTGCTACTGTAGTGTCTGCTGTGCACTGTAGCATGACCTACAGTTTGACAGTTGCATGCAACACCACCACCACCTGCACCTGTGCTGTGTAGTCCCCTGGGGAACATTATGCTATGCTATACTGTATAGATGTAGCCTGCAGCTACCACCATGCACTGCCATACTGACCTACAGGTGGAGCTGTGGGCAGACCCAGCCAGCCCCTGTACTTCCAGACTGACCTACAGGTGGAGCTGTGGGACCCTGCAGTAACGCTGGGCAAACTGCATGCAGATCAGGGCATAATGAGATGCTAATCTGGATGTTTGCCCAGAGACTACCTAAGTAGGTTCTTTTGCATTTCACCTTTGAATATAGCAAAGTTTAGCCCCGAGCAAATGTGTTTGCACTGGGAAAATGGCTTAGCTCCACACTAAACCCACGTAAACGTGTTAGCGCCACGCAAACATTTCGGACATATTGTACAGTTTTGCACAATGTACTTTCACATGTGCACTGCCTGCAGCTGTACTGAGTCCATGCATTTGCTGGCACACACATTGGCCACACAGTTCACCTCTACCCTCCTTCACATCACTGTGTACTTGGCTGCTGTTGTGGTGTGCACTTCCTGGTTGCTATATTCAGAGCTGTCTTATTCCCAGGCTATGTTTGCACTGCACTCCCAGCCCAGATTGCCAGGCTTTCTTAGCATGCTATATTCAGCAGTATTATCACCGGGGCTATCCCTTTTGAATATAGCGGGCTATTGGGTCTGGGCTAATTTAGCATCCTGGGCAGTGCTATTTTAGCCCCGGGGCAAAGTTTTGAATATCTGGCCCAAACAATCTTAAGACAGAACAGAAAACTTGAAAGCATTAATGCAACATCTAATTACAGCAGAATTTGGCCATTCATTAAATTCAGAAGTCATTCTGCATGTATTCAGAGATTCTAAAAACACTATCAACCCAGTTTTTATTTTGATGCAGGATTTAGAACTGGCCAAGTCAATCTGGGCTTCTTTGAGAAGACTGGAAAAACTAGGCCTGCGAATAGACTCTCCAGTCTCTTGGCACACTATTATAAGAGATAGTGGAGGAGAACATGTAGGGTCTTCCAACCGATTTAATTGGGAGGTTATAGAGGACATGATATCTTATTTTAATTGGGAACATCTGAATTTTTAAAAATGTTTTGACAATAGGTCTCAAGAAATTAAACCTGATTGTATTAGATTATTTGGATTAGAACCTCAAGTGGATTAAAATCAAGGGTCATTAATGCAATTTGTTAATTTCATGTTCTCTAAAATCATTGACATAAACTTTGGTTATGGGGAAACTGTAAAATTACAGAGATAAAAAAAAAGATTATGAGCTCACAGATTAATATCTGGGTAAAAAATGCAATTCTGGCTACCCAAATTCTCTCCAGGGCTGAATATTTATTTGAACAATCTTGACATTCATATTACTGACAAAAAATCTATATATTAAATCTCCAGAAATCGATCGATGAAAACTGTTCTGTTTCACTCACAAACCTTAATGATTTTGAAGCAAAAAGAAAAGGAACTATTATCAACAGCCAGAAAATAGACCCTAACCATAATGTTATCAATTTTCTGATAAACTGACTGAGTACCCCTGGATCTATTTCATCTGTATTTCCTAGTACTTTTGTACCCTCAGCTGCTACTATCAAATGTATTTCATGGAATATTGCAGGCTTGGATGTAAAATTGACTCATCCAGAATGGTTACAATTTTAAAACATATTTCCAAATTATATGTCTACAGGAAACTTGATTGCTTTCTGATTGTAAATTAAATGGACTTCAAGGTTTCATTTCTCCAGTTATTAAACAATCTAAATATTGATGTTCTGTAGTGGACTTGGCTATCTTTTTTGAAGTTTCTCCTACTCTAAAGTCATTTGAATTAATTTTACAGGATCAAAGTTTTCAATTCATCCTTAATCTTGAATGTTTATACTCCACCAACATTTGCAAATTATTACAAAGAGGAAATTTAGGAAAAAATTTAAATACGAATTACAGAAATAATGGAGAAAAGTAAAAATTCTGGTGTACTGATAGGTGATTTTGAGTCTAGAATGGCACCACATAACACTATCTTGGACACATCTTGTTGTATTCCATCACATATTAACATAGACAGAAAGTGTACAGACTTACAGAAATTGAAAATAATCTTAGTTTACAAGCTCTACTTGAAATTCATAACTTAGTCTTATTGAATAGTTGTACTTTAGCTGACTCTGGGAATTCATGTTCTATTTTAGTAACGGTAAAAGTCTTATTGATTTTGCACTTATTCAGAGGTCACATACTGTATAGATATGGTAAAGGATTTAAAAGTAGTATTACACACAGAGCGTGATCATACTGCACTAGTGATCACTTTAAATCTTGATATACCTTTGAAGTTGAATAATGAAATGCCTGTTTCTGCTGGCATTTTCAAATGTTTGTATACTATTAATCAAATCCGAGAGGTTTTCATCAAAAAGTGTTTATGGTTAATAGCTCTAGTGAAGCAACAACTTGAAGGTCTTTTTTCTTCACAAAATATAGCACAAACTGAAAACTATCAAAAGCTGTAAGTCATCTCAAGACTGATCAGCATTTCTCTCAAAACTTTTCTAAGCTTTTCAAAGCTTTGATAGCTGTTCTTTATACCCATGGAAGTACCATTAATAAACATAAAACATGGTTTAATCATGTATGTAAGACAGCAAAAAGTGAATTTTACAGATTAGTTAGAAAAGTAAAAAAAGAAATTCTAGACAGAACCTTGTGACCTTGACTTAAGCCTGCAAGAATTATAACAATATCTTAGAAAGTGAAAAACATAAGTCCGGTTAGAATTATGGGAGCAGATGAATAATACTATTTCTGATGAAGACTCTTGCTCATTTTGGCTAATGGTAGCTAAAAGGACTAACAATTATGAAAGCAATCTTTCAGCTCCAATTCTTGCAGAAAATGGATCTTGTACTTTCATAGTATTTTGTTATGATACATCTGAAAATCATAAATAAGGTTTACTTAAAAACAGAATATGTTCCTATGCAATTCTCATTCTTTGAAGTGGGAGAAGGCATTATGTTTTGTTATCCCAAACCTTCAGATGTGTTTAAGTTATACCTGAATGTGTAGGTTCCTCTCCTTACTAATTTTATAAAAAGTGTCTCAGAGACTGATTTACTCCATCCATTTGGAACGTCAATGTTATAATTTCTTTGTTTAAAAAAGGAGACATGAAAGACTCTAGAAATTTTAAGTCAGTCAGTTTATTGACTGCATTATCAAAAATGTATGCACAAATATTATTGAATAAATTACAATCATTAGTAAATAGCAATAAAATTATATATGATTTACAAACAGGATTCAGACAGGACTTTTCAACTATAGATTACATATATGTTTTTGCACATCTCATAGAAAATATATTTTTCTCAAACAAAAGTCAGTTGTTTGCTGCATATTATTTATTTATTTCAATTTTGTTAACCGGGTAGATCCACTGAGCCCCGAAGGTCCCTTTTTCAGGGCTACACGGAATTAGTTACATAGAGTAAAAAAAGGACATTTTGCAGTATATTGACTTGAAAGCAACATTTGATTCCATTAATAGAGATATTCTTTGGAAAACATTACAGGAAAAGGATATAAAATTAAACCTCAGTTTGTCAATTTTACACAGATGATGAAACTTTATAAAATTTAACTTACAAAATAAAAAGAAAATCAGCACCCAGTCCAGGTCATTCATTTTAAAGTGATTTTAATTCACAAAGTGCATCAGTGCAAAAATACTGTCTCATAATGCAGATGCCTAGGCCAGTATTTTAGCACTAATGCACTTTGTGAATTAAAATCACTTTAAAATGAATGGTCTGGATTGGGTGCTGATCTTCTTTTGTTTTGTAAACTGATTTATCATCGCACCACTCATTCTCAGTGCGGTTGTTTTTTTCTTGTTGCACATAAAAATTGACTTGCAAGGCAATCTTACAGAACTTTTCACCTCAAATTGTGGAGTTAAGCAGGGTTGTTTCTTAGCCCCTTTTTACGGCTGCAGTAGGTGGAGCCTGCAGATGTTTTGCATGTACAAAAGGAGTGATGTCATGTTTTCTGTCTGTGGAACTGACTGAAGCTGTAAATAGTCTCTTCCACTGTACCCTCCTCCAAGCAATGTTTTCTGCCCTCAAATAAATACACTTTCATGTTAGTCAATGGTTGCAGGGTACTATTTTCTTTCTTAAATGGGTGGTACAAGAACTGGAACCTGAGTAGTGGGAGGCAGCATTAGTTTTTTGGGGGGAATAAGATCCACCCCCATCCACCCTAGAATCTCCTAAAAATCCACCCCAACTTTTTTTGATTCATGTGGGAGGGGCATGAGGTGGCTGTATCATGCTGTAACAAGACATACTAGTTTGGGACCAGTATCAACCAACAGAACAAGTATGTGCAGTGATCAAGTTGTGGAGCCCCTGCATTTTATTAAGGACTAGAAGAACAGAAGATGCTTAATGCCTTGATTAAGGACTAGAAGAACAGAAGATATTTAATGCCTTCAAATTGACTTAAAAACCTTTGGAACAAATGATTATCAGAGCTACCTGGGGCCTCAGAAGGAGACAGCAATTGAGGAGTGAAGCTACAGCTCCCAAGGAAAACAATAGACACAGCATTCTAATTTACAGTAAGAGCCACATGTTTTTCTTAAACATTTATATACTAAAAACATAAAGTTCAGCTTTTGCAATTAACAATATTTGTTTACCATAGTCAATATATATATATATATATATATATATATATATATATATATATTCAATATATATATATATATATAGTCTATATATATATATATATATTGACTATGGTAAACAAATATTGTTATATACTGTTATGTACTATATATAATTTATATATAATGTGTCTTTTTAGTAGTTTCAAAACTTTGAAAGCATTGGTGTTAGTAATGCATTTAGAAATATATTTTTAAATTGTCTTTACAGTTAAACATGCAGTTTCATGTCAGGGCACATTTTTGGGGGGAAGGGGTTTAAATTATTTTAATCATGGGCACAGAACTTGGCAAATACAGACTTTGATGATAAAGTGTTTTTTTTTTCTTTAAGTTTGAGAAGTATGTATTAGAAAACATTGAACAAGAAAACAATTGGTGATTTTAAAAGCTATTCTGATCAGAGCTGTCATTAAAAAAATCTCAACTGTATTTTTCATTTTATTTTATCAGGGACACTAGAAACAGGATGTTAACATTATTGCATCTTGTTCCAGGCAATCTTCCCAGAGTGCAGTTTGTCAGGGCACATTTTTGGGGGGAAGGGGTTCAAATTATTTTAATCATGAGCACAGTACTTGGTAAACACAAATTGATGATAACGTGTGTTTTTTCTTTTAAGTTTGAGAAGTATGTATTAGAAAACATTGAACAAGAAAACAATTGGTGATTTTAAAAGCTATTCTTTGATGATAAAGTGTGTTTTTTATTTTTTGTTGTTGAAGAAATAGAGAACTCCATGGTGTGGTGGTGCCAAGGTCAAAATTAGAAATGCTGCTATGATACACAATGGGACAGCACACATCTCATTTCAATGGAGTAAGCAGACCTCCTTCATTTTCTGTTTATGTGGGTTCAGTGATTACCGTTGGCACATCTTGTGATACTAGTGCTAAGACAGCTCTTTACTGAAAAAATAGGTGTCTCAATACAAGATGATAAAGAGCAGCTAGAAAAAAATAACATCCATGTAGAATTCTTAAATATTTGTTTAAGACACCAGCTCAGTGTCCAGCTGTTAACATTCCCAACTGATGTTTTACACTTTGTGCATCCTCAAAGTACTGTGCAGCAATTTGTTAGCTATAATTTAAGTTCTACCAGTGTGTATAATAATCTGGCAATGGTCTTCCATTGATCCAGTTCTTAATTACATGCCTATATTGCTTTGGCATACAATTGCTAGGTAACCATAATGTCACCTGTTACACATTCATTCTTTGGCTCCTAAATGACAAAACAGTCCATTATACACACTTAAAACAGGCATTTAAAATATGCTCTTTTCAGGCTAGAACAGGAAACAAGATCAACATGAAATTTTTTCCATTTCAAAAATGGAAGCTGCCGTCCCAAACAACTCTTGCCCCCCCCCCCCACAATTGTTGTACCGTTGCATGTCTTACTGGTAGAATGACTGATCTGTGTCTTTTTTTTATACCAGCCTACTCTCTAGCCAGCGAAGGAGCACACCTTGCTCCTAGGGACACTTAACATATCCCAAACCACTGACTGTCATCATTTACATTAGTCCAATCAGAAGAAAGGTGCTACTTTTTTATCATTAAATTAAAAAAAAGAAGAAAGGCCTAATAACTTGAAAAAGATTGAAGAAAAATTATTCTGCACTTACTTTGAGACACATTTTTTCAGCTCTCCTCTTTATAATCAGAGCTGCTGATGCCACAGTGAAAACTTTGAAAAAACTACTAACTTGGTACAACTCAGTTTACATTTTAAATATATTCTGTAGATTTCTCCTGCCTGTCTTTTATTACGGAGGAAATTTGGATGAATATATGATCTTTATCTGTTAGCGTTCATCTGCCTCTATAGCTTACTCCATACTTCAAGTCATAATGCTATGTTGTGACATCACAGTCTGCGGTCATGGGAGTAACTGTGATGTCACAAGCCATGCATTATGATCTCAGGTAGGGAAAAAGTACCAGGAATACATGAACACTTAGGAGCAAAGGTCCTCTTTTCATGCAAATGGCCTCAGTAAAAAATAATGGGGAGAAAAATACACAACGAATGTGAAATATAAACTGAACTGTGTTTAAATATTATGTTTTCTTTCACTTTTCCTGAAGGTGTCAGATGCTCTTTAAGACTGGCACTCTGCTTGGGGGAGGGTGCTCATTGGAGCAACGTGGCAACATGTATGTTACATGTATGTTTCAGTGCTAAACTATAACACAATTGCTTTCATTGTTTTTCCTGTACTATAACTGTTTTAAGACATTCCAATACATGCTTAAACCCATAGGCGATTACTGACAGCAAAATAGTGCTGCTTGAAAAGTTTTTCAACCCAATTTAGGGAACATGACTATGACTCTAAGGGCAGTTGCCTCTCCAAAGACTGTCATGACTATAACTTCTCCCTCTGTCTGTCTGTCTATCTGTATGTCTATCTATGTAATTATCTACAGTATATTTCTATCAATTTCATCTATCCCTATTTTTACCTACTGTATATGTAAAATAAACCTGCACATCACATTTGCCTGCACTCCGAATACATACTTATGATACAGTGCATATTTGTACTCCACTGCTGTATAGACCTCATACTGCCCTGATATTCCCATTATCACTGGCATAACTACCTTAACCTTATCAACAGCGACCCCTTATAAAAGTTACTATCACATTTTCTCTCCTAATAAAGTCCATCATTACACCTGACTGCCTGACATCAACACATTACTTAAATATAACTTACATCACCGCATGGACAAACCCCTGTTATTCTCTATAAAACTGTGTAAATAATCCCAAGACTGAACATATGCCAGCCATTACTTTTTCATGTACTGCCACCTATTCTACCAGTCAAACCTACAGTATACTGCTTACCATTCCTTCCATTGAAATCTACATCTCCATATCTTTTCCTAATAACATGTCTGCCTTCCTTAGAATGCAAAATAAAACAAATCTTACTAGTTAAAGATCATTGTGTTGTTTCTCAATGTCTCCTTAACAGTTCCACACAACCTCACTAACTTCATTATGCAACCATAGTGGATCTGACCAGATTTTGTTTGTTCAGTAGTTATGTTAATGAGGCTATTGCACAGCTTGGTGCTGTAAATTTTATTCACCAAATATTATAGAAAGTCTTGTCTGGCTTTATTATACACAGATGACATGGTTTTATTTTCTTTGTCTTCATTTGGACTGCAGCAAAAATTATCTTAATTCTATAACCTATTTATAAACAATAAAAGTACAATAAATTTTGAGAAGATAAAAGTTATGCCATTTGGTGGGAAAATGTCATGCAAGTTTTATGTGAAAGTTACTGCTCTGGAATCTGTCAATTAATATGTAGATATTGGAGTAAAATTTACCACTAATGGTAAATGGACACAACTTTTAAAAACATGAGAAAACAAGTCAGACAAATTATCAATGCAATCCTCAAATTTTACTTCCTTATAAGGGGGGACATCAATTGTACCACCTGTACAAGTGTCAGAGGCTATGATTAACCCAATAATGCTTTATGGAACTGAGGTGTGGGGTTATTACTCTCCCTGAAGAACTGAGGTACCATTTTCATTACTTTACCGCTCTCTGCTTTAGGTCAGTAGATCTGGCGGGAGCAATTGGTACATGCAGAACTAAGTAGGATTCTGCTGTAAGCCTTGATTGATTTAAGCTTGGTATGTTAATTGCATTTGGACTTTGAATAATGAAATACATTCTTGTCCTAGAAACTCTTTATTAGAAAAACCTAAATGGCAGGAGAATTTCCTTTCCTCATGGCTTCCCAAACTGGCATGCATTCTTAAAGGAGTTAATCTTTGGGGTCTATGGAAGAATTCATTAAAAGGCATTATTTGAAAGAAGAGAAAAGAGACAGACCACCCTTTGTTTCCGCAATAGCTTGCATTCCTCCACTTCCTGAGGAGCTCACGCTATTCCCCTTCCCCAGCTCACAGAGATTACACACAGATTACTCAGAAATGTGACAGCAGAAAAAGGCCCCATGGCCCATCTAGTCTGCCCAATACCCTACCCCCTTCTCTTATGCTTCCACCTTTTTTCCCAACCCCTTAAATCTGTCCCAAGCCCTCTTGAAACCCTCCAACATTTTGGCTGCCTCTACCTCCTCCGGCAGCTTGTTCCAAGCCTCCACCACCCTCTCTGTGAAAACCTGCCCCTGACATTACCTCTGTATTTCCCACCTTCCAGTTTGAGGCTATGTCCCCTCGTGTTTGCACCCTTCTTCAATTTGAACAAGCTACCACCCTCCAACTTATTTATTCCCTTCAAATATTTAAAAGTTTCAATCATGTCCCCCCCCAGTCTCCAGAGGGTACAAATTCAGCCCTCTCAATCTTTGCTTATAGGGTACATCCTGCATCCCTCGTACCATGATTGCCCTTCTCTGGACCCTCTCCATCATCTCAATATCCCTGCATAGGTGAGGCCTTCAGAATTGCACCCCATACCCCGAGTGCGGCCTGACCATGGTTCTGTATAATGGCATTAACACCTCCCTCTTCCTGCTAGTAAAACCCCTCGCAATGCAGCCCAACATACCATTTGCCTTGCCCACCACCCTGCTACACTGGCTGCCCAACTTAAGGTCATGTTATACCATAATCCCCAGGTCCCTTTCTGTTTTCTTCTCCTTAATTGCCACGTCCACCAAGGGAGTACGTTTCTCTCTTGTTCTTCCTCCCAGGTGCATCATCGAGGACTTTTGTGCATTAAACTTCAATTTCCAGGTCTCAGACCACTTCTCCAGCCTTTCCAGGTCCCATCTCATGGCTTGCACCCCACTAGGTGACTCCACCCTATTGTAGACCTTTGTATCATCTGCGAACAGGCACACTCATCCCTCCAGACCTTCTGCTAGGTCGCTAACATAGATATTAAAGAGTAGTGGTCCTAGCACTGACCTCTGTGACACCCCACTGGTCACTGCCCGTTCCCTGGAATGTGCCCCATTTACCACCACCATCTGACTCCTTCCCATCAGCCAGTTCTCCACCCACCTGGTGATCCTGTGGCCCACCCCCAGTCTGTCCAGCTTATGCACAAGCCTACTATGTGGAATGGTGTTGAAGGCCCTACTGAAATCCAGATAGGCCACATCCACTGGTCCTCCCTGGTCCACTATCTGTGTCACCCCATCAAAAAACTCTTATCAGGTTAGTCTGGCAGGACCTTCCCTTGGTGAAACCATGCTGCCTGTCATCCTGCATGCCATTTCTCTCCAAGTATTCTATCAACCTGATTTTAAGTAGTGTTTCCATTACCTTCCCAGCCACTGAGGTGAGACTAACGGGACGGTAGTTTTTGATCTCGTCCTTCCTCCTCCCCTTATGTAGTGCAACCACCTCTGCCCTTTTCCAGTCCATTGACACTACACCTGTGACCAAGGACAAGTTAAACAGCCTCACCAGATGTGGCACCAGTTCATCCCTCACCTCCTTGAGAACCCTTGGGTGCATTCCATCAGGCCCCATTGCCTTGTCCAATCTAAGTCTACCCAGATCTTCCCTTACTCCATCAGCTGTGAATTCTGCCAAATCCACCTGCCTGTGGTTGTCTCCCTTCCCATCCCATCCTGAGCCCCTGCCCTCACTCTCCTCCGTGAAGATTTAAGCGAAGTAGCTATTTAATGCCTCTGCTTTTTCAAAATCCCCTTCCAGTATTGTTCCACTTTCCCCCTTAACCTTCCAATTCCATGCTGCGCCCTCCTCCTTTCTCCAATGTACCTGAAGATGGTTTTATCCCCCCTCCTTGCCTGCTTTGTCATCCTCTCCTCTGTGTCCTCTTTAGCCCTCCTTATCTTTTGCCCTACCTCCCTTCTTTTTTCCCTATAGGTCTCCCTATCCTCATCTTTTTGTGTCATCCTGTACCTCTTGAACACTCTAATCTTCTCCTTGACTCTTAATGCCACCTCTCTAGTGAACCATAGAGGTCTTTTCCATCTTCTGTCCTTTCTTACCCTTCTTACCCTTCTTATGCAAGAGTCCATGGCTTTATGTATCCCTCCCTTGATGGCTGCCCATAATTCCTCCACCCCCTGCACATCCCCTATCCTCGACATTTCTCCCCTAACTACCTTCCTCATTCCATGAAAATCAGCCTTCCTGAAGTCTATTACCTTGGTTCTCATCCTATCCCTCTCCCTGCCTGCTCTCACCCTGAACCTGACAATCCTGAGGCCCACTGGTACCAAGATCTTCCCCCATCTCCACCTCCTCCAGACTGTCCCCATTTGTGAGGACTATTTCCAACAGGTTCCCACCCCAATGGGCTCTCTGGCCCTTTGCTGCAGGATTATGCCTTGCAGAGCCTCTAAGATGACCCTGCTCCTTGCGGAGACTGCTGTCTGGGTCTCCCAGTTGATGTCCAGAAGGTTTAAGTCCCCAACCAGCACAATTTCCCCTTTCCATGCCATCCTCAGTACTCATTCTACAAAGTGTCTATCCCCTTCCTCCCCCTGCATAAGAGGTCTATAGACTACCCCAACACGTAGATTTCCCCCATCCCATCTTGGGTGACCCACTTATCTCTGTTTCCCCCGCCTCTTCCTGCCCTTCCATGACCCCAATCTCTTCCCTGATGTATAATGCCACCCCTCACCCCCTCTTTCCCTCCTGATCCTTCCTAAACAAATGATACCCTGGGATCACCATCTAGCAGGCGTGGTGTTCATTCCACCAAGCCTCACTCACTGCTACAATTTCTAGCTTCTCCTCCACCATGGTGGCCTCCAGTTCTACTATTTTGCTCCCCAGGTTCCTGGCATTTGCAACCAAAGCCCTCCAACATCTAACCCCATCCTGTCCCTCCCTGCTGCTAACTGTTCCCTTGATGAGTATCGAGGCTTGAGGGGGAGGCTGATAGCCTCTGTGCTCTGCCTCACATAAGGATGGCTCTATCTGTAGCCCCTCCTTATTAGGTTTAAATTGCCATGAAGTCCCCCAGTTTACTCTTTAGTGCAGCTGCCCCTGAAGAGCTCAGGTGCAGCCTGTCTTGGGCATACAGCTCCTCCTTCTCCCACGTAGAGCCCCAGTCACCCGTCCAACCAAACCACTTCTGACTGCACCATTCTTGTAGCCAATTGTTGAATGCTCTTATCTTTTTCTTTCTGGGTGTGTTCAATCTTGGTACTGGCAACACCTCAGAGAAGGAAATGGAAGGAAAAACAGTGTTGCTACTACAGAACCTAGCAAGTTGCTCAAACCTTGCTTGAACCTCCATCAGACTGTTCCCCTCCAAGTCATTTGTGCCCAGGTGAAACACCAGATGTGTCTTTTCATCATGCTGCTTGCCCCAGCAAGGAATATGATGCCTCACCTCCAGCGCCAGCATCCCTGGCAAGCACTGTACCCATACTACATTGTTTTTTGCTCCCTTCCTTCCTTCCCCATTTTATTCCCTTGATTATTGAGTCCCACAAGAGTTCCACCCTAATGCCCACTGCTTCCTGAGTGTCCTTCTGGCCTCCAGCTTTGTGTCATGCGGCTTGGTTCCCTTTGGACTCCTCCTCCTCGTGTTCCAACCTGACTTGGTTTCTGCCACTGCTCATCATTTTTTCCCCATCACCTAACCTGTCCTGGTTTCTGCCCACACCCAGCATCTTTCCCTCTCCATCCTCTCCCTTTAGTCTTTCCTCAGACCCCCTCTCCTGTACCCCTCCATCCCTTGTACTTCCACCTGGTTTCCTACATTCCCGCAACCCCCGCCTACATCACTGTGTTAGCATAAGCCAACTTCACCTGATAGCTCTCTAACTGCTATGGCCTGCCCCAACTGCATCACTGTGTGAGCTTGTGCCAACTTTGCTTGATCCCCCTCTAACTGCTCCTGGCCTGCCCCTATCTGCATCGCTGTGTGAGCTTGTGCCAACTTTGTTTGATCCCCCTCCAACTGTTCCTGTCCCGCCCATCTTTGCAGAAGGTTCTGAGCACTGTACCCCACTTGAGGAAGTCCTTCTCCTTGCCACCTGCCCTGTCTGCACATCTCCCCACTTCTGCACCCTTCCCGGTGTATCCCCCAGCTTTCTATTACAGCTCCTTTCCAGCAGGGTTTCCTCCCGTTCATTTGCAGCCTCCCAGGAGCTCACCTCCAGCTCCTCTAGTGCTCCCTTCCTGCCCTTTGTCTCATGCCACAGATCCCCTAGTGCCACCCTCTGGTGTGACTCTAATGTGCCACGTCCCTCCTCCACCCCTTCCCCTGCACCTGAGTTCACTCCCCTGTGTCCCCCAGCTGCCCTGCCCCCACCCTCTCTGATGGCCCCTCCTGATCCCTTCCTCCCAATGCCTTGACTAGATTATTTGAAGGGCAAAACTGTTTGTTACTTCTGCCCCTGGCCCATTTCACCTATGCCTGTGTAATATTTCATTTTAAGCATCCATCTGCTTTTTCCCAAGCCTACTGTCTTCCACTCCTCCTGATCCCCAGCGGACCCCTTTTCTCTTGTTACAGGCATCATTGTCCTGCCTCTGGACTTACTGCTGTCAGTTCTCGCTGACCCCTTCCCTCCTGTCTCCAGCGTCCTTGTCCTTGTCCCACCTCTGGACTTGCTGCTGTCAGTTACTGCTCTGGTCTGCTCCCTCTGGATCCCCTTCCATCCTCTCCCACCCAAGCCCTTGTTTTCCGGAACAGTGTATCCGATCCTTCAGTGGATCCCCCCAGCCCTTCCCTCTCCTTCCCTGGCTTATACTGTCCCTGTCTCTCTACCCCCATTTCCCAGCATCCCCCCATCAACACCCACCCTAGCCTCGCTACTTACTCCCTCAGCTGAGTGAGCTGCTACACATCATTCATTCTCCCATCCTCCAAGCCCAATTCTAGGATTATAGCCATTCCACAGCCACTGCACCCCACCACCCTGCCAAAGATCCCCTCCCATGGTCGCCTCCTTCTGTGCTGCCCTACCATTCCTTTTGTGACACTCAGACACCCGTTTTTGGTATGTGATACTGGTAGTACCTCCACAGCCGCACTGCATCAGTCCTGAAACACACTCTGGTATGCAGTACAGTACCTCACCATACCATGCAGTCCCATAGCACTCTCTGTTAAGTTCGCCCATAAAAGGTGAGTGCAAAGCACACCTGTGTATTAGGCCCTCGACCCCTAGCCCTCCTCACAGCAGCACCACAGTCCCAAAACATACCTAATGTACTCGGCCCAGACCTAGCTCCTTCTCACAGCTGCACAATACAGTCCTAAATCACACCTCATGTATTATGTATTTTGGGACCTCGACCCCAACCCTCACACAGCAGCAAGGTACCATCCTAAATCACCCTGTTAGTACTTATATGTCCCTGACCCTTCATTCAGCAGCACAGTACAGATTTTGAGCACACTCTAAGTATTTGAGACCCTGACCCAAACCCCCTCCTCAGCCCAAACCCACAGGCAAGAATTCTTTTGAAATAATAAACCATAGACATCAAGAATTATTAATAACCATAGTCACCAAGTTCAAGGCCAAGTCAAAGTCCCCAGTGCCTCCAGCATCAGTATGCTCGACCCAGTTCTGTTCACTGCAATTCCAGCTCCTTTGTGAATGATTTCTTAGTATCTGTGTTAATTAACCACAGCCACCAAGGTTCAAGTCCAAGTCCTCTGCAGAGGTATGCACGACCCAGTTCCTTGTGCTGCAATCCAGCTCCTCATGATGATTTCCTTTAGCTCCTTGCTCCCTCTAGCCATCCTTCCATGTACTCAGCCACTCCCCCTTCAGACAAGTCTGTCAGCTTCTCCACTCTGTATATGGCTCCTCCTCCCTTCCCTCCCCCCAGTATGTAATAGAGGCAGGGGTCGGGGAGGGTGGGCAAGAACAAATAGACCTCTCTCTGCTGTGGTCTGGCTGGCTTTTTAAAGCTTGACTGCCTTGGCACCACTCCCTCAGATTGGACAATGCTTTGCACCACTGACTGCAGTTGACCGTCCCTCCTCCAGTCGCCAACTGTGACCTGCACACTTCTCTCCTGGTGCTGCTGACTGTGGTTTTCTGTTCCTTCTCCAGTCACTGACTGCAACCTGCACCACTCACTGCTGACTGCAGCAAATACAGCTTTCCCTCCTCCAGTTGCTGACAGTGACTCAGGACCCCTCACTGCTGGATCGCAGTGAAATACAGCCTCTGCGCGGTCTGGTTGGCCTTTAAAGTCTGGATCACCTGGTACAATTTCTTGGGCTGGCCAATGCCACCGCTGACTGTGGTTGGCCATCCCTCCTCCAGTCACCAACTGCAACCTGCGCCCTTCTTTCCTCACACCACCTATTGCCATTTTCCATCCCTCCTCCAGTCACTGACTGCGGCCTGTGCCCCTCACTGCCGACTGCAGAAAAATACAGCTCTCCCTCCTCCAGTTGCCAACTGTGACCTGCACCCCTCGCTGCCAACTGCAGCAAAATACAGCTCTCTCTGCTGCGGTCTGGCTGGATTTTTAAAGCCTGACCATCTTGGCACTGCTCCCTCAGATTGGCCAATTCTTTTCACCACTGACTGTGGTTGGCCAACCCTCCTCCAGTCATCAACTGCGACCTGTGCCCTTCTCTCCTCGCACCGCTGACTGTGGTTTTCCATCCCTCCTCCAGTCGCTGACTGCGACCTGCACCCCTCGCTGCCGACTGCAGCAAAATACAGCTCTCTCTGCTGCGGTCTGGCTGGCTTTTTAAAGCCTGACCACCTTGGCACCGCTCTCTTGGATTGGCCAATGCTTTGCACCACCGACTGCAGTTGGCCGTTCCTCCTCCAGTTGCCAATGGTGATCTGTGCCCTTCTCTCCTCACACTGCTGACTGCGGTTTTCCATCCCTCCTCCAGTCACTGACTGTGACCTGTGCCCTTCTCTCCTCACACCGCTGACTGTAGATTTCTGTCCCTTCTCCAGTTGCTGACTGCTACCTGTGCCCCTCGCTGCCGACTGCAGTGAAATACAGCTCTCTCTGCTGCAGTCTGGCTGGCTTTTTAAAGCCTGACCACCTTGGCACTGCTCTCTTGGATTGGCCAATGCTTTGCACCATTGACTGTGGTTGGCCATTCCTTCTCCAGTCACTGACTGTGACCTGTGCCCTTCTCTCCTCGCACCGCTGACTGCAGTTTTCCGTCCCTCCTCCAGTTGCTGACTGCAACCAGCACCACTCGCTGCTGACTGCAGCAAAATACAGCTCTCTCTGCTGTGGTCTGGCTGGCTTTTTAAAGCCTGAACACCTTGGCACCACTCTCTCGGATTGGCCAATGCTTTGCACCACCGACTGCAGTTGGGCATTCCTCCTCCAGTCACCGACTGTGACCTGTGCCCTTCTCTCCTCACACTGCCAACTGCAGTTTTCCATCCCTCCTCCAGTCACCAACTGTGACTTGTGTCCCTTGCTGCTGACTGCAGTGAAATACAGCTGAAATACAGATGATCCCACAACCTGCACACATTTCTGTCCAGTCGTTTCTGACAGGTTCTGTTTGTAATATCTAAATTTAAATATGCATTTGTCCCCTTTTGGACAGCTCTTGTATTACAGACCTACTTTTCAAATCTCAAGGTAGAGAGTTACTATCTGTTCAGTTGAAGGTAACCTAATTTATGAAGGGTTTGCCAATTTAAATCTTTGTAGCTAATCAGATCAGTAGGTTTGTTTCACAGTTAGCTTTTGAACTGTTGCCAAAGTAGTCAACACCAACTTATCTTTCTGACTGTATTGCTCCTGGTCTGTATATTTTAGCTTTGCTGCTTGCTTGGCTCTGTGTTTTAAGAACCCCAGTGCATGCACACTTAATGGCTTGTTATACCGGGTCACACCCATTCAAAATGAGCTGCTCCTGGGATTCTTGCTTGACATATTTTTTTAATTTTCTTGTCACTAATATACCACTTTGGTTAAGTATTTTACTTTTTTTTTTAAACTTTAGTATTTATTATTTTCAATATAAAATCCAATTACAATGAATGTGATACATACAGTAGCTGATGTACAGTTCAATATAACATCAAATTTACAACTACAGCACAAGTTCAGTATTATGTCCTGACTAGGACTATTGCTTTGTCTTGATAATACATAATTAATATCAGGGTTTCTTGGCATGTCTGAGTAAAAAAATAAAGGAACAACATTTGTCCCATAGAGAGGAGACTGGCAGATTGTTATCAAGAAAGTAATAAGTTTGTTATTTCTATGCACTCCCCCATCAGTTCGCATATTTGAAAGAGCCATTAAGGTACAAATTCAGGGTCCTGTTGAGAGATATATATTACCCATCTGCACCATTTTAATTCAAAAGTCCCCTCTCTGTCCCCCCCTCTAGCTATCAGTCTTTCCATTATATAAAGTTCCTCCTTGATCTTGTGCCATTCTTGAATCGATGGGAGGGATTTTCTACCCAAGAGGTGGGTGATTACCTTTTCAGCAGCAAAGAGGTAAGTAACAAGAAGGGAACCTCTTGGAATATGTACCCTTTCAGGAAGGACTGAAAGAAGTACCAACTCAAGTGTTAGCACTGCTACTTCTCCCACCAGTTCCACTAGTGCCTCTCCCACCTCTCTCCAATAATGTCTGAATTGGCTGCATGACCACATTATGTGGACGTGGTCAGCCACAGGCTCCCCACAATCCTTCCAGGATCTACCCTGGGTCAGATTTAGAAACTTTGCCAGCCTAGCTGGAGTGATAAAAAAGCTATTACTCACCTTCCAGGTGAACTCCCTCCAGTATGGGGATCCAGAGACTCCTATTAATAGTCTGATAAATTTCAGCCAGTCTTCCACAGAGACTGGTGCTTCTAATTCTTTGTTTCATGCCTCAAAGATGCCCCAGTGGATTCTCCTGACACCTCCTGCAAACCCTTATATAACAATCCTATAATGTGAGGCCATACCTGCCCTCTGATAGTGGTTATAAAATATTTAATAACAATGGAGGAGGATTGGGGAGGGTCTGTCTTGCAGGGGTTTGTTGTCATAATATTTCTCAGATTTGTACATATGAAGCATAGTACCCTTGCTGAACAGCATATTTTTCCTGCAAAGCAGAGAATGGAATGATTCCTTGAGCATCCATCAATTGGAAAATGAAAGATAAGCCTCTGGCCTGCCAATTATTTATAGTCTGCACCAGGTGTGGTGGATAGTCAGACAGTTCTGTCTCTAATAGTCTCAGATAATAGCTAATCTGAGACATATTGGGAGATGCTCTAAGCCTATCCCAAACTGATAAGCTGGATTTAGCCCCCATATAGAGGTTGCTTCTTCTTATGGCCTGAAGGTCTGTTTACTTTTCTTTTAATTAATTCAACTAACGTAATGTGCTTTTTTTATTCTGACCCAATTCAGAGATTTTAAAAATGTATTGTCTCCAGTGAAAACTAAGACAGATACACACATAACTCAATACAGTGTGAAAAATATAAGACTGAAATAAAATTGTGACTTCTTCTTTTGCTATTGATTCCCATTAACAGATTGTTTTGTAGTAATTCTGCTTTGGAAGTCCATATAGTCAGAAAAACAGTACTGTGCTTTCTCACTAAAAACCAGTGTATTTTCTCAAACATGGTGTTAAAAAATATAAGAACAAAATAAAATTGTGACTTCCCCTTTTGCGATTGATTCCCACTTACAGATTGTTTTATAGTAACTCTGCTCAGGAAGCCAATGTAGTCAGAAAAATGGAGCTGTACATTCTCATTAAAAATGACTGTATTCTCCTTGAAAGCAGGCACCTTTCTTCTTCTCAGTTCACTCTAAATCCACTGAAGAAGTCTGCCTTGGAACAGGAGTGGCAGAAAAGTTCCAGGGTAACGAAAAAGGCCATAGAGCTGTTTATTTTTGTGATACAAAGACCTTAAAATGAAAATTAGATATTGCCCCTCAGCTGCTTTATCCTGGGTAATTAGATTCTAACTATGTGTCAAAGCAGGACACCAATGAAAATGAGATATTGCATCTCATCTGCTCTGTTCTGGGTAAATATATAATAACAAGCATTTGTCAATGCCGAATGTTTGTTTGCTGGCATAGGCATTGGTAGTGTAGGAGTTAGAGAGCTGCATAATAGAAATGGCAGTGAAGTATTGAACTGAAGCCAACCCCACCACCACCCTGCAGAGACTGACAGGCATTGGGGTGTGCCTTTGGGTCATCAGGCATAACGGCCATACCATTTCACCACACCCTACCCTGCAGACACCGACAAGTGTCACAGTGTGCCTTGGGGTCTCTGGCTCTTATGCTCACCCCATTCCATCAGGAAATATTGTGAGATGGGTGCTGTATAGGAGAATGGGGTGAACTTTGGGGCCGAAGAGTCCAAGGCACACCTTGATGTCTCTCACTGGCTGCAGGGTGTGGAATGGTATGAGCATTACAGGCGAGAATCCCAAGTCATGCCCGTCAATCTCTACAGAGTGCGGCGTTATGGTCAGAAACCCTAACGCCTCAGACGTTCGTTGGTATTTTCACTCCAAATTTCCAACATGGGTTTTTTGTGACCCCCACCTTATGAACAGTGGCAATATCAGTTCATTAGCCAAAAGCTGATTTTGCACAATGACTACGCCATTTGGCACCACAGGTGCATAAATACATTTCAAACAGGATGTGAAAAATGACAGCTGTACTGTTCATGAGGAGGTGCAAAAAATGGCAATGTTGAAAATCTGCAGTGAAAATATTAAAAAAACTGGTGAAGTCACAAGCGTGCGTAGAAAATGCGCAACGCACACCTGTAATGCAATTAGTTTGGGGACTTTTTACAGCAAATTGTCAACACAGGCATTTTGGAACCTCTGCTCATGAACAGTGTCACTGTGATTTCCTTAATCTTCCCGAACAGTGATTTCCCACAGCGACCACGCATTTCTGTGCTGGAAGTGCGAAAACACATTTCGGCCATGGTGTGAAAAATGACAGCTGTACTGTTCATAAGGAAGTGTGGAAAAAAGCCAGTGGTGAAAATCTGGACTGAAAATATTAGAAATCCATGAAGTTACGAGGGTGTGTGGAAACTGCACAATGGTCGTCGTAACGCAGTCATTTTATGGACTTGTTTCACCAAATTTTTAACATAGCTATTTTAACACCTCTGCTCATGAGCAGTGTCACTGTGATTTTCTTAATCTGTCCCGAACATTGATTTCGCACACCAACTGCACCATTGTGCGCTACATGCATGGAAACACGTTTTGGGCTAGATGTGAAAAATGACAGCTGTACTGCTCATAAGGAAGTGTGGTAAAATTACAATGTTGAAAATCTGGAGTGAAAATATTGAAAATTCGCGAACTTACGAGCGTGCGTAGGAACAAGCGCAATGCATGCTTGTAAAACAGTCATTTTTGGGAACTGTTTCACCAAATTTTCAACATAGGGTTTTTGGGGACCTACCTCATGAACTGTGACACTGTAGTTTTGTAAATCAGTCCCAAAAGGTGGTTCCGCGCAGTGACCACGAAATCACCTTTCGAGCGCGATTAACAAAATGACAGTGACAGAATTCATGAGGTGGGGTCCCAAAAACCCCATGTTGAAAATGTGGTGAAAAAAATCCTCAAAATGCCTGAGATATGCATCAAAGTTGAAAAACACCTATTTATTCCATTATACAGCTTACCAGCATTTCCTCAGTTCGAGGTCGGGCTTTGAAGAGTGCAGACATGTTCCTGGTCCACTGAAGATCATTGCGCCAGGCTCTGGAGGTAGGTATGGGGTGAGGTGGGGTGTGGAGGCAGGGTGACAGAGGTGGGCATGGGTGGGGGAGGGGGGTCAGGACAGTCAGCGAGGGAAGGTTTTTCTTGCAGGTTTTTTTTTTTCCTTAGACAATGCGGGACTTGTTTCACGCTGGGTTGGGCTCCCAGTGTGGCAGCTGGAAGGCTGTTTGGGGTGCAGTGGAGCCAATGGGGGATTGGGAACCCCCGTCGGCGATACGGACTGTTGCCACACTGGGGTGGGCTCCCAGCGTGGCACCCAGTAGTCTGTTGGGGAAGAGACAGTGGAGCTGATGGGGTATTGGGCACCCCCGTCAGCCATATAGACTGCTGCCACGCTGGGGTGAGCTCTCAGCATGGCACTTGGAACTCTGTTAGGGGGAGTGCAGCAGAGCCGATGGGGGATTGGACACCCCCATCGACCATACAGTGTATGCCTGGGGGAGTGCATGAGCACGCAATATGCGTGTGTGTGGGGGGACGCATGAACACACACTATCTTATCACTGTTCACTGAAGCATAGCTCTCCCTTTCAACTGTATGGCACTGCATTTTCAACTGCTGTTATAGACAGCTGCAGCATTCATTCGTGAACTGTGGCCATGCCTGCAAAACACACTGACTGAATTGGAAGATAGGGTGCCACACCTACAAGAAGTCGGATGATGGCACTATGTTTCTTGCACATGTGTGCAAGCAAACATAAAAATGTGTACAAGCAAGACCCAGTATAACAGCAGTGCAAGTGGCGAGCATTTAACATTGACAAATGTTTGTTAGTTATAGTTGAGCAAAAAAGGGCTGAATATCAGCGATTTTTTTTTTGCACTTCTGTAATGTTGCCCACACTAAACCAATCCCCAAAAAAGTTTCAGGACACAGAGATCCTGGCACCAATGCTGCAATTTCCAAATTTCATGTAAATTGGTTGAACAGGGGCAAAGTTATTAAGGTGAAAAAATTGTGGAGTAACATTAAAGCACATACTCAACCCTAACATACATATATATTCCCTCTAGGATAGTATTAGAACTTTATTGATTATACAAAATATATGACTGGTAATTTCTCATACAGGTTCAGGACATCTGAGAGAAACATATGGGCATACATTGATTAAAATAAAGGAATTCTGAATAATTTTATATAAATCCAGGGTGAGTAGTAACTTTTGTTTTCCCCAGTAGCCACCTTAGTGTAGGATGAATGGACTTCTATAGACCTAACTGACTTAGAGGTTAGAATTTCTGTATGTGAGCAGCAGGAGCTGAGACATGGTTTCTCTTGTAGTGCCTTTAGCGCTGGTAACGATGGTTGCCTTTTGGGAATTCATGAGTTGTTTCCTTGGTGACTGTGCAGGGTGGTGTGCCACATGATACCCTCTGTGTGATACAATTTTCCCATCATGCTGCACAGCTCATCAGCTCTATAGCACTTTTTAGCACAATTCTTAAAATATAGAAACATAGAATTTGATGGCAGAAGAACAAAGGTCCATCAAATCTGCCTTTACTATATTACCTCATCCCACTGACCTACTGCCCTAGTGGGCTGTGTCACTCTCCCTTCCCCATTATCCCACCCCTTAAACCTTTGCTGCCCATGGAATATATATATATTAGATAAACCACTCTGAGGTGTGTGGTCACACTTTGATATACGCACGCCTTGGTGTGTGTCGCTATGCACGAGGCCACAGGCCGAGTGCGTCAACCACCCAAAGCGTGCATATATCAGAGCACGACTGAACACCTCAGAGTGGTTTATCTATCTTATAAAATGTCAAAATTGTTTTGGAGGGGGTTAAAAGTGGAGGTGTGCGGTTGCGCTCTGATATACGCACGGTCATGTGATGTGTTTTATACAATCAGAAGATTAGAGTAGGATATTCTTTTTTTAACCATTTTATATATATTTAGTTTATTTGTTTCTTCCTCAGGTCCCCACAAGTCGGCATCTATCCTGCAGCCACCCACCCAGCCCCGCACCTGACATTAGGCAGCTAACCCCTTTTTCCCCCCCAGTTTGCCCTCCATGGCAGAGCAGTGAAGAGCCCTCACTCAGACTCACCTCGAATAGGATCCAGATTCTGGGGAGCACCATTCTGAGTCAGGGCCTGCAGTGGGCAGCTGACATCATCCTGCTATGACCTGGGACCTCAGTTCCTCTTTTCCTGTGTTCCCCCTTGGTAGAGCGTGCAATGTCAGCAATGGTGACACCTTGTGCGCTTCAGCCTATGGCACGCTGGCCTACTGTTCCACCCCCATGCTGGTGACAGCCTCAAAGCATGCTGGCACCCAGCATCCACTAGGTGTCAAGGAGCTTGTATTCTCCCCCTCCCCAGGAGAGGAGAGCTGTCCTGTGGATGTTCAGTCCTCTCCATGGCTGACTCCCAGCGACCTGGTTGTACCGTGAACATGGGTTTCTGGCATGGCAGGAGGTAAGGTACAGATGCTTCAGCCCTCCATGCCACTGGGTCAGCTAGCCATGGAATATTTGAGTTAGTTGAAAGAGAAGCACTCTCTCTTAGTCAGCGGTTGTGATCACATATTAATGACGGTGGGGAAGCTGAGTGCCAAACAGTTTGGTGAGTGGAGACTGTGAGTCTATTTATTGGAAAAAATTAAATTAGTGTGTAGCAAACAGCAATAGTGGCATAAATTAAAACAATGTGAATTATTTGGCTTTTTAGAAAATACTAATGTGCAATACTGAATCTGGAAAAGTGAAAAGGATAGAGCACTCAGACAAGAGAGTAGCTGCAAAAATGTTACTGAGGGAACACACAGAGCAGGAATAAAAACTGAAAATATAGAGAAGTATGCAGTATATATAAATAAGTTATACAAAAATTAAAATAAGTTCAAATGTTTTTCAAGGGTTTGCAAAATAAGAAAAATGTGGTAATATAAGATGAGGATCACATTTATTTAAAGGTATGAGAATGTCATCTCACTTTTTTGGCCATAATATTTGCTAAATTTAATAATTTTGACATTGTATTTTACTAAAATGCTGTGTTAAATTTATTTAGGTCACCCTGAGAACTTTTTGGCATGGAGGAGCTGTTTTTTTTTTATTTTGTATAAAGAAAGGTATAAAAAAGGATGAATAAATGAGGACTCAGAATGTAGTGAAACTTCATAGGTGATTAAAAATGGAATATTAAAATAGTATAAAACTTAGGAGATTCAACTCAAATATGTATATTTCATAAACTCCAATGAATGAAGAATCTAGTTTATGATACAGAAAGTGAAGAAAACCATATGTAATCTCACCACTGAGTGAGCCTGAGGCACTTACTTTGTTGTCTAAACTGTAAATTGTCTGATCTGATAAATAATACTAAGACAAATAATTATTGCATTTTTTCATAGTTTTGTAGCAATACAAGCCGATTTCCTGATGATGAAACCATGTGAAGTTTCAAAACATTGTGATGAATTTAACATAAAATAAAAGTTCAGTTGGTGAGTGAGACTATTTCAATTTTTTCAGGCCTAATAATTATTCAAAGAGGAATTATTTGCTTCCCTATAGTCAGCTGGGGCTTGATTTTCAAAGCCCCAAGCATGACGCAAGGCGCCTGCATCGAACATTATGAATGTATGTGGCACCTTGCCTCAAAAGCTGTGGCAATCCCGATTTCTGAATGTGATCTGTGTCGGAAAGGGGAGCTGTTGCACCACACTGGCACTGTGCTAGCCTTGCAACCGAAATCAGTGTGCACCAGTTTGCAAGGGGGCTTCTGCCACAGTGGGGCTGCACCATTCCCTTTCTTGGAATATTGCAAGCCCACCATGTATGCAGCATGAGGCTCTGCTTAGACCAGCCAGGAGGTGGTCTAAGGGCCCCGTGCCACTCTGTGACAATTTGGCGATTAGGGGGGAAGCAGCTCAGAGGGGGCTGGGGCAAGAAGGAGCAGGGGGTGTTCTAGGCGGGCATGGGGGAGATGTCAGCAGACCAGTGTGGTGATGTGGCACCCAGCCAGGGTGCATGTTGCAATGATTGGTCCAAGGAGGGTTGGCAGGGAGGAAAACTGACGTGGTCCCGGCTGGGCACAGCTGTGGCACCTTCCACAGAGGTGCCACTAGGCAGCAGCCTGTACATAAGATGCATTGGCTGCAGGGTGAGTGCTGCCAGTGGTGTACGGGAAAGTTCTCTGGGCACCACAGCAGTCCCCTTGCACCCAGCCCCCTTGCATTGTGGCAAGCAGCCTCCTGCATACATGCTTCTGGATAGTGGCATTTCTGGGGCAGGTGCCATGGCTGTGCCCACCTGGGACCAGTTTAGTTTCCCTCCCTGCTAACCCTCCCAGGACTGCTAGATGATCAACTGCTAGTCACTGCAACCTGCACCCTGGCTGGGTGCCACATCACTACACTGATCCTCCGCCATCTCCTTTCTGCCCCCAGGGCACCCCCTACTCTTTCTTGCCATGGCCCCCTCCTACTATGCACAGTAAAACAGACTCCCCCTCTAGTGCTGTGCCAGGTGGGGAGAGGGCTGGATCCCTGTGTCAATTTCCGCAGGTGTACCAAATGTTTGCAACTAGCTTGTGGATGTGGTAACTTCTGGGTTTTTGGCACAGGGACCCTCCTTTTATAAAATTGGGCACAGTGCTCATGATGCACCTGGAGTTTGCTACAGTCCTAGAGCAATGTAACTTGTGTCAGTCTAAGAGCTCTTTGAAAATTGAGCCTTATCATTCTAAAAATGGAATGAAACACTAAAGACTTTCCTTTGAGCTCAAAACTAGCCAAGCTTTTGGCTGAAAACCCTAAAATGGCCACAAAATGATGTGTGCTCAAATAAAAAAAAAAAAAAATGAAGAAAAGACTGAGCATAGGATGCTGAGGGATGGAAACAGCTCTAATGTTAAGAAAAAAAAAATTACCTTAGACACAAGGCTAAAGGCAGACCACTCATAGGAAAGGTTTAATACTTATCTGATACTCTTAATGTATTTCGATACACAGACTGGCAGAACAGGCAGATCACCACAAGAACAGGAATTAAACCAGCAGTAATGTCAGTTAACTGTCATAAAACAGACATGCTTTGAATTTAAAATATTGTTTGCTCAGGACAGATTTTCTCTGCTTAAGTTACTATACGGAATTAAAATAAATAAAAGGTGTGCAGCACAGATCACAATGAGAGCCTCAAGGTTCTGCTTCTTGTCCCTTCAACTGACAGTTCCACCTGCTGAACACTCCTAATCTATTGGTTGCTTTTTGGACAAGCTCCTAAGATCATCCTCTCCTACCTCCACTGCTTCACTTCTTTAGAGCCCTCTTCAGGCCTACACTGTCAGATCCTCTGATATATCACTTCTCTGAATTCCTGAATGCCACACTAAAATGGGTGAACAGACCCTCTCCTCATTTGCTTTTATGTTCTGAAACTCCCTCACAGGGTCCTTATACAATACTCCCTCTTGCCATTTCTTCAAAGGTGACATTACAAGCCTCCACTGTTTGCAACTGCACCTGAAAATCATGCTGGAACCGTTATTGCACTTGTTCTCCTCAAGGCTTCGGATTGCTAACGCTGGCCTATTACTGCCTGCCAGCACTAGGTGAAGACACTGAGAACAAATACAGCACAATCAAAAACCACACATGACAAATGTCGCAATCAATGGTAGCGCTCAGTAAAAACACTGAGCACTAACATAACGCCAAAAAAAAAAAAGACTACCCTCCCCTGATCTATAAATAATCACCTCTCGGAGGGGGGAACTCAGGAATGGTGAGGAAACTTGAAGGGTGGCAACTAGGTGATAGGGAGGAACTGCGGGGGGGGATCATTGAAGAGGGGAAGGAGGAACTGAGCAGGGCAACAGGAGGTGGGGGGCAAAAAGTGCAGGGCAGGGGGGGCAAAACAGTGAAGATATAAGTTGTGAGGGGAGAAGGAAAAAAAAGCAAAGAATCGGTTGAGCCAGGACTGGGAGTCAAATCCCGGTCCACCAATGTTCCACCAACTTCCGCTGTCTGTGGCCCTACCCTCCAAGCCATGGGAGCTGCTCAGCAGCACACCACCCAGCAGACACTTTATCCTTCCCCCGATGGTCAACAGCTACTGGAATAGAACTAACGTAACCAGCACTACACTATCCCTGCAGGTGTATTTCATGTCACTATTTTTACAGTTTGGATTTTCCTGCACTGTAATTACAGTGACATTTTAGCCTGGTACGCCGCTTGCCTACTGCTGGATAGGTTTCTGCCTTATGGTGGAAAATTGCAATCTTCTGACTTCCAATTTAAGCGGTGGCCTACTGTGCTGTATTTAACTGTGCTTTATTCTGTATTTGTATGGTGTAGTACTGCACTGTACCTGTTACTCACATATAGCTTAGTAGTATCTGACTTTTGTTTTTCATTGCCTGGAATGCCAGCTTATATTGTAATGTTGTTCTTTTGCACTCTCCAGTGTCATAGCTGAAAATAGGCATTGAACTGTCTAGTGTACTCACAGATGTCAAAAGATCTAGACTGGAAAACCAGTTATGCTGTGTGATGCTGCTCCATAGGCAGTTTCAGATATGCAAGCAAACATCCTAATACTGCGTTCCTGTATAAAAAGTGCGCAGTACACTCTTCTTTCCTGGTGCTTGCGGTCCTAGCCATATGGTCCTACCATGCAGTATATAGAGTAAATGTGGCAGTAAAAGTACGCAAGTGAAATAAAATAATTACAACTTTGGACTTCTGTGGGTCCCACAGTAAAAACTGTAAGTGATCTTGTAAGCCAGTACTGTCATACCCTCTGTGTAATTTAGACTGAGACGGCATTAACAAACGCGAAGGCTGCAGGTGTAGTCACTAAGTGTGGGATCCGGCCGTAGTTTAATTGGTTGTGCCCACTGTGCTATCACCATCATTACAATAGATTTAAAAGACGGAATGGATGTTCATCTGTCTGCACACAGCAAGCTTGCAACATAACACGTTGTCTGCCATCATAACAATCACAGACTTCCATTCCATATCTTTTAGTTTCTAGGAGTGTACCTACCTGGAAAACAAGAAGTAAATAAATAAACAGCCTGGTAACAGCCTGGTAACTGTCAGTGGAATGCTGATGCAGGCAGGGCTCTGTGATGATGTAACAGCTTGTTGCACTATGTCAGTGCACCTAGTAAGATGAAATAACTCCCCAGCAGTTATGAAAAACCCAGTAACAATGTTGAAAGACACAGAAAAATGTGTTTGTTTACAGTTTTTGATCGACTCCCACTTTCTTCTTCCTAGAATTCAGGATCACCCACACATAGTTTATCCACCCATAATGCAGTGTGAGGAGATTACTACATTACAAGTATGTGGGGAGTTCCTAATATTAAGGATGAATGCAATGAAAAGAGAACAAGAACTGTTTGCAAAATATGGTGTGATTACCCAGAAGGAATATTTTTGTCACTTTAATTGAGAAAGGAACAGATAAAGGACATATGGGTAAAAAACTGACTGGATAACAGGATGCAGAGGGTAATTAGTTACCCTCTGCATCCTAGTTACTGACTGGTCCCCCATAAGAAATGCTCAGAACATTGACTCTGCCCTCAAATATTTGATTCATACGTTCAACACTGCCTGCAACCTGTTTGCACCCCTAACCAAACAAAAAATTAAAGATGCCAACACACCTTGGCTATCTCAAGCCCTTTTGGACCACATGCACGAATGAGACAATCTGTGGCACATTGCACAAGATACCAGAAAACCCTCTGACAGGCAGCGCTACCAGGAAGCGTGCAATAAATGCACATGGGATATTCGAAAAGCAAAGGCTGAGTACTATAAAACCTTGCTCACCAAAACATGGGGCTCAGGTCGCAAGTTTTGGGACTCTCTCAAAACGCTATGTGGCAAAGCCTCCACTGCCCTGCCTACCCATATCAGGACCAATGAATCTATCACCCCAGACCCAGCCCTTATCGCAAACACATTAAATGACACCTTCTCTGACCTCACTGGTGTTCTCCCCCACCAACATTTTCTCCCCAACTCACCCTACAACACACTACCCTCTCCCCAACCCCCCTTTCCACTTTAAAGCAGTTTCCCAGCATGAAGCTGCCCCTCTCCTACTCAAAGCCCTCAGTAAATTTCATTTCAGCAGTGACACACTGGACCTGAAATTGCTTAGACTCACATTCAATGAGGTCCCCCCCCCCCCTTACCATGCTTTTGAACTGCTCCCTTTCTCTGGGCCAGTTCCCCACCAAATGAAAATTTGCCCTCATCACTCCTATCCTTAAAAGTGGTGACCGCACCCCGCCTGGGAACTACCACCCAATATCAACCCTGCCTCCACTCTCTAAAACCCTGGAGAAAATCGTGGCCACCCAACTAACAGACTACCTCACTAAATATAGTATCCTGTGTCCTGAACAACATGGCTTCCGCCAGAACCATAGCACCACCACTGCCCTCTTGGAATTTACAAACTTCCATACATCCTGGACACAGCTACACTGCTGGCGCTGTCTTTATAGATCTTTCAAAGGCATTCGATACCGTGCATCACTCGCTTCTCCTGGACTCTCTTACTCAGATAGGCCTCTCCCATGAGACCATTGACTGGTTTGCCAGCTGTCTGTCTGAGAGAACCCAGACAGTCCGGATTGCCCACTCCCTGTCATCCCTCCACCAAGTCAGGTCTGGGGTCCCTCAAGACTCTGTTCTTGGCCCACTTCTCTTCTCCCTATTCCTCAACACCCTGCCCAACGCCTGCTCGGGAAAAATTCTATTGTATGCAGACGATGCAGTCCTCTACAGCTCACACACTGATCCCGCAGCCCTCCACTCAGCACTCCAGAAATCCTTCTCTGAAGCTGAATCCTGGTTCATTCAGCATAGGTTAGTACTAAATTACAAAAAACTAAATCCATGATGTTTGCATCCCCCAAAACAAGAACCTAGGACAACCGTTGCTCATTCTGAACTCACTGAAAGACCCCCTTGAGGAGGTTACCACTTTCAAATACCTTGGCATCACCCTAGACACTGGTCTCACTTTCCACAACCATATCCGGATGCTCAGCACCGCCGTCAATACACGTATTGGTCTACTTCATCGCTATAAGCACTGCCTCCCCCCTGAATCTCTCCGCCTAGCCATCTCTGCATCTGTTCTATCTCTAATTGATTATGGAATCATCATCTATGGTGCAGCCAACACCACCCACCTAGACAAGATTAGACTGGCCCTCAATAAGACTTGCAGACTTGCTACAGGCTGTCCTAGACTTACACACACCTGCACCCTCTACGCCTCAGCAAACTGGCTCAACTTCAGTGGGAGGTTAAGGTACCAAGCCTGCCTCTTCACTAAGAAAATCACCTCAGGATTACTCCCACCAGCCCTCTCCCCAGTACTTCAGTCCCCACTGTCTACCTGCCTCACACAGCAATCAGCGACTACCCACTTTAGGGTACCTTGCTGCAAGACCACCTCAGGCCAAAGAATGTTCCAATATCTGGCCCCATCCTGGCTCAACTCACTCCCAAATTCCCTCCTCACTGAACCCAAACTTGGTTGGTTCAAGTCCCAACTAAGGGACCTTATCACCCAGGGATCAGTATGTGACTGCCCCCAAACCTGACCTTCCATTTCTACCACCCCACCTCCCCCCTCCTCCCTTGGCCATGGACCTAACACTGGTCCGCCGCCTCTGGGCATGCCTATACCATGACAATGGACCCCAATGTCCTGCCTTGGCCAATGAATGAATTCCTGGGCATGGCTAGCGTCATCGCCCTGAAATGTTATGTCTGTAACTGTAACCTTTTGCACGTTGTACCTTGTTAGCAGCTCTCTGTTACCATGTATTCCCTGCTGCTATTTTGTATTTTCTGTATTTATTTGCAACCATTCTGTAACCATTGTCTTTAATTACTATGTTAGTTGTTACTTTGTTTACGGTTGTCTCTGTCATATGTATGATGTGGAACCTTTGTAAAGGAGTCTTTGACTCAAAGGTGTTATCCTATATTTATCAATAAATTAAAACAAAATAGTAAGCGGAGTCCACTCTTAAGAAATGGGGGTTACTATTGGGGTACTGCAGGGTTTAGTACTGGGACTGGTCCTCTTTAATGTCTTGATAAGTGACATTGCAGAGGCACTGGAAGGAAAAGTATGTCTCTTTGCAGAGACACAAAGATCTGCAACAGGGTTGATACACAAGGTGGAGTGGAAAGGATAATAAGAGACTTGGCAAGGTTGGAGGAATGGTCAAATGTATGGCAGCTTAGATTCAATGCAAAAAAGTGCAAAATAATACACCTGGGAAACAAAAACCCAGGGGAAGAGTACACAATGGGATGTAAGATACTAACAACAACAAAAATGGAAAGGGACCTGGGGGTAGTCATATCAGATGACCCTAAGGTAGGCAAGCAGCTTGAGAATGCCATAAGGAGGGCTGGGGGGATACTGGGATGCATAGGGAGAGGCATCACCAGTAGAAAACAGGAAGTTGTATCCCTCTGTACAGACAGTTGGTGAGATCCCATCTGGCGTACTGCATGCAGTTCTGGAGACCTCATCTCTGCAAAGACATAGACAGGATGGAGGCTGTCCAGAGGAGGGCAACTAAAATGCTGCAGTGTGTGCACCAGAAGACATACGAAGAGATACTAAAGGAGCTTAATATGTAGACCCTCAAGGAAAGGAGGGAGAGAGGGAACATGATAGAAACTTTTAAGTACCTCAAGGGAATCAACAAGGTCCAAAAGGGTAGCATCTTTCAGAAAAAGAGATGTGGAAAAACAAGGGGGCACAATTTGAAGATAGAGGGGGGACGACTCAGATGTAATGTGAGGAAGTATTTTTTCATGAGAGGGTTGTGGATGCATGGAATGGCCTTCCTGAGGAGGCCATGGAGTCAAAAACAGTAGAGGAATTCAAGAATGCATGTAACAGACATAAGGCAATTCTAGTTGGGGGTAGGAGGAAGTAAGCTGTTGGTTAACTAGGATCTGCAGTGTAATAGCAAAAGCCCAAACCAAGGAAAAGATAGCCAACTCAGTTAAGAAGGGTGACAAAACTTTTTATAGGTACATTAGGGAGCAAAGAAAGACTAAGGCAGGGATACTGAGGCTGAATAAAAAGGAAGGTGGTTGGGCAGAGAGCGACAGTGAAAAAGCAGGGATACTGAACAAATACTTCCACTCAGTAGTAACAATGGAAGAGCAGGGGAGATACCTAATCAAGTCAATAGAAGTACTCTGGATAGGGGAGTTGATATTAGTCCTTTCACAGAAGAAAGGGTTCTGAAAGAACTCTTAAAACTGAAGGTGGATAAAGCAATGAGGCCTGATGGGATTCACCTCAGAATTCTAAAAGAACTAAGGGAAGAACTAGTGACATCAATGACTACCCTTTTCAATAAATCATGGGAGGATGGTGAGGTACCTGAGGCCTGGAGAAGTGGGGATGTGATTCCCCTTCACAAAAGTGGGAGCAAGACAGAGGCAGGAAACTACAGACCTGTCAGTTTGACCTCAGTGGTAGGGAAAATGATGGAATCACTTCTGAAGGAAAGAATTGTTGAGTACCTAGAGGCCAGTGGGGCACAGGACCCAAAGCAGCATGGATTCACAGCAGGAAGGTCATGTCAGACAAATCTAATTGATTTATTTGACTGGGTGACCAAAGTAGTAGACCAGGGAGGGGCTGTGGACATGGCCTACCTAGACTTTGCCAAGGCATTTGACACTGTCCCACACAAAAGATTAATAAACAAAATTAGCCAGCCTGGGAGTAGGTCCCAGGGTGGTAGCCTGTGTAAAATACTGGCTGGACAACAGGACACAGAGTGCAATAGTAAATGGAGTCCACAGTGAAGAAAGAGGGGTTGCTAGTGGGGTATCGCAGGATTCAGTACTGGGGTTGGTCCTTTTTAATGTCTTTATAAGTGCCATTACAGAGGGGACTGGAAGGAAAAGTATGTCTCTTTGCAGATGACAGAAAGATCTGCAACAGGGTTGATACACAAGGTGGGGTGGAAAGGATGAAAAGGGACTTGGCAAGGTTGGAGGAATGGTCTAATGTATGGCAGCTTAGATTCAATGCAAAGAAGTGCAAAGTAATGCACCTGGGAAACAAAAACCCTGGGGAAGAGTACCTAATGGGGGGGTGAGATACTGACAACAACAAAAATGGAAAGGGACCTGGGGGTAGTCATATCAGATGACCTAATGGTGGGCCAGCAATGTGAGAAGGCAGTAAGGAGGGCTGGGGGATACTGGGATGCATAGGGAGAGGCATCACCAGTAGAAAACAGGAGGTTGTTGGCCCTCTGTACAGACAGTTGGTAAGACCACATCTGGAATACTGTGTACAGTTCTGGAGACCCCATCTCCGCAAAGACATAGACAAGGTGGAGGCTGTCCAGAGGAGGGCAACAAGAAGATATATGAAGAAAGACTAAAAGAGCTTAAGTTATATAGTCTCGAGGAAAGGAGGGAGAGGGGGAGCATGATAGAAACTTTCAAATACCTCAAGGGAATCAACAAAGTCTAAGAGGGTAGCATCTTTCAAAAAAAGAGATGTGCAAGAACAAGGGGGCACAATTTGAAGATAGAGGAGGGGATGTCTCAGAGGTAATGTGAGGAAGTATTTCTTCACAGAGAGGGTTGTAGATGCATGGAACAGCCTTCCTGAGGAGGTCATAGAGTCATAAACAGTGGGGGAATTCAGGAATGCATGGGACAGACATAAGGTAGTTCTAGTGGGGGTAGGAGGAAGTAGGCTGATGGTTAACTAGGATCTGCAGCTTATTTGTTAGGTAGGGAAATGGGCAGACTAGGTGGGCCAAGCGGTCCTTATCTGCCATCAGAGTCTATGTTTCTATGTTCTATGTATCCATTAGGTAGGGAAATGGGCAGACTAGGTGGACCAAGAGGTCCTTATCTGCCATCAAATTCTATGTGTCTATGGACACACAAACAGCTATATCAGTTTATTTTAGTTTTTTGTTGACCAAATAGAGGGTTAGACAACCTGCCTATTTTCAGCCTCGTCTGGGGGAGTGGGGGAGGGGGATACAGTTGCAAACCAACTGAACTCAAATCAGATTAAGCTGTTGGTGGTAATTTAGTTAACGGAGGTTTTAGTTATAGAAGGTAAACAATAATGAAATAGTTTTCTCTTTTAAATTAGGGAAACAGGGAGGCTTCATGGGTTGAGAGTGTTCCCTTAACTTCTGATTCCTGAAACAAAACATGCAGCCCGATACACAGTCACTGAGTATAGCATCATAACAATTGGAACCTTATAGTGACCCCTTTGTGACAACATACTTAGTGCCTGCTAACACCTACTTAACCACCATGGGCTGCTGTGTGTTGTAGAGGCATAGGTCAGGAAGCATAGGCAAACCAGAAGTTATAGAATTCGCAATTAGCATTTTATTATCAATAGCAATAAAATGAAAAAATTAAATTTACAGGATTGCTCTTCCTACAGGCAGTACAAACAAAGTTCTACATCTGAGAGTCTCTTTCTCCCTCTCAATTTAAACCTCAGTCTCTCTCACCCTCTCTCTCTCTCTCTCTCTCAACAGCACATTGCTCTCTTTATATAAGATGACTTTTCCTGGCAGTTTTTCAGTCAGTCAATCAATCAATCATTTTATTGGATAGCAAATTGAGAGTAAAACTCTGTTTTCCAATTGCGTCCAACACTAAATACACAAAACATACTTAATACATAGTATACAATCACATAAATAACATTTCAGTAAACTGTACAATCTTATATACAGAATATAAACTTATCCATAACAATCACATTTTGTATGTAATAATCTATTAAGACCAAATTTAAGTTTGAACTCTGCATCCTGATTGTAGGTTGCATTTCCTGTTTCTCATAAAATGTACCAGAACTTTGTCAGTTTCTTTCCTGATGCCAGCCTAAAGTGCACACCAGTCTTTAACAGGTGCAACAAAATAGAACATTCTGTCCCAGAGTTGTGTTTTTGTTGACAATTCTGCAAGCAAGCTTGTAGAGGTCAAAATGCATCTCAAGGTCAACTCCCTGTGTTCCAGACTGATATATTTTCTAATAAATCCAAATAGCGTTCTGCAATCATTTCAACAATATACTGTAATTATATACATTTGTAAACTAAGGGATCCCAGTTTCACATAATGATTCACACATATTTTTAACCACAGAGAAACAAGGTGAGAAAAAAGGTCTAGAAACAGCAAGTGAAGTGAGGGAGATAACATGGGGAAATTGTGGGAACATCTGAGGGGACAGTTCCTAGGTGCCACAAAAAAATTTGATTGCACAATCAGACAGGTAAGAGACAAACAAATGACAGAAATAGGAAAGGACAAAACAGATCCTTGCTTTTAACTCTCTGCATGACAAATGGGACAGGATCTTACCCAACCCTGTTACACACACCCATCTTTAAGAGGGAACCTTTTTTAAAACAGGTTTCTGAAACCTTGTTTTGTTTCTCTTCTAATGTCTGCATTTCTTTGCATGAGCAGTAACCCTTTTTCATAACACCTTGTACAGCAAACATTTCAGTTAAACATACACATTTTTTCCAACCTTCTTAATTCTCAATTCCTGAATCATATCTTAACAGCAAATCAGAATCAACATTTTATTTTCTGGATTTGTGCATCACGTTGACTTTAAGTGGCTGTAGTGCCAGGTACCCCTTGTGATTCTGGGACTTTTATCCTTCATTTGATTAAGACAAAAGAGAGGATTATGATCTGTTATACACACAAAGTCAGCTCCTAGCAAACAAAACTTAAGGGACTCCATTGCACATTTCACAGCAAGGCATTCTTTTTCAATAGTGGAGTAGTTTTTCTCTCTGTCATGCAAGTTCCTACTGATGTGAAGAATGGGATGTTTCTTCCTATCTATATTCTGACTTGGGGGCTGCACCTACAGTAGGCCTACCTCTGATGCATCTTTCTGAAACAGAAATTGTTTCTCAAAATCTTGACTTCTTAAAACAGGGGCAGAACATAATGTAGCCTTAATGGCCAGAAAAGCCTCATCACATTCTAAGGACCATTTCACATTATTTGGTACCTTTTTTCATGAGTTCAGTGAGAGGTATAGTTAACTGGACGACGTTGGAAACAATCCTACTGTAGTAACCAGCTAAACCTAAAAATAACCTGACACGTTTCTTTGTTTTAGGGACTGGACTGTTAGCTACGGTTTCTATTTTGGAAATCTCTGACTTTACTTTTCCATTTCCCAAAATATAACCCAAATATCTGGTTTTCTGCATGCCTAATGTGCACTTGGTAGGATTAAAGGTCAGACCTGCATTTTTGATAAACTGGATAACTACGTATAGGTGTTCCACATGGCTTTTCCAGTCTGGACTGTATACCACGACATCATCCAGGTAAGCAGCACAATAATCAGTGTGAGGGGCTAGAATTACATCCATGTACTGCTGGAATGTAGTGGGAGCACCATGTAAACCAAACAGTATGGTGGTGAACTGATAGAATTCAACTGGAGTGGAAAACGTAGTTTTGCCTGGATTGTTTAGCTAGGGGAATTTGCCAGTAACCCTTGGTGAGACTGAGGGTGCTAATGTACTTGGCACATCCAAATCTGTCCACCAAATCATCTATTTTGAACATTGGATAGCTGTCAAATATGGGAAACTTTCCTAAAATCAAGGCAAGTTCTTACACCTCCTTTTTTATTTACAACCACCATTGGTGACGACCAATCATTTCTTGATTCTTCAATAACACACAACTCTTACCTTTTTTTGTATTTTCTTAACCATGTCTGCTCTTAACCGCTCTGGTAATCTGTATGTCTTTTGTCTGTTAGGATGAGCATTCTCTATCACTATTATGTGCTTGACCCTTTTTGTCTGGCCTGGCATTGTGGTAAAAGCACTTTTAACTGTCTTTACCAAGTTAAAAATGTTTGCGGTTTGTTCTGTGAATAAGGAAACATTGACCGTCACAGCATCACAAGTTACAGTTTGTTCCAGCCTGTCATATCTATATCAATTTCTTCTTCAGTACTTTGTGGTAATACTAACAAAGCAAACTTTGGTATATTTTGAACCCATTTCTTCATGGTATATCTTGCTAGGATTTTTTCTGTCAGGGGTCTCAGTCTCATAGTTGACTGTACCAGTACGTCTAACCACTTTATAATGCCCTTGCCATTTCATTAACAGTTTGTTTTCTGTAGTGGATAACAGTAACAAGACGTTTTCACCTGGCTCAAAAACTTTTTTTATTTTCCCCCATGATCATAATATACCTTCTGCTGTTTTTGGGCTTCTTCCTGATTACTGTGGGAAATTTCAATGCATTTTGCCAGTTTCTTTACCAGTGCACACACTCAGTACAACATGTAATAGATTTTTTTCTGAGCGGGGTTGTCTTCCCACGTTTCTTTCATTACATCTTGTGGCCCCCCAGGTTGCTTACCCTTTCAAATGGTGAAAAACCTGTTGATGCTTGTGGCACTTCTCTGTAAGCAAAAGGCAGGTAAGGTAAGTACTGGTGCCAGTCTTTCCCTTCACCTTTCAGAAACCTTTTTAACATGAGTTTTAGGGTTTGATTAAACTACTCAATAAGACCATCTGTCTGAGGGTGATAAGTGGAGGTTCTTATGGCAGTGGTACCTAATAGTCGGTACAGCTTCTTCAGCAAGGCAGCACCAAAATTACTACCCTGATCACTAATAATCTCTTTAGGTATGCCCACCCTGCAGAAAAGTTTAGCAAGCCCTGCTGCCACTTTTGGGGCTATGACAGTACTATGGGAATTGCCTCTGGGTATTAAGTAGCATAATCACATACTACCAAAATGAATTGATTACCGTTTTTGTCTAAGGGATCATCCACAACCATTGCAATTGCACATCTATCAAGGGTAAGGACACTAGGGGCACCTTGTCTTTTTCAGTCACTGTGGCTACTTTCTGACATTCAGTACAAGAACTGTAACATGTAGCAACATTCTCATAAATCCTAGGCCAATAGAATTTGCACAACAATCTGGCTAGAGTGTGATCCCTTCCTGAGTTACAAGCCACAGGACTATAATGTGCTATCTGTAACATCTCAGCTCTATACTTCTTTAGTATGACCAGTTGTTCTGTCTGTTCCTGTGTCTGAGGGTTAACACAGGCTCTGTACAGTAGCCCATTACATTTTTTAACATTGGTTCACCCTTTTTTGTTTCACCCCCAGCTGCTTAAAATAACCTTAGAGAGAAGCATCATTAGTTTGTTCTGAAACAAAATCACAATCAGTTATCAACTTAATTTTAGCATTTTCATATATCAACCCCTTATGCCCATCAGTCTTTTGTTGCCATTGTTTATTCAGGCATCTTCTGTCTTTCCTAAACTTCCAGATCTTGCAGCTGGGCTTAAAGAGTCCAAATCAAAATCACCAAAAGGAAAAAGAGTCCCCAACATCAGAGATTTTCTTTGTTTGTACTCTTGTTATCACAGCTGCTGAAACAACAGGGTTTAATGATTAATTTAGCAAATCCTGGAAAGTCATTCCAATGGTTCCACCAAGCTGCAGTGACAACAATGTTGTCAACATCCATTACATTAACAGACACAATGTCTACTGTCAGCATTGTGCCATTGGTGTACCAATGTGTTTTTTGGGGAGCTGCACCCTCCGCACCTCCCACTATTATTATAACCAACTCCAAGTTGGAGTTGTTTTGGGAAGGGGGTGTAAAACCAGGAGATGCAGTGCGATTGGCTGGCTCCACAGTGGTGGAGACAGCCTCTCTGTCCATTGCATGGGCATAGGGTGTGGGAAGAAAATGGAAGAAAAACCATGACCCAGCTGGACCCATGATGGCCCAGTCACTCTTGTGGAGCCACCCCAACACTGTATTACTGCTTCAGGGGGCACACTGGCACTCCTTGCCCTGGCCCCGCCTTGGGGGAGGATCTGTGGGGGAACTTCGGGGGTGGCCATGCAGAGCAATCAGGGGTCAGAGGATGTACCCTTCTGAGGGAGAGGTCATAGCTTCTGTTGGGTCCATGGAGTTGTGGAAAAACATACTTATTAAAAAAAAAAGTACACATGCTTCAAGGTTCTGTCCCTGCCTGTTGATCTTCTTTCATCAATGGTGATGCTGTACAGTCTCAGTTTAGACTTTTGTTTCTGCTTCTAGTTTGGCTGCCATTCTTCTGGTAATCACTCCTGGGTTTGCTGTTGCAGGAACTATATCTTTCTTCTGTGCTTCCCTGGTACCAAGTCTAGTACCCATGCACAAATCTCCTGGTGTAGAGTATGCATGGCATAAATCCCACTTTGACACCAACTATCACAGAGGCATAGGTCAGGAAGCATAGACAAACAAGGAGAAGTTATTTATTTTGCAAGCAGCATTTTATCATTATCAATAACAATAAAATAAAAAAATAAAATTGTATAGGATAGCTTTTCATACAGGCAGTACAAATAAAGAAACTCCTACAACTTAGTCTCTCTCTCTTAATTTAAATCTCAGTCATTCTACCTTTATTTATTTTTTATTTTTATTTAAACTTTTGTTGACCGGGTGAATGTTATGAGCCAAGGCCCTTTTTCAAACATGACCCAGGACCATACAAATTACAGTCAAGATGTTACAAAAACACATTAAATACAAGCAATACAAATACAATTAATACAATACAAACATATTCTAACAATTACATACCAAAGAGTCAGCATAAAATTTCTTTAAGGACATTTTGAAACTATCATAATTCTGTAAATGTATGGATAAAGGTAAATTGTTCCAATATAAAGAAGCAGAGACAGAGTAAGCTCGCTTACCAACACAAGTTTTCATCCTTGAGACCATGAGGGAAAAGAAGTGTTAGATTGAAGGTTCCTGTTTTACATTGATGTAACAAAGGATAGAGTGGAGATAAAATTCCTAGACCCAATACCTTATGAGTCAAACAATTATAGACACTACTCTGAGCCGGTGATAACCAGCCAGTTAATTTATACAATATACAATGGTGCGTGCAAAAGTTTTTTTTTAAGGCAAATCTACATATTGCATGTGAGATTGTTGTGAGTAGAGACTTATCAGAATTTGCCACATCCGAAAACAAGAAAGAATTGTAATTTAATATTGATAATAATGCATTGTTAGCAATGGCAAATCACTCCTGTTCAGTAAAAAATTTTGTAATCTGAACAAAGCCCCTAATTATTGATTAATATTTCTGCAAATCAAATTTATATGAGACGAGAATGTCAGACCAGAATCAAGAGTGATTCCCAAATATTTAAACTGGGAAACTTGTTCCAATACAGTCCCTTTGGTGTCATGTACTACAATAGGATCATTCCCCTGTCTAGTTCCAAAAAGCATACTTTTTGTTTTATTGCTATTTAGTACCAAGTGTTGTTCCTGTAACCATGTATCGAGGACCAGGAAGTCAATATTTAAGGCTGTGTCTATAGTATCCATTCATGAAGAACTAGTGTATAAAATAATGTCATCTGCATACATTAAGGTGTGCGAGTATTTTAACAAACTGGGCAGTTTGTTTATATACAAGGAAAATAAAAGGGGCCCAAAACTGATCCTAGGGGCACCCCTTGTTTCATTAATCTAGATTGTGAGATGGCACCACCAAAACTAACCCTGAGGGGGCGCTCCATCAGATAGCTACCGATCCAACCACAAGGTGAGTACCCCAGACCCAGTCGCACCAGTCCCCTGAGCAGCAGGGAATGATCAACCAGGTCAAAGGCCTTGGACAGGTCCATGAACACAGCACCGGTGAGTTCCCCATTATCCATGGCCCCACTGATATGGTTCGTGAACCCAGCCAAGTCTGTTCCAGCACTGTGATATTTACAGGAACTGTGCTGCTCAGGGGACTGGAGACCAACTGAGCCAAAATAATCAGTTGCTCATTCACAATTTTCTCCAACAATTTGCCTAGAGATGGCAAAAGAGATATGGGTCAGTAGCTATCCAAGTCGGCCAAACAGCCCCGTTTAAAAATGGGTTTCATTATTGTTTGTTTCCAACTAGTGGGAAATTCAGCAGTAATTAAAGATAAATTAAACACCTTAGTAAGGGAAAAGTAAATATGAGGCACTATCAAGCAAAAAAATCTTGGCTCGAGACCATCAGCCCCTGAACTTTTGTTTGGAGATAGATTTCTAAGTAATTTCAGTACTTGTTTTGGTCTAATAAGTTTAAAATAAAATAAAAGAGTAAATCAAGTGGAAAGATCAAGTAATTCATGAGTAATGGATTCATCTGAAGAAAACTGGTCAGTATATGAAGATAGATCAATAAACTTTCGTAAAAATGCCTCAGAGATTAATTTGACATCTGTGACTTTTTTGCCATTTAAAGCAAATGTGTTAGTTCGAATCTTGGTTCTAGGATCTATGAAAGATTTAATTGCTGACCAGATTTTTTTAGGGTTATGAAACTCAGACCTTTGATTATTTAAATAATAATCAGATTTGCTTTGTCTCAGTTTGATTTTACATTTGTTCCTTAACATACGATATTCTCCAGCTGCACAATGCTCCACTGGGAGCTGGATTCACTCACCTAGAGCTTTAATAGGCCTCAGGATCCCCCTCCCTGCAAGCCACAGAACTCTTCAGCCACACAAACCTCCTTCGGGAGCTGGATTCACTCACCGAGAGCCTTAATAGGCCTCAGGATCTCCCCCTCCAAGCCATAGAATTCTCCAGCTGCACAAGCTCCATCAGGAGCTGGACTCACTCACTGAGAGCCTTAATAGGTAAAGCTTACCTTCCTGCAGGCTTGTTTCTTGAGGGGTGTTGAAGAATATCTGCCCCCACACAGCAACTGACAGTCTTTGCCGAACAGAACTACAGGCGTTTTTACTGGGACTTTGATAACTCTCCTGTTGTCTCCTTAAGACTCTGACCAACTACAGTATGCCAGTATTTATTTGTAGTCTGTTACTCATGCAGTTCATAGATTCATAGATTGATACAAGTTCAGAAGGCACATGCCCATTTATGAACTCGCCACCAGCTAAATTAACAGTGGAAGGAAAATTTCTTATTACCCATGTATTTGTCAAGGTTTCTCTTAAATTGTTCTATGTTTTCACTGTTTATAATATTACTAGGCAATGTATTCCAGATTGGAGGAATTATCTGTGTAAAAAATCTATATAGTTAATTGGTTTTACATAAGGATGATTTTAGTTTTGAATTGTGGGATCTAGTGGGATTACTTATTGAAAACTGTTCCAATCTTATTGTGTTTAACAAGTAATCCTTATTGTATGCATTGTAAGTATAGATTAAGTTGCCTCTTAGTATTCTGTACTTCAAAGAGTAAAGCTCTAAAGATTTTAATCTAGAACCATAATCAAGTTTGGACATATTAACAATCATTTTAGTTATTCTTCATTGAACTTTTTATGTCATGTTTAAATAGCCAATGGAAGTTGGAGCACAAAATGAAACACAATAGTCCAAATGTGGACGAACGAGGCTTGTGTATAGGGGCAAGATGACAGATGATTCCCTACTTTTGATATGTCTCAATATACAACCTATAATCTTGTGACATTTTTTAACAGTTTTATTGGTATGGGTGTTAAATTTTAAGTTATCAGTTATAGTTATACCTAAATCTCTTTCCTCTGTTGTGACTGTTAATTTCACATTTTGAATAAAATATGGGTGTCTTTTTTTATTGTTCCTCATATGCATTACCTTACACTTTGCTGGGTTAAATTTCATTTTATTGTTTACCGCCCATGATGTTAATTTATTTAAATTATCTTGGAGAGTGTTTGCAGATGCAGAAGTGTTCACAATACAGCCCAATTTGCAATCATCTGCATATTTATTTATCCAAACTTCTTTTGTTGTTTGTATACTAGCTATCGATATATTAACAAGCATTTGTCAATGCGAAAGTTCGCTTGCAGGTATTTGCAGTGGTATTTGGCACTTGGACATGGCTTAAAAAAATCAGTGACAAAGAAGTACAAGCATTTGTCAATGCAGAATGTTGCTTGCTTCTATGTGCTGTTTAGGTATTTGGAACTCATTGGAGTGCAAATATTGAAAATTGCTGAACTTCTGACGTGCGTTGAACACTAGCATAACCTGCGCTACCAAAACAGTCATTTTAGGAATTTTTTTCACCAAATTTTCAACATAGCCATTTTAAGACTCTCTGCTAATGAACAGTGTCACTGTGATTTTCTTAATGTGTCCCATACATTAATTTCGGACACTGACTGGCGCCATTGTGTGCTACATGGGCAGAAACACGCTTTTGTGCAGGATGTGAAAAATGACAGCTATACTGCTCATAAGGAGGTGTGGTAAAATGGCAATGTTGAAAATCTGGAGGAAAAATATTGAAATTGTGAACTTACGATATGCATGAGGAACTGCGCAGTTTATCGCTTAAAACAGTCATTTTAGGAATTTTTCACCAAATTTTCAACATAGCCATTTTAAGATCTCTGCTAATGAACAGTGACACTGTGATTTTCTTAATGTGTCCCATACATTGAGTTCACACACCAACTGTGCCATTGTGCGCTACATGGGCGGAAACACGTTTTGGGCAAGATGTAAAAAATGACAGCTGCACTGCTCATAAGGAGGTGTGGTAAAATGGCAATGTTGAAAATCTGGAGTGAAAATATTGAAAATTCACAAACTTATGAGTGTGCATAGGAACTGCACAACGCACACTGGTAAAACAGTCATTTTTAAGAATTTTTCCACCAAATTTTCAAAATAGGCTTTTGAGAGCCCACCTTATGAACGCTGGCACTGTCATTTCATTAATTGGGCCACCAAAGATGATTTCACTGAGTGACTGCGAAATCACCCTTCTGGTCCGAATAACGTCATGACAGTGACAGAATTCATGAGAAGGGGTCCCAAAAACCCCATGTTGAAAATTTGGTTCAAAAATTCCAAAAAATGCCTGAGATATGCAACAAAGTTGAAAAAAAAACATCTAGCCCATTATACAGCTTACCGGCATTTCCTCAGTTGGCTGTCGGCTTTGAAGAGTGCAGACGTGTTCCCGGTCTAGCGATGATCATTGCGCCGAGCTCCGGAAGTAAGTATGGGGTGAGGGGGGTGTGGGGAGGCAGGGTGCACAGTGGGTGGGTGCGGGTTGTGGGAGGGCAGGGAGACTGCGTGGGACCGTTTTAAATTTACAGGTTTTTACTTTGACGACACGGGACATTTTCCACGCTGGGGTGGGCTCCCAGCATGGCAGAAGGATGGCTGGGGGGCCGTGGAGCCATCGATCAGCACCCCGCTGGCAGACGATGCGGACGTGCTTGCCACGCCTGGGTGGGCTCCCCAGCGTGGCAACAAAGATTTGGGGGTGACGTGGTGCAAACACACAGTGGTGGTTTTCTTTGAAGAGAAGACCACCGCTGTCATACACAGCACTGGTGCGGATTGGTGCAGGACCGCCACGCCTGCTCAAGGGAGCAGGGGATTGGTCAGGAGAGGCACACCTCCAAAGTGTCCCATTCTCCCAAGACGTTCCTTGTGCATGCGCGCAAGCGAACATAAAAAGTAAAGGCCCAAGAACAGATCCCTGCGGTACTCCACTGGTGACAGGGCTCTAGTTGGATTTATGCCCTCGTACAACCATCCTTTGATGTCTGTTATATAACCATGCTGATATCCACTTAATTAAGTACATGTCCAAATTTATATTATGAAGTTGTTTTATCAAAATTTTATGGGAAACAGTGTCGAATGATTTTTCAGAATCCAAGAATATGATGTCCACTGGAAGGCCCTTATCTAGGGCGTCACTAACAGGTTTGAAAAAGCTAATAAGGTTTGTTTGACATGACCTATCAGTAGTAAAGCCATGCTGGGAAATGTCAGTACAATTGGAAATTTTAAGATGATTGGAAATTTTAACATGTATTAACCATTTAATAATTTTACTGACAAGTGATGTAAGGCTGATAGGCCTATAATTAGATAATAACTGTTTATTACCTCCCTTATGTATAGGGGTTATATTTGTTTCGCTCCAAGACTGAAGAACTTTCCCATTATTTACAGACATATTGAACAAATAGGTAAATGGTCCAGCAAGTTCCTTTGATACCTCTTTTAAGAACTTGGGGTGAATACTGTCAGGGCCTGGAAATGTATTACATTTGATTGTGTTAATGGCCTCTAATGTGTCTTGTTCAAGGAAGAATAACTTAATATTTGATGATTGTAATATATCTTGATGAGTAAAATCCATTGGATTAAATATGCTTATAAAATAATGAGTAAATTTAGTAGCCATTTCTTTTTCATTAGTTATTAATTCATCATTTACCTTTAGTGGTCCAATTCCTGTACATGTTTGTTTTAATGAACCTATATAGTCATAAAACTGTTTTTTATTGTCTTTGATGTCTTTGGCTAAATTTATTTCCATTTTTTTTTTGATTTATTAATTATTTGTTTAGTTTTTTTGGCAAGTATCTTAAACTTGCCCCAATCAGAAGCCTTTTTAGTCTTACTGTATTTTTTATAGGCACAATGTTTCTTCCTTATTATACACTTTATATCTTTAGACCATCACATGGGAACTCTTCGTTTGTTATTATTATCATATTTTGTTCTCTCAGGTACCCAGGTATTTATACAGTAATCTATTTTGGTCTGTATTGTCTCCCACACATGTTCGAAGTCAAGATTACCTAGGTCTTTTAACCATTCCCATGAAGTCAGGTACTTTTTTATGTTTTTATAATCGACTTTTACGATAATTGTTAAACTTACTTATTCCTTTGTTATAATTTATTTGTTTTAAGATGTCACATACAATCATGTTGTGATCACTGTCACCCAGAGGGGGTATGATAACAGGGGTGGAGAGAAGGTCAGCATTGTTTGTGAAAAAAAAGGTCAAGTATGTTATTATTCCTAGTGGGTATAGTTACTAACTGATCCAGTCCATGTTTAAATGTAATTTCCAAAAACTGCCGTTCTGTGTTCTGTGTATAATAGTACTGTGCGTAACAAGTGTTTCCCAGTTTATATTTGGGAAATTGAAATCACTCAAAATTATTGTCTTCTTTCACTTCGATATTGTCTAACTGCTTCAAGAAGACTAGGTTACCTTCCTGGTTTAAATTAGGTGATCTGTAACAAAGGCCTATAGTTAAGGTTTCATAGCCTAATTTGATTTGTCCCAAAGTATCTCAGTTGGAGAGTCCTCATATATTATCTCATGACATGTATTGCTTGGTGCTCTGCTTAGCTGACTGACTTAGCCGGGGTGGGGATTGTCAGTAATTGGGACTGTGCCAGATTCTGTAGTAGTTTGTTCCCTACCTTCAGCCTGTCTGTTTGCACTCAGTCGCCATCATCTCCTTGGAACCTTGCGCATGCGCACTAGGGACAGTGTCCTGATAGTCAGCCCAATACCTGGCGCATGCGCAGTAGGGGTCCCAGTGGTAACAAACTCTCCTGCTGCATACTAATGAGCCTCTTTGTGTTCCCTTCTATATAGGCCTCAGGATCTCCCCTGAAGCCACAGAACTCTCCAGCCACACAACGCTCCATCGGGAGCTGAATTCACTCACCAAGAGCCTTAATAGGCCTCAGGATCTCCCCCCCAAGCCACAGAACTCTCCAGCTGCACAACGCTACATTGGGAGCTGGATTCACTCACCGAGAGCCTTAATAGGTAAGGCTTACCTCCCTGCAGGCTTGTTTCTTGAGGGGTGTTGAAGAATATCTGCCCCCACACAGCGACTGATATTCTTTGCCGAACAGAACTATGGGTGTTTTTACTGGGACTTTGATAACTCTCCTGTTGTCTCCTTAAGACTCTGACCAACTACAGTATGTCAGTATTTATTTGTAGCCTGTTACTGCATGCAGTTGTATTACTTGGTGCCCAGCTTAGCTGTCTGACTTCGCCAGGGTGGGGATTTTCAGTAATTGGGACTGTGCCAGATTCTGTAGTAGTTTGTTCTCTACCTTCAGCCTGCCTGTTAGCGCTCAATCGCCATCATCTCCTTGGAACCCAGTGGTAACAAACTCTCCCGCTGCATACTAATGGGCCTCTTTGTGTTCCCTTCTATATAGGCCTCAGGAACCCCCCCCAAGCCACAGAACTCTCCAGCCGCACAACGCTCCATTGGGAGCTGGATTCATTCACCGAGAGCCTTAATAGGTAAGGCTTACCTCCCTGTGGGCTTGTTTCTTGAGGGGTGTTAACCCATCAACGCGCTGCATGCATTGACTGCCCTGCCACCCCAATCACCCTCCCACCCAAGCGCGATCCTTAATTTATACCCTTTTCCTGTCACGTTATTTCCTGTACCCCGTGGAACTAAGTCCCCACTTTCTCATTTGCAGTTTATATTCTCTAACCACCAGAGGGAGCCCCCTTGCTCTGCACATAACCCTCCCCTATACGTCCTTGGTCTCCTCTACACCTCGGCACTCTTGCCCTACCAGCTACTCCACTGCCCTACATCCTGCCCTGTGCCTCTCTGCACCTCCCTCCATCCCCCAACCTCTTGCTTCCCTGCCCCCACAGTTCTTCCTCATGCCCCCCCACCCTTACCAGTACCTGGTGCGGCCACTAGGAGTCACTATTTCCACCCCCTTCCAAGCACCTTTTGCCAGTCACTCCCAGCCCCTCCCTCGCCCCAGACCACCTCTCTCTCCCACGCTCCACAACCCCCCTACTGGGGGGTTTGAACTTTGCATCTCTGACCCTAGAGACGGCAACACTACCACTACCCTGTTGCAGCAGCCACCCTCACTGAAGGACCACTATTCCCCTTATACACCCAGTGGCATTCAACCATGGGCAAGCCAGCTCTCACACTTAGTCTGCTTATGACCACCCTGCTGGCTCTTCCCTTACACAACCCAGCACCACCAATTCCCACCCTGTGCCACTCTCCCCCAGTCACCCCCCTGTAGCAAACCCCTTCCCCACACTGGACCATCATATAACCCCACAACACCCCCCAACCAACCTGTGCCCCATCCCTCCCACCCGGTTTGGCCTGGACTCACCCATCCTAGCTTTGCCAACCCTCAATGCCCTACCTATCCCCTGACCCCTTTCACTGGATCCTCGCATCAGCACTGGTGTAACAGCCCCAGTCGCTGTAGCCCACTGCTCAGACTAATTGCTCTACTTCTACTACTCTCCGGGAACATCCGCCCCAACCTCAGTCCTGGGTCATCTACCCCCTCGCCCTCCAGCGTGTGTGGCCTTCACATTGCTTAAATGAACATCTGTAGTCTCCCAAAGAAAACAGCAGCTCTCCAGTGCTGGGTCGTTCAACACCAACCCAACATTATTGCTATAGTGGAGACCTGGCTCTCCAAGTCGACCCCTGACTCAGCTGTCTCCTTTCCTGGTTTCACCTTGTTCAGAGAGGACTGCATTGATAAACATGGATGCAGATGTGCAGTCTACCTGCATGATTCCCTTCTATGCCATGCTCTCCCTGCCCCCAAGCTCGGTTATGGTACCCAAGCCATCACCATAAAAATTACTCCTGACCAGGGCAGGGGCCCTCTCTTTCTCACAGTCTCATACATACCCCCAAGGGACCAGGGACCAGCAGTCCACATCCTTACTGACTACTTCTCCACTCTGCCTCACAAAGCGAGCAGTTAGTCCTAGGTGATCTCAATCACAACTGGCTTGGTAACACTGCTGAGCACATAAGGGACTCCTTCGCTGCCCTTGACTTAGCACAATTAGTGACACTCCCAACCAGATTTAATCCATCAAGTGGTACCAGCATCCTCCTTGATGTAATGCTGTCAAACTGCCCCTACAAAATTAGGGATGTTAATGTCCTAGCCAACTCGCTTAGTGACCACTCCCCTATCCTCTGTTGCTGGTCATTCCCCACACAAAAACCCATGTCCAAAGTCACCTTCCACCACCGTTTCTGCCCCAGGGGCCTCAGAAAGCTGAGACTACACCTAGCCCAGCTTGACTGGTCCCCGATCCTACTCGCGACTGATATTGACTCTGCACTAGCCATCTTCACCAGAACTTTCAGCAAGGCATGTGACCTTTTTAACCCCATTACCAGTACCCACTCCAAAAGACAAACTGTCCCTTGGATCTCCCCTTCCCTTATCCAACAACTGAGGCAATGGGACAACCTCTGCCATATTGCGGTCAAGTCAGGCAGACCAGCTGACAGTCAGGTTTATAATGCTGCTCGTAACAAATGCACCTGGGCCATAAGGCAAGCCAAGGTCAAACATTACCAAACCACCCTGGCCTCCACCTGGGGCTCAGCGCGCATTTTCTGGGACAATGTTAAGGAGCTCAATGGGAAAACCCGCTCCCCCCCTCCATCTCAGATATCCATCAATGGCGTCATCACCACTGTCCCCCCCGTAATGCTGACTGCCGCAATGTGGCTTTCTCCAACCTAAGCTCAGTACTTCCTAGACACTTCTTTGAACCAATCCCTGCCTCAACCCCACCCCCACCCTGGACCACCCCTTTCTCCTTCACACCATATCTCCCCGTGAAGCCAGGCCACACCTGCAAAAAGCCCTCTCTAGTCGCAACCCTAGCTGTGGCCCCATAGACTCCAGGATCATCTGTCTAGTTCTGGATGTTATGCTAGCCCCCTCACTGACCTGTTAAACCGGTCACTATGTCTTGGTCAATTTCCAAGCACCTGGAAAACAGCAGAAATCACCCCAGTCCATAAGAGTGGAGATCGCACAGCCCCCAACAACTACAGGCCGATCTCCATCCTCCCCCTGCTCTCCAAAGCACTGGAAAAAATAGTGTCTGTCCAACTCACGGAGTAGCTGGCCAAATATGGCATACTGTGTCCAGAACAGCATGGCTTCCACCCTGGACAAAGCACCACATCGGCCCTCCTGGAGTTCTTGCAGCACCTACACTCTGCTCTTGACTCCGGGGATGTTGCCGGGGCAGTGTTCATCGACCTCTCCAAGGCCTTTGACACCGTGTGTCACCCCCCTCCTGCTCGACTCCCTTCACCAACAGGGCTTCTCAACTGGTCCTCTTGCCTGGTTCTTCAGTTACCTCCATGCCAGATCCCAACAGGTCAAGATAAATGGCACCCTGTCTGCTTCCCTACCAGTTCACTCCGGTGTTCCACAGGGTTCCATCATGGGGCACACACTGTTCAGTCTCTTACTCAACACCCTTTCCAGCTCCTGCTCAGGAAGAATGCTCCTATATGCTGATGACGCAGTTCTCATTGCCTCCCACCTCAACCCCCTCACCCTCAAGGATACCCTTCAACACGCTTTCAGCCAAGCTGAAGAGTGGTTCCTTGACCACTGTCTGGTCTTGAACCTTAAAAAGACCAAATCAATGCTCTTCACCCACCGCTAGAGCAAGGCCAAAAATGCCCCCCTCCTCATCCTCCCTAGCACCTCTCACCCCCTTGAACAGGTGTCAGCATACAAATACCTGGGCGTCACCTTCGACTCGGCTCTCACTTTCCACTCCCATCTTAATATCCTGTCCTCTGCTATGAACACCCGGATTGGACTCCTTTACCGCCACAGAGATTGCCTCCCCCAAAATGCCCTCAAACTGGCTATCATCTCCTCCATCCTGTCATTCATAGATTATGGACTTCCCATCTATGCTGCAGCTGACAACACCACCCTCACCAAAATCCATACCGCAATCAACAAGGCTTGCAGGCTCCTGACCAGCACCCCCAGCCGAACACACACCTGTCATCTCTACTCCTCCTCGAACCTACTCACCTTTGATAAGCACCTGCACTACCAAACCTGCATACTGGCCAAAAAATCACTACTAGGGCTCTCCCTCCCGGGTTGCTGCATCCCTAAAACTAGCTTCCCAATCGGTCTCTATATGAAGCGCTGCTAAGGCCACCTTCCAGGTGCTTAGAACCAGGACCTCTCTTGCCCAAAGGTCCTTCCACTATAGAGCCCCCCTCCTGCTTCAACCCCACATATCACAAGCATCTCCAAAATTGGCCCTTTCAAGGTCGCCCTCCGAAACCACCTCTCAGACTCACATAGCTGTAAATACCCCTGACTAGCTCAAATGTAGGGCCCCTGACTGACCCTCTAGACTCAACAACATCTTCTGGATTGCCTCCCCCCACCCCAATACCCCCTCCCTATCCCTCTCCCCAGGTACCCCTCCCTGGAATGCCCAGGGTGGTACCTTAATATATATGTATTTCAGAATCATATAGAACTACTTGTAAGCATCTTTTCTGCTCAGTGTATCAGTGTAATGATGGAATTGCTTTGTGTTTATTGTACTTCACCTGTATCATTCTCCACTGTTGTACCTCACTGCCAATTGTTGTCTACCCTCCCTGCGATGAGGTGCCTTTGCAAATGAGTCCATGACTCAAAGGTTGTAAATCCGAATTCAATAAATAAATAAAAAATAAATAAAACAAATATTCAATTAAATCAGTGTCTAAATGGGATTTTGTGTGTTTAAGCCAAGCTGTATTCCTGGATTTCATCAGAAGGAATAGTTCAGGAGTGATCCAATTGTTACTTAACCCTCTAACCCTACATTTTTTTTATCGGAAAAAAATTGCCCTGTAACTCCAATAATGTATTTGAAAAATTCAACTGCAAAATGTATATCAGGGATTGAGTCTAAGTAAGTCCAATCAATTAACTGTAATTCAGTAACGAGATCATTGGGTATCTGTGAGGTGAACCTCTCTCTAAACAAAAAACTACTCTCTTTATATCAGATGTCTTTTCCTGGTTGTTTAAACTCTGCATCCTGATGGATGTAAGTTGCAGCTCCTGTTTCTCTTTTTTTGCTCTGAGTTAGTATTAGTGCACTTTATTCTCCTACAGCAGACTAGCCCCCATCGGTACATCCCCTGCACATAGCCCCATCATCCACTTCCCGGGACTTACCTCTGACTCCCTCTAGGCACCCTGGCTTACCCCTAGGCTGGGCCACCAGGGACTCCCCCTTACTCCAGTAGACACTTAGTCAGTATGATCAGGAGTGGGTTCCATGGTTGGCAGTGTGGGGCCTGCAATACAAGGCAGATGTCCTCCAGCCATGGTTAGACATTTCCTAGTTTTCTCTCCCCTTGACAACACATATGCACATGCGGAGACGTGTGCATGCACAGGAAAATCTCTGAAATTCTCCTACCCTGGTCCAACGGTGCTAGTTGAACCACCACCTGTGGTCACGCAGGAGGCAGTAGTGCACCAGCAGCCATTCATGCTCCCTCCCCAAGGTGGAGAGCATCCAAGCAGATGCACCTTCCCCTGGCTGGCCCTCTGACAACCCAGGCTTGTTTCTGAACCCAGGTCTCCAGCGTTGTGGGTGGTAGCACTACTGCCTGCATCTCTTATTTCTCACAAAATGTAGCAGAACTTTGTCAATGTCTTTCCTGAGGCCAGCCTAAAGAGCACATCTAGTTTTTAACAGGTGCAGCAAAATAATACACTTTGTCCCAGAGCTGGTTTCCTGTTGACAGTTATGCAAACAGGCTTGTGGAGGTTAAAATGCTTCTCAAGGTCAACTCCTTTTGTTCCAGATTGATATCTTTTGTAATAAACTCAACTAGCTTTCTGCAATAATTTCAACAGTATAATTTTATAAATTTGCAAACCAAGGGATCCCAGTTTCACATAAAGATTCACATATAGTTTTTTTAATCTCAAAGAAGCAAAGGGGTAAAGGAAGAAAAGAAACATCAAATGAAGGAAGGGAGTAACGGGAAATTGTGTGACATCAGAGTGGCCAATACCTAGTTGCCACAAGCAAATTTAACTGTGCAATCACATAGGCAAGAGACAGACAAGTGGCAGAAAAGACGAGGACAAAATAGATCCTTGCTTTTAACCCTCTCTACATAACAAATGGAACAGGATCTTAACCAACCTTGTCACACTGTGCATGACACAGCACCAGTTGCAAGGTGCTACAGTATGCCATATGCAGAAGTCCTTCACACAGACTCTAGCACCTTCACAGGCCCCTACCCATCCAACCAGCACCTTAAGGCTGCATTTTGGGCCACAGTGTCCCAGAACTTGTCTGGTCCTCTTGATGGGCCAGTGCCCACACCCCCCCAATCCAGCCCCTATACAGTTGCTGGTGCCCAGTGGAAGACCCCCCCAGCCCTGTTCCCTCACATGCAGTGTCCATTTGCCCTGGTCCCTCACTGATTTTCATTCCTCATTGGCTCAAGGGTTATAGTAGCAATTTAGTGACCCAGTACTACCTGTAACTTTTCTATAAGAATGGGGTGTCATTAAATTTGCATCTGGACTCGCAAGCATTGCTGTGCATTTAGGATGACCTTGCAAGACATTTGGCTAGCAAACCCCTTGCCCACATGGTCACAGTGATGTTAGCGACTGGAGGGAGGTGCACAACCTCTTTTGAGCAGTGATTAAGGGTGACAATCATGGAACTGGTGCAAAATCATTGGCATAATGATTTTGCGATAGTCTCTCACAACTGAGCATCGGACTCATGATTTTGGTTCCACTGTTCTTTTGAGAAGCCAGAACGCAACACGTACTGTAGGGTGAACTCCAGTCTGGTGAGTGATTCTGTTGAAAGCATTTGTGTTTATATACAGTATTCCAGGGGAACCTGGAGGAACAATTGTTGAACTGCAGAAAGAAATACAGTGTGGAAGTATGAGAAGGGATCACAGAAGTACGTTAGCTGCAATTAAAACACACTTAATCATCATTACAGAGTCTAACTTACCTTAGTAAAAAGACATAATTACAGCTCAAGTTATACAGTGCATTATTCTTTACATATTAATATTGCTAAAGGAGGCAATTTCCTTCATAGAAGCAAGCTACTTTAAGTTAAACATGCATATGTCCATATAAACATGTCTCAAGGTTTACGTAAAAATGCTTTCAACATCTGTATAACTGTACTGAGTGTTAGAAATGGAAATCAAGTTAACCATTTGAGATTACTTTTAATGTCTCTAATGAACTATAACACAAACAAGAAACAAAAAGGTCTCAAGGTTCTTCTAATGTAAACAAGACCCAGGAAAGTTAGCCCAGTTTAACACTTTCTGATGTTTCACCATTGTACCATGAATTGGTGTTGAGCAAGGGATAAGGCTCCACCCCAGCCCCAGGACTTAGCCTCAACCCTGGGCTCAGCATTTGGAGAGTACCTTTGAGCACAGGTACTAATTCACAAAGGTTCCACGTCAGGGACAGACAATTGCAGTTATATACAAAAGCAATATCTTCATCAATTCCAGTGGAATACAGCCTGGACAGAAGCAAAAAATGTTTAGATATAACATAGAAATCAGAGCCCATCAAATCAGCAGTCATGTAAGTACACAGATTACTGGAAGCAGGTACAATTAGAACTAGAGGAGAGGGCTATCCCACAGTGATCTTTTAATTTGGGCAATATTTGGAAGGCTTAGCAGGGATTCATGCAATTCATTCAACCAGCCTACTGCCCTAACAGCAAAGGAACGTTTACTTAGGTTGGTTCTCCTGAAAAGCAGCTCTATGGCACATCTTGCCACGCTTCTAGTATAATATTGATTGTTAAAAAAGTTAAAGCAGTTCCATATGGGGGAGGGGGGTGCTGAGGCACAACAGCGCCTTTTTAGCAAGTAGACAGGTTTGGTATTTTAGTCTGCCATACAGAGATAGCCAATCAGTGAGGGAATAAATAGTGGAGGAATTCAAAAATGCATGGGACACACACAAGGGAACACTAGAAAAAGAGAAGAGTAAGAAAGCTACGGATCAACTGCAGTCTACAGCATAAGTTAAAGGTAGTAAAAATGGGCAGACTAGATGGGCCAGGCGGTCCTTATCTGATGACAAATTCTGTGTATCTGAGTATAAAGGGTGCACCTGTGACTAAGCTTGTCAGCCCCCAGTTCAAGGTGTTGCATATCACCTTAACTCTGTTTAATACAGTGTCACATGCAGCAGCATATACAGTACAGAGGCCATAGGCTGTGAGGGACAGGATGGTACTGGAAATAACAAAAAGAGGTATGGTTGCTCTAGCAAATACAAGCCAGTACACCAATATTGTTCTTTCTTCACAGTTCTTTCTTCATTCATCCATTTTTTAATGAGACCCAACATTTTCCCTGTTTAGGCTTCTTCTGGGGACTATAGGATAAAAATAAGTCATATTGAATGTACATCCTAGCTAAACAAGCATTTGTCAATGCTAAAGTTCATCATTTGGAATTGATGTTGGTACACACAGATTGGTTGGACTACAGTTCCCAGCAGAAAGAACACATTATGCCACCGAGTTCACATTCCCGTTGCAATACAGTGAAGTGTATACTGTTCCTCAATTCATGATCTGGCTTTGAAGAGTGAAGATGTGTCTGTGGTTCAGAGAAGATGAGGGCACTAGAGCCCCACCTTGGGTTGGGTTGGGGGGGGCATTATGGTTAGAAACCCTAATGCCCAGGCGTTTGTTGGTATTTGCACTACAAATTTTCAATATAGCCTTTTGTGACCCCCACCTCATGAAAGCATTTGGGACCTCTGCTCATGAATAGTGGCACTGTGATTTTGTTAATCTGTCCCGAACGTTGATTTCTCACAGTGACCATGCCATTCTGCACCAGATGTGTGAAAACACAGTTCAGGCAGGACATGAAAAATTACAGCTGTACCATTCATAGGGAGGTATGAAGAAAAGGCACTGTTGAACATCTGGAGTAAAAATATTACAAATGCTCGAACGTACGAGCATACATGGAAACTGCACAACGCATGCTTGTAATAGTCATTTAGTGGAATAATTTCACCAAAATTTCAACATAGGCATTTTGTGACCTCTACTCATGAATATTGTCACTATAATTTTCTTCCTCTGTCCTGAATGTTGATTTCCCACAGCGACCACACGATTGTGCACCAGATGTGTGAAAACACATTTCGGGCAGGATGTGAACAATGACTGCTGTACTGTTCATAAGGAGGTGTGCAAAACTGACAATGTTGAAACTCTTGAGTGAAAATATTACAAATCCTCGACATTACGAAGTGCATGGAAACTGCGCAATGCACACTCATAAAATAGTCATTTTATGGACTTTTGTCACCAAATTTTCAACATAGGTATTTTGGGACCTCCGCTCATGAACAGTGTCACTGTGATTTTCTTAATCTGTCCCAAACACTGATTTCTCACAGCGACCGGGCGCTATTCTGTGCTGGAAGTGCAAAAACACATTTCAGCCAGGATGTGAAAAATGACAGCTGTACTGTTCATAAGCAGGTGTAAAAAAATGCCAATGTTGAAAATCTGGAGTGAAAATATTGCAAATTCACAAAGTTACGTGTGTGCATAGAAACTGCCCAATGCACGCTTGTAACACAGTCACTATATGGACTTTTGTCACCAAATTTTCAACAGAGGTATTCTGAGAACTCCGCTCATGAACAGTGACACTGTGATTTTTGTACTCTGTCCTGAACACTGATTTCCCACAGCGATCGTGCTATTTTGCACCGGATGTTGAAAATGACAGCTGTACTGTTCATGAGGAGGTGTAAAAAAATACCAATGTTGAAAATCTGGAGTGAAAATATTACAAATTCACGAAGTTACGAGCGTGCGTGGAAACTGTGCAACACACGCTCGTAAAACAGTAATTTTTATTTTTTCTGCAAATTTGCAACATAGGCTTTTGAGACCCACCTCATGAACAGTGGTGCTGTCATTTCATTAATCAGTCGAGGCGATTCCACACAGTGACCGCGAAATCACCTTCCGGACCGATTAATGAAACGACAGTGGCACTGTTCATGAGGTGGGCTCTCAAAAAGCCTTTGTTGCAAATTTGGTGAAAAAAATCCAAAAAAATGCCTGAGATATGCACCAAAGTTGAAAAAACCCTATTTCTGCCATTATACAGCTAACCGGCATTTCTTCAGTTCACGGTCGGCTTTGAAGAGTACAGACGTGTTCCTGGTCCACCGAAGATCACCGTGCCTGGCTTCAGAGGTAAGTATGGGTTGAGGGTGTGTGTAGGGAGGTGGGTGCATGGAGGGTGGGCGTGGGTTGGAAGGGCCACTGGACTCAGCGAGGGACCATTTTCTATTTTACAGGTTTTAAAACAATTTAAAAACCTCATGGGAAGGTTTTCTTTTTTTTCAGGGACATTTGGCACACTGGGGTGGGCTCCCAGCATGCCACCTGATTGTTTGGGGGTGTAGCCGACGGGCAATTGGGCAGCCCGTTGGCACATACTAAGTGTTGTGGGGAGAGCAAGAGCTGAGGGGATTGGGCACCCCCTCAGCACACAATAAATTATGGGGACATTATGCCGACAGGGAGTGGGCTCCCCATCGGCAAATGAACTGGAAGGGGGCATGCTAACAGGGGGATTGGGCACCCCCGTTGTTTATTTTTTTTAAACTGCGAGGGGGAAGGCCTGGGCTCAGCGCGTTCACACTGCTGTATGCTACAGCAGTGTAAACATGCAACCAGGAATGCAATGCAGGAATACAACTTCAAATGACCGAGCTGCGCCACTATTGGTGCAGCTCCATCCTTTGAAAAGTTGTCCTGCTTAGCCCAAACAGCTGAACGTGAGTCATCGCCAGCCTGCTGACTGATTTGCCTGCCACTGACCTGCCCCTAGAAATGGAGCTCTCCATCGGGCACACCCCTGTAGAGCACCTTATAGCAATGAGTTTGTCTGCACACGCGTGCCATGACGAACTCAAAAATGATATTCTGACGATTTACTTATATATACATTGGTTATATATTTATGTGCTCTAATTTGGTCAATTATAGTGTTATACACAGTTGTTCATGTAAATTCATCTTTCTCATTTAACAAGGATTATGTATTTGTCCATTCGTTAGTAACACCCAGCCACCTTTATCCACATATTGTATCAAATTGATACTACCTGACTTTTATCTTGGCATCGCGGCTCCTGTGACTGCCTTTGCCTAATGCCACTGTACAATGCTTCCTAATTATTTGAAAAAGAAAAACAGATTTGCATCTCCTGTTGGTGATAAATGGTGCTGACGGAATATCATGAATGGCTGTTTACCTTACTTATTTTATGAGCTTGTGCTGATAATGCCACTTAAAGTTTATCTCACCCTCAGTCTGTTTCTGTAAAACAAGGTAAAACAGTGACCTTCATACTAATAAAATGACTCCATATATGTGCAAACAATTGCTCTTGTAAATGTCATCGTATTTTTCTTTTAATATATGTGAAATATACCTTTAAATGCTCAGTAATCTCTCATCCTCACATTTGACTCGCTTCTGTGAAGGTTCAACACAGGGTCACTAAATTGATATAAAATCTAAGAAACAACTTACATCATGAAAGAGTACATAAAATAGGCTTAGTCACCCTTGAAGAAAGGAGACCCAGGGGAGATCGTTTTCAGCTGTATAAAATCTTACAGGCCCCTGACCTCACACATCAGTGTGGGCTTCAGTTTTCGCACTTTTGTATTACCCTCAGAAGTCATAACAAACACAATTAGCAATCCCACAAGCTAACATAAACAAGAGGGACAACTTTTTCTCAATCAGAGTGGCTAAAGCATGGAATCTTCTCCCACAAAACATTGTTGACGCCCAGAATTTCGGCATCTTCAAAAGCAGGCTTGACAAACATCTAAAATGGGACACTAGTTACGAATAACTTGCCCACAAAGTTGTGGGAGACATTCTAGATGGACATTGACCTCCTTATGCCTAATAACCTGGTAACCTAGTAAGGGTAAAAGGTTCTTTTTGAGTTCGAAGGCTCCTGCTAACGTTATTCTCTTACCGTGATTACATGTTAAAATAAAGGCATCCTATTTTACTGTTATTTTCAATACAGTGTGGTTAAACGTGAGAGCGGAGATCTGACTCCTGCATATACTGTGGGTATGCCTGTGTACTTTATTTAAACCTCCTATCACACCATGAAAAATTCTATTTGGTGCTTAGTATCACATTTAGTTTTAGATAATAGGCACTTACTTTATTTCTTAGTGCTCATTTTCCATAGCATATTGTGGCAGTCGGCTTGGGCTGCAACAAGTGAGCCAGTTGCGCCACCCTCTTGTACTTGTAGGAAGCCTCGTGATGGCATTGCTACGTTGTCATGCATTACTATGGCAATGCTGGTGCCCTACAACTGTGGCTTTCCTATGGGTACCTTGGCTGTTGTGGTCAACTGTCAGCCATCATTTGGAGGTGCTCCTTGTTTTAATATATCTGACTTTTTATTCATTTTTTGCATTTTGTTTTACAATGGCTCCTAATTCAGGCTGTAAGTCATCCATGTGATGGAATGTGATGTGACTGCTCCTGTTGATGAACAGTAACATGTGTTTGCCTCATCTTGCTTATAGGGGCAGTCAACTCACCCCTTGAATTTTTTGATTAGTCTGATATTGGAATTGCTTACTTTTCTAATTAATAGTTCCGTTTTCTTTGCCCCTACTCTCATCACATGATCCCCAGTTCATAAGTTCCTACACAGAATTACATTCTCAGTCTGAATGTAACGTTTGAGCTTATTTACACTATTGTCCTTGTAACTTTCATCTCTCATGTTATGGAGGTATAGGATTTATTTCCTCTGCTGTCTTCTAAGTGCCTTGAGAAGGGACTTGGCAAGGTTGGAGGAATGGTCAGAAGTATGGCAGCTAGGATTCAATGCAAAGAAGTGCAAAATAACGCACCTGGGAAACAAAAACCCAGGGGAAGATTACACAGTAGGGGAGAGGTAATAACAACAACAAAAAAGGAAAGGGACCTTGGGGTAATCATATCAGATGACGTCAAGGTTAACAAACAATGTGAGAAGGCAGTAGGGAGGGCTGGGGGTATACTGGGCTGCATAGGGAGAGGCATCACCAGCAGAAAACAGGAAGTTGTTATCCCTCTGTACAGACAATTGGCGAGACCCCATCTGGAGTATTGAGCCCAGTTCTGGAGACCCCATCTCCGCAAGGACATAGACAGGATAGAGGCAGTCCAGAGGAGGGCAACTAAAATGGTGCAGGGTCTGCAAGAGAAGCCATACAAGGAGAGACTAAAGGAGCTTAATATGTATACCCTTGAGGAAAGGAGGGAGAGGGGGGACATGATAGAAACTTTTAAGTACCTCAGTGGAATCAACAAAGTCCAAGAGGGTAGCATCTTTCAGAAAAAGAGATGTGCAAGAACAAGGGGACACAATTTAAAGATGGGGGTGGTTCAGGGGCAATGTGTGGAAGTATTTTTTCACAGAAAGGGTAGTGGATGCATGGAACAGCCTTCCTGAGGAGGTTGTGGGGTCTAAAACTATGGGAGAATTCAAGAATGCATGGGACAGACATAAGGCAATTCTTGTGGGGGTAGGAAGAAATAGGCTGTTGGTTAACTAGGATCTGCGGCTTATCCTGTAGGTAGGGAAATGGGCAGACTAGGAGGACCGAGCGGTCCTTATCTGCCATCAAAGTCTATGTTTCTACATAAGTGAACTCCTACCACTCATTCATATCTCTTTACATATACACTTCTGAATGCCTGTATGATCTTAACTTTAATATGTTTACTGTGTTTTCATATCCTTATTGTTTCTTGCATTACCGTAGGTTTATGCAAGGATCATTTGAGATTTTGCATTTGCTGCACTTGCGCACCAGAATTTGGGACCAAGTACATCGAGGATTGAGAGGTGTGTCACTGCTGAGCCCATTGCAGTTGCAACTGCAAGGAGCTTGGTAGTCTAAATCAATGACAATGCATTGTGGTCGTGATGCAGCTCTCAGCTCTGTGGGCAGAAACTTCTTGTACTTCAAAGGACCGAAGCTGCTCCAGTCAGAGAGGGCTTCAGTCCTTTGATCTGCATGAAGCCGCATCAGCAAAAAACTGAGCAGCTTTCAACTTCAGGAGCCAGTGTTTGGATCCATGACTCTGGCATGCGCATTAGCATCCGTGCTAATGTGCATGCCCAAAGTCACGGACATTCCTAACATTCCAACAAAAAAAACTGTCCATCGATGTCTGTTGCTGGCGCTCCATAGTTGTTCTTCCCCCACCTGCCCCCCCTTCAGCACCCAACATCCCAAACCCCCAACAAGCATAACACTGAAACTGGGGGTGCCCAATCCCCCAGTATCATTTTTATTAAATATATTGCCTATAATGAAGAAAACTGTCCATCGATGCCTGCTGCTGGCACCCTAACTGTTCTACCCCCACCCAACCCTCCCTCTCAGCAGCATTCCCCAACAAACATAACACCGACACTGGGGGAGCCCAATCCCCCAGTGTCAAAACCTGAAATAAAGAAAACCTTCCTTCTGCGTTTTTTTAAATACCCTGCAAAACAAAAAACAGTCCATTGATATCTGTTGCAGTGTGCATTGTAACTTCAACCCCCCCCTTCTATTTTATTTTTTTTAAATACCTATAAAAAAGAAAATGGCCCATCGATGTCTATTGCAGTGGCCACTGTCCCCCTTGCCATTTCTAACACTGAAACGGGGGTGCCCAATCCCTCAGTGTCCACTGCTGGTACCCCTGTAACTGTTACCCCACCCTCCTCCCTCCCACTCAGTACCCCCAAACATAACACTGCAATAAGCTCTAATCCCCTAGTGTGCAAAACCTAAAATAAAGAACACCCTTCCCTCCACATTTTGTTTAAGCCTGTAAAAAAGAAAATGGTCTATCGATGTCTGTTGCGCCATTAGTTCCTCCCCACCCGACCCTCACACTCAGCGGCCACCACCACCCCCAAGCCCTTATTTGCCCACTGGGGGTTTCATGCTGTGATCTTCTCTGGACCACAGACATGTCTTCACTCTTCAAAGCTGGACTGCGAACTGAGAAAATCAGATATGTGATTCAATGTATTTTAATGGGGATTGAACTTAGTAGTATAACTTGCCCACTTTTCAATATGTTTGCCCCAAATTTTCAACACACCTTTTTTTGGGACACCACCTCATGAATAATGCAAGTGACATTAGGTACATCTGTCCTGAAAGATGATTTTGTGGTTGCTGCACAAAATTACCTTTCAAGCAGGAGTTGAAAATTTTCTCTGCTCTTGTTCATGAGGTAGGATCATCAGAAGGCTATGTTGAAAATTTGGTGTAAAAATATTAAAAAAACAAAACAAAATTATGAGCTTACATTGAAATTTATGAACACAGGTTCGTAACTTTGGTAATTTAAATATTTTGACCACAAATTTTCAACATAGCCATTTCTTTACAGCACCTCATGAATACAATAGCTGTCATTTTTCAGATCCTGGTCAAAATGTATTTTTGTGCCCCGGAAGGTGATTTCACAGTCATTGCGTGAATCTACCTTTTGGCAGGAGTTGAATTTTTCTGTGCACTTGTTCACAAGGTGGGATCATAAGAAAGCTATGTTGAAAATTTGGGGCAAAAATATGACAAAGCAACAAAGTTATGAGCCTACATTGAAATTTACGAATGCAGGCTTGTAATTTTCAACATTTTGACACCAAATTTTAAACATAGCCATTTCTTCACAGCATCTCATGGATGTGTCAGCTGTCATTTTTCAAATCCTGGCCAAAATGTGTTTTCATACTTGTGGCATGGAATGACATTTCAGTGGCTTGGAATGATGTTTTGGCGAGGATTTGAAAATCTTCACCTGCCGGCTCCATTAGGTAGGGTAATAAGAAGGCTATGCTGAACATTTGGGGTGGGATATTCAGGCTGTGCCAGGCTGTGGCACAAACCTGGGTGCAGCACAACTGGGATGTGCCAGGGTGCTGACAGGGTGATATTCAACGGTGCCACGCCATGGCTCAGCACCGTTGAATATCGCTCTGTGGCCACCCGTATTGTGCATGGCGCCATGCGCAACCCTTCTGAATATCCCACCCACAGTGTACAAATACAGTACAATTCCCAGGTTATGACAGAATGTTACAGTATTTCAGCGTTCACTCATAACTTCACTAATTTTCAATGTTTTAGAAACATAGAAATTGACAGCAGATAAGGACTGCTAGGCCCATCCAGTCTGCCCAACTTCCCTGCCTCCTGTAAAACCTGCAGACCATACTTGATCTCCAGCTTTACCTCCTCATTCCTATTGCTAGGGTTCCATATGTCTGTCCCATGCATGCTTGAATTCCCCCACTGTGTTTGCCCCCACCACCTCTGCTGAGAGTGTATTTCATGCATCCTCCACCCTTTCCATGAAGAAATACTTCCTCACGTTACCTTTTAGTTTACCCCTTCCAACCTCATGTCATGCCCCCTCATTCCTGGACATCTCCTTTTCTGAAAGATGCTACCCTCTGGTACTCTATGTGTGCCTCTTAGATATTTGTAGGTTTCTATCATATCTCCCCTGTCTCTCCTCTCCTCTAGTTTTTACTCCAAACTTTCAACAAAGCCATTTTCCACAAAACCTCATAAATGTGACATGTAATTTATTTAATCTCAGACGAGATGAGTTTTCGCACCTCTGGTACAAAATTACATTTCTGCCAATATACCATAATTGGTACATGTCATGTCTAAAAGAGGAATACTAAAACAAGTATCTTCAAAAGTTGAGGTCAACATTAGGGAAAAAAGAGGCGCATACCACTAGCAAACATTCAGCATTGACAAATGCTTGTAATAGCTTGCAAGTGGCTGAAATGGATAAATTTGGTAGGCCTTTCCCTGGAGGTGGGAAAGCAAGGAATTTTTCACCTAGAGCCAAGCCAGAGCCAAGCCAGGGGTCTGGCTTGACTCTACGAGCCAAAACACAAGCTGAGCCCTGGCTACTACAGGCTATTCTCCACATAGGAGTTGAATGTTTCAAATACTACACTAACTATTAAGGCTGGGAAAAATGCTTGTGTTGACCATAACTAGTTCACTTGACTTTAGCTGTCAATTGCTTATAGAGGTCGAGTTGAGCTGGGTCAGGCAGTAAGCTCAATCCAGGCTTGAGATTGCTCTGGCATGCCCACCTCTACTTTACCCATACTGCTACTAACACTAAACTGCTTCACGTCTGGCACATGATGTAAAATGTGTCAGTGTTGTTTTACTACATTTGTGTTTCACAGTATGTTCTAGCATAGAGATTCTCAAGCCCCAAATTCTGGTGACCTGGAAAGGTCATAAAATGCAGTCATCAGAACCTACTGGTTGCTTAACTCCTTATTTTTTACCCCAGACCCCCTGATACACATCAAAGTTCCTATATCACATTTCTTTTCACACAGCATACATGAAATCAAGTCCCTGGCATATTTTTACTTGAAGTGTATCTCCCATGTTAATGTAAAGATAAGAAATTTTGCATTATGTGTTATTACCTTTGTGACTGAGGCTCCAAAAAGCTCTGCAGCAATACAGTATTGTATTGGTGGCTACCTGCAGCCATGGTGGCCTCATTTGAGAAACACTGGACCTGATTTTCAAAAGGTCAGGACTGGGACATGGGGCTTGCGGCAAGGAGAAATGGTGCAAAGGGCTCCTTCTGCCAGTCTCAATTTTGTAAGGGCCTGTCTGCCACTGGGGGGGACTGCGTGCATCAAACAGGCTTGCATCATCTTTGAGACAGCTTTACTGGTGTGCCATGGCAAAAGAGGGCTTACGCGGGGCAGGGCTGCAATATCCCTTACATTGGAATTTTGCAAGCCTCCCCAAGGGGCAGACATCCTTTGCAGTTAGACCAGCCCGGAACTGGTCTAACCTACCATGCACCGTTGCTGAAGTCCTTGCTGGTGGGGGGCCCTGTGCCCCCATGAGAAAGGTGCCCAGACAGCCTCTGACACCTGCAAGACCACCACTGGAGTAGCTGGTGATCTGTGGCAGATGAGAACCTGCAAGCCCCGTGGTGGTGCTAGTGCATCCACTCCCCCTACAGACCCAGATTGTCCCAGCCCCCCAAGAGCCAGGGAATCCTGAAGATGACCCACCAGCTACCAGGGTGACCGGCCGGTGGGCTGTCATCACTGTCCATTGATGCTGCAAGCCTGTGCCACAGCCTGCAGCATTCCCCTTCTGTGTGATGTTTGGTCGACACACAGGTTGGCTTACTGCAGATTTGGGGACTTTGGTGCTGGGACCCTGTTCTTGTAAAATCTGGTGCAGGGACCACAGTGCACCTGAGTTTACTGCGGGTGATGGTTCACTGCACAATGCGCTGATCTAAACTGGCTTTTAAAATCAAGCCTACTGTTCTAGAATCTGTTTGTATGTGTTCTAGAATCAGGCCTCTGAAAACATGCTGTAGTTCTGAATACCAGCTTAAGTGGCATTGCTAAGAATCAAACCTGTGGCTACACATGATAGTATCAAAAGCATTAGAGCTTGGTACATTAAGTACTTACTGTGACAAATATTAAAATATTGGGTCCGATTTTCAAATGCTGAAATTTTGTGCAAGGTGCCTGCACCAAAAGGGTTTGACACAAGTGGCACCTTGTGCCATATGTTGCAGCAATCCTGATTTCCGAATACAGGCAGTGTCAAAATCAGGATGCCATGCACAAAAGCCACCTAGTACCACCCTTGCACCAGAACAGATGGTGCACCAGGATGTAACAGGGCTTGCACCACGGGGGGCAGCGTATACTGCAATAACAAAAATCCTACATGATCTCCAGGTTTTACCCTCTCTTTCCTTCTGCTAGGGTTCCCTTGTGCCTATCCCATGCTTTCTTGAATTCCCCTACCATTTTTGGCCCCACCACCTCCGCTGTGATGGTGGTCCAAGCATTCACCACCCTTTCCATGAAAGAAATACTTCCTCACATACCCCTGAGTCTACCCCCTCAGCCTCATATCATGACCCCTTGTTCTTTTTCTCTGAAAGATGCTATCTTCTTGCACCTTATTTATGCCCTTGAGGTATTTGAAGGTCTTTATCATATACCCCTCTACCTCCTCTCTTCCACAGTATACACATTGAAGTCCTCCAGTCTCTCCTTATATGAAAAACAAAACAAGTATCTTCAGAACTTAATGTCAAAATTAAAAAAACAACGCAAAAATAAAAACAACAGGTACATACCAGCAGCAAACGTTCGGCATTGACAAATGCTTGTTAAAATTCTTCAGGTACTGGAACTGCTTCCTTTATACACTAATAATACAGCTTTCTGACCCTACTCTCATCACATCATTGTCATTTTATAAGCTACTGCATGAATGCATGTTAGCAATCTAAACATACTGTTGAGATCTTATTTTCACTGTTGTCCCAGTGCCTTTTATGTTTTAAATTGCTGAGGTTATGAATCTGTTTCTTCTTTCTCTAATAAGTAGACTCCTGTCCTAAACTTGTGCCCCATATTTTTTGTTCATCACACTATGCACTTCAAAATGCCTGTGATCTTATTTACACTGATGTCCTGTTCCTTGGTCTGCACTTCGTTATTGCTCATTCCATTTCTATTCATTTTTACTGGGCCTAAGATTACCATCCATGGTGGCTACCTTGAATGGATTATTCAGGTTTCAATTTCTAATTCGGAAGTCTGCAAAGTATTGTTGTGATTTTTGAACTCTGATCAGCGTGTGGGAGCTATCGAGGGCCCTTATCTCATGTTCTCTTACATTCACTTAGATGACAGTCTGAAAGTTATTTTCGGCAGCACCTTGAGGTTCCACTATAGAGTACCTATCCACTGATGTACCAGATAGTAATCGTGGTCAGAAGGCCCCCTCTTACAGAATAATCACCAGCAGGCTTGTCAGTTAGCATCCTCATTTAGTTCTCATCTTTCACTGAGTGTGCCCATCTCATCAGTCCACCACACTTCTTTTCTCTCTACTGCCTTATTGTCAACCCCTCCTCTCACTGGTTCTGGGATCTGTTCAGGACCCCAGAATCTAATCTGTGTTGCTGTGTGTCCTCTGTCCCAATAATGCCTTTCAAGCAAAGATTTCTCGTCATTATTACTGATTCTGCTTTTAAGTTCTGATATTCTTGTTTTTAACTCACTTGGTGTTTTCCCTATGTAAAGACAGTCACATGGGCATTGAAGTATGTACACATCTCCCGTTGTGTTGTACTTAGTATGAGACTGAATTCTGTGCTCTTTCCCTGTGTGTGGATGTTTATAAACAGTTTTTTTGGAAGTGTGCCCACAGGCTACACATCCGCCACATGGAAACATGTAATTTTTAGGGGCCTAATAGGAACTGTGCTCCTTGAATTGGTTTTGTGTAGTGTTCCATGTGTACCAGTCTTTCTCTGATCATGGATGCTTTTTTACAGGTGACAAAGGGTTTTTGTATAAAAGTCCTCGATGTTGTGGAATTGTTTTGAAGGATCTTCCAATTGTCCAGAATCACTCTTCTGATCTGTGGCACATGTACTGTGTGCTCTGTACTGAATGTAATTCTTCTAGATGTTATGTTCCACGCCTCATACTGCACTAATGTCAGTTCTCTAGAAATGTTTCTTATCTTCTTTTTGTGCTGTTTGTAGTGCCATGTCCTTGTAATTCCTATCCCTAAATCTATCCAAGATGACTTCTTGCTCTCTCTGAAAATCTTCCTGTAGACTGCAGTTCCTTTTGGCTCTTAACATTTGAGAGTAAGGGATGCTCTCAACGAGCTTTTGGGGATGAAAGCTTGTAGCATGCAAAGTAGTGTTCCTATCTGTCAATTTCCTGTACAATCTTGTGTAACCCCCCTGCAAATGGGGGTTCCCAAAAGACTTCCAGGAGCTTGCTTGAATGCTCCAAGCCTGAATGGTGTTTGGCGTTTAAGCCATTTATCAGTGAGTGTTTTTAGAACCTCTGGTACTGTCTCTTTAAGAGCTGTCTGCTTGCAGACATAATTAGTTTGTATGGGGGACTGTGTTTCTTTGATTGAGTACCACTCAAGCTGCTGCCAATTCACTCCATTTTTGCAGTCACTAGGAGTGCAAAGGGAACCTATCTGAAAGATGTAACTGTTTGCCAGAAACCATTTACAGTAATAATGAAATTACAGTTTGTCTAACCTGCTTTCTTTGCAGTCAGAACTGTGTCTGCTAGTTCCCCATTCTAGTTTTGAACTGCTGAACTGGACCAATCAGTGTGGGGTAAGCTAGCTCTAAAATGGTGCCTTGGACGAATCAGAACTTGGACTCATAATCTGAGCCAGCCACAAGAGGATTGTATGGGCAGTGACTCTGGGAGATGTAGTTTAGACTTCAGTGCCTTTTTGGACCAACAGCAGCAGTCTATTGTGGTGACAGCCAATCCAGTCAAGAACTGGGAGGAACTCAAAGGAAGTGCCGGTTTTTCGGTTGGAGTTTCAGTTGAGCTTTGGCAGTGAAGAAGGAAGGAGCCCTGTGCTTTTCAGTGTGCAGTTTTAGTCAAAAAGCGTGTGTAAGGCCCAGAGTTCCGGTCTGCAGCTTGTGTAACAGCTTGTTAGGACTGAATCCAGTCCTGTGAAAAGAATCAAAGGATCTCTGAAGAGTAGAAACCAGGCTCACCCTGTAGAAGACTGGAGGAATTGCTGAAAATTGCACCCGGTCTGTCAGGAACTGAATCTGCTGTGTGTCTCCCGGTATTGTGCAGTAATTGCGATCGGGATACAGATGCAGCCTGCCTGGTATAGTGCTTTCTTTTATATGGATGTGTGAAGAGGTTTGTGTACCTCAAGTGAGCCCTGCTGACATTGAAGGACCCTATCTTATTTGGAGGTCGTGAGTACTAATTCAGGGTCGCTCCCTGTTGAATTGCCACATTAAATCCAAATGGAATTACTGTACTGCTGACTGTTTAATTCTCCTTTTCTCTGTGTGAAAGGGCCCCTACCAGCTGCCACGGTTTGGACTAGCCACTAGGGCTTGGGTACCCAGGGACAGTAACTGATAGGGATAGGCCTGTGCACAGAGCCATAAATGAATTATTAGAGTGATAAGCTAATTAACCTGATTTCCCCTGTCCTTGTTATATCCCCTAAATAAATCAGAGCTGCTTGTTTCAGCAAAGTTATACTGCCTGGGTATTTGTCTATGTTAAGTACTGTACTGTGATTGTTGCACTGTATCTCATTTCACAGGAGGTCCCAGTGCCGGAACCAGACCTGGGGGTAAGTGTATACTGTGAAGGTAATTCTGATATATTGTGTGGGCCACTAGTGGGAAGAAAGGGGGGTTGCAGTGTCCCAGAGGGCTGTGACCAAGTTAGTTTAACTATTGCGAACCCTGACCTCTGGGTGGAGGCACCCGCCATTGGATCCAGGCCCCTCAACCTGTTAGTGGCAAATCAGGCAGGGGTAGTAGCCCCTGGGATAGCGCCATCTAGGGGTTACACTTGTCTCTAGCTGTGCTTCCTTTTTAAAGATTCTAATGTCTAGAAAGTCTATCTCTTGTTTGTTACTATTAAAGGTGGTTTACGCTTGGGTCCACAAGTGTGGATCGATGGACAAACAAGGTAACTATAGGCCGGTAAGCTTGACTTCCATTGTGGGGAAGTTAATGGAGACCATTCTAAAGCAGAGATTGATAACCTTTCTAGATAAAAATGGTCTCCAGGATGAAAGGCAGCATGGGTTTGTCTCAGGAAGGTCCTGTCAGACTAACCTAATTGACTTCTTTGATTGTGTCACAAGGGCGGTTGACTGGGGGCCATGCCATGGATGTCCTATTTCTGGACTTCAGTAAGGCCTTTGACTTGGTGCCTCACAAAAGGTTGCTGGGCAAGCTGAGGAAACTGGGGGCCAGGGAGAAGCTAGTGGGATGGGTTAGGAGCTGGCTGCAGAACAGACAGCAGAGGGTAAATGTAAGGGGAGAAAGCTCCAAACCAAGGCTCGTGACCAGTGGGGTACCACAGGGCTCATTGCTGGGCCTCGTTTTATTTATCATCTTTATTGGGGATACAGCAGAAGAGATCAAGCTTAAGATCAGCCTGTTCGATGACAATGCAAAGATATGTGCAACAGCAGACAGGGAGAAAGGGAGGCAAGAACTCAGGGAAGATCTGGCAAAACTCGAGCACTGGTTAGGAGTGTGGCAGCTGGGGTTTAAGGCTAAGAAGTGCAAGGTCATGCACCTCAGAGCCAGAAACCCCATGACCAACTACTTGCTGGGGGGAGTGCAGGTATCTATTTCTGAGGAAGAGAAGGACCTAGGGGTGCAGGAGTCATGAAGGTATTGGCACAGTGCCAGAGAGCAGCAGCAAGGGCCAATCAAATGCTGGGCTGTACTGCCGGGGGCATCACCTCTAGAAGGGAAGAGGTCATCCTGCCACTATACAGATCACTGGTGAGGCCAGACTTGGAGTACTGTGTGCAATTCCTTAAAAAGGATATACGACTACTGGAGGTGGTGCAGCGTAGGGTGAAGAAGATGATCCTAGGTCTGGGAGATAAACCCTATGAGGAAAGATAGAGGGAGCTCAACATGTATTCCCTGGAGGATAGAAGGGAGAAGGGGGGACATGATAGAGACCTTCAAATTCTTGAAAGGCATAAACAGGGCTAAGACGGGGGATTGTTCTCCTTAAAGGTGGGAGGGTCATAAGAGGGCACTGTCTGAAGTTGGAAGGGTGAATATTCTGGAGGGAGATTAGGAGGCATTACTTTACAGAAAGAGTGGTGGCTGGGTGGAACAAACTGCAGAAAGACGTGATCACGTTGAAGACAGTGGACAGTTTTAAAAGAGGGTGGGATAGAGTCAAAGAGAGGGCAAATACGGTTAAGAACCTAGGAAGGGAAAAGTTGGGGGGCAGGGATGATGGGATGGGAATGGGGGGGGAAACAGCTGCAGTAAAAGTATACCGCGAGCTGCACACTTGGGCAGACTTGATAGACCTCGGGGCCATTTTATGCCGGCGTTTTCATATGTTTGCATGTTTGTATGTTCGTTGCCCTCCCAGACTAAGAATATGTCATCTATAAAGCATCACCAAAATTTAATATTGTTCGTGTATGTGTTTCCTTCCTCTGATGACAATAAGATGTATCTTTTCTCAAAGTCATACATGTACGCATTGGCGTAGTTCGGAGCCATGGTACTACCCATCACTGTGCCTTTTATCTGTCCATAATACTGCCCTTCAAATTTAAAATAGTTGTTATGCAACACTATCTTTGCCATATTTTGTAGAAGCTGTGTTTTGGGTCTTACACCTTGTGGCCTGGTGTTCAAAATATGTCCTAATGCTGTTATGCCACCATCATAAGGAATGGAAGTATATAACTCCTTAACATCTGTGGTTACTAATATGCAGTTTTCAATCACCAGTGAGCTGTTAAGATCCTTTATAAGATGTAACACATGTCTGGTGTCTTTTATGTAGGTGGGCACGCCTTCAATCAGTGGTTGCAAATGATAATTCACGTATTTGGACAGGGGCTCTAATACTGATCCAATGCCAGATAGAATTGGCATGCCAGAGGGCTTGTTTGCATTTTTATGTATTTTGGGGAGTGCAGAGAAAAATAGTGTGTGAGGAAATTCTGCAGTGGGCATATCTGCCTCCCATTTCCTAAGCCTGTTTAAAGAAATCAACTCGTGCAAAAACTTGTTGATCTCTGTTTTCATCCCAGGAAGGGAATCAGCATTAAGTTTTACACAATGTTCATTTACTTGCAACAAGGTTAGGCACATCTCTCTATTGTGCCAATCCTTGAATAACTATTGCCACAACCCCCGTTTTTTCTGCTGGTTTAAGAATGACAGAGTTGTCATTTCCCAAATGTTGCATGGCTTCCCTTTCTGGTTTTGTGAGGTTGGACCTGGTCTTTTTTGTTTTCTTGTAGCGTAGCCTTTATGAATGCACTCATAGAGATCATCATGAAAGCCAGAGGAAAACTAGCAGAGGAAATACAACAGCAAGAAGAAACATTGAAAACACAGTTACAACTTGAAGGGCCCCATATTTATAGCCGTCCGGCTCCGCATGCAAACAGGTGTGCCGTGTGGAAAAATAGGGCCGAACGGCTCTGATGCCATATTCAAACAGATAGCACAATCCGAACTGACCGTGCTATCTGTCTGAATATGGGGCCATTGTAGCGCGGTGCACATCAAGCAGCTGCCATGCTTGGTACAGCACTAGCCTGAAGACTGTCCACAGGGGTAAAGTGCGGCACACACTGGTCAGCACTGCGGACCCCATGGGCGATATTCAGCCCAGATATGCAGATGACCCCACTGGCATGCATGGTGCTAAGGGGCCATTTGCATGCCCATTATGGCTCATGTGCATGTGGGCGCCATCTGAGTGCACCGAGCCAGGCCTCCCCAGGCCGGATCCTTGTCTCCATGTAAATCCTCCCTTGTCTGGTACAAAGAAACTGGCTCCCAATTCTCTCTGTCCTTGTCTGGCTCACAGTTGTTTCTACTGCCCCCACACAGGTTTACGCTCCTTTATTTCCTTACTGATCTTGGTTCCTGGCTCAGTAAAAGAAAAGAAACCACACATATTTCTGTGCCTTTTTCCAAGAGGACTGCCTGTGCATGGAAACACAGTAACAAATCCTAAGCTACACTTTTGTAGCCCAGGCACCATAAGCCAGTGGGCTACTACCCCTGCCTGTAGACCCGCACACAGATTAAGGGGTCTGGGTCCTGCTACGGTGGTATTCAGGGATTCTATCCCGGAAAGTGAATGAAAATAGTGTGGTGCCTCCACCCAGAGTAAATTGTAGTGGGCCAGGTGTTTGACTGGTACAATCCCCTGGGATGTTGTACCTACCCACCTCCCCTTCTAACCACCCCACACACTAGATGCCAGATAGTTTCCCAAAACCATACAGCACATACACTTGTTAGCTGAGTCCCACAAAATACCCTTCACACAGCAATTTCAAACAACAAACACAACTTTATTGTGGGAAAGGGTTCTGATTAGGGTACCTGGAACTGGGATAGCTGTGGGAGGAAGAAGGGTTAATAAATTTAATAAGAGCAGTTAGTAGCACATGAGCCCAAAGGCCAACACACCCCAGATGCCCACACCCACTGGTACCAGTGTTGCTCTCTGTCCTCTTTTGGGCACCCAGGAGTTACAGACCAGCATGATGCCATGGGTTGACGGGCATTGGGGCTCTGAAAATGATATATCTGGTTGCAACAATTAAACAGACATGCCCTCCCCCCTTTGTTACCAGGGCAAGCTCTGGGTACTCACATTCCTGGAGATCTGAAGGGTTCCTGGTGCAGAGGGCTTCCACCAGTCCAGAAAGGGGGATCTCAATTCAAAAGAGGGCAGACAGATGGGCAGCAGAAGGTATCCTGAAGACTTTAGCTTGATTAAAGGTCTGGCCTCTTGTCACCTTCAGCCTACTCAGGCCCATTGCAGAGCTACTATACAATGCCCACTAAGCCACAGCGAATCCAGACCTAGGAGTGGCTCCACAGCCTGGCTTCCTCACAGGTCACAGTGCCCTAGCACTAGGGCATAGACCCATGATCCCCTGCAGCCAGCAGACCTCACTGGGCGGGGGTTAGCAAGTTCCCCACCCTTCAATTTAGCAGTATAAGCAGCTCCGATGTGCAGCCAGACAAGTCCACAAATTCTCTGCTTTCCAGCGCCATTTGGCAGCAAAATCCACAGTCTCAGCAGCAACTTCTGTCCACACCTGTCACACAGCCACAGCAACAATGTCCTGTACCATAAGACACCTGCTCAGCCCCTCCTTTACAGTCTATCAGGGTTCAGATCAACTTCCACTATTATTTTGGCTGGCACAGCTCTCAGACAGGCTGTCTACTTCCAACAGCAATCACCTTGCCTCTGGCCTCCACCCAGTTTCCAGCATATAAATATAAATATATATATATATATCTGTCATCAGTCTCTCTCATCAGTCTCTCTCTCCAGTCCCACAGCTGGTGCAGGATAGCTGCAGCAGAACTCTTCTCCAGGCAGCAAACTCCAAACAGGGTGCCTGGGTCGCTTGTCACCACAACACAGTTCCTCACAACAGCAAGGCTTATATTCCTTTAGCTCACAAACCAACTGCAGTTTACGTCCTGTGAAAGGCCTTAGAAGCACTCCTTCTCACTGCACTGAATCCTCTTGACTTGATCAGAGCCCAGAAGAGATTGACTCCACTGACCAAAGTCTCTGGGATTTCCCTTGAAAATCCTGCCCTCTGCTTGGCTGCCTCCAGTTGTCAGTCACAAATATCCATAGTGATTAGTCCTCTCTCAACATTGGTTGGTGAAGGTCTCTTGGTGCCTGAAATTAGTTAACACCTTCTCCCATGAGTCCTCGCAACAGTCTTTGGGCACCCAGTTATCCTCTTGGCTGTCCGTCTGGGGTCAAAACATCATAACATGGCTGCTATCATTTAATTCCTTGGCAGCCCTCAAATTGTCCCAAGAATAAAGTTTTGGTGCAGCCAAGAGAAGCACTTTTCATTTACATTAACTCCACTGTTAGATAGCCCCACTCGTGCCCTATTAAGTGACCACAACTATTTACATTTGTTGTCTGCCCTGAGCCTGTCGCTGCTGCTGAAATACAGTCCCCCTAGCAGTGGACAGGCACCCTCATTAATATTCATATAGGCTGTATTAATATGAATGAGCCCCAACTAGATCCCACTCTAAACTCCTTATTTACATTTAGAAGTGGCCTCTCACCAGCCGTGTTCAGGTCACTGACCCCTGAATAGGCCGGCAGGGAGGCTGGGACCATGGAAATGCCTTCCGTTTGACCGCGATGGTGGTTGGAAAAATCAAAACTCCCTGGCACATGTGCAGCCTGCCGACTGCTATCCTTTACAGACACGGCACAGTGGCTCCGCAATTTAACATCGTTAGCCACCCCCAGGGCAGAAATAACACAGGGACTGCTCGTGGAGCACCAGAAGGACTTGGACTGTGGCACTGATGAGGGGAAAGATCAGGGGACGCCAGGAGGAGGAACCGGGAGAACGAGTGGCAATTAAGGTAAGCCCCCAAAAAAGGGTGGTTACACTTAATAAACTAAAATACCCAAGTGTAATGTGAATTTGCAGCCCATTGCTCAGTGCCTTTTTTTTGTTTAGCATTTGTCACAGTGTTTCCAGGCACGGGCACTTTGCGTTAAGCCGCGGCTGTGGTTTCTTTTCTTTTTACAGCTGGCTGGACAAAGGCAGAGAAATGTGTGTGGTTTCTTTTCTTTTACTGAGCCAGACAAGGACAGAGAGAATGGAGAGCCAGTTTCATTGTGCAAAACGAGGAAGGCAGTTTGGGCAGTTCGTGCGGAACCACGGCTTTTGTTTGTTTCAATGTTCGGCTTTCTCGATGGCAAAATTGTGTCAGACAAACATAGAAACATAGACTTTGACAGCAGATAAGGACCGCTTGACCCATCTAGTCTGCCCATTTCCCTACCTACAGGATAGGCCGCAGATCCCAGTTAACCAACAGCCTATTTCTTCCTATCCCCCACAAGAATTGCCTTATGTCTGTCCCATGCATTCTTGAATTCTCCCACAGTTTTAGACCCCACAACCTCCTCAGGAAGGCTGTTCCATGCATCCACTACACTCTCTGTGAAATAATACTTCCTCACATTGCCCCTGAACTGCTCCCCTTCTATCTTTAACTTGTGTCCCCTTGTTCTTACACGTCTCTTTTTCTGAAAGATGCTACCCTCTTGGACTTTGTTGATTCCACTGAGGTACTTAAACATTTCTATCATGTCCCCCCTCTCCCTTCTTTCCTCAAGGGTATACATATTAAGCTCCTTTAGTCTCTCCTCATCCGGCTTGTCTTGCAGACCCTGCACCATTTTAGTTGCCCTCCTCTGGACTGCCTCTATCCTGTCTATGTCCTTGCGGAGATGGGGTCTCCAGAACTGGATGCAGAACTCCAGATGGGGTCTCACCAACTGTCTGTACAGAGGGATAACAACTTCCTGTTTTCTGCTGCTGATGCCTCTCACTATGTATCCCAGTATATCCCCAGCCCTCCCTACTGCCTTCTCACATTGCTTGCTAACCTTAAGATCATCTGATATGATTACCCCCAGGTCCCTTTCCTTTTTTGTTGTTGTTACTACCTCCCCCCCATTGTGTATTCTTCCCCTGGGTTCTTGTTTCCCAGGTGCATTATTTTGCACTTCTTTGCATTGAATCCTAGCTGCCATACTTCTGACCATTCCTCCAACCTTGCCAAGTCCCTTCTCATCCTTTCCACGCTTCCTTGTGTATCAACCCTGTTGCAGATCTTTGTGTCATCTGCAAAAGGATACTTTTCCTTCAGTCCCTTTGCAATGTCACTGATGAAGACATTAAAAGGACTGGACTAATCTGAACCCTCGGTACCCACTAGTAACCCTCTTTCTTCAGAGTGGACTCCATTTACAATTACCTTCTGTGTCCTGTTGTGCAACCAATGTTTTACCCAGGCTACCACCCTGGGACCAACTCCCAGGCTGGTTAATTTGACTATTAATCTTTTGTGGGACTGTGTCAAATGCCTTGCTAAAGTCGAGGTGGCCATGTCCACAGCCCCTCCCTGGTCTACTACTTTGGTCACCCAGTCAAAGAAATCTATTAGATTCATCTGACATGACCTTCCCACTGTGAACCCATGCTGCCTGGGTCCTGTGCCCACTGGCCTCTAGGTACTCAACAGACAAGGAGTCAGACAAAAAAAATCAGGAAACAGCCAGCAAAGGCGTGACCTGAGTAAAGCTGTGGGGGAGAAGACAGACCTCACAGCAGGAAGGATTGGGCAAGCGGGGTTGTCACTGACTGCACTGTTTACAGCGCTGTTAACACTATTCGCACCTTCTCAGTGGCCCATTAAGACAATGATTAGGACTGTGAATTGGACTGAATCATCCCAATAATCCAACATCCCCATCCCTATTACATGGATGGGGACACCATAGAAATGAATGGCCACTTATCTGGTTCCTGGAGGGACGTCCCAATAAAGAGGACATCCCTATTATCCACATCCCGATTAAGTGTTTTCTACTGTACTTCAAACAAACAAACAAAACAAAAAACAGGTCTAACCTCACAAAACCAGAAAGGGAAGCCTTGCAAAATTTTGAAAATGACAAATCTGTCATTATTAAACCAGCAGACAAAGGAGGGGGGGTGCAATAGTTATTCAAGGATTGGCACGATATAGAGATGTGCCTAACCTTGTTGCAAGTAAATGAACATTACATAAAACGTAATGCTGATCCTCTTCAACGGAGGACGTGCCCACCTACATAAAAGACACTACACATGTGTTTCACCTTATAAAGGATCTTAATAGCTCACTGGCGATTGAAAAACTGTATATTAGTAACCATAGATGTTAAGGAGTTATATACTTCCATTCCTTATGATGGTGGCATAAAAGCATTAGGACATATTTTGGACACCAGGCCACAAGGTGTCAGACCCAAAACACAGCTTCTACAAAATATGGCAAAGAGATTGTTACATAACAACTATTTTAAATTTGATGGGCAGTATTATGGACAGATAAAAGGTACAGTGATGAGTAGTACCATGGCTCTAAACTACGTCAATGCGTACTTGTGTGACTTCGAGAAAAGATACATCTTATTGTCATTAGAGGAGGGAAACACATACACCAACAATATTAAATTTTGGTGATGCTTTATAGATGACATATTTTTAGTCTGGGAGGGCACGAGCAATCACTGGGAGATTTTCATGAATTTCTAAACACTAGAGATCTGCACCTTCATTTTACTTTTAATGGTAACAAACAAGAGATAGACTTTGTAGACACTGTAATCTTTAACAAGCATTTGTCAATGCCGAATGTTGTCTTGCTGGCATTGGCATTGGTAGTGCAGGAGTTAGAGAGATGCATACTAGGCATGGCAGTGAAGTACTGAACTGATGCCAACCCACCCCCACCCTGCAGAGACTGACAGGCATTGGGGCGTCCCTTTGGGTGTTTGGTAGTGCAGTGCGGGAAAACATTTTGGGTAGGATGTGAAAAATGACAGCTGTACAGCTCATTAGGAGGTGTAAAAAAATGCCAATGTTGAAAATGTGGCTTGTAAATATAGCAAATTTGAGAAATTACAAGGGGGCGTGGGAAATATGCAACTTACACTTGCAACACTGCCATTTTATGGGCGTTCGGCACCAAATTTTCAACATAGGCATTTTAGCGTCTCTGCTCATGTACAGTGTCACTGTTATTTCCTCAAAGTGTCCCAAGAAGTGATTTCTCACAGCGACCACGCTATTCTGCGCCGGAAGTGGGAAAACACATTTTGGGCAGGATATATGAAATGACAGCTGTACTGTTCATCAAGAGGTGTGGAAAAATGGCAATGGTGAAAATTCAGAGTGAAATGTCAAAAATGCGCGATGAGTACGAGCATCGTGCAATCTGCCAACCCTCTTCGTAACACAGTCATTTTATGGAGTATCATCACTAAATTTTCAACATAGGCATTTTAGGACCTCTGCTCATGAACTGTGTCACTGTCATTTTCATAATCTGGCCCAAACACTAATTTCCCACAGTGACTGCGCTATTGTGCACCGGAAGTGCGGAAACACATTTTGGGCAGGATGTGGAAAATGACAGCTGTACTGTTCACAAGGAGGTGTATATAAATGACAATGCTGAAAATCTGGTGTTAAAATATTGCAGATTCATGAAGTTACGAGCCTGCGTAGCAACTGCACAATGCACGCTCGTAAAACAGGCATTTGTTGGATTTTTTCCACCAAATTTGGAACATAGGCTTTTTGAGAGGCAACCTCATGAACACTGACACTGTCGTTTCATTAATGGTTCCCAAAAGGTGATTTAGTGCAGTGACTACGAAATCACCTTTTGAGGCCAAATAACGCCATGACAGTGATAGAATTCATGAGGAGGGGCCCCAAAAACCCCATGTTGAAAATTTGGTGCCAAAATTCTAACAAATGACCGAGATATGCAGCAAAGTTGAAAAAACCCTATTCATTCCATTATATAGCTTACCGGCATTTCCTCAGTTCATGGTCGGCTTTGATGAGTGCAGACGTGTTCCCGGTCCAGCAAAGATCGTCGCACCGAACTCCGGAGGTAAGTATGGGGTGAGGGTGGGTGAGCGGGGGTGTGGAGAGGCAGGGTGCACAGTGGGTGGGTGCAGGTGGGAGGCCGGAGACTACGAGGGACCATTTTTAAGTTACAGGGAAGAAAAAAAAAAAACCTAACATGGTGGGATTGTTTTTTTTTTCAGGGGACTTGGCACACTGGGGTGGGCTCCCAGCGTACCACCTAACTCTTTTGGGGGGGTTGCTGCAGCCAACGGGGGATTGGGCACCCTCGTTGGCAGACAATGGGAGGTTGGGGGGTGAATTTATGCCGATGGGGATTGGGCACTCCCATTGGCACACAATGACAGCAGGGGAGGCAAGAGCCAGAGGGGATTGGCACCCCTCGGCATATAAGAAATGCAGGTGAGCTGATTTTGCCGACGGGGAGGGGCCCCCATCTGCACACACAATGAAATCGGGGAGGCAAGAACAGAGGGGGATTGGGCACCCCCCTCGGCATATAGGAAATAGGGGGGCTGCTGTATGCTGATGGGGAGTGGGCTCCCCCATTGGTAACTTTGTGCAGCCATAGTAAGCTGGCTGGGGGATTGGACACCCCTGAGGTAGGCCATTCGGTGGCCGCACGCCATTCTGCTAATGTGGCGAGCATGCAGGGAGGGTCTGCTGTGTCTGACAAGCTTTGCTCGGATTGCGGCGGACCTCTCCTTAGATGTGCTAGCCACATTAGCATGCATGGTGTGGCGCTGCTGATTGGGGAATGAGGGATGCACCTACTGATGTGTGCCCTGCATTCGCCCAACAGCGGTCGCGCCTCCAAAGCTGCACTGTCCCAAGATGTTGACTTGCGCACAAGCCAACATAAAAAGGAAGCACAACTAGAGCCCAGATTGTACAGGAAATTGACAGATAGAAACACTACTTTGCATGCTACAAGCTTTCATCCCCAAAAGCTCGTTGAGAGCACCCCTTACTCTGAATTGTTAAGAGCCAAAAGGAACTACAGTCTACAGGAAGATTTTCAGAGAGAGCAAGAAGTGGTCTTGGAAAGTTTTAGGGATAGGAATTACAAGGACATGGCACTACAAACAGCACAAAAGAAAGTAAGAAACATTTCTAAAGAACTGACATTAGTGCAATATGAGACACTGAACATGGCATCTAGAAGAATTACATTCAGTACAGAGCACACAGTACATGTGCCACAAATCAGAAGAGTGATTTTGGACGATTGGAAGATCCTTCAAAACGATTCCACAACATTGAGGACTTTTATACAAAAACCGTTTGTCACCTTTAAAAAAGCATCCATGATCAGAGAAAGACTGGTACACACGGAACACTACACAAAACCAATTCAAGGAGCACAGCTTCTATTAGGCCCCTTAAAATGGCATGTTTCCATGTGGCAGATGTGTAGCCTGTGGGCACACTTTCAAAAAACCTGTTTACAAACATCCACACACAAGGAAAGAGCACAGAATTCAGTCTCATACTAAGTACAACACAATGGGAGATGTGTACATACTTCAATGCCCATGTGACTGTCTTTACATAGGGAAAACACCAAGTGAGTTAAAAACAAGAATATCAGAACTTAAAAGCAGAATCAGGAATAATGATGAGAAATCTTTGCTTGCAAGGCATTATTGGGACAGAGGACACACAGCAGTACAGATTAGATGCTGGGGTCTTGAACAGATCCCAGAACCAATGAGAGGAGGGGTTGACAATAAGGCAGTAGAGAGAAAAGAAGTGTGGTGGACTGATGAGATGGGCACACTCAGTGAAAGATGAGAACTAAATGAGGATGCTAACTGACAAGCCTGCTGGTGATTATTCTGTAAGAGGGGGCCTTCTGACCACGATTACTATCTGGTACGTCAGTGGATAGGCACTCTATAGTGGAACCTCAAGGTGCTGCAGAAAATAACTTTCAGACTGTCATCTAAGTGAATGTAAGGGAACATGAGATAAGGGTCCTCGATAGCTCCCACACGCTGACCAGAGTTCAAAAATCACAACAATACTTTGCAGACTTCCATATTAGAAATTGAAACCTGAATAATCCATTCACGGTAGCCATCATGAATGGTAATCTTAGGCCCAGTAAAAATGAATAGAAATGGAATGAGCAATAATGAAGTGCAGACCAAGGAAAAGGACATCAGTTTAAATAAGATCACAGGCATTTTGAAGTGCATAGTGTGATGAACAAAAAATATGGGGCACAAGTTTAGGACAGGAGTCTTCTTATTAGAGACAGAAGAAACAGATTCATAACCGCAGCAATTTAAAAGATAAAAGGCACTAGGACAACAGTGAAAATAAGATCTCAACAGTATGTTTAGATTGCTAACATGCATTTGTGCAGTAGCTTATAAAACGACAATGATGTGATGAGAGTAGGGGTTGAAAGCTGTTATTATTAGTGTATAAAGGAAGCATTTGCAGTAGCTGAATAACTTTTAAAAACTCAAATGAGCTCTGCATAACCCAACAGTAATGCAATATATAATAAGGATATGAAAACACGGTAAAAGCACATTAAAGTTAACAAGATCATATAGGCATTCAGAAGTGCATATGTAAAGAGGTATGAACAAGTGGTAGGTGTTCACTTATAAGAGTTTTTTATTTATTTAAGTCTTTGGTAACCGGGTAAGGCTCACTAGGCACAAGTGCCTGTTTTCAGGGGCGACCTGGGAGCACTGGGCGGTTAAGTGACTTGCTCAGAGTCACACAGTATGCAAGTGGAGGTTGTGAGAATCAAACTCAGGTCTGGTCTGCTGGACATATCAAGCTCGTTCTCACCTCGTTCCTCTAACCTCTAGGCTATACTGCCAACTGTCACTTACAAGAGAGCAGAGGAAATAAATCCTATACCTCTGTAACATGACAGATGAAAGTTACAAGGACAATAGTGTAAATAAGATCAAACATTACATTCAGACTGAGAATGTAATTCTGTGTAGGAATTTAAGAACCAAGGATCATGTGATGAGAGTAGGGGCAAAATAACTGAACTATTAATTAGAAAAGTAAGCAATTCCGATATCAGATTAATCTTAAAAAATTCAAGGGGCGAGTTGACTGCCCCTATAAGCAAGATGAGGCAAACACATGTTATTGGGCATCAACAGGAGCAGTCACATCACATTCCATCACATGGGTGACTTGCAGCCTGAATTATGAGCCATTGTAAAAAAATGCAAAAAATGAATAAAAACTCAGATATATTAAAACAAGGAGCACCTCCAAATGATGGCTGACAGCTGACCACAACAGCCAAGGTACCCATAGGAAAGCCACAGTTGTAGGGCACCAGCATTTGCCATAGTAATGCATTATGGCCTGATAGCAATGCCGAATCACGAGGCTTTCCTACAGGTACAAGAGGGTGGCGCAACTGGCTCACTTGTTGCAGCCCAAGCCGACTGCCACAATATGCTATGGAAAATGAGCACTAAGAAATAAAGTAAGTGCCTATTATCTAAAACTAAATGTGATACTAAGCACCAAATAGAATTTTTCATGGTGTGATAGGAGGTTTAAATAAAGTACATGGGTATACTCACATTGCAAGCAGGAGTCAGATCTCCGCTCTCACATTTAACCACACTGTATTGAAAATAACAGTAAAATAGGACACCTTTATTTTAACATGTAATCACAATGGGGCCTATTCACTAGAACACACAGCTCCACACTCGAAGGAGTTCCGCGCAGGGGCTGCATTCATGATCACCGGCCCCCACCCAGCTCCCCTACATGGCACTGCCCCCCTGGCATGCAGGCCCGCAGGGGGCAGGTGGGTGCAGAGCGCGGATCGTGGCAGGCAGCCAATCGGCTGCCTAGACAGGGACCCTCAGTAGATCCCTTGCGTGCTTCTGGTGCTATGTTGCTGGCTGGTGTGCAGTGCGCTGACCAAGCTATGGAGGTGGTCCTCCCCGTCCACCCGACCCCGGTGACCAAAAGTGCCCTGATGGCAGGGGCTGCACTGTTGGGGGGAACGTTGCCCCCCGCCATTCATGCCGTGTCTGGAGGCAGCCTCCCTGGGGGGAGCGTAGCTGGCCCTAGTGGTTTGTAGGGGGGTGCATGTCTTTACTGCATGCGGTGGAGGGGGCACAGTGGGCATGGGCAGCTGCGCGGTGGTTATATGCCAGACTTACCCAGAGTGTAGCCACCCTAGCCATTCGTGAATCAACTCCAATAAGAGAATAATGTTAGCAGGAACCTTTGAACTCAAAGAGAATCTTTTACCTTTCACAGAACCAAGACAAATGTGAGGGCGAGAGATTACTGAACGTTTAAAGGTATATTTCACATATACTGTATTAGAAGAAAAATACGATGGCATTTACAAGATCAATTGTTTGTAAATATATGGGGTCATATTGTTAGTATCAAGGTCACTGTTTTACCTTGTTTTACAGACACAGACTGAGGATGAGATAAACTTTAAGTGGCATTATAAGCACAAGCTCATAAAATAAGTAAGGTAAACAGCCATTCATGATATACCGTCAGCACCATTTATCACCAACAGGAGATGCAAATCTGTTTTCTTTTTCAAATAATTAGGGAAGCATTGTACAGTGGCATTAGGCAAAGGCAGTCACAGGAGCTGCAAGGCCAAGATAAAAGTCAGGTAGTATCAATTTGATACAATATGTGAAAAAAAGTGGCTGGGTATTACTAACAAATAGACAAATACAGTACATAGTCCTTGTTAAATGAGAATGATGAATTTACATGAACAACTGTGTATAGCACTATAACTGACCAAACTGGAGCACATAAATATATAACCAATGTTTATATAAGAAAATTCTCAGAATATCAATTTTTATCTAGGATGTACAGTACATTAAATGTGATTTATTTTTATCCTATAGTCCCCAGAAGAAGCCTTAACAGGTGAAATGTTGGGGCTTGTTAAAAATGGACGAATGAATAAAGAACTGTGAAGAAAGAACAATAGTGGTGCATTGGCTTGTATTTGCTAGAGTGACCATACCTCTTTCTGACTTCCTGAACTACCAACCTTGGTCTGCTCCACCTTGAACTTTGGATTAAAACGTTTAGTGATTTCCCTTGGGACCCCCCCCAAGAAAAAACAAATGAAAATAAGACATCTGGCTTCAGTGGTGAGGCTGTTGTGGTTCCTGTACATAGCCCCCAATCTTCTATTTTGCCATGGTAACAAGGTTGTCCACATGCAGGGCTAATGATAGGGTATCATCTGGTATGACACCAAGGTACTTAAAGGTTTCAAAATGTTCCAGACCTTGGCCACTGCCTTTGAGGATGATCAATGGGAGGGGGGATTTTTGTCAACTGTGGGCCTGGGAAAATAATTATTCTTGTTTTTTTGTAGTTCAGTACTAATTTGTTGTTGGTGAACCTTTTTTCCAGTGGCTCAAAGTTGGCCTGAAGTCTGCACAGATTTTCCCACGGATACTATTGTTAGTGAAAATGACATCATTGGCATATAGGAATACCCTTGCAGACCCGCAGGCCTCTGGTAGGTAGTTGATAAACAGACCAGATAGGAAGGGACCGAGTATTGAATCCTGGGGCACCCCTATGGAGACACTACTTATTTCCAATAAGAAGCCATCAATTTTTACATGCTGGTTTTGGTTGGAGAGCTAGCTACAAAACCAATCTACTGTGTCCTAAGATAGCTTGTGGTTGACCAAGTTGAAGGCCTTAGTCAGATCGATATAGATGGCTGTGACCAGGTCTCTGCTGCTAAGGGCATCATTCAGGTAGGTAGTGCATTTAGCTGGGGTCTCACTGATATTATGGAGCTTTCTGAACCCATGCTGTTGTGCACACTGGATGTTGTACTTTTCCAGATATCCGACCAGTTGGTTTGATACCATTCTCTCCAGGGCCTTGGACAGAGGAGTGAGAATGGAGCTTGGTCTATAGTTAGCCAGACTACAGCAGTCACCATTTTTGAAAACCAGTGTGGCCAGTGTAGTTTTCCAAACTCCAGGGAACTGTGAGTACTGTAGAGAAAATTTGAAAATCTTGAAGATAGGTTGGGGAATTTCCTCAAGTGCCAGGGCTAGCAGCATCATATTGACTGAGTTACCACCAACCTTGGTTGACCCTATGGTGTTTTTGCTGAAGACTGGTTTGAAATAGAATTTCAGGTGTCCTGCCTCTGGATTGTGTCTGCATTACCATCATGAGTCGTCTGTGTGGGGCTACCAGGGATGACTGTGCTTAAGTCCATCAAGGCTGTGTTAAGTTTGTTTGATATCTCTGCTGGGTTCCGGATCTCTGTCCCACCAATTGTAAGCATTTTATGGTGCTGTTTTTCACCTTTGCTCAGGGGTTCAGTAATTATCTCCCATAATTTTTTCCCATTGCTCCAGTTCTGGGCTTGCTGGGTCTTGTTGTATTCAGATTTGGTCAGTCTAATCTTACATAAGCATCTTTTATGAGCTTCTCTGTATTTTTGTAGATGCTACACTGACCAGATCTCTCTAGCTAAGGATCACCAGTTATCCCTTTCCCTCATGATGGCCAGGAGTTCAGAGGTGATCCACCCTGATGGGGAACCTCACATCTTACACTTTTTAAGAGAGGCAAATTTGTTGCAGGATGCAGAATATTACTTTGTTAGGAAGTGAAGAGCTGAATCTATGCTGAGGATGGCATCATGGTAGCTCCAATCTAATTTAGACATGTAATGCTGACACCTTATCTTTGCATAGGACACAGCTGAGGTAAATCTGGTGGAAAACCTGGTCTGCTTAGCTGACCACAAGCATTGTACTGGAGAATGATCTATGATGGTGTCAGGTAGCACTCTGACATCTTTGACCCTGTCTGGATGTATAGCCAGAATCCAGATTATTAGGGTACTGGTGCCAGTTTTATAGTTGAATCTGGTGCCTTCTGTAACCATTTGGTTGAGAAAGAGGCTGGCAACCATATCATTTTGTGCTATGTTGGATTTGGAGGTCCAGTTGACGTTGAAGTCACCAATTACAATTATTGCCCAGTTTAGATTAATCTGTTTGAAGTAGCTGGAGAAAGACTCAGTGCCAGATTGGTGTTTCTCATGTGGTATGTAGATTGTCATGAGGAATAGGGATATGTGTCTCCTCCCTAGCAGGAGTTTAACAGCCAGGCATTCACATTCCCTTGACAAGCCACTAATAAGAAATTTGGAGCCCAGCAGGTCAGACTTTAAGTAGACAAGGCAGCCACCTATGTACTTGCGTTTTTGGCCTTCTGTAAAGTGGTTAAAGCCTGGCAAAGTGATTTCAGCATCAGAGACCTTAGAGGTGAACCAAGTTTCCACTAGGGATATTGCATCCAGTTGCACTAATGCTAGCCAGGCTTATAACTGAGCAAAGTTTGGGAGAAGGCGTTCCATGCTGAGGGAGACAATGTCTAGCTTCCCATGATGGCTGGGTGCTGGACCAAGGCAGCCTATGGGGCCAGGGTTTGGGTGGATATTGCCTGACAGCAGGAGTATGATTAGCATAATTATTCTTAGGTCCCTCAAGCCATGTTTGAGTTTCAGGGATTTCTTCCTGAGGGAGTGAGACTTACCGGAGACACCGGAGAAACATATGTTGTGAGAGCGGAAATGGCATTCCCTTGGAGTTGTTAGGTTTTGCAGCTCACTGTAGCCACACTTTAGTTGGGGGAATTGAGAGCTGATATGCTGAGTTTGGGTCCCCAGTGCCCAGGGACACATACCGTTATTTGAGGAGTCAACATCTACCTCTTTAACTAGTAGTTTGTGCTCTTGCAGGGCCTCATACTTGGTAGTTGGCTCAGGTGTACCTGTATCAGTACTTCTGATAACATATTTGCAGTGGCACTATACCCCTTGTGCTGGAGGTCATGTCTAGCAAAGGGGTGTAGCAGCAGGTTCATTTAGCAGCACAATATGGGTGATGCTAAGGCTAAGACAGATGTGATGCCCTTAGCCACTCTGCTGAGTTGGGAGGGTACTGATTCACTGCTTAAGCCTGAGCCCCACTTGAAGGTTCTGGTCATGCTTCTACAGTGGAGCCCATGATAAGAAATTGAGGTGGATTAAGCAGACAAAAAATACAGTTTCTCATGAAGGAAAGGTAAAAATTTCACCCTCTGTGCTTAGTCCTAAAGTTCATGCACAGGAATGAATCCCTTGTCCACAGCATAAAAACTTGGACTCAGTGCAGAGTGAAGGAGAGAATTTTTCCTAGATAGGGAGAGCTACCAAAAACAATGAACGAATGAATGAAAAAAAGATAGTTTACCATGTGCAGTCCTACCCCAGGCTGAGATGCAGCGTGCTGGCAAGTCCTAATAAGGATGAAACACAAGTCAATGTCTGCCATTGTGTGGCTTTTAAGATTGTTTGGGAGGCTTATTGGAACCATTCAGTCCTGCTTTAAGTGGGCAAGCCTTTGATTCTTCATGGTCATTTGCATATACATCCCATGAGGTTTTGCATGAACTGGGGTTTGTGTAATGTTTTATTTCTGTGAAATCTGGCTTTACTGCCAGTGCCCTTCCAGGGTGCCCTTGATTCAATGCTGTTGCATTGAGGGTTCTTTGTCTTTCTAACTGCTTTCCTATTCACCATGATCCAAAGCCATGTGATCTAATTAAGCAATAAGGCACGACAGGGTGTGGTATATCATAGATATCGTTACTCATCGGGTGGTTGTGCACAAGGTCGCAGGCCGAGTGCATCCAACCACCCAAGAAGTGACGATATCCCATGATCTACCGTACCCTGGAGTGATTTATTGCTATTATGAACTATGCTAAAATTTTATAAGTTTTTGGGATAGTGTAGTTGTACATTATAAGAAAATAGTTCTTGGACGGCATGGCCAGCAGGTGGTGCTGTTGGGGGTGGAGGTGATTGAAGAGATAGTGTTCTTGTGACTTGTCACCCCCCCCAGCTGTGCTTCATCTGCATTTTATTTAAATTTGGAGTAGTTTAATAAGCGCCGTCATGAGTGGTATTTGAAATGGCTTTTATTTATGTGAGCTGCTTTCAGTTCAGTTTCGATTTGTTTCAGTACGTGAGTGACTGCTGTGGTGTCCTTATGGTGGGAGTTTGTAACATCAGCGGTGGTTCCGGTCCCGATCAGGTAGCGGCAGTTAATGTTGCTCGGGATACTGTGGAAGGCAGTGCTGCTTTTTGTTTTTTTTAATGAAAATGAAAAGAAGAGGTTAAGTCAGCTGGAGGGATTGGTATTTTTTACGAGCCGGCAGGAGTGTTGCTGCAGTCTGAGAGAGGAATGGGCAGGCCAGTATGGCACAGAAGCTGCAGGTCGAGTTTGTATTTGTCTGTGTTTGGTGATATTTTGTTTGAATGGGACCGAGAAGCTGCTGCTACTAACTACGACTTTAGAGCAGCTGTCTGGGCATGGTTGAAAGAGTTTAGTGTTTTTTTTTTTTTTAAACGGCCGTCTTGATGTCTGATTCACCCCAGATTGTGAGACATGGAATGCGTTATGGTCGAAGGAATTTGTTCAAGTGAGGAGGTTGGTGTCCGGAGGCTTTTTGAAGCCGTGATGATGTAGCTAGATATCATCACGGCTTCAAAGAGCACTCGGCCAATCAGATTCCTCTATTTACGATCCTCAGTTCATAATATGACTTGCCCTCCTCTTCTGGACTGGGATACTGTACAGATGTGGCACACGGACAAGTTCTAAGCCACTGCAGATTGTTCCATCATTGTGATTTGCATATACCCCCATGATGCTTTTCATTAGTGGGGTGTGTGTAATTTTGTATTGCTGTAACCTTTAGAAGATTTCTTCAGCTTTCAATTTTTCTTTTCAAGTTTCTTCAAACTTGTGCATGCCCAGGTTTATGTTGGAAGCTGAGTCGACATCATAGTGCTCCACTGGGCTCCGTGCCCTGGGAGTGTGATGTGTAGTGGCTACTAATTACATAGGAAACCATACAAATCCATGGACTCATGAATGCTTCTGACATAAAATATAAATGGCAAATAATTGTTGGTGCAATGCTAGCAACTGCTGAGCATTGAAACACAAACTGTAATAAGGATGAAATAATGTGACCTAACTGGACTTGAAACCAGGCCCACAGAATAATACTTGGTGCTCTATCAGCTCAGCTATCAGGTCATCAGTCTAGCCTAAACTTGACTTTGCACTGCGACTTCCTTTCTCAAACTGCAAATTCTGCAGCTAGGAACAATTTACAAGTAATGAACTGTCGAAGCAGCACTAGTCTCTGCCAAGCACAGAGAAAAAACATATTCTGCCCAATATTCAAACATTTGTACTAGTGCAGAAATTGTGCTGTGCATGTGTTAACGCTTGCGCCAATACCCACCCGAGGTATATTTAAAGGTATTACGATGGCACTATTTCCTTTGAATACAAGGTTGATTATGTGCTGCAAAAATGCGCTGCACCTGTGCAGTGCAATGCATTTGAACAGCACTGAATATAGCACTGAGGACAGCGCTGAACACAGGGGGCAGCAATGGGTGTGAGGAGGGCACCAAGGAAAGGGACACAACACAACAGCACAGGTTTAAAAAAATAAACTTTACTGTACAAAAATGGCAACAGGCCATACAAAAAAAACACTACAACAATACGTTCTACAACAAAACAAGGGAGAAGGGGGAGAAACAAAATAAAAAGGGCAACCATTCATATGGGGTAGGGATGGAGAAACATAAGAAAAAGGGCAACTGTCCATGGAGGAGGATGGAAAAGGGCAACCGCCCACTGGGTGTGGGCAGTAATAAAAGAAAAAGGAGAATCCCTGTGGGGGTGGGGGTAGGGGGAGAGAAACAAAAGATAAAGGGCAACAGCTCATGGGGGGGAAGAGAAACAAAAGAAAGAGGGTAACCACCCATGGGGGAAGACAAGACATCAAGGGCAACTGGTCATATAAAGGGGGAACAAAACATCAAGGCAACTGCCTGTACAAAGGGGGGAAGGGAAGCAAAACATCAAGGGCAACTGCCCCTATAAAGGGCGAGAGGGGATAAAACATCAAAGACAGCTGCCCATATAAAGGGCGAGAGGGGATAAAACATCAAGGGCAACTGCCCCTATAAAGGGCGAGAGGGGATAAAACATCAAAGGCAACTGCCCCTATAAAGGGCGAGAGGGGATAAAACATCAAAGACAGCTGCCCATATAAAGGGCGAGAGGGGATAAAACATCAAGGGCAACTGCCCCTATAAAGGGCGAGAGGGGACAAAACATCAAGGGCAACTGCCCCTATAAAGGGCGAGAGGGGATAAAACATCAAGGGCAACTGCCCCTATAAAGGGCGAGAGGGGATAAAACATCAAAGACAGCTGCCCATATAAAGGGGGAGGGGGAACAAAACATTAAGAGTAACCATCCATACAAAGGGGGAGGGGGGAAAACACTGATGGCAACCACCCATCGACAGTCAGTAATAAATAAAGAGCACCAGCCCATTACAAAATGAAAATATTAAGTTTTTTTTGCATCATCTTTTTATTAAAGTTTTTGTATAAGCATAAAAACAAAACACATACACTTTACACAGAATAAATGCATTGAACTATGTACGACAGGGTCCATTCTATTAGATATAAGACATTTAAATCAGGTTCATGTTCAGTTTTATCTTATTCTGTCTATAGGTATATAAAATTGGTGCATACCTCCAAGGCTCAGGTCAAACCCAAGTAGGTTCCCCATTCTCTCCAGGGTCACATTATGCCCATCCCACCTAATTCAAGCCTCTCAGGATGCCCCATCAGGGGACACCAACTTCTGCATTATTCGCATCTCTCCAACCACCCCTTCCTCCTTCAGGACCACCCTTCACTTAAAATCTGGGTCTCCCCAATTGACAGTGAAGAGAGGAAGGGCTGCCAGGCAGTATAAAATCGTTCCCCTTCCCTTTCAGAATATGGAAGAGTCTCTCCATTGCCAAGGCCTGCAAGGCAAGACTCTTCCAATGGTGTATCATTGGGACCACACCAGAAACCCACGTATTCAAAAGATAATGCCTGGCCAAGTTATCTATCCCAAACAAGAGGAACAAAGGGGACATCAGCACTATCCTTTCCAGTAACTTCTCCATTTCCCCTGCCACATCTTTCCAGAAGGTTTGCAGGACCCTACATGACCAGAAATAATGATAGTACGTTTCCTGTTCAACATTACAGTGTGCATACATTGGGGAAATGGCTGGGTTGAATTTATGAACAATGACTGGAGGACAATACAACCAGTATATGAATTTATAAAATAACTCTTTATACATGTTACATAGTAGAATCTCAATATGGGGCTTTAATGTAATCTGCCAATTTTCCTCAGAGATCTTCATACCCATATGCCTCTCCCACAAAGTTTTAGTTTTCCCAGTGGTATCTAAAAAATATTGTTTCCTGCCCTGTGCCACTCTATGAATGACAACTTGGTGTCCCTTTGGGATGTCATTATTAACTACTCAATTTGCCTCAAAGGGGAGTCCTCCATCTGGTCTCTCCCCAGCTCTCTACAATATGCTCTGACCTGTAAATACTGAAAGAAATGTGGGTGGCCAGACCTGTCCTTTTCTGCACTTCTGCAAAAGTGCAAAGACCGTCCCTAGTGTGCAGGTCTCCTAGACATTGTACTCCTCTCTCCTCCCACTCCCTGAATCCTATGTCACTTCCTCCTGGTAAAAAGAATGGGTTTCCTGAGACCAGGAGTAAGAGTGTATCTTCTGGTCCAACCCTACAGTTTTTGCGCAATTGTTCCCAGCTCTCCAGGACCGCCACCATCAACGGATTGGTCCATTCCAGATTATTGTATGCCCTTCAACCCTTCTTTGTTACGTAGGCCAATAGTCTCTCCGGGCATCCATGCTCTTCTAAGTCTAGCCACCCCACTGCCTTGGGACGGTTAACCCAGTCTTCCAGGTATCGGTGTTGAATTGCCAGGAAATAATTCCGCAGATCTGGAAAGTTAATCCCACCATTCTCCACATTTGCCTTGAGTCATAGAAGGCTTACCCTCTGATGCTTCCCCTGCCAAATAAATACAGAGAAAGCTCCTTCCAGCTTTTTAATATCTACCCTGGTAAATCCCATATGGACCATCTGCACCACATAGAAGAGCCATGGCAAGATATTCATTTTTAGTAGATTTATTCTACCCAGGCATGAGATGGACAGAGATCTCCAGAGGCATAGCTCGGTTTTAATCAAGGGAGTGTAGTTCAACTCATAAATGGAACTCAATTCTTTCCACACTCTTACACCCAGGTACCCAAAGGAGCCCTGCATCTCACTCAGCCCCCACCCTCTCGAAGAGTTCACCCCCCCCGGCTCCTATTTTTAACATTTCAGATTTCCCAAGGTAAATCTTTTACCCTGAGAAGTGGGAGAACCTTTCAATAACCTGCAGGAGGTGTGGCATTGATTGCTGCCAGTTATTTGTATACAGCAGTATGTCATCCGTGTATAGGGTAACCATGTGCTCCCTCCCCGACCTTCCTTTGATCCCTATAATGTTGGGGTTGTCCTTAATACTCACTGCCAGAGGTTCCAGCATCATGGCAAACAAATGAGGAGATCAGGGTACCCCTGCCTGGTACCTCTACCCAAGGCATCATGGCAAACAAATGAGGAGATCAGGGCACCCCTGCCTGGTACCTCTACCCAAGGCATCATGGCAAACAAATGAGGAGATCAGGGCACCCCTGCCTGGTACCTCTACCCAAGGCATCATGGCAAACAAATGAGGAGATCAGGGCACCCCTGCCTGGTACCTCTACCCAAGGCATCATGGCAAACAAATGAGGAGATCAGGGCACCCCTGCCTGGTACCTCTACCCAAGGGAAGTCTGTCTGACAGAGAACCATTCACCAGCACCTGTGCCATCGATGCCTCGTACATAGCCCTGACCAGACCAGATGGAAGCAGTATAGCACAGTGGTTTAGGGCTCTGAGCTGCAAACCTGAAGACTTGGGTTTGAATCCCACAGCCCCTATTTGCATACTGTGTGACCCTGAGCAAGTCACTTAACATCCTTGTGCTCCCAGGTCGCACCTGTAAACAAGTTTCAACTTAGTGTCTTTCTCTCGTGGTTAAAAAAAAAAAAAAAGACCCATGCAGCCTTTCCCCAGACCAAACATAGAAAGGACTTCAAACAGGTATTCCCATTCAGTATAATCAAATACCTTCTCAGTGTCCACAGAAATCATATGGGTGACTCCATCGCTACAAGAGGCTCCCCATACCACGTTCAATAATTTGCACATATTATGCTATGAAAACCTACTTTGTATAAAACCAGTCTGGTCTGGGTGAATCAGCCCCAGCAGGACCTTGTCTAATCTACTCGCTAGCATTTTCGCCAGGATTTTAAGATCTCAATTCAGAAGTGAAATCGGTCTGTATGAGGCACAGTCTGATGGATCCTTGCCAGACTTCAACACAACACATATTACTGCATCCCTCCAGGAGTCTGGGAGTTTTCTACCCTCCTCCCCCACCTCATCCAAGGTTTCCCACAATGTAACCACCACCTGGTCCTTCATTAGTTTATAATATTCAGCGGGGAACCCGTCCGGACCACTAGCCTTCCCATTCTTCAGACTACTTATTGCCCTTCTAATTTCCTCTTTGGTGATTTTAGAGTGTAGCCATTCCCTCTTTTTTTTTTTTTTTAGAAAGATGAGGCAGAGTAATACTATCAAAGAAACCCCTTGTCAAATCCAGAGTGCCTCTGCACTCCTCTTGGTAGAGCCTCTGATAAAAATGCTTAAATCTTTCCTGTATTTGTTTTTTATTATTCACCAGGATCCCATCCTCTACCTTAATGCCCATCACCACGTTTGGACCTCTCTTTCCCTTGATCAAATTAGTCAGCACTGGACCTGGTTTGTTCCCCCATTCAAAAAATAGTTTCTGGACACATAGCCATGACTTCCAGGCCTCTCCCAACAAGAATGCATTCAGTGCTTCCCTTGTGACTGTCAAGAGGCGCGTAGCTTCACTCCCCTTCCCCAGGGCCACTCATTGTTCTAGGTCTTTTAAATAATGCTCCAGATTTTCCCACTTTTCTCGCACCTTTCTTTTGTAGTTAGAAACAAAGTTTATAATGGCACTCCTCATATAGGCTTTCCCTACATCCCATAGGACTGCCTTATTAGGAGCCATTATCCTATTCATTTGTAACGTTCCCACTGTTCCTGTAAATATTGCTTAGAGTCTGCATTGCCCAAAAGGTAGCTGGGAAATTTCTAGGGGTGAGGTCCCTCCTGCTGATCTTCCAGACCCAGTGCCATGCAGACCATAGTCAGAGATATGAATCAGACTATGTTTAACATTAACTAACTCAAAGAACCAACTCCTAGGCATGTATAAATAGTCTATTGGGACTAGGACGTATGGGGTGACAGTAAAATGTCTATTCTCTCAGGGTGGGATTTACCGGCCTCTAACTATCGATCAGGTTGAGGTCGCACCTGCCAACCTGCCAGTTCCTAATAGCCCCCCTCACTCATCCTTTTTTTCAGAATGATCCATTATTGGATCCATATGACAGTTAAGGTCATCTCCTAATATCAGTCCCTGGAATTGTTCCCATATTATAACATCTATCAGGTTTTGATAGAAAACTGGATCACAGACAGCAGGGGTGTAAACACTCACAAATGTGACCTTCTCCCCATACAAATCCCCTCCTACAAATACATATCGCCTTTCCTCCAGGTTGGCCACGACCCGTCCCTCCTGGAAAGGTAACTTTTTATGCATTAAGACTGCTACCCTTCTTTTATGCAAGTTATAAGAGGCCATGTGGCACCCCCCGACCCCTGGGCCACCTTTGCATGCTCTTTATCTGTCACGTGGGTTTTCTGAAGCATTGTCACTTGCGCCCTCTGTCTCATAAGTGCCATTAATAGAGCAGTTCACTTGACTGGAGAGGATATCCCCCAAACATTCCACGTTACAACTGTTAATTCCTGTAGGTTAGTCATTGGAGATAGTTTGTAGTCTCCTTACAGGACCAGTCATCTGAACCCAGTCACCTTTCATTCTCCAATCTCCCCACCAATATGTGAACCAATCAAAATATACCACTTTGGACCTAAAACAACATAAAAAGGTGAACATTGAACTAACTAGAAGAACAAAGAACAGTAAACTCTTCATTATTTTGACTATAATACTTCACAGTTTTTCTTGAGATTTCCCCCTGCCCTCCACCCCACCCCTTGGAAAATTGTATCAGCATTTGCCTCCTTAGATCGTAATGAGAATTGCAAGATCAGCAAACATATTACACAATATGCCCCAATCGCAGATCGTGCCCCTTCTGCATTGCCACCTTGCTTTCCCATTCTTAGAATCGTTAAACATTGCAAACATGTATGTTATGTGAAGGGCTGTAAAATTCCATGTTTCAAACAACTTAAACTACAAACATGACAGCCCAATACTGTGAAGTCTCGTTATGCTGCACGAGGTCAATGCCTCACTGTGCGTGGTCCACCATCGCTACTGCATACACTTCAGCCCACCCCGGAACAGTGCACCCCCTCTCCTTATATTTGTGTTTTCACATTCGTTGACCTTGCCCTCCCTCCCACTGGGACTAACAATACGTGAACCAACATCCCCCCCATCATAGGGGGAAGAAGAGAAACATGCATTCCCCAACAGCCAGGATATTAAATTGGCCCACAATCCAATGTAGGAGGTGGATGTCCTGATAAAGTTAGCCAATGTTCGGGTGAGGGTCGGGCAGTGCGAACAAGTTACCACGTGCAATGCCCCCCCCTTCAGCCGGCCTACCTCTCAGTTGCATGTGTCCTCAGCTCCCCTCCTCGAGCCATACAGTATGTGTCCCTCTGGCAGGCAGGCAAGAGAAAGTCAGGATCCAGGTGTTTCACACTGCTCCATGTTCTGTATCCTCCATCGGACCAGTCTCTTACAGGCCAATGAACAAAAAAAATAATTCCTGGGGAGTTTTAGGGAGAGCCCATCAAAAGTCCAGCCGTTCAGCTCTAATGTGACTAACTACAATATAATCATTCCTCTCACTGACCTCTAGGATGAGGAAATAAGGCAGAAGGCTAGGGGCTCGCTTCATGGGCACCACATCTCAGAAGCAGACATAGCAAGGCCACAGTACCAGCAACTAAAAATATCACATGCCATTTATGCGGCGATGATGAGACAGAGTCCCATATTTAACCCATCTGCTTCTTAAGCTCTCGCACAAATATTTCTGCTTTATGCAGCTCCCAGAAGAAGTAGGTCAAACCTTCATGTTTAATTTTAAGGGTGGCCGGATACACCAGAAAGCAGTCCACTTTCATATCCCAAAGCTGCGCCATCAACGAATTGAAGACTCTGCGTTTCTTCAGGAGGTGTACAGAACAATCCTGTGATAAGAACAGTCTTTTCCCCTCATACTGCAGATTGTTGGCTGCACGAAAGCCCCCAGAGCAGCCTCTCTGTCTTGATAACTATGAAATCACATGACTATTTGCCGTGGTGGCTGATCAGCATTTCATTTGCTCATTACGGCTCTATGGGCCCTCTCCAATTTGTAATGCCCATTTTCAGGTGTCAAGCCCAGCATCTCCAGCAATTTTCTGGCACAAAAATCCAAAATATCTGCCCCTTCCTTCCCCTCATGCTGTCCACGTAGTTGGAGGTTCAGCCTCCTATGATAATTTTCTTGATAGTCAAACTGCTCTTTGAATTCCTCTAGCTCCCTCTGAAGGGCCGCTATCTGCTCGGACACAGGGCCAGCTGCATCCTCCAGATCTAAAACCCTCTGTTTCACCTCACTTAAGCGAGTCGCCTGAGTAGCATGCAGGTCCACTAGTTCCTGAAATTTCTTATCAAATTTGGCTTCCATGTGGCCCAATCGCAGCCCTAACGCAGCCAGGACTTGCTCGGTAACTTCTCTGCCCAGCGCGCTTACTTCTGCTGCAGAGAGGGAAATCGGGCCCATACTTTCCACTTGGGCTGCTGGAGATTGTTTGCGATGAGTTTTTGAAGCAGCTCACAGATTTTTCACCAGGTTCTGGATTAAATACTCATCCATACTGCGGTCAGGATATATTTCAAGTATTTTTAGCTTGTTTTCTGTATGATTCTTACTTTTAATTATTACTAAAAGTTAGCGAGAGATGGAGAGATGTGAAGGCAGATCTTTACCCTTCACTGCTCGTTAGTGCCCCCTGAAAATATTAGTTTTGATGCCTCATCAAGGGGTTGCAGGTGGTGGTGGCAGTAATGATGGCTGCTGCCACAGTTCCCGCACCAATGCTTCTGAAAATCCCTGGATAGCGCTAGTACAGTTTTCAGCCATGCTGGTGCAGTCCCTCACATGCCACACTATCAGGTGTGGCAGCCGGACCTGTCTTTGCAGGATGTTGTTCCACGCCTCATTACAGGCTGCATCCCACCGACCCCTGCATACTCCTGCATCTCTCTGGTCACCTGTGGAAAGGAAATACACTGAACTCAGCCTAGTATGCACACAGGGCAAGGGACATAATGTGGCATAATGTGCATAACAGAAGTACAAGCAGCAGACACAGGGACGCCATGCCACACATAGGTGGAGGAAGTGAAACAGCCACAATGGAATGTGCATGGCATACCAGAGACAGCACTGTTGACCCAAACAACAGAGGACTGCACATACAATGAGTGTGCCATGATGCAACAGAACATGACTGAGACATGCAAGAGACACACAACAACGGCAGTCATGCCAGATGTTGGAAAGCAGCACAGTTACACAGCACCAAGCCAGAGACTGATAGGCAGTGTGATGGCCCAAGTGTCTTGGATCTGCACACATACACCCAGCATCCTGCAGACACGCCATCCAGCACACAGGCCAACAGTGGTGTGAAGGTCAACAGATATCCATGAGCCACCCCAGTCGGCTGCAGGGGCAGGCCCAAGCCCAGGCACAAATGTGGTGCACACAATACAGCTGTATATGGATGGGATTGTCATGCAGCACTGTGTGCAGCAAGGATAAATAGTGCAGCAATATTGTGCGTGGGTGTGTTCACTGCACACTGTACCGCTGTCAGCAAACAATGGCAGTGTGGGATGTAAAGCCACCTGGAGATCCCCCCATCTTAGCAGCTGCTGGCCCCATCTTAGGTAGCGGGTTCCCACTCATACAGAGACAGTGCAAGACAGTGCGCCCTGCAGACACACAGTTGTGTCCAAATGTGTGCATGGCCCTGCCCGTGTACAGTGCCATATTCATTCACTGGTCCTGTTGGTCAGACACTACCCACTATGCATCACAATATTCGTCACATATAGTAAAGTACATGCAATGCCACCAATGCCCACCCTGCCGCCAACCCCATGCTACATAAGCCTGGCTCTGTTGAGATGCAGTGGGGTGACATCCAATGCTTAGGATACTAGAAATGGAACTTTTGCAGGCAGACTACCATGGGTGCTGTATGATGCACACGGCATGACACAGTGGTGTACTGGTACAACACTGGCCCATCCCTACCTCGTCCAGGCAGATACCCATACATAGTCCTGAACTTGTGGCACAACAGACCCTACTGACAATGATGGGTGTAACAACCAGGACTGGAAGTATTACCACAAATTCCCTTGTGCACCAGGTCAGCGACACATGACTGCACTGTGTAAGGCATGCCAGGGCACAGTATACTCACATAAGGCAGCATGCCTGCTGCAAGGAGGTGCACAAGAGTAGACTTCTTAGACCATGACACACCACAGTGTCAGTGGTGGAACAACTCTGCAAGTGCAGGGTGACTGTCTCCAACCACAGCTGCACAGTGGATGCCCTCACAGGCATGCGTGCAGCATGGTGAGTCACTCATGAACATCTGCTCCAACTGCAGACGCATGCAGCACACTGTAAACATGCAACCCAGAGTGTGGAACACACAATGCGAGGTACTTAAGTGGATGCTTGTCTGTAGACTGGTTCAGCTGGGACCCCATCATGGCCTGGTGATTCCTATGGCCAGTTCTGCTTGCACCACTGCTGTACCGAGGCCCTAGCCTGGCCCTGCTGGTCACTAAGTTCTTTGGATGAGGACAAAGGAGACATGATCAATAGCATGCAGCGGAACACACTGCACAATACCATAAACCCTAAACAGTATACATGCTCATATGCTAGTACTATGCACCAGCTGCCACATATGCATGTTGTGGACAGATAGGACCATGCAGGGCTATGTTTTACCATTGTGAACAGCTGTGACACCATACACAGAAAGGCGTGCCATGGCCCAGTCAAAGCAGGAATGCTACATCCCCCTGTTGCAGGTATAGCCTAGAACAGTGTATGACAGACTGTGTAGTGCCCTATTCAGCCATGCTCCCCACCCCTGTCCAACATACCCATACATGCCAGCTGCAGGCCATATACACACCTAGTATGCAGTATGATGTATGGAGCACCAGGTTTCATGCAACAGAGGCACAAGCATCACACCTGTGCAACAGTAGGGGCAAGACATGGTACCGTAGGTGTAGGCCAACACAGTGACTGGTATGAGAGTGGCATATCCTATGCAATATAATAGTACACCATGCATTTCTTGGTATATGCATACCGGCACCTATCCTACATAACACGGACAGTGTACACAAAACAAACGGTGCACACATCCAGGTGCTGTTGGGTACACCTACCACCACAGCTACATGTAGAACACGTTATCTCCTCCCTGGTCATACCTGACAACAGACATTTACCTATCTAGTATACCATACCCGGTAGGAAAACCTAAATAAAATGAATACATACATTAACCAATCATCCACCATGAAACTGCAGCCATGTCACTGTGGTAACATATAACCATACTATCATGGCAGATACATGCTTCAGGGATCCACAGTGGGTCCTGTAATGCACAGGGCACCAGGGACATCAATTGGGACAGTGGGCCATACACTTGCATCCATAAGATCAGGCTATACAGTGGAGCAGGTCCCATAGGACAGAGGGGACACAACAGAGATGCACAAGTACAGTGCGCATTCCCTCAGGGTCAGTACCCCGAAAGTATATGATCATGGCAACAGTACTGCACATAGGGCACTACCCAAACCATACATACAGCCATCTGTACTCACCTGGCCTTGGCACGGTGCCACTCTCCACAGTCGCCTGCTGTTGTTGTAGGCAGTGTGCCTCCTTCTGTTGCAGGTCACTGTATCTGTGGCAACACTGGTCACCTGTGCATGTGACTCCAGTATGTCTGGTGAGGCGCCACCCAACTGAAGCCCGCACCTCACACCATGGCCTGTCAGACCCTACTCTCTCACCCATTAGTTTGTCCTCCTTGGCCACCATCCAATCAACCAGTTTGGCCAGCTCTGCTCTGGACCACCTTGGGTTGTGCTGCAGCACAGCACTGCTTCCTCTGCCAGACATGTTTGCTCTCTGTCTAGTCCTAGCCCTCTCTTGAAATTTCATGCTCTTGAAAGGTTCTGGGCTTTATGAATGTGTCCTTTCTGTTTACGAAAATGTTTCTGTATTAGATCAGTGTTAACATCGATTAGCATGGTGCAATACGTACTTCTGGTGGTGGAGGTGGGTTCTTCAGCATGCGCCAGGCATGGGGTTGCACGTGCACAGTGCGTGCACATGCAGGCTTGCACAGATATGCACAATACCATTGAGCTATAGCATAATATGCATACCTGTGCAGTATGATGAGGTCCACGGCACGTGACGTCATGTCTGTGCTGCATCCTGATGTTGTGCTAATGCTAGCACAATTATGATAGCACTTGGAGCAAACTTCCAATATTCAAAGAGAGTATGAAAATGAGCTAATACAATCGTTCTTGACCAATCAGACAAGGAGTGATTGGACAAAAGTAGGCGGAAGTTGAATAAACTTCTGGATGAAAAGATAGAAGGCCAGCTGAGATACTCCCACCAGAGGTTCTATGAGGTGGGCAGTAAGGTGGGTAGACTCCTGGCTTAGCAGCTAAGGAAGGAGGCCTCCAGCAGAGTAGTCTTTAACCTAAAAGTGAAAACAGGCCAACACAGGCACATCACAGACCTGGAGAATATTGCCAGGCAATTCCAGGAGTTCTACAAACAACTCTATTGCCAGGAGCCTATAGAGGACTACCAGAGTGAGCTGGAGTCCTTTTTCGACCAACTTAATCTTAAACGATTCACTCAAAAGGAAATGGAAAGCCTTGACACCCCTATCACTGACTTGGAGGTCCTCTCTAGCATCTGAGACTTGAAAACAGGGAAGGCTCCAGGCCCGGACAGGATGGTGGCCGAGCTCTATAAAATCCTGAAAGAGGTCTGTGCTCCACTGATGAGCAGGACATGCAAGGAGGTCCAAGAAGGGAATGGGGCACTGCAATATGCCCAAATAACAGTAATACATAAAGAAGGGAAGGACCTGACTATATGCAGCTCCTATAGGCTGATCTCCCTTCTAAACATGGACCAGAAGGTGTATACCTTTATATTTATTTATTTATTTATTTTATTTATTTATTAGATCATCGGTTTACAGACCTTTGAGTTATAGACTCATTTACAAAGGCACTTCGTCAAGAGAGCAATACATCACAGCAAACAAACAGTACAGTACATAACACTTAGATTAAAAAAGCAACCAGTGTTCCAGGCATTCACTGGTGGTACACGCTTGGTAATAGGTAGATCACAGTAGTCATAATATAGGTATATGAGTACCACGTCAAGTAGCAACCAGAGATATTTTATTACATTAGTCAGCAGCTGTTGCATGAGACCCCAGGTATATGCAGCAAAAGTAGACAGGGCAGACCCAGCTTTGGGGTGAAGGTAAGGGGCAGGAGGGGGATTATGTGCAGTTGCAGCAGCAAGTGCTTGTCAGATGGCTTCTGAGGGAGACCTTGAAAGGACCAAGCTTAGTGGAGTCCGCTATATTGACTGGGAGGGAATTGAACCAGGAGGGAGCCGGTAGCAAAAGGATCTCTGGGCCATAGAGGTCCTTACTCTGGGGACAATAAGGGAGGTTTTAACAGTGCTGCAGGTGGAGACTGAGGGGGAGGCATGCTGCAGGAAGGTGGCGACCCTGGGGGGGACAGACCTAGCAGGGTCTTTTTTACAAGAAGGCAGGTTTGGAAGCGGAGTCTTTCTTCAAAGTTGAGCAGGTTGGTGGTGGAGTACAGCAGGCACGTATGGGTGCGCCTAGGTGCTCTCGGCATTAGCCTGCAGGCCTTGTTTATGGAGAGCTGGATTAGTGCAAGCGCAGTGTTGTCGGCTGCAGCACAGATGGGCAGCCCATAGTCGATTAGCGACAGGACAGAGGAGGTGATTGCCAATCTAAGGGCCTCTTGTGATAGGCAGTCCCTATAGTGGTATAACAGTCCAATCCTGACATTGGTAGCATCAGAAAGGGCATTGATATGGGAATGGAAGGAGAGTGCCGAATCAAAGATAATGCCCAGATACTTGTAGGAGGAAACCTGCTCAATGGGGTTTAGTGTGCTAGGCAGTATCACGAGAGGAGCACCACTGGCTTTGCTTTGGTGATGCGAGAAGAGCATAGCTTTGGTCTTTTTTAGGTTCAGAACTAGCCTTCGTGATGTGAACCAATGCTCAGCTCTATCAAAAGCTTGTTGGAGGGTGGCCTGGAGTGTGTTGGGGTTGGGGTCAGCGGCGAAGAGCACAGCGTCATCCGTGTAGAGGAGGATCTTACTTGGGCAGGCCAAGAGGAGGGAGTTGAGGTAGAGACTGAAGAGGAGAGGGCCTAAAATGGAGCCCTGCGGAACCCCAGAGCGGACAGGTCGTGTGTCAGGTAGGATGCTATTGATTTTTACACACTGAGTTCTGGCAGAGAGGTAGCTGGTGGTCCCTGTTGTCTACTCTTATCCCCTGTATGTCTCTGTTCTCTCTGACTACGACAGCCAGAGGTTCGATACAGAGGGCAAACAGTAGGGGGGGAGGCTGGTCCACCCTGATCAAACAGGCTTCATAAATGGGCAGTTATTACATGACACTGTGCGGTGCCTTCTGAACTTAATTATTTATCAGCAGGCCTCCCAGGAACCCATTCAGGCAGTGTTCATGGATGCGGAGAAGGCCTTTGGCAGGGTGGACTGGAGATTCCTCCACAGAACCTTGCAGGAGACGTGGCTAGGCCCCAAATTCAGGAGGGGTGTGGAGGCCCTATATGCCACACCTCAGGTAATGGTGAGGATGAATGGATACAGCACAGGAAGATTCCACCACAAGGGGAACGAGGCAAGGATGTCTGCCTCCCCCCTACTGTTTGCCCTCTGTGTTGAACCTCTGGCTGTCGTAGTCAGAGAGAACAGACACATACAGGGGATAAGAGTAGACAACAGGGACCACAAGGTGTCCCTGTATGCAGACGATTCTCTTTTCTTTTTGACCTCCCCAGGGATTTCTATGCTGGCCCTAGAGGGGGAACTCAAGAGATATGGCTGAATCTCGGGATACAAGATCAATCTTGAAAATCAGAGGCTATAAAGTCTGGTGGCACAGAACCTAGGGAAGCAGTGATCGACTTCCCCTTTAAGTGGGCCAAGGCCAATACAGTACGGTATCTGGGAGTTAAGACATCTTCCAAAATATCTACCCTATTTAATTTAAACTATGAAAAATTATGGACCAAGATCCAGTCAGACCTGGCCCGATGGGAGTTGCTCCCTCTCTCCCTTGGAGGTAGAATCAAAAGAGTTGAGCTGAATATCCTCCCCCACTTCCTATTCCTGTTCCAGGCTCTCCTGGTCAACATTCCAAATTATTTTTGGAGGAAAGCAAATACCGCCCTATCAACCTTTGTCTGGCAGGGGGACAGAAGGAGGATCAGCAGCAAGTTTCTATCCCAATAAAAGGAGAGAGGTGTACTGGCCTTTCCAGATCTAAAACTCTATTACATGCACAGCTATCCCCGGTGATCTCCTGGGTAAAACAACATGATGACACAGGGTGGCTAGGGATAAAGAGCCACCAGTCTCAGATGACTTCCCTTCCCTTCCCTCACCTCCCCATGCCCCACTTAAACCAAAGATCTGGAGCAGCCTATTGAACCCTTGGACCAAACATACACTGAGGGCCCCGGTGAGAGCCAGGAAACATATGCAAACACCAAAGGGGACAGGCCCCCTCACCTCGATTATTGGGGACCCCTGTTTCACTCCACCTCGCATTGATCCCAGATTTCATAGTTGGAATGCTTTATCCCTGGTAAAATTTCAAAACTTGATTCAGGGACAAGGAGTAATGCCGTTCGCGGCACTGCAAAACAAGTACTCCCTGAACAGGGCAGACTTCCACAGATTCATACAGATGAGACATTACCTGACCTCGAATCAACTTATCTCTAAAATCAAGAGAGACATTACGGGGCTGGAGAACTTCTTTTATTGGTCGGCCAAACTTGCCGGACAGAGAAGATTGATATCTGGGGCCTATAAAGTCCTCCAGTTTGAGGCCATACGGGAAAGGTGGGAGGAGGAGGAGGTCGGATCCCCAATCCCTACAGAACAATGGAAGCTGATCTGGGAGAGGAGCTGGCAGACCATGGCATCCTCCAGTTGGAGGAAATTCCATTGGAAGAGTCTGTCCCTGTTTTTTCACACCCCATCAATCACAAAGCACTTTCATAGATACAATTTGGATTTGTGCTGGAGGGGCTGTGGACAGTGGGGTATTGGGGGTATCTGCCTATCCTGCTATAGCCCTCTGGGAAGCTATAACCACCCACCAACCCTCCTAGTGGCTCTGTACTTGTCACAGCAGTTAACACACAGTCAGTAAGTAATAGTACTAATATGCACACACCCTTCACACTTACCACCAGGGTTGGACCTTCAGCAGTTTCCCTGGAGACCCCCTGTAAAATAAGGTTAGCAAGACAACTGTACACTTTTGGCACTGTAACCCAACTAATAATATGCACACTAGCCAGGTGTTTTTTTTTCCAACTCTCTTTTATGTACCCAGGAGGCAGGGCATCCTTCCGGGGTACCCACACAATGAGGGCCTCTCACTCCCTGCCTGAACCCTACCAGGAACTCCCCACCTGAATAGCCCAGTCCAGACCCAGTCCCCCGGCAACTGGGTACCCCCTGGGGAGGGTTCGTCCACCCTTGGCGACCTTACAGACTCAAAGGGCCCTACCTGGCTGCTTGGGTTGGCGCCTTGGGGAGGATCCTGATATGCAGGCAGGCGCTGGGTTGTGGGCCATGTCACCAGAGTCCCCATCATCTCCACTGTCCTCCAGGGGGATTTTAAGTCCTTCCCATGTGAGCGCGATGTGCAATGACGTCTTGGCGCATGGCAACCGTGCCGATGTCGTCATGCTCGCCACACTGTTACGTGCCAGTCATCCTGCAGTACCCCCGATCTCCATCAGGGGTCACTGGGACACCGGACAGCCCTTGGCCTTCCCCCCGGGAGAGAAGAGTTGTCCTTCGGATGCTCTATCCTCTCCCTCCCCTTCCGACCCACAGCAGCCCGAGTCTGCTACCAAACCCGGGTCGCCGGCGTGGCACAAGGTGTGGCGTTCAGTGCCTCAACCCTCAGCACCACCAGGCCGGCTGACTAGCCAGGTTAAATGTGAAACAAGGCAATCTGATTTATTTAGGGGTCATGAACAAGGAAGGGAAGCGTGAATTTAAATGATTGGTATTCTGATTTAGATTCAGGTTTTGGAATGCACTTTTTTAGTCCCAGTTAAAACGGTCACACAACACTGGGGACCCAGGATGAAAATTGGCTAGTCAGAGGCATTGCTCAGGGTTGGACGGGGTTACAGCTGATGTTGGGGTCCTTGAAGGAAAGAAAACAGTTAACATGCCCAACAACCAGATGATTATTTGTAATCCGAGCTGGTTGACTCAGTCTCTTGAAAACCCAGAAAATTAAAGAGATCAAATTATACCACAGATGATTTAAACTCTCATTGCAGGGAGCTACCCTGATTGTACTCATGCTACCAGATTGCTGCAGAATGGCAGGCGATATGAAGACCTCGTGGTGTTCACCGATGAGCATGGGGAAGCAGGGCTGACACAACGCACCTCCTCTTGATGGCCTTTCCTTCCAGGTGGCCATAACCTGCGAGTTGTCTCTGCAAAGGGGCTGGATCCCCAAAGCCGGCCTCTCGCCGAAGGCAGTCTCTGCTGCAGGGCAGTCAGTCTGGGATGGATTGGCAAAGGCCCCGGCAGAATAAGCAAATTGGCAAAGTTCGTTTGTCTTCTAGCGGGTGAAGCCTCCAACTGGCATAACAGGTTGGGTCATAGGCAAGCAGGTCTCGACCCACAGAACACATTCAGCACATTCAAGATAAGTAGTACTAACGTTGTACAGTTCAGATACGGTCCGGTTGCTAGTGCAGTAGATTCACTGAGCAAACCTCTCGATCAAGAATCCGTCTCACACCCTTGAGGGAAAACAGATAAGTCTCTACCTCTCAGTTCAGTTCCAAACTGGCACACAATTTCAGTTGCTTCATTGAGCAAAACCTCCAAACTGCAGGCAGGCAGTTCCTGGCAATTAATCCTCACTTTTTGATCACCAGTAACACACACAGAAGCAACTAGGTCTCTTGCAGGCCCGAGTCTCCACAGAGAAGGCCTCAAACAACTGGTACAACAACCCGCAAGAGACAGGGCTCTCCTAGATCTAGTACTGACTAACAGGGAAAGGATCACAGATTTCCAGGTAGAAGGTCACCTGGGGGCCAGTGACCATCACATGGTCCTGTTCAATTTGGCCACTACAACTAAATCATCCCATTCCAAGGCAAAAATATGGGACTTCAGAGGAGCTGACTTTGATAAGATGGCCAACAGAGTTAAGCTAGCCCTGGCAAAAAGAAATACAGGTGAGGGGGTACAGGCAAAGTGGGCAAACATTAAGGATGCAATGCTTGAAGCAACATCCCATTGTGTTAGAGAGAAAAGGAAGTGCAAAAGAAGAAGGAAACCACTTTGGTTCTCAAAAACAGTAGCAGAAAATGTCAGAGTCAAAAGGCTGGCCTTCAGGAAATATAGGGGAACACAGCGGGATGAAGATAGGGAGGCATACCAAAGTTCCCTAAGGGAAGCAGGGAAGGCAGTAAGGCAGGCAAAGGCCCAAACTGAGGAAACATTAGCACAGACAGTAAAAGAAGGTGACAAGACTTTCTATAGCTACATTAGTGAAAGGAGAAAGTCCAGAGGGGGTATTGCTAAGATCAAAGGAGATAAGGGGGCATGTGAGGAGGAGGACCATGTAAAAGCACCTATCCTAAATAGACACTTCTGTTCAGTATTTACTGAACAGAAAGTAGGGCAGGACCCACAGCTCAGCACCATGGACACAGGTGGGAGGGAGGTGAGCACTAGTCCCGTCACAAAAGAAAGGGTCCTACAAGAGCTGGATAAGCTCAGGGTAGACAAGGCAATGGGACCTGATGGCATACATCCCAGGGTACTAAAGGAGCTAAGGGTGGAACTAGCAGAGCCATTATCAGAACTGTTTAGTGAGTCTCTGAGCACAGGAGAGGTCCCAGAAGACTGGAAAAGGGCTCATGTGATCCCGCTCCACAAGATGGTAGCAGGGAGGCAAGAGGAACTACAGACCGGTCAGTCTTACCTCAGTAGTGGGCAAGATTATAGAGGCACTCCTTAAGGAAAGGATAGCGCAACACCTGGAATCCGTAGGAGCACAGGATCCAAGACAGCATGGGTTTACAAAAGGAAGGTCCTGTCAAACTAATCTCATAGATTTCTTTGACAGGGTAACCAGAGTGGTGGACCAAGGGGGAGCAGTTGATGTTGCCTACCTTGACTTCAGCAAAGCTTTTGATACTGTTCCACGTAGAAGATTGATTAATAAGCTGGGTAGGTTCGGGGTGGGTCAGAAGTTGGTCAACTGGGTGGCAAACTGGTTGACGGGCAGAAAACAGAGAGTGGTGGTAAACGGTATACAGTCAGAAGAGATGCAAGTCACAAGTGGGGTACCTCAGTGATCAGTCCTGGGGCCAGTCCTCTTCGATATCTTCATCAGTGACATTGCAGATGGACTGGAGGGTAAGGTTTGTCTGTTTGCAGATGACACCAAGATCTGCAACAGAGTAGATGATCCAGATGGGGTGGGCAGAATGAGCAGAGATCTGGATAAACTAGCAAAATGGTCGGAAGAGTGGCAACTGGGGTTTAATGCAGAGAAGTGCAAGATCATGCACATAGGGAAGAGAAACCCTGAAGCTACGTATAGGCTGGGAGGGGAGTTGCTGGCAGTCACAAGGGAAGAAAGAGACTTGGGCATCATCATCATCACCGATGACCTGAAATCATCCAAGCAGACCACTAAAGCAGTAGGTAAGGCGTGGGGGATGTTAGGGTGTAATAGCAGGGGTATCACAAGTCGGAAGAGGGAGGTAAAAATCCCTCTTTACAAGACACTGTTTAGGCCCCACTTGGAGTACTGCGTGCAGTACTGGAGGCCACACCTTCACAAGGACATTAACCAAACTGAGGCAGTCCAGGGAAGGACAACCAAAATGGTGCAGGGACTGCATCAGAAAACATATGAGGACAGATTAACAGAGCTTAATATGTATACCCTAGAGCAAAGGAGGGAGAGAGGTGATATGATTGAAACATTCAAACACCTTAAGAGCATTAACAAGGTGAAAGAGTCTAACATGTTTAAATATAAGAAAAATAGCAGGACAAGAGGACACAGCATGAGATTAGAGGGAGGCAGATTAAGGGGTAATGTGAGGAAGTTCTTTTTCACAGAAAGGGTGATGGATGCATGGAATGGCCTACCTCAGGAAGTGGTGGATATGAATACAGTGCAGGGCTTCAAACAAGCATGAGATAGGCATAAGGGAGCAATACAGATGAGTATGAATAGATAGGCCATTGACAGAGCAAAGACCGATGACACATTTATAAGGTAGAAAAAGAAATGGGCAGACTGGATGGGCCTTGTGGTCCTTATCTGCTGTCAACTTCTATGTTTCTATGAGCCGGATCTGTAGTTCGAGCTGGAGTCTCAGCACAGGCCTGCACCTGAAATGTAGGCTGCTGTCTGCAGTCCCTTTCCGTCTGGTCTCTCTGCAGAACTGAATGGAATTCAAACTATCCCCCTTAAATGAAGGCAGAAATCCTTGGAATCTGATTGGCTGTTCAGGCTACATGACACAGTTTTAGTCTTTTTATTGGCTGCAATTTAGGCACCCAAACTTTGTCCCTCAAAATCTCTCACAAGGCTGGATTACACTTCCATGAGTCTCTGGCAGAAATCCCAATTCGTGATTGGCAGATGCACTCTCAAAATGGTGGTTGCTGTAAAATATACTGTCTAGTTTATGCAGTACCACACTCTGAAAAGTCCGATGCAGCCAGGAAATAAAGTATATATTTGCCCCCCCACACTTGTAGCCCAAGCACTTCTCCTTCAAACAAGCCCACATTCAATTTAACACCCCCTGCACCTTCGCTGTCACTGCCGCCATTATACAGTACCCCCAAGCAGCATGCAGCACTTATGAATATTTATGCGGGAATTATGCATATTAATGAGCCCCACTAGTAGCCCCAGTTTTGAACTTTCTTAATTAACCCCCAAGTGGCTTCCGAGCTGCAGCGTTCTGTTCACCCGCCCTCATACCGCTGAGGAGAGGTGCGGGGACTGCAAGAGAAGTTCCCCATTTACCCGTAAATTAAGCGAGCGGCACATCAATGCGCAGCCTGTGCATACTTGGTCGTCAGTGGCCCCAAAAACATGCCGGCAACTCATGGTGGAGAACTTTAGCCTAAACTGGGCTTAAATAGCAAAATGGGCCACATGGACTTGAGGGAATTTACAGGGCACCAGGAGGAGTTCGGGGAGTTGGGGGGACGTTAGAGCAGCAGTGGGAGGAAAATGGGAACAGCGAGGAGGCAATAAAGGTAAGCCCCGAGGAGGGGTTACATCTCTCCCATCTTAAATGCTTGGCGTCTGTGCCAAGACCATTATAAACCAGGATCTGTAATAACTCTTCATTGACTATATACACTATAACGTATCAACCTGAATCTAGACGCAGTCCTAACCCCCCCGACCAAAATCTTGAATATGACACTATGCCTTGGTCAGTTCCCTTCCCAGTGGAAATGGGCGGTGGTCACCCCCATCCACAAGAGTGGTGACCGAACCTTACATAATAAATACAGGCCTATCTCCATTCTGCTCTCCCCCCAAAAGTGCTCGAAAAAATCGCTGCCAACCTACTCACTGACTTCCTGGAATCACATAACCTCCTCTGCCAGCAACAGCACGGATTCAGGAAGGGCCACAGCACCACCACTGCCCTCCTGGAGTACATCTCATACATCCATGACGCCCTCGACCAAGGGGACTTGGTTGGGCCTGTGTACACAGACCTCACCAAGGCCTTTGATATGGTGAATCATTCCCTATTATCAGACTCTCTCCTTGCCACTGGTCTGTCTCAGGAGTCCACTGCCTGGTTCACCCACTACCTGCAAGGAAGATCCCAGCAAGTGAAGATAAACGCCACCCTATCCACTAGTCTGCAGGTTCGCTCTGGGATCACCGAGGGCTCTATTCTTGACCCACTCCTATTTACCCTGTAGCTGAACTCTCTCCCCGTGGCCTGCACCGGATGTCTCCTCCACTATGTGGATGATGCAGTGATTTTCAGTCATCACCCTGACCCCACCCTGCTTCAACAGGACCTGCAGCTCTCCTTCAAGGAGGTTGAAGCCTGGTTTTCAACCCATAAACTTATTCTCAATTATAAAAAGACAAAGGTAATGCTATTCTCCCATGACCAAAATAAGTGTAAGTCCTCCACCGTCTCCATCCTCATTCTCATGGCACCCCCCTGGAATCTGTTCCCCATTTTAAATACCATGGTATCACCCTCGATCCTGCCCTTTCCTTCCATGAACACATTACCGCTACCTGCTCCGCAGTTGATGCCAGAATTGGCCTCCTCTACAGAATTAGGCCCTGGCTCCCCCCTGCTGCTCTTGGACTGGCTGTCTCCAGCTCTATTCTATCTCTGGTAGACTACAGTGTAGTCATTTACAGGTCTACCTCAAACTCTGCCCTGAGAAAAATTATACTTGCCTTAAAGAAAGCATGCCACCTGGCCACTGGCTGCGACAGGTTGGCGCATACCTGCAATCTCTAACAACGCTTGGCCTGGCTAAATTTCCAAGGGTGTCTCTACTATCAGACTTGCCTACTAACAAACAAAATCTCTATGGGCCACTCAACCCCTGGTTGTAACCTTCTCTTCTGTCCAGGGCAGCACAGGCAGGCAAACAGACACACTGACAAAACTGCTTTCCAAGTCCCCTTCTATAGAATCACCGCCGGTCAAAGGTCTTTCAAATATAGGGCCCCTTTCTGGATGAACTCCCTCCCTGGTTCCCTTCTATCCATACCCAGGTTGAGCCCATTCAAAAAATAACTGTGGGACCACATCCTGGTTTTATCAAACTGTGACTGACCGTAACACCATCGTAACACTCCAACTATTTCCTCTCCTGCACCTTAGCCCCATCACAACGCCCACTGGATGGCATTCTGGTCTCTACTATATTTCCAGCTCTCCTTTGGTCCACTTCCTGGGCCTGTATCTCACTTCCTCCTCCATCGCTCCGTTGCTCCTGTCTCCAATATTTACTTTTTCTCCTCTGACTTATTTCAACAATTTTGGTTACTCCCATGTCAACTGACAATGCTTATTGTATTGCATCATTATTAGATAACTCCCTATTGTATAATTTTCTCTCTGTATATAACTACTGTCATTATTCATGATGTCTGTAACACTTGCCTGCCACACTTTGTACTGATGTGGAGCCTTTGTAATAGCTCCTATTATATAATTTTTTCTCTTTCTGTACTATTACTGTCATTGTTCATGATGTCTGTAATACTTGCGTGCCACACTTTGTACTGACGTGGAGCCTTTGAAAAAGAGCCCCTGACTGAAAGGGTTGTAATTCCTAGACTTCATAGAAACATAGAAGTTGACGGCAAATAAGGACCGCAAGGCCCATCCAGTCTGCTCATTTCTTTTTCTACCTTATGAATGTGCCATCGGCCTTTGCTCTGTCAATGGCCTATCCAGTCATACTCATCTGTATTGCTCCCTTATGCCTATCCCATGCCTGTTTGAAGCCCTGCACTGTATTCATATCCACCACTTTCTGAGGTAGGCCGTTCCATGCATCCACCACTCTTTCTGTGAAAAAGAACTTCCTCACATTACCCCTTAATCAGCCTCCCTCTAATCTCATGCTGTGTCCTCTTGTCCTGCTATTTTTCTTATATTGAAACATGTTAGACTCTTTCACCTTGTTAATGCCCTTAAGGTGTTTCAATGTTTCGATCATATCACCTCTCCCTCCTTTGCTCTAGGGTATACATATTGAGCTCTGTTAATCTGTCCTCATATGTTTTCTGATGCAGTCCCTGCACCATTTTGGTTGCCCTTCTCTGGACTGCCTCAATTTGGTTAATGTCCTTGTGAAGGTGTGGCTCAGTACTGCATGCAGTACTCCAGATGGGGCCTAACCAGTGTCTTGTAAAGAGGGATTATTACCTTCCTCTTCCGACTTGTGATATCCCTACTAATACACCCCAACATCCCCTAGCTTACTCTACTGCTTTAGTAGTCTGTTTGATGATTTCGGGTCATGGGTGATGATGATGCCCAAGTCTCTTTCTTCCCTTGTGACTGCCAGCAACTCCCCTCCCAGCCTATAGGTGGCGTCAGGGTTTCTCTTCCCTATGTGCATGATCTTGCACTTCTTTGCATTAAACCCCAGTTGCCACTCTTCCGTCCATTTTGCTAGTTTATCCAGATCTCTTCTCATTCTGCCCACCCCATCAGGATCATCTACTCTGTTGCAGATCTTGGTGTCATCTGCAAACAGACAAACCTTACCCTCCAGTCCATCTGCAATGTCACTGATGAAGATATTGAAGAGGACTGGCCCCAGGACTGATCCCTGAGGTACCCCACTCAGACTTGCATCTCTTCTGACTGTATACCGCTTACCACTCACTTCTGTTTTCTGCCCTGTCAACCAGTTTGCTACCCAGTTGACCAGCTTCTGACCCACCCCAGCCTACCCAGCTTATTAATCAATCTTCTATGTGGAACAGCATTGAAAGCTTTGCTGAAGTCAAGATAGGTGACATCAACTGCTCCCCTTGGTCCACCACTCTGGTTACCCAGTCAAAGAAATCTATGAGATTAGTTTGACAGGACCTTCCTTTTGTAAACCCATGCTGTCTTGGATCCTGTGCTCCTATGGATTCCAAGTGTTGCACTATCCTTTCCTTAAGGAGTGCCTCCATAATCTTGCCCACTACTGAGGTAAGACTGACTGGTCTGTAGTTCCCTGCCTCCTCCCTGCTACCACTCTTGTGGAGCGGGATCACGTGAGCCCTTCTCCAATCTTCTGGGACCTCTCCTGTGCTCAGAGAGTCACTAAACTTCAATAAATAAATAACATACTATCACTTCAAAAGTTACCTTGGTATAGTTTGGTTACTAGCAATCAGTTATGACATTTAGGATAGTAACATCACATTTTTTTATTTTTTTTTATTTGGTGAACCATAAGACAATGGCAATTAAAACATTTGGATTGTAACCCTTAGACATTACTTTATTATACCAGAAACCAGCATGTACATTCAGATAATTCCTTTTTCTTTGTACCTATGGCCCCTTTTATACTGAGCAGAGGACTTAATTATCACTTGGGAGGATGCAGTGAAACCTGTTTTAGGAAGTGAATTAGTCATAACATAGGCCCCCTTGTGAACTACATTCAGGGGCAGATCTACAGGCATTCCTGGGGTGTCATATGTGAGGCGTACTACCAGTTTAAAATCTCTTTCAGACCTTCGAGGTGGAAGGGGCGCAGGCATAGTCCTTTGAATACTGATATTTATGTTGATCAACCCCGGCTTATTCTTCAGTAATAAGTTAGCTTCTGATGAAAGGGGTACCTCTGCACTGGCTGTCTGTTCTGAAATAGAAGGAACACTTTCATTTGCTTGTTCAGTGGGTTCTGATTCAGCAGAAACACATTAACTTATTCTGAAATTCCAGGTTCATCATCAGGAGAAAATTCCATGGAATTTAAATCACGTAACACATTACTGATACTGTCAGAATCATCATTTTCATTAGCATCATTGTCAGAGTTATCAGTTTCAGATATTTCCATGTCATCTGTCACTTCACCAGTCTGGCTCTCGTGGCCAGAATTTGCTTTTCGAGGGTCAGTCAGTTCCATGAGACATAAGGAGTTAGCTATGTCAGACGTTATACTTTGCACTTCACTCTCAGGGGGGTGCAGGAGTAGTAGAAAGGGCTGGATGATTAGACAGACTCGAGGGTCCAGCCTCATTTCCCATGTTACATGTAGGATTTCCTTGGAATAACTGGCTCAGTTTGTAAGAAGAATAGTAAGCAACCCCACATCCGCTATCATCAGATTCAGTTAGGTTGTCATTATCCATGAGGACATTATGGGTTGCAGGTTTGGGTTGCGAGACAGCAGAAGGGGAAGTCAAATGTCTCTTTTTAGTTGCAGACCAGGTTACGGGCCCAGTGGGGGCACTGTCTGGAAGTACAGAGTCTATGATGATTTGCCCAATGGGTAACACGTAATTTCGGTGTATTGATTTCACAGCTTTTGGATAATTTTCAGGATGCACTTTGTAGATTGGCAGGTCATCCAGCTTGCTGATGGTAATGTAGGGTGTGTGACTCCACCGATCAGCTATTTTGTGTTTTCCTTGCACACCCAAATTCCATAGTAACACATGGTCTCCAGGCTGTAACACTTGGGCTTTGACATGTTTGCCGTGTCTCTGTTTGTTGGCTAGGTTTCTCTTAGCAGCCATTGTGTGTGCAAGCTGATAGGCATGATTGAGCTGGGCTTTGATTTTTTGCATATACTGTAAATAATTGTCTGTTTGAGTTCCATCGGGTGACACTCCAAAACAAACATCACTGGAAGGTGAGCTTCTCTGCCAAACATGACAGAGCAGGTATGGTGAAAAACCAGTTGCATCATTTTTTGTGCAATTATAGGCATGTACAAGTGCGCTTATCTGTTGGCTCCACTGGGGCTTGTCTTTGGGATGCAAGGTGCCAAGCATACCAAGTAAAGTGCGATTAAAGCTCTCTGGTTGCGGATCTCCTTGTGGATGATAGAGGGTTGTTCTGGATTTTTTTACACCCCACAGGGACAACAGTTCTTTAATTAGTCTGCTTTCGAAATCCTGGCCTTGATCCGAATGTATATGCTGCGGGGCACCGTAATGCATGAAAAACGTTTCAACGAGAACTTTGGCTACAGTCAAGGCCTTTTGGTCCTTGGTTGGATAGGCCTCTTAGATACCTCGTGAAGTGATCCGTAACTACTAATACATTAGCAATTCCTTTAGAATCTGGCTCCAAACTCAGAAAATCGATGCAGACGAGCTCCACTGGGGCACATGTAGTAATATTTACCAGAGGGGCTGCTTTTTGTGGCTGAGCTTTGTGCTGACACCTACTGCAGGTTTTAACATGTTGTTCAATGTCTAGGCCCATCTTAGGCCAGTAAAAGTGTGAACAGGCTAGATCTAGAGTCCTTTCACTACCCAGATGTCCCATTTGGTCGTGCAAAATTCCTAATACAACATTTTTGAACTGAGATGGCAATACTGTCTGTCCCTTCACAACTCCAACTTGGCTGTCGGCAAGCTCTCTGTACAATAGCTGCCCTCGAAGCTTGAGTTTAGTTCCTTCTCGAAGAAGTAAAGCAATTTTGGGGTCATGAGACAACATTTTGGAGACATCTTCCCCCTTTCTTAAAGCGTTGACAACTGGTCTGATCATTGGATCATAGTATTGTTCTTTTCGAATGTCAGATGGAGTTAGCTGTGGTAAAGAATTTAAGTCTAATGCTGCAAAATTACAGTAGGCAACTGAGATACAAGTCTCTGGAGGTCCCAAGCAATCTGCCAGACAGTTTACAACTTCGGAGGACATAGTTTCTTCCTGGTCAAACTTGTGGCATAATGCTTTTTCAGATTGTTTAGGAATATGCATCCACTGTTGGCTGGAAGCATGTCTTCGTGAGAGAGTATCGGCATCGATGTGATTCAAACCTGGTCGGTACTCCACCGCATAATCATATGTGAATAGGGCGGAAAGCCATCTGTCTCCAGTGGCATCTAACGTGGCTGTTGTTTGAACATACTGTACGTTAATGGATTGTTATCTGTTTTGACTAGGATTTTAGCACCACACAAGTACTCGTGAAATTGATCCACTATTGTCCACTTTAATGCGAGAAATTCAAGTTTGTGTACAGGGTAATTCTTCTCGGAGGGTGCCAGGTTCCTACTAGCAAAAGCCACAAGACATAGTCCTTCCTCATACTCCTGATAGAGCATGGCCTCAAGTCCTTTCAGGCTGGCATCTGTGTGTAGTATGTATGGTCTGGTTGGATCTGCATAGCTAAGTATGGGAGCATGAGTGAGCTGATAAATACGAACATACGAACATATGAACATACGAAGAAGCCAACAGAAGAAGGCCATTTGGTCTATCAAGTCTGCTCGTGTTGCAGGATCCACAGCTTGAGCTACTGTCCCTGCCCCCTCTCCCACTTCTCCCATCCTCCCTACCCATGATCCTTACCCTTCCCCTATACCTGTCCCAGCCTCTCTTCAAGCTACCCACTGTTCTCAACCAGATTACCTCTTCTGGCAGCGCATTCCAAGTGTCCACCACTCCCTCTGTGAAGAAGTGCTTCCTGACCTCCCTCCTAAACTTCTCATCCTCCAGCGTAAGAGTGTGCCCCCTCATGTTATGGTTGCCACTCAGCTTAAAAAGACTCTCCTTATCAACCTTATTTATCCTTTCAAGTACTTGAAGGTCCCAACCATGTCCCCCCCTCTCTCCTGTCTTCCAGGGAGTACATGTTCAGTGTTCTCAACCTCTGCTCATATGCCTTATCCTGCTGACCAGCTATCATCTCTGTAGCCCTTCTCTGGACGTTCTCCAGAAGGTTAATGTCCTTTTTGAGGTGTGGGCACCAGTAGTGAACTCCATACTCTAGATACGGCCATATCAGTGACCTGTACAAGGGCAGTATAACCTCCTCTCTCCTACTACTGATCCCCCTAGATACGCATCCCAGCATCTTGTTTGCCTTTGCTGCTGCTTTCTTGCACTGTGTGGAGTGCTTCAGGTCACTAGTGATCATCACTCCCAGGTCCTTTTCCTCCTCTGATGCAGATACTCGGACTCCATCCAGGTAGCACTCTGTCCTAGGATTCTTGACTCCAATATGCATAACTTTGCATTTCTTGGCATTGAAGCCAAGCTGCCAGATCCTGGACCACCTCCCCAGCTTCTCCAGATCTTCCTGTAGGTCCTGTATTCTGTCAGCTGTGTTCACTCTCCCACAGAGCTTGGTGTCATCTGCGAATAGGCACATTTTGCCCTTAATGCCATCTCCAATGTCACTGATGAAGACATTGAACAACACTGGCCCCAGCACCGAGCCCTGCGTGACTCCACTGGTTATCTGTCTTGTGCCAGATAACTCTCCCCCCCCCACAACCACCCTTTGGGTTCTGTCCTTCAGCAAGTTTTCCACCCATCTGGCCATGTTTTCCCCAATCCCGAGATCCAGCAACTTTCTGATCAACCGTTTGTGGGGCACAGAGTCAAAGGCCTTGCTGAAATCAAGATAGAGGATGTCTGTCGCTTGGCCCCTGTCTACTGTCTTAGTGACACAGTCAAAGAAGTCAATCCTATTTGTCTGACATGATCTCCCCCCACCTGAATCCATGCTGCTTTGCATCTTGGAGAACATGCTCCTCTTGATATTCTACCAACCTTTCCTTTGGTATGGTCTCCATGAGCTTGCCCACAATGGAGGTTAGACTGACTGGTCTGTAATTCCCTGGGTCATCCTTGGGACCACTTTTGTGGAGCGGCACTACATGTGCTGTTCTCCAGTCCTGAGGTACTACGCTTGTTTCTAGTGAACTATTAAACAGGTCTGCCGGTGACCCTGCCAGCTCCTCAGCCAGTTCCTTTAGTACCCTTGGATGTACTCTGTCCGGGCCTGGTGTTTTGTCCACCTTCAATGCCAGCAGCCCCTCTCTCATGCTACCCTCCCCTCCCCACTCCTCTTTTCCCTTCTGAAGGCACTGGTCCATCCTTCTCCCTGGTGAAGACGGAACAGAAGTATTAATTTAGTATCGCTGCTTTTCCCCCATTATCCTCCAACCACTCCACCCCTTTCTTAAGCCTAACAATCCCTTCCTTCTTGTCCCTTTTCTCACTTATATAGCAAAATAAAGCCTTCTCCCCCTTCTTAATTCCTTCAACTATCTGCAGCTCCTTCTGTGCCTTTGCTCACCTGACTTTCTTATTTGCCTCACTAGCCAACCTTAGGTAATTTTCCCTATCCACCTCTCTCTTGGTCTTCCTGAATTTTCTATAGGCCAACCTCTTTTCCCTTACTGCCTGGGCAACCCCAGAACTGAACCAGCTGGGCATTTTGGCCATTGTGTTCTTACCCCTGAGCCTAATGCACTCATCTGTGGCAACCAGTATTCCTTCCTTAATGATGGACCATTTTTGGTCCACCCCCATATCTGCTCTGATGCCCACCAGATGGCTCCTTAGCACTTCACCCATTTTCCTGCAGTCCACCCTCCTGAAATCCAAGATTTTGGTCTTAGTCTGGATGCTTTCCCTGCCCATATCCAACTGGAACCAAATTGTGAAACGATCACTTCCTCCCAGTGGCTCCCTGACCATTATTTCCTGTACATGCTCCCCATTTATGAGCACCAGATCAAGAACTGCCTCAGTTCTTGTTGGTTCAGTGACGCCCTGAGTCAGGAACCCACTCTGCAGTCCTTCTAGGACCACCTGACTCCTAGCACATGTTGTGGATAGAATGCTCCAGTCCACCTTGGGCAAGTTGAAGTCCCCCACAATTACCACCTCTCCCTTCCCCGCAGTTTCCGGTATTTGTGAGCTCAGTTCCCTGTCCCTGTCCTCATCCTGACTGGGTGGTCTATAAACCACCCCCAACCTCACCTTTCTCCCTCTATTGGACCTTAACTGAACCCACAAAGCCTCCACCTCTCTTTCCTCCGACTCCTCCTTCATGCAGGTTATTCCCTCCCTGATATAAACTACCACCCCTACCCCCCTTCCCAACTACCCTGTCCCTCCTGTATAGTTTATATCCAGGGATTGCAAGGTCCCAGTCATGGTGTGATGTTGCCCAAGTCTCGGCTACAGCAGCTATGTCCACCCTCCTGTTCATTAATAGTGCCTGCAGGTTTTCCACTCAGAGACACCACCCTCCACCTAGAATCTGACCTTCCTTCTCTTCCCTCTATTCTTCTATTCACATCGCCTCTGTGTGCACCCCTCCATGTACTCTTGTTATGTGTTCCTCATCCTTTCCACCCTTTTCTAACTGTGTTCTTGCCCCTTCCAACTCCTCCCTGCAGACCTCTTCCATCGCTGTGGGAGGGAGGTTCACTGACCTCCTCCTCTTGGAGTCTGTGGGCCTGCATGCCCACTGCCCCCCCCAGTAGTTTAAATTAAGTGTAGTAGTAATGAATTCCCCCAGTTTGTCCCCCAGTACCCTCAAACCCTCCCTACTGAGGTATAGCCTGTCTGCTGGAAAGAGTGCTTTGTTTGACCAGGTATCCTCCCAGTCCCCAATACAGATGAACATCTCCTCCCTGCACCACTTCCTTCCTCCCTGCCGATCTTCCCTAACTCCCTGAACCTACTTTGCACTACCTCCACCTCCTCCCCAGCTAGGTCACTGGTTCCTAAATGTATAACTAAATTAGGCTTTCTTTCAACCTCCCTTACTATTTCCCTTATTCTTAGGCCCACCTTCCCCACTGTCATCCCTGGCATACAAACCACCCTCCTGCTTGCATTTGGGTGCCATTTCCTTCCCCAGTGAATACCCCTAATTATAGAGGCCCTTATGATTTCCACCCTCCCATCCCCTGCATCCGTGCTCCCTGTCCTTCCTTTCTTACCTTAGGCACTAGCTGCTTTCCCACCTAACTGCTCCCTCTGCACCCTGGTAAACTTATCTTCACATCCACAATTTATCCCCTTAACTGTTTTTCCATCTCCCAATCTGCCCCTTCCCTTTTGACTGTCTGTATCTGTTTTCAGTTTTCCCTCCCTCTTCCTTCCCTTTTCTCTCCCCCCTTTCTCCACTCCGTTTTACCTGCCTCCTCTTCCCTGCCCACCTTTATTAGTTCCCTCCCCCCCTCCACTGTACTCCTACTCTCAACCCTGGCTCAACCTGATCTCCTACCTCACCTCCTGCTGCCCCTTCCCTCCTTCCAGACAGTGGTGCAAATCTATTCAATAAAAGCACCCCTTTAGAATTTCCCACCCATGATGCTACTCTCACATTCCCATCCCTTCTTCCCCTCACTTTCCATTCCTCCACCCTGGGCTCCCTATTCCTCTGAGGAAGAGATACTCCTGTATACTGGGTGCTCCTCCCCACTCCCATCCCCTGCCTGATGCCATCACTCCCCTGGGCATCACCCCTCTGCCTTTCCCTCCACTGCTCTGCTCGTCTGACTTCCCACACCATCCTTCCCAGCTCCCATCTGAGCAGCCTTATTTTAGCCCTTAGCAGCTCCAGGCTCTTACACACAGGACATCCCCCTTTACTCCACATCACCCCCCTGAAAGGCTGCTGCCCCACAGCTATTGCAGTTTTCCACTCTCCTGCTTCCCATACATGTACCTATTCCCCCACTTCCTCCAAGCCCAGCTTCTCCTATCCTCCAGTTACACATTAAAATAACTATAATATTCAAAAATATATACATTTCTATCTCACGTTACCATCAAAAGGTAACAACAATCACATTATACCATGGACCTCGAACACTGACCAATGAGAACGGCAGGCTGGCACCTTACCTCCTTTGTACATTCTCTGATAATCACCGCAAAAGGTGCCAGCCAGCTGCATCTTGAAAAAAAAGCAATCCGACGGTGAAATCACAGAACTGTGACCACCATCTTGTTCCCCTCTAAGCGGGAGACTGTAAAACAGCAGCTCCATACATCAGGGAAACAAAACAAAACAAAAACACTGCTGTACTACTGAGTGGCTTATTTAAGCATTATACCAAGTACTGCTTTTTTAAAATAATAAAAAAAAGAAGTTCTTGGTATAATCACAATAAGCCACTCGAGGGATCTGGGTTATCTGGGGATTTACCATGACTGGTGCAGATTTGCCCACGAGGTGCCACTCCAGCCGTGGTAAATCCCCCGATAACCCACACACCCTCCTGGCTTATTGCTTAAATAATCTACCTTCTACTAATACAGATTCTATCACAGAACCAGAACACAAAACAAAAACATCTGCTACTTAGCAACGACAAACAGGTGACAACATACCAAGCTGATGTAGCTTTTTTTAAAAATAGAAAAAAAAAATGTAATCTTTTAAACCAGTAGAAATCGGCGGTCCCAAAAGCACCTTGAACTATAAGAAAGAACACAGTACCACACCACTGCCACAGTAACTAAACAGCTCTAAAAGACTGGAGAAAGAAGAAAAAATCAGAGACAGCACAAAAGGATATAATGTACTGTAAAGTATTAGGCAGTAGGTATACTCAGTTGTTTATCAGAGAAAATAAAGTACCTACCAAAACAGACAGAATACCCACAAATGACACTTAGATTCTCAATATCAGACACCAACAAAGGCACATACAGAAAGGGTTTACACTATAGTATTAAAATGAACCACATCAGAGTTGAAAGATCACACTAAACAAATGTGTTGATCCTTCTGACTTCCAACCAATTTCTACCACACAAATGTTATATGCTCCTGAAGCCTACAGGGTTCTCTTTCACAATCACCTAAATTTACATAAAACAAAGCAATTTTTAAACTGAAAAATATAGTAAAAAGCAAAAGTAAAAATTATGTAATAAAATGTGGTGTCACAATCAGGGGTCCATCTAGTTCCAAAAGGTTCATTAGTCTTGAAATAAACCTTGTCCTCTCTTTCACGGTACTTATTTTATATTTTGGGTGATTGGTGGGTACCCTTGAATCAGATTTAACAGAGGGCAGGTGACTTTGGTGTAATCTTTTATGAAACGGCAATAGTACCCATAGAAGCCCAAGAACTTCTGTAGTTCTTTAAGATTGCTAGGCCGAGGCCAAGTAGTTAAAGCTTCCACTTTACTTGAATCGATCTGTATACCTTCAAAAGATACGATGTGGCCCACATATTTTACAGACTGCTGGAAAAACTGACACTTATCAATGGATAATTTTAACCCATATTCTTCTAGCCAGTCCAGGACTTTGAACAAGCGAGCCTTGTGCTCGTTTAAGTGTTTTGCCAAACACAATGACATCATCCAGATAAACTAAACATTCAGGCAGGTTCATGTTTCCCACAGCTCACTCCATTAATCTCTCGAAGGTGGCTGGGGCTCCAGAAATGTCTTGCTGCATTCATAAGAATTCATAAAAACCCAAGGGGCAGATGAATGCAGTTCTCTCCCTGTCTACCGATGCCATCGGGATTTCGTAATACCCACATCTGAGGTCTAAGACAGAGAACCTCTGGCTCCCATTAAGGCAATCAAAAGCATCCTGGATACGAGGCATTGTATATTGGTCTGGTACAGTTCTTTGGTTAAGGGTCCTGTAGTCCCACATACATCCTCACTGAGCCATTCTTCTTTCAGACTACTACCATGGTGGATGCATATGGACCATGATTCCTGTATAATTCCAGCTGCTAACATCTCTTGAAGATGGCATCAAACATTGTCGATGTCAGTGGGTGCCAATCTGCGGGAACTTCTCTCGGAATGGCCTCACATCATGGAGTCTGAAATGGTGTTCAGCACCAGTGACACATCTGACATCCCATTCCTTTAATGAAAATACCTTGCTCTGCTTGTGCTAACTTGCAGCTGATCCTGTCTTTCCATTCATCAAGGACAGGAGACTCCCCAAAGTCAAACATATCTGGAGATACTTCATCATCCTCTTCCCTGCGGCACTTGGTTGGCAGCACCGCAGTGTCTGCACAGTATACCTGGGCTAAGGTACAAACCTGGAGGACTTCAAGGTTTCTGTCAGTCACATTGCAGAGTTGCACCACTACTCTCCTGGTGTAGGCATGGACTCTAACAGGCAGCACACTGGGTTTAATCAAAAGTCCATTGGGAAGCTTCCCCTCTTCTGGGGCATACAGCATGAGAATCTGGTTTGTGACATATTTTTTGATATGCACCTCTCCACTGACATGGCACTGCAAATTAGGTGGCACGATGAGGGGTGAGGAGTCCTTTTTCCAGACAAACCCCACTGACCCATCCTTGTCATCCTCTTTGCTCTGCAGCTGCATCTCGCAGGTTTTTTTCACCAGGGCATGAATTGGTAAGGCTCATTCGGATTTTTGAGATTGCTTCTCTTGACACATTGCAGGTAGCTTGCCAAACATATGTGCGTTAGTGCCGATCAAAATGGGAACCCCATAATATAGCTGAGTGGAAGGGCAGACTAAGACTAGCATCTCCATGGGCTCATCCACGCCAGCAACAGCAGAAGGAAAAGATACCCATATTCGTAAGTAACCAAGATAAGGATAAGATTTGTCACTCAGACCCCATGTATGCAGTCCTTCTAATGATTGTAGAGGATGGTCAGATGGATGCTGGTCATACCAATCTTCGAATATTATAGTGACTTGAGATCCACTGTCCAACACGTCCCTGGCCGGAATACTGTCAAGGTGTACTGTGGTCTCCATGGAAGGACCTACCATTTTTCCCCAATCTGGAGAAGTATCTACAGCAACTTGGAGAGAGGACTTAACCATAAAGTAAGTGGATTTGAAATTGCCTGACCCTCCACAGCGGTCATTTTCTGCACCCCTCTGGGATGACAGTTCTCTTCTGTGCTCCTCCAGCAATTTGGCAACCACTTTTCTAAGTCCCTTTGAGACTGGCAATCCTTTTTCATATGCCCATCCTTCCTGCAGTCGTGGTAAAACATACTTCCTTTGATCTGCTTTGACTATAACATTACATTGGAGGCTGGTCTCCAGCCCCGGCTAGGGGGTGGGGAGGAGTACACATTTGGTGCTGGGGCCGGAGCACTGACAAGAGTGGGTCTTGACTCAGCCTCCCTCTCTCTTTGTCATGCTGAGGGCAGCGCACTACATCTCAAGACTTCTCTTAGCATAGCAATCAATTCATTTATTTTAGCCTTTGTGCAGCCATCTGCTGGGGGGCCTGAGGCATGTGCTCCCACCCCCATAACAGACACACTTTGAGGGTTGTGGTCTTATCAACATGACCCTAGTAGGGGCACCAGGTTTCACCTCTGATTTCTCTCACCAGCAGTTCTGCCCATGGTGGAGTATTTCTAGCAGTCCACTCCCCTCTTTCTCTCTCGCTGGGCTCCTTAGTGCTGGTACCAGGGTTTAGTTCTCTGATCCCTTTATGGAATTCTTGAAATTCAGGGCCATGAGTGACTAACCCCTTACCAAGAGCAGGGGCCACCATAGCTATGGCTATGCAGGGATCCTGGGAGCCTTCCTCCTCCTTCTCTGCTTCATGTACCTCATGCATCAAAGGAACATAAGAGGAAGGATCTTCTTTACAGTCTCTCAGTCTTAACTTGAGCAACAGAATACTGGAATACGTGGCGGACCTCAGAATCCGAGCCAGCCTGGCTTGATTCAGTTTATTTGAAGCCACGCCTCCTCTCTTAAATGCTTTTTGCAGGGTCTTCTCTAATTAGACCAGATAAGCAGACAAGGCTTCCCCTCTCTGTTGCTGAGTGTTCCTGAACTTCCACATAAGGTCTTCACCATCCTCCGAGGCACCAAAAAAAGTTCTCAAGGCATCTAAATACTCTTGGGCAGAGGTATCGGGGTTGGTGGACATCAATGCTTGGATGACAACCAGCGCAGGCCCTTGGAGACTTTCATGCAACCTTTGCCACTTCTCCATATTAGGACACTGCCATACTTGCATCAGCAGAGCAACAACGTTTATCCATGCCTCCCAATCATCTTCCTCATTAGATGTGGGCACAGTACCAGAGAACACTTTCAGCTTATGGCAATAATCATGACTGACTGAAATTATCGTCATGGGTGCAGTTACTGGAGCAGGTGCTGAGGGCGGGGTACCCCCAGGTGGTTTGAATAGCTTTCCTAGGTCCTCGAGGGTCCGGCCCTCATTCAGCAGCAATTGAGCAAGCTTCTCCTCGAAACCCTCAGATAAGAGTGGTACTTTGGGGTTTGAGAGATCCTCACTATCTTTAGTTACCACCCTCCAGATGTCCAGGGATCCATTAATGGCAATAGTTTTTGGCACCTTAGTACTGTACAGTGAGTTGCTACATTCCATTAAAGCCATTAAAATTTGGGCAGTCAAGTCAGCTTGTAGGCTTACCACTACTGCTTTCCCCAGACATTCAATTTTTGAAAGTGCCCCCTCTATAGTATCTTTGCTAGTGCCCTGGGGTATATCCAGTATTAACATGCCCCATACACCAACTAACTAACTGATGCATAATCATTTCTTCAGTGGTACCCACAGAAATTTTAGTTGTAATTTTTGATTTTGGCCACTAGGGGGCGCTAATCCCAGCAGTGAATCCAAGATGTAACCCCTAGGTGACGCTATCCTGAAGGCTACTATCCCTGCCTGTATTTCCAAACACAGGTTGAGGGGCCTGAATTCAGTGTTAAGGTGCCTCCACCCAGAGAAATGGCATTGGGGGTATCTGCATAGCCTGCTATAGCCCTCTGGGAAGCTATAACCACCCACCAACCCTTCTAGTGGCTCTGTATCTGTCACAGCAGTTAACACACAGTTCATAAATAATAGTACTAATATGTACACACCCTTCACACTTACCACCAGGGATGGACCTTCAGCTGTTTCCCTGGAGACCCCCTGTAAAATAAGGTTAGCAAGACAACTGTACACTTTTGGCACTGTAACCTGACTAATAATATGCACACTAGCCAGGTTAAATGTGAAACAAGACAATCTGGTTTATTTAGGGGTCGTGAACAAGGAAGAGGCATGATTTTAGTTAAACGATTGGTATTCTGATTTAGATTCAGGTTTTGGCATGCACTTTTTTAGTCCCAATTAAAACAGTCACACAACACTGGGTACCCAGAATGAAAATTGACTAGCCAGAGGCATTGCCCAGGGTTGGCCGGCATTGCAGCTGATGTTGGGGCCCTTGAAGGAAAGGAAACAGTTAACATGCCCAACAACCAGATGATTATTTGTAATCTGAGCTGGTTGGCTTAGTCTCTTGAAAACCCAGAAAATTAAAGAAATCAAATGACACCACAGATGATTTAAACTCTCATTGCAGGGAGCTACCCTGATTGTACTCACGCTACCAGATTGCTGCAGAATGGCAGGCAATATGAAGACCCTCGTGGTGTTCACTGATGAGCATGGGGAAGCAGGGCCGACACGACGCACCTCCTCTTCATGACCTTTCCTTCCAGGTGGCCACAACCTGTGAATTGTCTCTGTGCAGGGGCTGGATCCCCAAAGGCAGTCTCTCGCTGAAGGCAGTCTTTGCTGCAGGGCAGTTGGTCTGGGCCGAACTGGCAAAGGCCCAGGTAGAATAAGCAAATTGACAAAGTTTGTTCATCTTCTTGCTGGTGAAGCCTCCAGCTGGCATAACAGGTTGGGTCGTAGGCAAGCAGGTCTCGGACCCACAGAACACATTCAGCACATTCAAGATAAGCAGTACTAACTCTGTACAGTTCAGATACAGTCCAGTTGCTATTGTAGCAGATTCACTGGGCAAACCTCTCGATCAAGAATCCGTCTCACACCCTTGAGGGAAAACAGCAGTTAAGTCTCTACCTCTCAGTTCAGTTCCAAACTGGAACGCAATTTCAGTTGCTTCACTGAGCAAAACCTCCAAATTACAGGCGGGCAGTTCCTGACAATTAATCCTCATTTTTCAATCATCAGTAACACACACAGAAGCAACTAGGTCTCTTGCAGGCCCGAGTCTCCGAAGAGCTGGCTCGGTAGTTTGAACTGGAATCTCAACACAGGCCTACACCTGAACTGCAGGCTGCTCTCTGCAGTCCCTTTCCATTTGGTCTCTCTGCAGAACTGAATGGAATTCAAACTGTCCCCTTTAAATGAAAGCAGAAATCCTTGGAATACAATTGGTTGTTTAGGCTGCCTGAAACAGTTTTAGCCTTTTTACTGGCTGCAATTTAGATGCCCAAACTTTGACCCTCAAAATCTCCCACAAGGCTATATTACACTTCCATGAGTCTCTGGTAGAAATCCCTATTCGTGACTGGCAGATGCATTCTCAAAATGGTGGCTGCTGTAAAATATACTGTCTAGTTTATGCAGTCCCACACTCTGAAAAGTCTGATGCAGCCAGGAAATAAAGTATATAATTATATTTGCCCCCCACTTGTAGCCAAACACTTTTCTTTCAAACAAGCCCATTCAATTTAACAGCCCCTGTACTTTTGCTTTTGCTGCCACTGCCACCATTATATAGTACCCCCAAGCAGCAGGCAGCACTTAAAGACTATTTATGTGGGGCTCAAGCATATTAATGAAACTGCTAATAGTCCCGGTTTTGAACTTTTTAAATTAACCCCCAAGCAGCTTCAGAGCCGCAGAGTTCTGGTCACCAGCCCTCATATAGCTGAGGAGAGGCACCAGGATCACAAGAGCACTTCCCCATTTACCCGCAAATTAAGCGGGTGGCATATCAATGCGCAGCCTGTGCATGTGTGGTCACCGGTGGCCCCAAAAACATGCAGGTGACTCACCGTGGAGAACTTTAGCCCGAACTGGGCTTAAATAACAAAACGGGCCACACAGGACTCGAGGGGATTTACAGGGCACCAGGAGGAGTTCGGGGAGTTTGGGGGATGCAAGAGCAGCTGCAGGATGAAAACAGGGACAGCGAGGACATTGGGGCAATAAAGGTAAGCCCCCAAGGGGGGGGTTAAACCCAGAAATACTGGAGTTTTGGATGGCAATTCACCAGATTCTCAGCCAAATGTGGGGAACACAGGTTCCTTTTAACTTCAACATCTTGGTTATGGGCCTCAAGGTGCTGGGAGTTGGAAACAATAAGCAACAGGGTCTCCTCAAGACTCTGTGTCTAGCGACTCTGAAGGAGATCATGGCTAATTGGTTTAGTCCCTCCCCACCATCGAATGGGTCCTGGAAGGCCTGGGTAGATGGCATTAGGCATATGGAGGGGCTAACTGCCAAACTTAAGACTTACCGCAGACAAAAACGAAGAGCGTTGGTGCAGATGGGAGACCTCAAACCGAGGGGGGGGGAGGGACCTGGGGGGCCTCAGACTGGGGGAGGTGGCCTAGGAGATAAAGCAGAGGGACAGGGTGAATGAAGCGGGGCAAAGGGTGAGCCAGAATAGCAGCACATCACTCTAGATAGGGTATTCAGAAGGCAGGTGTAACAGGCCTCTCTGTCGGAGGGGGCCCCAGATGAGACAAGTAAAGTGTACAGCAACGAGGTCTCTCCAGGTTAAGTACTAGAACTCCAGTGGAGTCATATTCTGTTTCACTTAGTTACACTGTTGGTTTTTATAAGATTCAGAAAAGTTAGAGTAAAAGATTGTGGCCTCAGGCACATCGCAAACTGTCACATTGGATGAACCTGAGATGGGAAGAAACACAACAGGTTTAAGCACAGTACAGGGGTATTAACTTAGGTAAAGTAATAGACAATACATAACAGAAGAACAAAAAGGCAGGGGACTGTTTAAAAGGCATTATATTAATAATGAACAATGGAATGTCTTACTACTATGAAACACGATTGTGTAATAGGAAATCTCTGCATACCCCTGTAATGTGACTTTTCTTGTCAATAATAACAAGCATTTGTCAATGCCGAATGTTTGCTTGCTGGCATTGGCAGTGGTAGTGTAGAAGTTACAGAGTTGCATAATAGGAATAGCAGTGAAGTACTGAGCTGAAGCCAACCCCACCACCACCCTGCAGAGAGTGACAGGCATTGGGGTGTGCCTTTGGGTTCTCAGGCATAACGGCCACGCCATTTCACCACACCCCACCCTGCAGACACTGACAAGTGTCACGGTGTTCCTTGGGGTCTTTGGCCCTTATGAGCCCCCCATTCCATTAGAAAATATGGTGAGATGGGTGCGATATAGGAGAATGGGGTGAACTTTGGGGCCAAAGAGTCCAAGGCATACCTCGATGCCTCTCACTGGCTGCAGGGTGTGGAATGGTATAAGCATTACAGGCAAGAATCCCAAGTCACACCCCTGATGCCTGTCATTCTCTACAGGGTTGGGTGTTATGGTTGGAAACCCTAATACCTCAGGCGTTCATTGGTATTTTCACTTCAAATTTTCAACATGTTTTTTGTGACCCCAACTCATGAACAGGGGGAATATCAGTTTGTTAGCCGAAAGCTGCTTATGCACAGCAACTACGGCATTTAGCACCACAGGTGCAAAAACATTCCGAACAGGATGTAAAAAATGACAGCTGTACTGTTCATGGGGAGGTGTAAAAAATGGCAATGTTGCAAATCTGCAGTAAAATATTTAAAAATGGTGAAGTGATGGCGTACATAGAAACTGTGCAAGCACACCTGTAATATAATTAGGTTGGGGATTTTTGCAGCAGATTGTCAACTCAGGCATTTTGGTGCCTCCGATCATGAACAGTGTCACTGTGATTTTCTTTATCTGTCCCAAACAATGATTTCCCACAGCGACCACGCATCTCTGCGCTGAAAGTGTGAAAACACACTCGGCCATGTTGTGAAAAATGACAGCTGTACTGTTCATAAGGAAGTGTGGAAAAATGCCACTGGTGAAAATCTGGACTGAAAATATTACAAAGTCATGAACTTACAGGTGCGTGGAAACTACAGCTTACGGCATTTCCTCAGTTCACGGTTGGCATTGAAGAGTGCAGGCGTGTTCCCGGTCCACGAATTGTCGCACCGAGGCTCCAGAGGTAAGTATGGGGTGAGGGGTCTGGGGAGGCTGGGTGCGCAGTGGGTGGAGTGCGGGTTGTGGGAGGGGCTGGGAGACTGCGTGGGACGGTTTTGCTTTACAGGTTTTTTTTAAAGGCGTCGGGACGTTTGCCACGCTGAGGTGGGCTCCCAGCATGGCACAGACTGACTGGTTGGGCATGAAGTCGACGGGGTCTGGGCACCCCATCGCCATAAGATCAGTTGCCACGCTGGGGTGGGCCCCAGCTGGCACCCGCACTTTGGGGAGGACAGTGGAGCCGACGGGGATTGGGCACCCCATCGGCTATACGAGGATTTGCCACGCTGGGGTGGGTACCCAGCGTGGCTTTTGGAAGACTTTGGGGAAGCGCAGCACAGCTGACGGGGATTGGGCACCCCTGGCCGGCTATAGAGTGGCGTGGAGAGGGGCAGCACGCGGTATGCGTGGCGCGCGTGTGTGTAGGGGGAGCTGCGCATGAGCAGTTGATATCTTATCGGCTGCTCACTGAAGCATAGCTCCCCCTTTCAACTGTATGCCACTGCATTTTGGAGCTTGTCATAGACAGCTCCAGCATGCATTGGCTTACAGGGGCCGCGCCTGCCAACACACTGACTGAATTGGAGGAGGGGGTGACACACCTCCGAAAACTCGGATGATGGCACTATGTTTCTTGCACATATGTGCAAGCAAACATAAAAATGAGTTTAAAAATAAGCAGCACACTGATGATGTCCACCTACACTAACAGAGGACTCGAGGAGAAATGAGCCTGGAAGGCTTGTAGCCCATACAGAACAGCTCTCCTCTCTAGAACATTGATATGCAGGGTGCTCTCCACTGTGGTCCATGTACCCTGCATCTGATGGGGCTCTACACGTGCTCCCCAGCCCATTCCTGAGGCATCTGTTGTTAGAATCTGAAGAAGCGAGGGGATCAGGAAAGGAACCCCCCTTTAGTAGGTTGCTGATTTCCATCCACCATTTGAGCACTTTGTGTACAGGGGAGGTTACTAGAACCCTTTGTTCTAGATCATCTGTGAGCTGGTCCCACTGGACTCTTTGGGTCCACTGAGAGACCCTCACATGCAGTCTGGCCAGTGGCAGTGTGACAATGGCTGCTGTCATGAGGCCCAAGAGCTGCGGAAATGTCCTGGCTGAGACATACCAGCTGTCATGTACCAGCTGGGCCTTGCAATCAGATGTTCAGCCCTGTCCAGAGGCAAGAAAGCTGAACCTCGAACTGTGTCCAAGACTGCTCCTATGTATTGCAGGCATTGACAAGGTGTCAAGACAGACTTGTGTATGTTGGCAGTAACCCCTAGAGCAGCGAACATCTGCCTTGTGCAAGCTAGGGTGTGCAGGAGATGATCCCTGGAGTAGGCTTTCACTATCTAGTCATCCAGGTAGGGGAAGACATAAAGGCCTTCCCTACAAAGAGCTGCTGCCACCCCTGCCAAGCATTTGGTAAAGAGTAGTGTTCCCCCTGAAAAAGGAACTTAAAATACTTCCTGTGAGGTTTGTGAATTCTGATATGAAGGTAAGCATCCTTCATGTCGAGGGAACAGTTCCGGTCTCCTGTTTGCAGTAGCAGGAGCAGGCCTTGCAGGGTGCCCATTCTGAACTTTTTGTACTCTATAAACAAGTTCAGATCCCTGAGATCCAGAATAGGCTGCAGGTCTCCTGTCCATTTTGGACTAGGAAGTAGCGGGAGTAGAACCCTGTGTTTCTTTGTTCTAATGGCACGTGTTCTATGGCTTTCTTCTGAAGCAAAGTCTGAGCAGAGGAATATGGCCTGAAGGATAAAAAGGTTGGCACAGGTGGATGATCTGGAGGTGTGTCCAGAAGTTCCAGAGCATGACCTTTTGCAATGATTTCCAGGACCCAGGTGTCTGATATCACCTCCTTCCACTGATTGAGGTGGAGGGAGAGATGACCCCATACAACCACCCTTGGAGGTAATGGTGAGTGGGGGGGTTTACAAGGAGTCAGACAGAGTTGGTTGGTGCGGCTCCTGCCATGCCATCTCCTCTAGGGGCTTTTGAATGAGCACCTGGAGTGGCACCTGGGATGGGTAAGGCTCCTGCTTCCTTACCTTGCTGTCTGGTGGCAGGACAGTGTCTAGCACCAGCCAGATGAAAAGGGACCCTCTACCTACTCCTCGGTTGGGTATGGTAGAGGAAATGTACTGACTTTAGGGTACTACCTGAGGCCTGAAGGGTGGAGAGGAAATCCTGGACATTCGAGCCAAACAATTTGAATCCTCTAAAATGAGCATTGAGAATGGACTGTTGGACATCATTCGCAAATCCTGCCACCCTGAGCCATGCATGCCTCCTTAAATAGATTCCTGAAGCAGCAGCCCTAGTTAAGGCATCAGTGACATCATAGGCTGTACGGAGCAGATGTTTTCCTACATCAGTCCCAGCAGAGAGAGCCTTTAAAAGCTTCTGTTTGGCAGTAACCTCTGGTAAGGCCTGTGCAGCTGCCTTTGCCTTTCTCCAGAGTGCATTTGGTTCTTGATCATATGGGCCTGATAGTTACAAACTCTAAGGCCCAGGGAGACTGAGGCAAAGGTTTTTTTGCTAAGCACATCCAACCTCCTACAGTCTTTATATGGAAGGAGGGAGCTGAGGTGTTTTGGTGCCTTTGACCTATCATGGGCAGCATTAATGACTACAGAGACTGCCTCAGGTTGGCCAGCATAGAAAGGGTGGCCTGAGGGAGCCAAATACATTTTATCTGCCTTTCTCGGTATGGCAGGAATAATATTTGCCCCATGCCAATTAAGCAATAAGGCATGACCAGGGGTTATGTTATTCGTCTATATAGCACCCTCTATAGGTGTAATGTTGCGCGAGGTGCAGCTGAGTGCCACATGCCCCTAGAGGGTGATTAACTAACCATTAACATAACACCTGGGAGTGCCTTATTGCTATTATAATTAAAAAAAAGTTGTTTTAAACAGTGTTAAACCTTGTTCAGCATATAATTATGTAAGCACCCTCTGGGAGCTTACTAGTTAACTTCAGCTGCTAGGTATAGTTAGAGAGAAAGAGAGTTATGGCGCCGGTAGGTCTGGGATGTGGGCCTACTTGCTGTCAGCAGAGGGTCCCATCTCTAGGGGTATAAAAGACAGGTTTTTGGCACCATTGGGGGGGATTTCAGGAGAGCCTGGGAAAAGAGACAGAAGAGAAGTCGGGGGTTCGGCCCGCAAGTTCAGCCAGAGGGCTGCGGTGGGGCCGGGGTGGGCTGCTTGCCACTCCGGCCCTCCTCCTTCGAAGACCCACAAATGGAGGTGCGGCAGTTCAGGCCGTAGGTGAAGGGGGCAGTGGAGCACAAGTTTGGGGCCTGTCGGCGCAGGTTGGGAGCCGGAGCTAGAGGAGCAAGTGAAATGGAGGCCTGCGAAGTGATCTCTAGTACCTTGATAGGGTAAGCACTGTGCAGCCTGTGGAGGCAGGGAAAGGTCATGTAGGGAATGGTTGGTTGGGACCCTGGCGGGGTGGCAGATGATCCAGGTGCTACGTGTGGCACAAGCAGCAGTCCCCTAGGCTAAGTGAAGGCAGTCCAGAAATACAAATCGCTGCATCAGCGGATAGTGCCTCTGGGTGTCTGTAGGTCCAGGATTGTGCAGCACTTTGCAGGGGAGATTTTAGTCTCTGTAGGTCAGGAAGTGTGCAGCACTCTGCAGGAGAGAAAGTTATTGTGTGGTATCAGTGATTAGATATCCAGAAGGCCTTCAGTGGTTCGGTTCTTGCAAAAAGAACATCAATTTGACTGTGTAAGACCTCGAAGTAAAGAGAATGCTCCCGGGGGCATGGTCTAGCCACCATGAAAATGGCAGCTTAAATCCTGTGCTCCTCCGAGTCTGGTGGTGATCCGTGGTCAGCTATCCTAATCCCGGGGCAAAATTCCCATTCTCACTACTTCTGTTTGGGTAAATCCCCCCAATCATCCGGTGTGACTTTTATGCAGTTTCACAGTGTAGTAGACCAGTTTCCAGCGCCGGTTACCCGCGAGTCATCCTGACTAGCTAGGCCACGTAGGCTGCATTCTCCACTGCTGGGTGTACCATCGGGCTTGACCTCCAAAGCACACTACCTGGTCAAACGATTCTTAAGCTGCAGCTAGAGTTTTTCTCAGTCGGAGCAGAAATGGCCACTGGAGGACCCTCTCCCAACCCGCCTCTCCAACTAGCCACTGCGCAGCAACTCCTGTCGGTGGGAGACTCCTTGCAATATATCACCCACATGCTTGAAGCCTTACTGTCGCGGGTAGAAGATATCAATACTACCCTCGCAGGGACCACTTAGGTGTGCGGCAGCTGCAAGACAGGATGCAGAGCAGCGGGTGGAAACATTAGAGCAGCAACAAGCTAAACTCTGGCAGAGGGTGCAGCTTCAGGAAGATACAATAGAGGCACTGAGAGTGACAGCAGAGGATCAGGAAAACAGAGGACGCCATAATAATCTTCGTATCATCTGCATCCCTGAGGATTCAGAAGGCCAGTCCATGGAAGATTCCTCAATGATACCATTCGCATTATGTTGGGGGACTGTTGGAGGGGCCCCAATGAAGTTGAGAGAGCTCATCACATTGTTGGGAGGAAAGAGAAGCCTGGACAGTCCCAGAGGCCCATAATGGCATACCTGCTAGATGCTAATGCACATCCCTGAACTCAGAGCTTCAAGTTTCAATAAAAAAAATGAGTAGGTTACAGTGATCCGTTTTCAGTCAGGTTTGCTTCTAAAAGTGCAGCTCAATGAGTACTACATGGCACAACACTTCTTTTCCCTTTGTGAAAATGTACCCGGCTCGTCATGAACGAGCGTTCCAGCAGATCATAGGAAGGATACTATGCTAATTTGCATAGAAGTTGCGGCTCTGGCCGCTGCAATCAATGAAATGGTGCCACTCACTCCAGGACATAAAAATAGCAATTTAATAGAAAAAGAGTGCCCTTCAACAGAAATTCAATTATCTCCCTGCAAGCTGACAGCTGAGTAGAGGCTGGGAGAAAACTGGAGTTTATGACAGCCTTCCTTTAACTTAAAATGGTTAGCTAGTCACTCTAAAATGGCCATGGCTGCTTTAGCCGTTGACTTTACTAAAGCGTTTGACTTAGTGAATGTGAACTACTTGCATGAGGTCCTCAGACTGTATGGCTTTGGCTCTCAGTTCTTTCAATGGATCTTTACACTTTATAATTCTCCTATGGCCAGAATTTTAACCAACTGATATTTTCTCTCCTTTCCCTCTACATAGAGGCACGCACCAGGGCTGCCCTTTGTCCCCGCTTTTGTTTCTGGTTGCCTTGGACCTGTTGATATGGGCACTTGTCGACGCTGATGGCCTCACAGGTATCTCGGCCTCAGGTAGCTCATACTTGGTGGGCGCATACGCTGATGATCTTCTCCTCACCCTGTCCCACCTTCATCAATCCCTTCCATAGGCTCTCTCTGTCTTGTGAGAGTTTGCCACCCTCTCAAGCCTGCAGGTCAACCAACGAAAGACTACTCTTGCCCCACTCAATTCGTTATGCACGAAAGATTGCCTTCAGGGCACTGAGCTGAGCTGGGCCACTCAGGGCTTTACATATCTGGGGGTTTATATACCCACTAACTGGACTGAACTTGAATCCTCTAACTTTTTTCCCCTCCAAAAGCAGTTATCTACTGAGGTAGAACGCTGGTGCCAATTACACCTCTCCTTACCAGGTAGGGTGGCCGCCATCCATATGCTCTTCCTCCCCAGGGTGACCTATCTGTTCAACAATCTCCCAATCCATCACCGAAGTTGTTTACCTCTGTTGAGAGGCTAGCAGCCTGCTTCCTATGGGAGGGCTGGACTCATTGATGGGGAAAGAATAAAATGAGAGCCCATTGGTCCAGGGGGGCCTAGGTGTCCCCTGGTTCCAGGGTTACCACCTAGTGAGCGTTGATGCTCCTTGGTTTACCCCTGCAGCCCCCCCAATATGGGTTAGTCTTGAGGCCAGCCTAGTGAAACCCACCCCAATCAGGTTGTTGCTAAATGCTGGTGGCCCATCAGATACGGGTCTTTCTCACATTATATGGGCATCCAGATGTGCCTGGCATTGCAGCATGGTTCTGTCCCACACCCCCAAGGGGACTTGGGCACCCCCACTATGGTATGCTGAACTGTGGTGGAACAATTTCATAACTGTAGGAGGTGAACCGCTTTGGTGGCCTTCTTGGGCAGTGAAAGGTATTAGGCATGTACAGGAACTTCTGATGCCCAACTCAGCCACCCTGCTATCCTTCGACCAGCTAAAGGATAAATTCAACCTCCATAGCAGGGACTTCAGGCGGTATCTCCAGATATGTAGCACCATTAATGATCTCCTGCCTCAGCATAGCTTGGATAGCAAATGGGGATGGCTGGCTTACATAGAAACATAGAATCTGACGGCAGATAAGGACCGCTTGGCCCACCTAGTCTGCCCATTTTCTTACCTAACAGATAAGCTGCAGATCCTAATTAACCAACAGCTTACTTCCTCCTACCCCCCACTAGGACTGCCTTATGTCTGTCCCATGCATTCTTGAATTCCCCCACTGTTCTTGACTCCACGACCTCCTCAGGAGGCTGTTCCATCATCCACAACCCTCTCTGTGAAAAATACTTCCTCCACATTACCTCTGAGTCGTCCCCCTCTATCTTCAAATTCTGCCCCTTGTTCTTGCACATCTCTTTTTCTGAAAGATGCCACCTCTTGGACTTTGTTGATTCCTTGAAAGTACTGGCAGTGTCAGTGGCTCGATGGGTAGCACACTCGCCTTTGAGGCTGGGAGATCAGAGGGCTGTGGGTTCAGTTCCATCTGGCACTTGGGTTAATATCCCAATACTGACACTGTAGTGCAGCATGAGAGGGTGCTGCACTTCTGATGTGCGTCTTCGGATGAGACGTTAAACCGAGTCCCATCTGCCTGGATTGGTGGTAGTTCAGGTGGATGTTAAAGATCCCATGGCACTTATCGAAAAGTGGGGAATTTCCCGGTGTCCTAGCCAAATTCCCTCATTCACTAAAAATACCACCAACAGCAATCTGGTTCAAGGTCAGTTGGCATTCATCTGTATCCCCCTACCCCCGGGTCGTGCCTGAAAATAGGCAGGATTTGTCTAGTGCACTTACCCGGTCAACAAAAACTAAATAAATAAAATAAATAAATACTTGAAAGATTCTATCATGTCCCCTCTCTCCCTCCTTTCCTCAAGGGTATACATATTAAGCTCCTTTAGTCTTTCTTTGTATGTCTTCTGGTGCAGACCCTGCACCATTTTGGTTGCCCTCCTCTGGACAGCCTCCACTCTGTCTATGTCTTTGTGGAGATGGGGTCTCCAGAACTGCACATAGTACTCCAGATGGGGTCTCACCAACTGTCTGCACAGAGGGATAACAACTTCCTGTTTTCTACTATTGATGCCTCTCTCTCTATGCATCCCAGTATCTCCCCAGCCTTCCTTACTGCCTTCTCACATTGCTTGCCCACCTTTAGGTCATCTGATATAATTACCCCCAGGTCCCTTTCTATTTTTACTGTTGTCAGTATCTCACCCCCATTGTGTACTCTTGCCCTGGGCTTTTGTTTCCCAGGTGCATTACCTTGCACTTCTTTGCATTGAATCTGAGCTGCCATACATTTGACCATTCCTCCAACCTTGTCAAGTCCCTTCTCATCCTTTCCACTCCATCTGGTGTATCAACCCTGTTGCAGATCTTTGTGTCATCTGCAAAGAGACATACTTTTCCTTCCAGTTCCTCTGCAATGTCACTTATAAAGACATTAAAAAGGACCGGTCCCAGTACTGAACCCTGCGGTACCCCGCTAGTAACCCTCCTTTCTTCACTGTGGACTCCATTTACTACTACCCTTACGTCCTGTTGTCTAGCCAATTTTTTATTCAGGCTACCACCTTGGGACCCACTCCAAGGCTGGCTAACTTGTGTATTAATCTTTTGTGTGCGACTGTATGAAATGCCTTGCTAAAATCTAGGTAAGCCATGTCCACAGCCCCTCCCTGGTCTACTACTTTGGTCACCCAGTCAAAGAAATATATTAGATTACGTCTGACGACCTTCCCATCGTGAATCCATGCTGCCTTGGGTCCTGTGCCCCACTGGCCTCTAGGTACTCAACAATTCTTTCCTTCAGAGTGATTCCATCATTTTACCTACCACTGAGGTCAAACTAACTGGTCTGTAGTTTCCTGCCTCTGTCCTGCTCCACTTTTGTGAAGAGGAATCACATCTGCCCTCCTCAGTCCTCAGATCACCCCATCCTCCCATGATTTGTTAAAGAGAGTAGTCAGTGGTGTCATTAGTTCTACCCTTAGTTCTTTTAGAATTCTTGGGTGAATCCCATCAGGCCCCATTGCTTTGTCCACCTTCAATTTTACTAATTCTTTCAGAACCCTTTCTTCTGTAAATGGACTGCTATCGACCCTCGTCTTCAGAGTGTTTCTCTTGTTTGGTTTAGGTACCTCCCCCTCCTCTTCCTTTGTGAATACTGAGCAGAAATATTCGTTCAGTATCCCTGCTTTTTCATTGTCACCCTCTACCCACATTCCCTCCCCTTTATTAAGCCTCAGTATCCCTCCTTTGGTCTTTCTTTGCTCCCTAATGTACCTATAAAAGGTCTTATCCCCTTCTTAACAGAGTTGGCTATCCTTTCCTCGGTTTGGGTCTTTGCTATTTTGACTGCCTTCCCAGCCTCTTTCTGCTTTAACTGATAAAGTTCTCTGTCCTTCTCCTTCTGTGTTTCCTTATATTTCCTGAATGCTATCCATTTCTCCTTAACCTTCTCTGCCACCTCTTTTGAGAACCATAGCGTTTTTCCTTCGTTGTGTTTTGTTGATTTGCTTTACACAAAGGCTTGTTGCCTCTGTGATGGCTGTTTTGATTACTCTCCATTGTTCCTCCACCCCTCCTTCTTGCCTGTTTGCTAGTGCTTTTCTGAGGCACTCTCTCATTTTCCCAAAGTCAGCCCTCCTAAAGTCCAATACTCTTGCTTTTGTATGGCTTGATTGTATGGCTGTGTTTATCGTGAACTACACTGTTTGGTGGTCGCTTGTTCCCAGATGGCTACCCACTTCTAAATCTGAGATTCTTTCTCTGTCTCCATTTGAGAGTACCAGGTCTAAGATTGCTCCCTCCCGAGTGGGTTCCAATACTAGCTGTCTGAGGCATGCCCCCTGTAGGGCATCAAGAATGAGCCTGCTCTTGGATGTGCCTGCAGCAAGGTGCCCCAGTTAACATCTGGCATATTCAGATCCCCCATCAACAATATCTCCCCTTTTTCTGCCATTCTAAGGAAGCCTTCTATCATTTTCTTGTCCATTCCCTCCCCCTGAGATGGGGGTCTGTATACAACTCCCATGCAGATTGTGGTGCCATTTCCTGTCTCCAGGGTGACCCAGAGTATCTCATCTGCTCCCTGTTTACTCTTTACTTCTGTTGCTTTGATCCCTTCCTTTACATAAAGAGCTACTCCTCCTCCTCTTTTACCCTCCCTGTCCCTCCTGTAGATTGTGTATCCTGGTATGTTGACATCCCAGTCATGGTTCTCTGTGTACCATGTTTCTGTGACTGCCACAATATCCAGGCAACCCTCTTCCATCAAGGCCACTAGTTCAGGGAGCTTGTTACACAGACTACGGGCATTGGTACTCATCACCCTCCACTTTTTGATGGCCTTACCCCTTTTAGCCCCATTCCTGTCCTTACTACCTTTGCCTTTTTTTACATTTACTTCTGTCCTGCTCCCTAATGACTTCTCTACCTTGGTGTTTACCTCACTAATTACTGTTATTTGTGGGGGGAGGCTGGGATTTCCCTGCTCCTTTTCAGTGCCTCTCCCCTTGGCTAGTTTAAATGCTTGCCAATGAAGCATTTAAACCTCTCACCTAGGATCCTGGTTCCCCCCTGGACAGATGTAGACCATCGCACCAGTATAGGTCTGCATCCCTCCAGGTGGCTCCCCAGGCCCCAATGAAGCTAAAACCCTGAGCTCCACACCAGCTTTTCAACCATTCATTGAATTCCCTGGTGAGGAGTACCCTAGCATCACCCTTGCCATAGACAGGCAGCACCTCCGAGAAGGTTACTGTATGCTACTTGTCTAGGCCCTCTCCAACTCTACAAACTCCTCTTGCACTGCTCTGATCCCATTCCTAGCCAGGTCATTTGTCCCTAGGTGGACAATGACATCCAACTCCCTCCCTCATGCAGCTGCTCCCACGATCCTGAAGTTAAGCTTCCTGTCCTCCAAGCCGTGGCACCAGGCAGGCACCTTACCTCCCTCTCCCCTTCCTCCCCATTTCTACCCCTAATGATTGAGTCCCCACCAGGAGTTGTTTCCTTCCCTGTGGGTCTCATGCCACCCTCCTGTGGGTCTCCTTTGTGAGGCTCCCAGCATCCTCCTTGGTCTCCACTGCAGGTGCCTCTATAGAGGAACCACTATCCACCAGAAGCGAATGAATTGTGGAGGTAAAGCTGGAGGCATGCAACTCTGTTCTACCACCCTCTCCTCCCTCCTCCCTAGGCCACCCTGGTCCAGCCTCTCCTCTTTCTTGGCAACCTCTGAGGTAGTGGCATTGGCCCTGGTGGTCCCTGGGTGGGGGAGGAGGTTTCACAAATCCTAGCCAGGTCAGCCTGGAGACGGGCAACCTCTTCCCTCAGACCAGAGAGGTGCCTGCAAATAGGGCAGCATCGCAGCCTCCAGCATGTCTCCCAGAACACTGCCGCCCCACAGCCATTGCACTGCACCACTCCTATCATGTCTTATTTTGTGTCCCCTCTCCTGTTTCTCTGTATGCTTACTCTCTCCTCTCCTTACAACTCTCACCCTTCCTGTTCTGGGACAGTAACTTCCTATATTCTTCAGTAGCCTCCTTCTTCCTTGCTCAGTGTCAGACCACCAACAGCTAGGGGAGAGTGAGCTACTTTTTTCCTTTAGGGTTGACAAAACCAATGTTTCTCTATGATCCTTCCCTTCCTACTGCCAAACAGGAAGTTCCTGTTGACAGTCAAATCCAGTGGCTATAAAAGTAGAACTGGCTTAGGGTGGGTGGGATGGAGGGCAATTAGTAAGAAAAAGGCTAGCAACAGGAAGTTGTAATTTGAGTCACCTGCTTTTATAGTGTCTAAGCCACACCCCCAATTAAGCTCTCTCTCCTCCTACTAGTTTAGCAAAGTAAACTGATACAGAACCCTTCCCAGCACAGAACACACACTGACTTTCTTTCTTTTCTTTTTTTTTTAAACCTAAATAAGACCCCTTCTACTTCTAATAAAGTATCTGTTTGCTTAATCTTAACAGACACTGAGTCCTGCTAAGATATAAGTGTTAAATTAATAAGAAAATGTAGCTTCTTTTAGTTAGATGCTTTCTGCTCTACAAGCAAGGCTAGCAACAGGAAGTTGTAATTTGAGTTATCTGCTTTTGTAGTGTCTAAGCCACGCCCCCAATTAAGCTCTCTCTCCTCCTACTGGTTTAGCAAAGTAAACTGATACAGAATCCTTCCCAGCACAGAACACACACTGACTTTCTTTCTTTTTTTTTAAACCCTAAATAAGACCCCTTCTACTTCTAATAAAGTATCTGTTTACTTAATCTCAACAGACACTGACTCCTGCTAAGATATGTGTTAAATTAATAAGAAAATGTAGCTTCTTTTAGTTAGCTGCTTTCTGCTCTACAAGCAAGGCTAGCAACAGCCTTCCCTACATGAATTCCCTTCCTCTCGGGGACTTATAGGCCGATTCTATAATACATGGCAAGATTCTCAACCTATCCCCACTGAGCGCTGCAGGCAGAAATGGGTGGCCGATATGGGGATGGATATCTCTGAAACCGCTTGGTCTCGTTGCCTCACAGACACACATTCAGTGTATAACAGTGTATAAGGACACCAAAAGCCATTTTCTCCAACTTAAAATTCTCCTACAAAATAAGGGAGATATATATATATATGGGGAAAGAAAAAAAGGGAAGGCTCTGGGAGAAGAAGTGATAGTAGAAAATACTTATTTTCTACTAACTTCTTTCTGCCACCTCTTGATTTCCCTAAAGTCTGTTTGTATCTGTACACATTTAATTTCTATTTTCATTTTCACCATATGTCTCCATCTCTGTCTCCTTCCCCCACATTTGTCACCTTTTGGCCTTCCTACTAGACCCTGTTAATTAGTCCCCACCTGGGGACTTCTCTAGCTCATTCACTGCTATTATGATTCATCATTCCCATCATCACCTTTTTGTTTCCCAGATTCTCCCTTAATCTTGCCACTTATCACTTCTCCCAGAGCCTTCCCTTTTTTCTTTCCCCACATATATATATATCCCTTATTTTACTTCCCCTCTACACTAACTGCTTTTTTCTCTTTTAGATAGTTCCTAAAGAAGACCTAAGGTCGAAATGTAAATTTTTAACTCCTATTTTCCATTTTCAGTGTGCATTTAATATTACCATTTTGTTTTGCTGGCTGGTCTATGAGCATGCGGACCACGGGAGATTTTATACCTGGGGTATTGTGTTCTGATGTGCTTTGACTTGTTTGTTGACAGTGACTGCCTTTGTAAAAAATCACGTGTAGGTGCGCAATGTCCACTGTATCATCAGCATTTATTTATGTATCCACTTTTTCCTGTATGTTTCCTAATTATTATACTGACATTTGCATGCACTTAAAAGCTTTAAAAAAAAAAGAAAATCCCTAGCAAGGCCTAGAAGCCTTATGCTTTAAGCATGATCCACTGCCCAGCACAATAGCCACAGCCTAGTATATAAACTGTAGTAGCCATGACATGGTCCGCTGGGTATTTACCTCATTCACATTTTGTGGGTCAAAGTAACCTAAGTGGGACTCCAGCTATGGTCATATCTGAGACTGAAGGGATTTCCAACTTCCTATAAAGATTTCCTCTTGAAGGAAAAAAAAAAACAGAGCCCTGGGCTTGGGAATCAGATCTTGCTTGTTCATCCCAGGCCATCCTTAATCTAACTTAAAAACAGTGATGTGGAGCTCAGCAAACACTTTGCATCAGAGACTGATGAGGACAAAATGGACTCTCATTAGTACCTTGATATCCTGAACCTCCTTTAACTGCGACATTCTAGCGAGATCTAATTAAGCAGAGGTAGGGAGTCTGAATCTTTGTCTTGGGGTTCTGGTCCCTCCCCTTCCTTCTCCCTTTGATGGACAAACTTCATATCACAGGATTCTCTCCAGACCCCCTGCATTCTCCTTTTGATGTGCCGTACTGTCAAGAAAGACAGAAGTCACTTGCAATCTGGGTGAGCATGTTGATTCTGCTCTGGTGCACCTGGACGTGCCTGTAGTGCTCTCCCAACCCGAGAGGCATACTTACGGTTTGGGTGTCTTCATAGGCCAGGCCCATTGCACATTAATATCAGAACATTAACATAAAGCATCCTATCTATGAGAAAGGGATAACAACAACAACTCAGTCTCCTGTGTGGTCTGTACTCACCTTCTGGGTACAAAGAGGTCTGTGACGAGGTGGGCTCTATACTCCTGTGACATCCTGGCCATCCTGGTTTCTTGTCTGTTGAGCTGCTCCTGCATCCACTGGTCCTCTAGCTCAGCATTCACTGCAGGGTGTTCCTCTAGGGCTGGCAGGCCTACCCTATGGTTGAGCGCCATGTTGTTGTGTAGTATGCAACAGGCAAGGAATATGCCACTGGCCATATCAGGAGCGTATTGTAGGGCACCACAGAATGGTCAAAGCACCTGAATCACATCTTGTGCATTCCAAAGACATGCTCAATGATACTGCAGGTAACAATGGATGCCACACTGTACCTGTCTTCTGCAATGGATGCGGGTCATAGGACAGAAGTGAGGAGCCAGGGACACAGAGGATATGCATTGTCCCCTGTGTAAGTAAAGGGCATGGGTCAGTGACATCATCAGCAACATGGGGAAGGGGAAACAAGCCTTTGGGGTATACTCACTGATGAGGTATCCACTAGGGATTTCCCCACCTTTGAACTTCTGTCACAGGATGGAATTGTGCCAAATGAAGGTGTCGTGGGAACTGCCAGGAAACTGTGCCAGGACACTGATGATGCTCCCTGTTGTATTGCACACCAGTTGACAGCTGACATAATGGTACCTTTTCTGAGTTACATAGGTCTTGGATCTATCACCAGTGGGTGCCTGGATGGCAACATGGGTGCAATCAATGGCACAGAGTACAGATGGGTGGTGCGCAACTCAGTAAAACTACTGCATAGTTGCTACACGTTCTGCTGGTGTGGTGAGGAATAATGAACTCCCCAGCATGGGCCAGCAGGGCATCTAGGAACTAGCCCAACTACCGCAAGATGGCAGACTGTGACATACCAGTGGTGTCCCCCCACCAGTGTCTGGAAGGTTCCAGTGGCCAGGAAGCATAGGGCAGCTATCACCTTGAGCTCTATGACATTGCTTGGCTGTGTTGGGTGTTTGTCTGGAGCTGGTCATGCAGCAGCTCTCACAGCTGCGTGATCATGGGCCTGTTGATCCTGTACTGACCTATAATTTGTTCATCACTGAGGACTTTGAAAGTGTCTTGTGGATGATACTACCTACACTTGGAGCTGGCGAGGAGTTGTCCCCCTCCTCATCTTACATTACCAGCTGCATTAGATGCACAATATGCGCCATTTTTCAGCTGTGTGAGTCTGTCCTGCTATGCCTCTCCCTGTCTCCGGGTTTGCCCCAAGTTAAGAGTTGCTTTTTATAGGCAGTATTTCAACAGCGCTATTGTGCTGTGCTATTCCTTTAGTGCAGTGCTATACAGTACAACCTCGATTATCCAAACCTTGATTATCCAGATCTCCCTATTACCTGAACTCTGACATTGTCCCCCAACTCTCATTTGCCTAATGTTATGGACCCCCATTTATCCAAACTCTCGATTATCTGAACAAATCTGATGTCTCCCAGAGCATCTGGATAATCGAGGTTGTATTGTATCTCTGAATATTGCACTGCACACAATATGCACATCACCACCCCCATTTCAACACTGCATACATTAACTCTACATGGGTGCACTAGCACAAATAACATGTACAGTGCATTCCTTTGAATGTAGGGAACAGGTGCAAATACACGTGCAGTGCTAGTGCAAATAATTTACACCAGGCACAATGCTTTGAATATCTGGGCCAGTGTGAGCTAACTGAGAATTCAACCCAATCTCATCTGGTAGAGCACCAGGACAATATTCTGGGGCCTTGGGTTTGAGTCCCAGGTAGGTCACATTGTTTTGCTTCTCATTAAGATTTGTATATAAAATATAGAGTGAAACAAACATTTTCATCACTCCAAGTTTCCCAGATTGAAAAGAGAATCGAGTGTCCAGCTGTTTGAGTCTTGCTTACAAGGTAAAAAAACACTCATGTTGCTAATACATGGTTTTCAAGTTTCTTGGCAACTTTTGATCAAAACATTTCAACACTTGGAGAAGATCAAAAAAATTATTTTATTTAGAAAAGTGCACTGAAGTTCTTTTATGTGCTGGCACTGAACTTGAATATTTATCATCCAAACAGTATCAAAGCAAGAAACAAAGCACGGTTTCTTTGTAAAAAAAAGTTTGTGGACCTCTATTAGTAGACTACCAACAGTAAAAAAGTGACAGCTGAAAGTCTCTGATTGCTGTATCTGAATTACACTGCTGTCATAAGGCTGGAGCAGGCATACCTTGGTATGACTTTCTGAAGGTAACTTGGAAATGTGGCATTCATTACAAAAGAATATGCCAGTTCTGAGTTTTACTGTTCCAAGAAAAGAATGTTTAAAGCCATATTGGTCCACGGAAAAGCAGACTTGTTGAATACTGTGAGACAATTTACTGGCCAACATGATTATTGTACAACGACGCTATAGACAGTACAAAAGCCTTCAGGGTCACATATTAAGGAATTATGTTTCTTTTTTGCAGTTCAGGGATCAAAGTTGGGACTGACCCACTAGCCAAATGCGAGTAGATTTTGTATTCGGGTAACAAACATTTCCTTTACCTTGCCCTGTTGGCTTGTATTGGACAAAATTCCATTTCAATAAGTACACCAATTGGTTCAGTGGAAAAGCTGATAGGGCCAGTTGATTTTCCCAGTCACTTGCCCTGCTGGCTAGTCACTGCAAAACATAATTTTGACTCCTTGCATTTGTATTCAACCTGTAAGTCTTTAAGTTGTACTATACTTCCAAGTCTGCTAATATTTGTCAACTACCTTTGAGCTATAGGTTTGCCAGGTCATCACATAGTCAGGCTTCTGTTACCCTGCAAAAGAGGCACCTGACAAAAGGACCTTTGTGACGCTGAAAGCTTGTACACTATTACACTCATGTACAATAATATGTATCACACTAGTCAGCAAGCCTGGTACTCAGAACATAAAGTAGGTTGGGATTTGTCGTGGTCATTGTTTGCATTTTAAAAACAGCATGAAAGTGGAACATGAGGTCTCTACCCGTTTTCTAGAAGACACTGCCAATAGAAATATCTTGGGCTGGTGGTGTGGGGAATGGCATTCTCTCTGATGCTTTCATTTCTTATGGCAAGCTCTCAACCTATCATCACTGAAATCTGAGAAACTGACACTCAGAATGGGGAAAAGTGTGGGGTGCTGTCCCTCATGATGTGGACACATCATAAAACACAGAGATGTCAACTCTGGATACTATGGAAATGAGTAACGTTACTTGTGCATGTTTAAGTTTGCTCTCACATCATATAGTGTTTGAATTTTTGCTTTCAAGTCTACATTTACAGCCCCTTGCCCATGTGGGAAGCCCCTTGTCCATGTGGGACAGAGCAATTCTAAGGGGTCAAATAAGGGACCCCTTGGAACATGGGATGGTTGAGAGGCATGATGAGAACTTGTGTTTTGGACAGATGACAGATGACACCACTTGCTGGCAATGCAGCCACATGGTTATATTTATGCAGGACTTCCCTATTTTATGAGTTACACATGTACTAAAATTTCTCTTTCGGGTTAAAGTTGGAATTGGATATCGCAAACGTGTACATACAATAAATGAGGGTTTGTACTCATTCTTAGTGATTTGTAACCATGTTTTTTTTTAAACATATTGTAGAATCCATGTGCTACACTTTAGATCTTTCACTTTTGAGAATCACTTTGGGTAGTATTATTCATGTACTGCAAGCCATACAACCAAGCATTTGTGTTACAGTCATGTTATGGAAGCGATGAAGACCTAGATAAAACTGAGTTTTTCTTTAAATACCCTGTATTCACACACTAATACAGAAGTGTAGCATGAAAACAGTTCCATGGCTCAAAACATCCACTGGTCCAGGTTCTGAGACCTGCAGGTGTTTGTAGTTGACCATAAAAAAAAAAATTCTTACTGGTCATATGGATCAGTGGGGACAGGCAATTTCAGGAACTGGACTCGGAACTCTGATCAAAAAGAACGTGAGATGAACTCATTAGTGTTATTTCATTCTAGGTTAATGTCGGTATGCGTAATGTTTTTTAAAATTAGGGCAGACCGCTGAATGCATTTCCAGGATCAGCAGATCTTTGCAGAAATAGGTCCTGAATCAGATATCAATAGGTAAATTTTTTGACCCTGACATTTATTTAACTGATGTCCTTGGACTTTCTTTAGGTGGCAGCAGGGGTGGGGTTTTGTACCCACGATTTAAAAGAACCATGTGCTGTAACAAATGAAATCCCAAGGCATTTGGTTCAGTGGGTGGAGAGGGGCATAATAAGCTCCTGAACTCCTCTAGGAGTGGCATATCATGGTCTTCCTGTTTTTATGCAAATTTTTACAGTATACCTTATCAATTGTATAGTAAATGATCCTGAGGTAGACTGATAGCAACTTGTTTCATGTACACTTTACAGAGTGTGACTCTCTTTGTGCAAGCATCTCTGAAATTAAACAAAAAAATCTTTAAATTGAAATGTTTTAGCATTTAGTCTTTTCCCCAACCCACTACAAATATAGCTAATAAGCCCAGTTCCAAATTAGAGGTTTGCCAAGTCTTTACGCAGCCAGTCCACAATCATGGCAGCCACCTGCTTGCTGGCATCCAGGACAAATGCATGACGGAATCCCTTCTCACATAGCCGAATGTCTCCATCAGGAAATTCCTTCTTCATGTCTTCATAATACTGAACAGGGCACCAGTGATCCGAAGCTCCATAGTAGAAGATAAGCTAATGGCAAGAAGCAGGTACAAGGTATTAGTATCTGTTGGTATACCACCAAAACAACGTTTAATGTAGCACACTTGCATTATTTTATTATCTTCCAATGATTATCGGAAACAAGCTGAGAAGAGTAGTAATCATTCCAGGATCAACAAACAATGCAGTGGTACAAACACATAAACAAGCTAAGAAGATTAGTAATTATTTCAGGATAAACAAACAATTCTGTGGTATAAACACATAAACAAGCTAAGAAGATTAGTAATTATTTCAGGATAAACAAACAATTCAGTGGTACAAACACAGAAACAAGCTAAGAAGATTGGTAATCATTCCAGGATCAACAAACAATTCTGTGGTACAAACACAGAAACAAGCTAAGAAGATTAGTAATTATTCCAGGATAAACAAACAATTCTGTGTACAAACACAGAAACAAGCTAAGAATATTAGTGATTATTCCAGGATAAACAAATAATTCTGAGGCACAAACACATAAACAAGCTAAGAAGTTTAGTAATTATTCCAGGATAAAGAAACAGTTCTGTGGTACAAATTGAGGCGCGTAAATAATCTACATGAACAGAATTGTTATACAACACATAATATTTCATTCTGAATATGAAACAAAAAATATAAAAATTAAAAGTTTAACATTTTTAGTTATGAAAATAATAAATCCATATTTTTTTAATATTGATAAAAAGGAAAGATTAAATTGGCACAACTGCATTTTTTGATATTTCATTCTAATGTATTTGGTTATATTGTGTTTACAGTTTTCTATAATTTCTGTAAAATACTTAAAACTGTGTGTTACAATATTTTTGAACAAGTCTTCTCCCCAGACAATCCATAACAGACATTTACAGCAGCAGTCTATAACAGTTTATGGTAAAAAAAAAAAACATTTTTAAGCTTCATACTGTGCTCCTTTTCAATCCCCGATGTTAATCCCTGCAGTTCCATTTTGTTTGCAATTCCAGTTATACGATTCCTCATTTTGTTTTATGTTTGCCAAACTGAAGGTTTAATTTTGGGACCTGGAGTTAGTCCTAATGTCCCCAGGGTCCCATATGGTCACGGTGCAGTTTTTTCAGTCACATGCTAGCTCATCTTGGCCAAAAGAGAAATTATATTAACCCAGCTTCATTCAGCAACAGCTGAGAAATAGAATACTGAATGAGACTCTTGTGGCAGACACTTTTAATGATGCTCAGTATTAAGTAGTTCAAAGCTTAAACAAAAAAAATGGAAGCAGATTCTGAATGGGGAAATGAGGCATATTGTAAGACAGGAGAAAAAGCATAATCGAAAATGGATAAAAAAAAATATGTCCAAAATTTCCGCCATAAAATAAACTGATGTTAAACAGAAACAACAGAAGCACGCATACAAGAAAATAATAAAATAGGCTATCAATGCTGAAATTAATACTTTATTGGATGTTTGATATTTCATTATGAAATCATTATTTCTGTACTTAACCATCATTGATTTCATGTGTAATAAGGGCTATTCATTCCCTATGAAATAATACAAGGAATTCACTGGTTGTTTTGTAATTTATATGTACTACACCAATGGCACATTATTTGGAATTAGAGGTTTTCTCTTGTTTGAATAGACACTTTTAATAAAGTCATGGGGCCCTCAGTAACAAAGGGCAATGCAGGGCTTACACCAAGCCCTACGTCAAACCCGGTGGTCAGCACAGCTGCACCAAAATCTTTGCTGCAAACTGCACCTGATTAAAGCAGATTGGTTGCATTTGTGACACTTTCCCGATTTATGAAAGCTCGTGCAAATATTTGGCACAAGTCCTGTAAAAAGGGTACCTGAGATTGCTGCAAGCTAGACAAGATAAAAAAAAAGGTCTAACTTGCGACAATTGGCGCACAGGATCGAGAATCCCAATCACTGGCCAGTGAATGCTGCATGTCCCATGCACCATATGTTTGGTGCACCGGGGCTTGCGGCATTCTCCGTACGTTTGTGAACTGGGCTCATGATCTGAATCATATGAACCGATAACAAGATCGATATTTTTATGTAATCAGCTGAAACACTGAAAGAAAAATTCAAAGGCATGTGGTATTCAAATATAACAAAAATGATAATTGCTATTCTTTCCTCTCTTTTCTTCCAGTTTTTTTTTTAATTCTCTGTTTATAATCCCAGGTTATGGCCATCCCCATCTACCCTTGTGACGGGAGTCCTGCAGCTACCAACACCTCCATTATAGACAGCACCTAGGCCCTCCATTTTCTGTCATAGCTCCTCCCCATGATGTGGCTGTTGGGGCTGGGGAGACTCTCTGGAAACACTGCCAGTTGGGAGGTGGGGTGGGAGGGATCACAGTCACAGAGAGGAGCACAAGAGGTCACAGGCATCAACTTGATGGTTGTGGGGTTTTATTTGCTTTACACCCCATGAGTGCTGATGAAAGAGCTCAGTGCTCATGTGCAAACCTTTGGAATGCTGGGGCACTGTTCAGCCAGGAAACACAGCCCCGTGCATTCTACAGGCCCTCAGTTGCATTGTCACCCAAGTCCCCCAGGTGGAGGTACTGCAGCAAGGACTGGACCTCCCTCTCCAACAGAAGAAGAGAGCATCCTCTATGATGTTCTCCCTCCAGCCCTCCAATGACCTGATCTTGGAGTATGAACCCAAGTCACTGGTGCCACTAGTGGCAACGCTGCTGTTGGTCCAGTGGGCCAGCTTTACAAATTATTATCTATCAAAACTGTTGCAGTTTCTTTTACTCCAAAGGACAACATTAAATACCAACAAGAGACAACTTTCAAGTCCGCACTTAGTATATTACAAGAAAAATAACAATTCACCATGATGGCATGGATTGGAAGCATGCTCAGTGACTGTACCTCCAGCTTGGGCAGGCAGTGAAATGGATGCCAGAACAACATACTGTAAGTGCTGCTGCTTGCTGGGGCCCCGGGCTGGATTGGATTCCAAAGCATAAGGCAGACTCCCTGGTGTCTAAAACGTTGGGTTGTGGATTGCAGCTACTGTTGGTGGGATATGTTTTAAGGATGAACAGGGTGCTTTCTCTGACTGGACGGTACTAGCCCACAATCCAAACTCTCTGTTTATGATTTAAGTCCTGGATTAAAGATGGCTGAATTTGATGAATCTGGTAATTTTCTGGAATTTGATGAATCTGGTCATTTTCTAGATACTAATTTGGATTTGTCTCTCCCTGGCAAAGGCAAGGAAGGCTGCTCCCAGGGCCGTACGGTGCAAGTTTTAGCTCATAGAGAACAAGACTACTGTAGCATCAACAATGGGTTGAGGCACATACTGAACACAGCATTAGTAAATATTAAATGTAGTGCAAAACACTTCACATTATTAAAGGTGCAATTCACTTGTGCAAAAATAAATGCGAAAACAAAGCAGCCTGTTTACACACCATATGAGAAGCTAGCAGGTTCGAGGTGCTCTTACTTACAACCCCAACAGTTTCAGCAAGTGCCTTGTTTTTCTCAGAGTTTTCTCCCCACTCTCCAGTGTGCCAAATCAGTTATAAATCAAACTAAAAGGCACAGTGCCCAATTTTGGCTATGATACATTGGTGCTATGCATTTCCCAGAAAAGGTTGGCTATGGGGAGTTTGTAAGCTACTTGGCTTCAGTAAAAACTGAAGTGCCAAAAACATGTGCAGTCCATACATAGAACTGGAAACAGTAAAACATTTAAAACATTAAAACATGGCTTTCTTTCGATTTTAGAGACATGTACTCTATTTCTATCTTAATGCGTATCTTTCTCTGAATATCAGGACCACATCCTTTTAACACATCCTGACATAGACATTTTGGGGGCAGTCCAGAGGAGAAAGACTGAAATGATGCAGGGGTTGTACGAGAAGCCCTGTGAGGAGAAACTGAGGGACCTCAACACATACACCCTGGAAGAGAAGAGAGCAAGATGGGGCAGGATAGAGACCTGCAAATACCTCACGGGGTGAACAGGGTGCAGCATGGGAGTCTCTTTCAAATGAGGAAAAGCACCAGGACCAAGGGGCATGTGATGAAGCTGGGGGGGAGTTTAAGAGGGATGTAAGGAAGTAATACTTCACTGAAAGGGTGGTAGACGTTTGGAATAGACTGCCAGGAGAAGTGGTGGAGGCAAACACAGTGGGGGTTTCAAGCATGCGTGGGATAGACATAGATGAATATTAGTAAATAGGTGGGCGGGGGGATAGCTGGAGACCAGTTAGGGTCAGTGGAGATAGAATAAGCAGGCATCATCTGGGCACATTGGGTGAGCAAAGTCATCTTTTTCTGCTGACAAATTCCATGTTTCTATGCTTAAATGCACTCTTGGGCACAGTTTCGATGGGACAGCCCTGTTGGTTATCATGTTTTGTATCTGGATATTGAAAACCAAAACTTAAACACAGAATTATATCAGGTAATTAATTTGATGGACTAGTTTTATTTGAAATAGTCATTATATAGCTCAAATATTTTGAAATGGAGCATAACTGAATATATAAGGAGTTGTTCCTGCCCCATCTCTTATAAAAGTACTACAATTCTCATTCTCCCAGGTGGTCCATTGGAAATGCAGGGAGATCATATTTAAACTAGCCCAGGGGTGAGGTGGAAAAACCAAGGGAGGAAGCACTTGCCTCCAGCAGATGGCAGAAAGACAGAGAGGGAAATCCTGAGGGATGACACTACCCTAAGGGCAGCGCCACAGGGAGTCAGTGACAGGGACAAGGAAAAAGGGTAAGAGATACAGTTGGGAAAGGGGAGACAAATGGATCAAAGGGTAAAAGGAACAGGGTAAGCAAAACATGTCCGTTGGAAGGAACAGCAGGTGGTAGTATGGACAAGTAGGGATGGAAAGCACAAGGGGGCGCTGGGAGGGGAAGGGGTGAGAAGATGTAGAGAGCCATGTGTGCAAAACTAGGAGCCTCAGAAACAAAATCTGCAACCTGAAGGGTATCGTGACCCAGGCTCACCTGGATCTAGTGGCCATCACAAAGATGTGGTGCAATGCGCACCATGACTGGGACATGGCCATACCAGGCTATTCACTTTTAGGAGAGACAGGTCTGGGAAGAAGGTTGGAGGGGTGGCACTGTATGTGAGGGAGGGGATAAAAGCTAGTGAAGAGCAGGTACATCAAGATGAGGAGGGTCTAGCGGTGCTGCAGGTCATCCTAGAGTAGGACTATAGGACTGCTATCCAGATGAGGATGTTTAGAGACCATCAGCACAAGCGGAGAGACGGATAGGTTCCTAGGGGAGGGTATCGTCAGTATGGCGGGGGTGGGGAAGGTGCTGTTAGTCGGAGAATTCAATCTACTGGATGTGGAGTGGAACCTACCAGCTGCAGCTCCTGCAAGGAGCACTCCCTACAGAGAACTCTTCTCAGGCTGCTTGTAAAAGAACCTAATAGGGGTGGGGTTGTGCTGGACTTGGTACTCACAAACATGGACAGTATTTCAAAGGTCACAGTGGGAAGTCAGGCTTCTTCAGAAGTGCATTTCAAATTTCCTATCATGAAAAAATGCATCCATGTTAAAACAAACCAACAAAGAGGTCACAAAGTTTCAAACGTTTTTGTGGGTACCTAGGTAGATGTAGTACTCACTGCTAGGAGTGTGTTACCTTGTGTTATTTCGATCTATATTCATTTGCTAAAAAAAAACATATATGCAAAAAGTTCTTTTTAGAGAAAACTTCTTTCAACTAGTATATAAAGTGTGCACTCTGTGCCCCGTGCCGTTGACCCCCATCATTATATAAAGTGTGCACGCTGTGCCCTGTGCCGTTGACCCCATCATTATATAAAGTGTGCACGCTGTGCCCTGTGCCGTTTGACCCCCATCATTATATAAAGTGTGCACGCTGTGCCCCGTGCCGTTGACCCCCATCATTATATAAAGTGTGCTCGTTGTGCCCCGCGTCGCTGACCCCATCATTATATAAAGTGTGCTCGCTGTGCCCCGTGTCAGCTACTCCCCATCATTATATAAAGTGTGCTCGCTGTGCCCCGCCGCTTACCCCCATCACTATATAAAATGTGCACGCTGTGCCCGTCCGTTGACCCCATCACTATATAAATTAAGCTACGCTGTGCCCGTGCCGTTGACCCCATCATTATATAAAGTGTCGCGCTGCGCCCGTGCCGCTGAGACCCCATCATTATATAAAGTGTGCACACCGCGCCCGCGCCGCTGACCCCATCATTATATAAAGTGTGCACGCCGCGCCTGCGCCGCTGACTTCATCATTATATAAAGCGCACGCCAGCGCCCCGTGCCGCTGACCCCATCACTATATAAAGCGTGCACGCTGTGCCCCGTGCCGCTGACCCCATCACTATATAAAGCGTGCACGCTGTGCCCCGCGCCGCTGACCCCCATCATTATATAAAGTGTGCGCGCTGTGCCGTGCCGTTGACCCCATCATTATATAAAGTGCTCGCTGTGCCCTGTGCCGCTGACCCCATCATCATATATAAAGTGCACGCTGTGCCCGTGCCGCTGAACCCATCATTATATAAAGTGTGCACGCTGTGCCCTGTGCCGCTGACCCCATCATTATATAAAGTGTGCACGCCAGCCCCGTGCTGTTGACCCCCATCATTATATAAGTGTGCACGCTGTGCCCCGTGCCGCTGACCCCATCATTATATAAAGTGTGCACGCTGTGCCCCGTGCCGCTGACCCCATCATTATATAAAGTGTACGCTGTGCCCTGTCGCGTTACCCCATCATTATATAAAGTGTACGCTGTGCCCGTGCCGTTGACCCCATCATTATATAAAGTGTGCACGCTGTGCCATGCCCTGTGCGTTGACCCCCATCATTATATAAAGTGTACGCTGTGTCTCTGCCGTTGACCCCATCATTATATAAAGTGTCACGCTGTGCCCGTGCCGTTGACCCCATCATTATATAAAGTGTGCCGCTGTGCCCTGTGCCGTTGACCCCATCATTATATAAAGTGTGCACGCTGTGCCCGTGCCGTTGACCCCCCATCATTATATAAAGTGTACGCGCTGTGCCTGTGCGTTGACCCCATCATTATATAAAGTATTACTGCCGCTGTGCCCGTGCCGTTGACCCCATCATATATAAAGTGTGCACGCTGTGCCCGTGCCGTTGACCCCATCATTATATAAAGTGTGCCGCTGTGCCCGTGCCGTTGACCCCCATCACTATATAAAGTATTGCACGCTGTGCCCCGTGCCGCTGACCCCATCACTATATAAAGAGTGCACGCTGTGCCCTGTGCCGTTGACCCATCATTAACAAAGTGTGCACGCTTGTGCCCGCTGCGTTGACCCCCATCATTATATAAAGTGTGCCGCTGTGCCTGTGCCGTTGACCCCCATCATTATATAAAGTGTGCACGCTGTGCCCCGTGCCGTTGACCCCCATCATTATATAAAGTGTGCACGCTGTGCCCCGTGCCGTTGACCCCCATCATTATATAAAGTGTGCACGCTGTGCCCCGTGCCGTTGACCCCATCTATATAAAGTGTGCACGCTGTGCCTGTGCCGTTGACCCCATCATTATATAAAGTGTGCACGCTGTGCCTGTGCCGTTGACCCCCATCATTATATAAAGTGTGCACGCTGTGCCCGTGCCGTTGACCCCCATCATTATATAAAGTGTGCACGCTGTGCCCTGTGCCGTTGACCCCCATCATTATATAAAGTGTGCACGCTGTGCCCTGTGCCGTTGACCCCATCACTATATAAAGTGTGCACGCTGTGCCCTGTGCCGTTGACCCCCATCACTATATAAAGTGTGCACGCTGTGCCCCGTGCCGTTGACCCCATCACTATATAAAGTGTGCTCGCTGTGCCCTGTGCCGTTGACCCCCATCACTATATAAAGTGTGCACACTGTGCCCCATGCCGTTGACCCCCATCATTATATAAAGTGTGCACGCTGTGCCCCGTGCCATTGAGACCCATCATTATATAAAGTGTGCACGCTGTGCCCCGTGCCGTTGAGACCCATCATTATATAAAGTGTGCATGCTGTGCCCTGTGCCGTTGACCCCCATCACTCTGCACCACATGTGTTTGTGGGCTTAGTGTAAAACGAAGCAAAGCTTCTACTATTGTTAAACCATGCTGTGAATGAAAGAAGCGCATAAGGTACCTAGCAAATTAGAACTTAATTTTATGTGTCTAAATGGATATATTTTTCAGTAGTCAATTTCTGTAAACCAAAAACAAAACACAGCTTTAGTTCAAAGTTTGGGACTCTGGCCCAGATATTCAAAAGGGTTGCGCATGGCGCAACAGTGTTGCACCATGCACAACCCACTGATGCGCCCCGGTGCAATATTCAAAAGGGAAAAGTGCGCCACACAAATCCCGATGCGCCAGAGCGCATCCGTAATGTATGCAGGCACAGGTAGGGGGGTATGCCCATGCATAACCTGCACAGCCCGATATTCAGCCCGGGATGTGCAAAGTCATGCATGCACAACCCCTACCTGCGCCTGCACAAAGCTAAGCCAAAAAAAAAAGGAACAAGTGATGGCCACCCACAGGTGAGCTGCCGCATTGCAGGACGCAACACAGCAGCTGCCACCTGTGGGTGGCCACCCGAGTTCCTGCTGCACCTGGCAGTGTCCCCCGATGCCCCATCGTGGGCATCCATGTAGTGAAATCCGCCCCGTCCTATATCCCTGGTGGTCCAGTGGACCTCTATGTGCCCGATCGCGGGCATCAGTAATATAACCCCCCCAAGTCCATTATCCCTGGTGGTCCAGTGGACCTCTATGTGCCCAATCGCGGGCATCAGTAATATAACCCCCCACATCCAATATCCCTAGTGGTCCAGTGCACCTCTATGTGCCCGATAGTGGGCATCAGTAATATAACCCCCCCAAGTCCAATATCCCTGGTGGTCTAGTGGACCTCTATGTGCCTGATCGCAGGCATCAGTAATATAAGTCCCCCAGTCCAATATTCCTGGTGGTCCAGTGGACCTCTATGTTGCCGATCGCGAGCATCAGTAATATAACCCCCACGTCCAGTATCCCTGGTGGTCCAGTGGACCTCTATGTGCCGATCCACGGGCATCAATGTCTATCCCCATGTCCAATATCCCTGGTGGTCCAGTGGACGATCGCGGGCATCTGTAACTCATAACATACCCTACTGCACCCTGGTGGTCTAGTGACCCCTCCCCACCGCCCACTGGGTCCCTGCCCGCTCCTCCTTCCCGTCAGCGGCGGGTGGCAGCATCCACCCGCCGCCGCTGACAGCTCGGTAGGGCTGCATGCCCGATGGTTCACAAGCGTGGGCCAATGGCGTGCAACCCATACCATACTACTCAGTCCAGATATGTAAATGAGTTCATTCACATATTGGAACTATGTCTCCGGTATGGGCTGCCGCCATTAGCTGCAGCTGGCAGACAATAAGCGTCTGCTCACTAACTATCGATCAGCGGCCCGGCAGGCAGGTGGGATACTGCCGCCCGCCGGCTGATGGGGGAGCGGCGATGGGGCTCAGTGCGGGTGGGGGTACACTGAACCACCAGGGTGGCGGGGTATGTTTGCAGGTTGCAGATGCCCGCAGCGGCCGGCCACTGGACCAGCAGGGACCACCGGGCGTGAAAGATATACCAATGCCTGTCGATCGGGCAGAGGCGACCACTGGACCACCAGAAGATATAGGACGGGGGGCTTATTCTTATAGACAAATGCCAGTGATCGGGCATAGTGATCCACTGACCACCAGGGATATTGGATGGGGGTTCTCATAGATGAATGCCCATGATCGGGCTGCAGGAGATCGGTCCCCGACGGCTGCTGCCTGGCAGGGCGCCAGGCGCAAGTCGTCGGGGATCGGCATACCTGCACACTAATGGCATGCAAATGGGGCCATAATGAGATGCAAATGGCCCCCTGTGCACCTTGCATAAATTATGGCCCCATTTGCATGTCCCCTTTTGAATATCGCAGATGCTGTGCATGACGCAATGGCACTTGCCCTAGCGCATCTCCATGCTCCACTCTGGCCACTTGCACTGGCGCAAGAATGCTGTTATACAGTGGTGTACAGGTGCTATTCAAAGTTGCTGCGCCATAGCGTAGCTCTGTTGAATATCGCCCAGGCCACACCCCTCCGCAACAAAGCTGAGCTGCGCCCAGGCTTGCACCACAGCCTGGCGCAGTTTGAATATCCGGGCCTCTGTATCATTTATTTCCTACATTCACCAAGGACATCTTAGAAAAATGCATAACTTTACTACAAATTGTGGTTTCTAGGTTAAAAAACTCCAACATGCAGTATACTTAAATGCTGTTTTGCGGTGGACCTATTATTACACTACGCTTGGTACTAAATGTGTGTCGCCATAAGTCTAGTTTAAAAAACTAAGAGCCTTGTATTCAATAGTAGCATGAAACCACGGCAACGTTTAGTAAGTTTAAATGAAATTGAACAAATAAGGTTTGGATTATTCAAAAAAAAGAGAAATTGCACGGTATTGGTTCAACATCTGCTGCTCTCATTACATCTTCCTTTTCCTGGCTTTTTTTTTTTACAAAAATATGGGGACGTTGAGAGCAACCCTGGCTCTTTTGTTCCAGACCCCACTAATTACTCTCAAAACTGGAAAAAGAAGGGTACAAGTTTTGCTCATTTAAATGTAACCCCCATGCAAATGGTGGTTCCCAAAAGTCTTCCAGGAGCTTGCCTGAATGCTCCAAGTCTGGGCGGTGTTCGGCATCTGAGCTGTTTAAATGTGGTTCCAAGAGAGTGCTATTTGACCTTCCGCATACTGTCTCTTTAAGAACTGTCTGCTTGCAGACTTAGCTAGTTTGTATGGGGGGGTACTGTGTATTTAATGCTTGAATCCCGCCCGAGCTGCGTAGAAATCACTCCGTTTCTGCAGTCGCTAAGAGCGCAGAGGGAGCCTAAATGAAAGATGTAACTGTTTGCCTGAAACCAGTTGGAGTGTTAAGTAAAATGCAGTTTGTCTAACCTGCCTTTCTTGCAGCTGGGATTCTGTGCGTGTTACCCCTCCATTTTGGACCTAAACTGCTGTGGTGGGCCAATTGGGTTAAGGGTTCCCTAAAATGAAGCCTGTGGATGAATCAGAACTTGGACTCTTACTTTTGAGCCAGCCACAAGGGGACTGTATGGGCAGTGACTCTGGGAAATGTAGTTTTGACCTTGGCACCTTTTTCTACCAACAGAGGGAGTCTTATTGTGAGTGACAGCTAAACCAGCCAACAGAATAGTGTGGAGCTAAAGGAAATGCCCTGCTCTGTGACTGGAAAGATCAGATCAGTTGTGGCAGTGAAGAGAGAAGGAGCTGTGTGCTTCTGCGGTGTATAGTTTTGCACGGGAAGCTCGTGTGAGGCCCTGAGTTTCAGTCTGCAGCCTTTGTGAGTGTCAGTTTGGACTGAATCCGACTTGTGAGGAGAAAGGAGCACTAGAAGTGTGGAAACCAGGCTCACCCTGTAGAAGACTGGAGAAATTGCTGAATCGCGCTCGGTCTGTCAGGAACTGAAGCTGCTGTGTGTGCTCGGGTATTTTGCAGTAATTGCAGTCGGGATCAAGGAGCAGCCTGCCTGGTATAGTACTTTCCTTTACATATAAATGTGTATGGTGCTTGTGGGGAATCGCTATTTCAAACTCCTGTACAGTGAATTGTGTGCTGAAGCTAGGCAAACTCGCAATTCGACTACATCTGTTTACTATCAACTGCAGGGGTCCAGTCACAAGGACCTTGTCCTCATGCCCTGCTCTTCTGGCAATCCAGAGGGACATTCTCCATCCGATCCTCAGCTTGGGTGTTGTGAGTACAAATCAGGGTATTTCCTGCAGCTTGTTTTCAATCACAAGTGTGTCACCTAATTCTTGTTGTTTCACTGTTTCATGGACTGAGCCCTCCGGCTCCAGATTACAATTAGGTGTTGTGCATATATTTTCTTCTACAGGGCCCTATCCATCTGACCTACCGCCAGCCCGGCAACAGACCTGCTAGCCCCCCCAACCTGGGTACCGAGTGTGACTTTTCAGACCCTGTATGTGTGCACAGTGCTGTGATTTGATATTTCCAAACCAAATCAACCTGATTGCCCCTCCTTGTTACTGTCCCTAAATAAATCAGATTTGTTGTTGTTATACTATATACTGTCTGCAGTGTTGGTACTTATGGAAACAGTATTGTGTTTTGCTGTGTATGTTGTTTAACCTTACTTTACAGGGGGTCCTCAGAGACGTGCTGCAGAATCAGTCTCGAGGGTAAGTGGTATCTATATGAGTGAACAGTGTGTATACATGGGGTATTGGGGCTGTAACTCCGAAGTACTGTGTGAGCCACTAGAGGGAGTAAAAGGGGGTCTCAGTGTCCCAGAGGGCTGTGACCAAGCTAGTCTAACCACTACAAACCGTGACCTCTGGGTGGAGGCACCCACCATAGGACCTAGACCTCTCAACCCGTCCATAGTCAAACAGGCAGGGGTAGTAGCCCTTGGGATAGTGCCACCTAGGGGTTACATCAACATTTGTAGTTTTTTTTAAATCAAAAGGCAGAGACAGACGCATGGCTTTCCTCACAGAAGCCTGTTGTCTTGAGCTTAACAGAGAAATTATTGAAGCCAGTAATTAGTGATAACCTATGTACAATAAATGGTTATAAATTAATTAGGAAAGATAGACCAGGTAAAAGAAGAGTGGCAGAGTCATGTTTTTTTACAGACAACATCTGGCTGTGGAACACCAAGATATTTCAGTTAAGCGGACTACTGGATGTGAATGTTTATACCTAGAATTGACGTTAGGGGAGTCATCTAAACTCATTTTTTTTACAATTTATAATCCTCCTAAATCCAGAAAATAAGGTTTGATTGGAGCCTTGGAACACATTCAATTAGTAACTTCTGGTACAAACATTCTGGCAGGCTGACCCAGTGGCGTCAAGGGCTGAGGCATCCATGCCTTACCTCCTGCTACATCAGTGACCCGTGTTCGCAGTGTAAGTGGGTCACAGGGGCCAGATGTGGAGGAGGAGGATTGAGCATCCCCAGGACAGCTCTCCTCCTCTGGGTGGGAGAGACAGCAGTCGATGTTTGCCTGGCCCCTAGCAGAGGCTAGGGGCTGGCACACTGATGCTGCCAGAAGGAGGGGCAGAGACAGGGCAAATGCCTGGCATGCAGCATACGGGAGCACATGTGGCACCGCCACTGGGGTCCTAGCATGCTCCCCTCTGCAGGGAGAAAAATGGAAGGAAACCTGCAGCAGTTGGATGACCGCAGACCCTGCCCCCAGCCAGTCAGACCAGCAGAACTGGATACTGAGTGTGCAGTGAAGGTGAGCACTCCCCCTGCTGACCCTGCCGGGGGGCAAGCCCTGGGGGCAGAAGCTGGTGCTGGTGGATCTCAGGGGATGGGACTGGAGTGACCACCTGAACATGGGCCACCAGGGGAGAGAAACACAGTACAAAAAAAAAAGAAATGCTCTGGCTATGGGTGATTTTAATTTGAATTGGGGCACTGTTGTGGGTACAGAACTTGAAATATTAATTTTAAATGCAGGTCTTGTTCAGCTTATTACTAGTTATACCTGGTTTAATTCTGTAACTAATAATCATTCCATACTTGATTGGATATTAACCAATAGCTCTGATATGATTTTCGATTGTGGAACATATTCTGATTGTACAAGTGACCATTTTCCCATATTTTGTGGTTGGAAGATCATTGAATCCAAAATTTCTCTTAGGCTAATTTCTTAATAGAATTTTGCAAGTGTAAATCCGGAGGAATTAAATAACAAATTATCTTTGATTGATTGGACAGACTTGGATGTTATTCCAGACATAAATGCAGCTGTTGATTTTTTCTAGGCAGTCTGAATGCCATTCAAAATAAGTTTTTTCCTCTACTAACTAGATGTGTGAATGGGGCTAATAATAAGTTCACTGGCCTACGCAGCCAGTTTAGTGTTATGCTTGTGCAACTGTGTTAGTTTGGTTTTGGCCGTTCACACTCTCTATTCCAGAGGAATTACCACCCTGTAGGGGTACGAAGGCAGGGAACCCTCGGAGAGGGTTCCACCTCTAGAGGTGCAACGGGACGGTTCCTGTGGCTTAAAGTACCTGAAGAATCCCTCTAAGGACAGAGTGCTGCCATTGGAGGAGGAGGAGGGGAGGATGGTGGGGCAAAGAAAAAATGCTTCACAGTGAGGCTTAGAGGAACTGCTTATATAGCTCAGGAAGTGGGAGTGGCTGGCTGCTTGGACACCAAACTACAAGCAAGCCTTTCATTTCACTGGCCTATGCAGCCAGTTTAGTGTTATGCTTGTGCAACTGTGTTAGTTTGGTTTTGGCCGCTCGCACTCTCTATTCCAGAGAAATTACCACCCTGTAGGGGTACGAAGGCAAGCAACCCTCAGAGAGGATTTCACCCCTGGAGGTGCAATGGGACAGTTCCTGTGGCTAAAGGTACCTTAGGAATCCACCCCAAAAATGTAGTATCATCCCCAAAAAGGAGGCAACATGAAGCATATGAGCGAGCAGTAACTGTGACATAGGAGTAGTAACTGTAACGTAGTAGTAGAGAAGTATAGGCAGTTTGATAATGCAATGAGATGCGCAGTTGTTGTAATGACTGCCCAGGTCTGCGAAGCATGATACGGCTGGTTTGCTTTGAGAGTAGAGGACCCCCAAAGGAGAGAGGGAATGGCAGGACATCCTCCACCTCCATCCAACAATGGAACCTACCTAAGAAACTAGCGGAAACAACTAAGCTAACTAAGTGTTATGACGTGAGGCAACGGAGGAGAGGAAAAAAAAACTATGGGGATCCAAGGCCTAGGTCGCCTTCCCTCCAGGCTTGGGATAGTTTATTTAGTGATGGCTCTGCAGCTGCAATTTGGAAAACCCAATTAAAGGGAGGTGGAAAATATTCCAATTTGGAGGAAGGCTTTCACTCAAACCCTCTAGCGTGAACGCCGTGGAAGGCTGCGAGAAAACTCTGCAACAATACGTGCATCCAAGGTGCAGGAGGAGAGCAACAACTGCTGAGGCACTCACCTGGCCTACCAGCCCTAAATCAAACCAGGTGAACCACAGGCAGTCGTAGGGAGGATGCAGTGAAGGTGCCTCACTAGGGAAACACTATATAGTGGAACACTAGAGCCAAAGGAGAGCGTCGTAACCATCTTTCACCGTTAGTCTTAAATTCTACACCAGGAGCTGCTGTCGCATAGCAGGCAGCTAAAGTCAAGCTCGGGGCGAGGACATTCCCAGCTATGAGCCAGGTGAGAAGGATCCCGCCCCAAGTTGGAGACGCTCGAGATGCGGACTAAAGCAGAGTGAGACCATCAGCTGCAGGAACCCTGTACTAGTATAGAATGGCTGGCATGCCCCAGAAAGTGTTTGAGAGCTGAAAAGCTGGTGAGCTGAATGAGCACGGCGTGCTGAGATCGTAATGAACAAAGAGTGCTGAGACCTTGCAAGGTTGAATGCAGATTGAGTGCAGCAGAATCCCAGGCTGAAGCCGAAGGGATAGCAGTAGGCATGAAACAATGGTTTGTGTAAGCAAGGAGCAACAGTTGCGTAAGCAAAGTGGACCTGTACGTAGGTCAATAAGCAGTAGTAGTGATAGGAGAACCTGCATAACATATGGTATAGCAATTAAACAGCACTGAATTGGGGGTAAGCCAGCCAAACAGGAATAGTCAAATCAAGGTGACAATCACTCTGAGGATTTTCGGTAGTGAGGCAATTTTAATAAGAAAACTATATTAACAGCCTCAGGAGGAGCTTAGTTGGCTGACCTCAGAGTTGTACTATAGATTTCTTTGACTGGGTAACCAGAGTGGTGCAAGATTGATTAATAAACTGGGTAGGCTTGGGGTGGGTCAGACGTTGGTCAACTGGGTGTCAAACTGGTTGACAGGCAGAAAACAGAGAGTGGTGGTAAACGGTATACAGTCAGAAGAGATGCAAGTCACACGTGGGGTACCTCAGGGATCAGTCCTGGGGCGGGTCCTCTTCAATATCTTCATCAGTGAGATTGCAGATGGACTGGAGGGTAAGGTTTGTCTGATTGCAAATGACACTAAGATCTGCAACAGAGTAGATGATCCAGATGGTGTGGGCAGAATGAGAAGAGATCTGGATAAACTAGCAAAATGATTGGAAGAGTGGCAACTGGGGTTTAATGCAAAGAAGTGCAAGATCATGCACATAGGGAAAAGAAACCCTGAAGCCACCTATAGGCTGGGAGGGGAGTTGCTGGCAGTCATCATCACCGATGACCTGAAATCATCCAAGCAGACCTCTAAAGCAGTAGGTAAGGCTAGAGGGATACTGGAGTGTATTAGTAGGGGTATCACAAGTCGTAAGAGGGAGGTACTAATCCCTCTTTACAAGACACTGGTTAGGCCCCATCTGGAGTGCTGCATGCAGTACTGGAGGTCACACCTTCACAAGGACATTAACCAAATTGAGGCAGTCCAGAGAAGGGCAACCAAAATGGTGTAGGGACTGCATCAGAAAACATATGAGGACAGATTAACTGAACTCAATATGTATACCCTACAGCAAAGGAGGGAGAGAGGTGATATGATTAAAACATTCAAACACCTTAAGGGCATTAACAAGGCGAAAGAGTCCAGCATGTTACAATATAAGAAAAATAGCAGGACAAGAGGACACAGCATGAGATTAGAGGGAGGCCGATTAAGGGGTAATGTGAGGAAGTTCTTTTTCACAGAAAGGGTAGTGGATGCATGGAACAGCCTACCTTAGGAAGTGGTGGATATGAATATAGTGCAAGGCTTCAAACAGGCATGGGATAGGCATACAGGAGCAATACAGATGAGTATGAATAGATACGCCATTGACAGAGCAAAATCCTATGGCACATTCATAAGGTAGAAAAAGAAATGGGCAGACTGGATGGGCCTTGCGGTCCTTATCTGCCATCAGTTTCTATGTTTCTACGTACTGTAAGTGCAATAAAACAGGAGACAATGCATGAAAGCAGGTGTAGCCAGGCAGTGCAATGAAGCTGCAAGAGAATGAGAGCAGCAATGAGCAGCACAGCTAAGATCAATAAACTGTGTCAGGTAAAAAGAATTGAGTATGCAACATGGAGCAGCTATGGCTGAGCTGAAACACACAGATAATAATTGCAGTTGCCTTGCAGTAGTTTGAGCGTGGTGAGCACAGCGTAAAACACAGGCACTGGGTACAACAGTAATTAAAGTAAACAGCAGTGGCTGTAGTTATAGTAACTGAAAGCAGTAGCATGAGCTCTGCATGAGATCTAGGAGTTGCTGTGCAAGTAATTTGAGAGTTGCGAGTAAGTAAAGCAAGCAGTATAAGCTCCGGAGTAGCAGTATGCTAGAAGCTTAGAAACAAAGCCCCCCCCCTCCAAAAAAAAAAAGACAAAACCAAAACACAGCAAAACAGAAAACAGGAAAGGCCCCAAAACAAGAAACACAAAACACAGGGAAGCACACAGCTGGAGAAAAGATACAAACCAGAAGCAGGAAAACAAACACTGAAGTCCAGCAGAGACACACAGAAACAGCAGGTGGGGGGGGGTAGGCCCCAGCCAGCTCAGAGGACAAACCAACATAGCCTCTGGCTGCAAAGAAAAAATGCTTCACAGTGAGGCTTAGAGAAACTGCTTATATAGTTCAGGAAGTGGGAGTGGTTGGCTACTTGGCCACCGAACTACAGGCAAGCCTTTAATTTGATTACCCCTGAACTTTGAGAGTAGACGAAGGAGAGCGACAGAGCATGGAAACTTTATAAGATTTCGAACTGTGTTCCAGACTTTAATAAGTATAGACAATTAAGGAATAAATGTAAGGTCCTGATTAAAAGATGTAAATCCAGCTATTTTAAAGAACATCAAAATCAATCTGTTGATGATCCTAGGAAATTTTGGACTTCTATAAAAAGTTTAATAGATCCATTTGATATAATAACTTCAGGAGATGTTAAAATTAATGCAAATCAACTAGAGAACCATACTAGTGCTAGTGAGGCATTTCTGCATAAATTCACAGATTTTTCTAAATATAAAGTAGAAATGAAAAATAGTATATTCACTAACACTGTGGAATCCCCTTTATCAAATACAAGACCCCCCTTTCTATTTTCAGAAAATAAATCATAGTCAAGTACTAAAGCAACTGAAACATTGGCCCAAAAGAAAAAATTACTCACCATAGTAATCTTGTTTCTTCAAAGGGATCACTCATTATGATTAAACTTAATGCAGTCAGCCTCCTGTGTTGAACTGCCCAGAGAAATGGAATTTTATGCAAATTATGGAATTCTCAAGTGGCTCACGCCACTTTCAAACTGCTGCCCTAGCAACTGCTGCCCTCTGAGTGCTTCAGATTCTTACGGAGCCTAACTGGGTAAAAGACCCACTAGCTAAAAATTAACAACATTAAAATAACATTTTTGCTCTTTCAGGTCAAAACATCCTTAACCAACAAACCTAAGAAACTTTAAGACCACTTGGACACCAACTGGTTAAACAAAGTGAGTCTCTACCTTAACCAATATATGAGAAAAGAAAATACCCCAATGCAGGGATGCAGAGCGACTTCTATAGGTTCTAGTAGGGGAGGCAGGGAGGGTCTTTAATCATTATGAGTGATCCCTTTGAAGAAACAAGATTACTATGGTGAGTATTATTTTCTTCTAACCCCAGGAATCACTCATTATGATTAAACTTAATGCAGACTACCAAGCAGTACCTTTGGAGGTTGGGCAGAGAACCTATTTTGGAAACAGGCTCTGCAGTACTGCTGTACCAAACCTAGCATCACCTCTGGATTGCAAGTCCAGGCTGTAATGCTTTGTGAAGGTGTGTACTGTTTTCCATGTAGCTGCTCTACAGATTTCCAGTAGTGGAATTTCTCTTGAAGCTGCCACTGAAGCAGCTGTGCCCCTGGTGGAGTGTGCTCTCAATCCCAGAGGTACCTGTTTACCCACCTTACTATAACAAAACTGTATACATGCCACTAGCCAGCGAGCAATTGTAAGTTTTGTTGCAGCTCTGCCCTTACCAGCTTCACCATATGTGAGAAAGAGCTGTGATTGACTTGTCCTGTAGGACTTGGTTCTGTCAATGTAGTGGCTAAGTGCCCTTTTGACATCAAGGGAATGGAGTCTCCTTTTCGGAGAACTGGAGTTGTCTGTAAAGAAGACAGGTAGAGTGATAGACTAAATCAAGTGAAAATCAGATAGCACCTTGGGAAGGAATTTTCTATTAGTCTGAAGGACCACCTTGTCCCTGTGGGATGAGATGTAGTCCACATCTGTGCACAGGGCTTGTAATTCACTGATCCTTCTGGCTGAAGTAATGGCAACCAGGAAAACAGTTTTCCAAGTGACATACTTCAAATCTGCGGTTGCCATAGGTTCGAATGGTGCATCCATGAGTTTAGCAATGCAAACATTTAGATTCCAGGCCAGAACCGGTTCCCTTAGGGGAGGGTGTAGAAGATTAAGGCCTTTAAAATATTTTCTAAATACTGGATGAGAGGCCACAGACCTCTCCTTACCAACTGACAGGTAAGCAGAGACTGAAGCTAGGTGGACATTGAGGGTGGAAGGCTTCAGACCTAAGGAATGTAAATGTGTAAGGTAATCTAGAAGAACAGCCAAATCAGCCCTGAAAGGGCTCACACCCTTACCTGTACACCATATAGTAAATCTTTTCCACTTAGAGGAATATGTTTTCTTAGTAGACGGCTTCCTGGAGCCCCTAAGCACTGTCAGCACATGCTCTGATAGGTTTAGGTTAGCAAATTCTGAGTCCTCAAGAGCCACGCCCTGAGCCTTGGTGATTTGAGATTGGGGTACAGGATCCTGCCCTGAGAGGAGGTTAACAGGTTGTGCCTCCTGGGCAGGTGGATTGGGAAACCACTGACAGAGACAGTAGGAGAGAGTACCAGCGCTGTCTCGCCCAATCTGGAGCCACCAGTATCATTTTTGTTGGTTGGGACCTCAATTTCAGTAGGGTCCTGAAGATCAAAGGAAAGGGAGGGAATGCGTACAGGAACTTCCCTGTCCAATCCAGGGCCATGGTGTCCAGGGGAATTGTGCCCCTTAGAGGAGGCCTGCAACAGTACATTGGAAGTTGGTGGTTTTCTGCGGAGGCAAAGAGATCCACCTCTGGAATGCCCCATTTCCTGAAAATTGTACTGAGTACCTGGGTATTCAGGCACCACTCGTGGTGGTCTATACTTATCCTGCTTAGAGAGTCTGCCAGCACACTGTCTTTCTCCGGAAGGTGTATGGCTGACAGGGATACTCCTATGGAATATACCAGGGACCACAGTCTCATTGCTTCTGTGCACAGCAGATCTGACCTGGTACCTCCTTGCTTGTTGATGTAACACATGGTTGTGGTGTTGTCTGTTATGACTTGCACCAGCTTGTTTTGTAGGAAAGGAGCAAATGTTTTTAGAGCCAGGTAAACAGCCCTGAGCTCCAAGAGATTTATGTGAAACAGAGACTCTTAGGGGAACCATGTGCCACTTGCTGTGTGTTCTAACATGTGTGCCCCCCAATCTAGCAGAGAGGCATCTGTTGTGAGGATTACTGAGGGTTGTTCCCATATAAAAGGTACACCCACCCTGAGGTTGTGCTTGTCCAGCCACCATTGTAAAGCCTGGACTAAGCTTTTTGTGACTGGAACCAGTTTGGACATAGGATCCGTCCTTTGAGACCAATACTGTCTGAGATGGAACTGAATATCTCTCATTTGAAACCTGGAGCCCATTACCACTGCAGTGGCAGATGCCATGTGGCCCAGTAGCCTGAGAAATTCTCTGGCTGATTTGAGTCTCCCGGACACTAGGGATTTTGCAATCTGCAGAATGCTTGCCACCCTGTCTTGTGGCAGGAGGGCTCTGCCCTGTCTGGTGTTTAGTTCTGCTCCAATAAACTCCAGCACCTGAACTGGTTCCTGCTGAGATTTCTTTTCGTTTATCAGAAATCCCAGGGACTCCAGAGTAGATTTTGCTAGTGCCAGTGACTGCAGTGCATGCTGCAAAGACTGTCCTACTATTAACCAGTCGTCCAGGTAGGGAAAGACTGTTACACCTTGTTTTCTCAGAAACTCTACCACCACTGATAGGCACTTTGTAAAAACCCTTGGTGCCGGAGTTAGTCCAAAAGGGAGAGCTGCAAACTGGTAGTGGCCTGAAGCCTGTCTGAATCTCAAGAATTTTCTGTGAGGTAGTCTGATAGGAATGTGAAAATAAGCATCCCTTAGATATGGGAGGCTAGCCAGTCTCCCCTTTTGCAATGAGGAATGATTATTGCAAGGTGACCATTTTGAACCTTGGTTTCAAGATGTCTTTGTTCAAAGTCTTAGATCCAAAAATAGGTCGCCAATTCCTGTTTTTCTTCCTTATGAGGAAGTACCTGGAATAAAAACCTTTGCCCCTGCTTGTTAGAGGCACTACCTCTACTGCTTTGATTGCTAGCAGATGCTTTACCTCTGCCTGCAGCTGTTGTTGGAGGAAAGGTTATTGTTCTCAGCTTTGGAAATGATTTGAAACTGAGTGCCAGGCCCTGGCTCACTACCTCCAACATCCACTTGTCTGTGGTGATGGAATGCCAAGCGTGAAGGTAATGAGCCAGTCTGCCACCTACTGGTGGTCCTACAATAGGTGATGCGACCTGCACTAGCCCGTCAGAGGTTCTGTGCGGGCTGTGCCTGAACCTGTGGTGCAGGAGCCACTCTTCTCATGGCTCTCCTGCCCCTTCCTCTAAAGTAACCTCTGGCCTGCTGCTGAGGCTGAGAGGCCTGAGCCTGAAAGAAGGGTTTGGGGTAAAAAACCCTACCTCTACCTCCCCTACTCTATAAGAAGTGGAGGGCCAATCCTTGGAATTTCTCTGATAGGTAGATTTATATTCCTCCACCTTCTTCATGTATGCCTCTGTTTTATCCCCAAACAATGAATTGTTCTCCGGGGGAAATCCACTGCTTTGGCCTGGATGTATAAAAAGTCAGGTTGGTGGCTCTAAGCCACGCAAACCTCCTGAGCGAAACAGACAAAGCCATTAACCTGGATAAAGTATCATTGGCATCCACTGCCATATGAAATTGGTACTTGGTAGCATCAAGTGCAGCCCTTGCAGTATCCTGTAAGTCTACAGCCACTTCACATGGGACCTTATCAGCCAATGCTAGAACAGTGTTCAACAGAGCTTTTTGGTACTGCACTGAATATGCCTTGTAATTGGCTTGCCTAACTAATAAAGAGGCAGCCATGTACCCTTTCTTTCCCATAGCATCCATTTTTCTTGAATCTTTGTCTGGTGGATGGGTAGCCAAGGGGATCCTGGCCTTGTCACAGGCAGCAGCTTGTACTACTCCCTCAGGATCAGGATGAGTAAACAGAAAATCAGCTGTAGTTCTGCCCTGCTGATATTTCTTGTCAGCTTTCTTATCCACACCAGGGATAGAGGTTTGATTTTTAAAAATCTGCACTGCAGCCTTTTTTAAAGATTTATGCATGGGCAGAAGCAGACGTTTTGTTGGGGTTAACCCCATCATCTCCAGAAAATCTGTCTCCTCCATATCTTCTTCTGTTTCCTGAAGAGGAAGGTTCAGGGTTTCCACCATGCTCTTAAGAAAAGCATAGTGGGAGGAGTATTCCTCAGGACCCGTAGGAGGGGACCCAAATTCTTGCTCAGGGGAGACCTCTGGATCTATAGGTTCCCCTTGCAAGTCATCCTCCTCCTCCCCCCCCAAACACTTGCAGCAGTTCTTGCCATGCTGGTACTATAGAAGGAACTGGTGCAGTCAGTGTAGGAACTGGGATTGCACCCTGTAGGGCTTGTAGCACTTGAAGTGCCTTAGCAATGTCCTCAGCCGAGGGCATAATATGCTTGTCTGCTGGGAGCTCCTTAGCCTTCTCGGCCGGAGGCGCAGCGACATGTTTTTCTTTACACTTTTTCTTTAATGGAACAGGTTCAGAGGCTGTTTACAAAGCCCTTTTTGTTTTACCTTGTTCAGATTTATCTGAATACTTGTCAGGATCCTTGGCTTTACCTCCATCCTTTTTATGGGAAGAGGAAGAAGCAGAATTATCCATACCAGCAGCAGAAGCAGAAGCCATATCTTCTAAAATTTTTGACCTTTTCTTTAATGTTTTAGGGCAAAAGGTCTTACAAATATCACAATTGGCAAATATATGACTTGTACCCAAACAAGAAATACACAGAGAGTATCTATCTGCTTTTGCTATAAGCTGCCCACAAGATTCACTGTATGTTTTTTAAGTTTATCTAAATGGACCTCTGACATTGATAGGCAAAAATATTACTTACAATAAACCGCTATTTAAAGCACCTCAGAACCGGAGGATCTTTAAAATAACAATCGCTATTCGGTTCCTGAATGAAAAGGGAACCGATAAGTACAGTAATTTAACAAAAAATAAAGCGGTTCAAGGAACGGATCACTAAATATATAAAATAAAGAAAACTGAGGTAAAAACCGCCCAAACAGAGGCAGAACCCTCGGTTCTAAGGAACCGTGAGGGAACCGCGAATAGAGACAAAAAATTACTATAATAATACTAAACTATACTAAACAATGTTTCTAAGGCAGCAATTTTAAATTTAAACTAAAATGAGTACTTATCCATAGATAAACTTTATTCTGAAGACAGTTCAAGGAGTGCTCTCCGGGATGCCCTTACTAGGCAGGCGGAGTAAAGAATCTGAAGCACTCAGAGTGCAGCAGTTTCTAGGGCAGCAGTTTGAAAGTGGCATGAGCCACTTGAGAATTCCATAATTTGCATAAAATTCCATTTCTCCAGGCAGTTCAACACAGGAGGCTGACTGCATTAAGTTTAATCATAATGAGTGATTCCTGGGGTTAGAAATAAAAGTGCTGGGTTGGATGGATTAGAGCCTAGATTTTTGAAATTAGCTGCTCTATTTATCTATCAGCCCTTAACCATCATATACAACCTCTCCTTAACCACTGGAGAATTTCCTTATCTCTGGAAGCAAACCATTATTAAGTCTATTCCCAAAACTGGATCATTGCGGGATTTGGATAATTACCGTCCTATAACAATTTTGTCTCCACTAAGCAAAATACTAGAGAAATTAATATCGAACAATTGCTTAGTTACCTAGGTACCAATTGCCTCCATTCCCCGGAGCAGTATGGTTTTCACAAGTTTTTTAGCACAGGCACAGCCTTGTCAAGCTTCACTGACCATGCACTGAGGTTTATGGATTCCAGTAGACTTACTGCTGTGGACTTTGTTGACTTGTAAAGGCTTTTGATTTAGTATACCATACCATGCTGCTCTGGAGACAGATACATTGGCCTAGCTGAAGTACCTTGTGAATGGTTTGCAAGTTATCTTGCTAATCATCCACCGAGGGTCATCTGTGGAGGGACTAATTCTTCTGTAAGATTGTTGAACAGGGAGTGCCTCAGGGGTCCATATTGGGACCCCTGTTATTTTCCCTATATGTACTGTAGATATAATTACAAAGGTCCCTACTAATTCATCAACATTGCTGTACACAGACAATATAATACTTTACTCAAGTGCTGCTACTGCGAAAGCGATAAACTCATCTTTCAATGTTGATTTCACAGCGTTAAGCTCTTGGTTGTTGGATCATTGCTTATTGTTAAACTCAAATAAAACAAAGTATTTACTGTTTGGATCTAAACCTAAACTTCCTAGCTGTCAGCCGCTGCAGATTTTCAACCTTAAGGGGACGATGTTAAAGCAGTTGTAAAGTTTAAAAAACTTGGGGATCATTCTTGATTCTAGCTTGTCTTTTACATCACATAGTAAGTGCATTAGTAGGAAAATAAATCAAAGATTGGGGGCTTTGTTTAAACTGAGAGGAAGTTTAACCAGGGAAGCTAGGTTTGCAATTTTCAAAGGTATTCTTCTACCTACATTGAATTATAATTCATTTTTGTTTACTCATTTATCTACATCTGATTTAAATTTAATAACAAAAACATTTAATGTAATATGTCAATTTGCAACACTAAAATCATACAGCACTCACCACTGTTTACTTTATAATGAAACTGGATGGCTAGCTCCCAGATTAAATTTTCAGTATGGACTGGCGTTGTTTGCTGTACAGTTCTATTAGAACTAACAGTTCATCACCCTTAGCCAGATTAATAGCACCAAAGAAGGAAAATAAGGTGTTAAGATATTCCTCAAGCATTAGCTTGTCAATTCCCAGGGTTTCAATTTTAATGGGTGAACGTTCTTTTTCTCAAAAGCCACTAAACTTTGGAATGCACTTTCATCAACATGCCTCAATGCCTCTAGTTTTAATGTCTTCAAAACACAATTCAAATCTTACTTGTTACAGCAAATGAATTGTAATTGTTTTTAACGTGATGTTATTTGTACTGTTTTTGTACTGTACTGTATTGTGTTTGTATGATCTATGTTGTAACATCTTAGCCTATTATAGGCTCCAGGTCGTTCCTGAAAATGGGCTTCAGCTTAGCATACTTACCCAATTCACAAAGTAATAAATAAATAACAATAATTATACGACAGGTATCTGTTCTCAGCCAATCACAATAGAGGACACTCATCTGTTATTCTCTCACAAACTACACACAGAAGCACCCAGAGTCGGTTATTCAAGTAAATCCCTTCCACAGTCAGTTAATGTCCCTCAAACCACACCCACAGTCAGCTAAAGGCCCTCTAACCACACCCACGGTCAGTTAATCGCACACTTGAGACATGCCCACAGTAGGTCAACCATCCCCTGGTAAACTGTCAGCTGTTTTTAGTACCCTTCCGTTTGTATCTTCTACATAGTGCCTCTCTACTATAAAATCCTTGTATTTATTTTTCTGCAGTATTCTCTGTTTTATACTCTGAAATGAATTCTGCATAAACCGCCACTCCCAATCCTGCACTGCTCACATATCTCCTAAGCACCTGCATGTTCCTAGGTGAACGTGTTTCTTTTTTTCCAGCCATGTCCGATAAATGTATATTATGTTCGAGGATGGTTTTCTAATGTTGTAAAAGTAACTCCTCTGTTAAAAAACAACCATTTTTATGCCAAATGTAGTCACTGAAATACAAAGCTGTGACTCCGGGCATGCACATTAATTTCCACACAAATGCGCACGCCCGGAGTCACAGCTTTCTATTTCAGTAACTAGATTTGACATAAAAGTTGTTGTTTTTTAAAAGGGGAGTCACTTCTACTCATTAGAAAACCATCCTCGATCATAATATAGATTTCTCAGACATGGCTGGAAAAAAACTCGTTTATGTAGGAGAATCAGACGCTTAGGAGGTATGTCAGCAGTGCAGCATGGGAGCGGCGATTTGAGCATTTTACAGAGGGTAAAATCAAATTACAGACTGTTGCATCTGTTGTATAACAGCAATAACATTCCGTGAGCCAGAGTATGGTATCCAGTGAACAGGGTGACCGTAATGGAGAGCTTACAAAAACAACAACTCAATTAAGGTGCCTGTGTTCAAGGCTACCTGGCAGGGTAGTAACTGGATACCTGGGTGGGTGAGGTAGGGTGACGGGATGCACGCGTAGGGGGGGGAGAGGAAGGGGGGAAGGTATGTGGGAGGGGGTGTGGCGGGCAGCTGCCAAGCTGGTCCGCTAGCATGGTGGGGAGGGTGGTCGGTACAGGGTTCAGGTCTGGTGCAGCACGGTATGTTTTTCACTGGCAGATGGCTTTTATTTTTTTAAGCATTTTGCCCCTTCCGACATGCACCCCCCCCTGGAGTTGAGAATCTTTTAGTGGGGGGGGGGTGTGTGGGGACATAACCCCACCATTAAAGAAAATACTGCAGATCTTGGGTGCCCTCTTCCCGTTTGCCGCGAGTGTGCGTCACCAAACTTTATTTTTGGTGATGTACACTCGCCCTAATGGCGACCGCTATTCTGTGATCACCGTTATCACATTGAACCCCAGAGTATATGTGGAATAACCAGCTGAAGTGGATGATTAAACGCCAAGGCCGGGTTATTCCTTAGTACACTCCGGCTCACAGAATGCTATCACTTCAATAAATAAATAAGATTACAATCCTTCCTGGCTCTGTGCCTCTCTCAAACTGAATCACTTTAATGGTGCTAAATGCCTGGATAGACCTGAAGTTCATAAACAGATATAAGCTCACTGCCATTAGCTGACACCGATGACATCAAGGCGTGATGATGTACATTAGAAAAACCCAAAGGCCCCCTCTCATTATTGCTAGGCAATAACGTGTAAACACTAGGAACAACCCATGTTTCAGCCGGTGTTACAATTATATATTGTATTTTTTAACATTTGATGTGCCCGCACACCAAACATTTTGAGATTAATGAAACGGGATGTTGGGGGTGTGTCACTGCCAAGCCCATTGCAGTTCAGAATACCAGGGGCTTGGCAGTCTACACCATTGACCACGTACTGTGGTCGTGATGCAACTCTCTTCTTGGTGGGCTGAAACTTTGTGCACTTCAAAGGACTGAAACCACTCCAATCAGAGAGAGCTTTGTTCCTTTGATTTGCATGAAGCCAAGTCAGCAAACAGCTGATTGGCTTTCAAAACAGTTAACAGCTGCACACCAGAAGTTTGCTACCAACGTCACCAGTGTGCAGCTGCTGTATCAACTCTGTAACACTGGCACAGGTAACTATCCCCCACCCAACCCTCCTCCTAGCACCCACCATGCCACAAACATGACACTGACACTGGGTGCCCAATTCCAGTGTCCACCTCGTTTTTTTTTTATATCACCTGCAACAAAGAAAACCATCCATTGATGTCTCTTGCTGGCACCCCTGTAACTGTTTACCACCCACCCGACCCTCCCTCTCAGCACCCCCCACAAACATAACACTGACATTGGGGTGCCCAATCCCCCAGTGTCACCACCATGTAGTTTTTATATATTATTTAAAAACTTGTAACAAAGGAAAGCATCCATTGATGTCTGTTGCTAGTGCTCCTGGGCCCTGTAACTGTTCCCCCTCCACCCGACCCTCCCTCTTAGCACCGACCATGCCACCCCACCCCAAATGTAACACTGACACTGGGGGTGCCCAATCCCTCAGTGTCAGCACCTGAAATTCAGAAATCCATCCCTCATAATTTGTTTTATATTAACCCAGTAAAAAAAAGTATATCGAAGTCTGCTGCACCATTAGTCCCCCACACGACCCTCCCATTCAGCACCCTCCCAAGCCCTTACTTACCCACTGGGGGGGTCCAACGCCGTAATCTTCTCTGGACCACAGACATGTCTTCAGTCTTCAAAGCTGGACCGCAAACTGAGGAAATCAGGTATGTGGTTCAATGTATTTCAATAGGGCTTTGAACTTAGTGGCATAACTTGGCCATTTTTGAATAATTTTGCCACACATTTTCAACATGCCTTTTTTGGGAACCCACCTCATGAACAATTACAGAGAATTTAGGCAAATCTGTTCTGAAAGGTGCTTTCACGGTCGCTGTGCAGAGTGTATAATCTGAAATGTGCTTACTACTATATGTTTCCCCTAGCGTCAAATGATGTATTTCCCACGTTTGTTTACTGTGACAAAAAACTGTACTCTCTTTGCCATGTCTCCTTGACTGTTGTTCCTCATGTTGTATTCTCCTGGGTCATTCCTGAAAATAGGCATAATACTTGTCTAGTGTACTTACCCGGTAAACAAAAGCTAAATAAATAAATCAACTTTCAGGAAGGAGTTGAAAATTTTCACCGCCCCTGTTCATGAAGTGGGATCATAAGAAGGCTATGTTGAAAATTTGGTGTAAAAATATTTAAAAAAAAACAACAAAGTTATGAGCCTACGTTGAAATTTTTAAAAGACAGGATGGTAACTTTGGTAATTTACAATATTTTGACCTCTAATTTTCAACATAGCCATTTCTTTAGGACAGCACCTTTATGAATGTAACAGCTGTCATTTTTCAAATCCCGACCAAAATGTGTTGTTGTGCCCCAAAAGATAATTTTGCAGTTGCTGCGTGAAATCACCTTTCAGGCAGGAGTTGAACATTTTCTCTGCATTTGTTCATGAGGTGGGGTTATAAGAAAGCTATGTTGAAGATTTGGGGCCAAAAGTTTAAAAAACAACAAAGTTATGAACCTACATTGAAATATATGAACGTAGACTTGTAACTTTGGTAATTCTTTATATTTTGACCCCAAATTTTCAGCATAGCCATTTCTTCACAGCATCTCATGAATGTGATAGCTGTCATTTTTCAAATCCTGGCCAAAATGTGTTTCCATACTTGTGGCGTGGAATGACGTTTTGGTGGTGTAGAATGACGTTTTGGCAGGGATTTGAAAATTTTCACCTTCCAGGTTCAATAGGTGGAGTAATAAGAAGGCTATGCTGAAAATGTGGTGTACAAATACAGTAAAATACCCAGATTATGACTGAACATTACAGTATTTCAGCGTTCACTCATAACTTTGATAATTTTCAATATTTCAACTCCAACCTTTCAACATAGCCATTTTTCCATACCACCTCATAAACATGATGTGTCATTTTTAAAATCCTGGATGAGATATGTTTTTTGCACCTCTGGTGTGAAATGACATTTTGATCAATATACTATAAATGGTACCTGTCATGTCTATAAGGTGAATCCTAAAACAAGTATTGTCAAAATTGCAAAAAACAAATTGTTTACCAAGCATCAAACATTGGGCATTGACAAATGCTTGTTATTACTTGGGGAAGCATACTGTGCAAGTGTTCTATGTACTTGATATGTTGCAGATGGCATTATCTGACTCACTGATCAAAATGTACTGGTATGCATTATAGCTTTAAATCTTGAAAATAAATTCAGTGACTACTTGATCAGCCATGCCGGGACCCACTACAGTCCCAAAACACCAGCGTTTAGGGCTGTGTTCTTGCTTTTTGTCTTCATTAAAGGAATAATGCACGACAGGTTGTGTGTCGTGCTGGGATAATGCCACGCCTGGGGGGGGTTGGGCACGAGGACACAGGCCGAGTGCATCCAACACCCTAGGTGTGGCGTTATGCCAGCATTACACACATCCTATTTCCATTATTTCTTCAGTTGATGCCATCTCTGGGCCTTACACAGATAGTTACCACTGCTACCCATAAACATGGCCACTCCCTTGACTTAGTTTTCTTCCTGGGGATCGAGGCCTCTGATCTGGGGGTGAAACCAGTTGGGTGGTCTGATCACTATACCACAGGGTTTAGTTTTAGCACCCCCCCCCCTCGTAGGCCTACCCTGTGGAGATGGCCAGGTATCGCCCTTTATGAGATGTTAGTTCTGGAGGCCTGGCGGCAGTACTTGACCTGTCGTCCTCTCCTGTGGCTAACAATGACCCAGATGCCCTTGTGGTAGCCTATAATACGGCTGTTTCGGCAGCTCTGGATCTCACTGCTCCTGTCCATGTTCACCCTCTCTCCCTTCGCCCTCAGTCCCCATGGTTTGATGGGACCTTGAGGGAGATGTGGTGACTAGGTCGAAGGTTAGAGCATTGCTGATGGAAATCCTTCCTTGATGCCAACCACCTTAGATTGATGGAGCATTATCAGGCCTATCAATCTGCAATCACCTGTAAGAAGGCAGAGTTCCTGTCCGGAGACATTGTAGCTGCTCAGAATCGATCAGCTCAGCTCTTTCGCACTGTGGACAGGCTGTGCAACCCAGCCTGTCTACACGTTCGAAAGACTTTTTCGCAATGAGAATGCAATGAACTTGCTCGATTCTTTGCAACTAAGGTGACCGACATTAGGGCGATGCTCCAACCAGCACACTCTAAGGGTAGTGCTTTGGATCAGCGTGAGGCTGCTGCACCTGGTTTTCCTGGAGTTCCTTTGACCAACCGGAATTCATGGATATCATGCAGATTGTCCAGGGTGCACGCTCTACGTGCTGAAGTTTGGATCCAGGACCAACTTTCCTGATTTTGGGTTGTATCAATTCTATCAGTCCAGTCCTAGCATGGATAGTCTGGTGCTCCTTGGAAACAGGTGAGTTTCCAAGCTCCCTGAAGAAGGCGGTGGTAACACCCCTCCTGAAGAAAGCTTCCTTGGTCCCTGACTGCCATGTAAACTACAGACCAATTTCTAACCTTCCCTTTTAGGGAAGGTGATTGAGAAGGTAGTGGCTGCGCAGCTGGAGAACCATTTGACCATCCACGATATCTATGAACCCCTCCAGTCCGGATTTCGAACAAGGCATAATACTGAGACAGCACTAGTTGAGGTGCTCTATGATCTCCTGATGGCTAGGGATCGGAAGAACCGTTCTATCCTGGTTCTTCTAGATCTCTCAACAGTCTTTGACACTGTGGACCATGGGGTTCTACTTGAGTGTCTGAGGTTCATCTGTGGACTATCGGATGTAGTCCTCAAGTGGTTTACATCCTATCTCACTGGAAGAACACAGAGAGTGGTTTCCGGGGTTTATTCCTCGGACCCAGTTTCTCTGTCTTGTGGGGTTCCTCAGGGCTCTGTGTTGTCCCCCATGTTGTTCACAGTGTATATGCTGCCCCTTGGAGACACTGTAAGAAGGTATGGGCTGAGGTTGCACTGCTGTGCTGATGATACCCAGCTCTACCTTTCTTTTGCAGCCGATCAGGATGGAGCTTTCTTAGTCTTTAATAACTGCCTTAGTGAAATCCAGGAGTGGATGGATTTGAGCTGGTTGAAGTTGAATTTAGAAAAGACAGAGGTGTTGGTAGTGGATCCGGTGTTCCGGATAGGGGGGCCGAGGGCTGGTTCACCCTCCGGACTTTATCTCATGGGTGTCTCACTCCCAACCTCTGAACAGGTGTGTAACCTGGGGGCAATATTTGATGAGGGATTGACTCTACATTCGCAGGTGTCTGCCATTGTCAAGTCCTCATTTTACCATCTGAGGAATATCTCCAGGATTAGGCACCTTGTTCCGTCCGGCGATCTTCCTACGCTGGTCCATGCCCTTGTGTTCTCATGTCTGGACTACTGCAACTCCCTTTATCTAGGGCTTCCAGGGGTTGAAATCCACCACCTGCAGCTGGTGCAGAATGTAGCGGCCTGGCTTCTGACTGGTACTTCTTGGTCCAGCCATATTTCACCGGTGCTGCATGGACTACACTGGCTGGCAGTACAGTGGCAGATCACCTTTAAAGTCGGACTTCTGACTTTCAAAGCCCCATATGGACTTGGCCTGGAGTACTTGAAAGAGCTCCTGGTTCCTTACTGCCCTGGGCGATCGCTCCGCTAGCTGGCGAGGGGTTGCTAGAGATCCTGAGGGTGTCTTTGAAATCTTCCGGGGCTCGTACATTTATATATGTGGCCTCTACCCTCTGGAATTCTCTACCCCGTCAGTTATGGGAGTGCGTGACCATGGAGGGATTCAAAAAGGCCCTGAAAACATATCTGTGGACCCAAGCATTTGGAGTCTGACCGTATTTATTGAATTTGTTTACTTGTGCTACTTGTTTTTAATATAAGATTTGAAATGTTTAATTTGTTTAATTCAGTAAGGAGCCTTGGTTTTATGAAAGGCACCATAAAAATAACGTTTTATTATTTTTTATTATTATTCTTAGACAATGGCTTGTTGTTATATACAGAATAAAAAACATAATTTCATATAATGTTTTTGTTAGTATGAACAATATTTTTGTTTCTTAAGAGAAGAAACAAACAATGCAAATGCAAACCTTGCAGATTCAAACAATCAGTCAAGAGGTTCACAATGCTGAGACTAGAGATGTGACGTTATGCTGGGATAACATCATGGGTCCAGCCTCAGACTGACCAGTCACAGTCCAAGATTCTTTCTTGTCATTGTATAATGCTGAATAAACCGTGAGTTTCTTTTTGCAGTTTTTGCAATATTGTGATTTTTTCCTTACCAAGTGCATACACAGTGTTCCTCTGTTTTGAGTATGGCATTTTCCACTTGAAGTGGGAGACAGAAGAGCTTAAAAAGCTTGTCCATCTGGCCTTGGAGCCAATGAAATGCAGATGCTATGCATGCTATGCTAAAGATGAGAGACCTCATAAGAGGTACTGCAAGGCCATCAATGTTAAGGAACAGATTCAGAACTTGCCATATTAAATACGACTGATGGCAAAGTCAAGCAGGACTCTGACGATTCACAGGAATCCCTTGCTGTCAATGTAGCAAGTGGACATTCTTGTCACACTTGTTGAACCTGAAGTGCCTAAGCACCCAGAAACCAGATCTGCTATGTACAGGATGAAACTCACAGACCAGCTATTGTCCCAGAAGGAACTGATGATGAGTGATTGGATGAGGGTATGGAATTCATGTGCTACTATTACACTGTGGACACTACCATTGATACCAAACATTATACTTAGGAACCCTTTGAGCCCTTGAAAATAGGAGCTACCACAGCCTGCTGGAAGTGTAAGCAAGTGTCTTTCTACTGCTGCTAGCTGGAAAGCACTTCCTTCCTACAGAGATCTTACATAGTTAACACAGGTATAGCTGGTGTAGTTGATATAGAAAGTGCAGGAGTTGGAATAGCTGGATATGTAGCCTCAGAAAGAGGAACTGCACAGGGAACTGATGGAAGCACAAAACTGTAAAACCCTTGTGCTGTGCCAGATATGCAGGGGAGAAATGAGGGAGCAGCTCTGACTGGTAGTGTCCAGAGATCAACCACCAGAACTGGTTGAATGGTCTTAGTTTATGAATAGTGACCAAGATACCTGCCCAATTCCTCAGATGCGACCAGTGCTGAGAATGCCAGGGAAAGGAAGCCAGATTTGTCCAGCAATAATCCAGTAATCATCAAGACCATCACTAAAGCCTCATGCAATGATGAGACAGGTACACTGATCCATGCTGACAGTGACAGAAAAACACAGAGACCCCCACAAGCAGTTGCTGCAAAGACTTGAGCAGCACTGTCTGGCACAACTGCTTGGCTCAATTAGAAATCACCTATTGACATCAGTGATGACAAACCCAACATTATTAGAGAGGGTTTGGTACTAACCAAAAAAGTCTGTGGGTAGTGACAAGTCACTGCTAGCCCACCAACTCTTGATCAAGAGTTGGATGTGGACCCCTAGAGAGTGCAGGAGGGCCTGGGCCAGGGACAAATGTTCTAGTGGGGAGAGGGCCCCAGTCCACCTTCAGCCCCATTTCTGAGCTTTTTAAGAAGCATTACTGAAAGATAAACAGTAAGGGGCATGTACATGTGAAACCTTTGTTTCCATTGCAGCTGGGGCTGGAACCAGTAGTGCCCCAGAGAAAGCAGGACTTGGAGTGTTGGCTGGATCTAGACTGTGGCCCTTTCAATCTTGTTAAGAACTGACAGGCAGAACGAAAGATAGGACACAGGGTTTTTGAGCAGTGGGGGCATGATTTCCCTGCTTGAGGAAAGTGCAGTGCCAAGTGGGGCAGGCTGTTTGAAACGAAAAGCCAAGTAAGAAGAAACACTGGATCAGAAATTGATTTAAGGGGGTTCTTTAATGAAGTACTGTCCACACAGCAGAAGTTTTGCACAGAATGCTGTATCAAATGAAGTTTTGATAGCAGAATAGTACAAGGCTTATTTCCTGAAGAAGTGGTCAGGCACAAGACCTTGAAACATTGATGTGTTATTAGCTTTTGAGCCTGTATTTGATGAGAAGAGTGTTACAGAATAAAATTCTTAAACATGTAATTGGTGAATGGGTCTTTACTCAACTATGTGGTTTCCTGTACTTTGATGCCATGGAGCAGATCCCTCTCAGTTGTTTGGTTTCACTGGTTGGGAGGGCCAAGCTGGTTGTGGTGCTTGTATAGTATGATTTCCCTTACATGCCCTGGTGGGACTGGGAGACCACAGAAAAACATTGAGACACCTGGCTCTGGGGGATTCTGAGGTAAAACTGCAGCACATAAAGGTGGAAGATTCTGCAGACTATGAGTTTGGAGTGCAAGTGATGTTGGTGGCCTTGGATATGGGACAAAGAATAAGAATGCACAATGTGGAGTACATCAGTGCCTATGGAGACATAATTGACAAGTTCATCCAGATTTGGGAGCATGGACAGTTTGGAAAAAAAAAAAAAAGTAACACCCATTTCACGATAGATCACTCCAACACAAGTGGGTCTAACCATACCTTCACGGACGAGCTACAAGTACCCCCAGCCCTACACTGCCAATCAACACTGAAAAGTGACTGAAGGAACCAGAGACCATGTTGTGCCCGACAGCAGCCCTGTGCAGCAGCATGCAGGAATGAACCTGAACTTTGTTAATGCCTGTTGTTGAAGATTTTTCAAAACTTTCATAGTCTTTACTGGGACTGAAGTGCAGGGCATTCTTTGTACAGTGATGCACAGGCCCATAATTTACTTCAAAATGTGAATGGCATAATGCATATATATGTGTTCTTTTGTTTTTGTTTTGCAGGTGGAGATCCATGGTGGTGGGTACCACCAGGCTGGTGGAGAAGAGCCAAGAAAGTTTCCAGGGGTTGAGAAATGTCCACCTTTTGCACCCATGCACGTTAAACGGGATACCCCAGGCACAGTCCTCCTACAAGCAAAGACGTTACTGAACTTGCTATACCAAACACTTATGAGTGATAAATGAATGATAAATAAGGACTGCAGAAAATCAGAAGCAATAACAGTGATACCATGCTTCCCTGTCAAGTCAGGATCAAAGCACTTAAGACAGATCAGTTACACACAGTTTTGAAAACATCCATACAGATCATTGTCTAAAAAGTCACAGGTTACGTACAGAGAAAGACACTAAATAAAATAGTTAAACAGTTACAGTTGCAATGGACTACACCGGGAGACGGCAAAGATCTCTTAAACTGATTAATCTTGGGGAGATTCAGCAGAATATCAGGCAGTTCGTTTAACCAGTTAGCATCCCTGACAACAAATGACTGCTTGCCCAGCTGAGTACACTGGAAAGGAGGCTTAAGGGCATTCCTGGCCATATTCCTGCTGTTGTATTGGCTGGAGATGGTACAGAAACAATTTGTTAAAATGGGGCTTTTATATTCCTGAAACTGACAGTGATAACATTTCATAGTTACATTTTTTATATCACACTAAAGCAAAACCATATGTAGGGCCCCTCTTTGATGTTTGCCTCTCCCAGTTTCACTATGTTGTGAGACACCACTGCCTTACACTGCCATTTGGCTGCTGTGGATGGTTGCCATGGTTCCTGGGTTCTTTTCTCACTCAGCAGTGAGGGGGGATTTGTATTCAACAGAAAAGACATGTTGGAACAGTACAACCCCCTGGAATGTCACACCCGCTCACCACCCCACTGTGGTCACACCTCCCACAGACCCCACAGAAACGCAACAGTTTCCTCCCAAGTGACATACACATTATGACTGCAGTAAACAATGGTGACAGGTTTAAACAGGAAAACACAGCTTTATCTAACACTGCTGCCCCTGTAAGGGAAGGCGGGTTACAGCAGGCCCCAATGCACTGGCTTGGGTTACGTGCCCTCCTTAGCAGGGTCTAACCTACTATTCACACTCTGGTCACAGATAGTTAAGCCCTAACAGGGCACACTGCAACTGTCAGTGCCTTGGCTGTAGGAGTGTGAGAATACCTTCATTCGAATATTCAGACGAATATTCGTATTTGGGACTCCAGATATTCATTATTCGTTATTCATGCCCAAATAAGTGTTTTTTTTTTAAATAAAACATTGTAACAATGTTAAAGTCCACCACTTCCTTCCCTTTTGAAGTGCTACAGTTAATTCTGCCGTGAACAGTCCCCAACAGTCTTTTAGACGCCCAAAAAAGGCAACAAACTACTGCACTGGTGAGTGGTCAGGTGACAGACGGTCATCACAGATTGATCAAAGGCTGCAGATGAGGTGATGTCTTGTGTCTTGTCTAGGGCAACTAAAATGGCACTGGCATAAGTGAATTGTATGTACACCCTGGAAGAGAGGAGAGCAAGGTGTATCATGATAGAGACCTATACAAGCACCTCACAGTGGTGAAGAGGGCACATAAGGGGAGTCTCTTTCAAATGAGAAAGAGCACAAGTACTGGGAGCAATGGGGGCATGTGATGAAGCTTAAGGGGAGTTCAAGATAGATGTGAAGAAATATTTATTCATGGAAGGCCTGTTAGATACCTGACACAGACTGCCAGCATAAGTGATGGTGGCAAAAACAATGTGGGTCTTCAAACATGCATGAGATAGACATAGGGGTGTATTTCAAAACAGGCAGGGAGGGAGCAGGGTTGCTTTAGTCTGCAGAAGAGACCAATAAGGCAGGGATGGACAATCTTATCAGACTGTGTGGGCCAAGCGGTCCTTTTCCAACAAATAATTAGTAACCAAAAGTACACAATAGTAAATGCACTAAAACATAATACAGTATTTAAATGTTTCTAGTTTAAGAGGGGCCTCATGGTGGTCCTGCAGTTATATGACAGGGAGTGGAGAGTTACCCTTTAAATTAAATATTTAACGTGATAGAAAAAAAAAAGGGTGAGCCAAAAAAAATTATACAATGGCAAGAAAGAATCCTGGACTCTGATTGGTCAGTGTATGCCTGAGACAGTGATGTTATTACACAATAGCATCACTGTATTGCAGATGACATCCATTTGCTACTTCTTTTCTTAAGAAACAAAGATATATTGCCACACTAAAACTCTTCTAAAAACATTTTTTTAAATGTTTTTTATTTTGTATAACAACAAACCATTGTATAATAGCAATAAGGCACTCCAGTGTGTGTGTGTTAGTGTGTAATAACGTCACTCCTGGGGTGGTGGATGCACTCGGCTTCACCTCATGCTTTAACCCACCCAAGAGCGCCGTTATTACACGATAACACACACCCTGTCGTGCCTTATTGGTTAAGTAACATTACACTGTCGTAACATTAGGCAGATTGAGAGCTGCACTGTACCACCAGTTTTATGTTGGCAGATTATATTTATAGCCAACTACTGGCAAGTTTAGCTTAATGAACACTAGCTGTACAACGTGTTGAAGGTTCAGCTTGGAATGGTGTGGCTCAACAACGTTACCAGCAGTGCTAAACATCCTCTCGGATGGCACACTTGTTGGAGGGCAGCTTGGGTATTTTAAAAACAAGTTGTGCCAGGTGAGGAGAGGAGTTCATTTTCTGAATCCAGTAGTTCAGTGGATCAACTTCAAATGGCTCAATTGATTCTGCAAAGTAGCCATTAAATAAATTTTCTGCAGAGAGAGGCTGAGGCTGAGACTGTGAGCATTTGTGTTGCTGCAATGATGTGCTGAGTAATGCCCAGTCACTCTCCTCTGCACTGCCACTATGCCATCTTTCCCCACCTCCAGCAGTACCATCTGATTCCAAACCACCACATGCCTGTTTCTCTCACTCAGGAACCTGAACTGGAGCATCTTCTTCCACTTCCTAGTGTCTCACTGCCTGCATGGCACTATTTAACTCTTCACTCAGCTGTTACCTAGAATGAGTCACCCTGTGGCTGTCCATGGCTATATGAAGGATCTCGCATTTGAACCTTGGGCCCAACATGGTGGCAAATATGTGATGGCAGTTATCCATGACTGTGGCGAACCTTGCATCATGTTCTGCATCAAGATGAATAACAAGCTCAGTGACCTCTTTCGCACTGATTGTATCATCAGCCAAAAACCGTTGTAATGATCTTTTCAGAATATGCACAGCTGGGATAGTCTGACTAAATAAGGCTGTGGTAGCACTTAGGTCACATGTACTCCTCTCAAATGGTGCAAGAACCTTTGTCATGCCCTCAAGAACTAATGAATCATGATGTCCTAGGACCCCTCCAATGTCTGCCTTCATTAGGGAGGCAGTATAGCGCAGTGGTTTAAGGCTCTGAGCTGCAAATCTGGTGACATCCAGCAGCCCAGACCTGTGTTTGAATCCCACAGCTTCCACTTGCATACTGTGTGACCCTGAGCAAGTCACTTAACTTCCCTGTGCTCCCAGGTCACTCCTGTAAAAAAAGCTTTCAGCTTAGTGTGCTACTCCTGGTCAAACAACTAAATAAAAAAAGAAATAGACATTTCATGTAGTGCCCACTTTTGCTCCAGCAGTCTTGAAAGCATCAGGTATGAAGAATTCCATCAAGAGCTAAAATCTTGTACGGTATTACACAATGTTGGGGCAGACTAAGGCATTCCTGAACTTCTCGTAATTTGTTATTGGCTTTTACAGATTGATGGAAATGGCTGCAGATGGAACGGGCTGTGGATAATATGTTGTTGTTGGTCCTAGTACTGTTACGCAGTGCATGAGTCACCACTAAATTCAGTATGTGTGCAAAGCAACAAATACTCACAAAATGGCTATCATCGATGGCCTTCACCATGTTTGTGCCATTGTCGGTAACCAAAAAAAAACTTTTATATTGGTGTTAACAGCAGTCCAAGACCGTAACATGTCTTGCAGGAATATGAGAATATTATGTGCTCTGTGGTCTTCCTCCATCAGTTCAACATTCAGTAAAACTGACCTATTGAGATTACCAGATTGTGTGTGTGTGTGTGTGTGTGTGTGTGTGGTGGTGGGGGGGGCAAGGGTGAGCCACAAGGTGATACACTGGAAACAACAGCAGCAGGCTGTTGCACACACCAGTGTGCAGTTAAAGAGAGATAGGCATGCAGGGTGTTACCACTAGTCCATATATCCGATGTGCAGTGTGTCGTCGAGGCACAGGTCAGGAAGTATAGGAAAATCAGAAGCAGTTTCAAAATTCGCAAATAGCTTTTAATTTTTCTCAATAACAGCAAAAAAAAAAATATTCAGTATAACTATCTACAAAGGCAGTACAGAGAAAACAGTCCTCCTTCTGAGTGTTTCTTCTGTTTCAAATCTCAGTCTCTCTCTTGCAAAACATTGCAGCTCTTTTTATAACAAGTCCTTGCAGGGAGCTCGTTAAGGAGACAGTGTTTTTCACAGAATGTTCTTGTCAGTTTCCAATGTTCTTGTAGGTGCAGCACAAAGAACATAATCACCCAGAATTGACCTCTTGTTGACAGCTCTGTAAAGTCTGCACACCAGCATCTCAGCTTAACCCCTTGAGTTCCAAATAGTTCTTTGCAATCATTTCAACAGTACAACTATATACAGTTTTAAACAAAGGGATCCCAGTATCAGTGACATTTCCACATAAAGATTCACATATATTTTTATATCTGCAGATATGCAAGGGGGGGGGAGAGAAAAGACAGAACAGCAAGTGAAGGCAGAGAGTTAGCATGAGACGGAGAATTGCAAGACAGTCAGAGTGATCAATTCCTAGGTCTCACAAGGAAATTTGGTTGCGCCACCTGACAGAGAAGAGACAGAAAATGAGAGGATAGAACAGACCCTTGCGTTTAAACTCTTTCTGCATAACAAATGGGGCAGGGCCTTATTCAGCAATGTCACATATCCTCCTCTTTAAGAGGGAATCTGTTTTACAAAAACAGGTTTCCAAAATGTTCTATTAAATTCCTGTCTAACATTAGCTTATAACCTTTATAGTTCAGTGCATATGCAGCATAGCAAACAGAGAAGTTTTAACTCACATTTTTCAAGCTTCGAATTCTCAATTCCTGATCCATATCTTGACAAAAAATCATCATTTACATTCTCTTTCCCAGATTTGTGCATCACTTTAAATTTAAATGACTGTAGTGTCAGGTACCACCGTGTGATTCTAGAATTTTTATCCTTCATTTCATTAAGCCAACAGGATTGTGATCTGTTACAAGTACTAAGTCAGCTGCTAGTAAGTAAAACTTAAGAGATTCCATGGCCCACTTTGCTGCAAGGCATTCCTTTTCAATGATGGAGTACCTTTTCTCTCTGTTGTGCAATTTCCTACTTATGTATAGAATAGGATATTCTTTCCTATCTATATGCTGACTTAAGACTGCACCTAGGCCTACCTCCGATTCATCAGTCTGTAACAGAAATTGTTTCTCAGAGTCTGGGCTTCTTAAAACGGGCTGAGCATAATGTAGCCTTAATGGCCCGAAAAGCCAGGTCACACTCTGGGGTCAATTTCACATTATTTGGGAACCTTTTCTTTGTGAGTTCAGTGAGGAGAGTAGCTAACTGGGCAAAACTGGGAACAAATCTCCAATAATAACCAGCCAGCCCTAAAAATGACATGAGAAGCTTCTTGGTTTTGGGGACAGGGCTGTTAGCTACAGCTTCTAACTTGGAAACCTCTGACTTGACTTCTCCATTTCCCAAAACATAATACAAATATCTGGTTTCCTGCATGCCCAATGCACACTTGGTAGGATTAATTGTCAGACCTGCCTTTTTGATCGTTTGGATAACTGCACATAGGTGTTCCAGGTAGCTTTTCCAGCCTGGACTGTATACCATAACATCATCCAGGTACGAAGCACAATAACCAGTGTGAGGGGACAGAATTACATCCATGTACCGCTGGAATGTAGCAGGTACGCCATGTAAACCAAATGGCATGGTGGTGAACTGATAGGATTCTAAAGGAGTGGCAAATGCAGTTTTGTCTCTGGATTCTGTAGATAGGGGAATTTGTTAGTAACCCTTGGTGAAATCGAGGGTACTGATATACTTGGCACTCCTCAGTCTGTCCACCAAATCATCTATTCTGGGCAAAGGATACCTGTCAAATTCTGACACTTGATTAAGTTTCCTAAAATCAAGGCAGATTCTTACAACCGCTTCTTTTTTGTTTACAATCACCACTGGTGATGACCAAGCACTTCTCGACTCTTCTACGATACCCAATTGTTTCATTTTTTGTATTTCCTTAACCATGTCAGCTCTTAACAGTTCTGGTAATCTATATGTCTTTTGTCTAATAGGGCGAGCATTCCTTGTCACTATTATGTGCTCGACCCCTTTTGCACGGCCTGGTACTGTGGTAAAAGTACTGTTAAATGTCGTTAGCAAGTTATGAATTTCTGCAGTTTGTTTGGAGGTTAAGGAAACATTCACCTTGACAGCATCAGCAGTTACAGTTTGTTCCAGTCTGTTATAAGCTACATCAATATCTTCTTTATTAGTTTCTGGTAAAACTAGCAAAACAGCGTTTGGTGTTTTTCAACCCATTTCTTGAGGAGGTTAGCATGGTATATCTTAGTAGGATTTTTCCTATCAGGGGTCTCAATTTCATAGTTAACTGTACCAGTACATCTAAGCGCCATATCAGGCCCTTGCCACTTCATTAACAGTTTATCTTCTGTAGTGGGTAACAGTAGCAATACCTTTTCACCTGGCTCAAAAACCTTTTCTTTCACCCCATGGTTATAATACACTTTCTGCTGGTTTTGGGCCTGTTCCTGATTACTATGGGGGATTTCAACATATTTTGTCAGCTTCTTCCTCAGGGCACACATATAAGATGTAATAGATTGTTTCTGATTGGGGTTATCTTTCCATGTTTCTTTTATTACATCTAGCGGCTCTCTAGGTTGTCTACCATACAGCATTTCAAATGGTGAAAAACCTGTTGATGCCTATTGCACTTCTCTATAAGCAAAAAGCAGGTACGGTAAGTATTGGTCCCAGTCTTTCTCTTCCCCTTTTACAAACCTTTTTAACATGCATTTTAGGGATTGAGTAAAATGCTCAACAAGACAGTCAGTCTGAGGGTGATAAGGGGAGGCTCTTATGGCAGTGATACCTAGTAGTCGGTACAGCTCCTTCAGTAATGCAGCACCAACATTACTACCCTGATCACTAATAATCTCTTTAGGCATGCCCACCCTGCTGAAAATCTTGGCAAGCTCAGCTGCCACTTTTGAAGCTGTGACAGTACGCACTGGAACTGTCCATGGGTATCAAGTAGCATAGTCACATACTAACACAAGCATTTGTCAATGCCGAATGTTTGCTTGCTGGCATTGGCATTGGTAGTGCAGGAGTTAGAGAGATGCATCATAGGAATGGCAATGAAGTATTGAACTTGACACCAACCCCCAACCCCACCCTGCAGAGACTGACAGATGTTGGGGTGTGCCTTTGGGTCGTCAGGCATAACACTGAAGACTCCAAGGCACACCTTGGTGCCTGTCATTGGCTGCAGGGTGGGGGTGGTGTGGAATGGTATGAGCATTACAGCCGAGGATCCCAAGTCACACCCCTGATGCCTGTCAGTCTCTACAGGGTGGGGCGTTACGGTTGAAAACCCTAACACTGTGGGTGTTTGTTGGTATTTTCACTCCAAATTTTTGACATGGGCTTTTTGTGACCCCACCTCATGAAAAGTGGCACTATCAGTTTGTTAGTTGAAATGTGATTTTGCAGAGTGACTGTGCCATTTGGCACCACAAGTGCAAAAACACATTTCAGGCAGGATGTGAAAAATGGCAACTGTACTATTCATGAGGAGGTATAAAAAATGTCAATGTTGAAAATCTGGAGTGAAAATATGAAAAATTGATGAAGTCACGGGCATGCATAGAAACTGCACAACGCACGCCCATAACCCAATTATTTTTGGGATGCTTTTAACCACATTTTCAACTAGGCATTTTGGGACTTCCCCTCATGAACAGTGGCACCGTGTTAATCTGTCCCAAAAGTTGATTTCCCACATACGAATATATGAAATTTGCCAGCAGATAAAGGCCTAGAGGTCTATCAAGTCTGCTCGAATGTGCAGCTATACCCCTTATTCTTCAGCTGCCCCTTCCTTCCACCCTTCCCCTCCATTGACCCTCCCCCTTGTCCTGTCCCATCCCCTTTTGAAGCAGTCCACTGTTCTACTGGATACCACTTCTACAGGTAACGTATTCCACTCAGCTACCATCCTCTCTATAAAAAAGTGTCTCCTCATCTCCCCCTGAAGCTTCCTCCCTCCAGTCTCATATCATGGCCCCTGGTGTCCCTTCCCTCCAATACTTTGAACAGCCTCTCTGTACCTGTCTTATTTATTCCTTTCATGTACTTAAAGGTTTCAATTATGTCCCCTCGTCCCTCCTATCCTCCAGCGAGTACATGTTCAACTCCCTCAGCCTCCTCTGATATAATAAGTCCCCTAGCCCCTTGATCATCTTTGTCACCCTGCACTGCACCCCCTCCAGTAACTTAATGTCCCTCTTCACATATAATCACCAGTACTGCATGCAGTACTCCAGGTGCGGTCTAACTAATGACCTACATAGTGGCAGAATTACCTCCTCCTTCCTCGAGGATACACCCCTTGCAATACAACCCATCATTTTGTTGGCCTTTGCAGCTGCCTTCCTACACTGTGCCAGGTTGTTCATTGACCTTGTAATGAGCACCACCAGATCCTTCTCCTCCTCTGTCTGGGCTAGCTGCACTCCCCCCAGCTGGTAACTCCTCCTTGGGTTATTCACTCCAAAATGCAGCACCTTACACTTTTTGGCATTAAACCCCAGTTGCCAGGGGAATGTTTATTATTTTGAGGATCAAGACACTGCATGTCTGTATTTTGAAAAGAATATTAAGATGCCTGAAGACTTGGGTTCAGATTTTGAACAGAAGGAGATAGAAGTAACACAGTACCATCCAGTTTGAATAAATAACTCTTTCTCCCCCTTTATTTCTTTCTTACTACAGCTTGTGGACTGGATAGATTGGGACTTGAAAATCTTAATACTTTGGATTTATTAATTCTTTTTTTATTTCTAATCGTTGGGATGTAAATAGCTTGGAGCATACATACAATTTTTTTTTTTATTTGCCTTGTTATAGCTCTAGTTTAAAATGATATATTGGAATTTTGTTATTTCCCCCTTAAAAATAGGATGATTTATTAAGCTAAAATTCTCTTGATGTAATCTATTTCAAAATGTTTTCTTTTTCTTGATTTTTCATTGTTTGTAATGAAAAGAATATTTCTTTAAGAAAATAATAAAAATAAAGTATAAAAAAAAATAAACCCCAGTTGCCAGGTGTCTGACCAGGTTTCAAGCTTTGCCAGATCATCCTGCAATTCCTGCCATCCCCGTATGTCGTCCACCACCGCTGCCATCTTGGTATCATCTGCAAACAGACTGATCTTGCTCTTGATGTCCAATGATATGTCTGCAATGAATATCCCAAACAACACTGGTCCCAACACCAACCCCTGTGGAACACTGCTCATCACTACCCTTGGGTGTGAGAGCTCCCCACCCACCACCGCTCTCTGTTGCCTTCCCTGAAGCCAGTTCCCTACCCATCTCACCAGCTTTGCACCCACCCCTATGCCTTCTAACTTACTTCCCAGCCTCCCATGCGGCACCGAGTTGAATGCCTTACTGAAGTTCAGATACAGGACATCCACTGCATGGCCTCTGTCCAGTTGCCTAGTTACCCAGTCATAGAACTCAACCAGGTCGGTTTGGCAGGATCTGCCATGTATGAAGCCATGCTGCCTGCTGTTCTGCAGTCCTTTGGCCTCTAGAAGGGCCACCAGCTTCTCCTTCAGGATAGTCTCCATCAGCTTATCCATGATGGATGTGAGGCTCACCGGTCTGTAGTTCCCCGGTTCATCCTTGGGGCCACTCTTGTGGAGGGGCACCACATGAGCCACCAATGAGGAAACTGCAACACATTGGAGCAACAGATTTCTTTCAACTCCATGACTTTCTCTGAAACTGCTGCCATTGCCAGCATGCTCACTAATTGGTGGCTGAGGGACGCACCCAGTAAAGCGTTCCCTGCATTTACCAAAACACCGACACACCTCTGAATGTGCTACTACTGCAAGATGTAGCTTGCGCATGTGCACAAGACAACATAAAAATGTATATGACCTCAGGAGGCAGACACAAGAGTGATCGGCAAAAGAAGGAACAAGGGTGCGGTTTTATATAGTGTCAGTCATACAAACTGCATGCCAAAGCATCTTTCAGTGCAGGAGTTGGAGGGAAGTGAATGTTGCTGCCATATGGTGAACAGGGAAGATTCACACTGCACAGAGACATATTATAGAAAGAGAAAAAACAACATATATGTGGACATAGTCCACCACCTCCCCCGACCTGTGCTATCTTTGTCCAGTAAAGCCTGGAAACTAAACCTTTCAAGTCACCAGCTGTCATGAGCAGGATTTCCACCAAGAAGGGGGCAGAAGACTCAGAAATGCCATAATGAGTGGAACCAGTGCTAAACCAGCTACCCTGGCTAACATGCCACCTTCCCTGTGGGAGAAATCGGTGTCCCAAAAAATTGAGAAAGAGCTGAATTCCAACAGATAGAAGTAAACACTGTGAAAGAAGGGCAGAATCTATATGAGGTCTGTAGTTGGGCCCAGAGTCTGAGGAAGTTTCTAACCACAAGTTGCCTGTTCCCCACCTTTAAAAATGGGAGACCCTCAGAACAGTGGCTTAGGGCATTGAAAAGGTGGCAATGACCTCCTGATAGACCCACTCCACCCACTCCATGAGTTTGGGACCATCAGAAGGCCAGTGTTGCAGAGGTTAAGGCTAAGCCACTCATTAAGACAGAGTGGGAAGGCAGAGGTCCCCATCAGTCATATGGCTGGCAGTGGCTCACTTGGCTGGCAGTATAGCCTAGATATTAGAGTAATGAGCTGTGAACAAGCTTGGTGCATCCAGCAGACCTGGGTTTGATTTCCACAACCCTCCACTTGCATACTATGTGACCCTGAGCAAGTCACTTAACCTCCCAAGTGCTGTCAGGTCACCTCTGAAAACAGGCCTTGTGGGCTTTACCTGGTTATTGGTAATGAGTATGAATTGAGCAGTGATCTGCAGTTCATTGTGTGGGGACTGCTGTATAAATTTAAGATCAAGGTATCCAAATCAAACACAGCTTTTCTTTCATTGGCATGTGAGACACTCTTATTGTGATACTGTAAGAATGTCTGATGCCCAGTGCCATGCCAATGAACTACGTGCTGGCGTGCTTGTGCTGAAGAAACGGGTCAGATTTTCTTCCAAAAAAGGTAATTTTTTTTCTCACTGAAACAAACTCGATCTCTATTATGATAAGTGACCATGAGGTTCTACACTTATCAGAACAAGAATCACCTCCCTTGTGTTCCTCGGGTGACAGAACCACTCAGCTTCATTTTACTATTCTCTTACCCAAAGAACACACATGAAAGACTACTCTTTCATTGATCATTATAAGTCTAATTATGTATTCATAAGCCTAGCGAGGCTTTTGATTGGCTACTGGATTGGTCATTAATATCTTAAAAATGACTGATCCAGCTGCTGATTGACTGCGACACTGTCATCATCTGCAAAATCTGTGGCCGCAGTGTTAGGCAAGGGAAAAAGGGCAGCCGCCTCAGTCCAGTGGCCAGAGGACACACCTCAAGATCCACCACATGGCTGAGTGGTAGGCAAAGAAGCGTAGGGTGGCAACCAAACATGGTGATGGTGGTGGTGGTGGTTATGGGGACGATGTTGAATCAGATGAGGGGCAGTGCGAGTTCGGCTGTTGTCTTGCTGAGAGCTGGCGTGGATCTCCACAAGTACATCAGAGGGCAGCAAGTGCACCCTTCCTACCACCAATGAACCCCAGTGCACCTGTCACACAGGCAGAGGTGGCTGTCCTGTGGGACAAGGTGTGACAACTGCGCTAAGATTTTAACGAATTCCGGCAGAAGTGAGAGATAGTATGAACATACTGATGTTCAGCAATGTGCTAGCTGCACATTCGAGCAGACTTGATAGACCTCTAGGCCTTTGTCTGCTGGCAAATTTCGTATGTTCGTAAGAAAAGGTCTTGAACTTCCAGTCAGAGCTGCATGGTGGTGGTGGGCCTGGCAGTGCCACTAGAAGTGGATGTGTGGCAAAGTAACTGCAAACAACTTTCTTTGTTTATTATTATTTACACGCTGTGTTTACAATTGTCCCCCCCCCAAAATAAACACAGAAAAAATATAAAAAGTAAAAAGAAAACTCTTTCTGTCTTGTCAATCTCTATCCTCTTTTTTAGTTCTGTCCAAGATGTATTTTGAATTATACAATGGCAAGAAAGAGTGTTGGGCTCTGATTGGTCAGTCAAGGCTGGACCCATGATGTTATCCCAGTATAACATCGAGGATGTAGTCCCAGTACACACATGACCAAATAACATGATAAAAAAATGACTGCACAGTATGTCCAACTTGCCTATAATTGGCATACACACACTCACAGTAGTCAAATAGTAAAAAATGTAAATTCCTCCCTCCCACACTACAGAAGCCAGTAAAACTGAAACACAGAACCCTCACACATTTCCCCCCAAACATGCAAAGTATTGTTTTCTTACTTTAAAAATAAAAACAAAACCAAGCCAAGTGAAAGCCATCTTTGCAATAGACTTCACAGCAGTCTCCACTATCCTGACAGCCTGCGCTTCCGCTCCAGTGACAGTCTCCACTCCACGAACATTATTTAATTTTCTTTTTCTTAAGAAAAAGATCACAATGCTGTTACCTCAACTTCTGAAGCGCAACCATCACAAACCCTCCTGTTCTCAGCATACCCCCCGCTACCCGTCTCGCATCGCCCGCTGCCAAATAAGTGAGCATACGAGTCAGACTGCACTTCACTTACTTACCTGATCAGCATTTTCTGCCCACAGTAAAGGAGGAAGTTCACAGCTGCCTCCCAACACACAAACTCTAGCCATCATTTTTTCCTTTCTTGTTTGCCACCAAGGAAAGAGTGAGTGAGCGCCCCGAGCGCTTTCCATTAAACTGGAAACCGGAAATACAGTGCCACCACCACCCCCTTCCCCACAGATCACAGTGGGGATGGCTTTATGGCAAGGTCATTTTTTCATTATGTTCTGTCAGGTCAGACAGTGAAAATACAGACACATGGAGGGGCAGAAAATAAGTGTACAGTAAGGAAGGTGGAGGGGTGGAAGGCAGAGACACAGACTTACAGTAATGCCATAGCAGCTTCACCTAGTCGACGAAACAAAAAATCAGCACTACTTTTTTACTAAGTTTTCCTACCCTTTCAAAAAATGACAGAAAATGTGATTTTCATAAAAATATTAATATTTTTAATTTTTTTTTTTGAATGAGCCATTGTATAATAGGAATAATGCACTCCAGGGTGTGTATCATGCTGGGATAATGCCATGCCTGGGGCATTAGATGCACTCATCCTGCAGCTTCGTGCCCAACCACCCCAGGCATAGCGTTATCGCAACACAACACACACCCTGTCATGCATTATTCCTTTAATGTTATGGTCCATATTTCATTCCATCGTTTCCCATACTCACTCCTTGAATTTTTCCATGATTTAGACATTTGCATTCCCCTTGCCCTGATGACCCTTTCTTATCCTTTTATGTTCAATATACATGAATTGATTTCCTCACTTTTCTTTTTTTTTTTTTTAACACCAATTCATGTGTCCTCTTGATATCTACAAAGGTCAAGTATTGCATGAGAAGTTAAACATAATTATGGAACTTAGGATTTTTGGGTCTCCTACCCCACCACCACTACCACACCGTGCCAGTCAGACACGTAAAGTTGTGTCCCCAGAAAGAAACTGTTTTATTTCTGCTAAATATTGTTCCTGCACATGCCAGACAAGGTCAGTTGAAAACCAAATTAGGAAATTGCAAGAGAAGATAAACATAATTATGGTATTTATGGTTTCAGGGCCTGCCACCCCGCCACCACCATTTCTATGCCAGTCAGACTTGTAAAGTTGTGTCCCCAGAGAGAAACTGCTTTTCTTCTGTTAAATACTGTTCCTGCACATGCCAGACAAGGCATTGAAAGCCAAAGTAGGAAATTACAAGAGAAGATAAACATAATTATGGTATTTATGGTTTTAGGGCCAGCCACCTTGCCGCCACCACCACCACCTCTATGCCAGTCAAACACGTAAAGCTGTGTCCCCAGAGAGAAATTGCTTTTCTTCTGTTAAATACTGTTCCTGCACATGCCAGACAAGGCACTGAAAACCAAAGTAGGGACACAACAATCACTCTGGTTAAATCACAGTCAGGAGGACAGTGATTCCCCCCCCCCAAAGACAAGTGTGCCGACAAGAACACAAGAATCAGTCTGGCTACAGCACAGTCAGGAAGACAGTGATTTGTTTTCCTAATACAAGTGTGCTGACAGGGACACAACAATCACTCTGGTTATAGCGCAGTCAGGACAGTGATTCTTTTCTTAAGAAAAGACAGGGCACTGGGCCACTGATTTTTTACTGAAAACAAGTGTGCCTTCTAAATTGCTCCTACCCTCCCCCACACAAACCACCAAACCACTACTTCTCACTTAAAGGGGCACTGTCAGCTTTGCCCCTCGGTTTACCTTCAGTTCACAAATGCTGACCTGTGCCCTGCATCAAAGTAAAAGTGATCAGTTTATCTGATTTCTAATATTTTTCATTTATTTCTACATATTCCTCCCGACTGAAAGTCTCCATCCCTCAGAAGCAGATGCCATGCCAGGAACGCGCTGGGAATGCGTGTCTATTGTTCACTCGGTGCTGAGGTACACCTTTTAGCAAATACATCACAGCAGACACGTAATACAGCATAAACAATAAAATTAAAGAGCTGCTGGTATGTACAACATTAAAATGAGCACTGGATTAGCTTTGAAATCCTACTAGAGTCTGGCGCCGAAATCCCGTGCATATGTACTAGTGGCACTTTCCCGAGCATGCGCAAGATCTTTCCTCTGACCGCAAGTGCGCATGCTCGGAATTTCTGCCCAGAATCCAGCAGGATTTTAAAGCTAATCCAGCACTCGTTTTATCATTGTACATACCAGCAGCTCTTTAATTTTATTGTTTATGCTGTATTACATGTCTACTGTGCTGTGTTTGCTAAAAGATGCACCTCAGCACCGAGTGAACAGTAGATGCGTGTTCCCAGCACAGCATCTGCTTCCGGGGGATGGAGACTTTCAGTCGGGACGAATATGAAGAAAGAACTGCAAAACACTAGAAATCGGGTAAACTGATCACTTTTACTTTGATGCAGGGCCATTCCAGAGCACATATAATGCTCGTTTGTGTCCACAGGTCAGCATTTGTGAACTGAAGGTAAACCGAGGGGCAAAGCTTACAGTGTACCTTTAAAACAAAAATAAATACTTCAAGTAAAGAATACAGGAGAAAATCAGCACAAAAAAGTACTGCGTGTGCACAGGCACTCGCAAACACAGTTTTGAAGCAATCTGAGCACCGAAATGCTGTTTTATATAATGTATTTAGATTTTGACCCTAGGCTACAAGCACAAGCTCTGCTCTCTAAGTCTCTCTCTCCAACACACTACACAGAGAGAGAATTACCAAACTAGTTCTCAGTGGCTGTTCAGCAACATGTGACCTCCTACCTCCTGTTAGATTGCAAAGTTTGCATCTTATGCTGAACTTCGACGGCGAAGTTCCAGTTTTGTGGATCTGGGACACTTCCACTATTAGCTTAACATGCGGCAAAGTTTTCAACTTTGAAATTTCATGAATCAGCCAACAGTATGTGAAGTATGACTTCGAACTGTGGAAAAACTTCACGAATCGGTGGAAATCTACGAATTTTTATGCAGAGTGAATTCTTGCAACTTCACACTACTCTACCTCAGTGCTTCAGGCTGCAATTAGACTTATAACTAACAAGACTATAAATAACTTTGAGGGCCACTCATTATTACAGTAGTATGATTCCAAGGGAGTGGAACTCCTTACTAGTTAGTTTCCGTTCCACGAATAAAAAACTGCCAACTCTAAGGTTTATTAAAAACTGTTTTTTGTCAACCCCAACAATCTTGTGATAAGTGTAGATGGAGTGTGTAAGAAATATTCTGACCCTAAATACTATTATCTGAACTCTGTGGATTACTGTCCTGTAGATTTTAAATTGTTAGATTGAGTATGTGTAAAAGATGTATTTATATCTTCTGTCTTCATTTTAAATTCAAGTGTATTTATTATCACAGCAACCTGCAACATTTCTTATTGCCAATGAGTCCAGTTAGCACTTCCGCAACAGTTGGTAAACCCTCGTTAGCACCCCTTTCAAGTTGGCCCTATTCTGCAGTATGCTTGCTTCCAACACACATAAAGAAAAATCCCTGAGGGCAAGTCTCTATATACAGAGAGCCCAGTGCCTGCCCTTCTTTTGTTGTGTGTATTGTCTGATCCATTATACCGTAGATCGAGTGAGTGTCATGTGATGCTCTTGGCAAATTATAGCACTCATTTTATTTGCACATGAGGCACTCTTATTCTGATTTACAAAATGGCCAAGAAAACTCCAGTGATCTAATTGGTCAATATCTGTCCAAAGTTGTGCAGTAATTGACCAATAACCGCACTGGTCTGGAAAGTGCCTTGCACATCTTGGAAGTACACTGCTTCAGAATTCTCAGTGACTGTGACGGGGGGAGTTCAACTAACAACATGAGTGGCTTATCTGCCAGGCAATTTGACCTCTTTGAGGGGCAAGCCTAGCTGTTTGGTGTGCGATCCGATTTACCAATGATTAAGATTTATGTTGACAAAATTTAAATATTTAAATAGTCTTTTATTATTATGTTGCTATTTTATTTTAAAAATGCAGTATATAGAATAATGCATGGGCAACCATACACAACAAGGCTGTGTTTCCATCGAGGGGTTGAGAAGACATCATATGGACCCTAGGGGTGACGTTCATGAGGTCCATGATGTCTTCTCAACCCCTTTATGGAAACACAGGCCCGAGTTGGGCATAGTTGGCCATCTTTTACTTTTTATACCATGTAATTGTAACCCCCAGGTGGCGCTATCCCAAGGGCTACTACCCCTGCCTGAGTAACTGCTAACAGGTTAAGGGGCCTAGGTCCAATGGCGGGTGCCTCCACCCAGAGGTTGGGGTTAAGACAGTCTGGTATGACTTGGTCACAGCCCTCTGGGTCACTGCTACCCCCCTTCTTCCCACTAGTGACCCACACAATATATCAGAAGTACCTTCACAGTATACACTTACCCCCAGGACTGGTTCGATCAGCTTGACTCTGGGAACCCCCTGTAAAACAAGATGATGCAATGCAAAAGCCACAGTACAACACTTTAACATAAATGAATACCTCAGACAGTGTAACTTTGCTGAAACAAACAGATCTGATTTATTTAGGGGAATATAACAAGGACAGGGGAAAATCAGGATAATTAGTTTAGACACCTTAATAATCACAGTACTGTGCGCATGTTCAGCGTCCCAAATTGTCGCTTTCACTGGGTACCCAGGATGTGGGGGAGGGGCTAGCCAGATCGGTGCAGCTGGATGGGGCCCTGTGATGGAAAAACACTTGCACAATACCCAATTGTAATCCGGAGCCGGATGGCTCAGTTCGTGAAGAAATGAAACAGCAACAAATAGATGACACACTTGCAATCAGATGGCAGGGAGCTACCCTGCTTTGTACTCACAGACTCAATGCTGGAAACTGGATGGAAAGCAGATTGTTCTGGATTGCCAGGAGGAGCTGAACATGAGGAAAAGGTCCTTGTGACTGGACCCCACTGCAGTTTAGAGCAAACAGATGTAGTCTGGATTAAGCTGGGGTTTTCTTCCAGCTTCATGCACTCAATTCACTGTACAGGGGATTTGAAACGCGATTCCACACAAGCACTACAGACATTCATATGTAAAAGGAAAGTACTATACCAGGCAGGCTGCTTCTCGATCCTGACCGCAATTACTGCACGATAGCCAGGAGAACACACAGTGGCTTCAGTTCCTGATAGACCGAGCGCGATTCACCAATTTCTCCAGTCTTCTACAGGGTGAGCCTGGTTTCTGCTCTTCAGATTTCCTTGATTCTCTTCACAGGTCGGATTCAGTCTGAACAGGTGCTTGCACAGGCTGCAGACTGAAACTTAGGGCCTTACACGTGATTCCCATGCTAAAACTACACACCGAAGAAGCACACAGTTCCCTGTCTCTTCAGTGTCCAAACTGATCTGATCTTTCCAGTAGACAGAGACGGGCATTTCCTTTGAGTTCCTTCCAGTTCAGTTGGCTGGTTTGGCTGTCACTCACAGTAAACTCCCCCTGTTGGTGGAAAAAAGGTGCCGAAGTCCAAACTACAATTCCCAGAAGCATTGGCCATACAGTACATAGGTGGCTGGCTCCACAATGAGAGTCCAAGTTCTGATTTGCCGGAAACAGGCTCCATTTCAAAGGTCCCCCCACACTGATTGGTCCAGTTCAGCAGTTCAAAACCAGAATGGAGGACTAGGCAAACACAGTTCTGACTGCAAAGAAAAGCAGGTTAGACAAAATGTATTTTCGTTATTACTCTAAACGATTTCTGGCAAACAGTTACATCTTTGAAAAGTGCTCACTCTGCCCACTTAGTGATGGCAGAAAAGGAGCGATTTGGCAGCAGCTCGAGTGGGACTCAAGCAGGGAAACACACAGACCCCCATCCAAATTAATTATGTCTGCAGGCAGACAGCTCTTAAACAGACAGTACCAGAGGCTCTAAAAGCACTCACAGATAAACGGCTTAGACGCCGAACACCATCCAGGCTTGGAGCATTATAGCAAGCTCCTGGAAAACTTTTGGGAACCCCCATTTGCAGGGGGGTTACACCCTTCCCGGCCTGGAAAAAGCTTGGTGTCCACGTCAAGCAAGTACCCTCATAAGTTTCAATACAACCCTATACATTTTCATCAGTATCGCATTAGGCTTATACGTGTAATCATCAGTTAATATATCACTTTACCAGGAACACATTTCTGAAACTTTGCAGTACGTCACTCTTTACACAGTATTACACACACAGTGTACCATAACTCAGGTTATTACCTCTTGTACATGAAACCTGAAAAGAGGGGGCCCTTCCCTATCAGCTACCTTGGGGCTGGATGGGGCAGGGGCACCATACCTAGACAGCAACACAAGTAACTTGGAGTTAGCACTGATGTTCAGTCTGGGCAATGAGCTCGGGGACACATACACTCCTTTATGGACAACATTGAGAGGCAAGTCCACAGGCCTCCCAGGGGAATCATAACTGAGGTGCACCACAGGCTTTACAGCTCGACCTGTCTTTCTAGGGGGAACTGTTACAGTCTCTGCACTCTGAGACTCATTTTCAGCATTGTCCTTACTTGTCAGGGGAGTCTCCATTGGGGTAGAGAGGCTAGAACTTGGGGCACTTACAGCTCCAGGAGTTACAATCTCTGAGTCCACAATACTTGGCTCACTTGGAGAGCTTTCTGACACTGACTGTGAATTATCAGGGCACTCAACACACTCTTCTTGTTCTGGTAAGTCACCAGTCTGTTCCAGTCCATCATTTTCTTCCTCTGAAAGCTCAAATGGTTCAGCCATACACAATGATTCCATATCATCTGACTTAACGCTTTGCACTTCGCTTTCTGGGAGCATTGGCTCCAGGAACAAAGCTGGGGGCTTAGACAGTCCAGAAGGCCCAGCTTCATCTCCAGGATTGACTAGGGGATTGCCCCGAAACAACTGACTCAGTTCATAAGAAGGGTAGTATTCAAAACCACACTCACTTTCCTCTAACATGGACTGACAGCCATGTTCAACTGGGACTTGTGGAGGGGAACACTTTAACTCAGCATCTGTAGGTGCAGACTTTCTTGATTTTTTCTTAGCAGCAGCTCTAGTCACTGGTCCAGAGGGGGCATTTTCTGGGGGCTCAGACTCAATCAAGATTTGTCCAATGGGCAGTAAATGAGTTCTATGCATTGTTTTAACATCTTTTGAATTATTCTCAGGCATTACTTTGTACACTGGCAGATCATCTAGTTTGCCCACTACAATGTAAGGGAGATGGTGCCATCTGTCAGCAATCTTGTGTTTGCCATGCAGTCCCAGATTTCTTAGCAATACCCAATCTCCCTCCTGGAGTTCCTGTGCTTTCACCTTTTTATCATACCTTTCTTTGTTGGCCAGATTTCTTTTGGCAGCCATGGTTTGAGCCAGTTGGTACGCATGATTTAGCTGGGCCTTTAACTTTTGCACATAGTGTAAATAGTTGTCAGCTCGAACCCCATCAGGAGAGACCCCAAAACACACATCTACCAGCAACCGAGCTTCTCTTCCAAACATCATGCGGTAGGGGGAAAACCCAGTGGCATCACTTTTGGTGCAGTTGTAGGCATGTACCAGGGTGCTAATTTGTTGGCTCCATCTAGGCTTGTCCTTTGGGTGGAGGGTGCCTAGCATATCTAGCAAGGTGCGGTTGAAATGTTCAGGCTGTGGGTCCCCCTGGGGATGGTAAGGGATGGTTCTGGACTTTTGCACTCCCCACAGAGAAAGCATCTCTTTGATCAGACGACTCTCAAAGTCTCTCCCTTGATCAGAATGGATTCGTTGTGGAGCCCTATATTGAACAAAAAAGTTTTCTACAAGTACTTTTGCCACAGTGGATGCCTTCTGATCCTTGGTGGGGAAAGCTTGGGCATATCTCGTAAAATGGTCACTGACCACCAGCACATTACTAATATTTCTTTGATCTGAATCCAAACTCAGAAAATCAATACAGACCAGCTCCATGGGTGCACTAGTGGTGATGTTAACAAGAGGAGTAGCCCTCTGGGGCAAAGCTTTCCTCTGTAAGCAGCGACTACAAGTTCGAATGTGTTGCTCCACATCAGCCCCATCTTAGGCCAGTAGAATCTGGATCTCACCAAGTCAAGTGTTCTGTCTATACCAAGGTGCCCCATGTGGTTGTGTAAGGACCTCAGCACTGAGTCTCGAAAAGCAGTGGTCTGCACTAGTTGTTGTTTGTCTACTTGTCCCCCTCTGTCTACTGTTTCTCGTTATAACAGTCTATTGATCAGTTTCAACTTAGGACCTTCTTTGTATAACAATGCAGTTCTCAAATCAGTGGAACGTAATTTGGGCACATCTTTCCCTGCATATAGGGCTTCTAAAGCTGATTTGATCATGGGATCTCGGGATTGAGCCCGCCGAATACTGTCATTATCCAGCTGAGGCAGTGCACCAACGTCTGTTGCAGAAAAGTGGCAATAAGCAGCAGGTATGCAATTCTCAGAGGGTCCCAAACAATCCACCATACAGTCCACTGCGTCCGTGGACATTTGTTCCTCCCTGTCAAACTTCTGGCAGAGTGCACGAATATCAGGTTCTGACAGTCTGACCCAGTCATTCTGGGGAACAGGCCTCCGGGAGACAGCATCAGCATCTATGTGGTTCAGGCCCGCTCTGTATTCAACTGCAGAGTCATAGGTAGACAAGGCAGAAAGCCACCTATGGCCAGTGGCATCCAACCTAGCTGAAGCCTGCACATAGGTCAAAGGATTATTGTCAGTTTTTACTAGTATCTTAGCCTCATACAAGTACTCATGGAATTGATCAACAATAACCCACTTCAAAGCTAGAAACTCTAACTTGTGTACAGGATAGTTCTTTTCGGAAGGGGTCAGGCTTCTGCTGGCAAAGGCCACTGGTCTCAGGCCATTCTCGTGCTCCTGATACAACACAGCCCCCAACCCTTGCAAGCTAGCATCAGTGTGCAGGACATACGGTTTTGTTGGATTGGCACAGGCCAACACTGGAGCGTGGGTTAGTTGATATATGATCTCATGAAAAGCAGTCTCACAATCAGGAATCCAGCGGGCCCCAAATACTTCACTTGGACGAAAATACACTCTTTCAGTCCCGAGGGACGCTGACTTTTTGTATTTTTTGTGGGTTGGGGATACCCTTGAGTAAGGTTAAGTAAAGGGCGGATCACTCTTGAATAGTCCTTGATGAAACATCGATAATAACCACAGAATCCCAGGAATCTTTGCAGTTCTTTTAGATTTTTGGGCTGTGGCCAGGTGGTCAAGGCCTCAACTTTACTTGGGTTGGTATCTATTCCCTCGGTGGATACTATGTGTCCCACATACTTTACTGATGTTTGAAAGAATTGACACTTATCAATGGACAGTTTAAGGCTAAAGTCTTCCAGTCAGTCCAATACCTTGAATAATCTGCTCTCATGCTCCTCCAATGAGCTGCCAAACACAATAACATCATCCAGGTAAACCAGGCACTCTAGTAAGTTCATGTCCCCCACTGCACGCTCTATCAATCGTTGAAAAGTGGCTGGGATGCCTGAAATCCCTTGAGGCATCCTCATGAATTCATAGAAGCCAAGCGGACAGATAAAGGCTGTCTTCTCACTGTCCTCTGGGGCCATCGGGATCTGGTAGTCCCCACTGCGAAGATCCAGCACAGAGAACCACTTGCTACTGTTCAGGCAGTCCAAAGCATCCTGGATGCGGGGCATTGTATACTGATCAGGGATAGTCCGCCAGTTCAAGGTGCGAAAGATCCACGCACGTTCTTGCTGTCCCATTCTTTTTTCTCACTACCACGATGGGGGAAGCATAGGGGCTTCTGGATTCTTGTATTACACCAGCAGCTAGCATCTCTTGCAGATGCCATCTCACATCATCTATGTCAGCCGGGACTAGGCGTCGAGACCTCTCACAAGATGGCCTTTCATCATGCAGCTGGATGTGGTGCTCAGCTCTTTGCACACATCCTACGTCCCACTCTTTTAAAGAAAACACCTGGTCTCTCTGGGCAAGCTTCTCACTGATCCTCACTTTCCATTCAGCTGGCAACAGGGAGTCACCAAAATCAAACAAGTCAGGCGTTACTCTGCCACTCTTCCCCAAACTCTTGTTACTGGGTAGCACTGCAGTAGCCGCACAATGTACATTAGCCAGGGTGCAACCTCTATTTACTCGAATCCCTCTATCAGACACATTACGAACTTGAACCATTACCCTTCTAGCATAAGCATGGGCTCTGGCAGGCAAAATACTTGGTTTGACCAGCAGTCCTTCCGGCAATTTCCCATTGCCTGGTGCATCCAACATGAGGATTTTATTCTTGACATCCTTTCTGATATGGACTTCCCCCTGTAGGGTACACTAGGCATTTGGCACCAGGATCAGAGACTCAGGATCCTTTTTCCAGACAACTCCAACCGGTTCCTCTTGTTCCACTTTGTCAGCATCTCTCTGTGCCTCATAGGCCTTCTTGATCAAGGCCAGAATTCTTAAAGCTCTACTAGTCCTTGGCCCCTGTTTTTCATAACACAACTGTGCCAGCCATCCAAACATATGTGCATTAGTCCTGATTAGTAAAGGAACCCCATCATACAATCCAGTAGGGGGACCCACTAAGGCCAGGGTCTCTACTTGCTCTGCCACTCCAGCCACAGAGGTGGGGAAAGACAACCAAATTTGGATATACCCAGAGTAGGGGTAGGCCTTCTCACTTAACCCCCATACATGCAGTCCTTCTAATGGTTGTAAGGGTACATCTGACAAATACCTCTGATACCAATCCTGGAACATAATTGTCACTTGGGAGCCACTGTCTAATACAGCTCTTGTAGACACTCCATTCACCTTTACATTGGTCTCCATGGAGGGACCCACTATTCTGGACCAGTCTGGAGAGGCGGTAGTGGGGGCCTGGGCAGCTGACCTTGCCACAGAGGGACGTGAGTTAGCATTTTTGGGACCCTCACTGGGACCATTTCATGCACCTCTTAACCACTGACTTGTTCTCCGAAGCTCTCCTTGTAGCCGGCTCACCACTCTCTAAGTCTTTCTGAGACTGATGTCCTCCTCTTCATGTGCCCATCCTTCCCACAATTATGGCAAAATATGTCTGCTGAAGTTTGGGGTGACTGAGGCATCACTGTGGGGCTGCGGCATTGGTACTATCGATAGAAAACCTTGGTGCCACCTCAGCCAGCGGTGGGTTGGACATTTGGAGACATCTCTTCAGTTCCCTCACTTCCATAGTCAATGTATCAAGTTTCGAACTGTTGTCAACATGAGGTGCCGGGGTGGGCACCCCCACCCCCATAGCAGAAGCAGTCGGGCAAGTGTCAGTGCCCGTGCTCATAGGAGCGGCCTTCATGATGAGACTGTCTGTTACTTTCCTAATCTCCCTCAGCAACTCCTCCCAGTGTGGGGTATTTACAGCCATCCCCATTTGGCAGGCAGTTAATCCTTGACTTTCATCATGGATTTTCGGTGATCCTTGGCCATCAGCAGCTGACCCCGCCCTTGGAGCAGAGGTTGTAGCAGCTACAACTACGTGGGGCTCTGAGAAATCCTCCTCCTCCTCAACTTCCCAGATTTCTTTCATCAAATCACAATGATCCGGTGGGTTACCTCTCCTGTCTTGAAGCCTCAACTGTAGGAGCTGCAATTTTGAGTGCTTTGCATGTTGCAATATGTGCCCCAACCTCACACGGTTTAAGTCACTGGCGGCCACCCCCCCTTTCCGGTAGGCCCTCTGTAGTGCTCCTTCCAGACGAGTAACATATGCAGATAAGCTTTCCACTGGCCATTGTTTTGTACCTTGAAACTTCCACATCAAGCTCTCCCCTGACTCAGTACTCCCAAAATTGCATTCAAGTGCAGTTAGGTACTTTTGGGCAGATGCCTCAGGGTTTGTGGACCTCAAAGACTTAATGGCTTCCAGAGCGGGACCTCTCAAGCTCTCTAGGATTCTTTTCTGTTTCTCAGCCTCTGCACACTGCCACTCAGATACCAAAGGGGCAACACAGTCTATCCAGGTCTCCAAATCATCCTCCCCTTGTGGGGTGGGGAGGGTGCCGCAGAAAATTCTCAACCTGCTGTAAAAGTCGTGACTATTGGCAGGTATAGACATGGGGGCTTGCACTGGCACAGAAGGAGGGGCAATAACGGGTGCTGAGGGAAGAGAGTGTTGGTGGAGGAACGTTCTCAGGTGGCAATAATAGTTTTTTTAAATCCTCCACAGTTTTCCCTTCCCCCAACAACAATTTAGCAAATTTCTCCTCAAAGGTTTCAGATAATGGGGGAGACTCATTCTCCCTGGGGTCTTTACTGTCCCTGGGTATCACTCTCCAGACAGTGAGGGTTTCCCCTGGGGTAACAGTCTGTGGCACTTTAGAACTGTCTATAGGGTCCTTACACTCTATTAGGGCCATGAAAGTTTGGGCGAGCAGATTAGCCTGTCGCCCCTCTACCACAGAGTCTCGTAAACATTCGACCTTGGCAAGTACTCCCTCTACAGTGTCTGTACTGGTACCCAGTGGGATATCCAGGATAAGTATAGCGTTTTGGGGGTCAATCTCCTCCCCAGTACACCACTTCACCAACTGGTGTACAGCCACTTCTGTTGAGGTACCCATTTATTTTTTAACAGTAATTCGTAAATGTGGCCACTAGAGGACGCTAATCCCAGCGGTGAGTCTCCAAGATGTAACCCCCATGTGGCGCTATCCCAAGGGCTACTACCCCTGCCTGCGTAACTGCTAACAGGTTAAGGGGCCTAGGTCCAATGGCGGGTTCCTCCACCCAGAGGTCGGGGTTGAGACAGTCTGGTATGACTTGGTCACAGCCCCTCTCGGTCAATGCTACCCCCCTTTCTTCCCACTAGTGGCCCACACAATATATCAGAAGTACCTTCACAGTATACTCTTAACCCCAGGACTGGTTCGATCAGCTTGACTCTGGCGACCCCCTGTAAAACAAGATGATACAATGCAAAAGCCACAGTACAACAACTTAACATAAATGAATACCTCAGACAGTGTAACTTTGCTGAAACAAACAGATCTGATTTATTTAGGGGAATATAACAAGGACAGGGGAAAATCAGGTTAATTAGTTTAGACACCTTAATAATCACAGTACTGTGTGCATGTTCAGAGTCCCAAATTGTCACTTTCACTGGGTACCCAGGATGGGGGGGGGGCTAGCCAGGATAGGTGCAGCTGGATGGGGCCCTGTGATGGAAAAACACTTGCACAATACCCAATTATAATCCGGAGCCGGATGGCTCAGTTCGTGAAGAAATGAAACAGCAACAAATAGATGACACACTTGCAATTTAATAAACAGATGGCAGGGAGCTACCCTGCTTTGTACTCACAGACTCAATGCTGGGAACTGGATGGAAAGCAGATTGTCCTGGATTGCCAGGAGGAGCAGAACATGTGGAAAAGGTCCTTGTGACTGGACCCCACTGTAGTTTAGAGCAAATAGATGTAGTCTGGATTAAGCTGGGGTTTACTTCCAGCTTCATGCACTCAATTCACTGTACAGAGGATTTGAAACATGATTCCCCACAAGCACTATACACATTTATATGTAAAAGGAAAGTACTATACCAGGCAGGCTGCTTCTCAATCCCGACCGCAATTACTGCACAATACCCGGGAGAACACACAGCAGCTTCAGTTCCTGATAGACCGAGCGTGATTCAGCAATTCCTCCAGTCTACTACAGGGTGAGCCTGGTTTCTTCTCTTCAGATCTCCTTGAGTCTCTTCACAGGTCGGATTCAGTCTGAACAGGCGCTTGTACAAGCTGCAGACTGAAACTTAGGGCCTTACATGTGATTCCCACGCTAAAACTACACACCGAAGAAGCACACAGTTCCCTGTCTCTTCAGTGTCCAAACTGATCTGATCTTTCCAGTAGACAGAGCTGGGCATTTCCTTTGAGTTTCTTCCAGTTCAGTTGGCTGGTTTGGCTGTCACTCACAGTAAACTCCCCCTGTTGGTGGAAAAAAGGCGCCGAAGTCCAAACTACAATTCCCAGAAGCATTGGCCATACAGTACATAGGTGGCTGGCTCCACAATCAGAGTACAAGTTCTGATTTGCCAGCAACAGGCTCCATTTCAAAGGTCCCCCCACACTGATTGGTCCAGTTCAGCAGTTCAAAACCAGAATGGGGGACTAGGCAAACACAGTTCTGACTGCAAAGAAAAGCAGGTTAGACAAACTGTATTTTCGTTATTACTCTAAATGATTTCTGGCAAACAGTTACATCTTTGAAAAGTGCTCACTCTGCCCACTTAGTGACAGCAGAAATGGAACGATTTGGCAGCAGCTCGAGTGGGACTCAAGCAGGGAAACACACAGACACCCATACAAAATTAATTATGTCTGCAGGCAGACAGCTCTTAAAGAGACAGTACCAGAGGCTCTAAAAGCACTCCCAGATAAACGGCTTAGATGCCGAATACCATCCAGGCTTGGAGCATTATAGCAAGCTCTTGGAAGACTTTTGGGAACCCCCATTTGCAGGGGGGTTACATAACTTTATGTAAAAAATGAAACTTTCACTTTATATACAGTAGTTCTCATGACCCATTTGTTCCCCTCCCACCAACCTTTCATCACTCTTAATCAGTAACAATATTAAATATAAATTATGTCAATGAGGTAGGGGGATTAACAGGAGATAGTATGAACAGCAACTTTTTGTGACCTTTGAATTATGCACAACAATTTTTTAATAACCTTTGGACTGTGTACTACTTTTGTCCATGCACAATGAGGATTCTGAGTATATGGAAATCCATTCAGAATAACCATATACTATAACACACTTCAGGACTTGCGGTTATTGAGTAATTATCATGCTACCCCCACCCCACCCTTAACAACTGTCTCATGCCTCCAACCTATGGAATGGGGGGATGCAGTAATTACCCAGTAACTGCATGCCTTATTATGTGTTATTGCTTACGAGTGCCCCCTGTACAGCGCCATGGCAACAGACAAGTTTGTGACGGTCGAGCAGGTTTTGTTTTCTGCAAAAACAGTAAGTTTATAAAAAAAAAATTATTTAATCCCAATCTAAAATGTGTTTTTATACTGATAGTAGCTACTCTCATCTGTACAAGATCAAACTTATTTGCATGCTTCAAATTACAGAACAGCATGACTTTTTTCATTTTTAACCAGGAAAGACACACTAAGCTGAAAGCTTGTTTACAGGTGCGACCTGGAAGCACAAGGAAGTTTAGTGACTTGCTCAGGGTCACACAGTAGGCTTCACTTTGCTATTCTCTCATGTGAAGAAAGCGCGTGAGAGACTACTCTTATACTGCTAACAGTAGCTGACATAGATGTATTACCACACAAAAGAGTTGCCATATATATATACATATATATATATATATATATATATATATATACACATACTGATATGCAAATTAGTGTCATCAGCAAACTTTAGCAATCAGTTACAGACTCCCTGCTCCAGGTTGCTGATGAATAGGTTAACAAGCAGCTGACTCAGCACCAGACTCTGTGGTACTTCATCAGGACCATGCACGACAAAGCTCTGCATTCTACCTGTACACCAATTTGCTACCCATCTCATGTATATTCTGTGGGTATGACCTCATTCCTTTCTTGACTAGAAGAACAATATATACCATTGTCTTTCATCTGGCACTATCCGTGTCTCTATCTGCAAGATATCAGCAAGGGTCCATCCAGAACCCTTTTAACTCCACTAAGCCTTAGCCCTCAAGGGGATACCAGGAGTTAATATATTTGGGGGGGGTTAATAGAATGATGTGGGTACGTGAGGGTTGGACAAAGCATGTTTTTTTATAAAGTACACTCCTGATGGTATACAAGGCACCCACTACTAGAATTTATTGTAACGGGGTTTTCTCCTCTCAATTCCCCCTGTTTACAGGCACTCGGCAAGGTTGTCCCCTGTCTCCCTTTTCGTTTAATTTATATTTGGAACCCCTTTTACTCAGTATTAAGAACTCACCTCAGGTCACATGTTGTTCAGTATACCAGCAATCTCTGACCCTCTCAGTCTATGCAGATGATATTCTTTTACATTTGGCCAACCCGGAAACTTCACTAACACATGCATTACAAATTATTGAGCAGTTTAATCAAGTAGCTAACTATAAGCTAAACCTAACCAAATCAGTTATATTTCCATTAAATGCTCTCACGCATCCAGTTAACTTCTCTCATTTCGGTATGAGATGGTCCCCTTTCTCAATCAAATATTTAGGCATACATCTCACTAGAGACCCAGAGGTTCTCAGGAGACTCAATCTGGATGATTTGGTGTTGAATATCCAGCAAGATCTCCAAAGATGGGTCAAACTCCCATTGTCGTTATGGGGTCGAATTAGTATTATAAAAATGAATGTACTGCCTCGTCTTTTCTACCCTTTAAATTTATTGAACATCTGGCTCCCAATGTCTTATTTTCAACAGCTCCACTCTGCTCTTTCTAAATTCATCTGGCAGGGCAAACATTCTAGACGGGCTTTCCTTAAACTTAATCTACCCAAGAAGAGAGGTGGACTCTGCCTCCCCAATTTTATTTTTTACTATTGGGCGAGTCATCTGTCCAAAATGGGGAGATGGTTCGAGTCCATATCCGATGAACATTCTCCTATCTGGCTACAGTTGGAGAAAAGGCTCTTGGATATGCATAATCTTAACTTACCCAGAGTTTTTTATTACACTTTCTCGGCATTACCCCTTCTTACACAAAATTTGACTGTAGGGGTCGCTATAAAGGTTTTGACCCAGTGTTGGAACTTCTTTAACATTTCATCCAAAAAGGATACAGCTCAACCCCTCACTTTAAACCCTAACATCAAAATAGGAGGTTCTCCGCTTCCCCTAGACTGGCTTCCTCAGTTACAAGATACTCTTGTGGAAAGCCTGTTTTCTCAGGATTCTCTCCTCTCTTCAACCGACATAATTGCTAAACTGAATATTCCTCAGAAACATATATTCAAGGTATTTCAGTTGAGACATCTTATGGTCTCTATTTTTGGGACCACATTCATGTTGTCCCAAGTCAGGCCTTTCTTAGATCAGATACAGGAATGTGCAAATAAGGCCCATGGAATCTCTAGGATTTATTCCTTTCTTCTGGATATCAAATATCCTAATGCTCTTACAGGTTTTAAAACTTGGTCTTCTCTTCTGCCAGATTCCTCTTTGATTTGGAGTCAGGTTTGGGTGGACATGCATAGATATCTTACTCAAGATAGGCACAGACATATACAGTATCATATCTTAAATAATCTGTACTATACACCGGTTAAGTTGGCCAAACTAGGCAGACTACCTTTGGCTAACTGTACACGGTGCGACGCAGCTGAAGGGAACCTGATACACATTTTCTGTCATTGTGATAAGGTGGCTCCATTATGGAATACAATTCAAACTAATCTAGATCCCCTTCTGGGATTGGGTGATTTGTTTACCATGGAAATATGTATCCTAGGGGGTGTTTTCCAATATTAGAGTTCGGGAGCGTAGATTTCACATAGCTTTAATTTCCATAGCAGTCAAAAGACTGGTTCTCAAGCACTGGATGGACCAACTGGCCATATCATATGCTGAATGGCTGAAAGAAATGTTGCTTTGTTTTAACACTGAAAGGTTAATAGCAAGCTCCCAGAACTGTATAGCCTCTTTTAATCAGAAATGGGGTAAATTGTAAACGTTATATTTGAATTAGATTCATGTAATACATGCCTCTGACTGTCTCAACTTGTTTTATCTTCTTTTTGATGCCTGTTATTGCTGAAATCTTATTTGCTCTTTTGTACCACATTGTTAGGCTGCTTTTAATAAGGCACACTCCAGGGGAGGGGGCTGGGGAGGGTATTGGGGGGAGGAGGGATGGGCGGGCATTAAAATTCATTATTATTTGGTTATATTTGATCCAGTGACATTCAGGCGTCATGTCACCATTAAGCTATCTTTGTCGTTACTAGTGTGTAGCTCATTTGTTTTTGTTATATACTCTGTGCTAAGAAATAAATTAATAAAGATGTTGAATTTCAAAAAAAAAATAATAATAAAGTGCCCACATGCTATACCATTACATACCTGCCCAGTTTGAGCCCTTCTGGACCCTGTGATTTCCATGGCATATTTAGCACTGCCTCCTGTTTTGTCTGCTAATTTCCCATGGCTTCCATCCCCAGCAAGAATTTTCCCTGGCTGAATACTGACATAAAAGTGATTATCTGTTCAGGCTAGCACAGTGGCAGCGCTACCGCTTGCCATACAGATGACTTGAGTTCACACCACGAACTGGGATGTCTGGTGCTCACCAGCGAGGCAGGATCCCATCATCCTGCTTGGACACATCTTGCCTCAGAGAGGAAAGGGCACCTCCTTCTGTTGTACGACTGCCCCCCTGGTATCCCAGTGGAAAGGGATGTCATGTAGGAAGGAACAGTGCTCTCTTACACAGTGGCCTGACATCAGCATGTGCCCAATCACTGGGTGTGTGACACAGAGGCATCACAAGCCCAGAGCAGGGCTGGCAAGGGAGTTCTGAAGGTGAAGAGGGGCTTGCCCATCCCTCTAACAACCCTGATAGGCCAAGGCCACATCATTCCATAGGAACATGGCCTGTGGGTGGGATAAGGTGGGCTATGGAACAACAAAAATCAGGGGTGGACTTGGGACAGATGAAGACTCCTGATCATCCATGCCCTACTGGTTACCTGGCCCTCCTCCTTAAAGTCTCTTCCCTCTGGCCTCCTGGTCTTGTCAAGCGAAATATTCTCCTCAAAGGCCTAGTCCCCATCCAAGATCCCACCTACAGGGGTAAACCAGAGGTTGCCTGCAAGAGTTATGAGTGAGCGAATGCAGGAATGGAGTGTCAGACCCCAGTGGTTCCACAGGTCAGAAATGGACACTGAAGGTGATGGGAGGAGGTACTTTGCTCAGGACTGGGGTGCTAAATTATTTAGTACTTCTGCCATCCCTTCCTTGCTTCCATCAATAGTCCCCTCTCACATGATCAGGGGCCCCACCTTGTTCTGAATTATTTTTTTGTTCCATGTATTGTATACCGAAAAATGGATTTGTTAGTGTGGGTGGGGAGGACCACCAAAGTGCTAGCTCCTTGCGGTGGCTGGGGGCTGTGCAGCTTTGGGGCCAACAGAAGGGGACGGCATTGGTGGTGTCTGACGTGCAGTGTACAGAAGCATGCTTTGCAGCGTCACTGACACCACTGCACACCAGTGCCGGGGCTACCACTATAGAGAAAAACCCTCATTTGCATGACGGCTGCCCCGACGACACCGCCACGGACACGCCCAAGTTAGCTCCCTCCTGTGCCCACCCTCCAGGTCTCCATGGTGGTGAGGTAAGTACCCACTGCAAAGCAACATGGGAAGGGTTGCAGCGGGGGGGGGTGATCTCTGACTGTGGCCGGGGTGGGGGCTGTGAGGGTGGGCTTCATGGGGGGGCCAAATGTACAACCCCCCAGCCAAGGATCATAAATAAATAATCAGAAAAATTAGATTGGTCATTCCCCATGATCCCTTACACAATCCTGCCTTCACGTAATGCCTTAGCCTGAGAAATCACAGCCCTGCTTCCCCTCTATAATGACCTTTTCTCTGCATGCTTGGCCCACTCAACCCATTTTGAGGGGAGCAGCTCTAAACTAGCCAGCCTGTAGATCTGGTTGCATGTTTTAAGAAACAGTTCGGTCATTGCCTAGCTACTTCTTCAAGAAGTCAGCAATATTCTCAACCTGACTAGCACAGTCTGTTTCAGAACTTTGATGGTGTATTAGGAAAGCAACATTTTAGCAGCAATATTGTTTACAACCTGAAGAGCAGGGTAGGGCCACAAATACTGATCTTGGGGTCTGCACAAGACCTGCAAAGTACCGCTGCTCTTCCATGTTCATTTTGTATTTATTTTATCATTCTTTTCAGCCCCCTACTTCTGCTCACTTTTGTGGCTAAAGCTATTGCCCCTTCCGTGTACAGCTAGCCTGGTGGACGCTGAGGTAATTGCCCAATGTCGGTGCCTCCTAATCAGCACCTGATTCTGTCCAGACAATGCACTGCATTATACAAGGCAGAAAAAAAGCATATTACTGCAAAATGCTACACAAATCAGGGAATAATGCCATTTTCTGAAATGCATAATTAGAGGGTTAATTAAAGTAGCAGTGCATGATAGTGGTGAACATTTGGACATATTTTTTTTATTCTATTTTAGATTGCTCCTTTCTTCCTGACTTGTATGATACCCTTTTTTGCCATTTTAAATCTGCTTTGTCTTTTTTTTCAGTTGAAATAATAAAAGAAGTAATATTTTTAATATTCTCAGCTGGTTTTCTCACCTGTAAGATCTGGGAGCAGTGCCTGCGTCATGCTATTTCATTATAGTCAAAATAACAGTTATCTTAAACAAAAGGTGTGTACAAACAGCAGAGAATGCTGATGAAAACATGGTCCAAGCCATAATTAAAGGAGCCTCCTTTCATTATTTCAGCTGCAAAAACTAGTGATAAAGCAGACTCAGAATTGATAAAAGGTTATAATTACGGGTATTCACTTTTTCCAACAGGGAAACGGTTATAATCTGCTGTTATAACCAGCTGGTTATAATAGCAGACACGCACCAGGTCTCCCTTGAACCACGCATGCGCCAGTAGCGGTCTTCCTTCACTCCTCAATGTCCCCTCGAGTGATTCCTTCAGCCACAGACTTCTCCGCCACTCACAGCCAGTGGTAAGTTGCTTTCTTTACTTGAACAGACAGATGTTTTTCTCCACTGACGAACCCTTACCAAAAAGAAAAAAAAAGAAAACCAGGAAACGAGTGGAGCACTGTAGCTTGGCAGACCACAGACCGCTCAGACATCTGACTGGTCCATGGCTGCCTAAACATTGATCTGTTTATTTTCTATAATTGCTGAGGCAAAAAAGCACATGCCAGCAATTATAAAAAATAACATATGGAGTGGTGTGTGTAAAACTCTATTTTACACACACCCTCATTGTGGGATGCATTTTATACCATCGGGGTTTATGTAGCATCCCACAATTTGGGTGTGTGTAAAATCCCATTACACACACCACTCCATATATTATTCTCTATGTAATACAAGTCAGTAGGTAAGGGGTGATCTAACGTACAATAGAAAAAGTTTAGGCCAAAATTTCACCACTATATGCACTGCTGCTTTAAGCAGTATCACATGCCAGGATTTTAAGCTACAGTATCAGCACTTCTTATGTGGATGGGAGGTAAGTTTTTCTTTGCCTCATGCTTTTGCAACCACCAAAAGTGTGCTGGTACACTAATTATACTATGGACAGGATAAACCCAGAAAACCGATAGGCTTAAGCAATGACTGATCTAGATGATGTTTCAGTGTATCACCATGGGTCTGAACTAATCACCAAGCCCAGCCATGTCTCCATCAACTGTGCATCATTTTATAAACACAATAATAGACTGCACGGTGTGATATATATTATGGCATATCATCAGGGGTGTATCCAGAAATTTGTTTTGTACACGGTGTCCAACAGTTGCACCCCCCCAATTAAAAAAATTACACATCCTCTCCAAATGGTACCCCCTTCCAAACAAGTCAGATTGTTGTCAGATGAGTCTTACAATCTCTAAAGAGGTTATACATGTATCTATCTCCTAAACAACAGAAGTCTGAACAGAGACCTAAACTAACCTACATACTACAGATTAGATTGAAAATGTTAACAGAAAGGCATATGGTTTGTGACAGGCACTCAACAAAACTATACTCAAACGTGTACAGTGAGTATGCCTGCTTACACCCTTGCATATCATCACAACCAGTGGTTAAAGATACTCAGGTCTGCCTCCTGCCTTACAATGCACCTGAGGCATGGCAGTTCATAATACACTGTGCCACACTCTTGTGCAGTAGTCATTACAAAATGTCTTATTTTCCTTTTCAATAATTAAAACAACATGCATTTGATACGACATGCATGCATTTATTAGAATATTAATGTGGCCAGAATTACAGCAGAGCAATTAAGATTGCAAATCCCATTCCTGCTTTTATTGTCCTATACTCCTCTTATTCCACACAAATTTTTCGGAATCTCATTTCACATTATTTTTACTGACAACTACGTGAATGTGGTTATTGTTAATGTGTACAGCCTTTAAAAAGATAAATATTTCTATCACTGTGGGACAGAACGTTACAAGCCACTTTCACTGGTTAAAAATTCAAGTTAGCAGGCAAAGAATAGAATTTGTGTAGAAGGGTATCCTTTTACGGGAAAATCCTTGCTTGACCTGGCAATTTTGCTTGGTGCCAGTTAAATTGTACACCTGCTAATGTGTAATAAAGAACATCATATGCAGACAAGACTGAATGCTGAACTACAGTGCAGTGTGCATGAAACCAGAGCACCAACACTTTCCCTCTTACTGTAAGACAAACCTTGTACAAGGAAAATATACTGTCTGTATAGTCCATATAACAAAAACGAGCTGAATATCTTACACCCGTTTCCTTGTCAAATGCAAAAAGGACACTTAAGCACAATATATTCTAAAGCTGACAATACTACACATCCTCTTTTTTAAAAAAATCTGTTTTACCTGCAGACAGTGATCAGGTTCTTCCTCTCCACTGCAGTATTTCTAGTGACACTCTTTTTCGGGTTAAATTCGGCCCCAGGCTAAGGGAAGCATACTGTACCTCTCAACCTCCCGCCTCATAAATCAGGGACAGGGTTTGAAAAAATCAGGGACAAAGGGCCAAAATCAGGGACACATTTTTCAAAATTAATGATATCCACTTAGGAAGCTGGTAGAATTAGGGGCTTCGTGTAAAACGCAATTTCTAAATTAGAGCAAGTCTGCAACATTAATGTTTGATATTGATTTGAGCTTACAATCCCCACAGTTTAGTCACGGAAACAGAAATTTTAGGAGGGGCAGAGTAAATTTTTGAGGTAAAATCAGGGACAGTTTAGAGGTATGAAGGGAAGCCATCTCGGGTTTGCTCCTGTATCTGCAGTTGGTTGAATTAATCGGCTATGTAAAACATCTGTTTGTGCCCCCATTGTTCAACCAGTGATGTACAGTACTGTCTCCCAAAGCATCCAGCAACTGTGTTCTGAAGCAGATGGAAGGAGCAGAGCAAGGCAGCAGAAAAGCGCTGGCACATGGAAGACGTGATTATGAGGTTTGCTTGCACTAACACCAACACATAAATCAGGAATGATTTAGTTTTTCAAACCATAGCCCAAGTCAGCCTACTAGAACACGGCAGTATCATAGGAACACTATAACATAATAAAATAAAAATATCTGGTGCATTTAAGGAATATATGGGCAGCTATATTTAGTAGTTCATCTCAGTGTCATGCATCTTTTTCTTGGCATGTCTGCTTTTAAAATGATACTGATAACATCGGTATTCACCAGCGAAACATGACCAACTGAGAAAGCCCCCAAAGCAAGCATAAAGCAGCCCCAAAGCAATCAGCTTTATAGTAGTGAACGAGCTGCAGTCAAGTTTCCTTCTGACACATCACGAGACCAGAAGTTTAAAATGTAGCAAAGTCATAGATACAATATAATAATATAATAAAAAAATACAGAAAAGACTGATGCACTGATGATGATGTTAGAGAGGGACGGCTGCTGCAGGCTAATGTAGCAGGTGGGTGCTCAGTGAGATCGACTGCGCATTTTGCTTTTTATTCTGATCTCTCTAAGAAAGAAAATCAGGAGGCTAAAAAAATTCAAAATTAATTAGAGAAGCTGCTATGCCCTGTGTAGTGAGGGGGGAGAGAGAGAGAGAGAAAGACACATACACTGAAACTTACAAGTGAAAGTGCAGTGTCTCTCTCTCGCTCTCCTTCCTCAGAAAAAGTGCCGTTGAGTTTACTATTTCCAACCAAAATCAGCTGTAAAAAAAAAACAAGAGCCAGCCTGTGAAAACAGGGAATTAAAAAAAAATTGTGCTGTGCAGTGTTCCAATGTCTGGAAGCTCAGAGGTGTATCTCTCTCTCGGAGAGTGACAAATTCAGGGGTCAGTGAGCCATCGGAGAACGCTGAGCAGACAGCTGCTCTCTCTCTCTCTCATTCTCCTGCTCCCTTAGCATTCGCTCTATAAAATACTTTAATACAGCTAGTGTCCCCACCCCACCCACCCACAGCCCCACCACAGCTCCCCTCCTGGCAGCGGCAGGTGGCAGCATCCCACCCGCCTGCCGCCCGCCGCCCGCCAACTGACTGCCGGTAGGGTTGCACGCCCATTGGTGCAGAGCAAGAGCCAATGGCGCAGAAGCTATATTAGAGCATGATAGTCCAGATTTGTGAATGAACATCATTCACAAATCTGACTGTCATGCGGTATGGGCTGCATGCCCATTGGTTCTGTTTCACCACGGGCGGCAGCCCTTACAGGCAGTCAGTCGGGCGGGCGGCAGGCGTGGTGGATGCTGCCACCCGCCGCCGCCGGGGGAAGCGGTGGTGGGGCCAGGGTGGTGGGTGGGGACACTAGCCACCAGGGCTATGTTCGGGAGGGGTTTTATTACATACCGCCGCATCGGGCATTTCGGGTCCACTGACCACCAGGGATATGCAGGGAGGGGGTGGTTTGACACATACCGCCCACCTATCGGGCATATCGGTCCACTGGACCACCAGGGATATGTACGAGAGGGGTGGGTTTTATTACACATACCGCCTGGGCGATCGAAAGCATTTCGGGTCCACTGGACCACCAGGGATATGTTCGGGAGCTACATTGCTGCCCGCGATCGGGCTGGTGGGGAAGTACACTATGCCCGTGACGGGCTGCAGGGGGGCACAGGATTGGGTTAGCCAGCCACAGGCAGCTGCCGTTGCGCCTGCAATACAGCAGCTCACCTGTGGGTGGCCCTCGACTTAAGCCTTTTTTTTTTTGGATCAAAGTCCTGCAGGCGCAGGTTGGGGGTTGCGCCTGTACAACTCTGCACAGCCCGGCTGAATATCGGGCTGTGCAGTTTATGCATGGTTCCTCCCCTTCCAGTTGAGCATGCATTCATTTGCATTGCGCTGTTGCTCAGCCTGTTTTCAGTGGCGCAACTGCCTCCTGCTGAATATCGCAGAATGGCGCAATTTCGGACTTGCGCATGCGCAACCCTATTGCGCATGGTGCAACCCTTTTGAATATCCCACCCATAATGTACAAGTTTGCATATGTAAACAGAGGCAATTATAATACATAGTGTACAATACATGAAAGGCATCATACAAGGAACCATGAACAACTGAGAAGCGATAAGTGATTGGCTATTCACATGAAGGCATGATGCTGGAAAACCATTTACAGATGGCAGCCCCCATGTGCAGTTATGGAGCTGACACTTAAACTTGGGGGACAAGAAATAATGCTGCTGGACTGTGCAGCGTCGAGCAGGTAAGGGGAGAACCAGCTGAGGGGGGTGGTTGGAACCTGGAAGTGTGAATATAGTTAGGATCCCGAGGCCGCTTTTCAGGGGTCAGGGTAAGAAAGTAGAAGAGATGGAAGAAGTGCTGGGATAAGGACTGGGTTGCCAAAGAGGACTAATAAGGAAATTAGGTACTTAGAATGGTAGGAGTAAGACAACTGGCTACAATTCATATGGGAGGACAGAGGATATGAATAAGATCCCCAGGGTGTATGAGATTGTTGAGGATTAAGGGTTAGAAGAGGGTATGAAGGGAACCTAGGCCGGGGTCAAGGAAAACAGTTGCAGGGTCCCTTAATGAGATGAGAGTAAAGGGTCTTGAAGGTAGCGATACTGACCAGAGTACTCAACTTCAAGGTTTTCTGAAGTTTGTTCCAAAGAGCGGGCAACAGGGCACTTATAGATGTTCTGCCAAAACGTGACTTGACTTTGGGGATTCTCAGTGAGATGGATGTAAGGCTTCTCAGGGCATACTTGCCTATTTGGTTTAAAGGGAGGCAGTCAGCAATGTATTGTGGAAATTTGTTTAAATTGCTCTGAGTGTCCATATGGCAGCATTTCTCTCCCCTCTATATTGGAGGGAGGACCAGCCCACAGCTGCATATAGGGAGCAGGGGTGCGTATAGAAGGGTAGACCTGTGATAAATGTCAGAGCTCTATGGTAAAGCGTGTCCAGTTTTACGAGGTAGGAGGCAGGACATTGACTGTACAGAAAATCTGCGTAGTCTATCAGAGAAAGGAACGTCGTTTGGACCACACGTACTTTAGCATCTCTTGTTAGGAAATGTCTGATCCTAAAGAAAAGACCCAATCTTTGTTGTAGTTTTTTTAGAAGATCCTCTATATGGTCTGTGTAGGATAGCCTATAATCCAGCCATACTCCCAGGTATTTGAAATTATTAACAAATTCCAATTTTTCTCCGAGAATTGTAGAAATTTGTGGTATTAAGCTTGCATACGCCAGATTTGCTGTATGAACCAGAGGAGAGAACAGCATTACTTTGGTTTTCTTGGCATTAAGTAAAAGTTTTTTGTTTAGGAGCTGATATTGCAGTAAGTTGAATTCGGCTTGCAGGTCACTGCATGCAGCTTCTGGGGTTGGGCGACTTAACTAAAGTACTGTATCATCAACTGATGGATGCTGGCCCTGGTTATGCAATCATCAATCTTATTGATGTAGATGGCAAACAATAAGGGACCTAATATAGATCCCTGAGGGACCCCTCTCAGAAAAAGTTTGAGGGTTGAGAATTTGTCTTCGGCCTTTACCTGCTGGAGGCGGTCAGAGAGATAGCTATTAAACCACTGCAAGGACAGTGAGTCCAGCCCTATTGTATGCAGGGAGGAGAGAAGCAGACTATGGTCGATGGTATCGAAGGCCTTACTTAAATCTAAAAAGACAGCACAAACGTAGTTCCTACAGTCCAGTTCTCTTTGCCAGTCGTCAGTCATCTTTGCAAGCGCTGTAAAATCACAATCAGTGATCAGTTTAGTTTCAGCATCTTCATATGTTAACCCCTTATGTCCATCAGTTTTTTGTTGCCACTGTTTTTTCAGGCATCGTCTTTCTTTCCTGGACTTCCAGATCTTGGAGCTGTAGTCAAACAAGTCTGAATCAAAACCAATGAAAGGAAAAGAGTCCCCACCATCTGAGATTTTCTTTGCCTGAGCTCTTGTCACCACAGCTGCTGAAACATCAGGATTTATTCCCTTTTTGATTAACTCAGTAAATCCTGGAAAGTCATTTCCAATAATCACAGGTACAAGTAACTTAGGTACTACCCCCACTTTCATTTGGTGCGACACACCCTTAATAGTCAGAGTCACTTGGGTGGTGGGATAGTATCGAGTGTCCCCGTGGATGCAGATGATACCAGTATCTGGTCCTTTTGGACATTGTTTTCCCAGCACTTCAATATACAGTAGGGTCTGTCTGCTTCCTGAATCTATAAGTCCTTTCGCAGTCTTATCTCCCACCTTCACATCTGTTAAGTACTTGCCCCAATTTGTTAAGGACAAATCTGCTCCAGTGTTACTCTTCTTACTACAGCAATTTCTTGCAATATGACCTGGCTTATTACAGTTATAGCAAATAAAGTCTTTGGGGGCAGATTTAGTATCCCCACCAGAGTTTTTATCAGACTTGGAACTTAAATGGGAAAAAGAGGGTCTTACTGGTGCTTGGCCGTTACCTCACTGCTGTGGCATCTGTCTGGCCATTTGGTAGTCCTCAGCCAAAGAAACAGCCTTTTCCCCACTTTCTGGTCGGTGTTCTTTCACCCAAAGCTGCACATCTGTAGGCAGGATGTTGATGAACTGCTCTATTACAAATGTTTCGATGATCTGTGGGAGTGTTTTTCCCTCTGATTGGAGACATTTTACAAGGAGTTCTTTGAGTTGGGCGAAGGCTTTTTGAGGACTGTCGACTGAGTTGTACTTCAAAGACCAGAATCTTTGCCTGTAGGTCTCTCCTGAGATGTCATATCTTTTAAGGACCTCTCTTTTCACCAGATCATAGTTTTCTGACTATGCAGCGTCCACATTGCTGTAGGCAAGTTGGGCTTTACCTGACAGGTAAGATACCACTCTGATTGCCCATTGCTGCTTTGGCTACTGGCAAGCTGCCGCAACCCCTTCAAAAGTTGTTCGGTATGCTTCAATATCATCTGAGGGATGAAACTTTGTAAGTTTAATTAAGCAATAAGGCATGACCAGGGGTTAGAGTAACAGTTTGTTAATCACCCACTAGGGGTGTAATGTGGCACGAGGTGCAGCCGAGTGCCATACTGCCCCTAGAGGGTGATTAACTGACTGTTAATCTAACTCCTGGGAGTGTCTTACTGCTATTATAAAAAAATTGTTCCAAAAGAAGAGTGCTAAAAGAATATTTTTTGAATGTTTTCCTCATTTAGAGGGAGACGTTTAATAAAATAGTTCTTCCACCAACAGTTTAAGAATTCTGGTTCAAAATCAGAATGCAGCATTCTAGTTATTCAGCAGTGCTAGAGGATGGAATGCTGACAGGAAGAATCCATGTGCCATTGTGAGCAGGCTGTAATGACAGTGTAACATGGATTAATGTAAGGCTGTTGGAATCCTAACAGCCAATCAGATTGCAACATTTCTGAGAACCTTTTTATAATGTATTTTAAGTTGTTTGTGTCTTGTTGCTCTGCTGGACCAGTGCCAGATCCTCCAGCTTTGATAACTTGCAAGGCATCCATCCATCGCTGCATCTCTTCTCTTCTTTGTTGCTCCTGTTGCTGCATCACTTCTTTTCTCTGTTTCTCGAGTTGCTGCATTTCTTCTTTTCTCTGTGCCTCTAAATGTTGAATCTCTTTTTCTCTCTGCTGCATCTCTTCTCTTCTCTGTTTCTCCATCTCTGTTTGTTGTATAGCCCACCATTTGAAAAAGGCAGTCAGACTTTCAGGTTCTGTCACTGCCTGTTCTTTGCACGGTATAAATCGCACTTAGGTTGACACCATCTGTCTTTGAGGCACAGGTCAGGAAGCATAGCAAAACCAGGAGCAGTTTCAAAATTCACAAATAGCATTTTATTTTTCTCAATAACAGCAAAATAAAAAAAAAAATTGTGTTCAGTATATCTATTTACAAAGGCACTACAGAGAAAACAGTCTTCCTTCGGAGTGTTTCTTCTCAGTTTCAAATCTCAGTCTCTCTCTCTCTTGCAAAACATTGCCACTCTTTTTATAACAAGTCTTTGCAAGGAGCTCGTTAAGGAGACTGTTTTTTTGTTCTTGTCAGTTTCTAGTGTTCTTGCAGGTGCAGCAAAAAGAACGTAATGTTTAGCACAGTGGTTTAAGGCTCTGAGCTGCAAATCTGGAGACCCCACTTGCATACTGTGTGACCCTGAGCAAGTCACTTAAGTTCCTTGTGGTCCCAGGCTGCACCTGTAAACAAGCTTTAAGCTTAGTGTGTCACTCCTGGTTAAACAATTAAAAAAAAAAACCTGACCTGTTGATGACAGCTCTGTAAAGTTTGCACACCAACATCTCAGTTTAACACCTTGAGTTCCAAATACTTTTTTGCAATCATTTCAACAGTATAACTATATACAGTTTTAAACAAAGTAATCCCAGTATCAATAACATTTCCACATAAAGATTCACATATATTTTTATATCCATAGATATGCAAAGGGGGGGGGGACAGAACAGCAAGTGAAGGCAGAGAGACAGCGAGAGGCGGAGAATTGCAAGACCATCGGATTGATCAGCTCCTAGGTCTCACAAGAAAATTTGTTTGCGCAACCAGACAGAGAAGAGACAGAAAAGGAGAGGATAGAACAGTATCAGGTCAATATGTCATACGCTTAATAGCACATGACATGAGCGCTAAACTGAAATAGCGCTGTAAATGAGAGCGAGAGGGTGCAATACCGCGAATGCTTCTGTGCGTGGTACTGTACTCTCTCACTGTCCCAGGCAGAGGATGAAACCTCTGCTGGGATGGGCTTCCACTGAGCAGCTGCTGTGGCTCTATGAGATGAGCCACTGGCAGCAGGGGACACAGGCAGAGCGTTTGGGACCGGATTCAATTCCCAGTCCCAGATGCAATAACATTTTTTTTTATTTTTCGCACTTTGTGCAATTTTACTGTTACCCCCTGGAATTAAAGAATCTTTATTAGGGGGTTCATGGTTACATGGGGTGGAGCCCCCATAAAATAGACATATGCCACATGCACAAAAGCATGCTGTATTGGCAGCACACTTTATGCATGCGGCATAATGTCTTGCAATATCATGACCCCATGCCAGATAGAACAAACCCTTGCATTTAAACTCTTACTGCATAACAAATGGTGCAGGGTCTTATTCAGCCCTGTCACACAGTGAAAAACATCACCAGCAGCCTCTGCAAGCAGGGCAGCAACAGCAGATCGCAGGCCATAATACAGTCATGGCAATACACGCCGTGAAAATGTAGTACGAGATGGTATCTGATGACATGGGATCAAACAGTTGAGAAGCCATCAGAAGCCAGTATCTTCCACAATTAACATAGGCTGGACATCCAACGCCATCATCTCAGCAATCAGCTGTGTGACTGTGATGCCTGTATATCCATGGCACTCCCCTCCTCTTACCTTTGGGCTACATCCACCTGATAGGCTACGTGATGCACATGTGGCCTAATATCGGATTTCCACCTTCCACCAAGCCCCCCCCTTAGGTTCCCTTTGTCTCCAGTTAGTCATGTGCTTCCGACTAGGTTGCAGCACATCACCAGACTCCAGTGCAAAGAATCACAAATGAGACATAATCCTAAGGTAAAGCTCCCATTGTTCTTTAATAGGCAGCACAGACAGCAAGAATATCAGAAAGTGAAAAAAAAATGCATAAATAATAGTATAACTTATCTTTCAATTGATAAGATTTTATCAGGTACTCTGCAATGAGTGGTCGATGAGAATGTTAACAGTTTATCTCTGCATCTTAATATGATATCAGGCACTAAACAGCTTGCTAGATACAGACCAAGTAGATACAAGGGATACAATTCATAGAGATCTAATGTTCAGAGATTGCAAGTTTAAATCCCTCGCCTTATGCAAACTTGTGTGGAGCTCCTCCCTCCCGAGGTCTCCAGAGTAGTAACGCACATGCAGACCCTGATCCAGCATCTAGACAGGAGCATGGGCACAATACCCTGAGCAAATATAAAGAAGAACATTTTGGCAGTATTCAAAGTCCAGACCACTCTTCCAACGTAGCGGAGCAGTGCTGGCTCAGTGCCCAAACCAAAAAAATGTCCCCTCACTAGTGGCCACAGAATGGGACAGATCAGGAATCAGCAAACATAAAAAATAATAAATAACATACCAACCAATGTCTCTATGCGATAATCCATCGCTAGGCATCACAATCCTTATAGAATTTACATCCATTCTCCCATACAGAATGGAGATTCAAGACCAAGATGGCAGCCGTAACTAGTTTTTTTTATGCCCCCATTGTTGTCGTTCCTCTGCATATCTCTAAGTCACAACTCAATATGACATGCAGCTGGTTCCTCCTCTTCCCATAATAGCTTAACTCAAAATGGAATGCTGGGAAGAGGCATCACGGCGGCCATCTTAAGGTTGCATACTCTGGTGGTGAGGGTGGACAAGGCAGCAGGGCCAGATTGCACACACCCCAGGGTGCTGAAGGAGCTGGCAGAAGTCCTGGTGGAGCCCTAGGCAGACCTGTTTAATGCCTCCCTGGCCTCGGGAGTGTACCTCAGGAATGGAGAATGGCTCACGTGGTACCCCTCCATAAGAGCTGCCTCAAGGATGAACCAGGGAACTACACACCAGTGAGCCTCACATCCATCTTAGGTAAGTTGATGGAGACAATCCTGAAGGAAAGGCTGGTTTACCTTCTGGAGACAAAAGGGCTGCAGGACAGTAGACAGCATGGGTTTGTTGCAGGCAGATCCTGTCAGATCAGCTTGGTGGAGTACTATGACTGGGTAACTAGTCAGCTAGACAAGGGCCATGCAGTAGATGTCCTGTACCTAGACTTCAATAAGGCATTCAATTCAGTGCCACATGGGAAGCTAGGAAGTAAGCTGGAAGACACAGGGGCCGGGGCGAAGATGATGGGATAGGTAGTGAACTGGCTGTAAGGGAGACAGCAGAGGGTGGTGGTGGGAGGGGAGTTCTCAGTTCTGAGGGTAGTGACTAGCAGGGTGATGCAGGGCTCTGTGCTGCGGCCGGTGTTGTTTGGGATATTTATAGCAGACATCTCGATAGGGATCAAGAGTAAGATCAGTCTGTTTGTAGATGACACCACAATGGGTACAGTGGTGGATAACCTAGGAGGATGGCGGGGGTTGCAAGATGATCTGTCAAAATTGGAGACCTGGTCAGATACTTGGCAGTTGTGGTTCAATGCCAACAAGTGCAAGGTGCTACATTTTGGCGCAAAAAAACAACGAAGAGCTACCAGTTTGGGGGGGGGGCGGTTCAGCTAGCCGCGAAAGAGGATGAGAAGGACCTGGGAGTGATCGTTATGAGCTTAATGAATAAATGAGCACAATGTAGGAAGGCAGCTGCAAAGGCCAACAAGATGCTGGGTTGTATTGCCAGGGGTATATCCTCCAGGAGAGGGGAGGTGATACTGCCGCTGTATACGTCATTGGTTAGGCCGCACCTGGAGTACTGTGTGCAGTACTGGTGCCCGTATCTGAAGAAGGACATTAGATTACTGTAGGGGATGCAGTGCCGGACTACAAAGATGATCCAGGGGCTGGGGGACATACCCTATGAGAGCAGGCTGAGGGAGTTGAACATGTACTCACTGGAGGAAAGGAGGGACAGGGAGACATGATTGAAACCTTCAAGTACATGAAAGGAATAACTAAGACAGGCTTTTCAAGTTAAGGGGGGGAGGGACACTCGAGGCCATGATTTCAGATTGGAGGGGGGCTTTTTTATTGAGAATTGAGAGGGTGGTGTCTAGGTGGAACGCATTGCCTGCGGAAGTGGTATCCTGTAGAACAGTGGGCTGCTTCAAAAGATGATGGGACAGGGTAAGGGTAAGGGTAAGGGTCATGGGGCGGAGGGAAGGAGGGGCAGCTGCAGTTTAAGGGTTGCTAGATGCACAATCGAACAGACTCAGTAGACCTTAAGGCCTTTTTCTGCTGGCGATTTCGTATGTTCATATGTTCCGGCAGCCATGTTAGGAAGGTCATTTGACCGGCTCAGACATGCACTGAAGGATTGAAAGGGAAACGTACCTGCAAATATAAACATTAAGTTTTAACAAGTAATTTCTTAAAGAGATAGCAGCACTCATAAGAGCAGTGCATCCAAGATGCTTACCTAAGCTGGAACCTACAAAAAATCTCCCCAGTCAAGATCCTAAAGGACCACAGCCATGACATATATAATATATATCTTTCTCTGACAAAGAACCTTAGTGCGCAAGCACTGAGGCAAGGATTACCCACAAGGGGCATTGGCCAGGAAGCCATGTTTCAAAGAAATATAAAATCACACATACCCCCATAAGGCAAAGCATCATTGGCAGTATATGCAAATTACCACAAAATATTATTCTGGTTCAACTTTAAGCAGAAATGCATGGTGCCAAAAGACCTCTCACACAGTCTGCAAAGGGTGCCAACAGAAGACAAAGACATGTGCTTCGTCCTACCAGGACTCATCAGTGTGCCTCGTCTGTATGACACCCCAGTGGAATGAACCAGCTATTCTAAGTTGGTCTATCTGGTTTGTGGTGAGCCCAATAAAAACAAAAAACAAGCTAAAAGATAAAAAACCTTAGTGCACACGCACTGAGGCAAGGGTTACCCCAAAGGGCATTGGCTGGGAAAGCATGTTTCAAAGAAATACAAAATCACACATACCCCCATAATGCAAAGCATCATGGGCTGTATATGAAAATCACCACACAATATTATGCTGGTTCTACTTTAAGCAAAAATGCATGGTGCCGAAAGGCCTCTCACACAGTCTGCAAAAGGTGCCAACAGAAGACACAAACACGTGTTTCGTCCTACCAGGACTCATCAGTGTGCATTGTTTGTATGACACCCCAGTGGAATGAACCAGCTATCCTAAGTTGGTCTGTCTGGGTTGGGTTGTGATGAGCCCAATAAAAACAAAAAAAAACAAGCTATAAAACAAAAACAAACAAAAAATTATAAAACTATAACAAGGGCAATACCTTGCAGTACTGCACCATTACTGTCTTGAAGATGCCAAATCCAAGAAAATGTCAGTCATCTGGGGTACCACCACTACTGCCACAACAAAAAGGCCCCCAGTGACCATCTTGCAAGTTGGAGGTCCATGACATAGAAATGGATGACACACCCAACAAGATTTTAGCAGACCCAGCCAGAGCCACTCCAAACCTGACTGTCAGCCGGACCCAGCCACAGTGGCACTACAACAGGCCACTGTGGCAATGATGGAGAGCCAGCAGAACTTCATGTTAAAGGTGCTGGAATGCATGGAAGTGATGGCCAACCAAAGGCCTATGCCAGGGGGACCAACAAAAATGACTACATCCCACAAAAACAGCAAAAGGGATAATACAGATAGGCAATCAGCCCACAACAATAATATTGATAATGCATCAGAACAAGGGCATGACGAATAAAAGGTCAAACCCCGGATGACATACACTCAGAGGAAGGAGATTCTGATGATGAACAGGATAGTGAGCAAGATTCTTAGGAAGAACATGACAAAGGGGACACACGGACAACTCCAGAGATTCTTTTCATAACCTCTAAGCTGTTCTCTGTTGAAAACATATTGAATTTAGTGAAATGGGTAAAAACAACCATGGGATTTGAACTGCCAGAACCACGTCCTGAGAGTAAGCTGGATCCAATGCTCCAGCAACCCCTGAAACAGGACAATTTCTTCCCTGTCTCCCCAGCCCTAGATAACATAATCAAAAAAGAATGGTAGGCTACTGACCCAGCCAGAATCCCAGAAAAGAAGGCACTGGGTAGAATGTATCCCATTCAAGAGGATACGTTGAAAACATGGTGCACTGCCCCCAGAAAAAGACCCCAAGATAGTGGAACTAAACAAAGGAACAGTCCTGCCAGCAGAGGGACAGCCACCCTGAAAGATCCGATAGACAAGAAGTTAAAGGAGATGCTTAAGAAAATGATTGAAATGTCAGGTCAAGCAGTCATATCGGCAACAACCATAGTATATACAGCAAGGGCACACATCAGGTGGATTGAAGAGATCTCCAAGAAAATAGTGCCAAAATCAACAGAGGCAGAACTCTTGGAATACACTCGCCAAGCAGCCAGGTACCTAGGGGACATGTTACTAGATGCATTAAAACTAAATGCGAGAACAGTGGCTGTATCCAACAGGGTCAGATGCTCCCTCTGGTTAAAGCTATGGGATGCAGATAACGAGTCCAAGGCCCGTTTACAAAAACTTCCATTCAAGGGTAATCTCATATTTGGAGAAGGACTCCTAGAGCTCCTCAGAAGAAGACAAGGCAAACATCTCAATGGAGACAAGGATTCAGGTTACCTACTGTCACTCAAAAGAAGATACTAAGGATACAACAGCGCCAAGACAAAAAAATACCATAACTCCTTTCGGGACAAGAGCAGTTCTTCCAAAACAGGAACTCATACCAAAACAAATCCAACACAAGCCACAGAGGCCATGGAGGCTCTAGCAGAGGCAGATTCAACAACCAAAGGGGAAAGCCCAACAAAAAATTCAACCAATGACTATCCTCCACTAAGGGTTCCTCAACAGAAACAACAACCACAGATTATATCGAACAAAATCAAGCAAGAAAATACCCCCATGGGGAGAAGGCTTCAACAATTCAGCACAGCATGGAACAATTCAACCACGGACAAGTGGGTAAAGGAGGTAATAGCGCAGGAGTACGCTATAGAATTCAGGGAGAGTGCACAAACAGAGACTAATAACATCTCCAGTATTAAAGTAAAATCAGACATCTCAACAAGCCAAATACATCCTATAAAACCTACTAACCTCATAGGCAATAGAGTGAGTACCTTTAGAGGAGGAGGGACAGGGAATCTACTCCATATTTTTCTTGGTCCCCAAAAAGACAGGCGATCTCAGACCAGCTCTAGATCTGAAACTAGTCAACAAGATCGTCTGAACAAAGAGGTTAAAAATGGAAACCATAAGGTCAACCCTCCGCTCAATAAGACCAGGTGATTACCTCATGTCAACAGACCTGAAGGACGCCTACTTGTCACACTCCAATGAGACCATCTCACAAAACTTTCCTAAGGTTTAAGGCATCAGGACCAAGGGTATTCACAAAAGTCCCAATAGTGATTGCGGCAAAGCTAAGAAAACAAGGAAAATACATCATTCTATAACTGGATGACTGGTTGACCAGATCCAGGCAAGAATAGCAAAAGGCCACTAATCACACCATAAGAACACTAGCCGAACATGGATGGGTGATCAACAAAGACAAAAGTTGTACAACACCAACACAACAGATAGAACATATGGGAGTAGAGACAGAACATCTGGGAGCAAAGATAGATGCTGTACCAATGAAGGCCTGACGAGGCCCACCGCAAAGAGAATACAGAACCTGTTGAACATGGTAAGAAGACTGTCAAACCTGCAGAAACCCACTATAGCACTACTATCTCAGGTGCTAAGATACATGTCATCGTGCATAGACCTTGTCCCGTGGGTGAGATGGAATCACTACAACTACGTCTCCTATAATACGGCTCACCATTGGAGGAGAACATGTATCACAAAATGATCCTGACCAAAATAGTCAGGAGATCTCTGAACTGATGACTGAACATGCAGAACCTAATCAGGGGGCAATATCTTGGAAATCACAAATGAAGTCACAATAGGCACCGATGCCAGCCTCTGGGGAAAGGGAGCAAGAATGACATCAAAATCTGCCCAAGGCAGATGGACTCTGAGTGAAAAGAGAAAGCCCATCAAGGCACTGGAAATGACAGCAATAACTAATGCCCTATAGGTATTTAAGCCTTACATAATGGGAAAGGGAGCGCTCATCAGGTCAGATAACAGGGCAGCAGTAGCCTACATAACAAAACAGGGCAGCACAAAGAGCCTTATCCTAATGGAGGCAAATTCAATACTGACAAGGGCACAAAAACACCTGAAACACATAACAGCTATTCACCTGGCAGGCAAACTGAACATAACAGTGGACTGGCTGAGCAGACAGCAGATCCACCCAGGGGAATGGCAGTTACACCCAGAAATATTCCAAATGATACAGACAAACTGGGGCAAGATCACCAGGGACTTAATGGTGACACACAAGAACAAACAGGCGCAGAAATTCTTCTCAAGGTTCCAGGAACCCCAGTCAATGGGAATTGATGCACTCTCAATCCCATAGACTCAAGATTACGCATACATATTCCCGTCTTTTCCCTCTATTGAGGCAGGTACTCACAAAGGTGAGGCAATCAAGGAGAATAATAATCCTGAGAGCACCACATTGGCCCAGGAGAGCATGGTTCATGACAAAAGTAGCAATGGCAATTGACAGCTGGCGGTTACCAACCAGATCAGACATACTCAACCAGGTCCAGTAATGCCATTCAATCCCAGCCAACCTCGAACTTACGGCTTGGCTCCTGAAAGGACAATACTGTTAAAAGCAGGATATCACAAAACAGTGGTAGACACAATGCTGCACTCCAGACAACAATCCACTACTTCAACCTATGCCAAGTAGTGGAAGATATTCAACACATGGTATCACAACAGAGGCAGACCACCAGAATCATCATCCATTGCAGACATTTTGCTATACCTCCAACAAGGTCTAGACAAGGGCATGTCCCCAGCATCATTAAGGGTACAACTTTCTGCCATCGGCACAGCATTAGGCACCATAGGTGGAACTAGCCCAGGAACACACCCAGACATCGTAAGATTCCTAAAGGCGGCCATGAACATTAGACCAAGAGCAAAAACACTGGTCCGACCTTGGGACCTAACCTTGGTACTAAATGCACTCAAGCAGAAATTGTTCAAACCCGTTACAGACATTGCCCTTTACTGGGTAGGCATTAAAACAACATTCCTGGTAGCAATATGTTCAGCCCGTAGACTAGGTGGACTTTCAGCCTTATTCTGTAAAGAGCCATTCACAACATTCACTACAGAAGGAGTCACGCTAAGAACAGTACCATCATTTCATACCAAAAATAAATTCACAATTTCATACCCAGACAATTGAGCTCCCAACATTTTATGAGGAGCACAGACGCTCCAGACAGAAAACCCTACACAATGTGGATATGAGAAGGGTGCTGTCAAAGTACATACAAAGAACGGCCGATTTTTGATGCACTGAATGGCTTTTCATGATAGCCCAAGGCCACAAGAGAGGACTAGCAGCAGCAAAAGGAACAATAGCATCATGGATAAAGAGGGCCATTTCTGAAGCGTACAAGTACAATAACAAAGCTCCACCACAAGGGTAAAGGCACATTCCACCAGAGCAATAGCAACCTCCTGGGCCGCACACAACTGTGCAACCAACCAAGAAATATGTACAGCAGTGACATGGTCAACTAGTCACACTGTTGCTAGACATTACAGACTGGAAACTCAAATTTCAGAAAAAGCTAGCTTTGGAAATAAAGTACTATTAACAGCAACACTACCAGACGTTGTATCCAGTGACTCCACCCCACCGTCTTGAACAAGTACTGTTTATTACATACCCTAAGGTAGGAGGAGGGGAGTGCCATGGATATACAGACAACACAATGTTAGTTTACTCACCTGGTAAAGGTGATTGTGTGCCTGTGTATCCATGGCACTCCATCCCACCCGTGGGAGCATGTTTGCAATGTCTACCAGCAGGAGACACTAATGACTAAAGTATAATGTACACCTAGTAAAAGGTCATGATTTAAATTATAAAAGAATTAAGACTCCAGAAAATTATGTAAAAGTTGATTAATACAGATAACACCATTAAAATGACACGTTAAATACTAAAGAAGTTTATCACTGTCTGTGCATGCATGTATCATTATGATCATTTTTTTACAGCGATGGAAATATCTAACTGTAGATAAAGGGAAGCTAAGTGAGCTTGGTGGAAGGTCGAAATCCGATCTTGGGGCACATGTGCATCACACAGCCTATCAGGTGGACATAACCCTAAGATGAGAGGTGGGGAGTGCCATGGATATACAGGCACACAATCGACTTTACCAGGTGAGTAAACTACCATTTGCTGTGTTGTTGGATGTGAGGCATGATACTTCGTTCGTGCATGTAGAGCATCCATTATTGGAACTGCCATGGGAGACATTGATGTGGACCACTTCACCGGTGGTGTGCAAAGTGCGGATGACTGTCTCTGCCTTGTAGTATCACTGGAGTCAGAAGTGACCAGAGTAGAGGGACTCTGTGTTGGTGAGGGGGAAGGAGTGCTGTGACCCCTGGGTTGCTCGAAATCAGATCTGTCAGTAGCACTACCACCACCACTGCCAACAGTGCATGCCTGTCCACTGGAAGGGTTTGGTCTTGGTAAAACCAAGGGTCCAAATCCAGACCCAGATGAGCTTCAATACAGTTGAGGGTGCTTAAGCTTCAAGTGGTTCTGCAATGATGTTGTAGTTAAGTTAGAGTGATTTCCCTCGGCTTATAGTACTGTTGCAAAAAGAACAGACTGCCTTCCTTGTGTCCTCCTTTAACACAGTGAAATGCAGCCACACAGCACTCTTAACACTGTGGTTACCAGTGATTCTGGTAGCACCACTTCCCCCAGTTCTTTTTCAACAGATGTGCCTGTCTTGTCCTCATATTCTTGCCCTCTGACCACTGCCACTGATGGTGCCATGCTAGTGCTGCCATCACTTGGCTATCCTTCAGGCTGAGACAGAGCCTGCCAAAGAAACATCAGTGTTGCTTGGTTGGTTTTCTTGGAGGGGGATCCTTATGCTTACTGCTACTTCTACTACCCTGGGTACTAGTGCTACTCCAAGAGGCTATTTTGTCAGCCACCTTTTATTTCTGCCTTCAAGGTACATAGCATACTCTGCTTCATCCTCAAAGTCACTCACATTTGCCTCTGATGAAGAAGATGATGTGTTACACCGGGGCAATTCATGTGGAGGGAAATACTCAGAACTAGATGACTGGTCCTCCTCTACAACTTTTTCAGGAGTACTAAGAAGCAGGAAGCATAACTGCATCAACTGTAGTGGTCATACTTTTAATATTCACCATGGCAGGGATACCAGACTGTGGTGATAGTGTTACAGTAGTGGCAGTAATGACAGGGTTCATAGTGTCGGTAGTGGCTGGAGTGACAGTCACAGTCGTAGGACTGGCTGTAGTAGTCATGCTGCCAGTTGTTGTGGAAGACAGGGTTTCTATAGTGGTGCTAGTGGAGATGACAGATGTGATGGTACAGGTGAGAGATGGGGACACACTGGTGGTTGTCGGAGTAAAGAACAGTGTCTTTCTGCTTGTGCTTCTTGTATCACTTTCTTTTGTGCCAGCCACAGTACTACTGTTGCTGAAAGAAGTAGGCTTAGAAGGGGCAGAGAATAATTTTAGACGTTGAATATGGCCTGACCGTCACTCGCATTCAGGTTCAGCATCACCAACCTGTCCCTCCAGTGTAGATTTGCATGGGTTGGACCAAGTAAGTTTTTCACTACCTCTACCTGCCATTGTCTATGCCAACAATTTCTAAACACTCTCAAGTACCGTAATAGTTTGTAAAAGCACAGCAGTATTGATTTATTTTAGCACAAAGAAATTCTTGTAAGCAGCACGCACACAGGGCAGGCAAGGGTGTGTGCACAGTGCAACTGTGTGGCATCACTACCTGGCCCTAAACTGTGGGTGATGGAAGTGCAGTCAGCCGACTGCCCTCCGAGACTGCTGCTGGCTACCGACTTTCATGAAACCTGAGCCCAACCTCCGATTACACCACAAATATTTTTAAAGACAGATTTCTACACCAGAACTACTGTAATACTTTTTATTTGTAAATGTACAGAAGTTAAGATTTACTTTAGCACAAAAAAATTCTTGCAGGTGTAACCCCCCTGCAAATGGGGGTTCCCAAAAGACTTCCAGGAGCTTGCTTGAATGCTCCAAGCCTGAATGGTGTTTGGCATTTAAGCCATTTATCAGTGAGTGTTTTTAGAGCCTCTGGTACTGTCTCTTTAAGAGCTGTCTGCTTGCAGACATAATTAGTTTATATGGGGGGACTGTGTGCTTCTCTGAGTACCACTCGAGCTGCTGCTAATTCACTTCATTTTGCAGTCACTAGGAGTGCAAAGGGAACCTATCTGAAAGATGTAACTGTTTGCCAGAAATTATTTAGAGTAATAATGAAATTACAGTTTGTCTAACCTGCTTTTTGCAGTCAGAACTGTGTCTGCTAGCCCCATTCTAGTTTTGAACTGCTGAACTGGACCAATCAGTGTGGGGTAGTTAGCTCCAAATGGTGCCTTGACGAATCAGAACTTGACTCATAATCTGAGCCAGCCACAAGAGGATTGTATGGGCAGTGACTCTGGGAGATGTAGTTTAGACTTCAGTGCCTTTTTGGACCAACAGCAGCAGTCTATTGTGAGTGACAGCCAATCCAGTCAAGAACTGGGAGGAACTCAAAGGAAGTGCCCGTTTTGTCGGTTGGAGTTTCAGTTGAGCTTTGGCAGTGAAGAAGGAAGGAGCCCTGTGCTTTTTCTGTGCAGTTTTAGTCAAAAACGTGTGTAAGGCCCAGAGTTCCGGTCTGCAGCTTTGTAACAGCTTGTTAGGACTGAATCCGTCCTGTGAAAAGAATCAAAGGATCTCTGAAGAGTAGAAACCAGGCTCACCCTGTAGAAGACTGGAGGAATTGCTGAAAATTGCACTTGGTCTGTCAGAACTGAATCTGCTGTGTTCTCCCGGTATTGTGCAGTAATTATGATCGGGATACAGATGCAGCCTGCCTGGTATAGTGCTTTCTTTTATATGGATGTGTAAAGAGTTTGTGTACCTCAAGTGAGCCCTGCTGACATTGAAGGACCCTATCTTATTTGGAGGTGCGTGAGTACTAATTCAGGGTCGCTCCCTGTTGAATTGCCACATTTAAATCCAAATGGAATTACTGTACTGCTGACTGTTTAATTCTCCTTTCTCTGTGTGAAAGGGCCCCTACCAGCTGCCACGGTTTGGACTAGCCACTAGGGCTTGGGTACCCAGGGACAGTAACTGATAGGGATAGTCTGTGCACAGAGCCATAGGTAGATTATTAGAGTGATAAGCTAATTAACCTGATTTCCCGTCCTTGTTATATCCCCTAAATAAATCAGAGCTGCTTGTTTCAGCAAAGTTATACTGCCTGAGGTATTTGTTTCATGTTAAAGTACTGTACTGTGATTGTTGCACTGTATCTCATTTCACAGGAGGTCCCAGTGCCGGAACCAGACCTGGGGTAAGTGTATACTGTGAAGGTAATTCTGATATATTGTGTGGGCCACTAGTGGAAGAAAGGGGTTGCAGTGTCCCAGAGAGCTGTGACCAAGTTAGTTTAACTATTGCAAACCCTGACCTCTGGGTGGAGGCACCGCCATTGGATCCAGGCCCTCAACCTGTTAGTGGCAAATCAGGCAGGGGTAGTAGCCCCTGGGATAGCGCCATCTAGGGGTTACATCTTGGAGGCACCGCTGGGATTGTGTGTCCTCTAGTGGCCATATTTACAACCACTGTTAAGAAAAAATGGGTACCCGACAGAAGTGGCTGTGCACCGGCTGGTGGAGTGGTGTACTGGGGAGGAGATCGACCCCCAAAATGCTATGCTTATCCTGGACATCCCCCTGGGTATCAATACGGACACTGTGCAGGGAGTACTTTCCAAGGTGGAAGGTTTACAAAACCTGTGGTGGTGGGTCGGCATGCTAATCTGCTCACCCACACTTTCCTGGCCCTAGTAGAGTTTAAGGATCCCATAGATAGCTCCAAAGTGCCACAGACCATTACCCCAGAGGAGCCCTCACTGCTTGGAGAGTGATAACTAAGGACAGTAAGACCGGGGGAATCAGCCCCACCACTATCTGAAACTTTTGAGGAGAAATTTGCTGAATGGTTGCTGGGAGAGGGAAAACTGTGGAGGACTTGAAGAAACTATTCTTGCCACCTGGGGTGTTCCTCCCCAACACCCTCTCCTGCTCCAGTGCCCGTAATGGTGGCTGAACCAATGCAGACTCCTATTTCTGCACCTGCCATTAGTCACGACTCTACCGAAGGTTGAGATCTTCTCTGGCACCCTCCCCACCCCCAAGGGAGGATGACTGGGAGACCTGGATAGACTATGTTGCCCAAGTGCTAGAATGGCAATGCTCGGAAGGCTAAAAAGCGAAAGAGGTTAGTGAGAGCCCCGAGGTCCCGGCCTGGCTACCATCCATGCTAAACGGGCCAGTAACCCTGAAGCGACTGCACAGGCCTATCTTGAGGCCTTGGAGAATGTGTATGGGAGCCCAGATTCTGATGAGGACCTATGGTGGAGAGTAAGAGATGCACAACAGTACCAAGGGGAGTTGTTGTCTGTGTATGTATCTCGCTGGAAAAATTGTTGCAAGAATGCCTCAGAAAAGGTAGTTTGCAGCGATTGAACTGGACCGAACCAGGCTGGACAGGATCCTAAGTCTGCCCCTTCTCAGAACTGCTGTTGCTTCAATTATGCCTGGCAGATCGACTGAATCCCACCTCCTATGATGAGTTAATGAGAGAAATTCAGGAGTTGAGAAAAGACGACTCGGAGGACCTGCACCAATAGCTGCGGCTACGACCCGAGTGACTGAGGGTGACCCATCAATGTGAAGTTCAGGGGCAGAGGTTGGCAGTCAATGAGTGCTCTGACAAGGAAAAGATATGTCACAATGGGGCGAACTGTTGAGAGAGATCCGGAATTCAAAACAGTCCCTTTATGAAGGCCACGCCTGCAGGCACGGGCTCTGACCTATATCCGACTGCATCTGCTATGGGGGTGGGGTACCCACCCATGTATCTCCTGCTGATAACAGCCTCAGAACTCGATTCCTTGACCATGGAAGTGGAGAAACTGACAGATGTCTCCAAATGCTTATCACGCCACAGACAGAGATGGCACCCAAGGTTTCCAGTTAGTAATACCCCTGCCCTGGCTCCCAGTGTGGCGCCTCAGCCAGCTCAAACTCCAGAAAGTATGTTTTGCTATAATTGTGGGAAAGATGGGCACAAGAAAGGGAATGCCAGTCCCCAAAAGACACTGACAAAGTTGCATATAGGCTACAAGGAGAGCTTGGAGAAGAAATCAGTGGTTAAGAGGTGACGACATGATCCCAGTGAGGGCACCAAAATGCTAATTCACGCCCTTTGTGGCAAGGTCAGTTGCCCAGGCCCCCACTACCGCCTCTCCAGACTGGTCCAGAATAGTGGGTCCCTCCATGGAGACCACTGTAAAGGTGAATGGAGTGTCTACAAGAGCTGTATTAGACAGTGGCTCCCAAGTGACAATTATGTTCCAGGATTGGTATCAGAAGCATTTGTCAGACGTACCCTTACAACCATTAGAAGGACTGCATGTATGGGGGTTAAGTGAGAAGGCCTACCCCTATTCCGGGTATATCCGAATTTGGCTGTCTTTCCCACCTCCGTGGCTGGAGTGGCCGAACAGTAGAGACCCTAGCCTTAGTGTGTCCCCCCACTGACTGTATGATGGTGTCCCTTTGTTGACTGGAACAAATGCTCATATGTTCGGAAGGCTGGCACAGTTGTGTTATGAAAAACAGGGTCAAAGACTAGTAGAGCTTAAGAGTTCCGCTTTAATTAAGAAGGCCTATGAGGCACAGAGAGATGCTGAAAAACAGAACCAGAGGAACCGGGTGAATTGTATGGAAGAAGGATCCTGAGTCTCTGATCCTGGCGCCAAATGCCCAGTGTACCTTACAGGGAGAGGTCCGTATCAGAAAGGATGTTAAGAATAAAATATTAATGTTGGCTGCACCAGGCGATGGAAATTGCCAGAGGGACCGCTGGTCAAGCCTAGTATTTTGCCCGCTAGAGCCCATGCTTATGCCAGAAGGGTAATGGTCCAAGTTCATAATGTGTCTGAAAGAGACATTCGAGTAAACAGAGGTTGCATCCTGGCTAATGTGCATTGTGCAGACACTGCAGTGCTACCCAGCAGCAAGAGTTCAAGGAATGACAGAGTAACGCCTGACTTGTTTGATTTGGCGACTCCGCTGCCAGCTGAATGGAAAGTGAGGATCAGTGAGAAGCTTGCCCAGAGAGACCAGGTGTTTTCTTTAAAGGAATGGGATGTAGGATGCGGCAAGGAGCTGAGCACAATATCCGCTGCATGACGAAGACCATTTCGTGAGAGGCTCGTCGCCTTGGCACCTGCTGACATAGATGATGTGGACGGCATCTGCAAGAGATGTTAGCTGCTGGTGTAATACAAGAATCCAGAAGCCCTTATGCTTCCCCATTGTGGTAGTGAGGAAAAGAATGGAACAGTAAGGATGTGTGTGGATTATGCATTTTTAAACCGGGGACTATCCCTGATCAGTACACAATGCCCCGCATTCAGGATGCTTTGGACTGCCTAAACGGGACAAGTGGTTCTCTGTGCTGGATCTCCGCAGGGGTACTACTAGATCCCGATGGCCCCAGAGGACCGTGAGAAGACGGCCTTTATCTGTCCGCTATGTCTTATGAATTCATGAGGATGCTCAAGTGATTTCAGGTGCCCCAGCCACTTTTCAACGATTGATGGAGCGGCAGTGGGGGACATGAACTACTAGAGTGCCTGGTATACCTAGATGATGTCATTGTGTTTGGCAGCTCACTGGAGGAACATAGAGAGCAGATTATTTAGGTATTGGACCAACTGGAGGACTTTGGCCTTAAACTGTCCATTGATAAGTGTCAATTCTTCAAACATCAGTAAAGTATGTGGGACACATAGTATCCACCGAGGAATAGAGACCACCCAAGTAAAGTTGAGGCCTTGACCACCTGGCCACAGCCCAAAAATCTAAAAAGAACTGCAAAGATTCCTGGGATTCTGTGGTTATTATCGGCGCTTCATCAAGGACTATTCAAGAGTGATCCGCCCTTTACTTAACCTTACTCAAGGGTATCCCCAACCCACAAAAAATACCAAAAGTCAGCCCCTCAAGACTGAAAGAGTGTATTTTCATCCGAAGTGAAGTATTTGGGGCCTGCTGGACTCCTGATTGTGAGACTGCTTTTCATGAGATCATATATCAACTTACCCATGTTCCAGTGCTGGCCTATGCCGATCCAAGAAAACCTTACGCCCTGCACACTGATGCTAGCTTGCAAGGGTTGGGGCTGTGTTGTACCAAGAGCACGAGAATGGCCTGAGACCAGTGGCCTTTGCCAGTAGAAGCCTGACCCCATCCAAAAGAACTATCCTGTACATAAGTTAGAGTTCCTAGCTTTGAAGTGGGCTATTGTTGACCAATTCCATGAGTACTTGTATGGGGCTAAAATACTAGTAAAACTGACAATAATCCTTTGACCTATGTGCAGATCTCAGCTAAGTTGGATGCCACTGGCCATAGGTGGCTTTCTGCATTATCTACATATGACTATGCTCGAATACCGAGCAGGTCTGAACCACATAGATGCTGATGCTCTCCCGGAGGCCTGTTCCCCAAAATGATTGGGTCCGATTAGCAGAACCTGACATTCGGCACTCTGCCGGAAGTTTGACAGGAGGAACAAATGTCCACGGACGCAGTGGACTGCATGGTGGATTGCTTGGGAGCCTCTGAGAATTGCATACCTGTTGCTTATTGCCACTTTTCTGCAATAGACATTGGTGCACTGCCTCAGCTGGACAATGACAGTATTCGCGGGCTCAATCCCGCGATCCCATGATCAAAGCAGCTTTAGAAGCCCTCTATGCAGGAAAAGATGTGTCTAAATTACGCCCACTGATTTGAGAACTGCACTGTTATACAAAGAAGGTCCTAAGTTGAAACTGATCAATAAACTGTTATACAGAGAAACAGTAGACAGAGGGGACAAGTAGACAAACAACAACTAGTGCTGCCCACTGCCTTCGAGACTCAGTACTGAGGTCCTTGCACAACCACATGGGGCACCTTGGTATAGACAGAACACTTGACTTGGTGAGATCCAGATTCTATTGGCCTAAGATGGGGCTGATGTGGAGCAACACATTCGAACTTGTAGTTGCTGCTTACAGAGGAAAGCTTTGCCCCAGAGGGCTGCCCCTGTTAACATCACCACCAGTGCACCCATGGAGCTGGTCTGTATTGATTTTCTAAGTTTGGAGTCAGATCAAAGAAATATCAGTAATGTGCTGGTGGTCACTGATTTCACGAGATATGCCCAAGCTTTCCCACCAAAGACCAGAAAGCATCCACTGTAGCCAAAGTACTTGTAGAAAACTTTTGTTCACTATGGGCTCCACAAAGAATCCATTCTGATCAAGGGAGAGACTTTGAGAGTCGCCTGATCAAAGAGATGCTTTCTCTGTGGGGAGCGCGAAGTCCAGAACCACTCCTTACCACCCCAGGGGACCCACAGCCTGAGCGTTTCAACCGCACTTTGCTAGATATGCTAGGCACCTGCACCCAAGGACAAGCCTAGATGGAGCCAACAAATTAGCACCCTGGTACATGCTTATAACTGCACCAAAAGTGATGCCACTGGATTCTCCCCTACCGCCTGATGTTTGGAAGAGAAGCTCGACTACCAGTAGATGTGTGTTTTGGGGTCTCCCTGATAGGGTTCAAGCTGACAACTATTTACAGTATGTGCAAAAGTTAAAGGCCCAGCTAACCTATGCGCACTAACTGGCTCAAACCATGGCTGCCAAAAGAAATCTGGCCAACAAAGAAAGGTATGATAAAAGGTGAAAGCACAGGAACTCCAGGAGGGAGATCGGGTATTGCTAAGAAATCTGGGACTGCATGGCAAGCACAAGATTGCTGACAGATGGCACCATCTCCTCACATTGTAGTGGGCAAACTAGATGATCTGCCAGTGTACAAAGTAAGGCCTGAGAATAATTCAAAAGATGTAAAAACAATGCATAGAAATCATTTACTGCCCATTGGACAAATCTTAATTGAGTCTGAGCCCCTAGAAGATGCCCCTCTGGACCAGTGACTAGAGCTGCTGCTAAGAAAGATCAAGAAAGTCTGCACCTACAGAAGCAAAGTTAAAGTGTTCCCCTCCACAAATCCCAGTTGAGCATGACTGTCAGTCCATATCGGAAGAAAGTGAGAGTGACTTTGAATACTATCCTTCTTACGAACTGAGTCAATTGTTTCGGGCAATCCCCTAGTCAATACTGGAGATGAAGCTGGGCCTTCTGACTGTCTAAGCCCCAGCTTCATCCCTGGAGCCAATGCTCCCAGAAAGTGAAGTGCAAAGCATCAGATCAGATGAAATGGAATCATTGTGCATGGTTGAACTGTTTGAGCGCTCAGGGAGGAAAATGATAGATTGGGGCAGACTGGTGATACACCCAACAAGAAGAGTATTTTGAGTGCCCTGACAGTCCACTGCCAGTGTCCGAAAGCTCTCCATGCGAGCCAAATGTTGTGGACTCAGAAACTGTAACTCCTGGAGCTGAAAGTGCCCCAAGTTCTAGCCTCTCTACCCCATGGAGACTCCTGACAAGTGAGGACAATGCTGAAAATGAGGCTCAGAGTGCAGAGACTGTAACAGTTCCCCTAGAAAGACTGGTCGAGCTGTAAAGCCTGTGGTGCACCTCAGTTATGATTCACTTGAGAGGCCTGTGGACTTGCCTCTCAATGTTGTCCATAAAGGAGTGTATGTGTCCCGAGCTCATTGCCCAAACTGAGGTCAGTGCTAACTCCAAGTTACTTGTGTTGCCCTCTAGTATGGTGCCCCTTGCCCGTCCAGCCCCAAGGTAACTGATAGGAAGGGCCCGCTCTTCAGGTTTCATGTACAAGAGGTAATAACTTGAGTTATGGTACAATGTGTGTGTAATACTGTATAAAGAGTGACGTACTGCAATGTTTCAGAAATGTGTTCTTGGTAAAATGATATATTGACTGATGATTACATGTGGAGCCTAATGCAAATGTATATGGTTGCAGTTAAAACTTGTGGGTACTTGCTTGGCGCTGAGTCAAGCTTTCCCAGACCAGGGAAGGGTGTAACCCCCTGCAAATGGGGTTCCCAAAGACTTCCAGGAGCTTGCTTGAATGCTCCAAGCCTGAATGGTGTTTGGCATTTAAGCCATTTATCAGTGAGTGTTTTAGAGCCTCTGGTACTGTCTCTTTAAGAGCTGTCTGTTGCAGACATAATTAGTTTATATGGGGGACTGTGTGCTTCTCTGAGTACCACTCGAGCTGCTGCCAATTCACTTCATTTTGCAGTCACTAGGAGTGCAAAGGAACCTATCTGAAAGATGTAACTGTTTGCCAGAAATTATTTAGAGTAATAATGAAATTACAGTTTGTCTAACCTGCTTTCTTTGCAGTCAGAACTGTGTCTGCTAGTTCCCCATTCTAGTTTTGAACTGCTGAACTGGACCAATCAGTGTGGGGTAAGCTAGCTCTAAAATGGTGCCTTGGACGAATCAGAACTTGGACTCATAATCTGAGCCAGCCACAAGAGGATTGTATGGGCAGTGACTCTGGGAGATGTAGTTTAGACTTCAGTGCCTTTTTGGACCAACAGCAGCAGTCTATTGTGAGTGACAGCCAATCCAGTCAAGAACTGGGAGGAACTCAAAGGAAGTGCCCGGTTTTGTCGGGTTGGAGTTTCAGTTGAGCTTTGGCAGTGAAGAAGGAAGGAGCCCTGTGCTTTTTCAGTGTGCAGTTTTAGTCAAAACGTGTAAGGCCCAGAGTTCCGGTCTGCAGCTTGTGTAACAGCTTGTTAGGACTGAACTGTCCTGTGAAAAGAATCAAAGGATCTCTGAAGAGTAGAAACCAGGCTCACCCTGTAGAAGACTGGAGGAATTGCTGAAAATTGCACTTGGTCTGTCAGGAACTGAATCTGCTGTGTTCTCCCAGGTATTGTGCAGTAATTGCGATCGGATACAGATGCAGCCTGCCTGGTATAGTGCTTTTTTATATGGATGTGTGAAGAGGTTTGTGTACCTCAAGTGAGCCCTGCTGACATTGAAGGACCCTATCTTATTTGGAGGTCGGATTACTAATTCAGGGTCGCTCCCTGTTGAATTGCCACATTTAAATCCAAATGGAATTACTGTACTGCTGACTGTTTAATTTTCCTTTTCTCTGTGTGAAAGGGCCCTACCAGCTGCCACGGTTTGGACTAGCCACTAGGGCTTGGGTACCCAGGGACAGTAACTGATAGGGATAGACCTGTACAGAGCCATAGGTAGATTATTAGAGTGATAAGCTAATTAACCTGATTTCCTGTCCTTGTTATATCCCCCAAATAAATCAGAGCTGCTTGTTTCAGCAAAGTTATACTGCCTGAGGTATTTGTCTATGTTAAAGTACTGTACTGTGATTGTTGCACTGTATCTCATTTCACAGGAGGTCCCAGTGCGGAACCAGACCTGGGGGTAAGTGTATACTGTGAAGGTAATTCTGATATATTGTGTGGGCCACTAGTGGGAAGAAAGGGGTTGCAGTGTCCCAGAGGGCTGTGACCAAGTTAGTTTAACTATTGCAAACCCTGACCTCTGGGTGGAGGCACCCGCCATTGGATCCAGGCCCCTCAACCTGTTAGTGGCAAATCAGGCAGGGGTAGTAGCCCCTGGGATAGCGCCATCTAGGGGTTACACAAGCAGCACGTACGCAGGGCAGGCAAGGGTGTGCATGCAATGTAGCAGGTGCGGCATCACTACCTGGCCCTAAACTGCGGGTGGTGGGAGTGCAGTCAGCCGACTGCCCTCCGAGACTGTAGATGGCTACTGACTTTCATGAAACCTGAGCCCAACCTCAGATTACACCACAAATATTTTTAAAGACAGATTTCTACAGCAGAACTACTGTAATACTTTTTATTTGTAAATGTACAGAAGTTAAGATTTACTTTAGCACAAAAAAATTCTTGCAAGCAGCATGCATGCAGGGCAGGCAAGAGTGTGCGCGCAGTGCAATTGTGTGCCATCACTTCCTGGCCCTAAACTGTGAGTAGTGGGAGTGCAGTCAGCCAACTGCCCTCTGAGATTTCTGGCTGCTACTGACTTTCCTGAAACCTGAGCCCCCCCCCCCAAATACTTATTATTTACACCACCAAATTAAATACAGACTTTTTTTTAAATAAGTACAGCAGTCAAGCTAGAAGTTAGAAATACTGTAATTAATAGATAAAAAATAATTTCAGTAACACTGTCTTCTTCTCCTTCACCTCCGAGCACAGAGACCTGTGAAATCAAGGAAGTAGTAAAACTGCAAGTCTCTCTGCAGCTCCTGGCAAATAAATCACTAGAACAGACAATTTCTCGGGGGCCTCCCGCCACTACCAGGCAGGCACTAAGAGACACAGTACTCCTTCACCTTCACAGAGCACAGAGGCCCCTGAAATGAAGTTAGTGTAACTAAGTGTCTCTCTGCAGCTCCTGGCAAATAAATCACTAGATCAGATGATTTCTCTTGGAAAAAAAAAATCCCACCAGTACCAGGCACTAAGAAACACAGTCCAAACCAAAAAAAACAAAGGTTTTGTGATGTAAAAATATAATTTTCTTCCACTGTTAATCTCTCCCACCCTCACAGCTCTCTTCACTTCGCTCACCACTACGTCTTTCTCTACTGTAATGTGGCAGTCACATGATCTGGCTTAGGCAAATACTCAGCGATCGGCCAACAAGTCATGTGAGATCTTAAAATCCCGCTGGAACGCCGACCCAAATATCGGCTGAATAGTGCCATTATTTGGTATTCAGCTTCTTCCATCCTTGCTTTGGCTGCCACTAACAAGGTCTGACTAGGTGCATCCACACTTTGATACAACCACAAATGCTGTGGTGGTCCTCCCGTACTAGAAGCCACTACCCTCTCCCATCTGGCATCAAGACTTTACCTTAAATACTATGGGAGCTCCCTTGTGGCAGTCCCTGTGTACACAGTGTTAAAACATTGCAGGCCCTTAGATGTGTCTATGGGTTGGCCCATGCTGGTGCTCTTGAAGTTAAACACAAATTGATTAATTTACCAAAAGCCCAAAGGCAATGCAATTGCTTAAATGGCTTTTAAGATTGCTAAAAGTGAGTTATTTGTAATTCAGCCCAATGGCCAACTTGTAGGCAAATCCAAGCCAAACAGGATCTTTTGGCAGCAGGGCAGGCTACGACTGTAGTCAGGGTTCCCCAGCTGGATGGCTCTTTCTGCCTCTGCAGGCTGCTGGTGTTCTGGTCTCCTGTGGTACTTCTGGTTTGGACAGGACCCCCTCCTTGGACTTGCTCCACCTTTCTCCAGCGCTGGCTTTCTGTCTTTTCACAAGGCTGACTCTTTCATCCTCTTCTCTCTCTCTCTCTCTCTCTCTCTCTCTCCTGACTGCTGAGGCCCAGGATCAGCCCAGACATGTCTTGACTTTCAAGCCCCTCAGCTGGTGGAAGCCAGACACCTTGCTGTAGTGAGCAAGGGATCCTCCTGATGACATAGGCAACTATGAAACCAGTTGAGGTTGTGAGCCTGAGCTGTGGGGCCTGGATTTGCACTACATAAACTCTTTTTGCACTCGGACAGTGGTGCTGGTATTTGTTGCTCATCTACCTTGCTATAGTGCTTGCTATGGGACCTGGATCAGCAGCCCTGGATTTCGGTAGTTTGCTCCACACTGATCCTTTAGCATTGTAGTCTTGCTGGCATTCACACAGTTGCCACTCTCATCCTCCTTCAGACCTCAGCAGCTTCCTTCACAGCTCTTTATCAGGGCACAAGTCCCAACATAGAACAGTCTAACCTCCGACAAAGGCAGCAGGTCTTGTCCTACCGAGCTCTCTCTCAGATATGACAGCTTCCAGCACAGACCCCTTTTTATGGCAGCAAGTTTAGCCAGCTCCATAGGTCCATACAGCTGTCACTCCAAATAGACGACACCCTGTAGGTTTGTAAAAGGTCACTAGAATCCACTGTCCTCCCCTCCCAGAACCTCCAGGAGAAAGTTTTAGCCTTCTGTCCCTCCGAATGGCTGTTCCAAAGGGTCAGAGGTTGTTAAGATGTCCACACCCATGGAATCCTGCAACACTGGCCACAATGTTTGATTTTACAAGGGCTCCTGCTCTAATAATCACCTCTCACATACATGGTTCTGGTGGCAGGGGTGATATATGAGGCCCCATATGGCTGGAACAGCAATTTTGCACATGCACTGTTGGTGGTGGTCACCTGCATTTAATGCCTGGTCAGAACTGCATTTCAGTATGGTATAGGATGCAGTGAAGACTGAAGGCCCTGCAACTTTCAGCCAGCTCCTGCTGGTCCCCCTGATGCAGTGTTCGGGTTCCAGGGGCCATAGGAGATGAGACATTGAGGGCAAAAGTTCTGGTCAGACCAAGGCACAAGCTGGTAAGCCCCACTCTTTTTTTTGGGGGGGGAGGGTTACAACTTACTTGTAGCATATTTTTCAACATGTTGCATCATGACTGTTTATCTTCCTTTATCCTGTGGAAGGGAGGAAGAATTGTAGCTAACTGGGCTGTAAGGGGGTGGCAGCTGGACACCTGGGCAGGGGGGTGGATTGGACCAGTTACAGAATTGGATGGGACCATCTGGATAGAATATGCCTAAGTGGTAGGGATGGCTCTGCTGCCAGAATCCAGAAGTAGGTCAAAAGGCGAGGACACACCCTGGGAAGAATTGGCTCTCTGCATCTATCCACCTCAGGAGGTTTTGGGGTGTATGCCAAACCGTGTGTATGTGTTTGTCAGAGTGACAGTCATTACCTAGGAGTTATAAACGTGTGTGACTGGGGTGCACACTGTAGATGTGTGTTGGACAAACAAGTATCTGACATGGGTGTGCATGGAAGAGAGTGCTGTGTACTCTATGGGGAACTCAGTGGTTATGACTGCAATGAGCAGGCCTAAATCACTGGATTGGGTCTTGGAGCCTCATGGATAGACTTGCTTGGTTGTTCTGCTAATTTATTTAATTTTTTGGAGCTTCTGTCATAGGATGAGTAAGTATCACAGGCATCAACACTAGTCGATAGATGAAGGAGGGTACCCCTGGTGTAGTGCACTAGGTGAGTGCATCAGCCCACCTCTACTGTGTCCAAGGATGGAAATATTTTCTGAAGGGTAGAGTGTAACAAATGCCTCCTACCATTAGGGGTGGAGTTGCAGACTGCCAGACCCAAAGCCTACTTTCTAGTAGTGCCTGACTTAGATAGCCCAGTAGGAGGGCTAACAGCTGTCATTGGATCCAGACCTTTTGAGATCAGATCAACTTGATGCCTAGCCATCTGGGAGCCACTAGGGACAGACCCAAGGCAGCAGTTCAGACACAGGAAGAGGGATCTGGGGCATTTAATCAAGATCGCTGGTACTGTAATTCAAGGGATCGTGTGAGGTAAAACACGAGCAGGATGTGGGGACCTTGAGGGGCTTCCCTTCAAAGGAAGTTCCTTGCAGCCTTAGCGTACAAGAGGGGTCCCAAAAAAGAGGAGACATTACCTTTGGGGAGCTTCTGTTGTCGTGTGCTGCAAGGATGCTGCCAGCTGAGCTTCTGATGGAGAGAGATCTGGTGAAGAGAGAGAGAGAGAGAGAGAGAAGGCGAGAGAGAGAGAGAGAGAGAGACACACACACACACACATAAGACTACTGACTAAGGTATGAGATATGCCTACAGGAGATCCTAAATGGGGATTGGCACCAGAGCTGCTGCCATTGGCAAAGGGGCTTGTGTGATTGCAACCACTCCCAGTGGGCAGAATGAAATACATGGTGCGGCACTGTGCCCAGCACACCACCTGGTAAGTAGCAGCAGCTGCGAAGTGAGGAACCTGACAAATGGGTGATCTCCTGCCTCCAGAGGTGAGACTGACCTTGCAGGGAGTAGCTGCCCTCAGGATCGGAGGACCCATGGATGCCACACAAGTGAATCAAGTACTCTTTCTGGCTGACTAAGCCACCAAATTCATTCATGTGAAAAGGACCGTCTCTCCAGATACCTTCTGCCAGCCTGTGTGTTGCACATCACAGCATTTTCATCTGCTAAATGCGAAGAGTTTGCTTGTTTTTTCTCAGACATAGTGTCCTCTATTCAAGCCGTAATCTTGCCAAATTGGTCATCACAGCCCAGCAGGGTCAAGATGTGAGGACTCAGAAGCATTCAGTGGTCATGGGGAGAGTTTAGACCAGTGACGAAGATGGAGGTGAGTGGGGTGGTCTTAGAGCTGTGGCCAACATTCTATGAATTGGAAACAGGCCTGACATGTCTACTTGTGAACTGTGTTAGGCAGCTGGGCCTGGTGTTCACCAAGACTGTTCAGTGTTTCCTGTCAGAGAGGATGTTCCCAGTTGCACTGAAAACAGCACTGGTTAAGCCCCTCTTGTAGAAGTCATCATTGGACCTGGACATCCTGTCAAATTATCGACTTGTCTCTAACTTGCCCATTTTGGGCAAGGTTATTGAGAAGGTGGGTATGCTGCTGCTCGAGACACGTCTCACTGCCTTTAACATCTACGAGCCAATCCAGTCTGGTTTTAGGTTGAGGCATAGCACTAAGATTGTACTGGTCAGGGTGCATAATGATCTGTTCCACTCCAGAGATGAAGAAGCATGGTCAGTTTTCATTCTCCTTGATCTCTCTTCACCTTTTGATACTGTAGACCATGGGCTTTTATAGGACTGGCTCAGGAAGTATGTGGGACTGAACAGCAAAGTCATCTGTTGGTTTGAGTCCTATTTCAGTAGCAGGACACAGAGGGTGGTGTTGGGTAGTTTCTCTTCACTGTTGACGGCCCTTCCCTGTGGTGCACCCCAGGGCTTGGTCCTGCTGCCCATGCTGTTTGGGGTGTACATATTGTCCCTGGGTAGGACCATTAGACAGTGTCGACTGGGGTTTTACTGCTATGCAGATGATAATCAGCTCTGTCTTTTGTTCCCAGGCTGCCTGGTGTGAAGGATGTTCTGAATAAATGCCTGGCTGAGATCCAAGACTGGATATCATTGAGCTGGTTGAGACTTAACCCCAGCAAAACTGAAGTTCTGATGGTTAAGTTGTGTTGGGGGGGGTGGGGAGAGTAGCAGCTGCCAAGAGAAGACTGGGCTTCAGTTCAGTTCCTCTGTGCTAGTGGTTGTCACAAACCTGAGAAATCTGGAAATCATTCTGGATGAGGGGCTGACATTTAAGGCCCAGGTGTCAGCAGTAATCTGGAATGGCTTTTACCATCTAAGGAACATCAGCTGGATTAAATCCCTTATCCCCTCTGGTGACCTGGCCACAATGGTACATGATTCTGAACCTCAAGGCTTGACTTCTGTAATGCTGTCTACCTTGGGGTCAGTGGAAGTATGGTACAATACTTGCAGCTGGTGCAGAATGCAGCTGCTGGGCTGCTGACTGGCCTTTGAAGGTCCAGTCATGTCTCCCTGGCACTGCATGAACTGCACTGGCTGTTGGTTAAGTGGCATATCTCCTGTAAAGTTGAGTTACTAACTTATAAGGCCCTACATCAGCTGGGCCTGGGTCACCTGTCTGATCTCCTGCATCCTTCCATGTCCTCACGCCCTCTCCGCTCCACTGAGGAGGGCCTGCTTGTTGTTCCCAGGGCATGGCTTAAAGTCTCGAGGAACTGGGCCTTTGAGGTGGTGGGCCTGCTGCTATGGAATGCTTTTCCGAGGGCCCTGAAGAAGCCTCCTCGGTAGAGGCCTTTAAAAAGGGTCTGAAAACCTATCCCTTTGCACAGGCTTTTGGAGATTGAGAGTCCCTTTTCTAAGCCAGTCCCCAGTACTAAACAGTTGTTTGTGTTAGTAATTATTTTTTTATTTATTAATACGTTATTATTGGAAATTTAATTTTGATTTAAATGATTTAAGTATTCTCTATTACGTTTCATGATGCTACTGTTCTGTCCTTTCTGCACATTTGTAATGGCGCCTAAGCCTCCGGGGAAGGGTGCTATAGGGAAATAAAGCTACTACTACAGAGGGTCTCCCAGGGCTATGCCCACTCTACCTAGCGCTCAGAGAAGGTTGTGGACAAAGGTGCTAAATGTAAGATCAAGGTTTCACAATAAAGTAAAAAAAAATGTCCATTATTGCTAGAACCCCTTTTGTAATTTGTTTTCACTTAAGATTCCAAGATTAAGAAAGCATATTCTTGTTAGACTGCCTAAGCATTGCTGATCATTATTATAAATTGTATTGTTGACCTTACAGAGCCTTTTGCACCAAATCCCCATGATAAAGGATACTGCAAAGTGTTTAAAGCAACAGAGAGACCTATGGCCCAGCTCACTTCACACAGATTAGCCACTGACAAGGAGAACAAAGGTTCGTATTGTGAAGCAATTTCCAGAAAATGTAGTTAGTTTATCATCGGTACAAAATGTTTATTTTAAAAGCAGCGAACCAAGCAGATGTAGATGTTTTGCTAATGAAAGTAAGATGGCGTTCCAAGACGAATGAAAAGCACACAAAACTCAGGAAAACCCTTTCTTGTGTTTCAAACTTTTACTGGAACACACACTGTTGCTTCACGTTATCACCACGTCTCAGCTATTACCTGTCTGTTCGCAAAGTCATAGCTCAAGTAGCAACAAGTCACTGCATTTCCTTTACTGCAACCTTTAATGAACTAGGAAACTAGCTGATAACCTGATGACTAACCATAAACAGGCCGGAGCAACTGGTGTACCTTAGGGAAGTGTATCTTGGGCCCTGTTATTTTTATTTTTTATTTTATTCTCTGGTAACTGGATTAGGCCCTAGGCACAGGTGCCTGTTTTCAGGGGCAGCCTCGGAGTACAGGGGAGGTTAAATGATTTGCTCAGAGTCACACATTATGCAAGTGGAGGTTGTGGGAATCAAACCCAGGTCAGTTTGCTGGATGTACCAAGCTCATTCACAACTCTTTGCTTTAACCTCTAGGCTGTATTGCCAGCCCTAGCGGACCTATAGTAATGTTCTTGCAAACAAATTTTTGCAGGTAGCCTGTATATGTGTTAAGGTCAGAGGCTTGGTCTATTCATCATGGTCCTCTTTGTCATGCCTGGTGGGTTCTTTATTTTTTCTTCTCTTTTTTTATATTTTTTACTAGTCCAGGGCTCTAATATCAGTTTGATATTCTTCCAGGACTCCAGGGTATTTTTTTCTTGTATTTACCTGAGAATTATTTTCTGCTATGCTCTCGTGTATAAGAAACAAAGCCAATAGTAAGAACTTCCCTGTAGACTCCTCCATTGTCCTGTAACATACAGGAATCACTGTAGATCAGGGATCTCTGGCAGTCAGAAGTGAGGACTGCATGATCAGTTATGGTAAAATGGGCTGTCATTAACAGAGAATAACATTTGCTGTCACTGGAATATGCAAGGTGTGTGGTTTGTACCCCCTGTGGTTTGCAATGAAAAACTTCAGGAAGGTAAGGGATATGAGCGGGCGTGGCATAAAGGGGACTGTAAGTGCCCCCCAACACACACAAACACACTTAAAATCCAAGTTAGAATTCTTCACATCACTTAATGTTTGTAACAGAGTGGAACCTTTTTTACTGCTTACATGTTTCTTGCTTCTAAAATCTGCATTAAAAAAAGTAGTGACGCACACTCATTAGGGAGCTGAATGCCTGTTTCATAGCATCATTAACTTATTATGCTTTGCTGATAATCCTTTAAATTATTTTACAGGTAAACAGAGGAACTAAGGCTGGGAAGAAGTGAGTGTTCCTACTGTATGCACCGTTTCTTACTGGATACCTGAAAATGACAGGGTACTATATATAATGGGTTTGTGACATCAGCCCAAACAGGTGCTGTAACTTTTCAGTTACCACGGTGATCACTGTAAACACTTAATAAACATAGTTACCACTGATTAATTGGTACCTCGCCTGTCCAAATCAAAAACTTTTCAACCAAACCCAAAGTGAATGCAGTCTTGAAGTGCATTTAGCATTTTGGGAGAGGGAGCACATTTCTGAATTACATTTGATTACTTTGAAGCTTTCCTGATACGGGATGAATAAATTGGAATAAAGCAGTGATCAGAGTCAGGACCCTACTCAAGAATGAGTGTGGTCTACTGTATCATTGCTGGTATGTTCTTTTTGGGAGGTTGCTGTAATTTGCTAAGTAACAGTGGAAAAGCATGATCAAAAGAATGCTATTATGCAAGGCTACCCCGATTTGCACTTCAAGTGCCCCACGAAATTTTAATGACTTGCTTGGTTTGATTTTATTTAGATAGTTACTGATTGATCGATGGAGTTTTTGTTGGCCAGGTAAGCACACTAGACAAGTGCATGCCTATTTTCAGGTATGACCTAGGAGGTTAAACAGTATACAGACTAATAGGAAGGAACATCAAGGGAAAAAAAAAGAAAAGAAATAAGCAGAACAATAACAAGTACAGTTAAATGACAATAGGTAGTGTAGTGGAGTACGACAACATATCAACACAACAATGCCCATGTCTACTGGAAAAAAGCACAGTCAGATTAAAAAAAAAACATCAAGTGCAGCTAGAAGCAGTTTTTCCTTAGGTATTCCCAGGGAAACCAATCTAGTTCAGGAAGAGTTTAGGAAACTGGGGAGGGGTCTCAAGCAAGTAGCTACTTCTGCCACTTTCTCAGAAGTACTACCTGTGAGAGGCAAGGGAGAGTATAGGAGTGCATGCACCAGGAACTTTAACTCATGGTTGAAGAACTGGTGCTGTGAGAAGGGTTTGGATTCATTGGTGACTGGGGACCCACCTGGAGGATGAGGTTTGTTCAAGCCTGACAGCCTGCATCCATCCTGGAGAGAATCCAAGTATAATGATAAGTTTGCAAAATGCTATTGACAAGCATTTAAACTAGCAAAGGGGTGGCAAGGTCAGCAAGGAGGGTACCTACTTGCTCACCCCCACAGCTAGCAGTGGAACCAGTGAACAGAGGAGTGGCCATCTCTGCAAAGCGGTGTGCAAAGATGGAGATTAGTGTCCAAAAGGTGGATAAGCAGAAAGGGGCAAAATTCAGCAGAAGGGCAGACAGCAAGGAGAACCAGGGATAAATGACAACCAAGGAAGGGGCTGAGTAGAACAGTGAAGCAGACTAGGAGGTCAGATCATGGAGTCATGTGTGCAAATGCCAGGAGCCTTAGCAACAAGATGGAAGATCTGGAGGCTGTCATGGTACAGTCAGACCTGGACATTGTGGCCATCACTGAAACCTGGTGTAATGATAACCATGACTGGGAGATGGCCATACCCACAAGCAACATATTCAGATAGACAGAGCAGGCAGGAAGGAGGAGGAGTGGCACTGTATGTGAAAATGACATAAGGGCCACAGAGATCCAGGAGGAACAAATGGGGAGAGATACTGTGGGTTAAGCTAGAAAGGAAAATGGGGACAGCCATCCAGACAGGTGTGGTCTATAGACCACCAGCCCAGGAGGAAGAAACAGATAGGAGTTGATGCTAGCCATCCAAAGGATGGCAGACAAGGGTGAGGTACTACTGGTTGGAGACTTCAATATCCAGACGTGGACTGGAGCATCCCAGCAGCAGCATCAACTAGGAGCAGATTTATTCTGGACTCCTTCAGGGTGCCTCTCTCAAGCAACTGGTCATGGAACCAACCGGCAGAAGGCAATACTGGACCTTCTGCTCACAAACAGGGACAGTGTGATGGGGTAACAGTGGGGAGCACCTGGGTAACAGTGACCACCAGTCATTGTGGTTTGAAATCACAGAAAGAGCAGAACCAAACCACACAAAAACACGTATCCTGGATTTTAGGGGGGCAGACTTTGGGAAAATGGGGAAATACTTGAAAGAGGCATTAAGGGGAATGGGGCAGGAATCAGGGGTTGAGGAACAGTGGGCAGTATTTAAAATGGGGATTATAAGAGCAACAGAATTATGCATTAAGCAGGTTAGCAAGAGGAAAAGGAAGAGGAGACCATTATGGTTTTCCAAAGAGGTAGCAAAGAAAGTGAAAGCCAAAAAGATAGCATTCAGGCAATACAAAAGACACAGGCAGAAGGGGATAGGGAGAAGTACCAGGAGAAACAAAGGGAGGCAGGGAAGTCAGTAAGGGAAGCCAAATCTCAGACAGAAGAACACATTGCAAAATCAGTGGTTAAAGGGGACAAAACCTTTTACAGGTACATAAGTGAAAAAAGAAAGACAAAGGGAGGGATAGTGAGACTGAAGGGGAGGATGGATTGTGGAGGATGACAACAGTAAAGCTGACATATTGAACAGGTATTTCTGCTCAGTCTTTACTGAGGAAGAGGGGGTAATGGGTCTGAAGGAGTACAAGGGGTGAAAATGGTGCAGAAATGGACACAAGTCCCTTTACACGAGAAAGGGTCCTGAAGGAACTGGAAGTAATAAGAGCTGACAAAGCAATGGGGCCAGATGGGGTGCACCCCCAGGGTCCTTAAAGAACTAAGAGAGGTGGTGGCTGAACCTCTGGCTATCCTGTTTAGCCAATCACTGAAACAGGGAGGTACCCAAAGACTGGAGGACAGCAGATGTAGTCCCTTTATACAAAAGCGGAACAAAGAGGAAGCAGGGAACTACAGACCAGTCAGCCTCACCTCGGTGGTGGGAAAGATCATGGAAGCACTTCTGAAGGAGAGATTGGTGGAACATCTGGTTGTCAATGGACTACAGGACCCAAGGCAGCATGGTTTCACCAGGGGGAGGTCATGTCAGACCAATCTCATTGAATTTTTTGACTGGGTGACTAGGGAGGTGGATCAGGGGAGGGCAGTGGACATGGCTTATCTGGACTTCAGCAAGGCCTTTGACACTGTGCCACATAGAAGACTATTACACAAACTGGGGATTATGGGTGTGGGCAGGACAGTAGTGTGGTGGGTAGGTAACTGGCTGGGTGGCAGGACACAGAGGGTGGTGGTAAATGGCTGTCACTCCACAGAGGGAAGAGTGACCAGTGGGGTACCACAGGGATCAGTGCTGGGACCGTCCTATTCTAACATCTTCATCAGTGACATTGCGCAGGATCTAGAAGGCAGAATTTCACTGTTCGCTGATGACACAAAGCTCTGTAACAGAGTAGACACACCAGAGGGTGTAGACAGAATGAGAAGGGACCTGCAGAAACTTGAAGAATGGTCAAGGGTTTGCAGTTGAAATTCAATGCAAGAAGTGCAAGATAATGCATATGGGGCACAAAACCCTGGCACAATATATCAGTTGGGGGTGAGGATATAGCATGCACCAAGCAGGAAAGGGATCTTGGGGTTGTCATCTCTGATGACCTCAAGGTAGGAAACAGTGTGACAGGGCATCAGGTAAAGCAAATAGGATGCTGGGATGTATAGGCAGGGCATCACCAGCAGGAAAAAGTGAGGCCATAATTCGCTATACAAGACACTAGTGAGGCCCCACCTGAGTACAGTGTACAGTTCTGGAGACCATACTCACGTAAGGACATGGACAGGGTAGAGAAGGTTCAGAGGAGGGCAACAAAGATGGTGCATGGATTGCATCACAAGTCCTATGAAGACAGGTTGAAGGAACTGAACATGTACTCCCTGGAGGAGAGAAGGGAGAGAGGGATATGATAGAGACATACAAGTATCTTACAGGGAGAAACAGAGTGCGGAAAACACTATTTTTAAGCAAAAGATGTTCCAGGACTAGAGGGCATGGATGAAGTTGGAGGGAGGATGATTCAGAGGAAACATGAGAAAGAATTTCTTCACAGAACGGTGGTGGACAAGTGGAACACCCTGCCAGAGGAAGTGGTGGGGCTGAAACAATCACGGGATTTAAGAATGCATGGGATAGACATAAAGGAATTCTAGAGGTCATGGGTAAGGGGAAACAGACTTCTAGGAAAACAAACTGAACTTACAAGCTCAAATGGGCAGACTGGGTGGGCCATAGGCCCTTATCTGCCGACACTGTCTATGTATCTATGTATCTATGTAGTTAGTCCTGATACCCCACAGAGTGCCCATCTGTAAACAAAGCTGCACAGTAGGCTTCCACAATTGCCCGCAACTGTCATCAAAGCCAGGGATCAGCCTCAGGAGATTCAAGCTCCTACCTTCCTGTTTATACGTCTGCTCTACATGTCTCTATGTGGATGACATGGTTTTCTGACAATTTCACAACACTCTCTTTCAGCTCTGTCACATCAACTCCAACAAGACTTAACTGTGTCCAACACTGGCTTGCAAGTAATTTATTAATTTTGAATAAGAATAAAGCTGAACCATGGTCTTTGGTTCCTTATTTTTCTTTATCTCGCCTGTCATCTGTGCCTGTGATCCATTCTGATACCAACATTTCCGGGTTTTTTTTGTTAATATTAATTTTTTATTAAGGCTTCAAGGTCAGTACAGGACACTGTAGTAACGATAAAGGTTCTGTCTTGGGTCTGTTCATTTTATGCATTTACTCACAGCAAATATTGTCTGTATTCGCTTACTTGTCCCTCACCCTCCCCTAAGGAACAACAAGGGGTGGGTGCCTTGTGGATTTCAGGTTTGTTATGCAGCTGCTGCGCAGATACAATACCACTGCATGTACGTGCTGTACTAACTGTGGTGTAACCTGTGTATATGGCTTGGGAGGAGGCAACCTCAACCAGGGAAGGATGGAGCTCCGCTGGGCGAGCAGTGTTGTGTGTCATCTATTCCATGTGTATGGCAGTGTGAACGGTTCTCATGCCCACCACTCTAATGGGGAAGACTAATAAAGTGGCTGTGTTCCAAATGTAGCATTCGGGGGATTAGGGTCGGATCTTTTCTCATGATGTTAAGCAGCTAGCTGCTCCACTGAGAGGCACGCACCTCCATTCGAATGTTTAGGGAGTGCATTATTTCTGTATTTGCTATATGTGGTTGACCATGGTCCTCCAGGTAGTCAGTGGTACTGACATTACTGAGTCTGTTTCTTTCAGTATCTTGGATTGTACTCTCTCTAGAGATACTATCAAGAGAGTTCATGGATGTTTTGGTCTGATTATACTGGGCCAAAAATTGTCTTTCTCTGTCTGGCAAGAAACACATAGAACACAGACAGTGTCAGCAGAAAAAAACTATTGGGCCATCCAGTTTGCCCAGTTTTACCCTACTCTACCCCATGATCTACTGTCCAGACAGGGTTTTCACCATCATCTCACCCTCCTCATTCCCTTCCATACTGCTATCCCAGTGAGAAACTATTAAGCCCTTTAATCTGCCCCAGCCAGGCTTGAACCCATTAAGGTTTTTATTTATTATGGTTTTTGTGCCCACCACCTCTGTTGGTGGGCTGTTCCATTGCTCAACTGCTCGCTTGGTAAAGTAGAACTTTCTAGCATCCCACCTGAAGAAGAAAATGCTCACCTTAGTAATCTTGTTTTTTCCAAGGTATTCTTCAACATATGCCTAACTCTTGCAGTCAGTTTACAGTGTTGAACTGCCCGGAGAATGGAACTTACACAAATGATGGAACACTCATTGGCTTGTGCCACCATTCAGACTGCTGCCCTTACCAACTGCTGCATTCCATAATGCTCAGATTTCATGACAGCCTATGGGGTAAGACCCCCTAACTAAGCTACAGTATCTAAACCATACTACATTTTAAATGACAAAATCCCCCATAAAAAAGTCCCTAACAATCAGACAAGACTAAACAGGGAATAACACAACTGGATTTAAAAACCTTCTGTAACACAACATGGTATGAACCCATTAAACTCAGAAACCCACCTGTTATGCAGAGGCCACTGGTTTTGGAAGAGGAGGTAGGGAGGGTGAGTTAATCATATTGAAGAATATATTGGAAGAAACAAGATTCCTAAGGTGAGCAAGTTATTTTCTAACCCCAGGAATTCTTCAATATCCTTAACTCTCGCAGACTACGAAGCAGTACCTTTAGAGGTGGGCACAGAACCTATTTTGGAAATAGGTTCTGCAAAACTGCTCTGCCAAACCTGGCATCATGTTTGGACTGAGTGTCCAGGCAGTAGTGCTTTGTGAAAGTGTGCACTGTTCTCCAGGTAGCTGTTTTACATATTTCCATTAGGGGAGTGTCCCTGGGAGCTGCAATTGTTGCAGCTGTGCCCCTTGTGGAGTGTGCCCTCAGGCCTACTGGGGACTCCTTACCGCCTTGTTGTAGCAAAACTGGATACACTGCACTGTTCAACATGAAATAGTCCTTTTAGTTGCTGACTTTCCTTTTCCCACATCTCCATAAGTGAGGAACAGCTGCTGTGCTGTCTATCCTGCCTCTGAACCTTGGTATGAGTAATATAGTAGCTTAATATTCTTTTGACATTCTGGCTATGCAGCCTGTGCTCCCCTGCACTAGAATGTTCAGTGAAGAATACTGGTAAAGTGATTGACTGGTTCAGATGGAAGTCAGAGACCATCTTTAGAAACACAGAATTTGACGGCAGATAAGGACCGCTTGGCCCACCTAGTCTGCCCATTTTCTTACCTAACAGATAAGCTGCAGATCCTAGTTAACCAACAGCTTACTTCCTCCTACCCCCAACTAGGACTTTGGTAAAAACCTCCTATTTGCCCTTAACACCATCTTATGTCTGTGGAATGAAATTTAGTTCAGCTCTGTGCACAATGCCTGAAGATCACTAATGCATCTGGCTGAAGTCATAGCCACCAGAAAGATAGTTTTCCAAGTTAAAAACTTCAAATGTGCTATAGCCATAGGCTCAAATGGGGGTTTCATGAGCTTGGCAATGCAGACATTAAGATCCCATGCTGGCAGGTTGGCCCGGTGACACTGAGGGTTCAGGCACTGGACACCACACCTCGTGACACGCCAGTGACCTGGGTTCGGGAACGGACTCGGGTCATCAGGAGTTGGCAGGGGAGGAGAGGACTAAACGCCCAGAGGACTGCTGTCCTCTCCTGGGGTGGGTATTGGGGGACATGCCGCTCAGCAGCTGCCCCCAGTGGAGACCAGGGTCAATACAGCAGTGTGCCAATTACAGGGGTGCGGTGATGGTGAACATCAGCTGAGGGCCCACCCTCAGTGCAGATGTCATCGCACATCTGCACCTCAGGGGCATAAACTAAGGTGGAAAACCCCGGTGCTTTGGGAGGCGATGGCGGGGACTCAAGTGGTGGTAGCCCACATACCCAATGCCAGTCCTGATCCCAACTTCACTCTCCGAGGTCCCGCCTCTCCTGTTCCAGGCTGTGGGAGTGGGGGACCCAGCACCCAATTCCTTGGTTGGCAGAGGGACACGCTGGGCAGTAGAACTAACACCAAGTGAGCCCTGCTGGAGAGATACCCAGTAAGTGCCAGTGACAGAGGGAAACAAAGTTTGGGGGGAAAAAAAAAGGGTCCCATGCTGGCACCAGTTCCCTGTGTGAAGGGTGCAGGTGGGCCAATCCCTTGAAGAATTTCTTAAAAATGGGGTTTGATGCCATAGAGACACCCCTGCCAGCTGAAATATAGGCTGAAGCTGAAGCTAAGTGGATTTTAAAGGTAGTGAGTTGGAGACCCAACGAATGCAGATGAGTGAGATAATCCTGTAGAGCTGGCAATCCTGCCTGAGCAGGCATGATGCTGTGATTGTCACATCATACAAAGAACCTCTTCCACTTGGAAGCATAAGTTTTCCTGGTGAAAGGTTTTCTAGATCCCCCCTCAGGACATTGAGGACACTCTCAGAAAGCTGTAGACCAGCATACTCTGGGTCTTCAAGAGTCAGGCCTTGAGCCTGAGTGACCTGAAGTTTGGGTACAAGATCCTCCCCTGGGTGGAGGTCAAAAGACTGTGTCTCCGAGTGAGGTGTATGGGAGAGGCCACAGACAATGACAGCAGTAGTGAGTACCATGGCTGTCTGGCCCAGTCTGGAGCTATTAGGATCATTGCAGCTGTCTGGGACCTGAGCTTGACCAGGACCCTGAGCAGCAAGGGGAATGGGGGAAATGCATACACCTTCCTACCTGACCAGTCCAGCACTATGGCATCCAGAGGTACTGTCCCCCTTTGCTAGAGGTCTGCAACAGCTTTGGCAATTGGTGGTTGTTCTGTGAGGCAAAGAGATCTATCTCTGGGGTGCCCCACCTGCGAAACACCACCTCTAACACCTGTCTGTTTAGAGACCACTCATGGTGGTTTTGGTTGATTCTGCTGAGGGCATCTGCCAGTGTATTGTCCTTTCCTGGCAAATGAATGGCACCAAGAAAGCCTGTAGGGAGTAAGCTAGACTCCAAAGTTTCATTGCGTCTGTGCACAGGGGGCTGGACCTTGTGCCCTCTTGTTTGTTGATGTAATACATGGTGGTGGATGGTACTGTCTGTTCTGACTTGCACCACTTTTCCCTGTACCAGGGATGCAAAGAATTGCAGAGCTAGCAGTACTGCCCTGAGCTCCAAAGGTTTATATGTAGGAGTGACTCCTTGGCTGACCAAGTGCAGTGCACTGTATGCTCCTGCAGATCGCACCCCAACCTAACAGGGAAGCATCTGTCGTGAGAACAAGGGAAGGGGATTCCTGTTGGAAAGGAACCCCTTCTCTTAGGTTGTTCTTGTCTTGCCACCACTGCAAGGCCTGCAGTAGTGTTCTGGTTACTGGAATCAGCTTTGTGAGAGGATTCCTTCTCTGGCACCAATGTGCCCTGAGGTGGAACTGAATGTCTCTCATCTGGAACCTGGACCCCATACTATGCCAGTTGCTGCAGCCATGTGTCCTAGGAGCTGCAGAAAGTGTCATGCTGGCCTTGGTGAGATTAATTTGAAAGTCCCAGCAAGCTGTATTATGTTGTCCACCCTTTCCTGGGGGAGGAAGGCTCTTCCCTTTGAGATGTCTAACTCCGCACCTATGAAGTTCAATACCTGAACTGGTTCCAGGAAAGACTTGCTGATGTTCACCAAGAACCCCAGTAAGTCTAATAGCTCCTGGGTTGCCTTTAGGGAAACCCTCACCTGTTGAGGTGACTTTCCTATGACTAACCAGTCATCTAGGTAGGGGAATACCATGATGCCCTGCCTTCTGACGTATGCCACCACGACTGCCAAACACTTTGTCAATGCCCTGGATGCTGAAGTGAGGCTGAAAAGCAGAGCTGAGAACTGATAATGCCCCAATGGTAGTCTGAAATTGAGGTACTTTCTGTGGGACTCCCTTATGGGGATGTGGAAATAACCATCTTTTAGGTCAAGGGAAGCCATCCAATCTCCCTTTTGCAGAGTTGGGAGGATCAGTGCCAAAGTTACCATCTGGAACTTTGGTCTTGGGAGATGCTTGTTCAGAGCTCTTAGGTCTAAACTGGGTCACCATTATCCATTTTTCTTCAAAGTTAGGAAGTACCTGGAATAGAACCCGGTCCCTATTTGTGTTAGTGGAACTGGTTCTACTGCCTTTGCTCACAGAAGGTTTGCTACTTCTGCCTCCAGAAGTTTCCTTTCTGAAGTGGTAGCTGGACTGAAAATCCTGGATCTTAACTTTGGAAATGATTTGAAGTTGAGGACCAGGCCCTGACCCACTATCTCCAGGACCCACTTGTCTGTGGTGATGTTTTGCCAAAACTGGAGATAGTCAGCCTGCCCCCTACTGGAAGTGGGGAGGCGATCCTGGCAACCACATCAGGGGTTTTGATTCTGCTGGGGTTGAGCCTAAATAGCTTGACCTCCACCCCTGAAACCCCTTCTGCCCTGCTCCTAAAGTATCCAGTTTGCGGTTGCTGCGGGTACTGGGAATGGCTTGAGCCTGAAAGAAGGGTCTGCCATAAGGGCACTGTGTTGGAATAGTGCCGACACGAATAGCGTGGTCCAGAACTGGCAATAAAGGCCCCCTGCACTGAAGAATTCTCACTTCGGGGTGAGAGCGGAACACGGGGAAAAGTTAAAATTTGTGGGGCCGGGGAATACTGTTTCCACAGCCCCACAGAAAGAAACTAAGTCCAGAGTGCACAATTAAAGTTGGAGACCAGGATTAGAACCCTGGTCTCCAATGCCACTGGCCATGCTGCTCGATGCCCCAGCCCTCCACTCCATGGGAGCAGCTGGGTCAGCCTCCTGGATTCTGGTATCCTTGTGTGCTTTAAGCGCCATGGACAGTGACCAGGAGAGCACTTACTGAATGCGCTGTAAATCCCCTCTCGCTGTCCATGGTAGTGCTTACCAGACTAGCGCTGTGAATTGTGATGCTATTCTGGTAGCACTCTTCTAACAGGGTACCTGCCATAAGTTGCTCCCCCCCACCTCCCCTTCCCCTGTTGGAGGTCGAGGGTTTCTCTTTAGCTGAATTGCTTTTGTAGGTGGGTTTGTACTCATCCACCTTCTTCATGTATGCCTCCATTTTGTCCCCAAAAAGTGAATTATTCTCACAGTGGAAATCCAGGGCCTTAGTCTGAGTGTCCTGGGATATGTTTGTGGCCCTCAGCCATGCAAACCTCCTCAGTGCCACAAGAAAGTGCCATCCACTGAGCGGCAGTATTGTTGACATCTACTGCCATGTGGGACTGGTACTTGGTAGCTTCCAGCCCACACTTTGCTGTCTCTTCCAGGTCAGCTGCTAGTCCTGCTGGTGCTTTGTCCACCATGGACATTACTAATTGCCATAAGGTTTTTCGGTATTGGGCTACATAAGCCATATAATTGGCTTGTCTTATGCCCAGGGATGCTGCTAGATAACCCTTTTTCCCCATGCTATCCAGCTTTCTAGAATCCTTCTCTGGGGGGTGTGAAGCCAGGGACACCCTGGCTCTGTCACAGGCTGCACCATGTATAGCCCTTTCATGGTCATGGTGTGAAAAAAGGACTTCAGCCCCTGCCCTGTCCAGCTGATGCTTTTTATCAACCTTTTTGTCAACTGGTGGGCTTGAGTTTGGAGCCTCTAGCACTTGCTTATTTAATTATTTATTTACTGGCAACAGCAGCCTTTTTGTTGGTGTCAGGCCCATCATTTCTAAAAACTCTGTCTCTTCATCCTCTACCATTTCATTGGTAGCAAGATGTAATGCGTCCACCATCTGCCTGAAAAAAGTATAATGTGAGGAGTAATCCTCAGTCAGTCTTGGAGGAGAATCAAACTGGATCTGGATAGGCTCCCCTTTATCCTCTTCCTCATACTGTTCATAGTTCAGTTCTTGGGTCAAAAGAACTGAACCATGAACCGATGATGGTACCGTCTGTGGAACCATACTTGGAACCGGTACTGGTGGAATTGGAACCACTGTTAAACCTTGAGAGGTTGCAGCTTGAAGTGCCTGCAGAACTTGCTGGGCCTGTGCTATTGCTTCGGCAGTAGGCATGGTTGGGTTTGACACTGGGAGCTCCTTTGCTTTTTCAGCAGGAGGTTTACTGTGCTTTGTTTTGTGTTTCTTTTTAGCTGGGACCGGTTCAGCGGCCGGCTCATCAGTTCTTTTGGTTTTGGATGGCTCTTCTTTGCTTGTGGCTGGTTCCCCATCCACAGTTTTATCTTTATTTTAACTAGATGGAGTATTGGGTTGTTCAGATTCCTCTGGAACTGATGGAGATGCTAGCTTTTTCTTGAACCTTTCAATTCTTTTTTCTTTAATTTTTTCAGAAAAGGTTCGACAAATGTGCCCAGAAAAGAGACTCATCCAAGTAGAATATGTATGAATTGTGCTTACAGGTTATCTGCTTTAGCAAATACTTCACCGCACTCTAGACAAATTTTGAAGCCAGTGGGTCCTGTTTTCTTTTTTGGTCTCTCTGACATAGTTAAAAAAACACCCAACACTGTTATAACTTGGTTCACAACCGCAAAATTATAATACTGTAACTTTAACCAAGTGCCAGTTCCTAAAAATACACCAAACAGATAAACGGTTTGTTTCCAGAAGGGAAAGAAACCGTAATAATTCACAAAATACATAAAATAAACAAAACCAAAGTAAGAGTTTTCCTTAGTAAATAAGAGAAATAAGGGTAACAGCCCCGGTTCCCCTTCGGTTACTGAGAACCGAGGAAGAACTGCAAACTGAGGTAAAAACTAAACTATGTAAAAGTAATAATAAAGGCAGCAGATGAATAAAAAAAAAGTTTTACTTAAGTTTTTCATGAAAATCAATCACTAGAGTATCTTCTAGAGGAGAGCTCTCTCCGGGACGTCTTACTAAGCAGGAGGAGAATGAAATCTGAGCATTATAGAATGCAACAGTTGGTAAGCGCAGCAGTTTTGAATGGTAATGAGTGTTCCATCATTTGCACAAGTTCCATTCTCCAGGCAATTCAACACTGTAGGCTGACTGCAAGAGTTAAGCATATTGAAGAATTCCTGGGGTTAGAATCTCCCCTCCAACACCAGCTTACATTCGCGTCCCCTTGGTTCTGACCACTTATTCCTGCTAAATAGTCACTCACAGTTTACCTTAAATACATAGCCGGTTTTAGGCACCAGCGAACCCTGCGGTTGCTGGGAGCCCCTGCTCATGGGGGCCCCTAAGCAGAGAAGTTTACCTTATTCATTTTTAAACATTTTTTTTTATCTTAATATATTTTTAAAACATCAGTAAAGGACTATGTAGATCCTTCTGGTTATGTCATGAAATACCTCAACATGCTATGATCCAGTCAATATGAGGTGGACAGGCAGCAATGGATGGGATGGGAAGAACAGCCCCAAGAAATGACACTGCTGTGTCCTCCTAAAAAAATGTTTTAAATACTACTGGTTATACTAAAGCTATACATAGAAACAAAGAAATATAAAATTTGCCGGCAGATAACTACTGCTTGGCCCACCTAGTCTGCCCATTTTTCCCTGCCTATAGTATCACCACAAATAAAATCTTGCACCTATGGGCTACAGTAGAACACATGGGCTAAAGGTGGGCCAAGTAGAGAGGGCTCCATGACTTCACTAATTCTGCTGGGGGCCCCCCAAACCCTAAAGCCGGCCCTGCTTAAATATTCCTTTGAGGAACTTGTCAATATCTCTGTGAATTTAATTACATAGAAACATAGAAACATAGAAGTTGACGGCAGATAAGGACCGCAAGGCCCATCCAGTCTGCCCAATTATTTTCTTCACCTCCTGTACCTCTGCCCTTCTATCCTCCTTATCGTCTCCTCAGTCTGATCCTCCCTCTAACTCACCACACAGCTATCCCAAGCCCTTTCCTTTCTCATTCACTAACATAACACCCTCTGACACCCTGAATGCCCTGCTTACCCTAAACCCTTCTAAAGTCAGTTCACCTGATGGGCTGGACCCCAAGCTGCTTTACCTTTCTGCTATGGCTATCTCTGCCCCTCCGACACAGCTACTCAACTTCTCATTCACATTGGAAGCTATCCCCTCTGTCTGGAAACATGCCACTGTTCTTCCCCCCCTAAGGGCGGCGAGCCATCCTTCCCTGGGAACTATCGCCTCACATCCCTACTTCCCACCCTCGCTAAGCTGCAAGAACACCTAGTTCTTACCCAACTTTCTGCCTGTCTCTCTCTCACTCACTTTTTCACCCCCTTTCAATCTGGCTTTTGTAAAAACCACTCCACCACCACCTCCCTGATTAGGCTCACTGACTCCATCCTCACTGGGATCGACAGTGGTCAAATCACGTCCGCCATCTTTGTCGACCTAGTCAAGGCTTTCAACACTGTCTCCCACTCTATCCTATTATACTCTCTCTCAGCTACAGGCTTGTTGACTGCCACCACAAACTGGTTCCATTCCATATCCTTACCCCTTCCTATCGATACAGGGGTCCCGCATGGATCAGTGTTGGGCTCCATACTCTTCTCCATCTTTCTCAATGACTTGCCATCTGTCTACACATCTACCTCTATTCATACGACATGGTCCTTTACACCTTTAGCCACTCCCCCACCGATATTGCAACCAGACTTCAGAACGATTTCAACAATCTTCAGTGCTGATTTTGCTCACACCAGCTTTTCTAAATGCCAAGAAAACTGTCTCCATGACCTTCGACACTAGGCAGAGACTTTCAAGGCTGCCCTCCCTACCCACTTTCCACATCCTCAACTGGGCGGTCCTCGTGGACACTTCCTCATTCAGATGTCTGGGGGTTTGGCTTGACCAACACCTCACCTTCTCTGGTCACATGGACACCATCCTTAAAAAGCTGTGCTCCAAGTTAGGCGCACTATTTAAGAACCGGAACTGCCTCCCTCTCCCGACTAGTTGTGAACTTGTCCAGAAGATGATCCTCCCCATCTTTGACTATTGCCACGTAGTCTACCGTGCCGTGCCTAAGACCCCCCTAGCCAGACTGGACACCCTCTTTAACTCCTTCTGCTGCTTTGCACTCGATGCTCCTACCCTCACTCATCACTGTCAACTTTACCACACTTTGGCTTTATCAGTGCCATCACCTCCTCCTTCACCATGTAAAGTGCTTGATCTTGTCCCCTCACTGAGTAAATGTCAGTCAAGCAAAAATAGGCACCTTTGTTTGGAGGGTAAACTCGGAGTTTTCATGGGAATCATGAAAACCACGTAGTGCAGGCACTATGCATTATGTACTGAAATTCTAGCCGAGGTCTCAACAGAACTCTGAACAGGTTTGGTAATACAGTAGCTCGGCACCTGAGGACAACACTTTAGGCATCTGATAGGGAACCCCTATTTCTGCTTGTGGTGGTCCTTCATTACTGCAGTAAAAGGGATGCCCAGGACCAAACGTCTCTACTGCTTGCAGTGAAGTTTTTGCCACAGTCTAAGCCATGCCTACTTTAGGCCAGTTTGCGATCTTTAAATCTCTTCCACCACTCCCCCCGATTTCATGGCAGTGGGGATCCACATGTGGAGGAATCCAGAGGAACGGGCATCACCACTAATGGTGACATGTTCAATTTTTTTTCCATCAGCTCTTTGGGCACACAATAACCACCTTTGCCTTGCTGTTGAGCATCCTGGTGTCCCCAAAACCAACTGCCCACTCCCCTGCTGTCTCTGCAGCAGGGATCTACACGAGGAGTGGTCCAAGGGCTCTAGCTCAATATCATGTGCGGTGACTGCAGCACAGTTTTCTTTTTCCCCCCTTTTCTTCCTTGTCCCAGGACAACAACGTGCCATTATGTGGGACTGCACCATAAATACACCAGTGCCTGCCCTTGGCCAATCAGTAGTCTGTCGCTACCATGCTACCCAACCTCCACCAGGTGGTAACCTATCAGCAACCTGCACTGTCCCCCTCCCTCCCCGAAGTAGAACTGTCTCTGGACACTCCTTCCCCAGCTGGCCCCCAAGAAAACCTGGTCCATTCACACACCTGGATCACTGGTGTTGCGGTAGGTGAGGTGCCCTGTATCTCAATCCTCTGCCCCATAGGGCAGGCCTCTGTCCATATATTTCTGACTTTTCTTCCCTTGTCCCCACCCATTCCCTGCCCCAGATGCCAAGCATGGTCCCTGCAGACCTCAACACATGGCCAGCATTCCTGAGGTGGAGCAATCTCTGGCCCACCACAGGGGTCGCTAAGATGGAGAAAGCCTGTGCATCCCCCCCCCCCAGACTGGCTTCCAAGTATGGTACTGAACATGGGTCACCAGCATGGTACCGCATCATGCTACCAATTGGGCCACTAGGTGGCCCTGCCCTCCCATACTTTCTTCTGCAGATGTACACTACAGTAGTTACTGTTGGACATTCTCTAGCTGTGTTTTAAATAGATGCTTTGGTCTGGACTTAGGCTGGGTGCAAGTTCAAGTTCAAGTTTATTGCAGGAAAGACTCCATTGAGCAAGCTCATTCACAAGGAGGTCCTGAGGCACATACACATACAGTTCGCAATTACATAGACAGGAGATATAAAATGTAGAACAACAAAGAAAAAATATATAATACAAGAGGTATACACAATAGAAGTCTTTATGCTATATATGCAGTACATTCCAGCTTTAACCTTGCCCTAAATTATGCAACACATTTCAGCTTAATAAGTAGAGGGCCAGTTGGTACCTAGGAAGTTGACTTGGCGTTGGGGGCCTAGTAGCACCTACATATGTCATTTAATTTAGAGATAGCTAGTGTTTTGTAGTAGTTTATTGATACAATGCTGGTTAGCTTCAGCATGGCTTGTAGTTGGTTCCAAATGTTTGGGAGGGTGTATGAGACAGCTCTTTGGCCAGCTGTGGTACGTGTCCTGGGAACATCTAGTAGGATAAGGTCGGATTTCCTTAGGGAGTATGTGCTATGTGAGATGTGTATGAGAGATGTTAAATAGACAGGCAGTTTGTGGAGTAGTAATTTGAGGGTCCAAATGCCAACATGCAGGAGGCGTCTGGTGGCAAGAGAGGTCCACCCAACTGCTGCATAAAGATCACAGTGGTGGGTCCTGTACGCAGAGTTAGTAATGAAGCGAAGAGCATGGTGATAGAGTACGTCCAGTTTAGATAGGCTCAAGGTTGGGGAAGAGATAAAGATAATGTCTCCGTAGTCAAGCAAAGGAAGGAAATTAATTAGGGGCTTAATGACTGAGTCATAAGCACCCATAAGTGAACTGGATTGGTTTGGGAAATTTTGCTGTTGTTTCTTGACTTATGCTTTTGCATCCTTCTTCAAGGCACCACCAAAGTCTCAAGATAATGTGCCCCTGCATTCCAGGTTGGACCTGAAAGCATTGCTGACTTTTGACAATAAACATGCAGCATGTCTGGTTCTACATGTAATGCTGCATGTGGGTGATTCACTTCCATCTGGAGCCACAGACTGGGGACCTGTAGAGCAGAGGTGAGATGTAACTGTTATGTACAGTACCTTACACAAAAAGAAAACATGATATGGTAAGGGACAGTAAGGTAAAAAGTTTGCACCAGAGTGGTCCCCGATATCTAAGTCCTCCCCTCATAGTTCCATCCTGATAGCAACAAAATGAACACCCTTGCCCAGCCCCCCTCATCATTTAAGAAGCCCCACCCCTGAAGACATAGGTTACAAAAATGTGAACAGCAGACCTGAAGTTTTTATTCCTATGAGACTGAAGGTCCACACTGCTGCACAAGGTAAACATGTTAGTAGATGCCCAGGTGGCAGCCATACCGATTTCTGTGAAAGGATGAAGCTAGAGGCTGCCACGGAAGTGGCTGTATCCCGGTTAAAGTAAATTTCAGTCCTTTAGAGACAGGACAAGACTTAAGATGTGGCAATGGGCAATAAACATGACTATTTAATGGCATAGGGTCTTTCTGGCTATGGGATGGCCTGGGGAATTGCCTCCAAACATAACAGAGACTTCATTGACTCCTGTATATGTAAATGTACACAAATAGTACACAAAACTATCTAGTAGGATAGGGTCTTTTTTGGCTACAAGATGGCCTGGGGAAATGCATCAAAATATAATAGCTGATTCACTGAGTCCCTTATAAGCTCAGTGCTACTTACATGAAAAGTTACAGCCCTCTTCATGTCAAAGTAGTGAAGGGTTGTTTCACCCCTGTTGGTGTGGTGTGTGGGGGACATGGACTGCAGAGACAGCCTCTGTCCTAAGGACTACCTTGTCCTTGTTCAAGACCAGATATTCAGTGTAAATGAAGACAGCTGGAATCTGACTAAGGGCTTGATCCACAAAGAGTTCTGTGCCTGTGGAGATGTGCCTATGCACACCAGAGGTGTGCAGAGGCCAAGCAGCGCACATGTAGAGAACTCTGCACATCCCCAGCCCTGGCTGTGCACCCCCCACTACAGCTAATCCTTGGCAGTGAACACTACTGTGTGTCTGACCAGAATGGAAAGAGCAAGGGGTGGAGGCATGCCAGTGCCAGATTCTGGAGCACTATTCTGCACCATGGAAGGACAGAGACTCTGATGCCTGAGATGCTGCCATAGTGTCTGTTGTATACATCCACGAGTCCCAGGGGCCTATCTGACCCTCCACACCACCAGCCCCAGCTCTATGTGTAGGCTGGGAGAGCTGTGTGGTCTACAGGCACCAGCTGATCATACTGCTGTGACTTGATGTCACAGTGGGGATATGGCAGTCATTGAGGACTGACACGTACTGCCATATCCCATGGTCCCCCACTTAATGTGACATAGGGGATCCACTACAGTGTTAATCTATGCATTCAATTGGACATCCTCTGTAGCACTGCAACCCCCTGCCCCTGTGAGAAGCTCCTCACATGCAAAGCACTGGGGGGGTGGAGCTGTGGATTCCATCCATCATGTCAATTACAGCTTATCCCAGCTCTGCTTTGTAGATCAGGTCCTTAGTCTCCTGTCTATGATCTTAACTATTACAGAAGTCATTTTCCAAGACAGAAACTTTAAATCACAGGAGTCCAAAAGTAAAACAGTGGACTTATTGAATGCAAGTACACATATCCCAGGATGTCCTGTATTAAGCTGTGAAGTGGTAGGTGGAAGAAAACCTATGTGGGCAACCATATGTGAGTGAAAGCAACAAAAAAGGTTGTACTCCTGTATAATAAAAACACTTTCATTATTTTTCATTCACCAGACTTTTCCAGCGTGAGTAATGATATCCAGGAATGATCGAGCAACCAGATGAGTTTGGAGGTTGGTCATTCCCGGACGGCATTACTCACAGTGGAAATGTCTGTGAAGGGAAATGTAATTTTGACAGAGGGACTCCAAGAGGGCCCTGCTATGCCTCTGCTTTAATAAGGATGTACTGAATGTAAATAATTTCATTTTCATTTTTATTTATTAGGAATACACCCTTTGAGCAAAACTGCCAATTTTCTAAGGTTCCACTTCGGAAAACACAATACAACAGATAACTAATTACATACAGCAGTACAGAGCACTTTGTTACAGAAGGAACAGTCTTAATTACAGTTATAGTAAGTTGATTCATGCAGTGAGGTCAAGTGAAGAAGATCCAATGGTGATCATTCAACAAGTTAATAGAGCTAGCACAAAAAGATCCCAAGTCCTGTGAAGTTTTTGAAAAGGTCTTACCTAGCTTTGTTGGGCTATACTTGTAGTGTTATATTGATTTGAAATTGGCCAAAAGTATTTTTTTATGTTCATAGGAGTAAAACCTAACAAAGCATGTTTACTTGAATAAATATAATACTTTGCCCCTAGATGCAATGGCAATCAATTTGTTAGTCAAGTTTTTGTCTAATCCTAAAACAAACTGTGATGACCAAGCAACTTTTTTGCTGGTAGTCTAATTTATTTTGCCAACTGCTAATTTACCTTCATAAAAATCTGGGGGCCAGGATGTATTGCTCTGCTGTGACAAAAAAATTGGCACACTTAGGAGATTTTCAGAAGCCCAGCAGGATTTCTTAAGTGGTGTTTGGACATTCATTGTGGTGGCCTCCTGAAAGGAAGATGGGGTCATTAGCAAATAAAGACTCAGAGGCACTCAATTTTGACTGAACACAGCCACATTCTTTCAGATGCTGAATAGTATTTGAAAGGAAGTTGGGTTCCTCAGGCTGATAGGTCAGATAATATCACAATGTAGGCATCACCCAAAATTCCAGGTTTGAATTGGTTTCAGCCAATCAGATGAATTTGTGTACAGGAAAGTAATGTCAAAGCCTCGCTCAACCAAGGCACCATGATGAGAGTAAGAGGGCATAAATGCTTCAACCCTCTTCTACTCATTCTCTTTTTGTTGCCATCGCTGGAGTATCTGTTTGAGTGGATCCAAAGGAGACTTAAGGTAGCAAAGAACAATGTGGACAGTAAGGAAAAAATGACCTTGTAAAAGGTAGGGAAGAAAGAAACTTTTCCTGCACAAGTGTGCAAACTTTCTTTTGTATTCCTATATGTGTACTGTTTGACTATGCATAAATACCTGAATATTACTGCTGTATTTGGGTAACCAGTGTTTAGTAATAAATTTGTTATTTTCAAGGACACTGGTTTTCTTTCTCTCTCTCTCTCTTTTTTTTTTTACAGGAAATCCAGTAAAATTCCAGAATTTGGACTGCCTACACACTGGTAAAATACACAGAATTTCATGGCAGTTGGCATTTTATACAAAATCCGTAAATCTACAAGACTTGTATTTTTCTTACAATTGCTTCCTGTACTGTTTTCAATTTACTTCATTTAATGTTTTGTATACTAAACCTTCTTTTATTCTGATTATTTATACACGTACTAAAAGAAAGACAGTAGAATCCTAGTATAATCCAGAAGTTAGACTTACAATCACTGGTGCAACTCCCAGAATTTCAAGTCTTGAAAACCGAATGTCATTACTTTAATCACTGTAAATCAGTGGCCTTATTTTTTTTTTCGAAAGATGGGAGTAACTGGTTGTTTGTGACTGTATCTCTGAGAGAAGGGTACCTAGATAAAAGGGGTGCATAGTAAAAGTCTCAGAGAGAGGGAGAGAAGAATATGTCCTACCTTGAGCAGAGACCCACACTACGGGCAGTCCAAAGTGTAGAAAGTGGCGGACAAGGGTCATCAGAGCACTGGAGTCTGTGAACTTTCTAAAGAGGGCTTCTTGACAGCGGTGATGCTGGTTTAGACAGTCTTAAGTGGCAAAGGCCTAAGTGAGAAAAAGAGGCCCACTGAGGACTGTGGGGTGCTCTGACTGTCACACAAATCTTCACGCCTTATTAAGAGCACAATTTTAGTTCTATCAAGAACATTGCTACTAGCAGCCAAATAAATAAATCAGCCCATAGTAAGTGAGAGATAAAATAGAAATAGTCACTCTAAGGTGCCTTGCTTCCAGTGTAAAATTATTTTTATTTCAGTAGAAGACCCCCAGATAATTACCGATGGCCTTCATCAAATGCTCAACACATAGAATGAATGACAGAGTATTACCCAAGAATACACCTAGGTATTGAAAAACATCCAATTGTTCCAACTTTAACCCCTGCTTATTATAAATCAGAAAAGAGAAGTCCAGTATGACTGCTGTAACTGACAGCAGATGCAAGATAGGGACCACTGCACTCATGTTTTGATAAAGTGGTGTGCAATCAAAGAACATCAACTATCTATTTGGTGGATGAAGAAAAAGTAAGAAATTTCACTGTACAGGAGTAGAATCTTTTTTTTGTTGTTGCTTTCAAAAACAGCAGATGTAACAATTTAGACAAAATGAATTTAAGGTTCCATGAGGAGACTATGTCCAGACAAAGGGAAGGGAGTTTAAATAATTTAAGTCCTTCAGAAACCTGTTAAACACAGAAGCAGAAGTCACAGAAGGAGCCCCTTCTCTGGACCTACGGTACAGAATGTGCATAAATGACTACCAAGTGCACTATCAAAGAGACTGTTTTGATCCCTGAGGATACCAAAGACAGAAGGTAGCCCACACACTTTGCAATTTGACAAGAGACAGGGAGTACAGCAAGCGTTTTCTTTATTGTTTTGCTTATTCCGTATCACCTGAGCTGCCTTCCTTGGTCTGGTCACCTCCCAGACCTATACTTCCTTTCTTGTCTTTTAACTGCCTTCATGAGGGGGTCCATGGAGTCCCTCCTTCTCTTCATGCTCTTTAGTAGTGGATTTCATCGGGGTTGGGGCAGCTGCCCTAACAATCCTCAAGCGTGAAAAGCAGTCAGTTTGTCAGGGCCTGAGAATACCAACGTCATGCTGCCACACTGCCAGGATTTTCCTCCTTAAGTTCTGCCCGGTCTTCAGAATGCAGGCAGGCATGGGCCCTGAGTGCACATGCACACACATAGAAGGATAGCTGTAAATGGCAACCGCCAGTACTCCTCTTTCTGCAAGAAGCTCTGACTGCACTGCCACCTGTGGTCACCCAAGCGGCAGAATACAGTAGAGGTAGAGGCTGCTGCTTGCCCTCCACAAAGGAGGACAGTGTCCTCTGGGGCATTCAGTTCTCTCACCCCAGGCTGGCCCCTGCATCAAGGGCTCATTCCTGAACCTGAGTCACCAGTGTCACAGAAGGCACCACTGCCAGTGTGCAAGTGACAATGTAAGCTTGCTGAACCAAATGGGTAATCTCATTTATTTCAAGGCATAGGTCCTTCCGGCAGCTGCTTTTCAGCAGACTACCAGAATGTTTAGGGTAATGTCTGATAGCCGTAAATCCTGAAACACTCTCCTTTCAGGAACGAGACCTTCAGACTGAATGTATGCATGGCCTATTCTCCCTTTCAGTCTGGTGAGAGGGTCCTGTTTAAGGGGAAGTGGGATGGAGACACTCAAGTAAAGAAGGTCTGAGTCCCAGATCTGCCTGCACCAGTCCAGAGCTAGGAGGATAACCCAGGATTGTTCAGTGGCAAACTTTGATGGTGACCCTCTGTGGAAGTGTCAAAGGAAGAAAGGTGCATAGGAAATGCCCATGTCAATCTAGGGTGAGAGCTTCTGGATCGGGATGCTCAGATCATTTTTAAAGAAGGAGCAGAAGACAGTGTGCATGGCGGTCAGGGGCCCGGTGCTCAGCTTGAATTGCCAGATCTGAGAGGCAAAGTACAGGGGTGCAGGAAGACCCGAGCACTTGAAGGGGGATAGCAGTCCTTGTAAAAAAACTCCAATACTCGTGCAGTGAGTTTCATGAATGTATTGGGTACAAATTATAAGGCTAAAGTAACGGAAAGCTCTGTTGAACCAGTACAAGCCCCGGCACTTCAACCGTAGTCTTTGTCAGGGGATTGGATTTGTCTGGATGACATTTTGACAGAGTATGGATGGCCTGGCACCTCTTGCTTGGTCATGCAGAACATTAATAGTGATATTGTTTGTGCTGTCTGATCTTCCACAAATGCCTTGATTGTTGTTAGGAAATACCTTTGAGCAACAAGTGCCATTTTTCAAAGGTTAGCACTGGGACTGATTAAGTACAGAGCAATTAAAATAGGATCATACATAGTACATGTAAGCCCCCCAAATGGGCTTACCTGAAAGGGCTATGGTCCTCCACTCCTCTGCTGCTGGCAAGCGGTCCCTGTGGGATAAAACTGGACAATGCCCCATCTGTCTTCGCGGCTGTGACCGCTGTAAATTTTGGGACCTCGACCCATGCATATAGTGGGGTTGAGGTCCGATTGCTATTCCTGCACATCTGGGCAGCTTTGGAGGGGGGGGCCATGTTTAGTCCTGGGAGTTGCCTACATGGCTCAGGCCAAAAATGTAAACAAACATGGCGGCCCACGTGTTACTGGGCATGCGCGCCCACCGCAAGGTAAATTCTAAAGGAGTCACGGCTCCAACTGTGAGTTCAGCCAAGCAACCGCGTTATATAACCATGGAAAATGGATACGTTTTAATAGAAGAGCAAACAGTGGTTTGTGGGATGTGATTCAATAGGTGGAAATGTATTTAATATTTACACGTAAATTGTAATTTTGTAATTTTATATGTCTTGACAAATTTTCTCCCTAGACTGTAAATCAGGTTATGCACTTTAGAAGGTGTCCCTTGAAAATGAGTGTACTTGTGTACTCAATGGGATTGTTTACCTTGTTCATTTATAGATGAATAAAATCATTACTACTACTACTACTACATAATTATATCCTCAGTCCAAGGGTAGATAACGGAGCTGGGGGATCATTATCAGAAAACCTCTGGTTTAGCGGGAATTTGTTTTCAGCCCTATCAAGGGCCCATGTGTTTAAATGTAAGGACTGAATTGTTGTGGGGCTAATGTACATAAAGATGGCAGCCCCCCACTAAAAGACTAAAGAACAGGGGATGCTGGGTAAAGGCTAAAGGGCCGACGACTGTTGCAGCCAATCATTGGAGGGCTACAGAAAAGAGAATAAATTGGACTGGCAGCACGCCAAAAGAGGAGATTAGCCAGAGGGGGAATGCAGAGCAGTATGTGTGGGCTCCCTTAGCCCCATAACTGCACTCAGGCCCCACAGCCTAAAGGTCTAAAATATACCAGAAAACACAGATAGAGTGAGTTCAGAGTTTGCAGCAGGAACAAGAGCAAGGTTTTGGAAGTGGCTGCAGATGACATGGTGCCAGAGTTTTCAGCCAGAAAGAGAAAACTGAAAGCTGCAGAAGGGGCTGAGAGACTGGGTTTGTGCTGTTTGAATTTTTTCTAGTTTGGTAACCCTTGCATCAGAGACTGAGAGTTCCCTTCTTGTCAGAGTATATTCTGTGAGTGCATCTTCCAGCAAGGGGAGAGTCTGAGTGTGCTGTTGGCCAGTGACTGCACCAGAAGACATATGAAGAAAGACTAAAGGAGCTTAATATGTATACCCTTGAGGAAAGAAGGGAGAGAGGGGACATGATAGAAACTTTCAAGTACCTCAAGGGAATCAACAAAGTCCATGAGGGTAGCATCTTGCAGAAAAAGAGATGTGCAAGAACAAGGGGGCACAATTTGAAGGTAGAGGGGGGATGGCTCAGAGGTAATGTGAGGAAGTATTTTTTCATGGAGAGGGTTGTGGATGCATGGAACAGCCTCCCTGAGGAGGTCGTGGAGTCAAGAACAGTGGGGATTCAAGAATGCACGGGACAGACATAAGGCAGTCCTAGTGGGGGGGGGGGTAGGAGGAAGTAAGCTGTTGCTTAACTAGTATCTGCAGCTTATCTGTTAGGTAGGAAAATGGGCAGACTAGGTGGGCCAAGCGGTCCTTATCTGCCGTCAAATTCTATGTTCTATGTCTATGACTAAGAAAAGGGCCAGCCTTTCTGTGCCAGAGAAAAGAAGTGTTGAGTGCTGGGTCAAGAGACTGTGTGAAAGCCCAGCTGTAACCTATTTGTCCTGGGTGTGTATCAAAGGGGTCTAGGGACCAAGAGTCAGTTACTACCCCGCTCGACTGAAGACAAGAGAGAGGACCTGTGGCGAGGATGATGAGAGGTCTGTCTAGTGAAGGCCACCTGGTGAAGCTAACAAGGCCAGGCAGTAAAAGATCAACTGCTTCTTTTCTACAGTGCTCCTGCATTGTTCAGAGACCTCCATGGTACAGTACAACTGTTAGCATAACTGCCTTTCAGCTGGCTGCAATGCCCCTGTGAGGACTGCCAAACTGTGAGTACCCCGTGCTGCAGCTTTAGGGAGTTTTAGTAGCTAGCTAGTTAGATTGCAGGGGCAATTCCCAAAAGAACTGTGTGAAATTCAAAAGTTGGACAAAGTTAAGAATCAAGTGTTGCAAGTGTTTAAAAGTTATTTGGGCCCCACCGAGAGATCTCAGGCCTGCATCACCAGCCGGTGAGGTACCCACCGCATCAGGGACATTCAAGGGTGCACCATAAGGTAGGAGGCAAGGTTATTGTGAGGGATTTCAAAATGGTAAAAAAGGTTGTGTTACTGTTTTTTCCCTTCTCCCATCTTCCCAAATAAATCTTTATTTATTTATTTTATTTATTAGCAAATCGGTTTATAACCGATTTACAATCGGTTTACAAAATCTTCATATTGTTTGCATGTTAATTCTTGTGGCTGTAACTTTGTGGGCTCCAGTTACTGTGTGGGGAAGTGTACTGGGGGAAAATATTGTTGTTTTCTGGGGGGTGGTAACCTGCACGTTGTTCACAGGTGTTTCCTACCACTGCCCCAGGTGGAGGCACCGTGCCAATTTACCGTCCAGTTGCAGAACCCAGGTCGGGCCCCTAGAGGGTGTTTACCAGGTGGATCCGAGGGCCCCAGAGCAGTCAAGGTGAGTCAAAGGGCTGTTACAACGTGAGGTGCTGGGATTACTGCCCCCTAGTGGCCAAACCCTGAAATTGCAGTTTTTGAAAGAAAAAAAAAGGGGGGATTTTTTGATACCCCCCCGGAGTAACAAATAGTGTAGATTTAACATGGAGTCACAGGAGTTGATTGACTGGTGTTGAGGAGAGGGCCTGCCCCCAGAGAAGGCCTTTTTCGTGACAGGGATCCCCAAGGGAGAAACCAGGGAGGCCATTATAACTGCTTTAGAGACTATGCCCAATATTGGGAGCCTAAAGGTACCAGGCCTGATGTATGATAGTGGCTCTCAGAGTATTATGGCTTTAATCCAAACTGACAAAGATGTTGATTCCAGTAAGTTATCTGCCACCCTCACTGGCAAAGGGGTGGAAGGCACTTGGAGGTTATTTGGCAAAGGCAGCACACAGCCCCTGCCCCTTCCTCCTCTGGCCCCGAACCAAGTCTCCTAGAGAAGATTGAATCCCTGGTGGTTGCCGAGGGGAAGACTCTCCCAGATGTGATGGCACTGCTGCCCCTGGGAGAGACCCCAGCTGACCCCAGGTTAACTCGGTCTGACACCTCTGATTACTACAGATCCTTGAGAGTTTTCTCTGGCACTTTAACCACACCCACTGGGGAAGATGATTATGAGACTTAAGTCAATTATGCTGTCCCCATGCTCCTGGACTGGCAGTGTTCTGAGGCCTAAAAATGTAAGAGGCTGGTGGAGAGTTTAAAGAGGCCTGCTTTGGATGCTGTTCATTCATTGAGGGCTACAGATCCAGAGGCTACAGTGGAAGACTGCCTGGCTGCCTTGGACAGTGTGTTCAGCGGCACTGAATCCTGTGATGACCTGTACTGGAGACTCGAAATGACTACCAAGCGGTGAGGGGAGCCCCTCTTGACCTACCTCCATAGACGGGAAAGGGTGCTGGAGAAGGTGCACCAGAAGGGGGAGTGGCCGCCAAAGATCTGAACCAATTACAGCTTGAGCAGGTAGTGAAAGCTGCTCATTTCTCAGAAATATTGTTGTTAATGTTGGGGCTGAGAGAGGGTCTGGCTGATCCCCCCTCCCACGGTGCACTACTGAGAGAGGTAAGGGCCGCTGAAGAGCAAACTGGGCCCTGGAAACAGCCGACTGCTGCTGTTGCAGGTGTCTAGGTGGCGGATGAGGGTGACTCAGGCACAAGGGCCTAACTCAAAGGCCTATTCCAAAAATTGAAGAATGCTGTGCATCATATGAACAAGCCAAGTGCTGCTCTAGTGGATCATGAGCCAGTGGCATCTGGTATGGCAGTGGAGAGCAAAGTGGCTGTACCTTTTCTGGAAACTGGGACCTGGGCCACCGAGAGTATCACGCAACCCTCTGGCCGGTCCCCCTCGAGGTTCAGCATCAGAGCCCCTCGTGTCAGGGAGATACCACCAGATGTTCTTTGCTTTGGTGTGGGGAAGAGGGACATATATCTGCTGTGTGTGGTCAACCCCCAAACCCCCAGATGATGTAGGAAAAGAGGCACTCCAAGCAACTGAGAAACTAGAGAGGGGCCCAGTAGGGAAGCAAACTGGATCCCTGGAAGTAGTAAGCTTCACTAGATGAATGGAGCCAAAGATCCCGCCCGTTAGCAAAGTGCCCCCGGGGTTGGTGGGACCCCGAGCTGATGTGGAAGTCCTCATTGAAGGGGTATTGTGCTCCACCCTGCTGGACAGTGGGTTTCAAGTGAAGATTATTCACAGATCCTAGTATGATCAGCATCTCAATCACCTGCCACTCAAGCTGCTATCAGGTTTATTGGTGTGGGGGATAGGCGCCCAAAACTGCCCATAGGAGGTATACTGCATGATCCAGATTACGTTTGTCATGGAAGGCTTGGATGAACCACCCACCATAGACGCCATGGCCCTAAGATGTCCCGGATCAAGGAAGATGGACATCACACCAGTTTTGATGGGATCCAATGTCAATATGTTTGGCAGGCTGACAAAACTATGTCAGGAAAGGGGCAGTATGGACCAATTGCTGAACCCATCTATCTGAGGCACAGTGAAAAGGGTTAGTTTGTCCATGGACATGGCAGATGAGCCTGTGGGTGAGATTTGGAGAGTGGATACTCGGCATATAATTCTGGCGCCCAAGTTAGAGTGTAGAGTGGTGGGGATTGCTGCCTTCACCAGACCACCTGAAGGATCTGCTTTCATTATTGATGCCCCGGCAGAGGGCCAGCTGCCCTAAGGATTAATGGTATAACAAGGAGTACTACCCCCTCCTGAGACCCCCCAAGCCTGGCGAGTTGCAGTTAAAGTCAAGAGTAAGTCTGGAAAGCCGGCGATCATCCGTAAAGGGTGAGTGTTAGCGCATATCTACAGGGCAGGTAATGTGGTCAAAGGGCACCCGATGGAAGACCAAGAAGAGGAATTAGATCCAGCTGTGTTCAACTTTGGGGACTTCCCCCTTCCTGACAGCTACAGCTGGAGTCTGAGTATGAAGCTGGCTCAGAGGCGGCACGTGTTTTCTCTCCATGAATTGGACATGGGGTGCATCTGTGGAGAGAAGCACTATTTCCGGCTAAGTGATGAGGGGCCCTTCTGGGAGAGGTCGTGGCATATTGTGCCTGGAGATATCAAGGATGTACAGAGGCACCTGCAGGAGCTCCTAAAGGGATGATATCATTAAGGAATTCCAGAGCCCGTATGCCTCCCCTATTGTTGTGGCCAGAAAGAAGAGTGTGGCAGTTAGGATGTGCATAGACTGTTGCACCTTGAATAAGAAAACCATTCCCAATCAATACACTGTGCCAGAGGATGCTTTAGCCATTCTGTCAGGGAGCAAGTGGTTTTCGGTGCTGGATTTAAGAAGCGGGTTCTACCAAATCCCCATGGTGGAGTGTGACAAGTAGAAGACTGCTTTCATCTGTCCTCTCAGATTTTACCAATTCGAGCGCATGCCCCAAGGGATCTCTGGGGTCCCAGCCATGTTCCAGAGGTTAATGGAGAGGGCTGTGGGGGATATGAACTTGCTCAAGGTGATTGTGTACTTGGATGACCTCATTGTTTTCGGCAATACTCTAGAAGTGCACCAGCGCTGGCTTATGAAGGTGCTAGATCGGCCAGAGGAGTCTGGACTGAAAGTATCCATACATAAATGCCAGTTCGATCAGCCTTCAGTGAAATATGTGGGTCACATTGTTTCAGTGGATGGGGTACAAACTGATCCTTCTAAGGTAGATGCTCTTACCACCAGGCCCTGGCCACATAACCTCAAAACCCTCCAGTCCTTTCTTGGGTTTTGTGGATATTAGCAGAAGTTATTAAAAGACTATTCAGTGGTACAGCTGGATACTGCCAGACACCAGGCTGTCTTTACTCAATCCCTAATGTGGCTTTGTTTCCCTGGAATGACACGTTATCTTAACTATCCTGAACAGGTAATTATGGAAGCATGTATAATCTTGAATGTCTATGTGGCATAAGTTACATAGCTACATAGACAGTGTCGGCAGATAAGGGCCTATGGCCCACCCAGTCTGCCCATTTAAGTTTGTAAGTTCAGTTTATGTTTTCCAGGAAGTCTGTTGCCCCTTACCCCTGACCTCCAGAATTCCTTTATGTCTATCCCATGCATTCTTAAATCCTGTGATTGTTTCAGCCCCACCACTTCCTCTGGCAGGGTGTTCCACTTGTCCACCACCCGCTCTGTGAAGAAATTCTTCCTCACGCTTCCTCTGAATCGTCCTCCTCCAACTTCATCCCATGCCTCTAGTCCTGGAACATCTTTTTCGCTAAAATAGTGCATTCCTGCACCCTGTTCCTCCTGTAAGATACTTGTATGTCTCTATCATATCCCTCTCCTCCTCTCCTCCAGGGAGTACATGTTCAGTGCCTTCAACCTGTCCTCATAGGACTTGTGATGCAATCCATGCACCATCTTTGTTGCCCTCCTCTGAACCTTCTCTACCCTGTCTATGTCCTTACGTAGGTAAGGTCTCCAGAACTGCACAGTGTACTCCAGGTGCGGCCTCACTAGTGTCTTGTATAGTGGAATTATGACCTCCCTTTTCCTGCTGGTGATGCCCCTGCCTATGCCTAAGTTCTTATTGATGTGTTTAATCCCTATGGAATGTACGTCTTCCCAATTATTTGTACATGCCTACTTAACCTGTTATTGTATATGCCTACTTATATTATTATTTATGTATTACCACAAATGTCACAATTGTTTTTTAACTGAATATTCACTTTGTGGGAATCTACCCTTGGTCGCCACTGAAAAAGGGACTGTCTTGTCTCAGTGGGCTTACCCGGTTATCAAAATTCAAATAACATAAATGGTAGTGCGGCCTCTGAATGAATTAATGCAGGACTACCCACCTAGAAACCTAAAGAAGAAATGTCAGATCCATGGGAGTAGCCCCCGGAGGGAGTATCTTAAAGTAAATGAGCAATTTGGAACCCGGTGGACCCCAGAGTGCAAGGCTGCTTTTCAGGAGATTATTAAGAGGCTGTGTGAAGTGCCTGTACTTGCCTTTGCTGTTTTTTCTCTACCTCTTGGGGGGCGCCAGACCTGACTGTGGGGGTTCGAGCTGTGGGGAGGGGTGCTAGGCTGAGGGGCCTCTCATTTCTCTGACACCCCCACTAATGACATGGTGGGAATATGTACTACACATATATAAAATAATCTAATATACCATCTGTCAGGGCCCCCTGCTCCTCGATGGTGGGAACTTACTCCAGGCTGTGAAGCGGGCGGCGGGAATCCTCCTCCACTTGCACTGATCTGTCGGCTCTTCTCTTTCTCAGGTCCCCCATACCATCCCCTTAGCTATCACCAGCCCCGAGAATTGAGGACCACTGTGACTAGAAATCTTTTCAATGATGGCACTAATAGGACCATTACATAAGAATGGCCATGAACTCTGTCACAGGAGTGGAACACCACACTAAGGAAAAGTCATAAAAAAAAAAAAAGAAAAGAAAACAAGAAAAAAAGAGAGCCAGACAGACCTTCCCTTCGGAAGAGGATGCCAGGAAACTAGCAACCCCAGCCTTCTGACTTTGTACTAGCTACTATCTTGCCTGACCATGATAAAAAATATTCACCAGGCCTGGAACTAGGTTTAGAAAGGGGATGCTAGGAAGGCTACCGTAGAGGATCGGAACTCACCTGACCCCAACTAGCAGGACAAAATGCTTACAACTCAAACTTTTACTGCTGGGATCTGAGGCATCGTAGCGATTTGCCCCCTCTTTTGTTAAAAGGGTGGTACTGAAGGATTTCACAGTTCTTTAAATCATGGAAACTCCAGACTCTGATACCCCCTATTATGCCTAAGGCCTTAAGTTAAGCCCTACCAATTTAGAGAAGGCCGTTTTCTTTCTCTCAGTCCCCTTATGGGATATCAAGTCCGGATAGCACATTATCAGGGACCTGCTCTCGAGTCATTCCTGTACAGGGGTGATTCGGGAGCCCCATGGCTAAGTACTGAATGGTGAACCTATTTTGGATTTCTGAGTGTGCGGGGGGCTCCCCCTTCTGGTGGATTTTCCCTACGACCAAGCAGAGACCACATATGGGTCACCACGATTCTTCAGTGGTTTTCCCAGGAAGGGGTTTTCTAACCCTTCTGTGGGCCTCAGCCCCTCCCCAGGGGTCTGAGCCCTACTGCACTGACTGCGAATCCCTTTCTAGGGGTTCCTGGTCTACAGTTCCTAAGAGGTGTAATGGCTTACACCTCCATTTTGGAAGTTTTCGATGTATATAGTTCTTTATCTTTTGTTACGTTATGTTGTTTTTTTTGTTCTAACCCCAAGCACAGGGTTTGGACCTAAAGTAAGGTTCCAACAGTTATGCTATAATGTAGCAGATATTAAGAGTGATGGGGTTGAAGTATTCGTGTATATATTTCATCTTGGTACCTTGGGCAGTTTAAGCCCAAATATTTATAAGTTGAAAGGGGACTCGGGATCGAGGGATAAACCCTCTATGTTTCCCCATAATTCAGATGTGACAAAGAAGATAGGCGATAAGGAGACAGTTTTAAGTTTAAAATGTTATAGTTTAGTGAAAAAAGAAACACACAGGTTTGATTTAAACAAAAAGATAAACTTTTTTAACTTTGGAACAGCAGTTGGAAAAGACGGGTTGGAGGCTCTCTGTCTGGGGACCCCATCCCCTGACCCTGGTCTACTGCTTCGGATACTTAGGGACAACTGGGCTGGGGCGGGTTCCCTGTGGCGATACTCCACTCAAGACTATGGTGGGAGTGGCCCGGATCAATACAGGCAGGATCTCCCTAAAAAAAAAAAAGGTAACACAACCAGTATGAAATTTTTCACAAAATATCAATGGGTTGCATAACCCAATAAAGCACTCCGGATTTATGCAGTACCTCCAAAAACAAGAGGCAGACATATATCTGATCCAGGAGGTGCACCTCTCTGAAGCAGAACATTTAAAACTATGGTGGGGCCAGAGGTATACAATACATGCCTCTTCCCACTCAAGCGGGTGCAGAAAAGATGCGGCAATACTAATCCCAACTACCACTCTCATGGAGGTGCGCAAAACCTGTATAGATGGCCAGGGTCAGTTCATCATACTACAAGGTAAACTTTACACACAAGAGGTTACCCTGGCCAGTGTATACCCCCCAATCCAAAACCCCGGTGATCAGATCCTTTATATCCAAGGTGATGGACCTACTCCAAGGACACCTAATACTAGGGGGAGATCTGAATATAACAATGGCTATGGGTCTGGATTGCTCTAACCCATGGATGTATCATCAATCAGGCACTGCCAAATACCTCAAAGGGGTGCTTAACCACCTTGTCATTGTTGATGTGTGGCGAAAAATATTCCCATCGAATCCAGGATGCACCTTTTATTCAAATAGATACCAGTCGTATTCTAGATTAGACTACTTCTTAATGACGTGTGAACATCTATCCCTTGTACAAGATATCACAATTGTCCCCAAGATTCTATCAGATCACCATCCAATTATATTAAAATGAGACCTATGAAAAGTCGAAAAACAATCCCTGTGGTGCCTTAACCCTATACTTTTGAAGGATCACCAATACCTCGACTATATTAAACAGATAGGAATAAGGTGCATTGTTAGCCATGTGTTACTGTGTTTTACTACTTATTGGGATACTGGCTTGTTGGGGCACCAAGTATTTTAGCAAGGGGAGAGTGTAAGCCCCCCAAATTGGTTTACCTGAAAGGGCTAGGGCCCTCCGCTCCTCAGCTGCCGGCGAGGGGTGCCTGTGGGGCTAAAACCAGACAATGCCCCGTCTGTCTTTGCAAGTGCTCACTGACCATGTTGGATCCCTGACCCATATATATAGTGGGGCTGAGGTCTGATTGCTATTCCTGTGCCTCCAGGTGCCTTAGGGGGTCATGTTCAGTTCTTGGAGCTGCCTCCACGCTCCAGGCCAAAAATGTAAACAAACATGGTGGCCCACCTTCACTGGGCATGCGCGCCTGCCAAAAGGTAAATTTTAAAGGAGCCACAGCACCAACTGTGGGTTCGACCAAGCGGCCATATTATAATTATATCCTCAGCCCAAGGGCAGGTAGCGGAGCTGGGCATAATTATCAGAAAGCCTCTGGTTTAGGATGAATTTGTTTTCAGCCCTATCAAGGGCCCATGTGTTTAAATGTAAGGATTAAATTGTTGTGGGGCTAATGTACACAAAGATGGCAGCCCCCACTAAAAGACTTCAGAATGGGGGCTGCTGGGTAAAGGCTAAAGGGCACTGAAAATCCCGGGACTGTTGCAGCCAATCATTGGAGAGCTAGAGAAAAGAGTATAAATTGGACTGGAAGCCCACACAAAGAGGTGATCAGCCAGAGGGGGAGTGCAGAGCAGCATAAGTGGGCTCCTTAGCCCCATAACTGCACTGAGGCCCCAAACCTAAAGGTCTAAAATATATCGGAAAACACAGATAGAGTGAGTACAGAGTTTGCAGAAGGAACAAGAGCAAGGTTTTAGAAGTGGCTGCAGACGACTCGGTGCCAGAGTTTTTAGTCAGAGAGAGAACAGAAAGCTTCAGAAGAAACTGAGAGACTGGGTTTGTGCTGTTTGAATTTTTTCTAGTTTGGTAACCCTTGCATCAGAGACTGAGAGTTCCCTCCTCAGAGGAGTATTTTCTGTCAGTGCATCTTCTAGCAAGGGGAGAGTCTGAGTGTGCTGCTGGCCAGTGACTTCGGAAAGGGCCAGCCTTTCTGTGTCAGAGAAAAGAAGTGTTGAGAGCTGGATCAAAAGACTGTGTGAAAGCCCAGCTGTAACCTATTTGTCCTGGGTGTGTATCAAAGGGGTCTAGGGGACCAAGAATTAATTTCTACCTCCTAAATTGAAGACAGGAGAGAGGACCTGTGGTTGAGAATGATGAGAAGCCTGTCTGGTGAAAACTGTATATAAAGGCCATCTGGTGGAGCTGGCAAGACCAGGCAGGTGAAGATCAACTGCTTCTTTTCTACCGTGCTCCCGCATTGTTGCTGCATCATCTGGAGACTTCCAAGATACCATGCAACTGTAAGCGTGACTGCCTTTCAGCCGGCTGCAATGCCCCTGTGAGGACTGCCAAACTGTGAGTATCTAACAAAAACAAATGAAAGCCGCACCGAGTAACTAGACTGGTGCTATACCAAACAGTAGACATCCAGACCAAAAAAGTAAGCACCTAGTCTACAGCAGATCATGATATAAAATACAACTTTTTTAAGAACTTGTGCAAAAATGTTGGCTGACCACCACAATGGTGACAGGGCCAGAAACATGACATCTTACGTTTCACCAGGAAGATGCCTGGCTTCTTCAGATATAACAATTCTGTGTAAACACTCACAATTTATAGGTAAACCGCCACATGCAAAAGTGCATATGTGATAATTAAAAACAATTATAGGACAATCAATCAGAAGACAATTAATTTATATCTCATTGAGTAAAGGCAATCCCATGGTATAGCATTTTGTAAATGCTTTAAAGTTATTAATTTAGGTGCACCTTTACTTGTACTAGTTGAACCAAAGAATGGTTCATTCAGACTGTGAGCACCTAACATCCTATCAATACAATTACTATATCTGATTAGTATAGGTAATGGGCTCACTTAAGTCAGTTAGAAACCTTCTAATGACATGGATGAACATTAGTGTTAAACACTACGAGTCCTTAAATTCATACATAGAAAAGTCACATAGTTATTTTTATTGCTGTTTTAGCGACTGTTCAAAACATGTCTTCAATATTCAAAAAGGAATTACTTAACTCGCATGTTAACCTTCAGTAGTACAGTACAATCAAATTGTGCTAACCAGGTAACCAACAACTACAATTGGTAAATTCAAATTTATAGAAAAGCTGCTACATCTATATTATCATTTAAGCCCAGTCCTTCTCTGGATCTTAATACAAAAATCCAGAAACTCTCTCTTTGACTGATGAGCTGTTTTAAATTACCCCCAGGGTCCCACAGAAACTCTTTCCAGACCTATGAATTTGATGTTATGAACAATTTTAGGATTTTTGCACCCCAGACATGCTGTACAGTTGCATATGTCATATCCTGGTTGGCCAGCACTCTAAGATGTTCACTGATGCAAACCTTAAATTCTCTACCAGTTCTGCCAATGTAAAAAAAAGCCACATGAACATTGTAATATATAAACTACAGCAGTTTTGTTACATAAAATTAAATCTAATTTTGAAACTGTTTGGTCACAGGATTCCCAAAAGTGCTGGTTACCTATATATACTGTACGGACAAAACTTATATTTTCCACATTTCTTTGTTGCACTAGGAGGTGGGAGTTGCCATAAGGTACTAGATTTGCATTCCAAAGGTAAAAAGGACCTTCCTACTTTATCAGAAATGGTCAGTGCTTCTTTGTAAACCATCTTTGGTCCAGTGCATACATATTTTTTTATATCTGGTTCCACTTGTAGCATGCTCCAATTGTTGGATAGTATTTGTCTCAATTGTTGGCTCCTAGTGCTGAATCTGGTAACAAAACCTATTTCTTGGTTATTTGTTTTTGGCATAATTATTTTTTGGTTTTTACACAACTGTTCAAAATATATCTTCAATGTTCAAAAAGGAATTGCTTAACTCACATGTTAGCCTTCAGCAGTACAGTACAATCAAATTCTGCTAACCAGGTAACCAACAACTAGAATTGGTAAAATCGAATTTATAGAAAAGCTGCTAAATCTATATTATCATTTAAGTCTAGCCCTTCTCTGGATCTTAATACAAAAATCCAGAAACTTTCTCTTTGAACGATGAGCTGTTTTAAATTAACCCCCCCCCCTCGGGTCCCACAGAAACACTTTCCAGACCTATGAATTTGATGTTATGAACAAGGACGACGAGTGGTCTGATGAGAGGCAAGGACGACAAGAGGTCTGTCTGGTGAAGGCCATCTGGTGAAGCTGGTAAGGCCAGGTAGGTGAAGATCAACTGCTCCTTTTCTACAGTGCTCCTGCATTGTTTGGAGACCTCCACGGTACTGTGCAACTGTTAGCATAACTGCGTTTCAGCCAGCTGCAATGCCCCTGTGAGAACTACCAAACTGTGAGTACCCCAAGATGCGGCTTTGGGGAGTTTAAGTAGCTAGCTAGTTAGACTGCAGGGGCAATCACCAAAAGAACTGTGTGAAATTCAAAAGTTGGACAAAGTTAAGAGTCAATTGTTGCAAGTGTTTAAAAGTTATTTGGGCCCCACCGAGAGATCTCAGGGCTGCATCACCAGCCAGTGCAGTACCCACCACATTAGGGACATTCAAGGGTGCACCCTAAGGTGGGAGCAAGGGTATTGTGCATGGTTTTAAAGTGGTAAAAAAGGTTGTGTAGTTGCTACCTTCACAGTGGAGGCCTATAATTTGGTGCTGATGGAGATGACCAATGTTCTTGTGGCAGTCCATATTCATTGCTAGTTCATGTTGAAGCATACCTTGGTTTTCTAAAGAGCTTCAATATTTAAAAGTATGGGACCAATAAATTAGAGAGAGAATGGAGGATATCTCGGGTGGAGGCCAGCAAACACTTCCTGGTGGGACATAATTACTATCAGGTGACTGTAAGATCCAAGAGAGCTAAATTTCTCTAAGATTTTATAGCAGTGGAACAGAACAAACTAGCTATGCTTGTTGGCATTGTAGGTGGGCGTATACATCCTGCATATAAACACAAAAAATGACATGCTTTGACAGTGGTGCAGTGCCGATGAAGGAGCAAATCACAATTAAAGCAAACACAATTATCAAACTCATGGAGAAAATAAAATGCCTTAACTCATATTTTAAAGAGCTGCTGATGTCTCAAGGAAAACTTTGACAAATATAATACTTTAAGTATAATTCAGCTTGCATTCCATGGCAAGTCAATATAATTCTCTTCTACATTATTTATTACTGAGGAAACTTGCATGACTGTATGATCTTTAGTCCTTAGAGATCATCTGCCTCTATAGCTTACTTCCCTTATCCTTTGTGACAAAATAGTCTGTTACCATGGGAGTGACTACGATGTCACAAGCATTGCATTATGACTTCAGGTTGGGAATAAGCAACAGAAACAGAAGAACTCTTCAGGATCAAAGACCCTGTTTTCTTGCAGATGACCTCAGTAATAAATGATGTGGGGGGATAAGTGTGTCTGCATATTATGCTTTGTTCAAATTATCCTCGGCTGCTCTTTAAAAGTTAAAAAGTGCATGCACTCAAGTTTTATTGGTGTACACATTTTTTTTTATACATTCTGCCTGCTTGTAGAGGAGAGAAGAGATTTCACTGAAGAGCAACCAACTTAACTTTTTATCAAGGCTAACACTGCAAGTATTCAGAAGGCCAAGGCTGCAGATATTGAGAACTAGGTTGTTTTGGCCAAGCAAGTCTAGAGCACCAAAGAGATAGGCTCAAGGAAATTGGATACTTTGGTACACTGGAGTGACTTAAGCCTATGAATGGGGAGGGGATATTATCTGGGTGGTTGCTGGTTCGTGCTGTACCACTTCCAGGCTGGATCCAGCACGATCTATTTCATTAAGGCTATGGTGATGCATCTAGCACCAGCTGTAGCCAGCATTGTAAATGCTTCTTTGAGTGAGGGTTCTGCCAGCCTTGATGAAGGCTGTTGTGAGACCTATACTCAAGACTCAGGTCATAAGACCTAAAATGTTCTTACTAACTATTGGCTGATCTCCAGCCTGCAGTTTCTTGTAAAGGTCATAGTGATGGTGATGGTGGTGGTAGTGCAGCTCCAATATCATCTGGAGAGGTACAATATTTTTGAACTGTCCTGGTGTGGTTTTTGCCAACACCACAGTATGGAGGCAACCCTGGTGTGGGTATGTGATTATCTTTTCCTGGTGAGAGATCAAGGTGAGGTGTCAGTTGTGATACTTTTTGAGCTCTTACTGGCAGCTGACACAGTGGACAACAAGATGCTTGTTGACTATCTAAAGGAATACACAGGACTGTCTGGAGCTGGGTAGTTATTATTCCTGTCTTTCCTGGCTGATAGGGAACTGATAAGGAGAAATCAGTGGTGACAGCATGTTTCCTGTCACATCCTCTCTCTTTCAACTACAGTGTCCCTCAAAGGTCAATCCTTTTCCTGGTCTTCTTCCCCATGTATATGATGCCATTGGGAGAGAGCATCAGGAAGTACAGTGTTAGGTACTACTGCTATGTTGGTGATACCCAACTATACCTTTTTTTGTGAAAGTTCGTTGATGTGGCAGTGAGAGGGACACATTTATTGGACATAGTCCCCTATGGTCAGGGGGTGGTGAGAGCCCCCCCTTTCCAATCTCAAAACTGTTTCAAGCTATGGTGTGACTTGGTGGACAGTGTTAAACTATATTCATTGGTTATAAGTTGGACAGTATATTATTGGACTATAATTTCTAACAACAATTAGTGCACTGTTGCTGTTTTTGACTTCTGTCTCTTTTTGTGTTTATTGTTTATTTTAATTTGTGTTTCTCTATATTATTTTCTGTTAGGTTGTAGGCTTTTTTAGGTATTAATTAGTTTTTTGTTTGTGGGGTAGTTTGATTATTAAGGGAATTTAGGGGCATTTAAGGGTTGAGTGTGAGAGTGACTGTATGGTTGTTTGAGTGCGTGAGTGGGTGATTGATATTTTATTGGTAGTCGCTGGGTGGGAGTACGGCAGGATGTGTTGGCAGCAGGCTTCGATGACAGGGTACTACTTTCCCACTGAGCTTCAGGTTTTTCTGCCCTTTCAATTTTTCCCTTCTCAGTCGAGGTTTACAGGCTGTCGTTGCCTTGGGTATATCGAGGGCGTCGCGGAGGGTGGGGGGCAGGGGCTTTGGCAGGGAGTGGAACAGAGTGGGGAATTGGGGTTGTGAAGCCAAGGAGATGCCCTGGAGTGAAATGGCCCAGGAAAGGGGTCCACCCTGCCTGATGTCCATACCCAAGGGCTTCACTTTTTGTGGGCAGATAGCGTGGTCAACCTCGACTGCTCATCCAACCTGGGCAGTGTTATGCAACGTCAGGTTGATTAGAAACAAGACAGCACTAGTTGCTAATCTTGTTGGGTCATCTGACCTGGCTTACATCACCGAAACCTGGCTGGATGAGAATGCTGGTCCCATTCTGGAGTCAGCAGTTCCAGCCGGGTATTCGATGATACACCGACCAAGGTTGGATCATAAGGGTGGGGGAGGAGTAGCCATCTGTTTCAAGATGGAACTGGGCCTTGTGGATGTGCCAGTTGGGATCACTAGATCCTTCAAATGTATCGTGGGTGCAGGTGTGGGTTGTAGAATACTTCTTGTCTACCGTCCACCCGGGAGTGAGAAGGATTTCCTACAGGAAGTTGTGGACTTCATCATTGATATGGTGTTGGAGTCCCACAGATGGTTGGTGCTGGGGGGACTTCAATGCCTGGGCTGACAATGAAGTACTGCATTTTGGCCAAGACTTCCTCCAACTGATGCGTTCGTTGTGCTTCACACAGGTGATTACCTCTGTGAGCCACATACATGGTCATTCACTGGCTCTAGTGTTCCTGCTGGGGATGAAGATCTCCGATGTGGTGATGGAACCTGCTGAATGGTCCGATCACCACACCATAGGGTTCAGTTTTGTGGCCCCCCCAATAGACCTGCCCCTACGGAGATCGTCAGGTACTGCCCTTTGCGGGGGTTTGGCCCCTGATGGTCTTATGGTGGTCCTTGATCTATTGGGGTGTTTGAGTATCAGCATAGACCCAGAGGATCTTCTGCTAGCCTATAATAAGGCGGTGGGGGCTGCATTGGATTCCATTGCTCCTGTCTGGGTTCACCCCCTCACCCATCGCCCTCGGTCCCCTTGGTTTGATGGGTCCTTGAAGGAGTTGAGGAGAATGGGGAGAAGGTTGGAGCGTTGCTGGTGGAAATCAGGCCTGGATGAGGACAAACTTAGTGTGATGTCCCACTATAGGGATTATCAATCTTCAGTCTCCTGTAAGAAGGCAGAATTCCTGTCCAGGGAGATTGCAGCTGCAAGAAATTGACTGGCTCAGCTTTTCCGAACTGTGGACTGCTTGTGCAATCCAACCTGTCTCCAGAATCGGGGAGCTTTTTCACAGAAGAAGTATAATGAGTTGCTCGATTCTTTGCAGATAAGGTTGACACCATCAGGTCTATGATCCGCACAGCTCACTCAAATGGACAGAGCAGAGATCGGTGTGGGGCTGCAAGCACCCGGTTTGTGTGAACAGATTTTAGCTAGTTGGCAATCGAGGATGTAGTGACGATGATCCAGGGCTTGTGACTGACTTAGTAGTTTGGACCCTGTCCAGCATGCCTCCTGATGGGGTGCTTGGAGGTAATCAGACCGGTCCTTGCTGAGATAGTTAGGTGTTCGTTAGAGACTGGGGTGTTTCCGGACACCCTGAAGGAGGCGGTGGTTCACCCCCTCCTGAAAAAAACTTTTCTTGACCCTGACTATCTCACAAACTAGAGGCCTGTCTCTAACCTACCTTTTGTGGGTAAGGTTACTGAGAAGGCAGTTGCATTGCAGCTCGAGGAGCATCTGACCACCCATGACATCTACGATCCTCTCCAGTCCCGAGACCACATTAGTTTGGGTACTTAATGATGTCCTGACAGCGAGAGATTGGAAGAGTCATTCCATCTTGGTCCTCCTTGATCTCTTTGTGGCATTTGACACTGTGAACAATGGGATGTTGCTAAAGCATTTGTGGTTATTCTGTGGACTGTCTTGTACAGTCCTCAGATGGTTTCATTCTTTCCTCACTGGTAGGATGCAGAGAGTAGAGTTGGAAGTGTTCTCCTCGGCTCCTCTCTCCCTGCCACGTGGGGTACTGCAGGGCTCTGTGCTTTACCCAATGTTGTTCTTGGTGTACATGCTGCAGTTAGGGGACATTATGAGGTGGTACAGGTTGAGTTTTCACTGCTATGCAGATGGTACTCAACTGTACTTGTCCTTTTAGCCTGGACAAAATGATGCAGTTTCGCTCTTTAACAACTGCCTCTCTGAGATTCAGGACTGGATGAGTGCCAGTTGGCTGAGACTAAATGCGGACAAGACTGAGGTGTTGGCTGTGGACCCAGGTTGTCAGGTAGAGAGGCTGCCAGCTGGGCAGCCTTCTGGATTGTGGCTGGGTGGCAACCAGCTAATGGCCTCTGACTGGGTGCGGAACCTAGGCGTTATCCTTGATAGTGAGCTGACGCTTAAGTCTCAGGTGTTGGCCATTGTCAAGACTTCATTTTACCATCTGAGGAATATCACCCAGATAAAGCACCTTGTCCCACCTGAGAACCTTCCAACACTGGTCCACGTCTTTGTGACCATGCTCCTTGATTACTGCAATGTCCCATACCTAGGGCTACGTGGGGTGGATCTTCGTCACCTGCAGCTGATGCAGAATGCAGCTGGCAGGTTGTTGACTGGCTTATCAAGATCTTGCTAAGTCACATCGTGCTCCACGGACTGCACTGGCTGCCGGTGTGGTGGAGGATCACCTTGAAGGTCGGATTATTGACCTATAAGGCCCTACACAGTCAGGGACTGCGGTATCTACAAGATCTCCTTTGTCCTTACCGCTCCTTCCTCCTCCTCTCTGGTCCGCCGATGAAGGATTTCTGGGGATTCCCAGGGTCTCTTTGACAACTTCAGCTGTTAGATCATTTGCCCTTGTAGTGCCGACCCTGTGGAATTCTCTACCTAACTGGGTAAGGGCGTGTCCATCCGTTGAGGCCTTTAAATCTGCCTTAAAAGCTTATCTATTTGAACTGGCATTTTCTGACCTTTAATCCTGCTGTTTACATAAGTTTTAAATATTTTATGTTGTTGAAATGGATGTTCTATGATTTTCTCTTTAAATCACTATGATCTCATGGGAATAGAGTTCCATAAATAAATGTTGCTTGCTTACTTGTGCCTGACCTGTGTCAAGGTGATTGCTTCATACTACAGCTGAAACAGTGCATGGAGGAAATAAAAGGCTGGATGGCCTCTAAGCCCTTCATGAAAAGAAAACAACAATGAAATCCTAGGTGGCAGTCACAGTCAAGAGGTACGTTTACCACCAAAGAAGTATTCCCAGACTATGCCCTCTCCTAGCGCCAAGAGATCTGAGCACCATGGTGCAGACAAGCATTTCATCATGACTTGACAACTGTGATGTGCATTATAATGGGCACTCTTATAGCTAGATGCAATGCTTCCAGACAGTGCATAATGCAGCTGCCCAACTTCTGATCTCCCTGATAGAAACTGCAATCACTACCCCCAACTTGTGGACTCAACAAGTTTGAGGTGCCTGGGTCAATAACTTCTGGTTAAAGGGTCCATATTCAAGGCCTTAGTTGTGTTGTACCTTCACCTAGAGACAATTAAAGTGGGCCTGGTGTAAGTGTGGTAAAACTCTTGGGGATGCAATACCTCCCCATCTCCCAACAGGTACCCCTCCCCCCAAATCAGATTCCCAGAAAGTCACTGCCCATTTCATAAATCACTTAAAACAATTATCAGTTATCAAAGAATAGTTTTATTTTGGGGTTGGTTAGCAATGATAGCAGTGTACACCCCATTTGTTCTTCAGTGCCTGTCCTGGCCAAGCCAAAATAAACATAAGGGCTGCTCTTCTGTACCATCCTAGGCGTAGCCAAATAATATTCCCCATGGCTGTACTGCAGGTGTCCTTCCAGGCTAAACCCTTTAATGGTGCCTGAGCCCCACACCACACACTGCACAGTACAGTAACTAGCACGTCTGCCCACATGTGCTGGGGGCACTACCCTCTCCCCACTGGCACAAGTGAAAAACCATTAGTTACTATTAGGGAGCTCCCGGTGCTTTACTGGGTACCCAATCCTGGAAATGATGTAGGCCCAAAGATACTGTAAGTGGTTGACTGATGGTGGTGCACTTAACCAAATGAAGTAATGCTTTTACATTACAACCCCAAACCAAATGCTCAAGAAATCCAAATTGGGTATTTGTAAATTGTGGCTGGATGACCAAATCCAGTGAATGCTTTCCAACTAACAAAACTGCTGTAGCTGCAGGGCAAACTGAGTTTATTCACAGTTTCCCAGATCAAGGGAGCTCCATCGATGTGCACGGGTGATAGTGCAGTCTGCAGTGAGTCTCTTCTCTGGTGGGTTTCACTCTCTCCTTCAGTGGTGCAGGCCTTGGGCATTGGCTGGCAGATGGCTATTTTTCTGGCCTCTCCTGACCTTTGCATTTAGCAGTCAATCCTCTGCTTCACAGGGCTGCTCCTCCTGTGGCAGCCTCTGTAGATCCATCCAATCCAATACATCCTGCATCAAGTCCAAACAGGTAACGACCGGTACTGAGCTGTAGTACTGACTAGATACTTTCTACTACATCCTCTGGCTGTAGCACAACAAAAGTCTCTTTCTCAGCTGCAGCCTGCAGTGTTTGCTTTCATGCTGGGCTGGGACATGATTACCAACATTTCTCTGAGGGCAGGAATTCTGCTTCTCTTACTCACTTCTTCTTTGACAGATACACAGTCTGCCTCAGCAGCAACTCTGCAACTCACAGCACTTAGATGCAGACCAGCTGGGTTTAAGAACAGCCCCTACTGTTCACAGGGGAGATGGTCATCATCACCACCATCGGTCCACTGGGTTGTCAATCTTGCAGGGACCAGGCTGGAGGTCCATTACTTGATGGATGACTGTCTAGAAATTTGCGCCAGGAATCTTGCAGTCCTTTTGGTGTCTCATGAGCACCTTGTGGCTCCCCTTCAGGCTCTGCAGCCTGATGGCACAACCCCTGACTCCTGATGCTGTCATTGTGCACTAAGATGGTAGCACCCTATGTGGCTGTAGGGCACTAACAACAAGCATTTTTGTTTTAAAAGTGCTCCTGAACTGAAACAAGTTATCTGCGCCCCAGTGATGTTTTTGTGGTCCGTGCTTGCAATCTGGTCAGTCTGGGCTTGCATGTGGGAGATTCTCTGATCAGTCATGTGTGCACGCACCTGCTTTTGCATCACTGGGCAGTCACTTTGATGTGCATCATGGAGCTGCTGCACACTTTGGTAATCTCGGTACTGAAGACTAAACCCTACACTTCCACTTCCCACTGGCAGTCCTGGGGACCAGCGAGCAACAAAGAAGAGGCTGCAGTGGTGTGGTAGGTAAGGTGGCTGTGTGATCCCCAAAATAAGTCCCTACATGCTGGGGGGGGGGGGTTACACACTCTTCTGGCCAACACTGATCCAAAATAATCCATTTGTGAACAAAAACATAAAAAGTAGAAATTCTTGTCTATACAAATGCTTCCCAACTAATGGGAGGGCTTTAAGTCCGAGGTTCAATGGGCGGAGCGACTACGTCACTCCCCCATCGGGCTTAAAATGCCTCTCATCCTGGGCCCGTCCAAGATTCGTCTTTTTGTTGCAGCTGGAGGCTCAGTCGGCTGTTCTTTTTCTCCGTTTTCCTCATCGCTGCTGGTTAGCTGCCTCACCTCCAGCTGCTTTCTCGATCTCTGACCCCTCTCTCATTGTTTCCCTGCTCCTCCAGTATCTGTCCTCTCTCGGCATTGCCTTGCCTCAACCGCACTTCCTAGCCCTCGACTTATGATCCCGGTGCCCCCTCCTTCTGAGTTACATTTCCTTTTATTTGTTCCTCATTGTCTCTCGCTTGTCAACCCACCTGAGGTCGGGCTTCTCCTTGCTCGGGAGGCTGCCCTTGTACCTTTTTCCATGATTCTGCTTCTGCCGCTTTGTCAGTGTCCTTCAGGTCTGTCTGTGAGTCTTCTGCATTCCCGAATTTGATGTTGGAGTCTGGTTGCCTCATACCCTCTGAGTTCTGTCACCATCCTGCTTTCTTCCGGGCCCTTTCTGGTGTCCAGCCCTCTTGCTTTGGTGCCTCAGCTCACCTTTTAAATGCCACTTGCAGTAGTCTTGAGCGGTCATTCACGTTGTGTCATTCCTCATTGTCTCCTGCCAGATTGGACCTGCAGCTTCTCCTGGTTTCCTCTTCTCAGCTCTCTCAGAACTAGGGCCAGGTTCCTCATTTTCTCAGACCATCGTGCCTATTGCGGAGCTGTCAGAGTAGCTGTCTGAGTAGCAATTTTCCTTCTGGCCCTCAGGAATGTCTGGAGCGGGATTTTCGCTCATGCTGCAACACTGATCCCACAGCATTTGCCTCCTCAGCGCCCCCGCTCCCGCACCACGCTTGCCTCTGCTTTCATCCTGTGTCTCATTATATTTCCTGTGATGTGTTATGGAGATGACAGTGTGAAGCTCTGAAACCTCTGGAGACAGTTGTACAGAAATGGCCAGTTGTATACTATCTTTTCCTTGCCAGCTTCAGTAATATGTGGCTCCAGAAGAAAGGCCTAGTACTCTGTATTTCTTTTTTCATGATCAATTACGGCAGTTGACAACAGCTTTCCATCACCCGGACTGCTCCTGTATCTAGTGTTAGTCTCACTTAGCCTACCATGTCAGTTTTCATATCTGCTGGATACTCTGTTTAGCTGTTCCATGGGTTCATCACCTTCTGCAGGAAGTGCTTCTTACACCTTCCCCTTTTTCTGCAGTGAACAGTAGATACCCAAGGACTTGGCCCTTTGACTGCAGTGTTTGAGGGGTTGACCCCCATTTCATTCTGACGCCATCCATTTCATTAGCTGTCTTTTGCTGTCTCCATCTGGCCCTGCAGTTCTCATCCTGTCCTGGCCATCACGGAGTAGCTCCACTCAAGGCATCCTGGCCATCGAGGAGTCGTTCCAATACAGGTCAATCGGTCTGCCTCAGCTGGCTCCATCTGGCCTGCACCCAATATTCGCTTCCTGTCTCCGCTGCTGTGCTCTGTGCCTTCTCATGGCAGCAGGCTGCCTCTGTCTGGCCAGCAATCAATATTTCTTTTGGGGATCAATCACTCAAGCCGCACATCTCCGGTTCCTGAGGTATACCTATCATGACTCATATGCCACCTCATCTGGCTTGCCCTCCTGCAGTTCACATCCTGTACCGGCCATCAAGGATTCATTTCACTCATGGCTTGCATTCGATATTTCTTTTGGGTATACCTATCACATGGCCCCTATGCCACCTCATAGAATCGCGGCCATCCCTCATTGACTTGTGGCCATCCAGTTCAGTTATCCTGTAAGCACTGCATACCTTCTTCTGTGAGTCTGCCTCTCATTCACCTACTCCTGTCTCTGCTACCTAGTATCGATTTGATATCCATGTATCAGCTGAGTCCGATGCTACCCCATTGCCCTCTCTACCGTCCTTCATCCTTTCATGTCTCACTTTTCTGTACCTGCCTCCATGGCTCTAATCCATCATTGTACCTTTCTGTTTTGACCATCCTCGTCCTTGCTCCTTTTCTCATCCAACCGACTCCATCTGACTGGCAGTGGATATTTATTTGGGGCATACCGATCACATCTCATGTGCCACCTCATTGATCTGTGACCCTACTCCTGCATGTATCAGGTTCCTGACTCCGGTCCTCATTAACCCTTTCTTATCTCATCGAGCCTCCATTCATGGCTGCATTCCATCATCAGCCATCAAGGATTTACTCCAGTCATGGTTTCACTCCTCATCATTTGATTTGCTCGCATTCCACGATACCTCACCTTAACCTGTTCATCTCTTTCAATCGCTCCATCAGTATGCCTTGGCTGCCTCCCTCTGGCCTGCAATGCCAGTCACCTCAATTCAACTCTATCTCCATTCATGGCCATGCCTTCTTGTCCATCACCCTTGGCTATGGGCTGGCACCTCATTCAATCGCTGCTTGGCTGGCTGCTCCCTGCCATCACTGAAGTTCATGTTCAAGTTCATTTCATGTCTCCTCTTCTTCAGTCTTCTTGTATTTCACTGCTGCATTCCTGCGACGATCATCATCATCTTCAGTCTGCATTAGGTTCGCATGCCCTCTGGTTCCAGACATGCCTTCTTGGTCTCGGAGTCTACCTCCTTTTGAGGAGCCTCATTATTCGCTTCCTCGACCATTCCTATCATTGAATTATCTCGTACCATCCATCAAGAATTCACTCCAATCATGGCTTCACTCCATCATCATTGACCTGTGGCTATCCTCCTACATGTATCGAGTTCATTACTCCAGTCATAATTTACTCATCCTTGCCTCAAGGTTCATCTTTTTACGTCGCTTATTCAAGCATTCCTATCATTGAATCCTATGCTACCTCATCGACTACAACATCAGGGTCTCATCGTTCAAATCGCATAATCATGCCTTATTGGCCTCAGTGTCTACTTTCTCGCCTCGCTCAATCAAGCATAGCTCTCATTGGATCTTATGCTACCCCATTGACATGCCACCCTCCTGTGATGATCACCATCAATATTCATCGTTGCTTTATGTTCCTTCTTCAATCTGTGCATAGCCTCATGTTCCCTCTTTGATCTGTGCTTTCTTTTGGGGAATTTCCCTATTCCATCATCATCCTCACTACTCATATCCCTCTCGTTACCGTACATTTTCTTTAATGACGCTACGAACCGCTCTCTTTACCGACATATGTCCTCAAATCAAACATCATCAGCCTGGAGGGAAGGCGACCTAGGCCTTGGATGCCCAGAGGTTTCCTCCTTAAAGGGTTTTTTTCCTCTCCTCCGTGCCAATGGTCATAATATTAGTTAGAGTTAGTGCTTTCTTCGATTAGTTAGTTAGGTTCCGCTGTTGGATGGAGGTAGATGGTGGCCCTGGCTTTCCCCTCTCTCCTAAGGAAGTCAGCCCTTATCTTCTCAGAATTCATTCATCATTCTCGCCTCTTTGAAGCTCAACACCATTGGGTATTCTTTTTGGGCTTCTTCCTAACCTACCTTTAGCTGATGCAATCATTCCCATGGCACCTGTAGGGGGGGAACCCTCCTCTAGGGTTCCTTGCGTTGTACCCCTACAAGGTGGTATATCCCATGGATAGAGAGGCGGAAAGCCACAAAGCAAATCAAGTTACACAAGCATCATCTCATCTCATCCAGTTGGTAAGCACATTGAATGGAAGGGCTTTAAGCCCAAGGTTCGATGGGCAGAGCAACTACGTCCCTCCCCCATCGGGCTTAAAATGCCTCTCATCCTAGGCCCCTCCAAGATTCGTTTTTTCATTGCCCACCATCCACCCCATCTCCTCCAGCGGCTCATCTGTCTTCCCCGTGGGCTTCTTCCTAACCTACCTTTAGCTGATGCAATCATTCCCATGGCACCTGTAGGGGCGGAACCCTCCTCTAGGGTTCCTTGCGTCGTACCCCTACAGGGTGGTATATCCCATGGATAGAGAGGTGGAAAGCCACAAAGCAAATCAAGTTACACAAGCATCATCTCATCTCATCTCATCTCATCTCATCTCATCCAGTTGCGTAAGCACACTAAAGCATTATTTAGCAACAAAAACAGTGATAGGCTGTTTACTCAACTGAATCCTAGCTAGCAACGGTCAATTATCAAAACATTCTATCTAGACACATAGGTTCCTGTCTAATAACTAGAAAAGAATGTGGTTAAACAGAACAACCATTAGCATCTTCTGACCACTCCAAAAATAATCGTATATGACATTTTTATTATACTTGAAGCTACATTTTGAAAGCTATAAGATTTGAACAGATAGTACCGTGCTCCTGTTTTGCTACATGCATTTACATGCCAATACAATATGTTAAAAATGACAGAACTTTAAAAATGCAGTGAACCATTTTTTTATATCAGTATGAAACATATTTTTTATAATGATATATGGTTATTGTAGTGATATATTAATGATATATAATGTATGGTAAGTGCCTATTAACCACCATAATCAGCAGTTACACAGCCTTGTTATGCACTGTTTAGAATTTTAAAAGTTGTTAACCACACTTCAGAACTTCCAAACAGTGGCATAACAAAAAAGAATGCATCAGAGTTCCATAATTCTCACACATAGAATGCAAACAGTGTTTTTTTGACCATACACTATAAAAGATGATGGCTGGTGATCGGGTGACAACCACGCTGAAATCGCCTCTCGTGGTTGCTAGGGCTACAGTAAACCTCTCGAGCTGCGCTCTTGAGGTTTACCATGTTGCCCTAGCAACCACTCAAGGTGATTACAGCATGCATATCACCTGATCCCCAGCCATTATCCTCTATATCTACATAGCTGACTCCAAGCATTTATTAAAAAAATGAAGTTTCTAGCCCCTTCAGTTCCAAAGTTATCACATTTTAAAGAAAATATATTTTAAAAGGTCTAACTCTGGAACTGTTGGGACTAGAAACTTACTTTGTTTAATGAAAGTTTGAAAGCTTGGAGTCCAGCCAATAAGAAATGGCGTCATTATTATATTGTTATTATGTAACAGTAGCAATTATGTTAGTGATATAAAAACAGGGAGTTTTTTCTAGTTATATCAATATACTTATTTATATCACACCAGAACTGTTTTATTTTCTAAAATAAATGTTATCAATATACTTTTTCCATAACAATTAAACAAATTGATATACTTTTTAATATCAACATAGAACATTTCATAATGGTTTTAAAAAATAAAAAAAAAATTTTTTTGCACTTTTTTTAAAATTTGTCATTAGTCCCCATGATTTAATTGGTGTCTATATAAGTATAACACCCACAAACATTCATCTTATACCTTAAATGGCATGGTTACCATGCCACTCTCCTCCCCAGCAGTACCAGTTCTCCCTTGCTTCCGCAGCCTACAGCTGCAAAACAGTCAGAAGATAATAACTGTCAGGCATGATGTTCTCCCATACAGTGTTTACAACCCTGGCTGATGGGGACTGAGCACAGCAAAAAGCAATATGGGTCTTATTTTTAGGTTCCTATGTACCCAGCAGTGTTGACTAACACCCAAATGTTCTGGCTGTAGATCCCCTTGGGGGTGATATAAGTTGGTACAATATTTATGTAAGAGGGATAATTAATGGAGGAGCCTGCAAGCTATCGCAGCAGGTGGGGCTTTGTCTGGGGGCAGGGCCTGAGACACCTGAACAGTAGGGACCCAGGTAGGACTGACCAGAAGGGGCTGGGGAGGATAGGTTCCCGGGGGGAGGGAGCCTGTGGCCAGGGACAGGGAGGAGCCAGGCCCCTTAAGAGGGGCTGCACAGGAGGAATTCTTCCTCATTCCTCCTTGTCCCAGGTCGCAAGCAGAATAAGTGAACCAGGATCAGCACACACCAACTGCACAAGAGGTAAGGCTTGGTCTGGGGCCTACAGGCCGCATGGCCTAAGGTAGGCAAGTAGAAGCTGGAGGCTTCCACCTTGCTGGTTTAGGGCAATGTAACAAACTGTATTGATGCTGGGGAATGAGGTAATTTGGCAGCTTAGTCATTACTGCTGTCCTCTGTAGTTTTCATAAATAGGGTTACCACCTTTTAGGAAACCCAAAGTGGGACACTTCTGACCGAAACATTTATTTATTTATTTATTTTATTTATTTAGTTTTTGTTGACCGGGTAAGTGCACTAGACAAATCCTGCCTATTTTCAGGCACGACCCGGGGAGGGGGATACAGATGAATGTCAACTGACCTTGAACCAGATTAAGCTGTTGGTGGTATTTTTAGTGAATGAGGGAAATTTGGCCAGGACACCGGGGAAATTCCCCTACTCTTTTCGATGAGTGCCATGGGATCTTTAACATCCACCTGAACTACCACCAATCCAAGCAGATGGGACCTCGGTTTAACGTCTCATCCGAAAGACAGCACCTCAGAAGTACAGCACCACTCTCATGCTGCACTACAGTGTCAGTACTGGGATGTTAACCCAAGTGCCAGATGTGGGAACTGAACCCACAGCCTTCTGATCTCCCGGCCTCAGAGGAGAGTGTGCTGCCTACTGAGCCACTGACGATGCATGATTGATTGCAGGACAATATGTAATCTCAATCAATGCAACAGACTTGTTTTCTATAAATAATCAGAATTGAGACTATACGTTGTAGTTTTCAGTCAGGATCAGTGGACTGGGAGAGGGCCTGAAGCCGCATGGCCGGGGGGAGGGGAGACCAGGCTTTGTCCTAGGTCTGAGAGACCTTGTGGGCCCCTCCAGCAGCTCAGCTGGAAGAAAGAAGCAAATGGTTGTTGTGAGGTATTTGAAAGTAGGGCTGCCACCTTTGGATGAGGCGAAAACCGGATCCTAAGCTCCTCCGCTAGCCCCACCCCTTTTCATGACTCATCATGCATTGTTCCTCCTAGAAGTCCATTTGTTATATCAATAAAAAAACAACACTTAAAGCAGCAGTTAAATAAAAATGTTAATACTGTACTGTGCCTGTTAAAGTTACTTTCCTAGGTGCTTCCTAATTATTTATTTACTTACGTATTTATTTATTTATTGACATTGGTTAACCAGATAAACATACAGAGATAAAAGAAATCTCATTTACAGATATGATCTGGGGGAGACAAGGGAAATACTGTAAATAGCATACAACAGTATACATACTTTATATCTTTTTCTGGCTCCATTTCCTGTTCTTGTCCACAGTACTATTTCAAAGCCAAAGAAGCGACTATACTTTTTTCTTGAGGAAATAAAATAATTAAAAACATTTAAAACTGCCTACATTCTGTTAGAGATGAAAACATTTATCAGCAAATGAAAGTGGAGGATAACTGGCTCTGTTACTGTTACAAAAGATGGGGGCAGCTGTGCTGCTATGCCACTTTAAGATGCAGTGGAAAGATTAGATTAAGTAAGTGCTAATGGTGTTAGTTAATGGTCATACTTTATACCTCCCAGGGTGACTGCATTCACAAACAAAAGGCTACATTGCCAACAGAACTTGCTTGTGACCTGGACATGTAGCTGAAACAATGAATGATATGACAACATTTGTTTCAAAAGTATGTGAGCTCTCAAAATGGCTCAAAAACCTGACCAGCACAGAGCAAAACCAGATTACCTGATAGGGACCCTGAAAACCTGACCACCAGGTAAAAAACCTGACAGATGGCAACCCTATTTGAAAGTCAAAAGAATTTAACATTTACATATAGCACTAATGTCTGTGATCATTACACATACCTCTACTGAAAGCTACAGAAGGTAAAATATAAAAAAGAAACAAACAAACAAAAAAAAACCCTCCACCTATGTTAAAATTGTGATTCTCTGTTAAAAGTTATGGACACAGTTAACTCTGGCTGATGAAGAAGGTAATACTAGTATCAAATGCTTTCTGTTGTTTTGATGCATATAACAAAAAGAACTCCCAGTGGGGAAAGTAGTAGAAGAGACTAGAATCTCATCAAGGGAGATTTGCTACTGAGGATATTAATCACTTGGTCCTGGTTGCCACAAGAAACACAGAAGCTTTACAGGACCAGCTACTGTTGCTGATTAGTTAATTACAGGAGAGAATGGGGTGGGGACAGCCTGGAGGCCGGATAGCCGGGTGGTTTAGAGGTAAGGGTTTGGATTGGGCCTGTAGGCCGCATGGCCTGGTGGGGATCAGGCTTAGAGCCTAGGTCTGGGATACCTTGCAGGCCCCTCCAGCTGGCCAACTGTAAAAAGAAAGCAAGTTGTTTATTTTGAGATATTTAGGGTAAAATGCTCACTGGACTACCACTTTTAGAATGAAGCAATTCACGTGCTGACTGCAGCCTAGAGGCGGGGTAATTGGCATTATGGGTAGTTGCTGTACCCATACCTGGATGCAGACTTAAGAGTTTCTCAGAGTGTAATGGTGGATGAAAAACCCAAAAAACCTTTTGCTTGCTTCTCCGTGGAACTTGGGCATGCACTAAGCAGTTTAGAGATGTTGGCTGTTTAAAAACAAGCATTTGTCAATGCCGAATGTTGCTTGCTTCTATGTGCTGTTTAGGAATTTGGAAGTCATTGGAGTGCAAATATTGAAAATTCGTGAACTTACGATCGTGCGTAGGAACTGCGCGATGCACGCTCGTAAAACAGTCATTTTTAAGAATTTTTTCACCAGATTTTCAACATAGCCATTTTAAGACCTCTGCTCATGAACAGTGTCACTGTGGTTTTCTTAATGTGTCCCATACATTGAGTTCGCACACCGACTGTGCCATTGTGCGCTACATGGGAGGAAACATGTTTTGTGCAAGATATGAAAAATGACAGCTGTACTGCTCATAAGGAGGTGTGGTAAAATGGCAATGTTGAAAATCTGGAGTGAAAATATTGAAAATTCGCAAACTTACGAGCTTGCGTAGGAACTGCGCAACGCACGCTCGAAAAACAGTCACTTTTTGGAATTTTTCCACCAAATTTTAAAAATAGGCTTTTTGAGAGCCCACCTTATGAACACTGGCAGTGTTGTTTCGTTAATCATTCCAGAAAGGTGATTTCGCGCAGTGGCTGCGAAATCACCCTTCGGGCCCGTGTAACGCCATGATAGTGACATCATTCATGAGAAGGGGTCCCAAAAACCCCATGTTGAAAATTTGGTGCAAAAATTCCAAAAAATGCCTGAGATATGCAATAAAGTTGAAAAAACCCTATCTATTCCATTATACAGCTTACCGCATTTCCTCCTGTCAAGGTCGGCTTTGAAGAGTGCAGACGTGTTCCTGGTTCACCCAAGATCATCAGCCGGACTCCGGAGGTAAGTATGGGGTGAGGGGGTGGGGAGGCAGGTGCGCAGGGTGGGTGCGGGTTGTGGGGGGGAGGAGAAGCACCGAGGGACAGTTTTTATTTCCAGGTTTTTGTTTTTTTTTTATGACGATGGGACGTTTGCCACGCTGGGGTGGGCTCCCAGCGTGGCACAAGGACTGCTGGTGGGGGCGTGGGCCGACAGGGACTTGGGCACCCGTCAGACTATAAACATTCTGCCACGCTGGGTGGGCTCCAGCGTGGCACCTGGATGCTTGGGGAGACAGTGGAGCTGACGGGGATTGGGCACCCTGCCGGCGACAGCATGGTGGAGGGGAGACACTGGAGCCGACGGGGATTGGGCACCCCACTGGCCGTAATATCATTTTGCCACGCTGGGGTGGGCTCCCAGCGTGGCACCTGGATGCTTTAGAGGCGTGGAGCAGACGGGGATTGGGCACCCCGTCAGCCATACAGTGTGGGGAGGGGAAGGCGATGAGCACGCAGGGCGTGCGCTGCGGTGTGTGGGGAGAGCTCTACCACTGCCGGAGCTCTCCTTTCAACTGTATGCCACTGCATTTTCAGCTTGTCATAGACAGCTGCAGCAGTGATTGGGGAACTGGGGCCGCGCCTGCAAACACACTGACTGCATTGGAAGATGGGCTGACACACCTCCGAAAACTCGGATGATGGCACTATGTTTCTTGCACATGCGTGCAAGCAACATAACAAAACAAACAAAAAAATATATATATATTCTGAACATTTATTGCTACTGTTTTCCTTTGTCAGGTTTATCAGTTGCAGTCTGGTTACGTAAGCACACTGATCTCATCTGGTTCTGTCCACAGAGCGTTTTCAGGTAGCTGTGGCTCATTGGGGGAGGAGTGGGGGGGGCACCATTAAATCGAGTCTCTCTCCCAAGCTGGGCCACCTCGCGACCATGCATTCGGTCCACAGGGCCATCTGGTCAGACACTTGGTGAGTTCACTCCCTCCCCTCCAGGTATCATGGTCTGATGTGGGTCTTACCTGTGAGGCAGCAGCGGAGTCCTCTGGGAGCAGTCCTGGATCTGTGCAGCTTTGGGGGGCCCCCATCCTGGGCCAAGAGGGCAAAGTATTCCTTCTGGGGCTTTCTCCTCCCGCGGGGCAGCAGCTGATGTTGGTGGGGCCAGAGATCAAGGTAGCAGTCTGGGGCTTTCCCCTCCTGGGGGTTAGCAGCGCTGCAGCGGATGTTGGAGCAGTGCCAGCGCTGAGCGGCGGTATCCGGCTGGAACACATCGGATGGGGCCTGTAGAGCTGCATGGCTTGGCAGCAGCACGGGTTCAGGCCAGGGATAATGTGTTCAGACAGGTGCCCGGCCGTGCTTTTAGGCCAGTTCGTGGCTGTTCTTTTGGTGCATGGGAGAACGCAGAGGCTACAGGCACTCATTAGAATCCTTCTCAAAAATGTCCACATTGCAGCTTGCACTTACTATAACGCCAAGTGCACCAGAATTGCTAAGGAGGGCACGAGTGATAGATACAAAGTGGGCCCTGCAAAAAAAGAGGATGGACGGTGGTAGAGAATAGATATGTTACAGCAAACATATTTATTTATAGAGGAATCTGTTACAACAGTGAAAAAAACACTGCTGAGTGCACAGGGAGAGCTAGTTTAGGACAGCAAGAAGTGCTTATTACACCTAATAGATTGCTCAGTAAGTTTTAGTGTGTTTAGAAACATTATGTTGATATGGGTTTATATTAGGCATTATGTGTCTGATGGTTTGTTAAGATTAAAATTATTTGAGTGTTTTTTCACAGGCCCTTCAGGCGATGTGGCCGGTGGGGCCGATCAAGGAGCACAGGCAGCGGACTAAGTGGCGGGTATGCCAGAGTTGGATCAGCTATCAGCTGAGGAGTTGAGGGCTCTACTTAGGACCAGTGGTGCCCCCAACAGGAACAGGGGGCACCAGCCGAAACAGGGCAGGGAGTGGGAGGCCATGGAAAAGGTGCTGGTAGGGTGCAGGAAGAAAACGGAGGCATCAGCACCAATAAGCCTGGGTCTGCCGGGGGGCCATCCGGAGGGCCAGCCAGCACCACCACAGGTGAGCTTGCGGACTCGTGAGCAATTGTGGCAGGGTCAACCCATCCTGCCACAAGCAAACTCCTCAGCTGGGAGTATCAGGCTATGGGTCCCACAGCAGACAGCCATCGGGGTTGGGTCAGCCAACCAGCGGGAGGACTCGGGGGCGTGGCCATGGCGATACCCCAAGGGTGAGGGAGCCTAGCATGTGGCCTGCAGCGGGAAACCCGGGTCAATCAGGTGTGGAGCAGAAGCTTGACCAGTTTCTGGATTTACTTGCAGACCCGAATAGGGCTCAGCCAGGAGTGGTCCAGGCAGCCCCGGTCATAACAGGGATCAGGGATGCGGGAGCAGGAGTGGCATCTGCATCACCACCAAGGCCAGAGCAGCAAGGGTCAGTGAGCTTTGTATCCCTGGTGGAGCCCATTGGGTTGCACTTGCCGGACAAGGTGAGGCAACAGAACTGGGCCGCAGGGTTCACAATTTATGCAGGGATCCTTACCCAGGGCAGCCTGGGGAAAGTTGACTGATTGTGGGTCTACTTTACTAGAATAATGACCATACATGCTAGTAAGCCAGGTGGGGGGTGGTTAGAATATGATGAGGAGTATCAGAGGAGAAAACAGATGGACACAGCACAATCATGGGCAGTCTTGGACCTCCTGCTGCTGTGGACGGTTGATTTGGGGGGAGGGGATCAACACATAGACAGTGGTTTCCCGATGAGAAGCCCCGGCGCCAAAGAAAGGTTATCAATGGGTTAATGGGGAAAAGGGGGGGGGGCAGGAAAGGGCATTGTTTCAGCTACAACTAGGGGTCATGCAAGACCAAGCATTGTAGATACAAGCATGAGTGTATGGCATGAGGGAAATCACACTCGTTTCAACAGTGTGGGAAAGCGACAGAGGCAGGGGCAGGGAAGGCAAACAATTTTCATCCCTTTCAGAAAGGAGGGAAAAAGGTTGCCAACACTGGTCAAGGTCAAAAATATTGAAGGGTGATTGGTCAACTACCCAAACAGGGTGGCCGCTCGCTCTTTGGCAGATGGTTTCAGGGAAGGGTTCCATATACCTTACCAAGGGCCAAGGAGGGCATACGAGGCTGACAACCTATGTTCTGCCAAGAAGCGACCAGAGGTCATGCGGGGCAAGCTACGGAAAGAGCTGGCCGTGGGTCAGATCAGCGGCCCCTTCTCCACTCCCCTTTGCCCACGGTTCAGGGTGTCACCCATTGGCCTAGTACCCAAGAAAGTGCCAGGTGAGTTCCAAATGATAAACCACCAGTCCTACCCAGAAGGGGAGACAGTCAACACCTACATCGACTCAGTCGACACTGCGCTGTATCACACGTCGTTCGACAGGGCAGTGTAGGTGGAGCGTCAGGTGGGCCAGGGGGCACTGCTTGGGAAGGCAGATATAGAATCAGCATTCTGGCTGTTGCCGATGTTCCCAGCAGATAGGGAGCTACTGGGCATTAAATTTGACGGGTACTACTATATGGACAACTGCATGCCCATGGGGTGTGCAGTGGCATGTGCAGTTTTTGAGCAATTCAGCACATTTCTGCACTGGGCCACAGCACAGAAAGCCAAAGTCGACCACATGGTTCATTATGTGGACGACTTTCTGTTTGTGGGGAGGGCCGGCTCGGGGAAATGCGCACATATCATGGCGGCATTCCATGAGGTGTGCACCGAGCTAGGTGTACCATTAGCCCATGACAAGACGCTGGGCCATGCACGAGGCTTTCCTTCCAGGGGATCGAGATTGACATGAGGAAGCAAGTGTTCCGGATGTGCTGTGGGTCAAGCACATCACATTCCGGTCGGACAACACTGGAGTGGTGTAAGCCATTAACAAACAGTTGGGTGGGCAAGGGCCCGATGGGCAACCTTATTCGGGTGTTTGTCCTCAAGTGTCTGATGTTGAATATTACCTTTAGGGCAGTGCATGTACCAGGTATTGAAAATGGCATCGCTGACACTCTCTCTTATTTACAGTAGCAGAGGTTCCGAGAATTGGCACCAGTGGCAGACCAACAGACCAGGGAAGTCCCACCATTCCTATGGGAGTTGATACCCAGAGGCCTGGGAGTTGATTGAGAAGGCCCTTGCACCTAGGACGCATATAGCATACCAGAGGGGAGTCAACTGTTTTCTGGAGGTCCAACACACTGAAGGGTGGGCAACGACATGGCCGATCCCAGTTGCACAGCTGTGCGAATTCGTGCTGATCAAAAAACATGCAGGAGTCACCCGGGGAACATTTAAACAGCTCATTGCTCGCACTGCCTGGTTCCACAAAGTCAGCAGCTTCTCTGATTCTACAAGGGCATTTCCCCTTAGGAAAATGCTAGGAGGTTGGGCATGGGCAACCCCGAGGTGTACAGACAACAGACGACCTATCTACCTTGCCATGTTCAAGTAGATCTATGACGAGTTGCCTAAGGTATGCTCATCCCCTGATGAGACAAGTCTGTTCCAGACAGCATACTTGGTAGCATTTTGTAGGGCATTCTGAGTATCTGAGCTCGTGCAGCCTAGCAAGGCTACCGGGAGACCAGTAGCGCTGGCAGAGGCAGACATGGAGGTCACAATATCTGGAGTCTTTGTCCGCATCCGGAAAAGCAAGACCGACCAACTTGCCCACGGGCGGTGGTGCCGGCTAGAGGCACCCCATGGGCTCCAGTGGGATGTGGGAGCATGGGTACAGGATTATATAACTCAGCTCCTGGCAATGGGGGGGGCCTCAGTCATGGAGGGGTTGGCCCCTAACAGTGTACCAGTTTAGGCATGTGTTGCAAAAGACCTTGCGACAGCTGGGCATCCTGGCAGAACACTATAACACACACTCCTTTAGGATTGGTGCAGCATCACATGCCAGGGCGGAGGGCTTAGCAGATGGGGCAATGCAAGCATTGGGCAGATGGAAGTCGCAGGCTTTTGAAAGATACATAAGGCCACACATGTTATAACTCTCTTTTGCTTTATTTGGACAGGTGTTTCGGCCTGAGCAGAGCAGATCTGGATTTGTGGCCACTCATACATCCACTGGTCAGCCCGGAGGGCAAGGCAGTATCCCGGAGAAGAAAACCTGTTCCCGGCACCCAAGAGGGCAGAGGCGCATTGGTTGGGGTGGCGCAGGATGTGATGGAATGAGTTAATCACAACACTGCAAGCAAAAGCCCAGGAGAGGTGGCAACCAGAAGTTTTAGTCCTTCGTTTGGGGGGAAATGATTTAGGGGTTATGTATGAGAGGGAGCTTAAGGAGATGGTTGGGCAGGACCTGGCAAGAGTGAAGCAATGGTGGCCCCAGGTGCACATAATTTGGTTAGATATGGTGCAGCGCCAGCAGTGGCAGCATGCCTGGAACATTAGGGCAATAGAGAAGGTGTGCCGGCTGCAGAACGCAGCCATGAGACCATTTATGGACTCCATGGGGGGTCCATAGCAGCACACCTGGGACTGTCTGTGAAAGAGCCTGATCTGTATAGCAGAGATGGTGTACATCTATCAGAAAAAGGATTAGACTTGTTTTTGAACTGCATACAATGGGCAGTGATGAGAGTGTGACAGAAATGGGAAGGAAAGAGTTAATGGTTTGGATTCTCTAGCTGGTTTGTTTTTAGCAGTTTGGGAAAAAAACACACACGGGCTAAAATCCACTGTCAAGCAGCATCCAGCTTGTGGAATCTGCAGTCCTCCCTAGCTGCTAGATAAGAGCTGGGTCATAAATCTCGAGTGGACATCTCCACACACACACAGACGTGCAGACACATACACAGGGCAGTTTGAACGGATTGGGTCATTCAAATATAAACTGAAGATTTAAAAGGGAATATAATTGTTCACTGATAGGTGTTCAGTCTGACTAGGACAATTAAATACATACATGTTAGATGGTTGGTGCATTCAAAGGGGGAATAGGCATTACCTATTCCCAGGAGAATATATAAGAGGCTGAAAGACAATGAAGCTCTCTTTTGCTTTGGAAACTGGGAGGGGAAACATAAGTTTGGAGCCTACCCTTGTAGCTATGTCCGTGGGAGCTGGCAGTTAGAATAGGGCCCAGTGTCTCTTAGAAGAACAGAAAAGGGTAAGTTTAGTGCTAGCATATTTCAGTAATAGCCTTCTTCTTTTGCCATCTGTTATTTAAAAACATTTGTTTACTTTTTCTGTACAAGTGTTATTCTCTTGTGTTGTAAATATATATCCTGTAAATGCTCAGTGCACTTTCTGTTAAGTAAAAAGCTATTTATTTGCTCAACAGTTGAGACTGCGATGTCGTTTTTCTAAGGTAATATCTGGGTTCTATTGGCTGAGATAAACTCTGTGAAGCATCCGCCACCCGAGAGAGACACACTACCAGACTTTAACTTGTGCAATTGCATGCTTGATTATTCAAGTTTGTAAGCTTGAAGGTTGGCACTGGAGACAGTCCAGCTAGTGGCAGTGAATACTGGAGGACAGACACCTCTCTAAAAGCTGTTTCAGTAAAGAGGGGGAGGTGGGTTGTCACATATTGGTTGGCAGTGGTGGGGTGATGATAGTGGACTGCGTAGCACACTGAGATACAGAGTTTGCCAGTGGAACAGTTATATTAGTGTTGCAAAACAGGATATATAAGAGAATACATTTGTACAACAGTTTTATTTGTTTATAGTTAGTACAGTATAGTGTAGCAGTAGAGAATGAGCTCCATGGAGTATGACTCACTTACTGTGCCACAGCTTTGTGAAATGTGCCAGGAAAAGGGGATTCAGTTTGAGGGTCTAAAACAGAAGAAAAAGGCAGACCTCATAGTTGCCCTCTTGGCACATGATCTGAAGCAGACAGTCTCTGGGGGTGAGTCAGTAACTGATGTAGCAGACTCCCCAAACCAGCTTGAGGCACTGCGACTGCAGCCGTTGCTGCAAGAGAAGGTGCTGGAGGTGAAAAGACTGGATGCTGAAGCAGAAGCAAGAAGGTTGGATGCAGAAACAAAACAATGGGAAGCAGAGAACAAAAGACTGGAAGCAGAGGAAAAACTGGAAGAAAAAAGACTGTCAGACAGAGATAAAGAACGTGAAGAAAGAGAGAAAGAATGTGAAGAAAGAGAAAAAGAATGACAGCATGAAAAGGAGATGATGACCCTGCACAGTCAGCAAACCGTGAGTAATGGTGGAGTGAGTTTACCTCATGAAGCCAAAATGAATTCTAAATTATTCCCTCAGTTTAGAGAGGGAGATGACCTTGATTCATTTTTAACATCATTTGAGAGACTATGCGACCATTTAAAATTGACTAAGGCTTCCTGATCAACTTATCTCACACCCTTACTTACAGGGAGTGCTTTGCATGCATTTGCTAAAATGAGTAATGAAGACTATGCTAATTATGATAAAGTTAAAACAGTGTTGCTGAAACGTTTTGAATTAACTCCTGAGGCTTATAGAAGGAAATTTAGGGAGTTAAAGAAAAGCCCAGAAGACAGTTATGCAGAACTGCAGGTTCAACTGCGTACTTACCTTGATAGGTGGATGGAGGGGGGCTGAAGCAACCACTGTGGAACTGATTAAAGATGTATTGGTGAGAGAAAAATTCTTGAAATTGTACCTGAGGACTAGTGTATGGCTCCTAGACAGGGCATCGCCTCTTCAACAGAGTGGCGAAAGCATGCGTGTTTCTGTGCTAGACGCCATACACACAGCGTAAGCCTTATGGTGGGGGGGCAGCACATGTTTATAAGGGATCCCATGGGGGCAGCCCAAAGGAAACCAGCCTGCACCTGAGCCCAAAGTACAGCCCTCTGGTTCTAAAGGGACTCAAGAAATAGGACCAAAGAAATGTCATATTTGCAATCAAGTGGGATACTTGAGATATAACTGCCCTCAGAAACTAGTTAAGGGGCAGAGTAATGGGGGTGGGGGTGATCAAAAGAGCGCTGGTGTGTTTGTAGGGTGTGTCCAGTCTGAAGAGCCACTCTCCTCTGATGAGAATCTGCATCCCATTACAGTTAATGGAATAGTAAGACAGGGACTGTGGGACACAGGCACTGACATCTCCCTGGTGAGGCAGGATCTCATCCGGGCAGAGCAGATGGTGCCTGGGAAATACTCCAGGGTCCGGGCATTCACAGGGCCACTAGTCCAATTACCAATGGCTAGAGTCTTCCTGAGCTGGGAAGGGGGCCATGGATAACAGGAGGTGGGGGTTGTAGAGGACCTACCTGTAAATATGATTGTGGGGAAGGATTTGGACCCCAGGAAAAAACTGGTGTGTGTTGTAACTCGTAGTCAGGCACAAGGGCAAGCTTCAGAGGGTGAAGAGGGGGTGACTCTGGGTGGTCCAGCCACACCCTCAGCAGCTGAGGAGATGTCTAGCACATGGGAAGGGCTGGCTAGAAGCAGCAGTCCACAACCCCAGTCACAAATAGAGGAGCCCACAGGACTTCCTTCTGAAGGTGCACTGAGAAGGGTCAGATGAGGGCAGTTGAGTGCTGCACAGTGAACAGACCTTACCTTGCAAAAACTGAGGGAAATATCTCATAGGGCTGATGGTCCTCAGGGGGGTAAAGATTCCATTTACTGGGACAATGGGCTGTTGTACAGAGAATGTACAACAGAGGAAGGGCTAGACAGTGAGGTACTCCAGCAGCTGGTAGTCCGTAAGGTTCACTGTCAGCAGCTTTTGGGCCTCGCCCATGAAATTCCTTTTTCAGGGCACTTGGGGGTGAGGCACACGAAAAAGCATCTAACCAACAATTTCTTCTAGCAAGGATGTGGCAAATTATTGCAGGACTTGTCCACAGTGCCAGCGGGTGGAGAAAATGGGAGACAAGGCCAAGACAGCTTTGGTGCCCCTGCCCATTATTGATGAACCCTTCAGGAAGGTAGCTGTGGACATAGTGAGGCCATTGAGCACCCCAAGTTGCACTGGCAAATGGTATATCCTGGTAGTTGTCAACTATGCCACCAGATACCCAGAGGCAGTGGCCTTAACATCCTCTGAGGCAGAACCAGTGACAGATGCACTGTTGGGAATATTTAGCCGGGTGGGCTTTCCCCAGGAGATACTGCCAGACCGGGGTGCCAGTTTTATTTCAGGGTTAATGAGTAGTTTGTGGGAGAAGTGTGGGGTAAAGCAGCTCAAAACCTCCCCATACCATCCTCAAGCTAATGGTCTGGTGGAGCGATTCAATTCAACCCTTAAGACCATGCTAAGGACTTTTGATGACCAGCATAAGAGGGACTGGGACAAATATTTGCCTCATCTCCTATTTGCATACAGGGAAGTCCCATAGGAGTCCACAGAGTTCTCACCTTTCGAGCTCCTGTTTGGTCACAGGGTGCAGGGGCCCCTAGATTTGATTCGGGATGAATCGGAGGGTGACCGTGCCTCCCAAGGGGTCTGTTGTGGAGTATGTCCTGAACTTCAGGACCCACCTTAAGGAGCTCATGGGGCTTGCTCAGGAGCACTTGGCCACTGCACAACAGCGGCAGAAAGTCTGGTATGACTATGGGGCCCGAGCCACAGAATATGAAGTGGGACAGCGAGTGATGGCACTCATCCCTGTCTGACAGAACAAATTACAGGCAGCATGGGAGAGGCCATTCTCCATTGTCCAAAAGGTTAGTGATGTCAATTACATGACAGAGCTACCAGACAGGAGATGCAAACAAAAGGTGTATCATGTTAACATGCTGAAGCCCTACTATGACAGGGAGGAAATGGTCCTCACTGTATGCGGTGCCCCAGAGGAGGAAACTGAGATAGATCTACTGGTGGACCTACTTGGGGAGGCCAGGGTTGCATCCTCTGTGGACAAACTTACCCTCTCGGAACAGCTAACGCCAGCCCAGGTGCAAGAAATTAGGGGTGTGCTGAGAGAATTTGAGGACATGTTCACAGGGAAACTGGGGTACACCACTATAGCAGAGCACCATGTGGATACAGGGACCCAGGTTCCCCTGAAACAGACCCCTACAGGGTACCTGAGCATGTTAAGCAGACTGTGAAAGGGGAGCTCAAGGAGATGCTGGAACTTGGAGTAATCCAGGAATCTAGTAGCCCCTGGGCATCACCCGTGGTACTGATCCCCAAAAGGGATGGCGCCACACGATTCTGCATTGACTACCGGAGGCTTAATAGCTGCACAGAGTCTGACGCCTAGCCCACGCCCACAACAGATGAGACCCTGGAGCGACTGGGGGCAGTCAAGTATTTGACCACAACAGACCTAACAAAGGGCTATTGGCAGGTACCTCTGATCCCTGCAGCCATGGAGAGATCAACTTTTGTTACCCTATTTGGTTTATACAAATTCAAGGTAATGCCATTTGGAATGAAGAATGCACCTGCAACCTTTCAACGGCTTGTGGACCGCATTCTGTCTAGGGTAGGTGAGTTTGCATTGGCTTATATGGATGATGTAGCCATACACAGCCAGACCTGGGATGTGCACATCAAGAATGTACTGGATGTGTTCCACAGGTTAAAGAATGCAGGTCTGACAGTCAAGGCAGAGAAGTGCCAGATAGGTATGGCAGAAGTGTCCTACCTTGGGCACCAGGTGGGTAGTGGAAACACCAGCTCGGAGCCTGCCAAGGTTGATGCCATCCTGGCCTGGCCTACTCCTACCACAAAGAAACAGGTCAGGGCATTTCTAGGGACAGCAGGGTACTACCGAAGTTTGTTCCCCGCTATAGCGATCTGGCTAAGCCCCTGACAGACTTAACCAAGAAGGGAAAACCAGATGCAGTGAAGTGGTCAGAAGGCTGTGAGGTCACTTTCCAGAAGCTAAAGAAGGCCTTAAGCGGCCCAGCTGTATTGGCTAGCCCCAATTATAGTTTAAAGTTTATGGCCCATGTGGATGCCTCAGATCATGGGCTGGGGGCTGTGCTGAGCCAAGTTACCCAGCAGGGGGAGGAGCACCTGATTGTGTACCTCAGCCGGAGGCTTTTGCTCAGAGATGAGGCACACACAACAATCGAGAAGAAATGCTTGGGAATAGTGTGGGCCCTTCAGAAGCTGCAGCCTTACCTATATGGGAGAGAATTTACTGTGGTCACAGATCATAATCCCCTGATTTGGCTCCATAGGTCAAGTGGGCAAAATGGAAAACTACTATGTTGGAGTTTGGTACTGCAGGCATACAACATGACCATCCAGCATCGCAGTGGCAAACAAAATGCAAATGTGGAAGGGCTATCTAGACACGGCTAACGGCATGGCTGGATACTTTTGGGCACTTCCAAGTAGTTGCATGAATGGCTGTGTCACTTGGGGTGGCCCAAGGGACACACCTTCATCATCTGGGGGGGGGGAGGGATGTGACAGAAATGGGAAGGAAAGAGTTAATGGTTTGGATTCTCTAGCTGTTTTTTTTTTTTTTTTAGCAGTTTGGGAAAAAACAGACACAGGCTAAAATCCACTGTCCAGCAGCATCCAGCTTGTGGAATCTGCAGTCCTCCCTAGCTGCCAGATAACGGCTAGGTCATAAATCTTGAGTGGACATCTCCACACGCACACAAACCTGCAGACACATACGTAGGGCAGTTTGAATAGATTGGGTCATTCAAATATAAACTGAAGGTTTAAAAGAGAATATAATTGGTCACTGATAGGTGTTCAGTCTGATTGGGACAATTAAATACATACATGTTAGATGGTTGGTGCATTCAAAGGGGGAATAGGCATTACCTATTCCCAGAAGAATATATAAGAGGCTGAAAGACAATGAAGCTCTCTTTTGCTTTGGAAGCTGGGAGGGGAAACATAAGTTTGGAGCCTACCCTTGCAGCTATGTCCGTGGGAGCTGGCAGTTAGAATAGGGTCCAGTGTCTCGTAGAAGGACAGGAAAGGGTAAGTTTAGTACTAGCATATTTCAGTAATAGCCTCTTCTTTTGCCATCTGTTATTTAAAAACATTTGTTTACCTTTCCTGTATGAGTGTTATTCTCTTGTGTTGTAAATATATATCCTGTAAATGCTCAGTGCACTTTCTGTTAAGTAAAAAGCTATTTATTTGCTCAACAGTTGTGACTCTGATGTCATTTTTCTAAGGTAATATTTGGGTTCCACTGGCTGAGGTAAACTCTGTGTAGCATCCGCCACCCAAGAGAGACACACTACCAGACTTTAACTTGTGCAATTGCATGCTTGATTATTCAAGTTTGTAAGCCTGAAGGTTGGCGCTGGAGACAGTCCAGCTGGTGGCAGTGAATACTGGAGGACAGACACCTCTCTAAAAGCTGTTTCAGTAAAGAGGGAGAGGCGGGTTGTCACAGAGAGTATTGGCGTGAGGTGCTTGCGGGGGATGAGTGGTGAAACTCACCTTGTGGCGGCTTGGTAGTCTTGGAACGCTGTGGAGGGGGTAACAGGGTATCATGTGTCTTGACCAGCCAGATCTCCCTGAGGCTGACAGAAGGGCGGGCCTGATGGATACCGTATGGAGGGCACCCTCTTCGGGCAGGGTCCCGCGGCATGGCAGATCCTCTGACAGGGAGGAGCTAGCCGCAGCCAGTCACAGAGCCATCTCTTGTGCCCCGGAGGCTGTTGCACCTTGCAGGGTCCGGGTTGATGGTAAGGCGTCCCTCTCCTGGGAAGGAGGGAGGGTCAACCATCAATGATCTAGTGCTCCATGGGGAGCTAGATTCCTTCCAAGGCTAACTAGCTGCACACAGTACGCTAGCAATTGTATATATGGACAACTGGTTTTATCAATAAATACATGGCTGTGGCCATTTCTCCAAAGCCCGTTGTTGTGTCAGTTTGTTCAGGTGAAGAAGGCATATGCCCTCAAAAGACAATAGTTCTTTTAACGGACAGATTTCAAAATCTCACTCTTGATCTGAATGGATCTTCTTAGGTTTTCCATAGTGCACGATGGACTTGTCCATGAGATTCTGTGTGACCAAAGTGATCTTTTTAGTCTTTGCTGGATATGCTTGGGCATATCTGGAGAAATGGCCCATAATCACAAGAATGTTTTCATTGTCTCTGAATCAGGTTCCCGTCTACGGACACTGATGCACTAGTTACAGTGTTCTTTAGAGAGGCAGCCCTCAAAGGCAGTGTCTTTCATACTACATAGCTTGCGGTAGTACTCTACATCTCATCCAAGCCACAGCCAACAGAAATAAGCATGGGCAAGGTCAAATGTCTGTGACTTTTTAGGTGTCTCATCTCATCATGCAACATGCACATTATGATTCTCCTGAATATTTATGACAGTAACGGTTGGTGTCTGGGGAATCTCTGAGGCCTTGGGTCGTTTGGTAGAGTAAGCTGTCATTCAGTTTCAAGTTAGGCTACTCTCTCAGCTATGGGTGAGTGTCCCCATTCTTGGCCACAACTTGCTTTGCATCCCATCCCCTTTTGCAATGCAATCTCAATGTCATGCAGACTAGGGTATAGTATTTATGCCCATTGTAAGTCATGCAGAATCAGCTGTGGTAGTGTCTTTCAATCAGATGCTGTAAAACTGCAACAGATTGCTAGCAAACATTCTCTGGAAGCTCCAAGACTAGCCACAAGATGATGAGCATTCACAGAGGAGTTGGCTCACTGGTCTCAAATTTCTTACACAGTGCTTTCACTTTTTTTCGTGTAAGCCCTAGGTGGCACTATCCCAAGGGCTACCTGTGTGGCTAGTGACAGGTTGAGGGGCCTAGGTTCGATGACGGGTGCTTCCACTCAAAGGTCAGAGTTGGTTGCAGTTGGCCTAACCAAATCACAGTCCTCTGGGACACTGTGATCCCCCTCAATTCCCACTAGTGGCCCTTTCAACTCACAGAAGAAACCTTCCCAATACCCCAGATATGCAGACTTTTTACACATACAGATAACGCTTACCCCAGGACTGATTCTTGCTGCACGTCTCTGAGGACCCCCTGTAAAACAAGGTTAGGCAGTGCACACAACTACAATACAATACTTTTTCTATATGTACTGACACCACAAGCAAAGCATATTTCAATAACAACAGATCTGATTTGTTAGAGGGGGTTATAACAAGGAGGGGGTAAATCAGGTTGACTGGCATTAATCACATAAATTAAAACAGTATGGTGCATGCAGAGAAAGTCAACCAGTCACACCCTCTGGGTACCCAGGATGGGGAAGGGGCTAGCCAGGTCCGTTGCCAGGGGTAGGCCAGCGATGCAGCTGGTTGGGGCCCTGTGATGAAGAAAAAGATCATGAAAACCACACACACAAATTGTAATCCGGAGTCAGGTGGCTCAGTTCATGAAGATTTTAGGCAAAACAATTTAATTAGATGACACACATTGATTTGATAACAGTTGCAGGGAGCTGCCCTGATTATTACTCACGGTACCCAGGCTGAACACAGGAGGGATGGTGGATTGAAGTTCTGGATTGCCAGAAGTGGGGCTAACCCGATGTGGTCCTGACGCAGTGCTTGTTCAGGCAGGGGCAAGGGGCAGGTCCCCCGTCAATAACTCAGCTCTGTGCAGCAAGGTAGTGAGGCAAGGCCCTCGTAGCTGGGCCTATTTGTGGACAGCATGGGTTCAGTCTGAGATTTCTGCTGGGCAGCAACTTCCAGCACTAACACACAAGTCACAGTGGGGGAAACAGACTGCGAGCCCCATCCAGCATCTAGCACATTCATATGTTAAAACTTGTACTGTAGCAGGCCACAGAGTCCTGACAGGCCGATCGCTCTCAGCACAGTCTTCAGTCTTCTACAGGTTAAGCCTGGTCCCAACAGCAGCAGCTTGCTTTCTTCACACAACTTCGGATTTAGTCTGATCAAAAGTCCTCCACACCTTCTCCAGGCAGAAATCAGACTAGCAGGACTTTAGACAGGCCTTCCACGGGTCTCCCGCATGAACTACGCTGAAACAGCCGTTCGAACACACACAGCAATGTTGCTCCTTCCACTCCCAACTCGAATCTGGCTTGCCAGCAAACAGTTCAGGGCATATCCCCTAGATCCACAGAGTTTGGTTGGTCAGTCCAGTTGTCAATCACAGCAGAGCTCCCTCTATAGGTGCAAAAAGGGGCCAAGGATCCAAAACTACATTACCCAGAGTTAGGCACCATAAATTACTCTATGGCAGGCTCCATTTTAGAGTACTCCCCCCCCCCCCACGATTGGTTCAATTCGGCAGTTCAGGACCAAAATGGGGGAGCAGAACAGAAACAGTCTATGCTGCAAGAAAGGCAGGTTAAACAAACTGCATTTTTACCATTACTCTACATTTTTTCCCACAAACAATTACAGCTTTCAATTGGGCTCCCTCTGAGCACTTAGCCAGCAGCCTGGGCAGGACTCGGGCAGAGAAACACACAGTCCCCCCAGGCAAACTAATTATGTCTGTGAGCAGGCAGCTCTTAAAGAGACAGTACTTGGAGGCTCCAAAAACACTCACTGCAGTTTCAATTAAACGGCTTTAACGCCGAACACCACCCAGACTGGGAGCACTTAGGCAAGCTCCTGGAAGACTTTTGGGAACCTCCATTTGCAGGGGAGTTACATTCGGAATGCATATCCATTTCTTGTTGTCAGCACTGAATGCGTTTGGATATTGTTACAGTGCATCAGTGTCCACATGGTTCAATTCCAATCTGTACCTTATGCAGTAATCACAAGCTGATAATGCAGATACCCACTGGAGTCCAGCAACATCCAGTCTTTATGTATGTCAGGGGGTTGTTGTTTGTCATGATGTGTGTCCCATATACAGTAGATATTCATGGGACTGGTCCCCAATAGTGCATGTGTGTACAAGAAATTCTAGCTTGTGGACAGATTAGTTCCATTCTGATGGCATCATGCTACTACTGGTGAAGGCCACAAATCTCATTTCTTCAGGGTAGGTTTGATAGAGAACTGCTCCATGTCCACTAATGCTGGCATCAATGTACATAACATATACTTCTATTTGCTTAGTATGAAGGTTTTTATATTAGATGGCACTTATTACTAGTACCTGATTATGCATTGCTGTAACTCTGGTTGACTATTTTGCCCTTGTTGTTTAATGCTACTTGCAACTGACTGTAGTTTCATCTGTTATTGTGTTTCCCCTCTTAACTTGTGTTTGTATTGCCAATCCTTCATTGTCATGTTTTCTCCGTGTTGTAACCTCCCGGGTTGTGTCTGAAAACAGGCATCTTTATGTCTAGTGCACCTCACCCTGTTACCATAAACAAATAAAAATAAATAAATATGGCTTTGCTGGATCTGCATATGCCAAGACAGACACATTGGTCAGTCTTAAAATTATTTCATGGAATGCCCTCTCACATGTGGTGTCACACCTGTGTCCAAAAAGTTAATAGAAACATAAAAGATGACAGCAGAAGGGGACCTGTGGTCCATCAAGTCTGCCCAAGCGAGGTATCCCAGGACCTATTGTGCACCGGTGTTCTGTCCTCCTAGACACCCAGCCTAGCCCTTGCCAGTGCCTTGTGTTTGTTCCCAAACCTTGTCCCACCCATGCTTAAAGCTTGATACTGACTTTGCAGCCACTACTTCGGGAGGTAGTCTATTTCAAGGTTCCACCACCCTCTCTGGGAAGTAATACTGTCTGATGTCTCTCTTGAACACGCCACATTTCAATTTCCACTCATGTCCTCGTGTAGTAGAATTGACAAACCTGGTAAAAGCTGTGCTTCTAGCACCTTGTTGATGACTTTAAGGAACTTGAAGATCTCAATCATATCCTCCCTCTCCCTCCTAGTCTCTAGTGAGTACAATGTCAGCGCCCCAAGCCTCTCTTCATAGGTGATTTCCTGAAGGCCATGTATCATTTTTGTTGCCCCTCTCCAGACCACTTCCAATCTATCAATGTCCTGTCTTAGGTGAGGCCTCCAGAACTGTACACAGTACTCCAGAAGAGGCCTCACTAAGGACCAGTTAAGTGGTAGTATCACCTCCCTGTCCCTGCCCCTGCTGTCTATCTCCCTGCCAATGCATCCTAACACCCTGCTAGCCCTGCTGTAACCCTTATTGCACTGACTTTGTTGCTTGAGGTCATCCCCAATGACGACTCCCAGATCATGTTCCTCAGCAGAGGAGCTCAGTTGGACTCCATTTAGCCAGTATTCTTCCTTGGGGTTGGCCCCCCTACCCAGGTGCATCACCTTCTTAGCATTGAAGTTTAATTGCCATATTTTTCACCACTTCATGGACCCTGAAGTAGACTTTGGCATCTGCCTTCTTCTTTGTCACGCTCTTGTTCTTGTTTGCTGGTGGATATCCCAATGTTAGATTCAAGGATGTTCTTACCACACAGGTGTAGTCCTTGATAAAGCACCTGTAGTATCCCCACAATTCTAGGAGCCTCTGTAGGTCTTTCAGGTTCCAGGGCCAATGCCAGATGGTTAAGGATTCAAATTTGTTGGGGTCAGTTTGAACCCCACATCCAGAAATGATTTGTACCACATATTTTACTGAGTTTTGCAAGAACTCACATTTGTCTGTGCAGTACTTCAGCCCAAAACTCCTTCAGATGATCTAGAACTTTAAACAGGTGAGCCTCATGTTCCTCCAATGTCTTCCAGAACATGATAATACTATTCAGGTAGACTAAGCATTCTAGCAAACTCATATCTCCCATGGCTCTTCTCATAAGGCACAGAAACGTAGCTGGGGCACCAGAGATACCTTGGGCATATGTGGAAACTCATATAATCTGAGTGCACAATTGAATTCTGTTTTTCCCCTATCTCCACATGTAATGTTGGTAATGCTTACTCCTTAAATCCTATATAGAGAACCAGCGACTTCCACTTTAACCGTCCTAGGCATCCCGGATTCTTGGCATCGTGTACTGGTCTGGCACTGTTCTCTTGCTGAGCACCTGGTAACCCACACACACGGGTACAATCCAGTTTTCTTGCAGATGACCGCTATTTGCAGCACATATGGGTTCCTGGATTCTTGAATATTTCTGGCAGCTAGTATTTCCAGCAGATATCTGCTCATGTTGTTACTGTCTGCTTGAGTCAGATGTCCAGCCCGCTCTCACAAAGGGAAATAATCATGTAAGTGGATATTATGCTCTTCCCCTGTCATGTATCCAGTACCAGATCTTCAGCATTTTGGCATCACACTGCGTCAACTAGGTCTTCTCAGTCTCCAGGAATCTGCTAGGCCAGTCTCTGGTAGGCTTTCCTCACAAGTCCATGTGCAGGCAGTGCACTTCCTTTCTGTTAAGCCTGTCCTTTCTTGCAGAGTTGGGCCAGGTGCACAAATATGTCTGCGTCTGGTCCAGTCAGGACTGGCTCACTGTTATACATTCCAAACTCTGGGTATACCAACGCCAAAGTTTCCACTGGTACTCCGATTCTGGCCACATTCATGGGAAAAGTAATCTGTATCATCACATAGCCTAAGTAGGGGTAGGACTTGTCACTCAGCCACCACATGTTTATTCCCTCCAGGGGCTGTAATTCCCAATCAGACAAATGCTAGCCATACCAGTAAGACGACTGTGACTTGGGTGGCACTATCTAATAAGGCTCAGGCTGGTATTCCCTCAATGGTAACATTTGTCTCAGTAGAGGGACCCACAAGTTTGGCTAATGTAGTAGACAAAGCTGCTGCAGGCTTCTCAGATGACTAAGCAGTGGGCAGGGCTCTCGTGTGCTCCTTTACTGGGTCATGCTGAAGTTTCCTCTGCTTTATACAGTGACGCCAGCCACGATGCAATGTAGTACCTTGCAGTATTACTGCAAAATGCTGCAGCATGTTTCAGGGAACAGTGTACATACTAATGTCAGTCCGCCAGCAGAACAGACCACCTGGTCTATCTAAGTCTGTTTTGAGTGTGCAGCTAGCACCCCTAGTCTGCAGCTGCCCCAGTCCCTCCCCTTTGTCATCCCACTGCCACCCCACCTCCCCCACCTCACTCTCCCTGTTCCCTGTCCCATACCCTTTAAAGCTGTTCACAGATTTACATGATATCACCCATTCTGGTAATGCGTTCCATTTTGCTACCACCATCTCTGTGAAATAGTGTCTCCTCATTTCCCTCCTAAATCATCCCCCCTAGTCTTAGCCCGTGCCCCCTGGTGTCCCTCCCCATTCTTAGCTTAAAGACCCCATCTGCCTGATCCTTTTTGATCCCCCTCAGATACTTCAATGTCTCTATTATGTCCCCCCGTCCTTTCTATCCTCCAGGGTGTACATATTCAGGTCTCCCAGCCTGCTCTCATAGTCTCTCCCCTCCATTCCACATATCATCTTTGTTGCCCTCCTCTGTACCCCTAGAGTAGCCTGACAGCATGCTTTAGGTATGGCCTCAAAAACTGCACACAATTCTCTAAGTGTGACCTTACCAGCGACCTGTAGAGGGGCAAGATCACCTCTCTTTGCCTGGACGAAAACCCCCTTGCTATGCACCCCAGCACTTTGTTCATTTTGCAGCTGCTCTCTTGCACTGGGCAGTGTTGTTCATAGTCCCTGTTATCATTACCCCTAGGTCCTTCTCCTCAGTGATCCCCAGCCTACCCCCCCCAACCAGTATTCTCTCCTTGGGTTCTTTGCCCCGAAATGCATAACCTTACACTTCTTTGCATTGAACCCCAGCTACCACCTTTCTGACCACTCCTCTAGCTTGCTTAGGTCCCCCTGCAGCTGCTTTCATCACTCCCCTCCATCCACCACTGCTCTGATTTTGGTGTCGACAACAAACAGACTTACCTTGCTAACCACCCCATGTGCCATGTCTGATATGAAGAGCCCAAATAGTACTGGCCCAAGCACAGAGTCCTGTGACACTCCACTTGTCACCGGCCTTGGAGTTGAGAGCTCCCCTCTCACCACCACTCGCTGCAGCCTCCCACTCAGCCAGCTTGTAATCCAGTTAATCATTTTTGCCCCTACCCCTATACCAATTAGCTTCCCCCCAAGCCGTTCATGAGGCACCGAATCGAAGGCCTTGCTGAAGTCCAAGTAAAGAACATCCACCGTATGACCTTTATCCAGCTCACCTGTCACCCAGTCATAATATTATATCAGGCTGGTTTGACAAGATTTCCCTGAAACAAACCCCGTGATGCTTCATCTTTCCTTTAGTATTATTTCCATGAGTTTGCACACTATGGAGGTGAGACTTACCAGATGATAATTACCTGGTTCATCCCTTGGTCCGCTCTTGTGTAATGGCACTACATGTGCCATCCTCCAGTCCAGTGGCACACATCTTGACTCCATTGAGGTGCTGTACAGATCAGCTAGCGGCTCTGCCAACACCTCCACCATCTCCCTCAGCACCCTGGGGTGGATACCATCTGGCCCTGGTGCCTTGCCTACTTTCAGTGCCCTCAGTCCCCCTAGGACTCTATCTGCCTCAATTCTTCCATCTGTCGCCTCCTCTCCCCCGTCCCCACCCTCCCAACCCTTGGTGGTAGCAGTCCCCCTTCCATGAACACTGAGCAAAGTATTCATTCAGTGCTTCCGCCTGTTCCTCCCACTTTTCCATCCACTCCCCACTCCTTTGTATCCTCACTATTGTCTCCTTGCACTTCCTTTTCTTCCCTGAGGTATCTGAAACAGTCTTTCTCCCCCCGTTTATTCCCTGCGCTAACCTCAGCTCCCTCTGGGCCTTGGCTTCTCTCACTTTTCTGGTCATCTCCCTGAACTATCTTGCATACTCCTCCTGTCCACTTCCTTCTCTGTCCTCCTATACCTCTGGTGCACCTCTCGTTTTGCCCTCACCACCTCCACTACCTCGCCATTCAACCAGTATGGTTTTCTTGCTCTGCTCCTCTTACTATGTGTCTTGGTGCAGGCTTCTGTTGCCTCTGTAATCCCCCATTTAATAATATCCCATTGCTACTCCACGTTCATCTCCTGCCTTATGCCCTCGAGTTTCCCTTTCAGTACTTCCTGCATCCTCCCAAAGTCTGCCCCACTGAAGTTTACCACCCAAGTAACTGATTTCTCTGGCTCCCCACACATCGTGATATTAAACCACAACGTTTGGTGATCTCTGTCAGCTAGTGGGTCCTCCACCTTTACTTCCCTTACTGTCTCCCCATTCGACAATACCAGATTTAAAGTGTTCTTTAGCCTAGTAGGTACACTAACCAACTATGTCATGAGACCCTCCTGGATCGCATCCAGAAGCACTCGCTCCCTAGCGCTGGAGGTGACCAGAATGCTCCAGTCGACCCCTGGCAAGTTGACTATTAACTCAATGTAACTCAATGACAATTAAGCCCTTTTATCATGCAGTACTTTGTAACATGTCATTTACTGCAAGTTACTGCGTTGCATCCTGGCCAGCTTCATTGTAGCTTATTTCTAACACTGGTCCTTCACTTTCCTCAAATCCACTGGGCACTGACACTCTCTCCAGATGTCCATAATCCCCATAATGACAGCAGAAAATCCCCTCTCACTGAGCTCCATTACCTGGTGCCACACTCACAAGCATCTGTGTCTGGCATCTTTCCCTTAAAGTTTCACCAAGAGCAGGTCGGCGGGGTCCCTCACTCTAGAAGGTTCCAGTGCACTGTGTCCCTCCGAAGTCAACCCCACAGCCTGGGAGTTGTTGTTGGGCTGGCAAAGTTCAGTCACAAGTACTGTCAAAATTCTCATCTGCATTTACAAATCACTGATGGCTAACCCACTTACTTCATCTGAGGTAGCATCAAACTGCAAGCCACCCACATGGGTGCTTGAGGAGACCCTCTTCTTGGAATCTGATCTTTCTGCACTTGTACCTTTCCTACTAATTCTCCATAGGATGGCAACAGATCCATATGGTCCCTCAGGTGCAAGTTAGTCAATATTTGGTTGGAGTATATGGCTCTTTGTAGCACTTACAGTATTCCACCCAGCCACAGTCCACATTGGCACCTACCAAGCTTCCTTTCTAGTATGCCCTGTGTGCTACTTTCTCTACCTCCATCAGGAAGTTGGAAAGCCTCTCTCCTTTCTGCTCCATTAGGGTTAACTGAAACATAACTCAGCCAGGTTTCTCCACACTACTAAACACAGTTTTCAACGCTGATTGATTGTCGAGTGAGGTAGCATTAGGTCTGGTAACCTTCAAGGCCTGGATGGCATCCAATGCTGGATTTCTCAGGCATTTGCCTAGCCAGGTTTTATTTTCCCTCATCTGAATACATCAGGTCCTGCACAATCTGTGTAGCCTGTTTACTTCATGAGTCGAAGTCTCCCTCCCACCTGGGGTAGGCTTGACTGCTGAAAATGTATGAGCCTCTTATACTTTTTGTTGTTTCCTGGTGGTATTAAAAAGGAACGTTAACCCCAGGTAATGCCAGAAAGCATGGAGTGGTGGAAGTCCTGTAACAGCTGGATGTGTACAAGAACCTGAACTGAGTCTGGAACAGACACTGACATCAGAGCAGAAAATGTGAACCAGTGAAGACTTAAGCCAGGGGTCCAAGAACAGCATCTAGAAGGGATTGAAACCAACACTTTTTTTTTTGTGGCTTATGGTAACCAATAGGCCTATTTGGGCCTGCATCACTGTAACTAAGGGAGCCACCATAGCTCTGGTCTGAACACAAATGTTGGTTTCCAGCTCAGAAGATCATTCAGCATCAGCAACAGGTAAAGACCAAGAACTGGAATGGTGCATGGCACTGGAGCTAAGATGGTCCCAGTACTGGTGCCTGTCCCACCCCCGGGCCTATCCCCCAAACTTGGGTTGCTTTCCACCCGATCTAGAATGTAACAGAGACTGGTCCTCTTCAAGGCACTATTGTGTCAGTAACAGGCCAATAGATCCAGGGTCTATAATTGTCCATCTACTTTGCTGGCATTTTGCCACGTCCATCTGCCAAGGGAATAGGCTTCTGGCAGTGACTGGAGCTGCTTGAGGGGTTCAACTTTAGAGAGTTCATGGTGGCACCAAAAGGAGCTGAGAAAAACACAGAAATATTGTAAAAAAGAATTAGAAGAATTCATAGGAGCAATGCAGGAACCCAAAGGGAACCAAGAATCTATTGGAACAAAGTGATAACTATGACAAACACTGATGAATAACCAAGAGACATGAGAGTGGATCTCTTTAGCAGACAATATATGACGGTTGAACTGAGCTGGGTACAAGGTGTGGGGGTGGTGTATGTGGCGTCGTTCAAGTTCTGGGTGCCAGTATGAGGAGCAGGGAATCTGCAAATGTGTGGCTAAGGAAAAATTAATGTTGCTAAAATAAAACTTCTTATTGAACCCTTCACCACAAATCCAGGATAATTCCTTAAGTCAGCCTAGTTTAAACTAGTGGCACATACAGTACAGAGAGAATAAATGAATGCAAAATGTGGTATACAAGGAAAGAATACCATGGAGGAGTTAACAAGTTCGTAAGGCCATGAGCCCAAAGGATGAGTGGCCTTTATGAGCTTCTTAGGCCCCAAGATGGTATTTATTTCACAAGTACAGCTCACTTTGCCATCATTTATTTTTCATAACTCACTGGGATGGTTTGATGATCGGGTTGTATGTTTAAGACTGCAGTTATAATCTTTCGCACTGTAAGCATGAACAAAAGTGGCTGTTTGCACATACATGTGTCTGTGTTATTATAGGTTTTTAACAATTTTTGCAAGATGCTGATTGCTGCTCCATAAATGATGTGCAGATTGTGAGTTTACTGTTTGGGGCGTGTGGCTGTAGGCTATTTAGGGAACAGTTTTCATGTTGTTCTGGTAGCTGATTTTAGATATGTTTATTTTGTTTACTTTGCAGGTTTTAGTTTCTGTATGGCTTTACTGGTTGATGATATGTTTTCTGCTATGCAAATTAGGCATCTTTATATGTAAATAAGATACTTCTGTTATGTTATAAAAGTGTAACCCCTGGGCGGTGCCACCCCCCAGTGTTACCCCCTGCCTACTACCCTGGACATAGGCTACAGGGGTTGGGTTCGCTAACTTATAACATTTTTTTAAAACCTTTGCGCAGTACCTCCACTCAGGGTGCCTTATGTGGGTGAGATGGTGCTGGGTGTAGTCCCCTGAGCTGCTACACCACCCACGATGACCAGTTACCTTCCCCAGACATGCCCCAATACACAGTTCCCCACATTTCCACATTTTGAGTTAAAGGCTCTCTCTAATAATATGCTCACACAGGATTTCAAACAACAACAACATTTATTTCAGGGGAAAATAAAGGAGCTAGGGAAGGGAAACAAGAGGAGTAGAGGTTATCTTACCGTATTTACACATGTACAGATGTTATTTAGATTTTTGCTGGTAAACCCTCCAGCTGGGTGGCTACATATTAACAGGCAGATGTAAATCAGATTTTACCATTTGACTTAAGACATCCAGCTCCCTGACTATCTAGCTGCTGATAAATCAGATGTTAAACACAATTATTAATAATATCCACACTGGTACCGGTCCCAGATACAGCAGAAACCCTGCAATCTCATACCATACTGGTTAAACAGATACCACAGTCCAAGATGTTGCAGGCCTGATGGAGTTGCAGCTGGTTGAGGTGGCTGGCTATTAATTTAAGGGTGGGGGCAACTTGGAAACGGATTTTTGTACAGCAGCAAATTACTATTTACAACCACAGCAGGGATTGCCCTGCACTTTAGCAGACAAAGCAGGGATTGCCCTGCACTTGCAGACAAATCAGGGATTGCCCTGCATTTGCCGACTTCTGAACATTCCAGAACAAACTATGTGGATCTTACATCCAGAACATTCAGCACAATATTTGAAAGTCCCATCCAAAGCAATAAGGGTGATACTTTTGTCAAGCATCCTAAACGCAGTTTAAACACGGTCACATCCAGTACTTTATATACCAACAGGTATCTATCTAGAGTAAGTTGACAACAATACTTTCATCAAGCATTCCATACTTTAGTTTCAGGCAGTCACATCCAGTACATTCTATATACTAAAAACATTATCCACAAGCAGAGTCCTATCCAGCATGTCTAGACATTTAACACTTATACCAAGCGCTCTTAGACGAAATTCTGTGCAGACACAGGTACATTCTCTTTAAGGTATCTTAGACATTAATATGCTCTAGGGCCTCCTGTCTCATGAAGTGGCAAGCACGTCTTGGCAGACAGCTCCACGATGGCAGGACTCTAACCCACAGCTACACATTTATATGATTCACTAAACCCAGCATCTTGCTGCACCTGCAACTTACCATTTGGGCCACAGACAAGATGCATCCATTACTTGAACTAGGTAGTCTCTTATGGGGTTAGTAGCCCAGACTGATGACTTCAATACTTCACACTTAACAGCACACATTTCTTAATGGGATATGGGGTCCCCAAGATTACTTGGTTAGCTTCTCCCTCGCACCTGGGGGTACGAGGGTACTCACTCAGGTCCTCCACGGGTCTCATCCGCAATCGAAGGCATCCTGAAGACTTCTTCAGCTCTCTCACCACTGAGGTACTTGGTCAGCACTCTCACCACTGCATGATGTCATCTGGTTTGGTCAGCGCTCTCACTGCTGCTGGACATCTGATTCTTCGGTCCACATCCTTTCCCGACGTGGGAGGGAAGGATAGCCTCTGGAGGACAGTACTGGCAACCTCCAGACTAGCTGTTGCAGAAAGCACAATTACTGTAACTAGTTAACTGTTAACTGAAGAAAATAACAAATGCCCTCTGAAGACTGAAAGGGATTGAATTAAGTGGCCCAGGCCCGATGGCATGGCTGGAGCCTGAGCCCCTCCCCCATTGGGGGCTCCCAGCAGGCTGGAGCCTGCTCTGCTGCTCTCTCTCTCTCTCTCTCAGCTCTGCATCTTTGAATCTCCCTCTGAATCTCCAGACAAACTGGCAACATTGTCTCTTTATAGAGCTCCTAGCTCAACTCCTGATTGGTAGCAGGGATAGGGTGACATGTCTCCAAGTTGCTGAAGGACCAGTCAATCAGAACACTCGAGGCACAATTGGGTTGTGGAATTTGTGCCTAAAATAATGTCCCTGTAAGTCCCCATAAGCACTTGGGTGCTTACCCATAAGATGCAGTGAATGTCCCACAAGTCCTGGCTATCTATTGCTGCAATTCCAATTGGCGGTACTGCTGGCAATGGCTGCTCAACCCACTGTCCCTAATAGCAGATTAGATGCAGTCCTGAATAATATCCTGGTGCAGCCGGAAAGAAGTAATTATTTACCTCAAATACCCCACAGTTCTATAGCTTAAAGGCTGTACTTGCAGTCGCTGCACAGATGAAAAACACGGCTCTTTTACATTTCCTGTCGCTACTGTCTTATGCAAGCTCCCCTTGCAGCAGCTGACAGGCTGACCCACAGAGTCCCAGATACTGGAATTGCCAGGGAAACAGTACTCATTTTAACTTTAAGCACTTTTCCCACATGCACAGTATATTCCCAACAAGCAGCAACAGTTCCATTATTTAAAACATTTTAATTCTTTACTTTTCGGGTTGGAGCTGAACATAGCTACCCTGGAGGCAGCCAGACACACTGTTATGCATTATTCAGATGACCGGGGCCCTGCACAGGCATACTCAAATAAGCCCTGGTCAGAACTCCTTTAATTCCCATCTGAGTGGTTCCCCAGCAGGCTGTCCGTGGGCACTGGGTCCCAAATAGGTGGAAGGGATCCCGGAACACACGGCACAGTCCCCGAGGTGACCGCAAAACAAGGGGCTCCACATCAAAGGCGCTTTGCGCACCAATGCGACTCCCGCTGCCCTGGAGGCAGCACTTTTGCACTGGGAGCTCGTGGTCAGTAGTTTAAGCCCCGAGGGGCTGGATTTTCATTTCACTGCAAGCTGGGGCCCACACGAGGGCAAATAGGACCTGAGAAGCCAGAAAAATTAGAGGCCAAGTCAGGAGAAGCCCGTGAGACAGCGGGAGAAGGACAGAACAAAACGGGCTAAGGTAAACCTAGACTGGCATTTCTAGGAACCCCCATTTGCAAGGGGCTTACACATGTTAATAAGGTGCTACCAGTCTCAAAAACTGTGCACTGGGAAGGCGGTGCTCACGACAAACATGAAATCCATTCACAAAAGAATTGGTCACTCACCAGCAAAATATGAACGGCCTCGACCAGATAAATAAAAAACTTTTATTACACAATATTGAAAACCACCATGTGGTACTCACTTTATGCATTTCAGAACCCCTTGGTTCCTTTCTCAAAAGCTTTTTGAGAAAGGAACCAAGGGGTTCTGAAAAGTATAAACGAGTACCACACGGTGGTTTTTAATTTGTGTGTAACCTTAGTGACACTATCCCAAGGGCTACTACCCCTGCCTGCTTGGCTAGTAGCAGGTTAAGGGTCCTGAGTTCTGAAACAGGTGCCTCCACCCAGAGGTCAGGGGTGGTAGTGGTCAAGCTAACCTGGGCACAGCCCTCCGGGATACTGTAACCCCCCCCTCTTTCCCCTCTAGTGGCCTGAACACTGCACAACAATCACTTTCACAATACCCTTGATGCGCCACACAAGTACCCACATTGTTTGCACTTACCACCAGGGCTGGTTCCTCTGGCTCGACCCTGGGGACCCCCTGCAAAACAAGGTTAAGCACAGCAAATAGCAACAGTACAGTACTTGGAGCACAAACTGGAACCACAGTCAGATTACAAGCAGAAAAAGTTAGATCTGATTTATTCAGGGGATTTGAACAAGGGAGGGGCAAAATCAGGTTAATTAGCTTAAAGGTTATCATATCATATCATATCATATCATATCATATCATATCATATCATATCATATCAAGTCTTTATTTAACCAGGCGTTCATCGTTGAGCAGAAGCTCATTTGCAAGATGGACCTGGGTGGAGCATGAACAATTGTATATACAGATCAACACAGGTATTTACAAGGCAATACAGATAATACTCTTTACAGAGAGGAAGAAAAAGAAGTTCATATGTACATAGAATTATACAGATATTGTACAGATTACACGGTATTTACATACATAGAAGTGTCTATAGGAAGATAAAGCAGGTTATCTAAGGTTGCAGGAGGAAGTAACGGAAGAAAAAAATAAAAATAAAAATATACACCAGGTAGAGGTGAAGGTAGGGGGGAAGAGAGGGAGGGAAGTAGGGGGAGAAAGGCTAGGAGGGCACGGTGCACAGAAAGGAGTTGGTAAAGCTGGATGTAGAGAAGGTGGATGGAGAAAAGGAGTATGTGTGAGCCCCGGGATTGAATGCTATAAAGTACGGGGCATGGTAGGATGTCACAACCCAGGGTAGTGAGCTCCTATCCGAGGTTGGGAAAGGAAGAATAAGGGGATGGATGGGCCTAGTGTTGATAAGACAGGGGGATAAGAGAGAGAACAATTAAGCTGGTGAGGAGCAAGCTGGGGGTCAGTACTTAAAATTGGGTCTAGGGCGTGCTATATACCAGTGCAGACACCGGTACTGGGTCTGAGTGGGTGAAGCAGTTACATATCTCTCTGATTGTACGGAAATAAAGCATCTTGAAAGCATTTATACCGATTAGAGTGCTTAATTTGAGGGTTTTGTAGATCATTCCATAAGGTGAGTAGCACGAAGCTTATGGCTGCCCTGCCAAGCGGGATTTTGCTTTGGGTACTTTTAAGTGTAATAGCTGAGTAACTTTAAGCGATTTCCCAATTATACTTAGGGAAGACAGCAGGAGATATAGTAAGGCAGCTTATTAGAGATGGCTCTATAGGTCCAGAGAGTGGCGTTTGTGGCGCCTGAACTTTAGTGATGTCCATCCCACTGCCGCATATAGGGTGCAGTGATGTGTCTAAGAGGAGTCCCGCTATAAACCCTCAGTGCTCGATGGTAGAGTGTGTCCAGTTTAGCCATGTAAGAGTTGGGCATTGGCTGTAGAGGAAGTCAGCGTAATCAACCAATGATAGGAAAATGGATTGGACCAGTTGTTTCTGGCATCTCTGTGAGAAATTGGCTGATTCTAAAACAGTCCAAGCCTTTGCCAAAGTCGTTTTAGCAAGTCCTCGATATGTTCAATGAAGGAGAGTCTTTGGTCTATCCAAACTCCCAGATACTTGAATTTTGTAACAAATTCTAGTTTTTCACCAGAACTGTGGTAATTTGGGGAACTGTCCCACTGGACACAGGGTTAGCTGTACGGATAAAAGGGGAGAGGACCATCGCTTTAGTGTTTTTGGCATTAAGGAGTAGCTTTTTTTGGAGGAGTTGGCTTTGCAAAGGTTGAATTCTGACTGTAGGTCATTAGGCAGCTTCAGGTGTTGGGCGACTCACGAGAACTGTATCATCTGCACACAGATGGATGTTGGCTTTTATACAGTAGTCGATGTTATTAATGTAGATTGCAAAAGTAAGGGCCCTAATATAGAACCTGAGGTACCCTCTTGCAGAGGTTTTATGGGGACAGGCCTCCTTCGGCTTTAACTTGTTGAAGGCGCCCTGTAAGATAGTCAGTGAACCAACGCAGAGAGGAGGGGTCCACACCTATGGTTTGAAGGGCGGAGAGGAGCAGACTATGGTCGACGGTGTCGAAAGCCTTGCTTAGATCAAGGAAAACAGCACAAATAAAGTTTTTGCTCTCAAGATTACGCTGCCAGTCGTTAGTAACTTTGGCGAGGGCTGAGATAGTGCTATGTTTAGCTCTGAATCCGGACTGCATAGGATTTAGCAGTTCCCTAGACTCAAGGTGAGTCCTCAGCTGTGCATTTACAATTTTCTCTAGGAGCTTGGACAGGACCGGAAGGAGGAAATTGGCCTGTAGTTATTGAGATCGCCACGGTCACCTGATTTGAACAGTGGTATGACATGTGCTGTCTTCCATATAGGTGGTAAGGTGCCCTGAGACAGGGATAAGTTAAAAAGGTGGGTGACGGGTATTGCTAGTACGTGGTAGGCAATTTTTAGGAAGTAAGGGTCAAGGGAGTCGGCCTCAGCACTTTTTCTAGTATCCAACTGAAGCAAGAGGTCCTCTACCTCTTTCAGTGTGGCAGGTTGAAGTGAGAAAGGCGGCGAAGCTATCAGAGTTTCAGGCAGTTGGCTGGCAGTCTGGCAGCGAAGTATGTTTGCAGGGGAGTTATCAAATGCCATGCCTGCAGTAGCAAAGTGGTTATTGAATGCGTCAAGTATATCCATCTTTTCGGTTATAGTCAAGTTGCCAGAGGTAATCTTGGTCGGGAGTGAATTTCTGGGAGTGGCCTAGCAGATCACTGATTGTGTTCCAGAGCTTGATTGGGCTCTTTGTCAGAGTCGAGTTCGGATTTGAAGAAGGTGGCCTTCGATTCTCTGATTGTTTTGGTACATAAATTTCGTAGTCTCCTGAACTGGTTCCAATCCTCTGCAGTGTTCAGTCTGCATGCTTTTTTCCAGAGCTTATCTCTCTCTAGAAGCAAGGACTTGATCTGAGGGGTGAACCATTTACAGGTTTTGGTCCTAGTTCGAACTTTAATAAGGGGAGCATACTTATTAAGGGCCCTTGATAGAATGTTGTGGAAGATATTGTAAGCTGACGTAATCGTTTTGGCCAGGTAGAAATCTTGCCACTCAGGGAGTACTTAAGCTCGCTTAGGTAGGCATGTTCATTGAAGTTGCGCCTGGATCTCTTCATAGAGAACTTGCTGATGGGTGCTGGGTTGTTGTGATCTTTACCCGCATTAAAATAATGGTCGCTACGGCCTGAGAAGAAGACATCAGCGTGGGGAGAAGAGATGAGGTTTGCTCACCATTAGCACATCCAAAAGTGTACTTTTACTGGGGTTCTTCACGTTTGGGCATGTTGGTTCAGTAATAAGTTGCGTCAGCCCATGTTCATCACAGAAGGATGCAAGGGGGGCAGCTGTGTTAGAGAGCCAGTCAAAGTTGAGGTCTTCTAAAATAATAGTTTCTGGCAGCCCCTGTCCCAACTTGTCACTTAGATATGACACAAGCTGTAGGCCAGCAGACGGTGGTCTGTAGCATCCTATTACGCAGAGTGCAGTAGTCTGTGTAATTTCCACTTTGAGAATTAGGCATTCGAATTTTCTGCATGACAGATGCCGAGGATAAGCAGGAGGCAGAAAATTTGTCTTTTAACGTAGATAGCTACCCTCCTCCTCTGGCATGCCTATCAGCTCTGAACAAGGCATAGTTGGGTATGTTTACTTCTATCAGTGGTGCTGGGTCTAGCCAGTTTCGGAAATCACAAGTATGTCAGGAGAGGTATGATTTACCCAGGTTTGTATTAAGGTTATCTTTTTAAGGAGGCTACATACGTTAATATGCAAGAAGCTTATTCCTTTTAAATTTGCTAGTTCTGCTGGCAAAGCAATAGCTTGTGGGGCCAGGGTTGAGTTCTACGTTGCCTGAACAAAGCAGGAGGATAAGTAGGATTTTTCTAAGAGTGCTAATTATAAGCTTGTAATTCCTGCCTTTCTCCCGTCTAGTAGATCTGATGTTTTTAGGGACTGGAAAGTAGCCACTATAGAAGAGCTGATCTGTTGTATCAAGAGCTAGTACCCCTACCACAATAGGCGGGGAGGAGATAGAAGTCTGCATGGTGGGAGGTGGGCCTTGTGGTTGGGGAGTGTTATAAGTACTATAAGGTTATATCAATCAAGCAGTTATGCATGTGCTTTTGAGTCCCCCCACACAGTCCACCTCTGGGTACCCAGGTGGAGAAGAGATGGGCTAGCTAGGACAGTTGCCCGGGGTTGCAGCTGGCTGGGGCCCTGTGATGGAAAACACAATATGCACAGTACACAATATTTGTAATCCGGAGCCAGAGGGCTCACTTCATAAAGGAAATGAAACAACAAGACAATCAGATGACACACTCAGATTAAGCTGTTGTTTCAGGGAGCTACCCTGGTATTTACTAACAATACCCAAGAGTGGACACAGGCTGGACGAAAATCGAGACCGCATTGATCTGGAATGCCAAGAGAAGCAGGGCCCACACAAGTCGCAGAGGCATCGTTTCTGTTCAAGCGTGGAGCAGGGGAGCTGTTCCCCAGGCAGGTCTCTCGTCGATGGCTTCTCTGTGCAGTGGGTAGTCTGGCAGAGCTAGTCTGGCAAAGCCCAGACCGCATGGAGATAAGTTCGGATGCAGTCCATTTTGGGCTGGATACAGCTTCCAGCAAGCAGAACACAGTTCACACAGTGGGGAACTAACTCACAACCCACTAACAGCTCATAGCACATTTACATGTACTGGAATTCTACTGTATCAGGCAAAGTGATCTCCGGTCACAATCGCAAAGTCTCTACACACACCGGGAGCTTAGGGGTAGCTGGAACTCCTGACAGGCCGATCGCATTCAGCAAAAATATTTGGTCTTCTTCAGGTTGAGCCTAGCCCACTTCAGTAGCTTACTTTAGTCACACAAACTTGGATTTAGTCCAAAATAATTCTCTTCTCTCCCTCTCATGGAGCAGCAGCAGACATGCAGCCAAAACTCAGCCCTTTCAGTTTTCCATATGAATCCACTCAGGATTTCTGCCCAAAATTACTTCAGCTCCTTCTTCTTGAGCTTCCAGCTCAGAACTAAACTGAAAACTGCAAGCAGTCCGGGACTTTCCCAAGATCAAAAAGATTTGGTTGGATGATTTGGCTGTCAGTCAAAACAACAGCTCCCCCTTCAGTTGCAAAAAAGGCACAAAAACTCAAACCACAGTTCCTATAGATTTTGAATTCAGACAGCTCCTGTAGTCTGGCTACATTTTAGATCCCACCAGAACTGATTGGTCCAATTTGCAGTCCAGCTCCAAGATAGTGGAGACGAACAAAACAGTCCTTGCTACAAAGAAAGCAGGTTAGACAAACTACATTATCATTACCATTGTAAATGGTTTTCAGCAAATAGTTACATCTTTCAACAGAGCTCCATCTCAGATTACTTATGCTGCAATCAAGCAGCTCTTAAAGAGACAGTACACAGAGGCTATACAAGCTCTGGTAATCACATTTAAACTGCTAAAACACAAGACACCAGCCTGGCAGTGAGCATTTAGGTAAGCTCAAGGAAGACTTTTTGGGAACCCCCATTTGTAGGGGGGTTACATGTGTAATAAAGGTTTTTTATTTATCTGGTCAAGTCAGTTCGTATTTTGCTGGTGAATGCCCAATTCTTTTGTGAATGGATGTTAATAAGGTGGTTGTTACAAGTATTAATAAGGTTATAATGAAGAGCTTCACAGTATATTCACTAGGAATTTATTTTATTTAGTTTTTGTTGACCAGGAAAGGAGGACTATGCAATTCTGCTGGGGAAAAATTAACTTTATTTTACAAGCTAACTTGATTAGGTAGGTGATTATGTGGGTGATGGCATCACTATTCATGTGTGACAGTGCGGGAAAGATTTTGAGAGTGTGGTTATCAGGTAGTGGATGGTATAGGCAGATATCGATGCTCGTACTTAAGAGGCCTTCTTGTTCAGATAGATAAAAAAATGTAAATAGATGGAAGACTGGGGAGATATTTATTTTATGTGGTCAGTTCTGTGGTGTTGTGACTGATGGAAGGATGTGTGTAGAGTCATCACCTTACTGTATTTAAAGGCAAAGGTTAAACAGTAAGGAAAGTGCTTGGCCAGCACCAAGATGGATGCCAGAAAGTTTATAAAAAAAATTTTTGAGAGGCACTGATACATGAAAGTGTTATGTCTTGTTTGCTAGAAAAAATTCAAAGTCATGTATTTTCTTTTCTAAACTGCATGGATTCAGAACCTTCTCGACCAAACAGGATGCAAGAAATTCCTTACCCATTTTATATTAATAAACAAATCAACCATGTATAATAAATATAGATACAATACTTAAGCAATAAGCCACAAGGGGGTGTGGGTTATCGGGGGATTTACCACGGCTGGAGTGGTTTGCCCACAAGGTGCAGCCGAGTGGATAAATCCGCACCAGCTGTGGTAAATCCCCCGATAACCCAGATCCCCCAAATGGCTTACTGCGATTATACCAAGTACTGCTTTTTTTAAATTATTTAACAAAAACAGTACTTGCTATAATGCTTAAATAAGCGACTCAGCAGTAGAGCAGTCAGTGTTTCTCTTTACTTTCCCCAATGTATGGAGCAGTTTTACAGTCTCCACTTAGCGGGGAAACAAGATGGCGGCTGGAGTTTCGCGATTTCACCGTTGGATTGCTTTTTTTTCCAAGATGCGGCTGGCTGGCACCTTTTGCAGTGATTATCAGAGGATTTACAATGGAGGTAAGGTGCCAGCCTGCCGTTTTCATTGGTCAGTGTTCGAGGTCCATGGTATAATAATGAATAGCATATCAGGCACAGTGTCATTTAACTCACTGGTAAGAGAAGGCCAGGGTATAAAGGTGATTTTTCAGCCCTCTTTTGAATGCTTCAACAAAGGGGGGCTCCCTGAGACTACAAGGTAAACTAATCCTACATTGCAGACTTTGCCACTGCAACCACCTGGTCCCCAGATAGTTTTAATCAGGACCTGGGAACCTTCAGGAGGCCCACCTCAGAGGACTGGAGGAGGTGATCAGGAGCAGAAAGGCAGAAGGGCTCTTTCAGATAGCCTGGGCCCAACTTCTGTATGGCTTTATATATCAATAAACCTATCTTGAAGGAGACATGCCACCTCACAGGCAGCTAGTGCAATGTCTGCAAAACTGGAGAAATATGCACAGAGGTTTAGATTCCAGCAATCAGTCTAGCTGTTGCATTCAGTACCCGCTGCAAGTGGCTCATAAAACCTTTAAATAGCCTGCGGTACAAAGCATTTCAACAGCCCAATCCAGATTTCAAAAAGGCATGCACTGGTGTCTTTAGGTCCTCAGGACTTAGGACTTAATCAGGGCAATATTCTTAGATTGAAAAAATATACCACAGACAACTGCTGACACCTGATGTTCTAGTGACAGTTTTTAGTCCATGGTGATGCCAAGATTCTTCACCCTATCCCTGGCAGTGAGAGGAGTGGCATCTAATTGTAGTTCAGACACTGCACCTTCTGCACCTGTCACACTCTGAGCACCTGCCATCCACCAGCAGCTCCTATGTGTTGTCTGGGTGCAGTTTTAACCAAGTGGAGGCCTTGCAGTTATTGATGTTGGCTAGGTATCTGTTCAACACATTGGCAGCATCTTTCTCCCTAGGGCAAACAACAATTATAACTGAATATCATCAGCACAGCAATAACACTGCAGACTGTGTCATCTAATGACTTCCACCAGAAGCAGCATATACACCACAAACAAAATAGGTGACAAGATTAAACACTGAGGGACCCCACAGGTCAGGGCAGTGGGGGAGCAAGCAGCAGTTGTCCCATGCAAGTTGCTGCAACCTACCAGAGAGGAAGGACTCAAACTTCCTTAACATGATGCCTCTGAGTCCAACCAAGTCCCTCAGCTGAGTGTTTAAATTCCCATGGTCAATGATGTTGAAAGCTGACAAGAGGTCAAGAAGAACATGAATGGAACATTCTCCTCTATCTGTGGCTAGGAGAAGATCATTCTGCACCTTGACAAGTGCTGTTTTCATGCTGAGACACCTCCTACATCCTGACTGGAATGCCTCATAGATAGAAAAACCCTCCAGATGAATCTCCAATAACATCGACACAACTTTCTCGATAACTTCCCTGAAAAAGAGAGACTCAAGACCTGTCTGTAGTTGGATAAGACATCCAGGTCCAAAGATGGTCTCTTAAGGAGAGGTGTTACCTTGTCCCTTTGCAGAACTGCAGGGAAGACATCCTCCTCAAGGGAACATCCCATCTGTCCACCAACAGCTGGGTCAGTCCCAGGTCCAATGAGCAGAAAGTGGTATGCAGCTTCTAGAGCAAATGGAGAACCTCTCCAAGCCAAAAGTTCCTCCAGAGGGGCAGAAGCCCATTGTTAGTCACATACTGGGACATGCTGGCTTTTCCTATAGGGAAAAGGGCCCACTCATGTATAATATAACCAATAATCCACTACAGGGTGTGCAGTCATGCTCTGATATATGCACGCCTTGGTGTGTATTGTGAGGTATGAGGCCACAGGCTGAGTGCATTCATTAACCCAATATGACAACTATGTACAATAAATATAAATACAATAATAAATACAGTATCAGGCACAGTGTCATGTAACTCATTTGTAAGAGAAGGCCATGGTATAAAAGTGGTGTTTCAGCCCTCTTTTGAACACTTCAATAAAGGGGGCCTCCTTGAGACTGCAAGGTAAACTGGTTCTACAATGTCAACCATGCCACTGCAACCACCTGGACCCCAGATAGTTTTAATCAGGACTGGGAACCCTCAGGGACCTACCTCAGGGGACTGGAGAAGATGGTCAGTAGCAGAAGGGCAGAGGGACTTTTTCAGATAGCCTGGGCCCAGATCATGTATTTCAACAAACCTATCTTGAAGGAAGTGTGCCATTTCACAAGCAGCTAGTGCAACATCTACAAAACTGGAGAGATATGCTCAGAGGTTTAGACAACGGCAATCAATCTAGCTGTGGTATTCTGCACCAACTGAAAGCACTGTGTCAAACCTACTGACAACCCAAGGTACAGAATATTTCAGCAGTCCAATCTGGATGTCACAAAGGCATGCACCAGTGTCTTTAAGTCTTTGGGACTTAGATAGGACTGAATCAGGGCGATATTCCTAAGCTGGAAAAATACACCACAGATCACTGCTGATACCTGATGTTCTAGTGACAGTTTTCAGTCCAAGGCGATGCCAAGATTCTTCACTCTATCCCTGGAAGAGAGAGGAGTGGCACCTAATTGTAGTTCATACACTACGCCTTCTGCACCTGTCACACTCTGAGCACCTGCATCCACCAGCAGCTCCTATGTGTTGTCTGGGTGCAGTTTTAACCAACTGGAGCCCTTCCAGTTATTGAAGTTGGCTAGGCATCTGTTCAACATGTTGATGGCATTTTTCTCCCCAGGAGCAAACAACAATTATAACTGAGCATCATCAACATAGCAATAAAGCTGCAGACTATATCATCTAATGACTTCCCCCAGTGACACCATACAGTATACACTGCAAACAACATGGGTGACAAGATCGAACACTGAGGGACCCCACAGGTCAGGGCAGAAGGACAGCAAGAAGAAATTTCCTCATGCAACCTGCTGTAGCCTACGAGAGAGGAAGGACTCAAACCACCTTAACACAGTGCCTCTGAGTCCTACCAAGTCCCTCAGCTGAGTGTTTAAACTCCCATGGTCTACAGTGTTGAAAGCTTATGGGAGGTCGAGAAGAACAAAAATGGAACATTCCCTTCTATCTCTAGCTGAAGATCATTCTGCACCCTGATGAGTGCTGTCTCCGTGCTGAGACACCTCCTAAATCTTGACTATAATTGCTCATAGAGAGAAAAAGCCTCCAGATGAGACTCCAACAGCATTGTCACAACCTTCTTGATAACCTTCACTAAAAAAAGGGAGATTCAAGATCAGTCTGTAGTTGGATAGACATCCAGGTCCAAAGATGGTTTCATAAGGTGGGGCTTTACCATATCCCTCTGCAGAGCTACAGAGAAGCCACCCTCCTCAAGGGGACATCAGCACTTTAGCAATCACTGGAACCTGTGACTCCTGGATCTTCACCAACAGCTGGGTCAGTCCCTAGTCTGATGAGCAGAAAGTGGGATGCAGCTCCTAGATCAAATGGAGAACCTCTCCAATCGGTATTAACCAAAATTTCCACCAGATGGGTGGAAGGCCCTCATCAGTAATAGACTGGGCCATGCTGCTTTTCCTATGGGGAAAAGGGACCACCCATGTATAATGTAACAGATAATCCATATACAGTGTGCAGGTGTGCTCTAATATACAGTGAAGCTCACCAGGATGAAGCTCAACTCTGTAGAATTCTGCACTAGAGTTACTGCTGCAAACAATGCAGTTTCAGTGGGAGTTAATAATCCCTTTTATCATGCAGGAAACACATGACACTGTGCTTCACCCTGGTGGGCTTCACTGTATGCACGCCTTGGTGTGTATTGTAAGGGATGAGGCCACAGGCTGAGTGTGTTCACCCACCCAAGGTGTGCAAACATCAGAGCACGATTGCAGGCCCTGTAGTGGACTACAGTATCTATCTTATAAAATGGCCAAAATTAGTTTGGAGGGTGGGTGAAAAATTGAAAAGTGCAGGCGTATAGTCGTTGTTGGGTACTGCTCTGTCATGTAGTATGTTTCAGCCAATCAGAAGACAGAAATTTTACTGATTTTTTCTCACCCATTTTATAAACTAAAATATACAAGCAATATAGTTTCATCTTAAGAAACAAAGGGTTTTACAAGTACCACATTAGATCCCTCAAAGGGAAAGGGGGAGAGAGCAGGACAACTGTGCTTTTACATGGATTTCCTCAGGTCTTATAGGATTTCTGTTTGCTAATACCAGTTTTTATTTATTTTATTTTTATTTAGTTTTTGTTGACCGGGTAAGTGCACTAGACAAATTCTACCTATTTTCAGGCACGACCTGGGGGAGGGGGATGCAGATGAATGCCAACTGACCTTGAACTACATTAAGCTGTTGGTGGTATTTTTAGTGAATCATTTGCAAGAAAGTTGCTCTGTGACATACAGACTAAAAGAGGGGAAGCAGATGCGACAAGGAATTAAATGAACTAGACTGTTTTTTCATTGGTTTTGGGTTATTTTAAAACATATGATATGACAATATAATGTTATTAGACAGAAGTTTGAAATATTCTGAGATGTTAAGTAATCTGCATAAAAGGACAGCCATCTTATTCACAGACCTTTACCTCAGGTGATTCTAGTGTGATAGTGAGTTTTGTCTGTGATGAAAATGTACTGCTTCTTTTTGCCTAGCTCTGAACATAATATTCTCAAATTAATACCACCTTAAACTCAGCGATAATATTAACTAGTGTATAAGCTTCTCCCTACTATGTTTTCTGTAATACACATTCTTTTGTACTCTCCCAGATCATGCCTGTAAATAGGCATTCAATTGTCAAGTGTGCTTAACAGGTTTAAAAAAAAACAACAAATAAAGCAGACACATTCCTTTTTCTCACATATGCACGTATCTTATTTACATTTTTTTTTATTTCCTTCTTGGTCTATGTGTAACCCCTAGATGGCGCTATCCCAGGGGCTACTATCCCTGCCTGATTTGCCACTAACAGGTTGAGGGGCCTGGATCCAATGGCGGGTGCCTCCACCCAGAGGTCAGGGTTTGCAATAGTTAAACTAACTTGGTCACAGCCCTCTGGGACACTGCAACCCCTTTCTTCCCACTAGTGGCCCACAAATATATCAGAATTACCTTCACAGTATACACTTACCCCAGGTCTGGTTCCGCACTGGGACCTCCTGTAGATACAGTGCAACAATCACAGTACAGTACTTTAACATGGACAAATACCTCAGGCAGTATAACTTTGCTGAAACAAGCAGCTCTGATTTATTTAGGGGATATAACAAGGACAGGGGAAATCAGGTTAATTAGCTTATCACTCTAATAATCTACCTTATGGCTCTGTGCACAGGCCTATCCCTATCAGTTACTGTCCCTGGGTACCCAAGCCCTAGTGGCTAGTCCAAACCGTGGCAGCTGGTAGGGGCCCTTTCACACAGAGAAAAGGAAAATTAAACAGACAGCAGTACAGTAATTCCATTTGGATTTAATGTGGCAATTCAACAGGGAGCGACCCTGAATTAGTACTCACGACCTCCAAATAAGATAGGGTCCTTCAATATCAGCAGGGCTCACTTGAGGTACACAAACCTCTTCACACATCCATATAAAGAAAGCACTATACCAGGCAGGCTGCATCTGTATCCCGATCGCAATTACTGCACAATACCCGGAGAACACACAGCAGATTCAGTTCCTGACAGACCGAGTGCAGTTTTCAGCAAGTCCTCCAGTCTTCACAGGGTGAGCCTGGTTTCTACTCTTCAGAGATCCTTGATTCTTTTCACAGGACGGATTCAGTCCTAACAAGCTGTTACACAAGCTGCAGACCGGAACTCTGGGCCTTACACACGTTTTTTGACTAAAACTGCACACTGAAAAAGCACAGGGCTCCTTTCTTCTTCACTGCCAAAGCTCAACTGAAACTCCAACCGACAAAACCGAGCACTTCCTTTGAGTTCCTCCCAGTTCTTGACTGGATTGGCTGTCACTCACAATAGACTGCTGCTGTTGGTCCAAAAAGGCACTGAAGTCTAAACTACATCTCCCAGAGTCACTGCCATCACAATCCTCTTGTGGCTGGCTCAGATTATGAGTCCAGGTTCTGATTCGTCCAAGGCACCATTTTAGAGCTAGCTTACCCCACACTGATTGGTCCAGTTCAGCAGTTCAAAACCAGAATGGGGAACTAGGCAGACACTGTTTTGACTGCAAAAGAAAGCAGGTTAGACAAACTGTAATTTCATTATCACTCTAAATGGTTTCTGACAGTTACATCTTTCAGATAGGTTCCCTTTGCACTCCTAGTGACTGCAAAAATGGAGTGAATTGGCAGCTTGAGTGGTACTCAATCAAAGAAACACACAGTCCCCCATACAACTAATTATGTCTGCAAGCAGACAGCTCTTAAAGAGACAGTATCAGAGGCTCTAAAACACTCACTGATAAATGGCTTAAATGCCAAACACCATTCAGGCTTGGAGCATTCAAGCAAGCTCCTGAAGTCTTTTGGGAACCCCCATTTGCAGGGGGGTTACACCCTTCCTGGCCTGGGAAAGCTTGACGTCCGCGTCAAGCAAGTACCCCCATAAGTTTCAACTGCAACCATATACATTTGCATTAGGCTCGCACATGTAATCATCAGTCAATATATAATTTTACCAAGAACACATTTCTGAAACATTGCAGTACGTCACTCTTTACACAGTATTACATACACATTGTACCATAACTCAAGTTATTACCTCTTGTACATGAAACCTGAAGAGAGGGGGGCCTTCCCTATCAGTTACCTTGGGGCTGGATGGGGCAAGGGCACCATACTTAGAGGGCAACACAAGTAACTTGAGCAGCACTGATGCTCAGTTTGGGCAATGAGCTCGGGGACACATACTACCTTTATGGACAACATTGAGAGGCAAGTCCACAGGCCTCCCAAGTGAATCATAACTGAGGTGCACCACAGGCTTTACAGCTCGACTCAGTCTTTCTAGGGGAACTGTTATAGTCTCTGCACTCTGAGCCTCATTTTCAGCATTGTCCTCACTTGTCAGGGAGTCTCCATGGGGGAGAGAGGCTAGAACTTGGGGCACTTTCAGCTCCAGGAGTTACAGTTTCTGAGTCCACAACATTTGGCTCGTATGGAGAGCTTTCGACACTGGCAGTGGACTGTCAGGGCACTCAAAATACTCTTCTTGTTCGGGTGTATCACCAGTCTGCCCCAATCTATCATTTTCCTTCCCTGAAAGCTCAAACAGTTCAACCATGCACAATGATTCCATTTCATCTGTTCTGATGCTTTGCACGTCACTTTCTGGGAGCATTGGCTCCAGGGATGAAACTGGGGGCTTAGACAGTCCAGAAGGCCCAGCTTTGTCTCCAGTATTGACTAGGGGATTGCCCCGAAACAATTGACTCAGTTCGTAAGAAGGATAGTATTCAAAGTCACTCTCACTTTCTTCCGATATGGACTGACAATCATGCTCAACTGGGACTTGTGGAGGGGAACACTTTAACTTTGCTTCTGTAGGTGCAGACTTTCTTGATCTTTTCTTAGCAGCAGCTCTAGTCACTGGTCCAGAGGGGGCATCTTCTAGGGGCTCAGACTCAATTAAGATTTGTCCAATGGGCAGTAAATGATTTCTATGCATTGTTTTACATCTTTGAATTATTCTCAGGCCTTACTTTGTACACTGGCAGATCATCTAGTTTGCCCACTACAATGTGAGGGAGATGGTGCCATCTGTCAGCAATCTTGTGCTTGCCATGCAGTCCCAGATTTCTTAGCAATACCGATCTCCCTCCTGAGTTCCTGTGCTTTCACCTTTTATCATACCTTTCTTTGTTGGCCAGATTTCTTTGGCAGCCATGGTTTGAGCCAGTTGGTACGCATGAGTTAGCTGGGCCTTTAACTTTGCACATACTGTAAATAGTTGTCAGCTTGAACCCCATCAGAGAGACCCCAAAACACACATCTACTGGTAGTCGAGCTTCTTCCAAACATCAGGCGTGTAGGGGAGAATCCAGTGGCATCACTTTTGGTGCAGTTATAAGCATGTACCAGGGTGCTAATTTGTTGGCTCCATCTAGGCTTGTCCTTTGGGTGCAGGTGCTCAGCATATCTAGCAAAGTGCGGTTGAAACGCTCAGGCTGTGGGTCCCCTGGGGGTGGTAAGGAGTGGTTCTGGATTCTTCGACTCCCACAGAGAAAGCATCTCTTGATCAGACGACTCTCAAAGTCTCTCCCTTGATCAGAATGGATTCTTTGTGAGCCCCATAGTGAACAAAAAGTTTTCTCAAGTACTTTGGCTACAGTGGATGCTTTCTGGTCTTTGGTGGGAAAGCTTGGGCATATCTCGTGAAATGGTCAGTGACCACCAGCACATTACTGATATTTCTTTGATCTGACTCCAAACTCAGAAAATCAATACAGACCAGCTCCATGGGTGCACTGGTGGTGATGTTAACAAGGGGGCAGCCCTTTGGGGCAAAGCTTTCCTCTGTAAGCAGCTTACTAAGTTCGAATGTGTTGCTCCACATCAGCCCCCATCTTAGGCCAATAGAATCTGGATCTCACCAAGTCAAGTGTTCTGTCTATACCAAGGTGCCCCATGTGGTTGTGCAAGGACCTCAGTACTGAGTCTCGAAGGCAGTGGGCAGCACTAGTTGTTGTTTGTCTACTTGTCCCCTCTGTCTACTGTTTCTCTGTATAACAGTTTATTGATCAGTTTCAACTTAGGACCTTCTTTGTATAACAGTGCAGTTCTCAAATCAGTGGAGCGTAATTTGACACATCTTTTCCTGCATAGAGGGCTTCTAAAGCTGCTTTGATCATGGGATCGCGGGATTGAGCCCCGATACTGTCATTGTCCAGCTGAGGCAGTGCACCAATGTCTATTGCAGAAAAGTGGCAATAAGCAGCAGGTATGCAATTCTCAGAGGGTCCCAAGCAATCCACCATGCAGTCCACTGCGTCCGTGGACATTTGTTCCTCCTGTCAAACTTCCGGCAGAGTGCCCAATGTCAGGTTCTGCCAATCGGACCCAATCATTCTGGGAAACAGGCCTCCGGGAGAGAGCATCAGCATCTATGTGGTTCAGACCTGCTCGGTATTCGAGAGCATAGTCATATGTAGATAATGCAGAAAGCCACCTATGGCCAGTGGCATCCAACTTAGCTGAGGTCTGCACATAGTCAAAGGATTATTGTCAGTTTTACTAGTATTTTAGCCCCATACAAGTACTCATGGAATTGGTCAACAATAGCCCACTTCAAAGCTAGGAACTCTAACTTATGTACAGGATAGTTCTTTTCGATGGGGTCAGGCTTCTACTGGCAAAGGCCACTGGTCTCAGGCCATTCTCGTGTTTTGGTACAACACAGCCCCAACCCTTGCAAGCTAGCATCAGTGTGCAGGACGTAAGGTTTTCTGGATCGGCATAGGCCAGCACTGGAGCATGGGTAAGTTGATATATGATCTCATGAAAAGCAGTCTCACAATCAGGAGGCCAGCGGCCCAAATACTTCACTTGGATGAAAATACACCTTTTCAGTCTTGAGGGACGCTGACTTTTGGTATTTTTGTGGGTTGGGGATACCTTGAGTAAGGTTAAGTAAAGGGCGGATCACTCTTGAATAGTCCTTGATGAAGCGCCGATAATAACCACAGAATCCCAGGAATCTTTGCAGTTCTTTTAGATTTTGGGCTGTGGCCAGGTGGTCAAGGCCTCAACTTTACTTGGGTCGGTCTCTATTCCTCGGTGGATACTATGTGTCCCACATACTTTACTGATGTTTGAAAGAATTGACACTTATCAATGGACAGTTTAAGGCCAAAGTCCTCCAGTCGGTCCAATACCTTAAATAATCTGCTCTCATGTTCCTCCAGTGAGCTGCCAAACACAATAACATCATCTAGGTATACCAGGCACTCTAGTAAGTTCATGTCCCCACTGCACGCTCCATCAATCGCTGAAAAGTGGCTGGGGCACCTGAAATCCCTTGAGGCATCCTCATGAATTCATAGAAGCCAAGCGGACAGATAAAGGCCGCCTTCTCACGGTCCTCTGGGGCCATCGGATCTGGGTAGTACCCACTGCGGAGATCCAGCACAGAGAACCACTTTGCTCCTGCTTAGGCAGTCCAAAGCATCCTGAATGCGGGCATTGTGTACTGATCAGGGATAGTCGCCGGTTTAAGGTGCGATAATCCACAATACATCCTTACTGTTCCATTCTTTTTCCTCACTACCACAATGGGGAAGCATAAAGGCTTCTGGATTCTTGTATTACACCAGCAGCTAACATCTCTTGCAGATGCCGCCTCACATCATCTATGCTCAGCAGGTGCCAGGCGTCGAGACCTCTCACGAAATGGTCTTCGTCATGCAGCCAGATATTGTGCTCAGCTCCTTGCACGCATCCTACATCCCATTCCTTTAAAGAAAACACCTGGTCTCTCTGGGCAAGCTTCTCACTGATCCTCACTTTCCATTCAGCTGGCAGCGGGAGTCGCGAAATCAAACAAGTCATGTAGCTACTCTGTCATTCTTCCTTGAACTCTTGCTGCTGGGTAGCACTGCAGTGTCTGCACAATGCACATTAGCCAGGATGCAACCTCTGTTTACTCGAATGTCTCTTTCAGACACATTATGAACTTGGACCATTACCCTTCTGGCATAAGCATGGGCTCTAGCGGGCAAATACTAGGCTTGACCAGCAGTCCCTCTGGCAATTTTCCATCGCCTGGTGCATCCAACATTAATATTTTATTCTTAACATCCTTTCTGATACGGACCTCTCCCTGTAAGGTACACTGGGCATTTGGCGCAGGATCAGAGACTCAGGATCCTTCTTCCATACAATTCGACCGGTTCCTCTGGTTCTGTTTTTTCAGCATCTCTGTGCCTCATAGGCCTTCTTAATTAAAGCCGAACTCTTAAAGCTCTACTAGTCTTTGACCCTGTTTTTCATAACACAACTGTGCCAGCCTTCCAACATATGAGCATTTGTTCCAATCAACAAGGGACACCATCATACAGTCCAGTGGGGACACACTAAGGCTAGGGCCTCTACTTGTTCGGCCACCCAGCCAACGGAGGTGGGGAAAGACAGCCAAATTCGATATACCCGGAATAGGGTAGGCCTTCTCACTTAACCCCATACATGCAGTCCTTCTAATGGTTGTAAGGGTACGTCTGACAAATGCTTCTGATACCAATCCTGGAACATAATTGTCACTTGGGAGCCACTGTCTAATACAGCTCTTGTAGACACTCCATTCACCTTTACAGTGGTCTCCATGGAGGGACCCACTATTCTGGACCAGTCTGGAGAGGCGGTAGTGGGGGCCTGGGCAACTGACCTTGCCACAAAAGGACGTGGAATTAGCATTTTGGTGCCCTCACTGGGATCATGTCGCACCTCTTAACCACTGATTTCTTCTCCAAGCTCTCCTTGTAGCCTATATGCAACTTTGTCAGTGTCTTTGGGGACTGGCATTCTCTTTCATGTGCCCATCTTTCCCACAATTATAGCAAAACATACTTTCTGGAGTTTGAGCTGGCCGAGCGCCACACTGGGAGCCAGGGCGGGGTATTACTAACTGGAAACCTGGGTGCCATCTCTGTCTGCGGCGTGATAAGCATTTGGAGACATCTCGTCAGTTTCTCCACTTCCATGGTCAAGGAATTGAGTTTGGAGCTGTTATCAGCAGGAGATACATGGGTGGTACCCCACCCCATAGCAGATGCAGTCGGATATAGGTCAGGCCCGACTTGCAGACGTGGCCTTCATAAAGGACTGTTTTGAATTTCGGATCTCTCAACAGTTCACCCCATTGTGGCATATCTTTTTCCTTGTCAGAGCACTCATTGACTGTCAACCTCTGCCCCTGAACTTCACTTGATGGGTCACCCTCAGTCACTCGGGTCGTAGCCACAGCTGTTGGTGCAGGTCCCTCCCGAGGTCGCCTTTCTCAACTCCTCGAATTTCTCTCATTAACTCATCATAGGAGGGTGGGGATTCATCGATTTGCCAGGCGTAACTGAAGCAACAGCAGTTCTGAGAAGGGGGGACTTAAGGATTCTGTCCAGTCTGGTTCAGTCCAGTTCAATCGCTGGCAAACTACCCTTTCTGAGGCATTCTTGCAACAATTTTTCCAGCCGAGACATACACAGACAACAACTCCCTTGGTACTGTTGTGCATTTCTTACTCTCCACCATAGGTCTTCATCAGAATCTGGGCTCCCATACACATTCTCCAAGGCCTCAAGATAGGCCTGTGCAGTCGCTTCAGGGTTACTGGCCTGTTTAGCACGGATGGTAGCCAGGGCAGGACCTCGGAGTCTCACTAACCCTCTTCTGGCCTGCTCCGAGCATTGCCATTCTAGCACTTGGGGGCAACATAGTCTATCCAGGTCTCCCAGTCATCCTCCCTTGGGGGTGGGAGGGTGCCTGAGAAGATCCTCAACCTTCGGTAAGAGTCGTGACTAATGGCAGGTGCAGAAATAGGAGTCTGCATTGGTTCAGCCACCATTACGGGCACTGGAGCAGGAGAGGGTGTTGGGGAGAACACCCCAGGTGGCAAGAATAGTTTCTTCAAGTCCTCCACAGTTTTCCCTCTCCCAGCAACCATTCAGCAAATTTCTCCTCAAAAGTTTCAGATAGTGGTGGGGCTGATTCCTCCGGTCTTTACTGTCCTTAGTTATCACTCCAAGCAGTGAGGGCTCCCTCTGGGGTAATGGTCTGTGGCACTTTGGAGCTATCTATGGGATCCTTAAACTCTACTAGGGGCCAGGAAAGTGTGGGTGAGCAGATTAGCATGCCGACCCACCACCACAGGGTTTTGTAAACCTTCCACCTTGGAAAGTACTCCCTGCACAGTGTCCGTATTGATACCCAGGGGATGTCCAGGATAAGCATAGCATTTGGGGTCGATCTCCTCCCCAGTACACCACTCCACCAGCCGTGCACAGCCACTTGTCGGGTACTCATTTTTTCTAACAGTGGTCTGTAAATATGGCCACTAGAGGACACACAATCCCAGCGGTGAGCCTCCAAGATGTAACCCCTAGATGGCGCTATCCCAGGGCTACTACCTGCCTGATTTGCCACTAACAGGTTGAGGGCCTGGATCCAATGGCGGTGCCTCCACCCAGAGGTCAGGGTTTGCAATAGTTAAACTTGGTCACAGCCCTCTGGGACACTGCAACCCCTTTCTTCCACTAGTGGCCCACACAATATATCAGAATTACCTTCACAGTATACACTTACCCCCAGGTCTGGTTCCGCACTGGGACCTCCTGTGAAATGAGATACAGTGCAACAATCACAGTACAGTACTTTAACATAGACAAATACCTCAGGCAGTATAACTTTGCTGAAACAAGCAGCTCTGATTTATTTAGGGATATAACAAGGACAGGGAAATCAGGTTAATTAGCTTATCACTCTAATAATCTACCTATGGCTCTGTGCACAGGCCTATCCCTATCAGTTACTGTCCCTGGGTACCCAAGCCCTAGTGGCTAGTCCAAACTGCGGGCAGCTGGTAGGGCCCCTTTCACACAGAGAAAAGGAAAATTAAACAGACAGCAGTACAGTAATTCCATTTGGATTTAATGTGGCAATTCAACAGGAGCGAACCCTGAATTAGTACTCACGACCTCCAAATAAGATAGGGTCCTTCAATATCAGCAGGGCTCACTTGAGGTACACAAACCTCTTCACACATCCATATAAAAGAAAGCACTATACCAGGCAGGCTGCATCTGTATCCCGATCGCAATTACTGCACAATACCGGGAGAACACACAGCAGATTCAGTTCCTGACAGACCGAGTGCGTTTTCAGCAAGTCCTCCAGTCTTCTACAGGGTGAGCCTGGTTTCTACTCTTCAGAGATCCTTGATTCTTTTCACAGGACGGATTCAGTCCCAACAAGCTGTTACACAAGCTGCAGACCGAACTCTGGGCCTTATACACGTTTTTGACTAAACTGCACACTGAAAAAGCACAGGGCTCCTTTCTTCTTCACTGCCAAAGCTCAACTGAAACTCCAACCGACAAAACGGCACTTCCTTTGAGTTCCTCCCAGTTCTTGACTGGATTGGCTGTCACTCACAATAGACTGCTGCTGTTGGTCCAAAAAGGCACTGAAGTCTAAACTACATCTCCCAGAGTCACTGCCCATACAATCCTCTTGTGGCTGGCTCAGATTATGAGTCCAAGTTCTGATTCGTCCAAGGCACCATTTTAGAGCTAGCTTACCCCACACTGATTGGTCCAGTTCAGCAGTTCAAAACCAGAATGGGGAACTAGGCCGACACTGTTTGACTGGAAAAGAAAGCAGGTTAGACAAACTGTAATTTCATTATCACTCTAAATGGTTTCTGACAGTTACATCTTTCAGATAGGTTCCCTTTGCACTCCTAGTGACTGCAAAAATGGAGTGAATTGGCAGCAGCTTGAGTGGTACTCAATCAAAGAAACACACAGTCCCCCATACAAACTAATTATGTCTGCAAGCAGACAGCTCTTAAAGAGACAGTATCAGAGGCTCTAAATACACTCACTGATAAATGGCTTAAATGCCAAACACCATTCAGGCTTGGAGCATTCAAGCAAGCTCCTGGAAGTCTTTTGGGAACCCCCATTTGCAGGGGGGTTACATATGTACATACAGTATCAGATTTCAGGGCACTTTATTACTGAGCCCTGTAGTGTCAGTTTAATCAAGCTGCAGTGAGAGGAAATAGCATTCACGGAAGTCACTGTTTTACTGTGGTAGCCATAGTTTTCTACAAGTGTACTGTCTTTTTTCATTTGAACGTACATCAGCATGCTATGGAGTTAGGGTGACATTCTGATCAAAAGTGCCACCCCATTTTACAGGCAAATGGAAGAAAGTAATTTGCCCAATGTCACAGAGCAACTTGCTTGCAAATGAAGATTATACACTAACCATAGATTCCCTCCCCCTCTCAAGTTACAGTGCCAACTACTGTAAAAGCATATGCATTCTAAGAAACATCCTGATATGACATTATAAGTCTCTGGACTGGAACGTATCAGGTTCTTATCCTGCAGCTTCTTGAATACAAATGAAGCCTCTAACTAGTTTGCAAGCAATCAACATAGAACAAAGACAAAGTCTATTCAAATTACTAAGTAACTCTACAGAGCTTGTACTGTATATGCAGTCAGCAAAACTTTTAACCCTATGCTCTGTAGCCTTTCTGAGCACATTTCCATTGTGTAAATGTATCTTAAATCTAGTTACAGCTAATCCTGGAGTTGAGAGGGTTAAAGTAACTGGTACTGGCTGCTCTTTCCTGTCAGTTCCTGGAATGAAATAGAAATCCTATTTGTTAGGGTCAGATTTTAGGGGCCCTGCTTTACAGAACTGATTACTGGGGAAGGAATCTACTTCAAAGAAATTGTCAATTTCAACTCTGCTAGAATCCTGATTTTCAGGAAATCTGAACAGGCATCTGGGAGCTATAGCCAAAGGAGGGTCACAGCAGTTAAGATTAAGGGCTATAGACAGTGTCGAGGTTTATTGAGAACAACATAGGTGGAGGGGAAATGAACATTTATGACCATAGCAAGTCATCTACCCACCCACACCATCTATACAACTAGAAGGGTGTCCCTGTTAATCATAGCAGTAAATGATTTGTAAAAGTGGACCATGCCAATCTCTTCAAAGTGGTAATGGAAAAGCCTGGGGAATTTAGGATATACTACTTTTCTCGAAGACTAGTTGGATTCTGGAATACACTACTCCCAATCAGTAATTAGCACCCATAAATGCAACCACCAGTGTGCCGAGTATTCATATAGCTGAAGTGGCTTCCGTTAGAGGCTAGGCTCCAATTCTCACTCCACTGCATGGTTTTCAGAGTCTCTCGTACCGGTAATCCAGATAGCCTGTCTACTTTCTTAGCATCTCAATGCACAGGATGTAGGATAAGGTTGGGAATAAAGCACTCCTTCTAGACCTCGGGGTCCAGCTGGACCTTTACCTCGATTTCTCGGTTCAGTAAACACCACCTACCAGAAGCTGCACCCAAAATTTAGTACGCTTTCCAGGAATAAAAGGGGTATCCTACTTCCTGCCTGACTTGAGATCATCCTGAAGCTGACACTCCCCATTTTCAACTATGGTGATATTGTTTACAGTGCTGCTCCCAAGTCCACCCTGGCCAGACGAGATCTCCTCTTTCACTCCTTGTGCCACTTCACCTGGGAGAGTCCCCACCACACTACCACTGCTCACAGTACTCTTCCCTCTCCTCCCCCTCTCCTGAAGCCAGATGCATCACCCACTGTGTCTCTTTTATCTCTAAATTCTGATTTTGTTCCCTCACCTCCCATCTCCCTCTTTTTCTCTCTCCTTCTTTACACCAGCCTTTGGCCTCACCTCCCTCTGTCGGATGGCTACCTATATGAATCTATATTGTTTAAATTGTTATAGAAGTGATTTGCACAATTGTGATGTTTTGGTAATTGACGATGCCCTCCGGCTGCAATGTTTATTTCTCTTTTGCACAAAACCACTGCCTGTCCTAATGTTTCAAGTAACCTGACCTGGAACCTTTGTAAAAGAGCCCCTTGCTCAAAGGTGTATCTGATTCCCTTAAATAAATAAATAAAATCTCACTTCTGTTCTCACTTTCTGCTGCTACCTCCTACTCCCTTTGAAACTCTGGCTCCCACTGCCTGGCTCTCCCCATAATTAAATCATCTACTGTTCAAGCTGCCGTCTCCTTCCTGTTCCCCAAACTATGGGGCTCTCTCCCCCTTACCATCTGCTCTATCTCCTCTCCTCGCTCTCTTAAATCGCTCCTCCATGACTTCTCCATTCAGTCCTGCAGCTGCTCCCCTGATACTAAGCCCTGGGCTGTGCCTACCACCCTACATTTCCTGCTTCCCATTTGCCCTGCACCCATATTAGTGCAACTCCCTCATTCACCCTCCTCATTTGCAGTCATTGTACCTTATACCCTTCACTGCATTTTGCACTCTAATATATTTATTGCTTGATTGACTGATTGATTGATTTTCTTCACACAGAATCCTTTAGGTGGTGTCTATTTTCAAAGGGTTCGAGTCATAGACAACAATTATACATAAATGCAATGACTACAATACAATCAACTAAATGCACATTTAGTAAAGTAATTGTTACTGTATGCATCATTGCATACCTACTTTACAGTAGATGTTGCCTTTGCACATTGTTAATGGTTAATTGTGATGCTTATTATCATGTATTATTTGTATTTTCATCCTACTGTACCTTTTCCTATCAGTGCTGGCATTCAAGACTGTACTGGTAAGTACTTGGGGGGGGGGGGTCACAAAGTTGATCCTGCTGATGTAACAGGAAGATGGACCTCCTAGGTAGTCCCACATTCCAAGAATATATTCCCTATCAGATCAGGGAAATCATTACTGTCCCACCACAAACTTTCCATTTAATCAGCTCCTCATCTTCTGTGAATGTCAACAAAGGAATAAAAAAGTCCTTCTATTTCCTTTGTATTTACATCTGTATGTATATGGATGATACAATTGCTTCCATTTTCCTGCAGCACATCAAGATGTCTGTACTACTTCCCATTTATCGTGGGAGCAATCCTTTGCTGTCACATGCTTGGAGGAAGTCAGAAAGATAACATTTCAATCAGATGTGTCTCTCCTGCACAAGTGACCCTTATGGCCCATGAATAATGATTAACCTCCAGACCATAATAGAGATTTAGAACCTCAGCTTAGGATACTACAGCAGTTGTTTTCCATTTCTCAGTTAGTAGAGAATATAGTTCACAGCACTGAAAGGAGCTACTGTAACAAGCAAAAAGCATTAAAACCTGAACCACTATCATTTTAAAGCTTTTTCTCATGTATTTTCTTTTTCTCTTAGATTCACCCATTTCCAGTCAACTCTTTACCAATCCACACAACATCGCTGATGATGGCATCAGATACAAAGAGTAGCTATATGAGGAATCTGTAGCGCCGACTCCCCAGCAGCCCTACTTGGCAACTCGTACTCCCCTTAAGACCAAAACTGACAGATTCCCTTGTAGATCCTGGATGAGTACCCTCAAAAGTAAGCACGACCCATACTTTAGCAGTCAATGACCCTGGCCTGGCCTTGGACCAGTACTGATTCCATCAGCTCCTCTCTCAAGAGTTGGTGTCCACCATGCTACAACCACTAGGGACTGTAAAGTGAAAGGTACAGAGCAGCAGATGCACACGCAGCAAGCCTGGTTCACCACAGGGCAGCTAGCATGAAATAAACAACAACAGAGCAAAGGGGTGGTGCACTCGTGAAGGCTCAGAAATCAGTCAGCACAAAAACAGGAAATACAGTAGTTGCAAATCAGTTTATTGTCAAATTTACAAAAAAAAGGCTGAACAACAGATGAGTGAGGTCGGTGGTCATCTGCTGGTGTTCAATCACTTTTTTGTAAATTTGCCAATAAACATCTTTGCAAATATTACCCTATTTTTCTAGTGACTGATTTATGAGCCACCAGAGTGCACTACTATTTTGCCCTTCAGTAGTAGACTAACCTGCTATAATTCTAAGGGCTAGGAGTGTTCCCTTCTTGATACGCCCCAAAGGTGCACAAATCAAGGTTACTCCTGAATCCAGGTCTTTGACAGAGCAATGCAACCTGTTGTCTCTATGCAATTAGACGGACTCAAAGTTGTTTCTTAAGAATGACATAAAGTCTAAAGGTTCCAAATGCAGTTTTAATGACTAAATATAGAGTAATGTACAAGCATCTGTGTGTTATAAGTTGTTTTTACACACCCAAAGTGTGTGATGACCCATAAACTTTGAGGGCAAAGCTCGAGAGGTTTATGAGGACACCACACTGAGGGTGTGTAAAAATACGTCATAAACACACAGATTTTCTGTGTTATATGGAGATATAAGTACCTTCTTCTCTACCCACAGTTCAAGTCTATTCAAAATAATTCTGGTAAATATCTTTAGGCCATGCAAAGAAGTGTAATCATTCTGAAGTTATTAAGATCAGATGGGTCCCCTTTTTTATATATGGGCACAACAGTACCAATTTCCGAATTCATTTGGCATTTTATTATGCTCTATGATATAGTTATAAGTGCAGAACTGGAAAGGAGGGTGTCAAAGGGGGAGGTAGTAGTGGAAGATCTAAACCTGCCAGATACTGATTGGGTCATTGCAGTGGCCATGTGCTCCAGAAGTCAAGCCTTACTCGATACATTGCAGGACTGCTTGCTGGTACAGCTGGGTCAGTAACCCACTAGACAGACTGCCATTCTCAATGTGGTTCCCTCCAACTTGGAAGTGGTAGGAGAAGTGAGGGAAGGGGAGCCACTAGGGTTTAGGAACCATAACTCTACGTGGTTCAACCTGGCCCTTGGGACAAGTAGCCCCTCATCAAAGGCTGAAGCCCTAGATTTCAGAAGGGAAGGCTTCAACCGGATGAGAAAGATGGTCCAGGACAAGTTAGTCAGAGTGGACAGCATCAGGGATGTGAAGGAAAGCTGGGGGCAATCAAGGGGGGGGCATTCTTGAGGCAACAAAGTCTTGCATGAGAACGGTAATCAAAACAAAAAATGGTACAAGAGACCAATATGTTCTCTGGAAAGGTCAGGGAAGCAATGACAGTGAAAGAGTAGGCCTATACCAGGTACAATGAAAAACAAAGGGAAGGAAGAATGGGAGGGTACCAAACGAGAACAAGGGAAACCATAAGGCAGTCACAGGAGCAAAAGCAGACAACTGCATATTGTGGAGGGGGTTAAGGATGGGAAAAACAATTCTGTAGCTATATCAGGGAAGAAAGAAGGATGAGGAGGAACTGTTAGGCTAACAGAGGGGGGGAAGGGTAATTGAAGGAGTGGGCAGAAAGCAGCCATTTTTAACGGCTACCTTTGCTCTGTATTTACAAAGAAAGACAGAGGGCCTCTGCCAGAGACTGGCATTAAGGCAGTTGTAAGGGGGAATCCCTGAGATGAGGCAGCAAGTATTTACCAGTGAAAGGGTTTGGAAAGGCTAGCAGCCCTTAAGATAGATAAGGCCCTGGACTAGGTGGGATGCATTCGAGGGTGTGTCTAAATGTTCCTTGACACAAATCCAGGAAGATTATAAAATAATTGTCTTAAGGATGAAAGAAAGAGGGGAATATCATTTTGTCCGGTATTATACCGATATTAGGAAATCAGACATACAAAAATGAACAAGCTAAACAATTGAAATACTGGCTAAGACAATTCTGTATGATAGAAAACATAGGATTTATGGATAATACTCATACTTTCAAAAATACAAATTGTTACAAAAGGGATGGTCTACACCTCAATCAGATTGGTACCAGGATGACGGCAAACAAAATCAATAGGGTAATAGCATTTCATTTAAACTGGGTGTAGGGGGGGAAGCACAATGCTTTACCTCCGAAATAAAAAATAATCTCCAAAACTACGATAAAATAAATGATTATGGTTGGAATGGGGTTCTAATAAATGCACGAAGTTTAACAAATAAGTTTGACGAGTTCAAACTATATCTTGGGATGAATAACATTCATATTGCCCTTATTACTGAGACTTGGTGGGATGCTAGTGATTCCTGGGACAAAAATATCCAGGGATTTAATCTATATCTCAAAAGTAGAGAGTACAGAAAAGGTGGAGGGGTAGCCATATATGTCCATCAAACAATTGACAGTGAAGAGATTATTGATGGTACTGATCTTGAAACCCTTTGGGTGAGAATAAAACCCCAGATAAGCCCACCATTTATCCTGGGTCTAGTATACAGACCTCCTTCTATGAATCCTGATAATGATGAAAAATTATTACATAATCTTAAAAATCTTGACCCATCAAAAAATTATGTAGTCATGGGGGATTTTAATTTAAACAGTGTTAACTGGGACCATGCATCTGCATCAGTTAAAGTAGATCGATGTTATGTGGAGTTATTCAATGAAATAGGATTAGAACAACTAGTTCAACATAATACTAGGGATAACAGAGTATTAGATCTTATACTAACAAATATTGCCCATTGTGTAACACAAATTGATGTCAAAGCACCATTAGGTAACAGTGACCACAATACGGTAAATTTTCAAATTACAAATAGCAAATCCATGCCATCTACTGGTATAACTAGAGTTTTAAATCTTACCAAGGCAAACTTTGAAAATATGAAAAATATTATAAGATGCTGGGATTGGCAGGTTTTATTCATAAACTTAACAGTAGAGGCCAAATGGCATCTATTGGTTAACGAATTAAAGGATCTTATTAAAACAAATATTCCTACCAAAAACAAGTAAGAATCAAAACATAAACCTACACCAGGATGGATGTCCCCTAAAATAAAATCTTTAATTAACAAAAAAAATAAATTATATCAGCAAATTCAAAAGGGATTCACACATCTTAATTTAAAATATAGGGATTTACTAAAAACAATAAAAACCAAAATAAGACAAGAAAAAACCCAATTTGAACTAAAATTGGCATCAAGGGTGAAGGACAACAAGAAATCCCTTTTTTCTTATATAAATAAAACTAAAGACAATTCTAAGACCATAGGCCCATTTACCACACAATCTGGTTGTGTAGCAAACAAACATGAAACAGCAGACATCCAGAATCAATATTTCTCTTCAGTTTTCCATACTATTTCTCATGGCGAAATAAAAGAATTGGATGGTTCAATGCCTGGTAGATTTGTAATTCAGCCCAAAGATGTTTTAGATAAACTTAAAAGAATAAATATTAACAAATCCCCTGGCCCAGATGACATTCATCTAAGGGTATTGAAGGAACTCGTAAATTAGATTTATTTACCCCTGACTAATATATTTCAACATCCCTTAGATACTGGGAAGTTCCAATGATTGAGTAGCATAGTTGTCCCTTATACATAAAAAGGGCCTACGAACAAGCTCTGAACATTTTAGACCCATTAGTCTTACATCACTGATTGGGAAACTCTTGGAACAGTTTGTTAAGGAATTTATTTTGGAACATATATATCATAGCGAACTTACTGACAATTTCCAACATGGTTTTACCAAATCAAGATCATGCCTAACCAACTTATTGACCTTTTATGATAAGGTAACCAAAGAAATTGATAAAGGCAACTCGGTGGACTTAGTGTTTATTGATTTTGCAAAAGCATTCGATAAAATTCCGCATTTCGAACTTATCAACGTCCTAAGGGAAGTAAAATTGGACCCAAACATTGTAAACTGGATACTAAAATGGCTCAGAAACAGGAAACAAAGAGTTGTTATAAATGGCGAACTATCAGGATGGGCCCATGTGACTAGTGGTGTTCCCCAGGGATCAGTGCTGGGTCCTTGTTTATTTAATATTTATATTTCTTCTCTAAAATCAAACAAAGATAATATTTGGCTGCTAAAGTTTGCAGACAATTGCCGTATAGGCTCTATTATCAACAAAAAGGATAAAAGTATTACCCTGCAAAACTTTCTAGATGAACTTACAAACTGGGCCCATGGGAGAAAGTTAACATTAAATAATGACAAATGTAAGGTAATGCATTTGGGAAAACATAACCCACACTTTTCATATATGTTGGCAAATGAAACACTACACCAGACTACTGAAGAAAAAGACCTTGGTCTACTCATTACCCCCGATTTAAAATTCAATTTGCACTGTAACAGACAAGTTAAAAAGGCAAACCAGAACCTGAACTGTATATTCAGACATGTGGCCAGTCGGACTGTGGAGGTGTTGTTACCGTTGTATAATGCTCTGGTGAGACCACATCTTGAGTATTGCATACAAGTATGGTCCCCATATACAAAGGATGACATACATAAAATAGAAAGAGTCCAGAAACGATTTTAGTAGGGCAATAGTAAGGATGAAAGGGAAAACTTACGAGGATAGGTTAAAAGACTTGAAATTGTATACCTTGAGATACAGAAGGCTAAGGGGAGATCTGTGTCTCATTTATGGCCTACTGCAGGATTCAACCCTTACTAAGGGGATGGGATTAATAGAATCTAAATTCAGACTTAGTAGCCGTAAACATAAAAAACAGCTATTGAGCGGAAAATGGAACTCATTAAGGAGGAAAAATTGGTTTAGTGTAAGATCAATCCCAATATGGAACACTCTTCCTACATTTGTAGTAGAGAGTCCAAATATGGATATATTCAAAGCCAACTTGGATCTAGTGATGTCAGACACAGATAAATATGTACAATTATAGACAAGGGATCAAAAGGCAAGCATTACAGACTCATTGTTCTCTAGCTTGAAATACCTATGAAACCTATGAAACATCTTAGGGTCAGTAGGTCTGAGTCTTGTAACAGGTCCCATAATATGTTATTATGAGTCTTGTTCTTCTCTTTAAATAAACCTCTATATGTTTCCTTGCAGCTAGTTATGCTTTTCTATGATCATACTCCAATGTACATTTACTTAATTTATCCAGTTTATAAACATTTTTTTCCATGACTTCAATCATCATCAAGCCACTTATTTTTTATTTAACTTATTTCCTTTCCACAGTACACCTTCACTTAATTATTTCAGAACCTTCTCCTTGATTGCATCTGGCATCCATCTATAAGCACTAAAAACCTATAAGTCCAAGGAAATAGCATTTGTTTTCATATCTGGGAGAGTTCTCTTAATATTTTGGAGTCAGGCATTCATGGGAACATCACTATCTATGCTTTCATATATTCCTTCTTCCAAAATAGGGGTTCACTTTTTTTATTCTTATTAACACGTTTGCTTCAGCCTCTATTTCCCATGCTTTATTACCCTTATTTCATTTAGTAATTACTCCATCGAGGTAAAATAGTAGAGGGAAGCGGTCTCTTTCCCAAGCTTCCCAAATAAAAAAAAATTATGCTATGGAACTGATACATGTCAATTAATCCCAGGTCTAATGTACTGCACCCATTTAAAGTAGGGGATATCATTTTTCCATCTATTCCTCTATGAGCTTTCCCACTTAAGGCTCTTAAAAATACTGTGTGGCAAAGTCCATCATCTTAGATCCTCTTTCATTAATTGTGTCTGTTGAACTCTGAAGGGGTATTGCCAATGCATCACCTAGATTTCAGTTACTACTGTACACCTCCTGAATATTTCCTATCTTTGCGTTTAGATCTCCAGCTAAAATAATTGGTAAACCATGTAATTTTTTATCTAATTTAGAGAGAACTTCCTGTAGGGTTTCAATAGGGGCTAAATTATGTACTCCAGGCATTCTTGGGGGTGCATATTCATTAATTACCACAAAAACAATTTGCTTATTAGCATATACTGCCACACACAAATAAAAAGAAAAAAAAAAACACATCTATTAATCTGGCTTCACTGAAAACATTACTGGAAATCTGTGTCACAAGACATTCGCTGGCTCTACCAGAATTATGCTATGGGCCATATATTTATAATACACATAGCCTTAAAGAGCAAAGTCCTTCCTGCAAAACCAGGGTTCCTGGAATAAAATCTCATCAAGTCTCCTTATCAATTCTTTCCAACTCTCATCCTGTATTTTTGTTTCTAAGTCAGCTACAGTACATACCAACTTATGAATCTGATTATGTTTTCTGTACTTTCTCTATATCACTTTATATCTATAGTGTCCTCTGTGGTAAGTTCCTTTTCTGAAGATGAGTGTGAGCTCTAGAACCTTCCACACTGTCTGTTTCTGAGTCACTTGACTCTTTCAGAAATATATTTTCATTTATTTTAGGATCTTTTTGCTTCCTTCCCTTAATCTCTTTCCATGCTCTCTAGGGTGCATATATATCATATTCTAACAAGGAATTGTTAAATTCCACCAGTCCAACAAATTTTGTTATTTCTTCAGGTTTCTTCTTACCCTTTGTTTTTGTTTTACTTTACTTCTTATTCATGGCAAGCTTTCGTTTTATTGTTTGTGGCTTAATATGCTTCTGCAAGAATTATGTAGAATCTTCTAATGCCACCCCAAAAGAAGAACATTCTCCTTTAAGATGTGAAATTTGTCTTTTACCCTATAGTCATTAACTTTTAAACAGAACAATCCTTACATTTGCCAGTCTTATATCTGTATACCGATGTTATGTCTTGCAATCTAAATTTTAGTCCAACCATACCCTTTCAGAAATCATATATCATTAGTTTCATGTTACTGGCTTTTCTTTTTTTTTAATTTGGAAATTCCTCTTAGATACACAGTTGCTAGACCATTTTCTTGGACAATTTACTTTTCCCTTTTTTCTTCCTCCTCTGCAGATGTTTCTCCATTTTCACTATGTTCCTCTGTTTGATAGTTCTTTTGCATTGTTATCTTTTTTCTATCTTTATTTTTGTTCTCTTTGATTCTGTGCTAGTTCCATGCTTGTGCATTTTTATTTTACTTGGTTTCTGATCTTGCTCTTTTTCATTCTTCTGATGACATTTAACGTTGCATTCACATGCTCCATCTTTTTTTCTGTTCTATTAATTTTTATATGCTTAGCACTAATTTCCTGCAACCCTTTCTGTTCAGTTCCTTTCTCCCTTTTATCTTCCACTAATAGCATCAGTAAAGAGACCATCTGTCCAATAAGGTCACTGTTTTTCCTTAACTCCGATTTTATTTCATTTAGACTGATATTCATGAATTTCAATTCTGTGTCACAGTTGGGAAGTTCTCTCCTGACACTGGAGTGATCCCCTTCCACTGCTTGCTTATTTTCTTCCTCCTCCTCTTCTTGTTATCCCTATCTGGGATGTATTACCGTGGACACCAAGTTCCCTGATAAGGTGATTGGGATGGGAGACCCATGGAAACTTTAGCCATGGTGTGTCCTGAATCATGAATCTATGAAGGACTCCCCCTCATCGATGGAACAAACATTTATATGTTTGCACATCTCAAGCACCTGTGTCTTGAATGCAAGCTCAGTATGAAGAGGAAATATTGCCTGTGCATTTGTTGGTAAGAGAAGCCTATCAGAAGCATCAGCATCCACACCTTGAGGAAGAAAATGGAGAGGATAGTGTAGTGTGGCACCGGGATGAAGGGACACTAGTCCCCCCCCCAATTCTGAGTTATCAGCAGAGTAGTTTACCTAAGGAGAGATGCCACCAACATTCTACTAATAGATAAACCTGAAGGCACACAGAGCTTGGTGGTAAAGCCTGTAGTTCTGCCAGCTAGAGCCCACACTATGGTAAGATGTATCAATGTACAGGTCATGAATGTGATACAATGCCCTGTCATAATACAGAAAGGAGAGACTTTGGCTGAAGTATACTGTGCTAACATAGTAGTTCACCTCAAGACTGGAAGCCATGGAGCTGCAAAAAGAATCCAGTTTGTTTCAATTTTAGTACTTCTCCACTATCAGATGAATGGCAACAGCTAATCAGCCAGAGGTTTGCAGACAAAGCTTAAGTTTTTCCCAGCCAAGAATGGGATATGGGCTGTGTGACAGAAGAACACTGGATTGTGTTATGGGGCCATGATAACATCCAGTGGCATCTTCAAGAACTGCTGGCAGCCAGGATCATACAAGAATCCTGAAGCCCCCATACCTCCCCTATGATAGTGGTTCAAAAGAAAAATGGTACAGTATGGATGTGTGTGGAATATTGTGCTCTCAATAAAGGTACCACACCAGGTCAGTACACTATACACCATATTCAAGATGCTTTGGATTGTCTTCACAGTAGCTGCTGGTTCTCTGTGCTAGATCTGTGCAGCAGCTACAATGAGATATTGATGGGCAAGTCCAATTGGGAAAAAGCTGCTTTACTCTGTCCCTTCTGGCTTCACAAGTTGTTTAACATGCCCAAGGCATCTCTGGGGCCTTGGTTACTTTCAATGCCTCAAGGAGCGAGCAGTGGGCATATGCATTTGCTTGAATGTCTGGTGTATTTACAAAGACTTCAGAGCAACATAAGGCCCAGTTGTTTAAAATCCTGGAGTGAATCAAGGAGCTTGGGCTCAGGCTGTCCCCGAACAAATGCCAATTCTTTCAAATGTCTGTAAACCATGGAGGGCATATCATGTCTGCCGATGGAACCCAAAATGATCCTAGTGAAGTGGAAGTCTTGACCCCCTGGCCCCAGCCTAGAGAGCTCAAGGAGCTTCAGTGGTTTTTGGGTTTCTTTCTTTTTTTTTATTTTAGTCTTTGATAAGGCCCACTAGGCACAAGTGCTTGTTTTCAGGGGTGACCTGGGAGCACTGGGCAGTTAAGTGACTTGCTCAGAGTCACACAGTATGCAAGTGGAGGTTGTGAGAATCAAACCCAGGTCTTGTCTGCTGGATGTACCAAGCTCGTTCACAGCTTGTTACTCTAACCTCTAGGCTATACTACCAGTTTGTCAACAATTACAGAGTAGTGTGGCTGTAATTGAACTTAACTCAAGGTTATCTTCCAAGTTATCTTCCAACCTACACCACCAGCTCATGGAAGAACAAAAAGGGAAAGGTCCTCAATTTCAGAGTCAGTGAATCTTTCGGCCTTGACGGGATGCTGCCTGTGACGAAGCTTTCTGAGAAATCATTCAGTGCTTGACCACTTCTCCTATTCTGGCTTATGCTGATCCTCAGTAGCCCTACATACTGCACACAGATGCCAGTTTACATGATCTGGGGGCTGTATTGCATGAGGAGTCGGAGGAGACATTGGTGCTAGTTGCTTTTGCTAGATGGAGATTAATCCCCAGTGAACAGAACTACTCTGTGCACAGGTTAGAATTCCTTACCTTCAAATGGGCTACAGTCAAACAATACCATGATTACCTGTATGGGGTGAAGATAACAGTCAAAACTGACAAGAATCCCCTCATGTATGCGCAAATGCAGGCAAACTGGATGCACCTGGACACTGCTCTTTCTCTTTACAGTTACAGTATTCCACTGGAATATCACCCCAGATTAAATCAAGTGGCTGCTGATGCACTGTCAAGATGCCCTTTGGACTATGATTTTCTGTGTAAAGGTTTTACCATGATAAACAACCTTTGCCTGTAAATACTCAGTGATTTGAGTACAGTTTGGGGCTGCCTAGGGTTTGTCTAAACCCCATTCAGTGTGGGTTTACACCATGCTAAATGTCTACGCTGCCCCCATCTGATGCAGTTCAATCTCCTGCAGGAACAAAGAAAAGATCATGGAATCAGAAACACTCTAGGAGATATGGAAGGAGGCAGCAACCTCTCCCATGGACTTTTCTGCAGTCCTGAAGCTAAACTACTGTTGTGAGAATGGGCTTAATTAAAAGTATGCCATACGTTTATTTATTTATTTGCTTTTGATTACCAGATAAGTGCACTAGGCATGGAACTGCCTATTTTCAGGCTCGACCCAGGAGAGTACAGATAACAACAACCAAAAAATATAACCACAAATGGAACCGAGTACAAAGTAGTAAATAGATATCCACACAGGGATAGCAATAATACAGACCAGTAGATTAACAAGTATACAGTGAAAAGATGTGCAATAATACAGGGCTGAATCAATGGACATTAAAAGATAAAACATATTGTTAAGAGGCGAGACAGGCAGAGTGCTAAGTGGCAACACACTAAAGTATCAAGTGCAATTACAACAGCCAAGTGCATTTAAGTAAGAGAACAGGGCTTTCTTAAAAACTGAGTGAGACTTGGAGCTCCTGATCTGATGGGGTATAGAATTCCAGAAATTGGGGACTCATTACCCTCAAGGTCATCTGGAATGCCAACTGTTCTTGCCCTTAAAATTTTGATGCGAGGTGACATGGGCTTTGCATAATGAAATGGGGATACTGGAAGTAAATAACTCTTCTGATGGTGAAGAAGCTCCCACCTGTTATCACTCCATAGTGGATATTCCTCAATGCTTAAATGATGCATTTGGCAACAAAAGCCCCCTACAGGCACTGAAAATGAGTTTCTGCCTGACCCAGTCTCTGTACCAGAGGAGAAATCCTTTTCTGCTTGCCTCTCCTGCCTCTATGCCCCCCTGTGGACAGTGACAGGCTTGTTTGGAGGTAGGGGGACCAGCATCAAACAGGTTTACAGCACTGGCAGGTCTGGAGGACCAGGAGGCATGGGGGGATTGGGTCTCAAAAACCATAGAGGAAAAAGTCAGCAAAATGGGGACGAGAGGGGTGAGGAGACTGGGAGGGGGGGAGGAGGTATACACAGTCAAGGAGGAGCTAAGGGTGGAGATCAAGGTGGAAAAATGGGAGAAAAAGGAAGGAGGGGACTGCAGCGGATAACAAGGGACACCAGGGAGGATATGAAAGAAGGGGGTGGGAGGAAATAAGAGAGAGCAGTGGGGTTACAGAAGGAAGAACCAACAGTTCAAACTGGGAAACAAGAGAACGGGAGAAGCACACCAAGGCCGACCCGGTGGACACAGGGAAAGACTGGGGGGGACAAAAAGGTGTAAGTAATTGGGGATTCCATTATCAAGGGTATATACTGGGTAAGAAAATGGGACCCAAACAGGAGAAGGGACGTTGAATGTGTGCCAGGGATGGAAGAAGGGTGGGCAGGGCCTAGGATCAAAGAAACAATAAGGAAGATGGGGGACAAACCTCACTTGATCATTCACCTAGGGACAAATGACTTGGCAGGAAATGAGGTGGGAATGGTACAACAAAGGTTTAAAGAGCTAGCAGGGTGCTGCAGGGAGTTAGTGAGTTCAGTGGCATTCTCTGAGGTAATCCAGGTCCCCAGTGCCAGTACAGGCAGAAAAAGCAGAACAGATAAGTTCAATGATTGGTTAAGGGACTGGTGCATGTCAGAAGGGTTCATTAGTATTGGAAGATAGGGGACAAGTGGAAGGATGAAGGGCTATATGCAAAGGACAGGCTGCACCTCAGTGAGGAGGGGTCTAGAGAACTTAGAGTAAAACTGGTAGAATACATGAATGGGGCCCTTCATTTAAACTGGTTAAAGTGGAGTATGAGGCTAGGGAAGGCATGGAGGTCAGCAAGACAGGCAGGAAACTAGCTGGCACTCCCCCACAAATGGGGTGGGGAACAGAAAAGAGAAAGGTGGAAATGGAGGGTGAGTGATTTGGAGGGCTATGTGTGCGAGCACTTGATGTCTGGGCAACAAGACTGCAGACCTAAAGGCCACCGTGGCAGGGGAGGACCTGGATCTAGTAGCCATCACTAAGACCTGGTGCAATGAACACCAGGACTGGGATATGGCAGTACCAGGATTTACTCTGTTCAGATGGGATAGGGTTGTAAAAAAGGGGGGAGGAGTAGCCCTTTATGTAAGGGATAGCATTATGGCTACAGAAATACAAGGGGAACAGGGGGAAGTGGAGGTACTGTGGGTCACTCTGTGGAAAGGGAATGGGGTCATTATCCATACAGGAATGATATACAGACCTCCAGCACAGATGGAAGAAATGGATGGAGAAATGCTGGAATCAATCCAAAGGCTGATTCGTAAGGAAGAGTTGTTGCTGATAGGTGAACTCAACCTACCTGACATGGATTGGAGACTCCCAGCAGCCACAATGCAGGGATATCCTGGACTTCTTGCAGGGGTGTTCCTCAGGCAACTGGTAATGGTACCCATTCATGGGGGAGTGATACTGGACCTAGTGCTGACGAACGGGGACAGTGTTGCTGATGTCACAGTGGCGGACCACCTGGGGACCAGTAATCATTGGACGGTGTGGTTTGGTGTAAAAACTGGGACTGCACCAAGCCACACAAGGACAGGTCATGGACATCAGGAGGGCTGATTTCAAAACAATGGGAGAATGCCTCAGGAATGCCCTGGCAGGAATAGAGATGCTTTAAAGGAGTCGAGGACCAGTGAGAATAAATAAAAGAGGGCATTGAGAGAGAGCAAAAGCACAAATGGAGGAGAATATTGCCCAGTCAATAAAAGAAGGGAATAAAACCTTCTTTAGATATATTAGCAAGAAGAGGAAGACCAACAGGGGATAACAAGGATAAAAGGCGAAGGGTGGGGGTTCTGTGAGGAAGAGAACCAAGGGAAGGCGGACATACTGAACACTTACTTTTGTTCAGTATTTACCATAGAAAGGGTAGGTGACGGGCCAAAGATTAACAGGGGCAGAATTGGTAGGGAGGTGGACAGCAGTCCTTTTACAGAGGAGGACGTCCTCAGGGTACTAGCAAAATCAAAAGTTGACAAGGAAATGGGACCAGATGGGGTTCACCCTAGGATACTGAAGGAGCTCAGGGAGGTGCTGGCTGCACCCCTGACAGCTTTGTTCAACTTATCGCTGGAAAATGAAAATTACGTACCTACCGTAATTCCTGATCTTCTCTTGTATCTTCACCATTCATTACTGCTGGGTGTAAGCTGGGCGCACCTGTATGGGAAATAATATTTTCTATGGGGAGTTGGCACAGCACTGCCACAAAGGCGTCGCGTGCGTGGCGCACAAGGGTTGGCCGTTAAGCACTGCAGACTCCTCCTCCACCCCAGTTTTGTCCTGCTGGAGCGGAGAGAGAAAAAAGGGGGATAGAGAAAAACCAAGGTGAGGAAAGAGAGCCGAGAGACAGGAAAAGGAAAGGATATAAACTGAAAAAGGAATAAGCCAAGTAGAGGACAGAGGGATTGGACTTTTTTCCCTAAATGGCCATAGGGCCCCAACCCTTGGGCGGCAACACAGGAAAAGGAGAAAGAAAGCGAAGCGAGAAAGAAGAGGGAAGGGGGTCCCTCCACCGTGTTGAGCTGAAAGACCATTTGGCTGTTATAGTCTCAAAAACCTAAAAGGTATGAAGACACAGGAGCAAGGATCCCGTCAAGTTCAGGGACCGCTGGACGGAGGTCCAGAACAAGAGAACTTGAAATTGTCTTGGAAAATATAAAACATGGCGGAGTTAGCCCCCTCTTCCCATCCCTAAATGCATATTTGGGATGAAAGTTCTGGAGCATGGCCCTCCACAGTTTATCACCTGATGGCTTAGTCAAGGGAAAAAAACTATCAAACAGGGGAGGACTCTGTCCAGAATGACCTCCTAAAGGTAAAGGGGAAATGTGAAAGGAGAAAAGGGGGAGGAAAATCCCTACGGGTTCTCCCACAAAATGCACTAACGCAGCCCCCACTGCAGAAGATGAAAACCAAATGGAACATTCATGCTAAGTTAAGGAGGACACAACAGTGCACTACACTGAGAATCCCAGGGAGTTCCCTCTGAGGCCAGGGCACAGACCCAACTCGCCCCCCCCCCCAGGATGAGCACTCTGTGACTTTTTAGAGACAGAAACAGAGGGTCCTGAAGTACCAGGGGTACTCTGCCCCCAATTGGCCTTGAAGAGGGGGTGGGCAAGCAAGGTGGAGGTTGCGCTCAAGAGCTGAGGCCCAAGAGGGGAAGGTGGGCAGGAATCAGTGATAAATGGTGATGATACAAGAGAAGTTCAAGAGTTACGGTAGGTACATAATTTTCACATCTTCCCTTGTCAATCTTCACCATTCATTACTGCTGGGTGAGTACCAAACCTCCCCGGGAGGGGACCTGACACTGCCCTAAGGGAACAGATTACCTCAGCCTCCTGCAGGGGAGACACAGGAGGGGGAGACCCTTCTGCCACACTAGGCCAATATGGCCTAAGGCTGGTCAGGCCGAGGAGGTGTCCCCCATGGCCAGGGGGATGGGAGACGCCCCTGAAGATTCCTCCTCACCCTGCAAGAGAAAAAACGGGTCCCCTTAAAAGCAGAAGAAATCACCTTACACTGGGCAATGGGTGACAATCTAGACAGGTGAAGCCATGTTGTCCACCTGATGCAGATCGCTGTCCCAGCTAGTCTGGAAGCCACCTCACTGGTGTCACACGATGCCCTTGCTTGGTGCCTTGCAAGGTCCAGACCCTGTGCAGAGAGGGCAATGGCTTGCCTAGATTCCTCCGAATCAGGCAAGGATGCTAAAACCTGCGCCAGCATCAACCACAGGTGCCTGTTGTAGGCAGCGTGAGCCTGATGAGAGCTGATGCAGAGTAAGACATGAGCTGAGGAGAAAACTCTTCTTCCCCACTGGTTGAACTCTGCGGAATCCTGATCCAGTGGTCGGTCATGTGTCGGGCGTTGGAGCCTGGAAGGAGTGACTGAAGCCATCAGCCCCGAGGGTGGGTGAGGCAGAGCACCAAGGGACTCCTGGGGAGCACAATACCTCCTCCTGCAATCTGCTGGGGCTGGGGATGAGGTGGCTGGAGACTGCCAGGTGTGGATAGACACTTCCTGGAAGGGAATGGGCCAGGAAGGCACCACTAGGTGGTTGGCACTGAACTCGCTCAGAAAATAGCACATCTCCCACTTGGTATTGTGTCTAACCACCTGGGAGATGTGGAGCTCCTGAACTAACCTCAAAAGGAATAACTGATATTTGGTGAAATCAGCATCAGAGGAAAGGTGGATGGAATGTTCCTCTTCCTTAGATGAGGAAGCCGAGGAAGTAGAGGAGCTCGGATGTTCAGAGTCCTCCTGCAGCGGGGGAGACAGGCTAAAGACCTGCTCATCCATAGCTCTAACATACCTAGGGAATGCTGCCACAGTGGCCCTGACCATCTCCCAGGTTAAAGGTCCCATAGGCCCCACATGGCTAGGGAGAGGGGGAGGTGTCTTCAGAGGGATGGGGGAAGGGCACCTTACCGAAAGTGCCCAGCCCCTGCCAGGGCTCTGAGATCCCATAGTAGATCCAGTCAGCGGATGCTGCAAATGTGAAAACAAAACCTGGCCGAGCCCTGAGGGAGAATCTCCCCTGTGGTGCGACTGACATTACATGGTCCCAGAAGGGCAACCCTCAGTGCTGCCCACTAAGGGTGCCCTTGAAGTCTCAGCGGTGGAGAAGAGGGGCACTGTGGCTCCTCCCCACTCTCCACAGGGTAGTGGAAGAAGGCTTCCGCACCTCACCCTGGCCTCTCAACCCCTCGGACTCCGAGGCCACCCTCTTTCTCAAACCCAGTACCAAGGGTTCTCCCAATCCTCCAGGTCCCCCGAGGGAGGCCATAGAAGAGGAGGTCCCCATCCCCACCAAGGGAGCCATGGCACCACCAGAGATGGTAGCTGCCCTGGCCCCCGTGGTCGAGATCGCCACACCAGGCCTCCCCGAGACCACTATCCACCGTAGTGCCCCCACCACAGACTCCAGGGAGTCCGGGAGAGGAACATAGGGCTGCCTGGTGCCACGTCCAAGAAGACTCCCTGACTCCAAGGAGTTGGGGCGCCAGTCTGGACCAGCCAGTGAGTCATCCGCCTCCAAAGAAGATGAGATCACACAAACTGCCAGACTAGCAACTCCAGGAGTTCTCCTACCAATGGCGCCGTGAACGGCACCACCACATGACACGGCACCACCCGCGAAATCACTTTGATTGCCGGCATCGGGAACGGTGCCGGGATCCAAAGCGGCACCAGTGCCGGGCCCAGCAGCAGTGGGCCGCAACACCAGAGGAGTCTGCACCTCTGAGGAGGTGACTGCCATGGTGGTGTCCTCGACCCGGCTCTGCAGGGAACTGAGACGATCCTCTGGCATCGCAAAAGAAACCTCCTCAACGGCGAGGCTGAAATCCAAGGATGTCTCCTCCTCACCAGGCTGTACAGACCTGGTAGGGGACCCGGAGGCAGGATCAAGAGATCTTGCCATAGCATCCCTAGAATGATGCCGTCCTCCGAAAGTTGGCGGGGCCCTGCCAACTTTAAACGCGTAGATCTCAACAACGCGGTGGTCCATGGAGAAGTACGCATTGCAGTTGTCCATATCGTGGTTGGGATCCAGGCAACACAAACAAACATCATGTCGGTCCGTAACAAAAAAATGCTGGCCACAGGGGCAACAACACATGGGGGCTTGGCCCGCTTTGGATTTTCTCTTAGCCCCCAAACCAGACATGACGCAAAAGAAATTTAACAAAACTTCACAGAAAAAGAACCCGGCACCATCAGTAGAAATAAAAGGAATGGGCTTACCAGTTTCCAATGGCATCAGGTAAATTCAGAACCAGGATGGAGATGGAAAGGCAGGAAATGGCATTGAATGGCGAAGGCCTAGTGATGCAGACAAAACTTTCGGTAACTCACGCAGCAGGTGCGAGCTCGATGGCGGGAGAAACAGAACTGAGGTGGAGGAGGAGTCTGTGGTGCCTAACGGCCAACCCTCATGTGCTGCTCCCCCTCCAAACATAAACAAAACAAAAAAGAATTCCTGTACAGGTGCGCACCTCCGGCTTACACCCAGCAGTAATGAATGGTGAACACTGATAAGGGAAGATCAGGTGGTTCTGAGGGACTGGAGAAGGGCAGATGTGGTCCCACTTCACAAAAGTGGGAATAGGGAGGAGGTGGGAATTACAGACCTGTAAGCCTGACTTCAGTAGTGGGCAAGGTTATGGAATCACAATTGAAGGAAAGGATAGTGAAATACCTTGGAACAAGTGGATTGCAAAATCAAAGGCAACATAGTTTCCAGAGGGGAGGTCTTGCCAGACAAACCTGATTGAGTTCTTTGACTGGGTGACCTGGGAAGTGGATCAGGGTGGAGCAGTGGATGTGGCATACCTGGATTTCAGGAAGGCCATCGACACCGTTCCACATAGAAGACTGGTGAACAAGCTGGGCTGTCTAGGAGCGTAACAAAAAGAAGTAACCTGGGTAAGACGTTGGTTGAGCAACAGGAGTCGGAGGGTGGTGGAAAATGGATTCCTCTCAGGAAAAGGCAGGGTGACAGCGGGGTGCCTCAGGGGTCAGTACTAGGCCCAGTCCTCTTCAATGTCTTCATTAGTGCATTGCAGAAGGGCTCAAAGGGAAAATCTGCCTGTTCACGGCTGACACAAAAATGTGCAACAGGGTGAACACTGGGGGGTGGGGGGTGGAAATAATGAAGAATGAGTTCACTACTGTATCCAGTACTGGAGGCCACACTTCTGGAAGGACATACTGTAGGTAGGGTGGAGGTGGTACAGAGGCGGGCAACCAGGATGATGCAGGGAATGCATCAAAAGCCCTACGAGGAGAGACGGAGAGAAATGAATATGTATTCGCTGGAGGAAAGAAGGGAAAAGGGGGATATGATAGCAATATTCCGGTACATAACAGGTATTAATAAGGTACAGGAAGGTCGCATTTTCCGCAGAAAGACAGACTTGAGGACAAGGAGTCAAACTATGAAACTGGGAGGGGAGGCTCAGAGGGGATGCAAGGAAATATTTCTTCACAGAGAGGGTGGTAGAAGCCTGGAATGAAGGTGGCGGGCTCCAGGGTGGTCATAGGATTCAAGCATGCATGGGACAGATACGAGGGGACCTTGGAAGTAACACAAGGGGTGGTGACGTCCACAGATCACATACGGGCTGCAGTGGCACAGTAGGTAGGGTAATTGGGTAGACTAGATGGGCCAAAGAGGTCTTTATCTGCCAACAGTCTTTATCTTTATCTTGAGTACTGGACGCAGTTCTCAAGCTGTGGCCTTACCAGTGACGACCAGAGACAGTAAGACTAAAAGGAGAAGGGGGGAAGAGTAGAAGAGGACCAGAAGATAGCAGACATATTAAACAAGTACTTTTGTTCAGTATTCACAAAGGAAGGGGTAGGTGAAGGGCCACAGATAGGGAAAATGACATGAAGGGAAGGGAGGTGGACACTAGTCCTTTTACAGAGGAGAGAGTCCTCAGGGAACTAACTAAACTAAGAGTAGACAAGGCAATGGAGCTGGACAGGGTTCACCCCAGGATACTGAAGGAACTGAAGGAAGAACTCGCTGCACCCTGATCAATCTATTACAGCATACGGGGGAAGTTCCAGGGGACTTGAGGAGGGCAGATGCAGTCCCACTACACAAAAGTGGGAATAGGGAGGAGGCAGAAAACCACAGACCTGTAAGCCTGACTTCGGTGGTGGGCAAAGTTACGGAAACACTACTTAAAGAAAAGATTGGGGAATACCTTAAAACCAGTGGATTGCAGGATCCAAGGCAGCATGGGTTCACAGGGGGAGATCTTGCCAAACAAACCTGATAGAGTTCTTTGACTGGGTTACCAGGGAGGTGGATTATGGAGGAGCGGTGGATGTGGCTTACCTGGATTTCAGTAAGGCCTTCAACACTGTTCCACACAGTAGACTGGCAAACAAGCTGGGCAACCTGGGAGTGGGTCCAAAGATAGTAAAATGGGTATGAAGTTGGCTAAGTAACAGAACTCAGAGGGTGATGGTGAATGGAGTTCACTTGGAAGAAGGTAAGGCAACCAGCGGGGTGCCTCAAGGGTTAGTACTGGGACTGGTTCTCTTCAATGTCTTTATTAGTGACATCACAGAGGGGTCTGAAGGAAAGATATGCCTGTTTACGGAGAACACAAAAATCTGCAACAGAGTGGTCACACGGTGGGGGATGAGGGAAGATCTGAAAAAACTGGAAGACTGGTCAAGGGTTTGGCAACTGGGCTTCAACACCAAAAAGCGCAAAATTATGCACAATGTCCACAGAAACCCAAGGGCAACATGTCATTTGAGGGGAAGGTGTTAACAACCACTAAACAGGAAAGGGATCTGGGGGTCATCATATTTGATGACCTGAAGGTAGCAAAGCAGTGTAATAAGGCAGTTGGAAAGGCTAGTAGAATGCTCGGGTATATCGGGAGGGGTATCATCAGGGTATCCAGTGATATGGGTGACCCAAATTGAGCATCTCAATTTGGGCGCCTGTAGCTAGAGTGAGTGAGTGTGGAAGCAGAGTGACTGTCAGAATGGAGAGGGTAGAAGGGACTAAAACTGCGAACGCAGGATAGAGCGATGGCAGGAGGGACGCCTCAGGAAGCAGGATATAGCAGGTAGTTCGGGAGGGTGTCAAGCTGGCCGTATGGGCTTCTGGAGGCAGTGTATGCCTCTGGTGTGGACGGACCTGGGTTTGAACCTGAGTTGGTACTCTGCTGTTTTTGTTTGGTTTACTCGTTGGGAGTTGTATTTTTTTTTGTAATTTTGTGTTCCCGCTCCTCCTCCGTAATGCTCCCGACAGCAGGATGGACGTCTCAGGAAGCAGGATATAGCAGGTAGTTTGGCAGGGCAGTGTCAAGCTGGCTATGTGGGCTTGTGGAGGCAGTGTATGCCTCTGGTGTGGAAGGATCTGGGTTGGTACTCTGCTGTTTTTGTTTGGTTTACTCGTTGGGAGTTGTATTTTTTTTTTTAAATTTTGTGTTGCCGTTCCTCCGCCATATTGTTCCCCTGCCATCCTGAAGGTCCCGTTTGTGCCCCCCCCCCCGAATAGCCCTCTCCTGTGTTGGCTCCTTACCCCAGTGTCAGACCCCCCCCCTCGGAGTTGATTACATTAAGAAGGGGGGTGCGAGGAGGTGCAGCCCCCCCACATAAAATGTAAGATTCTGTGTGTTGGTATGGTCGCTGATTTTGTGGTCGTCATAGTGCACAGTTGCATTTTGTGTTTTCGGCGTTGTACACTCGCCCATGTGTACGGCACTGTTATTTCTTCACCGTTATCACATGGAACCTTTCATCAGCAGGAAAAGGGAGGTAGTATTACCCCTGTATAGATCAGTGGTGAGACTCCACCTGGAGTACTGTGTCCAGTTCTGGAGACCCATATCAGGAAAGACATAGATCGGGTGGAGGCAGTATAGAGAAGGGCAACAAAAATGGTGCATGGCATTCGTCAGAAGCCCTATGAGGAAAGACTTGGGGAGTTAAACATGTATTCTCTAGAGGAAAGGAGGGAAAGGGGAGACATGATAGAAACATTCAAATACCTCACAGATTTCAATAAGGGACATGAAGGTGGCATTTTGCACAAAAAGAGATGCTTAAGGATAAGGAGGCATGTTATGAAGCTGGAAGGGGGGAGAGACTTAGAGGGGATGTGAGGAAATACTTCTTTACAGAAAGGGTGGTGGGTGTGAGGAACAGACTCCCAGCAGAGGTGGTGGGTACCGAAATGGTAACAGGTTTCAAACATGCATTGGATAGACACAGGAGGACCTTAGTAACAGGGCTGGGGGGGGGCAGAGATCAGTGAGGGTCTACGGTAACACAGTAGCTAGGGACCTTAGGGCAGACTAGGTGGGCCAGCAGTTCCTTTTCTGCTGACTGCTTCTATGTTTCTATGATAACTTCTATGTGTTCTATGATTATAAGGGTCTACTCAGTAATGAAGATGAGGAGGTGGAGGGTTCTGACACTGAGGACTTGGCTGTTGCTCTTTTATGATGGTCCCCACATCAGAGTCAACCTATATTACAAACAGAATAAATTATAGGGTGGTGTGTGTAACGAGTAGTTTACACCCCCCCCCCAAGGTGTCAGATGCTACATAAACCTTGAGAGCAAAGTTGGAGGGGTTTATTAAAGCACTTAACACTGAGGGGGGTGTAAACTTTGAGTTTACACACAGTACCCCATATTTTATTTTATATAATTGCTGGGTCTCCCCTTTTCCGCCACAACAATTCTATAAAATACTAGGTGTTATGGTGAGTCTGCACTCCAATTCCATTTTTGGCCAGTCCGCACATTTGTCTTGACCCGCATTATAAAAATGCTTTAAGATGTTGTTACCCCTTGTTTTGGAAATGAGCTGATTTAAAAAAAAAAAAAAACTTACCACTGAGTTCCACTGGTGGTTCACATTGCAGGCAGAAGGCGAGCAGTTGGGAAGCGAGAAACTGCGGCGGGCGCATGTGCAGAGTGAGGGGAAACTATGCCTGCGTTTGCCATAATAAACACTCTTTCATTATGGTAAATTACAGCATGGTTTCCCTTTGGGAAAAAGGGGAGATCCATTAATTATAACTCAGTTATGATACCCCTAGTACCCCTGTTGACATTCCCCTTCATGTAGTAGATAATGATACTGACATTACCTTCCCCACTCTCTTCCCCAAATAAAGTTCACTGGAGCCCCTAAACCTGTCTGCATTGATTGGGATGATGTTGACCAAATGTACTAGTCAGGATGCATTTTGTCTAAAAAGCTCTGTTGCACTATACTTTAGACCAGGAATCAGGTGTTTAGACTAGTAGTACTCCTGCAAATATGTTGCTGATACAGAACTGGACTGTAATTTCTCCTGCCAATGGCTGGGGGCAGCCATTTCTTCAGCCAGGGGAGAGTCTAACCCACCCTTTTGTTGTTTTCTTAGACTTTTATGGAATTTGATTCCTCCAGGACTCCTGGTGTGCAGCAGGTGGATGGCAGGGAGAAGATGGTTGTTAACATGTCAATTACGAGGAGAGGTTGCTGGAACTGAATGTGGACTGCCATCTTGTGAAATTTAACATTTAGAATGGCTACTCTGTAATTTTGCTAGGCTTGAGGCCTGATGCCATCACTGGATCAGGTTGGACATCATGTTTGGCACCAGCAGAATACCTATCAGGTATTGAACAGGTTGAGTGACAAATAAGATGTCCAGTTAGGACCATGGGCCAAAGCCCCATATACAAGGGGGACTAACTCAAGAAAGGGCAGATCTGTTTGGGATTCTGAAGCAAGTAGAAGTGTTATGCATTCATGAGCTAAGTATGTCATTATCAGTCCTTGTATCGGGACGAATAGTGTTCAAGTGGCATATGCATGCCGACCTGTGCATAAACAACAATTGAAGATTAATGCACGGCCCTTGAAGGAGTACAGACTCAGACATATTTTGAAACCTGAAGAATGTCAAACAAGATGCTGGACCTTTTGGAATTTAACTGCAGCATCTTGGACATGTGATCAGAGAGGCTGGATGAAAGGCAGCCTGTGAGAGCCATCCCTGGTAACTGTGATTAACAGTGGCAAGCGTCCTGCATTTTATGATGTGTGTGTGTTCCTTATTTGAATTTGCAAGTTGGGCATCAAGTCTAGATTACAAATACCTCACTTTTAACAGGTGGGAAAGCCACCTTTAAAAGGTGGGAAGGCCTTTTGTGTTCTTTCCAACCCTCCCCAGCTCAGGATCCTATTAATTCTCTCCCTCCCTCTTTTTTTCCATCCAGGCTCCCGAAGCCCTGATCAGGCTGAATCCAAGGCTCAGACCACCACTGCGGTCCAAAATTGCTGCTGAAACAGGATGCCCACGCAGTAGCTGCCAGCCACCCCTGTAAGCTGCCCAGGTACAGACACAGCGCTTGAACAGCGCCACAGTTTCTCCACTTGAATTTTGGCCCACCCACCCACACCCGCTCCTGACCTCAATTAAATGCACTAAAACTCTGCCCCTTCATTCCCTTATCTCCTATTTGGCTGCTCCAGTTAGGCTGACTTAAGGGAGCATCACCTCATCATAATCTAATTCATTTTCCTGAACTACCACACTCTATTTGTCACACGCCATCGCATTATCCCTCCTAATACCATGCCTGCTCATGCTGCTCACTCTGACTACCTTCTCTCTTACAGGCAGAGTGTTTTCACGGAACTCTTCCACACACTATGTCAGTGTCAGTGGCTCAGTAGGTAGCACACTTGCCTCTGAGGCTGGGAGTCAGAGGGCTGTAGGTTCAGTTCCCACATCTGGCACTTGGGTTAATACACCAGACGCTTTCTCCATGCTGGTATCTGGATCCTTAAGATATTTCTGCACAAACTGCCGGACTACATAACATCTTTAATATGCATCTTCCATAGTGCTTACTTCCTAAGGAAATCTGACTATAACCTATTAGATGTTCCTAGGACTCGTACTACATTTGGCCAACAAGCTGTTTCATATGCCCTCCCTAACACCTGGAATCGACTACAATCCATGCTGAAGCTAACCAGCATTCTCGCAATCAATTCCTACAAAACACTAGCAGTCTCTAAAATAAAAGATATCTGCAGCTGTTACTAGGCCTTCCTCTAACTCCAAGCCAAGATTTTGTATACTGACTGCCTTTCTACTCACTAAGCCGGAATGTAATTGCCTACCTGGCATAAGGTTCTTCTATTTTTCTCTCCACTAGACATAATATACGTTTCAATTGGACCCTGCACTGCTATGTTGAAACCTACCATGTTGTATATCTCTGTACTATATGTATACACTTTGTTTATCTACATTCAATTGTTCCTATCTATATAATAACGTTATGTATGTGTAAATGTCTCAGGACCGTCTTGTGAATGAGCTTGCTCAACTGAGTTTTCCTGCAATAAACTTGAACTTGAACTATGTCAAAGAGTACTCCCTGTATATCTTAAGTACCATAACCACTAGCAGCAACACTAATTCTGGATGGGGCAATTGCAGTTTCCAATTGCCCTCTATGAATAGGTGCCAACAGTCCCTGTACTTAAGTGCATTAGTTCTTTTCAGATCTACACAACCCTTTCAACTCAAAATCGAGTTAGAACACCATAATAATCTTGCCACCAGCATTGAGACACCTAGGAAAAAAGAGGTAGCCACACTCATTGCCTCCCTTAAAAGACTAATACTGCTACTGCTCCTGTGCTCTGGTAATGTGGAAGTAAACTCTGGACCCCAATCAAACTTAGACTCACCTACAGAATTTGCCTCGGCTCCAGGCATGAAATTCATGCTTGTCAATGCCTGTAGCCTCCTTAAAAAGTTTGATCAATTACAAATCTGGGCCACCCATACCAAACCAGACGTGTTAGTTGTCACAAATTCCTGGTTAAACAGCTCCATCACTGACAATCAGATTGCACTCCCTTCCTATAATACAGTCAGAACTGACAGGCCCACAAGGGGTGGTGGGGTGATCTACCTTCACATTAAGCTCAGTGCCACGGAGATACTCTCAGTATCCAAGCCAAAGCATTTCGAGTGTTTGGCATTAAAGGTGGGTCCCAAGTTGGTAGCATGGATAAAAAAGTCGCTGGACAACAGGATGCAAAGGGTAATAGTAAACGAAGTCCACAGTGAAGAAAGGAGGGTTACTAGCGGGGTACTGCAGGGTTCAGTACTGGGACCGGTCCTCTTTAATGTCTTTATAAGTGACATTGCAGAGGAACTGGAAGGAAAAGTATGTCTCTTTGCAGACGACACAAAGATCTGCAACAGGGTTGATACACAAGGTGGGGTGGAAAGGATGAGAAGGGATTTGGCAAGGTTGGAGGAATGGTCAAATGTATGGCAGCTCAGATTCAATGCAAAGAAGTGCAAGGTCATGCACCTGGGAAACAAAAACCCAGGGGAAGAGTACACAATGGGGGGTGAGATACTAACAACAACATAAATGGAAAGGGACCGGGGGGTAATTATATCAGATGGCCTAAAGGTGGGCAAGCAATGTGAGAAGGCAGTAAGGAGGGCTGGGGGGATACTGGGATGCATAGGGAGAGGCATCAACAGTAGAAAACAGGAAGCTGTTATCCCTCTTTACAGACAGTTGGTGAGACTCCATCTGGAGTACTGGGTGCAGTTCTGGAGACCCCATCTCCGCAAAGACAAAGACAGAGTGGCAGGGTCTGCACCAGAAGATATACGAAGAGAGACTAAAGGAGCTCAATATGTATACCCTCGAGGAAAGGAGGGAGAGGGGGGACATGATAGACACTTTCAAGTACCTCAAGGGACTCAACAAAGGCCAAGAGGGTAGCACCTTTCAGAAAAAGAGATGTGCAAGAACAAGGGGGCACAATTTGAAGATAGAGGGGGGATGGCTCAGAGGTAATGTGAGGAAGTATTTTTTCATGGAGAGGGTTGTGGATGCATGGAACAGCCTTCTTGAGGAGGTTGTGGAGTCAAGAACAGTGGGGGGAATTCAAGAATGCATGGGACAGACATAAGGCAATTCTAGTGAAGGGTAGGAGGAAGTAGGCTGTTGGTTAACTAGGATCTGTAGCTTATCCGTCAGGTAGGGCTATGGGTAGACTAGGTGGGCTAAGCGGTCCTTATCTGCTGTCAAATTCTATGTTCCTATGTTTCTGCCCTCCACGCTAAGCAATTAATATAATAGGCTGCTATAGACCACCTTCAGGTGGGTTAGATTTACTACCTCAGCTCAGGGACATCTCAGAGCTGAACACCAATGAAACATTATACCGGGGGACTTAAACCTCGATTGGCTTACCCCTAAATCAAATCCCATCAAATAATTATGCGACGAGCTTGGATTTACTCAGCTTGTCAATGAGCCAAGAAGAATAAACTCAAAAAACAAAGACCACAGCTCTATCCTTAACCTAATCCTTACCAACCAACCACATAAAATAGGGCACTCTGCGGTCTTCCATAGTGACATGAGCGACCCTAATATTGTAGTTTGCACATGTGCACACAACAAACATCACTCCAACCCCAAATTCATCTCCAGCCAAAATTTCCGTAAGTTTGATATCCATAGCTACCTGTCAGACCTGAAAAATGTCAACTGGCAATCATTTTATCTGGCCAGTACAGTTGAGTCTGCTGTCACCGTCTTTAATACAGTCATAACAGCCCTTGCCAACAAACATGAGCCATTATGCAAACGCAGAGTCAAGAAATTTTCGCACCCTTGGTTCTCCCCTGAACTAAAGGCAGCCCTTTTGTGATGCAACGAACTCTGGACCCGAGCAAGGCATACTAAATCTGCATCACACTGGCAAGACTTTAGAACAGCCAGAAATGAATGCACCAAACTTATAAGTAATGCCAAAGCTAACTATTATATTAAAACCTTGGAAGAAGCAAAAGGTTACTCAGCCAAAATCTGCTCCACCTTCAAGTCAATCGAGGGTTGCAACCTCCCCCCCCCCATCTCTCCTACTTAAAGTTAATTCAAACGGTTCACTGGTCACTGACCAATGTTCCAATCTGGATCTACTCAACACTACTTCCCACAGCTGGCATAGCATTCGACTCCTCACCTGCTGCAGGGCTGTTCAAGAACTCTGCTACCCCAGATTGCCATCAACACATGATGTCACACGCCTCCTTTCAACTCTCCCCAGTTATCTTCCAGGAAGTTGAACAACTTCTAAATAAGCTAGATACTAGAAAAGGGGCTGGTGCCGACGGTATCAAAGCGTTCTTTCTAAAAACTGGAAGTCATCTGTTAGTGGCACCAATTATGCATATTTTTATTCTATCCATCTCTACGGTCACTGTCCCCACCCCCCCCCAGCTGGAGAACTGCCTACGTTCTCCCCTTATTTAAGTCTTGTGATCGTAGCGATCTTAACAACTGTAGACCAGTCTCCATTTTGCCAATCCATTCTAAACTACTGGAGAAACGAATTCACTCACAAATAAAAAATTTCCTAGTGAACGCCAGTCTCCTTAACCCTCTCCAATCCAGGTTCAGGCAGAAACACAGTAGTATCTCAGCTTTGGCAAAAGTGACGAATGACTGGTTCTCCGCCACTGATAATAAGTAATTCACTTGTGCCGTGTTCCTCAATCTAAGTAAGGCGTTTGACACAGTAGATCATGCCCTCCTCTTGCACTGCCTCTCATCCCTGGGAATGCATGACATTACGGTAAGATGGGTCGCCAGCTATGTCTCAGGTAGGTTGCAAAGAATAAAGGACATCTTGGATTCAGTACCCATCACCAGAGGAGTTCCACAGGGATCCATCTTGAGGCCCCTCCTCTTCTCCATTTAAATTAACTCGACATTAACTCGTTAGATAGAAATATTCAAAACTCAAAACTGCTCTTCTTTGCAGATGACACAGTTCTGTACACATCCAAGCCATCAATGCGTGAAGCTTGTGCTGAACTACAAGCTGATTTCAACCAGCTGCAATCTGGCCAGCTCAAAACTCCTCTTAAAGCAGCAGTGCAATGAAAATGGGCTAAAATTTAACCCCACCTTTTTTCTTCCTAATTGATGCCAGATGGCTTCCACTTTATTGTGGTGGTAACATTTTCAGTTTTGATTATCATTTAAGAATTGTATGAAAGTTTTAAAGTAATTATTTCTCAAGAAAAAAAGATGGCCACCTTATTTTTGCATAGAAATAATATTGAAGACCTGAGGAGGGTAAGAAACCAGACAAAAATGCAGATGTACAGTACACAGCAAAGCAAGCATCCAGAAAACCCAAATCAACAGTTCTGCTAATAGTTTTCATAACTGTAGCAGAAAATTTGCTTTTTGGAATAACTTTTTTTGCTGCACTGCTGCTTTAAATGCAAAAAAAAGACAAAAGTGATGCTATTCACCTCAACACATGTGGCCTCCTTTCTTACTAACAAGAAATCAATCCTACCCACCACAACTATATTTGGGGACACCCTCAAGGTCATGGATCAATTCAAGTACATGGGCGTCTGGTTGGCTACCAAACTATCCTTCACTGCTCACATTGAATACCTAATGAAAAAACTAAAGGCTAGGCTGGGATTCCTATTCAGGAACAGATCCCTATTTACATTAGACTATAGGCGTAGACTGGTTCAGGCCACGTTTATGCCACTACTAGACTATGGTGAAATTATCTACAACTGTAGAGCCACAATCCACACTCATAAATTAGACACCCTATACCCTCAGGCGCTACGCTTTGTGCTTCATGCATCGCACAGGACACATTGCTGTTCCCTCTACCCTGCTCTAGTCTGGACCTCTCTAGCAAACCGACGTATGCTGCACATTGGTCAATGGACACTGAAATTACTGTTGGGAAAGCTTCCTCACTACATCTGCTCTATGGTCCATATAACATACAACACCTATTCCCTGCGCAGCTCTGGCTGTCTCCTATTGGATGTCCCCAGGACACGCACCAAGTAGGGTAGAGGTGCTGTTAGTTACGTACTTCCATCAATATGGAACCACCTACAAAACACATTGAGGACAACCAAGGTTATTTCACTAAATTGCTTCAAGACCATGGCCAAAAATGCATTCAAGATAGTATGCAGTTGTCCCAATAAGTAACCAGAATTCTTGTTAGCTTGCCCACCATCCAGCTATTTGTCACCACCATCTTTCGACGACCCTGTCCCCCATCTTTTTTTTCCTCTTTTTTTTTTTCCTTTATTTGCACATCCATCACCAACATTACTGCCCCGACCTCGGCCCCCACCTGTCTGCCAACTATCCTCAATAATATACTAAACATAGAAACGTAGACTTTGACGACAGATAAGGACTGCCTGGCCCACCTAGTCTGCCCATTTCCCTACCTACAGGATAAGCTGCAGATCCTAGTTAACCAACAGCCTATACGAACATATGAAGAAGCCAGCAGAAGAAGGCCATTTGGTCTGTCTAGTCTGCTTGTATTGCAGGGTCCACAGCTTGAGCTACTCTCCCTGCCCCCCTCGCCACACACCTCCCATCCTCCTTACCCATGATCCTTACCCTCCCTCAATGCCTATCCCAGCCTCTCTTAAAGCTGCGCACTGTCTTCAATGAAATCACCTCTTCTGGCAGCGCATTCCAAGTGTCCACCGCCCTCTCTGTTAAGAAGTGCTTCCTGACCTCCCTCCTAAACCTCCCACCCTCCAGCTTACGACTGTGCCTCCTCGTGTTATGGTTGCCACTCAGCTTAAAGAGACTCTCTTTATCTACCTTATTTATCCCTTTCAAGTACTTGAAGGTCAAATCATGTCCCCTCTCTCTCTCTCTCTCTCTCTCTCTCTCTCTCCCCGTCTTCCAGGGAGTACATGTTCAAAGCCCTCAGCATCTCCTCATATGCCTTACCCTGCTGACCTGCTATCATCTTTGCACATGTTATTATTTACATATATTTATATATTATATTATTATTTAACATTATTGCACTTATCACCATGCTCTGAAACTCTTTCCTTTCTCGGATTTGTAGCAGAATTGTAAATGAAAATTGCCAACTAGATTGTATGTTCCCCTACAGTTAGATACTTTTTATGTATTAGCTTGTTAGAGACTACCTATGTATTAGCTTGTATACTGGTCTATTATTCTTGTCCCCTGTACTTTTACATTGTAATACTGTACACTATGTGTTAATTTATCTGTCTGTCGAACGCATACTTGTTTGTAATTGTCATGTCACACCGGGACCTCTTTGTGAATGAGCCCGCTCAACGGAGCCAATCCTGTAATAACATTGAATTGAATTTAAGCAACTGCATGGCCAGTGGGGTTTGGGGAAATTAAACTGTTATATTTAAAGTTCAAGTGCACTAACACTAGCCAACCCATGGCAACATCTGCAATGTTTCAATACTGGGTACCCGGAACTGCCATTCACAGGCTGCCTTTGTGTTAAAAGCAACATCGTGGTAGCAGGCGGGAATGGGCAGCAGCCTCCATTACAGGAGGTTTACAGCAGCGGTTGTGTACTGGAGCTGTCGGTAAAGTATGACGCTGTGCCTTGACAAGCCTAGTTAACTGCAGCTGCCATTATCTGTTTCCACTGCTTGCCCAAAAAGGGCCACCTAAGCATTGGCTTATCATTTAGGTGTCTCCCACCTATGTGGGGCCCATAATGGGGGTTTAAAAAAAAGGGAAATATTTCTGCCCTAACCTGTTTCTCTTGCAGGGGCTGGTATTGCAACAAACCCATTTTGTTCTGCTAACTTGGTAGCCTTATTGTCTGAACAGTGCACAATAATGTATTGGTGCAGGGTCCTGGTGGCAGATTATCCATCCAAAGGGGGAGGTGGGGAGGTACAATTGCCCAGAGGGTTGTACTTGATTTACAGCTACCCCAGTAACCACATTCTCTGGGGGGGGGGGGGGCACAGTGTACATAAAATTGAGAACCCCGAGCTCAGGCACCACTGAAGCTTAGTCCACTGTCAGGTGGCAGTGTAAGGTGGGCTTTACCCCCAAATACCCCTTACAATAGAAAAGTGACAGAAAGGAAAAGATCTGAACAGTCCATCACCTACCTGTCCCAATAAAAATAAATCTGTAAAACATTTTCTCTATCACCTGTGCAGGGTTTTAAGTTTTAGGGGGAAATGAAATGATTTGGAAGTAATTTGCTAGTCTCCGTTATTACCAAAGCACAGAATTTTAACATTAAAGCAGCCTTTCACCGTCTGACCGCATGAACCTCCATGCTGTATGCTTTGTTATAACATCAGCTGCCAGAAAATGTAGAGCTGGCTTGATTGGCAAACTTGATATTATAAACATGAAAACAGTTCTTTGCAAGATTTGTAACACAAGCCCATTACCCTGCTGATGCACTGCAGTTTTAACCAAGTGCCAAAGCGACATTTCCATTCTCTACATTCTTGGGTATAAAGAAAAAATGTCAGTGTATAATTACAAATGGACTGAATATCTATTCCAACCCCCACTCCTCCCACACACACACACCCTTCATTTCACAGATGTCCTGCAAACTGGGAGTTGGAGGTTACCACGTGTGTGTGTGTGTGTGTGTGTGTGTGTGTGTGTGTGTTGAGGCATGTATTTTGGTAAAATCTGGAAGGAATGTACATAAAATAGTTGAGCACTACAGAATAAGGAAACAAAAGTATACTACACATACTGTACAGTTACAGTAACACTGGCAGCTGCATCCATAACCGAAGAAATGTAGCACTGTGGTACAGCACATGCCACACTCACTGGATGATCTAAGCATGGTTGACCACTGTCAGTCTTTAAACTTTAGACGGACACTGACCCCTCCCCCAGTTGATTTTGGCTATTGAAAGACTGCTTCTTGTACTACGACAAACTTTTAAGACACGCAGTAGTTAAACTGAACTCCATTAATTTACAGTATTTGCCTGGAATGGCTTTGTATTTACTCCTCATTGTTGTTAATTATTGAAGACGTGTGTTTAAATAAGGGCTTTCTCTCTCACATTCCATCTACTCCCACAGCAGGAGAACACAGTGATATCATAATCCTACATTTGTGACATTACAGTCATGTCCATGACACCAGAATATGATGTTGCAAATTCAGAATTCTCTTGTCACTACTACTGTATTGTGGTACACTGCTTTATTCAGCAGTAAATATAGCCAGTAGTGGAAGCAGCAGAAGAGTTAGCATTCATGTAGTGCTTTTTTCATACATTCTGTATCCGAAAGCGCTTTACAAGCAATGAGAGACGGGTACTGAAGTGATGGCCAATGTGTAGTGGCAGTCATTCTGCACATTAATACAAACAAATAGCCTTGGACAATTGCATGAACCAGTTTTATGGACAGAGGAATGCTGACCAGAGCACCAGGGAAAATATCCTACTCTTTCAAAAAGTGTCTTGGGTTCTTTTACTTTCACCTGTACATCCATCAGGATAGCACCAGTGAGGGACAGAAGGAACCATGGTTTAACATCTCATCCAAATGACAGCACCCCCCAATACTGCACTCAGGTGTCAGCGTATATGGTATGAGTCAAATCCCTGTGTGGGACTAGAACCCATGACCTTCCAACCCAGAGGCAGATGTGCTATCAACAGAGCCATGCTGACACCTGGTAGATGAGCTATGAGGGAGCAGTTTGTCTTTAAACATCGATATCTAAGCAACAGTGCAAAGAAAAATACATATAAGGTCCATAGTTTGGGTTTAAGTGTTGTTTTGTTCATTTGCCTGAGTGTAATAGTACCACTATAAACTAAGGTGATTGACAATATTTTTTCCCTGAGGCCAGGTGCCCCCCAGATCCCTATCCCAGTGTTCACAAAGTGCACTGCACACTTTACCTCAGCCACAAGGGGATGGGCACTTAGGTCTGGTTAAAGAGTCTACCATCTCACACTGAACAGTCATCTCCAGAACTGAATGGCACTGTATAAAAAGAGAAGGAAAGCACCCCAATGTCTTGGCAAACATTCACTCTACAGAAGGAAAAAATAAACTGAACTAATGCAACTATCCCCACCTATATGTGGGATGTGTCTGGTACATTATGATTTGCAGGTGTCTGCCTACATAAGGTCACACTGAACCACAGGCTTTGCTTTTTTTTAATTTAAATTCAAGTTTATTGACAATCTAAGGTACAAATATTAAAACTTCTTCAGTTTACAATTATTGATGTATAATCACAGCAACATCTTTAACCTCCACAGGTACCTTCTCCTTGGTTTCACCAGGTTACCTACCCTAAGTGATTTAGGATACTTTCTCTTTTTGTATCTCTACCATATTAACCAATCCTCCAATATTTTGGAATACGTTTAGTAACATATTGTTTCAGCGATGAGACGCACACTAAGTTCATGTGGACCTCCAGCCCCCAGGGTTCATCCAACCTCATCCCTCGGTCCCTGTGTCCACAGTTCCCACCTGGACCACCTCTGAACAAAGACTGGGACCCGCTGGTTAATTTAATGGGTCAGTTCTTCCATATTCTTTATATCCTGTACCACCCCACCCTGCTCCACCCTGGGGAAGATGCTGAGCCAGCGTTTGATTGCTTTTCAGGCGTGAAGCAGCGTTAGGACTGCATTGTTTCATTTGGAGACAGCGTGGATGGAAGCAGGGAGCATTTATGTGCAGGAATAAAATGAAGCACATTTAGCACTTTATGCAGTTGTATGTGCTTCCTTTTTCCACTTTTGGCTAATCCAGATTGACTCTACAGTGTGGAGAGAGGCAGTGTTAAGCTGGTGCTGGCAATCTAATGTTTTATATATTACTTGTTTTATGCTGAGCACAGCTCCCAGGTGCGGGTCTACGTAATTTTACTCGTTTTCGACTGCAACTCATACCATGTAGTTGCCCACCCTAGATGCTATTTGAGCTGTAAAATACATTTTTATTCATGGAATAAAAAGTTATTTACCTCACAGAGCTCAGCCTGTAACCTCCTGATATGAGCCGAGCCACCATCGAGTGCTACAGTCCCGCCCCTCAAAATGGAATTTTGATGATGCATAGTGGGGAACAGGGTTACAGAGGGTCTATGAAACTACTACTAGGCTCAGAGGAAGGGGGCTGCCTACATGTATTAATGTTATCTTTATAGACATGCATTAGTACATGTAGGCAGTCCCCTCCCCTAATCCTAGCAGCAGCTCCATACAGTGCCTGCAGCCCTGTTCCCTACTATGCATCATCATAATGCTGTTTTTAGGGGTGGGGCTGCAGCACTCAGTAGCGGCTTAGCTCATATCAGGAAGTTAACAACTGAGCTTTGCGAGATAAATAACTTATTATTCGATGGCTACAAAAAATGAATTTTATAGTTCAAATAGCTCCTAGGGCAGGCAACTATATGGTATGAGTTGTCTGCCTGGAGCATAAAATCATGTCAGCTGCTCTTTAATCAATTAAGTTGTTCAATCTGGTCAGTTTTTTATACCCCATTTTATAATTTATTATAAATCACTATAGCTCAACTCGAGTGGTATCTATTTAAAAGGCGGAAACTCAGAATCCTGAAACTGATGGGACTGAGTTCAGTCTCCCGACATATTTAGAATCATGGCCAACAGGGGTACAGTAGCAGATGTGACAAACTGCTACCCTACCCCTAGCAAAGCACAACAAGGAATCAAAAAATGCAGACACTGGCCAAGCTGCTCCCATGCCATAGAGGTCTAACGCAGTAGCAGCTCAGCCAGCATGGTCTGGTGGACCCAGGTTCTGTTCCTGGCACACTATTCCATCACCCATAACCTTTTTTTTTACTCTGAGGTCTACTCCTCCTCCTTGGAGTTGGTTATTTAAATTATAGGGGGTGCGGGGGGCAGAGCCTGCTGCATGGGGGTTGCAGGGGGCAAAGATTCCCCGGATTACATTTCAGTACCTTGCGGTCCTATAGAATTCAGTATCCCAAACTCAGTCTTGTAGCATTTGGGATATTGAATTTCTAGATTTCAAAATATATCTGCTCGAGTGATTTATAATAAAATGAGTTTTTTTTTGAGTTGTCCTTCTGCCTAGCGCTGAAGTGGAGTGCTCCCTTCAACCTTCTTCACAAGAGTGCATTGTACACAGGCTAAGGGGAACAATGGCTCCCCCCAAGCTGATCTGCTGAAATCAAGGTAGTGATTTATAATCCACTTATAAAACAGTCTTAAACAAGAATCAAAAATCACTAAAATTAACAGCCAGTCAATTGCAAGATTCAAGCTGTCTGCTTGTGCTGTAATGGGTCTCAGTAAAACATACTGATTCATTTTTCCAACATGTTTTACACATACTATTAACATGGCAAACTGTATGTTGACTGCATAATAACTTTAAGTTCACCTTACAGGCTGATTAAGTCCTGGTTTTAACCCCCAAAACAAAGGAACCCAAGATGTTCGCCCCAAACAATACCTTGCCTAGATGCTGTTTAATGGTAGAACTGTCTCTGTCCACAACTTGCACCATTTCTTGACTTCCCATGTACATGGCATTTGCTACAAAAGAGAAGAATGTGACAGTGACTGGGTTTATTAAAGAAACAAGGAACATTTTCATTCTGTGCAACAAAATAAGAACAGGCAGCTTTTCAGGAAAATGAGTTAATTTGAAATAAGTAAGCTCCTTGTCATTACGGAAGTGAACTGACTTCCTCTATTCATTGAGGTAGTTGGGATACGTTTAGAAAATAAGAGATAAAACTGTTCAAAATAGCATTTACAGCAAGACTAGGGCAATGCAAATACTGAATATTAATTCCTTAGTACCACAAATAAAAGACTATTAACTATTCAGGGGCAATGAACAAATTGTGCTATACACATTATTCAGGGTATTCATAGTCAGCAATTTGTATGCAAAACCAATGGTAGAAAGAAAAACAATGCCCCTGTGCAGGTGACCAGGACAAGTTCCATGACCACTCTATCCCCCTTTGCCATCTCCTGCCCATCCCAGTCCCCTTGTCTTGAAAACCCCTATGTGGCATCCCTTCCCTGCACCTGCCAGCATCTTTTCCAACCCACCCTTCTCCCAAACTTGCCCCTCCCAGGCCCTTTACAGGCAAAAAAGATGTACGGTAACTTGTTAGTGTGCCCCTGGACCTTTGATAAAGACAAATACTGGCAGCTATGACCGTCTCCCCTTCCCCTGTCTAACACAGTCTTTAATGATACTGTAAGTCAGCTCCCCACTACCCTGGTTATCATCTCAGATTGTCTGCTGTCAGCCATTCAGTGATGCTAGGTAGAGAGCAACTCCCCACATGTACAGCTGTCAGCACAAACTCTGAGACAAATGCTGGCACTGCAGGGAGGGGGAAGCCAACTGAGCAGCTAATATTTACTTATGGCCCCAAATCATGGAATGGGGGTTGGTGGAGGGCAGATTTGCCAACAAATTTTTACTCATGCATTAACAGGGATTAAAGGTTAGGGAGGAGACACATTTTAAGAGATTATGTTGGATGGGGGGCTGGACCCAAGTGAGATGTCAAGATTTTTCTACCTTGCTGCCTTCTCAATCATAGAACGAGGTTAGGGGGTGTGGCACTACCAACTTTCCTCTTTTCACCTATAGAATGCTTGGAAAGAGGAGATGTCAGGATAGGGAGGAGGTCAGATTGGAAAAAAAAACACTATTGGTTAGGGGGAGGTGCTGGCAGGAGGCCAGACACAGGCTCAAGAAAAGGAAGGTCAGGGAGGGGTATGCTGGGCAGAGATGGCAGAGGAGAGTGGGGATGGCCATGGGATAGTCAGTAACTTACAAGACATCATACTGTCAGTAAGTTACAAGACATCACACTGTCAGTAATGTACAGAACATCATAGTGTTAGTGTCTTGCAGTACATCATACTGTCAGTAACTGATAGGATGTTATACTGTTAGTAATATACAGGATGTCATGTTGTTGGTAATGCACAGGACATCATACTGTCAGAAACGTGCAGGATATCATATTGTCAGTAACATAGAGGACATCCCACAGCGAATAGCATACAGAAATATATACTGTCAGTAACTTACAGAACGTCATACTGTCAGGAACTTGCAGGACATCATATTTATTTTATTTATTTAACAGAAGTTAACAATCTACAGGAGAAATTCCATGAGTTACAAAGTCTTATTTAAAATACGTCACAAGTCAAAAAATATAGACAGACAATAAATAACTTAAAATAAAAAAACATGTAGCAAAACAGTTATACTGTCTTTAATGAACAGGACATCATATTTCCTTTAATGTACAGGATATCATACTCGCAGTAATTTGCAAGACATCATACTGTCAGTAACTTGCAGGATGTCATGCTGTCAGTAACTTACAGGGTATCATGCTGACAGTAACCTGCAAGATATCACGTTGTCAGTAACTTGCAGGACTTCATACTGTCAGTATCTTACAAGACATCATACTATCAATAACTTTCAGAATGTCATACCGTCAGTAATTTACATGACGTCGTACTGTCAGGAACTTGTAGGATGTCACACTGTCAGTAACTTACAGAACATCATACTGTTAGTAACTTGCAAGATGTCATCCTGTCAGAAACTTACAGGACATCATACTGTTGGTAATTTACAGGATGTCAACTGTCGGTAACTTACAGTATGTCATGCTGTCAGTAACTTACAGTACATCATACTGTCAGTAACATACAGTATGTTATGCTGTCAGTAACTTACAGTACATCACCCTGGCAGTAACTTATAGAACATCACACTGTTAGTAACTTGCAAGCTGTCATCCTGTCAGTAACTTACAGGATGTCATACTGTTGGTTACTTATGGTATGTCATGCTGTCAGTAACTTACAGTACGTCATACTGTCAGTAATTTACAGTACATCATACTGTCGGAAACTTACAGCATGTTATGCTGTCAGTAACTTACAGTACATCATACTGTCAGTAACTTGCAGGACATCACACTACCAGTAATTTACAGAGCTTCATACTATTATTAACTTACAGAATGTCATACTGTCGTAACTTATAGGACATCATACTGTCAGTAACTTACAGGATGTCATACTGTTGGTAACTTACAGACTGTCATACTGTTAGTGATGCGCAAGATGTTATATTATACTGTCACTAACTTACAGGACATCATCCTGTTAATAACTTACAGGATGTCACATTGACAGTAACTTACAGAGCTTCATGCTGTTAGTAACTTACAGAATGTCATACTGCTAGCAACTTACAGAATGTCGTGCTCTCAGCAACTTACATGATGTTGTACTGTCAGTAACTTGTAGGATGTCATACTGTCAGTAACTTGCAGAGCATCCTACTCTTAGTAACTCGCAAGATGTCATACTGTCAGTAACTTACAGGACATCACACTAACAGTAACTTACAGAGCTTTGTACTGTTAGTAACTTACAGGACGACATACCGACAGTAACTTGCAGGACGTCATACTTTCTGCAACTTACAGGATGCCATACTATCAGTAACCTGCAGGATGTCATCTTGTTAATAAAGTACAGGGTGACGTACTGTCTGCAACGTTTAGGACATCATTCTCTCAGCAACGTACAGGATGTCATGCTGTCAGTAACTTACAGGACATCACACTATCAGTAACTTAGAGAGTGTCACACTGACAGTAACTTACAGCATGTCATATTGTAAACTTGCAGGGCATCATAATGTCAGTAACTTACAGAGCATCATATTGTCAGAAACTTGCAGGACATCATACTGTCAGTAACTTAAAGAGTGTCACACTGATAGTAACTTACAGCATGCTATCTTTTTCCTTTGTATATTGTTTACTTTTATGTGCATTTGTCCAGGTCCACCTTGCAAATGAGCATGCTCAATGGTGCTTTGCCTAGTAAAATAAAGATTGACTGATTGATATTGTAAACTTGTGTAACCCCTAGATGGCGCTATCCCAGGGGCTACTACCCCTGCCTGATTTGCCACTAACAGGTTGAGGGGCCTGGATCCAATGGCGGGTGCCTCCACCCAGAGGTCAGGGTTTGCAATAGTTAAACTAACTTGGTCACAGCCCTCTGGGACACTGCAACCCCCTTTCTTCCCACTAGTGGCCCACACAATATATCAGAATTACCTTCACAGTATACACTTACCCCCAGGTCTGGTTCGGCACTGGGACCTCCTGTGAAATGAGATACAGTGCAACAATCACAGTACAGTACTTTAACATAGACAAATACCTCAGGCAGTATAACTTTGCTGAAACAAGCAGCTCTGATTTATTTAGGGGATATAACAAGGACAGGAAATCAGGTTAATTAGCTTATCACTTTAATAATCTACCTATGGCTCTGTGCACAGGCCTATCCCTATCAGTTACTGTCCTAGGTACCCAAGCCCTAGTGGCTAGTCCAAACCGTGGCAGCTGGTAGGGCCCTTTCACACAGAGAAAAGGAGAATTAAATGGTCAGCAGTACAGTAATTCCATTTGGATTTAATGTGGCAATTCAACGGGGCGACCTGAATTAGTACTCACGACCTCCAAATAAGATAGGGTCCTTCAATGTCAGCAGGGCTCACTTGAGGTGCACAAACCTCTTCACACATCCATATAAAAGAAAGCACTATACCAGGCAGGCTGCATCTGTATCCCGATCGCAATTACTGCACAATACCCGGGAGAACACACAGCAGATTCAGTTCCTGACAGACGAGTGTAATTTTCAGCAATTCCTCCAGTCTTCTACAGGGTGAGCCTGGTTTCTACTCTTCAGAGATCCTTTGATTCTTTTCACAGGGCCAGATTCAGTCCTAACAAGCTGCAGACGGAACTCTGGGCCTTACACACGTTTTTGACTAAAACTGCACACTGAAAAAGCACAGGGCTCCTTCCTTCTTCACTGCCAAAGCTCAACTGAAACTCCAACCGACAAAACCGGGCACTTCCCTTTGAGTTCCTCCCAGTTCTTGACTGGATTGGCTGTCACTCACAATAGACTGCTGCTGTTGGTCCAAAAGGTGCTGAAGTCTAAACTACATCTCCCAAGTCACTGCCCATACAATCCTCTTGTGGCTGGCTCAGATTATGAGTCCAAGTTCTGATTCGTCCAAGGCACCATTTTAGAGCTAGCTTACCCCACACTGATTGGTCCAGTTCAGCAGTTCAAAACTAGAATGGGGAACTAGCAGACACAGTTCTGACTGCAAAGAAAGCAGGTTAGATAAACTGTAATTTCATTATTACTCTAAATAATTTCTGGCAAACAGTTACATCTTTCAGATAGGTTCCCTTTGCACTCCTAGTGACTGCAAAAATGAAGTGAATTGGCAGCAGCTCGAGTGGTACTCAGAGAAGCACACAGTCCCCCCATACAAACTAATTATGTCTGCAAGCAGACAGCTCTTAAAGAGACAGTACCAGAGGCTCTAAAAACACTCACTGATAAATGGCTTAAATGCCAAACACCATTCAGGCTTGGAGCATTCAAGCAAGCTCCTGGAAGTCTTTTGGGAACCCCCATTTGCAGGGGGGTTACACTTGCAGGACATCATACTGTCAGTAACTTACAGAGCGTCATATTGTCAGAAACTTGCAGGACTCATACTGTCAGTAACTTATGGAGTGTCATATTGTCAGTAACTTACAGTAACATACTGTAAACTCAATAACCAGGATTTCATACTATCTGTACTTACCTTCAAAGGATCTTTGTTAATGGAAACAATTTAAATGCCACATTTCAATTCTATTACGGTATACAGAACATATACTATACCTTTGTCTCAAAGCAAAAGAAAAAAGAAAAAAATCATCAGCACTACTAAAAATACTGCAACATCCAGACGGGTAAATGTTTTTTGCCAAGAGGGCACAATGCCCACTAATGGCTTGCAGAACTGCCAGAAGTTGGCATTTAAAATGTGTAGCACTCAGTGTTCTCAACAATATACAATAATAATTTGTGGCCATCCTTTGTGATTCACAAATTCTACTTAATTAAGATTTATTACTGCCACTTTGACACATGATCAGCGCAATTACAGCTGTGGACTGGTGCCAAGTTCTCTGGCTGTAGTCCTAGTTCCATAGGCACAAGTAACACTAATAAAATAAGGCAAAGAAGGTTCAACTGTTTGTCAGGAGCCAAGCAGGATTCCTAATCTTTGCCCTTATATAATGGAAAACTGATCGTCAGCTGTGCTTCCTAAAGATATATGTCTGTTTCCAAAAAAACATTTTAATGCTCCAGCTGTGGTTTGTTGACATATTCCTGTCCTAAATGTCTGGCTTTCAGCCTGTAAGATGAGCGACTCCAGTTTAGCAAAAGGTGCCCTTTTAAATAGTAACCATACAAACAACAAGCAAAATGTTTCTTCTTTACAGATAATTCTTGAATAAGATCAGCAGTATGGCCAGCAGACTGATTCCAACTTTAGTCTCTGTTTTCAGCTGGCATCTGCTTTAACACTTCTGTTTTGTAAAATGTTGTTCTTTTGCTAATCATCAATTCTAAATCACTTTTACATATCCGTCTCCTGACAGTGGGTATGTTATGATTTATATGAGATTGCTGCTTTCAGTTAATTCTTTGCAGAAAAAGATACTGCGGCTTGCAGAAGCCGTCCTTCAGATGAGACATTAAATCGAGATCCCATCAGCCTGTTCTCTGGTGGCAGCCCAAGTGTAAGTTAAAGGCCCCAACCCCATAGCACTTTTCAAAAGAGTATGGGAGGTAGCCTCGGTTTCCTAACCAACATTCCCTGATTCATTAACACAAGTTCTAATGCAATATATCTGCATGTATATACAGGTATTAGCACACTCAATGGCTGTTGCATGCATACTGCATAAGTCTCTGCACTACCGTTATCAAGCTTATTGCTTTATAATTACTGACTAGGTATGATTACTCCCAGTTAACAAGGGTATAATCTGCAATTTTAACTGGCCGGTTTTAACAGCAAGTACAAGACAGCTGACAGCTGTCAATCAACAGACAGCAGCGTGAGTATGATCTGTGAAAACTGCCAACTGCAATAAAAAAAAAAACGATACTTACTGCTAAAAATGCTGTAACATTATTTGGTCCCAGACTCCAGGGCTGGTAGAGGAGCCAGGAATGGAAGAATCTGAAATGTTTTCCCTAGCCCCATGACAAGCAGCGTGGCTGGAAAATTGGAAGTACTCAGTGCTCAGTGCCAGGCATGCCAAGTCAGGCTTAAAAAAACCTGGAGGTCAATAATGAAGTAAGCAATTCTAAAAATGAAAGTATGGGAAGCAGCGTAATAATAATTTTTTTTTTTTTTGACACGCACACTCACGGGGCAGGATTCACAAAGCTTTTGAAAGACCCGCAGCTGTGGGTAAACCACTGCGCAAGTGGGTTGCCACTTGCGGAGCCGCAGGTTACATGCAGCGGCCGGTATTCACAAAGGTGGAGCCGGATTACGACTGGCTCCATGGGTTATGGCCGCTTGTGGGTGTTGTAGCCAGGGCGATGGAAGCAGCCGTGGGAATGGGCTATGGCTGGTGGAAGCAGCTGTAACACCCTCCGCAACTGCTATGGCTATGAATCGCAACCACCGCAGCTGCGGGTGATTATAGTCCGCATCAGCAGTTGCGGAGTGGGACTTAAGAGATTCACCGCTTTGTGAATCCTGCCCAAGGTGTGTGATGCCTTGATAAACTCCTCAAGCTTCACTTTTGGGGTTTATGAGGCAGCACACACCTTGGGTGTGTGTAAAAATAACATTACATTCCCCTACCCATACACACTTTATTCTCTATTTAAAGCACTTTGGAATCCATTGTGCATGAAAGGTGTTACAAAAAACAATTATTTTCTGTTCCATAAAAATCATAAACTATATACAGAGGAGTGCACCATCTTCAGTTCATTGCTAGTTTTCAATCACACTGCAAAACCCAGCTCACAGCAGCGGCTCACCCACCTGCTTCCTAGTAATGGAATGCTGTAAAATAACATACTACATTTGAGTTCCCCAACAAATGACCTTTATGAAACATTGGAGCACATAACAGAAAACTTCCCAACATCTCGTCAAGACATAACATACATTCTTGGAGGTGCTATACTTTTTATGGGGTTGGCAAACAGTACTGTAGCAATATTTACTGGGTTAGTTGTGACACACCTGTGCTGATGATATACAGTAAGTAGACAAGATGGTTGTGTTTTTGGGAAGTATGAGGAAAAACTGTAGTCACAATCCAGGCTGCTTGATCTCCTCTCTAACAGGTAGCATGTCTTTTTCTTGTGCTGCTTGAAGTCGTTTGACTGTATAATTGCATGTTGCACACACTCAAGAAGGTGAAGGAGTGGTTCACATTGTTGATGGCACAAGGCAAACTGATCAATCAGTCTGCCTAGGGTTTGTACTCAACAGCTCCACTTGAAGTCCGAACCATCCATTACTTAACTTGATACATAACAGCCACCTAGCATACAATGAGTCAATGAGACAGACAGCTTGCAACCCCTTTCCACCACAGCAGATGACAGGATGACTGTATACAAGAGTGGAAACAGGCACACTACAGGTTAATGAGGGAGGCCAAATGAACAAGACTGGATTGTTACTGCCATTGTGGCCTCCCATGGACTGGGGCAGAAGTGGGTCCACTGTTAAAGCCATTTTGGGGTCTGGGGTAGTCAGGCTAGGGAGAAAGGAGTTCTATTAGAAGATGCAGTCAACGTCTGGCAATGATGCCAGCAGACTGGCAGTGTATTTTTAATCAGTCTATCGGAGGACAGGGTAGGGTTGCCATGGGACTAGCCCTGGACACCTTGGGAGGGAGAGTGTTTTTTTCCCCCCAAAAGAAAAAAACTTTTATTCTGTACCTGTTCTAGGCCTGAATGTGGAGTACCAAATACTAAGTATCAGAGGATGCCTAGTGTAAATTCTGGCAAGTATTTATAAATAGGTACAGCACTCTCATATTCCTGTCCCCCTCCTCTATCTCCAGACGTTGACTCTGTACCATCATCACTTCATGGACAAGTCCCTTGATTACAGCTAGCACAAACTGCTTCATTTGTGGTGAAGGATCGTTTTTCAAACAAGCTCTTCCTGGACAGACAAGATGGCTGATACCAAACAGTACATTAGGATAGAGTTCCCAGAGAGTTACGCAGACTAGCTTTCCTTTCCAATGAAAATTGCCATTGTTTCAACTTGTAATGACAGAAAAAAAGGAAAGGAATAAATACCTCAAGTTCAAGTGAGGAGTTTGCTTCTCCAACAACATGCCTTTGGAGAAATGCTTTCGGCCAAAATTCAGCTTCATGAGCAGAGCGTGGTCTGGGAGCCACACCAGCCCGCCTGTCTCTTCAGTAGCCCTCTCTCCCAGAGCCAAATGGAAGTTTGCCGTTTCCTCACCAGACAATACTAGTAACACAATATCCCTCTTTTGAAGCAAGTCTACCTACACTACCGGTCTCCTCTGTCGTTTTGTTAGCTTGCAGTTTGTCAGAGCTTGGGTTACAACCCGTTGATTGAACTTCCACCTCTACAGAAAATGGTAAATCCTCCAGATCCAGGCCAAAGCAGTGAACAGTCCACTACATTGAAACAGCAGGAAAACCCTGGTTACTGATAGCCAAAGTGCTCAAACTAGAGCAACAAAAATAGATTCATTAACATTTTCAATAACTCGGGGTCCTGATCCAATTATGGAGGCTGCCAATTCAACTGCTTCACAGAAGCACGTTACAAGAAACATTGTGTCAAAAGACAACACTACTGAAACACTAGGGATGACTTTAGATGCGGTCCTGGCAATGTTTGAGAAGTGGGACCAAAGATATAATGCACTGTCTGCCAAGACTAATTTTTTGCTGAAAGAAACAAAAATAAATAAGGAAAAACAGAAGAAATCAATGCAAATGTGAAGAACACAGAACAAATTAATAGCATTCACCTCAAGGAGTGAGGCTGTGATCCTGCCGCTGTACAGGGTATTGGTGCGGCCTCACTTGGAGTACTGTATGCAGTTCTGGCATCCATACTTAAAAAAGGACATCAGACTATTGGAGGAGGTACAGAGGAGAGCAACCCAAACGTTGAGTGGGATGAGGGAAAAGCCCTATGAGGAGAAGCTACAGATGCTTAATATGTACTCTCTTGAGGACAGAAGGGACGGGGGGATATTACTGAGACATTTAAATACTTGAAGGGCATTAATAGGGTAAGTCATGAGGGTCTGGTTAAAATTAGAAAGGAAGGAATCACAAGAGGACATAGTCTAAAGTTGGGGGGGAGGTTCAGAAGGGAGATCAGGAAGCAGTTTCTCACAGAGGGTGGTGACAGCATGGAATGCTCTGACAGAGGAACTGGTTTCGAGGGGATCAGTGGCGGGATTTAAGGGGGGGTGGGATAAACTTAAAGGCAAAATCAAAATGGGGAAGGGAAAGGGTAAAACAGTGGGATCGGTTGGTGAGGGGGTGGGGGGCAGCATCAGTGCACAGCACTGAGGGTTGCACACTTGAGCAGACTTGATAGGCCATTAGACCTTTATCTGCTGTCTTCATCGTATGTTCGTATAATAAGATTACAGCTGTGGAAGCTACTAATACAGCAGTGGTGAGGCAAAAATTATAATCTTGATCAAAAAGTAGAAAATTTACAAAATCAGGTCCGCCATTAGAACCTGAGACTTGTTGGCATTCTGGATGTACTTGATAAAAATGTCAGTACTCTCAGAGATTTTGTGGAGGACATTTTTGTAGCAGTTTTCGATTTGGCTGCAGAAAATCTCCCCTTTATCACAAAGGCTTTTCATCTTTTCAAAAGAGCTTCTTCTGTTAATGCCAATATTTCACAACAGCAGCCCTCACCTTTGACCTCTGACAGAAAATCCATGATTCTTCTTAGTTTTACATTTGAATCTGACCAAGACTTGTTGGTCAAGCTTTCTAAGATTAAAGGTCAATTGCTTTATAAAGAACAATGTTTTTTCACATACCCAGCCTTTTCAGTTCCCACTCAACAACACAGAAGAAAGTTTCTTGCATATTGTCAAGAAGTTCTAGAGCTGAGAGGGACATTTCAGTTACTGGCACTAGCAACGGAATGAATAAACTACAAAAGGAAGTAACACATCTTTTTCAAAACTGACCAGACAGTCACCTTTCTTCAGGCACAGAATGATTAGGTCTCCTCTCATGAAGGGGAGTGCCCCGCTGATTTTAAAAAAGATATGTCTGCATTAGCACAGGAAATGGAGGACATTCAACAATGATATTTTTGATTTTTGATATTATTATACAAAAACATAATGCTTGAGCACTATACTTCATCTTTCCTGTAAACATTTAAGTTTATTTCTTTCATATTAGAAGAAGGGTTAGTAGGAAACTTGCCCAATGGGAAAACAAAAAAAGAATACCTTTAATAACTTATTTTATTAACCATGTAGACTCCTGAATCTAATGGGGGAGGGGTATGTTCCTTTTGTTAAAAAAATTAGGCCTGTTAACCAGTAAGCTATAACCCACGACAGGCCATGGGTGTATGGGGGCATTAATGCACACCCCGGGTGCATTGTGAGGCATGAGGCCGAAGGCTGAGTGCCCTCCAACCACTGGGGGCATACATTAATGCCCCCATACATCCATGGCCTGGAGTGGGTTATTGCACTTATAAAGTGACACATTTGTTATGTAGAAAAAATGCTCAGAAGCTTCATTAATACATTCAAATTTGCTTTATTGTAACTGTGCATGTACACCTAGCAAAGTAAAGTATTTCCATTCAATAAAACTGATCATTCACATTTTTTACTTATTTTAAATAAAGGACATGTGCTTCTAAGTAGAACTGTGTTTCTCTTGTTTCATTACTCATACATTTAATGGAAAACATCTTGTTTCTTTATGTTTAAGAAACAGTAGGTGATGCAAACGGGAAGTGTTTTTTTCGAAGTAATACTGCAGCCGCAAACGCAAGCCGCCGAACTAAAAGAAAGTCCTGAATGAAATGTACATTGCTGAAATACCTGAAACTTTCAAATAGCATTCCTAAGACTGTAAGTAATCTGGAATAATTGTAAACTCTTTTTAAAACATCAAAAGGACACTGTCAGCTGTCCCTCAAAGTTTTCAAGCCAATCTCAGCAGTGTGCCTCTTGACACAGTCGTGTTCCACAATGACTCTAGAATACTCCTGTACATCTAAAAAGTAATCATTTTTACCAGTTTTTCTATTTTTTTTGCAAAATTAGCAGCTCAAGCTGTCCGTGTTTAAATCACCTGCCCACCAGAAGTATACTAACACCAAGAATGAGCGTCTGCCAGGGAGCACAGTCCCGAAGTGCCATTTTCGACATGCACATGTTAAAAAACAGTTACTATTCTACATTCCCTTATTCTAAATCCTTCTTGCTGTCTTTCTTGAAAAACTAAGCACTGAGAGAGCTGCTACACACATTTTAAAATTGGACCCAAAATCCCGCACACCCTCAAGACTGGCACGCTCTTGCGCTGGATCTTTGCTCAGGATCATCATGTGCATGTGTGGGATTTCGGCTCCGATTTTTCAACTGTGTGTAGCAGTACCCTCAGTGCTTGGTCTTTCAAGAAAGACGGCAAGAAGGATTTAGAATAAAATAATGTAGAAGAGTAACTGTTTTTTAACATATCAAAGTTGTATTGGGACTGTAGTCTGTCAGATGCCATGGCGCATTAGTATACTTCTGGTGGCAGATAATTTAAACATGGACTGATCGAGCTGCTACTTACAAAAAATAGAAAAACAGGTACAATTATTACTTTTTAGATGTACAGGAGTATTCTAAAGTCATTGTGGAACACGAGTGTGCCAAGAGGCACACTGCTGAGATCGGTTCAAAAACTTTGAGGGAAAGCTGACAGTGTCTCTTTAATACTGAGCAGATATCAACTTAGCTATGAACACTGCTGTGGTAAATGTTACAGTGGCAAGCTGCTGAACAAAACAAACTCCTGCATACAATATAGTTGCTCAAATACATGAAAGTTCGAAACAACGTGCCCAACACTCTAAGTAACCTGAAATAAGTGGAAACATTTTTTTTAAAATGTGAATACTGAGCAGGTATTTACCTCCGTATGAACAGTGCCGTTGGAAATGTAATAACTCCAAGTCATGGACGTCTTCATTTGTAATATGTGTTAAAAGTGACAGGGCCATGAATGTTAAATGTTTTTATGTTTAACGGCCAAGGCATACTGAGAAAGATGTTGCAGGGTGTTTCATTAGTTTTGGGTGTTTTTATTTCTGTTTCTGTAGTTCCTACAGCTTCTTCGTTGTCAGTTTGAACAGTGTTTCTGCTTACGTCGGCCTTGCTTGTAGATGTTCTGTTGTTAGCATTTGAGTTAGTTAAGATAAGCTCCACTTCTTTCTATCTTCTTTTGATGCATTCCAGTAGTTTCTTAGACTGTGTCCAGCTACAGCCATTATTTCTCTGGTGGAAAGCAGGTGCACCGCTGTGCTTCTCAAGCAGTGATTGGTATAACTTGTTGACAGCCCTGCTTCTTTGGAGATAATAGACATGAGGTTCTCTAAATAGTTAAAACCCATGGACTGTTTGCTGTACCAAATTGGCTGCTTATCCAGGGCATATTGTGGAATTTTGATGGGGTGCAGGTACAGTGATTCAGCATCAGGTGGACATTTCGACAGATATTTTTTGTACAGTTTCACAGGGCAGTTCACATTCGTGGGGTCGTTGTGTAGAAATCCTCAAAGGTTTTCTTTATTCAGCTCTAGAATTTTTGAATGGTTTTTCATTTGTTCATTGAATGACATTGTTAGGTATTCCATTCCATTCTCATCAGTATTAATTATGAATGAGTTCTACTTTAGTTCTCAAGACGTATTCACGTCCTCGTCATGCTAGTCCTAGATGAAGCTCAACCCACACACAGTGTGTGAGTCTTGTGCAGTGTCTGGGGACAACACAGATGAGTTATGCAGGAATTTTAAGTCACTGCCACTGATTCTGGGGGTGTTGTCAGCTCAGTATTTTCCAGCTCACTTGAACTGCTGCACACAGAAACAAAAACGTTATTGGCAGACTGAAATATGGGACCCAAGAGAATATTTATGACACTGTTGAGGAGTCTATTGATGCCAGCATATAATCCGATGAAACTACTTATGATATAGTTCACTGTGCGGGGATATATAGTGCTTTGTATGAGTCACTGAATGCTTGCTATAACTTAATGCTTGTTGTAACATGTTTGGTTTTGGCCTTGTTCATTCCCACCCTTTGGAAAAGCCATGTAAGAATGAAGGCCCTGAGGGTGAGAAGAGTGTTGGAGAAGGAGGAGGAAGAGGGGAGGATGGAGGAGAAGTGACTGCTAAGTGCCAGTGGCTGGGCGTGTAGGAAATTTGTAAGAGTGTATCCCCGCCCACTGAACCACAGGCAGGGCCCTCCAATTCACTGTGCTGGGATATATAGCACTTTGTATGAGTCACTGAATGCTTGATGTAACTTGATGCTTGTTGTAACATGTTTAGTTTCGGCCTTGCTCATTCCCACCCTTTGGAACAGCTATTTAAGAATGAAGGCCTTAAAAGAGATTTGTAACCATCTCTTCCAACTCACGGAGAGTGTACCTGGTGACACTCAGCAGAGGAAAAGTCCCCTTTATTGGAGGAAATCTCTGAGGAACCAAGGCCTCCAGGCTGCCCTTCCTCTGGGCATGCTAAGAAGAGATGGAATGAAAGGTTGAACATAACTCATGTTCAGGATTAGGGATGCAAGTTTCAAAACAAGATGAATTCCATCTTCCCAGTCATCTGATGATATGAACTGGAATGTTCTTCCTGGATGCAGATGTTGCAGCTCCTATGCGAAAAGAGTGTCCTGAAAATGAAAAAGGGTCGTATCCAATGTGCTGAAGAAGAAGAAGAAGGCTAACTGAATCCATGAATTCCTTAGTGGTTAGTGGAGTATAGTTGGCAGTAGGTAGTAATGGAGCTGATGGTGAGGAGTTTTTTAACAGTTGAAGTAATTGATCCAGTATGGTAACAGGGCACCAAGTACTGGAAGTAGGAAAATAAGTGATGTCGACTCCTTTCTTGAATCTGTCCATTTTGGAAGAAGGTAGGTGAAGAATGTAATGGTCAGTGCTCTTGCGAAGGTGTTTCACCATAAGAAAAGTAGCAGTCAATGGAGATGGAACTGTGAATTCCCCTGGGCAGAGGAATCCGTAAAAAGCTAGACAGATGGCAGCAGATAAGACGGTGGACAAAAGTACATCTAGTGGATTAGTACATAGTAGGTTGAAAAGTTATCTTAAAATGAGGTCATCAATGGGTTGGTGAGAAGGAAGCTTTTTGATTGTCGATTTGAGAATGCCTATCAAGCGCAGTTTGACAGTTGGATTGGAGACAATGGAGTCTGAGGCTGGATTAGACTGTAAAAGGAAAAACTGGATGCCGGACAAGTATTGTCGGATGGTGCCATGCATCTATTTTTGAGCCGCATGGCAGTATGTAATAAAGTTCTGAATAGTTGATATAGAAATGGGTATCAATGGCGTGGCTGACATGGTGCAAAAAGTGGTGTATTTCTTACAGGCTGTGGAATATGCAGATTGAGTGTTGGCTGACAAAGCAGACCACATGATGGTCTTAGCCATATGTAGGTAGTCAGTTAGAGCATTATCAGATCTTGGAACTGGGGAGCAGGAGCAGCAGACGGATCTGCAGTAGGCTGAAGAAGCTTTAAGTCCTGAAAACGAAAATGAGAAAGGTGATCTGCAGCAGTGTTGAGGAGCCCTGGAATATGAAAGCAACGAATTGTGAAGTCATGCATCGAGGAAAGCCATGTCGATCTCCTCAGGAACAACATAAGAGAATGGAGTGATGATCTGCCTTGACTGATTATGTCAACAGTCACTTGGTTGTCTGAGAACACTGAGATGATTCGTAAGGACCACAGATGCCCCCCATGTAAATGCAGCAGCCACCATGGGGTAGATTTCAAATAATGGTAAGCAAGTGGCAGAGTGAGAGAGTCGAAGGAATTCTGGCGGCCATGGGGTGGACAGCCAAGATGTATTGCAAATGGCTGCAAACCAAAAAGCTGGCGAGGCATCGGTATAAATACGGGGAGACAGGCTAGGAGAGACATCTTTGTAAAACATGGAATAGCCATTCCACTGTTCAAGGAATAGAGACCACATGGACAAATCAGATTTGTCTGAGGCAGTAATGGTGATACGATAATGAAACATAGAAACATAGACTTTGACGGCAGATAAGGACCACTTGGCCCACCCAGTCTGCCCATTTCCCTACCTTTTGGATAAGCTGCAGATTCTAGTTAACCAACAGCCTACTTCCTGCAACCCCCCACTATAATTGCCTTATGTCTGTCCCATGCATGTTTGAATTCCCCCACTGTTTTAGACCCCACAACCTCTCCAGGAAGGCGGTTCCATGCGTCCACCACTCTCTCCGTGAAAAGAATTTCCTCATATTATCCCTGAGCGTCCCCCTCTAACTTTAAATTGTGCCCCTTGTTCTTACACATCTCTTTCTGAAAGATGCTACCCTCCTGGACTTTGTTGATTCCCTTGAGGTGCTTAAAAGTTTCTATCATGTCCCCGTCCTCCTTTCATCAGGGTATACATATTAAGCTCTCTCAGTCTCTCTTCATATGGTTTCTGATGTAGACCCTGCACCATTTTAGTTGCCCTCCTTGGACTGCTTCCATTCTGTCTATGTCCTTGCGTGAGATGAGGTCTCCAAACTGCATAATACTCCAGATGGGGTCTCACCAATTGTCTGTATAGAGGGATAACCACTTCCTTTTTCTACTTGTGATGCCCCTCCCTATGCATCCCAGTATCCCTGGCTCTCCTTACTGACTTCTCACATTGCTTACCCACCTTTAGGTCATCTGATATGACTACACCCAGATCCCTTTCCATTACTGTTGTCGTTAGTACCTCCCTGCTATTGTGTACTCTTTCTCCTGATTTTCATTTCCCAGGTGCATTACTTTGCGCTTCTTTGCATTGAATCTAAGTTGCCATATGTCTGACCATTCCTCCAACCTTGCCAAGTCCCTTCTCATCCTTTCTACCCCCTTGTATCAACTCTGTTACAGATCTTTGTGTCATCCACAAAGAGACATACCTTTCCTTCCAGACCCTCCGCAATGTCACCTATAAAGACGTTAAAGAGGACTGGACCCAGTACTGAGCCTTGAGGTACTCCACTAGTAACCCCCCTTTCTTCAGAATGTGTTCCATTCACTATTACCTTCTGTGTCCTGTTGTGCAGCCAGTTTGCTACCCAGGCTACCACCCTGGGACCCACTCCCAGGCTGGCTAACTTGATTATTAATCTTTTGTGCGGGACTGTGTCAAATGCCTTGCTAAAGTCTACGTAGGCCATATCCACAGTCCCTCCCTGGTCTATTACTTTGGTCACCCAGTCAGAGAAATCGATTAGATTCATCTGACATGACCTTCCTGCTGTGAATCCATGCTGCTTTGGGTCCTGTGCCCCGCTGGCCTCTAGGTACTCAACAATTTTTTCTTTCAGAAGTGATTCCATCATTTTCCCCACCACTGAGGTCAAACTAACAGGTATGTAGTTTCCTGCTTCTGCCTTGCTCCCACTTTCGTGAAGGGGAATCACATCTGCCCTCCTTCAGTCCTCAGGTACCACCCCATCTTCCCATGATTTGTTAAAAAGTATGGTTAGTGGTGTCACTAGGTCCTCCCTTAGCTCTTTTAGGATTCTAGGGTGAATCCCGTCAGGCCCCATTGCTTTGTCCACCTTGAGTTTCAGGAGTTCTTTCAGTACTCTTTCTTCTGTAAATGGACTGGTGTCAACCCCACTATCCAGAATGCTTCTACTGTTTGGTTTAGGTAACTCCTCCTCTTCTTCTTCTTTTGTGAATACTGAGCAAAAGTATTCATTCAGTATCTCTGCCTTTTCACTGTCTCCCTCTGCCCACCTCCCCTTTCCTTTATTAATCTTCACTATCCCTCTCTTAACCTTTCTATGCTCCCTAATGTACCTATAAAAGGTTTTATCCCCTCACGTAACTGGAGTTGGCTATCTTTTCCTCGTTTGGGCCTTTGCTTTTCTGACTGCCTTCCCACTTCTTTCTGCTTTAATTGATATAGTTCCTGTCGTGCTCCGTCTGTGATTCCTTATACTTTCTGAATGCAGCCTTTTTCTCCTTAACCTTCCCTGACACCTCTTTTGAGAGCCATAGTTTTTTTTTTCCACTTTGTTTTCTTTATTTGTTTCACACAAAGGCTTGTTGCCTCCATGATGGCAGTTTTGATTTTTCTCCATTGTTCTTCCACCCCTCCTTTCTGGCCATTTGCTAATGCATTCCTCAAGTATTCACCCATTATGCCAAAGTCAGCCCTTCTAAAGTCCAGTATCCTTGTCTTTGTATGGCTTGCCTCCATGGTTGTGTTTATTGTGAAGCACATTGTGCAGTGGTCGCTTGTTCCCAGATGTCTACTGACTTCTAAGTTTGTGATCCTCTCTCCATTTGAGAGTACCAGGTCTAATATTGCTCCCTCCCGAGTGGGTTCCACCACTAGCTGTCTAAGGCATGCTCCCTGTAGGGCATCGAGAATGACCCTGCTCTTGGATGTGGCTGCAGTCCATGTTGCCCAATTAACATCTGGCATATTCAGGTCCCCCATCAACAGTATCTCTCCTTTTTCAGCCATTTTGAGAATGCCTCTATCATTTTTGTCCATTTCCTCCCTTGAGACAGGGGTCTGTATACAACCCCTGTGCGGATTGTGATGCCATTCCCTGTCTCCAAGGTGACCCAGAGTTCCTCTTGTCCTCCCCCTTTACTTTTTAGTTCTGTACCTTTGATCCCTTCCCCTATGTAGAGAGTTACTTCACCTCCTCTTTTACCCAACCTGTCCCTTCTGTAGATTGTGTACCCTGGTATGTTGACATCCCAGTCATGGTTCTCCGTGTACCATGTTTCTGTGACTGCCACAATATCCAAGTGTTCCTCTTCCATCAGGGCTACTAGCTCTGGAAGCTTGTTTCCAAGACTACGGGCATTGGTACTCATTGCCCTCCATTTAATGTTGGCTTTATCCTTTTTTACCCCATCCCTGCTCTTATTGCCCTTGTCCATTTTTCCATTTGCCCCTGTCCTGCCCTCTGTCAAGCTCTGTACCTCAGTGTTTACCCTACTACCTGCCATGTTTTGTGGGGAGGCTTGAACTTTCCTGTTTCCTATCAGCACCTCCCCCCTTGGCTAGTTTAAAAGCTTGCCAAGGAAGCCTTTAAACCTGTCACCTAGGAGCATGTTTCCCTTCCTGGACAGATGCAGACCATCATGCCAGTATAGACCTTCATCTCTCCAGGTGGACCCCCAGTCCCCAATGAAGCCAAAGCCCTGTGCTCTGCACCAGTTTTGCAACCATTCATTAAACTGCATGGTGTGCAGTACCCTAGCCTCACCCCTGCCATAGACTGGCAGCACCTCTGAGAAGGTTACCGTGCTTGCTACCTGTCTGAGGCCCCTCCCCAACTCCACAAATTCATCCTGCACTGCACTGATCTCATGCCTAGCTAGGTCATTTGTCCCGAGGTGGACAATGATATCTAGTTTCCTCTCCTGTGATGCTGCTTCTGCAATCCTGAGGATTCGCTTCCTGTCCCTCCAAGCCATGGCACCAGGCAGGCACCTTACTTCCCTCTCCTCTCCCTTCCCCAGGTCTACACCCCTAACAATTGAGTCCCCTATCAGAAGCTGTTTCTTTCCCCTGTGGTGTCCCTTGCCACTCTTTTGTGGGTCTCCCTTGCAGATGTCCCCAGCATTTTTCTTGGTCTCCAATGAGGGTGTCATCATAGAGGAACCTTGATTTGCCAGGCTGACATATGATTTGTGTAGAGGTGCAACTCGGGGGCTACGCCTCTGTTCCACCACCCTCACCCTCCCCGAACCTACTGTGGTCCATCTGCTCTTCACACATGGCAACCTCTGAGGCAGTGGTTGTGGAACTGGTGCTCTTTGGGTGGGGGAGGCCTCCTTAGTCCTTGCCAGTTCAGCCTGGAGGTGGGCAACCTCCTCCCTCAGAGCTGACAGTTGCCTGCAAATAGGGCAGCAACGCAGGTTCCAGAATGTCTCCCGGAAAACTGCTGCCCCACAGAAAACAGAAAAGCTAGTTCGACCAGGTATGAAATAAATTGATGACCCTGGGGAATTATGAGCATTGCAAAATTGAGATAGTCCAGCAAGGAAAGTAGTTTATGCTTTGTGTAAGATGATTTGGTAGAAAATGAAAGTACTAAGGCCTGTATTCAGACCAATTTATCATGAGGCAGTATGGCTTCCATGTGAGCAGTGTCCAGTATGATACCTAGAAATTCCAGATTGGTAGATGGCCCCACCATCTTCTCTTCAGAAATCGGGACCACCAGGGCATGAAAAAGCTCATGTAGAGAGGAGAGGACTGCAGCAGGAGAAGCTGATGGTGGTTAGATAAGGAGGAAGTCATTGAGCAGGTGGATGATGGTAGTGATGCGGCAGTGGTTGAGCAATAACCAGCATAAAGTGTCAGAAAAGAGACTGAATAATTTAGGACTGCTCTTACACCCAAATGTCACCCGCACAGTGAAAAAATATGAGTCCTCCCATTTAATACCATAAAGAAGCCAAAGAGAGAGAGAGATGGATAGGGAGGAGTTTAAAGACATCCGAGATATCAGCCTTAGCCAGCCATGAGCCTTTACTAAGCCATTTGATAGCGAAGATTGCATTGTCAATCTGTGTGCAGCTTAAAATAAAGTCATCGGATGGTGTGAGTGAATTTATGCTGGGAACAAGAGAGGCATGGGGCACCAACAGGTCAAATATGAGCCTCTTCTTCCCCGGAAACTTTTGCATAGCAACTCCAAGGGGACTAATGCAAAAGATGGGAAAAGGTGGTTGCTGAAATGGTCCAATGAGAAATCCTTCGTCAAGTTCTTTCCGAAGAAGCTGATGGACCACATCGGGTTCACATAAGGCTGAGAGTAAGTTCCTGCATTCGTAGGATTCCTGCGGTAGAGTGAAAATGCCAGTATGAAAGCATTCCGAGAACCCGGAGACAAGAAAGTGAACCAGGAATTTGGAGGGCTGCATGGTCAGTAAGCTTGTAAGAGCTCCGATGTTGATAGAAGTAGATGGATGCAGTAGTTGTCAAGGTTTGAGCCGCAGCTTGGAGCAGATGGATCTGGAATGTGCCTCTCCTCAATGACTACATACATGCAGGTTATGGCAACTGGACAGGATGCACCCAGCAGCATTAAAATGGTTACAGACGGGACAGCCTCCAATGAAAGTGAAGGGGCGACCGAGTCTGTCATGAGTGTAATGAGATAATGTAGCTGGATTACGGATGGTGCATGTTAATTGATTTTAGACATTGCGCTTTATAAATAAAGATTATTATTATTATTTTTAAAGAAGGAGTGACAGAAGGCAAGGAACAAGTGGATGAGGTGTCTGGCACCTTCAATGGGCATAAGGTAGCCGAATGAGAAAAAAAGGCGCATAGTTGGTCCGTTAGCGCTTGCTGTCCCGAAAAGCGGCAGCAGAACAGTTCATTGTTGAGAGCCCCCAGTTCAGATGGACGATAAAGTGATCCAGGGCATCTGCGACCTTAGCAGAGAAAGCTTTGTGATAGTCAAAGATTTGCGTGCCACCGTAGCGCACACTCAGGTCGACAATCAAGTACAAATGGGCGTCCAGCTCTCGGCATGAGGGAAAGGTGGAGCATAGAACATCCCTGTAGAGGCTGAAAGCTAAGACAAACTTGGGAATAGTCAGTTTCTTGGTCAATCTAGGGTGTTTTGATTTCAGGACAACAGAGACATCACCGCACGATATAATTCTATTCTCAATGGAGTCGCGAGATGATATAAGTAACGATATCAGATTATCATCCTTCCTATCGATGATGCCCTTGCGGAGATGACTGGGAACTAAATGAACAGGTGAAATAGCAGGCAGTAAAAAAAACTCAGAAAAGTCGTACTTGTACTAGAGGAAGTACCCGGCAGAGCTGGAGTATCCAGAGAGGGATCACCATGATTTGCGTCACGGGATGAAGGAGGTTGAGGCACGACAAGAGAAATAGGCTGTGAAGGAGGAATGGCTGGTGGAGTCAGTTGCTGTTTGGACTGGGCAGGCTGTCTACTCTCCAGGACAGTAAGTCGAGATTGAATGTCAAACACAGAAGGAGCAAGCTGGCTGGTGAGATGCTTGAGTTCAGTGAGGGCGCCAGAATCTCGATGGGCAGGAGGAGTAGGTAACTCAGGAACAGGTCAGGATCGAGTAACGAGAAGTAGATTGTACAGCTCTTGCTTCTTGGCATTAGCATGGTAGACAATGCCAAGCTTCTTCAAGCGAGGAACAGTCCAGTCCAGTCCTTGAGAGAGTGTTTGGATTTGGAAGTACGCTTCTGAGGAGCTGGGGGGGGCGGTGCAGGCCCTTCCAAAGGAGCAGGAGATGCCATCATGCAGCAGGCTCAAATATATAAGGTGTAGTTTGTCACAGGGAGGACGAATGGCAGCAACAAAACTGAAGACCGGCTGCACACAGGGAGAATGGTAGTAGGTAGATCCTGACCCCCATGTAGGCAGGATGAGGCTTGCTAAGAGGAAGAGGAGAAGTTGGCACCTCCACATAGGTGCCAGACTATGAGAGAAAGCAGGTAGTCTGGTTGCCTCCACGTAGGCACCAGACAGTAGGAATAGCTGAAGCAAAAACAGTGACCTCCATGTAGGCACTGTCAGGCAGGTAATAAAGCAGGATTCTCCATCTAGGTGCAGCACTAAGGCCTGTGCAGCAGAGGCAAGTAGCCGTAGCCCCCGAGTATGAGCAGCACAAGTCCTGAGGGGAAGCCAGAGAAGAAGCAGTAGTCCAGAAGTGCAGTCTGAGTAGCAGTGGCAATGAAGAAACAGTCCTGGAAGAGATGCAGTCACAGAAACTATGCCGCCTAGGTCCAGGAGGCAGCAGGTAGTATGCAGGCGTTACTCAGAACTGCTGCCATCACAGACAGGAGCACGGGCTGTGGAGGAACAGAATGTGCAGGAGAGGAGAGGATTCGGGCAAGTGGCCAGCACACCTGGAAGTTGCAGCAAGCTGGCAATGAGCAGCACCAGAAAACAAGAGAGGACAGCAATGGATGAGGAGACCCCAAAGAGAGAGGCAGCAGAGGTAAGGGAGCAAGAGAGGAGAGAGAATGGGAATGGAAAGAGAGGGGGGCCGAGCAGCGTAGCTGCGGATGGGAGGGGAAGAGGACTGCGAATGCGGCAGGGAGAGAACAGGCAGGCAGGCAGAAAAGGAGGGAAGAGGCTGACACCAGAGCACAAGCAGGAAAGACAAACAAAGTAAAGCAGCAGTGGAGAGACTAGAAAGGCAAACAAGAGGCAGAAATCCACACACCCGGCCCAATATCAGAAGTGACTGCTAAGCGCCGGTGGCTGGGCGTGTAGGAAATTTGTAGTAGTGTATCCCCGCCCACTGAACCACGGGCGGGGCCCTCCAAATCTCTTTTTTGAAGTTCCTGATGGATGCACAAAACTCTCTTAAAAGTATGGCTAGTTTTTCCCAGTCCACTGTTTTAAAGTCTGTGGATTCCTGCTTTGTGGCTAGCCAGTCATTAAATACTTTGATCACCCATCTAGTGCTTTTTTCTGTATTTCTTTTGTCTTTTCGTTTTTGAATTAGATTCAGTTCCTCAGCAGTAAGTTGAATGTGTCTGCTTTTCTGAGGCCATTTCTACACATTCTTTTTTATGTTTACTGCGGTACCACCATTTATGAGTTCTGGTATGGTTTCTGTTTTTGTTTCTTTATTTGCTAGTCTGACATTGCTTTCTGTACTGTTGAAACTGACACTTTCACTGATAGTTTGCAATTTGACAGTTTCATTGACTGTGGTTTGTCAATTTCATTGATGGCTGTTTCATTTCCCGGTACTATGATGGCTGTGTTTGGGTCTGTCTTTTCTGTGATAGCCATCATTTCTATGTGTTTCCTTAAGGGATTTATTTTCGGTTGACAGAATGTCAGTACTGTCACTTGCCTTCTCAGTCTCGATTTCTTTGTCGGCTTTCGTGGGCTCCATTTCATTTTCTGCTGATGGCTGCTCATCAACTTCGTATTTTACTTTCTTTGGTGAAGGCTCAGCAGGTAACTGTGTTCTGATCCATATTTCAGGAGCTAGCTTTTGAAAAATATCAAATTCATATGTATTTTGCTGTGTCCTTTTTTCTTGTCAATCTCACTCTCTTAGCTCATTTTGTAAATTGAGCCTTTTTGAGCAGAAAAAACATAAAGGCAGGGATTTCAGTTTCTGACACATTAGGTTGTGCAGGACAGGAGATCAAGTTCTGTAAGGTAACTGGTGGTATATATATATATATATATATATATTTAGTGCATGCTATAAAATGTGCTAATTATTTATATTGATGTACACTCTTTTTTCTTCTTGCCTCTACCTCCCATGTCATGGCCTAATATATATTCCATATGTAATTGTTTTTTGCATATAAAACATATGAAATTAATAAAAATATAAGTTTAATAAAACAAGCCCTGTCTCTGTTCCTCTGGTTTGCTCTCCTCCTGCTGGCACTCCCTGCCCTGTCACCTACCTTCTGATCAGCTTACTCCTTAATCACCATTTGTTCAGGGACCATTTTGTGATGGGCGGGCACCATGTCTGTATGTGGGGGCCTCGGGAGAGGGGGTTACAGGCATTGTCCTTGGCAGACTGGAGGCTTTTCTCCTCCTGTTTTCTTCCCATATTGACTCCAGTGTGTCATGGCATGCATGCACCAACATGCAGCCAGGCTGATGTCTGATGCCATCCCTTCCCTTCTGGTGGCCAGACTGAGATCTCCCACAGTCACCACCAGGTGGTGACCTCATGGTGAGGAACCAACCCCTCGTACTCCAGAGGAGGAGAAGACCTGCCCATGGGATGCTCAATTTCTCTTCCCCCAACTGACCCCTGACATGACTACCCAGGCCACCAGTGTTGTGAGCAGTAAGGCAACTACTGCATACAAGGGCCAAACAGTGTGTTTTTAATATGTAGATATATCACTTTTTTCATTATTATGTATATTGTTATTTATGTTTACTTGGTTTACTTGGTTTGTTTGGGAAAAAAGAAGGCAGAGGCCCATCTAGATTCCCCCCACACTAAGTGGGAACATTTCACATAACATATTTCTCGGTCAGCCAAATATCAATACCCTTTTTGAATGATTCCATGTTAGTTGAATCAACCAATTCCTGAGGAAGTCTGTTCCACAGTCTTGGTGCCCTTAGTGAGAAAAAGTTTAATCTTAGATTGTTTTTTGCCTTAGGGACCATAAGTTGTTTAGTTTGACATCTTGGAACAATACGTCTGGTAACATAGGATTGTCCACATTTATTCATCAGGTCAGGGTTTTTTTGAAGCTTATATATTAAGAGTAAATTCCCCTAACTCTTCTACTCTGAAGAGAAAGTAGACCAGTAATAGATAGTCTGGATTTATAGGGCAATTTAGCTAGCCTAGGGATTATCCTTGTTGCACGTTTCTGCACTCTTTCTAAGCGATCAATATCAGCCTTTAGGTAGGGGTTCCAAAAAGGAGACCCATAGTCAATAAGGGGTTGGACACATGATCTATAGAGGGCTAACATACACTGTTTGGTTTTATTTACAAATGATCGCTGGATTTGTCTTAGCAGACCATTGGTAGAATTAGCCACTTTAGTGCAGTGATCAATTGATGAAAGTTTAGAATTAACTAGAACACCCAAGTCCCTTTCCACATACGATGAATTCAATAGTGAGTTACAAATGTAATATTTATTTTTGGGATTTTGAGATCCAAAATGCAGAACTACACACTTATCAACATTAAACTCCATCAAATTATCAGTAGCCCATTTTTCGATCAGTTGTAGAGCAGAGTTGAGAGAATTAAAGTCTGATTGATTATTTACTAGGCCCTCAAGCTTTGAATCATCAGCAAATTTAGACAGCCAGCTATTATTTGATACCTACATATCGCTTATATAAATAATGAACAAAATTGGGCCCAGCACTGAGCCCTGGGGGACTCCACTAGTAATTGTGCCCAAATCAGAGAGTTGATTATTTAATACTACTCTTTGGGTTCTGTTTGTCAACCATGCAGAAACCCAATTAATTAATTGGTCTGAAAAAACAAAATGGTACATTTTATTAATAAGAATACTGTGAGGAACTTTGTCAAAGGCCTTGCCATAATCCAATAGGATAACATCTAGTTGATTTTTGTTATCCAGGCCTTGACTAATATTATTATAGAATGATATTAAGTTAGTTGTGCAGGAATGATTGGTTCTAAATCCGTGTTGAGTAGGATCGACAATATTTAGTTCAGTCATTTCTTTTTTCGAGAAATGATTTTATCAGTTTTTCCATTGTTTTGCAAATAATTGACGTGAGGCTTATTGGACGATAGTTCTGAACTATAGACCTGCTATCTTTTTTATAGATTGGAGTAACAAATGCAGTTAACCTATCTAGAGGAATTTCTGCTTTATGAAGGGATTTATTAAATATTATTTGTAAGGGAAAGGCTAAAGCCTCGGCAGTATTACTTAAGAATCTAGCGTTAATCAGGTCGGGACCTGGGCTTGTAGTTTTCTTTAGATTTTTGAGGAATGGATGTATATCAGAAGCCTTAATACTATATGTGTGAATTAATTTAGGATGAGATCCAATATTTGCTTTAGGCAAATGAAAACTTTTTTGGCAAAAACTGAGCAAAAATAAGAATTAAAAAGATTAACTATGTCCGAATCTGACTGTATTGGGAATACCATCTTGAGTTAGTGGCCCTACCTTATGGGAATTGCCTTTTGTGTTATTTAAATATGAAAACAGCACTTTGTATCCATCTTTGGTATGTGCCAACTTAAATTAAATTTTCATTTTAGCCTGCTTAATCATATGTTTGAGTTTTTGTAATTGTTTTATACTCAATAAGAATTGCACTATTGTTTTTATATTGACTACTTTTAAGTTTCCTGAACAATTTTTTTTTCTTATTTATTTGCAGCCTAATTGATTTATTCAACCATTTTGGTATCCTACCCTTTCTGTTGTATTTGTTTTTAGTTGGAACATATTTCTTTTCGAGTAAATAAATGAAATCTTTTAATAAGGTCCAAGCCTCATTTGTAGAAAGACCCTGGAAAACCTTATCCCACTGAATATTGTTAATTTCGCTATTGATGCTATTATAGTCTGCACTATCATAATTTTTGTATGTTGACTTATTAGGTAAACTACATTGGGCTCCTATCAGATCAAACAGTATTGAATGATGATCACTATTGCCTAAGAGATCCAAAATCTGAATATTGGTTATTTTGTGACTAATATTAGAAATGAGGAGATCCAGAATATTAGTTCCTCTGGTAGCAGAGGAAATAAGTTGCACTAAGCCATTATCTGTCAGTACTGATAGAAATTTACAATAACGATTGCTATTTCCTGAGTGGGAGGACCAGTTTATGTGACTCATATTAAAATCACCCAGTATTATTGCATCCCTATGGCTAGTAAAGTGGGAAAGATCTTTAATCAAAGCTTTCCAATTATTTAAATCACATGAAGGGGGATTATAGCAATTCCCAATAATTATTTGTTGAAGTCCTTTAGGTTGAACTGCCACCCACATGCTTTCAGAATTATTTGGGGCTAAAAGTTCAAAAGATGAAATGTCATCTCTAATGTAGAGACAGACACCCCCTTCCTTCTTATCGACTGTTTTTATGATAAAGTGTATAACCCATTATTTGTTGGCTCCACTGGGAATGTGAATCCCACCAGGTTTCTGTTATTGCAATTATGGCCAGGTTTAGTAGTTTACTTTTTGCTTCTAGTTCTGATAGTTTAGACACATTCAAAGAGCGAGCATTTAAGGATAGGATTTTAAATGTTCCAGGTAACTGGGTCTTGGACTTAATTAGAGACATGGGCTGATTCCCATTCTCCCCCTTTTTTGTTAGTTTAAATGATTGTTTATAATGTTTAAAATGGATTTACCCAGCATAGTGCTACCTCTCCTACTCAGATGCAAACTGCCCCAGCAATATAGAGGAGATTTATCAGCAAAATTTTCCCAGTGAGTTAGACAGGGAATGTTCTGACTGATGCACCATTTCCTAAGCCAGTTGTTTACGGATTTAATTTTTGAAATTAAATCCTAGGTTGTTCTAGGAACTGGCAGAATTTCTGAAAAACAAATGGTGCATCCTTTGTCCACAAGCAAACCGTTAAGAGCTACAAAGTCATGTTTCAACTTATTAAGGGTAGTATTCTGTATATTGTTTATGCCTGCATGAATTATGATGAAAGGATTGGGACCTGCGTTGTGTAGAATGTTGGGGATCCTGGCCATGATGTCACTTATTTTTGCCCCCCTAAAGCTAGAACAGCTATGATTGATCTTATCTGGGTTGCAAATAGTCCTATCCAAATGCTTAATGAGGGAATCACTGAGAACAAATATCTGCTTAGGGACATCTGTGGGGGTGGGAGCACCAACTGGATTTGAAAAAGGCACTGAATGCAGTGTTAAACTGTGGGTGGTTTTAATAACTGATAAATGAGGAGATAAGGTATTCTGAGTGGAAGGTACAGTAGGAGCTAAATCATTTTGGCTTTTCTGAGCATCATTATCTGACAAATAAAGGGGGCTTTGAGATTTATCTGTTGATGTATTTCCCAGAGATATGGGTTTTAGAGTTGTACTGATGTTCGATGGGATAAACTGCCAAATTATTTGAGGGAATGATTGTTTCCTGGGGTACAATGTTATTTAATGGTGAATATCTATTTTGTAATGGTATTTGAAAAGACTGGTGTATTTGTCCCCCCCCCACGTTTGGTTTTACATCTAGGAACCGTAGCCCAATCATCCACAACAGACGGGGTATGTGAATTTACAGATTCCAAGGCTATAGGTTCAGACAAGGAAACAGCAGGAGTAGGATTACCAGAAATGAAGTGTTCTACTGCCTGATTGATAAAGGATTCCAAACTAGTAATATCACTGTTTACAGTTACTCGACTAAGAAGACCAGAAATTTGGTCTTGCAAAGATTTTATCAGCAAACAGTTGTTACAAATAGATTCTGGATCAAGAATTCCTAGGCCAAACATAGAACAGCGATAGCACTGTTTATACAAATCGTCCATTTTGTCGATTGGTTGGGTGCTATTAAGCTTATTTCTACGTGAAACAGTGATCTTACCCCGATAGTTAAACACGGCAAAGCTTTTCTAAGAGACCATTACTGTGTCTTTTGCCTTGCATTACTGAGTTGTCCTGTAACTGGGATCCTGACTCCCAGTGTATATATCCCATTAACAAAATAAATGTAACTGAAAATCAGTGAAGCAATGGCATTTCCAGTATTCTCTGCAAAAGCTTCAGTTAAAATGTGTGCCTTTGGATGTCAGGACTCACTTCAGTGAGTCTACAGAGTCCTACAGCCACCAGGCATCTGAGATGGGGCACTCACAGAAGAGGCTGTTTGCTACTGCCAGGAGTTTAATGTGACAACTTGCTGTTACTTGGTCTCTGCTGCTGTGGCACCAGGTGGCTTTAATGTCCTGGTGGAAAACTTGAGTCAGCACTAGCACATTATATCCTTCCTCTGCTGCTGCTGCTGTGTCACTTTGCTTAGATGGGAGATTGAAGATGCAAAGCCTTGAATTCTCACCAGGCAAAGAAGAAGAAAGCCCAGCTCTATAACTTCCTGTGTCTGGAGGCATTGGTCTACATGTTCTTACAGGTGACTGAAAACATGATTATATGTAAATGTTTGTTTTCACATTTGATTAGGATCCTGGCTGACTGAACAAGCATCTGTCAATGCCGAATGTTTGCTTGCTGATATTAGCATTGGACGTGCAGGAGTTAGACAGATGCTTGGTGACATTAGCATTGGACAAACAGGAGTTAGACAGATGCAGAATAGGAATCGCAGAGAATTACTAAACTCACGCCAACCCCACCTCCACCTTACAGAGATGGACAGGCATTGGGGCGTACCTTTGGGTCATCGGCCATAATGCTCACAGCATTTGACCTCATGCTATCCTTAGACATCGACAAATGTTGAGGTGTGCCTTGGGTTGTTTGGCTTGACAGTCACCCCATTTCATAAGGACATATGTTGAAATGGGTGCAGCATAGGAGAAAGGGGTGAAGTCTGGGGTCGAAGAGTCCAAGGCACACCTCGATGCCTGTCACTGGCTTCAGGGTGGGGGGTGGGGTGGAATGGCATGAGCATTACAGCTGGCAATCCAAAGGCACACCCCTGATGCCTGTGAGTTTGTACAGGGTGGGATATTACGATTAGAAACCCTAACGCCCCAGACATTTGTTGGTATTTGCACTACAAATTTTAAACATGGCCTTTTTGTGACCCCCACCTCATGAAAGCATTTGGGACCTCCGCTCATGAACAGTGGCACTGTGATTTTGTTAATGTGTCCTGAACTCTGATGTCCCACAGCGACTGTGCCATTCTGCACCAGTTGTGTGAATAGACAGAGAGACAGACAGATATTACAGTAATTTCTGACACTGAGGGACAACCTATTTTACATAGGTTCGTGAAATTAAAAAAATGCCATACCTTGAAGGTGATGTGAAAATATAATGGTATACAGATAATGTTGGCGTGTAAACTAGTGGATAACAAACTGATTATAAATCAGCTACACAAGCAAAACAAAGAAATGAATCGTGAATTTTCAGAAATGCTTCCAAATATTCAAAGTTATGATAATTCACTGGGACAATGCTCTTGTATAATTTCTTTTGTGAGCATATGTAAGCTGTTTTTTTTTTTTCACCTCTAAACATCTTTGGGAACTTTTGATCTATCCATTTCTGGTTTACAAGAAAATGAACTTGTTAGATCCAAGAGTTTGGCAATGCTATTTTGACTGTTTAAAAAGACAAGCCCTCTGACCATTTTCTAAGTGGAATCATAACAGAAGTATATTTGGCATCAGTTTCTCAAATCATCATAGGTTAGGTCCAACAGCTCGATTTAAAGTATAATACCTTACCTTAGAACTCATTTGGGTAGAAGTCTAGATTTAAAACAAGACTGGATGCTCACTTGGAAGTTGTGCATAATAAACAACAACTGAGAAGTGGGGATGACTTACATGGGCATATAGTGTTCTGTCTCCCTAACACCACAGTATAAACCACCACAGTATAAGTCACCAAACCATCTACTTCTGTTGTTAACCATTTCCTGGGAATGCCACACCTTGTTCAGACCAATGTGGCAATAACTTGATCGTAAGCTACAGAAACGTGTTTACACTGATCAAAACTATATCGCTGACTACAATTGATTTACAGTATTAGCATGGATCATTAAGGTTGTTATTTCACTTTAAGTCAATGTTTGCATTAAGCAATTTATCTTTTAACCTTTTCTTCTACATAATACATATAAACAGCCTTTGAGGCCTCTGGGAACACTTTGGAAATTATAAAAAATATTAGTTGTAGTGCCTATGTTTCTGGTTTTTATCTTCATACATCTGGTTTTTATCTTCATCTTATTCTTTAGTACTAAAGGAACGTGCATGGGAACAAAATCCTTGTGTTTTGGGCTTCTTCTACTCAGGCTGCATGTCTACACCTGATGTCATAATCTACTAAGTGTGATGTCATAAGAATTTCCATGACAACTAATTGTGACTCATAAATAGAGGAGTATGCTATCAGGGGTAGACAGAGTATATGAAGTGCGAGGGGCAGTTGGACTTATTTGCATGTAGCTGCCCTGTAGCAATAAAGAGGGGAATATAAATGCAGAAAATATGTCAAACATAAGCAGGACTGTATGTAAGTATTATGTTTTTCAAAGTGTTCCTAGTGTCATAGGACTTATAAAGAAACTTACTCTTCTAAAAGCAAAAAGGGGTAGGCTTGTAAGATTTCTTTTACTGTGCACAGTAAGTGATTCCGCTAGATTGTTTAACTGTGGCTTTGACTGACTTAAAGAGCATTTTAAAGAGCAAGTGGAATCAAAACAGGCAGACAGGACAATAATACAAATTTTAAGAAGTTGTAAGTTTGTAACTTTTTTTATTTCTGAAGCATATTTCTTTTTCCTTTTGCTCATTAGACAGTCTTCCTTGTGATAATATTGTTGTTGAATGTGGGAAACAGCTCCCAGCCTGGCAGCTGACTTATCTATATTTATCTCTCCAACTACATCATCAGCATTGTGATCTCCTGACAGTGACATCATAGGTGAGGAAGCTGGCATCCACTGAGTGGCTGTTCCTAAGCAGCAGCAATGCCACTGTCAATGAGGTCACAGTACTGATGGTGTAGTGTGGGGAATTTGGATAAATATGTCAGCTGCCAGGCAGAGTGCTGTCACATACATCACACCTACTAACATTAGGTAAACAATCTTCTAATTAACCTAAGGGAAAAGAAAAGATTCCTCTGATACAAAAGGTAATGGTCACCTGCTTTTAAAAACTGATATTAATTTTAGGCAGTGCACTTACTCTTAAAAAGCAACACATTTGAAAAGATGTAATTTCTCAAGTTTGTTCCAGTCAATATGCTGGCATGTCTGATGGCATTACTGCTACATGGGAGTGCACTAGTCTACTAAACCAGCATTTGATTTAGTGACACCAAAATACGTGATTACTTGACTGGCCTGAAATAATATTTAAAATACAGTCAGGAATGCCAAGGGTACAATTTGCATTCACTGAGTGGAAATGAAGCAAAAACAAAGAACTAGTGGATCTATTCTCCCCAACTTCATCATCCTAAAAGAAAGGTAAGTAAATCACGATGAACTCCTAAATCCTTAAAGCATTCCTGCCCTCTTTTCTAATGAAGCTCAAGTCCCATAAACCAATGAGACCACACACACACACACACACACTAACAATTTCCAAATAGGTTTGTATCTGTGAAGTACTATAAATAGAACTGTGTCAGCATCTCTGTTCTCCAAAGCCACAAACACTGAGGGGCCATTAATTGTTTTCTTTCGAAATCAAATACTCATAGCAATTAACAGATTTTGATCAGTGGTGCTTAAAGAGTGATTCCATGTGTGATAAGGAATGTGTAAAATACAGCTAAGGTAATGGTGGATGTTCACGCGAACTATACATTATGCTTGGAGAGCCTAAGTTTAGGAGAACCTGCTGAAAGGAGGCTCTGTTCTAGTTTTAAGGCCTTAAAGCAACGTCAGTCTCGCTGGTTAACGTGAAAGTGTGTTTGACTGGGGTAATAAATCAGGGGTAGATCTAGAGGCTCTGACAGGTCCTGGAGATGAGACACGTGTCTGTCCACACTATGAGCACTGCACAGTGGTTACTCAGTCGCCTGCGCCTCCGGAATTAGCCTGGAGTCTATATGTCTTTTATAGATTTTCACGGTTTAATTTTCGATGCACCTAGTATTATTGTATGAACTTGAATGCAGAAAATGTATTTACTCTCTTTTTGTCAAATGCAAAACTTTTCTTTAGCTATCTTTTTGAATTCCTGCTGGGTGAAAACTATTTTGTTCAACCTGCTGTAAACCTTCAATATTTTTCCAGCTGCTTTGCTTGTGTGTTCTGTTCCCTCTACAATGCCTGGATGCCTCCTTGGTGTTACCCTTTTGCTTATATGTCGTATTTCATTTTTAGAATTCTCATTTCTTTCTGTGCAACACACATGTGTGTGTCATTTTTTTTCTTTGTAGTAGTTTTATTTTTCATTACTTCATCTCCTGCTTTTTTCTGATTTCAGATTACACTATACCTGCAGTCATTGTGTGCGTTTTGTTTTTACAGTCTGCTGCATATTTGCTTCCTGATGTCTGCTTGAGTTAGTTCTCAGACCCAATGTTCCTTTTTTTCACCCGGGACCAATATATACTTTGAGCTTTGTATTCCCTGAGCTGAAGACACCCAAGATCCTATTTATCTTGCATACTATGCCCTTTTAATAAATGTATTTCTTGTTTCTTTTAACAAACTCGTAATCCATAGACCGATTATATGACATGTGAGATCGGAATGTATTATATTATTTGAAGCCATACAGTTTCCCTTTAACTCTTTCCTAGCTTCCTTTTCTCTCCCTCCTCCTGTCACTGTTCAGTGAGGATTCTACATCTGTATGGACACCCTTACACAGAAGTGTTGAAAGTACATTATCAAAGTCTCATGCAGACATGCTCTGCACCTAAAAAATGAGACCCATTTTGGGACATTAATAAGTAAGGTGTTTAATTGTATAGATAATCCCTTTCCCATTTATAAAATCAGATATCAAAAAAGAGGATGCTAGATCATTTAAGTGAACATCCATTTGAAGCATGCAATTCAGAAAAAAATGTAGTGTGTCATAAGTAAGCATCCACCATGTTGAATGAAACTAGCATGACAACGTCAAATCAGCTCACTATGTGAGGTGAATACGTCACATTCTTAAACACAGAGGATCTGGTGAGTCAAGTATTAACCTGAATTTAATATTGTTACCCATGTTAAAAAACAACACATTTTATTATGAGTCCAAAGTGTGTGTGTGTGTGGGGGGGGGCTAAATTGCCAGGGTCCGCAATTGCTTAGCAAACAATTAACATATATTACATGCTATAAAATAAGTTGTAATGCAATTGGAGATGCTGCCTACAGATTTTCATGTTATTGATTCAGAGAATTTTAATTCTGGTAGCTTGCTTTGGCATAATCTGCATTTATTACAATCTAGTATTCTTACGGCAGGCTATGTAAATCATTTCTTTAACAACTGGATGTCCTGTTACACACAGCATTAAAAAATAATACGGTGTAACAAACTCACACCGAAGCATCGATATTGTGTTTCCAAACTAATTTGACTCCAGATGAACACTAGCGTGGTGTGTACAATGGGGTTACTAGTGGGGTACCGCAGAGTTCAGTACTGGGTCCAGTCCTTTTTAATGTCTTTATAAGTGATATTGCAGAGGGACTGGAAGGAAAAGTATGCCTTTTTGCAGATGACACAAAGATCTGCAACAGGGTTGATACACAAGGAGGCGTGGAAAGGATGAGAAGGGACTTGGCAAGGTTGGAGAAATGGTCAGAAGTATGGCAGCTTGGATTCAATGCAAAGAAGTGCAAAGTAATGCACCTGGGAAACAAAAACCCAGGGGAAGATTACACAATGGGGGAGGTAGTAACAACAACAAAAATGGAAAGGGACCTGGGGATAATCGTATCAGATGACCTTAAGATTGGCAAACAATGTGAGAAGGTGGTAGGGAGGGCTGGGGGGATAAGATACTGGGATGTATAGGGAGAGGCATCATCAGCAGAAAACAGGAAGTTGTTATCCCCCTGTACAGACAGTTGGTGAGACCCCATCTGGAGTACTGCATCCGGTTCTGGAGACCCCATCTCCGCAAGGACACAGACAGGATGGAGGCAGTTCAGAGGACGGCAACTAAAATGGTGCAGGGTCTGCAAGAGAAGCCATACGAGGAGAGGCTAAAGGAGCTTAATATGTATACCCTTGAGGAAAGGAGGGAGAGGGGAGATATGATAGAAACGTTTAAGTACCTCAGTGGAATCAACAAAGTCCAAGAAGGTAGCATCTTTCAGAAAAAGAGATGTGCAAGAACAAGGGGACACAATTTGAAGATAGAGGGGCGGCTCAGGGGCAATGTGAGAAAGTATTTTTTCACAGAGAGGGTGGTGGACGCATGGAACAGCCTTCCGGAGGAGGTTGTGGGGTCTAAAACTGTGGAAGAATTCAAGAATGCATGGGACAGACATAAGGCAATTTTTGTGGGGGTAGGAAGAAATAGGCTGTTGGTTAAATAGGATCTGCAGCTTGTCCTCTAGGTAGGAAAACGGGCAGACTAGGTGGGCCAAGCGGTCCTTATCTGCTGTCGAGGTCTATGTTTCTATGTCTATGTTTCTATGTACTGTTTGGTTCTCTGTGTTTCTTTTTAAAGACATCAGTACAGAGGAGACTCTTTGGGGTTCTACTTCAAAGTGTAAACTTGAAGAGCTATCAAGCAGGTTTCCTGCACGAAAGAAATACAGCTTATTTATTTAATACTTAGACAAGTCTGAACTATCTAAGAGAATTCAGCAAAGCAATAATTAAGCAATAAGGCACGACAGGGTGTGTGTTATTGTGTAATAACATCACTCCTGGGGTGGGTTGAAGCACGAGGCGAAGCCGAGTGCTTCCACCACCCCAGGAGTGACGTTATTACACAATAACACACACCCTGGAGTGCCTTATTGCTATTATACAATGGCTTGTTTAAAAATAATAATAAAAAGTTTTAAAAAAAAAAGTCTGTGACAGTTTTGTCTTTTATTTTTGTGTAGGAGGCATATGTTACAAATATAACAAAAAGTAGTCCAGTAGGTGGTGCTGGTGGTTCATGGTCCAGTGCTCAATGTCGTTCTGTGTATTTGTCAGTCAACCCCCAGACATAGACATATAAGAACAGGATTGTTTGTCAGCATGTAGTTCAAGTAAGACAGGTTTCTTGGTTTCTGTTATGGGGTTTTGAATGGCAATGTGTGGAGGAACAAGGAAGCACTGAGGAGCGAGCAGACACGCTGATGGAGCAATAAAGAGTGAATGGTAGCGTTGTCGTTCTTCTCGCTCCTCTCTTTTGGCAGCAAAAAACTGAATGTCATATTTTGGTGACATTTTTGCACTATTAGTGAAAGTAAACTGATGAGAGGCTACGGCGGTTTGAACAGAGCGGCTTCAGTGAACCGCACGGCCGGAAGTTACGGTCTCCGTGAGTTTAGTGAAGCCGCTTGCTTTGCAAAACCGTAAACAGATGAAAAGAAATGGGCATAAACATTAGGCTACTTTTGTCTTTTGCTTTATTAAGTTGTCTGAGGAATTGGTGTTTTGGGATCGTGACATTCTCAGTGGGGGGACTGTAGTGCTTTACAGGGGCTGGCGAGATTGGCAGTTGTTTGTGTACAGGAGGCATGATTTTATGCCATGTAATGTGGTTATGTGTGTGCCTGGTCTTAATACAGTGATGTTATTGTGTAATATCATCACTGTGCCAGGCACACACTGACCAATCAGAATAGAGGAAGTTTCCTTGCCATTGTATAATACTGTACACAACATGCAGGTAATGGGCACCAGGCTTCGGCACTGCTGACTATTATTAATGTTTTTTTCTCCCACAGCCATTCATTATAAGTAAAACAGAAGTTTGGGTTTATTGTAAAAATCAGCATCTCAGTGGAAAAACACACAGTCAGATATTCCACCCCATAAAGCCACCTTGTGTTACATACAATTTATAAAAACATTCATTCTCAGGCATACACTGACCATATTCGCTGGTACTGTACTTACATTAGCAGAGAGGGAATGAGCAAACTGATCATAAATTTGCTAATTAGAGATTTCTCTCCATGACAAAAAGGTGTTAATGAGTTTAATTCCAGTCCCTGTCATTGTTCCTTTTCACACCACTTATTTACTAATGGGTCAGAGGGCTGTTCTCGCTTCAAGTTCAAGTTTATTGCAGGAAAACTCCATTGAGCAAGCTCATTCACAAGGAGGTCCTGTGACATAAACACTTAAAGTACAAACACAGATAGGTAATAACAGTATATACATGAAATACACGTTACATGATGTAGGCTGGATATACATACAAGGGTACCACATAGGGTGACCGCAGGTGGTAAACATTGATATGAGACAGGGAGGCGACTTACAGGTAGCATACTGATAAATGAAACATGATGACTGGTGTGAGTTGATTTAATCAAATCAAATCAAATCAAATATACAGTATTTTGGCAGCTAGAACAAACAACAGTCTACAACTGATATGGGAGGAGGAGAGATTTGATAGAGTAGCAGTGGAGCATAAGCAAAGATAAAGCCAGGAGTAGAAGGGAAGGAAAGCAGTTAATATGACAAATCAATTATACCTTACCAGTGGATAAATATGCACACATGGGGAAGGAAGAGACTTAATGACAGTTACAGGTGTCTTTTATTTTGGCTGAACTTAGCGATTTGTAGAAGTTTATTGAAACTGTGCTAGTTAGTTTCAGTACGGTTTGTAATTGGTTCCAAATGGAGGGAAGGGCATATGCAATATACGTTTACAAAGGAAGTCCCGTCCTTGGTATGTCAAGCATAATAAAGTCAGATTTTCTTAACAGTATGCACGATGTGAGATACTAATAAGGGAAGAGAGATAGCTTGGCAATTTCTGCAGGAGCAGTTTAAGAGTCCATAGCCCAGCATGGAGCAGGCGTCTAGTAGTAAGGGATGTCCAACCAACCGCTGCATATAAGTCACAGTGGTGCGAACGGTAAGGGGAGTTGGTAATGAACCATAACGCACGGTGATAAAGGATGTCCAGTTTACTTAGATTTGCAAGAGTGGTGGAGGAATAGATTACATCGCCATAGTCGAGTAGGGGGAGAAAAGTGGCCTGTACAAGCTTGTTTCGAGTTTCAAGGGGGAAAAGGGGCCTATTTCTGTAGAAGAAACCTAACCTTGCTTTTAACCTTGCTTTTAACCTAACCTTGCTTTTAACCTTCTAGAGACATCTTCGATGTGGTCACTGAAAGATAATTTATTGTCGATCCAGATACCTAGATATTTAAATTTGGTTACAACTTCCAGAGGCTCGTTTAGCGTGGTGACAATGAAGTCTTGGGCAAGAGTATTGGGGGGACCTGAGACAGCACTGCCGGAGAATATCATCGCTTTAGTCTTCTTGGCATTGAGCAGAAGCTTTGCCTTTATTAAATTATTCTCCTTGAAGATTTTATTTTGCCTTCTTTTCTCCCTTTGATGTGGAATTGTGACCTACAACTGTTTGAAGTCCCTTATTAAGAGGAAATTAACTCAATTTTCAACTGTATCTACCCACTGATAGCCTACACAAAATCTGATGTCTTCTTAAAGATATAGTTTTGTTTTTTTGCTGTTGTTTTTGTTAATGATTTAAAGCTCATTATATGAACTCAGTGTTAACAGTGATTTTGGACAGTTGACTGGACTAAGTTGTTGAAGTTAAATAAGTACTGTAAACAAATGTATTAAATATTAAAATAGCCTATTATAGATAGCAGACAGTATAATGACAACCCCTTCTGTAACTTAAAGCAGGAACTGCAAAATATTGTATAATTAAAACATTAGATTATCTTCCCTGTTTATAGCATTCCGTTTTTGCTCCATATTACTCAGTTATCCCTGTTTTCCTTGTTGTTTGTGTGTGTGGCGGAAGGAGGCAATCAGTGATTCACTATAAATTTGGGACAGGGTTGAACTTTCTAAAACACTGAAGTGATTGGCGATTGCCGAAACGAGATTTGAAGGCAAGTAAAATACAACGTCAGTAAACAGATTTAGAAGGAAGAGAAAAATATATTTCACATTTTGTGCTGTTGGAAGGAGGGACACTTGAGCGCTGCAGATGGCATTTACTGCCCGCATCTAAATAGAATGCCATTTTCCAGACTGAAATAATTACCTGCATGTAAACATTTACAACTAGTGAAATTCTTCAACAACAGACACTAACTATACAATGGGGGAAGGGGAGGGAGAGGGGGAGAGAGAGAGAGAGAGAGAGAGAGAGAGAGACAGAGACAGAGACAGAGACAGAGAGAGTGAGGAAGCCAGCAGCACACTGCTGAAAACTGATTGGTATGACGACGGGCTAAATATGCAAATTACCTACAGCGGTATTTTTCTTTCAACTGTACGCCACTGCAACTGAACGGCTGTCATAGACATCTCAGCCATTCATTGGTGTGGTGTGGTCATGCCTGCAAAAAGGATCCCTGCATTGGAAGAGGAGGTGGCACACCTACAAAAAGTCGTATGGTGGCACTGTGTTTCTTGCACATGTGTGCAAGCAAACATAAAAAGTAGTACTCAGTTCTGGAGCTTCGAGCAGAAAGGTACCTACAGTACACAATGTGAAGCAGCCCCTGCCTTTGAAGAGTCTCAAGAGAGGGACATGGATGCCAAAAGAACCACCATCGGCTGTAAAAAAGAAGCTGGTCTACTAGAGGACCCATCTTTATGACCACTTCCCTCGAGCTGATAGGCAAGCATCTGGGATATTCTAACAGCTAGTCTTTACACAACATATATTACTATAGACACAGTGAATCTGCAGTTCAGCACAGGGTATTCTGCTGTTGACTGTACCTTACGTTCCATGTACAGCACTTGTGACTGGTTCTGGAAACTTTTTACTCTAAGATAAAACCTTCAACAAGCTGCCTTTGTTTTGCTTTACATTTCTTGCCTGTCTGATTTCAAAGCCAACATGAACAGCACTGTCATGGCAGTCCAAGCTACGTTATTTGCTGATTTCTTGATTGGTTGATTTAATTAAAACACAAAGTCTGTGGTTTGATGGTCGGCAGCAACCAGCCACACCCCCTTCCTGGGCTATATAAACCAGCTTCCTTTAGCTTCATTCAGAAGATCCCTTTCTTTGCCGCAGCCAGATGTTGCCCCCATGGTTGCTGCTTTCCTCTGTGTTGTTTTAGTTTTCTACCATTTTAAGGCAGCCACTCCTGTTACTCTTTGTCCTCTTGCAACTCAAATGTTTACTTTTACTGTGTTTTGAGTGCACCTACTCGATTCTATGTTGTCCTGCTTCTGTTATTCTGCAGTATTTATGTCTGTTTCACAGTGTGTTTTACCTATTTTTCATATTCAGACACTTGCGACCTGTTCACCGATCTACCTGCTGTTCATAACCAACACATGCAAACATTTCACTATAGTTTCCTCTGTGAGCTTCCCATTCAGTTACTCCAGCTAGCTCTGCAAACAGCTGCAACCATTTCGCTCAGTCTTTCCAGTCAACCTTCTCAGTCAGTCTGTTTCAGCGTTTTTCCAAAGACCTGGTTGCATTGTTCCTGCATTTCTGCTCATGGCTTAATGATTTCTAAGATAATGGCCTCTGGCATGCATTCACATTTTTAGTACCTTGTCGTTCAGTTCAGTTTCTATCATACCAATTCTTCTGCGGCCAAACAATCAGCCTGTCAGCCACATCATACAGATAACAAGTAATCAGCCTGCTGGCTACCATAATGCTCGCAAGCATTCAGTCTGTTGGTCTCATCATACTGTTGACCAGTCAGTCCATTTCTGCAGCATACCATCAGGCTCTATGCGCGCATTCCCACTGGCCATTATTAGTCAAGCTCACTAGTTCTCCTCGATGTCCATATCTTGAGGCTGAGTCCCTCATCATGGGCGGGGGTCCTTATCAGGCCACCTGTCCCCCACAGCACCTCCAGACAGTCCTACTAGGTGGTGAGAAGGTCCACCACTGTAGAGAAAACTTCAGGCATGCAGATCCATGGTTGGCAGCATCTCATGGTGTAGTATTTAAGACTTCACCTGCCGGAGGGTTGGGCCACGAACCCACATAGTTTCCTTTAGCTATACAGACCATGTTAGTAGTACTTCCAAAAGCTGTTTTCCCTGCATCTGCCTAAGGTTCACCTTGTCTAATTCCATATCCACTTTCTTTAGTTTCCAGTTAAGGTTAGGACTCCTTATGTCTCGAGGCTGGGTGCTAGCCTTTCAGCAGTCACCCTCTCCTCAGGCCACATTTTGGGGGGGGCCTCCTTCCCTGAGGTACCTCCTTCGGCTTTGGGATCTAATCGTGGCACTCCCACAACACTATCACATTACAGGGGTACAGCGAGAGGTATCCCTCCAAACTCTCCTCTGAACTGGAATTCCAAATTAGCACAGTGCCCATGCCAGGAGGGATGGTGAGTGAGACCATGTATCCCCAGTGATTTCGTACACTGTTTTTTGTTTTCTCTCCAGAGTATCAAAGGCCATAATGTAGTTGTCCAGTACCATTTTCTCAATATTAGAAATTTTCACTTTGAGTTGGGGGCAGATGGTGGCCTGCATTCTCCTACAGTCCTGGCATTCCCTTTCTCCTCTGAAAGTCGCACCTCAGTCTGCTATCACACATCACCAGCTGTCAGCTGTCTCTGTTATCACTTTGCTCTTCTGTGTTTGCAGCTCTTGCTACACAGTTCTTTCGGGTTTCTTAACACAGAAACATAGAATTTGATGGCAGAAAAGGACCGCTTGGCCCACCTAGTCTGCCCATTTCCCTACCTATAGGATAAGCTGCAGATCCTAGTTAACCAACACCCTACTTTCTCCTACCCCTCACTACAACTGCCTTATGTCTGTCCCATGCATTCTTGAATTTCCCCACTGTTTTTGACCTCACAACCTCCTTAGGAAGGTGGTTCCATGAATTCACCACCCTCTCTGTGAAAAATACTTCCTTACGTTGCCCCTGAGCCCTCCCCTCTCTACCTTCAAATCCTGTCCCCTTGTTCTTGCACATCTCTTTTTCTGAAGGATGCTCCCATCTTGGACTTTGTTGAGTCCCTTGAGGTATTTGAAAGTTTTTATCATGGCCCCCCTCTCCCTCCTTTCCTCAAGGGTATACATATTAAGCACTCTTAGTCTCTCTTCGTATGGCTTCTGTTGCAGACCCTGTACCATTTTAGTTGCCCTCCTCTGGACTGCCTCCATCCTGTTTATGTTCTTGCAGAGATGGAGTCTCCAGAACTGCACGCAGTACTCCAGATGGGGTCTCACCAACTGTCTATACAGAGGGATAACAACTTCCTGCTTTCTACTGGTGATGCCTCTCCCTATACATCCTAGTATCCCCCCAGCCCTCCTTACTGCCTTCTCACATCGTTTACCTACCTTAAGGTCATCTGATATGACTACCCCCAGGTCCCTTTCCATTTGTGTTGTTGTTAGTACCTCCCCCATTGTGTACTCTTCCCCTGGGTTTTTGTTTCCCAGGTGCATTACTTTGCATTTTTTTGCATTGCATCCAAGCTGCCATATTTCTGACCATTCCTCCAATCTTGCCAAATCCATTCTCATCCTTTGCACCCCCCTTGTGTATCAACCCTGTTGAAGATCTTTGTGTCGTCTGCAAAGAGGCACACTTTTCCTTCCAGCCCTTCTGCAATGACTCCTATAAAGACATTAAAGAGGACCGGTCCTAGACTGAATCCTGTGGTACCCCACTAGTAGCACTAGTTTTTGTTGACTGGGAAAGGAGGACTAGGCAATTCTACCTATTTTCAGCCTCATCCCGGGGGAGAGGGGGAAGAAACCAATGCAAACTGACATACAGAACCTGATTAAGCTGTTGGTGGTATCTTAGTGAATGGGGGGAAGTTTGGTCAGGACACCATGGAAATTAACCCTACTCTTTTTGAGAAGTGCTATGAGATCTTTAACATCCACCTAAACAACCACCAGAACAGGCAGACAGTACCTCAGTTTAACATCTCATCTGAAAGATGGTGGTACCTTTAGCCAAAGGAATCAAGTTTTTGCAACACCTCTAGGGGTAAAATTTTCCTCAAGAGGGTTCCCTTGCCTTCCTGGTACCTTGACAGGATGGTACTCCCTTAGGGGACAGAGAGTGCGAATGGCCAAAGTACCTAAAATAACAGTCAACATCCAACATCCAACCATACAACTAGCTTTTGGATTATTGGATTGCATGTAGTACTGGCATCCATAGCTGAAGAAGGATATTAGACTGCTATAGAGGGGGTGCAGTGAAGGGCAACAAAAATTATATGGGGGATGGAAGACAAAACCCTATGAGGACAGGCTGAGGGATCTGAGTTTGTACACCCTGGAGGAGAGGACGGATGGGGGGATATGATTGAAACGTTCAAGTACTTGAAGGGGATCAACAAATCTAGCGCTGATGGGTTATTTAAGCTGAGGAAGGGAAGGGACATGCGAAATCATGGGCTAAGATTGGAGGGGGCAGATTTAGGAGAGAGATGAGGAGACATTACTTCATGGAGAGGGTGGTGTTGAAATGGAATGCCCTACCAGAGGGGGTGATTTCACGTAAGACGGTGGGAAGTTTTAAGAGGGCATGGGACAGGGCACGGGGAAAGAGTCTGGGTAAGTAGTGCTGAGAACTTCCAGGAGATGGGAGGGGTGGGAAGCTGCAATCTAGGGGTGCTAGCTGTGCACTAGAGCAGACTTGATAGACCATGAGGCCTGTTTCTGCTGGCAGATTCGTATCTTCATATGAATGTGCATATGGATACCAACCAGATGCACAAGCATTACTCCTCAGTGTGGTTGCAAACACCCATTAAATTAAAAGGCGCAGCCTGTGGTTTGATGGGCAGGAGTAATCAGCCACGCCCCCTTCCTGGGCTATATATAGCAGCTTCCTTTAGCCTCACTCCGCAGCTCCCTTTCTTTGTTCCCACCATCCACCCCATCTCCTCCAGTGGCTGCCTTCTCTTCTTGGGCTCCTGCCATTTCCCCTGTCTCCTCTGGAAGTCACACCTCAGCCTACTGTCACTCATCTCCAGCTATCAGCTGTCTATCATCACTTTGCTCTTCTGTGTTTGCATTTCCTGCTACACAGTTCCTTTGGCCTTCTTCCTAAGGTGTCTTTGGCCAAAGTAATCCCATTCCCATGGCACCTCTAAGGGTGCAATCCTCCTCAAGAGGGTTCCTTTCCCTTCCATCTACCACAACGGGGTGGTAGTCCCTCAGGGGACAGAGGGTGAGAATGACCAAAGTAGCAGTAGTAGTAGTATATTTATTTCTTGGGTGCCCGATCCCACAGGCTCTGGGCACCCTGTAGAAGAAGAAGACACAAATAATAACAGCAGCAAAAAAATACAATAAATGTTACCGTACACATAAAACCAGTTAGGATATAGTAGAGCAAGCTCTTATAAACAGATAGTGCTTTAACCCTCTGCTGGGGTTCTGAGGCAGTTAGTGGGCAGACTCTACTCTCTGGGACTGGTGGTGGTGGGCTGCTGGAGGGGAATGCGGTAAGACAGTGTCCTGGGACTCTGCTGAGTTTTTGCCCTTGAACTGTGCCTTAAACTGTTCTAATGTGGCTAAGTGAGAGTTGGCTTCTTTCTACTTCAATTTTTGCTGTTTTGGTATTTTGGATGAATGCAGTTTGAATGGGGATTGGGGTGGTGGTTTTAATAATGTTTTGGGGGGGTTGATGTTATTTTAGTGAGCATGTTGAAACTGCATTTTAAGTTTATTTCTCAGTGATCACCATATGATCTACTGTGTGTGAAAGATGCATCGCCCTTCATCTCCTCCTAAATATATCCAATTCTGATCTTTCTGGTCTCTGGACCTGTCCTCCTTTCATGCTAACGTGGTCTCCCATTTCGGCTGCTAGCAACATCAACACTGCTTTTGAGTCACTTAACGCCACATTCACATCTGTCTGGGACCACCATGCCCCCTCATGGAAAACCAGGGTTTGAGGTTCACACCTCCCCTGGAACTCAGCAGAGTTCCTGGCCCATCACTGAGTGTGAGACCTAGCCTGGCAAACGTACAAGTCCACTGGCTCCACTACTGACCATATTAGTTACAATGCTCTCTACAACACCTGTACCAGAGCTACTAGGCTTGCAAAGGGTGATTTCTTTGCATCCACACGCAATAGTAACATTCAACCAATTCAGTCTGACTATAAAAAAGACTGCACAATTGGGACCTTGTATTAACTGTTTCATTCAGCAGCCATATTTGCCACTTTTGACTCCAAGCCCAGCAAATCAGGATTCATGGAGCCCATGGACTGCAGCTATTGCTCCTGTGAAGGGGGTGAGAACTGTCCTATTGGTGCCCAAACAGTCATCTAATCAATCAAGTGTCAAAAGGAGTACATTTTTATTAATTTTTGAGATTGACAGCTGGTTTCAACCAATCAGAACCAGCTATTTCTTCTTCAGACCCCAGGGACAGTTACAGCTCAGGGCAGTACTGGCGAAGACTGTCATAGGAGAGGTAGCATGGTGACAAGGGAGAGACAATGTCTGCACAGCCTGCAACTTCTGTTCCTGCCAGAGACCCAGAGATTCAACCTTGTTGCCTGGAAACAGCAGTCAAGTGTTCAGAACTGTTTGCAAATCAGATCCTGTAGTATTTGTGAGACATCCCCTCCAGAGTTACAAGGGGGCTTAAGACTAAATTCTGTCAGAGGCTGAAATATTTGCCTGTGACCTGCATCAGAGTGGGAAAATCCTTTTGAGCTCCTGCTGCCTTTGGGAGTCTGAGAAGCCATAAGGGCTTGCAGCCTGAAAGCTGGGTCACCTATTGCCACAGACAATTTCAAGAGCGCCCTACAGAAAATGTGAATCAAAGGACCACTGCTGCATCCAAGAGTTACTAAGCTGATTCAGGTGGAGACACAGACTGCACTGGGTCCATGCCACCTCGGAGCCAGGTAAGGGGTCTGCTAACCCTTATCAAGTGGGATGGATCAGGAAAGAGGGAGCCATGGGCACATGCCTGAGTACTGGGGTACTCTCGACCTGTTTGGGGGAGTCAGACCATAGGGGTCGCTCCTGGGGTCTGGGCTCCTTGGGAATGGGAAGCTGCTGTGCAGTTCTCTTGTATCCTGATGGTGATTCAGAAGACCCATGTCCAGAGAAGGAGTGCCAGAAGGATTGCATCCAGAGAAGTGTGAGACAAGAAGGGTTGAACCGTTGTCATCTGCTCAAAATAATCCAAGGCTTCTTTGCTACCTTCCTGTTTCTGTGTACTGCCCCTGCCCCATTTAAATTGCCATTCTGTTTCTGGCCTGCTGCACCCACGGGTCACATGAGTAACTGCAGGGCCTGCCCTGCCCTTGAGAATTCCATGTTTTCCAAAGTTTCTGTTTTAAAGTTTTAAAGTGCACCAATGTCAGCCAACCAGCGGCAACGTTCAGGCCTGCACTGTTCTGTACCTGGGTACCAAGATATACTGTAAGGGGCACTGGTAAAAGTGGGGAGGTAGGCTGGTTGGAATGTATTGTCGCTGGGGAGGATGAGCACTGTATATGTTATTGTTTAATGCCTTTGCTGCCAGCTGCTTATTGTTTAACGTTGCATCATATTCCATTTTTCCCTTTCTAATAAACAGTTCATTGTTATTGGTTAAAACAAGAATGGCATGAATAATAAAGTATTACAGTTTACATTAAGTTGGTAATCCAAGTGTGGAGTGACTGGAAGGGGAGGCAGGTAGGTACAGTATCCCAGGGGGTTGTACCTCACATCTGACTCACTATAAATTACTGTCGGTGGAGGCACCATGCTATTATCTATCTCTAATTGGGAAAGAACCTCCCCGTCACCATCAGAACAGAGCCCAGGCCCCTCAACCTGTTTTGTGGTCATCAGGCAGGGGTAACAGCTTGCTAGTGCACGGCACCTGGGTTACAACTGGTCCTCTTCAACATCTTTATTCACAGCACAGGTGTAAGGGTTATGGGCATTATTTGCTTTTTGGCAGACGATACTAAGATCTGTGGCCGGGTGGATAGTGATGAGGGTGTTCTATGAAGGAGGATTTGGCTAGATTGAGGAGGTTATCAAAAGTATGGCAGTTGAAATTTAATGCCAAACAGTGCAAGGTGATGCACACAGAGGAAAAGATCCTAACGCTGAATATAGAATGAGTGCAGTAGTAGTGGAAGGCACTACTAAGGTTTCAAACAATCTGGAAACATCAGCACAATGCAACAGGGTAGTGAGTAGGGAAAATAGGAGGGTGGGGTGTAGAGAGACAGGGATCTGGAGCAGGAGAAGGGAGGTGTTGCAACCACTGTATGGGTCATTGGTTCATATTCACCTGGAGTACTGTGTGCAGTTTTGGAGTCCGTATCTAGAGAAGTACAGCGACAGAGTTAAAGCAGTGCAGAGGTGAGTAACCAGGATGATCTAGGGATAGCAAGAAAGGCTGTACTAAACTAGGTTGGCAGATCTGAACATGTATATGATTGAGACGAGAATGAAGAAAGGGAATGTGATTGAAACTTACAAATACCTCCAAGGGGTAGATAAAATGATAGTTGGGAATTGTTCGGACAGAGTGGGAACAGAAATACCAGGGGCAACTTCAGAAAGCTGGCAGGGGCAAATTTAAGATAGTTACCAGGAAGTATTTGTTCACAGAGAGGATGATGGAGAGGTGGAATTAGCTGCTGAAGGAGGTACAGTGAAGCCTGCCAGGATGAAGTGCAGTGTCACAGGTTTCCTGCATGACAAAAGGGATTAACTCCCATTGAAACTGCATTGTATGCTGCAGTAACTCTACTGCAGAATTCTGCAGACTTGCAGACTTGGGCTTCATCCTGGTTGGCTTCACTGTAGTCTGATATAAATCAGTTGGGGGATTCAGACATGGGTGGGGCAGATACAAGGGCTTGGTAAATACTGCACCAGAAAGGGAGTGGAGAAAGGGGGAGTGAAGAGCCACTAAGGCTCTCTCATTCAGTATTAGTTAGGTAGGAATGGACAGGTACAATGAGTGAAGGAGCCTATTCCTGTGGATAGAGTCCATGTTTCATATGGTTCCGGATGTAGGGTTTAATGATGGGAATTCCCATTCAGTGAACTGGCACCATAAAGCACGTTTTAGAGCTTGCTGATATACAGAAATCAACAACTTGAACTTGCCCTCCATTCTTCCTTTTACTTATGAAGACACAAACACTGACGGAGTACACTAACTTGGCAGCAGTATGAAGGAAGGTCACTTACCTGTAACTCTTGATCTGGACACATGGATCCGTGAGGGTCCCAACCCGGAGGTTGCGAGGGGTACCGAATCCAGTCCTCCCCCACCCCCAGACCACACTTTAAGATTGGACACCTGGATTCGTGAGGGTCCTGACCCGGAGGTCGCGAGGGCTACCGAATCCAGCCCTCCTCCACCCCCCAGACCACGCTTTAAGGTAAATCTCTATCTGAGCTCCACTGAAAGCCGTGCATTAAAAGCAAGCCAGATGGCAAAAGAAAACTGAAATACCTTGCAATAAGCGCTGCTGAGAGTGCCTTAAGAGGACTTCTAGAAGGGCCTTGCAAACTGCCACGACACGCGGGGTGCTCTGCTGCCTAGGAGCTGTGTGCAGGATTGTATTTAAAGGGGCTTAATTCTTTTTTGTCCCCCCACATGTGCTGATAGTTTCTGTAGGCTAAATATTTAGAGAACACTGCATTGTCTGTCTGTTTATCCTCTGATGCCATTTCTCTTTGTGTATAGTGTTTGCAGATTGGCGTCAAAACTTAGCGCAAAATTTCCATTATTTTCTCTCTTTAACCAAGAAGTTTCACTGTCTGCACAAAGAAACGCCTGTAAATACAGGTTACTCACCTGTAACAGGAGTTCTAGGAATGGTATATGTTGTTCATCCACACTCATTGGCAGGTATCCTTGCCGCTTTAAATCTTGCCGGAAGGTCTTCAAGCTTGCTCCTCCCACCCACCCGGGTGGTATAACTCTCGGCTCCGCCCCATGACGCCAGATCTGGCCTGCTGGAAGCTCAGGTTGTCGTCGAGCAGGGGAGAGTCGGGTGGAGTCGTGTGGATGAACAACATACCATTCCTAGAACTCCTGTACAGGGTGAGTAACCTGTATTTCTAGGGACATGGATATGTTGTTCATCCACACTCATTGGCAGACTCTAGCAGTTCTCCGGAGGAGGGAGGCAAGACGCACACCCCCCAATACTTACTTGGGAAAGAGAGACTGGAGAACCGAGGCCCCAAAACCAGCATCCCGGCGTGACTCAAGGTCGATGTGGTAATGGGTAATGAAGGTGTTTGCTGACTTCCAGGTAGCAGCCCTGCAGATTTCCTGGATAGGGACGTCCCTGGAAGCAGCCACCGTTGCAGCAGTATGGCGGGTAGAATGAGCTCTTATCCCTCTGGGAGGCTCCATGCCCGCCAACTTATAGCAGAGATCTATGCAGGTTACCCACCTGCTTATCGTCCGCTTGGCTGCAGGTCTGCCAGATGCGGCTTCAGCGTAGGTGACAAACAGCTGGCGAACCTCTCCCAATTTCAGCCGTAGCTCCTTATAATAGCGGCGCCTTCAAAGAGTCCAGAGTATGGAGCCTATATTCGACCTCCGAGTGTGATTGGGTAGAACACCGGCAGAGTCAACACCTGGTTAAGGTGAAACTCCGACACCACCTTCGGAAGGAATTTCGGGTGGGCGCAGGACAACCTGTCCCTGTGGAAGACCAGGTAAGAGACTCGATGGAAGCGCCTGGAGCTCTCCCATCCTTCTGGCTGACGTGATAGCCACCAAGAAGGCGGTCTTCCACGACAGGTGAGAAGAGCACACCTGTGCATAGGTTCGAATAGCTTGCCCATGAGCTTTGCCAATACCAGCAGTAGATCCCACGGAGGTGAGGGTTCCACTGGAGGAAATGTGATCAAGGCCTTGAAAAGCGCCAGACCACCTTCTCCTGCGCCACTGACTGCTTCCGGCCAGCGCCGGTACAGAGATGGCTACAAGGTGCACCCTTAGGGTCACAACCTAAGCCCTGACTAGAAAGGGACCATAAATAGTCCAAGATGCTTGCCAAGGAACAGGAGGAAGGGTCCAAGCCCTTGCCCTGACACCAAAGAAAACCTTTTCCATTTGAAGGCATAACATTTTCTGATGACTCACTGCAGACGCCTCAACTACATTGAGGACCTCGTCGCGAAAGACCCAAGGCCTGGAACTCTGGCAGCTCAGGAACCAGGCCGTCAGGTGCAGGATTGAAGGTCCGGATGGAACACCTTCCCCTGATTGACTGAGAGCAGGTCAGGCGAGCTGGAGCTGCCGGGAGTCCTGGAGCTGAGACTGAGGAGATCTGGGTACCAGAACTGGCGAGGCCAGTCTGGGGCTATCAGAATCACCTCGCCTTGTCCCTCCTCGCCTTGAGAAGCACCTTGTGGATCAAGGGAAATGGGAAAAGGCGTAAAGAGGCCGGGGTCCATTGCCTCGAAGGCATCCCCTGCAGCGAGCCCTGCTGAGGCGGGCATGGAACAGACTGCAGCCGTTCTCCTGAGCGCAAACAGGTCCACCTGAGGTGTGCCCCAAAGGGAGAACAGATGCTGTACTACCTCCGGCAGGAGAGACCAGTCGTGGGATGCAGCCCCTATCCGGCTCAGGGCATCGGCCAGGGTGTGTTGGAGGCTCCTGCCACGTGAATGGCTAGGAGATCCGCCTCCAGGCCGCGCACAGTGACCAAATGCGGAGAGCTTCCTTGCATAGAAGCATGGAGCGCGTCCCGCCCTGGCGGTTTAGATAGTACATAGTCGTGGTATTGTCCGTCTGGACTCGGACCACTTGACCCCGGAGGAACGGAGCAAAGGCGGTGAGAGCTAGGCGGACCGCCGAGCTCCAGCAGGTTGATGTGGCATCGGGACTCCCGCGGGGACCAGAGGCCATGAGCCCGGTGTTCCCCCAGATGGGCACCCCAACCCATCAGAGAGGCATCGGTCGACAGAGACCGTCGGCTCGGGGCGGACGAACGGGATGCCCTCCTGCAAATGATCTGGAACGGTCCACCACTGGAGAGCGTTCCACATCCCCTGTGTCACCGACACAAGCTGGTCCAAGGGATCACAGCATTGTGACCACTGGCTGGCCAGTCCCCACTGAAGGGGACGCATATTCCAGCGGGCCCAACGGACCACGCTGGTGCAGGCCGCCATGAGACCCAGGAGGCGCAGGAAGTCCCGGGCAGGCGCGAATTGCCCAACCAGAAATGATCGGGCAAAGGAGGAAGAACCTCGGCCCTGTCCGCCGGAGCAGCCTGGCTCGAAGAGAGTCGAGCTGCGCCCGATGAATAGAATCACCTGCTCGGCTCGAGTTCGACTTGGCCTCGTTGATAAGGGAGGCCCAGTTGAGAACAGACCTGGAGGCCAGATCTCTGGACCACTCCGCCTCCTTCCTGGAGGGGCTGCTATCAGCCAGTCGTCCAGGTAAGGTACACGGACCCCTCGGCGCCCAGGAATGCTGTCTACCACCAGCCATGCATTTGGTGAAGACCCTGGGAGCTGGAGACAAGCCGAAGGGCATGGCTTGGAACTCGAAGAGGGATCCTTCCGCTCGGAAGCGAAGGAATCTCTGGTGAGACGGACGGATAGGGACGTGAAAAAACGTGTCCTGCAAGTCCAGAGAGCAGAACCACACGCCGCCCGCGATGGAGATGGTATTATCTGAGCCAGAGTGACCATCCTGAAGGTTCGAGACCTTAGGAACTTGTTTAGGTGCATGGTGGTTTCGAGAATGGGCGCCAGCCCCGGTCCGTTCGAACCAGGAAGTACCTGGACACAAACCTGGGTCTGAAGGAGGGTCCACCACCTCTCTTACCACCTCCTTCTGGAGGAGAGGGCGATGTCGGCTCGGCAGGCCGCCAGTGAGGCTGGGATCCGAAGCCCCGAGGCGGCTCTGAAGGAGTGGTGCCTGCTCGAGATTCCAGAGGCAGGCCTCTTCCCACCACCTCAAGACCCACCTGTCCGTGGTAACAGCCGGACCAGGCGGAGCGAGTGCGGGCCGTCCCCAGGGGACAGAAATGAGTGGCGGGGATGGGGCGACACCCTCAGCCGTCACTGGGCAGGCTTGAGGAGGGACGGCCGAGGGACCTCCTGGGCCCTTCCTCCTTGCCTCCTGTTAGAGGAAGCGGCGGCTTGGGTTTGGGATGCCAAGGCCGAGCCTGCTGGCCCTGGCGTTGCTGGGCAGGCGCGCCCGAGGCACAGAAGGGCGAAAGGGCTTAGGCTGTGGTTTGCGCCTTTGTCCTTCTGAGCGGAAGAGCCGAGTCAAGGTGGCATTGGACTTCTCGATCCTCTGCAGGTGACCTTCCACCCCAGGGCCGAAGAGGTCAGTCCCCAAAGGGAACATCCGCCAACTTGGGTATCCGAAGTAAAGGTGGATATCCTCAGCCAAGCCGCCCGGCCTTATAACCACTGCGGCCGCCACCGATCAGCACATGAGTCCCCTATATCCAAAGCAGTCTGGAGCTGCTGTTGGCCACTACCTGCCCTGGTCCCGCACCTGCTTAACCGTAGTCTGCAGATCGGCGGGAAGATGAGATGACGCCTCATCCAGGGAGCTAACAGGGCATGAGAAAAATGTGCCATGAGGGCGGCGAACTGGCCTGGCAGAGAGCGAGAGGAGAGGGCCTCAGCGTAGACTTTAACGCCGACATGGTCAATTTCTTGGACTCCTTGTCAGGAGGTTTGTCCACATCCCTGGGCGTTGCCGGTGGCGAGCAGCTGTCGGTAACTCAACCCCTCAGCAGAGGGTGTTCCAAAACCGGACAAGGAACCGGTGGGGACGCATACTTCCTGGCCATCCTGGCGGCGCAGAGGCAGGAAGCAGGCGCTGCCAAAGCTCAGTGCGGACCCACTATGGCCTCGGCCACGGAAGAGCCTCCGTCCGAGAATCCCTCGGTCCAGAATCTCCGTGAGGGGATACCTGGCCCGTTTGGAAGCGGTTCGAGCTCCATCCCGTAGACTCCGAGATGAGCGAAGCAGTCCTAGGAAGGGCGACGGGCTATCGTCCATTGACTGACCTCCTGAAGACTCCAAGTCCAGTCGCTTGGAGAAAAGGAGGAATCATCTTCAGACTGGAAGAATCCTCGAAGAGCTGCCTCTGGCCTGAGCCACCCTTCACCTGCGAGTCGGTCGGGGTGAGGGTAACTGACAACCGATGGGGTAGACCCTTAGCCGACCGAGAATCCTTGGTCGAGCCCCAGTGGTGGCTGTGGAGGCGGAGGTTCCACACGGAATCGGTGGAGCAACAGTGTTTGGCGAACAACACGGCCTGGTATGAAGCTCCTCGGATAAGTCAGGGTTGTGTCGGCCGTTCCGGTGACAACCATAATGGCGGGGAAGGCGGAGGGGTCGGCTTATTCCCGGCCAGGAGAAACTGTTGCAACATAAAGGTCCTCGTACCGTCGGCGTAATTTCACGCGAGCCTCCCTCATCGAGGAGGAGGGCGAGGGCAGCAGCGGCTGCCGCTTACATGATGCCGAGACCGAGACCGCCTATGGCGGTGGGATCGGCTGGACCGCAAGAGGTCGGAGACCGAGACCGAGAGTCCGGAATTTCCGAGGTCGGTGCGGGAGGTGTCGGCGGAACCGGCACTCCCTTCTGCTCGGATGGTCCATCCGAGGGCTCCGAACCGAGGCGCAAGCGAGCCACGGGATCCTCAACTCCTCCCGGGGAACGGGGAGAGGAATCTCGGCTGCTAAAGGCGACAGCCGTCCAATGGGTCGAGAAAAATCTCGGCTTCATCTGTAGGAGTCTCGGTCAAGCTGACCTGGCCAGGGGACACCGTGAGGCCAGTGGCGAGCAATAATCGACGAACCGGCGAGTCGACGGCCGAGAGAGGACCTTTCCGCTCCCAAGGAGCGTCGGCGGAGGACTTACCCTGTCCCTCTTTTGGACCGAGAATAAGGTCCAGCAGACCAGAGCCCTTCTCCTTTAGTGGAGAGGACAGACAAAGCTCATAAGAAAAGCCGTGTAGGAAGAACCCAGGAAGGCCCAGGATAAATGCAGCGGCCGAGGAAAGATCCGGCCGCACCGCCTCCTCTTGAGGCGACCATCCGTTCGAGCTGATCCGCCCGAGCCCGCCGCGTGGACACCGCCAACCGGGCCTCCTTGGACTTCACGGAGGGCGGCTTCGGGACGGCCCAGTGTGTATCCGAGACGCACGGTCTTTGAGGGCGTGGGCGAGAAAGATGAGCACAGGTCATGAAGCCTGCGGGTGGTGCTCAAGGCCTAAACAGTGAGACACACGTGGAGTGTGGATCCGTCCGAGACATCTTCTGCCCGCATGGGCATCTCCGAAATCCGAGTCGATTTGTCCCATCGCAGCCACGAGGGATAGAAGACTGAAGTCTTTTTTGCAAAATTTATTTATAAATCCGCAAACGGAGAATAGGAACCAGTCACAAACGCAGAGCGTTAAGGAGGGAACCTGAGCTTCCAAGCGGTAAGGAAGATCTGGCGTCATGGGGCGGAGCCGAGAGTTATACCACCCGGGTGGGTGGGAGGAGCAAGCTTGAAGACCTTCCGGCAAGATTTAAAGCGGCAAGGATACCTGCCAATGAGTGTGGATGAACAACATATCCATGTCCCTAGAAAGCTATTTACTGTGGTTGCTCAAAGTTTTGATTGTATCCGGGCGCCAAACCTCCCCCTTTTATTATATGCTACTTTAATATAACCCTGGCTGAATCACTACCATAGCCTGCTAGTTGTTCGGCAGTGTATTACACTTAACTCCAGTAGCTGGTAACTCTGCCTGCTGAAATTGTAATCGGGAGCACTAGTGGAGTGGCAGCCTTTTGCAGTCTCTCTCCCAATTCGGTTTAACTGGGGGCTAGTTAGTTTCATTACAGCATTTTTCAACCCTGCAAATTGCCTTTAAATGCCCTGCTACTCGGAATTAAGGTGCTTTTGGGGAGTTTTGGGACTCAGTTCCTGGTGTTACAGCATTACCATTACAGCTACTTTATAGAGATATTTGATTTCAGCTCCTCGCTGTACTTTCTCTGTTCCGCTCAGGTCCCCCCCCATTCGCACTCCTTCCCTTCCCTACCCCCCGCCCTCTTGCCATGCTATAAATGATTCTTACCTGAACTCTTCTTTCCCACAGAATGGACATCTGGATCCGTGAGGGTCCCAACCCGGAGGTCGCAGAGGGCTACCAAATCCAGCCTCCCCCCCCAGACCACGCTTTAGGTAAATCTCCGTCTAAGCTCTCCACTGAAAGCCGCACATTAAAAGCAAGCTGGATGGCAAAAGAAAAACTGAAATACCTTGCAATAAGCGCTGCTGAAAGCGCCTTAAGAGGACTTCTGGAAGGGCCTTGCAAACTGCCATGCCATGTGGGGTGCTCCGCTGCCTAGGAGCTGCGTGCAGGATTAGTCCTGCCGGCTTTGCCGGCTGCCCCACTGCCCCCACCACCACCCATGGTCGTCACTGTGTTTTATAGCTGATACCACGTGTTGTGCGAAAACCAATCAGCCCACTTTGCCATTTGCAGGCTATACATTGTCACCACTAGAGGCCTCCTCTGTAGTAATCTGCCTGTTAAATCAATCCTGCCAGTCTAAAACATATAAACTGAGCCTGTTTTCTCCAAATAGCATTGTCTCCTAGTTTCTAAAAGTTAGCCCTGTCCCCTGGTCTTTGCAACTCCTGACTACCTATCTCCAGGGTTCTCTTGGAAAGTCCACCCCAGACCAGACGCCTAGGGTGGGACCCCAATTTGCTCACTAAAGTGTGATTGCCTTGTCTTCCTGTTAGCCAGCGCCTGGCTAAGATGGCCACACTGCGCCAACACCTGCTGACACCTGCTGCATTGTCACGTCACTTGGGATATCTCCTCTGCTGGGTACCTCATGCATTCCTGCTGCCCAATACAACAGGGGCCATGGCTCCACTTGCACAGGTTGGAAACTTAACCAGCTGTCAAGGTTCTCCGCATACCCCGTACTCCTTCAAGCCCCCCCTCAGCTTGGATATCTGCTAAAGGACTAAAAATAGCGCACCTCAATATCCGCAGCATCCTCCAAAACCTAGCAGAACTCACGGCCTGGGCGGCCCACTACAAGCCGGACATAATGGGTATCACGGAAACTTGGCTGAAGCCTCGCATCCCCAACTCCGCGTGCACTCTCCCGGGATACAGCCTCATCCGGCGTGACAAGGCAGGCAGTAAGCATGGAGGAGGCATGCTCCTATATTTTAGGGTGCACCTTAACGTGTCTACAGTGTCTCATTCACCTCTTGAACCCCCAGTCTGTGAGTTCCTCCACTCACTCCTCCTACTTGGGAACACTAAAAAGGTGCACTTAGTCTGTGCGTACAACCCTCCGAAGGGTGGTGTTCAAGGACTCTCCTCTCTACTTGACCACCTTAAAGAAAGGGTTGGCTCAAATGAGCTGCTAATCCTGGGGGACCTCAACCTCAACTGGCTGGGGCCTAATACCAAGCTATTTGAGCCTCTTCTGTCAGGCCTTGCTCTCAGCCAGATCATCACGGGGCCCACTAGGATCTCCTCTCGGGGGGACAAAGGCTCACTTATTGACTGGGTTCTAAGCAACAGATTGGACAGAATTGTCCACTCGGGAACTCTCCCTAACGTCATCTCATATCACTCTGCAACCTACTGCATATGGGGCACTTCCTCGCCCAAAGTCCCCTGCAGAGTGATCCAGATGAGGGACTATTCCAAGCTCATCCTAAATGATTACCCCGATGACCTACGATGTGCCGACTGGTCTAGGGTCACTGCTACAAATGACCCCATCGCAGCCCTTGATCAGTTCCTAGCTGTATTTGCCCCCTTGCAAAATAGGCATGCACCCCTCACTAAAAGGAGGGTGAGGGGCACGGTCACAAAGTAGCTCCATGGTGGACTATTCTCCCTCATGAAGCAGAGAGACAAATGCTGGGTGAAATACAAGATCTCCCGCAACAATAACGACCTCCTCGAATACCGGCGGCTCAGAAACTCCTGCAAGACAGCCATACGCACCGCAAAGAGCAAGTACTGCAAATCTGCCCTGCTAGCCTCGGCCTACAACCCCCCGGTGTTTTTGGCAAAACGTCAAAAACCTGGTCGGAGGGTCGGCCAAGGAAATGACCGCCGACGTGAATATCGGGGGGTTCAACTGCAATAACCCCCATACTATTGCCACTGCATTTAACTGCATGTTCACCGACCTACCCGCTCCTCCTTCTTCCCAACTCTCTGCCCCTATACGGCATGATGGGCAACCCCCCCCTGGCCGCCATTCTACCTCAAACGGATCTCAGTTGGGGAGACCCAGGAACTCCTAGCCGGGCTCTCCCATCACACAGGAGCAGGTCACGACAGCCTCGAACCAAAGCTGCTGAGCCTGGGGGCTCCCCTCCTCGCCAGGCCGGTCGCTCATATATTTAACTCTTCACTTATCTCAGGGATCATACCTGATGCTTGGAAAGTGGCCAAGGTTGTCCCTGTTTACAAACAAGGCGACCCCAAGGATATGAAAACTACGCCCATCGCCATACTTTCAGCAACCTGTAAGCTCCTTGAAAAGGCAGTTGCCTCTCAACTCTCCCACTATCTTCAGGTTATGCAGTTCTCTCCCAGCTCAGCATGGCTTCAGAAAGGGGCACAGCACATCGACTGTGCTTGCCGTGGGTTACCTCTGAGATAAAGTCCCATGACTGACCAAGGCAAACTGACTGGAGCCATCTTCATCGATCTCTCTAAGGCCTCGATCGGGTTGACCATTCCTCCTCCATTCCACTCTTCATTCCCTCGGATTCTCCCACCGAGCCCTTGCCTGGTTCTCTAACTACCTTGGGGAAGGCAGCAGTGCGTGGATGACCTCGTCATACTGTCCAGTTCTCAGGATATTACTGCATCAACTCCTAACTTAACTCAGACTTCTACCATATCCAGAACTGGCTGGAGGGACACAAGATCACCATCAACCTGGATAAGACCCAGGCCATGCTCTTTGGTTCAGTGGCCAAAACCACTTCCCGCCCTACTCCTCTAACGATATATGGAGCTAATGGCTCCCTCCTGCCAGTCACTGATGCCGTTAAGTACCTAGGAGTTACCCTTGATCCACAACTGGATCTTACCACACACCTTCGGAATGTCTGTAAAGCCACAAACGGGAAGCTTGGACTTGCCTACAGGGCAAAAGATTGCCTCACCCCGGCTGCTCGCCTCGCCATAGCCAAGGGGATACTCCTTCCCAAACTTTGCTACAGGCTCGTAGCCTTTGCCCCAGTCCCGAATTCTAGCCTAGCAAAGTGGGATACTGCTTACAACAACATCTACCACTGCGACTCTCCGACTCCTCGCCTTTAGCATCGCCAGAGCTCTTACTGTTGGAGTGGCTCCTCCTGAAAAACACCACAAGATTTGTCCTGGCAATTTCATTGATAACATAGTTAGAACGGCCACTCCTTCTGCACTTGCCCTCCCCCTCAAATATGTTACCCCTGCCTACCACCTACAATCTAGTGCTACTCAGCCCCGCCTGGTTCCCAAGACCCGCACCCTCACAGGTGACCAGGCCTTCTCTGTCTATGCGCCTAGGCTGTGGAACTCCCTTCCTGCCCTTGTACGTGCATCTCCCTCCCATCCCTGCTTCAAAACATCCCTCTGGAACTTCCTCAAAACCGCCTCTGCCTGTCTTTGTGCTACATAGTTCCAGAATAGTCTCTCCCTCCCCCCGGATACACTTAGGAGACTGTGGGTTGATACACTTACCGCTGCAAATCTCTGCTGTTTACCTGTATAATGCATTTTTAGCCCTCCTGGTGGGGAGGTGCTCCTGTCATAACACTTCCTGCATCTAGCTGCACAATGTTTGATGCGCATTCTCTCTAATGTTAGGCGCTCACATACTCTCATGTAATTTTGTTGTATTCTCTGTCATGGTGTTACCTGTTGCTAACCTACCTCTCAATTGCTGTTTTGTATCCTGTTGCTTAGTGCCTATCTTACCATGAAATGACAGTTGTACCATGTTGCTGTTCCACCCACTTGTTCGTGGGCCCGTATGTACCTTGACTCTGTATTGTGTTTCTTATGTACTCTGTAACCTCCCGGGTCACACCTGAAAATAGGCACTTGTTGTCTAGTGTGCTAACCTGGTTAACAAAAGCAAATAAATAAATAAAAATATGATAGTTTTCTTCGACTGGGTGACAAAGGAATTAGACAAGGGCCATGCTGTGGATCTGCTCTACTTTGACTTCAGCAAAGCTTTTAACTCGGTACCTCACAAATGATTGCTCAAGAAGATGGAAGACCTGGTTGAAGCTAAACCCATAGTGAACTGGGTGGGTAACTGGCTAGAGAGGAGGCAGCAGAGGGTGGTGGTCAATGGGGTTTAATCCAAGAAGAGAGGTTATGAGTGGAGTTCCACAGGGATTGGTCCTGGGTACAGTCCTCTTCAATATGTTCATTAGTGACACTGGAGAAGGAATCCATGACAGGTTGTGTCTCTTCGCAGATGACACAAAATTATGTGGGAGGGTAGATAGTAACAAGGGAATAAGGGAAATGCAGAGAGATCTACTAAAGCTAGAGGGATGGTCAAAGGTCTGGCAGTTAAAATTCAATGCTAAAAAGTGCAAGGTTATGCACCTAGGGGGAAAAAAAAAAAACAAGAATGGGAGGAGAGAGACTTAGCACTACAGATGAGGAACGTGATCTGGGAGTTGTTATAAGCAACTCATTTAAGCAATCAAGTCAGTGCAACAAGGCCTATAGCAAGGCTAACAGGATGCCGGGATGTATCGGGAGGGTACTGATAGCAGAAGAAAAGAGGTACTACTTCCCCTCTACAAATCCCTGGTGAGGTCTCACCTAGAGTACTGCGCCTAGTTCTGGAGTGCTCACCTCAGAAAGGATAAGGATAGATTAGGGACAGTTCAGCGCAGAGTAACAAAAATTATTCCGGGCCAGCAGGAAGGAGGAGCGCCTCAAGGCACTAAATACTGTATGTACTCACTGGAGACCAGAAGGAAGAAGGGAGATATGATGAAGACTGTCAAGTTCCTTAAATTAATTAACAAAGTGAACTGTGTGGAACTATTTAGCCTGAGTACCAATTCGTGGTCACATGGAAATGAATGGAAATTAACAGGAGGTAGGTTCAGGAGGGATGTGAGCAAGTGCTACTTTACAGAAAGGGTGGTGGAACCTTGGAACAGACTGTCAGCTGAGGTGGTGGGTGTGAAAACAGTCAGGATTCAAGCAGGGCTGGGACATAATGACGGGAATAGTGGTTAGTGGGGGTGACAGGACCAGGGAGGAGAATAGAGAGATGACAGAAAGGGTTAGTACCCAAGAGGAACAGTAGGTTCCAGGGATTACAGGGAATTTGGGCAGACTAGATGGACCTCTGGTCTTTTTCTGCCATCACTGTCTATGTTTCTAGAGTAGTTCCTCCACAGAGCAACAGTCTGTGGTCTTAAGCCAGAGACACTAGGACACCACAGGACGCAAAACATTTGGTACCAGGGTGCACCATGCCCACAGCACAGATTTAAGGTGCAACATGCACCAGTGGTGTACATACCACAACTGCCCCCAACTGCCTCAGTACTTATTTTACCAGTGAGAGAAAGAAAAAGCTACTGAGCAATAATTTACTTAAATTTTTAAATGCAGAAATTTCAAAACACAGTATAATGCAACAAAGGCATATGATAGCCCTCTCATCCTTCAAGAGCCAAGGCAGCCTCTATACTGTAATGAGGAAAGGGACAGACAGACTGTATACACAGAGTAAACGTCTCTGAGTTCAGGAGACAGTGGGCTGATGAGTGGTGCTCTATGGAGACCATACTCTAGAAGATCCAGTGTTGCTAACTTTCCTATCTTCTATGAGTCAATATCTTCCATCCAGTTCCACTCTTCAGCCAAGAGGAAAGCAGTAAAGACTTGCCAGATAAGGGTGGATGGAAAAGTATTTACTTATTTGAAACTCAGTAATCGGGAAAGGCACACTAAGTCTAGGCTCATTTCCAGGTGCAACCCGGGGGAAGGGTAACAGGGAAAGCAGCAAAACAGTGCAATAAATAAAATAATGAAAAAGTAGACACTTTGATAAAAATACAGTAACGGTACAAACAGGCAGCAGGAATAAAGTGTTAAGTAATAACGAGATACACAAAACCAGTGCAAGTTAAGGAATGAGACTGTCAACACACAGGATGTGTCAATTAAAAACAGGTGCAGTTCAGTTGAAAAAGAAGTTTCAGCTGATGTATGAGGCAACCAATAGAGGTGGAATGATGAGTAGCATGAGGGAGCCGGTTCCAGAGAAGTGGCAGGCGGTAGGAGAAGGCAGACCATCCAGCAGTGGAACGAGGGTGAGGAGTGGAGAAGGTGCGATGGTCCCATGAGCGGAGGGAGCATGGGGCTGGAGGGATAGGAGAGGAGTGAGGTTAAATAGGTTGGCAGGGAACCAAACCAGTACTTGGAAATGAGGACAGTGTTGTGTAGCTGCAGACGTGAGGGTAGTGGGAGGATGGAGAGGGCGGAGTAGAGGGAGCAGTGGTGCATACGTGGAGAGAGTTAGTTGCAAAGGGACAAATGGCATTATAAAGGGTATCCAGTCTGGCAAAGAAAGTGGTGGGAGCAGTCCCTTATACCATGCTGGCATAGTCAAAGAGTGGGAGCACCATTTTGATGATTTGCTCACGGCAGACTGGCAAGGAAAGACAAGTCTTTATTTTTATTTTATTTATTTTAAATAAATACATATTTATTTTATTTTAAATAAATATTTTAAATAAATAATTTCTAATCATTTTAACATAATTTTAAATAAAAACAAATAAAATAAAGTCAAAGAGTGGGAGCACCATTTTGGTGATTAGCTCACGGCAGACTGTCAAGGAAAGACAAGTCTTCATTTTGGTACAATGTTCCAAGCTTGGGGTGGAGTTTTGCATGGATAGCAACAATGTGGGTGGAGTAGTCAAGCTTAGTGTCCAGCCACACACCAAGGTACTTGAACGATGGGATCGCATCAAGAGGGGAACCATCCAAGTTCCAGGAAAGACAACAGGACTTACAAGAAAAGTAAACACTGCAGTAATGGATGATAAACGAGGAAATCATGAAGGGCAGGGTACTGGAAGGGCTAAAGGCTCTGAGGGTGGATAAAGCACCAGGACCAGATGGCGTACACCCCAGGGTGCTGAAATAACTGGCAGAGGTCCTGGCTGGGCCACTGGCAGACCTATTCAATACCTCGCTAGACATAGGGTGCGTACCACAAGACTGGAGAATGGCCCACTTGGTGACCCTCCATAAAAGTGGCCCAAAGGATGAACTGGGCAATTACAGACCAGTAAGCCTCACATCCATTGTGGGGAAACTAATGGAGACAATCCTTAAAGAGAGGCTGGTGACCTTTCTGGAAGTCAGTGAGCTCCAGGATGGTCAGCAGCATGGGTTTGTCTCAGGAAGATCCTGCCAGACCAACCTTGTTGAGTATTATGACTGGGTAACAAGGGAATTGGAAAAGGGCCATGCAGTGGATGACCTGTATTTGGACTTCATTAAGGCTTTTAATTCAGTGCCGCATGGGAGGTTGGGGGGAAGTTGAGATATGTGGGGGCAGGGACTAAATTGGTGAACTGGATCGAGAACTGGCTGTAGGGGAGGCAGCAGAGGGTGGTGGTGGTGGTGGGGAACTCTCATCTCTGAGGGCTGTGATTAGCAGGATTCCACAGGGCTTGGTTCTGGGACCGGTGCTGTTTGGGATACTCATAGCGGACATCTCACATGGCATCAGGAATAAGATCAGCCTGTTCACTGACAATACCAAGATGGAGGTGGTGGTGGACGACAAAGTAGGGTGGCAGGGGCTACAGGATGACCTGACTAAGCTGGAGGAGTGGTTGGAAATATGGCAATTGGTGTTCAGTGCTAAGAAGTGCAAAGTACTGCACTTCGGAGCAAAGGACCCAGGGAGGAGCTACCATTTGGGAGGAGTTCAGCTAAGAATTACTGAGGAGAAAAAGGAACTGGGGTGGTTGTAACGGGGAATATGAACAACTCAGAGCACTGCAGGAAGGCGGTAGTGAAAGTCAACAGGATGCTGGGGTGTACTGCGAGAGGAATCTCCTCCAGGAGCAGGGAGATGATCCTACCTCTGTACAGGTCACTGGTCAGGCCACACCTGGAGTACTGCGTGCATTACTGGCACCCTTATCTGAAGAAAGATATCAGATTACTGAAAGGAGTACAGCGCAGAGCGACAAAGATGATCCAAGGATTGGAGGACAAACCCTACGAGGAAAGGCTGAGAGAGTTAAATATGTACTCCCTGGGGGGATATGATTGAGACCTTTAAGTACTTAAAGGGGATAAACAAGACAAGTACGGAAGGGGTATTTAAGTTAAGGAGGGACGAAGGACACGGGACAGCATGGACTCAGATTGGAGGGGGGAAGATACAGGAGAGAAATGAGGAGACACTTTTTCACGGAGAGGACTGTGGCTAAATGGAACACTGCCTGAGGAGGTGGTATCCCGTAACACAGTCAGTAGTTTTAAGAGGGGATGAGACGGGGGGGGGGGGTAATTGTGAGGGGAGAGGGGGAAGCTGCAAGGTAAGGGTGGTGGCTGCATATTCAAGCAGACTTACTAGACCATGTGGCCTGTTTCTGCTGGCAGATTCGTATGTTTGTAGTATTGCCAAAAGAGAATCTGCATGCGATCTAGATTTAAATCCATGGGGTAGTAAAGTGGACACCATTCTATGGTGCAGCTCTACAGATATCTGCAATGGAAGCAATGCCAGTGAGGCTACAGTTGTAACTACTACTCATGTAGAATGGACAGAACATGAAAAGAATAGTACTGTACTCAGACTGATGCAAGGAAAATTTTTTATTTTATTTATTTATTCTTGGATTACAAGTACCTTTGAGCCAAGGCTCTTTTACAAAGGTTCCACGTCAAACTGGAGAAACAATACAGACATAACAAAGTTTGAAATTAGCAATTCAGGCGGATTGAATACATACATTTGAAGGGAGGTATGTATAGGACAGAACAGAAATTTGAATAAACAATGCACATCATGAGATTCAACACAGTCACAAGCAGTCGAATAAAGGCAATAGAGGGAGGGATGGAAACAGGGCTGGGCAGGTTTCACAATGAAAGTTGAGAGATAGAGGGGAATAACAGAAACTGAGGAGCAGCCGAGGGCCTTGTCAGGTTTCGAGAAGTGCTAAAGCCGGGGGGAGGGGAAGGTGTGAGGGAGGGGAGAGGTAAGTGAAAGTGGGGATAGCAGATTATGAGTGACAGTCACAGGAGCAAGTGGCAGAGAGGTGGAGGTGAAGGTAGGTTTTGAACTGGCCAGGACTTTGCAGTGAGGTGATGTCTTTGTTGATTCCATTAAACCAGGAGAGTGCCCGGTGAGCAAAGGACCTTTGTCCCTGAGAGGTGTGGCACCGGGGAATGCGCAGAATTTGTTTTTCAGAGGTCCTGGTGGGGTGGGGGATGCATGCAGCACGTAGGCGGGCTTGGACACCTGGGGAAGCAAGGCCTAACGTGATCTTCTTGGCCATTAGGCAGGTATGGTACTTAATATGGTTAGATAGTTGGAGCCAGCCCGTTTGGGCGTAGAGTGCACACGTGTGGGTGAGACAGTGGGATCCTGTGATAAGACGGCAGGCTTTATTAAGGGCCAAGGATAGGCGCCTAAGGGCTGTGTCAGACGCAGAGCCATAGACAACCAGACCATAATCGATTAGTGATACCACAGAGCTCTGCACAGCTATCCTTAAAGTGTCTACGGTAAGGCACTCCCTGTGCCTGTATAGAAGACCAGTGCATTTGTTAACAGCTTTGGCAACAGTGTCAGTGTGAATGTCATAGGACAGGTGACTGTCGAGTGTGATTCCAAGATATTTAAAGGAGTGAACTTGATCCATGACAGCACCATGGCAGTTTGCAATTGCAAAGGGATGAGACCTATGCTTGTTGCAGGAGCCGTAGAAAAGCATCGACTTCGTTTTCTTATAGCTGAGCACCAGCTTTTGGTTATTAAACCATTTTTCAAAGGGGGTGAAACCCATCTGGAGCTTTTTTTGAAGTAGGAGGGGGTCATGATGAGTGGTGTGGATGACAGCATCATCCGTATATAGCAGGATCTGTTCAGGACAGGATTGTGGCAGATTGTTCAAAAACAGGCTGAATAGGAGATGCCCGAGAATGGATCCCTGCAGGACTTCGGAGCAGATGGATCTAGAATCGGAGAGGGTGTGAGTAATTTTCACCCTTTGTGTGCGGTTTTCCAGGTAGCTCTTAAACCAGGATGTAGCATCAGGGGAAAGCCCTGAGTTTTGAAGCTCTGTGATAAGTAGTTGGTGATGGATGGTGTCAAAAGCCTTAGTCAAGTCAATGAAGACTGATCCAGTTAGTTGATTATTGTCAAGGGAGTTGTGGATTGCTCCTGTGAACTCTAAGAGGGCTGATGTAGTGCTGTGGCCTTTCCTGAAACTGTGCTGCTGCTTACAGAGAATGTCGTGCTTGGCCAGGTGTTCCGTCAGCTGGTCAGAGACCAGTCACTCAAGGGCCTTTGAGAGGGGGGTAGTATGGATATAGGCCTATAGTTTCCATGATGGGCCTTGTCTCCACTTTTGTGGACTGGGGTTACTGTGGCGGATTTCCACCTGTTGAGGAACTGGCTGAAGAAAAGGTTGAAAATACAAGTAAGCAGAGATAGCACTTCATCTAGCGCAAGGGACAGTAGCTTAAGGTCGAGTGTGTCCCCGCTGGATCTTGATCCTGTGATTGCTTTGCAGACGTATTTGTACACTTCATGTCTCCTGACTGCCTTGAAGTAAAAAGGCGGATGAGTCGAGGAGGGGGTCAGGGTAGTGAGAGGGGGTGTAGCAGAGAGGTCAGCATCAAAGAAGTCATGTGGGAGTACACTGCTGAGATCCGAGAATGCAGTGTTAAACGTGTTTGCTATAGTTGCTTGGTCCAGGGTTAAGGTCCCATCCACTTCCAACATGGTTGGTGACGTTTTGGGCAGTTTTCCTGCAACTTCTTTCAGATTATTCCAGAAGGACTTCCCCTTACCCCATGTGTTAGTGAGAGCATCTTTGTAGTAGTTGCTTTTCATCAGATGTATTGCTTTAGTACAGTAATTTCTTGCATGTTTGTAGTTTTGTATATCTACTTGCCTACCTGTGGCCCAAGCCCAAGCCCAGAGGTGGTCCCTAGATTTCATCAGTGCTAGGAGCTCCCCAGAGAGCCATGGGTTGCAGAGCCCTTTGACTTTCCTCTTTTTGTAGGGGGGCGTAGGAGTCACAGGTAGCATTGAAGGTGTTTATGAAGAAGTCTAGTGCAGAGTTGACATCCGATGCTAGGAAAATAGGGGACCAGTCTTGTTGTCTGAGGTGGGATTTGAAGTGCTTCAATTGGCCTCTTGGGAGGATTCTGCTTGTGATTAACTTGGCCGGTGGGAGGCTTAATTTATTTGACCATTCACAGGTGACAGGGGAGTGGTCACTTAATGAGTCAGGTAGGACAGAGACTTTTGAGATGCGGGATGGGTGGTTTGTCAGGATCCAGTCCAGAAAGGAGCATATGCCAGTCTTATAGTTGTGCCTAGTGGGGGCGTTAACTAGTTGGGTAAGGTCTGTGGCCGAGATAGCTTTCTTAAAGCCGTTTGTGTCAGACCCGAGCCAGTTTAAGTTGAAATCACCCATAAGGGATAGACTCAGAGCCTGTGGGTTGCGAGCAGATAAAGTCCAGGATGGTGCTGAGACCTTTTACTTGTTCCTTAGGGGGGATGTAGACAGCAGTGATAGTCAGAACCTTGTTGTGGGCCCCGAGTAGAATTCTGATGGGTAGGATCTGGGCAGTCAAGACCGAGGCGGGGGTTTGAACAGGTTGTCCAAGGAGAGTGTCTTTGAGGTAGATGGCACATCCCCCACCTCTTTTGGAGGTCCTGTCATGCCTGAAGACATTATAACCTGGCAGGGCAATTGCACTGTCTGGAATTTTAGGAGTGAGCCAGATTTTGACAACCACAAGAGCATCTGGGTTGCGTAGGTTGGTAAATATACGCAGGGCATCGAGTTTCGGAAGGAAGCTGCAGATGCTGAGTGCTGCAAAGGTGAGTGCCCCAGCGTGACACTGTCTGTGTTCATTGCCAGGAATTGTGGGACCAGGGTTTGGGTATATATTGGCTGACAGAATTAGTAGAAGGAGCAGGAGTTTTAGGGCATACCATCAAAGTTTTTTGAGGGACAGTTTCTTCATCCGCCTCTTACAGGAGTGAGAATTCCATTGCAGATTATGATCCCAGCAAGAGGCAATGTGAGCCAGTGGTGAGAGTGGGAGGAGGTGAGCGTAAATCACCTTGTCATGATACCAGGGGTGATACCAGCTAGTCCCAGCAGCGGGACAATAAGGAGGGTAAAGTCCCGAGGCGGTGTTCCCAAAGTGCTAGTAGATGTAATCCAGTTGGTAGCTCCGAGGGGGATTGGGGAAGCAGGCTCCAGGCAGGTTAGACAATGAGAGCCAGGAGGAGGGGAAGAATAGGTAGAGGGGCAGGGAGAAGAGGACCATAGTGATAGAGAGGGGAGGGGAAGGGGAGGCAGGGAGAAAGAGAGAGAGAGAAGCCAGTCAGAGGCAGGCGGGCAGATAAGGAGGGGTGAGAAGCACTCATGAGGAACTTCTGTGCAAATTGACAGTTATTGAAAACAGTGTAGTGGCATGTAAAACAACAAACTAGCTGACTACTAAGCCCTAGAGACAGGTATACCCATGTACATTAGCCGATCTAACATTTCCCCCATGTGATAGGGTTTCATAAGGGGTGACACCTCAAACTGCCTCAAGATGTAGACTTCAAACTTCTGATCCAGTATCCTTGTTCTCTCAATTGTAGTATGAAGGACATCTGGTTTATCTAGGCCTTTATCCCAGCAAAAGGCATTCCAGTTTCCCAGGAAGTGAAACCCATCTTCAGTGCTACACTCTTTCAACCAATTGTTGAACTGGAAGATAGTCAGCTTCTTTGCTGTCCCTACTGCTGTGTTTGCTGCACTCTGCACTTTGCCTCTTTTTGCTGCTACTTTTGAATGAAGTTTTGCACGTATGATGGTTATATTACCCTCATACTACAGTATTACAGAAGTAATTTTTGTATAAAAAAGAAGACTCTTCAAACTCTTGCACTGGGGAGAGCTGGTGTGGAAGGGACAGTTGTCCCTGAAAGTACAAAAAATTAGTTGAAAGGTCTGAATACCACAGTATACCACGAACCACGATTATCACAGTATCTGAACTTGCCCATGGTATCAATACAATGACCTCAGATACCACAGTATACCATAAAATTGTGACACTGTGATATCCCTAATATACTGTACCTGTTCATTCATTTCTTCATGGAGATAACTACTGATACGAGGAAGAGTGCCTGTGCTTTTTTGTTGTTTCTAGTCTGCATATGTAAAACACAAATACAGTAATATCTGTACTCATCTAGTCATGTCATCTGTTGCCCTGTTGTAACTAGTATTGCCTGTCTGTATATACCTGAATTGAACCCACTGAACTTTAACTAACTCTGTATTATATAACTGTACTGTACTATTGTCTGCTCCCCATCCCTTGCTCCCAGGATGCATCTGGAAATGAGCATGCTTTCCTGGTGAAACTTGTAAATAAATAAATAAATATTTAGCATAAATATTTAGCAAATAGCACCCCTGTCTACACTATACAGTGGCAAACATGCTTGTCTGCTCCAACCCCTTAAATCTACAGCCCAGTGTTCTGAAACTATTGGTCTGCAGAAGAGACCACTGTCTTAGTACCCCTAACTATGGAATCACCACTAAGAGAACCCTTCTTCTAGTCTTCCACTTCTGACTTCACCTCCCACAGCAAGATAGCTGCTGCTAGGGCTCTGGGAGCAACATGAAGCACTCATCTGGCAGGTGGAGTGGCAGGCTCCGCATCCCTCAATGGTGTGGAACAGTTTCCTGTTGCTGTTACAGAGCCTCTTTCCTCTGCTATGTTGCCATGCTCTGCCCCCTCCCTTGCCAACTACCTTCCAACCAGCACTGCACACCCTCGGGGGATGCTGAGGGAGATGAGCAGCAGCGGACACCCCTGCCCACACTCCAGTCTGCTCTGCAGCTGATGTACTATGACCCATGCTGCAACCAGCTCAGACTAGAAAGCCACAAACCTCCTGCAGACAGGGCATCCTCCATACCTGCACAATGTATCCTGGAGGAGTGTGGCTCCACAGGTCCCGCAACTAATTCAATCTCCCTCCCACGGTCCCTCATCTGCCTGCTGCCCATGGCCGTACCCATCTACAGAACTACCTCAGTTTTCTTCTCACAATACCAGAATGTTAAATCCCTGCACAGTGTACCCCAGACAGGGTTATACTAGCCTCCCCAGATACTGCCACGTTTTAAACTTCCCAACTTACTAACCAACAATCTCTGAGCATTGACATCTGTACATAAAAAGGGGATACACAATGGTCTGTCTCAAAATATACAACTTCTCTCCAAGCATGGGGCGGCAAGACCATAGCCCACAAGTAGCAAAGCCACAAGTGAGTTATTAAAGTCTTGTCCCTGAGTCATAAGTGGAGATATATTGTGTATTTCGAATCAAACCATTGTGTATTCGATTTATACAATATCAGTTTAAAGGTACACTGTCAGGCTTTTTTGCATTATATTACTTCTCCCTGAAAACCCACATTTTATGATTGCTTACCTTCTCTAAAATTCACTGAAGTTGTTGTCTGTTTGATCTTCTTTGTTTCTTAGTAGAACTGAGATGCATGGGAATGGTGCAATTATACTCAACCCTGTTTTGTTTCAGATTCTTGATTTGCTTTTATTGCATACATCCTGAACATCAGAACACCCACAAACAATGCAGCCACTCATGATACAATAGTCTCCTTTCCTCCCACAACATCTTGAGTCGCTATATTGTGTTGCTGGTGTTCTCAAGTCCAAGGAAGATGCAATCGAAGTTGATAAAAAAATTTAAACAAACATGTTCTTGTGTATAAACACCAGTAGGGTGGGAAGTCTTTTTTTTTTAATAAAGAAAAAAGGAATCAGAATCAACAACAAGTCACATCAGCAACCTCTACAGAATGTGAGCAATCATATGCATTTTTTAACCGAGACAGTTTGAGAGGCCTAAGGGCGTTGACAGTGTTCCTTTAACAGTTATGCCTTTTTAAATCAGCTTTTTGAGTGCAGATTATACAGGTTTCCTATGATTTGAACTGCTGGCTTCAGTGCTGCACAGGAATATTATGATGTAGTTGTAGTAGTAAAAAATGTATTCATATAAATTTCATATGAATAGGGATTAACTTGATTGAGTAAAACTCATTTTCAACGCGGTCCACAGCATAGTAAACAGAATTTTAAGACACAAGATGTTTCATATATATTCTTAAATCAGTTAAAATAAAATCATAAAATAACAGCAAAGTATGCATCAATAGGTTCTCCCTTATCTTCTACTGTAAATTACAATTCAATGTTAGCTATAAAGCAAACAACATTATTCAATAACATGCTCTTTCTCAGCCTCAACCAAGCTGAGACACTTTTACCCTCTACCATTTATCCTGTCCTGCCCAGTGAATTCTAGTTATAAAGGTATTCAACACTGCCTTAAATTATATGTCTCCTTCCTTAACCAAGATTTTATCCCTATCCAGGGTTTATTTACATTTCCCATTCGCAGCTGTGCAGGTATCTTATTCCAACATCGAATCCCCCTGTAATACACAGACTGGTGGCCAATCTCTAGGCTACAGCTAGATATTTCCAGGTCTGGTACTTTAACAGTTCTTAGTGAATCCAATTTAGTTCTATAAACCAGATTATCCAAGATGTATGCTGGGAATCTGCCTGCCAGGCCTTTGCATATAAAAGCCAACAGATGTTCCTGATTACTCTCATTTAATTTCTGCCATCCCAACTGGTTATTTAAATAACACTTGTGGGCTTGTCGAGGAGCCCCTAGTATGAATCTAATGAGACTACCATGGCAAGCCTCTAATTTTTTAAGATCCCCTTTCTTCCCACAGAAGTAAAGAATATCTCCATAATCAAACATAGGAATAGTCATTGAGTTCACCACTCTTCTTCTAACTTCCATACTCATAAATGATCTTGCCCTGTGTAGGGCTCCCAGTCTTTTACTCACATTTTTGGCCAGATTATTAATATGGGTGCCCCATCTTAGAGAATCATACACCCACAGGCCCAAGTATTTGTAAGACTGCACCTGTTGGATCGGGGTTCCCCCAAAGGTAGCCATCCCCAGGACCAAATTGTCCTGCCTGTCACTTGTCCGATGAAACATCATAGATTGTGTATTTTTTTTTTTTGCATTCAATACTAATTTATAAAATGGGTAGGCTATATCAGCCAGTCAGAATGGTAGCTCACCATGCATGAAATCTGTTTCATGCATGGGTAATAACAAGTCCCTTAAAGTGGGACCGCAGACCCAAAAAAATAATTTTGCAATTAGAACACTGAGGTTTTCATACGCTGCCATTTTTTCTCCTCATTAATACGGCTCACCCAGACCTGTGGACAATCATGCAAATCTGGTGCCAATCGCTGAGTTTGTGCAAATAAAGGCTAGCCCTGCTAATGTCTCCATGTTTTACCTGCCGTAAACACTCCGAGAAAGCCGCCAACTGAAAGTGCTGATTTAGCGATCATGCTGCTGCACATCTCACTTCCTAACTGCCGTTTTGTGTGTCTGCTTCCTGCCCATTCTACTCCCCACCTGCAATCTCAGCCTATGTTTCCCCCGTCAACTTCCTCCTCTAATTATAGTTTGTTGTTGGGGTGGGGGGTTGGGGAGAAAAGATGGTACCTCCAACTGCTGCTGTGTGTGTGTGTGTGTGTGTGTGTGTGTCTGTGTGTGTGTGTGTGTGTGTCTCTGTGTGTGTGTGTGTGTGTGTGTGTGTGCTGCCACCTCTGCAGTCCCTGCCTGGTCCTGCCATGCTGTCAAAGGTCCTGTTCACAAACAAAAACACTGCTCTCTCCACTGTTCCACACTACATACCAGAGTTCCTTCCCAAAAATTCACAACAGTACAAGGGGATACATGCTGGCAACAAAACCAGCACTACAGATGCCAGCAAAGGACAAATTCTGCCCAGTACATAAATAATGATGTCACTTTGTATTAGACGGAAGGACTATTTTATCATAAATTTACATGATCATTCCAGAATGTGCATGGAATATATTTTACCACACGCCAATGGCTAAAAGCACCAGGCCAGGGGCCTCGTACCTCATTACACCCTTGGCCATGCGGTAAAATATGTTCAATTCACACCCTGTCATGTCATACTGATTACTTACTATCTTCGGAAAAAACTTGTAACTCATTAAATGCTCTCTGGAGCTTCATTTGTATCATTTCTAAGGTGTAATCTGATGTATAAATAACGGTGTCGTTCGCAGAAAGATGGAACAACACCATTGGATCTGAAAAGCACAAACCATTTACATGTATGTTGAACAAAAGTGGTCCCAAGATGGAGCCCTGGGGGACCCCTAGCAAACCAGAAACCCAGTTACCCATTGATACCATCCGACTCCTGCCCATCAGGTATGATGCCAGCCACCTCTGCCCCAATCCCACTATCCCAAGTGATGCCGTTCTGGACAAGAGGACACCGTGGTCCAAGGAATCAAAAGCCTTGGTTAGGTCTACAAATATGGCACCCACCTGTGTCCTCCTGTCCAGGACCACCTGTACGTCCCCCACCACTTTGACAAGGGCCAAGGTGGTACTGTGGCACTTTCAAAATCCTGATTTCATGCCGTTGATTAAATTGTGGTAGTCCAGATATTCCTTAAATTGGACTACCACAAATTTTTCAAATATTTTAAATGTCTGGGACAAGAGTGAGACTGGGCAATAGTTACTCATCTCAGTCTTATTACCCCGAAAGTAGGTATCACCTTTGACTGTTTCCATGCCAAGAATAATCTCCTGTACTCAATGATAAATTAAATATATATGCCAAGGGGTGAACTATAACTGGTGTAGCATACAATACTGTCTAGGCCAATGGCCTTTGAAGTATTTAAGTTCAATAATTCTTTGACCACCGATTCAACCGTTCTCTTTGAAAATGTAAATGGTTTTGTGGGCCCACGTTCTCCTACCTGGTGGGCTCGTGGTGTGCTTGATGGGCCCATGAGATCCATTACACCCATTTTACTAAAATAATCATTAAGCCGACCATTTGTGACATTGTAATCATTTGCCCTTTTATATTAAATACATTAAAATCATTATTTCCCTGACCTTTCAACAGTGTATTAATTGTTCTCCAGAAATCCTTGGGGTGTTGTGTGCATTTTTTATTCAGTAAATAAGAATGATGTCTCTGTTTAGCATTTCTAAGCTCCCTAACATAAAAACTGCGGAGTCTTTTATAATTATCCCAGTCCTGCCAATAACCTGTTTTTTTTGCCTGACACCATGCCTTATCTCTGGTTGTAACATGGCATTAACACAACACTAGAAATAGTAAAAAGTATTTAGAGGAAACACAACAGATGACCAAAACATAGCCATGCATTAATTCCTTAGATATGCATGGCCATGCTGTGGACTGTGAAAAGGAACCCTGAACCGCATAGTATAGACATCAGGAACACGTGCTATATAAGAGAAAAAGAGAAAAAAATCACTATTTTCCTTGTAAGAAGTTTTCAGTGTTTCTGACCTATAGGTGGCGCTGGGGAAATACTGTGATGTGCAAGTGGTGCATTGTGGTTGTAATGCATGGTCAGTGTTTCTAACCTATAGGTGGCACTGGTCAAATATAGCGGTTTAAGAGTCTCACAAGTTGTAGTGGCAGTAGGTGAACAATGCTGTCCAACAGGTGGCATGAGGAGTCGGTGGCTAAAATTTCTGAGAACTGAATACACCGAGCATCTATTCAGGAGTAATAAGTGGCCACTATAATAATGAGAAGAATTTACTGTATTGCCATAAAGGAGAGGCAAATGTTATTCTGTGGTATGTACAAAGGGTGGTGAGACGGTATGAATGGCGTAAAATATGGAATATGTGCAAACCAGAAAGACAGCAGTAATTGAAAGTACTAAGTGCGCGGCACATCATTGGTAGTGAAATACTGTTTCCCACCCACCCACCTGGTTGCCAGTGTTGTAATCGGCTCAGAAGTGTATTCGCTGGAAAACAGCAGTAGTTCACGTACAGCAATCTGTTGTAACAGAAAGTGGGATGGTAGCGTTTGATAGAATCTTTCTGGTGTGCCACCTATTGGTCTCAATACCCTACATATATTGCTGAAGTACAATAATGTGATACTTACTTTGCACATCTCCCAGAAAGCAGTAGTGAATTACATAAATACGAAGCAGGAACGGATGGCACAACAGTAAACAAGCTGAACCGAACAAAAATTTATAACGTCTAATCAGTATATCATATATATCTGCATAGAAAATAGAGACTTGTGAAATATTATAAATTAGTAGGCACGATATTAATACATGTGCAGTGTCCAACGTGCACGCGCAATGTAACAAACAGATACACCTTACAAGTGAACCATCTGTCAACAAATCACAGACTTCTTCCTGCACATATTAGTTTCATTATAAAGTAAATGGCACTGAAAGAATATTGTTATTGTGCTTGCCATGTTACAAGCACATTAATCCCCTTGACAGGAGGCATTTCCCCAGGAATTAATGCATGGTTGGGCGGTGGGAAGCCCTCGGCCGTCTCGGTGATTAATGCTTACTTAGTTTAAGCTTCCTGAGTTCATTTGTGTACCAAAGGGCATTATTTTGTTTCAAAACCCTAGTTTTTATAGGGGCATGCTTATTACAGACCATCATAAATTCACTTAAAAAGTATTCCCATGTTTCATCTATAGTAGGAATTAACTGAGTACATTCCCAATTAATGTCACCCAGCTCCATCATAAAATTTACATAATCAAATTTCTTGAAGCTTTGCCAACTAATACTTCTGTTGCATTCTAACTTTGAAGATCTATTCCTAATGCAAAATATAAACTGATGGTCTGAAATTGAATCTGGCAAGACTCCACTATTTATAATATTGTGTACTGTATTTGTAAAGATTAAGTCCAAGGTCATGAAAGCTGCGTTTGGGGCCATATTGATTCTTGTTGGCTCATGAATCAATTGAGTGAGACCCAGATTTTTCTGTAAATCAACAAGCAGGTGGGACTCACTGATATTCTGCCAAACTGAATTGAAATCACCAGCCATCAACATTTCATGGCTGTTGTTATAATCAAAAAGTAGGTCAGGTAAACAATCAAAAGCATGGGAACTAACCTTAGGTGGACAGTGACCCACACCACAAGGATTTTCTTATAATAAGGCAATCTCAATTCTAAGGCCAGCAGCTCCAGGCCCTCTAGGTCCTTATCCACACTTAGGTGGGTCAAAATTAAACCTGATTGTCCATAAATCAAACCCCCCCCCTCCCCTTTTGTTTCTATTCTTACGCCATAGGTTATACCCAGGAATATTCAATAAGGAATCCTCCATCTTATTATTTAACCGAACTTCGTTTATTATTACAACCTCTGGATTGTGATCCATTACCCATGTACTGTTTAAATCAAGTTTATTCAACATGATTCTAGCATTAAATGGATTAATCTAAGTCCCTGCCCTGAACTAGTGGTAGCACCCAATTTATTATCCAAATCAAATTGCTCAGTATTATCTTGATTCTGGGATAAATTACTCAAAAATAATTGTTCAACTTATGTGGGCCCTGGGTTAGGGTGAATTTCTCCACAGACCATCAAGCACACCAGGAGCAAACCCTTCAGTATTCTCATATACCTACTTTTCACAATATGACCTCCTCAAGCTTCCTCAAATAACCCGTTAACCATCCCATGGTTCAATAGAGAGTTTGATTTTGTCCACATTAGCAAGGAGCTTGCCTTATGCAAAGCACTACTGAGGAGCAATTCGTAAAAACTGGCCCCTAACTGAAACAGTTTTTGTCTACCATGGCAACAGCCAGGTAATGTATTGTCTTAGCATAAGCATGCTCCTGCAGTGCCCTTTGTAACTCTGTGTTGCCCTCCCCTTCTCCCAAGACCTGAAGTCCCCAGGCTAGAAAAAATACAGTAGGCCCAATAACACAATTCGAAAAAAACATTTTCCAAGCCAGACAGTCAATACTAGTAGTAATATATGTACCCAAAGATCTATATTTAAAACAAAGACACACACTCTATACTAAAGGAATAGCTACCCTTTCCCAAATACATACAGTGTCAAACTTTAGAACCCTTTGGGTTACAAGTCCCCGGTTGGCATTAGCGTTGTTGTTCTATCAGTTTTCTGTGGCCGAGTGGCGCTTGCGCCACTCACATTGCTCATGCCACAGCGCTCGTACCATGCGGCGTGGGGCTTTTAAAATGAGTAAGTGCCCCGCCCCCTCGGCAACTCGCTCTGTTTGTTCTGCTGCCAGACCCCCTCCAACCAGAGCAGCACAAGTCTTCAAGTATACTGAGATTGATTAAATGCAAGTTAATCACACAAGTCAGTTCATTCACCCAACTAACAGCAGTAGTTCAGAAAGGCAGTTCGTGTTAGCAGCAACAGTTCTCAAATCGGACATCAGCAGTTCAAAGATAAAGTGCAGCAGCAGTTCTATGTAAAGTGCAGGATGTTAATTCAGGATGGCAGCCCTCCCCACTGATTGCAGCTCTCACCTGCGGCAGTAGATGTTCATATCATCAGCATTGTGTTAACGTCTCTCTGATTTGGTTCTGTTCTGTGCAAAATCAATGAAAGTAATTTTGACGTATCTAATCTCTAGATAAATGTTTATCTGGAGGTCAGATAGCATGACAGACCAATTTATCAGGGAAAATTTATCATAACTAGTGTTGTATAATTAACACAACATTGAATACTTACCTGCATGAAATTTCAACATGCAGTCCCAGGACATCTGCTAAAGTACCTGAATTGTATTCACCAGTATAAACAACTGGTTGTTATGGACAATATGTCATCAAGTTCCAAACTGGTTAACCAAGCAGCTACTCTTGTTATGAGTGCAAATTTAAAAAAATTGGGAAGGTTTGAATATAGACAAACCAGAAATTAAATAAAATTGAACACCTGTCCAAGAATTCCCAGATGACAGTAGCAGGGATAAATCTATGACTACAGCAAATACAAGATGATCCAGAAAAAAAAAATGTTGAAACAAAATTCTAGCAAAAGCTGCAGTCTGGAGATGTCCAATAACAAAAGATTTCAAAGAGTAAACGAATGCTGCAGCAACACTAAAGATAGGTAAGGCCACTTCTAACTTGATACATTTCCAACATGAAAACAGTAATTAGGTGGATCCTTTCAGCCCACAAGATTTCAGCCATCTTCTGGTTATGAATCAGTGAAAGAGCAGAAAACAGGTAAAACTGTAAAAAATGCCATAATCCAAAATAAATGTCAATATCTGAGAGACAAGAAAACTAATCATTTCACGAGTTTTTAGACAAAAAGTAAAAATGTTGCTATTAAAACTTATAGAGAAATGAAATCTGAAAGCAAATGAATGTAGCAGCCAGTACAGAATCCCTAATGTTGCTCATAACACCAGGAAAACTCCTCTATTCTTCATCAATAAGTGCCATGGGATCGTTAACTTCCACCAGTCCAGTGACCGAAGAGGGACAGAAGGAACCTCGGTTTAACACCTCATACAAAGGCACCTCAACAGTGCATCATGCTGTAGTGCACCTCAGTACCAGTAATTGTATTTTTTTTTAAATTCCATCATACATTATTATAGCGGTGTGATAGCACCACTTAGGGTTGAGCAGGCTGATAATGTTAAACCCCTTATTTTACACTTTAATAGCTTCACCATCGTTCAACAGATTTGCATGAAATTTTGCATGCATGGTCTCGGATGCAAGGTCTCTTGATCTGCCAAGTTTTTTCTGGTTGGATGTTTAGATTCTGAGACACTGATAGTGAAAAAAGTGAAAAAAAATCTGTTTTTTTCAGGATAGAAAGGGCTTGGCTCAGAGTAGTGCCTTTCACTGGTTTGGTGAAACAATATTAATTTGTTCCAGAGTTATAAGGGTTTGAAATTTCAGTTCTGAGCATGCTCAGTACCACCTTTTGGATAGTTGTTTCATATAAAAAAAAATTGGCCCATATGAAAAAAGATTTTCTATGGAGGTAATCTTTTTTTACGAGAAAAAGTTCTCTCTTTGTTTGGCTGTCATCTTGTTTCTGTTTTTTTTTTTTTTCCAAAACAAAATTATTTTGAAAACCCAAAAAAATGATATCCTGCAGAGACACCAACACACGTATCTTACTAATTGGTCCCCTGTTGGGTGAATTCTGCAGTTAGTTTTTGGAAAAAATCACCCAAAAATGTGAACGCATTTTTAAATCTTTTTTCATGAGCCGAATTTCTTTTTTTCGTATTGCCGTATGACAGAAGAATAGGGCCATATGAAAAAAAATTCCCATCATACGAACTGAGAATTTGGACTTAGTTTTTTCACATTCTTTTTTCGTATGAAGGAATCTTTTTTGGTATAAACGACAACCTCACAAAAAAGATCTCTTCATATGAAAAAATAATTTTGGACTTATTTTTTTTTAGATTCTTTTTTTGTATGAAGTACACAACCTCACGAAAAAGATCATGTCATATGAAAAAAGAAATTGGACTTAGTTTTTTTCCCCCACATTTCAACTTTAACAAGCCATAACTCCATCAATATTTGAAGTTAATGGACAATCTATATATTAAAAGCAAGGTATTAATGAGTACTACAATACTAACATACCCCCCAAAAAAAAAAAAATAATTTAGAGGGCATATAGCAAAAACATAAAAAATTAAAAATTACAATTCCCATAGGAACACTGCAACTTTAGGAAGCTGTAACTCTGTCAGTCTTTGGAGTTAACGGACAATGTGTATATAAACAGAAAGCTCTTAATGACTACTATAACACTAAGCCCCTAAGAAATAAGAACTGAAAATGGTCCCTCCCTACAAAAAAAATTGCAAGGAAGCACATAAATTGCTTCTCTGGTGTAGCAGAGGGCTCTGCACTTCCACACCCACATACACATGTGGATAAATGGAGGCATGTTAGTGCTGGGCCCAGAGGGCCCTGCACTTCTGTGATCACATGGATGTGTTCACACAGGTCCTGAAGTGACCTGCGTGAATGATACAATTCTACTATCTCAAAAAGTTAGGAAATGAATTGCAAAAAACTTAATTAATGTACCAATTAGGGTTAAATCGACAAAAGTAGGGAAATCTGGCGTTAGGGGTTTTCCACCCTAACACCCCACCCTGCAAGCAGCAAAAGGCAAAAACATTGTGGTTTTGGCTGTCCTGAGTCCTGACAAATCAGGTCTGGGGTCTTCCTTGGGGTTATCAACCCTGACGCTCACCCCATTGTCATATAGTCTGCACATCTGAGCTTATCTGTTGATGGAATCGGGTGAGCGTTAGAGTTGATAATCCCAAGGATGACACCAGGACTGATCTGCCAAGACTCAGGGCAGCCAAAACCATAATGTTTTTGCCTTTTATTTTTTATTTATTTTTATTTATTTGTGTCTAGGATTACAAAGTACCTTTGAGCCAAGGCTCTTTTACAAAGGTTCCACGTCATGCTGGTTACAGGGTAACAGACACTAAAACATAAAACAGTTACAGGTACATGGTTTTAGACAGTAACTTTGCTTGACAAAATCAGACTGAGTGATGAGTAACTCAAGAAACAATAGGAGGAAGAGGCAAGAAGGGAGAGGGCTGAGGGTAGGAAGGCACAGGAGTAGAGGGTCAGGGTGGGAGGCAGTCGAGGGGCCTTGTCAGGACAGACACAGGGCAAGTGCATTAGAAGTTGCATTGGACAGGTAAGTGCAAGAGAGGGCAGAAACAGACACCTATAAGGTCAGAAGCAGCGTGAGGGAATGAAGATGTTATGGGTGCAAGCACAGGTGGAGGTGCCAGTTATGGAGTGGTGTAGCTTTTTTTTGAATGCTCCAAGCATTGTTGTGGATGAGGTGTCACTAGAGAGCTCATTCAGCCAACTCGGAGCCCTGTATGCAAACAACCTTTGGCCTTGGGATGTGCGGCAGTGGGGGATTTGAAGGATTTTGGGCTTAGAGCTCCTGGTGTTGTGGTTGGTGATTTTGGGTTTGAGGAGGGTGCTGACTCCTGGTGGTGCCTTTCCCATCATGATTTTCTTAGCAGTGATGCAGGTTTGGTATTTGTTTTGGTTGTTCAGTTGCAGCCAGCCTGTTTTGGAGTAGAGGTCACAGGTGTGGGTGAGACGGTGGGTCGGCAGGCTTGATTGAGGGAAGTCGACACACGCCTGAGAGATGAGGTTGTGGCAGATCCATAGATAATGAGACTGTAGCCAATGATGCTGATGATGGAGCTCTGGACAGCTATGGACAGAGTTTCTGGGGTTAGATGTTTCCTATGTCGGAATAGTAGGCCCATCCTGGTGTTGGCTACTTTTGCCACGTTATTGATGTGTGGGATATAGGAGAGAGTACAGTTGAGGGTGAGGCCGAGGTACTGACGGGGGTGATTTAGGTTCCTTCCCGGTGACTTCTTTAATGTTATTCCAGAAGTCCCTACCATTGCCCCATGAGTTAGTGAGAGCATTATGCAAATAGCTGGTCTTCGTATCCTGGATATATTTGGTGCAGTCATTTCGTGCACGTTTATAGTTAGCAATATCAACTTGCTGCTTGCAGGGTGGGGGAGGGGGTGTTAAGGTTAGAAACCCTAATACCACATTTCCCTACTTTTGTAGGTTTAACCCTAACTGGTGCATTAACAAAGTATTTTGCAATGAGTTTATTACTAGTTTTGCAATAAATGACTCAAGCCAATAATTATGGCCACAGAGAAAAGCAAAACCAGCATCACATAGCTGCTTACTAAAACTTAACTTTAGTTTAAAAAAAGGTTTAAAATATACTGCCAGCAGAATTTAGATGAACATAAACCCCAACTGGCAGATGAAATAAATCTGGGACCAGAGCTCCAGATGGTGGCACTGAGCACTTTTGTCAGCTTTCCCTTTGACTGCACTTTCTTCTGGGGCTGGGGAGGATGGGTTTTATGGTTTTAGGCTCCCCTGCTCCTTCCTGAAAGGACTGCTTGTTGTGAAAAGAGCCACATCCTCTACCCCTCTGTGGGTTATAGGGAGCTGGCTTGGAAGTCTTAAGAGTCATTCTAGTTTTGATAGACTCTTTAAGAGACTGCTCCACCTATTGTCCAAGCAGATAAGTGCCATCAATGGGCACATTCATGATCTGTTGTTGCACATCTGAGGTTAAGCCAGCAGTCTGCAGCCAGAGTGCTCAAGCCACGGAGCGAGCTGCTGCATCAAAGGCATCTATAGAGGTTTTAAGCTGGTGGCTGTTAAATGTAATACCTTGTTTAAAGCAGCATGTCTTGTTTCACCTCTGTATCTGGCAGAGCCTCTACCAGAGACTTATGATTGCTCCACAGGGCATACTCATACTTAGAGAAGAGACCCTGGTAGCTAGCAATCCTCATGCCAAGGGTAGCCAAGGCATAGACTCACTTGCCCATGGTGTCCACCATGCACAACTCCTTCTTAGTGGGCTGCGCGGTGACCTCTGTGGGTCCGATGTCATTATCATTCTCAGTCAGGATAACAACTGTGTCTGCTATTAGCTGAGTGAAATACATGGGCTTAGATTTAGGTGCTGTGTATTTCTTGTCTGCCTGTTTGGGGACAGCTGCCACAGTAGAATGCCTCCTCCAAGCCACCTCTGGGGAGTGTCTCTAGGGCTGGCTAGATGAGAGGAACTAAGGAGACTGGAATACTAAGCACATTTAGAAGCTACAGTTAGAGGTGCCTACCCAGTCTGTAGCTGCTGGCTTGAAATTCAATCCAGAATGCATTTTTCTCAGCAGAGCCCGGAAGGAGACAGCCTCCTGAGGTACAGTCACAGGAACCATTTCTGAGTTCTCTGGACTGTAATACGAGTCATCCACCTCACAATAAGAGATGAAGAGGTCAGAATCTGACTCGTCCCCCTCTACATCCTCCTCACTCAAAAAGCAGTAGAGTGGAGGGGGTCGAAGAGCCAAAAGCACAGCCTGTGGCCTTGGCAACACCGGCAATACCAGAACCAGATGAAGCCTGGGACACAGTGCCAGCAGTGGTGTCAAGGATGGCCCTGAGACTGTCCCCAGAGGGGAATGAACCCTACACTGAAGGCTTGTGTGGTGCCAGCAGTGGCACAGCAAGTGGCACCAGGGTCGGCCCAAAGGAGCCTGACCCCAGTTTCACATGTGACACTGCCAACGTATTGATGGACCCTGCTGGAACCGATGTACTGGTGGTGGCACCATGGCTGACCCCATCCCTGAAGGTGACAGAGGCGGCACCTCAAGTCGGGCAGACATCGGCAGTGCTGACAGTGGCAGTAGCCCAGAATCCACAGCCACAGTCAGCCTCAAGCGCAAGTCAAGCAGCATCACAGAACATGCCAGCCCAGGCAACCCCAAAGGAGAAGGGGCCAGCAACAGAAACAGTGCTGCATGACTTACACACTGCTCCATAAGAGCTGCCCATTGGCAGAATTGTCCACCAGAGTCCCCTCTAATGGATAGAGAGAGACTCCGGGATGGTGACACTGATCTCACAGGCCCCAGCATCCCTGATGTTGTCGGTGGTGATGGTGGGGTACCCAGGCCTGTAGAAGTAGAGTGTCTCACAGCAGAATGACCAGAGGATGATCTTAGCTGGTACTGTTTCTTTCTCCTTTTTGTCAGAAGAAGTCAAGACAGAATGGTGCAAAGATACCGATGCTGAGTGTGTGTCGGATCTGGACAGTTTTTGTCTTTTTGTAACTCTGGGAGGATTATCCATCCTCCTAGGCACTGGTATGCCAATTGCTAGAGCATCTGCCCAGAGAAAGGTGGTGGCCAGACACAGTCCCATTGCCAGAGCAACTAGCCTTTTCGGGCTCCGTACTTTCTTCCATGGCCATTGACCACTGGACAAGGTAGGTCTCAGAGAAACTGTAAAACCTTTGTTTGTTAAATTAACTAAATTAACACAAAAATAACAAACTCTAGTGTATTTGTAAAAACTAAAGCTGAAGAACTGAATGCTGTTGTCATGTAAACAGTGAAGTTCTGGTCCCAAAGAGTAGAGCAGTGACACTATTGATGCACACTCAACAGTGGGGAAAAAAGGAAATGAGGCAGCTGGGGGCTGGTGCCGCTGTATACTGGTGGGCGAGTGTGGTGACACATGCGTGGGGCCTGCTTGCATCACCAGCTCCCACCAGAAAGGTTCTGGCTCCTGCAGGGTCCTAGTGCCTCCAGTATACACCCACAAGTAGGAATGAATGGTGAAGACTAATTCTTGGAATACCTGTATCATCCCCCACCATGAACTTGTAGAAAAACTCACAGGCATGGCACTCAACCACCACCTGGTCGGGTGGATTAATAACTGGTTTAAGGATAGAATGCAAAGGGTATGAGTCAATGAAGAATTATCTAATTGTGGTCCGGTCAGCAGCAGGGTTCCTCAAGGATCGGTCCTTAGACCACCCTTATTCAATCTTTTTATATCCGACATTAGTAGCAATATTACTAATTCTCTCCAAGTTGGCTGATGACACTACATTGGGGGGAGAAGTCTTGGGCAAGATCCAACAAGATGAATTTCAATCAAGACAAGTGTGTAGTGTCATACGTTGGTAAAAATAACCTGTCACATACATACACACTAAATAATGTATTCTTGAAGTCAGTCGAAAGAGAACATGATCTGGGAATCACTGTCAACAACAGATTAATGGCTTCAGATCACTGCAAAAAGATTTCTCTGACAGCTAATAGAATATTGAACTGTGTTAAATACACCTTTGTAAACAGAAGTGAGCCATGAATTATGCCCTTGAGATGGACTTATATTCATCCCCACCTAGATACTGGGTCCCCTTTTTGTAGCCCATATTTAAAACAAGACATAGAATTATTGAAAAGGGTAAAACGTAGATCCACCAGCATGATACCAAATCTTAAACATCTAAGTTATCCAGAAAGATTGCACAACACTGGTTTGGTTAACCTGGAGGACAGGAGAAAAAGAGGCGACTTGCTGCAACTGTACAAATTTTTGCAGTGCGTGGAACTAAAAACACAAAATGGCTTCCAAGTCAGTACTTGCATACCAAACTTAGCCATAACACACAATTGACAGTTCCCAAAGACAACACATGCAAACAAGACACCTATTTCACCATTAGGGCTGTCAAGGCCTGGAAAAGACTCCCTCAGCATGTAGCTGAAGCAACTACATTCAACATGTTTAAATCCAGTCGGGACAAACATCTGAGATGGATTACACATGAGGACTAATATACCCACCAGGGAGTGGGAAACATTCACGAGGGGCATATGCTGCTTATGTCTGTATTCAACTGAGTAAACTGAGTACTGTGAGACCACTACTGGAAAGGAGATGCTTTCTCCTGTCAATCCTGAATCTCCCCCCCATCTCACCTCCAGCTTCCACTCATATCCCCGTGTTTTTGATTCACCATTCCTGCTGAATAGTTCCATGCAGTCTACCTTAATCATTCCTTCCAGGAACATGAAGGTCTCTATCACATCTCTGCTCAGTCTCCTGGCCCCCAGTGAGTACATGTTCAGACCCTTAAACTGATCCTCATAGGAACTGCCTTGCTGGCCTTGAATCATTTGGCTAACCAATGTTGTACTGTCTCCAGCCAGTCTTTGGCTTTCCTTAGGTGGTGACTCCAGAACTGGGCACAGTATTCTGAATGGGGCATCACCACTGATCTGTGTCATAAATTTGCTCAGCCGGTCAGCCCTCTACTCCCAAAGTGCCAACCTCTGAGCATATGATTTGTGTACAGTGAACAGAACAAGGTAACCCTCTTGTCTGTTTTGCGGGTTCAAGTCACCTTAGTCTCAAGCTCTGGAGGGATTCATACTGATAACCTCTTGCTAGCGTACCCAATTATCAGGCTCAGATAATTCTGTCTTTGGGGGGCCAGATATCTTTGCCTACGGGCACCCAACCAGGTCTTTCAAATGAACCCTTAGAACTCTATGCAAGACTTTAGACAACTCTATCCATTTTCTAGTTTGGTATACAATAAGCTCATACACAGTGTCACTTATAACCTTTAAAAGCTCCACTTAAAATAAAAAGAAATGTCAAGGCACTCCAGACAGTTTCCGTTGTAAAATCTCTTTACTTTAAAATATCAAAACAGAACAATAAATACAGAACAAATATATACCCCAACACATACAACCTTAAAACAAACATGTAAAAGTGCAGTTCCTACAATTAATAACTTCAGACTAATCTTGTCTAAAGTCCTTACTTCAGTGCTTTGATGGTCTCTCTTCTCTCAGTCCGAAATATTGTCTTGTGTGTCTCTAAGGCTTGCTCAGTTGGATAAAAGCAGTCCTGAGCCGGCCTCTTCTCTGAGATCATTAAACTCCGCCATTGGTGTATTAAAAGTTATATTTTACAATACAGGATGTTCAAATAAAATATTTTAAAAAAACATAATAGGTGACCTCACTGACTTTCCTCTCCATAGGTTAACCAGACAAAACCGGTTTGTGCTCTGCTACACATACATCTCAAAAGTTTATTTGATCAAAGTCACTGTATTCAAAGCAAAAGTGTATTTGCCTCTTTAATCCTGTCTGGGTCTTGGAATCTACACCTCAAAGGTCTCTCTGATGTAATTCAAAGGTTCTCTGGGAATGTATATTTGGCCTTCCAAATTCATCTGGGTCCTGTTTGGCCCAGTCATCAACCTCTTTGATGAAATGAGCTGGTTCCTGGAAGGTTATTCATAACCCATGCATGCTCTTTCCATATGACACCTACAGCAAAATCAAAGGATTCCTCTGGGGATGCCATGAATGGCTAATTTCATTTCCTGGGATCAAAGCAAATTGACAAGGTAATTGCACCCCAGATATCTGCAGTTTAAAATACCTCCTGTCCTTTGAACTTATCCCTGGAGGGTTTTTATGTGTCAGTTCAGCAAGACTGTAGTTTCCTCAAACTGACCTTCCCATCACATACTTTATATTTAATAAAAAAAATTAATACAGCACTCAGAGCTGGCTGTCTACGTCACACTCCTCCCCACAAAGACTGAATTTGGGGGATCAATCCCCTACATGGGATGAGCTTCCCAAATCAGTTCACTCCTCATAGACCCTAGACAGTCCATCTGAGTTCTGATTCTTGGCTCTGGCCCTATGTACGATTTTCAAATCATACCCTTGTAAAGCAAGACTCCATCTGAGTAGTCTGCCATTGTTTTTCCCCATCTGCGTTAACCAAACCAGGCGGTTGTGGTCAGTCTGCACCACAAAAGGCTGCCCATACAGGTATGGCTCCAATTTCTTTAGGGCACACACTAGGGCAAGACACTCCTTTTCCACCGTGGAGTATGCTTGTTCCCTTGGGAGCAGCTTTCGGCTCAAGTAGGCTATGGGGTGGTCCCTCCCTTCGCTGGATGTCTGGCTTAGTACTGCCCCAATACCCACATTTGAGGCGTCCGTCTGAACTATAAAAGTTTTGCTATAGTCCAGACTTGTCAAAACAGGAGCACTGCACAGTACCCCCTTCAGTTTGGTAAAGGCTTCCTCACAAGCTGGGCCCCAGGAGACTTTCCTTGGCATTTTTTTCTTTGTCAGGTCAGATAGGGGAGCAGCCAGGGCACTGTAATTAGGTACAAACTTTCTGTAGTACCCTGCTGTCCCTAGTAAGCTCCTGACCTGCTTCTGGGATTCTGGTCTGGGCCACGCCTGGATCACCTCTATCTTTATTTGGCTAGGATGGAGCTGTCCTTGGCCTACCACATGCCCGAGGTATGCCACTTCTCCCATGGCCACCTGGCACTTCTCGGCTTTGACAGTGAGCCCGGCCCATTGTATTCTGCCCAGCACTTCCCTAAGGTGTGAAAAGTGTTCCTCCCAGCTGGTACTGAAGATGGCAATGTCATCCAGGTACGCCACGGTGTACTCCTCAGCACCATTTAACACCTGGTTCACCAACCTTTGGAAAGTGGCAGGCGTTCTTCATTCCGGAAGGCATTACTTTGAACTCAAATAAGCCTATCGGAGTGATGAAGGCCGACCTCTCCCTAGCTCTGTCCGTCAACTGTACCTGCCAATACCCCTTTGTCAGGTCAATGGTCGTTAGGTAGGTCGCCCCCCCCAACTTGTCCAGGAGTTCATCCATCCGGGGCATCGGGTGGGCGTCTGACTTTGTGACTGCATTCAGTCCACGATAGTCTACACAGAAACGAGTCGAGCCATCTGGCTTGGGTACAAGGACTACGGGTGAGGCCCAGGGACTGTGGGATCCCTGGATTACCACTAAATCCAGCATCTCCTCCACTTCCCTCCTAATGTCTTTTTGGACAGCCTCTGACACCCGATATGCAGTCCGCCGTATGGGCATCTGTGTCCCTGTCTCCACATCGTGTGTTGCTAAGGGGGTTAATCCAGGCTTGGCGCTAAACAAGGGGGCAAAGTCTGCTAAAACCTCCCTCACTTTCTGGATCTGGTCCAGGGTCAGCTGGGGAGACAATCTTACTGCCTCCACAGAGGACTCACGCTTACTCTCTTCCAGCAAGTCCAGAACGGGGTCTCCTTTGTCCGTCCCCTCCCCATGACTACACACTGCGAACACCATGTCAGCCCTATTTGCATATGGCTTCATCATGTTGACATGGTACATCCTTGCTATCTGTCTATGGTCAGGTAACTCCACAATGTAGTTTACATCATTTACCTTCCTAACCACTTTGTACGGTCCTGCCCACTCAGCCTGCAGCTTGTCTTTCTGGACTGGAATAAGGACCATGACTTCCTGACCCACCATGTACGAGCGAGCTCTGGCTCTGCGGTCGTACCATACCTTTTGTTTCTGTTGGGCAGCTGCCAGGTTGCTCTGGGCTGTCTTCGTAAGCTCCTTCAGCCTTTCCCTAAACCTTAGGACATAATCCACAATGGGAGTTCCCTGGGTGGCGTGCTTGCCTTCCCAGTCCTCCCGGATCAAGTCTAGGGGCCCACATAACCGGCATCCATACAAGAGTTCGAAGGGGAAAAATCCTGTCGACTCTTGGGGCACCTCTCTGTATGCGAACAACAGGTGGGGAAGGTATTTCTCCCAGTCCCTCCCATGCTGTTCAGCAAACGCCCGGAGCATTGACTTTAGGGTACCATTGAAGTGTTCCACAAGCTCATTGGCTTGTGGGTGATACGGTGTCGTGCATCTCTGCACCACCCCACACTTCTTCCATAGACATTTCACTAGGTCCGACATGAAGGAACCCCCTCGATCAGTGATTACCTCCTGCGGAAACCCAACACGGGAGAAAATCCCAAGCAAGGCATCTGCCACTTTGTCTGTCCTCAGTGAGGATAGGGCGACTGCCTCTGGGTACTGGGTGGCATAATCCACCACAGCCAGGATGAATCTCTTCCCTGAGGAGCTGGGGGTATTTAAAGGCCCCACAATATCCATTTCCACCCTCTGGAATGGCTCCTCCACTATGGGCAAGGGATCAGAGCGGCTTGGGTTTTCTTGCCCGCCTTCCCTATTTCTTGGCACTGGTGACAAGACCTGCAATACTCCTTCACCTGCTGGGTGAAGTTAGGCCAGTAGAAATTCTGGGCCAACCGCTGCATTGTGCGTGCGATTCCCAGATGACCAGACAAGGGAATATCTCCGGCAACCTTGAGCAACTGCTCACAATATCCCTGGGGAACGACAAGCTGCCTGCCTAGCATGCCTCCCTCCCTCTGCCTGTACTGCCTGTGTATACATAAGTCCATTTTCCCAATAAACCTTATGTCTGCCATCACCTCCCTGTGCACCGTCCGAGTCTGCCCAAGCCCTCAGCTTCTCTAAACTAGGGTCACTTCTCTGAGCTGCTACGAACCCCTCACACCTTCCCAAGGCATGGGACAGGTCTCCTTCCGTCGCTAAACTAGGGTCCCTAGCACTAGCGTCAGGGCCCTCAGGATCACTGACAATCCCTACCCTCTGACAAGGGGTCATCCCTCCCTCTTCGGAGTAACCCTCTGTAGCTGGGTAGTTACTTGCTCCTGGGGAAATTTCTACCCTCTTTTTATCAGTCTCCCCCTCTGGAGACACATGCTGGGGAACCAGCCTCTCAGTATCTTCCCCAATGACTTCTGGGGGCTCAGGGAACTACAATTTTCCCTGGCCGCTTAGCTACGGGTAACTGCACATACCACCCCCTGCTGGAGATTGTTACCCAGGATCACATCCACTGCTAATGTGTTGGCTACAGCCACCTGTTGCACAGTTCCCCCTGTTTCACCCCAGTCCAGGAGGACACTGGCCAGTGGCAATGTTTTCTCTTCACCCGCAAAGTCCTGTAAAGTCACGTATTTATTGGGTATAAGCTGACCAGGCTGTACCAGATCCCCCTTTACCAATGTCAGGGATGCCCCTTAACCCCTGCATCTGTACACCATTTACCATGACTGGGTGCATATGTTCCCTCATGTTCACTGGCATGCTTCCAGGGACACACAAACAACCCTCTTCCTTTCTGGTACTACTTTGCGTATTATTGCTTGCCCTTCTTGGACACTGTCTGGCAATGTGCCCAGTTTCTTTACATAACCAGCAAACATTTCTTACTTCAGAGAAATCTTTTCTTTGAAACCTGGGGCTAACTGGTTTCGGTGGAGGCAGTGAGGGTTTTAGCTGCCCTGAAGGCACGCTTTTCCCTTTCTGCGCTGCCACACTTTCCCCATTCGCTCTCAGAGCAGGTCTGCTCTTGGCATAGCGGTCCGAGAGTTCAGCAGCCTTTTGCACTGTTTTTGGATCTCGGTCCTCTAGCCAAATTTTTAACTCTGCTGGGCATGCCCAATAAAACTGTTCTACTAAAATCACATGTTCAATTTTATCAACAGTGTTTGCCTCAATTCCTTCCCACCAATGTTTTAAAAACTGACGTTGTTTCGAGGCAAGCTCCTCATAGCTCATATCAGGGCTTCTCCTGAGCTTACGGAATTTAGCTCTGTATGATTCAGCAGTTAATTCAAATTTTTTTAACAGGGCCACTTTTAACTTGCTGTAATCATCACTGTCTTCATTGCCCATTTGACCCAACGCATCCTGAGCTTTTCCGGTAAGTAGCGGGGATAGCTGGAAGCTCCAGGACTCTCTAGGAATTTTAGCCTGAATACAAGCATTTTCAAAAGAATTTAAAAAAGCGTCCATATCTTCCCCTTCCTTAAAATCAGCTATTAATTTGGAGTTCAATTTGTAACCCAGTCCTGCAGTCCCAGTTAAACCCAAGCCACTTACCTGCCCTGGTGCCGCTGGTTGGAGTCGTAGCTTCTCCAGTTCATGTTGCTACTGGCGCTCCTCTCTCCTCTCCTCTGCCTCTCTGCATTCTCGCTCTCTCTTCTCCTTTGCCTCTCACTGGCGATCATGTTCCTCAAGGTCTGCCTCCCTCTGTTGTCACTCTGCCTCACGGTCCACCTCCCTCTGTTGTCACTCGCCTCACGGTCCACCTCCCTCTGTTGTCGCTCTGCCTCCAGTTCTATCCTCCGCAACTCAATTTGCAGCTTGAGTACCTCTGGATTCAGGATACTGGTGACCTTCCCCTGCTGCTGTGGCCCTTCACTGACAGTGGCCCTGCTGTCCACCTCATCGGCCCGGGACCCCTCACTGGCCACTAGTTCTGCCACACTCGAGGTCTGGTCCCTTTCAGTCACAGTCTGTGACTCCCTGCTCTGGGTATCTGCTACTGTCAGGGCCTCTATGAGGTTCTGCTTACTGGCTTTCACCCCAAATGGGACTCCCCTGTCCCCGCACAACTGCTTTAAGAAATCTACAGTGTGCCTGCTGTAGTCGGAAGCCATTTTCTTCTTCCCTCACTACTAATACTATTCTGAGGCTGGCACTTCAGAGAAAAAAATAAAATGGGTGGGAACTTAACCGTAAGTCAAGGGATATAGCTCTGTTTCTTTTTGAAATAAAACACTGCCTTTCTTTTTTCCAAGTGAGCTAAATGGTCTCAAGCTAACATACTGAACAATGAAGCTTATACCACCAAACTTTTTATCCCACCGTTGCCAACCAATCTGTCACAGACTCGCTCAGCCGGTCAGCCTTCTACTCCCAAAGTGCCAACCTCTGAGCATATGATTTGTGTACAGTGAACAGAACAAGGTAACCCTCTTGTCTGTTTTGTGGGTTCAAGTCACCTTAGTCTCAAGCTCTGGAGGGATTCAAACTGATAACCTCTTGTTAGCGTACCCAATTATCAGGCTCAGATAATTCTGTCTTTGGGGGGCCAGAAATCTTTGCCTACGGGCACCCAACCAGGTCTTTCAAATGAACCCTTAGAACTCTATGCAAGACTTTAGACAACTCTATCCATTTTCTAGTTTGGTATACAATAAGCTCATACACAGTGTTACTTATAACCTTTAAAAGCTCCACTTAAAATAAAAAGAAATGTCAAGGCACTCCAGACAGTTTCCGTTGTAAAATCACTTTACTTTAAAATATCAAAACAGAACAATAAATACAGAACGAATATATATCCCAACACATACAGCCTTAAAACAAACAGGTAAAAGTGCAGTTCCTACAATTAATAACTTCAGACTAATCTTGTCTAAGGTCCTTACTTCAGTGCTTTGATGGTCTCTCTTCTCTCAGTCCGAAATATTGTCTTGTGTGTCTCTAAGGCTTGCTCAGTTGGATAAAAGCAGTCCTGAGCTGGCCTCTTCTCTGAGATCATTAAACTCCGCCATTGGTGTATTAAAAGTTATATTTTACAATACAGGATGTCCAAATAAAATATAAAAAAAAAACATAATAGGTGACCTCACTGACTTTCCTCTCCACAGGTTAATCAGACAAAACCGGTTTGTGCTCTGCTACACATATATCTCAAAAGTTTATTTGATCAAAGTCACTGTATTCAAAGCAAAAGTGTATTTGCCTCTTTAATTCTGTCTGGGCCTTGGAATCTACACATCAAAGGTCTCTCTGATGTAATTCAAAGGTTCCCTGGGAATGTATATTTGGCCTTCCAAATTTGTCTGGGTCCTGTTTGGCCCAGCCATCAACCTCTTTGATGAAATGGGCTGGTTCCTGGAAGGTTATTCATAACCCATGCATGCTCTTTCCATATGACACCTAGAGCAAAATCAAAGGATTCCCCTGGGGATGCCATGAATGGCTAATTTCATTTCCTGGGATCAAAGCAAATTGACAAGGTAATTGCACCCCAGATATCTGCAGTTTAAAATACCTCCTGTTCTTTGAACTTATCCGGGGGTTATGTCAGTTCAGCAAGATTGTAGTTTCTTCAAACTGACTTTCCCATCACATATTTTATATGTAATAAAAAAATTAATACAGCACTCAGAGCACTCAGAGCTGGCTGTCTATGTCACAATCTGTATTACCTCTTTTCTGCTGCTATCAAAACCATTCCCAGTACACCCCAACATTCTGGCTGCCTTGTTGTAGGCCTTGCTGCATTGGCTAGAATGTTTTAGGGAGTCACTTTTGACTCTCGGGTCCCTTTCCTCAGAAGTAGTGCCCAGCCTTACTCCTCCCACACATTGTTCCCTATGTGCATCACCTTGCTCTTTTTGGTGTTGAATTTCACCTACTTATTAAGGGTATAGCAAGTTCAACGCTGGCTAATTTACTGAGATTAAATCACTTTTCATATACAGTTTTCTTAACATTAAGAGTTCTACTGGTATGTGTGGCCAACATCTGAATCAATTATAGTACCAGTGCTCCCCCGAAATGCTCCTTAGAAGAGTCTGCAAATCATATACAGTTATTCAATTTTCTTATTCACTTTCTGTCTTCATTCCATCATTGGAAAGGGGGTTCTTGGTCTCATCATTCGGCTGAATCATGATAAGTCTGATCACTGACGGCAAGGTGACCACCCCACAGGAATTTCAACTGCCAAACCCTGGATCACCTCTATAACCTTTGTAAGTCCTTTTGCAAATCCCCTTACCCATTCCTCACTGTCTACCCTGCTACAGAGATTAGTTAATCTGCAAAAAGACACATCTTGTCCTGTATTTCTTCCCCATGTCACTGATGAACCTGTTGTAAAGGACTGGTACCAGGAAACCTGCGGCACACAACTTGTGACCTACCTCTCCCTAGATTTTACTCTTTATCTGCCACCTCCCTGTGCTGTCTCCCCCCCCAAATAAACTCCCCACCCATCTAGCTAGGTCCATTGCTTACCCAGATACTCTAACGTCTTTAGCAACCTTCTCTGTGGCACAGAGTCGAATACTTTGCTAAAGTCAAAGTAGAATAAATCCAGTGCTTGTCCCCTATCTACTGTCTTAGTTACCCAGTCAAACAATACTATCAGGTTGGTCTGACAAGACCTACCTGCCATGAACCCATACTGATTACTACCCTGGAGCCCATTTCTCTCCAGGTAGTTCACCTGACTAGTGTCTCCATCAGTTTATGCACAGTGGAGGTAAGACCAAGAGGCCTGTAGTTACCCGGTTGCTTCTTGTCCCATCCCTTTTCGAGCAGAACTATATCCACTACCCTCCAATCTTTTGGAACCTCAACTGTCTGTAGTGAGCTATTAAACAGCCCTGCTAGGGGTTCAGCCAGTTCCAATGCCTGTTCCCTGAGTACCTCCTCGGGTGCATCCCATCCACCCCTGGAGCTTTATCTAGTTTCAGGGCTGCAAATCCTTTTTTAACCCTTTCTCCTGTTATTACCACCTGTCCCTTTTCTGGGATAGAAACATAGAAATTGTCAGTAGATAAGGACCGCTAGGCCCATCTAATCTGCCCATAAGCCCTACCCTAGTATGCAGCTACTGACGCTACCTGGTCAATGGCCTCTTCCCTCTCCTCCCCACCTCTAAGGTTTCCTTATGCCTGTCCCAGGCATGTTTAAATCCCTCCACTGTCCTTGCTTCCACCACCTCCTGTGGCAGGCGAGTCCATGCATCAACCACCCTCTCAGTGAAAAAGAACTTTCTCACATTTCCCCTCAACTTGCCTCCTTTTAGTTTCAGATCATTCCTCCTTGTTCTTGTACTCTTCCTAAATTGGAAGATGTCTCTCCCCTTCACCTTGTTTATACCCTTAATGTACTTGAAAGTTTCTATCATGTCACCTCTGTCCCACCTCTCCTCAAGTGAGTACATATTGAGGTCTCTTAGTCTCTCCTCATATTTCAGGTGTAAGCCCTGCACCATCTTAGTTGCCCTTCTCTGAACCTTCTCCACCCTGTTGATGTCTTTATGAAGGTGTGGCCTCCAGAACTGCACACTGTACTCTAGGTGCAGCCTTACCAGTGTTTTGTACAATGGCATCACCACCTCCCGCCTTGTGCTTGTGATGCCTCTGCCTATGCACCCCAACATGCCACTTGCCTTCCCTGCCACTTTTGTACTTTGTTTGGATACCTTTAGGTCATCTGAAATGATAACCCCTAGGTCTCTTTCCTCTTGGGTGACCGTCAACAACTCCCCTCCCTCTCATCTTTTAGCTTTCCCCAGGGTTCCCTCTTCTCAGGTGCATTATTTTGCCCCGTGCAGCAGCCTTTATGCTACTTTCTGGAAAAGGTCCTCCATCTCCTGCCGTTGTCACTGAGCAGAAGTAGTAGTTAAACATGGATGCCTTTTGTTCATCCTCCTCTGTTACCCTGGCCTCCTCTATTAGCTTTACATTACCTCTCATCTGTCTTTTTTCTTCTAATGTAGCTAGAAAACTGGTTTTCCTCTTCCTTGACCCCTTCAGCAATAAGCAGCTTCATGTCTGCTTTTGCATCCCTACCTGCCTATTTGTTCTCTCCCATCTTTACTTGGTATTCCTTCCATTCCTTGTCCATCTGTTTCTCTTTGTATCTCATGAAGGCCCTTTTTTGGTCTTCATTGCCTCCCTGACCCTAGAAACCCAGACTGGTCTCATTGGTAACTGTTCTCAAGTGTGTGACTTAGTTGCCTCAAAAAAGTCCCCCAGAGCACAGTTTTGGGAATGAGGACAATAAATGAACAAACCCTGCTACAGGCAAATATTTACTGTGTGACCTTGGGCAAGTCACATTTCCCCTCAGTGCTTAAGTCAACCCAACTGCCGAAAAGGACAGAAGCAGGACCCCACTAAAAATGAGATGCTGCATCTCAATGTGGCTATCCTGGGTAAATGCATTGTAAAAAATTAAAAAAAGTCAGCTAGTAGCACTGTCATGAATAATGCTGAAAACAATAAATGCACTTTTAAAGTATATTCTAAGATGTATAGGGAACGGATTAAGTATGAGACTAAATATATTGTGGTCATGTTTTCTGTAATAATAGTAATACCAGAATATGGGGGGGGGGGTCTTCTTTACCCATGGGCTACAAAAATCCTGTAAACTGATTGGCTGAATAAGTTTATCAGGCAACAGAGCCAGCACCGTTCCTGTATAAGGACTATTTTACGTATTAAACTTGTTCTTTAAATGTTTTAAAATATCTTTTTTTTTTTACTGCAAAAAGGCCATTTTCAAAGTGCAATAAGACCCTTCTGGGTGTGAGGTCTTGGGGGATACCGTCAGTTTCAGGGACTGTAAGGCCCTCCCTCCCTCCATCTGTGGCATTGGGTCTCATGATGCCCTGGGCATGAAAGCAACCCCCTAACACACTGTTCTCTCTAATTACTTACATATAACTGGGATGACTGAAGCACAGTGAGTTCAAGGGAACAGCCCAAGGTCAAAGGAATCCCTATAAATCAGTACTTGTGTGCACAGCATGCTTATTAGTGCCTTCTTATAAAGTGTTTGGGGGGGGGGGGCAGCCTGCTGGACTGACAGCCCCTTATGACATTAAATAACTATGTCAATGCTTTACTACATGTCACTCAGAGAGCCAGAGCCTAAAGTGGAATTCTAACCAGGATCACAAGATTCCATGCTCTGTTCTAACCGTGGGTCACCACACTGCCTCTGTTGACTGGAAGCCAAGCATAATATGCACCTGCTTGTGAGGGCCATTAATGTCAGACAGGTACTTACTTTTGGAAAGAGCAAGTACTGTAGGCTCAACGCATCTGATGTAGAACATGAAGAATGAGCCGCGTGTGTGGGAGTTCTGTGTAAATTATTATTATTTAGGGTTGGAGCACAGGGTCCTTAGAGGAAGCTGGCATCTCTGGTTCAACTGACTGAGGCAAAGCTCTCGAGAGTTACTCCCCTCATTGAAAAGAATGGATCAGATCTTTATTAAAGCATTTTCTTATGTAGTTGTTCTGGCTCCGGTGAGACATTTAGTAATTTCCTTCTGTTTTATTTCAGCCATTCACACAGTATAGCGTATTTCCATTCGTTTCTTGTTCAAGCAGTGGGTGTCACAGTGCTGTAGCACCACTTAGCTTCTGATTCACAACAGAAACATTACATTAGCAGCAGCAGTACTTAATTGCAACCTCTGAATGGTTATATTGTGTTGCTTGTGGTGATGTACATGTCGTTAGGTTGGAAACAGCCTGTAAACAAATGTGGTCTACACATGTTGAATGAATGTGGTTCCAGAACATCAAAACACAGCCTTAAAGGGGCAGGTTTTCAGGCAAAATTATTCAAGATATTTATTATGAGTAATGTATAATGGGCCCCAAAGGGATATGAAAAATCTCCCAAAAGTGAGAGAAAGACCAGATGACTCTCAAATGGACAAGATACAGCATATGTGAACACATTCACATGTCTTATTACTAGTTAGTCTTGTTTTCTGCATGACTACTGTATATTTTATTAATTTGCATTGCACTGGTAAAGATGCTTCCTTTTAACAAAAAATCAATAGTTATTATGCCAGATGACCCAAGTTTGGGAGAGTGCCCAGATGCCTCTGACAGAGGGGATGCCAGGTTAAAGTGTGCAGCCAAAAGCAGTGCTTCAGTGGCTTGGGAGGATTGACAGCACCAATAATCACTGTGGTGGGTTGTGGAGGACTGCCTCTTTCCATAAGGGATACGGGGGTGGTGACATGGCCATAATGTTGTGTTGAACAGCACCATGGGAAGGCGGGAATCCAAGAAAACACCCCTAGAGGCTGCAGCCTTCACAGTCCCCCTCCCCCCGACACTCTTGGGTACTGTGATGATAAGTGTCCAGACTATTAGGTCGCCTTGGAGAGGAGGGAGCCTAATCCCACCCCTTGCCAGATAAGCAACAGCACCAGCTGAGGCGAGGAGAAGCCTAATGACAAATCAATAGCTGAAGTTGTTAATACAACCTTTCGGATGAGTTGACCTTTCTTCTTTGACCTTGCAGGCTTATTCAGAGTAAGTGTAGATACCCAGATGCAAGAGTCCCTCACTCACGGAGTGGTTGCAAAGACCAGTGTTGACTAGCCCATTGCAACCACTGATGAATGCATCCCCTTTCATGTGCTCTCAAAGGTCATGGTGGGCACTTGAGCAAGGGGGCCAGGGCTGCCGTGCAAATGTCCCCAGGACCAATACTAAAGGAATGGCATTCCTCACAAAGTGGCTCTCACCCCTCTGCACCCCTTGTTGTGGACCGTATACTTAACAGGGATGTAGCACAGTGGGTGCACCTTACACTTTGATGTCCCTGAAGTTGGTTGTGTTAAAGGAGAGGATTAGTGGATTACTGTCGATAGACAACAGCTGGGGTGAAGCAGAGGGAAACCACTATACCACAAGGGAGAGTGAATTCAGAGGGAACAGGTGGGGATCCACTGGGACACCAGAGTAATATAACACAAAGCCCCTGAATTCTGCCATTCTGCAGATGTGGAATTTTCTGCAGAATTTGCATCATGTCACAGAATACATATAATGCCATAGAATGTCTTGTTCTTGGTGGATTTTCATTCAAATATAGTTTTTCCATACTGCCCAACTCCCTTCCCCACCTTGTTTATCCTGAAGCCCCTCCTCTATGCTTGGCATGTGATGTCATCAATGACATCACAACACATCTTAGCCAATGGCAGGGCAGCATTCTGCCACAGAATTGAATAAATCATGCCGCAGAAATCTGAAAATACCACCACAGAAGCCTAGGAGCCCTGCCACAGAAATCAGGACAAAGTGCCACAGAGCACTAGGGGCCCTAATTATGGATGGTTTGGAAGGAGAAATTACTGGATAATCATGGAACCAGGAACTTGGTGGTAATGGGCGGGGGGCATTTTGGCTGGACTGGAATGTACCAGGCACCACTTTGAGCACCACAACATACACTGGCCACATGTTACAAATCACTGCTACAGGGATGTAGCACAGTGGGTGCACCTTACACTTTGATGTCCCTGAAGTTGGTTGTGTTAAAGGAGAGGATTAGTGGATTACTGTCGATAGACAGCAGCTGGGGTTAAGCAGAGGGAAACCACTATACCACAAGGGAGAGTGAATTCAGAGGGAACAGGTGGGGATCCACTGGGACACCAGAGTAATATATCACAAAGCCCCTGAATTCTGCCATTCTGCAGATGTGGAATTTTCTGCAGAATTTGCATCATGCCACAGAATACATATAATGCCAAAGAATGTCTTGTTCTTGGTGGATTTTCATTCAAATATAGTTTTTCCATACTGCCCAACTCCCTTCCCCATCTTGTTTATCCTGAAGCCCCTCCTCTATGCTTGGCATGTGATGACATCAATGACATCACAACACATTTTAGCCAATGGCAGGGCAGCATTCTGCCACAGAATTGAATAAATCATGCCGCAGAAATCTGAAAATACCACCACAGAAGCCTAGGAGCCCTGCCACAGAAATCAGGACAAAGTGCCACAGAGCACTAGGGGCCCTAATTATGGATGGTTTGGAAGGAGAAATTACTGGATAATCATGGAATCAGGAACTTGGTGGTAATGGGCAGGGGGCATTTTGGCTGGACTGAAATGTACCAGGCACCACTTGGGGCACCACAACATACACTGGCCACATGTTACAAATCACTGCATGTCTGGATGTTGGCTGGCACATTCGGGACCAGATATTTACATTGCACCAAGGATGCAGGGGGTGCCACCACTTAAGCATCGCAATTTCAGATGGTTCATGGCTGTGCACTTTTTTGGGTGTGATCTGTGCACTTTGTGCCACCCCTTACTGCTTTTGAGAATCAGGCCCAAGAATACTCATAGATTTATTGTAACACTTCAATTCTATGTTGTCTGTACAAGAGTTCTTAAATCAAATTACTCTGGTTGTATATCATGCAGTCTTCCTCTCATGTCTGTAAATATTATAGGCTGGATTTTCAAAAGACTCTCATCATTATTGTTATGCAGATGCGCTAAATGTGCTAATGCTGTTAGGCCACCAAAAAGGTGATCTAACTTCTCGACACAGTTACTGTGAATTGTGCTCTGAAAATGACACATGCGTCAAAATGATGGTGCATACATAACTTTTTCTATGGGTAAGTGCTGCAAATATGTCAGGATGTTTGAAAATAGGATGCAGACACCCTGACACTTTTACCTGATGCACATTAGAAGAAATGATGCATGTGCTACATGCAGGCCTTTGAAAATCCCACTCTGTGCTTTGTATTTTGCATATACTGTATATGTCTGATAGGTGTCCACATGGCTCATTCGGTAGCCTCTGGGATAGAAGATAATGGGTTCTAGACCTGCTCTGGGATTAGGCTCATACCATCAGCTCAGGCCAACTGAGTAGAGTACAAGGGGGATGGGATACGGTTGGTGTGTGCAATCCTTTAGATGAAACGTTAAACCTAGGTCCTGGCTGCCTTTTCTGGTGGTTGTTCAGGTGGACATTACTGATCCTGGGGCACCTCTCATGAAGAGATGGGGAACTTCCTTGGTGTCCTGGTCAAATCTCCACCATTCACAACTTAATCTGGTCCAGTTTCAGTTGGTTTGCATCTGCATCCCCCATCCCCCAGGACAAGGCTGAAAATAGGCAGTATTGTCTAGCCCTCCTTTCCCAATCCAAAACAAACAAAAACTTAACCAATTAAAAACTAAATAAATAAATAAATAATAATTTCTCTGTATGTAGTTCTACTGGTGCTGTCTGTTTTTGCAATCTTTGCAGCTTAGGTCTTTCCTCAAAATGATCCCTGGGACCAGTGCATCTATCCGGTGAATAAATAAATAAAATTAATTATTTTTTTTGCCAGTGACACATGAAATGCTAATACTGGTTCCCTTTAGCTGGTTTGGTTTAACATGTCATTGTGCTTATTCCAAATGTAGTTTTTCTCTACAAAGAATATGAAAATCACAAAGAAATGTATATTAACTGCTTGTCAATCATCTTGTTACACGTTGCAGTGGAAAAGGATGAAGACTTAAACTTTTTAAATAAGGTATCCTCTGCCTGGTACACTAGGAATGAGGACTTTTGATTCAGTCAGCTACTTATGTTAAAATATTTCTAGACACTTGAGATTATGTTTTTAATCGAACAATTTGCTATAAACGTGTTTGCAGTCTTTAATAAAACCATATATAGTATGCAGTATGCAGTTAGATAGAGTACATGGACAGAGAGACTGACTAGGGATTTGCCGCAATGAAAAAACTTAATTTCAAGTATCTTAATGAAATAATCTCAGGGAATCGTGAAAGGTGTCTCTTTTTGTCCATTTCATTTGCCATATGGCAGATAAAGTTGTCTGCCCCAGGCAGGGCTGTCTAAGACATCTGGCTGCATCTGCAGGCTATAAAAACAATGCTCCTATTTGAAGGTGATTCGACAGTCCAAAATATTTAAGTAAGAGTGCACACGAAAGAAAAAAAAAAAATCCAGAAGTACAATTTTTATGATGATCTGCGTTGCTAGTTTTTACTATTTACACAGTGCAGTTGTTGGTAACACAGAATGTCTCTGGCAGCAAGAAAACTTGGCAACAACTGAAGATCTGAAGTAGAAACATGTTTTAATACTTTGAAGCCATGTGAGGGAAAGCACTCAAGAATAGCCCAGATACTCAGTTTTAAAATGATTATGTGTGGTACCAGTAGTAATGGAGAAAAAGTTTCTAAGGACAGCTCTTCAATATTTTATCCCTTTTCCCAGATAAGGCATCTTAGTTGATTCATACATCATGCACAACTGTTATTACTCTGAAGTTAAATAAATCAAAAGGCACAACAGGGTGTGCAATACTGAACCAATAATCACATGCCTTGGTTGTGTTATTTAAATACATCTGAGAAATGTGATTATTACTGGCCATAATTACAAATCTGGAATTGTCTTATTGCACTTATAAACGGACTTTAAAAAATAAAAATAGAGCAATACATTGGAAAACTGTGTTTTAATTTGGTTTAAAATATTTATTTATTGGGTGGGAAGTACTGCACCGCGTATTTATGGTGAGGTTACTGGTGGCATGTTTATTTGCTAATCATATTCTTCTGACTTAGATATTTTATAAATAAATAAACAGTAGGCTCGCCTGTATATTGTTTCAATCATCCACACTTTAACATTTTGCTAACTGTCATTATATTATCATTTGATTGTACCTCTCTCTGTTATTTTGTTTGTACTTGCAACCCTCACCCGTAACCCCTCCCTCCCTAGGACAGTACCTCTCCCGGTCACCAGTTTTGAAATAAAACAAATAAACCTTAGGAGATAGTGTAGAATTAATAGAATCAGGTTCCATCTTGGGAGCAAAGCTACCTTTAGTCTAGTTTATTTTGATGCCTCACGTACTGTGAACAAGTATGTATTATTTAAGAGATACAGTACATAATAATCATTTAGCTCCTTAGTCAACTTTTTTTCCAGAAGGCAAACTACTTCTCTTCTCCAAAAGAGCTTGTACTAAGGTGCGTGAGGCATCAGATGTGAGTGGCCTTAATCTTTGGATAGTCCCCTGAGGGATTACACACACAACCCTTGTGTGGCATTCCGATCAGAAGTCTTGGAAACATTTAGTTTTTCCAATAGCAAATGCAAGGGTCTTTCCTTTGCCACATGAGGTAAGCTGAGAAAATGTTGCTTTACGTGAAGGAAAATGTGTGCAATATTATCTGCACTACTGCAGTTCTCTGTATAGGAGATGTACACTGGTACAGCATGTGCAAGGTCTATGCCATTTTAAATCTCCAGCCGATCAATATTAAAATCTAGCACCAAAAACTATGGACTAGAACTTCAGACTTTTTTCCCCACTGGAAATAAAATAACTCCACTGGTTGAAACAGAGTTCCAAAGAGAACCCAGCAAGGTCAGCAGAGTTTGGACCTGATCCACAGATGCTTCATGGCCTGTCCACACATGAAGAGGGCCAAGAAAAGTCAAGTAGCTATGCAAACGGGATGGAGATGGGCCAAAGGCATGGGACAGAACGTGCCCGATTCTCAAGACATTTTCCATGGTACAGAGAGCCAGTGGAATGGGGGAAGGGAAGCCATGCAGCCCAAGCAGTTGCATTAGCAGCTATGCGTCTCCTCTGCCTGCCCACATGTACTGCCTCCTGGCCAGACTGGCCCACCCTCGTCCAACCCCCAGCCCTAGGAGCCTCCATGGAGAGCTGTGGGCATCACTGGTACCATCCAGTGTTTTTATAAATATGTTTTATTTTCCAGTTTTGATATGACAGTCCTGTAGGACTGCCATAGCTCAACATGCCATGCTCCTTGCACAGTCAGGGACCCACTTGCAGACTGGTATGGGCTGCCCACCCCTGCCACAATGCATGACTCTGCCCTAACTGAGCACAGGAGCCTGGAGTTGAGAATGCCACCAGGTATGGACAGGCACTGGGAGCGCAAGGCTGCAGCCGAGACATGCTCTTCTGGAGCATATCATGGCCACCTATGTGAATGGAGGCCTCTGACAGATTCCAGATTTTCTGCCCAAAGGGATTCAGCCACAAAACAGACTACTCTGTGCCAGATAAATTAGATTGTCAAAGCAGTATCCCTTGAAGTTTATTCAGTTGTACAGCATATTCTGACGCTACCAACAGTCTCAACGTAAAAATCACCACCCTACACCTATTCATGAACATTTGCGCAATAAATCAAATGAGTAGCTTAAATCCCTAAGTTCTCTGTGACTCCAATCTCTCCAGTAAACTGTTTTTCAATACTCCCTCCATTTGATGATTCCCCAGTATGTGGCCAAGTACCCCCAAAACAGTGCCCTTCAAGGTTAAATGACCTTTAGTTAATAAAAGACTTTTTGGCCAGTCCATCTCAGCCAGTGGTTGAAGTGTTTAAAAACAAGTGGTGGGACTGTGCATAAGATCAGCATAAGACCACATTTTAAATGTATGGCTAGATTTAAAAAAAATATAGCTGCACACCATATTCCTGAGCATTCCCTCACTTCAATCCCTGATCTCAGACCATCACACTGCCTCTGTCTCACTCACTCCAATTCACTCTTTCACCTGGAAGACATACACTGGCTCTCAAGAGCAAGATGGAGTGAGACAGGGAGAGGCCCTTTGCCACTTACATGTGCATTAGCAGATGGGAGGAGTTTTGGGGATTATACTGGAACTGATGGGGACACAGAATTGTGGTGGGAGGTTCACAGATTTTATTGTACTTGGGAGGGAAGGTGTCATTTGATGGGTTTGGGGGTTATTTTTACTTCAGCAGTGTCATTTGGGAGTGAAGAAGGGTGTTAGCAAATGGAAGGGAGAGAGGGAAGGTTTTTTGAAAACCTGGATCTGTGTAAAGTCCACCTGTTGGCATGCATGCTATCTGATGTTTCTTTCACTGATGGAATATGAACTGGCTACAGATGTTTCCTACAGTCCCGCTATCCTCTGTATCTTAAACAGATTGGATAAGTCACTATCCAAACAACTGGACTTTGAACGTCTGGAATTCCCTGTCAATTCTAGATGACTATTTTTCACATAGTATGATGGTTACAACACTGGCTTTTTTAAATAATTTGAACATGTTCTAAGATCATCAAAACATGATTGAAAAATGGAACGTGGGACATTTTCAGGGATAAAAGATACAGAAGCAGTCTGACAAACTCATAATAATGTTGTTGCTCTTATGTTGGTGAGAGGAGAATCATTTTGTATTATTCTTTTGACAAAATGTAGTATTAAAGAACTAGTAGAACCAAACTGGCAGACAGAAAAAGATGCAAAATTCAAGAAATAGTCAACTGTAACTTTTTTTTCTGAAGTATTTTTCTTTTTCCTTTTGCTCATTAGAAAGTCTTCTATGTGATAATACTGTGCTGGATGTGTGGAACAGCTGGCAGCTGACATATCTATCTTTATCCCCCTCCCAACTACATCATGAGCATTGTGATATCACTGGCGACTGACCTGATAGCTACTGAGTGGGTGTTCTTAAGCAGCATTGAGGTCACAGTCAGTGAGGTCACAGTGCTGAAGAGGGCGGTAGGGGGAATAAAGCTAGATATATCAGCTACCAGGCAGAATGTTGTTCCACACATCACCCCTACTAACATAAGGTAAACAATCTTCTAATTAACAAAAGGGAAAAGAAAAAAGATTACAGTTATAAAAGACAAATTGTAGTGAGAAAGAAGTAATGTGACTTACTGGGATTTGAACCCAGGCCCCTGGAATACAATCCATTTTGTGATTTAAGTTGCTTAGCAGTAGCTAATACTGCACTAAAAAACATCTGGTTGTTCAGTTCTAAAAGGTAATGGTTGTCTGTGTTTAAAAACTAATACTAGTTTTAGGCAGTATACTAGCCCTTTAACGGAGAACTGCACTGAACTTGTAAAGAGTTTATTCCTGTAGTGGGCAGTTTTTTTTTTAAAAAGCTTCAGTTATATTACTGTTCAGTTGTTACTGGCCTTTCAGTAAACTCAGTATTTTTTTTCTGATTTGCGCACTGGTGGTAAAGCACAGTTACATAGGAACTTACCATAACAGTAGATCTTCGAGAGAGGTTCCTTTAGTAGGTCATCACATATAGGACTGGTGCCACCTGGCATCGGGCTGCACAGCAGACTTTTCTAGCAATCCCTAATGGGGGACCTCCCATCCGACATCACATGACCGACATCAGCGTGGCTGTATATAGTGGGCGGTCCCCACACCCGTCCTCCAGTTCTCCTGCCGGAGCCAGGAAGAGGCCTGCCAGCAGGAGCGAACAGGATTTGGAGTCCCTGTAAAACACAAAATGAGGGGAAGGAGGAAGTGAAGAATATGACCTACTGAAGGAACTTCTCTCGAAGATCTACTGTTACGGTAAGTTCCTACATAACTACTATCTTACTTCAAGAGGGTTCCTTCAGTAGGTCATCACATATAGGACAGAGTCCCAAGCAGTCCCTCCAAAGAGAGACCGAGAGAAACTAGGGAGGAGGAGAAATAACTCCAACAGAAAAAAATGGAATCCAGAATGGACCCAGCCTATGACAGAAGACCCTGTAACACAGCTAGGCCAAAACCAGCCCTCTGCCTAGAAGCAACGTCCAGACTGTAGTGTTTGGTAAAGGTATAGACAGAACTCCAAGTGGCTGTGGCACAGATATCAGTCGAAGAGACATTTTCAAAAAGGCAGCGGAAGCAGCCATGCCCCTAGTAGAATGACCTCTGATGGTACCCGGCAGAGGTTTTTCATACTTCTGGTAACAATACCTGATGCAGTTGCCTAACCATTTGGAAAGACCCTACTTAGAAATCAGTTTGCCCTTTGATCTGGGGGCAAAGGAGACAAAAAGTTGATCACAGCTATGAAATTCTTTAGTCCGGTGAGTGTAGCACTGGAGAATCCGATGTACGTCCATGGTATGGAGGAGTGCCTCACCTCTATTAGAGGGGGATGGATAGTATACAGGAACCTCTACTGATTGGTTCAGCATGGCTTCTGACACCACCTTGGGAAGAAACTTCGGATTCATTCTGAGGACTGCCCGGTCCCAATGGAAAATCAGATAGGGCTCCTTACAAATGAGAGCGTGAAACTCCAAAATCCTCTGGGTTGACGTGATGGCAACCAAGAACAATGCCTTCCAGGAAAGGAAGTACAAATCACAGCTCACAGCCGGCTCAAATGGAGGAAGAGTGAGCTTTACAAAATGAAGTTCAAATCTCAAGGAGGAGCTGGGCTGTGGATGGGGGGTTTCAGATGGAGAATCCCTTTTCAGAAAGGTTTTTGAGACTTCCAACTAAGCCACGGGTTTACCATCCGCTAGCTTGTGGTACGCTGAAATAGCCGAAAGGTGGACCTTCAACAACGAATATGAAAGACCGGAGTGTTACAGGTGAAGGAGGTATTATATAACTTGAGGGGCAGAACATGAAAAGAGGTTCCAACCCTTGGAGGTCACCCAGATGGAAAACTGTTTCCACTTCATTGCATAAGTGGAATGAGTAGAGGGTTTTCTGGCCTCGATGAGGACCTGAGCAACCCGGGAGAAGACTCCAAAGCGAGAGATCACTATATCTGCAGGAGCCATGCATGAAGATGCAGAGTCCTGAGCCCTGGATGTAACAGTCGACCTTGATCCTGAGTCAGGAGGTTGTGAGTCACTGGAAGTGGAATCGGTGGTTCCCTGGAAAGCTGTTGCAGCAGCAAGAACCAGATCTGTCTTGACCAGAGAGGAGCGATGAGAATCATCTTTGCCCTCTCTGCATGAAGCTTGAGGAGGACCCTCTGGAGACTGGGAAATGGAGGGAAGGCGTACGAAAATTTCCCTGTCCAAGAGAGAGACAGTGCGTTGTGCCAGAAAGCACCATGCCCTGGAATCAGTGAGCAAAAACTGGGAAGTTTTGCATTGAATTTGGAGGTGAAAAGGTCGATTTACGGACACCCCCATAGTAGGAAGATGGATTCCGCCATTTCCTGATGTAATTCACACTCATGAGCTATGGTCCGAGATCTGCTGAGACTGTCCACCAGGACATTTAGAACGCCTGGCACATGCACGGCCACGAGGACCAGATTGTGCTGGACCACCCAATTCCACACCCTCATTGCCTCCCTGCACAAGGGATACGAGCGGTTTCCTCCTTGTTTGTTGAGGTACCAAACTACCAACATGTTGTCCATTTGGACCAGCAGTGATCCCTTGGGAAGGAGGGTCTGGGAGGCCTGTAAGGTGTACAGGATAGCCCTCCTCTCCAGAATGTTGATATGTAATGTAGTCTCCAAGCTGGACAACAGTCCTTGGGCTTGGTGCTCCCCTAGATGTGCTCCCTATCCCATGTTTGAGGTATCCATGGTCAGGGATGCTGAGGGAGCTGGGTTCCTGAAGGGAAGACTCAAAGAAAGATTGCAGGGATCCCTCCACCAAAGCAATTCTTTCTGAACTACTGAGGAGACCAGCACTGGATGGTCCAGGTCATCCAGGAGTTTATCCCACTGCACGCACAAGGACCGCTGAGTGACTCTCATGTGGAGCCTCACGAGGGGAAGAGTGGTGATGGAGGCCTCCATCAGGCCGAGAAGGTGCAGGATCTCCCAGGCCGGGATGTTTCTGGAAGAAGCCACTCTGGAAGCCTGACAAATCAGTGTCTCCACCCTGTCTGGAGGGAGGAAGGCTCTGCAATGGACCATATCCGAAACTGCCCCAATGAACTGAAGTTTCTGGGCAGGGGTCATAGAGGACTTGGGGATACTGACAGTAATCTCTAGCCTGTTGAATAGGTCCAAAGTGAAAGAAACAGCCTCTAGTAAAGAGTCCCTGGACGGGGCTGAAATCAGCCAGTCATCCAAGTAAGGGAAAACTGCAATGCCCCTGTGGTGTAAGAAGTCCATAACTACTGCCAGGCACTTGGTAAACACCCAGGGTGCCGAGGACTGGCCAAAGGGGAGAAATATAGGAACACAGAAGTTGACGACAGATAAGGACCGCAAGGCCCATCCAGGGAGCACTCAGAACTGGAAGTGTTCCCCCTGGAACTGAAACTGCAGGAACTGGCGGTGGCTGGGGAAGATGGGGATATGTCAAAGTCAATTTTATTTAAAAAGACGCCCAATCCTAAAGGCTCTGGGCGCCGCACAAAAACTGTACAGTATGTCATACCGTATACATTACATTAAAATATAATACACATAAAACTTAATCTCCAAAAGCCTGCATAAATAAAAAGGTCTTCAGACGACTCTTAAAGGCCTCTGTAGTGGGGGCCTCTCTCACTTCAAGCGGCAACGAGTTCCAGAAAGTTGGAGCAGCAACTCCAAATGATCGATCCCCTGCTGATTTCAACCTTGCTCTCGGAACTTTGAGGAGGCCACCACTAGAGGAGCGGAGATCTCGGACAGAGGTGGACGGTAACAGGAGATCGGAAAGGTAACCAGGGCCCTGTTCATGTAGGGTCTTATAGGTGAGAAAACCCACCTTGAACAATACTCTCCACCTGACGGGCAGCCAGTGCAATTCACGCAATACCGGAGTAATATGACAAAACTTACTTTGTCCGGTCAAAAGCCGTGCAGCAGCATTTTGCACTAGCTGCAGTCTGCAAAGAGAAGTTCCAGAGACCCCGAGATAGAGGGCATTACAGTAGTCAAGCCTAGAGGTGACTAAGGCATGTACCAGAGTAGGGAGGTCCAGAGCCGGAACAAGGGGCTTAATCCTGGCGATATTTCTAAGATGGAAAAAACAGGAACGAACCACAGAGGATATTTGGGCCTCCATGGACAGGTTTCTGTCAAAGATCACACCAAGATTCGCACCCATGGGAGGCCATCAATGACACAGCTCCTAGCACAATGCCAGTCGCAGAATCAGAGGCCATCCATCACGAGCTCTGTTCGACTCCACTACCAGTACCTCAGTCTTGTTAGGGTTCAGTCGCAGCCAGCTGGAAGACATCCAGTCATTTATCTCAGCCAGACAGATATTCAGCACATCCACTGCATTTGATGTTCCTGGGGCAAAGGATAGGTATAGTTGAGTATCATCAGCATAGCAATGAAAACTCAAACCATACCTCCTAATGACCCCCCCCGGGGCAGCATGTATACTGCGAACAACATTGGGGCCAATACCGAACCCTGAGGGACTCCACACGAAAGGAGGCAGAGTATGGATGAGAAGTTACCCATCACAACCCGCTGCCTCCTGTTAGTAAGAAATGACTCAAACCATTTGATGACAATACCAATGAGTCCGCATAACTCCCTCAGGCGGAAAAGCAACACACAATGGTCCACAGTATCAAATGCTGAGGAGAGATCGAGGAGAACAAGAATTGTCTTGCCCCTCCGATCTCTAGCCCTGAGGAGGTCATTTTGCACCCGAACTAATGCAGTTTCAGTGATATGTCTGGCCCGAAAAGCTGACTGGAAGGGATCATACAACTCGTGGGTCATGAGATGTTCCCCCAACTGAAGTGATACCACCTTCTCAACAACCTTTCCCAAAAATGGAAGATTGGAGATAGGACGGTAATTTGCCCTAATCTCCGGGTCCAGAGAAGCTTTCTTTAAAAGGGGTCTCACCAGAGCCTCCTTCAAGGCATCCGGAAAGACACCCTGACTCAGGGAGCACCGGACAATCAGGGCAAACACCGGGCCAACAGTGTCAATGCACCTCATCAAGAAGCGCTTTGGCACGGGATCCAGTTCACAAAAGGTATACTTCAAGTTGGCCGCTATCTCAATGACCTCACGAACCTCCACTGGCCTAAACTCCCCCCAACTAGAGAGAGTGCTCTTAGAACACAACTGACGACTACTGACAGCAATGATATTACTGGCTGAGCAGACCTTCCGCTGGATCACAGACACCCTGTCCGAGAAAAAACTAGCAAATTCCTCACAATCCTCATTCGAGGAAACTCTTCCGAGCTGAAGACAGAATGGATGAAGAAGTCTGTCAACAGTCCGGAAGAGTGAGGCTGGTCGGCTTCTCCCAGCAGCAATCTCCCGGGACAAAAATATTGCCTTCTTTTGGTTGATTGCCTCCGGATATGCGCAGTAATGCACACACAGGACCAGTTTGTCAGCCCCCAGACGGGATTTCCTCCAGCGGCGCTCTAATCTCCGACCAGCTTCTTCATTCCCTGAGATCGCCATCATACCAAGGCGACCTCAGGTATGAAGTTCTGGATCGTACACGGACAGGTGCGAGGGAGTCGATGGCGCCAGATAGCACCTTATTATAGGCGTCTACCCCGGCGTCAACCACTCCGACGCATGCATCACCCACCCTTGACAAATCAACTGCCGCCAAAAAACCCTCAGGAGTAAGATCTTTTAACGGGCGGCAGCGAAATGTCTCAGAAGGGGAAGAATTAATGACGGGAGCGTTAAACGTGAATTTCACTGTGCAATGATCAGACCAAGCTACTCGATCCATATCAAGGTCAGCGATCTCAAGTCCCAGTGAGAACACCAGGTCCAATGTGTGGCCATCCTGGTGAGTAGGCACGCTGACAGACTGCACCAGCCCTAAAAGGGACATACTCTGCAGTAACTCATTGACGCACCTTTGACTTCTATCCTCGGCCCAAACATTGAAGTCCCCAAGAAAAATACATCTTGGGAATCCAATGTTTCACCAACAACAAACTCGGCGAATTCCTGCAGGAACCCCCATCAGACCAGGAGGCGATAGATGAGGAGGATCCTGCAGCCAACGCCAAGTCCTCCACGAACAGCCACACACTCAAATGAACCTGGGGTTCCCACCGGGTGCACGGTGAAGTCCAGTTTTGATTTAAAACAAATAGCTACACCGCCTCCCCTACGATTTTCTCTGGGGCAGTGCACCACAGTGTATCCTGGGGGGACTGCAGCCTCAAAAACAGGGCCAGCATCATCTCCCACCCAGGTCTCTGTAATGCACGCCAGGTCGACCGATGAGACCAGAGCGGCAATAATAGCCATCTTGTTTCTGATCGACCTGGCGTTGCAGAGCACTGCCGTCAGAGGTATCGAGGGTGATGCAGCCCTAGAGGTCACCTGGCCACTTGACCTGGTGGCCTCCCTGGAAATAGGCACCAACCACGTCTGGCTTCTCCTAGATGTTCTATTTATCCCAGGGCGTCTCCTGGACTTAACCACCTCAATCCTTTGATCAACCCGCTCCTGGTCATCCCACAGCGCATGCGCAAAACAATCCCCCACAATCCCCACTTCCCTACAACGTCTGACAGTAATATCAGATACAGGGAGGGGGATAAAAGGACGTAGCGCATGCAGCTGCGAGTTCCCATAGACAATCCTAGGCCCCAAGACTCGTCTAACAGAACCCCTACACATGTCTAATTAAATAAGCCAAGGGGCACATATAAATCATGCAAGCAATACATATAAAACTCTACTTTACAATAAAACTGGTTGACATACATAAGCTATTATACCATAGTATAATTCCCACCTCTCATCCAGAACAAGCAAATTTCAGCTCTGAGTGGCGCTCGCGCCACTCACAACGCTAGCGCTTGCGAGCGGCGTCTGCGTTTATGCAATGCCTCCCCACTCCCACACACCAATCAGCCGGCAGCTCCCCTCTCACAGCTCCAGCTCCAGCTGGCAACGAATTAGTGCAGGTAGCACACAGCCTCTCACACTGTGTCAGGCACGCAGGGCTCAGTGGGCAGACAGATAGAAATGCAGTCAAGATAGATATAACTCCAACAATCCAAATAGTTAAACAGCTAGTTCACAGCTGCAACGAGCAGCGCTCTCACCAGATACAGAGGAAAAAACACAGGAATGGACATCCTGCATGTCCAGAGCGCATAACCAATGGCTCTCCAGAAGGAGTGGAAGGAGGTTCTGGAGTCAGTATCTGAAATTATTTGTACTTGTCAAACTGGTTTAAGTTGCTTAAGTCGAGTATGGGTCTGAAATTCCCCATCTTTTTTGGAACGAGGGAAAAATTGGAGTAAAACCCCTTTCCCCTTTGCCAGAGGGGAACGTGCTCTATTGCTTCCTTGAGCAAGAGACTGTTCACCTCTTCTCAGACAAGAAGAGCCTGATCCCTTGAATAGGAGGATCTTTTTGGTGGAGTTTCTGGAGGAAAGTCTAGAAACTCTATTGTGTGTCCGACGGACACTAGCTGCGGGACCCATTTATCGGAGGTGATTGCCCTCCACTCCTGCGCGTGGTGGGCGAACCTCCCTCCACCTGCTCCCCATCGAGAGACTGAGGAGGCAGTGGGGATAGGAAGTCAGAAAGTGGCTTGATGTTCAGGGGGAGGACCCCCTGCTCATCTCTGGTTCTTGGAGGCAGGAGGGGTAGCTATACCCGTGGCCTTACACTTTCCCTGGCGATGTGGCTGGGCTTGCTTTCTCTGCCTCCAGCTCCATTTCTGAAAGGGCTGCCGTTGTTGGTTACCCGATCAGTACATGGACCTCACCGACCTGAGGGCAAGACCCCTGTCCTGCAGGTCAGTGATAATGTCCTTGGTGTCCCCACCAAAGAGTACCGAGCCCCTGAAGGGGGCATCTTGAATCGCTGACTGAACCTCATTAGCAAGTCCAGACAGGCGAAGCCAGGAGTGCCGTCTAAGAGCAATGGCAGTTGCCGAGGTGTGCACCACAGAATCGACTGAGTTGTATGTGGCCTGCAAAGCATGCTTACAAGAGAACTTGGAGAGGCAAAGATCCTTGACAAGTTCCTCCTTTAAGGTCGAAGGATCCATGGCCTGGACCCGAGTCTCTAACCTGGCCAAGGTAGCTTTTTGATGAGACACCACATGGGCCACATAGTTAAGGGACCGAAGGGCGCACGTGGCCGAAGAACAGATTTTTCTCCTGAACTGGTCTATCTGTCTCAACTCTTTGTCCGGAGGAGAGGTGCTCATGTGCTTGGGGGCGACGCAGCGGTCATGAGCAGTAGAAATGACAACAGAGTCAGCCTTAGAGTGCATTTTCAAGAACGGGGCATCCTTTGGAACCTGGTAAAGTCTGTCTGCCCTCTTGGGGACAGCTGGGAGGGAATGAGGCATCTGCCAGATAGTAGAGGTGAGGTCCTGATGAGGTCCAATCCATGGAGGAATGGGGACCGGAAACAGAGACTCTAAATCCAGATGCCCGGCGAGTCTCAGTCTCATAGGGTCCTGATCCTCTGACTCTCAGTCAAAGAAATCCTTCATAGACCTCAGAAGGTCTGAAAAGGCAGGGTCCTCTGGTGGCAATTTCGGAGAAACCTTGCTTGACGAGCCCTCAGGCTCCTCCAGGACATCCTCCGAAAGAATTGTCGGCCTCATCATCATCATCATCGTCATCTACCCCTTCATCAGGATGGTGATGGATATCCGGAAGTGAGAAGTCCTGATGCGTCTTCCCTGAGACATGCACCATAGCCACAGAAGAACTGCTCAGGGAAGGGGACCTAGGAGACCGTGGGAGAAGGAGTCTCATCTCCAGGTTCAACACCAACTCTAACCGAGCCCCCTGCCACCAAGACTGAATCATGGTCTTGAAGTCCGGTGCAACTGGAGGAGGTGGTGGAGGAGGTTGGGGCTGAGGGGGAGGTGGAGGAGGCAGCATTACTAGAGGTGGTGGGTAATGATAGCCCTGGAATCCCTGGTAATGAGAGTAGGGATTGAACCCAGGGTAAAACCATCCGTAATGACTCCAGTCCAGAGGGGGGCCAGCCGGGTAATGGTCCCCAGGAAACCTCAGTGGGTAGTGAGGGACCGTTCGGGGTCTGGAGTAAATCCCTGTTATCAGGTCTGGCGGCAGTGGTACCCACGTTGGACCCGCCATAGTATATATAGGCTGGGGGTCTGGCGTCGGGACAGCCCACGTCAAGGGGACCGACATCGGAACCGGCACCACCCGATCCGGTGCTGGAAAAGGGTCGGCGTCAGAGGATCCGGAGTCGGAACCAGGTGAAGGGGCCCTGATGGCAGGACCGGATCTGGCATTGGGGCCAATGGCTGAGGCTGATCGATAGGTCCTGGCTGAGGGACCATCGTAGGGACGTCTGGCGTCAGAGCCAATGGCTGGGGCCAATTGCTAGGTCCTGATAGAGCAACAGTCGTCGGGACATCCAGTGTAGGAACAAGGTTCACTGGGTCCTCAGGCGGGCTGTTGGCCGGAGTTGGCACTACAGGGATCCCGGCCGGAGGAGGAGGGGCCTCCACAGTAAGGCCTGCCTTTGACCCCAAGGGGAGAGCGTGGAGTTGACCCTCTGGAATCGACTACGTCGAGGGGTTCTCCGTTTTCTTTGCCGGAGGTACCTGCCGTTGAGGTGGAGAGCACAGGTGAAGGGGGGGGAGAAGGGCTTTCTCTCCCTGGTTCCGCCGGACGTCGGGTGAGGCGCTGATAGGCCCCGACAGGGGAACCACATCTGTGCAGCCATCAAGGATGGGCATCTTAGCAGGTGACATCGGGTGAGCGGGGGGAGAAGCCCCCTGGCCGACTTATTGATGGGTGCCAGGCGGGTCCCCACAGGCGGGAAAGAACTGAGGATGGTGGGACTGCTTCCATCATATACAGTCACGCTTGACATCGGTCACGCGGACACCAGGTGGGCGTACCCCATCAGGGATTGCTAGAAAAGTCTGCTGTGCAGCCTGACACCAGGTGGCGCTGGTCCTATATGTGAAGACCTACTGAAGGAATCCTCTCGAAGTAAGATGTACCATTTTAGAACCGTATGATGTAGTTTATGTCACTTTATAAAATGGGATTTAATAAGGTGGGCAATCCAAGAATCTTAAATGGACTAAATAATATCACCTGACCACACATTAAGGCAAGTTTATTTTTAGGCACCTAATCCATATGGCTCTGGGCACCTTGCAAGGATAGTAACAATTACATGATAAAACAATTAAATTTAGAAATCAGTAAAATACAGGTGGTGGCTATTGAATTTCACGGTAGGCTAAGGTATAAAGATAGGTCTTCAGAGACTTTTTTAAAAAGTTCACTTAGGGGCATTATGCACCATAGCTGGCAGACTATTCCACAGCAAGGGGCCAGAACCTCAACAGATCTATCCCCACAAAGTTTCAGTCTGGACTGAGAGATGGAAAGCAAGCCCACCTCGGAGGAACTGAGAAGCTGGATAAGAGTGTAAGGGGTCAGGAGATCTTCCAGATAGCCAAGGCCCAAACTGTGCAGGGCCTGGTAAACCAAAAAACTGGTCTTGAGGCTGACACGCCACTGAATAGGCAGCCATTGTAGTTTGCGGAGCACCAGTGAATAAGCTGGGCCACTGTGTTTCAGACCAAATTGCAGGTGACATATCAAACCACAAGACAACCCTAAGTGTAAAGCACTGCAATAATCTAGTCCAGATGTCACAAAAGCATGCATCGTCATAATCAGGTCCACCAACACTAAATTGGGCTTAATCAGGGCCAAGTTATGTAGATAAAAAAAGCTACTGGGGACTTGGGCTGTGTGAATACCTTTTTCCGAATATTTAGCCAAATACTCTGTATTTATGGCCCAGGTATTCATCAGAATATTCGGTATTTGAATTCTAAACAAAAAAGGGAAAAGAAACTGCCCCCCACCCTTTTCCATAGCTCAATAGAAGCCCCCATCTCCACCCTCAGTTAGCACCCTAATCCACCCCCTCCCCACCCCCAGCACAGACATTTTGATAAAATTATGGATTTGTTAAGTAAAACTCCAAATGTGGACGACCAGAACAATTTTCCCGCATCAACAGCTGGCTGCTGACTTTCATCAGTACATTAAAGTGCACTGTAACAACTATACAGATTGCCCTCCTGCACCCTGATGGCAGCACTCTCATAGTAGCACCCTGTTCGTAGCAGCGCCCCCCCCACAACCACACATAATTCAGAAGGGAAGAACGTAACTGACAGAGCCTGCCCTCCTCCACGGCTGGCTGCTTTTTTCTGACAGGAGAACTTGCGCATTTGCTCGCATAGTAAAACTGCTGATCATAAGATCAGTTGGTTTCACTATGCGAGTATGCATGTAAATCCCTTCATTCAGAAGAAGGGAGCTGGCCATAGAAGACAGCAGGCTGTGTTGGTCACCTTCTTCCCTTCTGAACTGTGTGTGGTTGTGGGAGGGGACTGCTACAAGCCAGGTGCTACTATGAGAGTGCTGCTACTAGGTTGGGGGGAGGAATACAATCAATATAGTTTTAACAGTGCACTGTAAAGTGCTGATGAATGTTGGTGGCTGGCTATGGAGGTGGGCGGATCGGCCCACTGTTTGAGTTTTACTTAACAAATCCATAATTTTATCAAAATGTGGGTGCTGGGGGAGAGGGGGGATTTGGATGCTAACCAAGGCTATAGGGATGGGGGGCTTCTATATTTAAAGGATCTGGGATAGGGAGGAGGGTGGGGGGCTGTTGGCATTCCTTTTTTTTTTTGTCACTCAGAATTTCCCGAATAGGGACAAATAGTGCATTATTTGTGGTATGTGGGAAACAATAATCATTGCTTGCACACCCCTACTGGGGACTACCACTAACACATGTTCAAGGATCAGCTTTTAGTTCACAATGACTCCTAGAATACGCACCCTAACCACAGCTCTGAGTGTACTATGACAAAAAGATGATACTGGAGTCATATCAATCTCATTGCTGCCCCATGGGAACCTGATTTGACCAATAGCACCTCCAAAAACTCTTAATTTGTAACTAATTTAATCTAATCCAATCTACCTAGGAACAGCCTAACAGCATGAAAATAAAATCTCTTTCCATTATAACAAAATCATTTTCCATTTCATAGACACGCAGATTTCTTCACAATTGAAGCACTTCCAGGGTATTTGTAACCAAATCCACTCATTCTACCTAGCAACAGCTTTACTGCAAGAAAATAAAACCTTTTTCCCATAAAATAATACTTCGCATGGCCTGGGTTTCTTGAAACACGGAAACATACAGTAGAAGTTTACCAGCAGAAGGTGGCCTTTTGGTATGTCTAGTCTGCCCGACGCTTAGCACATGCATGTACTTAATCTCACATATTGCCCTTCCCCTCTCCCCAGATATCTTAACCCATCCCATGACTTTATCCCACCCCTCTTGAAATTATTAACAGATTTGGCACTTACCACAACCTCTGGTAATGCATTCCGCCTCTCCACCCTTTACTCCATGAAACAGTACCTCCTGACATCAGTCTGGAACCTAGTCCCAGACAATTTATAGCTATTTTCTCTTGTATTCTTACTGTCTCAGAACCTGAATGTTTTATTTGGATCTGCACTGTTGATACCCTTCTATCATGTCCCCCTGCTCCCTTCTATCTTCTAAGGAGTATATACAGTATTAAGGTTTACTAATCTATGCTGGTATGAATGCCTCTGCAGACCCTGAATCATTTTGGTGGCCTTCACACCATCTCAAATTGCTTAATATCTTTTTTATGGTATTGTGGACAGTACTCCAGGTGAAGTCGCACCATGGATTTGTACAGGGGCAGAATGACCTCCTTTCTTCTGCTCATGAAAACTCTACTTATGCAGACCCGCATTCTATTTACTGTTGCTGCTACTTTACTGCATTGTATACAGGCTTCCTGGGAACTGGTAACTGCAGTTCCTAGGTCTATGACCTCTTCAGGCACTCAATTTTCAAAGAGCCCTTAGAGCAACGTGAGTTTTGCCGCTCTAGGGCTGTGGCAAACTCTGAGTGTGTCAGGGACCTTGTACCCAGTTTTATAAAAGGGGGTTCCTGCACCAAAAACCCAGGAGCTGCTGCAGCTGCATGCCAGCGCCAAACATTTGGTGCACCTGCGGGAATTGTTGCAGGGATCCAGCACCCCCTGCCCAGTGCAACACTAGAGGGGCCGGGATGGTTGGGGAGTGCTGAATATGCTTGACAGGAAGGAGCCAGGGGCAGAAGGGGCATGGGTGTGCCATAAGGGGCATTGGAGAGACAGCAGGCATGAGAGGAAGTGATGTTGCACCCAGCGGGGGTGCTGTTTGCATAGCCATACAGCCGATGGGATGGGACCACTTCGGGGGGGGGGGGATTCCAGGGACAGACAGCGACATTGCCCCAGGTGGGCACAGCCCTGGCAACTGTCCCATAGGAGGCCACCTCACATAACCCTGTAGGCAAGAGGCAGCCTGCCACAATGTGGGAGGGTGGATATGAGGGGACTGTGGCAGTGCCCGGAGAATGTTACCCCCAGCACTGGCATCCCTCATCCTGCAGCTCCAGCTTATCGCCTACAGAGTTATGTGAGGTGGCCACCTATGGGCAGTTGCCAGGGCTGTGCCCATCTGGAGCCATGTCACTGTCTGTCCCTGGACCCCCCTTTGAAGCAGTTCAATCCCATTATCTGTATGGCAATGCAAACGGCACCCTCACCAGGTACCACATCATTCTCTCTCTCATGCCCACTGTCTCCCCAACACCTCCTATGGTACCCCGTGCCCTTTCTGCCCCCAGTAGCCCACTTTCACACCCTGCCCTCCTTTGCCACAGTGTGTAGCACTGGCGCAAGTCTGTTATACCACCTCCTAGCTGATCCAAGTAGAGCTTCTTGCTGTGTCCATGGCGAGGCTTAAAAAATTGCAGTAAAGGGAACGTTGCAGCCCTGCCGTGGCACAAGCCCCCTTGCGACATGGTGCATGAGCACGTCAGTTGCAAGGGTGGCACGGGGTGGCTTGGGTGCAAGGCATCCCGATTTCGATGCATCCTGCATTTGGAAATTAGGATTGCAGAAAAGTCTGACGCAAGATGCCACTTGCATCATACACCTTTGGCGCAGGCACCTTGTGCGTCAAACTTCAGCTTTTGAAAATCAAGCCCCTGTGTGTGTGATGAGAATTAGTTTAGTTGATTTATTTTACCAGGAAAAGTCTCCATTGAGCAAGCTTATTTACAAGGAGGTCCTGGGTAGGACAGCATATAGTAAAAAATTAGGTACAGCAGTTAGAGAGATACATACTGTACATAGTACAATGAACTAACAGAAACAAAATATACACTATGAGATACACTGAGTAAATATAGACTATAAACAGTATTAAAATATAGCAAGAAGGAGTACTAAGTGCCTATCTAATATAATTGTACGCATCCTAGGTATAGAAAGATAACTTATGGCATTTGCAAGTACATTTCAGGATAATCATTACTCTGAGTAGGTAAGGTCGAATGATGGTCATATGTTGATGCTATTTACAGGTACAGGACTCAATGCTATGCTTACCTACATGAGTTTTGAAAATACCAGGGCTGACTGTGCTGGTTAGTTTGAGTGATTTCTGCAGGCTGTTCCAAATCGTAGGGATAATACTGCTAACTGCTGTTTTGCCATATTGTGTAGCATATTTTGGGACATCAAGGAGGATATATCTACTTTTTCTTAATGCATAGCTATGTGACAAAATGGCAAAATCCAACATATTTTGTGCTACATTCTTAGTTATTATTTTGTAGGCCCACAAGTATTTATTTTTAAGCCTTCTAGTGGCTAGTGATGACTATCCTACTACAGTATAAAGTATGCAGTGGTGAGTTCTAGGTGCAGAGTCGGTGATAAATCTTAGGACCCTGTGACAGAACATGTCTAACTTGTTAAGGATATTCGAGCAACAGCTGTACATCAAATCTGCATAATTCAGAAGGGGGAAGACGGTAACCTGAACTAGCTTCTTTCTGACATCCACTGGGAAACAATTCTTGTTTCTATAAAAGAACACTAGTCCCATACTTAGTTTTTTGCGAAGATCTTCAATGTATGTATTGTAGGACATGTGTCTATTGAGCCATAGACCAGGTAATTTGTCCACCACTTCAAGTGAGTCACCCGAGAGTGCTGTTATCATGGGGGCAGGGAGAGTGGAGGGTACCGTATTTATAGCTGAGAAGAACATTACTTTTGTTTTTTAGCATTTAGCAATAACTTTGATTGGAATAGATTTAGTTATAGTTGAAAGAAAGTCCAGGGCCGCTACACCAGCATGTGGTGCCAGCAGTAGAAATAAAGTGATAAAAAACCTGCTGCACACACTCCCACTCCACTCCACTCTGGAAAGAACCACGGCATCAAACACTGTAATACAAAAGTGCTGATATTCTTTATTGCTTAAAATTCTCTGGACCAGTCACCGGCTCAGCAAAAGGCCCTCAACATTTTGCGCTTGAGCACTTTGTCAGTTGTTAGTTGTAGCTGGTTGAACTCATGTTGTTGATCAGTACGTGCACTGTATAAGGAAGGCCTGGAGATATAAAGGACTGTGTCATCAGCACAGAAATGCAGATTAGCCACAATGATGTTTCTATCTAAATCATTAATGTACAGCATGAACAGTAGGGGTCTCAGGACTGAACCATGTGGAACTCCTTTATGTAGTACTGTATAGGATGAAATTGCACCTTCCACTTTAATCTGCTGTTGACTGCCAAGTAGGTAATTTGAGAACCATGCTCTTACAGCTGAGTCTATTCCTATGTCCTGTAGCTAGCATAGCATTATGTTATGATCCACTGTGTCAAAGGCCTTACTAAGATCACGGAATACGGCTCCTGTGATCTGCCTTTGATGTAGGGCTATTAACCAATCATTTGGGACTTTTGCTAACGCCATTGCAATGCTGTTTTTTGGTTTGAAATCTGATTGCATAGTATTTCTACGGTTCGTAAGCTCTAGATATTCCCTCAATTGTTTATTAACTATAGCCAGGGTAGGTAGAATAGATATTTGTCTATAGTTATTTATTTATTTTTATTTAGTTAGTTTTTGTAGACCAGAAAGGAGGACTAGACAATCCTGCATATTTTCTGCCTCGTCCTGGGGGAAGGGAGAGTAACTTAAGTTACACACATCACCTGATTTAAATAGAGGCATATGATGAACCGTCTTCCATATTTTAGGGAGTTCTGTGCCGGAAAGTGGGAGGTTAAAGAGATACAGCATCCAATTTGTAGGAATAAGGGCTCTAAATAGTTGGCTCTATCACTTTTATTAACATCAAGGCTTAGTAGCGCATCTTTCACCTGCTTATATGTCATAGGCTGGAATGTCACTAATGGGAAAGGAGCATAGAAGGTCCGAGGCCCATGATGGCTCCTTACGAGTTTAGACAGAATTTTAGTTCTCCACTGTTGTTTCTAAATTGGTCCAACCTTCTCTTCAATATACCTTTGCTTTAACTTATGATTACACTCTCTGGGAGTCCGTTCCACAGATTCATAACTCTTTCAGTTAAAAAGTACATCCTTCTATTGTTCCTATAGTTTGTTCCCTTAACCTGTGACACGTGACCTCTGGTTTTTGTATTGTTAAATGTAATGTTTATTTCTTTAGCCAAAATAGGGTCGTTTATCATATCATAATATAATAACAAGTCACCCCTTTTTCTTCTTAGCTCTAGTGTGTACAACCCTAAGTTTGTTAATCTATCTTCATAGTTATTTTCTTTGATTTCATGAATGATTTTGGTCATTCTGTGTTGTACTGTTTCAATTCTTTTGATGTCTGTTTTTTTATGTGCATTTCAGAGTTGACTACAATAGTCGAGTTGTGGCCTTACGTATGATCTGTAAAGAGGTAGAATGACAGCAGACTTCCTACTTTTTATAGCAGATGCTTCCCCGATGGCTTTATTAATGGCGTTTGTACATTGTGCAGTAAAGTCCAACTTTCTGTCAGTTAGGACACCTAGATCTCTTTCTGTTTTGAAACTCCTTAAGACTGAGTTACTTAGTATATAACTTGTCTTGTTGTTGTTTTTACCCATGTGAATAATGCAACATTTATGTGTATTAAATGTCATTCCCCATCTAAAGGCTCAGCTAGATACCAGATCTAAATCTTTTTGGATAGATTCTATCTCTATAAATATTGCACATGGCCCTCCTAATTTTATGTATTTTGTTATTTTGTTTTTCAACTCATTTCCAAGGTCTGCGATAAAGAGTTGAAATAACACAGGGCCCAGTACCGAGCCCTCCAGTACCTCACTTGTGTGATCGCAAATTCTCTCACTGTAAGTATTACCTGAGCAACCGCTCCCGTCGTCACGGGGCCAAAACCACACCACTGGGTTTTGTCTTAACGTCGCTTTATTTGATCAAATCTTTCACATACATGCGGGAGTTCTGCAAAGGAGAAAGCTCCCTGATTACAATTTACAGCAGCTTTTATAAGCTAGATTCTGCAATTCTTATCTTGAAAAATACCAACATTTCAGTATAAGCCAATTATAAAACAAAATAACAAGTTGATACCAATGTGTGGTGTACTTTTCCACTGCTTACTTCATTTCTTACCCAATATTCTTGATACATATGCCAGTGGGTCAATCTGACCTAGGTGAAACAATGAGTTTCACTCACACCATAGCAACATACAACAACGTAAAGCTTGCCTTCAATGCCTCAACGTGCTGTTATCTTATACTTTGCCCAAACGTGTTGTTATCTTATACTTTGTCCGAACGTGTTGTTAATTGTAAGAAAGGAGTATCTAAATTCCAAGAACTGCTATTATTCAGGCTGATACAACCAGTTCTGCCCAGTTTTATCTTGCTTTCTGTTTCTACAAATGTACCTCAAGTAACCTCAGTAACATTCTGTAACCCTGCAGAAAACAGCATGAACTCAGAAATTTCTACTACATTCATTATGACTTTGTTACAGCATGGCTTACAAAGCAAACATAGCTTCAAGGTATATAATAGCAAATATAGCTTTAGGATATATAAAATTCCCTCACACTTGTCACCCTACCCTCTGCAGACAGGTACCCATTAACTGAGACTCTTTGTGTTCTGTTTGCTAGCCATTGTTGTATCCATTTTGTGGTGAACCCATTTAATTTTAGTTTCTGTAATAATATGATTATGGCCCAGTGTGGCACCATGTCAAACACTTTTCTGAACTCAAGCAGAATGATGTCAGCTGGTTTACCCTCATCCAATATTCTGCTTATGGTGTCATAAAAACATACCAAATTGGTCACACATGAGCAACCAGCAACAAACCCATGTTGGTTTATGTCTAACTTGTCATGTTGTTTTATGTGTTCCATTACATTATCTTTGATCAACGTTTTGAAGATTTTACCAGGAATCGACGTTAAGCTTATGGGTCTGTAATTTTGGATATCGTTCCTTTTGCCTTTCTTGAAAATTGAAGTGATTCTTGTGCGTTTCCAGTCTGTTGGTACTTCACTTGTGTTGATTAGTTTGTTAAATAATATTTCCAATGGGACACAGATAGCGCCTTTACTTAGTATGAGCATTTGGAGGGTAATTTTGTCTATCCCAGGGGCTCCATGTTTTTGAAATAATTTAGTTTGTCTTTTATTTATTCGGCTGTATGTAAGGTAACTGGAGTTATTGACTGATGATGAGCATATATTGGGTCTGGCTCTGAGTACACTAAACAGAAATATTTATTAAAAGTGGCTACAGTTTTAGTGGGGTCTGTAATATTGTCGTTGTTTTCCGTTATTGTGTTTATTTTGAAATCTGTCTTTTTTAGTGAGTTAACATAGCTATAGAACTGTTTGCTGTTGTTTTTCTTGGCTGTGTCAGTGAGTTTGATTTCCAAGTTCTTTTTTGTATTACTTATTTTGTTTTTTCATGTGTTTTGTAATTGTTTGAATGCTGCCCAGTCACTATCTGCTTGTATTTTTTTTGCGTAGCGCATATATATACATATATATATATATATAGTTTTCCTAATTAAAGAATTTTCTTATTTAACCATTTTAGTTTTATTCCTTTGTTGTCATATTTTTTTACTCTCCTTATGTGTTTGTCACATGTTTGCAATAGAATTTGCTTTATTATTTCCCAAGATTCTTTCCCATTTTTTTCTTCTAGAGCATTTTCCCAGTTAACACCAGCTATGTCTGCATTTATTTTTTCTTTTGTTGGCTGTCTTGTATAGATATATTTCTGTATAGCCTTTAACCATGTTTATATTGCATTTTATCTTACAACAGATGCAAGAGTGGTCACTATTGCCTAGGGGTGCGGATACTATATAATCATTTATATTCACACTTTCAGTGCTAAGTACCAAATCCAATATATTATCTTCTCTTGTCAGTTTCTTGATGTGTTGTATTAAGTTTTGTTCTATAGTAAATTGTAATTTTTTCTTTTTTTGGTGAAAAGGATTGTTTGGTGACTGAGTATCACTGTATTCCTTATGGGAAGCAGGGGTACTGTGCTGCCGGAGAGTTTTCAAAGGCAAGACTGGAGGTGGAAAAATGGAAGTTTAACTCCTCTAGAATTTTTGTGTTGGCCTGTTATTGTTTTGCCTCGCAACTCGATTTTGTTAGGAAGGGATGGGGAAGATTTCTGGCCTTCAATATTTATTACAACTTTCCAGAATGTGGCTGCATCGTTTTTCGAGTTATCCAGTGCATTCAGGTAGTAGCTAGATTTTGTTTCCCTGATAAGTTTGATTCATGCATTTCTTGCCTGCTTAAAGGTGGTCCAATCAGCTTCAGGTTTTGTACACCTTGCAATAGTCCAAAGTTTATCCCTTGTTCTTAACTCTTTTTTAAGTTAAGCATTGAACCAAAGGCATTTCTTTTTGACTCTCTGCTTTATCTGGGGAGCATATTTGTTTATGGCCCCCCACAGAGGTTGACTGAAGTGCTCAATTGCTTCATGGATGTTGGAGGTAAGACAGAAGTACTTCCAATTTATTGTACTCAAATCAGCTAGGTAGTGAGTTGTGCTGAATTGTGGGGCTCTCCTTTTAACTAAGAATTCTGCATAAGGTTCTTGCTTAATTGGGCCTCTGACACAGGTGACAATATTGTGGTCACTGACGTCATTATGGAATACACCTACATGGGTAAATTTATGGGGCCTATTGGTCAATATAAGGTCTAGTGTGGCCGCGTTGGTAGGATTTTTTCATGTTTGGTCTTGTGGGTTCTGTAATTAATTGTGACAGCCCAAAATCATTGCAAATATTTTTTAAACTGTTTGACTTTTGGGAATTCCAGTCTAGATTTAAGTCTCCCAAGTGTCATAGATTCATTAGGGTGCATAGTTAGTATGCTGTAAATATGCTTCAAAAGTTCAGAACCACCTTTAGGTGGTCTGTAGTAGCCTATGATATTGATAGATTTAGCAGCAGATAATGAAAGTTTAATTGCCGGACACTCAAATTCCTTTTGCACTGAAAGGGAGCTGAATTCAACCGCAGTAAATTTCTCATTAATATAAATAGTGATGCCCCCTTCCTATTCAGCCAGGCATTTACTGAATAACATATTTCAACCCTGTTTTTACTATAGTTAATTTTAATTGAGTATTGATTTTATCCTTTGCTGCTTTTAAGAGTATTTGTATGTACTTTGTTATATTGTGTATGGCACCCAGAGCCTCCAGGACTGGGTGCCTTAAAAATAAAATTTGCCTTTCCTTTCCTTAGTAGGTCTGTCCAAATGGAAAAGGCTATATGAGGGCAAGGCAATTTATTGGTGAGATACTATCCCATTTAGCCATATTTCTGTAAGGATGAGAATATTTGGGTTTGTGTGTGAGACCCAGGCTTTAACCCCATCCAATTTTTTGAGCAGGCTACACACATCAAGATGAATTTCAGTCCCTTAAGGGCTGATAATTCAGCAGGGGAGGCTGCTGGGGAAAGTGGTCCTGGATTCACTTCTATGTTCCCTGAGCATATCAGCAGTAGTAGCATCGGTCTTTTAATCAAGTGAAATTTGTTATGATGCATGTGTGCTCGCTGCTCTGATTTAGTTTTTGCTCCTAGAACCATTAAAAATACTATATGAAAAATCACTTAACAGTGGAGAAGTGCCACAAGAGTGGAAAAATGCTACAATGACCCCAATATAAAAGAAAGGGAGTAAGCAGGATATATTGAATTACAGACCAATAAGTCTCACTTCGGTAATACGTAAATTAATGGAGTCTATAATTAAAAACAAAATTATTTCTGAATTAAAAAACAATCCAGTATTAGACAGTAACCACCTTGGTTTTAAAAAAGAACATTCATGTCAAACTAACTTGATATGCTTTTATGAAAACATCAATAAACACACTGACAGGGGAGAGCCAAACAGTGCTGTACTATTTGACTACAGTAAGACCTTTGATTTAGTACCACATTGGGCAATAAAAACAAACACAATATTGATAAGCACATCATTAGCTGGATACTAAATTGGCTTGATAATAGAGCACAGGTAGTTACTTACAATAAAGGGTTACAAATCCAAGGTAGGAAAAGTGACAAGTGGCGTTCCCCAGGAGTCAATGTTGGGCCCACTCATATTTCAATTATTCACAGTAGACATGGAAGATCATATTCATAACCATATTTGTAAATATGCAGATGATATAAAACTTGGTGGAATGTGTAGGAATATGGAACAAGAAAAACTCATATAAAGTGACACTGACCATTTAGTTACTTGGGCAGAGAAATGGGGCATGACACTAAACCAAACAAAATGTAGTGTCTTACACATGGGACTACACAACCCAAAAAAATCAATACTTTCTGAACACAACACCTCTCATATCAAAAAGTAGTGAGGAAGACTTGGGCATTGTAATCGATACAGAATTAGGATTCAAGAACCAACACATAGCCATTACGGCTAGAGCAAATAGGATAATAGGGGCAATCAAGAGAAACATTAAAAGTAGATTAAAGGAAGTTATGCTCCCCCCTTCATCTATCATATGTAAGACCACATATGGATTATTGCAGTCAGTTATGGAATCCATATAAGCTAGGTGAAATTCACCATCTGGAAAACATACAACACAGATATACACGATTAATTAGACCTATTTGAAATTGGCCCTACACAGAACGATTACAATATCTAGGATTACACAGCACAGAAACTAGGCGCACTAGAGGAGACCTACTATTTTCCTACGACATTATGAACGGTCTGTTTCTTATGAATGAGCTAAGCATTGAGTACAAAGACATTAATTCCATCACAAGAGGACATCTGTTACAAGTTAAACTAAATAAATTTAAGTCTGATAAAAGAAAGCATTTCTTTACTCAAAGAACCATCAACTTGTGGAACAAATTACCTGAGAACATAATCATTAGTGACAGTAAAGAATCATTTAAAAACTATCTGGATGGCTACATGATGCAGGGTGGAAACTTAACATACTATGATCTATACTAAGGAACAACATTTGGGCACTAGCCTTTTTGGATCCTCGTGCATTTAGTGACATTCCTAAGGTGAAGTGACAGGTGCTAGCAGGGGGATATTTGCCAAATGTGGCGTTAATAAGAAACACCTTGCCCACACTATCAAGGGCTGTACAGTGGTCATATAGGTTGAAATTGTTATGGTGTCTATGCACCACTGAGAGGCTGGCCCTATAGGTAGTATCTGTTTATCAATTTGTTGGGAAGGGAGAAGATTATCCTAGTAAAATGATTTATCTAAATAACACAATAGTAGTAAAACCCCAATGAGCATTTTTCCATATTTCAAAAATATTTAACACTTGCTGGGTTTTCTATAGACTCAGTAGACTAGAGGCCCGATTCTCAAAGATCCCTTAGAGCAATGCAAGTTGGGTCACTCTAGGGATGGGGCAAGCTCCAGGTACACCACGGACCCTGTACCCCATTTTATAAAAATCAGGGTCCCGGGGGCAAACTCCTCAGGTTTGCTGCAAGTCGACAGCTAAGCCAAACAGTTGGTGCACCTGCAGGAAGTGCTGCAGGGGTCTGTCCCTCGACACCCAGCGCAAAACTAAAGGGGCCAGAATATGGGTGGTGGTGAATAGCATGGACAGGAGGGGGCTGGGGATAGAAGGGGCATGGGAGGTGGCAGGGGGGAGACAGGGAGACAGCTGTGCATTAATAGGAGTGATGTGGCACCCAGCGGGGTGCGTTTGCAATTGTATATATTTGCGCATGGTACTGTAATATGCATTACACTGTATGGGGGGATCCAAGGACAGAATGTGCAGCTGCCAGGGCTGTGCCCTCCTGGTGCCATGTCATGTTCTGTCCCTGGACACCCCCCCGTACAGTATAATGCATAGTACAGTACAATATGCAAATATATACTACTGCAAATGCACTGCACCGGGTGCCACAGAACTCCCATTGATGCCCTGCTATCTCCCCAACTATCCTATGCCATCTCCCATGCCCTTTCGGTCCCCTGCAGCCTATTGTCTGACACTGTCCCACTGGTGCAAGCCACTTAGACCACCTTCTGGCTGGTCTAAGTAGTGCCCCTTGCTGCGTCCATGGTGGGGCTTGCAGAATTTCAAAAAAAGGAGATGTGGCAGCCCTGTCATGGTGTAAGCCCCTTTGTGACCTGGCGCACCTGGTTGTTGGACACAACCTTTATGCAAGGGTACTTTGGAGTAGCTGCATCAGGATTTGACACAGCTGTGTTAGAAAATCGTAATTGAAACAAGTTGTGATGCAAGTCACCTACTGCGTCAAGATCTTCTGATGCAAGTGCCTTGTGTCAATCTAAGTCTTTTGAGAATTGGGCCCTTAGTGTTTTGTTAGACACAGAGCTTTCACTTTCCAATACTGCCCTACACTAAGTTGGGCTTTCAGCAGACTTTAATGATTTGTCAGGCACATAGAGCTTTCATTTTGTAATACAGTTCTGCCCTAAATTGGATTTTTTGTAGGCTTTAGTGAACAGAATATAGTAATGTTTTAGATACTGAAAGCTTTAGCTATAGAATACAGCCATACCCTAGACTGTGTTTTCAACTGCCCTTAGTAATTTGTTAGGTAATTAAGCTTGAATTCTGTGGTACAGTCCTACCCAAGTTGTTTGTTTTTGCAGATTTTAGTATAGATTTTAGTAATTTGTGAGGCACTTTAACTATAGAATACAGTTCTAGTGCCCGATTCTACAAGGATGGCGCAAGTCGCCACCAAATGTGACTTGCATCATTCCTCATTCTGCCAAGGACCCTGCGCCCAATTCTGCAAGGGGCAGGGTCCCCGTGGCTAAGTCCTGTGATTTGTGACATGCCCACAGGTACGCCTAATGCAGCGTGTACATGAAGGGCACGTCGCAAGCTGCATTCAACCATCTGTAGGGCGCAAGTGCCCCCCCAACCCTGGTCCCTATGCCTGTGAAGCCTCGCAGGGCTATCAGATCCCCCCCTGCCCCCAGTTCCATATGGTGTGATAGGTGAGCCCTCAGGGCTATCAGACCCCTGTCCCAATCCCCAGATCAAAAAGCCCAGCCGCTTGCATTCCCCACCCCACCCGGCATTGCCAGACCACCCTGCACCTTCCATAATGGAGTCAGCGACTGGCCAGCCACCACTCACCACCACAGCCAGCCACTCACTGAGCCCTGTCTGAGCACGCATTGTGTATATGCACTCAGTGAATGAATGAACTGTCATTCTTCATCGAGCACATATATACCTATGCGCTCAGATGGGGCTCAGTCAGTAACTGGCCGTGGTGGTGAGTGGTGGTGATGCCAATCCGACTCATACTGGGTCAGGGGTGTGGATGGACTGGCAATGCCAGGTGGGGGAACACTAGACTATCAGGGAGATTGGGGCTCTTAGACCCATGCAAAACACAATTCCGGGGAACAGTGGGGGAGAGGGGGCGCTAGCCCTGTGTGGCATTTGGGATACATGCAGGGGACTGGGCATGAAAGGGTGTGTGCAAGTCCTCCGGGGGAACTCAGCATGTATTTGGGGGATGGGGGTGGTCTGCTTGCCCTGCTGGGCATGTATGTTTCTGTGGGAGATTGGGCATTGGGGGGCATGAATAGCCCTGTGGGGCCGTTGTGCTACCTTATTGAGGATCGGGGCATTGGGGGGGCACATGTTTCGGGAGCTGGCATGGTGGCAGAGCTGTACAACCCCTGGAGGGTGTAAGTACATTTACACCAGCTAAAGGCTGGTGTAACTGCACTTTGGCGGATGTCCTCCAGGGGTTGTTTGTGAACAGCGGACCTGGGGACCTTGTTGCTGCCCTTCCAGAATAGAGTGCAACTGCTGCCATAAACCCCCTAGCGCCATGTCGCAGGGGATTTCTGGCGTACTCAGTGGCGTATGTCCACTTTGGCACAAGCAGCCTGTGACATGTCGCAGGCTGCTTTGTAGAATACCGCATGTTGCAACTGCTGGCGTAACTTGCTACTTGTGCCATTTCTTTTGGCACAAGTCAAGTTAGGTCTGGCGTATCCTTTTGAGAATCCGGACCCTACTTTAGATTGTGCTTTCAGCCTACTTTAGTAGTTTGTTAGGCACATAGAGATTTGGCTTTGCAATACAGTCCTACCCTAACTGGAGCTTTCAATAGCCTTACTATTTTCTTAGACACTTAGTGCATACAGTTTGCAATTTGACTTCCCCTATAATAGGTTTTAACCACACTTTAGTAATTTGGACACAAACTTGTACTTCTAGTGTAAGTACTCAGTCTAAGCAGCAATCAATGATTATATAAATAAAGCTACTAATCTCTTCCTGTAAATACAATATTAACTACACATACGTACATTTACCTAGTGACTGATATAAAAGGTCTGATTTACCAGCATACTTAAAGTTGATTTCAGGTTAACTGAATGTGTTTTCTTAGTGCAGCCCCTGATTTACATATATTACATAGTCATCTGCTTATCAAACATCTGCTGCGGACCAAGATAACCTGAGTAACACATAGGGCAGAGTGGTGGCCGACAGCGACCATCACTGCTGACATCCACAGTGTGCACCCTTGTCGCTCCAGCCTTTAGTGCTCCAGATCACAGGCGCAGAGGACCACTAGGGGAGTGGCAGTTTAATGGAGAAGGGTGCAGATGATTGGGTCCTGGTGGGAGGGGGGTGGGGCTACCCACCGTTAAATGTTGCTCTCGGTGGCAGAGGGTCCATGGGCTATTTCAGATGGTGATCGCTCGCTAGGGGGAAGAGTCACTGAACTGAATTGACTGACTCTCTCCAACTCCCTCAGCCTCAGATAAAGCCATGGAAACAATGTGAGGAGCACAACCAGAGCACAGGCTTGAAAGCTGTTGAGTATTTTGTTTAAAATGTTTAAATGTACACACCTCTTCTGGTCACCTTGCTGATTACAGACCAGTGGGAGGGGGGTGGGGCTACCCAACACTGAAAGCTGCTTCCCATGGCAAAGGGTCTATGGGCCATTTCAGATGGTGATCGTTCACTAGGGGAAGAGTCACTGAACTGAATGGACCGACTCTCTCTCTGACTCTCTCCAACCCCCTCAGCCTCAGATAAAGCCATGGAAACAATGTGAGGAGCAGGACCAGGGCACAGGCTTAGAAGCTGTTGAGTCTTCCTGGACGAGTTGAATGGCACTCTGCCACTGGCCTTGTGCTTTCCTATTCATCCAGGGCTTGCATTAATTCTCTAGAAACACATGCCCCATTGTGGGTTATTGCTTACTTCATCTGCAGAGGTTGCAGAAGAACACAAATATATCACGACAACAATGAAAGAGCTTAAGAGGGACACAAACTACATCACATATTTCTGATATAGTCCTTTCCACCAGTGTGTAAATAAATCAGAAACAACTTCTGAGTTTACTAATAGATGAAAAGAGATGTAAGGGATAACACATGACAGGGTGTGCAGTTATAAGGGAATAATTCACACATCAGGTTGTTAGGCAAAAGGCATAGCCAAGTGCCTCAACCACTCGAGAAGTGCATCATTCTCTTGATCACACACCCTGGAGTGTGTTATCCCATCTGTAAAATGGACTTTTGTTTGTTGAAAAAGACATAGTTCAAGTGAGGTGTGCAGTTCTCAGAAAATAATCAATGGCCATGTGACGTGTTTCAACTAGTGAGGTTACAGTATTTTAATGGTCCACTTTAAAAGAAACAATAACAGAATGTAAATCAGTATTTGATAAAATGACTTCTACAGAAAATACAGGCTATACTCACTCTTTATTCCCATGGGGTCGAGCTGCTGCCTGCTGTCCCCTGGTGCACTGGTTGACTGACTGCCCTGAAACTACATAGCATGCCTCGGTGAATCTACGTTCTGTACACCCATCTCCACTACACTCCTGTGACTTCTTCCCCATAGTGAACCATCATCATGATCCATTGTACAGGGGTGTGGGCCGAAGAGCCTGTGAATGGACCACAGAAGTGTGGGAAAGTTGCCTCCTGCATCATCCTTCATGCTGCTGTGCCCCTCTATTTTTTATCCCTCCTCCGACCTTGATCTGGAACTGCATCTGTCATGCCTGACGTATGACAGGATGAAGCAGAGCACTGCATTTTCATCCATAATGTTCAAGCCCACTCCAAGCCTGCTGTAGAAGGTGCTGATGCAGTAGTGTCGGCAATGCCCACCCCCATAGTCTAACAGTGTGACCTCTTCAACCTTTTGAACCTCCTTCAGCTTGGGGTTTGGAGATGGACTTACAAGACAAATATTTGTCTCCAACATGGTTGCATTAGGTACAACCCCCCACCACCACCACCACCAGGTCAGTCAGGAAAACAAATTCTGGGGCTTAATTATCAATAGCAATGTTCTCCTAAAGGAATTTCATGGTCTCACAGGTTTAGGATTTTAGCTGACTATCCTGTAATACAGCGGTACCCATAATAATACAGCTCAGAGGCCACATTGTGCTCCAAAGGCCTTTCCTTGTGCCACTACAATGTGCTCCAGGGTTCTAAATGAGACAAACTGTCCAGTACATACTGCTGGTCTAAAACATTGCTATTGCATAAAAAACATTCCCCAAAAAAGTGCCAGGATTCTTAACCTGAGTAAGCGAGTCAATTCAGAACACTGGCAATAAGTGCAGAAGGTAAGATTTTTTTTACATTAGCGGTTTCATATCTGCAGCAGATCAGGATAGGAGAAAGGCTGAGCCCAGAATATTATGGAAACAGCACAAACTAAAGGTAGAAAATAAAATCAGAAACTGAACAAATTACAAAATATACTAAGACAACTAAAAAAAAGAAGAAAGAACCCCCCCACAAGTTGCTTGATATGGCTCTCAGTGTCATTCTCACCCTTGCAGTTTGGCCCGCATGAAAATTTGGTAAGTAACGACCCACTGTTATAATGTACTGAGACTTAATTTGAATGTAAACACTGTAGCATCAGCAGCTAGTTGGGTTGTGATGGGCCCAGCAAGAACAAGTACAGTAGGTGCCAAAGATTAAACACCTCATTTTGGCTCACTGTTCTACTACACCCGGATATTACTGTATTTCCCTATATACACAGTCCAGCTCAACAGTTCACTGAATTTTCCTACTGGTCAGATACCTCACATTCTTTAGAAGGCCGCTTTAGCAAGGAACTATTAAAATTTATGGATGTAGCTTCCACTCTGTAGATGTTCTGGCAACTAACACAGATCCTATCAGTTTATAGCACAATGATATAACACAGCACAGCAACAAGCACTACAGGCACACTCCAACATCATTTCATCCAGAAATCTAAAAGGTACTGTAGACATCAGGGATATGAAATAAGATTTAGGTGGGGGTGGAACTGAAAACTGCAATAAAAGACACATTAGAAACCAAGATTTACATTTCTGGGCAAGAAGTTTGTCAAGCTCAAATCTTCTGTACTCACTGAAGTTTCTACTTTTATAAACTAAGTTCAGTTCAGTTTATTATATTTACCATATGGCAAATCTATAACAAAAGGTCACCCAACACACATATAAGTATCATATTAAAATAAATGCATTTTAAGTAACAGCAGGATCAACAAAAGTCAAACACATACATGTGGCAACTGGTTTAGCCTATTAAGATCAGATTAAATTAAGTTCCTCTATGCTGGTAAAAGTCTATAAATTCAATCAGCTAAGGGTGTTTTAAACTTTTTAAGTGGTCAGTGGCACACAAAAAACATTCCAGCAGCCATTTAACTGAACCAGTTGCTGACACACTTATTTTTTGCTTTATGGACAGTAACTTTTCAGAGTGAACGAACCCTCTCTGGTAACACTAGAGATCATTTTACAGGTGCTGGGAAATCTATTAACCAATGCATACTCTGGCACTGACGGAGAACATCACAGACACTTGAAGACCCACCTAGTTCCATGTTAGATTCAGCATACTACAGCTGTCCACAGTGAGCAGCAACCACGTGAAACACCTGACTAGAATACTTTTTACAGTGCCTAGTTGCTAGTCTCATCAATTTATTATATTATAAATTAGTCACTGACTTTTTAGGATCAGTGTCTAGACTTTCCATGTCAGACATCAGATTCCCAGTCGCTGCTACATTCTCTCCTCCCTTGGAGTTAGCTTTGTCTGACAAGATGATTGCGCACTAAGCCAAAGGCCTGTTCATGACCTTTGACACAAGCAACATGGGGTGAGATTAGGAGACTATTAGGCTAAAGACCATGCACATGCAGGCAGGTTCTTTTTAAGGGCTCCCATAGTTTCAAAAAGGAAAAAAACAGCTCACAGAAACAGCGTTGCTGGGTCATTCCCAAAGAATCTTTTCCTAGACAAGTCTTGGAGGTACAGCAAAGCACAACTTTCAGAGCGTCAATCAAGATAGGCCTTTATGTGACAAACTTCTAAAATGCAACCTTTCTGGGTTCATTCTGAATTAGAATTTGGGAATCACATCCAACAAATTTCTTTTCTGACTAGTCTGTCCATTTGCACTTGTCTGTATTGGGACCTGTTCACCTGCTTTTACTACCACCATAATACTGTAATTTAACTTTGTGTCCTGCTCCCAACTTTCAGTGCTACCATAAAACTGTAGTTTAATTCTATGCCCTGCTCCCAGTGTTTAGTGCCACCATAAAATGGTGGTTTAATTTTATATCCTGCACTCACTTTAAGTGCCTTTATAAAACTGTGGTTTGGTCCTGTGCCCTACTCCCAACTTTCAGTGCCACATTAAGCTGTTGTTTAATTTTTTGCCCTGCTCCCAATGTTTAGTACACCATAAAATTGTGGTTTAATTCTGTGTCCTGCTCCTCACTATCAGTGCCTCCATAAAACTGTGGTGTGAGTCTGTGTCCTGCTCCCAACATTTTGTGTCAACATATAATTGTGGTTTGAGTATGCGTTCTGCTCCCGTTTAATGCCACCATATAATTGTGATTTAAGTATGTGTTCTGCTCTCATCTTTTAGTGCCACCATTCAACTGTGGTTTAATTTTGTGTCCTGCTTCCAGTCATTAGTGCCACTGTAAAACTGGTTTGAATCTGAGTTCTTCTCCCAACTTTTAATGCCACTATAAAACTGTGGTTTGATTCTGTGTCTTGCAACCAACCTTTATTGCTTCCATAAAACTGTGGTTTAATTCTATATCCTGCTCCCAACATTTAGTACCACCATAAAACTGTGGTGTAATTCTGTATCTTGCTCCCAACATTTAGCACCACCATAAATCTATGGTGTAATTCTACATCTTGCTCCCAACGTTTAGTGCCACCATACAGCTGTGGTTTAATTATGTATCCTGCCCCCAAATTAGTTCCCCAAAAAAAGTGGCTTAATTATATATGCTGCCCCCAAAATTAGTGGTACCATAAAACTGTGGTTTAGTTATGTATTCTGCCCCAAAATTAGTGCCACCATAAAACTGTGATTTAATTATATATCCTGCCCCAAAATTAGTGCCACCATAAAACTGTGGTTTAATTATGTATCCTACCCCCCAAATTAGTGTCATCATAAAACTGTGGTTTAATTATGTATCCTGCTTCCAAATTAGTGGTACCATAAAACTGTGGTTTAATTATGTATCCTGCCCCAAAATTAGTGCTACCATAAACTGTGGTTTAATTATGTATCCTGCCCCAAAATTAGTGCCACCATAAAACTGTGGTTTAATTATATTGTAGGGGCAACAATGGTAGGGGAATTCAAAAACACACAGGGCACACATAAAGGAACTCTAGTGAGAGGAAAGAGTGTGTAAGCTGCAAATCATTTAGGGTCCATGGTATATGAAACAGGTAGGGAAAATGGGAAGACTAGGTGGGCCAAGCGATCCTTGTGTGCTGTCAAATTCTATGTTTCTATGTATCTTGCCACACAATTAGTGCCACCGTAAAACTGTGGCTTAGTTCTGTGCCCTATTCCAACCCTTAGTGCCATCATAAAACTCGTTTAATTCTGTGCCCTGCTTTAACTTTTAGTGCCACTATGAAACTGTGGTTTAAGTCAGCATCCTGTTCCCAACTTTTAGTGAAACATAGAAAATAATGGACAGAAAAAGACCTAGCAGTACTACTAGTCCGTCCCAAGATTCCATACCTGGAAATATTCTAGTCTCCATCCTCCCTCCCAATCACCCCTTCACTCCACTTTCCATCTGATAACTCCTTTATACCATATCTCACACTTCCTCTTGAATCCCACTATTGTCTTTTCCTCCACAAACTTGTTAGAAGTTTGTTCAAGTCATCCACCATCCTTTCTGTGAACTAACAATTCTTAATGTCATTTTTGACTCCCCTGACAGCTTGAGCATGTGCCCACAGTGGATGCAGTTTCTTAATTTGAACAGATTTGCTATGTCCACTCTGTTGAATCATTTCATTAACTTGAAAGTCTCCATCATGTCCCCCTTCTCTGTTCTGTCCTCCAGTGAATATATATCATTGAGATTTTTCAGTCTCTCATTGTACACCTTGTCCTGCTGACCAGGGATCATCTTCATAGCCATTTGTTTCACCGTCTCTGATCAATTCCTCTCCTTCCTTAGGTGTAGACCCAAGAACTGGACACTATATTCCAGAGGGGGTGTCATCAATGATGATACAAAAGCATTATCACCTCCCTTCTCCTACATACATACGAATGTAACCCTTGGGTCCCCGTCTCAGGTTCACAACCCTGCCTGGTGACTGTATGGCACCCACCTGGTTGAGGTGATTGGGTTTGTTCTTTCTTCTGTGATAGGGGGGTTTGTTTCAGAAAAGATAAGGAATAGCGTGGTGCCTCTACCCAGAAAGACACAGTGAGACAGATGTGTGCAGTACCACCGCAAGGGATGCAGTACCTACTTACATTGGACTGGACCACCTCCTGGGGACCAATAAGACTGTTGTTACCGTCCCCAATAAACACTTCAATCAGGTTATACAAACTGAGTGCACACACAGATGTAAAATTTAACAAATCAACAGTGCTTTTATTTAAGAATCCAGGCCTGGAAACTGGAGGAAAAGTAGGGGTTAGACAATTTCAAGTCACCTTGAACACTCCCACCCTGTAGCAATGACCCCTGAGAGCCACTCTACTGTGGGTCACTACTATCCTCTCAGATCCCACACAGCCTATGAAGCACCCGCCCAATAAGTGGGCACAAAAACAGGAATTATACAACACAGGGTGCAGTAACTCTTTCATAGATTTTGTACAATGGCTATGAGTCAAACAGCGTTAGCTATTGAAGACTCACCACTTGCCACTGGAATATTCTAGTAAGTGTCCTAGCCATGCGTTTATCAAGTGTTTTCTTATAAGCCTCCATGTTAGTACTATTCACCGCCATTTCTGGGAATGCGTCCCAAGCAGCTACTACCCGCTGATTAATTCACCCTCCTCTTATGTTTGTTTTGTACATCTCTCCCTTTAATTGTTGCTTGTGTGTTCTAGTGTCTCTGTTAATTAATTTATTTTTCAAAACCTGCACATTCCCAAAGGTCTTTTTCCTTAAAGAGCTACTGATGCCTCAAGGAAAATTTTAAAAAACATAACAATTAGATACCATTCTGCTTGGATTCATTTATGTTTTATATATTTCTCCTCCCCATAATTTATTACTAAAGAGATGTGTATGAATATATGCTTGTTGTCCCTTAGAGTTCATTTTGAGTTCATCTGCCTCTATAGCTTACTTCTTACTTCAGATCATAATACACTGTTGTGACATCACTATCTGTTGTCATGGGAGTAACTGTGAGGTCACAAACAGTGCTCTATGACTTCAGGTAGGGAGAAAGCAGCAGGAATAGATGACCTCTTCAGGGACAAAGATCCTGTTTTCATGCAAATGACCTCACTACAAAATAATGAGGAGGAGGAGGAATTCAGAACTAAAGGAAAATACAAGCTGGACAGTACCTAAATATCAAGTTTTGTTAAAGTTCTCCTGAACGTGTCACCAGCATTTTAAATGCTTTACACACTAGGCATACATCTCCCCTTAATCGTCTATATTCTAGTGAGTGTAGGTTTACTCTGTGTAACCTCTCTTCATAAGGCAGATTTTTTTATGGTGCTTATTCTTTTGGTGGCTCTTCTTTTTTTTTTTCTTTTCTTCTTCTACCTCTATTTTGTGGTGACCAGAAGGGTACACAATACTCCAATTGGGGCCTCACCAGTGCACTATACAATGATATAATGATTGTTGCCTCTCTGCTTTTTATGTGTCTAAAGATACATCCCAGCAACTTGTTTCCCTTCCTTATGTTTCTTCTCTGGTCCTCAAAAGTTAATTTAACAACAATAATTCTTAGATCTCTCTCTTTGCCACTTGAAGCTCTTTCCCATTCAGGGTGTACATGGCTAGTCCGTTTTTACTACCAAAGTGCATAACCTTGCACTTTTCTTTGTTAAATCTTAATTTATGCTCTCAAGCCCAGGATTCTAAGTTTTGTAGGTCATTCTGCAACTGGGTTGAGACTGTCTCACTATCTTTAAAATTGCCCTTATCTTAGTATCATTATCAAACTTAATAAGCCAAGAATTTGGGAAGGTTTACATTGATGAAATAAAAACATTGAATAGTGATGGGCCCAGTACTGATCCCTGTGGGTCACCACTACTCACATGTCCCCAACCAGATGTGTACGCCCTTATGTACTCTCTCTGTCTTCTGTGTGTTAACCAGGACCCTACCAACTTCACAGTAGTATGGAGGAATTTGAGTTTGATCAATCTATCTAGTAATTCTTTGTGGGGGACAGGATCAAATGTTTTGGCATAGTCAATATATACTATGCACACAGGCAGTATCTGTTGTCAAAAGCAGAGCTGATTGGTTCGAAGAACTGAAGTAGGTTGGTGAGGCAAGACCTATGGGTCTGAAAAACATGTTGCATCACATCAATCAACCCTTGTTAGTGATATGATTTTCTATCTCCTCTTTGACATACTCTCCTATCAGTTTTGACAGTGTGGATGTAAGACTTATGTATATAGTTTTTTTTTGCATCACTCTTGGGCCCTATTTTATGGATAGGAGTTGTATGTGCTTTTCCCCATTCCTCTAATACATTTCCCTCATGAAGGGAAGAATTAAACAATGATGCAATTGGTCTTGCCAGTTCACTAATCAATTCCTTATGAATTCTGGGGTGTACGTATGTTATGTGGGCCTGGAGACTTGCTGGTCTTGAATTTTTGTAATTTTGTTGTCACATATTCTTCTGTTATTTCTCATTTGTGTAGATCTGCACTGATTACCTGTTCAGTGCTAATGTCAATACTTGTTTTAGGCTGGTATACACTTAAAAAGTATCCATTGAAAGTTTTGGCCATAGCTATTTCGCTTTCGATCCTCACATCACCCCTAGTACTACTTATGTGGTTAAACAAAACTTTTTTACTGTTATTTGTTCATGTGGCTAATTTAATTCCATTGCCCCTTTTTGCAACCTTTATTAGTTATTTTGCAGAGCCTGTCCTGGTTCTTAAATTTTACCCAATTTTCTGGGACTGATTTTTCCTTACACTTTTTGCGTGCTTCAGTTTTCCTATTAATGGCCCATTTAATTTTATGGTTGAATCAGTTAGGGATCCTTCCTATAGTATGGTATTTTAGTCTTTCTGGTGTGAATGTAGTAATACAAAAATCAAGATGCTTTTTAATGATGTTCCATTTTTGATCAAGTGACTGTCCATGTAGGTCTGCTTTCCAATTCCATTTTCCAAAATATTTTCTCATAAACTGGACTATGCTGTGGTCACTTTCCCCAAGTGATTCTCTAACATCACAGCTCAAACAGCTTAATCTGGTTCAAGGTCAGTTGGCATTCATCTGTATCCCCCTCCCCCAGGTCGTGCCTGAAAATAGGCAGGATTTGTCTAGTGCACTTACCCAGACAACAAAAAATAAATAAATAAATAAATAAATTTAATTATCTCATCATCTGAATTACTGAATACTAGGTCAAGATTGATAGACCCTCTAGTGCTTTGGTGGATGTATTGTTCAAAGTTATTGATTATTATCTTTATCAATCTGTTTTCTAATGTATTTGTTCCTGTTAGTGTATCCCACTTTATATGTGGTAGGTTAAAATCACCCACAAGTATAGTTCTGCCTTTGAACTCCATGCTCTCAAGTGTTTCCTTAAATAAGTCATTGTCCTCAGGCTGTAAATTCAGTGATCTGTAACATACTCCTATATTGGATGTTTTTGTCATTTAGTGTGATTTGCATCCATATTTGTTCAACATCTCCATTTTATGGTGCAGGGATATCAATTGTTTTGGCTACTAGTGTATCAATGGTTTAAATGGCCACATCTCCTCCCCTTTTTTTCAGTTTGATCTTTGTTAAAGAGGTTGTAACCCAGGATTTCCTTCCCCCAGTCTTCTGGCTGCCACCAAGTCTCTGTTACCGCACATGTGTGTTTTCCCCCCTCTTTAGTATTAATGCCAGCTCACTTTTCTTTATTCCTGAAACTTCATGCATTTATTAATAGTGCTTTTAAGTCATGTGGTATTTTGTTGTCCCTGCCATTGGTGTTGGTAAATAGGTTCACCTTTGGATTACCTTTATTGTCCGTGTTGATAAGTTTATTCTCCTCTTGCATAATGAACCCTCTCCCCCTTCTAGTTAGTTTAAATGACCCTTTGGTCAAGAATTATATTACTGAGGAGTTTACTTCCATTTCTTTTCAGGTGTAGCCTGTCCCTGCAATATAAGTCTCCCCTTCTCATTAAAAGTTTCCAAAGTTCTTATACTTGAAATATTATTTATGCAACACCATTGTCACAGCCACTTGTTCAAATTGATTGTTTTCCTAGTCCATTTGTGATTAGCTCTAGGGGCTGGTAGTATCTCAGATAAAAAAAATCAGATTTGTTTATCTTTTCGGTAGGCATATATTGATTTAATATCATTAAATATTTCATCTTCGTGTTTTTTTCTTATATCATTTGTCCTGGTGTGAATTAACACTAATGGTTTTGAATGGGTCTGCAAGATTATTTGGGTAATAGGTCTCTTACGTCTCTTAGACCAGCACCTGGGAAACTGCTATTACTCACATATTCCTTGATATCTTTTGTTGTGTACTGGTCGATATACTTGATTATGGAATCACCCAAAATATAGATGGGTTTTTGTGGTAACTCAGTTGGTTCAGTTTCTGTCCCAATAACTACATGTGTTTGACTCTGATGCTAGTATAGGGTCTACATTTGTTTCCATACTCATTTTATTTTCATCCTGTGTGTCTGTGTTGCTTACTATATCAAGTAAGTTCTAAGAATGGCCTTCGATGCTCTCCGTCAACTTTAGTAGGGGAGTACACTGGTTATTTATGGATAAACTGAATTCCAAAGCCTGCCTTCCTGTTTTTTTCTTTGTTTCTATCAATTGTTACCCATTCGCCTCTCTTTTCATCTTTCTTTATCTTTTAAATGTACCCCAATTATTCTGGTTTTTACCATGTACTTTAAGAATACTCTAAGTTTCTGTCTCTGTGTTTGTATTTGAATTCTTAAGGCTTTTTATTTCTAGTTCCAATCCTAGTATTTTAATTCTTCATTCCATAAGCTCTACACATTACCTGCACGTATATGGTGTAAAACGTGTGCTGGTTTCTACACTGAATTTGCCACAGCTTGTACATTTTAATCCATTTTTGGCAGTGGTAAGTGCTACAACACTGATGTCCATAGTACAATTTTTGTTGTTGTTTTGTCCTCAGCTAGTACCAGAAGTAAAACTACAGTTTCAAGCATGACACAGTAACCAATGACTGTGGTTACCCAGGAATTACACTAGAGTCCTAGTGCAGGTCTGATAGCTATGTCGTCGTGCACTTGATGAAAATTAGCAAGCTTGCAATTTAACCCCCCAACAGGCCACAGCGTGGTAGCACAGTTTAAAGAACTCCTAATCCAAATGGAAAATGCTTGAAAACCAACTTGCAATCCAAATACAGTAATTGTAATTCAAACTCGGAAAAGTGTGAAAAAAAAACAGCCATTAATGCCAGCACTCCTGTGACCCACAGATGCACAGTTCAGTTTAGGCAGGGGACAGCAACAGGGTGGACGACTCTCAGGAATATGGCCCAGTGGCCTAGGAATGAAGCACTTCAGATTCACTCAGACATTCTGAAGCAGCACAGCCCTTCTGGCTCACACCTCTCAGGGTACAGCCCTTCTGACTCATACCTCTCAGGACACAACCCTTGTATCTCAGCTCTCAGCCACAGGAGCACTACACAGTGATTTCCTGCTTCCCAAGGAGCTCTTACCCCAGGAGCACCCCCCCACCATCCAGCTCCCCTTTGGATCAATAGTACCAACATACTCATGACATGTGTCCCATGACTCCCTGTTCCCTGGTCCACCCCACTAGATAAGGGCTAGCGGGTCCCTTACCTGGCTCAGGAGCAACCTAGGTAGAATGCAGGTCTCTGTCTCTGCTTCGTATAGCTCAACAGCTTCGGTGTGCAGCAATGCCCAAAAATGCTCAAACTCTTGGTGGTTTTGTCTAACAGGTGCTCATCTGGCACAGCTTCAGAGTTTTCACTACACTGATGCTTTTCCCTGGCACAGTCTCTGAACAGGATAAGCCCAGGATAAGGCTCACATTTAGTTTGCAGGAGGAACTCTGGTGAGGGCTCACAGGATTGTTGGTCAGGCTAGGCCTCTCTCATGGTCTCACCAGCAGCAGGTCTAAACATGTCAGTGTCTCTCTCAGACTGCCTCATGCATCTTGAGAACCTAGAAACTTTTTTCTTTCAGTACAGTCTGTAGTTGGCGAAACAGGGCTGTCACTTTCCGCCAGTACAGTCAGGGAGGTGCCGAGTGCCTTATTCCCCCACAATCTTCTTCTCCTGTAATTAAGGCCTCCCAGCCCTCTGACTGTTGGTTGATAGGTTCAGAGGGCAGCAAGATGTCCACACCCATGTGCTGATGGAGCCTGGTGTTCCTAAGTCTTTAATGACATTTATTTGTCTCTAGTGTCCGCTGGCCCCCCGAGTTTTGTTGTAACACTCCTGGGTTGTTATCCGGTCTGCCCATGACTGGGACTGGGCAGTGGGTCAGTGAGTCAGCAAGTGCTGGGGATGGGAAAATTATAATTGGCAGCAGCTGGTGGAATAACACAGAATGCACTGGAAAAGGAGGCCTCCTGTTTTGTTCCTGGTACCTTCATCCCCAGTCAAGAGACCATGATTATGCAGCATGGCTGCATCAAGGAAAGCTGCAGGTGGTGCCAACGGCATCTGAGCTGTCACACTCCCTATCTCGTCACCACACATGTGCTTGAGTGGGAGGGAGCCAACAATAAGGACAGAGCTCCAGAGACTTCATGAGTGCAGCAGTCAGGTAAGCACCCTCCTGAGGAGGGGGATGCACTCTTCCATGGGTCATGAATTGTCATTCTGACAATTACATGAGTTCCATCCAGTGCTTATCTGAAAGACAAAAAACAGGCAAGAACAACAACTAACAGTTCTACCTAGACAAATGCTTCCTGGCTATGCTATTCACAAAGTACACAGAAATATAACAGTGTCAATAGGTTTAGAATCAACAGCAATTTTACAGATATTTCTATACAGAAAAAACACCCAGCTATGCTCTTTTGTACTATACACAGATGGTTAAATCCTCCCTGTCTGCAGTCTGTGAGAGCCATTTCCACACAGAGGTGTGAGGAGTTTGAGAGCTTTTTGCTGACAAAGTGTCCACCATCAGATCCAGTATTTCATCTCGTGGCCTTGTGGGGGTAGCCAGCCTTGTGGTGGCACTGATCTGTCGAGCTGGAATGAGTTTTGACTGGCTTCAGAAGCTGAGGTCCTCTGAGTGGTAGCCAGTTTGAGACCCACCAACTGTGAACTGGACCCAGGTCCGACATGGCTAACTGTTGGCTGTGCTGAGTTCCTGGGTCTAGTTTTTGCTGCAATTGTTAATGGATCCTTGAGGGAGGGTGTCTTTCCTCCTGCCCTGAAAGAGGCGGTGGTGAGGCCCCTCCAAAAGAAGCCATCTTTGGACCCTGACGTTTTCACAAACTACAGGCAAGTCTCTAAGCTTCCCTTTCTAGGGAAGGTTATTAAGAAGGTGGTGGTACAGCAGTTGTTAGACCACTTGGAGAGTCTTGCTTTCTCTGAACCTCTACAACTGGGCTTTCGGCCTCGACACAGCACTGAGACAGCTTTGGTCAGGGTGACATATGATCTCCTCATGGCGAGGGACCGAGGACAATGTATTATCTTGGTGCCCTTTGACCTTTCTTTGGCATTCAACATGGTGGATCATGGGGTGCTGATTGATTGACTGAGGAACTATTTGGGTACTACTGGTGCAGTTTTGCATGGGAGGATGCAGCGGGTGGTTTTGGGGAACTTTACCTCAGGGTCTTCTGCGCTGCCTTGCAGTGCTTCTCAGGGATCAATCCTTGGCCCCCATTCTAGTCTTTGTGTGTATGCTACCACTAGGGAATATCACAAGGTGGCACAATGTAGGGTTTCATTGCTATGCAGATAATACACAGTTGCACCTGTCCTGTGCCAGTGATGACATCTCTGCATCATCGGTGCTGAGCCGCTGTTTGGTGGAGATAAACAACTACAGTACACAGCAACTGCTTACATCTCAACCCAGGCAAGACGGACCTCATGGTTATCGAATGTGGGCTCCCAAGCTCATCTGTTGGTGGAGATGTTGCCTTTCCTGTATTGGGTGGTCAACAGCTCTCTGAAGTGGGTGCGGTCAGAGATCTGGGGGTCATACAAGATGACAGACTAACCTTCGAACAGCAGGTATTGACTGTTGTCCGGTCTGGCTTTTTCCATCTCTGGAACATCACAAGGATCTGGACGTGCTTATCCATGCCTTTGTCACCACAAGGTTAGATTGTTGTAACGTTCTATATCTAGAGTTATCTGGAGGTCTGATGTGTCGACTGCAGCTGGTGCAGAACGCTGCAGGCCAGATGTTGGCAGGCTCATCTAGGGATCACATTACTCCAGTTGTACATGCTTTGCACTGGCTACCTTTGTGTTCATGCATCACCTTCAAGACTGGCTTGTTAACAAATAAGGTCCTATGTGGTTTGCGAGTAGTTAAAAACACTCCTGATTCCTTATCAACCACTCTGCCCTCTCTGCTCCACTGAAGCTGGACTGCTAGTAGTCCCTACCTCTAGGCTCAGGACGTCTGGCGATAGACTCTTTGGGGTGGCAACACCTATTATTTGGAACTCTATTACTCATCACATTTGTGCAGCCAACTCAGTGGAGGCATTTAAAGCCTCTTTTAAAACATTCTTATTTGAACAAGCTTTTAATAGAACCTGAGTTATTTAATATTAATTTTTGGTATATTTTATAGCTTTATGTTTGGTTGTGTATATAAGGCACTCAGAGCCCTAGCTGGATTGAGCGCTACACAAATAAAATTTGCCATGCCTTGCCTACAAAACTGATTCCCATCTGACCAACCTAGAGCTATCAGAGGTGACAGCATGGCTCAGTTGATAGCACATCTGCCTCTTGGCCTAAGGTTGTGGATTCAGAACAACAACAAAAAAGGAGTAAACACTGAAAGACAACAAAAATCAAAAAGCAGCGCTATATGAGAAACACTCCTATACAAACAATAAAAAATAAAAATAAAAAAAATGAATCCAAACAAAAAAGGTGGAACCTGACCCCAGTGTAAAAAAGCAAAAAGTAAAAATGGAAACCAGCTATAAAAACTACAATAGTGACAGAAAGGGGGAAATCAAAAAAGGGCCCAGGGGCAATGCTTCCAATGGTGGATCCATAAATTAGGACACAGCGTAAGATGTTCAGTGGTGCATTGCCATCTAAGATCAGTTTCCACCATTCAAGGCTAGCCCGCCGGCGCAGCAGTTGGATTTCCACTTGCGATGGATGGATCCAGGTCATCAGAGGGCTGGCCGGTGGGAGAAGGATCAAGCATCCCTAGGACTGCTCTCTTTCTCCAGGATGAGAGTGGTCTGTGATCGGGCGGGAGCGAAACCTGGTGGAGGCTAGGTTTGTTGCCCTGCACCAACGCATACGCAATTATGGGGTGGGACACACGCAGGCCATCACTGCATGTCCCTGCCCCAACTTACAGAGGGAAAAACTCTAGGCTTCAACTAGTCCCAGTATCGCAGCACTGGTGGCCCATACGGTGCCGTGATCCTGCCCTCTGGGGGGTAAGCCAGGGGTGACCGGGGAGCATGGACAATATGGGAAGGTGGAAGCTTGAGGGGCACCGTGACTACGGCAGATAATAGATGGCCAGCGCAGCAAAAAGCACAATAAATATTTAAAAAAAGATTCCGCCATTCGCACTAGCGAGGCATGCTCCAACGACTGCTGCTGTAACACCAACTTACAGCGGACTCTCCAGATCATAACCTTGAGACAGAAAAAAATCAGCAGCAACACGGAAGGATCATTTTTGAGGACATACGGCACCTAACTAAGGATCTGAGGTTCGAGCAGACTCGATAGACCTTAAGGCCTAATCTGCTGGCAAATAGTATGTTAGTATGTTAGTATACCCATGACTGACCCATAAATAAGAGTATCAAAAGTGAGGGAGCGCCAAAAGGGGGTCTGCCCAAGTAATTCCCAAGAAGGACCAAAAAGGGAGAATGTATGGGTTTTGAAAATACGAGTTCAGAAAGGCTTCCAAAGTGTCCTGGCAACAGTACCTGGGACAAAACTATTCCATGATGCTCTTTTGCTTGTTGTTGCCCTTAACATTGGGCTTGCCATGGCAACACAGCTATGCCACACCCCACTAAAGGGGCAGGAAATGGACATCATTCAAGTACAACAAGGCCTGTCATTTAAGGGTGGGTGGCAACCCCGGTACAATATTCACATCTATTGGAAGCAGCGCCTTATTAAAGGTCTTCCTGTTTTGGGTACAGTACAAATTAAGTCCCAGGACAGGCGATGCTGCTTAATAAACCTCAATAGGGGGCTAAAAACCCAAGAAAATTTCCATTCTGATGGAAAAAGGGTGTCAATCTGCTCCATTCTACTTGGAGAGGCGTCATCCAATTCAATGCCCATTCCTTCCAAGTAGAAGGAGGACCAAAGAACCAGGGGACAATGATATAATGATAAAAAAATACTATAAAAGAAAACTCCGGATTCACCATTCAACTGGTCAGAAAATCCATACTTCTGGAATACCAGAAACAAGTAATCGTGGGAAACCTTATCAAAGGAAATATCCCACCAGGCAAGAATAACAAGAGGTGATCACATCCCTTATCAACAACAAATTGTCCTGAATCTTATAGCCAGGGATGGAGCAGGACTAGAGGGGATGTACGATAGTGGGAAAAAACCCATGTCAAACGACTACAGAGAAGTTTCATCAGAAGTTTAGTGTCAGTACTTAGGAAACAGATGGGCATTCCCTCTCCAATTGGAGGCCCATCACCAATTTTAAACAACAAAAATTTGGAGTGCCCCCATAATTGAGCCAGAAAGGGAGCCACAAGCTAAAATAGAATTAAAAACAAAAGTCAGAACAGGGGCAAAAATGGATGATAATGCCTGGTACAACTCGGACGTTAGGCCATCCATACCGGGGAAATTTGCTTACACAAGGACCAGATGGCCGGAAGAACTTCATTCTCAGTCATTGGCTGAGTGAGGGAGGTATTGTCAGTGGGTGCCACCTGCAAAAGGCGCAAAGTGTTCAGAAAATGCATGGCGGCATCATTAATTGTGAAACGAGATCCTAAAGGATCGAGCAAAAATTCCTGGACCACCCTAAGCATCCTTGTGCGGGAAAAATGTTCATTCCCACAGGGTCAACTAAAGAACTTCAGGATTATTTCTACACCTGAGGCCAAAAAGTATGTCCAGCACACTATTCATAAGTCCAGGTACAGTGCCGATGCACTGGACCTCAAACTAATTATGCTCTCCCTTGACGAGGTACTCTCGTCCTTAACCAAAATACTCAACCTCTCCCTCATAACAGCACAATTGCCCCAAGTTTGGAAAACAGCAATGGTCACCCAATCTTCAAAATGGGGACAGGAGTATACACTCCAACTACCTGCCAATTTCCATATTACCCCCACTCTCTAAAGCACTCGAATGCATAGTCTACGATCAACTCATAGACCATCTTGACAAATACCAACTACAGTGCCCACAGCAACATGGTTTTCGGAACTGTCACAGCACCACCACTGCTCTAGTAGAATTCACTGGGTATATATACATGATGCTCTGGACTGCAGGCTCTTGGTGGGGGCAACCTACATTGACCTCACCAATGCTTTTGATACCATCAATCATGGACTGCTATTGAACCAGCTGTCTGCAACCTGGCTATTGCCTGGATCGGTAGGTTGGTTCAGTAGCTACCTCACTGGATGAGTTCAATAGGTCAAAATTCAAGATGTCCTCTCAGACCATTGCTCTGTCAGCACAGGTGTCCCACAAGACTCTATCCTGGGCCCATTACTATTTAGCCTTTTTCTAAACCACCTCCCAATGGTGTGCCTAGATAGAGTCCTATTATATGCCGACGATACGGTGCTATTTTCTAGTCACGTGGATCCCTCTTCCCTTGAACAATAAATGCAGGCACATTTCTTTTAGGTTGAGTCCTGGTTTAGGAACTCCAGACTCCTTATGAACTATGAAAAAACAAAACCAATGTTATTCACCTCCTCCCACAACAGACACAGACTTTATCCTTTAAATATAGTGAACTGTCATAATAACCTATTAGAAATGGTCCAAAGCTTCAAATGCCTCAGTATTACCCTCAACAGCCACCTCACATACACACAACACATTGATTTGGTAGCCAAGTCCATCAACCTCAAAATCGGCCAACTTTACAAACACAAGCACTGCCTCACCGATGAGGCCTTAAAATTAGCTGTGAACAGCGCTATCCTATCGATAATCACTTACGGGCTTGTTGTTTATGAGGCTGCTAGGGACACGGCACTAAAAAGATTAAGGCTAGCTCTAAACAAAGCCTGTTGTCTAGTCGCAGGGCTCACAAACTGACACATACCTGCGATCTCTACTCTCAATCAGGATTACTGAACCTTCAAAGTAGACTGCAATACCAGGCATGCCTTCTTGTGAAGAAATCATTACTCGACCTTACACCCCCTGGAGTCCAGAGCCTACTTTGACAAACTGAGCATCATAGGGACACAAGAAGAAACAACAACAGGTTGCTCAAAGTCCCCTTCTGCCGTACATCCCAGGAACAGTGTACGGTCGAGTACCGGGCACCAACCTGGCTAAACTCGCTCAAAAGTGACCTAATGTTGAATCCAAAACTTGGCCCATTCAAAGTTAAACTATATCAGCTCCTCATCTTAATACCTCTCCGTTTTACTTTTTTATTCCATTTCTGCATGACAAAGCCTAGTCTGGCCGCAAATGATTTCATCCCTCCTGTCCTGCTCCCCCCCCCTCCACCACCAGACCCCTCCATGTACTGCCTACCGTAATCTTGCTCACATCCCCTCCTGATCCTGGGACCCCCTCTATACCGTTCCCTCCTTATCCCTATCTCTTGCTCCTTTTCGCCACATGTTGGACATGCCAATGTTGCTGTGCACTGCACTACACTACTCCTTACTTTTATGTCGTTCTTCTTCAGTATCTACTGAACAACTTACACTTTTTAGACTATTGCCATTGCTCAATGAAACTGTAAAAGTGTATCCTTGATGGAACCAATGCAACAATGTTTTTTTAACTTATGGATTTTTAACTATTTTCTGGACGTGAATTCTGTACATCATAGTTTCCAATTATTGTATCCCTTGTATATCCTTTGTATTCTCTCCCACTGACGTGGAACCTATGTAAACGAGACTTTGGCTCAAAGGTATTAAACCGAGATGTTAATAAATAAATATATAAATAAAAATAAATACAGGTATAAGGGGAATGGCCATACCTAATCAGCCAAACACTCTGTGTAAACCTGACCATAGCTGGCAGAAGGTTGTGGGATGGAACTGCTTCCTATCAGCCACATACATGCGTGAAAGAGATGTGGAAGCTATACAGGCTACCAGTGCAGGGGGAATTACCTGCTGTTGTATAGTGAAGGTGCTGCGGGCCTGCCATAAGTAATATTTGCAGCCTGCAAAGCATACCTGCAAAACTTCGGGCAAGTAACAAATCCAAATTGGGGGAAATAAATTTAAAACAACAATCTCTCAAGTAACAGAAATAAAAGAAGGACTGGACCATAAATTGCTGACTTGCTGCCAAAATTCCACACTGGAAGGGCAATCAAAAAGAAAACGCCATTGCATTTCGGGGAGCTGGGGACAAGAGGGATGAAGACAGAACCATTCTGGCAGGGATTTGTACTTGAAGGAGTCATGCACAGTAAGCTTTCCATGGAAGCACAACCACAAGAAACCCCACCTGTAATGGGGAATCTTGGCCTTTGTGAGCTGGGTTAAGGCATGTGCTAGTGGGGGGAGGGGGCCAAACTTCACATCCAAAGAGGCAGAAAAATTATGCAGCTGGATAGCATCATACAACCCTTTCCAGGGGAGATGGGCACAGTCATCGAAAGTTAAGTGCCAAATGTATAATCTCTTAGCCGAACAAAAGATGTAGCCTGGAAGCACTGGCAAAAATATCTGCCCCAGGGAAAGAATATGAGCTGGAGAGGAAAAAGCAAACCCAGTCCATCAGTAAGGGGAGCCAGGAGGCCAGGCTGGGCTTAAAAAGGGGGGAAAGTTACAAAAATAAAATGCTGTAATAGAAGGCCACTAGATTGACCATGTGTAGGCCTCCAGCATGACACACAAGGTAAGTGATGTCCTTCTTGATAGGGTTGAGGTGAGAGCCCCACAAACCCTGAAAAAAAAGGCTGATACAATTTAGTCTTCAGGGAAGGGGGGATATACACAGCTCAGGTTGGTGAAGCAAGGGAGCAACAAGGTTTTAACCAAGTAGACATGTTTTGATTTAGCCAACGTTCTGTGTTTCCACACCAACAACCTTCTCTGCTGTAGACAAGCAGGTCTCCCAACTGAAAATTCTAGGGTCAGGGTGGTTAAAATAAACACCGAGGAGCTTCACAGGGGAATCACACACAGGGATTCCTTCATAACACAGGGGACTCTGGGGTGCCAAGGGTAATAGGGGGATTATCACGCTCTTAGAATGATTCATAGCACAGCCAGACATGTGGTAGAAAAGACGCAGGGTAGCAGATGCATGAGAGATAAGGGAAGTATCCACGAGCACAATGCAGACATCATCTGCATCAGCCAGAGTATGAAAATCCTGAAACTCAGGGGCTAAAAAAATGCCACGTACTGTATCTCTCGTGAATGTTGGAGGAGGTAGAGTAGGGGCTCTATATAAAACACATAGAGCAGGGGACTGAGGGGCAGCCTTGATGAACACCACACCTCAAAAGGAGGGGGGTACCCATACCAAAACTGAGAAGTGGGGTAAGGGTGGTGGAAAGTGTAAAAAAGCTGAATCCATGAAACAAAAACAGGAGGGAGGAAATAATGGTCCAAAATCATAAGCAAATAATCATGTGCCACGTGGTCAAATGCACACTCCTGATCCAACGAGAGGACTACACCAGAGCACAATCCCCAGCGGCCACGTTTAAAAAGTTCCTGTAGAAGTATTAAATAGTCAGAAATTTGGCAGGAGGGTATAGCACATCCCTTTGAGGGAGAAATCAGTAGGTTCATAGGTTAGGTTCAAGTTCAGAGGACAACTGTCTATAGTGGAACTTGCCATCATGTCAAATTTGCATGGTGGAATTGACAAATCTTCTACCCCCCATAAAAGTATCAAGTGTCTTCTTAAAACTATTTATATTCTCACTTTCAACCACATTACTGGGAAGTGTATTCCATATACCAATAATTCTCTGGGTATACCATTGACTTCTTTTTACTGTTTTAGAAGTTTCTCCTATTAATTTTATATTATGAGATCTTGTTATGTTATATATCACAGTTTTTTTTGTTAACCCAATTAATTCTAAGAAAGCATCATCTTTACTAGCTTTAAAAGCTAAACATAAATCACCTTTCAGTTTCCTATATTCAACAGAGTATAAATTCAGATGTTTCAATCTGTTGTGATAATTCAAATGTCTTACCATCTTAATTTTTTTTACTTTTCTCTGTACTTTTTCCATCTTGTTTTTTCCCAGGATAGAATATGGGGCACAAAATGGAGAACAGTATTCAATATGGGGACGAATTAGTGCTGAATATAAGGGGAGAATAACTTCAGTCTCTCTATTTTTAATTGATTTTAGGATACTTCTAATTATCTGGTTACATTTCATTATAGACCGACTAGCATGGTAGTTACATTTTAAGTTGTTTGAAATCCAGACACCTAGATCCTTGTGGTTTACTGCTTCTTTTAAGGGAATATTGTTCAATCTGTAATGAAAACATTAGTTATTAAATCCTAGCTGCATCACTATACATTTTTGTTCGTTAAATAATAGTTTATGTTCAAATGCCCAGTTTGCCAGGAAGTTCAAATTATCCCGAAATAATTTTGCTGATGTTTCATTATGGACAACTGCACCAACTTTGCAATCATCCGCATATTTACAAGACCAAACCCCAGGCAGTGTTTGCCTGGATGATAGTAGAATGTTAAATAAAATAGGTCCCAAGACCGTTCTCTGTGGCATACTACTTGTCACTTCTTCCCACGTTGATTCATATCCTCTTATAGTCACACATTGGGAATGGTTCTTTAGACGTGAATTGACCCAGTTGATTACATTAGGGTGTAGTTGTAGTGTAGCTAACTCTTCAATCAGAATTTTATGTGATACTGAGTCAAACGCTTTAGAGAAATCTAAAAAATACCACATCAACAGGCATTCCTTTTTCCAATGCTGCACTTATGGGCTCAAAAAAGCTCATAAGAATAGTAAGACACAATCTACTGGAAACAAAACCATGTTGTGACAGATCATGAAATGATATGTTTTTGAGATGATCCACAATGTATTTTTGTAACAGTCTCTCTAAGATCTTTCCCAGGACACATGTTAAACTAATTGGTCTATAGTTTTTTATATAATTTTTTTTCCACCTTTATGCACAGGGGTTACTTTGGCCATATTGCATATTTCAATGCATTCTCCCGATTTTAGTGAAGCATTAAATAACAGTTACCAGGCCAGCTATTTGATGGTTTACTTTCTTTAGGAATTTTGTAGGTATTCCGTCTGGTCCTGCTGAACTATTGTTTTTTATAAGCGTTATTATTCCAATAATATCTGATGGATGAAAAATTGGGTAATTGTCTTGCAGAGGGGGTAATTCAGTCGAGATCTCATCCTTATATTTATGGACACTTAAAAAGTATTCTTTAAAGCTATTGGCTATTTTGCTTTCTGTATTTATTACACCCTTATCAGTTAAAATAGGTTCTAATGCTCTATCATTTTGTTTTAAGGAACCTATGTAATTAAAGAATTTCTTCCTATTGTCTCATATTGATGTTGCTAACTTTAATTCCGGCATATGAATTGTGGAGAGGTACAATTGGAGGGGATGTGCCTCTGCTCCACCACCCTCACCCTCCCTGAGCCCACTGTGGTCCAACTGCTCCTCCTTCTTGGCAACCTCTGAAGCAACGGCAGTGGCCCTGGTGGTCAGTGGGTGGGAAAGGAGGTCTCACAAATCCTACCAACTCAGCCTGGAGATGAGCAACCTCCTCCCTCAGCCCAGAGGGCTAAGGGGCCCCTTTATGAAAGAAGGCAAGCTACAAATAGAGGCAGTGTCATCCTGGAGGTGGATCAGCGCCTGTAAAGCTAGAAGAAGATCAGTAGGGACGGCTGGAGGGACAGGTAATGGTAAGGGGTTGAGGAAAGATGAAATAGTGAAGGGGGTCCCAAATGTGTGTGTGTGACATGAGATTAAACCACATGTAGCATATCCCGGGGTTCAGTGCAGAGTGAATCCTGTGGGGAACGACGAAGGAACCACATGTAATGACTCTGGAGACGGGCGACGCAAGCCTTGAATAGGTGAAGGGATTGTGCTTGGCCCTGGGTACCAAATTTACATTCCAAGGCCAGGGATTTATATCTGTCATATTGAAACTCTAGCATATGGGATTTAACGTGCTGTATGTCTGTTGTCAAATCTACCTGCATAAGATGCATGCAGGAGATCAGACGGTGCAGCTGTGAATGAAGGGTAAGGTATTTGAAATATCGAGACTGGGCAAGCTGTCTAGCTTGGCGTTGAAAAAAGATACGAAACTCTCTTTCTGAGTCGTCCCACCATGTGCCGAAGTCATCATAAGTGTCCAAGACAGTCCACCTGTCCAAGAAAACCTATAGCCAGGCTTTCAGAACAGTGCTATTTAATAAAGTGGAAGTATTAAGGCACCATGGTCGATGTGATGGAGAAGATGAGGGGGGCAAAGCAAATGAGTGGACCACCACCATGTGGTCAGAGAATTCCACTGGAAGTATTTAGGAGCAGAAAATCCGTAGCGGACGAGAATGAAACAAAAAATTTATGCGAGTCCTAAGGGGCCCCTTCATGAAAGTGGGACGTGGAGGGCACTGAAATTCTCGCTGGCTGTCCTGAAGCTGAGCAATGGTAACCATAGTTGACAGGAAGTGGGAACCGCAGTAGACCTTAATAGTCATGCCTCTTCTGTCTGATATGTCCAACCCACAGTTAAAGTCACCTCCCAGTATAACAGGGTAGGAGATATATAGAAAAGGCTGAAACATAGAAACATCGACTTTGACGGCACATAAGGACTGCTTAGCCCACCTAGTCTACCCATATCCCTACCTATTGGATAAGCTGCAGATCCTAGTTAACCAACAACTTACTTCTTCCTATCCCCCACCAGAATTGCCTTATATCTGTCCCATGCATTCTTGAATTCCCCCCTCCCCACTGTTTTTGACCCCACAACCTCCTCAGGAAGGCCGTTCCATGCATCCACCACCCTCCCTGAGAAAAAATACTTCCTCACATTGTCCCTGAGCTGTCCCCCCTCTATCTTCAATAGAGGCTCTATCATGAAAAACAGAGTAACCCTGGCTGACTTTAGTTGTTGACCATATACATTAATGATTCTAAAAATGTGGGGGCCCAGGCACATATTCAGGAGCACTGCTCTACCAGGGGAAATATCTATAAGCCTATGAAGATGGAAATCGTAACTTCGAAAAATTAAGTCTACCCCATCACAAGAATCCAGTCCTTGTAACCAGAAAGAAGGACCGTGGGACCACAAAGCCTTAGAGGCAGTTAATTCATGTGAAGTTTTTCGGCGAGTGTCCTGTAAAAAGCACAACATCCCCATGGAGGGTGTTAAGGAGGGAAAAGGTGATCAACCATTTCCGACTGGACTTAATGCTATTAGCATTAAGCGTCAGAACAGTAATCTGCCCCTGGAATAAAGACATAGAAAATTATGGAGAGCCATCTCCACCCTTGCCCACTTGAGAGTGGGTCTGACCATGAATCTTTTTCTTGGATGTGTCGTCCGAAGGGTCATCCACCCTAGAGGACAGGTCCTCTACTGAGGAGTGGAAGGAGGCATCTCAACCTTCACCTTCATCCTCTGTGTATCCCCAGTGGGAAGAGGAAGCCAATGCCGCATTAGCATTGTGGAGAGTAATGTCAGATTTTTTCACAGGTTGAGACTTACTGCAAGATCTCCAGCCAGCCACGCTTCCTGAGTGCAGGGGGGTGGAACTCCTCAACATCCCTAGGGGTGGGGGGGGCAGGATGGAAGAGGTGCACGTGGTAGCAGTGTCCTGCATGGAGACAAATGGTAACAAGGGAGCTGAAAGGTCAAGTTTATTGCAGGAAGAACCACCATCAGACCAAGGCAGCCCTGGGGCACTTCCACATGGCCATCCTCCAGGATAGGTTGAGAAGCCTGAGGGAGGGTAGACTCAGAAGAAGAGTCTGTAGTCATCTGAGGCATAGGGTCAGGGCAAAGGGCGTCATCTTCAGAAGCAGCAATACTCTGTCTCTGAGCAATCAGGGAATGCTGATTGAGGCCATCTGTGCAATTGTGGGAGGCCCAGGGGCAACGGGTAAATGAGTGCCCTTGTTCCTTACATAAATTGCATCTATTGGGATTAGGGCAAGAGGAAATAATGTGGCCATACTCAAGACCGTATACCACTGAAACAGCAATGGTAATACCGCGAAGATCATTACAGTGACAAAATCAGCAGTTCACTGTAATGGTCCACAGTACATCGACACTGTTTTCTCTGGTATGCACTTCCCTCTGACTCAAAGTTAATAATCATAAATTGCAGGGGCTGAAGGCCCCATCAAAAAAACACTCAGTTTCACTGACGGCACAACGCCGTCTGTCGGTATTGTGCCATAGCTATAATGCAATTCGACAAATTTCTTGTCGAAGCGGCTTGGTGGAATCACTGTAGACAGCCATTACACTGAGCAGCATCGCAAATGGAACTCAGATGAGTTTGGGATCTGCACTTGTGGCAGGTCCGGGGTTATCCAGGGTAAAAGCAAATGCCCTTGTTGCACCCAATGTAAAAATGACCAGGTAGGTGGACAATGCCAGAAGCATGGTGATTTAGCTGCACCTTCACCCGCCAACCCCCAGTCCACACTTGTTCACTATCAATGATAGGGGTGGTGGTGTCCAATACCTCACATAATTTACGAAGCCAGTACAAAACATCAGTAATATTGACATATTCATTGCGAAATAAAAGGGTAATGGTTTTGATCGTGGGTTTAGATAAGTGTATGGACAAAAAGAGGGACCAAACAGAAGTAGTTTTCCACTTTTCAAACTTAAACTAAAATTGGTCCAAGGAGCCAGTGGTGCAAAAGCTGACATTGAACGTCTCTTCCCCTGCAATGTGGATCATGGCATAGAGATCAGTCACAGGAAAACCCATAGAATCCTTCAGTACACTCAATACAAGGACTGGGACCTGTCTGTACCAGGGTACAGGTTATTTTGTAGGGACAGGGTGATTGGCAAAGGGGGGGGGTGGCACTATATGTGAAGGAAGGACTGAAGTGCGTAAGGGAGGAAGGGGAGGAGGGAAGTACGGAGTCACTTTGGATGCAAATCCAGGATTCCAAGAATAGGATTCTTAGAATGGGAGTGGTGTACAGGCCACCATCTCAGATGGAGGAGTTAGACAGGGAACTAGGCGGGACAGATCAGGAGGACCTGCGAGAAGGGTAGTGTGGTGATTGTGGGGGACTTCAACATGCCAGGAGTGGACTGGAGCACCCCAACAACCAGGAACAGAAGGGAGCAGGTACTGCTGGATGCCTTCAGGACAGCTTCCTGCTGCAAATGGTCAGTGAACCAACCAGGTTAGGAAATACCCTTGACCTTGTGCTGGCAAATGGGGACTTTGTGAGAGAACTTACAGTGGAGGAACCGCTGTCAGGAGTGACCACTGCTCAGTATAGCTCACATTGGATATGGGCAAGGAAGGTGGAATCTGGCACAATAGTGCTGGACTTCAGGAGGGCCAACTTTGGGAGGATTGGGGAAGTGGTAAAGGGTACCTGGCCAGAATTCAATCTAGTATGGACACTAACCAGGGTGGGAGCTCATAAAGCTGGGGATAGTGGAGGCAGCAAAACCTGCTGCAAAGCCCAGAGCAAGAAGGCTAGGGCTAAGAAACCAATCTGGTTGAGCAAGGAGGTCATGGAAAGGTAAGGAGGAAAAGAGCTGCCTTTAGGAAGTACAAGAGAAAACAGGGAGGGGAGGACAGGAGGGTACTTGACAGAATCGAAGGAGGTGACAAGGGCAGTAAGGGAGCCAAAGCATCTCGAACTCAGGCTGGCACAAGGCATTAAGAAGGGGAAAGGACTTCTTTAAGTACATCAGGGAGAAAAGGAGCTGTAAGGACCACATAGTAAGGATTAGGAAGGAGGGTGGGTGGAAGCAGGGTGCGATAAGGCAAGCACTAAATGAGTACTTCTGCTCAGTATTTACTAAAGAGAAGAGGGGTGACACCCAAGGTGGGAGAAATGGCAGAAGCAGGGGAAGTGGTGACAGATGAAATCATGGAGAGCAGAGTTGAGAGGTTTGAAGGCACTGAGGGTGGACAAGGCGCCAGGCCCAGATGGCATCCACCCAGGGTACTGAAGGAGCTGGCAGAGGTCCTTGCAGGACCTTTGGCAGACCTATTTAATGCCTCACTACATTCGGGGTGTGTACCTCAGGACTGGAGGATGGCTCATGTGGTGCCCTCACAGAGTGGCCCCAAGGATGAACGGAAACTACAGACCAGTGAGCCTCACCACCATCGTGGGTAAGCTAATGGAGACTATCCTGAAGGGAGGCTGGTGGCCCTCCTAGAGGCCAAGGACTACAGGACAGCAGACAGCATGGCTTCATACGTGGCAGATCCTGCCAAACCAGCCTGGTCGAGTTCTATGACTGGGTAACTAGGCAACTGGACAGGGGCCATGCAGTGGATGTCCTGTATCTGGACTTCAGTAAGGCATTCGACTCAGTGCCACATGGAAGGCTGGGAAGGAAGTTAGTAGGCACAGGGCGGGTACAAAGCTGGTGAGATGGGTGGAAACTGGCTGCAGGAAGGCAACAGAGGGTGGTAGTGGGTGGGAGCTCTCACACCAAGGGCAGTGCGGTGTTCCACAGGGCTCAGTGTTGGGACCAGTGTTGTTTGGGATATTCATTGCAGACATATCATGGGACATCAAGAGCAAGATCAGTCTGTTTGCTGATGATACCAAGGTAGGCACAGTGGTGGATGACCTAGGGGATGGCAGGGGTTGCAGGATGATCTGGCAAAGCTTGAAACCTGGTCAGACACACTGGCAGCTGGGCTTTAATGCCAAAAAGTGCAAGGTGCTGCATTTTGGGATGAAGAACCCAAGGAGGAGTTACCAGCTAGAGAGTGCAGCTAGCCCAGACAGAGAGGAGAAGGATCTGGGTGTGCTCATTACAGGGTCAATGAACAACTCGGCACAATGTAGGAAGGCAGCTGCAAGAGCCAACAAAATGCTGGGTTGTATTGCAAGGGTATATCCTCGAGGAGGAGGAGGTGATTCTGCCACTGTATAGGTCATTAATTAGACCACACCTGGAGTACTGCGTGCAGTACTGGTGTCCGTATCTGAAGAGGGACATTAAGTTACTGGAGGGGGTGCAGCGCAGAGTGACAAAGATGATCAAGGGGCTGGGGGACTTATCATACGAGAGGAGGTTGAAGGAGTTGAACATGTACTCACTGGAGGAGAGGAGAGAGGGGGTGACATGATTGAAACCTTTAAATACATGAAAGGAATAAACAAGACGGGTACAGAGGGGCTGTTCAAAGTAAGGGAGGGGAGGGCCACCAGGGGCCATGATATGAGACTGGAGCGAGGAAGGTTCAGGAGGAGATGAGAGACACTTTTTTACAGAGAGGTGGTGGCTGGGTGGAATCGTTACCTGCTGAAGTGGTATGCAGTAGAACAGTGGACTGCTTCAAACGAGGATAGGACAGGACAAGGGGGAGGATTAATGAAGGGGAAGGGAGGGGCAGCTGCAGAATAAGGGGTGCTAGCTGCACATTCGAGCAGACTTGATAGACCTCTAGGCCTTTATCTGCTGGCAAATTTCATATGTTCGTATAATACTTTCCAGATAACATAAGTTCTGTCCAGAGGCAGATCAAGACCTCCCCCCGTACCAGATATGCACCACACTGTGCCTCAGTATGAGTTCCCTGGCCACAGAAAAGAGTTCAGACATCTTGAAGGAACTTGTGGAATCAGACCCTGGTATCAAGGTAGAGGCGGGGGGCAGCTGAGTTGTGATGGTCAGTTGCTGAAGACGGTGAGACTACTCCAGGGGTGAGGGGTTAAAAGCCTGGAAGAATAGGCCGACGACTGTTCCTTGGGAGGAGGATGAAGAAAAGGCTGACTGGTGGCTACCCCTGAAGGACCAAGGGAAGAGACATCCATCGAATAGGGTTCAGAAGGCTCCCAGGACCCATGGTTCTGAGCCTTTCACCAGCCTGCTGCTAGAAGGGCAGTCTTAGCTGACCAAGAGTTGTCGTGCCCAGTTAGGGATTTCTTGGTCATAGCAGGGGGAAGGGTACACCAGGGGGTGCAGCAGCAGGGTGCCCCCACATGGTCATCTGAGTTGCTCCCAAAGCAGTGGGAGGTAAAGAGTCAATAGATGCAGCCAATCCCTGCCAAGAGTCATCTGTAACAGTATTAGTGTCCACATTTTGTCGAGATATCTCGTCCCCAACCAGATCAGGGGACAAAGAAAAGACAGCTGGGTTACAATCTGGGAGGCCGTTGAGGATAATTCCACTGGAGCATCTCGTGAAGGAAAAGAGTCGGCCAAATGAGCAGGTTGTGCTGCCAGAACTGCCTCTCGTGGAGAATCCAAAGCGGCAGAAGCCACCACATGGATGGTCAGAGAAGCAGTATGCGTCGCATCCAAAACTGCTGAAGAAGAGGAGCTACAGTATCTGATGCAGAAGGCAAAAAAGGTAAGTTCAGAGAAAATGCCGTCAGGGTGCTGTGGTCCACTGCCAGGCACCGTACAAGCAGAAGCAGAGGCCGTGTCAGCCAGATCCATAGCCCAGTGGAAGGTAAACTGGAGTCAGGTTGTTTCCTCATCAGTGAGCATTTAAAGTAGCAGGCATTTGCGGTCCTCCAAGGCAAGGTGGAGAACTTCATCTTTCCTTGTGCCAAAAATTGTAGAGTTCATCGCACCAGGCATCGGTATCACAGGAGAGTCATCCATCCATTCGGAGTTAGTAGGAACAGAAAGCTTGGAGACCTCAGGATAAATGGATGCTGGGGAGGAGGTCTGCTCCCCGGCATCCAGTTCAGATATGCACTCCACCAGATAGGCGGCCGCCATCAGACAGCGAAAGAGTCCCCCTACAGATGAGTAAGGAATTTTCCCTGATGTCCTGGCCAACATTCCCCTTCTCATAAAACCAGTCTGTATAATTGTCCAAGGCTGTGTGTGGGGGTGTTGATGTGTGAAATGGCTGCTACTACCTGTCACCACACTACCAGTCTAGCATTGCTTGTAATTCACGTTGGGATACAGTATGTATGACAAGTGCTACATAACTGTGGCTGGACACTCAGCACCAAGCCCATTGGAAAATAATAGAAATGGATACTATTGAACATGCACCGCTGGCTGCTGTACTATTCAATCCTAAAATAAACAGGAACCTCCCAGACAACCCTTACCATGCTATGTGGGTGGCTTGAGTGGCCTGGGAGCATTTCTCTGGATAGCCACATATCCAGTGAATTTTGGAACTTTTGTTGGCTGAGCTGGGACTCAGGGTTTGCTCTGCCGACCCTGAATCCTTTGTTTAGAAGACAATCAACAGGCAGCCTGTGATACCCTGATCAAATTATATAGAATACAGTTATCACATTTGAAGACTGTTGTAAGTTATATGGCTTGCCCATTACAAATCATGTCCGTTATTTCCAAATTAGTGATTATATAATATTACAGCATAGGACCCATAAAGGGGACCTAAAGCCCAACACAAAGTCTAAAGAACCATCACTGAGTTCAGTCCTACACAAGTTTCAGCAGAAGGGACCCATTTCTCTGCTATATCAATTCCATATGCTGACAAAGAACACCCAAATACAATATATAATAGATAAATGGCAATTAGATGCCCAAACTCAACTTACTGTTCTGGAGTGGGAGAAAATATGGCAGGGAACACACAAGACAGCATCCTCGCCACAATGGCATGAGTTTGCTTGGAAAGTTAGAATCAGATATTTTCTCACCCCACTGAGACAGTCCAAATGGGATTCCTATATGTGAGCAAGTTGCTGGAGGCTGTGTGGGGAACACTCACACTACTCATTACCACATATTTTGGAGTTTTCTAATTATGCAACCATTTTGGGAGGAAGTTACCACCAATATGAAGAAGGGTGTTCTCAACTGCAGAAACATTATCCTTCCAACACTTGATGCTGGGCCTCCCTCCTAAGGATGTGAAGGGCAAGGAAACTTTGTACTTGTGGGACATTTGTGTTATGGCTACATTCAAGGCTCTTACAAGATGTTGGCTGCAAAGCGCTCCCCCACAGAAAGGTCAATGGGTAGATACCATTGCACAAATTTCTGAAATGGAGTGACTCGCTTTCCAGGTACAGGACAGAACTCAAACTTACCTCTCTCATTGGGCCTTATGGGAGCTCTCTCTAGACTAAGCGGGGTAGGAAATTGTCCCATACTCTAAGCTAATCAATGGGGGCTCTTTTACCATAGAGATAATCAGTGTATTTACTTTAGACTTGGTTATGTGTTTCATAAGAAAATAGGTTTGATGAACCCTGACTGAGCAAACTTTCATTGACGGTGCCCTCCTCTACCTTTTCTTTTTTCTCTCTCTCTCTCTCTTTCAGTCTCTCTAACGTAAATGAGCAATTAAAAAGGCCAAATAATAGTAAGTAAAATTGTATTTTATTGTGGTGCCCAATCCTGGAGGTTCTGGGCACCATTCCAATTCTAGCAGGGCAAAATAATGTAAAAATAGACATCAGCACACAGATTCTCCAGCAAAACAGAGTTACAATCAATATTTTAAAATTACATTGACTTAAAAACTATCCTGGAAAGCTTGCTTAAACAGATAGGTCTTTAGGCCCTCTGTTGCATTTGAAATTGGACAAGAGGTTGTAATTGAAATTAATTTCAAATATTCACGTTATGTATTTATAGTTTTAATGGAAAATTGATGGAGAGAATTCAAAAGAGTATTTCAATGTAATGGAATGTAATTAACTGTATTCTATTATCTCACAATAAAGAAAGTATATAAAAAAAAAGAAAACCACTATGTAAATGCTGGTTATTCTTCTATTGGAGAATTTCCCTGGTGCCCTGGTCAAATTTCCACCCATTCACAAAAATACCACCAACAGCTTAATCTGGTTCAAGGTCATTTGGCATTCATCTGTATCCCTCTCCCCTGTGTTGTGCCTGAAAATAGGCAGAATTTGTCTAGTGCACTTACCCGGTCAACAAAAACTAAATAAATAAATAATATGGAACACAAAAGGGAGCATGGACTGGGGTGTGATATAGATTCCACGGTGCAAAACATAAAGGGTCAGGTCAGTGACACTAGCAGGAGTGTCATAACTGTGCTTCAAAATGGGTCTTACAGGCCTTTCTGAATGTCACAATGGGACTTCTGGTTTCTGGGAAATTGAGGGTGCATATTCCTCCTCTCTGGGCAGTGAATGAAGTTCCTCAGAATGAGCAAGTTCAAGTACAAAATATGACTCTTGGTCAGATTGTACATGATTTTCCACATGCTCTAGTTCAGGGGACTTCACCCACCTATTCTTAAGGAACTAGCCATCCCTTATTGGGCCCAGTCGCTGCCCTCTCCACACAATCTATCATAGAGGGACACATTATTGTTGTATGGAGACAAGCCACAGTGGTTTGTATTTTTAAAAAGGGATCTAAGCAGGATGTAACAAATTACAGACCTATTAGTCTAACGTCAGTACTGGGTAAGATTCTCGAGGGCATAGTAAAAAATTATATTGGGGAAGTTATGCAAACTGATACCACCCAGCATGGCTTTGTGAAATCAAGATCATGCATGACTAACTTGTCAGATTTTTTATGGTGGTGTCAGTGAGGCACTGGATAAAGGAGAAGCTGTGGATGTCATCCTTCTCGATTTTTCTAAGGCCTTTGTCAAGGTTCCCCATGGTAAATTAACTGATGTGATTATAACTATGGGCTTAGAGGGAAACATCACTAGATGGATAGAATCCCGGCTGACTGGGAGAACTCAGCAAGTTTGCATAAAAGGTTTCTATTCTGGATATGAGGAAGTGACTAGTGGGGTCCCTCAGGGATCAGTGTTGGGCCCCTGTCTTTTCAACATCTATATTTCTTCCTTGAATACTACCACAGAAGTTTGGTTAACCAAATTTGCTGATGATACACGCATAGGTTTTACACTAAATAATCCCGAAGCCATCAACACCTAACAGTATGCTTAGAAAGTTGGACCAATGTAAAGAAACTCATGTTTAATGTAGAAAAGTGTACAGTGATGCACTTTGGGAGGAATAATCCACAAGCAAATTACATGCTGGGTGGTAGAGTACTGGAAGTTGTCGAGGATGAACGTGACCTGGTTGTAAGGGTCAAAAATGACTTAAATTTTGGACTGCACTGTCAACAGGTAATCAAGAAGACTGGGGGCATAAGTACAAGTAAGAAGGTTTTGTTGCCACTATATTCCTCCTTAGTTAGGCCCCATCTGGAGTACTGCGCTCGGTTTTGGGCACCAGGAGATAAGGGTTCTATAAATGCCCTTGAGCGAGCTCAGAAGAGGGCAACTAGAAGGATGGATGAAGTAAGGGGAATGGAGTATGACAATAGACTACAGAAACTTGGGCTTTACACTCTGGAGTTTCGTAGAAAGAGGGGGGATCTGCGTATGGTTTATAGAGCCTTACATTATGATTGAATATGGGAATTACTGGGTCTAGTACTCGGAAAGGTGGTTTATGATACCAGAGCTCATCCACTACAGTTAAAAGTGGAATATCGTAAAACTAAACTGAGAAGCTCTTAGTTTTTAGTTAGAGTTTCTAAGATATGGAATGGTCTGCCCTTGGAGGTGGATGCAAATGAGAGTATGGATCTATTTAAAAATCGATTGGATGTCTATTTGAGTTTAAATTCTATCGAGGGTTATAATTAACGTATGGCGAGCAATATGGACTTTGGTCTTTTCGGCTCTGATTAACTTATGAACCTATGAGGGGTAACTGGTCTCACCAGTGGTTCAAAAGGCTCTGCATCTGGAGTTACCTGTGTCCGTGGAGTGACTGGTGCCCAGCAGTCACTGGAAGCATTTGACAGCTGGGGAATGTCCAAAGTGGAAAGATAACAAACATGGTCATCCTCTTCAGACAAATTTGTTGCACTGGTTGCTGGTTTAGGTGAAGGCCTTTCTGGAGGTCTATGTGGATAGTTATCTAGGTTGGTGGAAGACTGACTAGTTTTGCTTCGCTGTCTATGAGTAGGACGCAGTATAGTACAGTGGTTTAAGGCTCTGAGATACAAATCTGGAGACCTGGGTTTGAATCCCACAGTCCCCACTTGCATACTGTGTGATCCTGAGCAAGTCACTCAACTTCCTTGTGCTCCCAGGTGACACCTGGAAATAAGCTTTGGCTTAGTGTGCCGCTCCTGGTTAAACAATTTCACCTTTCCATTTCCTCTATGAGAACCCCTAGTTTCCATTGTCAAGGGGAGTACTGGGCCACTAATCACACGTGCATTTAAGACACGGACAGGAGAACATGTCAGAGCAATTTTAAAAGGAGACATGACATATGCCTCTGCTGCACATGTTAAACAAGTGAGAGATGGGTCCCCATATGAATTTACCTTCATGGGACTAGATAAAGTGAGTAGAAATCCAAGAGGAGGTAACTACAATAACCTCCTGCTAAGAAAGAATTTTTGGATTTTAAAGTTACGGGCATAAAAAAACCTGGGTTGAATTTCAGTTTTGATGTGAGGCCATATCTGGAGAAAAAGGAAAAGAATAGATTCTAGTGTGTATCCCATTGGAATTCTATGTCTGTAAAAAACAAGCATTTGTCCATGCCGAATGTTTGCTTGCTGGCATTGGCATTGGTAGTGTAGAAGTTACAGAGCTGCATAACAGGAATGGCAGCGAAGTATTGAACTGAAGTCAACCCCACCACCACCCTGCAGAGAGTGACAGGCATTGGGATTGTGCCTTTGGGTCATCAGGCATGACTGACCACCATTTCACCACACCTACCCTGCAGACACTGACAAGTGTCACTGTGCCTATGGGGTCTTTGGCCCTTATGTGCACCCATTCCATTAGGAAATATGGTGAGATGGGTGTGGTATAGAGAAATGAGGGTGAAGTTTGGGCTGAAGAGTCCGAGGCACACCTTGATGCCTCTCACTGGCTGCAGGGTGTGGAGTGCGGGTGGAATGGTGATAGCATTACAGGCCAAGAATATAAGTCACACCCTGATGCCTGTCATTCTCTCCGAGGTGGGGCGTTATGGTGCGGAAACCCTAATGCCTCAGGCATTCGTTGGTATTTTCACTCCAAATTTTCAACATGTTTTTGTGACCTCCACCTTATGAACAGTGGCAATATCAGTTTATTAGCCGAAAACTGCTTTTGCTGGCGACCTCTGACATTTGGCACCACAGGTGCAAACACATTCAAACAGGATGTGAAAAATGACGGCAGTACTGTTCATGGGGAGGTGTGAAAAATAGCAATGTTGAAAATCTGCTGTAAATCTTAAAAACTTGTGGTGAAGTCATGAGCGTGTAGAAACTGCAATGCACACCGTAATAAATAGTTTGGGATTTTTACAGCAGATTGTTAACACAGGCATTTTGGGACCTCCAATCATGAACAGTGTCAGTGTGATTTTCTTTATCTGTCCTGAACAATGATTTCCCACAGCGACCACGCATTTCTGCGCTGAAAGTGTGAAAACGCAATTCTGCCATGTTGTGGAAAATGACAGCTGTACAATTCCTAAGGAGGTGTGGAAAAATGCCACTGGTGAAAATCTGGACTGAAAATATTACAAATTCATGAACTTACAAGGGTGCGTTTAAACTGCTCAATGCTCACTCGTAACCTGGTCAAGTTCTATGACTGGGTAACTAGGCAACTGGACAGGGGCCATGCAGTGGATGTCCTGTATCTGGACTTCAGTAAGGCATTAGACTCAGTGCCACATGGAAGGCTGGGAAGGAAGTTAGTAGGCACAGGGGGTGCAAAGCTGGTGAAATGGGTAGGAACTGGCTGCAGGAAGGCAACAGAGGGTGGTGGTGGGTGGGGGCTCTCCACACCAAGGGCAGTGACAGCCGGTGTTCCACAGGGCTCAGTTTTGAGGACCAGTGTTGTTTTGGGATAGTCATTGTAGACATATCATGGGACATCAAGAGCAAGATCATCTGTTTGCTGATGATTCCCAAGGTAGGCGCCGTGGTGGATGACCTAGGGGATGCAGGTGGTACTGCAGGATGATCTGGCAAAGCTTGAAACCTGGTCAGACACCTGGCAACTGGGCTTTAATGCCAAAAGTGCAAGGTCCTGCATTTTGGGATGAAGAACCCAAAAGAGTTACCAGCTAGGGAGTGTAGCTAGCCCAGACAGAGGAGGAGAAGGATCTGGGGTAGCTCATTACAGGGTCAATGAACAACTCGGCACAATGTGAAGGCAGCTGCAAAGCCAACAAAATGCTGGGTTGTACTGCAAGGGAGTATATCCTCGAGGAGAGAGGAGGTGATTCTGCCACTGTATAGGTCATTAGTTAGACCACACCTGGAGTACTGCATGCAGTACTGGCATCTGTATCTGAGAGAGACGTTAAGTTACTGGAGGGGGCTGCAGAGCGACAAAGATGATCAAGGGGCTGGGGACTTATCATAAAGAGGAGGTTGAAGGAGTTGAACATGTACTCACTGGAGAGAGGAAAGACAGGGTGACATGACTGAAACCTTTAAATACATGAAAGGAATAAACAAAGGCGGGTACAGAGGGCTGTTCAAAGTAAGGAGGGGAGGGCCACCAGGGCCATGATATGAAGACTGGGCGAGGAAGGTTCAGGAGGGAGATGAGGAGACACTTTTACAGAGAGGGTGGTGGCTGGGTGGAATGGGTTCCTGCTGAAGTGTTATGCAGTAGAACAGTGGACTGCTTCAAGCGAAGATGGGACAGGACAAGGGGAGGGTTAATGAAGGGAAAGGTGGAAGGGAGGGGCGGCTGCAGAATAAGGGGTGCTAGCTCCACATTCGAGCAGACTTGATAGACCTCTAGGCCTTTATCTGCTGGCAAATTTCGTATGTTCGTAACACAGTCATTTTATGGAGTTTTGTCACCAAACTTTCAACATAGCCATTTTAAGACCTCTGCTCATGACCAGTGTCACTGTGATTTTCTTAATCTGTCCAAAACATTGTTTTCGCACACCGACTGTACCATTGTGCACTACATGTGCGGAAACACATTTTTAGGCGAGATGTGAAAATGAGTAGCTGTACTGCTCTTAAGGAAGTGCGGTAAAAGCGGCATATTGAAAATCTGGTGTGCAAATATTACAAATTATGAAACTTGCCAGCGTATGAACTGCAAGAACGACGCATCATAAAACAGTCATTTTAGGAATTTGTTTCAAAATTTTCAACATAGCTATTTTAAGACCTCTACTCATGAACAGTGTCACTGTGATTTTCTTAATGTGTCCCGTACATTGATTTCGCACACCGACTGTGCCACTGTGCGCTACATGGGCAGAAATACGTTTTGTGTGAGATGTGAAAAATGACAGCTGTACTGCTCATAAGGAGGCATGGTAAAATGGCAATGTTGAAAATCTGGGTGAAAATATTGAAATTTACAAACTTACAGCGTCGCGTAGGAACTGCCATAGCATGCGGCATCAAAACAGTCATTTTAGGAATTTTTTCACAAGATTTTCAACATAGGCTTTTTGTGAGCCCACCTTATGAACACTGCCAGTGTCGTTTCGTTAATGGGTCCCGAAAGGTGATTTCGCGCAGTGACTTCGAAATCACCCTTCGGGCCAGATTAACGCCATGACAGTGCAAGAATTCATGAGGAGGGGTCCCATAAAACCCTTGCTGAAAATTTGGGCCCAAAATTTCCAAAAATGCCTGAGATATGCAACAAAGTTGAAAAAACCCTATTTATTCCATTATACAGCTTACTGGCATTTCCTCAGTTCGCGGTCGGCTTTGAAGAGTGCAGGCGTGTTCCCTACCCGAAGATCATTGCGCCGAGCTCGGAGGTAAGTATGGGGTGAGGGGTGTGGGGAGGCAGGGTGCGAGGGTGGGTGCGGGTTGTGGGGGTGGGAGACTGCGAGGGAAGGCTCTCTTTTACAGTTTTTAGATGACGTGGGATGCTTGCACGCTGGGGTGGGCCTAGCATGGCAGCTGGAAAGGCTGTTTGGGAGCTGGAGCCGATGGGATTAGGCACCCGTTCAGCCACTCTTTATGACTTTGCCACGCTGGGGTGGGCTCCCAGTGTGGCACATGAAAGCTTTTTTGGGGGTGCAGCCGTGGAGCTGATGGGGATTGGGCACCCCGTTAGCTATGACAGTTCTTGACATGCTGGGGTGGGCTCCCAGCCTGGTACCTGGACAGCTGTTGTTGGGAGGCGTGGAGCCGACGGGGATTGAGCACCCGTTGGCCACAGTGTGCGCGTGGGGGAGGCGCATCAGCACGCAATATGCATGCTTGCGTGTGTGTGTGGGGGGGAAGCTCTGCTCACTGAAGCAGAGCTCTCCCTTTCAAATGTATGCCACTGCATTTTCCTGCTGTCATAGACAGCTGCAGCAGTGATTGGTGCACTGCGACCGCACCTGCAAACACACTGACTGAACTGGAAGAGGCTAACACACCTCTAGAAAACTCAAATGATGGCACTATGTTTCTTGCACATGCGTGCAAGCAAACATAATGAGAATAGGCTGGTAAACATGAAGTTTGGATGTCTTGATGCTATATATATTTAGTATATGTTTTACATTAAAATAGTACTGTTCATAAAGGATATATGTGATGGTATTGGATGAATCACTGTAGTCACTTTATATTCATTATATGTGTAATAGATTAGGCACTATACCTTATTTATGGAAATGTCATGAGCTGTTTTGTCTTGAGTAATGCTTATGTGACTGTGTATTTTAAGAAAATACAAAATCACACATGCCCACACAATGGAAAGCATCATGGGCTGCATATGCAAATCACCACAGAATGTTATGCTGGTTCAACTTTAAGCAGAATTGCATGGTGCCGAAAGGCCTCTCACACAGTTTGCAAAGGGTGCTAACAGAAGACATAGACACGTGTTTCGTCCTACCAGGACTCATCAGTATGCCTCGTCTGTTTGACACCCCAGTGGAATGGACCAGCTACCCTAAGACAGTGTGTCTTGGATATGTTGTGGTGAACCCATTAAAATAAAAAACTATTTAAAAGACAAAGAACCTCTGTGCGCAAACACTGAGGCAAGGGTTATCCCAAAGGGCATTTGGCTGGGAAGTCAAGTTTCAAGAAAATACAAAATCACACATGCCTTTATGTATTTTAAACTACTCTTATCTATTCCCCCCTTCCCATTCACATTATTCATCTTGTTCATTGCTATTTGTTCTGGTCCATATAAACCACCCCCCCCATTCCCTTTGGTGACGTAATTTATTTCAAATAGACTTTTTAACAGTATTTATAAAACAAGTTATCTTTATGTATGTTTTGTGTACAATTTACAATAAGAAATATTTTAGCTTCTGTTATTCTGCTACGTCACATAATTTATTAAAGACAGGAATTAAGCACTTTTTTTGATTCAGAAAGGACCAATCAGAGGGAGGTCCAACAATAATGTCATGATTGCTTCAGTGAAATGGATTTTGCATTTAAACACTGGCTCATTTGGTATTCCCCAGCCTTTGATGAAGGACATGCGTCTGAAACATGTCATGCGGGGAAGAGTGGTCTTTTGTTAAATAAATGTTATGGTTATAAAATATCATGGAGTGAAGGCATCCTAATGTTCTTACATGGAGGTGGTGAGTACTGGAATCCTGCATTAAAATGAGTACTGGACTTTCCTATTGGCACCACCAATCCGAGTGTGAATCTGTTTGTATTAAGTCTATTCAAAAGATCATACCTCCTGGAATATTAAAGTCCAAAAATATGAACTGCAGCTGAACAGTGCTCAAAGGTGAAGTGACAGAACCTAAGCACGTCTACTGGCCGCATGGCAGTGATCACACAGGATGAAATGGACTTGAATACAGTCAGCACAATGTTCGCTGCTTCACTGAAACAAATGTCAGAGGTGACCATTCCTCTAACACCACCACGCTGGCTCTACATAGAAACATAGAATTTGACGGTGGATAAGGACCGCTTGGTCCACCCAGTCTGCCCATTTCCCTACCTGATGGATAAGCTGCAGATCCTAGTTAATCAATAGCTTACTTCCTCCTACCCCCTCACTAGAATTGCCTTATGCCTGTCCCATGCATTCTTTAATTCTCCCACTGTTCCTGACTCCACAGCCTCCTCAGGAAGGCTGTTCCATGCATCCACAACCCTCTCTATGAAAAAAATACTTTCTAACATTATCTCTGAGCCGTCCCCCCTCTATTTTCAAATTGTGCCCCCTTGTTCTTGCACATCTCTTCTTCTGAAAGATACTACCCTCTTGGACTTTGTTAATTCCCTTGAGAGACTTGAAACATCAGCTGGATGTTCGCATATTCCAATCGGAAAGGAAACTAGCAGGGCATGACACGGCTATTGCTGAACTCACAGGCACAGTCAAACTACAGGAGTAGGCCATCCAAATGCTGTGGTCTAAAGTTGATGACTCAGACAATAGGAGCCGCTGCAACAACTTGAGGCTCCTAAGTGTACCAGAAGGGGCTGAGCAGGGAAACACACTTGGATTCTTACAAAAGGAACTCCCTAGAATACTTAAGCTCTCACAAGAGACCCAGTTTATAATAGAAAGTTGCCATCAATTTCTGCAGTTCAGGCCCAAGCAGGGGGAGAGACTGGCCCGATTCCTGAATTTTGCCCAGAAAGATCGGATCCAGGCCTGTGCAAGGGAATTGGGCTCCCTGGATTGGAGGTCACACTGAATAATAATTTTTCAAGATTATTCCAAGGTTTTATCAGACTGGAGAAGGGAATACATGGAAGCGAGGCACATGCTGCATAATCTGGGGGTGACATTTTCTCTCAGATACCCTGCGAATATGCAAATTATGTTTAACGGGAATCCAATGTCCTTCGATTCCCCAGAGGCAGTGATGGACTCTGTACTCCGTACCTTGCCCCATGCAGCACGAGATATTTGACTGACAGACTCGAGGAGCAGGGCAAAAGAAGCAACAGAGGTGAATCAATCTTGGGATCAAAGGCCTGGCAGAACAGAAGACAGGAATGGAGCCACAGCAAGTGAGGAACTCCATCAAGACGGTTGGGCCCTCCCTGACACCAGCAAAAAATGGCCTCAAGTTTCCAGGCCTAACTGGAGATCATACCCACTTTAAAGGGACATAAGAGAGAATCAGAATCAAAGGGCCTATGAGGAGGAGGAGACAACTGTAGTGAGACCCTACTTTACTAAAAATAGATACTCTCCTCTGGCAACCCCATCCCTGGAACTGGCCACTGAGATGGAAACCAGCTATGATGTGTGCGAAGGCCCGGACTATGGAGCAGTGATTACAGAATCCTGGGTCTCTGTGGTGGAAGCAGCCCTTGCCATGGAGTCTGAAACAGCCACCGGCAGCATCGTGGAGGCTGTAGTCCCTCAGGCCATCACTGAAGAGCTGACAACTGAACAGAGACTTCGGGAGCTGGCCACACTTTCTTCAGATACCCTAGGATGATCATCCACAGGCTATCAGATAAGTGGAAAATGCTTTGGTTTTGGGGATGTAGGACGGAGGGGCATTGGTGGGGGGGGGCCTTCAAAGTGCAGTGGCTAAGTATAGGGCCCTGTAAGCTGCAATGGAAAGCAGGGCCTCAGCAGTGTCATTCCTCGCCTCCTCTTTCTCCATTAAGGACTGAAATGGAAGACCTGTATCCACCTCTCTGTCAACACCCTGGTAAAAGAAGTGAATATACTACTTTACAGTACAGCTAAGCCAGTTGGCTAGCTGGGTTAATTTGGGGCCCCTCAGCCTGGTAAAGCGGAGGTTCTGAAAGGTATCCCTGCAGTTCAATAGTGACAGTGCAGATGCTGGCCTGATGGCGCAGGCTGCCTACCTGCGATGCCAGTGACCTGGGTTCGGGAATAGATCCGGGATGTTGGAGGGCCAGCCAGGGGAGAAGGACCGAGCATCTGAGGACTGCTCTCCTTCTCCGGGGGGGGGTAGTGTGTTCAGCCCAACACGGACACCTAGCATGCCAACGCCAAAGTGCTCAGGGGGTTGAGGAGGAATCTGGTTGTCATTGCATGTCCCTGCCCCCATACACCGGGGAACATAAATGCTGCCAGCCTCCCCGAATGAAACCCGCCCTAGGTTTCCATTGCTCCTAGGTTGGCACGTCGACCTATCCTGGTGTTGTGGCACCTTAGGGGCCTGTGCCGTGACCCCACCCTGTGAGGTAAGCCAGGGAGTATCAGCGAGGTGCGATTGATTTGGAAGCATAAGCAGGGGGTCTGTGACCAAGCTGAGGAACTGGGCAGCTGTCGGCAAGAAAAAGCGTACTAAATAAATAAAAAAAACAGTGACAGCGCAGACTAGAATATGCTGTTCACCTGTTTTTTGAACTTCCTCAGGCTTACAATGATCACAAATATAGAGATTAGCAGAGTGTTACCTACAAAGCACACTAAGGTACACTATAGTCCTAAATCTGCATTCCTGGGTCCTACTGTGTGTTTGAATATGTAGTATAATTACACAAGGTTCTCTGTGTCACGGCAGCAGCAAACAGCAAAACGTAGTGCTGAAAGGACCTTAGGGAGGAAGACCACAGCAAAGAAGGGCAATGCTGGGAGAGGGTAAGGGACCCCATGGCAACTTGGAGGAGGGACATAAGACCTTGGTAGGGGGGGTCGCATCTCTGGTCTAACAATCAGCTCATTACATGCGCGTGGGGCTACTATACCCCTCCTCCCAAATCAGGGCAGGCCTACCTGTGCTAACACATGTGCCCCTCCCCCCCCCCACCAGGGACCCATGCAGAACCTCCCCCTCTCTCTGCCTCACTCGGACCCATGAAGATCGCCAAGGCAAGTCCTATATAGTTGACCCCTCCCCACCCGGAGGGGGGACTTTCTTTCAGTGATCTGTAAATCTCCATGGTATATTTATATCCCTCTCAGGTGGCGAGTGTTGGATAGCTAGTAAATCCCAGTTGCTGGTTATGAATTCCAACTATTTGTAGGTATCCCAGCCAACTGGGCTACTAGTCAGCCATGTCCCCCACACCCACGGGTAGTCAGGTCCCCCTCACAGCTTAACAAGTTAGAGGCAGAAGGACAGGACATGATACCAAAAAGAAGTTCTTTTAGCAATGTATATAGTTTAACTTTTAAAAATAAAACTTTGTTGTTGTATCATCCATTATTGTTCTCTCCAATTTTATACTGTGCTAAAGACAGAAAAACTAGGCAAGTACAGGTCTGCATGCACAAGGTCAAAAAATGTTTCTTGTGAAGGGTTCACTGAATGCAGTAAGGCTGCTGTCAATTCCAGGTAGGAGGATCACGCTAAGGGAGGCCCATGAGTAGGGCTGTGATGTTTTCACAGGAAATAATGGTCATTTTCATGGCTCCTACACAGAAAAAATAGCCTTATTTCACGGAATGCATGGAGACACCTCTGTCCTCAACTTTCCAGTCTAAACACAGATGAATAAAAAAGGCTACTACATAAACATGCCAAGGGCCAAGGTCAGCATCCTCAACCCATCGCTCCCCCCATACCGCCATCAGGTACTCATGTAAATTAAAAAATAGCGTTGCTTTAGAAATAGTTTTTTTGGGAGCTGCTTGAGTTGCTGAATTATTTGAGGAAGGGTGTCCTGGGCATGCTCATGGAGCTCTGAATCTGTGGGATTCAACAATTCAGCCTACTCCTGGTCCCCCTATCTGCTGGGTGCATTGTCTGTGATGTACCTGGAGTAACAACAAGACTACGCTGGATCGCGTCCACTGCAGTCATGTAAGTTTGTTGCACTACAGTGTAGGATTTGAAACAGCAGGATTTACTCTCGCCTCCTAACTTACTGCCCTAACCATAATGTACCAATAAATATCAACAAAAATGGGTGAATTGCCAATTGATTAAAGATATAGTGCTTATTTCATGGCGGGGTGGTGGTTTCACGGTGACAGTACAGTTTCACGGTATCCATGAAATTGTGGCATGGCGTGAATAATGTACAGCCCTACTCATGAGACATCATTCTACTTTTTTTCGCACTTCATCCAAGTCCCCATTAGCATTCCAATAAATGACCATGACCAAAGTAATCTCTCATACATGGAATGTCAGGGGGCTTAATACCTCTGTCAAAAGGAAAAAAAGTAATGTCATATTTGAAGAGAATGAGATCTAATGTAGCTTTCCTTCAAGAAACTAAGCTGGTCAAAAATGACCATGCTTATCTAATCAGGGACTGGGATGGGCAAGAGGTTCATTCATGTGCCCTTTCAAGGATGTGCGGAGCAGCTGTTCTAATACACAGAAGTCTCAAGTTGTCCCTTGTCACCTCACGGGCAGATCAGGCAGGGCGATGGTTAATGGCAGTTTACTCTACCCCCACAGGCCCCATTCTGCTAGGCAATTTATATGCCCCTAACCAGGATGACACACATTTTTCCCATGAGATATCTAATGCAATAACCTCCATTGCCCCTCCCCAGTGTCCCTTGCTGTTAGGAAGTGACTTTAATCTAACCACAGACTCACTGATGAAGAGAAGTGCAAAGGGGAAGGAAACACATACAAAGAGCCAGCTAGCCCTCAAACAATTAAAGGCTGATCTTGGCCTTACATATATTTGGTGGATGTTCAGCCCTAGAGAGAAGGACTATACATACCACTCTGAGGTACATGGGTCCTTCAGAAGGCTGGAATTCTGGCTCACCTCCCCCCCCACTTTTGACCCAAGTGGCATTAGAAGTGTCTATTCTCACTATGGTTATTTCAGACCATGCCCCGGTGCTGTTATATTTCACATGGGGACCCATAGCCCCAATCTCAACAACCTGGAGACTTGATCCCCTATTACTGTGGGAACCAGAGTTTATTTGATGGACATGAGTGGAATCCTCCCTGTTCTTCTAGAATAACACCATAGAAGACACATCAGCTGGGACTACCTGGGAGACATATAAGGTCATACTGAGAGGCAAAATTATGGCCTATGCAGGTAGAAGAAGATGGGAAAGGGAGCAACACCTTCATACCCTGGAAACAAAACTGAAACAGGCAGAAACTCAGCTGAAGGCCCAGCACCTTTCATTACCAAATTCCCTCGTAAGCCATATGGTTTGGGGTCTACGCTTGGAGATTAATACCTCCTGAGCAGAAAAACCAAGACAGTCATTCTCAGATTATGCCACAAGTACTTGGAGAGAGGAGACAAAGGGGGTAAAGTACTGGCATACCAAGTGCACAAACAACAGGCAGGTAGACATATAGCTGGATTACAGAACCAACAGGGTGAAGTGGTGGTAGACAGGAAATCAATCAAGTTATGAAAACCTTCTACTCCACCCCATACACATCCACACATACAGTAACAAAACCTCAGACGGTATACACCCCTTTCTAGCCCAACTGTCTCTCCCCAAACTATCTCCACAACAATCATAACTACTAGATGCCCCAATAACGGAGGACGACATGAGAGTAGCTCTAATGCCCCTACAAGCTGGAAAATCCCCTGGTGGAGTTGGATTCCCAGTTGACTTCTATCAATCGCTGGCGTCCCAGGTCGTTCCCGCTCTTTCCCAGGTTTTTGCAGCAGCCTAAGACAAAGGCACTTTCCCCCCACTTTGAGGGAAGCTATAATTATGGTCCTACTCAAGAAAGGTAAAGACACCACCCTTTCTGCCAACTACAGGTCAATCTCATTAATTAATGTGGACAGCAAAATATATGCAAAGATATTAGCAAACAGGCCCTTCCCCCTTACTGCCCACCCTGATACATCCCTTCCAGGTGGGTTTCATTCTAGGGAGATACAGCGCTGACCATATTAGAACCCTAGTAAACCTGAGTCATGCAGCCCAAACACTTCAATCTCCAGCAGCTGACATTGTGGTAGACTTTGAAAAGGCATTCGATTCCCTGGAATGGGACTATCTTGCTATAGTACTGTCACAGGTGGGGATCAGTGCCAGATATCATACAATGGTACAAGCCCTATATGCGGGCCCCTCAGCATGGATCTTTACCAACTGAAATCTCTCTACCCCTTTAAAGTTAGGGACAGACACGTGACAGGGCCGCCCCCTAACACACTCACTCTTCATACTAGCAGTAGAACCCCTAGCTGCAGCTATAAGGCAACATCCTCAAATACAAGGTATACAAATAGGGGATCATAGCTACCCCACCCTAATGTACATGGATGACTTATTAATCACCACTGCCGAGCTCCAAAAATCCAAGGAACCCCTGCTTTCCCTCCTGACATTATCTGCTCAACCCTCCAGCCTCAAGATGAACCAGGTGAAAACAGAGATCATGCCCCTAACCCAAATATGTCAGCCTACTATAGCAGAAGGTACAGGCCTAAGGTGGGCAGAAGACAGTATCACTTACCTGGGTATCACAATAGTCCCACGGTTGGGGAAAATCTGGGAACTGAACCTCCAAACATGAATTCATACTTGTAAAGCTGAATTTGATAGGTGGAAATGGCCGAATCTCACTCTAGTGGGGAAGATAACAGCCATCAAGATGGTTACGGCCCCTAAATTTTTCTATCTGCTAACTCACATCCTACTAGCCATCCCACAAAGCTGGTTCCAAAAGACTAACAGGCTGATAGGAGAGTTCCTCTGGGAAGGCCAAAAACCCCAATATATCTGGAGTAAGCTATATTCCTACTGGAAGAGAGGTGGCTGGAACCTCCACTGGATGGAGAGATATAAGTATACTTTTCACGTAGTCCAGACTCTTCAGTGGTTTAAACCTCTCAATGAGCAAACACTCCAATGGGTTAATATTGAAATAATAATGGGAGGGGTTACCACACCTCCCTCCCTCCCTCCTCTACTAGCATGTAGGTAAACATCACCCACACCATCCTGCTATTACCCCCTCAATCAAGGGCTGGACTTGGATCCACTGTATGCTAGGCTCCCCCCAATACCACTACCCCACACCACATTATGGTACAACCCACACATCCAGATAGAAAACTGACAGGTCTTTTGGTCATAGTGGAGTAGTAAGGGCATCCACTACATATCAGATATCATGGACCCAAACCAGGAGTTAATCCTGACGTTTCAGACACTAAAAGACAAGTGGGACCTGTAAAACAAGGATCATTTTCGGTATTTGCAAATTAGGGATGCGGTTAAGGCTATTAAGCAGGTCACCAAACCACCACAGGCAGATAACACAGTAGGTGAGTAGCTAACTGTTTCCAGAAGGTTGGAAGTAAGATGTACTCCAGGCTGCTGGGGACCACACCCAACCAAACAGAGATTTCCAAAGCTAGATGGGAAAAGTATACAGGTGCTACAATTACAGAGGAGCAATGGGCCCAAGCCTGGCACCATGCCCACACATTACTTCAAAATGCACATAGCCACCTCACTCAAAATAAAATAATGCACTTATGGTATAGGACCCCAGTGGCGCTACATCAAGCAACATTATTAGACAACGACCAGTGTTGGCGATGTCATTCCATGGGGGGTGACCTATATCATATACTTTGGAACTGCCCCAAAATACACCCCCTCTGGAAACAGGTGTGCCAATAAGGTGTTACAGAAGCAGATTCCAGTAAGTGCAAAGCTATTAATACTGGGCATCAAGCCAGTAAATCCACACCTGTCCCTCAGTGAAGAGTGATGGTTAGCTCTGCTAGTCATGCAGGCAAAGAGAGCACTCCTTTTTAAGTGGTGCAGCACCCTGATTTCCTGCATGACAGAGATAATGGCTTCCCTCACCAAGGTGGCAGAAATGGACAGGCTGACTTACATCAAGTCTAATCAACTGCAGATGTTTTACAGATGGTGTGCTCCCTACATGTCAAATACCCACCCTCCCACAGGAATAGGCTAAGCAGGTTAATGTTGTGCACCCCTCCACCCAACCTACCAATTACCTTCCCACTACATAAGCAGAGACAACAATAGCCCTAACCCACGTATTTACAAGAATAAAAATCACAGTTGACCCAACACACAGGTCATACACAGTATGGCGCAGCCGTATAATGGTTTACAGTATGATGTATTGAGGTTTGAAGTTTGTTTTTTGTGCTTGTATACTTTGAGGGTACTTTGTTTTGTTCCAGGGTGCAAGATGTTGTACTTCAAGCTGCACATAGACCCCACCTTCCCAGGATCCATCAGGACACCTTGAAGGTACACACTTGGAGACCTGCACAGATATCTTTCCTTCTAATCTCACTAGCTTGGATATCTCAGTAAGTACCTCTTTAAGTATTTCCCAGCAGGACAACCCAACTAAGGCAGACCTTGCACGTAGAACAGGGGTCACAGATATAATGGTGTGCTGAACTATACATACCATAACTCACATAACAATGTGCTGAGCTATAAATACCATAACTCACACATGACACTGCACTCGATGATGTACTACTGTAACATCAAGTAACTGTTGTTTATGCTTGCATACTGGTTTATACACATATGCTTCAATATATATATTTTATGTTTCAAAAAATTAATAAAAATCATTAACAAGAAAGAAAATGTACAAAGACCTTGAGAAATGGGTTCATCTTCCATTTATGCTTACCGGTCGAGTGAATATCATTAAAATGAACATCTTACCTAGACTTCTGATTTTCCACCAAGCTCTCCTTATATGGAATCCAAAAAAGTATTCCAATGTTGAGAAAACAGATTAAGAAAGTTCCTTAGGCAAAACAAGAAACCAAGACCATTGCTCCAAAAATGATATGCTCCAATAGAACAAGGTAGATCAGGTCTCCCCAATATACAATTATGTTATTTGGCAACTCAGTTGGAACACATAAACTATTGGTTTGATCCTCATAAACAGCCAGCTCGGGTAGGAATAGAAAAACAAGTAGCTGGACCATGAGATTTCAGAGGAATTCTAGGATTCGATACAACTAGTAACATCTGTTTTGACTCTAGCTTATTGACCACAAAATTATCAGTTACGCTTGGCAAGAAGCCCATTTAATTTTAGGATGGAGAACCAACATCTCACCTTTTACCTATATAAAATATATTAATGGAATCCCTAATTTCAAGAGTAACCAATTCATAAGAGTATGGGAAAAAAGAGGAATAATTTGACTTCAACACCTATATAAGTAGGATTGGTTCCTTAACATTCAAGAATTGAGAAACTAACATAATTTTAAAACAGGTCATATTTTGAAATATCTTCAAATCAAAGATTTTCTAAAGAGAAAAAGTGGCAGTATCAAACCATTGCCATTATCTCCAGTAGAAGACAAATTGGTAAACAAGGACACAAACAAGTAGCCAGACCAGTGGCACTGAGGGTTGAGGTGCTGGAAGCCACACCTCACGCCACGGCGGCGACCTGGGTTTGGGAGCGAGTGCAGGTCAGTGGGGATGGGAAAGGATGGACTGCCCTAGTGCTGTTCTCCTTCCCCAGGGAGGGGCGGTTCTTTCATCCCGTAGCTCTGGCTACCCCTGGCAGAGGCTGGGGACATTGCAGAGCTCTGGTGCAGCTTGCAGGAGATTAGAGTTTGGTGGATGTCCTCTAGGTGTGCATGGAAGCATGTGCACGCTGGGCTGGATGTCATTGCACATCCGAGCTCCGGGGTGGAAACAAAGAGAAAATTCCCCTACTATCAGGTGAATCGACGGTGAACATCTGTGTTGGCCAATCTCTGGTTCTCCCAGGGGTCTGGGGCCTCTCTGCAGGGTTGGGAGAGCCCAGATCCCGATGACCCAATGCAGTTTCTGGAGATCGGTTCAGACGGGCGGTTGAGTCAAGCACCTCCAGATGGGATTCCGAGAGATCCCCCGAAGGTAGGACATATAAACAAAATGTACAAAAAGAAAAGGACACAAACAAAAAACTTATTGGGAAAATCTATAGGACACTTAGTGAGCATAAATCTGTATTACTAATGAAATTACAAGTAGCCTGGCAGAAAGATGGAGGGGTACACCTGAATGACCAGAATTAGTTAGCTATCCTAGTAACACCATTGTCAGTATGAAAAAATAACAAAACAAGACGGATTCAATTTAACATCCTTCACAGATCCTGATGAACTCACAAGTGTCAGTCACTTCAGTTATGAACAATATCTTCTAATAGCTAGTGGCTGCGATTCGGTGTGCTGTCATTACTGTGCCTTAGGATGAACACAGAACAGCATGCCAGAGAATAAAAGGCTCTGATGCATCTATAACCTACAAAAGGATCTCCTTTGGCTCATCTCACTATTGACCTCCATGGGTATTATTTGGGACTAAAGAAAGTCATGCTACTCTAATATTTGTCAAAGTGCACCTCAAAACATGCCCAATACATTAGGTGTGGAGTTAAACAACTGAGTGTTCTCCTTCAATATCAAAAGAAACCAGGTCCATACTATTTATTTTCTGGGAGTGGACTGCTAAGAACTAAAATAAAATGCAGCTTGGACATTGGTGGAATTTTGAGTGTCAAGCCTGTAGTACTTGATGACGTTATGTCAGGAAGACCATGTGACTGTGCCGCACAGCTCTGAAACCTTGGTCTCAGCTCTTTCAGTCCAGGAGGCTGCCATCATTCTTCATGTCTCCATAGAGCTTGAAAAAGTTGTCAGACTTATGAAAAGCTTTTGATCTTACATGGTACGTTTTCATTGCTCTGCACACATCAAGCTTATGCAAATGTACTTCTATCGAATTTACTGGCTTCAGGAAAAATGACAGAATGCACACTTCTTAGTTCATATGGAAAGCACTTTTGAAAAAAAAAAAGAGCATGGTCCTCAAGGCAACCTTGTCCTGAGGGAAAATTAAAGCCTTGTCCTGATGGAAAATGAAGCATGGTTCTCTAAAAGATAAAGCATAAAGCTCACCAATCCATTTACAGAGCAGACTGCTACTAGGAAGCTCTCCTTGATGTAGAGAAAATATTAAGAAATGGTGGATAAAGACTGAAAATGAGGTTTACAATACTAAATTTAGATCCCACGGAGGCACATGACACTGATATAAGGACCTACTCCTACTGACCACTTGAAAAACCTAATGGTGTCTGAGTGAGTTCCATGTGAGGAGCCATTTATAGCCCATAAAATGGCCCCCAAAGCTGAAACCTGATCTTAAAGGGTGGTCAAGGTGAGGCCCTAATTCACCTATGCCTGAAAGATGTCTAAGATCTGGACTACAGAAGCCTTCATTGGCTTAAGTCCTAGACTTTAGACCAGGCAAAGAAAGTGTTCCAAACCCTTTCACATGCAGAAGCAGTAAACATTTTCCTGTAGGACATGAAATGTCCACTACTTTGAGCAGAGTATCCCAGCTTAAACACCCATTTCCTCTCAGGAGTCAGACTTCTGTAGTAGTTTGTCCGGATTTGGACGCAACACAGGACCCTGACCTCAAAAGGTCCGCGTGGATGGGGAGTCTGAACGACTGGTGACTTGACAGACTTATCCGATCCAAGAACCAAGGCCATCTTGGCCACTCCAGTATCACCAGAAGGACATTTCCTATTGAAGACTGAATCTTTCTTAAAACCACTTAAATCAACAGTAGGTGAGGGAAGAGAGAGAGAGATTAACTGGAATCTCCACGTCTGAGACAGAGCGTTCACTGCTTCCACCTGTGGACATCTGAAGTGGAGGAATAACCTGAGAGCCTAAGCAATTTCCCTGGAGGCAAAAAGGCCTATCTGCAGAATACTGAATCATTGTTTGTTTATTATGCTTGATGGGTAGGCACGCTGGACTTAAAATCCTTTCACAGGTGCGACCCAACAAATTCAAGCAAACAGGAACATACGAATATACAAAGAATAAAACAATTACAATAAATACCATAGAAAAAGTAAAATGAATTCAAGTCAGGCATAACACATTCTGATAATGACACAAATATTGAAACAACATTCTAGAAAAAAGCTCTGTTGATCCTACATTCCTAATATCAATAGGGACCCCATTCCAATGATTTGAGGCAGCATAGGCAAATGCCCGCTGCCCACAAGATATCTTCATGAGAGGAAGTTTAAATACAGTATTATCATGCCTGGCTCAGGAGTAATAATGAGATTGATGTTGTTGAAAATATTTTAACAAACTTTGAGGAGCATCTCCATGCATCAGCCTATGTGCAAATTCCACTAACAAGAATTTATAGTTTACCTGGATGGGTAACCATCGCATCTCATGCAAAATCACACAGTGATGTGTATTCCTATCGACAGAAGGGCAAACTTTCCAATTGTTTGCAACAAAATGGATTTCTTTAGTACAAAACTTATGAAAGCATTGTCTGTGATTATGGCAGCATAATTAACTATAGGATATAAACAAGATTTAGCAATTGCAAGTCTTGTCTCACTAATCAAAAATGACCGTAGTCTATATAACAATGCAGTTTCGGAATAAATCTTAGAAGTTATTTTAGCCAAAAGCAAATCAAAACTCTTGACCAATCTGGATGCTCCAACAACTCTCTCAGAGGATGCACGGCTTGGGGAATGAGCCAGTCTGCCTGAACATTTACTTCCCCCACTGGATGAATAACAGAGAGACATAAGAATCTCCTCTGCCCCCGGAAGCACACTTAGGGCTTCCATAAGCATGTTTTCACTTTTAGTGCCTCCTTGACTGTTTGTGTACATGACTGTTGCCATGTTGTTTAAGCATCGCTTTACACCCAAGACTTGACCTGATCACTCATATGGTCCTATGGTATAATACATACTCTGTCGTGCCTTATTCCTTACATAACATACATCTTGTACCTTATTGCCTATATAGACAATGTATAGCACAGTCCTTCAAATGATAGCTGCAAAACTAATATGTAACAAAAAAAAATAAATCAGGATTTTATAAACACGAGCTCGCTCTTATGTTGGTGTCAAGCTCCATGCCACACATCCATCAAAGCTACAAGATCCTAAATGATACACAGACATCCACAAATCAATGTTCACATGGTATATGAGAAATGCCTGTTTAACAGTGTGAAAAACAGTGCTTGTAACATTTACATGAACAATAAAATAGGTGGTTTCCATTTCCATGTTACTACTGGCATATTGTCTTAACACCTGAAAAAATAATGTATTGTATTGCAGATTAGGATTGTAAATATAAACACCAGAAGAACGTATGGCAAAGTGGTATAACAAAATGTGTTTAGTTAATAAAGGCATTGTTTGTTTATCCAGGTCTTAACTGTTCTACAGAACATGCAGCTTCATTTTCTGTGTAGCAGTTTTAGATGTCTCAGCAGCATTGCTGACTTCTGTCAAGCGACGGGTGCCAAATTCTGAAGGCATGAAAGACAGCCCTATGTTGTTAACTGACAAATATGCCACTAACAGAAGCGTAGGGGGTTTCAGAGCTGGATGCCTGGCTTAGTTTGATAGAAAGCTTGCTTTTCCATATTGAACATCACTTAAATGGGCTCCTTCAAGCAGGACACTGCAAGGATCCTTTTCGGCTGTCTGCAGACTTCTTTGAGAGGGCTCATAACTTGGACTCCATCCAGATTTTGCTGCCTCAGCCAAAAAGACGTTTTACGTTAATACTTCTATCTTCTTGAAGGGGTCTTTTAGTGCAGCTGTAAGTTCAATTCCATTAAAGAATCAAATTGGACAAACTTGATCTATTTGACCTCTCGAAGCCCAAACAGAACTTTGGGCTGAAACTGCAAACTTTGATTTGCAGAGATTCACAGTATGCAAAATAGTGACCTGCATAACACCATGAAGAGGGTGGAGAACTGAACCATGGTTCAGCTTTCAAAACACTGCCCCAACACAGTCAACAAGCAGGGTTCCTTCCACTTGATGATACTGCAGTCACTGACACGTGTTGTCGGGGACTGAATCTGTAGGAACTAGGCAGGACTGTTCCTGAACTTTATTTAGTTAGATAAAAAATAAATGTCTAAATTTCATCTTATAGGTAGCCACAGCTGAAGTGCTGGGCAGGCAGGCCTCTTTTTGAGCTCTGTGGGGCTGTGTCCAGCCAGTGCGGGGAAGGAAGGCTTAACCCAGGGGTAGGCATTAGAGGACTGTGAGTCTATCAGTCTGGTGATATATGGTGTAGTCATTATATTACAATACCTGCTCTGTAAAGAGACAGCGTGCTTCAGTTTTTATGTGCAGTGGTGGGTGCGTGCAGAAAGCATATCAACAATTTCAATAGTCCTTTGTCTTTAGTGAGGTGGGTGCAAGAGTCCAGTTTTGCTCTCCAGTGCTCAGTGTTAGTGTGGCTTTGCCAGCCCATTACAGAAAGTATATAAACAATTTTATAGCAATTTTTATGAGGTGATGCAAGTAACAGTAATGCATACCAGTGCCTAGAGGTAGCAGGGCTTTGCCAGCATGTTGCACAAGGTATATAAACTATTTAATTAGATGTTTGACCTTACTGTAGTAGGTGTCAGTTTTAAATAAAAAATTAAAAGTGTCAAGGAAATGGAACATCCTGATGAAGAAGTAAGCAAGTTACATGCCCGTGCATCTACTCCAAGCTCCACATACATAATCAAACCCTACTTCCCCCACCAATGGAAGATAGTCCTGTCACTTGTACAGAATAAAAGGTAAGCCATGTAACAAGAGTAACCAACTGTAGTACTCAGGGGGTTAGTCTTGTGCCATCATTGTACAGCAAGCAGTGCTGCGGACAAAGCAAGAGATAAGCAGGGAAGGATAGAGGAGAGGGAGGAGGAAGAAGACCGAGACACAGATTCAGAATGCATAGCAGAATCAACACTCATCAGCTGTATCAGTTCCAGGAAGGAGAAGTGGGGGAAGAGGATAAAGGAGATGTTAACAGGGACAGAAAATGATAAAAAAAAGGCTAAAGCCTTTCCCAGAAAAAGCATAACTGGGGTAGAAGATCAACTAAGACACCAGTCCAAGAGAAGGATGAGAGTCACAGAACATGGTTCTGGGATGTAGAGCAAAGATGCTAGGCCAATGCCTGACAGGGTGGAGTGAAACGTGGAAGATGAGGATGAGGGTGGCCATGGCACCCCAAAAGAACCTGAGCCAAGCCACTTGAGTCATGATGATTTGGATCTTGGTGACTTAATGGAAGGCTATTACAGCTGGTTTTCCACTGCCATCGGAGGTCCTGTTCCTGTCCATTTCTGGACTGTTGCTGGCTTCTGCAGCTCACCTTGGAGTAATGGTGAGCTGTGGAAACTCCAGCAACAGATCCAGGTATTTATTTATTTTGAGTCAGATAACTGGATTAACTCTTGAGCAAAGACATGCCCATTTACAAAAATGACTTGGGAAAAATACAAATATAACATAATCAACATAAAAATACAAAATATAAAAGTGAATATAAAACAGTACAATGCAAAGAAATATTGCACTAGATGGTGTAAAGTTGGTGTTAAAGCAATGACACTATTAAGATACCGTTTTACCAAAGTTTAAACTTAAACTTAGAGCTGCATTGCAACAATCCTAGAGGAAAATAATTCCAAAGCTTATCAGCACTGAAAATAAAAGATCTCTGTACTTGTACTTGGAACCCCCACCCCTTCTATTAATGGGGCTTTCCTGTATTGTCTGCAAGGGAGCTTCCTATGATGTTGACTATTATTGATGGTCTCTGCAACCACCTTGGACTGTGGACTACTGCAGTGGGGGTTGAAGAGAGAGTGAAGAGGACTGCAAATTCTTCAGTGGCTTCTACATCTGGACTTGTGGCTCCACTGATGAACTGAACAGTTTTTCTAGCTGGAAGAGAGCATGGTCAATCTCACAGCGAGTAGGCATTCTCCCCAAACTGCAGCCCCGATTGACCAAACATTAGTGCTTAGCAGTGCAGGACATTTGATAGGTTACCCCACTGAGCGGGCCCTATTCATGGACTGGACAGGGTGTCTACACGCTGTGTAACTCGGGTGCATAGCCACCCCGCACCTGTCCATGCCTACTGCACCCCTCAGCGGCATACACAAAAATGGTGCACACAGGATCCCTGGCTGATGCGGAGCTCTGTGCGTGGGTGGCCTGGGTCTTCGAGCATTCACGCAAGTGCAGAGTGCCATAAGTGGGGGCTAGTGGCTATGTGTCTGGAGGGCTGCCATAACAGATACGTGCCCCTCTCCAGATGCCGCAGCTGGACCCGCTGGTGCAGGTGGGGGGGTCATCGGACCCGCACAGGAGGTTGCTGCTGGTGTCAGGGGACAGTGGTCAGGCCAGGGGTGGGTGGTCAGCAAATACTTCCCCCAAAAGCATGACCGGTGCTCTGCACACCCCCTGTAATAGGGCGCCATAGCGGCGCAAGTGATCCACTGCAGACCTGGGTAGGGCAGCTGATTGGCTGCTGATCCAGGTCTGCAACCCGTCCCTGTAAACTTCCACGCTTGGGGGCAGGACATGGAAGGGTGCCAGGCGGACTCGTGGAATGTGGTCTCCAGACAGATCTCCTGAGGGTGCAGAGCTGCATGCACCTTTACGTGCCAGCTCCACACCTCTTAGTGAATAGGGCCCAATATTTCTAGCTCATTGATTCTGTTATTGTCTGGCCACAGAGGCAGACCTACCCTCTGAGAGTACAACCCAGCCCTTTGTAGGCAACTGGAAGTGGGTGAGGTATGCATTTTCAGTCACTATGGAGGAGCTACTTCACTCAGGATATCTACGCTTGCAATCTACTACCAGCCATCATCCTTGTGAGAGAGAGATTCTGCCACTGAGACCATGAGAGAGATAAACAGAGAGAGACAGAAAGACAGAGCTAGAAGAAGATAGACTTCATTCCACTTGACTCAGGCCCAAAGGACCTGCAGAGCAACAATGCCAGTGAGGCTCAGGAGCCACCATGCCAGTCCTCTCATCCTGGTGATGTCCTGCAGCAAATGTTGCCCAGAAGTGGACTGCAGCAGGTGGTCTCATCAGCCTCGCAGCCACTTATCCACCCCAAAAGAGAGAAGACCAACTGAAGGAGAGTGCAGCTGATTGGCAGAGGCACTAGAAATGATGGCTTAGGTGAGCTGAGGTACTGGAAGTGTGATCTCATCTGCAGAGAAAGGAGTCTATAAATCTAGTCAGGTCTGTGGAGACCAGGGGGTGTCTGCTGCTGTGAGATCAAGGGTAACCATGGGTAACTGAACAGGGCCAATGGATCCTGTGACATGCAACCATATAAGGCTTGACAAAGTCACAATTTATTTATAACTTTGTTGGATCAGGCCATCTGAATGGAATTAAAATTTCAGGGTTTGCTACAAATAGTCTGTTGTTTAAGTGCGCTAATGCTACCAACCATGTACATGCATTAAGTCTGCAACATTCCACCAGCTTGGTACCCAAAGAAGCACCAGGAGCTTCCTAGAGACATACTGTAGCAGCATACTGGCACTAGTCAGGGAGTGAGATAGAAACCTGGAAGGTACAGTTAGGGAAGGGCACTGTGTTGGTTATAGGGGTTGGCTGCCCCTGAAAAGTTTATTAGCAACTGCTTGGTGCTGCTTGAATGTAATTTTGTCTGCCTTAACCCTCACCTTTTCTCCTCTTATTGCCTCATTCCTGACTCCAAATAAATTCCTTTGATACTTGTTTAAATTCCTCACTCACGAGCATATTATATGTAAAGTGTTGAATTCTGTTGGGATAAACTCTTATTTCATGGTATGGAAGGTAGGTGGTCTGTAACTGTGGGGACCACAGTTGGTCAGTACTGTTTCCCAGGGGGTAGTACTAGCGTGAAACCTAGCCCACTTAACTATTTCTGGGTGGAAGCACCACACAACTGCACGTTTTGTATATTTTGTCTCCCTGCTCCCATCCCCTGGATGGCCCCTGGAAATAAGCCAGGTCTCAGTGTACCTTTTCCAGTTAAAAATTATCAATAAAATAAATAAATACAAATAAATGAGAGTATAACCCAGGTACTGTCGTCTATTTATTTCCTTTAGTGGGAATAACAATATAAAATGGAGCAAATCTTCCTGTTGCTAAGCTGAACAGTCACTGTCTGAGTAAGGAGGTGGCATATCCTTCTTTGCTGCTCACTTTGCTCTCTTTGCATTACTTAAATAAGTCTCAAAATGAATGAGTGTGATAAGTCTTATTTCCACTGGGTTCTCTAAAATGTCTACATATTTTTACATCTGTATGGTTTGCTTATGTTTGGCCAACCAGTATAAAGATTTATAAATATTTAAGATCACAGAGTTTCTTGTTTAAAGGCGTCAGTCATTCTTAATTTGATATCCATCAAAAATTTACGAAGTAGATAAATTGTTGAAAAATGAAAAATAAAACTCAAGACACTGGTAAACAATACATTTTCAATATACTTCATGCAAGGAGGAGAGACTAAGGCCCTCCTCCTGATGATAACCATATTCCTCACAATACAAAACAACCTGGAGGCCTTCAGATTTGTACCTTTCAGCCTGTATTTGAGCAGAGTCAAATACGTTGAAGCCTGGAGTGGGTGTTGTTCCAATTCTGCCCTACCAGAACATGCTGGTGTAGAAGGAGGGACTCTCAATCATTTCTTAGAAAAATATTTAAACTTTTATCTAGTTTTATCAGTTGTGCCACAGATCCCTACTCCATAAAGGACACTTGTTTTTAATTTTGCATTAACAGCCAGTGAAGTGACCTTGACCAAATGGCCCCCATAGTTATAGCTAAAGTGAGTTACTGGCTTAACATTCTGTCTCAGTTTAATTATGAATTCCCAGATGTTTATTCCATTTTCCAATACTTGTAAATCTGACACCTAGATAATCATAACATTTTACTGATTCTAATCCTTGTCCGTTTAAGTAATGAGGTTTGGGAATTAACCTTTTACCCGATGACCATCATCTTTTTCTTATATTTGTTGTTAATTATATGGCCGTAAGATCAGCAGGATAATCAATTGCTCTCTGCAAACCTATGTGCGATAGAGTAATAAAAGGACCATGTTGTCTGTGTAATCTAGACATGGACATTTTGTATTTTTTATTTTTGGTGTATGTAAACTGCCAATGGCAAACCTTTGGATAACTGAGTTTAAATATAAATTAAACAAGGATGGGGCTAGTTAACAGCCCTCCAGGTCCCTGCTTTCCGAAAAATGTTATCTATAAGTTTGCCATCGGCTGAATATTTAACTCTTAGCCACGTATCTGTATGAAGCTTAATTAATTAATTCAGTAAAACTGAATCTATTTCCAGGTGTTTTAGTTCTGTTCGTAATAATTCTCTCTTGAGATGGTGTCAAAAGTTTTAGCTAGGTCTACAAACATAACATGACTATTTTGTGTTTTATTACCATACATTCTCTATGAGATAATTTAAAGTAAAGCAATGACTGAATGACCATGTCCCTTTCGTAAATTCAGTTTGATATTCGTCAGTGAACTGTTTGTCTTCTGTACAACAGTCCAGTTTCTGAAGTACTAGTTTGCAGAATATTTTTGAGTAGTATCAGTGTGGCTCATGGGTCCATACATTGCAGCATTAAAGATGGAATCATTTTTATGTCTTGATAACAAAGAGTTCCCTAGCCATAAAATTTGGGAATCTTCCATCTTTTAGAAATTAGCGCAGGAACTGCTGAACAGCCAATGAAGAAGCAGCTTGAATCTCGAGCTCCAGGGAGAATTCTGGAATAAAACTGTCAAAATAAAAGTTTTTTTTTTCCACCAAACCAGCACAGCTTGAATGGTATATGGTGGTGAATGAGTGAAGTCTCAACAGAATGGGCAAGCCTCTTGGAGCCAGTGCAGTTGCAATGGACTTTTTTGCCCCTAAAGGCCAACAGCAGGGGAAAACTGCTGAAGAGGGAAGCAATCCTATCAACAATTCAAACAACCTTACATCAACTAGTGAAAACAGTCCAATCTCTGGACTGTAATTTTGATAGCCTAACTCCCGGGTCACAATTTTGGAAACATGCATGAATGTATGCGAACAGGTGGTACAATGATCAGAGGCTTTTTCTATCAAGTCAGCTGATGTGATGACCAAACTCCTGAAGGAAAACTCCCTGCTCAGACAATGCCTGAAGACAGTCAAACACCAGACAAGGGAGAGAAATCTGAGGATAGCGTGGCTTATGGAAGCAGCAGAGGGAGAGGACTGCTTTACATTTGCTAGAGCCTTGCTACCTACCATTCTGGGACTGTTGGAAGAGGAACCCTCCCCCAATTTCCTTGGAGAAAGCATTTCGTCTGACCCCCTGACAGGCAGCAGCAGACACCTCTGCACCCTGCACGTTCATGGTAGTGTGCATGGGGATCAGAGACTGGGACAGAGCACTCACAATGCTGAGGAGATGTACAACTTTAAAGTATGAAGACAACAAGCTACAACTGTTTCCTGATCTATCTGACAGTACTCACCAACAGCAAAAAGCTTTTGATGGGGTTCAGAGCTTGCTACGATACTTAACACTATAGCATCAGCCAGCCTGGTGGCACAGAGGGCTGACGTGCCAGATGCCTTACCTCTCATCATGCCGGTGACACGGGTTCAGATACAGACTCGGGTCGTCAGGGAGCCAGTATGGAAGGGGGGAGGGTGACAGCAGAACTGAGCAGCCGTGGGGAAGTTCTCCTCTCTCAGGGTGGTTATCACTGCCCCGTAGTTCCACTGCCACTGGGTGGAGGTCTGGTGGCTACTGTAGCATAGGTGGGAGGGAGTGGCAAGTTGTGGGAGGGTGTCTCGAGCTGCAGTGTGTGCATGCTTCCACATGCATACACGGCTGAAAATGGGGATGGGCGAAAAATGGGGAAAAATACAGAGCATAAAAAAAAATACTACAGCATCAAGTTTTTTTTGCTGGAGAAACTCAGATTAGTCTGGAAAGGAGATGAATACCTCTGTAGTTACTGGTGACCCCCTTTATCACATGGTGAACAGGTGTCTTTCAGATGCCATAATAACCAGAAAACCAGTTATTACAGCATTTCCAAAAGCTTTCTTTCACTAGCAGTGTCCTCGGAGTGTCACTTAGTTGTGCGCCACTTTATTGGCTCATACTCTGTGTGTGGGCCGAACATGTAAACAGACGTGCTCCGTTACCAAGGTACCACGCTGATCATTTGCCTCCCACTCTAAGTGCAGCTAATTTTTTATTTTTTTAGCATTTATCTGGTTGAGCCTGCCTTTGAAACATAAAAAAAATCTATCAGGTTGATCCTGCTCTTTGTACTCTATGGGTGGGGTTACAGTACAGGAGACAGCTACTGAGATCAGGAATGGACTGTGCCCGAGTACGCTTGTCATTTATTATTTCTGTTCATGATGTAACTTACAAAAAAAGAAAAGAAAAATGAAAGAAATGTCCATAGTGGAGAGAAAGAGACAGTCTTGGCGTATTAGTATTATTGTCTGGCGGGCGCCTTCACTAACGGCATTTCACTCCCTGCACCAGTAATTATACAAAATAAAGGATAGGCAAGTCTGTGTTAATGGATTTTTTTTACACACCCTTGGTGTGTGATGCTCTCATAAACCTCTCGAGCGCTCTCAGGGTTATGGGTCATTACACACCTAGAGTGTGTAAAAAAATCTATAACACACACTTGCGTATCCATTATTCTCTGTATAACTAATGGGCTTCCCTTTTTCCCATAGGGAAACCGTGGCATAATTTGCTTTAATTAAGGAGTGTTTATTACGGCAAACACGCGCACAGTTTCCCTCATTCTGCGCATGTGCATCCTGCAGTTCCTCGCTTTCTAACCGCTCGCCTTCTGCCTGAAAATGAAACCTCCAGACCAGCAGAACTTTGCGGTATGTTTTTTTTTTTAATTGCCTAATTTTAAACTCAATGGGGGAAAAGAAAGCAGTACATCAGATTTTTAAAAATTCAGATGGGATGAATGCGTACAGTGGCGGAAAACAGAACTGGAGCATGACTGCACCGGAAGGGCTAGTATTTTATATAACTGCTGTGGCAAAAAAGAGAAACCCAGTAATTACATAAAATAAAAAATGGGGTGGTGTGTGGAAACATGAAGTTTACACCCCCCCCCCGGTGTTAGATGCTGTAATAAACCCCTTGCACTTCACTCTCGGGGTTTATATAGCATGTAACACCTTGGGGGTGTGTAAACTTCTTCTTATACACACCACCCCATAGTTTATTCTATTTTTAATGATCCAAAAGAGGCAGAGAAACTGATTCATTGTGTAGAAAGTGAAATGGCAGTGGTAGCAGAGGAAGAAGAATCATTGAGGAGGACTGAACTCATCAGCTGTTACATGGAATCTGGACTTTTGTCAAGTAAGACTTTTCTTTAATATCTACCGCTAGACTGATTGTATTATGTATGTCTTGTATCAGTGACTCAGAGTATTTTGATAATCTTGGTTAATGTCAGTATGGATGTGCACTTTCACATGACGGTTCATACCTTCATCTTCAAGACAAATAGAACAGTCAAACTGTTGCATGACAGCTTGCACTCGAGTACTGAAGTAAATAAATCATTATGAAAAACGGTCTGGCCTATAATAGACTGAGTAAATTTCAATAGACTTCCATACTTTTTGCTAGTTTGCATCCGTTCATCTATTTTATTTGCAAATTTGGTAAAAGGAGGTAAGGGCTGTGACAACCTATATATGCTGGGGAATACACGAACGTGTTTCTTCAGGATACTACAAGTTATGTTGTTGCAGCATCTTAAGTTTTGTTATACCTTAGTACTGCTATAGAAATTAAAAATTTTACTAGAGCTTATAGATAAACTATTAACATTCCCTAGGAGTTGGGGACACTTGTTTTGTAATAATATTATTCTGTCGCAGTGGGGAATCTTTCAACCTATAGGTCATAATGGTAAAAAGGTAAGAGTTAAAAAAAACTATACTGATTACCTCTTGTACTTCCTTTGCTGCATGGGTTTGGAGTGCATGGTATAAATATTGAACCTACAGGCCACAGGTTCTGCCTTCTATGCTGTCATCAAATGAGGGGCGTCTTTCACTATTCCATTGTAAGTGTGCTTACGAAGTTGTAACGTTTAATTGTGCTATCCTCCTGAGGATCAAATATTTGTACATTTTTGCTTGCAAAACTTAATAAAAATAGATTTAAAAAAACAGTGACATATTTTTGTTAAATTGTCTATCAAGTAGAGTCTACTCTGCAAAGGTCAACAGGTATAAAATCAGGACCTGAGGCTTTATTCCATGTTTGTGCCATAATAGCCAGATGAACTTCAGACTCTGTAACTTTGAAAAGGTCCCAAACTAAATGGGGAGGTTCTAGAAGGCACCAAAATTAGGGATAACATCCTTCCAGTCAAAGAATCACCAAAATATGCCTTAGTTGTACCAGTACAGGGAAAGTCAGGGAGGAAAGAGTGAAGTACCCTTCCAACCTGATAAACTCAATGAAGAATAGCTGTTTGTTCTGCTCATCATGCTCCACAATCTGCAAAATCCAGGTTGTCTATGTCTTCAAAACTATATTGTGAAGCATTTTCTAGATTCTTACTGAGAAGATCGATCAGATTTGGGCCGCTATCACTCCTACTGTTAGAACAGTTATGACTCTTGATGTGACAAACACAGTTGTCTTTTGAAACAAGTTGTCACCAGTCTCAAGTCCACAATTGCTTGAGATTTTGGCTGTAATATGAACCACAAACAGTCAAAGGGACCCATGCCCCACTTGGCCTATTCAACTGTTAGTGGGGATTTTGGTTTCACTGATCACAGATATTGTCATAATCTCCCTAAGTAAGGGTACATTCTATGAAGACTGAAGAGGGCTTTAGTGAAACAAATTCTTTGGCAACTAACACAAGATACTGACTGTCCGGACATTTTTTCTCTGTTCACAAACATCCCCTTTCCAGGGAAGGTGCTGGTAGTACAGATGAAGTTTCGCCTTGATAATCATGGCATTTGGGATAAGATGTAATCTGACTTTCAACATGGTCCCAGCGTGAAGACTGCCTGCGTTAGTCAAAATGGTTAATGATCTACTTTTGGCAAGAGACCAGACACTGTCTGTGCTAATCATGATTGATCTGTCCTTAGCTTTCAATAGGGTAGATCAAGCGTTGCTGTTGGATATGTTACCTGAACACTCCTGTTTTGAGAAACCTTTGCATAATTTTATTGGAACAGTACAAAAGGCCACGCACTGCAGGACAAATGTAGGTGCTGGCCAGGAATACTAGACAACACAGAAGACGGTGCCACACTCCAGGGGACTGAACACAGTGAAACTAGTGATGTAAGAATAAAGTTCCGGAATCCAAGGGGCTTTGTAGCAGGAAAAGAATATTTATTGCAACATATTGCAAAAGAAAGAGTATGGCTTACCCTGGTGCTTTGAGTCAAATTACGGCTCTTTCTCAGGGGGCGCAGTCTTCTGCAATATGTTGCAATAAATATTGATTTCCTACTATGAAGCCTCTTGAACTTGTAGTAGCTGAATCTTTCATCACCAGTTTCGCTGTGTTCAGACTCACCAGGTGCAACCCTGTCTGCAGTGTTGTATAATTTTATTACTAGCCGACTTTATTAATTTAACAATCTTCTCTCTGATTGCCCTTATCAGCCTCAGATTGGTCTGTCTGAAGTCAAACTTTAATGAGAAGGAGAATGCTAATTCTGTATCCCTTGTGGACAAGGTAACTATCTTCATAAATAGAAACATTAGTAGCATGCTGATTTTTGAACTCTACATTTAGGCAGCCTGATTAGATCCTGTCTGCTGTGTTGTCTAGTTTTCCTGGCCATCGACCACTTCTGTCCTGTAGTACATGGCCTTAACACAGTAAATAATGGAAAGAGCATAGCGTCCATTTTGTCCTCTCCTCTTGCCACATGGCAGTGACTATACTGAATGAACGTCCAAGCTTTTCAGCTGGACTGTTACCTCTGCTCATGTTGTGTACCTTTTAGTGCCATTCCCCTCAGAAATCTGTCTAGTTCTTCTTTGAAAATCTGAACAATGCTACCTTCCACAACCTCACTGGGCAGACTATTACACATGTTAACCACCCCTCTGAGTGAAGTAATACTTTCTAATACTTCCCCTTATCCCCCCCTCCCCATTTGAGGGCATGACCTCTAGTTTTGCTTCCATTTACCAGCTCACACATCTGTGTGTACTCCACCCTGCCTATCAACTTTGGTATTCGGTTTTAAGGACACAAATGGGAAATTCTTTAAAAGTAGAAAGGGTAAGGACCAGGAATATTATTGAGAACAGTTGATGAAAAGGTAGCTACACAGATGGTGCAAAGAAGGAAGAAACTGGCCATAAGACAGAAATAACAGCCATCGCCAGCTGCCATCTCTATGTCTCATCTGGCTGAGGGGGAGAAGAGGACGGAGCACACAAATCTGATGTTACTACTGAATGAGTCAGGAGGAGGTCCAACCAAGAACTGCTGCTGCGACTGCATGACCATTAGCAGATGACAAATCACTTTGGGATTATCCTCTCTGAATCTGGTTAGATGAAAACTATGGTCAACTCACAGTCTGCTGCACTGGTAATAGAAATTCTTGCCATGAGAGTGGCAAGGCAATTTTTATTTCTTTGATGCTCATTCCAAATGGCACAGAGCACCTTACAGGGACAGCAGAAAATACAAATCACAAGCGAATAAATAAATAAATCCATTAATAACACAACTAATAACAGTAGACAAGTTCAAAATAATGTTTTTAGTGGGCATGGCTAAGCCATATAACAAGATGGCAGCATAGCTTTTGTCAGCCAACTACCCGGAGCACAGAATTAATCATTTAACCTGCTATACCGGGACTCGTGAGCACTACTCCACAACTGGACAACATACAGTACTCTTCTTTACCTGTGGCTGTTTTTTTTGGACCGTTTGCTGCCTGGAAACAGACTTCCATCTTAGTCCCAACTTTGATAGTGTGGCCACAACTTGGAGTATGCGACCGCATGGCACACAGCATCGTGGTCGGCTCAGAGCCCTCGGTCCGGGACATGTTCACCTCAATCCTGAATAGGATTGAAGGACTTACAATTGCTTCCAACAATGTCACAAGTACTCTCCAGCAGCTGGATCTCAGGATGGATTAACAGAGCAAAAAGTTGTAGCCCACAATGAAATGCTTCTGGGACATTGCACCACCCTCTAGGAACAAGTTCTTCAGAACAAAGCATTACAGGACAAAATGGATGATATGGAAAACAGGAGCCGCCACAACAACTTGCAGCTCCTAGGCTTCCCAGAGGGCTACAAGGAGGGTAGCACTGTTCCTTTCCTGTAAAGAGCCTTCCCAAAGCTCTTACGACCCCTGATGGCACCTGCATTACCATAGAGCAGGCCCACCATTCCCTTCAGCCTAGGCCTCCTAATGGGGAGAGGCCTAGGCCTATCCCGGCCTGGATTCTCAAGTTTTGCAGAAAATAAGGTGATCTAGTGCAGGGTGAGAGAAGTGGGGGCCCTGGACTGGGAGGGTCACAAAATAATGATATTCCAGGACTAATCACGGGATTTGGCTGTGCAGAGGAAGGCATTCACTGATGTCAGACAGCGACTCCATGAGCTACCGGTCCCCTTCTCCCTACACTACATGGCGATCATCAGGCTAACCCATGATGGTATCCTGCTGCAATTCACCATGCTAGAGGCAGTGGCAGAGTTCATTTACAACACATGGCCCGACTGACACAGGTGCGGCCCAGCCCCAGGCCCAAACCCACCTGGACAGCATACTGCTATGGACCACAGGTCGCTTCTGAGCAGAGAGCAACAATATAGCAACAGCTGGTTGATGCAGAAAGGGCCACAGCAAGAACCAGAATCCAGACCCCCAAAGACCCACAAGAGATCCCAGCAAGCCACACACAACAGGAGAGTGCATCCCCTACAGAGAGAGACCATGACGAGGACCAGCCCAGACTTGAGGGAGCATTCCAGGCCATTGGAATGCACCAGTCCATACTTCTCCCAGAACAGGATCGCTCCCCTCACCCAAACCTCCCCACCACATGAAGATGAGATGTTCCAAGGAATGAAGCTGGTGGAGTCATTCGTTCCAGAGCAGGACCCCCCAACCAACCACCAGTCCTGGGCCATGATGACTGAGCTCAGCCTGCCACTACCTGACCCTGAGGACTCTATTTGTGCTGCAGACCTGGCCTAGGGCACTCCACATCCACATGCAGGGGGAGAAGACATCACCCTACAGGAGGACACCCACACCGTATTACCAATCTGAAGATGGGCGTTCACATAAGTACTCTACCTTTATGGGTTTGTGCTAATGAGGGGAGTAGTCTGGGGGAGGTTTGGGGGGGTTCTGGGCCTAGCATTCTGCCAGTTCCTTAAATAGACTGTAGTCTGAATCTCTCCCCCATAAACTGTGGGGTAAAATAGATGGGCAGGGTATACTTTTCTACCTCCCCCCCCCCCGGGCACTTTTCATTTCAAGGGCATCAGTACAAGTAATGTTAACAGGGTTGGTTCTATGTGTAACAGTGTTGTGACACACTGAGGGGCTTACCACGGGGAACAGGGCCCAACCCTGGGCCTCGGTTATGCAAGACATAAGTAAGGCTTGCATTCAGATCTCATACCCCATCCCACAGCGTGACCTTTGCTCCCTGATCCCCTGCCCAACTATGCAAAGGACTGCTATTTTCTCCTGTACAGACAATATATCACTCACTCTGGTGCCCCCAATAGGTGGGGGATATCATACAGTAAGCCTCAGTGGCTAACCATCTGACTGCACTAGTGGCGACCTGATAAAGTTTCTCCATGCATCATGCAGCTGAGCCTCCATAGACTAGGCCCCTCTCCACAAGCTGGGTGCCCCCTCCCCTACTCAGACACCCCCACCTAGTTACCTCCCTCCCCTCCTCCCAGGTAAAGTATGAATGACCCCTTCTCCCAAAATAATGATCTGGACGTACAGCTAGCATCCCCTAGATATAGCCAGTACACCTTAGTTTCAGGTACAGGCCTATACCAAGGTCCTCTCCAACACTCACCATGCTTGTTAACCCACAGTGGAGCAACTGGGCCAGTAAGCCCTCTGGATGTTTCAGAAAGTGGGTAGATCTAGACTGTTCTCAGTCATCACCCCCCGCAGGGTCAGTTTGGCTTGCCCCTTGGCGCAATTGCAGCTGGCATCTCTCCAACTGTAGCCCTCAAAAAACTCTCTTTTATTTTTATATATAGAGTGTCAGTAATCAGTGTATATAGGTTTCGTGTGCATTTTCATACTGCTTGCAAAGTTTGATTATTCCTGTCAAGTGCAAACACCCCCTCCCCTGGGAGGGACAAGGAGTAAACAGGTAAACAGGTAGATAGAACAACTGTTATCACAGATCTGTGTACTGTCTTAGCAACCCACATGTGTGATCATATAGATAGTTAAAGATCCCTGAGGTGTAAGAGTGTTCCTGTTCCAAGGGGTAGGCTACCAGGGCCTACTGGGCTGGGTTCACAAGATCCCAACTGAACTAGTACTTCCTCCCCATTGACCATGGCTGAAACATTGTTCCTCACCTGTAATGTGAGGGGGTTAAACTCCTCAGTTAAGAGGAACAAAATCCTCTCACATCTGAAAAGACTGACGGCACAAGTGGCCTTCCTTCAGGAGACTAAACTGATTCAGAGCGACCATACCCTAATGGTGAAAGACTGGGTCGTGCAGGAGGTGTATGCTGGGACCCCGACCTGGAAGCAAGGGGTCACCATCCTTATCCACAGATCCCTCCAGTGGTTCCTGACAGCATCCGTTGCAGATCCAGATGATAGATGGGTGACAGCTAATTTTAGTACCGAGAATGGCCCCCTGGTCCTATGCAATGTGCATGACCCTAACCAGGATAACCCCTGATTCTTTAATTCGCTCACTGATACTCTCAGTCCTTTTATCCCACCCAACTGCCCGGTGCTTCTTGGGGGCTATTTTAACCTAACCCTCATCCCCCGCCTTGACAAGAGTAACACAGGGAAGGAATCCAATGACAGGGGAGGTTGGGCCCTATGGCAACTAATGACAGATCATGGACTCACGGATGTGTGGCGACTGTTCCACCCATGGGTCAGGGACTACACCTTTCACTCTGAGGTTCACTTGGCCCACAGCAGACATCATTTCTGGCTGGCATCTGCACCCATACTCTAAAACGCAACTAACTCTGTCATCCTCCCTAGAGTGATCTCTGATCATGCCTCTGTCCAGTTGACTATTGACTGGGGCCCTGCTCCTCCCCAGCAACTGGAGACTTGACTCCCTACTTATGAGAGACCCTGGCTTCATCCTATGGGTCAGGAATGAGGCCTCCAGATTCCTCAAGACTAACCCCATTACAGACACATCAGTTGGGAACACCTGGGAGGCATTCAAAGCCACCATGAAGGGTAGAATCATGGGTTATGCAGTGGCAAAGTGCAGAGAGAGGGAAATGAGGCTGGCCAACCTTGACAGAAAGCTAGCCAAAGCAAAAAACACTTACAAAGCTATGCCCTCCCCAACTCCAAGCTCCCCTTCCGGTAGAGAAATTCTAGGCCTATGCATGGAGATCAACCAGCCTCCAGCCCACATTTTGGGAAGAAGGGGGCAAAGTGCTGGTGTACAAGCTTCATATACAACAGGCGAGTAGGCACACTCCTGGACTGGTGAGTAACCAAGGTTCTGTGGTTAATACGCCACAGGGCATAAATGAGGTCATGACCGCCTTCTACACAAAACTTTACTCCACCACACACCCCACCCCAGCCACAGGCTCCCAAGCTTTCCTGGATAGCCTCTACCTCCCCAAACTCTTCCCTCTACTGGCTGAGCTCCTAGATGCCCCCTGTCCCTTGGGGAGGTGGAAAATGCCATCAAAAGCCTACGGGTGGGGAAATCTCCAGGGGGTGACAGATACACTCTGGACTTCTACCAGGCTCTGATGACTCAGACTGCCCCTCTCCTAACCACAGTTTTCAAAGAGGCCGAAGCTAAAGGGGCTGTTCCGACGCCCACCCTTCGGAAGGCAAATATTATAGTTAGAGACCCATGTTTTTCTTAAATAAGAAATAACAAGAATTCAATGTATAAAAAGACATAACAAGAAGTTCAAGGTATAAAAAGAATTCAAGGTATAACAAGAAATAACAAGAAATTCGACATACAAAAAGAATGAAACAAAAAAGCACATGAATAAGGTGAAAAAATTGCTTTTTGGGGGGCAAAAACTAAATAAATGCTTGCAGCAGTTGTTGTTTAGGTTCGTTGTTACCACAGAGACAGTCAGCAAGGAAGCGACAGTAGAATTGTTTAGTCCACAAAACCTTTCAAGACCATCGCATAATGCTGCTTAATACAATGTAGTATACTAGGAATGTGATTTCTAGTGTGCATAAGGTCATTTTGAGGTAGTTTATAAATGTAAATGTAATAACAAGAAATAAAACTAAATTTTCAATGAATGAAAAGAAATAACAAGAAATTCCAGAAAAAAAATTATAAAAAATAAAAAGACTTTCATGGGTCTCTAATTATAGTCATTCCCAAAAATGGTAAAGACCCCACCAACCCCGGAAACTATTGGCCGATCTCACTAATAAATGTAGACAGCAAGGTGTATGCCAAAGTGCTAGACACCAGGCTTAGTCCCCTTCTTGCAGACCTAATCCACCCCTTCCAGATGGGCTTTATCCCAGGCCAGTACAGCACTGACCATATGAGATCACTAATGAACCTGATCTATTCCACAACTAGTCTCTGTACGCCAGCCGTAGCTATCACGGTAGACTTTAAAAAAGCTTCTGATTCCCTAGAAAGGGACTATTTGTATGTGGTCCTGGCCCACCTAGGAGTGGGGGAAAGGTACAGAACACTAGTGCAGGCCATATGCACCACCCCAAAAGCTCGGGTGTCCACCAGCTGTGTAATATCTTGTCAGTTCCTACTGGAAAGGAGGAACAGACAAGGCTGCCTCCTGTTTATCCTTGCAGTCGAACCACTGGTGGCCGCAATCCAACAGCACCCTGACATTAAGGGAATTAAGATTGGGAATACGTCATATCCTACCCTCATGTATGCTGATGATTTGCTCCTCCACCTTGCAGATGCCCGGCACTCCCTCACTCCCCTCCTAACCCTCTTGGAGTCCTCTGCAGCCCTTTCAGGCCTGAGGCTCAATCAGGCTAAAATGGAGATGATGTCTCTTAATGCACATTGCAACCAGCAACTAGCTACCATTGCGGGACTGCTGTGGGCACCCAAGTGGAGTATCTGTCTAGGTATCAGAATCACCCCTAACCTAGATGACCTATGGGAGGCCAGCATCCAACACCTTTTTCACTCCACTAAGACAGAGTTTGAAAGATGGAAGCTGTTCTGGCTCATTCTTGCAGGAAAGATAGCTGCCACAAAGATGGTCTCCGCTCCCAGGTTTTTTATCTCCTGGCTCATATCCCTGTCTTTCTCCCCAAGAACTGGGCCCTATAGATAGACAGACTGATAGGTGACTTCCTGTGAGAGGGGACGAAAACCTGCTTCAGTCATAATAAGCTCAGGGCCCACTGGTCCCAAGGAGGCTGGAGCCTCCCATGAATGGAAGGGTACAAACCGGCCTTCCAAACTGCACAGATCGCCCACTGGTCCCATCAAGGTAGCACCCCCCCCCAATGGGTACTTATGGAAAAGGACCTGTCAGGGATACTGGTTGCGTCCTCCCTCCAGCTCGCTGTAAGAAAAGCCTAGAGAAACTCAAGAGAATTTGGCACTCCACCCACTCCAGACTGGGCATGGACCCCCTTCCTGCTCTTTACTCCCCATCATGGCAGAATCCGCACATCACCACAGAGAACAAGACTGTAGCGTGGACCAAATGGGAAGAGAAGGGTATAACTAGGGTGGAGGACATCACTGATCCCCACACAAGGTTGCCACCTTTCAGACATTACAAGAGAGATGGGGGCTCCCTCAATCAGACTTTTGGAAGTACCTCCAAATGTAGGCAGCAGTTAGACCTATTCTTTTTCAGCCTGCTACATATAAAAACCCCTCTGACCTGAAGGCCTGGTTGTGACTTCCCAAAGGCCTAGTGGGCAGCATATACACTAACCTGCGGGACACCCTCCCCTCCCAGACAGAAGAATCCAGATGTAAATGGGAGAAACTGCTAACTGTACTGTCACACCGACCCAGTGGGGGCAGACCTGGAAGGATATCCATGGAATTCCCAAGGATGCCCGCACTAGGTTAATTTAAAACAAGGTCTCCCACTGCTGGTATAGGACTCCTACCATACTGCACAAAGCCAAAATACTTGACTCCGACAAATGCTGGAGATGACAGGTCCCAGGTGGGGATCTGTGTCATATACTTTGGTCCTGCCCCAGCCTCCAGAACCTATGGAAGCAGGTGGGACACACGCTCTCTAAAGTGCTCAGCAGAAAGATCTCGCTATCACCCACCTTTTTCCTTCTGGGGATCAGGGTGGATTTTCCACCACTCTAACCCCAAGAATATAGGTAGCTGGTCCTTCTGGTCATATAAACCAAAAGAGCTATCGTATGTAAATGGCACTCAGTACTGGCCCCTACAACTGAAGAGGTACTGGCCTCCCTTACCTCATTAGCCTCGCTGGACAGAATTTCCCACCTACAGTCATATCAAATGGCCAAGTCCCAAAAGCGCTGGGCCCCATTCTTAAGGCATTGCAGTCCCCCAGAAGGAACAGGGTACGATTTACAGACCTGGGCTAACGACAGCCCGGCCCACAACTGCCTCTCTAGTAACAGGATAAGAAGGAGAAGGCATTTGGTCTCCCCTTGGGTTAAGATTCCTGTTAAAATGTTCACTACCAAACCTGAACCGCTTAGGACATGTAGTTGTTTGTAGATGTCACTAATCCTGAATACTCCTGTTTCTTAATGTTTTGTCACATAAACAGTTTAGGATAAGACTAAGTACTTCAGCCTGCCACACAGCAAGTGTTCCTTTGTTTGTACTATGTTGTGTTTCAGAGGGTGGTGGACTTTCGGACCGTGCTGACTGACTCTGATCCACACATATCTGGGCCTTACTGGAAGCCTTGAAGACTAGTGGAACTGTACTAAGAAGTTCAAGTGTGTGATCCGACCCATTCCCCCATCCCCAAGCTCTTGGGTTGCTGTGAGGGGTAAGTAAGTTACTCTACTAGTCCTTCCTAAGTCTTATACTAAAACTAGGGCAGGCTCCCATCCTGCCCAGAGATACTCAACAGGTTACACTAGTATGACAAGCCCCCTGGCTCCACCCCCCCCCATCCCATTACCCTCTTTGCACCCCTTTGACAGGGCAGGAGTACAACCTTTTGTGTTTGCACTACATTGCTTCCAGTTGCCTTACAGCCATATCCTGCACTCTGTAACCATGTGCAGAACTGTTGTTTCATTTTCATTACTGTTTGTGTTGGTATTTTCTCCCTCCCATGCCCGACCTTCCCCACTCCCCTATGCTGTACCCGTTCAATGTTATTTACTGTACTGTTTATTATGAAAATGGACACAAATCTTACAAACAAAATAATGTTTTTAAAGCTCTCTTGAAAGCATCTTCAGTGAGAACTGACCCAATATCAGCTGCGAGGGAGTGCCATAGAACCGGAGCAATGACATCAAAGGTTCTACATCCTGAAAGCTTCAGTCAGTAATGAGGAACTGCTAAAAGGGCTGCGTCAGTTGAGAAGAGAGGGTGCATGGGGGTGTGATGAAGCAGGGGCTCTTTCAGGAAGACAGGATCCCGATCATGTAGAACCTTGTATATAATCAAGCATATCTTTTTTTAAAACTTTATGCATTCATTTTGTGTAATACAGCATACAACAAACCACAGTTTTGAATTTAGGTATGCAGACCTATATGTCGGATGTACAGGAGACAGTCCACTTTATATCAGTCATGCAAATACTAACATACATACTGAGAAATAGAAAAGGCAAACATCTGATACATCAGGAGAAAAGTCCAGCATTGTAATGATGTAGGTTATCACTCTCACCACATTATAGGCAACAAGGCACTTTGACAAAATGCCTCTTGCAGGTTGGAAAAGTCTACGTGGAGGGCTGATAGGTTTGGTAAGTAAGACAATTGAGTTGTTTGATGTCTTGGGCTCAGTTAAGTTGCCTTATATCCCTATTTGCAGTGGCATCCTATTCTGCTGCGTAGGGGAGCAGTATATTGTGAGAGCAATATGAACAAGTTTGCAAACTGAGCACTAAAGTAAACAACAATCAAACCCACCCAATTACCAAGAATTATAAACTTAATGACAAACTAATACGAACAGCAAAACACGGTCAGCAAACCTGAGGAACAGAAACCTGCACTATACAGTCTCAGCTGCTGAAACGCCACTGAGTCCATTTATTTTTTTAATTTTAATTTTATTAAGTTAGCAAAAGAAAAAACTTACAATTAATGCACAAGGGGATAATATTCACTTACAAAGGATATAAATGTGCACACCTTTCCATTACATACATCATAGGGGGAAGTACTTAATAATAATTAAAATCACAACAGTGAATAACAGACTGCATGCAACCAGAGAAAAACACCAAGGGCCGGATATTCAGAAGGGTTGCGCATGGCACAACACAGTCGCACCATGCACAACACACTGATCACCAGTCTGCGATATTCAAACAGAGATTGAGCCTGGCACAATCCAGATGCCGGAGCACACTCAGTAATGTATGGGGTGGCGCTGGGGGCGTGCCACAGAGCACTCCGCACATCCCGATATTCAGCCCGGGATGTGCTGAGCCCATACATGTGCAACCCCTACCTGCGTTGCACACAGGTGAGCAAAAAAAAAAGGAGCAACAGCTGGCCACCCACAGGTGAGCTGCCATATTGCAGGGTGCAACACGGCAGCTGCCCTGTGGGTGGCCACCAAGCTCCAGCTGCACCTTGCGGGCGGCGCCTCATACCGATCAGGGCATATGTAGAAAAAGGAAAGTCCTATATCCCTAGTGGTCCAGTGGACCGCTCACAGCCCGATCGCAGGTATATGTAGTAAATAATATCATCCTATATCTCTGGTTGTCCAGTGGACCGCTCACAGCCTGATCGCGGGCATATGTAGTAAATAATATTGTCCTATATCCCTGGTGGTCCATTGGACTGCTCGCAGCTCGATCGTGGGCATATGTAGTAAATAATATCGTCCTATATCCCTGGTGATCCAGTGGACCGCACGCAGCCCGATTGCGGGCATATGTAGTAAATAATATCGTCCTATATCTCTGGTGGTCCATTGGACCGCTCACAACCCAATTGCGGGCATCACTAAAGAATAATGCAACACCATTCCGACCCTGGTGGTCTAGCGGTACCCCCTCCCACCCACCCACTGGGCCCACACCGTTCCCCCACGAGTCAGCGGCGGGCGGCAGCTCCTGCTTGCCGCCCACCGCCACCAGCTGACCACTGTACGGTGGGCTGTACACCATTGGTACAGATGTGAGCCAATGGGCATGCGCTGCGTGCCGTACCACACATCTGGACTGTGTAGTAGTAGTACGGGCTGCATGCCCATTGGCTCACACTGTGGGACCAATGGGTAAACAGTCCTACCACTACAGTGTCAGTCGGTGGGTGGTGGGGCGGCAAGTGGTGAGGGAGCTGCCGCCCGCTGCTGATCGGGGGATTAAGGCGGGGCTCCAGTGGGTGGGTGAGGAGGGTACTGCTAGACCACCAGGGTTGGCTTGGTGTTGCATTTTTCTTTAGTGACGCCCGCGATTGGGCTGCAAGTGGTCCACTGGACCACCAAGGATATAGGATGATATTATTTACTACATATGCCTGCGATCGGGCTGCGAGCGGTCCACTGGACCACCAGGGATATAGGACGACATTATTTACTACATATGCCCGCGATCAGGCTGCAGGCAGTCCAGTGGACCACCAGGGATATAGGACGATTCTGATATTCTACATCTGCCCGTGATCGGGCAGTGGAGCACTTTGCCGTGATGTGCAGGGGGTATCGGTCCCCGACGGCTGCAGCTTGGCAGGGCGCCAGGCGCACGTCGCCGGGGATTGGCACACCTGCATGCAAATGGGGCCATAATGACATGCAAATGGCCCCATTTGCACCTTGCATACATTATGGCTCCATTTGCATGTGCACTTTTGAATATCGCGGTTGCTGCAACTAGCGCAACGGAACTTGTGCTAGTGCATCCCCCTGCTCCACTCTGGCCACTTGCGCTGGCGCAGTGCCACTGCGCCATTTGCACTGTGGGTGGCCAGGGTGCAATAATCAATGATGCTGTGCCATGGCGCAGCTCCATTGAATATCACCCCATAAATGACCCTGCGCAGCCAATTTGCGCTGCGCCCAGGCTTGCACCACAGCCTGGCGCAGTCTGAATATCCGGCCCCAAGGGTTCTTGCTAAGGATCAATCCAATTTAACCTTTTACCATCTTGACCATTATAGTCTACAGGTTTCCTTTGTCTCTATAGATAATGTTTAACCCCCAGAAGAAAACCAACTGCTTCCACTGAGAGCACCACAAACATGAAACAGAACTAGAATGCATGCTACCCCACTTCAATAAATTGTCCCCGCTGCTATTAGTAGAATACACTTCCTATGTAAATCTGGGGTGAAGCTGTGCCCTCTGTAGTTGTATTTCTCTTTGTCATTGTGGTGATTTAGCATGCTGATTGTATTTATTTTGTTGTATTCCCAAAATTGTATTCTGTACCATTTATATTGCCTGTATTTTTTCTTTTCATCTGTAATGGTGATGATTTTGTACTGTGTTACTTCTGTATTTTGCTGTTTTCTCTCACATTTTGCAATGTATACTTTCTGTGCCATTCCTGTGGCCTGGGTCATGCCTGAAAATGGTCCTTTGGATCAGTACAACTGCCAGGTTACCAAAGACATAAATAAATATATAAATTAATTAATTAAAGGGACAAAAAGAGAATAAGCATGCTAGACACTTGTTTGATGTTAACAGTGAAAAAGTAAAACTGTGAATGCTCAGTCCTAGATGTTAGAAAGTCCACTGAAACAGTCTCTCATTGCAGTTACATTAAAAGGTCAGTATAATCCCCCACCATGTGAAGGTAGGGCAAGTAAGACACCAGTCCTACCATGTGGACACTGTCGCTATTTTAACAAAAAGATTAAAAATGCTTTAACCGTTAAGGGTCTCCCCCAACTCCCCCCCAGACCATAACAAACAAATTCACATATCTATCACTTTGCTTTGCCCCCATACTCCCTTTATTTAACAGAGCAAAAGACAGAGCAGTGCATAACAGTCATAAAAAGTTCATGACTTGTGATTTTTAGCTCATCCTGCTCAGTCCCTGGGGTGGTTGGCTGAGTAAAACTTTTTCGGCAAACACATAGGCTGAATCAGGGGCCAAAAACATAGGTCTTTAATTTATGTCGGACTAGTAAGTATGCTGGAAATAATAGCTGCTCCTGCACTCCAAGCTCCAACAGGGACTTTTTAATTACCTGGAGATCCTTTTTCCGAGCCTGGGACTGGGAAGATAAATCAGGAAAAAATCAGGGAAAGGGATCCAGCAGTCCTCCCAGATAATGTGTCCCCAGTTTCTTGCTGCTTGCAGTAACAAGATATGGGCCTCTGCTAAAGATGGAGGCACTGTAGCTGTGAGAGGTCTTTGAGACTCAGCTCCATGTGGCTGGGTCCAATGTGGAATGGCAAACACTTACAGGATCAGAACCCCAGAGTCAGCAGGTAGAAGTTCCAGGTCTCTGAAGATCATTTTTATGTTTGCTTGCATGCACGTTCAAGACATAGTGCCATCATCCGAGTTTTTGTAGGTGTGGCACCCTGTCTTCTAATTCAGTCAGTGTGTTTGCAGGCGTGGCCACAGTTCACCAATGAATGCTGCAGCTGTCTATGACAGCAGTTGAAAATGCAGTGGCGTACAGCTGAAAGGGAGAGACCACTTCAGTGAGCAGCGATGACATAGAGTTGATTAGCATGTTGCCGGCAATCCTGCTTGTATACTTTTTTATTTATTTATTTTATGACTTTGATGACCGGGTGAGTGCACTGATCCCAGGGACCATTTTTAGGCACGACCCGGGCTATAACACATGGCACAGGGTGACAGTGGAGTACAAGGTAACAGTAATACACATGAAACAGATTTGATACAAGCAACAATACAAGTTTGATGCACAGGTCCATTTGAGAACAGTGAATATAAGGTTTCAATACTGGACATGAGGAGATTTGGTACAAAACAAGCAAATCGTAGGCACAGTGTACAATGTGTGACTGCATCGTCCAGTGAGCAAGTGATACACAGAATACTCAGTAAAAAAATAAGTCTCTGCTTTCTCTTCCTGGAACATAAATTCAGTTTGAAGTGAACTTTTCCTAGGACTATCTTTCCAGGAGGAGGCAAGTGACTAAAATGACATCCTTTGAATGTTTCCAAAAAAAGATCTAATTACCATTCTTGGAATGTTGAGTCAGAGTTCAGGGTAGAAGCGGCATTGACAAAAGCAGGAAAACAGAACCCCAAAGAGACTGAAAAGTAGACGCAGTTGTCATCTGTTGGCACACCTGATCAGAATTGTAATAATATTCCCCAACCCTCTGAGTGTCTCTGAATAGCGCTCCCCCCCGCCACACAAAGTAAGGCTGATGGCTGTGCCCAATCCCCCATCAGCTCTGCACCCCCCAGACTTCTAGGTGCCACACTGGGAGCCCACCCCAGCGTGGCACAAGTGAGAATGGCGACGGGGTGCCCAATCCCGTCCGGCTCAATTAAACCCCCAAAAGAAACAGACTTCCAGTTGCCATGCTGGGAACCCATCCAAGTGAGGCACACATCTGTATGGCCGACAGAGGTGCCCAATCCCCGTCGGCTCCACTGACCCCCCAAAAAAATCTTCCAGCTGCCATGCTGGGAGCCCACTAGCGTGGCACAAGTCCCGTGTCGCCTTCCTAAAAGAAAACAAACACCTGAAAAGAAAAAAATGGTCCCTCGTTGATTGTCTTGTCCCCCAACCCCTGCCCACCCTCTGTGCATCCACCTTCTCACACCCCACCCCATACTTACCTCCGAGCCGCGAGATGATCTTCGTGGACCGGAACACTGCACTCTTCAAAGCCGACTGCGAACTGAAGAAATGCCGGTAGGCTGTATAATGGAATAAATAGGGTTTTTTCAACTTTGATTCACATCTCAGGCATTTTTTGGAATTCTGGCACCAAATTTTCAACATGGGATTTTTGGGACCCCTCCTCATGAATTCTGGCACTGTCATGGCGTTAATCAGCTCTGAAAGGTGATTTTTTGGTCACTGTGCGGAACCACCTTTCGGGACGAGTTACAAAAGCGACAGTGTCACAGTTCATGAGGTAGGCCTCCAAACCCTATGTTGAAAATTTAGTAAAATTCCAAAATGATCTGCTACGTGCGCTATGCAGTTCCTATGCACGCCAGAAGTTCACAAATTTTTATATTTTCACTACAGATTTTCAACATTGCCAGTTTACCACATCTCCTTATGAGCAGTACAGCTGTCACTTTTCACATCTTGCCCAAAATGTGTTTCCGCGCATATAGCACACAATTAAGGTGGAAAGCTAGGTTTGCTGGCCAAGGCACCTAGCTTCACCTGAGCTCTTTCCTTCTAGCTTGCTTGAAAGGACAGAACAAAGAACCTTACCAGAGTAAGGGAAAGGATTAAGACTTTTGGCTAGGCAGATTTACTGTGTGTTGTTGTTTTTATTTTGTACTCACAGGGATTGTTACTGCTTATTGCTAACATTTTATTGCTTTATTTTTCTCTGATTCAAATTGCTGTTGCTGGGTATACCTTCTGCTGCATTATTACAAGGTGTGCCTATAGGTGTGTACTAACAGATTACTGCTGTAATCTTCTGATTCAAATTGTCTTTTGCAAGGTATATCTTCTGTAAAATTATTACAGGTGGTGCTTAAATATTTGAGACTTTTTATCATTAGGTTAAGCAAAATTACTGTTTGCCCCTATTTTATTTCTTTTTTTGCTGAAAAGGTTTTTTGTCTCAGAGGTGTTGCAGTCTCCTTCTCACATTGAAGACAGGGAGAATGAGAAAGCAGCCACAGCTTCATTCAATCAAGGAGGTTATTTTTTAGACTACACTGAACTGAATTATTACTTTTTGGACCTGTGTAAGTAACTAGTACTGATTCTGCTTTTGGGGTGGACTTTTCTTAGATTTAACTTTAATTTGCCAGGGAGGAACTGTAGCTGGGAGATATTTGCAGTCAGCTGTGACTAGACCTGTTACTTAGCCTTTGTGAAATAGGTGTGTGAAAGGAAGGAAGGCATGCCCTGAAGTGGAGGGTAAGAGTTGTAGGTGATTGTTACTGGACAGCATAGGTTTACTCCCACTCACCCTTCCCCTCACCCTACCTGCCCCAAGTGCATAACTTCCTTTATAGCAGGGGCTCTGACTTCACTTCCTCAAAACTGCTAACAACATACACCTGTTCATATCCTTAAAAGCACAGCACACTGAATAGGAGGTAGAGACACTCACAAGCTTGCACACACTAAAACAAGAACAAAAAACCAAAAAGCATCTGTAACAGGAAGGGACACAGACATGTGGGGAGTGGTGCAATGCACTGGCTGTGGAGCAGCAGCCTTCCAGAAGACATTCTGGAGACTGCGTTGCTGCCCTATTTCCAGGCACCTCTCTGGTCTGAAGGAGGAGTTTGTCCGTCTCCATGCTGACCTGGCAAGGATTCGGGAAACCTGCTCCCCCACCCAGGGACCACCCAGGCCACCACCACTACCACAGAGGTTGCCAAGAATGAGGAGTGGTTGGACCACGGTGGGCTCAAGGAGGGTGAGGGTGGTGGAACAGAGGCACATCCCTTCAGTTGTGCCTCTCCACAATTCATTCGCCACTCTGGCGAAGCATGGTTCCTCTATGGAGGCACCTGCAGTGGAGACCAAGGAGGAAGCTGGGAACCTCCACAATGGAGACCCACAGGAGGGTGGCCCAGGGCCCCACAGGGGAAGGAAACAACTCCTGGTGGGGGACTCAGTTGTTAGGGGGGTAGAACTGGGGGAGGGAGGGGAAAGTGAGGTAAGGTGCCTGCCCGGCGCCAAGGCTTGGAGGGACAGGAAACGAATTCTCAGGATCGTGGGAGCAGCGGCAAGGGGGAGGGAACTGGATGTCATTATCCACCTAGGGACAAATGACCTGGCTGAGAATGGGATCAGAGCAGTGCAACAGGAGTTTGTGGAGTTGGGATGGGGCCTTAGAAAAGTAGCACACACGGTAACTTTCTTGGAAGTGCTACCTGTCTATGGCAGGGATGAGGCTAGGGCACTCCGCACTATGGGATTCAATGACTGGTTGAAAAGCTGGTGCAGAGCTCAGGGATTTGGCTTCATTGGGGACTGGGGCTCCACCTGGAGGGATGCAGGCCTATACAGGTGTGATGGTCTGCATCTATCCTGGAGGGGAACCAGGATCCTAGGTGATAGGTTTAAATGCTTCAGTGGCAAGCATTTAAACTAGCCAAGGGGCAGGCACTGAAGAGGAGAAGGGAAATCCTAGCTCCACCCCAAAAATCAGGGTAATTAGTGAGGTAAACACCAAAATAGAACAGTCGATGGGGAAAAGGGCAGGAGTAAATGGAGAAAAAGACAAAGGCAGTAGGGACAGGGATGGAGAAAAAAGAAATAAAGCCATAAAAAAATGAAGGGTAATGAGTACCAATGCCCGTAGTCTAGGTAAAAAGCTCCCTGAAATAGTGGCCTTGATGGAAGAGGGATGCCTGGATATTGTGGCAGTCACAGAAACATGGTACACAGAGAACCGTGACTGGGATGTCAACATACCAGGGTACACAATCTACAGGAGGGACAGGGAGGGAAGAAGAGGAGGAGGAGTAGCTCTCTATATAAGGGAAGGGATAAAAGCAATGGAACTAAAGGGAAAACAGGGAGGAGAGGAGGCATTGTGGGTCACCATGGAGACTGGAAATGGCTCCACAATCCGCATAGGGGTTGTATACAGACCCCCATCTCAGGGGAAAGAAATGGACAAGAAAATGATAGAAGCTATCCTTGGGATGGCAGAGAAAGGGGAGATATTGCTGATGGGGGACCTGAATATGCCAGATGTTGACTGGAGCACCTTTGCTGCAGCCACATCCAACAGCAGGGCCATTCTCGATGCCCTACAGGGGGCATACCTCAGACAGCTAATTTTGGAACCCACTTGGGAGAGAGCAATCTTAGATCTAGTACTCTCAAATGGGGATAGAGAGAGGATCTCTGATCTTGAAGTGGGTAGCCATCTGGGAACAAGTGACCACCAAACAGTGTGGTTCACGATAAACTTAGCTGTAGAGTCAAGCCACACAAAAGTGAAGGTACTGGACTTCAGGATGGCTGATTTTGTCAAAATGGGAGCGTGCCTCAGAAAAGCACTAGCAAACAGGCAAGAAGGTGGGGTGGAGCAACAATGGGGAAGCATCAAAACCGCCATCACAGAGGCAACAAGCCTTTTGTGTAAAGCAAATAAACAAATTAAAATGAAAGAAAAAACCACTATGGTTCTCAAAAGAAGTGGCGGGGAAGGTAAGGGAGAAAAAGATAGTATTCAGGAAGTATAAGGAAACACAGAAGGAGCAGGACAGAGAACTGTACCAGTTAAAGCAGAAGGAAGCGGGTAAGGTAGTCAGAATAGCAAAGGCCCACACTGAGGAAAAGATAGCCAACTCGGTTAAGAAGGGGTATAAACCTTTTATAGGTACATTAGGGAGCAAAGAAAGACTAAGGCAGGGATACTGAGGCTGAACAAAGAGGAAGGTGGTTGGGCAGAGAGCGACAGTGAAAAAGCAGGGATACTGAACGAATACTTCTGCTCAGTATTCACAATGGAAAAGCAGGGGAGAAATACCTAATCCAGTCAATAGTAGCACTCTGGATAGGGGGGTTGATATTAGTCCTTTCACAGAAGAAAGGGTTCTGAAAGAACTCTTAAAACTGAAGGTGGATAAAGCAATGGGGCCTGATGGGATTCACCCCAGAATTCTAAAAGAACTAAGGGAAGAACTAGTAACACCACTGACTACCCTTTTTAATAAATCATGGGAGGATGGGGTGGTACCTGTGGACTGGAGGAGGGCAGAGTGATTTCCCTTCACAAAAGTGGGAGCAAGACAGAGGCAGGAAACTACAGACCTGTCAGTTTGACCTCAGTTGTAGGGAAAGTGATGGAATCACTTCTGAAGGAAAGAATTGTTGAGTACCTAGAGGCCAGCAGGGCACAGGACCCAAGGCAGCATGGATTCACAGCGAGAGAAGGTCATGTCAGACAAATCTAATTGATTTCTTTGACTGGGTGACCAAAGCAGTAGACCAGGGAGGGGCTGTGGACATGGCCTACCTAGACTTAAGCAAGGCATCTGACACAGTCCCGCACAAAAGATTAATAAACAAATTAGCCAGCCTGGGAGTGGGTCCCAGGGTGGTAGCCTGGGTAAAAACACTGGTTGGACAACAGGACACAGCGAGTAATAGTAAATGAAGTCAACAGTGAAGAAAGGAGGGCTACTAGTGGGGTACTGCAGGGTTCAGTACTGAGGCGGTCCTTTTTAATGTCTTTATAAGTGACATTGCAGAGGGACTGGAAGGGAAAGTATGTATTTTTGAAGATGACACAATGATCTGCAACAGGGTTGACACACAGGGTGGGTGGAAGGATGAAAAGGGACTTGGCAAGATTGGAGGAATGGTCAAATGTATGGCAGCTTAGATTCAATGCAAAGAAGTGCAAAGTAATGCACCTGGGAAACAAAACCCAGGGAAGTGTACACAATAGGGGCGGGTGAGATACTGACAACAACAAAAATGGAAAAGGACCTGGGGGTAGTTATATCAGATGACCTAAAGGTGGGCCAGCAATGTGGGAAGGCAGTAAGGAGGGCTGGGGGGATACTGGGATGCATAGGGAGAGGCATCACCAGTAGAAAACAGGAAGATGTTGGCCCTCTGTACAGACAGTTGGTAAGACCACATCTGGAGTACTGTGTACAGTTCTGGAGACCCCATCTCTGCAAAGACATAGACAGGGTGGAACCTGTCCAGAGGAGGGCAACCAAAATGGTGCAGGGTCTGCATCAGAAGACATATGAAGAAAGACTAAAGGAACTAAAGATGTATAGCCTCGAGGAAAGGAGGTAGAGGGGGGACATGATATAAACTTTCAAATACCTCAAGGGAATCAGCAAAGTCCAAGAGGGTAGCATCTTTCAGAAAAACAGATGTACAAAAACAATGGGGCACAATTTGAAGATAGAGGGGGGACGGCTCAGAGGTAACGCGAGGAAGTATTTCTTCACAGAGAGGGTTGTGGATACATGGAACAGCCTTCCTGAGGAGGCTGTAGAGTCAAAAACTGGGGGAATTCAAGAATGCATGGGACAGACATAAGGCAATTCTAGTGGGGGGTAGGAGGATGTAGGCTGTTGGTTAACTAGGATCTGCAACTTATCCGTTAGGTAGGGAAATGGGCACAATAGGTGGGCCAAGTAGTCCTTATCTGCTGTCAAATTCTATGTTTCTATGGCGCAGACGGTATGCAAAATCAATGTTTGGCACAGATTAAGAAAATCACAGTGACACTGTTCACGAGCATTGGTCTTAAAATCGCTATGTTAAAGATTTGGTGACAAAATTCCACAAAATGACTGTGTTACGAGCGAGCATTACACAGTTTCCATGCACCCTCATAAGTTCATTTGTAATATTTTCAGTCCAGATTTTCACCACTGGAATTTTTCCCCACTTCCTTATGAACAGTACAGCTGTCATTTTTCACACCATGGCCGAAATGTGTTTTCGCTCTTTCAGCGCAGAAATGCGTGGTCGCTGTGGGAAATCACTGTTCGGGACACATTAAGAAAATCAGAGTGACACTGTTCATGAGTGGAGGTCCCAAAATGCCTGTGTTGATAATCTGCTGCAAAAAATCCCAAAACTGATTACATTACAGTGTGCGTTGCACAGTTTCTATGCACTCTCGTGACTTCATCAGTTTTTTTTTATATTTTCACTGCAGATTTTCAACATTGCCATTTTTTACACCTCCCCATGAACAGTACAGCTGTTATTTTTCACATCCTGTTCGAAATGTGTTTTCACACCTGTGGTGCCAAATGGCGTAGTCGCTGTGCAAAATCAGCTTTCGGCTAACGAACTGATATTGCCACTGTTCATAAGGTGGGGGTCACAAAAAAACCATGTTGAAAATTTGGAGTGAAAATACAATTGAACGCCTGAGGCATTAGCGTTTCTGACCATAACGCCCCAACCTGTAGAGACTGACGGGCATCAGGAGTGTGACTTAGGATTGTCGCCTGTAACGCTCATACCATTCCACCCCCACCCACACCCTGCAGCCACTGAGAGGCATCGAGGTGTGCCTTGAACTCTTTGCCCCAAAGTTCACCCCATTCTCCTATACAGCACCCATCTCACCGTATTTCCTGATGGAATGGGGTGAAGATAAGGGCCAAAGGCCCCAAGGCACACCGTGACACTTGTCTGCAGGGTAGGGTGTAGTGCAATGGCGTGGCCGTTATACCTGATGACCCAAAGGCACACCCCAATGCCTGTCAGTATCTGCAGGGTGGTGTTGGGGTTGGCTTCAGTTCAATACTTCACTGCCACTCCAATTTGCAGTTCTGTAACTCCTACACTACCAATGCCAATGCCAGCAAGCAAACATTCGGCATTGACAAATACTTGTTATTGCAGCTAAGATGACTGATTTCCCTGCTAGTCTAGGTGGAAAACCCACAATCCTGATGTTGGCTTGGTGACAGACATTCTTCAGCACAGTGGTGGGCAACCTAAAATAACCCAAGGGCCATATGTCCATGCACGGCCCGGACCAGACCCATTTCACCATAAAATTAATCAAAAGTGTTGGATCTGAATGCAAAAAAAAAATTATTTAATGGATTGGTAACAGTATTAAAAGTTTAAAAACAGTATAAGTAGTATTAAATACAATTTAAACTCAGTTTATTTATCTTCTGTGCAGTGTAGTGCAGTCCCATTGTGGTGGCAGAAATGTTCTCGGGGGCCGCAGGTTGCCCACCACTGCTTTGGCATTTCTACTTTAGCTCACAGAAATTGAAGATCTTTCATGTAGACAGCATTGCTTTTAGTCTACCGTTCAGTTCCATCCAACAGGTTTTTTGTAGCAGAGGCATTATCCTGGAATGGATCTTAGCCTTTGTGTCATTTAATTTGGTTTCCACTGATACTATCCTCTTGTTGGTGTTCTCCACCATTGCCTATATTTTCTGCAGACTAGCCATTATTGGCATTGTTGGGAGGCTGGCTTCCTGAGCTCCGCTGATCTGTGCAAGCCCCTGTCACCTCGTGGAAGATGCTGCTTTGCTGCTTATAAATAGGCTTCCCACTTTAGACCCACTGTAGATCAATAGTACTTTCTCTTTCAAGGTTTGCAGTTTCAAGATAACTCCATTAACTTCAGGCAAGAAAATAAGTTTAAGTGGATGGTTGGAGCTATGTTAAAGAGTATCTGCCATGTTTGCTGCTCCACAGCACTCCACAATCAACCATATTTTGAGACTGACATGCCACCAAACTGGCAGTTGGTGCAGACTGTGCAGAACCAGTGTTATGCTCTTGTTACCAGATGTTCCGTCCACAAGCCAGGCTGCAGTATTCTGGACCAAATGCAGGTGGCACAGCAAGCCTCTTGATAAACCTAAGTATACAGCACTGCAGTAATCCAGTCCTGAGGTGACAAAGGCATGTACTATTGTCACCAAGTCCCCTGGTGCAATATGTGGTTTGATATAGGTGATATTTCGAAGATGGAAGAAGCCACTCCAAACTACAACTGACACCTGAAATTCCTGAGTCAGCTTGCAGTCCAGAGTGACACTCAGATTATTTACCACATGCACAGCTCAAAGTGTAATGCCACTTGTGTTTTAGTCTTAACACAGGTAAGACAGAGGTAATGCTTGTTGAATCAGGTTTCCATGGGTCAGCAGTGACAAGTGTGAATGCCAGGTTGTGATGGCAAGCTGGTATTCACATTTCTCACTGCTGATCCACAGAGACCTGGTTCATCAAGCATTACCTCTGTCTTACCTGGGTTAAGATGCAACCAGTTGGAGGCCATCCAGTCATTGGTTTCACCAAGGCATTGCTCCACTACCAAGACCATGTTATTCCCATCCTCAGATACATGGCAGATACAGCTGAGTATCAGCTGCATAACAGTGAAACTCTACACCATACTGCCTAATGAACTCATCCAGTAGCAATATGTACACAGCGAACAACGTGAAAGCCAGGATCGGGCCTTTAGGCATTCCACAGTAAAGCACAGCAGTACTAGTGATGAAATTACCTACCACCGCCTGCTGTGCTTCCTGGTATGTAGCACTCAGACCAGCAAAAAATTGTGCCTGTGAGTCCCACTTGTGCCTCACTGTCCACAGTGCCAAATGCTGATGACAGACCTAGAAGAACCAAGATGGACTGCCATCCTTTATCTCTCACAGTGAGGAGATCGTAAGCACCTTGACGAGAACAATCTCGGTGCTGTGACGAGGCCTGAAGCACAACTGTAGAGGCTTGTAGATATCGCACTGAACCATGTGAGCCTCAAGCTGTACCAACACCTTCTTGACCACCCTCCCTAAAGAGGGGAGGTTCAAGACAGATCTGTAATTCATGAGAAAGTCCTTTTTTTTTTTTTCAAAACGGGTCACAACAGCCCTTTTAAGTTCTGCAGGGAAAAACCCCTCTGAAAGGGAACACCTGACAATCTCAGTGAAAATGAACCCGAAGAGATTCCCAGCAACCAAGCAGGCCGGGAATCCAAAGTACAGCAGGTGGGCTGCAACCCAGAGACCACCCAGAGCACATCCTCGTCTACAACTGGTTGAAACCACACACAGAACGGCACATCGTCTAAGCCCCTTGCCAACTAGTGACTGCTGGCCATTGACAGACCACTTGAGGAAATCCCAGTTGGTATGAAGGACACCTCATCAACAAAGAATTGATTAAACTCTTCAGAATTTGCTACAGAAACAGCTCACTCAGACCAAAGATTGGGGGGGGGGGGGGAGTATGGTTACTCAGTTTGTGGTGTGGAAGTTCTGAGCAGGTCAATTCTTTGTTGCAGCAGTCACCCTTGACAGGAACTCTGGTTACACTTTAAGTGTCCATTAACTACACCGTAGTTACAGTTGACTACATTATAACGGCATTGCAACTGCAATGCAGTTTCATGCAACAATCATGTAAATACTGTGTAATTACCCTGTTGCATGTAATTAATGATTAGTGTCACAAACCCACTCAGCAGGTCAGCCCTCTACTCCCAAAGTGCCAACCTCTGAGTGTAGTCTTGTGAACAGTTAACAGAAACAGGGTAACCCTCCTGTCTGTTTTCTGGGTTCGAATCAACCTTTGGTTTCAGTTCTGGAGGGATTCAAACAGTGTCTGCTTTAACCATATACACTTCACTTGTAAAGGAAAGAAATTCAAAGACAGACCAAGTAGGCTCTAAAATAGTTTTACTAAAATAGATAAAAAAATATGTAAAACATAAAATACAGAATTATTATATCACAAGAACCATACAATATTTTAAAAGAACAAGGTTTTAACAGTGCAATTCCTACTACAATACTTAGATTTTGTCTCTCTCTAAATACCTGCTTAAAATGCTCAAAGATGTTTCTTTGTCAGAGTGTAGATAAAAGTCTCTGAAGGAAAAAAGAATACTCTTTAAAAAACTGTATTTGCCAACCCCTTTGTGTGAGATTACCTAGCTCCGTGAGAGACAGTCCATAACACATTTTTATATTACAAAAATGATACAGTGATCAGAACCAGCTACAAAAATGATACAGTGATCAGAAGCAGCTGTCCAAGTGTCACAATTCCTCCCCACCTAGACTGAATTTGGGGGCTTTATCCCCTGCATGGGATGAGCTTCCCAAATCAGTTCACTCCTCATAGACACTAGACAGACCATCAGAGTTCTGATTTTTGGCTCCAGCCCTATGTAGAATTATCATATCATACCCTTGCAAAGCAAAACTCCATGTTAGCAATCTACCATTCGTCTTTCCCACCTGCGTCAGCCAAACCAGGGGGTTGTGGTCAGTCTGCACCACAAAATGCTGCCCATAAAAGTATGGCTCCAACTTCTTTAGGGCCCACACTATGGCAAGGCATTCTTTTTCCACCGTGGGGTATGCCTGCTCTCTGCGAAGTAACTTCCTACTCAGGTACACTACTGGGTGATCTGTCCCCTGGCTGGATGTCTGACTCAGTACTGCCCCAATACCCACGTCTGAGGCATCAGTCTGAACTATAAAGGTTTTGCTATAGTCAGGACTTGTCAAAACAGGAGCACTGCACAGTACCTCCTTTAGTTTGGAAAAGGCTTCCTCACAGGCTGGGCCCCAAGTAATTTTCCTGGGCATCCTTTTCTTTGTCAGATCAGATAGGGGAGCAGCCAGGGCACTGTAATTGAGTACAAATTTTCTATAGTACCCTGCTGTCCCTAGAAAACTCCTGACCTGCTTCTGCATTTCTGGTCTGGGCCACACCTGGATTACCTCTATCTTTATTTGGTTAGGACGGAGCTGTCCCCGGCCTACCACATACCCGAGGTATGCCACCTCTCCCATGGCCACCTGGCACTTCTCAACTCTGACAGTGAGCCCAGCCCTCTGTATCCCTCCCAGCACTTCCCTAAGGTGGGATAGGTGTTCCTCCCAGCTGGTACTAAAGATGGTAATGTCATCCAGGTATGCCACGGCGTACTCCTCAGCACCATTTAACACCTGGTTCACCAACCTTTGGAAAGTGTCCGGGGCTTTCTTCATTCCGACAGGCATTACTTTAAATTCAAATAAGCCTATCGGAGTGATGAAGGACGACCTCTCTCTAGCTCTGTCCGTCAACTCTACCTGCCAATACCCCTTGGTCAGGTCAATCATCGTAAGGCAGGTCACCCCCCCAACTTGTCCAGGAGTTTGTCTGTCCGGGGCATCGGGTGGGCGTCTGACTTTGTGACTGCATTCAGTCCACAACAGTCCACACAGAAACGAGTACAGCCATCTGGCTTAGGCACAAGGACTATGGGTGAGGCCCAGGGGCTGTGGGATCTCTGGATTACCCCTAAATCCAGCATCTCCTCCACTTCCCTCCTAATGTCCTTTTGGACGGCCTCTGACACCTAATATGCTGTCCACCGTCTAGACGTCTGTGTCCCTGTCTCCACATCGTGCATCGCTAAGGGAGTTAGTCCAGACTTGGCGCTAAACAATGGGACAAAGTCTGCTAAAACCACCCTTACTTTCTGGATCTGGTCTGGGGCCAGCTGGGGAGACAATTTTACTGCCTCCACAGAGGACTCCATCTTACTTTCCTCCAGCAAATCCAGAAGGGGGTCTCCTTCGTCCGTCCCCTTCCCAGGACAACACACTGCAAACACCATGTCAGCCCTATTTGCATATGGCTTCATCATGTTGACATGGTACATCCTTTCTGTCTGACTTCGGTCAGGTAACTCCACAATGTAGTTCATGTCATTTACCTTTCTAACCACTTTGTACGGTCCTGCCCACTCAGCCTGCAGCTTGTCTTTCCGGACCGGAATAAAGACCATGACTTTCTGACCCACCATGTACGAGCGAGCGCTAGCTCTGTGGTCGCACCACACTTTTTGTTTCTGTTGGGCAGCTGCCAGGTTGCTCTGGGCTGTCCCCATAAGCTCCTTCAGCCTTTCCCTAAACCTAAGGACGTAATCCACAATGGAAGTCCCCTGGGTGGCGTGCTTGCCTTCCCAGTCCTCCTGGATCAAGTCTAGGGGCCCACGTACCCAGCGTCCATATAAGAGTTAGAAGGGAGAAAATCCTGTTGACTCTTGGGGCATCTCCCCGTATGCAAACAACAGGTGGAGAAGGTATTTCTCCCAGTCCCTCCCATGTTGTTCAGCAAACGCCTGGAGCATTGACTTCAGGGTAACATTGAATCATTCCACAAGTCCATTGGCTTATGGGTGACACAGTGTCATGCATCTCTGCACTAGCCCACACTTCTCCCATAAACATTTCATCAGGTCCGACATGAAGGAACCCTCTCGATCATTGATAACCTCCTGCGGTAACCCAACCCGGGAGAAAATCCCAAGTAAGGCATCTGTCACTTTGTCTGTCCTCAGTGCAGATAGGACGACTGCCTCTGGGTACCGGGTGGCATAATCCACCACAGTCAGGATGAATCTCTTCCCTGAGGAGCTGGGGGTATTTAAAGGCCCCACAATATCCATTCCCACCCTCCTACTACAATACTTAGAGTTTGTCTCTTTCTCTACACACCTGCTTAAAGTGCTCAAAGATATTTCTTTGTCAGACTGTAGATAAAAGTCTCTGAATGAAAAAAGAATTCTCTTTAAAAAACTGTATTTGCCAACCCCTTTGTGTGATGTCACCTAGCTCCTGCTCTGTTTATTAAAAATCATACACCCAGGAAGTTTTATCATTTTAGAAGTAAAGTTAATTCAGGTTACATCAGCAGAAACTCCTTTCCCCATGTGACTTCCCCAATCAAGTCTGTAAATTCCCTTTCATCTATGAGCAGTATCCCCTCTCATCAGACATCAAAGCATCTTTAATGACTTCGCACTAAAACGTCATAACCTGCTCTTCTTCCTCCTCTAAGGGTTATAAAAGTTTATGATCTACCTTGGCAGTTAGGTATCTTCTAGCCTGTAATTAGCTGCCGGCCTTCCAGGTAACACCTTGTATCTAAAACCTGTGTGTGTGTGTGTGATCTCACATGCTGTCTCAGCATCTCTCATGAGAGACAGTCCATAACACATTTTATATTACAGAAATGATACAGTGATCAGAACCAGCCACAAAAATGATACAGTGATCAGAACCAGCTGTCCAAGTGTCACAATTAGCACACTGAAATGGACACTTAAAATAAAGTGTAACTGAAACTCTGTCTTTTTCATGTGACTGCCTACTGCCTACTGATGGGCACCATAATGTACCTGCAACGCCAACCTGTCCTCCTCAGAATGAGCTCTCTGCCAGGAACACTCCAACTTCCATCCCTCAGCCCTCAAAGAATGCAGCTCATCACCATACCAAGGTGAGCAGCTATAGGATATTGTGGGACAAACAATTTAAGGTGCTAGGTAGTCCAAAGCAGTCATAAGGGCAATATTATAGTACTCCATAGCCTTTTTGTCTCCCATAGCACAAGCTGACATCATGCCCAAGGTGTCCATTTCTGCTAGGAGTTTGCTAGTCTCCAAGCTGTGCTTCGGGCAGTACCGGACCATCTCTACAGGGGGAGTAATACCCCTGGGGGCCCCTGTAAAACAGCAACAAAACATAATGATCCAACCAAGTGACTGGATCAACCTTGATCTCACTTATATCAAGTCCCAATGAAAAAGACAGATTCAAGGCATGGCCATGCTGGGTGGATATGAGAAGAAACAGCAGCTCAGTGATGACATCAACTGGAGGAACCGCTAACCAAGGGAATGGTTTCAGCATCAACCCATGTGCTGAAATCCCCAGAACGAGAAATCTGGAAATAGCCAACACCGGGGCAGCCATGAACATAGTAACATAGTATTTGACAGCAGATAAGGATCGGTAGGCCCACCCAGTCTGGCCGTATTCCCAGCCTGGATCAGTAGTCACTGGTAGCACATCAATTTGGCAAAAACATAACAGCGACGGCGATTTCAGTGAAGGCAATTATAGTGACTGCAATTACAGAGCCCGTAATGATGAGCGAGCACCGTTATGGCAGTACCCGTATTCCCTCCTCCCCGAGGTGCTACGATCTCAGGGTTGGTTATTTTAGTAAGGGGCTGTGGGGGACAAAGCCCCCTGCAAAGGGGGGGTGAGGCAAAGCCCCCCACAAAAATAAAAATTATGTACCTACCGTAATTATGATCTTTCTGTGTATCTTCACCATTCATCACAGATGGATACTGGCTGGAGATCAGGACCCCACGGGACCTTTTTTTTTTAAAAGGATAGGCGGAGCCGACGCAGCATCGGCGCCGCCCTCGAGGCCGACGTATTACGTGGCGCTCGAGGATTAGCCGTTAGGCTGCATCGACTCTGCCTGCCTACCAGTTCTGAGTCGCCGGAGAGGTAAGAGGAAGGGATGGAGGGTGGGACAAGAGAGTCCAAGGGACAGAAAAAGGAAGAGAAAAACTGAACTAAAAGGAGAAATAACGACTGAGAGGACAGTATAGAAGAAGTAAGACTAAGGGGATTGGGTAGGGGCCCAATATCTGGAAACGGAAGAAGGGAGGGAAGGAGGGGAGAAAATTTAGGAGAGTGAGAGGTAACAAGGATCCGAGACCTTGTCCGTCACCAGACTGTATAGGAACTGCAAGGAGTAAAAGCTCTGCCAGAATTCAAGGCACAGAATAACTGGCAATACCCCAAAAGCAGAGTCGGCTATTCTGGAGAAGGACAGGGTACAGGGACTTAGTACTCTCTCTGGAAAGATATTTGGTGAAAAAAAGGGGGACATTTTTTTTTTTTTTAAACAGTTAGATGGATAACAGAAGGAGGGCAACCACCAGCTCCCACCCCATAGGGGTGGAGATATGTAGTAGAGAAGGAGTGCCACTCGAGCTGTACCCCTTAGGAGAAAATACCCCCCCTGTGTGTCCCAACTGTACCCCGCTCAAGAAGAGGGGTAGGCACAGAGGGAGGAGGACCCAGAGACTGAGGCCCCAGGGGGATGGCGGGGGGGATTGTGATGAATGGTGAAGATACACAGAAAGATCATAATTACGGTAGGTACGTAATTTTTATATCTTATCTGTGTCAATCTTCACCATTCATCACAGATGGGTGAGTACCAAGCCCCCCCGAAGGGGGTTGATTCATTGCACCCTAAGGGACAGAGTCCCTTAGCCCTCAGTGGGTGACACACTAAGGGGGGGAACCTTCTGGGCCTGATGAGGCCCGAGAGTGGGGAAAGCGAGACGGGGTTCCCCCGGAGAGGGAAGAAAGCTGCCCCGACAAACATCGTCTCGCCCTACGGGAGAAGAGATAGGTTCCCTGGTGAGCGGAGCAAATCACCCTACGCCGGGCCTAGGGTGACAACCGGGAAAGACGAAGCCACGCCGATCTCCTGGTGCAGATCACTGTCCCTACGACCCTGGTAGCTACCTCATTGGCATCGTAAGATGCCCTTGCTTGGTGCCTTGCTAGCTCCAGGCCGCGTGCAGAGAGCGCGATGGCTTGCCTGGTTTGCTCCGAGTCAGGCAAAGCAGCTAGGATCTGACCTAGCGCGGACCACAAGAACCTGTTGTAGGCTGCATAGTGGGCCTGATGAGCAGAGATGGAGAGAAGCAACCGTGCCGAGTAGAAGGTCCTCCTCCCCCAGAAGTCAAAATCCAAGGAGTCTTGATCTGGGGGCCGGTCACGGTGGAGGGCGCGAAGCCCGTCAGGGGTGTCCAGGTGCGTCAATCCGGACTGCGGATGAGGCATAGAACCTGGAGACTCCGGGGGAGCGCAATACCTCTGGCTGAGGTCCCTAGGGGCAGGAACTCCGGAGAAGGGCCTCTGCCAGAAACGCATGGACGCCTCCCGAAAGGGAGTAGGCCAGGGCGGCACCACAAGGGTGGCCGCACCAAAATCGCCTAGAAAGGCGTGCGCCGCATGCTCAGGATTGCTCACAGACAGGGGAGAAAGGTGAAGGTCCTCCATCATCCTCACGAGGAAATGCTGGTACTCAGAGAGATCAGCGGCCGGAGAGATATGGACAGAGGGTTCCTCTCCTCCAGAAGAGGGGGATGAGGAGCTGGAGGTCACCAAATGTTCCGAGGGTGGCTGCATGGGGGGAGGTTGGAAAACCTGGCTGTCCATAGCCCTAACGTAGGCCGGGAACTGAGCAGCCACCGCTCTGAACTGCTCCCAGGTGAGAGGGCCGCTAGAACCAAGAATGCCTGGGAGCGCTGGAGAATGTGGCAGAGGGATAGGGGCAGAGCCGAGAGAGGAAGTCGGCTGACCTCTGCCAGGGGCTAGTGAGCGGACCAAGGACACCCGAGGAGGGTGTCCCAGAAGACTCCACAGCTGACAGCTGTACAACCACGTTGGTACTGCCAAGGCTGCGCCCAAAAGAATCCCCCCAGTGAGGCGACCGGGGCCGTATAGGTCCAGAAGGACGGTCCCCTGCCTCCAAAGAATGGGACCCCCTCAAGGAACCGGAAGGGGAAGGGCGGAAGTCCGCACTGCGGCTTCATCCAGGGCCCAGGTGGACCCCAGAGAAAGGCCGACGCGCCGACCCCACACCCCTCGACCCCTCAGAGTCCGAGAGGGTCCTGGTCTCGAGAGGGCCAGCCTAGGTAGCTGGCAGCTCAGGCTGCTCCCAAGGGGAGACCCAGAGAGCACCCTCCTCCTGCAGGCTTCCCGATGGGCCCCAAAGTTGGGCGATCGAGACACACTACTGGAGGGGTTACCACCGCTGAGGGGTCGAGGAACCCCCCAAGGCCAGGTTGCATGGCAATGGTGGCACGCACCATAGCCTGCTGGTCAGTACCACTGACCCTAACCTCGGGAACCACCTGACACTCCTCAGAAGGGGGCTGGCTATGACTCGTTGTCGAGACCACTGGCTCACTCTCCTCTGCAGACAACCCCGAAGGGTGTGACTGCCCGTCTGACTCCGAGCCTGACTCCGACTCCGAATAGGTAGAGTCTGAGGCCCTAAGCCAAACAGTAGGAGGGTGGGGGAAGGCAACCTTACCAAAGGGCCCGGCAGTCAGAGCAGTGGCCGAGGTGGCACCCGTGCCCTCCACAGCCCCGCAAGCGGGGCTGACAGAAGGCGCCTGGGCAGCTCGGGCCAAAGGTCCAGAGCCGGGGCCAGCCGCGGTGCCGTCAAGTCTACTGGCACCGGGGGCGGTACCAGGGATAGAGACGGCACCGACGGCAGCCTCTAGCTACGACCTCGGCGCCAACGACACCGCCAGGCCCTGAGGCGCTGGCAGCACCGAGGACCAGAAAAGCCGACGGCTCGACGGTGGAATCGCGCCAACACGACACCGCTAGGCCCCTCGGCGCCACGAGCGGCACCGAGAGCACCAACGGCACCAAGGACGGCACTGACTGATGACGCCGAAGGCCCCACGGCGCCGTGCTCAACCTCGGCGTCGCGAGACATGACGAAAGGTGACGCCGAATCCAGGGTCACTTGCGCCGCGAGCAGTGTCGGCACCGCGAACGGCGCCGACAGGGCCCACGGCACTGAGAGACGAGTCGGCACCGACGTTGGCACTGACAGGGCCCACGGCACTGCGAATGGCGCCAAAGGCCCCGACGGCACCGACCGATGGCGTTGAGGACGGCGTTGACCCGGGCCTTCCGGATCACGGGAGCGACACCGGGGGAGCCTTCACCCCATAAGGGGCGATGTCAGAAGGGCGCCTCCCGCCCCGCCTCCTGGGAGGAAGCGGACGGGCCTCCTGCACTGGGAGGAGCCTCGACCAAGGCCAGGCTACTAGTAGCCAAGGCCTTCTCCTTGGTCCGTATAGAACCGGGAGGGGACCGGAGGAAAGGCCGAGAGAGAGTGCGGCTTGGCCCGGCAGTGCGAACCCTACCCCGAAGAGTCGGTAGGGCTGGCCCACTTTCCACGCCAGGCTGTTCGAGGACACAGCGGTCCATGGAGAAGCAGGCGTCGTACGAATCCATGTTGTGAAGCGGGCCAAGACATGCGAGACACCTGTCATGTTGGTCGGTAACGGAATACTTGCGGCCGCACGGGCACCGACGCATAGGGGGCCGACCCGCCTTGGAAAACTTCTTGCCCTCTGACCGAGACATGACCTACGGAAAAAAACACCAAAACAGACTCGACCTCGCAAACTTTTAAATAAAAAGGAAAGATCTTACCGGCGACGTCGAGTAGAGGCAAACCCAGAACTAGTAAGACCGACGGACTTAAACGTTGCAATAAAGGCTGACAGGCCTAGTTTTTCTTCTAACAGCTTCCCACGAGGCGACCTCGACGGCGGGAGACGAAGAACTGGTAGGCAGGCGGAGTTGATGTAGCCTAATGGCTAATCCTCGAGCGCCACGTAGTACGTCAGCCTCGAGGGCGGCGCCGATGCTGCGCCAGTCCAGCCTATCCTTTAAAAAAAAGTTCCCGCGGGGTCCTGATCTCCGGCCAGTACCCATCTGTGATGAATGGTGAAGATTGACACAGATAAGATCAAGCATTTTCAATACTGTCGCTGTAACGGTGTTCGCCCATATGTTATGGGCGCCATAACTGTAGTCGCCATACTGTCGTTGCCGATATTGTCATCGCTGTTATTCCGTTGCCACATGACATGGAGCCGTGGTCGCTGACCCTACTTGGTCATTGGCTTTAGCCTTTCATACCCACCTACAGGGTTTCCTTATGCCTATCCCATTCATATTTTAATCCCCCCACTGTGCTAGCTCCCACTACTTCCTGGGGTAGGCTATTCCATGCATCTACCATCATTTCTCTGAAGAAACACTTCCTCACATTTCCCTTTGTCCTGCCTTCCTCCAGTCTTATATCATGCCCCCTCATCCTTGTACACCTTCTTTACTCAAAGATGTTGCCCACTTGCACTCTGTTTATGTCCTTAAGATACTTGAAGGTTTCTATCACATCTCCCATTCCCGCTTTTTTTTAAGTGTATACATACTGAAGTCTTTTAATTTCTCCCTGTATGTCTCCTGGTGCAAGCCCTGCACAATCTTTGCTGCCCTTCTCTGAACCACCTCCACCCTGTCTATGTCCTTATGAAGATGCAGTCTCCAGAACCGTACACCATACTCCAGATGAGGCCTCACCAGCGTTTTGTACAGTGGCATCACCATCTCCCTACTTCTGCCAGTGACTCCCCTTCCTATGCATCCCAACATGCTATTGGACCTCCCACAGCCTTGGTACACTATTTGGACACGTTTAGGTAATCTGAGATGATTATCTCTAAATCCCTTTCTTCCCTGGTAACCATCAGCAACTCCCCCTTCATCCTGTACCTCTCTGCAGGCTTTCTACACCCCAGGTGCATGATTTTGCACTTCTTTGCACTAAGTTTTAATTGCCATACATTGGACCAATTTTCCAGCTTTCCCAGGTCCCTCCTCATTTTCTCAACCCCCGAGTGTCTACCGTATGCAGATCTTGGCATCATCTGCAAATGAGCAAACCTTTCCCTCCAGCCCTTCAGTAATGTCACTAATTAAACAGACTGGCCACAGGGACTCATCCTTGAGGCACCCCACTGGTCACTCCCCTTTCCTCGGATTGGATCCCGTTAACCACCACTCTCTACTTTCTGTCTCCCAACAAATTTCTAATCCAGTTCTCCACTTTGTGGCCCACCCTTATGCCACCCAATTTGTTAACCAGTCTTCTGTGTGAAATGGTATTGAAGGCCTTGCTGAAATCAAGGTAGGGGATATCCACCTCTCCCCCCTGATCCACCTCCTTTGTCACCCAGTCAACAAAATCTATCAGATTTGTTTGACATGACCTTCCTGCTATGAATCCATGCTTTTGATCCTGTGCTCCGTTGGGTTCCAAGTGTTCCAAAATCCTTTCCTTAAGCAGCGCCTCCACAATCTTGCCCACTACCGAGGTAAGGCTGACCAGCCTATAGTTTCCTGCTTCCTCCCTGTTTCCACTCTTGTGAAGAGAGACTACATGTGCCCTCTTCCAGTCCTCTAGAACCACTCCTGTATTGAGTGATTCACTAAATAGGGCTGCCAGCAGTGCTGCTAGTATAATCCATAGTTCCTTTAATATCCTAGGGCAGATGAAGTCCACCATTTCCATAGGAATTCACTCCCGTGGCCTGGAGGTCAGTACGTGAGGAGGATCCTGTACACTGCATTTGGGCTACCCCTAACAGCCATGCATTCAAACCATCTGGTTATTCCACTGGGGTATGTGTCGAAATGTAGCTCTAAAAGAGATGGCCACCCAACCCTGCATTACCACTTTAGGCAATGCACCACATGGAACCCAGTGGGAATAGATGCCTCCAGCACAGGGCCAGAGTCATCCCCCAACCAGGTCTCCATGATGCAAACGAGACTGGCTGAGAAATCAGCAATGAACACCTCCATCAGCACAATCTTATTCCTCATCAACCTTGTGTTACAAAGAATGGCCTGAAGGGGAGGAGCAGAGTTAGTTGGTCTGACTATCACCTGCCAGTTAATATAATGCTGATCTCTGGGTATTTGAACCAAAAACGGGGACCCCTATACTGGCTCTGTTTTCCCCTTAGCATGCCTCCTAAACCTCACCTGTCTGATCTCTCTCCCCCCCCCCCCCGGCATCTTCTCCTGCACTCCTCTGTGACCCTTGCTCTGCTAACAAGGGATCCCAAGCCTTGCATGACGACTAAATATCACTGCAGGCACAGCGTTTTCAAGACCCTTCAAACTGACGAAGCTGCCACAGGTGGTCTGCTGAGCAGATATACCTAAAGGAAGCTGAGTGTCTAGGCACATCCTGCCAATTGCCTATTCCAGTAAAACTAAACAAATTAATTTATAAACAATATCACCCACAAAAACCCTGCCCTATCCCACCATTCACTAAAAACTAAAAAAAATAGATCTTAAAACAAATCACCCACAGAAACCCACCCTATCCCATCATTCACTCCCCCAACTACACACTAGTACAACTAATAACTATACAAACACATTCCAGATCCTAATCATATGGGGCCTTGTATGTAATCCAGCATATCTCGAAGTTGATATGCCACCAAACTGGCAACCAATGCAGACTTTGCAGAACCAGTTATGTGCTCATTACAAGATGTTCTGGAAACAAGTCAGGCTGCAGCATTGTGGACCAACTTCTGGTGGAACATCAAGCCTTCAGGTAACCCCAAGAATAAAGCACTGCAGTAAGCCAGTCTGGAGATGACAAAGTTATGAACTATTATCACCAAGTTCCTGAGAGCAGAACATGGTTTAATCCAGCTGATATTTTGAAGATGGAAAAAGCCACTCTGAACTACAGCTGACACCTGAGATTCCAGAGTCAGCTTGCTGTCCATAGTGATGTCTAGATTCTTCACAACATCCACAGCTTGAAGTGTACTGCCATTTAAAGCTGGCATCCTGGCATTAACTCTTCTCACTGCTGACCGACAGAGACCTGGTTCAACAAGTGTTACCTCCATCTTACCTGGGTTAAGACTCAAGCAGTTGGAGGTCATCCAGTCATTGATTTCACCGAAGTATTCATCCACCACCATTGAGACCATGTTATTCCCATCCTCATGTTCATAGGACAGGTACAGCAGAGTATCATCTGCATAACAGTTCAGCTCAATACCATACCACCCGATGAACTCAGCCAGTGGCAACGTGTACATAGCAAACAACGCAGGGGCCAGGATCGAGCCTAGAGGCACTCCACAGCTCAACATAACAGTACTACAGATGAAATTACCTAGCACCATCTGCAGTGCTCTCTTGGTCAAACTGGACTCACCAATGCAAAACTGTGCTGGTGAGTCCCACATAGTGCTTCACGTGACACAATACTGCCACACTGTCCACAGTGACAAATAATGATGAGAGATCGAGAAGGACAAAGATGGACCAGCACCTTCTATACAGATAGTCAGGAGATCAGAAGCACCTTGACGAGAACAATCTTGGCGCTGTGACGAGGCCTGAAGCCCAAATGAGGAGATTCATAAGTGTCATATAGAGCTAGATGAGTCTCAAGCTGCACCACCACCACCCCCTATTGATCACCCTCCTTAAAAAGTGGAGGTTCAAGACACGTCTGTACTTCGTGATACAGTCCAGGTCTATAGATAATTTTCAGAAGGGGTCTCACCACAGTCTTTTTAAGTTCTACAGGGAAGACTCATCCTGAAAGGGAACGCCTGATAATTGCAGTGAAAATGGGTCCCAGGGATTCCCAACAACCAATCAGCAACCAGGCAGGCCCGGAATCCAACGAATAGCAGGTGGGGTGCAACTCAGAGACCACCCAGAGCACTTCCTCTTCTACAGCTGGTCGAAGCTCCACTTAGGATGGCAAAGTGTCTAAGCCCCATGCCAAATGGCCACTGCCAGTCCACGACAGACCACTTGAAGAGATCCCGGTCTGCATGCTGGACAGCCTGTCAACAAAGAATTGGTTACATTCGTCACACTTTGCTGAAGAAAAAACTCATTCAGACTGCAGATGGGTGGGGGGGGGGAATCAGTCTCTCTACTGTGCATAAGTACTAATAAGGCCAATTCCTTGCTGCAGCAATCACTCTTGACAGAACTTTGTCTTTTTCAGGGTAACTGCCCACTGACAGGCAACATAATGTGTAGCCACAATGCCAATCTGTCCTCCTCAGAATGGGATCTCTGCCAAGAATGCTTCAACTTCCATCCCTCAGTCTTCAACCACTGCAGCTCATCACCATACCAAGGTAAGCAGCTATGGGATGTTGAGGGGCAGACAAGATAAGGTGCCAGGGAGTCCAAGGCAGCTGTATGGGCAATGTTATAGCTTTCGTTGGCCTCTTCTGCTTCCATGGTACAAGCTGACATCATGCTTGAAGTGTACAGAACTGCTAGGACTTTGCTAGTCTCTAGGTTTTGCTTTGGGCAGTATCAGATACTCTTCAGAGTGGCAGTAATACCATGGGGGTCCCCACAAAGGAATGACATGCCATTTTGATCCAACCAAATGACTAGATTGACTCTGATCTTGCTTACATCGAGTCCCAATGAAAAAAGCAGATCCATGGCATGGTCATGCTGGTGGGTACAGAGGGAAACAGCCATTGCAAGGCCCAAGGATGACATCAACTGGAGGAATTACTGACAAAAGGTGAAGCTTCATTGTCAACCCATGTGTTGAAATTCCCCAGCACAAGAAATCTGGAGGTGATCAACACCTGGTTGGCCATGAAGTCCACCGGTTCCTGAATGGATATAGTCCTGCGGCCTGGGGACCAGTGCATGAGGATGATCCTGTACCATGCACACTGGCCACCCTAAAGGCCATGTATGCAGATCATCTGGGTATTCCCATGGAGTAAACCATGAGTCCCAATGCAGCTCTTAAACAGATGGCCACCCTGCCCCCTGCACTCCCACCTTATGATATGTACCACAGAGAACCTGGTGGGAATAGATGCCTCCTGCACAGGGCCACAGTCATCCCTCAACCTGGTCTCCATGATGCAAACAAGATCAGCTGAGGAATCGGCAATGACCACTTCCATCACCATGGTCTTATTCCTCATTGACCCTGCATTACAAAGAAAGACCCGAAGGGGAGGAGCAGAGTCTGTTTGTCTAACTATCACCTGCCTGTTAATATAGTGCAGATACCTGGGTATAGGAACCAGAAAAGGGGTACCCCTATACTGGCTCCATTTTCCCCTAGGATGTCTTTTATTTTATTTTTATTTTATTTTTTATAAGGAGAGACACACTAAGCTGAAACCTTGTTTACAGGTGCGACCTGGGAGCACAAGGAAGTTAAGTGACTTGCTCAGGGTCATACAGTATGCAAGTGGGGGCTGTGGGATTCAAACCCAGGTCTCCAGGTTTGCAGCTCAGATCCTTAAACCACTGCGCTATACTGCCTCCTGAGGAAACATGTCTCCTGAGGAGGATGTCTCCTACCTGTCTGATCTCACCCTCCCCGGACACATCCTCCAGCTTTCCGCTGCAACCCTTGCTCCACCTCCAAGGGATTCCAAGCCCCACACAGTGACTAATTATAGTTGTAGGCAGAGTCCATCAAAACCTTTATAAGGGGTGAAGCTGCCCAGGTGGTCCAGTGAGTAGACAGTGCCCTTCAGGGGGGGAGGTGGAGCGGCAAGATGGCCACAATGCTGCTCTGCTCCCTGCAGCTCAGCGTTTACCAGAGTGCCTTGTAACTTTTTTTTTTTGGGGGGGGGACGTATTTTCCTTGTAAGGCTGAATGAAACTCCTCCTATTTTATCAAACAGTACCCATTTCTATAGAACTTTCTTTTTCATTGTGTGCCTAAAAAGAGTTGCACTTGTCCCAAATTTAAGCTCCTTTACTTTGGGCAGAAATGCTGCAGTTTTGTTTTGAGATACCACACTGCCTATAGTGTTTTTTTGGACCGCTCAGCTTCTTTTTTTCATTTTGGAAGCTTGTTATGCTGTGACGTTTGGAGGGAAACAGTCAGTGTCTACAATCTGAGGAGAAGAGGACTGAATGTGCATTATATGATGCCTTATCCATTTACCTGGACTGGGAATGGAAGCCCTTCTAAAGAAAACGGGATGGTCAGAATCATGACTGCACTTTCAGTGCCGACAGGCATGTTATTGCCTTATAAAAGGTAAGCTAATGTTGACTGGGTGCTGGGGCTATCATTATCTCCTTTGGACTGAGTACCCTCGAAGTTATTACTCTCAGTGAAACATTTTTTGTTCTGTTTCTGTTTACAGATGCATCTTTGCCTCAGAGGAGAGTGTTTGTGATTAAGGACATTGTTCCCTTCTGCCCCAAGAAAACTAGGATAGTTGGGAGGAGTGGACAAATGAATGGTTATAGAGAGTGGAGCTGCCCTGTTTTTGCTGATGGGCCTGGAGGTTCTCTGTTGAGTTGTTGCCCAAAACCCATTGTGGATGGTCTGAGGAACAGGTAAGGTGATGCTGACCAAACTGAGGAGTAGACATGGAGGATTGCTGACCCAAGAGGGGATGGTTTATAAACTATCCACAGTTCAAAACATGTATTTATCCTCCTCTAACAGATTTACAAACCTGTTATTGGAAAGCCTGACGATTTTGCTTTACCCCAGAATGACATGAGGTGATAATACTTCACTCAGTCCCTGAAGGTACGTTTCATATTTCTATTTACTTGGAAAGGTGAAATCTGGGACGGCAGAGTCACTATCAAATTATTGAAATGGACGCATTGAGCGCAGTGGTTTCCCCAAGTGGTGACTCAAGACATTTTTTACAATGCTCATGTTTAATAAACCAAAAACTCGTGCCGCAAAGTTTTTTGGTTCTGTTTGGTGGAACTTCTTCTCTGGGGTGTATGAAGCTTAGTGGCCTTTGAACAACCAAGTTACTCTTTGATTTTAAAATGTAGAGATTATTCACAGGACTCCTTGAATGGAGCAAAATATGATATCCTGCACAAGGGAAGTGTATATTGGCTTTGAGATTCTCAGGGAATACACTTTAGAGTAAATAAGAGTAGAGTCCTCGAACAAGGTGAAAGCTTGTATTTTGAGGCGTACACCTCTTCCTTTGGGGCGGAATCTACTGTATGTTTAATTGTAATTGTAATTGTAAAACATCAAAACATTCTATTTACTTACTTAGATGGGATTCCTCAATACCTGAGCCACCGTAAGAGGCCCCATAAGTACGGAACTCACTGATTTACTTTTTAAATGCCTGAGGTAAAAATACCTGCTTGTTGGATGTAATTTAGTGTCTCTAGAACATTAAGCTTAGAAGTTGTTGGCACCATGATTTCTTCCTGCACATTCAGTTAATTTATTTGTTCTCACTAAATAACTGTGTGGGCTCCTGAACATGAAAAGGAGCCTTTCACGGACTGCAAATGGAGCCTGAACGTTGTTCTAAAAATGAATGGACTCCTGACTATCGCCAAATCAGCACTCTGACAGTTAAGATTTATTCCGTAACGCCTTATGACTAAATGTATGGAATAGCTGGTAACTAACTTTGATGTGTGTTATAATTGTTATAATTGTCTGTAATCTTTTATTTGTTATATAGTTTTTACAGTTTGATTTTACAGTAATTTACAAAGTTCTTTATATTTTTTAATTAAGTAAAAAACAAACCCTAAATAGGTAGCAGTTCAAAAGGCAGCCTGTTGAGACATACAACTCTTAACAATCAAAACTACTGAGTGCCCTAAAAGTCCCAACTAGTGACCACAGTGCCCGAAGGCTAGTCCATTAAAGAGTCTCTCCTGGACCGGAGCCCGGCTAAGCACAGTTCTAGCAGGCCAAAGTCCAAAAGGGGATAGTCTTTGAAGACAGTTCACACATTCTGGAGTCTGCTAGAAGAAGCCAGAAGGGGAAGGAAGGAAACATATTCAATTCAGTGCTTTAGAGTAACTGGTAATTGCTATTTTTCTTTTAAACTTAGATTGTGGGCTTTTAGTGACACTGTACTTTCTTTGTTGTCTTTACTTATAATTGTTTTTGGGCCCCCTCTCCCTCCCCTTCCCCCAACTCTTAATTATATGCCCTGTTAAATCTGATTGACAGGAGCTAAACACAGGTATAGTAAGGGGTGGAAGTAGGAGGGCATAAGGGGAAGAAGCCCACCTCAGCATGACAAGTGTTTTGACTCATTTATTTATTTATTTTAAAGAAAATTATCTGAGGATCAGTGGCAGGATTTTTAGGACAGTAAATTAATAAAAGGGAACTAGGAGAGAGCTTCAGTAACGACAAGTAGTGAATTGCAGTATAATGTGGGAATTGGTGCAATGCAGTGGCTGTGGGGCAGCCATATTCAGGCAGACCTTCTGGACACTGAGGTGCTGCCCTATCTGTATGCATCTCTCTGGACTGCGGGATGAGGTAGCCAGACTCAGAGTGGAAGTAAACTGGGTCAGAGTACCATCACCCTATCCAGAGACCACCCAGTCCAATGCAACTGCCTCAAAGGATGCCAAGAACGAGGAGCACTTGGATGACAGTGGGCTCAGGGAGGGTTAGAGCGGTCAGGCAGAGGCACATCCCAGATCCTATTCCACTAAGAACTCATATGCCACACTGGCAAATGAGGACAACCAAATAGAGGTACCCAGAGAAGTGGAAGGAAAGGATGTGGAGGTTAGCCAGAGGTGACCTCAGCGGGAAAGCAGTGGACCCCAGAGGAGGAGGAAGCAAATCCTGGTGGGGGACTCCATCATAAGAGGGATCCAGCTAGGAACACAGGAGGGGGAGGACAGGGAGGTGAGGTGCCTACCAGGTGCCACGGCATGGAGGGATGGAAGAAGATCCTGGGGATCACTGGGAAGGCAAGACGGGAGGGTGAGCTGGATGTCATTATCCACCTAGGTACTAATGACCTGGCAAATGGGGAGCCAAAGGAAGTTCAGGAAGAGTTTAGGAAATTGGGAGGGGTCTCAAGCAAGTAGCTACTTCTGTCACTTTCTCAGAAGTACTACCTGCGAGAGGCAAGGGAGAGCATAGGAGTGCATGTACCAGGAACTTTAACTCATGGTTGAAGAACTGGTGCTGTGAGGAAGGGTTTGGATTCATTGGTGACTGGGGACCCACCTGGAGGGATGAAGGTTTGTTCAAGCTGACGGCCTGCATCCATCCTGGAGGGAATCAAGCACTCAATGATAAGTTTAAAATGCTACATTGACAAGCACTGAACCTAGCAAAGGGTGGCAGGCCAGCAAGGAGAGTACCTACTTGCTCACCCCCACAGCTAGCAGTGGAACCAGTGAACCAGAGGATGGCTATCTCTGCAAAGCAGTGTGCAAAAGATGGAGATTAGTGCCCAAGAGGTGGATAGGCAGAAAAGGGGCAAAATTCAGCAGAAGGGCAGACAGCAAGGAGAACCAGGAATAAAGGACAACCAAGGAAGGGGCTGAGTAACAGTGAAACAGTCTAGGAGGTCAAATCATGGAAAGCCATGTGTGCAAATGCCAGGAGCCTTAGCAACAAGATGGAAGATCTGGAGGCTGTCATGGTGCAGTCAGACCTGGACATTGTAGCCATCACTGAAACCTGGTGTAATGATAACCACGACTGGGAGATGGCCATACCTGGCTACAACATATTCAGAAAAGACAGGCAGGCAGGAAGGAGGAGGATGGCACTGTATGTGAAAAATGACATAAGGGCCACAGAGATCCAGGAGGAACAAAATGGGGAGAGATACTGTGGTTGCTGGAAAGGAAAATGGAACAGCATCTGCACAGGTGTGGTCTATAGACCACCAGCCCAGGAGGAAGAACAGATAGGGAGTTGATGCTAGCCATCCAAAGGATGGCAGACAAGGGTGAGGTAGTACTGGTTGGAGGCTTCAATATTCCAGACGTGGACTGGAGCATCCCAGCAGCAGCATCAACTAGGAGCAGATTTATCATAGACTCCCTTCAGGGTGCCTTCCTCAAGCAACTGGTCATGGAACCAACTCGGCAGAAGGCAATACTGGACCTTGTGCTCACAAACAGGGACAGTGTGACGGGGGTAACAGTGTGGGAGCACCTGGGGAACAGTGACCACCAGTCATTGTGGTTTGAAATCACAGAAAGAGCAGAACCAAACCACACAAAACACGATCCTGGATTTTAGGGGGCAGACTTTGGGAAAATGGGGAGATACTTGAAAGAGGCATTATGAAATGGGACAGGAATCAGGGTTGAGGAACAGTGGGCAGTATTTAAAATGGGGATTACAAGAACAACAGAATTATGCATTAAGCAGGTTAGCAAAAGGAAAAGGAAGAGGAGACCATTATGGTTTTCCAAAGAGTAGCAAAAGAAAGTGAAAGCCAAAAGATTGCATTCAGGCAATACAAAAGACACAAGGCAGAAGGGGATAGGAGAAGTACCAGGAGAAGCAAAGGAGGCAGGGAGGTCAGTAAGGGAAGCCAAAGCTCAGACAGAAGAACACATTGCAAAATCAGTGGGTAGAGGGGACAAACCTTTACAGGTACATAAGTGAAAAAGAAAGACAAAGGGAGGGATAGTGAGACTGAAGGGGAGGATGGGGCCACGTGGAGGATGACAACAGTAAAGCTGACATATTGAACAGATATTTCTGCTCAGTCTTACTGAGGAAGAGGAGGTAATGGGTCTGAAGGGAGTACAAGGGGTGAGAATGGTGCAGAAATGGACACAAGTCCCTTTACACGAGAAAGGGTCCTGAAGGAACTGGAAGTAATAAGAGTTGATAAAGCAATGGGGCCAGATGGGGTGCACCCAGGGTCCTTAAAGAACTAAGAGAGGTGGTGGCTGAACCTCTGGCTATCCTGTTTAGCCGATCACTGGAAACAGGGGAGGTACCCAAAGACTGGAGGACAGCAGATGTAGTCCCTTATGCAAAAGCAGGAACAAAGAGGAAGCAGGAACTACAGACCAGTCAGCCTCACCTCGGTAGTGGGGAAGATCATGGAAGCACTACTGAAGGAGAGATTGGTGGAACATCTGGTTGTCAATGGACTACAGGACCCAAGGCAGCATGGTTTCACCAGGGGGAGGTCATGTCAGACCAACCTCATTGAATTTTTTGACTGGGTGACTAGGGAGGTGGATCAGGGGAGAGCAGTGGACATGGTCTATCTGGACTTCAGCAAGGCCTTTGACACTGTGCCACATAGAAGACTATTACACAAACTGGGGAATATGGGTGTGGGCAGGACAGTAGTGTGGTGGGTAGGTAACTGGCTGGGTGGCAGGACACAGAGGGTGGTGGTAAATGGCTGTCACTCCAAGGAGGGAAGAGTGACCAGTGGGGTACCACAGGATCAGTGCTGGGACCGGTTCTATTCAACATCTTCATCAGTGACATTGGACAGGACCTAGAAGGCAGAATTTCACTGTTCACTGATGACACAAAGCTCTGTAACAGAGTAGACACACCAGAGGGTGTAGACAGAATGAGAAGGACCTGCAGAAACTTGAAGAATGGTCAAGGTTTGGCAGTTGAAATTCAATGCAAAGAAGTGCAAGATAATGCATATGAGGCACAAAACCCTGGCATAATATATCAGTTGGGGTGAAGGATATAGCATGCACCAAGCAGGAAAGGGATCTTGAGGTTATCATCTCTGATGACCTCAAGGTAGGGAAACTGTGTGACAAGGCAGCAGGTAAAGCAAGTAGGATACTGGGATGTATAGGCAGGGGCATCACCAGGAAAAGGGAGGTCACACTCGCTATACAAGACACTAGTGAGGCCCCACCTGAGTACAGTGTACAGTTCTGAGACCATACCTACGTAGGACATAGACAGGGTAGAGAAGGTTCAGAGGAGGGCAACAAAGATGGTGCATGGATTGCATCACAAGTCCTATGAAGACAGGTTGAAGGAACTGAACATGTACTCCTGGAGGAGAGGAGGAGAGAGGGATATGATAGAGACATACAAGTATCTCACAGGGAGGAACAGAGTGCAGGAATACACTATTTTAAGCGTAAAAGATGTTCCAGGACTAGAGGGCATGGGATGAAGTTGAGGAGGACGATCAGAGGAAACATGAGGAAGAATTTCTTCACAGAACGGGTGGTGGACAAGTGGAACACCCTGCCAGAGGAAGTGGTGGGGGCTGAAACAATCACGGGATTTAAGAATGCATGGGATAGACATAAAGGAATTCTGGAGGTCAGGGGTAAGGGGCAACAGACTTCTAGGAAAACATAAACTGAACTTACAAGCTCAAATGGGCAGACTGGGTGGGCCATAGGCTCTTATCTGCCGACACTGTCTATGTATCTATGTATCTATGCTAGTGTAGGGTGTGTACTGCAGTGTCATAAAGATAGAAAAGTTCAGACTTACCAGCCCCTTGTAGAACGAAAAATCTGCACCGACCTGCTCCTCAGCCGAAGACTCTCCCTGGTAGCATTTCTTCCGATACTGCTGGGTGGACATCTTCCGGGAACCACAGGAGGGCACATCTGGGAACTGCTGGGTTGATGTCATCTCTGGAGATGGAACCTTAGAACAGGAACAAAAAGGAAAACAGCTGGTCTGATGTCATCCGATTACCAGGCGATGGATCAGCATACAGCTGGGTTGGTGTCCTCTCTGGATCTGAAGTCATCTGGTGGGCCAGTACACTGTAGAACTGATGAATGTGGGGCACCTGAGTCCTGGATGTCCATACTGGCAGATCAATAAAGGCACTACAAAGGCTGGTGTGGCAGTATTGACTACCACTGCTCGGCTTTTCATCTGGCAGGCACGGGCGCATTTGTAAGGAGGTCCTTGCATTGAGGCCAATAGTACCAGGGGTCAGGAGCTTGAATTATTACCCTGTCTGGGTGCACATAATTCACACAGTGGAAGGTTTCATGTCCCTCTCTGTCCACTATTCGCACTCTGTCCATAAACAGTGTCCTGCCTCTCTTCCACTGGGTATATTTCTCATGAAACAGTCTGTTCTTGACATGCTTGTTTGCACCAGGATGCACACATTTCATTGCTTCGGCCCAGATCCAGGATTTCCTGCTGTTCTCAATCTCCTCCCAGACTCTCTGAGGAAAGGTAGGAAAGGTCATCCCATAGATCTCATCGCCTTCCTACGAACCAGTCTCTCCTCTTTACTAGCTTTGGTCAAACCGAGACCGCTGGCCTGGCTTGGGGGCGGCCAGTCCTGGTTCTGCCAGCTACGCATCCTCAACGAGATTAAAAACGGATCCCTGACTTCTTCTTGCATAGCCAGGGCAGTGGCATCACCACTCTCTTCCATGCATTCCTCCAAAGCAAGAGCTTGAGGCTGTATACCCGTTCCTTTTCCACAAGGCCACATAGGTTCCCCCTCATCTTCTTCCTCACTAAGGATCTGAGCCCAGGAGTGAGCAGTCGTCTCTCCTGAGACTATCCACTCATCCCTAGGCACAGAGGTCAGCACCTCCCATTCAAAGGCCTCCCGCATCTCATCTTCTCCTAAGTGACTTGGGCTAGGCCCCCACCTCCAGGGGTCTACTGATGCTTTATCTGAACTTTCCTTTTGAGATCCAGCATCCGAAAACTTCAACATCTGGTTCTGTCTCTAAATCTGCACCCTCTAGCTTTGTGCCACACTCCCCCGAGGGGCCTTCTTCAACAGGCTCCGCCTGGTGCTGTGTGCTGCCAACTACAGATTCCTAAACCTTTGTCTATGTGGGAGCCAAACAAGTCTGGGGCACTTTATACAAGCCATATTTTTCAAGGCATCCAGAACAGTGAGGTATCATGAAGACGTCCCTTCCAGCATTTAAGCAAATTTGACACACATGCACTGGATATCCAAGAATCGCCACATGAGGAGGCAGTTGTCCTCCATAATAACACCTTTCAATGTCCCTTAATCTATTTACTGCTGCTGTTACTGCAGCCCAGGCATGATACGGGTAGCGAGCTGGTCCTGAGGCCATAACTGCAGAGAAAACAAAATGCTCACAGTTACTGAAAGTCCCACTTTACTGAACACCTTCTTTACTTTTAAAATGACTCCTCTGCTGCTGTGTTTACTTTACTACTCCACCCTGTAATGGCGGCGGCAGCACTCCTGTGCATCAACATTCAGAAATTGGGTCAAGCCACTGCGCATCCGATTTACACACACTACTGATAACTTTTGCTCAAACTGTACAAACTTGCACTGTTCTTTTTCTAACACAGTTACATGATTTTCCACAGACTTTTCACTTGCTGGAAACATTTCTTTAGTTCACAGTCCCTTAAAGCCTCAGGATTTTAAGCACAGGATTGCCTGTAAACTACTGCTGCACATTTGGCTACAACTCACAGTCTCTCTCTGGCTTTAAAACTTTAAACTGATGCTGAACTCATAACTATGCACACAGTCAATGGCCTAGCAGACTTGCACTTGCTGGTAGAACTTGACACAGTCGTTACTTGCAAAGCAACTACACTGCTGCACACATATTTAGATGGCTTTTGGCAGAAAATCACTGTTTGAGCAACTTTTACTGTTGGTACTTACTGTTATCAGTAGTTGTTAGCTGCGATGGAAAAACGGCCTGCAGTCAGTCTTGGAGGCCTCAGAAAGAAAACGGGTGGGCAGTCCTGCCGATCATCTCCCCAATCACCACACTCGCAATTCAGACGATCGAGATGTGGGTTGAGCCCGATTTTGAACAGACAAGTCTTATTTTAACAGTTTTACAGCGCTTTTTAATTACCGCGACGCTCCTCCACTAGCCAGTACATGCACTCCACTCACACTTCCTCTCGAATGCTGGGGCAATCACTGTAGAGCTGGCTGACGGGTGGGACTGATTGTAGCCTCACCAATCACACAACGCCATGCAAATGAGCCTCTTCTTCCTCGCGAGTGCTCTTCTCTTCACGGCGATCGTTGAGCGGCAAATTTAAACTGCAGAAACCACTTTTTTTTTTCTTTTCAGCTGAGTCCACAGCGGGAGCCCATTTCAGTCATTTAGCATGGCCATTCACACTGCAAGTCTCTCAGTTCATTCAAAAGCATTTCCAAAGTCCAGGGCACCATTTTCCTGTTGCTACCCCTAGTCTTCCATACTATTCATCATCACACAGTTCTTTTAAAAAGCAGGCAAAAATGCTGTAAACAATTGATGCAGGACAAGGGCACACTCTTTTAGCTTTACTGCTCCTTGGTAAACAGTTGGCATTTTAACAGCAGCATAAGATCCACAGCACAAAGCGACACACTAGTAAAATTGCTTCAGCTTTTTTGGGCTACCCACTGCCAGATAGCCAAAACGCTAGACCCTTGCCCAAGCACCTTTCCTCCCAAAATTAAAATCCAAAGCGGTGCCTCCATTTTTGTAACCCCCAGACCCCTGCCTTTTTGCGAATGACAGGTGGCATGCTGTTGAAGCTGACAGCAGTACCTGGTGGGGACTGGGTTTGGGGAGGACTAGGTTACTCGGCACAGGGGGCCTAGGCTTGGCTACTCTGCACAGGGGCACCCAAGTAAATCCGAACACAGGAAGCAATAACTGTAATGTCCAAAACCAGGAACAGGATTCTACAGTGTGGCTTTTATTCACATCCAAACTGAACAAACAAAGCATAGACAGACCCCCACGGGGCTACATTCCTGGTAATGCAGATTAGAGATAACAGAACACTTCTTCACATTTCAACCCTCAGGCTCTGAACCCACCAGGCACACAGCCCGGACTTGCACACAGCTTTGGGTACACAGCCCAACTTGTACACTACTTGGGTTTTCCTCATGGCCCGGCTCCCCCGCCGGCCACTTGATCCGCGGTCCATATGGGAATAAACCAGTTTTCCTATTGGTGGCTCCCCAAACTACCTTAGAGCCTTCAACTACTAGAGGGAATTTTCCTTTCATCCCACATCTGGGTACTTCCCTCATCACTGGCCAAGTGCATGAGGCAACGCAGAAATCCACAGAGCTAATCCGTAGAGGTGGACCTGGTTACTAAAGATGGGGGGGGTCTCCCACCTCCAGCACCCACAATCCATACACGGCCATTTCTCTGGAAACTAAACAACTCTCTTGAAAGCTTGGCAATGTAGATTACTGGGTAGACATATATCACATCTCCTCTACATGTCTTGACTTCCCCTATGTGCTGGACTTGAACATACTTTTACTTTTGGCTAAGCCTATTAATCTAGGCCTCCCACTACTTCAGCAGTCCAATCCTCACTTTAACACAGTTCAGGATGAAACATAGGCCTTTTTGAAAGAGCAGAACTCACCCTCCGGTTGCAGCTGCCCCACAGGCGAATCACGAAATATTCTTGTTTCCCACACACGTGGACAAAATAAGGCAGCTTCGTTCTCCAGCTGTAGCCAGGGGGTTGCCCCTTGAATAGAAGGCAAACCTTTCTGCCCTATCCCGAGGGATGGGGCACAGAGACCCGAATCAGCAGTCTCCACTACTAAAAAATAGCTTACTGTGTCTCTCTTTAGGTGGAAACACACATCTTTCTCTAACTGTAGCCCTATTTCAGGGCTGAGGCTCCAAGAGCCTGAGCACAGAGCTGCCGTGCTCCTCTCACAACAATCTCCAAACTCCAACTGAACTACAGACTGACTGTTCTCAGTCTCAGCTGAGACTGAGGGATAACATCACCATAGAACTATCGCAGCTGCATGAGCCACAATGGAATCTGCAGAAGGGAGTTATAGTAGAATGTTGGGAGGTTTGAACAGAGTGAGACAGTGTGAAATCCATTTAACTGGAGTTTCACAAGCTGCCTTCCCTGCCTACCACTAGGTCTTACTGGGATTCTAGTAACCCCGGGTAACAAGGGGGTTACAGAGGTATTCATAAACTCAAAGTTGGAGCAATTCATATACATCATGAGCGTGGTTTTTCCATGCTGATAGTGAATAATTATATTAATTTATAAGTGGTATGGTGGATAATTATTCCTGCACGGAAGTTTAAGTCTGAACTAAGTTGCATCCTTTTATGACTTAGACAATTGTCAGAGCAAGAAACTGAGCATTATTTGGTAATCCTCAGGAAAAACGTTGTATAAATGTTTTCATGGAGGGCTGTATTTTGCTTATATACTACGTTCCCGCTATCCGCTCGCCACATCGCCAATGGCGAAGCCACAAGCCCTGTGGCTAACATTTTATATCCCTGCCATACGCAGGCGAAAGGAGCCAGCCTGCAACCTGTTACCACTCTCTCGCCACGGACATAGGAACTACTGAGAGAGTGGACGAAAACTACAAAATGCAGCAGTACCCTGTCGGGACCTCGGAGCGCAGTAATGCTGTAATGTGATGCTCGTCACTGGCAACCATCTGACCGCATTAGGAGCGAAAAGAAAACCATATGATTAATTGTTGGCGCTGAGGAGACTGTGTCTGATTGGGGAGATTAGGTAGACACGTCTCTGACCAATCAATGCAATTTCTGTGTGCTGGGGAGGCGGGCTCTCGCTGTAAAGCAAGTCACTCGGGCGCGGTGGTGAAAGAGGCAGGTGCTTTACTGTAGCCTCCTCGGCGATCGCTGATTCTTGCTAAAATACTTATTTTGCTGCAGTATTTGGGTTGTGGGTAGGTAGGGAGGGTGCCAGAGAAGGCGAGGAGAAGAAACAAACGGGGAAGAAAAACACGCGAGCAGACTTGAAAGTTCGAGTGCAAGCTGCAGTGTGACGCATATAAAAAAAAAACGGAGACAGGGAAACTTGCATTTTTTGAGCTTTGTTTGCTCAGTACTACATATAAAAAGCAGTTAGTGCAGTTTGATAGGGGAAATGGCAGGAGACAAAAAAAAAGGCATTTGGAAGTACAAACCGAATGTGAGGAGTTTAAAGGAGCAGGGGAACTAAAGGCACAGTGCTTTATAGTCCAGAGATGGAAAAAAGCAGGCAGGAAAACAAAATGTAGACAAGGGCAGACAGGAGATTAAAAATAAATTCTTGGATTGAACCAGTGTTGAACTGTTTGTGCAATACTGCAATACTGAAAAAGATATTAAAACAAAATAGAAAGGCTTATGGGGTATTAAGGCACAGATAGTACCTACTATATGGAACTACTGAAGTATTGGGGGAACAATAGTGTGTATGCAGATAAAGATTAAGAAAAGCAAATCAGTAGAAAGAAAAGTGATCAAGAAACAGACAAGCTGAGAGGGGGATACACAAATAAACTTGCCAAGGCAAAATAATTATTTTAAACTGTTCTCTGACTGTAATTTGTGTGACATACTGCTGCAGTACAGTGTGTGTATGTGTGTGTTCAGAAAACAATCAAACACACTGGCAGCATGCTGTGTAATCTTTTTGAGAAATGAAACTGTAAGTGCTGAAGCATATCTGGTCCTGTACCCCCCCACCCCAATTACTGTTGGCCACATTGTGTGTGTGTGTGTGTGTGTGTGTGTGTGTGAAGAAATAAAACTCTGACCAACTGCTTCATTAAAGAACTTTTATTAGTCACACAATTCAAAAAGACATCCGAGTCTGTCATATATTCTAGTGCAAATATCCAGTCGGCGTCGCATATATTCTTGTGCAAATATCCAGTCTCATATTCTTGTGCAAATAATATCCAGTCAGTGTCACATATATTCTTGTGCAAATATCCAGTCTCATATTCTTGTGCAAATAATATCCAGTCGGTGTCACATATATTCTTGTGCAAATATCCAGTCTCATATTCTTGTGCAAATAATATCCAGTCGGTGTCACATATATTCTTGTGCAAATATCCAGTCTCATATTCTTGTGCAAATACCCAGACGGTGTCACATATTCTTGTGCAAACCAGTCTGTGTCACATATATTTGTGGAAACATCCAGTCTGTGTCTGTGTATATTCTTGTGCACTGTCCAGTCGGTGACCCATATAAATTCTTGTACAAATATCCAGTCTGTGTCACATATATTCTCACATATCCAGTCAGTGTCACATACTGTCATATTCTAGTCTGTGTCACATATATTCTTGTACCATCTACCTAAATAAAAATGTCAGAACAAGCTGCAAATCCTGAAACTGCTAAACAGAGCAGCCGGGTGGCCACAGTAAAACAAAGCAAGATAACAGATATTTTCAAAAGGCCCAGATCAGCAAGTCCTGTCCCTGAAACTGAGCCAGAATCATGTGGCAGCGTCTCTGTAGCAATGGAGAGCAGCTATTCAAAAGCTGCAAGCAAGAAAACCAGAGTTTTATATGACAGAGACAGTCATAGGGAAATTAAGGATTCCTGGTTTAAAACCTACCCATGGCTCATTCATGACAAAGAAGCTGCAGTATTCTACTGCAGAATTTGCAAAGAAACTGGTCGAAGAAATATTTTCACAGAAGGGAAACCAACCAATAAGCCAAAGGCTGACGATTTAAATAAGCATCAGATGTCCAAAGATCACAAGTGAGTCTTATTACAGATGCCCCACCAGTTTGCAATTCTTCTTGTCTTCTGAATCTTTTGTTAATTGTCATGGTAAATATGTGTTTCTCTTAATTTAATAAGGCTTGCAGTTGAGGCAGAAACTGGGAAAAAGGGAATGACAAAGGCTGTGAGCACAGCTTATTCATCAGTGAAAAGTGCCATCATAGCAGAGATGAGAAGCGTTTATTACATGGGCAAAACTCTGATTGCAAATCATAATATTCAGAAACTTTTGGAACTGCAGGTTCACAATGTAAGTATTTTTACTCGCCAATCTCTCAAACATAAATGAAAGTCTCGCTTCATGTATATTACATGGGGGGGGGGCACTGCCTCAGATCATATGACACAAAACTGCAGGCCCAACATAAATAATAGCACTTGCTGTATTGTCGTTTCTGAATTCGAATAAAAAAACATTAGCAGTGCTGCAGCAGAGACACGCTACAAGTCACATTGTGGGGGGGAGGGGGCATGGCTCCAAATAACTGACAGACTATTCCTTTTTTCTCTTTTTCTGCACAGGAATCCACTCTGCTAGCACCTATAAAGCAATCAGTCTTCCAAGGCACAGGCATCTACACACATTCTGAGTCCTTCAATGACTTTTACAAAGCAATTTCTAAGGCAGTGCAGGATGCTTTTTTAAAGGAATTGGAGGATTCTCCATCTAAAATGTTTTCCTTACAAATTGATGAGGGAACAGATGTAGCCAACAAGAGTACACTGATGGTATACATCAGATTCATTGACTGCAAGGGCTATGTTCAGTCTAAATTTTTAGGTGTGACTGAGCTTGCAGAATGCAGTTCAGAAGCAGTATACAATGCTGTGAAGTACATGATCTCTGATAAAAATTTAGGAGATAAAGAGCTGATAGGACTTGCAACTGATGGGGCCTCTGTAATGACAGGATGCAAAAAAGGTGTGACCACTCTAGCCAAAATAGATCACCCATACTTAGTTGCCACTCACTGTCTTGCACATAGACTCACCTTAGCATCAGAGAAAGCAGCCAACCAACACCAGTATCTGGTCAGTTATAGGTCTACAGTGAATCAGCTTGGGAAACTGATAAAGTACTTGCCCAAATTTTGTCGAATACTCGATCAGAGCAAAGACGTACACGAGGAGCATGCTGTGAAACTAAAACAGATTGTTTTTCACTAGATGGCTTTCAGTTTCTGATTCTGTGAAGGCATTACAAGCATGCATAGCCTCACTTATGTCTGCTTTGTCATAAATGGCAGAGGATAACTATCAGCGAAACCTTGCTATGGGGTGCCGTAAAAAAATGGGGACTTTCAAATTTGTTGCCACTACTTTCTTTCTGGCTGATGCAGTAGGTCTTCTTGCAATTCTCTCAAAACTTTTCCAAAAATGGCCTGTCATCTTCTCAGAGGCAAGGCAGCAGCTTGTTAGCACCAGTGATGCACTTCGTGTACTGCCTGGAAAATCCAGGCCCACACTTAAAAGTTTTTGTCAGAGATGCCAAGTGAACCATCAGAAGAGGGAAAATCTATATTTAGAACACATACACTGAGATACATGGCAGCAAAGAGAAGAGTTCAAGAATTTGCAAACATCTTATATACAGTCAACAGTTGAACAGCTTGAAAGTTACTTTCAGAAGGCACATTGTTGGACAACTGGTCGGTATTAGACCCACGCAGTGCACCTGATCACATTGAGAGCTATGGAGAACAGGAGATTGAGAATGTTATTGCTCACTATGGTGCCATTAAAAAAGGACTCACTAACATCCTGCCAGTTAACCAAGACGAAACCAAACTGAAATGGTCATTATTACGTAGATTATTCTCGGAACACAAAGAGTCCACTATTGAAGAATTCAATGTCAAAGTGGTAGTCCCAAACAAGGAATCTTGGCCAAACATGTCCAAACTATATTCAGTATGTCTGGCAACCCCATCAACTTCAGTGGAGTGTGAACGTGGGTTTAGTGCATATAACAACATTAAGACTGCCGAAAGGAATCGCCTTAAAGTCTGGAATGTGAACTATCTAATGACTCTTCTGGTTGAGGCTCCTGATGACATGGGAAAGTTTGATTTTGAAACTGCATTTGACATCTGGGCGTCGGAAAAGGACAGGCGTGGGTTCCTTCAAACTGTCAAGACAAATGAAGATGCTCCTGAGCTCCATGTTCTTCTCGAGAAAACCTGCAGCAGCTACACTACTGCATAGACCTAGCAGAAGAAAAATAAACTGCTGGCTGTGCTTCTTCTTATGATATTTATTTTGTTGTACTGTAATTTGTACCTACTGCTACAGCAAAATGTGTTAATTGTTGCCATGTTCTCCACTTGACTCTTGTGTAGTCTTCACGAAGCTCAGACACACACAAAAAAATGACTGCTGTTGCCTTGTTGGCAGCAATTCTCATTTAATGCCATGACAGTTTGCTAGCTTCTAATATTTTCAAACAAAACATTTTTCACATAGTTTAAATACAATAGTTACCGGCGGCATTAAAATAGAATTTTACTGCCTTGCTTATGAACCAGGCCCGACACTGATCTGGGCTGAGAGAGGAGCAGTGTGTTAACTGTTACTCACTGTTTTTTTTCTGCTTGTTAAATGTCTGAGATGGATGCCTGGCTTGCCTTTAGTCACATTTTTTATCGGGCATGGCACAGATTCCTCAAGTTTTCACACAATGTTATTTTAAACTGGGTTGCTTGTTATGTACAGGCTTTAGAGAGCCTGACCCCGGCATTTTATTGCAGTAATGGGCTGGGGGGGGACAGAGATTCAAAATTTCTTCTAGGCACGACTGCCAGATGCTCAGTCATTTTCACGAAATAACTGACATCTGACTGGTGTCACATATTTAATATGCCATCAAACTGTTTAAGAGCACCCACTGTAGTGTTATTGTTTAATTTTTCCTGCCTGAATCTGCTTGGCCTTTAGCATTATTTGTCTCCTGCTTGCCTAATAAGGCAATGTGCACAGTTTATAATAATTGCTGCATTTTGGGGGGTCAAAACTGGGCTGACCACATCCTAAGCTTTGGTATGTATGTTATTGCTGTACACATACTTGCACATCTACTTAATACAAAATAATTTCAAACAATTTGGCTCAAACTGTGAATATATTGTGCCTACCACTACAGAAGTAAATCTTGTCCATAATGGTATTTAAAAACAATGTTAATACAACTTTGTATACATTTTAGCATTACTCGCCGTGTGTGGCTAAAGACCTCTTGTAGTGGCTAAAAAATATTGGATCTGTTTAGCCACAGTGGCTAATAATTTTGAAAACCTAGGGGGAACGTAGATATATGATTTGAATGTTTATGTACACTTTTACTGTCCAAAGACTGTAAAATGTCTTTTTTTTTTAGCTGTTTCATAATGACTTTTAGTTGAATGAATAAACCTGTACTTACTTACAGTGAGTAGACTTGTCTAAAAGGGGCAGAAGGAAGCAGAGTGCCTAGACACATTGGGTCTGATTTTAGCAGGTGGATGCAGGGCTTGCATTAAGCCCTGCGTCCTCCGCAAAGTTTGATGCAGCTGCGCCTTAAAGTCTGTCACAACTTGCGCTGAATTTTGGTACCTTTGGCGTAGTTGCCACAGTTTACTCACTTTACAGCAGCCTGCACCAAAGGTTTGGCGCAAGTACCATAAAATGGCTCCCCCATGGCGCAAATGTAGACTGGTCTAAGTCCTGCGTTCAGCACAAAGGCCGTGCGCCAGGGAGTTGAGGCTGATACTTTTGTAAAATCAGACTTGTCACATTGGTTGATGCAATGTGATGGGTCAAACTCCCAGCCACAAGTCCCTTGCAGCGATCTAATGACTTTTGAAAATTGGGTCCATTCTGTCACATGCCTACTCCACTAAAACCAAACAAATTAAATCGTAAACAAAATCACCCACAAAAAAACTACACTGTAAAACAAATCACCCACAAAAACCCACCCTAGCCGATTATTCACTTCCCTACACAAACTAAATTATAAACAAAATCACCCACAAACATACACATTATCCTACCATTAACTAAAAACTAAGACTGCAAAACAAATCACCCATAAAAACCCACCCTAGCCCATTATTCACTTCCCTACACAAACTAAATTACAAACAAAATCACCCACAAACATACACATTATCCCACCATTAACTAAAAACTAAAAGACTACAAAACAAATCACCCACAAAAACCCACCCCAGCCCATTATTCACTTCCCCAGCCACACATTAGTACAACTCATAACTATAGAAACGCACTCCCCATAAAACCAAAACAAATTGCAGTTTACATAGTTTATGTTATCAAGATTTATTGAACACAGATACAGAGTCCCATTAAACAGTACAAATGAAGCACAACAGAATAACTGATAATATAATGAGGTACAGATGGATTTGAAACTCTTTACCTGCTGCCAAAAGGTAAGGAGGAGTCATTCAACAGATCCAGATAAATTAGCAGTCCAGAGTCCTGATGATAGCTCAAATAATCCACAACAAAGGAAAACTGAGAGGTTTCAACAGGGTTCAGGAAAATGACAAGAATTGGGGGAGGTGGGGGCACGACACAGTCTTTCACTGCAGCTCCCAACACCTCCAAACTACAGGGCCCAAGCAAGGAACAATAAGGGGGTGGGGGGGCACTCCCTCACTGTGGCTCATCTGCTATCACAATAAAACCATGCCGAGATATTTGAGTGGTATTCATCTGCTCTCACAATACAACTATGTAGAGTTGTTCTTTGGGTGCAGCTCAGCTACTCTCACAATACACAACCATGTAGAGATGTTCATTTGCTATTTGAGTGTGGCTCATCTACTCTCACAATACACAGTCATGCAGAGTTGTTATTCGAGTGTGGCTCATCTGCTCTCACAATACAATCATGCAGAGCTGTTATTTAGGTGTGACTCATCTGCTCTCAGAATGCAACCACAGAAACATAGAAATTGTCAGCAGACAAGGACCACGAGGTCCATCCAGTCTGCCCATAGGCCCTATACATGTATGCATCCACTTACTCTAAGTGATCAATAGCTTTTCATCACTCCCTTCCCGACCAAGGTTTTCCTGTGCTTGTCCCAGGCATGTTTAAACCCCTCCACTGTGCTTGCCCCTACCACCTCTTGTGGCAGACTATTCCAAGTGTTCACCACCCTCTCTATGTAGAAGAACTTCCTCACGTCACCGCTTAATGTCCTCCCCTCCAATTTCATATCATGCCCCCTCATTCTGGTATCTTTTCTACATTGAAAAGATCTCCCAACTGCACCTTGTTTATGCCCTTTAGGTACTTAAAAGTTTCTATCATGTTGCCCCTTTCTCTCCTCTCCTTATTTGGGGAACCACAATCTCACCACAGTTCCCCAATGCCATGATCAGCCACCAGAAAGCACCTCCTCTAGAGTCCTGTTCAACCAGTCCATGCAGAGTTATTTGGGTGGGGCTCATCTGCTCTCACAATACAACCATGCAGAGTTGTTATATGGATGTGTCTCATCTGCTCTCACAATATAACCATGCAGAGTTACTTGGGTGGGGCTCATCTGCTCTCACAATATAACCATGCAGAGTTATTTGGGTGGGGCTCATCTGCTCTCACAATATAACCATGCAGAGTTATTTGGGTGGGGCTCATCTGCTCTCACAATATAACCATGCAGAGTTGTTATATGGATGTGGCCATGCAGAGTTATTTGGGTGGGGATCATCTGCTCTCACAATACAACCATGTAGAGTTATTTGGGTGGGGATCATCTGCTCTCACAATACAACCATGCAGAGTTATATGGATGTGGCTCATCTGCTCTCACAATACAACCATGCAGAGTTATTTGGGTGGGGATCATCTGCTCTCACAATATAACCATGCAGAGTTATTTGGGTGGGGATCATCTGCTCTCACAATATAACCATGCAGAGTTATTTGGGTGGGATCATCTGCTCTCACAATATAACCATGCAGAGTTATTTGGGTGGGGCTCATCTGCTCTCACAATACAACCTTGTAGAGTTATTTGGGTGGGGATCATCTGCTCTCACAATATAACCATGCAGAGTTATTTGGGTGGGGATCATCTGCTCTCACAATACAACCATGCAGAGTTATTTGGGTGGGGCTCATCTGCTCTCACAATATAACCATGCAGAGTTGTTATATGGATGTGGCTCACCTGCTCTCACAATATAACCATGCACAGTTGTTCTCTGGGGAACCGCACTCTCACCACAGTTCCCAATGTCATGATCAGCCACCAGAAAGCCTTCCTCTAGAGTCCTGTTCAACCAGTCCAGGATATACTCAAAGACGCTTTAGGCTCTTCTTCTTCTTCCTCCCATGGCTACAGTGTCTGTCAGAATAGCATAAAAGCCAATAGCCTTTGAATCCATTGGAGAACCGGCAATACAGCTGGCACAGATGCACAAAGAAAAGACCCTAATGCAAGGGGAAGCGTCAGTCATTGTTTCTCGTGTCATGAATCACTCTAGCTGATCGGGGCCCAGGACCACCATCCAATTATAGTGTTAAGCTCCACAGCATAAGTAGGTAGAAACCATAGATGGCACAGAGCTGTGAGGCCACAAGAGGAAAATAAAGGCAGAACATGGAAGAGCAAATGAGGAGCAGTCAGCTGATTTAGTGAGCTGCTGCTGAACTGGTTGGATTAAGGCAGCACAGATCAAAATGAAACTGGACTCAGACCTCTTCTAAAGAGAAATAAAACTATTCTACCCTAAAACTACCTTACTAAAGCATCCCTACCTGCACTTTAAAACACCTTGATTAAGCTATAAAATGAAAGCACTGGTTAAAAACATAAGAAGGTAGGTTACAGTCACCCAGCACAGTGTCCATCTCCCCGAGGTGAGTACACGGATATACAGAACACAATGAGAACATTGAATTAGGAGAAGAGCCTCTGCTGTACTGGCAACAGAAAATGTGAATGCAGCCTTTTTTACCGAGCCAGCAAATGAATACCTCAGCTGTCCTCCTTCAAGCACATAATCAGAGAGAATAATTAGTGTGGGAATTGCAATTATGGATGACAGAACACGTCTTTTCAACAAAAATGTTGAGAGGTAACAAGGTAAACTGTCTGTTTCAGATAAATGTGTGGTAAATTCTCTGAGCAGATTTACCGGCTCTTGGGTCTTTTTCTGTCCCTACTTTCTATGTTAACATGCCAAACAAGCATAATTTTGGCTCCAGTGGTAGCCTTCTCAGTTGCCTGCTGTGCTTGCTGTGACTGGCTGGGATTGGTAAAGCCCACTAGTACTGGTCAGTTGTGTGCTACAAAATTAGCAGTGCACCCCACCAAAGGAAAGAAGCAAAGTTGTTTAATAACACTTTTTCAATTATTTCTGCAACCCACTGGGAAAACTATACTATGCAAGGTGCCTTCTGAAAAGAAAAAAAATTATTCAGTCAGCCTTTTTGACTCAAGTGATTTTGTGTTGGTTATGAAATGAATTAAAATTAATATGCTGCTGACTGCCATGGACATGATTTTTTGGAAATATGCAATACATTTGTTCTGCCTTAGTAACAGAAATGTTCACTGTTAATGCTTTGTGAACAGCCATACCTAGTCCCACTTCCAAGCAATCCTCAGTCTCTGACACCCAATGCACAATTTATAGACTGAGGAGTGCTCTCCACCAAAATTTGGCTACTCCTTTCCCCTACGCATGAGACACTCTTATTCTGTGAAGAGCATCTCATGCACAGATGCCCTGGAAATGTGCACGTTCCAGGAACAGTTTTTTAAAAATATATATATATTATTGATTGTGCCCGATCAATAATATATAGTAATATGTCCCCATCACTACTTGTTCCTGTAAAAGAGTCATTTCACTTGCCTTCAGCTTGAGCCATAACAGCTCAGCTTCACTTTGCTGTTCTCACTCCAGCCGAACGTGCATGAAACCACTCTTATACAGCAGTGAGTGGCTCCAGGGGACATATTAACATATAGCACTGACTCAATATGGCGCTCTGGACCATGGTGTTGTATGTGGTGTTTTGGAAGTACATAGTAAAAAGCAACAGAAATGTATTACATGCCTCACACTGGGATGAGGAATTAGAGTATGAGTGTGCATTGACGAGATACACGAAAACTAAACAATCTGGATATTTCTTCTCTCTTGGCATCCTTTTACAGATTCTATGTACTAATCTTCCTGCATACTGCCTCTTTGGTATGCTGACTCACAGTGCTTTATATGTTCGTTGTCTTGGGAGTCTGACTTGGTACCTGGCTGATAAAATGACTGCAGTACACTTAGCAGTCCCAGGAGAATTGAGATGACAAAAAAAAAAACATACTTGTAGAACTTGTCTGACTTTGATGTTTGAATTTCAAAAATTCAAACTTGAAGAGGTTCCCACAGCTCTAGAGTTAGAGCTAAAAAATGGCCTAAATGAACCTGAGTCTTGTGCTCACCTGATGGTAAAGGGAGTCCTTCAAGGCTCAGTTTTGGTCCTTGTACTGTTTTCTTGTATTTAAGCAGGCTGAGTTCAAGCCTTAGAGGTATAGCATGCCAACTTTACACTGATGATTCGGTGCTCTAAGCCTCTCCCTAAGAGTAAAGTGGCAGTTTGGGCCAGAGGGAGCACTCCACTCAGACAACGAGGGATTGCTGGAGATTCCCAGGGTACGGTTAAAAACTTCTGGATCACGGGCGTGTTCATTCGCAGCCCCAACCCTGTGGAATTCTTTGCCTCATTGGATACGAGAGTATCTGACTGTGGAGAGCTTCAAAACTGCATTAAAAAATTACTTATTTGGGCTCAGTACACGATCATTTCTATTTTTGCCATCTTTGGCTTAAATTTATTCAGAGAATTTTATGAAACACTTCCTTCCACTTCTTATAAGTGTTTAGCCTCCAGCCCATTTAATGCATGCTGTTACCTTTTGTTACTTGCTCGGTGCTTGCACTCACCTGCTCCTTCTCTCAGGTGAGAGAGGGAGCAGGTGAGCGCAAACACCGAACAAGCAGCAAAGAAGTGCGTATGTAATAGCTACCTGCAAACACAGCGTGTATAAGCGAAAAAAAGACTTGATCTGGCTAAACTGAACCCGGACAAATAGGCTTTAATTTTATCTATGAGAGGAGAAGAAGCATAAAGGAACTTAAAAACTAAAGGAATTAGGCAAATGAGCCATGAAGTTTTTTGGTGATAGAAACACTGGATTTAGGCAAGTGAGCCATGAAAAAAATGGAAACACTAGTTAAGTGAACTATACAGACTCTAAGGGCAATGGCCCAGATAAGTACTTTTCCAGTCGTTTTGTTGCCTTATGAGTAGAAAAGAGTTTGGAAAGAAAGTAAATTAAAGTAACAAAAAGTAACAGCATGCATTAAATGGGCTGGAGGCTAAACACTTATAAGAAGTGGAAGGAAGCGTTTTATAAAATTCTCTGAATAAATTTAAGCCAAAGATGGCAAAAATAGAAATGATCGTGTACTGAGTTCTTTCATTATTGTAGTAGAGTGCACATAAAAGACAGCATTTTTTGGATGTTCAAGGTAAACTATTTAATTTGTGTTGGACTACTGTATCTGTGTTGATTGACTGGATTTAAGATTTTTTTGACTTTTTATTGATTTTAATAGATACTGTATAGATTGTACAGTGCTTTAGTACACTGTGAATAGCGTTATATAAAACAGATATTATTATTACCATCTTAATGCCATCCTGTAAACCCCACTATAGGGGTAACTAGTGACTAGTGTGTAACTTGAATGTGTATCTCTATGTTTAAACCAAAGTTGCTGCATCCTTTAATAATTACTGGTTAGCAAGCAATAAGACATGATGAGGTGTGGGTTATGGCCTGATAGGAGCATGCCCCAGGTGCATTATGAGGCACGAGGCGCTTGCTTTTAGCACTTTGGGAAGCAGTCTTATCAGGCCATAACCCACATCTCCGAATGTCTTACTGCGCTTATAAAATGGGTCCCCCAATAAAAAAAGTTTGATAAAAATGGACATAAAAACTGTAAATAAAGAGTAAAACAAAAAAAAAACAGGTTACTCACCTGTAATAGTAGTTCTAGGAGTGGTATATGATGTTCATCCACACTTTCAGGCAGTGTCCTTTCCCTTTAAGGAATGCCAGAATGTCTTCAAGCTGCCTCCTCACACCCACCCAGGTGGTAACTCCCATAGCTCCACCCCTTAACACCAGATCTTGTCCGCTGGATGCTAGACCAGTGTGCCACTTGCCAGAAGAAGTCGAGTGGGTCAGTGTGGATGAACATCATATACCACTCCTGGAATTACTGTTACAGGTGAGTAACCTGTTTTTCTAGGGATGTGGATACAATGTTCTATCCACAATTTCTGACAGACTCCTGGCAGTTCTCCTGGGAGGAGGGGGCAAGGCGCACACACCCTAGTTAGGAAGCGGAGATTGGAGAACTGAGACCCCTAAATCAGCATCCTGGCATGACTCAAGGTCGATGTGGTAATGGGAAATGAAGGTGTGTGCTGACTTCCCGGTAGCAGCCCAACAGATTTCCTGAATAGGGATGTCCCTGGAAGCAGCCACTGAGGCAACGGTATGATGGGTTTAATGAGCCCTTAGCCCTACAGGAGGCTCACTACCCACCAACCTATAGCAGAGGTCGATACAGGATACAAGCCACCTGCCAATCATCTGATTAGCTGCCGTCTGCCAGGTGTGGCTTCGGCATAGGTGACAAACAGCTGGCGAACCTCTCCCCAAACTTCAGCTGTGCACTCCTTATAATAAGCTAGCACTCGCCGCAGATCCAGAGTATGGAGCCTGTGCTCAGCCTCCAAGGTATGGTTGGTGAAGTACACCGGGAGATTAATCACCTGGTTAAGGTGAAAATCAGACACAACCTTTGGGAGGAACTTCAGGTTGGGGCAAAGGACAACCTTGTCCTTGTGGAAGACCAGGTAAAGAGACTACATCGAAAGCACCTGAGCTCACTAATCCTTCTGGCTGATGTGACAGCCACCCGGAAGGCGGTCTTCCACGACAGGTGTAACATTTCACACCTGTGTATTGGTTCAAAGAATGGCTTGCCCATGAACTTTGCCAAAACCAGCAATAAGTCCCAATGTGGTGGTGGTTCACACACTGGAGGGGAAATGTGGTCAAGGCCTTTAAAAAAGCAGCAAACTATCTTCTCCTGTGCCACCGACTACTGACTGGCCAGCACCTGGTAAGCAGAAATGGCCACCAGGTGCAGCTTAAGGGTAATCGACCGAAGGCCCAACTGGGAGAGGGATCAAAGGTAGTAGAGAACGCTAGCTGCTGGACAAGATGAGGGGCCCAACCTCTTGCTCTGGCACCAAATGGAGAACCTGTTCTATAGCATAATATTTTTGGGTCAACTCCTTCCAAGAAGCCTCAACAATGTTGAGGACATCTTCGGAGAGACCCAAAGCCTGGAACTCTAGCCACTCAGGAACCAGGCTATCAGGTGTAGAGATTGAAAGTCCAGGTGGAGAACCCTCCCCTGACTGATCGAGAGCAGGTCCCGGCACAGGGGAAGATGCCTTGGGAGCCTGCCACTGAGGCTGAGGAGATCGGTGTACCAGAACTGGCATGGCCAGTCAGGAGCCACTAGGATCACCCGTGTCTTGTCCCTCCTTGTCCTGAGCAACACTTTGTGAATCAAGGGAAATGGAGGGAAGGTATATGGGAGGTCCAGGGTTCAGGGCCTCGAGAAGGCATCCCCTGCAGCGTTTCTTGCTGAGGGGGGCATGCACAAAACAACTTCAGCTTTGCATTCTCCCTGGAAGCAAACAGGTCCACCAGAGTTGTGCCCCACTGGGAGAACAGGCTGTGTACTGGGTTGAGAGACCATTAATGAAATGCCTCGCCCACACAACTGAGAGCATCCGCAAGCTGGTTGAAGACACCGGCCACATGGATGGCCAAGAGATAGGCCACCAAGCTGCGCACGAGAGTCCACACACAGAGAGCTTCCCTGCAAAGAGAAAGGGAGTGTGTCAAGTCCTGCTTGTTGAGGTAGTACATGGTCGTGGTGTTGCCTGTCTGGACCTAGACCACCTGACCTTGAAGGTGTGGAGCAAAAGCAGTCGGCACCAGCCAAACTGCTCGAAGCTCCAGCAGGCTGATGTGGCACCGGGACTCCTTGGGGATCCAGAGCCCGTGGACTCTGTGCTCTCCCAGGTGAGCACCCCAGCCCAAGAGAGAGACATCGGTTGTCAGGATGACCGTTGGCTCTGGGCAGACAAATGGGATACCTTCTTGCAGATTTTCTGGGACCAACCACCACTGGGGGGGGGCATCCCATATCCACTGGGTCACAGTGACCAGCTGGTCAAAGTGACCTCTGCGCTGAGACCACTGGCTGGCCAGCTCTCACTGTAGAGAGCGCATTCTCCAGCGGGCCCAAAGGACCACGCTGGTGCAGGCCGTCATGTATCCCAGTAGGTGCAGGAAGTCCTAAGCAGGGCACAACTGTCAAACCTGAAATAATCGGGCAAAGGAGAAGAGAACCTCCGCCCTGTCCACCGGGAGCAGAGCTCTGGCTCTGCAAGAGTCAATCTCCACCCCGATGAAAGAAATTACCTTCGGGGGCATGAGTTCTGACTTGGCTTGATTGACCAGAAGGCCAAGAGAGAGGCAGGTCTGGAGGGCCAGGTCCCTGGAGTGCTCCACCTTCTGCCTGGAGGGACCAGCAATGAGCCAGTCATCTAGGTAGGGGTATACCCAGACTCCCCGGTGCCTCAGGGGGGGCAGCTACCACTGCGATGCACTTGGTGAAGACCTTGGGGGTCAATGACAGGCCAAATGGCATGGCCAGGAACTCATAGTGGGTTTCCTTGCTCTGAAGCAGAGGAACCACCAGTGTGATGGATGGATCGGGACATGGAAGAACGCGCCCTGTAGATCCAGTGAGTAGGAACACATGTTTTGCTTGAGAGATGGTATGATCTGAGACACAGTGACCATCCTGACGGTGTGTGGCTTGATGAACTTGTTCAGGTTGTGCAGATCTAAGATGGGGCTCCAGCACCCCCCCCCATCTGTTTTGGCATCAGGAAGTACCTGGAGACAAACCCTGGGTGTTTCAGAGGTCAGAGACAGGAGTCATGACCTCCTGCAGAGGAGCTGGGAAATGTCGTCTCAAAGGGCTGACAGGATGTTGACAGACACTATGCCCTCCCATGGGATGCGGGCTCGACAGGGCGGGTAAGCCTCGAACTCCAGACGCAGACCCTGACCGACCACCTGGAGGACCCACCTGTCTGTGATAACAGCTGACCAAGTAGAAAGCAGATGGTAGAGCTAGCCCCCCCCACAGCAGGACCCAGGGGGCTCAGGAGGGGAATGGGAGAAGCACTCCCTATCCTGTCATTGGACAGGCTTGGAAGTGGAGGAGGAACTGGCGGAGGGGCTGCCGGGACCTCTACTCCCTGGCTTCCTGACGACTGAGGCCATGGATTTGGGCCAGGGATGCCAAACCTTTTGCTGTCCAGCTGGGGACTGATCAGGTTTAGCCACTGGGTCAGAGGCGGGCCAAAAAGGGCTTCTTCTTTTAAGGCTTAGAGCCCTTAGGGTCCTTCTGGGCAGAAGTCACTGAGTCCAAGGTGGCGTTGGACTTCTCAGTTTGGGTGAGGTGCCCTTCCACACTGGGCCTGAACAGGTAAATACCCAAGAAGGGAACATCTGCCAACTTGTGCTGCATGTCAGCCGTGAAGGTTGAGATGCACAGCCAAGCCCTGCAGTGCATGGCAACTGCTCCGGCCATGGACCAGGTGCGCAAATCACCAGGGTACATGGCCATTTGGAACTGCTGTTTCAGAAAAGCTTGGCCTTGGTCCCTGACCTGCTTGACCATAGTCTGCAGATCTGTGGGCAGGTGAGGATGCAGCTCGTCCAGGGAACCCAGGAGGGCATGCGAGAAGAGAGCCATAAGAAGGGCCAGACTCACTTGCCGAAGGCCGAGAGAGGAGGCGGCATACACATTTTTGGTCATATGATCCAATTTCTTGAACTCCTTGTCGGGGGGTTTGTCAACATCCCCCAAGTTGTTAGCGTGCCAAAACACAGAGTCAGCCACAAGACCCTTAGCCAAGGGGTGTTCTGTGAATCCCAACAGGGAGCCAGTAGGGACCGCATATTTGCGGCCCATCTGAGCCAACGGTGCAGGGCAGGAGGCCGGGTGCTGCCACAGTTCCAGGGCAGGACCGAGAATAGCATCCTGGACTGGGAAGGCTTCCACTGGAGAGTCACCCCAGTCGAGGATCTTGGTCAGCGAGTACCGTTCCCGCTTCTGAACAGGCTCCAACTGGAGACCCATAGATTCTGAGATGAGAAGGAGAATGCTCATGAAGGATGTGGGACCTTGATCCATCAAGACGTTCCCTAGTGACTCCACATCCAGCAGTCAGAAGTTTAAGGAGGACCTTTCGGATTCCAAAGAATCGTGGAAGAGCGGTCAACTGCCCAAGTCCCCACCAACCCTGTGAGGGTGGTCCGTGGCGATGGTGACTGACAGTCGATGGGGTAAACCCTTGCCTGGCCAAGTGTCCTTGGTTGGAGCACTGATCATCAGCTGTTTAGGTGGCGGCTCCATCAGAATCAGTGGAAAGGCTGGAGAGGGCTGCGCTAAGACCGTACAAACTGGCTCCTGCCAAGGCAGGGTCTGCTGCAGCTCCGTTAGTGGCACCCAAGGAAGGGCCAGGGTGGTCAGGATTGGCTTCACCTGTGTCAGCTAGAGCTGTTGCCACATAAGCTCCTCATAGCATCAATGCAACTTGTGCAGGTGCCTCTTCTCACCCGATGGGGAATAGTGGCGGCGACACTTGCTCAAGTGCCTAGAGCGTGAGCATCAAGACCAACACGGGCTGCCCGAGACCGGGCTGAGAGAGCGGGACCTCAACTTTGACCACCGGGGAAACCAGTGGCAGGTCTTGGAGGGGGCCGGTTGAAGCCAAGGCCTCTCCTGGTCTGGGTCCTCTGGGTCAAGAGGGGGCAGAAACATGCCCCTGTCCATCCCTCTCTGTGGAAGGACTGTAGTCCTAGATAGGGATGTATTGACCTCCTCGTCAGACAATGGGTCAATAGGTTGGAGAAAAGTCTCGGGGACGTCGACCGAAGTCTCATCCAACTGGCCCAACAGGGAGACCATGGGGTCAGCATCCAAATCCAAGGCACTCACCATAGTCAGCAACTCCGGCTAAGCACGGGAATTGTAGGCCTGAGAGTGCTCCCGATCCCACAACCAATGGTGAGACCACTTTTTGGTCTCTTTTCTACTTTTTTTTAGATTTTTTTGATTTTGTGCCTGATGAACCCTGCCCATGGGTGAGATGGGCCTGGCACAGTTCCTTAAATGCCCTGGTAAAGGAGGCACCCAAGGAGAGCGGCAAAAAGGCTGAAGCCAAGGAGACCTGTGCAGCGGCCTGATCTGCATCCTTCTGGAATGCTGCGAGTTGCTCAGCGGACCCCACAGCCATGGAGACAACCCGACGGGCATTCTTAGATATCAGGGGCTGGTACCGATCGTCCAGATGTCCAAGGAGAAGATGGGCTAAGCGATCCTCCAAGGTGGAGGGATGAAATGTGTGGCAAATGCCGCAAGCCTGGGTATCATGCTCGTGGCCCAGGCAGTATACGTACGAGGTGTGTGGATCCGTTCGGGACATCTTCTGCCCACAACTGCATTTCTGGAAGCCCAGAGTGGACTTCATATCGTCCATGTTAGCGTCGAGAAGTAAAAGTCTGAAGACAAGTTTTTATTAAAGTTTGAAGAAAATAAATCACAAAGGGCCTCTTCAACGCGAGAGCAGTAAGGAGGGAACCTTCTTCTTCCAGCAGAAATGAAGATCTGGCATCACGGGGCAGAGCTAGGGGAGTTACCACCCAGGTGGGTGGGAGGAGCTAGTTTGAAGACATTCCGGCACGTCTTAAAGGGAAAGGACACTGCCAGAAAATGTGGATAGAACATCATATCCACGTCCCTAAAAGTATGTTATCAATACAAAAAACCAAAAGTAATCCTTGTCATTATATTGTAGTGGACATTTTTGATTAAAATCACTAGGGGGCTGCGGTGTCTGCCTGTTCCCTCCTCCCCACTCCCACTCAGACAAAAAAATTCTCCACAACATGCTTTCTCTTTTTTTGTGTTTTTTTTGATTAGGTAGCAAACGCCCAATGAGTTTTACCAAGAGGAGCGGGAGCGCGGGACCTCACCAGCTGCTGTAATTAGTGCTTCTCGGATGGTGTCTGTCTGTCCCTCAACCCCACTTCCCCCACACACACAAAAACCTCCACAATATGCTTTTTCCTTCTTTTTTTTGTATGTGTTTTTTCCTGAATCAGCGAGTGAACTCTGAGCGAGTTTTCCTCTGAGGAGCGAGCGTGTCCCTTATCAGCTGCCATATTTAATGCTTTATTGATAGCACTTCCCCAATCATGGGTTTGGCTGCTTGCTCTGCTGTACATATTGAAACCAGGAATTAAAAAAAAAAAAAAAAAATCATCTGAAAGACCCGATGGAGGAGCAGGACAAGATCAGGGCTGGTGAGTCATGGAGGAGCGGGCATGAGCTTTATTTGAAAGCCGTGGCACATGCAGTGCTCACCAGATTGTTTTCTCTTGACAAGCTAGAGGTTAGATTCTTATTTTTATATGAAGGGAAAGGAATAAAAAAGTTTTTCTGTGGTGCTGTCATGCAGAGTAAATGGTGGTGACAGTAACAGACATGTTGCGGGGGGCGACAGGCAGCTCCGCCATGCAGATCTTCATTGGCAGCATGACTTCTCTTGTGTGGTAAGGTAAGTCCTGAGCCGCTGAAGAGGTACTGGTTTACAGGTTATGCTCTGATAAGGACATGGCCAAAGGTACCTCTCTGTCAATCATGACCCAAAAAACTCCAGTCCCATTTTATAAGCACTTTTAATACACGCATAACCATGTTGTAATAATATGTTACAACCAGCTTTATGCAATCAAGACCTGTCAATCAAGCACACAGTTCTAAACCATGCAACACAGTCTCATAATTCAATTAAAAATGCTACACAGTAATTATGAAAAAAAAAAAATGGGTCGGTGTGTCTAACCTAGAATTTTATACACACCCTCGGTGTGTGATGCTTTTATAAACCCCTTGAACTTCGCTATTAGGGTTCATGTAGCATCACACACCAAGGCATGTATGACATTTCAGTTACACACACTAACTTATGTATTATTCTCTATTTAATACCTACATTTATACCTGCCATTGCTCACATAGAGACACAGAAAATAATGGCGGAAAAGAAATCACTGATCCATCAAGTCTGCCGTTTTATCCTAACCTAATGTCTAGTCAGGATTATTGCCCTCACTGCTCCCCCACCTTTTTGCCTACCCTACTGCTTGCCCCTTTGCAATCATTATGCCTTTAACTTGGTCCCAGACATGTCTGAAATCATCCATTCACAATTTCTTGAGTTGCCTCACTGATTTGGTAAATTGGTGTTCCCTGAACTCGTTGAAAATCAATGTTGACAAAACCGATGTGCTCTTTATTCCTCCGTCTCAGCCTCTGCTGGGTCGTATGCAAACCTATGCTTTGAGCTCAGAAAACACACTTTGCCCTTCCATCTGTAACCTAAAAACTGTTAAAAATGTAGGCCTTTATGTTGATTCTGATATGTCATTTTTGTCACAAATGTTTTGGCCACTACTAAAGTGTGCTGGTTTCATTCACCTCATCTTATGCGTATTTACAAGTATTATCCCTTGCAGCTACTTAAATTCTTACACTTAGCCTTGTCATTTGTAGACTTGACTACTGTAATGGCCCACCGATTGGCCTCACCTCTGCAACTGCCCTACTGCAATGCATTCAGAATGTGGTTGCTTACGTGATCACTGGCATTGTTTGATGTGCACAGATCACTCCTGCCTTACAATCCTTGCACTGCCTACCATTCAGTTTAAAATACTAATGCGAGTTATTTTTCCTCTTCATTCAAGTCAAACATCCTACCTTATATCATCCCTTTTAAGAACAAACTCTGGCAGAGCCAATACGGCTGTAAATGCATTAACTAGATAAGGGTGTTTCATGGGCTTAAACATAAACATGAATTGCCATTGCATACACTAACTGAATCGAAGTACAGTACATTGAGAAAGGGCAGATATAAAAATAATGCCATCATCTGTATTACAGTTACCTATATGTTTCACATTTTATTCTATGCACTGTTATAGCAATCAACTCAACAGAACCAGGCCATTGTATACATGAAGGTACTGTACCTTAATTGCAAACACTGCTGAGACAACTATATGTTGTGACAAGGTGGAAGGTAAACACAATGTTGAGACATGTTTAGGAAGACATTTGATGCATTTAACTGATTTTTTTTAGAGATTGCTATACAGTTCACACTCACATAATTGTTATCATATAAAAGTGCATATACCCAAATGTCAATGTAAATCTTACACATTTCATTACAAGTTGTTCTCTTGAAGGAAGATCTTACTGTACAAGGCCTAAAAATGAGCATTAGGTAAAAGTAAACTGGAGTAGTATGTTATTGAGGGTATTGCATAGTTTATCTTTTATTGCTGCTCCACCCCAGGGACACACAATATGAAAATCAACAACCCCTTGATATGAAGCAACAGGAATTAATTAGTGCAAGGACAGGAACAAGTAGGAGATGGAGTAAGTGGTAGACAAGCATGAGTATGGTAAGTCAAATAACATTTCAAAAAGTCTCACTATTATAATTCAGTTTTTACAAATGCATCTGCACAGTTGACAAGTTTTGTAAAAAAATAACAATGGGAGTTATTCCACATATATCCACAGGTGCCACGCATGCAGGTGGAGGGATCTGAGACCAGGATGCACCATTCTGCTCTGCTCCTGAGTTAGAAGATCATGGAGGAGAGGCAGAGGTACTGGGGTTCCATCGATAGCTGCTGAAGCAGAGGGAACCAAATCTGATGAGGCCAAAGAGTGGCTATTAGAATCATGTGAGCCCCTTCCACCTGCAGATTCAGAAGAACCCTCTGAAGCACTGGGAAGGGAGGAAAGACATACAAGAACCTCCATGTACAGCAAAGAGACAGCAAGTCTCACCAGAAAACACCACGCCCAAGAACGAGTGAGCAAAAATTGGGTAGTTCTGCGCTGGATGGGGAGATGAAGAGGTCTGTCTCCGGCCAACCCCACAGGTCAAATAAGCTTTCTACCACCTCTTGATTTAGCTCCCACTCTTGAGTCCTGACAGTGGTGTGGCTGAGACTGTTTGCCAGGATGTTGCTGACACCTGGCACATGGACAGCAGTCAGGTGAAGGTCGTGCTGGACTGCCCAGTACCACACTTGCATTGCCTCCTGGCATAGAGGGTATGGGCAAATGCCTCCCTGTTTGTTCAGGTACCAGACCACAGACATATTGTCGGTCTGAACCAGGAGTGTCCTCGGACATAGAAGAGGCTGGAAAATCTGGAGAGCATACAGCACTGCCCTCATTTCTAACATACTGATGTGTAGAGACTTTTCCAGCTGAAACCATGTTCCTTGGGTCTAATGGTCTCCTAGGTGGGCTCCCCAGCCTTGACATGAAGCATCCATTGTAAAGGTCATGGTAGGAGCAGGGGGGTTGAAAGGGGAAACCCCGTGGAGAGACCGGACAACTACTGCCACCAAAGGAGATCCATCTTCATGTACCTGGACACTAGAACCCTGTGGTCCAGCTTGTCCAGTCACTGATCCTAATGGACACGAAGAGTCCATTGGGTCACCCTCATATGCAGTCTGGGTAGAGGAACTGTAGAGACCACAGCTGCCATCAGACTGAAAAGAAGGAGGATCGACCGGGCTATGTTCCAGTGTGAGTTGGCCACTAATCTAGCCTGTTCCTGCAGGGTCTCCACTCTGTCTGATGGGAGGAAGGCCCCTGCCCTGGACCATATCCAGCACCACCCCAAATGAACTGTAGGCACTGGGAGGGGAGAGGTGGGACTTGGGATAGTTGAATGTTATTCCAAGTCTGGAAAAGAGGTCCAGGGTGAATGAGAGGGATCTTGTCAGACTGCTCTGTGATGGGGCTGACAGAAGCCAGTCATCCAGATACAGGCACAATTAGATCCCTCTGCAGCATAGGGCCGCAGCCACCACTGCTAGGCACTTGGTAAAAACCTGAGGTGCCTAGAATGGGCCAAAAGGGAGAGCCTTGAACTGGTAATGTTCCCCCTGGAAGGGCAAACTGAAGAAAGTGGCGGTGAGCCTGGAAGACAGGTATGTGCAGGTAAACATCCTGCATGTCCAGCACACAAAGTCAATGGCCCTTGTGGAGCAGGGGTAGAAGTCCCTGGATGGTGAGCATGTGGAACCTCTCATACTCGACGTATTGGTTGAGCATGCTGTGGTCCAAGATGGGTCTTTTTGGGCACTAGGAAGAAATGGAAGTAGTACCTGCTTCCTATCCGTGCCAGACCCACAGGCTCTATGGCTGACTTTTGCAGAAGAGCCTGGATCTCATCCCCTATCCCAGACAGGTGCCTTGGAGAATAATGGGAGAGGCCTGGGGTTGTACAGAGGCCTGTCTAAGAACTCTATGGTGTGACCTCTTGCTATTAACTGAAGCACCCAAGAGTCCATGGTTATGTCCCGTGACCCCGGAAGGTGGAGGGCAAATCTCCCACCCTGCACTGGTTCCCCTAGATGATCTGGAGGAGGCTGAGGGGGTCCTCCATGAATCAGGAGACTGAGGGGAGGCAGCCAGCAGCTCCTCCGGGAGGGATTCCAGGACTTGGCAGGGGAAGTAGGGGTTCCTGATGCTGGATACCAGCATTTGATCTGGCATTTGGCAGGGGCCTCTTTGGCCTGGCATCTCTGTTGCCGATGAAAAGGCTGTTTGTTTTTGTAACCCCCTCAGTACATGAAGTGGACATCGCAGATGGATTTACCGCGGTCCTGCAATTTAGTGATAATATCCTTGGCATCACCTCAGAATAACATGAATCCCCTGAAAGGGGCATCCAGGATGGAGGTCTGGACATCTTGTGCCCGGCCAGCAATCCTGAGCAACAAATGTCGCCTAATGCAGACAGCAGTGGCTGTGGTGCGAGCACCTGAGTCTACTGTGTCATAAGTGGTCCAAAGGGCATGATGACAGGAGATTTTAGCCATTCTTACTGTCATGGCAATCTCAGCCTTAAGCTCCTGGTCCTGGATAGCTTCCAGCTTGGACTCGAGTGAGGCCAGGGAAGATTTCTGGTAGGAAACCATATGAGCCACATAATTAGGGGCCTGGGGGTGCAAGTGGAGGAGGAATGGATCTTGCAACCGAAATTGTCCAGCTGCTTAGACTCCTTATCAGGAGGAGACATGCTCAAATATTTAGGTTTAGAGGACCGGTCATGGGCAGCCGTGATAACAACCGAGTCTGCATTAGGATGGCCAGTAAAGTGTGTGACCCCATCTGGGGGGTGGTACATCCTGTCTGCCTTTTTTGAAACAGCCAGAATGGAGGAAGGCTGTTGACAGATAGTGGATGTCAGGTCTTCATGGGGCCCAGTCCAAGGCATTATGGGCATAGGAGCTGTGTCAGTCATGTCTAGATGCTCTGCAAGCCTTTTCTAATTAGGATCCTGTTCCTGGATAGCCCAGCCACAGGCAGTTTGTATAGTTATGAGGAGTTCTGCAAAGGAAGAGTCCTCTGGAGGGGACTTCAGGGACTCCTTAGGCTGAGGCTCTATAGGTGTATGCATACCAGAGCTAGAGGACAAGTCAGAGTCAGAGTACGAAGAGTGCCTGCGAGGGTCTGAACCCTTTTTAGAGAGTGTCCTGGTTTTACCCCTCACCTGGTGTCTAGAGGAGCCTTCTCTGGAAAGGTGGGAATCCACAGGAGAGACTAATCTAGGGGTTGGAAAGGAGGCAGGTGTAGAGGCTGCCATTGGTTTCCGACGGTCAACCTCCGAGGCTAGTTGAGTTCTGGCCTCCTGAATCAGGGTCTGAAACACTGCCTGGATATCAGCCTGAGGCTGTTGTGGAGGCAGAGGCTGAGGAGGAGGAGGAGGAGGAGCAGGAGGGGGTGGGGGAGGTGGAGGCTGGTATAATGGATAGCCCGGTGTCTGATATTGAGGGTATCCATGAGCCTGATAGGAATAGGGAAAGCCAGAAGGAGCATACCCCTGATTAGACACAGCCCGGCATCTGGTACCCTGGTATATAACGGGGTTGATGACAAGGCATTGGATACCCTGGCAAAGGGTACAATGGGTATTGTGGGGGCAGACAGCCTGGAACATTACCCATAGGTCCAGCCAGAGGCGGAGCTGAAGGCTCGGCAGGAGGTCCAGAAGGATCTGGCATTGGCCCTGTAGGGACATTCAAAGGGGCTGGCACTGGATCAGGCACAGGAATGTCTGGCACTGGAAGATTCAGTGCCCGGGGCCTGACGGCAGGCTGTCCAGTGTTTGAGGAATGGCGGGAGTGTCAGACATACCCTGGCCCAGGCAAGGGTCACCTGGTGAAGGGTCACTTGATGTCAGAGTGTGAGTAGAACCTGACAGAAGACCCATCATCATCTGGGGAACCGCAATCCAAGATGGCAAGAACCTGGTTGTTCAAGGGGGCTTGGGTTGAGGAGGTCCCAATGGAAGGGCCCCGAAGGGATTAACAATAGGCCCAGTGGGTGAAACAGGAAGAGACTGATCTGGTGAAGGAGGGGGAGCCTCCAGATTAGTGCCCACCTCCGGCTCTTGATCTTCAGGCAAGCCTGGAGGGCCTGGTTGGGTCAGTGGGAGTGAGGAACCCTCTAAAGACTGTTGCGTGTCCAGCAACTGGCTCAACTCGACATCGGGGGGTATCCTGCGATCCCGACAGGAGAGCCTCATCTGTGCAGTCCCCAGAGGAACCAGGGAGTGACTTAATCAGCTGTGGCCTTGCAGACGTCAGAAGGGCTAATATCCAACTTATCGGCTGTAACCGTGTGCTCCTCGGTGGGGCCGGGGAGCAACTTATCGACTTAGCTGCTAGCAACAGACCCTGAAGAAGATATGGGCCTAAGGAGCATAATAGGGGTTCCATCATCCAAGAAGAGCCCCGACTACACCATGAGTAAAGCAGGCAGGGATGCTGTGGAACCATCAGGGCAGACCAGATAGGTAAAAGCCAGACCAGATCATCTGGAGTGAGTGGATCAGCAATATTTGCATAAGCTGTGCCCAATCAGGATTTTACAGCTCTGGTCCAGGTCTGTAGATCTGGTTTTTACCCATACCCCACTGCATGTGGCTTAGTGACGTACTGTACAGATGGATGCAGAGTCTAACCCATTGAAGGTTGAAGTTTCAGAAAACCATTATGCTAAAAATACCAAGACTCACTTAATTCCTGATGATTCCCCACCCCCCAAGTCACACTTAGTCCTCTACCAAAGTCATGCTTAGATATTGGTGCCTCTACATCCACACCATTAAGCTTTTAATGTCATCATGCCTCTTCTGTTGCCATGAGCTCCCCCATCCATGAAGTCCCATTCTGCTTGTGGCAGTACCCCCCCCCCAAAACCAGGTAATTTTCCAGGGAGCAGCTCTTTACACCACATCAACTAAATTACTGCTAAACTCCTTATTTTTAAACATTTTGCTGAGAAATTTTTGTTTTACTATATCCACGGGCAGTACAAATGAATTTGTAAAAGAAACCAAAGCCCCTATTTATCAGCTCATTTAATCACAATATATCATGTTACGAACTGATCAAATTGTATGTGTAACTTAAGTCAAACAAAAAATTAGACACACACATGCCTACCTATTTTCAAGGGAAGCAAATGTGGTTACTGTCATTCAGTTGTAAACACCTATAGTTACAAACTGCAGGTTAAGAACATTCAGTAGAATATAAATAGTAGCCCAGAACTGCCTGCCTGAGAAAATGAAGCTGGTGAATTATTTGGAAACAGGCATCAATGGGACTCTTTGCTATGGAATGTCCTGCAAAGTAGCAGAATGACTGGATGGTGGTGTCAAATGGCTTAATGAGGTGTTCATAGAGGCTGAGGGCACAGCAGAGCTTATTTGTTATGCAGAAAGCTCCAGGAAGTGTTTAACCCATTCTACTTCCAACAGCTTTCTATGTCTGTACTATCCATTAGTAATCTGACACAGAATGATTGCCGGAAGATAATGAGTTAACTTTCTGTGGGCTCAATTAATTCCTCAAGTCAGTGGAAAAATAGTGCTTTACAGCTTCCTATACACACACAGGCAGCGTAGTAATGAGGCTTCAGTGGAGGAATCTATTTTTAACACTCTATCATGTTGTTTGGTAGCAAAAATGACATCAGCCCTTTTCTGAATGCAAAGCATCTGCTGGCCTACACTCACAGCTGTAATACTTTCCATCCCGTGCTCATTCACTATGGTGATGAAGGGTTATGGCCATCCCTTCATGAAAGCTGTCCTGGTTGCCACATTATTTTATACTTTCTTTTTATTGGTCCTACCTTCTTGAATTTTTTTACCCATGTATGTCCTTCAATCAAATAATGTAATGACTTTCTGTCACAACTTAAAACGTATTTGTTTAATCTTTTTAAAGTATTTTTCAAATTTTATCCATTGAGCAGTATGCTGGTATTATGGTCTTATTGCTATAAAATGTGGTTTTGTATATTTTTTTTAATTTCTTGTTTTACAGCACTCTAATAACTCTGTTTAAGTGTGATTAATGAATGAATGCATCAATCAATCAATAAATAAAGACAGGCTTGGTGGCAGAGCACAGAGGTTAGAGCATCAAGCTAGAAACAGGAGATCCAGCAGACCTGGATTTGAAACCCACAACCACCACTTGCACACTGTGCGAATCTGAGGAAGTCTCTTATCCTCCTTTTGCTTCTGGGTCATACCTGAAAATGAGGTTCAGCTCAGTGTGCCTTGCCCAGCCAAAGAAATTCTAAAATTAAGAAAAAAGGTACTAAGTTGTAACTAACTATATGTAACTTTACATGTAGTACTCACAGGACATCATTGAAAATTAGCTTTGCTAAATGGTATATTCCTAAACATTAAATGAACTAAAGGAAACTTGTAACTAGGGTTTAACCCCAGTTACTGTCACCCCAATCCATAAAAGTGGTGACAAAACTGCCCACGATAACTACAGACCTATCTCCCTACTACCCCCCACTCTCCAAGGCACTAGAACGCATCATCTCGGACCAGCTCACAGAATACTTGGATACATACAACATCCTGTGCAAGCAACAACACGGGTTCCGCAAAGATCACAGCACCTCCACAGCCCTACTTGAATTCACTGGTGCAATCCACAATGCACTTGACTCCGGAGAACTACTAGGCTCAATCTACATTGACTTAACTAAAGCCTTCGACACCGTCAATCACTGCCTCCTGCTTGTCCAGCTTCAGAACACTGGGCTGTCAACTGACTCCATTGGCTGGTTTAAGAGCTACCTTGAAGAACGGTCCCAAACAATAAGAATCACTGATACACTCTCGGACCCTAGACCGGTCCGCTCAGGAGTCCCCCAGGGCTCCATTCTGGGACCCCTCCTCTTCAGCCTATTCTTAAACTCACTACCGGACAGCTGCCCAGAACAAATAATTCTCTACACCGATGATGCTGTGATCCTCACCTCGGACCCTGATCCAATCCAATTACAAAATAAACTTCAGCGGGCCTTCTCCTTCATCAAATCCTGGTTCCTAAATCATAAACTGCTTTTCAATCAGAAAAAAAACAAGTCTATGGTCTTTTGCAGCCCCCGCAACAAAAACAAACAACTCCACCTCTCCATTGCAACCAAACAAGGAGCCACCCTAGAGCAAACACAATCATTCAAGTACCTCGGCATCACCCTTGATCCCCACCTCTCATACGCTGTCCATATCAGCAATGTTGCAAAGTCTGCCAATGTGAGGTTAGGCATATTATTCTGGCACAGGAAACACCTAACCTCAGAAGCACTATCAGTGGCCGTCCAAAGCTCCATCGTTGGCATCATAGACTATGGTCTTATCATGTATGGGTCTGCAACTACCACTGCTCTCAAATGTATCACGACCTTCCTGAATAAGGCCTGTCATCTCATCACTGGCTCACATCGCTGTACCCACACATGTGACCTTTATTCCCAATCTGGATGGCTTCAACTGGACAAGCGCATAAAATACCAAACCTGCATCACGGCCCAAGAAAATTATAATGAGGCTTGCCACACCTGGTGTCTGTGCCCTCCTTAAGCCTAGACATAGGAACATCACTACAAGGAGATCCAATTCCCATCTACTACATATCCCACAATGTCACACAACCCAAGGACAAAGATCATTCACCTATCAGGCATCCAACTGGCTCAACTCTCTTAGCAGCGACATAGCGACTGCTCCAACGCTCAGCCTCTTCAAGTCCAAGCTGCGCCTCTCACTGCTTGTATCCTGCGATTGCCCATCTTAACATTTCCACCTTTCCAGCTGCACATGCCCCAGCACCCAGCACTTACAATCAGTCTTTGCATCCCTAGCACCTTACCTGTCATATTCCCTCGATAAGGCTCCCTGGCTGCACTGTCTCCCACCCTCGCCCACCTCTCCCACGTATCTCCACTCCTGCCCCCGCCCCAACCACCTCTCGTACTCCCCTTACCCCTGCACCTCCTTCCTCCCTCGATCTTCTACCCTCCTCCCCCCACCTCCCACCCCCTCCTTCCCTTGTCTTGCTCATAGCTCAAGTCTTTGTACTGGTTATTACATGTCTGTAAGTCAATGATTATATGTTTGTAACTAAAATGATGACTGTTGCACACGCTGACATGGAACCTTTGTAAAAGAGCCTCGGCTCAAAGGTATTGCAATCCTAGATTGAAATAAATAAAAAATTAAACCTGGTTTTCAAGATAAGGTATAGTAACACCAATTAAGCATATGGACACTGCATCTTTAAGCTATTAGTCCAGCTCCATGACATATGTGTATATGGGGACCAGTTCTCGAAGGGCTGCGCGACTTGTGCCAAATGCCGTTGTGCCAGGGACACTGCGCCCGCTTGCCAAATGCCATTGTGCCAGGGACCCTGCACCCGATTCTGTATCAGGCAGGGTCACTGCAGCAAAGTCCCATAACTTGCGCCAACTGGAGTGGTGTGCCAAACAGAGGGCGCACCTGCACAGATTGCTGCAAGCCTGCAGCATACAACAGAGGAAGGGTACAAGTGACTCCCCCAAGTCCGAATTGTGTAAGTTTAAAAAGCCCTTTGTGGGCTGCCAACCCCCCCAAGTCCTGACCCCCAATTGTGTAAATTAAAAAAGCCCTTTGCAGGCTGCCAGCCCCCCTCCAAGCCTCGATCCTTGATTGTTTATGTAAAGTAAGCCCTTTGCGGGCTGCCGACCTGCCAAATCCCGATCCCCGATTGTGAAAACTTAAAAAGCCCTTTGCAGACTGCCAGCACCCCCCCAGCCCCAATCCACAATTGTTTATGTAAAACAAGCCCTTTGCAGGCTACCAGCCCCCCCAAGCCCCGATCCCCAAAATGCACACACAGAGCCCCCCAACCCTGATCCAGAAAAACAAAACTGAATACAGTAGCCTTCCTCCCAGCCCCAATCCCTGATATCCGAATATATTATTCAGTAAATGTTACATCATCCCTGGTGGTCTAGTGGCACCCCCTCCCACCTGACAGTGCCAGAACACCCCGCTCCCCCGACCCATACCCAGCCGATGACTGTCACTGGCCACCTCTCACCACCATGGCCAGCCACCGACTGAACTCTGCTATGAGTGCGTACTGTACATAGTACACACTCAGTGAATGACAGCAGCTGTCATTCACTAAGCACGTACTATGTACAGTACATGCTCATAGTAGAGCTCAGTTGGCGGCTGGCCATGGTGGTGAGATGTGGGCTGTACCAGTTGCCCGCTGGCTATGGGTTGGGGGGTGGGGTGTTCTGGCACTGTGAGGGGCCACTAGACCACCAGGGGATGATAACATTACTGAATAATATATCTGGGGATCAAGATTGGGGCTGGGAGGCTATTCAGTTATGTTTTGTGGAATCCAGGGCTGAGGGGGCTCTGTATGTACATTTTGGGGATCAGGGCTTGGGGCGAGCCCGCAAAGGCCTTGTTTTACATAAACAATCGTAGATTGGGGCTTGGGGGGCTGGCAGCCAGCAAAGGACTTTTAAATTTGACAATCAGGGATCGGGTTGGGGGTCTGGCAGCCCACAGAGGGCTTTTTAAATTTATATAATCAGGGCTCGTGGTTTGAGGCGACCAGCAGCCTGTAAAGGGCTTTTAAATTTACACATTTGGGGATCAGGGCTTGAGGCCTGGCAGCCGTAAAGGCTTTGTTTCAACTATACAATCACGGATGGGGGGACTTATGTGTGATCGTGGGGGCCTGTAGGGTTCACTTGGCACAGTGGTGCAACCCCTGGTGGACGTAAAGTACACTTACACCAACTAATAGCTGGTGTAAGTGTACTTTGACGGATGTCCTCCAGGGGTTGTTCTAGAATCCCAAATTAGGGGATGTAGCAGCCACCCTTCCAGAATAGGGTGCAGTTGCTGCCATAACTCCCCTTTGTGCCATGCTGCAGGGGGTTTATGGCGCAAATGGTGGCGTAAGTCCACTTTGACGCAAGCAGCCTGCGATATGTTGCAGGCTGCTTTGCAGAATACCAAATGTCGGAACTCATGGAGGAAAGTGCTACTTGCACCATTTTATTTGGTGCAAGTCACTCTGCACCATGTGAAACCTTTTGAGAATCCGGCCCATGGTGTCTGAATATCAAAATATTTTAACACTGATAGCTGAGAACTCACTTAATTCGTTCCAGTTTCTGTCAAGAACTCGTCAAAATACTACAAATGTACTTCACTGTTTTTACTTTGGTCAGTGGTCAGCTGGACAGTCTAATTTGTTGGTCTTCCTCGAGAAGTAACAAGGAAGCAAGGCAAAGCACAGCCACTCCAAGACCTGGTGCAAATGCATAAACACACATCCACAATTCTAACAAAAAAGATGCACTGCACTTACTCCTTCTTAAACAGGACTGTTCAGACCTATTAGGTTGTAGTGACAAAGATTTATTAGTCAATACTAACAGAAGACAAGCAGCAACCATGGTGTGCAAAACAAGGTCCATCGTTTTCACTAATTCTCAGTTTTGCTGCTTGTTATCTGTGAATATGTAAGCAATAATACCCGACAGGGTGGGCGGTACTGGCCTATACCGGACCGCCCAGGGGTGTAATGAGGCCTGATGCTGCAGGCAGAGGGCCTTATAGCCTCTGGAAGGTCCGGTATAGGCCAATATCACCCACCCTGGAGGGAATTATTGCGCTTAGAAAATGGGGTATTTGCAACATTTTTATAAAATATTTTCACAATGTAAAATAAATCCTTCAAAATTAGTAAACAATACATACAGATGCATTGTGCTGTAAAGTAGTCCCTCAACAGGTGCTGCTGCAAGTAGAGGATGCTGCTGTGTTTAGCCTACTTTATTTATTTGCTTACATATTTTTTAATGCATCTGTCTGCATGCTTCCTGGGATATATATTTTTGTATTTATTTTTTTTTACTCTGAGACTTATGTTCTGCTACCTGGTGCAATTCAATTCAAACTGAGAGCAATGCATGCAGCAGTTGAGAAGGCTGCAGGATCTCATTAAAACATTGGCTTTTTTCTCCCCTTCGTGGTTCCTTGTGCCATAAGTGCAGCTTCAAAACAAAATGAATTATTCTTACTGTTATTCTAACACTTTAGCTGCTTTGTTGAGCACTGTTGGTGACTCGGGATTCAGAATCAGGAAGCAGACTCACTGTCTGTAACTTACTGGTTTCTTGAGCCTTACCAGAAAACCTTTATAAACGTGGCAAACAGCACAAACTCTCTTGTGGATGTGTAACTCCATTTTTAAAATGAAACAGAACAAAAGTGTTGGCAGTATGAGGTATGGGGTATTGACACTGGGAGTCAAGCTGAGGAGCGGTTGTGGCAGACGGGTGGGAAAGGAAGAGCGAGATTGCTAGTTCTGGTAGCGCTAGTATGTGTGAGAGGAGCAATCATTTCTTCATTTTCCATACCGCAGATGGACATCCATCTGTGGTATGGAAAACGAGGAAAATACCGCTGCTCTCACGCGTAGTAGTGCTACCAGAGATAGCGCTCTCTCTCTCTCAGCTGATTAGTCATGACTGTTGTTTTCATTGATTTTTCCCTTTCTTTTAATGTGTTCCTACTTTTTTTAAATTTCTTTTAGGAAAAATAATACAAAGGTGGGGTGGGGTGGGGGGTGGCTCAAACTCGCCCGCTAAGCAAGCGGAAAGAAAAATGGTGGCAGGTCAAAACTGAACCTTCTGACCCCTTGATTACAGAGATTGGGTCAATTGGGACTGGCACTTTTTCAGACCCAGGCTCTGTTGTCTGATAGATGCCCACCTTGGCAGGGCTATCAGCCAATCAGAGCCCACGAATTAATAAGCCCGTTTTCTAATCACTAATACAATTTTGTCACTGCAACTAAATACATCTGCAGAGTCTTATATATGAAGGAGTGATAGGGAACGTGGTCAGACTAGATGGACCTGTGGCCTTTTTCTGCCATCATTGCCTATGTTTAGGCGGGGGAAAAGCAGTTGATATAATATACTTAGATTTCAGTAAAGCATTTGACAAGGCTCCTCAACAGAAGTTGGTTCTGAAATTTAGGAGATCTGGAATTACAAGAACTACTGCACAATGAATAGATACATGGATACACAGAATGCATCAGCAGCAGAATATACAGAAAATACTAGGACCTATACTGTAGGTCCAGCCAGTCTGCCCATTTTCCTTCTCAGCTCCATGCATGTCCTACCGGGTTGGATTTAAAGACAAAGTAGCCCTCATGGTTGATTGTTACCTGCTTCCCCCGGTATCCCTTCCCCTCTTCTGTTTGTGAGTCCTGCTCTCCTTTATATATGTCCCATCTATGTTTAAGTCCCATCATAATCTTGGATTTAGCCACCTCTCTGGGCAGTCTGGGAGATGAGCTGGATAAACAACAGGGCTCAGTGGCTAGTGTTGTTTGAGACATCAGACTGGAAGGAAGTCACCAGTGGGGTTCTCTGGAGGGGTCTGTGTTGGAACACCTGCTGTCCAATATTTTTATTGATAATGTATAATCAGGAGTCACAAGTATGGTAGATACATTTGAAGATGACACAAAACTAATGCAGGTGATAGACTCTAGGGAACAGGAAGACTGAAAAGGAACTTGAAATATACTGGGGTTGGGGAAGAGATGGTCAACTGGCAAATGAAATTTAATGTGCATTATGTGCAATGTCCTTTACATAGGCCCCAAGAACTCAGGTCAGCGGTACTATTTAAATAAGAAATAACTAGAAGCAACAGACCATGAAAAAGACCCTGGGTTATCATTGGTAAAAAGATGAAGCTGTCATAGCAGTGTGCAATGACAGTGATTAAGGCAAATCAAGTGCATTGCTCCATTAACAGAGGAATAACATACTGAAAGTGATGCGATTCTTGGTTGTTTTTAATTACCAGGTAAGTACACTAGGCATACAGATGCCTGTTTTCAGGCACAACCTGGGAGGGTTACAGCACAGTACACTACCAGCAGTAAGAACAAGATGGAACATCAAACGCTAAAATGCTGCATTACCGTCAGGGTAGAAAATGTAACAATACTGCAAGGAGCTAACAAATTACGAGGCAGAGAGCAGTAAACATAATTGCAACAATAGCAGTAGTCTACAGTAAAGGTAGGCAGGGTTCATGACCCTTTATAGGGCACTGGTAAGGCCACATTTGGGAGTACTGTGCAATTCTGGTTGCCACAATACAAAATGAAGTTGCAGCAGTGTTGGTGGTGCAGAAGTGCGACACTACAATGATTAAGTGGATGGAGAAGTTAGGCTTTGTGGAATACCTAGATGGACTAGACATGTTTTCTTTTATAAAAGAAGGCTACAAGGAGATGTGATTTCAATTTTTTTTTTATTTCAAAGAGATTGGATAGGGTGGATCAGGAAAAACGTTCACAGCTTGTTCTTGGCTGTAGAACAAGAGGGCATACCCTACACTTAACGGAGAGGGGGACAGAATTAGAGTCAATATGAGGCAGAATGTTTTCCCTAACCAGAAAGGAACAAGCTCCTTTAGGGAAGCATTGCAACTGGGGTTGTCTTCTTTTTCAGCATACTGTTTTTCTCCTCACTGCAGACCGGAACCTCTTTACATCACAGCCTAGTGCCCTCCCGCTGGCCTTTCAGCTTCTTCCCAACACAATCCCCTGCAATCCCAGGTTGTCTTCCCAGTGCACCTCCTTTGATTCTCCCCCTAAACTGTGGACTTCCCCTCAGCACAATTGGAGGTGCTGACTCTATATCTGGTAACGAGCTCTGGGATGGATGCACACAAGATCATCCATGGGGGGAGGGGGAGAAGCCAAAAGTATCCACTTGGGGGCAAGGCAGGACCTCATCTGTCCAATAAGTGGTGCCCTATTTTCCCATTTCCTGCCCTCCCCCAAAATGCATACAGGTGTTAGGCAGCCTGTCACATCAGCATCCACACACTCTCCCCTCCCAAGGCGCCTGTCAATCTTTGCTGCACTGCCACCTGTGGTAACCTAGGTGGCAGTAAAGCAGCAGGAGACAATGTCCTCCCTCCTCCTGCAAGTGCATACAAGCTTAGGGCACAAACCAGTGTCACCAGCATCGTGAGCAGCAATGCTGCTACTGTACTGATGGGCCGACACATGATGAATCTTTTAATCTAAAGTCAGGTCTGTTCCTCATGAAGACTATAATTTCTGAATACCGCATTTCCATACATTGGGGAGGGAAGGGACATGAACAGCATTTCTCATCACAGGATTTGCATGCCCCGGAGGAAATGGCAGATCCCTAGGCCTTGGCTCCCCAGATATTTCCACCACTGGCGGGATTCCTCTCCATAGTGCCAGTGTTGATACAATTTACTGCTACTGCACCACTTCCCATACAATTCTGGCTACAGGTATTACACATGACAGTGAAAGCTGCAGCTGCCTGGCTGGCAGGAGACTAAACACAATGGATACATGATCTTTATTCCATCTAGTATTTACTATGTTCCCATAACAATACTTATAGTGTACAGGGGAGTAGCCAGGATCTGAGAATGGGGGGAAGGGTGGTTCACCAAAGAAATCTCATTATTTAGACCTGGTGAACAAAAAAACCCAAGTTATTTTATGAAAATATTATGGAACCAAGATGGGAAGGGGTTTCTAGGCACCCAGGATTTCTAACCCCCATCTAGAAATATAGAGCACGATGACAGGAAAAGACAATTGGTCAATCCAGCAGGGGTGTGTGAGTAACAAACACTAGTTCCAAAATATCATGAATAATGCACAATTCCTTATTCAGATCCGAATAACGAATAGTGGCACTATTTGTGCCTATTCCTACCTGGGAAATACACAAGAAAAAGACTCCCACCCTCCTCCCCAACCCAGATACTTTCACATATACAGGCTGCTTATCTGTCACCCTCAGATTGAACCCCAATACCACCCGCCTACCTCCAGCACCTACAATTTGATAAATGAAGTGTAACTGTGAAAAAAACCTCCATTGAGGGGGTCACTGGCATAACCCACCTACTTCCACTGCTGGCACTGTCTTTCAACACTTGTTGCACTAAAACAAATATATCCCCCACCCTGGCAGCAGCACCCTTCTCCCACCCTCCTACCCCCAGCACCCATTTCACAAATGGTGACTCGAGAAAGAAGATAGATGGCAACTGAACCGGCCTGCCCTCCTCCACGGCTGGCTGTTGTCTAGTGAATGAAAGCACTCCTGCATTTGCTTGCATAATAAAACAGCTGATCATGTGATTCTTCATCCCTTTGCTTCTCCTTGTACCTGTCAAAGGCCTTCTTTTTGACCCTTACTGCCTTCCTGACCTTTTCAGAGAACCATATCGGTCTCTTGCACTGGTTTATCTTAGTAACCATCCTCAAGCATGACTTTGTTGCTTTCAGAATGGACCCTTCAATTTCTCCCCCTCTTTCCACCATGTCCTTGATTCTGTCCACTCCAACTAACCTGTTCTGGACTAATTCCCTCATCTGGTTGAAGTCCTCTTTTCCAAAACCCAGAACTTCAGTCTTTGATGAGGGCTTACTGGTATCAAGGGCCAGCTCTAGCCATATCATGTTATGGTTGCTGGATCTCAGTGGTTTTCCAACCCCTACTCTGTCTACAGTATCCAAGTTGGTGAGCACCACATCATGAATGGCAGTCTGCCTTGTGGTTCCTTGATCAGCTGCACCAGCAGGCATCGCTGCAATGTATTTATCAGTGCCTGACTTCTCTTGCTACTAGCTGCTGCAATGTCTCAAATAGAAGAAGAAGAAGAAGAATCAGCATTTATATAGCGCTTTTCATACACAGTATCCCAAAACGCTTTACAAGCAATGCTAGACTGGTAGTGAAGTGACTGAATGTGTGGTGGCGGCCATATCGCACATCATCACCCGCATACACAGCCCGGATAATTGCATGAACCGGTTTATGGGAAGGGGAATGTTGGCCAGGACACTGGGAATGTTCCCTGCTCTTTGCGAAGAGTGCCCTGGGTTCTTTTACTACCTGGACACCCACCAGGATAACACCAAGGATGGGCAGAAGGGACCTCGGTTTAACGTCTCAGCAAAGGGCGGCACACCCCAGCAGTACAGCACTCCCCAATACTGCACTCAGATGCCAGCGATTTTTAGGTGCAAGTCCAATCCCGGTGTGGGACGAGAACCCACGACCTTCTGGTCCAGAGGAGGATGTGCTACCAACTGAGCCACGCTGACACCCTGACACCGCTGACGCAAATAATGTCTGGCAGGTTGAGATCTCCCCCATTACCACCACCTCTTCCACCCCCATATGCTGCTTCTTACTCACTGCCACTGTGAGTGAACTCACAATGATTCAGTTTCCCAGTTCCCTCCTCTGATGGACCCAGCCTCCCCTGCCTCAGTGTCTTCCCTGACATAGACAGCTACCCCTCTTCCTTTACCTGTCCCCCTGTCTCACCTATCCATGGAACAGCATGGATCATCAGGTCCTAGTCATTAGTTCCTGCGGTCCAAGTTTATGTAATGGCTTTGAGGTCCAACCCTGCATCTGCCATCATTGCCTGAAGCTCACTAACTTTATTTCACAGGCTCCCAGCATTCAGGCTGACAACTTTTCATCTTGTGCCCAAACTCCTCTTGCTTTTTTATAGGTCTTCTTTCATTTTTCCCTAGCTTCCTTAATTTCTTGTTTTACCCATTTTTTGAAGGCTTAGTGAGCATTCCTACCTGCCATCTTCCCTTAGCACTTTATGAACTCCTACCTTCCTGTCCCTCTCTCCAATGTTTCTAGCCCCCAGTTCAGGGGGATCCCTAACTAGGTTCCCCACTTTCTCTTCATTCTACATGGATTTCCTAGCCTCAGGCTCCACTGCAGTTAGTTGACTCTCCACCAGTAGTGTGAGGGCCCAAATGGAAAACCCTGCCTAATCTGAAATTGGTAGCACCTCCCATACAGAAAAGGCTTAAGGTTTAACACGTTTTTATGAAGGGATGAACTCCCAAGAGTGATTGGGGGATATGGTATTATGCAGTGGTAACTTTGAGAAATATGATGCTTTTCTAAATCATGTCAAATTGCCTTGGCAAATTTCTTGAAAAAGTCAAAATAATGACTCTCCTTTAACATGTGTATAATTTTACAGTGTTTTCATCCTATGTTGATTTCATTATGGCAGATTTACTTTGAATATGTTCTCTGCTTGTTGTTATGTCGATATGTGTAATTTATGAACTGCTTACACTATATATTTATAAATAAAATAGCTCATCTCAACATCATGTTTTACAACTATAAAACATGGACAAAGTGAGTTTTCTTTTAATAATTCTACAAGATGAATAATGTACTAATGAAACTATTTCTAATAGCATTTCTCTTTTTTTTCAGGTAATAACAACAACTGAGAGGCAACAAAATGGCTGAAGACCCTGCTGAGACTTTGACCCTCCTCACCAAAAAACCCCGACTGACTAGTGACTGGTCCAAGTGTACAATCTGCCAAACAACAACACAGGAATACCTGGGGACTGCAACTCCTGAAGGATTAAAGACATTTTATAATGCATGCCTTGTTAGAAAAGACCATGTTTATCAGCGATTGCAGTCATTAGACATTGAAGCATTATTAGTTTTGCCTGCAGTACATTATCATGCACAGTGTCATCAGTCCTACACCAGCAAAACAAACCTGAAGCATTTCGAAGGTCAAGGAAGAAGCTTAAGTCCTGGTTCTTCTACTGACACTGGTCAGTGTTTAAGCTCACAGAGTAGGCGATTGACTCGCCAGCGTGTTAACTGAACTTAGTGTGTAATATGCCAGATGGTGTATCACAAAAAAGACAAAAATTTATCACAGACTGTAACCTTCAGAAAGCAAGAAACTCTGCTTGATACAGCTGAAGCCAGGAAGACAACACAGTCTTAAAGCGAATAGCTGGACTGGACTTGATTGCATTAGAAGCAAAGTACCAGAAAGACTGCCATAGTACTTTCACCAGCAAAAGAAACATACAGATGACATCTTCACTATCTAGTGACAGGAAGATGAGTCTGTGTATAAAGCATGTTTCAGTGAACTGATTTCTGAAATTAAGAATCCCCTTGTTATCAGCACAAAAGCCTTGTCTTGCCTGTTACAGAGATACCGGGATATTCTAAAAGGCAAAGTTCCTAGCAGTGAGAGTTACTGAAGTGAGAAGCTTAAGAAAAGACTAACAAACTATTTTGGTGGCCAAATCGTTTTTCAAACACAGCATGACCCAAGTAAACCAGAGCTTGTGTATGGAAGTGCTGTGTCTTTGGAAGATGTCATTAACGTACCTTCCCGGTTGCACTCAAAGTAACAGTATAAAGAGGAAAACCCTCGCTCTACTCCTGAAAGCAAAGATTAATATTCAACTGCATCTATGCTGTTTCATGCAGCACATGTCTTCTGTAGTGAACTCAAAATGTGTGAGGGACTGGATATCAAGCCAATAGATAATTCCACTATCAATTTAGAACAAGCATAGACATGATTCCTGACAATGTGTATAGGTTCCTGAAATGGGTATTCCGAGGGGATATTGGTGATGAACCTATTGAAGATGGCAGTCCTTTAGTAACAGCCTCTAACAAGACCCGCCACAGACAGATATTATCAGTTGGTCAGGACTTCATTCATATAGTATCCAGAGGTGCAAAGAATGCACCTAAATATGTTGGGCTTGCAATGTCCATACGACATATGACAGGCTCTAAACAGGTAGTAACAATGGTGCTCAAGCTATCACACTGTGTCAGTTACGAAGCCCTAGAAAGAACTGACACAGCTATTGCAATGGATCAGCATGAAAAAGCTGCCAGGGACAATATCATTTTGTCATCAAACATAAAGCATGGGGAGTTTGTTCAGTTTCCTGCTGATAATAACGATATAAATGAGGAAACATTGGATGGAAAGCACACAATCAATGCCACAACTATGGTAGTATATCAGCGTCAGACTCCCACAATTCCAGAAGATAGCTTTGGTACAGTGGCAGCTCAGGCTCCAACAAAGAAAACAGCACTGCGAACATGATCACTTTTTTTTTCAAATTGAATAAGGTTTATTGAAAAAACAAGAAAGCACAACTTCTACAATAACAAGGAAACAGCTCCTGCATAACAGTGATGGAATAAATAATAGGTTTGTGAGCAGGAGAAAAACAGTTTACAATATAAAAAAACAATGAGACAATAACCCCCCGTCCCTCCCTCAACCCATACCCCATGACCCCCACCACCACTGGAGGATAACCAAAAATATCTAATGGTTAAAAGACAGAGGTGCCAGAGTATTTTCAAACCAGTATGAAGGAAGAGGCCAAAAGGGAGCATTAAAAGGGAATAGTCAGATCACCAATAAAGCCTGTAAGGGTTTCCAAACCCGGGTAAATGTTTGCAATGTACCAGCCATGCTGGCAACGAGGTGCTCAGCCTGTAAGGCAAACAGTATCTCCCTGTATCATTCAATAAATTGGGTATACACCAGTCAAGCCACTGATGGAGGATTACTTTTTTATCACATGCCGAAACCAAGGCCATGTGATGTCTCTGGTTCCCCAGTAAACTATTAGTATAATCTCCTAAAATACATATTTCAGGAGAGAAGGTGTCAGAGAGCCCTAACAAGGGATCGAGGCATGTACAAATGGACCTCCAAAAGGGGGCCACTTTTTTACAGGACCACATCTTGAACAGGAATCATCAGGAAGTCTACCCATTCTGTGTAGTTTAACTGGAGTATAATGAAGATTATGTATAATGTTAAATTGTATAATGTGGTACCTATACCATTTTATAAATTTATAAAGGTGATTCTAAAGGACATCCCAATTTCTAGTGGGGGAGGAACGCAGAAGGGATTGATCCCAGCTATAGAAACGTGGTCCTTCTATGGAATCCAGGGACTCCTGCACTGACCGGCAATAGTAGGAGATATAATGAGAAGGGGGGCCTGTTGAAGAAGACGGAGAATTAAATTGCCAAACAGGCTAAACCAAAGTCCTGCACCGAAAAAGTGGGTGAGCATGTGTGACAGTTGAAAGTAGTGGAAAGAGGCAGAAGGAGGCCAGTGATATTTATCACAGGCATCCTGAAATGATAACAACTTGTGGTTGGTCAAAAGATCTCCGACAGTATGTACGCCCATGTTGGGCCAAAATCTCTGACGGATGGGGTGGCCTGCTATCCGGAGATTAGGATTCCAAAACAGGGGCTGGGTATTATCTTTAAATGGGCAAATCTTAAACAAAGAACAAAGTTGTAAATGGACCTGAAGGGAGTCTTCTAGAGAAGTATCCTTTAGGGGTCGAGGAAGGTTTTTCCTAGTGAGGTATAGAAGAGACCTTATATCTAATCCATTACTGGAACACAGAGCACACTCTATGTCCACCCAGTATGGGACATAAGACTTGGAAAGGTCTCCCTCACCCACTCCCAGCCAATATGAAAGTTTAGTGAAATGCATGGCCAAGTAATATAAATAGAAGCTGGGAACCTGCAGTCTCCCATCCTGCTTGGTGCACATAAGTTTGACTAAGGCCCGTCATGCTGTCTTGCCCTGCCACAAAAATGATGAGATAATTCTATGGATTGGGGTAAATCACGAGTAAGGAAAAGCAAAATTATACATCTGGAGGGGGTATAGTAGCCTGGGTAGAATATTCATCTTTATAATATTCATTCTGCCCCACAAGGAAAGAGGTAAAGAGGACCAGTGTTCCAGATCCACCTTAATGCGAGTCACCATCGAATCCAAGTTATACTGTCGCATCTTAAGGGGTGAAGTGCTGAGATAGATCCCCAAGTACTTCGGTTTACCCCGTTTTCATAACAGACCAAGGTGTTCAACATCTGCCATGAAAGTGGCATTGTTAAAGGGCATGACCTCAGTTTTAGAGAGATTTAATTTGTAGTTAGAGATGGCACCAAACTGTGAAATAATCTGTAAGGCAACAGGCAGGGATGTAGCTGGAGAGGTAATATGCAATAGTATACCATCCACATATACTGATAACTTATATTCAGTCTGACCAATGGAAATACCAGTGACCTGAGAAAAGAGATTGAGCTTGCACATGAGGGGTTCCAAAAAAAGATTAAATAGGTAGAGGGAGAGGGGACATCCCTGCCTTGTGCCCTGGTACAAAGAAAAGGATGATGATAAAACCCCATCACAAAGTATTCAGGCCGATGGAAAGAGTACAGCACCTTGACTCATCATATAAACTCTTGGGGAATACGATACTTGGGAAGTAATGCAAACAAGTAATCCCATGAAACCCGGTCGAAAGCCTTTTCAGCATCCAGGGACACCAACGCCACAGGGGTGGAGAAATCCCTGGATGCTGAAATAAGGTATGTTAATTTCCTGAGGTGGTCCACTCAGAGCCTACACTTTACAAATCCAACCTGCTCCCTCCTGATAAGCAAATCCCACACTAGTTCCAACCTACAGGTAATAATTTTAGCTAGGATTTTGATATCAATGTTCATAAGCGATATTGGCCTGTAGTTGGAGACCAGCAGGGGATCCCTACCAGACTTAGGGAGAACCACGATAGTTGCCGCAGTGAAAGAAAGGTCGGACAGGCCCACCCTAAATATATAATTAAAAGTATCTAGGAGAATAGGGGCCACCTGATCTCTACAGGCTTTGCAAAAGTTAGCGGTAAAACCATCCGAGCCGAGGGGAGTTATCAGAAGCTAAAGAATCGATAGCCTGAGAGATGCGGCCAAAGACCAAGGGGCTTGTAAAATGGCTACCTGTGGGTCAGTGAGTTGCGGGAGAGGTATGTCCCACAGGAAGGTCTCAAGGTGATCAAGACTCAAGGGAGGGAAGGGTGGTGCATAAAGCTGTTGGTAAAAAGTTTATATGACTCCACTATGTCAAGCGGAGAAATGAGAAGAGAACCTGACTCCATTCGAATAGAGGAAAGAATATTATCCATAGTTTGAGACCACAACTGGAGAGCTAGCAGTTTCCCTACCTTTTCTCCCTGGTCAAAATACTTCACTTTGGAGCGCAACAACAAATGTACTGCCCTTTCCCCCAATAGAGTGTTGTATTGGAAATGGAGACCTTCCAACTGCTCCCACTCCAATGACAGAGAGTTCTGTGTGACATGCCCCTCTAGTGCCCGTATGCAGTTAGTAAAGAGGATAAAGTAGCTGAGAGTTGCTTTTTCCGCTTGGCCAAGAGCCGGATAAGTTCCCCTCTAAGGGTACACTTAAGGGTTCCTCATAGGATATCAAGCGAGGGCATAGTGGGAGAGTTAAGTTCCATAAAGCAATGAATAAAAGACTGAAGGTGTTTCATCAGGTCTTCCGATTTGAGTAGTTGGTTATTTAGGATCCACATTTTATCCCTGGTTGTTGAGGGAGTAATAATTAACTGAAGGAGGGCAGCGTGGTGATCCAAGATAACTTAGCAGTGTCAGTCACTCAGCAGGTTGCACACTCACCTCTGAGGCAAGAAGATCAGAAGGCTGTGGGTTCTATCCCCACTCCAGGTACTTGGGGTCAAATCCTAATACTGACACTGTAGTGCAGCATGAGGGGGTGCTGCACTCCTGAGGTGCCGTCTTTCAGATGAGACATTAAAAACCGAGATCCCATCTGCCTGCTCTGGAGGTAGTTCAGGTGGATGTTAAAGATCCCATGGCACTTCTCGAAAAGAGTAGGGGAATTTTTATTATAACTTCAACAACAAATAATTACAAACAGTGTTAATTCACACAAAATAATATTCAAAACATAATGCAAAGGAAATCAAATGAGTATTACAGTCATGCGCTTACTAGTTTGCTGTCCAATAATTATTTATAACCCCAAAAATTAAATAAAAAAACTAAAATGAACTGAAACCTCCCCTCCCCCACTAAAAGAGTAGGGGAATTTTTATTTGACAACATCAAAATCACATATGTACAAAAAATGTGTTAAGTCACACAAAACAATATGTGTAATTATAAAGTTCAATCTCACAAACTGAAAAATAAATTAAAACATACAAGAGTACATGACTCATAAACAGAATAAATACTTAATGCAATCTTGCATTCTATAGTTGATCAATTTCTTATTTGTCATAACTGTCAACAATGTAGCCATTGTTTTCCCTTTTAGATTTAGTACAAATATCAAAGTAACATGAATTCTCCTCCTGAATGAGGGGAATTCTTATTTAGATAATCTATGTGCTTTTCATCCATATTCATAGCAACTCCTCTTCTCATCAAGTGAAAAACATTTGAGTATTTCAGTCCTCCTGAGGTGCTTCCATAATTACTTTCTCTACTGCTCAATCTACTCCATATACAGGAGTTCTAGTCAGAATCAACATTACTTTTCTACGTGATGGGAAAGTCATTATTTGTTATCTATGGAAGCCCTTTCCAGTATTCTAATAATTTCCTCCTTAAGATAGTTTTCTCTTTCCCATAGATATTTTTTTTAAATTAACTGTAATTTTGTTCAGTAATTCTGTAAAGCCCCCCTCCTGTTGTTGGAGCACAAAATTACACCTCATCGACCAGATATTCCATTTAAAAATTACCATCATTACTTATAAGGTACCTTTATGCCGTTTTTGCCATTCAATTTCAAATATTCTATACATAATATTTTCAAAACTTATGGTGCTAAAGATATTTTCCCCCCATTGTTGTGCTACATAAGTCCAAAACCCTGAGATAAAAGAACATTGGAATAGTAGATGCATTATGGTTTCTTCCACATTTATACATGTTAATCTGCTACAAATCCTTTTGTGTTGAGGTTTATGTTTTTGATTTGACTTTACATGGATTTTTTCATGGCATGCTAACCAGTGAAAATCCTATATGTGTTCTGGCACTCGTTTGTTATTCAAAAATGTAATTAATGCATTCCTGTGTTCTCTAGGGCATTTTACAAAAACCTCTTCCACCAAACAGGTGGTTTCTAATGTATAAAAATATAGCTGTTTTCTTTGCATATCTATCATCTGCTGTTTTGTGACATTCCATTGTTTTATTCTCATGAAGGTGTATCATATGTATTCTGGGATTATAACTGATCTTTTTAAAGCTCTAAAATATTTTGTTTCCCACATTTGTAGCCAGTATGCACATTTTGGTTTAAGGAGATGTTCCCATCCTGTATTTGTATTCATTATCAAAGGTTTTATGTTAGCATATAAGAAAAAACAATTAAAAAATAGGATGGGGTTTGGAATACTCAAACCTCCTTTCTTTATTGGTAAGTATAACATTTCTCTTTTTAAGGGGTTTAGCCTGCTTCCCCAGCAAGCCTGAAACAATATACTTAACAATGTTGTTTCTAGTTCTTTTGGTGGCGGAAAGATGTAGCTAATGTATAAGAAAATTGGTATTAGATAGATTTTAATTAAGTAAATTCTCTTCTTTTTGCTCGGTTTCCACCTATTCCATTGTACTATCTTCTGCTTACCGATGTCAACTTTCCTGTCCCAGTTCAGTCTATTTAGGTTCTTGTCCCCACAAAATATTCCCAATATTTTTATTGGCTCTCTTGTAATTTCAATCTCTGTTATAACCCCCTGCCACCTTAATTGATAATTCAATCTCTGCACTATGCACATCTTCACAAATTTCTCACAAATTTCCAAAGCTTTGCAAAGAGACTTCTCATCTTGTTCCATTAAGGTCATATCATCTGCATATGCAATAATTTTGTATGTAATCGTCTGAATGATTATTGTTATCGCTCTTATTTCCTCCCCTTTATTTATTGCTCTTAAAAGAGGGTCTCTAAAAAAATCATATAGTATGGGGCTCAGGGGGCAGCCTTGTCTAACTCCTCTTTTCAAATGTATGAGAGGACCCTTCCACCCTTGTATTATTGGTCTGACAGTTGCAGTATTATGAATACATTTTAACCATTTTATCATTTTCTCTGGTATATGATAATGAGTTAATGTTTCTCACAAAAAATCATGGTTAACCTGATCAAATGCTTTTTTTGGTCTAAGGACACCAAGTATCCATCCGTGTTGCCCAGTTTCCCTTGCTCGACTACTTCTTTTAGTAATATGAGCTGGCATTTGATGGCTCATTATAAATATGTTTGTACGGGAGGGATCAAGATGGCCGCTGAGCTGAGCGTGCTGCTGCTTTGCGTGCTGTTATTTTGTGTATTGTTATTTTAATGTTTTAAGTTTTTAGGTTACTTACTTTAAATTTGATCAATTATCTAGTTTATTCGATTGGTGGAGTTTCTTCTGGCTGGAAGCTGTGGATTATTGGGACTTTTGTGAGTTACAGCATTTGGCGGTTTGTACCCGACCGCCCGACTCCTGACACTAAATGCTGTGGAGTGGTTTGTATTGATCCCGCTCCGCGATCGAAACACTGTAGGACGCCACCGATATTGGAGTGTTTTACATGACTGCACTTGTCTCAGCACTTTGACTGGGCCTATACTTGGGATTTTGTGCCTTGGATATCTGGAAATTACTTTTTGTCCTACCGCTTGATTCCGACTTGGATCAGGCATGAGTGACTCCTGTTGAAGACTGGACTTTGGACCCGGTGCAGTGCGAGAGAGGATTCTTATGATATTGCCTCGTGTTGTGCTCCGACTGGATGGTCCTGTGGCAGTGTTTTTGGATGCAGGGTTGGACTGTCAGTGGTGGTTGACCCGTCCCTGTGGGGTAACTGGTGGCTGGGCTTCGGGGCCACTCAGTGAGCTGAGCCGTGGCTCTGTTGAGTAATTGACGGGGCGGGCTGTTGGCTTGCTTAGGTTCTCTGGGAGGCCAGCTCGTGGGCTGGCGTCGGTGGAGAACCGAGGAAGTGGCTGTGGATGTTTTCTGGCTGCGGTGCCTTCTGTGGAATTTTTGGGGACCCACTAATTCTTTGTTTTCCCTGGCATGTGGATCGTGAGTGAGGATTCCTGCTTAAAGACCTTCTGCCTGCACCTGGTCAGATTTCCTATTCTTCATTATCTACTGTTAATATTCAGGCAGTGAGAGTGCTTGTGCTTTACTGTCAGTCCCCCAGGTAGTGAGAGGTCTGGGAGCTGAAATTACTTATAACTTTTCACCATCTTTTAGTTGACAGACAGCGGGAGTGTCTGTGCCTTTTCTTTAGTCTCCCGAGGCTGTGAGAGGGCTCTAAGGAGCTGAAGATATCTGTTATATATGTCTGACTTTCTTTTGAAGTATAAAGTACGGTACTTTTTAATTGAGCTGCCTAATTGTGTGATGCCCTGTAGTGTTCAGGCGTGAACCCCTGGATATATTTATCTATTTTAAAGGACAACAGTTTTCAAGTGGCCTGCAACTAGGAAGTGCTGGACTATTGGGACTTATGAATGAATTAGTGCTTTATTTTATTGTTGAATAACTACTAATTTAAGTGTTTGGTTATATATATTTAGTTTTTCTTTAATGTGTAATAGTGTTTGGGTTTTTTGACCCCCCCTTCCCGTGAGAGAGAGTGGAGGAGTGTATTATTATTTTTTGGTTATTTGGGAGTGATAGGTTTTGTTTTGTTTATTATTTTTGTTTTATTTTATTTTTTACTCCTCTCCAATTTATTTGGTTTTATTTATAATGTGTTGGGGGAGGTTTAGTGACGGTTGGGCATTATTCCCCCACCAGGCTCAGGGAATTATGTCCCTTTGAATGTCCCCCATTGTCAGCCGACACCTATTTTAGGTGTCATGCTTTGGACATTCTTAGGAAGCGTAAAAGAAGGTGGAGAGCTGGACCTGGTGGGGGACAGGAAAGGGGAGGGCGGATTGGGGTTGTGGGGTCCAGGAGATGCCCTGGGGTGAAATGGGGTCAGGATAGAGGCTATTCTTCTCTTGTCCCCATACCCAAGGGCTCCGACTTTAGTGGGCAGGTGCTGAGGTCTTCCCCGACAGCTCATCCCACCATGGCGGTGTTATGCAATGCCAGTATCTATTAAAAACAAGACAGCTATTATAGCTGATCTTGTTGGATCAACTGATCTGGCTTGCATCACTGAGACCTGGCAGGATGAAAATCCAGGCCCTATATTGGCCTCGGCAACTCCAGCCGGGTTCTCGGTGATACATCGTCCAAGGTTGGATCGTAGGGGCGGGAATGTGGTCATTATGTTTAAGACTGAGCTGGGCCTTGTGGATGTGCCATTGGGAAGTACCAGATCCTTTGAATATATCCTGGGAGAGGATGTAGGTTGCGGGATTCTCATCTACCGTCCACCAGGAGACGGTGGAGAATTCCTGCAGGAGACAGTAGACTTCATCGTTGACATGGTGTTGAGGTTCCCCAGATTGGTAGTTCTGGTGGACTTCAATGCCCGGGTCGACGATGAACACTCGCACGTTGGTCAAAATCTCCTCCAGCTGATGATGACGCTAGGCCTAACACAGGTGGTTACCTCCTCGACCCATGTAGGGGGTCATTCATTGGATCTGATCTTTGTTTTGGGTATGGAGATTGCTGATTTGGGGGTGGAACCAGTCAGCTGGTCTGACCATCACACCATAAGGTTCAGCTTCAGGGCTCACCCTAATAGGTCTGCGCCTATGGAGATGGTTAAGGGGCATTAACCCCAGTGACCTAATGGTGGTACTGGATCTATCGGGCCTGTCGGGTGAATGCATGAGTCCAGACGATCTCGTACTAGCCTATAATAAGGCTGTGAGAGATGCTCTGGACAAGATTGCTCCTGTTCGTGTTTGGCCTCTCACCCTTCGTTCAAGGAGCCCTTGATTTGATGGCTCCTTAAAGGAGTTAAGGCGAGTTGGCCGAAGACTGGAGAGAGCCTGGCGGAAGGTCCGGCCATGATGCTGACAGGCTTAGGTTGATGGCACATTATGATGGCTATCAATCATAAATCACCTGTAAGAAGGAAGAATTCCTGTCCAGGGAGATTTCTGCTGCACAGAATCGACTGGCTCAGCTTTTCCAGACAGTTGACAGATTGTGCAATCCAATCTGTCTCCAACCCAGAGAAGCTTTTTCTCAGCTGAGTTGCGAGGAGTTCGCTCGTTTTTGCAGATAAGGTTGTCAGCATCAGGTCTGGCATTGGTCTGACCTTTCCTATGAGGAATTGCAGTGGTCGATGGGAAGTGGCATGCACTTGGTCTGTCTGGTCACATTGTCGCCGGCTGGAGTTCACTGACATTGGGAAGATCATCCAAACATTGCGACCAACCAGTTGTAGTTTGGATCCGGGTCCTACACCCCTTCTAGTGGGATGTGTAGAAGTTATCTGCCCAATCCCTGCTGACATTGTCTGGAAGTCTTTGGAGAGGGGGGTCTTTCCTGACCCCCTCAAGGAGGCGGTCGTTCGACCACTCCTTAAAAAACCCTCCTTGGACCCAGATTGTCTAGCCAACTACTAGCCTATCTCTAACCTGCCATTTGTTGGTACGGTTTTTGAAAAGGCGGTTGCGCTGCAATTGGATGATCATCTTACAACTCACAATGTCTATGGTACTCTCCAGTCTGGTTTTAGGAAGAAGCATAGCACGGAGACATCCCTTGTCCGGGTATTGAATGACCTTCTAATGGCTAGAGATCGAAAGGCATGTACCATTCTGGTCTTTCTTGATCTCTATGCTGCATTTGACACTGTAGACCATGGTGTGTTGTTGGAGCGCCTGTGGTTCTTTTGTGGGCTGTCTGGTACAGTCCTCAAATGGTTCCATTCTTACCTCACAGACAGGTTTCAGAGAATTGCCACTGGAATTTATTCCTCTGGTGCTCACTCCCTGCCTTGTGGGGTACCGCAGGGTTCCATTCTAGCCCCCATGTTGTTTGCAGTGTATATGCTGCCATTGGGAGATATCATCAGGTGATACAGTCTGGGTTTTCACTGCTATGCAGATGATACTCAGCTGTATTTGTCCTTTCTGCCCGGACAAGATGATGCACTCTCCGTGCTAAATAACTGCCTTGCTGAGGTTTGACTTTGGATGAGTTCCAGCTGGCTGAGACTGAATCCGGATAAGACTGAGGTGCTGGTAGTGGACCCAGGTCGTCCGGGGGTGGGTTTGGGGGCTGGACAACCATCAGGATTATTACTTGGTGGTATGTCGCTCACTACCTCTGACCAGGTGTGCAACCTGGGCATTATTTTTGATGATGGTTTGACCCTAAAATCTCAGGTGTCAGCTGTCATCAAATCCTCTTTTTACCATCTGAGTAATATCGCCCGGATGAAACACCTGGTTCCTCCGAGTGCTCTTCCAACATTGGTCCATGCCTTTGTCACTACCCGTCTTGACTACTGCAATTCCCTCTACCTAGGGCTACCTGGGGTTGATATCCGCCCCCTGCAGCTGGTGCAGAACGCAGTGGCCAGGCTTTTGACTGGGACTTCTAGAACCAGTCATATTACACCTGTGCTCCGCGAACTGCACTGGCTGCCTGTTTGGTGGCGGATCACCTTTAAGATTTGTTTACTAACCTTTAAAGCCCTACATGATCAGGGACCTGGTTACTTGAAAGATTTCCTGGTACCCTACTGCCCCCTCCATCCTCTCCATTCTGCCAACGAGGGATTGCTAGAGATTCCCAGGGTTCGATTAAAGACATCAGGATCTCATGCCTTTGCTTTTTCAGCGCCAACCCTGTGGAATTCTCTACCTCGTTGGTTGAGAGAATTCCCAACTGTCGATAGATTCAAAATGGAGTTAAAGACTTATTTATTTAGTTTAGCTTTTCCTAGCTACGGATGATTTGTTTTAATGTTTGTTTTAAAATTTTATCTTTATGTATATGGTTTTTATGTACAGCGCCTTGGTTTTGAAAGGCGCTATAAAAATAAAGATGATTTGATTTGATTTATGAAATGACTATGTATTTGCCTCCCCAGAATTGCATATGATTGTGCTGGGGAGATAAGTTTTGATGCTACTGTTGATAGTCTTGTAGCTAGTATTTTTGTTATTATTTTAAAGTCTGAATTTAACAAAGTGATCGGCCTCCAGTTTTTCATTACCGCTTTGTCTCCTGTTTTATATATGTATGTTAATATACCTTCATTTAGTTCTAATGGGATTTGTTCTGTCCCAAGCATATCATTTAATACTTGAGTTAATTCCTGTACTAGAAGTTGTTCTATGATCTTCATTATTTCATTTGGTAGGCCATCCGGCCCTGGTGATTTATTCCCTATTAGTGTTAAAACTGCATTCTGTACTTCCTCTTCCTGTATCTCTCTTGTTATATTCTGTATCTCTTCTTATTCTTAGAATGGTATGTCTAAGTCTCCTAAGAAACTATGTGCATTTCCATTTTCCACTTGTAATAAAGCATACATATCTCTAGTATATGTGGTCACAATTTTTTTTAATATTTTTCTGTTCTGTATGTTCTATTCCTTCTTTATTCTTCATCTTAACCATTGTTTTACTTGTATTTGTTTTTGCCAGCGTTCATAAGGACATATGACTTCTGACTTGCCTAGGGTTCCAAATTGCTGCTGATAATGCAATATGGTAGCTTTTTTATTACGGAAATCTAGCATTTTTTTGTTTTAAGTTTGTAATTTGTAGGGTCAGATTTTGTCCAGTTTCATGTGATATTGATAGCAATTGTTGTAAATTCCTCCTGTACTGTAGATACTGCAAATATTGTTCTCTATTGCTATTTCTGCTTATTCTTTTACATAGTTTCTGAAGGTCTGCCTTTGTGTCTAGCCACCAGGTGACCGGGTCCTCAAAAAAAATTAAAACAGACTTTCTAGCCTGTAAAAAGTCTTGCACTATTTGTCTTGTTTCTGGTTCTGAGAGCAGGGAGGTGTTTAGTTTCCAATATCCTGGTCCTTTTAAGTTTTTTACATACTGTATCTCTCCAACGTTACTGACACTATATTATGATCTGTAAATTCTGCTACTGTTACCACAGCTTTACTAATCGGTATAGTCTTTGATAGAAATATACAGTCTATTCTAGAGGTTAGACACCCTTTATGAAAAGTTGGAAGCTCCTATTTTGTACACTGGAATGCTGCATCTGTCAAATTTGATCTTTGTACCAATTGCACTAGTAAGTTGGAATCACAGTATTGTTTTGCTGTTTTTGCCCTAATTGGACAGTTAAAATCTCCAGCAAAGACAATAGTATGTGTTGTTTGTAAATATGGTTGACTAGCCTGTAGTACTTCACAGTGCAACGCTTTCAACTGAAGTGCAAAAAATGTATCAGTCTGTATGGAGAGTTTTGTAGTAGCACTTCTAAAATTAAAACCCTGCCTGGTATTAAATCAAAAAGCTTTAATAATCTAACTTCCAGATGCCTGAATAATATTCCCACCCCTGAACAGGTATCCTCTCCTATAGACCAGAAGGAGGGTCCTATGAACCACGCTTTTGTGGCTTGCTATACCTCTGATAAGGTGTGTAACCTTGTGTCTTGCAGGAAAAATATCCCGAAATGTAAAAAAGATAACACAGAAAAAACTGTTTTCCTTTTATCAGTTCTTTTTATACTAATCACATTTACCGTATGGATAGAGAATGGTTCTGTCATGATTTATATCTCCCTTTCCTACTTTGTTTGTCAATGTTTTTCAATTTAACTCTGTCTTTCCTTTTTTGTTGCCCCTTAGGTTTGTCTTTCCCCCCTGTGTCTGTTGTGCCTTCCTGAAGGGAGGACTCCACTTAGGAATATTCAGATTCTTCTTCTGAATGTTCAGACTGCAGAACATCAAATTTGTTTTTTAAAGCGATTGATGTTCTTCCCAGCTCTGATACCTCCTTGAATTTCTGTTTTGTTATTCTTCCTTCTAATTTCTTCCCTGGAGTGGGGGCATCACTTTCCTGAAGGCACTTCCTCTGGTTCTCTGAATGTGTAGGTGCAGTCTCAAGATTCCTGCTCTCTGGGTTTCTGTCCTGTGTGGTGCAATTTCTCTTGTTCCCTGCCTGTCTCGGGGGAGGGGGGACTGTGTTGGGATCTCTCTCTGGTTTGTCTTGTTCTCTATTAGGACCTAGCCTAAAATTCCTCACTTTATCCTTTTGTGCCAGGGCCACCATTAATCTTTGCTCCTCTCCATCAACTTGGTCTGGAAGATTATGTACAGCCTTTCTGCAGTTCTGAAATGTATGACCCCAATCTCCACATAAGTTGCATTTACATTCATTTTGACAATCATTTTCTGCATGCCCTAATTCACCACATATTGTATATCTTGTTTTGTCACATATCCCACTTAAGTGATCTAAAGCACCACATTTATAACACATTTTTGGCTGGCCAGCATAGAATAGAATGCCCCTATCCCATCCTAGAAAAAGAGTTTGGTAGATGCAGCAGTCCTGTATATGGTGTTTTGAGCATGACCTTTACTTTCCAGCCCCCTGTCCATATGTTTTCTGAATCCAAAATCGCTATTGGGTCTTCTATTACTGTACAGCGCTGTTTCAGCCAGATAGTTAAATCATGCACACTTACTCCTTCGTTCCTGAATAAAACAGTAATTGTTTTTTGTGTAGGCCTGGTTAAAGGAGTCACCATAAAAGGTGCCCAGAGAGAAGATTTTTTCAAAACATTATATTTTGTCCAACAATGCTCCAAACCATTCAGGGTCTTAAAACTCACATCAAAAGTTACCTCCCCTAAGATGTGAATTAAGGCATAAATTTCTGAAGAAAAAACTTCATGGATTCTTTTAACAATGTTTGTGCAACAAATAGTCTATCTGGTGGATCCTCCATGCCCCCTATATAAGTTAATTGCACTGCATTGTGCCTTTTTGCAGGAAAAATTGGAGTTTTAAACAGAGAAGCAAATGTTTTAGGTGTGTCTTTTCTAATAATATTCAAAGGCCTTTGTTCAGTATTTTCTATTTGTATGGGGCATCCCCCTTCTGCAGTTAGTTCAGTTTGGTTTGTAAATAATTGTAACTCCGGGTTTTGGGTGAGCTGAAGTTCTGGTGGGAGATCCAGCTCTGCACTGTTATGTCCCTCCAAGGTTTTTACATTTGTTATACTTTTTAGTTGAGGCATAATAATAGGAGAATTACCTGACTCCCACTGACCATTCTTAGGATTTTGTTGCCATCCTGCTGCCTCCAAAGCATTACGGACTGACCAGTTCTGCTCTTTTTCTGGTGCTGCTTTCTACTCCCCAACCACATCAAGTCTTAGGCCGAGTTGTGCTCGTTTTGCCATTTCCAACTTCGTGGCTGTAGATTCACTCGACTGATTGCTGCACTCTGCCCTATCCTGAGAGCTAACGCGCTCCACTTTCTCTACTCTCTCTGCCCAGCTACTTTCACTTTCCTTTGATGCTGATGCATCATATCTTTCCAGCTGAGCATCTGTAACAGGCAATTGCGGCTTGTCAGTACGCACTGATCTAAGCTGGGCTTCAAATTGTGCCTTTTACAAAAAGTACTGATGTTCTTCTCTCTCAAATTGTTTCCTCAAGGCTACCTCTTGTTCTGGCATACTTATACATCCAATACGATCCTTGTTTTGCAGCACAGTTTCATCCAGAGCAGAATCAATATCACTTGGCAAGCTTGTCATTACTTCAATCACATTTTGCACAGAAGTATCCAACTGTATCTTACCCGGAGTATGCATTTGGTTTTCTGTTGCTGCCATTTCATTTGTTTCTTGTAGTTTCTCATTATTCTTTAGGGTATCATTCTCCATAAGATTGTCCTCTTTCACCTCGGTTATCAAGCCGTCCGCCATCTTGGCCGACTGTCAAGAGGGACTGCAGCTCATTCACTCCCTCAAAGACACTGCCACATCAGCACTTCTTCCTCCTTCTCTGCTGTCCTGCTCCAAACTGAGCTCCTCCACTGCTCGCAGGAAGTCAGGTCCCCTGCTGGCAGTGTATGGGAATTTCCCCGGTGTCCTGGCCAAATTTCCCCCATTCACTAAAAATACCACCAACAGCTTAAAATCTGGTTCAATTTCAGTTGGCGTCCATCTGTATTCCCCCCCCACCTCCGGGATGAGGCTGAAAATAGACAAAGAATTGTCTAGTCCTCCTTCCCGGTCAACAAAAACTAAATAAATAAATAAACTTTGGCTGAGTAGTGGGACAGAAGAACCCCAGGAAGATATTCCACCCCGATCAAAAAATAATCCAATCTGGAGAAAGAATTGTGTGGTAGGGAATAAAAAGAAATTCCCGGCTATCCAGGTTTAATGCCCTCCACGGGTCCATCAGACCCACTGAGTCCATCAAGTCCCGAACAGCCAGTTGAGCAGGGGAGGGAGCCTGTCAGGCCCTGCTGGACCTATCTAGTTCATTGCACAGAACTAAATTCCAATCACCCCCACGCATAGTTGGGGGGGAGATCCAGGGAGCCAAAATACAAGCTAGGGTGATAAAAAATTGAGGGCCCTCAGTTGTAGGACCATAAACAGCCCTCAATATCACTTCCATATGCAAAAGCAGTGCTCGAAGAATGATGTATCGGCCTTGGGGCTCTGCCACCTCCCGAAGGAAACGAAAAGGGATCCTGTGGGCTATGAGGATAGCAATCCCCCTCTTACAGGAATCCGAGCTGGCACCAAATGCCTGTCCCACTCAGGTTCACCGAAACAAGAGAACCTGGGATGGGGCAGGTAGGTTTCCTGCAAAATGGCTACATCCACTTGTAGTTTATTTAAATGTAATAATACCGTGACTTGCTTAGTAAGTGACTGGGTGCCCTTGACATTCCAGGTACAACAGTTATAGGCAGCCATGGCAAAAAGCTAAGCAATAACTGGGACTAAGGTTTAGGGACAAAAGAGGGAAAGGGAAAAAAACACCCTGGTTTCCCTATGTAATGCGATCCTCCGGAGGTGCCCTGCCCCTCAGCAAAAAAGGAGAACCATGAAAAGACTGCAGTAAATCCCAACCCAAAGATAACACCAAATAGCCCCAATCCCCCACCCCATGACAGATAAACACCATCAAAATCCCACAACAATCCCCCCAACCCAACCCACACAACTTTCAAAACCCCAACAATTCTCGTAATAACAAGATAAAGTAAGAAATACACACAAGGAAAAATAGCCACTATCTAGTGTGAGGAACCCAAATAAACGGGGGGTAAAACGGGACAGACTGGAGAAAAACTAGCTTGTATGAAAGAAGCACTAAAAGAACTATGCCCCTCTGCTAGAGTGAAAAAAGGAATCAAAAACAAAAACAGATGGGGACTAAATGTGGACACAATCAGTGACCAGAGCACAAACCACTCTGTCTCCCATAGGGTACATGAAAACCCAACCCCGGGAAATCCAAAACAATATAACCAGCAAAGGTTTTCCCACATGTAGACAGTGGCTTTACCCTCCCCCAAACATCGGTTCATGATATCCCCTAAAGGAAGCAGAATAATCTCTGACCCCCTCCGCCCGTGTGAAAGCAGTAACAGTAGGATACCACTACCTATACAAAGAAAAGGTGGATCATACAGTATAAATCACCCGCCACGTCCCTTCGTGGCTCAATAAAATGAACTACTAACCCCAACAGAGTAATGTAATGTGAAGCAGGACATCACTACCAGACATCTAAACCGAATCAACCGGTCTTAAACAGGTCCGAAAGAAGGTGGTGGAGGTCCTTAGTGGCTTAGTCGCTGGTGTCATAGGAATGCCAGCTGTCCCGAATCCTTACCTGTAAATGAGCCGGATATAACATTTGAAAATGGATATTAGCAGGGATTAGCTGGGCTACAATCAGGTGGAAGGAGGCTCATTTTTGGCGCACTGATGCAGGCAGGTCTTGAGAGACTCAGATTTTACTTTCCTCCCAGGAAAGGGATTGGACATCCCATAACGTGCTGAGTGCATGCTGTTTATCTAAAAAATTCAATAACTTCACAATGAAGGGCCAAAGAAGGAATCTGGGGGGGGGGAAGGGGCTTGGCACGAAAGGCCCTGTGCGCTCGCTCCACAATATTTGCAGGGCCATTAGGCGATGGCCTCACCAGTTTCTCAAGAAGCCACTAGGTGAAAAAAATAGGTACAGTTCCTTCAGTGTCCTCGGAAAGCCCAAGAATGACTAGATTGTTTCCCAGGCTCCTTCCCTCTAAGTCTTCCAGCTTGAGTTCCACTTTATGAAGCCACTGACAGAGGGAGGAAATGTCCGGATCCATTTTGTTATGCCAGCGTTCCATGGAGATGGTCTGAGCTTCCATGTCCCTCACCTTACAGGAAATATCCTCCCGATCGCGCCACATGGAGGTCATCTCCAAGGCAAGTAAATTTAAAGCGTCCTTAAGTGGTTGTAATTCCAAAACAAAATGCTTGTCAGTGAGCAGAGAAGCAGCTGCTTTTGCAGTAGTGTCCAAGCCAGATTCAGTGGTCTGTCCCTTAGGCTTTTTCGAGGCCTTATCCGGAGTCAAAGGAGGAGTATGGCGCAGCAGCTCTGGGCGCATATCCGCTTCCATGGTGGGTGAAAAACAGCCAAAATCCCACCTCGCTCGTAGCCAGGAAACTTGTTCGATATGCTGAAGAGGAGAAAGCTGGGTGGAATCTCAAATAAGAGGCGAAATTATAGAAATTAAGGTAGCTTGAGCAGGAGAGGTGCAGGAGAGCTGCTCTCTCTAGCTAGACATCACGTGACTCCCGTGAACATGATCACCTGAAACTCCTGCAATGTGCCAAGCCATTCTGGAGTACAATCCTCAAGGCAGACTCCCTACACCAAATCTTGTGGGAAAAGTAAAAAGTAATTGGTATACTGATGTTGAGGCTTGCCAACAAGCTGCCATCCTTGATCTGCAAAGGCTAATTCTAAGATGCTGCCCAACCAAGCTATTTGAGGTTGAGTTTGAAAAGGTGAATGCTCAACAAGTGCCAGGATGGACAGCTTTTAATGAGATTATTTCATCTGCTATACCAGCAGTAACATCTATTGGGTGCTGTCCAATGCTGCCAGTATCACCTACTGAATGGAGTACAGTTTTCACTGTAATGAAGAACGTTTGCAAGATGCCTAGGACACTTGACCAAGATTACAGCGTCTTGACATTTGATGAAGCTATATACTGCAAGGCCAAAGAGATTCAGTGGAGTTGCCCAGAGGAATTTCAGAAAAGAGTCTTGAGAATGGGTGGTTTCCACAAAGCACAGACATTTCTGGCTATAATTGGAAAGAAGTATGAAAAGAGTGCTCTGGAAGACATCCTCATAGATTCACAAGTGTATGGTAGCAACACAGCAAGCAGTCTACTTAAAGGCAAATCATACAATTGTGGAGTGAGGGCCCACAAGTTTGTAACGGAGGCTCTGTCCAGACTGAGGTGGCAGGCATTTTGTAACTGGGTATAAGATAATGAGATTGATTGTGATGTAGACCTCATCAACAGCAAGCTCCAGGAATGTTAAAATGTGGTATCAAACAATGATGCAACAAGCCTAACAGCAACACTTTCCCAGCTAAGTGATGCCCTCAAAAATGTACAGGATGCATTGCACAAATTCCTCAATTTTGGAACAGCAACTTCCCAAACATTTGCATTCTTTGATGATTAAATCAAAATGGTTAACATCCTAATGTGGTTCATTAGAGCAGAACATGAAAGCAACTGGGACCTGTAACTTGCGGTGGTTGCAGAGATGCTACCACAATTTTCTGCCTCTGACCGCACCAACTATGCCCACTGGGTATCTGTGTGTATCAGTGATATGAAGTTTCTGTCAGATTGTGCCCCGCAGTTCATGAGCAGTTTGTGCAAGGAAATCATGCTGTAGCTCAGTCTAGAAATAAATTCAGCAAAGTCTGGACAGACATGGCACTTGAACAAACAGTAAACTGTAATAGTAAAGTAAAAGGGGGTATGGTGGGTTTCACTTTGAAACCAGGAACCTTGGCTAGATGGTTCATCACTGCTCATGAGCACTCAGCTATCACAACTTCCATGAAGGTAATGTGTGATATGGTAGACTCAGACATTTCACAAGGAAAACACAAGGAGGCTGCACCACGTTGCATGCAACGAGATGAAGGAGATATAAATAAGATTGTTAATGCAATCACTGACTCCATGACATACCCATTTGATATGAATGCTGACTTGATAGCACTCACCAACATCGCAACTGGCATTGTTGCACCCGCAGAGATTACTGCCAAGCTTGTTACTGCAAATGATACAGGAATCAAAGCAATGAAACAGTTTGTGGAAGACAGACTAAATTCAAATACCACTGGATTCTTTGAACTACTGCACAAGCTCAGCATCACAATATTTGCATCGCTAAGCAAGAAGATCAAATCAAAAGTTAGTAGTGATAAGACAGTGACTATCAAGGCAGACAGGGAGTTGTTTAGCTGTCTTGTAGTAGCTGCACAAACAAAAGAGATTGATCTGAAGGAAGTTTTCACACATGAACTTTCCACAGTTCCATATGCTCTAGCACACTCTGATGGTATCCTGAATAAAACTGCAAAGGGTAAGCTCTTGCCTAAATTAGAAAAAGAAGCAGAGTAAATGTATCAACTGCCAGCATCCAACATGCCCAGAGCTTAGATAGTGGGTGGCATGGCTGTTACACAAATGGTTGAGCAAGGAGGTGCAATTAGCTTTGGAGAACTTGCTGAATTGGTCTTCAGGATAGTATGCCAGCCTCTACAGAATTATGAGAGCTGCAAAAGAGTAGATATCGTCTTTGACCGATATGATGTCAAAGATTCAATTAAAGCTTTGAGCATGCACAAAGGCCTTCCTCACAAAGCAATGAAGTCAAAATCCATGGTCCCAAAACACCCATCCCAACGCAGTGGAGTAAGTTCATTGGAAATCCTAAGAATAAAGAACATCTGGTAAAATTTCTGTCAGAATCATGGTGCGATATGGCAAAAACTGTACTTGGCCCAGATCAGAAAACGGTTATTGCAGGTGGATTCAAGGATGGCCTCATTGCTTGCATGGTCACTTCAGATGGTGTTGTAGATCAAGAAGATCTATTCTCATCACATGAAGAAGCAGATACTCGGCCTCTACTTCATGCTGCACATACTTCACAAGAATATCCTCGTGTAATGGTGTGGTCTCCAGGCACTGATTTTTCATTTCTCTGTGTGCATTTTATTCATAAGTTGGAAGCAACTCAAGATCTTTGGTTTCATACTGGTGTGAAGGATAAAGCCAGGTTTATACCAACCAACACCACAGCAGCTGAATTTGACCAACAGCTACGTAGAATGTTGCCAGCAGTACACACACTGACTGCGTGTGATTCAACCAGCAGTACTGCAAGGGTTACATAGAAATATAGAAACATGGAGCATACTAAAACTAAAGCCATGAAAGCTTGTCAGGAAGAATCCATACAACTTTAGAAGCCTTACCAAGTTTGCCACTATGGTGGATATATCTCCTGCACAGCTGAAATCAGTAGAACTTCTGATAACCCTTCTCTGTGACCCAACGGCTAACTCAGTGGATGTTAATGGTGTGTGATATAAGCATTTCTGTTGCAAACAGGCCCAGAACAAAGCCCTCACCCCAACTTCTGATAGTCTTCTGCAACATACCAAGCATGCAAATTACCAGACACTTATCTGGAACTATGTCCTGGAGGCTCAGCCTGACATCTCATCCCCAACTGGAAATGGCTGGCATCACATCAAGGATGGACACATTTCTCCACCACTAATGACACAGACACCTGCCCCTAAAGCACTCCTGGAACTCATTACATGTGGGTGTAAAAAAGCCAAGTGTGAGCTCAACTGCAGTTGTTCCAGGCAGAGCATGGCGTGCATACAGTCTTGCTTGCATACTGGTGGTAAGGACTGTTATAATCCTCATGAATTTGCCAGTGTGGATCCAGATGAGTCTGATACTACAGATGATTCAGACTTAGACATAGCGTATGACAAATATATTGAATAAGGCCAGACACACATATATACTGTCATATTGCCCATCGCTGAGAAGCAGTCCAATTGGGTATTAGTGTTTTGCTAGCACCATGGTGTAAAATAGTATAACTGGTTTCTGTTATAATGAATACTGTATTTAAAACTTTTGTGTCAATGAATAATCTGAAAAGGCCAGGAAAGAAGAATGCACCTTCAATCTGTCCCCCCGCCTTCAAATGTTATACTTCACTGTCTCCATAGGCTGCTTTGCCAGACTGTTGGTACCCACCCCCCAGCTCCCCCCCTCCTCCACTACCATTCTCCCTATCCTGTTCACATCCCATATGGCTGATGCACCAGGAAGACATCTGACCACCCCCTTCCCTTTTCCTGTTCACCTACCACTTCTCCACCCCTCTAATCATTGAGTCCCTTGCAAACAAGATACTCCGTGCTAACTTCCTCCTGCTCTCACATCTGGATACCACCAAGCTGTACAGCCCTCTCCTCCTGACTGGCAGAGTCCCCCGTCCCCAACAGAGACAGGTACTTGCGCCTCCTTCAGGGGTACAAAGTAATTTTCTGTTGGGATCTTGTGGGTTTGGTTGACCACCTTGCAAATTCCCTACCCCCCACCACCACCATCCTCAAGAACCCACAGGCCAGTGGGCCTCCAGGGAAGAGGGGTTGTGGGGTGTGCTGGCACAGCTGATATTCCCTCTCTTGCTGCAACCAGTTGAGTTTGGAGGTCCACAATGATTCTACATATAGGCAGTTCCCCTCCTTCAGAGCATAAACCTGGAGATGAGTTCTCCATAGTCCCTGAAGCTGGCTATCTCCAAACTGTACCTACATTGTACTCCACACTGTCTGCTGTCACCCTATATACAGCAACTGCTGGATTGCCAGTATTAACTGTATTCCTTCTACATGCTTATTACCCTTTTACTTAGACCCCTACTGGCCTACCCTATATAAGCAGTTTCACCAAAATAGTGATTTACATGTTTACCTGACTGACATACCTTTGGATGCTTCCTTTTACCACCACCCTAGACAGGCCGTTACCTATGGCTACTAATTATTACAGTTCCAGTAATGTAGTTTACACACTCAATTGCAAAGCTGACATACCCTAAATGCAGAATTACTAAGATCCCTTAGACTAACTGGCCTACTACTTACAAACTGTAGCTTACCAAATATCTACACCAGCAAAGTCCCCTGTGATCCTGCATAGATACATACATAAATACATAGATGTTGTCGGCAGATAAGGGCCTTGTGGCCCATCCAGTCTGCTCTATCCCTCTTTCCAATACTTAAGGTACCCTAGATGCTACAAGCCCCCCCCACCCCTAGCTTGATAATTCCCATGTGCCTATCCCACGCATTCTTGAATCTCTGAACCGTGGCCACCCCCACCACTTCCTGGGGAAGACTATTCCATCTCTCTACCACCCTTTCAGTAAATTGAATTTCCTCAAGTTCCCTCTAAATTTTCCACCTTTTAGTCTCATGCTGTGACCCCTTGTTCTGCTATTTCCCTTCATGTGAAAGATGCTCCCCTCTGGTACCCTGTTGATCCCTTTTAGATATTTGAAGGTCTCTATCATGTTCCCCCTCTCTCTCCTTTCCTCCAGGGAGTACATATTTAGAGCTCTGAGTCTCTCCTCATACGACTTATGCTGCATTCCAGCATCATTTTTGTCACCCTCCACTGTTCCATCTCCATCCTGTCTATGTCTTTTTGGAGATGGGGCCTCCAGAACTGAACACAGTACTCCAGATGAGGCCTTACTAGGGAGTTGTACAACAGTACCACCACTTCCCTCCTTCTATTTGTTATACCCCTCCCTATGCACCCTAGCATTCTGTTAGCCTTTCCAACTGCTTTGTCGCACTGTTTAGCCACTTTGAGGTTGTCTTCTATGACTACCCCTAGATCCCTTTCCTCTGTGGTGGCCTCCAGTGTTTTCCCATCTAGTTCATACTCTGCCCTAGGAGTCCCACTCCCTAGGTGCATAATCTTGCACATTTTTGCATTGAAACCAAACTGCCATCCCTTGGACCAGTTTTCTAGATTCTTCAGATACCTCCTCACTTTTTCTATACCTTCCTGTGTATCTACCCTGTTACATAGCTATGTATCATCCCTGAACAGCTAACCCTCCCTTCTAGACCCTCTGCAGTCCCACCAGTTAATTGCTGGAACAGGTATCACCTGCTCCCCCCTCCAAAATGCAGCCAGTACACTGTTAACTGTGCCTTATGCCGAAGTGAAGGTACCAGTTTTAGGACCTGTCCACACTACACCGCTCCGGCCCGGTAACGGATGCAATCTGTTATGGCCGGGGAGCGGTGCAGTGTCCACATTGTGGCAGTGTCCGTTATGGGACGGTACTGCCCAGTCCACACTAGGGTGCCGGGCAACGTTGTAGCAGCACCCATTCCCAGGATGCAGCTGGGTATGCGCTCACAGGCCCTGCAGGAAACGTTACCACACATCCACACCCGCCTGGTAGCGTTGCTGAGGTGTAGCTGGTTTCATAACTGTTGCTGAAACCACCTGATATGTGGTTTCAACAACGGTTATGAAAACGCCTTCTGTAACGTTACAGGTGTAAACACAAACCATTGTGGGAACGGTTTGGGCACTCTGTAATGTTACAGAGGTGTAGTGTGAACAGGGCCTAAGATGCAGACACTACACTTCTAATAATCTTATGGAGGATTCTTTTCCATTAAAACAAAATTGTGGTGGTATTGGAACAGGTGGGGGCTATGATAATTTCCTTTCAGGATTTAACAGGCTGTCAAGACCGCTTTACTTATTTGTATGAAAGCAGGGAAGTACTGTAGAGTGAGAGACAGAGGGGGCAAGCAAGAAAATGAGAAAGAGAGAGAGAGAGAGATAGAAGGAAGGAGGGAGGGACAGAGACAGGATGAGAAAGATAGAAGGAGAGATAAGTATTCCCATTACATCTGCAAAAAATGTTGCCTTCAAGGCATGTCTATTTGCCAGCTTAGTTTGTTTTTCAAGCAATGTGCAGCAGCAGGGTCAGAAGCCCCTGCCTCTTTCCCTTAAATAATCCATTAAGTGTGATAACATGAAAATAGCCCCATCTGTGTTTTATTTATTTATTTTGTTTGCTAGTACTAAAACTTGTTAAATGCAAAACCAGAACATCCTTGAAGATAATACTGTAACATCTGAAATGTACAGAACAGTTCTGCATATTCATAAGAGACCTGCTTCATTCACATGGCTGCATGTGCATCTGCAAACACTGCTTGGCTGTTCTCATAAAAGTGTCAGAATGGCAAGCTGGTTACCGGTTGAGGGAAATTGGCTACACCATGGCAGCAAACTTGCAAAACATCAAGACATTACTTGGTGAAGCTTATTATAATGAAAAATGCATGTGGCACTCTGTTTAACAACTTGAATTCATGAAGCATTAGATGAAGAACTATACTAGTAGTAGCCCTGGTAAAGTTATCATGCCTATGTTGTGGATTAAGCTACATAGGACGACACCTGTTTATGCATTTCTTTCCTTCAAAGGGAACATATCAGAGTGAGCTCAGCTGTTCAGATTCACAACGTGTGGACGATGGCAAATGCTGAACCTATTAAGTGTCCAGTACTATAGAAAAATCAGGAATGATCATTCAGAGGTGTCTGGGCTCATGGCTGCAGAAGTTGTAAAGGTATGGATGTAGCACATTGCAAGAGGGAGGAGGTGGGGCTGAAGGAATGACTATACAGTAGTGTGCCTGAAAACAATCTGCATTGGAGAGCAGACAAATGCCTTATGGGTAACACATTCTGTCCACATCTTATCTCCTTTTAATATTTCTCTTCCTTGTTTACTCTTCTTCCTTTCCTTAAGTGCCCCTGTCTTTGTGTCTGTCAATCCTGTGACTCTGTTAAATGTCTGCAATAAAACATGTTGACCTGCCCTTGCTAGCGTAACATCCAGACAAACAGAATTAAAGAGCTAGTGTACTAATATTAACTTTCAGAAGTAATGAACTATTACTTCTTATATCTGAAGTATTTTTTTTTTCCTTTTTGCTAATTAGAAGCTTTTCTACCTGGGAATACTTGGTATAATGTGTAGAACAGAACTCTGTCTGGTGGCTGGCATATCTAGTACCAATTCTCCTCATACTGTACATCAGCCCTGTGGCCTCACTGTCTGTGACATCACAAGTGACCAAGAAGAGCCAGTCACCTGCTGCAAGATTGGGCACTTGTGATGTCATAATAAATGAGGTCACAGTTCTGATGAGGTATGGAGATGATAGCTACGCCCCCCCTCAAATATATTGATATCCTTATGACTGATACTACAGTATACTCCTATACAGTAAAGTCATGGAAACATAAGAAATGTCATGTGCAAACAGACTGCAATGAGTTTGTTTCCTTCCATCTAGGGAGCTGCAACTTACAATATCCTGTAAAATACCTGTAGCTATTGTCACATGGGAAATGCTACCAGTAAATGTGATGGACTTTGGCACTATGGAGGGGAAAACCACCAGTGACAGAAAATTGTAGCTGCTGTTTACTGGAAAGTACTACCAGTACATCTCATGGACTTTGGCACGATGGAGAGGGAAACCATCAGTGACAGAAACCTTTGGTACCTGAGGTCATGTGATCTGCCTTTTTCTTCCTGGTACACTAATGCTACTGTAAGCTACATTTCATGTGACCCAGCCTTCCCTCAATGATGTAAATGCTGTAGCCAGCAAGTTTCTTTTCTAGCAGGCATGCATCCACCTTGTGTTTGAAAAACAGTCAACACTCCTACTTGCAACACTTCCACCGGGAGCTTGTTCAATAGATTTACCACTTTCTGACTGGAAATATGCCTCCTTACAGTACCCCTAATTCTATCCCCCAAGGGTAGGAAATGACCTTTAGTTTCACTGTCTTGATCCGCTTTGCCCTGATCCACCTTATCCAAATCTCTTTCAAAAGTTAAAAAAATTGAAATCATATTTCCTCTCTGCATTCCTTTTTCTAGAGAAAACACACAACTACAGTGCAGTAGTCTGTTAAAATACTCCCAACAGCTTAACCCTTCCATTCTCTTACACATTTTAGTTTCTCTCTTGCTGAACCTCTCAACTACTACATTCTTATTTTTATACTGCAGTAACCAGAGTTGCACACAGGACTCCAGGTGCAGACTTACAAGTGCCCTATAAAGAGGCAGAACCACATCATACTCACAGCATAGTGTGCCATACCTGTTAACCTCTCAACACTAACATGCCATAGAACTAGCCTTTAAAATTGCAGAGCAAGAGCCAGAATGGGTAGCACTTTTTAATGTAAAGAATAAAGAATAATACGTTTAATAACAGTGAGTGCAATGGGGTCTATGCACTACTGTATGGGGAGTGCGCACATATGTGATGCAATGCCGGTGCACAACTATGCAGCATGCATGCTGTCCCAGCAATGCATCATACATGTGTGGGTGTGCGGCCTACAGACACGTGCAGGCCTGCATGGAGTGCAACCCAGGCAGCCTTGACATGAGGCCCTGCCCCTTGAACCTACCATACATGGGCAGAAGCACGTGGAACCATGGATGTGAATACTGATATGGAAGAGGGGGAGCAGACAATGGCAGAGGATGGGAGTGCTGCATCCAAGCTACCTGGTCAATCATCAGGGAATGATGGTGCTGGACACAGTGGGATACAGTGCTGTGGACGTGTCCAGACCTGTGGTAGCAGACAGTCATGGTCCACAAACTTCACCAGCAGCCAGGTGGCGGCCATGATATCAGATATCTATGCCCATTACACCACCCTCTGTGGGCAAAGTCCCTTAAGACACTGGCTAAGATGAAAGCCCCCCTGTGGCTTGATATACAGGCTGCTGTGAATGCAGCTAGACCAGAGGCAAGACACTATCGATCGTCAAGCATAAATGGTGTGACCTACATTTGGCTGTCAAACATAAGCTGGCAGCTGGCAAATGGGCACAACTAGAGGCAGGCAATGGTCTGCCCACACAGGAACTCAGCCTAACCCCTGTGGAGAGGATGATGGTGGTGGACACCCTCAATGAGGTGAACCTGCGTGGGGAGGTGGAAAGCATGGACACAATACTGGGTATGTAGTACTCTGCGGGGACAGGGCTGGGATGTCCTGGATGCCACACAACAGCTAACCTCTCTGTGCTGCACCCTACAGACCCTGATACTGGGAACATCCTCAACATGGAGACAGCACCCTCCGTGGAGCTCCCCACACAACATGTGTCCCTGCACAGGCAGCCAGGGACTAGAGGATGTCACAGGTAGGTGTCCTCTACCTTGCCATTAGCACACCATGTAATGCCCACTGTAGTGCTGCTGCATGTAACACACGTCCCTTCTCTCACCCCCAGGTACATCAAAAGAGTCTGTGGGCATGGTGGACATGGAGACAGTACTGGAGGCCACACACACGGTGACAGTGGAAGGGACGCAGGTGGTCAAGGATGATGACACCAACCCCATACACAACCATCACCCCGCAACCCCCAGTCACGAACTGCCTCCCCAGTCACACCACGGACTGCAGCCGACAGTCACCACCAACCAACAGCCACAAGTGGGTGGCATGCATGCACAGCCCACCACTACACAACCGCCCTGTGACAGTGGGGATGAGGGCCCCTCCAGCTGGATAACCAGCCAGACACAGAGGTCAACCAAAAATGGAATACTCCACACCTACTATATGGAGGTGTCCCAGCTGGAACGGAAGAGGCTACAGGTATAGCACAGGAATACAGAGGCCCTAACTGATGAGATGTGGGGTGTGCACCATAGCATAGACTGCATGGGTGACCTATTTGAGAGGCTGACAAACCACCTGCTATCCATGGGCATCAAGGTCACTTAGTCCATCCCTATGCCATGGCGGGATGTGCTGTCCCAGCCTGTACCTGTCAGACTCTCAGAATCTGAGGCACAGCCATATGTTCCATCCCAGCCTACATCTGCCAGCTCCCCAGGGTCCGAGGTACTGCCATATGCCTCATCCCAGCCTGCATCTGCCAGCCCTCCAGGGTCCAAGGTACAGCTATATGTCCCATCCCAGCCTGCATCTGCCAACCCTCCAGGTTCCAAGGTAGAGCCATATGTCCCATCCCAGCCTGCATCAGCCTGCTCTCCAGGGTCCAAGATACAGCCATATGTCCCATCCCAGCATGCATCTGTCAGCCCTCCAGGGTCCAAGGTACAGCCATATGTCCCATCCCAGCCTGCACTTGTCAGCCCCCCCCAGAGTCCAAAACACAGCACAATGCAACAGTGCCACATGTGTACGACAGCCTCAGCATAACAGAGGTCCAGGGGAACATCCAGCCACGACATGTGCCGAAGACGCAAGTGGACAGATGACCATGTGGAGGGGGCAAGACAACATCAATGACCTGGCATCTGGGCATACGTACTTCCACATGGCTCATACAGCAACCATCTAGGAAGCTATGATGCCAGGCAGCAGTACCACGTGTACAACACAGTGTCATAAATGCAAGTAACATACACATGTCCCCAGCACTATACCATGCCACACATCACCCACATGTACACATGCACAATGCACCCCTTCCTTCACAGTACCCAGCTGTACATCACTAGCATGTACACTGCCAGACATGAACACCCCATACACCTATGGGCACCCCCCCCCACCTTGAGGCCGGAGACACTCAGGTCCTGAAGTCATCACAGTGCCTCACTGACCTATATCACCCAGTGATGGCATGCCCCCTGCATGAGTGCATGGTGTGCTGTCCATCAGGTCAGTGTCTCATCAGCACACCCCTGGTGCCCCACACCCCCATCATCACCTGGCAGGGCATCCCCAGGTCTGTCCTTTGGCATGGGAAAAAGTCGGAGCACAGCAATGTTGTGCAACATGGCACATGTCGTGAACATTCTGCAAGCCTTCCCAGGAGCATGCCGCATTGTGCCACCTGTCTTATTCAGGCACTAGAAACTCGTCTTCAGCAGCCCTACAGTCCTCTCAATCATGGAACATGTCTTCCTGTGGGCTTCTTTGTATGCCTCCTCCACAGCATCGTTTGGCTCCAGGTATGGGATCATCAGGTATGGGTGTAGAGGGTATCCGCTGCCACCTATGCAGAGAGTACACAACGGCCACAGTAATGACATGTGTCAATGCATCCACTTGTGTTCCACCTGCGTTGCATATATTCTGTGGATGTCTACTCATCTTATCAGCCATCAGTCACCCCTGCATGCAGTGAGTACAGTACACAACCTGGACTCATCAAAGATGTGTGAATCATGACATGACACAGGGTACTTGACACATACATTGGTGATTATACCCGCTGCATCACATACTGTCTGGCAGTTTATACTGTGATACCCCTTACAGTTCCTGTATACTTCTTCTGCCAACATCAGTGCCAGGATTGCCACATGCATGCTTTCAACTGTCCCCAGTGCAATGGGCATGCCATACATGGCACAGAATGCCACTTTCTTCGACCGTATGTCTGCCTCTGCTGTGGTGAATGTTATTTATTCATGCACATGCAGCAGTAGGGCATCTGTTACCTGCTCCAGTGCCCTGGACATAGATGACTGTCCACCACCACTGACAACCCCTGCCAACCTCTGAAAAGAGCCAGTGGCATAGTAGGACAGAGCACAAAGAACCTTAGTCTGCATGGACATCACATAGGACCGATGGATATATGGTGCCACAGTCGGCCAGACAAGGATGCACATCTGTGCAATGGTGGCATGGTCAAAACAGAATCTCTCGAGGCAATGTGTGTCACAGGGCATAGGCATCCAGACATGGACTGAATGCCCTGGCCACTCTTGCCACTCGTGCTCCACCTCGGCATCCAGCAGTAGAATATTTGATAACATACCCAGACACATCCTGAGTCAACCGGCGGTCTACCTGACTGCAATGACACCGATGATGTGGCTAGATACGGTGCACAGCCCACCACCATGGATATATGCCCCTTTTAAAGGGTGTGAGCAAGCCACACCTGCAGGGTGATGGGATGTTTATGGGCGTCACTGGGCTATACCTGTCCCATACAGGTAGCGCAATAGCAGCAGCACAGGTGCACACCTACTGTATGTCTCTGCACCACAGGTTGTCAGGGTTGGGGCATACCCCAGGAAGCTGTGGCATATATCCAAGAGGACATATGTGGTCAACCCCAAGGAGAGCATTTTGTGGGAGCTGGAGGAGCTGGGTAAGGTATATATGCTACAGGCAGGGTGTGTATGCCTGTGAATTACATGTGGTGTGTGCTGTAATGGTGATCTCCGTGCTTGTTCATGTTTCCCACAGGACTTCAGGGGCCGTCTGGATGAACTGATCCTCATCCACAATGAGCAGGCAGGTGGGGCACTGGCATGGTGGGCACTCTGGCCCCAGCAGGCACCTCATTTTCTCTCTTGGAGGGTGGGCAGTGAAGACATCTATTATAAGGAGGGCGTTGGGGATCTGTGGAGGGTGGCTGAGCCATCAAAGGTAAGTGCAGTGTATGGTAGGGTACCTGTATGTGGCACTTATACATTTAAGGCCCTGCATGTGCATCCTGCTTATGCCTGTCCTCCCTCTGTTCTCTTGTTAGTGCAGGGCTACAGAGATCCGCTGAGCAGGCCGGCACTCAAGTGTGAGGCTACTCACACTCCATGCTGCTGGGGTCAGCGAGGATTCCATGGAAGAGAAAGAGATGCAGCACAACCGACCCCATGTCCTTGGCTGCCGTGCAGCTATTCTACACTGTTCTCGTCAGTTCTGAATGTGGTTATGCAGATATATGTTGACATTCTAGTGTTCCATGCACACTGCATGTCTGTTTGTCCGCTCTATGGACAGTATTTTGCAAAAAGCATTTGTTGCTGTGTATAGTTGCGTTGTACTGTATTACTATTATTAGACGTCTCACGAATGCTGTAATGTGATTGGCTGTCAGCATTCTGAGAGCCTTTTGTTAATCTGCTTATTAATGTACTTGTGTAGCCTAATTACAAGAGCATTAATTTGACTCGGACTAGTTTTTTGTTTTTTTCTATTATAAATTCCTTAGTTAGAATTCAGGACCACCATCATGTTCACGCATAGAGGTGGTAGCCAGTGTGACTCGGAACATGAAATAAAAAACAAAAACAAAAAAAAAAACAGTGAACCAATTATTAAATGTATAAAAGCCATTCATCAATATTATTTGTGTCTCTGTTTTGTGTTCTATTTTTGTTTTGTTTTTTAAATGGACTACTAGACTACTGGCCACACAGCATCAGTAATCATCTGCTGTGACACTGAACTCCTTAAAAACTGGCATTGAAGTTGTGTGAGAAAACAAACAAACAAAAAATACTACACGGATATGTCAAGCAGAACACATCGAAACACAAAGTAATAAAACAAAGAATCAAATGTAACTCCTTCAGCAGCTGTTCTTCAAGAAAATGTCAGGTGAGGTCCAACGATCTGCTCCTCTCCCTGACCTGAAGTTTGTCCATGGTGGGTATGGAACAGGGGGTCCTTGTGTTTTCCAGCACCTTTTTAAGCTGCATATTTTTTTTTTGTGCGCCACAAGAGAATTTGTTTCATCAGGCACATCTTCTATGTGTCTCTGCAGCCCCCAGTCTCTGGAATGGAATGTATGGCAGCCTCTCGCCGAGTTTCTTGGTGGCATCAGACTGTCTTCTGAATCCATACTTCCATGTCAGTAGCCAGCTGCTTGTACTCCCGACATATGAACAAGATCTGTCTCCGACTCCCGGTTTATTTAAAAATCGCAGGGCTGAATGTTCCCAGTGTCTTCAGTGGTGGCAAATGGAATGCCAGAGGCTTCAAATAGTGTAATGTAATGACTCACAGGAGCAAACAGGGCAGCAGAGGGTTTGATTGTGTGATTTTTATTGTTTTTGTTTTATAAATGTTGTTCTCTAGCAGCTCAACAGTTTCAAGCAGCATGCTGCCATATCAAAGACCGAGCGCTGATGACTGTCAGGGAAAATGCGCGGTGGGCTGTCTTGTCAGGGACCGTAATTCATATAACTGAAAACTAAGAATTAACAAGTAAACAAGCTGCACAGTTGAATAAGTGTGTTGGGGGAGTGTTGGATGCTAACGGACCTCTGGCTGTTGGAGCAAAACACCAGTGGCTGGCAGAGAAGGTTTGTAAAAACAGAGTGAGAGAGAGCCATGTGGTCACACTAAGTGCTGATACACTGTGTTTTTTTTTATCTAGCATTTACAGTACCTCCTCTCAGGCATCATCAAAAATCTTGGGGACAAAAAGAATAAGAAAAAAAATCAGTTAAACAAGTTGGACATGTGTCTTAATGTGTGTGTATTTGTGTGCGTGTGGGGTAGAACTGATTGATGTTGATGGACTTCTGGCTATCAGAGCAAATGACCGTCCCCAGCAGAGAAAGTTTGTAAACACCACACCAGGAGAGCCACAGGGTCCCATTTATGCCATTTTCGTATCACGCTCAAGACGGTCACCATGGCAATGTGGGGAAGACTGCACATACACTAACTCCATCTCATGACAACGCTCAAGCTCACAAACTGCTGTGGAAGGACTTTTTTTTAATCATAAAGTCAGTAAAAATTAGAAAGCATTTTTATTTATTTATTTATTTAACTCTCGGAATTACAACCTATGAGCTAGAGCTCATTTATATAGATTCCACGTCAGCAGGAAGACATACAATGGAAAACAAGTACAATACTCAAGTTAAATTCAAATGAAATTGCCAGTAAAGGTTTAACACTGTGTTACAAATTAAAGTACATAAAATTGCAACAGATGAGATAGTGCAGGAAGCCTACAAAAGCTTCCATTGTCAGCCTAAAAGGTAAAGGAGGGGAGTCAAGATACTAAAGCAGAGTAGGGAGAAGGGAACAGGCAAGACAGAGCTGGAAATAAGAGAAGGGGTATCCATGGATAGTTATAAATAAGGGGGTGTGGAGAGGTAATGGGGAGGTGGGATGAAGGAGGAAGGAAGGAAGGGGGGAGGAAGTTGGGGAAGAATAAGGGATAGACTGGGGGTGATAGAAGGGAGGAGAGGGTAGCAGGCTTAAAGGGGAAGATAGCAGGATATGGACGGGTGGAAGTGCTGTAATCAGGGGATGAGCAGAAGTGTATTAATTAGAAGGGAAGAGCAGAGGATGGTGAAAGAAAACAGGTTTTGGAAAGCAGGAACAGGACATGTGATTAGTGAGATGGGTCTGTAACTTGGTTTTAAAGGACCCATCTTGGGTTCAGCAAAAAGCAGTTTTATAAAACAGAGAAATACATATTTTTTTATTACACCCCCTTACCAATAGCAAATAGGTACTCCAAGGAGTTATGTTAATGTTCAAGTTAATCACCCCCTGGGGACAATATGGCACTCAGCTGCACCTCATGCCACATTACACCCCCAGAGGATGATTAACTAGAAAATTAACATAACCCCTGATTGTACCTTATTGCTTTAAAGTGTGCTGTACAGAGCTTCTTTGTCTGGGTCATTATTCTGGATGGCACTGTTATGCTGCTGTCCAGGGGAGGAGGCTGATTCACATGGCAGGACTGTGGGCTTCTTGGGGAGCTGTAGCTCATATGTGTACAGTATGGGGGAGTCTTTTCACTGCTGGGGGTAGGGGTACCATATGAGGGGTGTGCTATTCAGTTGTCCACCCACATGTCACTGTGCCAGGCAGTGGTGGGCAGTGGCATGAGTATTGCATGGCTGGTGTCTGACCTCTCTTGCATGGAGGGTCTGTTACAATGTTGTTCCAGCACAGCCTGTACCCATGAAACCTACACTCAGTGTGGTGCATCCTGCAGACACAGTGCACAGGGGGTTTATGGCAGGCCACAAACATGGCGTACAGCTGTGCGTGCCACACCACACGTTGGACAGACATTGTGACAATCTGCCCCCTGCTTATGTCTCTCTGTATGATATCTGTATTATAAATAAATGGTATGTGTTATGTGATTATCTGCCTGGCACACATCAGCCAGTATGTGAGATACTTGACCTTTGACCTCCAAGGTGTCAGTGTGGTTGAAGCAGCTGGCTGTTATAAAAACTGACTAAGGGGAAACTGATCAAAGGTTTCCTATTCTCTTTAACACAGGGCTCTGGCCATCTGCCAGGAGATAGGACCTCATAACCTTTTATGATTCCTACAGGAAGAGACCATTTGGTTGCAGAACCTTGTCACCAGTCGTAAACCTGAGATCGCTCTAGCAAAACAGAAAACCAGCAGGGAGACATCAAAAGGGATATTTTGATGAAAGACTCATATTCAAAAAATTGCTGACTGTTGATTTCCACAGTAGAAATTAAATCTATGGGAGGATCCAACTGTGACCTCACCAAAAGGGGTGGGGAGATGAAGTTTGAAAAGAACAGGCATCAGAGGGAAACAGAGCTTTCTGAAATTCTGGACCTCTCGAGGAGGAGACATTCGGTCTCTCTGAAACAGGCACTTTATGGTAACATCTAGCTAGTCAAGAACTTTAAGTATTGGTGGTAGGCGTATTTGTGTTCTATAACTTCCCATTTATTTTATGTGACTAAGTTATTGATATAATTGTTCTGTATTTGAATTTACCTGTTTTACAATTTTTAGCAAACAGTATTTTCTTTAAAATACTGCCTGTGCTTTTTCTCAGTTATTTTACATGTGAATGCTGAACCAGTGTTTAAGTCTGACAGCTGTTAAGGGCTTGAATGAGTTACTAATCTTGCAAAAAGGTAAGAATATACCTAGGTTTCATACTGAGTCGTAAGGGTACATTTTGGAAATCTGGCTGGGTGCTCCTGGGCAAAGGACTGTACTGCATCCCCCGGAGAAGGTATGTCTCTGAGCCCCAGGACTCGAGGCTGGTAGGTGATTCGGACCCAAAACAGACAGGAGGATTCCCCTGTCTGTCCCCTGTTCACACTATTGCACTTTGAGGTTAGCACTGTGGGAGCAGAGGGCCTGACCTGTGCAGCGCATTTCTGACAGACATAATTCCCATAGTGCATGCACACATGGGGGTGGAGCGCACACTGTTATGTTGCCATGCACCTCCGACTGTGTGTAGCACTGCCACAGCACAGCTCCGCATGGGATGCCTATGCATTCATCTGTGTGCAGTACGTGCATGCCACATGGCCTGTACTGCACATGTTTGGGACATTTGTTCTTATGCACACATGTTGCGTGCCATGTGCATAATGCAAATCATTTGTGCATGGCCCCAGTATGTTTAATATTCAGGAATGTGTTTATCAAATTTATTTTCATTTTTTACAGTTTTTATATCCCCAGATATATTTGTTTGGTTTATTGAAACATTTTGGTAACTGGGAAAGGCACACAGAGCTGAGGCTTGTTTCCAGGTGAGACCTGGGGGAGAGGGGAAGGGGAGTTCAGACACAATGAAAAATTACAAAATACTGCAATTACATAGGCAACATCATAGATGTAAGAGCAGATGTGTTGATTAAGTAAATTGAATTAAGTAAATTCAGAACTACCAGGATTAACGCAAAGAGCGTGACCAATCATGTAAGAACATAATAAAGTGTGTAGTGCCTGTAGAGGAAGGTGACAGTGCTATAGGGGTATAGATACAGACCATGGGCTAAGGACAGCTAGCCTTGATTACAGGATTCCTAAACAGGAGGGTGGTCAGATAAGAGGAGGAAAAGTCAGGAGGGGAGTTGAGAAGGACAGCGGGGAGCAGGAAGAAGCCTTTGCAGGTGTCTAAAGACTGGGAGAGAGGTGGAGAGGTGGAGAGGCAGAGGGAAATGGGAAGCAGGTTCCAGAGGGAAGGGAGATGGTAGGAGAAAGCAGCTTGCCCAGCAGAGGAGTAAGGGTGAGGAACGGAGATGGTAAAGTAGGGGGGATATGGAGGGAGGATGGGGGAATAGCAGAGAAGTGAGCGGTGGGAGGGGTAATGTGAGGGCAAGGGAGGGGCAGGAGGAATGAGAAAGAGGGTTGAGGACAAGAGGTACGGGTGTAGGTGTGATTGGAGGTGGAGGGAGGGGACAGGAGAAGTAGAGAGAGGAAGGCAAGATAGACAGGAAAGGTATGAAGCATAGCAAGGTATTATTAGAGGCAGGTGACTTTACCTAGGTAAATCAACAAGCACAAACCTAGACAGTGAAGATAATTACAACAGCTAGGCAAGTTGAACCAAGTCAGGCAGATTAATAAGCAAACAGGGTCAATAAGCAATGGCAGTAAATCAAGTGATAACAACTACAGCAGACTTGCTAGACAGATCTAAGTCTACTGAAGTAATTAGTAGCAGGAACAAATAACTCAGGCAGTAATTTAAATAGGTAATTAGGTATCAGAAACCAAGTTCAAGGTGACCTGGACAGGGAGTATGCAGTACTTATTGTTTCAGCCAGACTCAAATAGTCCCAGAGAATTAGAATGTAGTTAGGCAAACATGCAAGTTGGATCCTGATGGTAAGACAAACAGTACTAGCAGTTCATCCTTGGAGTGGGCAGGCTACCGTGTAGTTACCATGCTGGAATGTGAGGCAGTTTTGCTGGCAGGATAGGCAGTCTGATGGACATGACCAGGAGCACCATGGCTGGCCGACAGCTGACACCAGGCTGACTCCGGCAGACTCCAGTCAAGAGTCTTTGTGCTCATCCTTAGCGCAAGGACTGCAAACAGGAGAGACGCTTGGGGTTCACAGCCTTTGAAGGAGAAGAGGAATTCCTGAGTTATGGTAAGCCCCGCCCTCTGTCCTGAGCTGGCTCCCTGATTGGTGAAGCAAAGTCCATTGCTGAAAGACAAGATAGCCCAAGTCCTCGGTGAGAGGCCACTGAAGAAGGCAATCAGTGGGAGAAGAGAGCAGCAGAGGAGAGTCTGGTGGTTGCTCTCTCAACCCTCTGACATCTGGTGCTGATCTAAAGCCAAGAAGCTGCTTTGCTGCAAGTCCTTTGTGGTTTTCCCAGGCTATTAAAGTCCCACCCTCATCCTGAGCTGGCTCCCTGATTGTTGGAACACAACCTGCTGCTAGGGGACAAGACAGTGGCCCTTCCTCAGTGAAGGGCCACAGCAGGAGGTGATCGGTGAGGGGGGGAGGGAGCAGTGGAGGAGAGTCTGGTGGCTGATCTCTCAACCCTCTGCCATCCGGTGCTGATCTGAAGCCAAGAAACAGCTGTGCTGCAAGTCCTTTGTGGTTTTTTCAGGCTACAGTAACCCAGCTCTCTGTTCTGATCTGGCTTCCTGATTCATGGAGCAGAGCCCATTGCTGGGGGACAAGAGTGCCCTAGTCCTTGGTGAGGGGCTGCTGAAGGAGCCGATCAGCGTTGGGGGCAGGGCAGACCAACAGAGGAGAGTCTGGTGGCTGCTCTCTCAACCCTCTGTTGTCTGGCCTAAACAGCTCTAACATTATAAAGAACTTCAGCATGTTAGTGAAGCAAGGGTAAATGGGAGTGTAAAATACATAGTGCTATGTGAAATTTATAGGAGTTGAATGAGGTACAGTATGTGTTGTGCCTATTTAATGCAGCCCAACTTTAGAACTGCATTACCCACCACTGCATACTGCTGTGACTACCACTGTAGTATCTCCAACCAGAGTTCCTTGTTCCTAAGTGAAGGATCTTACACATATCCACATGGAAGTTCATTTGGCACTTGCTGGCCCACTCCCCCTGTACATTTAAGTTACTATGCAGTCCATCTTCGCTTCACTGGAATTTGCCACCCTCATTGGCTCTAAGTCATCAGCAAATTAAATTACTTTCCTTGAGAGTGAGATTGCTCACTCCAGGTCTTCAATACAAATGTAACCCCCCTGCAAATGGGGGTTCCCAAAAGACTTTCAGGAGCTTGCTTGAATGCTCCAAGCCTGAATGGTGTTTGGCGTTTAAGCCATTTATCAGTGAGTGTTTTTAGAGCCTCTGGTACTGTCTCTTTAAGAGCTGTCTGCTTGCAGACATAATTAGTTTGTATGGGGGGACTGTGTGCTTCTCTGTTTGAGTACCACTCGAGCTGCTGCCAATTCACTCCATTTTGCAGTCACTAGGAGTGCAAAGGAACCTATCTGAAAGATGTAACTGTTTGCCAGACATCATTTACAGTAATAATGAAATTACAGTTTGTCTAACCTGCTTTCTTTGCAGTCAGAACTGTGTCTGCCTAGTTCCCCATTCTGGTTTTGAACTGCTGAACTGGACCAATCAGTGTGGGGTAAGCTAGCTCTAAAATGGTGCCTTGGGACGAATCAGAACTTGGACTCATAATCTGAGCCAGCCACAAGAGGATTGTATGGGCAGTGACTCTGGGAGATGTAGTTTAGACTTGGCGCCTTTTTGGACCAACAGCAGCAGTCTGTGTGAGTGACAGCCAATCAGTCAAGAACTAGGAGGAACTCAAAGGAAGTGCCGGTTTGTCTGTTGGAGTTTCAGTTTAGCTCTGGCAATGAAGGGAAAGAAACCCTGTGCTGCTTCAGTGCACAGTTTCAGTCAAAAAAGCGTGTGTAAGGCCCAGAGTTCCGGTCTGCAGCTTGTGTAACTGCTTGTTAGGACTGAATCCGTCCTGTGAAAAGAATCAAAGGATCTCTGAAGAGTAGAAACCAGGCTCATCCTGTAGAAGACTGGAGAAATTGTTGGTGCACTCAGTCTGTCAGGAACTGAATCTGCTGTGTTCTCCCGGGTATTGTGCAGTAATTGCGATCGGGATAGAGAAGCAGCCTGCCTGGTATAGTACTTTCTTTTTACCATATAAATGTGTGAAGAGTCTCGTGGAGCTCAAGAGTAGCCCTGCTGACGTTGAAGGACCCTATCTTGTTTGGAGGTCGTGAGTACTAATTCAGGGTCGCTCCTGTTGAATTGCCACATTAAATCCAAATGGAATCACTGTACTGCTGACTGTTTAAACTAATTTTTCTTTTCACTGTGAAAGGGCCCCAGCTGCCACGGTTGGACTAGCCACTGGGGCTTGGGTACCCAGGGACAGTAACTGGTAGGGATAGGCCTGTGCACTGAGCCATGGGTAGATAGTAAAGTGATAAGCTAATTAACCTGATTTCCCCTGTCCTTGTTATATCCCCTAAATAAATCAGAGCTGCTTGTTTCAGCAAGTTATACTGCCTGAGTATTTGTCTATGTTAAAGTACTGTACTGTGATTGTTGCACTGTATCTTATTTCACAGGAGGTCCCAGTGCGGAACTAGTCCTGGGGGTAAGTGTATACTGTGAGAGGTAATTCTGATATATTGTGTGGGCCACTAGTGGGAAGAAGGGGTTGCAGTGTCCCAGAGGGCTGTGACCAAGTAAGTTTAACTATTGCAAACCCTGACCTCTGGATGGAGGCACCGCCATTGGATCCAGGCCCCTCAACCTGTTAGTGGCAAATCAGGCAGGGTAGTAGCCCTGGGATGGCGCCATCTGGGGTTACATCTTGGAGGCTCACCGCTGGGATTGTGTGTCCTCTAGAGGCCATATTCTGAACCACTGTTAAGAAAAAATGGGTACCCGATAGAAGTGGCTGTGCACCGGCTGGTGGAGTGGTGTACTGGGAGGAGACTGACCCCAAATGCTATGCTTATCCTGGACATCCCCTGGGTATCAATACGGACACTGTACAGGAGTACTTTCCAAGGTGGAAGGTTTACAAAACCCTGTGGTGGTGGGTCGGCATGCTAATCTGCTCACCCACACTTTCCTGGCCCTAGTAGAGTTTAAGGATCCCATAGATAGCTCCAAAGTGCCACAGACCATTACCCCAGAGGAGCCCTCACTGCCTGGAGTGATAACTAAGTACAGTAAAGACCGGTGGGGAATGAGCCCCACCACTGTCTGAAACTTTTGAGAGAAATTTGCTAAATGGTTGCTGGGGAAGGAAAACTGTGGAGGACTTGAAGAAACTATTCTTGCCACCTGGGATGTTCCTCCCCAACACCTCTCCCGTTCCAGTACCCGTAATGGTGGCTGAACCAATGCAGACTCCTATTTCTGCACCTGCCATTAGTCACGACTCTTACGAAGGTTGAGGATCTTCTCTGGCACCCTCCCCACCCCCAAGGGGAGGACTGGGAGACCTGGATCGACTATGTTGCCCCCAAGTGCTAGAATGGCAATGCTCGGAAGCCAGCGAAAGAGGTTAGTGAGGCCTCCGAGGTCCTGCCCTGGCTACCATCCGTGCTAAGCGGGCCCAGTAACCTGAAGTGACTGCACAGGCCTATCTGGGCCTTGGAGAATGTGTATGGGAGCCAGATTCTGATGAGGATCTATGGTGGAAGTAAGAAATGCACAACAGTACCAAGGGGTTGTTGTCTGTGTATGTATCTCGGCTGGAAAAATTGTTGCAAGAATGCCTCAGAAAGAGTAGTTTGCCAGCGATTGAACTGGACTGAACCAGGCTGGACAGGATCCTTAAGTCTGCCCCTTCTCAGAACTGCTGTTGCTTCAGTTCGCCTGCAAATCGACTGGAATCCCCACCCTCCTATGATGAGTTAATGAGAGAAATTCAGGAGTTGAGAAAAGGCGACCTCGGGAGGGACCTGCACCAATAGCTGCGGCTACGACCCGAGTGACTGAGGTGTATCCATCAAGTGAGTTCAGGGGCAGAGGTTGGCAGTCAATGAGTGCTCTGACAGGAAAAAGATATGCCACAATGGGGCGAACTGTTGAGAGATCAGAATTCAAAAACAGTCCCTTTATGAAGACGCCTGCAAGTATGGGCCCTGACCTATATCCGACTGCATCTGCTATGGGGTGGGGTACCCACCCATGTATCTCCTGCTGATAACAGCTCCAAACTCAATTCCTTGACACCGCAGTGGAGAAACTGACGAGATGTCTCAAATGCTTATCACGCGCAGACAGAGATGGCACCAAGGTTTCCAGTTAGTAATACCCCGCCTGGCTCCCAGTGTGGCGCCTCGGCCAGCTCAAACTCAGAAAGTATGTTTTGCTATAATTGTGGGAAGGATGGGCACATAAAAGGGAATGCTGGTCCCCAAAAGACACTGACAAAGTTGCATATAGGCTACAAGGAGAGCTTCGGAGAACAAATCAGTGGTTAAGAGGTGCACGAAATGATCCCAGTGAGGGCACCAAAAATGGCAACTCACGTCCTTTTGTGGCAAGTTCAGTTGCCCAGGCCCCCACTATCGCCTCTCCAGACTGGTCCAGAATAGTGGGTCCCTCCATGGAGACCACTGTAAAGGTGAATGGAGTGTCTACAAGAGCTGTATTAGACAGTGGCTCCCAAGTGACAATTATGTTCCAGGATTGGTATCAGAAGCATTTGTCAGCGTACCCTTACAACCATTAGAAGGACTGCATGTATGGGGTTAAGTGAGAAGGCCTACCCTATTCCGGGTATATCTGAATTTGGCTGTCTTTCCCCACCTCCGTGGCTGGAGTGGCGAACAAGTAGAGACTCTAGCCTTAGTGTGTCCCCACTGGACTGTATGATGGTGTCCTTTGTTGATTGGAACAAATGCTCATATGTTCGGATAGCTGCACAGTTGTGTTATGAAAACAGGGGTCAAAAACTAGTAGAGCTTTAAGGTTCCAGCTTTAATTAAGAAGGCCTATGAGGCACAGAGATGCTGAAAAATAGAACCAGAGGAACCGATCGGAATTGTATGGAAGAAGGATCCTGAGTCTCTGATCCTGGCGCCAAATGCCCAGTGTACCTTACAGGAGAGGTCCGTATCAGAAAGGATGTTAAGAATAAAATATTAATGTTGGATGCACCAGGCGATGGAAAATTGCCAGAGGACTGCTGGTCAAGCCTAGTATTTTGCCGCTAGAGCCCATGCTTATGCCAGAAGGGTAATGGTCCAAGTTCATAATGTGTCTGAAAGAGACATTCGAGTAAATAGAGGTTGCATCCTGGCTAATGTGCATTGTGCAGACACTGCAGTGCTACCCAGCAGCAAGAGTTCGAGGAAGAATGACAGAGTAACGCCTGACTTGTTTGATTTCAGCGACTCCCCGTTGCCAGCTGAATGGAAAGTGAGGATCAGTGAGAAGCTTGCCCAGAGAGACCAGGTGTTTTCTTTAAAGGAATGGGACGTAGGATGTGTGCAAGGAGCTGAGCACAATATCCGGCTGCATGACGAAAGACCATTTACGTGAGAGGTCTCGACGCCTGGCACCTGCTGATATAGATGATGTGAGGCGGCATCTGCAAGAGATGTTAGCTGCTGGTGTAATACAAGAATCAAACCCTTATGCTTCTCCCATTGTGGTAGTGAGGAAAAAGAATGGGACAGTAAGGATGTGTGTGGATTATCGCACCTTAAACCGTGGACTATCCCTGATCAGTACACAATGCCCGCATTCAGGATGCTTTGGACTGCCTAAATGGGAGCAAGTGGTTCTCTGTGTTGGATCTCCGCGGTGGGTACTACAGATCCCGATGGCCCCAGAGGACCATGAGAAGACAGCCTTTATCTGTCCGCTTGGCTTCTATGAATTCATGAGGATGCCTCAAGGATTTCAGTGCCCCAGCCACTTTTCAACGATTGATGGGCGTGCAGTGGGACATGAACTTACTAGAGTGCCTGGTATACCTAGATGATGTTATTGTGTTTGGCAGCTCACTGGAGGAACATGAGAGCAGATTATTTAAGGTATTGGACCGACTGGAGGACTTTGGCCTTAAACTGTCCATTGATAAGTGTCAATTCTTTCAAACATCAGTAAAGTATGTGGGACACATAGTATCCACCGAGGGAATAGAGACCGACCCAAGTAAAGTTGAGGCCTTGACCACCTGGCCACAGCCCAAAAATCTAAAAGAACTGCAAAGATTCCTGGGATTCTGTGGTTATTATCAGCGCTTCATCAAGGACTATTCAAGAGTGATCCGCCCTTTACTTAACCTTACTCAAGGGTATCCCTCAACCCACAGAAAATACCAAAAGTCAGCGTCCCTCAAGACTGAAAGAATGTATTTTCATCCGAGTGAAGTATTTGGGGCCCGCTGGACTCCTGATTGTGAGACTGCTTTTCATGAGATCATATATCAACTTACCCATGCTCCAGTGCTGGCCTATCCGATCCAAGAAAACCTTACGTCCTGCACACTGATGCTAGCTTGCAAGGGTTGGGGCTGTGTTGTACCAAGAGCACGAGAATGGCCTGAGACCAGTGGTCTTGCCAGTAGAAGCCTGACCCCATCCGAAAGAACTATCCTGTACATAAGTTAGAGTTCCTAGCTTTGAAGTAGGCTATTGTTGACCAATTCCATGAGTACTTGTATGGGGCTAAAATACTAGTAAAACTGACAATAATCCTTTGACCTATGTGCAGACCTCAGCTAAGTTGGATGCCACTGGCCATAGGTGGCTTTCTGCATTATCTACATATGACTATGCTCTTGAATACCAAGCAGGTCTGAACCACATAGATGCTGATGCTCTCTCCCGGAGGCCTGTTCCCCAGAATGATTGGGTCCGATTGGCAGAACCTGACATTCGGGCACTCTGCGGAAGTTTGACAGGAGGAACAAATGTCCACGGACGCAGTGGACTGCATGGTGGATTGCTTGGGACCTCTGAGAATTGCATACCTGCTGCTTATTGCCACTTTTCTGCAATAGACATTGGTGCACTGCCTCAGCTGGACAATGACAGTATTCGGCGGGCTCAATCCCGCGATCCCATGATCAAAGCAGCTTTAGAAGCCCTCTATGCAGGAAAAGATGTGTCCAAATTACGCTCCACTGATTTGAGAACTGCACTGTTATAAAAGAAGGTCCTAAGTTGAAACTGATCAATAAACTGTTATACAGAGAAACAGTAGACAGAGGGGGACAAGTAGACAAACAACAACTAGTGCTGCCCACTGCCTTTCGAGACTCAGTACTGAGGTCCTTGCACAACCACATGGGCACCTTGGTATAGACAGAACACTTGACTTGGTGAGATCCAGATTCTATTGGCCTAAGATGGGGCTGATGTGGAGCAACACATTCGAACTTGAAGCGCTGCTTACAGAGGAAAGCTTTGCCCCAGAGGGCTGCCCCTTGTTAACATCACCACCAGTGCACACATGGAGCTGGTCTGTATTGATTTTCTGAGTTTGGAGTCAGATCAAAGAAATATCAGTAATGTGCTGGTGGTCACTGACCATTTCACGAGATATGCCCAAGCTTTCCCCACCAAAGACCAGAAAGCATCCACTGTGGCCAAAGTACTTGTAGAAAACTTTTTTGTTCACTATGGGGCTTCACAAAGAATCCATTCTGATCAAGGAGAGACTTTGAGAGTCGTCTGATCAAAGATAGCTTTCTCTGTGGGGGTCGAAAGTCAGAACCACTCCTTACCACCCCAGGAGACCCACAGCCTGAACGTTTCAAGCACTTTGCTAGATATGCTAGGCACCCTGCACCCAAAGGACAAGCCTAGATGGAGCCAACAAATTAGCACCCTGGTACATGCTTATAACTGCACCAAAAGTGATGCCACTGGGTTCTCCCCCTACTGCCTGATATTTGAAAGAGAAGCTCGACTACCAGTAGATGTGTGTTTTGGGGTCTCTCCTGATGGGGTTCAAGCTGACAACTATTTACAGTATGTGCAAAAGTTAAAGGCCCAGCTAACTCATGCGTACCAACTGGCTCAAACCATGGCTGCCAAAGAAATCTGGCCAACAAAGAGCGGTATGATAAAAGGTGAAAGCACAGGAACTCCAGGAGGGAGATGGGTATTGCTAAGAAATCTGGGACTGCATGGCAAACACAAGATTGCTGACAGATGGCACCATCTCCCTCACATTGTAGTGGCAAACTAGATCTGCCAGTGTAAAAGTAAGGCCTGAGAACAATTCAAAGATGTAAAAACAATGCATAGAAATCATTTACTGCCCATTGGACAAATCCTGATTGAGTCTGAGCCCCAGAAGATGCCCCTCTGGACCAGTGACTAGAGCTGCTGCTAAGAAAAGATCAGGAAGTCTGCACCTACAGAAGCAGAGTTAAAGTGTTCCCCTGCACAAGTCCCAGTTGAGCATGACTGTCAGTCCATATCAGAAGAAAGTGAGAGTGACTTTGAATACTATCCTTCTTCACGAACTGAGTCAATTGTTTCGGGCAATCCCTAGTCAATACTGGAGACAAAGCTGGGCCTTCTGGACTGTCTAAGCCCCAGCTTCATCCCTGGAGCCAATGCTCCCAGAAAGTGAAGTGCAAAGCATCAGATCAGATGAAATGGAATCATTGTGCATGGTTGAACTGTTTGAGCTTTCAGGGGAAGAAAATGATAGATTGGGCAGACTGGTGATACACCCGAACAAGAAGAGTATTTTGAGTGCCCTGACAGTCCACTGCCAGTGTCCGAAAGCTCTTGATGCGAGCCAAATGTTGTGGACTCAGAAACTGTAACTCCTGGAGCTGAAAGTGCCCCAAGTTCTAGCCTCTCTACCCCCATGGAGACTCCCCTGACAAGTGAGGACAATGCTGAAAATGAGGCTCAGAGTGCAGAGACTGTAACAGTTCCCCTAGAAAGACTGGTCGAGCTGTAAAGCCTGTGGTACACCTCAGTTATGATTCACTTGGGAGGCCTGTGGACTTGCCTCTCAATGTTGTCCACATAAAGGAGTGTATGTGTCCCGAGCTCATTGCCCAAACTGAGCATCAGTGCTAACTCCAAGTTACTTGTGTTGCCCTCTAAGTATGGTGCCCTTGCCCGTCCAGCCCCAAGGTAACTGATAGGAAGGGCCCCCTCTTCAGGTTTCATGTACAAGAGGTAATAACTTGAGTTATGGTACAATGTGTGTAATACTGTGTAAAGAGTGACGTACTGCAATGTTTCAGAAATGTGTTCTTGGTAAAATGATGTATTGACTGATGATTACATGTGTGAGCCTAATGCAAATGTATATGGTTGCAGTTGAAACTTGTAGAATTGCCTTGACGCGGACGTCAAACTTTCCCAGGCCAGGAAGGTGTAACTCCCCTGCAAATGGGGTTCCCAAAAGACTTCAGGAGCTTGCTTGAATGCTCCAAGCCTGAATGGTGTTTGGCGTTTAAGCCATTTATCAGTGAGTGTTTTAGAGCCTCTGGTACTGTCTCTTTAAGAGCTGTCTGCTTGCAGACATAATTAGTTTGTATGGGGGACTGTGCTTCTCTGTTTGAGTACCACTCGAGCTGCTGCCAATTCACTCCATTTTGCAGTCACTAGGAGTGCAAAGGAACCTATCTGAAAGATGTAACTGTTTGCCAGAAATCATTTACAGTAATAATGAAATTACAGTTTGTCTAACCTGCTTTCTTTGCAGTCAGAACTGTGTCTGTCTAGTTCCCCATTCTGGTTTTGAACTGCTGAACTGGACCAATCAGTGTGGGGTAAGCTAGCTCTAAAATGGTGCCTTGGACGAATCAGAACTTGGACTCATAATCTGAGCCAGCCACAAGAGGATTGTATGGGCAGTGACTCTGGGAGATGTAGTTTAGACTTCGGCGCCTTTTTGGACCAACAGCAGCAGTCTATTGTGAGTGACAGCCAATCCAGTCAAGAACTGGGAGGAACTCAAAGGAAGTGCTCGGTTTGTCTGTTGGAGTTTCAGTTTAGCTCTGGCAGTGAAGGAAAGAAACCCTGTGCTGCTTCAGTGCACAGTTTCAGTCAAAAACGTGTGTAAGGCCCAGAGTTCGGTCTGCAGCTTGTGTAACTGCTTGTTAGGACTGAATCCGTCCTGTGAAAAGAATCAAAGGATCTCTGAAGAGTAGAAACCAGGCTCACCCTGTAGAAGACTGGAGAAATTGTTGAATGCACTCGGTCTGTCAGGAACTGAATCTGCTGTGTGTTCTCCTGGGTATTGTGCAGTAAGTGCGATCGGATAGAGAAGCAGCCTGCCTGGTATAGTACTTTCTTTTTACCATATAAATGTGTGAAGAAGTCTGTGGAGCTCAAGAGTAGCCCTGCTGACGTTGAAGGACCCTATCTTGTTTGGAGGTCGTGAGTACTATTCAGGTCGCTCCTGTTGAATTGCCACATTAAATCCAAATGGAATCACTGTACTGCTGACTGTTTAAACTAATTTTTTTTTCACTGTGTGAAGGGCCCCTACCAGCTGCCACGGTTTGGACTAGCCACTAGGGCGTGGGTACCCAGGGACAGTAACTGGTAGGGATAGGCCTGTGCACAGAGACATAGGTAGATAGTAAAGTGATAAGCTAATTAACCTGATTTCCCTTGTCCTTGTTATATCCCCTCCAAAAAATCAGAGCTGCTTGTTTCAGCAAAGTTATACTGCCTGAGGTATTTGTCTATGTTAAAGTACTGTACTGTGATTGTTGCACTGTATCTTATTTCACAGGAGGTCCCAGTGCTGGAACTAGTCCTGGGGTAAGTGTATACTGTGAAGGTAATTCTGATGTATGTGTGGGCCACTAGTGGGAAGAAAGGGGGGTTGCAGTGTCCCAGAGGGCTGTGACCAAGTAAGTTTAACTATTGCAAACCCTGACCTCTGGGTGGAGGCACCCGCCATTGGATCCAGGCCCCTCAACCTGTTAGTGGCAAATCAGGCAGGGGTAGTAGCCCCTGGGATAGCGCCATCTAGGGGTTACACAAATACTGACCAGCAATTCAATTATTTAATGCAGCTGCTGTGATTCAGCCAACAAGAGCTGTCAAATTTCTTGTTGGAGAGAGAACCCTTTATATTAAGAAGAAGCCAGTACAATGTTATAGCAAGACAAGGAGCCAGTACAATGTTGCAGCATGACAAGGAGCTGGTACAATGCTGCAGCATGACAAGGAGCCAGTACAATGTTGCAGCATGACAAGGAGCCAGTACAATGTTGCAGCATGACAAGGAGCTGGTACAATGTTGCAGCATGACAAGGAGCCAGTACAATGTTGCAGCATGACAAGGAGCCAGTACAATGTTGCAGCATGACAAGGAGCCAGCACAATGTTGCAGCATGACAAGGAGCCAGTACAATGTTGCAGCATGACATGGCGCCAGTACAAGGTTGCAGCACGACAAGGAGCCAATACAATCTTGCAGCATGACAAGGAGCCAGTACAATGCTGCAGCAGGACAAGGAGCCAGTACAATGTTGTCACGTGACAAAGAGCCAGTACAATGTTGCAGCATGACAAGGAGGCAGTACAATGTTGCAGCATGATAACGAGCTAGTACAATGTTGCCACATGACAAGGAGCCAGTACAACACTGCAGCAGGACAAGGAGCCAGTACAATGATGCAGCATGAGAAGGAGCCAGTATAACATTGCAGCATGTGAAGGAGCCAGTACAATGTTGCAGCATGACAAGTAGCCAGTACAATGCTGCAGCATGACAAGAGCCAGTACAATGTTGCAGCTTGACAACGAGCCAGTAAAAAGTTGCAGCATGACAAGGAGCTAGTACAATGTAGCCACAGGACAAGGAGCCAATACAATGCTGTAGCATGACAAAGAGCCAGTACAATGTTGCCACATGACAAGGAGCCAGTACAATGTTGCAGCATGACAAAGAGCCAGTACAATGTTGCCACGTGACAAGGAGCCAGTACAATGCTGCAGCAGGACAAGGAGCCAGTACAATGTTGCAGCATGACAAGGAGCCAGTACAATGCTGCAGCATTACAAGGAGCCAGTACAATGTTGCAACATGACAAGAGCCAGTACAATGTTGCAGCATGACAAGCAGCCACTACAACATTGCAGCATGACAAGGAGCCAGTATAATGATGCAGCATGACAAGGAGCCAGTACAATGTTACAGCATGACAAGGAGCCAGTACAATGCTGCAACATGACAAGGAGCCACTACAATGTTGCAGCATGACAAGGAGCCAGTACAATGTTGCAGCATGACATGGAGTCAGTACAATGGTGCAGCTTGACAAAGAGCCAGTACAATGTTGCAGCATGACAAGGAGCCAGTACAATATTGCCGCATGACAAGGAGCTAGTATAATGTTGCAGCATGACAAGGAGCCACTACAACATTGCAGCATGACAAGGAGCCAGTACAACGATGCAGCATGACAAGGAGCCAGTACAATGTTACAGCATGACAAGGAGCCAGTACAATGCTGCAACATGACAAGGAGCCACTGCAATGTTGCAGCGTGACAAGGAGCCAGTACAATGTTGCAGCGTGACAAGGAGCCAGTACAATGTTTCAGCATGACAAGGAGCCAGTACAATACTGCAGCATGACAAGGAGCCAGTACAATGTTGCAGCATGGCACGGAGTCAGTACAATGTTGCAGCTTGACAAAGAGCCAGTACAATGTTGCCGCATGACAAGGCACTAGTATAATGCTGCAGCATGACAAGGAGCCAGTACAATGCTGCAGCATGACAAGGAGCCAGTACAATGTTGCAGCATGACAAGGAGCCGGTACAATGTTGCAGCATGACAAGCAGCCAGTACAATGTTGCAGCATGACAAGGAGCCAGTACAATGTTGCAGCATGACAAGGAGCCAGCACAATGCTGCAGCATGACAAGGAGCCAGCACAATGTTGCAGCATGACAAGGAGCCAGTACAATGTTGCAGCATGACAAGGAGCCAGTACAATGTTGCAGCATGACAAGGCGCCAGTACAAGGTTGCAGCACGACAAAGAGCCAGTACAATGTTGCAGCATGATAACGAGCTAGTACAATGTTGCCGCATGACAAGGAGCCAGTACAATGCTGCAGCAGGACAAGGAGCCAGTACAATGATGCAGCATGAGAAGGAGCCAGTATAACATTGCAGCATGAGAAGGAGCCAGTATAACATTGCAGCATGAGAAGGAGCCAGTACAATGCTGCAGCATGACAAGAGCCAGTACAATGTTGCAGCTTGACAACGAGCCAGTACAAAGTTGCAGCATGACAAGGAGCTAGTACAATGTAGCCGCATGACAAGGAGCCAATACAATGCTGCAGCAGGACAAGGAGCCAGTACAATGTTGCAGCATGACAAGGAGCCAGTACAATGCTGCAGCAGGACAAGGAGCCAGTACAATGTTGCAGCATGACAAGGAGCCAGTACAATGCTGCAGCATGACAAGGAGCCAGTACAATGTTGCAGCATGACAAGAGCCAGTACAATGTTGCAGCATGACAAGCAGCCACTACAACATTACAGCATGACAAGGAGCCAGTATAACGATGCAGCATGACAAGGAGCCAGTACAATGTTACAGCATGACAAGGAGCCAGTACAATGCTGCAACATGACAAGGAGCCACTACAATGTTGCAGCATGACAAAGAGCCAGTACAATGTTGCAGCATGACAAGGAGCCACTACAATATTGCAGCATGACAAGGAGCCAGTACAATGTTGCAGCATGACATGGAGTCAGTACAATGTTGCAGCTTGACAAAGAGCCAGTACAATGTTGCAGCATGACAACGAGCCAGTACAATGTTGCTGCATGACAAGGAGCTAGTATAATGTTGCAGCATGACAAGGAGTCACTACAACATTGCAGCATGACAAGGAGCCAGTACAATGATGCAGCATGACAAGGAGCCAGTACAATGTTACAGCATGACAAGGAGCCATTACAATGTTGCAGCATGACAAGGAGCCAGTACAATGTTGCAGCTTGACAAAGAGCCAGTACAATGTTGCAGCATGACAAGGAGCCAGTACAATGTTGCCGCATGACAAGGAGCCAGTACAATGTTGCAGCATGACAAGGAGCCAGTACAATAGTGCAGCATGACATGGAGTCAGTACAATGTTGCAGCTTGACAAAGAGCCAGTACAATGTTGCAGCATGACAAGGAGCCAGTACAATGTTGCTGCATGACAAGGAGCTAGTATAATGTTGCAGCATGACAAGGAGCCAGTACAATGCTGCAGCATGACAAGGAGCCAATACAATGTTGCAGCATGATAAGGAGCCAGTACAATGTTGAAGCATGACAGGCAGGCCAGTTTTCTTTCTTCTCTCTGGAGTCTGCTAAATGTTTCCCTGTGACCATCAGGTAAAACAACATCAGTGGATACAGCAGCCCTCCATTCCCAGAAGATGCATGAATTGGGATATCTCCTTTCTGTCCACAACAGTAGACATGGGCTTGGTGCATTACCTGGGTCACCAGATTAGTAAGATGGCTGCCACCACTTTGTTAGCAGGTTGGCCAAATATAAATGTTAATATCTGGTGCGTATGATCATACCACAAGTGCATATTCAGTGGTGATTTGCATATGCCGCCCATGATGCTTTGCACTGTGGGGGCATGTGTGATTTTGTATTTCTTATAATGTTTCTTCATGTTGAACAACTCACTTCAGCATTAAATAGGGGATATGTAATGGACAAACTCAAAGTATGCAATTTATTGTCAGCTTTGAGGGGTCAATACCATAACTCACACATGGCAGAACCATGAGTGAGTTACCAAAGCCCTACCCTCTCACAAGTGATGATAATCTGCATATTATGTGTCAGGCTATTGCATATTTAGTTCTACAACATCAATTTACTAGGTTTACTGTTTGACTTACCGGTAGCTGTTTGTGGGACACTTTGGGCTGAATTTTCAAAGGGGCTGCTAGATCGCAGCAAGTTGTGGTGACCTAGGGCATCAGGGCATCCTGGCTGCATCAGGGACCATGCACCGTATTCAGGTACAATTGGGTCCCTGTGCCAGAACTCTGGGATGTACCGCACCCGCGGGCATGCGGCAAAGAGAATGATGCACATAGGGAACAAGAATCCCTGCGGGTAATGCTGCAGGGTTCCGGTCACCCCCCCCTTGCCACAACTGCGGAATGCTAGGATGGTTGGGGTGGGGGCCACACACAGGGTAGGCAGGTGGAGTCTGGAGTCGGCATGGGCAGGGGATGGCACAGATGCCTTTGGGGAAGGGGTGGGTGAGCATCTGATGGCAGTAGCACCTGTCAGGGGTGCCAATTTGTGCATAGGACTGTGAGGGACACAGAATGGCATTTGGGAGGTATGGAAACAGACAGTGCCATGGCCCCACCTGGGCACAGCCCAGGCAGCAGCCCCAAGGGCCGTACTCACGTGGAGCCATGGCAACGTGAGTCTCCATACCCCCCAAATGCTGTTCCCTGTCTGTCACAGTCGTACGCCCAAATTGGCACCCCTGATGGGTGCTACTGCCATCAGATGCTCATCAACCCCTTCCCCAAAGGCATCCGTGCCACCCCCCACCCATTAAGACTCCTTACATGACCATCAGGACCCCCAACAGACATGTCTCCATAGCAGCCTCAGTGGTGCAAGGGGCTTAGACCACTTTTCAATGGTCTAACTCCAGCCCCTTGCTGCGGCCATGGTGGGACTTTTGGCATCCCAGAAAAGGGGATGTTGCAGCCCCGCCATGGTGCAAGTCCCCCTGCGGCATGGCGCACTCTGCTTGTAGATGCAAGGGGGGGACACAGTGCCAGTTGGCTGCAGCGGGTCCCGATTCAGATGCAAACCGCGTTTCTGAATTGGGAATGCCACAGCGTATGACACAAGGTGCAAGCTGCATCACATCTGTTTGATGCAACCACCTTGCGTCAGTCATGGGGCTTTGAAAATCCGTCCTTTTATGTCTTTCTCTTTGATCATGTTTCTGTGCATAAATCAGTCAGATGCAAGCAGGGTTAGCAGATCCCAAAAGCCAGCAAAGCAACACAAAAGATGGTGATGCCTCCACTGTAAAAGAAGTATAAATCCCCAAAGATGTCACATAGAAGAAAGACTAGTCACAAGCTAGTTTTCCATGCAAGTAAGCAATCTACAAATACAGTAACTGGGGAGTTTGGACCAAAAAGCCCCTATTGCTTCAAGCTGCATTAGCTCTTCGAGGTGGCCTCACAGCGCTATTGTGATCAGAACTGTGAAAGCTGCTCTCTAACTGGCTGTGTGTTCCATTCTGATGTTCTCAGCTTTCAAGATATGGACTGTGATATACCTAACTTGCAAGATAACATACTAACTGGTGAGCTGGATGCTATGCTATACATGTAGGGGTTATGAAATGGCCTGACTCAAAATATGCAATTTATCTTCAAGAATCATAACTCATGAGTGATGGAGCCACAAGTGAGTTTATGAAAGTCCTACCCCCTCACAAGTGATGCATAGTTGGATTCGGGATGTTGCGTATTTGGTTTATACGGTATCAATTTGCTAATTATATCTTTTAAATGTGCTATTTATGTGATAATTTAGCCTTTCATTTAATTTCATCTGTAACTTCCGTCATTGTTTTCAACACTTCCCATTTCCCTTGCATCATGTATTCTATCGGTTGCTTATTTTGATATGTTGATTCATATTTAGTTGCTCTTTCATCATTTCCACAATCTACTGTACGTAACTTACAATTTGTCAATTTTATTCCTAAGCATTATTGTCTTGTTTATTTTGATATACTTATTTCTATTCTATGGGTGCGATATTCAAAGTGGCTGCGCCTGGCGCAACAGGGTGTGTCATGTGCAACCCCACCCCCCAATGCGCCCCGGAGTGATATTCAAAAGGGTAAGGTGCACAGCACAGCACAACCCCCCATGCACCGGGGCACATTGGTAGTATATGCAGCACAGATGCAGGGGGCGTGCCCATGCATATGCGGCACATCCCGATATTCAGCCTGGGATGTGTGGCACATATGCTGGCGCAACCCCTACATGCGCCGCACATTGGTGCTCAAAGTTGAGCCGCAATCCACAGGCTCAAACATTGGCCACCCACAGGTGGGCGGCTGTAGTGCAAGGTACAACACAACAGTCACCAGCCGTGGGTGGCCACTCGCCAAGCAGGTACACCGGCCACAAGCACTCAGACCCCTGGTAGTCTAGTGGTCCCCCGGCCCGCACTCCCGATTGCGGGCATCTGTAAGTGTTACAGTAATCCCTGGTGGTCTAGCGGTCCCCCTATGCCCGATCATGGGCATCTGTAAGTGTTACTTTAAACTCTGGTGGTCTAGCGGTACCCCCAATGCCCGATCGCGGGCATCTGTAAGTGTTACAGTAATCCCTGTTGGTCTAGCGGTCCCCCCCATGCCCGATCGTGGGCCGAAGTAAATGGAAATGGAATCCCTGATGGTCTAGCGGTAACCCTTCCCCAGTACACCCTTTCACGGGCTGTTGCTGCAATACTGAATTACCTGGTGGTCCAGTGGTACCCCCCTCCCCACAGAGGACCCCCGGCCACCCAGCACCCCCCCTTCATCGGCAGGCGGCAGCACTCCACCCGCGATGCCACCCCCGACGACAGGGTACAGTACGATCTGTATGTTTAGAGGCCCACTGCGTGGACCATGGCTTGCAGACCATACTGTAAGGACCAGATATGTGAATGAACGCGCTCATTCAAATATCCGGTCCTGTGTAGTATAGTATGGTTCTGGTAGCCCATTGGTCCACGCTGTGGACCAATAGGTGTACAGATCGCATCGTATGCTGTCATTCGGGCGGGCGGTTGGGCAGCAGGCGGAGGGCTGCTGCCACCCGCCAATGATGGGGGTGGTGCTGGGTGGCCAGGGGAACTCTGTGGGTGGTGGGGATGGGGGTACCACTGACTACGAGGTAATTCGGTATTGCAACAACAGTCCACGAACAGGCATACTGGAGGTGGTTATCGCTAGACTACCAGGGATTCCATTTCCATTTACTTCAGCCCACGATTGGGCATGGGGAGACCACTAGACCACCAGGGATTAATGAGACAATTACAGATGCCAGCGATCGGGCATGGGGTGGACTGCTAGACCACCAGGGAGTACTGTACGTTTTACAGATGTCCGCAATCAGGAGTACAGGAATGGGGGTGGGGCTGAAATAGCCCAACAGGGTGTCGATCCCCGATGGCAGCTGCTTGGCAGGGCGCCAGGCACAAGTCACTGGGGATTGATGCATCGCATGCAAATAGGGCCATAATGACATGCAAATGGCTCCATTTGCACCTTGCATGCATTATGGCCTAATTTGCATGCCACAGGCTGAATATCGCGGGTGATGCACCTAGCGCAAATGCACTTGCGCTGGCACATCCCCGTGCTCCCTTTCTGTGACTTGCACTGGTGCAGTACCACTGCGCCATGCGGTGTGTGCCCTCCATGCCATATTCAACAGTGCTGAGCCATGGTGCAGCACCGCTGAATATCGCATAGTCCTTGCCGCGGCGCAGCCCTGTTGTGCTGCGCCCAAGCTTGCGCCACTGCCCAGCGCAGTCTGATTATCTGGCCCTATGTATTTTATACTCTGTATTTTGTATCTGTCCTCTCCTCCTCTCTTCCCCTCCCCTCAGGACACATCTGAAAACGAGCTGATACCAGCGCAATATGTCTTTCCTGGTAAAACCTTTAAAATACATATATAAATAAATAAATAAATAAAACTTTCTCTTTGATTTGAGCTGCTGGCTTCAGTACTCTATAGTGCTACTGTGATGTCCTCGGCTAATGTTATGTCGTCAGCATTGTGAAAGCTGCTCTCTGATTGGTTCAGTAGTCCATTGTGATGTATCCAACCTTCAAGACAGTGATTATGACATACTGCATCCAACTTGCAAGATATAGAGAACAATGGATAGTTACCTATCGTAACAAGCTGGTTAGTGCGTCAGGAGGTTCCCATGGTGACTGCATAAACCTCGAGCGCAAAGCTCGAGAGGTTTGGTCGCCACTGGCTACCTCGAGAGGCATTAACACAGCTTGTTACCGTGAGGTAACTATCCATTATTTTTTATAGTGTATGATGCCCCACCACAACCAGTAAAAGTCATGGAGACAACATCCAGTCACAGTTAAATGTCCTACTGTTTTTTTTTTTCTCGCTCTGTGCCGCTTTCCTTTGCTCTTTTTTTCACTGTGGCCGCTTCCTGGATGTGTAACGCACATGCGCTAGCGCGTTTGATGTTGTTATGCTGTAGCAGCTATATAGCTACTGAAGCATAACAGCTTCGATGACGTAGCTACTACAGCATAACAATGTTTTGAAAGATTTCATTTTTTTTATCGGAAACAACGTTCCATCGTACACTATAACATGTTATCTTGTAAATTGGGTGCCAAGTTACTTGGTTATCATATATCAGCTATGATAGGAATTAAACCACCCACCCACCCACCAGGTGACAAAGTGAACCCAATGGCTGTGCACCTACATTAACATCTAAACTTTAAATGGCCTTAACTGGCCACTTAATGTTCCCTTTTTAAATGATATGCAGCCACCTAAAAATTTGTAAATGGTCAACGGGAAGCTAATAGAGACAGCCACCGCTCTCCCTATCAGTAAACAAATCCAGAAATACCAAGCTCAATCTTTGCTCATTCACAAGGTTTTAATAATATTTCTTATTAGTTCCCATAGGTTTGCTACCGGTGCATGGCATACATTATGCTGTAGCACCCCCCTCACATGGCAGTTCTTTCTAACGTATTTTCTTGCTCACTTTTTCTTTCACTTTAATGATTTTCAAAGATGGTTACTTCATTATCAGAGTTCAGCTGTGGTGTGAATTAAGGCCTACACCAGTCGACCAGTTGCACCCATGGTTGGGTGCGTACTCTAAAACTGGCTTCTTCATGCTCACTTTTTTAATTTTATTTTTATTCATTTAAAGCAGCAGTGCAATGTACAAAACATATTTGCTTTTTCAACAGTTTATTCCCTGTGCTCTGTTGAACATTTCCCTGGTAATCTTTCCCGCCGGCATTGTACTATCACCCTGTAATTTGCTCAGTTTCCCTTTGTTTTTGTTTACATTTCTCCCACCCGCCATGTTGACAGCAGTAGTAAAAGATAGGCAGCTGCCATATTTTCTGTAGCGCTACAACAACTGGAAACTGATCACTTCCTGATTAAGTAGTACTGCTGCTTTAAGAATAAATATACAGTCATCTTCATACAGATGACAGTACAGTACACACAGAGTTTTCTAGATATCTAGAACAAATGAACTTCATTATAAAGTTATTCATCATAGGGAAAAATCAGTAAACTTTACATTTATACCATTCTCAGTATCCAGTCGCGGTGTAGTCTGAGCCAAAGACACATGAGAATAGTAAGACAATAAAAATCCCAATAAAATATTCCTTGCATTTCCCCAGCCTGAAAATGACTATGGTGACATATTCTCTAAAATAACTATTACATCCACTTGTTATATCTACAACAATTACATTGGATCCCCTCCCAGATCACTTAATAGATTCCAGTAAAAAGGACTAACAGTCTAGGTAACTAGTAGTCAAAACGCTGAGCACCCTATCATGCACATTTGTTAAAAAGCAAACAAACTTTAATTTACTTTATGTACTAGCAATTTTCTTAACATTTGCCCTGCTGTGCATAGCGAGCAACCTGTCAGCATTTGAAGGACTGATAAACAGGTACTTCGTAGAAGCGCTCCCAAAACACTGCCTCGTGGGTCGGGGCCTACCTAAATAATCCTGTGATCCATTTTGCTCTGCAAGGTTGTTAACTCATAGTCACTAATTCCAAAATGTCCTGCCGACATGTAAACAAACCCCCAGCTCCTGTTTAAACCCCCTACCGCAGTAGCTGCCTAAGATGGCCGCTACGTGCATACGCGATGACATCATCTGAGCAACATAGCCCCGAAGCGATAATACAGGCTGAATGGGGACTTTAAAATAATGTATGAAATAACCTCAATGAAGCGCTTCCCCTCCAAAAAATTTACCTGTGCAGGTGTGGCCACCAGTTTCACACCTGCACAGGTAAAGATGGCTCTTGGAGTATCTTCATCTGTTTGGTGGCCATGGGGGATTATATAGGATTATAAAAAGGATCTGAGAAATGGAGTTTTCTGATTGGCTGCAAACATTCTAACAGCCTTATGTTAATCTTTTATTAACATACATGTAGAGCTTAGCCATATGCTGAACAAGGTTTAACACTGTTTAAAAATATTTTTTATTATAATAGCAATAAGACACTTCCAGGGATTATGTTAATGGTCAGTTAATCACCCTCTAGGGGCATGTGGCACTCGGCTACACGTTGTGCCACAGTACACCCCTAGAAGGTGATTAACAGACCATTAACATAACCCTTGGTCATGCCTTATTGCTTAAATATGCAGCAAAACTAAGGCAGCAATTTCAGCAATTTTCTAGGGTTGATATACCCCAATATACCCACAACTGCACTGCTTAGTTATTTCAGCTGAGAGGTAAATTATCAACCAGAAGTTAAAAAAAAAATGAGAAATAGTAAAAGAGTGCCTTTAAAGGAAGATGTATCCCATGACCAAGCTAGTTGCCAAAGCAACAACTTTATAATTTTTAGCGAAAACATTATTGCTGTACATAAGTACTGCCAGACTTAACTCCTTTCTCCTGGTCTAGGAGTCCAAAGCATCAACTAGGCATTAGCAAATCTTTTTTTTTTTTTTTTTTTATTATTTCTTTATTCTCCATGGCTGGGGGGAGGTTGTGCCTTTGGTTCCGCCCCCCACCATCTAGCCAGCTGGGCCGGCAGCAGCCCCAGTCCTGAACAGAGCTCGTACCTACCGTTAGCGCCCGGGAGGGAGCTGACTTGCATGGGACCGAGGCTGCGCCAGCAAGCAGCCTTCATGCTGCCAGTGGGGATTGTTTGGTGTAGTTCCCCTGCTGGAGGAGGTGTGCAATGACACTAAGGGATGGAATGCACATGCTTCTGTACGTGCTTCTCCCGGCGTCGGCCTCCTCCTGCCCCTTGCGAGTGCAGCGTCACTGGCGCTGGCACCCAGCTACCACCAGGGGTAACCACACGCCAACAACTGATGTCCCCCCTCCCCGGGGAAGGACAGCAGTCCTCCAGATCCTCGATCCTTCCCCAACCCTGCCGACCCGTTCCTGAACACGGGTCACCAGCATGGCGCGAGGTGTGGCATCCAGCGCCTCAAACCTCAGTGCCACCAGGCTGGCTCAGCAAAGCTTTTAATGGGAGCATCCACCGCTTAGCATGGGCATTTGCCCCCAACCCCGTAAATCTCTAGGACCTGCCTCTGACAGTTTCTCAAGTCTGGGATCCTCATGACACTTCACATTTGGGTTGATAACCTTCTGTTTTAAACCTTTGAAACTGTAGCATCAAAGAGACAAAATGCTCCAGTGAGTGTAGCATTATTACATACTTTTAATAGAAGAACCCCACCCCCCACCCCGTTCAGGCAACATTAGCATACCTTGTTTTTAACTAATTTGCGCCTTTAGGCACTGAAAGTGCTGCCAATCCTCTAGAGAAAGAACAGAACCACTGGAACTTGTAATTTGGCAGTCCAGGGCCCTCACTTTCCCAGTTCAGAAGGTTAGTGGATTTTTTTTTTTAAATTTACTCTAACTTGCTGTTAGTCACTCCAAAGGCAGTAAAAGAGCAAGCAGCCCAAAATTACTAGCAGTGGGCTCCAAATTTCTGCAAGAGTCCCAGAAAAACACCCAATTCTATGATGAGCAGAGCAGCATGGCTCAATATGGCTCTGCCGGTTTCCTTCACTCCAGTCCGGCACAAGAGCCGGGACGCTAAGGAAAACACAAACCGAGGAATATGACCATTCAATGGTAATAACAGCTTTTCTTTTTCTAATGTCAAGCCGCGTACCAAATTAACATAAGTTTAATTCACCAAAGTTAAAACTATAAATGAGGATAGCAAGGATAAGAGCTATGGCTCGAGCTTCAGATCTGCAGGGAGTGGAGAAGCAGCGTGGCCATTCTGCCACTCTGCCCCCCTCGCTGAGTTTTGTGTATGGTATGGTGTGTATGGCTTTATTTTTGTTTATAAAGGTCCAGGATTCAGTGTTAAATGTGGAGAGGGCACAAGGGGTGGAACTCTCAGAAAGCTGCTCTAGAAAGGAACGAGTTAAACACCAAATATAAAATGGGCAAGGAAATCCCTGTGTCCTGTTTGGCTGACACTCTGTTCTAGCCATTGCCTTAAGAGAGTACTACCAATGGCTAAAAACAAGTCCCTGCCAATTGCACTTCATAAGCCACTTGCTTACTAATCTCCATCACAAACATGACTGCAACTGTTACTCACATACAGAAGCCTTCAACTAGGCCCTAAAAATGAAAGTCTATTAAATTAACTAACGTAAGTAAATAATTTAATGCTATTTTCACTCAAAAGCCCCTCCTTCGACACATTCACAAATTTTGAAAATCAAGTACTAGTCAGAGTTTCAATTGCTGGCGTTTCTTTGATGACCATAAAAAAGGCCCCTCCTATCCCCACTAGTCTGACAGAGAACTCCCTGCTCCTTACTTGGCAACAGAAAAAGTTGAGGTTCTGGCTCCACTTGAGGGCTGTGTGTGTGTCGTGTGTATATGCCAGTGAAACTCTGAAGAATTTTGAATTCATGTATTCCATGTTACCATTCTGTGTGTTGGGGGCATTCTACTACTGGAATAATGCAGAGTTTTGAATTCTTCTATTTCATAGTAAACAATCACACAGTGTATTGAATATGAAGAAAGACAGATGACTGACAGGTGAAAAGCATCTGTGGAAGGACTATTTTATATTATTTAGCAGCATTTTATTATGATTTTTATGGTTTCAAAACTTTTAGAGTGTTTGTTTTTTAAAAGTTGCCTCTGGGCCCATTTTATATAAGCAATAAGGCACTGCAGGGACATTGGTTGTACTAGGTTTACCCCATGGTCAGGGGTTGAAGGTACTCGGCTTCGCCTTGTGCCTTACAATGCCCCTGACTGTGCGGTAAACCTAGTGCAACCAATGCCCTGTCATGCCTTACTGCTTAATTATTCACCTTGGTAGTGTTAGCGAGCCAGTAATTTATTTATTTATTGTATTTGAATTTTGGTAACTGGGTAAGCCCACTGAAACAGTACAGTCCCTTTTTCAGGGGTGACCCGGGAAATGCAGAACAATGACAAAGACATGGCAAATACAATGGTTACATTTTCCTCACTCATGTACATAGGAAATTCAGACTGTGGGAATACCTATCCACTATGTTTGGAATGCAAAGTCAGGAGTAATGGTTGGAAGGATATAGTAACTCATCTTTCCTTTTAGCCAGTAGTCTGGTGAGGCCTTACTGTAGTTCAAATCATGACTCCTCAAATCCTATGGCATTTCATTCCATAGAAAATAGAAATGTCAAATATTCAAATAAAGATAGAAGGATTCAGGGCTAGAACATGCAAAACAAGCATTTGTCAATGCCGAATGTTTGCTTGCTGGCACTGGCATTGGCAGTGTAGAAGTTACAGAGCTGCATAATAGGAATGGCAGTGAAGTATTGAACTAAAGCCAACCCCACCACCACCCTGCAGAGAGTGGCAGGCATTGGGGTGTGCCTTTGGGTCGTCAGGCATAACGACCAAGCCATTTCACCTCACCCTACCCTGCAGACACTGACAAGTGTCACGGTGTTCCTTGGGGTCTTTGGCCCTTATGCGCATCCCATTCCATCAGGAAATATGGTGAAGTGGGAGCGGTATAGGAGAATGGGGTGAAGTTTGGGCCTGAAGAGTCCGAGGCACACCTTGATGCCTCTCACTGGCTGCAGGGTTTGGGTGGGGGTGGAATGGTATGAGCATGACAGGCAAGAATCCCAAGTCACACCCCTGATGCCTGTCATACTCTACAGGGTGGGGCGTTATGGTTGGAAACCCTAACGCCTCAGGCATTTGTTGGTATTTTCACTCCAAATTTTCAACATGGTTTTTTTGTGACCTCCACCTCATGAACAGTGGGAGTATCAGTTTGTTAGCCAAAAACTGCTTTTGCACAGCGAGTATGGCATTTGGCACCACAGGTGCAAAAACACATTCCGAACAGGATGTGAAAAATGGCAGCGGTACTGTTCATGGGGAGGTGTAAAAAATGGCAATGTTGAAAATCTTAAAAAAACTGGTGAAGTCACGAGCGTCCATAGAAACTATGAAACGCACACCTGTAATGTAACTAGTTTGGGATTTTTACAGTAGATTGTTAACACAGGCATTTTGGGACCTCCGATCATGAACAGTGTCAGTGTGATTTTCTTTATCTGTCCCGAACAATGATTTCCCACAGCGACCACGCATCTCTGCACTGAAAAGTGTGAAAACACATTTCGGCCATGTTGTGGAAAATGACAGCTGTACGGTTCATAAGGAGGTGTGGAAAAATGCCACTGGTGAAAATCTGGACTGAAAATATTACAAATTCATGAACCTACGAGGGTGCGTGGAAACTGCGCAATGCTCACTCGTAGCACAGTCATTTTATGGAGTTTTGTCACCAAATTTTCAACATAGCCATTTTAAGACCTTTGCTCATGACCAGTGTCACTGTGATATTCTTAATCTGTCCCAAACATTGTTTTCGCAAACCGACTGCGCCATTGTGCGCTACATGTGCAGAAACACATTTTGGGCGAGATGAAAATGGTAGCAGCACTGCTCATAAGGAAGTGCGTAAAATGGCACTGTTGAAAATCTGGTGTGCAAATATTACAAATTCTGAACTTACGAGCGAGTATAGAACTCTGCAACGCATGCTCAAAACAGTCATTTTATGAATTTTTTCACTAAATTTTCAAAATAGCCATTTTAAGACCTCTGCTCATGAACAGTATCACTGTGATTTTCTTAATGTGTCCTGTACTTTGATTTCGCACACCGACTGCGCCATTGTGCACTACATTGGCGGAAACACGTTTTGGGTGAGATGTGAAAAATGACAGCTGTACTGGTCATAAGGAGGTGTGGTAAAATGGCAATTTTTAAAATCTGGAGTAAAAATATTGAAATTTTGCAAACTTACGAGCGTGAGTAGGAACTGCGCAACGCATGCTCGTAAAAGTAATTTTTATGAATTTTTTCACAAAATTTTCAAAATAGCCATTTTAAGACCTCTGCTCATGAACAGTGTCATTGTGATTTTCTTACTTTGTCCCGTACATTGATTTCGCACACCGACTGCGCCATTCTGCGCTACATGGGCAGAAACACATTTTGGGTGAGATGTGAAAAATTACAGCTGTACTACTCATAAGAAGGTGTGGTAAAATGGCAATGTTGAAAATCTGGAGTGAAAATATTGAAATTCAGCGAACTTACGAGCCTGCGTGAGGAACTGCATAGAGCACCCTAAATAAAACAGTCAGTTTTTGAATTTTGGCACCAAATTTTTCAACATGGGGTTTTGGGACCCCTTCTCATGAATGATGTCACTGTCATGGTGGTATTCAGGCCCAAAGGGTGATTTCGCAGTCACTGCGAAATCACCCTTCGGGCCCGAATAACGCCATGACAGTGACATAATTCAGAGAAGGGGTCCCAAAACCTCATGTTGAAAATTTGGTGCAAAAATTCCCAAAATGCCCGAGATATGCAATAGTTGAAACCCCCTATGTAACCCATTATACAGCTTACCGGCATTTCCTCAGTTCGCGGTCGGCTTTGAAGAGTGCAGACGTGTTCCCGGTCCACCGAAGATCGTCGCGCCGGAGTCTGGAGGTAAGTATGGGGTGAGGGGGGGTGTGGGGAGGCAGGGTGCGCAGTGGGTGGGTGCGGGTTGTGGGAGGGGGGTTGGAAGACGCTCCGCGGGACAGTTTTTATTTTACAGGTTTAAAAAAAAAAAACAGACATCGTGGGACGTTTGCCACGCTGGGGTGAGCTCCCAGCGTGGCACAAGGACTTGGGGGGGCGTTCAGCCGACGGGGGATTGGGCACCCCTGCCGGCCAAAGGACCACAGAAAAAATATTAAGATATCGTTATCTCCAGTGAACGTAAGACAATAGTCTTTTCAATTTTTTTTTACAAGGGGCTTTTGGGGAAAAACACACACACTTCAAGTTTTATCAAGGCCATCTCAGACACACTCATTTACCTGTGAGGGGAACCAAAATGCACGTAGCCTTCGTATGACCTTCGTATACTGCACCAACCCATTCCTTCAAGAACAAATGCTGTGACAAAATGCTGTGACAGGTCACGCTTGCTCTGAAATGAGCTGTTGGCAGACTCCATGCACACACTTTCATTGGGACAGCACTCAGTGTGCGTGTTGCGTGCCTTGGCAGCGTGTGTGGGGGAGGCTCTGCTCACTCAGCGGAGCTCTCCCTTTCAACTGTATGCCACTGCATTTTTTCAGCTGTCATAGTCAGCTTCAGCAGTGATTGGCGCTCTGCGACCGCGCCTGCAAATACACTGACTGAATTGGAAGAGGCTGACACACCCCTGGAAAACTCGTATGATGGCACTATGTTTCTTGCACATGCGTGCAAGCAAACATAAAAAGGAAGGATCTGTATAGTGTAACAACATCGTTTCTTCTGCTATAACCTGAAATTCATCTATCTGTAACCTGAGCAAGGTTACAAAACGTGCTTTCATGCCAACAAATTTAATGCTTTTGAATGCTAGGGTGTCCTACCCTGTATGAAATAAATTGACTCTAAGATGTTCTAAAGCTGTCTTGAGTGTGTTAGGCAATATAACATCAGTAAAATCAACATGAGTTTCAATACCTTCACTTTCCTATTTCTTAATACTTTCCAATTCCAGCAAGATGTGTCACGGTGTCTGTCTGTGATGATGATGATGGTGATGAAAGGGTCCCATCTCAAGCCTTTTAAGCAATTTTACACAAGAAAGACACTGACAGGCTATACAGCTCTGAATGGATGAGGTGAGAGGGAAGAGCAAAGACACACTAGCTGCTGCTTTATGGATTTCACTTCTTCAGTTACAGACTCTTGCAAGCACAGGAACGTAAAGTTACAAACTCCTGACCACATGCTAGCAGCTCCTTATTCAAATCAGAGAGGTCCAAAAACAGGTTAAGCAAACAGCTAACTTACAGAGAAGTCACAGGTTCAAGATCACAAAAGCTGCCCACATCTGGGAAATATGGCATAGTTTTTTCTTTACATTGTGCTTATCTGTATCTCTACTGTCCCCCAGACATTAACCTCTGACCTGCCAGGATGCCTTCTTAAACCTCACAGTGTTTACCCATTATCTCATGTCTGTGTTTTTGTGGAAATTTCACAGGAATGAATGGCAGACGTTTCCAGCCTAACCCCTGCTCCAACACTCCCATTTTTAGGAGATATTAAGTGGTCAGCTCACGCCTTGGCCCACAGTACAGCTGACATTTTATTTAAAAGGAACATATTCCAAATGCTAACATTTTACAAAAACAAAGAGAAAATGAAGCTGTTAAGTTTCTGCATACCACTTTGTTACTACGGCTTTCCTTGCACCGCTCACCACACACACACACACACACACACACTGAAAGTGCAGTGCTTGAGCAAGAAAACTATGATGGCCCATTTTAGTTGTAAATATTCTGCAGTGTGATGTTAGGGTGTTAGGGCTTGGTAGCATTCCAACACTGGCAAGGAAGCATCATGGCATGAGCGAGGGTTGGAATACTGTCAGTAAACCTAACAATCAGGGATCGTGAGGAATGAGGTGCAGCTGAGGACCATATGCCCCCTCCCTGCCGTGGTTAGATTATCAAAGGTAAACCAACCCCTGGAGTACCCTAATGCTATTATCAAAATACAATGTTTTAGCTGGCCTGTTGGTGCTGAGGGTTGAGGCACTGGACGCAACACCTCGTGCCACACTGGTGACCCGGGTTCCGAAAAGAACTTGGGTCATTGGGGGTCAGCAGGGGAAGGAAAGCATCGAGCATCCAGAGGACTGCTCTCCCTTCCCAGAGAGGGTTCCAGGGTCTGCGCCGCTCCTGGGCGGCCCCTGATGGTGGTCAGGAGCAGCGCAAGGAACTTGTGGCGTGAGCGGATGTGGGATGGACCTGCGGTGGATGTCAGCATGTATGTGCCACTGATGTCATTGCACATCCGAGCTCTGGGGGCAACAAACAAGTGGAACTCCCCCCTTGACTGGGAGGTGATGAGGGTTCCAGTGGACTGCGCCCACATACCTAGCGTGGGGCAGACTCCTCAATGGCTGACTGAGCCCCTCACCGGACGGACCCTCTAATCCCACAAAAGGCTGCCAGGTAGGCGAGGCGGCCCTCCCCCAGGGTGGGGGGTGATCAGGGCGACTGGAATGTCCAGTTGGGGGTGCTGGAGAGGAAGAGGCTTCAGGCAGGGGAGTAGAGGCGTTAGTTCGAGTGACACCTCTGAGAGATGCCCAGCCCTGGGGAACACAAAAGAAAGTTGGAAAAAAATATACAATGTTTTAGTTTTTTTTTTTAAATACATGTTTATTGCTAACATTCTCATGGTTTCATCATACATTAGGATTCCCAGCTAATAACCCATTTAGCATGCTGTCTACCTACCAGAATGTTTCACTTCCAACCATTTTTTTAAAGCAATAAGGTACAACGAGGGTTATAGTATATAAATGTCCTGTTAATCACCCCTTGTGGGCGTGATGTGGCAAGAGGCGAAGCTGAGTGCCACATGCTTATAGGAGTAGTTAACTGGACATTAACATAATCCCTGGAGTACCGTATTGCTATTACTATAATTTGATACGTATAGTCATGGTCCATAATATGTTTTTGAAAACAATTTTTGCTATTTTAGATGTTTTTAATGTAGAATATTCCTTCCACCTTCAATTTTTCTTTTTCTTTGGACCTATGTATACATTATTTGGTTGACAAATGAAGAGGTGCCCATCAGTTTATAAGTACTGAATCATCCTGGCCCATCAGGTACCTAGAGTATTATGTAGGGCATACAGCTCCCAGCGTCTGATACCGTGTTCAGGTCAGTATCTGTTATGTTGTGGTTGTTGTTTCCAGGCCATAGGTAAGCATCCAGTAGGAGTCAGACACAGACAGAAAAAAACAGAGAAGAGCACAGCAGACTCATCAGTGTTACAAGAGCTGCTGCTCAGTAGGGAAAAGAGATTGGAAGGACGGCTACATTTGGGTAAACAGATACATCCCCGGGGGTGGGGGGTGGAGGAAATCTTTCTAATACAGAACCTGAGGGGATAATGAGGAAAGAGAGGGGCCAGGGGTTCAGAGAGGCTGGAATCATGCAGAGATCACATTAAATGACAATGATTTATTGTCACTTTCACTGTTTGAGATACGATTTAGCTCTACTTGAGACAGTGTAAGTCTGTCCAGTCAACCTGCAGTCAATAAAAAGTTTGGGCATTCAGATTATACGTATTCACGAGCTTCATACTATGTGATGAGGTCCTACATGCATACTGATCTAATATTAACTTGTTGGATTTTACTCACCATTATAGTAAATACAATTCCCAGCATATACTATCCTCTTCTGAAGCAGCCTGTACAAACATGACTGTATTCAAATATAATCCAAACTATCCATGTTAAAAAGCACACAGACAGAATGAAGCAGGGGAGGAAATGAATGTGCAGGGAGTTTTAAACGGGTGCAATGTGTTTCAAGTGCTTCTTTGGGACAACCGGTGACCACATATTGACAATTTTGTCAACGTTAACACTGCCTAAAGCTACAAAGATTTCTGTCACCATGGCTTTTCTAGGAGTTGTTGTTTCAGACCTCCTGTTCACATGCCTGCTTTATTTATTGTCACAAAGAGACAGAAACCATATGGGGCAGGGCATAGTAGCCAACGCCCCAGTTTTACACTTACACAGAATGCGCCCTTTAAGCCCTTAAAGCACCCTTCTTAATGCCCCCCCCCCCCCAAACACACAGCTGTACCAACATGCTGACACCTCTGGAAGGTGGCACACTGTCCTGTGTTTTTGGCACCAATGTCAACTTTTGATTTTAGGCAAAATGACTGGGATGTCATCATTTAATTTTCCTTATCCACAGGGCATCAGCTGTTGATCACCAGTAATGCAAACAAAAAACATAGCTGTTTTTAAATAGTTTTGGTGTCAAAAATAAGCTCAGTTTCTCTAAATAAACAGACAGAAGTGTGTAATGCAATCCTATAGAGATTTAGCGCAGTTTCTGAGTATAAATTAAATACTACCAAGAAGGAGGTGTTACCGTTTAATTGAGTTCCACCTCCATCTGTCAGGCAGCATTTTCCATTTTGTTGGGACCCCACTGCCCTTAAATACCTCTGTATTACCCTGACCTTGTCCACTGCTGGACCCTACCAGGCTAATTACAGATCTCTGTCTGCTCAGATGTTGGCAGACTTGCAACAATGGCAACATTTTCCGTTGTCTTGTTAGGATGGTTGACACATTCCAAATGATAACGCTACCTGTTTTTTACATTACTTCAAAAAAAGTATGCCTCCCTATCACACGGTGTGATTGGAAGAGATAGCTAACTACTACTGTATATCGCATTTTGTTTGGAATGGCCAGCGCCCTAGAATAGAATTTCACATAATACTGCTTTGTAAAGCCAGGTGTGTGCTGACCCTGCCTGACCATGAACTCTATTATACTGCCTCTCAACTTCGGATCCTGTTTGCATGGCACCAAACTGGACCTGGGCCACAATTGTTGACCATTGAACAAGCACTACTCTCTTCATGGGAAATGACCTACTACATTTTAACCACAGCTGCCCCAAATCTGATTGAAGCACACAACGATCCCTGGATTGCCATGGTTCGACAGGTGTGGAGGAAGACAGTAGTGGCTTTGTACATTTTTGGGGCTGAGAGGTGTCTGTGCCCTATTCTGTCTAGACCCAGTGTATCATTGGTGGCGCAGACATACTCATATATTTATCCCAGTTTTGCGCTAACGGGACAGTGTGCGAATTGCAGGACCTACAGAACCAAGAGAGCCTTGCCAGGTGGACAATATTTAGGTACCTCCAATTCTGTCATTACATTGAGTTACTTCCCCGGGATAGGGACCCTGCATAGTCTCCTCCATTTGGTCCATGCCTTGATGACACATATCAGAGCTCTGATATCTGCATATTTAATTTCTAAGCAGGCAACCCTATATTACTTTACATATTGCAGTAAAATGGGGGGACTGGCACACGAAGTGGACCAGACTAGCTGTGAGGGGGCTTGCGCAGAGGTGAGCAGGATTACCTTTTCCCATACCTGGTGGGAATATGCTTGGAAGCATCTTTGATTTTTCAAAACCTCGGTCATTAGGGTCAAATATGACTGGCACCATGGACCCACCTGCTAGAGACACTGCGGTGAACAGTGGGGGACTCACACTCACATTATGTGGGCCTGCCCAGTTGTGAGACCCTTCAAGAGGGAGCTAGAAACTGCACTGGCAGAGGTATTACATGCTGCGATAACTCTTACCCTGCAGGTATACCTCTTACACCAGTACTTTAGGACCCTGAAGGATAGGAGAGGAGAGAGACACCTTCTTGGTATCATTCTGCTCACCGCTAGGAAAAGTCTTACTCATAAGTGACTTATGAACCGGGTGCTGGATCTGGGCCAGTGGAGGGATACAGTGAATTCCATATGTCATATGGAATAAATTACACTTGGCCTTAATAAGTACACTGAAACTTTCACATCTCGATGGAGCACCTGGGTGATGTATGGACCTGAACTTTGTTCTGTGACCATGCGGCTTTTCAGGCGGGAGGGGAGAGCGGCGGAGGGTGGGAGGCGGTGGGGGAAGAAAGAGTGCCTGGGTATGGCATGCTGTGGCAGAGTAAGGGTGAATAGATGCCCCCCATGCCCTACCTTTTTTGTCTACCAGATGTCATTAGCACCTACAGATGACTGTCGCAGTTAGTTAGGTTCCTTATCCCAAAAAAATGAGTCAGGGGATTTTGGGACCTACAGATCAAGTATCCCATGGGGACTGGGTGCAACACTTGTCATACACCACACCTTGCTGATTGTGTATGTATTTCGAAATGTGGATGTGCAACTTTCTTAATAAAAATATATTTACAAAATAAGGAAGTATATGATGCTTAAAACCTGATTCAGGTGGCACAAAAACAAATACTTTTGCCAAAAGGGATGATACAACTCCCCTCCACCCCCCCAAAAAAAATAAAAATAAATAAAAACCCAGAGCTAAGGCTGAGTCCTGTGATGAAAAAATAGAAAAATAAACAAATATACTTTTCTGAAGGAGAAAGACCTTCTGTTTTCTTGCATTTTGTCTGCAACACAGAACACGGATGTTGCTTTAGCAAAAATCAAATAAAAGTATTTTCTCACCTACGCAGCTCACATTAAAGAGGTTCACAGAGGCAGCTACAAACGCTTCATCAAGGGTTTGCAAGCCTTGCAGGACAAACCTCACCATGGAGGCCTTGACACTTTCTGGCAGGAAGGACAGCAGGTAGACGGGCACATACATGACATAACGAAGTCTGCACAGCACAGGTGTCATCAGCTTGCCTTGGGGTGTCTGAGCCATTCGTTCTATTGTTGGGAACAGCAGCACTGCTTTGAGAACCTGTATAACCATGAAGAAATGAGAAAAAAAGGCGTCAAAAGCCAGGAAGAAAGACCCTCTGGCTCTGTATCAAATTTTGGAACCAGCATTTTTTCCTCTCCTTTTGAAGTGAAGTGCAGTTTGTCAGATACATTAATAACTCCAAAGGTAATTACATGCTGCCTGGAATGCCAGGATCCTCGGAGGTGGTAGCTTAGGAACATTTGAAGCAAGTGTCAAATTCCAGTGAAATTGTTCAGCTGTGGTGCTTTAGCTCTGGTGACACCACAAGAGGGCAGTGTGCAGAAATAAAGCAAACCAGTTCACTCAGACGCTTTGCTCAGCGAAGACTACAGGCCCTATCCAGTAACTTGGTGCATGTGACTAGTGAATCCTATTTCTCTGTGTTGGAGACTGCTGCATCAAATACATTTGGTCTGAGCAAGTGAAGGCTGAGTGAGGACATGATCACAATATTCCGAATGCTATAAGGAATAGACAAGTTGGAGCATACACAGCTGTCTGAGCTAGTGAGAGCAAACAGAACTAAGGGGCATGCTCTGAAAACTTGGGGGGGCAGGGAATAAAGGAAAACATAACAAACCTCACTTCACGCAGAGGGTGATCAATATGTGGCATAGCCTACAGGTTGTGGAGTAGGCTTGTTCAGATACTATCCACTCAGTTTCCAGTGGTTTGAATAGAGTGAACTGTCCAAAGATCCACAGCAGATACTGTATCACAACATCTGAATCTTTTATCCAGGCTAAATGGATACGGCTAGCACACTATGCGAGCCTTCAGATATCTTGATGGGTTAGACAGAGCACTAGCCACACAAAGTTAATGTGGAGGCCAGCAACATTCAAGCTTTTCAGTCAGGATTAGACAGATTCCTGAGGGAGAATCTGCAGTGCAGGTTACACAGCAGTAGTAGGGGTAACATTCAGGCTGCTAAACTTGGATGTGTGCCCGTACTTCATTTCAGACATAGTCACTGCTGTACGACAGCAGGAGCGGACAAGATAAACCCTAAGCCCTTCACACCACACCGCAATACTACAGTATGTTACTATGTTAAGTGTACATTAATGGACATTTTTTAAATTTTGTTAAACTCTTCAGTTTCACTACAATTCTGAATCCAAGCCTCAGTGTTGCTTCAGAAAGCTGGACTGCTCTAGTGGACCAGCTGTGCAGCAAACTATAACACCCCGCTCACCACCACTAATCAGGCTAGCCTCCAGTCCCTTAAGCCAGCCTGCAGTAGCTGCTGTTGCTTAAGAAGGATTTGCATACCCATCATGCCTCACAGAAGGTTTGAGGCTTTAGTGCATATGTGTGGTTTGGAGAGACTCACATAAACCAGGACACTTCTTCTCTCCTAACATCCTTTTACGGATCCTACACACTGCTTTTGTTGCAAACTGCCTCTTCAGTACGTAACCTCTGAATGTACTAAATACCTGGGATTTAAAAGTTTACATTTGACATGTTTTGGAGGAAAGTACTAGCCCCTTTACAAAAAACAATGGACAAACACCTTCTGGACATTTCGCGTCGGTAACGGTTAATGCCTGGTGACGCAGTACAAGCATGGCACACTTTCACATGACCCAGATTTCTGTGTCAAATCTGAGGGTTTTGGTCCAATTTGGATGCCAGAGTTTCTTGCGTCATTGTCAAATGATAACAGTGTATATATGTGATAGCCTACAGTAAAATTTTACGACAGGAAATACCATGGCAAGAACTGCAGCTTGAGTCATGTTGGGAGTTTGGTTTTAGGATTTTATTTTACAGAGGTATTCATTTTGTAAAAGCATTTGAAGGAGCCCATGTCACCGTGACACAGAAAGTTTTTACGAGGAAGCTGTACAAGGATAGTGCAGCAGCACATATGCAGGCTTTTGTCAAATACTTACTTGAGGACATTCTTTTGTAACCCTTGCCTGTACTCAATCAAAGTAGGGCTGCAATTCTGCAAAGCACATAGGTAGTTGTTCACGGTACAGGGTACTGGAGGGAATTCAAGTCTTAACATTTCCCCCCAGAAGACCGGGGTCTCAGTTGGGCTCAGGTCATACCTGGAATGAGTCTGTAGGTCTCAGCTCATGTCATTGCAGGAGGTAGAGGCATGTTCAAATCAAATCAGGGCTAAACTACATATCACAACAGACAGGACTCTCCCCCTCCATCTTGAATGCAGGCATTCAGGGGAATGCGGGAGGTGAGGTTGTATTCTAGTCTTTTTCCCCCCCAGTATAGCTTTTTTCCCCTCCAGCTGTACTCTGTTTAGGGATATGCCCTGGTCCTAGGAATATACCCCGATATATTGGGTCATCTCCCCCTTACTCCCATTGGGTCCATGCCCTGGTTGGATGTTCCACTTGGCTCTCCCTCCATAACAGGCACTCCAGGGGGTTGGCGGGGTCTCCCCCATTGAGGCAGTCCACTATGTAGATAAGGATCCAGTGGCAGCCGGCATTTGGACCCAGAGGGCCTTGGGAGACAGGCTGTCATATAGTGGGTGTACGGGACTTTTCTCCCTTGCATATGTAAGCAATAAGACACAATGGAGTGTGCAGTGAACAGATATTACTGCATGCCCAGGGGTGTAGTGATGCACGAGGCTGCGGGCCATGTGCCTTCAGCCCCTAGAAGTGAAGTAACATCTGTTCAATCCACACTACAGAGTGTCTTATTGGGCTTATAAAATTGACTTTTTTGGGTGTTTGTTAGAAAACAATAATTGTATTTATGTAAAAAATTACTATTGTTATCAGAATTTCTAATAAAATAGTCCTTCCACAAGGCATAAGATGACATCATCAAATTTCTCATTAATAGTCATGACTCCATTTGCATATATGCTCCAGCGATTATTAGCTGGCAGATTTTGCTAAGAAAATTATTTAAAAGTTACTGATGAAGTTTATTTAGGAACAGAACAGCCCACACAGATGCTTCAAACAAGGTGATCGCCTATACAGTATGCGGACTAACTGTTTTGAAACATAATAGGCTGATCATAATATGCTGCTAGTCTCGACCCCAAAAATAAGGAAATGCCAAGCCCCCCTTCAGATTGCTTGCCTAGACAGGACTTTGCTGGAGGTAGTGCAGTCCTTCAACTATGTTGGGATTACATTGGACCCCTCACTTGATTTTAACCTACACATAACGAAAACATGCAAGACAGTTAACTCTAGGCTGGTACTGTCATACAGGATTAGGCACAATCTTACCCACCATGCGTGCCTGTCAATTACGCATGGCATACTGCTCACTAAGCTCAGGTACAATCTTGCAGTATATGCACCCTCAGCATCCAAGCTTGCGCTGAGGTGGTGGAATGTCACCTACAACAGAATATGTCACTTTGTGCTTCCCGACAGCAGATTTGTGCATCACTGTATGCTATACGAGAAGCTGAATTGACTACCCCCTGAAGCGCTGAGAGACCATGCACTGGGAAGCACTGTCTACAATGTGTTAAGTAAGCAGCAGCCGCAAAAGCTCACAATGTGGCTGCGAACACATCACAGCCCATATTTACTAAGATCCTCTGATTGTGGCCTACTTGAGGTGCCTAAATTAAGAACAAACCTTGGGTCTGCAGCATTTCAGTGCTTTGCTCCCAGATTATGGAACGCTATCCCAGTTGAGACTCGGGACTGTGCCACTGCAATGAGTTTCAAAAAATTCCTTCAAAAGCACCTCTTCGGATCATCCAAATGCACATGCCCCCCAAGAGGTGAACTGATTACATGGGCCTTAAACTATTCTTGAGTATGTTTGCCTTTGAGGTGTTAGAATTTAAATGTCTTCTCATGTTAGTAATACTGTGCATACTGTCCGTTGCTATATATCAAACTCCCTATCGATTCTAGCACTTTTCCTGTTGGAGGAGATACACACCTCACTGCTTACCTTGTCTTCATCGTTTACAAACTGTTAATTGTTTACCTTTATCTCAGAATATGTCATACACTGTTGTATACTGTATATTGTAAGGCGGATGTGATTCCCCTTCACAAAAGTGGGTCCAAGACAGAGGCAGGAAACTACAGACCTGTCAGTCTGACCTCTGTGGTAGGGAAAGTGATGGAGTCACTTCTGAAGGAAAGAATTGTCGAGTACCTAGAGGCCAGTGGAGCACAGGACCCAAGGCAGCATGGATTCACAGCGGGAAGGTCATGTCAGACGAATCTAATAGATTTCTTTGACTGGGTGACCAAAGTAGTAGACCAGGGAGGAGCTGTGGACATGGCCTACCTAGACTTTAGCAAGGCATTTGGCACAGTCCCACACAAAAGATTAATAGTCAAATTAACCAGCCTGGGAGTGGGACCCAGGGTGATAGCCTGGGTAAAACATTGGCTGGACAACAGGACACAGAAGGTAATTGTAAATGGAGTCCACTCTGAAGAAAGGGGGTTACTTAGTGGGTACCGCGAGGGTTCAGTATTGGGTCCAGTCCTTTTAATGTCTTCATCAGTGACATTGCAGAGGGACTGGAAGGAAAAGTATGCCTTTTGCAGATGACACAAGATCTGCAACAGAGTTGATACACAAGGAGGCGTGGAAAGGATGAAAAGGACTTGGCAAGGTTGGAGGAATGGTCAGAAGTATGGCAGCTAGGATTCAATGCAAAGAAGTGCAAAATAATGCACCTGGGAAACAAGAACCCAGGGGAAGAATACACAATGGGTGGGGAGGTAGTAACAAGAACAAAAAAGGAAAGGGACCTGGGGGTAATCATATCAGATGACCTTAAGGTTAGCAAGCAATGTGAGAAGGCAGTAGGGAGGGCTGGGGGTATACTGGGATGTATAGGGAGAGGCATCATCAGCAGAAAACAGGAAGTTGTTATCCCTCTGTACAGACAGTTGGTGAGACCCCATCTGGAGTACTGTGTCCAGTTCTGGAAACCCCATCTCCGCAAGGACATAGACAGGATAGAGGCAGTCCAGAGGAGGGCAACTAAAATGGTGCAGGGTCTGCAAGAGAAGCCATATGAGGAGAGACTAAAGGAGCTTAATATGTATACCCTTGAGGAAAGAAGGAGAGGGAGGACATGATAGAAACTTTAAGTACCTCAGTGGAATCAACAAAGTCAAGAGGGTAGCATCTTTCAGAAAAGAGACTTGCAAGAACAAGGGGACACAATTTAAAGATAGAAGGAGGGCGGTTCAGGGGCAATGTGAGGAAGTATTATTTCACAGAGAGGTAGTGGATGCATGAAACAGCCTTCCTAAGGAGGTCTGGGGTCTAAACTGTGGGAGAATTCAAGAATGCATGGGACAGACATAAGCAATTCTTGTGGGGGTAGGAAGAAATAGGCTGTTGGTTAACTAGGATCTGCGGCCTATCCTGTAGGTAGGGAAATGGGCAGACTAGATGGGCCTAGCGGTCCTTATCTGCCGTCAAAGTCTATGTTTCTATGTTTCTATTGTCTGTATTGCATCACCGTTTGTTGTAACTCTCCCGGGTCGTACCAGAAAACAGGCAGTTTCTGCCCAGCATACCTACTTGGTTAACAAAAACTAAATAAATAAAAAACAGTTGCTGAGTGCCTTGAGCATATAAAATGGACTCACACCCATGTTTCTGTGTCATAAATAAATGTACAAATTTGCATACTCGCTTTTAGGGGACTGCAAATGGCAAGTACTGTCTGGTAAATTGTATTCATTTTTTGTATAAAATTGTGCATATAGAGTCAGTTTGAACTAAGAGAATATTTAAAAAAGACCTCCTGTGTGTGTGTCTGTTTAAACAAGCATTTGTCAATGCCGAATATTGCTTGCTTGTATGTGCTGTTTAGGTATTTGGAAGTGATAGTTCCATGCCTTCCTCCCAAGACATCCACTGTGTCTTTCCGTTCAGTATTCAAAGAAGAGTGGGAGGGGCAAGGGCCACAGCAGTTGCCAAGGGGGTGAAGAGGTGGACAATAGTCCATTCAAAGGCAAAAGAGTCCTGCAGGAGCTCACTAAATTGAAGGTGGACAAAGCGATGGAACCAGAGGGCATATGCCTAAGGATATTAACAGAACTGCGAAGGGGAGATAGCAGTACCTCTGGCAGCCATGTTCACAGAGTCATTCAACATGAGTGAACTGGAGGAGGGCACGCAGGTCCCCACACAAGTCCGCAGCAGGGGAGGGGGCAGGGAACACAGTCGCCCAGCCTCACCTCAGTAGTGGGGAAGATCATGGAGACATTGCTTAAAGAAAGGATAGTGGGGCATCTAGATGCCATGGAGCCCAGGGCCATAGACAACATGGATTCACAGCTGGGACATCATGTCAGACAAATCTGGTTGATTTTTGACTGGGTGACAAAGGGAAGTGAATCAGTGGGCAGTGGGACAATGTTTACCTTGATTTTAGCAAAGCCTTTGACACCATCCCATATAGGAGGCTGATAAACTAGCTGGGTAGGCTGGGCATGGGGGAAAGGGTGGTAAACTCGGTTAGAAACTGGCTAACTGACAGGAGGCAGAGAGCGGTGGTAAATGGTGTGCAGTCTAGGGAGAGGGGGCGATCAGTGGAGTGCTGCAGGGATCAGTCCTGGAGCCAGTTCTGTTCAATGTCTTCATTAGTAATATTGCAGAACATCTGAAGGGAATTTTTTCACCAAATTTTCAACATAGCCATTTTGAGATCTCTGCTCATGAACAGTGCCACTGTGATTTTCTTAATCTGTCCCAAACATTGATTGCACACACCAAATGCGCCATTCTGCACTACATGCATGGAAACACATTTTGGACGACATGTGAAAAATGACAGCTGTACTGTTCATAAGGAGGTGTGGTAAAATGGCAATGTTGAAAATCTGGAGTGCAAATATTAAAAATTTATGAACTTACGAGCGTACATAGGAACTGTGCAACGACACTCGTGAAACAGTCATTTTAGAATTTTTTCACCAAATTTTCAACATAGTTATTTTAAGACCTCTGCTCATGAACAGTGTCACTGTGATTTTCTTAATGTGTCCCATACATTGATTTCAGCACACCAACTGCACCATTGTGCGCTACATGGGCGGAAACACGTTTTGGGTGAGATGTGAAAAATGACAGCTGTACTGCTCATAAGGAGGTGGTGAAATGGCAATGTTGAAAATCTGGAGTGAAAATATTGAAAATTTGTAACTTACGAGCCTGCGTGAGGAACTAGCGCAACGCACTGTAAAAAACAGTCATTTTTAGAATTTTATAACTTTCAACATAGCCATTTTAAGACTTCTTCTCATGAACAGTGTCACTGTGATTTTCTTAATGTGTCCCATACATTGATTTTGCATAATCGACCGCCGCATTGTGCGCTATATGGGCGGAAACACGCTTTGGGTGAGATGTGAAAATGACAGCTGTACTGCTCAAAAGGAGGTGTGGTAAATGGTAATGTTGGAAAATCTGGAGGAAAATATTGAAAATTAAGGGAATTAGGAGCGCAGTGTAGAACTGTGCAACACACGCCAGAAATAGTCACTTTAGGGAATTTTCACCAAATTTTCAACATAGACTTTGAGAGCCCACCTGACTCAACACTGGCAGTGTCGCTTTTGTTACTCAGTCCCGAAAGGTGATTTCATGCGTAGTGATCACAAATCACCCTTCGGCCCAATTAACGCCCATGACAGTGCAAGAATTCATGAGGAGGCGCCCCAAAACCCCATGTTGAAAATTTGGGCCCAAAATTCCCAAAATGCCTGATATGCAACAAAAGTTCAAAACCCTATCTATCCCATTATACAGCTTACCGGCATTTCCTCAGTTCATGGGGTCGGCTTTGAAGAGTGCAGACGTGTTCCCGGTCCACCAAGATCGCTGCGCCGAGTCTGAGGTAAGTATGGGGTGGGGTGGGTGGGGAGTAGGGACGGTGGGTGGCGCGGGTTGTGGGAAGGGGGCAGGGAGAAGGCCGAGGGACAGTTTTTGTATTTACAGTTTTTTGACTAAGACAACGAGGGACGCTATGGCAGCTGGAAGGCTGTTGGGGGCTGGAGCCAATGGGGGATTGGGCATCCCGGCGGCCATAACTTCATTTTGCCACGCTGGGGTGGGCTCTAGCGTGGCACCTGGATGCTTTGGGGGAGGCGTGCAGCCGACGGGGGACTGGGCACCCCATCGCCATAAAGCATTTTGCCACGCTGGGGTGGGCTCCAGTGTGGCTCCACTTCCTGGATGCTTTGGGAGAGGGGGGCATGCAGCCACGGATTGGGCACCCCTGTCAGCTATAAGACATTTTGCCATGCTGGGGTGGGCCCAGCGTGGCACCTGGATGCTTTGGGGGGCGGAGCCAACAGGGACTGGGCACCTCCGCCGGTACAGTGTTGGGGAGGAAGCCACATGAGCATGCAGTATGCATGCGCAAGATGTGGGAGGGGGGGAGCTCGCTCACTGAAGCGAGCTCTCCTTTCAACTGTACATGCCACTGCATTTTCAACTGCTGTCATAGACAGCTGCAGAGTGATTGAGGAACTGGGGCCGCGCCTCCAAACACACTGACTGCATTGGAAGACGGGTGCCACACCTCCGAAAACTCGGATGATGGCACTATGTTTCTTGCACATGCATGCAGCAACATAAAAAACTAGACGTCCTGTACCTGAAGTAGTTTGAGCAGAAGACGTTTTCCAGAAGAGTGTGACAGCCTGTCAGCTCAGATCGGCTGTACAGCATGTGTCCTTCTTTTGTTTTGCTTTATTTTCTAAAGGAAATACAGTTCATTTGAGAAGACACACAGGGAGCAAGCAAACTCTCCCCTTCTGTTATAGGGTCAGCACCCTTTGCTGAACAAGCAGAATTACTTGTTTCTCTGTGGCCCTTTCTGTAAGGGCTGCTGACTCAGTCAATGTACAAATATATTTAAAAAGTAAAATGGAATTTTGTTTGAGTACTGCGGCAGAGATAGTAACAACGCTGTATCGGATTAAGTGGACTGGCAGTGGCGTAATCAGTTAAGAGTACGAAGCAAGTTAATGGTTTTGACGGTTCATCTGCAGTTTCTGCTTTACTAACATTTAGGCTGTGAAGACACTGCCAAAAAAAGAGTGAGAGAGTGAGTGGCGCCAGTTTCCGATCAGCCAGCATATACAGGATGTGCCACATTAGCTAGGAAAATAAATGGTGGCATTTGAAACGCCAGCGTTCTAATGGCTCTTTGATGATTTTTTTTTTAATGGTTCTGCTTTTTGGTATAGTTTTACCTGTGCATCAAACTGATTTGATGCACAGGTAAAAAACAATCAGATGGCAGGATTTCCTCTCCATTTTATAACCACCCTTGCCTACTCCCCAGGTGTGGGTGGAGATTCTTGACCTCGGCATCACACAGCGACGCCCTGTGTTGGAAGCAAGCTCCAATGGCCCTTGGCAAGGGTTGCTATGGCCAAAACCTTAGTCTGTGGGTAAACGCCCTCTTGTAGTTCCTCTTCAGCTTGCCTCAATACCAATGTTGGGGCTGCTGTAAAGTCTTCCCAATGACTTCAAAACTCATGACAGGTAACTCATTTCACCAATTTTATTGACCGTGCCTCAATGTTTTGCTCCCGTTTTGAAGCTTTTTCAAAGGGATTTTACTTCCAAATCTACATTAAAATAGAGGTAATATTCATTAAATATGTATTTACAAATGTTATATATGAATCCATACATATATATTTCAAAGCCAGGATGTATTACCCTATGCATGCTTGCTTCAGAAACACATCAATGTAATATCAGATTTTTAGTATTTACAACAGAACACATTATATGTATTTAAAGCTAATCCAGATCTAAAATAATTAATTTGTGCCACCATCACCATTCAGTACATCTACTGTATTTCAGATACTGCATATCCTACATGACTTATACTGTATTTAAAATGTGTTATTTGTCTAAAAACATTGATGTGTTTCTGAAGCAAGCACACCTGGGGAATACATCCTGGTTTTGAAATATATGTAGATTTGGAAGTAAAATTCCCTTGAAAAAGCTCCACAATTGGAGTGAAATGCGGGGGTCGCTGAGGCAAAAGCTGCCCAATGTTGACCCTCCCAACTGCAGCACACTGCCAAGCGGCACCTGCTGTGATCAGGCCTTCCTCCCAATGCAGCATTCTGAGCTCTCTCATGAACTCGGGCCATCTGCAGGGCAACGTGAAGCACAGCCTCTGGGCTATACAGGCAGCCTACATTTCAGTGTCTTGATCTTCACAAGCACAGGCTGCCTCCAAGAACAAAGTCAGAAACCTGTTGTGGTAGCCACATGGCAACTCTCACCATGTAGCTTTGATCATGTGGACTCATTTTTCAGCAGGAGGTCAGTCTCAGCTTAGCCACTAGAAACAATGCATGCTGTCCTTCACGAGGAGATGGGGGTGGGGGAGTGAGGAAAGTGTTCATCAGAAATTCACATGTCCACTGCCCACATATATCATTAAATTCCATGCAGAAAACTGTAAACAAGTGTGATCCCTTTCCCTTCTGGATCCAAGGGGTACACCAGGCTTCAATGAAAACCCCAACCCACTGGTAGTTTCGCACATAACAAAATGGAAACAGTAAGTTATTATTTTATCTACTGCCCTTCAGCTGTTCTCTGCTTCCCCCCAGATAATTCTGAACTTTTGTTTTCCTATTGTGCATCTGCCATAGGTTTTGTTTTATAGTACAGATTAATATGCTTTTTATGCCAGTCTTTCTATAGTGCCATTCATGGTATTACTGTCTTTGGATCTGACATCTCTACTGGCTTCAGCCAGCAACAGCACTACCACTCTAACGTGATTTATGGTGTTTCCTTTTCAAATTTTAAGTTACTGTTACCATGTAAATATATGCTGAGTATACAGCGTCTACCTTTCTGTATCTATTTATCTATCTTTTTACCCTAACATTTTGGGGAGAATATGTTTCACTGAATTTCAGAAGATACTGCACTTATAAGAAGCAGATACCAAAAACAGAATACAATGCTGTCAATGCATATTTAAGATTCCTAAATGACATTAAAATACTTAGTTCAGAGGAGCAGTTTGATAAAGAGGATCTCTAGTAACCACAAAGTCAGGACAACCAGACATTCAGCAGAGGTTCTCATCCTTTTGTGGCAAAAAAGTCATGCAGGCAAAAGGGGGATGGGGGGTTTAAGGATCACATGAACTTTAACCTTCCTAAAAGACAATGGTGAAAAGACAACACTGCAATTCTGTCGGGGTAACATGCTTTGGCATGCCTAAATGTTCTGCCCCTAAAAACCTAGCATGACCTGACATGTCCTTGAGTAAGTCTTGGAACGTGTCCATTTATTTACAGAGATGGAAGGCCCTCCTGCTGGGGACACGGGAAGTGACATTTCTTAGCAAACATGGTAAGAACACAGGGGTTAACTGATGTTCTTCTAGTTTTTGTGTGGGACAACTGCCTCATCCCCCCAATCACTGGGATCCTCTGGCTGGGAGGGTGGCAAGGATGGCACCTTCATAGCCTATTCCAGTGCTACTCTGTGGTCAGTTGGCAGGCTATGCTTACACGAAAGGCAAGTCTCCAGTGAATGACGCTTTCACTAAAAGCAGATAACTTCATTATACAGTATATATTCTAGCAGTCTACAGAAGGGACAGGGAAGGGAAAAGAGGAGGTGGAGTAGCTCTATACATAAGGGAAGGGATCAAAGCTACAGAACTAAAAAGTAAAGGGGGAGGACAAGAGGCACTCTGGGTCACCTTGGAGACAGGGAATGGCATCATAACCAAGACAGGGGTTGTATACAGACCCCTGTCTCAAGGGGAGGAAATGGACAAGAAAATGATAGAGGACATTTCAAAATGGCTGGAAAAGGGGAGATACTGTTGATGGGGGACCTAATATTCCAGATGTTAACTGATGACATGTACTGCAGCCACATCCAAGAGCAGGGTCATTCTCATGCTCCTGCAGGGGCAGGCTCAGACAGCTAGTGTTGGAACCCACTCGGGAGGGAGCAATACTAGACCTGGTACTCTCAAATGGAGAGAGATCACAAATTTAGAAGTCAGTAGACATTTGGGAACAAGTGACCACTGCACAGTGTGTCTTCACAATAAGCACAACCATGGAGACGAGCCATCCAAAACAAGCATACTGGACTTTAGAAGAGCTGACTTTGTGAAAATGGGTGAATACCTGAGGAATACACTGCAAATGGCCAAAAGGAAGGGTGGAAGAACAATGGAGAAAAATCAAAACTGCCATCATAAAGGCAACAAGCCTTGTGTGAAAACAGATAAAGAAAACAAAGAGGAAAACCACTATGGTTCTCAAAAGGTGGCAGGAAGGTTATGGAGAAAAGGCTGCATTCAAAAAGTATAAGGAATCACAGAAGGAGTACCTATAGGAACTGTATCAATTAAAGCAAAAGAAGTGGGGAAGGCAGCCAGAATAGCAAAATCCCAAACCGAGGAAAAAACAATTCAGTTAAGAAGGGGATAACACCTTTTATAGGTACATTAGGAGCATAGAAAAGTTAAGGAGGAATAGTGAAGATTAATAAGGAGAGGGAGGTGGGCAGAGGGAGACAGTGAAAGGCAGAGATACTGAATGAATATTTTTGCTCAGTATTCACAAGAAGATAAGGAGGAGTTACCTAACCAGACAATAGAAGCACTTCTGGGTAGGGGGGTTGACACCAGTCCATTTACAGAAGAAAGAGTCCTGAAAGAACCTTCAAACTCAAGATGGACAAAGCAATGGGGCCTGATGGATTCACCCCAGATTCCTAAAAGAACTAAGGGAGGACCGAGGACACCACTGACCACACTTTTAACGAATCATGGAGGATGGGGTGGTACCTGAGGACTGGAGGAGGGCAGATGTGATTCCCTTTCACAAAAGTGGGAGCAAGCAAGAAGCAGGAAACTACAGACCTGTAAGTCTGACCTCAGTGGTAGGGAAAATGATGGAACTACTCTGAAAGAAATAATTGTTGGACTACCTAGAGGACAGCGGGCACAGGACCCAAAGCAGCATGGATGCACAGGAGGTCATGTCAGACAAATCTAATAGATTTCTTTGACTGGGTGACCAAAGTATTAGACCAGGAGGGGTTGGCAGATATGGCCTACCTAGACTTTTAGCAAGGCATCTGACACAGTCCCGCACAAAAGATTAGTAATCAGTTAGCCAGCCTGGGAGGGTCCCAGGGTGGTAGCCTGGATCAAACTGGCTGCAAAACAGGACACAGAAGGTAATAGTGAATGGAACACATTCAAGAAAGGGGGTCACTAGTGAGAGTACCTCAGGGCTCAGTACTGGGTCCAGTCCAGTTTAACATCTTTATAGGTGACATTGCAGAGGGTCTGAGGGAAAGGTATGCCTTTGCAGATGACACAAAGATCTGTAACAGAGTTGATACACAAGGGAGGTAGGAAAGGATGAGAAGGGACTTGGCAAGATTGGAGGAATGGTCAGACATATGGCAACTTAGATTCAATGCAAAGAAGTGCAAAGTAATGCACCTGGGAAACAAAAACCCAGGAGAAGAGTGCACAATAGCAGGGGAGGTACTAACAACAACAAAATGGAAAGGGACCTGGGGATAGTCATATCAGATGATCTAAAGGTTGGTAAGCAATGTGAGAAGTCAGTAAGGAGAGCCAGGGGGATACTGGGATGCATAGGAAGGGGCATCACAAGTAGAAAAAGGGAAGTGGTTATCCCTCTGTACAGACAGTTGGTGAGACCCCATCTGGAGTACTGTGTGCAGTTTTGGAGACCTCATCTACACAAGGACATAGATAGGATGGAAGAAGTCCAGAGGAGGGCAACCAAAATGGTGCAGGATCTGCATCAGAAACCATATGAAGAGAGACTGAGAGAGCTTAATATGTATACCCTTGATGAAAGGAGGGACGGGGACATGATAAAAAGTTCACGATCTGAAGGGAATCAAAAGTCCAGGAGGGAGCATCTTTCAGAAAAAGAGATGTGTAAGAACAAGGGGCACAATTTAAAGATAGAGGGGGACGGCTCAGGGTAATGTGAGGAAATTTTTTTCATGGAGAGAGTGGTGGATGCATGGAACTGCCTTCCTGGGGAGGTTGTTGGGTCTAAAACAGTGGGGAATTCAAACATGCATGGGACAGACATAAGGCAATTGTAGTGGGTGGCAGGAAGTAGGCTGTTGGTTAACTAGAATCTGCAGCTTATCCAGTAGGTAGGAAATGGGTGACTGGGTGGGCCAAGTGGTCCTTATCTGCTGTCAAAGTCTATGTTTCTATGTTATGTTTCTATTGTAACCCCTAGATGGCGCTATCCCAGGGGCTACTACCCCGCCTGATTTGCTACCACACAGGTTGAGGGGCCTGGATCCAATGGCGGTGCCTCCACCCAGAGGTCAGGGTTTGCAAGGTTAAACTAACTTGGTCACAGCCCTCTGGGACACTGCAACCCCCTTTCTTCCCACTAGTGGCCCACACAATATATCAGAATAACTCTCACAGTATACACTTACCCCAGGTCTGGTTCCGCACTGGGACCTCCTGTGAAACGAGATACAGTGCAACAATCACAGCACAGTACTTTAACATAGACAAATACCTCAGGCAGTATAACTTTGCTGAAACAAGCAGCTCTGATTTATTTAGGGATATAACAAGGACAGGGGGAAATCAGGTTAATTAGCTTATCACTCTAATAATCTACTTATGGCTCTGTGCACAGGCCTATCCCTATCAGTTACTGTCCCTGGGCACCCAAGCCCTAGTGGCTAGTCCAAACTGCGGCAGCTGGTAGGGGCCCTTCACACAGAGAAAAGGAGAATTAAACAGTCAGCAGTACAGTAATTCCATTTGGATTTAATGTGACAATTCAACAGGAGACCCTGAATTAGTACTCACGCACTCCAAATAAGATAGGGTCCTTCAATGTCAGCAGGGCTCACTTGAGGTACACAAACCTCTTCACACATCCATATAAAAGAACGCACTATACCAGGCAGGCTGCATCTGTATCCCGATCGCAATTACTGCACAATACCCGGAGAACACACAGCAGATTCAGTTCCTGACAGACCGAGTGCAATTTTCAGCAATTCTTCCAGTCTTCTACAGGGTGAGCCTGGTTTCTACTTCAGAGATCCTTTGATTCTTTTCACAGGACGATTCAGTCCTCTACGTTGTTACACAAGCTGCAGACCGGAACTCTGGCCTTACACATGCTTTTTGACTAAAACTGCACACTGAAAAGCACAGGGCTCCTTCCTTCTTCACTGCCAAAGCTCAACTGAAACTCCAACCCGACAAAACTGGCACTTCCTTTGAGTTCCTCCCAGTTCTTGACTGGATTGGCTGTCACTACAATAGACTGCTGCTGTTATCCAAAAGGTGCTAAGTCTAAACTACATCTCCCAGAGTCACTGCCCATACAATCCTCTTGTGGCTGGCTCAGATTATGAGTCCAAGTTCTGATTCGCCCAAGGCACCATTTTAGGAGCTAGCTTACCCACACTGATTGGTCCAGTTCAGCAGTTCAAAACTAGAATGGGAACTAGCAGACACAGTTCTGACTGCAAAGAAAGCAGGTTAGACAAACTGTAATTTCATTATTACTCTAAATAATTTCTGGCAAACAGTTACATCTTTCAGATAGGTTCCCTTGCACCCTAGTGACTGCAAAATGAAGTGAATTGGCAGCAGCTCGAGTGGTACTCAGAGAAGCACACAGTCCCATACAAACCAATCATGTCCCAAAGCAGACAGCTCCCAAAGAGACAGCACCAGAGGCTCTAAAACACTCACTGATAAATGGCTTAAATGCCAAACACCATTCAGGCTTGAGCCCAAGCAAGCTCCTGGAAGTCTTTTGGGAACTCCCATTTGCAGGGGGTTACACTCTTCCTGGTTTGGGAAAGTTTGACGTCCGTCTAGCTACAAGTACCCCTATAAGTTTCAACTGCAACCATATACATTTGCATTAGGCTCAGTATGTAATCATCAGTCAATATATCATTTTACCAAGAACACATTTCTGAAACATTGCAGTACGCCACTTACACAGTATTACAACACATTGTACCATAACTCAAAGCATACTCTTGTACATGAAACCTGAAGAGAGGGGCCTTCCTATCAGTTACCTTGGGGTTGGATGGGGCAAGGGCACCATACTTAGAGGGCAAACACAAGTAACTTGAGTTAGCACTGATGCTCAGTTTGGGCAATGAGCTCGGGACACATACACCCTTTATGGACAACATTGAGAGGCAAGTCCACAGGCTCAAGTGAATCATAACTGAGGTGCACCACAGGCTTTACAGCTCGACTCAGTCTTTCTAGGGGAACTGTTATAGTCTCTGCACTCTGAGCCTCATTTTCAGCATTGTCCTCACTTGTCAGGAGTTCCATGGGGGTAGAGAGGCTAGAACTTAGAAATTTTCAGCTCCAGGAGTTGCAGTTTCTGAGTCCACAACATTTGCCCGCATGGAGAGTCAGACACTGGGCAGTGGACTGTCAGGGCACTCAAAATACTCTTCTTGTTCGGTGTATCACCAGTCTGCCCTAATCTATCATTTTCCTCCCTGAAAGCTCAAACAGTTCAACCATGCACAATGATTCCATTTCATCTGATCTGATGCTTTGCACTTCACTTTCTGGGAGCATGGCTCCAGGGATGAAGCTGGGGGCTTAGACAGTCCAGAAGGCCCAGCTTCATCTCCAGTATTGACTAGGGATTGCCCAAACACTTGACTCAGTTCTGAAGAAGGATAGTACTCAAAGTCACTCTCACTTTCTTCCGATATGGACTGACAGTCATGCTCAACTGGGACTTGTGCAGGGGAACACTTTAACTTTGCTTCTGTAGGTGCAGACTTCTTGATCTTTTCTTAGCAGCAGCTCGAGTCACTGGTCCAGGGGCATCTTCTAGGGCTCAGACTCAATTAAGATTTGTCCAATGGGCAGTAAATGATTTCTATGCATTGTTTTTACATCTTTTGAATTATTCTCAGGTCTTACTTTGTACACTGGCAGATCATCTAGTTTGCTCACTACAATGTGAGGAGATGGTGCCATCTGTCAGCAATCTTGTGCTTGCCATGCAGTCCCAGATTTCTTAGCAATACCGATCTCCTCCTGAGTTCCTGTGCTTTATCTTTTATCATACCTTTCTTGTTGGCTAGATTTCTTTTGGCAGCCATGGTTTGAGCCAGTTGGTACGCATGAGTTAGCTGGGCCTTTAACTTTTGCACATACTGTAAATAGTTGTCAGCTTGAACCCCATCAGGAGAGACCCCAACACACATCTACTGGTAGTCGAGCTTTCTTCCAAACATCAGGTGGTAGGGGAGAATCCAGTGGCATCACTTTTGGTGCAGTTATAAGCATGTACCAGGGTGCTAATTTGTTGGCTCCATCTAGGCTTGTCCTTTGGGTGCAGGGTGCCCAGCATATCTAGCAAAGTGCGTTGAAACGCTCAGGCTGTGGGTCCCCTGGGGTGGTAAGGAGGGTTCTGGACTTCAGACTCCCTACAGAGAAAGCATCTCTTTGATCAGACGACTCTCAAAGTCTCCCTTGATCAGAATGGATCTTTGTGAGCCCATAGTGAACAAAAAGTTTTCTACAAGTACTTTGGCCACAGTGGATGCTTTCTGGTCTTTGGTGGGAAGCTGGGCATATCTCGTGAAATGGTCAGTGACCACCAGCACATTACTGATATTTCTTTGATCTGACTCCAAACTCAGAAAATCACAGACCAGCTCCATGGGTGCACTGGTGGTGATGTTAACAAGGGGGGAGCCCTCTGGGCAAAGCTCTCTGTAAGCAGCTTACTACAAGTTCGAATGTTTGCTCCACATCAGCCCCATCTTAGGCCAATAGAATCTGATCTCACCAAGTCAAGTGTTCTGTCTATACCAAGGTGCCCCATGTGGTTGTGCAAGGACCTCAGTACTGAGTCTCGAAAGGCAGTGGGCAGCACTAGTTGTTGTTTGTCTACTTGTCCCCTCTGTCTACTGTTTCTCTGTATAACAGTTTATTGATCAGTTTCAACTTAGGACCTTCTTTGTATAACAGTGCAGTTCTCAAATCAGTGGAGCGTAATTTGGACACATCTTTTCCTGCATAGAGGGCTTCTAAAGCTGCTTTTGATCATGGGATCGTGGATTGAGCCCGCTGAATACTGTCATTGTCCAGCTGAGGCAGTGCACCAATGTCCATTGCAGAAAAGTGGCAATAAGCAGCAGGTATGCAATTCTCAGAGGCTCCCAAGCAATCCACCATGCAGTCCACTGCGTCCGTGGGACATTTGTTCCTCCCTGTCAACTTCGCAGAGTGCCCAATGTCAGGTTCTGCCAATCGGACCCAATCATTCTGGGGAACAGGCCTCCGGAGAGAGCATCAGCATCTATGTGTTTCAGACCTGCTCTCGTATTCAGAGCATAGTCATATGTAGATAATGCAGAAAGCCACCTATGGCCAGTGGCATCCAACTTAGCTGAGGTCTGCACATAGGTCAAAGGATTATTGTCAGTTTTACTAGTATTTTAGCCCCATACAAGTACTCATGGAATTGGTCAACAATAGCCCACTTCAAAGCTAGAACTCTAACTTATGTACAGGATAGTTCTTTGGATGGGGTCAGGCTTCTACTGGCAAAGGCCACTGGTCTCAGGCCATTCTCGTGCTCTTGGTACAACACAGCCCCCAACCCTGTGCAAGCTAGCATCAGTGTGCAGGACGTAAGGTTTTCTTGGATCGGCATAGGCCAGCACTGGAGCATGGGTAAGTTGATATATGATCTCATGAAAAGCAGTCTCACAATCAGGAGTCCAGCGGCCCAAATACTTCACTCGGATGAAAATACATTCTTTCAGTCTTGAGGACGCTGACTTTTGGTATTTTGTGGGTTGGGGATACCTTGAGTAAGGTTAAGTAAAGGGATGGATCACTCTGAATAGTCCTTGATGAAGCCGCCTTATAATAACCACAGAATCCCAGGAATCTTTGCAGTTCTTTAGATTTTGGGCTGTGGCCAGGTGGTCAAGGCCCCAACTTTACTTGGGTCGGTCTCTATTCCTCGGTGGATACTATGTGTCCCACATACTTTACTGATGTTTGAAAGAATTGACACTTATCAATGGACAGTTTAAGGCCAAAGTCCTCCAGTCGGTCCAATACCTTAAATAATCTGCTCTCATGTTCCTCCAGTGAGCTGCCAAACACAATAAATCATCTAGGTATACCAGGCACTTAGTAAGTTCATGTCCCCACTGCACGCTCCATCAATCGTTGAAAAGTGGCTGGGGCACCTGAAATCCCTTTGAGGCATCCTCATGAATTCATAGAAGCTAAGCGGACAGATAGGCCGTCTTCTCACGGTCCTCTGAGGCACATCGGGATCTGGTAGTACCCACTGCGGAGATCCAGCACAGAGAACCACTTGCTCCCGTTTAGGCAGTCCAAGCATCCTGAATGCGGGCATTGTGTACTGATCAGGATAGTCCGCACGTTTAAGGTGCGATAATCCACATACATCCTTACTGTTCCATTCTTTTTCCCACTACCACAATGGGGAAGCATAAGGGCTTCTGGATTCTTGTATTACACCAGCAGCTAACATCTCTTGCAGATGCCGCCTCGCATCATCTATGTCAGCAGGTGCCAGGCGTCGAGACCTCTCACGAAATGGTCTTTCGTCATGCAGCCGGATATTGTGCTCAGCTCCTTGCACGCATCCTACATCCCATTCCTTTAAAGAAAACACCTGGTCTCTGGGCAAGCTTCTCACTGATCCTCACTTTCCATTCAGCTGGCAGCGGGAGTCGCGAAATCAAACAAGTCAGGCGTTACTCTGTCATTCTTCCTTGAACTCTTGCTGCTGGGTAGCACTGCAGTGTCTGCACAATGCACATTAGCCAGGATGCAACTTCTGTTTACGAATGTCTTTCAGACACATTATGAACTTGGACCATTACCCTTCTGGCATAGGCATAGGCTCTAGCGGGCAAAATACTAGGCTTGACCAGCAGTCCTCTGGCAATTTTCCATCGCCTGGTGCATCCAACATTAATATTTTATTCTTAACATCCTTTCTGATACGGACCTCTCCTGTAAGGTACACTGGGCATTTGGTGCCAGGATCAGAGACTCAGGATCCTTCTTCCATACAATTCCGACCGGTTCCTCTGGTTCTGTGTTTTCAGCATCTCTGTGCCTCATAGGCCTTCTTAATTAAAGCCGAACTCTTAAAGCTCTACTAGTCTTTGACCCCTGTTTTTCATAACACAACTGTGCCAGCCTTCCGAACATATGAGCATTTGTTCCAATCAACAAAGGGACACCATCATACAGTCCAGTGGGGGAACACACTAAGGCTAGGTCTCTACTTGTTCGCCACCCAGCCACGGAGGTGGGGAAAGACAGCCAAATTCGGATATACCCGGAATAGGGGTAGGCCTTCTCACTTAACCCCATACATGCAGTCCTTCTAATGGTTGTAAGGGACGCCTGACAAATGCTTCTGATACCAATCCTGGAACATAATTGTCACTTGGGAGCCACTGTCTAATACAGCTCTTGTAGACACTCCATTCACCTTTACAGTGGTCTCCATGGAGGGACCCACTATTCTGGACCAGTCTGGAGAGGGTGGTGGCCTGGGCAACTGACCTTGCCACAAAAGGACGTGAATTAGCATTTTGGTGCCCTCACTGGGATCATGTCGTGCACCTCTTAACCACTGATTTCTTCTCCAAGCTCTCCTTGTAGCCTATATGCAACTTTGTCAGTGTCTTTTGGGACTGGCATTCCTTTTCATGTGCCCATCTTTCCCACAATTATAGCAAAACATACTTCTGGAGTTTGAGCTGGCCGAGGCGCCACACTGGGAGCCAGGGCGGGGTATTACTAACTGGAAACCTGGGTGCCATCTCTGTCTGGGCGGCGTGATAAGCATTTGGAGACATCTCGTCAGTTTCTCCACTTCCATGGTCAAGGAATTGAGTTTGGAGCTGTTATCAGCAGGAGATACATGGTGGGTACCCCACCTCATAGCAGATGCAGTCGGATATAGGTCAGGGCCTGCACTTGCAGGCGTGGCCTTCATAAAGGGACTGTTTTTGAATTCCCTGATCTCTCTCAACAGTTCGCCCCATTGTGGCATATCTTTTCCTTGTCAGAGCACTCATTGACTGTCAACCTCTGCCCCTGAACTTCAGTTGATGGGTCACCCTCAGTCACTGGTCGTAGCTACAGCTGTTGGTGCAGGTACCTCCCGAGGTCGCTTTTCTCAACTCCTCAATTTCTCTCATTAACTCATCATAGAGGGTGGGATTCCAGTCGATTTGCTAGGCGAATTGAAGCAACAGCAGTTCTGAGAAGGGGCAGACTTAAGGATTCTGTCCAGTCTGGTTCGTCCAGTTCAATCGCTGGCAACCACCCTTTCTGAGGCATTCTTGCAACAATTTTTCCAGCCGAGACATACACAGACAACAACTCCCTTGGTACTGTTGTGCATTTCTACTCTCCACCATAGGTCTTCATCAGAATCTGGGCTCCATACACATTCTCCAAGGCCTCAAGATAGGCCTCGTGCAGTCGCTTAGGGTTACTGGCCCTGCTTAGCACGGATGGTAGCCAGGGCAGGACCTCGGAGGCTCTCACCAACCCTCTTTCGCTTTCCCCTTCCGAGCATTGCCATTCTAGCACTTGGGGGCAACATAGTCTATCCAGGTCTCCCAGTCATCCTCCCTTGGGGGTGGGGAGGGTGCCAGAGAAGATCCTCAACCTTCGTAAGAGTCGTGACTAATGGCAGGTGCAGAAATAGGAGTCTGCATTGGTTCAGCCACCATTACGGGCACTGGAGCAGGAGAGGGTGTTGGGGAGGAACACCCCAGGTGGCAAGAATAGTTTCTTCAAGTCCTCCACAGTTTTCCCTCCCAGCAACCATTCAGCAAATTTCTCCTCAAAGGTTTCAGATAGTGGTGGGGGCTGATTCCCTCGGTCTTTACTGTCCTTAGTTATCACTCCAAGCAGTGAGGGCCTCTGGGGTAATGGTCTGTGCACTTTGGAGCTATCTATGGGATCCTTAAACTCTACTAGGGCCAGGAAAGTGTGGGTGAGCAGATTAGCATGCCGACCCACCACCACAGGTTTTGTAAACCTTCCACCTTGGAAAGTACTCCCTGCACAGTGTCCGTATTGATACCAGGGGATGTCCAGGATAAGCATAGCATTTTGGGGTCGATCTCCTCCCAGTACACCACTCCACCAGCCGGTGCACAGCCACTTCTGTCGGGTACCCATTTTTCTTAACAGTGGTTCAGAATATGGCCACTAGAGGACACACAATCCCAGCAGTGAGCCTCCAAGATGTAACCCCTAGATGGCGCTATCCCAGGGGCTACTACCCTGCCTGATTTGCCACTAACAGGTTGAGGGGCCTGGATCCAATGGACGGGTGCCTCCACCCAGAGGTCAGGGTTTGCAATAGTTAAACTAACTTGGTCACAGCCCTCTGGGACACTGCAACCCTCTCTTCCCACTAGTGGCCCACACAATATATCAGAATAACCTCACAGTATACACTTACCCCAGGTCTGGTTCCGCACTGGGACCTCCTGTGAAACGAGATACAGTGCAACAATCACAGTACAGTACTTTAACATAGACAAATACCTCAGGCAGTATAACTTGCTGAAACAAGCAGCTCTGATTTATTTAGGGGATATAACAAGGACAGGGGAAATCAGGTTAATTAGCTTATCACTCTAATAATCTACCTATGGCTCTGTGCACAGGCCTATCCCTATCAGTTACTGTCCCTGGGTACCCAAGCCCTAGTGGCTAGTCCAAACCGTGGCAGTTGGTAGGGGCCCTTTCACACAGAGAAAAGGAGAATTAAACAGTCAGCAGTACAGTAATTCCATTTGGATTTAATGGCAATTCAACAGGGAGCGACCCTGAATTAGTACTCACGACTCCAAATAAGATAGGGTCCTTCAATGTCAGCAGGGCTCACTTGAGGTACACAAACCTCTTCACACATCCATATAAAAGAACGCACTATACCAGGCAGGCTGCATCTGTATCCCGATCGCAATTACTGCACATACCCGGAGAACACACAGCAGATTCAGTTCCTGACAGACCGAGTGCAATTTTCAGCAATTCTTCCAGTCTTCTACAGGGTGAGCCTGGTTTCTACTCTTCAGAGATCCTTTGATTCTTTTCACAGGACGGATTCAGTCCCAACAAGCTGTTACACAAGCTGCAGACCGGAACTCTGGGCCTTACACACGCTTTTGACTAAAACTGCACACTGAAAAGCACAGGGCTCCTTCCTTCTTCACTGCCAAAGCTCAACTGAAACTCCAACCGACAAAACCGGCACTTCCTTTGAGTTCCTCCCAGTTCTTGACTGGATTGGCTGTCACTCACAATAGACTGCTGCTGTTGGTCCAAAAGGTGCTGAAGTCTAAACTACATCTCCCAGAGTCACTGCCCATACAATCCTCTTGTGGCTGGCTCAGATTATGAGTCCAAGTTCTGATTCGTCCAAGGCACCATTTTAGAGCTAGCTTACCCCACACTGATTGGTCCAGTTCAGCAGTTCAAAACTAGAATGGGAACTAGCAGACACAGTTCTGACTGCAAAGAAAGCAGGTTAGACAAACTGTAATTTCATTATTACTCTAAATAATTTCTGGCAACAGTTACATCTTTCAGATAGGTTCCTTTGCACTCCTAGTGACTGCAAAAATGAAGTGAATTGGCAGCAGCTCGAGTGGCACTCAGAGAAGCACACAGTCCCCCCATACAAACCAATCATGTCTGCAAGCAGACAGCTCCCAAAGAGACAGCACCAGAGGCTCTAAAAACACTCACTGATAAATGGCTTAAATGCCAAACACCATTCAGGCTTGGAGCATTCAAGCAAGCTCCTGGAAGTCTTTTGGGAACCCCCATTTGCAGTGGGGTTACACTATCATATCCCTGCCACTTTATAAGCCGGTATGAGTAAGTGTGTATGTGTGTAAAAAATGTCTAGCCTTAAAATGTGAGGGCACAAAAGGTGACAGTTTGAATGCCATGTTTCACTTAGCACACTGCAACTAAGAATGGGACCCAAGGTACTGTGGCACAGTTCAACTTATATTTCCCAGAACAGTCACAGAAGTACTATATTAAAAGAGAAAAATAAATACCATTTATTTTACTGTGCCATTCTCCTGCTGTCATTTTTGTTTTTCATTTTAGTCCATAAAAACATCTGCTGAGTCTGACATTAACTATTTAAAGAGCACCTTTCCTGGTCATCTTGTTAAATGCTTAACAGAAGCCTTACCTGCCCCAAAGATCAGTGGTACAGAAAGTATAATGTTATCATTGCCAGAATTCAAAAGGGAAGGGAATGTAATTTGGCTCCATGGAGCTGACAGCTTGATCCCTTCCACTTCCCGATTTGCAGACATGCCCCATGCTCTCACATTTTCTGATGTACTGTAAAAGTATGGAGAAGATGAGCACCATGTCAGTTGAACGATGGTCTTGATTTGTTGAAGTCGGCACCCTAAAATGTTACAAAAAGAACTTAAAAACAGGTCCCTATAAAACTCTATGGAGTGCACCGCCCATGGTCTCCATACCTTTACATCACAAAACGGAGTGTGTCTCCAAATCGCGAAGTGAAAGGGATCAGGCTTCTGGTTCCACAGAGCCAAATTATGATCCCTTTCCTATCGATTTCTGACAACAATAAGTTTATAATATCAGTACCATTGAATTTGGGGCACGTAAGGCTCCTACTGTGTTTCTGGAGGTGACTTTCAAAAACAGAAGGAAAGGTCCGCTTTAAAAGGGAAGATCTGGACCCTCATACAGTAGTTTTGTAGGCTAAAATCATGCACAAAGTAAATGGCACTTTGCATCCTGGACTCAGGATGTGAACCCAGGTCCAGACTGTGACATTGGTAGTGCCAGAGATTTTGCTGTTGAAGACAGTAAATATAGAATGCAGGGGCTGAAATTAAGTTTTTCTCAAGGCATCAGTGACTAGAGACTGGGAAAATTCACTGGCTCCACACACTTTTCCATTCGCCCAAATGGTATACTTAGTGAAAGGAACATTCACTAGCCTGATAAAACTCTACCAGCATCTGGCTAGTGGATTGGTGCGAAATATGACCCCTGTGAAAAGAGGGGTGGTATGAAACAGGGTTCCTTCAATTCATGTTGAAAATATTCCCTGCACTTCCTGAAGAAGAGAAGCAGTTTGAAGTGCAGTTCTGAGACTGAACTTTCTTGCGATTCTGCACTTCATAATCATCAGCACATGGATCCTGCACATACCGTATGATAAGCAGTAACATCTCAGAAGTGCTACCCTCTCTGCTGGTCCAGTGACATGGCAAAAGTGCTACCACCTGTCCTGCCAGAGACTTGGGTTTGGGAGTGGACTCGACTCACCAGGGGTTGGCTGGGGAGGCAGAGGATTGAGTGTCCATGGGACTGCTTTCCTCTCCCTGGGAGGGGAGGTTTGCACCTCCCACAATGTGCCTGACACTTAACAGAGGCTGGATGTCCAGGCAGATGGGAAGCTCAGATGGGCATGGGACATGGACAGACTACGCACCACTGCATGGAGACATCCCAGGGGCTGACAAGGAAATAAAATGGAGGGCAATCCCTGCCGAAACAGATGATGGATGACCTTCCTGGAGGACCAGCACCACTGACTTGACATCAGCTGGATCCTGCTTCAGGAGGGGACAAGGACATACCTCCCCCAACCCCGCCATGAGAGGTAAGTTGTGGGGTAACAGGATAAGTGCCAGGGATGGTAGATGACTGGGCTAGGAGGGAGTCAAGATGGGGCAGGTAGAAGAATGGAGATAGACACCTTACTGTAAGTGAAAAAGTGCTACCCTTTATAAATATCTTTAAACATAAAATACAGGTCTCTTATCCAATAAAAGAGCACCCTGACACCCTGAAACAAACCAAGGTGTTCAGCCTCTGTTACCACAGCTTGGAAATGTCTCTGCATTATCGGTGCGTTTCTGTATTTATTACAAAGCACAAAATGTGGTTCTTGAGTTAATACACTGGTAAAATGTGCCCAGTGTTGCGAAGTATTGCATGGCTTTGCCACTGCATGGCTATTTAAAGATATGGTATTCATTTCTGAAACAAAATCTTTGTTAGCTTAACAAATTCCAAACGGAGAAAATTGAAAGCTTCCAGTATGCCCTGTAAAACAGCTTGAAAGTAAAGAACTCTCAAGATGGTTGACATTTAGTGGCAGGGAACGCCAACTTGGAGGATATGAAACCTTTACTGACACGGTAGTCTAACTCTCAGACGGTAGGATTTAATGAGATTCAAGGATCACACTTTAGATAAGCCCTTCCCATGTAACACTAGCCTAATAAAGAATGCAGTCTGCATGCGTTAACCACCCACGACTTCACAGAATGTGTTTAGATAGAGCATCAAACCCCGACTTCTCCCCTGGAAATGTAATCTTTGCAAGTCATCAGAAACAACACTCCTCTTTTGTAACAGGACTACAAGGTTAACTCCCTAATGCAACAGCAACTTAGTTGGTACACTGTAGTCCTGGATGATTAATAGTCAAACAAGGTGCAGACATACAGCCCAAGGCTACCATGATTTAAATCATTCTTCCACATTTAGAACCAGATATAACCTACTGTAAGCTACATGTGGTTATTAATCCCAGGTTGTTGGCCAGTTTGTTTGGTTTCACTTATAAATATATTGTTTTTCCCCATCACAGGCCCCTGTCACTAACCGCTGCCACTAGACAGTATTGTTCAACAATCTCCAACTCACCCTGCCTTCTGCTAATAGCCCTGGTCTGAAGGTTCCAGAACATGAGCTTCAACTGTTTATTTTGACCTATGCTTGCAATCACTAATAGTATTTTACTTTGTTTTTATGCATATTACATTGCAATATTTGTTGCTGCGTACTGTTGTCAGTTATGCACCAGACCTGGCACTGTAGGGGATCGATGCACACCTCCTATGTGTTGAAGTGCTATGCTAAGTGCCTTCAATCTTCCGGAAGTGCATGGATTCCACAACAATGTCCACCTTGAAGGGCCTTATTGTGCTTATACAATAGTCATTTTAGGCTGACCTGGTGGTGCAGTAGTTGGGCTGCCACTCGCTACGTCAGCGACCCAGGACCAGAAACAGACTTGGGGAACTAGGGGGCTGGCTGGGGGTGGGAGGTTTGAGCATCCCATGGACAGAGGGGGCACTGTGTCCAGCTACTTCTCTGTTGCATACTGGAGGCTGGGTGGTAACAGAGCAGGAGCCAGTGGCAAGAGAGGCGCGGCCACTAAATGCCAGCACAAACGTGTTCCAACATGCATGGGTTTGTGCATACTGCATGCCGGTGACCCTCTGGGGTCTAAACCTGGAGGAAAACACCCTGGTCAGCATGATGAGTCCTGCATCTTGCATGCCCCACAGCACTGACCGTGGCAACTACCTATGATCCAGAGGAAGTGGTTGAGTTTAATCCCCGGAAAAGTGGGTGAGTGGCATGAGGGGTACCGGCAGTTGGGGGCAGGCATGGAGATAAAAACTTCTATGGAAAAAAAATTTTTTATTACAATCTAATGAAAAGCAGACTTTTGTTTAAAACTCAGGTGACGTGTGAATGCAACTCTGTTAATGTTGTTAGGATATTGTTATGTTTATCTCTTTACAATGTACACATAAGTGCAGATCACTCGGTCAGCAATTATAAAAAATAAGACATGCGTAGGAGTGTGTTTGCTTAATTTATGTTGCACAGCCTCAGTGAAGATGCTTTTTTCAACCCACTTAAGCTCTGCTTTCATGGTTTAAGAGGCATCCCACACCTTGGGTGTGTGAAAAAATATTGTTACACTCCCCCTACATGTCACAACAGAGATCTATTGAAGTCTTTGATTACTACTGTTTGCATTGCTAAGATACAGAAGTTTGTTTATATAGTGGGTCGTACGTGGGGGATCAATGCATGGTCATGTGATGACTCTGCCAGTCACACACTATAAATTCCAAAGCCCGTGTTGTCACTTGTAACTACTCCCTCCTTATTGAATCCTCCACTCCCTCCCTCCCTTCAGGATACACCAAGAAACAAGCTAATTAGCTCAGGGAGCCCTTCTACCCAACAGTTATAAATACATACTCCTAGGGTACTAGGTGAGCTGCCTCAACCACCAGTGCCAATACCACGTCTTAGCTGACACCAGGTGGCAGGCCCCTTCCTTCCAAGACTGAGGCACTTCTATGATGCACACCCTCCACCCTCTTGGGATTGCAAGTCTCACTCCTCTTCCAACCAGGGTTTTCCAGTGCTGCTTCTGCATTACTGGGCAAACTGAGGTGTTACTTTTCAGCAAACTGGGGGCCAAATCTACTAGCCAGTGAGTGAGCAATGTCATGGTATACACAGGGCTCCAGAAAAGGTGAGTACCGGCCTATTTTACTCACCTCATGTTAGGAAATACTCTTCAGAAAATTTTTTTTAGTGAGTACCAATACTCACCTAACATTTATGAATGCTCCACACTCCACAGAAAAGTGCTTCATAACATAGCAGATGATTAAAAAGGAGCATTTTTTTCCAGATTACAGCACTCGTATGCATTCAATTCTGTTTTACTCACTACATTTTAAAACTGGTGAGTAAATCACTCCTACCTGACAACATTATCTGGAGCACTGTTGACACCTGATCAGTTCTTATCTAGAAAAACACTACATTGTTTTTAAAAAGGTAAAAAGGTACTCCTCACTCCACTCCATTCAGACATTTGTACACATCTGAATTTGGTTTTACTCACCTGACTTTCAAAATGAGGAGTACAGTACTCGTCCCAAAAAATCTTATTTGGAGCACTGGGTATACAACTGAAACTTTTTTATGGTGTGTGCAGAAGTTGGATTCTTATGTTAGGGGCATCAGAGGCTTGCAGTACAGCCTAGAGGTTAGAGTATCAAGCTGAAAATGAGCTTGGTACATCTAGCAGACCTGGGTTTGATTCCCACAAAGTCCACTTGCATAGTGTGTGACTCTGAGCAAGTCACTTAACCTCTCCACTGCTCCCGGGTCACCCCTGAAAACAGGCACTTGTGCCTAGTGGGCCTTACCCAGTTACCAAAGAATAAAAAGGATTCAGTATAGCGCAGTGGTTTAAGGCTCTGAGCTGCAAACCTGGAGACCTGGGTTTGAATCCCACAGCCCCCACTTGCATACTGTGTAACCCTGAACAAGTCACTTAACTTCCTTGTGCTCCCAGGTCGCACCTGTAAACAAGCTTCAGCTAAGTGTGTCTCTCCTGGTAATAAATAAATAAATGTTACCTGAAAGTATTACCCCTGGACCCTGTACCCACCACACACACACATATAATCTGTACATTCAGGAAGCCTCCAGTAGCATGCGTAAGGCAGGAAAATTACAAACAGCACCATTTGCACTGTTTGAGGCAATATTTTTCATTTTCTTAGGATGCAGAAGAAAATAAAATGATTGTTCATTTCAATAAATCTGCAGGCTGCTAACAGTTTGGCTCAACCAGCCAGATTTCACAATGCAATTAAACTTCAGACCCTTGACAGGGTCCGGTGGCAAACTGACCCATATGCTGCATACTAGAAGCAGTAAAGTACTCAAATATCACTGAGACACACAGCGTACATAAGTAAGATCAACAGGTATATATTTAATTAACATTTAACTAAATCATCTATGTAAAGCAGAATATTACAGTGGACAGTGACATAGGGAAGGTCATGCATACTAAATAAAAAATAAGTAAATAAAAAGCACAGTACTGGACCCAGGATTGAGCTGTGGGGAATACCAACAGAAGTGTACAGGTAATACTGGAGAGTTATCAGTTCTAACCTGTTACTTCCTACCATGTAGGTACTGTAGCTTGAAAGCCATTTTATGGCTGTGTTTGAGACCACAAGGTCAGAGAGCTTGTCACATGTGCCACATATTGAATGTAGGACAGAGTAGGGATACTTACAGTAAAGAGGCTTTCAGCGGCCACCCTGCTGGCCCAGTGGTAACACATCATGCTGCAGCACAGGCGATTCGAGTTCGGGAGTGAGCTTGGGTCACCATGTTGGGAGAAGGGCCTGGGCACAGCTGCTGATGCTTGGTAGTGTGCTGTGGTCAGGGTGAGAAGGCTCTGGGCACCAGTACTGCAGTAACCTCAGTGGTGGGCCAAGGCAGCCTGCTCCCTCTGCAGAACATCGCTGCATGCAGCTGAGGCCAAAAGAGGCTATGTCTACACTTGGGTTGGTGCGGGAGGACCCAGAGGGTTCAAATCCCATGGCTGACTGTATGATGACCTCGGCTCTGAGCACTCCTCTGGGTCCTAGTGGCAGCCGGCACTGGAACCTAGTCCATATGGCAGACTGCCTCTGGACAGAGGATGACCCACCCCCTGTAGCCCCCGCAATGAGGGGCAGACACATGGGAGGTGTTGGCCTGAGCTGGGTCCGAGGAGGACAAGGGGCTAATAGGTCTGATTGGGGTATATCCCTATGAATAGGGTAGATCCTTGCCAGATGACCAGGGCTAGGGAAAAAAATGTAGAAAGAAAAGAGGCTTTTGGCGAAGGACTTTTTTTAGCTGTGGTGCTGTATTCACATAACATGATCTGGAATTTTCACTAGCAGTTCTGAAACCAGGAAGATTCAAAACCATTTGATAACATTTTCTCTGAAAGATGACACAGTGAACAGGGCATTATCCCTTTGTAACACACTCTATCAGTAGTGGGTATGAACCCAAATCCCAGAGTGTGAGACTTTATTTAAATTAATTTACCCAGGATAGTCCAGCTGAGATACAACATCTCCGTTTCAATGCAGCCATGCTTCTGCCCAGTCCTACAGCTGGGTGGACTGGATTGCTGCTAGGAGGTCAACAGACTTGCTTAAAGTCACATAAGACGTAAAAGCCTCTGATGGGATTTCAGTTTGAACCTTCTGCTTCTCACACTTGCGGTCTAGCCATACAGGCTCCACAAGTGAGACTTGAACCATTGCCCTTTGGGTCTAAAGGGAAGATAGCTACCACTGGACCATACTCACAGTGAATTGCTGTGGGATTTCTAGTTACGTCAGTGGCCCGAGAGAGATTAAAACATAAATTTATTAAGTACCCCTACATATACCCCCAGCTTCAAATAATTTCAAATTAAATGACTATCTGTCAAATGTAACAGTTATTATGATATATTTCAGGCAATCCCTCACGTGAGTTTACTTTTGAGCTGTTCCCTTGGTAGAATAAAAGCTATTATCCATCAGGTGAAACCCCAGTACGCTTTTTTCCAAAGATAACATAATGATGCACTTAAAGGTAATCTACAGTCTAAATTTGACAGAGTGTCACATTAATCAAAATTTCTCTTTTACCTGGCATGCAGAAACCTGCAGGCAAAATCACTGAGGTCAAGGAAATGTACTCTGCTTTATTAACACAGCTGTGCAGGAAAGGTATCCTAGTTAATGTAGATGACAACACAGACAAGATTTTCTGATGTTGCATTCCCATCAAAGCAAGGCCCTTCAGACAAAGCCACTCCATTTGCTCTCAGGCAACCTTTTAGCACATTCCACATAATTCATTTGAAATCTGTCCATACCGAGTTACATTATATGAAATGCTGTGGTATCCTTCCTGCAAAGATTCAAAACTTAGTACAAGACAAAATAGTGCACGTACAGTACTACTCAGTTCAAGGATGCAGCACAGAGAAAGGTTATCCCTCAATACAGTACAGACCAGCTTGCAAACACTTGACCCAGATGCCAAGATAACAGTATAGTCATAATGGTAAAAATCACAAACAACCGTCTGTGTTAAAATCTTACATACTGTAGTGTATGGTTAGGGTCTTTTGTGTATGAACATCCTTACAGTCAAAAATTCAGTTGTACCCTAGTTCTGACATCACTACTATACTACAACAACTTAAGAAAGTCATTGCATATGTTTATAAAAGGGGTAGAAAAAAAATCAAGGCTTGTGATTGGCTGAGACAGGCTAGCATCCATACATTTACCTCACCATAATGTCCAGGTATGGAAAAAGTACCGGTGTCAGCCTGCCCCTTTACCTACAGTATCACTGTGCCCTGTTCAACATGATTTCATTGTTCAATGGATGCCGTTTTTTTTTCTCTCTCACCAAACTTAACAGGAAAACCTTGGAAATTCCTTTTTTAAATTGTGGGCTTCCCTTAACAGCTCTGAGCTGCTCCACACTTCGCAAAATGATAAACCACTTCACCCCAGGTACTTAAACTGAACAGTGAGGCCTGGAACTGGGTGAAGTTTGTGAGCTCACACTGCCCACGGCCATAGTAAGCAACTGCGGTTGAAACAGTGCTTACTTGTCCCAGTCCTCGGAGTTAGCAATCAGGACTGGGAAATGGCACACTTCACTTGCTCCCAGTCCTCAGAGTAGGCAGTGAGCACTGGGAAACAGCAACCAAGAACATGTGGAAGTGGTGATAAGGGACCAGGAGATGGCAAATAGTTCTCATATTCCCTCCTGGTTCTCAGGGCAGGCAGCAAAGACTGGGAAACAGCAACCAAGAATGACCAGATGCTGAGATGAGGGCAAAACAGAAACAGTGCTTACATTTCCTTCCAGTCCTCAGTGCAGGCAGCAAGGACTGGGAAACAGCAATGAGGGAAAAAAAAAAAAAAAAAAAAAACAGCATTCCCGGTCCTCAGAGCAGTCAGCATGGATCAGGAGTCAACTACCTAAAATGTCTGGAGGTGCATCCAGAGGCTACAATAAGGGCCGAACAATGTAAAAAAAAGGAAAGAAAATCAACACAGGCTGTCACTCACTCACTCCTGGTGCTCCGAGCAGGAAGCAAGGGCCAGGAAAACCTGTCAATCAAGTACATTACAGCTCCCCCTAATGATGGGTAAGGGAGGCACTATCTTACTTTCAAAAGCAATTTTTATATACTCTTGTGTTTTTCTTTTCGTATTTTTTTTTATTCTTTAAATAAAAATACCTACTACACATTTTACAAGTGCAATAAGACACTCCAGGGCGGGCTTTATGCTGTGATAATCACCCTTCCAGGGGCTGTAAGGCCCTGCACCTGCAATGCATAGCCTCACTATGCCCCTGTGTGGGTGGTTATCTCAACACAGGGACCACCCTGTTGTGTCTTATTGCTTGCTTCCTTATATGTACATTTACTATGTCTCTTATGGTTGGTTATAAGAGTGCATCCCTGAATGTTTTGGGTGAGATAACTGCAAGGCAAAGCTGAGCAGTTCTGACACACAAAGGACTTGAGAAGACATTCTTCTGGGACTTCCGATGATGTCATAGCCTGCATCAGCAGTTAGCTACAGAGCTCCCGACCTGTCATCCTAAGAAACCCCCTTATGAACTGAACTTTTCATCACAACATTTCGGAATTGTAGAAGGAAGCAAAAAAGAGGACTGCTGCGCTACAGACCATCTCAAACTGCAAAAATCGGGACAAGGTGCTAATGGATTGGACCAATGAAGTTTGGAGGGTAACCAGAGCACTTCCTCCTCCAGCCACCACAGCCAGCAATATATCTGGTCAGCGGGTGGTTTGACAACTGACATGACCAGATGGGAGGGAGGGAGTTTCTGGGGACACCAACAATACAACTAGTGTGGGCCTGTGTACTTGACCTTCAAAATGTACCTTCTGAGCCCTTTAATCCACCCTTGGGCTCCTGGCAGGGGGCCTTTCTGGTGAGTGGCATACTTCCCCAACCATCCCCCTCTTGGCTGACAGCCCACCTTGTCATAAGTCTGGGGGAGGGAACAGAGACATGGAATGCCAGGATTCCAACCCTGGAAGTTCAGGACAGTTTCGCGGTGCCCTGTTGGCACATCAGTTCAGTTGCTGGTCACGGTTATGGTTATTCCAATTCACTAGCATGTACAGATCATGGCTGCTCGGTTACAGCATAGTCATGGGGAAGCTTTTCACTAGAAGTCTGTAACACTGATTCTGTGGGTCTGAGACAATGGCTCAGTCTAACATACACATTTTGAGATGTAATGTGAATGGACTGTGTCACCCTGCCAAGCGCAGTAAAGTAATGTCTTACATGAAAAAATTGTAGGCTGATTTTGTCATGCTCCAGAAAATGTACTTCTTGGTTGAGAAGCATGAGAAAATCATGAGTTTTGGTTACCAAATATGACTGCCTCCTCCTCACAAGGCTGGGTCATGGTTTTTTTTAAACAGGAGAGACACTGGAGCTGAAGCTATACAGGTGTGGACCTGGGAGCACAAGGAAGTTAAGTGACTTGCTCAGGGTCACACAGTATGCAAGTGGGGGCTGTGGGATTCAAACCCAGGTCTCCTTAGGGTGTAGGAGGGGTGTGGTTATCCTTGTACTGAACACTGTCACATTTGGTGTTCTAGATCAGCAAATGGGACAAGGAAGTAAGTACGCCATGTTAAAGGGTAGCTATAATAGTACAATGCCCAGTCTGGTCCCTCTATATGCTCCTCCGGGTACTAATTATGCCTTTTGGAGAAACTGTTCCTTCTGATGGCAGAGTGGGGGGAGGTTAAAGTAATATGTGGCAGGGATATGAACTTTATCTTTTTGTCACAACTAGACAGCATTTCCTAAATACTTACACAAGAACAACAGGTGGCCAAAAGGGTAAGCAAACTGTTAGGTGAGCATGGTTACTTGCATATATGGCACCGCCTACATGAGCAGAGCCACCATTACACCCATTTTTCACATCCCCCCAATAAAATATATTCCTGGCTTGACTACTTTTTTTGTTTCAAAGGAAATGGGAGGGTATGTGGAGGAGTGTTAGATGAGTGACTGTGCTAACTTTTCCTAATGCTGTGAGACAGCATAAGAACTATGAGACAGTACAGGGGAGTGTGTGGCTGTCTATTTTTTCATTTTTAAACATTTCTACAAAAGCTGTTGTGGTTTTGGATGGAGCACCAAAACTGACATGTTTATCTGCAAGGACTGATGATTCCAGCAAATCTAGGCTATGAAAGCCGTGTTGGAAGGGAGGAGAAGTAGTTTTTGCAGATTTTAGCATTTTACATAGCAGTTAGTGCAGCATGGGAGGCATGACCCAGGATAATCACTTCCGGGTCACATACTACATAACTTGTGACCCTATCCGAGTGGGGCAGTGACTGTACAAAGGTTTCCTAATGCTATGAGACAGTGTAAGAGCTGTGAGACAGTACAGGGGAGTTTGTGGCTGACTATTCTTTATTTTTAAATGTTTCTACAAAAGCCATTTTGGTTTTGGGTGGAGCACTAAAACTGAAATTGGGAATGTCTGCCACGAAACAGAAGAAGTGGTATTTGTTTCTGTAGTCCACAGGTGAGCCCCTGGGACTACAGACACTGCACTAGACACATTTATCTGCAAGGACTAATGAATCCAACACATCTAGGCTACGAAAGCTGTGTTGGAAGGAAGGAGAAGTAGTTTTAGCTGATTTTAACATTTACACAGCAGTTAGTGCAGCGTGGGTGGGTGATCCAGGACAGTCATTTCCGGGTCACTGGCTACATAAACTCATGCCCCTCTGCAAGCTGGGTGAGCACAAGTGGGGTGCAGGGATTGCAGGAAAGGAAAGCCCAGTGAGTATTTGTTGTTATCTCATGGCCAAGAGGCAGAAGTAATAGAAAAGACCCATTGTTTCCAGCTATGAAAGGGTGACAAAATCGCTACTAGCTAATAGTGATGTGCTTTATAAATTACATAGAAGGGCAGAAAACGCTCCAGGTAGACAAAAATCTTACAGCTACAAATGACCAATAGCTACCACAAGAAGCTATCATGGACAGCTTCATACTGGCACTTAAAAACGATAATCAGCTAAGAATAAAATTTAGAAACTGAAAAATTTACCATAGAACCAAGTGAAGGTTTTGGTCCATTTACATGCCAGCAATGTACTAAAACAAAAATCTTCGAAACAAAAATATGTAGATTAGAATTAGAGATAACAAGTCTAAGGAAAAAGCTTGATGATAACAACATAAAGGAAACGGAAAATACACACACACAGAAAATAATATGGACCATATAAATGAAAGGCATCGAGATACTGAAGAAAATGATGACTGTTGTTATATAAACAAAAATGAGGAGCACTAAAGAAAAAGGAGAGATAGAAGGGAAACTGAAACTAACACATTACAAAATCGATTCACACCATTACTTAACCTAATGGGCAGATTGGAACAACAGACAGATGATTTGCTACAACTGGCATCTGATAATGAGCCAAGTACAGAAAATAATGGGGAAAGTGCTCAGAAATTGGATTCAGTGGAAAATGAACCAATTATAGAAAATAATGATGAATTTACCCAGAACATGGAAACAAATGAGATAGTAGATACAACTACAGGTAGACAGATTTTTCATTCTTGGTGACTCAATGATCAAGTACACCGATTATTGTACAACAAATGGAAATAAGGAAACTAATTGCAAATTGTGAGTTTTCTGGAGTAACAATCAAATATATTGACAATGTGCTACCTAGTATAATGAAGCACACTGGGAAAAAACTCTTATGGTCATACATGCAGGGACCAATAATACCAAGAAATTAAAGGTAGATGAGATTTTGATGGAACACCAACACATTTATAAAACCATTTCTGAAAGATATGGGGAGGCTATAGTCTCCAAAATATTACCAGTATCTGGCTATAAATGGATGCAAAAATTGAAACATATAAATAACATCCTGCAGCAATGGTGCCTATCAGAAAACATCACTTCTATAAAGACCTGGGAGATGTTTGAGGGAAATCACAGTTTGTTTTCCTATGATGGGCTCCACTTAAGTAAGAGGGGAAGTCGCTTACTGGGGAATATTTTTTGTAGCGCAATTAGTAAAAAAAACTTAAACTAAATGATCAGGAGAAAGGGGAGCACCTGTTACAACCATTTTATACCGTAGCAAATTCACAAACAGAACTAGATGGGAGATATACCAAGTGTGAGTAGTAAAAATAACCAAAAAAAAGGAATGCGATCAAAGCCCTACTGATAAATGCAAGAAGCCTAGCAAATAAAAAAGAGGAATTAATGCTATTGCTACAACAGGACAATGTACAGCTACGTGGAGTGCCGAAACCTGGTGGAGAGAGGACAATCGGGGTAATGATTTACCAGGCTTCAAGATGTTCTGTGTAAATAGAGAGGGTAAGAGAGGTGTTTGAGCAGCACTATTCGAAAAAGACACAATAGAGGCCTACGAGATAAAACCCCAAACTGAAGGGACAGAGAAGATAGAACAAATCTGGACACAAATATTACAGCAAGGTAATAACAAAATAACTGTGGGATTTGCTATAGAGCACCAGGGTTAAAAACAGAAGAGAATATCAAATTCATGGAGCATACAGAAGAGATAGAACTGAGTGGAAGAACAATAATAATGGGGGCCTTCAGTATGCCCAACATTAATTGGTCAGAGCCAGTCGGGTCTTTACAATAGGAAAAAAGACTAATTGAATTGATAGACAGTAACAACCTTGAGCAATGTGAAAAATAGTACAAGGGGTGTGAATATACTTGACATCATACTAAGTAACATGCAGGATGAAGTTTCAGATTGTGTAAGGGAATCCTTTGAGACAAGTGATCACAGTATGGCATAATTTAAGAGAGGCTGTAAATTAACAGTACACAGGGGTAAAGCCAAGGTTAAAGAGGACCTTCCCCAGTCCTTTTGACTTTCATGCATAAATTACTCCTTCTTGCTTTGATTCTGGAATTGTATTTCATTACTGTCCACTGCAGTTTTTTTATTTAGTTGTTTAACCAGGTATAGCACACTAAGCTGAAAGCTTTTTTACGGGAGCGACCTGGGAGCACAAGGAGGTTAAGTGACTTGCTCAGGGTCACACAGTATGCAAGTGGAAGCTGTGGGATTCAAACCCAGGTCTGGTCTGCTGGATGTCACCAGATTTGCAGCTCAGAGCCTTAGACCACTGCACTATACTGCCTGCCAGTTAGTTTTTGTATTCTGAGCTGCTAAAAACTGCAGGGTGTACCAGAGCTTCTATAGCAAGCCTGGTGTTTCTGTGGGCCCAGGGTTGTACTGCTGACATCACTATAGGGCAGAGTCAATTTCACACAAAAAAAAACAAAACATACTGACAAGGTATTTGGATTTTGGCATAATGCATTGCTAACAGGGTGTCTTGGGGAACAGGAATCACAGTATGTACACTGAGTACTGGTAGGTTTCCCTTGCAACATTGTTGAAACTGCATGGCAATGCACAGTGTGAGTCACTCCTCTACCCTATAGTGATGTCATCAGGAGCTGGCAGCCCAGCAGCTGAACAGTAAAGGCAAGTGCAGCAGGGCTCAAAAACAAATCCAAATTATGGAAGGCAGAGTAAACCTTGGCCAAAAATAACAAATGCACATACCTTTACTGGTCTAGTACTGCATATAATGACTACCAGCTGTAACCTTTTGGACCATCATGAAAGGTCCTCTTTAAGTGTTGGAAAAGAACAAACTACACCAAAATGAGAAGGTACCTACACAATTGGAATTGGGACCTGGATCTCCCAGGAATAAGCATGTATGAGGTGTGGAGCAAAATAAAAAGTAAAATCAAGTACTGTGAAGATACATATGTTCCTGAATGAACTAAATATAAATGGTAGAAACCCATCTTGGTTTAATACAAGGATACAAAAACGTATAAATAAGAAAAAAAGAGCATACAATAAATACAAAAAAATACTACAGCAAATAGATGGATCACATTTAAAACTGTAGCTAGGGAATGTAAAAAAGCAAAAAATGAATGAAGAACTAAAAATAGCTAACAAAACTAATGAACCTTTTTTTCCCCATATAGATGTTTTTCCTCCGTGAGCCCTGGCAGGGGTCTGTGGTTCTTTTCACAGAGGGACTCACTTCTCCGGTCCCACACGTCCCCGCTCTTTCAGACCACAGAAATTCCCCTGTGGATTCCCCCCTGCAGCAGGACCAGGGAGGAAGGCACTGGTCCCCCCCCCCCGAGACCCAATCCAGACACCGGGGTCAGCCCTCGGGGACGCAGGGCCATCATGGAACCCTGCCAGACTCCTTTTCCATTTTCTCCTGCTCCCCCTCCCCACCGATGTAGTGATGTTGGTACATGCCTCCCTGCCCATATTGCCCTCCAGTCACTGCCAGTGGGCAATCAATGAGCAGGACGACAGGTCTCCCTCCTTGCAAGAGAGGAGAGCAGTCCTCCGGACACTCGATCCTCTCTCTCCCCTGATGACTCCTGGTGACCCAGGCTCGTTCCTAAACCTGGGTTGCCGGTGTGGCACAAGGTGTAGCGACCAGCATCTCAATCTCCAGTGCCACTGGGCCAGCCTGAAAGAACCTTATTTAACTACATAGGAGCCCAAAGAAGGGGACACAAATGATTGGACCAATAATGATGGGAGACCAAGTAGTATCAGATGAGAAAGAAATGGTGTCACAAACCCACTCAGCAGGTCAGCCCTCTACTCCCAAAGTGCCAACCTCTGAGCATAGAATTGTGAACAGATTAACAGAACAAGGTAACCCTCTTGTCTGTTTTGTGGGTTCGAGTCACCTTTGTCCCAAGTTCTGGAGGGATTCAAACTGATAACCTCTTGTTAGCGTACCAAATGATCAGGCTCAGATAATTCTGTCTTGGGGGGCCAGATATCGTTGCCTACGGGCACCTAACCAGGTATTTCAAAATGAACCCTTAGAACTCTATGTAGGACCTAGATAACTATTTTCTGTTTCCCAGTTTGGTATCACAGTAAGCGCATGCACAGTGTCAACTATAACCATCTAAGCTTCACTTATAAAAGAAAGAAGTTTCAAGGCACACTAGGCAGTTTTTCTTTTTTAAAATATATATCTTTACTTTAAAATAGATAAAAATAGCAAAACAGTAAATACAGAACAAGATATCCCAACACATACAGCCTTAAAAACAAAACAGGTTTAAAAGTGCAAATTCCTACAATCCATACACTCAGACTGGTCTTACTTTCTTAATCTTTCAGTGCTTTGATGTTCCTCCTCCTCAGTCAGAAAATGAAATAATCTCTGTAAGGTCTACTCAGTATATTTAAAAGCAGTCTTGAGCTGGCCTTCTCTCTGAGGTCACCTAACTCCGCCTTGGTGTATTAAAATTTATATTTTATAACACAGGATTTCCTACTAAGATATTTAAAAAAATAACAGGTGACATAATGAGTCGCCTCTCTTTATGTGACTGGTCAAAACCGGTCTGTGATCTGCTTCACCCAGACATCAAAAGTCTCTTTGATGTAATTCACTGTATACTCCAAGCAAATGCTTATTGGACTTTCCTAATTTAGTCTGGGACCTGCTTTACCCAGACATCAAAGCCTCTTTGATGTAATTCGCTGGCTTCCTGGGAAGATACCCAAAACACATGCCTAGGCCCCTTTTTTCTTATGACACCTAGTGCAAATCAAAGGATTTCCCTGAGGGCATTATAAAATGGATATATTGGTTCCTGGCTTCAAAGCAAATTGACAAGGGAATTACATTTTAGATACCTGCAGTTTAAACTACCTCCTGTCCTTTGAACTTATCCCTGGGGGGGGGGGTCTGATGTGTCAATTTCAGCAAGCCAGCATTTCCTCCTGACAGACAGTCCAGCACACATTTTTTTTATATTTACAAAAAATGATAGACGGATCAGAACCAGCTGTCCAAGTGTGACAATTCCTCCGCACCTAGACTTTATTTGGGGGCTCTATCCCCCTGCATGGGATGAGCTTCCCAAATTAGTTCACCTCCTCATAGACCCTGGACAGCCCATCTGAGTTCTGATTTTGTTTTCCAGCCCTATGCAGAATGGTCATGTCATATCCTTGCAAAGCAAGACTCCATCTTAGCAATCGATCATTGTTTTTCCCCATCTGCATTAGCCAAACCAGAGGGTTGTGGTCAGTCTGCACCACAAAATGCTGCCCATACAAGTATGGCTCCAATTTCTTTAGGGCCCACACTGTGGCCAGACACTCCTTTTCCACCGTGGCGTATGCCTGCTCCCTGGGAAGTAACGTTTTACTCAGGTAGGCTATTGGGTGATCCTTCCCCTGGCTGGATGTCTGACTCAGTACTGCCCCAATACCCACATCTGAGACGTCAGTCTGAACTATAAAGGTTTTACTATAGTCCGGACATGTCAAAACAGGAGCACTGCACAGTGCCTCCTTTAGTTTGGAAAAGGCTTCCTCAAAGGCTGGGCCACAGGTAATTTTCTTGGGCATCCTTTTCTTTGTCAGGTCAGATAGTGGAGTAGCCAGCGCACTGCAATTGGGTACAAATTTTCTATAGTATCCTGCTGTCCCGAGAAAACTCCTGACCTGCTTCTGAGTTTCTGGTCTGGGCCATGCCTGGATTATCTCTATTTTTATTTGGTTAGGATGGAGCTGTCCCCGGCCTACCACATGCCGGAGGTATGCCACTTCTCCCATGGCCACCTGGCACTTCTCAGCTTTGACAGTGAACCCGGCCCGCTGTATCCTGCCCAGCACTTCCTTAAGGTGGGATAGGGGTTCCTCCCAGCTGGTACTAAAGATGGCAATGTCATCCAGGTATGCCACGGCGTACTCCTCAGCACCATTTAACACCTGGTTCACCAACCTTTGGAAAGTGGCCGGAGCGTTCTTCATTCCGAAAGGCGCTACTTTGAACTCAAATAAGCCTATCGGAGTGGTGAAGGCCAACATCTCCCTAGCTCTGTCCATCACCTCTACCTGCCAATACCCCTTTGTCAGGTCAGTGGTCATAAGGCAGGTCACCCCTCCCAACTTGTCCAGGAGTTTGTCCGTCCGGGGCATCGGGTGGGCTTCTGACTTCGTGACTGCATTCAGTCCACGATAGTCTACACAGAAACAAGTCGAGCCATCTGGCTTGGGTACAAGGACAACGGGTGAGGTCCGGGGACTGTGGGATCTCTGGATTACCCCTAAATCCAGCATCTCCTCCACTTCCCTTCTAATGTCCTTTTGGACAGCCTCTGACACCTGATATGCTGTCCGCCGTACTGTGTCTGTGTCCCTGTCTCAACATTGTGTGTTGCTAAGGGGGTTAGTCCAGGCTTGGCGCTAAACAAGGGGGTAAAGTCTGCTAAAACCTCCCTTACTTTCTGGATCTGGCCCGGGGTCAGCTGGGGGGACAATTTTACTGCCTCCACAGAGGACTCCCACTTACTCTCTTCCAGCAAGTCCAGAAGGGGGTCTCCTTCGTTCGTCCCCTCCCCATGACTATACACCGCAAACACCATGTCATCCCTATTGGCATATGGCTTCATCATGTTGACATGGTACATCCTTTCTGTCTGTCTTCGGTCAGGTAACTCCACAATGTAGTTCACGCCATTTACCATCCTAACCACTTTGTACGGTCCTGCCCACTCAGCCTGCAGGTTGCTCTGGGCTGTCCCCATAAGCTCCGTCAGCCTTTCCCTAAACCTAAGGATGTAATCCACAATAGGAGTTCCCTGAGTGGCGTGCTTGCCTTCCCAGTCCTCCCGGATCAGGTCTATGGGCCAACGTACCCGGCGTCCATATAAGAGTTTGAAGGGGGAAAATCCTGTCGACTCTTGGTGCACCTCCCTTTATGCAAACAACAGGTGGGGAAGGTATTTCTCCCAGTCCCTCCCATGCTGTTCAGCAAATGCCCAGAGCATTGACTTTAGGGTACCATTGAATTGTTCCACAAGTCCATTGGCTTGTGGTTGATACGGTGTCATGCATCTCTGCACCACCCCACACTTCTCCCATAAACATTTCATTAGGTCCAACATGAAGGAACCCCCTCGATTGGTGATTACCTCCTACGGAAACCCAACACGGGAGAAAATCCCAAGTAAGGTATCTGCCACTTTGTCTATCCTTAGAGAGGATAGGGCGACTGCCTCTGGGTAACGGGTGGCATAATCCACCACGGTCAGGATGACTCTCTTCCCTGAGGAGCTGGGGGTATATAAAGGCCCCACAATATCCATTCCCACCCTCTGGAATGGCTCCTCCACTATGGGCAATGGAATCAAGGCAGCTTGGGTTTTCTTGCCCGCCTTCCCTATTTCTTGGCACCGGTGACAAGACCTGCAATACTCCTTCACCTGCTGGGTGAAGTTAGGCTAGTAGAAATTCTGGGCCAACCGCTGCATTGTGCGCGCGATTCCCAGATGACCAGACAAGGGAATATCATGTGCATTCTTGAGCAGCTGCTCACGATACCCCTGGGGAATGACAAGCTGCCTGCCTAGCATCCCTCTCTCCCTCTGTCTGTACCACCTGAGTATACATAAGTCCATTTTCCCAATAAAACTTATTTCTGCTGTCACCTCCCTGTGTGCCATCTGAGTCTGACCAAGCCCTCAGCTTCTCTAAACTAGGGTCACTTTGAGCAGCTGCAAACCCCTCACACAGTCTCAAGGCACTGGACAGGTCCCCTTCAGTCACTAAACTAGGGTCCCTAGCACTAACATCAGGGCCCTCAGGATCACTGTCAATCCTAACCCTCTGACAAGGGGTCACCCCTCCCTCTTCGGAGTAACCCTCTGTAGCTGTGTGGTTACTGGCTACTGGGGAAATTTCTACCCCCTTTTTATCAGTCTCCCCATCTGGAGACACAGGCTGGGGAACCATCCTCTCAGTGGTTTCCACACTGGTTTCTGTGGGGTTCAGGGAACTACAATTTTCCCTTGCCGCTTGGCTACGGGTAACTGCACATGCCATCCCCTGCTGGAGATTGCTACCCAGGATCACATCCACTGCTAATGTTTTCGCTACAGGCACCTGTTGCACAGTTCCCCCTGTTTCACCCCAGTCCAGGAGGACACTGGCCAGAGGCAATGTTTTCTCTTCACTCGTGAACCTTTGGACAGTGACGTATTTATTGGATATAAGCTGACCAGGCTGTACCAGATCCCCTTTTACCAATGTCAGGGATGCCCCTGTGTCCCTTAACCCCTGCGTCTGTACACCATTCACCATGACTGGGTGCATGTGTTCCCTCATGTTCACTGGCATGTTTCCAGGGACACACAGACAACCCACTTCTTTTCTAGCACCTGGCTGTGTATTATGGCTTGCCTTTTTGGGACACTGTCTGGCAATATGCCCAGTTTCTTTACACAACCAACATTCAGTTCTTCTCAGAGAAATCTTTTCTCTGAAACCTGGGGCTAACTGGTTTTGGTGGAGGCAGTGAGGGTTTTAGCTGCCCTGAAGGTGCGTTTTCCCTTTCTGCGCTGCCACGCCCACCCCATTCGCTCTCAGAGCAGGTCTGCTCTTGGCATAGCGGTCTGAGAGTTCAGCAGCCTCTTGCACTTTTTTGGGATCTCGGTCCTCTATCCAGGTTTTCAGCTCTGCTGGGCATGCCCAATAAAACTGTTCCAATAAAATCACATTTTCAATTTTATCAACAGTTTGCCTCCATTCCTTCCCACCAACGTTTTAAAAACTGACGTTGTTTCGTGGCTAGCTCCTCATAGCTCATGTCAGGGCTTCTCCTGAACTTACGGAATTTAGCTCTGTATGATTCAGCAGTTAATTCAAACTTTTTTAACAGTGCAGCTTTTAGCTTGCTGCAATCATTGCTGTCCTCATTGTCCATTTGACCCAATGCATTCCGAGCTTTCCCGGTAAGTAGCGGGGATAGCTGGAAGCTCCAGGACTCTCTAGGAATTTTAGCCTGAATACAAACTTTTTCAAAAGAATTTAAGAAGGCATCCATATCTTTAAACTCGGCTATTAATTTGGAGTTCAATTTGTAACCCAGTCCTGCAGCCCCAGTTAAACCCAAGCCACTTACCTGCTCTGGTGCCGCTGGTTGGAGTCATAGTTTCTCCAATTCCTGTTGCCACTGGCGCTCCTCTCTCTTCTCCTCTGCAGCTCACTGGCGCTCATGCTCCTCATGGTCTGCCTCCCTTTGTTGTTGCTCTGCCTCTCGCTGTTCCCTCTCTGCCTCTTGGCATTCCCACTCTGTCTCTCGGTTCTCTCACTCCCTCTCTTTCTGGAACTCCAGCTCCATCCTGCGCAACTCAATTTGCAGCCTGAGTACTTCTGGATTCAGGACACTGGTGACCATCCCCTGCTGCTGTGGCCCTTCACTGACAGTGGTCCTGCTGTCCTCCTCACCGGACCTGGACACAGCACTGGCTGCTAGCCCTGCCACACTTGAGGTTTGGTCCTTTTCAGTCATGGTTGGTGGCTCGCTGCTCTGGGTATCTGCTACCATCAGGGCCTCTATGAGGTTCTGCTTTTTGGCTGTCACCTTCAACAGGACTCCTCTGTCCCTGCACAACTGCTTTAAGTAATCTACAGTGTGCCTGCTGTAGTTGGAAGCCATCTTTCCTGACTACTGCTACTCTGACTGGCACTTAGAAAAAAAAATAAAACGGGTAGGAACTTGACTGTAAACCAAGGGATATAGTTCTGTTTCCTTTTTTAAATAAAACACTGCCTTTCTTTTTTTCAAAGTGAGCGGCACAGTCTCAAGCTGACGCACTGAACAATAAAGCTTATACCACCAAACTTTATATGCCACCACTGCCAACCAATCTGTCACAAACCCACTCAGCAGGTTAGCCCTCTACTCCCAAAGTGCCAACCTCTGAGTGTAGAATTGTGAATAGTTTAACAGAACAAGGTAACCCTCTTGTCTATTTTGTAGGTTTGAGTCACCTTTGTCCCAAGTTCTGGAGGGATTCAAACTGATAACCTCTTGTTAGCATACCAAATTATCAGGCTCAGATAATTCTGTCTTCGGGGGGCCAGATATCTTTGCCTATGGGCACCTAACCAGGTATTTCAAAATGAACCCTTAAAACTCTATGTAGGACCTAGAGAACTATTTTCTGTTTCCTGGTTTGGTATCACAATAAGCGCATGCACAGTGTCAACTATAACCATCTAAACTTCACTTATTATAAAAAAGAAGTTTCAAGGCACACCAGGCAGTTTCTGTTTTTAAAATATATATCTTTACTTTAAAATAGATACAAATAGCAAAACAGTAAATACAGAACAAGATATCCCAACACATACAGCCTTAAAAACAAAACAGGTTTAAAAGTGCAAATTCCTACAATCCATACACTCAGACTGGTCTTACTTTCGTAATCTTTCAGTGCTTTGATGTTCCTCCTTCTCAGTCAGAAAATGAAATCATCTCTGTAAGGTTTGCTCAATGTATTTAAAAGCAGCCTTGAGCCGGTCTTCTCTGTGAGGTCACCTAACTCCACCTTGGTGTATTAAAATTTATATTTTATAACACAGGATGTCCTACTAAGATATTCAAAAAAAATAATAGGTGACATAATGAATCACCTCTCTTTATGTGACTGGTCAAAACCGGTCTGTGATCTGCTTCATGCAGACATCAAAAGTCTCTTTGATGTAACTCACTGTATACTCCAAGCAAATGCTTATTGAACTTTCCTAATTTAGTCTGGGACCTGCTTTACCCAGACATCAAAGCCTCTTTGATGTAATTTGCTGGCTTCCTGGGAAGATACCCAAAACACATGCCTAGGCCCCTTTTTCTTATGACTCCTAGTACAAATCAATGGATTTCCCTGAGGGTATTATAAAATGGATATATTGGTTCCTGACTTCAAAGCAAATTGACAAGGGAATTGCATTTTAGATATCTGCAGTTTAAACTACCTCCTGTCCTTTGAACTTATCCCGGGGAAGGGGTTGATGTGTCAGTTTCAGCAACCAGCATTTCCTCCTGACAGAGAGTCCATCACACATTTTTTTATATTTACAAAAAATGATATACAGGGATCAGAACCAGCTGTCCAAGTGTGACAAATGGCAGCTTCATTCACTAAATATTTCATCAGCGTTTACCAACCTGAGGATGTAGAAAACTAGGTTTGCTGGTCAAGGCACCTAGTTTCAGCTGAGCTATTTCCTTCAAGGTTGCTTGAAAGGACAGAGCAAAGAACCTTACCAGAGCAAGGGAAAGGATTAAGGCTTCTTTTGGCTAAGCAGATTTACTGTGTGTTGTTATTTTTATGTTGTACTCACAGGGATTGTTACTGTTTGTTGCTAACATTTTTATTGCTTTATTTTTCTTTGATTCAAATTGTTGTTGCTGGGTATACATTCTCCTGCATTATTAAGCGGGTGCCTACAGGTGTGTGCTAACAGATTACTGACTGTAATCTTCTGATTCAAATTGTCTTTTGCAAGGTATATCTTCTGTTACTACTTATTTTTCTCTGTAGCAAAGTGTTTTTACAGGGTATATCTTCTGTGAAATTATTACAGGTGGTGCTTTACAGGTTTTATCAGTTTTATCTATCATTAGGATAAGCTTTCAGGGCTACTGCATTTGTTGCTGGCTGATTGTTTCTGCTTACCTCCTTGTTTCTCTATTTCATGGTTCTTCTTTTCACCAGGGAAGGGCCCAACCACCACCCCATCCTCCAATCACTCCACACTGCACTCTTTTATAGGGTAGCACAGTCGTGACATTTCCTGTAGCAAAGCAGAAAGGGGCAGATCAATGGGGTATCCACACGGTGACCTCATTTACAAGGGCACTAGTAATTTAACTTGTTATAACAAGTTATACAAAAACAAACAAACAAACAAAACACAAAATCAAACTTTTGCTTTCATTTTCTTCTTTCTAGTTACTCTGACCAGGTTATAAACCCAGCAACTTATCTGGAATGGATATCATTAACTGCAGGTACTGTGGAACACTTTTCAGAAGGGCAGTTTTACAGGATTTAGGACACTGTCCTACATGCTGGGCCATTGGAGATCTAAGGGCTCAGTTCCAGGCAGCATGGGCAGAGATTATATGCTCAAATTGCATTTTCAAGAGGAAATATATTATAAGAACCACCTGCATTTCCCCAACATCCAACTGAAGCACCTCGACCACAGAGGGTAGTTGGAGGTTAGCAAGTGGTTAGAAGGGGCAAATCAGGTGCCCCATCACTTGGTGCTCTCCAACATATTACCTCCACAAACCATATAAAAACTACAAACAGGTAACTGCCTCTATCTCTGAAATCAAACAAAGGGGCAGAGGGCACTGCAGAGCAGGACACTGCAGCACAGAAGCTAGCACAACAAAACTCGCCCAAAACAGGAATCAAAACAAAAAAAGCAAAAAGGAAATCCAAAAAACTTCTGATCATAGGAGACTCCATAATTCGGGGAGTTGATACCATCTCCAGCTAGGGGTAATGGTCAGATGTCTCCCAGGTATATCAGCGTGGAGAGACACTGACCGGATTCTAAAATTATTCAGGAAGCAGGAGAAAACATTAACGTCCTGGTACACATAGGGACTAATGATCTCGCCAGCCGGTCAGTTGTGGAGACCAAAGAACACCTGACCAGGCTGGGTGACAAACTATCATCCATTTTGTCTGGCATCTCCTTCTCTGAGATCCTGCCAGTTTGGGACAGTGGGGGCAGATGGACGGAAGGTCAGAGAAGGGAAGTTAGGAGAGCTAAACATGTGGCTGAAGGGCTGGTGCCAGGAAAAAGGACACAAATTTGTAGGGAACTGGCAACAGTTTTGAGAGCGAAAGTTCTTTAAATTTGATGAACTTCATCTGACTAAGGAGGGAGTCAGTGCATTGGGGCAGAAGTTTGACGTCTCTGCAGAATATTTAAACTAGCAAATGGGGAGAGGGGTGCAGCACCCCATATGTCTAATGGAAAGAACACCCCTCCCCCCTCAGCTAGTGGTCAAAGAGGAGTTCAGCACATTTGCTGTTCATTTGCATCACCAGGTAAGGAAAAAGGTCTGGCTTCCCACATGACGCACAGGGGAAATGCCAGACCTCACCTAACAACTAACACACCGATATCTGGCCAATGGAACATCATGTACACAAATGCTCACAGTCTAGGAAACAAGATCCCAGAACTGCAGGCAATAATAACAGAGGCTAAACTGGACATAGTAGCAATTAGCAAGATGTGGTTTACCAGTGACCACACTTGGGAGACTTCTGTACCTGGCTATGTACTGTTCAGAAGAGACCGAGGTGCAAAAAGGGGGGGTGGAGTGGCCCTGTATGTCAATGAAAATATCAAAGCTACAGAAATTCAGAATACACATAAAGAGCTAGAAGAACTGTGGGTCACCCTGGAAACAGGAAATGGGACAGCCATACGAACTGGGGTTGTCTACAGGCCCCCAAATCAGGGGGAGGACATAGACACATTACTGTTAGAAGATATACAAAACATGACAGCTAAAGGGGAAGTTCTGATAATGGGAGACTCCAACATGCCAAACACAGATTGGTCAATACCAGCAGGAACATCTGCCAGAACTAGACACATGGTGGATTTCCAGCAGGGGGAGGGCCTCATACAACTGGTACAACAACCAACAAGAGACAGGGCTATCCTAGATCTAGTATGGACTAAGAGGGAAAGGATCACATATATCCAGGTAGAAGGTCACCTGGGGGCCAGTGACCATCGCATGGTATGGTTCAGTTTGGCCACTAGAACTAAATTATCCCATTCCAAGGCAAAAATATGGGACTTCAGAGGAGCTGACTTTGATAAGATGGCCAGCAGAGTTAAGCTAGCCCTGACAAAAAGAACTACAGGTGAGGGGGTACAGGCAAAGTGGGCAAGCATTAAGGATGCAATACTTGAAGCAACATCCCATTGTGTTAGAGAGAAAAGGAAGTGTAGAAGTAGAAGGAAACCACTTTGGTTCTCAAAAAACAGTAGCAGAAAAGGTCAGAGCCAAAAGGCTGACCTTCAGGAAATATAAGGGAATGCAGCGGGATGAAGATAGGGAGGCATACCAAACTTCCCTAAGGGAAGCAGGTAAGGCAGAAAGGCAGGCAAAGGCCCAAACTGAGGAAACACTAGCACAAACAGTAAAAGAAGGTTACTAGACCTTCAATAGATACATTAGAGAAAGGAGAAAGTCCAGAGGGGGGTATTGCTAAGATCAAAGGAGTTAAGGGGGCATGTGAGGAGGAGGAGGACCATGTAAAAGCATCTATCCTAAATAGATAGTTCTGCTCAGTATTTACTGAAGAGAAGGTAGGGCAGGGCCCACAGCTCAGCACCATGGACACGGGGGGAAGGAGGTGTGCACTAGTCCCTTCACAAAAGAAAGGGTCCTACAAGAGCTCGATAAGCTCAGGGTGGCAAGGCAATGGGACCTGATGGCATACATCCCAGGGTACTAAAGGAGCTAAGGTGGAACTAGCAGAGCCATTATCAGAACTGTTTAGTGAGTCTTGAGCCAGTCAGTCTTACCTCAGTAGTGGGCAAGATTATGGAGGCAGCCCTTAAGGAAAGGATAGTGCAACAGCTGGAACTACAGGAGCACAGGATCCAAGACAGCATGGGTTTACAAAGGAAGGTCCTGTCAAACTAATCTCATAGATTTCTTTGACTGGATAACCAGAGTGGTGGACCAAGGGGGAGCAGTTGATGTTGCCTACCTTGACTTCAGTAAAGCTTTCAATACTGTTCCACATAGAAGATTGATTAATAAGCTGGGTAGGCTTGGGGTGGGTCAGAAGTTGGTCAACTGGGTGGTAAACTGGTTGGGCAGAAAACAGAGAGTGGTGGTAAATGGTATACAGTCAGAAGAGATGCAAGTCACAAGTGGGGTACCTCAGGGATCAGTCCTGGGGCCAGTCCTCTTCAATATCTTCATCAGTGACATTGCAGATGGACTGGAGGGTAAGGTTTGTCTGTTTGCAGATGACACCAAGATCTGCAACAGAGTAGATGATCCAGATGGGGTGGGCAGAATTAAAAGAGATCTGGATAAACTGGCAAAATGGTCGGAAGAGTGGCAACTCGGGTTTAATGTAAAGAAGTGCAAGATCATGCACATAGGGAAGAGAAGCCCTAAAGCCACCTATAGGCTGGGAGGGGAGTTACTGGCAATCACAAGGGAAGAAAGAGACTTGGGCATCATCAACACCGATGACCTGAAATCATCCAAGCAGACCACTAAAACAGCAGGTAAGGCTACGGGGATGTTGGGGTGTATTAGTAGGGGTATCACAAGTCGGAAGAGGGAGGTAATAATCCCTCTTTGCAAGACACTGGTTAGGCCCCATCTGGAGTACTGCATGCAGTACTTGAGGCCACACCTGCACAAGGACATTAACCAAATTGAGGCAGTCCAGAGAAGGGCAACCAAAATGGTGCAGGGACTGAATCAGAAAACATATGAGGACAGATTAACGGAGCTCAATATGTATACCCTAGAGCAAAGGAGGGAGAGAGGTGATATGATTGAAACATTCAAACACCTTAAGGGCATTAACAAGGTGAAAGAATCTAACATGTTTCAATATTACAAAAATAGCAGGACAAGAGGACACAGCATGAAATTAGAGGGACGCCGATTAAGGGGTAATGAGAGGAAGTTCTTTTTCACAGAAAGGGTGGTGGATGCATGGAACGGCCTACCTCAGTAAGTGGTGGATATGAATACAGTGCAGGGCTTCAAACAGGCATGGGATAGGCATAAGGGAGAAATAAAGATGAGTATGACTAGAGAGGCCATTGACAGAGCAAAGACCGATGGCACATTTATAAGGTAGAAAAAGAAATGGGCAGACTGGATGGTCCTTGCTGTCTTTATCTGCCATCAACTTCTATGTTTCTAAAACAGAGTTAGAAATCCAATAAACCAGGAAAACATAACATCGATAGACTTTGACGAAGTTACACTCAAAATCAAACTGCATGAACTAAAAGTTAATAAGTCATCAGGCCCAGATGGCGTCCACCCGCAGGTGTTGAAAGAGTTGACACAGGAGTTGGCAGGTCCTCTGGTGATGTTATTTGGAGAATCACTTAGAAGTGGTGAAATACCAGAGGATTGGACTAACGCCCATGTCACCCCCATATATAAGAAAGGAGGAAGAATGGACAACAAAAACTACAGACCCATTAGCCTCACATGTATAGTCAGTAAAATCCTGGAGGACTATATCAGGGAATACCTAGATAATCATATGCAGAAAGAGGGCGATATTGATATCTTGCAACATGATTTTAAACCAAAAAGATCGTGTCAGACAAATATGATCCAGTTCTCGGAGCAAGTTAGCAGGTCCCTGGATGAAGGTTTACCAGTTGACGTGATTTATTTAGACTATGCCAAGGCATTCAATTTGGTGCCACATGTTGAAATGGTCAGTAGAATGAAAGAGTGAAATGTAGGACCACCAGTTATAAGATGGGTGGCAGCATGGTTAGCAGGTAGTAAGCAAAGAGTCTGTATTAGGGGATTCATGTCAGATTGGGGCAAGGTCACTAGTGGAGTCCCACAAGGATCGGTTTTGGGCCCCACCTTGTTCAGTTTATTTGTCTCCTCCCTAACAACTTCCATCCAATCCTGGATCTGCAGGTTTGCAGACAATATTAAAATAGGGGCAACTGTCAACACTACACAAAGTATTGACAACCTGCAGAAAGACTTAGGTGGAATAGGAAAATGGGCATCTGATCATAAGATGAGATTTAATATTGATAAATGTTGCGTCATGCACTTTGGTAGGAACAAAAAACTTGCAGAATACACAAATGGTATAAAACTTAAATGTTCAGAAAATGAATGGGATTTGGGCATCTGTGTGACTAACAACTTATTATTTATGCAGCACAGCAAACAACTAGCTAAAAAAGCAAATGGCATGCTGAACTGCATTTTGAGAAACATATGCAGTACAGACATAACTGTAATAGTGCTCTTATACAGAGCACTTGTTAGACCTCTGTTGGAGTATGGAGCACAGTTTTGGTGCCCACACCACAAGGGTGATATAACAAGGCTGGAAAGGGTTCAGAGAAGAACCACCGAAAATATTTGAACATTGCGAAACTTATCATAGCAAGAAAGACTAAAAAAGAACTGGGTTATTCACATTTTAATACTGTTGATTAAGAGGGGACCTTTGTCTTGTACAGAATATGCTGCATATAGAAATGACAATTTATGGGAGTGCCTGGGACTGGTAAGAAGAGAATTAACTAGAAACATTAGAGCACACATTCACCAATTAAGAGGAGAAATAAGGGATATACAATGGTGAGCTGTCGGATAAATGATTTATCTACACAAGTGCTGTTTGACCTCGGGTAACCTCACAAGTGGCGAAAGCCACGAGTGAGATGTCCGAGGTCAAACAGCATGAGTGTAGATAAATCATTTATCTGACAGCTCACCATTGTATATTTCATTTATGCAATAGGGATGCTTTCTGTCAGTGCAGGGACATTTGCTTTTGATTGTTTATCTTTTTTTGCATATGTTTGTCAAAAAAGTGAACAAAAAATGGCATTTTCTGCCATTTTTTGCTAATTATAAATAAATCTATAAGGTATCTATGAATGAAACACCACTCATTTTGTAGATAATTTTGTGCTGAACTACTTTCATACTCACAGTACCATGCTATCTTTTTTCATTTTAAAGTTATTTGCATTTGAATATGGGTAGTACTGCTACTAAGGCTGAACATTCTAAATGAGTTCCGGAGTGATTGTGACATAGCTACTATATGGATAAATTTTATTTATTCAACAGCTGTGAAGATAAATAGATTTATTCAATGGCTTCTGAGTCCACACCTATTGCATAAAACTAGAAAACAGACAAACAGGGGTGCTTGATTTAACCAGAGGGTAGTGGCACACTGGAATGGACTATCAGAAGATATAGTAGGAAGTCAGACCATCCTCAATTTTAAAATCAAACTGGATATACATTTGGAAGTAACAACATATCTTAAGTAATCCATTAGAAAATGGCGAGTCTATTGTTGGCGAAAGCTATAAGACTTGTAACTTATCTATGATGATTCCTATAAGATGGAAACCCTAGGTTTGTCTGACCACACCTCCTATACAGTACATTTAAAGGCATAGCTTTGTATGATAAAGAAGAATACCTTTTGGAGGCTAAATAAATCCTTGCTTCAAGAAGAGTAACTTAAAAACAGTATCCCTACCTTAAAAGATAAAGCAGTGAGTGACAATTCATAGAATCATAGAAATCTGATGGCAGAAAAGGACCCTCTGGCCCATTGAATCTGCCCCTCCCCCCTTACTCATTACCTATGTCTCGGGACCTCCCCTTCCCCCTTTTGCAAACCCACTATGTCTGTCCCATGCCCTCTTGAATCCCTCCACCATTTCTGCCCCCACCACTTGCTCCGGTAGTGTATTCCAGGCCTCCACCACCCTCTGTGTGAAGTAATGCTCCCTCACATTGCACCCACATCTTCCTCCCTCTAATCTTATGTTATGCCCTCTAGTTTTAACCCACACCTTCTTCTTAAATAAGCTCATCTCCCTTACCTTATTAATCCCCTTCATGTACTTAAATGTCTCTATCATGACCCTCTCTCCCTTCTAGTCTCCAATGGGTACAGATCCAATTCCCTCCACCTCTCCTCATATGATTTCCCCTGCATACTATGCACCATCTTGGTTGCCCTTCTCTGCACCGTCTCAGTCTCATCTACGTTATTGCGTAGGTGTGGTCTCCAGAACTGGACCCAATACTCTAGGTGAGGCCTCACCATGGCTTTACAAAGAGGCATCAGTACCTCCCTCCTTCTGCTTGTTAGGCCCCTCCCAATACACGCCAACATTCTTTTAGCCTTTCCCACTGCTTTGCTGCATTGATGACTTGCCTTAAGGTTGCTTGATTATATGATCCCCAGATCCCTCTCCTGCTCAGTTGTCTGGTAAACACACGTTGCTGGAAGGATAAGGATAAGAGTAGCTTTCTGTCCTCCCCTAGCTGCTGGAGGTCTGACTCTGAGCAAGTAAGGAGACTACTGAGAAATATAGGAACTTCTTGTCTTAGAACAGGAAGATCAGGAGCTTAAAGGGCACAGAGGTAGTAAGTAAGTAAGGAGAAAAAAAAGGAATAAACAAACAGAGGAAAGAGTCAGTATTCCAAACAACAGTTAAGGGGGCCAGAAAAAAGACATGATGGGAGTGATGCAGTGCAGTGGCTGTGGAGCAGCAGTCTTCCAGGAGACGTTTTGGAGGATGCAGTGTTGTCCCATCTGCAGGCACCTCTCTGGGCTGAGGGAGGAGGTTGCTCATCTCCAGGCTGAGTTGGCCAGGATTTGTGAGACCTCCTCTCCCACCCAGGGACCACCAGGGCCACTGCCATTGCCTCAGAGGTTGCCAAGAAAGAGGAGTGGTTGGACCACAGTGGGCTCAGGGAGGGTGAGGGTGCTGGAACAGAGGTGCATCCCTCCAGTTGTAGCTCTCCACAGTTCATATGCCATTCTTGCAAAGTATGGTTCCTTTATGGAGGCACCCACAGTGGAGACCAAGGAGGATGCTGGGAACCTCCACAAAGGAGACCCACAGGAGGGTGGCATGGGACCCCACAGGGGAAGGAAACAATGCCTGGTGGGAGATTCCATTGTTAGGAAGGTAGAACTTGGGGAGGAAGGGGAGAGGGAGGTAAGGTGCCTGCCTGGTGCCATGGCTTGGAGGGACAGAGAGCGAATCCTCAGGATCGCCAAAGCAACTGCACAGAGGAGGGAGCTGGATGTCATTGTCCAGCTAGGGACAAATGACCTGGCTAAGAAAGGGATCACAGCAGTTCAGGAAGCATTTGTGGAGCTTGGGAGGGGCCTTAGACATGTAGCATGCACAGTAACCTTCTTGGAGGTGCTGCCTGTCAATAGCACGGCGAGGCTAGGGCGCTCCACATCATGGGATTCAATCAGTGGTTGAAAAACTGGTGCAGAGCTCAGGGATTTGGCTTCATTGGGGACTGGGGGTCCACCTGGAGGGATGCAGGCCTATACTGGCATGATGGTCTGCATCTGTCCAGGAGTGGAACAAGGATCCTAGGTGATAGGTTTAAATGCTTCATTGGCAAGCATTTAAACTAGCCAAGGGGGGAGGCACTGGAGAAGAGCAGGGAAATCCTAGGCCCCTCAAAAAAATCAGGGTAATAAGTGAGGTAAACACCAAGATAGAGATGTCGATAGGGAGAAGGGCAGGGGTAAATGGAGAAAATGACAAACGCAATAAGGACAGGGATGGGGCAAAAAGGGGTAAGGCCATCAACAAATGGAGGGCAATGAGTACCACCGCCTGTAGTCTGGGCAACAAGCCTCTGAACTGCAGTCTTGATAAAGAGGGACGCCTGGATATTGTAGCAGTCACAGAAACATGGTACACAGAGAACCATGACTGGGATGTTAACATACCAGGGTACACAACCTACAGGAGAGACAGAGAGGAGAGAAGAAGGGGTAGAGTAGCTCTCTATGTAAGGGATAGGATAAAAGCAACTGAACAAAAGAGTAAACGGAGGCGAGGAGGCACTGTGGGTCACCTTAGAGACTGGAAATGGCACCACAATCCACACAGGGGTTGTATACAGACCCCCATGTCAGGGGGAGGGAATAGACAAGGATATGATAGAAGGCATCCTTAGGCTGGCAGAGGAAGGGGAGATACTGTTGATGGGGGACCTTAATATGCCAGATGTTAACTACAGCACCTTTGCTGCAACCATCTAAAAGCAGGGCCATTCTCAGTGCCCTTCAGGTGGGATGCTTCAGACAGCTAGTTTTGGAACCCACTTGTGAGGGAGCAATCTTAGACCTCGTACTCTCAAATGGGGACAGTGAGAGAATTTCAGATTTAGAAGTGGGTAGCCATCTGGGAACAAGTGACCACCAAACAGTGTGGTTCATGATAAACTCAGCTACAGAGTCAAGCCATACAAAAGTGAAGGTCCTGGACTTCAGGAGGGCTGACTTTGGCAAGATGGGAGAGTGCCTTAGAAAAGCACTAGCAAACAGGCTAAATGGATGGGTGGAGCAACAATGGGGAAACATCAAAACTGCCATCACAGAGGCAACAAGCCTTTATGTGAAGCAAATAAACAAATCAAAATGAAAGAAAAAGCCACTGTGGTTTTCAAAACAGGTGGCGATGAAGGTTAGGGGGAAAAAGATAGCATTAAGGAAGTATAAGGAAACACACAAGGAGCAGGACAGAGAACTGTACCAGTTAAGGCAGAAAGAAGCAGGGAGGGTAGTCAGAATTGCAAAGGCCCAAACTGAGGAAAAGATAGCCAACTCGGTTAAGAAGGGTGATAAAACCTTTTATAGGTATATCAGGGAACGTAGAAAGACAAAGGGAGGGATAGTGAAGCTGAACAGAATGGATGCTGGGTGGGCAGAGAGGGACAGTGAAGAAGCAGGGATACTAAATGAATACTTCTTAGTATTCTCAAAAGAGGAGGAGAGGGAGGTGCCTAATCCAATTAACAGAAGCACTCTGGATATGGGGGTCGATCCCAGTCCTTTCACAGAAGAAAGGGTTCTGAAAGAACTCCTAAAACTGAAGGTGGACAAAGCAATGGGGCCTGATGGAATTCACCCCAGAATTCTAAAACAATTAAGGAGAGAACTAGTGACACCACTGACTACCCTTTTAAACAAATCATGGGAGGATGGTGTGGTACCTGAGGACTGGAAGAAGGCAGATGTGGTTCCCCTTCACAAAGGTGGGAGCAAGACAGAGACAGGAAACTACAGGCCTGTCAGTTTGACCTCTGTGGTAGGGAAAGTGATAGAATCACTTCTGAAGGAAAGAACTGTTGAGTACCTAGAGGCCAGTGGGGCACAGGGACCCAAGGCAGCATGGGTCTCACAGCTGGAAGGTCATGTCAGATGAATCAAATTGATTTCTTGACTGGGTGACCAAGAGAGACCAGGGAGGGCTGTGACATGCCTACCTAGACTTCAGCAAGACATTTGACACAGTCCACACAAAAGATTAATAGTCAAATTAACCAGCTCCAAGAGGTCCCAGGTTGCAGCCTGGGTAAACATTGGCTGGACAACAGGACACAGAGCTCACCCACACCTGCTCCCTCTATTCCACTGCCAATCTCCTCAACTTCAATGAAAGACTCCAGTACCAGATCTGCCTACTGACCAAGAAAATTCTGCTTGGTCATTCCTCCCAGGGTCACCGCCTCTCTCCAACATGCCACTCCCTCTATCTCCACCCGCAACTTGGACAAAGCTATACTGGCGGTACCCAGGGTAAAAACCTCCCTTGCCCAGAGATCCTTCCGCTACAGGGTCCCTGTCTGGTTTAATGCACTCCCAGCCACCATCACCAGCACACCCAAGATTGACCCTTTCAAAGTTGCTCTCCGCAACACCTCCTCAATGTCCGCTCCTGTAACTGCAACTAGCCTGCACTCTTATGCCCTCTAGGGCCCAGACCTCAGACAAAGTCCATTATGGACTGCCACCACTTACAATGTCTAATCCACCTCTGCTTCATGAATAAGATGGATAATACTGTAACAGATGCTCTCTTGGTAACAGTGTTTTGCTATGCTTATGTAAATATATGTATCCAAAACTGTATATAATGTTTGTTACCAATGTCTGTAACCTATACATGATGGCTATTCCATTGTAACTGCACCCTCTCTGTTTGTTTTTCTGTCCTCCATGTGACAACGTACCTTTGTAAATGAGCCGATGGCTCAAAGGTTGTAAATCCGATACTTCAAATAAGTAAATACCCATTCTATTGCCAAGTCACTTGAGTAGGGATATAATTTAGACTCTTTTATGAACTGCTGCCATAGTAGGGTTGGTGGGCAGAAAATATTTGAACCAAAATACATTGAAGTGCATCAAAAACTCTTACATCTCTAATCAATTACTCTTTATCTTTTAAGAAATGTAGACCTGTTAATGAAGGACTTAATGCTTTCTTTTAATGTGCCATGAGAACTGCAGTTCATGTGTCATAGCAATATTGATGACAATAAGACAGTATTAACTACAGTATATGCCATTTTGCTATCTTATTTAATTTGCTAGCATTATTGATTTCTTCTCCACCAAGGGTCTGAATTTTGTGTTGAGAGAAGAATTGGATTGATTTTAAGCACTCACAATGGCTAATTTTGTCAAGTGACATAAAATGTCATTAAAGAGAACAGAGGTACTGGTCAATCTGCCCCAACAGAAGGATTTGCTTTCTGGCTTTAAAGTACATGTGTGTGGTTTGGAGAGATGCAGTATACAGAAACCAGTTTAGAACTTTTTCTTTGCTTGCAATTTTATGGCTACCACATATGGCTGTTCTTCCAATCTGCCTCTCTGGTATGCAGCCTCCTAGAGTACTGCATGCCTACATTGTACATAAAATATAAACAAGCATTTATCAATGCCGAATGTTTGCTTGCTGGCATTAGCAGTGGAAGTGCAAGAGTTAGACAGATACAGTATAGGAATGGCTTTGAAGTATCGAACTGACGCCAACTCCACCCTCACCCTGCAGAGATGGACAGGCATTGGGGTGTGCCTTTGGGTCGCTGCCCATGACGGTCACAACATTTCACCTAACCCTACCCTTCAGACACTGACAAATGTTGAGGTGTGCCTTGGGGTGTTTGGGATTTACACTCCCCTCATTCCATAAGGAAATATGCTGAAATGGGTGCAGTATAGGATAATGGGGTGAACTCTGGGACCAAAGGGTCCAAGGCACCTCAATGCCTGTCACTGGCTGCATGGTGGGGATAGGTGGAATGCCAAGAGCATTACTATCGACTATCCCAAGTCACACCCTGACCCTGTCAGTTCCTACAAGTAGGGCATTATGGTCAAAAACCCTAATGCCCTGGGCGTTTCTTGGTATTTTTACTCCAAGTTTTCAACATGGGCTTTTTGTGACCCTACCGCATAAACAGAGACACTATCAGTTTGTTAGGTGAAAGGTGATTTTGCACAGCGACTGCGCACATTTGGCACCACAGGTGAGAAAATACATTTCGAACAGGATGTGAAAAATAACAGCTGTACTGTTCATGAGGAGGTGTAAAAAATGGCATTGTTGAAAATCTGGAGTGAAAATATAAAAACCAGAAGTCACGGAGTTGAAACTGCACAGCGTACACCCATAATGTAATTAGTTTGGGGATTTTTTACAGCAGATTTTCAAAATAGGCATTTTGGGACCTCCGCTCATGAACAGTGTCACTGTGATTTTCTTAATCTGTCCCGAACACCGATTTCCCACAGTGACTGCGCTATTCTGCACCTGAAGTGCGAAAACACATTTCAGCCAGGGTGTAAAAAATGACAGCTGTACTGTTCGTAAGGAGGTGTTGAAAAATGTCAATGTTGAAAATCTGAACTGAAAATATTACAAATTATGGAACCTATGAGGGTGCGTGGAAATTATGCAATGCAAGCTCGTAACACAGTCATTTTATGGACTTTGTCACCAAATTTTCAACATAGCCAGTTTAACACCTCTGCTCATGAACAATGTCACTGTGATTTTCTTAATCTGTCCCAAACATTGATTTTTCACACCAACGCACCAATTAAGCTACTCAATCTTGAAAACACATTTTAGGCGAGATGTGAAAATGACAGCTGTACTGTTCATAAGGAGGTGTGGTAAAATGCAATGTTGAAAATCTGGAAAAATATTAAAATTCTCAAAGTTACTAGCGTGCGTAGGAACTGGGGTGGGCTCCCAGCATAGCACTGGAAGTCTGTTTGTGGGGACAGTGGAGCCAATGGGGGATTGGGCACCCCCATCAGCCATACAGTGTGCGGGGTTGGGGGGAGTGCATGAGCATGCTGGGGTGGGCTCCCAGCATGCTACTTGGGTGTTTGTTGGGGTGGAGCACTGGAGCCATCGGGGATCGCAACAAAAAAATGGAGTTGTCTATGACAGCAGTTCAGATGCAGTGCTGACTTGTAGGCAGTTTGCATACTCCCAACAGCAGTATGCAAATTGCTTGCCGACAGCAGTATGCAAATTGCCTACACATTACCACCATTGATTGTAGTGGTCTTTTACTTTGAACTGTACGCCACTGCATCTGAACTGCTGTCATAGACAGTTCGGGACATTTATTAGTGCCCGGGGTGTGAGGCATGAAAGACAGGGGTATTGGAAGTGGGGGTGGCACACCTACAAAAACTCATATGGTGGCACTATGTATTCTTGCACATGCGTGCATGCAAACATAAAAACAAGAGGATTTTATTATTATGGAATTTATTGTCCTTCACATTCTTCCTTCTCCAAATTTGGTGCTGCCATTTGCTTCTCCTTCAGCCATCCAGCTTCCAATCCGGCACTTGTCTTCTGATCCTTGTAAAAGTTTGTCTTACATGTTGTCCCTGGTATCCCATCCTTCTTTCCTTTAATGATGTTGCTAAGTCACCTACAGTCCACTTGTCACACAACACTGCAATTTTGTTGACCTGATCCTGACACCTAATCTTTATAACAATCAGCAAGCATCACGTTTTTAAACTGCCTCGTTATAGTGCCATTGTGAAAAACAGACACTACTGAACTCCTGTATACACTATCTTGATCTTAGTAGTCAGGCTAGTCTGTCATGATGTGCAGATGTTACAGACCTGCTAAAAAGCAAAAAAAAAAGTCTATGCATTAGCTTCACTTGCAGATCCCCATCAGCAGTCACCATACTTTCCAGATAAATGAAGTTGCTGTCTTTCTCCAGTGGCTCTCCCTGAAGAGTTGAAGCTTCTCAGTTTCAGTTATAATTTATTTATTAAAATTTGCATAAATTATATGATAGGTTCCATGAAAAACAAGTCTCGTTTGCAGAACGTCCCAAGTCAGTTTAAGAAACAACATAATACATATGGGACATGAACACAGTGTGCTGATTTTCAAAGAGCCCTTAGATCACCACAGTTTGGGGTGATCTAGGGCTGCAGCAAATCCCAGGCACGCCAGGGCCCCTATACCTGATTCTACAAAAAATAGGGTCCCAGCGCAAACTCTTCGGACTTGCTTCAAGTTGCCCACTGTACCAAACAAGTGGTGCACCTGCGAGAATTGCTGCAGGGATCTACCCCCCACCCTGCGCAATACTAGCAGGGCTAGGATTGTTGGGGGGGGAGCAGCTGTACTGGAGGGGTCCTGGTGGTGAAGGGGCACTGGAGGTGTCATGGGAGGGGTCAGGAGACAGCTTGCCAGCCGCACAATTGATGGTATCCAGCAGGGTGTGTGTGTGCATTTCATGGCATGCATAGTATGCCTCCTGTAAAGGTCAGAACAATATAGTCATGTGCCCTGGTGGCCTAGCAGCCCCCCATCCCCAATGTCTCCCAGATATCGGTAAATATGTACCCTGGTAGTCTAGCAGCTTCCCAATCCCCAGTGTCCCTGAGAAATAGTTAATGATCATCTCTGGCAGTCTAGCACCCCCCAAACCCTGATCTCCCCCAAATATGTCACATTCCCTGGTGGTCTCGTTGACCCCCACCCTGGCAGGCAGTGCCCCACCACCACAGCTTGTCAGTCAGTGAGCACGTACTGTATACAGTACGCACTCTATGATAGTTCAGTCAGCGACCAGCTGTGGTGGTGAGAGGAGGGCTGTGTTGGTTGCTGACTTAGGGTTTGGGATGGGAAGGGGGAAACGGGGTGGTGTGGCACTGCCTGCCGGTGGGATGGGGGTCCACTAGAACATCAGGGAATGTGACATATTTGGGTGAGATCGGGGATTGAGGGGGCGCTAACCACCAGTGATGATCACTAACTATTTCTTGGGGATGTTGGGGACTGGGGAGGGCCACTAGACTACCCGGATACATATTTACCAATATCTGGGGGACATCAGGGATGGGGTGGCCGCTAGACCACCAGGGCACATGACTATACTGTTCCATGCATTACAGGAGACATACTATATATCCTGTACAATGCACATGCACCCTCCACATACCATCACTACTGCTGCTGCTGCCCAGCTGCAACCCCCCCATGACACCTCCCATGCCCCCTCTGCAGCCAGCAGCACATTAGAGATCCTCCTCGAGCGCAAGCCATTTAGACCAACTCTAGCTGGTGTAAGTAGTGCCTCTTTTAAGGCCCACTATGGGGCTTGCAGAATCCTGAAAGGGATGTTGCAGCCACGTTACATGACGCCCACTTGCAACCTGGTGCACCTTGTTGCTTGTCACAGTCTTGATGCAAGGGGTCTTTGGTGCAACTGCTTTAGATTTGACACAGGCTGCTTTACAGAATCACGTTTGATGCAAGATGTGATGCAAGTCACCACTTGCATCAAACTCTAATGATGTAAGTCTGTAGCATCAGTCTAAAGGTTTTGAGAATCAGGCCCAATCAGTTAAAACAATCACATATGGATTGTTTCTCCAGTTCCAGTTGGTGGGGCTTAGAACTGCCCATAAACATATTTGGACATTTGGAATTAGGATTTTTTTTAATTGTAGTCCAAAATCTTAATTCCAAAATTTAAGACTAAAACATGTTTTTCCATGGGCATTTAGGATTTAGGAATTAAGATTCCAATCCTGATTTTTAAGACTTTTTCAGAATCAGATAGAAATTGGGATTCAGAATTGGACATTCCAAAATTCCTAGAGTCCAATCGGATCAGAAACATCTAATTCCGAGTGTCACTGCTTATTTAAACTTTCGGAACATTGTAAACTTAACATCATAGAATGTCCAGGAACTCTCGAAACAGACAACATAAACACTGGAGATGCTATGTGCAGCAATCTGTACCAATAAAACATTTTTTTAAAGCTCTGAAAATGTTGTTGTAACCCCCCTACAAATGGGGGTTCCCAAAAAAATCTTCCTTGAGCTTGTCTAAATGCTCACTGCCAGGCTGGTTTCCTGCATTTTAGCAGTTTAAATGTGATTACCAGAGCCTGTGTAGCCTCTGTGTACTGTCACTTTAAGAGCTGCCTGATTGCAGCATAAGTAATCTGAGAGGGAGCTATGTTGAAAGATGTAACTATTTGCTGAAAATCATTTAGCGTGATAATGATAATGTAGTTTGTCTAACCTTCCTTCTTTGTAGCAAGGACTGTTTTGTTTGTCTCCACTATCTTGGTCCTGGACTGCAAATTGGACCAATCAGTTCTAGTAGGACATAAAATGTAGCCAGACTACAGGAGCTGTCTGAAGTCAAAATCTGTAGGAATTGTAGTTTTGAACTTTTTGTGCCTTTTTTGCAACTGAAGGGGCTCTTGCTTGACTGACAGCCAATGCCAAGCAAACCTTTTGGATCTGGGGAAAGTCCCAGGCTTGCTGGCAGTTGAGGCAGTTCTGAGCTGGGAAGTGAAATGAGAAGAGCTCAAGTGTTTTTTGAGCAGCAACCCTGAGTGGATTCGCATGGGAGAACTGTGAAAGGGCTAAGTTTTTGGCTTGCATGTCTGTCTGCTGCTCCTGAGAGGGAGAGAAGAGAATTATTTTGGACTAAATCCAAGTTTGTGTGACTAAAGTAAGCTACTGAAGTGGGCCAGGCTCAACCTGAAGAAGACCGAAGATTTTGCTGAATGCAATCGGCCTGTCAGGAGTTCCAGCTACCCCTAAGCTCCTGGTGTGTGCAAAGACTTTGTGATTGTGACCAGGGAGCGCTTTGCCTGGTACAGTAGAATTTCCTTACATGTAAATGTGCTATGAGCTGCTAGTGGGTCGTGAGTTAGTTCCCCGCTGTGTGAACTGTGTTCTGCTTGCTGGGAGCTATATCCAGCCCAAAATGGACTGCATCCGAATTTGTCTCCATGCGGTCTGGGCCTTGCCACACTGGCCCAGCCAGACTACCCACTGCACAGGAAGCCATCGACGAGGGACCTCCCTGAGGATCAGCCCTCTGCTCACGCTTGAACAGGAATGGCCTCTGCGACTATTGTGGGCCCTGCTTCTCCTGGCATTCCAGATCAACCACCTGTAGTCTTGATTTTCGCTAGCCTGTGTCCAGTCTTGGGTATGTGAGTAAATACCAGTGTAGCTCTCTGCAACAACAGCTTAATCTGAGTGTGTCATCTGATTGTGTTGTTGTTTGTTTCTTCTGAACTGAGCCCTCTGGCTCTGGATTACAAATATTGTGTACTGTGCATGTTGTGTTCCATCACAGGACCCCAACCAGCTGTGATGCAGGCCAACTCCCAGGCAGCAGTCCTTGCTAGCCATCTCTTCTCCACCTGGGTACCCGAGTGTGACTGTGTGGGGAGACTCAAAGCGCATGCATAACTGCTTGATTGATATAACCTTTAAGCTAAATTAACCTGATTTTGCCCTCCCTTGTTCAAGTCCCTGAATAAATCAGATCTAACTTTTTCTGCATGTAATCTGACTGTGGTTCCAGTTTGTGCTCTTGGATGCTACCTCTGAGAACCTTGGGCCTTTTACATTTCACACAAAGTATGTCCAGCACTCTAAATTTCCTTCTTCAAGTGCAAGGAGAGTGTTTTGTGAAATCAGATCTAACTTTTCCTGCATGTAGTCTGACTGTGGTTCCAGTTTGTGCTCAAAGTACTGTACTGTTGCTATTTGCTGTGCATAACCTTGTTTTACAGGGAGTCCCCAGGGTCGAGCCAGAGGAGCGAGCCCTGGTGGTAGAATGCAAACAGTGTGGGTACTGGTATAATTATTACCAGGGTATTGTGAAAGTGATTATTGTACAGTGTTCAGGCCACTAGAGGGGAAAGAGGGGTGTTACAGTGTCCCAGAGGGCTGTGCCCAGGTTAGCTTGACCTCTACCAACCATGACCTCCGGTGGAAGCACCCGTTCAGAACTCAGGCCCTTAACCTGCTACTAGCCAAGCAGACAGGGTAGTAGCCCTGGGATAGCACCACCTAGGGGTTACATCTTGAGGCTCACTGCTGGGATTTTGTGTCTTCTAGTGGCTGAAACTATGAATTACTGTCAAACATAAATGGCTACCCCAACAGAAGTGGCTGTGCACCAGTTGGTGGGGTGGTGTGCAGGGTGGGAGATTGACCCTCACAATGCCCTGCTTGTATTGGATATTCCTCTGAACATTGGTAAAGACGCTGTAGAAGAAGTACTTTCCAAAGTTGAATGTTTAACAAACGCTGTGGTGGTGGGGCAACAGGCTGATTTGACCGCCAAAACTTTCATGGCATTAGTAGAGTGTAGTGACCCAGTGGATAGTTCCAAAGTGCCATGGACTATTGCCCCAGAAGGGGCCCCAGCCACCTGGAGAGTGATAACTAGCAACAGTAAAGACCCCAGGGAGGATGAGCTCCCCCTATTATCTGAGACTTTTGAGGAGAAATTTGCTAAGTTGGTGCTGGAGGAAGGTAAAACTATAGAGGACTTTAAGAAAGTATTCCTGCCACCTGGTGGTGTTCCCTCCCCAACACCCACTCCCACTCCAGCACCTGTTACTGCCCCGCCTTCTGTGCCCGTGACAATGCTGGCCCCTATATCTGTACCTGCCATTAGTCACGACTCCTACCGAAGGTTGAGAATCTTCTCAGGCACCCTCCCCACCCCCCGGGGGAGGATGACTGGGAGACCTGGATAGACTATGTTGCCCCTCTAGTACTTGAATGGCAATGCTCAGAAGCAGAGAAACGAAAGAGGTTGAGTGAGAGCCTCCGAGATCCTGCCCTGGCTACCATCCATGCCAAGTGGGCCAGTAACCCCGAAGCAACTGCACAGGACTATCTTGATGCATTGGAGAATGTGTATGATAGTCCATTTTCAGATGAGGACCTGTGGTGGAGAGTAAGAAATGCCTAGCAGTACTCGGGGAGCCATTGTCTGTGTATGTACCTCGGCTTGAAAAGCAGCTACAAGAGTGCCTCAGAAAGGGTAGTCTGCCGTCAAATGGATTAAATAGAACTAGGCTGGACTGTATCCTTAAGTCGGCTCCATTTTCAGAATTGTTACTGCTTCAGTTGCATCACGCCAACTGACGGGCATGGCCCCCCTCTTATGACAAGCTAATGAAAGAAATTCGGAGGGTTGAGCAAAGGTGAACCCAGGGGGGAATTTCACCAATATCTGCTGCTACTGTGCAAGTGACAGAGAGTGATCATCCAAGTGGGGTTCAGGGGCAAACGTTGGCACCTAACAAGCACTCTGAGAATGCAAAGGACTTCCCACCCTGGGCCCAGTTTTTGAAAGTCGAGCTATTAAAGGAAGTCTGAGAGTTGAAGGCGGGTGCCTCTGCAAGGGTTCCCCCCATGGAACAAGATTCTGGTTCCTCTCAGGACGTGATTGCCATGGGGTGGGGGTGCACCCTCAGGCATCCTCTACCAAGGACAGCTCCCAGGCTGAAATCAAATAATTGACTGCCACCTAAAGGAACTATTGAGACACGTTTACCCCTCTCACCACTGCAAGCAGATATTGGGCTCCGATCCCTTGCTACTACTTCAGTTCCTCACGCAATGTTCTCTCCAAGGATGACCTAGGAGTCTGTCATTTGTCACAGCTGTGGAAAGGATGGCCATATGAAGAGGGAATGCCGGTCTCAGAAAGACTCAGAAAAGTGGTGAACCAGCTTCAAGGAGAGCTTCAGAAAACAAATCAGTGGTCAAGGGGTGCACAAAATGACTGCAGTGAAGACTTCAGACATCCTAACTCAAACCCCTTTGTGGCTAAATTGTCCATCCAGGCCTCTGCTGCTGTCCCTCCAGACTGGTCCAGAATAGTGGGCCCTTCAGTGGAGACTACTGTGGCTGTGAATGGTATTCCTACTAGGCTGTGCTGGACAGTGGGTCGCAAGTGACCATTGTATTTGAGGACTGGTATGACAAACACTTATCTGCTGTGCCCTTACAATCCCTGAAAGGCCTACATGTGTGGGGGCTGAGCGACAAGTCTTATCCCTATCTAGGATATGTCCACCTCTGGTTGTCATTTCCTGCAGCTGTAACTGATGTAGAGGAGCAAGTTGAGACACTGGCCTTAGTGTGTCCCCCTACTGGGCTGTATGATGGGGTTCTCCTGTTAATTGGGACCAACGCCCATATGTGTGGGAGACTGTCACAACTCTGTCATGAGAAACAAGTTTGACGGACTGGGAGGGCCCTAAGAATTCCTGCTCTGATCAAGAGGGCCTATGATTTGCAACAGAACCCCAAGGGAGTGGACCAGGATGAACCGGTAGGGGTCATGTGGAAGAAGGATCCCAATTCAATGGTACTGGCCCCCTAACACCCATTGTACCGTTCAAGGAAGGTCCACCTCTGCAAGATGTCAAGAACAAAATACTGATTTTGGATGCACAGGCGATGGAAAATTGCCAGAAGGATTATTGGTCAAGCCAGCATCTTGCCAGCTCGTTCTCATGCCTATGTACCGACGAGTGATGGTCCAGATTCATAATGTGTCAGATAGGGAGATCTGGGTGAACAGAAGATGCATCTAGCTACGGTACACTGTGCAGACACTGCAGTGTTGCCCAGCAACAAGCACCCTAGAAATCCAAATAGAGTGACTCCCGACTTGTTTGATTTTGGTGTCTCCCCGTTGCCAGCTGAATAGAAGGCTAGAATTAACCAGAAACTTGCCCAGAGAGATCAAGTGTTTTCATTGAAGAAATGGGACATGGGATGTGTCCAGGGTGTGGAGCATCACATACGCCTGCATGATGAACGCCATTTCAAGAGAGGTCTCGATGCCTAGCCCCTGCAGACATAGACGATGTGAGAAGATGCTTGCAGGAAATGCTTGTGGTTGGTGTGATACAAGAATCCAGGAGCCCATATGCTTCTCCCATTCTGGTTGTGCGTAAGAAGAATGGATCTGTGAGAATGTGTGTTGATTATCGAACTCTGAATCGGTGGACTATCCCCGATCAATACACCATGCCCATATACAGAATGCTCTGGATTGTTTAAATGGGAGCAAATGGTTCTCAGTGTTGGATCTTCACAGTGGATATTACCAGATTCCGATGGCTCGAGGACCATGAGAGAAACAGCCTTCATCTGTCCTTTGGGGTTCTACCAATTCCTGAGAATGCCACAGAGGATATCGGGTGCCCCAGCCACCTTCCAGCGACTGATGGAATGAGTGGTGGGAGACGTGAATTTGCTGGAATGCCTGGTGTACTTGGACGATGTCATTGTGTTTGGGAGCTCCCTAGAGGAACATGAGAGTCGACTGTTCAAAGTACTAGACCGACTGGAAGATTTCGGCCTCAAGCTGTCCATTGACAAGTGCCAGTTTTTCCAAACCTCTGTGAAGTATGTGGGGCACATAGTGTCTACAGAGGGGATAGAGACTGATCCTAGTAAAGTTGAAGCCTTGACTACTTGGCCCCTGCCCCACAATTTGAAAGAACTACGTTTCATGGGATTCTGTGGCTACTACCACCGGTTCATAAAGGACTATTCCAAAGTGATTCGACCACTCTTGAATCTTACCCAGGGTTACCCTCCTAGCAATCGGAAATACAAAAAAGGGTCCGTCAAAGAACCAGACAAAGCATATTTCCGCCCAGCTGAACTTTTTGGGTCCCGTTGGACGCCTGACTGTGAAGCAGTTTTCCACAAAGTCATATACCAGCTCACCCACGCCACCATCCTCGCTTATGCTGATCCTGCCAAACCCTATGTGCTGCATACTGATGCCAGTCTGCAGGGTCTAGGAGCTGTACTGTATCAAGACCATGAGGATGGTTTGAGACCAGTGGCATTTACCAGTAGGAGCTTGACCCAGTCAGAGCGAAACTACCCTGTGCACAAGTTGGAGTTCCTTGCATTAAAATGGGCCATTGTCAACCAGTTTCATGATTACCTCTGTGGGGCAAAAATATTGGTGAGGACTGACAGTAGCCTGTTGACCTATGTAAAGACTTCAGCTAGGTTAGGCATACCGGGCACGGTGACTTTCTGCATTGTCAACATATGATTATGCTGTCGAATACAGACCAGGTCTGAATCATATTGATGCTGACGCCCTATCCCGGACGCCCATTTCCAAGAGCGACTGGGTCAGGCTGTCTGAACCTGACATCCGAGCATTGTGCCAAAAGTTTGATAGAAATGAACAGATGTCTACGGACACAGCGGACTGCTTAGTAGATTGCTTGGGCCCCTCTGACACCTACATACCGGCTGTGTATTGCCACTTCTCTGCTCTAGGTATTAGTGCACTACCTCAGTTTGACAATGACAGCATTCAGTGGGCTCAATCCCGAGATCCTATGATTCAGCCAGCACTTGACGCCCTTCGTGCAGGAAAAGATGTGTCCCAAGTTGCGTTCCTCTGATCTGCGAACTGCTTTATTGTTTAAAGAAGGCCCCAGGTTGAAGCTGCTTAATCAGTTGTTATATAGAGAGATAGTAGATTGGGGTGGCCAAATAGACAAGCAACAATTGGTCCTGCCCACAGCCTTCATAAATTTGGTACTGAGGTCCCTCCACAATCATATGGGCCACCTTGGTATCGACCAGACCCTTGACCTAGTACGATCTCGATTCTACTGGCCCAAGATGGGGGCCTATGTTGAGCACCATGTAAGGACTTGTAGTCGCTGCCTGCAGAGAAAAGCCCTGCCTCAGAGGGCTCCCCCCCCTTGTCAACATTACTACCAGCACCCCAATGGAACTGGTCTGCATAGACTTCTTGAGTTTAGAGCCTGATCAGCGAAACATTGGTAATGTGTTAGTGGTTATAGACCATTTCACACAGTATGCACAAGCTTTTCCCAGCAAAGATCAAAAAGCATCTACCGTGGCCAAGGTGCTAGTGGAAAATTTCTTTGTCCACTATGGTGCCCCCCAGCGAATTCACTCTGATCAAGGCCGGGACTTTGAGAGTCGGCTAATCAAAGAAATGCTCTCTCTATGGGGGGTGCGAAAGTCAAGAACCACCCCTTATCACCCGCAGGGGGATACTCAACCAGAATGCTTAAACCACACCCTACTTGACATGCTAGGCACCCTCCACCCAAAAGATAAGCATAACTGAAGCCAGCAGATTAGCACCTTGGTACACGCATACAATTGCATGAAGAATGATGCTACCGGGTCTCTCTCCCTACCATGTTTGGGAGAGAGGCCCAGCTGCCTGTTGATGTCTGTTTTGGGGTATCTCCCGATGGGGTCCGAGCTGAAGATTACCTGCAATATGTACAAAAACCGAAAGCTCAATTGAACCATGCCTATTACCTGGCCCAGACAATGGCCGCCAAAAGAAATCTAGCCAACAAAGACAGACATGATAGAAAAGTAAAGGCTCAAGAGCTTAGGCATGGAGACCGTGTGTTGTTGTGAAATTTAGGATTGCATGGTAAACACAAAATTGCTGATTGGTGGCACCATCTTCCCCATGTCATAGTTGGAAAGTTGGATGATTTGCCAGTGTACAAAGTGCGCCCAGAGAATAACTCCAGAGCTGTCAAGACCATGCACCGTAACCACTTGCTACCTGTTGGGCAAGTTATAATTGAGGCTGAACCAGCCGAGATTGATTCCCCTGGACCAGTGACTCGAGCTGCTGCAAGAAAGAAACAGAGTCAGCCTGCCCCCGTGGTTGCCGATTTAAGACTTCCCCCGCAGCAGGCCCAGAATGATAGTGACTGCCAGTCTAACTCGGATGACAGTGAGTGTGGTAATGCCTATTACCCCTCATATGAACTAAGTCAGTTGTTTCGTGGAAATTCTATGTTGAATTATGGGGATGAAGCTGGGCCTTCTGGACTGCCTAACCCCCCCGGCATCATCCTTGGAGCCAATGCTCCTTGAAAGTGAAGTGCAAAGTATCACATCTGAGGATGCTGAGTCTTTGTGTATTGTGGAACTGTATGATTTGCCTGAAGGAGAGGCTGATGGTATGAGTGTTTCTGGTGACATGCCAGAACTGGAGAAACACTATGAGAGTGCTGACAACCCCCCTTTAGTGCCAGAGTGTCTTCAAAATGAGCCAAGTGTTGTAGAAACAGAGACTACAGAACAAGGGGCTGACAGTGCCCCCAGCTTGGGCATTCCCCTTCATGCAGAGGCGCCCCTCACAAGTGATGAAAGCTCCAAGACCATTGCTGAAAGTATAGAAACTGTGGTTGTTCATCCCAGAAAGACTGATTGAGCTGTCAAGCCAGTGGTGTGCTTCAGTTACGATTCCCCGAGCTCAGTGGATTTGCCTCTCAGTGTAGTCTACAAAGGTGTTTATGTCTCTCAGAGCTCACTGCCCAAATTTAGCTTGACAGCCCATTCCAGGTTACTTGTTCTGCCCTTCACCATGGTGCCCCTGCCCCATCCAGCCCCAAGTTAGCTGATAGGAAGGGCCCCCTCTTGCATTGTTTAGAGTACAAGAAGTTATTACATGATTCTGTATAGTAATGTTCAATTTACCTGTGTGAAATATGCATAATGTATTGTCAGAATGGAAATGATATAGTGGAGTACATTGAAATGTATAGTAAACTGATAAGTTATGTCAACTGATGAATCAGATAGTACTTGTATAGCATGCTAAAGGTATAAATATCTTCGATGTGTTGCATTTTCAATGTTATGATGATACAGACTTGATGTGGGCGTAAGTTTTCCCAGGCAGGAAGGGTGTAACCCCCTACAAATAGGGGTTCCCAAAAGTCTTCCTTGAGCTTGCCTAAATGCTCACTGCCAGGCTGGTGTCCTGCATTTTAGCAATTTAAATGTGATTACCAGAGCCTGTATAGCATCTGTGTACTGTCACTTTAAGAGCTGCCTGATTGCAGCATAAGTAATCTGAGAGGGAGCTCTGTTGAAAGATGTAACTATTTGCTGAAAATCATTTAGAGTGATAATGATAATGTAGTTTGTCTAGCCTTCCTTCTTTGCAGCAAGGGCTGTTTTGTTTGTCTCCACTATCTTGGTCCTGGACTGCAAATTGGACTAATCAGTTCTGGTGGGACCTAAAATGTAGCCAGACTACAGGAGCTGTCTGAAATCAAAATCTGTAGGAACTGTAGTTTTGAACTTTCTGCGCCCTTTTTGCAACTGAAGGGGGAGCTCTTGCTTTGACTGACAGCTAAATCAGCCAACCAAACCTTTTGGATCTGGGGGACAGTCCCAGGCTTGCTGGCAGTTGAGGCAGGTCTGAGATGGGAAGTGAAATGAGAAGAGCTCAAATGTTTTTTGAGCAGCAATCCTGAGTGGATTGGCATGGGAGAACTGTGAAAGGGCTAAGTTTTGGTTTGCATGTCTGCCTGCTGCTCCTGAGAGAAGAGAATTATTTTGGACTAAATCCAAGTTTGTGTTACTAAAGTAAGCTACTGAAGTGGGCCAGGCTCAACCTGAAGAAGACCAAAGATTTTGTTGAATGCGATCGGCCTGTCAGGAGTTCCAGCTACCCCTAAGCTCCCGGTGTGTGCAGAGACTTTGCGATTGTGACCGGGGAGAGCTTTGTCTGGTGCAGTAGAATTTCCTTACATGTAAATGTGCTATGAGCTGCTAGTGGGTCGTGAGTTAGTTCCCCGCTGTGTGAACTGTGTTCTGCTTGCTGGAAGCTGTATCCAGCCCAAAACGCACTACATCTGAATTTATCTCCATGCGGTCTGGGCCTTGCCAGACTGGCCCAGCCAGACTACCCACTGCACAGAGAAGTCATCCACGAGAGACCTGCCTGGGGATCAGCCCACTGCTGCACGCTTGAACAGGAACGACACCTCTGCGACTCGTGTGGGCTCTGCTTCTCCTGGCATTCCAGATCAACCTCTGCAGTCTCGATTTTCGTCCAGCCTGTGTCCAGTCTTGGGTATCATGAGTAAATACCTGTGTAGCTCCCTGCACCAACAGCTTAATCTAAGTATGTCATCTGATTGTGTTGTTGTTTTGTTTCCTTTTCGAACTGAGCCCTCTGGCTCCGGATTACAAATATTGTGTACTGTGCTTGTTATGTTTTCCATCACAGGGCCCCAACCTGCTGTGACGCCGGCCAACCCAGGCAACAGTTCTGGCTAGCCCATCTCTTCTCCACCTGGGTACCCAGAGGTGTGACTGTGTGGGGGGACTCAAAGCGCATGCATAACTGCTTGATTGATATAACCTTTAAGCTAAATTAACCTGATTTTGCCCCTCCCTTGTTCAAGTCCCCTGAATAAATCAGATCTAATTTTTTCTGCATGTAATCTGACTGTGGTTCCAGTTTGTGCTCTTGGATGCTACCTCTGAGAACCTTGAGCCTTTTTACATTTCACACAAAGTATGTCCAGCACTCTAAATTTCCTTCTTCAAGTGCAAGGAGAAGTGTTTTGTGAGTTTGTGATTAAATGTACTGAAAATTATGAACCCAGGAAATGATACTAGCTACAAAAAAGAAAAATAAATATTTTTAGGATATTACCATCAGTGTGATATGATGGAGCTGGTTCGAGAAGTGTGGGCCCATCCTTCCTCTTTGGGTCCTCCTCTTAGAGGTTTAACTGACGTTGTGTGGTGTCTCCATATTGGTACAACACTGTTCTTGAACATATTTCCCCGGAAACACTGGATGCATTTGTGATCCCCAAGAAATCTAAAGCATACGTAGTGGTTTCCTCTCATCATCTTTGTAAAAAGTTAACAGGCTGTAATTATTCTAGTTTTTTCCATAGCTTTGATAATTTCTGGGGCTCATTGTCTTGTTCTTTAGGGTATCATATTCATTTCCACAACAGCAGGAAGTGACATCAGAAGTAGGGGACTTTGAACTCAGCTATAGAAGCATAGGCAGAGCAAATTTACTTGGAAGGGACAAAGATTGGGCTTTCATGTGAATGTCCTTAGAACAAAGAAACGGAATTGTTTGCCAGCTCATTCACAATGGTAGGGCTACCGCTTGCAATGCTGGTAACCTGGGTTAGGAAGCGAGCCTGGGTTATCAGTAGGCCAGCCTGGTGGAGGAAGATCAAGTGCCCCAAGGATAATCTTCTCCTACCCAGAGAGGGCGGACAGCTCCACTGCTAGACTGCCACCTGGGTGACCACAGGTGGCAGTGAAGTCGGAGCTACATTGAGGGTGGGAGTATAGGGTCTGAGCCACACAGCACATGCTAGCAACTGTGCTGGTGCTTGCTCACCCTCATCATCCAGTGTCCTTAAGGAAAGGGAAGAACAGTGCAAAACACCAAGGCATGGCAGAATGATAGCTGACCCTCTGAGAGAGGCCAGGTGATGGGACCGGGGTGCAGCATGAAATGGGACAGTTGAGTAGGGAGTACAAAGAGAGTAAGTAACACAGAAAAAAGAATTGTTTGGACTTCAGATTGTTTTAGACTTTTGTGTAAATATGCTGATGACAACAGTTATTGTGCTTTTATGTTATACTCTCAGTTGCAGACCCCTTTTTAAGGTGATTCAGCTGGCTTAAAATGGATCCCTCTTTTGCACTTAGCTAATACAATTCATTTTATCATCTCAGGAAGGTTGAGGGCTGAGTTGATGCAGGTGGAACTTAAACCTGCAACCTACAGTATGTCCATTACGAAAACACTGACTCTTTAACTTTCCTTTTGAATTCAGGAACAGGTGTGGGACAAGTTGCCCTTGTTAACTTATGTGCATGTACCCATATTTAAGTTTTCTAACTTGCTGTACAGTGATAAAAAATCATTTTAAAAAGAAGCAGTTATGTGGTTAGTGAGGTGCTATTACCCAAAAGAGGTTTTAAAAATTCTTCATGCATGCCTTCATACTTGTTCAAATATTTGTAGTGCATGGCAATTAGCATTTCAGTCCTATGAGACCAGTGAATGTGTGGTGAGTCTGTAGATTTATTGTTTTTTAAATTCATACTTTAATATTCCACAAACAGCATATAGATTAAGGTCATGGAACGCAGACGTAAAATTAGAGGAACTCCCCACAGTGTCCTTCCCCTACATTCAGTCTAGCAATTGTAACCACGTGATTCTGGCACAAAAAAGCATAACTGGAAAATTCTTTTCAAGGCTTCTTTTTATCTAAATCAATAGATTACTTTTTCAATAATTTGAAATGAAAACTGTGTGAAATAACAGACCTGTCCTATTTAATGGTCCTGTTCAGTACATTTCTAACTAAATAAGTCTATGGTTTCTGGACTGTTTTCACCTCTGATAATTTTTTACTAGCCACTACATTTTGTGTTTTTATTTTTTTTTGCCATAAAGGTTTCTGTGCCTCTTAGTCCTAAGGTTGGATAAGCCTTCTCCCCATTGTACCAAGCTGGCATAAGTCTTCCCTGGCACTCACCCAGTCATTAGTTTTCCCCCCACAAATTCCCCCTCGTGGTGGGGCTGGAGGAGGGAGGGCCATCCTGCCCACGAGTACAGCAATCCAGAGTGAATCATGGTGAGCACTGGCTGACAGCACAGACTCGGCACCCGCAGACAGGGCTTCATTAAGCCCTCGACTACCATTTTCACATTTTCTGCTTTTCTACTGGAGGACATTTGTTGCATGTTTGGAGGCGTTCATGTAGGACATTCCCCCGGCCTCTCTCTTCATGCTGCCACACATGCACTGCTGCAGGCCTCCATCTGGCAGCCGTCTAAGGTCAGACAAGCAGACCTTCCCTCCTTGAGACAAGAGAGCAGTCCTATGGATACTTGATCTTCTTCTGCCCCAGCCAATCTTCGATGACCTGAGTCTGTTCCCAAACCCGGTTCACCAGCATGGCAGGAGGTAAGGCACTAGCACCTTAGTCATTCACACCACTGGGCCAGCTTTGTGTTTTTATCTTGAGGTGGTTAACTGGAAGAGGGACTCCTCTTGTAATGCAAATATAAAATAACGTTCTTGCGCAATCATTACATGATTTTGTCAAAATAACACATAAGAACATAAGAAGATGATGGCAGATGGGGACCTTGTGATCCATCTAGTCTGCCCATGAATCCTACCACCACCCCTATAGGTTACTTGTTTTGCTTTTACTGTAGTGTCAGTCCCATGCATGTTTAAATTCCTTCACCGTCTTTGCTGCAGCCACCTCTGGGGGATGGCTGTTCTATGGATCTGTCCTCTCTCTGTAAAAAAGTACTTCCTGACATTATTTCTTAGCTTTCTCCCTCTCGAGGCGTAGGTTGTGCTATCTAGTATGTACCTCTTTGTTGGCCTGGAAGAGGTTGTCTGCCTGACCTGTGTTTGTACCTTTGATGAATTTGAATGTTTTTTATCATGTCCCTTCTCTGTCCCAGGGAGTACAAGTTCAAGTCCCTGAGTTTCGATTCATATGGCCTATCAATAGTCCTAACTGGATGCAGTATACTTGATTAACGTACTTAAGGTGTTATTCTAGAAAGATTAAGGGTCAGTCTCTTGTTCGACTGATTGTTCACAGGTTTCTAGCACCTACTGACCTGCAGCTTACACACTTATTACCCCTTCTGACTATCGCCCTCCAACAGTGTTGCACCTCTTCCATACCAGCAGACTTCTCATCTGTTTGTCCCTCCTGGCCCATCTTCAGATAGATGTGGCTGATACTGCCTCTGCACATTCTTTACCCCACATCCTAGGTTCCATGCTATCTCTTCCCCCCAAACTTCCTGCAGCACCGCTCAAATGAGTCCCTGCCCCACCTAGGACTATTGACTTTCGCACAACATAATAAAAAAATTCTACATATGCACTGCAGTAAGAACGTACATAAGATGCCTTTTCTCCGCCCACCTTCTCATTCCTGAATGTGCCTCCTACTACTGTCGGGTGACATTGAACTAAACCCAGGACCCTGCAGAAGGCAAAAGATTAAAAACAATAAAAGGTCCAAGCAGAACCCCCTAACCTCTTGTCCTACCTGGTCTAACACAAAAGGGCTCAAAATAGCCCATATGAACATACATAGCATTAGGGGTAAAATGGCTGAACTAGAACTGTGAACTCTGCACTACAAGCCTGATGTTCTTTGTATTACAGAGTCCTGGTTAAAACCATCCCTTCTGTCACATGAGATTGCTCTCCCTGGCTACTTCTCTTACCGATGTGATCAGTCACATAGGAAGGGAGGAGAAGTTATTATGTATACCAGTGCTGGGTTGGTAGTCAGTGAGATAACTGACCCAAAAATTAACTCAGGTGCAGAACACTTATTCATTACAATTACCCTAGACCATGTTAAACACATAACAATAGGTTGTATATATCTGCAGCCTAATCAAACATCCGCCACCTACACAGAATTATTCTCTAATCTACATAACCTGCCCTATACAGACATAATACTATGTGGAGACTTCAACATAGGTTGGGCCGGACCTAGAAGAACACAGTACCAAGTTGCACTGTTAGATGCAAATTTAGAGCAACTACTTGACCGGTCCACTACACTTAACATGAAGTCTAGTGAGACATAGCCTGTTAGACTGGATTCTGACTAATAAATCAACCTTTATTAAGGCCGTTGGAATTCTCCCCAGACATACTAAGTGACCAGTCCTTACATTTTGTATCTGGAAAACTAACCCCCCCAATAACTCTTAAAACCAGGGATCTAACTAACCTCGTCGCAGAAGCTTTCCTGCAAAGTCTTGCTTCGGTTGACTGGTCCCCTATATCCATCCTCCCTGACATAGATCAGGCTTTAGACTATCTTATCAGTACCTTTACCTCTATCCTAGACTCTCATGCCCCATACAAACTCAGAAGATCCAAAGGTTTCCATTCCCATTGGCTCACCCAAGAACTGAGGCACCTCATGCACTCCCACGACAAATCCTGGAAAGCCTACAAAAGCTCTGGACTACAGTCTGATTGGTTAATTTGTCGCCAGCTACATAACACTTGCAAAGCAAAAATCAGCTAGTCCAAAGAACATTTCAATCCCTACAGGAAATGCACTTTGTCAACCCAAAAGCTTCTGGAAGCAAGTTAATGCACTCATTAGGGCAAGAGATGATTATCCCTCAAAGCATGACTGCGAAAGGCTCTATTCTGACCACACCACTGGAGATAGTCACTAGTGTTTACCACTTCTTTACAGACCTTGATGCTTACAAGACTGGCCTCCCTGCTGTCCACCCAGAACAGCTTGCCACTTGTCCGGAAGTCACCCATCCACACTTCCATATAAAAATAACCTCACAGAATGAAGTACTCAAACTCTTGAATGGTCTTAACCATGGCAGTTCTCCTGGTTTCGACTCCCTGCCACACAAATTCCTCAAGATAGGAGCACCTGCACTAGCTTATCCAGTTGCCCTAATAATTAATAGATCCTTCCCCACTCATTCCATCCCAAACAAATGAAAAACAGGAGTCATCCCTGTACACAAGAGTGGTCCAACTAACCTCATTGAGAACTATAGACCCATATCCATTTTATACCCAATCGCAAAAATTCAAGAAAGATTACTGTATAACCAGTTATACTCACACCTTGAACTGACCAATGCCCTCACCATTCACTAACGTGGTTTTCAGAAACTACATGGTACGGAATCCACTCTCCTAAGGATCACCACTGACATATTGCAGGCTATGGACCATGGTAAAGCCACAGGGGCAGTCTTTGTGGACCTCATGAAGGCTTTCGACCTCGTCAACCACCCATTCTCATCTCTAAAGCTCCACCATCTTGGCCTCGATGATAATTCCCTTTCTCCTGGGTCTCGTGCTATTATCAAATCAGTCCCAGTCGTCAAATGGGCAGGAGCATTATCATCCTATCCCTATCATGGATGAGGGTCCCTCAGGAGTCTGTCCTTGGACCACTTTTATTCTCAATCTTCATCAATGATATGTTGCAGAATTGTGGAGGGGCATCTGTTTGGTTCTATGTCAACAATGCCATACTTTACAAATGCTCCAGAGATGTCAGTTGTATAAACTCGGACCTGGAAAATGACTTCCAAACCCTTGAAAACTGGTTTAAGGATAACCTGTTGGTTCTGAACACAAAAAAAAACAAATCCGTGTTGTTCCATTATACCTCCTTTGATACTACCTCCTAGACTCCTCTGGCAATCAAATCCTCCTCCGGTGTACTGTTGGAAGGGGATGTCTCTTTTAAATACTCAGGACTGATGCTGGATAAGCACCTATCTTTCGATATGCATGTAACTAACACAGTTAAGCCTACTAATCAAAAATTGGCCTTCTATCCTACCTGCTTCCTACCTCTGCAACCGCAGCGAGGAGGACCATTGCCTCTGCTGCCGTTCTCCCAGACCTCTTCTATGGGGCCTCAATAATTCACTCAGCTAAGTCAACACTTCTGGACAAATTAAGAATGGCCTATCACAGAATTATTCATTTTGCTACTAAGGCCCCAGCTCATGACCACCACTGTGATGTGATTTACACCATGGGTTGGCCATCTTTGAAGCAACTGGACTTCCGGTGGCTTCGCCACCTTTAAACTCATTCACCTCCTCTCCCGCCTATCAAATCTACTCACCTGAAACCCACCCCTAGGACCCTTAGACCCTCCCACCTCCTTATAGCTTACCTAAAACTCGCTTAGCCATAGGTACAAGATCATTCTCTTTCGCAGTATCCCAAAAGTGGAACAACCTCTCACACTCATTACTCTCATGTAAGTCTCTCTCCCTATTCAAACAATGGTATAAAGAATCTTTCTTCTCACCACCTATCTGCAATGGTAGCTGCAATTAAAACCTATTCTGACAACCTATTTTCCCCTATTCCCTCCCTCCCTTCCTTTCCCTCTCAGATCACTCTCATAACCCTTCACTATCATCATGTTTCTTCTCACTTTCTTCTTCTCTCTGACTCCGCCTTCAGTCCTATGGACCAAGTATGTGTGTTTTGAATTACCTATAAATTCACGTGGCTGTTAACCCACTATGCACTTGTACCTTATACATATCATGTAAATTTGGTTTAGAAATGTGCAAATTATTATTTTCATTTTTATTTCACTGCTGTCATCACTTGAATGCTCTGTAACACCCCTGTTTACACTTTTTATTTTGAATTTCCACCTCTGTATTGTGTTGTATACTCTTGATATGTATGGAATGTAACTGTTCCCCAGGCCGCCCTGAAAAGGGACTTGTTTGTCTCAGTTGGCCCAACTGGCCATCAAAATTCTAATAAATAAAATATGGCTTGTGATGGAAGCCCTGTACCATCGTAGTGGACCCTTCTCTGAATAGTCTCCAAGTGCTCCTTGTCCTTCTTTAGTTGGGACCTCCAGAACTGGATATAGTATTCCAGGTGTGGCCTCACCAAGGATCTCTAGAGTGGGATGATTACTTCTTTTCCTGCTCATAATTCCCTCCTATGCATCCGAGGATACTGCTTCGTGCTGCTTTTTCACAGTGAAATTATTGGGATGCTATTAATATTAGCGAGCTATGATGGACTTTGATCTAAATAAAGCTCTATAATGTCTATGAAACCTATGTTTCCCTACTTTAAGGTCGTCTGACATGATTATATCCTAAGTCCCTTTCAGTCTTCATCATCTCTAGTGTATGCCCGTCCAGTCTAGGATATACTGTATTACTGGGTTCTGTTTATCCAGATGCATCACTTTCATTTCTTAGCATTGAATCTAAGTTGCCAGTCTTTGGACCACTGTTCAAGTCTTTTAGATTTTCTAGCATACTAGAGCTCCCTCTAGAGTATCCACCCTATTACAGAGTTTTGTATGATCTGTAAACAGGCAGACTTTACCCTCTAGACCATCAACAATGTTGCTGATGAATATGTTGAAGAGGATCGGACCCAGCACCGACCTCTGAGGCACTCCACTGGTCACATAACCCTCTTTAGACATGGCGCAGTTTATTGTGACCTTCTGAGTCCTATCTTGCAACCAGTGTGCAATCCAGCTTACTATCTTATGATTGACGCCTGTATGTTCAAGTTTTTTTACTAGCCTCCTGTGTGGGATGGTGTCAAAGGCTTTACTGAAGTTCAGGTATAGGTATACACATCCACTGCCTCACCCTGGTCCACTGTCCTGATCACCCAGTCGAAGAACTTGATCAGGTTAGTCTGGCATGATCTGTCTGTGGTAAACCCATGTTGTTTGGGGTCAAGTTTTCCTGCCCTCTTTAGGAAGTTTACTATCCGCTCTTTAAGGAGTGTCTCCATGATTGCACCCACTACCGAGGTCAAGCTGAGCGGGTGGTAGTTACCTGCCTCCTCCCTGCTGTTACTCTTGTGCAAGGGCACCACTGTTGCCCTCTTCCAGTATTGTGGCACCGTGCCACTTTCCAGAGATTCATTGTAAAATTCTGCTAATGATGTGGCTAATTCCTCTTGAAGCTCTCTCAATACTCTTGGGTGAATTCCATCCGGTCCCATAGCATTGTCTGTCTTCAATTTCTCCAGTTCGTTCAGCACTCTTTCCTTTGTGAAGGGACTTGTGTCTGCACCCCCTGTAGGGTGCTCTGTTACATTTAGTGTTGGCCCACTGCCATTTAGCTCATTTGTGAAGACTGAACAAAAGAATGCATTGAGTGCTTCAGCCTTGTCCTCGTCTTTTTCCAATACCTGACCCTTGCTTGTTACTATTCTGACTATCCCCCCTTTATTCTTCCTTTTTTCACTGAAATATCTGCAAAAAGGTTTTGTCACCTCCTTGACTCTGAGTGCTATTCTTTCCTCTGTTTTGAGTTTTTGCCAATCTAATAGCTTTCCCAGCCTCCTTAAGCTTTTCCCTGTAGAGTTCCCTATCAATTTCCCTCTGTATCTCCTTGAACCACCTAAATACTTTTTTCTTTTTCCTAATCTTTAGAGCTACCTCTCTAGAAAACCAGAGAGGGTTCCTCTTCCTTTTTGATTTAGCTAGTAGCCGTGTACAATCCGCAGTTACTGTGTTCAATGAATCTTTCATGAACTTCCAGCGAGCTTTTACATCCCCTGTGGTGCTGTTTCCTAACAATGCCTTAACACTGGATCTTATTTTATGGAAATCTGCTTTTTCAAAGTCATTCACTTTTTGTCTGGTGTGGCCTGAAATTTCCATGTTATTAATTTGTAGCCAGACAGACCTGTGATCACTGGTTCCCAGACTGATGCTGACATACAGTAGACGTTGGATATTCTGGGACTGTTGGTGAGAACCAGATCCAGTGTTGCCTTATCTCTGGTGGGTGACTCCACTAGTGGTTCACCCCTGCTTCCTTTGGAGTGATACGAAATAATCTGCTCTTTTCTGTGGAAGCTGTGCAAGTGGACCAATCTATATCTGGTAGACTGAAGTCCCCAACCAGAAGCAGCTCCCTTTGTCAGCCATTGTGAGATGGTCTCAAGGAGCTCCTTGTCCATATCAATGTCCTTGGGGTCTGTATATAACACCCAGGTGGATAGGAACCCTGCTTCCAGCTCCCAGAGTGACCCATAGGTCTTCTGCTTTGCTATGTTCCTCCTGAATTTCTGTAGCCTTAATTCCTTCCTTGACATACAACGCAACTCCCTTTCCCCTCTTTGTTTTCTGGTTCTTTCGGAAAGTGAGTAGCCAGGTATGTTAACATCCTAGGTGTGGTTTTCAGAGAACCACGTTTCTGTGAGTGCTACCCAGTCTAGTTGTGCCTTTGCCGTAATAGCTGAGAGTTTGGGGATTTTGTTCAACAGGCAATGGGCGTTGATGCACATTGCCTTCCTCTCTTGAACAATTGATCCACCTGGATGGTTACTTGGTATACATACTATACATAGAAATGCCAATGACAGGCACCAGTTTATTAGGGTTGCATGAAAGCAGGCATAAAAACATATATGTTTCTGTGTGTCTTGCAACATCACAGTCCATTTCCATGATTGGCACTGCTGACTGTATAGAGGAAAATGGTCACTAATGTCACAGATACTACAAAGTAAATGGAGTATCCAGAGTGTTAATTCTTTAACCAGGAGTAGGATAAAACATTAAATGCCCTGGTAACAGGGAGGGAGTAAAATCAAGAGAAAACTAAATGGGGACAGGCTTCACTAGAAGTCGCCCATGCAGTAAATGGCCGCTCTGCCTTCCAGCCAGGAGCACTCCGAATAGGTGTGCTTGTAATCTTTTGAATTCATTTTTTTAAATAGACATCAATTTTAAAAGCAGCTTTGTAAAGGAAGAAGGAATTTTAGGTTCTGTAGTGAACTCTAGAAATTCCCATTAAACTAAAATTTAACTAAAATGCATAGATAGGTAATTACTAAAGTTAATTGTGAACATATTTGCAATAGTTTTTTTGTTTGCTTGTTTTTTTTTTCAAGAGCTGCTGATGCCTGTGGAAAAACTTTGAAAAACCTAATATATAGATACAACTCAGTTTATATTTCAAATATTTTCTGTGTTTTGTCCTTTCTTTTTGCAAAGGTTTTTATCCTTCCATGCAGGACAGGTAGCTATTAGTCCTGTCTCCATGAGCTGCAGCCGTCCCCAACCTCTGCTAGCCAGGGTCTTGTTCACACCATGGATTTACCTCTGTGCTGAGTCCAGAAAGGGGAGGGCTGTCTCCCTCCCCACTCGAGAGCACACCTATTTTGAGTGCCCCTGGCTGGAAGGCAGGCAGGGCAGCACGACTGCATGAGCAGGACTTCATGAAGCCTGTCCTCGTTTAGTTTTCCTTTTGATTTTGACTCCCTCCCTGTTGCCAGGGCATGCATGTCAACATGTGTGTGTAGAGGCACCCATGCACCAAAGAAGTCCAACGGCACCCTTCCGTTCTTGCTACTCCCTAATCGTCCTACCACCATGCCTCCACCTGGTGGCAGTCATGTGAGAGCTAGCAGCCTCCCTTCTCTGAGAGAGGAGAGCAGTCCATCAGATGCTCTATCCTCTCCTCCCTTGCCAGCCCCCAGCAACCTGAGACTGCTTCTGATCCCGAGTCACCGGTATGGTGCGCGGTAGCGCTACTGCCACACCACCTGACTGGCTTTTTTGTCCTTTTCTAAGGACAGTTGCATGTAATCAGCACTTTTGTCTCTTAGACATACTCTACTCTGGCTCTGATTATTCCCCTCCAAAAATCATAATCCCCTACTTGTGGCATCATGTTCATTTTCTTGGCAGTTGTCTGTGCTGTCACAAAGAGATGGTTATGACTTCAGTTGGGGGATGAACAGCAGGAGCAGATCTTACAATGAGCAGGAGTGAGGTCTTATGCAACTATCCATAATAATAATAATAATTACTGAACATATTTTAATTACAAGCTATATTTTATCTAAATATTATCCTCTATATTTTGTAGGAAAGCCAGTTGGCTGAAGCTCATTTTAAATGGCACCTTCAACGCATTCAGATACACATTATGTCTCTCAAAGTTTTTCCACAGGAGTCAGTTGCCCTTTGGTTATGCTGTTATTACATTTGTTGAGCCAGAAGACTGTAGGCTCAGTCATCCAGTCATCTTAAGCTACAGCCTGATCATCCTTTATTTACAATCATCCTAGTAAGGGATTGGACAGCACTGTTCTTGTGTAGGTGATACTCTACTTCATAGAAAATAATCCGTTTGTTACGAAAGACCTGCTGAAACACTCTGGATAGAAATGCTGTGCCCGACGTTTAGGAAGTTTGCTTTTGTGGTAACATCTTGAGAAAGTTTTTAATTTTATTTATTTTAACAAAACACCTTGTCTTTGGATATCCTAAGCAACCATATTTAATTAATAACAAAAATGTAACTTCCTGGATTGGTTGATAATGCTGTTACTCAGCACTGGAATATCACTGTAGGTTTTTCAACTAGATCATATGTACACTTCAGTAACAATAAAAAAAGAGGATTACCTATGGAATCCCAAAACTCGGCCTCCTGAACTCTATTAGCTCAAGTCCAGGAGACCAAATTTTGGAAAACAAAAAGGGTCTCACATGCAATGCGGGGGGCTTCATCCCCTGCACCCCCCGTAACTAAAATAACCAACTCCGAGGAGGAGCAGACCTCAGAGTAGGTTACAAAAGTTAGGGTGGGGCAGAAGAGTGCCTCGCAAAATGTTCACCCCGGGAACAGAAACTGGGTCTGGAACACCATGCTGGCGAGTTGCTAGTGGTTTAGTCCTCTGTCCCAGGAGCAGCTCGGCCAGCTTCCACATCCTCCCTCTCTTGTGGTGTCTGACTAGGGGTAGGGTAGCAGTTCATCACATCCGCTACCTTACCCTGTTGTCTACACTTCCTCCTTGTCAGGCTTGTACATGTTGGGATACTGAACTCTGTCCTGTGAGTTTCTGGATTCTGAGTTTCAGTATCCTAAATAGATACCAAATAGGAAATTAGCCAAATGTTGCAAGGTTAGAGACTACATGTTACTGAAAAAAAATGTTCCTCGGAAAAGGCCACTGTGCAAGTTGTTACTCAGTACTGGACTACCACTGTAGAATTTCAACTAGCCCATATGTACACTTCAATAACAAGAAAAATACGTACAAGCGCACATACAAAGAAGCCAGCAGAAGGCCATTTGATCTATCAAATCTGCTCATATTGCAGGGTCCAAAAATGTTCCTGGGAAAAGGTCAGTGTGGCAGATTTCCTCAGATATGTTATCCTGAAAGTAATTAACAACACTCGGTGATGCATGTACTGAGATCAAGGCAGCTATGTGGCAAATGCAGACTGTTCTCAAAAACCTTCTCCCTCTTAACAAATTCTTGATACAGAGGGTCAATGTGGTCAGGCCTTGTCTATTAATGTCATTCAAATGTAACTAAAATGATTTTGTTATCTTTTGACACTTTGCAGGTTATAAGCATGTACAATTTGTACTTGTTCAAAAATAACAATAAATGAAGATTTTTTGTGATGTGTGTAATGCATTTACTGTAGTTCATTATTGTCTATTCTTAAGCTGAATTCCAAAAATCATATTTTTTTAATAAAGAAAAAATAACGTTGACATATTAACAATCATGCTGAGATTTGTCGCCAACATGATTTTAATATAATTCATGAAGCTAGATAGCCTACTACCTCTGGCATCCTTCAAAAGATTGTTCTCCGCCCTTTTTCCAGAGCTCTGCAATTGCTTTTATAAAGCCTAATCCCCTACCTATCTGACCCACCTTCCTTTTTCCATCCATTATATTAATTCAATTTCTTTCTTCCGAATCACCTATTATATTCTCATAAAAACTAGTTAGACCATATTATTTTTATTTTATGCCTGCTATACCCTTTGTCCCCTTTTTCCTACAGGCTAAATGGTTCTACTGTTACTTGTATATATGTAAATTGTTGTATATAATCATTTCATGCCATTGTATTGCTATTTATTCTATTTCTTGTCTATGTAATAATACTTGTATCCTCATTTGTATGACCACTCAGGTCCATCTTGTAAATGAGCTTTGCTCAATGATGTTAGCCTGAATAAACAAAGTTTTGATTGATTGATTGATGATAATTACATAATATAAATATGTGTTAACACATTTATAAGCTTTGATTTTAAAAAGTTATTTTTTTTAATTTGTGATTTTCCACTTTTCTGCAAAACACTGGCAGTTGGCATCAGTAGAACTAAAATCACATAAAATTCTAAACCATTTTGTATTACTGGGCATTCAGGTCTTCATCACTAGAGACATTTGCTGGAATTCAGATTCCTTTCCTCATGAACTTAATCTGTCCCTGCTGCCTTTCCTGCCTTGAAGTCCTAATCCTTGGCTGTGGCTCCGGAACCTGTTGCCACAAAAATAATTTGTAGTACAAGCAGAGGATTGTAAAGAGCTTGTTTCATGCAAAATATTTTCAGTAATAAAAAATGACAGAATGTCCAGAAATTCTGATTTTGAGAAAATGTATTTCACTATTCTCCTGATGCCAGACAAGACTTTTTTTCTGGAAATCAGAAAATAATTTTTTATAGCTCTTATCCGAGTTAAAATGTACTTCCCTGAATAGGAAATCATATACTGTATTTGAAAGAAAAAGAGACTGAAGCTTCATGTTATTTAAAGAGAGTTCAAGTGTATAGACACATTTTCATTGCAAATGCTGCTGACATAATAAGAAAGTGCATCAACATAATAACTATTTCTACTTGTCTGTTTAATATCTCAGCATGATTTCTTGTGTGTCACAGTAGATGATTGTGTTGACATGCTATAGAACGAATCAATAATTAATAAATCTGTCAACAAGTGTCTTTAAATGACAGTATTATAGTGACAGAAAATTGTAGTGTCAGCATGCTTTATAAGGATTATTTATATAATGTCAAAAGTAGGGGAGAGCTATGTCAGTGTAAAAATATAGATGGGAAATATCAGTACCATGACAACAGTACGACGAGCGCCATGACAATTATTGATGTCATCCTAACGTATCTGTGCTGCACTCATGGCAGAGGTTGAAACTGGAACAGAAAGTGCTCATTGCTCTAAAAAGCTATTTTTTTTAAATAAAATGCATACATTTTGTATAAACTGCATACTTTACACTATGACCTGACTGATGAAAGCAATCTGTTTCGAGATGTGAGGAATAAGTCTTTCATAAGTCTTACCTGTGACACCACAGGCCAGATTTCAAAACCTATCTGTAAACACAAGTCTCTATGTTCAGTTTCAGATGCACAAGACTTGCATCCCAAAATTAGAATATTTGATGCCTTTGACCAAAAAAATATGTGCTGATACCATTTTACTTGCTCGAACACGCATCAGTTTTTCAGCTGATTGAGTCCAGTGTTGAATATGTGCTGCCACAAAATGTTTCTAACTGCTGCAAAATCAGTGGCAGTTGGAAACTGAGCAGTGTTGCCTACGGTGGCATGGACTCACTGATACTTTCAAGAGCAGGACCCACAAATGCCTTTGATAAAAATAAATAGATATTTAAATCAATAATAATCTGTGATATAGAAATCAATAAATGAAATAATTATAGACTGGCAGATGTTTGGATTGAAATAAAAATATGTTGAGGTACCCAACTGAACAGTCTGTTCAGATGTTATATATGAGATGTCATATTACATGTGTGTAGGCACCTAGCTTCACCTGAGCTCTTTCCTTCTAGCTTGCATGAAAGGACAGAACAAAGAACCTTACCAGAGTAAGGAAAAGGATTAAGACTTTTGGCTAGGCAGATTTACTGTGTGTTGTTGTTTTTATTTTGTACTCCCAGGGATTGTTACTGTTTGTTGCTAACATTGTATTGCTTTATTTTTCTCTGATTCAAATTGCTGTTGCTGGGTATACCTTCTGCTGCATTATTACAAGGTGTGCCTACAGGTGTGTTCTAACAGATTACTGCTGTAATCTTCTGATTCAAATTGTCTTTGCAAGGTATATCTTCTGTTACTGCTTTATTTTTCTGCAGCAAAGTGTTTCTTACAGGGTATATCTTCTGTAAAATTATTACAGGTGGTGTTTAAATTTTGTGACTTTTTATCATTAGGCTAAGCAAAATTACTGTTGGCCCCTATTTTTTTTATTTATTGCTGAAAAGGTTTTTTGTCTCAGAGGTGTTGCAGTCTCCTTCTCACATTGAAGACAGGGAGAGTGAGAAAGCAGCCACAGCTTCCTTGAATCAAGGAGGTTATTTTTTAGACTACACTGAACTGCATTATTACTTTTTGGACCTGTGTAAGTAACTATTATTGATTCTGTTTTTGGTGTGGACTTTTCTTAGTTTTAATTTTAATTTGCCAGGGAGGAACTGTAGCTGGGAGATATGTGCAGTCAGTTGTGACTAGACCTGTTACTTAGCCTTTGTGAAATAGGTGTCTGAAAGGAAGGAAGGCAGTCCCCGGGGTGGAGGGTAAGACTTGTAGGTGATTGTTTCTGGACAGCATAGGTTTACTTCCACCCACCCCAAGCACATAACTTCCTTTATAGCAAGGGCTCTGACATCACTTCCTCAAAACTGCTAACAACATACACCTGTTCATATTCTTAAAGGCACAGCACACTGAATAGGAGGTACAGACACTCACAAGCTTGCACACACTAAAACAAGAACAAAAAACAAAAAAGCATCTGTAACTGGAAGGGACACAGACATGTGGGGAAGGGTGCAATGTACTGGCTGTGGAGCAGCAGTCTTCCCGGAGACATTCTGGAGACTGCGTTACTGCCCTATTTGCAGGCACCTCTCTGGTCTGAGGGAGGAGGTTGTTCGTCTCCATGCTGACCTGGCAAGGATTCGGGAAACCTGCTCCTCCACCCGGGGACCACCCAGGCCACTGCCACTACCTCAGAGGTTGCCAAGAAAGAGGAGTGGTTGGACCACGGTGGGCTCAGGGAGGGTGAGGGTGGTGAACAGGCATCCCTCCAGTTGTGCCTTCCACAATTCATTCGCCACTCTGGCAAAGCACAGTTCCTCTATGGAGGCACCTGCAGTGAAGACCAAGGAGGATGCTGGGAACCTCGACAATGGAGACCCACAGGAGGGCTCAGGACCCCACAGGGAAGGAAACAACTCCTGGTGGGGACTCACTGTTAGGGGGGTAGAACTGGGGAGGGAGGGAAGGGAGGTAAGGTACCTGCACATGCCAAGGCTTGGAGGACAGAAGCTAATCCTCATGATCATGGGAGCAGTGGCAAGGGGAGGGAGCTGGATGTCATTATCCACCTAGGGACAAATAACCTGGCTAAGAATGAGATCAGAGCAGTGCAACAGGAGTTTTAGCTGGAGTTGGGAGGGGCCTTGAACCATGACGCACACACGGTAACTTTCTGAAGTGCTACCTGTCTAATGGCAGGGATGAAGTTAGGCACTCGCACCATGGACTACAATGACTGGTTGAAAAGTTTAAGAGGCTATGCACCGCGCCTATCCTGGAGGGGAACCAGGATCCTGGTGATAGGTTTAAATGCTTCAGTGGCAAGTATTAAACCAACCGGGGAGGCACTGAAGAGGAGAAGGGAAATCCTTGCCCCCAAAAAAATCAGGGTAGTTAGTGAGGTAAACACCAAAATAGAGCAGTCGATAGGGAGAAGGGCAGGGGTAAATGGAGAAAAAGACAAAGGCAGTAGGGACAGAGATGGGGCAAAAAGAAATAAAGCCATAAAAAATGGAGGGTAATGAGTACCAATGCCCATAGTCTAGGTAAAAAGCTCCCTGAAATGGTGGCCTTGATGGAAGAGGGATGCCTGGATATTGTGGCAGTCACAGAAACATGGTACACAGAGAACCATGACTGGGATGTCAACCTACCAGGGTACACAATCTACAGGAGGGACAGGGAGGGAAGGAGGAGTAGCTCTCTATGTAAGGGAAGGGATAAAAGCAACAGAACTAAAGGGTGAACAGGGAGGAGAGGAGGCACTGTGGGTCACCCTGGAGACTGGAAATGGCTCAACAATCCGCACAGGGGTTGTATACAGACCCCCTTCTCAGGGGGAAGAAATGGACAAGGAAATTATAGAAGGCATCCTTGGGATGGCAGAGAATGGGGAGATATTGTTGATGGGGGACCTGAATATGCCATATGTTGACTGGAGCACCTTTGCTGCAGCCACATCCAAGAGCAAGGCCATTCTCGATGCCCTACAGGGGGCATACTCAGACAGCTAGTTTTGGAACCCACTCGGGAGAGAGCAGACCTGGTACTCTCAAATGGGGATGGAGAGAGGATCTCTGATCTTGAAGTGGGTAGCCATCTGGGAACAAGCGACCACCAAACAGTGTGGTTCATGATAAACTTAGCTGTAGAGTCAAGCCACACAAAAGTGAAGGTACTGGACTTCAGGAGGGCTGATTTTGTCAAAATGGGAGAGTGCTTCAGAAAAGCACTAGCAAACAGGCAAGAAGGTGGGGTGGAGCAACAATGGGGAAACATCAAAACTGCCATCACAGAGGCAACAAGCCTTTGTGTGAAACAAATAAACAAATCAAAATGAAAGAAAAAAACACTATGGTTCTTAAAAGAAGTGGAGGGGAAGGTAAGGGAGAAAAAGATAGCATTCAGGAAGTATGAGGAAGCACAGAAGGAGCAGGACAGCAAACTGTACCAGTTAAAGCAGAAGGAAGCAGGTAAGGCAGTCAGGAATAGCAAAGGCCCAAACTGAGGAAAGACCAACTCAGTTAGAGGGGATAAAACCAGCACATAGGTACATTGGGGAGCAAAGAAAGACTAAGGCAGAGATACTGGAGGCTGAACAAGGGAAGGTGGATTTGAAATAATAACAACAAAAAATAAAAAAAAAAACTGAAGTGGTAAAGCAATGGGCCTGATGGGATTCACCCAGAATTCAAAAAACTAAGGAAGAACTAGTAACACCACTGACTACCCTTTTAATAAATCATGGGAGGATGGGGTGATACCTGAGGACTGAAGGAGGGCAGATGTGATTCCTCTTCACAAAAGTGGGAGCAAGACAGAGGCAGGAAACTACAGACCTGTCAGTTTGACCTCAGTGGTAGGGAAAATTATGGAATCACTTCTGAAGGAAAGAATTGTTGAGTACCTAGAGGCCAGTGGGGCACAGGACCCAAGGCAGCATGGATTCACAGCAGGAAGGTCATGTCAGACAAATCTAATTGATTTCTTTGACTGGGTGACCAAAGCAGTAGACCAGGGAGGGGCTGTGGACATGGCCTACCTAGACTTTAGCAAGGCATGTGACACAGTCATGCACAAAAGATTAATAAATAAATTAACCAGCCTGGGAGTGGATCCCAGGGTGGTAGCCTGGGTAAAACACTGGTTGGACAATAGGACACAGCGTGTAATAGTAAATGGAGTCCACAGTGAAGAAAGGAGGGTTACTAGTGGGACACCGCAGGGTTCAGTACTGGGGCCAGTCCTTTTTAATGTCTTTATAAGTGACATTGCAGAGGGACTGGAAGGGAAAGTATGTATTTTTGCAGATGACACAAAGATCTGCAACAGGGTTGATACACAGGGTGGGGTGGAAAGGATGAAAAGAGACTTGGCAAGGTTGGATGAATGGTTAAATGTATGGCAGCTTAGATTCAGTGCAAAGAAGTGCAAAGTAATGCACCTGGGAAACAAAACCCAGGGGAAGAGTACACAATGGGGGGTGAGATACTGACAACAACAAAAATGGAAAGGGACCTGGGGGTAGTCATATCAGATGACCTAAAGGTGGGCCAGCAATGTGAGAAGGCAGTAAGAAGGGGCTGGGGGGATACTGGGATGCATAGGGAGAGGCATCACCAGTAGAAAACGGGAAGTTGTTGGCCCCCTGTACAGACAGTTGGTAAGACCACATCTGGAGTACTGTGTACAGTTCTGGAGACCCCATCTCTGCAAAGACATATACAGGGTGGAGGCTATCCAGAGGAGGGCAACCAAAATGATGCAGAGCCTGCATCAGAAGACATATGAAGAAAGACTAAAGGAACTAAAGATGTATAGCCTCGAGGAAAGGAGGCCGAGGGGGGACATGATAGAAACTTTCAAATATCTCAAGGGAATCAACAAAGTCCAAGTGGGTAGCATCTTTCAGAAAATAGACGTGCAAAAACAAGGGGCACAATTTGAAGATAGAGGGGGGACGGCTCAGAGGTAATGTGAGGAAGTATTTCTTCACAGAGAGGGTTGTGGATACATGGAACAGCCTTCCTGAGGAGGTCGTAGAGTCAAAAACAGTGGGGGAATTCAAGAATGCATGGGACAGACATAAGGCAATTCTAGTGGGGGGTGGGAGGAAGTAGGCTGTTGGTTAACTAGGATCTGCAGCTTATCCGTTAGGTAGGGAAATGGGCAGACTAGGTGGGCCTAGCGGTCCTTATCTGCCGTCAGATTCTATGTTTCTATGTTATATTCAGTTGCTCAAAAGATACAATTCTGTAATTCAGCTGGATTTTAACATTTTAGGTTGATTTTAAAATGTAAGCCCTGTCTTTCTCCATGAGAAATGAAGTGCAGACTTACTTGATTAGTTTGAGAAACATTTATGTATGTATGAATGGTTGTATGTTTGTGTATACATGCTGGTCCATTGGGGCAGGGGCAGGTTGCCTACCTGTGACTCGGATTCGGGAACGGACCCAGGACATCAGAGGGTTGTACCAGGGAGAAGGATTGAGCGCCCAATCCACTGCCTCCCTCCAGGGAGGGGTAGAGGTCTGCATTACAGACACCCAGCAGAGGCTGGGTGTAACTCTAACATGCCGATGCCAGCAGCTTGGGGGGAGGGGGCAGGGTGGATGCTGGTCATCATTGCATGTCCCCACCCCGCACACACCGGGGAAACAAATGCTGCCGGCCACCCTAGATGAAGCCTGCCCTCAGCTTCAGTCAGCTCCCAGGCCAGCCCTTCGACCTATCCTGTCATCTGTGGCACTATAGGGACCGGTGCCACAATCCCACCCTGGGGGGTAAGCCAGGGGGTATTGAAGAAGTGCGGCCAATATGGAAGTGGAAGCGGGGGTCCATGACTGGGCAGAGGTGCTGGGTGGCTGGTGGCGGAAAAAGTACAATTAAAAAAAAAAATGTATATATCTATGTGTGTGTGTGTGTGTATATATATATGTATTATACAATGGGGTGAGACAAAGATGAGTCTGATAAAACCTTGTATCAGACACACAGTGAGATAACCTGCTGCTGGACGATGCACTGTGGTGATAGAAAACTGATATACATATGGTGCATACATCAGCACCTGATATCACCACAGTGCATATGCCACAAAACCCTTTCAGCAGGTACCATCAGGTACTGAAGGAAAATTTTACAGGTCCACAAAGCACAATGAAAAGAGAGCCAGAGTCATCGAGTCTGATTAAAAATTATTCAGACATTGTGAGGTGCACCATAGAACACTACAGAAATACAAGAAGACAAGCTGCAAAAAAAACCTTTCATGTACCTCTTCATAGTCGCTCCTCCGATGAAGTGAACTGGCCCAGTAATGAAGTGACAGCTGCAGCTCAAATGTCCGGTGATGGCAACTGCTGAGCACTAACTACAAACAAATGTATGCTGCACTAAGCATCACACTATTGAGCATCCGATGACTGCTCTCCTTCTCCAGGAAGTAGGGGTGGAGTCCTGCAGCTGCTTTGCAGGTTGTCGGGTACAGTCCTCAAATGGTTTTGATCTTTCCTCATGGATGGGTCTCAGAGGGTGGTTACTGGAATTTATTCCTCTGACGTCCCTACCCTGTCCTGTGGGGTACCGCAGAGCTCCATATTAGCACCCAAGTTGTTTGCAGTGTATATGCTGCCATTGGGAGATATCATCAGGTGATACGGTTTGCGTTTTCAGTGCTGTGCAGATGATACCCAACTGTATATGTCCTTTCTGCCTGACAGGTCGATGCAGTCTCTGTGCTAAGTAATTGTATAGCTGAAATCAAGGATTGAATGAGCACCAGCTGGCTGAGACTGAATTTGGACAAGACTAAAGTGTTGGTAGTGGACCCAGGTCATCCAGGGGCAGGTTTGGGGCTGGACAGGTATCAGGCTTATGGCTTATGGTGTTCAGCTCTCTACCTCAGACCGGGCGCATAATCTGGGCGTTATTTTGATGATGGCCTGACCCTGAAATCTCAGGTGTTGGCCGTGGTTAAATCCTCATTTTACCATCTGATGAATATCGCTGGGTGAAACACCTGGTTCCCCAGATGACCTTCCAACATTGGTCCATGCTTTCATCACCACCCGCCTTGACTACTGCAATGCCTACCCTAGGGCTTCCTGAGGTTGATATCTGCTGCCTGCAGCTAGTGCTGAAAGCTGCGGCTAGGCTTTTGACTGGTACATCAAGGGCCAGTCATATTACACCTGTGCTGTGCAGATTGCATTGGTTGCCTGTTCAGTGGCGGATCACCTTTAAGGTTGGTTTACTAATCTTTGAAGCCCTACACCAGTAGGGACCCGGCTACTTGCAAGATCTCCTGACTCCTTACTGCCCCCTCTGTCCTCTCCAATCCGCTGATGAGGGATTGCTAGTGATTCCCAGAGTTTGGTTAAAAACGTCTGGTGCCCATGCTTTTTCTTTTGCAGCACCTACCCTGAGGAATTCTCTGCCTCATCAGTTAAGGGAATGCCTGACCGTCAATAGTTTTAAAATCAAATTGAAGACATATCTTTTTATCTTAGCCTTCCCAGGCACATTTTTAATTTACAGCTGTACTTGTTGTTTTATTGTAAATTTTATGTCTGCATATTGTATTTTAAATGTGAAATGCCTAGGTTATGTAAAGGTGCTATACAAATAAAGATTTACTTACTTACTTACTATTGAACAAACAATAAAATGAAGTGAAAAACCACATGAATGTCCCGATAAAATGCCAAACTCCACACCGAACAAACCCAGAAATCCTGCCCTCAAACAACACATCGACCAAGTCAAAACACAGCACACACAGCACTACCAACCAATCACATCAACTAAAACAACCCATTAATAATATCCACCAATCAAAATGTACAACCCAAAATCATTCAGAAACCACATATAGGGCTCACCGAATTGAAGTATCAAAAACACTACCACGACTTCACTACATAACATACAACATCTAAACCATGAAAACAACTACACTACAAGTCACATTAATCTGTTCCATCAATTTGCTGGTGTAGCATTTTTTTGTGTGTGTGATGCTACTGCAGTGTAGCAAGTCAAACTGTTGAACTTTCAACTATTTTCCAATCGTCCTTCACTGCCTATTCAACTCACTTGTAACTGTTTAGTGAAATGGCAGTAGCAGCATTTTCATGGCATTGTTTATAAATATCACAGCATTCCTTAAGACCATTGTTTATAAATATCACAATATCCCTTAAGAGCATTGTTTATAAATATCACAGCATTCTTAAGAGTTGTTTTGCCTTCTGAAATGAAACTGAAAATAAAGCTTATAGTACATAACAGCTAGATGCAAACCAATACTAGCATTTTACTAATTCATTGAATTAAACACTACACAGATCAGGAAACTCATTGAACAATGCTACACCAGTGAGTTGAGGGAACAGTTTAATGTGACTTGTACTGTACAGAAACCTATTGTATAAATAGAATACATGATGGTCTGGAGTGAGATATGGGACATATCTGCACTCGTAAACAGCGACCTCAGGTATCATCACTCTTGGCTCTGCTATGCTCTGCCACTCATGAGATATCCTGAGGTCACTGTTCAGTCATGCAGATATTTGCCATATCACACTAGAACCACCATGTATCCCTATATATATATATAATATATATATATATATATAGGGGATACATGATGGGCATGAGGTGATAGGCACTGTGAGATATCCAAGCTCATTTATGCAGGAGTGACAATATTTGCCATAGCACATGATGTGCCCATCATGTATTCGATATATACAATAGGGCCAAGAGTTTCAGAAGTTTTGTTATGCTGTCTTGTGTTCTGTTCCTGTTAATGTATTTGCTAATTCTGGGTGTGAGCTTTTCTGAATGGGCTGGCAGTGTTATAAACTCAGAGACACATGAGTGTGTTTTGCAATGCTAAATGAGTTAGTTTTAGACAGGAATGAGAAACATACTTTTGTGAAGCTGTATTGTTTAGCAGTCTGGCTGCAGTGAAGTTAAAAGCATCACAGTAATGAACTGAGAGGTAGAGTGTCAGAACAGCTGATACTGTTTTCAGTGGTAATTAAGTTAGCTGCAGGCAGAGTGTTCTGTGAAATTGTGCTCTTTAGGATTCTGGCTGCAGTGAAGTTGAAATTGTCACAGTAATTGTAATGGGTGAGAATCAGAGTTTGAGGAACAAGTGGAGAGTGTGTTTCAGTGGTAGTTGAGTTAGCTGCAGGCAGTAGTTTAGACTGTTCTGTGAAGCTGTGCTGTTTGAAATTCTGGCTGCATCAAGTTGAGAGCATCACAGTAATGAGCTGGAAGTTGGGGGGATAGGTGTGTTTTGTAATGCTCACTGAGTTAGCTTTAGGCAGCAGTGAGACCTCTCAGGTAGTTCTGCATTTGTGTCTATGGTAACAGCACAGGTGTTTCTTTCATGCTGAGGGGGAAGCTGCCTAGGGTGATGATATCAGTGACCCTTTGTGACCTGTGTGTGTAAATGTCTCATATCATCAGAGTAGAGCAGAGGGTAAAAATATCACACTGCAGTGGATGATACACTGTTTTATCTCACTCATTTACTACTCACCCTATTGTGTGTATATATATATATATATATATATATATATATATATATATATATATAATATATATGTGTATATATATATATATATATATATATATATATGTATTGATACATGATGGGCAGGAGTGGGATATGGAAAATATTCTCACTTCTGCAGGGTCAGCTCTGTATTTGGCACACGTGAGAATGCACCGCTTACTCTGCAGGACTGAGAATATTTTCCATATCCCATGATCTGCACATCATGTGTGGGATTTGTACCATGGGGTGGGAGCTTTAGGAAAAAATGTTCTTTGTTCTTTTTCTGTTTCTGTGTGTTGTCTGCTCTTTCTCTGTGTGGTGGGAGAGTATGTGTGAGTTTTTCTGAATGGACTGGTAGTCTGAGAAACACAATGGGAGACAGGTGAGTGTCTTTTGCAATGCTAATTGAGTAAGTTGCAAGCTTCAGTGAGAAAGAGAAACTATTGCAGATAGCACTGGGAAAGAGAAACTGCATTATGAAGGAATTCCATTTAGAATGCAGATTGTTTTGAAGCTGAGATCAGCACAGTAATGGGCTAGGAGTCTCAGAAACACTATGGGTCATAGGTGAGTGTCTTTTGCAGTTAGAGATGCAGTGAATTAAAAATTTGCCGGGGAAGTGAACATGAAGTGGGCACTTCACGTTGCTACTCCGCTATGTGGAGTGGGCAATGCAAAGTGCTCACTTCACCTTGTCATTAACACTTCGTGTTAAGGCGGAATGGCAACATGAAGTAAGGCAAAGTCATTGTTTTTCATGGACTTCGCATTCCTCATTAGGATTCTAAGTGATCCACTTTATGTTTCAGATTTGGCAGCCCCCCCCCCCCCACATATCACATGGCTTACAGTACTGTAAGTCACATGCTCTTTTAGCTAGGCAGGAAGAAAGTGAGTCATACAAGAATGCACTTTTACTTTCTCCTGTGCAGACGAGAGAGAGTAGTGTGTTTTGTGACTGCTGATACTTTTAGATCAGAGCGAGGAGGAGATTTAAACTTTGATTTAGACCCAACGGCATTTTTAAAAGCTACATTTTTGTCTTTCTGTACTCTTTTTACTTAATTTATTCTTTCTGTAAATTCTATTTTTCTTACCTTTATAAGTAGTTAGTTGTTTGTGTCTGTGTGACTGTGTGTGTATGTGTTGTGTGACAGTGTGAGTAGTGATTGCTCAGACTGGGGAACCCAGTAGGAGAGATGGACCAGGGTGAGGGAATGTGTGGGACAGGGCAGCTTTGGGAGAGCGTGGTAGTGGTAAGCATCATACCATGTGCATGTGTGGAGGGCATGAGTTTTCCATTCCTGTTGGACTGCTCAAAACATGTGAGTGCCCCCCCAAAGCAGGACCAGCACCACCTCCTGTCGTGACTCTGAGGCAGTTGAACCACCACCACCAAGTCCAGCACCAGGTCCGCTGGAGCAGGATGTGCCTGTTGTCCCGGGCCCAGGTGTGGATCCCATCCCTGTTCAGCACCGTGACCAGCAGGCTTACAATACATCCAAGTAACTATTAAAAAAATGTATGTTCTGATTCATGACATGATCATAAATCGTGATTTGTGGCTGTATTTGTGACCATGATGATGAAGAAACGTGAATGCCTATGGCTGTACTTCCCCAGGCCCCGATGAGCTGTAGCTTAAAACTCCCAGACTTAAAAACATGTATCAGTGAGTACAGTGGTGGGGTGGTGAAGCCTGGAGAGATACTACAAAACAGGCTTACAATACATCCTCCAAGTAACTAGAAAAAAAATTAATGTTGTGATTCGTAACGTGAATGATCGTGAATTGTGATTTGTGACTGCATTTGTGACCGTGATGATGAAGAAACGTGAATGCTTACTGCCTACGGCTATACTTCCCTGATGAGCTGTAGCTTAAAACTCCCAGACTTAAAATCGCGTATCAATGAGTACAGTGGTGGGGTGGTGAAGACTGGAGAGATACTACAAAAGAGGCTTACAATACATCCAAGTAACTAGAAAAAAAATGAATGTGATTCGTAACATGGATGATCGTGAATCGTGATTTGTGACTGCATTTGTGACCGTGATGATGAAGAAACATGAATTCTTACCATCTACGGCTGTACTTCCCTGGTGAGCTGTAGCTTAAAACTCCTAGAACTTCAAAACACGTATCAGTGAGTACAGTGGTGGGGTGGTGAAGCCTGGAGAGATACTACAAAACAGGCTTACAATACATCCAAGTAACTAGAAAAAAAATTAATGTGATTCATAATGTGAATGATCGTAAATCATGATTTGTGACTGCATTTGTAACTGTGATGATGAAGAACGTGATTTGTATCACGAGTGACTCGTGATGATGGTCCTGACTTAAAAACGCATATTATTGAGTACAGTGTTCATGCAGAATTAAGCACTGCACCTGTCCAGTACTCTGAAGGGAAGCCAAAGAAATAACTGCGACTTAAGTTACAGATGGAGATTGGGCCCTAAAGAGATGGAAATGCACAGACAGATTAAGATTGCACTGCGCACTGAAGAAATGCAGATGCAAAGGCACAACACCTAACCAGTGCTCACCATCAGAAATTCAAATCTGGAAAAGAATACCTTTACGGTTGGAGCCCCGCAGCAGGGGGCAGTGTACTGTACTGCTGCAGTAACAGTCAGAAGTACTAGTACCAGTACCAGTAAAGATACCACAAAGAAGTACAAAAATCACACAGCTGCAGTGGATAGCAGCTTCACATTGCTGAAATTATTATGTTATGTGGTACAATGAAAGTTGTCTAATTTGATGACACACGTCACACACATATTCACACACACACTAAGTAATGCATAGCAAATTGAAAACTTCAGTAATATAACCACATATTTTAAACAAACTAAAATTATGCACTGCTGCACCACAACAATCAGCAAAAAATGGCAAGAAATATTGAAAATATTACTGTGTGTACATTAACACAGTTAAACAAGAAAAATATCACCAAAACAGAAAGCACTGTCTTTTTCTCCAAGTTAATCTACCTACACCACAGATACACCCCTCCCTCAAAGCACACTTCCACTGTCTCTCAGTACACAGGCTGAATGTTGTACATTAACATTCAAAATCCATACACAAACAATAAACGCTCAATGATATGAGCACAGGAGGGTTTCCTATAATAGATGAACTAAAGTTTCAGCAAAAAAAATTACTTGAAAAGGCTTTTTTAACAGCTTTTTGAAGGTTTGAATTGCAGAGAGCTCTTAGAGCAGATTGTCACCTACAGCTTCCTACACACACTACCTCAAACTGAGGCTGTGCAGAACAATCTAGAGCCCATGTGACCTGAAATCCCATGAAACACTGCAAAATTCACCTTTGGAGCTTAAAAACAAGATGAAGTAAGGCAGAGTACATTGTTTTCAATGTACTTCACCTTAAGAATTGGTGGAGTAGTGGTTTGGGAAGGCAGAAGTAACGTATTGAAGTCATTGTTCCAATGGACTTAGCGTTACCCATTTGCAACGCAGAAGCTCCGCTTCATCGCAGAGCACCGCGCCAATTCTTCACACCGCGATCACTTCGCGGAGCAATCAGCCACTGCCCACCGTTATTTGCAATGCCAGTTGAATAAGTTGCAGGCTTCAGTGAGAAAGAGAAACTGTTTTCTGAAGCTGTTTCATTTAGAATGCAGGCTGCAGTGAAGATATCCTCACTCTGGTGACATCAGCACAGTGTGGATAAATGTAATTTATCCTCACTGTGCTGATCTCATTAGGATATATCCCACTCCAGTGGAAATAACACTATATAGTCTACTGAGAAAGCTCCCCCCCATGGTGTGTGTGTATGTATATATATATATATATATATATATATATATATTCTTTACTTAAAAACTCCATTAATGCATCAGTTAGGGTTGTTTCCACACTGACAAAAGTCGTAACTTCAATGATAGGATTACCACCCTATCACCCCACCACCTCTCCCCCACCCTCCACATGCCAACAGGCATCAGGGTATACATTAGGGTCAAATCATTCAACTCTCTAACGTTCCATGTGTAAAAAGCTATGGTGGTGCAGTATAGGAGAATGGGTTGAGAGTTAGCACGACAACCCATTCTCCCGGATGCCGTTGGCGTGTGGAGTGGGGAGTGGTGGTGGTAACCCTAATGTTGAATTTCCATACTTTTGTCGATGTGGAAACAACCCTAACTGATACATTAATGGAGTTTTTTGCAAAGAATTTCTTTCCTTTTTGAAAAAGTGTAATATAAGTAGTAAATGGTATGTGTTGGTGGGGGGCCCCGCGCTCCCACCAAGCTGCCCATTTGTGCATAATGATATGTGTCTGCGGGAGCATGGGCCCTCTGGGCCCTGCGCTCCCACTTACACGTAAGTATGGAGCCATACAGCAGCCCTGTAAGGCAAGGAATCCTTATAGCACTAATTTGCTAGTATCTCGGAACTGTAGTAGAAGAAGAATCTGCATTATATAGCGCTTTTTCATACATCCAAAGCGCTTTACAAGCAATGCTAGACTGGTAGTGAAGTGATTGAATTGTGGTGGCAGCCATATCGCACATCATCACCCACACACAGCCTGGGTAATTGCATGAACCGGTGTATGGGAAGGGAATGTTGGCAGGACACGAGAATATTCCCTACTCTTTGCGAAGAGTGCCCTGGGTTCTTTTACTTCCACCTGGACACCCACCAGGACAACACCAGGATGGGCAGAAGGGACCTCGGTTTAACGTCTCATCCGAAGGACGGCACACCCCAGCAGTACATTACCCCCCAATACTGCACTCGGATGCCAGCGATTTTTAGGTGCAAGTGGGACGAGAACCCATGACCTTCTGGTCCAAAGGCGGATGTGCTACCAACTGAGCCACGCTGACACCTAGAAGCTAGAAAAAAAATTCAAGTGTGGTTTTAATCATAAAAGTGAGTAGTTCTCACAACATAAAAGTCAACTGAATCCATATCTCTCATCGTTTACAAGATATGGGCACCAAAAAGCACTGTGAATGCAAACTCTATGGGCATAATAGTGGCCCACGTACATGAAAATGACCAATTTGAACACTAATTCCCAAATATCTCAGTAACTGTACAAGGTAGAAAAACAATTAAAATTGCATGATATTCATGACTTTCCAACCTACTTCTGTACTAAGAATTTTGTGGCAAAAATCTGTATCTCGAACCATTTCGAGATACAGGCCCCAAAAGGCATCACGGGCACCGCAGGGTTATCTTATGGAAAATGTCTCAACTTCAGAATGCTGTAACTATGGGCCTGTTCAATGTTTTCGTACTCAAACTACCAAAAGGCACATCTGTGGGACTAGGGCTTGCCATCCTGAAAATTTCAGCCAATAGGCACAATCCACCTTGCCACAGTGAAGTGACAGAGAAAACAACCACCGCAATGTTATCCTATGGGAAAATGTCTCAACATCGGAATGCTGTAACTATGGGCCTGTTGAATGTTTTCATACCAAACCACCAAAAGGCACATCTGTGGGACTAGGGCTTGCCACCCTGAAAATGTCAGGTCAACACAATCCACCTTGCCATAATGAAGTGACAAAGAAAACAACACATAGCAAAATGTGTTCGTGCAGTGTTGCCGTGATTACTTTGATGTTGTTGTGATTCTCCTGTCTCCATAATGGGAATGTTATCACGCACATAAAAATGTTGCCATGGTTACTTTTTCCCCTGAGCACTATTGTTTGCGCAGCAACAAAAATGTTGCCACAATCAAAAACTGAAACATTTAAAAAACATGTTGCAGACCAGCTGGTGACAAACTAATGCCAGGGCATGTTCCTCAGGGCCTGATTAGGTAAACTCAGCTGTTGGTGTTTACCAAAGTGCATTATCATTTTGAATTACAGCATTTTCTCTCTCTCGCTAACTGAAAGGATGGCAGCAGCATGACAACAATTTTGAGCAAGCTCAACAACAAAATGTGATCGCGAATGTTTTCACAGTGCACATATACATTTTTCCATAGGCTATAATGGGACATGAAAAACATAGAAACATAGAAACATAGAATTTGATGGCAGATAAGGACCGCTTGGCCCACCCAGTCTGCCCATTTCCCTACCTGATGGATAAGCTGCAGATCCTAGTTAACCAGCAGCCTACTTCTTCCTACCCCAACCCCCTAGAATTGCCTTATGACTGTCCCATGCATGCTTGAATTCTACCACTGTTTTTGACTCCACAACCTCTCTGGAAGGCTGTTCCATGCATCCACAACCTCTCTGTGAAAAAATACTTCTTAAATTACCTCTGAGCCGCCTCTTCTATCTTCAAATTGTGCCCCTTGTTCTTGTACACTCTTTTTTGAAAGATGCTACCCTCTTGGACTTGTTGATTCCCTTGAGGTACTTGAAAGTTTCTATCATGTCCCCCTCCCTCCTTTCCTCGGAGGCTATACATATTAAGCTCCTTAAGTCTCACTTCATATGTCTTCGTGCAGACCCTGCACCATTTTAGTTGCCCTCCTCTGGACAGCTTCCATCCTGTCTATGTTCTTATGAGATTGTGTCTCCAGAACTGCACGCAGTACTCAGATGTGGTCTCACCAGCTGTCTGTACAGAGGGATAATAACTTCTTGTTTTCTGCTGGTGATGCCTCTCCTATGCATCCCAGTATCCCCAGCTCTCCTTGCTGCCCTCTCACATTGCTTGCCCACCTTTAGGTCATCTGATATGACTACCCCCAGGTCCCTTTCCATTTTTTTGTTGTTGAGTATCTCACCCTCCATTGTGTACTCTTCCCTGCTTTTTGTTTCTCAGGTGCATTACCTGCAATTCTTAGCATTGAATCTAAGCTGCCATACATTTGACCATTCCTCTAACCTTGCTAAGTCCTTCTCATCCTTTCCACCCCACCTTGTGCATCAACTCTGTTGCAGATCTTTGTGTCATCTGCAAAGAGACATACTTTTTCTTCCAGTCCTCTGCAATGTCGCTATAAAGACATTGAAGAGGACCGGATCCTAATACTGAACCCTGTGGTACCCTACTGCTAACCCCTTTTTCAGAGTGGACTCCATTTACTGCTACTCTGTGTCCTATTCTCCAGCCAATTCTTTACCCAGGCTGTCATCTTGGGACCCACCCCAGGCTGGCTAACTTGTATATTAATCTTTGTGTGGGACTGTGTCAAATGCCTTGCTAAAGTCTAGGTAGGCCATGTCCACAGCCCTCCCTGATCTACTACTTTGGTCACCCAGTCAAGAAATCTATCAGATTTGTCTGGCATGACCTTCCGCTGTGAATCCATGCTGCCTTGGGTCCCTGTGCCCTCTGGCCTCTAGATACATGGCAGTTCTTTCCTTCAGAAGTGATTCCATCATTTTCCCTACCACTGAGGTTAAACTTACAGGTCTGTAGTTTCCCTGCTTCTGCCTTGCTCCCACTTTTGTGAAGGGGAATCACATCTGCCTCCTCCAGTCCTCAGGTACCACCCCATCCTCCCATGATTTGTTAAAGAGGGTAGTCAGTGGTGTCACTAGTTCTATCCTTACTTCTTTTAGAATTCTGGGATGAATTCCATCAGTCCCCATTGCTTTTTCCACCTTCAGTTTTAAGAGTTCTTTCAGAACTCTTTCTTCTGTAAATGGGCTGGTATCAACTTCTGTATCCAGAGTGTTTCTACTGTTTGTTTTAGGTACCTCCCCTCTTCCTTTGTAAATACTGAGCAAAATATTTGTTTAGTATCTCTGCCTTTTCACAGTCACCCTCTGCCCACCCTCCTTCCCCTTTATTAAGCCTCACTAGCCCTCCCTTGGTCTTCCTTTGCTCCCTGATGTACCTATAAAAGGTTTTATCCCTCTTCTTAACTGAGTTGGCTATCTTTTCCTCGGTTTGGGCCTTTGCTATTCTGACTGCCTTTCCAGCTTCCTTTTGCTATAACTGATACAGTTCTCTGTCCTGTTCCTTCTGTGATTTCTTGTACTTCCTGAATGCTTTCTTTTTCTCTTGAACCTTCACTGCCACTTCCTTTGAGAACCATAGTGGTTTCTTACCTCGTTTCGTTTTGTTTATTTGCTTTACACAAAGGCTTGTTACCTCTGTGATGGCAGTTTTATTATTCCCATTGTTCTTCCACCCTCCCTTCCTGCCCATTTGCTAGTGCATTCCTTAGGCACTCACCCATTTGGCAAAGTCAGTGGCTCCTAAAATCCAGTACCTTTGTCTTTGTAGGCTTGACTCTATTGCTGTGTTTATTGTGAACCATACTGTTTGATGGTCGCTAGTTCCCAGATGGCTACCCTTCTACATCTGTGATCCTCTCTTCATCTCCGTTTGAGGACCAGGTCTAAGATTGCTCCCTCTCGAGTGGGCTCCAATACTAGTTGTCTAAGGCATGCCCCTGTAGGGCATCCAGAATAACCCTACTCTTAGAAGTGGCTGCTGCAACTGCACTCCAGTTAACATCTGGCATATTCAGATCACCCATCAGCAATATCTCCCTTTATCTGCCATTCTAAGTATACTCTATCATTTCCTTGTCCATTTCTCCCCTGAGGAGGGGTCTGTCTAACCCCTGTGCGGATTGTGGTGCCATTGCCTGCCTCCAAATTGACCCACAGTGCTTCTTCACCTCCCTGTTTACCCTGTTGTTCTGTTGCTTTGATTTCTTCTCTTATGTGAGAGCTACTCCTCCTCCTCTTTACCTCCCTGTCCCTCCTGTAGATAGTGCATCCTGGTATGTTTACGTCCAGTCATGGTTCTGTGTGTACCATGTTTCTGTGACTGCCACAATATCCAGATCTTCCTCCTCCATCAAGGCCACTAATTCAGGAAGCTTGTTACCCAGACTACGGGCATTGGTACTCATTGCTCTCCATTTTTGATGGCTTTACCTTCTGTAGCGGCAACCCCACTGACCTTTCTACCTTGGTCTTTTCTCATTTAGTACCCTGTTTTTGTAGGGGAGGCTGGCATTTTCCTTCTGTATCAGTGCCTCCCCACTTGACTAGTTTAAAGGCTTGCCAATGAAGCATTTAAACCGATTTCAAAAGACTTGTTCCTTCCTGGACAGATGCAGACCATCCTGCCAGTATAGGCTGGTGTCCTCCAGGTGGAACCCCAGTCCTCAATGAAGCAAAACCCTGTGCTCCACACCATTTTTTAACCATTTGTTAAACTGCATGGTGCAAAGTACCTCGCCTCACTCATGCCACTGACAGGCAGCACCTCTGAGAAGGATACTGTGTGTGCTACTTGTCTTAAGCCCCTCCCCAACTCTACAAAGTCCTTTGCACTGCTCTAATCTCATGATGAGCCAAGTCATTTGTCCCTAGGTGGACAATGATGTCCAGCTCAGACTCCTGTGCAACTGTTCTCGTGATCCTGAGGATCGCTTCCTGTCCCTCAAGCCATGGCACCAGGCAGGCACCTACTTCAGTTTACCCAGCTCCCCCAGTTCTATCCCTAATAATTGAGTCCCCACCAGGAGCTGCTTTCTTTCCCTGTGGTGCCCTCTGCCTCCTTCCTGAGGGCCTCCCTTGTGACAGTTGTGTGCCCTCCTTAGTCTCCTCTCGTGGGTGCATCCAAGGGGAACCATGCTCCCCAGAATGGTGTATGGATTGTGGAGTATAACAACTGACTGGGTGTGCCTCTGTTCCACCACCCTTACCCTCCCTGAGCCCACTGTGGTCCAACTGCTGTGCTTTCTTGCAACCTCTGAGGTAGTGGTGGTGGCTGTGGTGCTCCCTGGATGGGGAGGTTCCTTGCCACTGTCCAGTGCGGCCTGAAGATGGGCAACTTCCTCCTCAGGGCAGATAGTTGTCTGCAAACAGGGCAGCATCTCAGCCTCCAGAAAGACTCCCGAAGACTGCTGCCCCACAGCCATTACATTGTACTACTCCCCACATAACTGTCTACCTTGTTTAGTTTTTTTTTTTTGTGTGTGTGTGTGATTGGTGCGTTATATAGAAATATATGTATTTATATAATGTGTATGCTTATATTGTCAGTGCAGTGTGCTAGACAGGATATGACAGTGATGTGTACCTTGCCCTCTTGAGGAAATGATGTCAGAACCCCAGGTATAAATGAACTATTTCCAGGGGTGGGTGGGGTGAGGGGTGGGAAGGGTTGGGCCTAAACTGTGCCCTCTCGAAACAATCAGCTAAACGCTCTGACCTACTGATGTGATGAGTGCCTTCCTGTCAGCAAGATGCCATACGACAATTTGTAATACTGCTTCAAACCAATTTGACAGAGAAAATACCCTGCTAATCAAACAGAAAAATCCAAACATCCAAGTCAGACACAGGTAAACCTCCCCAGCCCCAAAAGAGCCTGGTGACTTGTGCTCTGAAAACAGTCAGCCCGAAAACATGTCAGCTGTGCAGAAGGGCAGACACAGAAAACAGTATTTAGCCTATGTGGGTTTAAACTCTTCCTGCACTGAAAACCTTAACACTTGTAACACAAGTAATGGAATAACTTTTGAACAGCACAGTATTTTTTCCCCAAATCTTCAAAAGGCACCAGTGCAACCCAGGACACATGTAGACCAACAAATCTGAACCCACTCAAATGCATTCTTCAGTCCATTGTGGTTGGACAAAGAATTTGCAGCAAGCATCAAATTTCACTTTTTGAGCATATTACATTCTGCAACCATGCATCCTACCGAATGAAAATTTCCAGATCCAGAGATCTATGTTAGGTGGGTCAGCATTCCAAATTTCAGATAAATTGGACAAACAGTTGCAAAGTGATTAAAGTGAAAACTTTGAGATTTAACATAGAAATGGCTACGCAACCCTAACTATAGTGGCACTACTGTGCCACTATAATATATACTGTATCTATCTATATATATAGGGGATATGACATGGCCCAACTGAAGATATTGGGCTGGATATTCAAACTACGCCATTCTGTGGTGCAAGCCCTTGTGCTGCTCAAAAGAGTTGTGCTGGGGTGTGGCCGGGGCGATATTCAACGGAGTTGCGCTGTTCAGCAACTCCTTTGAATATCGCCCCTAACCACAACCACTGTGCATGGTGCAGTGGAACTTGCACCACCGCCAAGTGGTCAGAGTGGAGCATTCAGATGCGGTGGGGCAAGTTCCATTGCGCCATACGCACATTTCCGATATTCAAAAGGTGACATGCAAATGGGGCCATAATTTATGCAAGCGCCGCAGGGGCCACTTGCATCTAATTATGGCCCCATTCTGCTCGTCTTATGCAGGTGCGGATCCCCAATGACTTGTGCCTGGCGCCCTGCCAGGCAGCAGCCATCGGGGCGGCGCCCCTAACCCGATCATGGGCATGATGTAAATCTCCCCCGACTGGCCCGATCGTGGGCATAATGTAAAAACCCCCGACTGGCCGATCGCGGGCATAATGTAAGAACCCCCGACTGGCCCGATCACGGGCATAATGTAAAAACCCCCGACTGGCCCGATCGTGGGCAGAATGGAGTCCATCCCTCAACTAGCCCGATCGCGGGCAGGCGAATTCACTCCCCGACTTCAGCAATCGCGGGCAGAACGAGTTCACCCCAGAATAGCCCGATCATGGGCAGAACAGAGTTCACCCTCCGACTAGCCCGATCGCGGGCAGAATGAGTTCAACCCCCAAAGACCAATATCCCTGGTGGCCCAGTGGACTGCGAAGCCCGATCGCGGGCATAAAGTCAAACCCCCACAAGTCCAATTTCCCTGGTGGTCCAGTGGCCCCCACTCCACCCACCCATGGAGCCCACCACCCGCTCCCCGTCAGCGGTGGGCGGCAGCACCCACCGCCTGCCGCCCGCCTCCCACTGACTGACAGCTCGGTAGGGCTGCCGCCTATTGGTTCAGAGCAGAGCCAATGGGCGTGCAGCCCATACCATACAAGGCAGTCAGATATGTGAATGAATTCACAAAATGAATATCAGGGGAGGCGGGGTGGTGGGGCTCCGATGGAAGTGAGTGAAGTGAGGCCGCGACCACCAGAAGTGAACTTGGAGAAGGTGAGTTTGACTCTTATGCCAGCGATAGACCGTCATCACCTAGTACCTGAGAAATGAACTTTGGGGGAAAAACTCAACCGTTCATCCCCGTGATCGAAACTGTGAGGAGTGAACTCCATTCTGCCAGCGATCGGACTAGTCGAGGGTGAGCTCCATGCCACGTGATCGGGCTAGTCGAGGTGTCCATTCTGCCCACGATCGGGCCAGTCGAGGGTCATTTATGTTATGCCCGCGATCGGGCCAGTCGGGTGTTCTGCCCGCCATCGGGCTATGGGGGTTACTGCAACCTGCGATGGGGCTGCAGGGGGCACAGGAGATCAGTGGAGGGCCACCCACAGGTGGCAGCTGCTGTGTTGCACCCTGCAGTCGGCAGTTCACCTGTGGGTGGCCCTCGACTTAATCCTTTTGGCTCAAAGTTGTGCGGCGCAGGTAGGGGTCAAACAGTGTCAGTGGCTCAGTAGGTAGCACACTCACCTCTGAGGCCGGGAGATCAGAGGGCTGTGGGTTTAGTTCCCGCATCTGGCACTTGGTTAATATCCCAGTACTGACGCTGTAGTGCAGCATGAGAAGGGCGCTGCACTTCTGATGTGCCGTCTTTCGGATGAGACATTAAAACGAGGTCCCATTTGCCTGGATTGGTGGTAGTTCAGGTGGATGTTAAAGATCCCATGACACTTATCGAAAAGAGTAGGGGAATTTCCCCGGTGTCCTGCCCAAATTTCCCTCATTCACTAAAAATACCACCAACAGCTTAATCTGGTTCAAAATCAGTTGGCATTCATCTGTAACCCCTCCCCGGGTCGTGCCTGAAAATAGACAGGATTTGTCTGAGCACTTACCTGGTCAACAAAAACTGAAAAAAAAAAACTCTGCACAGCCTGGCTGAATATCGGGCTGTGCAGTTTATCATGGTTCCTCCCCTCCAGTTGAGCATGCCTTCATTAGCATTGCGCTGTTGCTCAGCATGACTTGAGGCGCAAACTGCTTCCTGCTGAATATGTGAGAATGGCGCAATTTTGGACTTGTAGGCGCCAACCTATTGCGCATGGCGCAACCTTTGAATATCCAGCCCATTATATTTATCTTCACAAGAGGCCAATGAGGAGCCAATGAAGTGAGATATCTTGATGTCATTGGCCTCGAGTGAAGATAAATACAGTATCTTCTAGTTGGGCCATGTCATGTTCGTTTATACTTATGTATGTTTTGGGATTATTAGTAGTTTAGTAATTAAAGCATAAGAGTAATAGTAGTCAGTATAATGTAAAGAAAAGTAGAAGACCATATTTTTTTTTGTGAAAAAGTGCTATTTATTGCATAAAGTTGATACATATAGAAGTATTTAAAGTGTGTTCATTGTTTGAACAATAGAAAAAAAGAGTATGTTAACAACAATTGCAATATTTTAACCATTTCATGACCAACAGCATTTAAACTGAATAAAGATAGTATTTTAACAACAAATGTTTTATTTTGCAAATGTTTTTTATGGAAACATTGAATATTTCATAACTTTTTTGTAACAGAAAAAATCTAGTGAATAGAACTGTCAAACAATAAACACTGTAGTGTGTTAACTCTTTGGTAACCAGTGACATTTTAAATTTATAAGTACAGTATTTAAGTAACTGCTTAAGTACAGATTCTGATTAGTAGATTTCAGTTGTTTTGTGCCACTAATAAAATGAATGAAAAGATTGTGTCATTGTCATTTTAAAGTTTGCACACTATTAAGTTGATAGTCATGAAAGTTTTTAAAGTTTAAATTAAACTAACTATTAAGTCCATGAATATGGTAGCATTGTTCTTTGTTGAGCCATGGACAATATGCCATAGATAAGATTTGCAGTATTGTCTTTACGTAAGTCCTTTTCAGTTAGAGTACTCTTCCGTTGCTGATTATCAAAGGGCTGTAAGTCTGTTTAGCATATGCAGAATATATAAAAGATAGAGGGTCTGTGTTGTCTTCTTCCAGTTGTTATTTTAGTCCATTTGTGCCTTTAGTTGCACTTGTTTCTTCTTTGTTTGGTGCTATGTGTTTATGCTTCTTGTGGTCTTCTGGTGTTTCACATCTTCTGGAGTGTGGGTCTTCATTCCTGAGAAAGAAACAAAGAAAATAAATTGTTACTGGTGTCATATTCATAGTATTGTATTTTATGCAGTGTTTGTTTGCTGTGCAACATTGTACTTTATCTATGGTTGTTATTTTGACAACTCTTTGTATAATTTTCTTTTACATTTGCATTTATATGATTGCATGTGTTGTTTTTCAGAGAATGTATATTTTTAATAATTTGTATTTTGCATGCTTGCATGTTTTGCAGATGAAGTACATTGCTGGACAATTTGCCTTATGAACATTAATTTGTGTTTGTCAGCTTTTCTGTATAAGATATACAATTTGTGAAGTTAGGTGAATATCAAGTATGATATTTGTATACCGACCTAGTCTGAGTCTGAGTCGCTTGGTAGCACTTGCAGGCATCTTTTCTGGTGTGCTTGTTGATTGTCTCTTTTGGAGGGTGTAGGGAGAGGAAAGGCAGTTGCATTTTTGTTTGTATATTGTTATAGTTTTAATGTTCTTAAAGAGGTGTGTCATTTTAAGTTTATGATTAATATTATTTATAATTAATTTAATTTAAATTATATATAATAAATTTACAATAATAGAATTAATATATATATAGGTGTATATATATAAATACATGAGTAGATAGAATATATAAAAGAAATTTTACCATTATGAAAGTGAAAGTTGATATTTATTGCATGAAAGCTGGTTGAAAGAAGAGTCCGTCCATGCATTTCAACATTGATGAGTGTTGCATCATTTAGATGTTAGTACAATCTTGTTTTTGAGCAGTGTCTATAATAGCTCCACCATAGATCTGAAATTCATTTTTACTGGTTTCATTAATATGGGGTAGTCATTAATACTTTGTACATTTTGTGTCCATAATCACATTATTTCAGTAGCTTGATTCCCTGTCATTTAACTTTTGTACGACATGCTTGGCAAAATGTCATATCTGTTGTTAGTTTTGTCCGTAGCTGCGCTTGCATTTGCTGTCATTGTTTTAAGCATGGTGCCTATTTTATTAATCAAACGTTGATTTTAAACCATGATGCTCCTAATCAGTGTACAGTTCAGTGTTGCTGTTTACTGCTAAGAAAAATGGGTCGGTTTCATGCAGCAGTCTGGACGCTAGCTGGCATATAGTATATACAGACAGGGCATCTGATGGGATTTTCTTTGTTTTCATATCCCCTAGGTTTTATTTTCTGGTGTCTTATGTTGAGTCCTAAGCGAGTTTGGTTTCACGCTCAGCAATACGTAATACTTGATGTGTTGAAACCGCTGGACTACTGAGTGTGAGAAGCTTTCTATGACATTATATATCAACTTACCCATGCCCCAGTGCTTCCATATGCTGAGCCGGCCCAGCCATCGTTCTCACACACTGATTCTTAGCCTACAGGGATTGGGGGCTGTCTTATATCAGGAGCACCCAAATGGGCTAAGACCTGTGCTTTCATCAGCAGAAGTCTGACTCCTAGAAAAAACTATCCAGTGCACAAATTAGAGTTCCTGGCCCTGAAGTGGGCCATTGTTGATCAATTTCATGACTTACTGTATGGTGCCAAGATATTGGTAAAGACTGATAACAATCCTCTGACATATGTGCAGACCCTCAGCCAGTTGGATGCCACTGGCCATAGGTGGCTCTCTGCCTTGGCCACCCACGACTATGCTGTGAGTACAGAGCAGGCCTCAACCACATAGATGCGGATGCTCTCTCTCGGAGGCCTGTGCCCCGAACCGACTGGGTCAGGTTGTCAGAACCTGACATAAGAACCCTTTGCCAAAAATTTGACAAGGAAGAACCGGTGTCTCCTGATACTGTGGACTGCATGGTGGATTGCTTGGGGCCATCCAAGAACTGCATACCTGCTGCTTACTGTCATTTTTCTGCATTAGACACTAGTGCACTGCCCCAATTCAACAATGATAGTCTCCAACGGCTCCAATCCCGAGACCCCATGATAAAAACTGCTTTGGAGGCTCTGCAAGCGGGAGGCGTGTCCCAACTGCTGTTCCGGCTGAATTGAGAACTACCCTGTTATACAAAGAAGGCCAAGTGAAATTGAACAATAGACTGTTATACAGGAGACTGTAGAAAGAGAGGCGAAATAGACAAACAACAACTGGTGTTGCCCACCGCTTTTTAGAGAACTGGTGTTGGGGTCCATGTACATGGGGCATCTTGGCGCGGGCGAACTCTTGACCTGAGTACGGACTCGATTCTACTGGTCAAAATGAGTGCAGATGTAGAGCAGTATGTCAAGACCTGTGGTCGCTGTCTGCAAAGAAAAAGCTCACTCTGTGAGAGCTGCCCTCTGGTCAATATCACTACCAGTGCCCCTGTGGAGTTGGTCTAGGTGATTTCCTAAGCTTAGAACCTGATCTGAAAATATCAGCACATATTGGTGGTCACTGATCATTTTACCCGTATGCAGGGTTTTTCCTACTAAAGATCAGAAAGCAACCACAGTGGCTAAGTGCTTGTTGAGAACTTCTTTGTCCATTATCGGGCCCCTCAGAGAATCCATTCCACCAGGAGAGGGACTTGAGAGCCGCCTGGTTAAAGAAATGCTATCCTTGTGGGAGTCATGAAAGTCAAGAACCACCCGTATCATCCCCAGGGGATCCCCAACCTGAAAGGTTCAACCACATTGCTTGATATGTTGGGCACACTGCAACCTAAACACAAGTCTAGATAGAGCCAGCAGATTAGCACCTTGGTACATGCTTATAATCTAACTAAAAGTGATGCCACTGGATTTTCCTGTACAGACTGATGTTTGGAGAGAGGCTAGACTGCCAGTGGATGTGTGTTTTGGGGTTTCCGGATGGGAGTACAAGCAGCAAATCATCTACAGTACACAGAAGTTGAAGGCCCACTAAACTATGCTTACTAACTGGCCCAGACCATGGCTGCTAAACGAAATCTGGCCAATAAGGAGAGGTATGATAAGAAAGTGAAAGCAATGGAACTGACAGAAGGAGATAGAGTGCTATTGAGGAATTTGGGACTGCATGGCAAGCATAAGATTGCTGACAGATGGCATCACCTCCCTCATATTGTTGTGGTAAAACTGGGAGATTTACCCGTATATAAAGTGCGGCCTGAAAACAATTCAAAAGATGTGAAAACTATACACAGAAATCACCTGCTGCCAATCGGACAGATTTTGATAGAAGCTGAACCTCTCAATGCCACCCCCGGCCTGTAACTAGAGCTGCTAGCAAGAAAAAAACTAAGCTCAACGGACTCTTCAAAAATTAACTACAGAAACCTTCCATCCCTCTGATGAAGTGTGATTGCCAATCTGTGTCTGAAGATAGTGAGAATAACCTGAGTACTACCCTCTTATGAACTGAGCCAACTGTTTAGGGGCAATCCCTCATTAACTCTGGGGATGAAGTTGGGTTTCCTGGACTGTCTGAACCCCCAGCTTTGTCTCTGGAGCCAATGCTCCCCGAGGATGAAGTGAGTAGCAGCAAAGCTGAAGAGGTGGGATCTTTGAACCTAGCTGAACTGTCTGGCCCGGCTGAGCTATCTGACTTTTCAGAAGAAGGAAGTGATGTGGGGGAGCAAGCTAGTGATATGCCAGAACCTAAAGAATACTTTGAGTGCCCTGATAGCACCCCGGTAGTCCCAGAAATGTCCCTAGCTGAACCAAGCAGCGTGGGTCCTGATCTAGGGGGTCCTGTTCCCAAAAGTGCTATGGGCCCTGGGTCCCCTTCCCTATGGAGGTTCCCCCACTAACCTAAATGAGGCTGAAATGGAATCGGGGCTTGTGGCAGGGTTTTCCAAGACTCCTAGATGCACTGCTCGAGAAGTACCCGGCTGCCTGTAGTAAGGTTGAAGTTATGAGTCCCTGGGCCAGCCTGTGGACCTCAGCTTTAAATGTAGTCCATAAGGGTGTACGTGTCCCCGATCCTTGCCCAGTTAGCTTTGGGAAATGACCTGCCTGTTAGTATTGCCTCTGAGGCGGGTGCCCTGCCCCAGTTAGCCTGCAAGTAGCTGATAGGGAAGGGCCCCCTCTTTCCAGGTGTCCTGGGCAGGAAGTAATGACCTGATTTTAAAAAGAAAAAGGTTGTCTATGTGTAATATTGCATAAACAATAGTAAACTGTGAATACAGTGCCAATTTATGTAACAAAAGGTCTAATGTGCTGTCAACCTAAACTGTTTATCTTAACGTGATTTAAGAGTAACGACTTGGCGCGGACGCCAAGTTCTTTCCAGGCCAGGAAGGGTGTAACCCCCTCACAAATAAGGGTTCCTGAAAGCCTTCCCGGAGCTTGCCTAAAATGCTCCCTGCCTAACTGGTGTTTGGCGCAATGCCGCCTAAATGTGGGTGTGTGAGTGCTTTCAAAGCCTCTAATACTGTCTCTTTAAGAGCTGCCTGCTCGCAGGCTCCAGCAGGTTGGTATGGGGGGGAATGGTGTTTCCCTGTTCGAATCCCGCCTGAGCTGCAGTGAAATCGCTCCCATTTGGCAGTCGCTATATGCGCATAGGGAGCCCCTTTTGAAAGATGTAACTGTTTGGGCATAATTAGTTAGACTGTTGGTGGGATTACAGTTTGTCTAACCTGCTTCTTCTGCAGCTGGGACTGTGTGTGCTGTGCCCCTCCATTTTGGACCAGGACATTCTGAAGGGTACAACAGGGGTAGGGGGTGTCCCAAATGGAGTAACTGGCGACAAACCAGAATGAGGGCTCTCTAGGGAGCTGGCGGACCAATGAAGATACAGCTAGTAATTGTGGGAAGTGAAGGCTAGACCATGGCGTCTTTTTTCGCACCAGTGAGAGCAAGATTAAGTGACTGGCATCCGTAGCCAGCCAATAGGATCGGGTGGCGCCCGAGCTAGAGGATTGCCCCACACTGCCAAGGGGCAGAGACGTTGTGGCTGTGGATGAGGAAGGAGCTCTGGGCTCTTGCGCTGTTGAGTTTCTGCAGAAGGCGCATGAGAGGCCGGAGGCAGCCATTTTGAATAGCCGGTGAAGCTGGACTAAACCTGCTGGGCAGCGGGCCGAGGAGTCTGTAAAAGCACAGCTACCTACCAGGCTCACTCCCAGAGGACTGGAGAATCTGCTGAATCGCGCTCGGTCTGTCAGGAAGGTGAAGCTGCATTGAGACTCCCGAGTAACTGTGTGTTCGGTCGGGCCATAGGAGCAGCTGCCTGGTATGGTACCCCTCTGTTGCTTTCCATATAAATGTGTGGAGAAGTGTCTGAAGTGCAGGCTCAGCCCTGAGAGTGGTGTGAGAGCGGTTTTCTTCTGGAGTTGTGAGTACTAAAGCAGGGTAGCTCCCTGTCACATGTTTCTAGCAAGGGCAAGATCTTCATGTTTGCTTTGCTGACTGCACTAACTGATCCTACTGGGCTCCATCTAATCTTTGTAGGAATTAAACGTTCGTTGTGTCAGGGCCCCAACCAGCTGCATCGAGGAACTAGCCTTTAGGGCTTGGGTACCCATAGACAGCAACTTAGAGGTTAGGCCTGTGCACAGAGCCCTAGGTAAATACTCATATATTGTAGTGGTAAGCCAATCATCCTGATTCCCCCTGGTCCTTGTTATTCCCCCTTGAATAAATCAGATTGCTTGTTCTGCAAAAGTACACTGGCTAGTTTGTGTATTAATAGTGACCTACTGCACAGTGAATATTGTGTAACCGTACCTTACTTTCCACGGGGTCCCTGGAGTGAGCTGAGTGGTTTGAGCCGGGGGGTAAGTGTCTATGGTGACGACACTGCAACTACACTGTGTGGGTCACTAGTGGGAAGAAAGGGGGGTTGCAGCAACCCAGAGGGCTGTGACTAAGTCAGTCTCGACTGTTCTAACTCCGACCTCTGGGTGGAGACACCCACCAACGGATCTGGGCCCCTCACCCTGTTACAGTGAAGGCAGGCAGGGGTAGTAGCCCTTAGGATAGCGCCCCCTGGGGGTTACACTGGATTGCATGGTCACTAATTGTCCACTAAGGATCAGAGCAGTGGGCCTACTCTCTGACTGCATAAGTGATGACTCCCCTACCTTCTGTGTGTGGAGAAACAACAGTCCTAACCCCCCCAAAGATATCCATAGTCCGTGACATGTCTCGGTTTGACGTAGGCAGCTTTATCACCTCCATCAATACTACAGACTGGCAACCCATCAACTCACTCCCCGATATCAACCATGCCGTAGACTTCATCTCAACCTTCACGCGTTTAGTTAATTAACGTGCCCCTCTGAAAAAATGCAGGTCCAAGGGTGTCAAGGCTCCGTGGCTCTCCAAAGAGATCCGGACACTCATGTCCCGCCGTGATAAGGCTTGGCGGGCCTACAAGACAAGTGAACTCCCCTCGGACTGGCAAGTCTATAGACACCTCAGGAATAAATGCAAGCAATCCCTGCACAAAGCCAAGTACTTCTACTTTAAATCCCTTCAAACGGAACACCTCTGAAACCCAAAGAAGTTCTGGCAGCAAGTCAACTCCCTATTGAAAGGGAAAGCTGTTTATACCCCAAGCTCAGTCCGTGCCAACGGCACTGACCTAACTGATTCTACTTCCATAGCCTCCGGCTTCAATAAATTTTTACAGATCTGCACAAATATACTGCACTCTTCCAGCACCCATCCCCTCCGAGCTCTGCCATGTGTCCCATATCTACCCCTGTGGATCACCCCGAGTTCCACATAAAACTTGCCAGTCTCAAAGAGGTACAAAAGCTTCTCTCACAACTAGATCCAGAAAGCTCAGCTGGGCATGACTCCCTAGAGGCAAAATTTCTTAAACTGGGTGCTGCAGCAGTTGCTCGCCCGGTTAGAGACCTTTTCAATCGGTCATTCATCTCCAACTCGGTACCTGATAAATGGAAGGTGGCAGTGGTAGTCCCCGTGCATGGGGGGGGGGGGATCCAGCTCTGTTGTTGATAACTATAGATCCATTTCCATCCTCTGTCATCTGGCAAAGATACAGGCGCGCATACTCTATAACCACCTTCAGGACTACCTAGACTCTCACAACCTACTATCCCCCATCAACATGGTTTCAGAAGGAACCATAGCACCCTAATTGCCCTAATAAAAGTGATAACAGATATATTTCAAGCCATGGATAAGGGTCGTGCCACAGGTGCCATCTTCGTCGACCTCCCTAAAGCTTTCAACCTGGTAAACCATGGTCTCCTGCTCCACCAACTACACACCACAGGTCTGGATAAATATGCCCTAAACTGGGTAACAAGTTACATGTCCTGTCGCTCCCAAAGAGTCAAATGGGGCGACTCCCTCTCAGAACTTGGACCAATAACCCACGGTGTGCCTCAGGGATCCATTTTGGGGCCATTTTTACTCTCACTCATTAACGATTTCCCTAGCTTCTGTGGTAGTGCCTCGGTACATCTTTATGCATATGATGCAATCATCTGCCAATCCTCACCAGACCTTGACCAAATCAATCTTGAACTTGCCATGGATTTCGCCTCCCTTGAGAACTGGTTCTACCAGAAACAGCTTGATCGCAATACCAGGAAAATGAAATGCATGCTCTTCTCCCACCATTCCACCCTCAAGCATGCCCCTCCTACCCTCAACATTACATCATCCTTGGGAGATACCTTGGAGACAGTGCCTGCCTTCAAATACTTGGGCTTCACCCTGGACCGTTCACTCTCCTTCAGTATTCATATATCCAATATAGTTAAAACCATGAATCAGAAGCTTGACCTGCTCTATCAGATTCACCCGTATCTGACCTCTGCCTCCTGCCTAAGAATTGCCTCTTCTTCCCTTAACCCCCTCCTAACCTATGGAGCCCCCCTGCTACTCTCTGCTAATTTCTCATCTCTCTCCCTCCTCTCCCAGGCCTACCATAGGGTTGGTAGGTTCGCCTTGGGGGTTAACTCCCAATCTCACCACTGTGATGTTCTCTCCTCTCTAGGATGGTTACCCTATGAAGCTAAATTGAAATACCTCTCCATGTGTCTCATGTCTAAACTTGTCTGCCTCTTTGCTCCCCCCTGCCTTAGAGATTGGATTTGCCCAAGGCAAGCGCCTCGCTCCCTCCGCTCTTCCTCTCTTTCCCTACTTTTCCTCCCCAATCTTCGCCTCTCTCTCACCAGGAGGGCTTTCTCTTCTGCTGCTGTTTCTGACTGGAACTCCATCCCTCCTCACATCCTAACCAGTCCATCTCTTCCTCTTTTCAAGTCCAACCTGCTTGCCTTTCTTGCAGCCTCCTCGTCCTGTTTTTGCTTCCACTGAAGCCCCCTGCCTTGCCTATCTCGCTTGACCTCTACCTCTGCCCCCTCACTCCGTTCTCACTCCCTCTCCTCCCCACCCTAGCCTGTCAACCTTAACTGACAGCTTTTAATTCCATAATGTGGCAGACATTACAAACTACCTTTGTATAGCCTATTCTCAATGCATATAGAACCTATAGGTATGTAACCACGATGTCTTTGTCTAGCCTTACACTATTGTTGCTACTGTCATTGTTTGCTGCTATACTGCACTGTATCTCCGTACAACTTGTATTGCTTCATTGTACCCCGGGTCGACCCTGAAAAATGGACTGTAATTGTCTCAGTGGTCTTAACTGGTTACCAAATCTCAAATATATAAATAAATGCCCCCAGTGTAAGCTGCTTACGGTTCTTACAGCCCAAGTCCATCATTACACACTTTTGGCACTGAATTCCAGCTGCTAGGTTTCCGACCACCCTTCCAGAATTTTCAGGTCCATCCTCATGGCCTCCTCCCCTCCCCCCAGGGTTGTCCACCTTATTGTAGATTTTCGTATCATCTGCAGATAGGAACACTTTCCTCTCTAGCCCATCTGCTATATCACTGGTATAGATATTAAAAAGGAGGGGTTCCAGTACCGACCCCTGGGGTAGCCCACTGGTCACCCCATCTCCCTGAAATGTACCCCATTAACCACCACTCTCTGGCTTCTGTTCTTCAACCAGTTTTCCACCCACCTAGTTATTTTCTGTCCCACCCCTACACTTTCCAGCTTATTTGCCAGTCTTCAGTGAGGGACAGAGTTGAAAGCCTTCCTAAAGTCTAGATAGGCCATATCCACTGCCCCTTCCTGATCAACCACCTTCGCCACCCAATCAAAAAACTCTAGTAGGTTCATCTGACATGACCTCCCAGTTGTGAAGCCATGCTGCCTATTGTCCAGTAGTCCATTGTCTGTCAAGTAGGTCACCACTCTTTCCTTTAATAGTGCCTCCATTACCTTCCCCACTACCGAGGTGAGGCTGACTGGGTGATAGTTTCTCATCTCCTCCCTTCTGTCCCCCCCCCCCCATGCAGTGGCACCACATCCACCTTCTTCCTGTCACTTGGCACCCATCCTGTATCTAGGGACAAGTTAAACAGTCTCACCAGAGGTGCCGCTAGCTCCTCCCTCAGTTCCCAGAGTATCCTTAGATGCAAGCCGTCTGGCCCCATTGCCTTGTCTACCTTCAACCTACCAAGTTCTTCTTTTACCCTGTCCTCAGTGAACAGGCTGGAATCCACTCCTTTGCCATCCTCTCCACTCTTCTTTAACTCAGCTGCCTTCTCCTCCCCTTCCACCACAAAGATTGAGTAAAAGTAGCTATTCAACACCCCTGTCTTCTCAAAGTCTCCCTCCACCAGTGCAGCCCCTCCCCCTCACTATCTCCTGCCTTGCCTTCCTCTTCTCCCCCACATACCTAAAAAAAATGTTATCTCCCCCTTTGGCTTGCCTTGCAATTCTCTCTTCCGTATCTGCTTTTGCTCTCCTAATTTTTTGCCCTGCCACCCTCAGCTTCTCTCTATAAATCTCCCTATCCTCCCTCCTCTGGGTCTTCTTATATGTTCTGAAAGCCATCCTTCTTTCCCTAATTGCCCCCACCACCTCCCTGGTAAATCACAGTGGCTTCCTTTTTCTTTTGTTTTTTCCTACCCTCTTGATGCAGATCTCCGAGGCTTTCAGTATCCCTCCCTTAATGCATTTCCATAATTCCTCCACGTCCCCATTATCTATTTACCTTCCATTTCCTCCCTGAAAATGCCCCTCATTCTTGCAAAGTCCACTTGCCGGAAGTTCAGAACCTTTGTGTTGGTTCCATTTACTTCCTTACCCGTTTGTATCCTGAAACTCATTGTATTATGGCCGCTCGTATCAAGGCAGTCTCCCACCTCCACTTCTTCCACACTGTCCCAGTTTGTGAGGACCACGTCCAGTATATTATTCTCCCTAGTGTGCTCCCTAATCAGCTGTTGTAGGAAAGCTTCCTGGAGTGCTCCAAGTACCTCCCTGCTCCTGGCAGATGTTGCTGTTGATATTACCCAGTCCACATCGGGGAGGTTCAGGTCCCCCAGTAACTCTGTAACCAGATGTACCTCTGGGCTTTCCTTGGGATACTGTGAAGGCATTCCTTTGGAGAAGTTTACAGAATATTCTGCCAGGAGGAGGAAGAAGCAGAGGGAAGTCTGGAAGGTGGCATTGGAGGATCAGATTTGTGATTTAGAATCACAGACATGGCTTGGTGATGGAAGTTGCTGGTTCTTAAAGAGTTGGGTAACATACTGGATTATGAGACGAAGCAAAATTTGCTCTTTTTGAGACAAAGGTTTTATGAGGTGGTCCCCAGATCTCTCCGGCTACTTAAGGTCATCGCCGGGCACAAACAGCTACAGATCAAATCACTACGCTAATAAACCCCCATTCAGGGACAAAAGTGGGGGCCAGCTATGACATACTGTATCAGAAGCCTTTAAGTCTTATTATGACACCCTATATAGCCTGGAGGGAACAGCCTTGCTGGTCAAGGTGAATGTTTTCCTAACCAAACTAAATTTACCTCAAGTCACTGACAGAATGCCACCCTCACAGTCCTCATTACAATAGTAGAAATTCTGAGAGAAAGTACCTGTCTTTTAAAGCAGGGAGATGTTCTGGCACATACGGCTTAAAGTGAATTTTACAAGCAATTTAGGGAAACGGTCACTCCTCTCCCTTGGACAGCCTATATGGCTGCATTCACTCCCCAGAGTAAACTAGCTCCTTGCTGGTCACAATCAATAATATCTGTGATACCGAAGCCTAGCAAGGACCCCACACACTGTGGTTCCTACAGGTCCATCTCAATTTTAAATATAGACTATAACATCTTGACCTCCATATTAACCAGAGGGCTTGAACCCATAATACCACATCTTATCTGTTTAGATCAAACATGGTTTGTCCTTGCAAGACAGGCACAGGGCAATATCCAATGGACTATGCACCTGATTGTCCATTTAAATCATACTGGTGTAACCCCCCTGCAAATGGGGGTCCCCAAAAGTCTTCCAGGAGCTTGCCTGAATGCTCCAAGTCTGGGCGGTGTTTAGCGTCTGAGCTGTTTAAATGTGGTTCCAAGTGAGTGCTATTTGAGCCTCCACATACTGTCTCTTTAAGAGCTGTCTGCTTGCAGACTTAATTAGTTTGTATGGGGGGACTGTGTGTCCTAATGCCCGAATCCCACCTGGGCTGCTGTCAATTCGCTCCATTTCTGCCATTGCTACATGTGCAAAGGGAGCCTTGTTGAAAGATATAACTGTTTGCCAGAAATCATTTAGAGTGACTGAGAAAATGTAGTTTGTCTAACCTGTCTTCATTTCAGCACGAACTGTTTCAGTGTAACTCTTTCATTTTAGTCCTGAATAGCTGACTTGGACCAATCAGGATGATAGGGAGACCCTAAAATGGAGCCTGTGGAAGAATCGGAACTTGGACTCTCAATTGTGAGCCAGTCCCAAGGGGATTGTATGGGCAGTGACTCTGGGAAATGTAGTTTTAACCTTGGAGCCTTTTTCCACCAACAGAGGGAGTCTTATTGTGAGCGACAGCCGAACCAGCCAACAGAATGGTGTGGAGCTAAAGGAAATGCCCTGCTCTGTGACTGAAAAGATTAGATCAGTTGTGACTGTGGACAGACAAGGAGCTCTGTGGTTCTGCGGTGTATAGTTTCGCGCGGGAAGCGCATGTGAGGCCCTGAGTTTCGGTCTGCAGCCTTTGTGAGTGCCAATTTGGACTGAATCCGAGTTGTGAGGAGAAAGAAGCACTAGAAGTGTGGAAACCAGGCTCACCCTGTACAAGACTGGAGAAATTGCCGAATCGCGCTTGGTCTGTCAAGAACTGAAGCTGCTGTGTGTGCTCCTAGGTATTTTGCAGTAATTGCGATCAGGATCAAGGAGCAGCCTGTCTGGTATAGTACTTTCCTTTTACATATAAATGTGCGTAGTGCTTGTGGGGAATTGCTATTTCAAATCCCCTGTACAGTGAATTGTGTGCTGAAGCTGGAAGTAAACCTCAGCTTAATTTGGACTACATCCGTTTGCTATCAACTGTAGTGGGGTCCAGTCACAAGGACCTTGTCCCCATGCCCTGTTTTTCTGGCAATCCAGAAGGACATTCTCCATCCGATCCTCAGCTTGGGTATTGTGAGTACAAGTCAGGGTATTCCCCTGCAGCCTGTTTTCAATCATAAGTGTGTCATCTATTTCTTGTTGTTTCACTGCTTCATGGACTGAGCCCTCCGGGTCTGGATTACAATTTTGTGTTGTGCATATATTTTCCTCTACAGGGCCCTATCCATCTGCACCTGCCGCCAACCCCGGCAACGGATCTGGCTAGCCCTCCAACCTGGGTACCCAGAGTGTGACTTTAGACCCTGTATGTGTGCACAGTACTGTGATTTAATGCCACCAATTAACCTGATTTCCCCCTTCCGTGTTACTGTCCCCTAAATAAATCAGATTTGTTGTTATACTATATGCCGTCTGTGGTGTTGGTACTTATGAAAACAGTATTGTGTTTTGCATTGTATGTTGTTTAACCTTAATTTACAGGGGGTCCTCAGAGACGTGCTGCAGAATCAGTCTTAAGGGTAAGTGGTATCTATATGAGTGAACAGTGTGTATACGTGGGGTATTGGGGCTGTAACTCCAGGGTACTGTGTGAGCCACTAGAGGGAATAAAAGGGGGTCTCAGTGTCCCAGAGGGCTGTGACCAAGCTAGTCTAACCACTACAAACCATGACCTCTGGGTGGAAGCACCCGCCATAGGACCTAGGCCCCTCAACCTGTCCGTAGTCAAACAGGCAGGGGTAGTAGCCCTTGCGATAGCGCCACCTAGGGGTTATACTAAGACCCCTGCTTTCCTCATGAGTTTAGATGCTGAGACAGAATTTGATAAAGTATCTTGGCCCTACTAGAAGGGGGTCCTTGCTGGGTTTGGGTTTGCAGAGCTCTTTATCCAGACCATTTCGACCACATACAGCTCCCCCTCTACCTATATTAGGGCTAATGGGCACACCTCCGCTATATTCAACTTGTGTAGGGGGATGCGGCAGGGATGCCCCCTACTACTAATCCTGTTCACCCTGTATGTTGAGTCCCTGGCCCAAAGTATAAGGCTGAATCCTAAAATTAAGGGCATTAATATGGGAGAGAGAGAGAGAGAGCAGAAAATTGCCCTTTATGCAGACAATGTTCGGTTGGATGTAAAAAAACCCCTGAAAATTCCTTTCAAGAGGTTTCTGCAGTAATTCAGAACTTCTCCCTACAATTCAGCTTCATGTTGAATGCCGCTAAGATGGAGGTCCTGTTTTTTTCTTTTTTTTCCCTCCACATTCTTTCGGCTTCTCTTAAGGAACAACATCCAATAAAGTGAGACCTTACTCAACTCAAATATTTGGGTATCTACTTGGGTCTCCACTCGGCCACCTTATTTGAAGACAACTATGTCCCACTGATAAAAGAACTGATGGTAAACCTAAAGAGATGGACAATGTTGCCCCTTCCCTATTATTCAAGGTTCCAGTCTGTCAAAATGAACACTCTGCCCAGATTTTTCTATTTATTTCGATGTGTCCTATATATTGTGTCCCAAAACCTATTTAAGGTTTGGCAAAAACAGTTATACAACTTTATTTGGCAGGGTTCGAGACTTAGGGTTAGACAGATCACACACACTCTCCCTAAAAGAGGGGGATAGGCGGTCCCACTGTTGGCAGGTTACTGGATTGCTGCACAAATGATGGTGGCTATACTGTGGGGAAACAAGCAATACAATGCTCTTTGGAAAGATAGCGACCTCTCAGAGGAGGTTTCAAGTTCAGTTATTTGAACCAGTACTATTGAAGCATACCAGGCCGAGCACCCTAAGGGGAATAGCTATAGTCACAGAGTGGTGGAAAGGAACACTCACAGGGAATTCCCTTTGGTTTTATAAATGTTGGGCATGGGATACATAATTTGAACCAGCTAAAACTGACCCATGGTTCTGCAGACAGGCCCATAGGGGGCTCCACCCTGTATGCCACTTAATACAAGGAGTCGTTCATTCATTTTTTAATTGCTTCCAGCTATAGGGCTGTAGATTCTCACACAAATTTTGGTATTTACAATTGAGGGATTATATTAATAAGCATCTCAGGATAGCAATGGCGAACACTCAGGAAGTCAAACTGGTAATGGTCTTTACTTCTGTCTGGGAATCCGGAACTGGTAAAGGGGAAATCTCTCTTTTATAGTCTGCCTACCTAAAGGACTTAGGGTACAGCACTGAGTATCTTAAATTGAAGTGGGAGCAGGACTTACCTATCTTCTTGACAGACTCACAATGAGACAAAATGTCAGAGGGGGTGTGATGTATCTCATCCTCTCCAAAGTGGAAGGAATTTGCTTGGATGGTCCAGACCTGCTATTTTTTAGTTCCACACATACAGGCTAAATGGGAGCTTTCTACGTCAACTGGGTGCTGGAGGAATTTTTCAGGAAGGATGCTGTCACACATGCTCACATATTCTGGTCCTGTGCCAAGCTTCAAATCTTCTGGGGAGAAATACAAGCTAGTATACAAGAGATACTGGAGCTGGCAGAATAGCATAGAGGTTAGAGTAATGAGCTGTGAATGAGCTTGGTACATCCAGCAGACCTGGGTCTGATTCCCATAACCTCCACTTGCATACTGCGTGATTCTGAGCAAGTCACTTAACCTCCTGAGTGCTCCCAGGTCACTTGTGCCTAGTGGGCCTTACCTGGTTACCAAAGATTCAACAAAGAAAAGTTACAGAACCTGCATAGTACCCTTACAAGAGAACACCTAGTACTGGGTACCAAACCTAAAGAACTTAAGAGCAGGGAAGGGATATTTCATTTTATTTGTTTTTCCAGGAAAAGCTCCATTGAGCAAGGCTGATTTGCAAGGATGTCCTAGTTAGGACAATACAGTGCAGAAAAAGACAATGCAGCGTTGATGCGTACACAGATTGAGAAATAATATAAATTACGATAGTACTGTATATAGCTTGCAAGGTCACAGCAAAAGAAACAAGTACAGAACAGAGGCTAAAACAAGCATTTGTCAATGCCGAATGTTGTCTTGCTGGCACTGACACTGGTAGTGCAGGAGTTAGAGAGATGCATAATAGGAATGGCAGTGAGGTAGTGAACTGACACCAACCCCAACCCCAGCCCCACCCTGAAGAGACTGACAGGCACTGGGGTGTGCCTTTGGGTCGTCGGCCATAACGCTCATGTCACTTCACCTCACTCTACCCTGCAGATACCGACAAGTGTCACGGTGTGCCTTGGGGTCTTCGGGCCTTACGCTCACCCCATTCCATAAGAAAATACGCTGAGATGGGTGCAGTATAGGAGAATGGGGTGAGCTTTGGGGCTGAAGAGTCCAAGGCACACCTCGATGCCTGTCACTGGCTGCAGGGTGCAGGCTGGGGTGGAATGGCATGAGCATTACAGCTGACAATCCAAAGTCACACCCCTGATGCCTGTCAGTCTCTACAGGGTGGGGCATTACGTTTGGAAACCCTAATGTCCCAGGCATTTGTTGGTATTTTCACTCCAAATGTTCCACATGAGCTTTCTGTGACCCCACCTCATGAACAGTGGCATTATCAGTTCATTGGCCGAAAGGTGATTTTGCACGGCGACTGCGCCATTTGGCACCACAGGTGCGAAAACACATTTCGGGCAGGATGTGAAGAATGACAGCTGTACTGTTCATGAGGAGGTGTTAAAAAATGACAATGTTGACACTCTGCAGTGAAAATATGAAAAATTGGTGAAGTCACAAGCGCGCGTAGAAACTGCACAACGCATGCCCATAACACAATTATTTGGGGGAATTTTTAAACTAAATTTTCAACATAGGCATTTTGGGACCTCCTCATGAACAGTGTCACTGTGGTTTTGTTAATCTGCCCGAACATTGATTTCCCACAGCGACTGCATCTAATGTGTGTTTCTACATGCTTAAAAGACATTTAAGTAAGAATGTGAAAATGATAGCTGTACTGTTCATAAGGAGGTATACATAATGGCAATGTTGAAAATCTGGAGTGAAAATATGAAAATTATGAAGTCACGAGCTGCATAGAAACTGCGCAACACACGCCCGTAACACAATTATTTTGGGGATTTTTTTTTAAACCAAATTTTCAACATAGGCATTTTGGGACCTCCGCTCATGAACAGTGTCACTGTGATTTTTTTATTCTCTCCCGAATGTTGATTTCCCACAGCCATTGTGCGCCACATGTACGAAAACACATTTATTTATTTGCTTTTGTTTACCGGGTAAGCACACTAGACAGCCAAGTGCCTATTTTCAGGTGCGACTGGGGAGATTACAAGGTACATTACAAGGTACATACATGAACATCAGGCAGATACAAGTGGAGGATTAGATTACATAGAATTAGTACAACAGGGACTTTACAAGCATCAGATTTCATCAGGCAAATAGTAGTGAAGAATTACTATAAAGTGACCAGAACACAGGGACATTGTAAGACAACAATACCAAAAACAAGTATTACAATACAGTATTAAACATTGCAGTCAGTAGGAAGAAGTGCAATGTGAATTCATCGCTCCAGGCAGCAAGTTGTAAGGCTAGCAGTTAGAATATGGAGGAGTCACAGTTGGGATAGAGTGGGCCCAGTGCGAGAGAAAGGAGTGCACAGTTATAGTGCTCACCCTGTTTTGCCGGTGGGCCTAAATGGTCCATTTTTATATATGCTGTGAGAACAGGAGGAGTATGAGCACAGTTGTGCTCTGCCCAAGTCGTAATGTTTAGGTAACATCTCGGTTAGTTGGGGCATCTCAGGCTGAGAGGGTTTGTCTAGTGCAGAGACAGGTGGCAGCCGTTTTGAGAAAACCCAGAGGAGGCTTTAAAGCTCTGGTGTGAGGGAGAGGGCAGGTGCTAGTTGGAAGAGTTCCAAACCCTGGGCGAACTGCGCTATAAAGGCTCGGCCACCCATTTGTGTGCGGGTTTTAGATAACAGGAGGGCAGTTTCCCGTGGGAGCCACTCAGGCTGGGTGTAAAGCTCACAGCGGTGAGTGAGGCGGAGGACAGAGCGCAAAACGGCATATGCTGTTGTACGCTGAGTCCCACTTTACTAGACTAGTTTTTGCAACATGGACAAAGGTGATTAGTCCGTAGCAAAGTGTGGGTAGGAGGACTCCCCTGGTTAGAGCAAGACGGGCAGCTGGAGTTAGACAGCTTTTTGCACTGTAAGCCTGACCCAGCTTGCAGTTTGAGGCCTTGCATGTATTTCGTATGTGCAGGTTCATATCCAGCTGCGGGTCAAGGGTCACCCCCAGGCACTTGACCGAGCCTGCGACAGTCAGCCGTGACCCATCAGCCCCGGAGATCTGTAGTGAATCCGGGCTGCTTTTAACTTGGCTGCTGAGCCAAATAGCATGGCCTGTGTCTTCTGTAGGTTAATAACAAGTTTATGGTCCTGCAACCAAGTTTGGATGTGGTCAAGTCCTAGTTTAGTTTGGTGTTGGTGGTATGGCGTCCTGATTTGGCCATGATGACTAGGTCGTCTGTGTACAGCACTGAGGACCCTAGAGCCGGAGCCAAGGGTAGCTCATTTATGAAGAGAGAGAGAGAACAGGAGAGGCCCCAGGACAGAGCCTTGGGGGACTCCGCAGTTAACCTGGGCAGGCTCAGAAAGGACCTTGTTGAATTTGGTGTACTGGTGCCTGCCCATGAGGTAATTACTGATCTATGCAAGAGCTGGGGAGGAGAGGCCAACTGTCAGGAGAGAGGAGCACAGTAATGCGTGGTCAACCCGATCAAAGGCTTTTGAGAGATCAAAAAGATGGCTTCGGTCAGTTCACCTCGGTCAGCAGCAGACCTGATCTCCAAGGTAACAACTGCTAGGGCCGTGGAGGTGCTACACATTTTGGGCAGGATGTGAAAAATGACAGCTGTAAGTACATAAGAAGGTGTGAAAAAATGGCACTGGTGAAACTCTGGAGTGAAAATATTAAAACTTGCTGAAGTTACGAGGGTGCGTGGAAACTGCGCAACACACGCTCGTAACACTGTAATTTTTTGAATATTTTCACCAAATTTGCAACATAGGCTTTTTGGAACCCCACCTCATGAACAGTAGCACTGCCATTTCATTAACTGGTCCCAAAAGGTGATTCCACACAATGACCGTGAATTCACCTTTTGAGACTGAATAACGAAATGACAGTGCATGTGTTCATGAGGTAGGTCCCAAGAACCCCACGTGGAAAATTTGGAGCCAAAATTCAAAAAAATGGCTGAGATATCCACGTAAGTTGAAACCCCCATTGATGCCATTATACAGCTTACTGTAATTTTCTTCAGTTCGCGGTCAGCTTTTGAAGAGTTCAGACATCTCCAGCTCCACCGACGATCACCGCACCAGACCTCCGGAGGTAAGTATGGCTGGAGGGGGGAGGGGTTGGGGTGCACAGAGGGTGAGTGTGGGTTGGGGGAGGAGGGGCATCCTGACAACGAGGGACCATTTTCTTTTTTAAAGGGACAAAAAAACCCACATCAGGGGAATGTTTTCTTTATTCACAGGTTTTACAAAAAAATACAATTACATTCACTGGGGTGGGCTCCAGTGTGCACATGAGTTGTTTTTTGGGGAGGATCAGCTGACAGGGATTGGTCACCCCTGTCAGCCAAGAAAGTGTGTGGGGCCACATGATGCCGACGAGATTGGGCACCCCATCGGCAAACAAATTAAAACTGGGAGGATTATGCCGACGGGATTGAGCACCCTGTCAGCAAACAGATTAAACTGGGGAGGGGCATGTCGATGGGGATTGGGCACCCCAGCGGCAAACACATTGAACTGGGGGGGCATGCCAACAGGGGGATTGGGCACCCATGAAGTCAGCTTTCTGTGGATTGTATGGTGGACAGCAAGAGCCGTTGCCATGTTTATTGAAATGCTTCACCAGGAAAAGCACGTACGGGTCGGGAGGCGTGTCATCTGTGCCGCTGCATGACAAGATTGTCTCCAATTGCAGTGGCACGTTTGTTTCAAGTTGGTGGCACTTTGCATATACTTGTGTCAGCGCTAGCATGCTGACTCATTGGGGAATGAGGGATGTACCTACTAAAGCGTACCCTGCATTCGTTAACACTGACACACCTCTGCATTTCTCCTACTACTGCAAGATGGTGCTTATGCACACGCAAGACAACATAAAAATCATGCTCTCAAGCATAATGTGACAATAAATCAGTATGGAAACATAGAAACATAGAAGTTGATGGCAGATAAGGACCACGTGGCCCATCCAATCTGCTCATTTTTTCTACCTTATGAATGTGCCATCTGCCTTTGCTCTGTCAATGGCCTATCTATTCATACTCATCTGTATTGCTCCCTTATGCCTATCCCATGCCTGTTTGAAGCCCTGCACTGTATTCATATCCACCACTTCCTGAGGTAGGCCGTTCCATGCATCCACCACCCTTTCTGTGAAAAAGAACTTCCTCACGTTACCTCTTAATCGGCCTGCCTCTATTCTCAGTACACCAGAAGTAAAAACATTAGGAAGCCTTGATATACTAGGAGCAGGTACAAGTATCAGAGCAGTAGGGATCAGTCAGGGATTTGAATGTTCTTAAACTCACAACCGAGTTCAGTTTGAGGCAGGCATGAAGTTTATGCCAGAAAGCTGGGGCAAGCCACCTGAAGGCCATTTCCCTATATTTAGAATCAATTCTTGGTGTTTCTAGCAGAATATAGTTAGATGCTCTCAGGTTGTAAGTGGTAGAGAATTTACAGAGCATGTCCGAGATATACTGAGGAACACCTTACCTAAGGTATTTGTAGATCCACAGGTAAGGGTTTTTGAGGCACCTGGTGGAGAGGGCAGTTCAGCCAACAGCTGCACAGAGGGTGCAGTAATGGGTTCTTGTGAACAGTCCTGTAATGAATCCATGTGCTCAATAATACAGGACACCCAGTTTGGTGAGTTGACCAGCAGCAGCAGCGCCCCTGTATATAAAATCCCCGTAATCAAGTAGAGGCAAGGACATAGCCTTGACTAGGGTTCTGCAAGCATATGCAGGTAGACTGAATTTGTTTCTGTACCTCTGAAACTTACTAGTGGTGGCCGCCTTTAAGACAATCACTAGGAAGTGGTTACAGGCGGCTCCTCCACGAGCATGCAGAGTCGGTAGAGGTAATCTCTCAAATGGATAGAGTTTGGAGCCGCAACCTGGATCTAGCAGTGCCTGGCCAAATATAAATGGAAGCGGATTTGAGATAACTGGCACTTGCTATAGACCTGAGCTTGATTTCAATAAGCAAACCTTTTTGCAAAAAATAACCCAAACAGATACCTGATACACAAAAAAGTGCTTGTCTCTAGTTAGTGAAGACACACTGTGCCATGCAAAACAGGCAGTTCATAGAAGGTTTCAATTCCATAAATTAAGAAACAGAGTTGATATGAACAGCAGCACAATTTCACATAAAACACTGGTACTGCACACTGAGGCTCCCTTGTGAAGCACCAGCTGAACCCCCCCTTACTTCCTTCTTTCATCTCTCTTACGTCACCTGATGTGTTTCACGTATGAGTGCTTTGTCAGAGGTGAGTGACAGATGAGATACGTGCTCCATTTATCTGCATCGCCTTAAAGAGACAGTGCAATGATAAGGAAATCAGTGCATAGTTACTCATACAGAAAGGGGATAAAAATGTATTAAAACCAAGGATTAAAAATACCTGCTAATATGAGATGAACACTCAGTATTCAAGCCACTAAGGGATAGGCATGAACTTGTTCAGAATATATTCCTCTTAACATTCCAAACCATGTACAGTATGGGCAGTACCAAAATCGAAAATTATATAACATCTGCAATTAGTCAAATTTTTCTGGATGTCACTGAAATCTAAATGTTGGAACCTGACAGAAATCTTCAGATTCAGCTGACCCATATAAATGCATATGTTAAAACAAAACACACTTTTCCTGATCCAAAGAGTGCACAGTGGTGAGGCACAGAATATGGAACATAGCATCAGTACACAGTTTTTAAACCCCATCCAGGAGCAGAATAAAATAAGCATATTCAATGACATTTGATCCCTGAACAGTTGCCTATCGACATTTTGCATTCTTGGAAAGGCAGACTTTTCCTGATCCAAGTAGTGCATCGTAAGAAGGCATAAAAATTGGAATATTTTATAAGTTTAAGGTTTTTGTTGCACTGAATAAATTTATACAGCCATGGTACTACCGAAGAGCCAGAAAATAATTCATAATCAAATACCAAACGAAACAGCTAGTATTTGTTTAGCTATCCTTATATCTCTCCTATGAAGGATGATCTGTGTAATGGCTTGTAAAAGGACTCCCTGGAAACTGGGGCAGTCAAACATGGGGCAAAGAACTGGGGAAAATGGAAAACAGAGAAATTAGCAAACCCAGAATATGTACAACATTGCAAAAGAGACTGAAGAGACTAATAAGCAATATTCAGGAAAACCTCAGATAGACACAAATGAACCTCATCCCCCACCCCCCGCAAACCATCTTCCTGAACCCCTCCTTACCCCTGTCTGACTTTTGACCACGGTTTACCTCTCCCTCCCCCCCAATTTCATATTTCTGTCAATCTGTTTTGACTCCTGCTTTGAGCACCAGCTCAGCCTCCCCTCATTCTGGCACTACGCACTTTGAGTTTGCCCAATTTGCACAGATGATTTATATGCTAATGCATTTATCCTCCATGTGCAGTGCCGTGCCATTCTGTTTGTACTGCAATCAACTTGTGCTCTTTATGTCATCCTCATTGTAACCACATCACCTGACTGGCTGTATTTTATTTGTATTTGTGTTTCTCCCCTTGTCCCGAGGTTGCACCTGGAAACGAGCCTAAGCTCAGCGTGCCTCTCCCGGTTACCAATTTTAAACACACACAAACATACATACATAAAATTTCACTGGGGTCCCAGTTATACAGAAGTCAAAGTCATTCACGGTAATGGGGTTACTTCTAACCTATCATTCAAACCAGATTTTTGTATTGCACCCCATGGAAAAAATCCAGTATCACTCCCTTTTGAGTAGGAGCCTATAATAATTGCCACTCCTTTTGTTTTTGATTGTCTTTTCTCTGACAGTGAATGAAACTCTGTCTGTTTCAATCTGTTTGTTTGCAGATATGTACAGCTAGGGCATTACTAGGGTCATTGTTTTCAACAGTGCGCATATGCTCTCCCACTCTGATTCTGAAAGGTTGTTTTGTCTTCCCTGTGTAAAAGCTGCCACAACTACAGTTTGCCAAATAAATGCCCCCCTCAGTGGCACAAGTAATGAACCCTCTTACTTTAGCTTCCTTACCAATTTCTGGGTTCATAAAATATTTGGCTGTGGTGATCACTGCCCAATGTTTGCCGTTACCACAGCGATTGCTACCATCATTTCAATAAGGAAACCACATCTGTGGCCTTTCCTCTAGTGGTTGGACAGAGTGTACAACATAATCCCATACATTTTTGCCCTTTCAATGTACCACCCTGGGTTGTATATCTGCAATACTACCAACTCCCACATACAGGTCAACCAAGTGCTAATGTGTTCTGATTATTTCACTGATATGAGTTGACTGTGCACTATCAGTAGTGATGAAATTGATTTGGGGTCCCCGGTATTGGTACTCTGTTTCAGTCCAAGGCTCTTGGCATCTGCCCCATGATGGCCCACTGCTGCCAGATGAACTCTTTGTAGCACTGGCACATCTTGCATTGGTGCCTCTCCTCACCCAACAATGAAGAGGTTGAGGAACATGAATGGCAATGCCTCACAGTTGAGTGGGATCAACAGCATAAATGCCTTGACCGTGTCCTTGACTGTCATCTTGCCAGTCAATGGCAAGGTGGACATAAATTACATGCCTACTGACGTTGAGAAATATAAGCATCAAAGACCCAACCCCGGGTGGAGGCTAGTCCAACGGTGGATTGACCAGGACCACTGACTAATCCATGTCCTCCTGAGTGAGGACTGTGAGCAGCAAGGCCTGCAAGACCAACTCCTCCACCTAGTCCGACAACTGGTTGACAGACTCAAGAAATATTTCAACAGCCTGTGTAACCAGAGTCAAAGCTGACTGTCATGTCAGCGGAGCTGAAGAGCCCTTGACCCACCCAATCTGCCCCTCAGCCATGGGGCACTTGACAGCCGTCGAGCAGTCAGATGAGTCAAGGGACTGGGAGGACCTTGATTGCTCCTGGTCCCACAAATGGTGCCAGCGGTGCTTGGGTTTTGAACCACAGAGGGCAGGGCTCTTCCCCCAAGGTCTGGAGGGACAGACACATATCATGAAACTGGCCTGTGAAAGACCTTCCAATGCTAGCCCCAGGGAAAAGTGCCAAGACTGAGGAGGTACGAGTTGTAGCAGCTGCCATTTCTGCCTCAAGGGCCATAAGTTGCTCATCCAAGCCTGCTGAGGCATTCTTGTGGCCCATAGGGTGGTCCTTCAGATCCCTCTCTGAAGGACAATACAGCGCGAGACAGAGCTTCCTGTTCTCAAGGGATTCGGGAAGCATGGATAAGTACAGGCAACACCCAGCCACATAGTGTTGCCCGTCCAGGCAATAAGGGCATGTGTTGTGCAGATTGGTGACTGACATCTTCTGCTGCCACTTAATGCAGAAATTGAATCCTGGTTTCTTGTGTTCCAGCACTGGTTCAGAGACAGAGTCAAAAGAACCATGAAACCTGAAGCAAGAAATCAAAAACTTTTTGCATAGAAGAAGTTTGCCTATGGTGCAGAAAATCCTAAGTGGGAGTGCAAAGCAGGTGACCTGTTCATGCAGTGGAAAGAAAGATCTGCCATCACAAGGCAGAGTCAGGGGATATACCATCCAGATTGTTATGTGTAGTGCAGCTTTAAGAAATGTTAGACAGTACAGCTTTAAGAAATGTACTTCCTGTGTGAGTCTTCCTGTCTGTGTTTGAGATCAGTTTTCTCCTTATGTCTGTACTGAATGGAAGTAAACAGAAGGCCTAGATTTCTGTGTGATGTGTTTTTCTTACTACCAAGACCCTGATGTGTTTTAAGGTATATATTTTCGGCCACCAAATACAACAAACTGGTGACAAGGATGGTGAAAATTTCCATAGCTCCAGCTTACTGAATTACACCATTTTCTGACTTTCTGCATTGGAGGCAAGTAAGCAATTTGGAACTGTGGAGTATCATGGCAACTTCAGCCAGCTTTGAGATTTTTACAGGAATACACTGGGATACATGATCCAGACGGTTTGATCAGTGGTTATTACTTAATCCTGCTATGCAATCTACAAATCTTGAACTACAGGATAAACTTATTCAAGCTGCTTTGTGTACTTTCTTGGGAAGTGAAACCTTCAAACTTTTATGCAGTCTGTGTGCACCGGACCAGCCGGAGGATTTGTCATATCAAGAGCTAAAGGCTAAATTGAATGCACAATACAGTTTAACAACTTTTCCAAGGGCTGAATGTTATAAATTCTACAGTTACCAGCAAAAACCTGGTCAGTCATTACAATCTTATTTGGCTGAGATCAAATGCTTAGCTCTCACATGTGAGTGGAGCAGGGAGCATCTTGAATCTAATTTAGCTGATAAGTTTGTTATGGGGTTGAATGATGAACATCATATTCAGCAGTTACTTTCTGTAAGTGTCAAGAAGTCTGCTGATGAACTATTACAGTTGGCACAGATGTATGAGGCTGCAGAACATGAAGCACATGCTAAGATGAACACTAAAAATGAGGTACAAGTAACTGCAGTAAACCCCAAATTGAAACAGCTCAAACCTAAGTCTAAACCACTGTTTTCAAAGAACAATTCAACCACTACACCCAAACTGCATGGCCAATACAAATGTGCATCATGTGGGTCTTCTCAGCATAGCAGGAACCAGTGTAAATGCAGACTAAAGATGTTCCTCCTTTCTATGTGTTACTTCAGTTGCCACAACTGAGGTGTCAGTTGCGTTTAATGGTCAATTCTGCTTCCCTAGTTACTTCTGTTAACTATCAAACATGGTCTGATCTGGATAAGCCACCATTGTCTCCTTGTAATAAGTTGCTGCATGCCATTTGAAGGGCAACCAATTCAGCCACTGGGTTTGTTTACCACTTTGGTACGCAGGACTGATTCTCTTAGTACAACTTTAACTTTTCTGGTTTCAAAAAAGGGTGTCAACATTTTTGGCAGGGATGCCCAGGTTCTTCTTAACCTTCATATTGATCCAGCAGATTTTGGCCTACTTGCTGCTGTCCAGGTACCACAAAGCAGTAACCTGCCCATGCTGGGGGAGATTTTAGACATGTATCCAGAGCTGTGGAAAGGCCTGGGATGTTGCACAACAGCAAAAGCAAAGCTAGTTACAAAGCCTAATGTAGTCCCTAAGTTTTGTAAACCACGGAAACTTCCTTGTGCCTTAAAACTGGTGGTTGGGACAGAATTGGACTGACTGGAAAAAGCAGGTTTGCTGGAAAAGGTTCAAGTTCAGATTGGGCTACTCCAGTTGTGGTGGTATCTAAACTAGGTGGTAAGGTTCAACTATGTGGAGATTTTAAGGTGACACTTAATCCAAAACTTAGCACAGACGTATTTCCTTTACCCTTACCAGAGGAACTTTTTCATAGACTGAATGGTGGTGTGGGGTTCTCTAAATTGGACCTTGCTGATGCATACCTTCAAGTGGAGCTGGATATAGATGCTCAGAAATTGGTAGTGATTAATACACACCAAGGACTGTACAAGTACAAACGGTTATGTTTTGGCCTTAGTTCTGCACCTGCTATTTTTCAAAAAGTGATTGAGCAAACGGTGGGTGATATACCAGGTGTTGCTTGTTATTTGGATGACATCATTGTCACGGGCAAAACAGAAGCAGAACATTTACTTAACTTACAAAAGACTTTAGAGAGATTGCAACAAAGTGGATTCAGACTCAGGAGAGAAAAATGCTAATTTTGTCAACCAAGTGTCACATACTTAGGTCACACTATTGACAAAGATGGAATTCATCCAAATGATGAAAAGGTGGAAGCCATTGTGCACATGCCTGAACCACAGAATGCTTCAGAGTTGCACTCATTTTTAGGTATGGTGCGCACTACTATGACCGTTTCATACCTGGCTTAGCCACTAAATGTGCTATCCTAAATGAACTGTTACATAAAGATACTCCGTGGAAATGGACCAAGGGCCACCGTAAGGCAGTTCATGCCATCAAGCTCTCTCTAACTGATGTGAATAACTTAACTCATTATGACCCAAACTTACCTATCACATTGGCCTGTAATGCTAGTCCTGTGGGTACAGAAGCTGTCCTTTTCCATACATGTTTCTAACCCTGGCTCTCACTCTTTCCCTATTAACTCTTCCTGCTGCACCCACCCTTCTCTGTCCACTCCATCCTGGCTAAAGTCCCACCCCATCCATAGTAGTGTCCCAATTATCTACCCCTCCTCCGTCATTATCATAATAAACAAGTACACGACAGCCATCGTCACTTTCTGTGGTTTTAGCTCAATTTTTCCCCCAGTCATCAATAATATATCCCTCCTCTCTAACCTGCCACCCCATACATGGCCTCCTCCCCCTATATGTGTAGTTGCCGGCTGCCTCACTCAAAAGATCTCTACTTATAACCCCTGTATGCCTATGGTTGATTGTACATCTGCTGACTTCTTCAATTGAAAAATAATGCTGCTTTTTAATTTTTACTTATTTCAACCTTGTACTGTACTGTATACCCTGTATATACTTTTTCTTCCTTGTATATTACTGCTTTTTGTATACCTGCTTCTGTACTGTACTTTGATGTATTCATGACCAGGTACACCTTGCAAATGAGCCTTGCTCAATGGTGCCCACCTGGATAAATAAAGATTTTGATTAATTGATACAGATCCAGAAGGAGTGGAGAAGCCGATAACCCATGCTTCTCACAAACTCACTGCAGCTGAAAGGAATTATGCCCAGATTCAGAGAGGGACATTAGCGATTGTGTTTGGAATCCAGAAATTTTGCCAATACTTGCTAGGTCGCAGGTTTCGCCTGAAGACAGATTACAAGCCACTAGTGACAATTTTCAGTCTAGAAAACAGGAATTCCAGAAACAGCCGCTAGCTGACTTCATTAATTTTGTCTGCCTATAATTTCAAGGTTACATACCAACCAATGGACCAGCATGGAAATGCGGATGCCTTGTTGAGGTTACCAATATCCAGAGAAATGGAGTTCGATATGAGACTTAAAGAGGAGTCATTAGTATGCCAGGAGGGGCCAGATAGTTTTCTAGTGCAATTCAAAGATATGGAGGATTCTACTGTTGTGTGTGCAATGGGGCTACAACAGTTAGATCAGCTTCCAGTACTAGCCAAGGACATTGAAAAGTTACTAGTCAAGATGTAATTTTGAAACAAGTGTGACAGTATACGATTGAGGGTTGACCGCAAGACACTACTTGTTCGACTGCACTACAACTCTACTATACAAAGAGACAGCAGTTGTCCATTGCGGAGGGGTGTCTTCTATGGGGATTGCGTGTCACAGTACCCCAATGTTATCACTCAAATGCGTTGACTCTTCTGCATGCAGGCCATCCAGGCATTGCTAAAATGACATCCCTAGTCAGACTTCACATACGGTGGCCTTCCATTGACAGAGACATATACCAGGTTGTGCAAAGATGCGAAGGTTGTGCTTTATCAATGGGAAATCCGGCAAAAGCTCCAGTTCACCATCGAGAATAACCTGAAAAACCCTGGCAAAGGTTGCATATTGATTTTGCAGGACCTTATTTAAATTCCATGTGGTTACTCTTAACTGATGCTTATAGTAAATGGCCAGAAATTCATCAAATGTCTTTGACAACTACTGAGAGTACCATTAAAGTGTTGAAATCTATCTTTGCTATCCATGGTTTTCCGCAAGTGATTGTCTCAGATAATGGACCACAGTTCATGTCTGTTGAATTCCAAGCATTTTGCCAGCAGTGTGGTATCCACCATATTTTCTCACCACCCTACCATCCAAGTTCAAATGGTGAAGCGGAACGCCTGGTTCAGACTTTTAAAAAGAGTATGGACAAAGCTAATCCTACTACTCCAACGGCAATGCAAATAGCCCTTTTGGACTTTCTTGCAATGTATCAAATAACACCACATTGTGTCACAGGAATATTCCCTGTAGAATAGTTGTTTGGACATCAGATTCGAACTCAATTGGACCTTCTTCGGCCTCTAGGCTATAAGTCAGTAACTGAAATGCTTCCTAAGACCAGATCCTTCAAACCCAATGATCTTGGGTGGGTCAGGATATATGCAGCCCCGAAGAGATGGATGGAAAGTGTGGTAGAAAACAAGTTCAGAAATGTTGTCTATACTGTTCGACTGACTAACCAGAGGAGAGTGAAAAAACATGTTGACCAATTATGTACTAGTATTGAGACAGAACAAAAAAGGGATACGCAGAGTCAGGGTAGTTATCCAGCATTATTTCTTCCAGAACAAGGACAGGAAGAGACAGTGGAACCACAGCATTTGAGACAAGATGTGGCTGATGCTAATCGGATTCCAGTGCAACAGCCTCAAGTCCTACTACGTCGGTCAGGACGTGTAAGACGTCCACCAAAGAGAATGGACTTGTAGAGATACAGTCTGACATAGACTAACTAAAAAGAACATTGCAGTAATAACTTTAATAGTTTCATATTACTTCTGAATTATTGATTTACGTACTTTCTAGCTAAGTCAGGAGGGATTGTTATGTGTAGTGCAGCTTTAAGAAATATACTTCCTGTATGAGTCTTCCTGTCTGTGCTTGAGATCAGTTTTCCTCTTATGTCTTTGCTGAATGGAAGTAAACAGAGAAGGCCTAGATTTCTGTGCAATGTGTTTTCCTTACTACCAAGACCCTGATGTGTTTTAAGGTACATATTTTCGGCCACCAAATACAACACAGATGGTGGGAGGAGATTAGCTTAAAGCTGTTTCAGCCAATAACATCGTTGCAGTGGAACTACCAGAGTGTGGATAAGTGACCCATATCTATGCCCCTAGAACTGAGAATAATTTTTTTTTTTATATTTTAATTTTTATTGAACATTTTCATTATACAGACAGAAGTACAAACAAGGACTTACATAACAAGAACATTCAGCAGCCTGAAGTGCAGGACATTTTGGGCTTGGACAAAAAAAAAAACATACAATAATTCTTCCACAACCTCAGTAACAATGATATATCAGCATTAACAAAACCTGGGGAAAAATAAAGTGATAACAATCAAGCAGGCGATAAAAGTGGGTCTATAGTCATGGATAGTGAGAAATATTACTTTCAGGTATATAGACAGCTTAATAATGCTGTTTATTATGGCAAACTGGCTGATGATCCAACCCCCAAGTTTAAAAAGGTAACTGATGATTATTTATCCACTGTGGTACAAAAACAAAACCTGGTTATCTATGCATATTGCTGAATTTTTCTCTGTTAAGACCCTGGAGAAGGCCTCATTCTATTACCTCCCCAAGATCCATAAAAATTTGGTAGACCCCCAAGGTGACCAGAAGTTTTGGGGAATGAATCCCTTACAGAATCACTTGCTGAATTTGTGGATTCTCACATTGGTCCTCAGGTTCAGAAACTCCCAGTGTACCTTAAGGATGCTGGTGACATCCTCAGAATGCTCAGAGATCTGGCAGTAGAGAATGATAGTCTTCTGGTCATCCTGGATGTGGAATTCTTGTATTCTAACATCACTCATGACGAGGGTATTGATGCCATGACACACTATTTAAATGAGAGGGCCACAATGGACCCACCTACAAAGGTGCTGACCTAGCTCTCCAGGTTTGTTTTAGAGTTCAAAACCTGTTCTTAACAAGAGATATTCTTTTTACAGAAGAAAGGTATGGCTATGGGTGAGGGTTTTACACCCAGCTATGCCAACTTGTTCCTGGAGAAATGGGGAAAAAAGTTATAAGGAATGCCAGTGTCAACCCCTTTCTGGACAAGATTGACCTCTGGAGGCAGTTCATTGACTATATTTTTATTGTGTGGCATGAATCTGAGGCAGAACTGTCTAGCTTTGTCACATTCTTGGAAGCTAGTAATCCTACTGTAGCTTGAGATTCAGAAATTCCTTCAGTCTCACACAAATCTGTTTCCTGGATATTATCATATTGAAGAACGGCGGGGGAGGGGAGGGGAGACATTACCGCTGACCTTTTTAGGAAAGTCACAGTCAGGAATACTCTCCTGTTAGCCAGCAGTAGCCATCCGCATCACACAATTTTGGGTATTCCAAAGGGTCACTTTTTAAGAACAAAGAGAAACTGTTGTGACCAAGCCAAGTATCAAACTAGGGCAGATGAGTTGCCCATTAGACTGAAGGAAAGGGGGTATGCAGATAGCCTCATCACTTCGGCTAGTGCTAAAGTGGACCAGATGCCAAGAGCCTTGAACTGAAACACAGTACCAATACCAGGGACCCCAAAATCAATTTTGTCACTACTTACTGTGCACAATCAAATCAAATATTGATGCGGAGCTTTTGTAAATGAGTCCCTGACTCAAAGGGTTGTAATTCCTAGACTGAATACAAATAAAAAAATAAAAAAAAAATCAAATTAGTGACATAATCAGAACACATTGCCACTTGGTGGACCTGGATCTAGGACTTAACAGGATTACAGATACACACTCCAGGATGGTACATCGAGAAGGCAAAATGTAAGGGATTATGCTGTATACTCTGTCCAGCCACTAAAGGAAAGGCCGCAGATGTGGTTTCCTAATTGAAATGATGGTAGCAATCATTGTGGTAAATGCAAATAGTGCCCGGTGATCATCACAGCCAAATCTTTTATGAACCCAAAAATTGGTAAGGAAGCTAAATTAAGAGGGTTCGTTACTTGTGCCACTGAGGGGGGCATTTATTTGGCAAACTGTAGTTGTAGCAACTTTTACACAGAGAAGACAAAACACCCTTTCAAAATCAGAGTGGGAGAACACATGCGCACTGTTAAAAACAATGACACTAGTAATGCCCTAGCTGTACATATCTGCAAACAAATGGATCAAAACAGACATAGAGTTTCATTCATTGGCATTAAAAAGCCAATCAAGAACAGAAGGGGTGATGGTTATGACAGGCTCCTACTCAAAAATGGGCAATACTGGATTTTTTCATGGGGTGCAATGCAAAAACCTGGTCTGAATGACAGGTTAGAAGTAAGTCAATTTCTATGAAAGACTTCTGCACAACTGGGACCCCAATGTAATTAAGGTTTGTTTTGTCTATCTGAAGTTTTCTTGAATATTACTTACTTAGTCTCTTCAGTCTCTTTTGCTATGATGTACTTTTTCCTTGTTTGCTAATTTCTGTGTTTTTTTTAATTTTTTTCCTAGTGTTTTGCCCCATCTTGGACTGCGCTAATTTCCTGGAATTCTTTTTACAAGCCATTACACAGATCAGCCTTTGTAGGAAGAGATGTAAGGATAGCTAAACAAATACAAGCTGTTTTATTTGGTATCTGATTATGGATTATTCCCTGGCTGTTCTGCAGTACCGTGGCTGTATAAATTTATTCAGTGCAATAAAAACCTTAAACTTAAGAAATGTTCACATTGTTTGCCTTCTTACTGTGCACTATGCATTACTTGGATCAGGAAATGTTTACCTTTCTAAAATGCAAAATGTTGATAGGTAACTATTCAAGGATCAAATGTCATTGAACTTGCTTATTTTATTGTACAGCTGAACTGGGTTTAAATACTGTATTGTGTATAGTGGCGTGTTGTTCTGTATAGAATTCCATCCCTAAATAAACACAAGCATACTTTTGGATATCAGGTATCTGTGTTATTTTTGGCAAAAAGGTTTGCTTATTGAAATCAAGCTCGTAGATCTATAGCAGGTGTCAGTCACCTATCTCGAATACGTAATCTCTCAAATCCAGACTTTGGAGAGGATCACCTCTGCAGTGCAGCATAGGACCCCAGCATATACCAACCAGTGGACTTGCTGGGAAATGTCTGGATTGGAGGGTGAAGATTAGTTTTAAACTGGTGTATTGGGCTAAGGTCTACGGTCCCACTAAGGTTTACAGTCCCACTAGATTCTTTGTTGAGTTCCCCCTTGTTTATGAGCAACCCTTCTTTAAAGACAACACTGAATGATGTAGATTTAAGCAATACGGTATGACCAGAGGTTAGATTTACAGTCTTTTATTCACCCCTTTGGGGTGTAATGTGGCATGAGGCACAGCCGAATGCCATATTGCCTCAAGGGGGTGATTAACAGTCTGTTAGTCTAACCTGGTCATACCTTATTGCTATTATTATAAGTTTAGCATCTGTTTATATTTGTAGGCTTTCATAAAATGAAATATTATATCAAATTTGCATTTTTTTTTTTAAAACTAGTCCTTCCGCCAAATTTGGAACATGGAATTATTATTTGACAAGTGACAGTGTGAGACCGAGCTGGTAGTCACCATGAAGATAAAACATGAAGCTTCGGTACGGTCAGATCTGTTGTAGAAGTAATGGGTGGTGAACTGCAGAACGGAGGCCATCCGAAAGTGTTAGTGTGGAGGATTGACTTTGGACAATTACTGTCTCATGTCGTAAGGAATCTAGTTATTTTTTTTTTAAGTAATATGTCATTTCAGCATATAAAAACCGGAAACTTCACGTCTGAGCATGTGCAATTGTACTGTTCGGTGATGTTATGATGCATATACTGCAAAGGGACCTGTATAAATGAGGATACAACTCCACTATCACAAAAAGAAGGGAAATTCTTTACAGAAAAGTACATTAATGCAGACATTAGGGTTGTAAAATGCAAAGCGTACAAAGATGGGAAACTGGCAAATCAGTGATGGGGTTTCAACTTGGGGTTGTCAACCCTAATGCCAAGCCCTACCCTGGATCAGACGAGGTCAAATGTGATGTCTCCATGTAGAGCCCGTAGGGTCTTGTGTGAAGAAAGCTCTGACAGATTATGTCGGCCATACTGTATCACTATGTGGCACTAGGTTTGAGTTGTATCTTGAGCTTCGGACAGGCTACAGGCTGGGGGGGTGGGCATTAGGTTTGACAACCCCAAATAAGACCCCACAACTGATTCAGCAATACTCCAGAGGCCCAAATCATTAATGATTTTTCAGTTCTCGTCTTTGTGCGCTTTGCGATTTACAACCCTAATGTCTGCATTAACGTAGTTTTTTGCAAAGAATACATGTTATACATGATGTATAATTCTGTTGTACGCTTCATTCACAGTTGCAAAACCCAATAAAGAAGTAAACTTTTATAACCATAAGATATACAGTAACTGTACATATAACTATATTATAAATCAAGTTGAAGAGTTGATGTTTTTAATATGGAACTTGAGTTCAAAATACAAAATGTTTGACTTTGTAGATTATTTCAGAAACCCCTGTGAGTGGAAATGGACTATGCCAAATGAACTTAGAACTTCAGAATTTTAGAACTATGTGCATGAGATGCCCTCTTATAATTACAAGAGTACCTGAAATGTTTAGAAATGAACAATCCCAATTGGTTAGGAATGATGTAATAATTTACAATACCATACAGAGCTCTGACATCATAACTATGGTACACATGAAATCCTCATGCTGGCACTTTCTCACGCTAAGCTGTCAAAACAGCATTCAGACTCCCACACTCCTCAGTGCTACAAACATGGCCACAGATATATATATATTTACACAGAAACATAGAATTTGATGGCAGATAAGGACAGCTTGGTCCACCTAGTCTGCCCATTTCCCTACCTAATGGATAAGCTGCAGATCCTAGTTAACCAACAGCCTACTTCCTCCTACCCCTCACTAGAATTGCCTTATGTCTGTCCCATGCATTCATGAATTCCCCCACTATTTTTGACTCCAAAACCTCCTCAGGAAGGCTATTCCATGCATCCACAACCCTCTCCGTGAAAAATTACTTCCTCACATTACCTCTAAGCCATCCCCCCTCTATCTTCAAATTGTGCCCCCCTGTTCTTGCACATCTCTTTTTCTGAAAGATGCTACCCTCTTGGACTTTTCTGATTCCCTTGTTTATTTCCTCCACCTGAGGTGGGGGTCTGTATACAACCCCTGTGTGGATTGTGGTGCTATTTCCAGTCTCCAGGGTGACTTACAGTGCCTCCTCTCTGCCCTGTTTATCCTTTAGTTCCACTGCTTTGATACCTTTCCTTACATAGAAAGCTCCTCTTCTTCCTCTTCTACCCTCCCTGTCCCTCCTGTACATTGTGTGCCCTGGTATGTTGACATCCCAGTCATGGTTCTCTGTGTACCAGGTTTCTGTGACTACCACGATCTCCAGGCATCCTTCTTCCATCAAGGTCACCATTTTAGGAAGCTTGCTACCTAGACTAAGGACATTAGTACTCATTACCCTCCATTTTTTGATGGCCTTACCCCTTTTTGCCCCATCCCTGTCCTTACTGCCTTTGTCCTTTTCTCCATTTACCCCTGCCCTTCTCCCTATCGACTTCTCTATCTTGGTGTTTACCTCACTAACTACCCTGATTTTTTTGGGGGGGGATGGGCCAGAATTTCCCTTCTCCTTTTCAGTGCCTCCCCCCTTGGCTAGTTTAAATGCTTGCCAATGAAGCATTTAAATCTATCACCTGGAATCCTGGTTCCCGTCCTGGACAGATGCAGACCTTCGCACCAGTATAGGCTTGTATCCCTCCAGGTGGACCCGCAGCCCCAGTGAAGCCAAAACCCTGAGCTCTGCACCAGTTTTTCAACCACTGGTCAAATCCCATGGTGCACCCTATCCTCACCCATGCCACAGACAGACAGCACCTCAGAGAAGGTTACCATGTGTGCTACTTGTCTAAGGCCCCTCCCCAACTCCATAAACTCCTCCTACAATGCTCTGATCCCTTTCCCAGCCAGGTCATTTGTACCTAGGTGGACAAAGACATCCAGCTCCCTCCCCGTGCAGCTGCTCCTGCGATCCTGAGGATTCGCTCCCTGTCTCCTCCAAGCCATGGCACCAGGCAGGCACCTTACCTCCCTCTCTCCTCCCTCCCCCAGTTCTACCCTCCTAACAATGGAGTCCCCCAAGAGGAGTTGTTTCCTTCTCCTGTGGTGTCTCATTCCACCTCCTGTGGGTCTCCTTGGTGGAGGCTGCCAGCATCTTCCTTGGTTTCCACTGTGGGTGCCTCCATAGAGGAACCACACTCTGCCAGAATGGCATATGAATTGTGGAGAGGTACAACTGAAGGGATGCGCCTCTTTTCCACCACCCTCACCCTTCCTGAGCCCACTGTGGTCCATCTGCTCCTCTTTCTTGGCAGCCTCTGACGCAACGGCGGTGGCCCTGGTGGTCCCTGGGTGGGAAAGGAGGTCCCCCGAATCCTGGCCAACTCAGGCTGGAGATGAGCAACCTCCTCTCTCAGCCCAGAGAGTTGCCTGCAGATGGGACAAGACCGCACCCTCCAGAACATCTCCCAGAAGACTGCTACTCCACAGCCACTGCACTGCACCACTCTCAGCATGTCTTATTTGTGGCCCCTTAACTGTTGTTTTGTATACTTACTCTTTCCTCTCTCTATTTTTTTTTATATAATTTATTTTCTTTTCTCTTTCTCCCTACCTTCCTACTGCCTCCATGCCCTTAAAGTTCCTGTTCTTCCTGTTCTGGGACAGGAAGTTCCTATGTTCCTCAGCTGTCTCCTTCTTACTTGCTCAGAGTCAGACATCCAGCAACTAGGGGGAATGGAGAGCTAATCTTTTCCTTCTAGGATGGTGAGTCTTTTGTGCCTCTGTGATCACTCCCTTCCTGCCCCCAAACAGGAAGTTCCTGTTGTCAGTCAAATCCTGTGCCTATAAAAGCAGAACCAGCTAAGCATGGTGGGGGGGGGGGGGTGAGCGGGTGGAGGAGAGGGATGAAGGGCAATATAGTCCCAGTAAAGTTCTAACTGCAGCTCCTTCCTCTTGCTGTTCTCTGCCAAAAGCTATCTAGGTCAGTTTTTAAATGCAAACACCTGGCTTCCTTCTGCCTAAGCCAATCCCCCTAATTCACAGTTTCTTTCTTCACCTAGCTAACTGCACAGATAACAATTCCTTCACCCAACTCAGACAAACACACTGACTTTTTTTTTTGGTTTATTTTTTATGTTGTCTTGTGCACGCAGCGCAGACAACATATTGTGGTTGCTTCAGTGGAGAAGCGGGTTTCGGAAGTACAGTCCTGCTGCAGCCAATGGCTCCACTGATTTTTGTGGCTGGAGTCTGTGGCGCCAATGGCATTGCAGACTGTCTATGACAGCAGTTCAGAAAACGTGCCACCACCTTGAAAGAAATCAGCCGCTGCAATCAGGGAGCAGCACGGGGCGGTCCCTAATTGCAGCAGCCTTGCCTTGTCTGGTTTCCCCCATCAAGCAACATGGCAGAGGCTTCCCCATCAGCTTCTCATAGTTCCCAATGAAGCCAAGGGATAGCCACCGCCTTTCACAGTCCCTTTGAAAGACAATGGGGGTGCCCAATCCCCCTGTCAGCATGCCCCCCTCCTAATTTAACTTGCCGACAGGGTGACCAGTTCCATCGGCATAATGTACCCTCCATTTCTTGTGTGCGGGGTGCCCAATCCCCTCGGCTCATGACTCCAATTCTGTATGTGCGGTGGGGTGCCCAATCCCCTCGTGCAGACCCCTCCCATCAAACACACAGGTGGCATGCTGGGAGCCCACCCCAACACGTCAAATGTGCCTGAATAAAAAACAGTCCACAATTGTTTTTGTTTTAACCCATTAAAACAAACGGTCCCTCATTGAGTCGTGGCCCCTCCCCAACCTCGCTCACCCTCTGAGCACCCTGCCTCCCCACATCCCCCCTCACCCATACGTACCTCCGGAGCCCAGTGCGATGATCTTCGGTGGACCGGGAACACATCTGCACTCTTCAAAGCCAACGGCGAACTGAAGAAATGCTGGTAAGCTGTATAATGTTATAAATAGGGTTTTTCAACTTTGGTGCATATCTCTGGCATTTTGGGGAATTTTGGCACCAAATTTTCAATATGTGGTTATTTGAACCCCTCCTCATGAATTCAGTCACTGTCATGCATTATTCAGTCCTGAAAAGTGATTTTCCGGTTACTGCGCAGAATCACCTATCGGGACTGAGTAACGAAATGACAGTATCACTGTTCATGAGGTGGCCTCCCAAAAAGCCTATGTGGCTAATCTGGTGAAAAAATTCCAAAAAATGACTGTATTATGAGAGTGCGTTGCACAGTTTCCATGCGCATTCATAACTTCACCAATTTGCAATATTTCTCTCCAGATTTTCAACATTGCCATTTTTTCACATCTCCTTAAGGACAATGCAGCTGTCATTTTTCACATCCTGGCCAAAATATGTTTTCACACTACCGGCGCAGAATAATGCGGTCGCTGTGGGAAATCAGTGTTCAGGATAGATTACGAAAATCACAGCAACACTGTTCATGAGCGGAGGTCCTCAAATGCCTATGTTGAAAATTTGGTGACAAAAGTCCATAAAATGACTATGTTACAAGCGTGCATTGCGCAGTTTCCATGCGCATTCATAACTTTGACAATTTGTAATGTTTTCACTCAACATTTTCAACATTGTCAGTTTTACACACATCCTTATGAACAGTACAGCTGTCATTTTTCAGCTCCTGCTCAAAATGTGTTTTCGCACAAGTGGCGCACTATGGCGTGGTCGCTGTGGGAAATCAATGATCAGGACAGATGAAGAAAATCATAGTGACAGTGTTCATGAGCAGAAGTCCAAAAATGCCTATGTTGAAAATCTGGTGAAATAATTCCACTAAATGACTGTGTTACGAATGTGCATTGTGCAGTTTCTACATATGCTCGTAAATTCAGGCATTTTTTTATATTTTCACTCAAGATTTTCAACACTGCCATCTCTTCACACTTACCTATGAATGGTACAGCTGTCATTTTTCACATCCTGCCCAAATGGTGTTTTCCCACATCTGGCGCAGAATGGCGCGGTTGTTGTGAGAAATCAACGTTCAGGTCAGATTAACAAAATCACACTGCCACTGTTCATGAGCAGAGGTCCCAAACACTTTCATGAGGTGGGAGTCACAAAAATGCCATGCTGCAAATTTGTAGTGCAAATACCAACAAATGGCTGGGGCATTAGGGTGTCTAACCATAATGTCCCACCCAGTACAGACTGACAGGCACCAGAAACATATAGAAACATAGAATTTGACAGCATATAAGGACTGCTTGGTCCACCTAGTCTGCCTATTTCCCTACCTAATGCACAGGCTGCAGATCCTAGTTAACCAACAGCCTACTTCCTCCTACCCCTCACTAGAATTGCCTTATGTCTGTCCCATGCATTCTTGAATCCCCCCCCCGTTTTTGAGTCCACTACCTCCTCAAGAAGGCTATTCCATGTATCCACAACCCTCTCCATGAAATAAAATGTCCTCACATTACCTTTGAGCTGTCCCCCCTCTATCTTCAAATTGTGCCCCCTTGTTCTTGCACAACTCTTTTTATGAAAGATGCTACCATCTTGGACTTTGTTGATTCCCTTGATGTACTTGAAAGTTTCTATCATGTCCCCCCTCTCCTTCCTCTCCTCGAGTGTATACATATTAAGCTTCTTTAATCTCTCTTCATATGTCTTCTGGTGCAGACCCTGCACCATTTTAGATGCCCTCCTCTGGACAGCGTCCATCCTGTCTATGTCCTTGCGGAGATGGGGTCTCCAGAACTGGACGCAGAACTCCAGATGGGGTCTCACCAACTGTCTGTACAGAGGGATAACAACTTCCTGTTTTCTACTGGTGATGCCTCTCCCTAGGCATCTCAGTATCCCACTAGCCCTCCTTATTGCCTTCTCATATTACTTGCTCATCTGATATGACTACCCCCAGATCCCTTTCCATTTCTGTGGCTGTTATTATCTCACCCCCCATTGTGTACTCTTCCCCTGAATTTTTGTTTTCCAGGTGCATTACTTTGCACTTCTTTGCACTGAATCTAAGCTGCCATATATTTGACCATTCCTCCAACCTTGCCAAGTTCCTTTACATCCTCTCCACCCCATCTTCTATATCAACCCTGTTGCAGATCTTTGTGTCGTCCGCAAAGAGACATACTTTTCCTTCCAGTCCTTCTGCAATGTCACTTATAAAGACATTAAAGAGGACCAGTCCCAGTACTGAACCCTACAGTACCCCACTAGTAACAATAATAATACTTTATTTATAACGCGCCTTTCGAATACCAAGGTGCAGTACAGTTAAAACAATTAAAACAAATAAAACAAAGTCATCATCACATCAAAATCTACAGTACAAACCACATCAACAGTCATCGCTACCGTATGCTTTTTTCCAAAGGAATGCTTTTAGGGCCTGTTTGAAACTCCCCACGGTCATGCACTCCCTAATCCGTCGGGGTTGAGAGTTCCAGAGGGAAAAGGCAGCAAACATAAAGGCCCAGGCCTCAGCAGATTTTAAAATCACCCTCAGAATCTCCAGCAACCCCTCATCGGCTGAGCGGTGTGGTCACTCAGGGTGATAAGAAATCAGAAGCTCTTTCAGGTAGTCAGGGCCCAGTCCATGTAGGGCTTTATATGTCAGTAACCTGACTCTGAAGGTGATCCGCCACTGAACTGGCAGCCAGTGTAGTTCCCGCAGCACTGGTGTGATATGGGAAGATCTAGGAATGCCCATCAACAACCGGGCTGCTGAATTCTGCACCAGCTGCAAGCAGTGGATATCAACCCCTGGTAGCCCAAAGTAAAGCAAGTTGCAGTAATCTAAATGCAAGGTCACAAAGGCATTGATCAGTGTAGGCAGATCACCAGACAGAACAAGGTGCTTGATCCTAGCGATGTTTCTCAGGGTAAAAAGATGATTTAACAACAGCCGACACCTGTGTCTGAAGTGTCAGCCCTGCGTCCAACATCACCCCTAGGTCTCGCACCTGTTCAGGGGCCTGAAGGTCAGCATCCCCAAGGAACAATCCTAAGGGGCAGCCTGCCCCCCGCCCTCCTATCCGGTGGCCTGGATCCAAAACCATCACCTCCGTCTTCCCAGGGTTCAACTTCAGCCAACGGGACTTCATCCAATCCTGGATTTCCTCAAGGCAGTTATTAAATACCGAGATTGCTCCTTTCTGGTCGGGTGCAAAAGACAGGTAGAGCTGGGTATCATCGGCATAACAACGAAACCTCAGCCCATACCATCTTACAATGTCTCCGAGGGGAAGCATATACACCGCAAACAACATGGGGGACAATACTGAGCCCTTAGGAACCCCACAAGACAGAGAAATCAGGTCAGAGATAAAAAACCCTGACACTACCCTCTGAGTTCTTCCAGTGAGATAAGAAGTAAACCATCTGTGGACCAAACCAGAAAGTCCACAGATAAATCTCAGGTGCTCAAGTAGAACCCCATGGTCAACGGCGTCAAAAGCTGATGACAAATCTAAAAGTACCAAAATGGACCGTTTTCTCTGGTCTCTTGCCATCAGGAGATCATTGAGCACCTGAACCAGCGCAGTCTCGGTACTATGCCTCTTTCGAAAACCGGACTGGAGAGGTTCGTAGATGCTATGAATGGTCAAGTGGTTCTCCAGTTGAGCAGCCACTACCTTCTGATCACCTTCCCCACAAAGGGGAGGTTCAAGATAGGCCTGTAGTTTGCAAGACAGTCTGAGTCCAAAGAAGCTTTCTTTAACAAAGGTGTCACCACTGCTTCTTTCAAGGAGCAGGGATATTCACCCGAGTCAAGGGAGCACCAGACTATCTGTGCCAGAACCGGGCCGATAGAACCACCACAACCCATAATCAGGGATGTAGGGCCCGGGTCTACACTACAGCATGTAGAGCGCATCCCCTGGACAATCCGCATAACACTCACGATTTCTGGACAGTCTAAGGTACTCCAGAAAACGGAGTGATAGTGGCCAAGCCCTGACCCTCAGCAACTCGCACATAATGTGTCGAGTGGATCTCCGACCTAATGTCAGCCACCTTATCAGCAAAGAACCGAGCAAGTTCATCACACTGCAATTGTGAAGAAGCTCTTCGGAGCTGCAGACAGGCTGGGTTGCACAGCCTGTCCACAGTTCTAAAGAGCTGAGCTGGTCACTTCTGAGCGACAGAAATTTCCCCGGACAGGAACTCTGCCTTCTTATGGGAAATTTCTGACTGATAGAACTGATAATGTTCTAACAGTCTAAGATGGTCGGCATGTAAGCCAGATTTCTGCCAATAATGTTCTAACCTGTGTCCTAGTCACCGCAGCTCCCTCAAGGCTCCATCAAACCATGGAGCCCAAGGGCGAAGGGAGAGAGGGTGCACACGTACTGGTGCAATAGAATCCAGGGCTAAGGTAATGATATTGTTGTATGCCAAGACCAAAGCCTCCGGGTTATTGCAGTGCACAGGAAATTCTGATAGGTCAAGCACCGCTGCTAGGCCAACGGAAGTAACATTCCGTAAAGGTCGGTACTTGACCATCTCCACAGGGGTCAACCTACGGAGGGGGGGCAAAATTGAACCTCACTGTGTAGGGATCACACCATCTGACTGGTTCCACCCCACGTCTGAGGCCTCGATTCCCAGGAGGAAAAAAAGGTCAAGAGAATGGCCACATTTATGGGTAGCAGTGGTAGACACCTGCAGCAGGCCCAGTGAACTCATCGACTGGAGGAAGTGTTGTCCAAATTGAGGGAGTTCGTCATCGATCTAGGCATTGAAGTCACTCAGGACCATCAGCCTGGGCAACTCAAATGCCATATCGACCATGAAGTACGCCACTTCCTTAAGTAATTGCTTCCCATCTCTGGGTGGACGGTAGATGAGAGCTATCCTAAAGCCCATGCCTGCTACTACAGCACATTCAAATGAACTGGACTTCTCAACTGGAACACTGGTGAGATCCAATTCGGTCTTGAAACAGACCGCAACCCCCCCTCTGCGGTCCAGCCTCGGGCATTGTATCACCGCATACCCGGCCGGAATTGCAGCCTCAAATATGGGGCCCCCATTATCATCCAGCCAGGTTTCGGTGATGCAAGCCAGATCTGCCGACCCAACAAGATCCAAAATCACTGCAGTCTTGTTCCTGACAGATCTGGCATTAGACAACATTGCCCGGGTTGGACAGAACTCCTGGGCTGCCCTGGCCACCTGCCCATCCCCAACGATGGTGCCCTTGGGTATGGGTACCAGACAAGATGGCCCATGCTCTAAGCTCCACTTTGCCCCAGGGCATCTTCTGGGCTTAACAACCTCAATGGGAGCATCCCGCTCCTCCAGCCTCCGCTGTTCACCCCCCCACCTCATCCTTCCCACCTACGGTCAATACCTAAAGCTCAACAACGTTGATAAATAGAAAAAGCCAACGGAGGGGGGCAGAAAGGGTGGAGGGCATGGAGAGCAGAGGCTGTATAGTGCATGACCGGGGGGATAACAAACTGACAGATATCCCAGGCCCGCAACATAACAGAACAACATAAGTCTAACTGCTCAATATATAATAACCATAATATATAAAACCCCAACAATCACAGCCTGTCCTAAACTTCTCCTCACACCCCTCTAACTAAATAATCTATACCTACTCCAAATTAAGATATCAAATAACTAAATTAAATAACTTAAAACCATCTAAATACCTAACCTCCCTACCACATTACTATATTTAGCCTGCAGGTCCTCTCACTTCCTGGGGGCCAAACACATTAAACTAACAAAAACAATTTTAAAGCACCCAGGCCTCTCACCCCCTGGTGCTACAATCACTAAGCACTCTCACTGCTTAATACAATACAAAAAATAAATACACATCAAAATAATAAAACAATAAACCAAACAAACTAAAAGAAATTTAAGGAAATAATTTGAAAACCACCCTCCAGATAAATCTCTCACATATATCAACAGGAGGGTGGGTTCACAGATATTTACTGGGCACTCTCACTGCTCATATGATTTCTAGAAAGTATACACAAATCAAAAAGTACTTGCTATCAGGAGAAGTTCAGACCGGCAGTAAACGTCCAGCACATAGCCTTAAATGTTCAAACCACAAAGTTCGTTATGCCAGATCCAACGTCCGAAAAATCAGCAATCCGAACGAATTCCAAGCTTCAGCCTCAGACTTCTAATACGAAAGACCCTCAATAGGCAGCAGGCTCTCTTCAACAGTTTACGAGGAATTACCTCAATAAGTCGGTGGCACACCACTACGACTATGGGACAAGCCAGCCCCGGTTGACTACCCCAAAAGTCTAGGAGAGGGAATAATCGACCGTCCTCCAACCGGCCCACTCCTGGCCCTGTGTGTCACACAAACCCCTGAGGCCCCTCAAGAGGCCCACGGATCCGACGATGGACAAATCCAGGGTCAGTCAATCACAAACAAGAAAAGTACATCCAACATGACCGAACTCCAAAAATCACTGGAGAAAGTTCAAGTCTTTCTATCCAATAATGTCCCAAATTAATCCTCCAAGACAAAACTCCCGATTAAACCTCCTGGAATCCAGCACAAAATGCTCCGAAGAACACTCCAGAATCCTCAGTCGATGATTAAAATGTTGCAATAAGCAGTGCTACTAGGCCCTGAGCTGCATAATCTCCTCAGCAATCCCCGATCAAAAACCATCCGGTCCCCAACAGGATACAGGATACTTCCAGGAAACAAACCCAGGGGATTCCGAGGTGTAGTCCAGTCACATCGGGCAAAAAAGTAGAAAGAACTCAAAAATCAGTGTTCCCAATGGAGCAGGGACCGTTAACATCCACCACAGCTCCCCACGCTTAATCCGAGCCCACGAATAAAACTCCAAGCAGGACCGCAGACATGAGCCGCAATTTGCGAGTCAAAACAAAACACTTGCAGCGGCTGACAAAAAAACAAAAAAAGGCATAAAACGAACATTGCAGTATAAAAGCAGGATAAAATCATAAACAGGCAGACGGTGATGCAAAAACAGATGGCTAGCCCTGCGTGGCCGGCCGCCGCCATCTTCCGTAACCCCCCTTTCTTCAGAGTAAACTCAGTTTATTATTACCATCTGTATCCTTTTGTCCAACCAATTTTTAACCCAGGCTACCACCTTGGGACCCACTTCCAGGCTGGCTAACTTGTATATTAATCTTTTATGTGGGACTGTGTCAAATGCCTTGCTAAAGTCTAGGTAGGCCATGTCCACTGTTCCTCCCTGGTCTACCACATTGGTCACCCAGTCAAAGAAATCTATTAGATTTGTCTGACATGACTTTCCTGCTGTGAATCCATGCTGCCTTGAGTCCTCTGCCCCACTGGCCTCTAGGAACGTAACAATTCTTTCCTTTAGAAATTATTCCATAATTTTCCCTACCACTGCTGTCAAACTAACTGGTCTGTAGTTTCCTGCCTCTGTCTTGCTCCCACTTTTGTGAAGGGGAATCACGACTGCCCTCCTCCTGTCCTCCGATACTACACCATCCTCCCATGATTTGTTAAAAAGGGTAGTCAGTGGTGTCACTAATTCTACCCTTAGTTCTTTTAGAATTCTTGGGTTAATCCCGTCAGGCCCCATTGCTTTGTCCACCTTCAGTTTTAAGAGTTCTTTTAGGACCCTTTCTTCTGTGAATGGACTGGTATCGACCTCCCTATCCAGAGTGCTTCTATTCTTTGATTTAGTTACCTCCCCCTCCTCTTCTTTTGTGAATACTGAGCAGAAGTATTCACTCAGTATTCCTGCTTTTTCACTGTCATCATCTGCCCACCCTCCCTTCCCTTTAGTAAACCTCACTATCCTTCCTTCATCTTTCTTCACTCCCTAATGTACCTATAAAAGGTTTTATCCCCCTTCTTAACTGAGTTGGCTATCTTTTCCTTAGTTTGGGCTTTTGCTATTCTGACTGCCTTCACCACTTCCTTCTGCTTTAACTGGTACAATTCTCTGTCCTGCTCCTTCTGTGTTTCCTTATACTTCCTGAATGCTACCTTTTTCTCCTTAACCTACCCCGCCACCTCTTTTGAGAACCATAGTGTTTTTTTTTCCTTCGTTTTGCTTTGTTGATTTGCTTCACACAAAGGCTTGTTGACTCTCTGATGGCTGTTTTGATTTTTCCCCACTGTTCCTCCACCCCTCCATCTTGCCAGTTTGCTAGCACTTTTCTGAGGCACTCTCCCATTTTCCCAAAGTCAGACCTCCTAAAGTCCAACACTCTTGCTTTTGTATGGCTTGTCTGTATGGCTGTGTTTATCATGAACCACACTGTTTTGTGGTAACTTGTTTCCAGATGGCTACCCAGTTCTAAATCTGAAATCCTTTCTCCAGCCCCATTTGACAGTACCAGGTCTAAGACTGTTCCCTCCCTAGTGGGTTCCATCACTAGCTGTCTGAGGCATGCCTCTGCAGGGCATCAAGAATAAACCTGCGTTTTGATGTGGCTGCAGCCAGGGTGCTCCAGCTAACGTCTGGCATATTCAGGTCCCCCAACAACAATATCTCCCCTTTTTCTGCCATTCTAAGGATGCCTTCTATCATTTCCTTGTCCACTGCCTCCCCCTGAGATGGGGGTCTATATACCACCCCTGTGCGAACTGTGGTACCATAACCTGTTTCCAGGGTAACCCACAGTGCCTCCTCTACTCCCTGTTTATCCTTTAGTTCTGTTGCTTTGATCCCTTCCCTTACATAGAGAGCTACTCCTCCTCCTCCTCCTCTTTTACCCTCCCTGTTCATCCTGTACATTGTGTACCCTGGTATGTTGACATCCCAGTCATGGTTCAGGGGTGTGTCTTTCCATTGCCAGCTGTCATGCTCATGTCATACCATCCCCCCACCCTCAAGCCACTGACAGACATTGAGGTGTGCCTTGGACTCTTTGGTCCAACAGTTCACCCCATTCTCCTATGCTGCACCCATTTCAGCATATGTCGTTATGAAATGGGAGTGACTGTAAAGCCGAACACCCCAAGGCACACTTCAGCACTTATCGGTGTCTGCAAGATAGAGTGAGGTAAAATGCCATGAGCGTTATGGCCAAATGAGGTGCGAGTAAGGCCCGAGGACCCCAAGGCACAACGCAATATTTGTCGCACTGCAGGATAGGGTGAGCGAAAATGCCATGAACATTATGGCTGATGCCCAAAGGCACACCTTAGTGCCTGTCAGTCTCTGTAGGGTGATGTGGGGTTTGACGTCACTTTCATACTTCACTGCCATTCCTATTATGCATCTGTTCAACTTCTGTGCTACTGATGCCAATGTCAGCAAGACAACACTCAGCATTGACAAATGCTTGTTTTTTGTTTGTTTTTTCTCTAAATTGAAGTTCCCAGTAGTAGAGATCTGGTTCTTCAATCCAGTAGAGTAGTAAAGTTCTAACAGCAGCTCCTTCCTCTACACCACCTACACCATGCTACTCAGTAACCAAACCAGCCACATTGTGCAACAAATAGCATTTATTTACAACCAAAAGAAAATAAACATTACTTTCACTTTTACAGCTGAGTGATGATCTGCTTTCTTAAGTGCTTCTATTTCAATGACAGAAACATCCATTTAAATGGAAGTACTTATGAGAGGATTGTCGCCCAGTAATGGATGTTTCAAAAGTAATGTATATTTTCCTTCAGACAAATGATATCCATGGCACAGCTGGGTGAGTGGGTACTAAGCAGCTAGGTGTGGGGTGGAATTACAAAAATTGCACTTTTTTGGGTGGGGGCACGATGGCAGAAACCATACACTATAATGTAAGCAGAGATTGATACCAAGTGCACTTTAAGGGTCGTTACTCACAGTCCTAGTTGGGAAAGGAAGCAGAGGTAGTCAAAGATGCTAGCCACACTGGCCACTTCCCTAGAGAACCAGTGTTTAGTACTTTGTTTCTCAGGGAATGGCAGATATGTTATACAATGTCCACAGTATTATCCTGTTCGTGGCTGTCATGTCAATATCCAACATCCACTTAACCGTAGCCAGTGCTCAATCCTGCCACCAGTATCTCCTTCCCAACCCAGCCACAACAAAAAACAGGTGGCAGGTGCTGAACCCCGCCGCTGGTATCCCTCACACCCAACTGAGCCAGTCCACAAAAACATTAGCAGGTGCTCAACCAAGCTGGTGGGATCCTTCTTCCACCCAGCCCAGCTGTTAATTAAGACTGGCCACCAACAGTTCCCCTTTCCTATCTCTCCCATCTCTTACAACAACACTGGCTTACCCACCCTCCAGTACCAGTTAGCAACTTCCCCACAACTGTATGTGACACTGGGGTGACCACCCCCAGTACCATCAAACAACCTCCCTGACAATGGAGTTCCCAATCTCCAGTGTCATAACCTGTAAAACCAAAACAAAGGAAGAAAAATAAAGGTTTCAAGTAAGAATTAGGAACCTGGGTGAATTAATAAAGCCATCCAGTAGCCCATGATCCCTCCGGTGACTCTGGAGTAGGCTCTGCTGTTCAACTACTTGTTCACTGTCCTCAGACCCTGAGTGGTCTCACCAGTCTTTGCACTCTCCTATTAGTCCAGTCTAGCCAGAAGCAAACAGCTCCAGTCCACTGGAGTCTGCCCTCAGCTCCCTCATCTCTAGCTGGCACTCCTCTTAGAGTTAGGTCTCTGACTGGATTAACCAAAAACCCTCACTTACATCCCTCTGTTCTAGTGGTCCATACCTCTTGACCAAGGCAGCTGCACAACTCAGCTCAGCCCACTGTTCAACACCAAACACTCCCACTTTTAGCTTTGCATAGGCGAGGCGTGTCTCTCTCTCTCTCTCTGGAGGAAGTCTCTCTCTCTTACAGTTGAACAGGTGCTAAGAGAGCCTTTTCATAGCTCAGAGAATCACATGATCTTTCAGTCAAAGTCAGATTTTACAACATTAACATTCGGTGTACCAATATCACAAAAGAAGCAGCAATAATGAAACACTTATTGCAACAGAAAACAATACTATACATATTCTCTGAACATGTAAGTCATCTTCACTTTACAAAAGAGTTTGAAGTATATTTCCCTTAATTACAAGGAACTTCCCCCTTAACTGCCACTACTCTCTGATCCTATGTCCACCCACAGCCTTCCAAGGACAGTTAATTAAGCAATAAGGCATGACAGGATATGTGTTAATGTGGAATAATGGTACACCTCAGGAAGTGAAGCCAGAGGTGAAGACGAGGGCTTTACACATCCGTGAAGTGCCGTTATCCCTCATTATACAATGGCGAGAAAGAATCCTGGCTTCTGATTGGTCAGTTGGCCATCACAGCAGGGATGTTATCCCAGCTCATTTTTGTTGCATTTTCATTTCCTTTGTTTGCCTCTTCTCCTAAGAAACAAAATATTTTTTCAGACTAACAAAAACATTCTTTAAAAATTTTTTTTTATTCTATATACAACAACACACCATTGTATAACAGGAATAATGCCCTTCAAGGTGGGTGTTATGCTGGATAACATCCCTTCTCAGGTGTTCGAAGCCCTGGGCCTGCGGCCTCGGGCTCAACTACCCAAGGCGGGATGTTACCCCAGTATAACACCCACCCTGTCTTGCATTATTCCTTTATTATGCACACCCTGGAATGCCTTATTGTGATTATAAAATGGCTTCCCTGATTTTTTTTATTTTATGACCAATTAATGAGGTTCTGAAAATTAAGCATACCTGACCTGTGTTGTACTGGGATAACAGCACAGTCATGTGACTGGATTCCACCAATCACAGTACAGTATTTATCTTACCCATTTTATAATGAAAATTCTTGCTGTACTGAGAAACTGCTTTTTAGATGCATCTTTCTTTTAACAGTTAAAGGGCAACAGTTAGAAGCAAACAGGAAGAAAAGTGTGTTTGTTCCAACTTCAAATGGGGTCTTTTAAATAGTTAAACTTCATGACTGTTTCTAGATTGCTTATTTCTCCATTTTACAACAGTGCACTAGTCCTGTATGTTTTATATGTTACTGTCTATACACATGTCTTCTCAGGGACTTTATAAAATCCCACTTGGTTTTAGTATGGGGGGTTGCTATTCACATCAGCTGAAGCAAGTCCTCAGACCTGGGCTTTCTTGTTCCTGGGCCACTGCTAACCCACTAGAGCCAGGGTAATTTCATATACATACATACATGCATACATGAGTTCCTACAAATGTTTCTGCTACTACTGTATCATCAGTTAGTTGAAAAGATGACTAAAGAACAAACCAGGAACTACAAAAAATTAGAAAATGGCAATATAAATGCTAGCACCCTGATTGGCTAGCAGGGTTCCATTGCCATGCGGGTATTTTTCAGTAGAGCCCTGTGAAAAACTAGTGCCAACAATATCCCCAAAGGCAAGTTGGTATCCTTGTACCAGCTGTAAAATCAAAATCAACTAGCAGCAATTTTTTTTTCTGCTCGCTAAGCAGACGACCAGGTGAGGCAGCTCCCACAAGCTAGGGAAGTCACCTCCCCCACACCCCCTATACCCAAAGTATCATTTCAATAGAAAACACATTGATACAGTAAAATAAAACATTTTTTTATCCACAGCAGTACTCAGCTATTTTCAATCGTGTTCCATCTCAACCGACACCACTTTAAAAGCAGTGCTGCACATAAGCAACTCTAAAATTACCACTGGACACATGTAGAGGCATAAACTAGCCACAGGGCCAATCCCCCCCCCCCCAAAAAAAAAACAGCAAGTCAACAAACAATACCCCAATCTACACAGAAACACAGAATTATACTGTGCACAGCTCTGATCCCATCCCGTGCTTCCAGCCCCGTTTCCCCAATAGCCCTCTTCTATCAGCTGCCGCTCTCCCAAAATAAAACAACAACAAAAAATAAATAGTGGGAAGGGGTTTGAGACATAAACATAAGCAACAAGGCTTAGTGTTCTCTCCATCTAAATCCATGGGCCACAACTGTAAGCCCTTTTTGTGTTGGGGGGGGGGACTGCTAACCATGACAACTAACTCCAGAAGTTAAAACTATGGAGGCTCAAGTAGGACAGAAGTCCTTAGCTCAAAAAAAAACACTGTAATGCAGGCGGAGGAACTATTTCATGATAACATACTGTAAATGAAATACTTATGATTTTTGTTAGCAATAACCCATGACTGGGTATGGGGTTATAGGTATTTAATCCATGCCTCAAGTGCGTTGTGAGGCACCAGGCTGCAGGCAGAGTGTCCTCACAGCACCCAAGGCGTGGATTAAATGCCTACAACCTCATACCCTGGAGTGGGTTATTGCCCTTATCACATGGGTTATGGTCAAAACAAGGAAAAAAACAACATAAAGGGTTTTTCTCCCTGATTAAATAGCAAGAAACTGACTGCATCCTGCAACCTTGACAAACAGTTCCCACCAAATAATGCACAGGGGATTGCACTTATGCACATACAAATGTCAGAAATACATTACTGAGATGATTTCTGATATTTGTTGTGCATAAAATACTTAATTACACTGGCATTTACTGTGCTGTCCCCACCCCCCAACACACACTTACACACACATATGCACTTCAGAGCACAAAGAACATTCATTGCTGACTGCTGAACCTCCTCAGCTCCCCATGACACAGGCAATACAGATCCTGATCACAAAGACAGAGAGAGACACAAGAACCATGTTTAAGCTGCCAATGCCACACAACATGGTACCAAATACTACACATTTTCTGAACTTGTCCTCTCATCCGCACAACTCCACATCCCCTCCGTCACCATGGAAACACACATGCAGTAAGGCACATGGTAAGTTGTAATTTATTCTGCTTTGTGTGTTCCCGCAGCCCAGTGTGTGTGTGTGTCTCTCTCTCTCTCTCTCTCCCTCTCTCGCACATGCTCTGTGTGTAGCCGAAGCAGTTATGTAAGGGATGCTCAGGACAGGGGCTGTGACACAAACTAAGTATGTCTTCCTGAGTTTGGTGGCAATCAGTTCACAGTGTGGTAGTGCGCAGCATGCAGCATTATAGGAAACATGATATGTGGTCTGAGTTACCATGCATGGACACAAGACTTCACCCCTCAGGCGGGTGGCTCCAGAATCCCCTCTCAGCCTGGGAACTGCACGCGATACTGGACAGGTGGGCGGGTGTTCACCAGTTTCTGCTGGGGTGGGTGGTGAACGAACTGTGCTGGGCTCCACTCCAAGGGGCCACTCAGCTGCTCCCCGACAGGGAATACAGAGCCCCGAGACTACAGGAAGCAAAAGTACTGTAACACAAGCCAACACTGCACCATGGGGAACTCAGGGAAGGTGCAAGCCAAAGAAGCAGCTACAAGCAGAAACGCAAAACAGGCTGGACTCACTGCAATGATGAGCAAAAAACAAGTCCAAAGTGTACCCGCCAAGCCAGAAAACTTAATTCAAGAGCCCAGTTTTGCTGCAGAAACATCCATTTAAATGGGGGGGCCGGCACCTCTGAGCCATGTTGGGAATCAAATATTGGAGCACAGAACCACACTGAGTGAGACAGAGTTTTCTGGAGAGCGAGAGAGAAAGAGAAGAAGGCTTTTAGACCGCATTATTATTTTTGCCATTTTCTGTCTCTCTCTCTCACCTGCCAGAAGACTGTCTCACTAAGAGTGCTGCTGTGCTCCCATGTTCAACTCTGAGTCCCACCACAGCTCAGAGGTGCACCCTCCCAATCTTTTATCACCTGTTGCCAAGTTTACTTGCCAATTGCCACAGTTGCCCTAGGGTATGGGGGATGCAAACTGGCAAAACCATTAAAACAACATCTTGTTTGAGCCGAGGAGTCGTCTCATACATCAGCTGTTGCTGTACTAGCCCAATCATTAAACTTACTGGTTTAGTTTCTTTTGCTGTTCCAATGTCATGGCTCAAGTTGGGGGGGGGGCACAGTCAGAGGGAGAGACAAGTACGCTTGTGTGACACACACATCAAACTCAGTCACCTGACCAGCTGTTAGTGTACTAAGTAGGTCAGGTGGTACTGAGGTATATACGGTTGTGTGCGGCAGGACAGTCCATTCATGGCTGCAAGGATTTCAGTATGGATGGAGCTCACTGACTTAACCTGCCTGATGTGATCTTGTTACGTCATGTGGTTTTCAGCCTTAATCTGTAAAGCCTGCAGCAGCAGCAACTTGCCTTTTAAAACTAACAAGTAGCTAAAAAAAAAAACCCAACAACAAAAGGGTCTGAAAGAAAAAAATGTGGCAAGGGGGTATGGGGGAGGGGAAGGAAGGCCAACAGACAGAGCTTCAGAGTTCACCCAGTATTTCCTACCTGAAAAACTTGTGTTGTGTCCATGGTGGTTCAGACTTAACTTGTTGCTGTAAAAGGCTGCAGTGCAACACAAAGTGCAAGAGTGCCTTAATTTTATTTTAAAAAAGCAGCTGAAAAGAACAAAACTGCCAAGGGGAATAATTGAAAAAAACAGATCAACCTGGCAGGGGGAAAGGGAAGGCCAATGGTACTATGCTCAGGTGTGGGACAGAGCTGATTTTTCAAGGACAACAGAATCCAAGTGACCCCAAAGTTGACTACTGGGGTTAGAATGAATAGCAGCAGTTGATGGTTTTGTAGTCTGATAGAGAAGAGAGGGCTGTGTAGGTGCAGGAGGAATGGATGAGGGGGCTACATCTGTTGTCACTGTTTTTTTCAAAACCAAATCTACTCTCTTTTTTTTTTTTAACTCTATTTATTGCTCTCTTGTATGGGGCATCTCTTGGAGGTGCACACAAGACAGACACTGCTACTCCCTGCATGAAGCTTCTCTCTTCCCAGAACCCCCCACCAGAACTAACCAGCTCCCTGAATCACCCCCGTGGGAGGGTCCACCCCACCTACTTGGTGGCCTTCCTGGTATTAGAGGGTCAGTCTGGTGGAGAGCCAGTAGAGAGGTGGCCCGGCACTGGGGATGTGGGTGCTGTCCTTGGAGCCCTCATCACCTCCCCATCCAGAGAGTGTTTTTCTCTGTTTTTTGTTTCCAGAAGCATGGATGTGCAGTGACATGCACCCGACGTCCGTCGACGCTCCTCCCCCACAACGTGGCACCACAATCCTTGTACTGCTCCCAGTCTCCACCAGGGGCTGCACAGGAGCGGCCCAGGTCCCGATCCTTCCCCCAGGAAGGGAGAGCAGTCCTTCGGATGCTCAATCCCTTCCCTCCCCTCCCCTGCTGACCCCTGGCGGCCAGGGAGTCATTCCCGGGCCCAGGTCGCCCGGTGTGGCGCAAGGTGTGGCGTCCAGCGCCTCGACTCTCAGCGCCACCAGGCCGAGCTCCAAATCTACTTCTTGAATGATTCTCTCTCTCTGAAGTGTTGGAACACATTGGGGTTATGCTGTGAGAGCAGTTTCATCTTTTACCGTGGGTCTAGTACTGTTGCTATAATATAATGTTCTACTGCCAGCATTTCAGAGCTTCTCATCATCTCTTACTTTTTTAATCATTCAATGGACTATGTCTTTTTTTATTCTGGGTGGCAAGTCCCTTTCAGTGGCACAAGACTCTCCCATCGGAAACTGGCTTTGTGTACCTTCCAAGTCATCCCTGATTGCATGTAGCTGAATTCTAAGAATCTTGATCAGTGGGACTGTCTGAGTGTGGCACTGTTGGAACTCACTTCCCTAGTAATTTCTTCAAACTCAAATGGTTGCAGGATCTTGATGAGAAGTTCTAAAAGAGCCGACTGCTGTGGATTAATGTACACATCAGCATCCCCTGTGCTGTTTTCCAATGTATATTGTCTTGCAGCCTTCCGCTGTTCCAGCAGTCACTGGAACATGTACAAGGTAGTGTTCCACCTTGTTGCAACATCCTGGATGAGCATAGTTGGACGCAGTCCGTGTTCTTGCATTGGCCCAATGTCGTTGGCGTGCTTTGCAGGAGCGGCTGAAATGTGAGCATATTCTTTTTGCCACATTTGTGACAGCTTTTATATCTCTGTCCTCTTCCAGAAAGACTTGCACGATCAAATTTAGACAGTTAGCAGAACACTGAATGTGATAAAACAGTAAAAAAAGGACTTGGTTCGTCCAAAAGCTACAGCACTTTGCTCTTTTTGTTACATCTATGTTGGTCCAATAAAAAGTATCAAATCATTTGCTTGTAGATCTGTACATTGTGTGTAATTTGTTACACCCACAAAGATTATACAGGGAACTGACATGGAGGTAACATAAATAAGTGAGGGTGCCAGGACAGTCCTATATGAGTTTAAGAATGGGCTTAGTCTGCCTCTCAGAGTAACAACATGGGCTGAAATGGGTTCCATTTAAATCAACAGAAAGTCGGTCAAACACCAAGTTCATGTTCAAAAGAAGTTCCTTATTTTATTGTAGTAATCACTTCAGGTTTTGATCATTACGAGAGAACCTCCGATGTTTCAACATTTCACCCTTTAAAAGGGCTTCCCCAGGGAGATCATGGTCCTCCTGTATTGCTAAAGAGACATATACAATATTTTAAAATTAAAATATTCATGTGCACTCAGCATATACTGAAATGCACTGTATGTAGTTTACATTTATATACATACAGTATTTCAAAAATCAATTCATTGCTATGCCACTGCACACTATATACAAATGATAACTGGTGCTGACTTTAAGTCAATCTTCAGAAACGTTTTTTAGTTCATTTTACATCCTGTAATGCTGTTATTAGCAATTCAAACAGTGGACGGTTTCAAGAGAGAGTGGGATAGAGCCAAAGGAAGGGTCAGAGCGGAGCGGAGGTGGGGAGGAGAGGTTGGAACGGGGGCAGTAATTTGGAAAAGGGTGCATGGGGGGGCCGCTGCTGCTTAACAGACAACGTGTTGTACACTCGAGCAAACTAGATAGACCGAATGGCCTGTATCTGCTGGCAATTTCATATGTTCGTATTAGTTGTCCTAGAAATTACACAGTAGTAAAATACCTTTTGAATCATTTTTACATGGTCACAGAAAACCCTGTCATTTTAACCATTCTTTACCCTCTGTACCATTACCACTCTTTTAATTGGTTATGCCCATATTTAAACGCAAACAAAAGATATTATATCCATTAAAAACATTTTCACAAGTAAGCCATATGCCAAACTCTGTTGTGCACTTTAACCATGTTATTAACAGTGCTATCAGCCTATTTTGTATAAAATCTCCAGTTACTAAATTTTTGTCTATTGAAATGCCTGCCATTATTATTGATGTTTTTTTTCACCTGTTGGTTGTAAGTCATTGCAGATATCACAAGCGTTAAATATTTTAGTATGTAGATAAAACATTTACATTGGAAAATACTAATTTATGTACAGTGTATTCCAAAGCAAAGGGCCCTTCCATGCTGAACACCAAGTGATTTGCAACTTAAGTGTTAACATTTTCTCTGAGGCTATTTGTCTACACATTCTGAATAGGGCAGAGTAAAGCTTATTTAGGTAGGAAAATCCACATTACTCAAAGTTATTTCAAACTATGCAGTTTTTTTAGTAATATGCACAGATGATGTTCCAGCTTACAAGGTCCTGGCATACTCTGTCAGTCTTTCAGCAATTTTTTTTTATAGAGAATTGCATCTAGTGTATCCCACTTTTGTACTGTGATTCAGGGGGTCATGTCTAGTGGTCACTGTGGGGCTGGTCCCCAGAGTGACATCGCACAATCACCCATACGTAACCCGGTGAGCACTCCACTGCCAACCAGTGCTAAGTGAGACCTGCTGAGTGAAACATGCAGGTGCTCATGTTAACACTCTTAGGCCGGCCCACTGTTTGCATGCCCTTATTCCCTGTAGTGTCCTTCTTATCCAGATATGGTGTACAGTAACTGCTGCTGGGACCTCCCAGTTGCAAATCAGTTAGAAATGGGCATTAGGGAACTCTGACCAACTGTTAGTTACATTTTTTGCAAATTTGGTTTCATTTTTTATTTAGCTTTTGTTGACCGGGTAAGTGCACTAGACAAATCCTGCCTATTTTCAGGCACTACCCAGGGGAAGGGGATACAGATGAATGCCAACTGACCTTGAACCAGATTAAGCTGTTGGTGGTATTTATAGTGAATGAGGGAAATTTGTCCAGGACACCGGGGAAATTCCCCTACTCCTTTCGATAAGTGCCATGGGATCTTTAACATCCACCTGAACTACCACCAATCCAGGCAGATGGAACCTCGGTTTAACGTCTCATCCGAAAGACGGATTTAAACTGATCCCATTTATACATCATGGTAAAACCACAAATAAAACTGCCAGATTAGTTTTTAAATGTAGAAGAGCTGACTGTCTATATATATATATGCATCTGGTCACCAGCACACCTGACAGTTTTCTTCCTCATTCATCCCTATTAAGTGATCCAAGGTCCCCAATCTATAACTCCAATACATTTCCCTTTTCATTAAACGCTTCTCCCAGTCTCACCCTCTGTAAGGTTTTAGGACAAACTCAATCCTCCAAAACGTGAGGGATGCTGGTGTTATGTCCTGCGGAATAAAATGAACTGCCACAGGGGAGTTTTCATTCCTGTTTCTGATACCGCTTTTATGTTCCCCTCCGTGTGTTTTTAAGGGTGTAGAAGTTTTACCTGTATAAATTTTGCGACAGGGACAGGTTAGAAAATAAATCACATGATCACTGTTATAATCAATGTGTTGTTTATTACTGAATTCAATGTCTGTTCAAGGATGTTTGAAAGTTATTTTTCCAGGTGTTGATGCTGTGGCAACACCTGTTACAGGGGAACATCTTATTCCTTAGTGGGCCCAGCAACAACTGCTGTCCTGTCTGATCGCTCATATAATGGTCCAAATGGACAACTCTGTCCTTTACTATCCTTGTTTTTTTCTTGATATTTTCCAGCTTATAGGCCAAATCTTTTTCTGTAATGTGCACTTCTAAAGTTTTATTAGTGCCACGTAGTGCTTCTACCATTTTTTTCTGTTCATTTTCAGTAAAATTACATATGGTTTGTCTGGTTTCTAAACTAGCCTATATTTCTTGAAATATAGCCATATTCTGGTCCCTGCATATACAATATCATAAATACTTAGAAAAGCAGAGAGACAAAAAGAGATTGACAGGAACTGGAACATCCTACTGTAGAAGGAATGGGAATACCAGAATTTGAGTCATTACCAATATTAGCTTCTAAAAAAAAAAAAAAAACAAGGACAGTAAAGGACAGAGCAGTCTGCAGTCGGACCATTATATGGGCAATCAGGCAGGACAGCAGTTGTTGCTGGGCCCACTAAGGAATGGGATGTTCCCCTGTAACAGGTGTTGCCACAGTATCAACACCTGGAAAACAAGCAACTTTTAAACATCCTTAGAACTAACTTTGAATTCAGTATTAAACAACACATTGATTGTAACAGTGACCATGTGATTTATTTTCTAAGCTGTCCTGGTAGCAAAATTCATAAGAGGTGAAACTTCAAGACCCTTAAAAACACACATAGGGGAACATGCAAGCAGAATCAGAAACAGGACTGAGAACTCCACTGTGGCAGTTTGTTTTAATTCAGCAGGACATAACACCAGCATTCTTCAAGTTTTGGGGAATTGAATTGGTCCTAAACCCTTCAGGAAGGGGGTGACTGGGAGAAACTTTTAATGAAAAGGGAAATGTATTGGATTTATAGATTGGGGACCTTGGATCACTTAATAGGGAAGAATGAGGAAAAAATTGGCAGGTGTGCTGGTGGCCAGATGCATGTATATGGACAGTCAGCTCTTCTACATTTAAATCTAGTCTGGCAGATTTATTTGTAGTTTTACCATGATGTATAAATGGGATCAGTTTAAATAAACCCAGATTTGCAATACATTTAACTATTATGTCAGGCTCCCTAATACACCATTTCCCTAATACACCATTTCTCACTCTGACGTGCAACTGGGAGGTCCCAGCAGTAATTACTGCATACCATGTATGGATAAGAGGGATATAGAGAAAATATAAGAGTGTGCAAACAGTGACCCTGCCTACGAGTGCAAACATAAGCACCTGCATGTTTCACTCAGCAGGCCTCAGCACTGGTTGGCAATGAAGTGCTCATTGGATTCAGGTGTGGGTGGTCCCCGTGATGTCACTATAGGGACCTGCCTCCCAGTGTCCACTAGACACATCCCCTGAATGACACTACAAAAGCGGGATGCACTAGATGTAATATGCGATAAAAAAAAAATCACCAAAAGTGGGACGCACTAGATGTAATATGCAATAAAAAAAATCACCAAAAGACTGACAGAGCATGCCAGGACCTTGTAGGTTGGAAAACAATTTGTACATACTATTCAAAAATGGCATAGTTTGAAATAATGTTGAATTATGGGGACTTTCCTAAATGATTAAGTTTTACTCTGTCCTGTTCAGAATATGTAGGCTAATAGCCACAGAGAAAACGCTAACACGTTAGTTGCAAATCACTTGATGTTCAACATGAAAGAGCACTTTGCTTTGGACTACACTAAGCATAAATTAGTCTTTTCTGATGTAAATGTTGAATCTATATACTAAAAAGTTTAATGCTTATGTTATCTGCAAGTACAACAAATACGTGAGAAAAACACCAATAATAATGGCAGGTATTTAGATACACAAAATTTAATAAGTGGAGATCTTATACAAAATATGCTGTGGCACTGTTAATCATATAGTTAAAGGGCATGACAGGCTTTGACATATTGCTCACTTGTGGAAATGGCTTTTAATGGATATATCTTGTTTGCACTTAAATAGGCACATGAGTAATTCAAAAGAGCGTGATGATACAGAGGATAAAGAATGGTTAACATGTCAGGTTTTTCTGTAACTGTGTAAAAATGACGCAAAAGGTATTTTACTACTGTGTAATTTCAAGGACTGCTGATAACAGCATTACAGGATGAAAAACAAATGAAAAATGTTCCTGAAGGTTGACAAAGTCAGCACCAATTGTCGTTTGTTCATACCATGCAGTGGCACAGCAATGAACTGATTTTATAATATGTATATAAATGTAAAGCAAATACAGTGCACTTTAGTATACGCTGAGTGCAAATGAATATTTGAATTTTAATATATTATAACTGGTGATCCCCCACAATGACTGAATTTCCACTCCTGATAAAACACTGTAATGACCTGCTGAATTCTGTAATAACTCAATAGCAGTTTATTATGGTGTTTTACTCCTTGTGCTCCCCACTGTATTTGTGAAAGTAAGGCGGATGCTCAGAGACATGCTCACTCACACAAATACAGCTTACAGTTTTTTTCTGTTGAAACTTTGCACCAGTTATTATAAAAAACAATGTCTGTGCAAAGTTTGTTTTATAAGGATTTTTCACACACCTGCACAGGCATTACTTTCTCAGTATATGTCTTTTTGACAATACGGGAGGACCATGACCTCCTTGAGGAAGCCCTTTCAAAGGGTGAAACATTGGGGGGGGGGGTTCTCTCATCATGGTCAAAACCTGAGGTGATTACTACAATAAACCAAGGAACTTTTTTTGAACATGAACTTGATGTTTGGCTGACTTTATGTTGATTTAAACTGTACCAGAGCTGGTGTCAGCCCCTGAAGTACTGAGTTCCAAAAAATTAACTGTGAGGGTACCCATGGGAACTACGTTATTTTGTGCATTTTGAAATGGGTTCCACAATATGCTCTGGGTCCAGGGCATTCTTAATGTCCACTTCTATGGAAGTTTTCGAAGGTACTGACCTTATTAATGGCACACATTGTGTTGCCATAGGGTCCAGCTGTGTGTCAGCTGGATTAGACTCCTTGACAGACATCTGTCCAAGAGTACTGTTATATCAGACAAGGAATTAGGGAGATCCATGGTAGAATAGCATCTTACATTTCTTCATCTGAACAGTCCTGATATTGTCCATGAACATCAGGTGGGGACCAAATTGTTATTTGCTTGGACTGACATCTGTGAGCAGCAGCTCTAGCTACTGGTGGGTTTGGTGACTTGGCATCTGCAGCATCCCTCTCAGGCATTGACTGTCCATCTGACAAAGGATGATCTCCAGGAATCATTCCAAGAGATATGGGACATCCTTTCAGCTGTACCTTGTGCAGTGGCAGATTCCCAAGTTGCTTACATAATATACAGGTAGTATAGCCTCAACGGTTAGCAATTTTGTGCTTGCCAGGCAATACCAAATTCCTCTAAAGGACTCTATCTCTAAGCAACACCTCCTGAGCTCTGATTTTCCAACAGTTTATTTTTATTATCTAAAAGTTGGCAACCGGGAGAGGCACACTGAGCTGAGGCTCGTTTCCAGGTGCAACCTGGTGGGGGAGGGGAGTTACAGTTTAATCAATATACATGGTATTAAGTAATTACAGTGAGGCAGGCAAGAATACATAAGTCAAGCCAGAAGAAGATTACAAGACATGCTTGGGTATGAGGCAGATACGTATAACAAGGTGCAGGTAGACATACAATGTAATGGACATGCCAATGAACAATGTACAAAGATTGCCTGGGAAGGGGCAACGTGCATGGTACAAGTTTACAATACAGAGAACAGCAGTGCAGACAGGTAGGTTACCACCTACTAGGTCGGTCAAAAAAGTGCTGTGCAAGCAAGCAGATACTACAAACTACAGGGGCACGACAAGGTGAAGGAATCAGGGAGCTCGACTTTAAGGGCATGATACTTTGGAGTCGTGGGAATCTGGCAGTGAGTTAGCCAGAATGGAAACATGAGCAGGGAGGAGGTGGTGAATGGTAGAGGGTCCTTTTAAAGAGGTTTAGCAATGGTAGCATTCAGAGCGAGGAGGGGAGGGAGTTCCCCAAATTTGAGAAGTGGAAAGAGAAAGCTGCCTGCCCAGAGATGGAATGAGGTAGAGGAAGTACGAAGGAGCGGGCATCCTGTGTGCACAGGCAGTAGGAGATGTGAGGGGAAAGGGACAGAAAGGAGCCAAGGTAGCGCATGAGTGTGCCAAACAAATACTTGGCCGCGATGATGGAGGTGTGATGGTTTCAGTGGGAAAATAAGGAGGGGAGTAATAGTGAAGAGTAGAGGGTACAGTGATGAGTTTTAGGAGGGGAGTTTAAGGTGAAATAACAGAAGGCATTGAATAGGACATCCAATCTGGAGAGGGTGGATGTGGAGGCAGATCTGAATACAACATCTGCATAATCAAATAGTGGAAGGATTATCCTGGTGAGTAGGATCTGACAAACAGGAAGGGAGAGGACATCTTTATTTTTGTAAAGAGTGCTCAGTTTGGGATGGAGTATGGAGTGAATGTGATTGATGTGAGTGATGAAGTCTAGGTGGCTGTTGAGCCAGACTCCTAGGTATTTGTACGCCAGGACTATGTCTAAGATAGTGCCATCAAGAGTGGAGAAAGAGTGGGATGGAATCTGGCAGGTTTTTGGGGTGTGCTGAAGTTTATGGAGACTGTTTTTGTAGTGTTTTACTTTTGGCTGGTTGTCCTGGAACCAGTTCAGGACACGACTGACATCCAGTTGTAGTAGAGAGGATACCTCAGAGGCAGACAGGCCTGAAGTGTTGAGGATGTGTTGTCTGCATAGAGGTGAATGTGGGAGTGAGAGTACACGAGGGGGAGATCATTTAGTAAGATGGAAAGAGGATGGGACCTAGGATAGAGCCTTGCGGTATGCCCGCTAGGATTGGTGGGGGAGAGAGAGTATCACCGCTGAAACCATTTCCCTCCCCTTATCAATCATTTTCAATAAATCCCTCAAGGAAAGTTCAATTACAAATGACTGGCGCACTGCAATAGTCACTCCAATATTCAAGAAAGGAAATAGAGGAAATGTTCAAAACTATCGTCCCATCAGTCTAACTTCCATTGTTGGCAAATTTATGGAAAGGATTATCATGTCTCAGCTACAGAGAGAAATCACTGAGCTAAAGATTCAAGATGCAATCCAACATGGCTTTAGACCCGGTTACTCATGCACAACCAACTTAATTGTGTTCTACAATAATATCAGTACTCAACTTGACAACAGGGTTCCCATGGATGTGATACAACTGGACTTTAGCTGGACATTTGACAAAGTCCCTCACAACAAACTAACAAGGAAGCTACCCAATATGGGTATCTCTACTAACCTAGTGAGGTGAATAACTGACTGGCTAGCCTGTAGGCTTCAGAAAGTTAAAATAAACAATACTCTCTCAGACTGGAGTGCCGTTACGAGTGGGGTCCATCAGGGATCTGTTTTGGGCCCTACCCTATTTAGCATCTTTATAAGTGACATGCCAACAGGGCCCAAACATTATCTATCCAGATTCGCAGATTTACCAAACTGGGGGGGAAGAGTTAGTGTCCCTAATAGTCTGGCCTCTCTCATCGCTGACCTAGAACAAATAGAACTATGGGCCAAACAAAACGATATGTCATTTAACCAAGACAAATGCATAGTCCTTCACTTTGGAAAAAACAATCCAAAAAACACTTATTACCTGAACAACTTACCACTTAAAACATCGACTTGTGAGAGAGACCTGGGTATACTCATGAATAAGAAACTTTCTGCCAGCGACCACTGCATCAAAACTGCCAAGATGGCAAATGGACTTTTTTTTGTGATTATTTGTCTCCTGCACCGGCAGCCCCCATCAGCCCGACTGACCTCCCTAGCCCCAACATCTTGGAATTACTGGGGTTTACCTTAAGGCCAGCCCAGGATCGGAGCCTGCGGCGAGTCAGGCATCATCCTGCTGTAGGCGCAGTGATTTTCCATTTTTCTGAGATCCCATTTTACCTCGGGGCCCCAGAAGTAGAGATGCATGTGCGTGGAGGCACACGTGTGTACTACAGCCCCAGTGACGACCTCATCTGCCCACCTGTCGGCCTAGCACCTGGCACTCCCTCTGGCTTGCGCTGCCCCTGGCCTTCACCATGGGGCAGTCAAGAGCCAAGGGATAACATCTTTCCTCCCTGGAGAAGACAGCTGCCTTTCGGCAGCTCCATCCAGCTCCGCGCCCTTCCCCCACCAACCTTCAACGGTCTGTGCTCGTTCCCGAACATGGGTCATTAGCGTGGCGCAAGGTAAGGTGTCCAGTGCCTTAGCCCTCAGTGCCACCAGGCCAGCTGCAAATGGACTTTTGAAACAAATCAAACGTACCTTTGTTACCCATACTGAGCAGTGCCTTATACCATTATATAGGACTTACATCAGACCATATACTGATTATGGGTCTCCCTTTTGTAACCCTTATCTAAAAGGAGACATAAACCACCTAGAACAGGTCCAGATAAGAGCCACCAAAAAGGTACCAAGGCTGGCACATCTAGATTATGCTTCAAGACTAAAACTAACAGGGCTCTATTCCTTGCAAACTAGAAGAAGCAGAGGTGACCTACTCCTAACTTATAAACTACTTCACAAGCCCAAACTTATGAAACAGTGTGGTCTTTCATACTCATGTAGATGGATTGTTCCTAGATTACACAACAAACAGCTAGAGGTACAATCATTCAAAACTATTAAAAGGCGATGTTCTTTCTCCATATGAGCACCTAGACTATGGAACACTCTACCACAACAGCTGGTGGATTCCAGCACCTTTATTTCACTTAAAAACAAAATAGACAATTGAATTATAGGTAACCTGCCAAAGGTCTAAAGTCCCACAGTGTGTGGGGGACAATCTTGATGGACTACGGCCTTCTTTTGTCCCTTTAAACCAAGTAAACCAGACTGGACGCATTGGGATCAGCCTGAAAAGTAGGAGCAGAATCACTGGACTGCTAGGAGAGAGAGTCCAGCTAGTTTTCGTTTGCTGAGATGCAGTGGATGGGAGATGGAATCAAAGGCTTTGGCTAGGTCTATAAATATGGCTGAAGTAAGGTGTCCTAGGTCCATGCCAGTGAGGAAGGCGTCTCCCACCCGGAGCACAAAGGAGACCAAGGAGTGGTTCTTTCTAAAACCCAATTGGTAAGGGGACAGGAAATTAGAGGAGGTAAGGAAATGGGTGAGTCTAGTTAGGACAAGGGATTCTTGGAGCCTGGTCTAGACAGGGATGAGGGAGACGGGGTGGTAATTTGCTGGTTGGGCCCGGTCACCACCTTTATGAAGAGGATTTATTTTTGCAGATTTCCAGACCTGTGGGATGGAGCTGAGGGTGAAGAAGAGATTAAGAAGCTTTGACAGAAGGTGGGCAATGGCTGGGGCAGATATCTGAAAAAGGAGAGGGTCTTGCCTTACTGGACTGGATTTACGTGGGTTCAGGGATTGAGGGCACAGGGTGCCTCCTGGACTGTGACAGGGTCATTTGGGGTAGGGGAGATAGAGGTGCTGTGTGGGGGTCCTGGGCTGTGACAGGGAAAAGGAAAGTCATTAGGGGTAGGGGAAGATGGAGGTGCTGTGGGGGATGTTGGGGTCAGGAGATGGGATACAGGGCTGAGGAGAGAAGGTGGGCAGGGGTGGAGGGTAGGGTGCAGGTCGTAAAGAAATTGCTTAGGGTGGAGCCAACAGTGAGAGGATCAGAGACTAGGGTGTTGTTGATGGGGGGGGGGCTAGATGGTGGCTTGATAAGGGAGGAGAGTGTATGCCAAAATTTATGGGGGGAGTTGAAGTTATCCTGTAGAGTGTTCTTAAAGTAGTGAGATTTAGCTGCCCTGATAGCTTTGGTGCATATGTTTTTTAGGGCTCAATAGGCTGAGAGGTCGTTTGGGGATAGGGATGCCTTGTAGCGAGTCCAAGTGTAACCCCAGGTGGCACTCCCAAGGGGTACTACCCCTGCCTGCTTGGCTAGTAGCAGGTTAAGGGGCCTGGGTACAGAAATGGGTACCTCCACCCAGAGGTCAGGGTTGTTAGTGGTCAAGCTAACCTGGGCACAGTCCTCCAGGACACTGTAACCCACCTCTTTCCCTTCTAGTGGGCTGAACAATATACAACAATCACTTTCACAATTACCCTTATTCACCATGCAATTACCCACACTGTTTGCACTTACCATCAGGGCTGGTTCCTCTAGCTTGACCCTGGGGAACCCCTGTAAAACAAGGTTATGCATAGCAAATAGCAACAGTATAGTACTCTTGGCACAAACTGGAACCACAGTCAAGTTAAATGCAAAAAGAGTTAGATCTAATTTATTCAGGGGACTTGAACAAGGGAGGGGCATAATCAGGTTGACTTGCTTAAAGGCTATATCAATTAGACAGTTGTGCATGCACTTCAGAGTCCCTACACAGTCACACACTCTGGGTACCAAGGTAGAAAGACGGTGGGCTATCCAGGAACATTGCCCAGGGTAGACCTGCGTCACAGCTGGTTGGGGCCCTGTGATGGAAGAAAGCATTATGCACAACACACACTATTTGTAATCCGGAGCCGGAGGGCTCGGTTCGTGACAGAAAAGACAACAAAGCAATCAGATGTCAACACTTTAGATTTAGCTGTTGTTGCAGAGAGCTACCCTGATGTTTACTCACGATACCCAATACAGGACACAGGCAGGATGAAATCGAGACAGCAGGTTGTTGAACTGGAGTGCCAGGAGAAGCAGGGCCCACATGAATCACCGAGGCGGCGTTCCTGTTCAAAAGTGTGAGCAGGGGGCTGATCCCCAGGCACGTCCCTCATCGATGGCTTTCTCAGTGCAGCGGGTAGTCTGGCTGAGCCAGTGTGGCAAAGCCCAGGCCCAATGGAGATGAAGACGGATTCAGTCCGTGGGAGCTGGATGCAGCCTCCAGCAAGCAGAACACAGTTTAGCACACAGTGGGGAACCAAATCACGACCCACTAACAGCACACAGCACATTTACATGTAAGAGATTCTACTGTACCAGGCAGATTGCTTTCCGGTCACAATTACAGAGTCTCTGCACAAGCCGGGAGTTCAAAGGTGGCTGGAAATCTTGACAAGCCGATCGCATTCAGCAAATCTTCGGTCTTCTTCAGGTTAAAGCCAGGTCACAGTTCTGTTGCTTAAATCATCCTCACAATTCGGATTCAGTCCGAATAAACTTCAGTTTCCCTCTCAGGGACAGCAGGCAGACAGGCAGACAGGCAGGCCAAAACTCAGCCCTTTCACAGTTCTCCAGTGCAAATTACACAGGGGCTGCTGTTTGAATATTCAAGCTGTTACCGCTTTCACTTCCCCAATTCAGACTGACTCTAGCTGCAAGCAGCCTGGGACTTTCCCCAGGATCCAAAAGGTTCGGTTGGCTGACCTATCTGTCAGTCAGTTCAAGGGCTCCCCCTCCAGGTTTATTTAGGCACCAAAAGCCCAAAACTACAATTCCTACAGAATTTTGCTCCCACAAAGCCTATGGGGACAGGCTCCATTTCAGAGTCTCCAAAGGTACTGATTGGCCCATTTCAGCAGTCCAGGACCAAGATTAATTATGACTATAACCCAGGCAGCTCTTAAAGAGACAGTACACAGAGGCTATATAGGCACTCTCTGGCTATACATTTAAACTGCTAAAATGCAGGATACCAGCCTGGCAGTGAGCATTTAGGCACGCTCGAGGAAGACTTTTCTGGAACACCATTTGTAGGGGGGTTACACCCTTCCCTGCCTGGAGAAAACTTGGTGTCCGCGTCAAGCCTGTACCATCACACTACTGAAAATGCAATATAAACAAGACATATATGACATTCGCATGCTATGCAAATACTATCTGATACATCAGTTAACATAAACTTGTCACATTACTATACATTTCAACATACTTCACAATACTATATCCGTGCTGACAATACTTATGCATGTTTCATACAAGTGATACTGATTCCACTATGATTAACATATTTGTAATATCACAATACTGATTCATGTTATAACTTCTTGAACATTAAACAATGTCTGAGTAGGCCCTTCCCTATCAGCTAACTTGGGGCTGGATGGGGCAGGGGCACCATACTGAGAAGGAAGAACAATCAACCTGGAATTGGCCATTAAGCTCAGTTTGGGTAGTGAGCTCTGAGGAATACAAACACCTTTGTGAACCACACTGAGATGCAAATCCACTGCCCTCCCAGGAGAATCATAACTGAAGCGCAATACTGGCTTAACAGCTTGGACAGTCTTTCTGGGGGGGAACAGCCACAATCTCGGTACTTTCAGCACTAACTTTGGAGCTTTCGTCATTCGTGAGGGGTGCCTCTGCATGGATGGGAATGTCCAAACTGGGAGCACTGTCAGCTCCTTGCTCTGTAGGCTCTGTTTCCACAACACTTGGCTCATTTAGAGAAGGTTCTGGCACAATTAGGCTTTGTGGCACTGATGGGGGGGCTGTCAGCATCTCATATTGTTGTTCAAGTTCTGGTGTGTCATCAGAGAGACTCAAACCATCAGCCCCTTCTTTGGGCAAGTCACACAGTTCCACAAAACACAGGAAGTCTGCAGCCTCAGACGTAATACTTTGCACTTCACTGTCAGGGAGCATTAACTCCAAGGACGACGCTGCGGGGTTAGGCAGTCCAGAAGGCCCAGCTTCATCCCCATAATTAGTCATAGAGTTACCTCGAAACAGCTGACTCAATTCATAGGAGGGGTAATAGGCATTGTCACACTCACTATCGTCAGAGGTGGACTGACAGTCACTATCATTCTGGGCCTGCTGCGGGGGAAACCTTAAATCTGTAACCACTGGGGTACGTAGACTCTGTCTCTTTTTTGCAGCAGCACGAGTCACCGGCCCAGGGGAGACAATGTCTGCTGGCTCAGCTTCAATAATAACTTGGCTGATAGGCAGCAAGTGGTTACGGTGCATGATCTTGACAGCTTTGGAGTTATTCTCTGGGCGTACTTTGTACACTGGTAGATCATCCAACTTTCCAACTACTACATGAAGAAGATGGTGCTCCCTATCAGCAATTTTGTGCTTGCCATGTAGTCCCAAATTGCATAACAACACACGGTCTCCAGGCCGTAGCTCTTGAACCTTTACTTTCTTATCGTGCCTCTCTTTGTTAGCGAGATTTCTCTTGGTGGCCATTGTCTGGGCCAGTTGATATACAAGGTTCAATTGAGCTTTCAGTTTCTGTACACATTGCAGGTAGTTTTGGCTCGGACCCCATCTGGAGAGACCCCAAAGGACACATCAACTGGCAGTCGGGCCTCCCTCCTGAACATGAGGTGGTAGGGGGAGAACCCAGTAGCATCATTTTTAGTGCAATTGTACGTGTGTACCAAGGTGCCCATCTGCTGACTCCACTTATGCTTGTCTTTTGGATGGAGGGTGCCCAGTATGTCTAGAAGGGTGTGGTTAAAACATTCTGGTTGAGGGTCCCCCTGCGAGTGATAAGGGGTGGTTCTTGACTTTCGCAACCCCCCACATAGACAGCATTTCTTTGATTAGCCTATTTTCAAAGTCTCTGCCTTGGTCAGAGTGGATCCGCTGGGGAGCACCATAGTGGATGAAGAATTTTTCCACTAGCACCTTGGCCACGGTACAGGCTTTTTGATCTTTAGTTGGAAAAGCTTGTGCATACCGTGTGAAATGATCCGTAACCACTAACACATTGCCAATATTCTGTTGATCAGGTTCTAAACACAAAAAATCTATGCAGACCAGTTCCATGGGGGCGGTGGTAGTGATATTGACAAAGGGGGCAGCCCTCTGAGGCAGGGCTTTTCTTTGGAGGCAATGACTACAGGTCTCTACATGGTGCTCAACATCGGCCCCATCTTGGGCCAGTAGAATCGAGATCGTACCAGGCCGAGAGTCCTGTTAATACCAAGGTGCCCCATGTGATTGTGGAGGGACCTCAGTACCAAGTGTTTAAAGGCCGTGGGCAGGACCAATTGTTGCTTGTCTACTAAACCACTACGATCCACTGTCTCTCTGTATAACAACTGTTTGAGTAACTTCAACCTGGGGCCTTCTTTAAACAACAGAGCAGTTTGCAAGTCAGGGGAACGCAACTTAGATGCATCTTTCCCCACACGCAGGGCATCAAGTGCGGGTTAAATCATAGGATCTTGGGATTGAGCCCACTGAATACTGTCATTGTCAAGTTGAGGTAGTGCACTAATATCTAGAGCAGAGAAATGGCAATAGGCAGCTGGTATGCAGGCATCAGAAGGGCCCAAGCAATCTACTTGACAGACCACTGTGTCTGCAGACATCTGTTCATCTCTATCAAACTTTTGGCACAATACTCGGATGTCAGGTTCAGACACCCTGACCCAATCACTCTTGGAAGCGGGCCTTCGTGACAGGGTGTCAGCATCAATATGGTTCATTCCCGGTCTGTATTCGACAGCATAATCACAGGTTGATATGGCAGAGAGCCACTGGTGCCCAGTGGTGTCTAACTTAGCTGAAGTCTGTACACAGGTCAACGGGTCATTGTCGGTCTTCACCAATATCTTTGCCCCATAGAGGTACTCATGAAACTGATCAACAATGGCCCATTTTAGGGCAAGGAACTCCAGCTTGTGCACAGGATAGTTTCGCTCTGACGGGGTCAAACTCCTGCTGGCGAAAGCTACCAGTCTCAAACCATCCTCATGGTCTTGATACAGCACAGCTCCTAGGCCCTGCAGACTAGTGTCTGTATGCAGCACATAGGACTTGGTAGGGTCAGCGTAGGCGAGCTAGTATATGACTTCGTGGAAGGCTGCTTCATATTCGGGTGTCCAGCGTGGCCCAAAAGATTCACCTGTGCGGAAGTACACTTTTTCTGGTTCTTTGACAGCCCCTTTCTTGTATTTACGGTTGGTAGGGGGGTAACCATGGGTAAGATTCAGGAGCGGGCAAATCACCTTTTAATAGTCTTTTTATGAACCTGCGGTAGTAGCCACAGAACCTCAGAAAATGCTGTAGTTCTTTCAAGTTATGGGGCAGGGGCCAAGTAGTCAGTGACTCAACCTTACTGGGATCGGTCTCTATTCCTTCTGCAGATACTATGTGCCCCACATACTTCACGGAGGTTTGAAATAACTGGCACTTGTCGATGGACAGCTTGAGGCTGAAGTCTTCCAATCGGTCCAGCACTTTAAACAGTCGGGTCTCATGCTCCTCTATTGTGCAACCGAACACAATTACATCATCTAGGTACACTAGACATTCCAGCAAGTCCATATCACTCACCGCACATTCCATCAGTCGCTGAAAGGTGACTGGGGCACCCGAAATCCCCTGTGGCATTCTCAGGAATTCGGAGAACCCCAAAGGACAGATGAAGGCTGTTTTCTCATGGTCCTCTAGGGCTATCAGAATCTGGTAATATCTGCTGCGAAGATCTAATACCGAGAACCATTTGCTCCCATTCAAGCAATCCAGGGCATCTTGTATATGGGGCATGGTGTACTGATCTGGGATGGTCCACCGGTTCAGGGTTCGATAATCAACACACATCCTCACGGACCCATTCTTCTTACGCACAACCACAATGGGAGAGGCATATGGGCTCCTTGATTCTGCATAACGCCAGCAGCGAGCATTTCCTGCAGGTGCCTCCTGACATCATCTATGTCTGCTGGGGCAAGGCGTCGGGATCTCTCTCAAAATGGCCGGTCATCATGCTATGTGATGCTCTGCACCCTGGACACGCCCCACATCTCATTCTTTTAACGAAAACACTTGGTCTCTCTGGGCGAGTTTCTTGCTAATTCTAGCCTTCCATTCAGCTAGCAATGAGGAATCACCAAAGTCGAATAAGTTCAGGGTCACACTTTCCTTTTCACCAGAGTACTTGTTGCTGGGTAATACGGCAGTGTCTGCAAAATGTACTGTAGCTAGGGTGCACTCTCTGTTCAATCAGACCTCCCGATCTGACACATTCCGAATCTGGACCATCACTCATCGTGCACAGGCATGGGCATGGGCAGGCAAAATGCTGGGTTTAACCAATAATCCCTCTGGCAACTTTTCATCACCCGGTGCATCCAACATTAATATTTTATTTTTCGCTTCCTTTCTAATGCGAACCTCTCCCTAAATGGTGTACTGTGCATTGGGAGGGAGTACCAGAGCATCAGTATCTTTCTTCCACACTATCCCCACTGGCTCATCTCAGTCTGCTTCGGTAGTCCGATTTGGCAGATCATAGGCTCTCTTTATCAGGGCTAGGATTCTCAGTGCCCGCCTAGTCCATTTCCCTTGTTTTTCGTGACACAACTGCGCTAGTCTTCCAAACATGTGGGCGTAGGTTCCAATGAGCAAGGGAATCCCATCAAACAATCCCGTAGGAGGGCACACCAGGGCTAGTGTCTCTACTTGTTCATTTACACCAGTTACAGTCGCAGGGAAAGACAACCAGAGCCGGACATATCCTAGGTAGGGATAAGACTTGTCCCTCAGGCCCCACACATGCAAACCTTCCAGAGACTGTAGTGGCACATCAGATAAGTGTTTGTCATACCAGTCCTGGAATACAATGGTCACTTCGGACCCGCTATTGAGCACAGCCCGAGCATGGATACCATTGACAGTCACAGAAGTCTCCATCAAAGGGCCCACTATTCTGGACCAGTCTGGAGAGGCAGTAGCAGAGGCCTGGACAGATGATTTAGCCACAAAGAAATTTGAGCTAGGATTTCTCAGTCCTGCAGTGAGTTAATTTCCGGTGCTCCTCAGCCATGATCTTGCTTTCCGAAGCTCCCCTTGACGTCTGTATACAACTTTATATAGGTCTTTTGGGGACCGGCATTCTCTCTTCATGTGCCCATCCTTCCCACAACTATGACAAAATATGCTTTCTGGGGTCTGGAGTGGCAGAGACATCACATTGGGAGCTAAGGCGGGGGTACTACCAACCGAAAACCTTGGTTCCACCTCTGTCTGCGGTGTGGCGAGCATTTGGAGACATCTCATCAATTCTCTCACTTCCATAGTCAAGACATCAATTTCTGAGCTGCTGTCAGCAGGAGATGCTTGGGTGTGCACCCCCAACCCCATAGCAGATGCAGTCAGATAAGGATCGGGGCCTGTACTCGCAGGAGCAGCCTTCATAAAGAGACTGTTTTTTGTTTCTCTGAACTCCCTCAGCAGTTCATCCCATGGTGGAGCATCCATAGCAGTCCCTCTCTGGCTGGGCCCCCTGTGGCGGACATTTAGTTCTCGGATTCCGTCACGTGATTGCAGTGATTCCAGGCAATCAGCGACCGACCCCACACCTGGAGCAGGGGTTGCAGCAGCTACGACTGCGCAGGGCTCCAAAAAGCCTTCCTCCTCCTCAACTCCCCATATCTCCTTTATCAACACATGGAAGGGCAAAGGACCAGATTTCCTTTGATGCAGTTGCAGTTTGAGCAACACCCAGCTGGAGTGCCGGGCAGAGCGGAGTATATGATCCAGTCTTACCTGGTCCACTTCACTAGAGACCCAGCCTCCTTTCCAAAAAAGGGTTTGTAGGACTCCCTCTAATCGATCCATGTAAGTAGATAACAATTCCCCCGGCTGTTGTCTAGCATCTTTAAGTTTCCATTTCAAGGCCTCAACACTAGTGGTGCGCCCAAACACATTTTTAAGGGTGACTATGTACTCTTGGGCTTTGGCGTCAGGGTCAGAGGACCTCAGGGAGTGAAAAGTACATAGGGCGGGTCCCTGGAGGCTTTCCCCCAGGCAGGCCCTTTTTCGGCCTCTGAGCATTGCCAGTCTTGTACCGCAAGAGTAGCAGAATCTATCCAGGTCTCCAGGTCGACTTCCCCATTAGGAGTAGGGCGGATGCCAGAGAATGCCTTGAGCTTGCGGTAAAGGCCATGACTACTTGCTGGCTCAGAGACAGGTACAGAAGTTGGTGAAAGAACAGGTACTGGGGCAGGTGTGGACAGTGGGGAGGTGACACTCCCAGGTGGCAGGAATATTTTTTTTAACTCCTCCACAGTTTTGTCCTCCTCCAGTAATAATTTGGCAAACTTCTCCTCAAAAGACTCAGATAATGGTGGGGGCTCATCCTCTAAGGGATCCTTGCTATCTTTGGTTATCACCCTCCAGGTGGCTGGGAACCCTTCTGGAGTGATAGTCTGGGGCACCTTTGAACTGTCCAGGGGGTCGCTGCACTCCACCAAGGCCATGAGGGTTTGGGCAGTTAAATCAGCCTGTTGACCCACCACTACAGCTTTCTTCAAACATTCAACTTTAGAAAGTGCCCCTTCAACAGTGTCCTTACTAATGCCTACAGGTATATCCAGTATTAGCAAAGCATTATGGGCAGGGCCCCGAGTTTTCCGCGATTCCGCGGGTGCAGCAAACCGCAGAAATATCCGCGAATTTGCCATCGCTCAGGAATTAGGTTCGCTGGAACAAATTGCCCCCTTGCAAAATGTTAGTATGCCATCGCTAGAGCCCACCCCAGCTGCAAGTAAAAGCTTCATTTGCCGACAGGGGTGCCTGCAATCCTGTCAGCTTCACTGTCCCTCCCCTGCAGCCTGGTGCTACGCTGGGAGCCCACCCAGCGTGGCAAAAGCTACTTTCCGGGACGGGGTGCCCAATCCCCCATCGGTTTCACTGCCCCTCGAATAAGTATACACGCTGGGAGCCCACCCCAGCGCGGGCAAAGTCCCTCCAACCTGAACCTGAAACCCAAACAAAAACGCCCATAGTTGATTCTTTTGCCTCTCCCCAACCCGCACCACCCTCTGCGTACTCCACCTCCCCACACCCCCACCTCAATCCATACTTACCTCCAGAGCCCAGCGCCGATGATCTTCAGTGGACCGGGAACACGTCTGCACTCTTCAAAGCCGACCGCGAACTGAAGAAATGCCGGTAAGCTGTATAATGGCATAAATGGATTTTTTTCAACTTTAGTGCATATCTCAGTTATTTCAATTTTTACCAATTTTCAACATGGTTTTTTTAGATTTCATTTTATGAACTGTGGCACTGTTATTTCGTTAATCGGTTCCGAAAGGTGTTTCCGCAGTCACTGCGCGGAACCACCTTTCTGGAATGATTAACGAAATGACAGTGTCACAGTTCATGAGGTAGGCTCCTAAAAACCCTATGTTGAAAATTTGGTGAAAATATTCTGCAAAACGACTGTTTTACGAGCTGCTATGAAGTTCCTATGCATTACTGTAAATTTGGCATTTTAATATTTTCACCCAGATTTTCAGTATTGCCATTTTACCACACCTCCTTATGAACAGTACAACTGTCATTTTTCACATCTCACCCGAAATGTGTTTTCACATGTAGCGCACAATGGCGCAGTCGGTGTATGAAATCGATGTTCCGGACAGATTAATAAAATCATAGTGATACTGTTCATGAGCAGAGGTCTTAAACTGGCTATGTTGAAAATTTGGTGACAAACGCCCATAAAATGACTGTGTTCGAGCGTGCATTGTGTCAGATTTGGCAAAAAAAAAAAAAAAGGAAAAAAATTAAGGGTAAAAACGTGCCGCAGAAATTGGTGTTGAGTGCCTCAGAAGTTCTGCGGCAAATGAGAACCCTGCCGCAGAACTTTGCTCTGATGTGCCGCAGAAAAATCGGGGCCCTGATTATGGGGGTCAATCTCTTGCCCCGTACACCACCCCACCAACTGGTGCACAGCCACATCTGTTGGGGTAGCCATTTATGTTTGACAATAATTCGTAATTTCAGCCACTAGAAGACACAAAATCCCAGTGGTGAGACTCCAAAATGTAATCCCTAGGTGACACTATCCCAAGGGCTGCTACCCCTGCCTGCATGGCTAGTAGCAGGTTAAGGGCTCTAGGTATGGAAACGGGTGCCTCCACCTGGAGGTCGGGGTTGTTAGTGGTCAAGCTAACCTGTGCACAGCCCTCTGGGACACTGTAACCCCCTCTTTCCCTTCCAGTGGCCTGAACAATATAGGATAATCACTTTCACAATGACCCTTATTCACCATGCAATTACCCACACTGTTTGCACTTACCATCAAGGCTGGTTCCTCTAGTTCGACCTTGGGGATCCCCTGTAAAACAAGGTTATGCACAGCAAATAGTAACTGGAACCACAGTCAGGTTAAATGCAAACAGAGTTAGATCTAATTTATTCAGGAGACTTGAACAAGGGAGGGGCATAATCAGGGTGATTTGCTTAAAGGCTATATCAATCAGACAGTTATGCATGCACTTCAGAGTCCCTACACAGTCACACACTCTGGGTACCAAGGTAGAAAGACGGTGGGCTAGCCAGGAACGTTGCCCAAGGTAGGCCTGCGTCACAGCTGGTTGGGGCTCTGTGATGGAAGAAAGCAACATGCACAACACACACTATTTGTAATCCGGAGCCGGAGGGCTCAGGTCGTGACAGAAAAGACAACAAAGCAATCAGATGACAACACTTTAGATTTAGCTATTGTTGCAGAGAGCTACCCTGAAGTTTACTCATGATACCCAATACAGGACACAGGCAGGACAAAATCGAGACAGCAGGTTGTTGAACTGGAGTGCCAGGAGAAGCAGGGCCCACACGAATCACCAAGGTGTCATTCCTGTTCAAAAACGTGAGCAGGGGGCTGATCCTCAGGCAGGTCTCTCGTCGATGGCTTTCTCTGTGCAGCGGGTAGTCTGGCTGGGCCAGTGGGGCAAAGCCCAGGCCCAATGGACATGAATGTGGATTCAGTCTGTGGGAGCTGGATGCAGCCTCCAGCAAGCATAACACAGTTCAGCACACAGTGGGGAACCAAATCACGACCCACTAACAGCACACAGCACATTTACATGTAAGAGATTCTACTGTACCAGGCAGATTATTATCAGGTCGCAATTACAGAGTCTCTGCACAAACTGGGAGTTCAAAGGTGGCTGGAAATCCTGACAGGCCGATTGCATTCAGCAAATCTTCGGTCTTCTTCAGGTTAAAGCTTGGTCACAGTTCTGTGGCTTAAATCACCCTCACAATTCAGATTAAGTCCGAATAAGCTTCAATTTCCCTGTCAGGGCCAGCAGGCCAAAACTCAGCCCTTTCACAGTTCTCCTACGGTAATTACACAGGAGCTGCTACTTGAATACTCAAGCTGTTACCACTTTCACTTCCCAATTCAGACTGACTCTAGCTACAAGCAGCCTGAGAGTTTCCCCAGGATCCAAAAGGTTCGGTTGGCAGATCTATCTGTCAGTCGGTTCAAGGGCTCTCCTTCCAGGTTCATTTAGGTGCCAAAAGCCCAAAACTACAATTCCTACAGAATTTTGCTCCCACAAAGCCTATGGGGACAGGCTCCATTTTAGAGTCCCCAAAGGTACTGATTGGCCAATTTCAGCAGTCCAGGACCAAGATTAATTATGACTGCAATCCAGGCAGCTCTTAAAGAGACAGTACACAGAGGCTATACAGGCACTCTCTGGCAATTCATTTAAACTGCTAAAACGCAGGATACCAGCCTGGCAGTGAGAATTTAGGCAAGCTCGAGGAAGACTTTTTGGGAACCCCCATTTCTAGGGGGGTTACACAAGCACGGTCGCATTTGTTGCAGAGTTGGATGATGTCAGGTGAGATCCATGGATGGTAAAAATGTCTCATCCTGCGTCGATGCAGGGGGGCGTAATTGTTCCTGACATTATTTAGTATCTGGCAGAAGAGGGAGAGTGCCGTATTGACGTCTGTAGAGGTGTAGAATAGGGACCAGTCTGAGGATGCAAGATCCTGAAGGAGATGAGAGGTGCTTAGGGAGCATGTGGAACATGTCTAGTTGTAGGTGGGGCGGGGGCGGGCATCTGAAGTTTGCGAGTACAGTAGATCATGAAATGGTCACTGAATAAGTCGGGGCGAATACCAGCAGTGGAGATACGATGAGGGTGTGAAGACAGGACCCAGTCCAGGAGGGAGTGGTTGCTAGACTGGGGGTTGGGTCTGGTTGGTTCACTGATGAGCTGGTGTAGGTTGAGAGACTCTGTTTGTTGTGTGATAGGTTCTATGGCAGGGGAGGACTAATTCAGGTGGAAATCACTGAGTAGGATGAACTCGCCTGAGTTGGCAGTGGATGAAAGGGAGGAGATGGTGTTGACCACAGAGATGGGTGGAAGCTTTGGGGGAGGAGTATAGTATGCCAATGAAGATAGGGAGAGAGGACGGGGGTAGCAATTAATAAGGAGGAGTTTGTGGGTCTTAGGGATTGCCTCGATGGTAACTGGGCTGATAGGTAGATTTCGGGGGTAGTAGATTGCTACTCCGCCACCTCGCTTAAAGCGGTCTTGTCATAGGAAGAGGTAGTCAGGCAGCGAGAGTAAAGTGTCAGGGATTCTGCACAATAGCCATGATTCAGTGGTGCAGAGTATGTCTGGGGAATGATGTGTCACCCAGACTTTGAGGAGGTCTATCTTGGGAAGAAGACTTCTGGCGTTGAGGTGGAAAATGCTTAGGCCTTTTGCATGAGTAGAGGTTTCAGGGATAGGGCCAGGGTTTGGCTAGATGTCTCCAGCTAGTAGAAGGAGAAGGAGGTAGAGGAAGAAGAGTTTGCTTGAGGATTTATATAGTTTCCACCTACTGACTGTGGTGAGCCTGTTGGTGTTTTGTTGTGAGGGCTAAGTGGAGCCTATGGATGGGCTCCAGGTTGAGAGAGGGTAACAGCAGGATGCCAGGTGGGGGGACTGCCAGGTGGGGGGACTGGAAGGGAGGTGGGTAAGAAGAGGGTGATACAGCATGGGGGAAAACTGGTTATGGGTGATGGTCTTAGGTGGTTGTTTATAATGGGTGGGTACAGAGTGAGAAGTGGGAGAATGGGTGAAGAGAATAAGAGGCAGTAGGGAGAGTGGAGGTGGGAGGGAAGAAGAGGCGAAAGGAGTGCTATTACAAGCAGCCAGGTATGCACAAATTGCATTTTGTGAGCAGGATGAGGCTACTGGTTGGGGAGTGTGGTGTGTGGGGAGGAGACTGAGCAGATACAGCTGAGTAAGCTGAAACAGCTAGTACAAACCTGGGAGTAGCTTAGTTTTCATCTGGGGAGCGGTAAACAGCAGCCTACAATGATGTATTAAGCTGGCTGTGGGAGGTACCACTGCTTTGAGCCTTGTGGTGGTGAGAGGTTCCACTGCTAAGTTAGGGGGACTAGGAGTAGAGCAAGTAGTATAAGGATCTGACCATGTTCAAATAGCGTGGTATTGTAGGAGTTGACTGATTTGTTCAGGTGGTAAAGGGTTATAAACAAAGGAATATGCCACGTGTGTGTGTTTGTGGGAGTAGACTAATTTGTTCAGGTGGTAGAGGGTACAGGGTTACAAACAATGGAGTATACCAAGTGAGTGCGTATGGGGGGGTTAGATGGTAAAGGATCGCACCAGGTGGGAAACGGTAACAGGAAGGTGGTCTAGTGGATAGAGTTGCGGACTACCAAGTAGGCTGGGCTCGCAGACCTAGGTTCAAATCCCAAGGGGGAAGAAACAGGTAAAGAGCGAGAGGAAGGAGGGGAGATACTGGGGGGGTTCAGATTTGCCGGTGGCAGAGGGAGAGAGATGGGGTAAGTAGAGGGACAGCAGGAGAAGGGCACCGCAGGTTCAAATTTATAACTGAAGTGGTGGGAGAGCACAGCGACCCCTGGTGGTAAGGCAGTATTATCTTCAAATGGGGGCTTGAGGAGATTGCGAATAGCTGCAGCTGTCATGTGACACAGGCACATGACCCAGTGACCCTGTAAGAGAACTAGTTACGCAGGGTGGGATGGGCAGCCGCCGCGTTAGCAGTGGCGGGTTTACCCATAAGCAGCTCAACAAAGTCTCTGTGAGAGTACCTGCAATGCTGTATTAAGCAGGCTTCCAACTGCTGCTGTAGAAGGTGGAAGGGACAGCATCTGAGCAGCTGTTTACAGCAGCCTGTGAATAAAACAGGAGACAGGGTTAAAGGGATTACGAGGTCATGCAGGAACACAAAAGAGGGGTTGGGGTGGGAAACAGGACAAAGATGGCAGTGGGCAGGGGGGCAATGGTGGGCACCTGCAAGTCACCTTCAGATTTGCATAGAGTAACAGCATTCCTTGTTAGCCTCATCGTTTTGGTGGTAGCAGCTGAGGCCACCCCATAGACAGCAGCAGCAGTCAGTTGGTTCTTCAGTGTTTGTATGTTTATTTATTGAAATCTAGGATTAAACACCTTTTAGCTTGAAGCTCGTTTACAAAGGTTCCACATCAGTGGGAGGGTAGACAATACTTACGAAGGTTATACAACCAAGACAGTAAAAAAGTGGCAATTATAGTTACAATACAGTAAGTTTGAGTACACAGTAAGAAATAAATGTGGGCAAACTTGAGCATAGTTGGCAAACAAATAGTAGGAGAAAAAGACATAAGAGTTAGAAAGGGGCAACAGGAGTAAGTGGGTCGGGGAGGGGGTGTGAGTGAGGTACGGACAAGGGGTAGAAGTCATTGACATTGTCATAGTGAGGGGGGTGGGAGGAAGTGAGGGCGGCGGGATGAAGGCAGTAAGCGGCCTTGTCAGTGCAGGGAGCCGCTATGTGGCAGAGCAGAGACTGTTGTCGGGGGGGACTAGGTGTTGCAGTCACAGATGCTGGATGCAGAAAGTTGTAGACGAAGCAGTCTTTTAAAAAGGCCCAGAGTAGGTAGGTTGGAAATGTCCCAGATGAGGTCATTAAACCAGAGGGGTGCTCTGTAGGCGAAGCAGCATTGGCCCTGCATCGTTCGAGGATGAGGAAGATGGAAGAAGTGGGTGCTAGAGCTTCTTGTGCATTGCGAACTGCTGTGCAGTTGGAGTAGGTTAGCTGTGCTAGGGGGAAGGATACCAAGAAGAGCCTTTTTGGTGAGCAGACAGGTTTGGTAGTGTATCCTTCCACTGAGTTAAAGACAGCCCATTTGGGCAGAGAGGTCACAATTATGGGTGAGACGTGCAGCCCCTGTGAGCAGTCTGCAAGCCTTGTTCAGGGCAACTGATAGCCTGCGGAGAGCAGAGTGGCAAGCAGCGCCATAGATTACCAAGCCATAGTCTACTGCAGAAAGGATGGAGTTGTTGATGGCGAGTCTAAGGGCGTCTGAGGTAAGACAGTGCTTGTGCCTGTGGAGAAGACTGATCTTGGAGTCGACAGCCCTGGAAGCATTGCTGATGTGCTGGTCATAGGATAGCCAGTGGTCAAGGGTGACCCGAAAATATATTTTTTTTATCACTTCCATATTTGTCGCCTTTCTGCGGTGAGACCGGCTTGGGGCATCCAGCTACTGGCCCTGCCCACCCGGAGAGCTGGGTGGCTCATACCACATTCAGGAGGGTCCGGGACAGCCGTCATGCTGTCCCACCGGAGGGCCCCTTCTGCCTCCTAGCCAGGACAGCCCGGATCCTCTAGCGGACTCCTTGCAAGTCCTCTCTGGGCAGTGCAGGTCGCAGCCATCAAGCTGCAGTCGCGCCAACCATTTTCCTCTGATTTTTTTCCCTTGGGAGATGCGGACGTGCAATGACGTTGGGCACAGCGTGCCGTCGTGCCTCCCAGCTGCCATCATGCTGACAGTACCTCCAGGCGTCCCCAGAGGTTGCTGCTGTGCACGGTGTTCCCAACCCACCCCAGGACTAAGAGAGCAATCACCGGACGCCGATCCTAGTCTCCTCCCTGCCAGCCCCCGATGACCCAGGCTCGCCCTCAACCCGGTCGCCGGCGTGGTGCGAGATGTGGCATCCAGCGCCTCAACCCTCAGTGCCACCGGGCCAGCCACATGACCCAAAAATATTTAAAGTGCTGGGTATGTTCGAGCTGAGCTCCAGAGCGGGTACTGATGTTAACTGCATGGGACTTATGCTTTTTCTGAGAGCTGCTGAACATCATGACTTTGGTTTTATTGGTTTTCAGAATTAGTTTATGGTTTTGGAACCATTCCTCAACTATCCCAAAGCCACTTTGCAGATTGCCCTCAAGTTCCTCTGGGTCTGGGCTGTTTGTGAAGATTACTGCATCATCTGCGTAGAGGAGCATCTGTTGTTGGCAGTGGCGTGGTAGAATGTTGAGAAAGATACTGAAGGGGCGTGGCCTGACCAAGCAGAAGATGACAGCATAGTTCAGAATCTCTGCAGGAATGACTGCAATCTAACCTCATCCAGCCTTCACCAGACCTTTCTTTGGTACCAACTCCTGTGACCATCCTGTAATCTTACTGCCTGACACAGTTTGTAAGTCATTTTTGATCCATCATCTACTTATATTCAATTATTCTACACCGTACTGCTGCATACTAGGCCTCATCCTTCAGCATTATGGCAGATCTCCAAATACAGCAAAGCTCACTTGCTAGAGTGGAAGTAATGTTTTCTAAACTGATGGCTGAGATTAATGATCTAAAAACCTCCATCCAACAGAATGTGACCACTCTTGAAACTTTTAGCCAGAAAATTGCATTTAATGAGAAAGCAACGGCCTATAACACCACTACTTTTCATGACCTCCAGGCTACTGTCCGAAATCAAGATCGAACTTTTAAATCCCTACAAGCCAAAACTGATGATATTGAAAACTGTAATCGTCGCAACAATTTACGATTTTTTGGCTTCCCTGAAGGTGTAGCGTTAGGAGACACTACTGCGCTTTTATTACATGTGCTGCCTGCAATGCTTGAACTGCCTCCTGACCTAACGTTAATCATTGAGCGGTCTCACCACACTCTGGGTCCCAGGCCAACATCAGACCAGCGACCAAGGCCTATCATTGCTCGCTTCTTGAACTATTCCCACACAGAATTAATACTGAAACAAGCCAGAGAAATTGGGAAACTTCAGTGGCAAGAGTTTAATATTTCCATCTACAGAGTCTTTTCAAAAGATTTAACCATCAGAAGGAAGGCCTACAATCCACTTAAACAAATCCTCCACCAAAGAAGCATTAAATTTGCTCTCGTTACCCGCAACCTCGCCTTTTTCAGGCTCTTCCTCAAGGATTTTGAAACCCCTGCGCCTTAGCAAACTATCTGGAGGTCTCTCTGCAATCTTACCCTGGGAGTTCAGTAGCAATTGGCAACCGAACACAGCTTTGGTATCTGCATGGAGGGTGAATGACGAGAATACAGGAGCGTGGGGAAAGTGTTACAGAACTTGCAGCCCCAAGCAGCAACGCCGCAACTGATTTGACCCCAAGGCAATCAACACGGCTACAAGAGAAGCTTCTGTCGGGGCATTATTCTTCAAGACTTTCATGCTGTTCTAGCAAGGTTTCACCCCAAACACCCCAAGCTGCAGCCTCTCACCTTCAAATCAACCTCTATTCCCTTGAGCAATAAGTTTGCTCTTTTGAAGGATGACATGCACTCCTCGCAGGAGGATCTTTCCCAGCAAATTTCAGACGAACATCCCTCTAATTTGGGCCCTGTGACTCATGGATGTATTTCTGCCGATACTTCATGGGCAGAAGTTATTGCAAGTTCCCCACTCAAATCTTTAGAGCCGCCCAAAAAGAAACGTAGGGCAAAGACCAAAAGCAAGAACATCAATAGCCACAATCCTGCTAATAAATCTAAAGTGTCATGAGCTTATATGGTCAGTAATATGGTCACAGTTGCTATATCTTGGTAGGTTTTGCTTCCAGGATACTTAAAGGGAGTGCCAGTACACTTTTTCTGCCTAGCCACCCGCTCTACAGTCTATGTTACCTGGTTGCTTTCGCTCCCAGCGGGTGCAGAAAGCAAAGGCTGTACATCGCAGTGCGATCAATTTACTTTTTGTTGCAGTGTTTAAACGAGCAGCTTAAAGGTCTTCAAGGGAACTTTGGTATATCAACAATGCTTTTCTAACCCATTATTTTAGTGTTAGATCTTATACATTACCTCACTAAACAGGCTCTCTGTATCTAGCCTTTTACTCTCCAATTTAGCAGTGCATCAGGTTTATAGTCTTTTGGGCTGTTCAGTTGCATATCTTCAATCGGTATACATCCTGATTATTGCCTTTCTTTTTCATATGTGAATTATTATATATTACAAGGCAACTTACCCCTTCCCTCTCCTGATGACAGCTTCTTAAGTATTATTGGCAACTACATTTAATCTATCTCCTTCCCTAAGCTCCATTATTCTTACTACCTCCTGTTTACAATATGGAACTATCATTAGCACTCAAAGACGTGGGCTATGTTTGGAGTACTGTTGCAAAGGATTGCCAATCTACATCTTCCTTATGCTCCTTATTTTACTCGAAGCCTACAGATATTATAGAAATCCACTGCTGTGCGGTCCCTCCTGTTTAAGGGCTCACTGGGCCTAGTCTTCTAGACCTAGTCACCCCATATAACACCTATTTAGGCGATTTTCGAGTAATAGGACCTGATCTTTACTATGATTATCTCTTCTTACAGTTATCACTGAAGCCTATACCTCTCCACATAATCCCGATTTGCATTTGGCTCAGGGCGTAAGGGCTTAAATTGACCTCCCCTTTCTTCTTTCCCCCTCAATATTATATTTATTATGTACTTATTCTGTTGCACTGCAAAGTATACTCAGAGTCACTCTAATGTGGTAATGACCTACTTTTCCTTTTATATTTGTTCATTTGCATTCCACCTGGCTCCCTGAATTCCTTGCTCTATGGCTAGGCTGTACCGGCATCTCATATATGGTTCTCTAATTTACTGTTATTTCAAGTTGGTATATCTTGTACTATTACTACTAATGTTTATAAATAAGTTCTGGTGTTTAACTTTATCCTTATACCTTGTCCTGCTAGCTTAGAATTAAGCTGAGGTTATTACAGTCCCCTGCCTTTCTTGGTATTATTCCCTTTCAGTTTAGCTTATAAGGAATACTTACTTTATTATATTACTGGGATCAGACTTAGGTTTGGGCCGATATTTATAACTGGTCCTCCCTAGTCTCCTCCCTACATCGATGCCCCAGAGTGTGGTGAGAGTCTCTTAGCCAGTTGGCTGACTCATATCTCCTCACACACATAAAACCTTTTCTTTGATATTTAGCTTACTAGTATTGCTGTTGTTGTTAATGACTTTCCTCTTTCTTCATCTCTATTCTAACTTTAATAAGATATCTGTGCTACTCATGTATCATACATCTCAATTTTTTTGGCTTGAATGTTCCTGCCACTCTCTGCATATACGTAAGCTCTCTATATTGTATTCTAATCATCCTCTGCCTCATTTATTTGTCCCTTCACGCTCCAGCGATTATTCCCTTTTTTAACACTAACAATATGAGTGACATACTTTTATATACATGGAATGTGAAGGGACTTAATTCTCCTTGTAAGCGGAAGCAAATTCTTTCACATCTCAAAAAACATAAAACACAAATTGCTTTCCTTCAAGAAACAAAACTATTAGCAGAGGATGTTCATAGACTTAAAAAAGATTGGGTCGGTCAGATCTACGAATCATCCTATACCTCAAAAAAAAAAGAGGAGTTGCTATTCTTATTCATAAGAGTCTCAAATGGTCCCTTGTAAACTCTGTTTCTGATACTGACGGCAGATGGGTGATGGCCAAACTGAATACCAGCTCTGGTCCTCTACTGCTTGTTAATGTCTATGCACCCAACTCCGATTCCCCGGAGTTTTTTCATAATTTAGCTCAACAGATTCTATCCTTTAACACTGATAATACACCAGTTATTCTTGGAGGGGATCTTAACTTAGCTTTAGAAGCCAGGATTGACAGAAGTAGCCCCACTACAGAGGCCCACCCTTGAAGTATTAAAGTCCTCTCATTACTAATGCAAGATGTTGGATTAGCTGATGTATGGCGCCTCTTTCACCCCCGTGATCGAGAATTTACTTTTTACTCCTCTCTACATAAGACATACAGTAGAACTGACTACTGGTTAGCCTCTCCTGTTATAATGGAAAAAACTATTGATTCATCCATCTCTCCCATCATAATCTCGGACCATTCCCCTGTCAAACTGCAACTTTTGTGGTGCCCATTAGCACTTAAATCTTCTTACTGGCAGCTGGACCCTCTCCTTCCCAAGCATCCCTATTTCTTACCCATGATCAAAGCACAAATTCGGGACTTCCTCTTTCACAATACCCCAACCGAATCTGCTATGTCCTCTGGATGGGAAGCTCTTAAAGCTAAGATTCGAGGGAAAATTATCAGTTATGCTGCACATAGGAAAAGAGTAAGGGAACAACAACTGGCTGACATGGAAAAATCTCTTAAGGTTAAAGAGAATTTATACTTTTCTTCTAATAAGCACTGTCCTGATTCTCAACTTCATCTTGAAATTCTTCAACTTAAAGTTAAAATTAATTACTTAATTTCTCGTAAAACCGAACTGGCCTTGTTTAAACTTAAATATAAGTTTTGGGAACACGATGATAAAAATTGGAAACTCCTCTCTTACCAGCTCAAAGCACAACAAACAGAATGACACATCCTAAGCCTAAAAGATGAACAGGGTACGATTCACTCCGACAACCCCTCTATAAATCGTATAATGAAAACCTTTTATCAAAAACTATACTCTAACACAAATCCTCCATCTACATTACAAATTCAACAGTTCCTTAAATCGTTACATGTTCCTCATCTTTCTACTCTTGAAACAAATTCTTTAGATGAACCCTTCTCACTTCAGGAAATCCAGAAAGCTTTGTCTTCCTTGAAATCCGTCAAATCCCCTTGGGTGACGGATTCCCTGTCGATTTCTATAAAATGTTTTCTGACACCTTATGTCCCCTTCTTCTTAATGTTTATCAAGAAGCTTCCAATACTGGCAAGCTTCCCCCATCTTGCACCGAAGCAATCATAAACCTAATCCCTAAGAAAGAAAAAGACCCTACTTACCCTGCAAGTTGCAGGCCCATCTCTTTATTAAACATGGATGGGAAGATATTTGCTAAACTACTAACTTCTCGACCTTAATCCTTGATTCCCAAGCTAACTCATTGTTTGCAAGCTGGTTTTATTAAACATAGATCTGGTTCTGATCACCTATGTTCCTTGTTTAATTTAATTCACAAAGCCAAATCCCTCAAGACACCAGCTGCAGCCATAGCTATTGATTTCGAGAAGGTCTTTGATTCCTTAAACTGGGACTACCTTCATCAAGTTTTATCTTATTTCAGTCTTTCTCATACCTTTTGCTCCTGGATCAAGCTATTATATAACTCCCCTGTTGCTAAAGTACTTACTAATTCTACCCTTTCCTCTTACTTTCATCTAGCAAGGGGAACTAGACAAGGCTGTCCCCTGTCACTTTCCCTGTTTATTCTAGCCACGGAACCCCTGACTGCTTGTTTACATCAGTCTTCTGGCATTGTGGGCATACCTGTGAGCAATTCAAGATATGTTTCTCTCTCCTACGTGGATGACCTCTTAATCTTACTCGAAAACCTGAACGAGGTTGGGCCCCTGTTGGTTGATGTGCTTAATAATTTTACTAAAATATCGGGCCTTGCTTTGAATTATGGCAAATCACAAACTATGCCCCTTAACTACCACTGTAAAGCCTTTATGAACATACCTTTTGGATTCTGCTGGTCACCACGGGGTATAACATATCTAGGAATCAAAATTACTAGTAACTTACGGAAGATATAGGACATTAACTTTAACCCCTTATTTGATAACATCAAAAGATATGGGACATTAACTTTAACCCCTTATTTGATAACATCAAAACAATTCTGGACAGATGGAAGCTTCTTAATCTCTCTTTCATGGGGAAAATTGCAGCCATTAAGATGTCCATTTCTCCCAAGATTCTTTACCTCTTTGCCAATATTCCTTTAGTCTTACTATCCTTCTTTTTTGCTAAAATTGATAAATTAATACGTAACTTTATCTGGGATGGGAAACCAACGAGATTTAACTGCAACAAACTTCTATCACATTGGAAAAAAGGGGGATTTGGACTCCCCTGGTTCAAAGGCTACCTCCGGGCTTTCCGAATGGCCCAAACCATTCAATGGTTTCAGAAACCCTCGCCTCACTCACCACTATGGGTTGCAGTGGAATCCACACTGTGCCTGGGAGGAGTTCCCACTTCCTTCATTTTTAATCCCATTTCTTCTAAACTAAAATCTCAACCGACTATATCATCCTCTGTTCTTTATTGGAAACTAATCCACAAATTCCTGAAATCCAATCCAACACTCTGGTTTTATGCCCCCTTATGGGGTAATCCACTGCTCACTCTAGAAGATCACCCAATTTTCTGTCGTACATGGAGGAACAAAGGGATTTTCTTTCTTGGAGATATCTTGGACCAGAATTCACTCACTCTTAGATCATTCTCAGGCTTGCAGATCACATGGAAACTTCCTAAACAGGACTTCTGGAAATATTTACACATTCGGGTAGCTTATAACTCTCTCTCTAGTTTAGTGTATATGCATACTCTTCTAAACCTATACATCTCACACTGGACTAATTTATCAGTAAAATTAAATAGCTCCATTTACAAAGACATCATTGATAATCTACCTGATCAGTCTGTATAGGCCAAAAATAAATGGAGTACTCTTCTTAACTACAATATTTCAGAAGCACAATGGAGTATTTGTTGGCGTATTGCACATAATACCTTTAAAGATGCCCATAGTTCTTTAATACAAACTAAAATCATACATCTTTGGTATAGAACCCCCTCTGTGCTTCAATGAATGGGCCTATTAAATAATAATAATTGCTGGCACTGCAATTTGGCCATGAGCTCTACTTCATATCTTGTGGTCTTGAGCTCCCATTAATAGCTCTGGCATAAAGTCTGTTTACTTGCCTCCAAGTAACAGGACAAAAACACCTTTTGACCCCAAGCTATTCCTTCTAGGCATCCTTATCCCCAAAAGCTCTCTCCTCTCACATGCACATTTTAGATGGCTAAACATACTTTCTCTTGTGGTCAAACGTCTGATTCTTATGAAATGGAAATCAACTCTGGTGCCTTCTCTTTCGGATGTTCTTCAAAGCTTCTCTCAGTATGCCTCCCTAGACCGATTATCTCATGTTACTCATAACCGACTCACTGTATATGAAAGATGTTATCAGGATTACTTCAAGTACATCGAACCTAGTTCTTCTAGACCCTAATTCTTAGAGATATTTAGCCTTCCTTCCTTCTTATTTGTCTCTCAGATTAGGTTTTCTCGAAACTTTTGTGCACAGATTTCTCCTCTTTTTTCCCCTTCTTCCCCCTCTCTTCTTCCCTTCTTCCTTGCTTTTTTCTCTCTTTTTTCTTTCCTTGCACACTTTTCTCTTATCTTCACCTCTCCATTGCTGAACATTGTTCATATTACCACATTTATCACTTTTTGCAATTTACTGAATGCCTTGCCATAGCCTGCCCTAGTATGATTTTCGTACATGGTTGCTATTTCTGATCCTATAATACCCTATAGATTGTAACCCTTCTGCTCTCCACTTACGTCCTGTCTAGGTTTGTGTTTTATTATCAATACATGTATATAAGGCTTCTCCAATATGTTTACCCTAAATACTGTGTTTTGTTAAGTGATATTTTATACCTTACATGGAGGATAGTCTTCTATTGTATTAGATGTGTGCTTTCTTATATACTTGAATTTCAATAAAAAGATAAAGTGAAAAAAAAAAAAGAAAGATACTGAAAAGGAGCGATCCTAATAAGAAGCCCTGAGGGACACCAGATCTTACAGACAGATGGTCGGAGAGGACACTGTTACTTTTCACCATTTGTGAGCATTGCTCTAGATCACTTCTGAACCAGAGAGTTGAATTTGCAGAGAGGCCAATGGGGTTAATTGGTTTAGGAGATGGGAGTGGTGGACAGTATCAAAGGCCTTTGAGAGGTTGATGAAGACTGCCCCACCTAGGGTTCCTTGATTCAACGACTGGTGTATGAACCCAGTGAGTTCCAGTAATGCCGTGGAAGTACTATGGCCTTTACGGAAGCCATGCTGTTCAGGGCTTTGAATGGAGTACTTTTCGAGGTATTCAACCAACTGGTTGGCCACTATACATACTAGTGCTTTGGAGAGCGGTGGGAGAATGGAGATGGGCCTGTAGTTTGGCAGCAATGCCCTATCCCTATTCTTATGAACTGGAGTCACGACGGTCGATTTCCACACCTGTGGGAATTGCGAATGACAGAGTGACAGGTTGAGGATCTTAGTTATGGGAAGAAGAACTTCTTCGACAGTGAGTGCAATAAGTTTGAGGTCCAGTGTGTCTGCACTTTGTCGTGATTTCCCAAGCACTTTGCTGAGGTATTTTCTGACTAGCGATGGAGTTAGCGTCTTGAAGTAAAAAGGGGGGGCAGTAGTAGTGTCAGTAGTAGTGGTGTTGGTGTGTGCTAAGTCCTCGAAGAAGTCTGGGGGGAGTATCAAGGACAGGTTTGAAAAAGCTTCATTGAAGGCACTAGCTAAAATTTGAGGGTTCCTGGGTTTGGGTACCTTGAATGTTGATCAGGTTAGGTGATGTGTTTATATCCTTCCCTATAACTTCCTTTATATTAGTCCAGAAATATTTTCCGTTGCCCCAGGAGGCAGTAAGCAACTCCTTGTGATGGCTGGATTTAGCAAGGCATATTTCCCGCCGAGTGCAGGCATTTCTGTCTTGCTTGTAAGCTTGTATAGCTGAGAGTTTATCCGATTCTCTAGCTAGATGCCAGAGGTGGTCACGATTCTTCAGTCTGTATATGAGATCAGATGTTAACCAAGGGTTTACTGACCCCCGAGCTTTAAGCTTTTTGAGAGGGGCATGCATGTCGCAGACCTTTGTGAATTGCTGTATAAAGTATTCCAAGGCAGTATTGACGTCTGGAGTGTTGTCAATTTGTGACCAGTTGGTGTTGGCTAGATCTTGTTTCAAGGACTCCAGATGCCTATGTTTTAGTACCCTACTATAGGTGAAGCGGGATGGAGGCTTGAAGAATTTGTTAGTCCAGCTACAGGAGACTGGGGAGTGGTCACTAATTGCATCCGGGTGCACTGTCACGTTGGTGAATCGTTCAGAGTTGCTAGAAAGTATCCAGTCAAGCAGGGTGCTTGTGCCAGTTTTGTAGTTAATCCTGGTGGGGGTGGAGACAAGCTGAGTTAAGGTGGACTGCAGAGATATCGCCCTGGTAGGGGCCTGCATCAGGGGAAAGCCAGTTGACATTGAGTTCACCTAGGACTATGGTCTCAGAGTTAGAGGGCCGGCTCTGATAGCAGAGATTCTGAAGCTAAAGTCAACTAGTAATGTGGCTTCTCACCCCCAACATTAGATAAAGATATCAGGGAGAAATCCTGTAGCACACTTTTTGGTACAATTGTAGAAGTGCACCAGGGTACTCCCTTCATGGTTCCACTGGGCCTTTCAGTTGCAGTCCAAGGTTCCCAAAATGTTAAAAGAGTTCAGTTAAACTGTCCAGGATGAAGCCTTGAGGGTGACAAGATGTGTTTCTAGACTTTTGTACACAGAGACAACAGTTCCTTTATAATCCTGAATCTCAGTTCAAATGATTCTGCTGTTTGGCTACATAGCAAAGAATTTTTCAACAAAAAAACTTTTTCAGTGCTGGTTGCCTTTGATTCTTCATTGGAATTGTTTTAGCATACCTAATAAAGGGATCAGTTACTACTAGCACACTCTACTATCCATCTGTAGGCTTAGAAAATCAATGCACCCAAGCTCCATTGGTGCAATGGTTATATACGAACATACAAAGACGCCAGCAGAAACGGGCCATAACGGTCTATCAAGTCTGCTCAAGTGTGCAGCTCACAGTAATTTATACTGGAGTTGACCCCTCTTCCCTCCCCCCCCACCAAGTACAGTCCCCACTACTTATACCACCTGTGGTTATCACGGGCAATCGGATTTACCGGGCAAATCCTTTTTTCCACTTGCCATCTACATTGGCAAGTACGGTAATTGGCGCCATACATAACGATTTAGGAGCACCTTCTATTTTGGGCATTTTCGGTTGGGCATACTGTAATTGAGCCATGCAATCAGCGTTGAACAGCTTGAAAGCTGTCAGTTTGCAATTAGCACCTAAATGAGGTGCAATTACAGCAGCTTTTAAACTACAATGGGGGGGTTGCAGAGAGTTTTACCTGTGACTCTCCCCTCTTTCGGTCTCCGACACCACAACAAATTTCCTGATTTTCTTAACTACAGCCGCAGCTACAAGGTGGTCAGAGAGAGCAGCGATTACAGTCTTACCTGAGACTCTTCTCCCTTCTGATCACCGAACTTGTGGCAGCACTGGAGGACTGTCTGTTGGAGCATGTGGAGAAGTGGCACATGAACTTTAATCCACAAAAGCAAAGGTGCCCCCCTTCCTGTTACTGACCTTGCGGTTCCGCAACTCCAGCCTTACAGCAATGGCACTCAACACCTTTTTTTCCCACCCAGACATTACAGCGACCATCCACTATAATGGGCAGAATGTGTCTACACAGAAGCACTTGTAATAAGTGGTGGGGACTGTAATCTTCTTCCACTCTTTGTACCCCAGCCCCTTCCTATCACTAGTTTTGACTCTCCCTTTTACCTTGCTCACCCTCTCTTAAAACTATCCACCAATCTCAATGAGATTATCTCCTCCTGTAGTTCGCTCCACTTTGACACCACCCTTTCGGTGAAAAAGTGCCTCCTCATTTCCTTTTTAAATCTTCCCCCTACTAATTTCAGACTATGCCCCCTCATGGCCCTTTCCCTTTGCAGATTGAATAAGCCCACTGTTTCAACCTTGTTTATGCCTTTTAGCTACTTGAAGGGTTCTATCATATCCCCCCTGTCCCTTCTGTCCTTCAGGGAATACATATTGAGCTCCCTCAGCCTCACCTCATAGGATTGTCCCCCAAGCCCTGGAACATTTTGGTCACACTACACTGTACCCCTTCCAGTAGTCTGATGTATGTTTTCAAATTAGGGGACCAGAACTGCACACAGTACTCCAAGTGTGGTCTCACTAATGACTTGTACAAGGGTAGTACTGTATGTACTTACCCGTTTGTATATTGTACTCTCCCGGGTCATGCTTGAAAATAGGCAGGATTGTTGCCTAATGCACTTACCCAGTTACCAAAAGCTAATAAATAAATGAATAAATAGTATGACTTCCTCATTCCAGAAGGTGATTCCTCTGGCAATGCATCCCAGCATTTTGTTTGCCATGGCTGCTGCTTTACGGCATTGTGCTGAGTGTTTCATGTCCCTCTAACTATGACCCCTAGATCCCTTTCCTCCTTCAAACTGGATACCTGCATCCCACCCAGTCAGTAGCTGTTCCCAGGGCTCCTATCTTCCAGGTACATGACCTTGCACTTCTTGGCACTGAACCCCAGCTGCCAGATGCCTGACCAGTTTTTGAGCATAGCCAGATCCTCCTTGAGCTCCTGTCTTCCCTCCTCTATGTCCACTTTCCCACAAATCTTGGTATCATCTGCAAATAGGCAGACTTTACTTTTGATCACATCCACTATATCACCAATAAAGATGTTAAATAGAGACTTCCAGTGACGTCACCGAGTGAATGGGAGCTTAACCTGAACAGCTCACTCTACCGCCCCACCAATATTGTTAAAACCTCTCGAACAAGGACTTTAAATAACGAAAATTGCAGCCACGAAAGAAGGGGAGATGTCTGCCAAGAACCACAAGTCGAGAAACTCGAAAAACCTCTCCTCACAAATGAAGATGAAACAACTTACACTCGATGAAGAGGTGGAGGCCTTTTCAGTGCGCCCGCGTAGAGACCCAGCCCTCTCAGACTCATCAATGGATATGGAAGAGGAAGATTCCAGTTTATCTAGAAAAGCAGAGCGTATACTACAAAAAATCTTGACTTCAGTACAAAAGATTGAATCCTCTCTAGCAGACCTACGCCAAGATGTAAGAAACATCGATGTTAAGGTGGCAGATCACACTAACAAAATATCAGAAATCACGGAAGCTCAGGATTCCGAAAATAGGGTCCTGCTGTACCTACTGCATCGAGACAGGGAAATATTTAACAGACTCGAAGATATTGAGAATTGGTCACGTCCGAATAATTTTCTTGTGCATGGGGTCCCAGAAGGATCGGAGGAAGGTTACCCTACCCCAATAGACTTCATGCAACACCTCCTACGTACAATCTTAACTATACCTCCAGATTTAAACATGGCAATCGACAGGGCGCACAGGTCTCTAGGCCCAAGGCCCACCACCCCTGCAGCTAGACCTCGTTCATGGGTGATTAGAATGGTTCATTTCCAGACGAAGGAGTGGATCCTTAGAGAAGCATGGAGATTAAAGGATTTAAAATATAATGAATCCACCCTTTTTCTTGAGCAAGATTTCTCCCCAGCACTACAAGCAGAGAGAATGAATGTGCACACAGTCATAAAAGAGATTCAAGAGAAAAGACAGTCCATTAAAGCCAAACTGATCTTCCCAGCTAAGCTAAAACTGCACTTGGAGGAAGGGGTTAAGACATATTCCAACCTGGCTGAAGTAGCTCCACTGTTAAAAGAATGGGGAATCGAGGTACCAGGAATGGAACTATGACTTCTGGAACAAAAGTTGCTGAAAAACAATTGGCAAGTCATGGACAGAGGCACAAAACGGCCGTATCGAGGAGGGCTCCCCTCCTTGGTCATCCAAGACTTACAAAGCTGAGATGCACCGAGGGCAAAAAGCTGAAGGGAATTCCACCACTAGATCCAGGCAGAACATTATCCCTTGACTGATTCATAGGGGTAACGTTAGAAATTGTACTGAACAGAGACACTAGCGACTTGACTGCCTAATTACTTTAGGGACCGAGCCTGATGGATGGGGACTTCTCGGGGTGGGGGCTCGCTCCTCTCTTATCGAGCTTTCCCTGGGTTATTGACCTGTGGACCTAATGATTGTCTGCCCGAGGGGTCTGATTCGAGAGATCCTGAAAGGGTGCTACTCCTGATATAAGAGGGGGGAGAGGGCAAACGAGTATACAATGTTTTATGAGTCATAGAATTAATGACATGTGTTTTCAGTATGGGTAAAGAAGCAGTTATTTGCAACGACCAGCAGTTCGAAGCTATGACTCGGGGCTACTCGAGGAAGGGGAGAGAGACATCTCTCCTCAAAAGAAGTCATTTTGAACCGTTTATTTTGTGGCTTTCATGAAAATTAGCCAGAGGTCAAGGATATACCCCATACAAATGATTTAAGAGACCCTGACCTCTCTGGCAAGAAGTTAGTAAAATAATAGAGACATACCTCTGATTGGGAGGCAGGAGAGGTTTAAAGGTATACATGAATACAGAGAAATGACTAGGGTGGGGCGGGAGGGGAAGACAGGGCTCCCGGAATTACAGGTGACGGGGAAAAGATTTAGGCTGACTTTATCTTTTCTTGTTCTGATATAGAGCCTAAAACCATACAAGCTTGTGGTCTCAAGAGTGAGACGTACAGTGTCCATTGAGGCACTACACACTTAGAGTGGTACCAGGATCTCCCGTTAAGGAGATCTGGGATTTGCACCTTGGAAGCAACCAAAGTAACTTTAGCACGAGCCCTAAGTGGGCCTGGGTGCTAATAGAGTTTGATAAATTTCTCTCTCTTTCCCGTGTTTAGTTTATCGAGTTGGGAAGGGAGAGATTCATTTTACCTGATACTCATTGTTAAGAGTACAATCTGTTGTATTATTATTGTTATTCTATCACGGTTATTAATTTAGAAACTGTTAAGTTATAATGTCTTGCCTAATGCTCAGAGTGAGGTTTATAGTGAGTGAGTCCCTACTACGAGCGAGGTTAGGTTTAGAAGGCCCCTCCCACTGGGATGGATACCAACAGTTAGGTATAAAGAACTTCCTGTATATTCTCATTCTCCAAACTCCCTTGCTGGTAGCAGACCTTGACCCCTCTCTTAAAAGTTAACTATGGCCATTATAAGAATATGCTCTTACAATGTGAAAGGAGTTAATTCACCCATTAAACGCACTAGATTATTACAAGAGTTAAAAAGGTTACGGGCGGATATCATCTTATTATAGGAAACACATTTATCCAATAATGAGCATTTAAAACTAAGAAGGGCCTGGCTAGAAAATTTGGTGGCAGCGTCACACCCGCATGCAAAAAAAGCAGGAGTTGCAATCTTATGGAGACAAAGGCCTAAATGTAAAGTTTGAATCATCGGAAGGGGGATTCCAGGGCAGGTACGCTAGAGTATCTGTAGAGGTACAAGGGAAACGCCTTCACTTGGTTAATATATATGCTCCGAACACCAACCAAGAGAACTTTTTTAAATTAATTTTTAAAAAGGTAGCAGATCTCCCCTCAGGAACTCTCATTCTAGGGGGCGACTTTAACACCGTAACGTGCCCGCAGAGAGATAAATCAGCAAGGGCGATATCCATTCCCCAGGCAGCCTCCAAATCTCTCAATGCGCTAACGAGAGAGCTGGGACTAACAGACATATGGAGGGCGCACCATCCTCAGGGGAGAGACTTCACATTTTATTCAACTGCCCAACGAACCTACTCAAGGATAGATTTATTTTTTACTTTTACTACCTCGCTTCATTTGATTGCTAAATCAGAAATACACAATATAACACTGTCAGACCATGCACCAATCTCCATCATACTAACACTAGCACCAAGGGAGAGGAAGACTCTATGGAGACTAAATGTCTCCCTGCTGAATAATAAGCCTTTTATTGACAAAATGAAACAAACCATTGCGGACTTTACCCAAACACATCAACTAATGGAGCATTCCCCATTGGTAAAGTGGGATACGCTTAAAGCGGTACTGAGAGGAGAGGTTATAAGTTTTGCAGCCTATCAAAAAAAATTGTCACAAATTTCACATGCAAAGTTGCTAAAAGATTTAACGGTATTAGAAGAACAGCACAAGCAAAACCCAACGAACATCCAGACTCAGAGGGAGTTAGGTAGGATTAGAGAGGCCCTGCGGACTTTTGAGGACAAAAAGGCAGAGGGCAATTTAAGATTTACAAATCAAAAATACCATGAGGTAGGTGGAAGAGCCTTTAAACTATTAGCTTTTCAGTTGAAAAAAGCCCAGGCAGAAAGGTATATCCCGTATCTCCAAGATGATAAGTCTCCTAGCCAAAGGTTCACTGCCCCCTCTAAAATTGCCCAACAATTCTGAATGTATTACCAAAACCTATATTCGGACAACACGAATCCTAAAAACACGCTGGAAAATACTCAGGATTTTTTAAGCACCCTCAAACTACCCAAATTGCCTGAATCAGCAATAACTGAATTAAATCTCCCCATCACCACACAAGAAACCCTTAATGTCATTCGTCAGTTGCCGGTGGGGAAGACCCCAGGTCCGGACGGATTTAGCGGGGAAATTCACAAAGAGCTAGCAGAACCTTTAGCACCCTTATTAACGGAAGTATATAATCAATGTCTGGAAGAGGGTGAAGGTCCGGCTAGCTGGGAGCAATCAATAGTGACGGTCATACCTAAACCAGGGAAGAAAACCACCAAGTGTGAATTTTTTAGACCTATATCCCTCCTTAACCAAGACCAAAAAATTTTTACTAAAATTCTGGCCTTATGTTTACAGAAATAAGTGGAGTTGCTGATCCATCTGGACCAAACGGGTTTCATTCCGCACCGTAATTTGTTTGATAATGTCCGAAGGCTCCTCAACATAATAAGATCGGAAGGTCTAATAACTAGTCAGGCTGTAGCGTTGTTTATCAATGCAGAGAAAGCCTTTGATAGGTCCAGTTCAGCCTATCTATTTGAAGTTCTTCAAAAAATGGGTTTCCAAGGTAAATTCCTTCAAGGGATAAAAATATCCTACCAAAATCTGCAGGCGAAGGTGAGGGTGAACGGTACAATTTCCCAACCATTCAAAATTTCTAGAGGCACTAGACAGGGGTGCCCTCTTTCCCCTCTGCTTTTTGCGATCAGCATGGAACCAGTGGCACAAGCCATAAGACAAAACCCACAGATTCAGGGTATCGAAATCCAGAACACCTCTCATAAGATCTCTTTCTATGCAGACGACACGCTAGTATATCTGGGAAATCCACAGGAGGCCATCTCACCTCTTATGGATTTACTGACTTCCTTTGGAAACATTTCGGGTTTCAAAGGTAACTCAAAGAAATCTGAAGTCCTTCCGATAGGAAAGGCCTTGAAGCCCGAGGAGAGGGGTAGAATTCCTTTCAATTGGGTTAAACATAAAATGAGGTATCTTGGAATACAAATGCCCACCAACCTGGAGCATTTATACAAACACAACTATGAGGCCCTAACCCAACAGGTTAGAGCTGACCTTCATAGGTGGTCATTACTTCCTCTGACCCTCACTAACAGAATTGAGGCAATCAAAATGAACATCCTACCTAGGTTCCTTTTTCTGTTTACTAATCTTCCCATCCAGGTTCCTAAAAAGGACTGGAAGGATTTAAGGAAAAAATTATCAGAATTTATCTGGCTAGGTAAAAGACCAAGAATAAGATGGGAAATACTGATGGAGGATAAAAGCAAGGGTGGCTTTGGCCTCCCAGATTTTTCTAAATATTATTTGGCGGCTCAGCTACTTCCTATTATCAAAATGGTGGGCTCTGGATTGAGACATGGTTGGCTGGAGATAGAAGAAAGTGAAAATGGGGTGATCCCCCTAACCATTCTTCCCTGGAGGGTTCTACCGAAAGATCTTAAAGGTATATGCAACATATTTACCCGGCACACTTTATCACGGTGGCTTGAGGCTAGGCAGAACTGGGAGATAGTTCGTCCGATATGGGAATATCTACCATTAGCATTTCTTCCAAACTTTCCAGCTCCCACCGGAGATTCCCGTTTCTTTAGGTGGATCACTTTAGGTCTGAAGTATCCAGCACAATTTGTAGAGGGCTCACAGATGAAGACTTTTCCTCAAATGCAACGGGAGTTTCACCTTGATCCTACTGATCTTTTTAGGTACTATCAATGCACATTACATTACTAAAATAATTGGGCTTAAGGACCTTACGCATAAATCCTTACTCCCCAATAAATTAACGTACCAGAAAAGCATCGCAGGGGATTCTAGATCATATATTTCACAACTTTATAAAGTACTGATGGAGGATAGAGGGACTCCAGCTATGCATAAAGTGGAAAGTAGGTGGGAGACCGAGGCAAGTCTCGACCTCACAGATCAAAATTGGCACTAGATCTGGTTGGGGATCCACAAAACCACAAATTCACCATCGTGGAGAGAATTTCGATGGAAAATTAATATACAATTTTTTAGAACCCCAACAATCTCAGCACACTACAAGCAGCACCTATCTAATAAATGCTGGAGAGGGTGTGACTCTTTGGGGTCTCATTACCATATTTTTTGGGACTGTCCAAAAATTGCCCCCTTTTGGAACAATGTCTCTGGTGAGCTTGCCTTGATTCTCTCCCTCTCCATGCCATTAAAATTTGAAAACCTGATTCTGGGTCTCCCCCCACATGAAGTTAAAAATGCTGCAGGAAGATACCTTTTTTATATTTTAATAGCAGCAGCCCTTAAGGTGATCACGAAAACTGGCTGTCATGCTCTTCTCACCTTGAAGGCCTGGTTCAAAATATAGAATTAATTCAGGGACGGAAGCAGTTACAGCTCAGTTAAGATTATCTATGGATAAATTCAACACTAGATGGCTACCCTACTTCAAATACAAGGAATTGAAAGAAGGGACCACAATATGGGAACAACTTTATGAAGTTAATTGAACTCTTCGAAATGTTAAAGACCCACAGCCGAGGTCGAACAGGAGAAATCTTGGGACGTAAGAATGAGCCTGTGGGAAGTGTGGTAGGGTGTGGACAGGGAGGAGGAGGAAGGGGAAAGATAAGGAGAAAAGTAGAACCTAACTAGTACAAGGAGAATCCAGATGGACAATCAGAAAGGGGGGATAGGCCTGTTAAGGCAACGGAACTCACTCACTTAATTAGTCATTCATTTATGTATTTCCCTCCTTTTGCTCATCTCTCCTCTCAGGGTGGGGAGAAAAAGAAGGCAGGGAGAAAATATTATTTTCTGTTATTGCTGTCATAAAAATTATACAAGGTTCTAAGAGAAATTGATTTGTCGATATAAGACCTGTTACTGGAAGACACTCCAAGAGAACTGGTATAACCTCTTCTGTGGCTACCATGGAAGGTACTCATTAGAGTCAATAATAAGGGGATTTTTCGGGGGGCCCCCCTGCTTTATTAAATGATAACCACCCATTAGAGGGGCAGAAAGCTAGGAGGCATTTGCAGAGGTTGATGGGAAGCAATCGGAGAGAGGGAATCCCCTTTTTCCCACTCGCTCCCTCCCCCACTCAGAATTAACATGCTTAATTTGTGAAAAACTGTTACAACTATTGTAAGATGAAACCTGCACCTATATATTTTTGGAGGCTGAAACATCATGTTTGTAATGAAATGATTAAGGATATGTGATATGAACCTTCAATAAAAATGTTAAAGTTCAAAAAAAAAAAAAAAGATGTTAAATAACATTGGCCCGAGTACAGAGCCCTGTGGGACCCCACTGGTCAAAGGTCTAAGCTTCGATAGTCCCCCCAACAATCACCCTTTGATTCCTGTCGTTTAGCCAATTCTGGACCCACCCCACCAATTTCTCCCCTACTCCCAAGTTCCTCAGTTTACTAAACATCCTTCCATGCAGTATGGAGTTGAAGGCCTTGCTGAAGTCCAGATACAGGACATTTACCACCTTGCCCTTATCCAATGCCCTTGTGACCCAATCAAAAAAGTCAATCAAGTTAGTCTGGCATGTCCTCCCCAAAACAAATCCATGCTGCATTTCATTCTGGAGACCACGTACCTCCAGAAAGCTCACCAGTCTCTCTTTGAGAATGGTCTCCATTAGCTTGCCCTAAATGTAGGTGAGGCTGACTGGTCTGTAATTACCAAGTTCATCTCAGGGGCCGCTCCTGTGGAAAGGCACTACCTGTACCATTCCCCAGTCCTGGGACACTTTCCCAGTCTCCAGCGAGATGTTAAACAGGTCTGTCAGGGGACCTGCCAGGACCTCTGCCAATTCCCTCAGGACTCTTGGGTGCACACTGTCTTTTCCAGGAGCTTTGTCCACCTGAAGGGCCCTAAGGCTCTTTAAAACCCTTTCCTCCTGGATTTTCCCAACAGTTTCCACCTCTCCCCTCTGCTGAGCCCTATTTCCCCCAGTGGCACAGGTACATCCTTTTCGCTAGTAAAGACCGCGCTGAAATACTCATTCAGTGCCTCTACCTGCTTACCATTACTTTCTGCCCATCCCCCCTCCCTCTTGATCCTGACAATCCCATCCTGACATCCTCATCTCTCTTTTATATACCTGAAGAAGTCATTTTCCCCTTCCCTTATCCCCTGTGCCAGCCTTAGTTCTTTAGCTACCTTAGCTGCCTGGACCACCTGGACCACCAGGCCTGCCTCTCTGGATTTCTCTGAGTAATCCTCCCTAGTGATGTTGGTCAGAGAAGCTGCCCTCTTCAGCAGTGTTTTCCACTGAACACACTGGCTGCACTGCTTGCAGTACACTTCAATCTTAAGTCGGATTCTAGGTCAAAAGAATCTACCACAGGCCTGGCTGATGTGGTGCCACTCCATAAGAGTGGAGATAACGAGGAGACAGGTAATTATAGACCAGTCAGACTTTCATCAATAGTGGGCAAGCTGATGGAGACCCAAATTAAACACGCTCTAGTTGAATACCTTGAAGTTAATCACCTCCAAAACAATAAACAGCATGAGTTCATGTCAGGCAGGTCATGGCAAACTAACCTTATTACTTTCTTCAACCACGTGACCAGGGAGTTGGATAGGAGCCATGCAGTGGACCTGCTTTACTTTGACTTCAGTAAGGCATCTGAAACAGGCGCCTCTTAAAAAAGTTGGAGAACCTGGGATCAGCCGAGCAAACAGTCAGGTGGGTGTGAAAACGGCTGGAAGACAGGAAACAGAAGGTAGTAATAAATGGGGTAAGATCTACTGAAAGACATGTCACTAGTGGTGTGCCCCAAAGGTTGGTCCTGGGGCCGATCATTTTTAATACATTCATTAATGACATTGGCGACAGTAGAGCAGTAGAGTGGACAGCATGGAGAGAGTAAAAGAGCTTCAGGAGGATCTTAAAAAGTTGGAAAGGTGGACACACATATGGCAGTTAAAACTCAATGCTAAAAAGTGCAAGGTGATGCACATGGTTAGAGCTAACCCCAAGACAGAATACTAGCTAAATGGGGTCAAACTTAGCTCTTTGGCAGAGGAATGGATCTATGAGTCATCATTAGGAATGACCTCAAGCAGCAAAGTCAGTGTAATAAGGCTTACAGCAAGGCTTGTGGGGTAGTGGGATGTATTGGAAGGGGCACAGATAGCAGGGACAGGGAGGTGATGCTGCCCCTCTATCAGTCCTTGGTGAGGCCTTACCTGGAATCCTGCGTCAAGTTTTGGAGGCATCACCTTAGTAAAGGATATTGATAGGATGGAGGTGGATCAGAGAAGGGCAACAAAGATGATACATGGCCTTCAGGGAGTTACCTATGAGGAGAGGCTAAAGGCTTTGAACATGTACTCACTGGAACCTTGAGGAAAAGGGGGGATATGATCAAAACCTTCAAGTCCCTTAGAGGCATAAAAAAGTGCCATACACAGTGCTTTTCACCTGGAACACCAATTCTACAACACGGGGGCACAAGTGGTAATTAATAGGTGGGAAATTCAAGGGGGACATCAGAAACTATTACTTCTCGGAGAGGGTGGTGGAGCTGTGGAATAGAATGCCACCTGAAGTGATGGCTTGCTGCAAAGTCAGTGTCAAGTTTTAAGCGCATGTGGGACAAGGCTTGGGCAACATCACACAGCATTAGAGAAGGCTAGACTGGACATCTCGGGGGACAGGACACTGGTGTGACAGTAGGTCCCAGGAAACCATGATTGGACAGATTCGATGAGCCACAGGTCCCCTTCCGCCATCATTTTCTATGTTTCTATTTTTCTAAGTCCAGAGTTTGCTCACATTCTAAATCCCCCATGTCACTGTGTAGGGCATGCATCACAATTTTTTTTAACTTAACTGGTAGTAACAGCTTGTGTCGAAGGAATCCATTTAGTCCCTGAACCTCTTGAAAGAGAAGCTTCTCTTTCAGTTTGAGTGTGTTCCAGTCCCAAAGGAGCTATAGGTTGTCTGGATGGTTTACCAAAACTCAGCTGCCATCCCATTCTTTCTCCAGAGCATGATAAATGTGTTTAAGGCTGATGTTGTTCCTTTGCTCCCTCTGCAAGTCTGACTCAGTCTAGGTAGAGAGGTCATGTCTAGGGCAGTGAAACAGCAATATGCTTGCAAAATGCGATCAGGACATGTTTCCAAAGTGTCCACTAAATGATTGGTTTTAGCAACGGAGATTCTCATTCATATTATATTGCCTGCATAATGCTTTCATGGCAGTCTCTGGAATGTGAATCCACTGGAATCTCCAGGGGGGTCGGTAACACAAGGTGTCCGTATCCACAGCATTCAAACCTGGTCCACATTCCATCATGTAATCATTAGGGGACATGGCTTCAGGCAACGATGCCCACCTGTGTGTAGCCTAATGGTGGTTTTCCTATACGTCAATGGGTTATTGCCTGTTTTGATGGTTATCTGGGCACCATGTAAGCAGTCATGAGATTGGTTAATGACGGCCTAATTTAATGCCAAGAACTCGTTAATAGATGGGATAGTTTTATTCAGAAGGCAAAAAACTCCTGCTGGCAATTGTCATGGGTTGCATACCTTCAGGGTAGTTTTGGTAGAGGACACCTTCACAAGGCTGGCAACAGTGTATATAGTATAGGCTTTCATAGGACTGGTACTGTATATGCCAGCACCAGGGTGTAGAACAATCAATGTATGATTTCTTTAAAAGCTTTCTCACTAGAGTTGGAAGATCTGAAAGGAACATGCACACTGTAGTACCTCCTGGTGGCCATCATCCTATGGTAGGGACTTTCTTGACATGTTAGTTGGATGATAGCCCTTGGGTGAGATTTAGCAAAGGGTGCACCATTTATGTGTAGTCTTTAATGGAACATCAACAATATTTACAGAATCCAAGGAAATACTGCAGTTCCTTTATATTTCTAGGTGTAGATCAGGTGGTAATAGCCTTGACCTTGCTGGGTTCAGTTTTGATTCCATTTTGAGAAACAATGTGTTTTTCACACTTAACTAAAGTCTGGAAGAACTGCAATCATCGATGGAGAGTTGGAGCCCAAACTCTCCCAGTCAGTCCAGAACTTACAGCAGTCAATCCTGGTGCTCTTCAAGCACCTTCCCAAAGATGATCACATCATTGAGATACACTATGCATTCCAGAAGACTCGTGTACCCAACAGCTTGCTCCATTAGATGTTGGAAAGTAGCGGGTGCACCTGACACCCCTTGGGGCATTCACTGAAATTCATGGAAGCCAAATAGGCAGATGAAGGCTGCTTCCTCCTGATCCTCCCAGGCCATCTGAATCTGATAAAACCTGTTGTGAAAATCAAGCATGGAAGCCCACATGCTCCTATTCAGGCAAAGAAAACTGAGGTTGAAAAAACTTAGTCCATGCACATGCGCAGCTTGTGCTTCTCCTGACTTCATTTTTTTCATGTACCAAACCTAAGTCCAATAAACGGAAACTGCACATGTGCACGGACAGGTTTTTTTTCTCAGACTTCAATTTTCTTTTACTCATAGCTTTAACATTTTTAAATATTGTTTCTCCAGAACTGCACTAATCTGCAAGTTACCACCCTCACAAATGACCATGCGAAGGTGTGAGGCCACACCTTCGTAAAGACATCAACAGGATGGAAGTGCTGCAGAGGAGGGTGACGAAGATGGTCAGAGGGTTACAGCAAAAGCTTATGAAGAGAGAGTGAGGGACCTCAATATGTACATCCTGGAGCAAAGGATGGAGAGGGGCGATATGATTGAGACATTCAAGGACCTCAAGGATATAAACAAGGTTAAAGGGGAAACTATCTTCCAGTTCAAAAAGAATGCCAGGACCAGGGGATATGACATGCGACTAGAGGAAGACCGATTAAGAGGACATGGGCGGAAGTTCTTTTCACTGAGAGGGTGGTGGATGCATGGAATAGCCTGCCCCAGGAGATCGTGGCTACACATACGGTGGCAGGATTTAAACAAGCATGGAACAAGAATAAAGGAACACTAGTGATGGGAATGTAAAGCTGTAGCCAATGACCATCATTGCTTTTTATAAGCAATAAAATGGACAGACTGGATGGGCCTTGCGGTCCTTATCTGCCAAAAATTTCTATGTATCTATGAGTGGTAACTTTTGTGTTTTTGAGGTTGAACCTGGAAAACACATTACAGGTGGGATATCAGGGTAACCATTTATATGGTCAGGAAGAGAGGGAAGTAACTTGCCAAACAGTAAAATTTTGGAAAAAAAACATTACAATGCAAAAGTTATAAGTACATGAAAATTAAGGTCATAATGTACTGCTTGTGACATCACAGTTACTCCCATGGCAACAGATTGTGATGTCACAACAGAGGATTATGACTTGAGTAGGGAGTAAATTATAAAGGCAGATGAGCTCTAAGGGAACTATATGGGACACAGATCATATATTAATGCACGTTTACTCAGTAATAAATAATGGAGAGGAGAAATACATAGAATATACATGGAATGTAAACAGAATTGTGCCAAACTATTACGTTTTTCAAAGTTTTCTTTGAGGTGTCAGTAGCTCTTTAAAGCAACAAAAGTAGGGAAATGTGGCGTTAGGGTTTCCAACCCAACACCCCATTCCCCACCATGCACAGACCCACAGGCGGGGGGGGGGCTGTTTGGGGGCTGTGAACCCTAACGTAATATATCCAAACAATTATATGATAACATAATGCTCCTTCCACTTTAGAAGATGGGGGTGTGAAAATGAATTTCAGGTGCTTACAGCGGGGATCAGCCAGGAAGCAACAGTCTGTGATAAACATGTCATAGTTTCCTATGTGATAAAATTAAACAGTTTCCATTTGATTACATTGGGTTCCTGCAGCATTTTGCAGCATGTCATTGGCAGAAACTGTGATGAGAGCACCACATCCTGGCTGACTTCACTGTACTCGAAATGATGTACTTATCCTGCATAGCCTAGCTTAGATGCAACATATCATTTTAGGATCCAGCTTCTACCTAGCTGTAAAACTGGAAGTCCTGAAGCACACATGCTTAAGTTGGTGACATGCTCCTGGTTAAACAGTGATCCAGTGGCTACAAAGGAACCCGAACTGGGATCACAGATCTGTGCTCTTAGCACTGGGACCACACTGCCAATAATCAATGGCGTGTACTAAAAAAATTACATATTTGAATACATTGTTTAATAATAATGTTTTGTTAGAGATGCAACAATGCACTCAATGCCACCCCACCCCCTATGGCAAACTAAATAAGTCTTACCTCATAACCGGAACAGTACAATGCAGTAGATTTTACCCCAAATCTGCTGGGGTACCAGTATGCTTTAAATAAATCTGTACCAGTAAAACCGAACCAGGGCTGGGTCAAAACAGCATGTGTGTCTAATGCCACACTGCTACCCGTTCTGTGCTTATTGTGCTAGGACACTGACATCATGATGGCATCGCTGTAATCAGTGCCAAACCAATAGCTAAATAGAAATCTAATTCTGCAGCTAGATCAGAAGAGAACTTTTGGTATTTTTCTACATAACTCAATTTCTTTATTGTACTTTTGCTTATATGCTCAGTATACATTTGCATATTTGCCCCTTTTATCCTGTTTTTTGTACTGCTTACTTTGTTTCTTTATTCATTTGCAGTTTTTCTGATTACATTTTTACAGTATTTGTAACTGTTACATTAACAGTGTCATGAGTTTAGGCTAAGTGTGTCTTGCCCAGTCAACAATTCGCAAACAAACAAACAGACAAATAAACTTGGTTTGGACTGAAGTAATCTACTACAGGTTTCACTGCCCCTCTCCATTTCAATGTTTAGGCTACAAAATCAAATCTTATTTTTGTTATGTGCTTTCCTACTGGCCTAAAATCCTTTTTCCTATGCCTGCGTCAGTGAATGGTAACACATATTGAAAGCTGTTTGCACAGCCTGCCATCAGTCCAAGTCATCTCTTGTGAACTTTATCACAGTCTGGATTACATCCATGTTTTCCTTGGCTAATAGCAACACCTTTGATTGTGCTCCTTACTCCTCCAGAGGCACCTCAGCTTATTAAGACAGGTTGGTCAGTCATGAGCATAAACTTCAGTGTTTTTGGCAACTCCATGGCTGGGTTCCCAAACCTTCCACTGTCAAATGTTAGCGTAGGACAACTTCCACCTTGTCAAAGTCTCTGTCAGGAATCTTTGTAAGAGACACCCAAAGCGTAAAAGGTCACTCGGCACAGTGCATGAATAAAACAAACAAAAAAATAGTTATGAATTTATAAGTTATCCAGTGAATCATTTTCCCCTCCTCACAGTTCATCATTTGTGTAGCAACCTTTGCATACTTTATTTTTTTATTATTCTGTTTATCCTATAGTCCCGGGAGCCCCATCAGGACTTTTGTGGGCCACCTCCCAGTCATGACAACACAATCTCTAGCCAGCAGCCCCACAGCATACTCACCAAGGGGTCTTCAGGATGCCTCCCTCCCTCCGGACCAGAATCTGTTGCTTCCCTCTTTGGCCAGTGGGGCCGCAGGATCTAAGAGTGCTTTAGTCTGCTGCCAAAGAGGTCCTGGTCGCCATATTTTCTCCTTCCCACAAGGACACTGGTGGCAGGAGTTAAAGACTCTGTGCATGCTTTAGCATTCCAACTGGTGTCCTACCTTCCTCTTGAAGTCACTGAACTGCACCACCTCTGATCTTCCAGGTGGCAGAAGTGCAGTTGGGGTACTCGAGGGAGACAAAATAAAACCGGATGCCAGTTCAGTCTAGCTCAGTGCATATTTCATGTCAGCACCAAAGTCTGTGGATACAAACACACACAAACCCTGATGAAGACCCCTGAGGTGAAAGCGCGGAGGCTGTCTATTTTTGTACCCACAACTTTTGCTGCTCACATTACAAATGCACTGAGCTAGATTGTACTTGCATCCAGAGTTTCATTTTGTTCCCTCGAGTGCTGGCATATTGGTTGAACTGATGCAGTCTGGACTGACTACCCAGGCTTAGGACAGACACTGGCCTCGTGAATGCGCTGCTTTTTGTTCTTTTGTAGCAGTAAAATTGGGCTTGCCTCCCTTCCCAGAGGAGAAGGGCATCCTCGGTGATGCTCGGTCACCCCTATCCTCCCAATGCTCCAGGTAGATCCCTGCACCAAAGTTGCCAGTGTAACCCCTAGATGGCGCTATCCCAGGGGCTACTACCCCTGCCTGATTTGCCACTAACAGGTTGAGGGGCCTGGATCCAATGGCGGGTGCCTCCACCCAGAGGTCAGGGTTTGCAATAGTTAAACTAACTTGGTCACAGCCCTCTGGGACACTGCAACCCCCCTTTCTTCCCACTAGTGGCCCACACAATATATCAGAATTACCTTCACAGTATACTCTACCCCCAGGTCTGGTTCCGCACTGGGACCTCCTGTGAAATGAGATACAGTGCAACAATCACAGTACAGTACTTTAACATAGACAAATACCTCAGGCAGTATAACTTTGCTGAAACAAGCAGCTCTGATTTATTTGAGGATATAACAAGGACAGGGGAAATCCGTTAATTAGCTTATCACTCTAATAATCTACCTATGGCTCTGTGCACAGGCCTATCCCTATCAGTTACTGTCCCTGGGTACCCAAGCCCTAGTGGCTAGTCCAAACCGTGGCAGCTGGTAGGGCCTTTCACACAGAGAAAAGGAGAATTAAACAGTCAGCAGTACAGTAATTCCATTTGGATTTAATGTGGCAATTCAACAGGGAGCGACCCTGAATTAGTACTCACGACCTCCAAATAAGATAGGGTCCTTCAATGTCAGCAGGGCTCACTTGAGGTACACAAACCTCTTCACACATCCATATAAAAGAAAGCACTATACCAGGCAGGCTGCATCTGTATCCCGATCGCAATTACTGCACAATACCCGGGAGAACACACAGCAGATTCAGTTCCTGACAGACCAAGTGCAATTTTCAGCAATTCCTCCAGTCTTCTACAGGGTGAGCCTGGTTTCTACTCTTCAGATATCCTTTGATTCTCTTCACAGGACGGATTCAGTCCTAACAAGCTGTTACACAAGCTGCAGACCGGAACTCTGGGCCTTACACACGTTTTTTTTGACTAAAACTGCACACTGAAAAAAGCACAGGGCTCCTTCCTTCTTCACTGCCAAAGCTCAACTGAAACTCCAACCGACAAAACCGGGCACTTCCTTTGAGTTCCTCCCAGTTCTTGACTGGATTGGCTGTCACTCACAATAGACTGCTGCTGTTGGTCCAAAAAGGCACTGAAGTCTAAACTACATCTCCCAGAGTCACTGCCCATACAATCCTCTTGTGGCTGGCTCAGATTATGAGTCCAAGTTCTGATTCGTCCAAGGCACCATTTTAGAGCTAGCTTACCCCACACTGATTGGTCCAGTTCAGCAGTTCAAAACTAGAATGGGGAACTAGCAGACACAGTTCTGACTGCAAAGAAAGCAGGTTAGACAAACTGTAATTTAATTATTACTCTAAATAATTTCTGGCAAACAGTTACATCTTTCAGATAGGTTCCCTTTGCACTCCTAGTGACTGCAAAAATGAAGTGACTTGGCAGCAGCTCGAGTGGTACTCAGAGAAGCACACAGTCCCCCCATACAAACTAATTATGTCTGCAAGCAGACAGCTCTTAAAGAGACAGTACCAGAGGCTCTAAAAACACTCACTGATAAATGGCTTAAATGCCAAACACCATTCAGGCTTGGAGCATTCAAGCAAGCTCCTGGAAGTCTTTTGGGAACCCCCATTTGCAGGGGGGTTACACCAGCTTAACATATTGTAAAGTAGTTTATTAGCTGTATGTATTGAACAATTTCAGCATCATGCGTGACTCCATTCTTTATACAGCCTCTCTATCATGAGCAAAGGCTTAGTCTACAATTCATTATTCAGAGTTATTATATCAAAAAGGGAGCTCCACGACTACTGGACTCTGCAAGGAGTGCACATGTTAGCTGGAGTAGTCTTAGATTTTTCAGAGGCAGCTTTACTCTTAGTAAATCTAAGATTCTGAGCTTTAAAAAGGCTGAAATAACTGAAATGTGTGAATGCTTTGTCAATTAGATTTTCCCTGTTTAGTAACAGATGTGTGCTAGATTAGGGTATGTTTATAATTGGTTTGTTTAGTTGTCAACTAACCATTAGCAGTATTGATATACAGTATGAAACATTGTTATCTTTGTAAAGCAGGACAACCTTGTAAGTAGGGCCTCGCAGGTCCTAAGGGTTTTATCTTGTCAAAACTACTTTAACTACTACTGCTGCTTTATCTTATATAATGGCAAACACTTTAAATTGAATAACTTTATTAAGAGTTTCTTCACAGCAGAATATTAATTATTAGACTACATGCCTAGTGTTTGAGAAAGTCCCTGGGGACAGTTACAGTAGTAGGTACAGTACAACATTTAGCATAATGGCTGGGTAGGCAGTTATAATGAGAATTTTACACCTGCCCCTCCCGAGGTCTGGGATGCCACATAAACCCCGAGAGCAAAGCTCAAGGGGTTTATAAAGGCAACCCACATCAAGGATGTGTATAAAATTCAAGTTTTACACACCTACCCAGCCATTATTTTATATAATTGCTGGGGAGTGTGTTTTCGGCACAGCAATTATATAAAATATAGATACATTTCTCTTCAGCCGTGGTCCGGTCAGGACAAAGTGCAGTCCGTGATTGGAAGTGGCTGGAAACTTTCCTTCCCTTTTTTTTTTAATATACAGCCAGTGTCCTTTTTTTTAAATTTAACTATTTACTTTACCACCAAATGAGAGTTGCCATGAAGTGTCCGGCAGTAGGTCATGCAAGCTGCCGCTAAAGAAGGGAAGACCAGAGGCTGGTGCATGCATGGGAAACCTGGCACGGGAAACCCGTTATAACCAGCTGCTTATAATGGCAAATTGTAACCGGGTTTCCCTAAGGGAAAACACACTCACCGGTAATTATAAATGCATAACAAGACAACTAAATACTAGTCGAGATAACACAGTTGACAAAAACAAGCTATATACAAAAATTATAAACATATGTACAGAGTTAAGATTTGCACAGTATTTGATGGGAGATAGAGTAAGAATAGGAGGCTAAGTGGCTGGCACTGCTAGAAAGAGGGGACGGGGTAGCAGCAAAGAGTCTTGAGATGGCTGAACATGGCACTCTTCAAGGCACTGATGCTTTGGGCTTCTTTGGCAGTGGTGGGAGGATATTCCAGTTAGGTGACATGGCTACGACAAAGATTTTGTACCAATGGATCTGTGAGTTCTTGGTACAGTACATGGAGGAGGCTCTTACATTGGGATCTCAGCATGTACAACTGACTCATTACTGGCAGGAGGCTGCCATACTAAGTGGGTTATTTTCTGTGGAGACTTTGATGAACTGGTATTGCTGATCCTAGCTCTCTCCTCTTTTCTGGTGCTAGAAGACCAAGGTTGTGGCAGAGAAGACAGTGATGGTTTTATTAATTTATTTGATCTTGATAAATCTGGTGAGTCCAGGGCAGAGCTGCTTTCACAGGGGTGACCTGAGGATAGAGGCAACATACATTAAGGAGGCATAAAAAAAAACACAGAGAAGGACTCGGATTTGGCATAAATTATGGTGTCATCTGCATAAAGATGTATCTGTGTGCCATGGTTTCAGCATTCAGAGGAGTGACTGTGTACAAAATAAGGCCCTCAGCAGCAGAGGAACAAGGATGGATCCTTGTGGAACCTGGAGGGTTAGGAAATATGGAGAATAGATTTCTCCTTTGACTTTTACTATGTGCGATCTATTGGTCAGGTAGGATTCAAACCACAACACTGTTTCAAAATCCAGGCCCAGCTGTAACAGTTTGCAGATGAGGTTATCATGGCTCATGATGTTGAAAGCTTTAGTCATGTCAATGAAAATGTACTTGCATGGAGGCTAGAATCAAAGGCAAATGACAGGTAGGTCACTGGTAACTTTTAATAATGTAGTGCAAGTGGAGAGATTTGGCTGGGAGCTTGATTGTACAACTGTGAGAAGACCACGGAGGTGAATGTGATCCATCAGTTCCTTTTGAACTAGCCCTTCCAGAGGTTTACTGAGGCCCAACAGCACAGAGATGTGCCGATAGTAATTTAGATCTGAAGGGGGGGAGCTTGACTAGTGATGTCACAATATAAAGTTCTGAGTGCTGCAATATTTGTGTAAAAATGTCATAAGATATTGATTATCATGATAATTTGCAGTACAGTCCCCACCACTTATAACGGGCACATCTGTGCAGAAGCATTTTGCCTGTTATAGTGAGTGGTCGGTGTAATGTCAGGATGTAAAAAAGGTAGGAAAAATAGGGATAGTAATGTAACTCACTATTTCTGCAGTGAAAGGGGCCCAAAAGGTCGGAGATCCTGGGGGTTTAAAGTTCACTTGCCACTTCTGCTCCATTTGGTCAGTGATCGCAAGAGTGGAGAATCATAGGAAAGACTACTGTAGTTGCTGCTCTCTCTGTACATGTAATCCTGGATCAGCGATCGGGAGTTTTAAATCCTGAATTGCCACAAATAAAAGTACAGTCGTATCGGAAGGGGACCCTCAAAGGGGTTAAACTGTGCAGAGTTAAGGGACTACTGTAATAGGGATCAGAGTGTGAGCAGTGCTCAAGTCTGAGCAGGTGGAAACAAGGTACAGTAGTTATCGGAAGGGGAGCCTCGGGGGGGGGGCTAAAATGTGCACGTTTAAAATGTGCAAGTTATGGGACTAGTAGGGATCAGAGTGTGAGAGCTGCTTAAGTCTGCTTAAGTCTGAGCAGGTGGAAACACTATTTGGGGAACATAAGCTGCTAATTAGTGTCACTTCATACTTTGGCAAGCTCCGCAAACTGCATGCCGAAGTGTGAATTGATACTAACTACCAACTAATCTGTCCGAAATAGCAGGCAGTTAATGACTGTTATAACCATCATTTTTAACATTGGGGTTTATTTGAATGACATTTGGTTTTAAAGATTTGCCCAATTTAAGTGGCTGCCTGTTTAAAGCATGGGCTCTATAAATGGAGTGGACTATAATTCTAATTTTAGGGAAAACAGTAAAACTCTGACTAGTAGAAGGTAGGAAATCAGGAATCTCAGTTTCATCCGACAAGTGACACACAGCCAGAGTCAAGATGGTTTATGATGGTATAATATGATATATCATCTTTGTAAAATTGTAATATATTGTTTTTTACAATGATAAATTATCATCCATGGGAAATACTATGATACATCATATCGTGATATCCCTAAGCCTAACTTGAGAAGTGGTATCATGAAGGCAACCTTCCAGATCATGTGAACCTGACAAGTGCATAGGTTGAAGAATGTTACGATTGGTGGTGCTAACTGTATTGCTACAGCTTTCCTCTGTTGGCATTCAGTGCCATTCTACCTAGCACACTTTCCGATTTTGAGATCTACTAGGAACCTCAGCAGCTCCCCTTGGGTGGTGTTCCCAGCTGGAAAATTTGCAGGCTTACTGGTGAAGGACTGAAGATGGAAACCAGAGAAGTCCCAGTTGGGCAACTGTGATGAAATTCTAAGTTTCATAAAATTTTAATTCAGTACTCCATTGACTTTAGCACTACGTATCATAAGGGTTCTGCTGTAAATTAGATGAGATATGGCTTGTGACTGGCTTTTCTCAAGTACTGTGTTTATTCCAGACCAGGGTTTTTTATTTTCAGTTTGTTGCAGTTTGTCACTTAGTAACTTGTGTTGTCGGCTGATTTGGGTCTCCTTGTCAGTGAAATTGCCTGATTTCTAAGTATAGCTCCCAGTCACGTTGTTCAGTAGAAGCCTTGTCTCTTGCCCATTCCTTGTCATGTTGTTTATAAATAAACCAATAGTTCAGGTGAGACACAGCTGTGTTGACCACCATTGACCAGTTTCACTGAGGGTGGATTGCCACAGATTGATTTCAGTTTAGTCTCAAAGTATGCCCACACATACTTCGACATAGTGGGGATGAGATACTGCCTGTCCCTGTTCAGCTTGTTAAGTTCTAAGTTAATCAGGTCTCTGTTCAGTGATCCGAATGATGTGACTCATAAGCCAGAGGTGGGGGATTACTAACTGTGCATCTTCAAGTGCTGTCGATGGGACAGTGGTCACTCAAGGAGCCGGGGTAGATACCAAAGGAGGCTATTCTGTCTGGCCTGTTGGTATGCATACAATAAATGCAAATTCCACACATGGTTCTAGTGTTGCATTCTTGTGCTGCAGGATAGTAGCTGGGTGAGGTGATGCTTGGATGCCCAATCCCATGCGAATATTTTCTTAGTAGCATTTCAATTGATACTGAAATTACCCAGCAACAAAATTTCTGCACTGAGGATGCATCTTGGGAGAAGATCCAGAAGATGATGGAATGTTGACGTAGGGATACCAGGCTAACCTGGGATGCAGTTAATATAGATGTCCATTTGGGTCTTGTGAGATTTTAGCCATGAGGATTTCAGGTACCGTAGCTGTCCATGTTGATGTGGTAATCCCAGGTTACAGGGCACATACAGAACAGTTAAGTAAGAACTTACTGCAAGAGTAGATCTTTGAGGAGATGTCAGTTATCAGATCATAGCATAGGAACATCACTGTCAGTGAAGCAGGATCCACACAGAAGATTGTCAGCAGTACAACTGTGGCCACCCACGCCAACGTCATCTGCTGACATCACCAACCTTATATAAAGGTGAGAGTTGCCCAGCTCCCTCCTTAGTTCTGTCCCCCAGAGACAAGGGAGCATAGCTCTAGCCATGAGGGACCGAGGGAGAGAGAGAGAGAGAGAGAGAGAGAGAGAGAGAGAGAGAGAGAGAGGTGTCCAGGCCTATATGAAAGATTGGATATACCAGATAGCCAGTTCCAGGAAAAAAAAAAAAGGGGGAGGTTGGTGGGAGGGAAGACAGACCTGATGACTGAGATCCCCTTGAAGATCTTCTGTTACGGTAAGTTCTTACGTAACTGTTCTATCTTCTTTGGGGGTATCTCAGTCATCAGTTCACACCATAGGAATGAGTCCCAAGCAGTTACAGGGCAGCAAGACAATCTGACGGAAAGGCCAATCTCAAGCTTAAGACAGGAGGCCCTGCAGCACAGCCCTGCCAAATCCTGCACGGGCTCTTGAGGCAATGTCCAGATCGTAGTGCTTTGTAAAAGTATAGACGGTACTCCAGGTGGCAGCCGCGCAAATGTCAGTGGCTAAGACTCCTTGGAAACAGGCCACAGAGGTAGCAATGCCCCTTGTGGAATGAGCTCCACTACTGGCAATTGTTTGCCATACTTGTTGTAGCAGAACATGGTACAATTTGCCAACCACTTAGAGTAACATTGTTTAGAAACCTGAATGTCCTCTCTGCCTGTGGTGAAGGAAACAAACAACTGCTTCGACTTTCTACATTCTTTGGTTCGGAGCAGGTAATATTTCAAAGTTTTGCACACATCCAACATATGGAGCAGTGCTTCCCCTGGATTGGCGCACTCAGGAAAATAAACAGGAAGGTGGATAGACTGGTTCAGAGGAAACTCAGACAACACCTTAGGGAGAAACTTAGGATTCATGCGCAAAGACACCCATGGTGCGGTCATCCACAGGCTCATGGAAGGCCGAGATAGCTGAAAGGTGCACTTGAGGGAGGAGTACTGGAGACCTGAGTCTGACAGTGATACCAGGTAGTCGAGAATGGTACCGGGTCAATATGCCACTACAAGAACAGTGCGGTATTAACCGCACTGTGAGAATGCTGTAAACATTGACAATGACAGGGATAGAATAGCATTAGGGAATTACCGCTACCCCGTCACTGTCCACTCAAAGCTCGAAGGAGGAATGGATCAAGTTGCCATTGGTGTAATGCCTGGTCAAGCCTCTCCCGTGGTGGAGTGGCTAAGGCACCAGCACACAGCAACGTAGGAGATCTGGGGACCACAGTACAGTTCCCCCTCTCCTGGTCTTGAGAAATTTTTTGGGGGGCAATAAAGAACTTTTCCCACCTCCCGACTTTCTCCCCATCCCCAAAGTCCACACCCCTTCGGAATTAATTATATTTAGTCCAGGGGGTGTGGTGGGCAAAACCCCCCACATCGGAGGGTGTGGGAAAAGGCAAAAATCTCTAGTGTCATCCTATACTTTTGCACTGTGTGGTCAACATTTTCTGCCTGTCAGTGTATTGCCCTACTTTGTTTTGCCTTTCAGCATTTTGTTTGCGACATTTTGTGCAGCGCTTTTTCTGTTTTGGGGTTATAACCCCATGCTTCCAGAATCTGACTCACTGGACAAATGAAAGGGTCCAGACTATGTTTGGCAGCCCAAATGGCAAATCTTTTCCACTTCATGGCATAAGTGGCTTAAGTGGAGGGCTTCTGAGTGGCCACTAGGACATCTGCCACCATATGGGAAACCCCAAATCTGGCGATGGCTACGTCCTCAGGAGCCAAACATGTGGATGGAGGGACTTGAGGTTGGGATGTACCAGGGTCCCCTGAGCCTATGTCATCAAATTCCTACAGAGGGGAGAGGGACCGGAGGTTCATACGCTAGCTGCTGTAGTAATGAGAACCATATCTATCGAAGCCAGAATGGAGCTACCAGAATCATGCCAGCCCCCTCCATCTGGAGTTTGAATATGCCAGATGTTAACTGGAGTACCTTTGCCACAGCCACATCCAACAGCAGGGCCATTCTCGATGCCCTACAGGGGGCATGCCTCAGACAGCTAGTTTTGGAACCCACTTGGGAAGGAGCAATCTTAGACCTGGTACTCTCAAATGGGGACAGAAAGAGGATCTCAGATCTAGAAGTGGGTAGCCATCTGGGAACAAGTGACCACCAAACAGTGTAGTTCACGATAAACTTAGCTGTAGAGTCAAGCCATACAAAAGTGAAGGTACTGGAGTTCAGGAGGGCTGATTTTGTCAAAATGGTAGAGTGCCTCAGAAAAGCACTAGCAAACAGGCAAGAAGGTGGGGTGGAGCAACAATGGGGAAACATCAAAACTGCCATCACAGAGGCAACAAGCCTTTGTGTAAAGCAAATAAACAAATCAAAATGAAAGAAAAAAAACACTACGGTTCTCAAAAGAAGTAGCAGGGCAGGTTAGGAAGAAAAGGACAGCATTCAAGAAGTATAAAGAAACACAGAAGGAGCAGGACAGAGAACTGTACCAGTTAAAGCAGAAGGAAGCGGGGAAGGCAGTCAGAATAGCAAAGGCCCAAACCAAGGAAAAGAGAGCCAGCTCAGTTAAGAAGGGGGATAAAACCTTTTATAGGTACATTAGGAGGCAAAGAAAGACTAAGGCAGGGATACTGAAGTTGAATAAACAGGAGGGTGGGTGGGCAAAGAGGGACAGTGAGAAAGCAGGATACTGAATGAATACTACTGCTCAGTATTCACAAAGGAAGAGGAGGGGGAGGTACCTAATCCAGTCAATAGAAGCACTCTGGATAGGGGGGTCGATATCAGTCCTTTCACAGAAGAAAGGGTTCCAAAAGAACTCCTAAAACTGAAGGTGGATAAAGCACTGGGGCCTGATGGGATTCACCCCAGAATTCTAAAAGAACTAAGGGGAGAACTAGTAACACCACTGACTACCCTTAACAGATCATAGGAGGATGATGTGGTACCTGAGGACTGGAGGAGGGCGGATGTGATTCCCCTTCACAAAAGTGGGAGCAAGATAGAGGCAGGAAACTACAGACCTGTCAGTTTGACCTCAGTGGTAGGGAAAATGATGGAATCACTTCTGAAGGAAAGAATTGTTGAGTACCTAGAGGCCAGTGGGGCACAGGACCCAAAGCAGCATGGATTCACAGCAGGAAGGTCATGTCAGACAAATCTAACTGATTTATTTGACTGAGTGACCAAAGTAGCAGACCAGGGAGGGGCTGTGACAACAGGACACAGAGGGTAATAGTAAACGGAGTCCACAGTGAAGAAAGAGGGGTTACTAGTGGGGTACTGCAGGGTTCAGTACTGGGGCCGGTCCCTTTTTAATGTCTTTGTAAGTGACATTGCAGGGGACTGGAAGGAAAAGTATGTCTCTTTGCAGATGACACAAAGATCTGTAACAGGGTTGATACACAAGGTGGGGTGGAAAGGATGAGAAGGGACTTGGCAAGACTGGAGGAATGGTCAAATGTATGGCAGCTTAGACTCAATGCAAAGAAGTGTAAAGCAATGCACCTGGAAAACAAAAACCCAGGGAAGAGTGCATAATGGGGTGAGATACTGACAACAACAAAATGGGAAAGGTAGTCAGATGACCTAAAGGTGGGCAAGCAATGTGAGAAGGCAGTAAGGAGGGCTGGGGGATACTGGGATGCATAGGGAGAGGCATCACCAGTAGAAAACAGGAAGTTGTTATCCCTCTGGACAGACAGTTGGTAAGACCACATCTTGAGTACTGCATGCAGTTCTGGAGACCCCATCTCCACAAAGACAAAGACAGGGTGGAGGCTGTCCAGAGGAGGGCAACAAAATGGTGCAGGGTCTGCACCAGAAGACATATGAAGAAAGACGTAAAGGAGCTTAATATTATAGCCCTCGAGGAAAGGGGGGACATGATAGAAACATTCAAGTACCTCAAGGGAATCAACAAAGTCCAAGAGGGTAGCATCTTTCAGAAAAGAGATGTAAGAACAAGGGGCACAATTTGAAGATAGAGGGGTATGGCTCAGAGGTAATGTGAAATATTTCTTCACAGAGAGGTTGTAGATGCATGGAACAGCCTCCTGAGGAGGTCGGGAGTCAAAACAGTGGGGAATTCAAGAATGCATGGGACAGACATGAGGCAATTCTAATGGGGGGGGTAGGAGGAAGTAGGCTGTTGGTTAACCAGGATCTTCAGCTTATCCGTTCGGTAGGGAAATGGGCAGACTAGGTGGGCCAAGCGGTCCTTATCTGCCATCAAATTCTATGTTTTTATGATTCTATGTTTCTATTAGCATCTTCTGGATCAGAGGAAGTGAAGGGAGGGCATAAAGGAACCTCCCTCTCCAGGAGAGAGACACTGTGTCTCGAAGAAAACTCCAGGCCCTGGATCGAGCAAGCAGAAACTGTGCAGTTTTGCACTGAGTGGGGAATGCGAAAAGGTCCAACTCTGGATGACCCCATCTGTTGAACAGATCTTCTGCTATAGATAAGAGAAGCTACCACTCATGCATGCTGGACTGCATCTGGCTGAGGCTGTCCACCAGAGTGTTTAGCACTCCTGGGACATGAGCTACTGAGAGAGTTAGACCATGGTGTGATGCCCAGTACTGCACTCTCATGGCTTTACTGCACAGGGGATATGAATGTGTCTCTCCCTGCTTGTTATGTAATACACAACACTGAGGTAGTTGGACTGAATCAACAGCTGACATGGAAGGAGATGGTTCTGAAAGGCCTGCATGGCAAACAGGACCACCCGCATCTCCAGTACACTGATGTGCAAGGAGGTTTTGATCGGGATCCCTTGCAGCAGATTCAGGGGGTTCATCCACCACTGGAGGACCTTGTGGACTGGGGAGGAGACCAACCCTAAATTATCTAATTAGACAGTGCACTGATGCCAGTTTAAGGCATGAAAAGCCATCGGGTTTTCTGTGGCTGTGAGACACTTATTATATTACTAGCTTGGCAACTTGCACTGTAAGTTTGAATAAAATACTATGCATTTTTTCACTTGCCTTGTAAACTACAGTATATTGAGAGACCAGCTACTTTGGTGTGCGAGCCACAATTAGCGGTTTGTATCCTCTGGAGGAGACCTAGGGGTATAATTGACAGAGTCCTCACAGACACTGAGGAAGCTGTGGATCTGTCTGAGGATAAGGGTTCTTCCTCCTCCTCTTCTTCATCAGGAACAATAAGATCAGTATGGTACTCCTTGACATCAACCTTTTCCAATTCCAGATATGATGACAGTCCACTGAGGGACAGCCCGTGAAGATCGAAGTGGTGTCGATAGTGATGGCTCAGGCAATGTAGGCCTATACGCGCCTAACTGGTGGATCAAAACCAAAATAAATTTGGTCAAAAATCTCATTGAGGTCGACGACAGTAGATGACTGCATCAAGGGGGGGGGGTCGAAGGCTCAGAAAGCAACAACCCACATGATGGGCCCTGAGAGCCTGAAGAGCCCATAGCCCGAGTACCTGGAGAAGCATCAGGCCTTGATGGGAGGGCCGACGACTTGGAGGTCAACATCCAGCTGCCTTGGACATCAGGCAGCGGTGCTGTCAGTAGGGGTCTGGTAGGGACAGAGACCTGGACAGCAGATTTGTGCGTTGGTGCAGTAGCAGTTGACGAAATACCCCCAGATGAGGAGGAAGAGGCCATTGGGGAGCAGGACTGCCGCCAGGGGGAGTGGTCCTGATCTCAGTATTTTTTATGACTTTTCTCTGAGGACTTGTCTCAGACCTTAGTGTTCTGGGAGCTCAAAGACCCTGCTGGCAACTGGAAAGGAGGGACCCCAGAGGACCCTGCCCAGAACTGGCTACCTGTTGCTCCATGAGGACATTTTTTAAGTGCCTTTTTGCAACACCTGAGGGTAGTTTGATTAAACTTCTGGCAGAGCTCACAGTCAGAGACTTCATGGTTAGGCCCAAGACAGCAGACACAGAGGGACTGTTCATCCGTAGAGGCAATCTTCTTTCCACAGTGGCAGCAACGGAAGAGAGAAGTGGAAGGATTAACTCTCTACATAAACGAGATAAAAGAATCTCTTTAGAAAAAGAGATTCTAAAAAGTTCAGTATAGAAATGGCGAAGGCAAAAAATGGTGCAAAACTGCATCGGAGCTTCCACAGAGACACATGTGATCAAGATGACGGTGGGAAAGAATCGAGGAGGGAGTAGGGCCACTCACGCCTTTATTGGGTTGGTGATGTCGGCAGATGACGTTGGCATGGGCAGCCCAAGTTTACTGCTGAAAATATTCCATGTGGATCCTGCTTCACTGATGGTGAAGTTTATATGGTGTGACCTGATGACTGAGATATCCCTGAAGAAGATTTTAGATTTTATTTGATGCAAAATGCTAGACCTCTACGTCTCCAGATGGCCTGCCAAGTCAGACTATAGAATAGCAATTGATGAGTATTTCATTGTTGGAGATCTGAGGTCAGATTCAGGAGTCTGTGATGGCGAGCATGTTGAGGTGGTGTCATATGGCCCACGTATACAAAAGAGTTACCTTTGGTAGGAGATTTCCTATGTTGAGACATACAATGAGTAGCCCTTTTGTGCTGCACAATAGTACTGACTGTGCTACATATGTGGACAGTCCATCTCCTGGGTTTCTTTCATGTCACCTGCTTAAATTGTAGCAAAAGAATGTAGACATTCCAGACCTATAGTTTGAAGCAGCAGAACTGTAGGGCATGGCCCTGTACCTGTAGCTTGGCCTCTGGTCACCAGAGTAGAAGAAGGGGGTAGATGTGAGTGTTAGGAATGAAACCCTAACCCCACATTTCCTGACCTTTGTTGCTTTGTTGTTCTAACATATGCAATCATGAACAGTTTTTTTGCAACTCAGTTCCTTACTTTTTGAGAAAGTACAGTGACAGACATATAACTTGTTTTGTGCAGGGTCCTGCGTGAAGTACATAGTACGTAGCATAGGGATATTTTTTACCCCAATTTTTTATTTACCCACTTTGTACGATTTGTGCTATAACACTAGTAGATGCATTAATGTAGGATTTTTGTAATTTATTTTGTTACTTCTTGAAAAAAATGTATAATTGACACTTTTAGTGTTTGCTTTTCACACTTCATAACAAACACATAGATACATAGACGCTGATGCAGAAAAAAGCTCTTGACCCATCCAGTCTGTCCATCCTACTTAACTATTCTGCCTTGTTCAAGTGGAAGTCCTTCCCTTTGTTATTGTTCCCCTTATTCTAACCAAACACACGTCTATACTATCCCTGCTTGAATCTGCTAATTAATTTGGCCTGTGCCACTTACTCTGGTAGTTTATTTCATGTGGGCAACACCCTTTCTGTGATGAAGTGCATACAGACATCCTTTCTGAGTCCCCCCCCCCCCCCCCGCCAGCTTTAGTGAACTCCCTCTCATCCCTGTGTTTGTACTCAAGAAGAAGAGCTCTTTGGCATCCACTCTATATATCCCATGCAGGATACACACATTATAGTGATGCTCACTGCACCAGACCTATTTACTTCCCCTAGTGACTCAAAACTGCAACATCACATGTACATTATTGTGCTGAACCTGTAGCAGACTTCATATGTGGCCCTGTGGGTCACTTGCTAAGCAACTGCATATCTGTAGAGGACTTTGCAAGTGGCTCATCATTATGCTCATTAGACATTGCAATGGACCCATAGCAGATTTTGACAGTGGTCTGGAACCAGCTGCATCATCACACACATTGTGAACCCCAAGGTGTAGATCCACCATACCTCTCATTTCCTGAGCTGGAGGTCCCAGTCTGCATATCTAATTGTCTGTCATACCAATTCCAAAAAACTATAACTTAACGCCAAAGAACAAAAGCAATGCTCTTTTCTCCCTCTGCCCAAATGGTAAATTCAGCCCTATCAGATCCTGTGCTGCAGATTACTACAATTCTTGGGGAGAAGTTGAAATTTGTTCCTAAATTCAAATACCTGGGAGTATGGCTGGACTACAGGCTCTCCTTTATAGAGCACATTGAAGAATTACTCAAAAATTTACGACAGAGACTTGGCCTGTTCTCTAGGATAGCCCGCTTCTAAACTTGAGATACCAAACTTCAGCTGGTACAATCAACTTTTCTATCCTTGATAGATTATGCTGACATCCTCTATAGTCACTGTCCCATTTCCTACCTCACCAAACTTGATACATTATGTCATAGAGCTTTAAGGTTCATCACAGGCCTGCCTTATTCCACTCACCACTGCTCCCTATATCAATCAGTGGGGTGGAGTTCTCTTCAATTTAGGCAGGATAAGAATGCAGCCTTATGGACCCTGAGAGCCATTCAAAAACTACCCCAATACATTACAGACTGTCTTCCTATAAAACCAGTAGGAAATTACACCCTGAGAAGTTGCAAATCTCTCCTACTGATGGTTCCCAAAGTTGACTCTTGCTTTGGCAGGGCTGCTATAAGCTTTACACTGTCCTCCTTGTGGAATAAATTGCCAAAAAAACTGAAACTGAGGTCACCCATCGGCATCTCATCTTTCAAGCTCTTATATTCACGTCTCAGAAATTATCAGTGCAATTCTTTCCCATGACCATGAATAGTTATCATGCTAACCTGTACCATTTAACCATGAACGAATTACTTCTAGTGCTTGTCTCCTCCTTGGCCCTGGTCTGTCATCATGCTTTCATGTAACACCTTGATGCCTCTGTCCTCCCTCTGATATTGGTCTATCTTGCCGCTTTCTCCAGCCTTCTTTTCACGACTCTATACTGCACTCATCCACAATCTACACGCACTCATATATAAAAGTCCTAACTCCCCTTTCCCTCTCCCTGTAGGCCCCCACTGCCGCATCAGTTCTACCGACCTATCCTTGGGACTTGACTTCTCACAATGTTTATCCTTTGCTTACATATTACATACCCCTCCTGGTACCCCATCTGCCATTAGTTGGTGGTTCCCCAAGCCATTTTCATGGCTAGTACTAGTGACTGCCCCTGGTAAATGAACTAATAGGTACCTCTATACAGAAAACATGGTTTATATACAGTTGCATGGTTCAATGGTGGACCTGCCCCCTTGTATTTGAATTCTCCTCTGTTATGGCTTGCCTTGTCTTCCTTTTATCATTTGACTCCCCTATTACTGCACCATTGTGTTTGTGTTTATATACTTATTTACATATATTTATATGTTTTTATGATGGATGTTACTCGACCCTGTTCTAACCAGGTCCATCTTGTAAAAGAGCTCTGCTCAATGATATTCGCCTGGATAAATAAAGATTTTGATTGATTGATTGATTGACATGTAAGGGGCTTAGGTACATCATCACACACATTGCATCAGACTTTTAGCAGACTTGCGAGTAGTCCAAAGACGCTGCATCATCACACACTTTGTGTCAGGCCGGTAGAGGATTTTGAGATGTTTTCTATGGCCATAACTTGGCCAATTTTTAACATTTTCTGCCAAACTTGTGGAATGACTTGGATACTGTAGACCCCACCTCATGACTACCATAAGTGGTGAAAGTTAAAATTCCTCAGAGATGAATTTTGGGGGTAACCTCTCCAAAACAATTTGGTGGATAAAGTTTCACTAGGTACTGTATGTGATTGCAAGGAGAGGTCATATCAAAGCTGTCCCCCAGGTATGGGCTTAGAATATTTAATATTTATTTAAAAGTTTTACCAGGAAAGGCATACTGAACAGTGCTGTTAGTTTCCTGATGTGTTTTGGGTGAGAGCGGGAAGGGGAACAACAACAAAAATTACATTAGCAAAATACAGGAATGACAACTGAATAACAGTCATAATACAAGCATGCACACACACAAAACTGACAAAAGTATGCTCATGTAAATATTTTAAGGCTAAAAAAAAAAAAAAGTCCCCACACATGTGCAACTGAAGATTTCTGGCACTTCTGGGCCCAGACTTGGAGAGTAGCATATTTAGAACCCCCCTCAAAACCACATGAAGGTGCACCATAAATACCCCTGAAATGTGTTTTAGAGGTAACCCCAAGAAAACTTCTTTTGAGGATGACTTCAGTTTGACCATTTAAGTGGTTGTGTGGAGGGGGGGCCTAACAATGCTATCCACCAAGTTTGGTCCCAGCTGTTTAGGACTAGCCAAGTTATGGCCATGTTAACATTCTGTGCCTGAGGTAAAACAATCTGCATGCATGCAGTTTGCCATTTTTTTCCAGGATTTTCTTTTCTTTACTGCAATTATTCAGACCACGGTGGTCAGCAGAGGTGGACAGTGGCCTTGCCAGTCCTCCCCCACAGAACTAAGCATTCAAATCACACAATATGTCTGGTGCCAGGGTTTGGGTTCTGGTGTCAAAAAGGCGTAATGTTTGAAGAGAGGGGTGTTCTGTCATGGCCACCACAGGAGGCCATTTTTTTGTTTTTATCCAACACTGGGGTAGAGGTTGGGGGACTAGTGAGCCACGGAACTTGGACACCCAGTGGCTCCAGCCAGTTTGTGCTGCAAAGGGCACTTTTTCCATGCAAGCTGTGAGATAATCTTTCACTGTCATGCAGCTTGCATGAAAACTGCTGTTTGTAGCACAGTGATCACTTTCTCACACAAGCTGCCGAGACAGCGCCATAAATCAAGTAGGATATGTAGCAAAAATGAAGGTAAAACAAAATTGGCAGAGTGGGTGGGCCCAGCAACCCTTATCTGCCATCAGTTTCTATGCATGACCATTATTAATTTTCACTCTGCTTGCAAGAAAACTCCAATTTGTACCACACAGGGCACTTTTTAACACAGAGTCAACCTTACACCATATGTTATTGACCACGTAAGTTTCAGACTTAACTTCCAACACATTTTCTTGTTTTAGATGGGAAAACATTTATTTTCCTACTTTCGTGACTGCATATCTTGTCTTACAAAAGTGGGTGCATACTCACAAAAGTGACGTGAATCAGTTTTTGCAAAAAAAAAAAAAAGTTAGCAAATGCATGATAACATAATTTATTTTCTTCATAATTTATGAACTACAAATTCTGGGTAAAGCCAACAGTCATTTTATACGGTCTAGGTCACGCAAATCTCTTGACCTACTTTTCCTGCTAGTTGATCTTTGGGACACTGACTGGTCAGCACTCACATTATCCACTGATATGCAGCAGATGTTGCTCTCTCTCATTTCAAATTCACTGCAACATGCAACAGATATGCCCCTCTCAGGAGGTCTCATACCTGTAGGTCCCATCTGCCTTGGAAAGCTATACAGGTCACTGACCTGCTCAAAGCTTTTTATTCTGCCTGGCATCTTCATAAAGCCTCAGGCTCTCCTTAGGACTTGCACAAATACACACAACTACTGTACATAATCATAGTATCATAGTAAAAGCCAGCAGAATAGGCTCCATGGTCTATCGTGTCTGCTCGGAAGCTAGCCCTCTACTGGGAGCTCGCTCTTCCACCCCCCCAGCCCAAGAGGTGGCCCTCCCTGGCCTCAACTTCCCCCTGTACCTGTCCCAACCCATCCTGAATCCTTCCACTGTTGTCTCTTCCACCAGACTCCTGGGCAGTGCGTTCCATGGTTCCACCACCCTCTCTGTGAAGAAGTGTCTCCTGCACTCCCCTGTACTCCCCTTCCAGCTTCCATCGTGCCCCCTGGTAGTTCCCTCCTTCTTAAGCCTGAACACTTCCCTGGCTCCGCCCTTATTTAATCCCCTTTACATACTTGAAAGTCTCTATCATGTCCCCTCTGTCCCTCCTCCAATGCGTACAGATTGAGTTCATCCAGTCTCTCCTCATAGGTCCTACCCTCCATGCCCTGAATCATCCCGGTCGCCGTCCTCTGGACCCTCTCCAGTACCGCTATGTCCCTCTTAAGATGGGGTCTCTAGAACTGCACACAGTACTCAAAATGCAGCCTAACCAGGGCATTATACAGAGGGAGGATCACCTCCCTCCTCCTGGAAGTAATCCCCCTGGTTATGCAGCCCAGTATCCTGTTTGCTTTTGCTGCAGCTCTTCGACAATTCTGTGTGTCATTCATTTTGCTGTCCACCACTATCCCTAAGTCCCTCTCACCTGATATGACTTGCAGTGTGGTACCCCCCAGGGTGTATGCATGTCCCGGGTCTCTGACCCCCACATGCAGCACCCTACATTTCCCTGCATTGAAACTTCAACCCCCACTTCCTCGCCCACCCCCCCAGGGTATCCAGATACCCCTGCAGGGCCTTTCTCCCCTCCTGCCCATCTGCCATTGCTCCCAGTTTTGAGTCATCTGCAAAGAGACTCAACCTACTCCTAACACCCCACCCTATGTCTGAGACATAGGAATTGAACAGGAGTGGCCCCAGGACCGAACCCTGGGGGACCCCACTGATGACCCTCCTGGGGGAGGAGACTATCCCTTCAACCACCACCTGCTGTATTCGCCCTGTAAGCCAGTTTCCACCCACCTCAAACTGCCCCCCACCCCATCCCCACCAGCTTTGTTTTAGGCCATTGTGGGGTACCGAATCGAATGTCTTACTGATATCCAGATAGAGGACATCCATCGGCCTATGTCGGTCCAGGGCACCCGTCATCCAGTCATAAAACTCCACCAGGTTAGTCTGGCACGACCTCCCCAGAAGAAAACCATACTGCCTGTCATCCAGGTGTCCCAACCTTTCCAGCTGCCCCACCAGCCTCTCCTTGATAATGCCCTCCATAACCTTGCCTACCACAGATGTTAGGCTAACGGGCCTATAATTCCCCATCTCCTCTCTGGACCCCCCCCCTTATGGATAGGCACCACATGAGCCACCTTTCAATCTTGAGGCACCCACCCTGTCATCAGGGAGATGTTGAAGAGTGAGGCCAGTGGAGCTGCCAGCACATCCGCCAGTTCCTTCAGCATCCTTGGATGCAGCCCATCTGGCCCCGGCGCCTTCTCAGTCTTTAGTAACCGGAGGGCCTCGCTCACCCTACCCGCTGTGATTTCACCTTCCCATCCCCCGATGCATCCTCTCCTCCCCTTCTAGATACGCCCATCCCCTGCCCTAGTCTCATCCAGTCCTTCAGTCTTCAACTGACCTCCTGGTTCAGTGGGCTCCTCTACCCTCCCATTGGGTTGGAAAGATCCCCCACCTCCCCCGGTAAAGACAGAGGCAAAGTACTCATTTAGTACCTCTGCTTGTTCCCCAGCTTCCTGTGCCCATCCCCCCCCCAGTTCTACTCCTGTTGATCTGTGCCCTCACTTTTCTTTTCTCCCCTATGTACCTATAGAATCCCTTCCCCACCGTGGATGTCCCTGGCCAGGTTAAGCTCCTTCTTTGCCTTGGCCCCCCTTACCACCCTGGTGACCCTCTTAGCCAGGAAATCATACTCTTCCCATCTCCCTAGCCCCCCTTGAGCGCTTTAAGCGCGCATAGGCAGCTTTTTTCTCCCTCACCACCTTCTGCACCTCCCAGGTCCACCAACACGGCTTACTGGCCCTACATTGCTTGCGCCTTACCTTTGTGCAGGCCCTCGAAACCTCCTGCACCCCCTTAATGGTCTCCCACAAGCTACCAGCATCCACGTCTGGCCTTATCTCATCCAAGCACCCTTTAAGAATCCTTCCCATGGCCTCAAAGTCCGCCCCCCTGAAATCTATTACTTCTGTGTTAGTGCAAATTTCCTCTCCCCCTAGGAATATACGACTGTGGCATGGTCACTGCATGCCAACGGGCTGCTCACCTCCAGGCCCCTTATCTGGTCACTATCTGCTAGGACAATGTCCAGGATCCGTTCCTGCCTAGTAGGCTCCCCCACATGCTGGACTAGGAATGCATCCTTGAAGACATCCATCAACCTCTGCTCCCTGGCCACCGAGGATGTCATAGAGCCCCAGTCTGCCCCCAGCATGCTTAGGTTGCCCATGATCACCACCCTGCCCTTTCTGAGGCCACAGTGACCCCTGATGTTCTCAGCCAGATCATCCTCCAGTTCCGCTTCCATTGCGGGGGGGTCTGTACAGCACCCCTATTTTTAATCTTTCATCCCCCCTGTTTGTAGGGTTACCCAAATTGCCTCCACATTTCCTTCTGCCTCCTCGATTCCACCAACTACTATGACATTTTTGACTATCAATGCCACACACACCCTCTTCCCACCCCCCTATCCTTCCTAAACATTGTGTATCCCTCTAAATTTAGGTCCCAATCATGCCTCTAGGTGGCCCATGTCTCAGTAATTGCCGCCAAGTCTGCTGCACCCTCAACTAGCATTGCCTGGAGCTCTGGCATTTTATTGCCCATGCTCCTGACATTGATCAGGACCGTCCTCTCTCCAGTCTTCTCAGCCCAGCGCAATCCCCATCTCTCTTCCCCCCCTCAGTTCCCCCTGGTCTTTTAATGCTACCCACAGCCGCTTTGTATGATCTAGTCCTGAACCTTCAAGTTTCCTCACTGGGACTTTCAGTCTTTCTATCCCTCCCCCCTTTACAAGTGTAACCCCTAGATGGCGCTATCCCAGGGGCTACTACCCCTGCCTGATTTGCCACTAACAGGTTGAGGGGCCTGGATCCAATGGCGGGTGCCTCCACCCAGAGGTCAGGGTTTGCAATAGTTAAACTTACTTGGTCACAGCCCTCTGGGACACTGCAACCCCCCTTTCTTCCCACTAGTGGCCCACACAATATATCAGAATTACCTTCACAGTATACACTTACCCCAGGACTAGTTCGGCACTGGGACCTCCTGAAATAAGATACAGTGCAACAATCACAGTATAGTACTTTAACATAGACAAATACCTCAGGCAGTATAACTTTGCTGAAACAAGCAGCTCTGATTTATTTAGGGGATATAACAAGGACAGGGAAATCAGGTTAATTAGCTTATCACTTTACTATCTACCTATGGCTCTGTGCACAGGCCTATCCCTACCAGTTACTGTCTCTGGGTACCCACGCCCTAGTGGCTAGTCCAAACCGTGGCAGCTGGTAGGGGCCCTTTCACACAGTGAAAAGAAAAATTAGTTTAAACAGTCAGCAGTACAGTGATTCCATTTGGATTTAATGTGGCAATTCAACAGGGAGCGACCCTGAATTAGTACTCATGACCTCCAAACAAGATAGGGTCCTTCAACGTCAGCAGGGCTACTCTTGAGCTCCACGAGACTCTTCACACATTTATATGGTAAAAAAAAGTACTATACCAGGCAGGCTGCTTCTCTATCCCATCGCAATTACTGCACAATACCCGGAGAACACACAGCAGATTCAGTTCCTGACAGACCGAGTGCAATTCAACATTTCCAGTCTTCTACAGGGTGAGCCTGGTTTCTACTCTTCAGATATCCTTTGATTCTCTTCACAGGACGAATTCAGTCCTAACAAGCAGTTACACAAGCTGCAGACCGGAACTCTGGCCTTACACATGTTTTTTGACTGAAACTGTGCACTGAAGGAGCACAGGGTTTCTTTCCCCTTCACTGCCAGATCTAAACTGAAACTCCAACAGACAAAACCGGGCACTTCCTTTGAGTTCCTCCCAGTTCTTGACTGGATTGGCTGTCACTTACAATAGACTGCTGCTGTTGGTCCAAAAAGGCGCCAAGTCTAAACTACATCTCCCAGAGTCACTGCCCATACAATCCTCTTGTGGCTGGCTCAGATTATGAGTCCAAGTTCTGATTCGCCAAGGCACCATTTAGAGCTAGCTACCCTACACTGATTGGTCTAGTTCAGCAGTTCAAAACCAGAATGGGGAACTAGGCAGACACAGTTCTGACTGCAAAGAAAGCAGGTTAGACAAACTGTAATTTCATTATTACTGTAAATGATTTCTGTAAACAGTTACATCTTTCAGATAGGTTCCCTTTGCACCGAGTGACTGCAAAAATGGAGTGAATTGGCAGCAGCTCGAGTGGTACTCAAACAGAGAAGCACACAATCTCCCCATACAAACTAATTATGTCTGCAAGCAGACAGCTCTTAAAGAGACAGTACCAGAGGCTCTAAAAACACTCACTGATAAATGGCTTAAACGCCAAACACCATTCAGGCTTGGAGCATTCAAGCAAGCTCCTGGAAGTCTTTTGGGAACCCCCATTTGCAGGGGGGTTACACAAGTTTAAACCCCACCTATCACCAATGAATCCAAAAAGTTTTAGTTTAAGGATCTCCCTCCCCTCCAGGTTGAGATGCAGCCTATCCCTGGCATATAACCCCTTGTCTTCCAATGTATCACGCCACTCCCCCATCAATCCATGCCCTTCTGACTTGCACCACTCCCTGAGCCACTGGTTCACCCCCCTAAGTTTTACTTATTTTCTCCGCTTTCCCTTGGTACTGGCAGTATTTCAGAAAAGGAGATTGAGCATCCTATAGAGTGGCAAACCATGGCCAATTCCCTGAATCTTGCCTGTATCTCCAGTTCACTGTTCCCTTCTAAATCATTTGTTCCCAGGTGAACTAGAAAGTCTGGGGATCCTCTGTATTCCCTTGCCATTGCGTATAGCTGAAATTTGGCCTTATGTACTGATAGGCCCAGGATACATTTAACCTTGACTGGACTGCCTTTTCCCTCCCCAACCCCCTCCCACTGGATACCTCTAATCATGGAGTTACCCAGCAGGAGTACCTTCACCTCTCCCCCCAAGTTACTAGCCCGTTTGTCCCTTTCCATACTCCTCCTTCTGTCTTCATCCCCCGGCTTGCTCCTTGCACCCCCCCACAGCCTGGGTGTCTATTTTGTGCGTGCCCTTCCAGGCTCCCTCTTCTGTCTATGTCCCCCAGTTTTCTCCTCTCACCCCCTACAACTTGGGGGTCATAGGTCTGTATGTGCCCTTCCAGACTCTTTCTCCTGACTATGGCCTGCTGCTTGTTCCTCGCCCCTACCACAGCCTGGGCATCACTAGTTTGATTGTGCCCTTCCAGGTTCCTTCTTCTGTCTCCCTCTCCCAGCTTGTTCCTCGCACCCCTCACAGCCTGACTATCACTAGTTGCCCCCCTTAACTCTTTCCTGGTTGGTCTGTTGCCATTGACTTCTCCACCCAGGCCTCCTATTCCTGCTTTCCTTCTCCCCTCCCTTCCCCACTCAGGTTCTGCAGTAATGGACCCTTGTGCCCTAGTGCCCTCTACACCCCCCTCTTCTGGAAATTCCAGTCTCGGAGCTGGCCTACACAGAGTGCTCCCCTCCTCACCCCCCTCCTTGTCCGCTTTTTCCTTCCTCAACTCTGCCCTGTCCTGGGTCCTGGCCTCGTCCACCCTGACTCTGTTCTGTGCATCCCCCTCTGCTTTACCTCCCTCAGACCCAGGCTCCTGCCCCCCCTTCCCACCTCCTTTGGATCAGGCCCCTCCTATCCCCCGCCCCTCTGACACCTGACCAATCCCTCCCGCCATTTCTGCATCCCCTGCCCACCATCGCCCACCTCATTATCCGGTACAGCAGGGTGAAGCGATTGTAAGTGTGATGCCTGCCCCAAGCTCGCCCACTCATGTCCCCCTCCCTTGGCTCTCTCTGGGCTGCCCCCTCCTTTTGGAGTGAAGACCGTACACTGCTATTTTCATGTCTCCCCCCCCCCGGAGCGACCATGTGGTCCTAGTCCACTCACTCCTGCCCCTGTACCCTGGGGTATGCCATTTTGTACTCGCCTATTATCATATGGTTCATTCCCCCTTCCCTCTCCAACCTACCCCACTCCCTCCCTCCAACTGCTTCCTGATCCCCTCGACTTCCCACCTGAGGCCTGCCAACTGGTAACACACTGGGCATCCCCCAAACCTCCATGCCCAATTTAATATTATGGCTGCCCTGCACTCCATACACCCAATCACCCTCCCGAAGATACTGGCTCTTGCATCATTTGATCCCATCCTCAATGTTAGGTGTGGGCAATATGGGCCCCCCTTGGCAATAAAAGTACCCTCCAATCCGTTTACACTCAATCAATCTATCTTTTTCCCAGCAGTAGCCAGCATATGCCCGAGTAATCGACAAAACAGTACCCAAGATGCAGTAGCCAGCACTACCCAAGCATCACCCTAATAGGATTAGAAAGTTGCAAGGCCTTATGGGACTCACCAATAAACGAGGGTGAACCTTGGGGTGGGTGGGTTATGGGTGGATGGGCAGGAGTACACCACAGGCCGGGTCAAAACACAATCAGCCAAGGAGTCCTCTGGCAGTGACACCTCACACAACCACAAACTTGTCTGCTAGAATCCCTTACTCTTGCCCAAACTAAATGTAAAAACACAATAAATGGCAGTTAAGACCAGCCCTCAAATACAATTACAAACACCCAGAAGTACTAGCTAAGAAAAATCTTTCAGATCTACTTACACTGACAGCCAAGAGCTAAAGGCTCCTTCTCCCTCTCCAAACTGGAGACTAACTGAGATGGCAGTTACACCTCACATTCAAACAGCACTAATCCCCTGTAATGTGATGCCTGCACTTACAGGCCAGACAGCAACATTTAAACACACAAACACCAACTTGGCTGCTAGAATCCCTTACTCCTGCCCAAACTAAATGTAAAAGCACAATAAATGGCAGTTAAGACCAGCCCTCAAATACAATTACAAACACCCAGAAATACCAGCTAAGAAAAAGCTTTCAGATCTACTTACACTCACAGCCACAAGCTAAAGGTTCCTTCTCCCTCTCCAAGCTGAAGACTAATGACCTAACACCACCAGGTAAGTACTAACATACTAACATACTATACTAACATACCATTTGCCAGCAGATTAGGCCTTACGGTCTATCGAGTCTGCTCGAACCTAGATCCTTAGTTGGGTGCCGAGATCCTCCCATCCCTTGTTCTCTAGAAACCCCTATCATCCATCCCCACCCCCGGACAGGCCATCATCTGATACATCCACTTTCTGTGTCTGTCCCACCCTCTTGAAGCCCTCCACTGTGGATCTCTGAACCAGCTCACCAGGCAGTGCATTCCAAGGGTCCACCACCCTCTCGTGAAAACCTCCTCCTCTTTTCCCCTCACCCTTCCACCTTCCAACTTCAAACCATGCCCTCTGGTGATACCTCCTGCTTTAGTCCAAAGATCCTCCATGTTTACCCTATTTATTCCCTTGAGGTACTTGAAGACCTCAATCATGTCCCCGTCTCTCCTCTCCTCCAATGAAAACAGGCAGAGCTCCTCAAGTCTGTCCTCATAAGTCAAATCCCTAGCCTCGTATCATCTTTGTTGCCTCCTCTTGTACCCTCTCCAGGAGCTGTATGTCCCTTTTCAAATGTGGTCTCCAGTACTGTACACAGTACTCAAGGTGTGGTCTAACCAGTCCATTGTACAGTGGCAGAATCACTTCCCTGCTCCTAGAGGTGATCCCCCTTACGATGCATCCCAACATCCTGTTTGCCTTGCTAGCTGCTCTCCTGCACTGCTCAGAGTTATTCATACATGTATCCACCATGACCCCTAGGTCTTTTTCCCCTATTGAGGCCTCCAGTGCCTCCCCTCCCAGGGTGTACCTGTGTTTAGGGTTTCCCCGACCAAGATGCAACACCTTGCACTTGGTGATATTGAAATTTAATTTCCATGTGTGAGCCCAGCTTTCCAGGGTGTCCAGGTCCCCTTGCAGGGCCACCTCCCTCTTCTCCCTCAACTACTGCTCCCATCTTGGAGTCATCCGAAGACTCATTTCACACCCTATACCCTCCTGATGTCCGATATGTATGCATTAAACAGGATCGGACCCAGGACCCGAGCCCTGTGGTACCCCCACTACCAACCTCTCTAGGGTTTGAGAGCTCCCACAGACCACTACTCTCTGAGTGCGCCCAGCTAGCCAGTTTTCAATCCATCTGACCATCAAAGGGCCTACTCCTAACCCCATCAGTTTCTCCACCAGACCATTGTGGGGACAGAGTCAAACGCCTTGCTGAAGTCCAAGAATAATACATCCACAGGCTTACCCCTGTCCAGTTCTGATGTTACCCATTCATAGAACTCCACAAGGTTGGTTTGACATGATCTACCTGGCACAAACCCATGTTGCCACTATCCAGACCTCCCACCTCCTCCAAGTACACCCCAATCGTTCCTTTAGAATACTCTCCATTAATTTTCCCACCACCGAGTCAAACTGATGGGTCTATAATTACCTGGTACTTCCTCGACCCCCTTTATGGATTGGTACCATATGCCTCTTGCCAATCCTAGGTACCCTCCCTGTCTCAAGTGACCTGCTGAAAAGCTCCACCGGGGTGCAGCCAGCATGTCCGCCAATTCCCATAGTACTTGGATTGAATGCCATCCGCCCAGGAGATTTGTTTTCTTTAGGGCCTTGATGGCTAACCCACACCTTTGGTGGAGATAGCATCATCCGTCCCTCCCTTACTGGTCTTTTATCCTTATCCAGATGTGACCTCTGGGTACCTTCTCCCTCTTGCTCCATTTCTGTTGCTCCCCTGATCCCACTCCGCTGCCATCCCCTTCATGCCTTGTTTTGTAGATATCCCATCCCCTCCCTAGTGAACACAGAGGCAAAGTACTATTAAATACCTCTGCCTGGTCCCTCGCCTCTTCCACCCACCCTCCTTCTGATCTCAATCTGCTGAGATGGCCCTTAGTTTTCTCCGGCTCCCCAATGTGCCGGAAGAACCCTTTTCCCTCCATGTATCCCTGTGCCAGCCGCTGCTCTTTACTGGACTTTGCTCCCCTCACCATCTGGGTGACTTTTCTAGATGCAAGCTGGTACATTTCTTATCCCTATCCCTCTTGTTGTTTTATATTTTTTGTAGGCCGCCTTCTTTTCTCTGACTGCTACCTGTACCTCACTGGACCACCAGCATGGTTTACGTGACCTTGCTCCCTTACGTTTCAACTTAGCGCAGATCCTGACTGCTTCATGAAGTCCCTGTTTTATGACCTCCCATCTCCTTTCCACACTTGTCATTGAGGTAATCCTCTTCAAGTGATCCTTGAGAATATTTCCCATGCCCATAAAGTCTGCCCCCCTTAAGTCCACTGCCAGTGTCCTAGATCTCACCCCCACTCCCCCCATGCTTATTTGAAACCAGACAGTATTGTGGTCACTCCCAGTCAGGGGGTCCTGTACAGCTATGTCCCTTACCAGATCCCCATCTGCCAGAACCACATCCAGGACATGCCCCTCCCTTGTGGGCTCCATCACATGCTGTGTTAAGAACACATCCTGGAAGCCATCCAGCAGCCTCTGCTCCTTGGCCACCTTAGAGGACATGGTTCCCCAGTTTGTACCTGGCATATTAAGGTCCCCATCAACACCACTCCTTCCCTTTTGGACCACACTGGGCAATGATGTTGTCCAGCAAACCATCCTCTAGAACATCACTCATCCCGGGGCCTATATACTACTCCCACTTGATCTTATCTCCTGCTGGGGATCATAAGGTGACCCATAAGGCCTCCACGTTTCCCTCTGCCTCTTCTACCATAGCAATTTCTATATCATCTCTAATGAACATAGCCACTCCACCCCTCTGACCTCCTTTCTATCCTTCCTAGCGTAGTGTACCCTGTACATTTAGGTCCCAGTCGTGGTTTTGTTGGCCCACGCCTCCGTGTCGGCCGCCATCCACCCCCTCGAACAGCATGGCCTGGAACTCCGCAACTTGTTTCCCAAGCTCCTGGCATTTACTAACACCAACCCCCAACCCTTATCCCTGATCCTCTTTGTCGAACCCCACCCAGATTCCTTATACTTCCATCCTCCCCCTGCTCCTCCTGAAACCTCCACCTCCAGTCTGTTTCCCTCCTCCCTTGGGCTTGACGGCTACTCCCCTCATCTGGAGGAGAGGGCTTCTGGTCAGCCCCTCCCTCATCCCTTCCCCCATACAAGTTTAAACCCCACCTTTCTTGTATGTAGTCAGCCATCCCCTGTTTAAGGACTTCCTTCCCTAATGGGGCAAGATGAAACCTGTCCTTGGCATATAGTCCTTATCCTCCCAAACTCCATTCCAGTTCCTAACACCCCCAACCCATTCTCTTCACCCACTTCCTGAGCCAGTCATTAACCTCTGTGACTTTTTTTCTCCACTGAGGCCTTTGGTACTGGCAATATCTCGAAAGGAAATGTTGCATCCATTATCCCGACAGACTCTGGCAAGTTCTTGGAACCTTGCTTGATTTCCAAAATGCTATTTCCTCTAGATCATTAGTTCCCAAATGCACCGAAATCGGTTTCCTCCACAATCCCTAACCATTTCATACACATGAACTTTGCTCTGTGCACTGTCAGCCCAGAGATACTCACTACCTTCACCTGGCTATGGCATCCACCCCCTGTCCCTCCCAATGGATACCCCTAATCATCGAGTCTCCCAGTAACAGAACCTACACGCCATCATCCTTATGGTTACCTCCACTATGCCCTCTCAGCCCCTCCCTTTATTCATGATCTCACTCTCATGGGAGTCTTCCTGCCTTATTAGAGACCCCTTGTCACCCTCCCCTTTCTGCCTCCCTTGCTATTTTGCCCACTTAACTCAAACCCCCTCTGAATAGGTGTCCCCTTTAACCCTCTCTTATCTGAACCATTTATCCTGGCCCTGATGGTTTCCCCTTCCCCCACACCACCATCCTCCCCCCTTGTAATAGTACCCCTGCTTCCAGAGGTTCTCTGTGGGTCCCCTTTAGCTAGGGCCCCATCCTTGGTACTGACCTCCCAGCTGAAGGGGGGCTCCTCTCCCACCTCCTTGTCTCCCAGTTTCTCTCCAATCATGCTCTCCTCCCTCATGTCTGGAATATGTTGCATCTCCCCCATTTGCTTAACATATATGTTTCCCCTTCTCCCTCTGGGACTATGTCTATCGCTTTTCTCTTTGCCTACAAACTTCAAAACAACGTAAAGTCCCCTGAAAGATTCTGGAGGGTTAGTCACCCCTTTTTCAACTCCCCCAGACAACCTCCCACATCCTTAAACTAAGAAATTCCCGCATCTCTATCTCTGACTAAACTGAGGTCAGTAATACCTTTAACCATTCCTCTACATCTTGTGCCCTCTTCTACTTTCTCCCTGACCGTTTTCCCTCTCCTACCTGCCCTGTTTCTCCCCAAATGCCTCCATCTCCTCCACCCTCAACACCTGCATCTGTGGTGAGCCAGATTTGGAAGCCAGCGGGTAAAGTTAGTCATTCAGGGGTTCCATGATGGCAACAAGCAAGAGTCATATGGCAAATCCATTTGAAGGACGTTAGGAAAAGATGGATCTTTGCAGACAAGCACAAACAGCATTGTGCAGGCAGCTGCTTCTATGTGAGGGAAGACAGAAGAGTGAGGGAGAAGCAGACTGTAGACCCGATTTCCTCTCCAAGCACCACTCACTGCTGTTCTGTCCCACCACAACCCTGAAAGTCTAAAGCCAGACTTGGGTGGGCTGGTGGTGCAGGGTTATCTTTCTGACAAAACAGGTTAGTCTGCTTTCTTTGGGTTGCAGAGTAAATGGACCATGTCAACTCTGTAACCTGATCATCCTCCTTGCAGACAGCACTCTGCCTACACTACTGTAGTTTACCCCTCCCCAGCACTGTGGCTAAATGATAGCTGATAATTCAAGAGTGAGACCTGGTGCCAGACCAGCATGTCTTTGTTTTAAACTATTCACCTAGTCCTGCCAGCATGAACGTTGAATTTCATAGGTCCTGTGTACCACTGTACTCCCAACACACCACTCGCTGCTGTTCCAATGAGGCAGGGAGTAGGCATTCAAAGATATAGACAAACTAGTTACTCTGTCTTCCCTTCCTGCCAGTCTGTGACCATGCAACACTCAACAGTGGTCCAGAACGGCACATCTTTATCAGTACAAAATATGAATGCTGCTATTGCAGAGGCTGAGTGTGATCTCTGTGGGAATTTCAGTTCCACATCATGTCAACAACTGCAAAACAGTGCCAAACATGACAGTGAGTGCGAGTCGCTGAAAACAGCAACGGCGACTTGCACAACAGCGAGTGCAAAACAGCCAGGATGAGCACATGGTACAAAGTTAACAATTACGGCATTTTTTTTTTTTTTTTTTTATTGCGGGGGGCCTCACTTAGGGGAAAAGTGAAAAATTAAAAGCAGCAAAATATTTTTGCATGCCGCAAGCTCTGAACCCAGAGCCTTCTGCAGTAGTGGTATACACTCTACCATTATGCTAGACAGCCAGCTCAAAATTGCACCACCAGACGGACTGCCATATCCTGTTACCACCCTTCCCCTGTCACACATGAAGCCTGTACCTACACTCGCTATTCTTGTTGTACACCCTCACTATTCCCCTAGTAGCTATTCTTCCACACTAGCTTTTGTTACGAGTGGTCAAATTGAGTAGTTCATATTGAGTTGCTCAATTTGATCTCGCCAATATCACTGGATACAGGGAATTTCACAAAGAGTACAAATGGCAGAGGGGCGTCACTATTCAGACTGGGGAATATGGGGAGGTGTATGCTCTCCCTTCCACCCCAGCTCTGCTTGTGCTCAACATCTATTTCCTTCTCCTCAGTCTCCTCAGAGACCAATTTTTTTGCCTTACTCTCCCAAAACTCCATTAAAGGCCACAACCAGATGGACTGGATGCTAATCTTTATTTCTTTGTGATGGCCACTACTACCACTCTTGCCTCCATTTTCAAGCTTTCTTTCCATCTTGGATCTGTCCCCCAGTCCCTGAAGCAGGCTATAGTACTCCCCCTCCTCAAAGGTGGTGACTCATCCTCCCAAGGTAATTACTGGTGCATCTCGCTCCTCTTTGCTCTGACTAAGGTTCAGAAGAAACTTGTTCTTACCCAGCTAACTGCCTATCTTGACTCCTTTTCGTTCCCCTCCCCTTTTTTAAATCTAGCTTCCACAAACACCATTACACCCATCTCCTCCCTCCTCTGGAACAATGACTCCATGCTGAAAGGCAGGGACCAGGGCATGCTTACCGTGGCCATCTTCAAAGACCTAGCGAAGGCCTTTACTGTGGCTTACCCCTTCTTTTGCATGTTAGGTGCTGCGGGACCATCCAAACTGGCAGTTGAGTGGTTCTGCTCCTACCTCTTGGATTGGCTCCACTCAGTCCAAATTGGTGATGCCTTGTCTACCCCTCCTGCCTATCAAGTTTGGTATCCCTAGGGCTCCATCCTCGGATGAATACTTTTCTCCATCTTCCTACATAACCTCCCCTCCATCTGTGTCTCCACACACACACACACACACACACACACACACACACACACACACACACACATGCAGATGACACTGTTCCATTTGCTTCATGTGTTTCAGCACCCAAGATGGAATCTTTACTCCTGCATGACTTTTGCAATGTTCTGTAACCATCTCTCACTAAATGCTAAAGAAACTGTCTCTGACATCTGCAACTAGGCAGAGACTAACAAGGCTCTAACATACCTCAGTTTTCAAAACTCTGGATGGCAACCTGATTGAAGAGGTACCCCACTTCAAGTACTTAGGGGTGTGGCTGGACTACAATCTCAGCTTTTCCACCCACATTGATACCATGCATAAGAAACTTGGTATGCTGTACCAAAATAAATCCTGCTTTCCTCTCCTGGCCTGCAGAGAGAGCACCCTTAAGATGATTATGCCTGTGTATGACTATGCAGGTGTAGCCTGCAGCACTTCCCCAACGTCTACACTTGCTAGGATGGCCTCTCTTTTTATTCCTTTTGCCACTTTGCCCTTAGTGCTCCATCTCTCTGGTTGAAATGCTCCATCCACAGGTTGAACTGTAGGTTTAGGAGTGCCAGAACTTATGGAGTGGAGGTTGGTGCAGGGATGAGTGGGGTCTACAAATTATTTGAACTTGGTTTGTGGTTGACTTGGGGGATGAGGGGACTGGGAAACAAGTGGGCTGTGTATGCAGTGGGTGGAAGAAGGAGATTCGGCCAATTAGAGGCCTGCAGCCCTCTTTTAGTCTCCCAGAAGGACAAGCAGGCAGAAGCATGAGTAACACAAAGCAGGAGTGTGGTGTCTGACCTAGAAGTGTCTGCAAGCAACACAGGTAAGTTTGCAGTTCTGCACGCAACTCTGCCTGGGTAGTGAGGGATTGGCCAATAACCTGGACTACACAGAGCTTATCAGTAAGCAGGGGAACTTATTTCTGTGGAAGTAGGTCAGAGAAGTGGAAAGGGTGGAAAGGGAAAGGTGCTAGCAGAAGCCAGATGTACTGCAGGCACAAAAGAGGGGAAGCAAGCAGAAGACAGGAAGAGGGAGGAGGAGAGAGAATTAAACAGTAGGCACTACACCATGTCTTGGGTAGGCTGGTGTAGAGGTAAACACGAGGAGAAGGAGAAATAACCCATTATGCAGTATACCCTATCTGGGTAGACCTACATAGAGGAAGACAGGAGGAGAAGGGGAAGCACCCATGTGAAATGGTGTGGGATAAACAAAAGTGCTCGGACAAAAATTAGCAGAATAAACTTAAAAATTTATTATCTAGAGCGGACTGGAAACGACAAAATAATAAACCAAGCCAAAAAGTCCATAGTTTACATATCAGAGGTAGTACTAACTATCTCAGGACTGGGTGTTAACAGATTCACACCCTCCCTTACACTGCTAGCTTCCTAGGTAGTTTTGCTTATATAGCAGTTTCTACAGACATGTGACCTCGTTACTCCAGTTTTAAAATTTTATCCATTCAATCTTTCTCAAAATAAAATATCTTATTTTATTTAAACATAAAGTAACATTCAAAAACATTTTGACATTCAAAACAAATTTTATGAGCTGTCTCAATATTTTAACTTTCACAGAAGGAAGTTCCTCTTTGTAAGGGATAAAAACAGGAAACTGGGCACGGCGGTCCATAGGGAACAATGAAGCAGGGAGCTTCTGAAACAGCAACATTTGGCTACAGAAACTTTAAAAAAACTACCTTGGTATAATTTAAGTTGCCTTTACAGGTAGTCAAGTGTTACTTAATTCTTTTTAGTACAGCCAAACATATTTCTTCCTAGAGGTGTTGGTAATGTGAGTGTTTTCAGCAAGAAGCAGAGCACACAAACAAAGTTTACTCACATTACCAATACTCTTTCAGTAGTGCTTTTGAGGGAACTCCTTCTGTGCCTTGTGGAAATTTACTTTAATTAAATGGCAGCACTAGCGATAGGAATATTGTGCCCAAACCAGTACTTTTCCAGGCGGTTTAAATAGTTTTCTACAGACTGCTAACTAAACAACAAAGGCAGAGCTCAGAATGAATTTAAACAGCGCAGTCTGGACTTCTCTGTATCTCCCATAAAAGGAAGGCTTTACTTACTTGTATTTTGTTTCTTTTTAAGTCCGTTCTGTCTATAATACAGACGGACACCCTTAATAAATTAAAGACTGCTTCCAGAGCCTTTTCCATCCTTGCGATAGTGTGAGCGTTTTGAGCAGACTTCTTAAAACGCCCGCACTGTCGCAATGCCTACTTCCAAAGAGGCTTTAAACTAATTAATTGAAGACTTGAAGTTACAAGCCAGCATTCTCTTTATTTTTAAATACATTTCTGCTTCACACTTAGTTTCTATAACTTAAGGCTGCTAGAGTTATGAAGGAGATCCATGATGTACACAAAGGGGGAATCACACAACAGAAGACATAAAAATAAATACAGATTGTGGGTGGCCAGCCAACAAACACAACATACAACATAAAACAGAACACAGTGTACATCTTGGAGTCCCTCTGAATGTCCTGCAGCATTTGAATTAAGGAAACCCAAAAGGGGGCAGATGGATCTTGGCTTGCTCTCTCTTACATTCCTCCCACCCAAAACCAAACAAATTATGTTTGGTTTACAAGAGCTACTACTATACCTATCTTCAGATCTCTACTCAAAAGATGGAGCCATAGCCCACCCTCACCAAGGCTCCACCTCGGGGTCCCAAAAAAAAAAAAAAACAAAAAAACTATCTATTATAGATACTTTCAAAATACTTATTTCTTTTAATAATCACTACCTTTCTTTTACCCCGAGGCCTGAAGATAGGTAGGTACAGTTTCTATTCCATATCTAGATAGAAAGTTGGCATTCTTATGCTCTGAACCTTTTCTATATTTTATCGTAAACCTGTAGGGTTGCATTGCTAAGTACCATTGCATTATACGAGGGTTTTTATCTTTCATCACATGAAGCCAACATAGAGGGTTGTGGTCTACCCATAACTCAAATTCCCTACCCCATAAATAAAAGCGTAAAGCTTCTATTGACCACTTGATTGCCAGATACTCCTTTTCAATAACTGAATAATGTTTTTCTCTCTCATGTAACTTCCGGCTTATAAATATGACTGGATGCTCTTCTCCCTGTATTAATTGAGTAAGTACTGCCCCTATACCACAATTGGACGCGTCTGTTTGTACTATAAATGGCCGGTTAAAGTCAGGAGAGTGTAGGACTGGTGAAGAACACACCCGAGCCTTTAGTTTGCTGAATGCTTCTTCACATTCAGGTGTCCAGTTTACCTTATCTGGCTTACATTTCTTTAAGAGGTCGGTTAGAGGTCCTGCTATTGTGGAACAATCAGGAATGAATCATCTGTAGTAGCCAACTAGTCCTAAAAAGGACCTTACATCTGTTTTTGTCCTTGGCTGGGGGGTATTGGCTACTGCTTCTATCTTTGAGATTTCTGGCTTTACCAGCCCATTTCCAGTTTGGAAACCTAAATACCTGGTTTCCTGCATTGCCAATGAACATTTAGGGGGATTTAGTGTCAACCCGGCTTCTGACAGGGTACATAATATAGCCTGGAGATGCTGTAGATGTTCTTCCATGAAGGACTAAAACCACAACATCATCCAGCTAGGCACTTATACTCTGTATGAGGTTGCAGAATATTATCCATTACCCATTGGAATGTAGCGGGCCCCATGCAGGCCAAATGGCATCACTGTGAAGTGGTATAGGCCAATCGGTGTACTGAAGGCTGTTTTTCTTTATCCTTTGGATCCAGAGGAATCTGCCAGTATCCCTTTGTTAAGTCTAAGGTGCTGATATAGCGGGCTGCCCCAGGCGATCTATGATGTCATCAATCCAGGGCATTGGGTAACAATCAAATTTGGATATGGCATTTAGACGTCGAAAATCTAAACAAAGCCTAATTCCACCTTCTTTTTTCTCCACTATCACCACAGGAAAAGTCCATTCACTATGTGATGGTTCTATAATCCCCAGGTCCTGCATCTTTTTGATCTCTTGTACTACTTCTTCCCTTAATTTCTCAGGGATTCTGTACACTTTTTGCCTAATAGGGGTGTCTTCAGATACCACAATATGATGTACTGCATGTGTAATTTTTCCGGGTAAACTTGTAAATAGTGTTCTATAGGGCTCTAACATACTTTGTAATGTATATGTTTGTTGGGTAGTTAAATGTGGGTTAATTTGCACCTCTGAGAGGTTACTCGAACCCTCTAACCTTTTATAAGCTATGTCTAATTCAGATTCAAATTCAGATGTTTCAGGGCTGACATAGTTACAGGAGAAGTTCGGTCCACCAGGGTTTTAGCAAGTTGACATGATATACTTTATTTTTATTCTTCCTTTCAGGACAAGCCACCAGATAAGTTACTGGGCCCTTACGTTCCACTATCTGATATGGCCCTTGCCATTTCATAAGTAACTCATTCTCAGAGGAGGGTAATAAAAGTAGAACCTTATCACCTGCAGTGAATTATTTGAGCTTTGTTCCTTTGTCATAGTATTCTTTTTGTTTAGTTTGTTGTTGTAAATTATTTTGATATGCTTTCTTTACATAGGTTATTAACCTTCGTCTCAGTTGTTGCCAATATTCTAAAGGTTCTATCTTATGTTTCCCCTTCTTGTCTTCCCATTCTTCTTTAATAATGTCCAATGGGCCTCTTAGGTTATGTCCATACAGTAACTCGAATGGAGAGAACCCCGTCGAGGCTTGTGGCACCTCCCTATATGCAAACATCAAATAGGGTAGATAAACGTCCCATTTATTACCTTCCTCTGTCATGTATTTCCTGAGCATTCTTTTTAGAGTTTGGTTAAACCTCTCAACTAACCCATCTGTTTGTGGATGGTAGGGGGTTGTGAAAACCGCTTTAATGCCTAAAGCTTGGTACAATTTTGTGTAACAACTCTGAACAAAAATTAGTGCCTCTATCAGTTAGAATGGTTTTTGGAATCCCCATACGGCTGAAAATTTTCACTAATTCCTCTGCCATCCGGGTGGCGGTGGCAGTACGAAGGGGTATCACTTCAGGATATTTTGTAGCATAATCTACCACCACTAATATAAAGCGATTCCCTTTGTACTTCTCGGCAATGGGCCTACAATATCCATTGCAACCCTTTCAAATACATTGCTAACCAAGGGCATTGGTAACAGGGCACTTTGTCTTTTCGCCTATTGCTGCAACCTGTTGACACTCAGGACAACTTCTACAGTATTGAGCCACCTGTTGTGTATTTCCTGGCCAATAAAACCGGTATAGCAAACGTAATGTTCGGTCCTTGCCCAGATGACCTGCCATAGAGGTCATGAGCAAGGGATAGTAATCTTTCTCGGAAAGGGACAGGGACCATCAGTTGTTCTACCACCTCCCCTGTATGGGAATTTATACCTACCCTGTACAATAATTCATCCTTAATAATAAAATATGGTTGCTGAGACTCAGTAGGTATTGTTGACACTACCTGTGGAAAAAAAGGGATTAGTGTTTTATCAGCTTTCTGTACACTTATAAACTCTCTATTAGGTAACATGAAGTTTTCTGTTAATGTCTCTAGTCCAGTGTCTTTTTGGTTCCAAGCCTTTTTATCCTTCTGTTTTTGTGATTTGCTTTTTCTACTTTTGCCAATGGTCCCAAATACCTCCCCCTCAAAAGGAAATATTTGTCCCAGTTCCATCTCTTGCATTTTTTTCTCCTGTATAGCAGCTGCCCCAATATTCATATTCATAACAAAGAGTCAAAGAAAGGGTAATCATGTCCAATTATAATTGGTACAGGTAAAGAAGGTACTATGCCCACTTTCATTTTATGCATAGTCCCATTTATTTGTATGTCCATTTCTGTCAAAGGGTACCAGTGAACATCTCCATGGACACATTTCACTCCGGTGGTTGCTTCCCCTAATTTTGGCTTATCCACCAACGAAGCATGAATCAGTGTCTGTTTACTGCCAGAGTCTACTAGGCCAGAAACTGTCCTTCCTCCAGTCTTTACAGTGGTAACATAATGGCCCCAATTAGCAAGGGCTAGATGAATTGTTTCAACCTTTTATTTGGACAGAACCGAGCAATATGGCCTTGGTTTTACATTCATGACATATTATTTCATGATTGAAACCTTTACTTGGTCTATTGTAGTTCTTATTCCCAATGTTACCACTAGGGTGCAGCATAGGAGGACTAAATGATCTCACATTGCTACTAGATTTTATAGTACGCAGTGGCTTCTAGAGTTCATAAAAGTTTTAGGCGTTGTGGTCTGGCAGTCAGGTAATCTTCTGCTAGCCTTATGGCGGTCTCTGAGGTTTCAGGGCGATGTTCCTTAACCCATAACTGCACATCTTGGGGTAAGACCGGATGAATTGTTCCAAAATAATGTTCTCTACAATCTGTACCACTGTTCTTGTGTTAGGTTGCAACCATTTATGACATAAATCTTTCAGATGTGTATACAAATCTTGAGGTGTATCTGTCGTTTGGAATTTATATGCTCTAAAGCTGTCTATAGGTTTCAGGACTTATGTCATATCTTTTTAAAATAGCATGTTTAACATAATCATAGTCATTTATGTGTGCAAGGTCTGTAAGACTGTAGGCTAATGCGCCTTCCCAGTTAAATATGGTGCCAGCCTGACACCCACTGATCTCTAGGCCAGGCACAAGCAACGGCCACTCTCTCAAATGTTAAAAGATAGGCTTCTATATCATCTGACTCAGTCATTTTGACTAACCTTATGTCTTTTTGGCCCACCAGGGGTGTTGAAGGAGATCTTGTGGAACCGAGTACCTGAATAGCCCATAGGGTGTCAGTCCATCTAGCAGCATTCTCTGCCCGATCTCTCTCTCTTTCAACTCGGTCTCTCTCCCTTTCTCGCTCCAGTTCTGTCTGTCTCAAGCACAACCATCGTAACAACTCATGGAGGGACCCTCTGGTGCTCTTCTTCCTTTGGTTCAGCTGCTTGTGCACCCTTCTCAATAACCTTTGTACCCTTGTCGTTTCCATTTCCAAAGCGTCTCCTCCATTATCACCTTAGCCACTTTTCTTGAACAATCGGCTCAGCCCAGACAATAAAGGTAACCGTGTAGCTAATATAAATGACCTTGTAGCTGGGATAGTCCGCCTCTCCTGCCTTGTCCGACTGCATACACTCAGAATCTGCCCTCAGATCCACCAACAGGTCCTCCTCGAACCCGCATCCCACTTCTGACACCAAATGTGAAATGGTGTGGGATAAACAAAGTGTTCGGACAAAAATTAGCAGAATAAACTTAAAAATTTATTACCTAGAGCGGACTGGAAACGACAAAATAATAAACTAAGCCAAAAAGTCCATAGTTTACATATCAGAGGTAGTACTGACTATCTCAGGACTAGGTGTTAACAGATTCACACCCTCCTTACACTGCTAGCTTCCTAGGTAGTTCTGCTTATATAGCAGTTTCTACAGACATGTGACCTCGTTACTCCAGTTTTAAATTTTATCCATTCAATCTTTCTCAAAATAAAATATCTTATTTTATTTAAACATAAAGTAACATTCCAAAACATTTTGACATTCAAAACAAATTTTATGAGCTGTCTCAATATTTTAACTTTCACAGGAGGAAGTTCCTCTTTGTAAGGGATAAAAACAGGAAACTAGTAGCGGCCGGTCCATAGGGAACAATGAAGCAGGGAGCTTCTGAAACAGCAGCATTTTGGCTACACAGAAACTTTAAAAGAAAACTACCTTGGTATAATTTAAGTTGCCTTATACAGGTAAGTCAAGTGTTACTTAATTCTTTTAGTACAGCCAAACATATTTCTTCCTAGAGTGTTGGTAATGTGAGTGTTTTCAGCAAGAAGCAGAGGCACACAAACAAAGTTTACTCACATTACCAATACTCTCTTTCAGTAGTGCTTTTTAAGGGGGAACTCCTTCTGTGCCTTGTGGAGAATTTACTTTAATTAAATGGCAGCACTAGCGATAGGAATATTGTGCCCAAACCAGTACTTTTCCAGGCGGTTTAAACAGTTTTCTACAGACTGCTAACTAAACAACAAAGGCAGAGCTCAGAATGAATTTAAACAGCAGCAGTCTGGACTTCTGTATCTCCCATAAAAGGAAGGCTTTACTTCACTTGTATTTTGTTTCTTTTCGTCCGTTCTGTCTATAATGCAGGCGGACACCCTTAGTAAATTAAAGACTGCTTCCAGGCCTTTTCCATCCTTGCGATAGTCTGCGGCGTTTTGAGCAGACTTCTTAAAACACCCGCACTGTAGCAATGCCTGCTTTCAAGAGGCTTTAAACTAATTAATTGAAGACTTGAAGTTACAAGCCAGCATTTTCTTTATTTTTAAATACATTTCTGCTTCACACTTAGTTTCCATAACTTAAGGCTGCTAGAGTTATGAAGGAGATCCATGATTGTACACAAAGGGGAAATCACACACAACAGAAGACATAAAATAAATACAGATTGTGGGTGGCCAGCCCAACAAACACAACATACAACATAAAACAGAACACAGTGTACATCTTGGAGTCCCTCTGAATGTCCTGCAGCATTTGAATTAAGGAAACCCAAAAAGGGGGGCAGATGGATCTTCGGCTTGCTCTCTCTTACAACCCATTATGCACTATACCATATCTGGGGTAGGCCTTTGCATGGGAAGTTGGAGGAGCAGCTAGAAGTAAGGATGGAAGGTGGACATGGTGGAGTATTAGCTAGCTGCAGGGACTATGGACGATCATTCACTGGGCTATGCTTTGGAGGATTGATCACTGCCCCATATGCAGGAGGTTCAAGTAGCTCCATGCATAGTTACAGGTAGCATGAGGAGAAATAGTCATGCTAAGCAGACAACTGAGTTCGGCTCCTGAACTGCTATCCAGTCCCCCCACCCCACCCAGAGAGGTCCACTGGTCCAGGGGATGGAGAATGATAGGATGGGGGAGAAGAGGGAAGGAAGTAGATTATGGGTGGGATTCAGCATCCTCTGGTAGTGACCACATATAATTTTGCACCCCTGAATGAAGCACAGTTACCTGATTCATCTGCGGAGGCTGCAAGCCAGTCACTTTCAGGACCAGGTAGACAGCATGACTCCCAGCAGGGTTCAGGGTGAACAGAAGGTATCCAGCAGGGTAAAGGGAGCAAAGAAAGTGGTGAGCAGGGTATTCCTAGTTGCAGATTATACCATGGACCTTAGACAACAACCAATCAAAACGACTGACTGGCACCTTACCACCATTGTAAATCCTCTGATAATCACCGCAAAAGGTGCCAGCCAGCCACATCTTGGAAAAAAAGCAATCCGACAGCGAAATCGCGGAACTCCGACCGCCATCTTGTTTCCCGCTAAAGCGCGATGCCAAAGCGGGAGATTCAAACAACCACTGCAGTTTCAATCAGATCGATCACAACAGTCAAAATCAGTACACCTACCCAACCTCCCTCCCCCTTTTTTTAAATAACCGTATCTCACTGAAAAGTCAGACAGTGCACCCGCTTCACCTTTTCATTGACTCACTTCTCTGTCCCCATGAATCGCACCTCAGTGTCAACAATAAATGCCCTCCGTAAGTAATAAAAAATACCTGATGTCCTAATCGCAAAAATCACCAGACATAAAACAGTTTCTTCCGACCACAATAGGCACTGTAAACTGGAACCGCTAATGTGACAATAAACCCGGAAGCATGGGGCGGCCCTTCGCAGCTTCTCACAGTCTCCATTTAATCCTTCATCTGCATGTCAGTTTTTTCACTGTCTGCTTATGGGGAGAGAAGGTCGCTCGCTCTCTCTTTCTTTGAACTGCAATGGATAGCAGCCCAGTTTCACATCGTCTGCACTCCCTCACTGTCACGAGCACTACACTCTCTCTGGCTCATCACAGCCCTGCCTCGTATTTCACTAATAAACGAACAAAAACTTTGTGCTGTACCGGGTCTGTATGCATCCTAACATGGCCCAAAAAAGTGGGGAAAAATGTAAAATAAAACATTTTGTCGGACAGTTGCTCATCTGTACAGTCTAATCCATCGCGGCTGTTTTTTTTTTTTTTTTGTTAACTTATGACTAAACCATAGCAGTAGTATAAGCAGATAGTTGGGGCACAGGGCACAGAGTGGGTGTGTGGTGGGGGAGAGCACAGGCAGCAGTCTTCCTACCAACAAGGAACTTTTTTATTTGTGGCGCAGTAATAAAATATAATAATAATTATTTATTTAAAATAAAACCCATTTTCAGTTTTTTTTTTCTCACCTCCCAAAAAAGTAGACCATTGTATAATCGCAATAAGCCACTCGGGGGTGTGGGTTATCGGAGGATTCTGCACGCTGCCATGGATTTACCCACTCGGCCGCCTCATGGGCAAACCACTCCAGCCGTGGTAATTCTCGCTAACCCACACCCCTCAGGCTTATTGCTTAATTCTATGGTGAGGGGTGGGAAATGGGACTCATGGGGGGGTCAGATGCCTTCCTGGAGCATTGGCCCAAGAAATAAGGCCAGAATAGGGAGGATGTTAGACAGGATGAGGGAGGAGCTACATGTCCTTGTACACTTGGGCAAACCATGGCCTGGAGGTTACTACATCCAGTTTCTGAAGGCTAGGAAGGGAACTGAAGGAGAAGGCAAGCTTGCTGGCCTTTTCAGAGGTGCTGCCTGTATGGGACATGGAAGGGAAACGATGAGGCTGGAACAAACCAAGGCATTCAATGCTGGGTTGAAGGAATATTGTTGGAAGGAAAGATATGGGTTTATGGGGGACTGGGGAAAGTTCTTGGACAGAAGGATATTCAATGTGGATGGCCTTTAAAAACTCAGTGACTATATGGACAGCCTTTTAATTTTTTGCAGCTACTCTTATTTTTTTTCTCCCAGGCACTGTCGGCTTACCTCTCTGATCCCCCAGCCCCATGCCCCACTTGCAGCTTACCTCTCGGTGTGTCTCCACTGCTATGCCTCCCATGGCAGGGTGGTGGGACCCCCTCCGCCGTCTCTCACGAATCCGGAACCAAGAGTTACTGCCCTTTGCGAAGGCGGCGCCTGTGGGGATCTGGTCATTCTGCCCGTATGTGCCTTCTGTTTTTCCTCCATTTTTTTTAACCCCCGAGCTGCAGCGTGCAATGACGCCAAGGAGTGAGCGTGCACACTACCGCACGTGCTCCTCCAAGCGTCTGCTGCATCTAATGCACTTTCTTGAGCTTTGGTGTGCTAGTCCCCAGCCTCCACTAGGGGCCAGTCATACACCGACAGCTAGTGTCCCCCCCTCCCCCAGAGAAGGAGAGCAGTTCTTGGACACTCAATCCTTCTCCTCCCCTGCTGACCCCTGACGACCGTGCTTGTTTCCGAACATGGGTTGCCAGCGTGGCAATAGGTAAGGCGTCCAGCGCCTCAGCCCTCGGTGCCACCAGACTGGCCCTGGACAGCGTTTTATACTGAAAAATCATTTTCTGGGGGGCACTGGATGCTCTCTGGCCTATCTCTAGGTCACTTAAAAATACGTATAATTGGAGGAGTTTTGTCTCTGATGGTGCCACCAGAACTATGCTTTGTGGGGTTGACGAAGACACAAACTACTTAAATATTTGTTTTACAACATTTATTGCATAAATTATACAAAGTGTGTTTAGTCACCTAAATACAACAAGGCTAACATTTAGTAGGCCAGTTCCTCAGGGCCCGCGATGGTCCTGCAATAACATAATAAAAAGACACAAGATACAGTAATCAGTATAGTTTAAACTATATCTTCCGAATTTAGTTCTGACTCAGATGCTGAGAAAACCCTACTAAGATGCAGGGTGACGTTAGCAGAGGCTCCGTCAGAAACAAATATAGGAATAGATGAAGTCAACAGTGGCAGGGGACTGGTGAACAAAAAGAGAGAGTGAGCTGGCAGCAAAAGACAAATCAGTAAAGGGGATAATGGATGGGTTGGGAAGAGAGGGGACTGCATTATGACGCATCAGGTAAGGGAAGAAGGAGTATGGTGGGAGAGTATGTGGAGTATGGTTTGCCAAAATGCCAGAAGTTTGATCAATAAGATCAGCCAACTGCAGGCAATTAAGGCAGAGGCTAAGTTAGCCATAATGGACATCACAGTGACATGGACCAGTGGAACAAGGATTAGAATCTGGCAGTTCCAGGTTACATCTTGCTTAGGAGAAACACGGGCAAGAATAATGCAGGCGGAGTAGCCCTATATATTAAGGAAGGTATTGAGGTGACAGATGATGAGACCATCAAACAGAAAGGGGTAGAGTCTATTGGCGTGCAACTGACATTGGCTACTGGAAAGATTAGGCTGGGATAGACTACAGACCACCTGCCTGGGCAAAAAGAGGAAAAAGGGGACAAGGAGTTGAGGGAGGAAATCAGGAGGGGGGAAGCAAAAGGGGATCTAGTGCTAGTGGGACGGGAGACCTGAACCTGCCCCCACATAAACTGTGGAATTCCTGTGGCAAAATGCACCAGAAGTAGACACAATTAGATATGTTGCAGAACTAGTGACTGGTGCTGCTGGTCAGGGATGCCATATGGCAAGACACCATCCTCGACTTGGTACTCACCAATCTGCAGGAGGTGGGGAGTGTCCAGATCGAGAGGGTGCAAGAAAAGTGGGGTAGTATCAAGGGGACTCTTCTGGAGGCAACTAAATCTTATGCAAAGACGATCACTAAAAGAAACACGCACAACTGTAGTTCAGCAGCTGCCTAGCCTGAGCAGAGGTAGGATCTCAGTCCCTTTCCTGCTGCTTCCAAGATGGGTGGAGTATCGGAGAGCCAGATGTAAAGGTCTAACTGAAGGTCACACCTAGCACAAGGGGAGATTGCTGCTCCAGTGTTCACTGGTCACTGAACTTCTATCCTGCAATTGGAGGTGCATGTCTATGCTTCCTAGGATTCTCTTGATAGTGCTTGGTTCATACTGGGTTCCGCCTATTCTCTCCAGCTTGAAGAGGAATTCTGCCACTAAGTTTTCCAGCTCACTGACAGTGATAGATGCCAGCTGGTGACAAACCCAGAAATGCAAGGCTTGGCTGGCTGATCCTGAGCCTGCCAGCCTGAGGGTTGAGCCAGAGAGGAGGTGAGGTACGCAGAGGAGGAATACGCAGAGATGGGAATGGGCAGCAGAAACTAAACAAGGAGTCGTGAATCCCCCAGAAAGGAAGGAAGGAAGGAAGATAAATGGAAAGAAAAGCCATGGAATCCGTGGAAAGGAAATACGGAAGTTGGAAGTCAAAGAACTGAATGTGGCTTTTTTTGAACAGTGGTGAAGCGGAGCAGCAAAGAAGTTCTATACCCTTTACTTTTTTTTACTTGGGACCATTCTTTGGAACTTTTCTTTTGGGACCATTTTTAAACAAACATTTTGATCAAGACATATAACTGATTGTTGGTGGAACTGTTTGCTTTATTTTTGTGGGACAGGACTGCGCCATAAACTTATTCCTTACACCTCCTAAGTTTTTATTTTTTTACTTTCATTTTTGGTTTAACTAGTTGCTACTTTAGTTGTTTTAACTAATTTCTGCATTTAATTAGCTGTTTTATTTCAAATTTAAAATGTCACACTCACCCTGATAGGCTGGAAGTCAGAACATGTCATTATACATTATTAAGGCAGCGCAACCACATTAAGAGAGAGGGGCCAGTGTATGAGGTGGATTCCGCCTTGTGCGCAAATTCATAGGATGGGAGTTAATCAAATCCACCTTTTTATGATAGTTTCATTTGAAACAGAAGCTATTCTGAATTGTTTTTCTTTTAATGTGTTTCGTTTGGCTTATTTCGGCATACCAAGAGTTTGAAAGTAGTCAGGTAGCTAAACTAAACCCAGAACATGGTACGTTGAATGTCAGGTATGAGACACCAGCAGCACTAGCCTTTCTGAAGTAGCTAAATGCAAGCATATGTTAATTTACTTGTTTAATTTGTTGCTCAATACCTATTATATAAATAAGGCTCTGTTTTGTTAATACTTTTCTGCCAAACAATGTCCTTGTGTTAATTGTGGGAGGGATTCAAGCAGATGCTGTAGGTGGCCATACAGTTACTAAGTGTAATCTCTTCTCTCTGGGAGTTTGGTAAAAAAAGTCTGACCCTTAACAAGGTGCCTTGAATTCCAAGCTAAAAACACTTAAGGATTTGAGCGTATGGCGGGAGAATTTCTAATTTTTAACTTTAATTACTTGTCTATGGCTTCTGTTGGTACTCAGACTGAAACTTGGCTGGATGTGTGTTTTTCCTTCCTGTCTTCAAATTATCCTGCTGTGATACTGTGCTGCATATTAGCAAACAAAGTGAAACACAAAAATAATAAAAAAAGAGTGACAGGGTCCATAGGATCTATTGTTTGGTTACCAAGGTAACCTGACCAAGGGTGCTTGGGATGTGTAGTTTCTCCTAAGAAAAGTGGGAGAACCACTAGTTGCAGTATTTTAACACAGCTCACTAGACAAGGCAGTTCTAGTGATTGTTGTTGTTCACCACATCAAATAACAAGGCTTGCTGCAACTCTTTATTGTTTTTAAAGTTTTATTAACTGGGCAAGTTCTCCTTGCTCTCTGAACTCTTATTCACGGTTAAAACAACCTACATACTTACAATAACTTTCTCCCATCTTTCTTTTCATGTTTTGTGGGGCCTGCTCACTATACAATGGACAAGAATACTGGGTTTTCTTGAACTAGCTAATGGAGAGATATGAGTCAAGTGTATACTTTGCAAAAAAGTTTGCCTGAAGTCGTTAACAGACTTTGAAGCATTCACATGTGGTCAGTGTATCGAGAAAAAACCCTTAAAAATCAGGGTGCTGGAATTAGAAATGGAGCTTGGGAAACAAAAAAAGATGAGCTTGCTCCATATCTTCTGCGATTCACAAGATAGGATGGGGGTTGCTATTCAGTCCGACAACGGATGCAACTCATACACAGGACAAAATGTTAAAAAGAGGCAAAGGGAGGAGGGGGTTGAGTCAGATGAGGAATGGACTTTAGTTAGCAACCATCATAGACCAAAAAAGGGTAGGAGGGGCTATGCCATTTGAGGTGCAAATAACAAACAGATATAAGACACTTCAAAATCAGGAAGCTACAAATATTGACACACTTCAACTGTAAATTAGTCACTAGTACTTGAACAAGAAAATACAGGTTCCTCAGATGCCAACTGTCCTCCAGTATCAAACCCAGTTAGTGATGGGAATCAAATTGGGCAAGCCTACATTTTAGGGGATTCATTCATAAAGTTTACAGATAAATATATCTGCAACCCCGACAAACTGATTAGGACCTGCAGTAATTTTCCTGGTGCCAAAATTTTGGACATTGAACATATGGCACCAGACATATTAAAAGATGCGGGGGTCAGACCACCAGTTGTTGTGAACACAGGTACTAACAATATAGGCAGACATAATTGCGAGGAAATAAAGAGGGACTTCATATATCTAGGAGACCCCTGGGAAACAGAGGATGCAAAATCTTTTTTTCCAAAATCTTACCAGTTCCGAGAGCAAACTGGAAGTGCCAGAATAAAAAAAACTTAAAGAGTGGCTTTGGCTTAGAAAGTGGACTTTAAATAAGGGATACAAGTGTACAACCACTGAGAGGACTTTGACAACTATAACAACCTGTATAGCTGAAATGGGCTTTGCCTTAGCAAAACGGATAGTATCATGCTAAGAAATAAAATTGAAAGAATCATTACCAACTCTTTAAACTAGGAAACACGGGGACTCCAAGGAAAAGATTGACAGATCTATGCACTTCATCTATTTTCAAGAACAAAAATAACAACAGAGGGAATAAATACGGAGTATTACTGGCTAACACCAGAAGTCTCAATATTACAAAAAAGACTGAACTTGAACATATCATTAATAGCGTCAACATCGATTTTGCAGCAGTAACAGAGACACGGTGGTACAACAGCAATGAATGGAGTCATAATATAATGGACCACAGTCTAATTTATATAAACAGACTTGGAAAAAAGGGCAGTTGGGTATGAATGTATGTACAAAATGTTATAAAATGCATAGAATTAAATAATATTATCAAAGACAGCAATACATTCATTGGAAGCTTATGGATACAAATAACAGCAAGTAAGGGCAAAAAATTAATATTGGGCACAGCTTATAGGCCACCAAATAGTGACCAGGCATATACTGTAGTCAGGCAATGCTAGAAGAAATAAAGAAAGCATCAGAACCAAGAGATATTGTTCTTACAGGGGACGTTAATCTTCCTGGCATCAACTGGAGGGCCTTGAGTGGCAACACTCCAATTGAGGCTAGTTTTGTAGACACTCTCCTGCTACTAGGGAGAACAAATAGTTACAGAACCAATGGGGGGGAAGGGGCAATACCCTGGACCTTGTAGTCTTCAACCTTCAGGATGACATCTCAAACTTAACCATATTAAATCACCTAGGAAGCAGTGATCATAATATATTAAAATTTGCCACTGAAACCAGATCAACCAGGGACTTTGGGATCTGGCCCATCCAAAATTATGCCAAACCAGATTAAGAAAAAAAAAACATGAGAGCCTGGGACTGCAGAAAAGTAATGGAGAATAAAGGCAGAAGAATGTTGAAACATAATTAAAAGTAAGATACTGAGTTTGGAATCCCATTTCATCCCTCTTAAGAAACAAATATAATCATAAGGGAAAATTACAATTTTTGTTAACTAATAAAGTTAAAAGACAGATAAGTCATATACTAGATTTAAAGAAAATCCTACTGAGGTAAACAAAATCAGATACAATATTGAACTAAAAACCACAGAGAAACTGATAAAAGTTGAAAGGATGAGATGAGAATTTAAAATTGCACATATCAAGGGTAATAATAAGATATTTTTCATATGTTAACAATATTCATGGAGGACATAGTTCAGTGGGACCGATACTACAAAACAACCTACTTCAGCAGGATCCAAAACAAATTGCTGACACTTTTAATGATTACTTCTGCTCAGTATATAACCAGAAAGAGAATCACAAGATCTTCTATAACATAACTGAAGGTAAAGATGAATTCTCTGAGGATGAGTTTAAAAATGTTTTAAGTCAGATCTGAACAAATACATCACCAGGCCCCGATGGATTGCATCCCATCTTAATAAAAGAAACTATGCCCACACTTTTGGACCAATTAAGAATGTTATATAGCAAATCATTTTCAGAAGATGAGGTTCCATCTGACAGGAGGAAAGCCATAGTTATTCCAGTTCATAAAAAAGGTTTAAAATAATCGATGGAAAACTATAGGCCTATCAGTCTAACCTCAATCCTATGCACAGGGATGGAGAAATTAACAAAAAGCAGGCAGGCTGGATACAGAAATATTACTCAAGGATGTACAGGACAGAACACAGTATGGTTTTGTGACAGGTCGAATATGCACCACTAATTTGATAACTTTTTACAAAAAAGTTAGTATCAGTTAGAAAACAATGTCCCGGTGGATGTAATTTTCTTGGACTTTAAAAAGGCCTTCGACAAGGTGCCGCATAATGAACTAGTAACTAAAATTAAGAGCATGAACTTAGATGAAAAAATAGTCAGGTGGATTGACTCATGGTTGACAAATAGATGACAAACAGTAAGAATCAAGGAGGTTATGTCCGAGGGCGGCAGCACTGGCAGTGGCATCCCATAGTGGTCTGTTTTGGGACCAGCACTTTTTGTTTTATATACTGGTGACCTCCATCACAATGTAATGACTTATATGGCTTATATATTGGTGACCTTCACCACAATATAATGGCTTATATGGCTTATATATGGGTGACCTTCACCACAATGTAAGAAATATTATTACAAATTTGCTGACAACACCAGAATAGGTCGAGAAGTCGACACTGAGGGCAAATATATGTCACCTGCAAATTATTTAAAAGAAATAGAGCTTTGGGCATTTAGAAATAAATAGGCAAAACATGTAAAGAGTAGTATTCCCACTAGGAGTGGGAGATGATCTAGATAGGTAATTAGCCTACTTTCGTCTAATAACCCAAGCAACCCAAGTAAAAGAACAATCTGGTTTTCAATGGAGGTAAGAGAGGCTGTGAGGGTGAAAAGATGGGCCTTAACGAAAAGGCACTAGGCCTGGATTATCTGCACCCTCAAGTACTTAGGGAATTGGCCACAGAACTAATGGTACCCTTCACCTGACAATTTGATGACTCTCCTAAGTCCAGAGTGGTGCCAGCAAACTAGAGGTCCACTGACATAGTACCATTCCACAAGGTGGGAGGACAGGGAGAATCTGGGCACTACAGACCTGTCAGTCTTACCTCCGATGGAGGTCACAGTCAAAGAAAGCTTGGTGGCCTACTTAGAGGATAACAGAATCCAGAATAGCAAGCAGCATGGTTTGTGCCAGGGAGCTCATGCCATATTAACCTGATACTGTTTTTCAGCTGCATCACTAGAGCGATAGACAGGGGACTGGTGGTACATTTTCTTTATTCAATTTCAGCAAGGCCTTCAATTTAGTACCACAGGAGGCTGCTGGAAAAGCTGGAGGACTTGGGAGTAAAGCAGCATTTAGTCAGGTGAGTAGGAAATAAGCTTGATGGCGGCAACAGAGGGTAGTAGTGAATGGGGCCAAGTCAAGGGACAGAGACATCACAAGAGGAGTGACACAGGGATCAGTCCTGGGACCTGTCCTTTCAGTATGTTCATCTGTGACACAGGGGAAGGAATCCAGGGCAAGTTATGATTCTTTGCTAACACCATGAGAAAAGGGTGCAAAACCTAGAGAAGCTGGAGAGATAGACTAAGATCTTGCAGCTGAGATTCAGTGGCAAGAAGTGCACATAGGGCGGCGGAGCCCATACACAAAATACTGGATGGGAGGGGTTCAGCTGGCCACTTCAACAGAGAAGCGGGATCTGGGGGTCAAAATCAGTGACTCCTTCAAGCAAACGAGTTAGTGTAGCAAAGCATATAGCAAGGCACTGAGGGTGCTGGGGTGTATAGGGAAGAGTCTTAATAGAAGGAGAAGCGAGGTTATACTGGCCCTACACAGATCCCTGGTAAGGTCTCATCTGGAGTACTGTGCTCAGTTCTGGACTCCTCACCAGACAAAAGGACACAGGTAGACTGGAGTCAGTGCACAGAACAGGGTTACCAACATGATCCTGAGCCAGTAAGGCAGATTCTATGAGAAACGGCTACCGGCCCTTAAAGGGAAATGTCCATGTGTAATCAGGCCATGCCTCGGAGTGAGGCATGGCCCGACTGGCTGCTTCTCAAAGTGATATCATTTTTAGCACTTACAGTTTGTGAGAAAAAAAAGATTGTATCTGGTTGATCTTGCCTCCCTTCTGCCGGCATCTTGAACTGCTCGGCGCGCCCATAAGTTCCTGCAGCTGTCCCCAGGATGATGTATGAAATGGGGAGCAGCTGTGGGAGTGTGCATAGGCCTTCATTGTAAATGGAGCTATCAAAAGCTCCTGTTTCTAATGTGCATATCCCGTTGCTATACTGAGATCAGATATAGACTGGTTGGAGGACATTCCTGACCGAGAGCTGCATCAGGGAGTCTGATGAAGAGGAGATGGGGCCCCTCATCCTGTTCCATTTTGCCTACAGAGGAGGAGGATTCAAAGGCTTGGCCACCAAAGGCATCACCTACACTGCCCATATGCTGGCCCTGTCAAGAGTTTTTACTCACAGAAATATGTATTTTTTTTGTTTACTTTCTTTATCTCCCGCTGGATGGGGCATCTCTCGGAGATGCCCACTCGACAATCCATGCTACTCCCTGCCTGAAGCCTCTCTCTTTCCGGGACCCTCCACCAGTACCTTCCGACCCCCTGGATCATCCCCTGGGGGATGGCCTGCCTCACCTACCTGGTGGCCTTTCTGGTACTAGAGGATCGGTCTGGTGGAGAGTCTGGGGAACCCGGCAGAGAGATGGCCCGGCACTGGGGATGTGGGGGATGTTCCTGGAGCCCTCGTCACCTTTCCAATCCAGCGAGGTTTTTTCCGGCTTTGTTTCCCCTCAGAGCACAGTCATGTAATGGCATCCATGGCTGATGTACCGATACTAGCCATCACTCCACCCCCTCCCACTGTCTGCTGGCACCACATGTTTCAGTGCTGTCCCTAGCTACCGCCAGGTGCCGCACAGGAACGGGGCTGTCCACAGAGCCCTCCACAGGAAGGGAGAGGAGTCTTCCCGACTCTCGATCCTTTCCCTCCCCCACTGACCTCCTGTGGCCCGAATCCGCTTCTGAACCTGGGTCGCCAGCGTGGCGCGAGGTGTGGCATCCAGCACCTCAACCCTCAGTGCCACCATGCTGGCTCACAAAAATATTTTTACCGCATTGGGCCTTGCAACAAAAGATCTAGAAAACAAAAGATTTGATACCTTTTATTGGACCAGCATAGATGTTACAAAAGAAAATGGGTACTTAAGCTTTCAGACTACACACAATCCTTCATCAGAAGCTAGGAGTTTTTACTGAAAAACTTGGTTGGGCAGTATTGCTGACTGTGCTGCCTCTGTCGCTACATCTAACCTTATGGCTCATGAAAAAAAACATGAAAAGAGCTGCTGCTCTGAAGGTGTTGCTTCATAGACTGCTAAGTAGTAGTAATAACAGGGAGCATTAGGAGGCTCTGACTTGTGAGGGTGACTGAGACCCTTGCATGGCATCTTGGCTGTCAGCACGTCATTATGGGAACTCTCCTACCAACACAGAGAATCACTACAATCAGGCAATCCTAGTTTTGATTACTTACTGATGTGGGAGACACTTTATTGGCCTTGCTGGTGGTGTTGTTCTCTGCTCTGTATATAGTACAGTAGTAATGACCAAAGTGACAGAGTCCAGGTGATGTTGGACTTCTTAGTCCTAGTCAGGTGCCCCTAGAGCCCAGCCCAAATAGATCTGCCACCTCCTATTGTATTTACTGTTTACAGGGTGGAATACAAAGCCACGTCTGACGTCACATTGAAATAGTATCTGCCACTGCCCTGGCTGACATATTGGCTGAATCCAGGGCCACCTGTAGCTGGTGTTTTGTTACAAAGAACATCATGTCCCAAATATCAATGAAGTCTTGCTGTCTGCCCTCTGGCAGAAGATGCCACAGTTCAGAGTCATTCACACAGCTCATGGCTATACCTAGCCATTAAGGGCCACATAAGTGGCTTAACCAATGCCCAGGGATGCTGCCTCATACACATTATGGCCAAAGTGGGTGTGGCTTTTGGACTCCCTATCCTGAGACTTACATGACAAATCCTGCATGTTGGCCTTGCAGAACATGGTGTACATCACCAAACCTTCTAGGGACAGCCTCCCCCATGTTTACCACTTACCTACAGTCTACCTAATGAGGTGGGGCCTAACAAGAAGTCAGGTAGTGCCAGATGCTGACAGTGGGAGCCAGCAATGCAGGAAAAAGGGGAAAAGCCACCTCAGTTATGGAATCCATTTTCAGGATATCCAGAAGTAAGTAGGTTTGACTCTTCTGGATCTCCACCAGTAGAGCGTCCGGTGATGCAGACATCCTGCTCAGTAATTAAACAAAGGAAAAATGGTCCCCCAGGGCAGACCTATTGGTCAGCAGTAATCATTTTGGATAATCAAAAGACAACAGCCCAATGCAACAGGGCAGCAGAAAGGGCAAATAGGATACTGGGATATATAGGAAGGGGAATCAGCAGCCAGAGACGAGAGGTGATTCTGCCACTATTTATATCCCAGGTTTGTCCTTACCTGGAGTATTGTGTGCAGTTTTGAAGTCCACATTTGAGACAGACTGGAGTTGGTGCAGAGAAGGGTAATCAAGATGATCCTGGGTCAACAGAAAAGGACTTGAATGTAGAGGCTGAAGGATCTAAACATGTAAATACTGGAGGGGGGAAGGGGGGCTGAGTGATACAAATACTTCATGGGGAAAACAAAATAGATAAGAAGGGACTGTTTAAGCTGAGTGGAAGTACAAGCACCAGGAGTCAGGGGTTGAAATAATTTATTTTTAGTGGAAGTCTAAAACTTCCAAGAGTCAAAATCTGGAAATCAATCCAATTTTTTGGAGGTCAAATTACTTCCCAGAGCCAACATTTTGGAAGTCAGTATTATAGGAAGGACCAATTAAGGCTGTTAATATAAATATTAGTGGTAGAATACAATTTTGGTCAGAAAAAAACACATAATTTCTTGACTTCCATACCTGTAATTTCAGAAATCATATAATTTTTATATTTACTTGTACGCATGTGTAAGAAACAAAGTGCTATCATCCGAGTATTCATAGGTGTGGCACCAGTCTTCCAATGCAGTCAGTGTGTTTGCAGGTGCGGCCACAGTTTGCCAATGAATGCTGCAGCCGTACAGTTGAAAGGCGAGCTCTGCTTCAGTGTGCATGACTACTTCCTGTGCATCGCTCCCCCCACACCGCCGCCGCATATTGCGTCTAATGTGCTCCCACTCATACACTGTATGGCCGATGGGGTGCCCAATCCCATCGGCTCCAACTCCTTAACAGACAACCGGTGTAACGCTGGGAGCCCACCCTAGCATAGCAACAGTCCATATGGCTGATGGGTGCCCAATCCCCATCAGCTCCACTGCCCCCGCCCCAAACAGCCTTCCAGATGCCACACTGGGAGCCCACCCAGCGTGGCACAAGTCAACCTTGTCAGAAAAAACAAAGAAACCGCTCTGTATGGCCGATAGGTGCCCAATCCCATCGGCTCCAATCCCCAACAGACAACTGGGTGCAACGCTAGAGCCCACCCCAGCATAGCAACAGTCCATATGGCCGATGGGGGTGCCCAATCCCCATCAGCTCCACTGCCCCTCACCCAAACAGTTTTTCCAGCTGCCACGCTGAAGCCTCACCCCAGCGGCACAAGTCCCACATCATCCAAGAAAATAAAAATAAACCTGAAAGAGAAAACCTTCCTCGCTGACTATCCTGACCCCGCTCCCCACCTGTGCCCACCCTCTGTGCCTTGCCTCCCCACCCATATACTTACCTCTGGAGCTCGCTTGCGATATCTTTAGTGGACTGGGAACACGTCTGCACTCTTCAAAACCGACTGCGAACTGAGGAAATGCCGGTAAGCTGTATAATGTAATAAATAGGGTTTTTCAACTTTGATGCATATCTCAGGCATTTTGGAATATTTTCACCAAATTTTCAACATGGGTTTTGGGACCCCTCCTCATGAATTCTGTCACTGTCATTTTGTTAATCAGCCCCGAAAGGTGATTTTGTGGTCACTGCGCGGAACCACTTTTCGGGACTGATTTACGAAATGACAGTGTCACAGTTCATGAGGTAGGCCCCCAAAAACCCTATGTTGAAAATTTGGTGTAATAATTCCTCAAAATGACTGTTCTACAAGCATGCATTGCGCTGTTCCTATGCACGCTCGTAAGTTCACGAAGTTTCAATATTTTCACTCTAGATTTTCAACACTGCCATTTTACCGCACCTCCTTATGAGCAGTATAGCTGTCATTTTTCACATTTCACCCAAAATGTGTTTCCGCACATGTAGCTCACAATGGAGCAGTCGGTGTACGAAATCAATGTTTGGGACAGATTAAGAAAATCACAGTGACACTGTTCAAGAGCAGAAGTGTTAAAATGGCTATGTTAAAAATTTGGTGAAAAAATTCCCAAAAATGACTGTTTTACGAGCATGCGTTGTGCTGTTCCTATGCACGCTCGTAAGTTTGTGAATATTACTATTTTCACTCCAGATTTTCAACATTGCCATTTTACCATACCTTCTTATGAGCAGCACAGCTGTCATTTTTCACATCTCACCCAAAACACATTTCCGTGCATGTAGGGCACAGTGGCGCAGTTCGTGTGCGAAATCAATATTCGGGACAGATTAAGAAAATCACAGTGACACTGTTCATGAGCAGAGGTGTTACAATGGCTATGTTAAAAATTTGGTGAAAAAAGTCCACAAAATGACTGTATTACGAGCGCCCATTGTGCAGTTTCCACGCACCCTCGTAAGTTCATGGATTTCTAATATTTTCAGTCCAGATTTTCACCACTGGCATTTTCCCAGACTTCCTTATGAACAGTACAGCTGTCATTTTTCACACCAAGACCGAAATGTGTTTTCGCACTTCCAGAGCAGAAATGCGTGGTCGCTGTGGGAAATCACTGTTCAGAACAGATTAAGAAAATCACAGTGACACTGTTCATGAGTGGAGGTTCCAAAATGCTTGTGTTGACAATCTGCTGTAAAAAATCCCAAAACTAATTGCATTATGGGTGTGCATTGCACAGTCTCTACACACGCTCGTGATTTCACCGGTTTTTTTTTTTACATTTTCAATGCAGATTTTCAACATTGTCATTTTTACCACCTCCCCATGAACAGTACGGCTGTCATTTTTCACATCCTGTTCAAAATGTGTTTTCACACCTGTGGTGCCAAATGGCGTAGTTGCTGTGCAAAATCAGCTTTCGGCTAACAAACTGATATTGCCACTGTTCATAAGGTGAGGGTCACAAAAAACCCATGTTGAAAATCTGGAGTGAAAATGCCAATGAACGCCTGAGACGTTAGGTTTTCCAACCATAACGCCCCACTCTGTAGAGACTGACAGGCATCAGGGCTGTGACTTGGGATTCTCGCCTGTAATGCTCATACCATTCCACACCCTGCAGCCAGTCAGAGGCATCAAGGGATGCCCTGGACTCTTCAGCCCCAAAGTTCACTCCATTCTCCTATACAGCACCCATCTCACCATATTTCCTGATGGAATGGGGTATGAGGGCCACAGACCCAAGGCACACGGTGACACTTGTCGGTGTCTGCAGGGTAGGGTGTGGTGAAATGGTGTGGCCGTTATGCCTGATGACTCAAAGCCACACCCCAATGCCTGTCAGTCTCTGCAGGGTCGTGGTGGGGTTGGCTTCAGTTCAATACTTCACTGTCATTCCTATTATGCATCTCTAACTCCTACACTACCAATGCCAGCAAGCAAACATTCGGCATTGATAAATGCTTGTTTGTTTTACAGTTGGAAGTCTATGACTTCCTTTTCTTTATTTTGGAAGTTATTATCTTATTTTTGGAAGTCAAGTATTCTAAAAATGGAGTTAACTGAACCCCTGCCAGGAGTAACTCTATGAATCTAGTAAGCTAGTGGGAGACACATTTAGGAGTCACGACAGGAAGTATTTTTTCTAGGAAATGGTGGTGATGGTGTAAATAAGCTGCCAAAAGAGGTGGTCTGCATGAGAGTGGTGGGGGGATTCAAACAGGAGAGGGGCAGTTACAGTACATGGGCCTGGTAAAGACACTGTCAAAAGTGGAAAAGGGAGAGGAGGAGTGAAGAGTCACAGTGCTCTCACAGTCCACAAGAAAGCTGAGGCCACTCAAATACTGAAGGTGCTCACAGCAAGAAACGGTACTCAGTCAAGCTATTGTGCCAGGCACACACCACACCAGTACATCAAAGACAAATGCTTGTCACAATAAATACATTTGTAAATACATTTTCAAGAAGAATGCAATAGTTTTTGCAAAAAATGTTGGTGGTTATGATGAAGGCTGCTGCTGCTTTTTAACTTTGGTGTACTGTATGTACAAATAAACAAATTTATTTATTGTGACAAGTGACTGTCACATTCCACATTAGACAAGGTGGGACTGGGAAGACAGGATAGGCCACTGGGCATTTTTCTGCTGGCCACTTCTACGTTTCGATGGCTTTAGTTCCCCATTTAAGTTACAAAACACCATGATTAACCTGGCAGGGTTGCCAGTGCCCTTTAACTATCAATAGAAGAGTTGTGCATTGGCCTCATGGTCTACCGGCAGATTGTTTGCAATTATCTAACCTACATGAACAGTACTAACTCTTGTAGAGGTGAGTCATTCAGTTAATCAGGACATTTGCCCTCGTAGAAACAAAATCATAGAAGTTGACGGTAGAAGGAGACTGTTAGGTCCATCTAGTCTGCCAATTTGTTTTAGACCTATTTTGACACTCTAGTTGCCCTTTTAATCATTTTTAAAACAATGTTATATGAACATTCAAAAGTAGTAAAGTACAAAGATGCCTGGTCTATTAATGCTGTTTCCTCATCACCTGAGTGGGCAGAAGCATTTCTTCATTTTTTTCTCTAGGTGTTCATCTAGATTCACATTAAAATACAAAATGTTTTTGGCCAATACTACTTTAAGCCATGGACAGCTTTCTGTTTTGGGGATTCCCCATACAGGTTAGTGACGGGTGCCTCCCACCCATTCAGATCTCCTTTTTTGATTGGAATGTACTGTTGCAGGTACCCTCCTGACATAACGATATCATTTATGGATGTTTTTGCTCAGACTTGATGCCCCTTGTGGACTATTTCAATGGGTCAATGTGAGAGAAAGTACTATATTAAACAAACTCTGGCTGAGCTGGTACTGCTGAAGTTGAGATTGTGGGTGGAACACGGCACTGTCCACCATGGCGGTTGGAGTTCAGTGCACATGTGCAACGACTCGTGCATGTGCACTGAAATCTGGTGGCACAATTTGCAGTGTCCAAGATGGCCACTGGAGCCCAGTGCGCATGCGTGAGTTGCCGGGCATGCACAGAGAACTCCAGTGGCCATCTTGGAAATGGTGGACTCTGCCACCAGAGTTCAGTGCACATGAGTGAGTCATCGTACATGTGCACTTAACTCCAGCTGCCATCTTGGACACAGCGGACAGTGCCATGTTCCACTGGTACTGGACAAAACAGTGTGGTGAATGTGCAGTGATTTCCATTCAGCTCCACTAAAACAAGTCCATTCAGTATCTGGAACGCTCCCTTTTCTCAACTGTGCTTGCAAAACGTCTGCAGGGTAACGTCCACTGCAGCCGTAAAAAGCATGACTCGCAATTGCTCAAATCAGAGGTTTCTATGAATAGAAGCTTATTTGCAGTCCATGGGACTTGGATCTCTGGATCAACTTTACGTGGAAGTCAGTCCTACAATCCATCACTCTTCCTATGAAATATCTCTGAATATTGTTTGTAACTGTTCCTCTTTAATTGCCCAAGTATGACCTGTAGTTCTCTCATTAACAATGCATTTAGTAGCTATATGTGATAAACAGAGAACAATGTCTATGCAACCATATATTATAGATTTTTTTACACACCAGAGGTGTGTGATGATCTATAAACTTCGAAAGCGAAGCTTGAGAGTTTTACGTGGTCATCAAACACTGACAGTGTGCAAAAAAAAAAATCCATAGCAACACAGTTGCACAGGCATTATGTTTTTTATAATTAATAGTGCAGGGAGTTTTTTCCTTCAACACTTGACAAAGTTAGTGGAGCACTGCTGTCAGAGAGACAGGTGCGTGCGCGCGCACACACCAGTCAGCTCTGTCTGTCTCTCTTTCCAGTTCAGACATTCTTTTCTTTTTTTCTTTTTTTTTGTTTTTAGTTGCATTGTAGAAACGCCCCGAGAACTACAATGGGAACTGCAGTGAGAGTAGTCAGTCACCATGGTCCATTCCTGATCAGGGTTGCTATCTCCCGAAGCCACAACTGAAGCGTAACAACTGCAGGATCAACCAGATAGATTTTTTTCTGTTGTAAAGGCAGGATGAACCAGATGAACAGTGAAAGAAATTAATAACTTGTGTGTGAAGAGGGTGAGAAGCAAACTCTAAATCCGGGCGATCAGTGCGGGTCCTTAGAAACAGAGCTGCCATGTTTTTTGAGGTGTTCAGCCCGCCCACACACAGACTAAGACTTAATCACATGGTGTGGTGCAAATGAGTGACACAAAACACTATGATAACTGGTTCTCCTGGTTATTGTAGGCATCTGAAACACAGATCTGCTTCATGCATTAAAGGGGGTCACTAGTAATTACAATATCGTTACTGCTATCAACAATGTGAAAATTATCTTCTTTCCTTCATTGAGCAGAATCCCAGGTTAGATAGCCTGTCCTTATAGAGAAGCTTAAACTCTTGTTAGCACCTAATGTATTGCTCTCCTCTGAACTCCCTCTGGATTCTAACATACTGTAGCAATATATTTTTATAGTGTGAATACCAGGAGTACTTACTGTGTTCTAGATGGCATGTACTGTAACCAAGGGTCTATTCAACGGCATTACTATATCTCTAGATCTACCTACAATAAACAGTATATTTTCTCGTAAGAGAAGTAAATATTTTATTTTCTTCATAAAATGGGTAATTAATTTTCTGCATCTTGATTGGCCAAGAAGATTTCAAAGCCCAGTGGCACTGCCAGGCTTGAGCCAGACAGGACACTTACCCAGGTCAAGTCAAGTCATATTTATTGTTTAACAAAATTAAAATTTGTCTTTACAATATTTAAAAAGCAGGTAGTAACAATTTATACATCTCATCCATTAATTAAACCATACAAAATATAAATAATTCTGCTATACATCAGTTACTTAAAATCAAGCCTTTAGACTTTCTCATAAATGTGGTTTAAAAGCTAATACTGTTTACCACATGTTTTTGCTTTCCTTCTATAATTCTGTTTAATCTAGACACTTTTTCTAACCAGACAATATTGTGAGAGTTCAACAGTTGTTTTCATATATTCAATTATTTTAATACAGCTGTTAAAATCTTATCTCTTTCATATCTGTACAGTGGGCATAAAATAAGAAGGTGCATTGGGGTGTCATCACCAAGTTGACAGGCACATAGTTTTGTTTTTTAAACTTTGTAAAATGTCTTAAGGGTTTGACTATTTATATATCCAAATCTTAATTTAGTTAGTGCCTTTCTGTGTTTAGGATTTTGTATTTTATACAGATATTGTTCCAGTCACATCAATCTTTTCATATTTATCCCCAACCAGTTACTAGGGGCTGGATATTCAGACTGTGCCAGGCAGGAGCGCAAGCCTGGGTGCAGCACATCTGGGCTGAGCAGGGCAGGGACCAGGCGATATTCAACGGTGCTGCACCATGGCTCAGCACCGTTGAATATGGCACTGAGGGCGCACGCACTGTGCCAGCGCAAGTGTCCAGTCAGGTGCAGGAGGATGTGCCAGCACAAGTGCAGTTTCACTGGGAGCATCAACTGTGATATTCAGCACTGGGCATGCAAATGAGACCATTATGCATGCAAGGCGCAAATGAGGCCATTTGCATGTCATTATCACCCATTTGCATGTGGTGCGCCGATCTCCGGTGACTTGCACCTGGTGCCATGCCAGGCTGCAGCCGTCAGGAACCAATGCCCTTCTGCCCCTCAGTGGGCACCACTCCCGTTCGCTCGATCACGGGCATGTGTACAAATAAGCCCTGGTGGTCCAGTGGACCAATCCCCAGCACCCGATCATGGGCATAGGTTAGAAATCCCTCGTGGTCCAGTGGAACCCCCCCCAGCGCTCGATCATGGGCAGAATGCTCTAAGAACATCCTGGTGGTCCAGTGGTACCCCCTTCCCCACCAGCCCACTTTCGTTCCTGCCCGCTGCACCCCAGTCAGCGGCGCGTGGCAGCAGCCCACCCACAAGCCACCTGACTGCCCGCCGACTGACAGCGTACAGTAGGGCTGTACGCCTATTGGTCCACTGCATGGGCCAATGAGCGTGCAGACCATACTGTACTACACAGTCCCGAATTGTGAATTCTATTAGGATTTTGTGAGACACTGAATCAAAGGCTTTTTCATAATCCAAGAATATTACATCTACAGGAAGACCCAAATCCAGAACTTCACTGACGGGGTCAAAAAAATTTATTAAGTTACTTTGGCAAGATCTGCCAGCTAAGGATCCATGTTGTGATATATCAGATTGTTCATGTTTCAGTATATGCAAATTTATTTTATAGGAGAGAAGTTTTTCTATAACCTTCCCTATACAGGATGCCAGACTAATAGGTCTATACTGTTTCACATTCTGCTTGGTACCACCCTTATGAATAGGGATCACCAAAGCTTCCTTCCATTCTTTTAGAACTACACCTTGAGAGATAGATACATTAAATAATATGGCTAGGGCACCTGCAAGCTTATATGCAACTTCTTTCAAAAAGGTAAAAGGGATGTTATCTGGTCCTACTGATGGCAATGATTTATAGGACATTAATGCTGAATATGTTTCTGCAGCAGTAAATACTGTATAATGTCAGGATCCGTAGAATCCCAAACTATATTTCGCAAGGGTTCCTTTTTTTTAAAGATGCTGAAAAAATACTGATTAAACACCTCTGCCATTATCTGTTCATCTGATACCATATTATCATTAATTTGTAGTGGTCCAACCTTGCATGCAGTAGTTTTTAAAGATCCAATATAATTAAAGAAACGTTTTTCTTTGTCTTTTTGGACAGTCACAAGATTATATTCAATCTGTTTCTTAGCTTTCCTAATTGCTGATTTTGTTTTTTTGCTTTATGTTTAAACCTGTTCCAGTTTAATTCAGTCATATTTTGCTTATACTTTATAAAGGCCCTTTTTTTTGCCCTTATCAATCTTTTTATTTCTTTAGAGTACCAGAGTGGAAGTCTCCTGTTATTTATATATTTTTTCCTTTCAGGTACCCAAGTTAGGATACAGTAGTCAATTTTATCTTTAATTTGAGCCCATATCTTTTCTCCCGTAAGTTTATATAGATCTTTTTGTCAATTCCAGTTTGTTAAATAGATTCTTATTTCATCATAGTTTGCCCTATGAAAATTTCTCATCTCAGTTATTCCTTTACTGTCCAATTTATAATAATTAATGGACCATAATATCATACAATGATCACCATCTCCTAATGGTTCCAGTACAGTTGGTGTTTCTATCTGTTCTTTAGTGTTAGTAAGAATTAGATCTAAGATGGTATTTAGCCTTGTGGGTTCAAGTACTAGTTGATCTAGGTCCAGATGGAGAATGGGTTCTAGAAATTTTGTTTCCTGATAGTTAGCCACTACTAAAGTATCCCAGTCTATTCCTGGATAATTGAAATCTCCCATTAGGACAATATTGTCCAATTGATTGACATTCTGCAGATAGTGTAAAAAAAGAATCATTTTTATTGTTATCTAAGGATGGTGAACGATAGCAGATGCCAAATATCATGGGATTAGTATTGTATTTAGTTTTGACTCACAAAATCTCAATGCCAATTGGGTCTGGCGTATCAAGTTTTACTTCTGCACGATCAATACATTCTCTAATATAAATTGCAACTCCCCCGCCTCGAGCCAATTTTCTGTTCTTTTTAAATAGTGTATATCCTTGGATTTCATGTCCCCACTGTTCATCAGTAAATCAGGTCTCTGTCACTCCACATATATCAATGTTTAGGTTATATAATAACATTTGGAGTTCATTTATTTTGTTCATTAAACTTATGGCATTTAATAATAATACCTTTAGTTTTGTTAGTTGAACAGGGGAAATTTGTTCCTGTTGGCTAGCGGGTTTACTCAATTCTGATACTTCAGTACTAACCAATGCAGTGTCTTTTGTGTAAGAATCAAGATTACATAACAGCCCATCCCACTTTAATAGTTTAAAGAGGAAATTATTTGTGCATTAATACTATTTCCTAGTATTTTAGTGCCCTTTTTATTTAGATGTAGGCTGTCTCTAGCATAAAGTTCTGGTTTATTATTAAATTGTTCCCAGTGGGTTAGGCACTTTAAATTGTGCCTTAAACAACAGCCCCTTAACCAATCATTGATGTGTTTTATTGTATCCTCTGTATGATGGTCTGTCCTTGGTACAGGTAATATTTCTGATATAACAGTGACTGCACCCAATTCTACTAATATATTTGTTAATCCAACACAAGCCTCCTTGATCTGTTGTGTACTTTGGTTCCTGATATTGTTTATGCCAGTATGTACAATTACTAGGGGGTCTTTACCACTATTGTTTAAGATTTGTTTGGTCATTTTTGTAATGTCTTGAATCTTTGCTCCATGGAAGCAGGAAAGTGTGTGAGTGGCTTTGTTTATATCACATATTTGTCCAAATTTGAAACCATTGAATCACCCAGGACAAAAATTTGGTTAAAGCTATTCTGAATTATATCAGTTTGATCAGAATTATGGTTACATGCGATTCTTTGAGAAAAGTTTAATAAATCTATAGTATCACTAAGATTCTTATCAGTCTGAGGATGGGGCCCAAGAGACTTATCAGAGTAGGTTTTCTGGAGAGAATCTGAAGGATCAGATGAAGCTTAAATGTTATTTTCCTCCATAAGCATATTTCCTGAGACTTATTCATCAGAAATAAATAAAAGGGATATGCGAGATATGGGCATGGCCTGGAATCCAGGTTGGGCATGTGCAGCTCAGGATCATACAGATTGTCTAATAGCTTATTCATAAATAAAGTAAACAGAACTGGTGAAAGAACACATCCCTGTCTCAAATCTACATTCAAGGCAAATTTATTAGGGGTATCTCTTTCTTTATTGTATCTTACTATTGTAAAGTTATCATCATTCAGTAACCTTAATGTAATAAACATTACTGGCTCCAGCCCATAATAATCCAACACTTCCCAAAGTTTTGATCTAGTCACTTTGTCGAAGGCAGCATTTAAATCTATAAAAACACAAAAAAGCTTTTGTCCTTTAATAAATATATATATTTATGAATTATATGTGATAAGATAAAACATTGATCTACTGTGGAATGACTGGGCATAAAGCCTGCTTGAGCTTTCATCAATAAACACTTTATTATTTATACAATCCATGATTCTTTTATGTAAAAGTGTACTACACATTTTCTGGGCTGAATCCAGGAGACTTAATGGTCTACAATTACATGGATTTGTTCTATCTCATTTTTTATATATTGGCACAATTATGTTCGTTTTCCAGGTTAGTGGTATAATACCCTTCTTTAATATATAACGATAAAGTAGTTTTAAAGCTGAAGCCCATAAATCTGGGTCATCTTTGAGTATATCCTGAGGAACACCGTCAAGGCCCAGTGCTTTCTGTCACTTTAAATTTTGTATAATCTGGGTTATCTCTTTTTCTGAAAAAGAGAAGGAGTCATTACTAGGGATCCAATTAATAATTTCTCTAATTACAGATTGGTTAAAAAAAAGATCTTTATAATGGGCCTCCCACACCTCTGGTTCAGTGTAATTTTCAATTACTTCTATATATTGTTCCCATCCATATGTAACCATCTCCCAGAATTTTGTATTATCTTTTTCCCTTGCTGATTTTTCGAATTCTGCCCATATAGTATTTTGGTATTTATTTTTCTTTATTGTCATTATCTTTTTATAATCTTTTCTCATCTTATTAAGACTTTTCTTCCTCTCCTTGTTCAGTTTCTTTTGTAAACTTTCACTAATTTATTAATCCTCAATTTATATGCTTGCATTCTTTGTCATACCATCTACTCCCTTTTCTAGTGTTACATAATGTTACCTTAAACAAAATCTTGATATTTTATTCATTATTTCCTCAAACATCTTAACACATTTATCTTCTTTAGTTAGATTTAGAATATCTTCTCTTACTCCCATATCATATAACAACTGTACTGACAAAGAATTCTTTATTAAATCTCATTAAACCCCTTTTTGGCTTTAATTACTTGTACATTGTTTTTGTTCTGTCAAATCTTAAATATATCCAGATTTATGAGTATCTCCAATGGGCAATGTTCACTCTCAGCCCTACACCCTATTCTAAGATCCAATGTTAGGTGGATAATATTTACCCTTCACCAACATTGGTCTATAAGGGATGATCCCCTAGATCCTATGTAGGTGTAAGCTCCATTTAGATCAACTGGTGATCTTCCATTTATCAATACCATATATTGGTTATCCATTTCCTTTATAAGTTGCTTCCTTCTCTCGCAATATCTTATATCAGTGGCTCTCCTCTCCATCCTTATTTGCATAATTTCCTGAGGTGCACAGGCCCACATAATTTCTTCTGAGGGCTCCAGGCCGAGGCCCACTCTCACATTCATATCTCCCATTAACACAATACCACAATCAGGTTCCTTTATAGTATACTGTTCAATTATCAGCCCCAGTTTTCCTATCTCTTCTATGCCTACATAATTTGATCCTTTCAGGGGGAAGTATACGTTTATAATATATAAGATCTGATCATTTAGATCCATCCGAACTACTAAAATATGTTCTGAATATATGTCAGTTTCACTATACTCTATATTTTCTAATATTCTGCACCATGTTATTAATCCTCCAGATAATCTTCCATACAGTACTTCTTGTTACTCTTTGCAGCCTTACAAAATACCTTATACCCATTCATAAAAATAATATTATCTACCCAGATTTCCTGTAAACAAATATAATCAAATTTAAGGATGTGATCCATAAATGACGGGTCTGCTAGCCTTTCTCATAGTCCCGTCACGTTCCATGACATCATATTGTAACTGGATTCCTGCTTTGATGAATCATTAGTTATATCTTTCTTGTTTTGTCAATCTTCATTTAATTCTTGCAATGCTTGATATCTATTTGCTGTTTTTACTAAGCTTAGCCAATTATTGCTATATATTTCCTCCTGATTTTTACAAATTCCTGTCTCTTCCCCCACCATGTAGATATCTAGATCATCCAACCTCCCTGCGTGCGTCAATACTTGTAGATATTCTTGTTCATTAACTGTCCATATTGTCAATTGTCCATCCTTTTCCCACCTCTTAACCTTGGAAATCTTTTTATGTAAATCCTTATCTTTCAATAAGTTCTGTAATAGGTCCAAGGTTTTTGTTCTTAAATTGTTCTTAGTTTCATTCAAGAAGTTCCCAACTCCATATAAAGATATCATACATTCTTTAGCTTTATTTTCCTTAATATCCATTTCTTTAAAATATTCTAGGAATAAGATTTTAATGTTTATAACACTTTCTATGCCAAATCCCAAAATCTTTAGTTCGTGTTAGTTCGTGTTTTTGATTTCAAAATTATTGATCTGAAATCAAAAACACCAAATCTAGGTTGTCAATCGGTCTAACAACATTCAGTTTATCTAACAAACTGTCATTCTTTTTATTTTTGTTAAGAATTGTTCCCAGAAACTGTTTCAGATGACTATTCAATTTAACTTCTGTTTCATTTGGCATTAGACTAACATTATACAAGGGCAGCACATAATCTGTGTCTATCGTCCTTTTTAATAATGCTCTAAGTGTAATAGCTTTCTTTTTGTCTTCTTCTGTTATAATCCGATATTGCCTTTATTGACCATTTCTGAAGCTTTCCTTACTTCGTCTATTTTGTCTTTCTCTTTTACCTCCAGCTTATTTTTATTTTAAACTTTTTCCACTCTTACATTATTTACTCCTTTTTAGTTAACGTTCCCTCCTGTTTTTTATTAACCCTTTGACCCAAATTTTGTAGTTATTAGATGATCTAACTTTTTCTCTTTTTTCTTTATAACTTTTTTCAGTTCTCCATTTTTTCTTTACCTGTCTCTTTATTAGTTTTTAATTCTTTTGTCAGTTTCTCTTTCAAACATTTGTTCTCTTTTTCCATACCATCATCCCATTGTTTATCTACTTTATTTTTAATACCACTTTTACACTGAATCCATTTTAAGTTTTTCCCACTGTTTAGAAGGTTCCTTCATATTGTTCTCCTTGGGGTGAACTCTAAATCATCCCCTTTCCCTTCCTCTCCCTCTGAGTTAACCTTTATTATATCCCTGTCAAGATATATTCTGTTCTGTACATCTGCTTCTTCTTTTCCGAAGTCCAAATCCTTCTCATCTAGCAGGTGCCTCCTAAAATTTCTTGTAACTAGACTTATGAAACTAGGGGTAATTAAATTATGTGCAGTATCCATTTATTGAGAGTGAATTTTGTCTATTCTTTTTAGTTTTTTACTTACTCCAAACTTTGGTTTTAATCCCTTCTTCCAGAATTCTGGGTGTTTAGTTCACATTTCTATAATCACTCTGTCCTGTTCTCTATATTCTTCAGGTAACATTACTAATTCAGACTCAGTCTCACTGCTACACGTGTTGTCCTTATCTCTATTGCCTGTTCTCATAGACTCTGGGGTTGAAGAAGTATAAGGGAGGGATCTCTGTATTCTAGACTCCACAAATCCTTCCTCATTTTATGTATGTGGGGTTTCAAATCCTTTTTTTGTTTTCTTTTCAAGTTCTCATCCAAAGTATGTTTATTATCAATAGAGATCCCTTTTACGAAGGAGAGATCTCTTTCAAATAGTAATAATTGTTCATAAATCATAGCATTAGTCAATGAGGGCTCTCTAAGTGCATTTGTACATTCTCTGGTTAAAATATCCAAAGGTGGAGCTGCCATTTCACAAGGGCTCATTAGCTGTGTACATTCCACATTTATGTTTTCCCAATCTATATTAGTATCTACCATACTTTTATTTGTATCATGGTGATCCTTCATTTCATACTGTTGATCTAACATAGTACACAAACTATTCTTCTCTTGTCCTAATTCTCTCATTTCCTTAATTTTCTTTTCTATTCTATTGTTGTTTTTTATTGTTTCTTTAATACTATCAACTGTTCTAGATACCTCCATATTAACCATTTCAATTAAGTTATTATCATCCAACTCATGAGTATTTTCTCCCTTCCTAGCATTTCCAATGCTGAGACTGGCATACTGAATTTGTCCAGTTCTATTAAATCATACTGATCAGATGTTCTATTCCCTTCTTTAAGGTCATCATGCTTCTTTTTTCTCAGTACCTCCCAAATAAGAGGTTGGATCAATTTTGGTGTACAATACTTTTTGTCTATCAATATGTCTGTCATAATATCAGTACTATTAGTTTCAACATTGGCTTTAATTTGTTCACTATTTATATTAATTTCTTCCTTTGATTTTTCATCATCATGATTAATCATGTTATTGGCTTCTGCCAATATTTTTCTTTCTTTGCCTTTCCTTTTCTGGGATTTCCCAGTATCACTGTTAGTACTGTTCTTGCCATGTCTTGTTTCTATCAGCATCATAGCAGTACACAGTACAGTCTGTACTCCTAACTTTATATATGTAAATGATCTTATAGACAAGAGTAGTAATTCTAACAGGCCAAGAAGCTGATGGAGCTAATGTTTTATTTGATTATCAGAGAATCTGGCAATCTAATAATCTAATTTACTCAAAAATACTCCTGAATTAGTCAAAGGAATCTAAAAGACAAATGGTCAAAAGACTGTTAATCCACTAATCTGTTAATTATGCAAACCAGAGGGCTAATAAAACCAGTGGTCCAGATATCAGAGAGCCAATAAACCAATACCAGCAAGCAATTAACCAGCAATAACATTGGACTATCCCTAGGTCAGTTAATTCAATCAATCAATCGAGCAATCCCTATTATAATACTATGACACCATAAAATCCTGGTGTTATTGAATATCGTTAAACAATCTGGTTCCCTTCCTAATCACAAGGCCACAGGAGGCAGAAGCAAAATCTTCCAATGATTATAATGCCAATGGCTCCTGTGTCTCTATGTGCCTACTAAATTTTATATTATGTGGGTTCTCTATAAACAGGGTCAAAACAGTAGAGGAGAAAACCATATATATATATATATATATATATATATATATATATATATATACATACACACACACATATATATAATATATATATATATATATATCTGTGTGTGTGTGTAAAGAAGAGGAAAAATAGCAATTAAACAACAATAGTCACACAGATGTTCTCATATCTGGGTATTCACAGAATCTTCCTTTACTTCTTTTTTTTCCTTCTTTTCTTTCTTCTTTATTATATTAAAGTCCTTCTGTGATCTGAACTTTTCAACTTGTAGGTTTTCACCACTCAAGAATTCTCCCCTCAAAAGTCCTCTGACAAAAATCCTCTGTCTATTGGGACTGTGATAATTAGATGGGTACACCATCAAAGTTTCATTTAAATTAGCTCTAATTCTACCCCTTTCCTTTCTTAAATTCCAGATTGTGGTCAAAGATCCAGATGTAGACATTAAAATACAAACATATCACAGAGCTGAACAGAGTCCAATACAAGATACAAGACTTTCATAAATCAAAGCAGATAACACTGGATAATATAGGAAAAATAAAACACTATCTATAATTAATAAATAAAGCCTCAGTTAACTTAAATGGCTATGTAATCACACCTATCACCCTCTCACTCAATACAATGTAGCATATAAGTTACACAATATTAATTTATCTCACCACTCTATCCCTCTGTATACAGTTTCTAAGAAAATGCACTAGGGTTACTAGTGTATAAATATTAGATGTCAGTTGAATACACAGTATTAGCTTACTTTTAAATGATGTAGGTTTTTCAGCACATTAATGCCCAGATTCTCTGTGTGCCACCTTAAATGCTACTCTTTATCTTCAGTAGGCTTAGCACTATTTTAAACTTAGCATTTATCCAGGAAGAGTAAGCTAATAACTGCGGGATAGGCTTTGCACTGAGCATTTCAATAGAGCCGCTTTAAATGGTTCTTAAAAAGAGCGCAAAAGCACTAAATAACTCAAAGAACACAAAATACAGCGCTTCTCAAAAAAAGTTCCTTTACTCTCAAGCACCCTTCAACTACCGTCTCTCCGTCCCTTCTGTGATCAGATCTGATCTGTGCTGCACTCATGCACCTTATAATGCTATAATCATCTGACCCAAAGCAGCCTATCAGCAAAGCTTGAGCCTGCAACCAGGAAGCGGTTAAACTTTTACCCCAGTTCGCAAATTTGCCTATACTTTGATGAATGAAAGAGTGAAATACTATTTGGTGAGTTTTCCCCAAAGCTTTCTACCTTGAATATATGTGAATATTGCTTTGCTACTCCCTCTCTGACTCTAATAATTTCAGACTCCCCCACAAACAACAGTTGTAACTTTTTTATCTATCTCTTTCTTACTCTGCCTATAAAACTAGCTAACAGGGCATGCTAGATAAATAACATAACATAGAATATAGCAATAAAAGAGTGATTGTGTCACCAAGCTGCATTAATATCAATCTCTATAATCTATTAGGGCACATTTTCATGCGATATACTTAGTACAAACAAACATACGGCAATCAAGGCATTTAAGGCTTTTTAAAGCCCACAAGGTTTAAGTTTAAAAAGTTGCTCCCTTCCACCGAGGAGAAAAAACAAGCAGATACTGGAAAGAAGATAGACAGAGGGGGTTTAACACCATCTGTATATTAAAGGCAGACCAATAGGTCCCCGCGGGCTTTACTGGAGCTGTTTCCCCTGAGCTGGCAGCTTCTTCCACTGCTAGAACTTCACTCAGCTCAAGACATGCCCAGAGGTCAGGCCTCCTATTTATTCCTTAGCCTCCTCTCTTCCTTTCTTTTCAGGGCGTGGGTGCCAAAGGCAGTCTGGAAAGAATGGCAAACTAATCCTTCCCTACTGTGGCAACAATGGCATACCTGTTCAAGTAAAATTAAATGCGTTTTGCCGATCCTGCTGCTACCACTCTCACTGTGGATCAGCGACTGCATCCACACCCTCTAATCTGTCTGTTTATATTCAGGTAAAATGAAGCTGTTCTCCAGTTTTGGCTGTGACTCAGCTTTGTTATGTGTCTATTTCATTTTTTTTTTTAATTTTATTTTTTAAAGGTGAGTAGTACGACCTTTTGGGCAGAACATCAGGTTGAGGGAGGAGATTTTACGGAACAGGGTTGAACATCTGTCTGAGTAATTGACTCCTTTTGTTTTTTTCCCCAAGCCACACAGGAATTACAATTAAAATAAAAACAGCCAGCCAGCCAATTGTTTGTAGTGGATGGAGCAGAGATTGCTCTAAACTAGTGTTCTCAAGCCCCAAATCTTGTGGCCACCAGAACTCACTGGTGACCTCCATCCTTTATTGCTTTCATGCCAAACCTCCAGATACATATACACCACATTCCCTTTACTTAGACTTACCTGGAGGCTTGATACACCATCTGCAGTTGGTCCAGAATTCTGTGGCCCAGCTGGTGATGAGAACTTTTTGAGGGGCCATATCATGCTAGTTTTGTGGGCACTGCACTGGTTGCCAATTCAGCAGCATATCACCTTCAATATATTCTTGTTGACATTCAAGGCCCTACATGGTCTGCTACTTGAAAGATATTCTGTTATTCAACACACCTATATGCCCCCTCTATTTCACAGATACTGGCCTACTTCATGTCCCCCATTCCTGGTAAAAGTAGTTGGGGGACAAGGCCTTTGGGGTCATGGCCCCTTTGCTGTGGAATATCCTTCCAGAGGTGGCACACTCAGCTTGATCCATGCAGGCTTTTAACACCCTGTTAAAAATCCTTTTTATTTGCACAGGCCTACCTGGAATAGTTTAGTTTTCAAATAGCTGATGAGGGAAGGCTTAATATAGCCAGTAAGGGTGGGAGGTCGTGGAGAACCCACTCAGACACGGGAAAACCAACAACCGAACCCTAAGCAATAAGAAGCTTGAAAGACAACACAGAGACCAAGGTACTAAAATATTGGGTGACAACGAATGGGAAATATGAAATGCTATCTTATGTTGCATATCTTACACTGTTGTGATGAACTGGACTCACAAAAAACATTTTCTTTGAGGTTTCTGATTTTAGTGTCATATTAATTGTGTCATGTATGATTGCTGCGTGATTTTAATTGTATGTGAAAATCTTAATAAACATATTATGCAAACAAAAAAATAACGCATGCTTAGTTATGGTATCTATTTATTGATGATACTGTTTATTTATTGTTTGTGTTTGTTGTTGCAAGATGCCCTAAGCCTTGTGGAAAGGGTGCCAAACAAATAAAATTTGCCTTTCCTTGATAGTACACATTTCTTTTCACACCAAAGACATTAAATCCAGCCTGTGATGTAGTTTCACTTGAAATGTATTTCCTATGTTTTTTAAAGGTAAGATTCCACCACCTGTGTAATTGGGGCTCTAAAAAGCCCTTTGGCCACACAAAATTCTGCTTCAGGCTGTGTGTGGCCACAGTGGCCTCATTTGAGAAACACTACTCCAGAATGAAAAGCAAGCTAGCCATGAACATGCAGCTACCAAATACCACCTGTCTGCTATTGCTCTTGCTGAGACAGTGGTGTAGAATATGTACTCTGTGTGCACACTAGTCCAGTCCATGTGCGATTTTCTCATTTCCTTCCTTGTCTGGTCCTCCACTCCCATACTGTGCTGCAAGTGCCTACCACGAAGCATGAATTAGGCTGGTGTGTTGCTACCTATAGAAACAGAAATTGGCAGCAGATGGGGACCAAAGATCCATCTAGTCTGCCCTGAGCCCTATCCCCCTCTTTAGGATTTCTGTGAGACAGTCCCCTTGTGTCTCTCTCCCAAGCTGCTTTGAATTCCCCTACTGTTTTGGAGTCAATGACTCCAGCTGCTAGATCATTCCATGGGTCAACCTGCCAGAGTTGTGATTTCATCGAGCGGCTGTAGCGTGGTTCTCAAGTTCTAATCTTATTTATTTAAAAACTGTTAACTGGGAGATGTACTCTGAGTCAAAGCTCATTCCCAGGTGTGACCCAAAGGGGGTTACAAAGGATGTACACAGTAGACAGCAATACAAAGTGCCAGAAAGTGCAATTATCAAAACATGAATAAAAGTAATAAGCAGCACAGTAAGTCTGTGCACAAGCTTAGAAGAAAAAATGAAGACCAAGGCTCCATCATAACAAAATGCTAAATGTACAAAGATGAGTCCTATTGCAATCAAATCGCTGGTCTCTGGACAGTGGCCACCATGATGCCTGTCTGATACCGTACCATCACTCTGTTTTCTGAAGCCACTAATCCATTGTCAGTCCCCGCCTACTGCTGCAGTAGCCTGTCTGAGTCTGGATCAACCAAAATCAGGTACCACCACCACCAGACTAGTGAAAGAAAGCAATGCAGCTGCCACCAAAACAAGAGGCCATGTTAGACTCAAAGACAGAACATGATAACTGCCGTCGAGTGAGTTCATGACTGGGGAGAGTCGTTTTTCTAGAAGGAACACATGACCTGATCTGCCATCAGCTGAGAGCCCAGCCATCAAAAAGTGAACATTAACACATACAAGTAAACTATTTTTTAACAGAATGTAAGAAAAATACTTAAGCAATAAACCATGACAGGGTGTGGGTTATGCTGGGATTTACCCATGCCTGGTGTGGTTTCGGCCTCGTGACCAAATCCATACCAGAAGTGGGTACATCCCAGCATAATCTACACCGTGGAGTGGTTTATTGTGATTATACAATGGCTTCCTGTTTTTGGTGAGAAAAAAAATGAACTTTAATTTTTTTTTTTTTTTTTTTGCATTTTAAGTTATTTTTATTGATTTTATTGCTCCGCTGGGAAAAAAAATCCTTTATTTCTAGGGAAACCCTGCCTAGCTTCTTCATTTCTCTGGAGTCCCCCATACCCAATCTCATCCCACCAATATGCCACAGAGACACCCTCCCCCCTCCACATACACACACAAAACACTTGTTTGTTGTTTCCTCAAAGAGCTTGAGAAGCTGCTGTCTTTTGTTTTTGTCTTACTTTAGAGAGAGGGCTTGCAAGGCTTCTTTTTCTTTTAAACATTTTCAAATTTAGACTGACAGCTGCGAGTGAGTGGTGACAGAAAGCATTAGGTGATGCGAGCACTGATGGCAACTGTGCTGCTGTGATTTCTGTTTTCATGTCCCTTTAGCGTAGTAGCGCGTCCACATTTATTTTGGATTTTGCGGTCTGCGTTAGGTGAACCAGCCATTAATGCTGCAGATAAATGTGGTAGTTAGCAACAGAGCGTGCTGCGTGCCCGGTCTGCAGACATGGAGGGAGACGGAGTGAGTGTGCAGCAGTCAGTTACTGTCTGTGTTACAATAGTGATTTTTTTTTTTTAATCATAAGTTGGTTACTGAGGAAACACTGTTCGGACGGGACAGAGACACACACATAGCAGCAGGACTGTGAAAGACAGGGACTGTAACCAAAAGGTGAGCTGAGTAAGTGCTGACTGGTCAACTGAAAAATATGTGAGGTACTGAAAAAAAAATGTATAGAAAAACTGTTTTTGTCAGAGAAAGCAGATTCATGTTTTATTTTGTGAAAGTTAAGCACGTGTTTAAATCTCCTGCTGTACGGGTCTTGCATCGCTGTTTACTGGGGACTTAACATGGTGGCTTTATGTTCCAATATTTGGGGGTTGGATTGATTTTTTTTTTCACAGATGTGACTGACTGGGTCTTTATCCATGAATTATGCTGGGATTTACTCATGGATAAAAGACTCAGTCAGCCAATCAGATTTTTAGATTTTGAAATCCCATTGTATAATTAACTATATAATCTAAATAAACTTTTAAAAGAAGGAACTTTAAAAAGTAGAAGACGCGGACAGCGAGTGACAGCTGCATCCCCATGTGCATACTGGGGGGTGGGGGGGTGGATGAAGTCAAAAGATTGGGAATAAGTTGCTGAAGGCATGTGGTGGTGGGAGTAAGTGTGTGAAGGCTGGAGCCAATTTTATGTGTGGAGAAAAAAAGACACTCAGCACTGTGTTGCCTAGAATTTGGGGTGGCATGGAAAGATTCAGTGGGTGGAAGAGAATGGGGAAAAAAACAGAAGACAGGTGTTTTGAATATTTAAATTAAACTCCCTTAAAAAGGACTATACAGAACTACTACAATCAAGGAACATCTTAAAAAAAGTCGGTAGCAAGATGTACCAGGAAAAACTTTTTTTTTTAAGACAGCCTGTTGAAGGCAGCGCCACCTACCTAGCATTACACAGGTGAAAACAAAAACTAGTTTTTACTTTGAGTAACAGAAATGCCTTTGATCCATTTTTTTGTATTTTAAATATTTCATTTTTATCTGATTTATTTTTACTGGTTACCAATTTTATAAGCTCACTAAGACACTCCAGAGTGGATGTTTCTTCAGTTTTTTTTTTTCCAGTAATGTTTTTTTTCTCCCTTAGTGTCAGTCAGCCACCAACCCTGTCCCAGTTGCACCACACCCAGTCATAGTCTCCCCTGAACCTACCTGCTGGACCCCCCCCCAAATTTCCCAATGTGGTGGGGCCAGAAGGGGGAGGGCCATCCTCCCTTCCCTTCCCCCCCCGGAGTCCCAATCCAGATTTGGCATGAGATCCAGGTGATGGTGCAGGTCAGAGACAAACATGCAGGGCTTCATGCAGCCTGCATCACTGTTTTTATCTCCCTGATCACCTCCACTGACTTTGGATGTACCACTTTAGGCCTTAACATGCACTGGTGTCCCTGCAGAGGGGCCAGCTCCCTGGCCCTTAGCAGAGGTCACCAGTGTAGCGTAACCTGATGTTAACCCCTCCCCCCAAGCCAGCAACACTTCCCTAGCCTCTGGGCCGCCCAGCCCCAGCCAGCTCCCAAAGCTCATTTCTGAATTAGGATTGTCTACACTGCAGCACAACCCACTACCTGCAGGTACATCAAGAGGCCCCAGGGTGTTTGTTTCTATGTGTGACCTGCATTTCCAGATGATTGAAGGCACTTGGCTCAAACACCTTGTGCCTCACAATGTACCTAGGAGTTCGATTCATGCATTGGATCCAGCACCCTGTTATTTCTTATTGCTTACTTATTTGCTGCAACTCCACATTTTGGCTTCCATGTACTACAGTTTTTTTTTTTGTTTGCAGTATACTTAAGCAGTAAGGCACAACCAAGGGATACATTAACAAAGCAGTGGCAAGACAACTTCATTTACTGCGTATTCTGCTCCAAGAAGGCGGCTACTATAAGACCAAACTGGAGCCCAGACAAAAAGTATTAGAATGAGAAAAGCAAAAAGTCATGCATCATGGCAAACTGACTGAAAACTTATGTTAAGTTCCATTTCTAAATATTTATTACAAAATTGTTAAAATAGCAGCAGTTGTTCCCCAGTAATCACCAACGTTTCACATCGTACTTGAGAAAGCATCAAGTACGACGTGAAACGTTGGTGATTATCAGGGAGCAACTGCTAGTATATTGACTATTTTACAATAAATATTTTGAAACAGATCCTAATATAAGTTTTCAGTCAGTTTACCTTGATGCCTGACGTTTTGCTTTTTTTCATTTATTCATTTATTGTGTGTCTTATCCAAAAAGGGTTAGGGTGCATCATATTAAATTCAGCACTTAAAACAATACAATATAAGCAGTCTGACTGATGGAAGAAAAAATTACTCACCTTAGTAATGTTGTTTCTTCTAATGGAGTCTTGCTATATTATGACATATGCAGTATAACCCCGAGTTAGAACTGCTCCGGAGGTGAAAGAGTTAACTTTCCATGCAGGGCATGGAATCTTGAGCGCGAGCTCGGTTGAACACTCTGTCTGTTGTAGCTCAAACTTAAACTGTCAGATCTTTACGAGCAAAAACTCACTAAGGTTCTGTGTGGAAGCCGTAAACCTACACTAGCCACTGGCTACTAACTACAAAAAACACATTTTTGTTCTTGATCCCAAAACAAAGACTCAAGTCGGGGGATTCAAGAAAGAAAAATTTTTGCGACACCTAAGTACCCTAGAAAGGGTGAAAATAAAGTGGGCATCAAAGAAGTGCCAACATTGCACTGCCCACCCACATCCCAAAAATAAAGGTTCTGAGAGGGGCAGGCTGGGGGGGAGGTCATAATATAGCAAGACTCCATTAGAAGAAACAACATTACTAAGGTGAGTAATTTTTCTTCAAACAACAGAAAGTCTTGCTATATTATATTTATATCTGAATTTCACACAGCAGGCCTCCATGGAGGAGGACAGAACCTACTTGGGAAATAGGCTCTGAAGCACAGCTGTGTTAATCGAGCATCACTCCTAGCCTGGATGTCCAGGGAGTAATGCTTAGTAAAAGTGTGAACTGTTTTCCAGGTAGCTGCTTGACATATCTCTAGGATAGGGATGTCCCTGGCAGCAGCCAGAGACGCAGCTGTACCTCTAGTAGAGTGAGCCCTCAGGCCTGAGGGAGGAACCTTACCCAGTTTTTCATAGCAGAATTGGATACAAGAGACAATCCACCTGGCAATGGATCTTTTAGTGGCAGGTTTCCCTTTACCAACCTCAGCATAAGTGAGGAACAATTGGAGGGATTCAAACCTGTGACCCTTGGTACGTTCTATATAGTAACTAAGGGCTCTTTTGACATCTAAACTGTGCAATCTCCTCTCACCAGAGGAGGAATGGTCAGTGAAGTACAGGAAGAGACATGGATTGATTAAGGTGAAAGTCTGAAACCACCTTAGGCAAAACTTCCTGTTAGTCCTGAGGACCACCTTATCTCTATGAAAGGAGATAAAATCAGGCTCCACTGACAATGTTTGTAGCTCACTTATGCGCCTGGCAGAGGTGATGGCTACCAGAAACACAGTTTTCCAAGTCAAGTACTTAAGCTCTGCTGAAGACAATGGCTCAAAAGGGGGTTGCATAAGCTGAGCGATGCAAATATTAAGATCCCAAGCAGGGGCAGGGTCCCTGAGGGGGGTTGGTGTGAAGCAACCCTTTAAAAAACTTGGAGAAGACAGGGTGAGCTGAAAAAGGAGATGGCTTACCTGCTGATAAGAAGGCAGACACAGCTGCCAAGTGTACTTTTAGGGTAGCTGGTCTCAGCCCCAAGGAATTCAAATGCACCAAATAATCCAGGATCGTGGGCACGCCAGCAGATTCTGAGGAAATATGTTTACCAGCACACCATATGGAAAATCTTTTCCATTTTGAATTATAGGTAGCCCTGGTGGAAGGCTTCCTAGAGGCCTTCAATATATTCAATACACCTTGGGAAAGGTGCAGGTCAGCAAACTCTAACTCTTCAAGAGCCATGCCCTGAGATTGAGAGATTTGAGGTTCGGATACCAAACTCTCCCCTGGGTACAGGTTAACAGGTTGTGATTCCTGAGAAGACACAGGGGAAGGTGGACTGCTAAGGACATGAGTAGTGGGTACCAGGGCTGCCTGGCCCAATCTGGAGCAATCAGGATTATCTTGCAGGATTGAGATCTGATTTTGACTAGCACTTTGAAAAGAAGGGGGAAGGGGGGAAAAGCATAGAGGAACTTCCCTTCCCAACTGAGGAGGAAGGCATCCAGAGGGACTGAGCCCAACACTGGGGGCCTGCAGCAAAAAAGGGGAAGTGGTGATTGTCTGGGGCTGCAAAGAGATCTATTTGCGGGGTGCCCCATCTGGCAAATACTACCTCCAGCACTAGGGGGTCCAGTGCCCATTCGTGATGGCCCTGGGAAATCCTGCTGAGAGCATCCGCTAGGACATTGTCCTTGCCTGGGAGGTGAACTGCCGTAAGGGATGCGTTCAGAGAATAAGCCAGAGACCACAACTTCATTGCTTCTGTACACAAGGCCGTAGACCAAGTACCCCCTTGCTTGTTGATGTACCACATTGTAGTGGTATTGTCTGTTCTGACCTGAACAACCTTGTTCTGAACAGATGTGGAAAAAACCTGGAGTGCTAGAAAAACTGCTCTGAGTTCCAGCAAATTGATGTGGAGCAGAGATTCCTGAGGGGACCACAGCCCCTGGGTGGAAAGGTCGCCCATGTGAGCTCCCCACCCCAAGAGGGATGCATCTGTGGTAAGAGTCAGGGAATGAGACTGGGGAGTGAAGGGGAACCCCTGACTCAGATTGTTCTGAGCCTGCCACCACTGAAGGGCCTGGATCAGGGTTCGAGTCACTGGAATCAATCTGGTTAGAGGATCTGTCCTTTGAGACCAAAAGGCTCTCAAATGGAACTGTATGTCCCTCATCTGAAATCTTGCTCCCTGCACTACTGCTGTAGAAGCAGCCATGTGCCCCAGGAGCTGTAGAAATTGCCTTGCTGGTTGAGAGACCTGCAGGGTGAAAGAAGAGGCCAGATACACCAGGGTCCTTGCTCTTTCCAGAGGAAGGAAGGCTCTGGCTTCTTTGTGTTCAGTTCTAGCCTATGAAGGTGAGAAGCTGGACAGGCTCCAGAACTGACTTTGGAAGACTGAGAAGGAAACCTAGAGATGTAAGCAGTTGCTGGGTTACTTGTAAGTGTAGTTTGACCTGTTCTGGAGACTGGCCTACAATGAGCCAGTCATCCAGATAGGGAAAGATGGCAATCTTTTGCCTTCTGAAATGAGCAACTGCTACTGCCAGGCATTTTGTGAACACCCTCGGGGCTGAGGAGAGGCCGAAGGGCATTGCTCTGAACTGGTAATGGCCTGAGGGCAGTTCGAATCTGAGGTACTTTCGATGGGAGCTTCTGATGAGAACATGGAAGTAGGCATCCTTGAGGTCCAGGGAGGCTAGCCAGTCCCCTGGCCTTAGAGAGGGTAAAATAATCCCCAGGGTCACCATTTTGAACTTTGGTTTTAAAAGGTGCTTGTTTAGATACCTGAGATCCAGGATGGGCCGCCATTCTCCTGTCTTTTTTTGGGGTAAGGAAGTACCTGGAGTACAACCCTTTGCCCTGGTGTATGGGTGGAACCCTTTCCACGGCTCTGAGAGCCAGGAGGGAAGAAACTTCTGCTTCCAGGGCAAGTGCCTCTGATGGGTTTGCAGGTGGAAAAGACCTGGCTCTCATCTTTGGAAATTTTTTGAAGCTGAGAACCAGTCCCTGGCTTACTACTTCCAGGACCCACTTGTCTGATGTTAAAGACTTCTAGTCCTGGACAAAGTAAGTCAGCCTGCCCCCTACTGGTAGTGGAGAATCGGCCCTGGCCACCCCATCAGGGAGCCTGTTTTGCAGGGGCTTTGGGTTGAGGGGTAGAAGCAGGCTTACTAGAACCCCTTCTGCCCCATCCTCTAAAGAACCCCCCTCTGGGCATAAGCAGAAGAGGAGGCCTGGGCTTGGTAAAAAGGCCTATGAAAAGGCCTGCCCCTGCCCCTGACATGCTGCCTTTGAGGAGTGACTTGCCTTTCCTTGGCCTGTGCACTCCTATAGGTGGTCCTATACTCATCCATTTTCTTCATATAATTCTCTGTCTGCTCCCCAAACAGAGAATTGCCCAAAACAGGAAAATCCATAACCTTAGACTGAGTATCCTGTGACAGGGCAGTACATCTGAGCCAGGCCATTCTGCGAAGAGACAAAGATGTAGCCATTACTCTTGATGAAACATCATTAGAGTCTACTGCAGCATGAAATTGCACATTGGATGCCTCAATACCATCCACAGCCACCTGCTCCAGCTCCCTGGCAAGCTGGTCAGGGGCTGTTTTGCTAGGGCCAGGACAGTATCCCACCTGGATTTCTGGTACCTAGCTGCATAAGCCATATAATTTGCCTGTCTGAGTCCCAAAGATGCTGCCATGTACTGTTTCTTTGCCATGGCATCCATCCTCCTGGAATCCTTTTCAGGAGGGTGAGAGGCTAGAGGAATATTAGCCTTGTCACAGGCTGCAGCCTGCACTACCCCCACATGGCTGCACTGCTGGGAGAGGAACTCCGTATCAGAGCCTGATAAAGCATACCTCTTGTCCATCCTTTTATCCACAGGGAGGATAGAATGAAGAGTTTTTAGAATTTTTACTGTCTGTTTCCTAAAAGATTTGTGCAAGGGAATAGACAGTCTCCTAGACTCTGGAATATCCATCATCTCCACAAAATCAGGCTCTTCTTGATCATCAACATGTAAAACAAAAAATGAGAAGGGGACTCAGATAGCCTGGGAGGGGACACTCCTGAGGGTCTGTCTGGAGAGATGTCCGGTTCAATGGGCACATCCAGACTTTCAAAATCACACTCACTCTCCTCATACCCCTCCTCCCCTTCCTCCGGTTCATAAAAATCCTCAAAATCATAATCTTGAACCGGGCGAACCGTCCGAACCGAGCACTTCCCTAATGGTGTCGGTTCGGACGGAACTGGGGAAAGAGACTGGACAATTTGAATAGCTTTGGCTATTTCCTCAGCGGTTGGAGAAAGAATTTTTGGCCCCAAACTAGCTGACTTTCTAGTCCTTTTAGTTGGAACTGGCTCCTCAGAGCTGGCTCTTCATTTGCCCAAGGAAGTATTGCCCTGGTCAGAGGGCACTCCCTCAGGTTCGGTTGGAACCGAACCGGGCTGGCCATCCGGGTCAGCGGACTTTTTGGCCTCCCTTTCCTTGAGCCTACCAACTCTCTTTTCCACGGTGGCAGCAGGAAAATTCTTACAAATCTGGCAGTCTGCATTGAGGTGGTCAAACCCCAGACAATATACACAAGTCGTGTGTGGGTCAGCCTTAGCAAAGGCTTCCCCACAGAGGCCACAGTGCTGAAACCCAGTGGGTCCGGTTTTTCTTTGGGGTTTCTCAGACATACTGCCAGCCTAACCAAAACTTGCCCGTTAATGGCAATCCGCCAAGCAAGACTCTCTTATCGGTTCCCAACCATGTCACGGGTCTTGGAAAAAACCGTAATAAAATCCGTTTTTTTTAGAACCGATAAGAACCGGGAACCGCACTCTAAAGGACTAGAAAGTAATTTTAAACCCAATCTGATCGGTTCAAACTGAACCGAAAAGACGTTTACAAGTTCCACACAGAAGAAAATAAACAAAAGCCTATCTACTACTTACATACCACAGACAGAGCTTGAACCGACGATTGCGGTTAAATTTCGGTAAAATAAACCGAGAATTACACTTTAAAACCGACAAACGAACCGAGCAGCAGGAGGAATCTCCAGAGCGACTGTTCAGTGAGGCGGAGTAAAGAATCTGACAGTTTAAGTTTGAGCTACAACAGACAGAGTGTTCAACCGAGCTCGCGCTCAAGATTCCAAGCCCTGCATGGAAAGTTAACTCTTTCACCTCTGGAGCAGTTCTAACCTGGGGTTATACTGCATATGTCATAATATAGCAAGACTTCATGTTGTTTGAATACCTGGATTTCTAAAAGCCCTCTTGAAGGAAATGGGAACCTCTTGAGGCATGAGTCATGTGGCCCCTAGGGGTGATTGACCGTTAGTTTAACCACTGTGAGTGCCTACAGTAATTACAGTATGAACATGGGGTTTTAAAAAAATAGCATGTACAGTGCTTTTTTCCTTAATATTTTTCAGCCATTTTTTCATCTAGTTTTACAGCCAAATAGTCCATCTGCATTTGTGTTTTTCCTTGGAACTGAGTGTTTTCATGCTGCAGCGATGGATCACTGTGCATGCTCATACCCACTATGTGCTATTCATTCTCATGTTGATGACTAGGCACTGACTGGACAAGCTTTGATTTACATGGAGACATGACCAAGCTGTGGGGGGGCACTCACCATGGCAAAGGAGGCAAGCACGTATTTAACTAAGAGAGTGTTATGAGTGATGCTGTGACAACAGCAATGTGACTGAGTGCTGACATCTGAAATAAGAATGGGGAATAAAAGCAAGAGGCTGGATTTGCAAAGAAATGCACCATGTCTACAGCACAACTGCACTGCTTGTGGCATAACTACTACACCACTTTTTTATTGTTGCACATAACACAAGTTGTGGTCTGAAGACAATGCATGATTCAAAATAATGATGTACACATCATTTTTGTGCTGCAAAGTGAGAAAAATGTCACAAATGCATCAAACCATTTGAAAATAGCACATCTGCCATGGTACATGTTGCGTTGGAAATTGGTAATTACGCCTGTGCCATAAGCTTTGAAAATCCAGTCCAATGTCTCTGATTTATTTATTTCACACAAGCCCGTTTAGGCTGTGCCTACTATTTTCAAATGGTTTAGGGTCAGATAAGAAAGGGTAATTAACAAAACAAGACATTTACATTGTGAATTTCCAATGAAAGTTTAAAACTCTTAAGCAGACATTTTGAAGCGAGATGCAATAAGTTCTACATTCCCTTTCCTCACTGTATACTGAGAGATGAGCACTGCCACAGAACTGAATTGACACACACAAATGCAGCAGGGACAGGGTACAGTGCTGACAGATGCTGCGAGTGCCAGACATCTGAAAGGCCATAAAACAGCTGATTCTGACAGACAGGATCTTTACAGTTTTGCTCATCTACCTAGCAGTCTATGTTAAAAACACTCACACAGTAAATTAAGGACTGAGCTGCTTATTTTCTTCATAGTGTTAGCAGCTATGGTAGCTCATTAAAGAAAGCAAATTTTAATGCATGCTTTCTTATGCAACAAGGTAAGACCAGGGTAATGGTAATGTTCTACTAATCACCCTAGAAACATAGAAATTGTTGGCAGATAAGGACCGCAAGGCCCATTCAGTCCGCCCGTAGTCCCTATACATGTATGCATCCATTCATCCTAAGTGGTAAATGGCTTTTCATCACGACCCTTCCTGCCCAAGGTTCCCCTGTGCTTGTCCCAGGCATGTTTAAACCCCTCCACTGTGCTTGCCCCTACCACCTCTTGTGGCAGACTGTTCCAAGCATTTACCACTGTCTCTGTATAGAAAAACTTCCTCACATTGCCTCTTAATCTCTCCCCTTCCAATTTCTTATCATGCCCCCTCGTTCTGGAATCTTTTCTACATTGGAAAAGATCTCACACCTGCACCTTGTTTATGCCTTTGAGGTACTTAAACGTTTCTATCATGTCACCCCTTTCTCTCCTCTGCTTCAGTGAGTATAGATTGAGGTCACTTAGTCTCTCCTCATATGTTTTGTGGTGCAAACCATGCACCATCTTTGCTGCCCTTCTCTAGATAGCCTTCACCTTGATTACGTCCTTATGCATGTGTGGTCTCCAGTACCGCACACAGTACTCCAGGTGAGGCCTTAGCAGTATTTTATACAATGGCATCACCACTTCCTGCCTCCTACTAGTAATACCTCTGCCTATGCACCCCAGCATGCCACTGGCCCTCCCTGCAGCCTTTGTACACTGTTTTGATACCTTAAGGTCATCAGATGTGATGACCCCTAGGTCCCTTTCCTCTTTGGTGATGGTCAGCACCTCTCCCCCCATCCTGTAGCTCTCTTCAGGTTCCCCCTAAACCTTCTCGCACTGAACCTCAGTTGCTACACCTCCAACCATCTTTCAAGCTTCTCCAGGTCCCTCTTAATTTTTTGCACCCCTTCTGGAGTATCCACCCTGTTGCAGATCTTGGTATCATCTGCAAATAGGCAGACCTTTCCTTCCAGCTCCTCTGCAATGTTACTAATGAAGACAATGAACAGGACTGGTCTCAGTACTGATACTTGTGGCATTCCGCTGGTCACCCCCTCTCTCCTTGGATTGGATCCCATTTACCACCACCCTCTGCCTTCTGTCCGTCAGCCAGTTTCTAACCCACTCTATCACCATATGCCCCATGCCCAGACTACTCATCTTGTTAACCAGCCTTCTGTGTGGGACTGTATCGAAGGCTTTGCTGAAATCCAGGTAGGTGACATCTACAGCCCCTCCCTGATTCACTTCCCTAGTCACCCAATCAAAAAAATCTATCAGATTCTTTTGACAAGACCTTCCTGATGTGAATCCATACTGCCTCAGATCCTGGGCACTAATGGGTTCCAGGTGTGTCACTATCCTTTCTTTCAGCAGTGCCTCCATGATCTTCCCCACCACTGAGGTGAGGCTGACTAGCCTGTAGTTCTTCGCTTGCACCCTACTGCCACTTTTGTGTAGTGGGACTACATGCACCCTCCTTCAGTCCTCTGGAACCACACCTGTGTTGAGTGACTCTGTGAACAGGGTGGCCAGAGGCACTGCTGCTAGTTCCCTCTGCAGCTTCCTTAATATCCTCGAGTATATGTCATCTGGCCCCATGGCTTTATCCACCTTCAGCTTTGTGAGTTCCTCCTGAACTCTCTCTCCACTGTGAATGGACTAGTGTCCACATCTCCCCCCCTCCCTGATTGCCTCTGCTCCCCAACTGTGGTCCTTGACTCTCTACCTCCTCAGTGAATACTGAACAGAAGTATTTATTCAGTATTTCTGCCTTGTCTAGATCCCCCTCCTTGCACTCTCTCTCCTCCCCTTTGAGCCTCTCAACCCCCCCATTTTTTCTTCTATCACTGATGTACCTATAGAATGTCTTGTCCCCTTTTTTCATAGTCCATGCTAAACCCTCTCCTGTCTGTACCTTGGCTTTCCTAACAGCCTTCCCCGTGTCTCTCTTAGACATCCAAGGTACACCTCTCTGTCCTCCTCCCTTTGGGTCCCCTTATACTTTCTGAAACTTGCTCTTTTTGCCCTTACTTGGTCTCCCATCTCTTTAGAGAACCATAGTGGTTTCTTTCTTCTTTTCCCTTTGGCCACTAACGTAATGCACTGGTTAGTTACCTCCATAATGGCTTCTTTTAGTCTTCTCTACTGTTCCTCCACCCCCTCCATTACTTCTACCTTCTCCAGGGCAGCTCTTAAAGATCTATGCATTTCATTGAAATCCGCCCTCCTGAAATCTAATACTTTTTCCCTTGTGTAGCTTAACTGAGTCCCTGTCTCCATGTCAAACCACACCACGTGGTGGTCACTGGATCCCAGCTGTCCTTCCACCTGGATTCTTTCGACTCAGTTCCCATTGGTCCATACCAGGTCTAGAATCAATTTGTCCCTGATGGGCTCATGTACCAGCTGCCTGAGTCCAACCCCCCCGCAGGGATTCCAGGATGGCCATGCTTCTGGCTGAAGCAGCTGCCTGGGTGGTCAAATCTACATCTGGGACACTGAAATCTCCCATCAACAGGATTTCACCTTTAGCTGCCATGTCGTGAACCTCCACTAGTACCATGTCCACTTCCTCCCTCTGTGCTGGAGGTCTGTAGATCACCCCTGTACATATTGCTGTGCCATTTCCTGGTTCAAGGGTGACCCACATTGCCTCGGCCTCCTCCTGCCTTCCCCTGTACTTTTGTAGCCTTTATGCCTTCTCTGAAGTACAGGGCTACCCCAGTCCCTTTATATCTTCGATGTCCCTTGTAAACAGTGTATAGCTTGGTACATTGATGTCCCAGCTGTGATTAGCAGAATACCATGTCTCTGTTATTGCTGCTGTGTCAAGGTCTGCATCCATCATCAAGGCTTCCAGGTCTGGAACCTTATTTCCCAGACTGCAGGCATTTGTAAACATGACCTTCCATGTTTTACTCCCTACTCTACCTCTGTTCTTGTTTTCTCTACTTTGCCTCTCCCAGTATTTATGCTCATGTGCTCTTGCCCCTCCCTTATCCCCCCTTATAAACTTTTCCCCTGCCTGCCCCTCACTGCTTACTTCAATTGTTCCTGTTGTCAACTTGTACTTTTGTAGGTTCTCGTGGGGGGGGGGGTCCTAAGCCACCTGTCCCTCCTGGCTCTCCCCCCCTTGGCCAGTTTAAATGCTGTCTGCTGAAGCAAACAAGAAAGGTATTATTCTGGCTGAGAATTATAGAACAAGACCCAAACAGAATCAAATTTGTGCCTTACAGAAAAACAAGAATGGCAGCATAGGGGCATTGGTAATGGGTTATGGTACAATAAAGTCCTGAAACTATTGGAGAAACTTAAGCTCCTTATGCTAATTAAGTATGCTAATAATTAGTGATGCACAGAGATCCGAGCCAGAGATCTGATCCGGTCAGATATCAGGCTTTTTACCCCTATCTGGCCCGATCAGTTTTTAAATTTTAATCAGGTCGGGTCGGGTCGATTATTTTAAAGATGCACCATTTCGTATCTCTGCAGTTGTCTTGTTGACAAGATTGATTGACTTCCGGGATTGATGACCATGAGTCTACAACAGCGCTAAGAGTAAAAACCAATGCCTGTGGATGAACAGCTGACAGCAACGCAGTATACAGAGTAAAGGCAGAAAATAATGATGGGGTAAATCAATATTCTATGCCACTGCCACCACGTAGTTAAAGCCCATTCATTATTCCAACACGAAGTGATATTCAAAGTTCCAGTGAGATATATAGTAGTTATGCTGTGACTAGTATGAGGTACATAATGCCAACAGAGGGCTACTGTTCATGCTGCAGTTTTAGGTAGGAGCTGAAAGCACTGAAAAGGTAATTAGTTACTGCGTTGACTGTAGGTGACATCCAAAAGTCTGAAATAGACTACTGTATTTTCACACTGTGAACAGCCTTATGCTATACAGTAAACAAAGCGTAAAATTTACTATTGTTTTTCCAGAAATAACGTCAAGCACTGTAAGTTTATATTATAGTTCCAGGTTTAAGACATTTTAGAATTCAATTTTAAGAGAAGATAACCTTCAATGTTTTGAATTGCAATACACAGTGACCATTGCTTTGTCTGCTGGTCTGCCAGTCAGTCAGTCTGCCTGCCTGTGAGGGTGAGGGGTTTTGACGGGGATGCGCTCGAGAAGAGTGTTGGAAAACCTGTTGATGACTCGGTGATCGCGGTAGAAAATATGGTAAAAAAAAGTAGAAAATAAAACACTACAAACTAATACATTATAAGCAAGTTGCACAATATTTCATTTACAATCCCACTGAAGGTTTTTTTTTCCTTACGTGATATCTGTGGAGATAGAATGAGACAACATGAATAGACACAGTGTGCAACTGAGCAGCACAGAACATTTACATTTTCAAAATACTGACACTGCAACTGACTTTTAAAATTACAATCAACATAAATAACTCCTTTTGTTAATTCAGTAATGGCATGCATCTTGAAGGCACATATCATCACATTTCTAGAGAGCCAGGTCTCATACTTTACATTAATGATGCACATATATCCATCACGGAGATCCGATCCAGTGTGTTGCACTCTCAGTTTGACAGCTCAATCCGTGACGACTGTGACTTTTTTTTAATGTCACACTAATTATTATCCGACCCGATGTTGAACCGATCCGGTCGGATAGTAGATGCAGGATATCTGGATCTGATATCCGGTGTAAAGGTGATATCCATGCATCTCTACTAATAATGGAATCATAATAAGTGATAAGTATAAAATGTATATTTCAAGAAAGATAACAAGCAAGTGGGACCAAAAGGACTTAGAATATATTAGTAAAACAGCTTATTCAAATGGTACGCTAAAAATATTTTTTATATAGGGATAAAACCCCATTTAGATATCTTAATAGATCCTAAATTAATGAGAGTATTTAATGCATACAAATTTGAAAGATTCCAGAGTAACATGCTAAAATACAGACAGGATAAAGCATACAAAGAGACTGAAAACTGCTTGCGCTCAGAAGGGGGAGTGGAAGACTTATACCACATTCTATGGAAGTACACATGGTACAAGAATACTGGCTCAAACCTTTCGTAAACCGGGAATTTGGTACAGATGTAGAAATTTTGACAAATATTCTTATTCATTCTGCTGATACCTGGACTACTGAGAGAATGGCTAAATATTTTATGGTAATAAATAAGAAGAAATCCAAAACTGAGAAATGTGCAACAGATTGATTTGGACATTTTGTATGAGTCAACTTAATGGCGAATGAAATGTGACATTATGGTTTTAAACGTATTGATGTAAATTGATGTATTTGTGATCTTTTGTAAATATATTTTTCTACTTTGATGTCTGAAACATGAATGTGTCTAAGTATGATATTTGTATGTATTGTTGATGACTATAATAGTCAAACAATAAAAATGATGATGAAGCATTCCAACTTCTCACTAAAGACTGAGGTCCCCTTTCTGGACAGATGCAGGCCATCCTCCTGACACAAGCTCGCATCTGCCCAGGTTGGGCCCCAGACCCTTATGAAGCCAAATCCTTCCCTTCCACACCAATTTTTCAACTAGGAGTTGAAGGTTTGAATGTGGAGTGCCCTGGCCTCCCCATGCTTTCAACAGGTCCTCCTCCCAGCTTCCTGAAATCCTCCTGGACTCTGGCTAACTCTGTTCTTCTCCTCGTAAGGTCATTGGCTATCGCCCTAGTGATCCTATGGATTAGCTTCCTATCCCTCCATGCAACACTTCCTGGGAGGCACTTGACCTCCCTCTCCCCCGTGCTAGGTGTCCCTAATTTCACACCCTGTACAATAGAGTCCCCCACTTGAAGAAGCTTCCCCCTACTCTGGGATCCCTTGCCCCCCTTCCCTGGGACTCCAGCTTAGAGGTCCCGATCACCCTTCCTGGTCCCAGCTGTGGGTGCCTGTGTGGGGCATTCCTGTTCCTCCAAAACAGCATATGAGTTATTAAGCTGGACCAGCTGGGGGCTGTGCCTCTGACCCCTCCCCACACTCCCTGAGCCCACTGCAGTCCATTCACCCTTCTTCCTGGGCAACCTCTGAGATTGATGTTGTGGATCTGGTGGTCTCTGGGTGGGAGTGGATGCTGCCTGTAACCTGGCCACCTCTGCACAGAGACAGGCAACCTCCTCCCTCAGCCAAGAGAAATGCCTGCAGATAGGGGCAGCATTGCAGCCTCCAGAGTGTCTCCCTGAAGACTGCTGCTCCATAGCCACTGCACTGCACCACACCTGTCATGTCTGATGTGACCTGGCCTGCAATATAATCTAGGTACACCCTCTAGGTGAACCCCTATGCTCTTTCCTGTCCACGGTGTGGAACTTCCTGTGTGGTGTGGGAAAGTATGGGAAGATGTGACACTATGGGCCCACACCCTACACCCTCTATGGGTGTAATGTGGCACAAGGTGTAGCTGAGTGCTACATGCCACTAGAGAGTGATTAACCAAATGTTAACATAATCCCTGGGAGTGCCTTACTGCTTTTATGTAATGGGTGTGATGCTTGGACAGCTGGTTCTGATTACTCTATGATTTTGTAAAATAAAAATATAGTGAGAAAGCCTGTGGGATGCCCCCAGGTTTCACTTTAAAAACAGGATATGTTAAACAGCAGATCTCTGTGACGGGATTAACTTGCAAAAACTCACATTTTATAGCCTTATTTAGGATCTGGGTTGTTTGCAGCTAAGAACTAAAATATCCATTTTATGACGTCCTCAGGAAGGGCAGTTAATTTCAACTGGTGCCGGAAAAACTATGTTACAGCTAGGTGAGAAAACTGCCGAGTTGTAAAAGGTCCTTTGATATCTGTGAAGGACAGGAAGATACTCTAGATCAAAAGGACATGGGGAAATGAGTTTTTGCTGATGTCACCTTCTGAATGATAAGACATCCTGTTTTGTATAATTTTTATATTCTGACAGGGAGGAGTTAGGTGACCTCATGCAAAGAGGTTGGCAAAGCCAGTTTTAAACAGTATTCTGTTTTCCACTTAGTGATATTCTTGCTTGGACTCTCTTGAAAACAACATCTATTTCACTCACTAGTAGAAGGTATACATTAGAGAGACAAGTCTAAGTGTACTGTGGTAGGAATTTGCACTTTTAAACCTTCTTCTTTTTAAAAGATTATATGTTTTGTGATATATTGTTCTGTATTTACATTTTATATATTTTTATCTATTTTAAGTAAAACCTCTTATTTTTAGAGACTACATGGTGTGCCTTGAAATTCTTTCTTTGACAAGTGAAGCATATTATGGTTAAAGCTTACACTGTTCATAGCTTACTGGTTTACCAAACTGGGAAAAGGTAAGAATTTATTCTGAGGTCTTTCATAGAGTTTTTAAGGGTTCATTTTGTACACCTGGTTAGGTGCCCGTAGGCAAAAGATATCTGCCCCCCCCCCGAAGAGCAGAATTATCTGAGCCTGTACATTGGGTACGCTAGCAATAGGTTCACAGTTTGAATCCCTCCAGAACTTGAGGCCACAGGTTGATTCGAACTCACAAAACAGACAGGAGGGTTACCCTATTTCTGTTCCTGTTTGCAATACTACGCTCGGTTGGCACTGTGGGAGCAGAGGGCTTGACCTACTGAGTGGGGTAGTGACAATGGGTATGTCAAAATAGAGTAATAACTGCTGACCCTCTTTATCAACCAATTTTCAATTGCTTTCATACACTGTAATAATTGGGTGTGAACATCACACATAATTATTACAGCATTTACACAGACCCACAGACTGGTTCACTCTGTGTAGCCATGAGAAATTGAAAGTCCAAGCTGGTCTGTTTCATATAAATTCTGGCACCAGTTATTATAAAAAAATATCACACAGGACATCTGTGCATTTTATTATTTTTTTATAACACACATGCCTGTGCATTATTTTATATATTGTACCTTGTTTAGGATTTGATTAGACTTGTATGGGCTCGATTTTCAAAGAGTTACATAGGCCCTGTATCAAACCCTGCGCTGCCCCAAACACATTACCACACAGTGCACCCTATTCTCATTGGTCGTATGCATTTGTGGCACATTACCCTCTTTATGGTGGCTTGCGCCAAATATTTCGTGCAAATCCCGTAAAAAGGGCCACAAAGTTAGACTAGGAAAAGCTGGTCTAACTCATGGTGTGTGATGCATGCACCGTGCGTTCAGCACACTTGGGGCTTGCGGCAGTCTAACGGGTTCAAGAATCAAGCCCTATACGTTTATCTAACATAAACACAGGCCTAATAGATAATTTGCAATCAATCAGAAAGCTCTATTTCAGCACCCCTTTTATAATGAGGATTAAAGTAAGACTATAAGAATGTGAATAACCAAGCAGGATCTTTTATTCTACAGACTCATTTTATATTACTGATTTTTGAAAAGTTTTTTCATCTACAGGTTAGTTACCACTGAATTCTGCATTTTGTAGTGACTAATTTTGTCTTGTGATTTACATGTTAAGTTATAATTACAGAATGGGGGACTGACCAGTTCTACCTTCCTACTGGTTCCAACCAGGTCACATGGAGCTATGATAAAATAGCATGTCACATGGCTAGGGTATGCTAGCAGAAAACTATAACACTCCAGGGTCTAAAGTTCATTTTGTAAATCAAACACAGCCAGATGACAAATCCCTAACCCCCTAACACACAGAAAAAAAGAACAAAAGCCAGACAGAACTTTTAACCTGGAAACGAGCCTCCCACGCAGTGTGCTCTCCTGGTGAAACATTTTAAATAAATAAATATAAATAATTCCCTTCACAAAAAATACCACTCAATCACAATAAAACATACAGCCTCCCATACCACTCAAAACAGAAAAGAAAGCAACCTCAAATATAAAAATACATACAAAGCCTAAACTGACACACAGAACTATAACTTCATCACAATAAAGCACACAGACTCCCCCACATCAACAAAAATTGAAAACATTGTTAGCCGAAACCTCCAATGCATGCAACACCCAAAGTCAAACAAAAATACAGTTTCATCAAAGTAAAACACACAGACACTCAACCATCGACATTTTAAAATCCCTGTATCAAAGTAAAGCACACAGACACCCCACACACCTAACAATGCAAAACAACAACTTCATCAAAGCAAAGCACATACTGTAGACCCACCTCTCTCTCTCTCCCAAAATTGCCATAAGATCTAAACTGAAGAAAAAATAAATAATCAAAAAATATACAGAACTGGCTGCTCTGTAGGATGGAATTTCTGCAAGACCAGGCATTTCCAATGGAGGATGGTGATGTCTTCCAGCAGCTCGTTCAGCAGAAAGAGCACTTAAGGAGACAGAAGCACTACTACTGGAAAGCCGAGACACTGACTAAAATACCCATAAAACACTCTAATTCATTTATCATTACAAACCATTCTAAAAATGGGATAAGAAACTGCAAAGTTTATTAAGTATACTATGTTAACATACCTCTTAGTGGTTGAAAGCCTGTGGTCATAAGCTGTGGTCTCAGACATCAATTCACCACTCAACAGTTTAACACAGAATGACACCTAGTCGGTCTTATTCGTTGCATACACAGTAGGTGCTGTTCCTTTGGACCCTTATGAAACTGAGATTTTACATTTTATGAGACTGTCACCAGTAAGTGAAAAAAAAAAGATAAACCCAAAAATGGTGTGGTTAGCCTTGATGGAATACCGCTGCTGTTTAACCTTCCGAAGTTACTAATCTCACGTGAAGTCCAGTGTATTCCACTGTCTTTAGATGCTATTTGTAGTGTGAAAACTATGACTGTTGTATGTAATTAATTGTCGGTCGCTCCTGAAAAAGGGGCTTCCAATCTAAGCAAGATCCTAATCCACCGTCAGTAAATCTATCAATCAATACATACATATATATATATATATATTTATACAATGTATATTTTGGGATACATGTTTGTGTTAAAAATGATATCTCAACCAGGCAGTGAAGATATCATTAATATCTTCATGTTCCTATACATCATAGAAATATCTTCACACTCCTATACGTCATACATAAGAGAACCAAAACAATAGCAGCACCTGGACGCTCGTCTGCACACATTCTGAACACTTTCACTTTTACATCCTGCTCATGTTCTGGCTAGAGTCCCACCACAATACATTGTCCCGTGATAAAATATGATTTCTAAATGAAAATGCAGTAGAACATTAAACAGATTATTCAACAATTTTAATCACAGACGACAAAACAATTTCATTTACCACCTCCATAATTATGCCGAAGTCATCTCGGCTGATGGTAACCCGAAAACCGAACACCTCTCAGAAAAGTGCTTCTCCAAATTATAGTACAAACCGCTTCCTGTGAATTCCTCACTTCTTGTTGCCAGCTTTCAGGAAATCAAAGTAAATAAGCACTAAATTATTCAGCAAAAATGTCTAAATGTGTTTTCATACACACACTTACTTTTCGCTTGCATGCAGACTTATCACAAATCTCAGAAGCTGCATCTCTTGCGCAAGTTCGTCCCCACGCTGTAATTACACGAAAATGCAACATTCCACTGCCTGTACAATACCTAAAAAACAAATAAAAAAATAGAAAATACATCTGTGCCTACTCTGTTAGCATGACTAACTGCACTGCACCATCGCTCGCAGCTCCGAGCTCAAATACAGTTGCCATGACAACAAACAGCTTACTCTTACTTGCAAACTTCCACACTGTATAATAAAACTTAACATCTACAGCCCCAGCAAAACAAAACACTATAACATAATAAACTACATTGTGCCTCAGAAATTTGTTAGGCACTGCATGCCTCACCAGCATCTACAGGAGCTCTATATTTTCTTTTCATACAGCTGGCAGTTCAAATTGCATCCCTCAGACACATATTTCATTTTACTGCGTTTCTTCATTTTTTACACTACACCCTTGTCTGTATTTTATGGGTCCTTTTATTCAGGGACACTACGAGAATGAAATAATTTCTCTGCTCGAAGTGCCTCCTACTAAATAATACCTCTCATTAATAACTGAGCACCGCAGCTCCCACTTCAGACAAGACGAATCATTTCTAGCTCCGCTCGCTACTGACATCAATTTCATTTCTAAAACACCCTTTTTAAAAAATGTAACACTGCTTTTCAATTATACAGGACTGACATTTTCCCTGTGCACATTAAGACACTTCATTTAGAAGGACTGCTCATACTGCTCACTCAGTCTCTCCAACTTCAATTCTATATTTGCCGGTTCCAACAGCTGGAGACATAAATGGCAGCTTCTTACTCAGCGCTTGTGTTCCTTTTTTATTCATTTATTAAACCGCAGCTCCTGTTCTCCTTTTCATAAAGTAAACTCCTTCATAAATTACCAGGGTACCACGGAAGGCTTGGGAGCAGTTTAGCAATACTGGCAGTGCTCCGAGGTAACATTCTATTTTTTTCATGATTACTTAGCGTGTGAGATGCTCCAGGCTCTGCTGTCAATTCTGCACGTTATCTTACAAAGTGCGCAGAGCAGTAGCAAGGACAAATAAAACCACTGATATTAAAAACATAGACTGTTGCTTTGGATCATTACCAGTATTACCAAACTACTTCAAATCCTTCCCTACTTCGCTGCTAGTTTATTCTGTTTGTTGGACAATTGTTGACATGTGAAACAATTTCTCCACAAACTAATCAAGTCACAAATCAGTTTGTCAACATCTTACACATCAAGCAACAGTCCGAATCCCAGTACTAGTGCAAGGAATACTACAAAAAACATTAGCTCTGCCCTATGTACCACAACCGAGATGGCGACAAAAAATATTTTCCCCACCATGGCACTTACTAAGGGAGATGACAATGAGAAGTGAAACATAACCCGTCTTTCTTATCTTGCATATAGAATATTCCAGCTTTTTAAAAAAGTTATACCACCCTTCACACTTCTAAGCAAACCACAGTTTTACAAACTAAACTGGGGAGTATAGTACGAAGGGTACATGCAATCACAGCGTGAGCCAGCGCTTCTGCTACACCATAGCAACCACAACCTTCACACCTGTGCCACTAACCACAAAAGCACGAGGCAAACACAACAACCTGGCACCCTGAGAAGACATAAACAGGGAGCAACATTAAAACATCTCCCTTCATTCACAAACAATGTTTCTTGCTCCCAAAACTGCTTCACTACAAAGAATAAGCTATCGGACAGTTTGCGACGGCTAATTAATTAGAACTGTAAGACAAAACGAACATAGAAACTATAATAAAAAAAAAACGCTAAGGACAACCATGAACATATCGTTTGAAATCCAGCCCAACATCATACCTATTATACAGAGTCAAACGGAAGAACCAACTTCTTCAGAGAAAACTGACAGCAGCACAATGTTCACAGAACTTGAAGACCATGAAAACAAGCCATCAACCTCAGCCACAACAGGTAAGTCACATCATTGCCTAACCATAGATGACTCAGTGCTGCATTTTATTGAAGACCAAGAAAATAAAAACACCTCTCGAGAAACAAGCTATGATGTATTACCCATACAAAAGCATTTTACTTAAACTTATTCAGACAGCAGAAACTTAGAAACCATAGACCCAGTCACATTAAATAACTATTTATCAAAGTTTTTCATGAATGCCAAGAAAAAAAATGGAGAGCCATATGAGCTAATAAGCCTTTGAGCAATGTATCAGAGCATAGAAAGGTACCTTAAAATCAAAAATTACAGTCACTCCATATCAAAGGACAAAGAATTTGAGATAACTAGACAAACATTGGCAGCAAAACAAAAGCATTTAAAATCTCAAGGCAAGGAAGCAAACCAAATGCATCTGATGAACTGTCAGATGCCATAATTGACAAACTATATTCACAGAAACAACTAGGTCCTCATTCTGCAGCATCATTAATTAACACACTATGGCTCATATGCTGCACATTTTTTGGCATAAGAGGATCCACTGAAATTAGACAATTAAAATGGGGAGATGTAACCAAAAATGTAGACAAAAATGGAATACAGTATATACAGTACTCCACTGAACGCCAAACCAAAACTCGCTCAGGACTCAACATAAGAGACACCAGAAAAATAAAACCTAGGGCATATGAAAACAAAGAAAATCCCATCAGATGCCCTGTCACAACATATACTATATATGCCAGCCAGCGTCCAGACTGCTGCATGAAACCTGAAGACCCATTTTTCTTAGCAGTAAACAGCAACACTGAACTGTACACTGGATTAGGAGCAGTCAAGTGGTTTAAAAATCAACCGATTGGAATTAATAAAATAGGCACCATACTTAAAACAATGACAGCAAATGCAAGCATAACTACAGACCAAAAACTAACAAATCGTAGTGCACGCAAGCATGTCGTACAAAAGTTAAATGACAGTGGAATCCAAGCCACTGAAATAATGCAAGTTACTGGACACAAAAATGTACAAAGTATTAATGACTACTCCCATATTAATGAAAACCAACAAAAATGAATTTCAGATCTATTAAGTGGAGCTAATACAGACACTGCTCAAAAACAAGATTGGCACGAACATCTACAAATGATGCAACACTCATCCAATGTACGAAATGCATGGGACGGACTCTTCTTTCAACCAGCTTTTCATGCAACAAATATCAACTTTCACTTTCATAATGGTAAAATTTCCTTTTATATACTCTAATCTACTCGTAACACACAAACATACACCCACACACACCCGCAAAGCATATAACACAAACTTAATACACACACCCAAAAACAAACCACCACAAACAACATGCCACACTACCAATCATAAACTCAAAAATGACACACCTCACAAGAACACTTAAACACTATAACAATATACAAACAAAAATGCAACTGCCTTTCTCTCCTACACCCTCCAAAAGAGACAATCAACAAGCACACCAGAAAAAGATGCCTGCAAGTGCTACCAAGCGACTCAGACTCAGACTAGGTCGGTATACAAATATCATACTTGATATTCACCTAACTTCACAAATTGTATATCTTATACAGAAAAGCTGACAAACACAAATTAATGTTCATAAGGCAAATTGTCCAGCAATGTACTTCATCTGCAAAACATGCAAGCATGCAAAATACAAATTATTAAAAATATACATTCTCTGAAAAACAACACATGCAATCATATAAATGCAAATGTAAAAGAAAATTATACAAAGAGTTGTCAAAATAACAACCATAGATAAAGTACAATGTTGCACAGCAAACAAACACTGCATAAAATACAATACTATGAATATGACACCAGTAACAATTTATTTTCTTTGTTTCTTTCTCAGGAATGAAGACCCACACTCCAGAAGATGTGAAACACCAGAAGACCACAAGAAGCATAAACACACAGCACCAAACAAAGAAGAAACAAGTGCAACTAAAGGCACAAATGGACTAAAATAACAACTGGAAGAAGACAACACAGACCCTCTATCTTTTATATATTCTGCATATGCTAAACAGACTTACAGCCCTTTGATAATCAGCAACGGAAGAGTACTCTAACTGAAAAGGACTTACGTAAAAGACAATACTGCAAATCTTATCTATGGCATATTGTCCATGGCTCAACAAAGAACAATGCTACCATATTCATGGACTTAATAGTTAGTTTAATTTAAACTTTAAAAAACTTTCATGACTATCAACTTAATAGTGTGCAAACTTTAAAAATGACAATGACACAATCTTTTTCATTCATTTTATTAGTGGCACAAAACAACTGAAATCTACTAATCGTAATCTGTACTTAAGCAGTTACTTAAATACTGTACTTATAAATTTAAAATGTCACTGGTTACCAAAGAGTTAACACACTACAGTGTTTATTGTTTGACAGTTCTATTCACTAGATTTTTTCTGTTACAAAAAAGTTATGAAATATTCAATGTTTCCATAAAAAACATTTGCAAAATAAAACATTTGTTGTTAAAATACTATCTTTATTCAGTTTAAATGCTGTTGGTCATGAAATGGTTAAAATATTGCAATTGTTGTTAACATACTCTTTTTCTATTGTTCAAACAATGAACACACTTTAAATATCTATATGTATCAACTTTATGCAATAAATAGCACTTTTTCACAAAAAAAAATATGGTCTTCTACTTTTCTTTACATTATACTGACTACTATTACTCTTATGCTTTAATTACTAAACTACTAATAATCCCAAAACATACATAGTATAAACGAACATGACATGGCCCAACTGAAGATACTGTATTTATCTTCACTCGAGGCCAATGACATCAAGATATCTCACTCGTGGCTTCGCCTCATTGGCCTCTTGTGAAGATAAATACAATGGGCTGGATATTCAAAAGGGTTGCGTCATGCGCAATAGGGTTGCGCCTGCACAAGTCCAAAATTGCGCCATTCTGCGATATTCAGCAGGAAGCAGTTGCGCCCCCCAAGTCATGCTGAGCAACAGCGCAATGCTAATGAAGGCATGCTCAACTGGAGGGGGAGGAACCATGCATAAACTGCACAGCCCGATATTCAGCCAGGCTGTGCAGAGTTTTTTTTTTTCAGTTTTTGTTGACCAGGTAAGTGCACTAGACAAATCCTGTCTATTTTCAGGCACGACCCGGGGGAGGGGGTTACAGATGAATGCCAACTGATTTTGAACCAGATTAAGCTGTTGGTGGTATTTTTAGTGAATGAGGGAAATTTGGGCAGGACACCGGGGAAATTCCCCTACTCTTTTCGATAAGTGTCATGGGATCTTTAACATCCACCTGAACTACCACCAATCCAGGCAAATGGGACCTCGTTTTAATGTCTCATCCGAAAGACGGCACATCAGAAGTGCAGCGCCCTTCTCATGCTGCACTACAGCGTCAGTACTGGGATATTAACCAAGTGCCAGATGCGGGAACTAAACCCACAGCCCTCTGATCTCCCGGCCTCAGAGGTGAGTGTGCTACCTACTGAGCCACTGACACTGTTTGACCCCCTACCTGCGCCTGCACAACTTTGAGCCAAAAAAAGGATTAAGTCGAGGGCCACCCACAGGTGAACTGCCGCACTGCAGGGTGCAACACAGCAGCTGCCACCTGTGGGTGGCCCTCCACTGGTCCCCTGTGCCCCCCTGCAGCCCTATCGCAGGCGGCGCAGTAACCCCCATAGCCCGATGGCGGGCAGACACCCCGACTGGCCCGATCGCGGCATAACATAAATGACCCTCGACTGGCCCGATCGTGGGCAGAATGGACACCTCGACTAGCCCGATCACGTGGCAGAGCCCACCCTCGACCAGTCTCGATCGCTGGCAGAATGGAGTTCACCTCCTCACAGTTTCGATCACGGGCAGAACGGAGTGATTTTTCCCCCAAGTTCATTTCTCAGGTTCAGGTGGACGAAACGATCGCTGGCATAAGAGTCAAACCCACTTTCCAGTTATTTCTGGTGGTCGCGTGGCCTCACCTCACTCACTTCCATGGAGCCCCACCACCCCGCCTCCCCTGATATTCATTTTGTGAATTCACACATATCTGACTGCCTTGTATGGCGGGGCTGCACGCCCATTGGCTCTGCTCTGAACCAATCGGGCGGCAGCCCTACCAGCTGTCAGTCAGTGGGAGGCGGGCGGCAGGCGGTGGGTGCTGCCGCCCACCGCTGACGGGGAGCGGGTGGGGGCTCCATGGGTGGGTGGAGGGGCCACTGGACCACCAGGGAAATTGGACTTGTGGGGGTTTGACTTTATGCCCGCGATCGGGCTTCGCCGTCCACTGGGCCACCAGGGATATTGGTCTTTGGGGGTTGAACTCATTCTGCCCGCGATCGGGCTAGTCGGAGGGTGAACTCTGTTCTGCCCATGATCGGGCTATTCTGGGGTGAACTCGTTCTGCCCGCGATTGGGATAGTCGGGGAGTGAATTCGCCTGCCCGCGATCGGGCTAGTTGAGGGATGGACTCCATTCTGCCCACGATCGGCCAGTCGGGGGTTTCTTTCATTATGCCCGTGATCGGGCCAGTCGGGGGTTCTTACATTATGCCCGCGATCGGCCAGTCGGGGGTTTTTACATTATGCCCACGATCGGGCCAGTCGGGGGAGATTTACATCATGCCCATGATCGGGTTGTAGGGCCGCCCCGATGGCTGCTGCCTGGCAGGGCGCCAGGCACAAGTCATTGGGGATCCGGCACCTGCATAAGCAGACAGAATGGGCCATAATTAGATGCAAGTGGCCCCTGCGGCGCTTGCATAAATTATGGCCCCATTTGTATGTCACCTTTGAATATCGAAATGTATGGCGCTAAATGGAACTTGCCCCACCGCATCTGAATGCTCCACTCTGACCACTTGGCGGTGGTGCAAGTTCCACTGCACCATGCACAGTGGTTGTGGTTAGGGGAATATTCAAAGGAGTTGCTGAACAGCGCAACTCCGCTGAATATCGCCCGCCACACCCCAGCACAACTCTTTTGAGCAGTAATAAGGGCTTCAATTCACAGAATGGCTAGTTTGAATATCCAGCCCAATATCTTCAGTTGGGCCATGTCATATCCCCTATATATATAGATAGATACAGTATATATTATAGTGGCACAGTAGTGCCACTATAGTTAGGGTTGCGTAGCCATTTCTATGTTAAATCTCAAAGTTTTCACTTTAATCACTTTGCAACTGTTTGTCCAATTTATCTGAAATTTGGAATGCTGACCCACCTAACATAGATCTCTGGATCTGGAAATTTTCATTCCGGTAGGATGCATGGTTGCAGAACTGTAATATGCTCAAAAAGTGAAATTTGATGCTTGCTGCAAATTCTTTGTCCAACCACAATGGACTGAAGAATGCATTTGAGTGGGTTCAGATTTGTTGGTCTACATGTGTCCTGGGTTGCACTGGTGCCTTTTGAAGATTTGGGGAAAAAATACTGTGCTGTTCAAAAGTTATTCCATTACTTGTGTTACAAGTGTTAAGGTTTTCAGTGCAGGAAGAGTTTAAACCCATAGGCTAACATTGTTTTCTGTGTCTCGCCTTCTGCACAGCTGACATGTTTTGGCTGACTGTTTTCAGAGCACAAGTCACCAGGCTCTTTTGGGGCTGGGGAGGTTTACCTGTCTGACTTGGATGTTTGATTTTTCTCTGTTTGATTAGCAGGGTATTTTCTCTGTCAAATTGGTTTGAAGCAGTATTACAAATTGTCGTATGGCATCTTGCTGACAGGAAGGCACTCATCACATCAGTAGGTCAGAGCGTTTAGCTGATTGTTTCGAGAGGGCACAGTTTAGCCCAACCCTTCCCACCCCTCACCCCACCCACCCCTGGAAATAGTTCATTTATACCTGGGGTTCTGACATCATTTCCTCAAGAGGGCAAGGTACACATCACTGTCATATCCTGTCTAGCACACTGCACTGACAATATAAGCATACACATTATATAAATACATATATTTCTATATAACGCACCAATCACACACACACACAAAAAAAAAAAACTAAACAAGGTAGACAGTTATGTGGGGAGTAGTACAATGTAATGGCTGTGGGGCAGCAGTCTTCCGGGAGTCTTTCTGGAGGCTGAGATGCTGCCCTGTTTGCAGACAACTATCTGCCCTGAGGGAGGAAGTTGCCCATCTTCAGGCCGCACTGGACAGTGGCAAGGAACCTCCCCATCCAGGGAGCACCACAGCCACCACCACTACCTCAGAGGTTGCAAGAAAGCACAGCAGTTGGACCACAGTGGGCTCAGGGAGGGTAAGGGTGGTGGAACAGAGGCACACCCAGTCAGTTGTTATACTCCACAATCCATACACCATTCTGGGGGCATGGTTCCCCTATGGATGCACCCGAGAGGAGACTAAGGAGGTGCACACAACTGTCACAAGGGAGGCCCTCAGGAAGAGGCAGAGGGCACCACAGGGAAAGAAAGCAGCTCCTGGTGGGGACTCAATTGTGGGGATAGAACTGGGGGAGCTGGGTAAACTGAAGTAGGTGCCTGCCTGGTGCCATGGCTTGGAGGGACGAGGCGCATCCTAGGATCACGGAACAGTTGCACAGGAGTCTGAGCTGGACATCATTGTCCACCTAGGGACAAATGACTTGGCTCATCATGAGATTAGAGCAGTGCAAAGGACTTTGTAGAGTTGGGGAGGGGCTTAAGACAAGTAGCACACACAGTATCCTTCTCAGAGGTGCTGCCTGTCAGTGGCATGAGTGAGGCGAGGCATTTGCACCATGCAGTTTAACAAATGGTTAAAAAAAGTGTGGAGCACAGGGTTTTGGCTTCATTGAGGACTGGGGTTCCACCTGGAGGACACCAGCCTATACTGGCAGGATGGTCTGCATCTGTCCAGGAAGGGAACAAGTCTTTTGGGCAATCGGTTTAAATGCTTCATTGGCAAGCCTTTAAACTAGTCAAGTGGGGAGGCACTGATAAGCAGAAGGAAAATGCCAGCCTCCCCCTACAAAACAGGGTACTAAATGAGAAAAAGACCAAGGTAGAAAGGTCAGTGGGGGTTGCCGCTACAGAAGGTAAAGCCATCAAAAAATGGAGAGCAATGAGTACCAATGCCCGTAGTCTGGGTAACAAGCTTCCTGAATTAGTGGCCTTGATGGAGGAGGAAGATCTGGATATTGTGGCAGTCACAGAAACATGGTACACACAGAACCATGACTGGGACGTAAACATACCAGGATGCACTATCTACAGGAGGGACAGGGAGGTAAAGAGGAGGAGGAGTAGCTCTCACATAAGAGAAGAAATCAAAGCAACAGAACAACAGGGTAAACAGGGAGGTGAAGAAGCACTGTGGGTCAATTTGGAGGCAGGCAATGGCACCACAATCCGCATAGGGTTGTATACAGACCCTCTCTCAGGGGAGAAATGGACAAGGAAATGATAAGTATACTTAGAATGGCAGATAAGGGAGATATTGCTGATGGGTGATCTGAATATGCCAGATGTTAACTGGAGTGCAGTTGCAGCAGCCACTTCTAAGAGTAGGTTATTCTGGATGCCCTACAGGGGCATGCCTTGAACAACTAGTATTGGAGCCCACTCGAGAGGGAGCAATCTTAGACCTGGTCTCTCAAACGGAGATGAAGAGGATCACAGATGTAGAAGTGGTAGCCATCTGGGAACTAGCGACCATCAAACAGTATGGTTCACAATAAACACAGCAATAGAGTCAAGCCATACAAAGACAAAGGTACTGGATTTTAGGAGCTTGACTTTGCAAATGGGTGAGTGCCTAAGGAATGCACTAGCAAATGGGCAGGAAGGGAGGGTGGAAGAACAATGGAATAATAAAACTGCCATCACAGAGGTAACAAGCCTTTGTGTAAGCAAATAAACAAAGCGAAGCGAGGTAAGAAACCACTATGGTTCTCAAAGGAAGTGGCAGTGAAGGTTCAAGAGAAAAAGAAAGCATTCAGGAAGTACAAGAAATCACAGAAGGAACAGGACAGAGAACTGTATCAGTTATAGCAAAAGGAAGCTGGAAAGGCAGTCAGAATAGCAGAGGCCCAAACCGAGGAAAAGATAGCCAACTCAGTTAAGAAGAGGATAAAACCTTTTATAGGTACATCAGGAGCAAAGGAAGACCAAGGGAGGGATAGTGGAGGCTTAATAAAGGGGGAGGGTGGGCAGAGGGTGACTGTGAAAAGGCAGAGATACTAAACAAATATTTTGCTCAGTATTTACAAAGGAAGAGGGAGGTACCTAAAACAAACAGTAGAAACACTCTGGATACAGAAGTTGATACCAGCCCATTTACAGAAGAAAGAGTTCTGAAAGAACTCTTAAAACTGAAGGTGAAAAAGCAATGGGGACTGATGGAATTCATCCCAGAATTCTAAAAGAAGTAAGGATAGAACTAGTGACCACTGACTACCCTCTTTACAAATCATGGGAGGGATGGTACCTGAGGACTGGAGGAGGCAGATGTGATTCCCTTCACAAAAGTGGGAGCAAGGCAGAAGCAGGAAACTACAGACCTGTAAGTTTAACCTCAGTGGTAGGGAAAATGATGGAATCACTTCTGAAGGAAAGAACTGTTCATGTATCTAGAGGCCAGAGGGCACAGGACCCAAGGCAGCATGGATTCACAGCGGAAGGTCATGCCAGACAAATCTGATAGATTTCTTGACTGGGTGACCAAAGTAGTAGATCAGGGAGGGCTGTGGACATGGCCTCACCTAGACTTTAGCAAGGCATTTGACACAGTCCCACACAAAGATTAATATACAAGTTAGCCAGCCCTGGGGTGGGTCCCAAGATGACAGCCTGGGTAAAGAATTGGCTGGAGAATAGGACACAGAGTAGCAGTAAATGGAGTCCACTCTGAAAAAGGGGTTAGCAGTAGGGTACCACAGGGTTCAGTATTAGGACCGGTCCTCTTCAATGTCTTTATAGCGACATTGCAGAGGGACTGGAAGGAAAAGTATGTCTCTTTGCAGATGACACAAAGATCTGCAACAGAGTTGATCACAAGGTGGGGTGGAAAGGATGAGAAAGGGACTTAGCAAGGTTAGAGGAATGGTCAAATGTATGGCAGCTTAGATTCAATGCTAAGAATTGCAAGGTAATGCACCTGAGAAACAAAAACCAGGGAAGAGTACACAATGGGGGTGAGATACTAACAACAAAAAAATGGAAAGGGACCTGGGGGTAGTCATATCAGATGACCTAAAGGTGGGCAAGCAATGTGAGAGGGCAGCAAGGAGAGCTGGGGATACTGGGATGCATAGGGAGAGGCATCACCAGCAGAAAACAAGAAGTTATTATCCTCTGTACAGACAGCTGGTGAGACCACATCTGGAGTACTGCGTGCAGTTCTGGAGACACAATCTCGCAAAGACATAGACAGGATGGAAGCTGTCCAGAGGAGGGCAACTAAAATGGTGCAGGGTCTGCACGGAAGACATATGAAGTGGAGACTTAAGGAGCTTAATATGTATAGCCTCGAGGAAAGGAGGAGAGGGGACATGATAGAAACTTTCAAGTACCTCAAGGGAATCAACAAATCCAAGAGGGTAGCATCTTTCAAAAAAGAGTGTGCAAGAACAAGGGGCACAATTTGAAGATAGAAGAGGCGGCTCAGAGGTAATTTAAGGAAGTATTTTTCACAGAGAGGGTTGTGGATGCATGGAACAGCCTTCCAGAGAGTTGTGGAGTCAAAAACAGTGGTAGAATTCAAGCATGCATGGGACAGTCATAAAGGCAATTCTAGGGTGGGGTAGGAAGAAGTAGGCTGCTGATTAACTAGGATCTGCAGCTTATCCATCAGGTAGGGAAATGGGCAGACTGGTGGGCCAAGCGTCCTTATCTGCCATCAAATTCTATGTTTCTATGTTTCTATGTTTTTCATGTCCCATTATAGCCTATGGAAAAATGTATATGTGCACTGTGAAAACATTCGCGATCACATTTTGTTGTTGAGCTTGCTCAAAATTGTTGTCATGCTGCTGCCATCCTTTCAGTTAGCGAGAGAGAGAAAATGCTGTAATTCAAAATGATAATGCACTTTGGTAAACACCAACAGCTGAGTTTACCTAATCAGGCCCTGAGGAACATGCCCCTGGCATTAGTTTGTCACCAGCTGGTCTGCAAATATGTTTTTTTAAATGTTTCAGTTTTTTGATTGTGGCAACATTTTTGTTGCTGCGCAAACAATAGTGCTCAGGGGAAAAAGTAACCATGGCAACATTTTTATGTGCGTGATAACATTCCCATTATGGAGACAGGAGAATCACAACAACATCAAAGTAATCACGGCAACACTGCACGAACACATTTTGCTATGTGTTGTTTTCTTTGTCACTTCATTATGGCAAGGTGGATTGTGTTGACCTGACATTTTCAGGGTGGCAAGCCCTAGTCCCACAGATGTGCCTTTTGGTGGTTTGGTATGAAAACATTCAACAGGCCCATAGTTACAGCATTCCGATGTTGAGACATTTTCCCATAGGATAACATTGCGGTGGTTGTTTTCTCTGTCACTTCACTGTGGCAAGGTGGATTGTGCTATTGGCCTGAAATTTTCAGGATGGCAAGCCCTAGTCCCACAGATGTGCCTTTTGGTAGTTTGGTACGAAAACATTGAACAGGCCCATAGTTACAGCATTCTGAAGTTGAGACATTTTCCATAAGATAACACTGCGGTGCCCGTGATGCCTTTTGGGGCCCGTATCTCGGAAATGGTTCGAGATACAGATTTTTTGCCACAAAAATTCTTAGTACAGAAGTAGGTTGGAAAGTCATGAATATCATGCAATTTGAATTGTTTTTCTACCTTGTACAGTTACTGAGATATTTGGGAATTAGTGTTCAAATTGGTCATTTTCATGTACGTGGGCCACTATTATGCCCATAGAGTTTGCATTCACAGTGCTTTTTGGTGCCCATATCTTGTAAACGATGAGAGATATGGATTCAGTTGACTTTTATGTTGTGAGAACTACTCACTTTTATGATTAAAACCACACTTGAATTTTTTCTAGCTTCTAGGTGTCGCGTGGCTCAGTTGGTAGCACATCCGCCTTTGGACCAGAAGGTCATGGGTTCTCGTCCACTTGCACCTAAAAATCGCTGGCATCCGAGTGCAGTATTGGGGGGTAATGTACTGCTGGGGTGTGCCGTCCTTCGGATGAGACGTTAAACCGAGGTCCCTTCTGCCCATCCTGGTGTTGTCCTGGTGGGTGTCCAGGTGGAAGTAAAAGAACCCAGGGCACTCTTCGCAAAGAGTAGGGAACATTCCCGGTGTCCTGGCCAACATTCCCCTTCCCATACACCGGTTCATGCAATTACCCAGGCTGTGTGTGGGTGATGATGTGCGATATGGCTGCCACCACACATTCAATCACTTCACTACCAGTCTAGCATTGCTTGTAAAGCGCTTTGGATGTATGAAAAAGCGCTATATAAATGCAGATTCTTCTTCTACTACAGTTCCCGAGATACTAGCAAATTAGTGCTATAAGGATTCCTTGCCTTACAGGGCTGCTGTATGGCTCCATACTTATGTGTAAGTGGGAGCGCAGGGCCCAGAGGGCCCATGCTCCCGCAGACACATATCATTATGCACAAATGGGCAGCTTGGTGGGAGCGCGGGGCCCCCCACCAACACATACCATTTACTACTTATATTACACTTTTTCAAAAAGAAAATAAATTCTTTGCAAAAAACTCCATTAATGTATCAGTTAGGGTTGTTTCCACATCGACAAAAGTATGGAAATTCAACATTAGGGTTACCACCCCACCACCACTCCCCCACTCCCCACACGCCAACTGGCATCGGGGAGAATGGGGTTGTCGTGCTTAACTCTCAACCCATTCTCCTATACTGCACCACCATAGCTTCTTTACACATGGAACGTTGTGAGAGTTGGGCCGACGACCCCAATGCATACCCTGATGCCTGTTGGCATGTGGAGGGTGGGGGAGAGGTGGTGGGGTGATAGGGGTGGTAATCCTATCTTGAAGTTACGTACTTTTGTCAGTGTGGAAACAACCTAACTGATGCATTAATGGAGTTTTTAAGTAAAGAATATATATATATATATATATATATATATATACATACACACACACCATGGGTGGGAGCTTTCTCAGTAGACTATATAGTGTTATTTCCACTGGAGTGGGATATATCCTATCGAGATCAGCACAGTGAGGATAAATTACATTTATCCACACTGTGCTGATGTCACCAGAGTGAGGATATCTTCACTGCAGCCTGCATTCTAAATGAAACAGCTTCAGAAAACAGTTTCTCTTCTCACTGAAGCCTGCAACTTATTCAACTGGCATTGCCAAATAACGGTGGTAAGGCCCAATTGCTCCGCGAAGTGATCACGAGGTGAAGAATTGGCGCGGTGCTCTGCGAGTGAAGCGGAGTACTTTGCGTTGCAAATGGGTAACGCGAAGTCCATTGAGAACAATGACTTTACGTTACTTTGCCTTCCCAAACCACTACTCCACCAATTCTTAAGGTGAAGTACATTGAAAACAATGTACTCTGCCTTACTTCATCTTGTTTTTAAGCTCCAAAGGTGAATTTTGCAGTGTTTCATGGGATTTCAGGTCACATGGGCTCTAGATTGTTCTGCACAGCCTCAGTTTGAGGTAGTGTGTGTAGGAAGCTGTAGGTGACAATCTGCTCTAAGAGCTCTCTGCAATTCAAACCTTCAAAAAGCTGTTAAAAAAGCCTTTTCAAGTAATTTTTTTTGCTGAAACTTTAGTTCATCTATTATAGGAAACCCTCCTGTGCTCATATCATTGAGCGTTTATTGTTTGTGTATGGATTTTGAATGTTAATGTACAACATTCAGCCTGTGTACTGAGAGACAGTGGAAGTGTGCTTTGAGGGAGGGGTGTATCTGTGGTGTAGGTAGATTAACTTGGAGAAAAAGACAGTGCTTTCTGTTTTGGTGATATTTTTCTTGTTTAACTGTGTTAATGTACACACAGTAATATTTTCAATATTTCTTGCCATTTTTTTGCTGATTGTTGTGGTGCAGCAGTGCATAATTTTAGTTTGTTTAAAATATGTGGTTATATTACTGAAGTTTTCAATTTGCTATGCATTACTTAGTGTGTGTGTGAATATGTGTGTGACGGTGTCATCAAATTAGACAACTTTCATTGTACCATAACATAATAATTTCAGCAATGTGAGCTGCTATCCACTGCAGCTGTGTGATTTTTGTACTTCTTTGTGGTATCTTTACTGGTACTGGTACTAGTACTTTGACTGTTACTGCAGCAGTACAGTACACTGCCCCTCTGCGTGGGCTCTTCCCAACCGTAAAGGTATTCTTTTCCAGATTTGAATTTCTGATGGTGAGCACTGGTTAGGTGTTGTGCCTTTGCATCTGCATTTCTTCAGTGCGCAGTGCAATCTTAATCTGTCTGTGCATTTGCATCTCTTTAGGGCCCAATCTCCATCTGTAATTTAAGTCGCAGTTATTTCTTTGGCTTCCCTTCAGAGTACTGGACAGGTGCAGTGCTTAATTCTGCATGAACACTGTACTCAATAATATGCGTTTTTAAGTCAGGACCATCATCACGAGTCACTCGTGATACAAATCACGTTCTTCATCATCACAGTTACAAATGCAGTCACAAATCATGATTTACGATCATTCACATTATGAATCACATTAATTTTTTTTCTAGTTACTTGGATGTATTGTAAGCCTGTTTTGTAGTATCTCTCCAGGCTTCACCACCCCACCACTGTACTCACTGATACGTGTTTTGAAGTCTAGGAGTTTTAAGCTACAGCTCACCAGGGAAGTACAGCCGTAGATGGTAAGAATTCATGTTTCTTCATCATCACGGTCACAAATGCAGTCACAAATCACGATTCACGATCATCCATGTTACGAATCACATTCATTTTTTTTCTAGTTACTTGGATGTATTGTAAGCCTCTTTTGTAGTATCTCTCCAGTCTTCACCACCCCACCACTGTACTCATTGATACGCGATTTTAAGTCTGGGAGTTTTAAGCTACAGCTCATCAGGGAAGTATAGCCGTAGGCAGTAAGCATTCACGTTTCTTCATCATCACGGTCACAAATGCAGTCACAAATCACAATTCACGATCATTCACGTTACGAATCACAACATTAATTTTTTTTCTAGTTACTTGGAGGATGTATTGTAAGCCTGTTTTGTAGTATCTCTCCAGGCTTCACCACCCCACCACTGTACTCACTGATACATGTTTTTAAGTCTGGGAGTTTAGTACAGCTCATCGGGGCCTGGGGAAGTACAGCCATAGGCATTCAATGCTTCTTCATCATCATGGTCACAAATACAGCCACAAATCACGATTTATGATCATGTCATGAATCAGAACATACATTTTTAATAGTTACTTGATGTATTGTAAGCCTGCTGGTCACGGTGCTGAACAGGGATGGGATCCACACTGGGCCCGGACAACAGGCACATCCTGCTCCAGCGGACCTGGTGCTGGACTTGGTGGTGGTGGTTCAACTGCCTCAGAGTCACGACAGGAGGTGGTGCTGGTCCTGCTTTGGGGCACTCACATGTTTTGAGCAGTCCAACAGGAATGGAAAACTCATGCCCTCCACACATGCACATGGTATGATGCTTACCACTACCACGCTCTCCCAAAGCTGCCCTGTCCCACACATTCCCTCACCCTGGTCCATCTCTCCTACTGGGTTCCCCCAGTCTGAGCAATCACTACTCACACTGTCACACAACACACATACACACACACAGTCACACAGACACAAACAACTAACTACTTATAAAGGTAAGAAAAATAGAATTTACAGAAAGAATAAATTAAGTAAAAAAAGAGTACAGAAAAGACAAAAAAATGTAGCTTTTAAAAATGCCGTTGGGTCTAAATCAAAGTTTAAATCTCCTCCTCGCTCTGATCTAAAAGTATCAGCAGTCACAAAACACACTACTCTCTCTCCGTCTGCACAGGAGAAAGTAAAGTGCATTCTTGTATGACTCACTTTCTTCCTGCCTAGCTAAAGAGTATGTGACTTACAGTACTGTAAGCCATGTGATATGTGGGGGCTGCCAAATCTGAAACATAAAGTGGATCACTTAGAATCCTAATGAGGAATGTGAAGTCCATGAAAACAATGACTTTGCCTTACTTCATGTTGCCATTCCGCCTTAACACGTAGTGTTACGACAAGGTATGAAAGACTTTGCATTGCCCACCCACATAGCGGGAGTAGCAACGTGAAGTGCCCACTTCATGTCTGCTACTCACGGCAAATTTTAATTCACTGCATCTCTAACTGCAAAAGACACTCACCTATGACCCATAGTGTTTCTGAGACTCCTAGCCCATTACTGTGCTGATCTCAGCTTCAAAACAATCTGCATTCTAAATGGAATTCCTTCATAATGCAGTTTCTCTTTCCCAGTGCTATCTGCAATAGTTTCTCTTTCTCACTGAAGCTTGCAACTTACTCAATTAGCATTGCAAAAGACACTCACCTGTCTCCCATTGTGTTTCTCAGACTACCAGTCCATTCAGAAAAACTCACACATACTCTCCCACCACACAGAGAAAGAGCAGACAACACACAGAAACAGAAAAAGAACAAAGAACATTTTTTCCTAAAGCTCCCACCCCATGGTACAAATCTCACACATGATGTGCAGATCATGGGATATGGAAAATATTCTCGTCCTGCAGAGTAAGCGGTGCATTCTCACGTGTGCCAATACAGAGCTGACCCTGCAGAAGTGAGAATATTTTCCATATCCACTCCTGCCCATCATGTATCAATATATATATATATATATATATATATATATATATATATATATATACACATATATATTATATATATATATATATATATATATATATATATATATATACACACAATAGGTGAGTAGTAAATGAGTGAGATAAAACAGTGTATCATCCACTGCAGTGTGATATTTTACCCTCTGCTCTACTCTGATGATATGAGACATTTACACACACAGGTCACAAGGGTCACTGATATCATCACCCTAGGCAGCTTCCCCTCAGCATGAAAGAAACACCTGTGCTGTTACCATAGACACAAATGCAGAACTACCTGAGAGGTCTCACTGCTGCCTACAGCTAACTCAGTGAGCATTACAAAACACACCTATCCCCCCCAACTTCCAGCTCATTACTGTGATGCTCTCAACTTGATGCAGCCAGAATTTCAAACAGCACAGCTTCACAGAACAGTCTAAACTACTGCCTGCAGCTCTCAACTACCACTGAAACACACTCTCACTTGTTCCTCAAACTCTGATTCTCACCCATTACAATTACTGTGACAATTTCAACTTCACTGCAGCCAGAATCCTAAAGAGCACAATTTCACAGAACACTCTGCCTGCAGCTAACTTAATTACCACTGAAAACAGTATCAGCTGTTCTGACACTCTACCTCTCAGTTCATTACTGTGATGCTTTTAACTTCACTGCAGCCAGACTGCTAAACAATACAGCTTCACAAAAGTATGTTTCTCATTCCTGTCTAAAACTAACTCATTTAGCATTGCAAAACACACTCATGTGTCTCTGAGTTTATAACACTGCCAGCCCATTCAGAAAAGCTCACACCCAGAATTAGCAAATACATTAACAGGAACAGAACACAAGACAGCATAACAAAACTTCTGAAACTCTTGGCCCTATTGTATATATCGAATACATGATGGGCACATCATGTGCTATGGCAAATATTGTCACTCCTGCATCGTGAGCTTGGATATCTCACGAGTGCCTATCACACTCATGCCCATCATGTATCCCCTATATATATATATATATATGTATATATATATATATATAGGGGATACATGGTGGTCTGGAGTGTGATATGGCAAATATCTGCATGACTGAACAGTGACCTCAGGATATCTCATGAGTGGCAGAGCATAGCAGAGCCAAGAGTGATGATACCTGAGGTCGCTGTTTACGAGTGCAGATATGTCCCATATCTCACTCCAGACCATCATGTATTCTATTTATACAATAGGTTTCTGTACAGTACAAGTCACATTAAACTGTTCCCTCAACTCACTGGTGTAGCATTGTTCAATGAGTTTCCTGATCTGTGTAGTGTTTAATTCAATGAATTAGTAAAATGCTAGTATTGGTTTGCATCTAGCTGTTATGTACTATAAGCTTTATTTTCAGTTTCATTTCAGAAGGCAAAAAACAACTCTTAAGGAATGCTGTGATATTTATAAACAATGCTCTTAAGGGATATTGTGATATTTATAAACAATGGTCTTAAGGAATGCTGTGATATTTATAAACAATGCCATGAAAATGCTGCTACTGCCATTTCACTAAACAGTTACAAGTGAGTTGAATAGGCAGTGAAGGACGATTGGAAAATAGTTGAAAAGCTTCAACAGTTCGACTTGCCACTGCAGTAGCATCACACACACAAAAAAAAATGCTACACCAGCAAATTGATGGAACAGATTAATGTGACTTGTAGTGTAGTTGTTTTCATGGTTTAGATGTTGTATGTTATGTAGTGAAGTCGTGGTAGTGTTTTTGATACTTCAATTCGGTGAGCCCTATATGTGGTTTCTGAATGATTTTGGGTTGTACATTTTGATTGGTGGATATTATTAATGGGTTGTTTTCGGGTGATGTGATTGGTTGGTAGTGCTGTGTGTGTGCGTGTGTTTTGACTGGTCGATGTGTTGTTTGAGGGCAGGATTTCTGGGTTTGTTCGGTGTGGAGTTTGGCATTTTATCGGGACATTCATGTGGTTTTTTCACTTCATTTTATTGTTTGTTCAATAGTAAGTAAGTAAGTAAATCTTTATTTGTATAGCACCTTTACATAACCTAGGCATTTCACATTTAAAATACAATATGCAGACATAAAATTTACAATAAAACAACAAGTACAGCTGTAAATTAAAAATGTGCCTGGGAAGGCTAAGATAAAAAGATATGTCTTCAATTTGATTTTAAAACTATTGACGGTCAGGCATTCCCTTAACTGATGAGGCAGAGAATTCCTCAGGGTAGGTGCTGCAAAAGAAAAAGCATGGGCACCAGACGTTTTTAACCAAACTCTGGGAATCACTAGCAATCCCTCATCAGCGGATTGGAGAGGACAGAGGGGGCAGTAAGAGTCAGGAGATCTTGCAAGTAGCCGGGTCCCTACTGGTGTAGGGCTTCAAAGATTAGTAAACCAACCTTAAAGGTGATCCGCCACTGAACAGGCAACCAATGCAATCTGCACAGCACAGGTGTAATATGACTGGCCCTTGATGTACCAGTCAAAAGCCTGGCCGCAGCTTTCAGCACTAGCTGCAGGCAGCAGATATCAACCTCAGGAAGCCCTAGGTAGAGGGCATTGCAGTAGTCAAGGCGGGTGGTGATGAAAGCATGGACCAATGTTGGAAGGTCATCTGGGGGAACCAGGTGTTTCACCCAAGCGATATTCATCAGATGGTAAAATGAGGATTTAACCACGGCCAACACCTGAGATTTCAGGGTCAGGCCATCATCAAAAATAACGCCCAGATTATGCGCCCGGTCTGAGGTAGAGAGCTGAACACCATTAAGCCATAAGCCTGATACCTGTCCAGCCCCCAAACCTGCCCCTGGATGACCTGGGTCCACTACCAACACTTTAGTCTTGTCCAAATTCAGTCTCAGCCAGCTGGTGCTCATTCAATCCTTGATTTCAGCTATACAATTACTTAGCACAGAGACTGCATCGACCTGTCCAGGCAGAAAGGACATATACAGTTGGGTATCATCTGCACAGCACTGAAAACGCAAACCGTATCACCTGATGATATCTCCCAATGGCAGCATATACACTGCAAACAACTTGGGTGCCAATATGGAGCCCTGCGGTACCCCACAGGACAGGGGTAGGACATCAGAGGAATAAATTCCAGTAACCACCCTCTGAGACCCATCCATGAGGAAAGATCAAAACCATTTGAGGACTGTACCCGACAACCTGCAAAGCAGCTGCAAGGACTCCACCCCCCTACTTCCTGGAGAAGGAGAGCAGTCATCGGATGCTCAATAGTGTGATGCTTAGTGCAGCATACATTTAGTTTTGTAGTTAGTGCTCAGCGGTTGCCATCACCGGACATTTGAGCTGCAGCTGTCACTTCCATTACTGGGCCAGTTCACTTCATCGGAGGAGCGACTATGAAGAGGTACATGAAAGGTTTTTTTTTTTTGCAGCTTGTCTTCTTGTATTTCTGTAGTGTTCTATGGTGCACCTCACAATGTCTGAATAATTTTTTTTAATCAGACTCGATGACTCTGGCTCTCTTTTTCATTGTGCTTTGTGGACCTGTAAAGAATTTTCCTTCAGTACCTGATGGTACCTGCTGAAAGGGTTTGTGGACATATGCACTGTGGTGATATCAGGTGCTGATGTATGCACCATATGTATATCAGTTTTCTATCACCACAGTGCATACGTCAGCAGCAGGTTATCTCACTGTGTGTCTGATACAAGGTTTTATCAGACTCATCTTTGTCTCACCCCATTGTATAATACATATATATATACACACACACACACACATAGATATATACATTTTTTTTTTTAATTGTACTTTTTCCGCCACCAGCCACCCAGCACCTCTGCCCAGTCATGGACCCCGCCCACTTCCATATTGGCGACTATCATACCCTGGCTTACCCCCAGGGTGGGATTGTCAGCACCGGTCCTATGGTGCCACACAGGATAGGTCGAAGGGCTGGCCTGGGAGCTGACTGAAGCTGAGGGCAGGCTTCATCTAGGGTGGCCGGCAGCATTTGTTTCCCCGGTGTGTGCGGGGTGGGGACATGCAATGATGACCAGCATCCACCCTGCCCCCTCCCCCCAAGCTGCTGGCATCGGCATGTTCGGTACACCCAGCCTCTGCTAGGTGTCTGTAATGCACAGAACACTCTACCCCCTCCCCCCTGGAGAAGGAGAGCAGTCGTTAGACGCTCAATCCTTCTCCCCTGGCTGGCCCTCTGATGTCCTGGGTCCGTTCCCGAATCCGAGTCACAGGTAGGCAACCTGCCCCTGCCCCAATGGACCAGCATGTATACACAAACATACAACCATTCATACATACATAAATGTTTCTCAAACTAATCAAGTAAGTCTGCACTTCATTTCTCATGGAGAAAGACAGGGCTTACATTTAAAATCAACCTAAAATGTTAAAATCAGCTGAATTACAGAATTGTATCTTTTGAGCAACTGAATATAACATAGAAACATAGAATTTGACGGCAGATAAGGACCGCTTGGCCCACCTAGTCTGCCCATTTCCCTACCTAACGGATAAGCTGCAGATCCTAGTTAACCAACAGCCTACTTCCTCCTACCCCCCCACTAGAATTGCCTTATGTCTGTCCCATGCATTCTTGAATTCCCCACTGTTTTTGACTCTACGACCTCCTCAGGAAGGCTGTTCCATGTATCCACAACCCTCTCTGTGAAGAAATACTTCCTCACATTACCTCTGAGCCGTCCCCCCTCTATCTTCAAATTGTGCCCCCTTGTTTTTGCACGTCTATTTTTCTGAAAGATGCTACCCACTTGGACTTTGTTGATTCCCTTGAGATATTTGAAAGTTTCTATCATGTCTCCCCTCGCCCTCCTTTCCTCGAGGCTATACATCTTTAGTTCCTTTAGTCTTTCTTCATATGTCTTCTGATGCAGGCTCTGCATCATTTTGGTTGCCCTCCTCTGGATAGCCTCCACCCTGTATATGTCTTTGCAGAGATGGGGTCTCCAGAACTGTACACAGTACTCCAGATGTGGTCTTACCAACTGTCTGTACAGGGGGCCAACAACTTCCCGGTTTCTACTGGTGATGCCTCTCCTATGCATCCCAGTATCCCCCCAGCCCCTTCTTACTGCCTTCTCACATTGCTGGCCCACCTTTAGGTCATCTGATATGACTACCCCAGGTCCCTTTCCATTTTGTTGTTGTCAGTATCTCACCCCCATTGTGTACTCTTCCCTGGGTTTTGTTTCCCAGGTGCATTACTTTGCACTTCTTTGCACTGAATCTAAGCTGCCATACATTTAACCATTCATCCAACCTTGCCAAGTCTCTTTTCATCCTTTCCACCCCACCCTGTGTATCAACCCTGTTGCAGATCTTTGTGTCATCTGCAAAAATACATACTTTCCCTTCCAGTCCCTCTGCAATGTCACTTATAAAGACATTAAAAAGGACTGGCCCCAGTACTGAACCCTGCGGTGTCCCACTAGTAACCCTCCTTTCTTCACTGTGGACTCCATTTACTATTACACGCTGTGTCCTATTGTCCAACCAGTGTTTTACCTAGGCTACCACCCTGGGATCCACTCCCAGGCTGGTTAATTTATTTATTAATCTTTGTGCATGACTGTGTCAAATGCCTTGCTAAAGTCTAGGTAGGCCATGTCCACAGCCCCTCCCTGGTCTACTGCTTTGGTCACCCAGTCAAAGAAATCAATTAGATTTGTCTGACATGACCTTCCTGCTGTGAATCCATGCTGCCTTGGGTCCTGTGCCCCACTGGCCTCTAGGTACTCAACAATTCTTTCCTTCAGAAGTGATTCCATAATTTTCCCTACCGCTGAGGTCAAACTGACAGGTCTGTAGTTTCCTGCCTCTGTCTTGCTCCCACTTTTGTGAAGAGGAATCACATCTGCCCTCCTTCAGTCCTCAGGTATCACCCCATCCTCCCATGATTTATTAAAAAGGGTAGTCAGTGGTGTTACTAGTTCTTTCCTTAGTTCTTTTAGAATTCTGGGGTGAATCCCATCAGGCCCCATTGCTTTATCCACCTTCAGTTTTAAGAGTTCTTTCAGAACCCTTTCTTCTGTGAAAGGACTAATATCAACCCCCCTATCCAAAGTGCTTCTATTGACCGGATTAGGTATCTCCCCCTGCTTTTCCATTGTGAATACTGAGCAGAAGTATTCGTTCAGTATCCCTGCTTTTTCACTGTCGCTCTCTGCCCAACCACCTTCCTCTTTGTTCAGCCTCAGTATCCCTGCCTTAGTCTTTCTTTGCTCCTTAATGTACCTATAAAAGGTTTTATCCCCCTTCTTAACTGAGTTGGCTATCTTTTCCTCAGTTTGGGCCTTTGCTATTCTGACTGCCTTACCTGCTTCCTTCTGCTTTAACTGGTACAGTTTGCTGTCCTGCTCCTTCTGTGCTTCCTCATACTTCCTGAATGCTATCTTTTTCTCCCTTACCTTCCCCTCCACTTCTTTTAAGAACCATAGTGTTTTTTTCTTTCATTTTGATTTGTTTATTTGTTTCACACAAAGGCTTGTTGCCTCTGTGATGGCAGTTTTGATGTTTCCCCATTGTTGCTCCACCCCACCTTCTTGCCTGTTTGCTAGTGCTTTTCTGAAGCACTCTCCCATTTTGACAAAATCAGCCCTCCTGAAGTCCAGTACCTTCACTTTTGTGTGGCTTGACTCTACAGCTAAGTTTATCATGAACCACACTGTTTGGTGGTCGCTTGTTCCCAGATGGCTACCCACTTCAAGATCAGAGATCCTCTCTCCATCCCCATTTGAGAGTACCAGGTCTGTTTCTCCCGAGTGGGTTCCAAAACTAGCTGTCTGAGTATGCCCCTGTAGGGCATCGAGAATGGCCTTGCTTCTTGGACGAAGCAGAGGTGCTCCAGTCAACATATGGCATATTCAGGTCCCCATCAACAATATCTCCCCATTCTCTGCCATCCAAGGATGCCTTCTATAATTTCCTTGTCCATTTCTTCCCCTGAGAAGGGGGTCTGTATACAACCCCTGTGCGGATTGTTGAGCTATTTCCAGTCTCCAGGGTGACCCACAGTGCCTCCTCTCCTCCCTGTTCACCCTTTAGTTCTGTTGCTTTTATCCCTTCCCTTACATAGAGAGCTCACTCTCCTTCCCTCCCTGTCCCTCCTGTAGATTGTGTACCCTGGTAGGTTGACATCCCAGTCATGGTTCTCTGTGTACCATGTTTCTGTGACTGCCACAATATCCAGGCATCCCTCTTCCATCAAGGCCACCATTTCAGGGAGCTTTTTACCTAGACTATGGGCATTGGTACTCATTACCCTCCATTTTTTATGGCTTTATTTCTTTTTGCCCCATCTCTGTCCCTACTGCCTTTGTCTTTTTCTCCATTTACCCCTGCCCTTCTCCTCATCGACTGCTCTATTTTGGTGTTTACCTCACTAACTACCCTGATTTTTTTTGGGGGGGCAAGGATTTCCCTTCTCCTCTTCAGTGCCTCCCCCCCCCCCGGTTAGTTTAAATGCTTGCCACTGAAGCATTTAAACCTATCACCTAGGATCCTGGTTCCCCTCCAGGATAGGCGCGGACCATCGAGCCTCTGCATCAGCTTTTCAACCAGTCATTGAATCCCATGGTGCAGAGTGCCCTAGCTTCATCCCTGCCATAGACAGGTAGCACTTCCGAGAAAGTTACCGTGTGTGCTACTTGTCTAAGGCCCCTCCCCAACTCCACAAACTCCTGTTGCACTGCTCTGATCTCATTCTTAGCCAGGTTATTTGTCCCTAGGTGGATAATGACATCCAGCTCCCTCCCCCTTGCCACTGCTCCCATGATCATGAGGATTAGTTTCCTGTCCCTCCAAGCCTTGGCGCTGTGCAGGTACCTTACCTCCCTTTCCCCTCCCTCCCCCAGTTCTACCCCCCTAACAATTGAGTCCCCCACCAGGAGTTGTTTCCTTCCCCTGTGGGGTCCTGGGCCACCCTCCTGTGGGTCTCCATTGTCGAGGTTCCCAGCATCCTCCTTGGTCTTCACTGCAGGTGCCTCCATAGAGGAACTGTGCTTTGCCAGAGTGGCGAATGAATTGTGGAGAGGCACAACTGGAGGGATGTGCCTCTGTTCCACCACCCTCACCCTCCCTGAGGCCACCGTGGTCCAACCACCTCTTTCTTGGCAACCTCTGAGGTAGTGGCAGTGGCCTGGGTGGTCCCTGGTGGAGGAGCAGGTTTCCTAATCCTGCCAGGTCAGCATGGAGACGAACAACTCCTCCCTCAGACCAGAGAGGTGCCTGCAAATAGGCAGTAACGCAGTCTCCAGAATGTCTCCGGAAGACTGCTGCTCCACAGCCAGTACATTGCACCCTTCCCCACATGTCTGTGTCCCTTCCAGTTACAGATGCTTTTTTGGTTTTTGTTCTTGTTTTAGTGTGTGCAAGCTTGTGAGTGTCTGTACCTCCTATTCAGTGTGCTGTGCCTTTAAGAATATGAACAGGTGTATGTTGTTAGCAGTTTTGAGGAAGTGATGTCAGAGCCCTTGCTATAAAGGAAGTTATGTGCTTGGGGTGGGTGGAAGTAAACCTATGCTGTCCAGAAACAATCACCTACAAGTCTTACCCTCCACCCCGGGGACTGCCTTCCTTCCTTTCAGACACCTATTTCACAAAGGCTAAGTAACAGGTCTAGTCACAACTGACTGCACATATCTCCCAGCTACAGTTCCTCCCTGGCAAATTAAAATTAAAACTAAGAAAAGTCCACACCAAAACAGAATCAATAATAGTTACTTACACAGGTCCAAAAAGTAATAATGCAGTTCAGTGTAGTCTAAAAAATAACCTCCTTGATTCAAGGAAGCTGTGGCTGCTTTCTCACTCTCCCTGTCTTCAATGTGAGAAGGAGACTGCAACACCTCTGAGACAAAAAACCTTTTCAGCAATAAATAAAAAAAATAGGGGCCAACAGTAATTTTGCTTAGCCTAATGATAAAAAGTCACAAAAATTTAAACACCACCTGTAATAATTTTACAGAAGATATACCCTGTAAGAAACACTTTGCTGCAGAGAAAAATAAAGCAGTAACAGAAGATATACCTTGCAAAAGACAATTTGAATCAGAAGATTACAGCAGTAATCTGTTAGAACACACCTGTAGGCACACCTTGTAATAATGCAGCAGAAGGTATACCCAGCAACAGCAATTTGAATCAGAGAAAAATAAAGCAATACAATGTTAGCAACAAACAGTAACAATCCCTGGGAGTACAAAATAAAAACAACAACACACAGTAAATCTGCCTAGCCAAAAGTCTTAATCCTTTTCCTTACTCTGGTAAGGTTCTTTGTTCTGTCCTTTCATGCAAGCTAGAAGGAAAGAGCTCAGGTGAAGCTAGGTGCCTACACACATGTAATATGACATCTCATATATAACATCTGAACAGACTGTTCAGTTGGGTACCTCAACATATTTTACTCATTTCAATCCAAACATCTGCCAGTCTATAATTATTTCATTTATTGATTTCTATATCACAGATTATTATTGGATTTAAATATCTATTTATTTTTTATCAAAGGCATTTGTGGGTCCTGCTCTTGAAAGTATCAGTGAGTCCATGCCACCGTAGGCAACACTGCTCAGTTTTCCAACTGCCACTGATTTTGCAGCAGTTAGAAACATTTTGTGGCAGCACATATTCAACACTGGACTCAATCAGCTGAAAAACTGATGCGTGTTCGAGCAAGTAAAATGTGGTCTAGCACATATTTTTTTTTGGTCAAAGGCATCAAATATTCTAATTTTGGGATGCAAGTCTTGTGCATCTGAAACTGAACATAGAGACTTGTGTTTACAGATAGGTTTTGAAATCTGGCCTGTGGTGTCACAGGTAAGACTTATGAAAGACTTATTCCTCACATCTCGAAACAGATTGCTTTCATCAGTCAGGTCATAGTGTAAAGTATGCAGTTTATACAAAATGTATGCATTTATTTAAAAAAATAGCTTTTAGAGCAATGAGCACTTTCTGTTCCAGTTTCAACCTCTGCCATGAGTGCAGCACAGATACGTTAGGATGACATCAATAATTGTCATGGCGCTCGTCGTACTGTTGTCATGGTACTGATATTTCCCATCTATATTTTTACACTGACATAGCTCTCCCCTACTTTTGACATTATATAAATAATCCTTATAAAGCATGCTGACACTACAATTTTCTGTCACTATAATACTGTCATTTAAAGACACTTGTTGACAGATTTATTAATTATTGATTCGTTCTATAGCATGTCAACACAATCATCTACTGTGACACACAAGAAATCATGCTGAGATATTAAACAGACAAGTAGAAATAGTTATTATGTTGATGCACTTTCTTATTATGTCAGCAGCATTTGCAATATGTTGCCAAAATGAAAATGTGTCCATACACTTGAACTCTCTTTAAATAACATGAAGCTTCAGTCTCTTTTTCTTTCAAATACAGTATATGATTTCCTATTCAGGGAAGTACATTTTAACTCGGATAAGAGCTATAAAAAATTATTTTCTGATTTCCAGAAAAAAAGTCTTGTCTGGCATCAGGAGAATAGTGAAATACATTTTCTCAAAATCAGAATTTCTGGACATTCTGTCATTTTTATTACTGAAAATATTTTGCATGAAACAAGCTCTTTACAATCCTCTGCTTGTACTACAAATTATTTTTGTGGCAACAGGTTCCGGAGCCACAGCCAAGGATTAGGACTTCAAGGCAGGAAAGGCAGCAGGGACAGATTAAGTTCATGAGGAAAGGAATCTGAATTCCAGCAAATGTCTCTAGTGATGAAGACCTGAATGCCCAGTAATACAAAATGGTTTAGAATTTTATGTGATTTTAGTTCTACTGATGCCAACTGCCAGTGTTTTGCAGAAAAGTGGAAAATCACAAATTAAAAAAAAATAACTTTTTTAAAAATCAAAGCTTATAAATGTGTTAACACATATTTATATTATGTAATTATCAATCAATCAATCAATCCAAATCTTTGTTTATTCAGGCGAACATCATTGAGCAAAGCTCATTTACAAGATGGACCTGAGTGGTCATACAAATGAGGATACAAGTATTATTACATAGACAAGAAATAGAATAAATAGCAATACAATGGCATGAAATGATTATATACAACAATTTACATATATACAAGTAACAGTAGAACCATTTAGCCTGTAGGAAAAAAGGGGACAAAGGGTATAGCAGGCATAAAATAAAAATAATATGGTCTAACTAGTTTTTTATGAGAATATAATAGGTGATTCGGAAGAAAGAAATTGAATTAATATAATGGATGGAAAAGGAAGGTGGGCTGATAGGTAGGGATTAGGCTTTATAAAGCAATTGCAGAGCTCTGGAAAAGGGCGGAGAACAATCTTTTGAAGGATGCCAGAGGTAGTAGGCTATCTAGCTTCATGAATTATATTAAAATCATGTTGGCGACAAATCTCAGCATGATTGTTAATATGTCAACGTTATTTTTTCTTTATTAAAAAAATATGATTTTTGGAATTCAGCTTAAGAATAGACAATAATGAACTACAGTAAATGCATTACACACATCACAAAAAATCTTCATTTATTGTTATTTTTGAACAAGTACAAATTGTACATGCTTATAACCTGCAAAGTGTCAAAAGATAACAAAATCATTTTAGTTACATTTGAATGACATTAATAGACAAGGCCTGACCACATTGACCCTCTGTATCAAGAATTTGTTAAGAGGGAGAAGGTTTTTGAGAACAGTCTGCATTTGCCACATAGCTGCCTTGATCTCAGTACATGCATCACCGAGAGTTGTTAATTACTTTCAGGATAACATATCTGAGGAAATCTGCCACACTGACCTTTTCCCAGGAACATTTTTGGACCCTGCAATATGAGCAGATTTGATAGATCAAATGGCCTTCTGCTGGCTTCTTTGTATGTGCGCTTGTACGTATTTTTCTTGTTATTGAAGTGTACATATGGGCTAGTTGAAATTCTACAGTGGTAGTCCAGTACTGAGTAACAACTTGCACAGTGGCCTTTTCCGAGGAACATTTTTTTTTCAGTAACATGTAGTCTCTAACCTTGCAACATTTGGCTAATTTCCTATTTGGTATCTATTTAGGATACTGAAACTCAGAATCCAGAAACTCACAGGACAGAGTTCAGTATCCCAACATGTACAAGCCTGACAAGGAGGAAGCTGGTGCCAACAGGGGTAAGGTAGCGGATGTGATGAACTGCTACCCTACCCCTAGTCAGACACCACAAGAGAGGGGAGGATGTGGAAGCTGGCCGAGCTGCTCCCGTGGGACAGAGGACTAAACCACTAGCAACTCGGCCAGCATGGTGTTCCAGACCCAGTTTCTGTTCCCGGGGTGAACATTTTTGCGAGGCACTCTTCTGCCCCACCCTAACTTTTGTAACCTACTCTGAGGTCTGCTCCTCCTCGGAGTTGGTTATTTTAGTTACGGGGGGTGCAGGGGATGAAGCCCCCCGCATTGCATGTGAGACCCTTTTTTTTCTAAAATTTGGTCTCCTGACTTGAGCTAATAGAGTTCAGGAGGCCGAGTTTTAGATTCCATAGGTAATCCTCTTTTTTTATTGTTACTGAAGTGTACATATGATCTAGTTGAAAACCTACAGTGATATTCCAGTGCTGAGTAACAGCATTATCAACCAATCCAGGAAGTTACATTTTTGTTATTAATTAAATATGGTTGCTTAGGATATCCAAAGACAAGGTGTTTTGTTAAAATAAATAAAATTAAAAACTTTCTCAAGATGTTACCACAAAAGCAAACTTCCTAAACGTCGGGCACAGCATTTCTATCCAGAGTGTTTCAGCAGGTCTTTCGTAACAAACGGATTATTTTCTATGAAGTAGAGTATCACCTACACAAGAACAGTGCTGTCCAATCCCTTACTAGGATGATTGTAAATAAAGGATGATCAGGCTGTAGCTTAAGATGACTGGATGACTGAAGCCTACAGTCTTCTGGCTCAACAAATGTAATAACAGCATAACCAAAGGGCAACTGACTCCTGTGGAAAAACTTTGAGAGACATAATGTGTATCTGAATGCGTTGAAGGTGCCATTTAAAATGAGCTTCAGCCAACTGGCTTTCCTACAAAATATAGAGGATAATATTTAGATAAAATATAGCTTGTAATTAAAATATGTTCAGTAATTATTATTATTATTATGGATAGTTGCATAAGACCTCACTCCTGCTCATTGTAAGATCTGCTCCTGCTGTTCATCCCCCAACTGAAGTCATAACCATCTCTTTGTGACAGCACAGACAACTGCCAAGAAAATGAACATGATGCCACAAGTAGGGGATTATGATTTTTGGAGGGGAATAATCAGAGCCAGAGTAGAGTATGTCTAAGAGACAAAAGTGCTGATTACATGCAACTGTCCTTAGAAAAGGACAAAAAAGCCAGTCAGGTGGTGTGGCAGTAGCGCTACCGCTCACCATACCGGTGACTCGGATCAGAAGCAGTCTCAGGTTGCTGGGGCTGGCAAGGAGGAGAGGATAGAGCATCTGATGGACTGCTCTCTCTCAGAGAAGGGAGGCTGCTAGCTCTCATGGACTGCCACCAGGTGGAGGCATGGTGGTAGGACGATTAGGGAGTAGCAAGAACGGAAGGGTGCCGTTGGACTTCTTTGGTGCATGGGTGCCTCTACACACACATGTTGACATGCATGCCCTGGCAACAGGGAGGGAGTCAAAATCAAAAGGAAAACTAAACGAGGACAGGCTTCATGAAGTCCTGCTCATGCAGTCGTGGCCTGCTCTGCCTTCCAGCCAGGGGCACTCAAAATAGGTGTGCTCTCGAGTGGGTGGGGGAGGGGAGACAGCCCTTCCCTTTCTGGACTCAGCACAGAGGTAAATCCATGGTGTGAACAAGACCCTGGCTAGCAGAGGTTGGGGACGGCTGCAGCTCATGGAGACAGGACTAATAGCTACCTGTCCTGCATGGAAGGATAAAAACCTTTGCATAAAGAAAGGACAAAACACAGAAAATATTTGAAATATAAACTGAGTTGTATCTATATATTAGGTTTTTCAAAGTTTTTCCACAGGCATCAGCAGCTCTTGAAAAAAAAAACAAGCAAACAAAAAAACTATTGCAAATATGTTCACAATTAACTTTAGTAATTACCTATCTATGCATTTTAGTTAAATTTTAGTTTAATGGGAATTTCTAGAGTTCACTACAGAACCTAACATTCCTTCTTCCTTTACAAAGCTGCTTTTAAAATTGATGTCTATTTAAAAAATGAATTCAAAAGATTACAAGCACACCTATTCGGAGTGCTCCTGGCTGGAAGGCAGAGCGGGCCACGACTGCATGGGCGGGACTTCATGAAGCCTGTCCCCATTTAGTTTTTCTCTTGATTTTTACTCCCTCCCTGTTACCAGGGCATTTAATGTTTTATCCTACTCCTGGTTAAAGAATTAAACACTCTGGATACTCCATTTACTTCTTTGTAGTATCTGTGACATTAGTGACCATTTTCCTCTATACAGTCAGCAGTGCCAATCATGGAAATGGACTGTGATGTTGCAAGACACACAGAAACATATATGTTTTTATGCCTGCTTTCATGCAACCCTAATAAACTGGTGCCTGTCATTGGCATTTCTATGTATAGTATGTATACCAAGTAACCATCCAGGTGGATCAATTGTTCAAGAGAGGAAGGCAATGCATCAAGCCTCATTGCCTGTTGAACAAAATCCCCAAACTCTCAGCTATTACGCAAAGGCACAACTAGACTGGTAGCACTCACAGAAACGTGGTTCTCTGAAAACCACACCTAGGATGTTAACATACCTGGCTACTCACTTTCCGAAAGAACCAGAAAACAAAGAGGGGAAAGGGAGTTGCGTTGTATGTCAAGGAAGGAATTAAGGCTACAGAAATTCAGGAGGAACATAGCAAAGCAGAAGACCTATGGGTCACTCTGGGAGCTGGAAGCAGGGTTCCTATCCACCTGGGTGTTATATACAGACCCCAAGGACATTGATATGGACAAGGAGCTCCTTGAGACCATTCACACAATGGCTGACAAAGGGGAGCTGCTTCTGGTTGGGGACTTCAGTCTACCAGATATAGATTGGTCCACTTGCACAGCTTCCACAGAAAAGAGCAGATTATTTCGTATCACTCCAAAGGAAGCAGGGGTGAACCACTAGTGGAGTCACCCACCAGAGATAAGGCAACACTGGATCTGGTTCTCACCAACAGTCCCAGAATATCCAACGTCTACTGTATGTCAGCATCAGTCTGGGAACCAGTGATCACAGGTCTGTCTGGCTACAAATTAATAACATGGAAATTTCAGGCCACACCAGACAAAAAGTGAATGACTTTGAAAAAGCAGATTTCCATAAAATAAGATCCAGTGTTAAGGCATTGTTAGGAAACAGCACCACAGGGGATGTAAAGCTCGCTGGAAGTTCATGAAAGATTCATTGAACACAGTAATCATGGATTGTACACGGCTACTAGCTAAATCAAAGGAAGAGGAACCCTCTCTGGTTTTCTAGAGAGGTAGCTCTAAAGATTAGGAAAAGAAAAAGTATTTAGGTGGTTCAAGGAGATACAGAGGGAAATTGATAGGGAACTCTACAGGGAAAAGCTTAAGGAGGCTGGGAAAGCTATTAGATTGGCAAAAACTCAAAACAGAGGAAAGAATAGCACTCAGAGTCAAGGAGGTGACAAAACCTTTTTGCAGATATTTCAGTGAAAAAAGGAAGAATAAAGGGGGGATAGTCAGAATAGTAACAAGCAAGGGTCAGGTATTGGAAAAAGACGAGGACAAGGCTGAAGCACTCAATGCATTCTTTTGTTCAGTCTTCACAAATGAGCTAAATGGCAGTGGGCCAACACTAAATGTAACAGAGCACCCTACAGGGGGTGCAGACACAAGTCCCTTCACAAAGGAAAGAGTGCTGAACGAACTGGAGAAATTGAAGACAGACAATGCTATGGGACCGGATGGAATTCACCCAAGAGTATTGAGAGAGCTTCAAGAGGAATTAGCCACATCATTAGCAGAATTTTACAATGAATCTCTGGAAAGTGGTACGGTGCCACAATACTGGAAGAGGGCAACAGTGGTGCCCTTGCACAAGAGTAACAGCAGGGAGGAGGCAGGTAACTACCACCCGCTCAGCTTGACCTCGGTAGTGGGTGCAATCATGGAGACACTCCTTAAAGAGCGGATAGTAAACTTCCTAAAGAGGGCAGGAAAACTGACCCCAAACAACATGGGTTTACCAGACAGATCATGCCAGACTAACCTGATCAAGTTCTTCGACTGGGTGATCAGGACAGTGGACCAGGGTGAGGCAGTGGATGTGTATACCTATACCTGAACTTCAGTAAAGCCTTTGACACCATCCCACACAGGAGGCTAGTAAAAAAACTTGAACATACAGGCGTCAATCATAAGATAGTAAGCTGGATTGCACACTGGTTGCAAGATAGGACTCAGAAGGTCACAATAAACTGCGCCATGTCTAAAGAGGGTTATGTGACCAGTGGAGTGCCTCAGAGGTCGGTGCTGGGTCCGATCCTCTTCAACATATTCATCAGCAACATTGTTGATGGTCTAGAGGGTAAAGTCTGCCTGTTTACAGATCATACAAAACTCTGTAATAGGGTGGATACTCTAGAGGGAGCCTCTAGTATGCTAGAAAATCTTAAAAGACTTGAACAGTGGTCCAAAGACTGGCAACTTAGATTCAATGCTAAGAAAATGAAAGTGATGCATCTGGATAAACAGAACCCAGTAATACAGTATATCCTAGACTGGACGGGCATACACTAGAGATGATGAAGACTGAAAGGGACTTAGGCATAATCATGTCAGACGACCTTAAAGTAGGGAAACATAGGTTTCATAGACATTATAGAGCTTTATTTAGATCAAAGTCCATCATAGCTCGCTAATATTAATAGCATCCCAATAATTTCACTGTGAAAAAGCAGCACGAAAGGCAAGCAGTATCCTCGGATGCATAGGGAGGGGAATTATGAGCAGGAAAAAAGAAGTAATCATCCCACTCTAGAGATCCTTGGTGAGGCCACACCTGGAATACTATATCCAGTTCTGGAGGTCCCAACTAAAGAAGGACAAGGAGCACTTGGAGACTATTCAGAGAAGGGTCCACTACGATGGTACAGGGCTTCCATCACAAGCCATATTTTATTTATTAGAATTTTGATGGCCAGTTGGGCCCAACTGAGACAAACAAGTCCCTTTTTCAGGGGCGGCCTGGGGGAACAGTTACATTCCATACATATCAAGAGTATACAACACAATACAGAGGTGGGAAATTCAAAATAAAAAGTGTAAAACAGGGGTGTTACAGAGCATTCAAGTGATGACAGCAGTGAAATAAAAATGAAAATAATAATTTGCACATTTCTAAACCAAATTTACATGATATGTATAAGGTACAAGTGCATAGTGGGTTAACAGCCATGAATTTATAGGTAATTCAAAACACACATACTTGGTCCATAGGACTGAAGGCGAGTCAGAGAGAAGAAGAAAGTGAGAAGAAACATGATGATAGTGAAGGGTTATGAGAGTGATCTGAGAGGGAAAGGAAGGGAGGGGAATAGGGGAAAATAGGTTGTCAGAATAGGTTTTAATTGCAGCTACCATTGCAGATAGGTGGTGAGAAGAAAGATTCTTTATACCATTGTTTGAATAGGGAGAGAGACTTACATGAGAGTAATGAGTGTGAGAGGTTGTTCCACTTTTGGGATACTGCGAAAGAGAATGATCTTGTACCTATGGCTAAGCGAGTTTTAGGTAAGCTTAAGATAGGGAGGTGGGAGGGTCTAAGGGTCCTAGGGGTGGGTTTCAGGGTGAGTAGATTTGATAGGCGGGGAGAGGAGGTGAATGAGTTTAAAGGTGGCGCAAGCCACCGGGAAGTCCAGCTTGGCTTCGAAAGATGGCCAACTCATGGTGTAAATCACATCACAGTGGTGGTCATGAGCTGGGGCCTTAGTAGCAAAATGAATAATTCTGTGATAGGCCATTCTTAATTTGTCCAGAAGTGTTGACTTAGCTGAGTGAATTATTGAGGCCCCATAGAAGAGGTCTGGGAGAACGGCAGCAGAGGCAATGGTCCTCCTCGCTGGGTTGCAGAGGTAGGAAGCAGTGCAGTATAGAAGGCCAATTTTTTGATTAGTAGGCTTAACTGTGTTAGTTACATGCATATCGAAAGATAGGTGCTTATCCAGCATCAGTCCTGAGTATTTAAAAGAGACATCCCCTTCCAACAGTACACCGGAGGAGGATTTGATTGCCAGAGGAGTCTAGGAGGTAGTATCAAAGGAGGTATAATGGAACAACACGGATTTGTTTTTTTTTGTGTTCAGAACCAACAGGTTATCCTTAAACCAGTTTTCAAGGGTTTGGAAGTCATTTTCCAGGTCCGAGTTTATACAACTGACATCTCTGGAGCATTTGTAAAGTATGGCATTGTTGACATAGAACCAAACAGATGCCCCTCCACAATTCTGCAACATATCATTGATGAAGATTGAGAATAAAAGTGGTCCAAGGACAGACTCCTGAGGGACCTCATCCATGATAGGGGATAGGGATGATAATGCTCCTGCCCATTTGACGCACTGGGACTGATTTGATAAATAGCACGAGACCCAGGAAAGGGAATTATCATCGAGGCCAAGATGGTGGAGCTTAGAGATGAGAATGGGGTGGTTGACGAGGTCGAAAGCCTTCATGAGGTCCACAAAGACTGCCCCTGTGGCTTTACCATGGTCCATAGCCTGCAATATGTCAGTGGTGATCCTTAGGAGAGTGGATTCCGTACCATGTAGTTTCTGAAAACCACGTTAGTGAATGGTGAGGGCATTGGTCAGTTCAAGGTGTGAGTATAACTGGTTATACAGTAATCTTTCTTGAATTTTTGCGATTGGGTATAAAATGGATATGGGTCTATAGTTCTCAATGAGGTTAGTTGGACCACTCTTGTGTACAGGGATGACTCCTGTTTTCATTTGTTTGGGATGGAATGAGTGGGAAGGATCTATTAATTATTAGGGCAACTGGATAAGCTAGTGCAGGTGCTCCTATCTTGAGGAATTTGTGTGGCAGGAGTCGAAACCAGGAGAACTGCCATGGTTAAGACCATTCAAGGTTTGAGTACTTCATTCTGTGAGGTTATTTTTATATGGAAGTGTGGATGGGTGACTTCGGACAAGTGCAAGCTGTTCTGGGTGGACAGCAGGGAGGCCAGTCTTGTAAGCATCAAGGTCTGTAAAGAAGTGGTAAACACTAGTGACTATCTCCAGTGGTGTGGTCAGAATAGAGCCTTTCGCAGTCATGCTTTGAGGGATAATCATCTCTTTGCCCTTAATGAGTGCATTAACTTGCTTCCAGAAGCTTTTGGGGTTGACAAGGTGCATTTCCTGTAGGGATTGGAAATGTTCCCTTTTGGACTAGCTGATTTTTGCTTTGCAAGTGTTATGTAGCTGGCGACAAATTAACCAATCAGACTGTAGTCCAGAGCTTTTGTAGGCTTTCCAGGATTTGTCGTGGGAGTGCATGAGGTGCCTCAGTTCTTGGGTGAGCCAATGGGAATGGAAACCTTTGGATCTTCTGAGTTTGTATGGGGCATGAGAGTCTAGGATAGAGGTAAAGGTACTGATAAGATAGTCTAAAGCCTGATCTATGTCAGGAGGATGGATATAGGGGACCAGTCAAATCAAGCAAGACTTTGCAGGAAAGCTTCATGACGGGTTAGTTAGATCCCTGGTTTTAAGAGTTATTGGGGGGGTTAGTTTTCCAGATACAAAATGTAAGGGACTGGTCACTTAGTATGTCTGGGAGAGAATTCAACGGCCTTAATAAAGGTTGATTTATTAGTCAGAATCCAGTCTAACAGGCTATGTCTACCAGACTTCATGTTAAGTGTAGTGGACCGTCAAGTAGTTGCTCTAAATTTGCATCTAACAGTGCAACTTGGTACTGTGTTCTTCTAGGTCCGCCCAACCTATGTTGAAGTCTCCACATAGTATTATGTCTGTATAGGGCAGGTTATTAGATTAGAGAATAATTCTCGTAGGGTGGTGGATGTTTGATTAGGCTGCAGATATATACAACCTATTGTTATGTGTTTAACATGGTCTAGGGTAATTGTAATGAATAAGTGTTCTGCACCTGAGTTAATTTTTGGGTCAGTTATCTCACTGACTACCAACCCAGCACTGGTATACATAATAACTTCTCCTCCTTCCTATGTGACTGATCACATCGTAAGAGAAGTAGCCAGGAGAGCAATCTCATGTGACAGAAGGGATGGTTTTAACCAGGACTCTGTAATACAAAGAACATCAGGCTTGTAGTGCAGAGTTCACAGTTCTAGTTCAGCCATTTTACCCTAATGCTATGTATGTTCATATGGGCTATTTTGAGCCCTTTTGTGTTAGACCAGGTAGGACAAGAGGTTAGGGGTTCTGCTTGGACCTTTTATTGTTTTTAATCTTTTGCCTTCTGCAGGGTCCTGGGTTTAGTTCAATGTCACCCGACAGTAGTAGGAGGCACATTCAGGAATGAGAAGGTGGGCGGAGAAAAGGCATCTTATGTACGTTCTTACTGCAGTGCATATGTAGAATTTTTTTATTATGTTGTGCGAAAGTCAATAGTCCTAGGTGGGGCAGGGACTCATTTGAGCGGTGCTGCAGGAAGTTTGGGGGGAAGAGATAGCATGGAACCTAGGATGTGGGGTAAAGAATGTGCAGAGGCAGTATCAGCCACATCTATCTGAAGATGGGCCAGGAGGGACAAACAGATGAGAAGTCTGCTGGTATGGAAGAGGTGCAACACTGTTGGAGGGCGATAGTCACAAGGGGTAATAAGTGTGTAAGCTGCAGGTCAGTAGGTGCTAGAAACCTGTGAACAATCAGTCGAACAAGAGACTGACCCTTAATCTTTCTAGAATAACACCTTAAGTACGTTAATCAAGTATACTGCATCCAGTTAGGACTATTGATAGGCCATATGAATCGAAACTCAGGGACTTGAACTTGTACTCCCTGGGACAGAGAAGGGACATGATAAAAAACATTCAAATTCATCAAAGGTACAAACACAGGTCAGGCAGACAACCTCTTCCAGGCCAACAAAGAGGTACATACTAGATAGCACAACCTATGCCTGAGAGGGAGAAAGCTAAGAAATAATGTCAGGAAGTACTTTTTCACAGAGAGAGTGACAGATCCATAGAACAGCCATCCCCCAGAGGTGGCTGCAGCAAAGACGGTGAAGGAATTTAAACATGCATGGGACTGACACTACAGTAAAAGCAAAACAAGTAACCTATAGGGGTTGTGGTAGGATTCATGGGCAGACTAGATGGATCACAAGGTCCCCATCTGCCATCATCTTCTTATGTTCTTATGTGTTATTTTGACAAAATCATGTAATGATTGCGCAAGAACGTTATTTTATATTTGCATTACAAGAGGAGTCCCTCTTCCAGTTAACCACCTCAAGATAAAAACACAAAGCTGGCCCAGTGGTGTGAATGACTAAGGTGCTAGTGCCTTACCTCCTGCCATGCTGGTGAACCGGGTTTGGGAACAGACTCAGGTCATCGAAGATTGGCTGGGGCAGAAGAAGATCAAGTATCCATAGGACTGCTCTCTTGTCTCAAGGAGGAAGGTCTGCTTGTCTGACCTTAGACGGCTGCCAGATGGAGGCCTGCAGCAGTGCATGTGTGGCAGCATGAAGAGAGAGGCCGGGGGAATGTCCTACATGAACGCCTCCAAACATGCAACAAATGTCCTCCAGTAGAAAAGCAGAAAATGTGAAAATGGTAGTCGAGGGCTTAATGAAGCCCTGTCTGCGGGTGCCGAGTCTGTGCTGTCAGCCAGTGCTCACCATGATTCACTCTGGATTGCTGTACTCGTGGGCAGGATGGCCCTCCCTCCTCCAGCCCCACCACGAGGGGGAATTTGTGGGGGGAAAACTAATGACTGGGTGAGTGCCAGGGAAGACTTATGCCAGCTTGGTACAATGGGGAGAAGGCTTATCCAACCTTAGGACTAAGAGGCACAGAAACCTTTATGGCAAAAAAAATAAAAACACAAAATGTAGTGGCTAGTAAAAAAATTATCAGAGGTGAAAAACAGTCCAGAAACCATAGACTTATTTAGTTAGAAATGTACTGAACAGGGACCATTAAATAGGACAGGTCTGTTATTTCACACAGTTTTCATTTTCAAATTATTGAAAAAGTAATCTATTGATTTAGATAAAAAAAGAAGCCTTGAAAAGAATTTTCCAGTTTTTTTTTTGTACTAGATCACGTGGTTACAATTGCTAGACTGAATGTAGGGGAAGGACACTGTGGGGAGTTCCTCTAATTTTACGTCTGCGTTCCATGACCTTAATCTATATGCTGTTTGTGGAATATTAAAGTATGAATTTAAAAAACAATAAATCTACAGACTCACCACATTCACTGGTCTCATAGGACTGAAATGCTAATTGCCATGCACTACAAATATTTGAACAAGTATGAAGGCATGCATGAAGAATTTTTAAAACCTCTTTTGGGTAATAGCACCTCACTAACCACATAACTGCTTCTTTTTAAAATGATTTTTTATCACTGTACAGCAAGTTAGAAAACTTAAATATGGGTACATGCACATAAGTTAACAAGGGGCAACTTGTCCCACACCTGTTCCTGAATTCAAAAAAGGAAAGTTAAAAGAGTCAGTGTTTTACGTAATGGACATACTGTAGGTTGCAGGTTTAAGTTCCACCTGCATCAACTCAGCCCTCAACCTTCCTGAGATGATAAAATGAATTGTATTAGCTAAGTGCAAAAGAGGGATCCATTTTAAGCCAGCTGAATCACCTTAAAAAGGGGTCTGCAACTGAGAGTATAACATAAAAGCACAATAACTGTTGTCATCAGCATATTTACACAAAAGTCTAAAACAATCTGAAGTCCAAACAATTCTTTTTTCTGTGTTACTTACTCTCTTTGTACTCCCCTACTCAACTGTCCCATTTCATGCTGCACCCCCCCGGTCCCATCACCTGGCCTCTCTCAGAGGGGTCAGCTATCATTCTGCCATGCCTTGGTGTTTTTGCACTGTTCTTCCCTTTCCTTCAGGACACTGGATGATAAGGGTGAGCAAGCACCAGCACAGTTGCTAGCATGTGCTGTGTGGCACCAACCCGTATACTCCCACCCTCAATGTAGCTCCGACTTCACTGCCACCTGTGGTCACCCAGGTGGCAGTCTAGCAGTGGAGCTGTCAGCTCCCCCTCTCTGGGTAGGAGAAGATTATCCTTTGGGGCACTTGATCTTCCTCCACCAGGCTGGCCACTGATAACCCAGGCTCGCTTCCTAACCCAGGTTACCAGCATTGCAAGCGGTAGCCCTACCATTGTGAATGAGCTGGCAAACAATTCCGTTCTTTATTGCTAAGGACATTCACATGAAAGCCCAATCTTTGTCCCTTCCAAGTAAATTTGCTCTGCCTATGCTTCTATAGCTGAGTTCAAAGTCCCCTACTTCTGATGTCACTTCCTGCTGTTGTGGAAATGAATATGATACCCTAAAGAACAAGACAATGAGCCCCAGAAATTATCAAAGCTATGGAAAAAACTAGAATAATTACAGCCTGTTAACTTTTTACAAAAGATGATGAGAGGAAACCACTCACGTATGCTTTAGATTTCTTGGGGATCACAAATGCATCCAGTGTTTCGGGAAATATGTTCAAGAACAGTGTTGTACCAATATGGAGACACCACACAACGTCAGTTAAACCTCTAAGAGGAGGACCCAAAGAGGAAGGATGGGCCCACACTTCTCGAACCAGCTCCATCATATCACACTGATGGTAATATCCTAAAAATATTTATTTTTCTTTTTTGTAGCTAGTATCATTTCCTGGGTTCATAATCTTCAGTACATTTAATCACAAACTCACAAAACACTTCTCCTTGCACTTGAAGAAAGAAATTTAGAGTGCTGGACATACTTTGTGTGAAATGTAAAAAGGCTCAAGGTTCTCAGAGGTAGCATCCAAGAGCACAAACTGGAACCACAGTCAGATTACATGCAGAAAAAATTAGATCTGATTTATTCAGGGGACTTGAACAAGGGAGGGGCAAAATCAGGTTAATTTAGCTTAAAGGTTATATCAATCAAGCAGTTATGCATGCTTTGAGTCCCCCACACAGTCACACCTCTGGGTACCCAGGTGGAGAAGAGATGGGCTAGCCAGAACTGTTGCCTGGGTTGGCAGCGTCACAGCAGGTTGGGGCCCTGTGATGGAAAACATAACAAGCACAGTACACAATATTTGTAATCCGGAGCCAGAGGGCTCAGTTCAGAAGGAAACAAACAACAACACAATCAGATGACATACTTAGATTAAGCTGTTGGTGCAGGGAGCTACAGGTATTTACTCATGATACCCAAGACTGGACACAGGCTGGACGAAAATCGAGACTGCAGAGGTTGATCTGGAATGCCAGGAGAAGCAGAGCCCATACGAGTCGCAGAGGTGTCGTTCCTGTTCAAGCGTGCAGCAGTGGGCTGATCCCCAGGCAGGTCTCTCGTCGATGACTTCTCTGTGCAGTGGGTAGTCTGGCTGGGCCAGTCTGGCAAGGCCCAGACCGCATGGAGATAAATTCAGATGTAGTGCGTTTTGGGCTGGATACAGCTTCCAGCAAGCAGAACACAGTTCACACAGCGGGGAACTAACTCACGACCCACTAGCAGCTCATAGCACATTTACATGTAAGGAAATTCTACTGCACCAGACAAAGCTCTCCCCGGTCACAATCGCAAAGTCTCTGCACACACCGGGAGCTTAGGGGTAGCTGGAACTCCTGACAGGCCGATCGCATTCAACAAAATCTTTGGTCTTCTTCAGGTTGAGCCTGGCCCACTTCAGTAGCTTACTTTAGTAACACAAACTTGGATTTAGTCCAAAATAATTCTCTTCTCTCCCTCTCAGGAGCAGCAGGCAGACATGCAAACCAAAAACTTAGCCCTTTCACAGTTCTCCCATGCCAATCCACTCAGGATTGCTGCTCAAAAAACATTTGAGCTCTTCTCATTTCACTTCCCATCTCAGACCTGCCTCAACTGCCAGCAAGCCTGGGACTGTCCCCCAGATCCAAAAGGTTTGGTTGGCTGATTTAGCTGTCAGTCAAAGCAAAGCTCCCCTTCAGTTGCAAAAGAGGCAGAAAGTTCAAAACTACAGTTCCTACAGATTTTGATTTCAGACAGCTCCTGTAGTCTGGCTACATTTTAGGTCCCACCAGAACTGATTAGTCCAATTTGCAGTCCAGGACCAAGATAGTGGAGACAAACAAAACAGCCCTTGCTGCAAAGAAGGAAGGCTAGACAAACTACATTATCATTATCACTCTAAATGATTTTCAGCAAATAGTTACATCTTTCAACAGAGCTCCCTCTCAGATTACTTATGCTGCAATCAGGCAGCTCTTAAAGTGACAGTACACAGATGCTATACAGGCTCTGGTAATCACATTTAAATTGCTAAAATGCAGGACACCAGCCTGGCAGTGAGCATTTAGGCAAGCTCAAGGAAGACTTTTTGGGAACCCCTATTTGTAGGGGGGTTACACCCTTCCCTGCCTGGGAAAACTTGGCGTCCACATCAAGTCTGTATCATCATAACATTGAAAATGCAACACATCGAAGATATTTATACCTTTAGCATGCTATACAAGTACTATCTGATTCATCAGTTGACATAACTTATCAGTTTACTATACATTTCAATGTACTCCACTATATCATTTCCATTCTGACAATACATTATGCATATTTCACACAGGTAAATTGAACATTACTATACAGAATCATGTAATAACTTCTGTACTCTAAACAATGCAAGAGGGGGCCCTTCCCTATCAGCTAACTTGGGGCTGGATGGGGCAGGGGCACCATGGTGAGAGGGCAGAACAAGTAACCTGGAATGGGCTGTCAAGCTAAATTTGGGCAGTGAGCTCTGAGAGACATAAACACCTTTGTAGACTACACTGAGAGGCAAATCCACTGAGCTCCCGGGGGAATCGTAACTGAAGCACACCACTGGCTTGACAGCTCAATCAGTCTTTCTGGGATGAATAACCACAGTTTCTGTACTTTCAGCAATGGTCTTGGAGCTTTCATCACTTGTGAGGCGCCTCTGCATGAAGAATGCCCAAGCTGAGGCACTGTCAGCCCCTTGTTCTGTAGTCTCTGTTTCTACAACACTTGGCTCATTTGAAGACACTCTGGCACTAAAGGGGTTGTCAGCACTCTCATAGTGTTTCTCCAGTTCTGGCATGTCACCAGAAACACTCATACCATCAGCCTCTCCTTCAGGCAAATCATACAGTTCCACAATACACAAAGACTCAGCATCCTCAGATGTGATACTTTGCACTTCACTTTCAAGGAGCATTGGCTCCAAGGATGATGCCGGGGGTTAGGCAGTCCAGAAGGCCCAGCTTCATCCCCATAATTCAACATAGAATTTCCACGAAACAACTGACTTAGTTCATATGAGGGGTAATAGGCATTACCACACTCACTGTCATCCGAGTTAGACTGGCAGTCACTATCATTCTGGGCCTGCTGCGGGGGAAGTCTTAAATCGGCAACCACGGGGGCAGGCTGACTCTGTTTCTTTCTTGCAGCAGCTCGAGTCACTGGTCCAGGGGAATCAATCTCGGCTGGTTCAGCCTCAATTATAACTTGCCCAACAGGTAGCAAGTGGTTACGGTGCATGGTCTTGACAGCTCTGGAGTTATTCTCTGGGCGCACTTTGTACACTGGCAAATCATCCAACTTTCCAACTATGACATGGGGAAGATGGTGCCACCAATCAGCAATTTTGTGTTTACCATGCAATCCTAAATTTCACAACAACACACGGTCTCCATGCCTAAGCTCTTGAGCCTTTACTTTTCTATCATGTCTGTCTTTGTTGGCTAGATTTCTTTTGGCGGCCATTGTCTGGGCCAGGTAATAGGCATGGTTCAATTGAGCTTTCGGTTTTTGTACATATTGCAGGTAATCTTCAGCTCGGACCCCATCGGGAGATACCCCAAAACAGACATCAACAGGCAGCTGGGCCTCTCTCCCAAACATGAGGTGGTAGGGAGAGAACCCGGTAGCATCATTCTTCATGCAATTGTATGCGTGTACCAAGGTGCTAATCTGCTGGCTTCAGTTATGCTTATCTTTTGGGTGGAGGGTGCCTAGCATGTCAAGTAGGGTGTGGTTTAAGCATTCTGGTTGAGTATCCCCCTGCGGGTGATAAGGGGTGGTTCTTGACTTTCGCACCCCCCATAGAGAGAGCATTTCTTTGATTAGCCGACTCTCAAAGTCCGGCCTTGATCAGGAGTAGATTAAGCTGGGGGGCACCATAGTGGACAAAGAAATTTTCCACTAGCACCTTGGCCACAGATTAGATGCTTTTTGATCTTTGCTGGGAAAAGCTTGTGCATACTGTGTGAAATGGTCTATAACCACTAACACATTACCAATGTTTCGCTGATCAGGCTCTAAACTCAAGAAGTCTATGCAGACCAGTTCCATTGGGGTGCTGGTAGTAATGTTGACAAGGGGGGGAGCCCTCTGAGGCAGGGCTTTTCTCTGCAGGCAGCGACTACAAGTCCTTACATGGTGCTCAACATAGGCCCCCATCTTGGGCCAGTAGAATCGAGATCGTACTAGGTCAAGGGTCTGGTCGATACCAAGGTGGCCCATATGATTGTGGAGGGACCTCAGTACCAAATTTATGAAGGCTGTGGGCAGGACCAATTGTTGCTTGTCTATTTGGCCACCCCAATCTACTATCTCTCTATATAACAACTGATTAAGCAGCTTCAACCTGGGGCCTTCTTTAAACAATAAAGCAGTTCGCAGATCAGAGGAGCATAACTTGGGACACATCTTTTCCTGCACGAAGGGCGTCAAGTGCTGGCTGAATCATAGGATCTCGGATTGAGCCCACTGAATGCTGTCATTGTCAAACTGAGGTAGTGCACTAATACCTAGAGCAGAGAAGTGGCAATACACAGCGGTATGTAGGTGTCAGAGGGCCCAAGCAATCTACTAAGCAGTCCGCTGTGTCCGTAGACATCTGTTCATTTCTATCAAACTTTTGGCACAATGCTCGGATGTCAGGTTCAGACAGCCTGACCCAGTCGCTCTTGGAAATGGGCGTCCGGGATAGGGCGTCAGCATCAATATGATTCAGACCTGGTCTGTATTCGACAGCATAATCATATGTTGACAATGCAGAAAGTCACCGGTGCCCCGTGGCGTCTAACCTAGCTGAAGTCTTTACATAGGTCAACAGGCTACTGTCAGTCCTCACCAATATTTTTGCCCCACAGAGGTAATCATGAAACTGGTTGACAATGGCCCATTTTAATGCAAGGAACTCCAACTTGTGCACAGGGTAGTTTCGCTCTGACTGGAAATGGGCGTCAAGCTCCTACTGGTAAATGCCACTGGTCTCAAACCATCCTCATGGTCTTGATACAGTACAGCTCCTAGACCCTGCAGACTGGCATCAGTATGCAGCACATAGGGTTTGGCAGGATCAGCATAAGCGAGGATGGTGGCGTGGGTGAGCTGGTATATGACTTTGTGGAAAACTGCTTCACAGTCAGGCGTCCAACGGGACCCAAAAAGTTCAGCTGGGCGGAAATATGCTTTGTCTGGTTCTTTGACGGACCCTTTTTTGTATTTCCGATTGCTAGGAGGGTAACCCTGGGTAAGATTCAAGAGTGGTCGAATCACTTTGGAATAGTCCTTTATGAACCGGTGGTAGTAGCCACAGAATCCCATGAAGCGTAGTTCTTTCAAATTGTGGGGCAGGGCCAAGTAGTCAAGGCTTCAACTTACTAGGATCAGTCTCTATCCCCTCTGTAGACACTATGTGCCCCACATACTTCACAGAGGTTTGGAAAAACTGGCACTTGTCAATGGACAGCTTGAGGCCGAAATCTTCCAGTCGGTCTAGTACTTTGAACAGTCGACTCTCATGTTCCTCTAGGGAGCTCCCAAACACAATGACATCGTCCAAGTACACCAGGCATTCCAGCAAATTCACGTCTCCCACCACTCATTCCATCAGTCGCTGGAAGGTGGCTGGGGCACCCGATATCCTCTGTGGCATTCTCAGGAATTGGTAGAACCCCAAAGGACAGATGAAGGCTGTCTTCTCATGGTCCTCCGGAGCCATCGGAATCTGGTAATATCCACTGTGAAGATCCAACACTGAGAACCATTTGCTCCCATTTAAACAATCCAGAGCATTCTGTATATGGGCATGGTGTATTGATCGGGGATAGTCCACCGATTCAGAGTTCGATAATCAACACACATTCTCACAGATCCATTCTTCTTACGCACAACCAGAATGGGAGAAGCATATGGGCTCCTGGATTCTTGTATCACACCAACCACAAGCATTTCCTGCAAGCATCTTCTCACATCGTCTATGTCTGCAGGGGCTAGGCATCGAGACCTCTCTTGAAATGGCCGTTCATCATGCAGGCGTATGTGATGCTCCACACCCTGGACACATCCCATGTCCCATTTCTTCAATGAAAACACTTGATCTCTCTGGGCAAGTTTCTGGTTAATTCTAGCCTTCTATTCAGCTGGCAACGGGGAGACACCAAAATCAAACAAGTCGGGAGTCACTCTATTTGGATTTCTAGGGTGCTTGTTGCTGGGCAACACTGCAGTGTCTGCACAGTGTACCGTAGCTAGATGCATCTTCTGTTCACCCAGATCTCCCTATCTGACACATTATGAATCTGGACCATCACTCGTCGTGCATAGGCATGAGAACGAGCTGGCAAGATGCTGGGCTTGACCAATAATCCTTCTGGCAATTTTCCATCGCCTGGTGCATCCAAAATCAGTATTTTGTTCTTGACATCTTTGCAGAGGTGGACCTTCCCTTGAACGGTACAATGGGTGTTAGGGGGCCAGTACCATTGAATTGGGATCCTTCTTCCACATGACCCCTACCGGTTCATCCTGGTCCACTCCCTTGAGGTTCTGTTGCAAATCATAGGCCCTCTTGATCAGAGCAGGAATTCTTAGGGCCCTCCCAGTCCGTCAAACTTGTTTCTCATGACAGAGTTGTGACAGTCTCCCACACATATGGGCGTTGGTCCCAATTAACAGGAGAACCCCATCCTTACAGCCCAGTAGGGGACACACTAAGGCCAGTGTCTCAACTTGCTCCTCTACATCAGTTACAGCTGCAGGAAATGACAACCAGAGGTGGACATATCCTAGATAGGGATAAGACTTGTCGCTCAGCCCCCACACATGTAGGCCTTTCAGGGATTGTAAGGGCACAGCAGATAAGTGTTTGTCATACCAGTCCTTAAATACAATGGTCACTTGCGACCCACTGTCCAGCACAGCCCGAGTAGGAATACCATTCACAGCCACAGTAGTCTCCACTGAAGGGCCCACTATTCTGGACCAGTCTGGAGGGACAGCAGCAGAGGCCTGGATGGACAATTTAGCCACAAAGGGGTTTGAGTTAGGATGTCTGAAGTCTTCACTGCAGTCATTTTGTGCACCCCTTGACCACTGATTTGTTTTCTGAAGCTCTCCTTGAAGCTGGTTCACCACTTTTCTGAGTCTTTCTGAGACCGGCATTCCCTCTTCATATGGCCATCCTTTCCACAGCTGTGACAAATGACAGACTCCTAGGTCATCCTTGGAGAGAACATTGCGTGAGGAACTGAAGTAGTAGCAAGGGATCGGAGCCCAATATCTGCTTGCAGTGGTGAGAGGGGTGCAACGTGTCTCAATAGTTCCTTTAGGGTGGCAGTCAATTATTTGATTTCAGCCTGGGAGCTGTCCTTGGTAGAGGATGCCTGAGGGTGCACCCCCACCCCATGGCAATCACGTCCTGAGAGGAACCAGAATCTTGTTCCATGGGGGGAACCCTTGCAGAGGCACCCGCCTTCAACTCTCAGACTTCCTTTAATAGCTCGACTTTCAAAAACTGGGCCCAGGGTGGGAAGTCCTTTGCATTCTCCAGAGTGCTTGTTAGGTGCCAACGTTTGCCCTAGACCCCACTTGGATGATCACTCTCTGTCACTTGCACAGTAGCAGCAGATATTGGTGAAATTCCCCCTGGGTTCACCTTTGCTCAACCCTCCGAATTTCTTTCATTAGCTTGTCATAAGAGGGGGGCGATGCCCGTCAGTTGGCGTGATGCAACTGAAGCAGTAACAATTCTGAAAATGGAGCCGACTTAAGGATACAGTCCAGCCTAGTTCTATTTAATCCATTTGACGGCAGACTACCCTTTCTGAGGCACTCTTGTAGCTGCTTTTCAAGCCGAGGTACATACACAGACAATGGCTCCCCGAGTACTGCTAGGCATTTCTTACTCTCCACCACAGGTCCTCATCTGAAAATGGACTATCATACACATTCTCCAATGCATCAAGATAGTCCTGTGCAGTTGCTTCGGGGTTACTGGCCCACTTGGCATGGATGGTAGCCAGGGCAGGATCTCGGAGGCTCTCACTCAACCTCTTTCGTTTCTCTGCTTCTGAGCATTGCCATTCAAGTACTAGAGGGGCAACATAGTCTATCAGGTCTCCCAGTCATCCTCCCGAGTGGGGAGGTGCCTGAGAAGATTCTCAACCTTCGGTAGGAGTCGTGACTAATGGCAGGTACAGATATAGGGGCCAGCATTGTCACGGGCACAGAAGGCGGGGCAGTAACAGGTGCTGGAGTGGGAGTGGGTGTTGGGGAAGGAACACCACCAGGTGGCAGGAATACTTTCTTAAAGTCCTCTATAGTTTTACCTTCCTCCAGCACCAACTTAGCAAATTTCTCCTCAAAAGTCTCAGATAATAGGGGGAGCTCATCCTCCTGGGGTCTTCTGTTGCTAGTTATCACTCTCCAGGTGGCTGGGGCCCCTTCTGGGGCAATAGTCCATGGCACTTGGAACTATCCACTGGGTCACTACACTCTACTAATGCCATGAAAGTTTTGGCGGTCAAATCAGCCTGTTGCCCCACCACCACAGCGTTTGTTAAACATTCAACTTTGGAAAGTACTTCTTCTACAGCGTCTTTACCAATGTTCAGAGGAATATCCAATACAAGCAGGGCATTGTGAGGGTCAATCTCCCACCCTGCACACCACCCCACCAACTGGTGCACAGCCACTTCTGTTGGGGTAGCCATTTATGTTTGACAGTAATTCATAGTTTCAGCCACTAGAAGACACAAAATCCCAGCAGTGAGCCTCCAAGATGTAACCCCTAGGTGGTGCTATCCCAAGGGCTACTACCCCTGTCTGCTTGGCTAGTAGCAGGTTAAGGGGCCTGAGTTCTGAAACGGGTGCTTCCACCCGGAGGTCATGGTTGGTAGAGGTCAAGCTAACCTGGGCACAGCCCTCTGGGACACTGTAACACCCCTCTTTCCCCTCTAGTGGCCTGAACACTGTACAATAATCACTTTCACAATACCCCTGGTACACCACACGAGTACCCACACTGTTTGCACTTACCACCAGGGCTCGTTCCTCTGGCTCGACCCTGGGGACTCCCTGTAAAACAAGGTTATGCACAGCAAATAGCAACAGTACAGTACTTTGAGCACAAACTGGAACCACAGTCAGACTACATGCAGGAAAAGTTAGATCTGATTTCACAAAACACTTCTCCTTGCACTTGAAGAAGGAAATTTAGAGTGCTGGACATACTTTGTGTGAAATGTAAAAAGGCCCAAGGTTCTCAGAGGTAGCATCCAAGAGCACAAACTGGAACCACAGTCAGATTACATGCAGAAAAAGTTAGATCTGATTTATTCAGGGGACTTGAACAAGGGAGGGGCAAAATCAGGTTAATTTAGCTTAAAGGTTATATCAATCAAGCAGTTATGCATGCGCTTTGAGTCTCCCCACACAGTCACACCTCTGGGTACCCAGGTGGAGAAGAGATGGGCTAGCAAGGACTGCTGCCTGGGGTTGGCCGGCATCACAGCTGGTTGGGGTCCTGTGATGGAACACAACATGCACAGTACACAATATTTGTAATCCAGAGCCAGAGGGCTCAGTTCGTAAAGAAAACGAAACAACAACACAATCAGATGACACACTCAGATTAAGCTGTTGTTGCAGAGAGCTACACTGGTATTTACTCACGATACCCAAGACTGGACACAGGCTAGACGAAAATCAAGACTACAGGTGGTTGATCTGGAATGCCAGGAGAAGCAGGGCCCACACGAGTCGCAGAGGCGTCATTCCTGTTCAAGCGTGGAGCAGAGGGCTGATCCCCAGGGAGGTCCCTCGTCGATGGCTTCCCTGTGCAGTGGGTAGTCTGGCTGGGCCAGTGTGGCAAGGCCCAGACCGCATGGAGACAAATTCGGATGCAGTCCATTTTGGGCTGGATATAGCTCCCAGCAAGCAGAACACAGTTCACACAGCGGGGAACTAACTCACGACCCACTAGCAGCTCATAGCACATTTACATGTAAGGAAATTCTACTGTACCAGGCAAAGCGCTCCCTGGTCACAATCACAAAGTCTTTGCACACACCAGGAGCTTAGGGGTAGCTGGAACTCCTGACAGGCCGATTGCATTCAGCAAAATCTTCGGTCTTCTTCAGGTTGAGCCTGGCCCACTTCAGTAGCTTACTTTAGTCACACAAACTTGGATTTAGTCCAAAATAATTCTCTTCTCTCCCTCTCAGGAGCAGCAGACAGACATGCAAGCCAAAAACTTAGCCCTTTCACAGTTCTCCCATGCGAATCCACTCAGGGTTGCTGCTCAAAAAACACTTGAGCTCTTCTCATTTCACTTCCCAGCTCAGAACTGCCTCAACTGCCAGCAAGCCTGGGACTTTCCCCCAGATCCAAAAGGTTTGCTTGGCTGATTTGGCTGTCAGTCAAAGCAAGAGCCCCCCTTCAGTTGCAAAAAAGGCACAAAAAGTTCAAAACTACAATTCCTACCGATTTTGACTTCAGACAGCTCCTGTAGTCTGGCTACATTTTATGTCCTACTAGAACTGATTGGTCCAATTTGCAGTCCAGGACCAAGATAGTGGAGACAAACAAAACAGTCCTTGCTACAAAGAAGGAAGGTTAGACAAACTACATTATCATTATCACGCTAAATGATTTTCAGCAAATAGTTACATCTTTCAACATAGCTCCCTCTCAGATTACTTATGCTGCAATCAGGCAGCTCTTAAAGTGACAGTACACAGAGGCTACACAGGCTCTGGTAATCACATTAAACTGCTAAAATGCAGGAAACCAGCCTGGCAGTGAGCATTTAGACAAGCTCAAGGAAGATTTTTTGGGAACCCCCATTTGTAGGGGGTTACAACAACATTTTCAGAGCTTTAAAAATGTTTATTGGTACAGATTGCTGCACATAGCATCTCCAGTGTTTATGTTGTCTGTTTGAGAGTTCCTGGACATTCTATGATGTTAAGTTTACAATGTTCCATAAGTTTAAATAAGCAGTGACACTAGAATTAGATGTTTCTGATCCGATTGGACTCTAGGAATTTTGGAATGTCAATTCTGAATCCCAATTTCTATCTGATTCTGAAAAGTCTTAAAAATCAGGATTGGAATCTTAATTCCTAAATCCTAAATGCCCATGGAAAAACATGTTTTAGTCTTAAATTTTGGAATTAAGATTTTGGACTACAATTAAAAAATCCTAATTCCAAATGTCCAAATATGTTTATGGGCAGTTCTAAGCCACCAACTGGAACTGGAGAAACAATCCATATGTGATTGTTTTAACTGATTAGGCCTGATTCTCAAAACCTTTGAACTGATGCACAGACTTACATCATTAGAGTTTGATGCAAGTGGTGACTTGCATCACATCTTGCATCAAACGTGATTCTTAAAGCAGCCTGTGTCAAATCTAAAAGCAGTTGCACCAAAGACCCTTGCATCAAGACTGTGACAAGCAACAAGGTGCACCAATGAGTTGCAAGTGGGCGTCTTGTAACGTGGCTGCAACATCCCTTTAGGATTCTGCAAGCCCCATAGTGGGCTTAAGAAGAAGCACTACCACACCAGCTAGAGTTGGTCTAAATAGCTTGCGCTCGAGGAGGATCTCTAAATGTGCTGCTGGCTGCAGAGGGGCATGGGAGGTGTCATGGGGGTTGCAGCTGGCAGCAGCAGCAGTAGTGATGGTATGTGGAGGGTGCATGTGCATTGTACAGGATATAGTATGTCTCCTGTAATGCATGGAACAGTATAGTCATGTGCCCTGGTGGTCTAGCAGCCACCCCATCCCTGATGTCCCCAGATATTGGTAAATATGTATCCGGGTAGTCTAGTGGCCCTCCCCAGTCCCCAACATCCCAAGAAATAGTTAGTGATCATCACTGGTGGTTAGCGCCCCTCAATCCCGATCTCACCCAAATATGTCACATTCCTGATGTTCTAGTGGACCCCATCCCCCGGCAGGCAGTGCCACACCACCCGTTTCCCCTCCCATCCCAAACCCTAAGTCAGCAACCAACACAGCCCTCCTCTCACCACCACAGCTGGTCGCTGACTGAACTATCATAGAGTGCATACTGTATACAGTACGTGCTCACTGACTGACAAGCTGTGGTGGTGGGGCACTGCCTGCCAGGGTGGGGGTCAACGAGACCACCAGGGAATGTGACATATTTGGGGGAGATCAGGGTTTGGGGGGTGCTAGACTGCCAGAGATGATCATTAACTATTTCTCAGGGACACTGGGGATTGGAAGCTGCTAGACTACCAGGGTACATATTACCGACATCTGGGAGACATTGGGGATGGGGGGGCTGCTAGGGCCACCAGGGCACATGACTATATTGTTCTGACCTTTACAGGAGGCATACTATGCATGCCATGAAATGCACACACACACCCTGCTGGATACCATCAATTGTGCGGCTGGCAAGCTGTCTCCTGACCCCTCCATGACACCTCCAGTGCCCTTCACCCAGGACCCCTCAGTACAGCTGCTCCCCCAACAATCTAGCCCTGCTAGTATTGCGCAGGGTGGGGTGGATCCTGCAGTACTTCGCAGGTGCACCACTTGTTTGGTACAGTGGGCAACTTGAAGCAAGTCCGAAGAGTTTGCGCTGGGACCCTATTTTTTGTAGAATCAGGTATAGGGGCCCTGGCGTGCCTGGGATTTGCTGCAGCCCTAGATCACCCCAAACTGTGGTGATCTAAGGGCTCTTTGAAAATCAGGCACACTGTGTTCATGTCCGTATATGTATTATGTTGTTTCTTAAACTGACTTGGGACGTTCTGCAAACGAGACTTGTTTTTCATGGAACCTATCATATAATTTATGCAAATTTTAATAAATAAATTATAACTGAAACTGAGAAGCTTCAACTCTTCAGGGAGAGCCACTGGAGAAAGACAGCAACTTCATTTATCTGGAAAGTATGGTGACTGCTGATGGGGATCTGCAAGTGAAGCTAATGCATAGACTTTTTTTTTTGCTTTTTAGCAGGTCTGTAACATCTGCACATCATGACAGACTAGCCTGACTACTAAGATCAAGATAGTGTATACAGGAGTTCAGTAGTGTCTGTTTTTCACAATGGCACTATAACGAGGCAGTTTAAAAACGTGATGCTTGCTGATTGTTATAAAGATTAGGTGTCAGGATCAGGTCAACAAAATTGCAGTGTTGTGTGACAAGTGGACTGTAGGTGACTTCGCAACATCATTAAAGGAAAGAAGGATGGGATACCAGGGACAACATGTAAGACAAACTTTTACAAGGATCAGAAGACAAGTGCCGGATTGGAAGCTGGATGGCTGAAGGAGAAGCAAATGGCAGCACCAAATTTGGAGAAGGAAGAATGTGAAGGACAATAAATTCCATAATAATAAAATCCTCTTGTTTTTATGTTTGCATGCACGCATGTGCAAGAATACATAGTGCCACCATATGAGTTTTTGTAGGTGTGCCACCCCCACTTCCAATACCCTGCTCCTTTTTGCGGCCGCACCGCACCAATAAATGTCCGAACTGTCTATGACAGCAGTTCAGATGCAGTGGCGTACAGTTCAAAGTAAAAGACCACTACAATCAATGGTGGTAATGTGTAGGCAATTTGCATACTGCTGTCGGCAAGCAATTTGCATACTGCTGTTGGGAGTATGCAAACTGCCTAAGTCAGCACTGCATCTGAACTGCTGTCATAGACAACTCCATTTTTGTTCGATCCCGATGGCTCCAGTGCTCCACCCAACAAACACCCACAGCATGCTGGGAGCCCACCCCAGCATGCTCATGCACTCCCCCACCCCACACTGTATGGCTGATGGGGTGCCCAACTCATTGGCTCCACCTGTCCCCACAAACAGACTTCCAGTGCTATGCTGGGAGCCCACCCCAGTTCCTACGCACGCTAGTAACTTTGAGAATTTTTAATATTTTCACTCCAGATTTTCAACATTGCCAATTTACCACACCTCCTTATGAACAGTACAGCTGTCATTTTTCACATCTCGCCTAAAATGTGTTTTCGCACATGTAGCGCACAATGGTGCGGTTGGTGTGAAAAATCAATGTTTGGGACAGATTAAGAAAATCACAGTGACATTGTTCATGAGCAGAGGTGTTAAACTGGCTATGTTGAAAATTTGGTGACAAAAGTCCATAAAATGACTGTGTTACGAGCTTGCATTGCGCAATTTCCACGCACCCTCATAAGTTCACGAATTTGTAATATTTTCAGTTCAGATTTTCAACATTGACATTTTTCAACACCTCCTTACGAACAGTACAGCTGTCATTTTTTACACCCTGGCTGAAATGTGTTTTCGCACTTCAGGTGCAGAATAGCGCAGTCACTGTGGGAAATCGGTGTTCGGGACAGATTAAGAAAATCACAGTGACACTGTTCATGAGCGGAGGTCCCAAAATGCCTATTTTGAAAATCTGCTGTAAAAAATCTCCAAACTAATTACATTATGGGTGTACGCTGTGCAGTTTCTACGCACGCTCGTGACTTCACCAGTTTTTTTATATTTTCACTCCAGATTTTCAACAATGCCATTTTTTACACCTCCTCATGAACAGTACAGCTGTTATTTTTCACATCCTGTTCGAAATGTATTTTCTCACCTGTGGTGCCAAATGTGCGCAGTCGCTGTGCAAAATCACCTTTCACCTAACAAACTGATAGTGTCTCTGTTTATGCGGTAGGGTCACAAAAAGCCCATGTTGAAAACTTGGAGTAAAAATACCAAGAAACGCCCAGGGCATTAGGGTTTTTGACCATAATGCCCTACTCTGTAGGAACTGACAGGGGTCAGGGGTGTGACTTGGGATAGTCGACAGTAATGCTCTTGGCATTCCACCCCATCCCCACCATGCAGCCAGTGACAGGCATTGAGGTGTGCCTTGGACCCTTTGGTCCCAGAGTTCACCCCATTATCCTATACTGCACCCATTTCAGCATATTTCCTTATGGAATGAGGGGAGTGTAAATCCCAAACACCCCAAGGCACACCTCGACATTTGTCAGTGTCTGAAGGGTAGGGTTAGGTGAAATGTTGTGACCGTCATGGGCAGCGACCAAAGCACACCCAATGCCTGTCCATCTCTGCAGGGTGAGGGTGGAGTTGGCGTCAGTTCGATACTTCAAAGCCATTCCTATACTGTATCTGTCTAACTCTTGCACTTCCACTGCTAATGCCAGCAAGCAAACATTCGGCATTGATAAATGCTTGTTTATATTTTATGTACAATGTAGGCATGCAGTACTCTAGGAGGCTGCATACCAGAGAGGCAGATTGGAAGAACAGCCATATGTGGTAGCCATAAAAATTGCAAGCAAAGAAAAAAGTTCTAAACTGGTTTCTGTATACTGCATCTCTCCAAACCACACACATGTACTTTAAAGCCAGAAAGCAAATCCTTCTGTTGGGGCAGATTGACCAGTACCCTCTGTTCTCTTTAATGACATTTTTATGTCACTTGACAAAATTAGCCATTGTGAGTGCTTAAAATCAATCCAATTCTTCTCTCAACACAAAATTCAGACCCTTGGTGGAGAAGAAATCAATAATGCTAGCAAATTAAATAAGATAGCAAAATGGCATATACTGTAGTTAATACTGTCTTATTGTCATCAATATTGCTATGACACATGAACTGCAGTTCTCATGGCACATTAAAGAAAGCATTAAGTCCTTCATTAACAGGTCTACATTTCTTAAAAGATAAAAGTAATTGATTAGAGATGTAAGAGTTTTGATGCACTTCAATGTATTTTGGTTCAAATATTTTCTGCCCACCAACCCTACTATGGCAGCAGTTCATAAAAGGTCTAAATTATATCCCTACTCAAGTGACTTGGCAATAGAATGGGTATTTACTTATTTAGTATCAGGTTTACAACCTTTGAGCCATCGGCTCATTTACAAAATGCGTTGTCACATGGAGGACAGAAAAACAAACAGAGAGGTGCAGTTACAATGGAATAGCCATCATGTATAGGTTACAGACATTGGTAACAAACATTATATACAGTTTTGGATACATATATTTACATAAGCATAGCAAAACACTGTTACCAAGAGAGAGCATCTGTTACAGTATTATCCATCTTATTCATGAAGCAGAGGTGGATTAGACATTGTTGTAAGTGGTGGCAGTCCATAATGGACTTTGTCTGAGGTCTGGGCCCTAGAGGGCATAAGAGTGCAGGCTAGTTGCAGTTACAGGAGTGGACATTGAGGAGGTGTTGCGGAGAGCAACTTTGAAAGGGTCAATCTTGGGTGTGCTGGTGATGGTGGCTGGGAGTGCATTAAACCAGACAGGGACCCTGTAGCGGAAGGATCTCTGGGCAAGGGAGGTTTTTACCCTGGGTACCGCCAGTATAGCTTTGTCCAAGTTGCGGGTGGAGATAGAGGGAGTGGCATGTTGGAGAGAGGCGGTGACCCCAGGAGGGGAATGACCAAGCAGAATTTTCTTGGTCAGTAGGCAGATCTGGTACTGGAGTCTTTCATTGAAGTTGAGGAGATTGGCAGTGGAATAGAGGGAGCAGGTGTGGGTGAGCCTAGGGGCACCAGTTAGGAGCCTGCAGGCCTTGTTGAGGGAGATCTGAATTTTCTGGAGTGCAGCATTATCTGCTGCTTCATACACAGGGAGCCCAAAGTCCACTAGGGACAGTATAGAGAAAGTAATGGCAAGCCTAAGGGCATCAGGAGGGAGGAAGTCCCTGTACCAGTAAAGGAGTCCAATCCGAGTGTTCGCAGCAGCTGCTAGAGTGTTTATGTGGTCATGGAATGTAAGGGCAGAGTCAAGGGTAAGCCCAAGATATTTGTAGATGGATACCTGTTCAAGGGGGAGCTGGGTGCTGGTGAGGATGAGGAGAGGTGTACCTTTCACCTTGTTTTGGTGGTAGGAGAAAATCATCAATTTCGTCTTTTTTAGGTTTATGACCAGTCTACTGTCCTTGAACCATGTTTCGGCCTGGAAGAAGGCGTGTTGGAGGGAGTCCTGGAGGGGAGTAGGTTTATGATGTGAGGCACAGAGCACTGCATCATCCGCATACAGTAGGATTTTTTCGGAGCAGGACTTTGGCAAGGTGTTTAGGCAGAGGTTGAAGAGTAGTGGACCCAGGATGGAGCCCTGGGGCACCCAGAGTGGACAGGTAGTGTGTCGGATAGGGTCCTGTTTATTTTGACGCACTGGGACCAGGTGGAGAGGTAACTGGCACACCATGCCAGGGGGCCCGTGGAGAAGCCAAGTTGGTAGAGGGAGTCAAGAAGGAGTGGATGGCAAACCGTGTCAAAGGCCTTGGAAAGGTCTATGAACACAGCTCCAGCAATGTTACTGGAGTCTATGGAGGAGTGTAGGAAGTTGGTGAATTCTAGGAGGGCTGTGGTAGTGCTATGGCCTGAATGGAAGCCATACTGCTCCGGGCATTATATGTCATGCTTGGCTAGGTATTCAGTGAGCTGTGTGGCAACCACTTTTTCTAAAGTTTTAGGGGGGGGGATAGAGATGGGTCGATAGTTACTGGGGGAGGATTTGTCACCACTTTTATGAATGGGGTAATGTGGCTGTCTTCCAGGAACTGGGGAACTGCCCCAGGCAAAGGGATCTGTTGAGTAGGTCCGTTAGAGGGACTAGGACCTCATTGAGGACTAGCCGAAGAAGCCTAGCATCTAGGGGGTCATTTCTAGGGTTATTGCTGTTTAGTGCTTTTTGCAGGTATGGACGGGCTTCATGGGTAGATATTTTGTGCAGGAGGAAATGAGGGTGCTGCAGGGTTGGGGATTGGGATTTGGGCACAGGGTCAGAGAAACAACTGGAGAGAACAGAGCTGAGATCTGTGAAGGTGGTGTTTAGACAGTTTGCTATGATAAGTGGGGCAGTGGAAATGGTGCCATCTATGGAGAGCTGGGAGGGAGGTGGGGAGTGTGATTTCCCATTAAGTTCTTTGATATTACTCCAGAAGGTCCATGCAGACCCCCATGTGGTGGTGAGAGTAGTCTGATAGTGATCTGCTTTGGCCTTTCGGATGGCTCACGTGCATCCACTGCGTGCGGCAGTATAGGATTGTCTGTCAGATGACCTGCCAGACTCCATAGCTTTGTATCAGAGATTGTCCCTTTCCCTTAGTTTTTGGAGTACGGAGGGGGTGATCCATGGTGCATATTGTTTTTTGATGCGGTGTTTGGTGAGTGGTGCATAGAGATCATAGGCCTTAGTGAAGGCCTGCATGAACAGATTAAGCGCAATGTCAGTGTTGGGGGCTATATTAATGGAGGACCAGTCCATTTGGGTGAGAAGTTGTATACGTTTTTTTTAACCCCCCTGGGCAGAGACGCCTTCAGAAGGTGGTTTGTGCTATGGGTTTGGGGTGGAGGAAGCTAATAGGAATAGGATGGGCGAGTGGTCGCTTAGGGAATCAGAAAGAACTTTCATGTCCTGTATTTTGTGGGGGTGATTAGAGATAATGATATCCAGAAGGGTGACGGTACCAGTAGAAGGATGATGTCTAGTAGGTTGGGTGAATAATTGGACCATGTCAAGGGCAGTAAAGGAGTCCTTCATTGGTGCGGCCGAGAGACCAAGCCAGTTGATATTTAGGTCCCCTACCAGTGTCTGTTCAGCTTTGTGTGGGAGGGTAGAGAGATAATCAGTGAGGGATGTGATGGCTGGCTTTTGGTTCTTAGGGTGTATACAGGAGACTGTGAGGTATAGTGGGCCCATGAAGGAGTCTGGGGTGATTTTTAGGGTGAGGGCTTGGGCTCTGTTTTTGAGCTTGGGGGGCGGAAGCACGTGGCCAATAATGTTATCTCTGATGTAGATCGCACAACTGCCCCCACGTTTTCCCACCCGGTCTTCCCGGTATAGGGTGTTTCCAGGGAGTAGACAAAGGAGTCAGGAGTAGATTTGGAGAGCCAGATCCCACTAGTGCAATGATGTTTAGTTGGTGTAGGGTGGACCAACATTGCTGATTTTTTTTGGCAGGCTGCATATGTTCAAAGAGGCAATGCGGAGTCCAGAGGACCTAGTTGGTGGACTTGTGAGGGCAGGACCTGGATTAGGGTGGATATTACCAGAGAGGAGTACTAGAATGACCAAGGTTCTAGCCATAGGGTGGCAGCTAGTTAACTTTTTGGGGGTATGCTGAGAGGAGGGGGAGGCCATAGTGGAGCAGGGGATGGGCAGGGTTTGGAGGGTTGGGAAGACACAAAGGAGGTGGAGCCAAGGGGAGCCAGGGTGGGCGGCGGGGTTGGAAGGGCAGCTAGGGGGTGGGTACGGGAGTCCAGGGTGCCATGACAAGGGTAGGGGGACGGGTAATTCCGGAGAGATTTTATTTTTTATTTTTTTATTTTATTTTAGCTTTTGTTGACCGGGTAAGTGCACTAGACAAATCCTGCCTATTTTCAGGCACGACCCGGGGGAGGGGGATACAGATGAATGCCAACTGACCTTGAACCAGATTAAGCTGTTGGTGGTATTTTTTTAGTGAATACTTAGTGAACATTTAGTAGATACAAAGGTGCAGTACACAAAGGGCATGGGGTGAGGTCTGGCTGGTGGGAGGTGAGCCCCTGGATGGTTATGAAAACGAGGCACATAAGGAGGAAGTGACGAGACATGGTGCCTAGGTAGCATTGGAGTCAGAACAAAGTGGTTGGGGGGGGAGCCAAAAAGCTTTAAGAGCTTTAAAAACAAACCAAGAGAAATTAGCTTGACTTGTTGGTTTAGTAGCAGAGCTGCTGACTTTGGTCTACAGGGTTTGAGGCCTGCAGTGGAACAGAAGAAAAGTATTTTAGCAGACTATGGGGTCAGAAGTTTTAAGAGCTTTTAAAAACTAAGAGTAAATTAGCCTGATTTATTGGCTTAACGGTAGAGCTGCTGACTTTAGTGATAAGGGTACAGGATTTAAAACCTGCAATTGGACAGACGACAAGTATTTTTTCCGAGCATGGAAACAAAAGCCTTAAGAGCTTTAAAACAGAGAGAAAAACTAGCTTGACTTGTTGGCTTAGTGGCAGAGTTGCTGACTTTGGAGTCAAGGGTACAGGATTTGAGATCTGCATGGGACAGTAGCAAGCTATGGGAAATAGGGGGCTTAATAGTGGGGAGGAATAGAGTGATGCGAGGAAGGCAGAAAACAGGGACGAGGAGGGAACTATAGTGACTCCTAGTGGACAGAAACCGATATTAGCTGCAAATAGGAAGTGGATGGGTGGAGCCAGAAAGGGCACTGCAGCAACCCCTAGTGGTCAGAAAATATAAGCTGCAAATGGGAAAGTGGAAGGAGAGATCATGTGATGTGTCACGTGACCTAGTAAATGGAAGGAGAGGTCATGTGATGTGTCACGTGACCTAGTAAATGGAAGGAGAGGTCACGTGATGTGTCACATGACCTAGTAAATGGAAGGAGAGGTCATGTGATGTGTCACGTGACCTGTATGCAGCAATAAAGGTAGAGCTGACCTTGGCAGGTGGGGCGATCCGATGCACAGCGCCGACAGGGTGCTGCTGAAAGTAGCTGGAAGGAGAACTTTACCTCTTACAGCCCCTCTGTGAATCTTGCAGTCCCCTGATGAGAGCTCTTCAGCTGGGCAGTGTTCTGAGGAGGGGATTGGATTCAGAGGCCTCTTACAGCCCCTCCTTAATCTGCCCTTGTTTCCCTTTTTTAAACCAACGATGATCTTGGGATTGCAAATACTGGTAGAGTAAATGGACTTCTTGTTCTTCTTTTAAAGATCTTTACAGCAGTAGATCCAATTCTGCTGGTGTATCCATGAAGCAATGTATTTTCTATGCTGCATAGTTGTCAAATTAGATAGACATTCAGAAGCTTGGAAGGTGGGTAAAGTAAAGCAGTGTAGTATATTCAAAACATACACAAGGTGGACTGCTTAATGCCTTGGGGGCCGAAAGCAGGGGGTATTAGGTGGGTACTTCTCCAAATGGAAGGGAGTACTCAGCCAGGAGGAACACTGTTCTTCAACACCTTCATCAATTAGCTGGAAGCTGGGGTCCTCAGCAGACTACTTAAGTTCATAGAAGATACTAAAATAATCAGGTGGAGGACTTCTCTGAAGGATGGGGACAAATTACAACAGGACTTGAACAATCTGGGCAATTGTCTGACTCCTACAGCCTCAGATTCATTGAGCCAAGTGCAAGGTGCTACACTCGGGGAGGGAAACAGATATACAGCAGATCCTACACAGTGATGGCAATGAGGAGGAAAAGGACCAGGGGTCATAATACACAAGGTAGTTAAAACAGGACAAGCAGTGCACAGCTGCTGTGAAGACAGCCAATAGAATGCTGTGATACACCAATTGGCGGGGGAGGGGTGAACGGCAGAGCAGGGGTTGCAATCTTGCTACTTTACAAGGCCATGGTCAAGCCCCACCTGGACTACTGCTTGCAGGTTTAGTCTCTTCTATACAAAAAGGACACTGAGGCAGTCAAGAGGGCATGACACAGGGCTACCAAAATGATCAGCGGTATGGGGACAAAAACTACGAGAGTCTGGAGGTCCTTAACATGTTCTGCCTCAAAAAAGAGTGTGACAGAAGAGACAATCTCAGTTTGTTTTCTGCACACTCAAGAGTTCTACAAGACTGAACAGACAGATGTTTGATCTGTTGTTCTTTAGCAAGATGAGGGGCAGCATGCTGAAGCTCAGGGCTGGTAAATTCTGAGGTAACCTTTTCTCCCAGAGGGTGGCGAACCAATGGAATAGCCTATCAATGGAAATAGTGGACATGAGACAGTGCAGGCATTTAATATAAATCTGGACCCATTTGTTCTTACCAAGGGAATCACTCAATACCTTGGACAGTGGAGTCAATAGGGATTCCATATAAACTAGTACACATTTACTCAGCATACTTACTTCATTCCTGCTTGTGAAGCAGCAGAGGGGGGCATGATGAACCTTAAGTCCCTTCCATTATTAAATTACTATGATACCATGTTAGAAAAGAAGCACCTCATGACTTCCAGTGAGAGCATGAACCTGATGGCAGCCTGATCTGGAAGCTCTGTCCCTCCGTTTCAACAATCTGCTTTAATCCTGTGGCTAAAAACATCATCCTGCTATCCAAAAGAAAGATTACGGATTATATAATGTCCTCTCACCAAAAAAAAAAAAAGATAAACCACCAGGACCACCAAACAAACAAAATAAAACCATGCCGGAGATCTCACAACCAGTCACGGCCTGCTCACATACTGGCTCCTCAATGGCAACTCCATCATCGAATGAGAACAAAGTACCCGACTGCCCATAACATCCAAGCAATTGTGTTCTACTCTACAACAGATGCATGCCACTTTGCAACGTTTGGAGGCCAAGGTGCTGGAGGATCACCACAACATCGAACTCCTTACCAAAAAAACAGGGGCTACTGAGCAATGCCTTATGGAATACACCACCACCACCACCACTGATGTGCATAACTCAGCTTTTTTGGACCTCCACCACTGGGAGCAGCTTTTAGAGCAATACCTGGAAGAACTAGAAAATTGCAACAAACGTAATAATATTCGAGTACAGGAGCTCCCAGAGGGCACGGAATCAGGGAATACGGTTACTTTCATGGATTTGTTTTTGCGCAGACTTTTGAACCTGCCCCCTGATAAAGAATTGAATATTATTAGAGTGCATCACTCCTTTGTCCCATGTCCCAGAGAACCTAAAGCATGACCTTGCTCTATAGTCCTCACCTTTCTGGACTTTCGGGAAAAAGAAGGAATTCTAAAACTGGCCTGGTCTATGAAAGAAATACATTTTGGTGATGTCAAACTTTTTGTGACTAGGACTATATGCCCCAAATGATTGCCTACCAGAGGCAGATTCTTGTGGTGATGAAATGACTGCAACAGCATGGGCACAAGACATTTATAGAATACCCTGCAAAGCTCAAGGTACTTACTGAGCAAGGTCCCCATCAATTCCAGGATCTAGATACTGTACTGTGGAGCTTTTTTTACAATCCCTGAAACTTTGCTTGCCACAGGACCTAACTAATTTACATCGTTCTAGACTCCACAGCTATTCGTGGCAGCTTGCTGGAACAAAAGAGAAGAGTGGACAAGCTAACTCGGAAACCTCTGGCTTGTGGGACTCCATTTGATGCCAGGGAAGCTCCTCGACTCCCAAATCAACCACAGCTCCTCAGATGCAAAGTAACGTTGCTGATCTCTCGGTGGGTAATAGTGCTAACTCTGAAACCATGCATCCATGAATTTAGAGGGCTGTCGGACGATCTGAGAAGACTATTTCATTGACGAGCTTTCAAGTTGCACCCAAACTGTATCCAGTTAAACAGTATTGATTTAAAATTTTATCTCTATACAATTGAGTAGCAGAGATATTTTAGGGTTGTATTACTTTTTGTCTAAAAAGTGGAAATTGATTGGTGAAATGGTTGGGGGGCCGGGGTCACTTTGGCTTCTGGCGGGGAGCCTTGGTTTACTTTCCTGCCGAAGGCGGTGGTGCTTGGAGGGGCTGACTGCAGTTGCTCCATCAGGCACATTAAAAATGTAGGAACACTCAGAGTAAATTCTGCTCCAGCTGGTAGCTGGGAATGAACAGGGGCTCACAATTATCATACGCTAAACCTCCTGTCTGGCTGTTCTGTATAGTGGTTTCTTGTTGCATTTTGATCAGGCGAATCCAGGAGGCTAGACTGGTGGATGGGCCGAAGTCCACCACTTGTGGTGGGCTGGGCTGTTAAATGCATCAGTCGATTGGTTGATAACCTTGCTCAGGTGGCCAGTTTGTTGGGTCAATTGGAGCACAGCACTGGTGAAGGGCACATGTGTTAAACAAGATCTGTGTCCTGAAAATCCCAACTTAATGAGGTGAGAGTTCTAAAATGCTGCCTTTTCTGTTTGTCTCCCCAGGGTTCCCTGACTCCTTCTGAGCCAGTTATATGCCACACCACTTAGTTGGTTTTATTACATATTTACCTTGTTACATTCTGGATCACTGTGGCAAACCGGTTGGTACATTGTGCTCCTTTGGAACTAATTCCTGCTTGTGAGATGCCTGCGGAGCACATCGGTCCCACTGGAGGTGCTGCCGATCCGGGCCAGGGTTCTTTTGACCTTCCTCTGCTTAGAGGCCTCAGGCCTTCTGACCTTGGCCATCCATTTTTTTATTGGTGGCCAGATTCCCTTCTGCCTATCATGTCACGTTTCTAGGTCATTGAAATGGTAGGCTGGGTCGGAGGTTTGTCTCTAGCTTGGTGTCTACCTTTCTTAGTATATCTTTGGGAGGCAGTTTGGTGCACTGAAGTGTTTTTTGCCCTTCTGGTGTTCTGCTCCGTAAGTCATTTTAATTAGAGCTGACAACTGGATTGAGGTGCCAGTTCCTTTCCTTACTGGCTCCTCTCCATGTCCCACTGGTAAACCTTATAGCGGGTGTGGGTCGAGGTAATATACACCTTGAAGTTTATATGTTGTATGTATATACTGCTGCTGGTTTTAACTTTATTATGTTTTACTGTAATTGTTTCTTTGATGAAGTTAGAGTCTTTTATATTTATTGCAGGTGTGCATCTACCCCCCAAAAGAAATGATCCATATGTTAGACATCACATAGTCGTGGCTGATCTTAATTTCGTCTCTTATAATGTCAAGGGCATTAACAGCCCTGTTAAGTGGGCCAGAATCTTGCAGTATCTACAATGCCAGCAGGCCACATTGGCCTTTCTTCAAGAGTCCCACTTGACAGCAGCTGAACCCCAGAAATTACGAAGATCTTGGGCTGGAGAGGTTTACACCTCTCTTTATGTGGCTCATCCACACCGTAGGGGGTGGACATTTCAGTGAGATGTAATGCACCTTTACAGGTGTCTCAGGTGGTCACAGACCCAGAAGGTAGGTTTGTTTCCATTAAGGGGGAATACCGAGGGCAGCTGTGTACACTTGTAAATCTCTATGCCCCAAATGATGAGGCTTCATGGCTCCCCTTCCTGGCGAGAGTGTTGGGGGACAGTGTGTCAGATCCCCATGGTCTGGTGGTGATGGGGGTGACTTTAATGATGTAACTAATCTCATCTGAGATTGCACGGGGGCATGAACTAAGGGTCCCTCCCATACAGGGAAGTTACTCTCAAGGCTTTGTACAGAGCTGGGGATGGTAGAGGGATGGTGGTTTCTCCATCCACGGGGAAAGGATTACACATATTATTCTCCACGTTTCAAAAGCTATTCTAGAATAGATATCTTTTTAATTTCTTCCAGTAGGATCCCAAAGTTGACCAGCTGCGACACTGGAAGTATTACGGTGTCGAATCATGCCCCAGTCTCCTTAAAACTGGCGACAACATCCCGGTCTCCCAAGTCCTGCCGGAGGATGAACATCAGTATGTTAATTAGAGAAGATTTCAAGGATCTTATTTTAAAGACTACGCAAACATTTTTGCAAGCTAATCCTCTGCAAGACATGGGGGGCAGGTATTAGATGGGATACCCTGAAATGTTACCTTAGGGGTGAAATAATAAAGTACTCAGCTCATCTCAAACAAGAATGGCTAGAAACCCGGCTTACCCTAGAGAATCAGATAGCCCAGTTAGAAAACCAACATCAAACCAGCATTGATGAGGCAAGAAAAGCCACACTGGACCAAAAGCGGAAAGCTCTGAACCACTTGCTCGATACTCAGATAGAAGGCCAATTACGATATGCTCGACAGAAGTATTTTGAGCACTGTAATAGGGCCAGGTGCCTTCATGCTTGGCAGTTCCATAACGAGGCGGAAAAACCAGGCGGTGGTTCGGCTGCATGATGAGGAGACCAACAGTACCACTACCTGTCCATCCCAAACGGCTAGACACTTTGCTAAATTCTACAAGAGCTATATAGTTCTTCCTGGTTGGAGGACCATCTAACGAGAGTGCAACGCTTTTTGGATGGTCTCCCCCTGCGAACTCTGGATCAAGATGCTCAGGAACCCTTAAATGCCCCAGTCTCCACTGGAGAAGTACTAGCTAAGATTAAACAGCTAAAAAATGGGAAAGCACCAAGAATGGATAGCTTTCAATCTGAATTTTATAAACAGTTCCATCCTCAGATTACTGACCTCCTAGTAGCCACTTATAATGAAATCCTGGCTAGTACCAGTGGGGATCCCCCATCCTGAAATTTGGCACAAATTTTGGTTATTCCAAAACCTGATAAAAATCCAGAGCTCTGTAGCTCTTATCATTCTATCTCCTTTTACCCGTTGACATGAAGAGTTTTACGGGCATTTTAGCAAACCACATTCAGTTTTGTATTTCCACCATCGTACACTTGGACCAGACTGGCTTTATCTTGGGAAGGTTCCTCCAGGATGATATCCAGAGGTTCCTCAACATCATCTCAGCACAACGAAACTCTAGTTTATTCCAGTTAGCCATCAGTATGGACACAGAGAAAGCCTTTGACAGGGTGAATTGGAGCTTTATGGCCACCACCCTGGATAAATTTGATCTCGATAAAGAGTTTATTACAGCAGTCACCTCTCTGTATACTCACCCTGATGCAAGAGTTGGAGTCAACGGGTTCCTTTCAGACTGTTTTTTATTGGGGAAGGGCACCCTCTCTTCCCTACTTTTCACCCTATCTCTTGAACCCATGGCAATCTCTATCTGTCACAATGTAGATATTAAGGGAGTGATGGGTGGGTGGAGTTGAGCAAAAGTTGGCTCTTTATGCCGATGACTCCCTTTTCTTTTTAAGTGAACCTCAGACTTCCCTCCCACATTTATTGGAAATGCTGTGGCTGTTTTGTGGAATACTAGCCTCAGATTACTCACAGACTGGTATTAGAATAAGGTTAAGTGTTGCCTTAAAGGAGAGGGCATGAAGTAGGGAACCAATAATTAAGTTTCCAGAGCTATGAGTGTAAGTGTTGTCCTTTAGTTTCATTGGGTGTCATTGTCCTTTCTTTTCCCCTTGTGTTTCTGCACTATGACCGCCAGCATGCTGTGTAGGGCTGCAGTAATCATTCTACAAAGCGGTGCAGCAGCAAATGGGAAGCCAAATGAAGAGCCTAAATAACTGTCATATGCAGAAGCAAGAGCCTACTAGAAATGAGATGTGGTACTGTATTTCAGATATGCTATTCTGTATAATTACTTTTAAAACACTTTGGAATGCAATGTATGAACAGTACTACATAGTTGTACATTTTATATTATTCTTCAGTCCAGGCACTGCCAGTAGTTCATCAAAATAGCAATAATACTGAGATGTGCTAAAGGCCATCTCACTATGCAGATCTCACCATAGCTGGGCCATGTACAATAAAAAGTAACATTAATCTTCCTTCCACAAAAATTAAAATCTTCATCTTCAATAAAGCAGCGAAACCTAGCAGTTTTTAAAGCAGCCCCAACTGAAGACAGGACAGTGGAACTGAGATTTCAGAGTTAAACTTTCATGAAGAACTATTCCCAAATTGCTGACTCCTTTTTTTAACCACAAGCTGATTCTCACTGAGATGGGCAACTAATGCTACTTCAACTCCCTCGGAGCAGATACATTTGAACTCAGTTACCACAGTGAGTGGAAAGAGGTGAAGTAATTTAAATGCTGATAATAAAGAAGAACAACATGTGTGATGTGTAAATGGTATAAGGAGGCTGATGATTTCCAATTTGTGCAGTTTCTGTAAAGCTAAATACCATCAAAAGCCTCAGATCCTGCACAAATCATCATGGGCAAATCCATGTGTGTGTGTATGTGGGGGAGGGACTGACCTGGAAAAGTCTGAACACTTTTCCTACTAGAATACAGAAGAAGAAGGAGAAGATGAAGAATCCTGGAGTGAAGAGATAAGCAGCAGCCTTCTGCACTAACAGCAGGTGTCTGATCTGGCTGAGTGCATTACATTACTTGAGAAGGCATACGGCTGCACCACTGTTGTCATGTTTTCAGCTTCAAGAAAGGGATGCAATCTGGGGATGGTAAAAGCCACTCGTATCTACAGCCAATACCTGGGATTCTGAGATCAGACTTTTATGAAGAACTACTCCCAAAGTGCTGACAACTCTTTTTAACACAAGCTGAATCCCTTAAGGATGCACAGCTACTGCTGCTTCAGCTCCCTGGGAGATACATTCAAGCTTTTTTCTGAGGCTCTGTAGAACATCAATGTCACAAACCCACTCCTGGGTTCAGGTCCTCTGCTACTACAGTGCCTAACCTTTAAATGCGAATCGTGAACAGGGTACAAACGGGGAAACCCTCCTGTTTGTTTTGGGTCTGAGCAAATGACCAGTCTCGAGTCCTGGGATCAATTATGAACCCTTTTTAGGTAGCACACCCAGGTAACAGGTCCAAATATCACACTCTCATCGGGGAAATGCAGCGCAATATTTGACCCAGCGGGCATACAACCAACCTTGGTTCACAACCTCCTTCTAACTCAATGCGCCCTCCTAATTTCAATAGGATTTAAATATAAAGGAAGATACTTAAGTCTGGTGTGAAAACTTGCGTGACTTCATTGTGAATGACACTACTCATGTAAGGCATTCCCTAGAATTTTATGATGTTTTAGTGCTAAAGCCTGCAGTAGTTATACTGTATTAGTCAGTGCTGATGCTGTCCTCTGCAGTCCCAAATGTTCTTGTCTTATGCTGGCCATGACAACTTTCAAGGCATACTAAGTGACCAGCTATTTTCTGTAGTTTAAAGCGTATCTGAGTTAGAAAAAAATGCTTTTAGAGAATGCAGGGACTTCACAAGACATGTACAGACCTGAATGAGTGTATAATGTCTGGTGGCTTGTGCAGGTACACATCATCAACTCTCATGATACCCTGCATGAGTGGGGTCATGACCTTTTCAATGGAGATAAACAGGTTTTCACACCAGGGCAAAACAGGGTGAAGCAGATGTCTCTGTTGCCTGTTAAGTGGTGTTAAGTGTTAATTTTTAACTCCTGCATTTGTACCTTTAATCTGCATTGTGTTTGATGCATTCCACAATTCTCAATTTGGTCTGTTATGTGCATTAGTAGCAACTTTATTCATATTATGCCCTTCCTCTAAGGCTCAGGGCACCTCACGGATCAAACAAATATTATCAAAAGCCTCTTTAAAGGGAAAAGTTCTGAGATCTCTTTTAAAGGCCTCCACTGAGGGGCCTCTCTCAGGGCTTTAGGGAATGTGTTCCACAGTAACAGACCAGCCACTTCAAAGTCTTTGTCACCTGAAAATTTTAGTCTGGTCCTGGGTGCTACCAAGAGGACCACCTTAGTGGACTACAGAGGACGGAGTGACTGGTTTTGTAAGCCATCGATTGGTGTTCTCACTGGCAGCATTATAAGGGATTTAATCCTGCTAATGTTTCTCAAATAGTAAAAGCCACTCTGGACTGTGGCTGACACCTGAGCCTCAAGCATTCACCCCTCCTCCAGAATGACCTCAGATTTTTCACCACAGCACAGGCCTCCAGCCTAGAGAGACTAAGTTGAGACCCCGTTACCTCTTCAGCAGTCCCCCCAACCCCCCCAACAGCCTGGGTGGCTTGCCAATACCTCAGTTTTGTCAGGGTTGAGTCTGAGCCAGCTACATGCCATCCAGTCCTGGATCTCTGCCAGACACAAATTCAGCAACTCCAAAATGACAGGTGTCCCGGGAACAAAAGACAAATGCAGCTGGGTATTACCTGCATAGCAGTGAAATCCCACACTATATCATCTAATGATCCTAACCAGAGGCAGCATATTCACTGTAACAATCATAGTCGAAAGGATATGCCACAGGGCAGGGGCACAGGGTAAAAGGAGAAATTCCCCATCACAACCTTCTGCCTCTATTCCTGAGGTAGGACTCAAACCTGTAGATCTCTTTGCCAATGAGTCCAACATATTCTTCAGCCGATCCAACAGCAACCCATGGTTTTGTGTCAAAAGCTGAGGACAGATTGAGGGGGATGAGAACTGACCATACTCCTCTATCCCTCACCCTTAGAAGGTTATTTTGCACCCTGAACAATGCAGTCTCTGTTCTGTGCCGCGACCTAAAACTGGAATGGAAGGACTCATAGATATCAATGGCTGTCAGGTGCGCCTCAATCTGCAGCACCACAATCTTCTTAATAACCTTACCAAAAAAGGGCAGGTTAGAGATAGGTCGAAAATTTGCAAGGTTATCTGGGTCCAGAGATTTTTTTTCAGAAGGGGTCTACACATACATCTTTCAATGCTGATGGAAAGACCCCCTTTTAAAAGGGAGCACCAGACAATCTCTGTAAACACCAGACCCAAAATGTTCTACACAACTTACCAGTAGTCGTGTTGGGCCAGGGCCTAGTTCACAAAAGGTGGGCTGCAGCTCCAAGATCACCTCACAAACCTCTTCCATCATAACTGGCCTAAACTATCCCCAAGACAGATGAGTGTGTCTGGGATGAGCAGGCTCACCTGTGCTGGACTGCAACAGCCCGCTTGGTGCAATACCAGCCTGTATGGAGGACACCCTGTCTGAGATCAATCGAGCAAACTCTTCACAGTTCTCTACTTTCTCTGACCATTCTCTCCCTGGTCATGCCCCAAAATAGGCACTGTATGTCCTGCACACTTACGAGACAAACAAAAACTAAAATAAAGCAAGAGGCAAAAAAATAGAAAAGAATACCAAATATAAAATGAACTGAGAGAATAATGTTTAAGAAAATGTAAATCTGATCATTGGTTATAGGTTTCAGTTGCTTGGTTTAATGATGTTTTGAGAGTAATTTATAATTTTGTAGTTTCCATAAAATAAAAAACATAGTTCTGAAAGGTACTTTTAGGCAATGTGAAACTTATATGGAGTCAGTGTTCACTGTTTACACACTTTCTATATTATGTTGCTTTTTTATTCTGACCCATCCCAATTATCTCCAGTAATATGATCACTGTACTCTGTAAAATGGTTCTTCACCACCATTTGCAGTATTATCATGGCCTACCACTGTTTTATACTGTGACATTTTTATTTTTTTTTTGCCTTCCTGTATTATGTGTGAATTAAATTTATGAATCGTTTATTATATTTCTGAATACAATTTATGAATTCATAAGAGGATTGTAAGGAACTTGTATACATATTTTGATTAATTCCTGGAAGCCATGTGATATGAGCCTCGCTCACTGGTTTGTCCAGTTGTACATAAACATAATAATAAATAATAACTGATGCATTGTTTTAGATTTTTGTACTGTATATTGCTTTGTAGTTAATGTTTGCCTTCTATACCCTTTGTCATTTTAGTGACATTATTGTACTATATCTTTTTTACATTGTGCGTGTGGGGTTTTTTTTTGTACTGTTGCAGCTATTGCCTCTTGTGATTTATTTTATTTTTTATTTAATCATGTGTTAACCGAGTAGGGACACTGGACTAAAGGCCCTTTTTCAGGTCTGACCCAGACAGCCACAATACAAAATTACAAAATATCAGACAAATACAACAATTACTTAATACATTTACAAATTGATTTTGTCAGTAAGAATTGTTTAAATATAGACTTAAAACACATAACAGACTTAGTCATGCGTATGGTCACCGGTAAAGAATTCCAGAATTGCGGTGCAGAAATAGAAAAAGCACAAGACCCAAGTTTTTGCTTACACATTAAAGTTTCAAGCACCAAGCCATTAGCAGACCTCAGCTGGTACCTTATGGACTGAAATTAAATCAGATAAAGCAAACAGTGGACTTAAAAAATAGATTTAGAAATCAAACATCCAAAAATATTGAATTCTTGAACTAAAGGACATCCAGCCTAACTGAGAATACAGATAATACAAAATGACAAATATTGTTATAAGTTACAGATAAAATGTTTAACTCCTTGGTACCCAACTTGTAATAAAGACTGGCAACATAATCGAGATGAGGAAGAAGAGACCCTATGGTAACAGATTTCCTTGTATCAGGGGTAAAATAAAACAAACTTATACAGAAGGCCCAATTTCTGATTCCCCATTCTGCTAACTAAAATAACTTGTAAAGAAAAATTGAATGCAGGATCCAACAAAACACTGAGATATTTAAACTGTTGCACTTGCTGAATGATGCTCAGCTGGCATACAACAGAACTGTGTACTCTCAGATACAGGGGCTAAAATAAGGATTTGACAGCCAAGGGACATTAATAGCTCTTGGGTATTGGCATTTTCCAACCACCCAGGAGCTACCTGCACCAACCCAGGAGCTGATATTTGAAAATTTGAAACAACTAAGTTTTTTAACATTTTCTGACCAGATTAAATAACTTTGGACACACAGACTGGAACTGAAAAGTGGCTAACTTTAACTTACTCAGACTGCCACGGACGATTAGACTTTATACCCACATGGGATGGGACAACTGGTAAACCACATCTGTGTTAAATTAAGTAGTACAAGAATTGCCCCTGCACACACCAATAAAAAAAAGCATACTCAATTTGTTTTGTTTGTTTTTTGTGTTTTTTTTTCTGGCCCCTAGTTTCTTTAATTTTTCAGCACAGCTATTCATTATGAGGACTATGGACAACACAGAAGGTATACTCCAAAACAGTTGGCACTACATGCTGACATACTGACTTTATGAATGCCTTTTGTTAACTAAATGTTGTTAAAGAAGCATGCAAATGTCTCTGGTTTGTGCCGTTTTACATAAATTAAATTTGCTGAAAAGTTCCAATACATTGTGAGCTCACTATAGCACATAGCAGCATTATCCCCCCCTTCCTCCACCAAACTACTCTGATTGTGCCTCTAACAAGCAGCACCCAATAACAAAGCTGAATCTAGTGGCAGCAAAACAGGGTAATCCTCAAGCAAAATCTGCCTGCTCTGATCCGATGCAAACAGGAGACCTAATGGTGCTAATGAGCTGTATAATCAATAGTATGAGTTTATTACGTAGCATAGGCATGTTCAAAAGCCATTACCTTGCAGCCCTCCACTTCATTCTAGGACATTGCTCAGCAGCTGCGGGCGTCGGAAAGAGTCTTACCACTAGTGACTCACCCCTCAGCCATGCTCTGTCTCCAAACGGCCACAGTTTCACCACTGCCACTGGCAGCATAGCAGCACAGTGGGTAGCCCTGCCCACTCCAGCACACAGGACCTATCACCAAAAGGGGTGCGAGTTTTGAATTTTAACTTTTACACAGCCCAGCTGCAAAGACTAAGTAGCTCAAAAGCCGTTACCTTTCAGCCCTCCACTTCACTCTGTGACACTGCTCAGCAGCTGTGGGAGTTGGAGAGAGTATTGCCTCCCAGTGACTCTCCCCTCAGCCATCTGCCATCTCCAACGGCCATTGCTTCACCACCGCCAGTGGGAGCATCACAGCATGGCAGGTAGAATTGCTCACTCAAGCACACAGTACCTATCAGTAGCACTCCTTCTAGGTAAAGGCCATCCCCTAGTGGTCCTCCGCACTTGTGGTCTGGAGTGCAATGGACCAGAGCTACAAGGGTGTTGCACTGTGGGTGTCAGCTGTGGGAGTTAGCCATTGGCCAAACACTCTGCCCTATGTGACATCCAGTGCACCTTTATTGTAAACTATATGCTGTAACTGGAATTATGCACCCAGTAGCAGTATAAAGGATTGCATTAAACAGGCAAACCAAACTGAACTACAATAACACTGTATGCCGGACATACGGACCTATTACAGTGAAGCCCACTTAAGGGATATGACATTTTTGTGCACTTTAGCGGGATGTGTACTTATCCGGATAAAATGATTTTCCATTCAAACGTTCAGTTGTGTACTGCGGTATGCACTTTATTAAACATGTGCAGTCATATAAAAGCAGTACAATCAAAAGTTAGCAAGTAAACAAGCAATCAAGCAAAAAAGCAATCATATTATTGTGTACAAAAATCTGTAATTTTTTTTTGTTTGGTAGACTGTATTGCCAAACTGTTAACATAACTGTCAAACTGAAATAACAAAACAAAATCACTTGCTTCTTTGTTTAAAACAAAACGCCTCACAGTTTCCATCACTGTGACAGCAGCTAATGTAGTCACTGGCTCATCGTCTGAATCCTACTCTTCCTCGTCCTCCTGGTCGACAAACGATATCCCCCTGAAGTTGTTACAGAGTTCCTGCTCATCAAGAGCACCATCGGTCTGCAATCCTGCATCGATGTCCGCATACTTGAGAACCTCGCGGGTCAACATACCAGGTGGAAGATCAGTCTCAGACACAGCGTTGTCCTGCTCTACCTCGGCATCTGATGTGGATGCTGAGAACCCAGCCTTCCTGTAGCAGCTGACTATTGTTGTTACAGCAACTGATGTCCAGGCAAAGTCTAGCATTTGTATGGCATCCAGCACATTGATTTTCTTCGCCAGTTCGGACACTGTGTTAGCGCCTGCTGAAGTGGAGCCTGAATCAATACACAACAGCAATTTTTCAATGATCTACAAAAAATAAGAAAGTGAAAGTTAGTGCAAATATAGTGCTCGAAAGGGCAATAAGGTGTTTCACAGTGTATCACAGTGCTTACCTTTTTTCTGTACAAGTGCTTGATATTGTGGACAATGCCCATATCCATGGGCTGGATTAAAGATGTTGTGTTCGAGGGGAGAAAGATCAGTTTAATGTGGGATAAAGGCACATTTGGGTGAGCGCTACAGTTGTCAAGGAGCACAGCGATTCTGCAGCGACGCCTTCTCATTTGACAGTTTACACTGTGGAGCCAATGAGTAAAAATCTCTGCTGTCATCAATGAATTCAAGTTGGCTTCGTAAACCACAGGCAGTGCATAACTTCTATACCATTGAAGCAATGAGGCTTCCTGAATTTCCCTATGACAACAGGCTTCAGTTTTTCAGTGCCTGACATGTTTGCACACAGCAGCACAGATATGAGCTCCCTTGCCTTTTTTCCACAGGGTGCTGCATCTTGTCTAAAAGCTAAGGTGCCTTCTGGCATGGCCCAAAAGTAAAGACCAGTCTCATCATAATTAAAAATGTCTTGGGTGCTGAAGTCAGACAAAATTTGTGGGAGAATGTTCTTTATCCAGTTATTGGCAGACTCTGCGTCTGCGTCTTTTTTTTCTCCCTGACACCATTTATAGACTATGCCACTTCTCTCTTTCCATCTACACAACCACCCGTTTGTGGGTGTAAATGGCACCTCCATAATGTCAGCTAGTTGCTGAGCTTTTTGCATCAAAATCGGGCCGTTAATAGGCGCATCCACAGAACAGCTTGCAGTTAATCACCTGAGCAGTGCAGTTTCAACTGTGTCACTTTTTCCCATTCTTTTCCTCTTTCGCTCAAGCTTCTCACCGCTCTCCCACTCTGCCAGCAGTTTTTTCCTCAAGAAGCATAAATACCGGAAATTGTAGAAACATCTACGCTGTACTCTTTTGCCAGGTCAGCCCGTTTAACATCAGGCTGTGACAACTTATTCAGCACAGTGATTTTCTGCTCCAGGGTAAGTGTTTTTTTCTGATTTTATCCATGTCGCAATGCTGAACTGAGCACTGCCTAGTTCCATGTGCTCTGCTCTGAGCCCAGCACCGAAAATCAGTCAAGTGGTCATTTACAGTACTGTAGGTCCAGTCTCTAACTGAGTAATTAAGCATTCAATTAAGTAATCATCCTGCTCAATGTGCACTTATCCAGATTCTGAGCCTAAAAATGTTACATTTTCACCATGAAAAATGTGCATTTATCTGAAATGTGCACTTATGTGTAGTGCACTTATCAGGAAAATTTACCATTGAGCATATAGGAAAAAAATCGGGATATTGGTTTTCTGTACACTACACCAGGATGTGCACTTATGTGGGCTCCACTGTAGTTTGGTTATATGAATATATGCCAATCTTAGATACTATTGAATTGACGGGAAGAGCACTGTATTATTACTTTAGTGTCAGCTGAGCCTGTGGGACTGCCAAAAGCAGTGGGACAGGAGTGCTGCCACAGACTGTGCTGCCTTCATTCGCTAGTTATTTTATTTGCATTCATTTTTAGCTCTGTTTGAAGCCTCGCCTCCAAACCTCAACAGAAAGTGTCCTGGGATTTGTAGTTCCTTGGGTGTAGTCAGGGAACTACACACTGAATTGACTTCAATTGCTTTGGGAACCAGGCGGGTGAGAAGACACAGCTGAAGGGATACAGGACCTACAGAATGATCTGGAAAAGCTGGGGAGGTGGTCCAGGATCTAGCAGCTTATCTTCAATGCCAAGAAATGCAAAGTTATCCATATTGGAGCCAAGAATCCCAGGACAGAGTACTACCTAGGTGGAGTCCAAATATCTGCATCAGAGGAGGAGAAGAATCTGGGAGTGATGATCACTAGTGACCTGAAGCACTCCACGCAGTGAAAGAAAGCGGCAGCAAAGGCAAACAAGATGCTGGGATGCATATCTAGGGGGATCAGTAGGAGGAGAGAGGAGGATATACTGCCCTTGTACAGGTCCTTGATAAGGCCTCAGCCTAGAGTATGGAGTTCAGTACTGGTGCCCACACCTCAAAAAGGACATTAAATGCTGGAGAAGGTCCAGAGCTGGGCTACAAAGATGATAGTAGGTCAGCAGGATAAGGAGAGGTTGAGGGCACTGAACATGTGCTCCCTGGAAGACAGGAGAGAAAGAGGAGACATGATTGGGCCCTTCAAGTACTTGAAAGGGATAAATAAGATGGATAAGGAGAGTCTCGTTAAGCTGAGTGGCAACCATAACATCAGGGGGCACAGTCTTAAGCTGGAAGGTGGGAGGTTTAGAAGGGAGGTCAGGAAGCACTTCTTCACAGAGAGGGCGGTGGACACTTGGAATGCACTGCCGGAAGAGGTGATCTCATTGAAGACAGTGGGCAGCTTTAAGAGAGGCTGGGATAGGCATTGGGAAGGTAAGGATCATGGGTAGGGAGGATGGAAGCAGTGGGGAGGGAGGGCAGGGAGAGTAGCTCAAGCTGTGGGCTGTGGACCCTGCAATACGAGCAGACTACATAGACCAAATGGCCTTCTTCTGCTGGCTTCTTCATATGTTTGTATTACTTGCCTGAGTTTTTAAAACCTTCCCAAAACCTTTCTAAAACCTTCTGGAGGGTTATTTTTATATAACTACCTTATTTGGAGAATTTGTGACTGGGACAGGGACAGGTGCATGCAACCCCCAAGTTACTTCCAGGTCGCGGCACATAAAATCAGAGCCCTGAGCAAGCAGCAGCATCTTTAGTGTCAGCTTAGCCTGTGGGACTGCCAAAAGCAGTGGGACAGGAGTGTTGCCACTGACTGGGCAGCCTTCATTTGCTAGTTGTTTTATTAGAATTAATTTTTAACTCTGTTTGAAGCCCCTCCCCCAAACCTCAAGAGGAAGTGTCCAGGGATTTGTAGTTCCTTGGGTGTAGTCAGGGAACTACACATGAAATTGACCTCAATTGCTTTGGGAACCAGGCTCTAATATTACTTCCCTGAGTTTTTAAAATCCTCCCAAAACCATTCTAAAACCTTCTGGAGAATTATTTGTATATAAATACCTTATTGGGAGAATCTGGGATAGGTGCACGTGACCCCCAAGTTACTTCCGGGTCGGGACACATAAAATCGGAGCCCTAAGCACGTGTGTCTCAGCACATGTTCAGCATGGGAAGCAGGCCCTTTAACCCCTACATCCAAGGTAATTTACTAAAGTGTACTCTGAAATCGTTGACTGAGCGACTTACAATTTCTGCCACACTGAATTTATCTCCGTAGATTTATTCTACTAAGCATTTCTTTTCTAGTGGGTTAAACTGTTAACTTGAGCTCTAACCTATGATGCAATATGGCAACAACTATTATGACACTTGAGGGAGAAGTAGGAATCAAATGTTCCAGTTGTAATATGTACAAATTATGCCAAAGCATTCCCAAATAATCCTTATTTGTCTGTGAAAAATGCATAAATAACAGCATTTTGGAAGAAGAAGATATTAAGATCTTCTGTAATAAGTTGAACCATTTTGAAAAATGCCAATTAGAAATGGTACAAGCCCTAAAAGGCATGAATCCAAGTCAAAATCAAATGCCTAATTATCAGAGAAATGAAGGCACTGTGACTCAGGAGACCATTGGGAGTGTCCTTGCCTCTGTTTTTTCAAAAATAAATACAAACTCACTGACATGGAAGAAAGTTAGGAATGATGATGATGATGATGGACAGAATGATTTAGATCTTGACTCATGGGTAACAGTAAGGAGAAACAAGAAGTGTAAGGGGATAAAAACACAAAAGTTTGTTATTCAAACTGTTTAATCACAATGAAATCACTATTAACAGTTTCACTAATGAGCTCCAAAGTCTCACTGAATCTGACCCAAATATATTTGGCCCATTTAAAGATTCAACACCAAATGTTCGTTTGGAAAATTTGAATTCCGAGGATGAGAATACACATACTCTAATGCTCATTAACTTAATGGAGCAGGAAAACCCAAATGTATCAGGTACCATGGATATAGGAGAAAGTTCTTCAAATAGTGCAGTTAAACCATGACTCCATAATTTTGGGTTCCTAGATTAAGGAAAATCTAAGCACTAATTCTAGTAACTTGCCTGTTCACCAGTCTTTTGTACTTGGCAATTCCATTGTTAAGTACTGTGATAAAACTGTTTATAAACCAGATAAATTAAATAGAACCTGCAGTAACTATCATGGTGCCAAAATTAAAGATATTACATCTATGCTTCCTATCATTCTATGTGATGCAGTGGAGAAACCTATAGTTATTACCCATGCATAAACAAACAATATAAGAACCCCTGGTATAAAAGAAATAAAAACTGAGTACAATGACCTAAGCAAAAGCCTGGTTGAGTATGATTGTGAGATTTATTTCTCAAACATTCTACCAGTTCCTCGGAATTCCTATTCAAAACAACAGAAAATTTAAACTATAAATGAATGGTTATGTAAATAGACATTAAAAAAATGGTTTCAACTGTGTTACACACTGGGAAACATTCAGTAATGACAATGGTCTATTCAGTTGGGACAGTCTTCATTTAAGCCGTTGAGGAGCTTATCAACTAGGGAAAAGTTTTGATAAAATCATCTCTTCATCTTTAAACTACCAGGGCTGGGGACAAGGGGGAACACTCATCACAAAAACAGCTGGATGAATAACATGGGTAACAATTTATGCAAAGTCCTCGTAGCAAATGCATACAACCTAACTCAACTAAAAAAGGCTGAACTTGCAGCTGTAATAAGAAAAAATAATTAGGACATTATAGTCATCAGTGAGACTTGGTGGGATGAGTGTAATTCTTGGATGAGTCTCATTCTGGGATTTCAATTGTTTTTTTAAAATAGAAAGGCACGCAAGGTGGGTGATGTTTGTTGTTATGTTAAAAATGATATTAATTGTTCTGAATTACCATTCCCTGATAATTTTCAAGTCACCATGGAATCACTGTGGTTAAAACTACAATTTTGTTCCAGGGCAAAAAATATTACTGGGAAACTGTTACCATCCTCCTTCTAGTAGCAAAGATTACAACACAGCACTGTTGCAAGAGATTAGATTAGCATCATCTTTAGGTGACTCTGTAATAGCTGGTGATTTCAATACACATACATGGGAGCATCTTTCAGGCTCGACAGACTTTGAAAAATATTTTTTAGAAACTATTATATCCATGGGACTTGATCAACGTGTGTGTAAACCTACATGGGGAGTTAACATTTTGGACCTGATTCTTACTAATATTTCTGAGGAAGTAAGCAACCTCAAAATTCTGTTTCCATTTGGTTCAAGTGACCATAATATGATATCCTTTATTACACAATAGGAGAGTGCAGATAACCCATTAGTTAAAAACAGGTATTCTCACTGCAGAGTGACAACTCCAGTTATCACACCTGATTACACCATCACAGTGTGATAACTCCAGGTTATCACACTCTGATTACATCATCACAGTATGATAACTTCATAAAACAAAAAAAAAAAACAGCACAAAACACACTCCTATTGTATAAAACGGATACGTGCTGGGCAGCTTGTGGCAACTGAGCTCAGGGTTAAACCACTCGTGCCTCCGCTATGTGGAGCCACTCATGATAACCCTGAGCTCACTTACTACTCATGCTGATATTTCAGCTATCACATAGCTGCCCATCACGTATCCCCTTAGTATCCCAATGTCCAGGATTAATAAAAAAAAAAAAAAAAACTACAACTTTCAAAGGTTATAACAAAGCAAATTTTACTACAATGAGAGCAGTATTATCAAACATAAAATGGGATAAAATTTTGTCTGACTCTGGGGTAGAAGATTGTTGGAATATTATTAAAAATACCATATTCACACTTGAAGATCAGTTTGTTCCTACTAGAATTAAATACAATTCCAGGGATTAAGTACCCATTTGGTTCACTAGGTCTATTAAAACTCAACTTAAGAAGAAACAGAAAGCATATAAGGCATTTAAAACAAGAAATCTGCTTCTAAGGGACTAAAATATACATCTGAGCAAAAGAAACTTAAAGCTATGATTAAGAAGAAAAAGAAAAACCTGTAATTTAGGTTAGCCCACAGTTCAGGTACTAAAAAATAATTTTATTCATACATTAACAATCATATAGCCATTACTAGATATGTATGCCCATTATTTATAAATGGAGAAACAATCGCTGATGATCTCCAACTGGCAAACACGCTCAATGATTTTCTTACTTCCATTTACAAATCTTCACCCCATTCTGATATGGAACTTACTGACCCCAAGGTACCTGACATAACTGTTGAAATGGTTACACCTGCATTACATAAAAGAAAACTAAACACTTCTCTGGGTCCAGATGGTACTTACCCCAGGTTTTCAGAATAACTAGCCACTTCCTTAGCATATCCATTTAAAATACTTTTTGATAAATTATTAAAATCTGGTATTGTTCCTATGGATTGAAAAGAGGCGATTGTGGTTCCAATCTTTAAAAAGGGAAACAAGTCTAACTGCTCTAACTATCGTCCAGTCAGTTTGACTTCATTGTGTAATAATTAAGTCACGGAAAAAATTATTAAGGACTTCATTGAAGAAGAAGTCTAAGCTCACTTACCACTCATGCTGATATTTCAGCTATCACATATTTCAGCTATCACAAATGTATGGCAGCTTAGATTCAATGCTAAGAAGTGCAAGGTAATGCACATATAAAATTATTTTTTAGTACCTGAACTGTGGGCTAACCTAAATTACAGGTTTTTCTTTTTCTTCTTAATCATAGCTTTAAGTTTCTTTTGCTCAGATGTATATTTTAGTCCCTTAGAAGCAGATTTCTTGCTTTTAAATGCCTTACATGCTTTCTGTTTCTTCTTAAGTTGAGTTGATGCACAAGGTGGGGTCGAACGGATGAGAAGGGACTTGGCAAGGTTAGAGGAATGGTCAAATGTATGGCAGCTTAGATTCAATGCTAAGAAGTGCAAGGTAATGCACCTGGGAAACAAAAACCCAGGGGAAGAGTACACAATGGGGGGTGAGATACTAACAACAACAAAAATGGAAAGGGACCTGGGGGTAGTCATATCAGATGACCTAAAGGTGGGCAAGCAATGTGAGAGGGCAGCAAGGAGGCTGGGGGATACTGGGATGCATAGGAGAGGCATCCCAGTAGAAAACAGGAGATTATTATCCCTCTGTACAGACAGCTGGTGAGACCCCATCTGGAGTACTGCGTGCAGTTCTGGAGACCCAACCTCCCAAAGACATAGACAGGATGGAAGCTGTCCAGAGGAGGGCAACTAAAATGGTGCAGGGTCTGTACCGGAAGACATATGAAGAGAGACTTAAGGAGCTTAATATGTATAGCCTCGAGGAAAGGAGGGGGAGAGGGGGACATGATAGAAACTTTCAAGTACCTCAAGGGAATCAACAAAGTCCAAGAGGGTAGCATCTTTCAAAAAGAGTGTGCAAGAACAAGGGGCACAATTTGAAGATAGAGGGGGCGGCTCAGAGGTAATTTAAGGAAGTATTTTTCACAGAGAGGGTTGTGGATGCATGGAACAGCCTTCCGGAGGTTGTGGAGTCAAAAACAGTGGTGGAATTCAAGCATGCATGGGACAGTCATAAGGCAATTCTAGGGGGTGGGGGTAGGAAGAAGTAGGCTGCTGGTTAACTAGGATCTGCAGCTTATCCACTAGGTAAGGAAATGGGCAGACTGGGTGGGCCAAGCGGTCCTTGTCTGCCATCAAATTCTACGTTTCTATGTTTCTATCTTGGTCTAAATGATATTACTCAGTATGGCTTTAAAAGGGGTAACTCACGTGCAACAAACTTCATTTCATTTTATGAAATGGTTAGCTCCAAACTAGGTAATGGCCTCCCTGTGGATGTAACATTACTTGATTTAAGAAAGGCATTTGATACTGTTTCCCATAACCTTCCTGTAAAAAAATTACTCAAGATAGGTTTTTCAAAATCCTTGCTTAAATGGTTAAATGCATGGCTACAGGGACGCCACCAAAGAGTGAAAATTAATGGGGTGTTATCTGACAGTAGTGAAGTAGGGAGTGGTGTACCTCAGGGGTCAGTATTTGGACCCTTTATATCTGACATGCATCATAGAGTTTCCAATAAACTTTTCAAGTTCACCGATTATACTAAAATAGGTGGACAGGTTGATGCTGTAGATAAATACAATGCCTTGTCCAAAGATCTCGACTTGATATATAATTAGTCCATAAGCAATAAAATGAATTTCAATCCTGAGAAATGCTCTATTCTTCATTTTTGGAGAAATAATCCATGTTACAATTATGTTTTTGGCAATGTTTCATTAAAATCTGTTAACAAGGAGTGTGATCTGGAAGTAATTATTAATAATGAGTTATCTTCAATAGATCACTACAAACATGTGTCTTTAGTAACAAATCGAATTCTACATTTGGTTCAACAATCATTCGTGTCACGCAGTAAAAACTGTATTCTACCAATTTTCAAATCCTACATTATTCCCCACTTAGATTTTTGCTCGCAGGTCTGGAGCCCGTATCTCCAGAGAGAGATACAGAATTGGTGGAGAGAACCCAGAGAAGGGCCACCAAAATGATCTCTGGGTTTAGTAATTTAAATTATTCTGAGAGATTAGACAAACAAGGCTTGTTCAGTTTGGATGAAAGAAGGGCTAGAAGTAACCTCTTATTACTTTTTAAAATTTTGCATAATCCAGAATCATTTAAACAAAGTAACCTTGTATATCTAAATAAGGATCTGACCCTAAGGTCTCATAATATGCAACTAGTTGTCCCTAAAGCTTTAACAAACAAGACAGCTAATTTTTTCACTGTTAGGACAGTTAAAACCTTGAATAAGCTCCCCCCAAATGGTTGTAGAGCCAAGCAATTTTCTTTCATTTAAAAGGCAATTAGACATCGTTCTCCTGAGCAAGAGAAATGTTCTACTTTCTTAGCCCACTCGGAGTGGGAGGTAATCGTGATGGGCCACCGGCCTTCTTTTACCTTTACCAACCAAGTAAACTAAGGAAACCCATGAATCGCTGCTCAGCCTGATTTATGTAGACCACTAGACTGTGCTACTATTACTAAATTTGCTACAAACCCATTCTAGGGTAGGTTGATACTGCAATTGCCATATTATTACAGGTGCCTATATACCCTATCTAGGGTAGGCTAGTATTACATATTTAGATTATTGTCCCTGCTGAACTTCAGAATATTCCTCTCATTGCAGATATTATCGAATTCTGCTAATCTCCCCATCTAAGGTCAGGGAACAAAAAGGCTCAGTCGTCGTTATCCCAGTAGAAAAGCAGTATTTACCTGTATATAGGAACATAGAACCTAGTTGTATATTATAATTCGCTAAATATTAATCTTGGACAGGATTAAACTGCAAAATAGTGTTGGTGTCTCCTCAGTCCATGTAGGAGTTGTATTTTATTTGTACAAGTGAACGATGCTAAATATCCCATCTACTGCAGAACTGATCTACTTCTTTAAATTATCTCTATATTACCAGTAGAAATACCTCAGATGTCCCGAGCTCTGTTTACCAATTAGTTTTAGTTTACTTCATTTAGCTATACTACAGTACTTTACGAAGATACAGTAATTACATGAGATATTACTGTTGCTAGCTTCTTATGAATTCACTTTCCACCACAGCTTGTGAAGTTGTCTCATAAACTTGTCTTAATCATATATAAGAACAAGACAGTTTCAAACCATGGAGAAAATGTTGTTTGGGGAGTTAATACTATTGTGTTATTCAGGAGAACCTTTTGCCCAGGACCACCCTCTCTTCCCCCCAGAAAACTGATAAGTAGTTAATACACATGGCACCAGTCCCCCAGTGGTACACTGATACCATAACAATTGCTAACTATTCTAACTATTTGACCACTGCAGAACCAGTGATAGTGTGGTCGCTGTTACTTATTAAGGCCTTTTATGTCAAATGTTCCCTTACTAACATCTGTAGCCCTACTTTAGGAGCCAAAACTAAATCAGAATACGTATATATGCGGCATAGCAGATGCCACTTGAGTAAAAGATTAATATTACTGATACTGATATGCTCAGGCAACATTGAAATTAACCTCGGGCCACCCTCCCCAATCAAACCCCCTTCTGAATTATCAACTATTAATAGTCTGAAATATATTTTGATCAATGTATGTAGTTTGCCCCAAAAAATAGATGGGGTAAAAGACTGGGTCACACATACAAACTCAGATATCCTTATCCTCACAGAAAGATGGCTTAATGGGTCATAAACTCCAACCATGACATTGCTCTACCCTCATATACCCTCTTTCATTTGGATAGACCTACTAAGGGAGGAGGTCTTGCTATTTACATTAATAACAAACTCAAGGTGGTCAAATTCAGCTCCATCTCATTACCAATGGAATTTGAGTGCCTGGCAGTCAAACTCTATTAGCTGCTGAAACTATTAATATCATAGGTTGCTACAGACCATCTAAAGGTGGGTTGGAACTCCTGAAGTATATTTATAATATTGTAAATATGCACCCTAATGAAACAATGATATTGGGAGACCTATAGCTAGATTGGAACTCACAAAAATTAAACAGCTTAAAAAATCTTTGTGATGATATAGGACTAGAACAATTAATAACTGAACCCACAAGACCAAACTTAAAAAAAAAAACACAATAATGACTCCATATTAGATCTTATACTGACCAATAGGCCCCATAAATACACCCATGTATCTGTATTCCATAATGACCTCAGTGACCATAACATCGTAGCCTGTGTCAGAGGTCAAACAAAACAAGAATCTTGACACCCGGTGGCACTGAGGGTTGAAGCGCTGGACATCACACCTCGCACCATGCCGGCGACCCGTGTTTGGGAATGAGCACGGGCCACTGGGGGTCGGCAGGGGAAGAGAAGGACTGAGTGTCCAAGGGACTGCTCTCCTTCTCCTGGGGTGTCAGTACTTGGCATATGACTGGCCCCTAGCGGAGGCTGGTGGGCAGCACGCTGATGCTGCAGATAGGGGGCAGAGATGGGGCAGTTGCCTGGAGGAGTGCGTGCCGGTGCGTGCACGTTCCCTCCGCTGGTATCATTGCACACCTCCTTGCCGCAAGGGAGAAAACTGTAAAAAAAACTGGCCCTAGTTGCGCGGCTTGATGACCATCCATTGGAATGCACGCCACCTCCAGAGGGCATCACCGCAAAATACTGGATCTGGTCCTGGCGGGGAAGATGAGGGACTCCCCACCACAGGTGGTAAGCCGTGGGGGTAAAAATGCAGTGATGGCCTGAAGTGTGGAGGTGCGGAGGATGGCCGGCGGCCAGAGGATAGGTTGTCTGGTAGATAAAGCCAACTAGGGGCCAGGGAGAAACAACACCAACAAAAAAAAAAAAAATTAAACAAGAATCTTATACAAAATTAATTTTAAAAGGAGATTTACAAAATTTAACACATCTCACTACTTAAGCTTAATAAATTGGCAGCAGCACTACCTAGCCCCCAACATTCATGAAGCAACTGGGTACTTCAATCAAACATTGGTAGAGATCAAAAATAAACACGCTCCTCTGATAAAACCCAGGATCAAAAATAACTCATGCCCTTGGTTCAATATCAAAGTTAAAAAAGCCTTAAGAACAAGGGACAGACTCTGGACTACTGCTAGGTATTTAGAATCCAAATCTGTGTGGTCCACCTTCAAACAAATGAGAACTTTATGCACCAAACTAATAAGAGTTACTAAAGCTAATGTTTACCTAAATGCACTGGAGAACTCGAAAAGCAATGCAACCAATTTCTGGAAAGTAGTAAAAAAATATTGATGGCCAGAAATCATCCCCATCCTTTCCTATCAAAATAGAATTGCAAGGCAAATTAATAACAGACCAACAGATAATATTAGAGGAGCTAAATTCTCATTTTGCCACTGCTAGGCTTGCATTTGATTACTCTCCTCCAGCAGTTTATTATCCCATCCCCCACAAGGAAACTGGCTCTACTGATAAAACAGCTGACAAACTTCTTCACATTGCAGTCTATTACCTACAAACAGGTGGAAGATGCATTAAGCGGTCTTGAGACCAATGAAAGTGCTACAGCCAATGGGTTAGACCCCTTATTTCTAAAAACTGGTTACCGACTTCTAACAGCACCAATAACCCATCTTTTCACTCTTTCACTTTCCAGCACAGACATCCCTGCAATTTGGAAGATGGCACACATCCTACCTCTTTTTAAATCAGGTGATGCATGTAACCTAAGCAATTATAGGCCAATGTCTACACTGCCTGTCTTGCCCAAGCTTCTTAAAAAATTAGTCAATACTCAGCTAAGGGAATATCTAGACCTTAAAAACTGTATAAACCCCATGCAATCAGGTTTCAGACTGAAACATAGCACTACAATGGCACTAGCTAAAGTCACCAATGACTGGTTAATAGCCCTTGATCAAAAGCAGATCACAGGAGCCATATTCCTTGATCTTAGCAAAGCCTTTGACACACTATCCATATATTGCTAAGTAAGTTAACAGACACAGGTATTGATTCAATGGCATTGTCTTGGTTCTGCAGTTAACTAATTGGCAGACAACAACAATCAAGGTGGGAGGTGCATTCTCTTCTTATACATTATTGCCTACATGAGTACCACAAGCCTCAATCTTAGGCCCCCTATTGTTCATGCTATATATTAATGATCTAGATAATAATATTACTATGGCTACGCTACACTTCTATGCTGATAATATGTTTCTTTACACCTCCAGGCCTATCCCTATGCAGTGTATGTAATGATCTTCAACTTGAGTTTAACCAGCTACAGTTAAACCTATACCAATCTAAGCTGTTGCCAAATGCTAAAAGAAAACTAAAGTTTTTTTTGTTTTTTTTTGGCTGCTAATACGGTTCCTTCCACTATCCCTGACTCTACTATTACCACATTCTTAGGAGACTCACTTGAAGCAGTGCATAATTTAAAATACCTCAGTTTATGGACAGATAAACACGTCTTTTATCACACACATTGAAGACCTCTGCAAACAATTAAGAATTAGACTAAGTTTTTTTTTTTATAGACACAAGAACTGTTTCCCAATGGATGCCAGGAAGAGGCTAGTGCAGGTTACCTTTCTCCCTTTCCTGGATTATGCAGATCTGATTTATAGCCATTATTCAAATACTTCACTAAACAAATTAGATGTGCTCTATCACAGGGCACTATGTTTCATTACCAACTCAGCACCTAGAATGCAACACTGCCAACTTTATGCCACAGTAGGGTGGTCACCCCTAACCACAAGGAGGCTTAAAAATCAATATCTTGGGGCCTACAAAGCAAAAACCCAAAATGTGCCACAATGTATTTCAGACCTCACCATCTTGTCTCATAGTAGCTATACATTAAAGAAAAGCAAATATATTCTTCTTGACATCCCAAAATATGCTACCCAATATGGCAAGACAGCAATTAACTGTGTCATCCCTACGGTCTGGAGCAACCTACAAAAATTCCTCAAACTCACCAGCATAGTCAGCCATGATATCTTCAAATCACTCGTAGGGAAACACAGCATTGAATCCTTTAACTGTAACTAGCATAATCCTATCATCACCAATTGTCAAGAGTAAGATCTCATGAATTGACGAATGAATGACACAAGCTATTCTTATCTGCATTAGGATGCATATAATATTGTATTAGACAGGCATTTAGTATGTTTTCTTGCTACACTTTATATAATATGTCCTAAATTCTATACTACTCAATGTAGACTTTTCCTATCAGTTACTTGTGCTACGTATGTACCGTTCTAAGTGCTATATTTAGTTTTCTGTATGCCGTCCTACTCAGGACCTCCTTGTAAATTAGCTTGCTCACGGAGCTTTTTTCTGGTAAAATAAATAAACTAAACTAAAGAGCTGCCGATACAATCTGCAGCTTGGGCCAGACAGTCACACAAAGTGCTACCTGAACCAGGGTCCAGAACTATGTATTCATTTTCTGGACATTAGATAACAAATTCTTTAACTTTTCAGATTATGGTGATTACAAAGTTCATATCCCCTGTAGTCACTGGAGCAATATGGACATTAAGCAAGTTTCTTGACACATCCTTATACTAAAATCTAGACCCATCCAACAGTAAAACTGAGAAGCAGGAGACCCAATTGAAAATGGGAGGCTGCATCTCATTAGGAACTACCCTGGGTAACAAAAAACAGTAAAAAGATTTATCCTAATGTACCTGCACTAGTCAATCCGTTGACTGAGTTGTTGAAGATAAAATTGATGGTGCATTTGTCACTTAGGGGATTTTATGTTAATTTCTTATCTCAAAATAGCCAGAAATTTATATGGTTTTCTGTGGGGTCTTGCTTATCACCCAGTTTACAGCAGAATGCCCTGAAGCAATAGTTCTTAGACTTTGTCACAGTGAGCCTCCCCAAATCCATGGAAAAGATTTTGAGCCTCCCCTAAAAACTGAAGTAATCTTGGGCCTCCCCAAAGAAAAATAACATACTGTTCTTTGCGCAATACACCATGAACATATTGAAACCCCTTTGAGTACTTGGCTCACATTCAGTTCTTTGTCTTATACTGACATGAAACCTTTGAAAAAGAGCTCCTGTGCTCAAAGGTGTTATCTGAATAACAAATAAAATAAACAAATATTGTTATTCAGCTTATTACTTTCTCTTCACTGCTGGTTGCTCTTAGCACTTCTATGCTCAGCCCTTGTATTTGGGCTGTTCTGCCATCAGGCTACAAATTGATCAATTGCCACCACTCATTATTAGTTTATTGTTTGTATTTGTTTGAACTATTGTTCACTGTGTATTTCTTGATTGTTTTGCAATTTACCTTTGAATTGTATTCACTCCCTACCCTTCCCCGGGTACACCTGAGATGAGCCTTGTCTCATTCACCTTCCCTTGTCACCTATTAGTAAATAAATACATTAAATTCACCTACTATTATCCTCTTTCAGTTTGCTTCATCTCTTCACACAAAATACATAAAACGCAAAATTTAAATACAGTATTTTTTTCAGACTTGCTTGAGCCTCCCCTTGAACAGGTTGGGGCCTCCCCAAGGAGGCTAGCCTCACCATTTGAGAACCCCTGCCCTGAAGGATAGGAAGCTGATGTCACTTGCTCAAGGTCTCAGACAGGGAGCTGGTGACTACGGTGCTCTGTACACACTTGGGATCTTCTGTTTCAGAGTTAAGTGCTTTAACCAAAACAAAAAGGAGCACAGGCTATTGCCACCACAGTTGACAGAGAACTAAACTCACCACCCTTTTTGAATACAAGCTCTCCCAATATCAAAGAATACGAGAAAATACATTTTGTCAAGTAAAAAAAAAAACTATTTCATTGTTGTGGTCCCCCACAGCTGAATTCTTGCAATCAATCTGATGCTTCCTGTAACCCCCGCTCAGTCAGCAGTTCAGTCCCAAAACTGCTCTTTAAACACTTCAACTGCACATGCTTAGATTTGGCGGCCATGTAACACAGCTTCTCCTCTACTCTCCCTGTTCAGTGAGGGCTCAGATTTCAGCTGGGAGACCCCCACTGAACTGTCACATTAAGTTGCTTTCCTCCTGAACTTGCTCCTCCCCCAACTGTATACACCTACACAGTATAGGTGGCAGCTGCAGTCTGAAGACATCTTGCTCTCTCCCATCCTGACATACCATGTGCTGCTGGAAGTGCCTCTAACTTGCTGTGTTTTAAAGTAGCAGGCACTAATTCCAATAGAAAATGTGTGAATTAGCACCCAGCATCCCTTATTTCAGCCCTTGGGATACCACCAATTTAGAAACATAGAAACATAGAAGTTGATGGCAGAAGGAGATTAGGTCCATCTAGTCTGCCCATTTGTTTTAGACCTATTTTGACACTCAAGTTGCTCTTTGTAGTCAGGGCTCCCCTGTGTCCATCCCATGCATTCTTGAATCCTCCCACAGTGTTGACCCCCACAACCTCTTGGGGCAGGCTATTCCAAGTGTCATAGATTTTTTACGGATATGGGATGGCATCATAGTACCAATCAAATACCAATTATGTGATTGGTACTATCTAAGACCCAAGGCAGACATCTGACTTCAGATCCCGCTATCAGACCTTGGATCCCACTATCCAACCTCAGGACTGAAATACAAAAGGGGTTGGATAGGATCTCAGATCTGGAGTTGGATTAATGCACAATCCATCAGATGCCATTGGGATAGACAAAAGCACTATCCAAGCATTACTAGTTGTATATTTGCCCCTTTAACCCCTCCCCAGGCCACACCTGGAAATGAGCTTGCGCTTCTACTCTGTGGGTTCTACTGGAAAGAATTTTTAAGTAACAAAATTTTCAGCCATAGCTACATTCAGTGACATACTATAGCCATTTGCTGAGGAAGGGCTACCACCATTCAGTGTCCTATAAAAAAATCAAAGGGGTTATTTTTTATTTATTTAAAACTTTGTTGACTGGGTAAAAAAAGCACTGGGCCACATGGCCCTTTTACACGCTTGACCCGGAAAAGACAATACAAACATTTAATAATACATCCTGTCCAGTATGGGTGACTGCTTCATCCTGCAAGCCGCAGGAGCAGATCTGAACCCAACGGCTGTTCTGCACTGACCCACCTGTCTTTTTGGCCTACAATCAGGCATCCTGTCCAGTACGGGTGACTGCCTCCTCCTGCAAGCCGCAGGAGCTGCTCTGAACCCAACGGCTGTTCTGCGCTGACCCGCCTGCCTCTTGGCCTACAACCAGGCATCCTGTCCAGTATGGGTGACCGCCTCCTCCTGCCAGCCGCAGGAGCTGCTCTGAACCCAACGGCTGTTCTGCGCTGACCTGCCTCCTCTAAGCCTACAACCAGGCATCCTGTCCAGTACAGGTGACTGCCTCCTCCTGCAAGCCGCAGGAGCTGCTCTGAACTCAATGGCTGTTCTGCGCTGACTTGTCTTCCTCTTGGCCTACAACCAGGCATCCTGTCCAGTACAGGTGACTGCTTCCTCCTGCAAGCCGCAGGAGCTGCTCGGAACCCAACGGCTGTTCTGCGCTGACCCGCCTGCCTCTCAGCCTACAACCAGGCATCCTGTCCAGTACTGGTGATTGCCTCCTCCTGCAAGCTGCAGGAGCTGCTCTGAACCCAACAGCTATTCTGTGCTGATCCACCTGCCTCTCGGTCTACAACCAGGCATCCTGTCCAGTACGGGTGACTGCCTCCTCCTGCAAGCCGCAGGAGCTGCTCTGAACCCAACGGCTGTTCTGCGCTGACCCGCCTACCTCTTGGCCTACAACCAGGCATCCTGTCCAGTATGCGTGACTGCCTCCTCCTGCAAGCCGCAGGAGTTGCTCTGAACCTAATGGCTGTTCTGCATCGACCCGCCTGCCTCTCGGCCTACAACCAGGTACATATTTGGAAGAGCAGCCCACAGCTACCAATGGGATTGAACTTGGTGCTTTTTGCCTTTTGGGCCATATGGCTGCACTACTACTGCTCCTGAGCTCTGATTAGGCATAACGCTATTCCCCCTTCTATTATTGGCTCCTGACTCTACCATTCCTGAGCTGTTTCTTTTTTAATACAACAACTGCTTTTTTTTTTCCATTTGTAAATTATACTGCAAAGCCACTAGAGGGCAACAACTCTTGGAGATTGCATTCCTCTTCCCACTGCTCTTCCCCTAAGCACTTCTCATCCTGGGTCCTTCCTCCCTAAAGCAAATTACTACACCCTAACAAACCATAGTCAGTCACCCTATCGCTGAGCCATAGAGACCACCACAATTATAGGTATCGGAGTGCCCCCCTTATACTGAGACTGGGCCACTGCCCCCTTGCCACTTGCTGGGTACTCATTGTCACGCGGACCACCCAGGCTCCTACTGATCGCTCTTACTATCCTACTTCTCGGACCCCTTAGCCCTCCTTTCAAGGGTCTTCTTCTCACACTTCCCACCCTTCCAAACCACCGCTGACTGCCACCCACACTGCCACTACCTATCCCCCCCCACATATCTCCCTGCAGTCATGTGCCACCATCAATCTCCATGCCGGATCACACTCCTATCTTTTCCAACCCTTATCACCCTGGCCATCCCTTGTACTACTCCAAGACGCCAACTAGGTGGCAGCGCCATCCTTACAATAAGGCAATGATCTTTGCCTCCTCAGAGTCTTGCCATATTCTACTAATTTCGAAATGCTCATCCTAACCAGGCCCCATCTCACCCAGCCCTAGCCTATCGCATCACGGCCAGAATAGCTGCAATGAACATTTGCTGCTTAACCAAAAAGACATCAGGTCTCCATTGCTGGATACTGCAACATCAGCCAGATGTGCTGGCACTGACAGAAACCTGGCTCTCCAGAAAAACACCTGACTCTTTGGATGCCCTCCCCTGGCTTCATCCTTCAGAGAGACAACAGAATGGGCAAACGTGGTGGGGGGGTGTGCTGTGTACGTCCGTGACTCAATGATATGCCAAGACCTTCCAATACCTCCATTAGACCATGGTGCTCAAGCCATATCATTAAAACTTACTCCAGACCCCTCCAGAGCCCCTGTAATTCTTACTGTTGCATATGTCCCCCCAAGAAACCAAGCTCCTGCTATACAATCCCTTGCTAACTACATCTCCAGCTCCCTCCCAAAATGGAACACATCATAGTTGGAGACTTTAATGTGAACTGGCTTGCCAGTTCGGCTTCCCCATGCCAAGGACACCTTCGCTGCACTGGACCTGATCCAGCTGATCAGCCAACCTACCAGGGTGAACCCCACTAATGGCTCTAGCACCCTGACTGACCTTCTCCTCACCAACCATCCCCACAGAATCTCTGACCTGGTGGTCCTTTCAGACTCCCTAAGTGATCACTCACCCATCCTCTTTTCCTGGTTGTGTCTTCAGCACAAACCCAAACCAAACTATATTGTCCGGTGTCGTCTCTGACCCGGTGGCCTCACAAAACTAAGAAAATACTTAACTCAATGGGACTGGGCCCCCATCTCCCGGGCCCCTACTATAGATGAAGCCCTTGATTATTTCACCTGTTCTTTTAATAAAGCATGTGACATCTATGCCCCACTAGCAAAAGTGCAATCCAAGAAACGTAATGCCCCCTGGGTCATGCCTGCACTGCTCCAACAGCGAAAGCACAGAGATGATCTCTGGCATAAAGCAGATTACATCCAAAGCACATGAGCAGACAGGCAACCTGTAATGACCGTAACAGATGCACTTGGGCCATTAAACAGGCAAATGGGGCTACTACAAAATTACCCTTGCCTCCTCCTGGGGGAATGCTTGGTTGTTCTGGGACAATATCAAGGAACTCAATGGCAAATCCCGGTCCCCCCTCCCTACTACCTGTCAACAATGTCCCTACCACCGACCAGCTGGCCATCACCAACTGCCTCAACTCATCATTCTCTGACCTTAGTGCAGTGCTCCCAAATAATTTTTTCGATGCCACTCCTACAACCCTGCCCCCTAACACCCAGCATCAATCCTTCCATCTCAGGGTGATCTCTACAAATGAGGCAAGGCCTTTTCTCATGAAAGCAGTCAGTGGCTCTTGCAGATTCTTTTGATATGAGAATCCTATATCTAGTACTAGACACAGTCCTCTCCCCACTGACTGACCTCATTAACCGCTTCCTAAGTCTGGGGCAGTTCCCCGCAGCCTGGAAGACTGCCACAGTCACCCTAATACTGAAGAGTGGTGACAGCACCAATAACTACCGTCCCATATCCATTCTCCCACCACTCTCGAAAGCCCTCAAAAAAATTATAGCCACCCAACTCACTGAGTACTTACTTGCTCATAACCTACTTTGCAGGGAGCAGCATGGCTTTAGATCTGGGCACAGTACAACTATGGCTCTCACTGAGTTCTCTAATTTTATTCACTCTGCCCTGGATAGAAAACACCTAGCTGGTGCTGTCTTCAATGACCTGTCAAAGGCCTTTGATACAGTCCCCCACCCCTTACTCTTAAGCACACTCCACCACATAGGTCTGTCCCAAGGGCCCATCTCCTGGTTTACCAGTTACCTCACAGCTAAATCACAATGTGTCAAAATAAACAACACCCTCTCAACCACCCTGCCAGTCCGCTCTGGGGTTCCCCAGGGCTCCATCCTCGGCCCTCTATTATTCAGCATCTACCTAAACACTTTGCCGAATTCCTGCTCCGGCAACCCACTACTCTATGTGGACGACGCCATTCTTTTTGACTCGTACCCAGATCCCACAGTACTGCAGTCCTCCTTCCGACATGCATTTAACCAGACTGAAAACTGGTTCACAGACCTAAGACTTGTGGTCAATGTAAAAAAGACAAAGACTATGCTCTTTGCCCATCGACAGAATAAGGCCAAGAATGCACAGCTAACAATCCTCTCCCACTCTCTCCTTCCTCTAGAACAGGTCCATACATATAAATACTTGGGCCTTACATTTGATTCCAGCCTCTCCTTCAATTCACACATTGACACTCTATCATCAGATATAAATGTCCGTATAGGCCTATTGTATCGGCACAAAAATTGCCTACCTCCGGAAGCCCTTAATCTTGCTGTCACCTCCTCAGTCCTCTACCTAGTCAATTATAGGTTCACTATCTACGCGGCTGCTGACTACACAGCCCTTAACAAAATCCACCTGGCCATAAACAAAGCATGTAGACTCCTCACCGGGGCAGACAAGCGTACCCATACCTGTACTCTATATGCCCTGACAAATCTCTTTACCCTGAATGAAAGGCTATTTTATCAAACATGTCTCCTCACAAAGAAAATACACCTGGGGCTTACCCCCCTTGGGGGTTTCTGCCTCTCTCCTATCCTCCCACCCCTCGGTGAACACCCGCACTGCCAACCGACAGGTGTGATCCATCCCGAGGGTTAGAACCTCCTTAGCCCAAAGGTCATTCCCACACAGGGCCCCAGCCTGGTACAACGAACTCCCCTCTGATGTCTCCTCCATCTCCAAATTAGGACCCTCCAAGTCAGCCCTCGAAGAGCACATTCTCACTTCATGGCGCTGCCAATGTACCAGCTACTGCTGGGTCATCTATCTAGCAACTTACGGGACCACCCCGCCACTGAGCTCCTACTGATAGGGCTACCAAACATTACCTATTAACAATGCCTCCTTTGGTTGCACTCACAAGGTATCTGTCTAATTCTCTACTTTGCTGCAAATATCAAACCTGTTACTCCCTCCTTCTATCAGCAAACTTATTGTTCTCTTGAAAACTGTAAAATACAGCTCTCGGTAACACGTTCAATGCCACGTATAGCTGATCTTGATTGTGCAATAATGTATAACTAAAAAAACTGGAACCTTTAGCTGCCATTCTATGTCTATATGTATTAAGTGTTTATGTTTATTTTTCTGATGCAGAGCCTTTGTAAATGAGTCCCTGACTCAAAGGTTGTAATCCTAAAGTCTATTAAATAAATAAATTAATAATACAATAAAATCAGACAGGCACAAATAAAAATCAACAGTTTAACAACAATACAGTTAACACCAGACAAATTATATGGTATCCATGATGCATAATATGTTTATGATTGATAATGCCATGAAATTACTTTGGGTGGGATATTCAGACTGCGCCAGGCAGGGGCGCAAGCCTGGCCGCAGTGCAACTGGGCTGCACCAGGGCATGGATCAGGCGATATTCAACGGTGCTGTGCCATGGCTCAGCAGTGTTGAATATGGCACTGAGGGCGCACACAATGCGCATGGTGCAGTGGCACTGCGCCAGTGCAAGTGGCAGAAGGGGAGCAGGGGGATGCGCCAGCGCAAGTGCAGTTGCGCTAGGCGAATCAACTGCGATATTCAGCACTGGGCATGCAAATGAGGCCATTATGCATGCAAGGCACAAATGGAGCCATTTGCATGTCATTATAGCCCCATTTGCATGGGGTTCGCCGATCCCCGGCGACTTGCACCAGGTGCCCTGCCAGGCTGCAGCTGTCGTGGACCGATGCTCTGCAGACCCTTGGCGGACCCTGCTCTCCAACGCCCGATTGCAGGCATATGTTCAAACAATCATTGGTGGTCCAGTGGACCGCTCTCCAATGCCCGATCGTGGGCATATGTTTAAATACTCCCTGGTGGTCCAGTGGACTGCTCCCCATCACCCGATCGTGGGCATCAGTGAATTATATCCCTGGTGATCCAGTGGACCACTTCCCATCGCCCTGTCATGGGCATTGGTGAATTATATCCCTGGTGGTCCAGTGGACCGCTTCCCATCGCCCGATCGCGGGCATCAGTGAATTATATCCCTGGTGGTCCAGTAGACTGCTTCCCATAGCCCGATCACGGGCTTCTGATGTAAAAATCCCTGGTTGTCCAGTGGAACCCCCCCCAGCGACCGATCGCGGGCGGAAATACTGAATGTCACCCTGGTGGTCAATGTATCCCCTCCCCACCACCCACTGAGACCCCAGCCACCCAGCACCCCAGTCAGTGACAGGTGGCGGCACCCCCTCGCATGCCGCCCAGCCACCTGACAGCATACAGTGGGTCTGTCGCCTATTGGTCCACTGCATGGGTCAATGGGCATGCCAGACCATACTGTGCTGCACTGGCCGAAATGTGAATGAACACGTTCATTCCACGCATCGAGCCTGTAGTACAGTATAGTCTGCGCCAACCCGCAGTGGACCAATAAGCGACTGACCTACTGTATGCTGTCAGTCAGCAGGCCGCCGGGCGGCAAGCGGGCAGGGTGCTGCCGCCCACCGCTGACTGGGGGTGGTGTTGGGTGGCGGAGGCCTCAGTGGGTAGGTGGGGAAGGGGGGTACCACTGGACCACCAGGGTGTCATTTGGTATTTCCACCCATGATCAGGCAATGGGGAGCGGTCCACTGGACCACCAGGGATATGACAAACACATGCCCATGATCGGGCGCTGGACAGCGGTCCACTGAACCACCAGGGATGTACTATACCTATGCCCGCGATCGGGTGAGGAGGGGGCACAACGCTCCCAGGGCAGGGGGCATGGGGTCCGTGTTCTGGGTGGGCGGGTGGCCACCCACGGCTGGCGGTTGCCATTCTGCACCCTGCAATATAGCAGCTCACCTGTGGGTGGCCTGGACTTGTTCCTGGTTTTACCAGGCACATCTTTGTGCCCCCTGAGCTGCGCAAGGCGGGTATGTGCAAGCATATGTGTCACACCTCCAGGGCTGAATATCGGGATGTGCCACATATGCATGGGCACGCCCCCACACTTGCGCCGCATACATTACCGATGCGCCCTGTCGCATTGGGGGTTGCGCAGCGCACCTCGCCCCTTTGAATATCACAGGGCACATTGGTGGGTTGTGCATGGCGCAACCCTTTTGAATATCCGGCCCTTTATGTATAGTTACAAACAGCAGTTATGTATAAATAACTTTTAACAGTGTTTTAAAAGAATTAGACCTTTTGACATTCCAAAGTTCATCAGGCAATTTATTCCAACTTTCTATTGCACTGTATTTGAAAGATTTTTGATTTTTTGTGGTCTTACAAAGTGGGATTTCCAGAGAAACAGACATCTGGGATCTGAGCTGCCTAGTGTTAGTTCTTTGTTTACAGAAATGTTTCATTGGATTATATAAAATACTATAAAGTGATCTGTGCACAAAACACAACATCTGCATAATGTCTTTTTGATCCATAGGTAACCACCTCAGCCTACTGTATAGGTTACAGTGGTGTTCCATATGTCTAGCTCTTAAGGCAAATCTACAAATAGAATTATAGAGGCTATGTCTTTGCTGTTTAACTCTTACTGATGACCCACCCCAAATCAACCCACCATAGTCTAGTATGGGCAACAAACATGCTACTGCTATTGTTTTCCTAGTGTCATCCATTAAAAAGTCCCTCACCGTATACAGGGCACCAATTCTGTTATGTATTTGCTTAGTTACATTATTTAAATGGGAGCTGAAAAGTAAGTGACTATCTAATGTCACACCCAAATATCTGAATTCTATAACAATTTCAAGATTAGATCCATCAGTAGCTGTTATTGTGAAATCCTCCCTCAACTTCCTTAATTTTGCAGGTGAACAGAAAAGCATTCCCTTTGTTTTTTGGTTTTTTATTTAGAACCAATCTAGTATCAATTAACCATTCTGTTAATCTGTTGTAGTCCCTTTCTAAATTTTTTTGGGTCACATCAATATTCTTATCAGATACATACAATACTGCATTGTCTACATATAAAATCATGGAAGATCCATTACAGATTGAGGGCAATTCATTAATATAAAGGGAAAACAATAAAGGCCCCAAAATTGATCCCTGTGGGAATGCATACTTGACTTTTCTAACATCTGACAAGGTAGTATTAATCAGAACCTGCTGTTCTCTCAGTGATAAATAGTCATGTAACCATTCAATCATTGGGTTTCCAAATCCTAAAGCTGCTAGTCTATATATCAATAACTGATGGTCCACGAGATCGAAGGCCTTGGTCAGGTCCATGAACACTGCACCCATATACTTCCCCTCATCAAAATTTTCTTGCAAGTCGTTTGTGAACCTGATCAAGGCTGCCGCCGTGCCACACCCCTCGTGGAATCCATGCTGTGTTGCTGTAAGCAACCCATATTTATTTAAATACTCTGAAATTTGGGAATGTAACAACTTCTCCTGTACTTTCCCTGCTATTGACAGTAGAGAAATTGATCTGTAATTAACTGAAAAAGATCTGCCTGGCTGCCTTTAAAAATTGGTACTACTATAGCTTTTGTCCATACATTTGGTGTGATTTTTGTGGTGATAAATTAAAAATGATCTTCAATGGTTTTGCAATTTCTTTTGCCATGAATTTTAGAATTTTAGATTTAAGCTGATCAAACCCAGATCCCTTTGTTTCATCCACTTTTGTTAGTTCCAAGAGGTCTTCCTTCCAAGTAATTTTCTTAAAATAAAGTTCTGGTAATGTAATACTAGATACTGAAGGATTAAGTTTAGTATGTTCTCTAAATTCTGACAGATACTCATTTAAGTTAGTAAACTTTTCATTTACGTGATCTACCACAGCTTTGCTATATGTAATATCCTGATCATCTTTTAATAAACTAATGATACTGCTCTTTCTTTTAAGAGCAAGCAAATTGTTTACATTCGGTCAGTATTGTTTTTTTTTTTTTTATTAAAAGAGGTAACCTGTTCATTTCTCTAATATTCAACCTTAGTTATTTTTATTTCTTTTTTAAATTCATTTCTTAATTGCCTAAAAAGGTTCTAATCCCTTTCTAATCTTGTTTTCCTGAATTGTTGATTAGCTGTGTTCCTCTCCTTCATTAGTTTAAACAACTTTTTATTTAACCACTTATTACATGCCCTCCTTAACCTTCTCTTCTTCCTAGGTGCTCTTTTTTCAATTATTCAATTTAAAATGTCAGAAAACAATTCCACAGCTTTATTTACATCTTTAATACAAATTAATTGATTCCAGTTTGCCTGAGATAAATCTTGTTTAATTGCTAATAGGTTCTCATAATTTAGGATCTTGTTCTCCACTATTTGATATTTACCCCTTGGTCTCCTGTTACTCCAAATACAATAAATTGGAAGTGGTCAGTGATAACATCTGCTAAAACCCCTAAAGCACTATTATTTCTTACATTATTGACTAATACCCAATCAATTAAGGTTAACTGTTTTGTTTTACTATTTAGTCTTGTCCCTTCAGTTATAATTTGTTCAAAATTAACTCTTTGTAATAGTTTCCCATACTTGGTTGCCTCATTCCCCAACCAATTTAAGTTAAAATCATCCATTAATACTAACTCCTTTTTATTAAACATTTCCAGCAAAATTACAAAGTCTTCTAAACCCTGGGCCTTGGAATTTGAAGGATTTTAGACACAGCCCACATTCAATTTTTTGGTTTTGCCCAACACTAGTTCTAAAAAATCACATTCACATCCTGATTCCAGGACTGGAGTAGGTATTTATTTTACCTCAAGGTGATCTTTATAAAAAATTACTAAACTGCCACCCTTTTTCCCTTGCCTCTCACTTCTTAAATTATTATGACCTGAAACTCTTATTAAATTATCATTCCATTTGGGTTTCAGCCATGATTCAGTTATTAGCGTTAAATCTGGGTCACGTAAGGTAATCCAGGCCTCCAGTTCCTGCTTTTTTGACATTGAACTACAGATATTTAAATGAGCAATATTTAGGCCCCACATATTAGACCATTTTGCTTCTTGATTGTCTGATGGGCCAGGGTTTTCTTCAGCATTCCCTGATTTTGAGTATAAGATAACGTAAGCAAAAATACAATTTCCTGGAGTTCAAGAAATCACCTAGCCTTCTGACTCCCCTTTCTTCTAATAACCCAAATACCACTTTACATGCTTCTGGTGCATAGTCATTATGTGGTAACTCCAATTGTAACCTGTTATCATAAATCCCAGTTTCTTCTACCCGTTGGATACTCTGCACCAGGACATCCAAGGAGCAGAATACTGAGGAGGAGGATTGCTGACAGTCACCAGAGTAGAGAGGGATTTAGGAATAATCATCTCAGATGACCTAAAGGTGGCCAAATAGTGTAACAAGGCTGTGGGGAGGGCCAGTGGGATGCTGAGGTGCATAGAAAGGGGTATCACTAGCAGGAGAAGGGAGGTAGTGATGCCGTTGTACAAAATGCTGGTGGGGCCTCATCTGGAATATGGTATTCAGTTCTGGAGGCCGCATTTTCACAAAGACATAGACAGGGTGGAGGCGGTCCAGAGAAAGGCGACCAAGATGGTGATGGGCTTGCATCAGAAAGCATATGAGGACAGATTAAAAGACCTCAATATGTATACATTTGAGGAGAGGAGGGAATGGGGGGGATATGCTAGAGACCTTCAAGTATCTTAAAGGCTTGAACAAAGTACAGGTGGGTGACATCTTTCAGTACAAGAGTTGTACAAGGATGAGGGGACAAGATATGAGATTGGAGGGGGGGCAGGATAAGGGGACATGTGAGGAAGTTTTTCTTCACAGAAGGGTGGTGGATGCTTGGAATAGCCTACCTCAGGAAGTGGTGGTTGCTAACACTGTGGGGGGATTCAAACATGTATGGTATAGACATAAGGGAACTCTAGATGGGGTGAAGAGTGGTGATAGCCAATGACCAAGTAGGGTCAGCGGTCGCTGATGCAGGCAGGGAATATGGGCAGACTAGGTGGGCCTAGCAGTCCTTATATGCCATTAACTACTATGTTACCATGTTACGGTGCTACTGTGTATGTTGCTATGTTATTTATTTATTTAACAGATTATTTATTTACAGTTTATTTACCCTGGACTGTCCAACTGTGATGCAACATCTCATTTTCAGCAGGGTCCTGCTTCTAGCCATGTCGACAGCTGGGTGATCTTAAACACTTAAGGGGTAACTGGTTTGCTCAAGGTCATACAGTGAGTAACTGACTCTAGTGAGGTTTGAACCTGTACTCTCCTGTTTCTCAAGATGATGCTCTAACAATTAAACCACACTGCCTCTATGTGCATATTTTATTACACTAAATATGTTCTGAAAATAGAAATTAAGTCAAAATCAACATTTTAGTCAGTAGGCCTTCTTCAGGAGTTTATATAACCAAAAAGTAAGGCTAGATCATTTAGTAACATACATTCTTGATGAGTCACTACCACCTTTCAGTGCCCTAGGCACATCTTTAAAACGCTTTTGGTAAAAAGGTTCGTTATACAGAGACTTTCTAATTACACCATTATGTTAATGGACAAGCATCATGCCTGTGAAGAAATACTGTCCAGAGTCAGAAGATCCTGAACAAGGTTCAGAACATCACAATAATGACTTGGGAATTTAAACTGAAAACCTACGGTATAGCTTGATAAAAATCAGAGTTTTCTGATAACCTAACTATGCAATGTGAGCTTTTCAGTTTCTTGTAAAAGTGCAAAATTAAGGACAGTTTCTACTGAAACACAGGGACCATCTGTTCTATGAAGGTGCTGCTTTCTCTTCAGAATAATGATGTTTTATAGGTAACCAGATTTTCTTCAGCATAATGCATCAAACGTGCCTGCTGAAAGAACGTCCTGTCAAGGCTCACCTGTTTCTAGAAAAAATGTGGCAAATTAACAACTTAACGACAGGCCTACCTTAAGTGCTGGCTCCTGCTTCATCATTTTGAGAATTATGTAGCAGCCAATGGAGTGGCCAATCAGCACAAGCTTCACGTCTTTCGGTACATGTTGTCTGAGGAAAGTAAGTTTGTGTTCGATTTGCCCTTTTAGTCCATAGACATCTTCTAATTCTTCTTCATCTGGGTCTATAAAGAATACAGTTTTGTTTCACATAACATCTCGTGCAATGTAGCTAGACATGCATAGCACACATAAAAGAAATCACATATTACCAAAAAAACAAGCAGCGAAAGAGAATTAATGATTTAAAGTTTTAAGGCAGCAGAGCAATACATGTTTTTTTTCCAAAAAGCTAGTTTCCAGCTACAGTTATTACATGTATTAGCTTAACTGTGCAATCTGCTTTCACACGTGCATTCTATTCTGTGCATCATATCGTTTTTATTTTCTCCATTCTAACCTTAAATATAACAGGTCCACAGTGTTAATTCAAAGCTGAAAAAAGTAGTCATCTTTTTTCTTTAGAAAAAAATAATTTTAAACTTTTAAAAATGAAAAGATTACTTACCTGTAACTGTGTTTCTTCTGCAGGTATTATTTATTTATATTATGCCATACAGACTTAAAAGCAATAAAACCCTCTCAGCTATAAATACTATAAATATAAGACAATAATTAGTGCTGCTTGGATAGTATCAGTTGGTATAGGATACCAGCAGATACCACCATTTTGAATGGATGTCAGATGCCATCAGATATTGATGGCATATGACCAAGGAAGATCCAGCGGTCGGATAACAACAATCTGAGAGTCAGATCCAAGAGATCCCCTGGATCTGATGGTCGAACCAGGGATACAGCAGTCGAATCACAACAATCCAAGGGTTGTATCCAAGGGTCTGACCCCAAATTAAGAAAGGCAACCCCATCTGGCCTGAGATCCAGCATTCAATCGTGGTTGGATGGGGGTCTGATCATGCGGCTGGATAGTGCGGCTATCTGTCGGAGGGTGCTTGGATCCGTCAGACTGGTATCCGAGTACCTCTAACAATAGTGAGTGCTTATGTTTATACAGTATTGGGATTGAAATTCCTTTCATAGCTAACCACCACCACATGGTTGTACTTAAAAATGTGTCTCCACCTTTTTTTTTTTTTTTACTTTGACTCAAGGCTTCTTTCAGTTGTATTTGATGGGAAAATGTTCTAGTTCCACCAAAATGTAAGTTATAAATGTTTTAATTTTTTTTTTTTTATCAATTAAAAAAAAGATAGCTGTCATTTTTGGATTAGAAATAGCACTGTAGACCTGGTGAGAGTTAGGACTGAGAAAATAAAAATCATGGTGCACAGCATAGGAGGTACTATAACTAGAAAAGTAGATTTGACAGGGATGTTAATATTTTTAGCGACTGTGGCCACAATTAGCATTCTGGAAAAACATTTTTCATTGCACTGTTTTTAATTTTTAATTTTTTCAGAACCTGGGGCCCGATATTCAAAAGTTTGCGTGGGTGCTAACGCAGCTTTTTGCAATGAGGCCACACATTGAAAACGGGCTTTTGCATGGGCCAAGAGGGTTAGTTCCCCTGCAAAACATAATCTATGTGTGTGTGGGCAAGAGGAGAGGTGTGGCCTTGAATATGCTCACTACCCCATATTCAGCAGCTCTACGCAAAAAGATTTAGCGCTGTCCTTTTGTGCAGCACAAATACTGCCAAACAAAACCCAGACTTAACTCTAGGCAACTCTAGTGGCTGCCAGAGGTAATACAGCCACCAAGCCGGTTGGCCGCTGGGGGAGCACGATCACCCCCTGTGAACCATGGCACCCCCCCCCGCCTATCGCTGGCGAATTAAGTATAATGATATATCCCTGGTGCTAGGGGTCCCCTCCCTCGTTGACTGCTGACCCATTCTTTAAAACAAAATTATCCCTGGTACTAGTGGTACCCACACCCTGTCAATCGCTGGTCCCTTCTATAAATATTATCCCTGGTGCTTAAGGTAACACCCCTCCCTCCGATCCCAGCCTCGTCATACACTGTCTCTGTCCCTCCCTCTGATCTCAGCCCCATCGTACATTGTGATATTCCTGGTGGTAATGGTGCCTTCCCTTCGATTCCAGACCAGTTATACACTGTGTTATCCCTGGTGGTAGTGGTGCCCTCTCTCTCTCCAATCCCAGCCCTGTTGTACCTTGTGATATCCCTGGTTGCTGTTTCCCACCCCCTTGATTGCTGACCCAGAAGTTCAAACAACCTCTTTCTGGTGTCCAGTGGTCTCCCCCCCCCATGGCACTGGGCACCTCCCACTCACCATTTCCTCCGTGTTGGTGCCAGGGGTGCATACGGCAACTGGCACAGCCCTCCTCACACCTCCTCGGCTGGCCACAGTATGTCCAGGCAGGGAGCATGCCTCTTATTTATAGTACAGAGTGATGTGCCCTGTCCTATTAATAAGGGGCTCCCTGCCTGACATACCGCGGCCAGATGAGGGGTGTCAGGAGGGCTGTGCCAGTTGCTCATGCAATCACAGCACCAATGCTGAGGAAATGGTGAGGTCGGTGGAAGCTTGGTGCCACGGGGGGACCACCGGATGCCAGGGAGAAACTGCTTGAACTTCTGGGCTGGCAATCGGGGGCAGAACCAGGACATCACAATGTGTGATAGGGCTGGGACGAAGATTGAAGGAGGAGGCCACCACCACCACCAGGATATCACAATGTACTCGGAGCTGGGATTGGGGGGCAGGGCAACACTAACACCAGGATATTATACATTCATGAGGGGCTGGCAATTGGGGAGGAGTTACCACTAGCACCAGGGATAATATTATTATAGAATGAGCTGGCGATCAATGGGGTGGGGTTACCATTAACACCAGGGATCATTTAACTTTAAGAACAGACTGACGATTGGTGTGTGTGTGGGGGGCCACTAGCACTAGCACCAGGGATTTGTATACATGGTTTGGGACTGGACAATTGGGGGCGGCGCCATGCTAATGGTCCCTTAGTGCCTTGCATGCCCAATGGGCTCATTTGCATGGGTACCACACTATCCATTCTGGTGGCATTCTTTGGGAGCCCTGTCGGGGCAGCACTAAGTGGCTTAGCACTGTGCTGAAATGGCCCTATATTCAGTCGAATAGTGCCAGTGCACTGTTCCACTGAATATAGCATCTTCAGACACCCTGGCAAATGCAAAGCACAGTGCAATGTTTTGCTCTTTGTGCATATTTGAATATCAGGCCCCAGAAGTCTTGAAGAAGTAAGGTTAGTTGTGAAACTTTGACAGTATATCAGGTCTGCATATGATGCCTCATATTCTCAAATAAACACTTTAGGGTTTTATTGCGTCACAACTATTTGGCTTACTGTGGATCATCAGTGACACCCATAGTAAGTGAAACATCCAGCATTAGGAAGACAGGTAACACACTCCTCGATGCCTCAACTGGTTTCATGCATTCATGCTTCCTCAGGGAAGTTTCACAATTAAACAAGTTGATTCACCTGCTATGGGTGTCGGTGCCTGTCTTTTCTCCTTGTCTGCAACTGTACTGAGATCAGGTACGTCAATGAGTGGAGTCACTTTACCATTGTTGAACTCTTATCATGGATCATGACACAACAGAACTCCTCTCTGGTCTTTTATATTTTTTTCAGGTCCAGGAGCCAGGAGGGACACTGAGTCATTAAGCATCTATAGCCACACATATTATATCATTCTGGCTCAAGGGGCTAGATAAAGGAACCATCCAATCAGATTCAAACCACAGACAGGTGACCACTTCCACCTCTTTTATGCAGTAGCCTCCAACCATTAAATCTATCTTGCTAAAGGGGGAAGCATCTGGAAGTAGATAAAAATGAGTATAGTCCCCACCATTTATAGTGGGCTAATCTGTGTAACAATGATCTGCTTGCTATAGGAGTTGGTCGCTGTATTGCGAGAGACCCAGTGAATGGCACCAAACCGTGTCCCGCACAGCTCTACTTGTATTTTTTTTTTCAGTTTATCAACATAGTGACATCACTCATCCGTTATGTTGCCGTGGTTCACCCATCATATCCCTTGTCACTGTCTCAGACACAGATCTCCTTTATTTGCATGATCATTTGGCTACTGGGCTTCATCATTTCCATCCCCTTTTTGGATGAGCCAAAGAATGGTGAGGACTGAGGGGACCACCTACTGTATTTACATTATGACTGTGTTTATCAGTAAGTGCTATACACCCATCCTGTCCCAATCAAATGTTTTGCACCGAAGCTCCTCTCCAAAACCCACAAGTACCTCACTGGGTGAACTCATATCCCAGGTCTCCCTTCTTCCTTGCTTCTGCCAATTGGTAAGACTCTTGACTGTCTCCATCTGTACTTCACATCAGTTCCCCGGCAGGGCTAGGGACACATCCCCAGATCTCTTCTCCCATTGAGTCAAAATGCACACCATTGCCAAACTGGTGGGTGGTGGGTGGACAGAAGTGGAGCAGCTGCTGCTTGCCTTGTTGAGTGAGTCTGAGGAAGAGATAGAGAGCTGTGGCAGAACTCTGCAGGAGAATACTGGAAGCTCAACACATACAACAAGGTCAGGCTGGGGCCGAGTGAAGTGTGAACTGACATCATTAGCACCTTGAGGCAGATTACATTTTCTACTGTCCAGTGCCATAAATAGCAACTAATTAGGCTAATCTGCCTGAAATAGAAGGTGGGCATGGAACACTATAACCAGCAATGTTTAAATGGCAGCCTATGGCAGCGGACAGTGGAAAATGTAATCTGCCCACAAAAACCAGCTGCCTGTTTAAACTGTGGGCACTATAAGTGGTGGGGACTATACCTTGAGAGGTGCTGTGGAGCCCTACTAAGTTGGTTGCAGACCCCTAGAGCCAGGAACAGTGCTAGATAGGGCAAAAAGGGAAAAGGTTGTAGCCTACCCAGAACTGACCCACTTTCCACTTGACAGTGAGTCCTTACCTGTGCACCCCTTCTGTAAAACTGCTGAAAGATGGAAAAGAGAACAATAGGAAAGTATTTTTGTTTGATAAGTTTTAGCTTCTGTATTGGTAAAATCTGTACTTTTGATTAAGTTTTGACCCAGCTGTCTCTCATTTTGACCAACATTTTTTATACCAGTGGATCTAACTTGACCCATATTTTAAAACTCCAAGATCTCTGTACATTGGAAGATATGCTATAATAAAAATGTGTTATTTTACGAAAGTTGCTGTAATTTTTTCAGTGGGCATCAACTATATAAGGCATTAACAGCAATATAGGTAAACTGCAACATCAGGCAGCCTGTAGATCGGGAGGCAAAGAGTCATCTACCACAAACCCTAAACAGGCTGGAAGCAAGCCTGACCATGTGGTAGCCAGGCCACAGGAGGTGACATTTCAATCTCTTGGTGGCACACAACAACAGATGATTCAATCTTTTTCAGCTATTAATACCAAACAGTACCAAACAGGATTCTCTTACAGGCAGATTTACTATACTGGAAACAGAAGGGACTGTTTTACAGATGGAGTCACATGACATTATACAGCAGGCAGAGTATGCCCTACATGCCACCACAGCTGCAGTGAAAGAAGCGCAGTTCTATCGGTCCCAGATTGAAATACTTGAAAACCAAATTGTTATTGCTAATGTCAGAATACTGAACATTCCAGAGGGAGCAGAAGGGGATCACATGGGACTTTTCTTGAAAGAGTGGTTCACAAAAGTGCTTTGTATGGGGGAAAATGAACAGCAAATAATTTTACAAAATGCACACAGTCACTCCATGCGGACACCAAAAGGATGAGAGATTCCTCAAGCAATCCTGCTTGTGACTGCTGACATTGGTGTGAGGGACATGATTCTGGCTGTAGCTAAGCAAACAAACTCTGGTCAGAGCCGATAGGGCTGCCCAGACCAACTGTGGTGCTTTTGTGCGGCAAGAGCTCTGAGTATGTTTTTACTCGCTCTTGCCGCATCGGAGCCTGCTGTGGTGTAGACAGTGGCTCCGGTCATCCTGAGTAGTTTCTTGACCTCTTCGGCAAATTCATACAATTAAAGGACATCACAAATAATTCACGAATATTGTCAGAATTTGCCCAAGAAATGGTCACAAACTGTCCAGTTGCAGTCTTTTGACTGGCTGAGATCAAAAACAGGCCAAACTTAGCAGTTTCTTGACCATTTCAGCAAATTCATGCAATTAGATGAGCTCACGAATAATTCACGAACACTGACAGCATCTGTCCAGAAATGGTACCAAGGTGTCCGGTCACTGTCTCTTGACTACTTGGAAGCTAGATTGGGCCAAACTGAGCAGTCTCATGGCCATTCCAGCAAATTCTCGTAATTAGAGGAGCTCATCAATAATTCACAAATTATGTCAGAAATCATCAACAAAACTATCCCAAACTGTCCAGTTGCAGTCTCTTGACTGGTTGGAAGTAGGAGCAGGCCATACTGAGCAGTTCTGTGGGAATTATGGCACATTTATGCAATTAGATAAGCTCAGGAATAATTCATAAACATTGACAGAATCTGTCCAGAAATGGTCCCAAACTGTCCAGTTGCTTTCTCTTGACTATTTGGGGTGAGAACGGGCCATATTGAGCAGTTTCGTGGCCATTTTGGCAAATTGTGTAATTAGAGGAGCACACCAATAATTCACAAATTGTGTCAGAAATTGACAAAAATGATTGTAAACTGTCCAGTTGCAGTCTCTTGACTGGTTGGGAGCAAGAATGGGCCATACTGAGCAGTTTCGTGGGAATTACAGCACATTTATTCAATTAGATGACCTCACGAATAATTCACGAACGTCGACTGAATCTGTCTAAAAAAGGTCCCAAACTGTCCAGTTGCTGTCTCTTGACTATTCAGGAGCCAGAACTGGTCATACTGAGCAGTTTCATGGCCATTTTGACAAATTTGTGTAATTAGAGGAGCTCACCAATAATTCATGAATTGTGTCAGAAATTGACAAAACTGGTCCCATACTGGCCGGTTGATGGCTCTTGACTGTTTAGGAGCAAGAATGGGCCACACAGAGCAGTTTTGTGGCCATTTTGGCAAATTTGTGTAATTAGAGGAGCTCACCAATAATTTACAAATTGTGTCATAAATTAACAAAACTGGTCCCAAACTGTCCAGTTGCACTCTCTTGACTGTTTGGGAGAAAGAACAGGCCATACTGAGCAGTTTCGTGGGAATCATGGTACATTCATGCAATTAGTTGAGCTCACAAATAATTCACAAATATTGACAGAATCTGTCCAAAAATGGTCCCAAACTGTCTGGTTGCTGTCTCTTGACTCATTGGGAGCAAGAACAAGCCATATTAAGCAGTTTCATGACCATTCCGATAAATTCTTGTAATTAGAGGAGCTCAACAATAATTCCCAAATTATGACAGAAATTGACAAAACGGTTCCAAACTGTCCGATTGCAGTATCTTGACTGGCTGGGAGCAAGAATGGGCTATACTGAGCAGTTTCATGACCACTCTGGTAAATTCTTATAATTAGAGGAGCTCACTAATAATTCATGAATTGTGTCAGAAATTGAAAAAACTGGTCCCAAACTGTCTGGTTGATGTCTTTTGACTGTTTGAGAGCAAACATGGGTCGTACTAAGCAGTTTCATGGTAATTTTGACAAATTTGTGTAATTAGAGGCGCTCACCAATAATTCACGAATTGTGTCAGAAACTGACAAAACAGGTCCCAAACTGTCCAGTTGCAGTATCTTGACTGTTAGAGAGCATGAACGGGTCATACTGAGTAGTTGTGTGGGAATTTCTGCACATTCATGCAATTAGATGAGCTCACAAATAATTCACGAACATTGACAGAATCTGTCCAAAAATGACCCCAAACTGTCCAGTTGCTGTCTCTTGACTACTTGGGAGCTACAACAGGCTATATTGAGCAGTTTTGTGACCATTCCGGCAAATTCTTGTATTTGGAGGAGCTCACCAATAATTTATGAATTGTGTCAGAAATTGGCAAAACTGGTCCCAAACTGGCCAGTTGATGTCTCTTTATGGCACAGTCCCCCGTGTCCAAAATGGGCACTGGAGTTCAGGGCGCATGTGTGAGTGGTTGCACATGTGCAAAATACTCCAGTGGCCATCTTCAACATGGACAGTGCCGTGTTTCTCTGGTCCCCTGTATTGCTCCATCAGCTCGACTGCAGCTGTACTGGCTCTGGCCAGAGTTTGTTGCTTTGGGGGACTATATTCAAACATGCTTGGGGTCAGTCGCACTTTGCTCCAAACATGTTTGAGTATAGCAAATTTAGTGAACTGTGCTAATTTGCACGCCGTTACTCTATATTTGCATTACATATTTTTAATATGCTTCTATATAGGATTGATCTAATTTATTGAACTATTTGTGCTAGAGGTTTGATTTTAACTGGTGGGTGATGAGTTCATAGACTGTAATTTCATACAGCAGACCTGCTGTTTCTAGTGTGTGCGCGCGCGCACATACACACACATACACACACACACACACTCAAACTCCCCAAATTACTTTCAGAAAGACATGTAAAGAGCAAGTATTTACTTCTAAGAAATAGACAAATTATTATTTTATCTATTGTATTTTGAGTGATAGTAATTACTTTCTACTTCTATAACAAAATATGCATTAGCACAGTGAAACAAGCAGGTTTTTGTCTTTACTTTTCACACTGACAGTAAAAATAATTCAATGAAATTCTGGTACTGTTATGTCAGAAACAGCCAGCTAGTTAGGAGCCCAAAGCGTTTCAACAAGAAACTAAATACATTTTTCTACCTTTTTCAAAATAAATAGATACTTCTTTCAGTCACAAACTTTGCCCTTTATTAGCAAACTGTACGAATATATCAAAGGATCCCAAACCCTCATTCTGTAATGTATGCATCCTTATGAAGCACTTGCTATCAGATAACTTACTGCAGGAAAATTCCATTCTTGACCCATTCCCTCCTATGGATTTCAGGGACGTTTCCTTATCTCTTTAGTTGTATTTTTAACTAATTGCTCCTCTAATCTATCCCACTGATGTGTAAAAGTTTGTTTTTCTGTCTAATATTGCTCTAGGTTCTGAAAAGGCCGCTCATGTTGTATTTTTTAACTAATTGCTCTTCTAATTTATTACACTGATGTGTAAAAGTTTTTTTGCTGTTTAATATTGCTCTAGGTTCTTAAAAGACAACTCTTGTAATAGCAAAAATGAGCCAGATAGCAATGAAATAAGAGTCCAGATGTAGTGCAGGCAGGCTGAAAGAAAATGAAGCAGAAGACAGACAGAAACAGACCACAGCTTTAAATGAGATAACGTGGACGGAAGCATTGACATATGTCCCCTCTGAAGCACCCAAGGGAAGAACACAGTCATCATTTCTTGTCAGTCTCCTCTCTCTCTCTCTCTCTCTCCTAGTAATCCCAAAATGCCTGCAGGGCTCTGCCCATGCAGCCGTAAGAATGCCAGTGTTGTTTGACGAAATTTTTTTTTTCCTTTACAAGACAGCACAGGTACATGTTTTCATATGTACTAAAATCAAAAAAAGCTGAGCTCAACAGTTCAGGCACTGCAAATTAAAAATCCAAAGCTTTGGATACGGTTAAAACATTTATTCAATGTACAAAAATCATAGCAGAGGGACTCTCCTCTGCCACCACCATTTCATACAAATGCATGTTTTTTTCAATGCCTTGACACCAAGATGCTATTTCAGTGCTACGATGGCGCAAATGTCATCCATGGGGAAAAACACGGTGTTCATATGTTCCCTATACCTAAACTTTACCCAGCAAAATAGCTAAAGTCTGACTGAAGACCAACTGCCTTAACATCTATTCTATCAAAAAATACTGGGCAATATAATTGGTTGATGGAAGAGAGAGGGGATTAGATATCGGAACAACAGCTTGGTAATCTGGGTTGGTGCTTCATGTCTCTCCTCTTAATGAAAGTGTCACATGATCCACATAAGACAACAGATGATGGTATGGTTTCTATTTATTGATTTATGCTTTGTTAACCAGGTAAGTGCACTAGACAAATAAATGCCAATTTTCACAACCAGTGAGGTAACAACATATTAAAGTCAACAAGGAGCAGGTACAATGCAAAAGGCATATAAAAACAGATGTGAGTCATCAGAATATGTTTAGAGAGTACACAACATTATAATTCTTGGCAAACATTTGAATGGATGGAAGACATAAGAAGTCCAACTGGCAAGGCACTAACATATCAACCTTACATAGCGCAGATAAGCGAACATATGTTGGGAGTATAAAGTTGGTCTAGAAATTACATGTAGCCAGACACTAACTGGTTAGCTGCGCACTGGAACATAATGCTAACTTGAGGAGGTGACTGCGGTATCTCTTGTTGAAGGTGGGCACAGTCTGGCAGGCCCGTAGCCAGACTCTGACAGTGGGGGGGGGGGCAAAAGGTCCTGGGGGGCAATCATTATATGTGTATCACATTACAATAATGCAGCAGGTATTTCGCTGTCTCACTAAAAAATGTTAATGAGTTTAACAACTTTGAAGATAGAGAAAAGTATATTTCACAAAAATAAAACACTGCGCACACATGACCAGTCCATGAAAGATTAGCAGTCTATAAAAGATGCACTTACCCTTACCTTTCATTAAAGATGAGCAGTCACAGAAACAAAATATGCTTGTCAGGATGTCAGAGCAGTTGAATTTGACAGGACTTCTCAGAAAAGTGATGCAATAATTTGTCTATGTCCATATTCATTGCCCGCTTTTTCTCAAAAGCAAGAAGAGTTAAATTAGCTTGACATCTCTGAAGCATGCTTCGCCTGTATGGTTGATCAATCCTTGACGGTGTCAAAAATGAAGATTCATCCCCCAATTTAGATGGCTGATGCTATTATGCATGCAGGTGAAGCGTTCCATTTTGCGTAACTGGAGAAGCCTAACCATACCTTCACTGGCAGAAACCATACCCTCTCTTTCATCCTTGTATGAATTAGACAGATGTTCCCATGTATCCTTAGGACAAAGGGACAAGTTGAACTTGGGTTGGGCCCCGCTCATGGCATATGTAGACCCCAGAGCAGGAATAGGGTGAAGTTCATAGTCAGAACCTTTTGTTTCCTCCTGTTAAACTTCTAGCAATGATTTATTGACCTCTCTTTGACCAGCAGGCTTGTAATCTCATTTGCTTTGGATGTAGCTATTATTAACAGATATTTCTGCAAAATGTGCTTACAGCAGTTGTTGTAAATAGTTGTCACTTGGACACTTTAGTTGATAGCTGATTTAATTTTAGATATATACTATAGTCAAGTATCCTCATTATCTTAAGTCCAGGTACTTTGTGGTACCTTCTCTTTCTTCCCCTGCTTATAGTATGGGACCTTACTGACCAATGGAAGGTATCATTCCTTGAATACTGATGTCCTGCCTGACCTCAGCAACGATACCTCCTTTTTGATCTAGACTATTACATCTTCGGAATACTGAGATATTTTCCCCGTGGGGCCTCTGGATGGTGCAGCTTTATGATTTCTAGGCCTTGTCAATCAACGTCGGTATCTCCTCTTGGTCGCACAGTGACCCTTATTGAAGGTAGGTCCAATGTATCTTATTTCCCTTTAACTGCAGAAATGACATGCAATGTTTAGTTTTAAAATCTTGATGCAATGTATGTAGTCAGGGACCCAGTGGTACAGTTTGTACTCCGGCTGCCGCCGGTATGTTGGTACTAATACTACAGACTCCATAAGTTTTGCTGTATGTTTCAGCTTTTTATTAGTAGTTCTGTAAATATGTTCCACGTATGTTCTCTTTGTTGTTCTAAAATTAATAAAAACAATTAAGATGAAAAAATGAAGATTCACACACGGCAGTAGAGCAGCCAAATGTTGCCAGAGCAGCTATTAGTCCATATGCTGATGGAAATGCTTCTCTATGAGAACATAATGACTCTAGAAGAGCTGAGGTTGACCACTCTGTTGACTTGTTTTTCAAATACCTGTTCACAACAATTATATCCTCTTTCAAAGGAAGTTCAGTTCCAAGTTCCTTGAGAGGCTTGAGTGCATCTAGTGACAAGTAGTCATTTTGTAAAGCTGAGACAGAACTGATCACAGAGTACAAGCAATCATTGCTTTTGAATCGCAGATCCATTTCACTCAACACTTGATCAATCATAGAAAAGTAAGTTGATTGAATTTAAATTTAAATTTTAATATCTTCCTCTGGGACTATGGAATCCACTATTCGAGATGAACTTTTGCAAGGTCTTTTGGGTTTGGTGGGTGATGATGGACTTGAGTCCTTATCAAGCAGTGATTCTGCCTTAGCTTTACATTCATCAAATTTGTCATTTTCCCTGAGATTAGAAATTTCCTGGTATACAAAGTCAATAAATTCCACTGCAGTCATCAATCTTGTCATGCACTATCGAAGTAATTTTATCAATAGGTTGAATAATTTTGAGAATCAAGTTCGTCGGAATGGCAGAAAATGTGAATCTGATATGCAAAACAGTAGCCAGATATCCCCTGGCTTCAGCGACCAAATCACCATCCATGTCAGCGCTTGAAGAAATTTTCTTCAGAGTTTCCACAATTTCTTTTATTCCAGAATGATGCTCTTAGTCATTTTAAAGTGTCCTGACCATCTCTGCTTGAGAAGATGCTTCAGATGCCTGCCCTGGTACACTGCAGCCACTTTTGGCCAACAAAAAAATATGTAACGAGAACAGCATTTGTTGAAATACTGACAGAGGATCGGCATTGATGATATCATGTGAATAATCACCAAATATACAAAGTGGTTGTAGCAATGCACGTTTGGGATTTTGCGGCCCAGTTTACGTTTTATATGCACTTGAACACCACCTTTTTCCAATCGCGTGACAGTTGTGTCATGGTAGCACTGAGATAGCATCTTGTTGGTGTCAAGTTTAGCATCTGACAAGCTATTTAATGTTTTATCAGCCATCGATTTGGTGTCCAACTGACCAGGATCAAGAGATGGCATATCTAACAGGGACTCATGTACTTCACCTTCCTTTACATATCTGATTACAATGGAAATATAAGTGTATCAGCCTACATCAGCATTTTGTATGTCTTCAGCCACAGTTTCCTTTACTAGCTGTGCCACAATCTCCATAATTTCATTTTGAATATCTGGAGACAAATATGTTGCATTTTTTGGCATTCCCTCATGAACTGTTGCGAGTTTGGCATCCTTTTTTCAAGGTACAGTGCTCACCAGTTATGCAGCCCGTGGTTTTAACAGGCAGTCAGATTTAGCAGGCAAATCATGTTTTCCACTTGCAATTTACATAGGCAGGTATGGTAAATGGCACAGTATATAACGATTTAGGAGCGCCGTGTATTTCGGGTATTTTTTCCTATAAATGTGCTGTCTGTCAAGCTGTGCGATCAGCTGTAATCAGCTTGACAGACAGAGCCCAGCTGTCAGGTGTCAACTGCTGCGTCAATTAGGGCCGATTTAAGGTGTGTGCTGTGTGTCCCTTCACTGTGTGCAGAGTGAATGAAATGGAATGGATTGGAGAGTACAGTGCAGAATGGCAGCAAAATGTAAAGCTCTGTCTGTCAGCGCCAAGATAGATCTATTAAAAAAGATTGACAAGATGCCCAAAATGAGCCAAAGGGACTTACTGCAGCACTTGAACCTGCATAAGTCAATGATAGCTGACCTCCTGAGACAGAGGGAGCAGCTTTGGCTCCACCATGCGGCAACGACACAGAATGTGCCAACCATCAGAACAGCAATGGCACAACACCTCCAACTGGTGTTGTGCCAATGCTGGGGTAACTAGTGTTATCTGTGGGGGGCTTTGCCCCCACACCCCCCATGTGGAGGGCTCTGCTCCCCGCACCCCCTGCACTTAAATTAATCAACTCTGAGTCAGAGTTGGTTCAAGGAGGGGGAGAACACCCTGGAGGCAGCAGTGTTGGGAACCCAGTGGACCATCACAGCGAACTGCCGAAAATGTCACTGTGATTGTGAGAGGGTGACCCCTGTCATAGTGGACACCCCTGGGGTAAAGTGAAACCCCTTCCCCAAGCAGTTTATATGTTTTGTATAATATCCAACATGCTGTTTGGCTGGTTATAAATTAAGAGCTGAAGTGCTAATAAAGCTTTCTGTGCATATTAACCTAAAAACAAAACTAAGAGTACAGTTACAAAATGAGGGGGCTGTCTTAATATAAGAATAACAAAAACTCGTGTCCGCTTTTTCTAGATGTTAGCAGAGCCCTTCTAAGATATATTTTACAGCAGACAGCATGAGGTAATTTGACCCTGCAGGTGAGTTTAGGAGAGCACAGAATGTTCTGACCTCGGCTCTGACCTTTCCAATGTTGTAAACAAGTTCTTCTGTGCTCCAGGTGGCTGCCAAATAACTGTTCTCTATGGAGCAACAGTGGCCTCTAGTGGCTAGTTTTATGTTATGACTGCTGTTAATCAAAGGCAGTGGACATTTTTCCAACTTCTAGTGAGCTTATAAAAAGCCCTACCTCAGTGCTGAGAGAGGATAGATAGGGAGGTCAGTTTAATACTGACTGAGGAAGGCAGAAGACCTTCTGGTAGTGTGTGCTTTCACACTGCTTGATTCATGCTGGGTTGAAGAAAAGCCTTGAAAACAGTTGAAGCTAAGCAGCTGTCTGACTCGCCATTGCTTTCTGTATATTTTACTTGATAAAAATAAAATGACAAACACACTTGTGCATTTTTTATGCATCTGACTTGTGGTCTGCCTGAAATTGTGTTATCCTAAACCCACACTCAGTGACAGTGATGGTCTTCACTGTATTCCTGTCGCTGTTGCAATGTGATACCAGTAGCTTTTGACTGAGTGGCATCAAAATGCTAACCCCGACTGAAAATGAAAATGAGACGGCAATGATGGTGAAGTAGAGGAAGCACTGCTGCGGTAGTTCCAAAATGCCCTATGTCAAGTCAGCCCTGCTTACACTTTGTCAGGCAATGGAGTAGCATCCCGAAATTGTGCATGACTGGGGTGCACTGGCTGCTGCCGATAAGGTTTGGGAACCTTACTGCAAGAAATCGACTGTGCAGGTTAAAATGACTGATTTAGTCATTTCAAAGTAAGACAATACTGTACCATACATGACTGTGTCGCTGAGTGATAGTGTGTTATACTGAATGATCGCAAAACACTCACAGTAACAAGGAGCTTAATTTTATACTTTTTTAAGCTGTGACACTATTTGCGAATGTTGGGTTTGTGGGATCATTTTTGGGGATGTTTTAAAAGGTGTTTAACACTTGTTTGCCACTCAGGAATAAACAAAATGCTGGAACTGCATTAAGCGTTTGACACCTTTTTTTCAAAACAAGACGTTATAGCAACCACCAGTCTGAATGGGCAGAATGTGTTATGCCAAATGCAACCCCTATAAGCGGTGCGTACTGTTTACTGAAACATTCTGATAAATAGTCCTTCTTCAGTAGACTTTTCTTTAACATCACCATGGAATGCGAGCTCATTCACACTAAGGAATTCAACTTCAGCAATATTTTTATTCATTTTATTTTATTTATTTAGTTTTTGTTGACAGGGAAAGGAGGACTAGACAATTCTGCCTATTTTCAGCCTCGTCCCGGGGGAGCAGGATACAGATGGATGCCAAATGACATTGAACCAGATTAAGCTGTTGTTGGTATTTTTAGAGAATAGATTTTATGTAGTACCTGTTATCCTCCCAAAATATCTCTTGAAAGCATGGCTGAGGTGCTTTTATCAGCTTCAACACATTTTTTTTGTTTAATCCATTTTGATGTGGCGGTTATATGTACAGACGATGCTGCATGCTGCTTGAAACCTTTATCTTTATCTCCCAAAGCTTGTTTCCAATTTCGAAATCCTGTAGTTGTAAAAGCATATTCCTTTGAACCATGGGAATGAAATGTGCGACAAGCAAAACAGAATGCTGCATTTCTCTTGGGTGAGTATTCGAGCCAGTTGAAGCATTCATACCACTAAACCTCAAAAGACCTGCCATTTTCATCTCTTGGAAAATTAACGTTTACAGTACAGTAAGGCTCTTTGGTGTTTAAGTCCTTTTGCGCCAATCTAACTACAGATGGGCCTGGGTTCTTCTTCTTCAGTGTTCTTTGTTCTGATTACAAATTTATCCATCACCATGTACTATCTGTTGATTCTACTGTAATGGGTGGCACAGAAGGAAGCTGTCTGCTAGGCGTTTGGCTACAGGCAGCCAATAAAGCTGCAGTCAACCGGTTATGCACTAATGCACATCCTGTGCAGTTTACGGGCAGCCTCGTTCACATGTTGGTAGTCTCCTTGTGTCAGACAACCCCTTTGTTTAGACGACTTATGAATTCCTTCTTAGCAGAGGCTGGGGGGCAAAATCTTATTGGGGTGCCGAGTCCCCATCAGCCCCCCTTCCCGGCTACGAGGCTGACTGTGGTGCAACACTGGAGAATACAATATTCCCCAGACACTTTCTAGTTCTAGGTATTGAGAGCAGATCTAGAGTAGAGGATCTGAGCAGATAGGCACCACGGGGGGGGGGGGTAGCGTATCCCTCTGACAGATGGTGAGAACTGTTTGTGCAGAACATTAAAAATTACCCCTCTTAAGGTTAAATCATGCAGGGCTGCAGGAGAAAGCCATCCCAGTCTGGAATATAATGTACAGTGATGGGTATGGTGGTTCAGAGACAAGACAAAGTGGCACATGTTGTATGTTACATCGCACATTTGTAAGGTAGATTTGGCCGAAGTATACAATACAGACACTACAGGCACCTTATAGATAAGCTTAGGAAGTAGTACTCCACAGGCTATGGCAAAGTGGGCAGATGGGGTGAGATTATACTTGACCTTGTACAACAGACCCAGTTTGGTGCTAATCGATTTACAGGTGCTGAGGACATGCTGTGAAAAGTCCAGGGACAGGTCCAGTGTCACACCTAGGTACTTGAAAGAGGACACTGATTCAAGATGAGTTTCATCATAACACACAACAGTTAAGGGGGTGTGACAGCTTTTAAGTTTGGGTGATGAGTCAAGGACCATTCTAAACTGTGCACTCTTTTTCTGACAGAGAGCTTTTTTGTATTAATTTCTAAGGTTCCAATATTTTACCTAGTGAGAGACCAGCTTAGTGGCCTTATACTGGCGACTTGTTCCGTTCTTACCTCATGGGCCATCTACAGTCAGTACAGGTTGGTAGCGTCCTGTCAGCTCCTCTTCCCATCCAGGCGGGTGTCCTACAAGGCTCCATCCTGGGTCCCATACTCTTTTCTATCTTCCTCAATGACCTCCCCTCAGCCTGTGCTAACTCGCATATTCACTTGTATGCAGATAACACAGTCATTGACACCTCAGGTCCTTCCACTACAGTCGTGGAAAGTCTGCTCCAGCAAGACTTCCACAATGTCCTACACTGGTTTCAATCTAACCAACTCTGGGTAAAAAAATAAAAAAAAAACTGTGTCCATGACCTTTGGCACCAGCCCAAAACTAGCCAGACTCTCATCCATGCCCATCTCTTCCAGCCTGGACAGCCCCTCTAGAAATGGTTCCTTCTTTCAAGTACCTCAGTGTGTGAGGCACTGGATGCCTTACCTTACACCATGCCGGCAACCCCGGGTTCAGGAACACCCTCAGGTTGCTGGAGAGCCGGCATGGGGGAGGGGAGGGAGGCAGCAGGATTGAGCAGCTGAAAGGCTGTTCTCTCCCAGGGTAGTCGTCGCCCCCCCTTAGTTCTGCTCCCACTGGATGGAGGTCCAGTGGGTAGCATCGGTGGGAGGGAGCGGCAGTGTAGAGGGAGGGCACCCGGGGCGTGGCATGCACGTGTCTCCACATGCTCGCGCACACCCGGGGCACGAAGATGGGGAGAAAGTGGCGAAAAAAGCTGATAAAAATCTATATAGAACAAAAAAAAGTACCTTGATGTGTGACTTGACAACAAGCTTGACTTCACTGTTTGCATCAGCACCATCCATGCCAACTCCTACTTAAAATTGGTGCCTTGTACAGAAATAAAGATTGCCTGTCTCCACAGGTGTGCCAAGAGCTTGTCACCAAAAACAGTGCTCCCGGTCTTTGACTATGCGGACATGGTCTATGGCTCCACCCCTCCACCTCCCCTGGACAGACTGGAAACTCTCTGTAACTCCTTCTGTCACTTTGCTATCAACTCCATCTCTTGAACGCATCATTGCTCACTTTACTCATCCTTATCCAGTCTCCCTCTACTCTCAAGTTGCCAGATTCATTGTGCCTCTTTCATATTTAAATAATGGCTTGGATTCCTTCTCTCCTACCTCTCATCACTCCTCTCCCTTCTCCCCTCTGCCTCCAGCTCCTTCTGCTCCGGGGATCCATACGCCTTTGCTATACTACATCCCCACACTTCTGCTGGGCAATTAGCCTTCTTTTATCAACTTCCCTCACATTGGAACCAGCTCCCCCTCTTCCCTCTGCTTCACTATCTTCCCCAGCTCACTTAGGTATCAGCTAAGACTCTTTCCCTCCCCCCTTGCTCCTGTTTTCCCTTCCCCCTAACAGTTCCCTATGTATTTATCCTATTACAGGAGTGGTCGGGTGTCTAGCAGTTGAGTTTCACTGCTAAAAAGTGCAAGATCATGCAACTGGGTCACAGGAATACAAGGAAGGAGTACACGATGGGTGGGGAAATTGGCTACCACAAGTCAAGAGAGACACCTGGGGGTTATCATATCTGATGACCTGAAGGTGACCAAACAGAGTGAAAAAGTGGTGGGGAAAGCAAACAGAATGTTGAGGTACATAGGGAGGGGCATAACAAGCAGGAGGAAAGAGGTGGTGATTGCACTGTACAGATCACTGGTGAGGCCTCAGTTGGAGTGTTGTGCCCAGTTATGGAGACCACATCTCTGGAAGGACATTGACAAAATAGAGGCAGTCCAGAGAAAGGCAATGAAGATGGTACATTGACTGCACCAGAAGTCCTATGAGGAAAGACTTAAGGACCTTAATATCTATTCACTAGAGGAAGGAAGGAAGAGGGGAGATATGATAGAGACTTTCAAGTGCCTTAGGAGAATAAACAGGGTACAGGTAGAAAGCATATTTCAGAGAAAACACTGCACAATAACAAGGGGGCATGATATGAGGCTGAAGGATGGAAGGCTGAGGGGTAATATTAGCAAGTACTTTTTCACTGAGAGGGTGGTGAAGCCATGGAACAGCCTTCCAGCAGAAGTGGTGGGTGCAAAAACAATACAGGGGTTCAAGAATGCATGGGACAGACATAAGGGTACCCTGGAGATGTGCTGAGCAGGAGAGCCACAGATCAAATAGGATCTGGGGCTGCAGCAGTGAGTAGGGAAATGGTAAGACTAGGTGGGCCGTATGGTCCTTATCTGCCGACATATTCTATGTTTCTATTTGCCTGTAATGCTTAATTTGTTGCTTTTGCCTTGTTTGTTCATTGTGCACTGACACGGTACCACTGTGTTCTTTGATTTGCACTTTACTGTAACAGCGAATTGTGTCTGTGCTATGTATTTTATGTCCTCTGTATCCCTCCCCGGGTCACACCTTGAAACAAGCCTCAGTTAAGTGTGCCTTTCCCAGTCACTAATTTTCAAATAAATAAATCCATCTATACATGCATACGTAAATTGTATATAGACCAGATTTTTCACTTTTTTAATCAAGGCGAGAAGTGTGCGCTCTAAAGTGGCACTGATAATTTTTAGCGAGGCCAGAATTATAAAAAAAACACCTCACATTGCTCTAGAGTGGAGGAGAAAGTGTAACCAATAAACACCATCTGTTGCTGCTTGTTGCTGCTTGGATGAGTTGGAGGTGAACCATTTGACAAAGAGGTCAGATAGGCTTACTCCAGCAAGTTATTCATGTAAGACAGGGTGGACAAGAGTGTTGCAAGCCTTAATGAAGTTGATAGAGATGTCCAATCCATCCCCTTGAAGACAGTATCAAGGGAAAACATGTTGCTATAAAGTTTGTATGTAAGACACCCATGGTGGGATATGGCTGGAGTGCTTAGGGTTTGGAGATTATGGCACCATCAAAAAAGCCAAGAGATTTATTCATCTTGATCTGTCTATTGGTGTCCATGTTACAAGCAACCAAATACTAGGGTTTTATATAGGAGTTATTAGTGAACCCTAGCCATGGGGGCTTTAGTGTGCTCCCAACAGCTAACAACCATGGATACCTTACCCACAGAGATCAACCTGGCCCCCTATTTGGAACAGTTCAAGAACATTATCAAAAAATGGCTTTTTAGTATAGCTTTTATTAGATAATTATATTTGTTGTGTATCATTAATATTTTTGTTTATACTGTCGCTCTCAGCTGGCATCTGGACCCACCTTCAGGCTCCTGTACCTCCCAATCCTGTCTCCCCCAGTTCTTCTGGGGATATACCTCTCCTGCATTTCCCTTGCAGCTTGCCCCCCCCCAAAACAAGATGGGGTCCTTGGGCTGGGCCAGGTCTCTTAGAGACTTTATGCAGTCTCACCGGGAGAGAGCCAGGTTGACAGGTAGAGGATTTGTGGGAGAGCAGGGCCATCATTCTGCTCTGCTGAGGGTCCTTTTTCCATTTTTTCCCTTCTACATGGAGATGTCGGATGAAAGCAGGTGTACACATGTAGTATGCAGAGCCACTCCACAGCTAGTCAACGCTCCCTAACCCTTACATGCACTTAATGCCTGCACCACTATCTGTGGTCACCCAGGTGGCCATTGTGGTGGCAGTGGTCTAACCTCCCTCCCTGGAAGAGAAGAGCATCATCTGGCACTCTCAATCCTCTCCCCTCTGGCCAGCCCCCGATGGCTTGGGCTTGTTTATGTACCCAGGCTGCTGGCGTCAGGAGTGGTAGGTAGTGTTACCACTGTGTCGACCAGCCAGCTTTATTCATACTTTTTGCTTATGCCTGAAATATACAGCACCTTGGACATTTGAAAGGCAGTCTGTCTGTCTGTCTCTCATTCTCACTCCTGGAAATATTCACCAGGGAATTTATATGGTTAGATGACATTCACCCCCAGACAGGAACAAAGGTTATCACTAGACTTAGATAAATGCTGAACAGCTTCACCAACAAAAAGGAAAAGGTCCAGTATAGATACTGCAGGATGGCAATGACTTGATAGGGTATACAAAGCAAAATAGGAGCAAAGTCAACCATTATACTAATTTTTACCTTAAAGAGCAGCTGACACAATTGGGAATATATTGGAAAACGTAATAGTTAGACACAATTCTGCTTATATTTCATATATCTTCTACAGATTTCTCCTCTCCATTATTTATTACTAAAGAAATTCCCATAGAAACAAGATCTTTATCCTTAGCACTCATCTGCCTCTTTAGCTCACTCCCTACCTGAAATCACAATGCTTTGTTATGCCATCACAGTCTGTTGATATGAGAGTAACTGTGATGTCACAAGTAGAGTATTATGACATTAGATGGGGAAGAAGCAATAACAGCAGATGAATCAACAAGGAACAACTCTCCTGTTTTCATGCATATGCCCTAAGTAATACATAATGGGGATAAGGGATACAGAGCTAATGAGAAATATAAGCTGCTTTGTGTACAAATGTTATGTTTTTCAAAGTTCTTCTTGACGCGTCAGTGGCTCTTTAACAACAAAAATATTCTTAAAAGTTTCTGGGAAGGGGGTCAAGAAGCTTCCTGCCAATTCTTTAAACAGCTTCATGAACCAATTAAAACAGCAGGCTATAATAGCTGACGGCAAGAGCAAAACTGCCAAAATATTTGACATGCACTCCCTGATTGTGAATTATTATACTCCAACAGATCTTATTCTGATTGCCCTGAGCATGACATAAAATACAACACTAAATAATATACAGGAAATAGCAGACTTCACCTAGAGAGACAGACATAATAAACAAGAAGTAAACTGATTTGGAGAGTCTAACATAAACAAAAGGTACGGTCAGGGTTACCACCTATGGGCAAGGTGGAAGCCAGAAAAAAATCCTCTCACCCCAACTCTGAGTATTTTCACAAGGAATGAGTGAGATGTACCACCTCCAAACCCAATTGATAAGTCAGAGAAGACATTAATGGAGTGGTAAAAGTCAAAACTTAAAATGCATTGCAGAAAGGATTAGGAACAAACTATACATTTCAACTTCCTGATTGGTTAGTTTTGCAAGCAAATGACTGTATGTAATTGAACACTTGTGTATAAACTAGATGTGCTGCAAAAACAATTAATGACTTGGCAGCATCTGATTTAACTGCGGATGGCTACTCCAAACAGCTCAAAACCTTGACTACCTCTGTGGAAAACTGAAGGAGCAGATAAGGACCCTAACAACCAGGTGATAGAATGCAAAATTGAGCAGATAACCAACCCTAGCTGCAGTTTTGATGAATGTGATCCAAGTCTACTCAAAACGACAGATAAACCAACACAGTGGCAAAGGGGTGGCATATCACACTGACATCAGGGAGATGGGATGGCTCACAGTGAAAGAGGGTGCAGGCTGCTTGGCATCTGTGCCCCCACCACTCAACTAATTTGGTGTCAGCTGTGAAGGCAGCCACTACCACCCTCCTGGAGGAAGGATGCAGTTCTGGCTACTCAAGTCACTGAGTGATTTAGTCCACTGCTCAAGATCAGGCCTAACACAGAAACCTATAAAATTATGGTGCAAGATGTGCCTCCCCTCTCTACAATGCAATGTTTTGAATACCTGAGCCTCTGACTCAACAAATCATAACATTTGCCACCAAGAACCAGCATTGTAGAGGCAAAGGCTTCTGGGTGGGTCACTGAAGGAAGAGGAAAGAAGGCAAGTGCCATCCTGTTGTGCATCCTTGAATTTGTATCCTCCCAACACCAAATGCACAACTTCACTACTCCTTTCCTGTGGTTGGGAGAAGCAAGATCACCCACTATGCCCAAGCCTTTTACTGAGCAGGCTGAAGGTGGCATTGTAAGGAGATGGCAGTCAACACTGCCCCCCCCCCCAAATCTCACAGTCTCCTATACACTCTCCAGACCTTTCTGGCCTGGAAACAGAAACAGAAAAGTAAGGGCAGAAAAAGACTTGGAGTCCATCAAGTCTGCTCTGGAACCCTGTCTGAAGAATAAACGTCAGCTTCAGAATATGCGACCTGTATATAAGTGGGGAAAGAACAGGACACTCTGCACTGGGGCTTTTAACAACTGGTTGAGGGCATGGTGCTTGGAGGAGGGCTTTGGCTGCACTGAGGACTGGGGGCCAACCTGTGAGGATATGGACCTAAATAGGAGAGATGGCCTGTGTCACAAGTCCACTCCAGTGTGGCAGGATTCCCTGGGCTACAGCGAACCCCTTGTGATCTGAGTCAGGAATACTCCCCTTCCTGTCCTTCCAGAACACTCACTGTTTCACAACTGAACATTCACTAAGGAGATCCCGAGCTTCCTCTCTCTGTGTGAGGGGTGCAAATACAGTCTCAAGTCTGTGTTCCTAAGAGAGAACCCTCTTGGCCACTGCTAAGTGAACCAGAAAAGCCACAGGTGTGTATAGGCCTTTGGGGACGCCCTATACACCCTATATGTGTCTTTGCCCAGAAAAAATGCAGAGACTGGTTCAAATCCTACAGACCCCTTTTGAGAGACAATCTGTACTCCCACCTCCTTTCATTAACAGAGTCCCTTATTGGATTCTACCTCAGTAGCATCTAGCCCTTAAGTGTTAGACAGGCATAGAACAGTTGAACACATTTTCCCAAACTAACACACACAACAGACACTGGCAGAATTAGTCAAGGTAAATCAAAAGCTTTACTAATTTGTCAATAAGTACAGTAAATAACATACAAAAAATATACACTCTTAATATTTGTTACAGGATATGAAGAGAAGGTTGGAAATATACAAAAAGATATATTGTTTAAAATCTAGCAAATATAGCTCTACCTTGAAAAAGTCCTTTGCTGGAAATGAAAAGTGTTCTTAGCAGGTTGCGGATTCTTTATTTTATTTTATTCATTTATTTATTTCAGTTTAGGATTAATTACGGAGTCTCCCATCTGTTTGATGGAAATACAGACAGAAGTCCAAGTTTTTGTTGTTGCCAGGAGAGTATTTGAAAGAAATGGATGTTTCTGGCAAGCTCTGCAGGCTCTTTTAAGAAAGTTCAAAAGTCCTCCCTCCGGGTTTCCTTGCTGTAACAGACTGACCCCATCACATGCTGAGAAAGGACACCCATGTTCAAGTTTTAAAAGTCTAACTGAAAGGTTCCTAGCTGGGGGGCTTCTTCCTTTTGACCCCCCCTCCAGGTTGAAAAAAAAAAACACAAGTGCACTCCAGACCTGGGACTGGGGTCAGCATGGCTCATCCCCTGCTGGTTTTGCTAGTCCAAAGTCCTTTGTTCCCAGTAAACCACATATCCCTTAAGTGGCTTCCCTCAAGCTGCAATTACTTGGCACAGGTGCAGAAGCCTAAAGACAAAAGGAACATCTTTCTTCATCCTTGAGTCTCAGATGTCCTGGCACCAGGCTATGGCTCTCTGAGCTCAGAATCTTTGTTAAGCAAATGGGTCCAGAAATTTCCAGGCTTTGCTTAATTTCCGAGCTGTTCATTCTTAATGACCCTATTATTCCACCCTGCCTTGGCAACCAGAAGCCTGTTACAAATTCAAGAAATATATCAGAGCAGCTAACAGGGGTTTCCTGCCCTAAAATACAGGGTTCTGTATCCTTCCAGTGTCCCATATTTTCTTCCTTACCCATGACCCCTTGCAACTTACACTGGACCATAGAAGCCTTCCTGGTAAATTAAGTAATTAAACAACATGAAATATGAACACTGCAATACAACATGGCGTAATCCCGCAACATACCTCCCTCCTTAAACAGAACCTGTGGGAACATGCCCCTTTTTATGGCAGGGTTTTCATCAGTTATGTCCCTTTACTCTGACTGGCGGGATAAGTCATCTGCATTGGCATTTGCAGACCCTGACCTATGTATAATGTCCATGTAATACTGTAGTGCAATACTCCATCTAAGGAGTCTTCCATTCGTCGTCCCCATTTGGTTCAGCCATACTAAAGAGCTGTGGTCTGTTTGTACCTTGGAGCGCCTCCCATAGAGGTAGGGCTCTAATTTCTTAAGTCAGGGGTTTTCAACCTTTTTGGGTATGAGGCCCCCCTGGCCAAATGTCAGCAGTGTCTGGGACCCCCTACAGATTGCGGCTTGCATGCTATGTGGTGGTGCATGTAGTGGTACAATTTACATACTAGTGTAAAACAAAATAACAAAAAACAAACACCAAATCACTATTGCCCAATATAAAAAAATACTTTTTATTGTAATTTTAATTCAACTCTAATAAAAATATTGCATTAAAAAATACTTCCTCATGTTGCCCCTGAGCCGTCCCCCCTCTGTCTTCAAACTGTGACCCCTTGTTCTTGCACATCTGTTTTTCTGAAAGATGCTACCCTCTTGGACTTTGTTGAGTCCCTTGAGGTACCTGAAAGTTTCCATCATGTCCCTCTCTCCCTCCTTTACATCAGTTCAAAGTGTTGCCTACCATTACACTGACATTTATCATTAATGAACTAGTCCAGAAAGTTTTAATATTTTTTTCTTACCTGGTAGGTAACCAAGCTGAAACTGAGAAGTCCTTATGAGCAAAACGAAGCCACCACACAATGTGCAAATGAGACAGTCAGAAAAGTGAAGCAGTGATTCCAAAATTTAAACTTTAACCTGCAGAAGGGAGATTGAAAAACAAAGAGCAGCCATAGTTTTTTAAATGGGAGACAGAATACTTGCGCTGTAGAGGCAGATGCAGATGCAGAAGCAGGCAGCTGATATTTAGAAACTGCCGCCGAACGAGGGAACCGTGTCAATTCTGTGAGGACACAGCATATCTTAATGGTAATCAGAGACTTAAAATTAATTATAGTACTACAGTGTCACTTTGTTAACCGGAGCGCACTACATCCAGAATGAGTTAATGAGTTAAATGAGCCGCAGTTAACTATGCTAACTAGGAGCTAATTACACACGGAAAGGCCCAGACAAAGCATTAAGTTAATTGGAGTTGTTAGTATTGTTAGTATGCATGTTAGTTTTCCTCTTTAGCGAAGCAGCACACAAGAATGTAATTTGAATGCGGTTGGGCAAACAGTGAAAACTGAAACCGCAGCTAACATTTTCAGCGTGGTTGCTATTTTCAGCGGGTGATCCACAGACCCCCGCCAGAAGTTGATTGCGGACCTCCGGTTTAAAACCCCTATCTTAAGTGACCACACCAATGCAAGGCATTCCTTTTCCACAGTGGAGTATGCCTGCAGATGGGGAAGCAACGTCTTACTGAGGTACGCTATGGGATGCTCTTTCCCCTGGTTGGATGTCTGGCTGAGGACTGCTCCAACCCCCATATCCGAGGCATCCATCTGTACCACAAACAGATGGGTGTAGTCTGGGTTGACCAGCCCCAGGGCACTGCACAGTACAGCTTTTAGCTGTGCGAAGGCTTTCGCACATGCTAGGGCACCCATTTCACTTTCTTTGGCTGTTTCTTTTTTAATAGGCTACATAGAGGAGCTGTCAGGGTGCTGTAATTGGGTACAAATTTTTAGTAGTACCCTGCGGTCCCAAGCAAGCTCCTTACCTGCTTCTGGGTCTCAGTAGTGGGCCATGCCTCAATGGCCTCTATCTTTGACTGGTTTGGACAGAGTTGCCTCTGTCCTACTACGTGTCTCAAATAGGATACCTCTGCCAAAGCCACCTGGCACTTCTCGGCTTTTACAGTTAATCTGGCTGCCTGTACTCTGTCCAACACGTCCCTCAGCTAGGTCAGATGCTCTTCCCAGCTATGACTAAAAATAGCAATATCATCTAGGTAAGCCACTGTGTATTCCTCTGTACCTTGTAGCACCTGATTTACCAACTGCTGGAAGGTGGCAGGAGTGTTATTCATTCCGAAGGGCATCATCTTAAATTCAAAGAGGTCTACTGGGGTGATGAAGGCTGACCGTTCCCTAGCCCTGGCAGTCAACTCCATCTGCCAGTACCCCTTGGTCAGGTCTATAGTTGTTAGGTAAGTCGCCCCCCCAACTTGTCCGGCAACTTGTCTGTGCAGAGCATCAGGTGGGCATCCGACTTTGTGATGGCATTTAGTCCTCAATAGTCTATGCAAAAGTGGGTAGACCCATCTGGCATGAAGACGAGGACTATGGGTGAGGCCCAGGGATTGTGGGATTTCTGGATCACCCCCATATCCAGCATTTCTTCCACCTCCCTCTTAATGTCTTTCAGGACCACTGCAGACACCTGGTAGGCTGTCCGCCATATGTAAACTTGCGTCGCCGTGTCCACGTCATGAGCTGCTAAGGGGGTCTGTCTTGGCTTGGATGTAAACAAGGGAGCAGAGTCCTTTAAAACTTCCCTTACTTCCTGGGCCTGTTCAGGGGTCAACTGGGGCGACAGCATGATGGCCTACACAGATGACTCTCACTTACTTTCTGCAAGCAAGTTGAGAAGAGGGTCCTCCTCGTCTGTCCCCTTCCCAGGACTGCAAACTGCAAATACCATATCAGCCCTAGTGATATATGGCTTTATCATGTTTACATGGTACATCCTGTGTGTGTGTCTCTGTTCAAGCAACTCCACAATGTAATTTAGATTGTTTACCTGCCGGCCTATCTTGTATGGTCCCACCCACTCGGTCTGCAGCTTGTCTTTCCGGACTGGGATCAGAACCATTACTTCTTGCCCTACTCCGTACGAGTGAGCTCTGGCTCTGCAATCATATCAAGTCTTTTGTCTTTGTTGGGCAGCTGACAGGTTGATTTGAGTCACTCCCATAAGCTACTTCAGCTTTTCCCTCAACTTCAGGACATACTCCACTATGGGAGTCCACTGGGTGGCATGCTTGCTCTCCCAGTCTTCCCGTATCAAATCTAGGAGCCTCCGGACTCAACGTCAGTATAAGGGCATGAACGGAGAAAATCCATTCGACTCTTGGGGCTCCTCCCTGTAAGCAAGCAACAGGTGAGGAAGGTACCTCTCCCAGTCCCACCCATGCTGTTCTGCAAAGGATGTTAGCATAGCCTTTAAGGTATCATTAAATCTTTCCATGATCCCACTGGCTTGCAGGTGATAGGGTGTTGTGCGACTCTGCACCACCCCACACTTCTCCCATAAACATTTTATCAGGTCCAACATTAAGTTACCACCTGATTAGAGATAACCTCTTGTGGAAACCCTACATGGGAGAAAATCCCTAGAAAGGCATCTGCCACTTTGTCTGCCTCAATGGAGAAGAGGGTGACCGCTTCTCGGTAGCGGGTGGCAATGTTGACCACTGTCAGAATATATTTTTTCCTGGAGGAGCTTAGGGTACTTAAGGGACCCACAATATCCATTCCCACTTTTTAGAATGGCTCCTCCACAGTTGGTAAGGGAATTAAAGCAGTTTTGTTTTTCCACCTGCTTTCCCAATTTGTTGACACTGGTGGCAGGATTTGCAGCATTCCTTTACTTGCTGGGTGAAGTTGGGGCAATAAAAATTGTGGGCTAATCACTGCGTAGTGCAAGCAATGCTCAGATGTCCAGACATGGGAATTTCATGAACTATCTTTACCAATTTCTCACGATACCCCTGAGGAATGACAAGCTGCCTGCCCATCACCCACCCTGTCCTCACGTCCTGTGTATATAACAGCCCATTGTTCAAAAAAACTTTAAGTTTCAAGTCACCTCCCTGTGTCCCATCAGACTCTGCACAGGACCTCAGCTTCTCTAAGCTAGGGTCAGTCCTCTGAACTGCTGCAAAGCCCTCACATTTCCCCAAAACATGGGACATGGCCCCTTCAGCTCCCAGACAGAGGTCCATAGTTATAGCATCAAGATATTCAGAGTCAGTGCAACCCCCAGCCCTCAAGTTATCTTTTCCCCCTCCCTCCTTAGAGGCACTCTCAGTAGCTGTTTGGTGAATTACCACTTGGGGGAGTTTCATCTCCTTCTCATCACTCTCCCTTGCAGGACACACAGGCTGGTGGACCAGCCTTCCACTCTCCCTTTCATCAGCTTCTGTGACATTATCACATGAGTTCCTAGCTGTTTGGCTCCAGGTAATGACACATACTACCCCCTACTGAACATCATTTATTAAAAAAACATCCATAGCATGTGTCTCTGCTACAGCCACCTTTCATACCCTTTCTCATGCATTACCCAAGTCTAGGATAACACTGGCGAGCGGCAGGGCTTTCTCTTCCCCAGTGAATGCCTTCAAAGAAACAAACTGATTTGGCAGGCAATGCTCAGGCCCCACCAAATCCCCTTTTACCAGGGTTAAGACATACCACAGTGTCCATTAAACCTCATGTCTGTACCCCATTTGCTGTACCTGGATGCATTTGCTCCCTCATATTTATAGGAATAGGTACAATTAAGGGCCAGTTCAGCCAGAGGGACCCCTTTCACACCTTGTGTCTTTTTAGGACACTGCCTAGCAATATGCCCTTGCTTCTGGCAGAACAAACATTCATCATTTTTCTTGTCTGCAAAATTCCATTTTGGTACACTGTGGTTTCCATCTTTCAACAGAGGCAATGATGGTTTTAGCTGCCCTGAAGATGTACTTTTCCTCTCTGCCCCTGCAGTACCTACTCCCCCACTTCCCTTAAGAGCAGGCCTGCTCCTGGCATAGCAATCAGCAAGCTCAGCAACTTGTTTTGCTGTCTGAGGGACGTGGTCCTCTAGCCAGATTTTTAAAACAGCTGGACAGGCCCAAAAGAACAGCTCCAACATTACAACCTTCTCAATCGCTTCCATAGAATTAGCTTTTACCCCATACCACCAACGTTTTAAAAACTGACATTGTTTTGTGGCGAGTTCCTCAAAGCTCTTTTCGGGACCCTGCCTGAGCTTTCAAAATTTTACTCTGTAGGCCTCAGGAGTCAAGTCATACTTTTTTAGTAAAGCACGTTTGAGTTTATCATAATCTTTACTATCATCATTGTCCATTTGACCCAGCGCCTCACGCCCCTTGCCAGTAAGCAGCGGTGATATTTGAAAGCTCCAGGCCTCTTTGGGTATCTTGGCCTAAACACAGACCTTTTCAAATTAATTTAAAAATGCACCCATGTCTTCTCCCTCTTTGAATTCTGCAACCAACTTGGAATTTAACTTATACCCCAGCCCTATATTTCATTTTCACCCCCACCACCTACCTGCTTTGGTGCTTTTTCAAGTTTCAGTCTCTCCACCTCAAACTCCCACTGGCACAATTTTTCTTGCATCTTTTCTACAAGCCTTTCTGCTCCAGCTTCCTTTCATGCTGTTTTTCTTACATAGTGAGCTCCCTTTCACGTTGTTTTCTTGCATGGCAATCTCCCTTTCATGCTATTTGTCAGCAAGTTCAAATTTCCTCTGCTCCAATTGCAGCTTTGGCCTTTCTAATTCAGGATCTGTTGTGGACATCACTTGGTGCTATGCTTCTAGGTCCACTGTGGTCTCACTGGCCTCTACCTGGATCTGGTCACTGCCTTTCCCTCTGGCACCCCCATGCTCAAGGTCTGGTCCTCTGCAGTCACTTACTGTGACTGGAAGTCCCAGGTAGCCGCCTGGCCATCAGAGCTTCCATAGGCTCTTTTTAGTGCACCCCTCATACAGGACTCCTCTCTCCTAGCACAGCTGCTTCAGCTGTTCTACAGTGTAGTCACTGTAGTTGGAAACCATCTTTCTTCCCCACACTACCACTAGTCTGCCACACTTGAACCAAAAAAAAAAAAACGAAAGGGTAGGGAACTATATTCTGTGACCAATTTTCTCTTTCCAACTTCTGCCCTCTTTGTGTGTAGTTTGTTCAAACAATTACAGTTCTATACACTGGCACAAATCTGTCACAAGTCCACTCCAGTGGGGCAGGATTCCTTGGGCTACAGAGAATCCGCTTGTGATCTGGATTTGAAAAACTCCTGCCTCCTGTCCTTCCAGAACACTTGCCGTTTCACAACTTAACATCTGCCAAGGAGGTCCCGGGCTTCCTTTCACTGTGTGAGGGGTGAAAATACAGTCTTGAGTCTGTGTTTCTGGCAGTATAGCCTAGAGGTTAGAGGAACGAGGTGTGAACGAGCTTGATACATCCAGCAAACCAGACCTGAGTTTGATTCTCACAGCCTCCACTTGCATAATGTGTGACTCTGAGCAAGTCACTTAACCACCCAGTGCTCCCAGGTCAACCCTGAAAACAGGCACTTGTGCCTAGTGGGCCTTACCTGGTTACCAAAGACTAAAACAAAAAAAAAAAAATAAGAGAACCCTCTTGGCCACTGTGCAGTGAACCGGAAAAGCCAAAGGCATGTATAGACCTTCAGGGGTGCCCTATACACCCTATATGTGTCTTTTCCAAGAAAAATGCAGAGACTGGTTCAAGCCCCACAGACCCATTTTGCGAAACCTTTTGTATTCTCCCTCCTTTCGTTCACAGAGTCCCTTCTTGGATTCTATCTCAGTAGCGTCTGGCCCTTAAGTGTTAGACAGGCGTAACATAGTTCAACAAAAATTCCCAAACTAACACACATAACAGACACTGGCAAAATAAAAGTAAACAAAATGCTTTACTAATTAGTCAATAAGTACTGTAAATAACATACAAATAAAATATATACTCTTCTTAATATTGGTTACAGGATATGAAAAGAAAGTTGGAAGTATACAAAAAAAATATATATTGTTTAAAATCTAGCAAATATAGTTCTACCTTGAAAAAGTCCTTAGTTGCTGGAAATGAAGTGTTCTTAGCAGGCTGCTGATTCTCCCATCTGTTTGGTGGAAATAGAGATGGAAGTCCAAGTTCTTGTTGTTGCCAGAAGAATCTTTGAAAGAAATGGGTGTTTCTGGCAAGCTCTTTTAACAAAGTTCAAAAGTCCTCCCTCTGGGGTTCCTTGCTGTAATAGGCTGGCCCTGTCACAAGCTGAGAAAGCCACTATGGTTCTCAAAAGAGGTGGTTGTGAAAGTCAAGAAGAAAAAGACAGCATTCCGGAAGTATAAGGAAACATAGAAGGAGCAGGACAGAGAGCTGTACCAGTTAAGGCAGAAGGAAGCAGGGAGGGAAGTCAGAATAGCAAAGGCCCAAACTGAGGAAAAAATAGCCAACTCAATTAAGAAGGGGGATAAAACCTTTTATAGGTACATCAGCGAGCATAGAAAGACAAAGGGAGGGATAGTAAGGCTGAATAGAATGAATGGTGGGTGGGCAGAGGGGGACAGTGAAAAAGCAGGGATACTGAATGAATATTTCTGCTCAGTATTCACAAAAGAGGAGGGGGAAGTGCCTAATCCAATTAACAGAAGCACTCTTGATAGGGGGGTCGATCCCAGTCCTTTCACAGAAGAAAGGGTTCAGAAAGAACTCCTAAAACTGAAGGTGGACAAAGCAATGGGGCCTGATGGAATTCAACCCAGAATTTAAAATAATTAGGGGGAACTAGTGAAACCACTGGCTACTCTTTTTAATAAATCATGGGAGGATGGTGTGGTACCCGAGGACTGGAGGAAGGCAGATGTGATTCCCTTAACAAAAGTGGGACCAAGACAGAGGCAGGAAACTACAGACTTGTCAGTCTGACCTCTGTGGTAAGAGAAAGTGATGGAGTCACTTCTGAAGGAAAGAATAGTTGAGTACCTAGAGGCCAGTGGGACTGGGACCCAAGGCAGCATGGGTTCAGCGGAAGGTCATGTCAGACAAATCCAATAGATTTCTTTGACTGGGTGACAAAGTAGTAGACCAGGGAGGGACTGTGGACATGGCCTACCTAGACTTTAGCAAGGCATTTGACACAGTCCCACACAAAAGATTAATAGTCAAATTAACCAGCCTGGGAGTGGGTCCCAGGGTGGTAGCCTGGGTAAAACATTGGCTGGACAACAGGACACAGAAGGTAATTGTAAATGGAGTCCATTCTGAAGAAAGAGGAGTTACTAGTGGGTACCACAGGGTTGAGTATTGGGTCCAGTCCTTTTTAATGTCTTCATAAGTGACATTGCAGAGGGACTGGAAGGAAAAGTATGCCTCTTTGCAGATGACACAAAGATCTGCAACAGGGTTGATACACAAGGAGGCATGGAAAGGATGAGAAGGGACTTGGCAAGGTTGGAGGAATGGTCAGAAGTATGGCAGCTAGGATTCAATGCAAAGAAGTGCAAAATAATGCACCTGAGAAACAGGAACCCAGGGGAAGAATACACAATGGGGGGGAGGTAGTAACAACAACAAAAAAGGAAAGGGACCTGGGGGTAATCATATCAGATGACCTTAAGGTTAGCAAGCAATGTGAGAAGGCAGTAGGGAGGGCTGGGGGTATACTGGGATGCATAGGGAGAAGCATCAGCAGCAGAAAACAGGAAGTTGTTATCCCTCTGTACAGGCAGCTGGTGAGACCCCATCTGGAGTACTGTGTCCAGTTCTGGAGGCCCCATCTCCGCAAGGACATAGACAGGATAGAGGCAGTCTACAGGAGGGCAACTAAAATGGTGCAGGGTCTGCAAGAGAAGCCGTATGAGGAGAGACTAAAGGAGCTTAATATGTATAGCCTCGAGGAAAGGAGGGAGATGGGGGACATGATAGAAACTTTTAAGTACCTCAGTGGAATCAACAAAGTCCAAGAGGGTAGCATCTTTCAGAAAAAGAGACATGTAAGAACAAGGGGACACAATTTAAAGATAGAGGAGGCGGTTCAGGGGCAATGTGAGGAAGTATTATTTCACAGAGAGGGTAGTGGATGCATGGAACAGCCTTCCTGAGGAGGTTGTGGGTCTAAAACGTGGGAGAATTCAAGAATGCATGGGACAGACATAAGGCAATTCTTGTGGGGGGGGTAGGAAGAAATAGGCTGTTGGTTAACTAGGATATGCGGCCTATCCTGTAGGTAGGGAAATGGGCAGACTAGATGGGCCAAGCGGTCCTTATCTGTTGTCAAAGTCTATGTTTCTATGTTTTTAAGGACCAACCAGCACCCATGTTCATGTTTTAAAAGTCTGACTGAAAGGTTCCTAGCTGGGGGGCTTCTTCTTTGTAGCCCCCTCCAGGGTTGAAAAAAAAAACCACAGTGCACTCCTGGCCTGGGACTGGAGTCAGCATGTCTCATCCCCTGCTGGTTTTGCTAGTCTAAAGTCCTTTGTTCCCAGTAAACCACTTAGCCCTTAAGTGGCTTCCTTCAAGCTGTAATTATTTGGTCAAGGTGCAGAAATCTGAAGACAAAAGGAACATCTTTCTGCATCCCTGAGTCTCAGACATCCCAGCACCAGACGGTGACTCTCTGAGCTCAGAACCTTTGTTAAGCAAGTGTGTCCAGGAACTTTCAGGCTTTGCTTAATTTGCTAGCTGTTAATTCTTAACAATCCTATTATTCAACCCAGCCTTGGCAACCAAAAGCCTGTTACAAGTTCAAGAAATATTTCAGAGCAGTTAACAGGTGTTCTGTATCCTTCCAGTGTCCCATATTTTCTTCCTCATCCATGACTCCTTACAGATGAAACTTGACCACAGGAGCCTTCCTGGTGAATTAAAAAACTAAACAAGAAGTAAAGGAGACAGGTAACAGAAAATGTAACAAAGGAACAGGGGGTCCAGGAGAGCTTCAGGGAACAGCACAGACAGGGGGATAGCAGGGAAGCAGACAAGGAGGAGTATGGTATGGGGAGCCATGTACGCCAATGCAAGAAGTCTGGGAAATAAAATTCCAGATCTGAAGGCCATCATGTTGGAGGTTAGCCTGGATTTCGAGGCCATAAAGGAGTCATGGTGCACTGACAGCCACGACTGGGACATGGCCATACTGGCCTACCCTCTGTTCAAGACAGACAGGAAGGGGAGGAAGGGAGGAGGGTTTATATTATATTTGACAGAGGGAATCAAGGCCATGGAAGTACAGCAGCACCTAAAGGAAAAAGAAGTACTGGAGATGCTGTGGGTCATCCTGGAGATAGGTACTGGGGCTGCTATCTATACAAGGGTGGAATACAGAGCTCCAGCACAGGAGCCAGATTTGGATAAAGCACTTGGGGAAGCCATCATCAGGATGGCAAGTAAGGGGAGATGCTACTAGCTGGGGATGTCAATCTGGAGCCTTCGAACTGCAGCTTCAGCAAGGAGCAGGGCCATCCATGACTCCCTACAAGGGAATTTTCTCAGGCAGTTAGTCAAGGAACCCACTAGGGATGGGGCAGTGTTGAACCTGGTGCTTGCAGACAGGGATGGCAATGCAGATGTCATAGAGGGTAGTCCCCTAGGTACCAGTGATCATCATACAGTGTGGTTCAACATTATGATGGAAATGGAGGCAAACCTCACGAGGACAAGGGTCCTGGACCTTAGGAGGGCAGATTTTAAAGAAATAGGAGACTATCTCAGAAACATACTCATGGTGGTGGTGGTGGGGGGTTCTGGGGCAAGGTAGAAGTGCAGTGGGAAAAAATAAGGGAGGTCATAATTAAGGCAACCAACCTCTGCATAAAGAAAGTGAGTAAAAGAAGGAAAGAGACAAGTATTGTTCTCAAGGGAAGTGGCCAAAGTGGTCAGGGGGGAAAAAAGGGTGGCATTCAGGAAGTGTAAGAAACACAGAGGAAGGAAGACAGGGATGTGTACCAAGTAAAACAGAGGGAAGCAGGAAAGGCAGTCAGGGGAGGCATGGCACTGACAGAAGAAAGGATAGTCAAAGGGCTAGTTAAAGGGGATAAGACGTTCTTCAGGTACATAAGTAATAATAGGAAAGCAAGGGGAAGGGATAATGAGGATAAGGAGGGCAGGAGGAGCAGACTGCTCGGAAGAGGGTCAAGGAAAAGCAGACATCCTGAACAGGTACTTCTACGCAGTCTTCACAGTGATTGGGGGGACCACCAGGAAGCAGCAGAAACAAAAGGGGAAGGAGGTGAATGCAACTCCATTTTCATAGGAAAGAGTCCTGAAGGGACTTGCAGCTCTGAAAGTGAATAAGGATACGGAATCATACAGAATAAGCATAGGGGTACTAAGGGAATTCAGGGAGGTGCTAGCTGCCCACTGATGGCCTTATTCAACAGCTTTGCTGGAAACAGGTGTGGTTCTGGAGGACTAGAGGAAAGCAGACATGGTTCTACTCCATTAGAGCGGCAGCACGGAGGAGGCTAGCAACTATAGGGTGGTCAGTCTCACATCAGTGGTGGGGAAATTAATGGAAATAAAGTCACAATGTCTGGCACTCACAGGGAGTAAATGACGTTTAGCCGAGATCTTCTAAGCTAGCACAAAAATTCACTTTAGTCACAGGGTGTGGGTGTAGGATAACACAATTTCAGGCAGACCACAAAACAGGTGCATAAAAAACGCACAAGTGCGACTGTCATTTTAATTTTATCAAGTAAAATATACAGAAAGCAAAATGGCAAGTCAGACAATGGCTTAGCTTCAACAGTTTCTCTTCTCAAGAACACCAACAAACAGTGCGAATGCTGCACACAACTGAGGTCTTCCACCATCAACAGCCAGTATACAACTGACCTCCCTATCTATCTTATCTCAGCACTGAGGTACGGCTTTTTATAAGCTCACTAGATGTTGGGAAAAATTTCCACTGTCTTTTGATTGACAGCATATATAACATAAAACTAGTCTCTACGGGCCACTGTTGCCCCATAGAGAACAGTTCAGTTGTCATCTGGAGCACAGCACAGAACATGCAATTCTTTCTTTCTTTTTTTTGTTTACAACATTGGAAAAGGTCAGAACCAAGGTCAGAACATTCTGTGCTCTCCAAAACTCTCCTGCATGGTCCTATTACCTCATGCTATCTGCTGCAAAATATATCTTAGAAAGAGGCTGCTAACATCTTGAAAAAGTAGACACAAGTTTTTGTTATTCTTATATTAAGACTGCCCTCTCATTTTGTAACTGTACTCTTAGTTTTATTTTCAGGTTAATATGCACAGAAAGCTTTATAAGCACTTCAGCACTTAATTTATAACCAGCCAATCTGCATGTTAGATATTATACAAAACATATAAACTGCTTGGGGAATGGGGTTCAATTTATCCCAGGGGTGTCCACTAGGACAGGGGTCACCCTGTCATACATTTACAAAAAAACTCACAAAATCACGAGCTTACAAGCAATATGCTGGTGCAGGCTAAGCTTGCTTTACCACTCCAGTGGTAAAGCAAGCGTAGCCCGCAGCAACACATTTCTTGCAAGCTGAGCTCATGACTTTGTGAATTTTTTGTAATAATGTGAATTTGTATACTGGCTTACAAGATCTCGAATGAGCTTTGTTTGATTCCTGCAAGCGCCACTGACATCCTGACTTTGTTCCGAGTCTGGGGCTGACTGCCCCTTATATGTGTGCACTGGCCCAGCACCACATGTATCGTGGTTCACAGTTTGAATTCCTGAAATCTATGGTAACTAGGGTTCGAGAACTCGGTTTCATTCTGACCCTTATTAAATTAGAACCATAACATGGTGAAGTTCTGATTTGTTATGATTTATTGACAAATATTTGAAAAAAATGCAAAAATAAAATGCATAAAAGTGGCCAAAGTCAGTCACATTTGACACAGAGGCCCAAAGAAAATAATTTAATGGATTATTTGTATAAAAATGAATGTAAAACTGCTAAATAAAAAAGCAATCGCTCACTACTAGCCCCTTCATGGCTGGCCTGTAATGGTCACATATCCTGCTCAGGTCAGTGACATGAGCGTGCTGGGAGAGATGGAGAGAGAGAGAAAGAGAGAGAGAGAGAGAGAGATGCAAATACCTATATCATTAGTATTCTAACCTGTAAAACAATTTAAGATCCCACTAACTAATGTGATGTCCTTCTGATGACTCCCACCCACACCCACAGGCCAGGGACCAATTTATTGTCATGACTTGTGACTGTACACAGCATACCGACAGCACAGCAGTCCACCACCACTTCCTTCCAAGATTACCTGACTCCTACAGTACAGTTACTGTTAAGTGACCAAATTCAGCAACTGTTAAGTGTGCCTCAGAATCTGAATTGGAGATGCAGACACATCTGGTGCATAGCCGCACACAGCACAGTCCCACACAGGGGTTGTTTAATGCTTATGCGTAATGCACTGCGATATACTGTAAAACTAATGATAATATGGAGGAATAATGGGGAAAAAGTGATGATGATGACATCTGTGTGTAGTTGTACTTTACTTGTGTTGTAGTGTAAACAGCCTGCTACGAAGAACAAAGTCAGCTTTTATCCCCTGGGCCACCCACAGCCAGCAGCACAGGTGCATCAACTTTTACATACACGATACATGAAATCGTTAATAAATATTAACAAGTGATCGTGACTGGACGGCACAAGAAAAAGATTTATTTGGGATTTCTAGGACTGTTACATTTCTCGTGGGCCCCCCTGCAGTCTCCCTCTCTCCCCTCTGGACAGCAAAAATCAAATATTTATTTTGCCACCCTGCTCCCCTTGCTCTGTACACACAGCCACACTGAAGCCAGGAAAAAAAATGTATTTGGGATTTCTACGACTGTTACATTTATCATGGACCACCTTGCAGTCTTTTTCTCTCTCTCCCCTCTGGATGTCACAAGTCAAAGATTTATTTTACCACCCTGCTGCCCTTGCCCTGTATAAATAGCCACACTGAAGCCAGGAAAATAAATTTTATTTGGGATTTCTGGGACTGTTACATTTATTGTCAGACCCCCCATAGTCTCTCCTTCTCCCCTCTGGATGATATTTTGAATGAATGTTAATAAGTGATTGTGATTCTTGATTGGATGGCACAAGTCAATGATTTATTCTGCCACTCTGCTGCCCTTGCCCTGTACACACAGCCACACTGAAGCCAGGAAAAACAATTTGGGATTTTTTGTAACTGTAAAATCTCTCTTGGGCCCCCAGAAGTCTCTCCCTCTCTCCTCTGGATCTGGAATTGCACAAGTCAAATATTTTGCCAGCCTGCCCTTTCTCATGTACACACTGCTACACTGCCTGAGGCCAAGAAAGGAAAAAAACTTTTATTTGAAATTTTTTATAACTGTAAAATCTCTCTTAGGCCCCCAGTAGTCCCTTGCTCTCTCCTCTGTATCTGGAATGGCACAAGTTACAAAGATTTTGCCAGCATGCCCTTTCTCATGTATACACAGCTACACTGTCTGAGGCCAAGAAAAGAAAAAAACTTTCATTTGGAATTTTATTTCACTGTAAAACCTCTCTTGGGCCCACAGTAGTCTCTTCCTCTCTCCTCTGGATCTGGAATAGCACAAGTCAAAGATTTTGCCAGCCTGCCCTTGCTCATACATATAGTCACACAGTACTGCCTTAGTTTGTATTCCCTGGCAGCCACTCTGGCCACTACTATCTCCCCAGTCCCAACTCCCCAACCCACCTTCACCCACCCCCGATAATCAGTTTCTCTCCCCCTCCTTTCTCTCACTCTCCCTAATTTTTTCCTTTCCCTTCTCTCCAGCTCATATATTTCTGGCATTTTTGGGGGGTTTTGGTGCTTTTGTTTGGCGACTCTCTCTGCTGGCTGCCTGGCTCTGCTGAGCCCAGCTCCTGCAGTCCTCTTCACTCATCTGGGGCTGCGTTGTGCACTCAGCATGGTTATACACTGTGAGTGCATCATGTGACCTTCTGTTGCCTGCTTGAATGCCGCCGGCAGCATCCTCATGGCAACAGACAACAAAATTGCGGAAATGGCATCTCCTCGGACCTGGAACCGTACTTCTACAGTGAAGTCCAAATGTATCCGGGTCCATGGATTGCGGGTTCAATCCTGGGGTCCGGATCCCCCCATGGAACAGTCTGCCCAGCCCTAAATTGGTAACTGCCTTAAAGGAAAAGTTTGGTAGAGTACCTTGAATCCAATGGGCTACAAGACCAAAGACAGCATGGATTCACAGTGTGGGGGGTCATGTCAGATGAATCTGATTGATTTCTTCAACTGGGTGACCGGAGAAATAGATATGGGGTGAGCAGTGAACATGGCCCATCTGGACTTTAGCGAGGCCTGCATCATCGTACTGCACAGGAAATCAATAAAGAAACTGGGCAGTCTAGAGGTCGGCTCCAAAGTGGAGAACTGGCTAAGGAACTGGTTAATGGACAGGTGACAGAGAGTGATGGTTAATGGCACTGACTCTGAGGGAAGAGTGACCAGTGGGATGCTGCAGGGCTCAGTACTGGGACTGGTCCTCTTCAATGTCTTCATAAGTGACTTTGCAGAAGAACTGGAAGGTAATGTATGCCGTTTTGCAGATAACACCAAAATCTGTAATACAGTGGGTACTCAGGAGGCGGTGGAAAGAATGTGTAGAGACCCTGAGAAACCTGAGGAGTGGTTAACAGCATGATAACTGGGATTCAGTGCCAAAAGTGCAAAGTCATGCACCTAGGGGATAGGAGGATAAGAATCCAGGAGCTGAGTATGGGGGGGGAGGTACTAAGCAGGAAAGGGACCTTGGGGTTATCATATCTGATGACCTCAAAGTGGCAGGGCAGTGTGAAAAAGCAGTGAGTAGGGCCAGCCAGCGGGATGCTGAGGTGCACAGGGAAAGGTATCTCCAACAGGAGGAGGGAGGTGATGTTGCCATTGTATCACTTGCTTGTGAGATCCCTCTGGGAATACTGTGTCCATTTCTAGATGCCACTCCTCAGAAAGGACATAAGGCCGGGAGATCAGAGGGCTGTGGGTTCAGTTCCCACATCTGGCACTTGGGTTAATATCCCAATACTGACACTGTACTGCAGCATGAAGGGGGTCCTGCACTTCTGCGGTGACATCTTTCGGATGAGACGTTAAACTGAGGTCCCATCTGCCTGGATTGGTGGTAGTTCAGGTGGATGCTAAAGATCCCATGGCACTTATCGAAAAAGAGTAGGGGGAAGTTTTATTGAAACAAAAATCGTACAATAGTACACAAAGCAGAATACAAAAAAAAGGAAAAACAGGATAAGTATTATACAATCATTCAGGTAACTGCAAAATCAGAGTCAGTGATCCAAGGAAGAGCTTTCCAAAGTTCCAAAAGTGTCATATCTGAGTATAGAGTACGTTCATGCTCATAAATTTCTTTTAAATCTTGTACAATCTTTTTCGAGCTCCAAATAGGATCAGTCCTTTTTGCTGTAAAGAAAACATGCACGCACCATCAAATATTCCATTTAATGCAGACAAAAACAAGGTTCAAAGTGTCCTGGTGCCATTTTGACCACTGGGGAGAAAAAAACCCGTATACAAGATTCAAATAAGTAACCGACTGAAGCAAGGGGGTATCCCATGCCTGTGCCAAAAAGGACCACCAATTTTTGATAAAGGAACAGTCACAAAATAAATGAGGGATAGTTTCAAGTTCTGTAATACATAACAAGCGAGAACACATTCTATCTTGGGACTGCTTATGTTTATGATTTGATTTTACATTAATCTTTTCATGACATGGAAGCCAATGAAAATCCCACATTTTGGCTGGAACCCTCTTACATCTCCACAATAACAAAAAGGAAGGGAGGTGTTGACCAGGACACTTATCGAAGGGTACTGATACAGCACAAACCGTCAGGAATAATTTCTTATATAAAACTTTATGTGAATGGTTTAATAACATCTGAACAGACACCTTCCATTGTTTGAGATGTAAAAAGATATGTTTTACGTAAGTTGGTATACCAACAGTTTGTCTTAACACAGTCAAGGAATTAGTTTCCCATTGATGAAACCAAATCCTGCAAGAGTCATAAAACCAAGGTTCCCACCCCCTTTGGGCATGAATCAACAAAGGCCTAAGAAATACAAATACAAAAAAAAATACAAGAAAAAAATAACAAAGGGTTAACCATACAAACGCCACCCTCAGGGATAAGTAAATAAGTGATATTCCATTTTATCAGGTTTAACCTACTGCCCCAAAGAGCCTGAAAAAACAGACTAAAGACAGCAGTTTCTAGCTGTCGTGGAATAGGGAATACATAACTCAGAAAAAGGAAAGTAGAGATCAAATAGTTTTTAATTAAGAAAACACGTTTCTTTTTCCCTATCTGCCTCCGGTTCCAGGAGGCCACCTGAAGTTTACCTTGTTGCAGTTTAACATTCCAGTTAAAAAAATCTGAGTCCTGTGTCCCCCCAAAAATTCCCAAAATGCGAATAGGGCCCTCAACTAAACGTAACGGGCCAATACGGTCCGAGGGGGAGGTCACTGAACCGACCCGAATAACCAGACTTTTAGTGTGATTTAAAACAGCACCAGAGAAGTTTCCAAAAATAGAGCACTGATGGAGAGAATGAACCACTGAGGCTGCATCAGCTACAAGAAAACAAACATCATCTGCATATGCGATCGCCTTATAAGGCAAGCATAAGGCACAACTAGAAATAGCCTGAATCTGAGAATTAGTATTCAACCGACGGAGCAAAACATCAAGAAAAAATACACATAACAACGGGCTTAAAGGACAGCCCTGATGAACCCCCCTTTTTATGGGGATCATGGGTCCTATCCAACCATTCACTACAGGCACAACAGTTGCCGTTCTATAGAAAGCACGAATCCAGCATACCATAACATCAGGTACATGCAGAAAACGAAGTGCTTCCCATAAAAAATCATGCCTAACCGAATTAAAAGCAGCCTTCTGATCTACGGAGACAAGTCCTGAAGCCAGACCTGCATAGCCATGAGAAAATAATTCCCGTAAGAGGATCAAATGATCAGAAATTCTCCTTTGAGGCACAGAACAGGATTGGGCGGGATGCAAAACCACCTCCACTATCCTCACCAAACGCTTCACTAAAATTTTCATTAAGAGCTTAAAGTCGGTGTTCAACATACCTAAAGGTTGCCAATTCTCTAGAGAATGGATATCACCTTTCTGTTTATAAATGTAAATCAAAGTACCCTTAGTAAATTCCAAAGGGAGAGATTCACAAGTTAACAGAGAATTAAACACAGATGTAAGTCTGGGGCCAAATGGTCACCCAGCACCTTATATAAGCCAGCAGTTCTCTGTACAGGTAATGAAGAAATAGCCAATGTCAAATCCTGCTCCGTGATAGAAGAACAAGCCTGGTCCTGACATAGCTGTGAGGGAGCTGGGATATCAAGGCCACTATACAAAGTCGCACTGTTATCAGCCACAGCAGGGAGGGGAGAAAAAAGGGCTGTAGTATACTTTGTTACAATATGACAAATCTCAGTTTGTGAGGAACATAAGGTCCCATCTGAATTTAGAAGACACGTCATAGTTTTTCGGGCGGTCTGACGGGAATTAGATTCAAAAGGACAAATAACATCACGTGTTCAAACAGTACAGAATTTATGTTGGTAAAAAAGTTGTGATTGCCATAATTGGAAAGTCAACATATCATTCTGTAAGACTTTAATTTGTTGAGTAAGGTCTTGCCCTGTCGTGTACGCTATGGTTAATAATGACTGAAAATGTACCCTCTTCTGCAAATAGTCTAGGTATTCTCTCCTACATTTTAAACGACTGTAAGTTTTTAAAAAAAGTGACCAGATCATGTTTTGTGTCTAACCACCACTGAACAGGATCCTCATAACAAATAAAAACAGATTTACGGGCTTGTATGAAGGACAGAAGGGACTGCATAAACATCGGAATCTGCAACAAAGATGTGCTGAATTTCCAAATACCTGGACCTTTACGGGAAGAGACAACAGAACCAAAACCAACAGAAAGCAGCTTATGATCAGAAAACTCAACCGCTTGAACTTTGGCAGAAATAATTGGTACTGTAGGAGAGGAAAACACATAATCAATACGTGTGGCTAGTTTACCCTTTTGGAAGGTAGTGGTGTGTTATGTAGTAAAGGAGAGATAGAAGTCCGTTAAGTGGGCGACTCGAAGCAGTTTACTCAATTTGTGGGAATCACAAAACAGTTTCTTTGTAGCAGCAAAGGAGCTCTTATCTTGAAGACTCAGGCTACAATTAAAGTCACCAGCAAACAATACCTGAAAGGAAGCGTGCAAATAAGGACGAAACAAAGTAAATAAAGCTATGCGTTCAGTTTTGATTTGAGGGGCATAAATGTTTATCACCCGGTAGGGACAAGACCCAATGACAAAATCTATAATAAGCGCCCTACCAGGGGCTACATCAAACAATTTTAGCATATGGAAGTCTGGGATATTAATTAAAATTCCCAGTCCCGAACAAGAGTCCTGACCAATCGACCAAAAAGAAGGACCCAATGACCAGTTCTGTTGTGCTTGTCGGATTTCATGTGTAGTATGAAGTCTTGTATCCTGTAATAAAATTAAACCCAAAGGCAAAAGCCATAGAAAGGAAAAAATCAATCTCCTTTTAGCCATACGCTTCATACTATTTACATTAATAGTATGGCAAACAAAGTGAAACATAGCACCATAAAAAAGGAAAACAGACAAAAAATACATTTTACAATTTCCTTTTCCCAACCACCTTCTTCCCTTTAAGTTTTACTCTGGCCTTTCGCTTCTGAGAAAGGTCAGTACCAAGTTGCAACTCAGAGTCAGTGGTACCATCAGGGAGAGAAGAAGCTATGGAGGAAGAGTCCAACTCACCTCCAGCGTTATCAGAAAGGGGTTGGAGAAGTTCAAAGAATTACATAAGGGCACTTGGGGGGTTCGGACCACTCACAGGGAGATGGTGCAACCAGGTTATTTCTCAGTGACCTTCCTAAGTATGACACTATAAGCACTCGGGGTGGGGGCACAGGTACTTGGACCTGGGACTGGGTCCTGAACAGGAAAATTTGACTGGGCAGGATCAGGGACAGGAGGAATCTCAAGCAAGGGGTCATCTGTGAAGGAAACTATCTGAGGTACGACCTCAGAGGATACAACAGGCGCTGAAGCCTGCAGGAAGGGCTGGGCTACCTTAGGGGGAGGTACAGCCGAGGTGGTCCGGAGACGGGCCTTCTGCGCCTGTGTAATAATAAAGTGCTGGTCCACTCCACCATCGTGAAATTCCTGGTTATGTGCAGGCCATTTACAATTCTGAAAGGTGTGCCCCCGTTCGTCACATAGGTTACATCTACATTCATTCAAACAGTGTGCCCCTCATTGGCCCAATTCCCTGAGCGTTGCATTTCATTTTATCACATACATTACTAAGATGTGCAGGGTCACCACACCGATAGCAGGCTTTCGGCTGACCCGGGTAGAACAAGACCCCCCTATCTCGGCCTATGAAAAAAGAGTTAGGCAGATGTACGACCCCAGAATCATTAGATCATAACAAGACTTTAAACTTCCAGCCCCCAGTCCAAATGTTCTCGGTATCCAAAATGGCTTCAGGCTGTCCCTGGACATCCTCCACCTAAACTCCCTCATTTCGAAACAGAATAGTGATCGTCTTAAAAGTAGGTTTAGAAAGAGGAATAGCCTGAAATGGGCTCCATAATGCAGTAGTCCGCAGAGAATTATACTTTGATCAAAAACGCTCCAATCCCCTAGATGTTTGGAAACTAATGTCAAACGTGGTTTCACCAGAGATATGAATTAATGCATATATTTCATGGGAAAATAATTTTAAAGAATCCTTTAGAAGAGTACGTGCCACATAGACCCGATCAGGTGGCTTAGGTAACCCCGGTATGCCAAGCGAACAGCGTTGTGTCTCTTGCAGCCTGGATTGAAATTTAAAATGAAGAATATGAACGGGCTTGGTCCTGATATTTTTTTGGGGGCTGCAGTGGTAGGGAGCCAGAGCCTCTATAGAAATAGTAGAAAAGGAGCCTGGGGTGAGAACCTTCAGATAATCCAACACAGGGTTCTGTGTAAGCTCAGTTCATGAGGGAGACACAAGGGTCAGTAGTGACTTTTGGAGTGCCTAAAGTGCTCTGTAGCTCGGAAAATCTTCAGGGTGGGGGGACCGTAATGGAGACGGACCCGACTTCCAACTTCCTGGGACAGTACCCTGAACCCAGCCAGCACCTCTCAGCGCCGATTCAACAGTCCAGGTAGGCACTTTATTAATATTGACAGTAGATGATTCTTGTACATGTAGGGAGCTCTGTGATTTAATAGAAGCAGGTAGTAAAAAGGAAACTGAATCCGTTTGAACTGCAGGCAGCAGGGGAGCATTTACTGTAGAGAAGTCTTGTCCATGTGGGGAACTCTGAGATGTAAAGGAAGCAGGTTCTGAGAAGGAAACCAAGTCCGTTTGTACTGCAGGCGGCAGGGGAGCAGGCAGTAGGGCTTCAGCTACCAACGCACAGGTCGGGTCAGAGCCTGTCACAGCAACAGGCAGGAAAGGAGACAAGTCAGGTAAATCTTCAAGAGCTTCCACCCGAGTGGAAGATGCATCTGTGCTGTCGGTTCTCAGGCGTTGCATATCTCTATGCATTTTCAGTTTTGCACTAGCAAAATGGCACTCCACCGTTGCAAAACGCTCCCGGATCTCTTGTGCTGTCAAACAGTGATTTTCAGAATCAGATGAAGTAAAATCCTCCAGCAAGTCGGTTGTAGGCATGCTAGTCAGCAAGTCAGTTCCACAAGAAGCAAGCAAGCAGAGGGCTAGGTATAGCAGCTTTAGTATGAGCAGCAGAACTTAAAGTTGTAGTAGGAACATCAACAGGCAAAACATCAGTTGTTGGCATCGTGGTCTCCATTCGGTCAGAGGTAGGAGCAGAGACCAAATCTCCCACCTCCATAGCTCCCTCCTCAGAAGGCAAGGAGAAGGCCCGCCATCTTGACAGAGGTTCCCTCTGACAGTATGGAATTTCCTGGTGTCCTGGCCAAAGTTCCCTATTCACAAAAAAAATACCACCAACAGCTTAATCTGGTTCAATTTCAGTTGCTTACCATCTGTATCCCCCTCTCACCAGTCACCCCTGAAAAAGGGACTTCTAGGCCCAGTGGGCTTACCGGGTCAACAAAATTCAATAAATAAATAAAATAATAAATAATCGGGGACACAAAATTGATGCACGGATTGCATCAAAGCCCTATGAGGAGACACTGAGAGATCTTAACATGTACACCCTGGAAAGAGGAGAGCAAGAGGGACATGATAGAGACCCACAAGTATCTCACTGGGGTGAACAGGGTGCAGGAAGGAAGTCTCTTCTGACTACTAGGACCAAAGGGTATGAGATGAATGGGGGTATAAGAGGGATGTGAGAGAGTACTGCTTCACTACTGGATGCCTGGAACAGACTGCCAGCAGAAGTGGTGGAGGCATAAACAGTAGGGGGCTTCATGTATGTGTGGGATAGACATAGGGGAATATTAGTAAGTAGACAAGGAGGGTCACTGGAGACCACTCAGAGTCTGCGGAGACAGACAAGGCAGGAACCATCTGAGCAGGCTGGGTGAGCCAAGCTTTACTTTTCTGCTAACACATTTCTATGTCTATGAGAAATCCTATCTCCAGCAAGGCAGCACAACATGCTACCCCAAGCACTACAAGGCTGGGGGAAAAATTTAATTTTTTCTAGTCTTGAGCCAGTTCACACACGTGGCCTGCCGATTTGTTAATTAGATGATCTTTCTCGATCTCCATGTTGTACCACCTTCCCTGCTACGGAAAGTGAACATATGTTTATTAAATGGAGATCCATGAGGTGAGCAATATGTATAGTTCATACTTTTCTATAAGCCCTCTTGGACTTTATTGATTTCCTTGAGATACTTGAAAGTTTCTATCATGTCCCCCCCTCCCTCCTTTCCTCGAGGGTATACATATTAAGCTCCTTTAGTCTCTCTTCATATTCTTCTGGTGCAGACCCTACACTATTTTGGTTGCCCTCCTCTTGACAGCCTCCACCCTGTCTATGGCTTCGCAGAAATGGGGTCTCCAGAACTGCACACAGTACTCCAGATGGGGTCTCACCAACTGTCTATACAGAGGGATAACAACTTCCTGTATTCTACTGGTGATGACTCTCCCTATGCATCCCAGTATCCTCCCCAGCCCTCCTTACTGCCTTCTCACATTGCTTGCCCACCTCTAAGTCATCTGATATAACTAGCCCCCAGGTCCCTTTCCATTTTTGTTGTTGTCAGTATCTCACCCCCCATTGTGTACTCTTCCCCTGGGTTTTTGCTTCCCAGGTGCATTACTTTGCACTTTTTTGCATTAAATCTAAGCTGCCATACATCTGACCATACCTCCAACCTTGCTAAGTCCCCTTCTCATCCTTTCCAACCCACCTTGTGCATCAACTCTGTTACATATCTTTGTGTTGTCTGCAAAGAAACATACTTTTCCTTCCAGTCCCTCTGCAATGTCACTTATAAAGACATGAAAAAGGACCGGACCCAGTACCGAACCCTGCAGTACCCCACTAGTAACCTCCCTTTCTTCACTGTTGACTCCGTTTACTACTACCCTCTGTGTCCTGTTGTCCAGCTAATGTTTTACCCAGGCTACCATCCTGGGACCCACTCCCAGGCTGGCTAATTTGTTTAATAATCTTTTGTGTGGGACTATGTCAAATGCCTTGCTAAAGTCTAGGTAGGCTATGTCCACAGCCCCTTTCTGGTTTACTACTTTGGTCACCCAGTCAAAGAAATCGATTAGATTCATCTGACATGATCTTCCTGCTGGGAATCCATGCTGCCTTGGATCCTGTGCCCCACTGGCCTCTAGGTACTCAACAGTTCTTTCCTTCAGAAATTATTCCATCATTTTCCCTACCACTGAGGTCAAACTGACAGGTCTGTAGTTTCCTGTCTCTGTCTTGCTCCCACTTTTGTGAAGGACAATCACATCCGCCCTCCTTCAGTCCTCAGGTACCACACCACCCTCCCATGATTTGTTAAAAAGGGTAGTCAATGGTGTTACTAGTTCTCCCCTTAGTTCTTTTTGAATTCTGGGGTGAATCCCATCAGACTCCATTGCTTTGTCCACTTTCAGTTTTAGTATTTCTTTCAGAACCCTTTCTTCTGTCAAAGGACTGATATCGACCCCCCTATCCAGAGCGTTTCTATTGACTAGATTAGGTACCTCCCCCTCCTCTCCCTTTGTGAATACTGAGCAGAAGTATTTGTTCAGTATCCTTGCTTTTTCACTGTCCCTCTCTGCCTACCCACCCTCCTCTTTATTCAGCCTCAGTATCCCTCCCTTTGTTTTTCTTCGCTCCTAATGTACCTATAAAAGGTTTTATCCCCTTCTTAACCGAGTTGGCTATCTTTTCCTTGGTTTGGGCCTTTGCTATTCTGACTGCCTTCCCCGCTTCCTTCTGCTTTAACTGGTACAGTTCTCTGTCCTACTTCTTCTGTATTTCCTTATACTTCTTGAATGCTGTCTTTTTCTCCCTAACCTTCCCCACCACCTCTTTTGAGAACTATAGTGTTTTTTTCTTTCATTTTGATTAGTCTATTTGCTTCACACAAAGGCTTGTTGCCACTGTGATGGCAGTTTTGATGTTTTCCCATTGTTTCTCCACCCCTCCTTCTTGCCCGCTTGCTAGGACTTTTCTGAGGCACTCTCCCATTTTGACAAAATCAGCCCTTCTTTTGTATGGCTTGACTCTACAACTGAGTTTATCGTGAATCACACTGTTTGGTGGTCACTTGTTCCCAGAGGGCTACCCACTTCTAGATCTGAGATTTGAGATCCTCTCTCTGTCCCCATTTGAGAGTACCAGGTCTAGGACTGCTCCCTCCTGAGTGGGTTCCAACACCAGCTGTCTGAGGCATGACCCCTGTAGGGCATCGAGAATGGCCCTGCTCTTGGATGTGGCTGCAGCAAAGGTGCTCCAGTTAACATCTGGCATATTCAGGTCCACCATCAGCAATATCTCCCCTTTCTCTGCCATCCTAAGGATGCCTTCTATCATTTCCTTGTCCATTCCCTCCCCCGGAGATGGGGGTCTGTATACAACCCCTGTGTGGATTGTGGTGCCATTTCCATTCTCTAAAGTGACCCAGAGTGCCTCCTCTCCTCCCTGTTTACTCTTTTGTTCAGCTGCTTTTATCCCTTCCCTTACATAGAGAGCTACTCCTCCTCCTCTTCTACCCTCCCTGTCCCTCCTGTAGATTGTGTACCCTGGTATATTGATATCCCAGCCATGGTTCTCTGTGTACCATGTTTCTGTGACTGCCACGATATCCAGGTATCCCTCTTTCATCAAGGCCACCAGTTCAAGGAGCTTGTTACCTAGACTACAGGCATTGGTACTCATTACCCTCTATTTTTTGATGGCCTTACCCTTTTTGCCCAATCCCTGTCCTTACTGCTTTTGTCTTTTTCTCCATTTACCCCTGCCCTTTTCCCTATCGACTTCTCTGTCTTGGTGTTTACCTCACTAACTACCCTGATTTTTTTGGGGGCTAGGATTTCCCTTCTCCTTTTCAGTGCCTCTCCCCTTGGCTAGTTTAAATGCTTGCCAATGAAGCATTTAAACCTACCATCTAGGATTGTTAGATCAAGGAGATGGACAAAAGGAAAATTACGATTCCTTACGGGTTAGTTTCACTTGTTTGTAGACTACGCACATGGGCAGTCAGATGGTGCAGGCTGTGTTCCCCTGCCAGCTGGGAGAGGCTGCAACAGCTTGAGAGAAGTCTTAAGTGATGTCTCCTTCCAGACTCCCTTAGTCCAGCCTTCTGTTTAAGTCTGAAAAATAAAACTCCAGTGAAACATAATTACTAAGCTGCTGCTTGCCATACAACAGTGGAAACAATATGCAATACAGGAAAGAGGACACACATTTAACACTTAAAACTGGAAGCACATTAGCCAGCCTGGTGGAGTAGAGGGCTAAGGTATTGAATGCCTTACCTTCTGCCACACGAGCAACCTGTGTTGAGGAACAAGTACAGGTCGATGAGGGTCGGCGTGGTGGGAGAGGATGGAGCATCCCAGGGACTACTCTCCTCTCCCAGGGAGGGGTGGCCTGTCATTTCACTCTCTGACTGCCACTGGGTGGAGGCCTGGTGGTAGTGCAGGTAGCGAGTGACTTGTAGGGTGGGGCCACGGATCTGCAGGATATGCGCACCTCCACACGTAGGTACTGACATGATGCCATGGCAGGAGCTCAGGAAGAAAAATGGAAGAAGTGATCCAAGGGCTGAATGGCACTCTGCACATCTCCCCAGACCCATACTGCCACCAGGACACCTGGAGCATTCTGCATCTGTACTCTGGGGGGAGGGGGAGAGGATGGCCCTCCCCCCTCTGGCCCCACTACAGGGAGCAATCCATAGGGGACTTATTCCAGGTAGGTCTGAGGCACATGAGTGCCAGCCGAGGGGACGTAGGGACAAGTGCACCCGAGAAGTAAAAAGCTTTGTGGAAAAAAAATTGGAGTGCCTCACTGCCCAAGGACAGGGTCAACACAGCCAGAGTTACCAGTAAGGAATCCTAAGCCTCCTTTATTTGTAAGTCTCTATAGATAGTCAGATGGTATTGGCCCTAATAAGCTGTACCTTGATGGGAAGCATTAGTGCTGTGTTACTGAATCAGTTCCCACATACCAAAAGCAGCATCCACTGAGCTGAATACATCAAAGCGATAATGACTAGGAAATGTGAATATAGAGGCCCAAGTAGCTGCCCTACAGATATCCTCAAGGAAGGCTGAAGGACATTTAGCATAAGAGGATGTCATGGCTCTGGTGGAGTGAGCCCTGCTACATGGAGGAGTTGATAACCCCCTGGAGAATGCCTGTGACCAGGTTTGGGAACAAGCTTGGGTTGTCAGAGGGCTGGCCGGTGGTGGGGGGGACTGGTGGAAGACTGAGCATCCCATGGATGCTCACCTCCTCGGTGGGCGGTGGGTGGGGGAAGTTGTGCTGTGCTGCAACACTTCCACCTGGAAGACCACAGGTGGTGCAAGCTGCAGCCACAGATTGAGGGAAGGTGTGACTTCAGTGGCATGACATACTGCATCAGATTGGGTCTTTCTGATGTCAGCAGGGTAGAAAATATGAAACTCCTCCTGACCGTGCAGGATAGCATCTGCCACAGGCCTATACTGCTGACTGGGTCCTCCACTCCAAGACTACCTCTGCTTGGGGAAGTAATGGCCTGGCCCCCAGGGCAGCCCTTACCATGGGGGTCATCTATGGAGGACCATGGAGTGGACATAAGTGCTAGAGATGGCGGATGATGGGGCTTGGCAGAGCGGCAGGTGAACTGGGGATCGTTTGGTCTGCCAGGGGAAAGTACAGTAACTTCAATACAAGAAAAAAAAAGATAACCCGCCCCGGAGATGTGGGCTGCTTGCTTTCTGGATGGCAGTCAATTAGCTAAGGTATATTTTGTAGGGGTGGCACCTTTCTTTCCTGGACCAAAGGTGACAAAGTCTGTCCAACTTGCAGAAAGGCTTAGTTTGCCTAAGGTATATCTTGAGGCAGCTTAATATCCAGGGATTTCAGCTACCTCTCCTTGGTATTAGCCAAATTAGGGAAGAGAGAGGCTAGAGCGATCTCTTCAGTTTGTAGAAAATCAGAGATGAATTTAGGAATGAGGGAGGGCACCATTCAAAGAACCACCTTGTCTCTGTGGAAGATGAGGTAAGATTCCTAAGGAGACTTAGTCTGCGGCTCATCAGTGCAGTGAGCAGAGCATATGGTTACTATGTACAGAACCATGACGGAGAGGTGCCAAAGTTACACCTCCTGGAGAGGCTCGACTGGGGAGGGGCCATAAGTGCCTCTGGGACCACATTAAGCCTCCAAAGCAGGAACATCTGCCTAGGCCTTGGGCAAATGCTATGGCATGCGTTCAGGAAAGGAACAGTGTCTGGATGGTGCCCTAAGGAATGCAACCCCACTGGGCCCCTCATGGCCAAAATACCTGTCACCCAGACCTGAGAAGCTAGCTGAAGGACCCTTGTCTAGACCCAGTTGCAGAAACTCCAGGACACTGAACAGAGAGGTGGCCAAAGGCTTGGTCTCAGAAGATGCGCACCAGTGTGTCTAAATGTGTCACAGGCCCTTCTGTAACCGTCTTTTTGTGGAAAATTTTTTGGATTGCTGTAAAGTCTTGATGTCCTTTGCTGAATATCCTGCCTTTATGAGTCTCCTGCACTCAGAAGCCAGGCTGAGAGCTGAAACTTGTCTGAATCTGGATAAAGTATCAAGCCCTGATGCAGTAGGTCCAGTCTGTTCGAGAGAGTTATAGGGGCTGCTACCAATAATTGAATCAGATCCGAGTAGAGTTGCAGCAACTGCCATGGTCATGTATTTCCTGAAACTTCTGCAATATCTCTAGAGAAATATCTTTCCTGTCTGCAGTACAGCTATAATACCTCCACAAATATTCTCTTTAGAATTATCTGGAAGTATCTGGAAATATTTGATCATGTCAATTATTGCAGCTGTACAAGGAATGGCAGGGCCACAGAAGGGCAATGAGAATGTGTCAAAAGCTGCTTGTGTAACATACATAGTTCCTTTGAGATTACTGTCCATGGAAGAAAGGCAAAAAGCACCATAAATCTTCTAGCCATGCTAGGGAGAGCAAGTCTGTTCCCATCAATTGTGGCTGCTGGTACCTGCTGAAGTACCTTGGGTTCTTTGCACTGGCCTTTTTTTTCCATGAGGTCCAAGAGTGGCATTCTCTACCTGTTGCAGACTAAGTGAAAATTCTCTTGGCTGAGTTCCCATTTGCCTAGATGAAGCTTCCACTGTCTGAGCAGCATCATCATCATCATGAGAGGGGAAGAGTCCCTGGGTTGGGGCCTAACAAAGTTATCTGAATACTGGGGAGGCAGCAGAGGGTCATGGGCTGCACACATTATTTTCAGGTTGTGTGGTGTACATTGCATCTGTGAGGAAGTTGACTACTTTAATTAGCTTTTCTATTGTAGGTTTCAGAGTTTTCACTCCTCCCTAAGGGGATGGAGGCTGTCATGCCTATCTGGGCTTTAATAGTGGAGAGATGAGGCAGGTCCCTGATCTTGTCCACCACTGTAGAGTGGTTGTTAGAAGCACTTTTGTGCTTAACTGAACTTTTACCAGAGCGGATAGAGCCATAAGCTTCCATACTGTTGGAAGAAGATGCCTTATTGTAGGAAGAGCAATAGCAGCAAGTCACTGTGAACTGGAGCCTGGTCTCACAATGTCCGCACTTCTGAGCCTTGGACCCAGTCTCCTTAGGTGTACTGAACATATAAGCCATGCTGTCCAAATAGCCAACAGAAGAACGGTACAGTATATGCAGCTAAGAGCAGAGCTGAAAACAAGAGTTTTGTACTCACTGAAGACTATGATGGTCCAAACATCTGAATCTGATTAAAAGAAAACCTTGGTCAGTAATTTATTGCAGACTAAGCGCTGCAGCTTTATTCATGCTCAAAACACTGCCAGAAACCTCAAAAATGGCCATGATGTGGTTTGGGTTTATGTGATAATGATGAATGCCTAAAGGCAATCGCCGTTATCACAAAAGTCAGAGTGCCAAAATTTATTTGACACTCTGACACCCCAGCAACAGCAAAACGGTGCTGGGGACTTACTTTTAATGTTTTATGCGGGGGGCAACCACCTACTTGTGAATTCTCAACTCAGGAGGGTGTGTCAGAGGGGAGTGAAAACATTAAAAAACAAAAGTTCAGGCCGGGCGAACAAAACGCACCAGCGCCCAGACCTGAACCCAGTACCCTGCCCACCAACGCCACCACACCACGGGTCGGCTCAGCAACCCACCATGGCACTTCCCTTCACATCCCTCCTCCGGCCTCCCACTGTGCATGCTTGCTCTTCCCATGCGTATGTATAGTGACATTCCATCGCTATATTTGCCAAACCCCCAATCCGGCTGCCCTCATCTCTACCATAGCCCTTCTAATAACATGCATCGGGGACTGGGTCACCATTATTGTAGGCACCCAATCGCCGATGCCCATGTCATGGGCTACCTGTGGTTCTAGGCATGCCTGGCCTACATCAAGATGGGCAACTGTAATGTGCATCCACAACCTGTAACACTCGCAGCTCACATAACACTTTCAGGAATTCCACTTTCTCAACAAATCTCCCTGATCTTAACTGTATCCAGGATGGAGTGACAGGTGGCTTTGCCAGGTACAGCAAGGGAAGAAGATGCTTTAGCAGTCTTACCAGGCACAGCAGTCTCAGAGGGGTCAGCTGCTGCAAACAAATCCTAGGTCTGGCAAAAAAAAATCCTAGAGACTCTGCAGCCAGGCATTGGGAGACCGAAGACAGCAGCAAACAGGTCCTTTGACAATCTTGATCAAGAAAAAGCATAAAAAATGGTCTAAACAAGTTGGTCTGCTGGTGCAGTGGTAGTGCTACTGCTTGCAACGCCAGCAATCCGGTTTTGGTAGCGAGTCTGGGTTACTGAAGGGGTGGCTGGGGGGAGGATTGAGCACCCGTAGGGTGGCTCTCCTTCTCTGGGGAGACACAGCTGCATTCCCTGCTGCTATACTGCCACCTGGGTGACCACAGGTGGAGATGCAGTTGGGGAAGTAGAAGTTGCAGGGAACTGCAGACGTCAGCTGAGGGTCTGGAGCGAAGGCATGTCTCAGAGTACCATGTCTCAGCGTGTCTTTCATCTTCTTGGCCCTCCTTGCATGCCGGTGTCTGCAGGCGTGAGACTAGAAAAACACAGAAATGCCCCACGCCTGCACCTGGAGATGGGACATGGCGCCCAGAGGAAATCAGGGGAGAAGCTCCGCAGTGTCCGCTCCACTTGAGGTGTGGGGATTTGGGACCCCCTCTACCACACTCGGGTGGGGGTGATACGAGCACGTGAATGGATAGTGGGGTGGACATATGGGAGCAGAAGTCCTCTGTCCTCCAGCGCAGCCTGTGTGGTTACATTGGGGACCCTGAGGGAAGGAGCAGGTGTGGAAAAGGAGGAGGCATAAACAGAAAGAAAAAAAAAATGGTCTAAACAGATAAGCAGAAAATCCCTGCAGAGCAGGAGCTTTCTACCAGCTAGGTCAGGTTCTAGAAGATTTATGAGTCTGTGAAGGGACTTCTCTCACACTGTCTCAGCTCACAGTGGAGATCAGCCCATACCATCTGACTGCCCACACACAAGGGAGTACTTGGCAGTCTAAGTCCATTACTGTCAGTCACTAATCATATACTATACCTCCTTTATAGGGAAGGTTCATAAAACTTTAACTTCATTGTTTCAAATTATTTTTTAAATGTTTGATTCGCCCTGCTTATTCTTATTACTCCCTGATCTTCATCACCATTTTTGTAACCATATTACCGAGCCCTAATCCTAAGCAAAGAGGGGTATGGCAAGTGATATCATCCAAGGTTGTTGCCTCAGCTGTCACAGTGCCTTCTACTGCTGAATCACTGTCACATGCCTTGCTCACCACAAAAGCCTTGTTTCAAGTTAAAGGGTGTATACACTGTAGATGATGTTTAACTACTAAGAACAATGAGAAATGAACCATGTGTCCCACAGTAACTGGAAAACAAAAGAGAACCTGAGGGGGATCTATTCCACAGTTCTACAACAATCTAAGCATCGCCAGTGGGAAAGAGAGAGAGACCCACTCAGTGGTTAATATTTAAAATATTTATTCTTATAGATGAGCTGTTCAAAATAGGCAGATGAACAACTATGCAATTCAGCATTTCAAAGTTTAACTAATTTATCAAGAAAAACATGCCTAATGAATAGATACTATTAACAGCAATATACAGATGCATAAAAAGCTAAACATCTTTTAGTTAAACAGCAATACATTTTAAGAAATAATCTTTTTGAATCCTCATTATTCTTATTTCATACACAGGGAAGCTATTACAGATCTATAAAATGATTTGTTCCCTATATTGAACATTATTTGTATTAAATATATGGGTGGAGATTTTCAAAGGAGATGACACAGCGTTCGTGTCTGTATTCTGAAGATATGCTGCATCCCAGCAAATACACTGGGATGCTTGCCACATATTTTCAAACATCCCAACCCATCTGTGACAGTTTATCTGACTGCTGACAAAAAAATGACGTATGCGTCAAAATTCTGATGCACGCGTCACTTTTGGAGTGCAAGTTGCGGCAATCATGCCCAGAAGTTAGATCACCTCTTAGGTGGTCTAACTTCCTGGGTGGATGTCACATGGCAAATGCCACCCATGGGTTATAAGGGCAGTCGCTGGACATTGTAAATTCTAATATTCAGTGAATTAATTTCAATTGACATATCCAAGTTTTTTGTGGGCTGCCTTTGCAAAATCAATATGGTAGCCCAGGTTGTCAGCAACAAAAAGATATGTAGATATATCAGTAAACTGTCCTAATGTCAGAATCGCAATGTGCAGTCATGCTGTCAACAGTATCAGAACAAGCGAAAACCACTGTGTAAAATTAATGGCTTTATTATTTTCTTTCCAAGGTCCAGGTCATAAAAACCATTATTAGTTCAAGAACTCCATAATTTACCTGTTTAAAATGAATGATTTCAAATTACCTCCCTATTTTCACGGTTTCGTCTTCCTCTTGAAACTGTCTATAGAGAGAACTGGGAGATGTATCATTTTAAAAACTGCAGTCACATTGTGCGCCTTTACTACTGTAGGTCTTATAGGCAGTTAAAACAAATGCAAGCTCTAAATGTTGTCTGTCTCTAGCAAACAATTAACATTTTAAATTTCAAAACCTGTAGCAATGACCTATAATATGCAGTACTCAAAATTATTTCATTTGTTCCTTAATTTTATATATAACAGTTTCTTATATCAAAATTCACATCCACCAAGTCTCCTGTCCAGTCAGAATAATAGCCACAAAAATATATAACCAGGAAAACATTTTGTCCCCTGTACTGGATTGCTATAACATTATCAATCAAACCTTATGAATAATACCAAGGTGCTGCGTGTCCTTCAACTTCCATGGGTCTATACAGCATAGGAGTGGCTCCTCTGGCTACTCTATTGCCCTCATAGGGGTATTGGGCAACCTGGATCCACCCTTCCAATTGCCTCTGTTTATCATCTTATTCAAAGGGCTGCATCTCAGTAGTGCAGCACCCCCTCTAATGCTGCACTAGAGTGTCAGTATTGCATATTTACTCAAGTTTCTGGTGTGGGACTAGAGCCCATGACCTTCTGATCTTCCGACTCGAGAGGAGAGCATGCAACCTGCTAAGCCACCGGCACTACTGATGCCTCTCTAACAGATGAAGAAATAACACTTCCAGTGCTCAGTGTTGGGCAGCATACTAGTATGCATACTGTCCATTAAGTTTATCCCAGATTACAAAGGTCACTTAATCTTAATCAGCCGCACTAATAAAGATGAGACAAGAGGATATACTGTGCAACTTGTTTGAAGTATGGTGTAAGTTACTTGACAAATCACTAATTATATGAACATGAATTGATTTCTGCTGCATTGTCTCACTGTTGTCAGCTTGTACTGTCACAGTTTCAGGCACAGAACCTTGTACAAGAGCATCAGCGCTCAAAGTTTTTCCTGTTAACAATAAAAAAAAAATAATTAGAACGTACCATCAAATGGAAGCCTAGAAAAAATTAGAGAGGAAAACAATATGTAGACCCTCCTAAAATTTCTCAGGATCTTTAACACTTAGAAATAGTACTTGAGAAAACACCAAACTAGCACAATCTTGTTGAAAAAATCCATATATGTAACCAGATGTCATTATCTTGTATCCCACTATTCTGAAAGTATTGAAAGAAGAAAAGCATACCAATACAGCTTAGTAAATCTGTCATCACATTGGTTCTGTAGGTAGAAAAATGCCAACTTATATCTTTTTTCTGCTGCAGTAGTTCAGCTACCACCTATCCATCAGTATTAAAATGGCACTCAAGTGATTTTAAAGTGCCTGACAAAATGCAGGCTTTGGTCTACGATCTGACAAGTGAGAACCACAATACCTCACAGGTCTTAGAAATGGCTACTGACTACAGGGACTGCATCCATTTCTTGCTTTCCTATCTGCGTTGTATAGTTGGAATTTGGATGTTTTTATAGCACCTTCCATGCACGAAACATATCAAGGCACTTACAAAGCAAAAAAAAAAAAGTAAACAAATAGCAGTAAGAAAGATGTAGATCCAGTGACATACCATGCTGTACTGGGCAACATGGAAACATAGAAATTGACAGCAGATAAGGAATACTAGGTACATCTAGTCTGCCCCTGTTCCCTACCTGTGTCAGTGGCTGCTTACCCTACTCGGTCATTGGCTTTAGCCTCTTCTTCCCTCCTCTAAGGTTCCCGTATGACTATCCAATGCATGTTTGAATCCCCTTCCCCGTGCTCGCCTCCACCACTGCATGTGGTAGGCTACTCCATGCATCCACCACCACCTCTATAAAAAAGAACTTCCTCACATTCCCCCTAATCCTGCCCCCCCTCCAATCTCATATCGTGCCCCCTCGTTCTTGTACTTCTCCTGTACTGAAAGATGTCACCCACTTGCACCTTGTTTATGCCCTTTAGATATTTGAAGGTTTCTATCATGTTTCCCCGCTCTCTCCTCTCTTCCAGTGCATACATATTGCAGTCTTTCAATCTCTCTGGGGCGGTAGGGGAATTCCTTCAGGAGGTAGCGGACTTTGTTGTCGACCAGGTGTTGGCATCCCCCACGTGCCTAATCCTGGGGAACTTCAATGCTTGGGACGACGACGAATCCTCGCGTTTTGGTTACGACCTCCTCCAGTTGATGCAATTACTGGGACTGTCACAAGCGGTTGCTGCTGCTAACCATCAACATGGCCACACCCTCAATCTGGTGTTCCAGCTGGGTCTTGAGACTGACAACCTCAAGATTGGTCTGGTCGCTTGGTCTGACCATTGCACCATGGAGTTCAGCTTTGGGGCTCCCCTGAAGGTCCCTCCCCTGTGGAGATAGTCAGTTATCACTCTTTAAAGGGTGTTGACCCAGAGGGACTATTGGTGCTGGCTGACCTATCTAGGGTTGATGCTTTTATTATGTCTTAATTAACTGCTGTTTTTTTTTTGCTTGTGTACGGCGCCCAGTGCCTCTGGGAGTGGGCACCTTATAAATAAAATTGCCTTGTCTTGCCTTGCCTCTTCAAAAGTCATCTGGTGCAAGCCCTGCGCCATCTTAGTCACTCTTCTCTGAACCACCCCCACCCTTTCCATGTCCTCTCGAAGATGCAAACAGTCTACAGAAATGCAGCATGGGCACAGAACTCTGCTGCATGCTCCGGCTCTGTTGGAGTCACAGTCTGCAGTGGGACTTCCAACAAGTTTCCAGTTCTGCAGCAAATGGTGGCACAAATCATGATTTATGTCCACTTGTGAGAAACTCACCCTGCTAGAATGTAATTTAAATGCCAGAATTCATTCTCCAAGGCAGTATCCATCAGTTACATTAACCCTTCTCCACTTAGCTGTGAGGTAAAATGGTCAACATTTTATTTGACAACATCCTTCTTTGCTTCTGATCTCCCACATAGCTAACCAACACGTTGTATGGCAGAATATAAATGATATATAGACTAGAAATCAGAAGGTGAGTCCGAGACTGGTGGATGCTTCGCAATGGAATTAAATGTAGAGGTACCGTACTAAAATAGTTAAAAAGCAGTTCGTGTTATGGCAATCATTTATAATCTGTACCCTACAAACTGTATGCATGTTCTGAATAAATAACTGCTTCTCTGCTCTCCCCCGGGATCCTCATGAAAGCAAGGTGTTCTCATCTCATGTGTTAGTCCTGATAGACAAGTTTGTTAATTCAGTTGCTGTTTGCCAGCTGACTTAGACCGCAAGAATCAGCCCTACACCTCATACACTTTTTTTCTCTCCTCCAAAAGTTATTTGGAATTGCATGGGACAACCCTCTGTTATCCTAGTGGGGGAAATTGGTCATTTGAAAATAAATCTGGCCCTGCAGCTACTCCAGAATCCTTAACTAAACAAGTTTCACATTTCCTTAAAATTGCAGTAGCTGAATCTGAAACAGTTCAAATGTTGCACAGTACAGTACCTATACCATTCTTATATTTCAGACTACCCTTTTTGTCTGCCTTGTAAGAAGCCCTATTCTCCATTTTAAGTCAGATTTAGCATTTTGTTAGATTTACACTGTTTAATGGTGAGCATTATTAAATAAGACTGCTGCAAGATTCTCATCAGTACTCTAGTCCCACTCCAAGGACTTGGGCTAATACCCATTACCGGCACAGAAATGCAGCACTGGGGCATGGTGCTGAGCTACTGAGGTGTCGTACTTCAGACGAGATGTGAAACCGTGAAACTTCAGTCCATCTCTTGTTTTTGTCCAGGTGAAAATTAATGATCCCATGGTACTTACTGAAGATTATTTTCCCCAGTGTCAAAGGCAACGTCCCTCCTGTCAATAAAACAGACCCACACAACCCACCTCCGGGTCATGACTAGAATGGAGCTATCAAAGGCAAGCTTGCCCTTTCGGGTGAAAAAAAAAAAATTACAAATAAATAAGTATTCTCAGATTCACTGCTGTACATTCTCAGTATTGGCACATTTTTATTTATTGGATGTGTACAGCAATGCTTTGTTTATTTTGCAATCTCAACTGTGCTATACTGTTTTAACAAACTGTTTTTATCATTAGTTTATAACATTTTGTAGTGTTCCCTCCTTTGTAACCCTCCCGTACCCGGTACCACCTGAAAATGAGCCTCGACGCAATGTGCTTTCCTCCCCAAAAAATCCAGATGAACGTATCTAAAAACCCCATAGTTTAACTTCAGTTTTCCTGTGACTTAGATTAATAAACATGCAGCAGATAGTGCTCCCTGACATAGGGGACACTGGGGACAGCAGGGCTAACTCTGGACCACAAAACTGAAACTCTAACTTAGTGAACATAAAAGTTAATGTGGCAATGGATTTGGAAACAAAAATGAACAGCAGGATTGCAATGCAGCACAAAAATAATTAAGTAAAAAATGTATATTAATTACAACTGTAAATCATAAAAGACAGATCTCCTGATTATGATGAAAAGATGATTTTATATTTGAAAGGTATTAATAACTGATGTATAATGCAGATCTACAAAAGCAGTGCAAAATAAAAAAAGAATAGTTCCTTAACAGAGAAAGCCTGAGTTTTCCTCACTGTTTTGGCCGAGGCAACTGCCACCAGAAATACCACTTCCTTGGAGAAAAATGAATTGGCATATTTGCCAGTGGTTAAAAACAAAAGGATCCTTTGGAAGTACTCTCAGGACTGAATTCAAATTCTACATATGGACAACCAATTTAGGTCGCGGTCTTGTAAAAGAATTAGCTCTATAAAATATATGTGTATAACTATCAAGTGCATCCCCAGAGTCTATAATCAGTGACGCTCCTAAAGTCAACACTTGAACTCTCAAAGTATATAGATAAATACTACTGTGAGTCCTTTAATTTAGGAAATGGAGTGTAACGGCCAATGACAAATGATCTTGTATGTACACATTATATCCTTCTGAGCCCACAGGAAAATCTTTTCCAAAATCTGCACTATCCTTGAAGTTTACTTTTTTCATGTCACAGTCAGACCAGTTACTTCTCATGAGTAGCTGCAGTAACTCTATGTGTCCCTTGTAATTCGCAGACTATGAGGAAAAGTTTGCTAATGTAGTGACGGTATGTAGTCCCTTGTGCTAACAGGTTGAACTGGTGAAGTTATCTGATGTGTTTCATTATTAGCATTCTTATTAAAAAAGCCTCCTTTGCCAAAACAGAATTATGAGAATTGCTGTACTAGAATCACTGGTTCTCAATGCAGCTAGATCTTCTTGCTAACTCTAGGAAAAATATATAAAGGTGGGGATAAGTCCCTGCTCTCCCCAGTTGAGTGAATAGGTGCCCAAGTAATATAGCTCACTGATTATTTCTTTCTGAGCAATATCTTTCTAGCTTGGAGTTTTGAAGCAGATATTGTAAGTCCTCATCTTGTATGTCCAACATATCTGTTAACATGGTAAATATGTTAACATGTTGAACACTTTTGACGTTTTTAAGTTAGAGGCCATTCTCCTGGTATGCTCCTCTGCACACCTGATCTGTGCTTGTATCCATACACACCGGAAGCCACTCTGAGACAGAAGCCAGTACAATATGGAGAGGCTTCACGAGACCAAAAAAGTTGGGGGTGCTGGCATACAGGATAAACAGAGTAATTAAGAAGACTTCAAATTGGGAAGGGGGTAAGGGTAGGAGTGGGAGAACACCAATGCCCCAGCCAGGTACAGGAAGGTAAAAGGTCAGTGTTAAAAAGACCAAAGTAGGGAAACATTGAAACACAGACTTTTGCTGCATACTGACACATATGAGGAGCACAACACATAAATAGGTAACATGGATAGAAAACTTCTTGAGGCAAGCTGGAAAGTAGTAGACCTAATGGACACCTGGTAGGAGGGAATAGAATGCAAGGGTAATGGTGCACAGTTTGTTCAAGAGGGACAGGGTGTAGAAATATCTTTGTGTGTCAAGAAAGGGACTGAGAACCAGCCCAGTGGTGCAGCACCTCACCTGTCACCATGCCGGAGACCCAAGTTCGGGAACAAGCTCGAGTCACCAGGGGTCATCAGGAGAGAGGGCTGGGAGAGGAATTAGCAACCAGCTGGCAGCTCTCCTCTCCCAGACTGGGGTGCTGAGGTGTTTCAGCTCTTTGCTGCCACAAGGGAGAGACTTGGTTCTAGTGCTGATGGCTGGGAGGTGGACAACAGAGAGGGAGAAAGGGCTGTGGTTTTGGAGGGCACATGCACCTCCATGCACATGTGGTCTCTATGCCACCGCAGTGCTGGGAACCTAGGGAGAAAATGGGAGGAAAATGGTGGGCCTGGGCCTCTTGAAGCCTCACCTGAGGCACCACAACCTGCCCTGCTGCTTCAAGTTTCAGGGGTGATTCTGGATGAGCATCTCCAGGTGAGGGAGGATGGACCTTTCCCCTGACTCTGCCACAGGGGGCAATCCATGGGGGAACCTAGCTCCGGGGCAGAGAACAGAGGTAAGGGATGGTCGATGGTGCCTGAGGACGAGGCTGAATAGCTGTCCAATCTGAACCCAGAGGATAAAAACCTCTATAAGAAAAATAAAAAAAGAAAGAGACTCAGGCTGCCCCAATGGCCTGGCAGCAGCATATTATGCTGCCACACAGGTGACCTGGGATCAGAAGCGGAGGTAGGTCACTGCATAGGGAGATAGGCCCAGCTCACGTAGCTTCCGCTTGGCAGTGTGCCTCAGTCAGGGAGCAACAACAGCAAGTTCTGCCACAATGATGCCTACAACTGGGTCAGGGAGCTTTCCTCTCACTGAAGAGACCTATGATGTTGAGGCTGACTGAGGCATTGTCCATGTCATTGGGGTGGAGGATGGACTTGGGGAGAAACCAGGGAAGAAAACACTCCCAGTCATCACCATGATGGCTCATGGAACCTGAAACATGGTGCACCCCGAGGGATGGCTGGGTCAGGGAAAACAACAGACTGAAAAAAAGGGGATTTAAGCATGTGACAAATCACTAAAGAGGATTGGGAGCCCTACAAAAAGTCTTTGGTTGGAATTAGGATCCATGGGAGGTGAAAAGACAATTCTGTGAAGTATTACAGACTGCCAGGTAGTACAGCAGGGCAGGACTTGGAATTGGTACACAAATTAATGAGGGCAACCACAATGATGCCTATGTGTTTCATAGATGATGTCAACCTACCTTAGATTGACTGGGAGGTGGAAAGTGCTCAAGTGAAAGCAGTGAGTAATTTCTTGTCAGACATAATGAATTGTTTCCTTCACAAGTCAGACATGGTACAAATGGAGATGCAGTTTCTGATCCACTTCTTATTACTGTATTAGTTTGCCAAAAACCACAGTGGACTGACACCGAAGTATATACTGATGGCTGAGTTGGTGTGTGCAATTCCTGGCTGTGCCATCAAGACAAAGAGGGAGGTGAAGGGGTGAATGTGGACCCCATTCTGTATCCAGTATGGTAAGGAGTTTGCCGTGGAAGGCATCAATGTGCCTGGTGAAGTTAAGGTAAGTATTTAACCAGACACCCAAGTACTTAAAGAGGGGGACTATCTCAAGTAGCAATCCCTCCAGAATCTTGAGTTGAATGGGACCCTCGCAAGCCTCTGTCTGCTTCCAAAGGTAATTGAAACTATTTTTTAGCAGTCAGGCAGAGCTGTTTAGATTAGAACCATTGTGGCACTATGTTAAAAGTTGCACTGGAAATCAGCTTCCAGTTCTGGAGCAGAGGGACCACTGAGGAAGATCACTGTATCATCTGTGGTTGTTGCCTGGAGAAGTAGGGTCACCACTCTTTGGAAGAAGGGGGCACTCTAAAATGTTTCCATATGGTGGGAACCTGCCCAGAGGACAAAGATACAGTAGGCTTAGCAGGTTGAAGACAGGCTCTACAGTAGCAGGAACAGCTAGTCAGAAGTTTAGGTCCATGCCACTGAGGCTGTAACCTAGGGCACGAAGACAGAAGGGCAGGTTGTACAGCATCTGGTGAGATAGGGGAAAGGGAAAAAGGGGGCTTGGGAAGAAGAAGGGAGAGGCCGTCTAAAGGGAAGGCTGCTTAGTAGGGAAGCTAGAGAGAAAGCACAAAAGGAGAAGTTAATAGCAAAAGTAACCTCCAAGTGTTCAGAAACTGCCCCATACGTACAGTACATTACGGGGTAAGTAGCCAGTTTAAACATCAGTTTATGCACCTTAATAATACAGCAGTCCCCAGACAGAATAGCCTAGGAACTCAGGATCCTGTAAATTTGGTAATGGTTGGTTCAGTGGTTTAGAAGTTCTAAAACATACAAACATACAAAATGATTAGTAGTAAAAGGTTTTACAGTCTAGCTGGTCTGCTCAGTTGCGGAGCCCTTAATCCATAGATTACAGTGGTACTTCCCCTCCAATCCTGACCCTCCCCTTCAGTGTATTCCACCCTCTTTTGAACCCCCCCAATGTTTTCTGAGTGATGACTTCAGCTGGGAGTTTGTTCTATTCTGACACCAATCTCTCTCACTGTAAAGAAGTGCCTTCTTTACTTTTTCTTAACCCCCAGTATATAACAACAATGCCCCTGGTTGTTTTGTTTCACTGAGACAAAGAAGGTCCCTATATCCACCTTGTTTATACCTCTCAGGCATTCAAAGGTCTCAGTCACGTCCCCTCTCACCTTCTTCTCTTCCAGTGAGTACAAATTAAATTATTTCAGTCTGTCCTAAAGTGTCAGCCCTACTGACTCTGAGCCATCTTTGTTGCCCTCCTCTGAACTGCCTCAAGCTGGTTGATATCCTTTTATAGGTACTGTCTCCAATACTGCATTCCATACTCCTGGTGAGGTCATACCATGGATCTGTACTGTATATGCAGCATTACAAGTTTCTGTCTTCGGCTTGTGAACCCTCTTGCACAAACATCCCAATATTCTACTTGCCTTGGCTGCTGCCTTTCTACACTGCTAAGCCTGCTTAAGGTTACTGGTGATGGCATCCCTAAGTACCTTTCCTCCTCAAATTCAGTGCCCTTTAACCCTCTAGACTATACTCTGTCCTGTGTTTTCTTCCTATGAGCATAATCTTGTACCTCTTTACAATAAACCTGAGTTTCTTGAAATGAAACATATAGTCAGATCCATGCTACACAGCAGAAACGTGGAAGATGTAGAAGACTGTTGGGAGGCCTTAAAAACTGCTTTAAATACAGCTACAGCTACATGCACTAGGCAGATCACCAAATCCAAAAGAAAGAAAAATCCACTCTGGTTCATCAAGGAAGCTGCAACCAAAATCAAGGAAAAAAGGAGGGTTTTTGCTAAATATAAACAAACTAGAAGTGAATTAGAGAAGAATACAAAAACAAGCTGAGTGAGGCAGCAAAGGCAGTTAGGAGATCAAAAGCGTAGATGGAGAAGAAAATAGCACAGGGACTCAAGAAGGGAGAAAAAACCTTCAGATATATAAGCGATAAAAGAAAGAGTAAGTGGGGAATAGTCAGGTTAGCAACAAAGGAAGGCCAGATGGCAGAGACAGACAAAGACAAAGCAGAGTTACTAAATGATTTCTTTTGCCCTGTCTTCACCATAGAAGACAGTGGGAAGGGTCCTACGCTAAGTAGGCCAGCACACAACACGACAGAAGCAGACACAAGACCCTTCACAAGGGAAAGGATCCTAGAAGAGCTGAATAGGCTTAAGACAGATAAAGCAATGGGGCCAGATGGCATCCACCCTAGGGTACCGAAGGAGCTTCGAGAAGAACTCGCCACACCATTGGCTGAGCTTTTCAGCAAGTCACTGGAAAGCAGAATAATACTTCAGAACTCAAAAAGGGCAACAGTAGTACCTTTACACAACAGTGGAAGCAGGGAGGAGGCAAGAAACTACCGACCGGTCAGTTTGACCTCGGTGGTAAGAAAAATGATGGCGTCCTTGCTAAAGGAGAGGATAATGAAGTACCTGGAGGATAGCAGAAAGATTGACCCCAGGCAACATGGCTTCACAGCAGGATGCTCCTGTCAAACCAATATGATCAACTTTTTCGACTGGGTCACCAGAGCAGTCGACCAGGGAAGAGCAGTGGACATTGTCTACCTGGATTTCAGCAAAGCCTTCAACACTGTCCCCCACAGAAGGCTAGCTAACAAATTACAGCATACAGGAGTCGGTCACAAGATAATGAACTGGATCACCAATTGGCTGCAAGACAGGAGGCAGAGAGTACTTGTCAATGGATCATTATCAAGGGAAGCCAAAGTGACCAGTGGCGTCCCACAGGGGTCTGTACTGGGACCTATCCTCGTTAACATAGTTATCAGGGTTTCGGCCCAGTGGCGATGAGGGTTGAGGTGCTGGACATCACACCTCGCTCCACGCCGGTGACCCAGGTTCGGGAATGAGCCTGGGGTCTTCGGGGGTCAGCAGGGGAGGACTAGGATTGAGCTTTCGATGACAGCTCTCCTAGTCCTGAGGAAAGGGGTGGATGCACACCATGCCCTGGTGGACCCTGGGGATGTCCGGAGGTACTGCAGATGCGTGGGTGCCGAAATGGGGGGGGGGGGCATGGCAGATGTCTGCATGTCAGTGCATGGACGTCATTGCACATCCGCGCTCCTATCTGGGAAAAATAGAACAGGGAAAATGGCAGCATTAGTCCACGGCAGCTTGATAGCCGCAAGCTTTACCGGCTGACAATGCCTGGAAGGCATGTGCCGGTACTGAATCCTCGCGGGGCACCGAGGCATAGAGGAGACTCTCTCATTGGTGTAGCTGCCTACGCCAGCTGGGCACGACAGCTTCGGAGTTGGTGGTGGAGGAGCGGTGGCTGGATATGAGCAGGGCAGTGGCTGTAGGTGAGAAACTCTTACGTGATAAAAAAAACATAGTTATCGAGGATATTGCAAACGACTTGAAGGGGAAGGTTTGCCTGTTTGCAGATGATACAAATCTCTGCAACAGAGTAGACACGCAGGAGAGAGCAAAAGGTATGGAAGCAGACCTGAACAAATTTGACGAATGGTCCAGGGATTGGCAGTTCAAGTTTAATGCCAAGAACTGAAAGGTTATGCACACAGAAAAAAGAAACCCAGGGAGAAAGTACACACTGGGAGGGTATCAGAGGAGATAAAGACAGAAAGAGATCTTGGAGTAGTCACTGTGGATGACTTAAAGGTTGGAAAACAGTGTTAAAAGGCAGCACAGAGGGTGAGTGGCATCCTTGGCTGCATTGGTAGGGGAATTACAAGTAGAAAGAGCAAGGGTATCATACCTCTCTACAGGTCCTTGGTGAGGCCACATTTAGAGCACTATGGTCAGTTTTGGAGGCCCCACCTCAAAAAAGACATAGAGCACCTGAAGAGGGTACAAAGAAGGGCTACAAAGATGGTGCATGGACTGCAACATGAGCCATATGAGGCAAGACTCAGGAACTAAATCTGTACACCCTTGAGCAGAAAAGAAACAGAGGAGACATGATCAAAACTTTTAAGTATGTTAAGGGAATAAACACAACACAAGCAGGAAACTTCTTCCAGCAAAACAGGAATGCGCATACCAGGGGGCAAAACTTGCATCTGGCGGAAGGCAGGTTCAAAAGCAACCTCAAGAAGTACTTCTTTACAGAAAGGGTCATAGACCCATGGAACAGCCTACCTCAGGAGGTGATGGAATCCAAGAAAGTACGCGAGCTGAAACTTGAATTGGACAGACATTGTGGACACTTCAGGGTGCAGTCTAAATAAGGAGGTGGGCAGAAACATAGGCAGACTAGATGGATCATGTGGTCCCCATCTGCCGATACAATTCTTATGTTTCTATGTTCCTATAAGTTGCCAAATGCCTGGCCACCTCTTCAGCTTTCCCAGGTCTTCCTTTAGGTCCTGTACTGCTTCAGATGTGTCCATTCTCCCACAGACTTGGTGGTGCCATCCTCAGACAGGCATATATTTCCCTAAATGTCTTTGCCAATGTCATCTATGAATATAGTATGTGTAACCCCTAGGCGGTGCTACTCCAAGGGCTACTTCCCCTGCCTGTATGGCTATGCACAGGTTGAGGGTCCTGGGTTCCCACAACTTACTTTAAACTGGTTCTTTCCACAAGGTTTCGTAATGCGCAGTGCCTTCACCCAAAGTTTACCTTGTTAAGTGGGTTAGCTGTTATTTGGTACAATCCCCGGGATGTTATACCACCTACTATTACCATTTGCCACCCCAACACATGACCCAATAACAGTTCCCCACATTTCAGACATTTCTGGAATTAAATACTCTCTCAATCATGGCCCCATGCACTAATGGGCTGGATGTACGCGGATTCCACACGTACCCCACCTGCGTAGCTCACATCCATGGACAGGTGCGCACTGGCGGTATTCTTGACTGCCAGCCACCTGCCCGTGGCCCCACCCCCTGCCGTGCGGGAGCATAGAGGAAAGCTACGCGGACCAGGCAGGCATCCAATGGGATGCCCGACCCAGTCCACCGGTGGATCCCCTGCACCCACAGACGCAGAGATATGGCTACTGCCGTGCAGCGTGTGGAAACAAAGAATCGGGCTAGTGCCCTGTCAGTTGTCCTCAGACCACCATTCACTGTATGTGGTCTGGGGTGGCATGGTGTGGGGGACGGCAGTCCCCACCATTCATTCTGCGACCGGGAGGTGACATCCCAGGGGGGCATACAGACATTATGGCAGGGGTTCCCCCTGCACTGTGCACCCCTGTGCTCACGACTCTGTGCATGTCGCGGGAGTGGCACCTCGCAGCATGCACCCTGCTCACCTCGGACCATGCTGCCTCCACGCGTGTCTCATGGTGAGGCTGCGCAGCCCCATAGGTGAATCCCCCAGCTGGCTGCATGGGGGCGCAATGGCATAGTGCTGCGTGCCCCAGATGCGCCGTAGTCACTGCACCCCATTTGTGCATAGGGCCCAATATGCTCACGACAACAATGTTTGCAAAAACAATAACAACAATATTTATTTGGAGAGCATAGGAGTTAGGAATGGGGAATCAGGAGAAGTAGAGGTTATGCAGTGATTATTATTTACAAATTTACAATTGATTTGGTTCGGTTTGGTTGGTGCTGGTGAAAACCCTCCAGCTGGAAAGATACCAGTTATCAACACAGAAAAAATGCAATTGCATTGTACCAACATTTAATACCCAGAGCCCTCACTATCCAAACTGCATTATAAATCAGATGGAACACATTTCATTTTTCCCACCACTGGTACCAGTTCCCCAGACTCTGTATGAAACCCCGCAATCTCATAACCATTTACACTGGGCACCCAGTTACCAAAGTCCTGTAAATGGTTGCAGGCCTGTTGGAAGGTGCAGCTGTATGTTTGCCGGCTTGATTTAAAGGAGAGATAGCATTAAACTTGAAAGCAATCTAATAAACAACTTTGGATCCATAGAAGCTGTGCCTGTGTTGCCCTGCAGGTTGCAGCTCGAACTTTGGGTTGGGTGTAACCAGCCGGTCACACCAGATTTGGAAGTTGAACATTTCCTTCTGACTGTTTAGCACATTTACATGATTTTTAAACAATCAGCACATCCATTTGCCTTACTTCCCAAGTACTGGCTATTACATACACAGTACAATTGAATTTTTTTTTTTAACTCCATTGTGAAAATGTTGATTGCTACAGTGTAATCCCTTATGCACTTTGTTGTAAACCTTGGACTGGTTGAATAATGTATTGATTTGCTGTAAGTGTATGTCCTAGTTCTCTGCAAGCAGAGAAGCATTGCTTTATTTGTCACAAACTTGTGTTTTATGTCCTTACCCCTATTTTTAAGATATGATGTTTATGTATCACTAGAAAATGGGCTAAGAAATTCCTGGGCTCCGACTGGCTGATAGCACTGGCAAGGTGGGCACCTATCAGACAACAGAGCCCAGATATTAAAAGTACCAGTGACCAACCAACCTCCGCACTGTTACCAGTGGGCACTAGAATGTTCAAAACACTAACCCCGCCATGTTTTTTTTTCTCGCTTAGCGAGTGAGAGATCCTCTGAAACCCAATTTAAACTAACAGACTGTTACCTGTGTCACAACCGCACTCAGCAGGTCAGGCCCTCTGCTCCCACAGTGCCAACCTCCGAGCGCCGTATTGTGAACAGGTAACAGAACAGGGTAACTCTCCTGTCTGCTTGTGGGTCAGAATCACCTTTAGTCTCAAGTTCTGGGGGGATTCAAACTGTGAACCTTATGCTAGCGTATCCAAATGTACAGGCTCAGATAATCTGCTCTTCGGAGGGATGCCAGATATCTTTCGCCTAAGGGCACCTAACCAGGTATCCAAAATGAACCCTTAAAACTCTATAAAAGACCTTAGGTATATTCTTACCTTTTCTCAGTTTGGTAACACCATCAAGCTTATGAACAGTTTTGTCAGTCTTAACCCGCCATACGTCACATGCAAACAAAAGAACTTGGAAGACACACCCAGGCAGTCTTTTTCAAATGAAAGGTTTACTTAAAAAATGGATAAAAATATGTAAAATGTAAACACAGAACAATATATCACAAAGCATACAATCACTTAAAAGAAAAGCAAAGAAAACTACAGACAAACTCCTACCAACATACAGTTAGACTTTTTCTATCTAATGTATTGCCACTTGCCCTTGGGCAGTGGTCACGATCCAGCCATAGCACCTCTACGGTGCAAGAAGCCTGATCCACCTACCCCCCCAAAGAGATAGATAAGGCACCACTTGCCCCCTCGGGCAACGGTCACAATCCAGCCATAGCACCTCTACGGTGCAAGGAGCCTGATCCACCTAACCCCCAAAGAGATAGATAAGGTGCCACTTGCCCCCTCGGGGCAGCGGTCACGATCCAGCCATAGCACCTCTACAGTGCAAGGAGCCTGATCCACCTACCCGCCAAAGAGATAGATTAGGTACGACGCCTGAAAAATTGCCACGATTTCTCTGGGCTGTGTGAACGCTGAACTGGATCATCACTTGCAATTTGCTGTTTTCAATTTCAGCACCTTCTCAGGGTAGCGCTATTGGCGCCACACCTGTGTAGAGCTCCCTGATTGGCTGGTCTCACTCACCTGAGACAGGAGCATCCGAGACATGTGGCTTAATGTAAGCCTGCATCCCTGCACTTGGCTTCTAATTTATATATTTTAATTTAGCCTGTTCTGCTCGGCCTGTGTAAAGTAACTTACTATTCCACCCCTGCTGCAGTTTCTCTCCAACTGTATGTGCACTGATTCAGTGATAGCTCTGCAAACCTCCCCTTGATTTTTTGTCCCATCCCCCCTCCCCCTCCCAGGCCTCCTTTAAATGCACACAGTCCCCGCCCACTCCTACCTGATGTTTCAATTTATTGGTTACTTACTGTCAACAACTGCAATTCCTCCCATCCCCTTTTTGCAACTAAGCCTTCTAGCAGCTTTATCTCATTCTGTCTTGCTGAGGTATACCATTTTGGTACTTTAGGTTTGCTTATTGTTGACTAGCACATCCTATCTTGCTAAGGCACTGTTTTACTTGAAAATTGTACTACAAATTACTGAACTATGACTGATTTGCCCAAAAACTGTGTTTATTGTCTAAAAATGTTCCCAGCAACCAAGTGTTACAACCGTTTCGTGACTTTGTAGCTCTCTCCAGACTGCAAGGTGCCAAGGAACTCGCAGGCTTTTCAGTTGCTAATTGAGTTGTTTTTGCTCAGACTGCTAGCCTTTGTGTTGCCCCACTATTAATTCGAGCTTCTTTCTCCTTTCTCTAGCTGAGAACCCACTAGGGATCCCAGCTCAGACGCCCTCCGCGTGGACCGCAGACCGGGCAGTCGGTGCTTCCGAAGACGCCACCCAAGACCTCCTCATCGGACTACACTGCTTGAGAGGTACGGCAAAGCCGCAATTTTTTGCCCACCCACTCATCCCCCCTCCTGTGTGCTATTATATAGACCCATTAGCACCACCCACTCCCATCCCTGACGAATCTCCTGCCTTCTCTTTCTTACTAAAACAATTTGTTACTGCCAGGGTTCCACCAGGGAATCCTGCAAACCAGCAGTCATGAAGTTACCCTTGTTATCAAAATTCCTCATTTACCCAACAACTGCAATTATGGCAGCCTGCGGCAATTCCTCCTCCTAACTGCACTGTGTATCATACCCCTTACTGGCTTATTATCCGAAAAATTTGAGACTGGGGGTACACCACATCCTCATCCTGAAGACTGCTCACCCAGTCTGACTCTACACATCACATGTTATGCCAAGGCTCCTTGCCAACTGATCCAGATGGACTACCTTCCTCGAAGAGCAACTACTGCAGGTTTGTCTACGCCTCTTTCCTTATCTCTAATTAATTTGAGTTACTCCCACTGGTGTTACACAGTCAGAGTATTAGCCTCAGTGCCCTTAGGCTTGCATAAATTAAAAAACAAAGCTTGGCACCCCGGTTCCTCCTCCATGCCAAGCCAGAAAAAGCCTCAAGCTCATTGCGTTTCATTTGAATCCCTGAAAAAATTGCTACTCCTCCTCTTACTCTGCTCTGGCAATGTCGAGCTTAATCCAGGGCCATAAATAAACTTACCTCCCCTTCTGAGTCACTATCTCTTAAAAGTATTAGTTTTATGCACATTAACATGTGCAGCCTGCTGAAAAAATGTACCCTTATCCAGGCTTGGACCGCCCATACAATGCCAGATGTGCTTGTTATCTCAGAATCCTGGCTTCGGCCCTCTACGCCAAATAGCATGATTAATATACCTAACTACCAGATCTTTAGATGCGATAGGCAATCTAGAGGAGGTGGGGTCGCCATCTACATCAAAGATAGATTTGTGGCATCAACACTTAATTCTTACTCACTGGTAGTGGGATTTGAGTGCCTGGACATAAAATTGACCTATCCCCATCGTTAGCACTCCAAGTCATAGGATGCTATAGACCACCATCTGCCAGTACTCAGCTCTTGTCCTATCTTACAACTATCTTGGACACTAGCCCCTGGAAACAATTATCCTCGGGATCTAAACTACTATTGGCTGTCGGAAGTCAGTCACCCTCTTAAATCTTTAATTCCTTGGTTTCAATTCCTCTACTCAACCAAGAGCCCACCCATATCAACAAAAGAATACAGCCAAAAGTACCCTTCTGGATGTCCTGCTTGTGAATAAACCCCATTCCTTCTCCCACGTTGGAAACTTTGACGTGGATATTAGTGACCATTGCCAAACAGCTGGAGTTTGGGCAGCCAACAAAGTGCCAACTGCGGCCAAATTCTCCACCAAAAGATCAACCAGGTCATTCGACCCAAAGGCATACCTACTTGCCCTAAAAAACTCCCCCTTGTGGCAGAGTTTTTACCTTGCTAAAACAGTGGAAACTGCATATTCTATACTACATGAAATCATTACCTATGCCATGAATCTACATGCGCCTCTGTCAAAAATATGCATAAAGGCTAGGAAATGCCGTTGGTTCACTCAAGATCTCAAGGCTGCACTACTGTCCAGGGATAATCTCTGGAAAACTGCCCGCAAATCCCAAAAAGAGGAAGATTGGCGCCTCTTTAGAACAGCCAGAAATCGCTGCACCAAACTAATTAGGGAAGCTAAAGCCTGCTATTACCAAGCAGAACTAGATGCTGCAGCCAATTGTCCCTCCAAATTCTGGGCCAAAATCAAAGAACTGGCGGGAGCCATGTCACAAAATATGCTCCCCACAAAAATTACCTCTGACAATACAGTAATCAATGACAAAAAAGAGATACTGCAGGCATTCAACACGCACTTCGCCACAGCAGGCTTAGCCTTCAATAACTCACCTGCATGTAGCCTGCGCACCCAACTTGGCATGACCCCACCAAATGTTGGCTCCGTTAGTCAACATTTCTCATTCTCATCTGTTTCCCTCAAGGAAGTGGAACACTTGATTCTCCACCTGGATACTAAGAAAAGTGCCAGCGCAGATGCACTTGAACCATACTTCCTAAAATTAGCATGTCACGTATTGGCAGTGCCTATTACTCATTTATTCAACCTGTCCCTAACACAAGGTACCCTCCCTCAAATATGGAAGATCGCACATGTTATCCCACTATTTAAATCTGGAGACCCTTGCAGCCTTAATAACTATAGGCCAATTTTTCTCCTACCTACACTCTCGGAGCTACTGGAAAAAATAGTAAATGGCCAACTAAGATCCTTCATCGACAGAGAAAAATTACTAAACCCCCTTCAATCCGGATTCAGAGCCAACCACAGTACAGTCTCAGCATTAGCTAAAGTAACCGACTGGCAACTGGAGTTGGAGCATAAAAAGTCAGCATGTGCTGTGTTTCTTGACCTCAGCAAAGCATTCAACACAGTCGACCACGACCTGCTCCTCGACTCGCTAAAAACACTAAAATTGGATGCTACTTCTCTAAACTGGTTCTCTGAATATCTGACAGACAGATACCAGCAGGTGAAAGTGGATGGCGAACTATCTACCCTAAAACTCTTACAAAGAGGTGTCCCTCCTTTTCGCAGTGTATATCAACAACACTGATGAGGGAATCAAGGGTGCAAGTATTCACTTATTCGTGGATGACACAGTGCTGTACCTGAGTCTTCCCACACCAAAAGAAGCTTGTACTGACCTACAAAAAGATTTTAACCTCCTGCAACTCCAACTAATCAATAAAAAACTGCTATTAAACGCTAAGAAAACTAAATCCATGTCATTTTCCCCTGCAAACTACACAAGCACTACTGACTCCCTCCCCCCAATAACCACAATGCTGGGAGAGTGCTTAGAGTACGTTCTGAAATTCAGACATCTTGGGGTCTGGATCGACTGTAAATTCTCCTTCACTGACCACCTGGAAGACTTGCTGAAAAAATTAAGGCAAAGACTTGGCCTTTTTTACAGGATAAGAAGACTTCTTACAGCAGACGCAAAGAAACGACTAGTCCAAGCCATGTTCCCGTCCTTAATTGACTACGCAGACTTCATATACAGTAGTTGTGCGGCTTCCTATCTTGGAAAATTGGATACGCTTTACCACAGAGCTATATGCTTCATCACTGACCTCCCCTTCTCTACCCATCATTGCGCACTATATGCCGCCATGGGCTGGACCTCACTTCACTATAGGTGCATCTTTAATGCAGCACTCTGGACACTTAGAGCCCTCAGTGGCAAACTCCCTCAATACGTCGTCGACTGTCTGTCTCTGATTGTGCCCAGGAATTATTCCCTTAGAAGCTGCTCATAACTCCTGCTAAATATACCCAGGGCACTCACACGAGTCGGAGAGCCGCCTTTGATTCGTGACTCATCAATATGGAATAAAACCCCAAAAATACTTACGCTGAAAACCCCAGTAAGTACCCTTTTGTTCAAAAGGCTTTACCGTGATGGCATTATGGAAATTTGCAACTGCTTTACTAGACACTAACTAACCTCCCTCCCTCAAACGGCGGCCCGCCAACAGCGGCCCCCCAGCTGAAATGTGTGCCTCTGCCTCTAGTATGCCCACCAACAGATCCACAGGATTTATTACTGAACTCCCATGTCTTATTCTTTGATGCTCTGAACAGCTGCAACCTGATTCTAGTACATGCTACCGCACTTGGGGATAATTATCGTCTTTCACCCCCAAAAAATATTCGGTCCCTCGTCCATCCAACACCTCCCTCTGCCCCAACCTCCAGGACCCTCCAGTTATGCCCCTGCTACTATATTCCTCCTCTTGCAACTTTCTAATAACGCAGCTTTTCTCCTCCATATGTTGCTGTTTTGGGGCAAAAAAATCGCTTAAGGCTTTTGTACGGTCCTCCGCCTCCCAGTCCTCACTCTGCTCTAACAATTGGGTCCTCTCGCCATGCCTTATTCCCACCTCTCCCTACATTATGTGCTTGATATCTTCTATCTGGTATGCCTACCCTCTCTCTAACATTTCCCACTACAAATTGCACAGTTTTTGGGCTTGGATCCAGCACAAGTTCATTATCCTTGACTCCTTGTAGTTCTATGTACAATGTATATTACCTGTAAATGTGCATTTTTACTATAATAGCAGCTATTTTTACTGTTTGTACTATTGTAACTTGTCTTTCTATATTATTACTGTAGGACCGCAGGTCTACCTTGTAAATGAGCTTGCTCAATGGTGCCCGCCTGGATAAATAAAGTTATTGATTGATTGATTGTATTACCTCTAAGTGTCTAAGTTAGCAATCTTGTTTCGTAAGAACCCAAAAAGATGTGTCACCCAGTTGAAACACAGAATACAGTTTAAAAACTCTGTGTTTCCACCCCTTCTATGATGCCATCTAGCTCCTCCTTTTTGAATATAAAAATTATACAAACAATGATCTTCCTGTCAGGAGATATTTTAAATACTGTGACTTCAGCAAAAACAAATTTCCCAATATGACTCCTTAATTAACATCCCCTCTTTGATCTCAGCAGTTCCTCTTCCCAGGGCACAACAAAGGATTTTATGACTTTTAGCACCATAGTGATATAACAATGTTTTTTCCTCTAAAATGTCATAAAAGTTTACAATCCCTATATCCTGGCAGCTGGGTCAGTTCTAATTACAGGAGACCCTTAATTAAGTCTCTCTAGTCTTTTAATTACCTCCTGGTTTCAGGTCACCTGACTGTAACTGAAACCTGGGGGGGGGAGCACTCATGGAAGCACTGTGACAATCACACACTATATTTTTATATTATAAATATCACAGAACAATCATAACCAGCTAGCTAAGTGTCACAATCCTCCCCACCTAGACTGAATTTGGGGGCTCTATCCCCTGCATGGGATGAGCTTCTCAAATCAGTTCGCTCTTCATATATTTGCGACAGACGATCCCTGTTCTGTTTGGTCACTCCAGCCCTATGTAAGATTGTCATGTCATACCCTTGCAAGGCAAGACTCCAGCTTAATAGTCTATCATTAGTTTTTCCCATTTCGGTCAGCCCAACCAGGGGGTTGTGGTCAGTTTGCACCTCAAAATGCTGCCCGTATAACTATGGCTCTAACTTCTTTAGGGCCCACACTATGGCAAGACACTCTTTTCCACAGTAGAGTAAGCCTGCTCCCTGGGAAGAAACTTTTTACTCAGGTACACTACCGGGTGATCTTTGCCTTGGTTGGATGTCTGACTCAGTACTGCCCCAATACCCACGTCTGAGGCGTCAGTCTAAACTATAAAGGGTCTGCTACAGTCAGGACTTGTCAATACAGGAGCACTGCACTGTGCCTCCTTCAGTCTGGTAAAGGCTTTTTCACAGGCTGGTTCCCAGGTAATTTTCTTAGGCATCCTTTTCTTTACCAGGTCAGATAGGGGAGCAGACAGCGCACTGTAATTGGGTACAAATTTCTTATAGTACCCTGCTGTCCCTAGAAAACTCCTGACCTGCTTCTGCATTTCTGGTCTGGGCCATGCCTTGATCACTTCTATTTTTATTTGGTTAGCACGGAGCTGTCCCCGGCCTACAACACACCCAAGGTATGCCACTTTAGCCATGGCCACCTGGCACTTCTCAGCTTTGACAGTGAGCCCAGCCCTCTGTATCCTGCCCAGCACTTCCCTAAGGTGGGACAGGTGTTCTTCCCAGCTGGCACTAAAGATGGCAATGTCATCCAGGTATGCCACGGCGTACTCCTCAGCACCATTTAACACCTGGTTCACCAACCTTTGGAAAGTGGCTGGGGCGTTCTTCATTCTGAAGGGCATTACTTTAAATTCAAATAAACCTATCGGAGTAATGAAGGCCGACCTCTCCCTAGCTCTGTCCATTAACTCAACCTGCCAATACCCCTTTGTCAGGTCAATAGTCGTAAGGTATGTTGCCCCTCCCAAATTGTCCAGGAGTTCATCCATCCGAGACATCGGTTGGGCGTCTGACTTTGTGACTGCATTCAGTCGATGACAGTCCACACAGAAATGAGTAGAGCCATCTGGCTTGGGCACAAGGACTACGGGTGAGGCCCAGGGGCTGTGGGATCTCTGGATTACCCCTAAATCCAGCATTTCCTCCACCTCCCTCCTAATGTCCTTCTGGACAGCCTCTGACACCCGATACGCTGTCCGCCATATGGGCGTCTGTGTCCCTGTCTCTACATTGTGTGACGCTAAGGGGGTTAGTTCAGGCTTGGTGCTAAACAGTGGGGCAAAGTCTGCTAAAACCTCATTTACTTCCTGGATCTTGTCCAGGGCCAGCTGGAATGACAGTTTAACTGCCTCCACAGAGGAGTCCCGTTTGCTTTCTTCCTGCAAGTCCAGAAGGGGGTCTCCTTTGTCTGTCCCCTCCCCAGGACTACATACTGCAAACACCATGTCAGCCCTATTAGCATATGGCTTCATCATGTTGACATAGTACATTCTTTCTGTCTTCTGTCAGGTAACTCTATGATATAGTTCACGTCATTTACCTTCCTAACTATTTTGTACGGTCCTGCCAACTCAGCCTGCAGCTTGTCTTTCCGGACCGGAATAAGGACCATGACTTCCTGACCCACTGTGTATGAGCAAGCTCTGGCTCTGTGGTCATACCACACTTTTTGTTTCTGTTGGGCAGCTGCCAGGTTGCTCTGAGCTGTCCCCATAAGCTCCTTCAGCCTTTCTCTAAACCTAAGAACGTAATCCACTATGGGAGTTCCTGGTGGTGTGCTTGCCTTCCTAGTCCTCCCAGATCAAGTCTAGGGGCCCACGACTCCAGCGCCCATATAAGAGTTCTAAGGGGAAAATCCTGTTGTCTCTTGGGGCACCTCCCTGTATGCAAACAACAGGTGGGAAAGGTATTTCTCCCAGTCCCTCCCATGCTGTTCAGCAAACACTTGGAGCACTGACTTCAGGGTAGCATTAAATCTTTCCACAAGCCCATTGGCTTGTGGGTGATAAGGTGTCATGCATCTCTGCACCACCCCACACTTCTCCCAGAAAACATTTCATTAGGTCCAACATGAAGGAACCCCCTCGATCGGTGATAACCTCCTGCGGAAACCCAACACTGGAGAAAATCCCAAGCAAGGCATCTGCCACTTTGTCTGTCCTCAGTGAGGATAGGGCGACTGCCTCTGGGTACTGGGTGGCATAATCCACCACAGTCAGGAAGAACCTCTTCCCGGAGGAGCTGGAGGTATTTAAAGGCCCCACAATATCCATTCCCACCCTCTGGAATGGCTCCTCCACTATGGGCAACGGAATTAGGGCTGCTTGGGTTTCCTTACCTGCCTTCCCTATTTCTTGGCACTGGTGACAAGACCTGCAATACTCCTTCACCTGCTGGGTGAAGTTGGGCCAATAGAAATTCTGGGCCAACCACTACGCAGTACGCATGATTCCCAGATGACCAGACAAAGGAATATCGCGCAGTCTTGAGCAACTGCTCACGATACCCCTGGGGAACGACAAGCTGCCTGCCTATCACCCCTCCCTCTGTCTGCGCAGCCTGAGTATACATCAGTCCATTTTCCCAATAAACCTTATGTTTACCATCACCTCCGTGTTCTCCATCAGAGTCTGCCCAAGCCCTCAGCTTCTCTAGACTAGGGTCACTTTTCTGAGTAGCTGCAAACTCCTTACACATTCCCAAGGCATGGGACAGGTCCCCTTCAGTCTCTAAACTAGGGTCCCTAGCACTAGTGTCAGAGCACTCAGGATCACTGTCATCCCTAACCCTCTGACAATGGGTCACTCCTCTGTCTTCAGAATAATCCTTTGTAGCTGTGTGGTTAACTGCTACTGGGGAAATTTCTACCTCCTTTTCAGTAGTTTCCAGATCAGGAGACACAGGCTTGAGAATCAGCCTCCCAGGAATTTCCACACTGGCTTCTGTGGGGTCCAGGGAACTACAATTTCCCCTTCCCGATTGGCTACGGGTAACTGCACACATCATCCCCTGTTTGAGATTGTTGCCAAGGATGATGTCCACTGCTAAAGTTTTGGCTATAGCCACCTGTTGCACAGTTTCCCCTGTTTCACCCCAGTCTAGGAGAACACTAGCGAGTGGCAATGTGGTCGCCTCACCAGTGAACCCTTGCACAGTTACAAATTCATTGGGTATAAGCTAACCAGGCTCTATCAGATCCCCTTTTACCAATGTTAGAGATGCCCCTGTGTCCCTTAACCCTTGTGTCTGTACACCATTCACTTAGACTGGGTGCATGTGTTCCCTCATGTTCACAGGCATGATTCTGGGACACGTAAACAACCCACTTCTTTCCTAGCACCATTCTGCGTATTGCTCGTCCTTTTGGGACAATGTCTGGCAATATGCCAGTTTCTTTACAAACCCAACATTCATTTCTTCTCTCAGAGAAATCTCTTCTCTGAAACCTGGGGCTAACTGGTTTCAGTGGAGGCAGTGAGGGTTTTAGGCGCGCGTTTCCCTTTCTGCGCTGCCCCACCTGCCCCATTCGCTCTCAGAGCAGGTCTTCTCTTGGCATAGCGGTCTGAGAGTTCAGCAGCCACTTGCACTGTTTTGGGATCTCGGCCCTCCAGACAGGTTTTCAGCTCTGCTGGGCATGCCCAAAATAACTGTTCTAACAAAACAGCATTTTCAATTTTATCTACAGAGTTTGCTTCAATTCTTTCCCACCGACGTTTTGAGAACTGACATTGTTTCGTGGCTAGCTTCTCGTAGCTCATATCAGGGCTTCTCCTGAGCTTACGGAATTTAGCAGTTAAATCAAAATTTTTTAAAAGTGCAGCTTTATGTTTGCTGTAATCGTTACTGCTCTCATTGTCCATTTGACCCAATGCATCCCGAGCTTTCCTGGTAAGTAGCAGGGATAGCTGGAAGCTCTAGGACCCTCTAGGAATTTTAGCCTGAATACAACTTTTCAAAGGAATTTAAAAAGGCATCCATATCCTCCCTCTTAAATTCAGCTATCAATTTGGAATTCAATTTGTAACCCAGTCCTATAGTTCCAGTTAAACCCAAGCCACTTACCTGTTCTGGTGCTGGTGGTTGGAGTCGTAACTTCTCCAGTTCATGTCGCCTCTGGTGCTCATGCTCCTCATGTTCAGCTTCTCACTGTTCTCGCTCTCTCTTCTCCTCTGCAGCTCGCTGGTGCTCACGCTCTTCATGGTCAGCCTCCCGCTGTTCTCGCTCCCTCTTCTCCTGGAACTCCAGCTCCAATCTGTGCAACTCAATCTGCAGCCTGATAGCTTCTGGCTCCAGAATGCTGGTGACCTTCTCCTGCTGCTGTGGCTCTTCACTGGCACTGGCCCTGCTGTCATCCTCTAGCCCCTCCACGCTCAAGGTTTTGTCCCTTAGAGTTACAGTCAGTGACTCGATGCTCTCGGCATCTGCTGCCATCAGGGCATCCATGAGGTTCTGCTTAGTGGCTCTCCTGTCATACAGAACTCCTCTGTCCTGGCACAACTACCTCAAGTAGTCTACCCTGTGCCCACTGTAGTTGGAAGCCACCTTCTTCCCTAACTATGGCTACTCTAACTTGCACTTTAGAAAAAAAAAAAACAGGTAGGAACTTGACTGTAAGCAAAATTATATAGTTCTGTTTCCTTTTTAAAAATAAATCACTGCCATTTTTTTGCAAGTGAGCTGTACAGTATTAAGCTGACACACTGAACAGTTAAAGCATGTGTTACCAAATTTATCTGCACCGCTGCCAACCAATCTGTCACAACCGCACTCAGCAGGTCAGGCCCTCTGCTCCCACAGTGCCAATCTCCGAGCGCAGTAATGTGAACAGGTAACAGAACAGGGTAACCCTCCTGTCTGCTTGTGGGTCAGAATCACCTTTAGTCTCAAGTTCTGGGGGGATTCAAACTGTGAACCTTACACTAGCGTACCCAAATGTACAGGCTCAGATAATCTGCTCTTCGAGGGGATGCCAGATATCTTTTGCCTAAGGGCACCTAACCAGGTATCCAAAATGAACCCTTAAAACTCTATAAAAGACTTTAGGTATATTCTTACCTTTTCTCAGTTTGGTAACACCATCAAGGTTATGAACAGTTTTGTCAGTCTTAACCCTCCATACGTCACATGCAAATGAAAGAACTTGGAAGACACACCCAGGCAGTCTCTTTCAAATGAAAGATTAACTTAAAAATGGATAAAAATATGTAAAATGTAAACACAGAACAATATATCACAAAGCATACAATCACTTAAAAGAAACGCAAAGAAAACTACAGACAAACTCCTACCAACATTACAGTTAGACTTTTTCTATCTAATGTATTACCTCTAAGTGCCTAAATTAGCGATCTTGTTTCGTAAGAGCCCAAAAAGATGAGTCACCCAGTTGAAACACAGAATACAGTTTAAAAACTCTGTGTTTCCACCCCTTCTATGATGCCATCTAGCTCCTTCTTTTTGAATATAAAAATTATACAAACAATGATCTTCCTGTCAGGAGATATTTTAAATACTGTGACCTCAGCAAAAACTAATTTCCCAATATGACTCCTTAATTAACATCCCCTCTTTAATCTCAGCAGTTCCTCTTCCCAGGGCACATCAAAGGATTTTATGACTTTTAGCACCATAGTGATATAACAATGTTTTTTCCTCTAAAATGTTATAAAAGTTTACGATCCCTATATCCTGGCAGCTGGGTCAGTTCTAATTATAGGAGACCCTTACTTAAGTCTCTCTAGTCTTTTAATTACCTCCTGGTTTCAGGTCACCTGACTGCAATTGAAACCTGGAGGGGGCATTCATGGAAGCACTGTGACAATCACACACTATGTTTTTATATTAAAAATATAGAACAATCATAACCAGCTGGCCAAGCATCACAATCTGTTCTTACAAAGCACAACTGTGCTTACATGAAGAAGAAAAAAAAATGTTTCCTCGGCATAGCTGTCAATGCTTCCTTCATCAGCTCATCACCCCCACCTCTTCTGTCCATCCAGCAGGCCATTAAGAAAAAACACACAAAACAAGGCTGCTAGCCAGGGGGGAGAGGGGACAGATTACCTCTTCTTTCATATTTTTTAAAAGCACGACTGCGCTTACCTGAAAACAGATGGTAATTTATTTGAAAGATCAACTCCCAGTGTACTCACATCCCTCCTGACTGCTGTATGTCTAGCAGTCACAGGCATGTTTAAAACAAAAGGAAAAAAAAAAATAAAACATCTCCTCAGTCCCTTAAAGTAAACTGTGTTACAGTTAAAAATGGTTAAACTTGCTGCGCTGCTGCCTGTTGTAATTTAGTGACTTCCAGGGTTGACCGAGCGACAGGACTGAATTGGATAAACAGCAGGCTAAGAATGGGGGCACGCTTCTAATGTCCTGTTCTCTCTCAACTGGCAATGCACTTGCATCTCTCCTGATTACCGTAAAATTTCAACATGTAGAGACACGTTTTGAATATGTTTCCCATTCTCGCAAACTGTGTCAACCCCGGAGATCAGTATTAGACCATTTTCTAAATTAAAGCAAAGTCTCTGCGCTGCTGCCTGACATTATATATTAGAGACTTCCAGCTTGACTGAGCAGCAGGACCGACAGGCTAAGAACCATGGCTGAAGAAAGACTGGGAAGGTAGTTTTGGCAGCGGAGCCAGAATTGGACTACGAAAGTCTTTTTCGGGATGAACTTCACCAAAGCACTGCCACTGCTTCTGTAATAACCGTTCAGTAATTGGTCTCACTCTCATTTGTACTCACTCCCCGCGGGCTCACTCACAACAGCACTGGCTACAGAAAACAAACTAATATAATAAAGAATGCTTATTGATAGTCCTTTTTCTTGCTTTTCACCAGTGTATGTGTGTGTGTGCGGGGGGGGGGGTGTACTTTGAAAAGACATCAGAAAGAAAACGAAGAGAAAAAAAGGTTGTGAACACAGTACTGTAGTGCCCTCTAAACATCATTCTAATGCAGGCGGAGGAACTATTTTATTACAAAACTAACTTTAAACTAATTTTTCATTAACATTTTTTTATTAAACTTATTTTTTTTATGGTTCCTATTTTCTAAGTGCAACAATACCCTCCAGGGTCGCGTGGTATTGTCTATACCGGACAACTTCGGTGGCTATAAAGGAACCCGAAGCATGCATGCGGGTGGTCAGTATAACACAATACCGCCCACTCTGTTGGATATTATTGCTTACATTTTATATGTACCTACTGTATTATAACTTGTACCTATTGTCTGTGCCACTGTACGGCCTGGGTCGCATCTGAAAATGGTTCTTTGGATCAGTTTGCTCACCTGGTTACCAAAAACTAAAATAAATAAATAAATAACTCTATATAGTTTGAAACACTCAACACATTTATATGTCTTAGAACATTACAGTACATTTATATTTCAGACAGATCTGGTACGTAAATAAAGGGGATTGTGCCTTCAACCAGGGGCCAAGAGGGCTGCCCTGGTCCCATTACTCAGTGGAAAATTGTCATCTCCAGGTTACAGAATGAAAAACTGTCATTTCCAGGTTATAGCAAATCCAAATTTAGCTTTGGGGTCTCAGCCCATTATGTGGCTTGCGGCTAAGGCTGGTGGCTCCATGGGACGTCTTGACCAGATAAGTAGCACAATTACATAGCACATTTATACAATACTTTTGGGCTCACTTGGGTCCCCCAAATAGTTAGACGATGCTTGGGCTCACTTGGGTTCCCCCAAACAGTTACGATTAGCAAAAGTTCCAACATAAGGTCCCACCCTCGCTGGGCTATGGTCCTGCGCAGCAGTTGCAAGGTGTGAACCAAATGGACAGTTACAATTAGCAAAACACAGTTTAGGAGAGGTCCACCCATGCTAGGCTAAGGTTATGCGCAGCAGATGCAGGGTGCAAACCACAGAACGATCTAACATAGCACAGTCATTTGGGCAAGGCTACCCCAATTTAATAGGATTTCTTTCTTTCTTGCACCCGGGGTATACAAGAGTACTCACTCAGGCTCCTCTCAGTAGTTTCTCTGCAATCAAGGTTCCTGATGATCTTCAGTTCTCTCACAACTGAGGTGAAAATTCAGCTCTCTCACAGCTGGCCTGATGTCATCAAGTTACAGGTCTATGTCCTTCCCCAACATGGAAAAGAGGGCTAGCACCTGGGGGATATTCTGGCAACCCCTAGGCTAGCAAGAACTACAGAAACTAAATAATTTTAACTTTAGCTACTAAGAAGGCAAATACCCCCTCCCAGATGGAGAGTATTAGCTGGATCTCCAGGCTTGGCTGCATGGCTGGGGGCCACAGCCCCCACCCCCATGGGGGTTCCTGCTCAAATCTGGCAAAATGCTGGAAAACACAGTCTCTTATAGGGCTTTCCTGAGGCTCTTGATTAGCTGAAGCTTTTGGGTGAATGGCCTCCGATTGGCTGGTCGGCCTGTCAGTCGGGAAAACGAATTATGCATGAACCTCACTCGATGCACAGTTGGTTTGCTGTTTTGGTGCCTGAAATTAGGTCCCTGCAGTTCCCCATGAGTACTTGTTGTTTTCCCATGAGCTTTGGCTAATGTTCCACAGGTCCTGGCTTTATCATTCTAGCTTTCCGATTGGCTGTGCTGCTCTGTAATGGCTGCTGAACACACCATCCCTTAAGCAGATCAGTGACAGCCTCAAATCAACATTCTGGTGCAGCCAGAATGAAATAAATATTTGCCCAAATGCTCCACAGTCTAATAGCCCGGGCTGTGTACTTGCTGTCACTGCACAGATTATGTAAATTGCTCAGTCCGTTAGCCTGTCGCTGCTGCCAATATTTAAGGACAACTTGCAGCAGCAGACAGGCTGTCTATCTGAGTCCCAGCATTAGTCTGGTTCAGCCAGGAGTTGAGCATTTATTTGTTTTTAACTCCCCCATAAAACACTTTCCCCCAACATACATTGCAGTTACAATATTTATGTTTAGGGCAACACATCTTTTTTCTTTTCCCCATCGGCCTCAGCCAAGAACAAGCTTCTCCGAGGGCAGAACAGACCCTACTGAATATTAACAGGGATTGGGGCTCTGGTTCATCAATAGTCATGAGCCCCGATCGAAATCACTTCATGGAGCTCTGTTAATTTTCCAGAAACCGGGCTCTCTCCGCCCTGTTTATGGTCACCAGGCCCCACTGATCAGGTGAGGGCACCGGGACAGCCAAAACACTCTCTGATTCGACCACAAGTTTGAGCGGTCAGACATCAAAGGAGTCGTCACACCTGTGCAATCCCCGCTTCACTGGAGTGCCTGTTTCCACGGGAGTGGGGTAAATGCGGTTTGTTTTCTTTTTGAGCCCCAAGGGCTGAAATCTGTACATCAGCACAAAGGACTTGGGCCAGGAATCAGGGGACAGAAAACAAATTTGCAGGCAGAACAGGAGGTGTTCCAGGAAAGAGCAGGAACAGGGGCTACAGGGCTGCAGATAAGCCTGTTTTGGCAGGGGGGTTACATATGAATACAGTAAACAGTGGGCCTAGCACTGACCCCTGTGGGACTCCACTGGTGACTTCCTTCATTCCTTCTCCCCCATCACTATCCTTTGTGTCTTACCAATGAGCCAATGTTCCACCCTCCTTGTTACTTGTTTCCCACCCCAGTGTCTCCCAATTTCCTTATCGGTGTATTGTGGGGGTACTGAGTCAAATGCTTTGCTGAAATCTAAGTATATGATATTAACTGCCTGTCCCTTTTCTGCCACCTTCCTTACTCAGTCAGATGTGTTATGCAAGTTTGTTTGACAGGATTTTCCTGAAGGGAACCCATGCTGTCTCTTGTCCTGAAGCCATTTGTCTAAAGGAGTCCTACCAGCCTTTCCTTCAGAATGGACTCTTTACCTTACAGACAATGGAGTTCAGACTTGACCAGTCGGTAGTTCCCAGTGTTGTTCCCTAGGCCCACTCTTGTGCAGTGGTACCACATGTGCAGTTCTCCACTCCTGCGGTACCACCCCATGTCTAGTGAGCTAATGAACAGATCTGCTGGCGGATCCACCAGTACCACCACCATCTCCCTTAACACCATTGGGTTCATGCCATCTGGTCCTGGGGATTTCTTTACTTTTAGAGACAGGAGCCCGTTCTCTAATCCAGTCTTGCCTCCATCCCCTTCCCTTCCCTTATTCTCCCTTGCAAAACAGGTCTATTCTTTTCTTCAGTAAAAACAGAAGTATTTGTTCATCAGTTCTGCTTTCTCTCCACTATCCTCCATCCACCCTTACCCCATTTCTCCTTTACTAGGCACTCATTTGTGTCCCTTCTTTCTCTGATGTACCAGAAAAAGGTTTTCTCTCCCTCTTTGATCCCCTCTCCAGTTTGCAGCTCCTTCCTAGCATTGGCTTGCCTGCCTACAGTACTGTACTAGCCTCCCTAGCTTTTTCCAGATATTATACATATGAACATATGATTGAGCCCACAGAAAAAGACCTTGAGGTCTATCATGTCTGCTCGATTTTGCACACCCCTCAGTGTCTACTGAGGGATTTTCCCCCTTATCCCTCCCCACTGATGACCTTCCCCTTCCCTACATGCAACCTTCCCCTTTGCTCTGTTCCAACCTCTCCCAAAGCTGTCCACTGTCCTCAGGGAAACATACTACTTCTTCCAGCAACTCATTCTTCTTAGCTACCACCTTCTCCACGAAAAAGTGCCTTATCATTTCTCTCCTGAATTTTCCACCCACTAGCTTAAGGCAGTGCTCCCTAGTGGTCCTGTTCCCACCAAGGCTGAAGAGACCCTCATACCTTACCCTGTTGAAACCCTTAAAGGTGCTTAAAGATTTCAGTCATGTCGCCCTCTCCCTTCTATCCTCCAGAAGCACATGTTAAGATCTCGGAGTCTGTTCTCGTATGTTCTGCCTTGCTGTCCCTGGATCATTTTAGCTGTCCTTCTCGGGACCGATCCAGTAGGTTGATGCTTTTCTTTAGGCAGCAGCACTAACACTGCACACTGTAATCTACCGTAGGTGTGGCCATACTAGGGATCTGTACAGTGGCTGAATGACCTCCGCTTTTCTGCTGGTTATACCTCAGGCTATGTAGCCCAGCATCCAATTTGCTTTGGCTTCTGCTTTCCTGCAGTGTGCCACGTGCTTCAGGTCACTTGTGATGATCACTCCCAAGCCCTTTTCCTCCTCTGACCTGGTAACCTGCACACACACACACCCGCCTCAGCCACTTGGTCTCTGGGTTCTTCCACCAAGCTCCATTGGCTAATATCAGTATCTTTTGGCAAAATATACTGACTTGCCAAACCTTATTTTTAAATACTACAATACATTTGAAAATAGAACAAATCAAAACTTTTCAGTCAGGGCTTACCCATCCTATTAAACTGTGAGCTGAAAGAGACTTCACGGGGATCAAGCAAAGATGCAGTGCAGCGAGAGGAACTGTCATTCTAAAGCGTATGAGGATTGCTGGTAAAGCGGCACCAGTTTTGGCCTCCCAAGCCCCCTGGACCTTTTTGAAAGAGGCACCTTAACCAATTCCTCCCACCATGTTTTTACTGTTCCCATTACCTACAACAGTGTAATTTTGCCCAATAGCCACATCGGTATGCTTACCTGTAGGCTTGAACAAGAACTTTAACATTAATAAACTAAGCAATACAGTTCAACCAACTTATTTTAAAACCACTGTGATTAAATCAAGTCCGGCTGCAGTGTGTTGTTACGGCCCTGGCATATGGCAGCAAGTTTTGTCAAAAGTTCAAGAGTCCCATTCACCTTCTGAACTTTCACCTTCTAGAGCAGCATCAGCTTAGCTCAGTTCAAGTCCCTGTCACTTTCAGATCAGTGAACTGATACTGTTTATCTCTGAGCACAAACGGGAGATGGGCTGGGAATCCAAGTCGGTAAGATACGTTAAGGTCCCTTAAGAGTCCATGTAACCCCTTCAAAAGTTACACTACAGTCTGGTTGCATATGAATAATCAGAAAACATCAGGACACTACTTTCCTCCAACACAATTGGCACTTGGTATTTCACCACTTGAAGCACATAGTCTCTCGCCATCAATGAGGTAGTCACTGCCAGTACAGTTTGAGGGCCCTCTGATGTGGTTGTAGCTCTTCATGGGTTAATGCGGATGTCCGCATGATAGGTACAGCATAATTTAGACTCACTGCCTCAGGCAGCCACCACTCCAAAAACATTTGTCCCCTTCTGTACCTTCCAGAATACCCAGTAGCCACAGACTGGTGGAATGGGCTTGATTTTCCAACTGCTCAAGGTGATTACAAATTACACCTTCTTTAACTGTTATCATGACCACAGCCAGCACTTTACTAGCAATTTTTGTTGACCTTCCACTGCACTGGCAATACTGCCTGTTCTCTATTCCACAAGTACTAATCTAGTTTTCTGCTTGTTCAGTTTCTTATCCAGTTTCTGGATCATACTTGTGTGCCAAGTAACAGCCTGCAGTAAAGTCTCTAGTATTGCAGGGGGAATCCCCTTCACTCGATGTCAGGCTCTTGTCCATTGGAGATTTATTTTACTTTTAGTTTTTTATTTATTTTATTTCTGATCTCGGATTAACCATTTGAGCTCAGAGCTCTTTACATAGGTTCCACATTAGCACATTTAGAACAAGTAGGTGATTATACAGAGGATTGAGACAAACAAGGCAACAGAATTAGAATGAGAACATTTAGGTACATTTGGTCTTTAAACAAAGGAATGCAAAAAATACAGCGTAAACTAAAACTGGAATAAGTAAACACAGTCAGATACATACAGGAACAGACTAAATAACTGTGCCCAACAGGGAGCCTGTTAGTTTTCAGCAACACGAGGGGGTTAGTGCATAGAAGTGCTGGAGAGATGGGGTGGGGGGTTCAGCCCCAAGTGCAGGGTATCCTGGGGGGGGAGAGAGAGAGAGAGAGAGAGATCTGTTTGGCAGAAGGGCAGATGATAGGAGATGCCTTTGCTAGGTACTAGTGATGGCAGACGCATTGAGATTCCTGTATTAAGTGGTTCTTTAGGTTCTTTTTGAAGGTCCACAGAGTGGGCAGGCTAATAATGTTCTCATGGAGGGAGTTGAGCCACAATGGTGCCTGATAGGCAAAGGACCTTTGTCCTTGAGATGTCTGACATTTTGGAGTCAGGTAGGACTGCAGTTCCGAATTTCAGGTGGGCCGGGGATTAGTGCTGGCAACTAGTTGCTGGACCCCAGTCGAGAGCTGACCAAGGCAGATCTTTTTGGCCAGGAGGCAGGATTGATATTTTAAGCAACCAAAGAGCGTTAGCCAGTGAGCCTTTGCATAGAGATCGCAGGTGTGGGTTAGTCAGTGTGCCCCTAAGGTCAGCCTGCCAGGCATTGTTAAAGGCAGTTTTTATATGTCGGAGGGCAGTATCTGTGGCAGAGCCATATATCGGCAGTCCATAGTCCACTAGGGAACCCACTGAACTATGGTCCGCTGTGCTGAGGGCTTCAGGGGTCAGGCTCTGCCTATGGCGATAAAGTAGCCCTAAACGTTTGTTGATTGCTATAGCTGTGATGTCTATGTGGAGGGTGTAGGACAGCGAGCTGTCAAGAGTGATTCCGAGATATTTGAAGTGATGAACACGTTCAAGAGGAACACCACCCCAATCACATATTGATAGCAGGTAGTTTTTGTGCTTGTTCTTAAGGCTGGTGAACAAAATGTTTTTTGTTTTTTTGTAGTTCATTATCAATTTATGATTTTTGAACCACGACTCAATGCTGGTGAACTCACGTTGTAGCTGTTGCTCAAGAGCAGTGGGGTCAGAGCCATTAGAAAAGATAACTGCATCATCCGTGTAGAGGAGGATATGGCACTGACTGGCTAGGGGGATGCAATTCAGAAACAGGCTAAAGAGGAGGAGGCCCAGTATTGACCCCTGTGGAATGCCTGCGCACACAGACTTGGTGTCAGTCAGAAAGGTATCTATCCTGACTTGCTGTGAACGGCAGTATAGGTAGTTGCAGAACCATGCAGGCGCCTCAGGGGCAAGGCCTATGGCAGTGAGTTGGTCAACAAGGAGGGCATGGTTGACCGTGTCAAAGGCCTTTGTTAGGTCAATATAGATAGCCCCAATTAGCTGGCCAAGATCGAGGGATTTGTGGATGAAGCCTGTGTATTCCAGGAGGGTTGTAGTGGTGCTATGCCCAGCCCTAAAGCCATGTTGATCTGCGCATAGGAGCATGTGCTTGTCCAGATAATCGACAAGTTGGTCGGCAATGATTCGTTCAAGGGCCTTCTACAGTGGTGGTAGTATACAGATGGGTCTATAGTTCCCAGGGAAGGCACAATCCCCACTCTTGTACACAGAGGTGACAACTGCAGCTTTCCATTTTTGGGGGAATACTGCGAAATGGAGCGAGATGTTAAGGATATGTGTGAGAGGGGACAGGATTTCTTCAAGTGACAGCGAGATTAGTTTCAGGTCGAGATTATCCCCACTGAATATCCCCTTCCCAAGCACTTTGCGCAGATATTTCCTGGTTTCTCTGAAGGTACTAGTCGTGAAACGAAAGGAGGGATGTGATGGGGATTGCGTGGGTGCCGCAAAGATGGTGGGGGAGAAGAAGTCGGCGGGGAGAACATGCTGCAAGTCAGTGAAGGCATTGTTAAAGGTGTTGCCAATAGATTTAGGGTCAAGGATGGGGGAGCCATCAACACAGAGCATGGTAGGGGCCATTTTGGGTCCTCGCCTGGTGACCTCATTTAGGTTAGCCCAGAATTTGTGCCCGTCATTCCAGTTCTTGGTTAGGACATCTTTATATTATACATTTTTGGCTAATCGGATGGTCCTGGTACAGATGTTCCTCGCACGTTTGTAGTTCAGGACATCAGACTGATTTAACAGGTCCCACTGTCTGCTGATCGGTTTTAGCATTTTTAGGATGCCCCATTCTGAAAAAATCTTCACTCAAGATTCTAATCAAACTTTACCAGTTTGCCAATTCTGTATGGATACTGATTTTGAAAAATAACAGTTATAGCACGTTTTCTGCTGTTTGTTCAAGAGCTTATGGAAACACGTCTTTCTGCTGAGCTGCTGGCGCTCTTCCCCCCCCCCAACCCCCAACAAAAGTAATATGACAACTGCCCTGATTTTACTGTCCCTGTTTCTGCACTACAACAACATCTTGACAATGTGCAGCAGAGGGCACCAACAAAGTGTAATTATCAGAACAGTGTGCTGATACTGACTGGCATCTTGGAGTCCATCTATAAACTTGGGTCTTTATTTTAAAGCTTGGGGGTAAAGGCAGGCAGCAGGATTTTTAAGAAAATCCATCTGAGATGTATCAATCATTATTTTGTAAGTGGAAATGCAATCAATTAGACCACCTATTGTATGGTTTACAACATCTGAGTTTTGAAAAAAAAAACACGCAATTAGAGCATAAAAGATGCAAACCACATCTGCACAATTTTCTTTTTACTGCAATTCAAGACTTTTTAGAGCACAAAGAGCAGCAGGACTGCTGGGATGCACTGAAGTAGAAGCAGATGAAGGTAGGACACCCAATTTGGGTCTTCATCCACACTTCTGAAAACCCTGCCATGAATCCCTAAACCTATAATCTGAAATCAGCGAGTTCATAGATACATAGACACTGTCGGCAGATAAGGGCCTATGACCCACCCAGTCTGCCCATTTGAGCTTGTAAATTCACTTTATGTTTTTCAAGAAGTCTGTTGCCCCTTACCCCTGACCTCCAGAATTCCCTTATGTCTATCCCATGCATTCTTAAATCCCATGATTGTTTCAGCCTCCACCACTCCCTCTGGCAGGGTGTTCCACTTGTCCACCACCCTTTCTGTGAAGAAATTCTTCCTCACGTTTCCTATGAATCGCCCTCCCTCCAACTTCATCCCATGACCTCTAGTCCTGAAACATCTTTTTTGCTGGAAAATAGTGTATTCCTGCACCCTGTTCCTCCCTGTAAGGTACTTGTATGTCTCTATCATATCCCCTCTCTCCCTCCTGTCCTCCAGGGAGTACATATTCAAGTCTTTCAGCCTGTCCTCATAGTACTTGTGATGCAGTATCAGTGTCAGTGTCATGTCAGTGGTGTAGCTATGGAAATATCATTTGTACCCCAGAACCCCCGTTGACCCCCACCGAGTTGTATGCATAGCTATGTTTGTTGTCATGCCCTCCTTGTATACCCCATGCATTGTAATACTTTCTTATAGGGAGATAATCCAGTTTGATGGTTAGAAAACTGGCTTGGGAACCAGAATATCACAGGTTCAAACCCTACTAAAAGAACCAAACATTCACCCTATGACCCTGAGCAAGTCACTTAGCCTCCCAGTGCTCCAGTCCCCCAGGTGCAGAAATGGGTTCACACAATGCCCACTAAAAGTGAGATGTGGAATTTCAGCTGAGCTATCCTGGATAAATGAACTGTAAAATAAATAGTACTTAAGGAAAGGAATATTAAGACCAAAATGGGAGCAACCAAAGCTGGTGGCCAGAACCCAGAATAGCACCTGCCAAAATATCAATTTATAAGCCTTGGCATACTTGGTATATGCAATTCTACACCCATGTTTAAAATAAAACACATTCATAATATGAGTTGTAATATCATATATATGTAAGCTTGTGCTAGAGAAGAAATCTGCATTTTAATTAATACATTTAGAAGTACAGCAAATTGGCCCACAACAGTATTTCTAGAGTAGTGCACTGCATTACCTTGGACTCACACTTCAAATCCAGCTGCCAGCACTATCAGGCTTTGGGGGTAACATCATTGCCTACAGTTTTTTATTTTCAGTAAGATTTTTCTTGGCTCCTGGCTTGCATACTAGCACTCCCCCCAACCTTGTCACCAACCTTCTCATGGACTTCACAGTTTAAACACCATGTGCTCAGAACAACGACAGTGGTGGGTGGCTTACCATGTTAGTCATGCATGGGCCTGTGGGGGAAGGAGGTGAAGCTGCAACGGTGGAACAGATTTTTTCCATCAGCTCTTGCCCCCATCATGAATGCCAGCATGCAATAATGTGCATGTGTGCCTTCGGTGGCATGCATGTGTGGTTGGAATCTGGTTGCTGACCCTCACCCCTTCTAGGTGCTCCGAGTGTGCTGCTAGCTGGTCTCCACCAAGTGGCAGGCAAGCAGTCAGACATAGCATCCCCCCTCCCAAATGGAGCAAAGCCATGTCTGAATCCTCCCCTCAATCCTCCCTCCCTATCACCAACAGTTGGCCCTCGAGCAGCCGGAATCCATTCCTGAAGCCAGGTCACCAGCATAGCAAGTGTTAGCACTACGACTGCACTACTGGGCTGGCATATCAGTGCCTACACTTGAAAGCAAAAACAAGCTTGGATCTCATGGGTGACATGTGATGAGACTTCCACAGGACTGGCAGTAATGGGGTATTCTCAGCACAAGATGCCTGACCCACCCTCTCTGCTCCAAAGACCTGTCAGACAGCCCCGGACAGCCCAGCTCCCAGGCACTGGATCCTGGAAGCAGGTAGCCCGGTTCTGTGGTGCTGACAGTACTGTGTGGGAGACTCAGGATTGAACTGCAAGTCCCATTCCAGAGGAGCTTCAGAAACACAGAGGAAAGGGGGGGGCGCTGCAGCTGTTCCACAGTGTAAATGCATACATTATGGTACCAGGAGCAGGACTGGGTGTCATGAGTAACTATACAATACCCTCTCCTGCCCTGAAGGCTTGGTGTAGTGAATGGCTTTAGTCATGGGTGGGAGAGAAGAAAAATTGGGGTAAAAAACTTGCCTGAGCCATGGAAGCACTTCTTTATGCAGGAAGCCCCCCATCACAGTGGCTTAGCAGCATCCTCCAGAGCCCTTGCTTCACACTGGATATTGGGGAGATGAGCTGGAGACATCCTACTGCTCCCCACTGGATAATGGAGGAGGTGAGCAGGAGACATCCTAATACCCACTGTGGAGCATCTAGAGGTAGTATTAGAAGGGCCCCTGTTTTACTGCAGTCAGTGCTGAGACAGCATCTAGGAGTAGAGACTCAGATAGGCAGCTGATGGAACAATAGGAAAAAGTGTGATTTGGGGGGAAAAAGGAAGCTAGTCCTGCTGAGGTGGGATGTAAGAAGGGAATGCCGCAGGTGCACTGTGGGGATCTGCTTACTGCTTTAAAAGTTCTGGAGTGCCCAAGGGCCTACAGAGCTGGGCTAAAGTGAGTGCTGATCTACTGTGAGGAAGATGGGTAAATGATGGACACCAGAAAAATGAAAAATAAAAATTAAAAAAATGATTGTGACTGGACACTGAATAATATGTCACTTTTTTGCCCCCAGTGGGGACAGCTCATGTTTAGCTTAAGGGCAAGATAGTGTAGCTTTTATTTGCACTCTTCCTTCCTTTAACTACTATAGCCAGCTCTCTGATTAAAGCTATTAACAGTTAAGATCACTTAGCGTTTGTTTATGCATGCTTCTTCATTTAGTGAGTAGACCCTAACTTACTTTTAAAAGCAAACTTAAAGAAGACCAAAGTCATGACAGAGAGGCATGCAGGAATGCTCCACACACACTTAAAACAGTTCTACTAACACCCGGAATAAGGTCCTCAAGCACTATGCTTTAGATTAACCTTCTGACCTCACCCTAGACCTCTTACCCATGGGAATTATTCATGAGAGTCTCAAAATAAACATTATGTTCATTAGAGTTTGTTGGCCTAATTGCTTTTTGTAAGTGAATATTCAATAAATAAATTACTTTGGGACAGAACGCTGTTTTAAAACATCTGTAAACTGACAAAACCCTTCTTAGCAAAAACATATGCTAAAATAGTTTCACTATGGATATTTAATGGCATGTACTATACATACTTGCATGTTGAACTAATAACATAGTAACACTGATACATCACTGACAATTCACAGCCCATAATAAGAATATGTACCATAACACAGTGACTAAAAAGATCTTTAAGTTACAAAATTATACCCCTTGCAGGAACATTAATGGGTATCTATTGCAAGCTGCTTCAGTTTGGGAAGGTAATTATCACTGACATTGATACTATATAAGATAGGCGCACAGTGCTAGACAGTGATAAGTACCAATATTAGGGTAATATCACATACAGTATGTGATCATTGTCGACTAACAGGATTTGTGGGCATACTGCCTAATTTATAACCAGCAAACCATTTGAAACATAGCCATAATAGGGACAGAACTTTGTACTGGTTTTGGAACTTGGAGTGTGGCTTCAGGCTCTGTGCTATGGTTGCACTCCCCGTAGTGTTCCAGCATCAGATTTGCTTCTCCACCGGATGAGAGCAGTTGCCCCAATGTCAGCTCCTGTCTTTTGTTCAACAATATCTTATTTTACTTAATTCTTTATTATTTTTTTATAATATAAGTTAGTTCTCAACACTTCGTTATTTTTTGTAATAGTTTATATTTTACATATTTTATAATGTACATTAGTTCTCAATACTCTGCGTTACGGTATTTATTTTCTATTCAGCAAATATTTTGCATTATTTTTTATAAGTTAGTTTTCAAAGCTCTGTGTTAGGGTGTTTATTTTTTATTTAGCGATTATTTTGCATTTTTTCTCCAGTTTCCGATCAGTTCCAGAAACTGGAGAAAGCCACATTTGAAATGTGGTTCCCACCTCAAGTGAACCAATGGAATTTGGCTTAAAGAGCAGGTTCCTAGTTTCACAGTTCCCGCTCCCCCAAACACATTGTATGGCTCACCTGGCCCAGATTTGATGGCTATACATATTTCCTTTTATTTCTGCCTTTTTTTAAAGTTATGTCCATCGTAAAATCGTCCCCAGCCACCACAGCCAAAAACGGGGCCACTTCCTGAAGCCGCTGATATGCCCCCACACAAACACACGCAGCCCCAGTTTTTGATGTCATAAACACTGCGTGTGTGCACCCCATTCAGTTCAATGGAGGTGAGTTTTCTATACATTTTATTAGCATATAGAGCTGAGATTTTAATAAATCAAAGCGACCGTTCGACTAACGGGATCACTGTTAGTCGAGTGGTTGCTTCCTCGTGTCTGACACTTAACCCCTTAGGCTGATATAAACAGCAGAAGTAGCACCATCTACCATTAACTGCTTTGCTATTAAAAGTACCAGTATATCTAGATATATCACAGGAAATCCCCATTCATGTCACTCCTGTGATACATGTTGACATGTATTTGGATTTTTTGGGGCATATCTCTGGCTACCACTTACAAGGGTAGGACTTGCGGGCAGACTGGATGGGCCTAGCGGTCCTTATCTGCTAACAATTTCTGTATTTCTGTGTTCAAGTACATAATGGGTCTTCAATAAGCCTGATAATTTACTAAGGGTTGTAATACCACTAACAGAATGAACTATTAATGCACCAGCTTGTTATGACAGCAGTGTGCAATACTTCCTATATGAAACCAAATCACGGAAATCTCCTTTTCTGGTATTGATGGATCAGCTTTTATCACCCTGCACATTACTTCGTACTTAAGACATGATCTAGAACTCCAAGAAAAATAAATCAGTAAGAACGTCTCTTGATGACAACTGCACCTGCAGGGTTTAGCATCAAACATACTGTTGGTATTCTGAAATTAATACTTTAATGCCTTCAGAGGGGAGGTGACAGAGACCTACAAGTACCTCACAGGGGTGAACATGGTACAGGAGGAGAGTCTCTTTCAAATGAGAAATAGCACCAGAACCAGAGGGCATGCAATGAAGCTGGAGTAGGGTGGAGGGGAGTTTAAGAGGGATGTGATTAGGTACTACTTCGCTGAAAGTGGTGGAGACCTAGAACAGACTGCCAGCAGAAGTGGTGGAGGCGAATACAGTAGGGGGCTTCAAGCATCCATAGGACAGACACAGGGGAATATTAGTAAATACTGTCGGCAGTGAGGAAGGAGGGTTGCTGGAGACCAGTTAGGGTCTGCGGAGACAGACTAGGCAGGGACCATCTGGACAAACAGGGTGAGCCAAGCAGTCCTTTTCTGCCAACAAATTCTACATTTTTGTGTTTCATTTTTTGACTACAAATACACAGAGAGTTCATTGTAAGCAGTTGTGCCTATTCCAGCATTTTGCTGCTAAAAGTTGGTCTAGACATTCAAAACAATTGCCGGTACAATTTGATACTACCAATAAATACTTAAACATGTTTTAGCAGGATAATGTTACCCCTAGGCAGACATTTTTTTAGCTAATAATGGGCCCCACATCACATAGTAACCTCATTACAATGTAAGGAGCAATCTTTTCCTCCTTTAATTGCATCCTGGTTGTGGGATCTACACTGTAGTCTATGATCAGTAGTGGTGCTATATCATAAAACAAAATAAACAACAAAGAAAAAAAGCATATATTTCCCCACCTCTCTCAATCTCTGCAGATAATAAAAAATATTCCTGGTGCTGGTAGTGCACCCCTCGCTCACCCAAGCCCCTGTTAAATCATTCCTCCCTGGCAGCCTAATGGACAACCCTGTCCCAGGGCCATCCTCTGTTTGCCCAGCCCCTCCCCACTGCTACCCCTGGCCCAAGACAGCAGGCGGTACTCACCCTCCATTCACCTCATTCACACAAGTTAGTCACTTGCATTATAAAAGTAACTGTATCGATACTGTATTTACTAAAGTAAAATATCGATAGTTAATTTTATAATGCAAGTGACTGACTTACATGAATGAGGCAGTGACTGGCGGTGGAGGTGAGTAAAGGGCAAGTACCATTTGCCATCTTGGGGTTGGGGGTGGCAGGCAAAAGAAGGTGGAACTGGGAGCTTGCGCATCCCACTAGACTACTAGGGAAAGAATGTTTAACCACAGGGAGACTGGATGAGGGAGAGGGGCACTACTGGCACCAAAAATATTCACAAAAAGGTTCAGGTGAGGGAGGGGGTACCACTAGCACCAGGAATAACTAAAGAGAAGATCAGGTGAGGGGGTACCACTAGCGCCAGGGACTATTAAACAAGGAGCAGGCGAAGGAGGAGGTACCACTAGCAGCAGGGATATATGAAAATGAGGACTGGATGTGGGGGGGGGGTGGATGCCAGGGTTCATGTTCTGACAGTATGCTATCATTAGCACATTGTTAAAATACGGTTCTTGGAAGCATTAACTACAGTAGCTCTGTATTGACAGGCTATTAGCGCTTCCAGGAACCATTGAATATACCACTGTGCACGATATGCATTCATTTGAATACATGCATGGTATAACGGCCCCCTTTTATACGTCTCTCAATATAGTAGAGACCGCGCCAACATGCTGTCACTTATCATGTTAGTGCATTGCTAAGTAAGCTTTTGACTATCTGGTCCAATGTGTTTTAATATTTACTTGATCAACCAAATCGCATTTGTCAGTGTTTTGTGTACCTGGCTCTGTAACTAGTTATTTTATATGGTGTGCCACTATATCTGAGATTATCTTAAGCCTTCAAAATTCACTTACTATACTGTAAACCTTATAGGAAAATATTCAAAAAATTGCTTTTTGCCGTATTGGTCCTTGTACAACAAGATGCACAAAGTAGGTGATTTAATACCTTTTATTGGACCAACAGAGATTTACAGAAACTCCTTAAGCTTTCAAACCTACAGGGTACAGAGTTTTTCTTCAGAAGGAAAATATTCAAGAATCCCAGAAGCACAGTCCCAGTACAAGGCTGACTGCAGTTCATATTAGTTTGTAGCCCCCTTAGTGCTGTAATTTCTCACAGACTCTTTTTTATCATTCTATTTATTCACCTATGCCACAAACACCTCCCCCATTTAGGTTATTTCCAAGGATGCTATTTCTCTTGCCAGGCTGACCGTTCACCTCCAAATCTGCCAACAGATCCTAAGCACTGCAAACACAAGGGATCTATTAAAAAAGAGGATCAGGTGGAAGTTCAACACTACAGAGCCGGGTGCACCCCTTTCAAAATGAGGAGAAATCAGATGTTCAGTGGTGGAACTCACAGCTGAGTTAATGGGCCAACGTGGCAAAGGACCAAAGTACAGTATGTGGGGAGGAACGTTGCTGAAAGTTTTCATCTGACACATCACGGCAGACTATTTTAAAAAAAAAGTTGCCCCCCCCTTCTAATGTGCATACACAAGATGGCAACCTGGGGGTATTTGATGGCTGTGGTCACACACACGACCAGGGACCTCACAGCCACACCACCACTAGGGGGCAGCAGAGTAGCGCTGCATCACAGCCTGCCCCAGGGAGAAGAGCATCCACAGCACGCTCTGTGATTGCCTCTGCACCTGGCATCCTGAGTTTAGGGCTTGAACCCAGGTCTCTAGCATGTCAGAGTGCATCACAAACATCTGTTGTTTCTGCACTCCTTTCTGAAACTCCCTAGAGCCCATGCACGTTAGTTTCATATTAAAAACTACTTAATAATTATCTTCTCACAGAAATATTTCCCATAATATACTGGCACCCTAATGGGATACCTTCCTGGGCTGTTCATTCAAAAGATCAAAGTGCTGGCACTTCCAGTTCTGTAAAATGATGTGAATGAAAAGTGGATGTAAGAATACTGTTTTTTTTTCTTGGAATGAAGAAACACTTTTGCAGATAATATTTAACTTGTACTTGCTGGGAAGAGGGCAATAAAGTTTGCAATGATTGCCACCAGTAACAGCATATCAGAACTCCTTAACAGTACTTTATAATCCTCTCCTTGGGAAGCCAGGCTCATTAGCCTGTAACTGAATGCCAAGAGTATGGAAGTCAAGGCATGTTGTGGTTTTATTTTTAAATGAAGCCATTCCAAAGCTCAGCTCCTAATCACCGGAAAGGGAATACAGTAAAGCAAATTGTTCAGCTTACAGTGCTAAATATGTATGAAGGTGGAGTCTTAAAACTCTGACGCATCCGACTGTATATGGAACATGACCTCCGGGAACATTTCCACAGAGCTGGCTACCTTTACTTTTCCATACTAGCAAACTGCACATTTAAATCAGCATTTCTGCATCGAGCAGAAGGTATTTTATGTTCTCTTTTCATCTACTGAATGGATATAAAACACAAATGTCACTGTCACCATAATGTAACCCCCATGCAAATCCTGAGATTACCATGGTATAGTCTAGCCCTGTCAATGAGTTTCGGATCAATATAATTGTTCTTTAGTAATAAAAAGGGGTGGAGTCAGTGAGTTAAGGAGTCAAGGGAAAGAGTGCAGGCCAAATGTCTATTCTACAGGACCTGTGTGTGTGTGTGTGTGTGTGTGTGTGTGTGTGTGGTGCAGCTGAGCACCAGCAGTCCTAGTTTTGGTGAAGCCCCTCCAGGGCAGGAAGTGTGGCTCACCCAGACAGGTGTTTCTGGGTAGCACTATAAAGAAGGGGAAGGGTATTGAATTGTAAGGTATTCAATGCTGTAAGACCTTATACTAAATACCGCCAGGACATCAAGGTACTGGGTGAGGATGTGGTTCCCCCTCATGGCCCCAGTGGACTATATGTACTGTTTACAAGTTGGGCGAATGGATGAAGTACCTCAGAAGCCCCTTAATAGAGTGCTGGTCCCCATAAAGTATGTCATTCCTGAGTGGAGGCCAGTGGCCTGTTCCATGACAAACTCTTCTTGTGTGCTTTTAAAGGTGATGGGACATGATTTTTACATAGTTTTCCTTTCCAAGCCAGTTATGTACTTTGATAGGCTTTGAGATTTTTTAATTAAACAAGTGATCCAGCTTTTGGATGCCCTCAGCTCTACAGTACATATAGTTTCACTCTTCTCACCAACTAGTGCTCTTTCTTGTCATGGAATGTTTAGAAATATGAACTCAGGAACACCATTCCATGCTGTTTGTGTGAATGGCCTGGAATTGTGTTACTGATGTCACAGAATGTTCAGACAGTATGAAAAGAGACAACAGAAACTGCTGAGGAGAGAGGGATTCAGGATAGCTAAAACAGCAAACAATGTGATTATTAATTTCACAAAAAAAGTCAAAACATAGCAGAATATTGGAAAGACACTTAAAGGAAAACAAGAGGGCATTCAGAGGCATAAAAACTATTTCCTGTCACCTTTAATGAAGCTTCTGCTAGAAGGCAGAAATGTTACATTAGTGTCCATATGAAGGGGTGCCACGGAGAAGGTGTTATCAAATATACGTGTTGATCAGTTAAATGAGGCCCTCTTTAGGAGACCTCCTATGTTGGAAAAAAGAACTTTAGTATCTCAGTTGTGGCTGTTCCCAAGGTCAGAAGAACAGCATGTGCTGTATGTTCAGTGAGTATTGTAAACCCCATGCCGTTTGACTGAAAATACATACAAATGGACAATTAACTATTGCATTTCTGTTAACTGAATTGATCCAGGTACGCCATCTCCTAGTGTACCTCATGGCCCCACCACAGACTTAAAGAAACTCTGGCTAGCCCTGTCCCATCGTAAAAGGCTCCCACTGTACTCAGTAGCCGGGGTCAGCTACAGTGAGTTGTGCAAAAATTCTTCTCTATGCAGATTTGTTCTGTTTGATAGCAAAATATTCAATTAAAAATGCTATGCTTGGGAAATGATCTCAAGATTTCTACAGTCAGGCAAAAAGGCAAGAGATAACACACAGCATTTTGAGGGCAGCACTTGAGAGGAGATGACTTGTCCTTCTGGACTTATAAAATTCATTATCAGGCTTCTCAGCTATGTCTCCTGATAATACAGTTTGCTTGTAGTGAGAAAACTCCATGGAAGAAGATGGAGATAGTGGAGCAAAATTAAGTGCAACCATCTGTACTGATTTTCTGTAAGGAATAAGACAAAGGGGGGGGGGTTGCATTTATTTTCCTTTGGTAACTGGTTAAGGCTCACTAGACACAAGGCCTGTTTTCAGGAGTGACAAGTGAGCACTGGGGAGTTAAGTTATGTGCTCAGGGTCACACACTATGCAAGTGGAGGTTGTGGGAATCAAAGCCAGGTCTGCTGGATGTATCAAGCTAATTCACAGCTCGTTACTCTAACTTCTAGGCTATACTGACAGTCCCCTAGTCTTTGGGGGGAAGGGGTCAAAATATTGTAATTAATTGGAGGGAAACAAAAAATCATTTTCAGATGGGCTATAAAACATATAGGATGTCTATAGACTGGGGTCCAGATTTTGGCCCTAACAACATTTATATATTTTTCCAGAACTGGGAAAGGCAAGGACTTTGTGTACTTTTTCCAGGTGGTGAAAGAAGAAAACAAATACATGGGGACAATATATATTTTCTGAAAGGAGACAAAAGAGGAAATAAATAATTCCTTTCAAAACTCATTCAAAGAAACAAATGACACATGGGAAATCCATTTGTATCTGATCGCTGGACTCTGTAAGTCTCTATAAGAGTAGTCCAGACCAGAAGGGTTAAATATTCAATGGAAATAGCACAGATAGGTGATAAGTGACTTTTTAATGAACAATGGAGACAGAGTTGAGCTACTGTTCATCCTACCAGAAACTTAAGAGCCCAGAGAAGTTTCTTGCAAAGTTACCCCTCAAATTAACAAAAACAAAAATTGCTTGAAGCAAGAAAATATGATAGGCCTCCAGTCCTGCAGTAGCTGTGGTGCCACTTGTCATGTGGCACTCCAGGGTCTTTCTTCACGCCTGTAATGAGGATCTTTAGGATGCTCTTCTACTCTAGGGAGTGGTGGGTGAGAAAATCCACTGCAGCACTGGCCTCTTGTGACCTAGGTAGTACAGTGCAAATTAAAGCAGTGTGTGCGTTCAGATGTTGTGGGCTGGGATTTGGCTCTGACAGAAGAGGAGTATGGATAAATGAGTGGCCTTAGTGGCTGACACCACTGCATTCCTCCATGTGAGGAAGGACCATGCGGTCCTCTCCATAAGTGTTGCTCTCTGTTGCCTTTCTCGTCAGATTCTTGTCTTGGCAAGGAAGTTAGGAACTTGTAAAGCCCAGCCACTGGCAGAAAGCCCATGTTGGTTAGAGGATTCCTGAGGCTCCTTGGAAGGAAAGGTGGTAACCAAGATGCCAGTGGATCTGTGAATAACTGAATGAGTGCACGGGGCCCCGCAGGAAGGAGGTATAAGATAAGCATTGCTGGAGTGATTTTGGTGTGGAGAAACATGATTATACATACACATACTATATGTTGGGCATGTTGCAAAATGGGGAAATATTGAGAGTTGTTGCTGGATAATATTGGGAAGATATCAGGACTAGAAAGAGACAATTAACCAAAGAACCATTTGCAGGGAATCACTGACGGATGGTAACACAGTAACATACAGTAGTAATTTAAAGTTGGAAGGGACTCTAGGTCCAGCTTGATTGCTCAATCTGCTTCACAAGCAGGGACAAAGTAAGTACAGTACAGTATGCTGCTCAAACATGGTGAGTAAGATTTAATAAAAAACGGAGAAGCTGACACACACTGTGAGACTTCAGTGAAATGTTTCTAGTTAAATCTATTTATAAATATATGGTCCTTTCTCCCAAAGTAATATCACTATAGTAAATAATGTTGTTCCTTATGGAAACAACTTGAACTACAGAAAGTACCTAAGGCAATATGCAGACTTGGAGGAGACACTGGTGCCGAAAAAAAATTAAAACAAGCTCTAATGATCCGGAGGGAGACAATGATTTTAATTTTTCTGAAACTGGCATGTTAGAAATGGAGGCTGAGTTAAAAAAATAAATAAGTAAAAACTGGACAATTGTATCTGATGAGACACACAGGTTTTAGTATGAGTCTGAAATGACAGAAGGTAGTACAGTCTAGGGGTTAAAGCACCACCCCAGAAACCAAGAGGGCACAGGTTCAATCCCTACCAGAGCAAGAAAACTGGCAAAGGACGTAACTCTGAGCTGAATGCAGGGAGAGAAAGTCATTGTGCAAAAAAAAAAAACCTGCAATGTAATCACACTGTGTAAACAGACTGTCCAACGCCACTATTTATGTAGTAATTTTTACAAGAAGGTACTGAGGTTTAGTGGTTAGAGCACTGACTTGGGAACCAAAGTAGTACAGGTTCAAACCCCACTAGAGACAATTACTCACTGTGTGACTTTGGGAAGTCCTTTTAACTTCCCACTGCTCTAGTCTATCCAGCTGTGAAAATGGATGGAAGCAGGACAAAAAACAAAAACAAAAAAATGGTGTTTAGATAATGTTAGCATTCACAGGCAAAGCACAGAAAGTCAGGACATATGAAATATGTGTTCTAATGTTGATAGCTCAGCTTTTGCTTGTTCTTGGTAAAAAGGTAACAGGGTTGTATAGTTACTTGAGTTGCATACAGTTTGATAAAGTAACACTGCCCACAGCACTTGGCAGAACAGGTGAAATTAGGGTGATCGACTCTAAAACCGTAACTTCACTTTTCTTGACACTGCTTTGTCCACAAACCCGAGCCTTACCTTAAAGTCATTTCCCAGTTTTGTGCAAAAACACTGCAGCTGACATCAGCTGGACTCGAACTCCAAAACATTACTTAAATAATTCAACTGAGGGGCATTACCTCCTTAATAAGAAATATATTTGTATGAAACCAGGCTTATTGGCCCTTAGCCTTCATTTGCCATATGTGCTCTACCTGTTTTGAAGTCATAAACCTCTGCTTGTGACATCAGAATAATGTCCACAGCAAGAGACTGTGATGTCATAAGCAGAAAGTTGTGACACCAGGGTAGGAATAAGCAACAGGAACAAAGTTCAAGGGGAAAATACACTATTTCAGGAGCTTTCTTCAATAATAAAATGTTGGGTCCTGAAACTGAAATGGGAGGGGTGGGGGGGGTTGTTTAGCAGTTCTGCTCATGCCAACTGTGTTTTTTTCTTTTTTTTGCTGAAAACTGTAAAATGTCTTTGAGATAGCTTTTTGTAATAGTATAGAACTGTTTTGCTAAAACAAATGTGCAGATTAAAACTCTAAGGCCCTGTACACACTAGGCTTCTTAAACCGTTTTAAGCAAATTAAAATGGTTTAAGAAGCACTAACACAGTTTGTGGCTACATTACAGCGTCATTTAAACCATTTTTAAAAACCAAGTTAAAACCCTGCTAGGTACCTTTTCTTTAGCCTGGTTTAAAAAAAAAACAGTTTAAGCTAAACACCTTTGCACTTACCGGTGTGTACAGGCTGCCGTATTACCTCTGGACTGTGTTACAGTGCATCTGTGGGCAGCGACAGGAATGCTGAGAAACACTGCCCACAGGTGCACAGCATGATTAAAGGTTGAACAAATTAATGTGGCCAGGGAGTGTGTTATAACCTGGTTTCAAAACCATGTTTAAACATGGGTATGCTGTAATGTGGCCGCGGTAGTACGGTGAGTATTAACTTGGTTTAAAAACTGGTTTTGAAAACAACCATATAGTGTGTACAGAGCCTAAGAAGCACTTTTATCTGACTGCAGGTACTGTGCTACAGATTGCAACTTCAGATCTGATAATTTACTAAAAAGGGAGAAAATCAGGGGCATGGCCTGACTGCCTTGCTGAGTGGTAGCACGTTGGAAGAGCTCCATCCTCGATAACATTTAAAACTCATAAAAAAAGACCATTGAAAAGAGCTAGTTTTCTTACTTTTTGTACAGGATTAGTAGCTACTTGCATCTTTTGCCACAGTCCGTGATCCAGTTAACTACTAACAGGGGGAACTGGAAAAAAAGCTACGGGTACAATTGAGGGCACCAGCAGTACAACCATGTGGTCAGCAGAGGCACTTTGCTCCACTCCTGGGACCTTTGGAGAACCAATGCTGAGCTTCCTTCTGGCTGCCATCCAGAAGCATGACCACAAAATGGAGGAATTTATCTCCTAGACAGCCCTACTGGAGAAAAAAGGCCAAAATGGCACAAAAAGACACTCCCCAGGCAGGGGAGACAAAAGAGAAGGCCTTAGTCACCAGTCTGGGTCTCGTGAAGGAAAACAATATGTTATGCGCCAGATTGGAACAGCTTGAAAATTACTCGACAGTAGCCAACATATGAATTCTGGGACTCCCTGAGCAGACAGAGGGACAAGACCTAAAAGTCTTCCTTAATCTATGGATCATAGATACATAGATGTTGTCGGCAGATAAAGGCCTTGTGGCCCATCTGGTCTGCCCTATCCCTCTTTGTAATGCTTAAGGTACTATACCCTAGATGCTACGACAAGTCCCCCCCCTTTCACCCTACCTTGATAATCCCCATGTGCCTATCTGATGCATTCTTGAATCCCTGAACCGTGGCCACCCCCACCACTACCTGAGGGAGACTGCTCCATCTCTCCACCACCCTTTCGGTGAAGAAGAACTTCCTCGAGTTCCCCCTAAGTTTCCCCCTTTTAGTCTCATGCTGTGCCCCCTTGTTCTGCTATTTCCCCTTCATGTGAAAGATGCTCCCCTCCGGTACCCTGTTGATCCCCCTTCAGATACTTGAAGGTCTCTATCATGTCTCCCCTCTCTCTCCTTTCCTCGAGGGAGTATATATTGAGAGCTCTGAGTCTCTCCTCATACGATTTATGCTGAATCCTGGATGCCATTTTTGTCACCCTTCTCTGTACTGTCTCCATCCTGTCTATGTTGTTTTGGAGGTGGGGCCTCCAGAACTGAACACAGTACTCCAGATGAGGCCTTACTAGTGAGTTGTACAATTGTACCATCACTTCCCTCCTTCTACTTGTTACACCCCTCCCTATGCACCCTAGTATTCTGTTAGCCTTTCTGACCAGTTTTTCACACTGTTTAGCCACTTTGAGGTTGTCTTCTATGACCACCCCTATATCCCTTTCCTTTTTGGTGGCCTCCAGTGATAACCTATCCAGTTCATACTCGACCCTAGGATTCTCTCTCTCCCCAGGTGCATAATCCTGCATTTTTTTGCACTGAAACCCAAGTGCCATTCTTTGGACCAGTTTTCTAGCCTCTTATTTATTTATTGAAATGTTTCACCAGGAAGGCACACTGAACAACAAGTTGCTTGTCTCCCGGTGCAACCGGGGTGGGGGGGGGTCTACAATTGGATGAAGAATTAGACATACAGTTTAATATTTATCATATCCGAGAAATCAAACATTCAATTACATTTGTAACAAGACAAACAGTTAAAAAATATCATAAATAATCATAGTCACATTTGTAACATAACATACAATTAAATATATCATACCTGTAGAATATGCATTTAATTACAAGTGGCATATCTGAGGAACATAGTACAGAAATTTAATGTAGCCTTGGATCCAGCTCCTTGCAGGAATGGTTCACGGTTAAAAGGCAGATTATTTAGCAATTATTGAATAAATGAGGTGCAGTGGGGGGACATCAAGGAGGGTAGCGGGGTAGACCGGGGAAACAAACTGGGGGAAGGAGAGGATAAAGATGGGTTCTGATAATGGGAGACTTCAATATGCCAGATACAGACTGGTCAATAGCAGCAGGGACATCTGCCAGAACTAGACACATAGTGAATTTCCTGCAGAGGGAGGGCCTCATACAACTGGTACAACAACCCACAAGAGACAGGGCTATCCTAGATCTAGTACTGACTAACAGAGAAAGGATCACAGATCTCCAGGTAGAAAGTCACCTGGGGGCCAGTGACCATCACATGGTATGGTTCAATTTGGCCACTAGAACCAAATCATCCCATTCCAAGGCAAAAATATGGGACTTCAGAGGTGCTGACTTTGATAAAATGGCCAACAGAGTTAAGCTAGCCCTGGCAAGAAGAAATACATGTGAGGGGGTACAGGCAAAGAGGGCAAGCATTAAGGATGCAATACTTGAAGCAACATCCCATTGTGTTAGAGAGAAAAGGAAGAGCAAAAGAAGAAGGAAACCACTTTGGTTCTCAAAAACAGTAGCAGAAAAGGTCAGAGCCAAAAGGCTGGCCTTCAGGAAATATAAGGGAACACAGCGGGTTGAAGATAGGGAGGCATACCAAACTTCTCTAAGGGAAACAGGCAAGGCAGTAAGGCAGGCAAAGGCCCAAATCGAGGAAACACTAGCACAGACAATAAAAAAAGGTGACAAGACTTTCTACAGATACATTAGTGAAAGGAGAAAGTCCAGAGGGGGTATTGCTAAGATCAAAGGGATAAGGGTTCATGTGAGGAGGAGGACCATGTAAAAGCATCTATCCTAAATAGATACTTCTGCTCAGTATTTACTGAAGAGAAGGTGGGGCAGGGACCACAGCTCAGCACCATGGACACAGGGGGGAGGGAGGTGTGCACTAGTCCCTTCACAAAAGAAAGGGTCCTACAAGAGCTCGATAAGCTCAGGGTGGACAAGGCAATGGGACCTGAAGGCATACATCCCAGAGTAATAAAGGTGCTAAGGGTGGAACTAGCAGAGCCATTATCAGAACTGTTTAGTGAGTCTCTGAGCACAGGGGAGGTCCCAGAAGACTGGAGAAGGGCTCATGTGATTCCGCTCCACAAGACTGGTAGCAGGGAGGAGGCAGGGAACTACAGACCAGTCAGTCTTACCTCAGTAGTGGGCAAGATTATGGAGGCACTCCTTAAGGAAAGGATAGTGCAACACCTGGAATCCATAGGAGCACAGGACCCAAGACAGCATGGGTTTACAACAGGAAGGTCCTGTCAAACTAACCTCATAGATTTCTTTGACTGGGTAACCAGAGTGGTGGACCAAGTTGGAGCAGTTGCCTACCTTGACTTCAGCAACACTTTTGATACTGTTCCACATAGAAGATTGATTAGTAAGTTGGGTAGGCTCGGGGTGGGTCAGAAGTTGGTCAACTGGGTGGCAAACTGGTTGACAGGCAGAAAACACAGAGTGGTGGTAAATGGTATACAGTCAGAAGAGATGCAAGTCACAAGTGGGGTACCTCAGGGATCAGTCCTGGGGCCAGTCCTCTTCAATATCTTCATCAGTGACATTGCAGATGGACTGGAGGGTAAGGTGTGTCTGTTTGCAGATGACACCAAGATCTGCAACAGAGTAGAAGATCCAGATGGGGTGGGCAGAATGAGAAGAGATCTGGATAAACTGGCAAAATGGTCAGAAGAGTGGCAACTGGGGTTTAATGCAAAGTGCAAGATCATGCACATAGGGAAGAGAAACCCTGAAGCCACCTATAGGCTGGGAGGGGAGTTGCTGGCAGTCACAAGGGAAGAAAGAGATGTGGGCATAATAATAATAATGATAATATAATAATAATAATAATAATAAATTTTATTTGTATGGCACCTTTCAAAAAACCAAGGCGCCTTAACAATAAGTAAAATCACAATACACAGACAAAACATCTCAGCATAGAACAAAATGATAATACTGATAACATCCTTTAATCAATCACCAAAGGCTTGGTTCCACAAGTAGGTTTTTAATGCTTGTTTAAAACCCTCTATGGTCGAGCACTCATGTAACCGACCGGGTAGAGAATTCCAAAGGTTAGGGGCAGCATACATAAATGTTCTCGCTCCAGAAGATTTCAAACATACCCTCGGAATCTCTAGCAACCCCTCATCGGCTGAGCGGAGCAATCGTTCAGGGCAGTGGGGGAACCAGGAGCTCTTTCAGATAGTCCGGGCCCTGTCCATGTAGGGCTTTAAAAGTCAGAAAACCGACTTTAAAGGTGATCTGCATTGAACTGGCAGCCAGTGCAGTCCGCGCAGCACAGGTGAAATATAACAGGACTGAGAGGATCCCGTCAAAAGCCGTGCTGCAGCGTTCTGCACTAGTTGAAATCGATGGATTTCCACCCAAGGTAGCCCTAGGTACAGGGAGTTGCAGTAGTCCAAATGCGAGGTCACAAAGGCGTGAATCAGAGTAGGAAGGTCGCCGGATGGAACCAGGTGCTTAATCTGGGAGATATTCCTCAGATGGTAAAATCAATCAATCAATCACTTTATTTAACCAGGCATAAACACCATTGAGCAAGCTCATTTTCAAGGTGGTCCTGGGCATTAATACAATACAGTACACTTCATAAGATTACAATTACGGTGGACAATGGTGCAAAAAAACCCACAAAAAAAAACAAAAAAAAAACCATTATGAAGGTGCCGGTCAATATGGACCTATACATACCTGTCAAAATAATTAACATGCAAAGGTACATAATGATAAGCTTTACTGAAATGAGAAGAGACAACAATCCCATATAGTCTCCGCTAAGTAAGAGCTCATACCTAAATGATAAAAAATAAAGAGGTATTAAGGAATAGGGTAGAAATTGGGGTGAAACAGTAGGCAGCCAAAAGGGAGACCAGAATAGGTAAAAGGTAGAGAATAGGCAGGGCCATCTTGGATTAAGGGAACTAGGCTTGGAGGTCCTAGGTTTCTGTTGTTAGGAATGTGGGGTGGATGAGATACTTAGGCGTAGGATTTGAGAGTGGCACCCGGGGCTTAGGGGTCCAACAGCTGACACCTGTGAATGCAGGGTCAGCCTCTCGTCGAAGATTACCCCCAGGTTCCACACCCGTTCAGAGGTCAAGAGTGGCACACCCCCAAGGAAAAGACCAGAGGGTGAACCCCCACTCAACCTCCCCGCCGTCCGGTGACCGGATCCACAACCAATACCTCAGTCTTATCAGAGTTCAACTTTAACCAGCTGGCATCCATCCACTCCTGGATTTCAGCAAGGCAGCTATTAAAAACCAAGACAGCTCTATCCTGATCGGGTGCAAAAGAAAGGTAGAGCTGGGTATCATCTGCATAGCAGTGAAACCTCAGCCCATACCTTCTTACAGTGTCTCAGAGGGGTAGCATATACACTGCGAACAACATGGGGGACAGCACTGAACCCTGAGGCCCCACATGACAGAGGGACTGGGTCCCAGGAAAACCCCCCGGAAACCACCCTCTGAGATCTTCCTGTGAGGAACGATGTAAACCACTTGAGAACTGTACCTGACAGTCCGCAAATGAACCTCAGGCAATCAAGCAGAACCCCATGGTCCACAGTGTCAAACGCTGATGAGAGATCTAGGAGGACCAAGATAGAATGGCTCCTTCCATCTCTAGCCATCAGGAGATCATCGAGCACCCAAACCAGCGCTGTCTCAGTTCTATGCTTCTTCTGAAATCTGGACTGGAGGGGTTCATAGATGTCATGGATGGTTAAATGGTCCTCCAACTGTGAGGCCACTACTTTCTCAATCACTTTCCCTGCAAAGGGAAGGTTGTTAGAGACTGGTCTGTAGTTTGCAAGGCAGTCTGGGTCCAAAGAAGCTTTCTTCAAGAGTGGTGTCACCACCGCCTCTTTCAGTGAGCTTGGAAACTCACCTGTCTCCAAGGAGCACCAGACTATCTGAGCTAGGACCAGATTGATAACATCAATACAACCCAAAATCAGGGAAGTAGGTCCCGGGTCCAAACTACAGCATGTAGGGCACACACTCTGGACAATCCGCATGACATCCGTGAAAGCCAGTTGGAAAAAGGTATACCAAGAGGACCGAGGATAAGTGATCCCGCACTGATCCACAGCAACACCCATACAGCGTGCTGAACGGCAAGCCGATCTGATGACAGACACCTTATCTGCAAAAAAATCGAGCAAGTTCATCGCACTCTTCTTGCGAAAAGGCTTTCCAAGCTTGTAGACAGGCTGGGTTGCACAGTCTGTCCACAGTTCGGAACAGCTGAGCTGGTTGATTTTGAGCAGTCGCAATCTCCCCGGACAGGAATTCTGCCTTCTTACGGGAGATTGCAGTCTGATAGACTTGATAATGGTCCATCAATCTAAGGTGGTCGGCATCAAGCACGGATTTCCACCAGCAATGCTTTAACCTTTGTCCCAGTTGCCGCAACTCCCTCACAGTCCCATCAAACCAAGGGGATTGAGGGTGAAGAGAGAGAGAGAGGATGAACACGGACAGGAGCAATGCCATCCAGGGTCGCCGCAATGGCCGAGTAATAAGCCACTACAAGAGGCTCTGGATCACTGTTTGCCTCTGAGAGGGAAGAAAGGTGACGTGAAATCATGCAAGCAGACCACTAAAGCAGTAGGTAAGGCTAGGGGGATGTTGGGGTGTATTAGTAGGGGTATCACAAGTCAGAAGAGGGAGGTAATAATCCCTCTTTACAAGATACTGGTTAGGCCCCCATCTCGAGTACTGTGTGCAGTACTGGAGGCCACACCTTCACAAGGACATTAATCAAATTGAGCCAGTCCAGAGAAGGGCAACCAAAATGGTGCAGGGACTGCATCAGAAAACATATGAGGACAGATTTACGGAGCTCAATATGTATACCCTAGAGCAAAGGAGGGAGAGAGGTGATATGATCGAAACATTCAAACACTTTAAGGGCATTAACAAGGTGAAAGAGCCTAACATGTTTCAATATAAGAAAAATAGCAGGACAAGAGGACACAGCATGGGATTAGAGGGAGGCCAATTAAGGGGTAATGTGAGGAAGTTCTTTTTCACAGAAAGGGTGGTGGATGCATGGAATGGCCTACCTCAGGAAGTGGTGGATATGAATACAGTGCTGGGCTTCAAACAGGCATGCGATAGGCATAAGGGAGCAATACAGATGAGTATGAATAGATAGGTCATTGACAGAGCAAAGGCTGATGGCACATTCATAAGGTAGAAAAAGAAGTGGGCAGACTGGATGGGCCTTGTGGTTCTTCTCTGCCGTCAACTTCTATGTTTCTATTAACGGAGAAAAGTGAGGGGGAAAAAAACACCCTTGAAGGGCAAGTTAACACAGTGCTAGTGCAATCTGAGTGCACCTCAGACAGAACAAAAAGTGCAAATTATTAGCTCAAGTGAACTAATTCCTTTGATTAAGTGCACGGAAGTAGGAAGGGGGGCAGGAGAGAGGTGGAGGTAAGGGATAGGGAAGGGAAGGATGAGTCATACCTGGAAATGGCCCCTTCAGAGTTTAGAGATACAGTGAAACCCACCAGGATGAAGCACATCACTGCAGAATTCTGCAGTAGAGTTACTGCAGCAAACAATGCAATATCAATAGGAGTTAATCCCTTTTGTCATGCAGTAAACCTGTGACACTGCACTTCATCCTGGCGGGCTTGACTGTAGCTGCCAGTGGCGGAATGAGGTGAAGACTTAGAGTAAGGGGCAGGAGTAGGCAAGGCAAGGCCAAGTTGGGTAGAGATAGTAGAGGGGATGGTAAAGGGTAAGAGGAGGAGGGGTGGGAGAAACTTGCCTAAGACTAGGCCTCTTCAGGATGCTGAGAACCCTGCCAGAGAGCAGAGTCAGGTGAGGACGAGTTAGGTAGAGAGGCTGCAGGGGAAGGGGGAGGGAAGGAAGAGAAATTTACCAGTGCTGGACCCCTCCAGGATACTGAAAACCCTGCTGGGGGCAGAACTAGGTGAGGACAAATTGGGAAGAGAGAAAAGAAAGGATGAAGAGAAAGGAGGGAAGAGGAGGGAAAGAAGAAGCTTTCCTAAGACTAGGCCACTCCAGGATGTTAAGAACCCTGCCAGAGTGCAGAATCAGGTGAGGACTAGTTGGGTAGAAAGGATATAGGGGGAAGGGGAGTGAAGGAAGAGTAATTGCCCAGTGCTAGCTCCTCTAGGATACAGAGAACCCTGCCAGGGGATAGAATTAGGCGAGGACAAGTTGGGCAGAGGGAATGGGGGGGTGGAAGAGGAAAGAAAAAAAGAAGGAGGGAGGGAAGAAAACTTACCTGAGAGTAGACCTGTTCTTCAGATCTCTCCTCATTTTTTCTATACCTTCCTGCGTATCTACCCTGTTACATAGCTTTGTATTGTCTGTGAACAGGCTAACCCTTCCTTCTAAACCCTCTATAATATCACTTATAAAGACACTTAAGAGCACTGTTCTCAGCACTGATCCCTGGGGTATGCCACTTGTTACTCATCCCTCCTGTGAGCTAACCCCATTTACCACCACACTTTGTGTTATTTTACTCAACCAGTTTCTAACCCACATGACTACCTCTGTCCCCACCCCCAGATTTGCCAGTTTATGGATTAGTCTCTTGTGCGGGACTGTGTCGAAGGCCTTCCTGAAGTCCAGGTAGGCTACATCTACCACTCTACCCTGATCTATTTCCTTTGTCACCCACTCGAAGAAATCAATCAAGTTGGTCTGGCATGACCTTCCTGCCGTGAATACATGTTGCCTTGGGTCCAGCAGCCCCTTGTCTCTAGGTTGTCCCTGAAACCTTTCATTTACTTTGACAGTCTCAGTAAAAGGGCCTATGGAGTTAACCCACAGAGACAGCAGGAGGGGGAAAATAATGTGCAAACCATCCTGGCAGTACTGGGCAGTAGTAAGGTACAAGATTACCTGCTCCTTTCGGTAACTCAATGTGGTTGGTTAAACATAGAAGGCTTGACAGTGCGAGTCTTCTCTGATCTTAGCGACAGTACAAGGTACCAGAGGAAGGGGGCTGATGGAGTGCACACTCTTCTCTGCGAGCTGGGAGTGATCCACCACATGCTGCTCCCAGCTCATCTTAAAACATAACACAGATGTAAGACTTACATTATTTTCTAACCCCTCTGATGCTGGGGAAACTTGCAGACAAAGTTTGTCAATAGTTCTCTTTGAGGAGGGCCCTGAATGCATCTGATTCAGAGACTGATGGCTGAAGGGACAGAACTTACTGACATTTCCAGGGCATATAGGATCATTAATTTGACCAGTTGTATTCCATCCAAAACAGTTTCACTGTAATACATTTTACCTGTGTAACCCCCCCCCCCCATGTACCCCCCGCCCATATGTTGGGGCTTATCTTATCTTCCCGGGCTCTTCCTTTGCCCTCCGTCTGGCCATGTTCCAGCCCTGAGTTCTGCCTCTGAACCTGGGCTGATATCCAGAGACATAAGTGTAAATCCATGTTAAGTAATGCTGTGTCCATAGTTCTTGCGAGAACATGCAAGATGGTGCTGTCGTGCTGAAGCTTTAAGAAGCTCAGTCCCTGTATATAGTGTGCATAGCCTGTGCTGGGTCTGACTATCTGGAGCACGTGACTAGTTGGGGAGCACTCTTTCAGATTCCACTCTGCAGTCGCTTAATAGTGCAGAGGAAGCTCTCTCAAATGCTGTTAGAACTAAATTGTTTGTATATAAAATGGATTTTAAAGTTGGACTGTTTACCTGTCTGCCGTGTGGCAGCCATGTTGCTACACTGACCCTTGCTTTTAGCCAACTGGAACTCAAAGGGTCATAAAGGGGTCCTTCAGCTATGGCTGCTGGGAGAAATATAGAACTCTGTTTTTGGTGCCTATTATTGGCCAATCGGAATGCAAGAACTGCGATACTGCATTGTGTTTTCTTCAGTTAAGGAGGGGCAGTTGAACCCTGCAGTTCCTTTAGAGATTTAGGAGGCTCAGACTGTGTACCGTGAGAAAAAGCATGGAGTCCTACTTGGGTTTCTTCAGCCAAATAGCCCAGAAGTGGTCTGTATGAACTCCCAATATCTGCAGCAGTTGCTGAGAAGAGAGGAGGAGTTTTACTTTTTGAGCTGAATTCTGCTGTTTGCCTGAACTGCGTCAGAAACTGTTTGCTACAGCCAGACTGAAGTGAGCAAACTGTTGAATCCTGAGTCAAGCTGCCAAAGTGGAGATTGGGAACCAAGCGTGTCCAAGTGGTTCCATCTACCAGAGAACTGTGTTTGCTCAGAGCTACACCTGCCAAAAAGGTACTGCCTATGCAAATTGTACAGAGTGAGTCTGCCCAAGCCTGTTTATGTAGAGACTGCATCCTATTTGCCAAAGCAAAGCTGCAAATACTTTATCCTAAGTTGAATCTGCATCTGAACCAGCGTAGGGAGCCAGCTACCATCGCAACAGCTAGCGCTGGTTTGTAGCCACCTCGGGGGTTATGCCTAGAAGTGGGGATGAGTCCTGCCAGCCCTGGTCCTTTTTTTTTTTTTTTTTTCAATTTTATCTTTTCCCTGGCAGGACCCCGTCTTTTATCGGCCCTGGTCATGGCCCCTGGAAACCTCCACCACCATCTATGGCTGCCGAGGTCCCCCAGTCACCCCCGGCTTGCCCCCCGGAGGGCGGGGCCACGGCCACCTTCTCCGGTGACTACGGAACCATTGTCTGGTCGGGGGACCTGTAGCGGCGGTGGTGAATCGAGGTCTTCCAGGAGGGCTTCATGTATACGGTGGTCCTTGCCTGCCTCAATTTTTCTGCCGTTTTCCTCACGGAGGTGGGGATGTGAAATGACGCCTGCGTCCGCCCCGCCTCCCAGAGCTGTAAGCGTCGGTCGCCTGAGATCCCCCGGCCTCCGCCAGGAGTCCTCAGTTCACCGATCGCCTCCCCCCACCCTCCCACCGGAGAAGGAGAGCAGTCCTTGGGATGCTCCATCCTTCTCCCCCCGGCCGGCCCTCCGACGATCCGGGTCCGTTCCCGAACCCGGGTCGCCGGTGTTGCAAATGGAAATCCTACCGCTGCGCCAATGGGCCGGCTCAGCCCTGGTCCTTTCTGCTGGTCCTGTGTCCAGAAGCCAAGAGTATGCCACCTGAAACTGGGATTCCAGAGGTTCGAGACTGCCCTAGGGAACCATTCACTTCATCTGCCAATCAGAGCCTAGAAAGTTGCAGAGTCGTGAATAATTTCAGGACTTGCCCAGCAACAAATGCTCTGTTGTTTCAAGTGTTGCTAAAGTGTTTTGTAGGCCATCGGGCCTGTGCTTACAATTACCAGTTTGCCAACTAGCCTAGTTATTTGTTTTTTAGTGCATAAGTCATCCTGAATGGTTATAAGAGTAACTCCAAATGTTTGTTTAAGGGCCCCAACGCTGGCCAACCAGCTGCAACATATCAGGTCTGCAACAGTTCTAGTCTGGGAATCCAGTGAAGATAACTGGGACTGTCCATGTGGACTATTAATTGTTTAAATGCTTTGCCAAAACCCAAAGAAACAAAAATACCCAGCCTCAATTTGCATTTCCCTTACCCCACTGTTTATCACCTCATAAATGAGGTTTATTGTTAATGATAACACCGTCCATGAGCATATTGGCCCCTATGCACTAAAAAACTTGCAAGTGGCGCGTTGGTGAGCACGCAGCTCTGCACACATGGGAGTTACGTACGCGGGCTGTATTCACCTACATCAGCCTCTGTGTGGCCTCACATGGGTTCCCCACCCCCCCCAGGTGTGCAGGATCCTGGGGTGGCCGGGTGCATAGCAGAGGACCTGGGCATGCAGACAATCCGCTGGCAGCCCAAGTCACCGCAGTCGATCACTTGCGCCCACAGGGTGCCATATTTGCAGCCAGCGTGCAGTGCACTGACTGCACCAGAGGGGGCCTGTGCTCGTTTGCCACCACCCGCCCACAGAGGTGCACCCTGACATGGGGGGCATCCATACCAGGGGTCTGTGGATCCTGGCTGTCACCGCCACGTCCAGTGACTGCGACTTGGGGTGTGTGTACCAGGGCTATGTCTGCCCGGAGTTAGCATAGCCACCGGCCCCCTACGCACAGCACTCTGCACGGTTGTGCATCGCATGGAGTGCCAGCACACCCCACACCACCCCCGCCCACCACATAGAGCTCCACGATTGGCTGGGGTCGGGTGCCTTGGGGGCCTATGTGTAGAGACTGCTAGCGCAGGGGCACAGTGGGCAGCAGGTGCAGAGGGCTATGCACTGGCGATGCGCAGCGCGTACCTACACCGCACATGTGTGCATAGGGGCCAGTGTCACTGAGTGCAGTTTACTGTGTCTAGCAGAAAGGTGCATTGTTATTGCTGATAACCATTCCTTGCAGGTATATAGAGTGTGTTACAGTAGTCAGAACCCTGTGGGTAAGTGTAGTCCATGTGAGCATATTGTCTGTAGTCACTGTGAGCACATTATTAGCTATTGCCAATAACTGTACTACTGAATACAAGGTAAATTGTTATATGGTAATCCATGTGTGGGACCACTGGTTGGAGCAGTGGGTAGGTACAGCATCCCAGAAGGTTGTACTAGCTTGTCATCAGAACCACTTAAAATCTACTCTGGGTGGAGGCACAGCACAAACAGTTTTATTACTGGTAACAAGCCGCTTTTGTCATCAAAACCAGAACCCAGGCCACTCAACCAGTATTGCGGGCAACAAGTAGGGGTAGTAGCCCGCTGATACACGGCATCCGGGTTACAACTGCTGAAGTAAAACAACACTGTGACATGTTCCAATATGGAATCTTTAGCCTGCATTTTAATTGGAGGGAGGGGGACATTCAGACTCCATGGACATGGTCTGGGGGTCATTGGAATAATTAGTGAGACAGGTAGCTCACTGCACAGTAATGCTTGGAGGGCCTTTTTCTAGAGTGCATGGTTTGATTGGCGCTAAGGCACCATGGCAGTGTGGTTTAGATTGGACCCCCCACACCCCAAAAGTGGGATGTCTAACTCCCATAGTCACACAAGTATGCAAAGATATGATATATTCCATTTTAAGCCAAAGGTTAATGTAGTAAGTTCTACATACAGGTATTTTTTGTGAATCCCATTAGTTTACATATACTTTGCTTTTGTCTTAAAAAAATCTTATGTCAACAAATTACAAGTTACTGAGTTTCAATGGTTATAATAGGCATAAAGCAACTGTTGTATAATTATGATGATCTCTACAGTTTTGGGGACTACTATTACCTCTTCAACCCAGTTTTATGCAGTTTGAATATTCCAGTGTGCTCTGGTACAGTATATGGACTGTTCTTTTCTACTTGAATGTCTGGACACCACACCATGTAAAACTGGCAGGAACTTTGACATTAGACTTGCAGTGCAAACAGTGTCCGCAGGGCTGAGCAGTCAAAGGTTCCTCATAACCTTTGTTGGACTTAGATTTCTGTAATGGTAAGCGATCCCTGTGAAGTAACAAAAGTAGATGAGTGCTGTGATATCCTGAGTATGACTTTCTATGTAATTCCCACCATCTTGATACAGCTGGTCTTTTGCACTTTACACTGTTGTATTTCATTACTTGAAATGCATTAAAAATAAAGTTAAAAAGGGAAAAGATCTGGCTGTACTTGTATGTAAAGAAATATATATTTTGTTTGCTGTTGTTTTAATGAATTTTTTTATTGTAACGGGGGTTATGCTAAATAAAATGTTTAGATATAACTTAAATATTGTATGTGGCGAGGCATGCCAAAAAATGTTCATGATACAAAAGGGAGAAAATAAAGAAATAAGAAGAGAGCAGATCCAAAAGGGGACGGACGTCAGAGCCAATAAGAAGAGTCACATGACCTCCTCTTGTAATTAACATTCTATTACCCTCAGTAGAGTTATATAATTTGTGTACTTTAAGAGCAGGTGACTACATAGTTTAGTAATCTTGATGCAAACAGTGCTTTACTAACATAGACTGCATTTGAGAATTAAAAAAAAAACATAAACCACAGATCTTTGCAGAGCATCATAAAATGACAAGTGGATCAAACAAGTGGAAGACAACACCACATAAAGTCGTATGACTAACATCCAATGGGATGCAGTGAACGCAAAAGGGAAGACAACACTTTTTATTTAATGGGAAAATCTAGTACTGAACATCTCCTAATGGGCAGGTTTCCAGTAACAAATGTTAGCCATGCTTTGAAGTCTTCAACCTTCTGCTTATGAAATCTAACAGCATTTTTTAGCTATTAATATTACTTTTTATGGTAGCAAGCAAAGCTTTTAATTGTAATATGCCTGCTAAACAGTTTTAGGTATTCAAAGCAGATATTTTGTAACATCACACATAATCCATTCAGGTGAAATGATAAATGGTCCCAAAGGAAGGTCAAAAAAGATACGAGTAAAATGTTACTGAAGGCCTGAGACCTCTCTGGTTTAAAATTCTTAGAGTTTCTCCACATAGCCATCTGCATCTAATTAGATGTGATGGTATCAGCTGGTGAACATACCTATGTCAAGGGGTGAAAGGCTGAAACTGATCCATAAACAATCTAAAACCGAGATCCAAAGCTCCGTGGAATGTCAAGGGGGAAGGCATGAAACTCTACGAAAGAAGGACAGATGTCAGAAGTGCTTCCTAATGCCTCAAGTACACTTCTTACAGGCTGCTTTTTCTAGCCAAGCACTGGAAAGGCATTTCAAGGTTTGACATGACTGGTAACAGCAAATGCTCCAAGTAGACTTTTATATGTTTTTCAAAATCCCTGAGAATGAGTAAAATTGGCAAAAAGGCACTTTCAAACACAACACTTGAGAGGCCATGAAAACTCTAACAAAACAATACTGTGACCTTCTTTTCTCTGATGTTGGTGCCAGGCATCCTAGAAAAGATTTTATAATGGGCTTCTAGCCCCCTTCCCTTTGCTTATGGCACTATTTGGTTTTACACCGCAGTGCTGTAGTTGTGGGTTGGCCCAGTGGTGGGCAGACATGTGTGGTGCTGCCACCTGGGATACTGGGGTTTGCATAAGATTCCTGGAATAACACATTGTGTTCAGCTGAGGTATAGGTGCGTCATTAAGTTAAGGTGCCTGGGTCACGGCAAGGGTCGGAGGGTGTGGGCATTAGTGCATCTCCTGCCTGCTAACCAACCAGCAATCCTTCCAGCCAAAGGGAGGAGCAGCTGGGTGATCCTGATCTTTGGGGCAGGGGGCAGGGGACAGGGAGATACGAAAGGGAAGAAACAACATAATAGAAAAAGTGCTGCAGTAGAGGTACTTTGGCACTGGTAGACAGATACGAAATACACTTATTTCTGCCATGCAAAAACGCCACCTGTAAGTGACTGTAAATGGGAAAAGTGCTGCAAAGTGTGGCACTATAAGAAAACTGCTCATGGATTAATGGGAGAAATTTTACTAAAATTGGTGGAACCTTTAAATCCATCCCCGGTTTCTCACAGTTTGTGACCCCAGATTTCCCTGTTTCTTGCGCTCACAAAGTGCACTGTGACATCCAAACTCAACCTCGAGGGGTGAAGTCCATTAAGTCCCTCTCATAACTCTTCAGTATCATTTGTGGCCCCAGCAGCTCCATCCCGGAAAGTGAGCAGAACACCTGCACGATGTGCCCACCATCCGCTGACCAGTGCACTGAAGATCCGAGGTCCCTGTTGTACCTGGGCCTCATGCCTGGAAGCACAGTACACAGCCACTAAGCCACTGGGATTGCTATCACACTGTCTTATCAAATGACTAGGCTGACGCTAACACATGCATTCTGAGTTATCAAAACTGATCACATGACTATGCACTCATTTTAGATTACCAGATTACAAACCAGTCCAGAATTTGTTTTTGTTGTTTACTTTCAATATCACTTTATAAGCAAAAGAAATACATTCTTGGATATGTTGTAACACTGTAAAATAAAACACTTCCCAAAAGGTTGAAGGCATTCTGTGATGGACATGCAGTACATTTGAATTATCACATACCATTTGGGGTTTTATTGTTTACCTAAATAATTATATTCCTGGAATATGCTCTCTCTGATTTTGTTCATTTTCACAAAAAATAAATGTTTCCTAGTCACTGGCATGTACAAATCAGGACAGCAACTCCTGACAGTTTTTAATCACTATAAAATATAAGAACAAAAAAAAACAAGATGCTCCATCAGTGTGTGGACCGAAAACAAAACAAAATGGTAAGATTACTGCTCACTGAAAATAGAAAATATAGTTGGGACTGACGTTTTGACCATAGGTCTTCTTCAGGAATTAACTGAAAGAGAAAAAAAAAACTTTGCTTTTTTCTCTTTTAGATATGAGCTCCCCATTCTGGGCTTACCTGGCATACTCCCATTTCCCTGTTTTGTCCCCCAGTCCTTACCACCACCATTTCCCAGTTTCCATTCAGCCTCTGTCTCTCCATCTGGCCCCCGACCTGTTTGCTTTTGTGAATGGGGCTAGAGGAATAAAGCCGCAGAACCACCAAGCTGCACCCCACGAATGTGCAAGCCGGCAGGTCGCGCATACGCTATTGTGCGCATTGGTTTTATTGCCATTGCTGCAGCTATACTTCAGCCTCTCCAGTGCTCTCAACCACTGTAATGTGTAAACTGGGGTCTGAAGACATGGAGGAGGCACCTCAGGAGTGCTAAAAGTATTTCGTTTAAGGGCACCAATAAGCGCTTTAGGCCTTCTCTCATAAATATTAATGAGGGGTAAATATTAAACAGAAACCTGTCTGCTGCCTGGGGGACAGTGTTTTGGCAGCACTGACAGGTGGGGAAGTAAGTTATTATATTAAACTCTGCATGTGGACTGCAAAAAGAACAGTTACATAAGAACTTATCATAACAGTAGATCTTCAAGGGGATCTCAGTCATCAAGTAACACCACAGGAACCTTCAACATCGGTGAAGGGGAATCCACACGGAAGACTTTCAGCAGTACAGCTGGGGCCGCCCACACCATCAATGTCCGCCGATGTCAGCAACCCTAAATAAACATGGGTGGCCCCGCTCCCTACACAGTTACTTCCCTGCAGAGATGAAGGGAGCAAGGCTCATGTCCTTGTGAACTAAAGAGAGACAGAGGGACCTAGTTCTAGGTAAAAGATGGAAACAACAGATAGCCAGGTCCTGAACAGAAGCCCCAATAAGGGGCATGGTCGGAGGGAAATCAGACCTGATGACTGAGATCCTCCTCAAAGATCTACTGTTATGGTAAGTTCTTACATGACTGTTCTATCTTCTTTGGGGGTACCTCAGTCATCAGATAACACCGCAGGAATGAGTACCAAGCAGTCACAAGAGTAAAATAGACAGCCTGGGAGGTTGGATCTCCATAAACTTAAGACGGGAGTCCCTGTAACACAGCCCTGCCAAAACCTGCAAGGGCTCTTGAGGCAATGTCCAGACAGTAATGCTCGGTGAAAGTGTGGACTGTACTCCAGCTGGCAGCCACACAAATGTCAGTGGCTGAGACCCCCTTGAAAAAAGCTAATGAGGTAGCCATGCCTCTGGTGGAGCAAGCTTTGACAGCACCAGGCAATTCTTTGCCGTATTTGTTGTAGCAGAACACAATGCAATTTGCCAACCAGTTGGATAAACATTGCTTCGAAACTGAAGCACCCTCTCTACCTGGTGCAAAAGAAACAAATAACTGCTTAGACTTTCTGGACTCTTTAGTATGAAGCAGATAATACTTCAGAGTTCTGTGTACATCAAACGTATGAAGCAGTACTTCCCCTGGATAGGCACACTCAGAAAAATAAACAGAAGGTGGATAGACTGATTTAGTGTGAACTCAGAAACCACCATGGGTAAAAACTTAGGATTTGTGCACAAAGATACCCTGTCTTTGTGAAAAATCAACTAAGGCTCCCCGCACCACAGGGCTTGAAGCTCTGAAACTCTTCAAGCAGAAGTAATTACAACTAAAAACAGTGCTTTCCAAGAGAGAAAGTGTGAATCGCAAGTCGCGATTGGCTCAGAAGGAGACAGGGTCAACTTTTCCAAAATAAAATTTAAGTCCCAAGCAGGGACAGGAGAATGGATTGGGGGTTTCAGATGCAGGACGCCACTGAGAAACGTACGGGAGACACATTCAACTGAGCAATAGTGCATTCACTCACGGGCTCGTGAAAAGCAGAAATAGCTGAATGGTGGACCTTGATGGCGGAATACTGGAAACCTGAGTCAGACAAAGAAATCAAGTAGTCCAGAACATGATTCACAGGACAGGTGAATAGGTCCAGGGAATATTTGGCAGTCCAAATGGCAAACTGCTTCCACTTCATGGCATGAGTGGCATGGTTGGAAGGTTTGCGGGAGGCCACCAGGATGTCCACCACCCTGTTAGAAACCACGACCCTGGTGATGGCTATATCCTCAGGAGCCATGCATGCAGATGGAGAGACCTGAGAATAGGATGGACTAGGGTCCCTTGATCTTGGGTCAGCAGATTCCTGCAAAGAGGCAGAGGGACCAAAGGTTCCTCTGCCAGCTGCTGAAGCAGAGGGAACCATATCTGGCAAGGCCAGAATGGTGCCACCAGAATCATGCTGGCCTCTCCATGTGCAGCTTGATCAGCACCCTCTGTATTAGTGGAAATGGAGGGAATGTGTACAGAAATCTCCCGCTCCAAGAGAGGGACAATGCGTCTTGCCAGAAAACTCCAGGCCCTGGATCTAGCTAGCAGAAACTGGGCAGTTTTACACTGAGTGGGGACGCAAAAAGGTCCAACTCTGGATGATCCCATCTGTTGACTAGATCTTCTGCTATGGATGAAAGAAGCTCCCATTCATGCATGCTGGACTGAGTCCTTCTGAGGCTGTCCACCAGGGTGTTTAGGACGCCTGGCACGTGGACTGCAGAAACTGTTAAGACTGTGCTCCAGTGTCCAATACCACACTCTCATGGCCTCCCTGCAAAGGGGGTATGAGTGAGTCCCATCTTGCTTGTCAAGGTAGTAGACTACACTCAGATTGTCTGACTGCATCAGCAGTTGGCCTGGAGCATGGTGCTCCCTGAAATGTCTGCATGGCATAGAGCACCTCTCTCATCTCCAGGACATTGATATGCAGGGCAGCTTCCCACGGGGACCAGGAGCCCTGGGTTTGAAAGGAACCCAGGTGTGCTCCCCAGCCTAGACCCAAAGCATCTGTGGTGAGGATCGGATGTGGGGAAAAATTTGGAAAGGGACTGCTTGAAGATCGAGAGGTCCATCCACCACTGCACTACCTTGTGAACTGGGGAGGAGACCAGGACTTGTTAGTCCATCTCGCCTATGCACTGCTCCCATTGCATCCTGAGGGTCCACTGAAGGGTGCGCATGTGGAAGCCTGGCCAGTGGAACAGTGGGAATGGCCGCTGCCATTAGACCCAGTAGTCTTAGATACAGTCTGGCAGGAATGTGCTGACTGAGTGACTTCCTGAGCCTGAACCATAAGGCATTCCACCCTGTTTTGGGGTAATAAGGCCTTCCCTAGTTCAGAATCCAGGACCACTCCTGTGTATTACAATCTTTGAGATGGTACTAGAATACACTTGGGCAGGTTGACCATCATGCCCAGAGAGTGGAAGAGCTGGAGAGTGCGCTCCAGACTCAGCAAAAGCTGTTCCCTGAATGAGGCCTTGAGAAGCCAAACATCCAGGTAAGGGAAGACATACAGTCCCTCTCTTCTGAGAGCTACTGCAATCGCTGCTAAGCATTTGGTAAAGACATGCAGCACAGAGGAAAAGCCAAAGGGCAGCACCTTAAACTGGTAATACTCACCCTGAAAGGCAAAATGGAGAAACCTTCTGTGGGGAGGAAAGACCAAAATGTGTAGGTAAGTATCCTGCATGTCCAGCGAGCAGAGTCAGTCCCAGTCTTTAAGAGGGGCATGAGGTGTGGCAAAGTTACCATCCAGAACTTTTTGTACTGGACAAAGAGATTGAGGTCCTTGAGGTCTAAGATGGGTCTCAGATCTCCGGTCTTTTCAGGGACCAGGAAGAACCTGGAATAGAACCCCTGGTTTCTCTGATGCCTTGGCACCAGTTTGATTGTCTGCTTGCACAGAAGAGACTGTACTTCCTCCCGGAGAACAGACAGGACTGGGGGATAGTTTGAGGGTGGTGGAGGGGTATCTGGAGGATGTTGGATGAGCTCCAGGGTGTGATCACTCTCTGTGATCTGCAGAATCCAAGCATCTGAAGTTATGGTTCTCCATTGATTCAGATGGAGGGAGAACTGACCTTTGACCACCACCTCCTGGGTCTGAACCGGGGGGGGGGGGTCTGGCAAGGAGTCAAGCTGAGGTGGGACCAGCTGTGGAGCTGGCCCATCATTTCTAGAATGCTAGGATGCCACTCCAGTATTAGAGGGGGTGGGCATGGAAGACTGGGCTCTGAGCTTTCCCTGGGTGTGGTGGGCCAAGCCTGGCCTATTGTCCTGTCTATGAAAAGTAGACCACCCTCTACCACTGGGCTGAGTGTGATAGAGAGAATGCACAGACTTGATTGCTGTGCCAGAGGCCTGCAGATCATTAATGTGGTCCGACATCAGGGCCGTAGAGCTTAGTGCCATTGGGGGTAAGCACTTTGTTTTGCACATCAGCTGCAAATCCAGAGACCCTAAGCCATGAATGCCTGTGAAGACATATGCCTGTGGAACCTGGAATTCTATAGATAAAACAAAAGAAACAGACAATATTAGTACTAAACTTTTTATGAGAGATTTGAAATATCAACTTAGGACAAGATGTATGTGCAATGGTTAATTATGCTTATTTGCACTATGTTGAATGTTTGTTTGTTAAATGGTGTAGTAACTTACTGAAATTGTTTTTGTAAGTGTTTTATGTGCAACTGTATTTAAATGAAGACAGGACCATCTTGTAAATAGGACCTTGGTCCTAACGATGTGATTTCTCATTGTATCCTGTATAAAAATAAAGCTTTCTACTACTACTACTATTACTACTGCCCTGGCCACTGTGTCAGCAAAGTCATACAGGGCCCTGAGGAGATGTTTACTGACATCTTCCACAGTTTGCAAACACTGGAGCAATTCCTACTTCAGGGAACCATCTGGAAGGGCTTGAGCAGCAGCTTTGCCCTTCCTCCAGCTGGCATTCTGGAATTTAACCATCTGTGACAGACAGTTTACAATCCTCAACCCCAAAGTAGAGGCAGCATAAACTCTCTTACCCCAGAGGTCAATCCTGCAGGATTTCTTGCCTGGGAGGAGGGAACTAAGGTGCTTTGGCACCTTAGACCTGTCATGGCTGCCTTGATGACCACAGAGTTGGTTTCAGCCTGGGCAGCAAAATAAGGAAGGCGCTGAAGGGCATTATAAAGCATGTCTGCCCTGCATGACATAGCTTGCACCATGTCTGGTCTGAGCCAGGCTGCAGTGGTGGCCTTTTTCAAGGCTGGAAGCATAGGAAGAATAATCTTAGTGGAGATTCAAGAACCTCCAGGAAGTCCACCAGGTCTTTTCTGGTGGCATCCTCTTCCTCATTCTGGAAGCCCACTGTGACAGACAATTGCTTCGTGATGCTGAAAAAGGTGATATCCTCCGGGACCTTGGAGTATGCTTGACTGAGTCTTCACTGACTAAAGAGGCAGTGGACTTATCAGAGAAGAGGATTTCTTCTTCTTCCTCTTCATCATCTAAGTAATCAGGGAGGTTGAGATCAGGATGGTACTCCTCCTCAACGTTGACATCCTCGTCTGGGTCTGGCATCAGAGTGGTCATTGGCGGTCCACGGAGAGTCTCCCATTGTCGACAAACAGGTGTCAATGATGAAGCCACCGTCAACGGTGCTGGGGCGAGGACTTACTGAACGCACTAAACTGATGAACTAGTACATTAGTGAACTTGATGAGTACTTCATTTAGATCCATGGCCGACGGAGGGGGGTTCAATGGCACAGTAGCCAACGACCTTCTGTTCTGACAGCCCGATGAGCCTATAGCCCTCAGAGAGGAAGGGTCAGGTCTCAACAGAGTAGCCATCGATGATGAGACCATTGTCGATGGAGGAGGGACTGATGACCCGGAGGTCGACAGCCAAGTCCCCTGTGAGTTGGGTGAAGAAGTTGTCAGTATGGGCCTGGTAGAAACAGAGACCTGGACAGCTGGTCTCTTCATCGTGGCAGCTGCCATTGACAAAGAGCTCTTTGAAGAGGGAGAGGTTGACGGGGAACAGGATGGTCACTGGGGAGAACTTGTCTCTGGCCTTGGAGGACTGAGAGCTCAAAGATCCGGTTGGCGACTGAGTGGGCGGGACCCCAGAGGTCTCCTTCCTGGAGCTAGCTACCTGCTGATCCATCAGGACTTTTTTGAGAGCCTTCTTGCATTGCCTGAGGGTTGTCTGATTAAGCTTCTGGCAGAGCTCACAGTCAGAGATGCTGTGGCCAGACCCAAGACAGCAGATACAAACAAAATGTTCATCTGTAGAGGTAATCTTCTTTCCTCAGCGGCAGCAAAGGAAAAGAGAAGAGGAAGGATAAACTCTCAACATAAACAAAAAAGGAAAAATCTCTAAAAGAGATTTAGGTAAGGGTAGTAGGGAAAAATGCAGCCATAGGCCAAAAAAGGCACGAACACTGCATCGGAGTTTCAGTAGAGACTGCTTGCAAGTTGATGGCAGGAAAGAACTGAGGAAGGAGCTGGGTCACCCAAACATATATAGGGTTGCTGACGTTGGTGGATGTCGACAGTGTGGGCTGCCCCAGTTGTACTGCTGAAAATCTTCTGAGTGGATTCCAATTCACTGATAGCAAAGCTTCCCATGGTGTTAGCTGATGACTGAGATACCCCAAAGAAGATCAAAGGTGCTGCCCTAGAACTGTGTGGGAAATAGAATATGAATCAGTGTATTTCGGCTGCTAGCTGAGTTAAAATGTTGAGGTTCTCTTTGAACTGTGTGTCAGCAGCCATATTTTAACAATCTTTGCCCCTGCTACAGCCAATTATGGAGTCCAAATGATGTAAAGGACTGATGGGACTGCCAAGTGGACTTGTGGGAGAAAAAGCAGGGACAATTCTTGGTGCCCAAATGAAGGACCAACAGGGCGTCAAGGTTGCCATATTAATTTGTACCGCTGGACAACTGTGGCAGCCAATGAGAAGGTGCTGCTGTAAAACTGATAAAAGAGACTGTTTGACCACCCAAAGGGGATTCCTGGCTGCGCAGCCAGAGAATGCAGAAGAGAGAGACTGCAGGGGGCTTGCTAGCCCTGGAGACCTGCTGTAACCTGCAGCTGTGAAAGAAGGACTGGTTTATGAGACTACTGAGATCTGCTGCCAGAGATAGAGAGCCATCTATCCTGTAGTGCAGAGAGAGAGAGAGCCAAGTAGAGACTCTAAAGGGCTCAGCCTAATGCCACAGTGTCTGCAGCAGAAAGTAAAAGTGAACTGCAAGCTGTGTCCTCCCTCTTGGTGGGGTAAGTGCATTAGAGACGGCTTCTGTGGCAATCTGTAGTATCTGTTCTTGCTGGGACTAGAGACCTAGCCAAATTTCCCAGCTCCTGCTCTGTATTGGAGAAAAGTATGGGCCAGCCATCAGTCTGGGAAACCAGCAGCCTGCTCCGTACCTCAGACCAAAGAGGAGACCAACGGAGAGGAAGACATCGAGAGGCCTGCCAGGTGAACACCACATACAAAGGCTCTGGGGCTGAAAATTGGAAAGGCCTGGCAGGTGAAGACCAGCTTTCATCATTTATTCAGCCAACTGCTGCTTTGGTGCACCAACAACTCCTGATACCAGCATGGTACCATGAAATCAGTTTCTGTCACCCCCCTTTGAACTGCTGAACTGTAAGTACCCTGCTGCGGCTTTGGGGAGTCTTTATTTAGCTAGCTAGCTAGGTGGAAGTAACTGGGAAATTCCAGAGCAGGACTATGTTAGAAAACTGTGCCCAGGCCTGAAAGTTACAGTTAATCTTTGTGAATTTAAAGTTTGGGCCCCAACGAAAAAAAACCATGACCATTTCTGTGATGCGGTAAGGTACCTACCAAAAAGACTGTATAGCCTTGCTGGGCAGCTGCAAGGGAAAGACGGGTGCACCCGCAGGTGGGAGGTGGGGATTGTTTGGGACAGACGTGTTAGTTAGTTGTTATTGCCATTGCTGTTTTAACTCCCCTTGTTCCCCTTCCCTTACAATAAACTGCTGGTGTTGTTCATGTTAATTGCTGCTATAAAGTGCTTCTGTAAAGAAGGGGGATATTATCAGAGTGTGTAGGGAACTGTTCGGGGGAAACTAATATATTTTTCTGCGGGGGGGTGGTAACCTGCTATTTGCCTACAGGTATTCCCTACCACTTCCTACCATACTTAAGCCTGATTAGTACAGTTCTAGTAGGTGGCACCATATATTCCCAGTGTCCCACAGCAGTGTATCACCCAGATCTTGTTTTAATTAGAAATGTAATGGTGGGGGAACCGGATGGCTCAGTGGATTGGTAAAGGGTTAAAGAGCCTTTCGCCTCTAGGTCATGGTTTCAAATCCAGCACAGGTTAGCAGTGGTTGAAAGCCATTATCAGCTGAGAGCTGTTCACTGGCCTGAGTAAAATGACTTGTGGTGGTCTCAGTCCAGTTCCCGGTGACCAGGTATCCATATCACAAAACCACCAGTATAACTGGCACCACTTGGCACCCTTGTTAGCAGTCCTACATGAGAGGCCAAGGATTGAATGAGCATAGAGTCTGACCTACCCTCTCACCTACGTGGTGGTCCATCCATGGCAGAGTTAAGGCACACTGGTAGGGCAGCGTGGGAAAGCTTGCACTATGATTGCCTGCGCTGCACCTGCCATGTGGATAAATGTAGGACTGTCAGTCCAGCACCTTTCACGAGCACTTTTTTATTTATTTTTTTATTTTAGTCTTTGGTAACCAGGTAAGGCCTGCTAGGCACAAGTGTCTGTTTTCAGGGACCACCTGGGAGCACTGAGCGGTTAAGTGACTTTCTCGGAGTCACACAGTATGAAAGTGGAGGTTGAGAGAATCAAACTCATGTCTGGTCCATACCTCTCAACCTCCCTCATCACAAATCAGGGACAAGGCTTAAAATAATCAGAGACAAATTACCAAAATCAGGGACACATCTGAAAAAAATAGCAATATTAGTTCTAGAAGCTGCATACAACATGCTTCTTAGTGTGAACAGCATTTCTTTAATGAGAACTAGACTGTAACATCAATGGTTGGCATTATTTTGTGATTTGAATCCCCACTCTTCAGTGACAGAAATGCTGAATTTAGGAGGGACAGAAGAAATTTCTGAGGCAAAATCAGGGACAGTTGAGAGGAACAGTCTGGTCTGCTGGATGTACCAAGCTCGTTCACACCTCGTTCCTGTAACCTCTAGGCGATACTGCCAGCCACTAAATTCACACTCTAAAGTTTGAAGCCTGGGGCGGTTGACAGTGTCCCTTTAAATTTGAGAAGTTGACAGTTTCTTGTTATTGGTGGGGGTGTCTGGGGTCACATGCCTGTGGAAAATACATACTGCATTTAGTTTTAATTTATGAACAATGGGAGTGTGATATCCTTGGAAGGTGGAACTCTACAAAGTTGTATGTTTTTTTGTGGTGCCTTGGCATTGTTTATTTATTTTCTGTGATTATAGCATTGAAAAGAATACAGCTTTCCCCTTCCCCTAAATATAAAGGAAGATATCAATTCACAGATCAGTGGTTGCCTATGGATTCAAGAGTCCTGAGCACGTATGCTCAGCCTCATGCCTAAATATGATCACAGGGACTCCCGGCAGACAGAGGATGAGTCTGCAGTGAGCAATTCCACTCTCCTTTTACCTGCCCCCCTTACACTCCTCTCCTTCAGGCCTTTCCCCAAGGACACTTCCTGCTGCCGATCACGTTCATTGCCTGCTACTGGATCTACCTTTAAGACTTCCCAGTACTCCACCAGATGACCACTAGTTCAGTTTTTATCCAGCAGGTGGTTCCCTAGTGCCACAACCAGAGAGGACCCTACATATTGAAGAAGGGGCTAAGTGGCTAGGTGCTGTGACTCTAGCACACTGCAAGGCTGGGTGGCAGAGCAGAAGTATCCAGGCAGCCATTAACTGGTGCTTCAGGGGCTGCTTTCCTTATTCTGATTGGTCCCTCCCACAGTCTTGTGCATGTGTACACCACAGTGGCCTGGTAGTGTGATATCTGCCAGCATGTGATCACCCATTCTGACAATGATATTTCAACCAAGCCACTCTCTAGAAGCTGCTGTTATGGCGATGCACCCTAACCCACCTTCCCAAAAGAAGAGTATCTGCACAGGCTCTCTGAGTTCTCCCTGCCAGTTTCAGCTCCTCATGTCCTGAGCATGAGGCCCAAACACAGGTTGCTAGCATGCCAGAGCAGTCCCTCACTGCTTGGTGCCACACACTGCTAGCTTCCTTTTTAGTGCAAAGAAACCGGGCAAATCTGACCCTACCTTTTATCACAATAAAAAAAAAATCCAGGCATCTTCCAGTTTTATTTGGTGGCAAAATGTTCTAGTTCCACCAAAATATGAATATTTTATAAATCTTGTAAGTCAGTTTTTTTCTCAGGAAAAATATGGCACTCACATTTGGCTTATAAATAGCATTGTAGACCTGTCAAGGATTAGGGTCAAGAAAATAAAAAAAAAAAACTCACGGTGTGCAGCATAGGAGGTACTATGCCTAGAAAAGCAGACCTGACAGGCATGCTTATATTTTTATTAACTGTAGCTGAGACTATCTTTTTGGAAAAACATTCTTCATTGCACTGCTACTTTAAAACTAGTGAATGAGCAGAAGACTGAACAGGCTGAAATTAGTAAAAGCGGTGGTGTCGATTTGTCAGTTTTGCAGGTTACGAGCACAGACCATAACACGGTCAGTTGACATGTTAGCACACATACTTGCAGGTCATAATAAGTGGGAATCCAGTATAGTGGTGTTCACTATGGTAAGGGAGCACCGTTAGTGCAGATTTGGATTCAATTTTCCCTGTTTTCCCTTCAATTTCTCATTTTATGGGTATAGTGCTCAGTCTCAACGTTCAGGGCATTCATTTTAATTTGTTTTACCTGAGATGCCAGTCACCTCATTCAGTGCAGCAAAATTTTTCTTTAATTCTTTGGTAACCAAATAAGGCCAACTAGGCACAAAGCCTGTTTTCAGGGGAGACCAGAGAGCAGCAGGGATGTTAAGTGACTTACTCAGGGCACACAGTATGCAAGTGGAGGTTGTGGGAATCAAACACAGGTCTAATGGATGTATCAAGCTCATTCAGAGCTTGTTACTCTAATCTCTATATTGTCTGTGCCTTTGCTCTACTATATGTCCATTAAATGTATTTAATTATTTTATTTATTGAATTTTGATGACCGGGTAGGCCCACTGGGCCCCGGAGGTCCCTTTTTCAGGGGCAACCCGGGAATAACAGTACATGAAATATTAGACAGTGATACATATACAGGTCATGGGTATACAGTATTCGGCAGTTTACACATAAGTGAGACAGAGCAGTCTTTTCAATGGGTTTCGTATATCTTACTAATAAGTTGTTGTTCATCTGATCGTGCGTCAGTCATACAAAGGAGTGAGACAGTACTGTAAATTCTTTAGGCAACATACATCTAAGAGCCATAGGATAGGTTCTGTGAGGGGAGGAGGAGTTAGTGCTACTTGTTCAGGGGTTGGAGATTTAAGTATGGTAGAGTGAGCTGACCCAAGGTCATTGTTGTAGTGTCAGGTACTATAGCATTGGCATTTGCTCGTTGACAGCAGATGGGTCTTGAGTCTTGTGCGGAAGCACGGTACCAATGAGGTTTCTTGCACCTCCAAAGGGAGGTTGTTCCACAGGGAAGGGGCAGCATGTGAGAAGGACTTGTAGCCTGCCTTAGTCCTGACCTTATAGTTATAAGAATTATTTTTTATTTGTTTTACCTTTTTCAAAGAGGAATCTCAGGAAGTCTTTTTATCAACATAGAGTGCAGGCCTTTAACTTTCTCTTTTTATGTTTGCTTGCATGCATGTGCAAGAAACATAGTGCCATCATCTGAGTTTTTTGGAGGTGTGTCAGCGTCTTCCAATTCAGTCAGTGTGTTTGCAGGTGCAGTCGCAGTTCTCCAATCACTGCTCCAGCTGTCTATTACAGCAGTTGAAAATACAGTGGCATACAGTTGAAAGGGACGGCTCCGCTTCAGTGAGCAGAACTCCCCCTCCACAAGAACACATGCATATTAAGTGCTCACGCGCCCCACGCACTGCACTGATGACCGGCGGGGTGCCCAATCCCCGTTGGCTCCACGCCCCCAAAAAGCTTTCAGGTGCCACGCTGGGAGCCCACTCAGCGTGGCACACATATATAGCTGACAGGGTGCCCAATCCCCTGTCGGCTCCAGCCCCAAACAGCCTTTACAGCTGCCACGCTGGGAGCCCACCCAGCATGGCACAAGTCCAGATGGCAACGGGGTGCCCAACTCCGCTGGCTCCAGCTCCCCAAACAGCCTTTCTAGCTGCTACGCTGGGAGCCCACCCCAGCGTGGGCAAACGTCCCGCATCGCCTTCCTTTAAAAAACAAACAAACCTGTAAACAAGAAAACATTTCCTCGGCGCTCCCAGCCCACCCGCACCCACCCACTGTGCACCCTGCCTCCCCACACCCCATACTTACCTCCGGGCTCGTGCGACAATCTATAGTGGACCGGGAACACGTCTGCACTCTTCAAAGCTGACCACGAACTGAGAAAAAGTCAGTAAGCTGTATAATATAATGAATAGGGTTTTTTTAACTTTACTGCATATCTCAGGCATTTTTTGGAATTTTGGCACCAAATTTTCAACATGGGGTTTTTGGGACCCCTCCTCATGAATTCTTGAACTGTCATGGTGTTAATCAGAACCAAACGGTGATTTCGCAGTCACTGTGCGAAATCACCTTTTGGGACTGATTAATGAAATGACACTGCCAGTGTTCATAAGGTGGGCTCTCAAAAAGTCTGTGTTGCAAATTTGGTGAAACAATTCATAAAAATGATTGCTTTACGAGCATGCGTTGCACAGTTCCCACGCATGCCTGTGAAGTTCGCCGAATTTTAATATACATCTAAATTTTAACATTGCCATTTTAGCACACCTACTTATGAGCAATACAGCTGTTATTTTTCATCTCGCCTAAATGTGTTTCTGCGCATGTAGCGCACAATGGCACAGTCGGTGTGCGAAATCAATGTATAGGACACATTAAGAAAATCTCAGTGACACTGTTCATGAGCAGAGGTCTTAAATTGGCTATGTTGAAAATTTGGTAAGTGCATCTGTAAAATGACTGTTTTATTTAGGCCATGCTATAGGGGCTCGTAGTTGGCAAATTTTAATATTTGCACCCAGATTTTCAAAATTGCCATTTACCATACCTCCTTATGAGCAGTATAGCTGTCATTTTTCACATGTCACCCAAAATGTGTTTCCCTGCATGTAACGCACAATGGCGCAGTCGGTGTGCGCAATCAATGACTGGGGCAGATTAAGAAAATCACAGTGGCACTGTTCATGAGCAGAGGTGTTAAAATGGCCATGTTGAAAATTTGGTAACAAAATTCCTAAAAAATGACTGTTTTAGGAGCGCACATTGCGCAGTTTTTACGCACACTCGCAGGTTTGCGAATTTTTAATATTTGCATGCCAGATTTTCAACATTGCCATTTTATTACACTTCCTTATGAGCAGTACAGCTGCCATTTTTCACATTTTGCCCAAAATGTGCTTCTGCACATGTAGTGCACAATGGTGCAGTCAGTGTGCGAAAGCAATGTTTGGGACAGATTAAGAAAATCACAGTTACACTGTTCATAAACAGAGATCTTAAAATGGCTATGTTGAAAATTTGGTGTCACAAGTCCATAAAATGACTGTGTTATGAGTGAGCATTGCTCAATTTCCATGCACCCTCGTAAGTTCATGACTTTGTAACATTTTCAGTCCCAGATTTTCACCAGTGGCATTTTTCCACACTTCCTTATGAACAGTACAGCTGTCATTTTTCACAACATGGCCGAAATGTGTTTTCACACTTTCAGCGCAGAAATGCGTGGTCGCTGTGGGAAATCATTGTTCGGGACAGATAACGAAAATCACAGTGACACTGTTCATGCCTGTGTTGACAATCTGCTGTAAAAAATCCCCAAACTAATTACATTATGGGTATGCATTGCACAGTTTCTATGCACGCTTGTGACTTCACCAGATTTTTTAATATTTTCACTGCAGATTTGCAACACTGCCATTTTTTACACCTCCCCATGAACAGTACAGCTGTCATTTTTCACATCCTGTTTGGAATGTGTTTTTGCACCTGTGGTGCTAAATGCCATAGTCGCTGTGCAAAAGCAGCTTTCCGCTAACAAACTGATACTGCCACTGTTCATGAGGTGGGGGTCACAAAAAAAAACATGTTGAAAATTAAGAGTGAAAATACCAATGAATGCCTGAGGCGTTAGGGTTTCCAACCATAACGCCCCACCCTGTAGAGAATGAGAGGCATCAGGGGTGTGACTTGGGATTCTTGCCTGTAATACTCATACCATTCTACACCCTGCAGCCAGTGGCAGGCATCGAGGTATGCCTTGGACTCTTTGGCCCCAAAGTTCACCCCATTCTCCTATACCGCACCCATCTCACCGTATTTCCTGATGGAATGGGGTGCGCATAAGGGCCAAAGACCCCAAGGCACACCGTGATACTTGTCAGTGTCTGCAGGGTAGGGTGTGGTGAAATGGCATGGCCGTTATGCCCGACAACTCAAAGGCACACCCCAATGCCTGTCAGTCTCTGCAGGGTGGTGATGAGGTTGGCTTCAGTTCAATACTTCACTGCCATTCCTATTATGCAGCTCTGTAACTTCTACACTACCAATGCCAATGCCAGCAAGCAAACATTTGGCATTGACAAATGCTTGTTTTCCTTGCACTGGGACTTTGTTTGTCAGATATAAAAGGGATCTAGGCAGTTCAGCTAGGTGAGTCACAAGGCTGTAGCCTGAAGGCCTGGACCTTTGTTTTCATTTGCAAAATTTGACTTCTCTACTTTAATTCAGTAGGCCCATCCTATCTGATTGGGCCCTGCCTGGCTGGTGGTACAGGCTGGTGGAGCATCCCTCTGGCATGTGGGAGACCTAGGAGTGAGTCTTGGTCCCAGTTCCCCCACCTCAGGCTGGAGGGTCCATGACATCATGCGGTGACATCGTGCATTGGTCCTACGGTGGTGGAGACTCTATTACAGCGACTCATACAGTGAGATTAGGGATGGCACTGATGTTGTTGGTGACCATGCAATGCCGGCCAACCCCCACTAATAGAAAGTTCACTGCGGGGGCCTGTATTTCCTACCATAGGGTGGAAGTGCCCCCCAAGAATGACACGGCCACCTTCCCACCAATTCGAGCTGCAGAACAGATTGGGCTCCTCCCCTGAAGCATCTGCTTTGATGCATCCATGCTGTAATGGTTCATATGTAGAAAATTCTCCTTTAGCTCTTCAGGAATATTTTCTATTAAGGGCAGAAGGGTAGACCTAAGGATATACTGGTACTTGGCCACATAACCTAGGTATGCAGCCTGTCTAAAGGCCAAGGAAGCATTAGAATAAAACTGTTTCCCTAAGACATCAGTTGCTCAGTTTGCAATCCAATTCAGCCCCCAATGAGTCTGCTCACCCCAATAATCCTAACCAATGAGGAAATCAAGCAGGAACTTGAAGGAATAATGGCCAGGTTCACCTCAGAAGAAATTGACCAGGAAATTGATGGGATAATGGTTGGATGGTCTGCTCCAGTTACCCAACCCATGGAACCTCTGTTGGACAGCATAAATGAACCTTTTTTAGGCATCACAGGTGAATTCTAAGCAATGTCAAATAAAGTAATTATTTGATTGGTGTGATTAAAATATCACTTTAACTGTAATAAGCTAATAAGTAGATTTGAGCATTTATACCTTGCAGTTTGGACCTCAGCCTTTCCTGACTAAGCATATAATTACAGTTCTGTTTAATACTTAGGTATATGCTTTTAATAGCTAACCATCTACAATTATACTTAATTATAATCTAATGCTTACTGACAGGATTATTGATTTGTATTTGTATTCGATGCTTATTAACATGACTACTGAGTACGAATTTTCTTAACTTGACAAAAAAAAAAATTAAATGCCTTAAACTCATACAGTAGGAGACTGTATGCTAAAGTATCCTAGATGCTTTTCACACTTTGTATATTTTTAAATGTATTTCTTGTAAATGGCTTAGCCACAAAGTGTAAAAGACTTAACCACGAAGCCACCAGATGTCAAATATCATTTCTCATTGCAATGAATTAGCAAGCATACTTGAACATTAATATCATGTAATTGAACATTTAGATATATGTTTTTCACTTACAATTATACTCATTTATAGATTCAGACTATATTTGATAACTTACTGGTCTACTTATTAACTTGTATTAAAGCTTATTACTGAATGTGGATTCCTTTAAATACTTCAAACTTTTATAGTAAGAATTTTAAGCCAAGATATTTTAAGTGCTCTTCTTGTAAGTCACGTGTTAGGTATTTTTAGATGTTTTTATGGGTGACCACAATCCTAGATTCTGCATGACATCTGTAAAAGTAAAATTATTTTTGTATATTTCCTGGTCTAATACTAGACCGCCATGATGTTGTCAGGTACCATGACGACTAAAACTGGTAGAAGCAACCCCATATATTTCATTAAAAGAAAACCCCTTTAATCAGAAGCTTAAAAACACTGATAGCCTTTAGATATATAAAACACAGAAAGCTAATATCTGGAACTTTGCAGAAGGCTACTATCCGGAACTTTGCACAAAGTAAGAAACTACAGAATTATTAGTCCAGCCAACTGCCTTAACAGACTATATAAGCTTGCAGACATCTCAGTCAAGGTTAGGAGCAGGAGAGAGGACAAAGGCAGAGACCAGCCCTTGCTCTAGGACTTCACTCTTGGCATCTGGTTGATTCTGGTGTGGTGAGTTTTGCCTAAAACTCTGGCATTTCTGGAACTGAAGGGATTAATGTTTGGAATAATTTTTATTTCTATTTTTATTCTGTTATTGAATCTACATTGACTTTGACAGAAAAATTAATACATTTTTGCTTGCACTGCTCTTTAGTGAATTTATATAGTTTTGCTTATATTACTGTTAAGATTATTTTGTGACTTTTAAATTTGATATTGAGTAAAAACGTCTTTTGAAACACGAGTCTTGAATATCTTGGTGCTGTTTCTCATTTAAATTTAATGCAATTAAGAGGTTTTGATCTAGAACGTGTGAAACTAAAAATCAAGCCAAATTTCGATTTCTGTTTTATTGGCCATATGGGGACAATAAAAATTACTATTTCCGGTTATACTCATATAATTAATTGTACAGATTTAGCATGTCCAGAATTTATACATAAATACTTAGGGTGGTGTCTCATAGATCCTGACAGGGAAGACACTTGCAGAATATTGAATTGTCCGAGGCACAGAAACATTGGGAATTTTAAAATACAAGTAAAAATATTTGAAGAACTAGGATAGGCCCATTGTCCTATGATGGCCAATCATGGTCATAGGGGAACCTTAAATTACAAAGAACATATAGTATTTGTCAATCACGATCAAATAGACCTGGTCAGTCAGGTGACTGATGAAGTAATAATGGCAGGAGGGTTAATAGGTAATGACACAGACACCGACTTGCCTGCACTATGTGTTGCAACCCTGACTAGACTCTACCCAACATTATCCGAACTTATGGAAGGTTTGGAAGGGTTGTCGGTCTCCAAAGGTCAAGGTAAAAACCTTGTACACAAGACTGGCTCAGGGAGTCGCACCCGGGGGTCAGGTAATGACACTGGCACATCACAAACCTGTGATTGTCTTTGTTAGGAAGCTTCCCAGATATGGTAGTTCCACACTTTTCGGCTCCCAGATGTATGCTTGTCTGGAGGATATTATCACTCTCCTTAAAGGAAAACTGCACAAATTGCAGTCCTTTAACTACCTGCAGGGGAAACACCTGATTAGGGCTTTTAGGAACGAAGGACACTTGTTTTTACCTTTTTCTTTAGTTTTGCTGTCCTGTGATTACTATGCCTAAACTTCCTATAAAGGGTGCAAGGACTACGATTTGTGAAGACTTCCTTTCGAGAAAGAATGTCTCCTATCTACCTTTTTATGGATAGAAGCAGCCTTCACAGGCTTCTTCCATACCTCCTTTGCCAAGGTCTGGAAGCAGGGATGATAGGCAATTGCAGCCTCCTAGTGGTAGTCTTACCAAGGAGGTCTAAAAACTGAAGATTCACTTTCAGACTCAGAAGCCTGGATAGCAATTTCCAGATTGTTTGTCACCAGCCTTACAAAGGTGTCATTGAGGCACAGGTCAGGAAGCACAGGCAAACTGGGAGAAGTTATAAAATTTGCACGTAGTGATTTATTATTATCAGTAACAATAAATAAAACTGTGCAGGATAGCTCTTTTACAGGTAGTTCAAACAAAACAAAGTCCTTCATCTAAGTGTAGCTCTGAATCTAAATCTCAATATCTCTCTCTCTCTCTCCCTCTCTAACAAAAGACTGGTCTCTTTATATATAAGGGACAAGATTTTCAAGAGGCTTAGATCATGGCAAGCCCTGGGTGCGCTGATACAGTGCATGGGGTATATGGCAATCTAATGGGAGTTTCTATCCCATGTAGCAATTGCCAAAAGTTAGACTAGCTTTTTCTAGTCTAACTTGCAGCAATCCTGGGAGGCCTTTTTTATGTAGCTTGTGCCAGATATTTGGCACAAGCTGCTGTAAATTGTGAAATCTGTCACAACAGCACCCGAGACTGTGTAATCAGGCGCAGTTGTGGCAATGGGACTGGCGCACTGCCAGAACCTAAGTGTCATGTACAGAGCTTGGCACAAGCCCTGCGCCACACTTTGAAAATCTTGACCAGTGTCTTTTCCTGGTAATTAACTTCTGCATCCCGAGCTCATTAAGAGACATCCTGTTTTCACACAATGTCCCAAAACTTTTTCAGTTTTTTTTTCCTTACAGGTGCAACAAAATAGAACATTGTGTCACAAGCTGGCCTCCTGCTGACAGCTTTGCACACAAGCCTGAGGTGGTCAATGGTCAACCAGTATCTCACAGTTAACCTCCCGAGTTCCAAACAGCTTTTTGCAATCATTTCAACAATATAACCATATACATTTTCAAACCAGAGAACCCAGTTACACATAAAGATCTACATTTATTTTTATAACCAAGATAAGCAAGGGGGACGAAAAGATAGAAACAGCAAGAAACAGCCAACTAAAGGCAGAGAGTAGTGGGAGGGGGAGAATCATGAGACTGTCAGAGTGATCAGTTCCTAGGTCTCACAAGAAAATTTGATTGCGCAGACAGACAAGAGACAGAGAAGGAGAGGATAGAACAGATTCTTGTTTTTAACTCTTTCTGCATAACAAATGGAATAGAGTCTTATTCAACCATGTCACAAAGGGCCTGATAGAAGGAAATGCTCGTGGGAGAGGGCCTGTGATGAATCCCTATGTAATCTGCCCATAAATGTCTGGGGTACTGTTCAGCTCAGCATCTGAGTTTCACTCAAAACTAGAAACATAGAAGTTTTAGGAAGAAAAAGACCACTTAGCCCATTGTGTCTGCCCAGTCCTACCTATCTAATGTATATTGTGAGAGCCCCAGTAACTCTTCATTCCTTCTCTCCTCCCTCCCCTTCTGAAACTGTCTTTACCAAGCCCATGAATTTATCCCACCCATATCTGAATCCCCCCACTGATATCACACAGCCCACCTCTTTTGGTAGCTTATTCTACCCCTCCACCACCCTTTCCATGAAAAAATACTTTCTGGTATCCGTCTTAAATTTGCCTCCTGTCAGCATCATGGAGTTACCCGTGGTGCTTGTATTCCCACTCAGCTTGAACAGTTCCCTGCTATCCACTTTGATTTTCATGTGCAGGTATTTATTTGCCTCAAGCATGTCTCCATATCTTCCTTCTCGCCTCCAGTGTGTACATGTTTAAGTCCATCAACCTCTCCTCGTAAGCCTTTCTCTGCTGTCCCTGGATCATCGTGGTCACCCTCCTCTGTACTGCCTCCTCTTTGTCCCTGTCCTTCTTCAACTGTGATCACTACCAGTTTGCAGGATCTTCCAGTGCTGGGACCAACAAGGACTGAGTAGGAGGCACCACCAGAGTGGAGGTGCCTACTGGGGCCCTAGACATAGATTTGCTGAAGATACAGGTAAGGAATGTCCCTGGGGGAAAAGGTCTGCAATCAGGGCTGTATTCTGCTACCCACCATAGCTAGCCACATTTTAAATAATAGGGCTTGGCCAACAAGAATGGGCACTGAACTGGGGAAAAACTAAATTGAACTGGGACAAGGAGCCCGAGTCACTGGCTCAATTTTCTCTGTGTTACGAATCCCCCCATACTTGGGTGGACTCAAGGCAGGGTAGAGGCAACCCTTTTGGAACAGTATTGATTTGTCTTGCTCAGGGCCTCTGGGGAGGTAAAGGGCTCAAGAGGGCCTGCATCAGGAGCACTGTGACATTTTGGGACTCCAGAAAAGAGTGACCAAGGTTGGTTCTAGATTCGGCATCTATACATTGCTCACCATCCACCACTGCTGAAGTCTGGGAACCAAGCCAGTACTGTGCACGGTTTTGGAACTGGAACCAGAGAGTCTCCAGCACTGTCGCTACTCCTCAGAATTAGAATAACAGTTCTTTCCACAAGAGCAAACTAGGGGGCCTGGTTCCTGGAGGACCACTATTAATGTTTCATTGATGGATCAAGGAATCAGATCAGTCCCTCTCTGTTTTGTGGCATGAACCAAAAAGGGAGGACCTGCAGCGATGATATGCCCTGATACTGTATTTCATGCAATTTCTGTGATATTGCTAGAGAAATTTCCTGTTGCCTGTAGTTCTTCTGTAGGGCCACCAGAGAGAATCCCTTTAGAAATATTGCAAAATATATGAAAATACAGTATCAGGACAACTTGATGGCTGCAACTATATCTTAAGGATATTCCTCTGCTGCAGAAATGTTTAATAAAATTAAGCTTAACGTGCCAATTTAAACACACAATGTTACATTAATTCATCATAACTCCCAGGTTGTTCAGAAGCAAAATCACATTTCAGTAACTCCAGCACCTTAAACAGTATGACATCATGGCACACTTGTGGAAAAACACCAAGCATATGAGAAAACAGCTGAGATACTGCTTTTCACATCCATAGCATTTATATAACAGTTCCTCCCAAGTGAATTCTTATTTCATCTAGAAACAGAGGTATATGAAATGGGTTGGGAGGGATAAACCCCCATTTTTTTTGGGGGGGGGTGGTTGAAATGGAAAAATCAAATCTCATTATAAAAAATAGTCTCACAATTGACTAAAAAGAATTGCTTCCATTTTCTAAGGAAAGGACTAATTCTGAACTTTCCAATCAGACCTGAAGCAGAATTCACAAAGCTTTGCCCGGGCACAAACCCGGTTTCCCGGGGCAAACTGGGCTTTGTGAATAGCTGGTATTCACAAAACCCAGTCTGCCCCTGCAAACAGGGTTTGCACTGGGGTGAAGCAGTGCGGGGGGGGGGCGTAATGCAAATGAGTTGGAGGGGACCTGCATATCCTTGCAGTCCCATTCACTAACGTTTGCTCCACACAATGGCCTTTCACAAAAGCCACTGTATGGAGCAAATTACCACCCAAAAAAACCTGGCAGCAATGCCCACAAACTCTAGAGGGTTGAAGAGGTACTGCAGCCCCCCCTTCCCATTCCCCGATCACCCTTATCATTATGTAGAATACCCCTTTTCCGTAGTATAGGGACCTTCCCCTTCCCCGGTCCCCGATCCCCATTACTATAATAATAAATCAGATTTGTGATGCTGGCCTGCTCTCTGACTCCCTTAGTGACCACCATATGATTTACATGATTAAGAAGATCTTTAGGCCTAAGGCACCACCACCACACATCCTCCTCACCAGATCCTACAAAGCCTTAAACATTGACTCTCTTCTACATGACCTGGCCAGGGCTGACTGGTCCTTCATCTACCACACAAAATCCCTAGACTCTGCCCTAGAGGGTTTCAAGACTAGGTTCCTTGCTATCTGGAACCATTATGCCCCTATCAGATGTGCCAGGGTACGTGGCACTCACCTTCCCTGGAACTCAGCTGACATCATCGCCAGCCTCAAAGACCGGGACCTGGCATGGAAAACTTTTAAGGCCACTGGTCTGCCACAAGACCAACTGAAGTACCACACTCTGCGCAGTGCTTGTACAAGGTCAATCAGACAAGCAAAGGCTAAGTACTTCAGCTCAACTTTCCACGCTAACATAAACCATCCTTCCAGATTCTGGAAGGTCTTCAAATCACTTTTCGACCCCCCTTCCCAGCCGCCAATGCCGTCCATAAATATAGGCTCATTCCACGGTAAGCCACACCCCCCCCGACTGTAGCTGCAGCCTTCAACCCCTATTTCGTTAACTGCACCGCTTCCTTGCTAGCCTCTCCCCCACCCCCTCCATCCGCAGACCCCTCCTCAAACCCAGTTTAGACCCCATATCTGCCCACTCCTTCTCCTTCTGCCCAGTTACTCCACTTGAGGTGTACAATGCCCTCATTGTTCTCAACCCAACCAAGGGCAGATGCCCCTCAGGCCTAGATGCTAAAATGTACCTTTCGGCCCCTGCTATTGTAGCCCCCTTGGCTGCAATTTTGAGCCTGTTCTTCTCGGAAGCCGTGTTACCAGCAGAATGGAAACATGCCACGGTTATTCCCCTCCCCAAGGGTGGTGATCCATCTACCCCCGGAGACTATAGACCAATATCCCTCTTAGCTATCCTAGCTAAGCTCCAACAAAAATGTGTACTCTCTCAACTCTCTGCCTTCCTCAACTCTTCTTCCTTCTTCACCCCATTCCAGTCTGGTTTCAGGAAAACACACTCCACCACCACCTCTCTCCTTCGGCTCACAGACTCCATTCTCTCAGCTATGGATAAAGGGCACATTACCGCAGCCATCTTTGCTGACCTTGTGAAGGCATTCGACACAGTATCTCACTTCCTCCTCCTGGCTAAGCTTGCCAGTGCAGGCCTCTAGCATTTGGCCACCACCTGGTTCAACTCCTATCTGGTTGGCCGGACGCAATCGGTCAGGACTGAAGACTCCACCTCTGTCCCCCTCCCTGTCACTTCAGGAGTTCCTCAGGGCTCTGTTCTGGGGCCTCTCCTGTTCTCCATCTTTCTCAATGACCAACCCTCCATCTGTCCCCACACTTCCATTCATATGTATGCAGATGACACTGTGCTGTACATATCAGGCCCATCTGCCGGGGATGTAGCGACCAGATTGCAACAGGACCAACAGTGTCCAGCTCTGGTTTAGCTCACACCAGCTTCACCTCAATGCCAAGAAGACTGCCTCCATGACCTTTGGCATAAGGCACAGACTCTTGTGGCTCACCATCCCCCTGACTTTCCACACCCTGGATGGAACTTTACTCAAGGCCTGTCCTTCCTTTAGATACCTTGGGGTCTGGCTTGACCAGCACCTTGATTTTTCTGTGCACATTGATGAAATAAAAATAAAAACTCCACCCAAGACTGGGTGCCCTCTTCTGCAATCATGGGGGCATCCCTTTGCCAGCTCATTGAGCCGCTGTACAGAAAATGATCCTGCCAATTTTTGACTACGGGGACATAGTCTATGGGGCCGCCCCCAAGTCCTCCCTGACCAGACTGGATCCCCTTTTCCACTCCTTCTGTTGCTTTGCTCTTGACTGTCCCTACTCCACCCATCACTGCTCCCTCTACCAAACACTAGGTCTACCCTCCTTTCAGGACCACAGATCTTCACACTGTGCACGCCTCACTGCCAAGTACTGGATCCACGCCTTGCCTCCCTACCTCTCCCCGGTCCTGTCCGCTCACCCAGGCCCAGTTTATTATCTCAGGAAAAATGACTTTAGACTCCTTTACATTCCACATAGGTCCTCCATGTCGGGGCGGGCAGTATTCAGCTATCGCATGCCTAAGCTTTGGAACTCCCTTCCTCTGCACATTTGACACTCCTCACCCTCCCAGCACCTAAACGGTCTCTTATCTGTGCATTTCACCACTATCTGCTTGTGTGCCTAGCACACTCTCAGCTATATAACTCATACTACCCCCCAGTTTCCCCAAAACCACTCCTGAACCCTTGGTACGTAGTTATGTTATCCTCTTGCCTCCTTCCTTATCTAGATACACAGTCATGGCTATACTTGGTTGCACCCCGTGTCATTGTTGTTAGCTGTCTCTGCCCTTCAGTTGTTGTTAACTCACATGGCAAATGCACTTGTATCCTGTACTGTGTATACCCTGCATTGTGTTGTAACCTTGTTGTTTTATCTTGCCTGTACCTATTGTCTCACCTTGTCATACTGTATGCTTCCCAGTGTATTTTGTATTGTCCCCAGGATGCAACTGGAAACGAGCGGTACTTTGCTCGGTATGCCTTCCTGTTAAAACTCTTAAATAAATAAATATCCCTTTTCCATAGTACAGTGGTCACACACCCCCTCCCTGGTCTCAATCTCCCACACATACTGTACTAACTTATTTTCTATAGTGTAGTGGTATCCCCAACCCCACCCACTCTGGTAATAGCATACCACCCCGTTTCTCCCCGCCCCAGCACGGCCCACTGGTCAGTGAGCTTCACAGCCCTCCACACACTTCCACGGCTGCCCGCTGACTGAACTGTCAACCAATGGGCTTGTACTATATGCTGTAAACTGTCACTGACAGTTCAGTCGGCAGGCAGCCATGGAGGTGTGTGGAGGGCTGTGCTGCTTGCCTACCGGCGGGCCTTGCTGGGGCAGAGGAGCAGGGTGGGATGCTGTTACCAGAGTGGTTGGGGGGGACCACTACATTATGGGATAAAAGTTAGTAAAGTACGTGTGGGAGATCAGGACCAGGGAAGGATGGGACCACTATACTATAGAAAAGGGATAAGACCGGGTTAGGGAGGCCACACAAGTGTGTATAAGGAGGGTTAGGAACGGCATAAGAAGCAGGTGACCACTCTGGTTCAACAGGTATATGGTGAGGGTGGACTGGGGCAGAAGAAGGGCATTTAGAGAATACAAGAGACACAGAAGGAAGAGGACAGAAGGCTTATAGGGAAATGAGAAGGCTAGCAGGGAAAGTAATTAGGAGGACTAAGGCCAACATGGAGAAAAGGATACTGAAACAGGTCAAGAGAGGTAATAAGACGTTTTTTAGATATGTGGAAGATAGGAGGAAGATGGCCAAGGGATTGCAAGGCTATGGGGAGAAGGAGGGGAGCCATTAGAGGAGGACTGGGATAAAGCAGAAGAGATAAATAGGTACTTTTGCTCGGTATTTACGAAGGAGGGGGAAGACAGGGGACCCGAGTTAAGGAGGAGGGGGAAGCACAGGGGTGAAAACAAGACCCTTCGGAGCAGAAATGGTTAGGGAGGAACTAGGCAGGGTGAAGGTGGACAAGTCCATGGGGACAGATGGCTGCATCCGAGAGTAAAGTAAAGTAAAGTTTATTTAAAAATGCTTTTCCAGGGATCAAAGCGCTTTACAAAAACAATAAACAAACAATACAATATTAACAATATAAAATCGTAGGCCATAAGCTTTAATAAATAAAAAAGTTGTCAACTCTATTTTAAAACTCTTGATGGTCAGGCAACTTCATATCCGACGAGGTAGAGAATTCCACAGGGCCGGAGCTGCATATGAAAATGCACGAGCTCCAGATGTTTTCAAACGAACCTTGAGAATCTCTAGCAATCCCTTATCGGTGGATCGGAGTGAGCGAGAGGGGCAGTAGGGAGTAAGGAGATCTTTCAGATACTGCGGTCCCTGTTCATGTAAGGCTTTAAAGGTCAGTAACCTGACCTTGATGGTGATTCGCCATTTTACCGGCAGCCAGTGCAACCCACGCAGAACAGGTGTAATATGACCATACCTAGACGTTTCAGTCAAAAGCCTGGCTGCTGCATTCTGCACTAGCTGCAGGCAACGAATTTCAACCTGTGGTAGCCCCAGGTAAAGAGAATTGCAGTAATCAAGGTGAGTGGTCACAAAGGCGTGGACCAGAGTAGGAAAGTCAGCCAGAGGAACCAGGTATTTTACCCGGGTGATATTCCTCAGATGGAAAAAAGAGGACTTAACAACGGCTGACACCTGTGATTTCAGGGTCAAACCGATGTAAAAAATAACACCCAGGTTCCGCACCTGACCTAAGGTCAAGAGCTGGGCATCACCAAGCCAAAGGCCTGATGGTACTTCAGCCCTATGACCCGCCACAAGGCGACCTGGGTCCACAACCAACACCCTGGTCTTATCCGGGTTTAACCTCAGCCAGCTGGCACCCATCCAGTCACTAATTTTGGCTAGACAGCTGTTAAGCAGAGAGACTGCATCATCCTGACTAGGAGTAAAGGACAGATACAGCTGGGTATCATCTGCATAGAAGTGAAAACCCAGACTGTAACGCCTAATAATATCTCCTAATGGCAGCATATAGACTGAGAATAACATGGGCGCCAAGATGGAGCCCCACGGTACCCCACAGGACAGAGAGATGGTATCAGAGGAATAAATCCCCATAGTAATCCTCTGAGTCCGCCCCGTGAGGAAAGATTGAAACCAAAATAAGACTGTACCAGACAGTCCACAAACAAAATGCAGGTGCTCCAACAGCACTCCATGATCCACAGTATCAAATGCTGCAGAGAGATCAAGAAGGACTAGAATAGTACAAACCTTTCGATCTCTCACAATTAGGAGATCATTTAAAACCCAGACAAGGGCAGTCTCAGTGCTATGTCTTTTCCTAAACCCCAACTGGAGAGCTTCATAGATGTTGTGATTCATAAGATGGTCATCCAACTGTATCGCAACCACCTGTTCAATAACCTTACCCACAAAGGGCAGGTTAGAGATAGGTCTGTAGTTGGCTGGGACGTCTGGATTGAATGAAGGTTTTTAAAGGAGTGGTTGAACAACCACCTCCTTTAAGAGGGTGGGGAAAACCCCTTGCTCCAGAGATTTCCAGACAATTCAGCAAGGATCGGGCAGATAGTATCTACACAACTTAATAACAGTGGTGTAGGGCCCGGATCCAAACTATAACTGGTTGGTCATACTGTCTGGATAATCCTCACAACATTTGTAAATGCCGGCCTACTAAAGTCAGACCAGGAGACACAAGGGATTGCTTCCTCTCGCCGACCATCACAACTCCCTATAGAGAGAGCAGGACAGATGCCCGATCTGATGCTAGCAATCTAGCTCTAGACTTTCTAGCTCCCACACATGCTTTAAGAGAAAAGTGCACTCGAATCTGCTGATTGCTGATACCCGTTCCTGCTTTCACCCTACCTAATGACTGATGTCTCTGGCCATACAATAGTATTTCCTCACCTCTATATAACCCTCTTACTGCCTCAGCCTGTCCCGGCTCCCCTTCCCTGCCCATATACAATCTTGCACTGCAGACATCTCCCTTACATTTACATACACTCATATAATCTAATTTCATGGCTTGCTCCCCTCTTCCTCACTTACCAACCTTTTCCTTAATGACACCCCCTGCTCTCAATGGTTATTTATTCCTTTTGTATTACCTGTTTTTGGTTTTGTGTACCTTGTTCTGTTCATACGATATGTCACCTGATAATTTATTGTCCAAGGTCCTCTCTATTCATTGCACAGGTAGGCACCTATGAACTTATGAATGGTCTACTCTGTATGTCTCTGATATATTGTATCCACTTTAACTCATAGTATGTAAAGCGCTTTACTTTGTATGTTCTGATATAATGTATCCTCTTTAACTCATTGTATGTAAAGCACTTATAATTTGTTATCCTGCTAAGTTTCTGCATGTCTGTACTCTCCTGGGTCGTGCCTGAAAATAGTCATTTTATGGCTAGTGCACTTACCCGGTTAACAAAAGCTAAATAAAAAATAAATAAAAAATCTTATCTGTAAAGAATCGAGCAAGCTCATCACACTTCATCTGTAAAAAATCTCTTCCAGACTGCAGACAGAGTGGATTGCACAATCTGTCGACAGTCTGAAAGAGTTTGGCTGGTTAATTCCGCGCAGCAGCAATCTCCCTGGACAGGAATTCTGCCTTCCTACGGGTGATTGCTGATTGATAGACCCTAACATGGTCCATCAATCTAAGTCTGTCAGCATCCAGGCTGGACTTTCACTGAGCTCTCTCTAACCTTCATCCTACTCTCCTCAGCTCCTTCAAAGAATCATCAAACCATGAAGATCTTGAACGCTGAGTGAGTGGATCTGGGAACTGAGAGAGGAGTTGGATGCACTACTGGGAAGGCTGTTCAACCTGTCTCTGGATTCTGGAAGGGTGCTAGAGGACTGGAGGAGAGTATCTGTAGTACTGATACACAGTGGGGGGAGGCAGAGACTTAAAGCAGAACTACCGCCCAGTCAGCCTCACCGCAGTGGTGGGGAAGGTCATGGAGGTACTCATCAGGGAAAGGGTGATAGAATACCTGGAGGTAAATGGATTGCTGGATGACAGACAGCATGGGTTCACAAAAGTGAAGTCTTGCCAGTCCAATTTAATTGAGTTCTTTGATTGGGTGACACAGGTAATTGACCGGGGGGGGGGGTGGACATGGCTTATCTGGATTTCAGCAAGGCCTTCAACACTGTACCCCACAGAAGGCTGGTCAACTAGCTGGAAAGTATGGGGGTTGGGGACAAAATAGCTAGATGGGTAGAAAACTGATTGGCAGATTAAAGCCAGAGGGTGATAGTAAATGGGGTGCACTCCAGGACAGGGTGGGTGATGAGCGGGGTTCCCTAGGGTCAGTGCTGGGACCACTCCTTTTCATTATCTATATAAGCGATACAGCAGACAGACTGAAGGGTCGTGTGGCCCTTTTTGGGGATGATACCAAAATCTGCAATAGGGTTGACTCTGCAAGGGGTGTTGAAGACATGAGACAGGACCTGAGGACACTGGAGTGGTGGGTGGAGACCCGGCAACTAAAATTCAATATCAAGAAGTATGCAGTTATGCACTTGAGGCACAGAAACTTGAGGGCAGGATACATACTTTGGGGGGAGGAAGTCAGTGTTATGGAGAACGAGAGGGATCTGGGGATAGTAGTCTCCAATGAGCTCAAGGTGGGGAAGCAATGTACCAGGGCAGTAGGGAGGACGTATGGGATGCTGGCAAGTATAGGCAGGGGAATCACTAGCAGAAGGAGGGAGGTCGTGGTTCCCCTGTACCAAGCCATGATGAGACCGCACCTAGAGTACGGAGTCTAGTTTTGGAGGCCATACCTATGCAAAGACACAGAGTTGATTTAAAGGGTTCAGAGAAGAGTGACCAAGATGGTGCAAGGGATGAAGGGCAAACCTAATGAACAGAGATGTAAGGAATTGGGGCTCTTCACACTGGAGACTAGAAAGGAGAGGGGGGATATGATAGAGACTTTTAAATATGTCAAAGTGGACTCAGGGCAATTATCTCACAAGAAATAAGGCACCATAACAAGAGGGCATGGCCTGAGACTACATGGGGGACATGCGATCATAATGTCACAAGACATTATGCTGAAGCAATATACCGCGCTGCCAATGGCGTGATATATTGCCAGCAACTTTCTGTTGTGTTTGTGAGGGCTTTGCCCCGCACTAATATGGGGTATACCCCAACCCCAACTAAAATAATCAACTGGGGGGTAGGACATTTAATTGCACAAAGTGCGAATAAAAGAAAAATTACGTGTGGCTAGGACTGGGATTCGATACCCGTTCTGCAGATGCATTGCCTCCATTGCTGCCTGTGGCTCATCCCATTGAGTCACAGCAGCTGCTCGGCAAACCCTCCTCCAAGCAGAGGACTTATCCCCTGCAAGGAAAAGAGACAGGGTGCACAACTGCGCATAGATCCTTTAGTGGTTTTGAACCCTGATGCTATTCCCACCCACGCTGTCTCTGATGTGCGGTTTTAGTGTGCACTGTTCTCTATACGGTGAACTGACCCAGTAGGGGACACTACAGAGGCAATGTGAGAGGACAATTCTTCACTGAGAGGACAGTGGAGGCCTGGAACAGGCTCCCAGAGGAGGAGGTGGGGTCTGAGACTGTATCGGGTTTCAAGAGAGCATGGGACAGGCACATGGGGTTACACTGGAGAGGAGTTGGCACTGTAAGAGGGGAGAGGGAAGATTAGTGGGGGGGAAGGGGCAGACTAGATGGGCCAAGAGGTCCTTTTCTGCTGCCAAGTTCTATGATTCTATGATATGAATATTACAATAACGGGGACTGAGGAGAGGGGAGGACCACTATACTACAGAAAAGGGGTATTTATTATTATAATAACGGGGACCAGGGAGGGGGAAGGGACCCTACACTATGGAAAATAATTAATATTTCTATCGGGTGGGTTATGGAGTGATTGAGGACTGGGGTTGGACACTACACTATGGAAAATAATTCATTTCTTTATCGGGTGGGTAATGGAGTGATTGGGGACTGGGGTGGGACACTACACTATGGAAACTAATTATTTTCTTTATTGGATGGGTAATGGAATGGCTGTGACCTGGGGTGGCACACTGTACTATGGTATGCACTGTTTTCTTGCTGTCAGGGCTGTGATCGGGGTGGGGGTGGGCAACACTGGACCATGGGGAAATGCAACTGCGTGGGGCTTGGGCTGCTAGTGGGGGGGGGGGCACAATCACACCATAATGGTAAGCAAATGAACCCATAATGGGCATGCTAATGGCCTCTAGCATCTTGCATGCCCAGTGGACTCATTTGCATACCTCCTGCCGTGAATAGCACTTTAGCGCCTGAGGGCTATTGACTGGGGGGCCATTTTCCTAGCTGTCTGTTGGGGCAACACTACCAGGTTTTCCACTGCTTTTTCTGTGTTAGCGCTGCCCCCACTGGCCCCTATTCACAATCGGATGGCCCACCGGGCTATTGGACTGTGAATAGCTCAGTTGCCCACCAGCGCAACAGAGAAGTGCAGCACACACTTTTGAGCCCACTTTGTGCTCCCTTTGTGAATTCTGCCCGTTTGTTTTAAAGCTCCTAGTTTGAAAATCCCCACTTGTTCTTTCTGGTTAAAAGTGCCCCCCCCCGGCCTATTTTATATACCTCTGTTTCTGGGTGAAATAAGAATTGACTTGGGAGGAACTGTTATATAAATGCTATGGATGTGAAAAGCAGTATCTCAACTGTTTTCTCATATTCTTGTGTGTTTGGATTGGCACTTTATTGTTAATTTTATTTTCACATTTTTATTTTTGATGTCACAAAACAGTTTATTCATGGTTACACATCATGTGGTCATTTTTGAAATAATGAACAGAGTGATTTGATTGGTGGATGGTATTTGACTCAGTGTATAAAGAGTCAACTGTTTTGCTGCTTTGTATTCCCTGATGAAGCCCCAATATGTGGGGTGAAATGTAAGAAAGTAGTTACGTAAAAACCTACCATAACAGTAGATCTTTGAGAGAGGCCCTTGCAGTAGGTAATAACCTTGAGGACTGCACCACCTGGTGTCAAGACCACACGGAAATGAGGTGCCACATGTGAAGGTGAAGGGATTTTAGCCCTGAATGAACCAGTGTGCCCCTCTCCTGAGTCAGGAGATCGTGGCAGAGAGGTAGGGGGACAGGAGGCCCCACTGCAAGCTGCTGAAGAAGTGGAAACCAAACTTGGCAAGGCCAAAACAAGGCAATCAGAATCACGTGAGCCCCCTCCACATGAAGATTGAGCAGTACCCTCCGCAGAACTGGAAAGGGAGGGAAGGCATACAAAAACCTCCCTGTCCCACAGAGAGATAGCGTGTCTTGCCAGAAAGCACCATGCCCGGGAGTGAGCAAAACCTGGGTAGTTTTGCATTGTATGGGGAGGCGAACAGATCCAAGTCTGGATGACCCCATAGGCTGAAAATGTGTTCGACCACCTCTTGCTTGAACTCTCATTCGTGGACTCTTACTCTGGTGTGGCTGAGACAGTCCACTAGGCCATTTTGAAAGACCAGAATGTGAACATCTGTGAGGTGAAGTCGATGCAGGACTGCCCAATTCCACACCTGTATCGCCTCCCTGCAAAGCGAGTGCTCTCTTGCTTGTTGAGGCACAAGACTACTCACTTATTGTCTGACTGGACTAATAGTGGGTCCTGGACTGGTGAAGCAAATGTTGGAAGGCTTGAAGAGCACACAGCACTGCCTTCATCTCCAGCATGTTTATGTGCAGGGAGAGCTCCAACTGGGACCACGGCCCTTGAGTTCTGTGGTTCTTCAAGTGAGCACCCCGGCCCAACCCTGACACATCTCTAATTAGGGTCTGGGTGGGAGGAGGGGACTGGAAGGGGAACCCCTTGGTGAGGTTGTTGATATCCTGCCACCAGAGAAGATCCTGCTGCATCAAAATGGATACCAGAACCATGCGGTCCAGGTCATCCAACCTCTGATACCACTGCATTCTGAGCATTCGCATGTGGAGCCTAGCCAGAGGAACAATGGGGATGGCCGCTGCCATAAGGAAAAGGAGTTGGATAACCAACTGGCCATGACCCGCCTGCAGGAGGCAACTAAATGAGCCTGTTTCATCAACTTTTCCCCCCAGTCCACAGGGAGGAAAGTCATACCCTGGGCCATATCCGGCACCGCTTCAATAAACTGGAGATGCTGGGATGGTTCAAGCTGGGACTTAGGAAGAGTGATAGTAATCCCCACTTGCACAAAAAGATCTAGGGTAGCCGAGAGGGACAGCTCCAACTGCTCCCTCGATGGGGCCGACAGAAGCCAGTCGTCGAGGTAGGGGAACACATAATGGCCTTGGCGCCTCAGGGCCGCCGCCTCTACTGCAAGGCACTTGGTAAAAACCTGAGGTGCTGATGACAGGCCAAAGGGGAGGGCCTTGAACAGGTAATGCTCCTCCTGAAAGGTGAATCTGAGGTAGCGGCAATGGGCCTGAAAAACTGGGACATGCAGGTAGGCATCCTGCATATCCAGGGCACAGAGCCATTGTCCCTTGTGCAGGAGGGGCAGAAAATCTGGGAGGGGCAGCATTTAAAACCATTTGTACTCTATGTACAGGTTTAGAGTGCTGAGGTCCAAGATGGGATGCAGATCTCCCATTTTTGGGGGACCAGGAAGAAATGGCGGTAGTACACCATTCCTACCTGGTTTGATGGTACAGGCTCTATTGCTTCCTTTTGTAACAGAGCCTCAATTTCTTCCCTTAAGAAGGGAATGTGCACCTTTGGATAATGAGACACCTCTGGGGGCCTGTCTGGAGGTTTCTCTAGAACCTCCAGAGTGTGGCCCTGTCTGACTAACTGAAGGACCCACAAGTCAGTGATGACTGCCTCCCACCCTAGCAGATGACTGGTGAACCTTCTGCCACCAGCTCCTCCAAAGAACTGGGGTGGGGGGCAGACCGCGAGTCAAAAGCGGATGGAAGGGTTGGGGAGAGCCGCACCTGAGGCCCTTTGAGCTTTGGCTGGAGGGGCGGCTGTTGCTGAAGGAGCCCGATGTTTTGGCTGGTGACTGGCCTTCTGCTGCTGTTTTGTCTGCCACTTAGCCTGGTGATGAAAAGGCTTCTTGGTCTGAAATCTACGGTGGTACATGGTGTGGACTGACCTTAAGGTCTTGCCCTTGTCCTGAAGGCTGGTGATGATGTCTTGGGCACTGCCTTCAAAGAGGACAGAGCCCCTAAAGGAGGCACCCTGGATGGCTGCCGGAATGGTGCCAAACCAGACACCCTTAACCAGGAATACCCCATAAAACTAACCGCTATGGCGGTGCCCCTGGCTGAGGAGTCCACAGCATCATATGTGGCTCTCAGCGAGTGTCTACAAGCGACCTTGGCGGAACTAATAGTGTCAGCCAAGATAGTTATAGACTCTGAGTCTGGCATAGCCTCAATGGCAGGTTCCAGCTGACTGAAGACTTCTGGTAAACCAGCATGTGAGCCACGTAGTTCAAGGCTCGCATGGCCAAAGAGGAGGAAGAATAGAATTTCCTTCCAAACTGATCCAGCTGTCTCAACTCTATCAGGAGGTGAAATGCTCATATGTCTTGGCTTAGTGGACCTGACATGGGCAGCCGCAGTGACTACCGAGTCTGCCTTGGGGTGAACACTAAGGTGATCTTTACCCTCTGGCTTTCTGTATGTATGGTCCACCTTTTTGGCTACTGGCGATATTGAAGACGGCATCACCCAAATGGTGGATGCCAAGTCTTCCTGCGGCTCCAACCAAAGAGGAGTGAGGACAGGAGCTGCCTCCTGGATGTCCTGATGCTCAGCTAGTCTTTGGCACTTAGGATCCTGAGCATCAGACTTCCACTCGTAGACCTTCGCTGTCTTTTTCAGGAGGTGTGTGAAAGAAGGGTCCTCAGGTGAGGATTTAGTATTTCTTTAGGCCTCAGCTACTCTGTGGGAGGAGGTTCAAACCCCGACCCTGCAGAGGAAGAGGAGTTGGAATCCGAGCCCGGATCAGAGGACTCCGAAGACTGGATGTCCGGACAAGAAGCTTCCCAGGAGCCCAAACAGGTTTTGTCTGTCTACCACCCTGTCGAAAGCTCCTTCATCAGGCCCAACATTGGCCGACGTGCATCCGGCAGAGGGATAAACCTGGGCACCTGATCTGACAGAACCCGGGTAACCTCCCTTGCAGGATGGTGGCTATCCAGCTCCGAAACAAGCTGGGCCTTGGTCTCCAACCATCAGGCTTGAAGGACAGCCTCGAAGTCCACCTGAGGTTGAGGGGGAGGTGGAGGGAGCTTTCAGACCGGTGGATACCACCGAAAGAACCCTGACATTGGGTAGTCCGACATATGGTAGGAGTGTGCCAGGGAACCTGGAAAGGGGTAGGTGGGCGAATACCCCGGCATATGACAGCCTGTCGGCAGGTAGCCTGGAGGAACGTAGGCTGGCGGATAATGTGACGTCGGGTGACCCGATGGAGGGAAACCTGCTGGGGAGGCCCCTGCGGCCCGGAGGACCCTGAGCCTGGCCCTGAAGGACCCGGGAAAACTGGGTCTGGCCGGACCGATGGGGGTCAAGCCCGGTGTCGGTGCCAGTGACCCCATCAGAGGATCTGGCGGGGGAGGACCCAGAGGTCTCCCTGGGAGATCCAATGGCAGGTCCGGAGATGACCTAGGGAAGGTGTCACCTGACAGACGACCCCATCTTCTGCGCCCCGATGATCCGGGGAGGGTGGAGGAAGCTCTTCTAGAGGAGAGGAGTGGGTGACCCACTGGGAAGATCCAACCGGGGAAAGCTGTGGTAACTCTGGCAACTGGACATCATTGGGTCCCTCACTAGACCCCGACGTAAGTTGATCGGTTGGGTGGACATCGGGTTTACTGATGTCCAGCTTATCGACCATGATCGGGCAGGTGTCAGAGACCCCGAAGCCTGACTTCACAGCCTGGGCTGGGCACTCATCGGAGGATCCGATGAGTGGCTTACTGGCCCTGCCAGAGAGCTTAGACCCACTAGCAGAAAGGGACCTAAGACCAGTGGAAGCCTCGGACGTTGCAAAGGCACCCGCGGCCTCTGTAACTAGTGGCGGTGGGGGAGCCAAGGGCTGCTCCTGGGAAGGTGGGGCAGACTTAGAGGCAGCAGCAGACTTCCCGGAGGAAGAGGGCTGCTGCTCACCTGGGAGGCCTGAAGGCGGCCACGGGTGAGAGGGAGACCTGGCCTGGTCTCTGTGCTTCTCTTTATCCCTCTTTGTCTTATGCTTGTAGGAGTCAGTGGGAGAGAAGGAAGCACTTATGAGTTTCTGGAACTCTTTTTCCATCATGGCCATTTTTTGCTTTAACAAATGATCCTCGGGGGCCTGTTGGCGATGCTTCTATGTGGCCTGGTTGAAGCTGGAGCAGGCCTCACAATCCTTGACCTGGTGCTCCGGGCCTAGGCAGAAGAGGCAGAGGGAGGTCTTTCTGCAGTAGCTGCGTGCCACATGAACCGCACTTGTTTTTATGTGACTCGGCAGAAGATGGCGAAGACATGCACAAAATAAAAATATATTGCTATAAAGAAGAAAAATGGATACTCATTCAAAGAAAAGCAGTTGAACTGCAGCAACGATCTCTACGAGGTCCAATGTGCTCAGGCCGACAGCAGGAAAGAACTGGAAAGTGGGCATGGAGATCGGCCACTATATAGTGTCACACTGAGACTGGTCACATGACATCGGGTGGGCGGCCCCACATCAGACATTGCTACCTAAAGTTTCTGTATGGTCCTGACGCCAGGGGTGTAGTCCTCAAGGTTATTACCTACTGCAAGAGCCCCCTCGAAGTAAGATCTCTTGATACTGTGTTAATGGCTGAAGGCTGAATAAACCACAAGTTCTTATGAACCAAAAAGTTTATACCAGTGTCCTCATCGACAGGGGTGCATGCTCCCTCCAAACATTTGTGCATCAATGATATTTTGTGAGTTGCACCACCATCCCAGTGCTCGCCTTTACTTGCTACTTGAAGGATATTCCTCTATTGTCTTCGCCCAGCTCCTCTTAAGACTTCCTGGATATCTTAGAGCAGTAGAGGCAATCAGAATCTTTTCTGCTGTGTTAGGGACCCAGACACTTGAGTCACTCACTGTGGTCATCTGCATGGGATTGTTGCACTAAGTGTGTGTGTGGGGGGGGTGCTCATTCTCACCCTAGAATTACAATCCCCCTCTTCATCTTCAACCTCCTGAAGTTCTTTTATCAAGTCACAATAGTCCAGTGGGTTACCCCTTCTATCTGGGAGCCTTAATTGAAGGAGCTGCAATTTAGAATGCTTTGCATGTTGCAGTATGTGCGCCAACCTCACATGGTTTAAGTCACTGGCGGCTACCGCTTTATTTTCATAAGCCTTCTGCAGCTCTTTCCAGATGAGTAAATATATGCAGACAAACTTTCCCCAGCCATTATTTTGTACCTTGAAATTTCCATATCAAGTTCTCCCCCGACTCAGTGCTCCCAAAATTGCCTTCGAGTGCAGATAGGTACATCTGGGCAGATGCATCAGGGATTGTGGACCTCAGAAATGTAATGGCCTCTAGGTCGGGACCCCTCAAACTTTCTATGATCCTTTTCCATTTCTCAGTCTCCACACACTGCCATTCAGGTACCAAAGGGGCAACACAATCTATCCAGGTCTCCCAATCATCCTCCCATTGGGGGTTGGGGAGGGTGCCAGAGAAGATTCTCAACCTTCGGTAAGAGTCCTGACTATAGGCAGGTACAGACATAGGAGCCAGCATTGGCACGGGCACAGAAGGAGGGGCAATAATGGGTGCTGGAGCGGGAAGGGGTGATGGGGGAGGAACACCCCCAGGTGGTAGGAATAGTTTCTTTAAGTCCTCCACATTTTTCCCTTCCTCCAGCAACAACTTAGTAAATTTCTCCTCAGAAGTCTCAGATAGTGGGGGAGGCTCATTCTCCCCGGGGTCTTTACTGTCTTTAGTTATCACTCTCCAGGCAGTGAGGGCTCCTTCGGGGGTGATAGTCTGTGGCACTTTGGAACTGTCTACTGGGTCCTTACACTCTACTAACACCTTGAAACTTTGGACGAGCAGATTAGCCTGTCAACCCACCACCACAGCGTTTTGTAAACATTCAACCTTGGAAAGTACTCCCTCTACAGTGTCCTTATTGATACCCAGGGGAATATCCAGGATAAATATAGCATTTTGGGGGTCGATCTCCTGCCTAGTACACCACCCCACCAACAGGTGTACAGCCACTGCTGTTGGGTAGCCATTTATTTTTAACAGCATCAATTTAATAGCACTAGAAGATACAAAATCCAGCTGGTGAGCCTCCAAAATGTAACTTCTAGGTGGCGCTATCCCAAGGGCCACTTCCCCTGCCTGCTTGGCTAGTAGCAGGTTAAGGGGCCTGAGTTCTGAAACGGGTGCCTCCACCCGGAGGTCAGGGTTGGTAGTGGTCAAGCTAACCTGGACACAGCCCTCGGGACACTGTAAGCCCCTCTTTCCCTCTAGTGAGCCCTGAACACTGTACAATAATCACTTTCACAATACCCTGGTGCCACCACACAAGTGCAGCACACTGTTTGCACTCACCAGGGCTGGTTCCTCTGGCTCGACCCTGGGGAACCCCTGTAAAACAAGGTTAAGCACAGCAAATAGCAACAGTACAGTACTTTGAGCACAAATTGGAACCACAGTCAGATTACATGCAGAAAAAGTTAGATCTGATTTATTCAGGGGACTTGAACAAGGGAGGGGCAAAATCAGGGTTAATTAGCTTAAAGGTTATATCAATCAAGCAGTTATGCATGCGCTTTGAGTCCCCCCACACAATCCACCTCTGGGTACCCAGGTAGAGAAGAGAAGAGATGGGCTAACCAGGATAGTTGCCCAGGGTTGCTGCTGGTTGGGTCCCTGTGATGGAAAACACAACAAGCACAGTACACAATATTTGTAATCCGGAGCCAGAGGGCTCAGTTCGTAAAGGGAATGAAAAAAAAGAGAATCAGATGACACACTCAGATTAAGCTGTTGTTGTAGGGAGCTACCCTGTTATTTACTCACAATATCCAAGACTGGACACAGGCTGGACGAAAATCGAGACCGCAGGTGGTTGATCTGGAATGCCAGGAGAAGCAGGGCCCACGCAAGTCGCAGAGGCATTGTTCCTGTTCAAGCATGGAGCAGGGGGTTGAAACCCAGGCAGGTCTTTTGTCGATGGCTTCTCTGTGCAGTGGGTAGTCTGACTGGGCCAGTCTGGCAAAGCCCAGACCGCATGGAGACAGGTTCGGAAGCAGTCCGTTTTGGGCTGGATACAGCTTCCAGCAAGCAGAACACAGTTCACAGAGTGGGGAACTAACTCATAACCCACTAGCAGCTCATAGCACATTTACATGTATGGGAATTCTACCGTACCAGGCAAAGCGCTCCCCAGGCACAATCGCAAAGTCTCTGCACACACCAGGAGCTTAGGGGTAGCTGGAACTCCTGACAGGCCGATCGCATTCATCAAAAATATTCGGTCTTCTTCAGGCTGAGCCTGGCCCACTTCAGTAGCTTACTTTAGTCACACAAACTTGGATTTAGTCCAAAATAATTCTCTTCTCTCCCTCTCAGAAGCAGCAGGCAGACATGGAGGCCAAACTCTCAGCCTTTTCATAGTTCTCCCATGCGAATCCACTCAGGATTGCTCTCAGAATCACTTCAGCTCCTTCTTGCTCAGCTTCCAGCTTACTTCTAACTGAAAACTGCAAGCAGCCCAGGACTTCCCCAAGATCCAAAAGATTTGGTTGGCTGGTTTGGCTGTCAGTCAAAGCAAGAGCTCCCCCTTCAGTTGCAAAAAAAGCGCAAAAAGCTCCAAACTAAAGTTCCTACAGATTTTGAATTCAGACAGCTTCTGTAGTCCGGCTACATTTTAGGTCCCACCAGTACCGTTTGGTCCAATTTGCAGTCCAGGACCAAGATAGTGGAGACAAACAAAACAGTCTTTGCTACAAAGAAAGCAGGTTAGACAAACTACATCATCATCACCACTCTAAATGATTTTCAGTAAATAGTTACATCCTTCAACAGAGCCCCCTTTCAGATTACTCAAGCTGCAATTAGGCAGCTCTTAAAGAGACAGTACACAGAGGCTATACAAGCTCTGGCAATGACATTCAAACTGCTAAAACGCAGGACACCAGCCTGGCAGTGAGCATTTAGGTAAGTGCAAGGAAGACTTTTTGGGAACCCCCATTTGTAGGGGGGGTTACACAGAAATTAGCTTTTTCTTAAACAGAATAACCACTTACAAAGGTTATACCAGGAGAGACTGGAGGAAATCAGTATGTCTACCCTGGAGGAGAGTAGGGAGACAGGAGCCATGATAGAGACCTTCAAGTACCTAAAGGGAACAAGTAAGGTACAGGAGGGCAGCATCTTTCAGAAAAGAAGATGCTCTAGAACAAGAGGGCATGACATGAGACTGGAGGGGGGTAGACTATGGGGCAACGTGAGAAAGTACTTCGCGGAAAGGATGGTGGAGGCATGAAACAGGCCTCCCAGCAGAGGTGGTGGAAGCAAAATCAGTGAAGGAATTCAAAACTGCATGGGGTAGACATAGGAGACCCTAGCAATTCAAAAGAGGTAAAACCAGAGATAAAGTAGGATCACCAGCATTTTTAGTAGATAGGGAAAAGGGGCAGAATGGATGCTTATCGGTCCTTATCTACCATCAAATTCTGTTTCTATGTTTTTGATTAACATGAATAATAATACGGTTCTCATTTGTTGATACATGTCAATACATGTTGAAATGATATTGTATGTTGCTAAATATAATGGTTTTAAAAACTTCTTTGAACCATTTTTATTTTATATATCAATATATGAAAGATGTAACAACATCATATGTCAATAAATCAACTTAGCCGACTTCAAGCTTTTACTTAAAAAAAAAAGTTTTGTTAAGAAACAGTCCTATTGATAGCAGCTATGTGTTGATTCTATTCTATATGTGTTGATACTATCTGAAACCACATTTTGAGAATATTACCGATATTAAATGTAGCACAGCCCCCCAGGAGACAATACATTATAATTATATTTTTTTCCTCAACACACTGTATTGATGCTATTTTTTTGTATTGATGCATAAAATTAACTTTTCTTTTTTTGGCTATTTTTCTGCTCCTTCAGTGCAGTCCCTCATCTGGAGGGCGCCCCCAGCCCCGTCCCCTGGCATCCACCAGCCGGTGCTGGCACTTACCCCCAGGCGGGGCCGGTGGGGTTCCCCAGCCCCCACCAGAGACCGGATCCAGTGTGGCCAGCCATGGCTACCCAGGAGCAGAGCCTTCTTCATCATGCCGCACTGTTCTTTTCTCTTTTCGTGCCCCCCTGCGGGCACACAGTGTGCAATGATGCCCGCAACGGGGTCTCGTATGCTCCCATGCATGCCCAAGTCAAGCATCTGCTGCACTCCCGCCCCACACCACTGCACCTTCGTGTTGCTGAGCCCCAGACTCTGCTAAGGGTCAGGCGTGCACCGGCTGCTGGTCCCCTCCTCCCCAGGGATAGAGAGTAGTTGGACGCTTGATCCATCTCCTCCCCTGCCGACCCACGGGGGCCTGTGCTTGTTCCCAAACATGGGTCACTGGCGCAGCACGAGGTATGATGTCCAGCACCTCAACCCTCAGTGCCACCATGCTGGCTCTATAAAATTACTTTTTCTAAATTCTAATAATACCCTATATTATTTAATTCAAAAATGTATAATTTGTTACTTAATTTTCATTCCTTTTATGCCCCTGATCATGTTGCAAACATTGCATTGGCCCCTCTAGCAATCCCCTTTTTTTTTTCCCTTGCTTTTGAAGACTTTGCCTGTAAAAGCCTTGGAAGGTAATAAAGACATGCAGAGCAAGTCAGGGTGTGACTGATCTCTTTAGTGGAAAAGAAAGATTTTACCCACTGGGAGGAATGCTTTGTAGGAGGGAGAAGTGGTCAGGAGGTTTGCACCTGGAACCAGAATAATGCAGTGTGCGGAGTCACGTGATGCTCTGAACCAGGCAGCAGCTACTCTCCCGATCTGCCAACCCTTGCTAATCTAAATCATTTTAAAAAATATTTTAACCAAGCTTCTTTTTCACCTCACCTGCTTCTATCAACCACTAAGAAGCCTAGAAGCCTGCCCGATGGTGGAACAACAAGCAATCTAGCATCATGTCGGAGGCGGAGATGCAACAAGCTCCCCCTAAGCACACTCCACCGCAAATGCCCAACAAGCAATCCAATGTCCCAAGGCCCAAAGCTTGGGCTCCGGCCACTCCTCCACTACAACAGTGACCCCTGTCCCGTTGATAGAGGACCGTCTCTTGCAAGCCCTGGAATCTCTCACCATGGCTATTCAAGAACTCACTCACCAGGTAAAAACAGTCCGAACAGAACTGGGTGATTTAGGCAGACATATGGGAGATGTAGAAGCCAGAATCTACTCCCTTGAAACCTGGAGAGACTGAGCTGACACGGATGCTTCTGCTATGTGGCGAAAGATCACTAAGTTGGAATCCAAGCTCGAAGACTTGGAAGGCTGTAGTAGATGTAATATAGAGGATAATGGCTGGGGATCCGGTGATAACCATGCTGTAATCACCTCAAGTGGTTGCTAGGGCAACATGGCAAACCTTGAGAGCACAGCTCGAGAGGTTTACTGTAGCCCTAGTAACCACGAGAGGTGATTTCAGCATGGTTGTCACCCGATCATCAGCCATCATCTTTTATAGTGTATGGTCAAAAAAACACTGTTTGCATTCTATGTGTGAGAATTATGGAACTCTGGTGCATTCTTTTTTGTTATGCCACTGTTTGGAAGTTCCGAAGTGTGGTTAACAACTTTTAAAACTCTAAACAGTGCATAACAAAGCTGTGTGACTGCTGATTAGGGTGGTTAATAGGCACTTACCATACATTATAATTTAATAGTATTTGGCTTTCCAGAGGGTGAGGAAGGGGCTAACCTGATTCAGTTTACACAAAAATTTCTTGAGAGGGTGGCGGAGCCCTCTCCAAACGGCCCAACGTATGTAGTTGAACGAGCCCACCGAATACTTAGACCTAAGCCTCTGCAGATTCGCCCCCTTGTCCATTCATGTTGAAACTTCTGAACTTCCTGGACAGACAATTTGTTTTACAAAAAACCAAAGACCTGAAAGATATACTGTGGGACAGCAAGAAACTACAACTAACACAAGATCTCCCAGCAGGGACCAGGCAAAAGCGGGCTTCCTTTTACCCAGTAGTTTTAAAACTAATTGCTGCTGGTATAAAGTTCAGAATGCAGTATCCTGCTTTTTTACAAGTGTAACCCCCCTGCAAATGGGGGTTCCCAAAAGACTTCCAGGAGCTTGCTTGAATGCTCCAAGCCTGAATGGTGTTTGGCATTTAAGCCATTTATCAGTGAGTGTTTTTAGAACCTCTGGTACTGTCTCTTTAAGAGCTGTCTGCTTGCAGACATAATTAGTTTGTATGGGGGACTGTGTTTCTTTGATTGAGTACCACTCAAGCTGCTGCCAATTCACTTCATTTTGCAGTCACTAGGAGTGCAAAGGAACCTATCTGAAAGATGTAACTGTTTGCCAGAAATTATTTAGAGTAATAATGAAATTACAGTTTGTCTAACCTGCTTTCTTTGCAGTCAGAACTGTGTCTGCTAGTTCCCATTCTAGTTTTGAACTGCTGAACTGGACCAATCAGTGTGGGTAAGCTAGCTCTAAAATGGTGCCTTGGACGAATCAGAACTTGGACTCATAATCTGAGCCAGCCACAAGAGGATTGTATGGGCAGTGACTCTGGGAGATGTAGTTTAGACTTCAGTACCTTTTGGACCAACAGCAGCAGTCTATTGTGAGTGACAGCCAATCCAGTCAAGAACTGGGAGGAACTCAAAGGAAGTGCCCGGTTTTGTCGGTTGGAGTTTCAGTTGAGCTTTGGCAGTGAAGAAGGAAGGAGCCCTGTGCTTTTCAGTGTGCAGTTTTAGTCAAAAAACGTGTAAGGCCCAGAGTTCGGTCTGCAGCTTGTTAGGACTGAATCCGTCCTGTGAAAAGAATCAAAGGATCTCTGAAGAGTAGAAACCAGGCTCACCCTGTAGAAGACTGGAGGAATTGCTGAAAATTACACTCGGTCTGTCAGGAACTGAATCTGCTGTGTGTTCTCCGGTATTGTGCAGTAATTGCGATCGGATACAGATGCAGCCTGCCTGGTATAGTGCTTTCTTTATATGGATGTGTGAAGAGGTTTGTGTACCTCAAGTGAGCCCTGCTGACATTGAAGGACCCTATCTTATTTGGAGGTCGTGAGTACTAATTCAGGGTCGCTCCCTGTTGAATTGCCACATTAAATCCAAATGGAATTACTGTACTGCTGACTGTTTAATTCTCCTTTCTCGGTGTGAAAGGGCCCCTCCAGCTGCCACGGTTTGACTAGCCACTAGGGCTTGGGTACCAGGGACAGTAACTGATAGGGATAGGCCTGTGCACAGAGCCATAGGTAGATTATTAGAGTGATAAGCTAATTAACCTGATTTTCCCCTGTCCTTGTTATATCCCCTAAATAAATCAGAGCTGCTTGTTTCAGCAAAGTTATACTGCCTGAGGTATTTGTCTATGTTAAAGTATTGTACTGTGATTGTTGCACTGTATCTCATTTCACAGGAGGTCCCAGTGCGGAACCAGACCTGGGGGTAAGTGTATACTGTGAAGGTAATTCTGATATATTGTGTGGGCCATTAGTGGGAAGAAAGGGGTTGCAGTGTCCCAGAGGGCTGTGACCAAGTTAGTTTAACTATTGCAACCCTGACCTCTGGGTGGAGGCACCGCATTGGATCCAGGCCCTCAACCTGTTAGTGGCAAATCAGGCAGGGGTAGTAGCCCCTGGGATAGCGCCATCTAGGGGTTACATCTTGGAGGCTCACCGCTGGGATTGTGTGTCCTCTAGTGGCCATATTTACGAACCACTGTTAAGAAAAAATGGGTACCCGACAGAAGTGGCTGTGCACCGCTGGTGGAGTGGTGTACTGGGAGGAGATCGACCCCAAAATGCTATGCTTATCCTGGACATCCCCTGGGTATCAATACGGACACTGTGCAGGGAGTACTTTCCAAGGTGGAAGGTTTACAAACCCTGTGGTGGTGGGTCGGCATGCTAATCTGCTCACCCACACTTTCCTGGCCCTAGTAGAGTTTAAGGATCCCATAGATAGCTCCAAAGTGCCACAGACCATTACCCCAGAGGAGCCCTCACTGCTTGGAGAGTGATAACTAAGGACAGTAAAGACCGGGGAATCAGCCCCACCACTATCTGAAACTTTTGAGGAGAAATTTGCTGAATGGTTGCTGGGAGAGGGAAAACTGTGGAGGACTTGAAGAAACTATTCTTGCCACCTGGGGTGTTCCTCCCCAACACCCTCTCCTGCTCCAGTGCCCGTAATGGTGGCTGAACCAATGCAGACTCCTATTTCTGCACCTGCCATTAGTCACGACTCTTACCAAGGTTGAGGATCTTCTCTGGCACCTCCCACCCCCAAGGGAGGATGACTGGGAGGCCTGATAGACTATGTTGCCCCCAGTGCTAGAATGGCAATGCTCGGAAGGCGAAGCAAAGAGGGTTAGTGAGAGCCTCCGAGGTCCTGCCCTGGCTACCATCCTAGCTAACGGGCCAGTAACCCTGAAGCGACTGCACAGGCCTATCTTGAGGCCTTGGAGAATGTGTATGGGAGCCCAGATTCTGATGAGGACCTATGGTGGAGAGTAAGAAATGCACAACAGTACCAAGGGAGTTGTTGTCTGTATGTCTCTCGGCTGGAAAATTGTTGCAAGAATGCCTCAGAAAGGGTAGTTTGCCAGCGATTGAACTGGACCGAACCAGACTGGACAGAATCCTTAAGTCTGCCCCCTTCTCAGAACTGCTGTTGCTTCAGTTATGCCTGGCAAATCGACTGGAATCCCCACCCTCCTATGATGAGTTAATGAGAGAAATTCGAGGAGTTGAGAAAAGGCGACCTCGGGAGGTACCTGCACCAACAGCTGTGGCTACGACCCGAGTGACTGAGGGTGACCCATCAAGTGAAGTTCAGGGGCAGAGGTTGACAGTCAATGAGTGCTCTGACAAGGAAAAGATATGCCACAATAGGGCGAACTGTTGAGAGAGATCCGGAATTCAAAACAGTCCCTTATGAAGGCCACGCCTGCAAGTACGGGCCCTGACCTATATCCGACTGCATCTGCTATGGGGTGGGGGTACCCACCCATGTATCTCCTGCTGATAACAGCTCCAACTCAATTCCTTGACCATGGAAGTGGAGAAACTGACAGATGTCTCCAAATGCTTATCACGCAAGAGACAGAGATGGCACCCAGGTTTCCAGTTAGTAATACCCCGCCCTGGCTCCCAGTGTGGCGCTCCGGCCAGCTCAAACTCCAGAAAGTATGTTTTGCTATAATTGTGGGAAAGATGGGCACATGAAAAGGAATGCCAGTCCCCAAAAGACACTGACAAAGTTGCATATAGGCTACAAGGAGAGCTTCGGAGAAGAAATCAGTGGTTAAGAGGTGCACGACATGATCCCAGTGAGGGCACCAAAATGCTAATTCACGCCTTTTGTGGCAAGGTCAGTTGCCCAGGCCCCACTACCGCCTCCAGACTGGTCCAGAATAGTGGGTCCCTCCATGGAGACCACTGTAAAGGTGAATGGAGTGTCTACAAGAGCTGTATTAGACAGTGGCTCCCAAGTGACAATTATGTTCCAGGATTGGTATCAGAAGCATTTGTCAGGCGTACCCTTACAACCATTAGAAGGACTGCATGTATGGGGTTAAGTGAGAAGGCCTACCCTATTCCGGGTATATCCGAATTTGGCTGTCTTTCCTCACCTCCGTGGCTGGAGTGGCGAACAAGTAGAGACCCTAGCCTTAGTGTGTCCCCACTGGACTGTATGATGGTGTCCCTGTTGATTGGAACAAATGCTCATATGTTCGGAAGGCTGGCACAGTTGTGTTATGAAAAACAGGGTCAAAGACTAGTAGAGCTTTAAGAGTTCCGCTTTAATTAAGAAGGCCTATGAGGCACAGAGAGATGCTGAAAAACAGAACCAGAGGAACCGGTCGGAATTGTATGGAAGAAGGATCCTGAGTCTCTGATCCTGGCGCCAAATGCCCAGTGTACCTTACAGGAGAGGTCCAATCAGAAAGGATGTTAAGAATAAAATATTAATGTTGGATGCACCAGGCGATGGAAAATTGCCAGAGGGACTGCTGGTCGCCTAGTATTTTGCCCGCTAGAGCCCATGCTTATGCCAGAAGGGTAATGGTCCAAGTTCATAATGTGTCTGAAAGAGACATTCGAGTAAACAGAGGTTGCATCCTGGCTAATGTGCATTGTGCAGACACTGCAGTGCTACCCAGCAGCAAGAGTTCAAGGAAGAATGACAGAGTAACTCCTGACTTGTTTGATTTCGGGACTCCGCTGCCAGCTGAATGGAAAGTGAGGATCAGTGAGAAGCTTGCCCAGAGAGACCAGGTGTTTTCTTTAAAGGAGTGGGATGTAGGATGCTGCAAGGAGCTGAGCACAATATCCGCTGCATGACGAAAGACCATTTCGTGAGAGGTCTCGACGCCTGGCACCTGCTGACATAGATGATGTGAGACGGCATCTGCAAGAGATGTTAGCGCTGGTGTAATACAAGAATCCAGAAGCCCTTATGCTTCCCCCATTGTGGTAGTGAGGAAAAAGAATGGAACAGTAAGGATGTGTGTGGATTATCGCACCTTAAACCGGCGGACTATCCCTGATCAGTACACAATGCCCCGCATTCAGGATGCTTTGGACTGCCTAAACGGGAGCAAGTGGTTCTCTGTGCTGGATCTCCGCAGTGGGTACTACCAGATCCCGATGGCCCCAGAGGACCGTGAGAAGACGGCCTTTATCTGTCCGCTTGGCTTCTATGAATTCATGAGGATGCCTCAAGGGATTTCAGGTGCCCCAGCCACTTTTCAACGATTGATGGAGCGTGCAGTGGGGGACATGAACTTACTAGAGTGCCTGGTATACCTAGATGATGTTATTGTGTTTGGCAGCTCACTGGAGGAACATGAGAGCAGATTATTTAAGGTATTGGACCGACTGGAGGACTTTGGCCTTAAACTGTCCATTGATAAGTGTCAATTCTTTCAAACATCAGTAAAGTATGTGGGACACATAGTATCCACCGAGGAATAGAGACCGACCCAAGTAAAGTTGAGGCCTTGACCACCTGGCCACAGCCCAAAATCTAAAAGAACTGCAAAGATTCCTGGGATTCTGTGGTTATTATCGGCGCTTCATCAAGGACTATTCAAGAGTGATCCGCCTTTACTTAACCTTACTCAAGGGTATCCCCAACCGACAAAAACCAAAAGTCAGCGCCCTCAAGACTGAAAGAGTGTATTTTCATCCGAGTGAAGTATTTGGAGCCCGCTGGACTCCTGATTGTGAGACTGCTTTTCATGAGATCATATATCAACTTACCCATGCTCCAGTGCTGGCCTATGCCGATCCAAGAAAACCCTTACGTCCTGCACACTGATGCTAGCTTGCAAGGGTTGGGGGCTGTGTTGTACCAAGAGCACGAGAATGGCCTGAGACCAGTGGCCTTGCCAGTAGAAGCCTGACCCCATCCGAAAAGAACTATCCTGTACATAAGTTAGAGTTCCTAGCTTTGAAGTGGCTATTGTTGACCAATTCCATGAGTACTTGTATGGGGCTAAAATACTAGTAAAACTGACAATAATCCTTGACCTATGTGCAGACCTCAGCTAAGTTGGATGCCACTGGCCATAGGTGGCTTTCTGCATTATCTACATATGACTATGCTCTCGAATACCGAGCAGGTCTGAACCACATAGATGCTGATGCTCTCTCCGGAGGCCTGTTCCCCAGAATGATTGGGTCCGATTGAGAACCTGACATTCGGCACTCTGCCGGAAGTTTGACAGGGAGGAACAAATGTCCACGGACGAGGGACTGCATGGTGGATTGCTTGGGAGCCTCTGAGAATTGCATACCTGCTGCTTATTGCCACTTTTCTGCAATAGACATTGGTGCACTGCCTCAGCTGGATAATGACAGTATTCAGCGGCTCAATCCACGATCCCATGATCAAAGCAGCTTTGAAGCCCTCTATGCAGGAAAAGATGTGTCCAAATTACGCCCACTGATTTGAGAACTGCACTGTTATACAAAGAAGGTCCTAAGTTGAAACTGATCAATAAACTGTTATACAGAGAAACAGTAGACAGAGGGGACAAGTAGACAAACAACAACTAGTGCTGCCCACTGCCTTCGAGACTCAGTACTGAGGTCCTTGCACAACCACATGGGGCACCTTGGTATAGACAGAACACTTGACTTGGTGAGATCCAGATTCTATTGGCCTAAGATGGGGCTGATGTGGGCAACACATTCAACTTGTAGTCGCTGCTTACAGAGGAAAGCTTGCCCCAGAGGACTGCCCCCTTGTTAACATCACCACCAGTGCACCCATGGAGCTGGTCTGTGTTGATTTTCTGAGTTTGGAGTCAGATCAAAGAAATATCAGTAATGTGCTGGTGGTCACTGACCATTTCACGAGATATGCCCAAGCTTTCCCCACCAAAGACCAGAAAGCATCCACTGTGGCCAAAGTACTTGTAGAAAACTTTTTGTTCACTATGGGCTCCACAAAGAATCCATTCTGATCAAGGGAGACTTTGAGAGTCGTCTGATCAAAGAGATGCTTTCTCTGTGGGGAGTGCGAAAGTCCAGAACCACTCCTTACCACCCCAGGGGACCCACAGCCTGAACGTTTCAACCGCACTTTGCTAGATATGCTAGGCACCCTGCACCCAAAGGACAAGCCTAGATGGAGCCAACAAATTAGCACCCTGGTACATGCTTATAACTGCACCAAAGTGATGCCACTGGATTCTCCCCTACCGCCTGATGTTTGGAAGAGAAGCTCGACTACCAGTAGATGTGTGTTTTGGGGTCTCTCCTGATGGGGTTCAAGCTGACAACTATTTACAGTATGTGCAAAGTTAAAGGCCCAGCTAACTCATGCGTACTAACTGGCTCAAACCATGGCTGCCAAAAGAAATCTGGCCAACAAAGAAAGGTATGATAAAAGGTGAAAGCACAGGAACTCCAGGAGGGAGATCGGGTATTGCTAAGAAATCTGGGACTGCATGGCAAGCACAAGATTGCTGACAGATGGCACCATCTCCTCACATTGTAGTGGGCAAACTAGATGATCTGCCAGTGTACAAAGTAAGGCCTGAGAATAATTCAAAAGATGTAAAACAATGCATAGAAATCATTTACTGCCATTGGACAAATCTTAATTGAGTCTGAGCCCCTAGAAGATGCCCCCTCTGGACCAGTGACTAGAGCTGCTGCTAAGAAAAGATCAAGAAAGTCTGCACCTACAGAAGCAAAGTTAAAGTGTTCCCCTCCACAAGTCCCAGTTGAGCATGACTGTCGGTCCATATCGGAAGAAAGTGAGAGTGACTTTGAATACTATCCTTCTTACGAACTGAGTCAATTGTTTCGGGGCAATCCCCTAGTCAATATTGGAGATGAAGCTGGGCCTTCTGGACTGTCTAAGCCCCCAGCTTCGTCCCTGGAGCCAATGCTCCCAGAAAGTGAAGTGCAAAGCATCATATCAGATGAAATGGAATCATTGTGCATGGTTGAACTGTTTGAGCTTTCAGGAGGAAAATGATAGATTGGGGCAGACTGGTGATACACCCGAACAAGAAGAGTATTTTGAGTGCCCTGACAGTCCACTGCCAGTGTCCGAAAGCTCTCCATGCGAGCCAAATGTTGTGGACTCAGAAACTGTAACTCCTGGAGCTGAAAGTGCCCCAAGTTCTAGCCTCTCTACCCCCAGGGAGACTCCCTGACAAGTGAGGACAATGCTGAAAATGAGGCTCAGAGTGCAGAGACTATAACAGTTCCCCCTAGAAAGACTGGTCGAGCTGTAAAGCCTGTGGTGCACCTCAGTTATGATTCACTTGGGAGGCCTGTGGACTTGCCTCTCAATGTTGTCCATAAAGGAGTGTATGTGTCCCCGAGCTCATTGCCCAAACTGAGCATCAGTGCTAACTCCAAGTTACTTGTGTTGCCCTCTAAGTATGGTGCCCTTGCCCCATCCAGCCCCAAGGTAACTGATAGGAAGGGCCCTCTTTCAGGTTTCATGCATAAGAGGTAATAACTTGAGTTATGGTACAATGTGTATGTAATACTGTGTAAAGAGTGACGTACTGCAATATTTCAGAAATGTGTTCTTGGTAAAATGATATATTGACTGATGATTACATGTGCGAGCCCAATGCAAATGTATATGGTTGCAGTTGAAACTTATGGGGGTACTTGCTTGACGCGGACGTCAAGCTTTCCCAGGCCAGGAAGGGTGTAACCCCCCTGCAAATGGGGGTTCCCAAAAGACTTCCAGGAGCTTGCTTGAATGCTCCAAGCCTGAATGGTGTTTGGCATTTAAGCCATTTATCAGTGAGTGTTTTTAGAACCTCTGGTACTGTCTCTTTAAGAGCTGTCTGCTTGCAGACATAATTAGTTTGTATGGGGGACTGTGTGTTTCTTTGATTGAGTACCACTCAAGCTGCTGCCAATTCACTTCATTTTGCAGTCACTAGGGTGCAAAGGGAACCTATCTGAAAGATGTAACTGTTTGCCAGAAATTATTTAGAGTAATAATGAAATTACAGTTTGTCTAACCTGCTTTCTTTGCAGTCAGAACTGTGTCTGCTAGTTCCCATTCTAGTTTTGAACTGCTGAACTGGACCAATCAGTGTGGGGTAAGCTAGCTCTAAAATGGTGCCTTGGACGAATCAGAACTTGGACTCATAATCTGAGCCAGCCACAAGAGGATTGTATGGGCAGTGACTCTGGGAGATGTAGTTTAGACTTCAGTACCTTTTGGACCAACAGCAGCAGTCTATTGTGAGTGACAGCCAATCCAGTCAAGAACTGGGAGGAACTCAAAGGAAGTGCCGGTTTTGTCGGTTGGAGTTTCAGTTGAGCTTTGGCAGTGAAGAAGGAAGGAGCCCTGTGCTTTTCAGTGTGCAGTTTTAGTCAAAAAACGTGTGTAAGGCCCAGAGTTCCGTCTGCAGCTTGTTAGGACTGAATCCGTCCTGTGAAAAGAATCAAAGGATCTCTGAAGAGTAGAAACCAGGCTCACCCTGTAGAAGACTGGAGGAATTGCTGAAAATTACACTCGGTCTGTCAGGAACTGAATCTGCTGTGTGTTCTCCGGTATTGTGCAGTAATTGCGATCGGGATACAGATGCAGCCTGCCTGGTATAGTGCTTTCTTTATATGGATGTGTGAAGAGGTTTGTGTACCTCAAGTGAGCCCTGCTGACATTGAAGGACCCTATCTTATTTGGAGGTCGTGAGTACTAATTCAGGGTCCCTGTTGAATTGCCACATTAAATCCAAATGGAATTACTGTACTGCTGACTGTTTAATTCTCCTTTTCTCGGTGTGAAAGGGCCCTACCAGCTGCCACGGTTTGGACTAGCCACTAGGGCTTGGGTACCAGGGACAGTAACTGATAGGGATAGGCCTGTGCACAGAGCCATAGGTAGATTATTAGAGTGATAAGCTAATTAACCTGATTTTCCCCTGTCCTTGTTATATCCCTAAATAAATCAGAGCTGCTTGTTTCAGCAAAGTTATACTGCCTGAGGTATTTGTCTATGTTAAAGTATTGTACTGTGATTGTTGCACTGTATCTCATTTCACAGGAGGTCCCAGTGCGGAACCAGACCTGGGGGTAAGTGTATACTGTGAAGGTAATTTGATATATTGTGTGGGCCATTGTGGAAGAAAGGGGGTTGCAGTGTCCCAGAGGGCTGTGACCAAGTTAGTTTAACTATTGCAAACCCTGACCTCTGGGTGGAGGCACCCGCCATTGGATCCAGGCCCCTCAACCTGTTAGTGGCAAATCAGGCAGGGGTAGTAGCCCCTGGGATAGCGCCATCTAGGGGTTACACAAGTGATATCAACAACATATGGTATTCCTATGAAACAGTAGATGCTGTTGTCCAGGATCTTAGAAAGCTCTTGCCAGACCTATTTAAGTGCCCTTGAATTACATTTTCCTCAGGAGCAAGACTGGATCTTAACCTGTCTCTTCTGGAGCTGATTTCCATCAGTTGTATTTCCAGAAGTATTCTACATCTACAGGAAAACCTCCTTTTAAATCATTATAAAAGTTTTTGTGCAAGCATGGTGTTTTAATATTAACTTTAATATGCACCTCATGACTTTCCTTCTTGTTCAACAATGTTCATGTTTTGCCTTTTTGGTACCTGTTTTGATATTGGAGTGGCAATATGGCTACCTATGTTCAAGTCCTGGAATAGGGTGAAGCTGATATCTCCCTTGAAGATGGATATGTCCTGATGTGTGGCTTTAAGAACACGCCAGTAATTACGTCTGGACTTCACTACCGTGGTGCAGGAAGCCGAACTTTGGATGTCATCTGTACTGCTAATATTTCAATGTCCTGGTTCTCCTTTTGATGATTTCCTTTTTTGGACCTTTTTGATAGCCCTGCGTTCTTTGCCAAAGTGACTCTTAGAATGAGGAGGGTTTGGCCAGGGCTTTTGTTATTAGGTTGCGCTGGCTTCCAGTAAGTTATTGCATGCAGTTTTTCTTCCCCCCTCCCTTTCCGGGGAAGGGAAAAGCCCATGACCACTATGTGCATGACACAACAATACAGGCAAGGCGCCTTTGATCCACCTGCACTGCTTCCAACCGGGAGCAGCACATTCTGGGTTGAGCTTTTTGGGTCCTTGTTCTCCTTAAAAAGGGGTGCAGTCTTTCGTATCGTCCCAAGGCCGTAGTTTGGCCAAGAAACAACTGTATGTTGCCCCCTTAGATACTTTGTCCCTGATTTGATCAATCGGGCTGTCTCTCCCCCTTCTAGACAAGTATGTAATAGACATATGTACTGCCACCTCTGAGTGGCATATAAGATCATGGGGGGGTGGGTGAGAGAGTCTAATAAAGGGAAAATACAAAAGGAACCAGCTAAAACTGACAAGGGTACACTGAAAGAATAAGGACAGTCTATGATGGCTCCTTATACATGTGTGCCTAAGGTTATTATAAAGGTCCTTGTTTCTAGGAATGGTTGGCGAGGGGGAGGGAGGTGGTCTAGGTATGGTATGAGCATTGTACACCAGCAAGCTAGTGAATGGAGGGAGGTTAGTGGGTGGGGGATTTTTCGGAATAGTTGGTTTTGTTTTAAGCTCTAAGTTGATTTTCCTTTATACTGGGACCCGGATATTTAGAAGGGTTGCGCATGGCACAACACTGTTGCGCCATGCACAACTCACTGATGCGCCCCGGCACGAAATTCAAACAGGGATTGTGCCTGGCACAAATCCGGTGATCGCGGGCGCATCAGTAATGTATGCAGCGCAGGGTGGAAGTGTGCCCCTGCGCCTCCGCACATCCTGATATTCAGCCCGGATGTGCTGAGCCCATGCATGCACAACCCTACCTACTGCACACAGGTGAGCCAAAAAAAAAAGGAACAACAGCTGGCCACCCACAGGTGAGCTGCCATATTGCAGGGTGCAACATGGCAGCTGCCACCTGTGGGTCGCCACCCGGGCTCCGGCTGCACCTTCGTGGTGGTGCCCCCCCCCATGCCCGATCACAGGCATATGCTGTTAAATGTAAGTCCAATATCCCTGGTGGTCCAGTGGACCGCTTGCAGCCCGATCGCTGGCATCTGTGTAAAAAGATAAGTCCAATATCCCTGGTGGTCCAGTGGACCGCTTGCAGCCGATCATGAGCATCTGTATAAAAAGATAAGTCCAATATCCCTGGTGGTCCAGTGGACTGCTCGCAGCCCGATCACGGGCATATGTAATAATAAGGAGAGCTCCAATATCCCTGGTGGTCCAGCGGTACCCCCCTCCCCACCGCCCCGCTCCCCTCCCCGGTCAGCGCAGGTGGCAGCACCACCCGCCGACTGACAGTGTACGGTAGGGCTGTACGCCCATTGGTCCACAGCATGAGCCAATGGGCGTGCAGCCCATACCGTACTACACAGTCCAGATATGTGAATGGATCCAACAATTTAATCTAGACACCATTGTGTCCCGAATTAAAACAGATCTTGACCACAGGTCCATGCTGCCCCTCACCCTTTGGGGTAGACTGAGTATAATTAAAATTAATATTTTACCCCGTCTGTTATACCCCCTTCAAATGTTTAACTCGGTTCTCCCTCAATCTTGGTTTACTCAAATCCACAGAATTATTACATCCTTCATTTGGCAAGGTAAGGCTGCCCGCTGGGCACTCTCAAAACTTATGAGAGCTAAACAGGATGGTGGTCTACAAATCCCTAACTTCTATCTATACTACCTTGCTTTACACCTTAGTAGAAGTTATTATTGGTATTGTTCTCTAGGGTCCAAGCCCAGTCCAGTATATACCCCATAATGGGCTGAAATAGAACAATCCCTTTGCAGCCTAAATAGGATAGACATCCGCACTCTCCTTTTTTCGCCTAAAGGAAAACTGCCTCACTTATTAAAAGATACACCCCTTGGTTCATCTCTTCAAAGCCATACACAGCGTTGCACTCTACTTAAAATTAACTATATTAAGGACATCTCTCAACCTTTGTTTGAGAACCCCAACTTGCAGATTGCAGGACAGATGATTTCCAAGTGGTTCTGGCCAAACACTGGTATAGATCAAGCTATAGATCTTACACACAGTCATAAGTTACTATCTTTTCAGGAAGCATGCTCATTATATCACTGGCCCACTACCACGGGCTTTAAGTACTTTCAATTATCCCATATGCTTATGGAATTTTTTGGTTCAGGACCATGGCTCGGTCCATTGGGCACGGTGATTTTTCCAGTTTTTTCTTCAGCTCCCCTTTCTCATCTTATCTCGTATTATTATAGATCACTGCAAAATTGTTTAGCGGTTAATGAAGGTCCACGGGTTTATGACTGGAACCGTACTCTCCCGCCCACTACCACTTCCAGGAATTGGCCTACCATCTGGAACCAACTATACAAATTAATAAAATGGAACCGGTATCACCAGATGCAATTTCAGATTCTTCACAACCTTTACTATACTCCTATTAAACTACACAGGATGGGCCGGCTTCCAAACAATCTTTGCTCCAGATGTGGCCAAGAACCTGGCTCCCTTTATCACATTCTGTGGAACTGCCAAAAAGTGGTCCCCTTTTGGGATTCAATTTGGTCCCGTCTAAATCCTTTGTTAAGGCTCTCTGATGCCTTTCTCCCTGAAACTTGTATCGTGGGTGACTACACAGGGTCCTTGATAGGCAATCAGAAAGTCCACATGGCTCTAATATCACTATATACTAAGACGGTTATCCTTCGGCACTGGTTAGACCAAGATATCCCTCACTTCCTGGAATGGTACAAGGACATTTTATTTGCTTTGCAAGCTGAGCGCCTCATTGCTAGTTTATCTAACAAGCCTACAAAATATAAATGTATCTGGGAACCTCTGTATACATTATTAACTGTATAAATACTGGTCAGAATTCATTTTATCCTGTTGTATAGGTACGGTTGTACCCCTTTGTACTCTTTGGGGTAGTTAGGAGCACACTGAACAATCTATCATTAATCACACTCTGACTAGTTCTGAGTTACACTCCGGTGGTTGGGTGGGGGGTGGGGGATTTAAAATGTAGTTGTAGTTTGTTGTTATCTTTGTCTCTGTTTCACGTGTTGCTAAATAAAGTTTACTAAATTTGAAAAAAAAGAATAAAGCATTGTATGTGGGTATACATGAGCCCTCACTCTCAGAAATAATGTTTTAAGGGGTTTTTCTTTTTTGCGGGGTGATGTACTTTCTACCCCAGTGCTTACCTTCCTCCTTTAATAAGCTTTCTAATGCCTCTGCATGCCAATCTCAAAGGAAATTCAGTTTCAGCTTTGTCGCAGCACTACTGACCTAGACACACCCACAGAAGGGCCCCACCTTGTTTGGCCTCAGGAATATCAGAATGGATCTTCCTGAGGAGTTTGTCATTTGCTTTTGGTATTGAGAGAACGTGGTGTCACTCCTGTCACTTCAGTGCAGGACAGTATCCTCCAACACCTGCCTAAGATAGGAAAGATGATCCGTAGTCACCCACGATGTTCTATGTCACCCCTAACTCCAATGCAAGGCACTACAAGTATCCTTGCCAGAGCCTAGAAGAACTGTCCCCACGTGTTTCTGAGGTTCACAGTGGGGCAGGCTTACAGTGTGAGCCTGGGTCGCCCATATGGGGGCACAACATACACAGTGACACTGAGCTGGGTTTCAAGTATCTTACAGCTGAGATAGAGATGCAGTGTGTGGGACATTGGGATGTTCTTCAGTCATCAACACACTTTTTTTTTTGACTTATAGGAAACGATTCATGCTCAATGGTCATCATAGTTTGAAAGCACATGAAAGCTCTTACAAACAAGATATTGGAGTCATTTGTACATAGAAGCATTCCGGGGATATGGAGAGTCTGTTCAATGTTAATACTACATGGCCAGTTCACCAGGGCCATTTTCATAGACCTCACAAAGGTCTTTGATACTGTGGCTCACCCATTTATCTTACATAAGCCTTGAGAAAGCACTGTCAACAAGAGAAAACATTTAGCTGTTCTCGTGGGGAAGGGCGTGTGCATCTTTGCTGCTAGTTCTCATGATAAAGAGTTTGTTATCCTGATGCATCTGAGCTGGATTTATCCCTTACTAGCAGTGACGGTGAAGCCATGCCTACCTGCCTATTTTCTCTTACATAAGTTATGTGCTGTGGGCCTATCCTACCAGGCAGTTGGGTGGTTCCACTCCTACCTCTCAGACTGGCTCCAGTCAGTCCAAGTTGGTGATGCCCTAACCACCCACCTGATCATCAAGTCCGGTATCCACCAGGGCTCCATTGCTGACTCAGTCCTTTTTTCCATCTTCTTAAATGACCTTCCCAACACCTCTGTATCTTGAAACATACTCCTGTATGTAGATGATGCAGTTCTATTTGATTCAGGTGTTTCAGTCTCTGAGCTGGAGTCTTCACTCCAGCATGACTTTGGCAATGTCCAGCATTATTTCTGTTCAAACCAGCTCTCACTAAATGCCAACATATTGTCTCTCTTGATTAGCAAGGCTCCATCATACACCTATCTTCACCATTCTGGATGACAATCTGCTTGAGTACCCTATTTCAAGTACTTATGGATATGGCTAAATCAAAATCACAGCTTTTCCACCCACATTGAAGACATGCACAAGAAACATCACCCTAAGCTTGGTGTGCTGTATGGAAACAAATCATGCCTACCCTTCGCGGCCCACCGAGAGATCATCCTTAAGATGATCATGCCTGTGTTTGACTAAGCAGATGTAGTCTACCGTGCTGTAACAAAGTCTACACTTGCCAGGCTGGACCCCTTTTTCATTCCTTCTGCTGCTTTGCCCTTAGTGCTCTATCTTTCACCCATCACTGCTCTCTATGCACTGTACTAATCTTTCTTTCCCCTCCTTTGAGGCTTAGAGTCTCTCACACTGTTCCTCTTTCATTGCCAAATACTGACTTGCCACTGTTCCCACATATCTTCTCTTCTCTCCATAGCCCTGCCATCCCCTCCTTTTACTCACTCTTTTCATCTGCTGCTCATTCCTTTCATATCCCTCACAGTAAATCGGTAGCAGGTCAGTCTGCTATCTCTATCCAACTTCCTACTCTGTGGAAAAGATCCATCTCTCTTCCTCCCTGCACTTTCTCAACCCACTATTAAAGTACTGACACACTTCTCAAAAGAATGCACCTGCAGCTCAGTTTCTTCCTCTTCTCTCCACATTACAGCAACCCATGTCCTATCCATCCCCCTTCTGTTATTTTACCTGCTATATCGGCTCTCCTGCCTCACTAGAGTGAGTGAGTACGCCTGTTCTGAAGGAAGGAAGATGGCCGCCATGATGGGCTGACCATCTGTAGCAGCATCTTTGTCTGAGAGGAAATGACCTCTTTTTACTAGTTTTATAAACCATTTTTAAATATCTTTATTTTAAATTGTGCAGTCTATTTATAGTGTAGTCAGGGAGTTTTAGTGAGGTAGTTTAGATTAGTACACTTGCTGTTTTATGTTTTTATCACCCCCCTTGTATGCCCAGTGTTCTTGCAGTGCTTTTGTGAGTGCTTTTGTGAGTGTTTTAAGTAGCACTTGCAGTGCTTTTGTGATTGTTTTAAGTAGCACTTGCAGTGCTTTTGTGATTGTTTTAAGTAGCACTTGCAGTGCTTCTGTGATTGTTTTAAGTAGCACTTGCAGTGTTTTTGTGATTGTTTTAAGTAGCACTTGCAGTGCTTCTGTGATTGTTTTAAGTAGCACTTGCAGTGCTTCTGTGATTGTTTTAAGTAGTACTTGCAGTGTTTTGTGGTCCATTTCTGTTTCTCCTTGGCATTCTGCTATTCTACTGCTATTCTACTGCCACGTCACTGCTGAATCAGAAAGTCAGTTCTGACTACTATGGCTTCTCTGATGAGCTCTGTGGGCAGTCTGGATTGCGTGTCAGTTTTCTAAGAGCTGCCTGGAGCCGCGTGGGAGTTGAACTTTTAAGCGTCGGTGTCATTTGAGTGCTATCATCTTCTATCTGACCGCTCCCCCACTAGGGTCTCTACATACCATCTACAAACACTATGATAGTTTTCTTTACTTGTTGGTGACCTCAGAGTGAACCATAAGGCCCTGTAAGTTAGGGAAAAAGGATGTCTGCAGTGCTTTGGACCAGACTACTTCTACTTACCCATTTTTGCTTACTCAGTTGTAGACTTACAATTCAATGTACTCTATAATTGGAGTTTTATACCCCGATGGTTCTGCACAAATATCTTGGCATAGATGGAGCACTCCCTTAACTCTCAAGCTGGCTAGCCCATAACCGATGTCCATGTACACTTTTTACATTGTTTTTCTCTTTCTCTGAAATTCATTACTTGTACTGGGATTTAATTGTTCCTGTTCATGCACATATTGTTATCACTTTGTTATTGCTGTTTCACTCCCTGTTATATCCCCTACCCTGGATCACACCTGGAAATGAGCCTACCCCTCTCACCAAATCTGAACAAAATAAACAAATAACTGCAGCCATTTTTAGAACATTGTGATGTCATCAAGAAACAAGCTGTGCCTAACTAAACTGAGTCAGGCATAGCTTGTTCCTTGATGACATCACAATAAATGACTGCAATGTAGCATTAATATGGAACAGACTCAGTCAGCTATATCTCTGGAATACTTCCAGCTACATATGAGACCAATACCTCATTTGAAAGAGGTTTTTTGTGGGCTTTTAGACGTTGTCAGCCACTGTAAATCACTGTTTCTCTTTAAGTCCAGTCTGTGAAGACTGTTTCCTGCAGAGGTTGACTCTTTCCATTTTAGTGTTCATCATAAAAAATTTTCAATTTTTTCTCTTCTATATTATTTCAGAAGCCCCCTATTCAGTATCTCTACAACAGTGTTGTATATTTTGGTTTTCCAACCGTAGCTTCCAGATGCAAGCAGACAATATCCACTGTTAAGTGTAAGAATGCCCCTACCAACAAAGCATACATGATTATAGAAATTCCTACAGATGTTTGTGGTAGACATACACTGCCAATAAAATTTGCTACTTATAAATATATATGCATGGAGTGATTTCCAGAGTTTTTGCTGGGTTTTGGGCATGAAGCGTTCCACTATTTAGTGTAAGTTTTTTTTTTTCCTGAATGAAGATTAACACTTTTTATGAGAAGTCAGTTATGACAGGCTGATTACTTTTAAATTTCTTTCACACTCTCACTCTTTCCCTCATTTTTACTCCACAGGTTGAAGCAGTTGGTGGAACACGGCAATTTTCTATTCAGATTATAAATACAGTATGTTAAGGCTTGATTTGTACTTATACAGAAGTGCACTGGTCACCAACACTCTTGAATCACTTATGAAGTCTGAATTACTTTCAAGCAAAACTATTTGAGCCATGCATGAACAGACTGAGAAAAGGTTAACAAGTCGGACAAACTGAAGAGGTGCTATACATAAACATATACATCTATAACTCCTGACACTTTTCACTGGTCTGTATTCTATGCCCACCTATCACCACCTCTGTAAAACTGCTCAAATCAGCCAGGTCCTGAGCTTAACCTCTGTTAAGATCTCCAACCATGCCTTTGTCTCATTACACTTAGAATACTGTAATGCCCTCTTTTCTTTTGTTGACCAGGAAAGGTCAATTGAGCCAAGACTCATTTCTAGGTTTACATGGGAGACAGTATAACAAGTAAAGGAGGGGAACACACTGAAATAAACAGTACAGTAACAATGTAGAAATAATACAGCCAATATATACAAAAAGTCAGTAAACAAATACAATGTAGAAAGGGTAACCGTTGAGAACAAAATGTGCAATAAAAGTGTTTGCAATAAAAAATACAACTGAAATAAGGACATATGATATGCGAGCATATGCATGGTGGGGGGAAGGAAGTGAGGGTGAAAAAGTAGATTGGGGCAGAACATGGGGGAGCGATATAAAGGAAGGGAGTCAGGGTTGCAACACTGGAGCAGAGGGAAGGGGACTTGAAATTAGGAGAGCTAGATGCGGCAGCAAGTATGAGCAGAGAAGTCATGCATGAGAGGTTTGAGAGTGCAGGGGAGGCAGTGGAGCAGAGGGTCGAGGGGAGCTTATCCTGGTGGAGGGGGGCAAGAAGAAAAAGCATATTTTCCCACGGAGATTTTGCAGTGCGAGACTGCAAAAGAGTGGGAAGTAGAGGAGCTGGGGATGTAGGAGCAGCAGAGGGATGAAGAAAGAAGGAGAGGTAATGGAAAGGAGCCAAATCAAATAAGGTTTTATTTGTTGTCAGTGGATTACTGCATTGCTCACTCTTCTAGTTTTCTGCTATCTTGACTAACTTTTGAGAACCACTGAGTCCTCTTCCTTATTCCACTACCCTGTGCTTAATGTGCTGTCTACCTTAGCCCCACTCTTAATTTCCCCACCTCCTGCTACAGATTTCCCAATAATAGATGGGATGCATCCCAGGATCCTGAAAGAGCTCAGGATAGAATTAGAAGAACCACTGGTGGAAATGTTCACCCTGTCGCTGGAAATGGCAGAGGTTCTGGAGGATTGGAGGATGGCAACCATGGTATCACTTCACAAGGGGAGTGACAGGGAGGAGGTGGGAAATTACAGGCTGGTGAGCCTGACATCAGTGGTTGGGAAGATCATGGAATCACTCCTAAAGGAAAGACTGGTGGACTACCTGGAAGGGAAGGGGTTGGTTGATCACAGACAGCATGGGTTTGTTAGGGAATGATCCTCTCAGATGAACTTAATAGGGGTTTACAAATGGGTGATGGGAGTGGTGGACTGGGGAGGGGCAGTGGACATGATCTATCTGGACTTCAGAAAGGCTTTCAACACTGTTCCCCAGTAAAGTTTATTAAACAAGACGGAAGGTCTAGGAGTGGGTCCGGCCATAGTAAAGTGGGTGGGAAACTGGTTCTCAGGTAGAATCCAAAGGGTGACGGTAAACGGGATGCTCTCTGAGGAGGGAAGGATCACGATTGGGGTGCCACAGGGGTCTGTACTGGACCCAGTCCGTTTCAACATTTTCACTGGTGACATCGCTGCAGGTCTAAAGGGGAGGGTGTGTTTGTTCACCGATGGTACCAAACTATGTAATAGAGTGGACACCCCGTGGGGTATTGAAAGAATGAAGGAGTACCTTGTTAGGCTAGAGAGATGGTCCAAGGTCTGGAAGCTAGGTTTCAGTGCAAGTAAATGCAAAATTATGCATATGGGGCATGACAATCGGAGAGTGAGGTATGTGATTAATGGGGAGAAAATAGCAGTTGTAGAACAAGAGAGGTACTTTAGTGTCATCATCCCATCTGACCTGAAGGTGGCAAATCAGTGCCAGGCTGCGGAGGGAAGGGCATGCAGAATGCTGGGATGTATAAGTCAAGGAACTGCTAGTGGAAGGAGGGAAGTCATCATGCCCCTGTACATGGCCCTGGTAGGACCTCACCTGGAGTTCTGGAGACTGCACCTGAACAGGGATATTAGGAGGGTGGAGGCGGTCCAGAGGAGGGCTACTAGGGTGATTCAAGGCATGTAAGGGAAGGTATATGAGGAAAGGTGAAGGGAGCTGGACATATTGCAATGTCAGTGGCTCAGTAAGTAGCACACTCGCCTCTGAGGCCGGGAGATCAGAGGGCTGTGGGTTCAGTTCCCACATCTGGCACTTGGGTTAATATCCTAGTACTGACACTGTAGTGCAGCATGAGAGGGGTACTGCACTTCTGAGGTGCCGCCTTTCAGATGAGACGATAAACCAAGGTCCCATCTGCCTGGATTGGTGGTAGTTCAGGTGGATGTTAAAGATCCCATGGCACTTACCGAAAAGAGTAGGGGAGTTTATTAAAGACAAAAATCATACAAAATGACAATGCAAGATCAATATAAGAACAAAAAGAAGAAATACAATACACACAAAACCAAGGTATATATATATATATATATATATATATATATATATATACATTCACAGTAGAAAAGAAACATAAATGAAAAAAAAACAATCACGAAAAAAGAAGACCTCTAGTTGTCATATACAAAAAAAAAAATCACGAGCCCACAGCCCTCTCATTCAAGTAACAGGAACATCCGAATTCGTTATCCAAGGCATGTTTTCTCTACACAGCCCGTAACCTTTTGGAATGTAAAATTTTGGAATCTTCCCCATATTGTGATTTCAAATCCTTAATAATTTTACTAAGGAGTTCATCGTGAGAAACAAATTTCTGTTGTAAAGAGAATAAACATCTGCTATTCCAGACATGCCATTTAATAACCAACAGAATTTTAGTCAAAGTTTCCATATGCCAATCTTCAGCCCCTATATAGTCACCCCACATCAAAGCCTCCATAGAAATAGAATGAAACCATGGAGCTTTCCAAATAGTAGCTAAAAAAGGCCAGAAGGGCATAATACTGTATACCCACAAGGCAAAAAAAGGTGGTCTGTAGTTTCCAACTGTTGGATGCATCCCGGCCTAACACATAGCCGTTCAGCCAGTTGTTTATGTTTTTGATTTGCCTTAATATTAATCCTATCATGGCAGCTCAACCAGTGAAAATCATGAAATTTCTCCGGAATCCTAGGGGTGTTTAACAAACTTAAAAGTGCCTTTCTGTAAGGAGACGGACAGAGGGGGAAAGTTTCTGCTTCAGTAAATTGAGTCTGTATAACCCAATTATAAAGCCTTTTACGTTGTTTCGATATTAAAAGATGGCTAGTTAATTTCCAGCGTTTAATATGTATAAAAGTTTCTCTAATATAAGATGGGATATTCAAGGATCTGTACAGTACCCCTAAATCCCCCCGACCCCATTGCCTAAGCCATTGACCACAGTTTGATTCTAACACGGATACCCAGGGTTTATCAGAAAAAATTAAAAAAGGACAAAAATTAGCATAAAGAAAAATAGAATAAAAAAATAAAATTGGGTTAACCATCCCTAAACCCCCCTGTTGAGTCAGTAAATATAGAATATTTCTTTTTATCGGGTTCAGCTGGCTACCCCATACAGCTTGAAAAAAAAAAGACTATAAATAGTAACTAATAATTGACTAGGGGGAGGGAAAATATAACTTACATAAAGGAATATTGGAATAAGAAAGGTGTTAATCAAATAAACACGTTTCCGTTTACTAAATTTCCATCGATTCCAATTCACAACTAATGATTTTTCCCGAGAAATGCAAGGGTCCCAATTCAGTAAACACATATCCCCTGGACCAAAAACGATCCCTAAAATAGTCAAATGGCTAGCTGAAAAATCAATACCAGAAATGTTCAAATTAGGTGAAACAACAGAACCAAGCTGTAAAGCCATACATTTATCGAGATTTAAACCCATACCAGAATAGGAATTACATGTGAAACAAATATCAAGGGCATACTGAACAGAAACTTTGTCCTCTACTAAGATACACAAATCATCAGCATAAGCTAAAACTTTAAATGATAAAGGGGTAGAAACTATAGTGATAGGTTTTAAAAGTGCTGAATTATTAAGGAGTTTGAGTAAGGGATCTATACAAAAAGCATATAATAAAGGACTAAGAGGACATCCCTGACGTACCCACCGCTTAACAGCCCCTAATTACAGGAGTAACCGTTGCTGTATTATAGAGACATTTAACCCATTGAACAAATTGCAAAGGCAAACCATATCTTCATAAAACTGCCCAGAGGAAGGTATGACTGACTGAATCAAAAGCTTGTTTTTGATCCAGAGAGAGCACCAAACCATCTGCTCTAGACCGAAAACTATGCTCAAAGAGCTCCCGCAATAAAATGAGATGTTCCGAAATATTTCTGCCCGGCAAAGAACATGTTTGGACTGGGAATAAAAGGTGGGTTGCAACAAATAGGAGACGAGCATGGAGAATTTTAGCTAGGATCTTAAAATCCGTAATGAGTAAAGAAATTGGTCTCCAATTCTGTATGTACCTTTTGTCACCTTTTTGTTTAAAAAGATGAATCAGAATACCTCCAGTCATGCGCAAGGAGGAGGCACCAGACGTAAGAATCGCCGAAAAACAGCCGCTAACTCCATCCAAATATATGGACCAATGAATTTATACAATTCACTGGTTAAGCCATCACCACCGGGGGCTTTATTAATCTTCAAAGCCACAACAGCTCTTTCAACTTCAGAAGGCAAAATGTTAGCTATTAAAGAGGTTAATAATTGATCTGTAAGTGGAGTGATAGGAACCAAGTCCAAAAAAAAATGTTAAAGCATCAGGATTAATTGAAGGTGTAATAAAAGTTTGAGATGTAAAATATGAAACAATATTAAGCATTTGTCTAGTGTCTGTACAAAAATTACCCTGAGTATCAAATAAACTGTCCATAGTTCAGTTTACATTCCAAGCAGTATACCCCTCATATGAGCAAACATAACCTTTTTTCCCTTGCGTACAATATAATTGTTGGTACTGCAAATGTTGTTCCTGTAATAAATGAAATTGAACCATTTGTTGCTTAATTACTTGGATTTGCACCGAAAAATCATGTTTCACCGTGGAGGCTAGAGACAGAAGTTTTTGAAGGTGTAACCTATTATTAAGATAAATCCTATAATCTTCGTCCCAAATCAGCTTTCCATAAGATTTCAGAAAAGCCATTAAATCCCTCACCGTACCTTCCCACCAATTGCAGGGGTCTGTATACATATCAAAAACTGATTTTCTGGCTTGAATAAAGTACTTCAAGTCCTGTTGAACAATCATTTTGGCCAATAACAGAGAATTTAATTTCCAATAACCCGGGCCAAAAGAAAGTGCACAGGAATTGCCTAGTAACAAAAAAAGAATTTTATGATCGGAAAATTCCGACGGAGGAGTTTTTGCCAATGCAATCTGTAAAAGAGGGGAGACAAAAAAATAATCTATCCTAGTAGCAGAGGTAGATCTAAAAAAAGTGAGATCTGCTTTACCCACCTTCTCAAAACAGGCATCCCTCAAATTTGCATTCCGAATCATAGTAGATAAGTAAGTCATATCACAAAAAATGTTTGTGGTTGTAGTCTGTTTTCCTCTGTCTCGTAGCTTAAGACCACAATTAAAATCACCCCCTAAAACAATATGGTGGGCAGAATGCAAAAAAGGCTGAATAGCTTGAAAAAGTTCAATACGTGCCACCTTTGTTTGACCCGCATATATATTAATAAAATGGAACAGTATGTTAGATATCCTGACATCTAAGATTAAAGCATCACCAGGAATAAGGTCAATTAATTTAATCAAATGTACATCTAAATTATGAAACAGGATAGCTAGCCCAGAGCAAGTTTCTTCCCCTAGAGACCAAAAAGAAGGGCCCGAATTCCAAAATGTAATGGCATGTTTTAATTCAGAAATGACATGTAACCTGATATCCTGTAAGAAAAAAATACCATCAGAAAAAGATCTTAAACAGGAAAATACAGCCTGTTTTTTCCGAATACTCAATACTATTCACATTAATAGAGTAAATAGATAAATAAGGCATCAGAGTCATATAAGAAGGGGAAAAACAACCACAGGTAGAAAATTCAAGGAGGATTTTTAGAAGAAGCTCTGGTAGTCCGAATATGTTTGGTTTTTCCAGTGCGCTTTCCCAGAGAGAGAAGGGACCACATCAGAAGGGGGATCTTCCATTTCAGATCCTAAATCCAAAACGGATGAAATAACAGTGGACCCTTCAGAGTCATTCCTGGAAATGTCCCCTTCAATGGGTAGGGCCACAAATCTATTTTTGACAGAGATATCAGATGTCTTGGGCATTTTAGCCACTGGCTGTACCCAATGCTGCCTTCGTCTCGAAGCCTTAGGTAGAAGTGGTAAGGGAGTTTGGGAAACTGTCATAGGAGGCACAGGGGGGAGGTAATTCAACCTCAGCCACAATGGGGTCAACTATAACAGGAATGGAAACCGCCAGCTGAGTAACCATAGGGTAGCATATCAGAAGGTTGCGAAGAACCCTCAACAGCAGTAGAAACAGTCACAGGAGGGTTCAGAAACTTATCACCAGGTTTAGAGGCCAAACGCTGAGTCTGAGCCCATTGAGCTAGAGCAATAGATACTTGTTGTTCATCCCAATCAGCTTGTTCACCCTGGGTATGAGCAGCAGAGGGACAAGAGTGATAGGTATGACCTTTTTCATCACATAAATTACAAACCCGATCATTCCGACACGTAGCAGCACTATGACCAAATTCAGTGCAGGTGGTACATTTAAGGCGGTCACACATACTGCTAAGGTGGCCTGTGGTTCCGCAACAGTAACAGGCCTTGGGTTGACCAGCGTAAAATAAAACCCCTCTATCCCTACCCAAGAAAAAACTGTTCGGTAAATGAATTAAGCCTGAATCAAATGTATTTAAAACAACCTGTACTTTCCAACCCCCATTCCAAATGTGGTTTTCATCAAAAATGGGCTCAGGATTACCCTGAACTGTACACCTCTGTTTAAGCCAAAATAAAAGATCTGTAACACACACCCCTTCATTACGAAAAAGAACAGTAATCATACGAGATGCCGGTTTGGTCAAAGGCACAACTTCAAAGGGAACCCATAATGCAGAGGTTTTTAAAAGCAAATATTGGGACCAAAACTTTTGTAACCCACTATCTTGTTTAAAGCTTATATCAAACACAGGCTCTCCAGAAACATGTATTAATGCGTATATTTCAGGAGGAGAAAAGAACATAGAGCCCATTAACAAATTCCTTGCTACATGTTTTCGGTCAGGAAATACATTCAAACCCCCCTTATAAAGAAGCCTAATAGCATTGTCGCTTCACAGAAAAAACAGGAGCTCTAAACAAAGATTTAAATGTTTTAACAGGTTTAGTTTGTCCAGGAGAGGGTTGTTCAGTAGGTACTTCCGAAGGAGCAGGCCCACACTGTTTCACGACTCCATCTTGAAAAAGAGGCAGAACCGGGTTCTGGGTAAGTTCTAAGCCTTCAGGTACCTGTACAGGCGAAACAACATCCATCACAGAACCCCAATCTTTAGATTGATCGGAAACCATAGGGGAACAGTCTTGAAAATGTTCAGTAGTTTTGCAAGGGGATACTGAAATGGGAGAGGGGCCCGAGACCCACACACCAGTTCTAGATTTCTCCCACCCAGCTCCTTGCAAAGCTGTATTTACCGACCATTCATTTGAGTCCGTTAGGCCCTCTTGCAGCAAAACTGAGGGAACCTCAGTATTACATTGAGAAACAGTACTTGAATTTAAAGGACTTGTTGATGTTCCAGCGGAACCTGGAAAGAGATTCCCTTTAAAAACAAATAAGGGCGTCTGCCCAGTACCTGAAGTGAAGGAGCAAGCGTCCGTAGCTGCGTCCAAACTCATTGATTGCTTCTCATCTAGAACATCTGATGTCTGCTGCTTAGGACTGTGTGAAGTAATCATCAGATCAGCAGCTAGAGCAGAGCCTTTCACAGATCTCACCACAGGTTGCTCACACTCAGGGCGTAAATCCGCAGCCGCAATTGCAGCTCTCAATTCTGTTTGGCGAGACTGAAAACGAGCTTCTTCATCATGCAGCTGCTGCTGCAAAGCAGGCAAATCGTAGGCAGATTCATGTTGTAAAGTTGAAAAGGGAGCAACGTCCGTGATATCCAATGGTGAGGCATGCAAATCAGCCTTATTTCCAGAAGTTGTTGCAATAGACTCAGGCACCATATCCGTACTAGGAGCATCAAAGAAAACCTCTGAATCTAGAACATCAGACCGCGTAACAGAGGCCGGTCCAGCACCCAGCGAGACATCCATCTCCTTCTCCATCCTGAGTCGAAATGACAAACTCACCGACCAGCGTTCCCCCTACTGGCCAAGAGTAGGGGAATTTCCCCGGTGTCCTGGCCAAATTTCCCTCATTCACTAAAAATACCACCAACAGCTTAATCTGTTTCAAGGTCAGTTGGCATTCATCTGTATCCCCCTCTCCCCGGTCGTGCCTGAAAATAGGCAGGATTTGTCTAGTGCACTTACCTGGTCAACAAAAACTAATAATAAGAATAAAATAATAAATATACTCCTTGAAGGATAGGAGAGATGGGGAAATATGGTATCACGTCATTTCATCGCAAACATTACGTCGCAAACAATTCATCGAAAAAACTTCATCACAAACAACTTAATCGCAAGAAAAAATTTACCGCATGACATTTTATCGCAAACCCACAAGATGAGCCAATTATCCTTCAAGTTTCCCTCTCTGAACTTTTTCCAATCCTGTGTGTGTTAGAGCCGCTGCTGATCCATGATTTACTTCTGCAAAATGTTTAGCCTATACGAGACTTCAAATGCACTGTTTGTCCCATGTAGTTCATCCCACAGGGACAAATGAGCATATAGATCACCCCCTCAGTACAATAATTAATGAATCCTTTGATATTGTATTTCTTGCTCGACTGTGGGTGATTAATTGTTTTGGCATTCCTTGTACTTCCATAGTGGGTGCTATTTCCACATCTGTAATTTCCTTCTGGAGCCTTTGGCATCTAATCAGGTCTTACAGTCTTTTTTTCTTTAGTAAACAAAGTGTTAACCAGTGTATCTTTCAAATTTGGATTCCTTTTATAAGCAAACAGAGGACCTTTTTCTGCTACCGTTTTTAAATTCTGATCCGTGCTTAAAGTATGCCAGTGTTTCCTTTATGTCAGTGACAAAAGACCAGTCCGCAGATTTGATAATGTGTGAGAGTTCTTCCACATTATCCATTTTTAATTGCCTAGTGTAGATGAAATTTGCTAAAGATTTGGGGGCTATCCCAGTTACAGATAAATTTGGGATTTGAACCTGGCGCAACAGAACAGCGAATAAATATACGCTGAACTGTCATGCGCTGCAGAGTCTATGCGCTGAAATGTGTTGTGATCTAATTACAGGCAGCAATTAACCGTGATGAAAAGACATGGAACCCAGAAATATGATCAGGACACTCAGATATCTAAAAGGTATTAACAGGATGCAAAAGAGGAGCCTATTTCAAATGAAAGGATGTTCATCAACTAGGGGCTACAGTATGAAGCTGGAAGGTGGACTTGTTAAGGGTAACAGGAGGAAGTACTTTTTCATGGAGAGGGTGGTGGATGTATGGAACGACCTGCCGGAGGAAGCGGAAGAGACAGAAATGGTATCGGGTCCGCCTTCATGCTAACTAGCCGCTGATTCACAGAGCTCCATTCCCCGGCGAGTATTTAATATTAATTATACAATGGCAAGAAAAATCCTGGACTCTGATTGGTCAGTCTTGGGCTGGACCCATGATGTTATCCCAGCACAACACCACGGGTCTAGTCTCAGCCTCACTGCGAACCTGTAGATGACTGTTTGCTTGATTTGCTTCTGCTTGATTGTTTCATCTTCTCTTAAAAAACAAAATTATTTTTCCACACAAAAACATCTTTAAAATGATTTTTTTTATTCTGCATAACAAAGAGCCATTGTATAATAGCAATAATGCCCTCCAGGGCGTGTGTTGTTTGGAATAACATCATGCCTCAGTTATTGGATGCACAAACCACCTGAGGCGTGACATTATCTCAGCACGACACACACCCTGTCGGGCATTATTGCTCAATTATACTGCTCCCAGCACCAGTTAATGCTCAGAAACCAGATGCCAACTTACTGCAACCTACCTGCTTCGCGATGCCTCCAAAACTGAGGGCAAAGGACACACTGATGGAGTATCTCAAGCCATCTACAACTCCGGTCCCAAGCGATCCTAAGGCCCACAGTAAGGCTAAGCCTGCAGCTGCTGCACCGCTGCCACTAGAATAAGTTGAGCTCCTACGATTACCTCCTGGAGACTCTTCTTAGAGTTGGCAAAACTCAGTGATACTTTGGGCACTATACAGCAATTAGCCGCGGAAAATTAAAAAAACATTGCCGAGGTGGAAAAGCGTACTGCAGAGCTCGAGGAAGGCCTGACGAGTACACACAGAGCAGTCGACCACCACAAGGGGATGCTGTGATACCTCCTGAGCTGAGAGAAGGACCTAATGGACAAGCTCGATGATCTTGAGCTGCGATCTAGAAGAGACAATATAAGAATATTGGGATACCTGAGGACACGGAGCAGGGTAAGATGGAGGACTTTCTAAATTCATTTCTTAAAGAATTGCTAGACCTCCCAACCGATCTCCCTTTGAACACTGTCCGTGCACATAGGGCCTTAGCTAAGAAACCCAGTGGCCCTAATGCTACACCCAGGTCAATTGTCCTTAAGTTTCTGGACTTTCCAATCAGAAATATAGTGCTACAAGCTGACTGGTCAAAAAAGAGGTGTTATTCGGGGATAGGAGGTTGTATTTTGACAATGACTACACCCCGATTGCCCAGCAGAAATGGAGGGTGCTCCTGGAGATTAAAAAGAGCTTAGCCACCAAGAACATTCGTATGCATTTTATTGCACCTGCCCAGCTCAAGATTTTCTTGATGGAGGGCCCACAATTTTTCTGGTCTCTGGGAGAGGCCAAACAAACACTCCTGAAACTGGGAATTCCTCAGGATCTTCTGACCAGACCAGCGGCTGCAGAACAGGACCTTGTGAGCAGGGAAGAGTCGTGGACTAAGGTTACAGGTTCTCGGAAACGTGGTAGTTCAACCTTTACAGGCCCCTCTAACAGCAAGGCTCACATTGGGTCATCCGGATTGGCTCCCCAGGGGCGAATGAAGACCAACGTTGACATGAGTCTAAGGCTGGATATTGTGAACTCTTCAACTGACTTCTAGGAAGGGGCTCCCTGAGCGGCTGCTCTTGGCTGGAAAAGTGGCCCCTCCTGACTCTCCTGGTTGCGTATTCTAACTTTTAGTCTGCCAGGCCACAGGGTTCTGATGGTCCTGGTCAGGCTAGGAGGAAATTTGGTAATAATAATAAGGGTAATGAGGGGGAGGAGGGGGGTTAAAGGTGCTGGGAAGTGGCGTACTCTTTTCTTACGGGGAAGGAGAGGGAGCATTCCCCAGGTGGGACTGACTGCGGCAGACTCTCTCCTCTCACTCTGTTGATATATGAGATTCTCCCTCCTGTCCTGTCTCCTGCTGACATGATGCAAATGAGGCTGGTATGTGCTGGTTTCCTCTTGGGGGGGTCCAGAGGTAGCTTCATGCTGTCACTGGGGGCTGCCTTGGGCTCTCTGCCTGGAGGGAGTACACTTTGGTTCCACATGGGACTCGTCCCAGTTTCTGCCTTACATTTTGGGCTGGGGGGTGCAAATCTAAATGAGAGGTTGTTCACGAGTGGGAGGGAGAGAGCAGCGGTGATAAGTGGCCCAAGACAGTGTGGTGGCCACCTGGGATCCCAAAAATCCTTAAGTTGGCCCCGCCACTGGGTCCAGTTCCCCCTCATATTACTCTACCGGGGGTGGTTCAGTCCCCAGAAAGAGGAAAGCTTTTATCTGAAGGGCTTACAGACAGACAGTTTCGACAGAAGGCTTTGTACAGAGGGTTAGATGCTAGCAACAAGCTCCATCACACCAAAAGTGCAAGTTTGACGCAGGGCACCTACACAGGTGCCTCATCCAATTGGCATAGAGCCATCCAGTACACCAACTGGATGCTTTTTTCTTTCACCTTGGAAGTTCTGATATTGTTAAAAACTTTTCAGTGTTTGTAAGTTGTGCTGTTTATAGTGTTATTATTAGTGTTGTGGAAGGGGAGACCATGCTGCCCGCTTTATGTAGGATGCAGGAGGGTTTCTTGAACAAATGGCTGAAGGATCAATAGCATCATATAACCTCAGGGGCTTGGGTAACCCAATTAAGAGAAAAAGGGTTTTGAATGAATTGCAAAAGGCTAAAATTGAGATAACGCTGTTACAGGAAACTCACTTGGACCCAAAAGAACGTGCTAAGCTAAAGCGCGCCTGGGTCAGCCAGGCTTACTATGCTACATATAAGGCCCACCCCCACAGAAGGGGGGTAACAACACTTATTCACAAAAACTGCCCCTTCCAGTTAACTAGTAAACAGGAGGACCAAGAGGGGAGATTTCTACTACATAAGGGTATGCATACAGGGAAAAAACGTGCTCTATCCTCAACATTTACGCGCCAAACCAAGACATAGAGAATAGTGCCTTTCTTAAAGAAATGCTCTTCAGAATGGCTCCACCACCGGGTGAGTTGTTCATAGTGGGAGGGGATTTCAACACTGCTATCAATCCCACACTGGACAGGTCGGGCATCCTGGTGGGTACCCCTCCCCCACCCTGAGGGCTGCACAGACACTGGCAAGAATGAGCAGAGAACTGGGATTAGTGGAGGTCTGGCGGCATCAGCACCCTAATGCACGGGATTATATTTGCTGGTTGGCTCCACATGCGGCCTACTCTAGGCTCAACATGCTGTGGATATCGGTGGACTGGCTCCATAGGGTTGAAGAATCAAAGATTCATCCCAGGACCTTGTCCAACCATGGAATGGTGTCTTGCGCATTTGGCCAGGTCCCAAGGTCAGGAACTCCTCCTGGAGGTTAAACATTTCCCTCCTTAACAGGGAGAAATATAAAGAACTCCTGAAGGAAACCCTGAGAGAGTTCGAGGTAGACAACCCCCCCTCAGGACTCCACTGAAGCACTCTGGTGGGATAGCTTAAAGACAGTTATTACAGGAGTCACCATAGGATATGCCTCAAATTTGAAAAGGATGCAACAGAAAGAAATTTTAGATCTGGAAAACCGTCTATTTGATTTAGAAGCAGAACATAAAACTGTCCTTAACGACAGAGTTAAGGAGAAGTTGGAAGAGACTAGGGGGAAGCTTAACAGGATTTTAGATGACAAAATTGAAGGGCAATTAAGGTACTCCCGTCAGAGGTTTTTTGAGGATGGAAATAGGGCTGGTAGGCTGCTAGCCTGGCAACTCAGGAAAGAAGCGGCTAACAGAATGGTCATCCATTTAAAAACACCGGCAGGTCACGGTCACTATGTGACAGACCCCATGGAGATAGCAGCACAATTCCGAAAGTTTTACAAAATGCTTTATAGCCAAGAGGGGGTTGGGGAATACCAGGAGAAGCCGGAAGGTTTTTCCCAAAAGGTCAAGCTACTCAAACTCTCAGCAGATGATAGGGAGAGATTAGAGGCCCCATTATCAGAAGAGGAGCTTCAGCAGAGCTTCAGGGAGTTAAAAACAGGGAAGGCCCCTGGGCCAGATGGGATAGCTGGGGAACTCTACAAGGCCCTGGAAGCGGAGCTGGTACCCTTGCTGGGTAGAGTTTGTCAGGGAATTCAGGAGGGGGGGGGAACTCCCCTGAGCTGGCAGTATGCCCAGATTTCGGTCATCCCCAAGGAAGGGAAGGATCCAGAACTGTGTGGCTCATGTAGGCCCATCTCGCTTCTGAATGTAGACCAGAAAATATACACTATGACTTTGGCACGTAGGTTGCACGGCTGTGTGGGGAGCCTGGTCCACCCGTATCAAACTGGCTTTATTAATGGTAGGCTAATACATGACAACATTAGGCGCCTGCTTAACATCATATCATGCCAACAGGCCTCGAGGGAACTGACCCTAGCAATAGTCATGGATGCAGAAAAGGCCTTCGACTGGGTGGACTGGAGGTTCCTACACAGGACCTTGGAGGAGACAGGTATGAGTCCCAAGTTTAGGACAGGTATTAAAGCCCTGTATGCAGCACCACAAGCCACTGTGAGAGTCAATGTCTTCACAACAGAGAGGTTCCACTTGTCTAGAGGGACCAGACAGGGGTGTCCATTCTCCCCTCTGCTTTTTGCCTTATGCATAGAACCACTGGCTACAGCAATCAGGGCCAAAAACAATATCAGAAGGGTCCAGGTGGGTGGGAGAGAACACAAAATCTCCTTATATGCAGATGACACCTTTTTCTTTGTGACCTCTTCCAGAACATTGCTACCAGTGATGACATGGGAATTGAAGGATTATGGTCAGGTCTTAGGTTATAAAATTACCTAGGACAAATCAGAGGCAATTAGGCTTGGGGGAACACTTCCCAGAGACATAGAACAAAACTTTCCTTTTAAGTGGGCTGCTGCAAACACAGTCCGATACCTGGGGGTCAAGATCTCGCCCCAATTCTCAAAACTTTTTAGGCTTAACTATGGCAAGTTATAGGGGGAAATAACGGCAGACCTGGTGAGGTGGGACATGCTCCCCCTTATCAACTGGGGGAAGGAGAGAGTCAATTAAAATGAATATCCTCCCCAGGCTCCTGTTTTTGTTTCACGCCCTCCCAATAAACATCCCTGACACCTTTTTCAACCTGGTCAGCTCGACCCTCTCAACTTTTATCTGGCAAAGGGGCAGGAAGCGAATTAGCCACAATCTCCTGACTCAGCCTAAATGCAGGGGTGGGTTAGCCCTTCCTCATCTTAAATTATATTATATGGCAGCACAACTGGCCCGGTCGTGATATGGGTTAAACAAAAAAGGGATACCGGATGGAGAGAGATAGAGACACAACAAATGCAAATAATCTCCCTTGCATCCTTGCCACATGCCCCATTGACTCCAGGAATGTGGAAGGCCATACGAAATCCCTGGACAAAACATACATTAAGGGTGTTGGTAGGGGCTAGAAGAATAACGCACACCCCTGAAGGAGTGGGTCCTCTCACGTCAATCGTGGGCGACCCTCACTTCACACACCCTCGTTCAGATACCAGACACCAAAGCTGGAACAGGCAGGCCCTAACACGGTTTCACAACCTTTTACAAGGTGATGGAGTGGCGTCCTTTGAGTCACTTCAAAGTAGATACCTCCTAATAAAAGCAGATTTCCACAGGTACCTACAAGCCAGACATTATATAATGTCGAATAATTTGATTCCGAAGATCAACAGGGACCTGACGGGACTAGAACATTTTCTATATTGGTCTGTCCATCTAGTAACAAAGGGCAAACTCATCTCAGGGGCTTATAAAACACTTCAGGGTGAAGAGTGCGCACACTTTGAAATATTAAGGCAAAAGTAGTAGGAACAAGACAGTGGTCTCTCGATTCCTGGGGATCAGTGGGTTGAGGCGTGGGAGAGGGGTTGGAGAACCACATCCTCTCCTGGGTGGCGGGAGTTCCTCTGAAAGTGCCTCTCTCGTTATTTCCATACCCCCTCAATAACAAAATATTTCATTGGGGGCATGTCAAATGTATGTTGGCGGGGGTGTGGCCAGGTAGGCACCCACTACCACATATTCTGGGATTGCCCGAGGGTACGAGATTACTGGAGGGAGATCCATGGGGTGATGCAGACGGGATGGGGCACACAGGTCCCTCTGAGTTTTCAAGTGATAGTGGTGGGTTGCAGACACTCTACTTTAGGCAATGCTCAACAAAAAAGCTTTTTAGAACACCATGTCTTGCAACTCTGAAGGAGATCACCGGGAATTGGCTGAAGACCCCTCCCGACACTAGAGGCATGGAAGAGCAGAGTGGAGAGCATTAGGAGAATGGAGGAGCTTACAGCCAGGCTTAGACTCTCCTTAGACAGGCACATGGAGTAATGGTAGACATGGGATTCCCTGTGGGTATAATCTAGGAAGGGGATGGGATGGGATGGGACTGGAGATGTGGGGTTGGAAGATGGCAGAGGGGTCTTGTTTTCCCTTCCCCTGTTCTCCCTTCCCCCCAATGGTCCCCTATCTCTCCTGTATCACTAATTTCAATTCGGAACTCTTAGAGGTGTGGCATGGTCCCATAGTTTCAGTTTGGAATGAGTTTGACTCCTGTTGAGTCATATAGAGTACAGAGGGGTACATGTTAGTACCTGGGAGGGGTGTTCCCCTCTAGTTTTGTCAATCCATTCCAACTACCGCCAAATTGAAAATGTTGTTTTCTTTTAGTAGACCATTACTGTATAGAGCTGGTCAAAAAGCTGTGTATATCTTAATAACATCTGGCAATAGATCATTATCATTATCAGTCTCTAAATCAAGATGCCATTGGCTGGTTTCCACACAGCCACGGCGACGCTTCAACAATGGACATAAGAAGAAGCAAGAAGCCAGCAAGACAACCTGAGTGATTAAAAGACTAAGAGAGTTTTTTCCTCCTAGTATAGAAGGACTTATAATTATGAGGCTTATGTTTGTTATGTGATATGGCTCATGTGCTTATATGTTATTATAATGCCTTGGCAAAACAATAATGCTGAGTTTAAAAAAAAAATGGTATCGGGTTTCAAGCACACATGGGATAGGCACATGGGTATCCTGGGGTGGAAGGAGGAATGGGTAAGATCCGGGGGGGGGGGGAGCTCAGTAGCAGGGGTAATACTAGGCAGACTAGGTGGATCATATAGGTCCTTATCTGCCGACATTATGTATGTATGTATGTGTGCATGTGAGTATATCTGATTCCTACTCTCTCTTTTCCCTTGTACCCAGTTCTCCCTATGCCTGATAATCTATACCTTCCCCAGTAACTGCCTCTACTCTGATTCTTCTTTACCCTGTTCTTCTGTTACTGCTTGCTGGTACTCCTCCCCTTCTCTCTTCTCTGATTTCTCTCACACTCGCCCTTATCATTCACAATGTTCCTCTTACTGTACTGATTTTCTACACTCTCTCATCCTCTTTAGTTCTACCTTTCCTCCTCCTCTTCACCTTCATCTCCTCGACCCCCCTCCACTCCCCTCCCCACTGCTTCTTTGTTACATCCCCTCCCCCCTTCTGTTGGTCTAGCTCATCTCCTCCCCTTCCCTCCCCTTCTCTTCTCTTTGCCCTCTCTTAATTCAAACCTTCTCCCCTTCCCTCCCCTCTCCTCTCCGCCCTCTATCTTAATTCAAAAGCTCTCTGGAGAGCTATTCCTTTCTGCCATCCTACTTTGACTTATACTTCCTCTCTCTCTCTTTCCTGCTCTAGGAAAAGCTAGTGCAGCCTTCATCTTGCTCCTGTTGGTGGGTGATGTTGAGGTCATCACTGGCCCTCCCCTCCCTTCCCCTGCTCAAGGGTCTGAGGATTTGCCATCAAAACATTCACAGTTTTCTTCCAAAAAATGGACAAAGGCTGTAGGCCTCCCAGCTCAGACCTGATGTGCTTGTTATTATGACTAAGCCCTGTGTCTCACCCAGGATCAGCAACATGGCCATTTCTTTGACCAGCTACATAGTTCATAGACAGAACCACAGCACGAGGGAGGGGACTGGGTGGCATGGCTATGTGCATTTCCTTTACCCTCCAATTTAAGGTAATCTATACACCCTGAGCCCCTTCCTCCCATGAGCTCCTGACAGGCAAGCTCTCCATCTCCTGATCTCTTGATATTTCTGGTGGCTTCTAATTGCCATGCTGGCATCAAATCTGAAGCACCTTTGGAACTTCTCTCTCTCTCATCTCTTCTTTTATCTACTCTGGGCAACACCTTGTGTTGGGTGACTTCAGTACTTACCTGGTTTCTCCTTCCTCCCAAAAAACATTACAGAGCATTCAGGCCTTCTAACTTATGCAATGCTTCCAGGAGACAACCCAAAGTAATCCCTCATTCTCTTACTACTTCGTCTTTGATTGGGTTCTCTCCTCCTATCCCCACTGTATGCTGGAAGTTGGTATAATCCCTGACACATTCAGCAACCACTGTACGGTATATTGTGTGTGCAAGATTCATCATCCCTTCCATTTCCCCTATCCAGGTCAACCTGCCCTCCCAGCTAGATGACACGCATAATACTGACTGGTCTCCTATCATCTTATCCACTGATGTCGATGATGACTTAACTTACTTCTGGACCAAAGTCACCACAGTCTGGGATACTCATATCCCCTTTAAAGGCTCATGTGAAAGGTTCCCATCTCCTCTGGCATTTCACCAAGCTTATTGCTGGCCTCAGATCTCAGCAATCTGCTTGGTACCTCCATAAGGTCTCTGGCTCTCCAGTGGATTTCTAAGGTATGGGCTCCTTCCTAGCAAACCTCCTGGTCCTCACACTAGGGAGCGCCACCATCTCTAACCCATTTGAGGTAGCCTCATCCTTCAATAACTTCTTCACTCCCTGTGCCCACTCCTTTCTCCATGTCTCCTGTTCCCTCTCCCTCTTCTTATCTTTCCCCATCTTTTCCCCTCCACCTCATTCTTATTCTCCCCTACTTCCCACATCTATAACCCTTTTAGCTTTGTTGTCCCTTTATCATACCAGAGGGACTGGCACCCCATTCCCTTATCTAGTTACTGTATGCTTGTGTTCGCCCTATCTCTGATCCCTTCAATCACCCCTTCCACACCAGTTAGGTTCCCAGTGCATGAAAGAGAACTACAGTCCTTCCTCTACAAAATGGTATCTGAATAAACCTTGATGTGAAAAAACTGTTTTTTTTTTTAATAATTTCCTTTTTATGGATAACATTCTATACAGTTCTGTTCATGGAGCCAGGGATGTGGAGTTTTGACTATGTAACTGCATGGAGGCAGAACTCTGAGCACTGCTCTAACAGGTCATCAGCTCATGGCTAGAGTTTAAAATCAGTGTAGTAACAGTGCCAAATTCCATATTCCTTGTTCCACAAAGAGAACTGCACAGAATGTTGTCCATAAAAACAATACAAAATCAGTTTTTACATCAGCGATTATTCAGGTGCAGTTGAATATGGACCATTTGAGAGGCATAATTATAGAAAATAAGAGCATTGTAAACAGTGCAAATTCTCATAAATTTCCTGTCCCCTTTAAAAGTGGTGAAAACTCTCCTTCCTTTCTATTTTCAGAAACCCAGTGCAGGCTAAGGGGTTCGAGAACAACTTGTATTTTCCCAGCTCTCCACTGCCTTTGATTCCAACTCCTTTTTTAGCCTTTTCCAATCTGAGTTCCTATAAAAACACTCCACAGTCTCCTCCCAGAGCATACTAACTTTATTCCGAAGGGGATGGACTGGGGCATGATCACCTTAGCAATTTTGTAATTTTGGTCTGCCGTCAAATTCTACATTTCTATTCAGAACAAGAGATGTGCAAGAACAAAAGACAAAATTTGAAGATAGACTGGGGACGGCTCAGAGGTAATGTGAGGAAGTATTTTTTTATGGAGAGGATTGTGGATACATGGAACAGCCTTTCTGAGGAGGTGGTGGAGTCAGAAACAGTGGGGGAATTCAAGAATGCATGGGACATTCATAAGGCAATTCTAGTGGGAGGTAGGAAGAAATAGGCTGTTAGTTAACTCAGATCTGCAGCTTAGCCATTAGGTAGGGATATGGGCAGACCAGGTGGGCCAAGCGGTCCTTATCTGCTGTCAAATTCTATGCAAGCCTTGCAAAGGCCTATGACACCACTGCATACCCTATTCTCCTTTAGAATGCTGTTAATGTATATCTTATACTGTGTGTATTGTTGTTATTGGGACTATTCTCAAACTGTATTTTTATATCTATTGTTCAATGGACAAGCAGGCTACTTACTATATGTACTGTAGGAATGCTAAGGAATCAAAAGGGGGGACAGGAAGGGGGTCAGGTTTAATTGGTAGGAGGCAATGATTTATTGGAAGGTACTAACTGAGGTTGTATAGTGGGTTGTACAGTACGTAGAATGTTTCTGCAGCATGACAGTATCTTTTGATTTATGCTGTCTCTGCTCCTGCTAAAGGTGCTACCAACCTTTTACAGTGCCGTAAAGATAGGAATCCTCTTGGGGGGTCCACCACTAAAGGTGTCACATGGACAAGATCCCCTTAGACTAAGGGTATCTATAGGGAAGAAGGCCCAGCACTTAGGAAAGAGAGGAGCTGTTTGGGGAGGGGAGGATAATGGGAGCAACAAAACTGGGCATCTTGGTAGGGGGCACTGGCGAACATCGCCCACTGCTCCATCGAACCATGGGCAAAGCCAATAAATTCAATAGGCCATCAGCCTCCTTATGTAGGAGTGCTTAGGACACAAAAGTGGAAATAGGTAGGGTTTTGGACTTAATTGGTAGGAGGCCAAAGTTACCTAGGGAGGAAGGACCAAAACAGCAAAAAGGAACAGAAAAGCACTTCTGTTAGGCAAGAAGAACTCTAGCCTGGAGAAGGTGACATCCTGGAGAGAACAGCAAAATCAAGGAGGGAAGAAGAATTGAAATGAAGGGCCACCATCCAGCTGCCAACTTTATAAGAATTTTATTATACATGAAATTATGGCTTTTGGCACATAGAAGAGGAACCCCCTCTCCTTGTGGAGAAATCACTGGGAACAAAGCCCTTAGTTGCTATCTCTCACAGCATAGGGTCCTATTATGACTGCTCAATTGCTGATGAATAAGGAAACCAATTCAGGGGAACCGTTTGGAAGGAATGGCTCTTGCCTATCCCTCTAGTAGTATAACGCCGTGAGATGCTGCTGACTCGATCTGTATAGGTGGTGGAGGCTCTCCAGCAAAAAGAGGACCCACTCTCAAAGCATGGGGGTGAGAAGAACAGTGACTGCAGGACAGCTTGCACCTGACCTCTGATCCATGAGGAAGCCTAATTCATGCTTGCTGATGATAGGGTGAAGGGGGGGAGGATAAAGCAAAGGGATATGGAGCTGAAGCAGCCAGGCCATAGTCAGATGTAGGGAGGATTGCTTTGAGAGGTGCAACTGAGTCAATCTGCACAGCCAAAGGAACCATCAGGAGCAGTGAGATTCTACCTGAGATGAGAGTCCTACTCACCAGGTGGGGAAATTAGCATGGGGAGGCTGAGGGCTGCTGCCAAATTGATCTGCATGGCTAAAAGAACCCAGCTGGCAAGGGCCTCCCTAGACATGCAGACCTCAGAGAAGCAGAGCAATAACATCAACCTCCTGGGCTGGATAGCCCAGCAAGACCTTTGATTGGCAAGGCAAGAAAGAGAGGTACTGTGAAAAGAAGGTGAGGTTAAGTTTTTGGGTGCTGAAGTGCTGAGGAGGTGACAGCTGGAAGAGAATGATAAGGTGGGTGACTGCCCGAGCAGGTAGGATGTGTGGATATGATCGGGGCAGATGCTTGAGGAGCTGAGGAGAGAAGGCCACATGTAGGAAGTGTCTGAGACAGGCAACAGGTAAGTATGGAAACCAGAGTAGGTAGCCAGAGGCAGAGAAGCATGGCACACTGTATGCCTGGTAGACAGCAGGAGATACACTAGGGGGTGAATGCACAGATTGCTATAACGAGTATGATAAGGAAAGCTTGCCCTGGTAGGTAGGATAATACAGAGGCCCAAAAGAACAACAAAGGATGGATGGAATACAAGGGTGGGACACAGGACATGGAGGAGACAGGGATGAGCAGCCAGACAGGGACTCCAGACAAGGAGGGTAATGGCTAGAGGAGCCCCAAAGAAGCACACCTGGAAGCCAGAGTGCACCATGTACTGTAGCTAAGAGCAGCATGCTGCAGGACAAACCTGGAAAGGAAATAGGATGCAACAACATGAGCAGTGCCAAGACAAGACAGAAGAAATGGTGGGCCTGAGGGAGAAACAGACCTGCACAGAAGGTAGGGACATCCCAAGCAGCTGCTGTGCAGTGAACCAGGTAAATGAAAGAACACAGCAGGGAGGCTGGGGGAGCCCTTCCTCTCTCTGTGTGCACTGCTCGCCCTCAGCTCTAAAACAACTTCTCCATGAACACACTACTCACACTGTTCCTGCACCCAATCTTTCCTATTTCTCTCCCCCCCTTTTACCCCTTCCCTCATCTTATCTGCCTGTATTCTCTCATCACCGCACTCCTCTACAATGCTTGTGTCTGCTTCCATCACATGACTGGCATGCAGCTGGCACCCAGAGTTGTCCAGTACACTGCATCAATTCAGTGCATCTATTGTTACCCCTGTTATTAATGTATATTTATCTGCTTATTTGTCATTTTTGACCAGCAAAGGCACTCTGAGCTGTGACAGCTGTTTTCCATGTGTGCCCAGGGGAGGTTGCATGAACCTGTTTTATTTATAGGGGGTAATGTTGGGCAGGAAAGCAGGGAATCTCCTGTTCTCTTAAAATAAGTACCACGGGATCTATAACTTCCAGCTGGACAGCCACCAGAGATGGGTATTGTGGACATCAGTTTAATATCTCATTCAAAGGGCAACTAAGCAGTGCAACACCCCTCAGTGTTGCATTATAATGTCAGTAGGATTTGGCCCAAGATCCTGGTATAGGACAAGAAACTACAACCTCACAGTCTTCCAGCCCCAGAGGCAAATATGCTACCAGCTGAGCCAATGAGACAGCCATAGTATTTATTCTCAGTCATACATACAACTGAATTATTGTATTTCCACCCTTCTCGTCTACTCTGTGGCATATCAGTGTTGCTGCTAGTTCACCTGTTTTTATATCCTCAGTATATTTTTGCCATCATATATAAAATTGCTGTATGCACACAACTGTTTTTCTTGCTGTTTTCTTGTACTCTACTGGCCCCTTCCCCCAGGGTGCACCTGGAAATAAGCAGCCCTTAGCTCAGTGTATCCTCCTGGCTCAATACTCGAAATCAACAAATGTTTTAAGAGTCTTGACAAATCTGAACTATTTAGAACCCAGAAAGTCATTTCACTCATACTCAATAAATAATATCACACCATTTCAAAATCCTCCACATCCTTACCTTGTTACAGCATCTCTCTGACCTTGTCTACCTCTAACCCCCTCCATGCTCATGTAAGTACTGTCTTCTCTCTCCCAACCTACAGCTACTGTACAATAATGCTGGTGACAGAGGTACTGTATCTCCTCTGCAGCACCTTCTGTCTGAAACAACCTTCCGGTCACTCACTAATGGATACTATCCCTCCCTGTTATTCTGCCTTGCAACTTATCTTTTCTCTCACATGTAAACAGAACTATTCCTACTTGACTGAGCTCTTTAGGTAAAACTCTAACTGGTCATTAGATCACTGTTCTAAGCTGTATTCTAGTTCCTGTGGGTAAAATGCACTATTTTATTTCTATTGCATTTGTAATGGGAAGGGGTGTCTCCACATGTAGTGGAGTGATGTGCCTAACACCTGTTGCATGATGAAAAAGGCAGGCTATCAGTTAACTGCAAAAGATGGTACTGGCCATTTAAGTCAGTATGTAGCAGCTGCAGCCTTCAGGTTAGTAGCAGTGGTAAGTTTATTTCTAAGGCCCCCTCCCAATGAGGCCCACAGCACCGTACAAGGGATAACAATGAACATACTGAAACAATGGATACATTCATAAAACAATACTGTACTTATATAAAAGCCAATAAATAAATCTTTAAAAGAAATATTCAGCAGGAATGGCAAATTAAGAATGTGGAGACATGAGTGGAAGCTGGCGGGCAGGAGATTTAGGAGGGATGTGATAAAGTTTTATTTTACAGAGAGCATGGTTGAGTAGTGGAACAGCCTACCGGCAGAGGTCGTGGGTGCAAGAACTATTAATGGTTTCAGACACAGCTAGGACTCAGTAAAAGGCTTAAAGATTACACAGGAGAAGCAGTGGGGCAGGGGGAAAGAAGAGGAGGCGTGGGCAATAACCGCAACTAGTCAACAGGTCACGAGGTAGGGTAGGGCAGGGTAAAACGGCAGACTGAATGGACCAGTGTTTTTTTCTGCTGATATTTTCTGTGTTTCTATGCACATTGCAATTAAAATAATAATAAAATAACAAAAAGAGTAGCGCCAGCAAAAATAGCCAGGAAGGTAAATGGGGCCATCAATGATCCCCAACTGCCTGTCTAAAGAGGTATACCTTTAACCCCTTTTTGAAGGCCTCCACTGAGGGGGTTCTCTCCGGTGCCCTGGGAAAAGTATTCCAAAGTAAAGGGAGGGCAACCTCAAGAGCACAGTCTCCTGAGGATATAAGCCATGCCCTCGGGACTGAAAGGAGACCCACCCTGGAGGGGCGGAGTCAGCATGAGGACTGGAGAGGATTCAGAAGTCCAACTGGTAGCCTTGTAAGTTAGTAAACCGACCTGACAGTAACACACCCCTTCACAGGCAGCCAGTGCAGTTCACGCAGTACTGAGGTTACATGACTAAACTTCGAAATGGCCAGTCAGCAACCTGGCCGCTACATTCTGCACCAACTACAAGCATTGTAAGGTACCTCCATTGACGCCGAGGTACAGCACATTACTGTAATCCAGCCTGGAAGTCATAAACGCATGCACCAGTGCTAGCAAGTCTTTAGGGGGATAAGGGACTTAAATTGGCTGATGTTCCTAAGGTGGCAAAAGTCACCACGGACTACACCTGACACCTGAGCCTCAAATGTCAACTTCTCCTCCAGAAAATCTCCCAGAATTTTCACCTTCACAGAAGCCAACAGTCTAGAAGACCCAAGACAAAGCCTAGTCTCTTCTTCAGCTATTTGTGCACACACATCCCCAACCTGGCTCAATCACCAGTACCTCAGTCTTGTCTGGAATAAGCCTCGGACAACTAGATGCCATCCAACTTTGAGTCTCAGCTAAGCACAAATTTTGCACCTCAACAGTGTCAGATATCCAGGGTGTAAATGACAAATACAACTGAGTATCATCTACAGAGCGGTGAAAACCCAAATTGTATTGCCAAATGATCCTTCCCAGGGGAAGCACGTACACTGAGACCAACATAAGTGAGGGGACCGATTCTTGGGGCATGTCATAGAGAAGAGACACTGTGAATGATGAGAAAGTTCCCATTAGCACTCTCTGAGTCTTATCCCTAATACAGGATGAGCAGATGATGGTGCCGGTGAGAACTCCATACTCCCTCAGAAGATCCAACAGCAACCCATGGTCCACAGTGTCAAAGGCTGAAGAGAGATAGAGGAGAATAAGAATAGACCGTTCACCCCTATCTTTTACCCTGAGAAGGTTATTAGGTACTCTGACCAATGCCATCTCAGTGCTGCACCTGGATCTGAAACCAGACTGGAAGGGCTCATAGATGTCATAAGATGCAAGGTGTGCCTCAAGCTGCAGCCCCATAACCTTCGCAATAACCTTGCCTAAGAAAGGTAGGTTAGAGACTGGACAATAATTTGCCAGAATGTCCAGGTCCAAAGATATTTTTTCTCAGAAGGAGCTGAACCAGTGCATTTTTCAATGCAACCAAGAAGACCCTTTCAGATACAAAGCACCAAACTATTCCAGCAAACTTTGAACCCAGTAACCTCATGAGCCTCATTACTAATCATGTGGGGCCTGGGCCTAGTTCACAAAAAGTGAACTGCAGTTCCAAAATAAAGTCACAAACCTCTTCCATCGTAATTAGCCAAAACTCTACCAAAGACAACTGAGTGCATCCAAGAGTTGCTGGCTTGACCCTGCCGGGTTGTGATAGCCTCCTTGTTGAGATCCTGGCCCGAATAGAGGAAACTTTGACAATAATTCAACAAACTCTTCACACTTAGGGGATTAACCAGCTCTTGTCAGCTGCAGACTGATCGGATTTAATAACCTATGATCCCGGGATACAGGATATCTAGGAAAGGCAGAGGAAAGGGGAGAGGGGGAAGGGTGGCAATTTACATTGGAGAAGGGATAAGGTGTATAAGGGATGAGGGGGAGGAGGGTAAGACAGAGGCATTATGGATACAGTTCATTAATTCTAAAAGTAGGACACTGTGGTTGAGGGTGGTGAACAGACCACCAGCTCAGACAGAGGACTTGGACAGCGAGTTAACGGAGCAGATTAGAAGAGAATGCAGGAAAGGGAACACAGTGATCATGGGGGACTTCAATCTACCAGCTGCAGATTGGGGAACCCCTGGAGTTCAAGATAGTAGGTGCTACTGGACACATTCCGGGATAGCTTCTTGGCGCAGATGGTCAGTGGGCCAACTCGGTTGGAAAAAACCCTGGACCTAGTGCTAACTAATGGGGAGGCTGTGAGGGAGCTGGGGGTGGAGGACCCACTGCCTGGAAGTGACCATCAATCGGTGTGGTTCACGCTTAGCATGGGCAGTGAGACTGTAGGTACAGGAACCAGGGTGGTTGACTTAAGGCAGGCAGACTTTAACAAGATGGGGGACATTCTGGGAAGGCACCTGGATGGAATTAGGCCTAATATGGATGCAAATCAGAAGTGGGAAATTATCAGACCTGGACTGATGGAGGCTACTGCATCATGAACCAAAACACTGAGCAAGAAGAGTAGGGCTAAGAAGCCAAGCTGGCTGAACAAGGAGGTTTTGGAAGGGGTAAGGGCAAAAAAAAAACAGCTTTTTGGAGGTTCAAGAAGTCCAGAAAGGGGGAGGCCAGGGAATTGTATGCAGAGAAGTCCAAGGAGGTAACCAGATTGGTCAGGGCGTCCAAGGCTTCCAGGGAGCTGAGGCTGGCACTGGGCATCAGGGAAGGGGAGAAATACTTTTTTAGATACATAAGGGAGAGAAGGAGCTGCAGGGACCAGATAGTGAGGATTAGGAAGGACAGAGGGTGGGTGGAGAAGGGGGCGGAACAGGCAGAAGAAACTAAACATGTACTTCTGTTCTGTGTTCATGAAGGAGAAGGGTGGACAGCTACCTCAGGGGACGGGGAAGGTGGGCAAGGGGGGGAAGGGGTGACAAATGGGGCAATTATGGAGGGCAAGGTGCTGGAGGGTCTGAAGGCACTAAGGGTGGATAAGGCACAGGTCCAGATGGCATTCACCCCAGGGTACTGAAAGAGCTGACAGAGGTATTGGTGGCGCCACTGGCAAACCTGTTCAATACCTCCCTAGATACAGGATGCATACCACAGAATTGGAGGATGGCTCATGTCATGCCCCTTCACAAGAGTGGCCCAAAGGATGAACCAGGTAATTACAGACCTGTAAACCTCACATCCATTGTAGGAAAACTTATGGAAGCAATCTTGAAAGGCTGGTGACCCTTTTGGAGGAAAATGGACTCCAGGATGGTCAGCAGCATGGGTTCGTCTCAGGAAGATCCTGCCAGACCAACCTAATTGAGTACTATGACTGGGTAACGAGGGAACTGGATAAAGGCCATGCAGTAGATGTACTATATTTAGACTTCAGCAAGGCCTTTGATTCAGTGCTTCATGGGTGGCTGGGGGGTAAGTTGCAATATTTGGGGGCAGGGACAAAGATGGTAAACTGGATCATGAACTGGCTGAAGAAGAGACAGCAACAGGTGGTGGTAAGGGGAGAACTCTTATCCCCAAGGGTGGTGACAAGCGGAGTGCTGCAGGGCTCAGTGCTAGGTCTGGTGTTGTTTGGGATATTCATATCAGATATCTCACATAGCATTAGGAGCAAGATCAGTCTGTTTGCAGATGATACTAATATAGGGGAGGTGGTGGATGACATAGAGGGGCGGCAGGGGCTACAGGAAGACCTGACCAAACTGGAGGAGTGGTCGGAGAAGTGGCAATTAAACTTCAATGCAAAGAAGTGCAAGGTTATGTGCTTCAGAGCAAGGAACCAGGGGAGGGACTACCAGTTGGGAGGGGTTCAGATATGAGTCACTGAGGAGAAGAAGGACCTAAGGGTGATCATAATGGGTAACATGAACAACTCAGCTGAGTGCAGAAAGGTGGCAGCTAAGGTTAACAGGATGTTGGGGTGTATTATGAGAGGAATCTCATCCAGAGACAAGGATGTGATCCTGCCACTGTACAATTCACTAATCAGGCCACATTTGGAGCACTGCGTGCAGTACGGGTGTCCCTTTCTGAAGAAAGATATCAGATTGCTGGAGGGAGTGCAGCGCAGGGCAACTAAGATGATCCAGGGGCTGGAGGACAAAAGCCATGAGGGCAGGCTGACTGAGTTGAATACGTACACCCTGGAGGAAAGGAGGGATCAGGGGGATATGATTGAGACCTTCAAATACTTGAAGGGGACTAACAAAATGGGCACAGAAAGGATATTTAAGCTGAGGAGGGGGAAGGGACACGAGATGGCATGGTCTCAGGTTGAAGGGTGGAAGATATCGGAGAGAGATGAGGAGAAATGTTTCACAGAGAGGGTCGTGGAATCCTGTAGGATGGTGGGCTATTTTAAAAGGGCACAGGGGACAGGGTGCGAGAGGGGGGAAGGAGGATGGGCAAAGGAGGGTGGGGCAGCTGCAATATAAGGGTGGTAGCTGCGCATTCGATCAGACTTGATAGACCATGAGATCTGTTTCTGCTGGCAGACTTGTATGTTCATATGTACAGTACAGAAGAGCTGAGCTGGTCAATTTCTCCTAGCCGCAATCTCCTTGGACAGGGATATAGCCTTCTTATGGGAGACAGTTACCCGTTATAATCGCAACTGCAAAATGCCGAATACAAAATAGCGACTGTGATTTCAGCGACTGACCCATAATGGCGAACATGCACAAATAGCGATTTCACCTGCCAATGTGCACACAATAATTGTAATTCACACAAAAGGTGACCAGTGCACAGTAATCACGATTTGCACAAAAGGTGACCAGAGACAACAACTGTGAGGAGACTCGAACACTCTGAGGAGACTCGGACTTACAGCAACTGCCACATAAACCACCTTACCTTTAGATGTAATGCTACCATTTGTGCACTGCCTTATCTGGGGTACTGAACTGAGAGGAGACTCACCAAACCTGCTGACTCAATTGGTCACTGGTAGCCGTGAACTTGCAACTGTGGTAAAAGCAAGTGGCTCTGCTTGGGGGAGGCACCAGTGAACAGCCAGAGAGGAGATTTACTGAAACTGTCAGAGGGGGCGGCACTCACAATTGGTGACTGGCAACTGTAACTTGCAGCTGCGGTAAGAGCAAGTGGCTCTGCTTGGGGTGGGGGGGGGTGCACCAATGAACAGTCAGAGAGGACCTGATTTTTTCAATCTGAAGCATGTCAAAATAGTGACTTCCGCTATTAAAAACAAAGCCAATCAGCCGAAGTCAGAGTAAAGCCAATCAGCCTGATTAAGAGTAAAAGCTATATTTTAATTTCACTACCAAAAGCTTAAATATATATATATATATATATTACTACAGAGGTCGAATCAAACAAAAATGGTATCAGATGCAATTGCAGTTGCAGTTGTGTGCTTAATGTCTTTTCAGCTTAAACAAAGGCAGAATCAAATAAAAAGGTATTAGATGCAATTAAATGCAATTAGCATGCAAGCAATTGCAGTTGTGTGCTCAATTCATGTCCAGCAGAATCTATTACATGCCTCAGACTTGAAATTGAAATTTATATGCATCGGCACATCTTTAGTAAACTTTTCCAGATGTTTCCTTGTCTTTTTGGTATATAAATCCTGCATACAGAGCAAGGGGTCTACCTTTTTGGCTAGTAATCAGTTCAACCTCCATTCCTGCAGCCAGTATCACAGTGAGTGAATGATCTGAACCACAGATGAAGTTGAAAAGTTTTAAACGGGCATTGTCATTATTCACTATTAATACGGCGCTGCTAATATGTGTAGTGCTAAAACGACAACTGTATCCCCACCCCTTTAAAATTGACACCCTGGCGGTAGAGAACATGGAAAAAAAAAGACCGTGCGGCGACATTCATGGTAATGGTCCTTTTCCGTGTTGTCTTCCCCGTGATCCGCCTTTCCCCGGACCAACTCCAACCTGGAGTTGGAATCCTAGAGTCCGGTGGTGCGGGGCACAGCCCCAGCATGGGGGGTGTGGGAGGCACAGCCCACATAGAAAACACCTAGTCAAGAGGCGGCACAATACCTGCATCAGTATTATGCCATCACTGTGGTGGAGGTCGGCATTCTCGCTGATGGGAATACTTGGTGCTTCCAAAGACAATGAGCTATTATAGCTCGCGCTATTAAATACTTGCCGATTTGATGATCGTAATTTTATAATTGTGATTTTCACATGGAACCTGGGAGACTGCCCTTTGATATTTATCGTAATGAATCTTCAAAGTCAGTTTGTCCTCCTAAGCCCTGGACCTCCTCCAACATCTCGTTAACCTCTGACCCCTGGTCTTCAACTCCCTAAGCTCCTCATCAAACTATGGGATCCTATGCATGAAACCTGGGGTTGTACACAAGTGGGCGTTATGGAGTCGAGGGCCCCGGTGATGACCTTGTTTATTGGCCATCACCACATTCTCCAAACCCATCTCATAAACTGCCAACATCTCTAAGATATCCATTACTGCCTGCAGTCTTTCTGGCCTAAGGAATTAAATCTGCCATAATGGCACTCTTGTTCATCATCGAGCTAGCATTGCAAAGTACCACCACAGGGGAAGGAGTAAAACAGCTAGTCTAATGGCTACTTGCCCACTCGGTCCAGTGGGTGTCTTGGGTATCAGAACCCCACACGTCTCGTCTCTTTCTCTCTCTCTCTCCAAGTCCCATTTTGCCCCAGGATATCTCCTGGTCCTTACTGTTCTAATAAAGCCTTCCTCGTAGGATCCTATGCATGAAACCTGGGGTTATATATGAGTGGGTGCTAAGGAGTCGAAGGCCCCAGCGATGACCCTGTTACTGGCCATCACCACATTCTCCAAACCCATCTCATAAACTGCCAACATCTCTAAGATGTCCATTACCACCTGCAGTCTTTCTGGCCTAAGCCCTCTTAAAGAGCAGTAATGAATCATCTCAAAAGTAGGTGGACTACAGGGTGGTCCCAAAGGACTACTCCCACATGCAGTGATCTAGCTTACTTTCCAGATTAATCTCAAGATTATGAACTTCATGTCACAGGGAGAAAATCAAGTCCAAGGTGTGTACATGTTGGTGAGCTGCAGAAGTAACCACTTGTGTGAGGTCACGTGAATCCATCAACCGAACAAAATTTCATCTAAAATGTCAGAATTTATCATTGACCCAGGCATTGGAATTGCCCACAATAATCCATCTGGATGACTCCAGTATGCTACTGGTGAAGAAGTTCACGATTTCTCATAGGAACCCCCCATCATGCCCCAGAAGCCAGTAAACCACAAAATTTGCAACCTAGACCTGGACCCCCACACACAGACACATATTTAAATGACGAGGTGTCCTCCACTGGGTGCACAGTGCAGTTCGGCTTGGATGTAAAGCAGATGGCCATCCCCCTATGATTCCTCTGTAGGCAGTTTACTACTGAAAATCTAGCTGGGACATCTGCTTCTAGAACTGGGCTGGCATCATCACTCAGCCAGGTCTCTGTGATGCAAGCTAGACTGACCAAGGAAACAGAAATTAAATCTGCCATAACGGTAGTCTTGTTCATCATTGAGCTAGCATTGCAAAGTACCACCCACAGGGGACAGAGTGAAACAGCTGGTCTAATGGCTGCCTGCACACTCAGTCCAATGGGTGCCTTGGGTATTGGAACCCCACACATCTCCTCACCCTCCAAGTCCCATTTAGCCCCAGGATGTCTCCTGGTCCTCACTGTTCTCATAAAGCTCTCCCCATTAGCATCCCTTGTATCCAGCTGCTGACCAGCAAACTTCTTCTCTATCCCCACCTTCCTTCACCAACGATATGCTTCATCGGGCAGGGGTTCCTGAAAGGGGGAGTAGGTCATGAAGCTAGCACGGGGAATAGCTAAACCTAGGAGGTCCACAGTTATACCCGACACACATTTTCAAGGCTACTATGCTAAAACTAGAAACCAAAACCCAACACAAACCACCACCCACAGCCACCCTACAAATAAAATAGCTATCCTCCCACACAACCCATGAATACAACCAAAAATCAAACCTCCCTCAACACCCACAACACCCTAATATCCACACAGCATACATACAGCTAAAACACTAAACAAGCACACCGATTCTCATATACTATTAAAATAAATAACAATATCTAAATGCTACTCTCAAACTCATCCATTTACCCTAACCTAACCATGCATAAATCCACAGCCATACCAGAATAACATTACAAATTTGTTGTCAGGAGGGGTGCCAATGTCCAAAAAATAAGCTGAGTGCAAAAAGCAAAGTCCCAAAAGTGATACTGTTGATGGGATAATAACCTGAAATATAGTTATATGTTCTGCCCCAACCAGAACTGATTTCAAACAGTCTCTGATGAAGTTGTTCAGGCAGTTCTCTTACTACTGCCTGTCACACAGCCTGTACCCAAATACAAAGAAACACAAGGTTCGAGCCAGCAGGCTCTCTCATCACCAGCAGGCACACCAGATACAATCCTCTTCCTCTGAGTTAGTTCTCTTGGAGTCCAGGGTCATGCATTCAGCCTCAAAACAAATGGCAGATGGCAGATCCTAGGAGAGCAAACCAACGCCAGTCTGCTGGACAACAGGGACCTGCTGTCTCAGCAGTTCCCATCACTCTGTCCCTCAACCTGTAAGGTAAGTTCACAGCATCCACAATTCAATTCAATCAGTTTACTGATCGGTAAAAAACACCATTACAAAGACATGAAGTTAAAATTCCTTAAAATGTCCAGTGAGACATAGATATACAATGTATATTATACAATGGCAAGACAATTTCCAGTGCTCTGATTGGTCAGTGTGTGCCTGAGACAGTGATGTTATTACACAATAACATCACTGTATTGATTTGTAGGATGATTGTATGGAGCTACTCTTAAGAAACAGAGATATATTACTACACTAAAAATCTACTAAAATCGGTTTTAAATATTTTTTTATTTTGTATAACATTGAGCCATTGTATAATTGCAATAAGGCACTCCAAGGTGTGTGTTATTGTGTAATAACATCACTCCTGGGGTTGTGGAAGTACTTGGTTTCGCCTCGTGCTTCAACCCAACCCAGGAGTGACGTTATTACACAATAACACACACCTTGTCATGCCTTATTGCTTAAATAAAGGACAGACAAGTATATAATTTTCATAGAGTACAATTATAAATAAACCAAAGTGCCCAACAGTATTCAATATCATCTTTTCTAGTGTTAGAGATGAACAGAGTAAAATAAACCAGCCAGTCTTTTTAGTCTTGAGATGTCATTAGAAGTAAATAACTCTTGTATTATGAGGCTTGTAGGTTGTCTCGTATTTCCCCCAGCCATCTGTCTCTATTTTTACTATGAAGAGGACACAATAATACCACGTGTTTTAGGTCATCCTCAAGTTTTCTCCCACACCTACGAAATGGCGAAATAGCCTCAGATCTTTTCTGAATGTAATACACATAGTTAGCTTTGTATAGTTCCATTTTAAATCTAGTAATCAAGCGCATGTGTTCCGGTTTTGTCAGTATAAGCAGGTAATGATCTAAGTGATGTATGTGTTTGATTTGTTTATGCCACCTAAGGCATTTCAACTCAGCAAGTCGGGAATAGCTTTTCGCTACATCTGTATCCCTAATTCTTGTTATTACCCTGTTTTTGATTTCATCCCAAGGTTTGATGTATATATCAGTTAAAAGACTTCCTAAAGCTAGAGGAAAGACCTCCTTTTTTATCAGGTGCATAGATGGGGAGAGGAAGCCTCTTTCGAGGTATTCTATCTCCTCCTCGAGGTGCTAACTAGGGAGTCATGAGTATGAGAGAAAAAAGAGTTTTAACAAGAACAAAATTCTTCTTTCCAAAACCATGGACTCCAGAGAAAACTGTCCAAATTCAAGCTGCAGTATAGCTGTATGTACTGAATGTGGAAGCATTAAAAGATATCTATATAATTTATTAACAGGGATTTCTATTTCCTTCAAACTGTCAGTGCCCCAAACTTCGGTGGCATATAGGGTACACATTTTGATCTTGGCATTTAATACTTTAAGAACCCCCGAACCAAATTCTCCTCTAACTTTGCCTTAAATGTTCGGAAGGCATCTGACGCTATGTTCATCTTGTTTTGTACCAATGTTTTGTGTTTTCTCCAAGTAGTGTCCTGCACAAATCTTACCCCTAAATAGTCGTAAAATGTAACTGTCTCTAATTTGTCCTGATCTAACCAGACTGAAGGTGGTTTCTTAGCCTTATTTCCAAATATAACTGTTTTAGTTTTTTCTTTGTTTATTTTTGAGGTCCCTACAGAGTTTTTAAAAAAGGTTTAGTTTCCTTTGAAGTCCCGTAAGTGAGGTTGAAATGAAAACAATATCATCAACATACACCAATAGTGGTATTACTCTTTTGCCTATTTTGGGAGAATGAAAATCAGAATTGTTTAAGCTTTCTATTAATGAGTTATTGTATATGTTAAATAGGGAGTGCGCCAAAAGGCAACCCTACCTTACTCCTAAGTTTATTCAATTTATAGTGGTCATGTATCCATATTGGTTATATTGGATCATGACCCAAGTCTCTGAATATAATCTTACTATGATATTAGCTAATGCTGGATCCAATTTAAGTTCTCCTAGTTTTTTCCACAGAATACTCCTGCTTATAAGGTCAAAAGCGGATGTGAAGTCAACAAAGCAACAATTAAATTTATGAGACTTAATCATGACATACTTCTAAATAAGATAGTTCAAGACATAGCAGTGTTGGATGGTGGACCTTCCTGGTCTAAATCTGTTTTGGAATTCACTTAATAAAAAATTGCTTTCTATCCAGGAAGATAAATGATCCAGTATGATTTTAGCAAATAATTTCTGAGAGATGTTGATCAAACTGATGGGGCGATACATTTTAGGGTCTTTCTTATCCCCTTTCTTAAAAATTGGATAAATGATACTACCTCTCCAGTTTTCAGGTATCTTAAGGCCTTGGATTATTGTATTAAATACAATTTTAAGTATGGGGAGCCACCACAGTGGAAAAACTTTATACACATCTCCAATTATGGAATCTGGTCCTGGAGCTTTGTTTGAAGTAAGTGACATGACTGCTTCATACATTTCTGCGTCATAAATACAAAATGGGATGGAATACAAACTAGGTTTCTTGTTAAGATTGTAATGTGATAATAAATATTGTTCTTCCATAGAGAAGTACAATTTTTCAAGGTACTCTATCCAAGTATTAGGAGCAGCACAGCCTTCCACGTTCTTAGAGTATTTATTGCAGCCTTGGGCTGCTTGTCTCCAGAAGGATTTAGTATCCTTTGATAGTACAGCTTTCCTTAATTTTTCGCAGCTTTCCACACTGTGTTTATGTCTCTCGTTCTCTAGAATTTCTTTATATTCTTTTCTGTATTTATTTATCATGGGAGCCCTGACCTTCAAGTCTGGGATTTCTTTTTTCAACTGTCTTATTTCATGATTTAAGTTGCTTTTAGCCATTCTGCATGTTTTATTAAGCCATGTTTTACTGGACAAACTTGAATTTTGATGTGAGACTTTATATTCTGTACAATGGGGTCTGATTAGAGTATTAATGGTATCCCAATTTTCTGAAATTTCATCAAAATTGATTTGAGACAAGAACAAATCTCTTATCTTTGGTAATTCCCCAACTGTTAAAAGTTCTTTAAAAATATCACCTATATGTAGTCCCTATCTAACTCTTCGTTGGTTTATTATTTCCAGATTTCTACTTCCTATTTCTGGCAAGGTACTAGAGCCCAAGAGGTTCTAATCTACAGATGTAATAGTGGGTAGGTGAGCTGATTCATTGCTGTCAAGAACCTAAAAATCTACAATAAACTTCATGGCTTCTACATTTGTCCATGTCAGATCTATTGTGGAGGCACCCTGGGATCCAATGAATGTCAGGCTTCCCTTCTTATCACTGGATGAATGACCATTTAATAAACACATATTCAAGTCTAGCATTATCTTGGACTAGATCCTACCTCTGTTATTAGATATAGGATCTGTAGAGAACCTAAGACATGTAATTTTGTGATTTGTAGTTTGTAGAGAGGACAGAAAATCATCATAGAGATTCTCATGCAGTCCTTTGGAAGAAATTCTTGCATTAAAATCCCCAACTATTATAATCAGAGTATGGGGCCATTTATCTATGATTTTTTCACAGCACCCACACACTGGTGGCCCGCATCATCTACCGGGTCCCAGACACTTTAACCTGTCTTCAGCCACTACCTCCACAGCTTGGTTCCTTTCAGTGTGGTCTGGCCAGTTGTCAGACAACACAACAGATGTCACAATACCTGCCACCTGATCCTCACTTTCTACTTGAGTAGGAGTTTATCGATGTCAGATGAGATTATGTGCTAGATCCTTCGGAAGTCATCCAGAGACTATCTTCTCATCTTGTGAAATTTGGGTACTGAAAACATGCCACACGGGTAGATTTGTGGGGCGTCATGAGTCCAATTCACAGCCAGATTTTGGCTTGTACAATAAACAGCACCATGGCACCACGACAAACCTATGCTAAAAATAATAAAACCTAACTCCTATGACTTTCTCATTGCAGTACCTTACTATCGCCACACACTTAACCTACCACTACACTACTCTAAAAGTAAATTAAAATTAAATTAGAAGCTGATGGAATATAAATACAGCACAGCTTTTCTACTTGATTTATAGGGTTTCTACTTTGTCCTGTAAACTCTGAAAATAGAGTAAAAATGAAGTAAAAGCTCAGGAATAACAGGAGCCTTGAGTTTCTGTGACAGTCTGTCCTGGTTAGGGAGGAGATCAGCTGAGCAGATAGTGTTTTGCCTACTATATGTGCCCCAAAATAATAGGGAGATTGGGGGAAGGGTTACTTACTAGAAATAGCCTTTGGGGCCAGGGGCTTGCCGAGGGGGAATGAACAGTAAATTTATTTATTTGTTTGAAAAACTAGCAACCGAGAGAGGCACACTGACCAAGACCTGGTGGAGGCGAAACAGTGGGAGAACAGCAGGACAATACCTAATAGCAAAACAGTCTCACAGCATTGGGGTGAAAAGTTTGTACAAAATTAGAACACAAAAAATGTTATGTACAGAGAATAAAGTGAAGTACAGCTCAGCAAGAACGCCTAACAAGTACATATACAGAAGTGGTATTAATACAAGGTGAACAAGAACAATACTGACAACAGGTGATTGATCAGTATGGCAAGTTGTTGCCTGACCTCGTGATGGAGTGAGAAAATTATACTAGTGTGGAACTGAAGACAAGGCTGAAGCAGGGACCCAGCCTGTCGCTGACCAGGATGGTTAGGCTTGGCTGTGGAGGTGTTAGGAGAAAGGGTAAAGGAAAACGTGGGGAGGGCTTGTTTCAACTGGTACCTGAGGAAGCCAATTGATGGGGAAGGCAGAGGGAGGAGGGGAATTGGTTCCAGTGTGAGGGAAATCAATAGAAGGCAGACTGCCCAGCAGAGGAGTGAGGGTGAGGACTGGCAAAATTGTGATGGTCCCTGGAAAGCAAGGAACAGGAAGCAAGAGAGAGAGTTGGGACAGGACAGAGGAGCGGCAAGAGGGAAGAGAATCAAACCAGTATTTGCATATGAAGGTGGTACAGTGAGCCTGGCAAAGTGAGGGCAGAGGGAGGATAAATAGGGATGAATATGGTGAACAATGGTGAGTGCGGGGGGTGGGTTGTAATAAAGCAGCAGAAGGAGTTCCAGCGGGTGTCCAGTCTGGTGAGAAAAGTGGAATGGGTGGTGCCATAGACCACACCCGTTCAGTTAAAGACAGGGAGCACCACTCTGGTAAAAAGGTCTCCGCAGACATGTGGAGATAAGCACTCTTAGTTACTGTATGGGGTACCGAGCTTGGGACATAGTTTTGCATGGATGTGGACTGAGAAGTCAAGCTTACTGCCGAGCCACACTCCAAGTTACCTGCTTCAGGAGGCGTGCCATCCAGGGTGATGAAAATGGGGAAGGGGGGATCTGGCCAGTTTCTGACTGGTACCAAAAATCATGGACACTGTTTTTTTAGTGTTGACTCTGACTTGGTTGGATTGGAATCAGTGCAGAACATTGTTTAAGTCTCACTGGAACAGGAATTCCACAGCTGCAGTGGAGTGACCGGAGGTGAAGATGACTGTGTCATCGGCATATATGTGAATTTGCGAGTTGGCACAGGCATAGAGGAAATCTTTCAGTAAGATGGAGAAAAGGATGGGACCCAGGATGGAACTCTGTGGGACCCCAGCATAGATAGGAAGGGGAAGTGCCAGGGTGACTCCAACCTGTAGCGACTGTTCTTGGCCCATTAGGTAGGAACAGAACCAAGCAACAGTAGGAGCTCAGAGGGCAGCAGAGCTCAGCTTGTCTAGCAGGAGTGGATGGGACACTGAATCGAAGGCTTTGACCAGATCAATGAATATAGCGGCTTTAATGTGTCCCTGATCCACCCCAGAAAAGACAGAATCAGTGGCATGCAGCAGGGAGGAGATGGTAGACTGGTGCTTGTGGAAACAGACTGGATGGATGAGAAGAAGCTGGAGAATGAAAGGAAACTAAAGAGTCTAGAATCTACCAGTTTCTCTTGCAGCTTAGAGAGGGAGAGGAGACGGGAGATGGGACAGAAGTTACCAGGGGATGAGGATCACCCCCTTTATGAAGTGGAATAACTTTGGCCAAGTTCCTGGATTGAGGTATAGCACTGTGGGAGAAGGAAAGGCTGAGTAAGGGGAACTGCAATGGCAGGAGCCGAGAGATGGAGGAACTTCGGATCCAGACCATCAGAGCTCACTTTGATGGGTTGAGGGAGGAAAGGGCAAGCAAGGTTTCCTGGATGGTGATGGGGAAGTGAGGAGTGGGGGGGGGGAACAGGAGGGGAAGGAGAGAACCCAGGTGGGGAGAAGAAAGGAGGGTGCAGGTTGTGAAGAACTCATTGAAGCGAGCAGCAACAGAGGTAGGATCAGATACATGTGTACCATTAACCACGAGGACTGGGGGAGTGGACTGAGTAGAGGGGTCAGAAAGGGACTGGATAACCTTCCAGAATTTAGCCGGAGAGTTCTGTTTTTTTCTGGAGGTTGGCTTTGAAATAGCATGATTTTTCAGCCTGGACAGCCTTTGTACAGTTGTTTCTCAGAGCCCTGTAAGAGACGAGGTCAGGAGAGGAGTGGGATAATTTGTAGTGGACTCATGCAAGATCTCTGAACTTGCATAGATCTATGATTTTGGTGGTAATCCAGGGGTAGTAGTAAGTTTTTACTCTTGATTTCCTGAGGACATATGCTTGTCCCAGATGGAGGAGAATTTGGAGTGGAACAGTGTGAGGGTCATGTCAATATTAGAGGCAGAGAGGATAGCTGACCAGGCTGTTGCAGTGAGGTCTCTCAGTACAGTACTGTTGATTAGCGACCATAGGGACCTGAACCAGATGTATTTTGGTGAAGGGAGGGGGGTGCGGGGTTTTTCAGGCATAGAACATCATGTAGTGGTTGCTAAATGAATTCGTCAAGATACCTGCTACAACAATATGGTGATGGTGGGAGGTTAGAACCCATTCCAAAAGGGTATGGTTGGTAGAGAGGAGATTGAGGTGGGTGGGTTCTAAAATAACCTGGGACAAATTAAGGGGCTCAATCCTGTGAATAAAAGATTTGAAGGATAGGAAAAGCCAATTTACATTGAAATCCCTGAGGAGGATGAGTTCATCTGTGAAGGAATGAGAGGCGAGGGAGGAAAGAGAGTCCATCAGGGATGAATGCGAGATCTTAGGAGAGGCATAGCCAACCACAATGAATATAGGTACAGAGGAGTGGAATGAGAGCCTGACTAGGAGAAATTCATGGGAAGAGGGTATAGCCTCACTGCTGGCCACAGTACAACAGAGGCTCTGGCAGACAAAGATAGCAACTCCTCCTCCATAGATGGCAACTCCTCCTCCATGTTTTCCTCTGTCCAGCCTGAAGAGATGATAATCAGGAAGAGACAGGCTACACAGATACATAGACACTGTCGGCAGACAAGAGCCTATGGCCCACCCAGTCTGCCCATTTGAGCTTGTAAGTTCCCTTTATGTTTTTCTAGAAGTCTGCTGCCCCTTACCCCTGACCTCCAGGATTCCCTTATGTCTATCCCATGCATTCTTAAATCCCATGATTGTTTCAGCCCCCACCACTTCCTCTGGCAGGGTGTTCCAATTGTCCACCACCCTTTATGTGAAGAAATTCCTCCTCACATTTCCTCTAAATCGCCCTCCCTACAACTTCATCCCATGCCCTCTAGTCTTGGAACATCTTTTTTGCTGGAAAATAGTGTATTCCTGCACCCGGTTCCTCCCTGTAAGGTACTTGTATGTCTCTGTCATATCCCTTCGAGTCCTTCAGCCTGTCCTCATAGGACTTGTGATGCAATCCCTGTGCCATCTTTGTTGCCCTCCTCTGAACCTTCTCCACCCTGTCTATGTCCTTACTAGAGTCAGAAGTCCTAGAGGAGGGTCAGGACTCAGAGATACAGAGGACATCAGGAGAGTGTAACTGAACCCAACAGAGAGGAGGTTGAGCTTAGGTAGAAGTCTCCTAGCTTTTAGATGGAAGACACTAAGACCCTTGGCAGTAGTGAAGTGAGGAAGGGGGAAGGGACCAGGGTTGGGTTCCACACTGCCAGAGAAGAGGCGTATCAGGAGAAGGATGGAGAGGCCTCCTACTCTTAGAGTGGGTTGGAAAGCTGGGAGAAGAAGGGTGGTGAGGGGAGAGGAGGGCATGGTGAAGAAATTCCAGGTTGAAGGAAGGGTATGGTAGGAGACCAAGGTGGATAGGAGGGAGGAGAAGAGAAGGATACAGACAGACAAAGGGAAGTGTGCGGGGGGGTAGGAGAATTGCATGGGGGAGGGAAGTGGAGGGAATCAGAGGAGGTGGAGGGAATGGAACAGGAAGAGGCATGCAAGGAACATTGTGGCCAGGAGGAGGTAGGCAAGATGGCAGTCACTAACCACAGTAATTAAACAGTGCACAACAGCAGGCAAATAACAGCTAGGCAAACAGTAATAGTTGTGTTACACAAGTGATTAGCAGCAGTTGATAACAACTGGTAACAGACCCCAGCTGTACTACAAAACAGGAAAGCAACAAGTAGGAGAGAGCTGCAACACAGATGTACTCCACAGACTGTGGACTAGTTAAACACATGCAAGTAGGTGGGAGAGCAGAGCACTAGCAGACAAACTTTAGACAAGTAAATCACAGTGGGCTATCTTTAAATTGAATATTAATAAGAGATAAAATGCAGAATGTGGATGCACCCAGACAGAATTTTTCTAGGAGTTGGGAAAACGGTGGCTAATTGGAAAGGTAACAAACAACATGAAAGGGGATGAGCAGCTGGTTAGCAATGAGCAATAATGATACTAGACAGGTAGCACAGAAGGTATATATATATACAAGGTAGTTAACCAGGGAGCATGTCAGATTAATACAAGACAGGTACTTTTCCAATGGAAAGAGAAATTAGTAATGCACTACTATGGTAGGCAGGAGGCCCACAGTTACTGTACAATAGGTCCTCCCTGAGTAAAGCAGAGTAGTAGCTAGGTTGGGAAGAGGTTGGTCTGGTGTGCAGCACGGCAGGCCAAACGGCAACTAATTTTTGCCCTCGGGCACTCTCCTTTGATGCCCTTATTCCTGCAGCCCTTAGAACTCTGGCCTGCTGTGCAGGGTCCCGCTTGATGGCAGGGAAGTCTAATAAATGGAGGATTAAGACTGCCTACCAGCCATAGTAATTGGCAAGTGGAACATAGCAGAGTACAAGGTGTTTCAAGGCACTGGGGATCCCAGTAATTCAGAGCAGGATCGGACCAGTGAAATGCTCCCATTCTATTGATGTCATCACCTAGGCCAACACTAGCTAATAAAAATAGCAATATTGAAAAACAAATGGTGCAGCAAATATTCTGTCATTTCCCCTGTAGAAATTAAATCTCCACCCAACTGTAGAGCAGCAATTAAACTTTAAATAATACAGTACACAAGTAAATTGCAGCCCTTACTTTTCCAATTGATAGAGGCCGGCATTAGTACTTAGGAAAATCTTATGTAAGGATAGCAGTAGAAGGAAGGAAGTAAAGCATCAAAGGCATTAAAACGAAACAGCAACAATTTAGATCCTTAACCAAAATTCTGGAAGTAGAGCAGAAAACAAGAATGCCAGTGGAGAACATTTCAACAAATTATCCAAGCAGTCTTTACTTGAGCCTCCCTTCAAATACATCTTGATTATGTATGTGATAAGAGAGTTTGTCAGTTTCAGATGCACTTTGAAGAGAAATTTTTATTTTTATTTTATTTTATTACAACTAGGATTACAAGTACCTTTGAGCCAGGCTCTTTTACAAAGGTTCCGCATCAGAGAACAAATACAAGTTACAGAAATAGGAACAAAACAATAAATAGGTCGGCATATTAGGTTACAACGGTAGATCAATACAATAGCTAGAATAAGTAAAATGTATACATGGGGAACACAGAGTAACAGAGTGGATAAGAAGGAGGGAGGTGAAGATGAAGATAAACGTGAGAAGCGAAGTTGGAGGGCAGGAATTGCAGCCAAAGGGCATGGTCATCAACTGGGAGCAGGCTGAAACTAGTCAAAAAGGGAAAGATCACTGAGGGCTCAGAAGAGGAGAGGGGGTGAAGGGGGAGAGTCAGGAGTGGTGAAAAGAAAGAAGAAATAAAAAGTAACATAGAGGAAAAGGAGGGGGATGGAGATCTGGTGGGTGATAGTTGGAGGGAACAGAAATGAGGGGGCTGAGGAGATTATAGGTAGCATTCACAGGAGCTAGAGTTAGTAAGGTGGAGGTAGAGTTTACGTTTGCATGAGCCAAGGGTGGTAGTGGGGGAGATGTCAGGATTGAGTGCATTTAACCAGCTAGGCGCTCTGAAGGCAAAGGATCTTTGGCCCTGAGAAGTGCGACGGCGGGGAACCTGAAGGAGATGGTATTCAGAGCCCCTGGTGTTACGTGGCTTTAGTCTAGAACTAAGCAGTGCTTGGACTCCCGGCGGAGCGAGGCCCATGGCTACTTTCTTTGCCATAACGCAGGTTTGGTATTTTATGCGATTTGAAAGTTGATAGCATCTTTCAGAAAAAGAGATGTGCAAGAACAAGGGGACACAATTTAAAGATTGGGGAGGAGGTTCAGGGGCAATGTGAGGAAGTATTTTTTCATAGAGAGGGTGGTGGACACATGGCACAACCTTCCTGAGGAGGTTGTGGGGTCTAAAACTGTGGGAGAATTCAAGAATACATGGGACAGACATACGGCAATTCTTGTGAGGGGTAAGAAGAAATAGGCTGTTGGTTAACTAGGATCTGCAGCTTATCCTGTAGGTAGGGAAATGGGCAGACTAGGTGGACCAAGCGGTCCTTCTCTGCCATCAAAGTCTATGTTTCTCTGTTTCTATGTTAAGCCAGCCAGATCGGGCATACAGGTCACATGTAAGAGTGAGATGATGAGCATCAGAGATAAGCCTGCAGGCCTTGTTAAGTGATGTTGAAATTCGTCTCAGGGCAGTGGCAGAGGCAGAGCCATAGATTATAAGACCATAATCAATGATGGAGACCACAGAGCTTTGGATGGCAATCTTCAGTGCTTCTGCAGTAAGGTGTTGTCTGTGTTGGTAAAGTAGCCCTAGGCACATATTTGCTGATTTGGCAACATTGCCTATGTGAGCCCAATAGGAGAGATTTGAGTCCAGGGTTAACCCTAGGTATTCGAACGACTGCACTTGCTCAAGAGTGTTGCCATTGCTGGTAGATATAGCTAGGGGTGAGATCTATGCCTGTTTTGAGAGCTGTTAAAGAGCATTACTTTGTTTTGTTTTTTTATGATTGAGGACAAGCTTATGATGAATGAACCAGTTTTCCACTGCGGCAAAGCCTTGCTGAAGACTGGTCTGCAGGAGCACAAGGTCCTTGTGGGAGGGGAAGATAACAGCATCATCAGCATAGAGGATAATCTGTTCAGTGCAAGATTTTGTGAGCGTGTTAAGAAAAAGGCTGAAGAGTAATGGACACAGGATGGATCCCTGAGGGACTCCAGATCGGACCGGTCTGAGGTCCGAGAGTGTCCCAGCAATTTTGACTCATTGAGATCTGTTTTGCAGATAGCAGTTGAACCATGAGACAGTGTCAGGAGAGAGTCCTAAATGCTGGAGTTGCTGGATCAGCAGACGATGGTGGACTGTGTCGAAGACCTTGGTCAGATCTACAAATACTGCCCCGGTTAAGTGACCTATATCCAATGTGCCGTGCAGTGCTCCAGTGAACTCCAGTAATGCAGAAGAGGTGCTATGGCCTTTTCTGAAGCCATGTTGTTGTGGGTATAAGAGATTGTGTTTGTCCAGGTAGTCCGTGAGTTGACTGGATACTATGCGTTCGAGTGCCTTGGAGAGAGGTGGTAGTATCGAAATCGGTCGATAGTTCGCATGGTAGGTCTTATCCCCACTTTTCTGGACTGGAATAACTGTAGCCGCCTTCCATTTGTCAGGGAACTGACCAGTGCTAAGGGAGAGTTTGAGAATGTGCATTAATGGGACTAGAACCTCATCCATAGTGAGGGTTAGGAGTTTTAGATCCAGTGAGTCTCCACTTGATCTTGACTTTGAAATTGCTTTGGTGATGTGTGTTCGGGCATCGTGCAGGTTAATTTCTTTGAAGTGGAAGGGCGGGAGAGTGGTAGGAGGATCATCGGGGATAGCGTGGGTAGTGTCAAGGAAAAAATCTGGGGGAAGGATGCTGCTGAGATCAGTAAATGCATCATTAAAGGTGTTCGCAATGACCAGAGGATCCAGGGTGATGGCCTCATCAACCTTTAGCATGGCTGGGGAGGATTTAGCTTGTTTCCATGTAACTTCTTTTATATTCTTCCTGAAATCTGACCCCTTTCCCCAGGAGTTTGAAAGAGCTTCTTTGTAGTAGGCATTTTTCAGTAGTCGTATGGATTTAGTGCAGTTATTGCCGGCACATTTTTAGTTCTGTATGTCATGCTGGGCGCCAGAGTCTCTAGCCAGGGCCCAAAGGTGGTCCCGAGCCTTTAGCTGCGCAAGTAGCTCTCCAGTCAGCCACGGGTTGCAGAGTGCTTTGACTTTTCATTTTTTAAGCGGAGCGTAGGTGTCACAGGCCGCATTGAAGGAGGAGATAAAGAGGTCAAGAGCTGTGTTAACATCTGTTGAGAGGAAAATGGGAGATCAATCAAATCGACTGAGGTAGGATTTAAGGTGTCTTAGCTGTCCATGTGGGAGCACTCTGCTAGTGATGACTTTGGGTGGGGGCTTATGGAATTTATTTAACCATTCACATATAATGGGTGAGTGGTCGCTTAGTGAGTCAGGAAGGACAGAGGTGCTGGCGATATGAGAGGGATGACTGGTAAGGACCCAGTCCAGTAAGGTACTAGTGCCTGTTTTATAGTTCTTTTCTGGTGGTGGAGAGAACCATTTGTGAGAGGTTTGCTGATGATATGGCATCCCGAGATATAGCAGCATCTGATGAGAGCCAATTAATATTGAAATCACCTAGTGTAATTGTCTCCGCACCTACTGGTTGGGATTTGATGAAGTCCAGAGCAGTTGTGAGGCTCTTCCCTTGGTCTTTAGGGGGGATGTAGACTGTGATTACTGTGAGGGTTTTGTTGTGTGCTCCTAAAAGTAGCTTAATAGGTAAGATCTGAGCAGTGGAGTCATGGAGAGGAGTAGAGATGGGGCAACCTATGAGATAGTCTTTGGTGTAGATTGCACAACCTCCACCTCTTTTGGACACGCGGGTCCAGTCTGTAGACATTATATCCTGGCAGTGCAATCGCTGAGCCTGGGATTTTTGGCAACAACCATGTTTCAATAATTGCTAGAATATCAGGTCTGTGCTGGTTTACAAAGACTTGGATGGTGTCAAGCTTGGGGATCAGGCTGCAGATGTTAATAGTGGCAATGGTCAGGCCACCAGTAGATTTTGTACAGCCGGCATTGGTGGTAGTAGAAGGGTCTGGGTTAGGCTGCACATCTCCTGATATCAGAAGGAGAAGGATGAGGATCCTCAGGGTGCACAGACGGAGTTTCTTGCAGGTGAGATTACGTAATAGCGGTTTGTTATTACTGGTTTGGCGTCACAGGTGCTTGCCCCAGAGCAACATCATACATGATGAGGGATATAGGAGTGACCATTGCCTGTATCTGTGGGAGATGCGGTACAGCCAATTAAAGGTGTCAGATGTCCTTGAGGGAGAGTGGTGCTCACAGTGCGAGGTACCTAGGTGGTGATAATGGGTGTCTAGCTGGTAGTTGGGGGGGAAGGGGTGGCAGGCTCCAGGGAGGTAGGAAAGGTGAAGTAGTGAGGGTAGGATAGTAAGAGAAAACAGTGTATTAATGGAGGTAGACATGATTAGAGAGAGAGATTTCAAGTGTGGCTGTGCAAAGCCCAGAAAGTGAGAGAAAGTGTTGAAAAGACAGGGGAAGGGGAGGTATAGAGGAGAAAAGAGGGAAGAGTCAGGAAGACTGCAATCTAGGAGGGACCAACGGGATAGAGGCAGGGAGGGAACAGAGAGGGGAGAGGCAGAGCTAGAGTCTGTTTAATAAAGGCAGGAGGTGGGTGGGGGGGCAGGCAAAAATTTAGGCAGCATACAGATGAGCTCCAGGGGACTGTGCCAAACAGTTCAAATCTCCAGGAGCTGAAGCCAGTCAGGGAGAGACGGAGTGCTGAATCTGCCTATAATCTCAGGCACCATCCACCAACTGGGTTCACGGCTAGCAAGCTGGACTGGAACTGCTTTCCTGAAGTGTACCTGGAATCTTGCTCTTGAGCAATAGATCTGTCCTGATTGAGACTTTCTCGGAAGATCGACAATACTGCAAGAAATTCATTAGCTGATCTGTCTTGAAGAATGTAAAAGTTTTATCATCTAGTTTGGCTCCATTTGGTCATTACAGAAAAACTGCCACACAGTTCTATTATTTCCTCATGAAATGCCAGGAACTTTTGCTTCCTGTGTTGTGAAGTAAAGCAGATATCTGAGAATATTTCTACCTTGCAATCTCTGTAAACTACAGTACCACGCATTCTGCCAGTTTTCAATAGCATGTCTATGATCAAGTCAAATGCCAGTGAACACACAGATAAACAGATACATAGAAGATGATGGCAGATAAGTACCACTTGGCCCACCCAGTCTGTCTTATGAATCCCCACCTAGTGTGAGGTCTGATGCTCAATCTGAACTCTGGAGCACTCTCATAAAGAGCTACCCCCCTCCCCTTTTCCTTTCCCTGTCCTTCCTAAATAGACTAAAACCAAGAATGACCATGTCCCAGTCCTGGTGCTCCTTGCACCAGGTTTCTGTGATAGCCACTAGATCTAGGTCCTCCTCTGCTATGGCAGCCTCTAAGTATGGGATTTTGCTGTCCAAGCTGCAGGCATTTGCACACATGGCTCTCCATATGTTTTCCCCTCCCTTGATATCATCTCCCATTCTATCCCCGTTCCCCACATTCGAGGGACTGCCAGCTAGGTTCCCATCTCCCTTGTTGACCCTCTCTTTCTTCCTAGCCTCATACTCCCCATTTAACAGTTTAACTTCAGGACCTCATCCAGATACTGTTATAGCTTCCACATGAGGACTCTCGACCCCTCCTCATTTAGTTGCAGACCCACATCCAACCACCTGTTTCCCCATTCTCCAAGACAAACAAACCCCTCTGCCATGCACCAGTCCCTCAGCCACTCGTTGAAGTCCTCTATCCTCCTTTTCCTTCCTGTGCTGGTGCTAGGGACCAGAATAACCTCAGAGAATGCTACAGTGCTCACTACCATCCTGCAACATTCTGCCAACTCCCAGAACCTTTGCTGGACCACTCCTACCCCTTTCCCTGCCAAATGGTTTGTTCCCAGATGTATAATAAAGTCAGATTTACCCACCACCTGCCTTCCCCACTTCCATCCCTGGTTCACAGATGACTGATTGTCTTTTGGGTCTCATTTCCTTACCCAATGTATGCCCTATATAATGAACTCTCCATAGACCAACACTTTTTCTTTCTTCACTTCACATGGGACTGGATTTTCAAAAGGTTCTGCCCCAAGACTTGTGGCAGAATTTCTGCCACAGCACTCGAAATCTGCCCAAACATTTGCAGGCAATTTTCAAATGGTTGGGCACATTTATGCCAGTTTTCTTGCTGTATGGTAAAAAAATAAATAAAAAGACACATGCATCATTGTTTGACCCATGCATTATTTCTTTTGTGTACTTTGCCACACTTGCAGCAAAACATTAGACCACCTGGCTGGAAATTCAGCCCATTATCTTTAGAGACTATTTATACTTGGGTATGCAGACATTGTGGTGAAACATATACCGAGAAGACCATTACAGCGACAAAATCAGCAGTTTGCTGTAATGGTCTTGCAGTACCTCAACACTGTTTCTCCTGGTGTTGCAACTCCTCCCCAAAACAATTCCAACCTCGAGTTGATAATATTAAAATCTGGGGGATGCGGGGGACACAGTCGACTGTTGGCATTGTGCCCTCACTGTAAAGGCGGTCATTAAGTTTACTGTCGAACCGCTGTTTTTGGAACCTTATACTTGATATTTGCAGTGGGCAATTCCGTTTTTTTTAACAGAAGTAATATTATGAGCTAATAGAGCGTATGAGCTTAGTTATTTTTGTTCCAGACCCAGTGCTCTGCTTACAGCTCTACAGACATTTGTCACATATGTTTTCTGGTAAGGCTAGTGCAATCATAAAAGTGTCTTTTAAATAGTTCCTAGTGTTCTCAAAAGAGTTACCTAAAACCTCCAGGATGCTCGCAAACCTCAGATTTTTATAACCTAGATCATTCTCTAAAGTTTCAGTTTTGAACTGAATTGCAATACGATCACTTGTATTGGTTACTGGGAGTACTTCTCTAGTACTAAGCATCACTATGGCCTACAGTACAAGCATATCTACTATGGTTTACTGTCAGCCTGCAGACAGATCTCTTGCAACATTTCTCTGCCACTCCTGGCTCTGTTATCGATTTTGGAGGATTAGGGTACAGAGTTGCTCTCCCCTTTGGCTTCATGGAATGATTTTTGGTCAATGGCTTGGCGGGACTAGGTGATGCCGTGACCATCTTCCCTTCTCACAGTGTTGCCAGACCTGGGCACCTTTAGTACACAAACTGGTCTATCGGATCTGCCAGTTTATATAAAGGTGCCCGATTCTTCCTTTGTTTGTGGGGTTTTTTTTTATTCCCTTTATTTCTTTTGAGAAGGCAAGGATGATAGTCTCATTTTATATCTCCAAACAAAATGCAAGTCAAGCATGAGCACAAAATCTCGCCATTACCTCTCATCAGCCACTGTGCCCCACTCACATTCAGCAAAAAGGTTTTAAAAACTTCAAAACTCTATATTACACTTCAGGGATAAAATAAAATTGACAGAAAATTGGATGTGTTGAAGTCTGCATTGATGGCTGTACACTAAACTATCTAAAAGTCTCCAAAATGATACTTTAAAGCCAAAGCAAATTGTAAGTTTGATAATAACAAGCAACCTGCTTGTTTAAACACAAAGCTTTAAAAAGTAAGTCCATTGCTTAATATTTACAAGGACACTGCAGGGAGCTTCATGTCTAAAAATAAACATGCAATTTCGTTTCGTCTTTTTTTCCTAATATAGCTCATCTGGGACCCATTTTCCCCTCCGGTGGTCTAATCGCTTTAAATTTCTTTCTTTTTTTCCAAATGCTTCGTGGTTACGTGTGGTTTTCAAGTGCGTCACTTTTTGCATGCATATCAAACAAGAATGTATTGTATGCATATTTATGTTTAGGAAAATGATGCTCTAAATAGTAATTGCTCCAGCTCTACTTCAAAAATAGCAAATGATGCTAAACTACTTGCTACAGTAGCTTTAGTGCTCTGGAATTTCATAATACTGAACTGCTCACTTTTGGTCCTCATTTTATTGACAGTAATATAGACATAGAGTTAAGCAGTAGTATATGGCGGAGTTGGGTGTGTCTCTAGATATCATCACACCTTGGTTGTGTTGTGAGGCACAAGGTAATGCCAAGTGCCACCAACCACACAAAAAAATATGCTATCTAGTGATATATTGTACCACACCCTGGGATGTGTTATTGCAATTATAAAACGAGCCTGCAATGCAGAAAATGCCTGGTCTTGATAATTTGTTTTGATCAGAGCTGAATTACTGAAATATCATGATGGGTCAAAGACTATCTCCTATATATTTAATAATTACATTTTTACCATGGCTATTATCTTCAAAATAAACACTAGGGCCCAAAATGTTTAAAAAGGCCTACATAGGGCTAGACAAATAGAGAGCCATTGTTGCCTTGAACATCAAGGTTCACATGAGATCCCTGGAATATAAGAAATTTGGCTCCCAAGAGGGAAGGTGAGCTCCACCTGTTTTTTGCACACCCCCTGCTGTCTGACCCCAGTGGGGTATTAGCACTAGCTGTAAAGGCAACCACTCATACTTCCTTACTCCCTCCCAGTCAGAGGAAGAGTGCAACTGTGGTGACCCCAAACAGCAGGACAGGAGACCATGGGATCTATGGGGGAGAAATAAAGAGGGCCTACTGGGCACCCACCCAGGAACTGGGCATACACTACTGTACCTGAATAGTCCAACATTTTTTTTTGTTAGCAGAAAACAAAATAAACTAAAAAAAAATATCCTCTATGCCAAAATGTTATGCTACGTGTTCACTTTTTATTTTTTGTATGCAGAACTGTACAGTTGGCAGCTGGCCTGGTGGTGCAGAGGGCTGAGGCGCTGGATGCCTTACCTCTCATCTCGCCTGTGACCCGGGTTCGGATACGGATTTGGGTTGTCAGGGAGCCGACATGGGGGGATGGTGAGAGCAGGATCGAGCAGCCATGGGGTAGCTCTCCTCTCTGAGTGGTCATCACTCCTCCATAGTTCTGCTGCCACCGGGTGGAGGTCCGGTGGCTAGCGTAAGTGGCAAGTCGCAGGAAGGTTTCTCGAGCTGTGGCGTGCACGTGCCTCTACATGCGCACGCATGGCTGGGAACAGAGACAGAAAAAAATATGGGGCATAAAATATGTATACAAAGAAAAAAAAAGAACTGTGCAGGTAGCAAACAGCCGATGTACCAGTGACAGACAATGTTTTATTTAATTTATTTAAGTCTTTGGTAACTTGGTAAGTGCACTGATCCAGGGGACCATTTTAAGGCATGACCCGGGCTACACAGGTGGCAGTTACAGAGGTAGTGACAAGTAATACAATGAGTACAAGCCGTGTGGACAGACAGACATCATTGGTGAACAAAGTGGAAATACAGACATCATTGGTGAACAAAGAAAATAACAGGAAAGAAAATTAATGAGAGCCTGAAAAAACAAAATCAGTACATTATGATAAGCAACAATTATGATACAATTATTTACAAAGGATAAGTGCAAGTTAATGCATGATGTAAAAAAGAAAAAAAAACATGCAAGATAATAGCCAAGTGAGAGAGCCTGAGAAGCAGGTAGTGAGGGATATAAGAAAAGAGTTCAAAGAAATGAGAGAGGGCACAGGAGGCCAAAGCAGCCCAAGAGGAAAAAGTCAGAATGGTGGGGGTGGGGTTATCCAAGCTGGCAACAGCATGTGGCCTCATCAAGCAGCCAGGATTTGAGATGTGTCTTGAAAGTGGCATGGGAGTCCAGAGAGCGGATGGGCATGGGGATCTGTTCCACAGAGTGGGAGCAGCAACAGAAAATGCTCTGCTACCCATAGCTGAGGAGACATTCGGGATATCCGGGGCGGGGGGGGGGACTGAGGATACACGCAGATACCTCGAGGGAGTTCTGGCCTTGAGGAGAGACGTATAAGGGGAGGCTTTGTCATAACTGATGGCACTGTCCAGGAGGCAGCCAAGCCCATAATCAAATCTGCAGTGTAGTGGAAGCCAGCCAAGAGCCTGGTAGAAGTGGCAGTGGTGAGTGGAATATGGTGCCAGGAGAGTGAAATGACATATGTTGTTGTACATGGAGCAGAGGCATGCAAGCAAGGCTGAGGATGTGTGTGAGCAAATAGGGGAGCAGTAGTCAATCAAGAGCAGTAGGTTGTCTTGGGCAATGGCTAAACAGACTTCCCTGGTCAGGAGTGACTTTATCCGATAGGCCACACCAAATTTCTGGTTAAAACCGCACGGTAACAGAGGAGATATGACCGGAAAAGGAGAAGGAACGGTCCAGAATAACTCCCAGATATTTGAAAGTTAATATATTTTCAAGTAAAGTGTTGTCTGGTGAGACTACTGAGAGGGTGGACCCAGCCTTGGCAACCTTAGATAGAAAGGGTTTAGATCCAAATAGTATGGATTTAGTTTTATTAGCGTTAACAATTAGGTGACGTGAATGGAACCAGGTGTGCACCACAGAGTAGTTGTCGGATAAAACCCTGGAAATAATCTCAAGAGCCTTGTCACTAGTGAAGAGGACAAGGTCATCTGCATAAAAAAGGGCATCACAAGTGAGACAGTCAGAGGAGAGATAGTTTATAAACAGGAAGAATAAAAGCAGGCCCAGGATGGAGCCCTGGGGTACACCGGTAGCAACTGAGGGGGGCAGGGGAGGAAGAAGGTCCTACACATACCGACTGAGATCTACCTGAAAGGTAATTTTGGAACCACCACATTCCAAAGTTACCTTTCAAATAGATCTCAGTCAGTATGTGTAGGACCTTCTCAGTACAGCAGCCAAGGGTCCGGAGGGAGGAGAGCAACAGGGTGTGGTCGACCAGGTCGAAAGTTTTAGACAGGTCGACAAAGATGGCACTCGTTGGTCTTCCAAGGTCCATGTTCCTAAGAATATGATTGGTAAACAGGGTGAGGGCAGATGTGGTGGAGTGATGTTTATGGAAGCCATATTGCTGTCTGGACAGTAGGTTGCGTGTGTCAATATAGTCAGACAGTTGTTGGTGGACAATCCTTTCTAGGAGTTTACTAAGGTGGGGGAGCAAAGATATAGGCCGATAGTTACCTGGGGATAGCAGGTCACCAGTCTTAGAAATCGGGACCACCCTAGCATGCTTCCAAGTGCTGGGCACTGAGGAGGTAGTCAATGCCAGGTTAAAGAGTTAGGTGAGTGGTTTTAAGATGGCAGGTGGCAAGTTTAAGCACAGCAGGGAAAAGACCATCGCTGCCTGGGCTGCCCCAGCTAGGCAGGCTCTTCAGTAGTTTGGCAGTGTCCCTGGGGGTGATGGTCCGGAAGTAGAAAGAGGGGAGAGGAGGAGTTTGAGGGGTATGATCAGAGATACCAGGGGTCAGCAGGGGTGGCAGCTTGCTAAGGAGGGCAGACAGGTCTGTGAATGTTTTACTGAAGGCCTCTGCTACAGCAACAGGTTCGGCCAGACGTCTGGAGGGAGTGTCAAGGTGAATAATGGAATTATGAGTTCAAGGCTTGAGTAATGAGCCGGCCTCACCCCAGAAGCGATGGGGGTCACCAATACTGTCCCTGTTTGCCCTTAAAGAAGGCACATGTTTTGCAAGGGCTGACTGTTTACAAAGGTTTCGTAGCCACCAGTAATTGTTCCATCGAGCAGGGGAGGGGGCCTTTTTATAGGCTGACTCATAGTCTATCCCTTTCCCTCATCATGTTCAGGAGGTCTTTGGTAACCCAGCATGTATAGCCACCCCTAACTCAGTGAGTAGTCAGGGGGAAATGTTAATTTTGGAGACAGAGGAATGCAGTTGTGAAGAATCTCTCAGCCTCGGACACGTCAGAGAGGGTGTAGAAGGCTGACCAGTGTATTGCTTGAACATCATTAAGGAGGGAGGGGATATCTGGGTAACTGAAATTATGGAAAGAGAGTAGTTTACGGGGGTGGGTGGTTGGTTGGTCTTAGAGGCCCAAACCAGGTAGGCTGGGGAGTGATCACTAATAGCATCAGACAGAGTTCCTGATAGGAGCACCCTGTCTCCTCTATTGGTGATTACCCAGTCAAGAAGTGTATGGTTTTGGGTACCAGGGTTGTGCCTGGTGGGAATGGTGATAATTTGGACTAGGTTATGGAGCTTGAGTTGATTAGAGTAATCAGGTTCCTGGGCACTAAGCCAGTCCAGGTTGCATGTTTCATGCAGATGTCAGTTTGTCAAGAGATGTTTTATGTTACTAGGTTTCTATTAAATGCTTTTTAAGCAGCCAGCCAGGTCTCTATATCGGATGCACAGTACAACAAATTAGGGGATTTTCCCAGATCCAAATGTGGCTGCATAACCACATCAACCTTCTGTTCATCTTTACACAGCATACCTTTTTTTTCAGATCTCCTTTTGTGAACAGTTCTGCCCTCAATCTACTGCTTGAAAAGCCTTACATCAGTCATACATTCTGAACATTGGACAAGAACATGCAGAGTGGTTTGCAGCCGTGTGAATGCCTATTAGGCCTCTAATATCCCATTGTGACTGTCAGCTACAGAAGCATGTATGAATCAGCTGTAACATATCTGTTTTGTGACTTGAGGCATGCAAAGAGACTAAAATAATACCCAGCCAATTACTCTAGAAACTGCTTATCATTCTACTGAGCACATTACAGATTCATATTTACAGTACTTCCCACTGCAGGCCAACATTTGTTCAACAAATCTGGAATGACTCCCATCTTAGCTGCAATAACAACTTTGCTGAACTTGAATAGGTTCACTATATATGCTATAATATTTACTGGTTAGGGTCGATAAACCACTGCTGGCAGACCCCTACAAACTCCATAATTCACACATGTGAATTACTGAGTTTCGTAAACCATGGTTCCAAAAACAGCCGTGAGTGCACCTGTGTGAGAAGCTGTCTGTGAGCTGGGCATCCGCTCATGCTGGTCTGGTCATAGAAAACCATCAACGCGAATGACAGCCTTCTCTCAGATCCAACAAAATAAAAACCGGGTGCAATGTTAACTCTTAACAGTAATTCTTTTTAAAATGCCTAACCTCTTCTTCTTTTATGCCTCTGAATAAATCGGAGAGTTACTCAATTCCGCGCTACTAAACAGCGCACTTTCACTTCTGACCCTACGCATCACATCTGCCAGGCAGCAGGATAGACTACACCGATCATCACACACACACACAAACGGGACAAAACTATCTCTACAGAGACTGTTAGCTTCTTTTATAAAAAAACACAGTTTCCTTAATGTAACTTTTCAGTTTAACTGACTGCTCTATTTACTGACACTATGCTTCTTAGGGGAAAAAAAAACTTTCTTGTAGCCCACTGCTGCAGATTTCATCTCTCTGCATTTATTCCTTCTACCAGTAAATATAAAAACTAAAACATGGGGAAGTGTGGTTTATGTAAGCAATAATACCCGACAGGGTGGGCTTTATTGGGAAATAGCGGACCGCCCAGGGGCATTATGAAATCCGACGCCACAGGCGGAGGGCCTTATAGCCCCTGGAAGGTCTGGTATTTCCCAATAAAGCCCACCCTGGAGGGTATTATTGCGCTTCGAAAATGGGCACTGTTAAAAAAAAAAAAAATAGAATAAAAAATTGTGAATAAATGTTTAACATTAGTTTTGTAATAAAATAGTTCCTCCGCCTGCATGAGCTATGAAGTTTTGACCTACTAGGGACTCTGTAGTTCAAAAAAAAAAAAGCTGGTTGTATGCAGTTAGAGCCTCCCACAGCAGTCTGTTTATACCCCCCCCCAGCATACAGAGTGTTAATTTTGTGAGACAAAGTATATTTCTTTCTTTTTTTTGCATGTTTCCCCATTTCTGAAGGGCCAGGAGCTGCTACAGTTCAGCTTGGGAGAACAAAGCACCATTTGTACCTGTTGGGGAGCCAAAGCGTAGTCAAGGAAGCAACTGTTTACTTTGGTCTGCAGGTGAGACTGGGGCAGAGTTGTGTGTGTATGTTAAGGATTTGTTTTTGTAATGGCTACTGGTGTGGTTTCTGGCTCCACCTCCCAATTCTCAGGAGATGTGTTCACTGTGTGGCAGTGCAGTGAATGGTAGTAGCCGTTTTTAAAGCCGCAGTTCGGAATATGAAGCCGAAAGGAGCAACGGCTTCCGTTTAGTTTTTGTGTAGCATGGTAGTGCGAGATGGCGGTCGGGAGAGTCATGCCATACTCAAGAATAAGGCTATGAAAATGTCTTCACTCTCCCGACCGAAAAATCATTCTCTATTTTTTTTATTTTATTATGAGGTAGGCAGCAGCACTGAAGCAATTAGTGGAGGAGGACCTGTAGCTCTTGCTAAACGAGAGAAAAAACATGGCGGGCAATTCAGATTTTCTGAGATGCTTTCATCCAATTACAGAGCAGGCTGGGCAGCTCTGCAGAATGTTACTCTGTGAAGTGGCACTTGGAGTGGCTCTTATTTTTAGGTGGGCATCTATTGAAAAATAAATGCCCAGCTTGGAGCCTGTCTGAGCCAATGAGATTTGAGAATTGAGTCTTGCCATTTTTCTAACAGGATTTTATGCACGCTCTCGATGTGTGATGCCCAAATAAACCTCTCAGGCTTCGCCCTTGGGGTTCATGAGGCATCATACACCTCAAAGCGCTCAAAGCTAACTATTTCAGAGCAACCTTCCACTCCAATCTAAACCACCCAGTGAAATTCTGGAAGGTGATTAAATCACTTTTCTCCCCTCCCACACGGCCTCTGACCCCCATTTTAAATATAGACGGCTCCTCCATAATGGACATGCTCAACATGGCATCTGCATTTAACTCTTTCTTCACCAAATGCACCGCCGCACTCTTGTTCTCTCTCCCTCCTTACTAACAACCCCCCCACCACAATGTGCAGGCCCCGCCTCCTGCCCTCTCCTTTTCCTTTTGCCATAGTCACCCCCACAGAAGTCTACAACACATTGGCTATCCTCAATCCATCTACGGGTAAATGCCCCTCGGAGGTGGACACCAAAATGTTATACCTGGCTGCTCCTGCTATCGCCTTCCCCTCGTCTGTTCTCTTCAACCTAGCTTCTATATCAACTGCATGGAAGCATGCAACAGTCATCCTGCTTCTTAAGAGTGGCGACACCTCCGATCCTGGAAACTACCACCCAATCTCCCATCTCCCCATCCTCACAAAACGCCAAGAACTTCTTGTACTGGAGCAACTCTCCTCCTTTCTCAACTCCACCACTTTCTTTTCCTCCTATCAGTCTGGCTTCAGGAAGTCCCAACCACTGCCACCTCCCTTCTAAGGGTCGCGGATTCCATCCTGGCTGGTATGGACGTAGGCCATATCACCTCAGCCATCTTCATTGACTTAGCCAAGGCATTCGACACCATCTCCCACACCCTTCTTCCTGATAAGCTCTCCCTTGCTGGCCTCTCTACTGAGGCTATCAGCTGGTTCCACTCCTACTTGGTAGGCAGGTCCCAATCTGTCAGGATTGGTAGCTCCACATCTACCCCACTTCCAGTCTCTACTGGTGTCCCCCAAGGCTCACTCCTTGGCCTGATCCTTTTCTCCATCTTCCTAAATGACCTGCCTGCCGCCTGTCCACATCCATCCATCCACATGTATGCGGACGATATGGTTCTGTATACATCTGGCCCTTCTATCACTGATGTGGCGACAAGACTCCAGCAGGACTTCAATGATGTGCAGTATTGGTTTTGTGTGAATCAGCTATTTCTTAATGCCAAGAAGACTGTCTCCATGACCTTCGGCATGAGGCAGAGACTCTCGGCTCCCCACCTTCCCCTCCTTTCATACCCTGGACTGGGCCACTCTGGAGGCTTGCTCCTCCTTTAGCTACCTCGGGGTCTGGCTCGACCAGCATCTTGATTTTTCTGTACATGTCGATGCCATCCACAAAAAGATTCACCCCAAACTGGGGGCATTATATCATAACCGTGGTTGCATCCCACTGCGTGCCCGCCTCTCTATTGTACAGAAAATGATCCTCCCAATTTTTGACTAAGGGGATGTAGTCTACGGTGCCGCTCCAAAGTCCACCTTAGCCAGACTGGACACACTTTTCCACTCATTCTGCCATTTCACTCTTGATTGTCCGCCCTCCACCCATCACTGCTCCCTTTACCAGACACTTAACCACCCCTCACTTCATGATCATCATTTATCACACTGTGAGAGCCTCATGGCCAAGTTCTGGTCACACTTCCTACCTCGCCTCGTCCCTGTCAGCCTTGACCATTCCAGCATGCTGCATTAGAAATTCAGACACCCATCTTCTGGCAACACTGCACATGTCCTCCTCTGCAGGCCAGGCAGCCTTCAGATATAGAATGCCTAAACTATGGAAATCCCTGCTGACATCTGGCACATGCCCCTCCCAATCAACTCAATCAACTCATCAAGGTGCACTTCTCCTCCACATGTGCTTACAACATACCATAACTGCACTTGCCCTACCCTACTTCTCCAACCACAGACTAGCCTTCAGCTCCCATCACACCTGAGGCCTTGTTTGTTTTGCCCATCTGTGCCGCATTCCCCTTCTCCATGTGCACTTGTAATGATTGCAATAATTGTTCTGCCTGGTATTGTATTTATTGTATTACCATGCTCCAGTGTTGTGAGTCATCTGAATTTATACTTTTGTATCCCCTTTCCCCCTATTCCCTGGACGCACCTGGAATTGAGCATTACTTGCTCAGTGTGCCTTCCTGGTAAAACTTTTAAATAAATACGTGTACATGCAGATTAGACTCACAATCCATGGCTGGAGAAACCATGAATGTATTACAGCAATAAAAGCATGGTGCTCATGGTTTACAAAGTAATAACCGGATCGGGCTGATAAACTTCAGGGCTGAAGGAAAATTTGTACATGCAGATAAGGGTCACAATCCATAGCTGGAGAAGCCATGAATGTATCATAATGTATGGTTATCCCACCATCGTTTATGGATTTTCATACACATAATTTTCTTGTTAAAGTACAGTTCAAAGGTCAGGAAAAGCTGTTATGGTATCGTTCTGACATCAGAATGATACCATAACAACTTTGCCTTGACCTGCCACCTCTTTGGCTGAAGATGCAGCTCAAACAAAAAAACTCAGGGATAAACGGCAGTGGCAGTTAGCGAGTACCGAGTGGTACACAGAGTCAGTTTTGACACGGACAGCCAGACAGCCCCTTGTTACCAAACTGAACTCCCCCTTTTTTTTATTTAACACTGTGGCCATAAACAAGCATGAATGCTGGAGCACTGTCAGGACTGACACTGAAGTAGCTGTGACATAGCAGAGCCAGCAGGAGCAATGAATCTGATTCAAAATGCTCCCTCCCCAGTTCTCCAAATGCCATGAGTCAAACCAAACTCCGTCTCTTTCTTTTTTCCTTCTGTTTCAAACCATACACCTTACAAAACAGTGGATGGGTGACCATCTACAACTAAGACTATGTTTCTATCTTGGGAAGTAACGACATCACAGAGATCTCTAGTGCTTTGCACGTGAAGTCTCTATGACGTCATCACTTCCCTCGATGGAAACACAGCGCTGCTGTAGATGGTCATCCATCCACTATTCTATATATAGACTACATATATATATATATATATATACATATATATATATATATATATATTACAGTGGTGCAGTAGTGTCACTATAGTTAGGGTTGAGTAGGGTGTTCAATGTTAAACCCCTAACTTTGCACATTAATATCTTTGGCACTGTTTGACGAAATGAGCTGAAATTTTGCATGTGTTGTCTAGGAGGCAAGGTCTTGATCTGTGGAAATTTTGGTGATGGCAGTTTGTGCAGTTTCTGAGATTTGCATATGTCATTTTTCGTAAAAGGCTAACTTTTTTCCTATTCTTAACATGGGTTTGTTTTGCTCTCGCCTACAGCCTAGATGGAATGGAATTTTTTCTCCAAACTTGCAGGGGACATGTGTCATGTCCAAAGGTGGTGCCTTTGATAGGTCTGGTGAAAAAATATTAAACAGTTGCTGAGCTATAAGGCTTTAAAGTTTAGTGTCTTCAGTTCTGAGCATGCTTAGTAGGATTTTTGAGATAACGTTCTGGTGCGAGATGAAAAATTTGATGTGGAGAACTCTTTTTTTTTTTCTCACAACTTGCTTTGGGAAGCTTTTTTTGTGTGCTGTGAGACCACCCTCTTGTTCTGTCCTCCTTGAACAAAAAATGTGCAAAATACATAAAAAATAATGTCTTGAAAACAAACACCTGAATCTAGCAAAAACAGGATCTGCTTCACTAGATTCTGGAGTTTGTTTTTTAAAAACAATGCCAGAAATATGTTATCTGGGCAGCCCAAAACCCAAGCTGCCCAGCTTAGCGAGTGAAGCCTTTGTGAAGCCTTTGACCAGCATTCTCTGCATGTGAGCAGAGGGATTTTCTTGACTTCTGCAGACGCAGCTGGAACTCATGCTGTGGGCTGCAGTAAGAACAGGAAGCCCCCCCCTTCCCTGGTGTCTAGTGCCCCTCCCGATCACCGAACCCATAATTAATTTAGCTTTCCCTGATTTCCCCTGTTTTGTAGCTTATTTTGAAAAGGTTCTTAACTTTTTCCTGAGTATTGCTTCCGAAAAAGTAATTTATATTTTCACTGCTCCCCTCATCAGGGTCAGAGGCATTAACTCATATAACAAGGGATCCTTTAGTTGCATTTTCTAGCAGGTTTACAAAATAGTTATTCTGAGCACATGTTGGTGGGTTATGGTTGATGTCCAACACAGTGATAGTGATATTAAGAGTGCCTTGCTTTGTTGCCATTCCACATCACTGGCCATCAGAAAAAGATGGTGAGCAGCTTGTTCTTCTCTGTAAAGGCCTGTCTAGCAGTAAAACAGTGGACCACAAGCTTCTACTCCTAAGATAAAATATTCAGTTGAATCAAGAAGGTAACTCGCTAAAGAACAGGAGCCCATCTAGGTCTTGAACACTATCCAGAGGACATCCGGACCTCACCACCATGGATTCTGAAACCAATAGTCTAACAGATTATTTGGGAAATATGGGGATTGCTGTTTACATCCAGTTTTTCAACCTCAGCATAATGCATGTCATGTGGATTTTGAATTACAATCGCTAGAGTCAGCAAACAGCTTCTGAATGAGGCTGGCTAAGTCAGGACCCAGGAGCCCAAAAAGTGATCGGGAGACAAGACAACTTAAAGTACAGCTGCATTCATTCATTAATAATTTACTTAATGAATGCAGCTTCACTTAAGTTGTGAATTAAGTTACTGCCAACACATAAGTGCCCTGTCCATCCAGTCCAACCATCTGCCACCCCACCCTCCTGAGCAGTGACAGCCACATGGAAGTCTAGACTGGAGAGCAACACAGTCCCCCTTCCCCAAGCAGTTGGAGCCACGACCTGGAGTAACGGCAGTCAGTGAGTTGTAATCTGTATGCCCTATTTACAAATAGATGGTAAAAGTCAATGTCTGAGACTAATCATCCCCCCTTCCCCAGCACACACACAAAGTCACCCCCATGGAAGTGCAGTACTAGCCTTGATTAAAGTAATCTTTGTATGAACAAACTGCATTCTTTATGAGCTCATTTTATTTTTCAATAATTACAGTGAATGTCAATAGTGCATACTATTTTGATCTATTCCCTTCCAGGCACATTTAGTGCAAAAGGTATTTTATAAAGTTTCGTCCACCCCCAAACCATATCACGTTTCCACGTTCGTTTTGGGCTCCACTGAAAAACACTGTATTCAGAGCTAAGTTAGTCAGCGGTTCTGCTGTATGAGGGGGCATATACTGTAGGTCTTCTATATTGTGGAGGTTGGTTTTACAAACTTTGACCTTAGAGCATGTTTCAAAAGTCCTGCAACAAACTTAAACCCGCATACGCTTTAAGTTTAGAATGTGACTGTTTTGTTTGTTGTACTAAGTATATGGTCTGCAGCAATAAGAACATAAATAAAACATACAAAAAACAATTTTAAAGCAATACTTTACTTAATCAATAAAATACTCCATAGCAACAATTAGGAAGTTCTCTCTCCTACATTGTAGTCCTCAGCTTCTTGAAATACATGTTCCTTAAGCATTACATGTTCTAAACTCTAAACTTTATTCCTTCTGTTGATTTTGTTGTAGGTTATATGCCAAGCAATATAATGTTCAAGGTTTTTTTTTTCAAAACCCATACTTAACTGCACAGCAAAAATCAGTTTTGCATGTTTGTCACTCATTCTCGCACCAGACTCATTGTTGACAAACTGCATGCAAGTCTACCAAATTGTCTTTTTTTTAGAATTCAAATGTATTTTTGTTGCTAAGAAGTGTGAGATACATCTGCGCTTGCAGAGTAGATTAAATCATAATGGGTCATCCCCAAACTTCTACAGCAGATTGCAGATAACTGATTGTTGTGAAAATATGTGATTGAATTTGTCTGCATTGAAATCGAAAGTGTCCAAGTACATTTTGTAGTAAAAAGCTATTTTAGCCATACTGGTCCAGAGAAAACAATAGTCGCTGGGTAGTTCAATGCTTTTTTATTAGCCCATCATGTAATAATAATAATAATAATAAACGTTATTTAATATAGCGCCTTTCAAATGTCAAGGCGCTGCACAGTTAGATAAAATCAGAAAATACAGTAAATACCAATAAAATCAAAGAAATTCAGGATAGACTTTGCCCCACAAAAAGGTTTTCAGTGCCTGCTTAAAGCACCCCACTGTCCTGCACTCCTGTAGCTGACGGGGCAGAGAATTCCACAAGGTAGGGGCAACAAACCCAAAGGTGCGAGCACCAGATGACTTTAGACTAACCCTCAGAATCTCCAGCAACCCTCATCAGCTGAGCGGAGCTGTCGCAAGGGGGAGTAGGGAACCAGAAGCTCTTTCAGGTAGTCGGGACCCTGTCCATGTAGGGCTTTGTAAGTTAATAAACCTACCTTAAAGGTGATTCGCCACTGAACAGGCAGCCAGTGCAGATCGCGCAGCACTGGGGTAATGTGAGTTCTCCTAGATACCCCAGTCAACAAACGTGCTGCAGCGTTCTGCACTAGCTACTAGTGGCGGATATCAACCCCAGGAAGCCCTAGGTAAAGGGAGTTACAGTAGTCAAGGCGCGACGTCACAAAGACGTGATCCAAAACAGGCAGGTCGCTGGACGGAACAAGGTGCTTGATCCTAGCAATGTTCCTAAGATGGTAAAAGGCCAGCTTGATGACTACCGACACCTGATGTCAAAAGGTCAGCCCATCATCAAGCACCACTTCCAGGTCACGCACCCTCTCAGAGGTAAGTATCTGAGCCCCAGGACTAAACCAGAGGGGAGATCAGTCCTCAACCCCTCTGTCCTGTGACCAGGGTCCACCACCAAAACCTCAGTCTTCCCTGCTCAACTTTAAACCGCTAGAACTCATCCAATCTTGGATTTCTACAAGGCAGCTGTTCAGTACCGAGATAGCACTAACCTGGTTGGGGGCAAAAGACAGGTAGAGCTGGGTATCATCAGCATAGCAGTGAAACCTTAGCCCATACCATCTTTCAATGTCTCCAAGGTGCAGCTTATACACTGCAAATAACATGGGAGACAGCACCGAGCCCTGAGGTACCTCGCAAGGCAGAGAGAAAGACTCGGAAGAAAATATTCCCAAGACGACTCTCTGAGTTCCACCAGCGAGGAGAGATGTAAACCATCTGAGTACTGTCCCCGACAACCTACAGATGAACCTCAGGCGCTCAAGCAGAACCCCATGATCCACAGTGTCAAAAGCTAATGACAAATCAAGGAGTACCAAGATGGAGCAGTTTCTCCAATCTCTTGTCATCAGGAGATCATTGAGCACCCAAACCAGAGCAGTCTCAGTACTATGCCTCTTACGAAAACCCAATTGGAGAGGTTTGTATAAATTATGGATGGTTAAATGGTTCTCCAGTTGAGCTGCCACAACTTTCTCAATATCTAGGGGGTTGGGGTAGAAAGAAGTAGGCTGCTGGTTAACTAGGATCTGCAGCTTATCCATTAGGTAGGGAAATGGGCAGACTGGGTGGGCCAAGCGGTCCTTATCTGCCGTCAAATTCTATGTTTCTATGTTTAACCTTTCCCACAAAAGGAAGGTTAGCGATAGGTCTGTAGTTCGCTAGGTTCTCCGGGTCCAAAGAAGCTTTCTTCAGGAGGGGTGTCACCACCGCCTCCTTCAGGGAGCTAGGAAACTCACCTGATTACAAAGAGCACCAGACAATCCGAGCTAAGACCAGGCCGATGATATCACTACAACCAAAGATCAGGGAAGTAGGGCCCGGATCTAAACTACAGCATGTGGGATGCATCCCCTGGATGAACCTCATAATGTCAACAAACTCCGGCAGATCAAATGCACTCCAGGAAACTCTGGGCTCTGTGACCAAGCACCGACCAACAGCATCCCCCATACAGCGAAGCTGACGGCACTTCTACCTGATGTCAGCCACCTTATTCACAAAGAAAATAGTGGCCTCATCACACTCAATTTGTGATAAAGCTTGACGGAACTGCAGACAGGCTGGGTTGCACAGCCTGTCCACAGTTCGGAACAGTTGAGCCGGTTCGTTCCATGCAACAGCAATTTCCCTGGACAGGAATTCTGCCTTCATACAGGAAATTTCTGTTTGATAGAGTTTATAATGCTCTAACAAAATAAGGTGGTCGGCATCCAAGGCAGACCTCTGCCAGTGATGCTCTAACCTACGCCCCAACCTCCACAACTTCCTCAGAGTCCCATCAAACCATGGGGCCCTGGGGCGAAGCGGAAGGGGGAGAACTCAAACAGGAGCAATCAGATCGAGAGCTGAAGAAATGGTCCTGTTATAGGCCGTGACTAACAGCTCAGGGTCTGTGCTGATCTCGCCAACCATCGAGAGGTCTTGAACATTGTGCATTATACCATCTATGTTCAAGTCATAGGCTGGTCCAACAAAAGGTATCAAACTATCCAGTTCCTAGTAGATTTACAATAGTAGTAATAATAATAAATTGTTATTCACAGAATTTAAATAGTCAAAATGTACATATGTGTACATACATGCACGACGAAGACAGAGAGAGTGTGTATGTGTGTAATTTAAATTCTCATGGGATATGGAAATCCTACAGCTCTGTGCTACTGTTTTAAACAGTGATCCCTACAATCCTTTCAAAAACCGTTGGAGTTTATGCAGTCTTAAATGCCTGATTATCCATCACCCTCACTAGATCCTTTCAATCTGTACTAATAATAATTCCATGATATTTTTTCTTACTGCTTATTTTAAAGAATTGGTAATTCCAGCAATGTTTGGGAGCCTTCACCTCACCACACTACATGGTCAATGAAGCATTTCCCAGCTCATTTACTTTATATCAAGGTAGATGTGAGACTCAAAATTAGTACAGTATATGATCGCAGTATGCAGAACTAAAAAGACAATTATATCTTCAATGTAATAACTCTTAACTGAAAGGTAATTAGGAATAAGACTCCTGTTTAAGTGTTAAATTATTTTCTAACATTTTGTTAATAGTAGTGTGGACCCAGCTGCAAGGATGTTATTTTCAATATTGTATGTACAGTACCAAACATTTTGCTAGAATCATCAATAATATATTGATTGTATTGTCTTTTATCACAAAAACTGATAATTAGTTTTGTGAGAGGTGGTGGGGGTCAAAATGATATATAATATACATATATTACTGAATTCATGTTGTGAGGTATGTCCATGTCCTGTTTAGGCCTAATATGTTTGTTATTCACTCAGAGTCAAATCAATCTGTGGTGGTGAAAACATATTAAAAGATCCAAGGGGTGGGGAGTAGTTTCTTTGTAGTAGTTTGAACGCAATAATGAAGATGTTACCATATTTCAAAAATTAGTATACAGCAACAAATGATGAAAATAAAAGAATACAAAAATATTTTAGAAATTGTCTGGAAGTGTTTAATACTGTTTCACTGTTGCTATCAGTGGTGGTAGTAGCAATTATCAGTAATATTTGAAAACTGTGGAATTAAGTATTCAGCAGGAACAGAAAACATAGGTGATCTGTGTGTGTGTGTGTGTGTGTGTGTGTGTGTGTGTAACATAGAGGATAAAGCATAGGCATTAGTGAATAACCATGATATGCTAGCTTCGAGTAGTTCCCTTGGCAACTCAAGTAAACCTCAAGAGCGCAGACCACATACTTTGTCTTTTATAGTGTATGGGCGTCGGTGCTACCACAGTAGTGAAAAATAATGACTGTTGTGTTTTTTTGTGGCTATGAAAATACACCCTGAGAACACAGTGTGAATACATAAAAAAATCCTCTTACCTTGTGCTGGAAAAACAAACACCTTTGGTCGATTTGCATAAATTCTTTATTAATATTTCTGACAAAAAAAAAAAAGACTAAACATTCAGAGACAGACCTGAAGAATAGCATGATTAATACAGACTCTCACACACTTATAACAGCTAATGGAAATTAGAGACGTAAAAACAAACAAGTCCAATCGGAATTGCCGTAAAACGGGAGACAGGGTCAGGTCGTGACTCACAGCAAATGCTGTACTTTCCAGAGTTTTGGGAAAGAGATAAAAAATGAAAAACACCAGAGAGAAACAAAAAGGTACAGGTTTAATATGCAAGCTGGGAAAGAAATCTCGTTCTGTCTAGCACAGGAGAGGGTGAGTGAGAGGGTTTCTGAAGAGTTTCGGACTGAATGGGCAGGGGGAGCTTTACTTTGCTTCAGTGTTTACTTTCATTTGTGTCTGGCATGACAGTTTGGTATGGTTTTTCAAATTATGTGAGAGTTTGGACAGCCGTGCTGTCATGGTGACAGCTGCTCGTGGGGGTTCTAGTTGTTATACCATCGATGTGATGTACCATCAATGTGTTAACAACATAGTGAAGTCACATCAATGGTATAACAGCGGTGTAAAAAGATGGAATTCGACATATAACAACGTTTTACCATACATAATAGACATACCAACAGGCATGCACAGTTATATAACATACATATACAGTAAGTGTGTGTGTGTGTGTGTGTGTGTGTGTGTGTGTGGCGCGGCCGCGCGAGTGTGTGTGTAAAATGTATGGCAAACTCATATCCTGATTGTCCCTTGCACCATTACATATTTCAGTTGTTATATGGTTTCCCAAATACAACACACTACAATGTTGCTATAAAAATATCTGTCCTCTAGTTTGTACAGTATACAGTACATTGGCTAAGATATTGCCACCATAACTGTAAAAGCTTAGACCATACATGCTAAAACATTATTGCTCACATGACAGTGTATCAAGTAATCTTAACCTGTGTAAGTACACTCTATTCTAAAAAGGATCACTCTTACTTGCTGAGAATGAATCTACTCTCATTTTATTTCTTAAACTTAAAGGAACACATTCATGTACAGTGGCAGACATAGTTTGAAAGCCATGAAAAGTTCTTTTAATTGAGGTATTAGGCATACCTGTAGCTGGAAGCAGTCCAGAGATATAGATGACTGAGTCTGTGCAATATAAATACTATATCAGAGCCATTCTTAGAACCTCGTGATGTCAGTGACCATCAGGCAGTGCCTAACTGCATTGAGTTAAGCACCGCCTGATTGTCACTGATATCATAAGGTTCTAAGAATGGCTCTAAGTAGTATTTATATTGCACAGAATCCTCTATCTCTGGACTGCTTCCAGCTACAGGTGTGCCCAATACCTCAATTAAAATAACTTGTCATGGGCTTTCAAATCATGTCTACCACTGTACATGAATGTGTCCCTTTAAGTGAATACAGTTCACAGACTATACTGCAACTCCAAAACATGTCGGTTATTTGTCATGTTGAGATGTACAGAATTACCCTAAAGGCACACAGAAAAAAACTTGCCCATAAAACACATATACTGAAGATAAATGCAGCGTTCAAACTGTTCACCACACAAGACTTGCAACTCATAATAAAATAAATTATTTAATTCGAGTGCAGATGGACTACAGGTCATTAGTTAACAGAAACTCAAAAATCAGCATATGACATAGTTGCTTTAATACCATATATCCCATGACTGTTGAAGGAGACACAAATAGTAAGCACAGTATTCTACTAATACACAGTGACCACTATTAAATCAAAAGCTATTGAGGCAAAGATGAAGGATACACAGAAGCAGTAACTCTTCATGTGGCAAAGCAGCAAGTATACTAAAAAGTCTGGAGTAATGGCTCTTGCTATAGACTATTTATTGACTGAAATTCCCCAAAGAATGTAAAGTAGCTGTCGACAATGTTACAACCTGAACTCGGAGTCTCCAATCTATGAATAAAACAAATTGGTAAAAAATAATCCATTTTTGATACTAATTCTCGCTGTTAAATAATGTGTCCCCGGAGGACCATATTTGAATCGCATCTGTACAGTCTCTTTGGATTCTTTCTCCTTGATACCATAGGCAGTGCTCTAGTGCCCACTATTTCAAAAGCCAGGAATATTATTTCACAACACTTGGAATGACTCAATCAAAAGTTAATGTCCCTTTTGTCAACTTTTAGTTAACTTTCGTTATTACAATTATTTACTATTTCTAGCCTGCTGTGTTTATAGTCAGTGAACCAACAAGCTCCTTCTTATCTTGAAAACAGCATACCTAAGGAAAAATCCAGCTTTCTGTTGTTGGTACTTAGAGCTCCTTACGTCTTGTGCTAATGGCAAAAAGGGGTTGACATGAGGGTATCATATAATTTAGCTTTAAATAAATCCCCAAAACATGAGTGAGCTTTGTAACAGCTTACAGTTATCTAGCAAAGATCCTACCCTAACCTTTCACATGCCAGTGGACCATAAGGTAAGTTTAAGTGGAAGAATGGACTAAAAGGACCTACTTCGGAAAAGGCTACATTTAATAATCCGATGTCCAGCTAACAACACCAGGTTGCTGTGTTGCTAGTTCAGCATGTATGTGTGTGTGTGTTGGCTAAAGTGCCATTATCCTACTTTAGACATTATAAGTGGAGGGGGGGGGTGGCTTGCCCTGGACCATGGTGGCAGCAGATTAGCCAGGCTCCTTAGGCACAGTCTTTGAAAGTGGTTTAAACAAGACCAAAATCTTCACTTCATTTTCAACTGAAGACATATTGACTTCTCAAACCAAACAGTAGCTGGTATGATCAAAAATAAGCAGTCAAAGCTGAACTTTAAAAGCGTAGAAGCTCCTGGAGATCCTCAAACTGGGCCCGAACCCATAACATGCCAACAGGCCCTCGCAGCTGTGAGAGGAGAGTGTGGCATGTCTGAATTCGAAAAGTCACTCGCTGGAGTGCTGGGGACCCTCGCTAACATGCAATTACAGATGCAAGCAGGGTTCAACAATATCACGGCTCAGATCACACACCTGCAAAGTGTGGTTACTGGGCTCTCAGAGGCATTGGAAGCACACACTTCCAAAATTACTGAACTAGAGAGCCGGGTGAGTGAGCTGGAGAACTCCCTCTCGGGTACTGCCAGGGTCAGGAATTATTATAGAGAGACTGTGCTGGATTTGCAGTCCCGAGTCGATGACCAAGAGAATCAGTCCCACAGATCCAATCTCCGGATTGTCGGGTTGCCCGAAGGCACTGAATGAAGGAATGCGGCTGAGGGGCTGCAGCGGTGGATTGTTAAAAGCTTAAAAATGGCACCAGAGGCAGAGAGGTTGAAGTGGAACGAGCTCATCAGGTGGGTCCACAAGCTGAAGCCAGGCAAAAGGCCTCAACAAAGAGCAGATTTTGTCAGCAGCCAAAACTCAAGAGCCCATCCAGTGTGGCAACACTAAGGCATACATGTATCAGGATTACAGCAGAGAGATGCAGACGAAGAGGCAGAAATTTAATAAAGTCAAATCTCACCTGCACTCCCTGGGCTGGACACTTGCCTTCTTTCTGTCTGGCCAAGCTTCGCATAGAGAGACCAGGCAAACAACCGAGGATCTTCACCGACTACCTGGAGGCTGAGCGTTGGGTGGAGAAGGAGAATAGCATGCCACGAGGAGGAACAACATCTCCAGCTTCTTAGGTGGTCAGATGAGTATCTTTTAAAATCACAAAATTCACTAAAATCCTTTTATGAGCTTGCGGGGGGGGGGGGGTGAGAACCGGCCACTGTACTATGGGTTCGAATCAGAATATTTAAATGGGGCTTTTGCTGAAGCATGTTTAGATATCAGAGAAGGGTAAACCCGAGTGCTCCTGCATTTCAACTGTGACACTGGGCGGTAAAGGATGCATAGTCTGCCACAAGCGGGCAGAACGTGTGTAGTTTTACTTGAGTCAGACAGGGGCTCTTACTGATGGCAATACTGAATGTTGACCAATCGATTGTACCCGACTTGAACCGGGATGGCGTACATCCCATTAAAATTAGAATGGCCCAGATACATTGTGACTTCAATCACTGCAGCCACACTGTGGGGCAGGGGCGCACAGAACTGCTTCATGGTTTGCCCTGGGAGGAACCCGACTCGGTACACGGACTGGTGATTTCCCCACATGTGTGGCCCTACCATGTCTGGGGACATGGGTTATGACAGGTCAGGGCTCTGAATTTGATTTGCAACTGAACCTATGGAAGCTAGGCATATGGAGCCGCACAAAGGCACCTCCATAAGCATGACTCAATTACAGATCCGTTTGAAATGTGTGTTTAGGTCTTGAAATATGGCTCGTTCTGGGCAATTGAGGTGTTAACTATGTTTGCAGCATCCATAGAGGATGGTGCCTTTTTCAGGGTTTACTGTTCGGGGTTGGGGGCAGCAGAGTTGAACTGAGTCAGTTTTAAGAAATGGGGAGTGTAAAAACGCCCCCAGTGGGGGGACAGAGGGTCGGTGGGGGGGGGTGGACTGTGGGTGGGGGCAGCCCCCAGTGTGCAAGCCTTCCACCCCAGCCTTGCCATGGTCCACCTTGACCTCTCTGTCAGGTGTAATGTGCTCCATGGGCCTCGGGTCCCTGCCATCACATCACCTTGCCCCCTTCTGTTTTCTTTGTGTCTGTGCTATCACTAGGGGCAGTTCAAAGCTGTGTGATGTACCTTGTAGGTGACCATGACATACCCTGATGTCACACTGACTGACTTCGGTAAACGGATCAGTTGACCCAGCACTGGGGAATTCATCTACGGAGGGGACAATGGTCTAGGCATTGGATCCAATTTGTGCCCAAAAACCAACTAAGGTAAGAGCATTTCCACCATTAGTTTGCAAGGGATTGCTGGCAGGGTAGTTTAAACCCAGCCTGGGGAGGAGATGTTTGTGTGTATGTGTGTTATATGTTGAATTGCTTTGTAAATGGGTTTTCATGGTTATGGGGGTGGGGGGATATACAAAATTGTGGGGGGATTACAGTTATAATTACAAGCAGAGTGTATGAATGATCTAAGACAGGAATAAAATGTGTTATGGAACTGAAGATGGGGGGATGATGCAGGTGATGCCAGATGAATATGAAATTCAGAGGGAAAATGATTGAGCCAACTAATGTGGTAACCTGGAATGTCAATGGGTAAAAATCTGTGGTGAAACGTAAAAGGGTGACTACTGAGGTGAATAGGTCACATGTCAGGGTTCTGCTCTGGCAGGAAACCCACATGTCCCAGGCCGAAGCTGATAAGACTGAAGATAGTATGGGGGGCAGATGGCTGACCTCACACTTTTCAACGAGGGCTAGTGGGGTTGCTGTCTGGTTCCCAAGAGATACCAGGGTTACCGTACATCGAGAGATCAAGGACCCAGGTGGTGATATGTCCTGGCCAATGTAACACTGGAGGGGATAGACACAATCTCGGTGGGGTCAGTATATGCACCTAATATAGAAGAGCCTGGCTTCTTCCAGAAACTCTCGGTGGACATGGCCACTCTCCCAGGCCCATGGATGCTGAGAAACAATTACAGTTGTGTCCAAGATGGGGTGATGGACAGGTCTAACCCATCACCTATCATAATGTCAAAAAATGCCAGGGCATTGGGGGATGTGGAGGTGACCTACAATTTACTGTAATAGATGTGTGGAGGCACCAGAACCCGACCAACTGGGAGTACAGCTTCTTCTTGTATGCACACCATTCCTATGCCAGGCTGGATTGGCTTCTGGTCAGCTCCACGATCTTGATGCAAATGGGGGTGGCGAAATGCTCCCCAGTAGTGATCTCGGACAATGCCTCATTACTGCTTCCCACCGTGGGTGGGGGATCCCCACCTAGCAGTTGTGCATGGAAACTTGACCCATTGTTGTTAAAGGATGAGAGATTTATTGCACACCTGACGTCTGCAGTTCAGGAGTATCTCCTCACAAATCAAAGGGGGGACACCTCGCATGGGACAAGGTGGGAAGCCCTTAAAACTTATGTAAGGGGACAAGCCATTGCATATTCAGCACACAAGAAAAGGGTCTCAGAAAAGGAAATACAGCAGCTCAGGACAAAAACTGAGATATGTGAGGTGGCTCACATGACCAGACCTGGACCTTCTCTCTACAGGGTTCTACAGAAACTTAAGTGGCAGTTCAATACCTTGAGCACTGGCCGGGTAGAGCAAGTCAATTCACTAGCAAAAGAAGGCTCATATTTCGACAGGGATAGAGCTAGGAAATTCCTGGTGTGGCAACTGAGACAGAGGGAGGGAGGGAGAGAGGACGATAGGCCAAATCCTGACTCAAGAGGGTCAAACTACCACATCCACCGCCCAGATAGGAGTTGAATTTAATGCCTTTTACAAGGCTTTGTATAACACAGAGGGCTAGCCCTCGGAACAACAGTCTGAGTCCTTTGAGAAGGCACCTGTCATGATTCTGAGTCAGGAAGAGGCATGTGAGCTGGAGGCCCCACTCAAGGTGGAAGAAGTGGGAAGGGCCATAGGGATGTTAAGGAGTGGAAAGGCCCCGGGGCCTGATCATCTCCCCACAGACTTTTTTAAAGCATTCACCCATATTTTAACAGCACCCTTGTATGATATATTAACAGAAAACTTGGAAAGTGGAATGCTACCACTTTCCACATGGTCTGCCACGATCATGGTGCTGCCCAAACTAGGGAAGGATCCCCAGCTATGCGGATCGTACCGTCCTATTTCCCTTTTAATGGCTGATTATAAAATCATTGCGAAAGTAATCGCGAGCCGATTCGAACTGCTGCTCCCCTCTCTGGTCTGTCCTGACCAAGTGGTGTTTATTAAAGGTAGACAGGGAAAGCACAACATTAGGCGCACACTTAATATTATCCATGCTTGGGAAAGTACATCTAAGCAGCATGGGACAGCAGTGCTGGCATTGGACACGGAGAAAGCTTTTGACCGTGTGGAGTGGGGGTATATGTTTGAAACTCTATGGTGCACTGGGGAGGGTGATATAATGTGCAGCTGGATCAGAATGCTGTATGCATCTCCCACGGTCCAGGTAGTGGTAAATGGAGAGTTAACCCCCCCCCCCACTTCGACCTAAGTCGAGGGACCTGACAGGGCTGCTCCCTGTCCTCCCTACTATATGTTCTCTCCTTAGAGCCCCTGGAGGCTGTAGTGAGAGCTCACACCACTATTCGAGGATTTGTGGGAGGGGGATAGAGAGCACAAGGTCACCCTACATGCAGACGACCTGTTGATGTACCTTCAGAACCCTGCACAGGATCTTCCGGCAGTCCACTCCCTGCTGAAGGAGTATGGAGTGCTGTCCAGGTACAAAGTCAACTAGACAAAAAGTGAGATCCTCCCTCTGGGCAGACAGTATAAATCACTGTTAATCAACGATCTTGGAGGCCTTGTGATGGTAGACCATCTGAAATACCTGGGCATATATCTAAGGGCCAGAGTGAGTTCCCTGTATAGTTTGAACTACAAACCACTGGTACACAAGCTGATGGAGGATTGTGACCGCTGGCAAATGCAACCATTGTCACTACTGGGTCGAGTCAACGTAGTAAAAATGATGATACTCCCCAGGTGTTTATATCTATATCAGTCGCTCCCAATCCACGTCCCCAAATCTCACTTCCAACAACTTAACTCTGTCATCCATAAATACATGTGGAGGGGAAAATCTGCCCATATAAAATGAACTATACTACAAATGCCACCCACACTAGGGGGAGTGGGGCTTCCAACATTACTATTGGGTGGCACAGCTGGCGTATATGCACCAAAGTGAGGAGAGAGAGGCCCCGGCATGTCTTGGGCTGGAGGAGGAGGCACTCTTGGGCAGCCTTCCAGCACAACTGCTATCAGCATCGCTGCACACCCATGCACTGGGAATGGTAGCTAATCCCTTTTCAAAGGCCACCCGCAGGGTGTGGATGCCAATCCTCATGTTCAGTATACATGGACCTAATAACAGTGATTAAGGATAGGAGACCACAAATGGCACAGGTACATCAGCGACTGCTGGTATGGAAATGACTGGGGCTCTACCAGGAAGCACAGCTCTCTGAAGGGGGAAGAATTAAGGAGTTCACCACTTTGAGACAGGACCGGAAAGTAGACTCCGGGGACTATTTTGTGTAACTTACAGTCAGACATAGATTGGGGGATGTGACAGATAGCACACATGGATGGGCACAACCAACCCCCTTCAAGGAAGAGTTGTACGGACCCCAACCATGCCAGAAACTACTCACGACATACTACAAAATCCTGCAGGGGGTGAACAGTTCTGCCAGTGAACAGATTATACATAAGTGGGAGAGTGATTTCTCTGTAAGGATTGCTCAATCCACATGAAAACTAGCCATCAAGCAACTGGCTACCTGCTCTCGAAGTAACAAACTTCGTCAAGTGCACCTTAATTTTATGTATAGAACCTACCTCACACCCAGTAAGCTAGAGGTTATGAAGCCGTCCTCTCCTGGCAACTGTCCTAAGTGCCTCGAAGAAGGAGCAGACTCTCTCTCCACATGGCAATGACCTGCCCCAAAGTTGCACCCCTTTTGGCATGGGTTGCATGGTGTCATGGAGGAGGTGCTGGGGTACAGATTGTCTAACTCTCCACTTGAGTTTATGTTGGGTGCTGATCCAAGTGGCTCGCAGGGAGGGCAGACAAGCCCACTGTGGCCCCTGGCTGTGGTCAATGCAAAAAAGACCATTGCACAATCTTGGATGTCAGTGAGGACTCCCACCATCCAACAGTGGGCTGACAACATGAAACAACACCTAACCCTGGAAAGGATCCAACTCGCAGCCAATGGGAAACAGAATGTATTCAATCAGCTGTGGGGCCCTCTAGTCAGAACAGTGAATGAGGGTACCTTCCCAGTATAGGGGCGATCCCAACGGCAATATAGTCATAATAGGGCCATGACTGGCAAAAAGTACTATGAGCAGCAAGTTATCTGCAGAGGAGGCCCCTGCTGGCTCTGGCACTGACTAGACTCCAGCTGATAAAGTATGGCTATTGTTTACCATCAGTGTTTAATCTATGCCTTACCTACACACATATAAGGTATATCATTGACACCGCCGCTCTTGTTCAGTTCTAATGAATGTAGCAATTGTGTTTCACTGTCATTATGCTTGAATATGATATTGGCTATGTAGAAGCTCTGCCTGCTCACAATAAAAAATATTTTACAAAAAAGAGAGAGAAAAGACCCAGACAGAGCACACAGGGTGCTAAATCATTCTGATAAAACACCAATAATCATTATTTGCACTAAGGTACATCAAGGTTTTAATTGTGTTACAAATAACATGAAGGGCACAGAGGAATAAAACAGGCTGGACTGTACAAAAATAGCGTATGGTCAGTTAGATGTAATTAGATAACAAAATAATACATTTTATTTTCTGTGGCATATATGCAGTGGACACAATATGTTAAGTGATAATGCGAGTTCACAGTGTCAAACTGTGATATTGATAAGTGAGCAGAACTTATAAAAAATTATCATCACACAGACCTGGGTACCATATAGTGAAAACAACTGTCCTCCTGCCATAGGGCCCTGAACCTCTCCTCCTTAGGTGGCATAGGGCCCTGTGCATTGGCTGACAGATGAACTCTTTGCCCTGTGAAGCTGTAGCTGTGGCCACATAGAAGTGCAGGGACCATAGGGCCATGCACTTCCACAACCAACCAGACAGCCCCATAAATTCTTCACATCTGTTCTTGTACCGAACTTCAGGGCACGCAATTTGTGGGCCCTGCATTTCTGTAGGTGGACAGAGTTGTGCAGGGTATCTGCATCTGTTCACACAGGTCTCTTTTAGGTGGACAGAGATTTTTTGTGCAGGGTATCTGCATCTGTTCACGCAGATCCCTAAGGGACCTGCATGAATGAGGATACAATTCCACTATCTCAAAAAGAAAGGAAATTTATTGCAAAAAACTGCGTTAAAGCACTAGTTAGGGTTTAACGTAATGCCACAAAAGTAGGGAAATGTGGTGTTAGGGTTTCCAACTCTAAAACCCCACCCCCAAGCAGCAAATGGAAAAAAACATTAGGGTTTTGGGGCTCCGGAGTCCTGGTGAATCAGTGGTAGAGCCTTCCTTGGGCATTGTCAACCATAATGCCCACCCCATTCAGTGAGCAAACAACATCACACACAAGCTCCTGCTTGAGGAAAGGTTCAAGAAACTGTGTTGGCAACTTGTTGTGAGAAATACAGCACACTTCTGTTTATCCGAATTTCAGTAATCCAAAAATGCTAATCATCCAGAATGAAACTGTGCCCCCCATTGTGCTCAGTGAAAATTAATCACCTGTCAAGCTGCTCCCGATTATCCCATTAGCAGTCGTTACTGCTAATCTTCTCCCCACTGTATTTAATTTGGGCAGTGTGAAAACCGATCACAGCACAGCACATCACCTCACCAGCTGCTCTGCTACACCCTACCCTGTTTTCACATGTCTAAGAGGAAGAGATCTGTGCTCAACCTGAAGCAAAAGAATGAATCAGAGAATGCAGAGGAACTCACTGAGGAGGAACAGCTTCATGTCCCTACTGATAGTGAAGATGTGGACTGCACTGAAAAGTGATCGCTGGTTAGAAAATCAGACTGATGCCGATGGACTGCAGATTCTGCTGTTGAGGCAATTATCAATAAAGAGCCCAATCACTTTTGTACTGCACAGAAACAGTCTCATTTCTTTTTTCAAGTCCTGCTTCAGCATTTGTCAAATTTAGCTTGAACTTCCGCTTATCTGAACACCCAGTTATCCAAAGGATTTTGATGTCCCCCAGGTCATTCGGATAAACGGAAGTGTACTGCACTTCTCTTATCTTTGAAGAGTGTATCAATTATGAGGCAGTGGTTTGGAGCTGCACCTTGTGCTGCAGATTGTAGGCTTGGGGCTGGGGGGGAGCATTAGGGTTGACAACCCCCAAGGAAGAGCCCACCACTGATTCGCCAGGACCCCTGAGCACCAAAATCCTATTTTTTTTTCCTTTTGTTGCTTGGGGGTTGGGTGCTAGGGTTGGAAACCCTAATGCCACATTTCCCTACTTTTGTGGCATTAAGTGGAACCCTAACTGGTGCATTAATGAATACACATACACACATATATAAATATATATATATATATCATGGTAGCACAGTAGTGCTACTATAGTTAGGGTTGAGGAGCCATTTACATGTTAAACCTAAAATTTTGCACCTTAATAACTTTGCAACCGTTCAATGGATTTGCCTGACATTTGGAATACACGATCAAGATGCATACACCTTGGGATCTGCAAAGCTTCGTACCAGTAGGATATATGGCTGCAGAGTTAGTAAGCGTGATCTGCGTGCGTGTATACGCTTTTTTGTTATTCTACGGTCACGCCTACAGGTCGCACGGTTTGCACGACCAGTCCAAAATCTTCAGGGAATGTGCGGCCAGGGTCCCCGATGTGCCTTTTGATGATTTCGTGAAAAAATATTAAACGGTTCAAAAGTTATTCAAAAAACAAGTTCCCATTGTAAGTCAATGGGAAAAGTTGACAAAAAGTTTGACAGTCGCAAATGCAGTTTTTACTTTCGAAAATGGCCCTTTTACTGTCGCAAATCCACCATTTTGTTTTCAGTTGGTGATCAGAAAAATGCTTGCCATTTAAATTTGGCACCCTGTAGCAACCTAATTATTTTTGTATTCACCTAGTCGGACCCTGAGGATGCTAGTTATGTCTTTATTTTGGGGTAAAACAGCCCAGAAATATGTTTTTCAAATTTCTGGGAAAAAGTACTTTCACACTTGCGACACTGTCGAATGAATTTGCGAAAGCCTTCACAAATTGCGACAGTACTTTTCTAGGCTGTGGGAAAATGACAGCAATTCTTTGGCACCCTGCTGCAAAAGAACGGTTTGGTGTTTTGGGCTGCAATTTGGTGGGAATGCAGCCGACATCTCACAGATGTGCCTTTCAGTGTTTTGTTGAAAAAATATTACATGGCGGCAAAGTTACGGCACTCCAAAGTTGATGCTTTTTCCCATAGGATAACATTACGGCGTCCGACGCATTGCAGCAATCATTTGGCGCCATACTGCAAAATAACAGTTCAGTCTTTTGGGCTGAAATTTGGAAGGAAGACAGCCAACATCCCACAGATGTGCCTTTCGGTGGTTTGGTGAAAAAATATTACAGGGAGGCAAAGTTATGGCACTCCGAACTTCTCTTTTTTTCCCATAGGATAACATTACGGCGTTCGCTGCACCTTTCAGGGCCTGTATCTCGGAAACAGTGTGAGATATGGATTTTTCGTCAAAAAAATGCTTAGGGGGCTATGTGCAAAACTAGCCAGGAAAGTGATAATTCATATGACTTTTAAATTTTATTTCTATGTCGTACGGTTCCTGAGATATAAGCAATTTACTATTCCAAGTCCTCATTTTCTGTTCCGAGAGTCATTATTTTGCATACATTCTTTGTACTCACTGTCTTTCTATATGCAGCTTTTGGGGAAAACTATTGTGTGCGTTTCCATAGCTCTTACCCTTAATGCTTCTGCTTCTGGTTCTGTACCAGTTTCACTTACTTTTCCTGTCTACGACACCTTATGCGTTACCCTTTGCGTTTTCATTTGCGCTTCTGTTTCTGTCATTTTAACCATTTGTGTCTACAGTACTGTTTATCTTTGTGTTTCACTTTGTCGCACTATGCGCATTACCATTTCTGTTTGTGGGCACTGTGTTACTATGTGACAAGAAGACAATATGCGGTTTGGGCTCCGCGCTCCCGTCGCTGTATTATATTTACTGTTTCTCAGTACTGTTTATCTTTGTGTTTCACTTTGTGTCACCATGCGCATTACCATTTGCGTTTTTGGGCACTGTGTTACTATGTGTGAAGACATCACGTGGCGGGAGCCTGGGGCCCTCCCGCCGCTGCATTACATTCACTATTTGTCATTATCATTCTCAAAAGAAAAGGGAAATTAGAGGCAAAAAACTCCATTTAATGCATCAGTTAGGGTTGTTCCACAGCAACAAAAGTGAGGAAATTGGGTGTTAGGGTTGAAAACCCCCCCTTGGACCCCCAGCCCACCCCCCAACCGGCACTGGGGTGTGCATTGGGGTCTTGGGTCCTGACTTTCACCCCATTCTCCTATACCACTGTTTCTTTACACATGTGATAGGGTGAGAGTTAGGGCCGACGACCCCAGTGCGCACCCCAATGCTGGTTGGGGGGTGGGCTAGGGGGTCAAGGGGGGGTTCAACCCTAACACCGAATTTCCTCACTTTTGTCGCTGTGGAACAACCCTAACTGATGCATTAAACGGAGTTTTTTGCCTCAAATATATATATACATACAAACATATATAAAATAACTTTGATCAACAGTGAGCTGACTGGATTGTATATGTGGACATTTTCAAAAACTGCAAAGCTCACAAAATCATCTCCAGTTATTTGATGTCAAACGTTACAGATATTTTAATAAACAAGGCCCCTGGACTTCTATGGTTCTGGAGATGCAACACTCAACTCTGGTTGCATTTTTCAATAAGTTGTATTTATAAAACATGCTAGTTTTCCACAATTCCAAGCTATTTTCCTATTTTTGTTTATTTGTGTTGAAGCTCCTTCCCCATACTGAATATCTGACTGCATGAATGACACCACATGGTATGTTAGTCACTGTGGAATAAACACACATCTTGGCTGCCTTTACAGGCACTCAGCAAATAACACAACTGATAAATGTACAGTATATTCAACAATGACCACACACCATCAAGTGTTGTTGCTTACTTATCCTGTCTAATGGTGCTAGATGTGTTGCCTACTATATAGTATGTATAGAATAATGCATGGGGAAGTGCGTGTAACAAGGATTTTATGCACACCCAAGGTGTGCGATGCTCCATAAACCCCCGAGGGTGAAGCCCAAGGGGTTTATCAAGGCATTACACACCAAGGGCATGCATAAAATCAGAGTTACCACACTTCCCCATGTTTTATTTTTTGCCTATATTATTTAGTAAACAGAACATACACAGAATGTAAGAATGAGGTTTATTACTTATGAACTTACTAATGAGAAATTTAAACAAGTAGAACATTTCAAATTGTAAAATTGAAGTATTTGAACCATCTTGTGCTCCTCACCCCTCCCCACCCTGCTCCCTCTTAGATTCCCGTCAGGCCGAAATCGGCAACTAGAAAAACTGTGTGTCAGTGGTGCTTGAGAATTTCGATGTGTGGGCCATTCTTAGTGGTCAGTTATTTAATTTGTTGGTAGTGCTGGTAAATTTTTTTGTGATCATCTCTCTTTTGTGTTTGTTGAATGCCGCAAGTTCAATAGCCAGTTGGCGGTTTCTCTCATTGTAGTGTGAGGGAGTGTACAGCGCTAGGTGACAGCACAGAGGCAAATGTTACAGTGACAGGTGTTAGCGCAAAGTGAAGGCATGCAATGAAATAGATATTAGGGGGTTTTCTTTGATTTTAGAAGTTTTGGGGTTGTGCATAATCAAGGTGCATTATACACGGGTGATTATACACACTCTTATATAATGCAGTTTGTCAGTCACTACCAGCCATTTATTATATAGAGAATAATTAACACCCAGGTGTTATGAACAAGCTGGTTCACCCAGTTATTGCTGTTACATCACTTGTCATGCAAGCGAAGCTCAAGTGCCTCAGTGATGTCACAACACCAACGTGGTATGTGAACCTTGGTGTTTTCAGTACTAAAGTTAGCATGTTTTTTAAACAATTATTTTTTAAACTCGAAACCCTGATTTTACTGAGCGTGTGACTCTGATTGTTCTGCTGAGCTAATTTGTTCTAAACATTTCGTTTTTCAGGTCACACTAAAACACGCTGTATATTATAGTCCATTAAGTATGCGATTTATAAGGTGGCCCACTGGCAAGGAGGGCTGAGGTGCTAGCATCTTACTTCCTGCCACACCAGCAACCCATGTTCAGTGGCAAGCGTGGGTTGCTGGAGGTTGGCCAGGGAGGGAAAGGATCGAGTGCCCCACGGCTGCTCTCCCTTCCCCCGGGGTGGGGGGCCTGCACACACCACCAAATGATTGCCGCCTGGTGGAGGCCAGGTGGCAGTGCAGGTCTAGGAGGGCAGTGGAAGGTAGGGCCGTTGGACTCTGTGGCATATGCTCACCTCCACACACGCACATCTTCAAGCATGCCCCAGCATGGGGAATCAAGAGAAAATGGAAAAAGAGAAGGCTCTGGCTTTGTGAAGCCCTGCTTGCCCCTGCTTCTGTATCACCACGACCACCACCCTGACTTATGGGAGATGGGTTGGACTGGCAGACACTGGGTGGGGGAGGTAGGGACAAGGCTGAGAGCTGCTGGAGCTGAACTGCATGGGAGAAAAACCTGTATGTAAAAAAGGTTTGCTCTTTGTACACATCAGTTTAAAAAGTAAACTTTTTTTCTTTACAATTTATTTATGAAGGATAGCCCAAATGAGATCTAGCAGGGTTTGAACCTATGATCTCCTGGTTCCCAAGCTGGTGCTCTAACCACTAAACCACACTGCCTCTTACAACTTTCACAAACTTATAATACATTTGTGTTTCATATAACTATTTGAAGGGGAATGTCCATTACTAAAAGCCCCACACTATATGCCTCCCAGCCACTGGTGCCGCTGCCCTAGTGACATTAACATAGAAACATAGAATTTGACTGCATATAAGGACCAATAGGCCCATCTAGTCTGCCCTTTTTTTCCTTATCTCCTAAACAAAGCCGCCGATCCTTAAGTATGTCTTGTGAAAGCTATACTTAGTCTCTGTAGGGCAGCAGGACCAGAAGCTGGAAAAAATAACTGCGGCTGCTAGTTGAATCTCCCGCAGATGATTCTCAGCAGTTGGAAAGTCTGGGATGCACCTTAGTGGCATGGCACTTAAGATGTCAGGTGGGAGGAACCACAAGACAACCAGATAATTATAAAAAAAAGTCAGCAACACAATAAAGTAAAAATTTTGTCTGGAACTGCAAGTGGTAATTGGGAGCAGCCCCATACTAAGGCGTGGGAATGCTTGTGACGGACGTCCTTTTAAGTACAGCTGTTTTAACCCATTCAAGTTCAAAGAAGGGAACATGGAAGGCTGAATGAAGGCAAACTTGAAACTTATGCAAAGTTTCATTGGGAGGGAAACAAATGTTATTCACCTTTAACTGTGTTTCTTCTAGAGGCATTCATCCATAGACACACTTTGCATCATTCAGTCTCAGTGAGTCAGACCCATCATATCAGATTCAAACCTCCACTACGTGACAAGGTTTACCTCACATGCACAGTTTCTTCCAACCATTAGATATTCCCTGTTGAAGGGAGAAGAACCTGTACATAGTACACTAGCAGTACAACAAACACAAATAGCCAGACAGGAAAGTATGGGTGGGTAGGTTGTGGCTATGGACAAGTACTTCTAGAAGAAACACAGAAACAGTTGAGTGACCTTTTCTTTAACACTGAGGATTCATCCATTGTCACACACCTTCCATCAACTATTAGCAGTACAACTGTGAAGAGGGAAGTACTAGAACTGTTCAGGAAACATACTCTGTAGTACAGCAGACCCAAAATCTGTATCCCTATGGGACTGGAGGTCCACTCTGCAGCAGAAAGTGAAAATGAGAGTGCAGGCTCACATAGCTGCTTTGCAGATTTCAGCAAAGAGGACCAGTCTAGAGACTGCACCCAAAGTGGCCACACCTCTGACAGAATACGTGTGCAGTTCCTCAGAGACAGGCCATGACAACCACGTAGCAATTATTAATACAAGACACTATCCAGTGAGATAGAGTAACTTTAGCCACAGGGAGACCTGGAGAGGCACATTTATAGGTAAAAACAGCTGCTTAACAGAATCCCTGATGGGTTCTGTCTTATAGAGACAGATACTTAATTCCCCTTTTAACATACTGAAAGGTGAAGGGTAGCTGCATCTCTGTTGCTATGAGGCCAAGGCCTATGGAAGAAAAAGTGAAATCGACTGATTCACATGGAACTCTGAGACAACCTTACGCAAGACTCTTGGGTGCATTCTAAAGCTCACCTTGTCCTTATGAAAATTAAAGGGTCAAAGCAATAAGCCTGATGCTCTCTTACTCTTCTAGCTGAAACAATGACAAATAAAAATGATACCTTTCTATGCGAAAACATCAAAGCACAAGAGTCCTAAAGTTCAAAACGGACTTAGTTTAGACAAAATTAAGTTAATGTCCCAAGCTGGGACAGTTACTGATTTAGCCCCTTTAGGAATCTCTTGAAAATGAAGGAGCACCTTCCATAGATCTGTACTCCGAAACAGCAGACAGGTGAACCTTCAGAGAGGAAGGTTTCAACGCTGAAGGCACCAGTGACAGCAAGTCGTCTAGTACACTGGAAACTGGGCAAGTGGAAGAAGACAATGTAAGCTTGCTGCATGAAATGAAAACATTTTCCATTGAAGGCATAGGCTTTTCTGGTGGCTGGCTTTCAAGAAATCACCAGTAAATTCAGATGTTTGAGTCTTATGTTCTGAAACTCTATCCTCCCAGAAGCCATGCCTTCAGGTGCAAAGTCTGGATGGGTTATTCCACCTTGGACTTGGTAAGTTCCTGTCTGTGGAAAAGGGGGATGGGCTTTCAGAAGCTCAGGTGAAGAAGGTCCGAGTACCGTACCAGACCTGCTGGACACAGTCAGGAGCTATCAGGATCATCCAGGGTTGATTTTGCTGAACTTTGAGGATAACTCTGAATCAAAGGAAAGGGAGGAAAGGCGTACAGGAGATCTTCTTCTAAATTCAAGGTGAGAGCTTCGGCCTGTTTGAGTCCTCTTTCTGGCATCCTTGCACAGAATAGAAGCTTTCTGTTTCCCAAGATGTGGAAAGAGCTAGTTGATGAATTCCCAGCCAACTGAAGATCCTGTCAAGGACCTCTTGTTCAGAGACCACTCATAAGTAACGGTCTCCATGAGGCTGATGTATACTAGACAGTTCAACTTGCCAGCTAGATGAAAACCAAGGACGTGAGTATGAGTGTAGAAGGCTAGTTCCCACAGGCTAATTCTTTCATACATAGTCTGGACAAATGGGCACATCCTTGTTTTCTCAGATTAAACACTGTAACTTATTGTTGCCTGTGTTCACTTGAACTGTCTGATCCACAACTAGTGAACCATTTGCCAAAAGAGCCAAGCAAATTCCATCACACTGATATGCGGGGAGGATTACTTGTGGACCATGTCCCATACTCAACTTCCTGACCAAAATGGGCTCCCCACAGCCTTTCAGTGAGGTGTCTGTAGTTAGGTGGAGTGTAGGACATAAGGGTTGGAAAGTAACCCCTGTTCTGAGATTCCATTCAGCTTGCCACTAAGACAGGGCTTCACTAACTTTAGTGTCACCTCTGTAGTACCATATGCCAGGACCAAGTGCTCTTTTCATAGTTTTTCCTGGGATGTCTTGTAGGATAATGTAGGAACTCAGTGTAATCCAATGGTAACTACTCCAGTTTGTCACACAGTAAATTGTGAAATCTCATACAGAGTGCTTGATCTTGGTGGATGGCTGTGTACCCTGCAATCTATGAGATCCCTATTCTGAGAACACTGTTCCTTGAAATACCACTTAATTGGTCTCATGTGCACTTGAGTCAAAGGGAATACAAATGTGGTCAAAGCCGTGAGAACTCTGTGGTTGTGCGCTGATGACACACCTGGAAGGACCTGGCAAATGACATGAGGTCTGAGGCAGAATCCAACAGCAAGCATGTTTTGGCTAGAGTTGAGTCTAGTTCTGCTCTAATGAAGCTGACGCTCTTAGTAGGGGACAGTATGGACTTTTTGAGATTTAGGACAAATCATACTATAGTTTCTAAGATGTATCCACTGTGAGGTCCCAAGCCCTCACAGTTGCATCTGGCATCTTACCTTGTATAGCAGGTCTTTCAGATATAGATACACTGCCACACCTTGCCAGTGAAGGTAGGCTGCAACAATCAACAGGCATTTGGTAAAAATACTGGGAGCAGATGACAGTTCACAAGGCAAGACTCTGTACTGATAGGTTCTGTCTTCTGGTCTGAACTGGAGACATTTCTGGTGTGAGGATCTGATACAGATGCAAAAAATATGTAGCCATCAGATCCAAAGAGCAGAACCAATCTCCTTCCTGTAGAGATTATCTCAGATATTTGTTAGGCTTGTGAGATCTTAAATGAGCCATCACCCTCCTGACTTTTTGGAACCAGGAAATACTGGGAAAGGAATATCTTCCCATTTTTGGTCCCTATAACTCCCTCATTTGTCTATACAAGCAGAAGGCTCTGAATTTTCTTCCCTAAGGATTCTTGTTCTAGGTCAGAAAGCACCCTACACTGTACCATGTGGCTGTAAGCATACCTCTCAACTGTCCCGCATTGTGAAGGACATCCTGCATTTGCCCCAGTTTCTGGAACTTGTCCTGCTGTCCTGCCAGCACCTGTCACTGTCCCAGATTTGACTGACAGACTTTGACAATGACAGTGCTGATGTCAGCACGGGCCCTTTAATGTGCGTGACTGACCTCCTGACTGGAATGGGAGTGAGCTGCGTGGTGGTAGAGGCTGGCAGATGAAGTTGATTCAGATTGGTTGGTCACTCCGAGTCCATTCCTCCTATCACATCTCAGCGAATAAAGAAGGATGCGGCTTGAATTTGGCGGCTTGACACTTTGAAGTGCACTGGTGCATGCACTGCTGCATGGCCTGCACGATGATGCACAGGCTGAGAGAGTGAGGAGAGACCAGTGTGAGGAGAAGTGTAAGCGCGGTCGCCGACGGGAAATTAATTGCAAACCAGAGAGGATTATTTTCTGTGGAGACTGCCTGAGGAGTTGTTTCTATTCTGACCCCTGGCTCTGCTGAGCTATGGAGGATGGTCACAGAGCTAGTATGTTTGGTCCCAGTCAGATTCTCGTCTGCAGAACTGCCAGCCCAGAAGAGCAGAGCCCCAGAGTCCCCCGCCTTTTTAGGCTCCAAAAGTTCTGCTGTGGTTGCGGTCCGGGTTGCGTGAGTGTGCGGCCTCCTTGGGAGTGAGAGACGGGGCAAAGAGAGTCAGGCAGAAGCAGAGAGAGAGAGCAGCCCCCCCCCACCTGGTCCATCAGAGAGCAAGTCCACCAGGCAGCACGCAGCGCAAGTAGCAGTAAGTAGCAGGCAGCACTAAGCAGCAAGTGCGGCTTGGAGCAGGACTGACCAGTCACCGGATGGTGAAGAAAGGAGTTGCCTTGCCACTGCTGCCTGCCAGTTGCCACCACCAGATACAGAACAATCACTCCACATGGGAGCTCACTCAGTGCTGGACCAAGTGCCACTCTCATTCTGCTGTGTGAGGTAGGTCATGTGTACTTTACTTTACTGTACTATGTAGCCGGTTGGGGGAGAACCTCTCTGCACTGCAAGTCTACATCAACTTAAAGGGTTTTAAGGATTGAGAGGACGGAGACAAGTGAGTGAGCCTACCCTGCCCTGACTTGTTAGCAACTTAACTTGGCTCTGGCTGATTGTCAGTGACTGGCTGCTACTGCTAGTGATTTTCCTTGCTACAGCTGTCACAGCCCAGCAGCTCTGCTGCTCGCTGCTCCAGACAGTGATCATAGTCCTACCCTACCAGTTGAGTCACTGACACTCTGAGTACTCACTATGCCCCAGGGGGTTCCCCGGGGTCAGGGACGTCATCAGAGCTCTCAGCTCTGCCATGTGAGGTGGGTCACAAACAGCTCTGTGGCTGTCAGGATATCACACACAGCCCTGCTGGGAGTCCTCTCCTCCATCCCGTCCAAAAGTAGTTTGAGCCTGGAGGATCAGAGGGCAGAGCAGAGCTTGAGATGATGCCTGCACTTTGGACTGAGCAATGTGCAGTGCACTCGGTGCACAAGGAGAGGACTGGGTTGACTAGGAGACACATATGACTGGTGGTAATTGTGAAATTTAAAAAAATGGAAAGAAGAGGGGGGCTGACTGACTGAGATAAGGAAGCCTGAGGGAGGAACTACAAATACCAAACATAGTGTAAGTGAAAAGTAGGTGATGGGGAGGGAGGAGGAGGGAGGATAAGCAGACTGTCTCACTGTCACACACAGCAGGTAACTGTGTGCGTGTGCGTGTGTGTGCGCTTCTGGAAGTACCACCAGTCAACCACAACTTCACAAGTCAAGGTCAGAGACAGTTGCCAACTTGCCTAGGTAGGCTATATTAATGGACTGGCAATTTGGCAAGTTGCTTGCTTGCTACCAACACACATGTATTGTAAAGTGAAATTCTTGCAGCAGCAGCTGGATTATCTGGAAATTAATAAGTGGCAGTCCAGTGGAATTTACTAGTCTGGGATTGGGACGCACTGTCTGGGCATGTTGTGAGTGTCTCCCAGTCCCTCTAAAATTGATGGCCCTGACTGGGAAGGGGAATGTGATGAAGCAGAAGAAGTAATGAAATGCTTATCTCCATTGCCATTCCCCAGCCCCAATGGTCAGGTGGGTGTTGGTCCATCTGGTGTTGGAGGGAGCCTGCCTGCTGCTTCCTCTCTTTACATTAAATTAACACACAAGTTCAACTGTGCACTAGTGGCAGCAGGCATCACAATGTCTTATGTGTAGCCCCTCTCTGGTGTCATCCTAGAGAGCCCCACTACCACTGCCTTGCTTGCCATACCGAGGTTAAGGGGCCTGGGTTCTTACAAGCTGTAACAAGGGGGTCCTTTCCCTAGAATACTAATAAAATGGCGGTGCCTCCACCCAGAGTGCATTTAGTGAGACTGATCTATACAGTACAACCCCCTGGGATGTCCTACCAACCCACTTCCCCAAAACAATTACCCCAGCCATGGACTTACCAGGTCCGAACTTCCCCACATTTGGCATCTTCTTAACTTCAGCTACTAAGATGCTCACTAAAACAGGCTTTTGAGTCAGTACCTTTTCCAAACAGTAAACAACATTGTTTATTTATATGGGGAGGGTTAGGATGGGGTACGTGGAATAGAGGTTAAGCAACAGTTTTAAATTTGCATTTTTAAAGATTTGGCATTTTCCCACAGTCATTACCTTTTGATTCCCAAACCCACATTTCGAACAATGCAGCCACCATTCTATCTACCTAACTAACTGCTGCAGGTGTTACCATAACCCAGACCCTCTGGTACCAGTCCAGAATGATGTCCCTAACTCTGTCCCTAGGTATCCAGATCTTACAGTTGCAGGCCTGAGGTGCAGCTGGTTGGCTGGCATTGGCATGCTTGCTGAATTAAATAACTTTTTACACGCCAGCCCAGTGGCACAGAGGTCTGAGGTGCTGGCACCTTACCTCACACCACACCGGCGACCTGGGTTTGGGAACGGACTCGGGCGCTGGAGGGTCGGCAGGGGAAGGAGTAGGATTGAGCATCCGGAGGACTGCTCTCTTCTCCTGGGATGGGTTGGGGATTGGTGTCGCTCTGTAGCGGCCCCCGGTGGAGACCAGGGGAAGCTCAGATGAGGCGTGACTAGGGGAAATCCGTGGAAATGGAAAAAAATGGCGCCTCCTCCTGCTGGATGACGGCTGCCTGGACCAGTTCCCCCTCGAGCTCCGCAGCTGCCAACCCGACCACAGCAGCACCCAGGACCAATACCTAGGCCGATAGGCCATTTCTCTTCGGAAGAGGAGGACCCACTCGACGAAGGGTTATGTCGGGTACCCTGAGGTGGCTACAATGTGGAGTCGGGGTCGGTGGTGGAGATGAGTGAGTGGTAAGTGTCCTTGGCAAATGGCCCAAAGGAGAGGTAGGGGAGTTGCAGGGGAGTAAAAAAAAATAAATAAATAACTTTACATTTTTCCTGTTTGCTCTAACTCTGTCCCTATTCCCAGCCCAGGTGGGCATGGGCAAACTATATACAGCCCCCAGGATTTTGCAGAGCAATTCCTGCTGTTACTCATAGTTCTGCAGAATCAGTCCTTGGGTGGCACAGTTGATTCAAGTCCTGGGGTTGATGGAAACAGCTCTTGCAGAACCGGGCTCAGTGCTTGAACAAGTGGGAGGGGACACAGAGGCTGCAGCTCGGATCTTTGACTTGCTTGAAGATATTGCAGCTTGTCCCCTTCAGCCTATTCAGGTCTGTTGCAGGACACTGAGCAAAGCCCACCAGCCACAGAGGACCCAAACTTGGAAGTGACCCCACGGCCCAGCTCCCTCACAGGTCAGAGTGCCCTAGTACTCGGGTACAAGACCCGTGACCCCCTGTGGCCAGCAGACCCCACATGATGGGGGTTAGCTAGTTCCCCACCTGGCCCTGGATTTAGGATGGCAACATTGGATCATTGTCGTCTTACTCTTAATACCAGCTACAAGGTGTAGCCAAAACAGTCTCTATCACTTTTCTCATCTGAATTTCGAACAGCCATGGCAGCTCCCTGCAGACTAGGAACCCCTGCCCATCTCTTGGCTTTCACAGTCTCTCCATCTCTAGAAAGCAGCAGCTCTCACTCTGGCTACCACACTGTTCCAAAACATCTCTTTTCTCACTCAGCGCTTCTCTCAAACCCTCTGACACACAACCAATACTTTTCTCACAATGTAGGTGCAGATGAACTCTGAAGATATTCTCTCTATCATTTTCTCAATCAGAACCAGTTCATTTTCCACAATCTGGCTTTCCCAGCCAAAACCAGTCCTTTGACCTTGTGTCTGTCCCTTTTTCCTCTAGACGCTTTGTCTTTGCCAGAGTCAGACAGAACCTTTTTCCCACTTCACAATTCTCTCATCATACGTGCCTCACTAATGAGGTGCAGAGAAAAAAAATATTTGTCTTTTTCCAGGCTCAGACACAACCTTTTTCCTTTTTCCAGGTTCAAGACACAACCTTTGTCTTTTTCCAGGCTCAAGACACAACCTTTCTCTTCATCTCACCGCTGTGGTACATCTTCACCACACAACAATCCTTTCTCGGGAACCTGCAGCCTTCTCCCTTTTCCAGCAAAGCTGCTTGCACAAACTTTCTTCTCCTTACTCTCTTGATGGGGAAAGTCACTGCCATCCCTGGGGGACAGACTGCTGGCAGCCCCCAGGCATGCCCTTTCCCAGCCTTGCAGACCCATTGTTTCACAGGGGCAAGAGCCCCCCTCCCTGTGGAGGGGCTCTCCCCAGCACTGACTCTATAAGCAAAAGTTCTGTCTTTTTGGGAGCCTTCTGACAGCTCCCTATTGGCTGGAGCTACTGTCCTTACAGAAAATTAATATGTATGAGGCTCCCTCGATGCCTCATTGGTTGCACAAAAGGGCACCAGAATAATCCCAGCATTTTCCCCAAGAGTCCTTTCACAAGCCCCATAATCCTCCTGTGAAATCTTGGCACTGTGGTTGGTCAGCTAGTGTCACAGGACTGCAATCATGGCTGCAGTGCAAACAGTCCCAACAGAGTTTGTACAAAGTCCCCAAGTTTAAATCACTCCTGCAGCCAAACCACTTGCCTTTATTTATGTCACCATACATTTACAGCATGTCCTGTGCCCTATAAAGCAACTGCATCACTATTCACTTTCTGTTATCCCTTTTGCTGTCACTGCTGCCATTTAGAAGAGTCCCAGGCAGCCTATTTACACTCCCATTGCAGCTCATACAGTGTCCCACTTCTCATATCCTGCTGCTGCTGCTGAATAAAGATATTTGTTTTCCCAAGGCCCCACAGATGTGCAGCAGCACCTTTCCCCTTTCAATCCCCTAAACCATTTAGACATTTTATTCCTTTTCTTGCCAATTCCTAGTGCCATTTTCATATCCCCAAGTGCTAGACCAGCTCTGGCTCATGGATTATTCATTAGCCACCTCATTAATATTCATGAGGTGGCTGTTATTCCCGAGCTCGATTGGCGCTCACAAATTTGGCTCTCCTTTCTCTTCCTGCCGTCTCTTCAGTCTGCCCAAGTCACCGGTCCCCATTTTATTTGCCAGAGGGACCGGGACCACCAGAAAGCTGACTCCAAAGGCTGCTGAATGGCCAAGTGAATATTAGATTTGGCGGATGCGTTGAGCTCGCCCAGCAACGAGGTGCCATTCACGGGTGGCGGCTCCGCAATGTAGCTCCCCCAGCCCCGTTCTTCCCAAAAAAATTACATGGGTACTGGAGGGAGGATCCAGGGACACAACGGGACCACTGCCAGGACCAAGGAAAAAAAGAAATGGGGGTGGAACAAACCCCGGGGAAACAGAAGCCCCAAAGGGGCTGTCAGGTAAGCCCCTGGGACAGGGGGGTTACATATGTAGTTAAAAAATAAACCTACTCATGATGAAATCAGTTAGATAGTGATGTGATGGTAGGTGGGGGTTGGAGACCAGTGCTGGGTAGAAACACATTACAAGTAACGCGTTACTGTAATCTGATTACATTTGCAAGTAACATGTAACAGTAAAGTATTACTTGAAAGAAAATGTAATCTGTAATGTATTACAGATTACATTTTCTTTCAAGTAAAGCAGTTATTGTAACGCAGTTCATTATATTACTCGGGGCCAGACTAACCCTCCTCCCTGTCGGAATTGTGGGCTGCGATACTGCCCTGAATTGAAGCCGTAATCAACTGGAGTTTCATTTGCCTGAAGGCTGAAGTCGACGGTTCCGAGGCTTGCCTGACTGAGCACAGCACATTGACACCAGAGACTCAGTCTATCCCAACCCCCAACCCTCGTCCCATTCTTTTACGTTTTTGTGGTGGTGTATTCAGTTCAATATTTATGTTCAGCCAACCAAATCTTTACCCTGGCTCCTCGGTGCATGCCAATCCTCCAATGAGTGGTGAGAGACAGCCAGGAGTTGTGCGTGCCGCACGAGCCACATGAGGTGAGATGGAACTTTTTTGGGCAGCACTGAAGAAGCAGATTAACCGAGGAGTGACAGATCTAGGTGCATGGGGGCTAAAATTAAATTAAAAAAAATGCTTCTGGAATGGCCTTTTTGGTGTCAGGCTGTCCAGTTGGATTGGTCCATGCAGGACAAGAGACACGAGCAGAATGAATAGAGGGGAAATGACCCAGGCAGTGTGGCACCGAGACATTCACAGTCTCACGGGAGAAAGCAAAGAGTGGAGAGGCAGGAGAGCAGACAGACTCAGAGGTTGTGTGGGGGGCGGCCCCGCAGGGTTAGGATAGGCCCAGGGTACTGACTGAGAGAATCCCTGAGACTTGGAGTCACTGTTGGTGGTGGTGGGGGGGGGGGGAAGAGACTAAAGTGCAGGCTGCAGCAAGGGAGAGGAGGGATTCGTCGATGACTCATCGACCTCCGTGCAGGTAGCAGCAGCAGACCATACTAGGGCATGACAGAGCAGCAGCAGGAAGTGCAGCAACGCAGCCAGCTGGCCCGGAGTGGGGCTGCCAGGGACACAATCGCAGATGACTGGACACACACTTGTATGGGCCAGCAGTAAGCATGGATCATGGGACCGTGCGGGCATGGACGGGCCACAGACAGCTCTGTGACAGCATCTGGCAGGAATCGACTGAGAACTTTAAGGATCCCACCCTGGCCAGATGGTGGATGGAGCCCGGAGAGCAGGTAACATTTGCAGTTGCTTTACTGATTCACCCCGTCACTCTATTTATGTCACCACCAACCCCCTCTGATGCCAGCAAAAAAAATGTTTTCTTCATTTCTTTCAAATACTGTGTGATCTTAAGTAAATTCAGTTGCCCTCGCAGTGCTCCAGTCCATCTGCAGAATGGAAACTGCAGCACTCCATCTAAAACTGGATGTTGCATCTCAGCTGGAGCTGGGTTCTCCTGGCTAAATAAAGCTTAAAACAGAAAAACTGTACTGACTGGTAAAACAAGAAGGCTTAAGTTAAAGCTGGCAGACGCACTTGCCTCTCCTTAGGAAATATTTATTCCACTTATAAAATGTTTATCTTTTTTATACCTGTTTTAATTTGGTGTTTCGTAAATGGATGAGTTCTAATGTATTACGTAGTTGTGTTTTTTGGGGGGCTTGTAGCGCCTAGCAAGTTGTGTTGTTGTATGTCTTCAAATGGTAGATGTGTAATTGGGTAAGATTGTGCTTGAACCTCTGAGCTAGTTGCATTAGGCTGCACTTCTGGAACTATGATCTGTGTGAGATTCAGTTGAAAAGCAGTGTTCACTGATTAAAGCTGCTGCCCAAAGGTTGCATTGGGGCTCTCTTTCTGTGTTAGTTGGTTAGTGGTAACGTTACTACATCATCTTAGAGCACTACAGCCAGGATATTCAAAGGCCCTGAACTGCACTCACTAAAAAGTTTGCACCAGCAGTTTAGTGCCCAGAGCAAACTAATGAATGGTGTTATGAAACATGTCCAAGCACACAGCGAGCATAGAATTAATGTTATTGGTGGTACCTAGCGGCAGGTTGCAGTGCTCTGAATTAGAGCCTCTGACTGTATAGATACTTTAAACTGTCCTTATGATGCTATTCTGTTAATGTTAAAATAACAAAAAAGGTGATCTTACCCAGAATCGCAGCTTCAGCTCTTGTAACCAAAATAAAATGTGTTCCAGTACTTATTTTTCAAGGGAAATTTCTTTCAATGGATCTGTGGCATGCAGGGTATGAACTGCACTGTTTTACCACTATGGGACCCAAAGTGTCAGACTTGTTCATGAAAGAGTTTATCCACAGACCATGTGCATTTATGGAGGCAGGGGGCTTAGGGGCTTGCATGGGTCACAGTTAAGAGGCTTAGGTGGTAGGAGTGACAAGTAAGCACACATAGGCCAAGGGAGAACATTTTTATTTTGAAAGAAATGAATTCACTTGACCAGCACCAAGCATCCTGGAACAAATTATCAAACGTAATAGAAAAAGTTATATGCATTACAGTTACAGTTACTGATTACTTTTTATACACAAGTAATCAGTAACTGTAACTGATTACATTTATTTGAGAGTAGCTAGTAACTGTAGCTGATTACTTTTTTAAAGTAACTTACCCAACACTGTTGGGGACTACTGGGGGGTGCAGTCAGGGGTGTAGCAGCCAGGCAGCTGCTACATGCTTGCATGCTGAGCTGCACTTGTGATTCATTATAAATAAAGGCCCGGATATTCAGACTGCACCAGGCTGTGGCGCAGGCCTGGGCGCAGCGCAACTTGGCTGCGCAGGGGCATTGACAGAGTGATATTCAGCGGAGCTGCACCACGGCACAGCATCACTGAATATCGCACCCTGGCCACCCGCAGTGTGCATGGCGCAGTGGCACTGCGCCAGTGCAAGTGGCCAGAGTGGAGCAGGGTTGATGTGCTAGTGCAAGTTCCATTGCGCTAGGCGCAACAACCACGATATTCAAAAGTGCACATGCAAATGGGGCCATAATGCATGCAAGGCGCAAATGGAGCCATTTGCATATCATTATGGCCCCATTTGCATGCAGCTACGCCGATCCCTGGCGACTTGCGCCTGGCGCCCTGCCAGGCTGCAGCAGTTGGGTACCGACGCCCCCTGCACATCGTGGAAATGTGCCCCACTGCCCGATCGCGGGCATATGCAGAATTTATTAACCGTCCGATATCCCTGGTGGTCCAGTGGACCGCATCACGCCCGATCGCGGGCTTAAGTAATATAAATACCGTCCAATATCCCTGGTGGTCCAGTGGACCGTTCGCAGCCCGATCGCGGGCATATGTTAAAATAAAAGTAAAGTCCAATATCCCTGGTGGTCCAGTGGACCGCTCGCCCCAATCATGGGCATAAGTTAAAATAAACGTAAAGTCCAATATCCCTGGTGGTCCAGTGGACCACTTGCAGCCTGATCGCGGGCATATGTTAAAATAAAAGTAAAGTCCAATATCCCTGGTGGTCCAGTGGACAGCTCGCAGCCTGATCGCGGGCATATGTTAAAATAAATGTAAAGTCCAATATCCCCTGGTGATCCAGTGGACCGCTTGCAGCCCGATCGCGGGCATATGTTAAAATAAAAGTAAAGCCCAATATCCCTGGTGGTTCAGTGGACCACTTGCAGCCTGATCGCGGGTGTCAGTAAACCATTAATGCCACAGAAACCCAACCCTGGTGGTCTAGCGGTACCTCCCTCCCCACTGAGCCCCACTGCCCCGCTCCCCCCCGGTCAGCAACGACGACAGCTCCCCACCCTTGCCACCCGCCTGCGCCCGCTGACTGACACCATACGGTAGGGAGCTGCACACCCATTGGTCACAAGCGTGAGCCAATGGGCATACAGCTTCCGTACCATACTACACAGTCCAGATATGTGAAAGGATCCATTGACATATCTGGACTGTGTAATGATGCGAGCTGCATGCCCGATGGCTTCACGCTGTGGACAACACGCGCCTACTGCTGCGGTGTCGGTGGCGGTCGGCGGGCAGCAAGCGGATGGGGAGCTGCCGCCTGCCGCTGACCAGGGGTGGAGCGGGCAGTGGGCTCAGTGGGTGAGGAAGAAGTGCAGCTAGACCCACCAGGGTTGGGTTTCTGTGGCATTAGTGGTTTACCGACACCGCGATCGGTTGCAAGCGGTCCACTGGACCACCAGGGACATTGGACTTTACATTTATTTTAACATATGCCCGCGATCGGGCTGCGAGCGGTCCACTGGACCACCAGGGATATTGGACTGTACTTTTATTTTTACATATGCCCACGATCGGGCTGCGAGCGGTCCACTGGACCACCAGGGATATTGGACTGTACTATTATTTCGACATTTGTCAACGATCGGGCTGTGAGCAGTCTAATGGACCACCAAGGATATTGGACATTTCTATTCTTTTATGTCTGCCTGTGATTGGGCATGGGGAGGTGCCATCACGAAGGTGCAGCCGGAGCTCGAGTGGCCACCCACAGATGGCAGCTGCCGTGTTGCGCCCTGCAATACGGTAGCTCACCTGTGAGTGGCCAGCCATTGTTCCTTTTTTTGGGGGGGCTCACCTGTGCGCAGCGCAAGTAGGGGCATGGGCTCAGCACATCCCCGGGCTGAATATCGGGATGTGCGGTGTATGCATGGGCATGCCCCCCCCACCTGCACCGCATACATTACTGATGCCGATGCACCGGGACATGTGCCAGGCACAATCCACATTTGAATATTGCGCCGGGGTGCATCAGTGGGTTGCGCATGGCGCAACAGTGTTGTGCCATACGCAACCCTTCTGAATATCCGGGCCAAAATGTTTGTGTGATTGTTGTGTAATGGTGCCGAAATAATCATAATTACACTTGCTAGACTTGCATAATTGTGTTGTTTTGTTGCTCATGCAGACAGCAGACAATGAGACCGTGATGATGAATTGATGATGAGATGACGGGATGCAGTTGCAGACAACTAGAGCTGTGTCTGTGTGTTTTAATATCTCAGTGTCTGGCATGGGGGTGGGTTGGGTGGGCCATAGGCCTAGCGATCTGGGTTCACGGGTTGGTTGGGGTCGGAGAGAAGCCCATTTCAAAGGGGCATTTTTTTTTTAGTTGGACCGTCTGGCTCTGGACTTTTACTAACTCCTCAGCTTGTTTATCTTGTATACTTCAGTTTTGTTCAGTGAATTTAAACTAATTTGCGATGTGAGCTGTGAAATTGCATTTGCAATTTGCGTCGGACATAGACTAGAGTCAAGAGGCAGTTTTTATTATGCTTAGCCAATAGGTTGACTGATAGCTTAGGCTGCTGTATTTTGGAGGCCTGTTATGTTTGTGTACACTGCAGTGTGCCGTACTGATCTTTCTTGTTTGCCACATGACATAGTAGGCCGTAGCCCCTAGCCTTGCCTGGAGTGGACTGCCTGGGTCCCTAACTAGTGATTCCACTTCCAGTCCAGTCCAGACCAGACCAGTAAGTAGATGAAAGTGTGTTACTCTGAGGTGCAGCACTGGTGCAGTGCAGTGGATGAGTGCAGACTATACATTTTCCGGACTGCTGGTATTGGTAGATGGAATGGTGGATTCCACAACACCCCTGAAATGTTATTTATTTTTGGTATTTTTTTTTATACAGTCATTGTAGATTTGAAACATGAATGAAGTGTCGGACTGCACAGTGGGCAATGCTGCAGCAGCTGTCTCGACCTCAACACCAGAGTTAGCGAAGGGAAAGAGAACAGAAGATGGTGCAAAAATGCCAGAGAAGAAGCAAAAGAGGTACTCAGTGTTCCAGAACAGCTGGGTTAAAGAGTTCAACTGGGTCAGTGAGAGTCGAGGCAGACCAATATTTGCTTTCTGCAAGACCTGTAGATGTGATTTTACAGTAAGCCATGGTGGACGTCATGATGTTCTGTGGCATGAAAAGTCTGGGAAGCATCAGCAGAATACAAGGCAAGCTGCTGGGAGAAAGGTGAGCAATTTCTTCCATACATAAACTACATTCAAGGTGACGGAGGCAGAGGTGGCTTTTGTGAGTTTGCTGGCAAAGCACAATTTATCCCTTTCTTGTGCAGACCACATTATAAAATTTATTAAGAAGCATTGTGGAGACCCAGAAGTTGTGAAGATGAGCTGTGGAGCCACAAAAGCTAACTGCACTGCCAGAGATGTTCTAGGTCCCAAATATCAAACTGATGTTGCCAAAATGTGTCAAGAGGTCCCATTCTGCATGTATCTGGATAAGAGTACTGATATTGGTGATATTAAACTGCTGGTAATTTTAGTGGGATATTTTGATGAGAGCCTGCAAAAGAATCTTATTCTATTTTTAGACATGCCAGAATGTGTATCAGGGACTAGAGACAGGCAATGTTTAACTTTTTAATGGGAGTCTTTAAGCAGATTCAGCATTCCCCTTGACAATCTTGTTGCCTTTTCATCGGACAATACAGCTCAATGACTGGGAGAAATAACCCTGTGAAACAAATTAACCCAAACGTTGTCAGTATGAGTTGTCTCTGCATTTGGCAGATATCTGTAGTAAATCTGCTAAGGCTTTAAGGGACCTGTTGAGGAGCTAATTTCAGATGTATATTGCCACTTTTCGTCTAGCTCCCAGAGACAGCAGCTACTCAAAGAGTCTGCACTGTTTGTTGATGTGGAACCCATGAAATAATAAAGCATGTCCCCACAAGGTGGCTCAGCCTGCACAAGGTGATACAGCGGATTGACATGTGGGATGCACGGAAGTCATATTTCTTGTCAGCGGAATCTCAGACTGCCAAAGTCAAACTTATTTGTCAACGCCTACAAGATCATGAAATTAGAGCCATGCTTCTTTTTTTGAAATATGCACTGCAGCCTGTTTGTCAATTTAATGTTAGGATGCAAGTACAAGAAAACCAAATGCTGACCCTACATAACAATCTGTTCAGGATTGTTCAGTTATTTGTTGGTCAACTTCTAAAACCAGAGGCTGCAGTCAAACTCATAAAGGAAAATGACTGCAAGGTACTGGAGAGCCAAGCAAATTTTCTGTCACATAATGACATACGTGTTGGTCCAGAAGTTGAGGACTACCTTGAACAACATGATGACAGCATACGTGGCACATCAGTAGAAATCAACATTTATAAAAAGGCTGCATTATTCTAAGGCACTGTGCTGAGGAAAATGATGACAAAATTCCCCTTAAGAGATCAGCTATTGAAAAATGCTGCCTTGTTTCTAGATCCTGCTTCAAAGCTCCAGCTGTCAGCCAAAACTGTAGCTGATCTTGCTACTACTTTAGGAATTATAAACAGTGCTGAAGAAGCCAGTCAGCCGATGGACTAGTTCTCAATGTATCAGTTCCAAGACACAGATGACCTAATTCAAGATCCTCCACAGGCATCCAGGTACTGGGGTACTGTGCTCACAAGAATGAATGCAGCCTGTGAAGAAATAAGCCTGCTTGAAAGACTTGCGATGACAGTCTTGTGTTTGTTGCACTCAAATGCCGAGGTTGAACGTGCTTTCAGCATGGTAACAAAAGTAAAAACCAAGCTGAGGCAAAATCTAAGCATAAAAACATTGAATTCATTGCTAGCTGTAAAAAAAATTAATGAAGACTGAGATTGCTTTGAGGTACCTAACCCAAAAGAAATCCTGGAGTCTGCAAGGAAAGCAACTACAAAATACAACACCGATCATCATGTGAACAAATGAGGCACATCAGCCGAAAGAAATCCAACAGACTGCAACTACAAAATACAACAGCGCAATCATTGGAACATATGGACTTTTTATTTGTTACTACAAATTGTTGTTTTTCCACATAAAATAACGCATTTCATGCACAAGATTATTCTTTAGTGCTATTACATTGAGTTTCAGGCTCTGTTATGCTCTTAAACAGTGAGTTAAATCATTAAAGTGCTGAAATTCTGATGTCCCTCGTGGTATGCCTCATTTCAGGGTGTGGTGTCCCTCATTTTCCCTCATTTCAAGGGCTGGTGTCCCTCATTTCAGAGTCTGGAGGTTGAGAGGTATGGCTGTAAGGAAGAAGTGAAATCAATTCCAGAGTCAGCTCTTCCCTGTCAATCTCCAGCACCTGTTAATCTGTAGTGATAGAAAGCCCATTTGGGTACAAGTGGGAAATCTCACCTCCCACTGGAAGCTCTTAGTGGACCTGGAGAGTGACAAGTAAATAGTCAGTTCAGCTGTCGTCATAACTGCCTTGGGACATTCTCCATGGAGGCAGTGAGGTCCATACCATGTGCCTATGGTTGCCAGGGGAAGGCTCTTCACTTGATGTCTGGAGCCTTCGGATACGCGTGAAAAGACTGGCAGCCTTTTTCAGTCTGGAAGCTGGACCATTTACCTGAGTGTAACAGACTGGATAGTTAATCTAGCTTCCTTGTCTTTCTGTACAAACATTATTTTTAACTACAGGACCAAAAAAAGGTGAGCCCTCAAATAAAAGGTTACAGACCTTTTGCTACAGATCTTGGGACAAGTTAGCACCACATTTCAGCTAGGCCTGTCACTGGATCACAACCCCAAAGACCATGCAAAGAGCTGCATTAATATTCACTGCCATCAGGAACATTTGTATGGATGCCTTCATACTATGCTGTACTGGAATCATAAAATTCTTATGAAGGTCAAAATTTACAGTATTTTATTTTAATAGAGCAGAAGGGCAGACCAACGGTTACACAGATATCTGGCTGTGCAACCCCGGTATGTAAACGTGTTAATAGAATAGGGAAGTATAGAAATAAAATCTTTTATCCAGCTCATCTGCCCTAGGATTTTGCTTCTCACACTGCTTGGAAAAATATCTGTACTGGTCTTTTCAGCACCTGCCGCAGGGACTAGGCTCTCAGCTAAAGACGGTCTCTGCATGAAATCATGACATTCATTAGTGACATGCAGTACATCTGTCTACCTTTTTATCAGTGGAGGAAGTTTGCATGGTTCTTTTCACACCTTCTTGACTAGAGACTGAAAGGCATTAGTAATAGCCACATGAAGTTTCCCAATAGAAGTTTTGCCTAGTAGGTCCCCAAACTGGAATTCAGTCTTGACTCAGACTCCTGAACAGCAATTTCTAGAATCTTTGCTATATGTCTGATAAGAGTTTGGTAGGAAAAATATCCTAAGGGGAGACATGTGTAATGAAACTCATATTTCATCTGTTCCTGAAACATCAGAAGTGATGTCCAGTTCAGACTTTGAGCACTGGTCAGGTCCAGTGTCCCAGTCTGCACGATCTCCCTGAGAAATGGGAACAAACATAACCAAAGGCTGATGAGGAGGCCAACAGGAGTGGAGAACATTGGCTTAGCCTTGGTAGGGGACATGTTTGCAGATTCTGGCCTTGGGAAAAGGGATACAAAGAGTATAGGGTTCTGTTGCCCACTCATTACCAGCCACACTGACAGTGGGCTGCTTAGTCCCTGAGGAGGCTGGTAACTGGAACAAAATCAGGAATAACCAGAACCAGACTGGAATCAGGAAGAAAACCAGGAATGGGAACAGTAATCAGGGGTTCATTCTTCTCCCTACCCACCAAAGTCTCGTGAAGATGCTGAGTGGTCACAGGCATCCCTGAGGGCAAGGACCTGAACTAGCCTTTTGTTGTGTAGGGGCTCCAGGGAAGTGAACAGAATATTGATTGGGGTCAGCGCCAGACTACTGTAGGTATCCAATGACTCCCCGTCATTCATGATTAATGCAGACAGGGAACCAGAGACAACACGGTACACAGTTTTGGAACCAGAAATGGATGGGTCCTGCAGCTGAAACTGCCTTTTAGAACTGGAATTGCAGTGCTTACCACAAAATACATTACTGGGGGCCATATCCTTGGAGAACTGGGACTGAAGAAAGGTCGACTAATCCAAATGAGATTGGCCCCCTTAGTTTTGTTGTTGGAACTGAGGAAGGTAAGCTTACTTGAAGGAGATTTAATCTTCTTGGCCCTTCTCTGTTTGGACTTCTTTGACATCTTGGAACAGTTAGGGAAGTAAGGAAAATCTGTAATGTGGTTTGGGCCCAGACACTGAAGACACTCAGCATAGCCATTGGCTGATGATATGAGTTTGTTACACTTAGTGCATGTTTTAAACCATGGAGAAGGATTCACCTGCAGGTAGACCGTGACTGGTACAGGGAACCTTCTGGATGATAACTTTCATGAAAGTTTAAGAAAAACAGATAAAAACTTATGACAATAATCTGGTGTGGAGGTGTTGCCAGAACAAAACTGGAATCAAATGCAGAGTCAGAACCAACATAGACCAGTACTGAATAAAATACAGAAATTCAGGATCCAGGTGGGACTGATTTCTTCATCAGACACAAAAATCTGATGATTAGATGGAACTGCATGCAAAAAGTAGAAGTGGTCATGTGGCTCAGGTATTTATTTATTTTTTTCAATTTAAAGTTTATTGATACATTTTCTACAATAAAAGGCAGTTTAAGTGACAGTGACAGAGACACTCCGATACAATGTGAAGGAATAACTGCCTAACCCACCCTCCCTCCCCTTACTGCAGTAACCCAACCTAGTACCCGTCAATGCCAAGCTCCTTACTTAAAGTCTTACATGACCATATAGCCTAAGATACATTTAGACTTGAACCAGAGAAATTAAAGAGTGAAGGGGATCCCAGATTTTAGTATATGCTGCCGTTCTATTATGGAGACTAGCAATCGCTTTTTCTGTGCGTAGATTGGACAAAATTTTTTTTACCCATTTCTGGACAGATGGGGAGGACCTATCTTTCCAGTGACGAAGAATAAGCTTCTTAGCCGATAAGGCAATCATAGAAATGTGGAACTTTCTTACCTTAACTCTAATAGATGATAAGTCCCCTAACAGGCAGATCTCGGGAGTGAAGTATTCATGAAGGCACAGCAGGGGGTCAAGGAAAGTTTTAATTGAATCCCATAAGGGGGAGATTTTAGGGCAGGACCAAAACATGTGGAAAAGTGTACCCTCTTCCTGCAAACATTTATTGCATATATTAGAATTCAGGTAACCCCACTTCTGTACTTTAACCAGGGTGTAGTACAAGTTATGTAAGATATGATATTGCATGAGATGCAGTCTGTCTTGAGAAATGAATTTATGACATGATCTCCACAGAGAGAGCCAATCCAAATAATGTTGAGGGAAAAAATTATTCCAGAATCTTGAAGGCCCAAATGGACCCCCATATTTTTTGTAAAACAAAACCTGATATAATTTAGAGATTACACCTGAAGATCCAGAGAGTGGGGAAACCTCAGGTATCAGAGAAGAAATGGTCTGGGAGGGAGGAGTATTACCAAAGGTAATTACAAGTAACTGCTTTAATTGTATAACTTTAAAATGGGAAGAAACCGGAATGAGAAATTTCTTAATAATATCTTCCACTGATAACCAATGCCCCTCTCCATCCGTAAGAGAAAAAAGTTTCCCCTCTCCCAACTGGGGCAACCACTGACGGGAAATCTGGTTCTTATTAATAGTGAATGATGGGGAGTTCCAAATAGACTGGGCCAGATCCTGATGAGGGGAATGCTGTAAAAATGAACACATTTGAGAATAAATCTTTAAAGATGTCATTATTATGGGACACTCTTCAGTCATGCGTACCTGGGGAAACTTAAGGAAAAATAATGCAAGAGGGTCCAAGTTCTTGGACTTAATTGCATCCAGTTCTGTTTTAAGCCAAACCGGTTGCTCTTTTTCTGGGCCGGGAGATACCCATCTCAAACATTTTGCAAGGTGACTAGCCCAGTGATATATGGCCAGATGGGGAATTCGTAAACCCCCCTCCCCATTTCAGGGCTGCCAGTTTATGATAAGCCAACCAAGGATATCTGTCGGCCCAGATGAATCTAGTGAATACACCATGTGTCTTTTTAAACCAGAGTAAAGGAATAAAGATGTTAAGGAGAGATAATGGATAGAAGATTCTAGGAAATATGTTTATCTTAATTATTTTGATCCGGCCCCATAATGAAATAGGAAGTTTAGACCACCTCTCAAGGTCATGAGTAATCACCTGCAACAGGGAGTCCAGATTTTCCTTAAACCATGTTAGAGGGTTACGAGAAAGTTTAATACCCAAATACTTAAATGACCTAGAAGTCCAACATAAACCAAAAGGGCTAATGTCATTTTTGAAAACTTTGTGGTTTAGTGGAAAAAATAGGGATTTACTAGCATTCAGTTTGTAATTGGACAGGTCGCTAAATCTTGCTATTTCCCTTAGCAAAGCCGGAACTGAAGATGCAGGGTGAGATAAGTTTATCAACAGGTCATCCGCGTATGCAGTGACTTTAATTTCATGTTGCCCAACTCTCACACCCTGTATAGAAACATTGTTGAGAATATTTTGAATGAGAGGTTCCAGATATAAACTAAATAACAAAGGAGATAAGGGGCATCCTTGCCTAGTACCTGAATGAAGCGAAAAGGGCTTAGAGAATGCCCCATTCGCAGAAATTCTTGCAGTGGGATTTTTATAAAGTGTGGCAATCCAGGAAATAAACAGAGAGGGAAAATGAAAAGCCTCCAGAGCTCGGAACAGAAAGTTCCAGTTCACTCGATCGAATGCCTTCTCAGCATCCAGGGAGACCAATCCTGCAGGGAACTCGGCATCCCTGGTAGACGAGAAGACATCCGATAAGGTACGTAAGTGATCGGAGGATGAACGCCCTTTCATAAAACCTACCTGATTTATACCTATTAACTCAGGAAGAACTACCGTTAATCTATTGGCTAATATTTTGGAGAGAATTTTAATATCCTGATTTAAAAGTAAGATAGGTCTATAGTTTTGAACCAGCTCAAGATCTTTATCTGGTTTGGGGAGCAGAACAATCAAAGCCTCAAAAAGGTGAGAATCGGTCTCCGCCCCAGCTAAAATATGCTGAAATAAACGGCAAAGTACTGGTAATAGAAGGTCCCGAAAGACTTTATAAAATAAGGAGGAGAACCCATCGGGGCCTGGGACCTTGTCTGCTGGCAATTCACTAATAACATTGGCAATTTCCTCCTGAGAAATAGAAACAACCAGAAAGTCCTTGTGTCGATCAGAGAGAGGGCAAATGAGAATCTTTCAAGTAACTCTCCGTACTCTCAGGGCAAGGGGGATGCTCCATGTCACTGTACAAGTTTGTATAGTAACGGGCAAATTCTTGAACTATTTTAGTGGGAGATACTTTTAAAGATCCATCAGCCATTGCCATGATAGAAGGGATAAATCTCATTGATTCTTGTTGCTTAATACGCAGTGTCAGCAGGCGCCCCACCTTTTCTCCCTGATCAGTGTAACTAGCTCTTGTACGAATAATAGCTAATTCTGCTTTATCTCGAAGTAACTCCAAGTATCTATCTTTCAGCACTAGAAGTTTCCTCATATCCTCATCTACAGGATTCATCGAGAAATTATTTTCAAGTGATCTAATTTGGGATAATAAAGATTTTAATTCCTTCTCCTGTGCCCTTTTCCTACCAACCGCCATACTGATAAGGATCCCTCTCATGAAGGCCTTAAAGGCCCCCACAAAATATCCGTTTTGCACTATCTAACGGGTTAGATGAAAAAAAGGATTCAATTTGTTCCCTTATAAGTTTACAGTATTTAACATCCTTAAGAAGTTGTTCATTAAGTTTCCATCTGGTTTCCCTGTTAGGTAAATTAAGCAGTACTAAATTACATAATACTAGTGAATGGTCAGAGATTGGGCCAGGTTGAATCGAGGAAGTCTTAACCCCAGGTCATAGGCACTGAGAAATTAGTATGCAACCAATGCGGACTGCAAACTGGTGTCATTGACCTGAAGGTAAACTCCTAGAATCAGGATGTAAACACGCCAGACATCACAGAGCCCGCATTGGTCCAATAGATCTTTAAAAGCCTTCTGCCCCAGAGTGACCCCTCCCAGACCTCTACCTGATCTGTCTAAATTAGGCTCAAGTACTTGATTAAAGTCCCCTAAAATAATCCTGATGGGAAGCATTGGGAGAATAACGGATATAAGTCTCATGAAGAATCCTGGGTCGTCTATGTTAGGGCCATAAATACTGCCCAATAATATTAAACAGACCAGAGAGTACCTTTATACGAGGATAAACCTTCCCTCGGGGTCTTTAATAACCTGTGTAGAAATGAAGGGAATACCCCTGTTAATCGTGAGCATGATCCCACAACTATTTGTAGATCCCTGGACGCTGTAGATCAATCCCGCCTGTTGTCTGTTAACTGTAAAGCTTCCACTTCTAATAAATGGGTTTCCTGTAAAAAAGTTATCTGAGAGCTAAGTAAGCTTAAATGTTTGAGAGCCTGGTATTGTTTGTGCTTCTTTCTGATCCCCTTAACATTCCAAGTCGCGAAAGTTACTTCATTAGCCATCCAGTAATGGTAGTTAGACTTAATATATTCAGCTCAGCACACGGGATACATAACCCCTGTAAACGCACCCCCAAGGTTACTGCAGTAAGCCCACCCTCCTCCCAACCCCCCACAATTAAGTCCCTCCCGTCCCTCACCCACCCTCCCACCCCTCCAACAATACCCCATAACCCGCCCCCCAGCCCCCTAAACTGTCACAGCAACGCTCGGCACAGTACTGGTGCTTTTTCTTCCTTTCCCGCCCCCCGATAATGTCTTCCTATTAATAGAAACTTTTACATTCTATTATCTTCATATTGAAAACAAAACAGTGCTGGTTATTCCCAAAAAAGAGAGAACAGTCCTGGGCTTTCACTACAATCCCACCTAAGTATAAACCTATTGGGAGCCTATTAGAAAAGGGCCATAGCGAGATCCACGCACAACCCAGATGACCATGGAAACCCAAACAAAACCGAGAGAGAAAGCAGAAATCATCCTTGCCTCAAGAGGCAACCCTGGAGAGACCAAAACCAGATCAGGAGCCCAGTGAGGGGGAGTGGCCTGCACCACAGACTGAGAACGGGAATCGAGAAAAAGATAGTAATCACACTGCAGGAGGGGAAGGCAGAAAAAACACGTCTTCCCAGAGATAACCCACCTCCAAGTACACTGGCTCTCCGTGTGAGAGTTAACAACTCTGCACTCAGGTCTAGTGAGAAAATTCGGCGAAATCCCTCTCGAATTGAGGGCTGCACCCTCGGGAATTACTAATGCTTGGTACGTCCTCTAGTGACCAATTCCAGGTCATGACAGAGTGAGAACTAACTATAGCGAAAGCCCAAGACTGCTCTAATTCCAATCCAAATGAAATAACTCCAAATCTAAATCTCAACAAAACCAACTCCCCTCTCTATTATGTTTATCACACAGAAAAGACTAAAGCTTGATATATTGTTCCCCCGTAATCAGGCCTGAGACCCTAAGTGTCCTTTGCTCTTAACCAGCATGGGCCCTCTATGAATGGAGCCAAGAAAACTGGTAGCAAGCATGGCCTGCGCTGATCCCCCCAGTCCAAACAAAACAGGGGAAATTTCCCCTCGCCTTCGGACTGAACGGTTTCCCAAAAAAGGAAAAAAACGAGAGTTCCAGTTCTCCGCTTCACACAGCTCTCCATTCTATGAGCACAACATCTCAGGGATCCTTAAATAGGTCTGGTAATGTAGACTTAAGCCTCATCAGGACGACTGCAGGATCGTCGTAGTTAGACCAGGATCCATTTATTAGAACCTGTAACCTGGCCGGGTATCCCATCTTGAACTTCAAGCCTGCCGCAATTATCTTGGAAACAATAGGATGGAACGCTTTTGCTTCATGTGAACTGGGCAGGCAAATCTTGTGATATTCTCAGTTTCATGTTTTTCCCAGCGAACCTCTTGCAAAGCTCTCACTTTCTGCAGAAAATGCTGCCTCCCAAGTAGTTCAAAACTGACAGATAATGGGGCGGGGGGGGGGTCTGCCAGAGAAAGTTTAGGCCGTAGAGACCTGTGAGCTCGCTCTATGATATAGCCAGGGCCAAAAGGAGGTGGGCCGGCTACCCACTCCACCAACTTCTGGACAAATGCCACAACATGTTGGCCTTCTTCTCCCTCCGGTAACCCGAGTATCACAACGTTGTTTCTACGGCTGCGGCCCTCTAGATCTTCGAGCTTGGATTCAAAACAAGATAGTTTCTGATGCATAGAGACCAGATCAGGATCGAGACTTCTCAACTTTTTCTCTATTGAGACTATTCGAGCTGTATTATCGGAGACAGATAGCGAGACTTCATCTAATTTTCTAGAAAGAGACTTCAGATCCATTGCCATTTCTTTCATTTCCTCACGAAAGGGCTTAAACTCTTCAAGGAACCTAGTAAGCATTAAAGGTTCCTGCCTCCAATTGACTCGAGGATCAGGCCTCAGGCCCACCAAGCCCTGGATTTTTGAGAGGGCCTTTTCGGAATAGCTGGGGGTGTACTTCAGGGGCTTTCTTCATGTAGGCTTCCATCCGCCGAAATTACACACAAACCGGACTTCCAAAGTGTTTAGACAGCACTGAATCTCGAAAACAGAAGAAAATAAGGAGTTCAGACGTCCAAAAAAGACGATTTAGTGATCGGGAGGCAGGAGCTTCTTGAAGGAGCTTCTACTCAGCACTCTGCATCACGTGATCTCCCTCGGTATTTATTTAATTTTTTACAATTTTATCTACCCAGGATAGTGCAGCTGAGATGTAACATCTCATTTCTAGTGTGGTTCTGCTTTAACCATTTCCGGAGCTGGGTGGACTGGAGCACTGAGAGGTTAAATGCCTTTCCCAAAGTCACACAGTGAGTATTTGGGTTCTAGCAGGGTTCAAGCCTGCAATTTCCAGGTTCCCAAGACAGTGCTTTAATCACTAGGTCACACTGCCTTTATCTGGGTTTTAATTTGGTTGTACAGTTTCCAGCTTTGGGCTCCTCAAGTCAGACCAGTAACAAAGAAACAGTAATTTAATGTCAAACTGGACTCTTGGTCCATCTGAAGAACTGATCAGATCACATCACTCTGATTCCATTTTGTGAGGTGACACTAGTCACAGAAGGGAAGTGATATTACCATTGTACATCTTATTGGTTAGACCACATCTGGAGTGCTGCATGCAATTTTGGAACCTGCATCTGAGGAAGGACAAGGAGAGGTTAGAGATGATCCAAAGAGGGGCTACAAAAATTATCCAGGGGCAGCATGACAAGACCTGCAAAGAGAGACTGGACAATCTCAATGTGTACTCTATGAAGCACAGGAGAGAAAGGGGGAGATGACAGAAACATACAACATCTAAGATATAACATTTAAACACATAACAACTAACTTTGTCAGAAGGAGAAGCATCCTAAAGGACCAATTAAAAGGATTGGAGGGGTTAGTTTAGGTACAGGAAAAGTGGGTAACTATCAAAATGAAGGCTCTATGCATGATGCAGGAGTGCATTAACCACATCAGAAAGGGAAAGAAGAACAAAAAGCCAGTCTAGCTGAGTAGGCAGGTAAGGAAAGGGATCAGAGCAAAGAAGATGGCAGTTAGGTGGTATAAAGGAGACCTGACAGAAGAAGATAGGGAGGAGTACCTGGACAAGCTAAAAACAGCCAAGAAATCAGAGAGGGCAAGGCAGGTACTGAACTGAAAACTGCAAGGGTAAAAAGGATAATGATAAGGCCTTTTTAGATACCTTAGGGAAATAAAGATAACCAAGGATAACAAAGATTAAAATGGATAATGATAGTGTAGAAAATGACATGGAGAAAGCTAATATCTTGAATGAACACTTCAGTTCAGTTTTCAGAGTAGAGGTGGAAGGTCATTACCTGACACAGCACGTTCTAGAAATCCCAAGAGCTGAGATTGGAGGCAGTATTGACTGAAAGTATATACCTGGATCTTCAGTGTCTGAAATTAACCAAATTACTAGGACCCAATGGAATCCATCCCAGAGTCCTTAGGGAGACAGGGCAATATATGGCAGTGCCCCTGACTGAGCTGTTCCATATTCCATATTATAAAATGGGAGAGGAAATCCTATGATCTGACTGCTATTACCTGTGCATGAAATCCGTTCATGTACAGGTAACAACAAGTTCCATACACAACGGCTGCACTGGTAAAGTAGAAATCAATGTGCCATCAAAATGTTAAGATTTAAAATACAGCCATATAGTTTCAATCAGTAACAACGGAAAAACTGAGACATACTGTCCGCTTTAGCTATTAATGTAAACAAAGTAGCTCCCACAGTAAACGTAACTTATCCTGTTGTTTCACCATATGATAATTGTTCCTCCTCTTTTACTTCCCGACCATGATAGCATGCTGGTTCCTGCTGTATTCTTCATTAGAAGCACTCCTGCCCCGAAGATGGAAAAAAAAAAATTCTGTTTCTTTTTATCTGAACTCACACAGAGAGTGTCACTATTAATGGCAAGGCACCGGCAACACACAAGCACTTCCACTATTCTGCTCTCAACTGCTCTCTCCATTACAGGGAACGAGAGGCGCCACTCCGTTCTGCAGTTCTGCTGAACTCGGGCTCTGTGTGTGTGTGTGTGTGTGTGTGTGTGTGTGTGTGTGTGTGTGTGTACCCACTTGCTCCTGTTTATCCAAGTCCCAGCTCGATCTTTCTTCCCACAATACAAAAACAAAACAAAAAAACAAACACAGTTTCTCTCTAATCGGCTGGAACACCTTCAGAAAGCAAACAAAAAAAACTCTCCTCAACAGAACACGGGGGGGGGGGGCTAATGCTCCTGCATCACTACTGGCAATACAATTAAACAAGTAGTACTAATGACAGCAAAGGTCAAACGTTGTCCAACACATACATAATGACTTCATTCTGTAATGGGCAGAAGGACTATTTTATCATAATTTACACAAGAAATCTTTTTTTTTTTTTACATCTAAACATGCTTTTTTCTAACTGACACTTAAAAGTTACGAAAAAGGACCCATTTTATAAGTGCAATAAGATAAGCTGGGGGTGTGCATTGAACAGATTTTACCACACTTCCAGGAGCTGAAGGCACATGGCCTGCAGCCTTGTGCATCACTACACTCCTGAGCTCGTGGTAAAATCTGTTCAATACACACCCCATCGTGTCTTACTGCTTATGAAACAGGGATGTTTTCTTCAGGAGTGGAAGGTAGGTTCTACTCCAAATGAATGGGAAAAAGTCAAGCAGGTAAACTCCAAAGAAGTAAACCTGACATACACTGTGGCAAAGTTACTGGACACGATTTCTTGGAGCTCCATAGGTTACTGGACATGAGGCAGCATGAGTCAGTGAGAGGCAGGTTATGTCAGACAAATATGACTGACTTCAATACAATAACACAGGCAGTGAACAAGGGTCAGGCATTAGATAATCCTATATTTGGATTTCAGTAAAGCCTTTGATTCTGCACCTCACAGATGTCTAGTCAGACGGTGGGGACTTTTGGATGGGGAAAATCTTACTAGATGGATAAGCAACTGGCTGGAAGAAAGGACTCAAAGTATTGTCCTAAATGGAAAATTCTCCAGAGTTGAAAGGGTCATGAGTAGGGCCCCTCAAAAGTCAGTCCTAGAAGCAAAGATTGTTTTAACGTGTTTAATAACTAGAAAACATTAAAAACAGGAAAAACATGGCTCACAAGGCAACAGAGTAAAGGTGCTCAGCTCAAAGTAATTAAGAATAATCAGAAACAACCAGGCCCCTGGGGGACCATCCTAAAAAGGACATGGCGCACAGCTGATGTTTGACAAAAACCTCTGGTTGAAATGCTTGCCGCGCACCATGTCCTTTTTGGGACAAGCTTTTGGCAATGTACTGTATGCTACCAAGGATAAATCGAATGGGAGACTGAAAAATACCTGTTTGGTCATTGTGAATCTGAATTTCTGTAAAACGCATGGAAGCAGTTTCAATAAATTAGTTTTGCATGGCAGGAGAATAGGCTGTTATGAAAATATATTATACTTTGTGCTTGAATATGAGCTCATTATGCTCCCATCGTTACTAGATGGTCCCCATGTTCATTTTGTTTTATGGACTGCTTATTTATTTTGTGTCAGTTAAACAAATTCTGTGCTCTGTGTACACACCAAGAGCCCTCTGGAAGGGTGTCTTAAAAATACATTTTGCCTTGTCTTTCCTTCATTAGCAATAATGGGAAGGGGGTTCAGGGTAAGATGCATCTCATTAGAAATGACATAAACTTACATGTGAGGGTGGATTGTGTAGTGGGGATAAGAAACACAAAAAGGGATGTAGAGAGACACCGGAAAAATGGCTGACCATACAGCAGCTGAAGTTGCTTGGTTCAAGGCAGGCTGAGACAGATTTAAGTGAATGGTGGGTGAGGTGTATAGGGGATAATGAGGGGAGATCAAGGTGGGCATAAGGATAAAGATAAGCTGTCTTCAGGCTCATTAGCTAACACAGATGTCTCAAACATGATGTGGCTTATTGATAGGGTTTCTGGGCTGACCAGATGGACATGTGGTTTGTTGTTATCTTTATCTTTCTATGTTTTTTTTTTAATTCTTTCTTTTCTTGGCAGGTCCACCATCATTCATCAGCCCTGGTCACAGCCCTCGGGGCTTCCACCACCACCTATTGTCACTTCCATCCCCCAGTTACCCCCGGTTTACCCCCCAGAGGGTGGGCCGTGTCAACGGTCCCCTATCCATGCCGCGGGACTAGCAACTGGTCAGGGGATTGTGGCGGTGGCGGCTAATCGAAGCCCCAAGGAGGGCTTCACTTAGACAGTGGACCCTGCCCGACTGCTTCTTTTTCCTGTGTTCTGTAGAGGCGGGGATGTGCAATTACACCTGCGTCCGCCCCGCCTCCCTGTGTGACGAGCATCGGTAGCATGAGTGTATCTCGGCCTCCGCCAGGAGTCCTCAGTGCACCGGACACTTCTCCACCCACCTCCGGAGAAGGAGAGCCATCCATAGGATGCTCCATCCTTCTCCCCCAGATGGCCCTCCAATGACCCGGGTCCATTCCCGAACCTGGGTCACCAGTGCTGCAAGCGGAATTCCAACCGCTGCGCCATCAGGCCTTCTTTCTATGTTTCTAATGTTACAGATAATTGCAGGGATTTAATAGGGTTGACTCTACAGAGTTACTTAAGTTGAGAGACAGTACAACCACCAGTCGGCACAACCTTAAGCCTTCAACATGGACAACAGAAAGCATTTCTTCACAGAATGGGTGACAAATAGATGGAGTAATGTGATCATTGCTGGGATTATGTCTGGGTTTAAAACTCAACTACATATCTTGAAAGGGGTTATTTGTAATATGAAGTAGGCAGGGACAGGTGAGAGCACTGGAAGACCGAGTAATATAGCGTAGGATACGAGGGTAGACTTAAAGGATTAACCATCTTTGTATCTCATGTATGTCCAGCCCAAAGCAGGGGAAACTATGACACACACGGCTTAGACAAGAACATTCCTGGGTGCAGATCACCTGACACACACATGCGACCTATACGAAGAAACGAGATGGCCATCCCTTCACCTCAGGGCCCAATTCCAGACCTGCCTACTGTCTAAGAAAGCCTTACTTGGGCTAACTCCTGTATCCACCTCATGTCTCTTCAAAATTGACCAACCTACTATCAATACTTTGAGGGCTTCCAGGTGTGGGCTCATGGTACCTTTCAAGCATACCTCAACTGCCCAAAGATCCCTATCGTTCAGAGGACCCAAACGGACAAATTACCTCCCACCAGACCTCCTCGAGTGCAACATGATCAGCAACTTCAAAGCCGAACTTCGGACGCACCTAGCTCTCGCTAGGAAATGCGAGTGCCCTTGCTTAACCTGACTACACCACTCAACTTAGAACCTCCCTGCTTGACCAAGCAATCTACTTATAAAGGACTTACTACCCCTTACTACTCCCCCCTCACCCAACCTCCACCCTCCCGTCCTCCCACAACTTCCATCCCCCCCCATCTCCCTTGGCAACTACCCCCCAACTCTCATTACCCCTCATTACACCCTCTCCCTGCTCCCACCTCCCCCCATGGATAAACCTAATTAGGCTGCCTCTCTTGCTTACCCTGAACAAAGTCTCTCTTGGGCTGCTTGCTCAACTCAACCCCTCGTTACTGCCATTCCCTGGCTATCCATCTGCCAGTGCACCTAGCCCTGATCTGCCTGCTCCCTACACGCTATTCTTCTTTCCCCCTTACTAAACTGACAATGAGATCTCCTAGTGAATCTCTAGATTATGGTGTTAAATGAGCAATTAACTCATACTGAGGTTGTATCCTCCAGCTAATTTACCAGTTTCAGCCTCATTCTTATGAAATTCTGCTGTTTATGTTAGTTCTGTACACCTCAATGTTTATTTTCTGTGTACCATTGTACTCTAATGATGTTTAGTTTTGTTTGTACTGTACTCTGTCTGACGTGGAACCTTTGTAAACGAGTCTTGGCTCAAAGGTCTTTAATCCCAAACTGAAATAAATAAATACATTTTAGAATACTGAAAACCACTGAAGGGGGGTGCCCATGCAGTTTTAGCTGTACTGATGATATTATGCATTACTTTATTGAATGGAAATTTCTATAGGAATTACATCATGAATACCAGGACCCAGTCATTAACAATCAGTATACTGCAGAATATTTCATTGCAATATTATTGTTGAGATAAGCAATATTTGTAAAGAAATCTGAGCATCTGAAACTTTCTAGACTGACAGCACACAGTCATTTTTCACTAAAAGCATATATGGACACTGCATCAGACATTGAGAATAATGAATAGCTACCTATCAGTAACAAGCTGGTCAGTGCATTGAGAGGTTGCCATGTGACATTATGAATCTCGACAGTGAAGCTCGAGAGGTTCTGTCGCCACTGGCAACCTCGAGCTATACTGACCAGCTTGTTACCGATGGGTAGCTGTTCATTGTTTTTTATAGTGTATGATGTATCATTAAAAGAAGTACAGATACACCACTGGATTTTCCGATGAAACGGAGCTTTTACTTACTCTTCCGAGAGACATGACAGGGCACTTCTCCATAAAACAAGGTTTACTGGTGTACAATAAAACAGAAACAAAACTGAACATAACGATAAAACTAAAAATAAAAAAAAAGATTTCGGCAGTTCAAGTTTTAAATTAAAGTCCATGTGATCCAGCATACGTTCTCTGTGCCCTCCCGCGATGTTCAAACTGTCAGGCTTGTGATCTGACACTAACGGGCACTGCTACACAGTGCATGAAGGAGAGTTCTATTCTGTTATGCTGTAGTACAGGGCTGTCCAACCTTTTATGGGGTGGGAGCAACATTTGAAATTCAAGAAAAAGTGGAGAGCAACATCACCATGCTGCACGTGACATTCAAAGTGCGCACACCATATTAGTGCCATTTTTAACAGTTTTACACTTATTTATACATACACATATAGTTTTAAATAATAAATAACAGTTTAACACTTATTTATACATACATATATAGTTTTAAATAATAAATAATGACTGCATTGGTCAATAATAATTTTATAATCAGCTTTTATTAAATACTTTTTGATTAGAAGCCATGGTAGCTGGGAATAATAAAAGGCACATTTTAGAAACCATGGAATGGGATTGGATATGCAGCAAGTAAATGTAAATGTAACTGAGCTTTGTCGCTAGCTCTGCTGGAATGGGTTATGCACCTCTTCACCTCTCTCTTAATATGTTCTCGCGGCACTATACGACCCCCCCCCCCAACACACATATAACAACCACTCCATTATATGTGCCGACATCATTATATGATCTTGTAATGGTAGCCCCAGCATTTGAAAAAATCAAACCAAATAAGTGGCAGCAAGTTGTTTTACTGAGACAGCCAGTCAGCACTGTACAGCTCGGGACCTGATGCTCCAATATCTGGGACTGCAAAATCATAGTGGTGTGACAACAGCAGAAGGAGAGACTCATCTAACAGCCCACTGCATGTTTTGTCCACTGAGATGGACTGGAACAAAAATGAACGCCCTCAGTCAGCGCCAACTAGTTGTGCAGTATAATCCCACAGCTAATTTAGCACAGCAGCTCACCTGATGGTGACTGTAAATCTCTCAGTCCACAACACTGTATCACTTGTAGAAATCAGATTGCAATGGAATGGAATGCAAGTAAATACTTAACACTGAACTGTTGTGGTCTGCAATGTGCTAATTTTCTCTTTCCCCAAGCAACTACTGCCATTTGCACCTAATTCCTAAAATCTATGCAGTCCGGGAGCAAAACAGACAAAAGGAATCAACAGAGGAATGCAGTTTTAAATGCAAATTGGTAATGTAAAAAAAAATGTTGATTACAGACACATCGTCATGAGCAACACAGAATGGCCTGCAGGTTGGACAGCCCTGCTGTAGTACATATGTAGCTACTGCAGCATAACAGATAGAACTGACATCCGTGGTGCAGCATAACAGTGTTTGGAAATTGATGGAATTTTAGCGTTAACAGCATTCTATCATACACTATAGTAATACTTATGTACTGTATGTATGATGTTTCTTGAGTTTGTTTTACATATTGTAATAAAAAAAGTGTTAATAAACAGTAATGATCATTCCTTCCTTCGTACGTACAGAGAGTGGGGGAGGGGCTTCAGGACTAACAAAGAGTGGAAAAAAACAGAAATTTTGGAAAACCAATATCTCTTAAATCAGACTTACGAAACACTGTAAACTCTGCAGCAGTACTGGACTGCATAATTCCAGCATCCTGGACCATCGCTTTTGCTATCACTGATCTCTCGCAATCCAACCACAGAACTGTACAAATCCCCTCTCTCTCCCCTCTAAAAGATTTTCTTAAACTTTCCCAATGATTTTGCCTACAAAACATGGTGCTGGGTAGTTTGTTAAGAGACAAATACTAACTGAACCAGTTCGGAAAACCTAGTGCATGACAAACTGGCTACTTGTCTGGGTTGATGATTATCCATGAGTAGTTTGTTTTGGTGAACAATTTACCATCCTGTGTTCTGAATTCAGACTTGAGCAGCTTATCTCAAACATAAACACTTAATTCAAATTGAATTTAAGTAAAACTGGTGTGGTATAAATAGGGCATACCATAAAATTAAAGTGTATATGTAATTTATTTACACTCAGACCAGACCTCAAAACTCATTCATGGCTTACCTTTGCTCTATTGTTCATAAGGGACGCAGTCTGACCTAATTTGAAAAAAACTAAATTGCATACACACTTTTGACCCATGAAACGTGCCCTATATATGCATGCACATATTATCTATTTAATTTTAAAAATGCCGGTCAGTCATATTTGATAATCTCCTAGCATTAAAAGAAAAAAAGGCGGGACTGTCAGATTGCCCAATGACAGTGCATTGTGTCTCCTGCCAATGACCGAGATTTAGGAGCGGACTAAGAAGCTGGTTGACCAGCCCTGTGGAGGCTGGAGTGGTTCTGCCAAGCAGTAGCACTGCCAGTCGGGGAGGGATGGTGATGGGTTACACCACCACAGAGACCCCTAAAGTGGTCTGTGGAGCCTGATCCTCAGCAGGGGCCAACTGTATACTGGCAAGGCCAACAGTCAGCTATAATAGGAGGCAGGGGTGAAGACAGATCTACACAGCAGGGGAGAAAATTCCACAGTCATAAGGACAACAATAGGTGGCAATTTCTCTTACACACTTCACTAACCTCAGCATCTCCGTCAAGCTGCAAGAACTCCTTGGTGCCATCTATGGATAGTCTCATCAAGCAGCCCAGAGCCTGACTCTTATCATCTACCAACGTCTAACTGCTGACAAATCACTACAGCAGAGGTCCTCAAAGCACTAACAGGCCTCAGCCCAAACAAGAGTACTGGTGCCAATTCTCCTGGTCCTAAGCTTCTTTGCCTTGTGGCTCATCATATATGCAACCCAGCTGCCATGCTATTAAACTTCTCCCAACGGGACCTGAGTCAATACAGACCCATTTCAGTCCTTTCTGCCCTCTCCAAGATTCTTAAAAGTGCATTTACCCACAGTTTTTTTGAGCATCTCAATCTGCACAATCTGCTCCCTCCCACATAATCTGGCTTCAAGAAGGGGCATTACAAATGCTCTTTTAATTTGTATTGCTTCCATAGCATTTGAGGTTTCTAGTTTCCTTATAAGAGGCTCTATTGCCAGAGCAAAAAGTCCAGGAGGCAACGGGCAGCCCTGTCTTGTTCCAAGTCCTAATGAACAATAATGTGCTTTAACCCAGCTGGTGAGACTTGCTGCTCCAGGCCTTTTGTAAAGGATTTTGATCCACTGAATAAATGTATAAGGTAAACCATACCTGTGTAAAATGAAATAAAGATATTTCCACTCAATGGAGTCAAATGTCTTGGCTGCATCTAGGAATAATAAAGCAGATGATTTACCAATAGCATAGGCTGTCCATGTGGCTGACAGAAGTCTTCTAACGTTGTCAGATCCTTGGCTTCCAGGAATAAATCCAGTTTGCTCTGACCCAATGCACCTTACTGTTACTTTCTGTAATCCAACATTGAGGATCTTGGCTGGAATGCTATAATCAGTACTTAGTAACAATGTTAGTCTATAATTGGAAGACATATTCAGATCTTTTTTTCTTTTTTAGGCATGACTACAATACGTGCTTCTTGCATTGGTTGTGGGAGGTTATTCAGTTGATTAGCTTCTCTACACATTGAGTAGTTCCTAATGATAGCTGTTGAAAATGTACTATGAAATTCTGTAGCGATGCCAACACAAAAGGCAGCACTCGGGAAGGAAATAGAAAAATCACCTACTAATACAAAAAAATGTAGCCATACAGTCCAAAATGTATTAGGATAAATGTTCAACAGCACTGTCACCCCGGTGCTTCACATCATCAACGTGATGCTTCAGCTGGGGTCAGGGCTATGGTACTGGGGTTGGTGATTTATTCAGACAATTTAAATGTACATGCATACAATTCAAAATTTCAAACCAGCACTTAACAGCACATCAGTTAAATGCTTAAAAATCTGTATGATCTCCAAAATCAAACCAAAAGTGCTCCTTAATGAAGACCTAAGTGAGACCAAAGGGGCATCCTGGGAAATGGAGATGGCAAATAGAAAACATCAAACTCTCGAAAAAGAAAGAAAAAAGAAAACAGAAAAGAAAATCACTATTTGCCCCACATAAAAATCCTCCATATTAAGTATATTCATTACAAAAAACTTTGTTAATGCACTAGTTAGTGTTAAAGCGACAAAAGTAGGAAAATGTGGTGTTAGGGTTCCTAACACCATACCCCCACCCTGCACGCAGCAACAAGAAAAACCATTATGATTTGACCTCTCCTGCATCTTTGCAAATCAGATGTTGGGTGTTCCTTGGGGTTGTCAACTCTAATACTCACCCTATTCCATCATTAAATAAGCTGAGAAGTGTACAGTATATGAGATTTTGGTGAGTGTTAGGGCTGACAACCCCAAGGCACCCCGATGCCTGATTTGTGAAGATGCAGAAGAGGTCAAACCATAACGTTTTTTCCTGTTACTGCCTGCAGGGCGGGGGCCGGACCCTAACACCACATTTCCCTACTTTTGTTGCTTTAACCCTAACTAGTGCAATAACAACGTTTTTTTTGCAATGAGTTTCCTTATTTTCTGAGATAGTATAGTCATATTCTCATCTGCCTGTGGAAGGCCCTGCACTTCCATCCCTTCATAGCTGCATACATTTATGTTGAGGGCCCTGTGCTTCCATGTCTGTCAAAACATCAATTTCCTTCCTTCACTGTATGGCTTGTTAAAGTTCCAATGCTATCCAATAGGAATTTGCATTTTTATGCTTTTTTTATATTGTCCTTAAATGTTTAGGGGAAATATGTATTATTCTTGCAGTACTCACTAAGACTTTTGTTTTGATACAGTGGTGATTGCGCAAAAGTATACCATTACCGCGTGCCGCGCATCATTGCACGATAGCGGTATACATGTTATTCAATGGGTAATGCATTTGCATGGTAGCGGTATACCACACTATCGGTATACTTTGGAGTGATCACCACTGTATATAGATTGTCCCATAAGTCCAAATATTGAGGGAGTTATGGCTTATTGAAGTTCTAAAGTTATCCAATGGAAATTTGCATTTTTTATTTTTTTTTATACTGCTCCTAAATGTTTTAGGAGGGTAATATGTATTATTCCTGTAGTACTGATTAGGACTTTTGCTTATAGACTGTCCCTTAATTCCATATATTGAGGGAGTTATGACTTGTTGAAGTTCCAATGTTAGCCTATGAAAATTAGCATTTTTTGAGTGCCCCTAAATGTTTAGGGAGGTAATATGCAATATTCCTGTTGTACTCATTAAGACCTTTGTTTCTGATATATACATTATGCCTTAAGTCCAAATATTGAGAGAGTTATGACTTGTCAAAGTTTCAATGTTATCCTATGGAAAGTTTAATTTTTCTTTTAAATCTTTTTTTAATTGCCCACATATTTTTAGGGGTGGATATGTTTTATTCTTGTAGTACTCACTAACACCCTTGATTCAATATACAGATTGTGCCTTAAGTCTACAAATTGAGGGAGTTATGGCTTGTTGAAGTTCCAATGTTACCCTATGGGAATTTGCATTTTTTATATTTTCGTTAGATTGCCTCTAAATGTTTAGGGGAGGACGAATATGTGTTATTTTTGTAGTAGTCATTAAGACCTTTGTTGTGACATATTGATTTTTGCTTAAGTCAGAATATTGAGGGAGTTATGGCTTGTTAAAGGTCCAATGTTATCCTATGCGAATTTTCATTTTTTTTATTTTTATGTTTTTTAATATGGACCTTTATTTTTTGTGGGGGTGTTATGCATTATTCTTGTACACTCATTAAGACCATTGTTTTGATATATAGATTGTCCCTTAAAGAGCAATGGAAACCATTTTACACATTGTTAAAATAAAGTCTGAATTCAAGTCCCTGTGTCTTAAGTAGTGTTTCCTGAAAATGTCATGCTATTTGGTTTTGTGGTTTTCTTTAAATCAGCATTTGTTAACTTGCTCAGCACTAACTGGAAACAGCCAGGCTGTTTCTGTCCCTCTGACTGAGTCTTGGAGAGTGATGACATCATACTGGAGTAAGTTACTGCTTCAGCAATGCAAGTCCTTGCTTGACTGAAGAGCTAAAAAGCTGCTAACTTCCTAATTAGAGCAGTCTGAAGAGTTAATAGTTTGCTGTCCAGGGTTTTTACTAACTCAGTCTCTGGTTTGTGTTCAGATGAATTAGCTGAAAATCTAGCATTCTGTTCTTATAAAAAGCTGATAATTTCAGTTTTAGTGCTGAATTGAAGTGGTATGCTTTTGAGAAATCAGCTTGTCTGTATCACAGCTGTGACTTCTGTCCCATCAAAACTCTTTTTCTTTAGCTATATAACACTGGACTGTGCATTTAATAGATATAAAATAAATCTAATGTTTGTTAATTCATACTAGTAGTTTGTCTTTGATGTAGCCTCAATAAATCGGTTCTTGTAAGAACAACTGCTTTCCTCTCAGATTGAAAAGTAGGTGCCTGCCACACTCTGCTATATCAGGCACATGTACTAATGAATTCAAAAATTTCACTTCTTTGATGGTTTCTGTGTGAAAATACATCATGTATATGTATAACTAGAAATACTGTATGGCATCTGATGCCCCCATCTGCTGCCTACAGTTGAAGCAGCTGCACTCTGCTGCCCCGTCACCTGCCCCACGAGCCCCCTATCTCCTACACCACATTCAAGGCTGCCCACTCTCTTCTCCCACAGAGTTGGGGCTGCTGCACCCTGTCGCCCCATCTCCTGCCTGAACAATCAGGACCACTGCACCCACTGCCCCTGCCTGAATAGTTGTGGTTGCTGCACCCGGTCTATAGTTGCCTATGTCTTCCCTTGTAGACTGGGACAACTAATGCTTCCTTCCATTTAGCTGGGATCTTACATTCAAGGAAGGACCTATTAATCAGCATGGTTACTGGGGATGCAATAACTGGGGCAGCTGCCCTAAGTAGCCTGGGTTCTAGTCTATACAGTCCCACAGAGCCGTCTGATTTTATTTTCTTGAGGAGGGCAAGCACATTCTTTCATGACACAAGCTGCAGGTGAAATTCAGGGTTAGGGAGAGCAGGTTGGAGGGTTTGCAAGGGTAGCGTAGGGGGTAGAGATAACATTCTTATATTTGTCCAGGCCTGTAAAGTGCAGATTGAAGACATCAGCCACAGACTGAGGGTCACATAGTCTGATCATTGGCCACTATTGAGGGAGTTATGACTTGCTGAAGTTCAAATGTGGGAAAAAAATTAAGTCCCATATATTTTTTCATATGAAGGAACCCTTTTTTTGTATCTAATGAAAAACCTATATGAAAATGGATGCCTTCATAGAAAAAAAATAATGGGAAAAAAAAGTCCAAATTCTTCTTTTCATATGTAGGCATTCTTTTTTCATATGAATGAAAAAGCATATAAAAAAGGATGCCATCATATGATAAAAGAATAGATAAAAATTAAGTACAAATTATTTTTTCGTATGAAGGCATTCTTTTTAAACATCAACAAAAAAATCTTATGAAAAAGGATGCCTTCATACAAAAAAAAAGAATGGGAAAAAAAAAGTCCAAATTCTCTTTTCGTATGAGGGCATTCTTTCTTTGCAAGAATGAAAAAATGCATACAAAAAAGGATTCCTTCATCTGAAAAAAGAATGGGAAAAAATAAGTCCAAAGTCTTTTTTGTATGACAGCATCCTTTTTGTAAGAATAAATAAGTACAAAAAGGATGCTTCATATAAAGAATTTGGACTTAGTTTTTCCCATTCTTTTTGTATAAAGGCATCCTTTTTGTATGCTTTTTCATTCATCCAAAAACCCGAATACCTTCAGTGAAAGAATCGAAAAAATAAGTCCAAATTATTTTTTCATATGAAGCCATCCTTTTTCATATGGACCAATTCTTTTTTGTATGCCCATGCAAACAAGAAAATCGTCTCACGAAAAATTATTTTTAAATATTAAAAATATATATTTCTGGGCCATTTTTCCAGGAACTAAGGGCATAATCCAGCTTACAGGTCCCTGATTAGCAAGATACATGAGTTGGTGTGTGTGCAGGATGTTATTTTTGTGGGTTTTGAAATTTTTTTTTAAATGGAAACAAGATGGTGGCCATACAAAAAGATTATTTCCTCATGAAAAAGATATAACCCCATATGGAAAAGGATTAGTTTTCGTATGCACTAAATTCTTTTTTCGTTCCAAGTAGCTATCCAAAAGACTGTACTCAGTATGCTCAGAACTGAAATTTTACAATCTGCTGGCCTGGTGGTGCTGAGGGTTGTGGTGCTGGATGCCACACCTCATGCCACGCCAGCAACCCATGTTCGGGGACGGGCATGGATTGCTGGGGGTCGGCCAGGAGGAGGAGGAGAAAGATTGAGGATCTCATGGACAACTCTCCTCATCCAGGGAGGGTGGGTAGGGAGGTTCGCCGAGATGCCAGCTCCTGGTGAAGGCTGGGGGCTGGTGCATCCTTGGGGCCGATTGGATGGGACAGCGTGGGCAGCATCAGATGTGCAATGTATGGAAGCATGCATTGCAGCTTCATTAACGCCATTGCATGCCCATGCCGAGGGGGCGGGTAATCCACACAGAAAATCCCTTGGCATCATGACGGCTGCCCCCACAGTGAAGCCACGGACATGTCCAAGTCAGCTCCCTCCTCTGCCCGCCCTCCAGATCTCCACAGTGGTGGGGTAAGAACCCACTGTGATGTGGCCTGGGAAGGGCTGCAGCAAGGGGGGTGAGCCCTGGTCACGACTGGGGCAGTGGCCGTGAAGGTGGGTTGGAAGGGGAACCAAAGGTACAACCCCTCCGCCAAAGAAATAAAGAAAATAAGTAAAAAAAAAAAAAAAATGAAATTTTACAATTTAATAACTTTGGAACAGATTGATAATTTTTCACCAAATCAATAAAAGGCACATATGTGGACCAAGCTCTTTCTACCCTGATAATTTCAGACCTAAATTCCACACCATCTGGGTGTTAGGCAATAACAAAAAAAACAGTAAAAAACATAGATTTTTAAAGTTTTTTCACTATCCAGATCTCGGAATCTGCATAACTGACTGGAACGAAACTTGGCATGCCAAGAGAACTACCCCCAAGCCTGCACATGCAATATTTCTTGCAAATCCAGTAAACAGTTGCAAAGATATTAAAGTGCAAAGTTTGAGGTTTAACATAGAAATCCCTGCTCAACCCTAACTATAGTGGCACTAGCATGCCACTATAATACATTTTATGAATTGTGGCACATACGCTAGCATTTTGAAACCTCATGTAATAAAAATGGAGAATAACAAAACATTTAAGGAATAACTTGTAAGCAACTGATATCAGAAATCTGAGTGAAAAATAATGAAAAGGGGGAGTGTTAAAAAACGAAAAATGATATTCCTGAAATATCACAGCTGAATTGCTTAAGTGAATAATAAACAAAAAGAAAAGAAAACGAAAGAATAAGATAAGTGAATACATAATCATAATACTACTAGAAATAATAATCATGCACATCACTGGAACTTAATAAAGAACTAATATATATATATATATATATATATATATATATATATATCAATAGAACATATTTCTGTCCTGCCCAGTGGCGCTGAGGGTTAAGGCACTAGACACCTAACCTCACGCCACCGACAACCCGGGTTCAGGAACGAGCCCGGCTGTCAGGGGTCAGCAAGGCTGGGGAGGGACTGGAGCGCGTGATGGACAGCCTCTCCTTCCCGGGAGGGTGTAGGGCTCCGCACTCCTGAGCAACCTCTGGCAGCAGCCAGGGGTAGCCTGAACCTGCGTCGCTGCCATATGGCAATGGGGGGTGGAGCCTGCTTAACGCTACCGTCACTGCACATCCGAGCTCCATGGGGGGGACAGAAAAAAGCGGAAATCCCTGGCCCTGGGGAGGTGAAGGTGGAAGCCCTGTGGCCGTGCCCACACACCCAATGCCAGCCCAAACTCGATACGGGTCTTCATGGTCCTCTGCCTCTCTCATGGGCCGAGGGAGAGGAAAGGGCCCAGCATACCCTATTTCCCAGTTGGGCAAGGGTTCAGGTGGGCAGTGTAGGCACAAGATCCCATTGCTCCATTGGAGAGATGCCCTGGGAGTCCAGAATCAGGTGGGGTAAAAAGGGTTAGAAAAAAAAAAATAGAACATATTTCTTTATAACAGTGCACTGTCATAATGATGTTAAGAAATGTTTGTACATTTACAGAGGATCCTATCTTGAGCAGTCTGAAATGAAAAACACAAAAATTAACGAAATGGCAGAAGATCAGTGCTGTCATTTAGTTCAAATACAGATGTAGTTCTCAATGTGAAAATCCATTTTGATTCACACTGCACTAAACATCTGAGTCTACTGCCCCCAGCAGTGTTGGGTAGTACATGTTCCAGTACTAGTAAATCTAAAATATGATGGATTAGGATTGTGACCGGTGCCAAAGTGTATGCCAACAAGTGTGTCTTGTTCAACCTTGGGGATGGAACGTATGTACAGGTACCCCTGCATCCTTTCTTTTAATACATGGGTAGTATGACCAGCATACATCTTTGGACATGAACAAATCAAAACAAAAACAACAAAAGTAGTCAAACAGTTCATAAACTGTTTGATGAAAACAGTTTTGTCCAATACTGAATGCTGGAATGTAAGATCCTGGATGCAGTAGCGACACATGCTTCATTGTCCACAGTGGAAACAGCCAACTGGGAGTGGTGACATCCCATCACAGCAGAGATGTTGTGGTGGCTTAGTATATAAGGTATTGGTGATCAGATCTCCCAGGTTCTTTCCCCTACTATAGGTGATTTTAGGGCACTCACCCACTGCTTGATTAAGAACTGGATCCCTGTCCAAAACATGCCAGAACTGTGTCACAATCTATGAAATTCTGGGGGACTAAATGATTGTATTCAATAATAAATGTACAGTAACCTAGTAGAAGACCAAGTCCACTCTTGACTTGGGACTGAGCAGATCATACATACTGAGTCTTCTTGCACTGTTAAGCACTCCATTTAAGGCATCCTCAGTGTAGCCTCTTTTTAGGAAGTGAACAGTAAGTTCTTGAGCCTGTTTATTGAAGTTCAGTAGATCAGAACAATTGTACTTTATACGACAAACTGTCCATATGAGATGGCCTTCTTTAAGTGGTGTGGGTGGGTACTGCCAGCATAAAGTAAAGTATTTCCTGACATCAGTTTCCTATACATTTCTGACTGTATAGTGTACCCATCTGCACGACTCAATTTCAGGTTCAAAAAGTTGATATGTAAATTATCCACATGAGTAAAACCGAGTCCCAATTTATTGCTGTTTATGAAGTCCACAAAAGCCGATCCAGCTGCAACATCCCCCTTCCAGATGTTATTAATATCATCTATAGATCTGTTCCACAAAAGAATGTAGGGCAATAAGGGGTTCCTGTCATGGTTAAACAGAAGGTCCCCCTCTCACCATGCCAAAAATAAACTGGCATAGGAGGAGGCCATCGTCAGGGACACTGGTTTACCGGGATTGAGAAAGGGCAAATTCCATTTTGCACATTGTAAAAAACGGTACTGTCACCGGTGTCTGCTAAGCCATAATCCGGTTTTACCGGTGTTTGGTTTTGTGTACTTTATTTAAAATTTTTAACTCTGCTAATGTGCATTTTAGCAGTTTTGACCTCCACCCTTCCATCCTTGTACCAATTTAAAGTTATTTTTGGTACAAAATATGATGGCAGCAACAGCACTACAGCCCCCATCCCTGAGGTGTGATGGAAGCAGCAGTAAGGTCTCCATCGCTCTGGTGTGATGGCAGCAGCAACAACACTACAGACCCATCCCTCAGGTGTGACGGAAGCAGCAGCACTGCGGTCCCTATCCATTAGGTGTGATGGCAGCAGTACCACATTCCGCATTCCTCAGGTGTGATGGCAGTATCAGCACTATGGCCCCCATCCCTCAGGTGGGACAGCAGCAGTACAACATTCCCCATCCACCAGTGGTTATGGTAGAAGCACTATGCCCCCCCGCCTCTCAGGTGTGATGGCAGTAGCAACAATGCAGTCCACATCCCTCAGGGGTGATGGCAGTAGTGACAGCACTATGATCCCCTTTCTTCAACACCCACACCCCACAAGCACAAGGTACAAATTACTTAGTCTCTTTGCTTGTTAGAACTCAGCTTTGAATTAATTTTAACCACCACCACTACTAAGGTGGACCATGTTTGTTTTTTCCTATCATTTAACTGCCTGAATTGGATTTCTGCCAGTGACACCACTGACCAGGGTTTGGGAATAGGTTTGGGTGCTGGAAGACCGCCCGGGGTGAAGGCTTGAGTGTCCAACAACCACTTGCCTCTCCTTGGAGGAGGGTATATTCATAGCTCAGCATTTGCTGGCCCCAGGTGAGGCTGGAGGCATAGCAACACATTGACCTCATTGCGGAAGAGAGCGCTGATGGATGTCAGCTTGTGTCTTGACATCATGTGACCTGTCATGCTCCCACAAAAATGGAAAAACACCTGCTGGCTACTTAGAGGATGACTTCTGGTCCCTCCATAAGCATGACGTCCCAGACACATGTGTCTGTTCTGACTTCTGCCATGCCTGGGATATACAGAAAGCTCTTTAGGGTGATTGTCTTCCCTTGTTAGCCTCCCACAGGGATAGAGGCCCACCAATGTAGGGTTAATTCGGGTTACCTGGTAGCATGGCCATAAGGGGCAGTGGATGGTGGGGGGACTAGCAGCAGTGGTAGGGGGACTTGCAGGCCTGAAGGAGTGGATGGCCAGGGGGTAGGAGGAACAAAAAAAAAACTGCCTGAATTTGCTTCTTTGAAATAGTGTCTTCACCTAAAAAAAAATTCACAAGTGATTAGTGGAGGACCTTCTAATGCATCTCATCTTTTTTTCCCTTGGTCTCCATGAAAAGGGTGTCTCTCAGTTTTCATGTCTGAGCTCAGTTGTGAATTGAGCACCACTCTACCCACTAGCATCATACAGCCCTGGGGTCTTACCTTCCATGTGTCACTGAATGTGCTTTCAAACCACTGGCCAAGTATAAGTACACTTAAACACGGTACATTTGCTTTTATTAAAGCAGTCTGTCAGAAAACATTTTGTTGTCACAGAGGTTGACACAACAGGTGGGAGAGAAGGTGCAAATGATGAAATGGGCAGACTAGGTGGTCCGTCAAAGTCTATGTTTCTATGTTTCTATCTCATTCACCTAAATAAGTAGTAAGGCAGCTTGTGCCTTGTGAACATACTTTCATTCAGACTCACTTTCAATCAAACAACTGAGGATTTTGGATGGCCCTGCTGATTATAAACTTGAATAAACTAGTTGGTAACAGTGATCCTGCGCTAGCAATATATACCTAGATGTTCATATGCAAAAATACAATAAAACCTGACTAAAGTCTAAAACAAGCTTATAAAACACAAAATGTATCTGAACATTTATGTTTACTTATACAACATCATTGCAGCCCGAGTACAACTCAGATAAATTACATGGTACCCTGTCTACTGTATGATGTAGTAAACATATATTGGTATTTTTTTTATATTTTTTGTAAACTGGTAAACCGACTCAGGCAAACTGCCTGTTTTCAGAGGTGACCCAGGAGCACTGTGGAGGTTAAGTGCCTTGCTCAGAGTCGCACAGTATGCAAGTGGAGGTTGTGGGAATCAAACCCAAGTCTTCTAAATGTACTCAGTTTGATCACTGTTTGTTACTCTAAGCACTAGGCTATACTGTCAGCCATAACACCCATATATAATGTTTTAATATATGATTTCAATAATAGTGCACAGTACCTACAGTGCAAATTATGAACATTGAACACTTTGCAACATTTTACTAAAACTGAATTATTTCCCTCTCCATCTGCTTATGTTTTCTTACACCAAAATGGGTGTATAGTTGACAGAGCACTGTAAATAGCCTGAGGTAGCACTACTGCTTGCAATGCCAGGGACTCGGGATCAGAAGTGAATTCGGGTTGCTAGAGGCCTGGCCAGGGGAGTAGGATTGAGCAACTGGGGGCCACTCTCCTCCTCTGGGAACAACGTGACTTGCAGGTCCCATCTGTACTGCCACCTGGGTGACCACAGGTGGTGGAGCAATGAGGCTGCAAAGCATTTGGGAAGAGAGGAAGCTAGCCAGGATCTGGAGTAGCGGCATGTCTGTATGTGCCCTACTTCCTTGGATACCCTTGAGTGTTGGTGCCCTCAGGGACAGAGACCAGAAAACCAGTAACAATCACGCCACATCAGCTGCTGGTAGAAGGGACCCAGCTGCCCCAGACTTCATAACCAGTTTCCATGAGGGACCCACTGGGCTGCCGGACACACATTAAAGGACTGTAGAGGGGTGACCTGGGGTCCCCTCCCATCCCATCTGGGGGGTACAACCTAGGCAGGATGGGTGCAGGCTCACAGGAGCTCCTGAGCATTACCTGGGGTGAAGCTAAGGGATAGCCAGCCTAGGGATCTCTGAAAAGTGGAGACTGATGCTGTAAGAATGGGGCAGAGAAAGAGAAAATAAAAATGTTTAAAAATATGCTGAAATATTAGGGATTCTGTGCAGTGAAATGCAATTTCCATGAGGCACCGGTACAAGAATTCAAAATCCGCAAACCAAGCAGGATTCCGTGATTTTTACCGGTGTTACCGGTAAAAATGAAAAACCATTGTCCCTGGCCATCGTGGACCCCATGGCAGTATCCCTCGTATGTAAATAGTATTTGTTGTCGAAGACAAAGTTGTTACTAGTAAGTATAAGACTAGTGGCTTCTAAAATGAATTCTGTTGGGAAGTTCTGAGATTCAGGATTTTACGTAAGATGATATTCCAAGGACAAAAGACCAAACTCGTGATGAATGCTAGTGTAGAGACTAACTACATCCACAGAAACCCAAATTATTTCAGAGGACTAGACTGACACCTCAAGTTTGGATCAAATATCCATTGAGTCACATATATATGATAGTTGTATATGTACTGATTGTTTTAAAATATGGTCTCCAAAGATGGACATTTTCTCAGTTAACGAACAATTTTCAGAAATTATTGGTCTACGGGGGGGTTCTGGTCCTTATGAATCTTTGGTAAGACATAGATAACTGGCACCATTACACAATCAACCTGCATATACAACTCTTCTGATTTTGTTATAATGCCATTGGTCACGGAGTCCTCTTTTGTAACTTTCTATGTCATCAACTGTCTGTAAATTTCACATTTATATTGATGTTTATTTAGGACAACAATTTTACTGCCCTTGTTAGCCTCTTTAGCTTGAATATTTTTCATTTGTTTTAATTCCTCAATAGCCTTCAGTTCCTCATTGGTCAGGCTGGATTGATGGTAACTCCATTTTGATGAAAAAAGTGTGTTAATCTCCTGCAGTACTAGGTTCTGATAGCATCAAAGCTGCGAATGCATGTGCTATAGGGTTGAAGGTGGATCTTGGTTTGAAACCAGTTTCTCATGAAGGAATGTCAATCTGCCACTCCATTGGCAGCTGTTTTATTTTTTCAAGTCCAAAGGCACAATATCAGTGTCCTCACATTGTATGGCTTCTATCGACTGTATGGACAGCCTCCACAAATGGTAAATCATCTGCCTTATTATCCCAAGATGTAGCCAAAAGGTTTGACTCCACCAAATGGAAATATCTTTACCTTGTTTAACACAAGTATGGTTTATCTTATACATTTATTCAATGGATCAAAATCTTTTACAAAAGGCCTAGAGCAGCAGGTCTCCCCAATTGGGTTAAAGCAAACTGTTGTTCATTAGGACGTGGAACAAGACAGGGCTGCCCATTGTCTCCTGGACATTTTGCATTGGCAACAGATCCTCTTATAAGGGAAGTAGAAAACTCAAATGCTACAGAAGGAATGCAAATTAAAAAGAATACTTGTAAATGCCTTGCATTCACACATAGCATACTACTAACCATCCAAAATCCCCAGCTCTCAGTCAGAAAAGTGGTAAATACACTAGACATTTTTGACAAAATATCTGGTTTATTCTTTAACTGGAACAAAACAGAACTATTGCCCATACACAAAGCCTGTTCGCAAAAAGATATTTCAGATATACATTCCTTAACACAGTTGCAAGTAATAAACAATAAAGTAAAATGCATGGGTATAAACATTGCATCTAACTGCAAAGAAATGGCAAAAATTAACCTTAATCAAATACTACAAAGGTTAGAAGCTGAGTTGGTTTCCTGAAATAAACTTAATGTATCATTATGGGTACTATAAACTTTAAAATGATAAACTGACCCCAAATGTTATATAACCTTAATGATTTACCAATAAAAATAGAAAATATATGGCTTGAAAAACTTAATAAGATGATGCTACCAAAATCCATATGGGAAAAGAAATGTCCTTGTCTTAGCATGGAATAACTCTGGTTACAAAAAGAAGAAGGAGGCTTTGCATTGTCTAACTTTGAGAAATACCATCATTCTTGTACATTGAACAAATGAGTATGCCTGTTGGTCATATATTCATATCTAATCCCCCACTTTGAACCAAATATGAAAGCAGTCTATTAAAACCTAATATTTCACGGACTTCTTATTTATCTCTCTTAAAAAGTCACTTAAAAAACACCCAAGTAAGCTAGCCCAGTGAAGCAGAGGGCAGAGGCACTGTAGCACCTTACCTCTCTCTATACTGCAACCTGAGATTGGGAACGAGTTCAGGTCACCGCGGGTAAGTGGGGGGGGGGCGGCTGGGAGTGGACTGAGCAGCCGCCTGGCATCCTCCTGTCCTGGACTGAGATGGTGATTTGACCTGGCTCTTGGCTGCCACCAGGTGGAGGCCTGGTGGTAGCGCCAATGCACATGAGACAGACTTCAGTCAGGTGGGTGGAAGGAGCTATGGTTCTGGAACACATACACACCTCCATGCCCATGTGCCGTCCATGCTGCTGTGACTCTGGGACAAGGAAGAAAACAGAAAATGGTTGACTCAAGCTCAATAACATCTCGCTCACTTGCCCCATGCTCCACACTGCCACCTGACTGGGACTCAGCAACTGAATGTGGGTCTTCAGGTGAGAGAAGGACAGTCCACCCCCATCTGGTTCCACTGGGGGGGTTATCCATGGGTGTCTAAGGGATCCAGATGGGTTAAGGCAGAATGCAGAGTGGGGGAAGGGTGGGAACAGGATTGATAAGCCCCAGACCGAACAAACTGAGGGAAAAAAATTTGATTAAAAAAAAACAAAAAAAAAACCAGCTATCTTCCTATATTTTTGGTAAGCACCCACTCATTTCCGAGAATGAATGATCATGGTGGTTTCCGAACTCGGGATACCATCAGGTCCTGGAGTTTTACCTTAGGGAGTTTACATATTACATTTGCAATCTCTTCTTAAGTAATTTCAGCCTGCAGATTATTGATGTCTACATCTGTAAGTTTTGGAATATTTACTTTAGCTAGGAAATTAACTTCCTCTTTTCTTATCTCATTTCTGCTTTCATAAACTTTAGAGTAGAACTCTAGGAATTCTTTGTTATTTCACTATTTGAGGTTGTTATGTTTCCATCGTACTAGTAATTATAGTCTAAAGCTGTTTCTTAGTCTATTTGCAAGCAATTGTGTTGGTTTTTCCCATGTTTCCCAATATTTTTGGTTAAGTTTCTTGAGTGCCATTTATGCCTATCTGTATTGGGTAGCCAGTTAAAAGAGCAAAGCCATATGAGTGCGGTAAAAAACATGCAGTAAAATGAGCATGAGCAATATACAGCTACAGGGCAAATATAGCGCTGGACATGACAGCACTATACCTGTAGCTGTATTCATTCAAGCTTACTACGGTACTTCAAGTGTGGGACTGTGTGCAGCAGCAGTGTGCTACCATAATGGCCTGGAGGACAGTCACAGTCCGGAACAACAATACAGAGCAACAAATCAGGGGTTCATTTCCAACCCCTGCACTGTGTGGTCCTTTATTTGTTCTGTCATACCTTCAATTTTTTTTTTTTTGCTCTTGTGCCTGACCCTTGCTGTCCCCCCACCACCACTTTTACTGTTTTTCTTAACATCTGCCCTCATCCCGATTTTTCTCCCTCTCGGAGATGATTATATTTATTATTAGTGGTGCGGGGGGCATTGATGCAATAATGATATTCCCGATTGTGTGCTGTGTGCTTTGTGGTGTTGGGGAGTGTGTGGAGCTGCCTGCTGGATTGAGCAGTTCTTTCCCTCGCTGTTTTTTCTCACCGCAGTCTTTTCCCACGCAGTTTTGTCTACACTCATTTCCACCGTGCTATTATTTAGTGGTTTTGACCCTGAACCTTTATATTGTGTGTTGTTTATTTCATATTTAAGTTTTAATATGTTTGCTAGTACATTTTTAAATTGTCCTGGCTTCTTTTTATGTTTCTTTTAACAACAGTTCAAGCTGATTTCCTAGTCCTATCTTATTCATCTTTTTTTTCCTTTTGTTTGCAGAGTATCCTAGTATTAGACCTTGTATGAAGCATTTATATGCCTCCCATATGGTTGATTCAGTGATATCCTTAATGGTGTTGATTTCAAAAAAGTGTTTGGGTTCTTTTGCAATTAAATTGCAAAAATTAGGATCATTAAGGGACAGCGAGTTCACCAGTCCATCTTGGAGAACCTGTGTGATTTCCCCTAGTGTTTAGGTTGCATGTAACCATGGAATGATCTGAGACAGTGTTTTCTATTATGCTAGCATTATCTATTCCTTGGCATAAATCTCTGGAAATGAAAATGTAATCTACTCTGCTGTAGTTAATGTAGGGGATCGAACAGAATGTATAATCTTTTGTTGTAAGCTTTAGCATCCTCTAAGCATCACTGAAGCCAACGTCTTTTAACATTTGCAATAGTGATTCTTTTTGTTTTATAGGTTTATTAGGGACTTTGCTCTTGTCTAGATAAGGATCTATTGTTAGGCTAGTCCTCTTCTACTATCATGCTTGCATCACTGTATGCCTTACGCTCACTGGATACAAGGTGAAATAATTCTGGATGGGGCCATACATGTTACTAATTATTTCCCATTTAGGGTACTTGAAATTGTAACCCATCTACCCTCTGTATCATTTTATTCAATTCTTTATACAGTACAAACGCCATGTTATTTCTGAATAGAACTGACACTCCTCTTTTGTTGGATGTGTGTAACAGTTACGGTATTCCTGTCTCATCCACCATCTCAAGAGTTTCTGGACTTCTGAATCAGGCAAGTGTGCCTCTTGCAAGGAAACAGTATCAATTATATTATTATTTAATTTCCTAAGTACTCTAAACCTTTTAATAGGGCTTCCCAGTCCCTTTACATTCTAGCTACACACGTTCATCACATTAGTCGTAACTAAGCATTAATATTAAATGTATTCTAGGATTAGTAGATATCAATATAGTAAATATTTTACCAAAGAAAAACTTAGCACACTCCCCAAAACATTTCTGAATTTTAGTTTCCTTTCTAAAATTTGCAAAACAATCTGTCAAATCATGTTAATATGACAGGACAACACAATTCTTTAAACATCTAAAACTGTTCCCCTACTAGCAAGTTAAACTATACCATATAGCTACAATAGCAACTCTATTAAAATATTGATCTACAAAACTGATTTTCCTAGAGTCGAATAGAAACAGGGTAATGGGATGCGACAAGAAGTCATAGCTTCTAGTTCCATCTGGACCCGATCTAGGCTCAATTGACAACTTGTTTTCTCTTTTTTCTGCTACAGTGTCTGTTGGTGACTATGCAGTAGTTGTATCACTACAGACTGCGGTCCATAAAGTCAGTCTCCTAACACTCTAAAAAGAACATTTCATAGGTTTGACAATAAAAATGAGAAACAAGAAAAGAATACATTAGGCAACAAAGCATGCTATCTTCCTGCAGGTATGCTAGCTATTATATATTCATTGTCCAGAGATCTGTTTCTGGAGAAACAGATCAGAGTTGTCTAGTGTTATTTTATATTGTGAAAATCCAGTTTAGCATGTTGTTTGTTTCCATATCTTTCTGTATGAAGCACTTTTAAATACAGGTTAATTTTTTCTAAGTTATGGTAAATAGCCTCACGAGTGACAGACCAACAGCTTACAGTTAATATAAGAGTGGGGAGGAAAGTACGTACCTCATATATTTAATTTGGCATGGGTTCCTAGCACAGAACAGTCTGTCAGGCTAAATACTGTAACAGCTATTTCATGTAAAATGTTTTATTTCCCATGATTCATTTTATTTGCATTACAATTACAAGAATATTGCTTTTCAAACGATATAATCGGCTATGCCAACTTGTTCTTTTGTTTCTTTCCATATATGTTTTTATCTTCCTTGACAGGACAGGTGTTTTTTCTCCCCTATCCCCACTCGCTGCAGTTGTCCTTTACCTCCTCCTTGTCAGGATCCAATCTCCCATATATTCCCCCCATGGCGGGGCCAGGGAGGGACAGCCATCCTCCCCCCTCCCTGGAACACACATCAAGGTCTATACTAGACTGGAGCAGGACAGGGGTCTACAGTGTGATAGGCAGGGTTTCTCACAGCCCATTCTCAATTTTTCCTTTTTTCTCCCTGGACCCACAGACGTGCAATGAGTGCAATGTGTGTGTTCTGCCTCCACGGAGACACCCCCTGCACTCTGAATGTGGAGTCCCTTCCCATACAGTGACTTGCTTGAGCTGCCACTCAGATTTCTTCAGATGGTAGTCAAGCAGCGAGCCATGATGACCCTCACTCTGCAAGGGAGGACTGCAGTCCTACAGATGCTCAATCCTCCCTTCCCCAGCCAGCCACCATGAAACCCATGTCTGTTTCCAAACCCAGTCGGTGACATGGCTGGAGGTAAGGCACCAGCACCTTACCCTTCATGCCACTGGGCTGGCTATGCCAACTTGTTATATAAAATGGGCAAGGAAATCCCTGTGCCCTGATTGGCTGAGACTTGGTTCTAGCCATTGCCTTAAGAGAACACTACCAATGGTTAAAAACAAGTCCATGCCAACTGGGGCAATTCATAAACCACTTTCTTCATAATCTCCATCACAAACATGGCTGCTACCTTTACTCATACAGTATATAGAAATCTTCAATTAGGCCCTAAAAATGAAAGTCCATTAAAGAGATCTACCAAGATAAAGGAAATTGCCAGTGCTCCTGATATATAGGTGCCTTACCTCATGGGCAGCATGTTAAGTTATAGATGCTCCCAAATAATCCTATTATTCAGATGTAGTTTCACTCGTAAAAAGCATTTTAACGGTTCCAAGGACTTCCCGGTCTGAAATGCTGGCCACGCTCTGCCCCAGTGCCCCTGACCATGGGGTAAACCTAGTACAACCAACACCCTGTCGTGCCTTATTGCTTACCTATTACAATGGTTAGGTGGTCCAGACTGATGTTACCTTTGCCATTTAACATAATTTCTGCAGGCTAAGACTGCTTTCTGTCCTCTCTGCAGCGAGCACTAAATGTATATAGCACTATGAAAAGTAAGGATACGAGAATTGCCCTGTGCCAGAGCTGCTGTAGTGCTTATTTCAGTACTGTTGGTCTGATGGAAATATCCTTAGACGGTAACATCAAGTAAAATTTGGGATCGCAATTCTTACAGTAAAATTTCACAGTATTAATTTTAAGTAAGAAAAATATGCAGCACAAATCTCTATGCAAGAAACAAAAACCACCCACTCAAATCTATGTGAAGATAACACGGGTATATTTTACACAGATTCAAATTAGTGGAATGTGCTCCCCATCTCCCATATATTGGTTATCATCAGTATATGGCACGATGGTCTGCATCTGTCCAGGAGAGGAACCAGGATCCTAGGTGATAGGTTTAAATGCTTCATTGGCAAGCATTTAAACTAGCCAAGGGGGGAAGGCACTGGAAAGGAGAAGGGAAATCCTAGCCCCCCCCCCCAAATATCAGGGTAGATAGTGAGGTAAACATCAAAATAGAGACGTCGATAGGGAGAAGGGCTGGGGTAAATGGAGAAAACGACAAAGGCAGTAAGGACAGGGATGGGGCAAAAAGGGGTAAGGCAATGAAGAAATGGAGGGTAATGAGTACCAATGCCCATAGTCGGGACAACACGCTCCCTGAACTGGTGGCCTTGATGGAAGAGGGATGTCTGGATATCATGGCAGTCACAGAAACGTGGTACACAGAGAACCATGACTTGGATTTTAACATACCAGGGTACACAACCTACAGGAGAGACAGGGAGGGTAGAAGAAGGGGAGAAGTAGCTCTACATGTAAGGGAAGGGATAAAAGCAATGGAACGAAAGAGTAAACAGGGAGGAGAGGAGGCACTGTGGGTCATCTTACAGACTGGAAATGGCACCATAATCCGCACAGGGGTTGTATACAGAATCCCATCTCAGGGGGAGGGAATGGACAAGGATATGATAGAAGGCATCTTTAGGATGGCAGAGAAAGGGGAGATATTGTTGATGGGGGACCTTAATATGCCAGATATTAACTGGAGCACCTTTGCTGCAGCCACATCCAAGAGCAGGGCCATTCTTGATGCCCTACAGGGGGCATGCCTCAGACAGCTAGTGTTGGAACCCACTTGGGAGGAAGCAATCTTAAGACCTCATACTCTCAAATGGGGACAGTGAGAGGATCTCAGATCTAGAAGTGGGTAGCCATCTGGGAACAAGCGACCACCTGAACAGTGTGGTTCACAATAAACTCAGCTGCAGAGTAAAGCCATACAGAAGTGAGGGTACTGGACTTCAGGAGGGCTGACTGTCAAAACCGGAGAATGCCTTAGAAAACCACTCGCAAACAGGCAAGAAGGAGGGGTGGAGCAACAATGGGGAAACAGCAAAACTGCCATCACAGTGGCAACAAGCCTTTGTGTGAAGCAAATGAAGAAATCAAAATGAAAGAAAAAGCCACTGTGGTTCTCAAAAGAGGTGGCGGGGAAGGTTAGAGAGAAAAAGATAGCATTTAGGAAGTATAAGGAAACACAGAAGGAGCAGGACAGAGAACTGTACCAGTTAAGGCAGAAGGAAGCATGAAAGGCAGTCAGAATAGCAAAGGCCCAAACTGAGGAAAAGATAGCCAACTCAGTTAAGAAGGGGGATAAAACCTTTTACAGGTACATTAGGGAGTGTAGAAAGACAAAAGGATGGATAGTGAGGCTGAACAGAATGGACGGTGGGTGGGCAGAGAGGGACAGTGAAAAAGCAGGGATACTGAACAAATACTTCTGCTCAGTATTCACAACAGAGGAGGAGGGGGAGGTACCTAATCCAATTAACAGAAGCACTCTGGATAGGGGGGGTCGATCCCATTCCTTTCTCAGAAGAAAGGGTTCTCAAAGAACTCCTAAAACTGAAGGTGGACAAAGCAATGGGGCCTGATGGGATTCACCCCAGAATTCTAAAAGAATTAAGGGGAGAACTAGTGACACCACTAACTACCCTTTTTAACAAATCGTGGGAGAATGGTGTGGTACCTGAGGACTGGAGGAGGGCGGATGTGATTCCCCTTCACAAAAGTGGGAACAAGACAGAGGCAGGAAACTACAGACCTGTCGGTTTGACCTCTGTGGTAGGGAAAATGATGGAATCACTTCTGAAAGAAAGAACTGTTGAGTACCTAGAGGCCAGTGGGGCACAAGACCCAAGGCAGCATGGATTCACAGCAGGAAGGCCATGTCAGACAAATCTAATCGATTTCCTTGACTGGGTGACCAAAGTAGTAGACCAGGGAGGGGCTGTGGCCATGGCCTACCTAGTGTGGCGTTTTGGTATCTGGTCTGCCACTAGGACCGCTTACCTCCTGGTATTCTGCTTTCCCATCTGGTGCTTCTGCTGCAGGAGTCACTAGGTACCGAACGAACTGAGTTGCACGCATAAAATAATGAACAAGATAAGGTTTATTTAGGAGCTTAAGAAGGCACATCTCATCAGCACAGGGAACATCCTAGACTGACCAGAGGACAAAGGAATTTGCCCTTCCCTAGCCCCAGCTGGACACTAATTAGCATAACATGTGACCATAGCTGGCTGCCCATTACTGTTCCTAGTTAAAGGGGTGCCAGCTAATCTTTAGCCCCATGCTCAACTCTGTACTCCACACTAGACTTTAGCAAGGCATTTGACACTGTCCCACACGAAGGATTAATAAACAAATTAGCCAGCCTGGGAGTGGATCCCAGGGTGGTAGCCTGCGTAAAACACTGGCTGGACAACAGGACACAGAAGGTAATAGTAAACGGAGTCCACTCTGAAGAAAGGGGGGTTACTAGTGGGGTACCGCAGTGTTCATTACTAGGTCCAGTCCTTTTTAATGTCTTTGTAAGTGACATTGCAGAGGAACTGGAAGGAAAAGTATGCCTCTTTGCAGATGACCAAAGATCTGCAACAGGGACAATACACAAAGGGGGAGTGGGGTGGAAAGGATGAGAAGGGACTTGGCAAGGTTGGAGAAATGGTCAGAAGTATGGCAGCTTGGATTCAATGCAAAGAAGTGCAAAATAATGCACCTGGGAAACAAAAACCCAGGGGAAGAGTGCACAATGGAGGGGGGAGGTAGTAACAAAAACAAAAATGGAAAGAGACCTGGGGTTAATCATATCAGATGACCTTAAGGTTAGCAAGTAATTTGAGAAGGCAGTAGGGAGGGCTGGGGGGATACTGGGATGTACAGGGAGAGGCATCACCAGCAGAAAACAGGAAGTTGTTATCCCTCTCTACAGACAGTTGGTGAGATCCCATCTGGAGTACTGCGCCCAGTTCTGGAGACCCCATCTCTGCAAGGACATAGACAGGATGGAGGCAGTCCATAGGAGGGCAACTAAAATGGTGCACAGTCTGCAAGAGAAGCCATATGAGGAGAGACTAAAGGAGCTTAATATGTATACCCCTGAGGAAAGGAGGGAGGGGGACATGATTGAAACTTTTAAGTACCTCAGTGGAATCAACAAAGTCCAAGAGGGTAGCATCTTTCAGAAAAAGAGATGTGCAAGAACAAGGGGACACAATTTGAAGATAGAGGGGATGGCTCAGGGGCAATGTGAGGAAGTATTTTTTCACAGAGAGGGTGGTGGATGCATGGAACCGCCTTCCTGAGGAGGTTCTGGGGTCTAAAACTGTGGGAGAATTCAAGAATGCATGGGACAGACATAAGGCATTTCTTGTGGGGGGTAGGACGAAGTAGGCTGTTGGTTAACTAGGATCTGCAGCTTATCCAGTAAGTAGGGAAATGGGCAGACTAGGTGGGACAAGCAGTCCTTATCTGCCATCAAAGTCTATGTTTCTATGTTTCTATATTTAGTCTCGATTGCTCATATCTCCTTTCTATTTGTAAAGTTAACATACCTTGTATAAAGAAGAAATTATGCCCAAGCTTGTTTTTCTGGGGATCGCTATAGAACCATCTCCCAGGCTAGTTGTGCTTCACTTCAGTTCTCCACCCTGACCTACAGAAATTGGAATTTAACCTTATTTTTCCTTTTACAATGTGAGATTCTTCAATGGATTCTGCTTCCTGAGGTAATTTGCAGCAGAACCATATAAAATCATAATGGGGCATCCACAGACTGCGTAACAGGACCCTTCCAAATCCAAGCAATGACTGCCAGAGAAAGCAATGGAATCCACAAGTAACATAGAAACACAGAAACATAGAAAGTGACAGTAGAAGGGGACCATATGGCCCATCTAGTCTGCCCTTGTTTCTACCCCCTTCCTTAACTGCTATTCAGTAATATGGTGTCCTTATACCTATCCCAAGCATTTTTGAAACTTGCCACCTTTTTGTCTCCACCACTCCTCGTGGAAGGCAGTTCCATGCATCTACCACCCTGTCTATAAAGAAGAACTTGCATGTGTTGCCCCTGAATTTGCTCCCCTCCAGCCTCATATTGTGCCCTCCGGTTCTGGTGTGATTCTTGATCTAAAACAGGTCCTGAACCTGTACCTTGTTTGTTCCATTTAGGAAACTGAAGGTCTCCATCATGTCTCCCCTTTCCATTTGCTGCTCCAGGAAATATATGTTTAGGTCCCGCAGCCATTCGTTATATGTTTTGCTGTGCATTCCCTGTATCATTTTTGTTGCTCTCCTTTGCACTGTTTCCAATCTGTGCATATCCTTTTTAAGGTGCAGCCTCCAGAACTGGACACTGTACTCAAGGTGTGGTCTCACCAGTAATCTATACAGTGGCAGGATGACTGCTCTTTTTCTGCTGGTAATCCCCTTTCCTACAGTATATAGTCCAGCACACCATTTGCCCTTACTGATGCTTTTTTCACATTGCCTGGACAGTTTCAGGTCATCCATTATAATTATTCCTAGATCTCTTTCCTGCTTAGTGGATTCCAGTTTTACTCTTCATAGGTAATATGCTTCTCTTGGGTTTCCTCTTCCAAGGTGCATGAGCTTGCATTTTTCTTGCATTGAAGTTTAGTTGCCATATTTTGACCATAGTTCCAGAGTCCTTAGGTTAGCCTTCATCTTTTCTGCTCCCCCTGGAGTGTCTACCCTGTTGCCCATTTCCATATCATCTGCAAACTCACCTTACCTTCCAGGCCTTCAGACATGTCACTAATAAAAACATTAAAGAATATTGGACCTAGCACCGATCCCTATGGCACTCCACTATCTACCCACCTTTCTTCTGATCGGGAGCCGTTTACTAGTACCCTCTGGGTCCTTACGCTAAGCCAGCTCCGTATCTAGTTCACCACTTGTTGCCCTACCCCCATGCTGTCTAACTTATTTAGTAGCCTTCTATGTGGGACTGAGTTGAAGGTTTTGCTGAAGTCCAGGTATGCTACATCTACTACACCACCCTGTTCCACTATTTTGGTTACCCACTTGAAACAGTCTATTAGATCAGTTTGATCAGTTTGGCATGATCTACCCATGATCAAGCCATCCTGTTTTGTATCTAATTTGCTGTTTTCTTTGAGAAAGGATATAGTCCTCTCCTTTAGAAGAGTTTCCATTATTTTGCCCACAATTGATGTGAGGCTTACCAGTCTATAGTTGCTTGCACTGTCTTTGCTCTCATTTTTATGCAGAGGGATAACCGTGGCCTTTTTCCAATCCTGTGGGACCTTGCCCAGCTCAAGTGGCACATTAAAAAGGTCAGCCAGGGGAGCCGCTAGTTCCTCTCTTAGCAACCTTGGGTACTTCATCTGGTCCCATGGCCTTATTTACACTGAGGTTCTCCAGTTACTTTCGGACTCTTTCCTTTGTAAAAGGTCCTGAATATACTCCACCACCTTCTTTGCTGCCCCTTGTAAGGGAGGGCAAGCAACCTTCCCCCTCCTTGGTAAAAATGGAGCAGAAATACCTGTTGAGGATTTCTCATCATCCTCTGTGTCCCCCGCATCATCCTTAGCTAGTCTGACAATACTGCCTCTTGTCTTTCTCTTCTCGCTGATATATCTATAGAAGGCTTTGTCACCCTTCTTGACCTCCCTGGCTATCTTCTCCTCTGTTGTTGCTTTTGCTGTTTTTTATTTCTATGCTTGCTTCCTTTAGTTTCTCCTTGTAGTCATCCCTATCCTTGTCATATCCAGTTTTCTTGTATTTTCTAAAAGCCATCCTTTGTTCTCTGACCTTGGTGACTACTTCCTTAGAAAACCAGAGTGGTTTTCTTTTCTTCTTTGTGCTTTGCTTACCCTCTTTATGGAGTGATTTGTGGTTTGTAATAGAGCTGTTTTGAGATGTGTCCAGTATTCTTCAATATCCCTCCCTTGTTCAGTATTTGCAAGGGTTTTCTTGAGCTCTTCTTTCATTTTAGTGAAATCTGCTCATCTAAAGTCCATGACTTTAGCCTTTGAGTGCTTAGTTTTGGTCTTTGTCTTAACTTGAAGCCATACCATGCAGTGGTCGCTGGACCCCAGGTGATTCAAAACATCTACCTCTGAGATATTGTCCCCGTTTCTGAGTACCAGGTCAAGGATCACTTCTCCCCTTGTTGGATCCCTCACACACTGTTTTAGACCTGATATGCACAGTGCACCCAGAAAGTCTTTGCTTCTGGTTGAACTTGCTGAGTGGGTATACCAATTTACATCCGGTAAATTGAAGTCTTTGCACATGCAATTCTCTGATTATGAACCCTGAATTACTACTATATCCATGAGCTATTTCTAGCCTAATGTCTGCTCTTTTTTTTCTCTCCGTGTATATCGATTTATATAACAAGGGTTCATAATTTCAGGGGTGACCTATACTACATTTAAAATGTGTTAGCGGCATTGTGGGGGAGCACTTCATTTCATTGTACTGGCAATGACCTCGTGGTTGGTGCATTCAGAAGCTTGATTTACTTCATTTCCCACACATGCTGCAAACTTAGTTCATTGTAGTTTATTGCAGGGAATGGACATGAGGAAAGACATTTGCAAGTACCACTTTTTTCCTTCTGAGTTAATATTAACATTATTTCAATGTCTGTTTTAGGTATTATGGCACAGTTCCTGTTATTAAATTGCACGAGGAGATGTCGGGAGGGGGAGTATGAAGGTTGGAAGCTATTTTAAGTGCACTGACATTTCCCCTAATTTACAGGTTAAAACAGCAGCTACTGGAGAGCTGCATATTTCTCCCTTATCGTTCTACATACTGTTCTGTACCCAAGCTGCTGAAGAGGCTAGCATTTATTGCAAATTAGCTTATAAATTAGGTTGGACTTCCCCCTACTTCTACTGTTCAAGACTACAAAGCTACAGTAAGAATGTGCATATCACCCGTTTGTTTTAAGTAGTATCTTGCAAAGTTACTGCAACAATTACGATTGTTTTGTACAATGAAGTTACAGTATGTTCACTGAATAAGAGAAAATAATTAACATAAATTACGAAAAAAAAGTTTTTCTGAGTTCCCCTAAATCATTTATTTTGATCCAGCACAATGTAGAGGTTTTCATCAGCATACTGAGTAACATACTGTTTCTCATGTTCTGCTGGGGGATTGTTTTCGTGGGTGGTACAGGAAGTATCCCATTTCCCATGCACTACATTCTTCCTGTGGTGGGTAGGCATTAGAGGAAGCAAAGGATGAACTGGAAGGTCTGCTATGAAACTTTTCCTTGGGCTATAAGAGGTGTCTCTCTCTCTCTGAATTTGTAAGGGGATGGACCACCTGCTGCATTGACCCTTCCTCTTGGTGGCTGTCCTCCTCTCTTGGTCAGCTTCTGATTAGATGCTGAGTGTTCTCTTGCTTTTTTTTTGGATCTAGTTGGCTAATTTTGTTAGGAGGCTCCTCTTTCACAGTTTGCTCATGTTTCCTTCATTTCAATTGCTTCTCATTTGCAGTGGCTGCTAAGACTGGGTAGGAGCTGAGCGATGTCTGAGACTATGGTCGGTTATCACTGATTTTTATCAGGAACAGGTCAATTTTTTGAATTAATTCTGGGACTTTTTGGGGATTCTCAAAACCCATTTCTGTTCTGTTTTTAGGGAAGATTAGAATAGCAGGCTATTCTATACTGTACCCAGCACCAAGCTGTTGCAGCATGTGCCCGATGGGAGTAAACTCTTTCTTTTTGCCTGCAACCTCAAATGAATAGTCTTGAAAAATAAAGATTTTATGACCTTGGCAAGAAAGGGATTTAGCCTCTTCTGCAGGGTTAAGTGCCAGTTCATTTTGTGTATATCTTAAGAAACTAAACATCAATGGTCTGGGTTTTTCATTTTTGTTTGGAGAGGGGCTAAGGATCTGTGAGCCCTTTCTAACAGTAAATTAGTATCTGGTCTATAGTTTGGAAGCCTCGGTAAAAGGTACAAGAGAAAACTACTCGTGTCATTTTTTTCCAGACAATCAGGCACCCCTACCAAAAGGACATTATTTCTCCATCTACAATTTTCCAGGTAATTTATTTTTTGCAGCAAAAATGATATCTGTTTGGTTTATTAATTAATAGTCTGTTCCAATTTATACAGCGAGTCTTCTGATGGAGAGACGATGTTCTCCATTACATCCACCCTTTCCTGTATATTACTTGAGTCAGTTTTTAGGTTAGCGAGTGTTGTTTTCATCTCTTTGAAATCGTTTAGATTAGGTTTAATAGAAAGGAACACTTATTTAAATTCCCTTTTGTAAATTCGGTCATCAATTGACTCCTGGCAGAGGCTGGGAGTATCAGTACGTGGTGCCGTCGCCACATCGCTGCTGACAGATTCACTTTATTTTTTAAAGGAACCAAGGTACCGGGTTCTAACACAGATTAAAATGCTTAAACTTTGTCAAACCTGCACAATGTTGGTTTCATTTTGCAGCACAGATCAAGTACTACATGAATATCAATAAAATAATAAAATTAGACACTTTCCATAGTGGATGTTGTCAGATACTGCAGTAACGGTGGAGTGACTTCAGATCGCCATCAGCTTTCGGCACATGCGTGGAACCTCCTACAGTTTTTTATAATGCAAAACTAACCTTACTATGAAAATTCTATTATTTCTGTTACATGGATACATACATACATACATAGACAGTGGTGGCAATAAAAGGCTCTTGGCACATCTAGTCTGCCCAACCTATGTAACTATTCTGCCTTGCCCTACTGGCAATCCTTCCTTCTGTTACTGTCCCCACTTTTTCTTACTAAACCCACCTTCCTGTCTCATCCCTGCTTGAAGCTGCTGATTGATTTGGTCTGTACCACTTCCTCTGGTAGCTTATTCCACTTGTCCACCACCCTCTCCATGAAGAAGTGCTTAAAGACATCGTATTTTAATCTCTTCATGCCAGCTTTGGTACATGCCCTCTCGGCCCAGTGTTTGAACTCAAGAAGAAGAGTTCCCTGGCATCCACTCTATTTATCCTGTGCAGGTACTTGTATGACTCAGTCATGTCACCCCTCTCCCTCCTTTTCTCCAGGCTGTACATGTTTAAGTCCTGCAGCCTCTCCTTGAATGTCAAATCCCCAAGGCCATGCACCATCTTAGTTGCCCTGCACTGTACTTCCTCCACCTTGTTGCAGTCTTTCCTCTGGCGTGTGCTCTAGTACCTTGCCTAATATTCCAGGTGCAGCTGCACCAGTGACCTATACAGAGGGAGGATCACTTCCTGCCTTCGACTGCTTATCCCTCTCCCTATGCATCCCAGCATTCTGTTTGCTTTGCTCACTGCCCTGCTGCAGTGTGCAGACATTTTTAGGGTCTACGATATCATCATCCCTAAATCCCTTTCTTCCTTATTTCTATCCAGTACAATCCCAACTGTTTTGTATTACATCCGTGTGTTCCTTTTTCCTAATGTACATTACTTTACATTTTTTAGTGCTAAAGTTCAGCTGCCAAATCTTCGACCAGCCTTCCAGTCTGCCCAGAATCTCCCTTAGTTTCTGTGTCAATTCATCTGTGTCTACCCTTGTGCGGATCTTTCTGTTGTCTGAGAAGAGGCACATTTTACCCTTGATACCTTCACCTATGTCACAGCTGAATACAGTATATTGAAGAGGATCAGTCCTAGTATCCATCCTGAGGTACTCAGCTTCTCACCTCTCTAACCTCTAAAAATTCCCCACTGACTATCACCCCTTATGTTCTACCCCTCAGCCAGCTCTCTACCCCATTTGCCATTTTCTCCTCTATCCCAAGGTCCCTAATCTTTTTGACCAGCCTCCTGTGGAGGACTGAATCAAAGTCCTAACTGAAGTCTAGGCATACCATACCAATTGTCTACCCATTGTTTGCTGCCATGGTTAACCAGCTGAAGAACTCAACCAAATTCATCTGGCAAGACCCTTCCCCTGTGAACCCTTGCCACTTGGGGTCCTGCAGCCCGTTCCCTTCTAGTAGGTCCACCAGATCCTCCCTAAGTAGAGACTCCATAATTTTCACCACTATAAACATTAAGCTTACTGGCCTATAGTTCCCTGACTCATCCCTCTTCCAATTTCCAGTTCTTGTATAGTGGAACAACATCCGCTGTCCTCTAGTCCCTTGGCACCACCCCCAACCCCACGTAGTTAGTGGGCAAATGAAAATGTCTGCTACTGGTACTGCAATAACCCCTTACTTCTTTTAGCATACTCAGTTATAAGGCATCACGTCCCATAGATTTATCTAATCTCATCCCTGTTAGTTTTTCCAATATGCTTTTCTCCATTATCTAGACTGCCCCCAGTCTTTGCTCTCTCCTTTTCTAACACCATATTCTGACTGGCCCAACATTTTCTTTAGCAAAAACTGCACAAAAATAATTGTTCTATATCTCTGCCTTCCCCACGGCCCCCTGCTCCCATCCCTCATTGCTGTTAAGTCTCACTATATCTCCCCTGACCATATGCTTCTCCTGGATGTAATAGAAGAGCACCTTATTCAATTCGACACCCTCGTTGCCAACCAGAGTTCCATTCTGGCCTCTCTCACTTTCTTGGTGGTTTCTCCGGATGCTTCCAGATGCTTTACCCTGTCTTCTTCCCTTTGACTACCCTTATACTTAGAAAATTGCCTCTGTTTAACTCCTACCACCACCTTTACATTGACTTAGAACCACACTGGCTCTTTAGCCCTTTTTCCATTAGACATATTTGGAACTGAGCTATCTGCTGCTTCCAGCACTGCCTTTTTAAATGCTACCAACTTTTCTTCTATGCTCCCTACCTTCACTCTGTCCTTCATACTTTTCTCCAGTTTTTTTCCTCACTTTGCTGAGTCTTTTTTTTTTGAAGTCCCATACCCTTATTCCTTTTGCCCCATGCCTGTCCCTATTTGGACTTCCAACCTTACTGTCCTGTGGTCATTGCAACTGAGCAATTCCAGGACTGCTATGTTCAGAATCCCCTTGCTGTTGGTGAGCACCAGATCCAGAAAGGCCTCCTCCCTTGTTGTGCCCTGAACTAACTGTTGTAGGAATATTTTCTACCAGAATCTAATTCCTAGTACTAGCTGCGACTGGAGCTGTCCTGTCCACATCCAGCATATCGAAATCCCCAACTAGCACCACTTACCCTAGATTGGTCACCCTATGTACGTGTCTCTCCCAATTCTCTGTTTACCCCTTGATTCTGCCCCGGTAGCCTGTAGACCACCCCATCAGGATTTGTTTCCTGTTCCCTATTGCTACTAGTACCCAAAGGGTTTCCAATTCTACTGACCTCTAGGCTATTTATTTCTGTTGCTTCAATCTCCTCCTTAACATACAGCACTACCTCTCCTCCCCTGCACTTTGCCCTGTCCTTTCTAAGTAGCATGTAGCCTGGTGTATTCATATCCCAGTCATGGTTCCAGAATGCCCACACCTCTGTTACCACCACCAAGTTATGTCCCCTTTCAGTGACTAGTGCCTGAAGTTCCGGCATTTTGTTGTCCAATTTCCTTGCATTCACACATATCATTTTCCGATAATCCCCCTACTCCCCACTTTCCCTTTTTCCATGACTTTGCAAGATCTTGCTGAGTTTGTCAGTGGGGGAGGCCAGCAAGGCCCCCCATGCTTCTGACATTTTATGTATGCATTTCCACTCTGACTCCACCCTTACTAGTTTAAAATAGCTATGTGGTGTGCCCACCTTTTTCCTGGCACCTTACTGCCTTCCTCATTGGGGTGCAAGCCATCCCTTTTGAACAACCTCCAATCCCTCCAAATTCAGCCCCACTCCCAGAGGAACTAAAATCCCTCATCCTTGCACCACCTCTTTAGCCATGCATTGAACAGGGACACATGGCTGTGGTAACACCTCAGAGAAGTTAACCACTTCTGCTCTCTCCCTTGCCACCTTTCCCAGCGCACAGAAGTCTACCTTCACCTGCTCCATGTTCCACTTACTCAGATTATTTGTGCCTACATGCAGAATCAGATCTGGCCCTTTTAGCCTCAGTCATGTCAGTTCCACCACCCTGGGAATAAGACTGTCCACTGTTTCCCCAAGATAAAAGCAGACAACCTCTTTACCATTGTGAATGAGACCAATTTCTTTTCTAGTGCCCCTCATTATTGAGTTCCCAACTATGAGTACCTTCATCTTGCCCCCTTTGGGGCCTGTCTTTCCCCCCAGTTTGCTCTCTGGCAGAGCCTGCCTGCTGGGCAAGCTACTCCCCTTGTCTTTCTTGGTGGGAGATTGGGGCACCTCCTGTTGCAACAGGGTGAAAATATATATACACATATATATAAATAAACACACATATATACATATATATATATATATATATATATATATATATATATATATATAGCAATGGAGCAAGTGTAATACATGATTTATTCAACAGAGCAGTTTGACCTCGGTAACCTCACGAGTGCATAGGCCACAAGTGTGGTGTCCGAGGTCAAACTGCTCGAGTGCAGAAAAATCATTTATTACATGAGTTTTCGATTGCATATTCCATTTATGCAATTCTTTTGCTTTTGTAGGGGGCATTTGTTAGTCAAAAAAGTGAATAAAAATGGAATTTTCTGCCATTTTTTGCTGATTATAGAAAATCTAAAAGGAATCTAGAAACAAAACACATTTCATTTTGTAGATAGTTTTATGCCGAACAACCTTTGTGCTCAAAGTACTTTACTATCTTTTTTTGTTTTTATGTTATTTGCATTTTGTTTGATGAAACAGTGCACAAAAAATGAATTTTTTGCTGTTTTTCGCTAATTCTGAAAAAACTAAAAAGTATCTATAAATGAAATGCCACTCACTTTGTAGATATTTATGTGCCGAATAAACTTTGTGCTCACAGTACCATGTTATCATTTTTCATTTTAAAGTTATTTACATTTGTTTGCAGACAAAATAAAAAAAAAATATGAATTTACTGCTGTGTTTTTGCCAATTATCAAAAAATCTATAAGGTGTCTATAAATGAAATACCACTCATTTTGTAGATAATTTTGTGCTGCACAATTTTCATGCTCACAGCACTATGCTATCTTTTTTTGTCTTAAAGTCACTTGCATTTGAATATAGTTAGTACTGGTGCTGAGGCTGAACATTCTAAATGAGTTCCGGAGTGATTGTGACATATCTACTATGTGAATAAATCTGTGATGATGTGTCTACTATGTGGATAAATGTAACATTTTGAATTTATCCTATAGTAGCTCAGATTTATCTCATAGGATTTATGTCCACGCCTACTGCATATATATATATATATATACACACACACACACACACACACTGTATATAAATAAATAAATGCTGATTTGCTGGTGCATAGCCTTGGTTCCTCAGGTTTGGTCTTCCATGCCCCTTTTCCCTTCCCACCCCCACTACTGTCCAGCTATCTTCTCAGGCGGAGATGACCCATGAGTTGGCTATGGCAGGTATGCCCAATGTGGCCTGGTGGCTTCTGCTCTCAAACGGCATCTTTCAGCCCTTGCAGCTTCCAGCTCCACCATTACGGCCTGGAGCCGCCTACAGATGAGATAGTAGTCAAACTTCTGTCCAACACCCCCTATATTTCCCCCAAATCCCATCAAAGTGCTCCCCCGAATTGTGTTTTTAGATGATATTTTATTCAGTCTGTATCAAATAGAACAATACAACTGCTCTGCAATTAAGCATATCAACATAATTGGACTTCATTCTTACAACCTAGTAGATTTTACATTCTTGCTGTTGTTACATCATTGGGGAGGGACACGTGACATACAAGAATATTTAATCAGAAGTTTATAGAAAGAGCCCATTGCAGCCATTAATGGACACTCCTACAGTAGCTGATAATTCTCATCACAGTGCACCTTTGCATCAGGGTACAGCATTATTTTACCTTTAAAGAATTTTAATCTAAAATAAATGTATTGTTAACCCAAACAACATTATTTTCAATGGTTCTCCCCCAATAACTAGCACAAAGCTCTTAAGCAACTTGTTTCAAAGTAAGGGTAACTTAGTTGTAGAGTACTATGGTCTACATCACAGCCCAACCTGTATAAAACGTTTAGGAAACAAAATGTTTTTAACTTTCTGAGACAAGAGAGTATCCTGCAGTCCTTAGACAATGGCAGACTATCCAGGATATACTTGAACTTCTAGACTGCATAAAACTGGTATATATGCAGTATATTAAAGTCCGTAAATCAAACCTCATATACAGTACTCTTAGTTTCTACCAGAGTCCAGTTTGTTCCACTGTGTAATGAAGTGTTTTAGTCCAGTAGTCCAGCAATACAACAGTGGCTCACGAAGAGCATCAGTGGTAATAGTTGAACAGAGAATAAGGTCAGGAAACACCACCCTGAGCTGAGCACTGAGAAGGAGGTAAGTGCAAAACTGTGCCATATGGTGCCAACTTGCATATATGGAGGCATTTAAATAAAATGATAGAAACAAGCCCAATATTAAATAGAACTACAATTAGCATTTAACAAACCATGGAAGAAAATGTAACTGAATAAAGTCCAACACAGTCTGTAGTTTTACCTCCCAGATGAGTTTGCTCTGAAAAGTGGGTTAACGTTGACAGTTTGCCTCACTCCTCCACTCTGTCTTCCCCTTTGGTGTCATCTTACCTTGTATTAAACTCTTGTTCCATCTTTTGCAGGAGCTTGCAGGTCTCTAAAGGATCTGAGAACCGATACCCTTTCCTCCATGAATTACCTTCAGACTAGCCGGCATTAACATAAGGTGGTAAATGCCCAGTTCATGAAGTTTTGCCCAGACCCCGTCACATACCTTTCTGCACTGATGGGTGGAAAACATAGGTCAGGAAAAATATGTATCTTCTCATTTTGCCATTGAAGAGGGTATTTCTGTTTGGCCTGAAGTAGGATCACATCTCATTCAGAAAAGGAACTTAAGAGTCACCACAATTGTTCTGGGTACTGACCTTCCACAGCCTGATTATTCATGAGGATATGCCCTCTGTTACACTATTACAGCAAACACACTGATGCCGACAACATTGACAGTTGGCTGTAATAGTCCACCCGAGACCCCAGCACTGTGTCCCCCAGTCCTGCACCCCCTCCCAGAATCAACTGTGACTCAGAGTTGATAATCTATAAGTTTGGGGTGTGTGGCGTGAACACCCCCATTGGGGTTTGGGGAACTTTCAGCCCCCGATGGAAAGGAACCAGATATCCATTCAAGTTTATGTCAACGCAACTTGCGGGCAACATAAATCCGTTGTGATGTTGGTTGACAAAATAGTTGTCGAACCAGCATCATAGAACCATTCCTGAGACCCCAGAGGCACGATACAATAAGCTCACTGAGTAGTAATCAGATGTTCATCTGCAGAACCTCTGGAATTCAGGTGGTACTGTAGTCTATTGCAGCTTCCCCTTCCGTGTCTTCTGGAAGGCTGAGAATGTGACTGTTTGCTTCCCTTGTCCCATTTTCAAGGTTCTCTAATTGTCGGAGGAATAGCATGTTCATAGTCACCATCCGGGTGGAGGTCACCATAGCCCATTCGGCCATTCCCACTGCTGTTTTCGCTTCAGTTTCCAATGCTCCCATCCTGGAATCAAGCACCTGAAACCTGGTTGTAAAGTCCTCCATTCTCCTATCCATCGTCTGGATTGCAAGGAGGACAGTGGCATTGGGTGACTGGTTATGCTCTGTTTCTGAGGTCAAGGTGCCAGGATCTTTCATTGCAGAAGCCTGCTGCTGCTTGCCCTCTTTGGGCCAGGCTCCCTCACCTCCTTGTGCTGGTGTTTTCGGACAAATGATCATGGTCAAATGAGGAGTTTGGCTGTTAAATTTAATATTGACTTGGTCAGTAAAGTAAGTTCTTTAAAGCAGCAGTGCAACAAAAAGTTGTAATTTTGTCAGCTGTAATTTTAATTTAGCAACAAGTTGATTGATGTCCGTTTTAAGTTGCTCAAAGGGTTTCTTTCGGCTCTTTATTATTTTGTAATTAATTCACGGGGCATGTTTGTTCTCGTCATATGACTTGATGGGCAGTACGGTAATTCACGCGAATTAATTACAGTTTGTACAGAAGTAAGAAAAATTAACAAAGAACTGAGAGAAACCCTTACAGTAACTGAAAACAGACATCAAGCAGCATGTGACTAAATTAAAATCACAAGTAACTGCAAAATGACAACTTTTTGTTGCACTGCTGCTTTAACATAAACTGTGTTTTATCTCAGTTGTAGCTGTTTATCTAGGCTTTTAGGCTGAGTTGAAATAAAGCCTTAAAGAGTGAGAAATCTGCTCCCACAGCTCGGCTGCTAGCTCTGCCATGCCACACTGTGTTTTACTGTAGTGGAGTGCTGTAACTGTACTACAAGGCAATCCCAGTTAGGAAGCCTTTGGGATATATCTGCATGGTTTACAATTATATATTTGCAATATAAGTTCACCCCTGTTGAGGTCTCTGGGATTTGCTTAAACACCTGCCTTTAACCAAAGATAAATACTCTACGTTACGTCCTATATCTTCCAGAGCTCCTTGCAGTCCTACGGACTTTCTGCGGACACTCTGCCACTGACACTAAAGCAGATATCCCACTCCAGCTCTGTGCCACTCACTCAGTGGGATGCTTGAGTGGATTCCAGTTCAGCTGAAGTTCAGTGTAATGGAAGTGATGTTTAACTGCAGACAACTGCTTCACTTGTGCCAAAGCTCAACCTACCAATTAACAGCTACCCCCTAGCTAATTGCAGGGACAAGTTTCACCTGTCTCCCCCCACCCTGAACTCAGGCCAGAACACTGCTAACTGTAAATTTATGCCCTGACTGAAGGTCCCAATTTAACTTGCAGAGCATTTAGTTTAGTGTTGCTTAGACAGTATCCTAGAAACTAGGATACCAACAGATACCTCCCATTTGGCCAGATAGTTGCTATGGTATGATAGCAGTGCTATGTGACCATGGATTCTACAAATGATGTGGATCCTAGCAACAAACATTGTGGATCCTGTGGATCCAGCTTGGATCCTAACTATCTGACCTAGAATCCCTGGATTCTAACTAGGAACCATGATCTGACCCCGGATCCTAACTATCTGACCTAGAATCCCTGGATTCTAACTAAGAACCATGATCTGACCCCAGATCCTAACTATCTGACCTAGAATCCCTGGATTCTAATTAGGATCCATGATCTGACCCCGGATCCTAACTATCTGACCAAGGATCCCTGGATTTGGCCTAGGATTTCTGGATCCTAACTAGGATCCATCGCTATCTGACCCTGGATCCCAACTATCTGACCAAGGATCCTGGCTGGATCTGACCTAGGATCCCTGGATCCTAACTAGGATCCACTGTTGCTATTTAACCCCGGATCCTATCTATCTGACCAAGGATCCCTGGATCTGACCAAAGATCCCTGGATCTTAACAAGGATCCATTGCTATCTGACCCTTGATCCTACATCTGTCCTTGGTAGGATTTCTGGTAGGATCCTAGGCAGGATACCAGCACTATCTGACAGACAGTGGCAGGATCCACAAAAGCACTATCTGTGCAACACTTCTTCAGTTCTAGTACAGTAACTACTTTCCCCTCTTGGTTAGTTTCCTTGCTGCCTCAGTCAGCTGTCTACATGCTCTTCTAGCAAAAGCTAACAGTTTAACATCTGTTCTGTACAATTAAGTACATTTGATTTTTGTTTAAGACAAGAAAGTTATAGTCTGAGAATTCTTAAATTGTATTAGAAAATCCTTTAATGATATTTCTGTACCATGTGGCTTCACTTTCTAAACAAACTGTATTCGACATAAAAATTGCTTTTACAGTTCTGTGTTTTTGGCTTGATTTTGTTTTTGTTTAGAATCTGGGGGACAGAAGGCTGGTATGGCCTGAAGATCAAATGCAGCCAACCTCAGAGGGCTTAAGGAAAATCGTCTGGTTGATTTTCTGCCCCCCCCCCCCCCAATAATTATGCATGTGATTAACAAAAGCTCTTATTCTGCTTTCTTTTAGCAGTTGTAGTCAAGAATAAGGATAGAAACATACAGCAGAATAAGTGTTTGTAAACAATAACTAAAAGATCTTTCAATGCTACTTTATATACAGGTACTGCAAGTGGCCAGGAGATGACTTTAAATATGAATGGTTTGGAAACACAGGTGGATGCACCAGCATGGAACATAATGTGCAACTTTGGATGAATAATTTTTCTTTTTTTTAATTTAGTATGCTTTATCAAGTTTTCAGCACAATACATGGAATAACAACACTACAAAATTCACATCACAGGACATACAAGCCCCAAACTATGTACAGCAGGGATTGACAGATTACACTGAATCAGGTTTTTTTAAGACTGAAAATTGTTCAGTACAGTATAAATTAGATTGTACAACCACCTGAATCTTGCATCAGTTTTGACTGCCTACATCAGGCTGATGAGGTGTTCCCCTTATTTGCCTATACTGCTGCTACTGTAACTGAGGTTCCACTTTCAAATGATAGCATGGCTTCATAAAAATAGTCAAATCCCATGCATGTATAGTACAGGACATCAGGGTGCACACAAAAGGGAGGTTGTGCATCAGCGGCTAAAGGTCAGAGGCCTTTTGAAAATTGGGCTCTAAATAATTAATCCTTTACTATATACATCATAGAAATATTGATTTGAAAAGTGAGGCAGCAGAGCTCTGTATATTTGATGTTGAAATCTCTTTCCAAAACATGTGCCGTTTCTAAGCTGTCAAATACCAGACGGGACATTTTCCAATCTCCTAGGAGCTTATCTACTGTACTACAGATATTAACTTTCAAAATGTGTTTAATTACTTGAAGCCTCACTCTTTTTATTCCATATTCTCTGTTTATTTTACTTTACAGAAGAGGTAGTGTTAACGCTCTAGTTCCACACCATTAAAACATTACCCGCATTTATTCTTTTTTAATAACAAATCTGAAAAAGACCACCCAATTAATCCCTGTGAAAATACTGACTTACTCACACTAGCTCTCGGGCAGTAGCCTCTGTTTGGATAGCCAGGGCACTGAGCTGCGATGTGTTTTTTTTTTAAGCCTCTTATAGGAAGCCCTAACCTGCAGTTTAAATAAACTTTCTCAAGGCCTAACATGTTACTCAGAGAGATGTAGGAGATTACTTATCCTGAACAAATGTGACAGGAATTTTAAAGGAAAATTAACATGGCTCTCAGCAAAAAAATCAATGTTCTAAAAGAAGCCCTATTAACTTATCAAAATAAATTGATGCTAGGTATACTTTCTACTGTTTATTTTCTTTACTGCAGGAATGGCTATATCTGAATTAGAACATATTATAACTAATAAACCCAGATTTTATAACAGCTCATATATATTGTTTTAGATTAATATTAAACAATTATCGTCAAGCTGCTTTTAAAATCAGTAAGGCTGGTACTAATAAAATAAGGCACAGTTGGTAAAGGAAAACATGGGGTTAGGCACCAGGATTTATACCAGTATTAAAGGAACTGTTCATAGTTTGTGGGCTGAGGTTCAGCAGCATGCAGTGGAGACATTTGGAAAAGTATGAATCAAAGTGTCAATACTAACTATGTAGCATCGTCACTGAACAGGAAAAATCAACATGTTAAATGTTGTGCAAACATTTATACAGCATGAACAGATCATACTGCTTTTTAATGGATGTAATACAGTGTTAAAAGATGTACTGTTCTTTTAAAAAATTGTTTTACAATATTCATAAAGCTACAAAGAGTTCAAGTATTCAATAACAATACAGTAATCTCTCATTATAGTGAACTTCGCTATAGCAAATTGTTGCCTTTAACAAATGTACAACACGGAATTCATGTCCACAGGAACATGGACCACGGGAAAGTCACGGTTGCTGTATTTGTGGACCTGACCAAGGCATTTGACCTGGTCAACCAACCCCTACTACATTCAACTCTCCTCCAACTTGGCTGCTCCACGGAGACCTTGCAATGGTTCAAAAGTTAACTTTCTGGCCAATCCCAGTCAGTGTGTATTGGTACTGCCATCTTCCCTGACCTTCCTGTCTCTATGGGTGTACCTCAGGGCTCTATTCTTGGCCCCCTATTGTTCTCTATCTTTATAAACTCCCTCCTCTCTGACTGCCTCTCCTGCGATTTTTATTTAGTTGTTTAACCAGGTATAGCACACTAAGCTGGAAGCTTTTTTACAGGAGCAACCTGGGAGCACAAGGAGGTTAAGTGACTTGCTCAGGGTCACACAGTATGCAAGTGGAAGCTGTGGGATTCAAACCCAGGTCTGGTCTGCTGGATGTCACCAGATTTGCAGCTCAGAGCCTTAGACCACTGCGCTATACTGCCTCCATGCCCTCCTATATGTGAACAATCTTGTCCTCTTCTACAGTGATAAGTCCCTGACAAACATATCTTGTACCCTGTCTATCAGCTATGGCCTGGCCTATAACTGGTTCTGCTCACACAGGCTACTGGTCAGTGAAAAAAAAAACTAATGCAATGCTTCTACCTGTAGGTTCCAAACCATACCTGGCCAGCACTGCTAAGGCTGGCACCTCCCTCTCAGTACTTTCACCTGACAACCCCGTGCTGCAGAATGTTCCCAGTTTTAAATATTTGGGTGTAACTCTCAACCCCTCCCTCTCCTATATGGATCCCGTCAACTCCATTGTACATCCAGTTAACCAAAAAGGTTAAAACAATTCCTGACCAGTGAAGCCCACTTAGCTATTGCCCAAGGCAACCTGCTCCCTATCATTGACTACTGCTCCCCCATATATTCCCATTTGTCTTCTGCCCTGTGCTCATGTCTAAACTCGGTATACAATAATGTATGTCATTTCACACTCCTAGCACCCTACTCCACTCACCACTGTGACCTCTATCAGGTGCTATGGTGGCTCCCAGTCTCTGGTCGTTATGACTATACACTAGGTTGTATCCTTAACAACACCCTTAGAAACTGCAATGCAACACCTTACGCTGCCTTTCTGAAGGCCAGAGCTCCTCCCAGATGCTTACGCGTGTCCTCAGTCCTCCCTATAGAAATCCCTAAGGTCTCCACTGGAATGGATGGCAGAGCACTGTCTGTGGCTGCTCCCTCTCTCTGGAACAGGCTCCCTGCTTCACTCTGGTCCGCTGATACCCACAGCTCTTTCAAACACAGACTCAGTGCCTGGTACTGAACGAGGCTAGATGCCTGTGCTCTCCAGGGTAATCTTTGACAACATGGCATCTTTCCGCCCATCTTAACTGCTAACTCTGCTCTTGTAACTACTTGTTTTGTCTCATTTAGCTGTGAACTAAACTGCAAACTGTCATGTGTTTTTTTTTTTTTGACTTCCTCCAACATATTGTAAACTGTACTATATGTATTGTGTTGCTGTAGTCCTGATGATCTGTATGTAACTCGGTAGTGCCATATTTGTGGCCCAGGTCATGCCTGAAAATGGTCCCTCGGATCAGTGTGCTTACCTGGTAATCAAAGACATAAATAAACTCAGCTGACTCCTTAACTATTTGACTGCTGAAAGTTGCTGGCGGTATGTGGTACTATAAAGCCTCACAATGTGCTGTAACCCTGCATGGCAGAGTGAAGGCATTGACACACCAGCATGCAGTGATCTGGCTATGAGGTGCAGACAAAAATGTTAACACTTGACAGACAAAAAATGGAGAAGTCTGTCTAAAATAAATCTGCAGAGACTGAATATTCAAGATCCAAAATCTTAACCTGGCGAAAGCAGGAGCTCTCTCAGGGATGTTGCCCTAGAATGCAATGACTCCCACAGCTCATCTCACAGGAAACTCTGAAAAGCTAATAAGGTAGAGATCGATAGATCCACCCAGTTGTAGTTTGCAGAATGTGAATGGTGTTCCTGTCTATGGGTCTCTAGTGCAAGAAAAGGCAGAGCAATTTTTGAGGCAGATCAACGGGGAAACAGCCACTTTCAAATTCTCGACTGGTGGACTATGGCACTTTCAGCACCATAATGGCATTCAGAAAGTGTGTATAACTGGCAAGTAGAAGCCATGTGACCATGCAGCTGCCACTGAGTTCCAGTCCAAACATAAAAGCATTATTACATTCACTGTTCTACACCTGAACAGGTGTATAACATTTATAAAACTGACCTGTGTTGACAATGCGTTCTGGACATCAGACTGGCTGCTCTGTCAGACAGCAATCCCAGAAAGAGCTTCAAAGTTAGCAAAAATCAGCTGATTTTTCTATTTGCCAACAACTCAACAGGAATACACAAAATTCATGTGTACTGACATGTTCAGAAGTCCATACTGCTTCCACCAAGTAAATCTTTTTTTTAATACTTTATTGATATTCACCATAGTACAGAACATCACATTTTGTACAGTTTTGCTTATACAGCCATCAGTCACAGGTGAAGTGGTTCACAAAGTGAATATGGCTCTTTTATGCTACTTTTTTTTCTCCCAACACAACATAAACATGATCCAGAAGCAAATGATTTGATATATTTTATTGGACCAGCATAGATGTTACAATAAAAGAGCACTTTGTTCTTTAGTTGTAACATCTATGTTGGTCCAATAAAAGGTATCAAATCATTTGCTTCTGGATGTATTCATACTAGGACCAATACGCCAACTACACTAGTTGTCAAGATAAACATGAGGAACACATATAAAAGAAAGGAGGTAAACTATTTAAGCAATAAGGCACGACAAGGTGTGTGTTATCGTGTAATAACGTCACTTCTGGGGTGGGTTGAAGCACGAAGTGAAGCCGAGTGCTTCCACCACACCAGGAGTGACATTATTACACAACAACACACACCTTGGAATGCCTTATTGCAATTATACAATAGCTCGATGTTGTACAAAATAAAAAAAAATTTCAAAATGTTTTTAGTAGATTTTTAGTGAGGCAGTATATCTTTGTTTCTTAAGAGAAGAGAAAATAATAAAGTTGCTCATCCATACAGTGATGTTATTGTGTAATAACATCACTGTCTCAGGCATACACTGACCAATCAGAGTCCAGGATTCTTTCTTGCCATTGTATAATTAAGCAGTAAGGCACGACAGGGTGTGATATATCGTGGGATATCGTCACGCCTCGGGTGGCTGGGCACGAGGCCGCGGGCCGAGTCGTCAATGACCAGTGGCGATGTCCATAGATATATCACACCCTGGAGTGCCTTATTGCTATTATGAACAGGAGTAATGATTTTATAAATAAAAGAGTAAAAAAAAAAACCTTTTAAACCTGTTAAAAAAAGCTTTTTTGGTAGTGTAGGAATACATTTAAAAAAAATAGTTCTAGAGGACAGCAGGTGGCGCTGTTGTAGTTGGAGCTGACATAAGAGGTAACAGTATTGTGATGGTGTGACCTTTGAACTCTACAACAGTGTCTTTGTCTGTCTCCACCCCCCCAGTAGATGATCGCGGTAACGAGATTGTATAGAGAAATGAAAGACAGCGCAATATTACTGGATTAGGAAGCAGTGGGTTTGACAGGACAACTGTGTCTGGCGATGCCGTTTGAATCTGCGACATTGTGCCTGCGAGGAGTTGGAACCGTGGAATCTGGTCAGTGTAGCCTGCGGCGGCAGCAGGTTTGTTTATCTGTTCCAGAATGTCTTTAATGTTCGTTTTATTGTTGTGGGTCCTGGAGAGCAGGCAGTATCGTTCGTTTAAGCGTAACGAGTTCGTTTTTTTCTTCTTTTTTTTTTTTTTAATGGCGGCCGACTACGAATATGACTTGCTGTGGACTGCGGGAAATTGAGAACACTGCGCGGTCAGTGAGGAGGCTGGTGACCGGAGGTTTTCTGAAGCCGTGATGATGTAGCCCGATATCATCACGGCTTCGAAAACCTCTCGGCCAATCAGAATCGTCCATTTAAGATCGCCGGTTCATAATTTGTATTTACTTATCTGGTCCCATCATTTCAGCTGTGAAGGGGAGTCACACTTAATTTGGCTGTCTTATTGTTACATTTGCCTGTCCCCATAGTCTTCCATTTCTGTTTTTTTTTTGGTGGGGGTACTCTTCTGTATCTCATCGGTCTGTTGTTCTGTTCTCCCCTCCCCCTCCCCCTGTGCCATTTCTCATCTTGTCCACCTGTTAACGTAAGCCTCCATCCTATCTTGTACTTGATATATCAAGCTTTCCATCTCAGCAATCTCCTGTCCTGTCTCTGTCATTTCCTATGCTGTGGAAAGATCTTTCTGAAGCCAGTTCTGTGTGATGGCTTTAGTAGCTGCAGCCACACCATGAAAAGTTAACTTCCTTATCAGTAACCTACAATAGTAGAAACGTGTGGATGATGTTCAAAATTATTAAAAATTAGTTCTGTGACATTTTGATAGCTTCAGTGCGGGCACATCTTTGCAAACCAAAACTGCCACCTAAAGCTCTACTACTGTTGGACCAGCACCCTGCTCATCCCCCCTCCCCCAAACATGAACTGTGAACCCATGATAAGAAAATATAAGCTGTTTTTTGCCCATGCATACAACCTCAAGAATACAGCTTATTAATGGTAGTATCATAGCCACCTTTAAAAAGATTACAATAAGAGACTGTTTGATGAGTTGGCTTCCACTTGTGATGGTTCCAAAGTGCAGGAGTTCCTAAAAAATCAAAAATTAATGGCATGATCCACCTTGCTGGTGAGGCATGTGAAAATGTTACGCCAAGCACTGTCCACTGCTGCAGGATTTTAACAGTAGGACCCCCTTCGACACATCAGAATTCTCAGAAGCAAGCTGACATGTAACTTGATAACCCTGAATAAAATAACATGCATAGTCACAGATCATGGCTCTTTAAGTCCTCCTGGCTCTCAACCCCCAGAAAGGTGGGAGCATGATGGGCTTGATCCCAAGCTCCTACACCTCTCTGCACTGGCTAATGCCTTGACCATCTCCTCCCTGCTCAACCTATCATTCTCCCTTGCCTCAATCCTGGATACCTGAAAACATGCAACTGTCATTCCCCTTCCAAAAGGAGGTGACTCCTGCTCTCCTGGAAATTGCCACCCAATCTCTCTCCTCCCAACCTTATCCAAACTTCAAGAACACATAGTTCTATCTCAACTCTCCCCTTTCCTCGACTCCTCGTTCTTTTTCACCCCTTCCAGTCTGACTTTCGCAACTATTACTCCACCACTTCCTCTCTCCTCAGGCTCACAGATTACATCCATTCTGGCACGGAACAAGGCCTCCTCACTGCTGCCATTTTTGTTGATCTTGCGAAAGCTTTCGACACTGTCTCCCACCCTCTTCTCTTGGACAAACTAAAATCAGTGGGTCTATCTGACTCCGCAACCAGATGATTCAATTCCTACCTTGTAGGTAAATCTCAATCAATGAGAATTGGAGACTCTCTCTCCTCCCCTCTACCTATACACACTGGCGTTCCCCAAGGTTCTGTCCTTGGCCCTTTGCTTTTCTCCGTATTCCTCAACGACCTCCCCTCAGCCTGCTCCTCTGCATCCTTCCACACGTATGCAGATGACATGGTCCTGTTTTCATCTGGCTCTTCATCATTCATCAGAATTAACATCCAGGCTTCAAATTGATTTCAACACTGTCCTGAAATGGTTCAGGGCTAATCAACTATCTCTTAATGCTAAGAAAACGGTCTCCATGTGTTTTGGTACACAGCAGAGGCTTTCCAGATTCCCTTCACTCCCCACCTTCCTCACCCTCGATGGGGGAAAAATTGATGATGTACCCTCATTTACGTATCCCGATGTCAGGCTTGACTGCCATCTTGTTTTTTTCTCAGCACATAGATGCCATATAAAAAAACCTCCACCCTAAGCTCAGTGCACTTTATAGGAACAAAAGCTGTATCCTTATATCTGCCCGCTGGGACATCATCACTAAAATGATCCTCTCCATTTTTGATTTTGGCAACTTGGTCTATGGTGCTGCACCTAAATCCACCCTGGCCAGACTAGATCCCCTCTTCCACTCCTTTTACCATTTTGCCTTGGCCTCCCCCCCCGGACTTACCACTGTTCTCTGTACATTGATCTCTCCCTTCCTCCCTTCCTTGAATGACCACTGTTTCATCCGCTGTGCCTCCTTTATTTCTAAATTCTGGTTGGCTTTGCTCCCTCTTTACCTCAGCTCTCTCCTCTACCCTACGCCCCCCTCCATGTACTCTCTCCATAACTCAGGTTATCGTTCTCTTTTGTTCCCCTCTAGTAAATCCCTAGCTGGCCAGTCTGGTTTCTCATTCTGCCTTCTTAATCTTTGGAACTCCCTTCCACCAACAATTTGTTCTGCCACCTCCAAATGCTCTCTTTCCTCTCTTCTCCAAGGCCACACTGCCCCCTCCTGTAAATATCCTTATCCCCATTGCCCTACACTTCTCCTTATCTACTCTAACCTCTATATTTCGTGCCACCCCACCTCATCCCCCTTCCTCTACCCCTTTCCCCTCTACCGCTTCCTCTCACTTCCTTATTTCTTTCTCACTCACTCCCACCCCCAGTAATCACCCTTTCTACCCCTTCCTAATTCTCTACACTCTATTCCTCCACCCTACCCACCATAATCTGTTCTCTTCTCCTCTCTCTTTTACTTCCGCCACTACTTTATCTTTTCACACACCCCCAGCCTCTCTTTCTCACCCTCTTCTACTTACTCTCTCTCCTACCCTTTCCTGTTTTGTGACGTTACCTTCATGTGTGTGCCGGGTACTTCACACTTCTGATGTTTAACCTGCCCTATTATTTGCTCTGGTGATGTATGTTATTGTACATACTGTGTACTGTTATATTGTTATTACTGGTGATGTATGTTATTGTACATACTGTGTATTGTTAAATTGTTATTACTGTGCTTCTACTTGTTTGTACTTATCCCTCGTCCCCTCCCCCAGGACGCATCTGGAAATGAGCTTTGCTGCTCAATATGTCTTTCCTGGTAAATCTCTTTTAAATAAATAAATAATAAGACCTGAACCTGTTTCTAAACAATGATGAGGCTGACAGCTCAATAGAGATGTGGTTGACTGGTGACGATACTAAACCCACTCATGCACAGCTGTCTGAAGCTAAGACAGTGGCAGCAGTCACACAATCTATGGAGGACAGTGAATCTGATAATGAAAAATGGGAAAACACCACGAAAAGCCAAACAAACGTAGAGCAAGACTGGAGATCACTCTGACATAGCATGAGTGTGAGGAATGTGACCTAATTAAGGTATTCCAGCTTCACCAAATCTTCTCTTATGCAAAAGATATTAACACTAATAAAAAATGGCAGCAAAGCAAAATGACTACTTGGCTGCCTCCCGTCACAAGAAAAGGACACTAAAATATAAATGTTGTTTTAATGTACAACATAGCTATAAAGCATAGTTTTAGAAAACACATCAGGATAACATTTGTTAAAATCCAGTTCAGACACACAGTACATTCTGTGCACGCCTAACGCGTTTCGGATACGATGATCCTTTATCAAAGGTTTCTGTGTACTGGGTGTCTGAAATGGATTTTAACAAATGTTTATGGAACATATACTGAAGCTGTGGAGTCCTGATTTTACAAGTTGGTGAGTGCCCAATCCGGATGTGTTTTCATTGACTTTTTATCATGAGTACCACCACCCCAGTGTGTACTACCAAGTTTTTAAAAGCATAATTTTACCCTTCTGCATAATAAAGTTACAATAACAAATCACTGTTTGGGACCCATTTCCATTCATTATAGTGAAGGACTAGTGTACAGTGGGATTTAGTTTGGAGACGCAACCTGGGGCTAGAAGTGTCTGGCAAAAAAAAGTAAAAATGTATTCAGGCTGGATAACTGGCACCCGCTATAGACCTGAGAGCCTTATGTACTAAGCAAACCTTTCTGACAAGAAATAACAAACGGGTAGCTGGTATGCAAAAGCGTGTTTGTCATTATTCTGTGAAGACACACAGTGCTGGTTCAGAATAACTTCATCGGCAGTTCCATAAAAAATGATACAGCTGAGTTACCTAAATTGGCCTGTAAGTTTACCACTGTCTGCTTGTACTGTACATGCCTATACTTTGTATACTTTGTAGATTGTGTTTTTTACCAAATGCTCTTGTTATACTTTTGTCATCTGTAATCTGTCACTTGCATGTGCCTACTTGGCCCGGGTTGTGCCTGTAAACGGTCCTCTGGACCACAGCACCTACCCAATTAACAAAGTCATAAATAAATAAACAGCAGCACAATTCAAATAAAACACTGGAATGGTACACTGCAGCTCCCTTGTTGGGTGAAACCTTAACCTCCCCCACCCCCCCTTAATTCCACCTTCCTCGTCTCCTACATCACCAGATGTGTTTTGCACGTGGGTGCTTTGTCAAAGGTGACACACAATAACACAATGAATGATTATAGCTACAAATGCTTTGTGAACATAAGATCTAAATGTCATTACATATGATAACACTAGTAATTGGCAGACACCTGATATATGGATTTATAAGCATTGCTGCTAGTTAAAAAGTTCATGTGGGTACACTATTAATTACTATTAATTGCTTTATGTGTAACTTGGCTTTTAAAACGTCCAAGTTTGAGTTTGCACAAGTTTCATTCTTTCCCCCCATTCATTTGCATTTTTTACTACTGTTTCCTCTTTGTTCTGCCAGTCTCTGATTTCACTTCTCTCAGCCCTTGCACAGCCTACCTCTTTTCATTTATGTCTGTCTGCTCTTTGACACTCCTTTTCTGTCTGGACTACTGTTTTCAAATTTTGACAACTTTTGATTTTGTCTTGTGATAGTTATACTGAGGTCCTGTTTATCTCTTACACTTTCCACTACAATTATACACAACATGTGTAGAATGGGGTAGTAGACTTGCACTTTACCACTAATTAATTGACATGTGTATAAATAATAGAATCCACTAGGTGGCAGGTCAGCCTTGAAAAAGTGTAACATGATTACGTGAAACGTTGGCAGTCAACCGGCAGTCCTTTACTGCTAATAATTCATATTCTTTTTGTCTTTAATAAAATGACTTGTTTATACTGGGATAGCAAATGCCTATAACCCATATTTGGAACATGTAGGTGCTGTACTTCGCCAAGTGATGTCACCCTGAACTGCTCACCCTGTACCTATCACTGTTACATGCATTGCAATTTAAGGTGGACTTCTCTGGAAGGACGAAGGCTCATGATGGCACCTTTGATAAAATGCTGGTCTGATACTCTGTCTATCCTCTTTACTATTCCTTCCTTCTTTATCCTCTTAAGAAATAACAATCTCTGAACTTTTCTTACCCCTAGATGTCGATGGGCAATTGCTCCGGCCCCCATTTCATGAAGGATGCCTGTTATCTGGATCAGTTTACAGTTTCTACATAAATTAAATCCTCCACTTCCTCTAAGCCAATTGTAAACCTAGAGAAACAAATTTTGTTGGCAGAAAAAGACCCATTGGCCCTTTGTGTCTACTCAATTCTACCTCACTAATGTTGCATGAGATAGCCCCAATTCTCAAATTCCCCAAAAGCAACTACATGAGCTGACTACACCTTGCTGTTACTGTATGTCTAAACTTCTAATACTGTACATTATGGTGGGGGCAGCTACCCTAAATGGGTTTAAACATGGCTGAAACGGGGAAAGGGTACTCATAATCCCTAAGAAGATAACACTACAGTGAGAGGAGGAGGAAGAGTGGGGGAAGAGGAAGAAATCCCATCAGTACAGTAAGCTGGTGGGGTGAGGTAGTATGGTAAAGGCACACTTGATGGATTCTCCTTCTGCCATCACATTCTTTGTTCCTATGTTTCTGTATTAGTATTTTTGTTAAACTGCTCTCTTTATTTGTTATAGACCTTTGGTTTATCCTGTAAAACATTTATTTCTCATTACTACTATATGCTTTTTTGTACATTTTTACTTTTGTTCTATATTTCTCCCACTTTATCTCTATAATCTAGTGCTCCACTTATTCTCAACAGCATACCCCTCCAATACTTAACAGTGTATCAGCATTATTTAATGTATTAATTGATTGATGAGTAGTGTTGCTGCATGCTGTTGTTAATGTTTTGTAAGGTGCCCAGAACCTGCAGGGCTGGTCACCTAAGGAATTAAAATATCACCACTAACTGCATATACTGTACCTACTTCTCTGTCCCCACTAGGGTACACCTGGAAATAAGCTGTTGCAGCTCAGTGCAGGTTTCCTTGTCAAATATTGTAAATACATAAATTATGTAGCACCAGCACGTAAACAGCTTTTAAAACAACATTTTCATGCCCTGAATCCCTTAAGGATTTAACTTTAGCCCCTAGCCATTAAAAGTACTTTACCAGTTGTCAGTCCACCCTTGAAGCGTTTACTGAATGGAACATATTTGCTGCCCACAGTCCTTAAAAGTACTATTGTTTTAAGCCATAAACCCTTAAAAGAGCTTCCAATAGACATATTTTACCACATACTGTCAGATAATGCAAGACTGTACTCATTCTTACTCTCATAAAACATTTTGGTGGGCTGCAGACAGTCTGTTCACACTAGAACACCTCATAGCGGAACTGATTTTAGCTGGCAGCCAACTGCACCAACACCTTCTCCTGTGATCAGTGAGCAATGCAACCACTTGAAGTGATCAACTCCTCTCACAGCACAAGTACGTGCATGTGTCAGCATCTGTGAACAAAACTGTTCACAGATGCCAGTGCATGCACAAAAATTATGCTAAGAGACAAGCCAAATGCGAGAGGACATGATCATTCCAAGTGGTCACATGATGCGCCTTCAACTGACTTGACTCCTACTGCTGTCTTCGGGTGGTGGGCAATGTAGCCTGCGGCAGTATAGTTGCCCTAGTAGGCAAACACTATGAAAAAATAGTTGTCTGATGCCAAACATGCCAGCCCTGGGTCTGCTAAAGTATCAGAATTTCAAGCCCTGCAAGGTATAGTTCCTTTCTATCATGAAGTAGCGTTATCATATAGAATTTTATGAGGTGAGACTGGTTCAAAAGTACAACCAATAAGTTTGGAATGTGGAGTGAGGGGACCACCGAAAACATTGTTACTGAGGGTCCTACTCAGATTGAAATAATTTGTACATGTAATTAGAATTTAAATTGTACACTGTTGACCAGACTGCAGTCTGCTGTATCTGTTATTTTTCTGTTACATGTATTCTGTAAAAATTTTCAGTAAAAATTAAGTTAAACAAAAGGCCCAAAACAGCCTATTTCCATCCTTTGGAGAATGTTGTAAGGCTCCCAGGAACATAACAGTCCTGCCCAAAGCATGGCAAGCCCAAAGTGATTTCTGCTAACTTGCATATGTTACCTATGTATCCTGCATAAGAGGTGAGTGTGTAACTTTGTGTTCCTTAAACCTGGGCTTCACTGCAAAAGGATCCTATTCACAAATCCTACGCCCTGCATATATGTGATGCAAAAGTTCTGTTAAGTTCCTTAACCATGCAGCAAAGGTAGCATCGGACCCCTGCACATTCCTGATGGGAATCCATGCCTTATCTACACCCTCACTCCCCTCTGTGCACCTTGCTATTTGTTGGGAGAGAGGCAGGGTTGGAGCATGGCTATGTGCCATGGCAGGGCAATGAGATAAGAAAGGCTGCAGACAGGGAGAAGTGGTAAAATAGAGGGAGATTTGAACAAGCCCAATGAGCATCAGAGCATCCCACAGGCAAGCAGCAGGAGTCAAGCGATCCTAGATGCATTCCAGGATATTTTTCTGACACGAGGGTGATGGAACCAACATGGGACTGGGCCATCCTGGACCTTGATCTGACAAATAGCAATCATGTCAACAAAAACAGGATTACTCAGCCCCTAGGAGGGACCGACCACCAGTCTGCATGGCTTCAGGTTCACATGGGAAGTGAAGTGCTGAATACAAAAACGTGTTCTTTATCATATAAGGGCAGATTTTGTATGCACAGGGACAATGCTATGGAAAAAAACTAAGGGAACTCAGGGAGGATATGGGTGTGGACGATAGATGGGCCACCATTATGGAGTGGGTTCAGGCAGTCACTGCCATCTGCCTTAAGCAGAAGGATACAAAAACTGAGAGAAGGAAGCTGCTGCAGTTTACAGAGGAGGTGAGCAGAACTACAAGAAGTCTCAGATGAATGAGGACAGGGCAGAATAAGGACAGCAGCTGAAATCAACTTGCAGAGTGGCAAGGCATGCCAAGTCGGAGACCTAACTAAGAATAGCTGAGGGGTCAAAGAAGGTTACAAGTTCTTCTTCTGATACATCTGGGAGAGAAGAATAAGGAAATAGGGAAGCTGGGGGGGGGACAGAGTGGGTGGAGGAAGACAGGGAGAAGGCAGAGGTACTGAATGAATACAGTACCTTTGCTCAGTCTTTATAAAAGAGAAGAATGGACCACTACCACAGGAGAACATAGGGACAAAGTGGGGCAGGGGCGAAGGGGGAGGAAGCAATAAGGTGGACAAGTCCCCAGGGCCAGACTGCATGCACCTGAGGGTGCTGAGAGCTGGCAGCCACCTATACAGTGCTCCTGGCTGGTCTGTTCAACTGCTTGCTGGACACTTGGGTGGTTCCACAGGAGTAGAGAACAGTCAATGTAGTGTCCCTGCACAAGAGGGGACCTAGGATCGAACTGGAGAACTATAGAACAGTCAGCTTGGAAAACTGTTGGCAAGCTGATGGAAGCCATCCAAAAGGAAAGGTTGTTGAGTTCCTTGGGACAAACAGGCTCTAAGACAGCAGCAGTACAGGCTCATGGCAGGGAGGTCATACCAAAATAATTTGATTAGCTTCTTCAGTTGGGTCACAAGGGTAGTGGACAAAGGCCAAGCAGTAGACATACTATACCTGGTCTTCAGCAAGGCCTTTGACAGTGTCCCCCACAAGAGGTCAATCAGAAAACCGTTAGATATGAGGATAGGGAAGAAACTAAACAGGTGGTTGGCAAACTGGGTAGGGGGTAAAACACAGTGGGTGGTGGTGGGGGGAACACTCCAGTTTTACATAAGCTAGTAGATAGGTCCCACAGTGGTCAGTGCTTGGTCTGGTCCTATTTTCTCAGAAGAAGCCAGAAGAGGAAGGAAGGAAACATATTCAATTCAGTGCTTTAGAGGAACTGGTAATTGCTATTTTTCTTTTAAACTTAGATTGTGGGCTTTTAGTGACACTATACTTTCTTTGTTGTCTTTACTTATAATTGTTTTTGGGCTGTTGAAAATTTAAAACATAGTGGTGGTGTAATTCTGTGCTGTCTTTAATTGCTGCAAATTTTTGCCCCCCCTCCCTCCCTTCCCCCAACTCTTAATTATATGCCCTGTTAAATCTGATTGACAGGAGCTAAACACAGGGTATAGTAAGGGGTGTGAAGTAGGAGGGGCATAAGGGGGAAGAAGCCCACCCTCAGCACGACAAGCTGCTACTAGACTCATTTATTTATTTATTGGTTTCCTTTTTTCTTTAAAAAAAAAATCTGAGGATCAGTGGCAGGATTTTTAGTACAGTAAATTAATAAAAGGGAACTAGGAGAGCTTCAGTAGCAGACAAGTAGTGGAATTGCAGTATAATGTGGGAGTGGTGCAATGCAGTGGCTGTGGGGCAGCCATATTCAGGCAGACCTTCTGGACACTGAGGTGCTGCCCTATCTGCATGCATCTCTGGACCGCGGATGAGGCAGCCAGACTCAGAGCAGAAGTAAACTGGGTCAGAGAGCACCATCACCCCTATCCAGGGACCACCCAGTCCAATGCAACTGCCTCAAAGAATGCCGAGAACGAGGAGCACTTGGATGACAGTGGGCTAAGGGAGGGTTAGAGCAGTCAGGCAGAGGCACATCCCAGATCTTATTCCACTCAAGAACTCATATGCCACACTGGCAAATGAGGACAACCAAATAGAGGTACCCAGAGAAGTGGAAGGAAAGGATGTGACCTCAGCGGGGAAAGCAGTGGACCCCAGAGGAGGAGGAAGCGAATCCTGGTGGGGGACTCCATCATAAGAGGGATCCAGCTAGGAACACAGGAGGGGGAGGACAGGGAGGTGAGGTGCCTACCAGGTGCCACGGCATGGAGGGATGGAAGGAAGATCCTGGGGATCACTGGGAAGGCAAGACGGGAAGGTGAGCTGGATGTCATTATCCACCTAGGTACTAATGACCTGGCAAATGGGGAGCCAAAGGAAGTTCAGGAAGAGTTTAGGAAACTGGGAGGGGTCTCAAGCAAGTAGCTACTTCTGTCACTTTCTCAGAAGTACTACCTGTGAGAGGCAAGGGAGAGCATAGGAGTGCATGCACCAGGAACTTTAACTCATGGTTGAAGAACTGGTGCTGTGAGGAAGGGTTTGGATTCATTGGTAACTGGGGACCCACCTGGAGGGATGGAGGTTTGTTCAAGCCTGACGGCCTGCATCCATCCTGGAGGGGAATCCAAGCACTCAATGATAAGTTTAAATGCTACACTGACGAGCATTTAAACTAGCAAAGGGGGGTGGCAGGCCAGCAAGGAGGGTACCTACTAGCTCACCCCCCACAGCTAGCAGTGGAACCAGTGAACCAGAGGAGTGGCTATCTCTGTAAAGCAGTGTGCAAAAGATGGAGATTAGTGCCCAAGAGGTGGATAAGCAGAAAAGGGGCAAAATTCAGCAGAAGGGCAGACAGCAAGGAGAACCAGGGATAAATGACAACCAAGGAAGGGGCTGGAGTAGAACAGTGAAACAGTCTAGGGAGGTCAAATCATGGAAAGCCATGTGTGCAAATGCCAGGAGCCTTAGCAACAAGATGGAAGATCTGGAGGCTGTCATGGTACAGTCAGACCTGGACATTGTGGCCATCACTGAAACCTGGTGTAATGATAACCACGACTGGGAGATGGCCATACCCGGATACAAATATATTCAGAAGAGACAGAGCAGGCAGGAAGGGAGGAGGAGTGGCACTGTATGTGAAAAATGACATAAGGGCCACAGAGATCCAGGAGGAACAAATGGGGAGAGATACTGTGGATTAAGCTGGAAAGGAAAATGGGGACAGCCATCCGCACAGGTGTGTCTATAGACCACCAGCCCAGGAGGAAGAAACAGATAGGGAGCTGATGCTAGCCATCCAAAGGATGGCAGACAAGGGTGAGGTAGTACTGGTTGGAGACTTCAATATTCCAGACGTGGACTGGAGCATCCCAGTGGCAGCATCAACTAGGAGCAGATTTATCCTGGACTCCCTTCAGGGTGCCTTCCTCAAGCAACTGGTCATGGAACCAACTCAGCAGAAGGCAATACTGGACCTTGTGCTCACAAACAGGGACAGTGTGATGGGGTAACAGTGGGGGGGCACCTGGGAAACAGTGACCACCAGTCATTGTGGTTTGAAATCACAGAAAGAGCAGAACCAAACCACACAAAAACACGTATCCTGGATTTTAGGGGGGCAGACTTTGGGAAAATGGGGAGATACTTGAAAGAGGCATTAAGGGGAATGGGACAGGAATCAGGGTTGAGGAACAGTGGGCAGTATTTAAAATGGGGATTACAAGAACAACAGAATTATGCATTAAGCAGGTTAGCAAGAGGAAAAGGAAGAGGAGACCATTATGGTTTTCCAAAGAGGTAGCAAAGAAAGTGAAAGCCAAAAAGATTGCATTCAGGCAATACAAAAAGACACTGGCAGAAGGGGATAGGGAGAAGTACCAGGAGAAGCAAAGGGAGGCAGGGAGGTCAGTAAGGGAAGCCAAAGCTCAGACAGAAGAACACATTGCAAAATCAGTGGGTAGAGGGGACAAAACCTTTTACAGGTACATAAGTGAAAAAAGAAAGACAAAGGGAGGGATAGTGAGACTGAAGGGGCAGGATGGGGGCCGCGTGGAGGATGACAACAGTAAAGCTGACATATTGAACAGGTATTTCTGCTCAGTCTTTACTGAGGAAGAGGAGGGTAATGGGTCTGAAGGGAGTACAAGGGGTGAGAATGGTGCAGAAATGGACACAAGTCCCTTTACACGAGAAAGGGTCCTGAAGGAACTGGAAGTAATAAGAGTTGATAAAGCAATGGGGCAAGATGGGGTGCACCCCAGGGTCCTTAAAGAACTAAGAGAGGTGGTGGCTGAACCTCTGGCTATCCTGTTTAGCCGATCACTGGAAACAGGGGAGGTACCCAAAGACTGGAGGACAGCAGATGTAGTCCCCTTATACAAAAGTGGGAACAAAGAGGAAGCAGGGAACTACAGACCAGTCAGCCTCACCTCGGTAGTGGGGAAGATCATGGAAGCACTACTGAAGGAGAGATTGGTGGAACATCTGGTTGTCAATGGACTACAGGACCCAAGGCAGCATGATTTCACCAGGGGAGGTCATGTCAGACCAACTCGTTGAATTTTTTGACTGAGTGACTGGGGAGGTGGATCAGGGGGCGCGGTGGACATGGCCTATCTGGACTTCAGTAAGGCCTTTGACACTGTGCCACATAGAAGACTATTACACAAACTGGGGAATATGGGTGTGGGCAGGACAGTAGTGTGGTGGGTAGGTAACTGGCTGGGTGGCAGGACACAGAGGGTGGTGGTAAATGGCTGCCACTCCACAGAGGAAAGAGTGACCAGTGGGGTACCACAGGGATCAGTGCTGGGACGGTTCTATTCAACATCTTCATCAGTGACATTAGCAGGGACCTAGAAGGCAGAATTTCATTGTTCGCTGATGACACAAAGCTCTGTAACAGTAGACACACCAGAGGTGTGAGACAGAATGAGAAGTGACCTGCAGAAACTTGAAGAATGGTCAGGGGTTTGGCAGTTGAAATTCAATGCAAAGAAGTGCAAGATAATGCATATAGGGCACAAAACCCTGGCACAATATATCAGTTGGAGGTGAGGGATATAGCATGCACCAAGCAGGAAAGGGATCTTGGGGTTGTCATCTCTGATGACCTCAAGGTAGGGAAACAGTGTGACAAGGCAGCAGGTAAAGCAAATAGGATGCTGGGATGTATAGGCAGGGGCATCACCAGCAGGAAAAGGGAGGTCATAATTCTACTATACAAGACACTAGTGAGGCCCCACCTGGAGTACAGTGTGCACAGTTCTGGAGACCATACCTACGTGGGACATAGACTGGGTAGAGAAGGTTCAGAGGAGGGCAACAAAGATGGTGCATGGATTGCATCACAAGTCCTATGAAGACAGGTTGAAAGAACTGAACATGTACTCCTGGAGGAGAGGAGGAGAGGGGATATGATAGAGACATACAAGTATCTTACAGGGAGGAACAGGTGCAGGAAAACACTATTTTTAAGCGAAAAGATGTTCCAGGACTAGAGGGCATGGGATGAAGTTGGAGGGAGGACGATTCAGAGGAAACATGAGAAAGAATTTCTTCACAGAACGGGTGGTGGACAAGTGGAACACCCTGCCAGAGGAAGTGGTGGGGGCTGAAACAATCACGGGATTTAAGAATGCATGGGATAGACATAAAGGAATTCTGAAGGTCAGGGGTAAGGGGCAACAGACTTCTAGGAAAACAAACTGAACTTACAAGCTCAAATGGGCAGACTGGGTGGGCCATAGGCCCTTATCTGCCGACACTGTCTATGTATCTATGTATCTATGTATTTAATGTGTTCATCAACAACACTGGGGACAGCATCAAAGGCAAGATATGTCTTTTTGCAGATGATACCAAGCTCTGCGGGAGGGTGGACACTGTGGAGGGTGTTAGGGATTTAATGGAGGACCTATCAAGGTTGGAAAGGTGGTCTGGAATCTGGCAATTGGGGTTCAGTGCTAAAAAGTTCAAGGTGATGCACACAGGGCTTTCTTCTGTTTGCTTTTTATAAGTAACACCAATGGTGAAAAAAGTATTTCTGGTAAATTTGTTTATCTTACTGTCTGATCTCCAGATAAACATTTATCTGGAGGTTAGATACATCATGTCACAATGACTATCCTCAACCTAAGAACCAACCAATCAAAGTGCAGCTTTCACAATGCTGATGACCTCGCAATGGCCTTGAACTGCCCTGAAGCTAGCTACTGAAATCTAAGAGAAACAGTTCAATCTTTACATAAGCAGATGATTTAAATGCTAAACTGAAAAACTGATGTTTAAATTGAACACAATAGCTTGACTCAGAATATACAATTTACATCCATTTGTGAGTGAGCAGGATTTTTACGTCTCTGTCACTTGGGAGTTATGGTGCTGTCCCCTCACTATTTACATAAATTGCATATTAAGAGTCAGGCCACAGTGTGTCCCCTATGTATCAATTTCCTATATTCTGTGTTTCTATCATTCCCTTATTCTCTGTTACTAATGAAATTGGTATGGAAACAGGATCTTTGGCCTTTTTGATCTGCATCTATTCTTGCTTGTTTTTGTTTTTTATAGTTTTTTTGCCTGAGAAAGGCACACAGAGCTGAAACCCATTTCTAAGCACAGCCTGCTAGCACAGGAAGATGAAGTGACTTGCTCAGAGTCACCAAGTATGCAAGTGGTTGTTGTGGGTTTCAAACCCTCGTCAGCTAGGTCTCCAGGTTCATAGTTTGGTGCTCTAACTTTTAGACTACACTGTTTATCTACATGTGACATAATCTCCTGCTTGTGACATTATAATCATTTCTACAGCAGCTGACTGTGATTCGCAAACAGGATTATGACATCACGTGTAGACAGGCAGTTGCTGCAGATAAAGTCTAAGGGACATGGATCCTATTTTCAAGCAGTTGTCCTTAGTAAAACTGAAAGAGGAGAAGATAAATATGGAAAATACTATATGTAAAATATAAGTAGAACTATGAGTACATAAAGCTTTTATACATTTTTTCAGTGATAGCACAAGCTCATTATATGATATTTTAACACCTCTTAAAGCAGCAGTACAACAAATTTTTTTTTTTCCAAAAAGCTAGTTTCATCTACAAATTATAAAAATATTACCTACTGAATCTACTTTTCTAGGTACCTCCTATGCTGCGCCACACTAGTTTCATTTTATTTACTCGATCCTTACTCTTGCCAGGCCTACAGTGCTATTTCTATGCCAACTCTGGAAGCCATCATTTCTTGAGAAAAAATCTAAACAATTAAGGAATACTTAAATTTTGGTGGGACTAGAAAATTTTACCACCAAATAGATAGAAACATAGAAACATAGACTTTGACGGCAGATAAGGACCACTTGGCCCACCCAGTCTGCCCATTTCCCTACCTATTGGATAAGCTGCAGATTCTAGTTAACCAACAGCCTACTTCCTGCAACCCCCCACTATAATTGTCTTATGTCTGTCCCATGCATGTTTGAATTCCCCCACTGTTTTAGACCCCACAACCTCTCCAGGAAGGCGGTTCCATGCGTCCACCACTCTCTCCATGAAAAAGGATTTCCTCACATTAACCCTGAGCCGTCCCCACTCTAACTTTAAATTGTGCCCTCTTGTTGTTACACATCTCTTTTTCTGAAAGAAAACTGGAAAATTCTTGGAATGCTTTATAGTAATAAACAAAGAAAAGGTGGGGTCAAATTGTTCACCTAATTCCATTGCCATGCTGCTTTAACAAAGAAGTTCTAAAATTAAGTCTTGGAATAGAATTTAAAACGTATTACAGTAAAGAGCAACAGTAATACTATTTTACAGTCTGAAGTTTGACTGTTGGTGAAAAGCATTTTGTTCTACTATCAGACCTATAATATAAAGGAAACAGTGTCTTATGTAACCAGATAAGCTTAGCAAATCCTGTTATTCATTTATTTTAATGTTAGCCTAACTCCATACTCCCTCACCCACAGCCAGACTAGTCTCTCTGTTATCACTCTGTACTCTGGCTAAGCACTTATGCTGAAGTTGCACCCCCATAACTTTTGGTATTAGGCCTGGCTGGGTATACACTGGGTTTTCACCTAGCTCTTCACATTGAGCAGTTTTAACCCTGGAACAGCCCCTGTCCCTCATTCCTGGTGGATAAACTACTCTTACTTCATAGCACTTTATAATGGTGAGCAATAACACACATACATATGCCTCAAGGCTACTGTGTAAACTCTTATCTGGGATGGACTCAAAAGTACTCAAATAACGTGAGAACGCAACACTCTTCCCAGAATTTAAGAGCATCCAACTCACTACTGAATAAGCTCTGTTTGCCCAAAGAGAGAGCCCTTAGCTCTGGATAAGTCCTGGGTCTGCTGCACAGCAACACAATGTGCTGCTGCTGCTGCTGCACCATGGTACAAGCCAATAAAGAACTGACTTGAAGTGCCTGCGGGTAGTTACTCATAGCTTTGATGCTGAAATATTAAGTGGAACAAACCCTTGTTCTGGAGAATCTCTTCATAAGAAAATGGTGGGGCTGCTCGGAGCCCAGAAATAGGCATCAACACCAGAAGCTTGAATACGTGTGAGTTTCTTTAAATTACTCCAATGTTTCACCTATGTGGCTTCTTCTGGGGATACTACAATTATAAAAAAAGCCTTTTTTGTCAGTGTTCAGAAAATATCTGCATTTGAAAACCTTATACGCTTACAAGTACATCAGGAATCCTTAAACACCAGTACTCTTTTAAGTGCCTCTTATATTTTCTGTTATTCAATTTATAATCTAATCACAGCAATTTGCCTAAAATAATCAATTTAACAATTAGTTTCTATATAAAATAATGAGATTGTGACTCCACCACCAACATACCAGCTTACAGTATTCACACATCTGCTAACACCTCTGAACTCTTTACTCACCATCCGGTGGTTCCAACTGCACATGGCTGCTAGACCAGTAGGGTAATCTCAGGTGATTTCTGTAATAATATTCCATAAATCAATATCACTACTATGATGCCACATGGGGCAGAATAATTAGATATATATATTTGTTGTAATAACACATTCTGATTTGATTTACCTTCTAAAGACCAGGAAATAATGAGTCCCAGACTCTGTATGCCTATTTTTATTCAAAAAACATTGAGCCAAAAGAATGTTCAATTTTAAATAGGTGCCATTTTCTCTCTTGCTTAGTGAGAGCTGCACCTCCAACCCATCACTTCTCATCTTTCAGTTAAGTAGGCTTTGTTAAACATATTACACCGCAGTAGGCACAAATAAAAAAATATATAATTTTCAGTTAAGTAAATCTAACTTCTCGAAAATCAAGGAAGTCAGTGCCTTCATCACTATATGGGTCCACTGCAGCGACTGAGAAAACAAAATGAACTCCCAAATTATATAGTGTGAGTCTGCACACTGCTGCTTCAAAACAAAAAGGTGCCAAGCTGACGGGCAGAGGAAGGAAGGAGCCACAATGGAGATAATCAGTCTTATTCGTGGGTAAATCCTGCAATAACCCACGGCTGAGGAAGGGCATTTATAAACACAGTGTGCTACTGTACTATGGAACCAGTCAGTAAATCTCTTATTATACAAAAAAGCTCTTATAAAATCTCAGACATAAAATAATAACATTAAAAAAGGTTCATTGCACAGATCTCATAACATAAAAAATAAATCACTACATTGCCATTCTCTTTGGAGGAGCCAACCTTAGAAGACTGAGTGTCACAGCATAAAAGGCACTCCTAAGGTAAATTTAACAATTTAATTTGCTAACTTAAAAGAGAACAGTCAGCACCAAGGGCCCCACACTCAAGTGTGGGGCTGGTCTCAATGCGAACTTTGCATGCAAAACATTGGTTAACTTACTGTTTACTGCAGCATAGTAGTTTGTGTCAGACTAATTTTACTTAGTTCTAGGCTGACATCTTCTGTTACTACAAATCCCAGAATCCCATGCTGCTGGTATCAGACCAGTAGGCAGCAGTAGGAGATTCAATAGCCTGCAGTGCATGTTAGACTTTATATAAGCTCTGATCTTTTGTTTGCTGGTCCTGCCGTCCTCCCTGGGTTACACATAGTCACAGAGGACTGTACTTTGCCCCTGTAGAAAAGCAACTGGGAAAACATCTGACTGGAGATTATAAAAGCTCTAACATGTACTTCAGGCTATTGAAGTTCCCACTGCTGCATACTGCTCTGATGTCAGCTGCAGAGGATTCTGGGATTTGTAGTAACATAAGATGTCAGCCTAGAACTAATCAAAATTAGTCTGATACAAACTACTATACTACAGTAAACAGTAAGTAAACCAAAATGTTGTGCTGACTGTTCCCCTTTAAAGTTGTTAACCTGTTAACTTAAAGCTGTGACTATTTTTTTCCTCAAATAAACCCTATTGAATTGAAAATTATGACTGATTCAAGTCCTTTTTTTTTGTTGTATAATGGGAACAATAAACTCAAGGGTATGCCATTTCATGGGATACCACCATTTCTCAGGTGCATGAACTCTTGGCCTGCGTCTTTGTGATTCACAATGCACCAGAGTCATGATGATATTCCATGATATATCTCACCCTGTCATGTATTATTGCTTAACTCAGTAATGGGGGAATGGCCAGGTCTGTGGGGCATACGTACCATACAGCATGCAGCACTGCAGGCCTAAAGTGGAGCATTGGCAGCCACCTGACTGAACTAGATACTGATGATGCCATTTCTTCCCATCCTTCTCCAGTCTATAAAGCTCTTTAGCACCCAGCAGAAACTTCTAACGTAAAGTACAGAGGCAGAAAAATGCTAAGGGGGGAAGGGGTAGTCACACCATATTAAATAGACCAACTTTCACTAACGCTAGTAAAGGTTACTTATTAACAACGCTCCAGTAAGAGTGCTGGTAAACCCAACTGGAGACGTGGACAGGCCCCTCCTTACTCAGACACTACATGAAGCACTGTTAAGTCTCTATATCAGCTTCCACTGTACTGAACATGGAGTTAAATGTTTCCAGATCCCAGTTTTCTTTCAAAACACGCCTCAAACAGTGGAACCAGAATATGCACTTAAAATGCTCACACTGAAAAGTAGTAACTACAGCAAAAGATAAAAACAAGTTCTTTTTTTTTAAGGCATCCATTGCATATTCTTGAAACAAATACTCTGGCCCATAAATGATCAAATACAGTAGGCTAATCTGAATACTGTGATTCATTGCCTGAGGATTGGAAGCGGGGTTCTGGCAATATTCTACCTCAAGTGCAAATACAGCTGCAAAACATTGGGCACATTCTTCAGATTTTACAGCTAGTTAGATGACAAAAATTTAACATTTTACTGAGATAAAAGACCAGACTGAACATTTTTGATGCACAATTAACAATTTTGATTTCTGCCGTCTAACCAGCTTTAACATCCGAAGAATTTGTACAATGCCTTGCAGCTGTCCAGGTATTGCAGTTATGTTCCTAGCTGGCTCTCTGGCAGAAGAACTGAAGCTGCTTTTGCAGATGTCCTTTCATTTCTACTATTAACACATCTTTACATTCCATGCTCCTTTAGGAACATGAACTGATTGTGGATCCAGATGTTCAGGATACAAAAGCCACCTTCTCATCCATTAATATAATTTAGAAGCCATATTTTTTTCCTATTTTAATTTGAGTTAAGTCATACATTGTTATAGTTAAAAAGCGAAGTGGTAGAGGAAGTGAGCTCTATATATTGTGGTAACAAGTCAGCACTGTGCAGAGAATCCAGGGGTGCAATTCTCAGTTGCAAGTGACTGTCACTGAGTGATCACAAGTAACAGATAACATATAACTATCTGTGTGGTTTTAAAGGAGAAGTCCACCCAGAATGTGCAAAAACATATGTTATGTAGAGTGTTTTGATATGTATGTTAAGTCCTAGTGTGTCCTTCCCTCTGTATGCTATTAGGAGTTTTTCCTAAATTAGCCTGCCAGCTGTATGGTAGTTTTACGACCCCTGGGGATCTCCATCACAGATAGGTTTATTGGCTTTCTTTCTCCTACGATGCACCCTGGTTCATGTGACAGTGATGTAGCTATGCCCCTAGATTTAGCAGGGTCTGTCACAGCTCAGTCACAAAGATAATACTTCTTTCAGAGAAGAAGTCACATTGCTACATTTTGGGTTAGTGTAATCATTATTATTTTTTTATATTAGTACCTTGTCCTGCTATGTTACAACCTATAGGGTGATGTTTATTTTTTGCTACTTAGTACTAGTACAAAAACTGAAAGTGACTGACAGGAATAGAGTAAACAATGACATGATTCACACACACACACACAAACACAGCAGAGCATAGCAGGACAAGGTACTGATGTCAAAAAATAATAATGATTACACTCATCCAAAATCTAGCAGTTTGTCTTCTCTGGAAGAAGTATTTTCTCTGTGGCTGAGCTGCGACAGACCCTGTAACAAGACACTGGCTTACTGCAGGGGCAATTAGACATCACACCAAAAGGCACTCTGGGAAGACTAGAGGCCATAAAAGAAACCAGAATGGCAACCTCCTAGGGCAATGAAACAGTTAGGGAAAGCTAGAAAAAACATCTCTCACAGCCAGAGGAAAAGAAAATGCTGGGAACTGGTTAGAACACAGAAAAAAAGACTACCACATATATTTTTCTTATTGTAACATGGAGTTTTCCTTTAAGGAAATAAGGCATGCCTTGTGTCATTGTTAAGCAACTGGCATAGCCGAGTGTGACAGCCACCTGAGAAATGCATTATTCCTTATTTTGTTAAGGGTCTCATGAATGCTTCAATTAGACTGGTTGTCAGCATTCTGAAAGCCTTATGTTAATCTGCTTATTATGTCCAGCCTAATTACAACAGTACTAATTTGGCTAGTATTAGTTGTTTGTCATATTCCATTGTTAGAATTTACAGCTGCCATTTTGTCTACTGATTGACGTGCTGGCCAGTGTAAATGGAAGCATGTAATAAACCTAACAGTGAAAATGTTTGAAAGTCATCCGTCTATTTTATTTCTGTCTCCTGTTTTTGTGTTTTTTGTAATGTACTACTTGGTGCACATCATCAGAAATCATGCGATGTAGCAGTGAAGCACACGGAACTGATAGTGCACTTGCACAATTAAAAATAAAGAAACACTACCTAGATATGCCGTGCACCAACACTGCTGCCACCCAAATTGCAACACAATTAAAGAAAGTTTCCTGTCCAGTGTATCAACGGCAGTCCACAGCAAATATACCCCCCAACCCCAGGGCAGCAGTGAGACCCATGGTTGTGTACAACTATGGAGTCACAGTATGACTCTTTCGAGCTATAACCCCTCAAAGTACAATGATACCCCCTCCCCATCCCCCTCAGCACTCAGAACCGGCCCACGATTCAAGAAGTGTGCAGCTGCAAGCTGCTGCCTAAAGCAGTCCAGAGACGGTGTGGGAGTCAACAGTAGACACTGACGTCTCCCTCTCAAGACTCCTGTAAGTGGTGATTTTTTTGTCTGAAGCAACATGGAGTTGGACGACAGCCTCGTACTCTGGAGATGGGTAGGCCAGTCTTATCTTTATGTTGACACATCAGTGTCATAATTACGTGAGTGGGATAGTGTCAGGTCAGGATGGGCAGGGGATAGAGGGACCACTGCGGGTTAGAGCTGTTGTTCCTGTTACTCGTAGTCATGATTGGAGATTTAGCCTTAGGAGTCATTGGATTCGAGTTGGGCGGTGGTTAGAATGTTGGGGAATTTTTTTGGTGAAAGATAAACTGTTTTATACCATGCAACCGCTGCCTAAGCAAGTGCTCTTCAGCTTTTGTTATAGCTGAGCAATTTCATTTTTTGTAACACCCAGCACCCTTTCAAGACACATTTTAGTGAGCAAAAAGCAATCAACAGCATCAGTCAAATCTTAAATGTCTGACTGCAATTCCAGTTACCTACAGTGAATGTCTTGCCATCTCTTGCCTCTCGCCCAGTTTCTTGATGGCATAAGACTGTGTTCTAACTCCACACTTCTATCTTTGTGGCCAGTTGCTTGGGCTTTGTATGGATCTTCTCGGGAATAGTATTTGAGAAAAAGAAAGCCCACCTTAGCAAGTATGGTACTGTACTATGGAGGAATAGGCAAATCTACATAATAAAAGATATGTGTAACCTCTGCTACTACTGTAAGCCTTTGTGTAGGGACTATTTTATGTCAATTGTTAAGAATAACTGAAATAAATACTGTATGTTATTAGAAAACTGCAAGAAAATCTGAACCCAGTTATAATAATAGCAATAAGGTACTCCCAAGGGTTATATTAATGTTCAAGTTAGTCACTACCTGGGGGGCAATATGGCACTTGACTGTACCTTGTGCCACATTATGCCCCCGGGGGTGATTAACTAGAACATGAACATAACCCTTGGTCATACCTTATTGTTTAAATGACTGAACATCCTAGAGGGTATAATCCCACTTATAAAATGGGTTTTATACAAAAATAATTAGGTTCAGGTGAGGTGTGTGGTTGTCAGAAAATAACCAACAGTCATGCGATATGTTTGGACCAATGAGGTTACCATCTTTTCATAACCCATTTTATAATGACCACTAAGCAACAGTTGTGTTTTTGTGATCCTCTGGGCTATGCTCAAAAGGGGATTTTAAGGCTTCCCTGTACATTTTCAAAAGTAATTTGCAAACAAGTGGTGAAGAGGGTAAGGGTCACCACAGTATGTCCCACAGGACTATACGTAAAGCACGGTAACCTTTGCAAAGGGCACTGCAGAGTCTAACACCCCCTGCCCTAAGAACTTCTACATATTGGTGGTACAGTGTTTCAACTCTGCAGCAACCAAGAATGGAGCTAGTGAGGGACAAAGATCTTTGTGGAACTGGCACTGTATCTCCTTGAAATGAGGAAGGGGTTTTCCACAGGATGCCAAGGATAGTTTTGGTGTCAGAGAGTGGATGGGAGGCACTACATCACCAGGATGTTGATCCTTCTAAAGGAAGAAATATTTAACTCTTTGACCCAGAAGCCCTCTACAGGTGCCTGTAATCTTGGGGTCCTTCTCAACCACCAGTCACTGCACTTACAAGCTCATGTTCACAGTAATGTCAGTTCTGTTTTCTATCACTTTAGGTACCATCCCTAAGATTCACTCTTACTTAAGTTCTGAGACTGCAGCAACTCTGGTTCATTGTTTCATTTTCTCACATCTGGATTATTGTAATTACCTACTCTGCAGCATTTCAGTACGAACTCTACTGCCTTCAGCTCATGTAAAACACTGCAGCTTGAGTCCTCACTGGCTTCAGGAAATTTGATCATACATCTCCACTACAGGCCAAACTTCACTAACTTCCAATTGAACACAGAAGAGTTAACAAAATAGTTTTGCTTGTTATTAAAATGTCAAAATGGACTTGCTCCTTCATACTTATCAGAACTTCTCTACAACCATCTTTAACCTGTTGACTTCAATCCTCTCATGGTCCTTTTTACCAATGTTCTGAATATCAGACTGGCTACATTTGGCAATCAAGCCTTTTCAGTCTGCAGCCCCCATCTTTGCAATAGACAACCTTTGGAAATCAGGGCTTGTACCAATACTGGACTCTCTAAAAGCAACTAAATCTCATCTCTGTCAACTAGCTTTTCAAAACTCTTGATTATTCCTTTATCAGGATCTTGTATAGTGCCTTGAAATTTCTTAAAGGTGCTATATAAATTGCATTTATTATTATTATAAGGGAGATGGCAAATGAGGGGCATGACTGTGGCAGTAATGCTGTTGCTAAGAGGAGGTCTGCACATGTCAAAGCACCAGTCACAGGCCTGCTTAGTGGTCATTAACCGTAAGCAGAATGTTTGCAAACTCATTTGCCCTCACTAATAGCTGGCAACTTTCTTATCTAAATCCCTTACTGTTTGAAGCAAGGCATCTTTGATGGCTCTCCACTCCTCTCCACCACATGGTTGGATCCAGCTGCTCCTGTATCCTCGAGCGGTTGGCCTAAGCTTGTCTTCTCGTTGTCTGGAGGAGCCATCTTCCATGAGTCTCCCATGCTGACAGGTATTTAATTTTTATATAACAATGCTCCTCTCTATGTGCATAATCCAGTTCTATTCCAGAAACACAATTTTACAGGAAAATGAGGTAGTTCTATATTGTTTGTCCATGGTTGCAGAGAGCTTGCTGAAGAGCACCTGATCCCTTTGGCTGCAGACTCTGCCCCCCTTGAGTATGTATACTGTACATTTAAAAAACATAGTTCTCTTTTATTCTGAAGGATATGCTGGACTTGTGGGGTGGAGGGATTTGATGTACAGTAGGTGAAAAAAAAAAACAGCAAAACTGCTGACTGGAACTTTTTTTATCTGTGAGTATGTGCTGGGATTTAATAACAGAGTAAGAGGATATCTCAGCCAGTCAAGTAGTTGGGTTCTTTCTGTGCCATTTCATAATGTGGTTTTATTCCTGCTTCTACTCCCTACATACCCATTTCAAAATGTATGCTCACTTATAATGAAACAGTATTGCTCCAAAGAGCATCTGAACGTTCCTAAGGTGCCTATCAAAACAATCAAAATCACAATACCTATATTTAAGGTAATAAGGCCTCTGTGGGGTATTTCTTATGGTACTGTACAATAGACTCCAAGTGTGAGGTTTGGGCGAGAGGATTGCAAAGCAAAGTAAGTGGTTCTACTTCTGGCTGTCTCATGATAGCAGTCACTTTTGTCACAACAGACATCCCCTGAAGTTCCTACTGACTTGTTATAAATCACCTCAGTTAGCTAGAGTGGTTTATAAAAGTTTTAAGCACTTTTTTAAATGTATTTCAAAAGTTAAATGATGACACCCTGCCCAGCTGTGAAGAGGAATGCTCCACTTCTAATGTTTCCACATGAGAGACCACAGTATGCTGGATAACAGGTACAGTTGTTCTGTGCAACAATTGGCTGAAATCACATAAGGGATTTATTATTCATTAAGGGACCCATCCACAAAAGGCTTCTGAAGCCATACACACCTGTGTAGCGATCCATAGGGAGGATATGGCAGCATGAAGGGCCATGAGCACACGTGACCTCAACACATCACACTCAGCATATCACATGTGACCTTAACACATCACCAGCTTCAGTTCTGCCCCCCACTCCCCCACTGCCACTTGATTGGTGTCCTTATGTAGGCAGGCAGTCAGGTCAGGTCAAGGCAATTACAGGGACCTCCCTGAACAGCAGCTTGTCTCAGTTGCCCCCTCCCAGATGTTGCCCCGGCCCTCCTAGATGGCATGGAGAGGTGGAAGGCACAGATTGCCAGTTTTTATGAAAACATAATACCCATAAGGAGATATGGCAGCCCTTGGAGGACTGCTAAATCAGACAATCCACTGCTCCACACAGAGCAAGGATCCACTCCAGCTGGCACCAACCCGGGCATCTGATTGTATCCCCAGTGTACAGCCCACTCTGCCCCACATGTTCCTCCACACATTCGTACTGGGTCAGTTTGGGGGCTATGGATACTACAATAAGTGAAATCCACTAGGGATGTTTAGCAGTGTGTGCCATGAACACACATAAAATACACATATGCACCACTGTCAATTGGGCCCTAAGTGTTTAGATTTAAATATACAGTATATATATATAAAACAAAGGTTTCTATCACCTGACTCTCCATTTAGTTCCTTCTTGTACTTTACCACTATTTTGATTTGACTGGGCCTATTTTAAAAGATCTTTTATCTGTAACTGCAGTGTAAAGGTTTATTGTTTGCAAGGGTTGAAATTAAGTGTTGCATTCACTAGCACACAGGGCAGGTGACTGGGAGAATCCATTTTCTCCACAGACTTTACCACTGGCCCAATTAGTGTACTTATTGAAATGTTACCTTCTCCAATACAAGCTGACAGGGCTAGTTAAAGAAATGTTATACTAGCCCAATACAAAATTTACCAGCATTTGGTTAACAGGACAGTTCACCCTGTACCTAAACTCCAGTTTTATTTTAACTACGGATGTTGTAGTTTACTTCATTGATCTTAAAATTACATAGGAACATAGGAATTTAAAGGAGGCCAGATGCACATCGTGACAACTCCCTACTACTTGGTGATTATATCCTTTTATCTCCTTATTGCTCCAAGTACCTGTCTAGTCTGATTAAATTTAAGTTGCCTGACTCCACTACCTTACTTGTTAAGCTGCTCCACATGCACACTACTCAATAAAGTAACATTTTTCTTCCTTTTTAAATGTCTGCTTCTCTAGTTGCCATCTGCATTCCTTTATATATTTTCTGTGTTTGTTTATATATTTTTTGCCCGTAACTGCTTCTGAAGTCCCTCTCTTTATCTTGTAACTTTATTAGGTTAAAAACTATAATCATATCACCATTCATTCTTAACTCTTCTTCTTCTTCTTCCCAGCATGAAAAACCCCAAGTTCCTTTATCTATACAAACAGCTCAGATGTCTCTTTCAGTGTATTCTCTGTGTTGCCCTTTGCCAGGCATTGTTCAGTTCTCTGATATCTGTGTGATGGTAGGGTGCCAAAAACTGCTGATACAGTAGTTATCTAGGTGGGTTCTAATGGGTAACTTATACTTGGCAGAAGATCCATTTTTGATCTGCTTTCAAAATTTCTCCTTCGACAACCCAATATCTGGTGTGCCTCTCAGATTGCTTCTAAGCAATGCAGTCACTGTTTCAGATGGCTTTCAGCCATCACTCATTGGTGCTTTTTTTCTGTTTACAGATTTCAACTTGACCTCATTCAGGAAATAATTTGTTTCTTATCTTGATGCTATTCTATTTTTTTTTACTATGTATTTATGCCCCTACTTGCCTCCCTTCTCCACTCTCTCCAGCATCCTATTACCCGCAGGCCCCACTTTCTATCGAGCACACGACACCACACTATCATACCCCCAGTATACCCCCCCCGGGTAGGGGTAAGGAGGGACGCCCCCCATGCTTACCTCCTCAAACCAACATACTTGAGTTTGTGGGGTCAGTGCAGCAGAGTCTGTCCAATGAGCCCGGAGACCTGCCAGGGAGGAGCCATCACCTAGGAGAAGCCGAAGTGGTTTTCCGGTTTCTTTCCTCCCTCCCCTGTCGGCATGCAATGAGGGGCTATGAGCTAGGAGGCACACTGAGACGTACCTCCTACCTCCTCCCTCTGCCGACATCCACCCAATCCACTTTCTGCTGCTCCACCCCGTGCTATCACCCAGGCTCCCTAGGTGGTAGTATTGCAGCGGGGAGCCTGCGTTCTCCCCCAAGAAGAGCTGCCGTCGGGCGCTCTATCCTTCTCTGCTCGGGCCGACCCCCGGTGACTCGTGCTCGCTTCCGAACCCGGGTTGCTGGTGTGGTGCGAGGTGTGGCGTCCAGCACCTCAACCTTCAGCGCCACCGGGCCTTGCCTTGCTGCTATTCTAAGAGTACTGCACACATTTAGCTGCGTTAACACTAAGGATATGCAGAATACATATATTCAAAAAACTAGCCTCCGTGAAGTTAGGCATCTTGTTTCTAGCCAAACCCAAGCCAAATAGCAGTAGGTTCAGTTAAGATTGGGCCTTTCTATAAAATGATTCCTGTTTTGTACTTCCCCACTCTAAATTGATAAAAAAAAAATGAACTTAAGTTTTAATAAATATCTTTTCAACTGGACTAAGGAATGGCTGACAGATAAGACTCAATAAGTCAGAGTCTGCAATACACTTTCATGGGATGTCGGTGTTACTAGTGGGGTCCCTCAGGGCTCGGTACTAGTACCAACTCTGTTTGGAATATTTATAAGTGATTTACATCATAATGTCCAGAACAAGATCTTAAAATTCACTGATGACACCAAAATAAGTTCTGTAGTGCACAATGTGGCAAAATATCAAACATTGATCATAGATTTACAATATTGAGACTTGGACAAAGTCAAATAAAATGACATTTAACTTTGATAAATGTTTCATCCTCCGCCTGGGTAAAAAATAAAACCCAAGAAGAAGTTAAATCTTAAACAGCTGCAGTGTTATAGGCAGCCTGGGTCACGTGACCCTTGGTCGTGAAACAACTAAGTCCCTAGTTTCTCATTTGCAGGTTTTCATACCTGGCCACTAGAGGTCAGACCTGATTCATCTCTCTGCACCTATCTCCCAGTACTCTCCCTTCCCCCCCTCTCTCTCCCCCCCCCGCTAACCTTCCATCCCACTTCCAGCCTTTTTTACTTTCCCTGTGTGACCTGTAGGAGTCACTACTGAGCCCAGCTGCCGCTAGCTTTACCCCTATATTTCCCAACCCTCACCTCCTGGTCCACTGCACTCTCCGCATCTATCCTCCAGTTTCCACTATCCCCACAGTTATCCTTAACACCCTCCGCCCTGGGATCTGAACTTGTGACCCTTAGCACCGAAGGCATACATCCCACCACTATGCCATTCCGTGGGCTACAATTAGCATTGACAAGTTGCCCCTCCTATAGCCTATACCTACCCGAACACTCCATCAGTGTACGTGGCCTTCCCCTCCACCTCACTTACAGCAATCATCCTCCTGGACTTCTGACTTACACCCGCTCCCCCTTGGCAGCTTGCCATAATTGCCCTACACTCTCTCTAGCTAACCATCCCTCAGGAATGCTGCCCAACTCCCACTCCTCCTCCTTAGGTAGCTGAGCCATACGCGCCCTCTCCCCCTCACTAGCTTAACACACCCCACTATGGGTTCACATAAGTTCATAGCCCCTATGTGTCTACTACCTCTTGTCCTTGTTGTGGTGATCCCACAACACTGCCCCCACTGCAATGCTGTAACACAGATGCACAACCACCACCCATCCTGAGGGCTACCCCTATGGCCTCCACAACTGCCTAAGAGCAGCCCCACCTACTGCCCAGATCAGTCTGGGTAGCCACCCTTTTTCGCCTCCTACTCTGCACATCACTCTTCTCCTTCTATTAGCCCATCCTCCCATCCCTCACATCCCATCCAGAGCAGCTAGGGCTAATCTCCACAAACACCCATCCCCGACGAAACTGCTTAAGCTACTACTCTACCGTTATGCTCTACTGCTGCTCCTACTCTCAGGAAATGTACACCCTAATCCTGGGCCAATGCAACACCTGCCTGCACACTGGGGCCCCATCAAGCTTGCATCCATTAATATCTGCAGCCTACTCCAGAAAATAGATAGGCTTCAAGTTTGGACAACCCAGCACAAGCCTGATGTGCTTGCTGTAGTTGAGACTTGGCTCTCGCCTGAAGTCCCTGACAGTATCGTCTCACTCCAAGGGTACACTATCTACTGAGGTGGTAGGTATGGAAAATGGGGTGGCGACTGTGCAATCTGTGTAAAAACTGCCCTTCAAAGCCATGCCCTCCCTAAGATCTCCACTGGTACCCAGACCCAAGTTCTAGCTGTCAAGCTACTACTCGGTCAACTTGGCAAGGCACTCACAATTCTTGCCATTTACATACCTCCACGCGACTGCTCACCAAGTTTCAGCTTTATCCTTGATTACACCCATAACCTTCCCCACTCCCTGGAGGTGATGCTGCTGGGTGATTTTAATATTAACTCATTTGCTCTCGGTGGCCATTTTGGGTCAGATCCAGCAATGGATGGTTCCGACGCCATATGGCGTCTATGGGAACAAAACTGGCTCACTCCCAGTGCTGCTAGCGTTAAAGACGCTGCATCTGCCTCTGACCTAACCCAAGTTGTCAACACCCCCAACAGACTTAACCATAAAACCGGCACTAGCACCCTGATCGATCTCATCTTTACGAACTGCCTGGATCGGATCTTTGACACTGAGGTTCTCTCTGACTCCATCAGTGACCAACTCCCCCGTCATCTGCCTCTGGTTGAAAAAGTCCCCCAAGCGCAAAAACACAGCGTCCTTCCAGCATGTCTTAAAAAAAGGGCAGCTCTGTCAACTCAAAGTTGACCCCCAAAACTTGGACTGGTCACCTCTTGACTCTACCACCAATGTTGACCAGGCCATCAACCTTTTTATTGCTCGGTTTAACACAGCCTGAAACACCTATGCCCCCTTTAAAAAATGTAGATTAAAGAACATCAATAACCCATGGATTTCATCCTCCCTCCTCAAATCACTGGCTGACAGACACTACCTCTGGGCCAAAGCCTGAGCCTCAGGCAACAAAACTGACTGGCAACAATACTGCTGCACCAGAAACTTTTGTACCCATGTTATCCAGAAAGCCAAAGGCTGACTACTATAAGGAGGTCCTCACCAACTCCTGGGGTGATAGTAGGAAGTTCTGGGAGAATCTAAAAGAATGCTCTGGTAAAACGGACAAATCTCTCCTAATATGCTCACTGTGGACAGGGACACAATTCTGGATCTGACCCTAATTGCAGATACTTTCAATGTGGCATTCACTGACCTCAGCAGCGTGCTCCCCCCTGACTATTTCAAGAACTCCCCCTCCACTGCTCCGACCCCCCTCCTGACACCCCGCCCCCTTCTACTTTAAGAAAGTGACACTATGTGAAACTAAGTGCTACCTCCTAAAGGTACTTGGGAAAACATGTTTCAGGAGCAACTCCATCAATCTCAAACTTCTCCACCTAACCCTTGACACTGTGCTCCTCCCACTCTCAAAGATCATTAACCTATCACTCTGGCTTGGTCAATTTTCCTCCATCTGAAGTCCTCAGTTGTGACCTCCATTCATAAAAATAGTGATCAGTCCCTGCATACCAGTTACCATCCAATTTCCATAATACCCCCTTCTCCAAAGCATTACAGTGCATAGTCTCTGACCAGCATACGGAATATTTGTCCAAGTACAACATCCAGTGCCCAGAGCAGCACGATTTCCAAAAAGGCCACAGTACAACAATTGCTCTCATTGTCTTCACGGACTACATCCACAAAGCTCTCAACCGTGGCCACTTGGTAGGATCACTGTACATTGATCTCACCAAGGCCTTTGATATGGTCAATCACAACCTACTTCTGACATCCCTTGATGACGCGGGCATCTCCCTGCAGGCAGCCAAATGGTTCAGAGAATACCTGACCGATAGATCTCAAAGGGTCAAAATAGGTAATGCATTATCCACATCCTGGCCTGTCCACTCGGCTGTCCCTCAGGGCTCAATTCTCGGCCCACTCCTTTTCAGCATCTTCCTCAACTCCCTTCCACAAGTCTACAACACCAACCTCCTCCTCTACGTGGATGATGCCGTGCTTTTCACTAGTGATGCCCACCACACAGCCCTTGGGCAAAGACTTCAGTCTGACTCTGTGGCAGTAGAAAGCCGGTTCTCACAAAAAAAAAATGATTATGAATTACAAAAAAAAAACAAGTCCATGATCTTCACCAGTCCTTATAACAAGTAAAAATCAATCACACTCACCATCACTAACGCTGACATACCCCTATTGACCAGGTCCTCACCTTCAGATACCTGGGCATTACTCTTGACAGTGCCCTCTCTTACAGACAGCATGTCAACATCACATCCAAGCTTGTCAACACAAGAACTGGTCTGCTATACAGGAATAGGCACTGTAAGACACAGGATCCCCTTGTCACAGCCGTGTCCAGTTCCATACTATCTATCATCGACTATGGCCTGATAATTTATGGCTCCGCCACAGACACCGCCCTTAAGCATATCCATACTACACTAAACAAATCGTGCCAGTTGATCACTGGTGCCCCTAATCAGACTCACACATGTGATCTCTATTCCAGCACTAACTAGTTGACTCTTAAGGGTAGAGTCTCCTACTACACTGGTTTATTTGCTAAAAAAATCATCATGGGTCTCATCGCACCATCCTGCTAGCCCCTCCTCAACCAGGCCACTAAAGCCCATAGTACCAGGAGTGGCACCAGAAACACCTACCAGACCCCTTTCTATGGCACCTCCCAGGCCCAACAGTTCTTTAGCTACAGGGCTCCCAACCTGCTTAATGCCATCCCCCCTGACATTCTTGATATCTTTAACCTTGGCACCTTCAAACGGAAGCTCAAGGAACACTTTGTGGTGCTCAGCAGATGTGACTGTTCCCTCTAGCCCACCTCTCTGCCCTGGATTACCCTGACAAGTTCTACTTAAATAGAATGCTCTTTAATTTGGTTAGTGCCTCACCCTGCACAATTGTACTAATAAGAATGAACTTGCCTCTGTCTATTATTTCTGACAAGATCAATATCCTATTGATTGCTTTCAACTGGCTCTGCCTTAGCTTGCACAATTGTAAAAGTACTTATTTAATTGCCTGCTTGTAATGGTACTGCTGTACTGCTCAAATTCACTAGTTCTATCATATGTTTGCCTCTGGATTTTCATCCAAAACTGTATACTTCTGAGTTTTTGTTATGTTCTTTGCTTCTTGACGTGGAACCTCTGTAAAAGAGTCTTTGACTCAAAGGTTGTAATCCAAGACATTAAATAAATAAATAAACAAAACAGCCATTAGACCAGTCGATAGTGAAACCAATCTTGGAAAATCGTTAATAATTAATTTTCATCTAGTGACCAGTGTAGGAAGATTACATTGACCGGCAGTAAACTATCAATCAATCAAGCAATCAAAATCCTCCACCTGGTTAATATACATGCTCCCACTATCAAGGTTCAGATGCGGAAAAACTCACACTCTTGGTTCACACCGGAACTCAAGAATGCACTGACAAACCATGACAAATTATGGGCTCAGACTAGGCGGACAAAGAGCCCTCTAGATTGGCAGGCATTTAGAGCAGCTAGGACCACCTGCGTCAAACGTATTCGCACAACCAAATTAAACTTCTACGCTTCTACCCTAGAGCAGGCTAAAGGGAACTCTTACAAAATCTGGAGGACCCTCAAGTCAATTGAAGTTCAATCAACTGCCGCCTCCATTCCACTTAAGATCCTCAGCAACGGCTCGGTTATGGAAAGTACTCATCAAATACTAGAAGAACTTAATTCCCACTTCGTCACCGCCAGCTTAGTGTTCGACTCTTCTTCGTATGCTACACAAGTAAAGATGCAAGACAGCTTCAATGTATCGCCATCTACCCTAGCCTGCTCATTTCAGCTGCTCCCCCTTAGCTTTAAAGAAGTTGAAGATTCGTTTATCAACCTAGACACCAAAAAAAGTGCCAGAAAAGATAGACTAGAACCATTATTCTTAAAACTTGGTTATGCTTACCTTATTGCCCCGATTCTCCATATATTCAACCTTTCTATTTCCACCGACACAGTTCCCTCGTGTTGGAAATCTGCTCATATTCTTCCCCTGTTCAAGTCGGGTGGTCCCTGTGATCTCAATAATTATAGGCCCATCTCAATTTTGCCCATCCTTTCAAAAGCCTTCGAAAAACTGATCTATGCACAATTGAAAAATCACATTGAAACCCACTCTCTCTTAAACCCTTTTCAATCTGGCTTTCACCCCAACCACAGCACCACTACAGCTCTGGCCAAGGTTACTGATGACTGGGTCTCTGCAATGGATTCTAAGAAAACAACGGGAGCAGTATTCTTAGATCTTAGTAAAGCCTTTGACACTGTAGATCACAACTGATTAGTGAACAGCCTCATTAAATTAGGCTTTACCCCATCCACCACTCAGTGGTTACACAGTTACTTAACCAGAAGAACTCAGAAAGTTAAAGCAAGAGATTTGTTTTTGTCCTCTTTACCTACTGCTAGGGGAGTTCCACAGGGCTCCATCCTAGGCCCCATTCTTTTTTCTTTACATATAAACAATCTAGACCATCAGATTACCAAGTCACACCTGCACTTCTTTGCAGATGACACAGTCCTATACACATCTGGCCCCTCATTGGCAGAAGTTAGGGACACTCTCCAAGCTGACTTTGCACAATTAGAAAATAATCTAATTAATGCAAAGCTGCTCTTAAATGCCAAGAAAATGAAAGCCATGATTATCTCCCCATGTATATCCCCCACTGCTACTCCTGTCTTACCTAAAGACTTTATTATTACCCCTCTAGGAGAACAGTTGGAAATCATCTCAAAGTTCAAATATCTTGGCTTCTGGCTCAATAACAAGTTCTCCTTCAATGATCACCTGTCCAAGACACTAAAAGCCAGGTTAGGCTTTTTCTTCGGCAACAGGTCCTTCTTTCCCATGGAGATCAGAACTAGGCTGGTACAGGCCACATCCCTCCCCCTTCTTGATTACAGCGATATAATCTACAACTCCTCCGCACTTACCAACCTTCATAAGCTAGATATCCTCTAACATCGTGCCCTTTTTTTCATCACAAACTCCCTGCCACGAATCCATCACTGTGATCTATATGCCACAGTTGGCTGGTCCTCGATGACCACTAAACGGACACTCCATGCTGGTATCTGGACTCTAAAACTTCTTCTGAATAAACTTCCACAATATCTAACCTCCCTAGTACACATATCTTGCAGTGTCTACTCCCTCAAGAAGTCTGATTTTTTTTTTTTGAAATTCTAATTTTTATTTGATTTCAAGAAAACAATAACAATAACAACAACCATACAGAGAACAGGAATGGAACAAAAACAGTAACAATGTCCAAGGCATAGCTCAAGACATGGAAAAACATGGGATAAAACAAAAACAAACACCCCCCCTCAGACCCACCACCCCCTCCCCCCCAAGAGGGTGTCACCACTGAGAAAAGAGAAGGGAGACCTAGAAGGTAAAAAGGTGAGGGAACGAGAAACTTACAAGCCTGAGTGAGAGGACTAGAGTTCAATCTGAGCTACTAGTCCAAAGAGAAGAAAGAACGGCAACAACAACCAATGATTCATGGATGGGAAAGGGGTACATCAGGGGAGATCATAAAGAAAAAGATCCCAGACTACAAAAAGCATCAGTAGACCTAAAGCCACCAATCAGTGTAGGTATAGGGCATAAAGTTTACCCCATTTTTTCTGGAAGGATGAAGGAGAGCGTCTGGAACTGGCAGTCAGTTTCTCAATTTTAAAACACAGGGACATTTCGTCAAGCCAGTCCATGTACGAGATTTCTCGGTTATCTGACCAGTGACGGAGCACTAATCGCTTAACCGCCATGGAGATAAGAGCAATATGATATCTCCTCTCTCTGACGGAGATTCCAGAATAGATGCCCAGAATACAAATCTCTAATGTAAATAAATCCTGTAGGCCTAAGATGGGGTCTAAGTTATCTCGAATAGCCTTCCAAAGAGGGGTTACTTTGGAGCAATACCAGAAAATGTGAGGGATATCACCCGGGTCTACACCACATCTAAGGCAGTTAGGAGAGCTAGAGTGAGCGAATTTCGCTTTTTTAACAGGCGTGATATACATGTTATTGACTATAAAGTATTGGATAAGCCTATTCTTGTCCAGTGTATTGTATTTGTGCAAGTCCTGCCAAACCTGGTTCCACGTGAAGGAGGGGTCAGAGGAGGGAGGGGTCCAGGATTGGAAGCCAGCCAAGGGGTCGGGGAAAATGGCCTTCAGAAGGTGCAGGTATAGTTTAGATACCCCATGAGGTCTGGCGCAAGTTCTTTAACCACCCTTAGGAAGGGCTGAACAACCGACACAGACACAGTGTTGCCAGATTCCTTGTAGACAAGGTGGTGCAACTGATACAGTTTAAAAATCATGCGGGAGGGGATCTTTAAGACTAAAAGGAGGTCATCGATTAAGCCCGGGCCTCCTTGCACATATAGGTCTTGCACTGAGAGTCTCTGGATTTGGGGCAGCCACTGCAAAGGTAACACTTTAGTACCTATTTTAATATTGGGGTTTAGAAGTAGCGGTTGCCCAGGATCCTTTGTATGTCGGATTCTGGCAGTAGCATAAAATTGGTTCAGCACCTTCACGGAAACACCCACTGCCGAATCCTGAAGAGGACGGGGAAGAGAAGAAAAATGGCAGTAAAACAGGCTCAAGGGGTCTATATTGCATTGCTTGATGAGGTCTAAATCTAAGCTTAACCATAAAGGTAAAGAATCGTCCTCCCAACTCCCCAACCACTTACCAGCTTTAACTAGGTGACTGGCCCAATGGTAATATTCAAAATTGGGGAGACGGAGGCCACCCATATCTTTGGGAAGGCAAAGTTTATGAAAGGCACGTCTGGGAGATTTGTTATTCCAGATAAAACGAGTCAAAATTGCATGGACCCTCTTAAAGAAAGTTTTGGGTAGCCAAATGTCCAAGAGACTTAGGGGGTAAAACAAACGAGGCAAAATATTCATTTTAATAATACTGATTCGGGTCCCAAATGAAAATGGAAGCTTGCCCCATCTCTGCAGATCAGAGTGAATTTTGTCTATAAGATCATCTAGGTTTAATTTCCGGATCTGGTTTGGGTCCCGGGCCAAGTAAATACCCAGGTATTTGAGATGGGATGATGTCCACTTCATACGAAGTGGGACATACTGGATTGGGAGGTATGGACATTAAGGGGGAAAATTTCTGATTTGGCCAGGTTAAGTTTGTAGTCGGAAACAACACTGAATTGCTCTATTAAATCTAGGGCTACTCGTAGAGAATTGGCCGGGTAAGCCAATTGTAATAAAATGTCATCTGCAAAAACAGATATAGTGGAGGTCTGTCGGGAGACTGGACAGCCGTGGAGCCCGAGGGCGGCCTTGAGATTGAGGAGTAGGGGTTCCAGGTAAAGGTTGAAAAGATAAGGGGAGAGAGGGCAGCCCTGACGTGTACCAGAAAAAAGCCGAATACAGGATGAAAAAACACCATTACAGTAAATTTTAGCCGAGGGAACTTTGTACAAAACCTTTATCCACTGAACAAACTTTTCCGGGAACCCAAATCTGGCCAGAACGTTCCAAAGGAAGTCCCAGTTTACCCGGTCAAATGCCTTCTCAGCATCTAAAGCCACCAGTGCCATGGGAACCTGAGAGGTCTGGGCCGTTTGGAAAACATAGGAGAGGACTCTCATGTGGTCAGCGGCTGACTTACCTTGCACAAAGCCTACTTGCTCTCTGCTCAGAAGTGATTGCCAGACCTGTTCTATGCATAGGCCAAAATTTTGGACAAGATTTTAATGTCACAATTGAGCAGTGAAATGGGTCTGAATTTAGACGGATCCAAGGAGGGTTTCTCCGTTTTAGGAATCAGAATTATGACGGCTTCCAACAGGGATGGGTCGATTGGGCCCCAGGCAAGAAGGTAGTTATAAAAGTCCAGAAGTGTCGGAGCCAATTCTTTGCAAAAGGCCTTGTAAAAGTTGGAGGGTAAGCCGTCAGAACCAGGGGCTTTATCTGACGGAAGGTTGTGGATGACATCCTCAATCTCATTCAGGGATAGGGGAGCCGGAAGAGAGGATACCTGATCCTCGGAGAGGCTGGGTAGGGAAATTGGGTTAAAGAGGGCCTCAATAGCGGAGAGAGAAGGAGGGACTGGGCTAGCCCCGTAAAGATTTTGATAGAATAATCTAAAGACCTCAACGATGTCTCTAGGCCCCGTCTTGATGGAGCCATCCTGTGCCATGATAGCAGGGACCAACCTTGAGTTTTCTACTTCCCTAAGTTTTAGGGCCAAAAGCCTGCTTGGCGTCTCCCCCTGATCTAGGTAATTGGCTTTAGATTTCAGTAATGCAAATTCGGTCTTTTCCCCAATTAGCCCTTCGTATTCATTCTTAAGTTTCTGTAGGTGTTCCAACCCGATAGGGACCTAGAGGAAGCAAGCTGAGTCCTCTCAGCCTTTAATCTGACTAGCTAGGAGAAGAAACTTTTGAGTCCTAAGTTTCTTCCTCCTGGCGGAGATTTTAATGAGTTCCCCTCTCAAGAAACATTTTAGAGAACACCAAAGGATGTCGACCGGGGCCACTGATCCCTGGTTAATGTCCAGGTATTCTTTAATTAAGGATTTAATCTAAGTGTGAAAGTGCTCGTCCTTCAAAATCTGAGTATTTAGTTTCCATATTGTGTCCCGCTGCACTGAAGAGGAGGGATTGAGCCGAAGCCATATTAAGGCATGGTCAGAAATGACAATAGGTTCAATGCCTACCTGGGTGATATGCGCCATAAGGGAGGTCTTACCAAAAAGTAATCCAACCTGGACCAGGAACTGTGACAGGGAAAAAAAGTGTAACTCCTATTAAGAGAAACAAAGTCCTCCAGGGATCCACCAGACCTAACATTCCGCCTAGATCACGCAGGGCAAGCTGCGCAGGGGTCGGGGGCCTCAACGGTCTGTAGGTTTTATCTAGATCTTGTGATGGGGCAATATTCCAGTCCCCACCCAAAATGAGGGGTATTGGCAAATACCCACTCAATTTATCTATTAGATGCATAATAAAACCAGCATCTCCTCCCACCGGGCCATAGACTGAACCGAGAATTATGGGGGAACTAGAAAGAGAGCCCTGTACAAAAATGTATCGACCCTCGGGGTCTTGGCTGACTTTCACCGGAATAAAAGGTATATTTTTCTTAATCATAATTGCCACCCCCCGAGCGTCGGAGGACGCACCAGCAACAAAGACTTGTGAAAAACCCTTAACCTGTAGCATTTTAATATCCGCAACTGTAATGTGCATCTCCTGGAGGAACAAGATATCAACCCCCAATAGGGAACAGTTAAGCAGTATACGGGATCTTTTCTTGGATTCCCTGATGCCCCTTACATTCCGGCTAGCAAGTTTAACATAATTTGAGGCCATCTACAAAAAACAGTGAAATAATAGAACAGAACTGCCTGAAAGACCCCCAACTTGAACCCATCAGTGGTGACACCCTCTCAGACCCCCACCCCCCGGCCGCCCCCACATAACCACCCTGTAGCACCAACAGAAAACAGTTACCCACCAAACGACATGGAAACACCACAACATTGTGAATTGGAAAAAAGAGGCACAATACCAGCACATCAGAAAGAAATGACTATTGGCGCCGTCCCCACCCCAAACCATAACCTTCCACAACCCCTCAGCAGCGAGAAATAGGTATCCCGTTAATCTTAACCTCCTAACAACCAACCCGATATCATAAAGCCAAACCAACAAAAGGAAAAACATTAACAATAACAATACCCCACCCGCCCACGGGTACCACACATAAGAACCCTGAAAACAAAAGTGACCATGGAACATAGCAACCAATAGATCAAAACATGGAATGAGCGTGATCTGATGCAGGAAAAGGCCCAACTAAGTGAGCTACCACGGGACCCATGAACTCCCAAACAGGTCGCAAGCAGGGCTCCGAGGCAACTAACCCATGCGACTCCCTGCCCCCCCCCCCGGCGGGCCTGGGGAAGCAGACATAACAGTACCTGGAGGTCGCAAATCCGGTCCTCAGAGGAGAGAAAAAAGATCCCTTGGAGAAATCACGGCAAGGGAGAGTCCTCTATCCGTCACTCGAGCTGCTCAGGGCCCATCCGGAAATGCAGGAGGAAGAAGACGTAGGGGGAGCTCCGCTGACGGAACCAACGGTCCGACCGCGAGAAGCGTCCCCCAGAAACAGCGCCCCTGCACAGCGGTACCCAAGAAAAAACAGGAGGAGGACCAGACGCGATGACGAACGACGGCAGGAAAGAAAAGCCTAGCGGCCTACTACCCCCAGAGGCCTATTCCAGCACGGATCCCGGACAGGAGACCTCGTGAGGGAGAAAGACCACCAGGTAACTGATTAAATTTTTAAAAGAAAAAAAAAGGAGAGCACAGTACGTGAGGACCAGATAAGGGACAACAGCCACACAAATTAGGTGGATTCAAGTATAAACTAAGCTTAAATAGAGGGCCTGTCAGAAGAAAGACCGACAGCCCCTAAACCATAAAAGTCATTTAAATAAGTCCGGCAGCAAGGTCTTAAGGCCATTTAAAGCTTCCTCCGGTTTCTCGTAGGCGCCAGGTGCCTTCCACCTGAACCAACAACTCGCAGAGGGTACAGCATCCTGAAGGGTCTCCCGCCGCGACGAGCTTTTGACAACTTGGTGGAAAGCTGCACGCCTCTGGCGGACCTCAGAGGGAAGATCCTGGGTGATTCTAAGCTGATTATTCCCCAGAGAACAGAGTCCAGTTTCTTTACTTTCTCCAGGATGTGTTGCGTTCAGGTAGCTCAAAAGCTTCACGATGATGGGCCTGGGGGTGCACCGAGGCGGTTTCGTTAAGGGATCGTGGGCTCGTTCAATATGGTATTTTTGATGGATAGGTGAGGGGCCCACTATTTTATTAAAGAGCTGCTGGACGAACAGTAGGGTAGCACCCCCCTCCTCAGACTCCGGAAGGCCTAAAATAAGCACATTATTTCGCCGGCTCCTCCCTTCCAGGTCTTCAGTCTTAGCCTGGAGTTTTTGAAGTTGCTGTCTTAATTTAACAATCTCAGGATCCATCTTCTGCTTCCACTGCTCGATTGAGACTATTCTGGCCTCTGAATCGCTGACTCTCCGCGAGAGATCGGTGAAGTCCACCTAATGATCTGATCTCTTCGAGATTTCCTGGAGGCTTCTTTAAACGGAGATATCTCTTCTAGAAAATGTTCTTCAGTTAAAACTGTGCCCTGTGTAGAAGTTGCAGCCCCACGGAATGCTGTCTAGGCGCAGAGCTGGCTGGAGTACTTGTGTTTCTTGCCTTTTTGAGGCCTTTCAGGTGTGGTTGGTGAGTGTGTTAACTCCCGCTGCCTTCATATCCGTGTTGGACATCGCGATTAGCGTTAAAAAACACTGTCGGGTCGCCGATCATGATCTTCTGGGGGTCCTACAGTAGTAGAGAGACTTCTCAGCCCACCTTCAGGTAAGTAAAGTGGAATTGAAGGCAAAAGAAAAGCTTATTTAAGAGGGGAAGAGCGGGAGCTCCAAAGAAAGCTGCTGTTCAGCTCCACTGCATCACGTGACCTCTCAAGTCTGATTTTCTCCTTCTCGATGTACCCAGGACCCGTACCTCCTTTGGCAAACACGCTATCTCAAGCTCCTTGCCAACTATTTGGAATAGGTTACAATCCTCACTGAAATTATCCAGTACTGTCCCTGTCAGCTTTTTCAAAAGGATAACTACTGATAAAATAAAAGACACTTGTAGCTGTCATTAAACTTGTCACCTATATCGTGGTTCCAATGCAGCTACCACACGGTACCATAGTTCCTTGCTCTCTATATCATTAGTGTTACTTTTCATCATGAACATTTTGTACCCAGTGAAACTCTTTATGTATGCTATGTATTGTTATGTAATTTTCTTTATGTATTGTATACTTGTCTGTATACCTGTCTCAGGACCACCTTGTGAGTGAGCTTGCTCAACGGAGATTTCCTGCAATAAACTTGAACTTGAACTTTATTTATCCAGGCGGGCACCATTGAGCAGGGCTCATTTGCAAGATGGACCTGGTCATACAAAAATCATAGTACAGTAACATGGTAAAACATAATGCAATATTATACAAAGAAAAATATACATATGTACATCAACATTTGAGTGTGAGGGCCTTTACAACAGATAGGCTCATAACCGGGTATAGCCGGAATGTTCACTTAAAAGGAGAGAGAAAGGCAAGAAGAGGGATACCAGCTTAGGAAGAAATGATGGGGTTGGAATAGTTAACTGGCATACTTCAGGAAAGGGGGTAGAACTTGGCCATGGCTAAAGAGAGGTAGAGAAGCCGGTATTTTGGTAGGGAGAGAGAGGCAATGGCAGAGGCAAGGCAGGAGGCAGGATGGACAGGAGGAAAACTGAAAAATAGGTGACCTAGCGATGTGGGAAACATTTGACTAATTAGGTCTATCCATAAGGCATTCATATCTAAGAATGAAACATGTATCATACCACTGTAAAAACATTTGTAAGGCCAAACCTTGATTATGCAGCATCCTTCTGGTCCTCCTATTTACTTAAAGATATACAATTACTGGGCAACATACAAAGAGCGTACTCACTTAGTGCCCAGACTGAGAGGAACGTCTTACCCTGACAGACTTTCTGAGCTTAAACTGAATGACCTTCAAATAGGAAGAAGGGGGGGGAACTTTTGATGTTGTTTAACATCTTACATAATGAGGAATCGGTCAAACTGAACAACACCATTCCCGTATGTAGATCAACATGTTTAAGATCCCATGGCAAACAACTGCAAATCCAGTGTACATTAACTAATAAAAGGGACAACTTCTTTTCCATAAGAGCTTATAAGTTATGGAATAGTCTTCCTCGGTACCTGGTTAACATCTCTGACTTCAATAAATTTAAAGATCAATGGCAAGTTAACCATTTTATACATTGTTAATAAAAGCCGGAATTCAAGTCCCTTTGTCATGAGTAGTGTTTCCTGAAAAGTGCATGCTATTTGATTTTGTGGTTTTCTTCAAATCAGCATTTGTTAATTTGTTCTGCAGTAAATGAAAACAGTCAGCCTGTTTCTGTCCCTCTGGAGAGTGATGACATCCTATTGGAGTAGAGGTGGACAAGTCAGAGCAGGCTCGAGCCTGGCTCGAGATTAATGCCTGGCTTGGCCTAGCACAACCTCTATAACCAACTGAGAAACAAGGTCAAGCCGAGCCAGTTATGGTCAAAGTGTGTACTTTTGTCAGCCTGAGCAATTAGTGTAGTGTCTGAAATGTTCAGCTCCTATGTAGAGAACAGCCTGCAGTAGCCAGGGTCTCGGCTCATGTTTTGGCTCGCTGAGTCAAGCCAGGGCTCTAGATGAAAAATTTTTGGCTTTCCCACCTCTGTATTGGAGTAGCTAGCTGTTTCAGCAGTGTACTGTAAGTCCCTGCTTGACTGAAGAGCTGTTAACTTCCCAGTTAAAGCAGTCTGAAGAGTTAATTGTTTGCTCTCTAGGGTTTTTACTAACTCAGTTTCTGGTTTATTTTTAGATGAATTAGCTGAAAAGCTACCATTCTGTTCTTATAAAAAGTTGATCATTTGAATCACAATGCTGAATTGAAGTGGTATGAATGTGAGAAATCAGCTTGTCTGTATCACTGCTGTCAGTCCTTTCTCATCAAAACTCTTGTTTTTTTTTCATAAGTCAAGTAGGGGCTTACACTGCTGAAGCAGCAAGCTACTCCAATATGATACCATCACTATCCATGGCACAGTCAGAGGGACAGAAAGAGGCTGCCTGTTTTCGGTTACTGCAGAGCAAGTTAACAAATGCAGATTTCAAGAAAACAACAAAACCAAACAGCATGAAATTTTCAGGAAGCACTACTCGTGACACAGGGACTTGAACTCAGACTTTTATTACCAATGTGTAAAATAGTTGCCATTGATCTTTAAGACACAATTGGACAGTTTCCTATTTGAATAACAGGGCTAATACCCCCACTTGGAGTGGGAGGCAGTCATGATGGGCCTAGCGCCTTCTTCTGCCTTCAATACTACAGAGTAATGCCTGCTACAGTAGTAGTAGCAGTAGTAGTATACTTTTATTCATATTCAATGAAAGGGAGTAACTCCATTGAGCAATGCTCATTTCCAAAGAGGTCCCAAGCAACATTCATATGTTTCCATACAGGGCTCAAAATAACTGGCTGTCCTCCTGTCCCGGACAGCCGTTTTTCACATGGGACAGCCGTTTCAATCAGTTTGCCTGTCCCTTGGGCAGGCAGTTCAGACTTACACTGTCTGTATCTTGCTGGCGCTAGGACACAGTGGGAAGACGTCCTACGTTGCTCCACCCGCATTTCCATTGCCGCTGTGGCTGTGTGCTGGGTTGGTCAGGTGACTGCTGCTAGTGGATGTCACCTGACCTTTGGTAGTCCAAAGTGGCGGCAGCGGGAGCGGGAACAGACGTGCAGCGCAGCAGCAGCAGCGAGTGAACTAGAGCTGCCGCGCATGCCCATCATCACTAAGCATGCGCAGTTGCTGTGCCCAAACTCACTCACTGCATTTCCTAGCTAGCACTTGACTGGTGAGGTCATGAGGAGAGCTGGAGCAAATTCTTAAACAGTCCTTTTCAGGGCTATCTCATTTTTGGGCTGATTTTGTGAATCTTGTGTGATTGTGAAACTCCTGCTTAAGCACATATAAACACTGAGGGTCTGCTGCTGTGTGGGAGTTGGAGGGGAGGGGAGATAAACATTGTGGAGGACAGAGGAGGGGGATTCTTTACAATTTGTGTGGTAGTTGGAGGAGGAGAGGGGAGATAAACGTGGAGGAGGGGGATTCTTTAGTTTGAAGCCACTGCCAGTCTCACGGTGGGATTAAAAAAAGGCTTCTGGACTGGTTTAAGTTTGAAAAAAAAAAGAGACTTCTGCCTTGAGGGGTCTGTGCAGCTGAGCTCTGTGCTGTGTTGCAGTACATGTGATTGCTTTTTGTTGATCATTCAGTCATCAAATAAGAACTCCACTGTATTTCTGTGCACTGCAATCTGCAAAAAAAGTATAAGGGTAGGGAGGAAAATATTGGGGGGGGGGGGGGGAAACAACCAGAAAAACAAAAGCAAACAATTTAAAAAATACTAAGAGTAAAACTAGGGAGGCTATCCCAGGGGTACTGTGGTGAGGTGAGAACTAAATGTTTGCCTAGAGTCCGTGTGTTGACTGAACTTCTGGTGGTGTGGGTAGGTGAGTTCAGGGGAGGGGAGAGGGAGTGAAAAAAAGAAAGCAGTCAGGCACTGTCAGAAGGAGATAGGAGTCAGTACTACTCTGTACACCTGAATAAATTCTCTGTTCTGTCCAACCCACTCTCTCTCTCTCTCAAAGCCAAAAGAGACCTTGTGATCTGCAAGTGGTGGGGTCTCATCTCTGAATGAAAAAAAATACATCTTTCTTGACTGTGCGAGTGTGCGGAGAGGTGAAGGCAAGGCTCTATTAAGCTTATTGTTCACTCAGCCTGTGTAAAGCCCTCCAGAGATGTTAGCTACAGCTTAAACCTTGAAGATAGATACTGACGGACTGACTGTACTAACTTAAACTAGCCCTGTCAGCCTGCTGTTGTGCTCTGCCAGTGGACTAACTGAATAAAAGTAAAATTGAATGACTGTGACAAGAAGGCACTGTCAAAGGGAGCGGAAGGGGGCTGAATTGAGCGACTCAGACAAAGTAAACAAAGAGTAAAAAAAAAAAACTTGTTTCTGGGGTTTTGTTTTGTGGATAAAAAAGAAATACTACAGTAAATCAAAACAAGTATAAGGAGTGCCTGCAGTGCTTCTGCTTGAGAGATAAGGCTCTCCGTGGATGTGGAGGAGTGGAGAGGAGGACTAATAAAAAATACAGTGTGACAACAAGGCACTGTGAAAGGGAGAGGAGGGGGGTTGAATTGAGTCACCGTGATCCAGATTAAAAAATATTAAACCAAACCCAAGAAGTAACAACAATACCATAGCAGGCTGCTTGTGCGTGGAAAAAAAAGGATTGCAGGTGGGGGCTTAAAAAAAAAAATACTGAGTGAGTGTGAGTGACATCAAAGCACTGTCAAAGGGAGAGGAGGGGATTAAATTATAAAACAGGTTGACAGCAGGATGGCCCTCCGGTTTTAGTTGTGAAATCTGAGCGGGAGGAAAATATAAATATAAAACTCTTTTGTCCAGGGTTTTACAGGGAGGGAAAGAAAACTAAACAGATGGTTCACGTCTTCTGATATCTCTGATCATCACTTCACTGTAGTGTCTACTGTCTTCCAGAGTACCTACTGTACTTTAAATTCGTACTACTAAGTTAAGTATTCTTAGCTAAGTAAACCAAAAGGGGGAAAAATGTCTTTGTTAAAGTTTGGCTTTAAAAAAATTACAGGAAAGCCTTCAGTTTCAAGCCAAGAGGGAGGAGAAAGCTCGGGTTCCTCTATGTGTACTGCTTCTCCATTACTGATAGACTCAGTAGCACCAACTATTCACCCCACCATTGTGGCCACAGATGTGACAACTTGTAGTGCCACTGCCAGTGCTGATATGCCAGCAACTCTGACTACTGTTGAAAGTGGGACAAAAAGAAAAAGGGGGTTCCAGGAGACCTGGAAGAAAAACAGGGAGTGGCTACTATATGAGCCTGATGAGGGCATGACCTGCTCATATTGCAAAAAATACTTAAGGGAGACAAACACTTTCATGAGTGGCTGTAAGAGCATGAGACTTCAAAATGTTCGTGCTAATGAACTCTCCAAACCTCATAAATTAGTCAATGAAAAAATATTGTGTCTAACACTGAACCTTCCAACTTAGCAATAGAACGAGGAATAATACAAATGGAAAAAAATGAGGTGACATAAGTAGAACATTTGTTTAGAACAACTCTTTATTTGATTAATTCAGAACGCCCATTCACAGATTTCCCTGGCATCTTAGAATTACAACATGTAAATGGTACAAATGTCGGAGTCAGTTATAGAAGTGACAAACAGGCAGCAATGTTCACACATTTTATTTCAGAATCAGTAAGGATAAAAGATGCAAAACTGGTTAATAGTAACATTTTTATCTCTGTCTTATGTGACTCGAGCACTGATGCCTCAGTAATAGAAGAGGAGGCAGTCTATATTAGGACAATGGAAAATGTCCATCCAGTTAACAAATTTGTTTCCCTTCAGCCAGTCTCTATTCCAAATGGTGAAAGCATTTATAACTCAATAGGTGATGCCTTAGAATTCACCTTGGACTGCAGAGACTGGAAAGAAAAAAATGTTGCTTTTGGATCTGATGGGGCACCCGTCATGTTGGGTAAAGTGACTGGGGTGTTTGGCAGGATTTTGAAAGACGTACCTCATTTGTTAGGGATTCAGTGCAGTGCCCACAAGTTGGAGCTTTGCTATAAAGCAATCAGCAACATCTATTCCATACATGAAAACAACAGATGAAGTCTTAATGGGTATCTATAAAATATACCATAAGTCTCCCAAAAACTGGGCCGGTCTCAAAGAGTTAGCCAGTAATATAAGCTACACCATTCACAAACCAGTTAACGTGTCAGGGACCCAGTGGGTTGCACACAGAGAAAGGGCTCTGTCTGTTATTCTGTCCAGCTACAAGGCCTTAGTTGTACATTTACAGCACATTGCTTCCACACCAGGGCAAACAAAAGATCAGGCCAGTGGGTTGTTCAAAACAATAAGTACTGTGAGATTTGTCCTCTTTTCTCAGTTTCTGGCTGAATACCTTTCTGTCTTGATGGCCTTCAGTCTAACTCTACAGAGAGACAGCTCAACAGTAGGAACAATAGTCAGTAAGGTTGAAAGCACAGTGCTCTGCTAGAGAACTACCCTGTGCAGGATAAACTTGACAAAGTCTGTAACGAATTGCTCTTGCTCCCTGACTCTGACACAGCTGACAGTGACACTAGCACAAGTCGACTGACAGGCTCAGCCAGTACTCAGGTTCAGTACCATGGATTTGATATCTTCCTTAACTTAGAAAGATAGAACCAAACAGGCAGTGTTGTGTAATGTTACAAGCCTTCTTTCATCAACAATTGAAAGTATTAACTCACGATTTTCCAATTTTAAAACAAAGTCCTACGGTCATTCAGTATATTTAACCCATTACATTTACCAGATAGTGACCACCAACTAGCCCTTTATGGCAATGAGGAAGTCAGAACCTTCACAGAGCACTACAGTGACATACTCAAGAAACACAATCATAATGTAAACTTGATTGAAGCACAATGGTTAGAGCTTAAACTACTTATGAAAAAAATCACTGAATGAGCTGTCTCCGAAATTTCACTATTTGGATTTCTGGCAAAAAATTCTCCATAATGATGCACATGAACAGCGATTCCCTGATATTCTGGTCTTAGTCACAATGGCTCTATTGATCCCAACCCAAACTGCAGTAGTTGAGAGAGGATTCAGCTTGATGGGCAGAGTGAAGTCTGACTGGTGGTCCTGTCTGTCTCCTATGACTACATCTGAACTAATACATGTCAAGCTGTCAGATGCTAGCATTGCTACATTTGACCTGCAGGATGCCATAACACTATTGTTCAAATCTGGAAAACAAAAGAGAAGACCTCATGTGAGACCATATGGCTGCAGACTAGATTCAAGTTCTGATTCAGAAATAGACTAGACTCAATCAGTGTTTTGCCTTGAAAAATAACCCCCCAAAAGCAACAGTTTTCTCTATTTCCACTTTACAGTCCATTTTATGTTTTAAGTTTAAAATTCACCTCACAACAATGTGGACAGGTAAAACTCTGTCCGGACAGGCAACATTTATATTCCACCTGTCCCTTGGACAGGCATCTCAAAAAAATTATTTCTAGCCCTGTTTCCATATATATATATATATATATATATAATGTCATAATGGTCACAAATACAATATCAACAGACTAAAATACAAGTACGTCATGTAACAGATACACAGTATATAATATGATTCATGGGCAATCCAGAACCTAGGTACAGTAATTCTACTTAAACAAGATGGTAGTAATCTCTGGCTCTGTTCTATCAACCATCTTTTTAATTCATCTTTAGTGATTCTAAAGTTGAGGCCTCAAAATTCTACTGGCAATAAATTCCATACAGTTACTCCCCTATACAGGGCTGATGACCTCCCCACTTCAAGATTACAGCCAACAACCTAGTACATAATGCCATGAGCTGAACGTCAGCAGGATTTAATGGATCTAATCTGATACAGTTCTAAAATATATGCTGCTACTCGGTTCTTATAGACCATCAGAACAAACTGAGACATATGCAAGTCCCTTCTGGTCTGTGGTCTGTACCAGTTTAACATATGGAATAGGTCCCAGTGATGGGTGTTATATGGGATGTCCAGGAAATTGAACTAACCTATTACATACTGTATCAATCCTGTCCAAATATGATTTTGCAGCTCCTGCATAAAGGATATCCCCACAGTCCAGAATGGGGACCAGCAATGTGTTGATTATTCTTAGTCTTGTTTCTGGTGTCATAATGTCTTATCTGATACAACACTTCAAGTTTTTTATTAATGTTGTTGATAGCCAATATGGTCCCCCCATTTCAGTGAGCTGTCCAACCACAGACCCAGATACTTTTATCGCATGACCTGCTGAATATCACTCCATCTTTGGTTTTAACATGTATGGCATCTTTACCCCCCCATGCCCAACTTTCTACTGAACAATACAATTTGTGGGTTTTTTGCATTCAGTTTCAGTAGATGGGCCACAAAATACCTCTCTATCCTTGTAAATGCCATCTGTAACTTGTCCTGGACAAATTCAACAGAAGGCCCCCAACATAGATCACTGTATCGTCGGCATATAAATGAAATTTAATGTCCAGGTCAGTGAAACACATGTCGTTGACATGGACATAGACATTAAAAAGTAAGGACCCCAAAATGGAGCCCTGGAGGACTCCTGATTTGATGGCAACTGACAAAGACCTATAGGGACCCAAGTTAACAAGTTGTCCTGTCCTGTAGGCAAGATGAAAACCATTTTAAAGCCCTATTAGACCCACTTCCCTGAGCCTGGACAGGAGGATACCGTGAGTCAGGGTATCAAAGGCCTTAAATAGGTCTATAAAAACTGCCCTGATCATTATCCTCCTGTCCAGGCCCACTTGTACATTGCTCACTACCTTTAGCAGTATGGTCTGGGTACTATGTTTTGGATGAAATCCAGATTGAAATTTAGTTATCATGCTTCCTTTTTCCAAATATTCTTTAATTTGGTTTGTGATCAGCTTTTCAAAAATTTTGGACATCAGGGACAACAAAGCAATGCATCTGTACTTTCCTATTTCTTCTTTTGATCCTGCTTTGAATTTTGGTATTATTTTAGCAGTCTTCCAATCTATTGGATACACTCTAGTTTGTATAGAAAATTTTAAAATATATGATAAGGGGTAGGAAATACATGGAGCAGAGTATTTTAACAAATTTGTAGGTATCTTATCTAGGTCCATTGCTTTGGTTATGTCTGATTTTAGCAATTAATTTTTAACTTCTGCTACTGATATCTTATGAAATTCAAATTTTTTAGTTTGTCCTCAGCCTTGATCAGTTATTTCCTCCCTATGTTTCCTAATTACTGATTCAGTGGAATCTAGTCCTAAGTTACTTGACTCTATGACATAATTATTTATTTATTTATTTTTAAACTTTGTTTTTACCTCCACCACCTGGAGAACTCCTTCCGGCATCCTCGGGGCTCCCAGCCTCTACCTCCCTCCGTGACCTCTAGGTCCTCTCCACTCAGGCCACCCAACACCACCTTCTGGTGTGAACCTCCAGAGGTAGGGCCACCCTATCCACCCAGGGCACTCTATCTATAGGGCAAAGTGCTAGACACATGAGTCAGTACTTGGAGAGGAAGTCAGTCTGGATTTGGGAGTGTGGGCTAGGAGGTCGAGGTGCCTTCATCTATCCCCAGGAGTGGGGTTTTTCTCTTGTAGTCCCTGACCCTCTTGAAGTGTGGCTTAGCAAGGCAATGTAATGTCGCAACTCTGCCCCTTGCATCCACAGCGTCGCTACACCGGGTGCCTCCTACCACCGTCAGAGGCTGCTCCAGGAGTGATCACTTTCCTACAACCCTCTCCGGGAAGACAGAGCAGTCCTACGGATGCTCAATCTCTTCCCTCCACCAACCACCTGTGGCCCGAGCTCATTCCTAAACCTGGGACGCCGGTGTGGCATGAGGTGTGGAGGCCCGTGCCTCAACCCTCAGTGCCACCGGGCCGGCTTATAAAGTAATTATTAAACGCACTGGCTACCTTGTCACTCAATGGTACCTGTTGCCATTTATCAAAAAAGTGTTCTTCTGGGCAATTTTATTCTTTTCCATCAATCCTGACACTGTTTTCCAGAAAGATCTGGGATTACTGTTTTTTTCATCTTCTACTTTAGTTTTTAAGTAATTTTGTTTTGTTTTTCTTATTACCTGTGTAAATCTATTCCGTGCTTGTCTGTATGAATCCCAATCCTCCTCAGTCCCTGTATGTTTTGCCTATTCCACCTTCTGTCTCTTTCCTTCTTTAATTTGTGTAGACCTGCACTGTACCACTTCAGTCCTGTATTTTTAACCTTTCTCTTCTTTATGGGTACATGCAAGTCACAAACCTTCATAAATTATTGATGGAAATAAATCCAGGCATCAGTAACAGAAGGGATTAATGCTAACCTGTCCCAATCTATTCATTCTATATCCAGCATAAAGGCTGTGTAATCAAAATTTAAAAGATTTATCCAATAAATGATATATGGTTCTTCAGCATTTCTACAGACCTTATTTCATATAGCATATACAAGCTGGTGATCTGAGAATGTGTCATTAAAACTCCACTTTGTAAATATTGTTCTGGGTAATTAGGATTGTTCCCTCTATTTTAACTTTTAAACAAAGATTAAAAAGTTATTTATTAAATAAATCTGTTTGTAACTGCAATTTGTAATTTGTATTTTTTGGTTTTGTGTTGCTATTGATTGTATTTGTGTATTTTTGTATGTTTTCTTGTCCGGATCGGGCCTGAAAAGGGACCTTTGATCCAGTGCCTTTACCCAGTTAGCAAACAATAAATGAAAAAAAAATTAAATTATTAGTAAATGTTGATCTACTGTATTCTTTGTTATTAAATTCTAGTCGGATCTTTAATTAGTCGTGTCAGCCCTAGGTTTACTTGCAATTCCACTAAACTATTAGTTGTCTCAATTTTGGACCAGTTAACATTAAAATCACCTGTAATGATTATCTCATGTGTATTTCTATACCCATACAGACAATCTGACAGGGCATTGAAAACACTGTCTTTGGTTTTGGGAGGCTTATAAATCCCTGCTAAGTACAATGGTTTACTAAAGGGCATTTTAATTTCAATTGTCACCCCTTCTAATCCAGTCTCCTGTAGATCATTCTGTTTTTCGTGAGAGAGAAACTTAGAATTAACAGAAATCAATATACCAATGCCCCTTTTACTTCTATCCTTTCTACATACTTTGTAATTGTCCAATTCTATAGAGGTATTTGAAATGTTTTTATGCAACCACGTTTCAGTTATGAGAATTATTTCTGAGTGATATTCAGACACCCAGTCTTGTATTTAATCGATTTTTTTCCAAACACTTTGTGAATTGAAGTGTACAATTCCCAAATTATTTTGTTTTAGTACTTCTGCATTAATTAGGACTCCATCTAATGGTCCTGGGTTGGAGTGTATGTCCCCACACAACAACATAAATACTATACAATAATACATTAATAGATTTTGAAAATCACGTTTTTTGTTCCTCCATTCCTTAGTAAATTAAAAAAAAATGTATAATTTAGATTTTTGCTGTGTATACATTGGAGGTTCCAGAGTTTTGCCCCCAAATCCTTGTGTTAACTTAACTAAGTCCCTGTAATATCCATCAATAAACAGTCCTGATATGATTTTATGACTAATCAGTCCTTGCCTAACATAGTAAAAACTACATGTTCCTGCACTTACCTCAGATACTGAGTCATTGTCAAGTGTGTACCATGTCCTGTCAGTTCTGTCAAACATAACCTTAATTCTACATAGACTGACCTGAATTAAAAAAACAAATCCACTGGAAACCCATTTTGGAATCCTCCCTAAGTTTTTATAATTTACAATCTAATAGAAAGTTATTATCCACAATTAGTATACCACTACAATTTTTCAAAATTCGTTCTAATACTTTGTCTCTCCTTAACAAAATAAATTAAATGAAGGCCCCTCAGCTGCCCGTTGTTACATATACCTAAAATGGCCATCTGTAATGCACTGGATGTTATTGTGCTTATCGCCCAATTGTTCAGAGTTCTTTCCTACACCTAATGCACACTAATAATTAGCACACCACTATGCTGATACTCACTAGCTGGAAGTTTTGCTAACTTCAGACCCACAGCTCAAACCCAGACTCAACTCCCGCTTCTTAATTATTGACATATTTCTACCAAGTGGCACTTGTGCCACTCACGCTTGTGTACCACGCTTGTGCTGTGGTGCAGCGTAGCTTTTAAAAACCATGTAGCCCCTCCTCCACACACCTGAACTGCGTTCTCATTGACTCGCTGCAGAGCCCTCTCATAATCCAGTCAGGTGGTCGCAAAACAATGGGACAGTGGTACAGGACAGCTAAATAAGCTGGATGGAATGTATAGCAATTGCAGGTTGTTCACAGCTTCAAATAAAGTCATGCAAAGTCAACAGGAAACACATATCAACAGTCTGTGCTTAAATTCAGTTCATTCACAGCTTCTGTAACATTGTGCAAAATCAGCAAGAAACACACATCGGCAGTCTATGGTTCAGTTCAATTAAATCAATTAAATCCCAGCAGCGTTCAGATTGCTCACAAAAATAGCGTCACTGCACCTTACGTGTATGTCTTGGGATGAAACTGTAACTCGCTACACACCTTTCTCTGCTGATCGTATTACTTTGCAGGCAGGTAGATCGTGATCATGTAAAAGTGCTAGCATGGTGCTCTGTTTATGTGGATATGATCATGGTCAGTGGCTACTTGTGCACAGGTTTGCAAGCTGAGTCAGTGAGGACTGGCAGGACTGGAGTAACACTCAAGCTGAAATCTTGCAGCCACCTCATCATGTTTGGTGCTGTAAACTGCAGCAGTAGGGACTGGAAAGGAAGGAACGGGTGCTGCAGAGATAGACTAGTAAAGACTGAGCAGAGCAGTGCACTGCTCAGCTGATGAATCACTCACCTCATAGACTGAACTGGGTGTAGTGCGAGGTGAGTACAGGACAGCGAAACACAGAAAAGAGAAATAAAAATGCTCAGCTGCCACTATTTTGGTCACTCACCTAATATTCTCAGGCTCCTCTGTATAGGAACATTAGAATCACAGACAGCAAAGGCAACATAGCAAACAGCTACATTACTTTCCAATCTAGGGTGAGGCTACTTGTACAGCGGAGCGAGCCAGGATGCAACGCAGTACCTTGCAGTAAACGAAATGTCACACAATACTACACAAGAGGGCTTACTTGCCTTTGAATTACACTGTTACTGTATGTTTTCAAGATGGCACAATAACAGTTTGACATCACTACTAGGGTACAGCAACTCTGGAAATTCACTGAATTCCATTCATAATAGCCCTTACCCATATACTATATAAATCTAATTGTACTAACTAAAACAGGTACAAACATCAAGTTTTCTAAAATATTGTGACACTGCAATGGAAAAACAGTTGTATGTAGGCAAACAACATATTTGGGTAAGCAATGTATTCCAAATTATAGGGACAAAATAAGCAAATGTTCGTTGTCACCAACAGTGCAGTACGTATAAATGGTAATGAAAACAAATAGATGAGGAACTTGACTCATAATAAGGATTATAATTAACCAACAAATTGCTTAAACAGCCAAGAATCACTGAGTTTGTTTTTAATTTTGTAAACAAAGCATGATAAAACTAGCTTATAATTATTCTACACTGAGAGCCAGTTAAGGTTACCCAGTACATCATAGTGGCGAGTTCCAGACAGAAGCAAGCAGTGCAAACCTGCCAATTTTCTGAAGCAACATTTCTTTACTAACAATTATGCTATAAGGGGTGGAGTCAATCACAGCTGAGACATAATTCAACAATGGTAACAAATGTTGATAAGCAATAGAAAATGACTTTTTCTGGATAGAAATTTTGTATTCTAAAGAGAGTGCCAATTTTTGAGTGAATTTTAGAGGTCATTTATTCAGTCGAAGACCATAATTCAAAACAGGGTCTAGAGTAACCCCAAAATATTTAAAATTATCTGTACAATTTAATGAAATGCTGTCCAAAGCAAGGATCTTTAAAATCCCCTACGTATTTTTTAACATTAGAGGCAGTTCCAAATATCACAACCTTAGTCTTTGATATATTTAATACCAAATATCATAACCTTGGTCTTTGATTTTATTTAATACCAGGTTATTTTGTATCAGCAAATTCTGTATAACAGCAAATTCATCTGTGAGAGAAGTGTTAATTTCGCCTATAGAAGAACTATGTACAGCATCATCCACATACAGAAGAAGCTCACAAATGCAAGAGACTCTTGCTGTAGGATCTATGAACAAAGAAAATGATAATGGGCTCAGTATGGAACCTTGGAGGACACCATAGTGGACCGACCTACGTGAAGAACTAGAACCTCCAAATTTAACCCATTGATGTCTTTTATAAAAACAATTGCCAAACCATGTTAAAGCAGAATTACCCACACCCAAATACCCAAGACATTTTAACAGATGGGAATGAACTACTACATCGAATGCCTTGATTAGGTCGATGAATGCAGAAACAGTACAACAGCCAGGTTCCACTGCCCCATGGCCTGTGTCCATGAACCTAACCAAGGCAGTCTCAGTCTGATGTATCATACTGATTCCTGGAAATCAAGTCAAACTTTGTTACATAGTCATTAAAGTGACTGTAAACTATTAAAAAAAATCTTAGACAGGAAATAGGTTAATAATTGCAAAAATCTGTCAAAGAACCTGCTTTATGAATTGAAATAACATATGATTGTTTCCAAAATGTTGGCACCTGCCCAACTGAAAACATAAGGTAATTATAATACTAACTGGATCTGCTATTTCAGATTCAGCCAGCACCAAGAGCTTAGCAGACAGGCCATCACAACTGCTAGATTTATCCAGTTTCCATTTTTTCAGGAGCTTAAAAACCACCAATTTACTCACAGCCCTCAAATAAAAACAAGGTAGTTTCAGCTCACGGCTGCTAGAAAGATCTGGTATGTTACCACCAAGTCCAACACGATACCCTTCCAAACCTGTGAACATTGTATTGAACTGGTTAGTACTAGCACCAGGACATGTTAGAGTCTCTGTTCCTTTGATCATACAGTATATGTACCAACACCAGCTGAAGGGGAAAACAAAGATTTACCTGATCCTCAAAATTTTTTTAGGATCAGACAGATGTTCAGATAGTGCTTTTTAAAGAAATTTGCCTTTGTGAGTTTCAATGCTTTCTTACAGTGATTTTGTTTACATTTATAAATATTCAAGTCATGAAGTGATCTACTCTTTGAAAATATGGACCAGACTATCTCTGTCTTTCATGAGCCACACTGTGCAGCAAACTTACAGAACAGGAAACTGTACCTCCAGCTAGGGAAGAACTGATATAATATATGCAAAGGTTAGCAATACCTGTGCATAAATAACTATATTACACACAAACATGTAGGCAGGCGATCACTGAGGGAGTGGGTGGAGTGCAGGAGCTGTGGGGCAGTCATGACCATGAAGGTGCTCTGAATCTGCAGCTAGTGCATTAGCTGTAGGAGGATATAGGTCTTGGGAGATGAACTTGAGGCTGCCAGGGTTGAAATCCGCTGCCTCAAAGCCAGAGCCAACAGACAGCAATAAGGACTGCAAGCATCATTGCCACAGAGGGCCCAAAATCCAAATCACAACAATTGGACCATAGCTGGGGGTGATATGGGCTGGTGTATCAGTAGTGCAGGATGTACCCAACCCTAACAGGTTTCAGTCACTGTTGGAGAGGGCCCCCTAGTGTCACACCACAATGGGACATAGACCAGCACTCCTAAAAAGGGGCTCCAACCAGTGCACGAAGGAGTGAAGGGTGGGAGGAAAAGGGCCATGGAATTAAGGGACTCAACTGTCAGGTTCAGGATTATGCTTTTCACACAAGAAGTTGAGAGAAAGCTTCATGGTTTCCCAGGAGCAACAGCAAACATCCTCCAAAGGAAGGTGCTAGAATTTACTGGTACTGATGGGGGTGAGGCCAGATATGATAGCACACATAGGTACAAATGATCTGGCCAGAAGAGGTGTGTAGAAAGTGAAGGAGTGTGTCTGCACCCTAGGTGGGACACTGAGGGACAGGGCAGGTGGGTGACCTTCTCAGGAGTCCTACCGCACTCACACTTCAGTTGCACCAAACAACTTAAAATAGAGCAGTTTAATGCATGGCTGAAGGTCTTATATTCAGGAGGAGTGTTTTCAGTTTTTAGGAGATTGGGGCCACACTTAGTGGTAATGGAATCTATTCAGGATGGATTGTCTACACCCCAGTGGTGAGGGCACCAAAGTGCAGGGGAGTACATCTGCACAACACCTAGAAAAGACCACAAACTAGGAAAACTAGGAAAGGGATGATGCAGCACTATTAACAATAGGCAAAGCCATACAACTGGGGGGGGGGTGCGACAGGAGGGCCTCACTGCAGAACAACTGTACTACAGATAGACAGAACAAGACTGGAAGGGTGAGGGAGGGGACAATATGGTGGAGCAAATAAAATTCAAATGAGGGAATGGAAGAGGTACAGAGCACGGATGTTGACAGGGAACAGTGGAGCACAGCAGGGGTAGGAGGGTGCAACAAAACTGAAGGAGTTGGGGGGCACTTCTTGGAGTGAAGGTATGAGAAGTGATATTAAGCCTGGGAAACAAAACCTGTGACCTCCAAGCAATAATGACTGAGGTAAATCTGGATATGGTAGCTGTGGCTGAGACATGAGCAACCTAACAACCTGAGTGGGAACTGCAGGGACCAGGATATACACTGTTCAGAAGAGTTGGAGAAAAGGGGACAGGGGTCAGAGTGGTGTTATATGAAAAGGAGGGTATCCTTGCCTCAGACATCTAGGAAGCAGGTAGGGCTAAGGGACTGAGATGGTATGGGTGCAGGCGAATGAGGGAGAGGGTAATTATTTTTATTTTTCATTTATTCAATTTCGGATTAACACCTAGGAGCTAGGCGCTCATTTACATAGGTTCCATGTCAGGTACACAGGTAAATAAAGACAATACACAAGCAAACAATAACAAGCAAGCAAGGCAGTCATACATGAGGTTTACAAGGGATAGACAATACAGTAGCAGTCCTTTAGATAAACGTAATTACTATAGTTAACCATTATGCATTACAAAAAAGGGGAGGGGGGATAAGCTGAATGGAGGCTTTGTTAGAATAGGTGGAGAGGTAGGAGGGAGGGAAGGAAGTAGAGGCAAGGGAGGGGGGAGTTAGCAGCCAAGGGCTTTGACAACAGAAATGGATGGGGAGAGGAGAGGGCCGAGGCAAGGGAGAAGGGGTAGTTGGGTGGGGTTACTGCGTACATGTAGGAGACAGAGGATTCTGGAGCTGGGGTGAATAGGTGGGGTTGGGAGCAGGAGGTAGGGAAGGGGAAGGGAGGTAGGAACAGTAGGGAGTAAGGAGGAGAAAGGAGGGGCATAGAGGTACCAGAGAGACAGCATGAGAGGTTAGAAACAGGAGAGGAGAAGGGGTGTGGGGGTGGGAGAAGTAGGGAGGGTGAGGAGGAGAAAGACGAGGCAACAAAGGTATCAACAGGTGAGTACGTGAGGTGGGGAAGGGGAGGAACGATGTACAGTTGATAGTGGAGTTGACCCACAGCGATTTAACTGAAATAATCACAGGAGGCACTTGACACCAGATTTAGAATTAGGACTGAAGTTTTGTACAGCCACCGGCACAGAGGGAAGAGACAGATAAAGACTTAAGAGATGAGACAAGCAGAACAGCAGAATTTGAGTAGGTATTAATATTGGGAGATTCTAATCTGTCAGATGTAGACTGGAACACTCCAACAGCAGTGAGCACAGGGAGTCAACCCTGGTAGAAACGATCAGGGGGCATTTCTGGGCAAGAAGCTGATGGTCCCACTAGGGGAGGGGCTATATTAAATCTACTACTGACAAACAGGGACTGTGTAAGGGAGGCAATAGTGAGGAAATATCTAGGTTCAAGCAATCACTTGACCGTCTGGGATGAAGTCAAGCTTAAAGTCAAGTGGGTTCACTCCACAGCTAAAATCTGGAAGATGAAGGAGGTGTAGGGGGAATAAACTATGAAAAGTGGAGGAGGTAGTTGGAGTAGCCAGGAAATGTGATTTGATTAAAAAGGGAGTCCTGGAGGTGACAGATCTCTGAACAGAAATGGCTTGGAAGGGAAGGAGAGGAAAAAAAACACTGGTTCTGAAAGTGTGCTGTTATAGGCAGTAAGAGAAAAAGGGAAGGCATTCATTAGATGCAGAATAAAGAGTCAAATGAAGTAAAACAGGAAGGCATACAAGGAAACAATGAGCATGGCAAACAGGTCTGTGAGATAGGCAAAGGCTAAGGCAGAACTTAGGCTATCTGAGCGAGGTAGGGAGGGTGGCAAGACATGTTTTCAATTTGTATGGGAGAAACACAAAACCAAAGGAGGAGTGAGCAGGATAAAGAAAAAAGGGAGTTAAGGACAGAGGATGAAAACAGTAATGTGAATCCACTGAATGATAATTATGTTCAATATTCAAGGTAGAGGACAGGGGCTCCCTGCCAGACTACAGTACGGCATTCAGCAGGGGATTGCTAGCAGGTGTCAATGAGTAGCCCATGGCAGAAGAGCAAGAGCTGAAAAGCTTTCAAGAACTGAATGCAAATACATCAATGGACCTATAAGGGTTGCAACTGAGGGTGTTAACAGAGATGGGACAGGTCCTGGCAGGTTTGATAATGGATTTCAACTGCTCTTTGGAGACAGGAGACATGCTGGAGGACTGGAGAATAGTATATGTGGTCCCCTACACGGAAGTGGGAGTTGGGAAAAGCCAGGCAACTACAGACCAGTTAGTCTGACGTCTATAGTGTGGAAACTGCTAGAGTTTATAATTAAAGAAAGGATAGTGGAGTTCTGGAGGCCAATGGCCAGCAGGATTCCAGACAGTATGGATTTACCAGTGGAAGGGTGTGCCAAATGAACCTGACTGAATTTTTGATTTGGTAACAAAGAATATGGATAGTAGTAGTAGTAGTAATATGTATTTCTTTGGTGCCCATTCCCGGGAGCTCTGAGCACCTCACAACACAAACATTACAGCAGCATGACATATTAAAAAAATATGAAATATAATACAGTGTAGATTGTGCAAAACATACAGGTAAGGTGAAGGTGCAGTCCAATATGTCTACATATAAAATGGCGGCTGAAGAGCAAGAGGAGAAAGATCTTAATCCCCGAAGGCCTCCTGAATCAAGAAGGTCTTTAGGTAGTTGACACGTAGACTAGCGTTTGACTCTGTCCCACATGGCAGACTGATATAAAGGTTGGGTGATCTGGAGACCAGATAATGGGGTGGTTGAAAAACTGGCTAAGTTGGAGGACCCAGAGGGTTGTACTAAATAGTGAACCCTCAGGGGAAAGGAAAGTCACAAGCAGGGTGCCCCACAGATCGGGTCGAGGACCTTTTGTTTTCTCTTCCCTTAAAAATCTTGAAAGATGATACATCTATTACTGACAATGCTGGGATCCTTGATCTATTGAATTACCATTTTGCCAATGCAGGACTGGCCTTTGACTCTTCGCTGGCCAGTCACCTTTGCACCCAATCCCTAGCACAGGTAGCATCTAACTCTTACCATACCCCTTCCGCCTCCACTTTCTCCTTTCACCCCGTCTTCCTCAAGGAGGTAGAGGATCTGCTACTGCATCTGGACACCAGGAAAAGTTCTGGTGCTGAGCTTATTGAGCCGTACTTCTTAAAGATCAGTTGCCGTGTATTGGCTTTACCAATCACGCACCTTTTCAACTTATCTCTTTCGCTGGGTGTACTTCCTATGGTTTGGAAGACAGCTCAAGTGATACCCTTGTTCAAATCTGGTGACCCAACCGGCCCCAATAATTACAGGCCTATCTCGTTACTCCCTATCCTCTCCAAATTACTTGAAAAAATAGTAAACTTGCAACTTAGAGATTATTTATACTCTGCTAACCTGCTCAACTCAGCTCAATCTTGCTTTAGGCCCCACCATAGTACAATCACTGCTCTCGTAAAGGTAATGAATGACTGGCAGAAAGCCCTTGATGAAAAACTATCTGTGTGTGCAGTCTTCCTTGACCTAAGTAAGGCCTTCAACACCGTTGATCACGACCTACTTCTGACTACCCTTCGCACTATAGGTATGGATAAGGCATCTCTGAACTGGTTCTCTTCTTACCTCTCCGGGAGCACTCAGCAGGTAAAAGCTGTGGGTGACCACTCCCCTCTGAAACCTATCAACAGAGGTATTCCTCAGGGGTCAATCCTGGGTCCCTTGCTTTTTGCACTTCACATCAACAATATTGACCTTGGGATCACATCTTCAGACAGTCATCTTTTCGCGGAAGATACTGTGCTATATACATCTAGACCTACTCTTGAGCAGGCATGCACCGATTTGTAGAATGATTTTAATATCCTGCAGCAAAACTTACTCAAACTAAAATTACTATTAAATGCCAAAAAATACAAGGCTATGCTTCTGACCCCGAATAGCTCTGCTTTTATGTCACCCACGGCAGGTGTTGTGCAACCTATTAACACGTTGCTTGGCGAATATCTCGACTATGTTGATAAATTCAAATACCTTGGGATGTGGACTGACTGCTGCCTGTCCTTCATGGATCATGTAGAGGAATTCACAAAAAAGCTGAAACAGAGGCTCAGCTTATTCTATAGAATCAAACACCTCCTTACCCACTAGGCCAAGAGGAGGTTGGTTCAAGCTTCTTTTCTATCACTATTGGATTATGCAGACTTCTTCTACAGTCACATTCAAGGAACAGCCTTAGCCAAGCTTGACGTTCTGTACCATAGGGCCTTATGCTTAGTTTCTGGGGCAACTTATTCTACTCACCACTGTGACCTGTACTCGGCAGTGGGCTGGCCATCTCTCACATTCAGGAGACAAAGGAAACGCTGCCCTTTGGACATACAGAGCAATTGCCAAGATGCTGCCACAGTATATCTCTGACTGCTTGCCCCTATGTGTTTTGGGTAACTATGCCTTGAGAAGTCATTCTTATATCTCCTTAGTGATACCCAAAGTAAAAACCCGCTATGGCAGATCGTCCTTTAGCTTTGCCCTATCCCAGTTATGGAACAAGCTTCAAAAAACTCTAAAATTAGCAAACCCCATAAAAGTCCCAGAATTTAAAAATCTTTATGCAAGAACATTCTCCAAGCATTGTAAGTATTACTCCCTGATGTGTCCTGCCTGGTTCTGACCTCCTGTGATCAACCTTTACCGCCTCATTGCTCTCTTTATATCTATCCTTTCCTGTCTTCTACTTCCCACCTTTCCTAGGTTTTCCTCTATCTTTACTGCTCTTCAATCTGCCATGGTATAGAAACATCATGGTCATTACAGACATTACATATGTGAATATTATATATCCTGCTTGATTATCCTTCTCATGATGTAGCTTTGTATACATTATTTGCTACATCTATGCTGTTCTATAATAGGAGTAGCTATGCTGTGCTTGTATATGTATTATTTATCTGTTGGCATTTCTGTATGACCGACCAGGTCCACCTTGAAAATGAGCTTGCTCAACGGTGTTCCACCTGGTAAAATAAAGATTGATTCATTGATTGATATTTGTGATATAAGGGAACCCCCTGTTCAGGGAAAGATACACCCTGGGTGAAGTGCGAAGGAGCCACCTGGCAGGCATCAGAGCAGATAAGAGGATGGACCAAAGGTGATTCATCATTAAGGAAGGAATACAGGTTGCCACAGAGGAGTGTGTTAGGCTCAGGGAGAGGAACACAATGGTCAAAGTACCCATCTGGTTCAGTTCAGGGGTCACCCAGGCAGTAAGGGAAAAGAGGTTAGCCTATAGAAAATTCAGGAAGACTAAGTTGGCGAGTGTGGCAAGTAAGGAAGTTTAGCAATCTAAGACACAGAAGGAGCTGCAGATAGAAAAAGGAATTAAGAAGGGGGAGAAGGCCTTCTTTCACAATATAAGTGAGAAAAGTGACAAGAAAGATGGGATTGTTAGGCTTAAGAAAGGGAAGGAGTGGGTGGAGGATAATGGGGGGAAAGTAGAGATACTAAATGAATACTTCTGTTACATCTTCACCAGGGAGAAGAATGGACCAATGCCATCAGGAGGGAGAAGAGGAGCAGGGGGGAAGGGAACACAGATGTAGTGATAGAGGAGGAGGATAGAGTGAGGGAGGGGCTGCTAGCATTGAAGGTGGACAAATCACCAGGCCCAGACAAAGTACATCCAAGGGTACTAAAGGAACTGGCTGAGGAACTGGCAGGGCCACTGGCAGACCTATTTAATAGTTCACTGGAGTCAGGCATGGTACTGCAGGACAGGAGAATAGCACATGTAGTGCCCCTCCACAGAAACAGTCACAGGGATGACACAGGTAATTACAGACCAGTCAGTCTGACTTCAATCGTGGGCAAGCTCATGAAGACCATACTTAAAGAAAGGTTGGCAGAATATTTAGAGGAACATGGTCTCCAGGATGTGAGGCAGTCAATTGTGTGCAAGCTGATGGAGACCATACTTAAGAAGGGGAATAAGAAAAATGTATCTTGTACGAACTGTTTAAAACATTCATACAGAATTAAACTTATCTGGAGATATTTTCCAAACTATACTCTCAACCAGGTAACACATTCCATAAACATTAAAACCTACAGTGTTGTAACAATATTTTTAACAAGATAATATCAATTGTCAGTATTACTGACAAAATAAATAAATAAACAAATAAATCTCTCAAGGACCACCTAGAAAATGAGCCAAGCTCTCCGCACTAGAATGAACACATATAGACATGCCATTAATATGAAGATGACTGACAAACCAGTGGGGTGACACTTCTCTCAGAATGACCACTCAATCTCAGATATCTCAGTAATGGTCTTAAAAGGTGTTTTTAAAAATACACAACAGAGATGGACTTTTGAGATTAAGCTTATTTTACTTCTCAATATGGCAGCAGATGGTGTGAATACTGATTTAGGTTTCATGACACATTACCCCACTTAAACTTACACAGACTTTTACTTCATAGGATGGACATTTAACAGGACTTCAGTGTGTTGTTTTGTTTTTATTTTATTAACTGGTTATCAGTATGTTGGTTTCTCACCATATATACATGTGTGTGTGGGGGGGTTGGGAGAAGTTGAGTTGTCTTGGGTGAGTGTGTATGAGAGAGGAGTTCAGTGTGTGTATGGGGGTACTTTTCTGCATTTTGGGGATGGAGGACGGTGTTTTTTGTTTTTTTGTGTGGAGGGTGCTGTGTGTGGGGGGAAGGGTTGGGGTTGTGCTTGCATATTTAGGCAGGCTTATATTCGGGTACATATCACAATTATGCTACAGGGTGTTAGGACTCTTGGCTCACAAACATAGTGAATATACACTTATTTTCTAGTTATCGTTTCACGGGGGGGGGGGAGTTTAATTCCACGTGGTGTTTTATACAGATTCTTAGGACTGTTTCTGCACATACAGATGACTGATTATATACCACCCCATTATTGAACTCTGAACATTTTAAGATGCATGCACTCATTTTCTAGGTGGTTCTTGAGAGATTTATGTATTTTTATTATTTTTTTACAGACAATTGATATTATCTTGTTAAAAATATTGTTACAACAATGTAGGTTTTAATGTTTATGGAGTGTGTTAACCGGTTGAGAGTATAGTTTAGAAAATATCTCCCGATAAGATTAATTCTGTATGAATGATTTTAACATTTGTTCATGCCAAGTACATTTTTCTTATTCCCCTCTTATTACCATACATACATTTCTGTTGTACAGTTTTTTATCATACTATATTATCAAGTTTTAACTTGGACATTTGTGGTATTAAATCTAAAGGTCTTACTTTTCATTTTCATTGTACAGTATTCTCCTAACACACACATTCATTAATAATTCAGCTATAGGCTTTGCCTGCTTGACTGTTCAGCTTATCTATGGATTTGACCTTGACAAGATTCTCAGTAATAGCAAGCTAAAGAGATGCTATTCATTCCATTTAAATTTGTGATTTTTTTGAAATAGGTACTTTTAACCAAGAATCTTTTCTGTTTTTTTTTTAATGTATGATTTGGGTGTTACTAGATTGTGACTCTCTGAACAATTGTCATAAGTCTCCAAGGAAGGACTTGGTTGGTCTGAAAGCTTAGACATTGTTTTCTTTTAGTAACATCTATGTTGGTCCAATGAAAGGTATCAAACCATTTGCTTCTGGATCTGTTCTTACAAGGACCAATATGGCAACTAATCCATTTCTGTATGACATCTCTGTTGGAGGTTTCTGATTAACTGGACTGACATGTAAAGTGAAACAATGCAAAGTAATGTACATATGGGCCAAGAACTGAGAAAGGAATATAAATTAAAATTAATAGGGTGGTAATGCAGAGCACATCAGAGGAAATGGACATGGAGGTGTTAATAATGCAGTACATGGAGGCATCAGCACACTGTAGCAGGACTTTGGGCAAAGAAAATCAGATGCTGGGGTTCTTAGGGAGAGAGATCACTAACAGAAGGAAGGAGGTAATACTACCCTCTGTGGATCCCTGGTTCACTCTCACTTGAAGTCTTTTGTGCAATTTTGAGCCCACACTTGAAAAAGGAGAGAGAGAGAGAGGTTAGAGATGATGCAGATAGGAGTTACTAAAACCACTGCTGTGGTGGCGAGTAAACCAGTGGGGCTTTTGCTGCATCATGTGAATTGTTTTGAACTGCTGCCCCTGTGTTGTGTGTCGAGATAATTTGCTGGGCTTTTTTCCAATCAGGAGGACTTGAGGGTCTGTGGGTGCAGCTGCATCACTGATTGGAGCAATGGCTTTCAAACACTACTCATAAGCATTCGTAATGCTTAGCTGATTCCTGCCATCTTTTAATGTCAATTGGTGCTGTGGTGGGGAGTAAGCCAGTCAGACTTTTGCTGCATCCTGTGGACTGTTTTGGACTGGTGCCCCTTTGTTGTGTGGAGACAATTTGCTGGGCTTACCTCCAATCGGGAGGACCTGAGTATCTGTGGCAGAGTTGCATCTCTCCATTTAGGTGGCCTTTGCCTAGCTGTCCTCCACTGTGGTCCAGAGTCAAAGGGACAGAGTACAAGGGCGTCACACTGTGGGTTCCAGCTGTGGAGTCAGCCGTCAGCCAGCCACTCTGCCTGTCAGTATACACCTGCTCCTGCCCTCAGTGAATAAATACAGGGTTCGTTCTCCTTCTCACTTTAGAGTTCCAAAAACTTTCAACTGTTTTTTTTCTATGCTGATATTCTGTTTGGTCGTTATTACTTCAACTGCTTTATCTTTTGTATGCATTTAAAAACTGCATTTCTTATCTATTGAACTGCACCTCGTATTAAGTTTAAACATGATTTTCCTACTTACTACCTACATTTATTTATTAATATTGCCAAATCTGTTTACAGTGTTGCTGTGATTTTCCTTATTTATGTTCCTGTTGGAGGCTGTCACTGTAGCTTTCTATCTGGGTTAGTTCATACCCCCCCTCCCTATTTGTTTCATTGTCAACTCGTCCCAATCAGGAGTAGGTCCTATTTTCCCCTCCCTTCTAAATTTAAATTTCTTGCCTTTTCCCCAATCTGGATGTGGTTCAAATTTCACTTTTGTTCTTTTTTTTTTTTTTTTGCTCCCTTCTCAACAATCACCCTACTGTCTGTTCAGCCCTTGCCCCAGCCCATCACTCTTGCGTCCCCCAGGTCTTACCTGGCTACCCAGTGTTTGTTCAGAGGTTGCCACCAAGGTGGGAGTGGTGGGCCCCCCTCCCATACCTCTGCCGTATAAGGATCCAGTCATGGGAAGCAGTGCCCAAGTAACCAAGTGTGGGGGCTGTGTGCCGGTCAGCTTCATTACGCCACTCTGGGTGATTTCTGCTTTTCTTACCCATTCCACAGGACACTGATGCAAGGATGCACCAAGTAAGCACACAAGCATGAGTGGTGTGGCACCCATTGACATCCTCCCACCCACAAGCCACACCAGCAGCGCTGCCACCTGTGATCACCCAGGTGGCAATACAACAGTGGCGCTGACTTCCCTCCCTCCCCAGAGAGCATCCTCTGGGATGCTTGACCCTCCTCCCCAGATGGCCCCCGATGACTCAAGCACATTCATAAACTCAGCTCACTGGCATTGCAAGCAGTAGCAATATCGCTACACTGACAGACCCGATCCCTTTTTGTTCTTATTCTAGTTTCCATAATACCAGTGTAAAACAATTTAGTTCCTTCTAAATTCTATTCAACCTCAATCTATCCTTACCTCCCCTTGTCTACCACCCTCCTTTTTTCTCCATCTCCCACCCTCCTTTTTTCTCCATCTCCCACCCTCCCCTCTTCCTGTCTCCATACCTTAGCTCACTTTCCCTGGCATCCTGGTTGCAGTCTCCTTTCATCTCCTTGCCTTCATCATTGAAATCCTCTAGTCTCTCCTACCCTCCTGTATTCCTGATATCCATCCTACTCCCCCCTTCTCATAAGCGTCTCTTAAGTTCTCTGAAGCTCCTCATCTCCTTGCTTATTTTAGTTGCTGGTAATATTGAGCTCAACCCTGTCCATTCTCTGTCATCCCCTCTCCCCAAAGGTTTACATGTGGCCCATGTCAACATCTGCAGCCTTCTTTCTAAGATCAACCTTTTGCAACCACTCATGGTTAACCTCAAACCGGATGTGTTGACGATTTCAGAATCTTGACTCTGCCCCAGCATCCCTGGTTCCTCTGTTGCCATCTCTGATTTTACAATTATTTGACAGGATTCAACAAAAAGGGGTGGTGGAGTAGCCATATACCTCTCCTCTAACAGGTTGAGTCTGTGCTGTCAGTCTCTATCCCCTCTGCCAATGAGATGCTCCTTCTCAAACTCACCCTCCCCTTCTCTGCTGCCACATTTATTGCCAGTGTCTACTGCTGCTCTAGCATGTCCCCACCTTCATAACTGAGTTACTCACCGCTATCTACTCCCAGGCCTCCTCTGGAGAGTTACTTATACTAGATGATTTAAATTTAAATTGGTTCTCCCTTCATAAATTTTGACATAACATGAAGTCTTTCCTTATAACCCAACTCATCTCTGTCCTCACTTGCTATATTTTCAAATCTCTAAATCACTCCTCGAAACACAGAAAAGTACATTTACGTAGGAACTTACCATAACAGTAGATCTTTGAGAGAGGTTCCTTCAGTACGTCATCACACATAGGACTAGAGCCACCTGGCATCGGGCCGCATGGCAGACTTTTCTAGCAATACCTGAGGGGGGACCGCCCACCCGATGTCATGTGACAGACGTCAGCGTGGCTGTATATAGTGGGCGGTCCCCACGCCCACCCTCCAGTTCTTCCGCTGGAGCCAGGAAGAGGCCTGACAGCAGGCGCGAACAGGATTTGGAGTCCCTGTAAGACAGAAAATGAGGGGAAGGAGGGAGGGAAAAATATGACCTACTGAAGGAACCTCTCTCGAAGATCTACTGTTACTGTAAGTTCCTACGTAACTGTACTATCTTACTTCAAGAGGGTTCCTTCAGTAGGTCATCACATTTAGGACAGAGTCCCAAGCAGTCCCTCCAATGAGAGACTGAGAGAAACTAGGGAGGAGGAAAACTAACTCCAATGGAAAAAACTGGAATCCAGAATGGACCCAGCCTAGGAGAGAGGACCCTGCAAGACAGCTAGGCCAAAGCCAGCCCTCCGCCTAGAAGCAATGTCCAGACTGTAGTGTTTGGTAAAGGTACGGACAGAACTCCAAGTAGTGGCAGCACAAATGTCGGCCGCAGAAACGTTCCGTAAAAAAGCTGCGGAGGCAGCCATGCCCCTAGTAGAATGACCTCTGATGGTACCCGGCAGAGGCTTTTTGTACTTTTGGTAACAATACCTGATGCAGCTGCCTAACCATTTGGACAGGCCCTGCTTAGACACCGGTTTGCCCTTCAATCTCTGGGCAAAGGAAACGAACAATTGATCACAGGTACGGAATTCTTTGGTCCGGTGAGTGTAACACTGGAAAATCTGATGAACATCCATCATATGAAGGAGTGCCTCACCTCTGTTAGAGGGGGATGGATAATACACTGGAAACTCTACTGATTGATTCAGCGTGGCTTCTAACACCACCTTGGGAAGAAACTTCGGGTGCGTTCTAAAGATCGCCTGGTCTCTATGGAAAATCAGATAGGGCTCCTTGCAGACTAGAGTATGAAGCTGTGAAATCCTTCGGGCTGACGTGATAGCCACGAGAAAAAGCACCTTCGGCTTGAAAGGAGGAAGGGTGAGCTTCTCTACGACAAAGTTCAAGTCCCAAGGTGGAGTTGGACTGCAGATGGGGGGTTTCAGATGGAGAATCCCTTTCAGAAAAGTTTTTGAGACCTCCAATTGAGCCATGGGTTTACCATCCACTAGATCGTGGTACACCGAGATAGCTGAAATATGGACCTTCAAAGAAGATTAGGACAGACCGGAGCCTGATAAGTGAAGGAGGTATTCCATGACTTGCGGGGTAGAACAAGAGAAGTGGTTCCAACCCTTACCGGTCACCCAGATGGAAAACTGCTTCCACTTCATGGCATAAGTGGAGCAGGTGGAGGGCTTTCTAGCCTCGATGAGGACTTGAGCAACACGGGAGGAGACCCTGAAGCGAGAGACTGCTATGTCTGAGAAGCCTCACATGAAGATGCAGAGTCCTGAGCCCTGGATGTAACAGTCGACCTTGATCCTGGGTCAGGAGATCGTGAGTCACTGGAAGTGGAACTGGTGGTTCCCTGGAAAGCTGATGTAGCAGCGGGAACCAAATTTGTCTCAGCCAGAGAGGAGCTATGAGGATCATCTTTGCCCTCTCTGCCTGAAGTTTGAGAAGGACCCTCTGTAGAATGAGAAATGGAGGGAAGGCGTACAAAAATTTCCCTGTCCAAGAGAGAGACAATGCGTCATTCCAAAAAGCACTGTGCCTGGAATGAGCGATCAAAAGTTGGGAAGTTTTGCGTTGAATTCAGAGGTGAAGAGGTCGATTTCCGGATGCCCCCAATGTTGGAAGATGGATTCCGCCACTTCCTGATGCAGTTCCCACTCGTGAGCTAGGGTCCGAGACCTGCTGAGACTGTCCACCAGGACGTTTAGAACGCCCGGAATGTGCACGACCACAAGGACCAGATGGTGTTGGACTGCCCAATTCCACACCTGCGTCGCCTCCCGGCACAGGGGGTACGACCAGGTTCCCCCTTGTTTGTTGATATACCAAACTACCGACATGTTGTCCATATGGATTAGCAGTGATCCCTTGGGAAGAAGGGACTGAAAGGCCTGTAGGGGCGCACAGGACCACCCTCATCTCCAGAACACTGATATTTAAAGAAGTCTCCAAGCTTGACCACAGTCCCTGGGCTTGGTGCTCCCCTAGATGAGCTCCCCACCCCATATCCAAGGCATCCGTGGTGAGGGTGCAGGGCTCCAGAAGGGAAGCCCCGAGGAAAGATTGTGGGAATCCATCCACCAATGCAAGTCTTTCTGGACTGCTGAGGAGACCAGTACCGAATGGTCCAGGTCGTCTAGGAGCTGATCCCACTGCACCCACAAAGACCACTGAAAGACCCTCATGTGAAGCCTTGCCAGGGGGAACGGTGGTGATGGAGGCCACCATTAGGCCCAGAAGGCACAGGACCTCCCGAGCTGGGATGGTCCTGAGGGAGTCCACTTTGGAGGCCTGACAGAGAAAGGTCTCCACCCTGTCTGGAGGAAGAAAGGCTCTGCACTGGACCATATCCAGGACTGCCCCAATGAAATGAAGTCTCTGGGCAGGGATGAGGGATGACTTGGGAACATTGTGATTCCTAGTCTGCTGAAGAGGTCCAGGGTGAAGGTGAGAGCCTCCAGTAAAGAATCCCTGGACGGGGCTGAAATCAGCTAGTCATCCAAGTAAGGGAAAACTGCAATACCCCTGTGGTGTAAAAAGGCCGCGACCACCGCCAGGCACTTGGTAGAAACCCGTGGTGCCAAAGACAGACCAAAAGGGAGTGCTCGAAACTGAAAGTGCTCCCCCGGAAGCGAAAGCGCAGGAACCAGCGGTGGCTGGGGAAAATGGGGATGTGCAGGTAGGCATCCTGCATGTCCAGAGCACAGAGCCAGTAGTTCTCCGTGAGGAGTGGGAGGAGGCTCTGGAGTGTCAGCATCTGAAATTTTTTGTACTCGACAAACTGATTTAGTTGGCTGAAGTCGAGTATGGGTCTGAAGTCCCTAGCCTTTTTTGGAACCAGGAAAAAATGGAAGTAAAACCCTTTTCCCCTTTGCCAGAGGGGAACATGCTCTATTGCTTCTTTGAGCAAAAGCGAGTTTACCTCCTCGCGAACTAGGAGGGCCTGGTCCCAAGAGTAAGAGGACTTCTTTGGTGGAGTTTCCAGAGGGATTTCCAGAAACTCTATTGTGTGTCCAACGGACACTAGTTGCAGGACCCATTCATCGGAGGTGACTGCCCTCCACTCCTGCGTGTGGCGGGTGAACCTCCCCCCACCTGCTCCCCGTCACGAGACTGAGGAGGTAGTGTGGAAGGGAAGTCAAGAAGTGGCGGGACGTGCAGGGGGAGGTCCTCCTGAATGTCTCTGATTTTTGGAGGCAGGAGGGGTGGTTGTACCCGGGGCCTTACGCTTCCCTTGGCAATGCACTGGGGCATTCTTTCTCTGCCTCCAGGTCCGCTTCCGAAAGGGCTGCTGCTGCTGCTGGGAGCCCAATTGGTACATTGACCTCACAGACCTAAGTGCAAGTCCTCTGTCCTGTAGGTTTGTGATAATATCTTTGGTGTCCCCACCAAAGAGCACCAAGCCCCTGAAGGAAGCGTCCCGAACTGTCGACTGGACTTCGTTGGCAAGTCCGGAGAGGCGAAGCCAGGAGTGCCATCTAAGGGCAACAGCAGTTGCCAAGGTATGTGCCACCGAATCGACAGAGTCATAAGTGGTGCGTAAGGCATGCCTACATCAAACTTTGGAGAGGCGGAGATCATTGGCAAGTTCCTCCTTCGAAGGCGAGGGGTCCATGGACAGAACTCACGCTTCTAGCCTGGCCAAAGTAGCCTTTTGATGGGACACCATGTGGGCCATGTAATTAAGGGACCAGAGGGTGCACATGGCCAAAGAATAAATCTTTCTCCCGAACTGGTCCATCTGCCTCGACTCTTTGTCCAGAGGAGATGTGCTCATGTGCTTTGGTGCTGAGGAGCGATCATGAGCTGCAGAGATGACCACAGAGTCAGCCTTGGGATGAGCCTTCAAGAATGGGGCATCCTTTAGTGCCCGGTAAAGCCTGTCCACCCATTTGGGGACAGCCGGGAAGGAATGAGGCATCTGCCAGATGGTAGTGGTGAGGCCTTGGTGAGGTGCCATCCAGGGAGGAATGGGGACCAGAGACAGAGACTCTAAGTCGAGATGCTCCGTGAGCCTCTGTCTCATGGGGTCGTGTTCCTCTGACTCCCAGTCGAAATAATCCTTCATGGACCTCAGAAGATCCGAAAAGGCAGGATCCTCTGGTGGGGATTTCGGGGATACCTTGCCTTTCGGGTCCTCAGGCTCCTCCGGGACCTTCTCTGAAGAGTCGTCACCCCCTCTGAGCTATCGACGTTGTCCGCCTTCAGGTATCAGGAAGGGAAACGTCCTGACGAGTCTTCCCCAAGATACGGATAGTGGTAATAGTGGAACTGCTCGGGGACGAGGACCTGAGAGATTGCGGTTGTGGAAGCCTAGTCTCCAGGTCTGAGACCAACTCCTACCATACCCCTGCCACCAAGACTGGATTAGAGCCTTAAAATCCAGGGCAACCGGAGGAGATGGGGGTGGTGGAGTAGGCAGAGGCTGAGGGGGAGGAGGAGAAGGAGGAATAACCGGTGGAGGGTAATAACCCTGGAACCTCTGAGAGGTACAGTAGGGATTGAATCTGGGGTAGAACTGTCCAAAGTGACTCCAATCCGGAGTGGGACCCACCGGGTAGTGGTCCCCAGGAAACCCTTGTAGGTTATGTGGGACAATTCGGGGTCTAGAATAAATCCCTGTCGTCAGATCCGGCGTCGGGGTACCCACATTGGACCCGCTGTAGTGTATATCGGCTGGGAATCCAGTGTCGGGACAGCCCACGTCAGGGGAACTGACGTCGAGACTGGCACCACCCTATCTGGCGCTGGAAGGGCCGGCATCTGAGCCAGATGAAGGGGCCCTGGCGGTGGGACCTGATATGGCGTCGGGGCCACAGGCTGAGGCTGGTCAATTGGTCCCAGCTGCGGGACTGTCGTCGGGACAACCGGCATCAGAGGAGGTACCGGGAGCCCGCTGGAAGGTGGAGGAGGGACCTCCACAGTAATGCCTGTAGGCTGAGGAGGAGCCTCCTTCTCCTTGACCCCGAGAGGGGACCGCGGAGTTGACCCAGAGAGAGCAGTGGAGTTGGCCCCGAGAGGGGAACGAAGAGTTGACCCCGAAGCATCCGCTATTATCAGAGGTAACCGCCGGTGAAGCGGAGGGTACAGGTGAAGAAGGAGGAGGGAGAGGGACTTTCTCCCTCTGGTTCTGCTGGATGTCGGGTGAGGTGTTGTCAGGTCCCAACGGGGGTACTGCACCCGGGCGACATTCAGGAACCGTTGGATAGTGGGTGAAGTCGGGCAGGTAGGGGAGGAGCCCCTGACCGGCTTATCGACTGGTACCGGGTGAGTACCCACAGTCTGGGTAGTTGACTTACCGGTCGCCGCGCGATCCCCAGAGGAGCGGGGTGCTGACTTATCGGCTGAGGTAGTGCAGTCATTGGAAGAGCTGACAGCTGGCTGACCCACTGCGGATTTGCCAGACTTATCGTCCAATTTTCTGGGCAGCAGCTGGGCCTTGCTCGTCGAGGGCTATGCGTTGTCCACCGAGCTCCCCGCTACCTGGATTTCTCCTTGTGTTTTTTGGAAGGAGAAGATTTTTCAGACGAGGTCTCTCTAAGCCAGTCCATCTTCTTCTCAAGGGAAGCCAGGAAAGCTTTTAAAAGATGGGCCTCCAAAGCCTGCTGTGTCCTCTTCTTTGTGGCCTGATTAAGGGTCTGGCACTCAGGGCAGGAGGAAACAGGATGGTCCGGGCCTAAACAGAGGATGCACTTGAGGTGACCGTCTTTGTGCGGGATCTGTGTGCCACAAGACGAGCACTTCTTCTTGGGTGAAGACATCAATAAATTGAAAAAGAATTCAGAAATTGGCGAAGGAAACTCCAACGCAAGACACATTCACAACGATCGCTGTATGGAAGTCTGCAATGCGACTGACACGAGGCTAAGGCGGGAAAGAACTGGAGGGCGGGCGTGGGGACCGTCCACTATATACAGCCACGCTGATATCTGTCATGTGACGTCGAGTGGGCGGTCTCCCATAAGGTATTGCTAGAAAAGTCTGCAGTGCGGCCTGACGCTAGGTGGTGCCAGTCCTATATGTGATGACCTACTGAAGGAACCCTTTCGAAGTAAGATCATAGAATTTGATGGCAGATAAGGATTGCTTGGCCCATCTAGTCTGTTCATTTTTCCTACCTATTGTAACATCGCAGACCCTACTTGATTTCTGGGTCTACCCCCCTTCCCTTACCACTGAGGTTCCCTTATGCCTATCCCATGCATTCTTGAATCCCTTTACAGTTTTTTGCCTCCACTGCCTCCGTTGGGAAGCTGTTCCAGGCATCCACTACCCTTTTTGTGAAGAGGTACTTCCTCACATCTCCCCTGAGTCTACCCCATTCCAAGCTTCATAGCATGACCCCTTCTTCTTGAGCATCTTTTTTTTCTGAAAAATGCTTTCCTCTTAAACTTTATTTATACCCGTGAGGTATTTGAAAGTCTCAATTATATGCCCCCTCTCCCTCCTTTCCTTTTCCTCCAGGGTGTACATAGAAACATAGAAGTTGTCAGCAGATGGGGACCGCACGATCCATCAAGTCTGCCCTTGACTTCCTACCCGCCAACTTAACTGGCTGCTTGTGTATCCCACAGTGTCTGTCCCATGCCCGCCTGAATTCCTCCACTGTCTTGGCTCCCACCACTCCCTCCAGCAAGCTATTCCACGCTTCCACAACACGCTCTGTGAAGAAGTATTTCCTTGTATTGCTTCTGAATTTTCCTCCCTTAAGTCGAAGGTTGTGCCCGCTAATCCTGCTGTAGTCCTTTACCTGAAAGAGGTTCTGCACATGCACCCTGCTGTTGCCTTTAAGGTATTTGAATGTTTCTATCATGTCCACACGATTCCTGCGTTGTTCTAGGGAGTATAATTTGAGGTCATCCAGTCTTGCCTCATACAGTTTCTGATGCAAGCCATGCACCATCTATGTTGCTCTTCTCTGTACCATATCCAGCCTATATATGTCCTTCTTGAGGTGTGGCCTCCAGGATTGGACACAGTACTCTAGGTGAGGCCTGACCAGGGAACGATACAGGGGCATGATTACTTCATGCCTTCTGCTCGTGATGCCTATTAGTGCTGCCTTTTCACATTGTCTACTGACCTTGAGGTCATCTGATATGATCACCCCTAGGTCTCGCTCCTGCCTGGTAGCCACCAGCTGCTCCCCTCCCATTGAGTACAGTTTCCCTGAGTTACACTTTCCCAGGTGCATGACCTTGCATTTTTTGGCACTGAATTTCAATTGCCAGGTCTTGGACCACTCCTCCAGCTTTCAGAGATCAGCTTCCATGCTTTGCTGTCCCTCTGTTGTGTCTACCCTGTTGCCGATTTTGGTGTCATCTGCAAATAGGCACACCTTTCCCTCCAGTTCATCTGCAATGTTGCTGATGAATATGTTGAAGAGGATCGGCCCCAGAACTGAGCCCTGCGGAACCCCGCTAGTCACCCTCCCCTTCACAGACAGAGTGCCATTTACTAATACTCTCTGAGTTCTCCCATGTAGCCAGTTTCTGACCCAGTTTGTAACCCTGGGCCCAATTCCCATGTTCTCCAGATTTTTGACTACTCTCCTGTGCGGAACAGAGTCAAAAGCTTTGCTGAAGTCCAGTTAAACCACATCCACTGCCCCACCCTGATCCACTGTTTTGGTGACCCAATTGAAAAAATCAACCAGGTTTGTCTGGCAGGACCTCCCTGCCATAAAACTGTGTTGATTTTTGTCGAGCTGACCAGTTTGCTCCAAAAAAGCTATGATTCTTTCCTTCAGCAGGGACTCCATCAGTTTTCCCATGACTGATGATAGACTAACCGGATGGTAGTTACCTGGCTGTTCCTTGCTTCCACTCTTGTGGAGTGGTACTACTGTTGCACTCTTCCAGTTCTCCAGTACCTCCCTGCTCCTTAATAATTTGTTGAAGAGCACTGCTAAGGGGGCTGCCAGTTCCCTCCCAAATTTTTTTAGTATTCTGGGGTGTATTCCATCATAGCTTTATCTACCTTTAACTTGTCTATTTCCTCCAGGACCCTTTCCTCTGTGAAGGGACCCATGTCTATTCCTTCAATTGGACACTTCTTTATGCCTATTGTTGGTCCGTTACCATCTGCTTCCTGTGTGAAGACTGAGCAGAAGTACTCATTGAGTGCCTTTGCCTTCTCCCCATCTTGCTCTGTGGTTTGTCCGTCTTCTTTTGTGATTCTAACAATACCCCCTTTAGTCTTCCTTTTTTCACGTATGTACCTGTAGAAGGTTTTGTTACCCTTTTTTACTTCCTGAGCTATCCTAATCTCTGTTTGAGCCTTTGCATTTCTTATCACTTTCCCTGTCATAGGTTCATAGGTTTGGTACAAGTTCAGTGAGACGAGGCCCTTTAGTGAACTCGCCACCCTCTCATGGGTGGAATGAAAAAAAAATGTTTTCCCCATATAGTTATCCAGTCTTTGTTTGAATATGTCTAGACTATCACTTTCCACTATATCTTTTGGTAGGGTGTTCCATTTTGTGATAACTCTTTGAGTGTAGAATTTATTCTTTTTAACTGCTAATGAGTGTTCACCTATTAATTTTTGTGTGTGGGATCTAGTTAAGTCACTACCCATGTGTCTAGTAAGTCCAACTGTCTGTAAGACATAAGGATCATTTATAAATTTATAGATTAGACACATCTCTCTCCTAGTGTATCTATATTGTGCAGAGTACAGATTAAGTCTTTGTAGTCTTTTATTGTAACCCAGGTGTTGTATTGTCCTGATTTTTTTGCACCTTTTCCACTAATGTCTGGGTTTTAATATCTTGGGGTGCACAAAACTGGGCACACTATTCCAAATGGGGGTGTGCTAAACTAGTATAGAGTGGTATTATGACCTCACTATCTCAACTTTTAATATTACCAAGAATACACCCTGTTAGTTTCTGGCATTTTTTAACTGTTTCTTGGTTATGCGTAATAAAGGATAAATCATTTGTAATTAATACCCCCAAGTCCCTTTCTTCCTTTATTTCTGATAATGGGATATTATTTAAACTGTATTTATACACAAGGTTGTTCTTCCTGATGTGCATCACCTTACACTTTCCTATGTTAAATTGCATTTTGTTAGATTCAACCCAGAATGCTAAATTGTCGATATTTTTTTGGAGCATTTTAGCCTCAGTTTCAGATTGTACGTACTCCCTCCACCTCACCTTACAATCATCTGCATATTTGCAGATCCAAGTGTTTTCAGAGGATTGTAAGGTTGAGACCATGATATTAAATAAGGTGGGGCCCAAAACTGAGCTCTGTGGAACTCCGTTAGTCACTTGTCCAGACCTGGACAAGAGGCCCTTTATGGAAACTTTCTGAGTTCTGTTCTTCAACCAAGACTCTATCCATTTGATGATATTGCAAGGAATTTTTATTTTACATAGATGTTCAAGTAATACTGTGTGGGAAACTTTATCAAAGGCTTTGGCATAATCCAAAAATACCACATGCACTGGGACACCCTTATCCATTGCAGTGCTCACAGGTTCAAAAAAATGTACAATGTAATGACTCTTTTAGTTTCTGTTTATATTCTGTTTTGTCCGCCTCCTTCACCTACTCGTTGTACTTTCTGAAGGCTATGCACTTTTCTCTGACCATGGCTGCCACCTCCTTGGAAAACCATAGTGGGTTTTCCTCCTTTTGTTCTTACTAACCTAACGGGCACACTGTGATGTGACCATGGTTACTGCATCTTTCAACCTTGTCCAATATTCCTCAATGATCCCTTCTGTTGAGTTACTAGGGTTGCCCCTTGGGCAGGCCTTCATGTTTGTGAAGTCTGCCCTCCTGAAGTCAAGGACCTTCAGTTTGGAGTATGTGGAGTCTACAGTCCTTTTTACCCTGAACCATACCGTGTTATGATCATTGTTGCCCATGTGGTTCCCTACTTTGACACCTGTAACCCTATCATTATTTGTGAATATCAGATCTAAAACCATGTTACCTCTTGTGGGTGATGTCATTAGTTGACTTAGGTCTGCTTCCTGTAATGTGACTAGGAATTCCCTGCTCTTCTGTGATGCCGCTGTGTGGGTATTCCAATCTATGTCTGGCAGATTGAAATCCCCCACCAGCACCATGTCCCCTTTGCCTGACATCTGGAGGATGGTTTCCAGGATTTCCTTATCCCTGGCTTCCTCCTGATTTGGGGGTCTGTAGATTACTCCTACCTGAATGGGTTTCTGGCTTTCAGCCCCTATTGTGATCCATAGATCCTCAGTTTCTCCTAGTGCCTGCTGCATTTCTGTAGCATTGATGGTATCCTTAACATAAATACAGTAGCTACCCCCTCCCGTTTTCCCAGTCCTATTTCTCCTAAACAAGTTGTACCCCGGGATAGTCACCTCCAAACCATGATTATTTGTGAACCATGTTTCGGTCACGGCCACCCAGTCTATTCCTGCCTCAGCTATTGTGGCAGTGAGGTCAGTCATCTTGTTAGCCACACTGCATGCATTGAGGCTTAGTGCTAACCACTCTTCAATCAATCAAGTCTTTATTTATCCAGGCAAACACCATTGAGCAGGTTCATTTACAAGGTGGACCTGCGTTACACAAGGTCAAGAATAACATTTTTATGTAGAGATAATAAATAGACATAATTATACAGAAATAGAAAAAAATATACACAGAGCAATAAGAAGTATTTCAGGTATAGGGTTAACAAGGTTAGGGAGAATGGTATGAGAAGGGGAATTAAAACATTCTGAAGCAGCCAGCCTATTAAAACATTTTCAAACAGCATGGCACATCATTGGTCAGGACATACACAAACTTAAGGGGCAGATATGGAGGGGAGGGGTACAGGACTGCAGCTGTTCTAGGAGGGGTGCTACGGTAGATGGGCTGGGGACCTATATGTTAAGAGTCTAAGGGTAAGAAAGGTAGTGGGTTAGCAGAAAAAAAAGGGGGGGTATAGGTGGAGACAATCAAGGGGCCGGGTTAGGTGGAGATGTAGTGGGCAGGTAAGCAGTAGGCACCCTAGCACACTAAGCGTGCTGGAAACAGCTACATAGCTCCTTAACAGCCTTGGCATACAAGGTCTCGAAGGTGGTAAGACTAACAGGGAGACTCAGTTTCATAGATTTCTGTAATTTGTTCCAGAGTGAGGGCAACACAAAGCCTGTGGCTGCTCTTCCAAAGCGTGTATTGGTCCTAGGTACCTTCAGTAGAAGCAGAGAATGGCTTCTCAGTGCGTAGTTGCCTACCACATATAACGGCAAACAGTCGGAAATGTATTGGGGTAATTTGTTGGTAATAGCTCTGTAAGTCCAGACAGCCACATTTCTATTCTTTCTGTACTGAAGGGAGGTCCACCCCACAGCTGCATATAAGGAGCAGTGGTGGGTGGTGATAGGTTGGCCAGTTATGAATCTCAAGGCTCTGTGGTATAAGGTGTCCAGTTTAGTAAGACAGGAGGCATTACACTGACTATAAATGAAATCGGCATAATCAATTAGGGATAGAAACGTGGATTGAACTAACTGCATCTTGGCATCTTTGGTCAGGAGGCGGTTTATTCTAAAGAAGAGACCAAGACTCTGCCTCAACTTTTTCAGCAGATACTTGACATGCTCCACGAAGGAGAGTCTGTGGTCTAGCCAGACCCCTAGGTACTTGAATTTCATAACAAATTCCAATCTCTCTCCTAGTAAAGTGCTTATGGAAGGTAAGGAGCCAGAGATAACAGGGTTTGCCGAATGAGTAGCCAGAGAGAACATCATAGCTTTTGTTTTTTTCGGCATTGAGTAAGAGTTTTTTATTCAGGAGCTGATTCTGCAACAAGCTGAATTCTGTTTGTAAATCTTCACAGGCGGCTTCCGGAGTTGGGCGGCTTAGGTACAATACCGTATCATCAGCAAAAAGGTGAATATTGGCCTCCTTGATGCCAACATCAATATTGTTTATATAAATGACAAACAATAGAGGCCCCAGGATGGATCCCTGTGGAACACCTCTTTTTAGTGGTTTGAGTAGAGAGAGCTCCCCTTCAGCCCTGACCTGCTGAAGCCTATCTGTACGGTAATTATTGAACCAGCACAGAGAGGTTGGGTCCAGACCTATTACTTTTAGGGTGGAAAGAAGCAGGTAGTGGTTGACAGTGTTGAAGGCCTTGCTAAGGTCCAGGAACACGGCACATGCAAATTTTTTGTTTTCCAGCTCTCGTTGCCAGTCATCAGTCACTTTGGCCAGAGCCGTAAGGGTACTGCGCTTGGCTCTGAAACCAGACTGCATAGGGTTTAGAAGGTTCTTGTCATCTAGGTAGGTTCTCAACTGAGCATTCACAATTTTTTCCAGCAGTACAGACAATATTGGTAGGAGAGATATCAGCCTATAATTATTTAGGTTGCAGGGATCCCCGATTTAAACAGAGGAATTACGTGGGCAATTTTCCATAAGTGTGGAAGAGTCCCCTGGGACAAGGACAAGTTAAATAGGTGTGGGATTGGTACAGCTAGGACGTGGTATGCAATCTTTAAGAAGTAGGGGTCGAGAGAGTCAGCATCAGCGCTTTTCTTGGTGTCCAACTTTAGAAGAAGGTCTTCGACCTCTTTCAACAAAGCAGGAAGGAATGAGAAGACCGCATTAGTGGTGCTAGTTTCAGGAATCTGTGCACTAACCTGAGAACGTAACACAGATGCTGGTGAGTTGTCGAATGCTAGGCCTGCTATAGCAAAGTGGTTGTTGAAGGCCTGGAGAATCTCCTTGCTATCGTTGATAATAACATTGTCAGAGATGATTTTCAAGGGAAGTACATTTCCAGCTGTATGACCAGACAGCTATTTGATTGTGGACCAAAATTTAGCTGGGCACCTTGAGGCAGAGTCAAGCTCAGAACGGTAGAAGCTGGCCTTAGCCTCTCTAACCAATTTGGTGCAGGAGTTCCTAGCCTTCCTGAAGTGGCACCAATCCTCGGCAGTTTTTGATTTGCGGACTTTTTTGCAGAGTTTATCTCTCGCTAGTAATGCAGCCTTGAGTTCAGCAGAGAACCAACGTCAAGTTCTGGTCTTTACGTGGTCTTTTACCAAGGGAGCATGATTATTTATGGCACAAGACACCATTTCATGAAAAATGTCATATGCCATACTGACCGATTTGACTAGGTAAAAGTTCTGCCAGTGTACAGACAATTTTAGCTCATCGATGTAGGCAAATGGGTCAAAGTTGTGTCTGGACCTTCTGGTGGAGAACTTAGATGTGGAGGGGGGATTGGAATCAGATCTTACATCGGAGATGAAGCAGTGATCGCTGACATCCGAAAAAAATATTCCAGCATAAGAAAAGGACTGTGGCTTGCTTGTAAGAAAGACATCCAATAGGGTGCTATTCCTGGGGTTTTTCTTGTTAGGATGCATAGGTTCTTCAATGAGTTGTGTGAGCCCAAGAGAGTCACAGAAGGATTTGAGGGGTAAGGAAGCCTTGGATAACCAGTCATGATTGAGATCCTGTAGAATAATAGTTTTGAGGGTCTCATGTCCCATAATAGTCGATAGATGAGACAGGAGCTGGGACCCAGCAGTCGGAGGCCTGTAACACCCTATAACCCTGATAGCCAGTGAGTGGGATGTTTCAACTATAAGAGACTCTTGCTGTGTCGTTTTGTTTGTCATGCCTCCCTTGATCTTATTGTTCGTCCCTTTGTAGTTTTCCCTGTTTATGGTTCCTCCCTTTCCATTGTGATAGTCAACTCCAGAGTCGGAAAAGGTTTTATGTTCCTGTCTATCTGCTTTTGCTATCCTGGAGTGTGTAGATTTGGTGCTAGCTGGAGGGGGAGAGACAGCAGACTCTATGTGTGCTTCTTCTAGAGCTACCGTCATCTCCCCTCCCGCTAGTTTAAATGTCCTACGTGGATGTCAAAGTTCTGGCCCAGTGCTCTGAATCCCTCTTGGTGGAGGCTGTCGAATTTGAAGAACTCCCTTTCTCAGAAGTTACCCTAGTTTCTGACAAAGTGGTGCCCCTTTGTGTGACATCAGTTCTTGAGTCATGCATTGAGCTCACTTATCTCTTTCTCTCAGATTTTCTGCCTGTTCTTCCCCTTTTCCCAAACAGGCAGACTCTCAGAAAATGCAATGCTGAACGAAAGTGAAAACAATTTCTTGCGGAGCTGCGCAATGTGCTCCTTAACCTCCTTGACCGACTGCCTAACAAGGTCATTGGTCCTTAGGTGGACCAGGATGTTTGAGCCCTCTTCTTCCTTTTTAAATATGTTGACTATTTGGTCAGTGCCCCTCCAAGAGGATGCTCCTGGTAGACATCTGACCTGCACATCTGCACATTTGTTTTGTCTCAGGTGGGGGTCCACACTGCTAATCATGGAGTCCCCTATAATTATGATTTTTTTCCTGTTGAGGTTTTGTTTATGATGTTGTTCTGCTATCCTTTTGCATTTGGCATTCCTTTGGCCTGAGACATCCTCAGTCATTACGGATGGTATGGACGCGAGAGGTGTGTACCTGTTTGCTGTGTTTACAGTGCTTTTTTGGTTTGAGAGAGTTGCCCGAGCTCTGCCCCCTTTTCCTGCAACCAGTTGCCATCCCCCAGGCCTAGTCTCCTCATATGCCTACAATGCAGGCCCTGCACCATTTTAGTTGTCCTCCTCTGGACCATCTCTACTCTGTCTATGTCCTTCCGGAGATGTGGTCTCCAGAACCGGACACAGTACTCTAGGTGAGGTCTCACCAGTGAACTATACCATGGTATTACCACCTCAATCTTTCTGCAGGTGATACCCCTCGCTATGCACCCTAGCTTCCCACTAGCCCTCTCCACTGCCTTGTCACACTGTTTGGCCACCTTTAGGTCATCAGATATGATTACTCCCAGGTCTCTTTCCTGTTTGGTGGTCATCAGTACTACTCCCAGCATTTTGTACTCTGCCATGGGTTTCTTTGTCCTAAGTGCATGATTTTGCACTTCTTTCCATTGAAACTTAGTTGCCACATTCTTGACCACTCCTAGGGGTTTCTTAGATCTCTATTCATTTTTTCCACACCCCCTGGAGTGTCTACCATATTACAGATCTTAGTGCCATCTGCAAAAAGGCATACCTTCCCTTTTAGCCCCTCTGCAGTGAAAGAAATTAATGAGGACTGGTCCCAACACTGATCCTTGTGGCACCCCGTTAGTCAACCTCCCTTTCTCGAGTGAACTCCGTCTACCATCATCCTCTATTGCCTATCCCCCAACCAATTTCTTACCCAGTTTACCACCATTGGACCCACTCCTAGACTGCCCAGCTTGTTTACAAGTCTCCTATGTGGAACTGTGTCGAAGGCTTTACTGAAATCTAGGTAGGCCGCATCAACCACTCCACCCTGATCTAATTCTCTGGTCACCCAATCAAAGAAATCTATCAGATGTATTTGACATGACCTCCCCCAGTGAATCCATGCTGCCTCGGATCTTGTAAGCCACTGGATTAAAGATATTCCACAATCCTTTCCTTCAGTAGTGATTCCATTAATTTCCCCACCACTGAAGTTAGGTTGACTGGCCTGTAATTGCCAGCTTTCTCCCTGCTACCACTTTTGTGAAGTGGGACTACATCTGCCCTCCTCTAGTCCTCAGGAACCACTCCCGTCTCAAGTGAGTGGTTGAACAGGACTGTCACATGTGCAGCCCGCACGTTTCTGAGCTCCCTCAATATCTTTGGATGTATCCTGTCTGGTCCCATTGTCATGCCCACTTTCAGATTTGTGAATTCTTTCAGGCCTCTCTCCTATGTAAATCAACTAGTGTCTACCTCCCTTCCTTCAATGCTCCTGTCACTTATCTGTGGTGCCTTGCCTTCCCCTTCTTCCATGAACACTAAACAAAAGTATTTGCTCAGGATGTCTGCTTTTTCCTGGTCCCCCTCCACATACTCCTCCTCTTCCCTCCTTAGCCTTACAATCCCTCACCTGCTCTTTTTTTTCCACTTACGTACCTGAAAAATGTCGTGTCCCCTTTTCTGGGCTATTTTCACCTCTGTTTGTGCCTTTGCACTCCTGACTGGTTTCCCTGCCTCCCTCTGCTTCTCCTGATGCACCTCCCTATCTTCCTCCCTCTGTGTCTCATTATACCTCCTGAATGCTAACTTTTTTGCTCTTACTGTCCCAGCCACCTCTTTTGAGAAAAATAGCAGTCTCTTTTTCCTCGTGCTTTTGCTTACCTGCCTGATACAGAAGTTGGTTGCCTTCACTAGCCCCCCCCTTTTAGTTTTTCCCACTGTTCCTCCACCCCACCCAAGTCCTCTTTGCCAGGGCACTCCCTTTTGGACTTGGTCATCTCCTCCCATCCCCATCTTATTGTGGATGCTAATACCATCCCTGATGCCCTGCATGATCATGATATGGTTTACTGTGTGCATAAGATCCATCACCTCAAAGCTCCACCCAAATTTATCCAGATCCAGCCTTTCTGATCGCTGGACTTGTCCCACCTTCATGCTGATCTGATAGCCACTTACTGGTCCCTTATTTCTAAAACTGGCAACTTTGACAATGTCCTTAAATTCTTCGCCTCCAAATTCATGTCTGTTTGGGATCATCATACCCCCCCAACCATAGAAGAATTAGTGTCTGAGAATCTCACCTCTCATGGCTTTCCGCTGAGTTGCTGGCTTGTCACTGTGCGCATGACCTTGTATGGAGGACCTACAAGTCCTCTGGCTCCACTTCTAACCTTACACATTACCAGATCCTTTGTAATACCTGTATTAAAGCTACTAGGCTTGTAAAGTCTGAGGACTTTGCAGCTATACTCCAGAACAACCTTAATCACCCCTTTAAGTTCTGGAAGATAAATCATGCCCTTTTCTCCTCTCTGACCCACTCTCTGCTCCCTATTCTTAAGATGTTCGATATGTTCGAGATGTTCGATACTCATATCTCTGACCCTGCTACAGTCACCTCATCTTTCAATTCCTTTTTCACCTGCTGTGCCCAATCCCTTCTCTCTTCCCCCTCCTCCGCCTCCTCCCTGCCTCTCTATCTACTTTGTCGTTCTCCTCCTTCATCCATCCAACTGTCACCCTCCTCCCTTTTTTCATTCTCACCCACCACTGCTGCCGCTGTTCTTAAAGCCCTCTTGACTCTAAACCCACACAAGGGTGGGAGCCTCATGGTCTTGACCCTACACGCCTTTATTTCTCTGCTCATGCTATTGCACTTCCTATCACTTACCTCCTCAAACTCTCATTCTCCTTATTCTGTGTCTCTAACTATTGGAAGTTGGCTATTGCCATTCACCTTCCTAAAGTGGGTGACGTCTCTTCTCCTAGTAACTTCCATCCTGTCTCCTTCCTACAATGGCCAAACTTCAAGAACACCTTGTTCTTTCCTAACTTTCCCATTTTCTTGACTCAGCCTCCTTTTTCACTCCTTTCCAGTCTGGCTTTAGAAAGTTCTGCTCCACTGCTGTCTCTCGCTCCTCTGGATCACTGATACTATCCTCCGTGGCATAGATTAGAACATTGTCATCTCTGCCATTCTTGTCGACATAGACAAAGTTTTTGACACTGTTTCCCATCTCATTCTCCTGGACAAGCTTAAGGCAGCTGGACTCTGTGCCTCTTCAGTTGAGTGGTTCCACCACCGTTCTATGTATGCCTCCTTTTGGCTCCCCTCTCTTGATGCCAGGTGCCTTTCCCACTATGCGTCCTTTATCTCAAAATTTTGGTTCCACTCCTTCCCACTGTATCTTGCTTCTCCTGTCTCCCCCCTCCCCCACACACCTTTTCCTCCCTTCACAACACTTGATTTTTCTCTCTTCCTCTCCCATCAGTGAAATATACTGCTGGCAAAGTTGCCTTCTTGTTCTGCTTCCCTAAAATATGGCACTCTCTCTTCTCCCCTTCCTATTCACTCCGCTCCTTCCCTTCTCACTCTGAAATCGCTCCTCTGTAATTTCTCTACTCACTCCTGTAGAGGTTTCTGATATTGAAGTGGACTTCTATCACCTGCCTTCCACACTACACTGACACTAGCTTAGCCCCTTTCCCCAGTTCATCAGTCACTACTCCCTGCTTCTCATATTATTGTTTTGTTGCTCTTAGTTTCATGTTATTTTGCCTATTTTGCAATTTACTGACCAGGAATTTTACTGTAAGACAACTTTATTTCTGAAGCATTTTCATGTAATTTGTCTATTTTGTTATACTTATTTCCATATTATTGTATAATTTTTTTTACAACGTACTTTGATCTGTTCTGTTATCCTCCCTTCCCCTCCACCCAGGACACATCTGAAAATGAGTAGATAACAGCTCAATATGACTTTCCAGGTAAAACTTTTGAAATAAATAAGTAAATTGTTAAATAAATAAATCAAAACAGAGGCAACAGGGTAGGTCTTACGAGGGGTGACATGACTGTGGGTATTCAAGTGCCTCCACAGAATAAAGAAGGTAGACAGCAGCGAGCTGTTCACAATGAGTGACTGATAACACTGGTAACAGGAGAAACTCCCTGAAAGTGGTCAGAGGTAATGTTCAAATGGATGTCAGGAACTACTTTTTTATAGGGAGAGAGTGGTGACAGACTGGAATAAGTTTTCGGAGTTCATCAGCGCTGAAAGAATGGAAAGGTTCAAAAGGGAATAGGACAGGTACACGGGAATTGTGTGTAAGGGGGCAGACTGGTGGGTAGTGAACACCGACAGGGGAACAGTCCCAAAATAAAACAGGCTCACGCAGACCAGATTAGATGCTAGGCCTTTATCTGCCATCATTTTCTATGTGTTTCTGTGTGCTCTTGCACCTAACTCCCTCGCCTTCCTCTTACTCATGCTCACTTACAATTCTCCATCCCTTCCTCCCCACCTTCCCTCTCCCCAGCCTTTCCTCCCTACTTTCTGCACCAACTACCCAGTGTTTTAACTCTGGTTGCGCTACTGTTCTGTAATGCAAAAATATAGAATCTGTCAGCAGAACAGGACTGCTTGGCCCACCCAGTCTGCCCAAGTGTTCCCTGCCTATTCTACATCCACTGACCCTATCTGGTCTCTGGCAACCCTTCCCCATCCCTGATTCTGTTACAATATAACCTCTAGGTCTACCCCATGCATATTTGACCCCCCTACCCCCACCCTGACATTTAAGCATCCGCCACTTCAGGTGGCAGTCTGTTCCAGGTATCTATCACCCTTTCAGTAAAGAAATGTTTCCTCACATCTCTCCTGATCACTCCCCCCTCCCCAGCTTCACTGCATGTCCCCTAGTCCTGGTGCTCATCCTTATTTAGAAGAGGATGCCCTCCTGTACCCCGTTCACTCCTGTGAGGTACCTGTAGAACTCAGTCAGGTCACTGTAGTTGGACCTTTGTCTTTTTTTCATTTTCTTAAATTTGTATCATTTAAACCTATTGTCAGTTTTCTTTTGTAATCTCATCTGCACAGTTCTCATTTTATCCAGCTGCCCAATACTGTGCTAAGAAAAGGCAAACAGGGAGCCGGCACCTGCTTTAAAACATGTAAAGCTCTGTTATAGCTCTCCTTTAAAGGATTAACAGCCGAGAGTGCTGATGTAGTGCAAATAATTTTAATAATGCATACAGATGCAAAAAAATCACTTAAAAATGGCACAGTGAAACTGAAGGAGTTCATAAATGGCTAAAGTCCATAGAGTTCCTTAAATCCAAAAAACGCCATATAGCCCAAAACACAAACGGCTGTATATCCAGAACAGGTAGGAGCAAAGGCTGAGGGTTGCTTCCAGCTGACATCACCTGACGCATTTTGCACGTAGCTTTTTCAAAAGTTTTAAATAGAATAAATACAAGAATCCTCTGTTTCTTCCCTTATTATGGTTTCCACCATCTTCCCCACAACTGACGTCAGATAAACTAGTCTATAGTTTTTCAAATTTCCCCCAATTCCTTTTTTTTCAGTTAATAAGTTTTATTTATTTCTTAATACACAAAAAAGAAACAGAGCATACATCTTTAAATGTTTTGAAAAAGTATGCAGCATTAGAAGAGAAGGCTCTCATACAATATGTCCAGGTCTTACATTATATATATTAGCTCAGTACATCATGAAGAGACAAAAAAAAGAAGAGGAGGTCTCCTTAAGGAGCCTAGGGGGGAGAAACCCCTTCAACTCTCTGCTCTATGAGTATGCTGTAATCAACAACAAGCATTTGTCAATGCCGAATGTTTGCTTGCTAGCATTGGCAGTGGTAGTGTAGAAGTTACAGAGCTGCGTAATAGGAATGGCAGTGAAGTATTGAACTGAAGCCAACCCCACTACCACCCTGCAGAGAGTGACAGGCATTGGGGTGTGCGTTTGGGTCATCAGGCATAACGGCTACGCCATTTCACCACACCCCACCCTGCAGACACTGACAAGTGTCACGGTGTTCCTTGGGGTCTTTGGCCCTTATCGCACTCCATTTCATTAGGAAATATGGTGAGATGGGTGCAATATAGGAGAATGGGTGAAGTTTGGGATAAGAATCCAAGGCATACCTCGGTGCCTCTCACTGACTGCAGGGTGGAATGGTATGAGCATCACAGGCAAGAATCCCAAGTCACACCCCTGATGCCTGTCATTCTCTACAGGGTTGGGCGTTATGGTTGGAAACCCTAATACCTCAGGCATTCATTGGTATTTTCACTCCAAATTTTCAACATGTTTTTTTTGTGACCCCACCTCATGAACAGGGGGAATATCAGTTTGTTAGCCAAAAGCTGCTTATGCACAGTGACTGGCATTTAGCACCACAGGTGCAAAAACATTCCGAACAGGATGTAAAAAATGACAGCTGTACTGTTAATGGGGAGGTGTAAAAAATGGCAATGTTGCAAATCTGTAGTAAAAATATTAAAAAATGGTGAAGTCAATATGATATAGAAACTGCAGACGCACACCAGTAATATAATTAGGTTGGGATTTTTACAGCAGATTTTCAACTCAGGCATTTTGGTGCCTCCGATCATGAACAGTGTCACTGTGATTTTCTTTATCTGTGCCGAACAATGATTTCCCACAGCGACCATGCATCTCTGCGCTGAAAGTGTGAAACACACTTCAGCCATGTTGTGAAAAATGACAGCTGTACTGTTCATAAGGAAGTGTGGAAAATGCCACTGGTGAAAATCTGGACTGAAAATATTACAAAGTCATGAACTAACGAGGGTGTGTGGAAACGCGTAATGCTCACTAAATAACACAGTCATTTTATGGACTTTTGTCACCAAATTTTCAACATAGCCATTTTAAGACCTCTGCTCATGAACAGTGTAACTGTGATTTTCTTAATCTGTCCTAAACATTGCTTCGCACACCAACAGCGCCATTGTGCTACATGGCGAAAACACATTTTGAGCATATAAAAATTGCAGCTATACTGTTCATAAGGAAGTGTAATAAAATGGCAATGTTGAAAATCTGGAGTGAAAATATTAAATTTGCAAACTTATGAGCATGCATAGGAACTGTGCAACGACGCTGTAGAAACAGTCATTTTAGGAATTTTCACCAAATTTTCAACATAGCCATTTTAAGACCTCTGCTCATGAACAGTGTCACTGTGATTTTCTTAATTGTCCCGTACATTGATTTACTTTACCGACTCGCCATTGTATGCGCTCTATATGGCGGAAACCGTTTTGGGTGAGATGTGAAAAATGACAGCTGTACTACTCATAAGAAGGTGTGGTAAAATGGCAATGTTGAAAATCTGGAGTGAAAATATTGAAAATTCGCGAACTTACGAAAGCGCATGAGGAACTGTACAACACGACGCTCATAAAACAGTCATTTTTGAGTTTTTCACCAAATTTTCAACATAGCCATTTAAGACCTTTGCTCATGAACAGTGTCACTGTGATTTTCTTAATTTGTCCCGTACACTGATCTCAGATAATCGATCACGCCTTACTGCGCAGCATACGGGCGGAAACATCGCTTTTGGGTGAGATGTGAAAAATGGCAGCTGTACTACTCATAAGAAGGTGTGGTAAAATGGCAATATTGAAAATCTGGAGTGAAAATAATGAAAATTCGCGACCTTCTGACGTGCGTGGGAACTAACAATGCTGCCTTTCGTAAAACATTTTGAGATTTCACCAGATTTTCAACATAGCCATTTTAAGACCTCTGCTCATGAACAGTGTCACTGAGTTTTCTTAATTTGTCCCTAACATTGATTTCGAGACACCGACTGCGCCATTGTGCGCTACATGGGCGGAAACACATTTTGGGTGAGATGTGAAAAATGACAGCTGTACTACCATAAGAAGGTGTGGTAAAATGGCAATGTTGAGAATCTGGAGTGAAAATATTGAAAATTTGCGAACTTATGAGCCTATGTGTAACAGCACAACGTGACGCTAGAAAAAGTCATTTTTGATGGTACCTCAACATGGATTTAGACCTTTTCGCGAATGATGTCATTGTGCGGTTATTCAGGCCTGAAGGGTGATTTCACGCAGTGACCGCGCAGTGACTGCAAAATCACCCTTCGGGCCCGAATAACGCCATGACAGTGACATCATTCATGAGAAGGGTCCCAAACCCCATGTTGAAAATTTGGTGCAAAAATTCCCAAAAATGCCTGAGATATGCAACAAAGTTAAAACCCCTATCTAGCCCATTATATAGCTTACCGCATTTCCTCAGTTCACGGTCGGCTTTGAAGAGTGCAGACGTGTTCCCGGTCCACTCAAGATCGCCGCGCGAGGTCCAGAGGTAGTATGGGGTGAGGGAGGGTGGGGAGGCAGGTGCACAGTGGTGGGTGCGGGTGTGTGAGGGGGCCAGGAGACTACGTGGGACCATTTTTCTTTACAGGTTAAAAAAAGAAAGGACCACGCGGGACGCTTGAGCGTGGCACAAGGACGTTGGGGGGCTTCAGCCGACGGGGATTGGGCACCCCGCTGGCCTAACATCGTGCCACGCTTGGGTGGGCTCTCAGCGGCACTTGTACTGGGGGGGTGAGGACAGTGAGCCGACGGGGGATTGGGCACCCCAATCGCTATATATGTTAGTTGCCACACTGGGTGAGCACCCAGTGTGGCATTTTGAAGGCTTTGGGGGCGGGGAACAGTACAGCCGGTGGGGGATTGGGCACCCGGCCGCTCTATCAGTGTGTGCGCTGAAGGGGCGCGCACCTGCGGGCGTGTGTGTGTGTGTGGGGAGGAGCTGCGATGAGCAGGCGATATCTTATCGCTGCTCACCAAGCGTAGCCCCCTTTGAACTGTATGCCACTGCATTTTGGAGCTTGTCATAGACAGCTCCAGCATGCATTGGCTTACAGGGGCCGCGCCTGCCAACACACTGACTGAACTGGAGGAGGAGGTGACACACCTCCGAAATCTCCAATGATGGCACTATGTTTCTTGCACATGCGTGCAAGCAAACATAAAAAGGAAGAAGAAACAGCAACATGACTGGGTAGTAACCTAATACTATCAAACAAGTGCTGCTACTAGGTACTTGCTAAGTGATATGAGTTAAGGGCACATTGCATGGCTAGTTAGGATGAGTGAAAACCAGGAATCAGTCAATTTGGGAATTTAATACAAGGAAGATCAGACAGAAGGGTCATGAATAAGATCACCGTATACCAGTCCTAGGTTTCAGATATGCCATAAAGGGGGCCCAGCAAGCTGTGTATGTCTTGGGTTTATTCGCTATGCCATGAGATAGGCGATCAAGTGAGGCCAGCAGCGTTAGAGCATGTTGAAGTTCTAGACTGGTGGGGATTTCTGTAGACCTCCACCGGCAAAGTATGAGACGCTTAGCTGAGATACTGAGCATGGCTAACCATCTAAGTTGGGGAGGCTTGCGATGAATACCGGGGGGTAGCATCCACATTAGAGGATCAGGTGGGATATTTATGCCTAAGACGTCCGTAGCAAGTTGGACGACTACCTGCCAGAAGGGGGCCAGCATACAGCATTGCCAGATAATGTGATACAGATCCCCACTCTGGGCTTGGCATCTCTAACATAAGTCATTATTCAGGAGCTTAGCTCTATAGAGAGCACATCCGGTGTTCTGTACCAGTGATCCAGAAGCTTGTTCTGAAAAGGTTTACTGCGAGCATCAGGGTAATTCAGATGTGCCAGTTTCCAGCGGAGGGACCATTGGGCGTCCTCTAATTCTACATTCATAGCCTTTTTCCACTTTAATTTGGAAGCCCCAGACTGTGAGGGAATGCTTTCCCTGATATCTGAATATATTTTACTTGCCTGTCCTTTAGGGTACCTAAGCCAGACAGACAATTTCTGGAGAGTAGCCATGATGGAAGAGTGCAATTTAAGGAACCCAGTAAGAGAGCTACGGAGTTGCAGGTATCTCCAGAAGTCCGTTTTGGGCAGATTCTTCAACTGCGCTAGGGATTGAAAGGGTTGTATCCTTTGACCCATCTCATCAAAATATCTGCTAGGATTTTAACACCAGCACGCTCTCAATGCGGCCAGTGAATGGGTTTGTTATCTATCAGTACATGTTTATTGTGAAAAATGGGGGTGTAAAGAAGCAGGGTGGGATTAGCAAAATCCTGTTATGTACTTTATTCCAGATCTGAATGGCAGGGGCAATGGTTGGGTGGGTACGGATAGCTTTGGGTACAGGATTATAGAATAGATGGGGGAGGCTATGCACTTTAGCTATGGCCTTCTCCATGTGGAGCCACTGTGGAGATTCAGGGGTCATGCCAGTAAAGTTTATTAAGGATTGTGCAAGAGAATAAGCCCATGCATAGCCCTCGAACCAAGGAAGGCCCCAGCCACCATCCTTCCAATGGGAGCGAAGTTTGCTCCTGCTGTAGCGGGGATTTCTTGTTTCCCCAAAGGAAATTGCTCACAACCTTATCTATGACAACAGAGCCATTTTACTGGAAGGGCTAAGGGGATATGTGAGAGAGGATATAGAAGTTTAGGGGCTGAGATCATTTTAAGGGCTGCTATTTTCCCAGCTAAAGTACAATGAAGCAGATTCCATCTGTCAAGTTCCGTTCTAATGTTGGCCACTAATGGATTGAGATTAATGTCCCAGATTTTGGATAGGTCAGGGGAGATATGAATGTCAAGATAAACTAAGGAGTTAGGAGCCCAGTTAAAGGGCAGTTTATTCTGGGTGCAAGTGGAGTTGAGAGGCAGCAGTTCAGTTTTGGATTTATTCATCTGAAGACCAGAGATCCTTGCAATGTCCACCAGTAGGGTAAGGAGTATCGGGAGAGCCGACATGGCATCTTCCACTGGGACCAAGATATCGTCAGCATACATAAGCGTGGAGTATACCTGTGTCCCGATAGGGATTCCACGGATGCCAAAATGCTGCCGAATGGCAGCTGCTAGAGGCTCCACCACCAGAACAAACAGGAGAGGAGAAAGAGGGCAGCCTTGGCGAGTTCCTCTACCTAGCTGGAAGGGTTTGGAGATCACTGTATCAGTCCAGATTCGAGCCATAGGCTGCTGATATAATGCCAGTACCCACTGCCTAAAGAGGGGGCCAAAACCAAATCTGCATAGCACCTTCTCTAGGAAGTCCCACTCGAGGGAGTCACAGGCCTTCTCGAAATCAACCGCTATGGCTGCTGCAGGATTGGGGAGAGTCTGAGCATGGTGAATAATATTAATTAGTGCTCTTATGTGGTCCAGACTAAAGCATCCTGGCACAAAGCCAACCTGTGAGGGGTGTATCAGATAGGGAAGAAGTGGGTTAAGCTGAATAGCTAGGATTTTAGCAAAGATTGTGCTGTCCGTATTTATCAACGAAATTGGATGGTAACTAGAGGGGAGTGTGGGGTCCTTACCTTTTTTGGGGAATATAGTAATAACTGCTTCTCGAACGTGGGAGGAAAAATGCCATCATTGAGCGCCTCATTATAAACCTGAGAGAGGAGGGGGCAATTTGGAGCGCCAACAACTTCCATATTTCCACTGGAAAACTGTCTCCTCCAGGAGTTTTTCTGGAGTTGAGGGTTTTGATTGCTGCTATGACTTCGTCGGGCATGATAGGCAAGTCTAGTTGTGTGGCTTGAGAGACATGGAGGACGGGAAGTTGAAGACAGGCAAGGAAGGGCTCCATCTCTTCAGTTGTATGGGCTTTGGAAGAGGTATAGAGTGCTGAATAGAACTGTTGCATAAGGACATTTATGGTTTTAGGCTCTGTACGAATTACACCAGTCTGATCTTTCAGTCCAGAGATGTGGTGTTCAGCCTGTTGTTTGCACAGACGGTAGGCCAAGAGTTTGCCAGCCTCCCCCCCCCCTTCCCAATAATGGTGGCGCAATCTAAGGATCGCCACTTCTGCCTTACGGGTCAGCAGTTCATTGATCTTGGCTCGGGTGGAAAGCATGTCCCTATGCAGTGCCGAGTTGGGGTCTGTACGCGGTGTCTGCTTGGCTTGGTCTTCTAAAATCTTTAACCGAGATTCTAAGGAAGCTAAACGGTGCTCCCACTGTTTCCTATGCTTTGCTGCATACCCAATAATGGCCCCGCGTAGGGTGGCTTTGAGGGCTTCCCATCAAACTCTAGGGGAAGTATCTTGGGGCGGGTTTTCTATTAAAATGGAGGCTGTCTCAGAGCTTACCCATGAAGCAAAGTGGGGATCTTTAAGCAGAAGAGGGTCAAGTTTCCAAGCTATGGACTTAGGCTGAGGGATGCCCCAAAGGGTGTGAAGGTGCACCGGAGCATGGTCTGATATAACCTTAGGTAGAATCTTAGAGTCGACTGTATTCTGACAAATGTCCGCCAACACCAGCCAGAAGTCTAGCCGACTGTGAGATCCATGCACCGCTGATGTAAAGGAGTAGTCCTTTACTCGTGGGTGAAGGGTCCTCCAAATATCAGTTAGGCTGGTTTTTGCAATCATTTGTTGTAGTGCAAGATGGGCCCTCGGGTGTTGAGCGGGTGTAGGGGCACTCTGATCTAACTGTGGTACCAAAACCTGATTAAAATCCCCTCCTAACATGATTGGTACCATGTCTGAAGACAGAGAGCATAGTTCCTGTGCTAGAGAGTGAAAAAATGAGGGGTTATCCTCATTCGGGGCACATATGCTGCCAAGAAGTAAGGGGCCTTCCAGTGTGGTCATTAAGGCTAATACCCATCTACCTTGGGGATCCCTCCGGATCTGCCTGGAGGACCATGCAAGTGATTTATGAAGTAAAATAGCCACCCCTCTCTTCTTTGAGGTGGGGGAGGCAGAGAAAACCTGCCCCACCCAGTCTTTAACCAGCAAGGTGTGGTCTCTATTCGTAAGTTTAGTTTCCTGTAGAAAGGCCAGTGTGGCCCTCAGCCGTTTTAAGTGGGATAACACCTGTTTATGCTTTATCGAGGTGTTCAAGCCCTGCACGTTCCAGGTGTATGCATGGAGGTCAGCCATAATCCGAGATGTCAAGACAGGTACATGATACCATTACATATAAGTCAGAGGTAAAGGCTGAAGGTGTATCTGGTGCTTTCCACAGAAACTTCCCAATAAAACCTGGCCACTCATTGTAACTATGCCATGCAGTGCTGGGAGCATAGAGATAAGTAACGGCATCCCAGTCAATACAAAGTATAAGCCAAATAATTGAGCAAACGGCCCGTATACATATCAAACTATATACAAACATGATCATAGTGATCGGAGGAGGATGGTTAGGCCGGCAGACTAGCTGCCAAGGCTACCCATCGCCCTCTTACCGGGTGGGAAAGATGTTTAAAGATAGTAGAGCACAGCAAGGAGCTTATATTCAGGTGCTCATAAAGGAGCAGCAGAGATCCTTCCCCATATGGGGCAGCAAAGTGGAGGCAGAGGCATGTGGCATTAGTAGTAGGGCAATTTCTAGAGTCCTCAAAAGAGTTGGTAGGGAGGTTTGCTAGGGAGGGGAGGTGTTGTTCAGGGCCATCATGTTAGATTTGTGACTTTGTTATTACAACTGGACGGTGAAAATGCACCCCCCCATCAATAGCAGGGGAATTCTTGACCATAAATCTAACTCATTGCCACTGCTCAGCACATCTGGGCAGTTGTGCCCCATTTACAGAGTTGTGGGGAGCAGTTAGGAAGAGAAGATCAGGTAAATGGGGTGCAGTATATGCACTCACCCTTCCATGGGGTGGGTTGGGGAGACAGAAAAAAAGGCCCAGGGAGAGAGGAGCACAACAATAGCTAATATCCAAGGTTAAGTAGGGAGACAATGAGGGTAGATTCCAGCCCTTATGATCAGTACCTTAATAAAATATACAATACCCATGCTCCAAATAAAAAAATGAAGGATTATATAATAAAGCAGAGCGACCCCTATGGGTCCATCTACAATGCAATAGTACATGAGTTACTGCATTCAGTATAATTAGAAGTTTAATCTGTGCACCCTTAGAACTACATAAAGTCCAGAATGTGTTGTAATTATGCCGGTGGGCCGGCACAAGGAGTAATGGCCAGTAAGTCTCAAAGTTGGACTGCTCTGCCCAAGGGAAAACAGGCCCTACATATGAGCCAGCAAGAAGAGGCATCCACGCTGTCAGGCAGGATTGAAACCACCACTACAGATCTAACTGTAGTAAAAAAAAGGATATAGGTAGCTAGGTTAGGGTACTCAGCTGTATGCTCAGGGTGGAAGTTCTGACCCTAGTCTTGAAGGTGGCAGACTTTGTGCTTCTGCGATCTGTAGTGGTGGCTGAACAGGGCTTGTTCGAGGAGGAAAGTGATCCTCTAGATGGGTCTGCAATGAATCCGCTGCTACAATGGCAGCCCAGGATTTCGGGCCCAGCGGGGGAGAAGCAGGACGCCGGAAAATCCTCCACTTGCGGGCTACCATCAGGGAGGGTAAGCAGAGGGGCAAATTTGTTAGGGGAGTGATACTGATGCAGTTACCTATCTTCGTCCTCTGAGATTGCCACTTTCAGGTGCCTCTCATGTGGGTGGATCCGCTTTTCATGCCGCTGCCGAGTGTGGCGCTTCCTGCTTCTTGGAGGAAGGGAGGCCTCAAAGTGGTGGGCCATAGGACGGGGACTGTCCTGCAAGGATCTGGGCGATTCCTCCATGCAGTTGGGAGGAGTAAAAGAGGCACAGTGCACCTTAAAAAGCTCAGGGTTTCGGAAATCCTTGGGAAATTTTTTCCGGAGATAGTCCATCAGGCTATCGGTGTAGAGAAGTAGGTAAGGGTTCCATTAATAATGAGCCTCATCGTAGCAGGGTACCGAAGTGAAAAGGGGATATGGACATGAAGAAACGTGTGGCAGTCTGATAATTCTTTGCGCCGTTCATTTAATTCCCGGGAGTAGTCCTGGAAAATATGAATGGTGTTGCCATTCCAAATGATGGAGCCTTTATCTCTGGCAGCAGTAGTAAGCAGCTCCTTTTGTCGGAAGTCCAGAAAGCAGGCTAGAATAGGCCATGGTCGTTCCCCTGATTTAGGTATTGGGGCGAGAGGCCGATGGGCCCGTTCAATGTGTAAAACAGTCACAGGGGGTAATCCAAGGATGTGAGGCAAAGTATCTTGCAGGAACTGAATCGTATTTCTCTGTTCCACACCTTCGGGAAAACCTAGGAATCTCAGGTTGTTTCAGTGACTGCGGTTTTCTAGGTTGTCCACCTTATCTCGTAAAAAATGAATAAGGCGGCCCTGTTCCCTAGTTGTAGCTGTGAGCTCTTGCAGTGCTGCATCGTGGGCCTTAAAATGTCTCTCAGTATGAAACATCCACGTCTCGATGGCCTGCAAGGTTTGAGTATTAGAGTTTAAGGCAAGTGTCATGTGAGTCATTGGTACCATCAACTGAGTAAACATTTGCTCCATTTTTGCAGGTTCAGCTGAAGTTGGAGAAGAAGAAGCCATGTCGCAGGCCCTGATGGAAGGAAAGAGCTCCTGAAGATGCTGTGCACTTCCAATAAGAAGAAAATGAGGACTCATCTGTATTCTGGGTAAGTCCTTCTTCTAATACTGATGATTCCAGGTGTTGCAATGAGCCTCTGTAATGTAGGATGTTGAAGGATAGCTGCCCACATACAGAGAGCTAAGGAGCTATGCTGCCATCTTGGTCCAAGGCTAAGCCACGCCCCCCCAATTCCTTTTTTAAGAATCAGTATCGTGGATGCATTCTTCCGGTCTCTTGGGACCTCGTTCTCCAATACTGTTTGGTTGAATTATCTATCCTTATTCAGCTGTATTTCCCCAACTATCTCTTTTTTGCATTACCCACAAATCTGACCACCCAGAAATATAGTCCTCCTTCCACATCACCTATGAATAATGCCAGTCCGCATACAGATCCCTGGCAGCCCTACTTACTACATGACCCCATTTTCACTAGTGTATGTTAACCCTTCATTCACGGTCATCAATTTGTACGTCTATGTCCTTATTAAGTTAAGAACTCACCTTTTATATCATTCCTTTCAAGCCTGCACAATATTTTTTCTATACCAGAGACTACTGTATGCCTTACTAAAATCTAAATCAATTATTGTACATCTGTACATATCCCTTTTGCCTGTTTCTGTGTAACCACTTTAAAGACAGCAGGTTAGTCAAGTGGGATCTTCCTGTCTCAAACCCTGGCTGGCTTCTCCTCCAGATCATTCTACCCCGGACAATCTATTAGTAATCTACTGGCATGTCTCTCGTAATGATCTTTAATACCTCACCCAATATTGACATTATGTTCACAGGCCTATACTGTAGTACCATTCACCTGACTAGTGTCCTCTACCTGACCATAATCTGTTCTTGTGGCTGGGTGTAAGGTTAGCATTTATCTAGTCTTTTAGAATTTCCACCTCCTTCTCAGATGCAGTTCATATGCTGTACTTGCCGATGGTGCCAATCTTACCTTTATCATCTCTCATAAAATCCTTAGTAGCAACTGACTGGGGCCTCATGGTTTTTGACCTACCTAGTAGGCACCCCATGTGCTTTAGGGCCATTTTCTTTGTTACTTTAATGTCCTACATTGCTAAGTTCTCTGCAGAAATTGTTTGCCATACTATTTTCTGTTGTGAACACTAAAATTATGCTTGCTCAGGAAAGCAAGTTGAAATGCTACCAGTTAGGCTTCATGGAGCAAAAAAATAAAAACCTGGATGCTTCATTAGTTCTGCCTTCACTATACTGAAGTATAACCTTTCAGTTCAATTACATTTTTTTTATTGAGGGTGCAACAGTGACCAAATGGTTAAAGTTACAAACATTCAAAAAACAAACAGGGTATATAATACATATTCAAGAAAAAAACTACATCCACCAGGCACTTTGCTTAGAAAGTGCTAACAAAATGTGTAATAAGTACAGCTAAATTATAATCTCACAGGTAATATATCAGTTAGAGAGATGGTTAACAGCAACATTTCTAGATTTATGAAAAGCTTTGTTGCTGAACTTGTAACTTGCATATGTTTTAACCACGCGAGGAATGAAACTACTTCTAAAATGGGCAGTCCTAGTTATCTCTTTATAGTTTTATATCATGTCACCGAAGAGAGTATGGACATTTGGGTTTGGTGTCAGTAATGAGTATACTTCATTATCTAAACTCTGAACAGTCTCAAAAAGTTACAACCTTCCTCTTATCCAGAGCATAAGACCCCAAAGTGGACATGTTAACCTCAACATTGTCTAAATCTGAACTGAAAAGACCTGAAACAAGATAAAGCTCTAATACCTTTAGCTGTTAACATAAACAAAACTAAAAAAGAGCTTCTGCATGAGGTGTAGGGATTTAGGGATACCAGGACTGGTCTCATGTGAGTCATATTCAGCGAATCATCAGAGGCTCACAAACAGGAGCATTCCTAAGTGTGACTAATGAAACATATCCATGCTGGTGAAAGCATAAATTCGGTAAACAAGTAACCAGATCCTGATGCACCAATTACTGTGATATAAGGGGTTCCGTGCAACATAATGCAGTATTCAGCCTTCACAATGTTCTCCTAATGTCTACCTACTGAGATGCAGTATCTTGAAGATGGGTAGCAAGGTATGGAAAAAATAAACACAAAAACAGTTCTCCAAGCAGGCCAGAAAAAAAAATAATCTCTGACTACACCCTTACTTTTAGTTCTTGGATGCTGCTACACTCATCTTCTAAACTATGGTATAAAATGGCATTGGAAGATCCATGAACTTGATTGGCAGAAACATGTCATAAGACCAAACATTAAAAAACTTTATAAAAATGTCATGAACGATTCTAGAAATGTCATTGGCTGAGACATGTCAAACAATTGTGCATTAAAGCCATACAATGCAGTCAGGTACTTGAACTTGTTTTTTTTTGGGGGGGGGGGTTTGGTTTTTTTTGGGGGGGAGAAAAGCCTGTGTAAAACAAAAATCAATACACCAAATATGAAAAAATGTAGGCACTCTGGAAGCCTCTTACAAATACTATCCTTTACAACCCTCATATTTTAAAACATCAGTTCCTTATAAAGGCCTCTGTTTTCAGTAACACAATATCTTATTTCACACACTCCCACTACACGTTTCACTGTTACATGCAATTTATTTAATTATTTTTCCCTGCTGCTATAAATCCGGTCAAGTCTGTCCAGCCTTCACATACCCCCAGCTTGATCTAATGGCTCCACTCACTAGCATCAATGACACACATGTGTGTGGTGCGCACGCGCACACACACACACACACACACACACACACACACACACTGGCAATGGCAACCAGTTAAAAAAGCACCATCTTAAATTGTTCATTACTCACCATTCACAGAGAAAAATTAGACCAATATCAATGAGTAAGTCCATTCAGGCTAATGTCTGTTACACATGCTGCTGTTAGTAAGCAAGACCAAGCAGCCTGGCATCCTCGGCTGGTGTCAATGACCAACAGCTGCCAAAAACAGTCAGGCCCCAATCACTAAGTGAAAGTGGGCTGGCAGCCTGGTGTCTTAGGCTGCATAAATCAGCAAGAACCACCAAGATCATTCAAGCCACTGTCACTAAGGCCCTGTCCACACTACACCACAAAAACCCTGTAACGGTTTCAAACCATTACAGACGGTAAACGTTACAGTGTGTCCACACTGCCAGTGAACCATCATGATAACGGTTCAGAACCGTTATAGCCGGTCCACACTGTGGGTGACGGGTGACAGTTACGGTCAGCACCCTATCCCACAGTGCAGTTCGTAATGCATTGAGGGCAGTGCTGGGGCTACATGCTCACACGTCCACACTACAGCTGGTAAAGTTACAGAGACAGAACCGTTTTCGTAACCGTTGTTGAAACCACCTCATAAGTTGTTTCAACAACGGTTACAAAAACTCCTCCTGTAACATTACAGGTGTAAACACAAACCATTGCGGTAACGGTTTGGACCCTCTGTAACATTACAGAGGGGAATTTTCAGTGTAGTGTGGACAGGGCCTAAGTCAGACTTACAGACTCACCATCTAAAGGGCTCAGGAGCAATAAGCTCCCACCCCTTCCCCACCATAAAAGCTACCCCACAGCAAAAGAATTAGGAAACTGAAACTGAACAGTAAGCACTGTCCAGCTATTTAAACAGTGCCATCTGCTAGATGGTTCACAAAATGCGGACTATTTAATCACTTCAATCTGGTTTTAAATTTAAAAAGCACATATAAACACCTTATTTTACAACCCTCAAACATTTAATTTTACAAAGAAAAATAGTTCTTAGCCACACCTTTATTTTTACAACAAGCAATTTTATAAGTGCAATAAGTCACTTCAGGGTGTGCATTATGGGATTTTAATGCACTTCCCAGGGGTTAAGGACACTTGAAAAGATAAAAGATCCCACATTCCAGGTTGAGAAAATAGGTGCGGTGGTTATAACACTCAGGAGACAGGAAACATAAATTGCTGAGGTGTTTTATTTGCCAGTTTCATCAAAAAGGTAGTACACTGTAATGCAGTTCCTGAAATGTCATACAACTGCAAAGGTGTAATTGGATGGACGACACTACAGCCAGGTACTCTGGCGCTTCAACCAGGTGGGTCTTCATCAGGAGGCCTTTGGCATCATGCCTTTCTGCCCCCCTGGGGTAAGCATTTTAATGCCCTTCTCAGGGACATAAGGACACTCAACTTTTGGCCTCCAGTCTTACTACTCCCTTAGGCTGTGTATTAAATTCCTGTAATGCACAAGATGCTGTGGCTAATTGCTTACTTAATGCACAGAAAAGTGTTGGATTTTCTCCACAGAGTGAAACAAAAGGACTTCCCTGGGCATAATGTACTCGGCTATGGCTCATGCCTAAGAACACCTCCTATCTAGAGTATGCACTGGAATACTTATATGCACTCATGAGTTACAGCTTGCCTATGTTGCTGCTACTCTAATATAGGAAAATAAATATATATTTTTTTGGATTAGACTGTTCTAAAATATACTCATTCAACGACCTGTAGACAAGTCTCTCTGTTGAGATGAGGATTCAGAAGCTTGACATCAAGACAGAGAAGAAAAGAAAGCTTTACTGAGCGTAAAAAATGGCAGCAAAAGGGAGCACAAGTATAGATGTGGTTGTGAAGCTAATAGTTAATAGGCAAACACAAGGCATGCACCAACCTCCTGTCAATGATCTTTTCTGTTCAGATGAAGCTTCTAAAGCCTGACATCAAGACAGTGCAGAAAAAAAAGCTTTACGACATGCAAAAAAAATGGCAACATGGTGCATACAGCAACAGGGAGCACAAAACATGTAACAGTAACAACCAAACATTTTCCACCGGGGCACGTCATCAGAGGTATTCATCTGCCCATTTGCCATTCAGCCAACCAATCAAATATGGTACCATCTATACTATGGAATTAAACAATAAGCCCTTTATGTTCCACTTCTGGTCAGTAAATATATTTATAAACGGGAAGATTTAATGTTGACTAATACATTTATACCATGGTCTGACTGTAAAGGAAAATACGGGTTCTGCAATTAAGATTTTTTCAGATATACACAACTATTAGACATATTCCTCAAAATTATGAAAGACGGGAAAGAGCACCCAATGGAGTGCAGAGATTCAGTTAAGACCTTAAAGGCAGGATTATTAAAGGTAAGGACTTTTTTTGCCAAGATTATACAGAATATGGCAAACTTATAAGAGGCTCTGTAAAAACATATCCAGTGTGAATGAGAAGAAAACATAAACATTAAAATTCCTGACACAAAATGGCATAATTTTTGATCTCTGCCAATAATTACAAAAGCACAAGCAATAAGACAATTCCCTTTAACATTTTTACAAGATCTCGTTATACATCTAGTTAATTATATACAGTCGGTATTAGCAACAATTCAAGCTGCTGCCACTGTGGAGAAGCATCTGCTAGCATGTAGCATTCGTTTTGGTCCTGCAACGTGTGTGCAAGATGGTGGGAAGAAACAAATAAAATTATAAATAAAGTATTTAAAGCCAAGATGCCAAGACAGAGATTTGTTTAGGTGGCATCCTTTATGGCTACCAAAAGATACTGGAAACGTCAGCATGTGGACAAGCTCTTACGTGGAATGGAAATTAATACGCATAGATATTTTCTTTTTTAAGAATAGTTTCAGTGACATTAAACATTATTATTATGCATTAAAAAACTGAATTGTGCACTTGGAACAACAGAGTAACACCCAAGACAGCCGGGGCACTTAAAAGGTTCTGGCATGTTCTGGAAGCAGATAGGGACCTCAGAGGTAAAATAGGAGATTCCCCTAGGGTAGTTTATAGGAAAGACAAATCCGTTAAGGACCTTGTATTCCGAAGTCACTTTTTACCTGAGGCCCCTGTGCAGCAACAGACACTACTTCCATGTCCAAAAGGCTCACACCATTGTGGCAACTGCAATGTATGTCAATACCTGCAACGTGACCAATCGTTTATAAGTCCCACTAATGAAAGACAAATTGAGATCAAACATCTGATGACCACTGGCGTGTAGCCAGACAACATACAAATGTACACCAGGACCATGTTTGTTGCCTCATTTGGCACAGTAAATACAACTTTTGTATCTCATGACAATGGTTGTTGCCATGCATGGGTAAATACAAATGCCATGCATTGCTCCCTAAGACACCCACATACCAGCCCAGAGCCTGTATTGTATTGTTCTTGGGATGCAAAGACAGTATTAGTGAAGAGACCTTCTAGTTTCAACTCCTATGAATAAAATTACAGAAAGGTTCAGTATTTTCTTTGTTAGTTTTCATGGAAAAAGGAAGCAGTTCTGAACCTATTTGCTACCCCCCTTAAATAAAATTGCACACCATGGAGTACTAGGAGTATGCCTGCCTACACCCATGCTTACCACTCATGTTGTGTATGTCTTATGGTGTGACTGCCTTAATTTGTATGTGGGCATGACTATATGCATGCTCAAGGAACGAATCCAAGAACATGTCCGCTCTATCGCACGTGGTTGATGTGATACACCAGTTGGTGCACATCGGAGTGCACGACATGGACAAAAATTGGATTTGTTCAAATTTATGGCCATAGACCCTATCCCACCTCTTTTTACAGGTGGAGATAGACATAATTTATTATTACAAAGAGATAGCAGACATATTGTCCAATTCAATGCACTTTACCCAGATGGTTTGAATGAAAACTGGGATATCACACCCCTTCTCCGAAATGATTTATTCAAGGAAGTTTAAAGGGGTGTTTTAACTATTCAGTTATTATTATTTTTTTTATGTTTTAAAAAAATCCTTTAGATTAGTGTGGATTTCTGTTCAATGCTGTTTATGTTGCAACCCTGAGCGTGCAGTGTATATACTGGCATTTAGCCCCTCATCTCACTTGATACGTTTGTAGAGTTTGTTTTTTTCCTTTATATATGTACACTTAGGTCATATTATGGGCTCTTTTGGTTTCGGTATGATGACCTCGGTGTAAATGAGCCCGTTACAGTTATTTATTTTTATTCTGTGGTGCCTATTTAAAGTTTTTTTGTGTTTTAATTTTGATTACAGCCTGATCTGTGCTTTATATACTTTTCTTTTGTTCAGGTGGTCTACGGTTTGATTCATCAAATATAAGACATCTTTGATGGACTGTACTTTAATTCAATTCTAACATCGATCATTTAGATCTTTGTAAAAAGATTAATTAAATTCAAAATACTTTAGTACACAAAGCTAGTTAACCAGCCCCTAAGCAGTGTGTTTTTAGATTTTTTATGTAGGTATATAGTCTTTGTACTATCTACTACGTCTATGTAACTTTATATATATTTACAAAAATCACCCACCCCAACCCCCGTTACCCTCCAAACACCAAAAGGCATCGGGGTGTGTTATGGGGTCATCAGGCCTAACTCTCACCCCATTTACCTATAGTGTACCATGTCAGCCTGTTTACACATGGAATGGGGTGAGAGTAGGGCATGATGACCTCATGGCACACCCTGATGCCTGTTGCGTGTGGAGGGTAGTGGTGGTTGGGGTGGTTGGGTTGGTAACCCTAAAGTCAAATTTCCAAGATTCTGACGCTTTAATAAAAACCCTAATTGATGCATTAACATAGTGTTTTGCAATTTATATATATATATATATATATATATATATATATATGTATATGTACAGATTATATATGTACTTATGTATGTATATATATATATATATATATATATATGCACAGATTAAATATGTATTTGTGTGTATACAGTATATAGATATATATATATGTGTGTGTGTGCATGTATCTGTATATGTACATAAAATATGTATATATGTAAACATGCATATATGTATATGCGTGTATATATCTCACAACATATGTAGGATCAGGGTTGGGGGCACTGAACCACATTACAGACACCAATGCACACCAGCATTAGTGCATGCAGGCTGGATCAGGTCACTCATGTAGTCATAGCCTCTAAGTGTAGCACCCACTCATCTTCCAGAGACCATCCATGCTAGGGCATCCAAGGAGGGCACAACAGTTCTTCAAGTACATCAGGCTCTGCTTCTGTTTGTTTCCCTGGCCTGGAGCTCATGTTGCCCCTGGACTTCCCAGACTTTACTGGTCTTGGCAGGGTGCCCTGAGTTCTCTCTCTCAATTGTCCCTGATTATGAGGGATGTCCCTCATTTCACCCCTTACAATTGCTCTGTCCCTCATTCATCCCTCAAGGTCAAGGTACTGTTCACACAGTGAATGTGCTGTACATTCAAACCATACAGCATCTATATTTAATATTCTAGGATTCTGACTCAGGCATAGACATTATACAGGTAATACTGCCTTCCACTGTGTTCTAAGCTTGTATCTCTCTGTTTGCATATGTGTCCCTCAGTATGTGGAACAGTATCCCTCATTTGGAGTGTCTGTGTCCCTCCTTTCAGTGATGAATGGTTGAGAGATAAAAGTAAGCCTGCTGACACCCAATGCCTGCAGCTACCAAAGTGTTGCTAAGTCTGGCACACAGGTGGAGCTGTGTGTATACCCCAGCCTGTGGCTTCCGACCTGTAGTTTCAGGCTATGTGCACCATGCAATAGTGCCAGGCAAACTACATGGTAATGTATGCAAAGCAGGTCATGATGAGATGATAATTTGGCTGTTTGTACACAGATTGCCTAAGTAGGCTCATTTGCATAGGGCTTTGAATATAGTAAAATTTAACACCGGGCTAATGTGTTAGCCCAGTACAAACATGTTAGTGCTGGGATAATGTGCTTGAACTGGGCTAACTTGTCAAAACCATAGCACAGTTCTGCTGTGTTTGGCCTGCGATGTTGTTTGCAGTTGTTGTTGGAAAGGTATGCCTCTTTGCAGATGATACAAAGATCTGTAACAGAGTTGATATACAAAGGGGTGTAGAAAGGATGAGAAGGGACTTGCAGGGTTGGAGGAATGGTCAGACATATGGCAACTTAGATTCAATGCAAAGAAGTGCAAGTAATGCACCTGGGAAACAAAAACCCAGGAGAAGAGTCACAATAGCAGGGGAGGTACTAACAACAACAAAATGAAACAGGACTTGGGGTAGTCAAATCAGATGATCTAAAGGTTGGTAAGCAATGTGAGAAGTCAGTAAGGAGAGCCAGGGGGATACTGGGATGCATAGGAAGGGGCATCACAAGTAGAAAAAGGGAAGTGGTTATCCCTCTGTACAGACAGTTGGTGAGACCCCATCTGGAGTACTGTGTGCAGTTTTGGAGACCTCATTTACGCAAGGACATAGACAGGATGGAAGCAGTCCAGAGGAGGGCAACTAAAATGGTGCAGGGTCTGCATCAGAAATCATATGAAGAGAGACTGAGAGAGCTTAATATGTATACCCTTGATGAAAGGAGGGACGGGGGACATGACAGAAACGTTCAAGTACCTCAAGGGAATCAACAAAGTCCAGGAGGGTAGCATCTTTCAGAAAAAGAGAAGTGTAAGAACAAGGGGACACAATTTAAAGATAGAGGGGGGACGGCTCAGGGGTAATGTGAGGAATTTTTTTCACAGAGAGAGTGGTGGATGCATGGAACTGCCTTCTTGGGGAGGTTGTTGGGGCTACAACAGTGGGGGAATTCAAACATGCATGGGACAGACACAAGGCAACTGTAGTGGGGGGGGTGGCAGGAAGTAGGCTGTTGGTTAACTAGAATCTGCAGCTTATCCAGTAGGTAGGTAGGCAAATGGGCAGACTGGGTGGGCCAAGTGGTCCTCATCTGCCGTCAAAGTCTATGTTTCTATGTTTGTGCAACACTTCATTGCTATCACCCACATTGGCCACCTACTGCAGCTCTGCCATACTACACCTCTGTGTGCACTGGGCTGCTGTCGCAGTTTGGCCTTCCCAGTTGCTATATTCAGAGCTGTCTTTATTTGCCAGGCTATTTCTGCACTGCACTCACAGCCCTGTTTGCATAGCTTCATTTGCATGTTATATTCAACAGCTTTAACCCCCGGGCATTCCTTTGAATATAGCGTGCTAATGGTTCTGGGCTGATTTTGCATGCCAGGCAGGTCTTATTTTTGCTCTGAGCTAACTTCTGAATATCTGGCCCCTAGTTTCTTAGTCCTGCTCAGCAACAGTGACATGTAACACACTCGAATGATCTTACAAACAAACCCTAGCAATGCAGTTTACTGAATTATTGAAGACATGTAAGTCTTTTACTGTTGTAAAGTTTTATTTTTTTTTATTGTTTAAAAACAGCTCTGCAAAAAATGTTTCTTACTTGCTTTGTTCCACACAAGAATAAGGCACTTACAGTACATCAGTTTCTTAGTCCCACTCAGCAGACACACTCAAGTGATCTTACAAAACAATGCTGGCGACGCACATTAACCAAGGACATGTTACGTCCTCTACAGTTTTATTTTCTTTATTAAAAAACAAATGCTCTAACAATGCTGACAACAAGCCTTAAAATGACTAGTGTACAGTAATATTATAGTGCTCCCTCGCTGCCTTTGTCCACTATGTGTATTCTCCATTTAGAAGCCACGGCTATAAAACAGGGGTGGTTTATATTAATAATGTTTTTTTTTTTTTTTACCTGCATTTTCTAAATGGGGCAGTTACTAAATGAGGGCAGCTTCTAAACTGTGAAATATGTTATCTGTTGCTGTTTCTGAACATTAATTGAACTGTATCTACCATGTAAAGATGAGCAGAAATCAGATAAAGGCATTTTATATGTTAAAAAAGTTGATTCACAAACACCTCTAGCTGTAAAACAAACAAATGCTGTAGAAGGTGCAGGATTCAAGGAGAGCCAGACTGGCTCACCAGGATACCTGGAGATTTCCAAGGAGTCCCTTCTGTTGGGTACCTAGCCACCTTCCAAACTCTGAGAATCTTTGGTTTTATCATTTTTTTTAATTAAATGGGCCCTGTAAGTAAATGTAAGATGCAGACACAGAGCTAGTGTATCATACTGAAGTGAAATACTGATATGAGTGTGTCACCCTGGGCCCTCCCCTATTTATTTTCCATGTGGGACCCTGTGCCAACTTTCCAGGTGGGCCCCCTGTACCCCAGTCCAACCCTGGATTCAAGAAAAAATTAGCTGTTCATATGGTGAGTCACGTTCTGTGAACCTTCAGAATTGGCATCTTATTTTCAGTGGGGCTCTACATCCACACAATATTATGCTGCACTGTGTAAAATCAGAATGCACTAAAAACAATATTTTACATCTGGGGGATATATTCAGTGCCGGATCAATTCATGAGCAGAAAGATGCATTGCACAAAGATGGTGTGCCAGTCAGCACAGATACAATATTCAAAGAGAATGCGCCACTAGTACAGGGTGTGCATACAGTGAAGCCCAACAGGATAAAGTGTAGCACTGCAGAATTCTGCAGTACAGTTGCTGCAGCAAACAATGCAATTTCAAAGGGAATTAATCCCTTTTGTCATGCAGTAAACCTGTGACACTGCGCTTCATCCTGGCAGGCTTCATCGTTCCTGTTGAAAATGTGACCCTGGATGGGAATCGCAGAGCAGGCAGCTGCCAATTCAGATGCATCCAGGGTGACCCTGACTGAATACCTTCCAGGGGGAATGTGTGGCACATACCGGTATGCAATGCAACCCCCACGGGCGATATTCAGCCCAGGAATGCAAATGAACTAACTGAGCATGCAGGGTGCAAAGGGGCCTTATGCATGCTCTTTACCAGCCCACTTGCATGTTGGCATAGGGATGAATGCACCGGAGCAGCTCTCACCCCCAAGCTCCTACCCCGATTGCTCCCATGTGGGACAGACCCTGAAGTCTCTGGTGGTATAGTGGCACCCCCCCTCACCCTTTCCACCAGCCCCGATCATACTGGAGTCCAGGCTCTATTGGTTCCATATTGTAGGGACCCCAATGCCATCCCTAATTGCACCTGAATACACCTACAGTCCATACCCATAGTGTAGTGGCCCCCCACTCCCCCTCAACGGTGCACACACACCACCCTCCTTGCCCCACCAGCCCATCCGATTGCGATGACTAGCTCTGTAATGGGATCATACCACTCTATCAGCAGGTGGCAGAACACTCGCAGTAGGATGCTGGAATGTGTTATAAGTAGGCACGGGATGTCGCCAGCCCGGTGACGCTGAAGGTTGAGGCACTGGGCCGCCACCTCACCTCCACGCCGCGGACCCGGGTTCGGGAGTGGACTCCGCCACCGGGGATTACTGGGAGAAGGATTGAGCGCCAACGGCCTGCTCTCCTTCTCTGGGGAGGAATGGGGAGTAAGTCGGCCGCCACCACCACCACCTGGGGAATTGCGGTGCTGGTGGTCGGGACAACACAGGGGTTGACGCTGGCAAAGGACATAGAGCAGAGGCACGCCCTCAACGTGAGTCGGGCCTGCTGGTCCCCATTGCACACCTAACGCTCAGGAATTAATGGAGGGAAAACTCTGTGACAGTCCCAGGACGATCCCCGCCTCCACTTCCAAGATGCAGAGGGCAGACTCGCTGTGTACGTTCGCTTCCTGAGGTCCAAGAAAAGGTAAGGGGAGCCTTCCTTGCCCTGCCTGGAGGGTTAACTGGGGGTTAAAAAGTAACTTGAGGCAGGCGTGCACTCTAGGAGCAGACACCTCGGCAGATTGGAAAGTGGAAGACTTGAGGGATCTGAGAGATAGGAAGGTCTGGGGGGGCGTAGGAGGATAAACAATAAGTAAAAAAAAAAAAAAGTAGGCATGGGCTGTGTGTGGGTGATAACACCCAGTGGCCATACTCCTCAGGCACTTGTATGTGGATCCATCATCCCAGTGCATATTGCACTGCTCAGTGTGGGTGACAGCCGATACTGCACCCACTCACACAGGTCCCAAAACAGGCATGTTACAGCCAATCTCCCATTCGTTTCTACAATTGGGGAACTGTGGATGAACTATCTATAGCCTGAAGCATACGCTGCAAATGTCATTACAGGATACCGCACCCCATGGCACCCGAGATACTTCAGCAGTCCAGAGGGTGGCATGTTACACAGGGAAACAGGGAAGAGTGTGGACTTGCAGCGGTGTATGACAGCAGGAAGATACAGCATCAGCAAGACACGTATTGGAGGTATGTAAATTTCCTCTTCAGTTTGTCAGAGACTTACACATGGCTGCATACACTGGTGGAGCCACAGCTGGCATGGTGCCCCCATGCATGGTACAGCCAGTTGGGTCATTCCAGAGTGCAGGTCCCCAGCCCGGGTTCAGTGCAGTCAATGGCAGGCCATGGCAGGGTGTGGAGGGTAGTGGCAGTCTTTGCAACAGGTTGGGTATGGGAGAGTGAGGGCGTCTGTGTACAGGGGCAGTGGATGGGAGTCCTCTAGACTATGGATATGGACCATGGTTTCCTCTGGTGCAATCGGGTCTAGGGGGGCCCTACGCTATGGAGCTCTTCAGGGATGGAGTTGGCTAGATTGGGGCTGGAAAGGGGGTACCTCTAGTCCACCAGGGCTGCCAGGCTGCTGTGCAGCTGGGTGCACATCTGCAGCCTGCCTGTGGGTTGCTGGCCAGGTTAGGCCAGCTATTCATGGCCTAACTGTGGGCTGTGGTGCTCTGGACTGTGAGGGGCACATTCCTAACTGAATATGCTGCAGCATGGCATATGCATGGATTTGCCCCCTCGACTTGAATGGCATACCATTTCTGTGTGCCCTGGCCCATTCCCTTGCGACTGGTGCATCCTACACGTTTGAATATCGCACTGCTGTGCATTGTTGGAGTTGAGCAGCACATCTCCCTTTTCCACTAGAGTGCGCCGTGTATCACATTTGAATACGGGGGCTCTGGACTAGGTAGCCTGAATACATACATTATAAAAATGGTAAAATCATGACCCCACTGAAATCAAGATATTGCACCTAATCTGGGACAGCCTGAGTAAATACAGTGCAAAAATGTGTAAATGAACATCCCTGTGAAAATGAGATGCTGCATCTCCCCTGCCCTATCCAGGATACAAAATAGGATAAGAAATATTCAGTGCTCCCAGGTCCAAATAACCATTACTCTGTAAGAAGCCCTCATTTTCCATGTGTTTTCCCCAGAAAGGCAGAATCAAATCCCTGTATAAATCCCTGTAGATATTTCCATAAGCCACTGGTTCCTTATTTATGACTTTGTTCTTTATTTATTGTATCAGCAGCCTTTTATTAGAAAAAGAGCTCTGATTTGCTGCTCAGTATTAATATTACATGTCACAATGGCCTTGGAATGATTTGGATTTATCTGCTATGCATAAGGCATAATCACTTCTGAGGGAAAGAATTGTTGAGTTCCTAGAGGCCAGTGGGGCACAGGACCCATGGCAGCATGGATTAACAGAAGGAAGGTCATGTCACACAAACCTAATAGATTTCTTTGACTGGGTCACCAAAGTAGTAGACCAAGGAAGGGCTGTAGACATGGACTACCTAGACTTTAGCAAGACATTTGACACAGTCCCACATAACAGATGAATACAGAAGTTAGCCAGCCTTACAGTGGGCCCCAAGGTGGTATCCTGGGTCAAAAATTGGCTGGACAACAGGATGCAGAGGGTAATAATAAACGGAGTCCACTCTGAAGAAAGGGGGGTTACTAGCGGGGGACCGCAGGGTTCAGTACTGGGACCGGTCCTCTTTAATGTCTTTATAAGTGACAATGCAGACGGACTGGAAGGAAAAGTATGTCTCTTTGCAGACAACACAAAGATCTGCAACAGGGTCGATACAGAAGGTGAAGTGGAAAGGATACAAAGGGACTTGGCAAGGTTGGAGGAATGGTCAAAGGTATGGCAGCTTAGACTCAATGCAAAGTAATGCACCTGGGAAACAAAAACCCAGGGGAAGAGTACACAATGGGGGTGAAATACTAACAACAACAAAAATGGAAAGGGACCTGGGGGTAATCATATCAGATGACCTAAAGGTGGGCAAACAATGTGAGAAGGCAGTAAGGAGGGCTGGCGGGATACTGGGATGTACAGTGAGAGACATCACCAGTAGAAAACAGGAAGTTGTTATCCCTCTGTACAGACAGTTGGTGAGACCCCATCTGGAGTACTACATTCAGTTCTTGAGACCCCATCTCCGCAAGGACATAGATATTCATCCTCAACTGAAGTTAGTAGCAAAAAGTGTTTAAATGCTAATGATTTAAATGTGCAAGCTGCTGCATTTCGAAGGGGGTAAACAAATCTCCAGTTTAATATGTAACCAACAGTTAACAAGCTGTTTCAGTTTCCTAATGGCCATCAGCTAAGCAGATTGGAGCTATGTTTCCAACATTCTAAACAGAAAGAAGGGGTTATTTTATTTTAGTTGTCATAGTGATTTGTTGATGTGGAAGGATACAGTGAAATGTTCAAAAAATGTGTTCCACGAAACCCCATTTTCAAGCTACAGATAGCAAAATGGCTGTAGGCTCCATCCACAGCCATAAAAAGGGGAAAGCTAGAAACTCCATAGCAAGGGTAAGGGTACATAAGTATTTCCAGGTAACACAGGGAGCACAGAAACTGGGAATGCTGGGAGTGGTGCAGTGCAGTGGCTGTGGGGCAGCAGTTTTTTTTTCAGTTAATTTTTATTATATTTTCTTGTACAAACATGCATCATAAATAGACAGAAAAGGTATACATCATTAGCAGAGAAGGATCTTTACAGCAATATACTGTATCCATAAACTAACAGCATACGGCCTACATGTAGGAAACGTGATAAAAGGACTAAAGAAGGAGAATGGGGGGGAAGGGGTCACACCCCTGAGCCCTCTGCTCTGTAGTGATGCAAAATCCAGAAACAAGACCGGGTAACTGCATGGTGCTATCATATTATTACTAATGCACTATAAGATATGTTAGTTACTTCGCATTGCATGACTGACTAAACTGAGCTTATATCAGGGACCATCATACTAGGAGTACACAAAGAGGACAGCCAAAAGTGACCACAGGTAAACTCATCCTATCCCCGTCCTAGGCTTCAAATAAGCAAAAAAGGTGGCCCAACAAGCAGTATATGCTGCAAATTTATTGTCTGTAAGTGGTCTAGTGAAGCCAGCAACATGAGAGCATGTTGAATTTCTAGGATACAGGGGACTTCAGTTGACATCCACCAACACAGGATAAGGCGTTTGGGTGAGATACCAAGAAGGGCTAGCCACAGGAGTTGGTGAGCCTTGAGGTGAGTTCTGTGAGGGTAGGCCCAGGATCCAGACAAGGGGTCCAGCTTAGTCAGCAGGCCTAGGATTTGTGTGGCAAGTTGGTTCACTTCCTGCCAGAAGGGGGCCAGTAAAGACCACTGCCAGATAATTTGACATAGATCCCCTGTCTGGGCTTGGCACCTCCAGCAGAGGTTGTTATCCAGAAGCTTGGCTTTACACAGAACATCTGGTGTTCTGTACCAGTGGCACAAAAGTTTGTTCTGAATAAGTCTACTGCGTGCGTCTGGATATCTCGAGTGTGCCATTTTCCAGCAGAGGGCCCACTGAGTGTCATCCAGCCTCAGCTTCAGTGCTTTCTCCTATTTCTGTTTAGATTCAGAAGGGACCAGCTCCCTTCTGGATTGGATCCTGACCACTCACCCCACCAGAATCACGAACCACACTAGCCTTCCTGACTCACTAAGTGACCATTCCCCTGTTTGCTGTACCTGGTCCAACAAATTTTGTAAACACCCCCCCAAACCCTCTACAACAGACCTCTACGTCGTGGCCAGTTACCATTCCTTAAATCTCACCTTCTCCATCAGGACTGGACGCCTGTTCTCAGGGCAACTGACACCAACTGTATCACATCATACACATATTTAATGAAGCCTGTAACCTATTTGCTCCCCTATAGAAATGCAAAGTTAAATCTCTCTGCAACCCCTGGCTATCAGCGGACCTCCTTATGAAGCTAAAAGCTAGGGACAACTTGTGGGAAATGGCCAGATCTACCGGTAGACAAGCTGACATCCAGAACTATAAACGTGCACATAACAACTGCACTAAATCCATTCAGCTACAGAAGTCCGACTACTACAAGAAAGCCCTCACCGACACCTGGGGAAATGGAAGAGAGTTCTGAAACAACATAAAAGAAGACACAGGGATACAACCCAAAACATCACCGGCCATGATCAAGGTAAACGGGAGTACATTACTTGACCCAAAAATCATTGCTGACACCTTCAACGAGGCATTCACCAACCTTACCAGTGTGCTTCCCCCTGATTTCTTCAAAGATGAGGCTCCCCCACATCCCACAGCCACACCCTCCCTGCCGAACAACCTCCATTCTACTTTAAGGCAAAAGCTCTATGCAAATCCAGAACAAGCAGCGACTCACTCAACCTCAATCTTCTATCCCTCACACTAGAAGAAGTTTTAGGGCCTCCCACGAGGATCTTTAACCTCTCCCTCTCTCTCAGCCAGTTCCCGGACAAATGGAAATCAGCCACTGTCACCCCAATCCATAAAAGTGGTGACAAGACCATACTCGGCAATTATCACCCAATCTCTATCCTACCTCCTCTCTCAAAGGCATTGGAATGTATAGTAGCTGACCAGCTCACTGACTATCTGGACAAATATAATATTCTCTGCCGGCAGCAACATGGCTTCAGAAAAGGCCATAGTACTGCATCCGCCCTCCTGGAATTCACTGGTGCTATACATAGCTCCTTGGACCACGGTAAACCTACTGGAGCTATCTATATTGACCTCACCAAGGCCTTTGATACTGTACACCACCGCCTTCTACTTGGCCAACTTCAGTCCTCTGGTCTCTCTGCTTGATTCAATCACTTGGTTCAAAAGCTACCTTGAAAATCGGTCCCAACGTGTAAAAATAGCAGATGTGCTCTTAGAAGCCAAACCTGTCAGCTCTGGCATTCCTCAGGGCTCTATCCTTTTCAGCCTGTTCCTAAACACCCTCCTGGACTCCTGAACCGAACAAATGATACTTTACGCCGATGATGCGGTAATTCTTGCATCCCATCAGGACACTAATCAGTTGCAAAAAAGTCTCCAGCAGGGTTTCAATACGGTCGAGAATTGGTTCATAAGGCATAAACTGATCCTTAACCAGAAAAAAACAAAACCATGATTTTCAGCAGCACCCATAATAAGTATAAGGATCACCACCTCACCATTAATACCACACAAGGTGACCCTCTGGAACAGGTCCAATCATTTAAATGCCTTGGGATCACCCTTGACTCACACCTCTCCTATGGAGATCACATAAATAATGTTGCCAAAGCTGCAAACTCCAGACTGGGCATGCTTTTCCGACACAGATGACACCTTACCCCTGAAGCACTTGGTACTGCCGTCCAGAGCTCCATCATTACCACCATTTATTACGGCCTTATAATCTATGGCTCTGCCACTGCTACTGCACTCAAACGTGTAACTACCTCTCTCAACAAGGCTTGTTGGCTCATCACAGGTGCTCAACGCCTTACTCACACCTGTGACCTTTATACCTAAACCGGCTGGCTGCACTTGGACAATCAAATAAAATATCAAACCTGTATGGTGGCAAAGAAAATTTTGATGGGCCTTGCACCTCCTGAAGTCTATTCTCTCCTACAACCCAGACACAGCAACCGTAACACCAGGGGGACTAAGCTGCAGCTTCTCCAAATTCCCCGCTGCCATCCTACACAAGGTCAAAGATCCTTTGCCTTTAGAGCTTCGAGCTGGATGAATGGACTCTCTAGTGATATTACCAGAGCCACCTCGCTCGGCTTCTTCAAATCCAGCCTCTGCAAGTCTCTCATTGCCTCGAGTGCCTGTGACTGCCTTTGATCATAACTGAATCATCTATCACCTATGCCAGCCTGACCTTATGCTAACCCCTACCGGCTGGTCAATGGTCACTATCCTTAACTCTTGCTAATGTCTGGGCACTCCCTGCTAATCTTTGATTCTTTGACAATGCCTTCCTGGCGGCACCCCCCTTTAACCCGCCTCAGTCCTCCCCTATCTCCACCTCTGTGCCCCGCCCTCACCCCTCACCCTCACTTTCTCATCTCCTACCCTTCCCTTTCTACCACTATCAACCCTAGGTCTAGCTTTGTATATGTATAGATAAATGACTATTTGTCGTAATGTCATCCATGTTGTTTTGCTGTACCATATGACGTGGAACCTTTGTAAAAGAGCCCTGGCTCAAACGTATTTGTAATCCTAGACTGAAATAAATAAATAAAATAAATAAGATTCCCCAGATTGCGAGGGAATGCTCTCTTGTATGTCAGCATAAAGTTTGCTAGCTTGGCCCCTTGGATGCGGCAGCAGTTTTTAGAGAGACCTCTGGAGACTGCGCTGTTGCCCCATCTGTGTGCACCTCTCTGGATTTAAGGAGGAGGTCACTATACTCGAGGTCGAGTTGGCTAGTATTCGGGGGACCTCTTCCACTACCCAGGGGCCACCAAGTCTGACACCATTACCCCAGAGGATGCCAGGGTGGAGGAATGGCTGGACTATGGTGGGCTATGGAAGGGCTGTGGTGGTGGTGGGTCAGAGACACATTCCTCACCTGGTACCATTACACAATTCCTACACTGTTCTGGCAAGGTGGGACTGCCAGGAGGAGGCCCCTGTTGTAATGACCTGGGAGAATGCGGGGGTTCACCAGAGCAGAGACCCTAAGGAGGGAGGAAGAGAACCCCAGAGGAGGAGGAAGCAACTACCAGTTGGGGACTCAATTGTGAGGAGAATAAATTTGGGAATAGGAAAAGGAGGTTGGGGGTTAGGTGCCTAGGCGATGCCATAGCCCGGAGGGATGAGAAGCAAATCCAGATAATTGCTAGGACAGTAAAATGGGAGGCAGAGCTGGATGTCATTGTGCACCTGGGGACTAATGATATGGCTTGGGATGGGGCTGGGACAGTTCTAAGGGAGTTTAAGGAGATGAAGTGGGGTCATAGACAGGTAGCATGCACAGTGGTTTTCGCTGAGGTGCTTCCTAAGACATGGGGAGGAGAGGGATCTCCACATCAAGACCATCAACTCATGGTTGAAGAAATGGTGCAGAGAGAAGGCTTCACCTACACTGGGGACTGGGTATCCACCTGGAGAGATAAGGGCCTTTACAGGGGTGATGGCCTACATCTATATGAGAGGGAAACTGTAGTTTTCAGTGAACAGTTTAGATGTTACTCAGATGAACATTTAAACTAGCTGAGAGGGGTTGCATAAGAAATCGGGGAGGGAGTAACCCCCCTGACACAGGCTGAAGTAGAAAGTAGGAGGAACCCAAGGAGAATGGAATCCCCAAGGGCGGAAAGTAATAAAGGAAGCAGGACAGTAGAAATGAAGGGGTATGGGAATGGAAGCATTAAAAAGAATAGGGGAAGGAGAAAGGGCAAAAAGGGAAGAAGGGGGTTAACAAGCAGAGTGGTAACAAAATCTGGAAGGCCATGTATGTGAATGCTAGAAGTCTAAGAAATACGATTCCAAACCTAGAAGTTATAATGACAGAGGCCAGCCTGGATATCAAGGCCATTATCGAGTCATGGTGCACTGAAAACCATGACTGGGATATGGCCATACCAGGCTACACTCCATTCAGGAGGGACAGGATGAGAAGGAAAGGAGAGTGTGTGGTGCTTTATGTAAGGAAAAGCACAAAAGCAACAGAGATACAGAGAATACGGGGGAGCAGATTTACTGTGCTTCACCCTACATATGGGGAATGAAGCTTCAGTTCCAACTTGCGTGATCTACAGAACATCCAGCACAGGAGGAGGAGTTAGATAAGGTACTGGTGGAAGCTACTGACAAGAGGACAGAAAAGGGGGAGGTGCTGCTGGTGGGGCGCTTCAACCTGCTTGATGTAGAGTGGAACCTTCTAGCTGCGGCTTCAGCTAAAAACGGGGACACACTGGACTCCCTGCAGGGGCATTCATCAGGAAACTAGTCAGTGAACTCACTCATGATGGGGTAATACTGCAAGGGAGACAGCAGAGGGTTGTGGTGGTGGTGGGAAGGGAGCTCTCATCTTCCAGGGCGGTGACAAGCAGGGTGCCACAGGGCTCTGTACTGGGACCGGAGTCGTTTGGGATCTTCGTAGCAGACATCTCAATAGGCATCAGGAGCAAGATCAGTCTGTTTACAGATACCACCAAGATGGGAGCAATAGTGGATGACTTAGGAGGGTGGCAGGGGTTGCAAGATGGTCTGGCAAAATTGGAGGCCTGGTCGGACACTTTGCAGCTGGGGTTCAATGCCAAGAAATGTAAGGTGCTACCTTTTGGTGCAAAAAACCCAAGAAGGAGCTACAAGTTAGGGGGTGGATTCAACTAGCCAAGATGGAGGAGGAGAAGGATCTGGGGGTGATCATAATGGGAGTGACGAACAACTCAGCACAGTGTAGAAAGGCAGTTGCGAAGGCCAACAGGATGCTGGGTTGTATTGCCAGAGGTATATCCTCTGGGAGGGGTGAGGTTTTCCTGCCGCTGTATAGGTTACTGGTTAGACCACACCAAGAGTACTGCGTGCAGTTCTGGTGACCATATCTGAAGAAGGACATAAGGTTACTGGAGGCGGTGCAGCGCAGGGCAACAAAAATGATCCAGGGTCTAGGGGACTTACCCTACGAGAGCAGGCTGCAGGAGTTGAACATGTACTCCCTGGAGGAAAGGAGGGATGGGGGGACATGACTGAAACCTTCAAGTACATAAAGGGAATAAATAAGATGGTCATGGAAAGGCTTTTCAAGATAAGGAGGGGGAGGGACACTCGCGGGCACGATCTGAGACTGGAAGGGGGAAGATTCTGGAGGGAAATGAGGAGACACTTTTTTATAGAGAGGGTGGGATCTGAGTGGAACGCACTGCCAAATGAAGTGGTATCCTGTAGAACAGTGGGCTGCTTCAAAAGGGGATGGGACAGGTTAAGGGGAAGGTCACTGGAGGGGGGAGTTGAGAGAGGGGCAGCTACAGTATAAGGGCTGTTAGCTGCACAATCGAGCAGACTTGACAGACCATAAGGCCTTTATCTGCTGGCAATTTTATATGTTCATATGTTTGTATAATACTGGACTTTGTACTCACTAACGGGGACAGTGTTGCAGACATCAAGGTATGAGGTCACCTGGGGAAAGTGATCACCATACAGTTTGGTTCAATATAAGGACAGCTGCGGAACTGAATCACACAAGGATGAGGGTCCTGAACTTCAGGACAGCATATTTTAAAAAGACAATTTAATGACTCGGGGTTGACCTGGCAGGAAGGGAATGACCTGGGCAGGGTGGAGGAACAGTGGGCAAAGCTAAAAAGGGGAAAGCAACGAACCACTGCATCAAGCAAGTGAACAAAAGCTTCAGGAACATAGACACGGTGAATGCCACTGGTGCCATATTTGTAGACCTGACAAAGGACTTTGACCATGTTGACCACACCCTACTCCATGCTAAACTCCTGCATCTTGGTTGCTCAACTGAGTCTTTGATGTGGTTCCAGAGCTATCTCTTGGGCAGATCCCAATCTGTCAATGTCAGTACAGCCACCTCCCCGGCCATGTCAGTTTCCACTGGAGTTGCCCAGGGCTCCATCCTAGGCCCTCTGCTGTTTTCCCTCTTTATAAACTCCCTTCCTGACAGCCTTTCATCTGAGGCATTCGTTTACGCAGACGATTTTGTATTACATCACAGTACAAATCCCTAGCAAATCTATCCACCACTCTTACCCATATCTACGGTACAGCCCACAAATGGTTTCTGTCTAACAGGAGAAAAGACTAAAGCCAAGCGCCTTGGGTCCAAACCTAACCTTTCAAATCTCATCAAATCTAATTCCTCCCTCTCAGTACTTACACCCAAAGTCCCCTCCCTGCAGAATGTTCCCTGTTTTAAATACCCTGGCATCACCCTAGACCCCTCTTTTACTTTCTTGGTGCATATTAACAATACAGTGCGATGGGTCAACCAGAAACTAGGGGCTGATTTTAGACTCAAACATTACCTGACCCCCAAGGCGTGCATAGCCATTGCCCAAGGTAACCTTCTCCCCCTTTTAGATTACTGTGCCCCTATTTATTCGCACATTTCCTCCTCTCTGTACATCAGACTTACCACTGTCTACAATGGTATCTGCAGGTTTGCATTCTAGTCACCCTACCCCACACATCACTGCACCATATACCAGTCCCTCGGGTAGCTCCCACTACAACGACATCATGACTCTGCCCTTAGCTGCATCGTTGATAATGCCATTAGAGGTGGCAGTTTGTCACCTTACTCACCACTACTCAAACACAGAGTCACTCCCAGATGCGTCCATGATTCCTCTGTCCTACCACTGGAAGTTTCCAGGATTCTCACTGTTCTGGGAAGCAAAGCCCTTTCCTTTGTGGCTCTCACACTGTGGAGTAAACTCCCCGCTTCCCTCTGCTCACTTGACTTGTACCTTACTTTTAAAACTCATCTCAAAGCCTGGCTGCTGTCTGAAGCTAAATGTTCCTGCATATCCGAGTGACCTACTGATGCGAGTCCTCACCACTTCTCCTGGGTCCTTTCACGTACATTCCTCTGTCTGGGTGCACCACTGACTGTTTGAACATCACCTTTATTTCAGTTTGCACTTGTCCTTATTTTGTACGGTATTGCACTTGTTTTACATAACTGTATTTCCCTGGACTGTATAGTATCTGTACTTCACTTGTGTAATGTGTGTTTCCAATGTATTTTGTACCTTCTTGTCTGCCTTGTGTACAAAGCATTTCATTGTATTTTGTAGTTATGTATAGACATCTGCAACACTCTAAAGTCAGGTTATTTGTATTCGTAATTCGTATTTTGTCTGAATTCTTATGTGCCATCTTTATGGTCTGGGTCATGCCTGAAAACAGTCCCTTGGATCAGTGCACATACCCAGTCATAAATAAATAAAAAGAGATCACTATGGTTCTCAAAAGAGGTGGCAGAAAAGGTAAAGGCTAAAAGGGTAGCATTCAGAAGGAATAAGGAGACACAGAGGGAGGAGAATAGGGAGGTGTATCAGGGGAAAAAGAGGGAGGCAGGAAGAGCAGTAAAGAGTGCAGGGACAAAACATATTTTAAGTATGTAAGTGAAAGAAGGAAGACCAGGGTAGGACTGTAAGGTTAAGAAGGGAAGTGGGGACTGTGCAGAGGGAGAACTGGAAAAGGCAGACATCTCAAAAAATACTTTTGTTCAGTGTTCACAAAGGAAGGAGAAGGGGAGGGGCTACGAACAAGTAAAACCAGCTTTGGAGGGAGGGAGGTGGACATTAGCCCTTTTACAGAGGAGAGAGCTCTGAAGGGACTCGTTAATCTGAAAGTGGGCCAAGCAATAGGGGCAAATGGGGTACATCCAAGGTTACTGTGGGAGCTCAGGGAGGTACTGGCTGCACCTCTCTGACAGTACTATTTAACAGCTCAGTGGAAAAGGGATTGGTTCCAGAGGACTGGAGCATTGTAGATGTAGTCCCACTTCACAAAAAACACAGAAGTATAATTTTTTGGCAGATAAGGACCAACAAGCCCATCTAGTCTGCCCATTTTTCCTATCTGCAGTATCACCGCAGACCCTATCTGATCTTCAGCTCCTTTTTCCCCACCCCCATTCCTTCCCATTAATGTTCCCTTATGCCTATACCAAGCTTTTTTGAACCCTTCCACTGTTTTTGCCCCAAACTACCTTGGCTGATAAGCTATTCCAGGAATCCACTACCCTTTCTGAGAAGAATTACTTTTTAATATCTCTCCTGAATTTACCACCTTCAGCTTCACATCACGTCCCCTTATTCTTGAGCACATTTTTTCCAAAAAAAAACTCCACTCCTGTACTTTATATACCCCATTTAGGTATTTATAGGTTGCTATCATATTCCCCCACTCCCTCCACTCTTTCCGGGTGTATATACTGTATTGAGTTCCCTCCATCTCTCCTCATTTGGCTTGTGATGTAGACCCCTCGTCATTTTAGTTGCCCTCCTCTGGACTACCTCCACTCGGTCCATGTCTTTTTGTAGATGTGGCTTCCAAAACTGTACACAGTTATAGATAAATGGTGTCTTCAAGATGTCTCTTGGCTAATCAAGAGTGTCATCTTGAGACATCCTTGTGTTTGGGAACTGTGACGTGAAGCCGAGTAGTTCTGGAATGCAAAGATGTATCGAGATGACACTCCTGATTAGCCAGCATCTCAGAGACGCCATTCACCTTTCATGAAACATTTTTTTTGCACACTTCCCCCAACACCACTGTTTTGCACCGTTTAGAATTGCGGACCATCTGAAAGATGCAACTGATTGAACTGTGTCGCGTCAGCAGTGATCATAAACAGGAAGTATTTTAGTAAAGTAGTGCCATCATCCAAACCGCAGTCAGCAGAAGAAAGTAAGGATAGGCACACTGTTAAACAATAAAAAAATGGTAATCAGAGCTTGTTTTGAGAAAACATGTGGGGGATGGGGAGTTGGTAAATATAATAGATTCCCTTTGGCTTGTGGGTAATCCTGTCATGGGTTAGAGAGTGTGTCGTTGGTGGGACCCAGCAGTTTATGTTTTTTTGCATGTCTCTCAGCAGCGATGGTTAGCAAGGAACAGAGTTCACCAATATATTTTTTCCAGACTCAGTTTTTTTTTTTTTATTCAGTTCTGGCTGGGGTTGGGACTGTAACTACTGAATCGGCAAGGCAGGTAGGATGTTCACTGATATGAATGGTATGTGAGTATAATAACAGCAAAACAGACTCGGAATACTCGCTAGCAGTTAAAAAAAATAGAATTTAGAATGCTGCTAGGCCTAGAGGCAGCTGCGTGTGAAGACCTCATGACGGTATAAGAGATCTTCATGTGCTGCAGGTTCTAGCATTCATGTCTATGATCATGAAAAAAGAAATGCTTTATAAATTTCAGACACGGTCTCACCAGTGACCTATACAGAAGCAACAACACCTCTCTGCTTCTGCTGGTGATCCCTCTCCCTATGCAACCCAACTTCCCACTCGCCTTTCCTACTGCCTTGTCACACTACCTAACTACAGTACCTTTAGGTCATTTAAGATGATTATACCTAAATCGCTTTCTTACTTCACTCCTCCCATTTTGTATTCTGCCCCTAGGGTTCCATACCCCAAGTGCATTATTTTGCAGCTTTTCGCATTGAAACCCAGTTGCCATACTCTTCACCACCGCTCGAGTTTTTTCAGGTCTCTATTCATCCTTTCCAACCCCCCAATTGTCCATCCTATTACCCAAATATGCCAGATGTTAACTGGATGACATGTACTGCAGCCACATCCAAGAGCAGGGTCATTCTCGATGCCTTGCAGGGTGCAGGCCTTAGACAGCTAGTGTTGGAACCCACTCGGGAGGAAGCAATACTAGACCTGGTACTCTCAAATGGAGAGAGGATCACAAATTTAGAAGTCAGTAGACATCTGGGAACAAGCGACCACTGCACAGTGTGCTTCACAATAAGCACAACCATGGAGACAAGCCATACAAAAACAAGCATACTGGACTTTAGAAGGGCTGACTTTGGCAAAATGGGTGAATACCTGAGGAATACACTAGCAAATGGCCAAAAGGAGGGGTGGAAGAACAATGGAGAAAAATCAAAACTGCCATCATAGAGGCAACAAGCCTTTGTGTGAAACAGATAAAGAAAACAAAGCAGAGTAAAAAACCACTATGGTTCTCAAAAGCGGTGGCAGGGAAGGTTAAGGAGAAAAAGGCTGCATTCAAAAAGTATAAGGCATCCCAGAAGGAGCACGACAGGGAACTGTATTAATTAAAGCAGAAAGAAGTGGGGAAGGCAGTCAGAATAGCAAAAGCCCAAACTGAGGAAAAAATAGCCAAGTCAGTTAAGAAGGGGGATAAAACCTTTTATAGGTACATTAGGGAGCATAGAAAGGTTAAGGGAGGAACAGTGAAGATTAATAAGGGAGGGGGAGGTGGGCAGAGGGAGACAGTGAAAAGCCAGAGATACTGAATGAATACTTTTGCTCAGTATTCACAAAAGAAGATGAGGAGGAGTTACCTAAACCAGACAATAGAAGCACTCTGGGTAGGGGGGTTGACAGCAGTCCATTTACAGAAGAAAGAGTCGTGAAAGAACTCCTAAAACTCAAGGTGGACAAAGCAATGGGGCCTGATGGGATTCACCCCAGAATCCTAAAAGAACTAAGGGAGGACCTAGTGACACCACTGACCACACTTTTAACAAATCATGAGAGGATGGGGTGGTACCTGAGGACTGGAGGAGGGCAGATGTGATTCCCTTCACAAAAGTGGAGCAAGGCAGAAGCGGAAACTACAGACCTGTAAGTTTGACCTCAGTGGTAGGAAAACAATGGAATCACTTCTGAAAGAAAGAACTGTTGAGTACCTAGAGGCCAGCGGGGCACAGGACCCAAAGCAGCATGGATTTACAGCAGGAAGGTCATGTCAGACGAATCTAATAGATTTCTTTGACTGGTGACCAAAGTAATAGACCAGGGAGGGGCTGTGGATATGGCCTACCTAGACTTTAGCAAGGCATTTGGCACAGTCCCGCACAAAAGATTAATAATCAAGTTAGCCAGCCTGGGAGTGGGTCCCAGGATGGTAGCGTGGGTTGCAAACTGGCTGCACAACAGGACACAGAATGTAACAATGAGTGGAACACATTCCGAAGAAAGGGAGGTCACTAGTGGAGTACCTCAGGGCTCCGTACTGGGTCCAGTCCTCTTTAACATCTGTATAGGTGACATTGCAGAGGGTCTGGAGGAAAGGTATGCCTCTTTGCAGATGATACAAAGATCTGTAACAGAGTTGATACACAAGGGGGGTAGAAAGGATGAGAAGGGACTTGGCAAGGTTGGAGGAATGGTCAGACATATGGCAACTTAGATTCAATGCAAAGAAGTGCAAAGTAATGCACCTGGGAAACAAAAACCCAGGAGAAGAGTACACAATAGCAGGGGAGGTACTAACAACAACAAAAATGGAACGGGACTTGGGGGTAGTCATATCAGATGATCTAAAGGTGGGTAAGCAATGTGAGAAGTCAGTAAGGAGAGCCAGGGGGATACTGGGATGCATAGGAAGGGCATCACAAGTAGAAAAAGGGAAGTGGTTATCCCTCTGTACAGACAGTTGGTGAGACCCCATCTGGAGTACTGTGTGCAGTTTTGGAGACCTCATCTACGCAAGGACATAGACAGGATGGAAGCAGTCCAGAGGAGGGCAACTAAAATGGTGCAGAGTCTGCATCAGAAATCATATGAAGAGAGACTGAGAGAGCTTAATATGTATACCCTTGATGAAAGGAGGGACGGGGACATGATAGAAACGCTCAGGCACCTCAAGGGAATCAACAAAGTCCAGGAGGGTAGCATCTTTCAGAAAAGAGATGTGTAAGAACAAGGGGACACAATTTAAAGATAGAGGGGACGGCTCAGGGTAATGTGAGGAAATCTTTTTCACAGAGAGAGTGGTAGATCGTGGAACTGCCTTCCTGGGGAGGTTGTTGGGGCTAAAACAGTGGGGGAATTCAAACATGCATGGGACAGACACAAGGCAATTGTAGTGGGGGGTGGCAGGAAGTAGGCTGTTGGTTAACTAGAATCTGCAGCTTATCCAGTAGGTAGGGAAATGGGCAGACTGGGTGGGCCAAGTGGTCCTTATCTGCTGTCAAAGTCCTTGTTTCTATGTTTCTATATTCTGGTATCATGCAAAGAGGCAGACATTCCCTTTCAGCTCCTCTGCAATGTTACTTATAAAGACATTAAAGAGGATCAGTCAAAGAACCGATACCAGAAGCATGCTGCAGGTCACCCTCCCCTCCTCAGACTGAACGCCATTTACCACCACTCTCTGTCTCCAGTCCTCCAACCAATTTCTTACCCAGTTTACCATCTTTTTTTTATTTATTTATGTTTTATTAGTTTGCATAATAAACAGAAGGACATCATTATACATATCCCTGCCTGGAAACATTCTCACCTTAAAACCTCAAGTGAAGTGCATGCACTATTCAGGAATAAGCAGTACATAAGTATCTCCAAGACAATTTGCAAAATAGGAGGGTTACACTATAATGCTTTTATATATGTACCTAAAAACAGAAATACTTCATCATCTACGGAACTGTAGCCCATAAGCATGTGGTTATTTTCTTAATATAAATGTCCTAAAAGTGTCCAAAAAATAGCCAAGCCCAATAGTAGGGCAATCGGGTTCCACATTTGTAACTAAAAGGCAGTCCATCGTGAGGGTAAATTCAACCTCACTAGTGCTAATCTGGGCACAGAGTAGATCAAGTCCATATCTTCAAATGCTGTAGCTTTTCTACAGTGAGTGGCAGGATACAGTTACATCTCCCCTTAATCAAAAGCTTGCCACATAAAGCACTTGCAGCTTAGAAAAGCATAAACATAAAATAGGATGGGTGAGAGGCAGAGAATCAAAACCACTGTTATCTTGTTTAAAGCTAATGAACTGCAAGATAAGAAAAACTCTACATCCTCCCCTTCCTGATTGAATCAACTTCATAGAGAAACAGCATTCAGTACTTTAAACATTCAGACCATCAGGCGCTGAAGAAACAGACAGCAAGGAGCCATCTCAAATCAACATCTCTCGATGAAATTTCAGGTGCCGACCTCTAAGTCCTCTTGGTCGCTTTGCTCCAGATCTCTCTTGTGGAAAGCCTCCAATTTAGCGGCCCACTTGCCTGCATCAAGTGGATCTGAAAAATGTAGACCTTGTCATCACACACAAGGCAAAGCTTAGCAGGGAATAGAATGACATTTGGGACATTCATCTCTCTCAGCTTCATACGCACCCCATCGAATTTCTTCTGACATCAGGTTGCGAATGAAACATCCGGAAATAGATGAATAATGCGCCCATCAATACTAAGAGGCCATGTCATTTTGCCCAGTTTATGATGAGATCTCTGGAGCCCATACTATCAGTGACGACCAATTAAACTCTTGGGACTCCTTCCATTGCTGGACCACGAGATCGTACCCTGTAGGCCTTCACTACCTTCCAGTCAGTGGAAAGCCCCTGCACTTCAACCTGCTCCATTATCCAGTTCTCAATATACATTCGTGGGGGATATTCCCTTCTGTACCTTCAGGCAGGCCGATAACCCGTATGTTTGCACTACGGATTTGATTTTCTAACAGTTCTAGCCTGGAGTAAGTGTAGTGTGCCTCTTTAGATCTGCTGAGGTTAGTGGCTATGCACTTGTCTGCTCATCATTTAAGCTCCTCCATGTCGCCCTTTAGGAGGTCTACCATAGACTCTGTGTTGGCCAGTCTCCCCACTAGATCATCCAACTTGTTATTAACACTGGAGACAGATAACAGAAGTGCCTGCATTTTTCGGCCGAGAGACTGTAGAGTCTCCTCGGTGCCACCTCCATTGGTTGGACCCATTTGAGAGGACCTGGTGGCAGGCCCTGCTGGTGCCAATTTTCCAGGGTCTCTCTGTCCCTCTTCAGCTTGATTTGCTTTTTTTGGATTACCCATCTTGTTAGGGAACCCTTTAGTCACCGATCGGTACTTTTTGCTGGCTGAAAGTAGTGCTGAAACTCCCCAAAAATTAAGCTTTTATAAATGCTGATGTAGAACAGTTATACTTTGTGAACACATTGCTTCGGCTTCCCCAATTTACCATCTTTTGTCCTACTCCTAAGATCTCCGGCTTGTTCAATAGTCTCGTATGTGGAATGGCATCAAATGCCTTACTGAAATCCAGGTATGCCACATCCACTACATCACTGTGATCAACCACATTAGTCACCCAATCAAAGAAATCTGTCAGATTCATTTTACATTACCTCCCTCTCATGAAACCAAACTGTATTTGGTCTTGTAACCCATTTGATTCTAGGCAGAGGGGATATGAAATAGACGACTCAAAATATGCAATTTATCTTCAAGTGTGAGGGGGCCAGACCATAACTCGCGAGTGGCAGATCCACGAGTAAGTTATGAAAGTCCTGCCCACTCACAAGTGCTGATAAATTGCCTATTTTTAGTCAGACTGTTGTATATTTAATACAGTAGTTTACAAGATATAGCTTTCAAATCTGCAGTTTGCTGAAGCATTAGCTGTTTTCCTTTGATTTTAAGAGCTGGCTTCAGTGCTGGACTAGGTATTGTGATGACATCCACATTGTGAAAGTTGCTCTCTGATTGGTTCAGTATTCCACTGTGATGACAGTAATTTGAAAAATATCCACTTTGACAACAGTAACAACAATACTATAATGCATAGGGAGCCCTTATTATTGTCTGATTTCAAGCAGTTTATAATGTTGTTATGGTATCGATGTGAAGTCAAGAGGTTGTTAACCCCTCTTGACTACGTCACATCGATACTATAACAAAGGGAGTGGAACAGCGCATGCGTGGCTTTGCTCGCACAGTGCACAACAAACAGATGTGGCAGTGAGAGCTGGCCCCAATCAAGAGAGGCACTTACGTGGAAATGATATAAAGTAATGACTATCTTCTTTGAAACTGGTGCTCACTTGAGTTTTTGCCCATACACTATCAAATATAATGTGCGGGTTTTTATTGGTAACAATGCTGAAACCACTTCTCGAGGTTACCATGACAACTTTAAACCTCTCGAGCTTCACTCTCGAGGTTTACAAAGTTGTCACGGTAACCTCTCTAAGCAATTACAGCATGGTTACCAATACATCCCCATACATTATCCTCTATTTTTGATATGTTGCTGTTACTGATGTTACTAACTAAACTATCTTTTTTTATCTTGTCATTTTTACCCCATTCCTGTTGTATGTTTATTTATTTATTTATTGAATTTTGATGACCGGGTAGGCCCGCTGGGCCCCGGAGGTCCCTTTTTCAGGGGCGAACCGGGTGAAACAACAACTTACAGGTAACAGATCAGTACAGTCAGGTGATTGTAAAGTTTTTAACAGTAAGAATACATAGGTTTACGGGTGGCAGGTAGTGGAAGACATGCAGGCTGTAAGGACATAGAGGTTACACATAATGAGACAATTATACATCACAAGTTAGTGATTATATTAAAAGTGCTCTGGTAAGGCAAGCAGTAGCTAAAGACCTAGGGTTAGCTTCTTTGTGGGCAAATTGGAAGGGGGATAAGTTGGGACATATATATTCCACTATCCTCTGCAACAGTGATTCCATTAACTTTCCTACCATTGAGATACTGTAAGACTGAATGTCCTATAATTTCCAGCTTCTTCTCTACTGCCACTTTTATGATGGGGACTACATCTGCCCTTCTCCAGTCTCCTGGAACCACGCCTGTTTCCACTGAGCTACAGTATTACAAAGAACCGTGAGAGGTGTAGCTAGTATTTTACGAGTTCTGCTACGTTGAGTTATCTTTGATGGTACCTCTTACGAGAACTTCTAGTGGGCAAAGGACTTTCTCTTTCTCTGGACCAAGTATTTGGAATAGTCTTCCAATTAATATTAGGAATGAAGTAACTGTCACCTCTTTTTCACAAATGTTATCATTGCATTTTACTAGATTATCTGATTGTGACCGTTTTAAATGATGTATTATATTGTCTGAGGTGGAACTTGTTCCAAGATTTATAATAATTTTGTATTAATCTGTATTGTGCGTTTATTGTGAGTCGCACTTGTAAATGGTACTTATGTTCCAGTGTGCTAACTCGTTAAACAAATAAACAAACAATAACACCCTAAGATATACCCCATCTGGTCCCATTGCCTTGTCAACCTTCAGATTAGCAAGTCCCTCAAGGACCCTCTCCTCTGAAAAAGGACTGGTGTCTAGTTCTCTCCTTGCAGAACACATATTACTTTTTTTTGGCCCCTTTCCTTCTCCCTCCATCATGAACACTGAACAAAAGTATTTGTTTAGTACGTCCATTTTTTCCTGGTCTCCTTTTTTACAGTCTCCACATTCCTTTTTAATCTTACAATTCCTCCCCTGGTCCTCCTCTTTTCACTTATATACCTAAAACATGTCTTGTCCCCTTGCATTGCTTTTTGAGCGATCCTCAGTTCAGTGTGTGCCTTTGCCCTCCTTACTGCATTCCCTGCTCCCCTCAGTTTCTCTTGATACACCTCCCAATCCTCCTCCCTCTGCATCTCCTTATATCTTCTGAATGCTACCCGTTTAGCCTTTACCTTTCCAGCCACCTCCCTCAAGAACTACAGTGATCTGTTTTTCCTCTTACTTTTACTCACTTGCCTGATGCAGAGATCTGTAGCCTTCAGTATGGCCCTCTTTAAGTTTGCCCACTGTTCTTCCATTCCACCTAGTTCATCTCCCCTTGCCAGATCATCCCTCAGGCATTTACCCATTTTTAGAAAAATCAGCCATCCTGAAGAACAGGATCCTCACTCTAGTGTGACTAGAATCTATAGCTTTCCTTATAATAAACTACACTGTATGGTGATCACTGGTCCCCAGGTGACTTCCCACCTTAACATATGCCACACTGTCCCTGTTTGTAAGTAGCAGATCTAGTATAGCCCCATCTCGAGTGGATTTACTGACTAACTGCATTTTTACTGCTGGCAAAAGTGATAGCAGGGAAGAGGCTGGCAATTATGGGCCAGTTAGCCTGACATCAGTGGTAAGAAAGTTAACGGAGACACTGCTGAAGGAAAGGATTGTGGAATATCTTGAATCCAATTGGTTACAAGATCCGAGGCAGCATGGATTCACATTGGGTGACTAAGGAATTAGATCAGGGTGGAGACTGGACATGGACTACCTAGATTTCAGTAAGGCTTTTGAGATTATTCCACATAGGAGGCTAGTAAGCATGCTGGTAGCTTAGGAGCGGGTCCAAAGGTGGTAAACTGGGTAAGAAAGTGGTTAGGGGGTAGGTGGCAGAGGGTGGTGGTAAACGGAGTTCACTCTGAGGAAAGAAGGGTGACCAGCAGGGTGCTTCAGGGACCAGTGCTGGGACCGGCCCTCTTTAATGACTTTATAAATGACACTGCAGAGGTGCTGGAAGGGAAGAAGAAGAAGAAGAAGAATCATTATTTATATAGCGCTTTTCATACATCCAAAGCGCTTTACAAGCAATGCTAGACTGGTAGTGAAGTGACTGAATGTGTGGTGGAGGCCATATCGCACATCATCACCCATACACAGCCTGGATAATTGCACGAACTGGTTTATGGGAAGGGGAATGTTGGCCAGGACACCGGGAATGTTCCCTACTCTTTGCGAAGAGTGCCCTGGGTTCTTTTACTTCCACCTGGACACCCACCAGGATGGGCAGAAGGGACCTCGGTTTAATGTCTCATCCGAAGGACGGCACACCCCAGCAGTACAGCACCCCCCAATACTGCACTCAGATGCCAGCGATTTTTAGGTGCAAGTCTAATCTCGGTGTGGGATGAGAACCCACGACCTTCTGGTCCAGAGGCGGATGTGCTACCAACTGAGCCACGCTGACACGAAGGTCTGCCTCTTTGTGAGTGACATCAAAATCTGCAATAGCATGGACACTCCAGGGGGGTGTTAAGGATGAGCAGAGTCCGGAGAAAACTGGAGGATTGGTCAAGGGGGAAAGCAGCTGGGTTTCAATGCGAAAAAGTGCAAAGTAATGCACTTGGGGCACAGAAACCCAATGGCAGAGTACAAAATGGGAGCAGTGGTACTGACAACCACGAAGCAGGAAAGAGACCTGGGGGTAATCATAACGGATGACCTAAAGGTGGCCAGGCAGTGCAACAAGGCACTTGGGAGGGCTAGTGGGATACTGGGGTTATAGGGAGGGGGTATCACCAGCAGAAAAAGGGAGGTGGTATTGCCTCTGTATATGTAACCCCCCTGCAAATGGGGGTTCCCAAAAGACTTCCAGGAGCTTGCTTGAATGCTCCAAGCCTGAATGGTGTTTGGCGCTAGCTCATTTATCAGTGAGTGTTTTAGAACCTCTGGTACTGTTCTTTAAGAGCTGTCTGCTTGCAGACATAATTAGTTTGTATGGGGACTGTGTGTTCTTCTGAGTACCACTGAGCTGCTGCCAATTCACTTCATTTTTGCAGTCACTAGGAGTGCAAAGGAACCTATCTGAAAGATGTAACTGTTTGCCAGAAATTATTTAGAGTAATAATGAAATTACAGTTTGTCTAACCTGCTTTCTTTGCAGTCAGAACTGTGTCTGCTAGTTCCCCATTCTAGTTTTGAACTGCTGAACTGGACCAATCAGTGTGGGGTAAGCTAGCTCTAAAATGGTGCCTTGGACGAATCAGAACTTGACTCATAATCTGAGCCAGCCACAAGAGGATTGTATGGGCAGTGACTCTGGGAGATGTAGTTTAGACTTCAGTGCCTTTTTGGACCAACAGCAGCAGTCTATTGTGAGTGACAGCCAATCCAGTCAAGAACTGGGAGGAACTCAAAGGAAGTGCCCGTTTTGTCGGTTGGAGTTTCAGTTGAGCTTTGGCAGTGAAGAAGGAAGGAGCCCTGTGTTTTTCAGTGTGCAGTTTTAGTCAAAAACGGTGTAAGGCCCAGAGTTCCGTCTGCAGCTTGTGTAACAGCTTGTTAGACTGAATCCGTCCCTGTGAAAAGAATCAAAGGATCTCTGAAGAGTAGAAACCAGGCTCACCCTGTAGAAGACTGGAGAAATTGCTGAAAATTCCACTCGGTCTGTCAGGAACTGAATCTGCTGTGTGTTCTCCCGGTATTGTGCAGTAATTGCGATCGATACAGATGCAGCCTGCCTGGTATAGTGCTTTTATATGGATGTGTGAAGAGGTTTGTGTACCTCAAGTGAGCCCTGCTGACATTGAAGGACCCTATCTTATTTGGAGGTCGTGAGTACTAATTCAGGGTCGCCCTGTTGAATTGCCACATTAAATCCAAATGGAATTACTGTACTGCTGACTGTTTAATTCTCCTTTCTCTGTGAAAGGGCCCCTACCAGCTGCCACGGTTTGGACTAGCCACTAGGGCTTGGGTACCCAGGGACAGTAACTGATAGGGATAGGCCTGTGCACAGAGCCATAGGTAGATTATTAGAGTGATAAGCTAATTAACCTGATTTCCCCCTGTCCTTGTTATATCCCCCTAAATAAATCAGAGCTGCTTGTTTCAGCAAAGTTATACTGCCTGAGGTATTTGTCTATGTTAAAGTACTGTACTGTGATTGTTGCACTGTATCTCATTTCACAGGAGGTCCCAGTGCCGGAACCAGACCTGGGGTAAGTGTATACTGTGAAGGTAATTCTGATATATTGTGTGGGCCACTAGTGGGAAGAAAGGGGTTGCAGTGTCCCAGAGGGCTGTGACCAAGTTAGTTTAACTATTGCAAACCCTGACCTCTGGGTGGAGGCACCCGCCATTGGATCCAGGCCCTCAACCTGTTAGTGGCAAATCAGGCAGGGGTAGTAGCCCCTGGATAGCGCCATCTAGGGTTACATCTTGAGGCTCACCGCTGGGATTGTGTGTCCTCTAGTGGCCATATTTACGAACCACTGTTAAGAAAAAATGGGTACCCGACAGAAGTGGCTGTGCACCGGCTGGTGGAGTGGTGTACTGGGAGGAGATCGACCCCAAAATGCTATGCTTATCCTGGACATCCCCTGGGTATCAATACGGACACTGTGCAGGAGTACTTTCCAAGGTGGAAGGTTTACAAAACCCTGTGGTGGTGGGTCGGCATGCTAATCTGCTCACCCACACTTTCCTGGCCCTAGTAGAGTTTAAGGATCCCATAGATAGCTCCAAAGTGCCACAGACCATTACCCCAGAGGGAGCCCTCACTGCTTGGAGAGTGATAACTAAGGACAGTAAAGACCCGGGGGGGAATCAGCCCCCACCACTATCTGAAACTTTTGAGGAGAAATTTGCTGAATGGTTGCTGGAGAGGGAAAACTGTGGAGGACTTGAAGAAACTATTCTTGCCACCTGGGGTGTTCCTCCCCAACACCCTCTCCTGCTCCAGTGCCCGTAATGGTGGCTGAACCAATGCAGACTCCTATTTCTGCACCTGCCATTAGTCACGACTCTCACCAGGGTTGAGGATCTTCTGGCACCTCCCCACCCCCAAGGGAGGATGACTGGGAGACCTGGATAGACTATGTTGCCCCCAAGTGCTAGAATGGCAATGCTCGGAAGGCTAAAAGCTAAAGAGGGTTAGTGAGAGCCCGAGGTCCTGCCCTGGCTACCATCCGTGCTAAACGGGCCAGTAACCCTGAAGCGACTGCACAGGCCTATCTTGAGGCCTTGGAGAATGTGTAGGGAGCCCAGATTCTGATGAGGACCTATGGTGGAGAGTAAGAAATGCACAACAGTACCAAGGAGTTGTTGTCTGTGTATGTCTCTCGCTGGAAAAATTGTTGCAAGAATGCCTCAGAAAGGGTAGTTTGCCAGCGATTGAACTGGACCGAACCAGACTGGACAGAATCCTTAAGTCTGCCCCTTCTCAGAACTGCTGTTGCTTCAGTTACGCCTGGCAAATCGACTGGAATCCCCACCTCCATGATGAGTTAATGAGAGAAATTGAGGAGTTGAGAAAAGGCGACTCGGAGGTACCTGCACCAACAGCTGTGGCTACGACCCGAGTGACTGAGGTGACCCATCAAGTGAAGTTCAGGGGCAGAGGTTGACAGTCAATGAGTGCTCTGACAAGGAAAAGATATGCCACAATGGGGCTAACTGTTGAGAGAGATCCGGAATTCAAAAACAGTCCTTTATGAAGGCCACGCCAAGCACGGGCCCTGACCTATATCCGACTGCATCTGCTATGGGGTGGGGGTACCCACCATGTATCTCCTGCTGATAACAGCTCCAAACTCAATTCCTTGACCATGGAAGTGGAGAAACTGACGAGATGTCTCCAAATGCTTATCACACCGCAGACAGAGATGGCACCCAGGTTTCCAGTTAGTAATACCCCGCCTCTGGCTCCCAGTGTGGCGCCGCCAGCTCAAACTCCAGAAAGTATGTTTTGCTATAATTGTGGGAAAGATGGGCACATGAAAAGGGAATGCCAGTCCCCAAAAGACACTGACAAAGTTGCATATAGGCTACAAGGAGAGCTTCGAGAAGAAATCAGTGGTTAAGAGGTGCACACATGATCCCAGTGAGGGCACCAAAATGCTAATTCACGTCCTTTGTGGCAAGGTCAGTTGCCCAGGCCCCCACTACCGCCTCCAGACTGGTCCAGAATAGTGGGTCCCTCCATGGAGACCACTGTAAAGGTGAATGGAGTGTCTACAAGAGCTGTATTAGACAGTGGCTCCCAAGTGACAATTATGTTCCAGGATTGGTATCAGAAGCATTTGTCAGACGTACCACTTACAACCATTAGAAGGACTGCATGTATGGGGTTAATGAGAAGGCCTACCCCTATTCCGGGTATATCCGATTTGGCTGTCTTTCCCACCTCCGTGGCTGGAGTGGCCGAACAAGTAGAGACCCTAGCCTTAGTGTGTCCCCCACTGGACTGTATGATGGTGTCCCTTTGTTGATTGGAACAAATGCTCATATGTTCGGAAGGCTGGCACAGTTGTGTTATGAAAAACAGGGTCAAAGACTAGTAGAGCTTTAAGAGTTCCGCTTTAATTAAGAAGGCCTATGAGGCACAGAGAGATGCTGAAAAACAGAACCAGAGGAACCGGTCGGAATTGTATGGAAGAAGGATCCTGAGTCTCTGATCCTGGCGCCAAATGCCCAGTGTACCTTACAGGAGAGGTCCGTATCAGAAAGGATGTTAAGAATAAAATATTAATGTTGGATGCACCAGGCGATGGAAAATTGCCAGAGGGACTGCTGGTCAAGCTTAGTATTTTGCCCGCTAGAGCCCATGCTTATGCCAGAAGGGTAATGGTCCAAGTTCATAATGTGTCTGAAAGAGACATTCGAGTAAACAGAGGTTGCATCCTGGCTAATGTGCATTGTGCAGACACTGCAGTGCTACCCAGCAGCAAGAGTTCAAGGAAGAATGACAGAGTAACGCCTGACTTGTTTGATTTCGGCGACTCCCCGCTGCCAGCTGAATGGAAAGTGAGGATCAGTGAGAAGCTTGCCCAGAGAGACCAGGTGTTTTCTTTAAAGGAATGGGATGTAGGATGCGTGCAAGGGGCAGAGCACAATATCCGTCTGCATGCGAAAGACCATTTCGTGAGAGGTCTCGGCGCCTGGCACCTGCTGACATAGATGATGTGAGACGGCATCTGCAAGAGATGTTAGCTGCTGGTGTAATACAAGAACCAGAAGCCCTTATGCTTCCCCATTGTGGTAGTGAGGAAAAGAATGGAACAGTAAGGATGTGTGTGATTATCGCACCTTAAACCGGGCGGACTATCCCTGATCAGTACACAATGCCCCGCATTCAGGATGCTTTGGACTGCCTAAACGGGAGCAAGTGGTTCTCTGTGCTGGATCTCCGCAGTGGGTACTACCAGATCCCATGGCCCCAGAGGACCGTGGAGAAGACGGCCTTTATCTGTCCGCTTATTTCTATGAATTCATGAGGATGCCTCAAGGATTTCAGGTGCCCCAGCCACTTTTCAACGATTGATGGAGCGTGCAGTGGGGACATGAACTTACTAGAGTGCCTGGTATACCTAGATGATGTTATTGTGTTTGGCAGCTCACTGGAGGAACATGAGAGCAGATTATTTAAGGTATTGGACCGACTGGAGGACTTTGGCCTTAAACTGTCCATTGATAAGTGTCAATTCTTTCAAACATCAGTAAAGTATGGGACACATAGTATCCACCGAGGGAATAGAGACCCACCTAAGTAAAGTTGAGGCCTTGACCACCTGGCCACAGCCCAAAAATCTAAAAGAACTGCAAAGATTCCTGGGATTCTGTGGTTATTATCGGCGCTCATCAAGGACTATTCAAGAGTGATCCGCCTTTACTTAACCTTACTCAAGGGTATCCCCAACCCACAAAAATACCAAAAGTCAGCGTCCCTCAAGACTGAAAGAGTGTATTTTCATCCGAGTGAAGTATTTGGGGCCTGCTGACTCCTGATTGTGAGACTGCTTTTCATGAGATCATATATCAACTTACCCATGCTCCAGTGCTGGCCTATGCCGATCCAAGAAAACCTTACGTCCTGCACACTGATGCTAGCTTGCAAGGGTTGGGGCTGTGTTGTACCAAGAGCACGAGAATGGCCTGAGACCAGTGGCCTTGCCAGTAGAAGCCTGACCCCATCCGAAAAGAACTATCCTGTACATAAGTTAGAGTTCCTAGCTTTGAAGTGGGCTATTGTTGACCAATTCCATGAGTACTTGTATGGGGCTAAAATACTAGTAAAAACTGACAATAATCCTTTGACCTATGTGCAGACCTCAGCTAAGTTGGATGCCACTGGCCATAGGTGGCTTTCTGCATTATCTACATATGACTATGCTCTCGAATACCGAGCAGGTCTGAACCACATAGATGCTGATGTTTCTCCCGGAGGCCTGTTCCCAGAATGATTGGGTCCGATTGCAGAACCTGACATTCGGCACTCTGCCGGAAGTTTGACAGGGAGGAACAATGTCCACGGACGCAGTGGACTGCATGGTGGATTGCTTGGGAGCCTCTGAGAATTGCATACCTGCTGCTTATTGCCACTTTTCTGCAATAGACATTGGTGCACTGCCTCAGCTGGACAATGACAGTATTCGGCGGGCTCAACTCGCGATCCCATGATCAAAGCAGCTTTAGAAGCCCTCTATGCAGGAAAGATGTGTCCAAATTACGCCCACTGATTTGAGAACTGCACTGTTATACAAAGAAGGTCCTAAGTTGAAACTGATCAATAAACTGTTATACAGAGAAACAGTAGACAGAGGGACAAGTAGACAAACAACAACTAGTGCTGCCCACTGCCTTTCGAGACTCAGTACTGAGGTCCTTGCACAACCACATGGGGCACCTTGGTATAGACAGAACACTTGACTTGGTGAGATCCAGATTCTATTGGCTAAGATGGGGGCTGATGTGGAGCAACACATTCGAACTTGTAGTCGCTGCTACAGAGGAAAGCTTTGCCCCAGAGGGCTGCCCCTTGTTAACATCACCACCAGTGCACCCATGGAGCTGGTCTGTATTGATTTTCTGAGTTTGGAGTCAGATCAAAGAAATATCAGTAATGTGCTGGTGGTCACTGACCATTTCACGAGATATGCCCAAGCTTTCCCCACCAAAGACCAGAAAGCATCCACTGTGCCAAAGTACTTGTAGAAAACTTTTTGTTCACTATGGGGCTCCACAAAGAATCCATTCTGATCAAGGGAGAGACTTTGAGAGTCGCCTGATCAAAGAGATGCTTTCTCTGTGGGGAGTGCGAAAGTCCAGAACCACTCTTACCACCCCCAGGGGACCCACAGCCTGAACGCTTTCAACCGACTTTGCTAGATATGCTAGGCACCCTGCACCCAAAGGACAAGCCTAGATGGAGCCAACAAATTAGCACCCTGGTACATGCTTATAACTGCACCAAAAGTGATGCCACTGGATTCTCCCCTACCGCCTGATGTTTGGAAGAGAAGCTCGACTACCAGTAGATGTGTGTTTTGGGGTCTCTCCTGATGGGGTTCAAGCTGACAACTATTTACAGTATGTGCAAAGTTAAAGGCCCAGCTAACTCATGCGTACTCAACTGGCTCAAACCATGGCTGCCAAAAGAAATCTGGCCAACAAAGAAAGGTATGATAAAAGGTGAAAGCACAGGAACTCCAGGAGGGAGATCGGTATTGCTAAGAAATCTGGGACTGCATGGCAAGCACAAGATTGCTGACAGATGGCACCATCTCCTCACATTGTAGTGGGCAAACTAGATGATCTGCCAGTGTACAAAGTAAGGCCTGAGAATAATTCAAAAGATGTAAAAACAATGCATAGAAATCATTTACTGCCCATTGACAAATCTTAATTGAGTCTGAGCCCCTAGAAGATGCCCCTCTGGACCAGTGACTAGAGCTGCTGCTAAGAAAAGATCAAGAAAGTCTGCACCTACAGAAGCAAAGTTAAGTGTTCCTCCACAAGTCCCAGTTGAGCATGACTGTCAGTCCATATCGGAAGAAAGTGAGAGTGACTTTGAATACTATCCTTCTACGAACTGAGTCAATTGTTTGGGGCAATCCCTAGTCAATACTGGAGACAAAGCTGGGCCTTCTGGACTGTCTAAGCCCCAGCTTCATCCCTGGAGCCAATGCCCCAGAAAGTGAAGTGCAAAGCATCAGATCAGATGAAATGGAATCATTGTGCATGGTTGAACTGTTTGAGCTTTCAGGGAGGAAATGATAGATTGGGGCAGACTGGTGATACAATTCAACAAGAAGAGTATTTTGAGTGCCCTGACAGTCCACTGCCAGTGTCCGAAAGCTCTCCATGCGAGCCAAATGTTGTGGACTCAGAAACTGTAACTCCTGGAGCTGAAAGTGCCCCAAGTTCTAGCCTCTCTACCCCCATGGAGACTCCCCTGACAAGTGAGGACAATGCTGAAAATGAGGCTCAGAGTGCAGAGACTGTAACAGTTCCCCCTAGAAAGACTGGTCGAGCTGTAAAGCCTGTGGTGCACCTCAGTTATGATTCCCTTGGGAGGCCTGTGGATTTGCCTCTCAATGTTGTCCATAAAGGAGTGTATGTGTCCCCGAGCTCATTGCCCAAACTGAGCATCAGTGCTAACTCCAAGTTACTTGTGTTGCCCTCTAAGTATGGTGCCCTTGCCCCGTCCAGCCCCAAGGTAACTGATAGGAAGGGCCCCCTCTTCAGGTTTCATGTACAAGAGGTAATAACTTGAGTTATGGTACAATGTGTATGTAATACTGTGTAAAGAGTGACGTACTGCAATGTTTCAGAAATGTGTTCTTGGTAAAATGATATATTGACTGATGATTACATGTGCGAGCCTAATGCAAATGTATATGGTTGCAGTTGAAACTTATGGGGGTACTTGCTTGACGCGGACGTCAAGCTTTCCCAGGCCAGGAAGGGTGTAACCCCCCTGCAAATGGGGGTTCCCAAAAGACTTCCAGGAGCTTGCTTGAATGCTCCAAGCCTGAATGGTGTTTGGCGTTTAAGCCATTTATCAGTGAGTGTTTTTAGAACCTCTGGTACTGTCTCTTTAAGAGCTGTCTGCTTGCAGACATAATTAGTTTGTATGGGGGACTGTGTGTTTCTCTCTGAGTACCACTCGAGCTGCTGCCAATTCACTTCATTTTTGCAGTCACTAGGAGTGCAAAGGGAACCTATCTGAAAGATGTAACTGTTTGCCAGAAATTATTTAGAGTAATAATGAAATTACAGTTTGTCTAACCTGCTTTCTTTGCAGTCAGAACTGTGTCTGCTAGTTCCCATTCTAGTTTTGAACTGCTGAACTGGACCAATCAGTGTGGGGTAAGCTAGCTCTAAAATGGTGCCTTGGACGAATCAGAACTTGGACTCATAATCTGAGCCAGCCACAAGAGGATTGTATGGGCAGTGACTCTGGGAGATGTAGTTTAGACTTCAGTGCCTTTTTGGACCAACAGCAGCAGTCTATTGTGAGTGACAGCCAATCCAGTCAAGAAACTGGAGGAACTCAAAGGAAGTGCCCGTTTTTGTCGGTTGGAGTTTGAGTTGAGCTTTGGCAGTGAAGAAGGAAGGAGCCCTGTGCTTTTTCAGTGTGCAGTTTTAGTCAAAAACGTGTGTAAGGCCCAGAGTTCCGTCTGCAGCTGTGTAACAGCTTGTTAGGACTGAATCCGTCCTGTGAAAAGAATCAAAGGATCTCTGAAGAGAAACCAGGCTCACCCTGTAGAAGACTGGAGGAATTGCTGAAAATTGCACTCGGTCTGTCAGGAACTGAATCTGCTGTGTGTTCTCCCGGTATTGTGCAGTAATTGCGATCGGGATACAGATGCAGCCTGCCTGGTATAGTGCTTTCTTTTATATGGATGTGTGAGGTTTGTGTACCTCAAGTGAGCCCTGCTGACATTGAAGGACCCTATCTTATTTGGAGGTCGTGAGTACTAATTCAGGGTCGCTCCCTGTTGAATTGCCACATTAAATCCAAATGGAATTACTGTACTGCTGACTGTTTAATTCTCCTTTCTCTGTGTGAAAGGGCCCCTACCAGCTGCCACGGTTTGGACTAGCCACTAGGGCTTGGGTACCCAGGGACAGTAACTGATAGGGATAGGCCTGTGCACAGAGCCATAGGTAGATTATTAGAGTGATAAGCTAATTAACCTGATTTCCCCCTGTCCTTGTTATATCCCCCTAAATAAATCAGAGCTGCTTGTTTCAGCAAAGTTATACTGCCTGAGGTATTTGTCTATGTTAAAGTACTGTACTGTGATTGTTGCACTGTATCTCATTTCACAGGAGGTCCCAGTGCCGGAACTAGACCTGGGGGTAAGTGTATACTGTGAAGGTAATTCTGATATATTGTGTGGGCCACTAGTGGGAAGAAAGGGGGGTTGCAGTGTCCCAGAGGGCTGTGACCAAGTTAGTTTAACTATTGCAAACCCTGACCTCTGGGTGGAGGCACCCGCCATTGGATCCAGGCCCCTCAACCTGTTAGTGGCAAATCAGGCAGGGGTAGTAGCCCCTGGGATAGCGCCATCTAGGGGTTACATATAGATCGCTAGCAAGACCCCACCTAGAATGCTGTGCCCAGTTCTGGAGACCACATATCTGGAAGGGCATAGACTGAGTGGAGGCAGTCCAGAGGAGGGCAACTAAAATGATGCAGGGTCTGCATCAGAAGCCCTATGAGGACAGACTTAAGGACCTAAATATGTACCCCATGGAAGAGAGGAGGTAGAGGTGAGATATGATAGAGACCTTGAAATACCTCATGATGGATAAATAAGGTAGACGAGGGAAGGATTTTTAAAAAAGGAGGTGTTCAAGAACAAGGGGGTGCAATAAGAAGCTGGAGTGGGTAGATTCAGGATAGATGCAAGGAAGTACTTTTTCACAGAATGAGTCGTATATTCCTGGAACAGTCTTCCAGTGGAGGTGGTAGGGGAGAAAACAGTGGTGAGGTTTAGGAATACATGGGATAGGCATAAGAGAATCTTAGGGAAAGGGAAGGGGGTGGGAGAATGGGCCAGATGTCAAGTAGGATCTACAGTGATACTATAGGCAGGCAATAATGGGTAGACTAAGTGGGCCAAAAAGTCCTCATCTGCCAGTAAATTCTATGTTTCTGTTTCTACCCTTTCCTAGCCTAATATTTTAAAACATCAGTTCCTTTTAAAGGCCTCTTTTTTCTACAGCACAATACCTTATTTCACGTTACTCATCATCCGCAGAAAATAAAACAGATCAGTTTCAATGAGAAGTTTCATTCAGGCTGACGTCTGTTACACATGCTACGGTCAGTAAGCAAGACCAAGCAAGCAGCCCAGCATCCTCTGTTGATGTCAATGACCAGGGACCACCAAGAGCAGTCAGGCTGCCATCACTAAGTGAAAGTGGGCAGGCAGTCCGGCCTCCTTAGCCTCAGTAATCTGCAAGTGCCACCAACAGCAATCAGACTCCCAGTCCACAGGGACCAGGAGCAATAAACTAACCCTCACCACCACCACAAAAACCACCCAAAGCAAAAAAATGAAAGAAAAAAAAATATCCAAGCACTGTCCAGCTATTTAAACAGTGCCATCTACCAAACAGTGTACACAACATGGAATATTTAATTCCTTCAACCAGATTTTAAATAAAATAAAAAAAAACACATCTGAGCTGGCCCAGTGGCGCTGAGGGCTGAGGTGCTGGTCGCCTTACCTCGCGCAATGCCAGTGACCCGTGTTCGAGAACGAGCATGGACCGCCAGGGGTCGGCAGGGGCCGGGAAGGATTGAGCGTCCGATGGACTGCTCTCCTTCTCCAGGGAGGGGGGGTTTCAGCTGTCGGCACCTGGTTACCCCCTAGCGGAGGCTGGGACACAGCTGCCACACTGCAGACAAGGAAGGAGTTGGGGCAGACGCTTGAGGGAGCATAAAAGACATGCGCACGCCCACCTCAGGTGTCACTGCATGCCCCGACCCTAGGGGAAGAAAAAGAAAGAAACACTTGCTGCAGCAGTGTGATGGAGCGCTGCAGGCTCCGCCTCCTGCCAGCCACGGCACTGGCCCCTTGAACTGGCCTCCGGTGGGGGTTGGGGAACCTCGCCGCCCTGCCAGGGGGTAAGCCTGGGGCTAGGTCAGTGCCGGATGGTGGCTATTGGAAGATGGGGCTGAAGCGCCTGATGTAAGCCGGCAGCAAAAATTAATAGCAAAAAAAAAACAAAAAAACCAAAAACTACATCTTAACACCTTACTACAACCCCTAATCATTTAATGTTACTAATAGAAGCAGTTCCTATCGCCGGCCTGGTGGTGCTGAGGGTTGAGGAGCTGGACACCATACCTTACGCCATGCTGGCGACCCAGGTTCTGGAACAAGCTTAGGCCGTCGGGGGTTGACAGGGGTAAGAGAGGATCAAACATCCAAGGGACTGCTCCCCTGTGGTGGGGTGGGTATGCTTGCCGTGGTATCAGCGGCCCCTGGTGCAGACCAAGGGCAGCCCAACTTGTGGCTCTCACTTCAGGGTTGGGGGTGTCGGTGGACGTCTTATGCACTGGTACAGAAGCGCGCCCATCGCATGTAGGACATCATGGCACGTCCGCACCCCCAGGCAGAACAAAAAAGTGGATAAACCCTGGCACCCAGACAGGCGATGTTGGGCCCAGTGGACTGCCCCCACACCCATTGCCAGATCCATCCTGGCTGGTTGCTGTCTCTCCTCCACTCCCCGGCTGCCCTTCTAGATTGTAGATAGAGCACCGGAGGAGTAAGGCGGTCCCACCCCGGGGAGCTCAGAGCCGGGGGACAGGGTAGTCGGAGGAGTTGGAAGGGAGTGCCTGCCAGCAGCAGACCAGACCCAGGAGGATCTCAGGTAGGGCAGGACAAGGCAAGCTCTGAGTGACCTCACCAGAGAGAGAGATCTAAGGGACCACAGAAGGAGGATAAAATAGAGTTAAAAAAAAATACAGTTCCTATCTAGTTCTTTTATTTTAACAATGAATAATTTAAAAAGTGCAATACGTCACTCCAGGGTGTACATTACAGGATTGTATAGCATTTCTCTGGAGTGTAAGGACACTTGGCATTTGGCCTTTTGCCTTAATTCACCCCTTGGGTGTGCATTAAAGCCCTGCAATGCCCACCCTGTTGTGGCTTCTTGCTTACTTGATGCATAGCAAAATGTTGGATTTTCTACTTTTAGTAAAAAAAAAACAGAATTATTTTTGTAAGCAAGCCATTTTAAAAGTGCAACTACACAGTCCGCGGTGTACAGTAAAGCATTCTGATGGAATTCCCAGGGGTCTAAGGTACTCTGCTATTTCTTATGCATCACAACACCCCTACCTAGAGCATGCATTTAATACTTAAATGCACATTGCTGTGAATTACCACTGTACTAAAGGAAAATGCATACTGGAGTTCATACTGGAGGTCATATTGGAGTGAATATGGAAGCCAAAATGCATTTACCCATAAAGACTTCCCCCACCATTCAGTGGCAATGACCTACGTCACCAACTTCTGTAAGAAATCTAACCTTTTTTTAGATATACTTATACTTTCGGCATCAATCACCTCCTGTGGCAAGTTATTCCACCACCTAACCACCCTGTTCTTAAATCCATTTCCTCTCCACTCTGTTCTCACCGTTTCCTCCCTCAGTTGTTTATTATGACACCGTAAATAATAAGGTTTATCTGTCAACTCCAGCCCCAAAGCAGACTTTAACACTTCATTTTTCAAAATTTTAAATAATAGCAATAAATCACCCCTCTTTCTTCTACTCTCCAATGTCCACAAACTCAATCCCTGCAACCTCTCATCGTAAGATCTATCCCTCCACCCCTTTATCATTTTTGTATAGGTTCTCTGTGGCCCTCTCCATTACCTTAATATCTTTTACAAGATAGAGACAGAAAACTGCAGAGCAATAATCCAAAATGGGCGTGACCATTGTTTTATACAACGGCAGCAACATCTCCTCACTCCTAGATTGGAAGCCCCGTCTAATACAATTTACCAACTGCATAGCTTTACTTGAAGTTTTTTTTACTGTGCGCACCACTTTTAAGATCATTCTGTATGTATACTCCCAAATCTTTCTCCCCCTCTGATATCTTTAATTTTAGTTCCAGTATGCCATAAGACTGTTGAACATTATGCCTCCCACAATGCATTCTAGTGCATTTTTCCTCATTAAAGGTCATACCATTAATCTTTGGCCATTCCAGTATGTAAATCAAATCTTGTCCAAAAATCAATCATTAAAGGTATCCACAACTCCTTCCATCTTAATATCATCAGCAAATTTAACCAACTTATTTTTACTTAATATCCTTAAATCACCAATAAAAATGCTGAACAACAGAGGTCCAAGCACCGACCCCTGTGGCACACCACTCCTCACCCTCTGTGGATCAGATAAGTGTGACCACACAGTCTGACCATCTGAGACCTATTTGCCAACCACTGTTTCACCCATCTCACTAAGGCCCCATCCACTCCCAATCCTATCAGTTTTTCGATAATTTTATGATGTGGGACTGTATCAAAAGCTCTCCCGAAGTCTAGCATTACCACATCCACATTTCTACCTTCATCAATATGTTTACCAACATATTCATAGAAAAACACCAGGGTCATCTCACACAACCTATTAGCCACAAATCCACGTTGATCTCTATCCACCAATGTCTCACTTCTCATACATTCCAGGATAAATTCACTCAGAATTCCCTCAATGATCTTCCCTATAATGGAGGTCAGACTAACCGGTCTATAATTCCTCGCCTCACTTCTACTACCCTTCTCGAATATAGGTACTGCATATGCTAGCCTCCAAATCTCTGGCAACACCCTCTCAGCTAAGGACTTTTGCCCCAGCCAAGCTATGACCAGCACCAGTACATCCACCAACTCCCCTACTAAAAAAGGGTGTATCCCATCAGGACCTGCAGCCTCTTCAACCTTCAGCTTCATAATCCTACTCCTCACTTTTTCCTCTGTTATAACTTTTCTAGGATTCAGCATACTGTCACCTATATGTACTGTCTCTGTCCCTCCATCCTTCTCTTTGTAAAGTGCTCCAAAGTGTCTGCTAAATTCTTCTAGCATTTCCTCACATTTTGAGGTCATAACCCCTTCAATATTTAAGGGCCCAATCATACAATTTCCTCTCCTCCTCCCATTAACATATGCAAAAAAACTTTTATTATTGCTCTTATCCATCGCAAGTTTAAATTCTAACTGTTTCTTTGCATTTTTTATTTCCTTCTTCACTTTTTTTAATAACTTATTATATCGGATCTTCAATTTTGGTGTACCTATCTTTCTCATTTTCCGGAACATTACTTTCTTTCTTTTACACAATCTCATTATATTTCTTGTTAACCAAGGTGTTTTTTTATCTTTATAATTATAAACTCTTCTCTTGGGTATAAATTGTTCTGTTACTTCATTCATTTTCTCAGAGAAAAACTTCCAAGACATTTCCATGTTTAAATCCTTCATTTCTGCCTCCCAATCAATATTACTTAGTTTTTCTCTTATAGCCCTGTAGTTCCCCCTCTTGTATAAAATCTGCTCAGTGACTCCTTTTACTCTATATACTTCCCAGGACATTTTAAATTGTATGGAATTGTGGTCACTCATCTGGACATGTTATTGAATCCTAATTTGATTTATAACATCAGGAACATTTGTCAAAATAACATCCAAAATGTTATTTCCTCTGGTGGCTTCCTGGATGCACTGTTTTATACCAGCCGCCATAAACTCCTCTTGTAGTCTACACTCCAAACTATTTCCTTCCATGCAGACATCCCACCTAATATTTGGCATATTTAAGTCTCCTACCATTACCAAATCTATGCCTTCAGCTAGTCCTGTTACATATTCATAAAAAGGCTCAGAGTTCTCCATTTTTGTATCTGGTGGTCTATAAAACACCAAAAAACTACATTTCCTCCCCCTAATACCCAACAGATCAATAACAATAATTTCGGTTTCCCCCATATCACAATTTACCTCTTTGACCTTAATTTCTACTTCATTCCTAACAAATAAGGCCACTCCTCCACCTTTTTTACTACTCTATTTTTATGTATTAATCTGTATCCAGGTATCTGTTGATCCTGCTGATTTTCATCTGACCACCAAGTCTCTACTACCCCAACCATATCGAGTTTATCCCTCCTTATTATCATTTCCAACTCAGCCATACCCACTTCATTTAAACTTCTTGCGTTAAAAAAAATTACCCTAGTATCCACCATACCATTAGTTGTCTTATTTGGTACTCTACTTGATTGTTGCTTAATTTCCCTATTCGTCACCCTCTTTTTCAGTTTAAACAAATCTCAATTTCATTCTTTAACTTCTGTCCTAGTATTCTACTACCCCTATGGTTGAGGTGTAACCCGTCCCTACTATAGGGTTTATCATTGTTAACAAATGTTACCACGTGTTTTATAAATTTATAACCAGTTTCCTTAGTTCATCTCCCTAACCATTCGTTTGTCAAAGCAATTCTCCTCCTTTTATATGCTGTTGCCCTAGGTTCTGGTAATAGTTCAGAGAACACTATCTCACTACCTTTATCCACCAACTTTTGTACCAACTTACTGTACTCTTTCTGCACTTCAGGTAAGGTCTTATGTGTGATGTCATTTATACCCACATGTATTACTACTAGTGGGTTTTCACCTGCCCCCTTAAAGATGTTGTCCACCATATCACACAAGTCCATTGCCCCAGCTCCCGAAAAACTGCTAACCATTCGGTTTTCTTTATCATTCTGGCAAATATATTGATCGGTATGTTTAATTATGGAATCTCCTAATAATATAACTTGCCTCGGATTTTGTTCCACCTCCTCCATCTGTACCACACCTTCCCCATGTCTTTCATTCACATCACTCACATTTCTTAGAATCTCATAACAGTTTTCAACTTGAACACAAAAGATGTCATTTCCCTCATTATCCTGTGTTCTATCATGTGATAAGGGCTCTTCTCTATTTTCCCCATTTACCTGTACATTTTGTAAACTACCACTCCTGATTGATGTTGGAACTGGGCCAAGGGGACTTTCCCCTCTACGTTTTTTCTTAACTCTCCCTGACACTTTTTTATGTGTTTGTTTACCCTCATCTCCATGCTCTACATCTTTTCTTTTACCCAGGCCCTGCAGATCTCCTTCCAGCTCCTTCTTCTTTAAACTGGTCAAAATCTTCAACTTTTCAGACAATTGCAACTGACTAGCTTCTAGAACCTGTAGCCTTTCCATTACTTTAGATATTTCTAAACATAGCTCCCTATTTGTTACACATTTGTCACGATCATAATCACTATAATCAATCCCTAATTCAGCCTGCATATACATTTGGCATGTTTTACAACTTAATAACTCACCCCCTGATGACAACAAAGAAGCTGGCCTACTGCTTCTCATAATAGCGTCTTCCATTTTCTATTTATTTATTTTCCTTCTTTACTTACCCCATAATAGTCTTTTTCTCCCTCTCCCCGCTGACACGCAAACACACGCAAAGACACGTGTGTCTCCGTGCGTCTCAGAGCACCGATGCGCACTGCTCGCTGTAGCATCAGCTTTATGTCCTGAGAACCCGGAAGTATCTGGGTGTCCTACAGATCTTATTGGCTTTTCTATTTAAAAAGCCCCACACAGGAGATTAACTCTTAAAATATGCCCAATGTCCCTTAAATCCTTCAGTTCCCTCTGCCCTCAGCACATAAGAGGTCTGTTTAGGTGTACAACTCTACGCTAACGTCCCCAGAAATTCTGCTTCAGTGCTTCCATACACAACACAAGTTTTACAGCAATTTCACAGCAATCTCTGCTGCAGTCACTCTGTCACACCGCTTTCGACGGTCTCATAGTACAGACTACAACAACAGATTCGCCGCTTGCTGTAGCGTCGGCTTTATGCGCCGAGAACCCTGAAGTATCTGGGTGTCCTACAGATCTTATTGGCTTTTCTATTTAAAAAGCCCCACACAGGAACTTAACTCTTAAAATATGCCCAATGACCTTTAAATCCTTCAGTTCCCTCTGCCCTCAGCACATAAGACATCTGTTTAGATGTACAACTCTACGCTAACGTCCCCAGAAATTCTGCTTCAGTGCTTCCATACACAACACAAGTTTTACAGCAATTTCACGGTAATCTCTGCTGCAGTCACTCTGTCACACCACTTTCGGCGGTTCCACAGCACAGACTGCATCTTTTTTATTCATCTGTAGACTTCATTAAAATACACTCATTCAACCACCCATTGACAATTCTCTCAGTTGAGATGAAGATTCAGAAACGTGTAATCAAGACAGTGCAGAAAAGCTCTATTACTATACATGTAAAACATAGAAACATAGACTGTGATGGCAGATAAGGGCTGATTGGCACACCCAGTTTGCCCATTTTTTTTTAACCTTCATTTTCTGCATCAGATCTTCTACTGATCTATCGCGCCATTTCTTCCCCTACCTTCCTTACCCTTACAGTTTCGTTCTACCTAACGCAGGCATTTTTGAACTCCACCACTATTTTCGCCTCCACTATCTTCACAACAAAGCTGTTCCAGGTATCCCACCACCCTTTCTGTGAAGAAGTACTTCCTCACATCCCTCCTGAAATGGCAGCATGGTGCAAACATCAACAAGAAGCACAAACACAGATGCAGTTGCAAAACTAACAGTTCAAAGGCATACACCCAGCCTCCGACTGATGATTCTTTTTTTTTTTTTTTTTATATTCTACTCTTTTTCGTCCGCCCTGCCATCAGTTTCTCTGCCCTGGTCACGGTGCCCCCATGACTTCCATCTCCTTCTAAGCCCTTGCTCTTCCCGGTTACCCGTGGCTTACCCCCCAGGAGGCGGGGTCACGGCACCGTAGCAGGCACCAGTACCATGAGAGCAGTAACTGTTCGGGAGAGCTTGGCCAGGAGCCTAATTGAAGCCTGGGGACAGGGCTTCATAGAGATGGCAGGAGTGGCAGTTTTTTGTCCCCTGTAGACTGGGGCGGAGATGTGCGATGATGTCCAGCATCTGTTCTGCCCCAGAGAGAATCTTGATCCTGCGTCGGTGCAGGGTTACACGCTGGCCTCCGCCAGGTGTCACTCCTGCACCGAGCACAAAGCCCCACCCCCCGGAGAAGGAGAGCAGTCCTGGGGACACTCGATCCTTCTCCCCCGGCCAGTCCTCCAATGATCTGGATCCGTTCCTGAACCTAGATCGCCGGCGTTGCAAGCGGAAATCCAACCACTGCGCATGCAGGCTGGCCCGAATGATGATTCTTTCTTGTTCTTATTATATCTAAACATTAACATGGATGCGATGAAGATATTATATGATGTTTGTAATATATGATGTCTATATTACATCTAAATGTTCTTTAACAGTGTGATGGATAAAAAAGAAAAGGATGTCATTGGAAATGAGTGTGACAGCACATATGACTTTCCATCATCCTGTTTATTTTATTAAACAACATTTTGACTGGTTGATTCTCTTTGTTCAGATGACGATTCAAAAGCTTGACATGATGACAGTGCGAAAAAAAGCTTAACGTGTAAAAAAACATGGCAACATGGTGTAAACTACAACAAGGACAGAAAACACAGGGGCAAAGTGAGGAAGTATTTTTTCACAGAGAGAGTGATGAATGCATGGAACAGCCTTTCTGAAGAGGTCGTGGGGTCAATAACAGTGGGGGAATTCAAGAATGCATGGGACAGACATAAGGCAATTCTGGTGGGGGGGTAGGAGGAAGTAGGCTGTTTTTGGTTAACTAGGATCTGCAGCTTATCCAATAGGTAGGGAAAAGGGTAGAATGGGTGGGCCAAGCGGTCCTTATCTGCTGTCAAAGTCTATGTAACACTGATGCAGTTGTGAAACTAAAGGTCACACCAACAACCCAACATTTCGCACTAGTGGGCACTTCATCAGAAGTCTCCGTCTGTGCATTTACCATTCCTTTTTATAGGGAGAAGCCTAGCTGGCTCCACAATATCATGAAAACAACAATCAAAAGCAATTACAGTGCTCTGTGAAAAACAACAAGTATAAAGAATTAGAGATTAAAAACATTAAAGATGGGCAACTGAAATGTACAGACACAAGGCATAAAATACAGCAAGATATCATTGTACTGCTATACAGTTATACTGCAGCACCACAGTAGATCTGCAACTGCTCCATGCAAGCTAGTGAGCGTCTCCTTTTCCTTGAGACTTTCATTAAAATATACCAATACTCCTCTGTAAAATGGCAGACAAGATTTGGTTAGACTCCTCTATCAGGAATAAAACTTTTAAGTTACTCCTTCACATGTCTGTACAGTAAGAGGTAACATGCCCCACACTGAGGCAAATTAATTTCTTAAGTAAAACCTTATACAATCTCTGTGACAAAACGACTGAAACGTAGCCCAAGAGGAAACCCTGACCTGCATGTCTTTATTGTCTTTGGCAAGCATGCAGTATTCCTTCTGTTTTTATTAACAGAAATTTTTTTACTATAATCAAAAACATCAACCACAAATTGCTCCACTATAGGAAAATAGTTATTCCAATGGAAGATTTTATTCAAAGAAAAAAAAAAACTGTTAACGCTTTACTGTTGGCTTTGTTTATCTTTCCAGTGTTTAAAGCAGTTTTGTAACTTTTATACATACTGTAGACCATACTGTTCAACCTTAGTTGGTGCAAAAATGACACACTAAGTCATTTTCTCTACTAATATGTTTTGAGATATGCACATGCACAGAGCATGAACCCAAGTGGGGAATATGAATTGGAACAGTGACTCACATTGCTGTATTTATATTAACAAGGCATACATTAGTGTCGGAGATTTGATTAGCGGCCTTTACTAATCAAAATGAAAAATGATTAACAACTGGTCAAAGTTAATTAGCAGTGGGGGGGTCCAGAATGTGGGAGGGATGGTTAAAAATAGTGCCATTTGCACATTCCAAGCTTTGCGGTCCTGAAAAAATTTGATTAGCACCTACTGTGAATCAAAAATGAAACTGATTCGCAATTGCCGGTTTTTGATTCTCAAATTGCAATGTGAACCGACTTATTTTATGCCTTGATTAATGATGTTTTAAACTTATGGGGCCAGATATTCAAAACTTTGTTCGCTGGACAAAGTGATTGCATCCTCTTGTCCCAGGGTTTGCACCTATGCGCAATATTCAAAGGGGGCTTTTGTGTGCGCTAACAGGATTCTTGCACGCAAAAAAAAAATAATGTATGCAGTGGGCAAAGGGAGGGGCCAGGACGGAAATACCACCGCAGCACGATATTCAGTGTATCCACACTGCAGAAAGGGGTTAGCACAGGCCTTTTTTCACAGCACAAATACCACCAATCACAAGTCCAACTTCCTTTGGGTAACCCTAGCGGTAGGTGAAGTGACTGCAGCCAACAACCAAGTTGGCAGTTGGGAGAACACATCTGCCCCCTGGTATTGAATGGCACCCCCATCCCCAATCCCCGTTCCCAGGAAATGAAAATATGGCACTGGTGTCCAGTGAGCCCCCCCGTCCTCTGATCCCTATTCCATATCTGAAAACATATGTTCCTGGTGCCCAGTGGTTCCCCCACCCTCCGATCGCCATCCCTGTATATGTAAGCTTAATCCCTCGTGCTCAGTGGTACACCCCCACCCTCTGATCGCCATCTCCATATCTAACAATTAAGTCTCTGGTTTTAGTGGTAATGCCTACCCTCTGATCGCCATTCCCATTGCAAGTAAGAACTCCATGGCATCTAGTGGCCTCCTTGCACTGTGGGCACCAAAAAAACTACCATGCCACTCCCCCACCTGTTGACACTGGTGCCATGGCTCAGATATGGTGACCAGCATAGCCCTCCTCTCACCTCCTCAGCTGGCTGCTGTATGGACAGACAGGGAGCGTGCATCCTCTGTGCTGTACAGGGCACGCATCCTCTGTACTGTACAGGACACATGTCCTCTGTACTGTACAGGGGGCACAAGGCCTGTGTACTGTAAAAGGAGCATGCACTCCTTATATAGTACACAGGCTCTGTGCGCCCTGTACAGTACAGAGGACATGCACCCTGTACAGTATGAAGGATGCGCACCATATACAGTACATAGGACGCATGCTCCCTATCTGTCCATATGGCAGCCAGCTGAAGAGTTCAGAAGAGGGCTTTGCTGGTCGCTATCAGAGCCACGGCACCGGCATCAATGGGCAAGGGGGGGTGGCACAGTAGTTTGCACAGTGCCATTGGTACAGGGGGGCCACTAGATGCCAGAGCATTCTTTCTTGCCATGGGAACAGCGATCAGAAGGTGTGGGGGGGGTACCCCTATTTATTCATTATTTATTTATTTATTAAAAAAAGGTTTACCAGGAAGGCACGCTGAGCAGAGTACTGCTCAATTCCAGGTGTGTCCTGGGGGATGGGGACAGTGGAGAATAGACATGTCACACATACAGAATACAATTAGTGCTGACAGTGAATATGGGATTAACTTTACATATACAGGGATAGTGACGGAGGGTGGGGGGAACCACTAAGCACCAAAGATTAGCATTAGATATATGGGAATGACGATCGGAGGGTGACTACTAGGCACCAGGGATTAACTTTACATATATGAGGATGGCAATCAGAGGGTGGGGGAGGTACCACAAGGGACCAGGAATTAACTTTAAATATACAGGGTGGTGATCAGAGGGTGGGGGGGCAGACAACTAGGCACAAGGGATTACTTGCTGTTAAAGGACCGGACAGTCAGGGTGGAGGAACAGCTGGTCACAGGAGCACAAATCTTCTGCTGCTTCCCATGCAAATGTGCCCATAATGAGCATGCAAGTATGCCCTTAGCATCTTGTATGCCAAATTGACTCATTGGCATGGGGCCATCGGAATATCATGCTGGGAACTACCCGCGCTATCGGGTCTGGTGGCGCTGTTCCCTGCACTGCCAAGTTCCATGTTGGGGCAGCACTACTCAGCTTAGTGCTGTGCAGACATGCCCCTATATTCAGTTGAATGGTGCCCTAGAATATAGCATCCTCATGGTCATGGGCAATGGGCAAGCGTAGCACAAAACTTTACACTCCGAGAGTGTCAGTGGCTCAGTAGGTAGCACACTCGCCTCTGAGGCTGGGAGATCAGAGGGCTGTGGGTTCAGTTACCACATCTGGCACTTGGCTTAATATCCCAGTACTGACACTGTAGTGCAGCAAGAGAGGGGTGCTGCACTTCTGAGGTGCCGTCTTTCGGATGAGATGTTAAACAGAGGTCCCATCTGCCTAGATTGGTGGTAGTTCAGGTGGATGTTAAAGATCCCATGGCACTTATCGAAAAGAGTAGGGGAATTTTTATTGACAAGAAAACAAAACCATCACAAGAAAAACCTTGTCATCAGATTAACAAACATATTAAGAGAGAAACGCAAACTTCTTCCACAATTCCTTCACTTTTACATTGGAAAAATTTAAGTCATCTTGCTTTTTAAGTGCTTTCAACTCTGTTTCAACATATGATACAATAATTACATAAGGTGTACATAATTGTTGCAGAACAAATTTACATCTTGCTTGCCATAAAAAATTGTAAAAGGGAAAAAAACACATGTAAAGTACTTTTATGATAGATGTCCCACACTCCTGAGTAATTTCCTAGAACCAAAGTTTCATAAGATAAACCCGTTCAAATGAGGCATTTGCCAATGTATAGCATAAATTTCCAAATTCCTTATTATACATACAGTCTAAAAATAAATGTTTTGACTTTCTTCTATATTAATGCAAGTATCCCGTAAACAATACCTGTCACTCAAAGGTTTATATTTTAAATTCCCTCTAACTCCTAACCTTCCATGTGCTGACATCCATATTATGTCCCATACTGTATGTGGAATTCTAACATCTTTTAATTTATTAAGAGCATACTTCATATGGGATGGAGTACATTCCGGAAAAATGAGAACAACTTTCAATAAATCAAATACAACATAAGTATAAAAGGACTTTCTATTAAATGAAAGTAATTGTGGCATAGAAATCTTCCACTGAAAGAGTTTTTTAAAAGTGGAAGTACCATAGGACGGGAGATCATCAGAAGCTAAAACTCTAGGCGGATAAAGAGACCATTTAAAAAAAATTTGTGCCATATAGATTTAACCCAATAGTGCCATGGTAAAGTTACACCATCCCAAATAAAAGAAAAAGAAGAAAACAGAAAGATAGAATGAAAAAAAACCACCGGGTTAACCATACTTAGACCTCCATGCTGCTTTCTTTAATAAGTAAATTCTCGTTTTACTGGGTTAAGTCTGTTTCCCCATAACATTTGAAAAAAAAACATATATAATTTCGTTTCCACAAGAAAATGGGGAATGTGACTAATATAAATAAATAATGGAAGGAGAAATTCTTTATAATCAGTACTCTTTTTGTTTCCCAAAGCGCAGTGTTTCCATTGTGTAACCTTAAGATCTCCAGCTGATAAATGTTTTTCCCAATTAAACAGTGCCATATCTTCCATCCCAAACCATATACCTAATATTTCTGTGGTGGAGATAAATGGGAATATTATAGCACAGGGATAAATCAGGAACCCTGGGACCTAATTGTAGGACAAAACTTTTTCTATATTTAAAGAGGCCCTGAAAAGTCCCAAAAAGGAGAAAAGGTCCAGAGCTCTTTGTAGTGAAGAACTATCAGCCAGTAATAGGGTGACATCATCAGCAAAAGCAGTGACTTTAATTGATCTAGTCCAGGGAAGGAGCAATACCAGAAATATTAACATCTAAGGAAATACTTAATGATTGGATCTAGAACAAATGTATATAACAATGGACTAAGGGGACAACCCTGTCTCACCCCTTTTAATTAGTATCTCATCACCTAAAACATTATTAACAATTGGAATGGTGACTGCATGAGAATATAAAAGTCGAGCCAATTAACAAAGTTCTTGGAATCCCATAATGAAGTAGAATAAAGTAGAGATAAGAATGACACACTGAGTCAAAGCCCTTGCTTGATCCAATGCTACTACCATTTCTGAATTTCAAAATACTTACTAGTAAACAAATCTCTAATTATAAAGAGGTTATGTTGAATCTTTCTCTGGGAAATAGCACAGGTTTGTGCTGGATGTATTAATGTTCTAGCAACTTTTTCTAACCTCACATTCAAGATCTTTGTTAAAATCTTATAATCACTATTTAATAAACTAATAGGACGCCAATTGGATAATAAGGTTCTATCTCCTTTTTTGAAAATAAATGTTAATAACGACAGAGACAAAGATTTACAAGGCCTTCCTAATGCTAAAAAAGAATTATAAACTAAGGGCAAAAAATAATGCATATAGGAAATACAAGTTTTATAAAATTCATTGGGAATACCATCAAACCCTGGAGCTGATCCAGTGCTTAATTGTTTTATAACGGTAGCAACTTCTTGTGAGGTAATAGGATCAGTTAAACAATATAACGATTTATCCGAAAGTAAAGGCAAAGTCTTAAATTGTTCTAACGGAAAAGATTCTAGAGTAATGGTATCTTGGCAAGAAAACAAATTCGATAAATGCCTTTGCACTACTGCCATCATTTCCAAATCAGTAGTTACTATGTTATTTTGAACATCACATAAACCTGACATAAACATATCAGCCAATCTCTGTTTACATGCCTGATAAGGATCCGAAGTCGGACAATGCTTTGTGCTGAACCTAAATTCTAAATCCAAAGATTTAGCCCTATCATATTGAAAAATTTTCATTTGATTCTTAACTTCAGCAATTTGTGAAGTACAAAGAATCCGTTGTTGAGGCGAAACAGACATCAATTTATAGAGTCTATTCCTAAGAAGCAAATACTTCCAGTAATCAGAATCTACTTTCCTCTTACCCCAACCCTGAAAAAGCTGCTTTATGTCTTTCTTTGTTTGCAACCACCACTCAAAAGGAGATGAAAAAAAATCCATTGTAGAATATTTGGCTGCAAAGAAAAATTCTAAGTTAGAAAAGCAAATTGAATCATTTAAAAAAGAAGTGTTCAGTCTCCATCGAGTAACTTTGTTATGGAATGTAGGAGTTAAACGTTCTAAAGAAAAAATACAAAATAAAATGGAATGATCAGAGAATTCTTTAGGAGTGACTGAACAAGAGTTGGAAAATAAATAATGGGATATAAAGACCATATCAATTCGGGTCGAAAAGGTATGTCTATGATATGTTTCACCATTATAAGCATGTAGGCTTCGATAAACATCTTTAAGATTAGCATCTTTAATTATGTTAAGTAGGGCATTAGAGTCACAATAAACTTTTTTACCTTTGGCTTTAACAAATTCAGTATCTATGGAACAATTAAAACCCCCAAAAGGATATGTCTTTTAGTATATAGATATGGTCTAATATCCTCAAATATTTCAATATGCCCTGTTTTAGTTTGGGATCCATAAACATTTATTAAACGAAAGTAATAAGTATAAAAGGAGCAATCCAAAATTAAAATTCTTCCTGGATATATATCAATTACTTTGGAAATTTTGAAAGCAGTATTACAAAATAGAATGCCAAGCCCGTCTGCTGCATCAGAACCGAAAGTCCAAAAGAAGGGCCTAACACCCATTTTCTTTTTATTTGATTCACTTCCCATAATGAAGAGAGCCTGGTTTCTTGTAAAAAGATTATATCCTGTTTTAAAGCTGTTAAGTACTGAAAAACAGGTAGTTGTTTTTTAAACGCTTTTAAACTACAAACATTAAAGGTAGCTAGCTTCAATGTGGCCATAAAAATTAACACTAGATACTATTTTTCTGGCTCACTTTTCGCTTTTTACCTTTTTTTCCCTTGGCCAAATCTGTTGCCTTACTCTCCTCATCATCTGTTATAAGTTCTGAAATGTGTGAAGTGTCAGATTCTAAATCAGATTCCCTAGTATCGTCTTGCAAAGGTGAAAAAAAATTTTCAGTGGAGAGAGGACCAGGCACAGGTTGTTTCAAGGAAGCCCTTGTAAAACGCCTATTTTTAACCACTTCAAAAGGCGGGGACATAATTGTAGTGGAGGAAGTTTTATTAACAGTAGTAGGCCTAGAAGCATTTTTCTCAACTGGAGGTTCCTCCGAAATATTAAACCCTGCATTATGTGATTCAGCATGACTCTTTAAATGCGAAGAAGGGGAAACCTCAGAAGAAAGTAAATTATTAGATTCACTAAGTCCCTTAGTACTAGTTTGGGCTTTGCGCAATAATTCATCGTGGTCAAGGCACAATTTCTCCGGGCCCAGGGGCATTGGTGGAAAGCATGACCTGGTTCATCACAAAGATTACATTTGAAAATATTAGTACACATATCAATAGAGTGACTGAAACCACCACACAATGGGCATTTTAAGACATCGCACACACTACTAATATGTGTCCTATCTCCACATTTATAACAGGCCCGAGGCTGTCCCCCATAGAAGCAAACCCCCCTGTCTTTGCCTAAGAAAAAACTATTCGGCAAGTGGACAATATCCGAATTAACTTGAAACAGTTTTACCTTGAATTTCCACCCTCCCGTCCAAATACCTTCTCCATCTAACAAGGCTTCTGGTGGGCTTAGTATGTCACATTTTGACTGAAGCCAATGATATATGTCACTCACATTTACCCCTTCGTTTCTAAACATAATAGTTATAAACCGAATTAGAGGCTTAGAGAGAGGTATTGCAAAAAAGGGTGTCCATAAGGAAGTAGTTTTCTGAACAGAGTATCTTTCCCAAAAGCGCTCCATAAGAGAATTAGTTTGAAAACTAACATCAAACGGTTCTTCACCAGATACATGTATTAGTGCATAAATATCCTTGGCCACAAAACCCATAGAATTCTTTAATAAATGTTTAAAGACAAAATATCTGTCTGGATGCTCAGTTAAACCTCCTTTATACCTGATTCTGACTGCATTTCTCGAGGAGCCTGTTCTAGTTTATTTTTAAACAATTCAGACATGGGGAGGTCTTTGAGGTTTTCTAAAGAAACAGGCTTAAATGAGCTTTGTATGTCAGCTGGAACAGTTGTGAGGTACTTGGCTTAGAAAATGACCACACTCCTCACCCTCTCGAGAATCATTATTAAGGGTACCCTTATTAAATAGTACAGCTGTACCTTCCAGGCAATGTGTTGCTGTCGTTGGCATGCATAGTTAAGTCCCATGAAGGATCCGGCGTCCAAACACCCGCTTCTGTTCTTTTCCAGCCAGCCTCCGATAGTGCAGTTTCTTCAGACCAGTCCAAACGTTCCTTCGGTATCGTTTTTTTTAATCCGAACTGCTGCCTAAGGATCAAGGAAGTACGCGGTCCCTCGCTGAAGTCCATCCGTTCAGCAACCGGCTCCTTCGAAATGCGTTCCGCTCAGGGCTCAGACGGCCCTATACAAACTGTTGTACCCTCCAATGCCGTCGGAAGAGAAGAACAGATGGCTTCCTCCATGCGTTCACCTGTCGAGAGTCCTGGAACCAGTTTCCATCCTCAAATTCGCCTCCTGTTGCAACTCTGATGTTGGGGGGATCTGAAAATGTATATCATCTGCTCCGGTAAGGGATTTTTTGGATACTTCAGATACCGTTCTACCTCCGACCTCCTTCTCTTCGTGAGTCTGAGTGCAGTCTGCCATCCTGCTTCCGTGACGTCAGGATGACTCCCAGACTAGCCGCCGACCAGCAGCCAGTAGGGGAATTTCCCCGGTGTCCTGGACAAATTTCCTTCATTCACTAAAAAAAATACCACCAACAGCTTAATCTGGTTCAAAGTCAGTTGGCATTCATCTGTATTCCCCTTCCCCAGGTCGTGCCTGAAAATAGGCAGGATTTGTCTAGTGCACTTAACCGGTCAACAAAAACTAAATAAATAAATGAATACATACAAACCTGTGCTAAAAACTGAAACAAAAGCAACAAAACCAGTAAACCATACTACATATTATAACATACATGATTTGATTATAATATACTGTAATATTTATTTTCAAGTAGATTTTACCCAATATACCACTGCTGGAAAACTGGAGGGTTAGGCACATCTGTCAGAATCAACCTTGCTTGAAGCAAAAGTTAAAAAGCTGGACCTAAAGCTAGTCCTCCTCACCTTAGACTCCGTTATCTCCCCGCTCACTGACAGCCTAAATTGGTCCCTCTGCCACAGGCAATTCCCCACAACCTGGAAAGCAGCTGTCATCACCCCAATATTAAAAAGTGGTGAACGCACCTCACCAGGCAACTACCGCCCCGTCCCCATTCTTCCTCCTTTCTCCAAGGCACTAGAAAAACTAGTGTCAGACCAACTCTCAGACTATCTTACTAAATATGACCTTCTCTGCTCTGAATAGCATGGTTTCAAGAAGGGTTACAGTACTACAACTGCCCGTCTTGAATATACCACTTTCATAAGCAAAGCCCTTGACCAAGGGCACTTAGCTTGATCTGCCTATATTGACTTAACCAAGGCGTTCGACTCTGTCAGCCACACACTCCTAATCCAATCCTTGCATTGCATAGGTCTGTCCCTGGATGCTACTGCATGGTTTAAAAGCTACCTCAGTGACAGAACCAAGAGGGTCAAGTTAAACTCTACACTCTTGGCCAGTAAACCGGTTCTTTCCGGGGTTCCCCAAAGCTCAATACTGGGCCCCCTCCCGTTTAGCATGTACTTGAATACTCTCCCAAAGGCCTGCTCGGGCCAGATGCATCTGTATGCCGATAACACGGTTATATTTGCCAGCCACTCGGACCCCCAATCCCTTCAATCCTCCCTGCAAAGGCTCCTTTTCCGAAGCCAAGGCCTGGTTCTGAGAACACCGTTTTGTCCTGAGCTACAAAAAGACCAAGGCCATGCTTTTCATCCACAGACAAAATAGGCTTAAAAATGTCCCCCTTAACATCCAGGGCTCCCCCTTGACCTTGTGCCCACCTTTAAATACCTGGGCTTCACCCGTGACTCCTCTCTGAGTACCACAAGCACATCAATCTGCTCAGCTCAGCTATCAATTTCAGACTAGATCTCCTGTATAGGTACAAGGGATGAATGTCTCCTGATGCCCTAGTTCTTGCCGTGACATCATCGGTGCTCTCCCTTATTGACTACGGGATTGTAATCTACGGCTCGGCCAGCCCTACTGCCCCATGTCGAATCATGGTCTCCCTAAATAAAGCCTGCCAGTTAGTTACTGGATGCAACTGGTGGACACACACCTGTGAGCTCTATAGATGCACCAACTGGCTTAATTCTGAAGGCAGACTCAGATACCAGACCTGTCTCCTTGCCAGGAAACTCTCTCAAAACACCTCCCCCCCAGGCCTTCGCCACCTTGTTCATCCCCCAACTCAACCACAGTCTACACGGAGCTCCTTGTCAGCCCCCCTCTCTGCACCCCACTGCAGGATCTCTCTGGGCCAATGCTCCTTTTTCTACAGGGTCCCCCCCTCTGGTTGAATGAAATGCCATTGGCCATCAACCTGGAATAACGACTAGGCCTGTTTTTATCCCTACTCCTTGCGGAAATCCTCTCACACTCCATCTGTGACTGTGCTTAATCCTTCTCCCCTTCGTTTGTGACTATAACCTTTTGACTTTTGTATATTGTTATTGTATATACTGTCCTCACAATTATTATTGACTCGGGTCAGTCCATACGACCCTTGAACTGTAACTTGTCTTTACTGTATATTTCTTATTGTATATCCTGCTTCTAAACTTGCAATGAATGTATTTGGTGTGTTCCCTGTATATTTATCACTGTATATCTTGTTAATTCTTGCAATGTATGTATATCTGATGTGGTGCCTTCGCATAGTTGTTCTTGACTCAAAGGTTGTAATTCCGATTCCTTAATAAATAAATGAAATTGTCTTGTCTAGTAGTACTGTCCTCTGTAATCATCAGTGATGGATAATTAACCTTGCTCTGAGCCCAGTTCCCTTTCCTTTGGTGTGAGACATTAACTGCCAAAATAGTCAATTATTTTGTATTACTGTGTTACCCACTATGCCAGATTTTCAAAGGGCTAGACACAGGTGGATCCTTGAAATGAGCCTCAATCTATTTTTCCCCTGTTTTATCCATTGACCTTTTGAATGCACGGGTGTGATTTTCAAAGCCAGTTCTGAGTGCAAATGGGCCTAATGTACGACAGCATGTGTCCAAACGTAGATGCATTTGCTATGTGGAGTCAAAGTCAGTCGCTGAACAATATAAATATTGGGGCAGGCTGGAGTGGGTGGTGATGAAGTCATTGAAGGCACCCTCCACCAGAGCACCACCTGAGTGTCTACAGCAGGGAATGGCATCAGGAAGTGACATCATAGCAGCAGCACTCTCCAATAACAGAGACAGCCGTCACCTCGGTGTTTGCCTACAGTGCAATGGGGCAGTGCAGTGAACCTGGCAAAATCATGGTCCCTGATTCATCCGAGACTCCTTCCCCCACAGGATGGCACTGACAACAGTGTGGGTCCTCCCAGTGCAGCTGCACACAAGGGGCTGAAGAGCAACTCAGTGATAACACAGCAGAACCTAGCTGGTTTAACTTGCATCCACCTTCCAAAATCTCAACCAGTTTCATTAGAGCTAGTGCAGCCCTTTACAAAAAATGCCTGGGCAAAAGGAGATTTTAAGGCTTTGAAAATCGCAGCCACTGTGCCTGGTATTATCACTTACAGTACTTGAAAATTACATGCTTGCTATTACTACCTTACCTAAAGTTCTGTTTTTCCATTGTTTGACTGAGTCCTAGTACTGATCTCAGTTTCCAGTGTAGCAAGCCATCAGACACCAAGTACTTCAGAGTCCTCCACCAGGAGTGGGGCCAACCAGGATTCTTACAGATCCAGATGGGACCACAACACAACTAAGTAAGCAATAAGACACGAGGGGGTGTGCATTAGCTATTTCTAACGCATGGTCAGGGGCGTGAGCAGCTCATGCCTTCAGCCCCTGGCTGTGCGTTAGAAATGTCTAATGCACACCCCGGGAGTGTCTCACTGCACTTATAAAATAGGTCTGTATATTTAAATAATTTACATTTAAAAGTTTGAAGGCTTAAATACAAAAAAAAAAACCAACTCTTGCAGTACTGTACATAAAATAGTTCCTCCGCTGTTGAGGGCCTAATGCGTTTTCTTACCTGAAGACTTTTGTCCTAAGTAAGGTTCCATAATTGTAACTTTGATCCTGCATCCTGTAGTCAACAGCCCTCTTTCATCCCATGCCATCCTCAGTAAAAACTAATACACATATACCCACATACTTTTTTTAATTGTGGATTTTCATTTAATTAGTTTAATTTTTTAAATGAAAGCATGTTGACAGAGCGAGTGAGCAGGTGGTCGGTCCTGCGTGAGTACCATGACAGTTTGAGCCGTGAGCGAGTGAGCAGTCAGGCAAGCTTGCTGGGTATGAGGAAAGAATGGTGCTAGAACTGATTTTTTGAATAGAAGCAATTTTTAATTGAAGTTTTACTGATGTATGCCGTAAGCACGAGGGTGGCTGGCTGTACAGGACTAGGTGGACAGTTCAGGCCATGAGTAGGCAGGCAGTTGGCTGCCGGGCATGTAGAAAGTGCAGCACTACAGCTGACCAGAGCAGTCACTATGTGGTAAGTGACCTAAAAAAAATAAAAAATAGCAAAGCTGCATACCATTTTATAATTTATTGTATTGTATTTTATTTATTTATTTTATTTAGTTTTTTTTAACCGGGTAGGTGCACTAGCCATAAAATGACTATTTTCAGGCACGACCCGGGAGAGTACAACAAAAGGAGAACAGCTGAACAACAGCAACATGGGTACAATAATACAAATAGAGGAACAGTACAGCAGTGCTACAAAAATACAATGGGTAGAAACAACAAAAAATAATGGCAAGCATTATACAAATAATGGCAGTAAGATATATAATAAGTGCAGAAACCATGGACCCGACCTGTGGAGTGAAAGGGTTAATAAGAAAGTAAGGTTATATAGAGAGAAAAGTGAGGAATGTTCAAACATAACAAAAAAGACTGACAGAGGGATGGTCAAGGGTGGTAATTGGCAAAACAACAGTGGATGGTCAGCAACAAGGTTCAAGAAGGAAGAGAGCTAGCAGTCAAGAAGTTATTTACAAAGAGAAGGAAAAATATGGGGAGGGGAAGAGGAGACAGTCTTGAAGCTGGATTAGAGCAGGGGTGACATTAATGTATGGGAGACGCTTGCTATGTGTGGAAAACACACAGATTATTTTCTTGTAATCTCATCGCTATGATGTCAGTGATAAACCTCTCAAGTACGTCATAGCGATGAGTTTACAAGCTGGAATGCCAACATCAATCATTATTCCTTCTTTAGAACCTGATCGCTAGTCTCCTGCAAGTGTCTGAATTGTTAAGTACCCTGTGTCAGTTACCGCTTGCCTGAACTAGCGATTGTGATGTCCAGTTCATTGTATTAATACCAAAAACTGTATTGCTGTTGAATTAAATATATTTTCTTCTGCCCCAAATCCAGTGCTATGCTACCATAGTTACAGTACAACTGTTTAAATTTGACTGTGCAAGAAAATGATATACTTCTGCTTTAAACACAAACTCTGAGACCGACTTATGCATCAGCAGGAACACTACAAACAGTTAAAAGGGAAGCAGAGCACTTAAGGGACTACAGTGTCTCGCACTTTGCTCAATGACTGGAGCGATTTCACTGACTTAGCGGCTCCCTAGCATCGAGAACGGGTGATTGAAATTTCTCAAGTTTAAGAAGCTGGTCTGCAATAAAATCAAATGGACATGTAAGATATGCAGTGGTATTACAAATGGTTATGAGGTTTACAAGGTTTGGCCAAGTTTATGGCTAGCATGAAAAAAATGGCGGCTATTCAAAAAATGAAACTTCCATTTGGCTTATGAATATCTCATTTTTAAAACGTGGCTGTGGTTACCTGAACTTGTTGCAAGCTGTGCATTAGACACTTCTAATACATGGCTAGCAACCAATCAAAATATAGGATTTTCCCTACCCATTTTACAATATGCAACATACCACTTTAAAAAACCAAAAGCAGCTCCATTTAAACAAATACATTGTCCACTCAGAGATGTCAAGTCAAGTAGCAGGGGTTACTGTACTGTACACATTTTACACTCTTTCTGTTGCCCCAGTTTCATGATGCTCCCTCAGATAAAGCCGCTAAACATTTCTCATGGGTTTTTGTTCACACTCCCCACTATGCTTTACACAGAAGCAGATTTCATTTTACATTTCCTCATATGATCATTTTCCCTGTGTACTGCCCTCAGTCACTGGCTCTCCATTCAGACGAGCTTAATGGGCCCTCTCTGGGCAACAAGAATAGTCTCTCTGGATCTGGATGGAGCTTAGCCCACATGTGTGACCCCACTGGAGAAAGGCATCAAAAGTATAATGGAGGATTTCTTCTTGATTCCTCTATCATATGGTTGGACTGTTGCCACAGAACACCCCTTCACTCAACCTTAGATCAAATCTGGCTTTTATCCTTAGAGCACATTTATTTTTATTTAAACTTTATAAATTTCATGATATACAGCATACACCATATAGTAGAAACAGACTGAGTATGCACTGCAAACCCCAATAAATAATGTACAAGACTGAAAATTAATAAAGACCAGTAACCATGCAAACATGGCAGGGTAAATGAAATATGATAAAACAGTACACCTAACAATCTTATTCAGCATACCAAGCTGCAGATTAAAAAGTTCAATAAAAGTCCAGTGTCAAAGATCAGCAGCTCACGATGTTACCAGTCTGCAATTTCTTCCAAATAGAGCTCAACCTTCATCTTCCTGTTCCTCATCCCCAGCTTCAGGATTTGGCTGAGCTGTCACTTTGTCCACAGAGGCTGATACAGTCTGGATCCATAAAGATGTGGATTTGTGAGCCATGATGGACCTGGAGCAGAGTGGAAAAAAGTAGCTGGGCAGTGATGCCATGTCCCAGTAGGACTTTTTTAACCACTTGCAGCTCCTTCTTTCTAGCCAGTGTCTGGGATGAAATCTCTTGGAAAAAAGGCAATTTTACTAACCTCCCAGATGAAGTCTCCATGGCTCCTGGTAGCCTGAAGGAGAGGGATACAAGCCTCTACAGTTCAAAGCATCACAATGGCAGTCAGTGGCTTCTGCATATCTCCACCATGTGGTCTGACTCTCTGCAGGGCGGCAAAGGCTCTAACAATCTTTTTTTTTCTGAAACTCAGCTTTATTCAGTTATGTTACATACAAAACAAGTGAGGTAAAACTATCCTTGTTGAGGACATTATTCACCCTTTGATACACGTGTTCAAAGTTCTGCAGCAACTCATGATTCAAAAACATGGAATCTGAAAACACTAGTAACTTAAGAACAATAAACTTTGCGGTTGCCTATACAGTGTCTCTTGTGTTTCTTTTACCTTGCACCTTCCAATATAGTGGTTCTGATAGGGTAAGGATTTCAATGGGGTTATCCTTTTTATTACAACATTCTTCTGAGGATCTCTAAAAGTATGCTTTATAAGAAGGAAGTGACCCTCTCTACTTACTCCCCACCATCAACAGGCCCTTTCCCCTCTGGCAAATTCTGTCTAATTGCATCTACTATTAAACACCGTACCCACCCATACCACCTCTCCAGATGTTTCTCTTCATTCAAGTGTAGTTTTGTTGTCAACAGCTCCATATCATGAACTTCGGTTAATCTACCTAACCATTCCTCCCAGGTAGGAACTGCGGGCCCCATATTCAAAAGTCCCAGGCTATATCGCGCAAGTGCCTGTGGCATGCACCTGAATTAGACTGGCACAAAATAAAGGTACATTCAGAAGATGCGCCATGAGATGCGATCACGCATGTCTGGCTGAATATCCTGAACATGCACGATTGCACAGTAGGAGAAGCGTGGTGCGGCAGGTGACCTGAGCCCTATGCGGAGTACAGGGGAATGTGCGATAGGCAGCCACATGTGCTGTGCGCAAAATTGCAATGTTCAGCCAGGATATGCAAATGGCCTCATTGCACATTCTGAGCCCATTCACCACATGTGTAGCTCATTAGTGGAATGTATTCAGGCCATTTGCACACCCCTGGCATGCACAGTTCCAGCTTTGCAGGGCTGCCCCACCACCCCATAAAGGTGAACAGCAGGTACTGCAGCCTAGCAGGCAGGTGTGATGGAATGTGTGTGTGTGGGTGAGTTGACTGCATTGGACTGAGTACAGTACTATAACCCATAGCCATGTACAGGGTTGGACTGGGGTACAGTGGGCCCACCTGGACAGTGGCCATAGGGGCCCACTTTTATAAGCAACAGGGGAGGGCACAGGGTGACACACAGTCTGACTGGTATACCACATGCATGTGATACACCAGTCCTGTAAGCAGTGTACAGTCACCTGTAGTGCCCCACACCCCCCGTATGAGAGGAACATAGTGATAACTGGAATGGCAGTGTACAGAGGATGACCAGGTACCCGAGTGGGTGGGTCCCACCTGTGTGTACCTATGATGTACCACTGTAGGTGGGTGTGTGCCACAGGTCAGTCCCTGGCCCATGCCAGGCTGCCACTCATATCACCAAGCTACTTGGGCACCACTGCCCCAGACATCACCCTGGGTGCACGCCACCACCAGGAGGTACCCTGCAGGCCACATGGGTGCAGGCCATGGCCCCTGGTACATGTGCTGCAGTGTGCTATGGGGGCACTCTACAGCACTAGCATGTAGCGGTTGGGTGTCTTTGTCCTGGGTGCGGTGTGGGGGATGGCTGTCTGGGCGGTGCCCATGGTGTGCCAGCAACTGTGGCTTTGGGTACTTCTGTCCTGGCATCACTGCTGTGTATGGGTGCCTGGATCATGTCCTGGTACACCTACAAGGGCTGTGTCAGGATGGCCTGTCTGCAGTTTCGTGGCCTTCCTGTGCGTGTTGGCCAGCCTTTTGTCAGCCTAACTTTGCATGGCACACTTCTGGGATGCGCAGCGGATGCGCCGCACATTTTGGCTGAATATACAGATGCATGGCATATTCATGTAATCGCCCCTTTCTTTTGCACCACGTACATTATTCCTGCACGATCGCACATTCGGAAATGCGCGACGTATCTCTCCCATTTGAATATCCATGTCCATTTTCTGAGATGCGTCGCACATCTCCATTTTGGGCAGCACATCTCCTTTGAATATGTGGGCTCGAATCTGTAAGCCAGTGAGCAGTAATGCATTTTAATGCTGATACCATGCAAATTAATAGCACCTTTCTCTAGTTCACCCTTAAATTCATAGCTGTGTGGAATCCCAGTATCCCAGTAAGAAAACCATAACGGAATCAGTATCCCCATGATTTGGTGAGTCCCAGTCTCGACCATTGTAAAGAATGGCTGAAGTTTTTGGCAAAAATATGTCAATGATTGAGTATGTCTCCACACAGTTGGCAACCCTGCGCCATGCTGGCAACCTAGTAATGTCTGGTTATTGTTGGAGTGCGAAAGAATATAAGTAATAATTGCCAATAAAATTCTCTCCATAATGAGGCAGAAGTGACTCTCCGTCCATTCTCCAATCACTTGTCCTAGACAGAGTCACTAAAGCCCCCCCCATTTCCTTTTCCCATGCTGCTTTTACAGCAGTGATGGTGGTCCCTTGTTCCTTCTATAATAATTTATAGATACCTGAAATGTACTTTTGAGGTCCTGCTATTGTAACTTCTCCATTAAGAAATTCCTCCCACCCAGTCAAGGGTTAGCCAAGTTTTTCTTTATTCCCTGGGGTGTTAATAAAATGCCTGATTAGTTCGTACTGCAGGAATTCAGTATTATCCCAGACAAATTTCTCCTTTGCCCTGGTGAATGAAATACAGGTGCCCTGTTCTAAAAACTGTGTAAACCTAGTAATCCCCTGCCTCTTCCACCTGGCATACCCTCACAGGGGTGTGCAAATCCCATTGCCCCCTTTCCATGGCAAGTAAATTTCCTTGAAGGGCAAGTACAAAAAAAAGAGCTAATTTCATTGTAATGAATAGGGGCAAGTGGAAATTCAGCTACAGTCACAGCTGGGCAAGTACTAAAAAAATTTGAACATCCCTGATACCCCCATCGAGCCTGGGTGGTAACAAATCATCCTCATATCGAATTAAGGATAATGAACTCATGTCTGGGGGAGTTGTGTGTAAATTTGTGGATTTTCTGCAACACTCCCAGACTATGTTTGACCCACCTATTTCTAATGAGATTCTTTTCAATTCAGTGGTTCCAGACACTAAGGCTAACAGAAACAGGGCTTTTCTGCAACACTCCCAGACTATGTTTGACCCACCTAATTCTAATGAGATTTTTTTCAGTTCAGTGGTTCCAGACATTAAGGCTAACAGAAACAGGGGCTTTTGTTTCACAGCAAAGGCTCTAACAATCATGATCCTTGAATCTGCTGGCAAAAGTCCAAGGCCACTGAAAATCAACTTTTCCATTGTGGCTACAATATCTGCCCTGCCAGCATAACAGGGAGGGTAACTCATGATTCGCACATTTGGTTGCCTGTGTGTATTCTCCAGCCCTTTCACTTTAGCCCAGAGAAATTTCAGGACTATCACAAACATGGCATTCTGATCCCTTTGTCGGTTAGTCTCATCCTCCAGATCTTTGATTGTTGCAGTATTTTCTGATATTGTAGCATCATGCTCTGTGAGCTTCACCACCACGGCTGCCAGGCGCTTATTAGTTTCATGTCCCATAGCCTGTATTTCATTCAACATGGCCATTATCTTTATAGTTGAAAGATGTGGCTGCCTGCTTCGCTGGCTTGGGCAGGCCCGAGCCATTCAAGGAGGTCAGTGTTGCCAAAAAGACATCCAGCTTGTGCATTGCTTGCTTCCAATCTGCTTGGGACCTACTGTGACTCCCAAAATGCTGCAGCAAGAGTCAATCAAGAAAACAGTCACGTTTGCAGACTGAGAAATGTAGAATGAAAGGGGAACTGTCAGCAGTAAGAGCCTCAGACCCAAGTGTGAAGCTGATCCCAATTAGCCCTTTGTGTGCAAAACACTTTTTTTTTACCTGTAATACTAGGTGGCGCTATCCCAAGGGCTACTACCCCAGCCTGCTTGGCTAGCAGCAGGTTAAGGGGCCTGGGTAATGAAACGGGTGTCTCCAGCAAGAGGTCAGGGTTGTTAGTGGTCAAGCTAACCTGGGCACAGCCCTCCAGGGCACTGTAACCCCCACTTTCCCTTCTCATGGTCTGACCCATATACAATAATTACTTTCACATTGACCCTTATTCACCAGACAATTACCCACACTGTTTGCACTTACCACCAGGGCTAGTTCCTCTAGCTTGACCCTGGGGACGCCCTGTAAAACAAGGTTAAGCACAGAAAATGGCAACAGTACAATACTTTTGGTACAAACTGGAACCACAGTCAGGTTAAATGCAAACAAAGTTAAATCTGATTTACTCAGGGGACTTGAACAAGGGAAGGGCGTAATAAGGTTGATTTGCTTAAAAGCTATATTAATCAGACAGTTATGCATGCAGTTCAGAGTCCCTACACAATCACACACTCTGGGTACCCAGGTAGGAAAACGGTGTTCTATCCAGGAACGTTGCAGCTGGTTGGGGCCCTGTGATGGAAGAAAGCAACATGCACAACACACACTATTTGTAACCCAGAGCTGGAGGGCTCAGTTCATGAAAGAGAAGGCAACAAGACAATCAGATGACAACACTTTTTTAGATTTAGCTGTTACTGCAGGGAGCTACCCTGATGTTTACTCACGATACCCAACACTGGACTCAGGCAGGACGAAATCGAGAACACAGGCTGTTGAGCTGGAGTGCCCGGAGAAGCAGGGCCCACACGAATCACAGAGGGTGTCATTCCTGTTCAAGGCATTGAGCAGGGGGCTGATCCCCAGGCCTGTCTCTCATCGATGACTTTCTCTGCGTAGCAAGTATTCTGGCTGGGCCAGTGTAGCAGGGCCCAGGCAAAAGGAAATGGATACGGATTCAGTCCATGGAACTAGATACAGCCTCCAACAAGCAAAACACAGTTCAGACACACAGTGGGGAACCAAATCACAACCCACTATAAGCACACAGCACATTCACATGTAAGGAAAATCCACTGTACTAGGCAAATGGCTCTCCGGTCGCAACCACAGAGTATCTGCACAACCCGGGAGTTCAGAAGTAGCCGGAAGTCCTGACAGGCCAATCGCATTCAGCAAATCTTCGGTCTTCTTTAGGTAAAAGCCAGGTCATAATTCAGTGGCTTAATTCGCTCTCCAAATTTGGATTCAGTCCACAAAAAGCACAAGTTCCCTCTCAGGGACAGAAAGCAGGCAAGCAGGCCAAACTCAGGCCTTTCCACAGTTCTCCCGCGCGAATCCACTATGGATTGCTGCTCGAACTATCTCGAGTTGTTACTTCTTCACTTCCCAACTCAGACCTAACTGAAACTGCAAGCAGTGTGGGACTTTACCCAAGATCCAAAAGGTTCGGTTGGCTGATCTGTCTGTTAGTCAAAACAAGAGCCCCCCCCCTCCAGGTTATTTTAGGTGCCAAAAGCACAAAAGTACAATTTCTACAAGTTTTGGCCCCACCAAGCCCCTGTAGGCAGGCTCCATTTTAGAGTCCCAATTATACTGATTGGCCCATTCTGACAGTCCCGGGCCAAGATGATGGAAACAAACAGAACTGTCCATGCTGCAAAGAAGGCAGGTTAGAACAAATTGCAATATTATTACTACTCTAACAAATGATCAGCAAACAAGTATATCTTCTAACAGAGCTCCCTCTCAGATTAATTATGACTGCAATCCAGGCAGCTCTTAAAGAGACAGTACACAGAGGCTATACAGGCACTCTCTGGCAATACATTTAAACTGCTAAAACACAGGACACCAGCCTAGCAGTGAGCATTTAGTAACTTCACAATACTGCTTCAGGTAATAACTTCTTGCACATTAAACAATGTAAGAGGGGGCCCTTCCCTATCAGCTAACTTGGGGCTGGATGGGGCAGGGGCACCATGGTGAGAGGGAAAAACAAGTAACCTGGAATTGACCATCAAACTCAATTTGGGTAGTGAGCTCTGAGAAATATAAACACCTTTGTGAACCACATTGAGAGGTAAATCCACTGGCTTCCTGGGAGAATCATAACTGAAGCACAATACTGGCTTGACAGCTTGAACAGTCTTTCTGGGGGGAACAGTCACAGTCTCTGTACTTTCAGCACTAACTTTGGAGCTTTTGTCAGTTGTGAGGGGTGCCTCCGCACAGATGGGAATGTCTAAACTGGGAGCACTGTCAGCTCCTTGCTATGTAGGCTCTGTCTGCACAACACTTGGCTCATTTAGAGAAGGTTCTGGCACAATTAGGCTTTGTGGCACTGAAGGAGAGCTGTCAGCAATCTCATATTGTTGTTCAAGTTCTGGTATGTCACCAGAGAGACTCAGACCATCAGCCCCTTCTTCGGGCAAGTCACATAGTTCCATGAAACACATGGAGTCCGCAGCCTCAGACGCAATACTTTGCACTTCACTTTCAGGGAGCATTGGCTCCAAGGACAAAGCTGGGGGTTAGGCAGTCCAGAAGGCCCAGCTTCATCCCCATGATTCTGCATAGGATTTCCATGAAACAACTGACTCAGTTCATAGGAGGGATAATAGGCATTACCATAATCACTTTTATCAGAGATGGACTGACAGTTACTATTATTCTGGGCCTGCTGTGGGGGAAACCTTAAATCTGTAACTACTGGGGTAGGTTGACTCTGTCTCTTTTTTGCAGCAGCACAAGTCACCAGCCCAGGGGAGGCAATGTCTGCTGGCTCAGCTTCAATATCAACTTGTCCGATAGGCAGCAAGTGGTTACGGTGCATGGTCTTGACAGCTTTGGAATTATTCTCTGGGCGTACCTTGTACACTGGTAGATCATTCAACTTTCCAACTACTACATGAGGAAGATGGTGCCATCTATCAGCAATTTTGTGCTTGCCATGTAGTCCGAAACTGCGTAACAACACACGGTCTCCGGGCCGTAGCTCTTGAGCCTTTACTTTCTTATCGTTCCTCTCTTTGTTGGCAAGATTTCTCTTGGAGGCCATTGTCTGGGCCAGTTTATATGCATGGTTCAATTGAGTTTTCAGTTTCTGTACAAACTGCAGGTAGTTTTCAGCTTGGACCCCATCTGGAGAGACCCCAAAGCAGACATCAACTGGCAGCTGGGCCTCCCTCCCGAACATGAGGCGGTACGGGGAGAACCCAGTAGCATAATTTTTGGTGCAACTGTATGCATGTACCAAGGTGCTAATCTGCTGGCTCCACTTATCCTTGTCTTTTGGATGGAGGGTGCCCAGCATGTCTAGAAAGGTGCAGTTAAAACGTTCTGGTTGAGGGTCCCCCTGCGGCTGATAAGGGGTGGTTCTTGACTTCTGCACCCCCCACAGAGAGAGCATTTCTTTGACTAGCCTACTTTCAAAGTCTCTGCCTTGGTCAGAGTGGATCCACTGGGGGGCACCATAGTGGACAAAGAATTTTTCCACTAGCACCTTGAGGCTTTTTGATCTTTAGTTGGAAAAGCTTGTGCATACTATGTGAAATGATCCGTAACCATTAACACATTGCCAATATTCCATTGATCAGATTCTAAACACAAAATATCTATGCAGACCAGTTCCATGAGGGTGCTGGTAGTGATATTGACAAGGGCAGCAGCCCTCTGAGGCAGGGCTTTTCTTTGGAGGCAACAACTACAGGTCTTTACATGGTGCTCAATATCGGCCCCATCTTGGGCCAGTAGAACTGAGATTGTACCAGGTTGATAGTCCTGTCAATACTGAGGTGTCCCATATGATTGTGGAGGGACCTCAGTACCAAGTGTTTAAAGGCCGTGGGCAGGACCAATTGTTGCTTGTCTACTTGACCACTACAATCCACTGTCTCTCTGTATAATAACTGATTGAGTAACTTCAACCTAGGGCATTCTTTAAACAATAAGGCAGTTGACAAGTCAGGGGAACGCAACTTAAACACATCTTTCCCCGCATGCAGAGCATCAAGTGCTGGTTTAGTCATAGGATCTTGGGATTGAGCCCACTGAATGATGTCATTGTCAAGCTGTGGTAGTGCACCAATATCTAGAGCAGAGAAATGGCAATAGACAGCCGGTATGTAGGTATCAGGAGGACCCAAGCAATCTACTAGACAGTCCACTGTGTCCGCAGACAACTGTTCATCTCTGTCAAACTTTTGGCACAATGCTCGGATGTCAGGTTCAGACAGCCTGATCCAATCACTCTTGGAAGCGGGCCTTCGTGACAGGGTGTCAGCATCAATATGGTTCAGTCCTGGTCTGTATTCAACAGCATAATCAGAGGTCGATAAGGCAGACAGTCACCGGTGCCCAGTGGTGTCTAACTTAGCTGATGTCTGTACATAGTTCAACGGGTTATTGTCGGACTTCACCTATATCTTTGCCCCATAGAGGACTCATGAAACTGATCAACGATGGATCATTTTAAGGCAAGGAATTCCAGCTTGTGCACAGGATAGTTTCACTCCAACGGGGTCAGACTCCTGCTGGCAAAAGCGACCGGTCTCAAATCATCCTCATGGTCTTGATACAGCACAGCTCCTAGGCCCTGCAGACTAGTGTCCATATGCAGCACATAGGGCTTGGTAGGGTCAGCATAGGCGAGGATGGGGGCGTGGGGGCGTGGGTGAGCTGGAATATGACTTCATGGAAGGCTGCTTTACATTCAGGTGTCCAGCGGGCACAAAGGTTCACCCTGGGAAGTACACTTTCTCTGTTTTTGGCAGCCTTTCTTGTATTTACAGTTGATAGGAGGGTAACCCTGGGTAAGATTCAGGAGAGGGCGAATCATCTTTGAATAGTCTTTTATGAACCTGCGATAGTAGCCACAGAACCCCAGAAAACATTGTAGTTCTTTCAAGTTATGGGGCTGGGGCCAAGTAGTCAGTGACTCAACCTTACTGGGATTGGTCTCTATTCCTTCTGCAGATACTATGTGCCCCACATACTTCATGGAGATTTGAAAAAACTGCCACTTGTTGATGGACAGCTTGAGGCTGAAGTCTTCCAATCAGTACAGGAATTTAAACAGTTGGGTCTCATGCTCCTCTAATGTGCATCCGAACACAATGACTTCATCTCGGTACACTAGACATTCCAGCAAGTTCATATCTCCCACCACACGTTCCATCAGTCACTGAAAGGTGGCCGGGGTGCCCAAAATCCCCTGTGGCATTCTCAGGAATTCGTAGAACCCCAAAGGACAGATGAAGGCTGTTTTCTCATGGTCCTCCGGAGCCATCGGAATCTGGTCATAATCCGCTGCGAAGATCCAATACTGAGAACCATTTGCTCCCATTCAAGCAATCCAGGGCATCTTGTATATGGGGCATGGTGTATTGAACTGGGACGGTCCGCCAGTTCAGGGTTCAATAATCAACACACATCCTCACCGACCCATTCTTCTTATGCACAACCACAATGGGAGAGGCATATGGGCTCCTTGATTCCTGTATCATGCCACCAGTGAGCATTTCCTGCAGGTGTCTCCTCATATCATCTATGTCCGTAGGGCGAGGTGTCAGAAGGGATCTCTCTCAAAATGGCTGGTCATCATGCTGGCGTTTATGATGATGCTCTGGACCCTGGACACACCCCACGTCCCATTCTTCTAACGAAAACACTTGGTCTCTCTGGGTGAGTTTCTTGCTAATCCTAGCCTTCCATTCAGCTGGCAGCATAGAATCACCAAAGTCGAATAAGTACGGGGTCACTCCATACCTCTCAACCTTTTGTCACTGAAATGAGGAACATGGGCATTGTTGGACTCTCAAAATGAGGGACAATGAGGGACAAAGACCCTGTGAATGATGGACACAATCTCAAACATGGAGATACAAGCTCAAAATACTGTGTAAACCATTGCGTATACTTGTACAATGTTTATTTCTGTGTTAGCAACTTATAATAATGTAAATTTCTGCTTGAAAGTCTAAATTTACAGAACATTCTCTGTCTGGGCAGCACCTTTTCCATGAGGAATGGATGAGGGACAGTGCAATTTTAAGGGGTAAAATCAGGGATGTCCCTCACAATTAGGGACAGTTGAGAGGTATGGGTCACTCTCTCCTTTTGGCCAGAGTACTTGCTATTGGGTAATACTGCAGTGTCTGTGCAGTGTACTGTAGCTAGAGTGCACCCTCTGTTCGCCCGGACCTCCAGAGCTGACACATTTTGAGTCTGGACCATTACTCGTCATGCATAGGCATGGGCACGGGCAGGCAAAATGCTGGGTGTAACCAATAATCTTTCGGGCAAGTTTCTATCATCTGGTGCATCCAACATTAATATTTTGTTCTTTACATTTCTCTTTAGGCGGACTTCTCCATGGATTGTGCACTGGGCATTGGGGGCCACTACAAAGGAGTCAGGTTCCTTTTTCCACACTATCCCCACTGACTCATTGGGTCCTCTTCATTGGGATTCTCTTGTAAGTCATATGTCCTTTTTACTAAGGCCGGAATTCTTAGGGCCCGTCCAGTAAGTTGCCCTTGTTTCTCATGGCAGAGTTGTACTAGTCTCCCAAACATGTGGGCGTTTGCTCCAATTAAACAGGGAAACCCCATCATACAGTCCAGTGGGGGGGACACATTAGGGCCAGTGTCTCTACTTGCTCCTCTACACCAGTTACAGTTGCAGGAAAAGACAACCAGAGGCAGACATATACTAGGTAGGGATAAGACTTGTCGCTCAGCCGCCACACATGTAGGCCTTCCAGGGATTGTAATAGCAGATCAGATAAGTGTTTGTCATACCAGTCCTAAAATACAATGGTCACTTGCGACCCACTGTCAAGCACAGCCCAAGTAGGAATACTATTCACAGCCACAGTAGTCTTCATAGAAGAGCCCATTATTTTCAACCAGTCTGGAGGGACAACAGCAGGGGCCTGGACAGACAATTTAGCCACAGAGGGGTTTGAGTTAGGATGGCCGAAGCCTTCATTGCAGTCATTTTGTGCACCCCTTTACCACTGATTCATTTTCTGAAGCTCTCCTTGAAGCCGGTTCACCACTTTCTCTAAGTCCTTCTGAGACCGGCATTCCTCTTTATACGGCCATCCTTGCCGCAACTGTGACAAATGACAGGCTCTCAGGGCATCCTTGGGAAAAACACAGCAGGGGATGCTAGAGTATCAACGGGAGATTGAGATCTGACTTCTGCTGGTAGTGTACCATGTCTCGAAAGTTCCTTTAGGGTGGCAGCCAATTCCTTGAGCTCAGTTGAGAAGCCCCCCTAGTAGAGGATGCTTGAGGGTGCATTCCCACCCCCATAACAGTTACATCCTGACAGGGACCAGGGTCTCTGTCAGCAGGGGATACCTCAGCGAATGCACCCGGTTGTACTTTTCTGACTTCTTTCAGCAACTCCTCCCCCCACCGTTTAGCCCACGGCGGGACACTCGTAGTGGTCTCCATTTCGGAAGGGCCTTCCGGTGCCATGATCACTTGGGCTGCACTCACCCCATAATTACAATCTCCCTTTTCACCTTCTACCTCTCGGAGTTCTTTTATCAAGTCACAGTAGTCAGGTGGGTTACCTCTCCTATCCTGGAGCCTTAAATGGATGATCTGCAGTTTAGAATGCTTGGCATGTTGCAGTATGTGCCCCAATCTCACATGATTCAAATCACTGGCGGCTACCTCACCTTTCCGGTAAGCTTTCTGCAGAGCTCTTTCTAGGCAAGTAACATACACAGACAAAACTTTCCTTCTTCCATTGTTTGGAACCTTGGAATTTCCACATCAAAGTCTCCCCTAACTCAGTGCTCCCAAAATTGCCTTCAAGTACAGACAGGTACTTCTGAGCAGATGCATCAGGGTTCGTGGACCTCAAAAATGTAATGGCTTCAAGAGCGGGGCCCCTCAAACTTTCTATGATTCTTTTCCACTTCTCAGCCTCCACACACTGCCACTCGGGTACCAAGGGGGTAACATAGTCGATCCAGGTCTCCCAGTCATCCTCCCCCTGGTGGGGTCAGGAGGATGCCTGAGAAGATTCTCAGCCTTCGGTAGCAGTCATGACTATTGGCGGGTACAGATATAGGGGCTGGCATTGGCACGGGCACAGAAGGCAGGGCAGTAAGAGGTGCTGGAGTGGGAGGGGGTGTTGGGGAAAGAACACCCCCAGGTGGCAGGCATAGTTTCTTAATGTTATCTACGGTTTTCCCTTCCTCCAGCAACATCTTAGCATGTCTCCTCAAAAGTCTCAGATAATGGTGGGAGCTCATCCTCCTTAGGGTCTTTACTATCTTTTGTTATCACTCTCCAGGTGGCTAGGACCCCTTCTGAGGCAATAGTCTGTGGCACTTTAAAGCTGTCCATGAGGTCACTACACTCTACCAAGGTTATAAAAGTTTGGGCGATCAAATCAGCCTGTCGACCCACCACCACAGGGTTTTTTAAACATTCAACTATGGAGAGTGCTCCCTCTACAGTGTCCTTACTGGTACCCAGGGGAATCTCCAGTATAAGCAGAACATTTTGGGGGTCGATCGCCTGCCCAGTATGCCACCCTCACCAACTGGTGTACAGCCATTTCTACTGGGGTCGCCATTAATCTTTAACAATAATTCATAATTTTTGGCCACTAGAAGGCACAAAATCCCAGCAGTGAGCCTCCAAGATGTAACCCTAGGTGGCGCTATCCCAAGGTCTACTACCCCTGCTTGCTTGGCTAGAAGCAGGTTAAGGGGCCTGGGTAATGAAACGGGTGCCTCCACCCAGAGGTCACGGTTGTTAGTGGTCAAGCTAACCTGGGCACAGCCCTCCAGGACACTGTAACCCCCTCTTTCCCTTCCAGTGGCCTGAACCATATACAATAATTATTTTCACAATGACCCTTATTCACCAGGCAATTACCCACACTGTTTGCACTTACCATTAGGGCTGATTCCTCTAGCTTGACCCTGGGGCCCCCCTGTAAAACAAGGTTAAGCACAGCAAATAACAGTACAATACTTTTGGCACAAACAGGAACCACAATCAGGTTAAATGCAAACAAAGTTAAATCTGATTTATTCAGGGGACTTGAACAAGGGAGGAACGTAATCAGGTTGATTTGCTTAAAAGCTATATTAATCAGACAGTTACGCATGCATTTCAGAGTCCCTACACAGTCACACACTCTGGGTACCCAGATAGGAAAACAGTGGGCTAGCCAGGAACGTTGTAGTTGGTTGGGGCCCTGTGATGGAAGAAGGCAACATGCACAACACACACTATTTGTAATCCAGAGCCGGAGGGCTCAGTTCATGAAAGAAAGGCAACAAGACAATCAGATGACAACACTTTTAGATTTAGCTGTTGTTGCAGGGAGCTACCCTGATGGTTACCCATAATACCCAATGCTGGACACAGGCAGCACGAAATCGAGACTGCAGGCTGTTGAACAGGAGTGCTCAGAGAAGCAGGGCCCACACGAATCACTGAGGCGTTGTTCCTGTTCAAGGCGTTGAGCAGGGAGCTGATCCCCAGGCCAGTCTCTCGTCGATGACTTTGGTATTCTGGCTGGGCCAGTGTAGCAGGGCCCAGGCAAACGGAAATGGATACGGATTCAGTCAGTATCCATTTTAGACACACAGTGGGGAACCAAATCACGACCCACTGTAAGCACACAGCACATTCACATGTAAGTAAATTCCACTGTACCAGGCAAATGGCTCTCCGGTTGCAACCACAGAGTCTCTGCACAATCTGGGAGTTCAGAGGTAGCTGGGAGTCCTTACAGGCCGATCACATTAAGCAAATCTTCGGCCTTCTTCAGGTTAAAATCCAAAGATACTAGAGCACACCCCCTTCCCCACATAGCATAGTATAACATATTTAAACTTTCCTCTGCCAAAGTTGGCTATATTTATTTCAAGCTCCATGGGAGGAGAGAGTCCTCTTAGTTTCAGACTGGAATTCCAATTTGAGTAAGCTAAGCCACCAACGTCAAAGTGGGACCCTTCAATTTAGTCCCTAACTTTCCAGTGCCTCAATGGCTACTAACTGACTCCTTTTATACTGTGCTTCCAGCAAGGATTTTACACAGGTGTTTAACTTTCCAGTGCCTCAGTGGCTACTTATTGACTCACTTTATACTGTGCTCCCAACAAGGATATGACACAGGTGTTTTAAAGGGAGCATGCTAAAAAGGAGCACCACAAACTCCCCAAACTCAAACAAATCCAAAATAGCATGCTCATGTCTTTTATGTTACTCCACACTGGAATTCACATTTCTTCTAAGGGGTGCTGCTAGGTTGTGGCAAACAACATACAATCCAAAGATACGAGCACACCCCCCCCCACACACACACACATAGCATAGCATAACATATTTAAACTTTCTTCTGCCAAAGTTGGTTATATTTACTTCAATCTCCATGTGAGGAGAGGGTCCTCTTAGTTTCAGACTGGAATTCCAATTCGAGTATGCTAAATAAGTAACCCCAAAGGGTTCCACCTTGACGTTGGTAATTTAGCTTACTCAAATTGGAATTCCAGTCTGAAACTAAGCGGACCCTCTCCTTACATAGAGCTTGAAGTAAATATAGCCAACTTTGGCAGAGGAAAGTTTAAATATGTTATGCTGTGCTATGTGGTGGGGGAGTGGTGGTGTGCGCTAGTATCTTTGGATTGTATGTTGTTTGCCACAACCTAGCAGCACCCCTTAGAAGAAATATGAATTCCAGTGTGGAGTAACATAAAAGGTTTGAGCATGCTATTTTGGATTTGTTTGAGTTTGGGGAGTTTGTGGTGCTCCTTCTTAGCATGCTCCCTTTAAAACACCTGTGTAATATCCTTGCTGGGAGCACAGTATAAAGGGAGTCAGTTAGTAGCCATTGAGGCACTGGAAAGTTAGGGATTAAATCGAAGGGTCCCACCTTGACGTTGGTGATTTAGCTTACTCAAATTGGAATTCCAGTCTGAAACTAAGAGGACCCTCTCCTCACATAGAGCTTGAAGTAAATATAGCCAACTTTGGCAGAGGAAAGTTTAAATATGTTATGCTATGCTATGTGTGGGGGGAGTGCGCACTAGTATCTTTGGAATGTATGTTGTTTGCCACAACCTAGCAGCACCCCTTAGAAGAAATGTGAATTCCAGTGTGGAGTAACATAAAAGGTTTGAGCATGCTATTTTGGATTTCTTCAGGTTAAAGCCTGGTCACAATTCAGTGGCTTAATTTGCTTTCCACATTCAGATTCAGTCTGAAAAAAGCACAAGTTCCCTCTCAGGGACAGCAGGCAGTCATGCAGGCCAAACTCAGGCCTTTCTACAGTTCTCTTGTGCGCGAATCCACTATAGATTGCTACTCGAACTATCTCGAGTTGTTACTTCTTCACTTCCCAACTCAGATCTAACTGAAACTGCAAGCAGTGTGGGACTTTCCCCCAAGATCCAAAAGGTTCGGTTTGCTGATCTGTCTGTCAGTCACAACAAGGGCCCCCCTCCAGGTTATTTTAGGTGCCAAAAGCCCAAAACTACAATTTCTACAAGTTTTGGCCCCACCAAGCCCCTGTAGGCAGGCTCCATTTTAGAGTCCCAATTATACTGCTTGGCCAATTCTGACAGTCTCGGGCCAAGATGATGGAAACAAACAGAACTGTCCATGCTGCAAACAATGCAGGTTAGAACAAACTGCAATATTATTACTACTCTAACAAATGATCAGCAAACAAGTACATCTTCTAACAGAGCTCCCTCTCAGATTAATTAGGACTGCAATCCAGGCAGCTCTTAAAGAGACAGTACACATAGGCACTCTCTGGCAACACATTCAAACTGCTAAAACACAGGACACCAGTCTGGCAGTGAGCATTTAGGCAAGCTCAAGGAAGACTTTTCAGGAACCCCTATTTGTAGGGGGGGTTACATACCTAATGGTTACTGCAGTGTAGGTAGATTGTATCAGGCTAATTTCATTGACTTGTAAACTGATATTTCCTGAAACCAGGTACGGTATGCCAGACTCCCCTCCAGCTGACATCAGAGGAGAACTGCAGCAGTGGGAGATTCAGCAGCCTACAGTGAATGACAATGTTTTTTATAAACTGTAATCTTCTGTTTACTGGTTTGCTATTCTCCTGGGCCTAGATATAGTCACAGAGGAATGTACTAAGTCCCATGAGCACAGCAGGACCAGCAGACATTTGATTTTAGCTTACATAATCTTTAACATGTATACTGCGGGCTACTGACTCTCCTAGCTCTGCAGTACTCCTCTGATGTCAGTTACGGGGGATTCTGAGATTTTTGGTTACAGGAAATGGAATCTTAGAAGGCAGCAAAATTAGCCTTATACATTCTACTATACTGCAGTAAACAGTAGTTAAAAAAATTTTGTTTTACACAAAGTGCAAATTGGAATCAGCTTCACACTTGGGTGTGAGACTCTTATTGCTGACAGTTCCCCTTTAAAACTTTCACATTCAGATGAGATGCAGCTCTGCTCAGGAATGTCCACCATGTTTGCTGCTCCACAGTGCCCCCCCAGACATATTTCTTAATCACAATGTAGGAGGATCCCTAAGTGGTCTTCAAAGTAAATTTCTCCTTCCTGTATTTCCTCTTTCATTGTCCTGCCTGTATGGTACACTATAAGGAACCCTAAGCAAAGGACCCATACTCACATATAGGTGGGATTTATAACCTGCAGACTCTAAGCCAGGAGTTTTGTGCATGGGTACTAGATCTCGTACCAGAGAAGCACAGAAGATAGATATGCATCCTGCAACAGCAAGCCCAGGAGTAATTTACCAGAAGAATGGCAGCCAAACTAGAAGCAGAAACAAAAGTCCAACTGAGACTGTACAGTCAGCACCAGTGATGGAAGAAGGACAGGCAGGGACAGAACCTGAAAGCATGTCAGTCTTCTTCAAATGGTGGGCAATACAACAAACAGCAGGTTTGACAAGTGTGGCCAGACAAGAATCCAGCAGAGGTGTGTCAGGAATAGGCATAACCATCAAACAGATGGCTAACAGTAGTGCACCTAACAGAGACACTATGGAGTGGCTGAGATATGACTTTTGGGCAGTGAAGAAAATGATGCAGATGGTGAAAACCTTAACAAAACTAGTGAAGTGGCTCAGAGAATGAAGGATGCGGAGCAGAGATACCCAGGGATCTGAGTAATCCAGCAGGGCAGTATTGCGTGTCCGCCAGGAAAGGCAAGCCCCTGAACAAGTCAGACAAGGTCGAGACGCAAGGAGAGGCAACATGTGTTGCAGACAGAGGCCACAGGGAGTCCAGTCAATGTACAGAGAACCAGTTCAGAGCTGTGATACCCAAGATGGAGATGGTGTATTTGGAGCTTCTGTGTTTCCGGGCTGCTACCTTGTGGACACAGAAACAGAGATGGAGAAATGCCTGGTGCTGGGTCAAGAAGGATCAGGTGTGAGTGGTGCAGAGAATGCCAATGAAGAGGTGCTTGATTGTGGTGGAGACAAAAGGACACTCCAAGATGCAGATCATGTGATCCAAGATGGAGGCATGGCCCCTTTAGTAGAGCAGTCGAAAGGTGTGGAAGAAGCCTATAAGACGGCTGAAGGGACTGATGTTTTTGCTAAACCAGGGATTCCCTAGAGATTCAGAGACTGGGGTATGCCACAAAATGGGGATACCCATCCCCTTGATGACATCTTATTACGGAGACCAGTCGGAAACTTCTTGTTTTTTCACATGCTGCCCTGACAGTGAGATAACTGAGTTTCTGGCTGTAACAAAAGGCCTTTGTTGTCTGTATGTACAGTGTGTTGGGAGAGAAACATTCTGCCAGTGGAACTGAGCAGAATTTTGAGTCCATGTATTCCACGGTAAACATTCCATGATAAACATTCCATATCTTGAATGTGGAGAACAGAGAAAAAAAATACAGGAAGAAGAAAGTAGTCAATAATACAATGACATCATCAATGACATCACTTGCTTTGGGCAGAAGGACTATTTTTTCACAAATGCACATAAGCAAATTTATTTTTTCTACATATAAATGTGCTTTTCCCAATAGCCAAAAGCAAAAAAAAAAGAAGCCAATTTTATAAGTGCAATAAGGCACTCAGGGGTGTGTATAAACCATATTTTACAGCACGGCTAGCCGCTGAAGTCACTCGGCCTTCAGCCTTGGGCCTTACTAAGACCCTGGCCATGCTGTAAAATGTGGTTTACACACACCCCTTCGTGCCTTATTGCTTATGTAGTGACCTACTGTACAGCATGCAATGTCTTCCAGTTAATGTTGGCTGTAGCCTCCAAAGAGAAGGGTATGGTTACCCTGCAGAAAAACGCCTTTACTTCCCAGAGACCAGGAGAAGTAGAAGGCCGACAAAGGAAGACTACCTGGGGGAAGAGGCGGCATTCTGGGAAAATAGCTATGCTTCCTCCAGGGTGGAGGAGACATAAAGAAAAGAGATACTCAGGTAACAAACAGTGTAATAGTTTTACTGCAGTGTTAATGGCTAAATTAATAAATTGGAAAACATTAGAACTGAGAATTCCAATGGTTGAAAAAAAGAAGTGTGTGGGTTTAAACTTAACTGTTTGTTGTACTGGTTGTTATGGAAAAAAGGGATACTGCATATGAGCAGAATTCTAAAGGTTATAAGGTAACATCTGTGCAGAACTTTAAAAGTTATAAGATAATGTTAGAAGAGAAATAAAAGAAAGTTTTGGAAACCTGTTTTTTTTTTAACAGGTTCCCTCTTAAGGAGGGGGTATGTGACAGGGTTGAATGAGACCCTGTCCCATTTGTTATGCAGAAAGAGTTAAGAGCAAGGTTCTGTTCTATCCTCTCCTTTTCTCTCTCTTGTCTGTCTGATTTCACAGTCACATTTTCTTGTGAGACCTAGGAACTGATCACTCTAACAGTATCACGATTCTCCCCCTTCCGCCAGCTCCCTGGCTTAACTTGCTGTTTCTGTCTTTTCTTTCCCCTTGCTTATCTGTGGTTATAAAAATATATATGGCTCTTCATGCAAAACTGGGTTCACTGGTTTGAAAATATATATAGTTATATTGTTGAAATTATTGCAGGGGGGGCACTGAGGAGTCCTAGCAAGATGGCGACTCAAAACTAAAGCTCTGAATCTTTCATGGCAATTTAGTATCAATAAAGTTCATTCTTGGATATAAGACATAAATCTAAAGGACTTAGCAGACTTGGTAATACCTACGGAAGTATGATGGGCAATCCAAAGAAGGAAAAGACACAGCAGGATGGAGTGAAAAGCAAAAACACACCTGGTCCTCTGGCCATGAGATCTGCACAGGGCCACATGGAATCCTTAACCATGACTCGGGAGCTGAGACACTTCAAAGTATTGGGCTCAAACTTAACAGACTTATTTTATCAGTAGGCAATCTATCCAAAAAGTTTGATTCCTAGGGGAATACAGTCACCACCTTGAAGACAGATATGTCTCAGCAACAAACTGTTACAACAGAGACTAAACAGCAAGCAATGGCCACCATGGGAGCTGTGAGCAGCCTGGTTAAAGAGAATACTCACTTACAGTCTAGACTTGAGACCTTAGAGAACCAGGCATGCTCGTCTAACCTGTGTATTGTTGGTATGCCCGAAAGAAGTGAGGGAGATCACCTGCCACTGTTTACAAAAGATTGGCTGGAGCAACCCATGCAGGACCGGAATATCTCGATCCAAAAAGCGTGCATGGTGGCCTATAGAGGTCGGCAGGACAATCCCAAAGTCTCCAGAGCAATCGTTGTGGTCCCGGACAGGATGTGCACCAATGACCATGTATTAGCTTTGGCAAGAAGGAAGCGTACCCTGCTTTTTGAAAGTCAGCAAGTCCGCCTATTTTTTTTTTTATTTAGTTGTTTAACCAGGAGTAGCACACTAAGCTGAAAGCTTTTTTACAGGAGCGACCTGTTAGCACAGGGAAATTAAGTGACTTGCTCAGGGTCACACAGTATGCAAGTGGAAGCTGTGAGATTCAAACCCAGGTCTGGTCTGCTGGATGTCACCAGATTTGCAGCTCAGAGCCTTAAACCACTTGTGCTATACTGCCTCCATATTACATATATATTTCCTGATTTAAGCTACGCAACAGGTCAGCGGAGAAAATGTTTTGATGGAGTGCGGGCACTCCTGAAGGAAGCGGACATTGTGCATGGAGTGATCTTTCCCGCTAGGCTGAGAATTCTGCACCAGGGCCGGGTGTTCCTGTTCACTGACCCTACTGAAGCCCAGAAGTGGGCTCAATGACACACTGTTGCTTCTTGTCCATGAGAGGCCTTGACCGAGCTGGAGTCGAAAGAAGATGAGGATGCTTTGATCACTTGAAGAGTCTAGCAGTGGGTCAGGTTGGCATCAAGACCCTTTTTGTCTTATTTCCTGCCTCTGGGACCTTACTTAAATGTGTATACGTTTTTTTGATCTATTAGGGGATTTTAAAACTCCCTCTGATGTGTATTAAGTAGTGAGGTTTCATGGGGGGGGGGGGACTGGGGTAAGCGGTTTCCCTGCTAATGTTTTATTTTTGGGGCTTGTTTATCTTAGTAAAGCCTATCTAAAATTGTAGCTTGTGTTAGTTTTATATATGAGCAACCCATATGACAAACATTAATCCTATTAGACCTGTTAAAAAGTTCTTATGTTTGAGCTGGATGTATTGCACAGGGGATTTATGAGCTGCAGTTACTATTGGGGAATAAATATCTTTTATGAGGTTTTCTAAATACGGAAAGTGCATGGACCTACACAATTTCCTTTTTAGGAAGTAGAGACTGGAAAATGTGTTACTTTTTTTTTTATATATTACCATCCCACTCATGGGCCCATTAATGCAGCAACTAACTTGGTGTTATCTACAGTAGAAATAATAATTGGCGGGATACCCTCCATGACGTACTTTAAAGATGCAGCACAATCTTTTATACCCCCATGTATTAAGTGGGGTGGCGCCCTCATTGGTTCTGTAATAATATTTTCTATATATACTGCATCAGGATTTTGACCGTATGTTCATTGATAAACCAATAAACATAGTTAAAAAAAAAGAAAAGATTGCAAAAAGCTATTTGGAACTCAGTGGGTTAACCCTGAGATGCAGTTTGACCTCCACAAGCACATTTGCAGAATTGTCAACAGGAGATCACTTCTGGGACACAATATTCTGTTTTGTTGCACCTGCAAGGAAAGAAACTGACAAAGTTTTGGGACATTGTGTGAAAACTGGACATGTGTCTTATTCAGCTCAGAATGCAGAAGTTAACTGTCAGGTACAGATTTCTTACAAAAAAAAAGCAGCAACATTTTTGTTGGAGAGACTGATTGAAATTTAGAATTAGAGATACCCTTAGATAAGGACTTTTTTTGTTTGAACTGCCTGTATAAGAGCTATCCTGCACAATTTAATTTTTTCTATTCTGTTGTTCTTGATAAATAACAAAATGCTAATTGTAAATTTTATGACTTTTCCTGGTTTTCCTATGCTTCCTGGCCTGCACCTCAATGACACATGGCATCAGCGAATACACAATGAAAAGTGTTCCAAAAGTCTTTCTGATAGCTACATTTTCTTAGGAATTTGTTTACCCAGGACACCCCTACCAAAATGCAACATCTTATTTTCATTGGGGTCCTGCTTCTATGCTATTTTACAGGTAAGAGAACTGAGAAACATAGAAGTCAAGTGGGTTGGCACTGATTTACTCTAGGTCACATAGCCAGCTGTGATGGGATTCAAACCTTCGATCTGTGTCATAGTTCAGGGCTCTTACCACACAAAGTATTTTTAATAAAATGCAAAACATTATTCATTATACTTATATACATCAAGATTCATTAAACAACTGTGCTAGATATGAACATGGTAGATGTATACAGTATTTCTCCTTGGGAGATTGCACGGTCTTGCAGAAAATGCAAACATGTGTCAGGTCATAATTTTTCCTGACTTTTAGTTATTTAAAGTTGAATGAGCTAGAGAAGCACAGAGTGGATGCATTCAGTGGTGGTGAAGGCAGATTGGAGGCAGTCTGGCAGAGATACCTGACCATATTTGTAAACACAGAAACAATGATGGCAGAAAAAGACAGACAGTCCATATAATCTGCCCATACTACCCTATCATACCCAGGGACTTATTGTCCCTATGGGGTCTACACTTACCCTATTCCCCCTGTTATTTTCTGTGTTTCTACCTCCTCATCCCACTGAGTAACTTCAATACCCTTAGCTCTAGCAAGCCCTTTATGAAGCCATTTATGGTTTGGGCACCTATCACCTTTGCCGGTAGACCATTCCATGGCTCAACCACTCTCTGTTAAATAATACTTCTGCACCTCCTTTTTAAACGTTTCCACTATTAACAATCACTTGTGACCCTGTGCCATATTTTCTCTGTTCTTGGTAAATAGCTCTTCACAGTTCACCTTGTGTATTCCTTTCAGGAACTTGAAGGTCTTGATTCTCACCCCCTCTCTCATCTAGTTTTGAGTGAATACATATTTAGTGCCTTTAGCTGATCTTCACTGATCTGTCTTCTTAGTCCTGAATCATCTTGTTCACCTTTCATTGCACTGTCTCAAGCCTGTCCGTGTTCTTTTTAGGTGGGGACTACAGAACTGGGCACAGTATTCCAGGTGTGGCCTTTCCAGTGACCTATACAGAGGTAAAGTACCTCCTACTTCGTACTGTTGAACCCCCTCCCAATGCACCTTAGCATCCTGTTAACCTTGCTGAAGGCCTTGTTACATTGAATTGTTTGTTTAAGGGAGTCACTGATGATGACTCCCAGGTCTCTTGCCTCTGATGTTGTGTCCATCTGACCCCCCATCCCATATTCTGTTCTGGGGTTTTCTTCCCTAAGTGGATCACTTTGCACTTCATGGCACTGAATTTCAGTTGCCAGACTTTGGACCAATTTTCCAGCCGTTGCAGGTCTCTCTGCATTTCCCTTATCTCCTCCATACTTTCAACTCAACCACAGTGTTTATTGTAATCTGCTAACAAACACAACCTGCCCTGGATTCCCTCTCGTATGTCGCTAATGAACATACTGAAGAGGACTGGGCCCAGGACACATCCTTGTGGTACTCTACTGGTGACCTCTCTGTCCACTGATTTGACCCCATTCACCACAACTCACTGTTGCCTCCCCTCAAACCAGTTCTCTACCCACTTTACTATTTCCCTAACTGTACTCAGATTGTCCATCTTCTTCAGCAGCCTTTGGTGTAGCACTGAGTTGAATGCCTTGCTGAAGCGGAGGTATAGTAAGTATACTGTGTGCCCCTTGTCAACCACCCTGTTTTTCTAGTCAAAGAAAACATCACATTTATCTGACAAGACCTCCGTGCCACAAACCCATGCTGCTTACTATCCTGAAGTACAGTGTTCTGTAGGTATTCCACTGGGTCCTCTTTGACTAGGGTCTCCATCAGTTTCCCTACCATGGAGGTAAGACTACTGGGTCTCTAGCTTCCTGGCTGCTCCTTCTCCCCTCCTCTATGCAGTGGAACTATGTCACCCATTCTCCAGTCCTTGGGAATAATCCCTTACTGCAAAGAGCTACTGAGCAGCCACCACCGGTTTGGCTAATGCCGATGTCAGTTTCCTTAGTACCCTTGGGTGTATCCCATCTGGTCCTGTGGCCTTGTTTATCTTCAGGGTTGCTAATCCTTTTCTGACTCTTTCGCTAGTATACTGCTGCAGCTTTAATTGTGGACCTCTTTCGCTAGTATACCGCTGCAGCTTTAATTGTGGACCTCTTTCGCTAGTATACTGCTGCAGCTTTAATTGTGGACCTTTTTCGCTAGTATATTGCTGCAGCTTTAATTGTGGACCTCTCTATCAGCTGCCTTTATGCCACTTTTTGGCAATGACCTGCTGTTTTTGGTAGTGAATACTGAGCAGAAGCAGTTGTTCAGCATGGCTGCTTTCTGCCAGTCCTCCTCTATTACCCTGCCCCCCTCCTTTAGCCTGACAATCCCTCATTCTGCCTTTCTTTCTTCCCTTATACTGTGTAACTAAAAAAAAAAAAATAGTTCCCCCCTTCCTTGACCCCCGTCATAATACGCGATACTGCGTCTGCCTTTGTCATCCTAACTGCCCTCTTGACCTGTCTAGTTTTTTTCTGATATTCATCCCATTCCTCATCCCCCTGTTTTTCTTAGTACCCAACAAAGGCCTTCTTTTAAGTCTTTACTGCCTCCATGACCTTTTCAGAGACCCCAATTGGTCTCTTGTACTTATTTCTCTTGATAACTGTTCTTGTGTATGTTTTAATTGACTTGAGTACAGCACCTTTTATAACCCCCCCAATATTTTTTCTACTCCCTCAATGCTGTCTGCTCTTGTTAACCTGCACAGGACTAGTTACCTCATTTGGTTGAAATCTGTTCTTCTGAAGTCTAGTACCTCAGCCTTGGAAGAAGGATTACTGGTGCCCAGGGCAAACTTGAACCACAGAAACATAGACAAGGATGGCAGAAAAAGACCAATGGTCCATCTAGCCTGCCTGGAGTTCCCTATCTGCCCCAAGATGTGGTGCAAGGATCAGTTAGCTCATGCACTGTGTGAAATCCCTCCCTCCCTCCAGGACTTCTATATGATGGGCTTAACTTCGAGGCTGATGCTGGGGTTATCCCAGAGGGGAAGCAATGGGGACTTCAAGGGTTGTCACTTGTTCAATCTGGACACTCAAAACCAGGCCTCCTATAAGTAATGCAGGAAGGGATGATCAGGACTAGGCTCCGTAATAGCAGCTCCAGGAAGAGTGTACACCCAATAGCTTTGTTTTCAGTATGGGACAATTTGGGTTTTTGCAATGTAGGGTGACTGAGGGACAACCAGGCAATCTGTTTGATCACCAGGGAGATGTGGCAGAAAGAGAAGTCAGGTAGAGTCAACCCTCCCCTACCTTCACTCAGATGGAGTTTTTTGAGGTTCAGTCGGGGTTCACCTTTGGCCCAGAAAAAACAGATCATTTTTCTATGAATGGTTTTAAAGACTGTGGCGTTAATCAGGAGGGGTAAGTCATCTAGCACATATTGAATTTTATGGGGCAGCCATGATTTTGTAAACTTGGGCCCTGCCCCAGTACGAGAGATTCAATGACGGATATCGGACTGGATGAAGGATAGTTTTTTGGGGTTATGGGCAATATTAAGGCCCAGGTATTTCACAACAGACTGGGCAATGGTGAGGCACCAGGGAAGACTGGAGCGGGTATGGACTTGGTCTGCAAGAAGGGGGCACAACTTGGCTATACAGTGTTTAACTTGTAGCCAGACACTGTTCCAAAATCCTTAAGGATCCTCATGAGAGTTGGAATGGATTCATCCTGTTGAGTCACTGCCTTGTGGGCCTTGCCCATGTGGACCCCATAGATTTCCAAATAGCCCCTGATAGCTGTTAGTAGTGGATCCAGGGCCACAGTGAATTACTGAGGGAGAGAGGGCAACCCTAACAGTTAGGTTCTCAGGTCTAAATGGAAGCAAGGGGATGGGGTACCACTGGTAATTCTTGAGGCTTAGGCACCACTGTATAACATCTGGTCCCATTATATAAAAGTACCCTCCAAACCCAAACACAGAAACAACATTTTTCAGCAGAAAAAGAATGCTAGGCCCACCCAGTCCACCAAGGGTTCCCTACACACTGTACTTCCATAAATCCTAACTGGCTTCCAGGATCCTCCCCTTCCCTGTTTCTGTACCAATATGTCCCTGTGTCTATCCCATGCATGCTATACACCTCCCATTGTTCTGGCCTCCAGAACTTCAATTGTCAGTTAGTTCAATGCTCCTGCCACCCTTTCTGTGAAGAAGTGTTTCCTCACATCCTTCCTGACATTTTCCCCCTTCAATTTCATTGCATGCCCCCAGTCCTGGAGCATGTCCTTTTTTGGAGGAAGCTACCTCCCTGCATTCTGTTCACCCCCGTGAGGTACTTGAAGGTTTTGATCATGTCCCCCCTCACTCTCCTGTCCTCCAGTATGTACACATTGTGATTATTCAGTCTCTCTTGATAGGGCTTGCCTTGCAACACCTGTACCATCTTGGCTGCCCTTTTCTGGACCACCTCCACTCTGTGTCTTTCCTGAGGTGCAGTCTCCAGAACTGGACAAAATACTCCAGTTGGGGGCATACCAGAGAGAGTATAGTGGCAGCACCACCTCTCTCCTTCTACTGGTGATGACCCTCCCTGTGCAACCCGTCATCACACTAGCCCTGCCCATGGCCTTGTCATTCTGTGCTGCTACCTTGAGATTTTCAGAAATAATAACGCTGAGGTCCTTTTCCTCCCTGGTGACTGCCAATACCCCCATCCTATACTCAGCACTGGGGTGCCTGTGTTCAAGGTACATGAATTTTCACTTTTTGGCATTGAACCCCACCTGCCACACCTTCAACCACAGTGCAAAAGAGATATCCCCAGATCCACGTGGTTGAATGCCTTTTCGGAGTCCAGTGATAATAGAGTAGCAAGGGTTGGGGTGGTTGGTGCACCAGAGGATTTTCCTAAGCAGTGCGTACTGAATGAGCTGTGCTTCTCTGGGATATTTCCAACTTGATCCCTCTCTATCAGACCATAGATCACTTTGCTTACTCAGGAGGCAAGTTATTTGACAAAGAGATTACAACTGGCAGGGAGGAGGCCCACTAATTCATCAGCATCGTTCAGAGACTAGAGTGTCTGAATCCCTCCCCTCCACCATGCACCAGACCACATGACAGGAAGAGCTCTCAACCTTAACCCCAAGACGGGGTGAGCTGGGCCTCCCTGGCTACTAGAAGACTTATACATACCTGCATCTGGGTATACAAAGCTCTACTAAACAAACAGCCTCCTTATATTACTACTCTCCTCCATCACTCGCATAGCTTGTACACTTTATGGAAGAGTGCATATATCTTCCTAGAGGTACCTAAAATCCATACGCATTATGGCAAAGCAGCCATCAGCCACACTGTTTTCACAGTCTGGAACAAACTTCAGATAATGCCAAATCTCCAAACCTTAATCCCTCTAAATACATTCAAATCCCATTATGAAAAAAATCATTACTGATACCTGCCCCTGCTACTAATCTTGCACTTCATCCCTTATACTGTCAGTGTCAGTGGCTCAGTAGGTAGCACACTCGCCTCTGAGGCCCGGAGATCAGAGGGCTGTGGGTTCAGTTCCCACATCTGGCACTTGGGTTAATATCCCAGTACTGACACTGTAGTGCAGCATGAGAGGGGTGCTGCACTTCTGAGATGCTGTCTTTCGGATTAGACGTTAAACCGAGGTCCCATCTGCCTGGATTGGTGGTAGTTCAGGTGGATGTTAAAGATTCCACGGCACTTATCGAAAAGAGTAGGGGAAAGTCTTATTGACACAAAAATCGTACAATAGTACACAAAGCATAATACAAAACAAAGGAAACACAGGATAAGTATTATACAATCATTCAGGTAACTGCAAAATCAGAGTCAGTGATTCAAGGAAGAGCTTTCCAAAGTTCCAAAAGTGTTGTATCTAAGTATAGAGTACGTTCATGCTCATAAATTTCTTTTAAACCTTGTACAATCTTTTTTTCGAGCTCCAAATAGGAGCAGTCCTTTTGCTGTAAAGAAAACATGCAACGCACCATCCAAATATTCCATTTAATGCAGACAAAAACAAGGTTTAAAGTGTCCTGGTGCCATTTTGACCACTGGGGGAAAAACACCCTGTATACAAGATTCAAATAAGTAACCAACTGAAGCAAGGGGGAATCCCATGCCTGTGCCAAAAAGGACCACCAATTTTTGATAAAGGAACAGTCAAAAAATAAAGGAGGGATAGTTTCAAGTTCTGTAATACATAATAAGCGAGAACACATTCTATCTTGGGACTGCTTATGTTTATGATTTGATTTTACATTAATCTTTTCATGGCATGAAAGGTAATGAAAATCCCACATTTTGGCTGGAACCCTCTTACATTTCCACAATAACAAAAGGGAAGGGAGGTGTTGACCAGGACACTTATCGAAGGGTACTGATACAGCACAAACCGTCAGGAGTAATTTCTTATATAAAACTTTATGTGAATGATTTAATAACATCTGAACAGACACCTTCCATTGTTTGACACGTAAAAACATATGTTTTACGTAAGTTGGTATACCAACAGTTTGTCTTAACACAGTTAAGGAATTAGTTTCCCATTGATGAAACCAAATCCTGCAAGAGTCATAAAACCAAGGTTACCACCCCCTTCGGGCATGAATCAATAAAGGCCTAAGGTTTGCAGTGAAAAAAATACAAGAAAAAAATAACAAAGGGTTAACCATACAAATGCCACCCTCAGGGATGGGTAAATAAGTGATATTCCGCTTTATCGGGTTTAACCTACTACCCCAAAGAGCCTGAAAAAAACAGGCTAAAGACAGCAGTTTCTAGCTGTCGTGGAATAGGGAATACATAACTCAGAAAAAGGAAAGTAGAGATCAAATCATTTTTAATTACGAAAACACGTTTGTTTTTTCCTATCTGCCCCCGGTTCCAGGAGGCCACCTGAAGTTTACCTTGTTGCAGTTTAACATTCCAGTTAAACAAATCTGAGTCCTGTGTCCCCCAAAAAATTCCCAAAATGCGAATAGGGCTGACCCGGGCAGAACAAGACCCCCTATCTCGGCCTATGAAAAAAGAGTTAGGCAGATGTACAACCCCAGAATCATTAGATCGTAACAAGACTTTAAACTTCCAGCCCCCAGTCCAAATGTTCTCAGTATCCAAAATGGCTTCAGGCTGTCCCTGGACGTCACAACGCTGTTTCAGCCAATGCAAAACATCGTCCACCTCAACTCCCTCATTAAGAAACAGAATAGTGATCGCCTTAAAAGTGGGTTTAGAAAGAGGAATAGCCTGAAATGGGGTCCATAATGCAGTAGTCCGCAGAGAATTATACTTTGACCAAAAACGCTCCAGTCCCCTAGATGTTTGGAAACTAATGTCAAACGTGGTTTCACCAGAGATATGAATTAAAGCATATATTTCATGGGAAAAGAATTTTAAAGAATCCTTTAGAAGCATACGTGCCACATAGACCCGATCAGGTGGCTCAGGTAACCCCCCCAGGTATGCCAGGCTAACAGCATTGAGTCTCTTAGCAGCCTGGATTGGAAATTTAAAGAAAGAAGATATGAGTGGCTCGGTCCGGAAATTTTAGGGGGCTGTGGTGATGGGGGAGCCAGAGCCTCTACAGAAGTAGTAGAAAGAGGAATCTGAGGTGGAGAACCCTTCAAATAATCCAACACGGGGTTCTGTGTAAGCTCCAGTTCATGAGGGAGACACAAGGGGTCAGTAGTGACTTTTGAAGCACCTATCTTGCTCTGTAGCTCTGGAAAATCTTCAGAGCGGGGGGACCAAATTGGAGACGGACCAGACTTCCAGCTTCCTGGGACAGTAACCTGGACCCAGTCAGCACCTCTTGGCGCCGATTCAACAGTCCAGGTAGGTTCTTTATTAATATTTACTGTAGATGATTCTTGTACATGTAGGGAGCTCTGTGATGAAACAGAAGTAGGTAGTGAAAAGGAAAATGAATCTGTTTGTACTGCAGGTGGCAGGGGAGCATTTACTGTAGATAAGTCTTGTACATGTGAGGAACTCTGTGATGTAATGGAAGCAGGTTGTGAAAAGGAAACCAAATCTGTTTGTACTGCAGGCGGCAGGGGAGCAGGCAGTAGGGCTTCAGCTCCCGATGCACTAGTCGGGTCAGAGCCTCTCACAGCAACAGGCAGTAAAGGAGACAAATCAGGAGAATCTTCAAGAACTTCCACCTGAGTGGCATATGCATCTGTGCTGTCGGCTCTCAGGCACTGCATATCTCTGTGCATTTTCAGTTTTGCACTAGCAAAACGCTCCTGGATCTCTTGTGCTGTCAAACAGTGATTTTCAGAATCAGATGAAGTAAAATCCTCCAGTAAGTCGACGGTAGGCATGCAGGTCAGCAAGTCAGTTCCATAAGAAGTAAGCAGAGGGCTAGGTATAGCAGCCTTAGTATGAGCAGCAGAACTTAAAGTAGAAGTAGGAACAGCAACAGGCAAAACATCAGTTGTTAGCATTGTGGTCTCCATGTGTTCAGAGGTAGGAGCAGAGACCAAATCTCCCACCTCCATAGCTCCCTCCTCAGAAGGCAAGGCTGTGTCCGCCATCTTGGACAGAGGTTCCCCCTCTGAAGAGTAGGGGAACTTCCCCGGTGTCCTGGCCAAATTTCCCTCATTCACAAAAAATACCACCAACAGCTTAATCTGCTTCAAGGTCAGTTGGCATTCATCTGTATCCCCCTTCCCCGGGTCGTGCCTGAAAATAGGCAAGAATTGTCTAGTGTACTTACCCGGTCAACAAAAACTAAATAAAAAAATAAATAAAATACTTCCTTCCTCCCTCCCTCTCTCTTCCTTCCTATTCCCTTATCTTTGGTCGCTAATGTTTACTGTGACTTCCATGCTTTTGTGAGATTGTATTGGCCTGTATATTTTCTGATTGCAATCATTGCATGTATTGTAAATACTGTCTGAAATTGATTATATTGTTATTCTGACCTATGTTTGTACAAGTTTTGTAACTTACTATGTATCGTATTGTTTCATTGTTTGTACAAGGGACCTCCTTGCAAATGAGCTTGCTTAATTGATCTCATCCCTTCACAATAAACTTGAACTTGAACTTAAAGATGCCTTCTGACAACTTCACTGACTTTTAGGGACTCGCCGGTATACCCAAGGGTTACATGAAGGGTCTCACTAAATATAGAGAGTAAGTGAAACAACTTCAACAAATGGAGACAGAGATATCCTATGAGGGTAAGCTACGCTACGCTACAGTTGTGCACTCCAGAACTGTACTGAGAGACATTTGCTAAAACAGACCTGAAGGTTTGCAATATACAAAATTTACATAGCTAGCCTGAGGAGACTGAAACACTGCCATCACACTTGACAATGTCACAAAGTGCTAGGAGTTGTCTCTCATAGCACTGGTCAGGGGTTGCGGGTCTCCTCAGTAGGCGCTGTAACCAGAAATAAATGACCAACTGATGGAGAAAGCATCAGCCATGCTGACTGACCAAAGTTACTGCAAGCTCAACTGAACAGCCAGAGCCACGGTGAGCTAAAACAGACTGCAGACAAGAGTCGGTACATCCAGTGAGGCCGTTATCTTTGGTTGAGGAAACTACGCACTAAAAAAGGATGTTCACCTTGCAACTGCAGTTAGTCAGTTGAGCATTGAAGAACTATACAGTACTTGAAACCAGACTAGTTGTCTTAAGCACCCATCCAAGTTGCAGTACTTGGGGGAGTTACAGTTTTGGCCCTTAGGCCCCTGATATAACTAACTGTACTTTAATTTGTGTTTTTGTAATTCTTCACCTGTAAGATCACATGCAGTGTGACTATGGATGGGCCTACAATGATTCAAAAGCTGGAGCCCCATAACTAGACAGGGAGCTCCCTAAGGGACTAGGGGCCCACCACTGGTACCAGTGAAGGATCGAGAATTGGAGCCTGGAGGTATGTACAGTGTGGGAAAGTGCAGTGAGGTAAAGCGTACGGATGGGCTTTGATAAACACCACTGCCTTAGCCATATGTAAGCAATAATACCCAACAGTGTGGGCAGTATTTTGCAATGCCAGACTGCCCAGGAGTGTAATGAGTCCCGATATCCCAGACAGACGGCCTTATAGCACCGGGAAGGTTCAGTATAGACCATACCACCAACCCTGGAGGGTAGTATTGCACTTAGAAAATGTTTTTTGGTTTTTTTCTGAAAAAAATGTTTCAAAATGTAAAAATGTGAACAACAGACAAGAATAAAAAAAAAAAAACTTTCAAAAAGCTTTATCTGCCAAATAGTCCCTCCACTGCTGGAACTGTCAGTAGAGGGCGCTGTTACATATATCACTGTTTTTGTAAGTGGTGCTCTGCCCCGAATATAGTACTGCGGTTAACAAGTGAAGTCTTACCTGACTGTTTTATTTTACTGCCATTTCTAAAATAGCTACTGCTGTTAGTGGCTCGTCCTAAGGGTGACTGGGACTGCAGCATCATCTGCAGTCGACAAGGGCACATGGCAGTGTACTGTCATGGAAGCTGGACAGAGATGGCAGCATGAGGCATGAGGAAGCTCCAAGTGAAATGTCCCCCCCTTCATCTGCTGCCATAGAAACAGAATCGTAATCGGGAGTAAATTGTTTTTCTTTTCCCCAGTGCTTAGCAGGATGATTCTGTGACTGTGGTTCAGGTGCCTGTGGACAAATGGTTGAGTTGACATGATCCGGAGGGTGTAGCACTAACAGATAAGCATGGTCTCTGATAGTGCTGCAAGTTAATAGTTGGAAAAAAAAGTTTTTTTGTCTGTGGTAATCAGGAAGAGAGGCAGTATCAGCGTGGCACAGTTTGTGACATTTATGTACAGAGTGCTGGGGGGCTGATCACTTGTTAAGTGAAGGGACAAAGTGGTGGCTGAATATTTTTTTAATTCTGCTGGCACATTGATATTTTTGCTGGAAGGGCAGGCTGGCACTAGGACTAGTTATTTCCCCATCTGTTTTGGCACATAAATGCACCCCTTGCCAGAGGTGTCAGCCAAAAGGAGTCTGGGAAAATCTCTATGCATTTTGTAAGCATTATGCTTACATGCATGTACAATGTTTGTAAATATCCACTTCCACATGTTCTTACGGTCTTTATGTTCCCTTACCTCCTACCTGATTGTAACCCTATGGATCTCATTTGTCTACCAACTTGTCACTTTATTACCTGTACTGTTCCGTTGATTTGTATGTAACTTTCCTCCGGGTTGCCCCTGAAAAAGGGTCCTCCGGGGCCCAGCGGGCTCACCCGGTCAACAAAATTCAATAAATAAATAAATTATTATGAAATGGGTATTAGGAATGGCAGCTCCTGATTGGTCGAGAGCTGCTTTCAGCTGGGCCATTATCCCAGCACAACGGCATGGCTGAAAGTACTCTCAGACCAACAGACTGGTCACTCATGTTTTGAGCACTCCGCCTCAACTGACCAAACCCGCTACCTGCCACACAGAGAGCAGATCATTCCTTCATTTTTTTTTTGTTAAATTTATCAAACACCTTTTCTTTTCGGAGGATACACTACACACTGCAGTTCCGACAAACATCTTTCTCCTACCTTTTCATTCTCTCACGCTCTCTCTGCTGCAGCCCAAAGTAACGGCTTTCAGCACCACCTCCCTTACATCTCCCATTGTCACTGCCAGTCAGCTGCCAACAAGTAGGGCGCTAATTCAAAGTACTGAATTGGGGTTCAGCCTCCCTGATACTTTTACAAGTGGTTGCAGATCAGTTCAGTTCCCTCTGCTCTCGACCCACAGGTTTTTTCCAGCTTTAGGCTCTACCTCCATTTTGTCTTCTGCTGTTACGGCCCATCAGCTGCCATCGCTCACCACACTATTCGGCAATCGTGAAGTCCAGTCAGTTTAAATTTTAGAGGAAATCACTAAACAGCTGCTGATGGCACATACAGACACAGAAACATCACCCAATGGCACACCATTTCTTGAACTCACCAGCTGCCCTTACTGTTTCCATTAGTTCTACACATTGTCGTGTACTGCAATGCCTCCTTCTCCTACTGGCCAACAGGCAACATTACACTACCAAACTGGACTATTTTTTTTTCTTCTTAAACATCTATGCTACATGGTTCATTTTCATTTCCAGTTTTAAATTATACAAAATTATTAAAAAAATCTTATTTAGTAATGATACTGTACCCATTTCATAATCGCAATAAGGTACTCCAGGGGGGACGTTGTGGTGGGATAATGGCCCTTCTCAGGTGATGGAAGCACTCGGCTTTGTCTTGTACTTCAGTCCACCTGAGGTTGGCCATAATCCCACCACAACACACCCCTTCCCCGTCGTGCCTTATTGCTCAGTAATTTACTGATCACTATTTGTGTAACCCCCCCGGCAAATGGGGGTTCCCAAAAAGTCTTCCAGGAGCTCGCTTGAATGTTCCAAGCCTGAATGGTGTTTGGCGTTTAAGCCGTTTATCTGTGAGTACTTTTAGAGCCTCTGGTACTATCTCTTTAAGAGCTGTCCGCTTGCAGACATAATTAGTTTCTATGGGGGGACTGTGTGTTTTCCTGCTTGAGTCCCACTCGAGCTGCTGCCAAATCGCTCAATTTCTGCCATCGCTAAGTGGGCAGGGGGAGCACTCTTCAAATATGTAATTGTTTGCTTGTAACTTGTTAGAGTAATAATGAAAATGCAGTTTGATTTAACCTACTTTCTTGTAGCAAGGACAGTGCTGAGCAAGCTCCCTCATGTTGGTTCTGAACTGCTGAATTGGACCAATCATGGTGGGGATTCTTTAAAATGGAGCCTGCTCTGGGGAAATCGGAACTTGGACACTCCTCCGGAGCCTGTTGTAAGGGGATTGTAAAGGCAGTGACTCTGGGAAATGTAGTTTTGACTTCGGCGCCTTTTTTCCACCAACAGGGGGAGTTTACTGTGAGTGACAGCCAAACCAGCCAACTGAACTGGGAGGAACTCAAAGGAAATGCCCGGCTCTGTCTACTGGAAAGATCAGATCAGTTTGGGCTGTGAAGAGACATGGGGCTGTGTGCTTCTTTGGTGTGTAGTTTTAGCGCGTGGATTTCGTATAAGGCCCTAAGTTTCGGTCTGCAGTTTGTGCAAGCGCCTGTTTGGACTGAAACCGACCTGTGAAGAGAATCAAGGAGATCTGAAGAGTAGAAACCAGGCTCACCCTGTAGAAGACTGGAGAAACTGCTGAATCGCGCTCGGTCTGTCAGGAACTGAATCTGCTGTGTGTTCTCCCGGGTATTGTGCAGTAACTGCGATCGGGATAGAGAAGCAGCCTGCCTGGTATAGTACTTTCCTTTAATATATGAATGTGTGTAGTGCTTGTGGGGAATCGCATTTCAAATCCCCTGTACAGTGAATAGAGTGCATAAAGCTGGAAGTAAACCCCAGCCTAATCCAGACTACATTCATTTGCTCTAAACTGCAGTGGGGTCCAGTCATAAGGACCTTGTCCACATGGCCTGCTCCTCCTGGCAATCCAGGACAATCTGCCTTCCATCCAGTTCCCAGCATTGAGTTTGTGAGTACAAAGCAGGGTAGCTCCCTGCCATCTGTTCATCAAATTGCAAGTGTGTCATCTAATTGTTGTTCCTCAGCATCCAACAGAAAAACCTCGACCGCAGAGGGTAGTTGGTCCAGGAGGTTGGCAGGTGGTTAGGAGGACCAAATCAGGTGCCCCATCACTCTCTGCTCTCCAACACATTACCTCCAAAAACCATATAAACACTACAAACGGGTATCTGCCTCTATCTCTGAAATCAAATAAAGAGGCAGAAGACACTGCAGAGCAGGACACTGCGGCACAGGAGCTAGCACAACAAAACTCACCCAAATCAGGAACCAAAACAAAACAAGCACAAAGGAAATCCAAAAAACTTCTGATCATAGGAGACTCCATGATTCGGGGAGTTGATACCCATCTCCAGCCAGGGGTGATGGTCAGATGTCTCCCAGGTACATCAGCATGGAGAGACACTGACTGCATTGCTAAAATTGTTCACAAAGCAGGAGAAAACATTGATGTCCTAGTACACATAGGGACTAATTATCTCGCCAGCCGGTCAGTTGTGGAGACCAAGGAACACCTGACTAGGCTGGGTGACAAACTATCATCTATTTCGTCCGGCATCTCCTTCTCTGAGATCCTGCCAGTCTGGGAGAGGGTGCAGATGGACTGGAAGGTCAGAGAAGGGGAGATAGGGAGCTAAACACGTGGCTCAAGGGCTGGTGCCAGGAAAAGGACACAGATTTGTAGGGAACTGGCAACAGTTCTGGGAGCCAAGTTCTTTAAATTTGATGGACTGCATCTGACTAAAGAGGGAGTCAGTGCATTGGGGCAGAAGTTTGACGTCTTTGCAGAATATTTAAACTAGCAAATGGGGAGAGGGGTGCAGCACCCCATACATCGAATGGGAAGAACACCCTCCCCTCAGCTAGTGGTCAAACAGGAATTCAGCATGTTTGCTGTTCATTTGCATCCCCAGGTAAGAAAAAGGTTTGTCTCCCCACTGACCTTTGGGGTAATGCCAAACTTCACCCAACAACTAACACACCAAAATCTGGCCAATGGAAAATCATGTACACAAATGCTCACAGCCTGGGAAATAAGATCCCAGACCTGCAGGCAATAATGTCAGAGGCTAAACTGGACATAGTAGCAATTAGTGAGACGTGGTTTACCAGTAACCACACTTGGGAGACTTCAGTACCTGGCTATGTATTGTTCAGAGACCGAGGTGCAAAAAGGGGGAGGAGTGGCCCTGTATGTTAATGAAAATATCAAAGCTACAGAAATTCAGAATACACATAAGGAGCCAGAAGAACTGTGGGTCACCCTGGAAACAGGAAATGGGACAGCCATAAGAACTGGGGTTGTCTACAGGCCCCCAGACCAGAGGAGGACATAGACACATTACTGTTAGAAGATATACAAAACATGACAGCTAAAGGGAGGTTCTGATAATGGAGACTTCAACAAGCGGATACAGATTGGTCAATACCGGCAGGAACATCTGCCAGAACTAGACTCATAGTGGATTCCTGCAGGAGGGCCTCAAACAACTGGTACAGCAACCCACAAGAGACAGGGCTATCCTAGATCTAGTACTGACTAACAAAGAAGGGATCACAGATCTCCAGGTAGAAGGTCACCTGGGGCCAGTGACCATCACATGGTTCAATTTGGCTAACATCTAAATCATCCCATTCCAAGGCAAAAATATGGGACTTCAGAGGAGCTGACTTTGATAAGATGGCCAACAGAGTTAAGCTAGCCCTGGCAAAAAGAAACACAGGTGAGGGGTACAGGCAAAGTGGGCAAGCATTAAGGATGCAATACTTGAAGCAACATCCCACTGTGTTAGACAGAAAAGGAAGTGCAAAAGAAGAAGGAAACCACTTTGGTTCTCAAATACAGTAGCAGAAAAGGTCAGAGCCAAAAGGCTGGCCTTCAGGAAATATAAGGGAACACAGCGGGATGAAGATAGGGAGGCATATCAAATTGCCCTAAGGGAAGCAGGTAAGGCAGTAAGGCAGGCAAAGTCCCAAACTGAGGAAACACTAGCACAAACAGTAAAAGAAGGTGACAAGACTTTCTATAGATACATTAGTGAAAGGAGAAAGTCCAGAGGGTGCTAAGCTTAATGGAGAAAGGGAGCATGTGAGGAGGAGGACCTATAAGGCATCTATTCTAAATAGATACTTTTGCAGTATTTACTGAAGAGAAGGTAGGGCAGGCCCACAGCTCAGCATCATGGACACAGGGGAGGGAGGTGAGCACTACTCCTTCACAAAAGAAAGGGTCCTACAAGAGCTTGCTAAGCTCAGGGGTGGATAAGGCAATGGGACCTGATGGCATACATCCCAGGGTACTTAAGGAGCTAAAGGAGGAACTAGCAGAGCCATTAGCAGAATTGTTTAGTGAGTCTCTGAGCACAGGAGAGGTCCCAGAAGACTGGAGAAGGGCTCATGTGATCCCGCTCCACAAGAGTGGTAGCAGGGAGGGCGGGGAACTACAGACGGTCAGTCTTACCTCAGTAGTGGGCAAGATTATGGAGGCACTCCTTAAGGAAAGGATAGTGCAACACCTGGAATCCATAGGGCACAGGATCCAAGACAGCATGGGTTTACAAAGGAAGGTCCTGTCAAACTAATCGACAGATTTCTTTGACTGGGTAACCAGAGTGGTGGACCAAGGGGAGTAGTTGATGCTTACCTTGACTTCAGCAAAGCTTTTGACACTGTTCCACATAGAAGATTGATAAATAAGCTGGGTAGGCTCGGGTGGGTCAGAAGTTGGTCAACTGGGTGGCAAACTGGTTGACGGACAGAAAACAGAGAGTGGTGGTAAATGGTATACAGTCAGAAGAGATGCAAGTCACAAGTGGGGTACCTCAGGGATCAGTCCTGGGGCCAGTCCTCTTCCAACATCTTCATTAGTGACCTTGCAGATGGACTAGAGGGTAAAGCTTGTCTGTTTGCAGATGACACCAAGATCTGCAACAGAGTAGATGATCCAGATGGGGTGGGCAGAATGAGAAGAGATCTGGATAAACTAGCAGAATGGTCAGAAGAGTGGCAACTGGGATTTAATGCAAAGAAGTGCAAAATCATGCACATAGGGAAGAGAAACCCTGAAGCCACCTATAGGCTGGGAGGGGAGTTGCTAGCAGTCACAAAGGAAGAAAGAGACTTGAGCATCATCATCACTGATGACCTAAAATCATCAAGCAGACCTCTAAAGCAGTAGGTAAGGCTAGGGGGTGTTAGGTGTATTAGTAGGGTATCACAAGTCGTAAGAGGGAGGTATTAATCCTCTTTACAAGACACTGGTTAGGCCCCATCTGGAGTACTGCGTGCAGTATTGGAGGCCACACCTTCACAAGGACATTAACCAAATTGAGGCAGTCCAGAGAAGGGCACCAAAATGGTGCAGGGACTGCATCAGAAGACATATGAGGACAGATTAACGGAGCTCAATATGTATACCCTTGAGCAAAGGAGGGAGAGGTGATATGATCGAGGCATTCAAACACCTTAAGGGCATAAACAAGGTGAAAGAGTCTAACATGTTTAAATATAAGAAAAATAGCAGGACAAGAGGACACAGCATGAGATTAGAGGGAGGCCGATTAAGGGGGAATGTGAGGAAATTCTTTTTCACAGAAAGGGTGGTGGATGCATGGAATGGCTTACCACAAGAAGTGGTGGCTATGAATACAGCGCAGGGCTTCAAACAGGCATGGGATAGGCATAAGGGAGCAATACAAATGACTATGAATAGATAAGCCACTGACAGAGCAAAGGCCGATGGCACACTTATAAGGTAGAAAAAGAAATGGGCAGACTGGATGGGCCTTGCGGTCCTTATCTGCTGTCAACTTCTATGTTTTTTTTCATTTCTTCACGAATTGAGTCAACTGGCTCTGGATTACAATTTGGGTATTGTGTCAGTGCTTTTTCCATCACAGGGCCCCAACCAGCTGCAACCGATCCTGGTTAGCCCCCCCTCCCCCCATCCTGGGTAGCCAGTGAAAGTGACAATTTGGGACTCTGAATATGTGCACAGTACTGTGATTATTAATGTGTTTAACCTGATTTCCCCCTTCCTTATTATAGCTCCTTAAATAAATCAGATCTGTTGGTTTCAGCAAAGTTACACTGGCTGAGGTATTCGTTTATGTTAAAGTATTGTACTGTGGTTTTCATACTGCATCATCTTGTTTTGCAGGGGCTCCCCGGGGTCCAGTCGATGGAGCCAGTCCTGGGGGTAAGTGTACATTGTGAAGATATTCCTAATGCATTGTGTGGGTCACTGGTGGGAAGAAAGTGGGGTTACAGTGTCCCAGAGAGCTGTGACCAAGTTAGTTTAACTACTGTAAACCCTGACCTCTGGGTGGAGGCACCCGCCACTGGACCTAGGCCCCTCAACCTGTTAGTAGTTAAGCAAGCAGGAGTAGTAGCCCTTGGGATAGTGTCACCTAGGGGTTACATTTGCATTGCCTGAATTAACTCTTTTCTCTTCAGACGCTTTGTTCCTGATGCCAATAACTCCCCTATTGCATTTTGCATCTTACTATTGTGTCTTTGCATTATATTGAATCAGTATAGCATTTGTGCTTATCTGGTACCACAGTGTTTGGGTTATCAGTTGGTTTAACCAGTGGGGCTACACTGGTATAGTGTTATTTCGTGGGGGGGGGGCAATACTGCAGTTGTGATATAGTCACTTCGCAATTTATTTTTAACTTAGGATCATAAACTTGAGTAGGAGTTCACCGACCCAAGCCACTCATCCTTACTTGAGCCCATAAGGCAGAAGAAGTAACAAGATGGTCAGGTACATTAAGAAATGCCATTCTTTTCTGTGCAAGTATGCAACAACTACAGCTCTGCACTGGAAGAGCACAAATGGCACTGATGACAGACTGTGAAGAAAACACTATGCACTAATAGCCTCTCATAAAGGATTAAGGGAAAAACTGGTGAAAGTTGTACGTTGAAGTGTAGATATGACACCTATGAATCTAGAATGCAGAGTAAGTCCCCTTTGTTCGGTGGTGGAAGAAGGAATACTAGTAATATCAAGTTTAATTTTGGGGAGGTCAGCATTGCAATTACTTTTCTGATGTCAGGGATTGGCTTTGAGTCTCCTGATCATCTGGTGGTTGAGAAATTTAGAGAGGAAATTAAGGCCCTCCTTACCGCTGCTGGCACAGACACAACTGTTTTTCCATAAAGGAGATACAAAGGGACCGGATTCTCAGTAGCTAGGTATCAGACTGCAAAATGGGGTGCAAACAAGAGCCTCACTGCAACGTCTCACGTATCAGCTATTGAGAAAGGGCAGAATTAGTCACGAGGAACAACTGCCATCTGCACTTTATTGTACAATTTGTTCTTGCTACTATTTAGTTTTTTTTTTTATTAAAAATGTTTCAGCTTACAAACCAACAAGCCAATGTAATTTCAACATTATACATGTAGTCAAACAGACTGTAATGTTTAAGAGTACCACAGGCATGTAGTGTACAATGGCAATGGTATCATACTGAGACATCATATCATAGAGAACCTGTAATGGTTTGGCTGGTCTAGGGTGTTTTGCCACTTACAGGGAAGCCTAATACAATGCATTGTTTCATTGTATTAAGTAAGATACAATATCTGAGTACCTGTATTAAAAAAGAATGTAAGACTACTACCAGATGTACAACCACAGTCACCCCCCCAAAAAATCTAGAACTTATTTACAAGCCAGTGTAGAAACTGAACGGGTGTAGCAATTATCTACATATTGTATCTCATACCAAGCATGGACCTGGGTAAGGACTGGATATGATATTAAGCTTCTAAGGTACCTTGGGCAGATCAGGTCTCAGGTCATACTGTATATCTGTAGGGTTGGTCTGGTTTCAGTCCACCCCAGTGGGTGGTGCTGTGGGTTCCTGAGGAAGAAGCAGCTTTACTGAAGTGGTGCAGGAAAGAGGCCTACACCCCTAAGAACTGAGTATCTGTGTCCAAGGAGAGGTGGCTCGCCCTCTTGAACTTCGTAAGTTGGGAGAGGGTGGCAACGAGTTCTGCCTGGGAGGGGATCTTGGTGGATCTCCAGCGGCGGAGCAGAAGACTTTTAGCCTCTAGACAGACCACTTGTATCCAGTTCTGTTCCCTCATCTTAATGGCAGAGCAAGATTTGAGGGGCTCTAGCTGGGCCACTTTCGGGGAAGGTATAATGTTGAATGATAGCATAGCGTTAATAAAGCTAAAGACGTGGTGCCAGTGGGCTGGCCACCCTCCCGACAGCGACATTTTGCCAGCGAGGTCCCCCACAGTGACTACAGCACCATGCCCCTGTGGGAAACCCCCTGGCACCAGGCGCTGTCTGTCAGGGGTACTGCACCCCCCCAATCAGCTCCAACCCAGAGTTAATAATCCTAAAGGGGGCATGGAGTGGGGGGGTGAAGCCTGAAGAACACAAGTCAGCCTGTGGGAACCGCAGTCAACCGCAGAATAAGATCTACCTGCCGGTGTCGTTGACAGGGCGTTTGACAAAAATTTTGTCAAGCACCCATCGTGGATCCCCAGTGGGCATGGCACTGGGTGCATTGCCACAGAATATGGAGTAGATTCCTCGCAGGTTGGCCACACCAGCCAGCAGAGATCACTGGGAAGCAGGTTCACAGAATGGAGAGTGGAAGGTGTACAGTATGACATGTGTAGCACTTTGTTCTGAAGTAGTCTATTTATGGAGTCCCTGAATGGTAGTGTGAGCAGCCTTCCAGCAGGAGGACCATTCTTCTTCTTGTGGGAGACGCTCATTCAGGAGGGATGCCCACAGGGTGTAAAGGATTGGTCCAGGAGACTTTTTCGTATTGCCTTGTAGATCAGGCCACCCTCCACTTTGGAGATTGCAATCAAACCTTCAGGAGTTGGTCTTTGTTCAGTGGGCGAAGCTGTTACAACTTTTTGAGTTAGGGGGGGACAGAGCACTGTGGAGCCACAAGTACCACTAGAAATCTCTAGGATCTAAGCCAAACTTGCACTGAATATTAAGGTACAGTATATATCTAATGTACGGTGGTCTGGCATGAGGAAGTCATTCAGGGTCTGAATACTGGCCTAAATCCAGGATGGCCAGTTGATTACTGCCCCACCCACCTGGATTAGTGAGTTATTCCATAGGTGAGTTAATGTAGGGTGTGCCAAGTCCTCTGATAGCCGAGCTTGAAGTTGGGACCATATTCTGAGGGAGTGATCTAGAAAGGAATGAGAGGTGGTTTGTTTTAACTTGGGAAGAAAGAGACCAGCAGCTGGTATGGCGCCTTCAAACTGCTGGCCCTATAGAGGAGCCCAGAGTGGAGAAACTGACTCTCTGGTTGAGAAGCAGCATAAGATCTGTGCCATATGGAAAGCCTAATAGTACCCTTAAAACCAAGGGAGGTTCCAACCCTTCTTTTTCAAGTGGGTGTGAAGTTTCATAGGGCTGTATCCAGGTCTGGTCCCTTCCCACATGAAACTTCGAATCAGGGCATCTATCTTATCGAACCACTTCTGAGCGATGGGTATGGACATCTGCGATAGAAGGTGAAAACATTTTGACACAGTAACCATTTTGATGCCCTCAATATCCCCTGCCATAGACAACTAGAGCGGTTTCCAATGGTCACACTCATTGTGTAGCTGCTGCAATAGTGGATTGAAGTTGACAGCATACATTTTTTCCAGTTTGAAGGAGACTTGGATGCCAAGGAAGGACAGCCTTTCCAGGGTCCAGCGGAGATCTACATTCTGTGCATGCTGCGGTAAGCAGGCTGCATTTGGAGGAAAAACCTCAGTTTTTAATCAGTTTACCTTAAGGCCAGAGACTTGAGAGAATTTATACAGAAGGGATAAAAGACAAGAAAGGGAAGTGGGGGTTTCTTCCGTGAGTACTAGCAGATCATCAGCGTACAATAGGGCAGAGTAGCGATCATGTCCAGACTTGATTCCTGGGATACCTGGATCTCAGCAGAAAGCTGCAGAGAGGGGGTCATTTTCTATTACAAACAAAAGAGAGGACAATGGGCATCCTTATCTTTTGCCATTCTCCAACCGGAACTTGCTTGATAATGTGTGACTGGTAAGGACCTTGGCAGCAGAGTCAGTGTATAACATGAGGATATGACTCAGGAAGCCTGGGCTGGACCCCATGCTGTGTAGAATAAAACAAACCCCTGTGAAACCCACTGGTTAATGGGTTCCATATACGCAGATGAAGTGTGGTATAGTGGTTACAGCACCACCTTAGGAACCAGGAGAGAGAGCAGGTTCAAATCCTACTAAACCAGGCACTACCTGTGTGACGTTGGGCAACTCATGCAATTTCTTAGTGCTCCGGTCCACCCAGCTGCAGAAATGGGTAGAAGCAGGACCCCACTGAAAACAAGAAACTGGGAAAATCATGCAACCAGTTAGAAACCCATTTCATCACACCCCAGTTATACCTAGGTTCTCCATTTGTGAACTACCCTCTTGGGTGGTATGGTATCAAATGCTTTAATGCAATCCAGATATACAACATTGAAAGGACAGCCCACTTTTAGTTCCTTGGTGACATTTTTTAAAAAATTCAATGCTGGTTATTTTGCAAAGATTTCACCTAACAGAATCCATATTGGTTGACTTCAGGCCATGTTTGTTTCTTTGTAACTGTGACAATTTTATTTCTTATCACTGTCAGCAGCAGCTTCCCTGGTATTGATTTCATGATGACCTGCCTATAGTTCCCTAATTCTGACCTGCAGTCATTTCTGAGCATTGACACCACGCGCGTCATTCCCTAGTCGTCAGGCATGCATGCAATTCTGATGGACTATTTCAATATAATTGCCAGTGATATGGATAGTTCCTTCAGGATGTTTGAATGCATTGCATCAGAACCCACTGTCTTATTTACATAAGCCATCTTTAGCATTTTCACAAATTCAAGTGTTAACATTTGTCCTATAGAGTGTACCTTTGCTGTTTTTTTAGCAACATTTCACTATCATTTATCACTCCACCCCTTCCTCTGTAAATTAGGTTTGCGAAGAGACTATTTAAATGACTAATAGTGGGAAAAAGTCACAAATCTCAAATACAGTACATTTACAGTAGGTTAAACATATCTAATGTGAACATAATGGACTGCACTTTTTAGCATAACGTTCCTCTTGAAAGTTAGAAAATATGTGACTATGTAATGTGTACAAGCATTTCACTAGTGGCAACAGGCACTTCCAGATGGACTGCAATTTTCTAGTGGTGACCGAACTGTTTGCTTATGTCATCATATATTTTTATTGCTGTTGTTTCTGCTGCTATTACACTGCATTGTTTTTTATTGTATATATTTTTGATTGTAACATGTTATGAGCTTTGGAAAAGGCATTTCAGAATATCTACTACTAATATTGAAAACACCATCACTTTTCAGGTATCTCTCTCCCTTTCTCTTTCTTTCTTTGCCATTCATCCTCCTCAAAGCTCTATTATTCGACAAAAGACATTGATCACACTACCTTTCGTTACGTCCATGCCAACCGGAGGTACACAGTGTCCTGCATGACTAACAGCCCAAACTGGGTACTGTTGCTTTAGTGCATCATAGAGTTCTTGCATGAAGGTCCTGTAGTAGCTGACTATCCCTGGGTTCCCTGTTGAAATACAAAGAACACAGCTTGAGTTAATTGTCAAGGGATTATCATTTTTTGTCTTTATAAATTTTGGCCAGGATAAGCACACTGAGCTGGAGCTCGTTTTCAGGTGTAACCTGGCGCGAAGGAAGCATGCGATACAAAATACAACAAAGTCAAAACAGGCCATATACTGTGCAATAATATCATATACTGTAAACAGACACATGGGATACAAAATTTAGAAAGCTGCCATGGACAATATGCAATATACAGTAAACAGAAGCAAAAAGGAACACCGTTAGATGCAGCACAAGGTGCAAAAGAGTAGCCAAAGTTTAAATGATCACCGAGTGGCAGTGTATAGTATAAACCAGGGTAAAACCACTCTGCGTACACAACAAGACACAGTGTTCCTAAGTGAGTAGGCAGGGCAGGGGAAAGGAGACAGGAGGCAGAAGAGTTAGTAGGAGAGGATGTCATTGAGAAGCAAAATCCACTGGTAGTTGATCTCAGCTCAAGACAGGTCTGCAATAGTCACATGAAACAGGTACTGTACTGTGTAAAAAAATGTTGCTACATTGTACAGCCCAATGAGAAAACATTTTATGAATATTAGATAAATCATGACATCATTCTTAACCAGTCAAGACTCACCATTTCTAAACTTTTCAGGTACTCTTATAATCATAAGACGGTATCTCATGTACATGATTCTAAAATTCTGAAGTTCTAAATTAATTTGGCACAGTCAATTTCCAACAGAGAATTGTCTAATATTCTGCAAAATAAAAGAGTTTGATTTTAAATGAAAATGCAGGAGGGTGGAGACTATAGAAAAGTGGGGGGAAGGGCACAAAAAAGTCATGTACACCCACTATTAAATTTATTTATTTATTTATTTTATTTAACTTTGTTGATGGGGTGAGTGCACTGGCAACAAGTGCTTTTTTCAGGCACAACCAGGGTGCAAAAGCACAGACACAAGTGGTAATACAGTGACACGGGAGGTAGTACACAATAGATAAAAAAAGAGAGGCTCAGGAGGTACAGGTAATATATCAGTGTTCAGATACATCATGGTTCAGTTTCTTAACACAGAAGTTGTAACAAATAAGAGACACTGGGGTTGCAATAAAATGCTATACAGTGTACGTAGGGAAAAAACTTGCAGTGTACATAGCGAGGAAGGCAGTACTAAGGTTGCAGTTATTGAACACCTAAGGGGTTTGAAAGTGGGGAGAATAACAAAACAAGTGCCATGTTGTTTGGATGTGAGAGAGTGAGGAGAGGGGAGACAGGAGTTAGTGTGAGCAGTTGCTGGCGTTGGATGAGGAGTAATGAATTTTCAAAATTTTGGCGAAGGCTGTCACTGTGGAGGATTGTTAAATAGGTGGGGGTAAGGAGTTCCATATTGAGTCAGCTCAATGACTAAAGAAGCGTTGTACCATGCTGATACGGAACAGAGGGACTGCAAGTTGTTATTGCAAGCAGAGCGGGATGTGGGCAGATCAACAAGTGGGATCTGGTTTGCTAGGTTGTTAATGTGTAAATGTTAATAACCAGCTTAAACATTTGCCAAAACTAACAAGGTGATAGTGATGTAACGGATGACCCTACAAAGCAGGATGTGGGTGGTAATGAGGGTATAGTGGGATACTGGGTGGATGGCAAGAATTGACAATTTCCTCACATCTCCTCCAGTTGATGAATTCATTGGGCCTCACACAGGTAATGACCTCTGCTAGCCATGAGTTCAGTCAAATCTTAGACCTTGTCTTCTGTCTGAGGCTGAACATCTGGGATGTCAGAGAGGATCCAGTCAGCTGGCTGGAACAACACACTGTGCAGTTTCTAGTGGTGGTCCCATGATTACCATACCCTCTAGCGGAGATGATAAAGCACAGACCAATGTATAATCTTGAACCTAATAAATTTAGGTCTGATCTGGATATCCTTTGCATGATATCAGCCTGCAGGGTACGGACAGAGTTGGCAGTGGATGGCTATAACAAGGCCATCACCATCGCTCTAGAAACCTTTGTGCCAGTCCATGTCCATCCAATGTCTTTCCAGCATGGCTCGCCATGGTACTATGATGAACTGAGACAGTTAAAGACAAGTGAGCAAGGGTTGGAGCATTCCTGGAGAAGGTCGGGTTCAATGGATGACAGAATGGCTCTGAGAGCCCATTACAAGGACTATCAGAGGGCAACCACTGAAAAAGGCAGAGTTCCAGTCAAGACTAATTGCCTCAGGTAAGAAAAGGTCAGCTCAACTCTTCTGCACTGTGGATAGATTGAAAGTGTCAGTGCTTATGCTTACTTGGGAGTAACATTCTCTGTGACTGGGACATGGAAAAAACACACAAATATATTAATGGATACTACTAAAAAGACAATCCTCGGCTCAGAAAATGTGATTATTGTTACGGGGGTTGACCATATGACATTAATTAATGTAATGAAGGCCAAATATTTTTCACAGCTATTGTATGCCTCAGAGATCTGGGACCTAAGAGATAAAGAAAAACTTATAACTCCTGTATACAATTTTCTGAGAAAAGCTCTTGGTGTTACCTCTTCTTGCCCAGCAGTTTACCTAAGAGCAGAATTGGGTCTCATTAACATTAACACAAACAGTGATATAAGAAAAATCAACTACTGGTTACATCTTATAAGACTCCCACAAGAGATACTTCCTAGGAAATGCTTACAGGAAAATGAACTTTGGATACAGTATGGTTATGCCCCCCAAAAAAAAAATTGGTTAAAACAAACTTGCTGCAACCTGGGTGAATATGAACTGGGCTTCCTTAAGCCATATGTAAATAAAAACATAAGCATAAGCAAAAAATATAAAACAATACATTAAAATAAAGATAAACAACTACTGGTGCAAACTGGAGCTGTAAAAAAATCTCCACGCCAGAATATTCTAAATGGTTTGCTGACAACACTTATTCTTTTGGGTATAAATATTATTTTGACATGTTATCAGACCCGTCTATATGAAAAAGTTTTCTAAAAGCTAAATTAGAACTCTCTGAGAGCAATATCTGGAGGACTAGCTACAACAAACTTATAATACTTGACAATAAGTGTAGCTGTTGCACGGGGGCAAAGAAGATTTAAATCACGTACTTTGGTTCTGCACATAGTATAGCAGACCTAGAAGTTTTTGGCTAGGTTATTTTTTAATTTCAGGAAACACCAAAGATTTAACACAACTCACAGTAATTCTGATGCACACAGAAGATGAGTGGACCTTACACAGGGTAGCCACCTATCTGAGTATAATTGTGAAAATAAGGAAATCAAAGGTAGGAAGGTCAGAGGTCTAATGCACTCCTAATCAAATCTAGATTCAGAGTAGGCTCTAAGGTATTGAGTAAAGATAACACACTTTTTGAGTAATCTGTGTAGGGGTGATTTTCCCTAAAGGCACATGAATGGATGACACACATGTAATAAAGCCTTACACTGTGGGCTAAGTATAATTCTAATATTGTATCTGTTTGTTAGTCCTGCATTGTACGTATGTCTATTTGTATGCATTTTATACTTATGGTTAACACCATGTCCTTTTTTAAATTGTTATGATTAAAATAGTCATCAATAAACTTTTCATGTCTACAGTCTGGAGTTTTGTTCAGCAGAAAGGTGTGAAGAGTCTGGCCAGTTGTTCTGAACAAAGTATCCTCCATTGTTGCTATCATTTCTTCACGTGGCCTATTAGGGGCCACTGATGTCAAGATCATGAGGAAAAAAGACTCTCTGTTGCCCTGGATGGAGTTTAGGTTAGCTTCTGTTGAGGAGGCGTCTGAGGTGATCTCAGGCCGGCACCCCATTTTCTGTAATCTGCATTCAGGCCCTTCCCGGCTGTGAGTGGATTGCTGGGAGCTTCTGGGTCCAATGGTCACTAGTACTGTCCAGTGTTCATTAACAGAGGGTGTCTTTTCTGCAGCTCTTTAAAAAAAGCTGTTGTGAGGCTCTGGGCCCCTTTTCAAGAAACCATCATTTGACCTGGATGTGCTGGCAGACTGCAAACTTGTCTCAAGCCTTCCCTTTCTGATTAGGATTATTGAGAAGGTAGTAGTAGTAGTGCAGCTTGAGGCTTGCCTTTATGAATTCAACATCTATGAACCTTTTCAGCCGAGTTTAGGCCACAGCAAAGCACATTAACTGTGCTAGTCAGGATATTTTAAAAACTTGTTCCTGGCAAGTGATGGGAAGAATACTCTATAGGTGTTCTCTTTGATCACTACTTGGCACCTGGCACCGTGGATCATGGTGTATTACTAGAACGCCTTGAGGAATATGCTGAACTCACCGGAACAGCTCTGAGGTGGGTTGAGTCTTTCTTGTCTGGCAGATCACAGCTGGTGGTGATGGGCTCATCCTCGTTGTGCCCAGTGGTGGTCAGCAGTGGAGTTCCTCAGGGCTTGATCCTATCCCCCATGGTTTCCAGGGTGTACACGTTGCTTTAGAATAAGTTGTTAGATGGTATGTGGTGAGTTTTCATTATATGCAGATGATACCCTTCAAAAGGATGAAACTTGCCCAGAACTCCATCCTGTATCAAGGACCGAAATGGTACAGTGAACTACCTGCTGACCTCACTGACACTACCAATATTAGTACCTTCAAAGCTGGGCTCAAATCTCTCCTTGGCTCTAAAATGAATTGTACCTGCCTGTGCTAATGTGATAGTACCTCGCCTCCAGTTTTCCATTTACCTACCCCTCTCTACATCTTTCTGCTATGTACCGCTTTTTTCTTAACCCGCTCCCCTACCCCCAATTACCTTGATGATGGCCTCACTTGGTTAAAAGCTCCACCACTCTCCCACCTCAGACGATGCCACCTCTGGCTGACCCCCCCCCAACCCCCTCTTATCTAATCAGTCTATCTGTTAATATGTATTAATTTGATATGTATCAGTTCAAATGTTACTATTAAAGCTAGTGTATATGCTTCAATGTTTTTCTTTTTTCCCTCTGTAAACCTTGTATTTTTGTAATGTTTGTTCAACACTGATGTGGAACATTTGAAAATGAGTCCTTGACTCAAAGGTATCAATCACAAACTGAAATAAATAAATAAAAAATACTTCGGCTATACCTGTCTTTTACTCTTAATGGCATGATGTAGTTGCCAGGCTGAGCTGCTGCTTACAAGAAGTCTCAGACTGGATAGCCTCTAGCTGTCTTAGTCTAGATCTTGGAAACTGGAGTTGCTTTTGGTAGAACCAGGTTCTCTGAGGTTGGGCGGGCAGCGTGGTTTGCCAGCTCTGCCAACAATGGATGGCACCTCCCTATCAACTGTGTAGTAGTAGTAATGATTTTATTCATCTATAAATGATCAAGGTAAACAATCCCATTGAGTACACAAGTACACTCATTTTCAAGGGACACCTTCTAAAGTGCACAACCTGGTTACGGTCTAGGGAGAAAATTTATCAAGACATACAAAAATACAGAAATATACACACACACTTTACGTACATTTCAACATGTCAAGTAACATCCCACTAATCACTAATTACCCTTCTATTAAAACTATCCATTTTGAAATGCTATGCAACATTCATGCAGTTCGTCACTTTGTTTATGGTACCACTGCTTAATCCTAGTCCAACTCACTTTGACACCATAGGATCCAAGATCAGCAGGTAGATTATTCCAGATTTTTGGACCCAGGTAAAGCAATGTTGCACACCCACATTTTGGCCTATACTTTGGCATTTCAAACTCTATATACTGGGCTGATCTCAAACCCTTAATTGGGTGTTTAATTTTCAGATCGTTAGTAATATATTCAGCTAATTTATTTTCCATAAATTTATACATAATTTTGGTTATGTGTTGATTTCTCCTATTATACAGATGATTCCACCCCACCTCCCTATACAGCTCACAATGATGTGTAAATCTATGCACCCCGGTGATATACCTAGATAATTTTGTTTTATATACTGTATATTTTTTTCAAATCAGTCTTATTTGCCCCCCCCCCCCACTATATTAAGTCAGCATAATCAATCACTGGTACTAATATAGTGTTTATCACATGCAGCCTAGTGTTCCTTGAGAAATTATTCTTTATTCTATACAACATCCCCAGTTGTTGTCCCAGCCTCTTGACCAATTTATCTATATGAAAGGACCACTTACAGTTTATGTCCATTCATAACCCCAAGTATTTATATTCATTTACCAACTGTAATTTAGAACCATCTTTCACTATTATTTCCAAGGGCTTTTTTAATATATGGGTCTTTATTTTTCTGCCAAAACAGTATTACCTTAGTCTTAGTAGTGTTCAATACCAGTTTGTTTTTGATATAATATTTCTGTATTTCATTAAATGCTACTTGTAAAGTATGTTGTATGCAATTGGAATCCACTCCTGAAGCATACATAATAATATTCATCAGCATACTGATGATATATTAGATTTTCTTGTTTAAATTCCAAGTCATTTGTATATAAATTAAATAAAAGGGGCCCCAGGATCGATCCTTGGGGTACCCCCTATCCAATCTACCTAAAATCTGAAGAGTATGTGTTTAAAAACACCTTTTGTTTCCTACCCCTTAAATAATTGGAAACCAATCTACAGCATTATCCAAAAATCCCATATTTTTCAATTTATTAGTAAGTATACCATGATTTAAGGAATCAAAAGCTTTTGACAAATCAATCATAATTGCTCCTGTTAATAGTCCATTGTCCATTGCAATCGGAATATCCCCAGTTACTTTTATTAATGCAGTCTGAGTATTATATCTTTCTCTAAAACCTGACTGATTGCTATGCAGGATGCCCTGTTCTTTTATATACTGCTTTACCTGCTTAGCAACCATTTTTTCACAAATCTTTGCTCCCACTGGTATCAAGGATATTGGTCGATAGTTGGTAATCTCCTTTTTAGAGCCAGATTTAAAAACTGGAATTACTTTAGTAAGTGTCCATTGATCAGGCACTTCAGGTGTGTATAATAATAAATTAAAAATTTGTGTCAGGGGATGGGCAATGACTGGGGCTACAAATTTCAGTAATTTACTACTAATCTCATCTAATCCCATTGCCTTTCTTTCATTAATGTTCAACAATTCTACCATTACCTCATTAATATTTATTTTACCAAAATTAAACACCTGCTTTAACTCCTCATTATTGTCAAAAAGCTGTTGTTCCCCAGATGAGGTAATTACATCTGTTACATCCTTTACAACACCCATATTCACAAATAAATCATTAAAGCAATTTGCCATCTCAGAACACAGTTCCCTATCCCTACCATTAGTACAAAATGTTTTTGGATATCCATTTTTACCCAGATTTTGTAGTTTATGAATTAAATTCCAAAATTTACCAGGATGTAAAAATTGTGAGTCTTGTAAAACATATTTATGATAATCTACCTTTGCCTTCCTTACTTCCTTTAAGTATTTGTTCCTTAAAGCTCTATAACCATCCCAATCCGCCTGAGCCTTTGATTTCCTTGCCTTTTGCCATTGGTGGTTTCTTTTTTTTACATAAATTATGCAAATTCCCATTCTACCAGATAGCATTTTTTAATCCACGATACACCTTTCTCATACATGCATGCTGGTTACAAATGTTTTCAAATTCCTCTCTAAAATACAACCAAGCCTCATTTACTGTAGGAATTAAAGATAACCTCTCCCAATTCACATTTTCCAGATCCTGCATAAAGGCAATGTAATCAGAATGATTGAACGTTCTTTTAAGGACCCAATTTCCAGTTTTGATTCCTTTTTCTTTAGTTCTCACACAAACCACCCCCGGTGATCACTAAAGGTGTCTAACAAAACCCCACTCATTTTATAATTTTCCTTTCTTGTAGTAAAAATCAAGCCCAGGGTTGAAGAAGCCTCACTCTCATTACTATTAACTCTGGTTACCCCTTCAATTAATTGACTTAGGCCCAGTCTAATAGATAAATAAGCCAATTCATGATCAGCTGTGACATGTTCCCAATTTACATTAAAATCACCAATCCGCAATATTTCATGTGTTAATTTAAATTTGTATAAATAATCATATATAATCTCAAATTTTGATGAGTGAATCTTAGGAGGTTTATATACAGCCAGTATCACTATAGGTAGGGAAAAAGGAAGATGTAATTCCGTTGTTAGTACTTCAATACCTTGAAAATCCACTTCTTTTGGTAAAACTCTAATATCTAATTGCTGCTTAGCATATAACGCCATTCCACCACCTTTTTTGCTGCAGTCTTGCCTAAACAACTGATAGCCATCTATCTCAAAAAAGGAAGATGGAGACTTTGTACTTAGCCAGGTCTCCGTTAACATAATTATGTCTACTTGATGTTCTATGACCCATTCTCTAGAAACACCCATTTTGTTACCCAAACTGTGCATGTTGAAATATACAATTGAAAAATCTTTCCCATTTAAAATGTCCATGGAAAATGCTTCTTTTTGTTGTGGACCAGGTTACAAGTGTACATTTCCACTTAGAAATAACAGTGTTGTGACAAAACAAGTTTAATCCATGATTTCTTCTGTAGGAAGATCCTAATCATAGCCCTTATGATCATTTTATTATACATACTAATCGAAGAGATACAAGCCTGCACTCGTTCTCCAAGTCCCATATGAATGCTACTTAATTTAAATAACATCCCATGTATGCCCTGAGACAAAACTTGTGGAGATATTAACCAGTTTACACCCTTGCCATGATATCCAAATTCCCCGCTTGCAACCCTTTCAACTTGCCTATTTCTCGTAGGCCGTTATTATATACATGCAGGTTAGCAATAAGGGCAAACTGGTCAATCTAACAATTTTATAAACATACATACTCTTTGAATCCCTGACCTAGAAAAACACAAAAGAAAAATATATATTATCTAAACAAAGGAAAATAATTCAGCACTAACACATTGAACAATCACCCTATGTCTTGGTATTTCTCTCTTTTCCTAGACCTCTGACTTAGAAAGTACTTATTACTTAATTTCCCTGATGATTTAACACTTAAGTCTATACTGAAGGAATAACTACTATATAATTAGGCAACCATATCTAACCCTCTAACATAACACACATTACTACTTATATTCTTAAATAGATATAAACCAAAATACTAACTCATTAACCTTTAAAATTATTAAAAACTGAAGACGAGTGGTGCTCGCGCCACTCACGCTCACACTTACTTTGGACAGGGAGACGAATTTGTGGGTCACTGTGGACCAAAGGATGACACAAGAACATCATGTGTCAGTGGGGGTCAGCAAAAGGTTTTCAAATTGCAAAATATCTTCCAGATTAAGTCCTATCTAGCGCATGAGGATCTAGTGACCACTGTGAATGCTTTTGGTACCACTAGAATTTACTACTACACCTTGTGCCTACAGTTGTCTGGAAAGTTGGTGTGTCACTTTCATTTGGTGCAGAATGCATCAGTGAGACTGATCACAGGAACAGCAAGCATGAGCTATATCTTTCCTGTGCTCTGTGCCTTGCACTTGCTTATGGAGAGGTGGTGCACCACTTTCAAGATAGCACTGCGGACATACAAGGTCCCTACATGCACAGGAGAAGAGGCACTTGAAAGATTTCCTGACCTTATATGCACCATGTCATCCATCCTCTCTACTCTACTCTACTGAAGGTAACATTTTGGCTGTTCTGAGATCCTGCCTGAGGCAATCAGATGATGACATTATTGGTACAGCCCCACTAGTAGTGATGAAAGTGAACAGGAATGCAGAGGAACATAGTTCCTGTACCTTTTTTGCAGCAGGAACTGAGTTCCTGTACTTCTTCGAACTGACACTGAAACTGAAATTCTTAAACCCGCAACATAGTGACAGTTTATGGACCTGTGAATTGCAATCAGGGTTTCCATAACAACATTTGACTTGTACAACAATGCTATTGTCCTAGAAGTACTTCAATATCTCTAACTGAATCTACTAGTGTCGAATTAGATAGATGTGTCTTGACACCGCTATCCTTTAGATTGATGATCTTAATTCTACATTTCATAATTGCCAGTGCATGAGTTCCTGTACTTCTTGTCTACCACTTGCACCACTGCCCACTACTGTAGAATACATTACCAGCTTAATTAAGAAATCTGCATTCAGTGGAGGCATTCCAAAAGGGCTAAACATTTGCGATCATGCAAGCTTTTGACTGATTCATTTTCTGTAGCTGAACTGCACCTTGAGGTTTTGCCCACAGCTGCTGTAAGGTTCTTATCTAGTTACAGTATGTTTTTTAATTTTTATTTATTTAACGATTCGGAAAAGACCTTTGAGTGCAAGCTCTTTTACAAAGGTTCCACGCCATAGATTGCAACACAAAGTACAATAGGAGAAAGCAAAGGTGCATTACAATGAATGATACAGCTTGGAGTCAGAACTTGCAGAATAACTCAAAACATAGGTACAAGTTAAAATAACAAGAAAAACACTTTATGAGGGTGTGTGGGGAGGGAATAAGCAGCCACAAAGTGTCTTGTCAGTAGTTCAGAGGGATGGGGATAGCTGGCAGTGGGTAAAGAAAGGAGGTACGAGAGAGAGAGGTAGGTACTGTGGTGGAGGTGAAGGGTGGGGAAGAAGGGCGATAAGGTATAGGGAGAAATGGGGGGTGAGGGGAGGCTGAGTGAAGAAGACGTGCTAGAGTAAATGGTGGGGTGCGAGGGGGCATGGTCAGGCAGCTTGCATTAGTAGTGACTGCTAGGGAAACTCACGGGACTGGGAGTTGGGGGAGGGGGGAAGGTGGGGTGGCGGATGCCGAAGAAGCATGACGCAAACTGATTGCTGAGTCAGTATGTAGTTTATTATTTATGGTGTATTTTATTTGTATGTTGATTTGTAAGTATGTATTGTCCCAATTAATGCTTTGTTTTATTGTGTTATTATGAACAGAAATGCCCAAAGCCTCTGGAATTGGGTACAATATAAGTAATAGTTGCCTTGCATAGTGATGTGCAGAACTATTGTAATTGATGACACAGTTATACTAACATACTAAAAGCCAGCAGAATAGGCCCAGTGGTCTGTCATGTCTGCTCGATAGCCAGCAACCTAGTGGGTGTTCGCCTTCCCGCCCCCCAGCCCCCGAGAGGGTCTTCATTGACTTCAGTTTCCCCTTGTACCTGTCCCACCCCTTCTTGAAGCCCTCCACTGCGCCCTCCTCCACTACCCTCACAGGCAGTGCATTCCATGGCTCCACCACCCTCTCAGTGAAATAATGGTTCCTACGCTCCCCCCTGTAATTTCCTCCCTCCAGTTTCCACTCATGCCCCCTGGTTGTTCCCCCCTTCTTTAGCCTAAACAGCTCCTTGGTTCTGCTCTCAGGTATTCCTTTTACATACTTGAAGACCCATATCATGTCCCTCCTGTCCTTCCTCTCCTCCAGTGTGTACAGCCCAAGCTCTTCCAGTCTCTCCTCATAAGACCTCCCCTCCATGCCCTGAATCATCTTGGTCACTCTCCTCTGGACTCTCTCCAGAAGTGCTATGTCCTTCTTCAGATGAGGTCTCCAGAACCGTACACAATACTCGAGTTGCGGCCTGACCAAGGCATTATATAGAGAGAGGATCACCTCCCTCATCCTGGATGAAATTCCCCTAGCTATGTAGCCCAGTATCCTGTTTGCTTTGGCTGCAACTCTTCTACAATTTTCAGAGTTATTCATTTTGACGTCTGCCACCACCCCAGATCCCGCTCTCCCAATGTGGTTTGCAATGTGATCCCCCCAAAGTGTAAACATGGCCCAGGTTTTTGACCCCCAAATGAAGTACCTTACATTTCCTGGCATTAAATTTCAATCCCCACCTCCTTGACCACCCCTCCAGGGTATCCAGATCCCCCTTGACTGCCTCCCTCACTTCTTCCCAATCCACCAGTGCTCCCAGTTATGAATCGTCCACAAAGAGACTCAGTCTACTCCTAACCCCCCCTCCATATATATGAGGCATAGGCATTGAACAGGAGTGGCACCAATACTGAACCCTAGGGGACCCCACTGATCACCTTCCTGGGGGAGGAGACTATCCCACCAAACATTACCCTCTGTATTTGCCCCGGAAGCCAATTTTCAACCCACTTGAGCTCCTGTCCTCCCACCCCCATCTCCCCCAGTTTTGCTATCAGCCCACTATGAGGCACTGAATCAAACACCTTGCTGAAATCTAGGTATAGGACGTCCACCGGTCTATGACTATCCAAGGCCCCCATCACCCAGTCATAAAACTCTACAAGGTTGGACTGACATGATCTCCCCAATACGAAGCCATACTGTTTATCATCCTGGTGCCCTAAACTTACCAACTGCCTCCCAAGCCTCTCCTTGATAAAGCCCTCCATTACTTTGCCTACCACAGATGTTAGACTGACAGGCCTATAATTCCCCATCTCCTCCCTAGACCCCCATTTATGTATAGGCACTACATAAGCCAACCTCCAGTCTTGTGGCACCCATCCTGTCTGCAGAGAGGTGTTAAAGAGTACAGCCAGTGGAGCTGCCAGCTCTTCCGCCAATTCATTCATAACCCTCAGATGTATCCCATCCAGCCCCAGCGTCTTATCAGTTTTTAGCTTCCGAAGGGCCTCCCTCACCCCATCCACTGTGATTTCTCCCCCCAAAACTTCTCCCTCCTGCAACCTTCTTACCACTTCTGGGTCTGGACCAGCCTGTACCCTAGCCTCTTCCCATCCTCTGGTCTCAGTCCGACCTCTCACTTTTGCTGGCTCCTCCTTTCTCCCATCAGGCTGTAGGGATCCCCTGTTTCCCTTTGCAAAGATTGAGGCAAAGTATTTATTTAGCATCTTTGCCTGTTCCTCTGCTTCCTGAGCCCATCCCCCCATAATCTTAATCCTGTTGATCTGTGTCCTCTCTTTTCTCTTATGTATCTATAGAATCCCTCCCCCCACCAGATATCCCTAGCCAGATTTTGCTCAATCCCTGCCTTGGCTCCCCTCACCACTCTGGTGACCTTCCTGGCCAACAGTTCACACTGTCCTCGCTCCTTGTCCCCCCTTGAGCATTTAAAACGTGCATAGGCAGCCTTTTTTTCCCTCACCGCCTCCTGCACCTCCCTGGTCCACCAACATGGCTTGCTGGTTCTACCATGCTTTCACCTTACTTTAGTACAGGACCTAGTAGCCTTTTGCACCCCTTTTTTAATGGTCTCCCACAAGCTTCCTGCATCCATGTCCAGCCTAATCTCATCCAACCTCTCCCATAGAATCCTACCCATACCCATGAAATCTGCTCCCCTGAAATCTACCACTATGTATGAGTGTGGTTTTCCTCCCCCCCCAGATACAACGGAAACCACCCATCAGTGGACTGCATACCTCCAGGCCCCTTATCTGGTCACTGTCCGCTAGAACAACGTCCAATATCCACCCTACTCTAGTAGGTTCCCCCCACCTGCTGGACCAGGAAGGCATCCTGAAAGACATCCATCAGTCGCTGTTCCTGTTTACAGAGGATGTCATGGTATCCCAGTCTGCCCCCAGCATATTAAGATCACCCATGACCAGCAAATGGCCAGAAAGGAGGGGTGGAAGAACAATGGAGAAAAATCAAAACTGCCATCATGGAGGCAACAAGCCTTTGTGTGAAACAAATAAAGAAAACAAAGTGGAATAAAAAAACACTATGGCTCTCAAAAGAGGTGTCAGGGAAGGTTAAGGAGAAAAAGGCTGCATTCAAAAAGTATAAGGAATCTCAGACTGAACACAACAGGGAACTGTATCAATTAAAGCAGAAAGATGTGGGGAAGGCAGTCAGAAAAGCAAAGGCCCAAACCGAGGAAAAGACAGCCAACTCAGTTAAGAAGGGGGATAAAACCTTTTATAGGTACATTAGGGAGCATAGAAAGGTTAAGGGGATAGTGAAGATTAATAAAGGAGAGGGGAGGTGGGCAGAGGGAGACAGTGAAAAGGCAGAGATACTGAATGAATACTTTTGCTCAGTATTCACAAAAGAAGACGAGGAGGAGTTACCTAAACCAAACAGTAGAAGCAGTCTGGATAGTGGGGTTGACACCAGTCCATTTACAGAAGAAAGAGTACTGAAAGAACTCCTAAAACTCAAGGTGGACAAAGCAATGGGGCCTGATGGGATTCACCTTAGAATCCTAAAAGAGCTAAGGGAGGACCTAGTGACACCACTAACCACACTTTTTAACAAATCATGGGAAGATGGGGTGGTACCTGAGGACTGGAGGAGGGCAGATGTGATTCCCCTTCACAAAAGTGGGAACAAGGCAGAAGCAGGAAACTACAGACCTGTTAGTTTGACCTCAGTGCTGGGGAAAATGATGGAATCACTTCTGAAAGAAATAATTGTTGAGTACCTAGAGGCCAGCGGGGCACAGGACCCAAAGCAGCATGGATTCACAGCAGGAAGGTCATGTCAGATGAATCTAATCAATTTCTTTGACTGGGTGACCAAAGTAATAGACAAGGAGGGGCTGTGGATATGGCCTACCTAGACTTTAGCAAGGCATTTGACACAGTTCTGCACAAAAGATTAATAATCAAGTTAGCCAGCCTGGGAGTGGGTCCCAGGGTGGTAGCCTGGGTAGCAAACTGGCTGCACAACAGGACACAGAAGGTAATAGTGACTGGAACACATTCTGAAGAAAGGGGGTTACCAGTGGAGTACCACAGGGCTCAGTACTGGGTCCAGTCCTCTTTAATGTCTTTATAGGTGACATTGCGGAGGGTCTGGAAGGAAAGGTATGCCTCTTTGCGGATGACACAAAGATCTGTAACAGAGTTGATACACAAGGGGTGAGAAAGGATGAGAAGGACTTGGCAAGGTTGGAGAATGGTCAGACATATGGCAACTTAGATTCAACGCAAAGAAATGCAAAGTAATGCACCTGGGAAATAAAAATCCAGGAGAAGAGTACACAATAGCAGGGGAGGTACTAACGACAACAATAATGGAAAGGAATCTGGGTGTAGTCATATCAGATGACCTAAAGGTGGGTAAGCAATGTGAGAAGTCAGTAAGGAGAGCCAGGGGGATACTGGGATGCATAGGGAGAGACATCACAAGTAGAAAAAGGGAAGTGGCTATCCCTCTGTACAGACAGTTGGTGAGACGCCATCTGGAGTACCGCATGCAGTTTTGGAGACATCATCTACGCAAGGACATAGACACGATGGAAGCAGTCCAGAGGAGGGCAACTAAAATGGTGCAGGGTCTACATCAGAAACCATATGAAGAGAGACTGAGAGAGCTTAATATGTATACCCTTGATGAAAGGAGGGATGGGGGACATGATAGAAACTTTTAGTACCTCAAGGAATCAACAAAGTCCAGGAGGGTAGCATCTTTCAAAAAGAGATGTGTAAGAACAAGGGGGCACAATTTAAAGTTAGAGGGGGGACGACTCAGGGGTAATGTGAGGAAATTCTTTTTCACTGAGAGAGTGGTGGATGCATGGAACCGCCTTCCTGGAGAGGTTGTGGGGTCTAAAACAGTGGGGAATTCAAACATGCATGGGACAGACATAAGGCAATTATAGTGGGGGTTGCAGGAAGTAGGCTGTTGGTTAACTAGAATCCGCAGCTTATCCAATAGGTAGGGAAATGGGTAGACTGGATGGGCCAAGTGGTCCTTATCTGCCATCAAAGTCTATGTTTCTATGACCACCACCCTACCCTTTCCAAGGTCACAGTGCCTCTTGATGTTCTCAACCAGTTTATCCTCCAGAGCCTCCTCTACTGCGGGGGGCCTGTAAACCACCCCAATTTTCAGTTTCTTCCCTCCCCTCATTTGCAGGGTTACCCAAATTGCCTCCACACCCCCCCCCAGCCTCCTCAACTCCACTAACCACTATGTCATTTCTGACTTTCAGTGCAACCCCTCCCCCTCTTCCCACTTCCCTGTCTTTCCTGAATATCTTGTAGCCCTCTTAAGTTTAGGGCTCAGTCATTCCTCTGGGTGGCCCATGTCTCTGTAATTGCTGCCACATCCACTGATCCTTCAGCCAGCATGGCCTGGAGCTCAGGCATTTTATTGCCCATGCTCCTGGTATTGATCAGGACTGTCCTCCACCCCGACCCATCTCCTCTCCCTAGTCCCCCCCAACCCAGCGCAGTCCCTTTTCTGCCCAATTTTCCTTGGATTTGCAATGCAGTCCCCTCCACGTCTCTCGTGCCGTAGACCTGGACCCTCAAATAGCTCCCCTGGGGCTTTCTTTTATTTGACCAACCCCCCTTTACAAGTTTAAACCCCACCCCTCGCCTATAAATCCAGAAAGTTTTAGTTCCAAGAGCTCCCTTCCCTTCAGGTTGTGGTGTAACCTATCCCTGGCATACAGCCCCTTATCCTCCTACGTATCCCCCCAATCCCCCACCAGCCTGTATCCCTCTGCCTTGCACCAGTCCCTGAGCCACTGGGTCACCCCTCTAAGTTTTTGCTTGCTCTCCCCGGTTGCCCTTGGTACCAGCAGAATCTCAGAGAAGGAAATTTTGTTTCCTATAGAGTGACAAACCCTGGCCAGTTCCCGGAATCTAGCCTTTCTAGCTCACTATTCCCTTCCAAGTCATTTGTCCCCAGATGTCCTAGGAAGTCTGGGGATCCCCCCGCATTCTGGTGCTATCTAGTATAGGTGGAATTTGGCCTTGTTTACGGATAGTCCTGGTATACATTTAGCCTTGACTGGGCTGCCTTTATTCTCACCTGCCCCCTCACACTGGATAGCCCTGATAATGGAGTCTTCCAGCAGTATCACCTTCGCCCCGCCCCCCACTTCGTTAGCCCATTTTGGTCCTTCTAGACTCCTCCTTCTGTCATCAACCCCCCCATTTGCTCCTTCCGTTTCTGTCAGCCAGGGAATCTTTATAAGCCTGTTTTGTTCCTTCCAGACTCATCCTTCTGTCAACAAACCCCATGCTTGCTCCTCCCTCTCCTGTCAGCCTGGGGATCTTAATAAGCCTATTTTGTTCCTTCCAGGCTCATCCTTCTGTTAACAACCCCCTGCTTGCTCTTCCCTCCCCTCGCCCGTCAGCCTGAGGGCCACCCTCATGTGCGTGCCCTGTCATACTCCTTTTACCTGCGACTGCCATTTTGCTCCTCGCCCCCCCAATCTCCCAGGCAGCCAGAGTCTGCCCCCATCACCCTTCTTGAACAATAATCCTCTGATCCCCCACCCGAGTAACCTCCCACTTCTCCCCCCACAGACCTGCACTTCCCACTCCATCTGCTATATTTCTCCCTACCCTACCCTACTCTCCACTTCTTCCAGTGATTCTTTTCTCGAAACTGACCTATCTAGAGAACTCTCTACCACCCCCCTCCTTGACTGACTTCCCCAGACTGGACACCAGCCTGACCCCAGTCCTGCCTCCTTCCACCCTGGCCTCTCTCAGTGCACCCCCACCATATTCCCTCTAACCTAGGCTCATGAGCCCTCCTCCATCCCTTCCTTTGATTCTGGATCCCTCCTCTGTCCCCCAACCCCCTTAGCTTACTACCTGAATCCTCACTGTCCACCTGCTCCCACCTCCCACCAGCCTCCTCCACTTCATCTCCCGGATATAATAGGGTGAATCGATTTGTAAGTGTGATGTTTGCCCCGTTTTCTCTCTCCTACCCCCTCCCTTTTCTGATCCCTATGAGCAGCCCCCCTTCAGGAGTACTCCCCATACATTGCTTGTTCTGCCCCCCACACCTCTCGAGTGACCATATGGTCCACCTGTCCCCTGGGATATGCCCATTTGGCCCTGTCCACTTGTCTCCCGGGATATGGTCCATACCCCCCCATCCCTCCCTCCTTCCAGCTGCCTTCTAATACCCCGATCTCCTCCCTAAGACTCTCCAGTTGAAAACACACTGGGCACCCTCTGAACCTCCATGCCCAATATAATATTATGGCTGCCCCACACCCTGTACACCCAATCGCCCTACCGAAGATGCCCGCTCTGGCAGTCCCCAAGCCCACCCTCATTTTGGGTGCAACAATGTGGCCCCCTATCAGCAATACACACACACACAATATCCAGCAAAAGTCAGTTCACATCAAGGTACCCTCTTTTTACAACAGCAAATCCCAGCAGTAGTCAGTTCTCAGCAATTAGCCCTCGTTACCCGCAGTATCCTGCTATCAATCCTCAGCAATTCCCTAAATAGTAATCCCAATGTCCCCCAGTATTATTTGCAGCCTCCAGCAGTAACCACTATGCCCAAGCCAGCACAGAATGTAAATCTTATGCCCACCCCTTCCTAGCCAGCATCAAGTCCAAGCTTCTTATTGCTCCAGCTTAACCAGTCTCACCATGCCCACTGCCAAGACTCCACCTCCTCAGACCATTTAATAGAGGTTGAGGCCGGGGTGGGTGGTGTGGGACACAATTACAGCTCATTATCAGGTAATGAGGTGGCTGGGCCCGTCTTATGTAGCCCAGATGCACTTCAAACTTGGCGCCCTCACTCCAGATTGGTCCTCTGCAAGCTCAGCTCCTCATTCCAGCCCTGGCCCGCTGCCAACTGCCAACTGCAGCTGCCGAGAAGTCCGCTCCGGTACCCTCTCCACTCAGCTCCTCACCTTACAGCCCTATCCCATTGCCGACTGCAGCTGCTGGGAAGACTGCTCCAGTGCCCCCAGTGCTCTCTACAGCTGCCGATTCAGCTCCGATTCCACCCTCCACTGACGCAGCTGCTGATGCGGTCCCGGCTCCTCCCGCCTCGTGTGCAGCCCCCTGGTGGATTCACTGCCGCTGATGCGGCCAACAACCTATGCCCTCCAAGGCGCTCCCAGCAATTACAGCTCCTTATCGGGTAGTGAGGTGGCTAGGCCTATCTTATGTAGCCCAGCCACACTTCAAACTTGGCACCTTCACTCCCAATTGGTCCTCTGCAAGCTCAGCTCCTCACTCCAGCCCTGGCCCGTTGCTGACTGCAGCCGCCGGGAAGTCCGCTCCGGTACACTCTCCACTCAGCTCCTCACCTTCCGGCCCTGGCCCACTGCCGACTGCAGCCACCAGGAAGACTGCTCCGGTGCCCCAGGTGCTCTCTACAGCTGCCGATGCAGCTCCAATTCCTCCCTCTGCTGATGCAGCTGCCGATTCAGCCCCGGCTCCTCCTGCCTCATGTGTGGCCCCCGGTGGATTCACCACCGCCAATGCGGCCAACAACCTCTGCCCTCCGAAGTGCTCCCAGCAATTACAGCTCCTTATCGGGTAGTGAGGTGGCTGGGTCCATCTTATGTAGCCCAGCTACACTTCAAACTTGGCGCCCTCACTCCCGATTGGTCCTCTGCAAGCTCAGCTCCTCACTCCAGCCCTGGCCCGCTGCTGACTGCAGCTGCTGGGAAGTCCGCTCCGATATCCTCTCCACTCAGCTCCTCACCTTCCAGCCCTGGCCCACTGCCGACTGCAACCACCAGGAAGACTGCTTCGGTGCGCCCGGTGCTCTCTACAGCTGCCGATGCAGCTCCAATTCTTTCCTCTGCTGATGTAGCTGCCGATGCAGCCCCGGTTCCTCCCACCTCGTGTGCGGCCCCGGTGGATACACTGCCGCCGATACAGCCAACAACCTCTGCCCTCCAAGGCGCTCCCAGTAATTACAGCTCCTTATCGGGATTACGGCTCCTTATCCTTATAAGGCTGTAAAACTTAGAGTGGAGAGCTCTCTATACGTGGCCTTTGGTGAGAAACCCATGTGTACCTTTGAGTGAGGGGTTAAAGGACTGACAAAGGAAGGACCCTGTGGGTATGCCTGAAAGTTATAAAATTATGGATTTATATTGTTTCCTGAAAGCACAAATCCCCTTGTTCTCATCTTTTCAGGGTTTTATTTAACTCTAAAAATTGATTAGCATTTTGCTCATAAAAGTTTTAAAACATTGTGAAAATGCATAGCACTTGCCTCACTGTGTTTAACTAACGTAACACTTCTAGAAAACCTATATAAATGCTTTCTGTACAGTTAGTATTGTCCTAAGAAAAAAACTGCTAATCAATTATTTAAAACCCTGCTTTTCCTTTGCTACCCCTTACTATTTTCTTCCCTTCCCCTCTAAATAAATGTTTGGGTTATTGGATTTTATATTGTGTGCATTTTCAGTTTCTTTACAGTGTTGCAGTTATTGTTTGGGGGTTAGTGCTACTGTGTGGGAGGGGGAACTGTATTACTTGCTGGGAGTGGTAATTAGGACACTGGCCAGGTACCCCTACTGCTACCCAAGAAGGAAGCCACATCATCCTGTAAGCACACCCAGGTTGTCCACAACCAAAATAGCCCAAGCCGCTCCATCAGAGAGGTAAACAAAGGACAAGTGGGACACTCAACAGCACTGGACTTGGCATGATTTATGGTACATTTGATACAGTTTCTCATTAATTAATTAGATAAAGTTATAGCAGTTATCAACATACACAATACATATTGTAATATGTGCATATAAATAATAATAGTATCGAAAGTCATACGATTATTGCCCTATAATAGCATTGATGAAATTCATCAATGGTGTTACGAGAGCCCATAATGCTATCATCTGATATCATTAATAGTATTACAAGATCACATAATACAATCCATGCATCTGCTAGCACAGTGGCATGAGAATGTTGCTTCCTCATGCAGAGAGCACACTCTTTACAGCTGCGGTTGTGTACAGTAAAAGCTGGTCGTCAGCACAGCTAAAAGAACCAGTGATCTGAAAATGGCTCATCAAAATGAAAAGACAAAAAGTGAAGACACACGGCAATTCTCCAGCCCCCGTGTTGCACTCTGCCCCTTCCCACTGGATTCTCATGCACACAGTCCCTCAGGGCTCTCACATATAGCCACAATGTCGCTTTCTTATATTGCTTCCCTCAGGGAGTGCCTAATTCTGCCTGCCTTCTGCAGGCTTATTAACTCATGAAATCCCAGTCGAGTGCTTTCATTTTAGCCATTATGAGGCTTTACATACAGTATATGGGTTCTGCTACCATGATGCTGCTGTCCTCCCTGACCTGCATTTAAAGCCCTCTTGGGGCACTCCAACTTAGCTGCAGTAATGGCTTTAAATTCTGGCAGCTTCCACTGCCTCCCACTCCCGACTGGGAGCTTTACCTTTCTGGTGGCTTCCTCCACCCCACAAGCCCCCTCAGGGCAACCTGAAAATTTCTTGTATCCATATATAACAAAAAACAGCAGATAGGGGACTGTGATTACTCAGCTACAGTACCATCGCAGGGATCTGAGAACATGTTGGAACCTGTCGAGCTTCATTCTCGAGGTTCACATGTCCCCAGAACCTCTGGATGGTATTTTAGCCTCGTAATATACAGTCCCCTATCTATTATTCCATTTATAATACATGACATGTAATGTGTTTTGAACAATAAAACAATTAAATGCACAGGCAATAAATCAACATTTCACAAACGTAAGGTAGCAAAAACTTTCCAATACAGTTTAGAGCTTATTTTTTTTGTATTCATTTGTTAAGAGTTGACTCGGCAATGTAAAGAATCTCAGTTCTTGTAAATTAATCCCAGAATTTATATATCATTTGGCAATCTGCAACCAGTGTACACTAGTCTACTATAGGCGGACAGGAGCACTTGGTCTAGAAACAGAAACTAATACAAACTAAGTTACTGCACTATCTCTTAGAAGAAGAAATTAACCTTTGTTTCACAAAAACTGAAACACATTAGCAAACAGCACTCAGGCAAGAAACCAAGCATGTGGCAAATGGGCAAAGTAGCTAAACAATGAGTGCAAGTTTAGATTACAAGACTGTGTGACACAAATAAAACTGCACACAGCAGAAGAACATTATACAGCAAATTTGAGGCCAGAATAGCTTAATTAGCTGTTCACTGAAAAATGATCCAGATTTTCTTCTTGGGGAGGCAAGCAAATGTTGGCAAATGCTAACACAAGACAATCAACCTAGGACACTGTAAACTCAACAAAACCAGTTTATCTTTTGGCCTAGCTCTGAAATGTAGACTACTTAGATATTGACATTAACTGAAATAGTACTGACGGTACTGGTGGCCCATCATCAAACTGGAGAGATCTTGAGTGTGATTCTCATCTGCTGTTCCTATGTACTTGGAAAAGGGGACAGGGCCTCCATGCAAATGTCCCACAGGGCCATTCCAAAATGGGCAGCAACCTTCCTAGGCTCATTACCATGCTACTGGGTGTGCCCCGATCAGCATCTGCTAAAAGCATGCTGTAAAGAGATGTAGGTGTGCTGGGGAAAAGGATGACACATAACCCATGCCGGATCACTGGCAGGTAAGGGAGGGGTGTCTACTGAGCACCAGGAAATTTCTGACCTAAGAGGGAAGGGGTCCACTAAACTACTAGGGATGTGTGCCAAGAGGTTGGGGTGGTTCCACTAAACCACCAGAGAAGTAGACCATGGGGTTGGGGTGGTTCCACAAACAGCTTTTTGAACTATGAGGTCTAATACAGCCCACTCCCTCACCCTTTCATGATGTCAGCAATGCCTTAGTGCCCAGTGGAACACTCTTCCTCTCTGCCTGATATGGGCTATATCTTCACTCACCAGCCTGCAAGTCATTACCACCTGATGATAGGCAGTAATCAAGGCCACAGCATGCCTTGGAGAATGGCCCTGTGGGTCATTTGCGTGGCAATGCCTGTTTGCCTCCCCCCTTTTCTGATTTCCTCCAATGATCTTTCCAGATGCAAGGAAGAAAGTGAGAATCTACAGCAGGTCAAAGAGCTGTGCCAGCATTAAAGCAGCAGTGCACTCTATGCTGAAACTTTGCAACCTACAGTATACTGTTTATTTCCATTTTAGATTGCCCTTGTTCTCGTGTCTTGTAAGAATCCCCTTTCCTCCATTTTAAGACTATTTTATCATCATTTTTTGACAGTTTAAACAATTAAAATGAATAATCCTTTTACTATTGCTATCCTCCATGGTTGTATCATTATTCTCCGCTGTTTTTAGCACCCATTTTTTAACATCACTGTTCCTGTGGCCAAGGTGAACTAGACTGCAATAAACATTGTCCCCTGACTTTATGGTATGATAAGTACCCAAACACAGTGGTGAACAATAATGAAAACCTGGGAACAGCAATAGTAAAAGGAGTGTTCTTTGTATTATTTCATATGTTAAAAAAGTACTACAGTAGACTAAAAAATGATATAGGTTATTATTTTCACAGTAACACCCACTGCTGCTTTAAATGGGTCTTGGGAACACTTAGTATCAACAGTAATGACCAAAATTCAGGCCGTCATACAAGCAAGTTGCATAGTGTCATTCTTGCAAAAGGTAGAGATGTGCGAAATTCACGAATTTCATTCCATGAAATATTTTGTGAAATTCACAAATTTTGTGAAATATTCTGTGGGTGCAAATGCGAAATTGCACCAGCAAAACTGTGAATTTCACTTACAAAATGCGGAATTTCATCACTCTCTGGTGAAAGGCTGCATTTTGTGGGCAAAATTCGCGATTTTGCTAATGGACTTTTGCATTTCACACTCGCAAAATTCGCCAGCAAAATCTGTGAATTTCGCAAATCGTTTCACATGACGAAATTTAATTTCACTGCATCTCTAGCAAAGGGGAGTCTTACCCCATTGAGCGTACAATTTTGGTCAAATCAATGATCAACAAGTTCCTACAGCAACTTGAGAAACTTGTTCATTACTGATTGTATAATACACTATCAATAACAGGATTCTCACTGAAGTTCAGTCCAGATTCAGTCCCAACCGCTTCACCAGCATGGCTTTTCTGAAGCTAATGAATGACCTGGCATTATCTCTCAAAAGTGGCCACATACTGTAGCTAGTAACCGTTATAAGCTGGTAACAAATAGAAGTAGGTAATCAGTAATCAATCTAAAGAAAACTAAATCCATGGCTTTTGCAAGTTTCAAGAAACTGGGTAATTCAGACAATGCTGAAATAACTTCCTTTGATGGTTCTTTAATAGAGGAAGTTTCTTGTTTTAAATATTTGAGCTGAACTCTCAACATGACATTAGTTTAATGTTACTGTACATAAACAGCATAACAAACACATTGACAAACTGCAAAATTTATGTTGAGCTCAAATGGTTACCATCTGAATAACAGAAACAATATTTTCTAGGTATTTTTAAGTAACAGATTCTTAGGGGTAAGTCTTTAATATTCTTTTGGATATATTTAAGTTGCCAAATTCAGAATACTGTTTAAGATCAAGTCAATGAATGAATGTTGTATTACTGTACAAAAAATCCATTATTGGGCCAAGATCTTTCTCTTTTACTGCTGCTAAGAATTGGAATTTTGTCTTCAGAGATTTAACTGTGTAAGCTATTGCAAAGTTTAAAATTAACATTGATGTCCATAGTACATGCTCTGAAAAAACTAGTTATTAGTGTAAAAAAGTCATATATACTATATGTATTATATCTGGGTCAAACATGAGAATGGGCATTGGATGTTCATGGGATAACCTAGTAATCAATCAATCAATAGTGTCATTTTACCTAGATATCACCAAGGCCTTCAACACTGTAAACCATGATATCTTCTGCCATACATTACTTTAGATGGAAGTCTCTCATGGTGCTCTGTCGTGGTTTAAGGACTACCTCACAGGCAGATCACAGGTAGTGAAAATCAAAAGAATAACCCATCACCACAATCCCTCAGTCTATGTGTCCCTTGGGGTTCTATATTAAAACCTCTACTATTCTGCTTAGTTATCAGTGATCTCCCCCTTGTGTGTAGAAACTCTAATACTAGCATACACCTCCACGTTGATGACATTCTGCCATCTACAGTAAAGCCAAAACTAGTACAGAACTTAGCCACTCGCAACAAGCAGTTTTTGAAAATAGAGAGAGACAGATAAATAAAAATAGACTCCTGTTAAATTGTACTAAAACTGAAATTACATTACTGTCCTAAAAAATGACCGAGAAACTAACTAAAAATTGTCCCATTATCTGGTCCAACCCTAAAAAATGTACAACGCTTCAAGTACCTTGTGGTAAGGCTGGACCCTAATTTATCCTGCTGTGAGAACATTCTTAAGTCGGTATAAAGAACACACAAAATTCTCTGCATCCTCCATCACAACCATATATTTAGATTTCAACATCACAAATATTTTACTCTGCCAATTTGGCCTGCCCACCTTGGAATATGAAAGTGAAGTGTACAGGGTGGCAAGTACTACACTGTTACATAAAGTTATTCCTGTAGTCAACTAAGTATACACATTTGTACTAGGATGAAACGGTTCTGTGTAATAATGGTGACTGCAGAATAGCGATCACAGTTAGGGCGCGTGTATATTGTTGAAAAATTTTGGCGAGGCACACTCGCGGTGAACGGGAAGAGGATGCCCGAGATCCACAGCAGTTCCTTTAATGAGGGGGTCTGTGCCCTCTGCACCCCCCTACTAAAAGATTCTCAACTCCAGGGGGGTGCATATCAGGGGGGCCAAATAGTTAAAAAAAAATAAATAAAAAGCTGCCTGCTGGCAAAAAACGTACCATGCCGCACTGGACCCGGAACCCTGTACCCTGCACCACCCAACTGACCACCCTCCCTACCATGTTAGCGGACCAGCTTGGCAGCTGCCCACAACACCCCCTTCCACATACCTTCCCCCTTTCCTCTCCCCCCGCGCATGTATACGCACATACATCCCGTCACCCTACCTCGCCCACCCATGTATCCGGTCGCTACTCTGCCAGGTAGCCCTGAACACAGTTGAAGTGATTAGTCACCCTTTCTGAACACACTCGGTCACGGTCACTTGATCACTGGATACCGGATGAAACAGGCAGCCACTGCACTCTGTACAACAGCCCTGTCCTTCTCTCCCAATAGATGATGGGAATGCAAATTAGCCTCTTTGATTTACAAATGTATACATGGATTGTACCTTGGCATCTTTAACAAAGCCTAGTCAAACCAACTATCTCAGGTCACTGTCTAGTCACCTCCTTCTTGTTCCAAGGGTTCATAAAGATGCTGTTGACAAAACTGTTGCTGTTATTACCCCAGTCAACTAGAACTCCCTACCAGACAGTATTTTAGAATCCAGGAATATCATAATCCTCAAACAAACCTTATTTACTCACCTACAGCCTAGCACTTGTGGACTAATGGGCGTAAGCTAGGTGACATTATCACTCACTGCTGTCTCTCACTCCCTTACTCCCCCCCCCCGACCCTCTTAAAAAAGATGTTGTACCTTAATGAGACTATCTGGATGTGCAAAAATTTAAATAGAATAAAATACATAATGTACAGCAGCAATTTTGGATGGATGACCACATTTGTAGTCAAAAAACTGCTTGATTGCCACCATCCCGGACGACTCAGAATCTGTCCCTTAATCTGCAGCTCAATAGTGAAATTTAGGGCTTATTTTAAAGTGGGCCTATTCCATGGGTCTGTTTCGTTAAATCACCCAAAATCATCTACACTGGGTCCCAATACAGAATTCAGCAGCAAGAACTATTTGCTCTGTGCAGTCCTCAAAGGACTTGCTGCTATTTAAAGGAGGGGTACAAACAGACGAAAAAAGGATGTTCATGCCCCTTTTAGATACTTGCATTCTGTCCTGTAGAATTATGGGGAAAGTTAGGTTTTACATTTAGATTTACAGTATATAAGTATGCATGTTGAATACTTGAATAATTATGCTGGTATACTATTACCTCATTTACATGCGGCGTCTAGTCTGGTCCCCACTCCTTGTGGTGTAGGATCAATTCTCCTTTCCCTGAATAAACAGTCCATGTAAACTGAGTGCTACGCACAACCAGATGCAGTCGCCAACTCCTTTAGTGGCATGCGGTTCAAAGTAATCGCTCACTTTGAACCCGAACCCGCGCTGAAGGTATACACATATCTCCTGTTGCATCGGCTACTTGCACATGTGCTTTAATTGTGATATCAAATGTGCATGTCACTGGTCCCGCTCCAGAAGCTATACTGTCTGACAGGATTTAAAAACAGATTTAAGTTCCTGACAGGGGAATTTTTTCCTTTTGTATTGGAAATGTTTGAAAATCATGGGAGACCTTGGCGTGAAAATGAGACTTTATGTTTTATTCATATCCTGAAAGATCTGAATGTAATGACCGAATTAGATGGTCGTAAACGAAGGCATTCAGATATTTACAGGACAGCAGTTGACAGGCTACGTGCAGCAGGGTTGTCAAGACAGAGGTGTTACTCAGGTGGAAGTGGAAGGCTTTATGGGGTTCTTTTTACAAGGCACAATGAGCCATGAACAAAAGTGGAGGTGGGGTGCCAACTCTTTTCCATATTACAATATATTAAATGAAATTTTGGGTAATCGATCCCTTGCAGATATGCCTGCCAGTGGGCTAGATGTAGGGATGCAGGCACTGGTGCCAGCTGCATGCCTAGATGTTGAAATCTCACTGGAAACGGATAACACACAAACTGCAAATGAATACAGTAAGTTATGTGTGTAAGACATTTTGATATGTTTCAGTGGATGCAAAGTGGGGGATTGGGTGTTGTCTAGGACAATTTGCATTTATTGAAGGGATTATTTGCTCTTGAATGCAAGTAATCACATAGAAATGTAGACTTTGGCAGCAAATAAGGACCACTTGTCCCACATATACTGCCCATTACCCTACCTATTGCATAAGTTGCAGATCCTAGTTAACCAACAGCCTACTTTTTACTACCACCCACAAGCATTGCCTTATGTCTGTCCCATGCATTCTTGAATTACATCACTGTTTTTGACACCACAACCTCCTCAGAAAGGCAGTTTCATGGGTCCACCCCCCCCGTGAAAAAATACTTCCTCACATTGCCCCTGAGCCATCCCCCCTCTATCTTCAAAGTGTGCCCCCTTGTTCTTCCACATCTCTTTTTCTGAAAGATGCTGCCCTCTTAGACTTTGTTGATTCCCTTGAGGTACTTGAAAGTTTCTATCGTGTCACCGCTCTCCTTCCTTCCTTCCCTCCAGGGTCTACATAGTAAGCTCCTGTAGTCTCTCTTCATATGGCTTCCAGTGCAGACTCTGCACCATTTTAGTTGCCTTTCTTTGGACTGCCTTCATCCTGTCTATGTCTTTGCAGAGATGGGGTCTCCAGAACTGCACGCCGTACTCCAGATGGGGTCTCACTAATTGTCTGTACAGAGGGATAACAACTTCCTGTTTTCCACTGGTGATGCCTCTCCCTATGCATCCCAGTATCCCCCAGCCCTCCTTACTGCCTTCTCACATTGCTTGCCTACCTTTAGGTCATCTGATATGACTACCCCAGGCCCTTTTCCATATTTTGTTGTTATTAGTCCCCCCCCCCCCATTATCTGTGTATACATTCAGCGCAGATTAGGCTTGAAAGTAATCGACTGAACCGCATGTTGTTAAAGGAATTGGTGACTGCACCGGGTTGTGCGTAGCATGTGATTTACATGGACTCTTTCTTGGGAAAAGGAGATCCTAGTCTTCAAGGAGTCGGGTCCAGACTAGGCACCGTACATAAACGAGGTAATTGTGTACTCTGACCCTGTGTTTTTGTTTCCCAGGTGCATTACTTTGCACTTATTTGCACTGAATCTAAGCTGCCATACTTTTGACCATTCTTCCACCCTTGCCAAGTCCCTTCTCATCCTTTCCACCACTCCTTGTGCATCAACCCTGTTGCAGATATTTGTCTCGTTTGCAAAGAGGCATACTTTTCCCTCCAGTCCCTCTCCAATGTCACTTATAAAGACATTAAAAGGACCGGACCCAATACTGAACCCTGTGGAATCCAACTAGTAACCCCTCTTTCTTTAAAGTGGACTCCATTTACTATTACCCTCTGTATCCTGTTGTCCAGCCAATGTTTTACCCAGGCTACCACCCTGGGACCCACTCCCAGGCTGGCTAAGTTGTTTATTAATCCTTTGAATGGGACTGTGTCAAATGTCTTGCTAAAGTCTAGGTAGGCCATGTCCACAGCCCCTCCCTGGTCTACCACTTTGGTCACTGAGTCAAAGAAATCTATTAGATTCATCTGACATGACCTTCCCACTGTGAATCCATGCTGCCTTGGGTCCTGTGCCCCACTGGCCTCTAGGTACTCAACAGTTCTTTCTTTCAGAAGTGATTTCCTCATAGTCTCTATAACTGAGGTCAAGCTAACAGGTCTGTAGTTTCCTGCCTCTGGTTTTCTCCCACTTTTGTGGAAGGAAATCACATCTGCCCTCTGCCATTCCTTAGGTACTACACCATGTTCACATGATTTGTTAAAAAGGGTAGTAAGTGGTGTCACTAGTCTGACTTCACTGTACCCCAGTTTAAGCATATGCATCATTCCCCTAATTATGTTGTGTGTAACCCCTCCTCAGTGCTGTCCTTTATCACAGTTGTGAACACCAGAATAGACACATTTTGAATACACAATTTTCAAAAGGGTCCCATTGAGGAGTGTTACAACAGGCAGATGTTTCCACTAAAACATAGCATTTACTATAGGCAGCAGCTTAGTACAATAATTACAGTAGCTGCACATTTACTGAATTAATATTTAAGCGAAAAGGTGCCAGGGACAGCACTGTGGAACTTGGACTTGGCAGTTGGAACATCAAGGATTTGGGGACAGATGCAGTTGCAGGGGTGTGAAGGTAGGCACACACACATGATGTGTTTAAAGGTGTTGACGCTGCAGCTAGTAGCTTCTCTTAGACAGGGATGGATGTTATTCCAAGCAGTATGTACTGCGAAAGATTTTATGTAAAAGCTGGGGGTCTAAGGACCGCAAGGGCCTAGCGGCCCCCAGACCACCAGCCTTTATATAAAAAACTTTCATAGTACAAAACACCAATGTCTATGCAGTGGGTTGCCAATGGAGTTGATCAGGCAGTTGCCCACCTCAACTGCAGCTGCAGACTTTAAGGTCAGCCAGAGTCTCCCACACCCCTGACTCCAGGGGAAAAGAAATCCTGGAGTGAGGGGGTATGGCAGATGTGGCAAAAACGTGTTTTATCTTCAATAAAAGCCCCAAAACTCACCACAGAGCACCTAAGACCCCAGAGCTTCTAGGGGCCTGGCAGCCCCCCGCTTATTACAAAACTTTTTCATGGCTACCCCCTCACCTTGGCCCTCCCTCTGTTATAAAGGCTCCAGCACCCATCAACTGTCCCTGATTATTTATTTGCTTTTGTTTACCAGGTAAGCACACTAGACAGCCAAGTGCCTATTTTCAGGTGCAACCCGGGAGGGTTACAGGGTACATACAATACATCATACAGAGTCGCAACATACAGGAGTCTCTGGCATAGACATTAGGTGATACAGCATATGGGACACCAGGCATAAAACGGTTAAGTAGGCAGATAGCACCAAGATACCTAACAGAACTGATAAGTAGAATAACATCTAAATAACATCAAAATGTAGAATAACTTCAAATTATCGAAATGACAGACAGGTACAGATACGACATTGCCCCTTTCAACAGGAGGGCAGAAAGTGCCTTGTGCAGGTTATCAGCAGAAATTTAAACATCAGATCGCATCATCGGACCCTCAGGGCGTCACCCTCCATCAGCTGAAAAAGGGGAAGGAGAGGCTCCGCTTGGGTCTATATGGCGCATAGAAAGGCAGAGGCTGATTTGAGGAAGCTCCAGAGGGATGCTTTGAAGCATGGGTGGGTGGGAGAGGCACGAACTAAAGCAGGAAGGGAGTTCCACAGTCTAGGCGCGTGGAAAGAGAAGGCCTGATCCCCCATAAGGTTGCGGGTCTTAGGAACCAGGCAGTCCTGAGTAGCACTGGATCTTAAGTGGTAGGCTGGGGTTCCATGTTTGAGGGGAAGGGCAAGCGTGGAAGGAGTGGCCATTCTCACTATGTTTTCTACGACGCTGCCGAGGACAACGGCGCGGTGCTTTTCAGGGGGGAGCCACTGCAGCCGTGAGTAGAGCTCACAGTGATGCGTAGGTGAGGGGCAGAGAGTGCGAAGTGGCATATATTGTTATAAGCAGTGTCCCATTTCGCAAGACTAGAATTCAAGACTGGGGCAAAGGCTACGAGCCCATAGCAGAGCGTGGGAAGAAGTATCCCCCTGGCTAGGGCGAGCTTTGCAGCCGGGCTGAGGCAACTTTTGGCTCTGTAGGCAAGTCCAAGCTTGCAGTTTGTGGCCTTACATATGTTCTGAAGGTGCGTGGTGAGATCCAGTTGCGGATCAATGGTAACTCCTAGATGCTTGATGGAGTCCACGACCTGCAGGAAGGAGCCATTTGTACCAAAGATGGTTAGGGGAGCAGGGCAGGAATGGGTCTTGGCCATGGATCCAAAGAGCATTGCCTGGGTCTTTTCCAGGTTGATGGTCAGCTTGTGTCCCTCTAGCCAGTTCTGGATAACTGCAAAGTCAGAGTTAAGCCTGGAGTAATATCCAGGGAACTGGTCAGGATGACGAGATCATCCATGTATAGGGTGGAGTGCCCATGGGTTGTGAAGGAGGGCAGTTCATTAATGAATAGGGAAAACAGAATGGGTTCAAGGACGGATCCCTGGGGGACCCCACAGTTAACTGGGGAGAGGACAGACAGGGCGCAGTTGAAGCTGGTGTATTGCTGCCTACCCACTAGGTAGTTGGAGAACCAGGCAAGGGCTGGGAGGGAGAATCCAAGAGATTGAAGAGTGGAGCAGAGGAGGGAATGGCCATCCCAATCGAAGGCCTTTGAGAGATCGATGAAGATGGCACCAGTCAGTTTGCCTTGATCAGTCGCGGACCTGATCTCAGAGGTAACCACGGCAAGTGCAGTTGATGTACTGTGCCCTTTTCTGAAGCCATGTTGAGCAGGGGAGAGAACAGCATGACCCTGAAAGTAGTGGGAAACTTGTATGGCAACTACCTTTTCAAGGCGCTTACAGACTGCGGAAAGTATGGCAATGGGGTGATAGTTTTTGATATCTTTGGGATCACCATGTTTGTAAACAGGTACAACCTTGGCCACCTTCCATGGGTCAGGGATGATCCCCGAGATAAAAGAAGTGTTAAAGATGTGAGAGACCGGCCAGGTGAGGAGGGCAGCCCCCAGGTTGTGCAGTTTTGGTTCAAGGCTGTCGTATCCAGCCCCCATGTTGGGGGAGAGACCAGCTAGGAGTTCCTGGGTCTCTCTAACAGAAACCCTTTTGAGGTAGAAGGGCGGTCGAGGGCTGTGCCCACTCAGAGGCTTAGGGGCAGGGTGCTGTGAAGAAGGGGGAGCAGGCAGGTCTGAGAACATGGAGTTAAATGCATTGGCAATAGTTTGGGGGTTATTGAAGTTGGCCCCACCAATATGCATGTCGGTGACCTGTTCCCTTGCAGACCCTCCGACCAGATTTTTAATATTTTGCCAGAAACTCTGAGGATTTTTGGCAGAAGCTAGCAGGGCAGATTTACAGTACTCACTCTTGGCGGTGCGGATGGCTCATTTACAAGAGTTTCTGAGCAGCCGATATTCAAGGAGGTCGCTATTGTTGTGGGAGACCTTGTGTTTCACCCAGCATTTGTCTCTCTGCTTCATGAGGGAGAAAAGGCCTCCATGGAGCCACTTTGTGACTGTGCCCCTCACCCTCCTTTTCGTAAGGGGGGTGTGCTTGTTTTGCAAGGGGACAAATACCGCAAAGAAATGATCAATGGCAGCTACAGGGTCGTTGGTGGCAGTGACCCTAGACCAGTCGGCGTGTCGTAGGTCCTCAAGATAGTCATTGGGTATAAGTTTGGAATAGTCCCTCATCTGGATCACTTTGCTGGGGATTTTGGGCAGGTAGATGCCTCATATGCCCCATATATAAGTTGAAGAGTGATCAGAGATGACGTCAGGGAGTATTGCTAAGTAAATAATTCTGTCCGGTCTTTTGCTCAGTACCCAGTCGATAAGGGATCTTTTATCCCCCCAGGAGGAGAGCCTAGTAGGTGCCATAATGAACTGGCTGAGAGCAAGGCCTGAGAGAAGTGGCTCGTATTGCTCAGTATTGGGACCCAGCCACTTGAGGTTAAGGTCCCCCAAGATTAGCAGCTTGTTTGAGCCAACCTTGTCCCTAAGGTGGTCAGATAGAGAGGACAGCCCTAGAACGCCACCCTTCAGAGGGTTGTAGGCACAGACGAGATGCACCATTTTTGTGTTCCCAAGCAGGAGGAGGGTGTGAAGAAATTTGCAGGCTGGGGATGCAGGGGGTGTATGAACAACAGCCAACACATTAAGGTGCACCTTACAGTAGAGGAGCACACCGGCCCCATGCTTACCACCTAGCCTGTCACACCGGATGAGGCTGTAGCCTGGGATGGCACACAAGGGGTCGGGTATGTGAGGCTTCAGCCAAGTTTCAGAGATCCCCATAATGTCAGGGTTGTAGTGGGTCACCCAGGCCGTTAGTTCTGCTAGGTTGTGGAGGATAATGCGGACATTCAGATGTGCTATTTTTAAACCTCTGGCAGATAGCCAGGCAGGAGGGATTTGAAGGAGGGCAGGGTGGCCAGAGGACCTTGATTACTGGCTAAGTCCCTTGCCTGTGCAGGTGGAGCCATGGCGCCAGCTGTGAAGGCAGCAGGTGAAGGCGAGTCACCGGATGAGGGAAAGAACCCGAAAGAACAGCAAGTCAGCCAAGGTCTGCGGGAGTTAGCGGAGACAATGCGTAGCTCGGCCAAGGTCTGCAGGAGCTGGCACAGACAATGTGTGCACATCCTGTTCTGGTGACTTCTCTAAGCCCCCTAAGCAAATAAGGCAGTGGCGTTGCTAGGGACAGACGTCCTCGAGGCGCCACAGGGGGTTGTTGTGATGACGGCCATATGTCACACTTCCGTAACGCTTACAGACTGTGTGTTCCTATAAGTCTGAGCGAAGTGGGTTATGATGCAGGCACGCAGGAGCTAGTGACAGGGCAAAGGCTTGCAGGAATATATTTATAAGCTTATTAGAGCTCAGCTTCAGAGATCACACACTGTGCATCTAAAAGAAGTAAAGTAAATTTGAAGTAAAGTAAATGGAGTCCACTCTGAAGAAAGAGGGGTTACTAGTGGGGTACTGCAGGGTTCAGTATTGGGTCCAGTCCTTCTTAATGTCTTCATCAGTGACACTGCAGAGGGACTGGAAGGAAAAGTATGCCTTTTTGCAGATGACACAAAGATCTGCAACAGGGTTGATACACAAGGAGGCGTGGAAAGGATGAAAAGGGACTTGGCAAGGTTGGAGGAATGGTCAGAAGTATGGCAGCTAGTATTCAATGCAAAGAAGTGCAAAATAATGCACCTGGGAAACAAGAACCCAGGGGAAGAATACACAATGGGTGGGGAGGTAGTAACAACAACAAAAAAGGAAAGGGACCTGGGGGTAATCATATCAGATGACCTTAAGGTTAGCAATCAATGTGAGAAGGCAGTAGGGAGGGCTGGGGATATACTGGGATGTATAGGGAGAGGCATCAGCAGCAGCAAACAGGAAGTTGTTATCCCTCTGTACAGACAGTTGGTGAGACCCCATCTGGAGTACTGTGTCCAGTTCTGGAGACCTCATCTCCGCAAGGACATAGACAGGATAGAGGTAGTCCAGAAGAGGGCAACTAAAATGGTGCAGGGTCTGCAAGAGAAGCCGTATGAGGAGAGACTAAAGGAGCTTAATATGTATACCCTTGAGGAAAGAAGGGAGAGGGGGACATGATAGAAACTTTTAAGTACCTCAGTGGAATCAACAAAGTCCAAGAGGGTAGCATCTTTCAGAAAAAGAGACTTACAAGAACAAGGGGACACAATTTAAAGATAGAGGGCGGTTCAGGGGCAATGTGAGGAAGTATTATTTCACAGTGAGGGTAGTGGATGCATGGAACAGCCTTCCTGAGGAGGTTGTGGGGTCTAAAACTGTAGGAGATTTCAAGAATGCATAGGACAGACATAAGGCAATTCTTGTGGGGGGGTAGGAAGAAATAGGCTGTTGGTTAACTAGGATCTGCGGCCTATCCTGTAGGTAGGGAAATGGGCAGACTAGATGGGCCTAGCGGTCCTTATCTGCCATCAAAGTCTATGTTTCTATGTTTCTCCCAGCTAGCTGGATGCCTAAGAGCACCCTAGAGACTGAATCCAGGAGTAGCAAGTGGCCAGGAGACAAGACTTGGTTTTTGAGACACAATTATCAGTGTTAAGAGGCAGTGGCAACCACTAGAGGTGAAAGCAGATAAGCTGCTAATGGAAAAAAGGTCAGATAATTTTTTTCATTCAGCGTCACCGCACCACGTGGTCCTGCTGGCCTATATAAGGCCAAGTTGACCTAGGGCGGTGGTGGGGGAGGCGAGGCAGCTCTACCCCTCGAAGGGGTCTGGACAGGCGTCTCCCAGCAAGGCTACCTAATTCAGGCTGGCGTCTGGTAGTTCAGGTAAAGGAAAGCTGCCGGATCACGGCTGAAGTGGGCGTACCTGTCTGCCGACAATTCCATGGTTGGGGATCCAGCTTGATGTGGGGGAAGGCAGGCTCCGAGGCCCTCAAGACTTGCTGAGAAAAAGAGGAGAGATGATGGCACTTATTTGCAGGACATAGGTAGGCTGAAGGAGGAATCAGTTATTCCCGGTTTGTACTTTTAAACCAGCAGTAGTTTTAGTAGGTTGAAGGAGGAGTCAGTCATTCCCCAAGTAAAAATGGGGTTTTTTTATTTTTAAGACAGCAGCAGTTAATTCAGGCGCACTAAGGGTGTTACACGTTTCAAAATCAAAATTATCAATAAATTATCAGGCTCCCTCATGAGTTATTGGAGGATTTGCTGCCACAAATTAATCAAAAGAATAACAAGCCACTCCTGAATTCTACTAATTAAGTAAATTAACAGGGCAGCAAGTAGAAACAAAATAAGGCACACCCGATTTGATTAGGCGCTCCAGCTGCTGCTGGCTTCAGGAACACTTATGGGATTCGGGCACAAAATCATATAAGGCACCCTCCAGAATTGCGCACAAACATGCTGAATTCTAAGCTCTACAGGTGCTTTGGCACACATATACAGTTAAAGCACCCCTCCAGAATTAGCACACATACAGCAGAAGTCCAGGATTAAGAAGTTTTAAAAGACTAACAGCATTGCTATGCCGACAGAGGTGGCGTGGTACTCCCAAAATGGTGCCAAGTTTGAATCTGAGCAGCTCTATGCTCTGAAGGGGTCTGGGCAGGCGTCTCCCAGAAAGGCTACCTAATTCAGGCTGGCGTCTGGTAGTTCAGGGAAAGGAAAGCTGCCGGATCACGGCTGAAGTGGGCGTACCTGTCTGCCGACAATGATTCCACGGTGGGGGGTCCGGCTTGATGTGGGGGAGGACAGGCTCCGAGGCTCTCATGACCAGCTGTCTACCGACGATTCCACAGTGGGGGGTCCAGCTTGATGTGGGGGAGGGCAGGCTCCGAGGCCCTCACGACCTGTCTGCCGACGATTCCACGGTGGGGGATCTGGCTTGATGTGGGGGAGGACAGGCTCCGAGGCCCTCACGACCTGCTGTCTGCCGACGATTCCATGGTGGGGGGTCCAGCTTGATGTGGGGGAGGGCAGGCTCCGAGGCCCTCACGACCTGTCTGCCGACGATTCCACGGTGGGGGATCTGGCTTGATGTGGGGGAGAGCAGGCTCCGAGGCCCTCATGACCTGCCGATTTGATTAGGCTCTCCAGCTGCTGCTGGCTTCAGGAACACTTACGGGATTCGGGCACAAAATCAGTTAAGGCACCCTGCAGAATCGCGCACAAACGTGCTGAATTCTAAGCTCTACAGGCACTTTGGCACACACATACAGTTAAAGCATCCCTCCAAAATTAGCACACATACAGCAAAAGTCCAGGATTAAGAAGTTTTAAAAGACTATTAGCATTGCTAAGCTGACAGAGGTGGCATGGTACTCCCAAAATGGCACCATATTTGAATCTGAGCAGCTCTACGCTCTGAAGGCGTCTGGGCAGGCGTCTCCCAGAAAGGCTACCTAATTCAGGCTGGCGTCTGGTAGTTCAGGGAAAGGAAAGCTGCCGGATCATGGCTGAAGTGGGCGTACCTGTCTGCCGACGATTCCACGGTGGGGGGTCCGGCTTGATGTGGGGGAGGGCAGGCTCCGAGGCCCTCACGACTTGCTATGAGGGATGTCCTTCATATTAGCCCTCAAAACTGCTGTCACACATCCATTCCTTGTGGAAAAGGTGCTGCCCACATAGAGAATGTGCTATAAATTCAGACTTTAAAAAAGAAAAACATAATGTTTTAAGGTGCTTAATCAAAAATAATTTTTGTACAAGTAAACACAATGGTTTCCACAGTGTTCCAGGCTTGTATTTCCATATTTGAGAATGTGTCCTTCATCATGATGGTCAGTGTCCCTCATTTTGAGTGTCCATGTCCTTCATTTCAGTGACAAAGGGTTGAGAGGTATGACTCCAGCTGTGGCCTCACAAGGGACTTATAGAGTAGCAGTATCACTTTCCTGTTCCTGCTGTCAATTCTTCTCCCAATATACCCCAATATTTTGTTGGCCTTGTTGTAAACTGAACTGCATTGGCTGGTCTGCTTAAGGGTGTCGCCTTGACCTGTTCCATAACCCATGAATGTATGTGGTGGATTATATCCTGTGCTGGCATGCATGCCACCCAAAATGAAATGTTCCAACCTCCCTCCCCCCACCCATTTAACACCACTGATGCTGGAATCCCTAATCAGTAACACCTTACCTCCCCTCTTCTTCTGAGTGGCCTGTGAAGCTGTCCTTCTCCCCCTAGTTATCTGTGTCCGTTATAATATACCATTGCCTTCCCCACTTCCTGCCAGACCCACCCACACTCTGGCACCAACTACCTCGACTGCCCTGTCCCCACCTACACCCAACTCTTTTGCCATATATTCGAGTGCCCTCCCCCCATGGACCATAGATGGGCTTCCACCTGACAGTGCTGTATTAACCACCTCTGACACTTTCTCTTTGAGCCCAACTCATGCTTTGATATAAAGATATGTTGACACCAGCCAGCTTTTTCTAATTTAACTTCGAGCCAGCAGGCTCAACCATTTCAATTACCACTTGAGCACCCCGTGACAAAGACTTCATTCATCCCATTCTGCCCACATTGTTTCTCTGCCCCCTCCTTCCCACCCTCCCTTGCTCCCTCCACTTGGCCACCCTGCTGGCCCCCTACTTCCCAGCTCATTCTTGCTCCTGTGTTTTCCCCTTCTTATCCTTCCCTACTGGCTGCACCCAACTTGCAGCAACATTACCCCTTTTCTTCCTTGCACTCTAAGACGACACTGTTGCCTGCCATATGTCCCCTCATTCACTCGAGCCTGTCGACTCCGCTCATCCCTCAGTGCTTCACACTGGACCTCTTACAACGTGGTTCATTACAGAGCCACATCCACAGCATCCTGTCAGTCAACCACACTACCATCCTGAGGCCGTAACCCTCTCCCCTTCCAGTGGTGACCCTGCCCCTGCTGACCTCTGCCCCCTTGTGTAAGTGGAACTAAACTCCCTTCCCTCTTTCCAATGTCCCATTACATACCTTCAGCATGGAACAACGATTTGTTTGTATAACCGGAGTTGTTGCTACCCATGAAAATATATCACTATTCAACCTGTTATCAGAATTCCAATTGTTTTTCAAATCTTCTCCCTTTATAAATACAAATAATACTGTTTTTTAAATCAAAGATACTGCTGACATTATATATGATGCTGTCTGAAATTGCAAGTGAATGCTAATGGAGCATGACAGATTTATAAGTTAAAAATGTTCAGAACTATTTTTGGAATCTAAACATCAGAGTTGTTTAATAAAAAATATTATGTCTTTTACATTTATCCAAGGTGTTGATATGGCAGGCAATTGTAATGACTTGATGTCAGCTTCACAGGCTGAAGATAATATCAGCATATGTGCGGATCTGATAACCGAGGAAACAGGTATTGTTTACTGTAACTATGACAAAAGCTTTGCAGGAAATGTACCATTGAATTACATGGTTAGCCTTTGTTCTGTACACAAATCAGACTGCTCAAAATACTTGTGCATATTCTAAACAATTGTAGACATTCTAAACAGTTGTTCGGTGAAGTCCATAGGTAATATATTACAAAACTAGCTACTTTCTAACCATTGAGTGCTCAACATAGTACCTTTCAAAATATGGAATTTTGATTTAGATAACTGATCGGAATAAAGGAATTGCCATTTTATATTGTGGAACCTTCAGCGGAGGTCTGTGTATGTGGCATTTAAAAACATACAGTAAGACACTCCAGGGTGTACATTGTGGTGGTGTAATGGCACTTCTTGGGTGGTTGAAGTGAATGCACTCGACAGTGCCCATGCCACACCTGAGATGTGCCACTATTCAACCACAATGCATATCCTGTCATGTCTTATTGCTTAATTGTTGTTTTCTGTTCTTGAGGTCAGTCTTCAGTCCTTATAAAAAAAACAAAAAAAAACAAGGAAACAAAGAAAGTAACTTATTGCTTAATCATTAAAGTCTTGTCGGATTTTTTTAGCCATATCATAATTACAATAAGGCAATCAAGGGTGTTCACCGGTCACCACAGACTTATTTTGAAGAGGGAGTGGTTGCTGAGATGATTTACTCTCTGTACAGTTAGTGAAAGACAGAGTGAGGGAGCAGTGTTTTCTTTTTATAAACAAAGATTTTGTAGGCTGATGGTCAAGTTAACATTACTTATATCTGTTGCAGCTGGTCCATCTTCCAAACGTCAGCAGAGTCCAAAGTGACTAGGTGGAGTTGTGGGTCGAATAACATCGGCCATGACTGAGTGGTCAAGAGAACACCATGATTTTCTATTACAGATAGAGGAGAGACGTCAGAAGTAGATGGAGGGAGAATGGAAGGCCAGGCAAGAATGGGAGGAGAAACTTCTAACTTTTTTTGTAAAGGAGAGTGGGAAGAATATCGATAAGGCAGTTAAAGACTTAAGTACCTTGGTGAAAGATGTAAATAGTCCGCCTACCCAAAACACTACTTATTCTCAACCTTCAACCACCTCACAAAAATGTTACACCACAATGCAGCATGTCCAGTTCAGCTACGATGTCTCATCACAAGAATGGAGGGGAAGCGGAAGATCGTCGTGCAATGCAAGTCAGGTACCATTTGTTGATTGGCATTCGTGATTGAATAAAATGTTGCATTTGTTTAATGTTAATATAAGTTTGACTTTGAATTGGTGCTTGTCGCATTTTAACAGTTAACCAATTGACTACTGTTTATTATATATTTTTCAAATGTATTATGTGTTGCCATATAATCATATTTGTGTGACAAGTAAGAAATAAGACACGACAGGGTGTTGGTTGTTCTGCGATAACCACACGCCTAGGTGCATGGTAAGGCAGAAAGCCATAGGCCAAGTGTCCTTCCGTACCTAAGCGTGTGGTTATCATAGAACAACCAACATCCTACAGTGTCTTATTGTACTTATAAAATGGGTTATAACTATTGAAAGATGGCACAGACAAGCAGTTTTAATTTTAATAATATTGTACAGGTAACATTTATCTAAATAACGAGACTGGAGATTTATGGCCTTGGATTTCAACATACTTTGATGGCAGTTATAAACAGGTTAGTGCCAACATAAAAAGGAGCAGTCATATGTTGCCATTGTATTAAATGCAATGATGTACTGTTGCGTATGAAAACTACCAAGTTTTAAGGGATTTTATGACTTAGGGCACCCTAGGGGCCACTCCAAATTGAGTGGTTGTCACCCCTTATACCGCCAGGTTCTAAACCCTTCCAGCCAATCAGAATTCATGAAATTACAAGCCCATTTTATAACATTCAATGACTGTGCTTGCCTTTCTAGAAGGAATTTACCCATCACATCTCAAGTTGACTGCCATCGCAGTAGTACATACCCTTACAATCACACAAGGTCACTCGTTCACTCACTCACAAGCTCACAAACCTTCCAATTGACTGCTCACCCATGAGACTGAAAAGTCCAGGAAAAAAAAATACCACAGGTTTAATTTTTTTAATAACTTTAATACTATAGTTACTATATTTAAATTTAAATGATATTTCTACAAGTTTCTGCATAATTGATGTAACAAATCATATGAAGCATTTGTTAATATGTGTTTGGCTGTCTTATGAATAAAAAATATTAAGACAGTATTAAGTTAATCCATTAAATGAGCACAAATATTATAATTTTTTTTTTTTTTTTTACAAAGAAACAATGCTATCCATCGACCAGCACCCCTGATTGGCACCCTACCTCACAGACAGCAATACTTGGGCAATATGGGCTGGCAGTATAGCCTAGAGGTTGGAGGAACGAGGTGTGAACGAGCTTGGTACATCCAGAAAACCAGACCTGAGTTTGATTCTCACAACCTCCACTTGCATACTGTGTGACTCTGAGCAAGTCACTTAACCGCCCAGTGCTACCAGGTCACCTCTGAAAACAGGCACTTGTGCCTAGTGGGCCTTACCCGGTTACCAAAGACTAAAATAAAAAAAAATTAAAAAAAAAATACTTACAGGTGTATGTACCATCTTAGGGCATAGGCACTTATCATATAAGCACAAGTGAATCCATCTTTAGTGCTTTGTATCCATGGATATTCAGGTCAAAGCCTCAGGGTTTTGTCTCCTATTTTAAGTGATCATAATCCTGTATGGATTACTCTGCCATTATCACAATTTCCATTCAGACCCTCAACTCTAGAACAAAACTGGTCAAGAGATTTCCAGAAGTTCTCGGAAATACAATTTTTAAACAGTATCTCCAAAGAAAGATGGGAGCGATGCTACTTGATCCCAGACATCAATATGGCAGTTGATTATTTTATAGATACATTTGGTAGAATTTGAGATACTCATGCTCCTGTGATTAGACACATAATTAAACATATAAAGTTACCATGGATGAATGAAAAGTTACTGAAACTAAGTAGGATAAAGAATAGATTATGGAAAAAAGCGATTAAATCAAAAACAGAAGCAGATTGGGTACTGTTTAAGTATAAAAGAAACCAGTGTAAAAAGATGTTCAGAGCTGCAAAATTTAGGTATTACAGAAATAAAATCGACTGTAATATGGAACCTAAGAAGTTTTGAGGTAATATAAATAAATTAACAAACCCCGGGGGTCATACATTTCAATCTAATTTGCAACTTAAAGAAGGATCTACCCTAATAAATAACTTAGGGGCTATCTATAATTTATAAATTATTTTTTTGTGGACTTGCCCCAATGTGGCATTCCTATTGTTTCAGATATTCAGGATAGTTCAATTATGTTTACTGGTGCTTTAAGAAAGCATCCTTCTTTTAGATTTAAATTTCTGACAATCTCGGAGGTCAAGAAAACTTTACTAAACATCAATGTACATAAGGCAGCTGGCCTAGATGGCCTTGAGGGCAGATTTTTAAGGACTGCCGCCACCTTTATTGCCCCAGTGGTATCACACATTCTAAATTGGAGCCTTCGATTGGGTCACTTCTCATCCTCCTGGAAAAAGAGTAAAATTAGACCAATATTTAAGGGTGGTGACCTAACTGAGGTAAACAACTACAGACCAATAGCCCTACTCCCTGTCGTCTCAAAATGTTTTGAGAAAATGATCCATTTACAAATGATGAATTACATAAATAAGTATAATTTGTTTAATCCTTATCAATCTGGTTTTAGAAAAGGTTTTTCAACTTCTACTGCCCTACTGGAGTTCAGTGACTTATTAAATGAGTCGCTGAACTCCAGTCAGGAAACAGCTGTGATCTATGTGGATCTTTCAAAGGCTTTTGACCTGGTGGACCACCCCCTATTGATTTCTAGACTGCAAGATATGGGATTTGTGGACTATCCTCTAGCTTGGTTAAAATCTTACTTGGGGGGGATGTAATCAAAGTGTGGATATAAATGGGGTAACGTCTAGGACCCATAAAGTTCTTAGAGGTGTTCCTCAGGGGGTCCATATTGGGACCCCTATTGTTCTTGATTTTTAATAATGATTTAGGGAAGTTGATGCTAAGGGGAAAGCGTACAGGGTGAAAATTCTGAATTCAAGGAGACTGGAGGGGGAAGAGTCAGGAGGGGCTGTTGTGAGGAAGCCTAAAACAGCAGACTGTGGGAAGGGAGCTCCTAAGGTGAACAGTGCAAGAGAGGAAGAAGAGGGTCAGTTTAGAGATGCAGTCAGGGGAAACTCGGGTTACTTGATGGAGGCTGACATAGAGTGTCACAATAAATTTGAGATACTAAGCATCCTAGAGGGAGGAAGGGGTTGGTGGAAATGAGGAAACTTATACAGAGGCCGGGGGAGGGTCAGATACCCATAGGGCATCACAGAACAGCTATGGAAAGGATAGACATAGTCCCAGAGGAGAAGAGAAACTTATGTTAAGCAAATGGGGGAGATGCAACATATTCCAGACATGAGGAGGAAGCATGATTGGAGAGAAACTGGGAGACAAGGAGGTGGGAGAGGAGCCCCTTCAGCAGGAAGGTCAGTACCAAGGATGGGGCCCTAGCTAAAGGGGACCCAGAGAGCCTCTGGAGACAGGGGTACTATTACAAGGGGGATGGGAGTGGGGAAGGGAAACCATCAGGGCCAGGATAAATGGTTCAGACAAGAGAGGTTAAAGGGACACCTATTCAGAAGGGTTTGAGTTAAGTGGGCAAAATAGCAAGGGAGGCAGAAAGGGAGGGTGACAAGGGGTCTCTAATAAGGCAGGAAGACTCCCATGAAATTGCGATCATGAATAAAGTGGGGAGGGGCTGAGAGGGCATAGTGGAGGTAACCATAAGGATGATGGCGGTGTTAGGTTCTGTTACTGGGAGACTCGATGATTAAGGTATCCATTGGGAGGGACAGGGGATGGATGCCATAGCCAGGTGAAGGTGGTGTAGATATCTCTGGGCTGACAGTGCACAGAGCAAAGTTCATAGTGTATGAAATGGTTAGGATTGTGGAGGAACCGGATTTCCTGGTGCATTTGGGAACTAATGATCTAGAGGAAATAGCATTATGGAAATCAAGCAAGGTTCCAAGAACTTGCCAGAGTCTGTCGGATAATGGATGCAACATTTCCTTTGGAGATATTGCCAGTACCAAAGGCCTCAGTGGAGAAAAAAATGAAGCTCACAGAGGTTAATAAATGGCTCAGGAAGTGGGGTGAAGAATGGGTTGGGGTGTTAGGAACTGGAATGGAGTTTGGGAGGATAAGGGACTATATGCCAGGACAGGTTTCATCTTGCCCCATTAGGGAAGGAAGTCCTTAAACAGGGGATGGCTGACTACATACAAGAAAGGTGGGGTTTAAACTTGTAGGGGGGAAGGGATAAGGAGGGGCTGACCGGCCTCCCTCCAGATGAGGGAGTAGCCTTCAAGCCCAAGGGAGGGAAACAGACTGGAGGTGGAGGTTTCCAGAAGGAGCAGGGGAGGATGGAGTATAAGGAATCTGGGTGGGGTTCGACAAAAGGATCAGGGATAACGGGTGGGGGTTAGTGTTAGTAAATGCCAGGAGCTTGGGAAACAAGTTGCCAGAGTTCCAGGCCATGCTGTTGGAGGGGGGGTGGATGTGGTGGCAGTCACGGAAACGTGGGCAACAAAACCATGACTGGGACCTAAATGTATGGGGTACACTATGCTTAGGAAGGATAGAAAGGAGGGCAGAGGGGGTGGAGTGGCTATGTTCATTAGAGATGACATAAAAATTGCTATGGTAGAAGAGGCAGAGGGAAATGTGGAAGCCTTATGGGTCACCTTACGATCCCCAGCAGGAGATAAGGTCAAGCTGGGAGTAGCATATAGGCCCCGGATGAGTGATGTTCTAGAGGATGGTTTGCTGGACAACATCATTGCCCAGTGTGGTCCAAAAGGGAAGGAGTGGTGTTGATGGGGACCTTAATATGCCAGGTACAAACTGGGGAACCATGTCCTCTAAGGTGGCCAAGGAGCAGAGGCTGCTGGATGGCTTCCAGGATGTGTTTAACACAGCATGTGATGGAGCCCACAAGGGAGGGCATGTCCTGGATGTGGTTCTGGCAGATGGGGATCTGGTAAGGGACATGGTTGTACAGGACCCCTGACTGGGAGTGACCACAATACTGTCTGGTTTCAAATAAGCATTGGGGAGTGGGGGTGAGATCTAGGACACTGGCAGTGGACTTCAGGGGGGCAGACTTTATGGGCATGGGAAATATTCTCAAGGATCACTTGAAGGGGATTACCTCAACGACAAGTGTGGAAAGGAGACGGGAGGTCATAAAACGGGGACTTCATGAGGCAGTCAGGATCTGCTTAAGTTGAAACGTAAGGGAGCAAGGTCACATAAACCATGCTGGTGTCCAGTGAGGTCCAGGTAGCAGTCAGAGAAAAGAAGGCGGCTTACAAAAATATAAAACAACAAGAGGATAGGGATAAGGAAATGTACCAGCTTGCATCTAGAAAAGTCACCATATGGTGAGGAGCAAAGTCCAGTAAAACAGCAGCTGGCACAGGGGACACATGGAGGGGAAAAGGGTTCTTCTGGTACATTGGGGAGGCGGAGAAAAACTGAGGCCATCTCAGCAGATTGAGATCAGTAGAAGGGTGGGTGAAGAGGCGAGGGACCAGGCAGAGGTATTTAACGAGTACTTTGGCTCTGTGTTCACTAGGGAGGGGATGGGATATCTACAAAGCAAGGCACAAAGGGGATAGAAGCGGCAGGGAGTGGGATCAGGGGAGCAACAGAAATGGAGCAAAAGGGAAGGAAAGGTACCCCAGGGGTGTCACATCTGGATAAGGATAAAAAGACCAGTAAGGTGGAGGGGACAGATGATGCCATCCCCACCAAAAGGGTGTGGTTTGCCCTCAAGGCCCTAAAGAAAGACAAATCTCCTGGGCCGGATGGCATTCATCCGAGTACTATGGGATTGGTGGACATACTGGCTGCACCTGGCGGAGCTTTTAACAGGTCACTTGAGACAGGGAGGGTACCTAGGGATTGGCGAGAGGCACATGTGGTACCAATCCATAAAGGGGGGTCGAAGGAAGTACCAGGAAACTACAGACCCATCAGTTTAACCTCGGTGGTGGGAAAATTAATGGAGAGTATACTAAAGGAACGATTGGGGGTTTACTTGGGGGGTGGGAGGTCTGGATAGTCGGCAGCATGGGTTTGTGCCAGGTAGATCATGTCAAACCAACCTTGTGAGTTCTATGAATGGGTAACATCAGAACTGGACAGGGTAAGCCTGTGGATGTATTATTGGACTTCAGCAAGGCGTTTGACTCTGTCCCCACAATGGTCTGGTGGAGAAACTGATGGGGTTAGGAGTAGGCCTTTGATGGTCAGATGGATTGAAAACTGGATAGCTGGACGCACTCAGAGAGTAGTGGTCTGTGGGGAGCTCTCAACCCTACAGAGGTTGGTAGTGGGTACCACAGGGCTCGGGTCCTGGGTCCAGTCCTGTTTAATGCATACATATCAGACATCAGGGATGGTATAGGGTGTGAAATGGTCTCTTCGCGGATGACTCCAAGATGGGAGCAGTAGTTGAGGAGAAGAGGGAGGTTGGCCCTGCAAGGGACCTGGACACTCTGGAAAGCTGGGCTCACACATGGAAATTAAATTTCAATATCACCAAGTGCAAGGTGTTGCATCTTGGTCGGGAAACCCTAAACACAGGTACACCCTGGGAGGAGGTGCTGAAGCCTCAACAGGGGAAAAGACCTAGGGGTCATGGTGGATACATGTATGAATAACTCTGAGCAGTGCAGGAGAGCAGCTAGCAAGGCAAACAGGATGTTGGGATGCATCGCAGGGGGATCACCTCTAGGAGCAAGGAAGTGATTCTGCCGCTGTACAATGGACTGGTTAGACACACCTTGAGTACTGTGTACAGTACAGGAGACCACACTTGAAGAGGACATACAGCTCCTGGAGAGGGTACAGAGGAGGGCAACAAAGATGATCTGAGGGCTAGGGATTTGACTTACGAGGACAGACTTGAGGAGCTCTGCCTGTTTTCATTGGAGGAGAGGAGAGACAGGGGACATGATTGAGGTCTTCAAGTACCTCAAGGGAATAAATAGGGTAAACATGGAGGGATCTAGACTAAAGCAGGGAGGCATCACCAGAGGCATGGTTTGAAGTTGGAAGGTGGAAGGGTGAGGGGAAAGAGGAGGAGGTTTTTCACTGAGAGGGTGGTGGACCCTTGGAATGCTCTGCCTGGTGAGCTGGTTCAGAGATCCACAGTGGAGGGCTTTAAGAGAGGGTGGGACAGACACAGAAAGTGGATGTATCAGATGATGGCCTGTCCCGGGGGTGGGGATGGATGATAGGGGTTTCTGGAGCACAAGGGATGGGAGGGTCTCTGCACCCAACTAAGGATCTAGGTTCGAGCAGACTTGATAGACCATAAGGCCTAATCTGCTGGCAAATAGTATGTTAGTATGTTAGTATTTACCGTATATGTATGCTAACGACACTGCCATTGTAGCTTTGGGTAAAAATTTGGAAGAACTACAGTTAAAGTTGCAGTCTGATTTTTAAAATATTGAGGGGTGGTTCACCAGGTCAAAGTTACTTATGAATGTTAAAAAAAACAGAGTAATGTATTTTTCTTGTATAAACTGACTGGGGAGGAGGGGAGGAAAGAACAGACTTAAGATTCAAACTAAGGACGCTACTATTCTTGAACAGGTAGACAATTATTGTTATTTAGGGGTAATTTTCAACACAAATTTTACCTTTGTACCACATATAACTAATACAATGGTAAAAGTGAATAAGAAATTAGGAATGTTAAAAAGATCAATAGTGTTTTTGAATCGACCTATTAGAAAAAGGATAGCAGAACAATTAATTGTTCCTACTTTAACTTATGGTCAGTTAATTTATAGAACTGCAAACAAATCTTTATTGACACATTTGGAAAGAATTCAGTTTAGGATCACCAGATATGTGCTGAAATGCAGTTTTTATACACATTATTGTTGTTTACTAAGCGGGCTAGAATGGCAATCATTAGAAACAAGTCATAATAGGACCTGGCTGTTATTTTTGCATAAACTTAGATCATCGGGTCATCCAATTTCCAGCCATTTATTTTTTTAAAAAGGAATCTCTGAGAGAGTCCTTAATAGAGCAGTACATCAAAATAAAATTCTGCCAACTAGACGTAAAAATAGGTTTGGGGACAGGACCCTCTCTACAAGGGCAGCTGCAGTCTGGTATTCTCAGCCTTCAGGTGTTCGTGGATTATTTGATTATTCTAGATTTGCACAAGCTATAAATGATTCAGTGGCTGATGTATGTAATTATTAGGTGTGAATTTGTTAATCTTTGTCATTGTATCTGATTTTGTCTTTGTGATTGGTTCTAAGTGTTATACAAAATATAAATAACAATTGTTATGATTTGTAACTTACAGGACTGTCTTGTAAACAGGACCAGTTTTGTCCTAATGACTTGTCTCCTGTTTAAAAGTAAAGCTTTTTTACTACTTACTTACTTACTACTGCAGAACTGCAATTATGTATGTAACGTAATGTAATATATAGGTCATACGGGACTCCCTCATAGGTCACGCACTCCCTGCTCCCAAGCTGGACTATGGAGCCCAAGCCATCACATTAAAAATTACGCTTGACCCCGCCAGAGGCACACTCTTCCTCACGGTCTCCTATATACCCCCGAGGAATCAAAACCCAGAAGTCCAGTCCCCTCACTTGACTACCTCACATCCCTCCCACACAAAGCTGAGCATGTCATCCTAAGTGATCTTAATGTTAACTGGCTTGCTTCCACTGCCTCCCACATTAGGGACTCCTTTGCTGCCCTGGATATGTCCCAGTTAGTCACCCAGCCCACCAGATTTAACCACTCTACTGGCACCAGCACCCTCCTAGGCGTTGTTATATCAAACCGCCCCCAAAAAATCCGGGAAATCACTGTTCTCCCCGACTCTCTTAGTGATCATTCCCCAGTCTTCTGTCTCTAGTCATCTTCCACCCTGAAACCTGAGTCCCAAGCCACGCTGCGGGTGGCCTCAGAAAATTAAAACAAAATCTAACCCAGCTAGACTGGTCCCCTATCCGGCATGCTCCTGATACTGACTCAGCCCTTGACCACTTCACAAGTGCCTTCTGCAAGGCTTGTGACCTTTTTGCCCTTCTCACCAGGATCCACTCCAATAAATGCAATGCCCCTTGGATCACCCCATCCCTTATCCAGAGACTCAAGAACAGAGATAATCTCTGGCACATCGCTGTTGAGTCCAGAAAGGCATCCAATAAGCAAGCCTACAATGCAGAGCATAATAAATGCACCTGGGCTGGGCCATTAGGCGAGCCAAGGCCAAGCACTACCAGGCCACACTCACTTCCACTTGGGGTTCAGCCCTGTCCTTCTGGGATAGCATGAAAGAGCTAAATGGGAAGACCCGCCCCCCACCTTCCCAGTTCTCTACCAATGGCACCTCCACCACTTACCCACTCCTTATAGCTGATTGCCTTAACATTGCCTTCTCTGACCTAAGCTCGGTCCTCCCCAGCATCTTCTTTGACCCTGTCCCCACCTCCCCCAGTCCTGTGCTGCCCTCCATTCTACCCGCACCTTACACCCCCACGATGCCAGACCACACTTGCTAACAGCCCTGGCAGCACAATAACCCCAGCAGTGATCCCCCGACTTCAAGATCCTCCACATGGTCCTGGACGAAGTCCTAGTTCCCCTGACAGACCTACTTAACCGGTCCCTTTGGCTTGGTCAGTTCCCAAGCATTTGGAAAACCACTGAAATCACCCCATACATAAAAGCAGGGACTGGTCCACCCCCAACAACTACCGGCCAATCTCCATCCTCCCCCCACTCTCTAAAGCCCTTGAAAAAGTGGTGTCTGTCCAACTTTCTGAGTACCTGACCAAGTATGACATTATGCGCCCACAGCAACACGGTTTCCGCCCAGGTCACAGTACAAACACAGCTCTACTGGAATTCTCTCAATAGCTACACGCTGCTTTTGACTCTGGTAGCTTTGCCGACACAGTGTTCTTTGACCTCTCCAAGGCCATTGACACTGTTTGTCACCCCTTCCTGGTTGACTCTCTTCACCAACTCGGCTTCTCTGATGGTCCCCTTGCCTGGTTTTCTAGCTACCTTTCTGCCAGATCCCAGCGTGTTAAGATCAATGACTCCCTTTCCAACACTCTACCCATTCGCTCCGGGGTCCCCCAGGGCTCCATCCTGGGTCCTGTACTTTTTAATCTCTATCTCAACACCCTCCCCAGCTCCTGTACAGGCAAAATGCTCCTCTACGCTGATGATGGGGTCCTCTTTGCCTCACATCCTGATCCCTCCTCTCTCCAATTATCCCTCCAGCATGCTTACAACCAGGCCAAAAGATGGTTCCTCGACAGCAGACTGGTTATTAAACTAAAAAAAATAAGTCAATGCTTTTCTCCCACCACCAAAATAAAGCTAAAAATACCCCCCTCCTGATTGTTCCCAGCACTCCACACCCACTAGAGCAAGTGACCACATACAAATACCTAGGCATCACGTTCGATACTGCCCTCACCTTCCATACCCACATTAACGCCCTGTCTTCTGCCATTAACTCTCGGATTGGTCTGTTATCCCGTCACAGGGATTGCCTGTCCCAAGTTGCCCTCAGGTTGGCCATCACCTCCTCTGTCCTGTCCCTTATTGACTATGGCCTGCACATTTACACCACAGCAGACAACACCGCCCTCTCCAAAATCCAACTCTCCATCAATAAGGCATGTAGGCTCCTGACCAGTGCCTTCAGCCGCACTCACACCTGCCTTCTCTAGTCTACTGCTAACCTGCTCAACTTTGAAGAGCGACTGCACTACCAGATCTGCCTACTCACTAAGAAATCTCTCCTCGGGCTCTCACCCCCGGGGTCTCTGCCTTTACAGCGGTTGTTCCTAACTGATGCCACCCATAGCTCTGTTAAGGCCACCTTCCAGGTGCCCAGAACCAAGACCTCTATTGCCCAGAGATCTTTCTTCTACCGAGCCCCTGCCTGGTTCAACTCCCTCCCCAGCTACATCTCCAACCTGCTCAAAATTGGTTCCTTCAAAACTGCCCTTCAGAACAATCTCTTTAATGTTCACAGTTGTAGATGCAACTAATCCCTGGCCTCCCAATGGTTGTATCATATGTGACCCTCCCGCCTTGCCCCCTGACTCGACCATGTCCACTGGACAGCCATCCCCCCTTCCACCCCCCACCTTACCAAGGTTTATACTGGGATATAATCCAGCAGTCTCTTCTGAGGACCTGCTATGTCCATGATCGTAACATGCAATTTGCAACAATATGTAACCTAAGTGTAACTATGTTGAATGTTTCCTCTACTGCACTGGTAATGTTGTCCACTGTTGTAACCTGCACTATGTCCTATTGTCCACCCTCCCTGTGACAAGGTGCCTTTGTAAATGAGTCTCTGATTCAAAGGTTGTAAATCTGACTTGTACAAATAAATAAAATAACAGCAAGTGTCATTCAGGATATAGAAGACCACTGTTTTAGCTGTCTGTTATTTCCGCTAGCTCAGCATGCTTTCCCAGGCTAGTAAGCAGGCAGGCTATTTGCCACTGACCAATTGCAGGGTTTTTACATATCTTTATACCTGTAGTCATGACAAATATCAGGAGTATAAGACCCTTTGCATTGCACCTTTTTCTCTGAGAAGAAGAGACTTTCGCTGCCTATAGCTAAGAGAGAGATTGGAAATATTCTCCCAGTGATCACACTGTTTTGGTTGTAAGCCTGCCTTTATATACCAGAAATAAATCCCTTTATGTGCTGGACACCACTTGTCCATCGTTTCTTCACTTTTGTGCAGTTCCAACAAGAACCTGAGAAAGGTAATTTTATTACCCAGTTACATTTGGTGACCGTGTGCAGGTTGGAATGTACAAAGTGAGGATTCCATTCAAGTCCTCTGAACTGAATGTTAAGTAGTGTGGTGCATTTTTTCCCACTTGGACCTACTCGAACTTACAGTGGTTGTTCTTTTACGGACTTGTTTCGTCTTGGTTTCGGGTGTGACAGACCCACACTGGACCACTGGTATACTCCCTTTGTGAGTAGCAGTGTACTGCCTTGGCACCACCGTTTGCCCACGGAGGACTGGAAAGCCATTGGGTGACGGCGCCAAGGATTTAACTCCACTCTTTCAACTGCTTTCTTTGTTTGTCTGTTTACCCCTTTGTTTGTTATGCCTGAATTCTGCACAGAATTGAAGCTCGACGTCTCAAACTATCTCACCTCCCATGGAGGCTGGACTTATTTCACGCTGGATGAATAGTTGTCAGAAGACCCTCTGCTTATGATCTCTGATCAATAGCTAGAGTCGAAGCAAAAAGCTAAGAAATACCACACCAAAGGTCTCTTGGTTGCAGCTTTACATACAGCCATTGAAAGTTTACTAGCACAATGTGCCTCCCTTGAGCTGCAAAACACTTCTATAAAAAAAGAGATGGTTTTGCAGGCATCGGAGTTACTGAAAAAGGAACAGAAACTCATGGAGGAGACAGTCACTCCATGATCATAATAACAGACTGTTGCACTGTACTACTTAAGACTCTGAGCGTGAATTGTATATGTTAAGAGATGACAATGAGAGGTTGAAATGTGATAAGAAACAGCTATCTTATTTGAATGACATTTTGAGTGACACAAATGTGAGTCTGAGACAGGATAATGTTGAACTGAAGGAAGAGAATGTGAGGTTGATGCATGAGCTAGACAAAGAGCTTAGGGAAAACGTTGAATTGGGTGCCGCGTACAGAGTATTGCAGTGTGAGGTTGAGAAGGGTATTGAGCAGGGCACTGCTAAAGTTTGTCACAAGAAATGTAGCGACAAGATGGCAAGAATGTGTCATCAGTGAGATATTCTCACTAGCCATGTAAAAGCCATGAAAGGTTTTCAGTACACACCCATTGACATTGCATCATCAGGTGATGACTACTCTGGTTATGAGGATATAGGATGCCTCGTCACATCTAAGACCCCACCCCACAGGGCAGTGGCCTTTATCAGCCATTACCAAGATGGCGGCCATTATAGCCCACCCCCTTATCATGATGGCAGGTCTTCTACACTGCCACATCAAAACAAACATGGCGGACCCCATGATATGAGAGGCCAACCACCTCCAAGTAGGAGCCCGCTTTCACTGGCTCCCCTTTCCCAGGAAGATGGTGCGGAAGTGCGAGGCATTGTACAGGACATCTTGACTAGACTAACAATCCCTGAGAGACACTCCTCCATGCAGGAGCAGATCAGACGTTCTAAAATGCTGTAACCCAGGAAAATGTATTCAAAGCAGTGGAAGCTGCTCTTCGTGGTGCTTTGGGTCATGGAGAACTAAACACTGCTCCCTGCTTGCCCACCTCCAATCCCTTACAGGTCGCTCATTCTGTTCAGCAAATTTCCCAATGCATTGGACAGATGGGCCCAACTGACAGCCTCAGCTGTCATTTGGAGAAGGGGTGCTCCCTTTGTGAGAAGCTTTCTCTCCAACCTGAGTACCAGGTCCAAGTCCTGAGACAAACTATCGAGTCTACCCTCTGGGCCAAACTCCCAGAGGCTGTCCAACCTGAGAAAGATAATTTTATTACCCAGTTACATTAACATATGTAAAATAAAGTCAAGGCATCAGTATTCAGCTGATCTAATAAAACTGTTCTCATAGGCAATTTACATTCACCCATTTTAAAAATTGCATTAGTCATTTATATACTACTATTATTAATTTAAATAAAACATATTAGAATGTGTGATTTTGTATTTCTTTCAAACTTGGCTTCCCGGCCAAATGCCCTTTGGGTAGCCATTGCCTCAGTGCTTACGCACAGAGGTTCTCTGTCTTTTAAATTGTTTTTTGTTTTAATTGGGTTTGCCACAACATAACCCAGATAGACCATCTTCGGGTAGCTGGTTCATTCCACTGGGGTGTCAAACAGATGAGGCATACTGATGGGTCCTGGTAGGACGAAACATGTGTCTATGTCTTCTGTTGGCACCCTTTGCAAACTGTGTGAGAGGCCTTTCCGCACCATGCATTTCTGTTTAAAGTTAAACCAGCATAATATTCTGTGGTGATTTGCATATGTAGCCCATGATGCTTTGCATTGTGGGGGCATGTGTGATTTTGTATTTCTTAGAATGTTGACAGAAGTCAAATAATAAAACATTTACTGAAACAACGTGATTGCTTGGTCTATTGTCATCTACTATAATGTTAGTTATTTAATTTATTTTTACAATAACAACGTGCAAAGTTGTGTTGAGGAAATTTATTTTGTCAGAGTCAGCTCATTTTGATTTTTACTTTGGAAATGGTAACATTCAGCCTCCAAAGGCAGTAAGTACACAGCATATACATCATGCTTTGTTGTCGCATTATTATTCAGCAATTGATGATCTCCTAATTGGGTAGTTTGTGGCCATGTTGTGCATCAGGTGATCCCTGATAGAAGCAGCATCAATCTCAGAACTTTGAGAGGCTAGATCAGTGAGTTGTGGGAACTGTTTTTCATTACTGCATATATTTTCAAGCCACCTTACATGAACTACCTCTTTCCTGTATTCGCAGAAGTTGTGTAGAACACAAGTGATTATTACATAAGGTGTATAGGTGTGATTAAAGTCGGACCTTTTCAATAAGGTGCGCCACAGCCCCTTTAGTCTTCCAAAGGCATGTTCAACAGAAATTCTACATGCACTATGACATACGTTAAAAGACTCTTTCTCAGGTGTCAGTACTATGATACACATTAAAAGACTCTTTCTCAGGTGTCAGAGTAGCTGAGCCACTATAACCCTTGATCAGCCATGGAAGTAAAGGATATACAGGATCTCCAACAATAAACAAAGGGATTAATCTGTTCCCTATCAATGCTGGATGTTTTGGTAAGTTATGTGCCTCCTTGAACACAGCGGAGTTTCTTAGAACATTTGCATCATGTGCACTTCCTGGCATGCAACAGTTTACGTTCCTGAAGCTGTAGGGAAACACAAGTAATAAATGTTTACCCCATTTGAAAAACAATACAATACACAACTTAGCAATTAGATTGCAAATATTTATCAATATTAGGAATATTACAACATTCCATATAAGTAACAATCCATGCGCGAGTCACAGATGTTGTGACACGGGCATTGTATGGGCATGACATTGGTGTGGGAACGTTTCAAACTTCAAGACCCAATTATCAAGGTTCAGGAATAAAACAGAACAAAACGAAACATGTGCATCTTGATATTTTTACCAGAAAAAGCTTATTACTGCAAAATGAGTATGGTTACCAGCAAATGCTGGTACTTCAGAATGAATTTGCACTCTCTAGAATTCATAGAATGTTGTTTAACCACAAAATGGTAAAATCACTTTCTACGGCATTTGAACTATGATGAAACAGTCTTTTGAAAAAAGGATAGATTTCTATATAGAACAATATTCATATATACATTACGCATATAGGATAGTAGCTGGGCAACTATGCACAACTGCTGTGTTATACCACCACGGGATACCAATTTAATATGCAAAACTCACAATGAGGGTGGGAATCAGATTCCTGTGGTGGCACATCACACTGGTTATGCATACAGTTGTCCATCCAATATGCTATACAATGTATGGGAATTGTGGCCTATTTCAGAAAATGCACTTTGTTTCAGTTAACGGTTGTTTTTTTGGGAGAGGAGGGGAACGTTGAGAGTTGGTAGTAGTCTCATATTAATGACAAAGTGTGTTGCAGATGTTTATTTTATAACCAACAACTTATTTACCGGGGCAGTGTTTGCATGTAACTCACATACACGAAGTGCACTTACACAAATCAGGCTTAAAATGCAAATCAGCTTTGCTTTCTGCAAGCTTAACATGAGTGCATAATCATGTGTGAACATCTTCAAAACATCGCAGCAGGTGTGGACGTTGCATGCTTGCCATGAGTGAAGCTGATGCAGATCGCATAACAAAACCATGTATTTGTCTCATTAGAAAGAACATGTAAGCAATAAGACATGGCTGGGTGTTGGTAATACTGAGATACCCACACACCCAGAGGTGTAGTTAGGCACAAGACTGCAGGTCGAGTACCTTCAACCTCTGGGTGTGCAGGTATCTCAGTACTACCAACACCCAGCCATGTATTATTCCTTACACAAAATGTGCCCATAGGCAACTTTGAAAAAAGAACATTCGAAAAATTGTTTAAGTCACAACAAAAATACTAAAATTTTGCTAAATAATGTAAAATAGTCCTTCCACAATGTTTTTCACCTGTCATTCATCTGTCTTTCTACATTGTGTGACTGTTTACAATGGAATAGAAGAAATCAAAGCTCTGCATTATTCCAGCAGTAAAATGCCACCCCCACACACACAGAATGGTACAATGGAATACATGAATTCAACATTCTTCAGAGCTCAACTGACATACAAACAAAGACACACACACACACACAGGCCTGAAGTGGAGCCAGAACCTCAATTTTATGTGTTGCCAGGTAAGGAGCAGGGAGTTCTCTGACAACGTGATACGGATAAGAAGGGGATTTTTCATGGTCATCAAAGAAACACCAGTATTGGAATTCTGAATAGTACCTGATTTTTAAAATGTGTGTAAGGGTGTGCTCATGAGTATAAATAACATTAAATTCTTTACTTACTTTATTTAATTTAATGGACTTTTATTTTTAGGGCTTAGTCGAAGTTTTTTTTATATACGTGAGTAAAGGCTGCAACCATGTTTGTAATGGAAACTAGGAAATAGGTAGCTTAGGAGTTCTGTGAGTTGCTCTGGTTGGCAGGGACTTGTTTTAGCCAGTGGTTGCACTGTCTTACTGCAATGGCTAGAACAGAGTCTCAGCCAATCAGGACACTTGGAGTGCAAGAAAGCATCAGAAAAGGCAAACAAGATGCTGGCATCCATAGCTATGGGGGTCAGTAGTAGGAGAGAGGAGGTTATACTGCCCTTGTACAGGTCACTGGTAAGGCCGCGTCTAGAGAATGGAGTTCAGTACTGGTGCCCACACCTCAAAAAGGACATTAACTTGCTGGAGAAGGTCCAGAGGAGGGCTACAAATATGATAGCTGGTCAGCAGGGTAAGGCATACAAGGACAGGTTGAAGGAACTGAACATGTACTCCCTGGAAGACAGGAGAAAGAAAAGAGACATGATTGGGACTTTCAAGTACTTTAAGGTTGATAAGGAGAGTCTGTTTAAGCTGAATGGCAACCATAACCCAAGGGGTCACAGTCTTAAGTGGAGGGTGGGAGGTTTAGGAGGGAAGTCATGAAGCACTTCTTCACAGAGAGGGTGGTGAACACTTGGAATGCGCTGCCAGATGAGGTCATCTCATTGAAGACAGTGGGCAGCTTTAAGACAAGCTGTGATAGGCATAAGGGAAAAGTAAGGATCATGGGTAGGGAGGATGGGAGGAGTGGGGATGGAGGTCAGAGACATTAGCTCAAGCTGTGGACCCTGCAATACAAGCAGACTTGATAGACCAAATAGCCTTCTTTTACTGGCTTCTTCATATATAGCTTGTCCGTCATCCTATGCACAGTATTGGTCACCCTCTGCTGAGCCATTTCCATCGAGGCTATATATTTGAGCAGATATGGCCTCCAAAAAAGGACACTGTCCTCAACGTGGGGACTCAACACCCTGACTTTCAGTCCACCCAGCCTATACTCAGCCCTTTGGTTCCTGTGTCCCAGGTGCATAACAACATAGTTCTTGATGTTAAATTTTAGCTGTCAGGTATCTGCCCACTCCTCCATTAATCTCAGGTCCCCTCTCATCTAATCCATCCCCACAAAGGACAGTCAACTTTATTACAGATTTTTGTGACATCTGCAAAGAGGGTCACCCTCCATGACAGAACATCATCCATGTCTAGTAAATAGACACTAAACAGGAGGGGTCCATGAGTAAACCAGAATCACAAACACCCTCTGACACCTATCCGCCAACCAGTTTTCAACCAATCTAAATATTTTGACCCCTACCAAAATGCTACACAATTTGTTGACCAGCCTTCTATGTGTTGCGGTGTCAAATTACTTACTGGACTCCCAGACAGGTCACGTCCAACGCTCCCATCTGATCCACTACCTGCGTCACCCAGTCTAAGAAATTAGTTCAAACTGGACTATCATGACTTGCCCCTAATAAAAACGTGCTGTCACCCAGCAGTCCATTCACTTCCAGGTACTTCATCACCTTTTCACCGATAAGTGCCTCCATGACCTCACCAACTACAACAGTCAGGCCACCAGGGCAGTACTTTTTCCTTAGCTCCCAGGTTCCAACCTCAGCTAACGGCTTCCACCGATTAGAGATCACCGATATGTGGGTACATACAGTACCTATATTAGACTATAAAGATAGAATAACACACATTTTTATTACAGTACTAAATCAGTTTCATTGATTTGTATCCATATACTCACCACACTGATCATCTGCAACAGCCTGAAGGACATATGATGCCCATCCCTTTCTATTAATGAAATCGTGATAACCTTCCTAGGGAGCAAGGACAGGTATATGGGTGCCATCAATACAGCCCTTCACCTGAGGAAGACCATACACATTCCTGAATCGCTCTGCAATAATAACAGCCTCTTCCTCCATAGGCATTTTAATTAAATGAGAACTTAAATACTTGACAACACCATAGCAGAACAAGCGGACGAATTTACAAACAGTGCTTTTATGAATGCCAAACTGATTTGCTACTACCCGGTATTCAGCAGAGCTGGCCAGCTTATACAGCACTATACCAACACATTTGCACAATGACACTGGTTCTCTCACATAGTCAGATGCAGAGCACATAAAAGCACTAACATCATGACACAGCTGATCAAATGATGAATGTGACATCCAAAAGTTCTCCAGCCAGTCATTGCCAGTGAAATGATGCTCAACTACAGATTCCCACCATATGCAACCCAGCACGAGCGACTAACTTGTCTAGTGGAACAGGTTAAATACATTTGCCAAAGATGACTTTCAAAATACGTATGTATTTCTGCATCACCAGCTTCCAGTAACTGTCTCTCAAATATCTCCCTCTGATCTTTTAAAAAATTAAGCACAAGCTGCATTTCAATTTCAGTAATATCTGCAATTACTGCAGACAGCATAAGGACCAAATGTCTGAGGTTAACTCCCGAGGGGAACATTTTAGATGGTGACACAACCTGCTACCTAGCAAGTGTACATCAATATTGCGCACATGCACACTAAAATCACACACCCCTTCCCCTCGATCGCAAAGGAAATGAGACGTAAACATGACCAGGGCTCACAACCAGGTACAGCACGGCATGTAAATGAGACCGCGTTGAGACACGGCTTAAAATCATGATCATAGATACCAGAGAAAGCACCACATGTAAACGAGGTACATATTGTGTAACTAGGCTGTGCTCCATACAAACTAGCCAAAATAAGATGTTATTGGTGATACTCTGTGTATCTGTATTTTCAAAGGAGGGATTTGGGTATACTTAGACCATTTCAGATTATCTCGCTTTATTCCCATTAATTTTTATTTTTGTATTTAACCATACTTTTTTATCAATCTGTTTCTTCATTTTTCTCTGTTATCCCCTGTAACCCTTCCACACATGCCCTTCATACCTGCCACTGTGAGAACCTGCCAGATTTGAGGATCAATTACGTTTTGACACCATCAACACAGTGGAACGCATCCTTAATGCTGCCTCCCTGGCTCATCGTCCTAATGCCGTGCCTCTCACTTCTGTTGCCGCAGTCCCCGATGAAAAGTTCCAGACCACAATGCAGTCAAGGATTGAGAAGTGGTGCCATTAATGCCATGGTGTGCTCTCTCCCTGAGGCAAGACTGGAAATCAGGGGCAGGGCCTGATGTTAGCACCTCTGCACCCTCCCATCAATGCACTCTCTCTAGAGCCCCGACATCCAGACTGAAATGCTGAATTAAGCAGGTTCCTACTGAATGGCTCACCTACTACAATTATTTGTAGTTTTTTGACAAGAAAAGACATATTTTCTAAAAATCAAAACTCTTTAAACAACAAAAGATACTGGCCCGGATATTCAAAGGGGTTGAGCCTGGCGCAACGGAGTTGCACCAGCGCAACCCCGCACTGCGCCCTAGTAAGATACTGAGAAGGCTACCTGGCGCGATGCAAATCTAGATGCGCCGAAGCGCAATCATAATGTATGCAGCGCAGATGCAGGGGGCGTGCCCATGCATATGCGGCACATTCCGATATTCAGCCCAAGATATGCCGGCACATCCCTGCACTGCGCCGCATAGGGGGGGCTCAAAGTTGAGCCCATGCAGAGCAGGAGCAAATCCCAGCCACCCATAGGCGGGCTGCTGTATTGCAGGGCACAACACAGCAGCCCAGCCGTGGGAAGCCACCCACCCGCCCACAACACCATCCGTAAGTACTCACAACCCTGGTAGTCTAGTGGAACCCCCCCGACCCATAGCTGCGATCATGCGGTATATGTTTATTAAGATATCCCTGGTAGCCTAGTACCCCCCCAGTCCCCGATGGGTATGAAACATGACCATCCCTGGTGGTCTAGTGGTCTCTCCTCCCACCCAAGTCCCCGGTAAATGACAATGCGACTCCCCTGGTGGTCTAGTGGAACCCCCCCTCGCCCGTTTCCACGATCGCAGTAAAATCCCATACTGAAATGCCCTGGTGATCCAGTGTGGCACCCCCACCCTCCACCCACATAGAACCCCTTGCCCACCCGCTTCCTCCCCATCAATGGTGGTGACTGTATCTGCCCGGCCACCTGCCGAATGACAGGCACAGTATGGGCTGTAAGCTCATTGGTCCCCAGTGTGGACCAATGGGCTTGCAGAGCATACTGTACTACACAGTCCCAAATATGTGAATGGAGTCATTCACAGATTTGGGACTGTCTAGTACACTATGCCTTGCAAGCCTATTAGTTCATACCGGGGACCAACGGGCTTACAGCCCATAATGTACCTGTCATTCGGCAGGCGGGTGGTGTCCGGGCAGGATGCAGCTGATCGCCAATGACAGGGGGGAAGAGCGGGGTAGGTCAGGGGTTCTGTGTGGGTGGATGGTGTGGGGGGTGCCACTGGATCACCAGGGCATATCAATATGGGATTTTACACGATCGCAGCAATGGGTGGGGTTCCAGTAGACCACCAGGGACATCATATTGTCATTTATCAGGGAATTGGGTGGGAGGGGGACCACTAGACCACTAGGGCTGGTCATGTTTCATAGTCATCGGGGAATCGGGGACGAGGGGGCACTAGACTATCAGAGATTCCTCTATTAACACATACCGCGCGATCATGGCTACAGAGTGGGGGATGCCTCGGGATCCCCATAGCACACGTCATGCTGTGCAGGGTGCCAGGTGCATGCCGCCAGCCTGCCCTATGCAAGGCATGAAAATGGGGCCATAACAAGATACAAATGGCCCCTTTTGCACCTTGCATATATTATGGCCTCATTTGCATGCCCCATGCTGAATATCGTGGGTGATGCACCTAGCACAACTGCACTTGCACTGGTGCATCCCTGTGCTCCCTATCTGTGGCTTGCACCAGTGCAGTGCCACTGTGCCATGCACAGTTTGTGCACTGAATGTGCCATATTCAATGGTGCTGCGGAATATCACCTGGATCTAGCCCCGGTGCAGCACAGTTGCACTGCACCCAGGCTTGCACCACTGCCTGGCCACTGTTTAAAGGCTGACAATACCTCACTTAGTGGGGATACATTTCTGATGTCTTTAAAAACAAGCACTGGTGAAACCGGGTCTATGTGACAGTCGAGCGCCTAAAGCGATCACCGTTATTGCTCAGTCAGAGTGCGAACATTTTTGAACACTCTGACAACTGACTTACACCAACGCATAATGGCGCAGGACATATTTTACTGCTTTTTGTGGGGAGGGCTGCCCCACCCCCCACTAAGGATTCTCAACTCCAGGAAGGGGCATGTTGGGGGTGAAAGCATTAAAATATAAAAGATTCGAGCCAGGTGCTATAAAAATCGCACCAGCGCCCGGACCGAGCAATGCCCTCAGCCACCCCAGCCACTAGCCAATCCCTGATGCCCACGGCCTGGCTCGGACTGGCAACCGCAGCACCACTCCCTATAGCCTCTCCACCTCCCAGCCCATTCTGGCTCCCACCCTCCCCATGCGTGTCGTATAGCGACATCCTGTGGCCTAGTTCCACCCCCTCATCCGGTCACCCTACCTTTCCGTCGTCGTGAGCGGATTGCGCCAGGAAGGTGTCACCATAACGGATGGCGCCCTTCCTCATGCGCCCACTTCACGGGTTACCGGTGAAACCTCTTTTCAAGACGGTAACCTTGGAATTCCAACAGTATGGAAAACTGTTGCTCTGTCTCCAACCTTCCCTCTGGGAAAAGAGTTGGAAAAATGTTGTTGCCAAATAACTGCAGCAGCATCTTGACAACATAAATATTAATGAGAATGTGCTATCTGGTTTTAGGGCAGGACAGAGGAAGAAGATCATTTTAGTCAAATTAGTGAATGAACATCTCCCAGTAATAGATGAGTACAATCAACTGTCCATGCTGTTTTTATTTGATCCGTCAGTGGCATTTAATACAGTGAAAGATCTGGTACATTTAGATTACATGAGGACCTACAGTATGGAGGGTATCTGACTCACAAGATTGTTCTGATCTTATATCTTCAGCTGCTTCCAGCCAGTTGTGTTGGAGGAATTATGTGTAACATAGGCAGAGGTCAAGCATGAGAGCATTCAAGGTTCCAGTCTTATGCTTGTGTTGTTCAATTTGATATGAAGTCCCTACAATACAGTAGTTCAAGGAAGCACAGCATGGGTGGCCATTTCAATGCAGAAGATACCCAGTTGTACTGTTCCTTTCCCACTAAAGGCAGGCTTTTTACAGACGATAACCATCCCTGCCTAGACAAGGATGTACAGTAGCAGACACAGACACTGCCAGCTATTTCTCGAAATTTCTGTGATATTTCCAGATATATCTAATGCTTTTTCCATTTCTACAGTAGGGGTAGCAGAGAGAAACTCTTTAGAAATTTCGTGAAATATCTGGAAATAGCTGGCAATATCTGTGGCTACTACTGTACACTACTGACTGTGTGGAAACTAAGTCAAGCCAGACAAAAGTGAGTTGTTACTTGGATGGTCAAAACAACTAAAAACACACTCTTCTTACAAAAACTTGATAGAGATGAGTGCAGCATAAATGCATAGGTATTTGGGGATTCCCAGTGACTGCAGTCTTGTATTTGCATCTTAAGTGTCACTTCTGGGCAGCAGTAGTTACTACCACCTCAGGAATATTGACAAACTGAGCTCTGCCTCCATTTCCCAAACTGTCAACACTTATGCACGTCTTTGTCATTTCAAGGCTTGACCATAGGACTAGATTCTATAATGCCCTTCTGGCAAAACTCATCTATCATCTGCCTTTGGTGCAGAATGCTGCAGGTAGAGTCTTAAGTAATGTTGCCCTAAGAGACAATATTTTTCCTGTCCTGATGGAACTGCCCTAGTTGACAGTTTTACAATGGTTGAATTTCAAAGAAGGCTGTCAGGATATAGTAAGATGATATTGAGATAATATGAAATGCGAAAATAAATACTTATAAATCCTAAAGACTAAAACTACTGGAACAGTTTTGTTTTGCAACATTATTTTACATGTTGTTACAAATAGAAGACATTCTGTCAGATTTACTGCAGTTTCTTTTTTTGGTAGTCCCAACATTGTCACTCATTCATAATTGCAAAGTAACTACATTGTCCTATTAGGGCACTGACACATGCACAAAGCTGTGGCACTACCATGGAAAATCGCCTGCATCAATTTTCCACATACAGTTACAGCTCAGTTGTACTGTTTTGGGTCATAAAGAACAAATAGGTTATTTGACAAACTACACAAATGTGCTCTTATAAGGTATGTTTTGACTGCCTTGTAAACATTAACTTGTTAAACTGCTTCTCTTTGTTATTTTTTTGGTTTCGGAAAGAAAAAAAAACAGATTAATTTCTTGGATAACATAGAAAATTGTAGGGACCATTGCTAGGAAAATGTTAGGTTCACAGTATGACTTTATCCTGGTGAAGACAAGATAAGGCTCCTTGTGTGATAGAACAAAAGCACAAAAAACAAGCACTTGTGGATGGGAACATGGTGCTGCCCAGGGCTGCCACTCTAAAACTGCAGTCAAGGACAAAAACCACAAACTACAGAAGCTTTTAAAATTTGGGTCACATACATGCACAAACGCACTACAATGTCAGTATCTGGTGCTTTATGGAATTTAATCTTCTGTAGCTCTTCACACAAGACGCTGAATAAAGAATGAGCAAACAGTGCTACTGCAAAAGTAAATGCTATTGTGTAACTTGATACATGTCCATGCTGCTTGGACTCACCAGACTGCCCTGGTGCTTTGCTCTAAACAGAGCTCCATCAGAAGGCACTGTTTGCATGTTCTTTGTTCACTGTCTTATGTGAAGACCTTCAGATCATTAAATATTTTCTAGCACCAGATATTCACTTTATTGTGAATTTGTGCATATATGTGAACCAAAGATTAAGAGCTTCTGGAGTGCACCTTGCATGATAGAGCCTGTAACTCCCTAACCATTCTCACAGAACAAATAACTACCAAAATGTAGGTCTTGAAAGAAAGATTTTCTGAGACCTAAGACCTAGGATAGTGGTTCAAGAAAAGGGTCACAAAGAGCATTGAGAATAATGTTAAGATCCATGGAGGTTCCGGAGATCTATAAGTCGGTCTGGTTTTCATGACTTGTTTACAAAATCTGTTTACAGCTGCTTGGGTCCCCAGGAACACACCCTCAAGAGGTCCAAGGACTGCCCTAGTGCAGAGACTTGGACTCACACTGCTGAATGAAAGACCTTTACTCCTTCCTGTAGAAAGTCTAAAATTTGCACCACTGAAGCCTCCCTGGGTTGGATTCCTAACCATCTGGCACACCTATCAAACGTTATCCAGATTATATCATGTTATGGAAGAAGACTGCTTCCTTAAAAACATAAGAGTGTCTAACACCTTTTCTGAGCAGCCTAACCTCCTCTGTTCAGGTTCAAGTTTATTTAGTCAGCATAGCCAAAAGGCATCTTGGGAACAATTCTTTTACAATACAGGTTAAACTTCCGAGGAAGGATTTGGTTGGTCTGAAAGCTTAAACATTGTTTTCCTTTGTTACATCTATGTTGGTCCAATGAAAGGTATAAAACCATTTGTTTCTGAATCTGCTCTTACAAGGACCAACATGGCAACTAACTAATTCTGTTTACAATATGGCAAAATATTCACATACAATAATGATGCAAACACATGAAACAACTACATCTTATATTTAACAAAGTATCAAACCATTAGAAACATCAGGAAACAGTAGCACAAAACATGAAAAAATAATTATTCAGTCCTATATTAAGTGACATATCTCTATGACAAATGTCGAAAGATGCAGGTCAAACTTAGTCGACTCTAGAAGGGGACAGGAGGTACACCATTCTCTGTGTATCAGAAACACGGTCAATGTTATGGATTAAAGGAGTAATCCATTTTTCCCACAGGCTTCCCAAGAGAACTGCAGTGCAATAAATGGAGTACTAAAGATCCCTCATGTGTTACTACTTTGTTACACACATGACTAATGGCGTTTTATAAATATAAACAACCACAAGATTATATGATAGCTGGAGGCAGAGTCTAATGAGGGCTTTACAATGATCTGTGCTGACACAGAAATTTAACTACTGCTCATGACCCAATTGTTTTCAAACAGTCAATAAGTAGACACAACCTGGGATTCATTCATCCTTGCCATGTGTTGTTAAAAAGATATATCCAATATTCACTGCATGATTTTAGAAACAAACACATTTATTTCTTGATAGATCCATTGTGTCCAGTTCACAGAGGTGTCCACACCCATGGTTTTCATTTTTCTCAGAATCTGGCCCCCCTTCCAGCCAAGACCATTTCCAGAATATTCTGCAGTACCACAAATTTCCAATAGATATCATCCATGGGAGATGATCTACATCCATTTTCATTATTCTTACCAAATACTTAATGGCACTGAGTAAGATCTGGGTTTAAGCAGACCACAGAACTCCCTCATCTCTTAGGTGGGCCCTAGGAATATAATTTAATAATCCATGAATTCTCCGATAAAAAAAAAGTTCTAGAGCTTTTCAAGGCAAACACTTCCTGAGTCATCTCCCCACACTTCAGGGTCATACAAGATGCTCAACTTTATATTAGCCCCAAAAACATTAAGGATGGCTTTAAAAGAGTTTTTGGCAAAGGAAATGAAAAAGTTGAGAATCCCATTTATATCTCTTATTTGACTCACATTACAATAGTCCCAATGTGCATTCCATAACTTATTTGCTTTGCTCTGTTCATGAACCAGCCACCTAGCTGTAGCTGAGCTGGATTTCGATGAAACATGGTACTTGATGCAGGAGATTCAGCTGAAGCAAAATCTGAAATGGCTCCCAAACTGCCAGGGTGGCTAGATCGGAGAACCAAGGTCTTCTTGACCACTCTAAGTCTAGCAGAAGACATTTGCCACAAGATGTGTACATTTATGCATGTGTACTTGGCTGCAGACCACTCTGCTCTAAATAAAATCCCCTTAGCCATCAACAAAGCATGTAGACTCCTCGCCGGAGTAGACAGGTGTACCCACAGCTGCACCCTGTATGCCCTAACAAATATCCTCACTCTAGACAAAAGAGTTCGTTACCAAACAAATCTCCTCACCCAAAAAATTCTACTAGGCCTTACCCCCCCTGAAGTTGCTGCCTCCCTCTGTGCTGCCCATGCCTCAGTAAACACCCGCTCAGTAAATAAACAGATATGGGCGGTTCCCAGGGTAGCGACCTCACTAGCCCAAAGGTCCTTTTCCTACAGAGCACTGTTATGGTACAATAAACTTCCCCCGGCCATTACCTCTGTCGCCAGACTAGGCCCTTTCAAAACAGCCCTCAAACACCACATACTCTCCACCCACCACTGCCAGTGCACCGGATAAGTATGGGCTGCTCCGTAGCTCCACCTATACCTGGCTGCAGAGCCCAGGCTAGGCCTGCCTGGTCCTGTCTCAGTAACGTAGCTGGGATGTAGATGCCAGCAGGTGCATTAAACCATTAGTATCACCTATACCACAAGGATCAAGTATGGACTAAAGTGTTCTGTATTCTACTGCTGTTAATTCTCTATACAAGATTGACTGTGTTATTGACAATGTCGGTGTCTCGACTGCTTGCATCATGACAATTACAAGCTCCTTAGATGAACCTGTCTAGCTACTTAATTGCATAGAACTCACCCTCCTTACTAATTGTACTGTACATTGACAATTACAAGCTTCTTAATGGACCTGAATAGCTACCCAACTGTATGGGCCCCATCCTCATTACTGTATGAACTGTTCATACCCCGTTTCTTACAGTTCGTACCATGTTGTTTTTCTTTCCCTTTTTATATTATCGTATACTGCTTGCTATTGATCTGTTTTGTATTCCAATGAGGAGCCTTTGTAAATGAGTCTTTGACTCAAAGGTTGTAAATCCGATTATTCAATAAATAAATAAATTTGTCTGAGAACCACTGGAATTAGAGGTGTTAGCAGAACAAGGTAAGTGCTCCAGGAGTCCCATAGCTAAAACAGAATATCCAGTGCCTCTGCCACTGGACACATGCACCAGATGCAAAAATCTGAAGTCCTGACACCAGACATAGACCTGGATGAGAACAGGTCTATGTCTGGTGTCCCAAAACCACTGACATACTGTAGATGCTGAAACACTAACTTGATCAGCAACCATTCCTTTAGGCACGCAGCTTGCCGGCTAAGCCAACGTGCCTTGGAAAGTTAGCTCCCTTGTCATATGAGACACTGAAAAGGATCTCATATTTCTTTTCATCCAATTTTAAACTTTCTATGCCTTGGTAAGCGTTATTTTGCTACTTGTGCTGTCTGACTTGTTTATGTAGGCGATCAATATCGCATTGTTGAGTCCAGCTTTTATTGACCATCAACTGATATGGCCTTGGAAGTAAATCAATGCCAGATCAATGGCTTTTATTAGAACATTTATATACAGGCTGTGCTCCTTTGGGGATCACAACCACCGCACAGAAATCTGATCTAATACCCTACCTCAGCATGTCAGACTGGCACTGGTTATTGGAATCACCTCCAAAGGCAGAGACAGAGGTGAAACTCTTTAACAACTTTTATACAGAATCCATACTTAGATCTCATACTGCTTCGAGACTGGGGATCAATAAGATAGATGATTAACCTGAAGGGGTCTCACATACAGTTTAGCCAAGGGGCATCTCTATAGTAGCTGTCATCAGGCCCAAGAGCTGTAGGCATCTCTGGGCTGTTACAATTCTCTGTGTTCTGAACTGATGAATCTCCATTATGAGATTCTCCAGCCTCTACTGAAAGAGGAACCCTTAAAGGGAAACAGCCAACAACAAGGGCCCCACACCCATGTGCGGGGATAGTCCAGATGTGTACTGCGTGTGCAAACACATTTTGGTTTATTTACTGTTTATAGTAGTATAGTAGAGTGTATCACACTAATTTTGCTTACTTCTAGGCTGACATATTCTGTAACTACAAACCCCAGAATCCCCTGCAGCTGACATCAGAGCAGTAGTGCAGCAGTGGGAGAGTCAACAACCTGCAGTGCATGTTCAAGTTAATATGCACTGATCTTTTGTTTGCTGGTCCTGCTGTCCTTACAGGACTAAGTACAATCAGAAAGAACTATACTTAGCCCCTGGAGAAAAGCAGAACTGGAAAACATCTAATCAGAGATTCTAAAAGCTCTTAATGGGCAACTGGCACAACCCATCTACCGCCACGGCCAGCAGCTATCTTTCTTAATGTTAATGCCCTCATTTGCGCTAAATAAAATTTCACTTCTTCCCACAACCCCACACCCTGATAGCACCCTACTTCCTTTCCAGTACCCAATTCTCAAGACGAGAAGGTGACCAACACAACTCACTCTTTTCCATGGTGGACCAATGTCTCATGAATGAAAGTGCTTGCATGCTTGCTGTCTGTGTATAGTAAAACCAGATGACCATGTGATCCTTTATTTTTTATTACTGAGGACATTTAAATGAAAACTGGATCCAAGCCCTCCATATTTCATCATCTTCTTGGTTCTACCCCATAATCCTCGACTGTGACATGATAATCATTTCCATCGCAACAGACTCTGCTGTCACAAACAAAGCATCATGACAACCAAAGGATTATGAGAGAAAAGCATGAGGATGACATGAAATCTATGGGAATAAGATCCTGCTTTACATATAAATGTCCTCGTTAATGAAGAATTATGGACATAAACACAGGAAATTAATGAAATACAAGCTGTATTGTGTCTAAATATTATATTCTGAAATGGTTTTTATTTTATTTGTTCACCAGGTGAGTGCACTGGTCCCATGAACTATTTTCAGGCATGACCTGGGCCATAAATATGGCAACAAAACAGGTAGAGCAGAAGATCAATTTAGGACAAGAAGTGTGTCACATAACAAGGCAAATGTCCTATTCAATGTCTTCATTAGTGACATTGCAGAGCATCTGAAGGGAAAGGTGTGCCTCTTGGCAGATGATACCAAGAACTGCAATGAGTGGAGACACCGTAGGGGGTGGAAAAAATAAGAAAGAATGTAAGCCTATTAGAGGAGTGGTCAGGTGTCTGGCAGTTGAGTTTCAATGCTGAAAAGTGCAAGATCATGCACCTGGGTCACAGGAATCCAAGGGAGGAGTACAGGATGGGTGGGGAAATTCTGGCCACCACAAGTCACGAGAGAGACCTTGGGGTTACTGTATCATATCTGACAATCTGAAGGTGACCAGTGTGAAAAAGTGGTAGGGAGAGCAAATAGAATGTTGGGGTGCATAGGGAGGGGTATAACAAGCAGGAGGAAATAGGTGGTGGTGTCATTGTGCAGATCACTGGTGAAGCCTCAGCTGGAGTACTGTGTCCAGTTCTGGAGACCACATCTCTGGAAGGACATTGACAAAATAGAGGCAGTCCAGAAAAGGGCAACGAAGATGGTACATGGACTGCACCAGAAGCTCTATGAGGAAAGACTTAAGGACTTTAATATCTATTCACTGGAGAAGAGAACAGAGAGGGGAGATATAATAGAGGCTTTTAAGTACCTTAGGGGAATAAACAGGGTACAGGTGGAAAGCATATTTCAGAGAAAACTCTGCACAAGAACAAGGTAGCATGATATGAAGTTGAAGGGTGGAAGGCTCAGAGGTAATAGTAGGAAGTACTTTTTCACTGAGAGGGTGGTGGAGCTATGGAACAGCCTTCCAGCAGAAGTGGTGGGTGTGAAAACAATACAGGGGTTCAAGAGTGCATGGGATAGACATAAGGGTACCCTGGAGATGTGCAGAGCAGGATAGCCGCAGATCAAATAGGATCTGGGGCAGCAACAGTGAGGGAAATGGGCAGACTAGGTGGTCTGTATGGTCCTTATCTGACCACAGATTCTATGTTTCTATGTAAATGGGCAGACTGGATGGGCCTTGCGGTCCTTATCTGCCGTGAACTTCTATGTTTCTAAATGGTGATCGCAGTGAGAAAGTGATATGCAAATTATAGCTAATTTTGTAATTAATGACTCTTATAACTGATGATGGTTGCCACTCACAGTTTTTAAAAATCTCATCCACTGAGGTTACCTGTTGAATGTACATGCTTGATTCATAATGTGAATGTATTAGGATGGACTTACTATATGATCCTGAAGGTAGACAGCACATCACTGTACCAAGATATTTATTTTTTCATGGCAGGCATGGTACAGCAATGGGAAATTTTAAAAACTTCATAATCCTGTATCTTGGTTCAGGAATGACATTAAACAAAAAGAATCAAAGTACCAACGGTACTGAGCAGCGCCAATGTACAGAACTGTCATTTTTGTACAGTAAAAGGCAAAAATACTGTACATGCTAAACAGTGTACATGCAAATGCTGCACAATACAGATGCATACATGCACGCAAGTAAACACATACAGTACACCTCAAAAAATAAACAAGCATAGCCCTCACAATACACAAACTCAGAACTTTTAGCCTGATCAGTTCCTGTACTAGGGCCTCTGGAGTTGGCAGGATCATTTCTCAGTTTGAAATAATATTTCCAAGTTGCATTTAAACATCAAAGTCTCAGCTAGAACTTTTCAAGTTATCAATAATATAGAACTTCAAACCTTGCTGACACTCTATCACTAACAACAGCAATGACAATTAACAATTTCTTTCATACTACAGAAACTAAGAAAAAAAGTCCCACACTGGGGATCAAACCAAGGCCCCCTACCCTCTATTGCTTGTAAGTCTATAGCTTTACCATACTACTAAAGTTCATTGACAGGAAATGCATCCTTTCATTTAGTACTGAGTGCACACACACCCCTCCCCAACAGCTGCAGTAGATTTAATAATGCACCAGTCTGACAGTTTGAAGTAATGTTTCCCAAGTTACATTCAAGCCTGAAATTCTCGGCATGAACTTACAAGTTAACAACAACACAGAACTTCAAACTCTGCTGAAACTCTACCACTAACATCAGCAAGGCCACTCACAAATTTTATTGAGAATGAAAAAAAATGTCTCACACTGGGATCAATTCCAGGCTCTCTACCCACTACTGCTTGGAAGCCCATAGCTCTACCACTGTACAAAGGTTCTGTGACAGGAAATGCATGCTGTGGCAAAGGACATTCATCACTGAGTGCAGACCCCAACCACACACACAGCTGCAGTGGATTTATTAATGAACCTGTCAGTCAGTATTAAGTAATGTTCCCAAGTTGCATTCAAACCTCAAAGTCTCAGCTGGAGGTGTTCAAGCTATCAGCAATATGGAACTACAAATCTTGCTAAAACTCTATCAGTAACATTAGCAATGACATCAAACAATTTCTCTCATACTACAGTGAGTAAGAAAGAAAAAAAAATGCCCCACAGTGGGGATCAAACCCCATCTCCCTACCTACTACTGCTTAGCAGTCTATAGCTTTACCATTGTACTGAAGTTCAGTGACAGGAAATATATGCTGAAGCACAAGGCATCCAACGCTGAGTATACTGAGTGACCCCACCCATCCACAGGTGCAGTAGATTTAGTAATGTATCAGTCTGTCAATTTGAAGTAGTGTTTGCCAAGTTGCATTCAAACCTCAAAGTCTCAGTAGGAACTACAGAACATCAAACTTTGCTGAAACTCTATCACTAACATCAGCAAGGGCATCTCACAATTTCTCTAATACTGCATAAATTCTAGTGAGAAAGAAAAAAAATGTTTTGTACTGGGTATTGAACACAGGTTTGTGCAAGTCTGAAACCCTAAGCCAGGATCTAAAAACCCTACCACTGACATCATTAATGACATCATGCAGCCAAATTACTCACACTGAATGCACCTCTGAACCTGACTAAATGCAAAAATAGAGTAAGCATGACCACAATAGGTGCTTTCAGCTACATTGCTGGTGTATAAATGGGTATTTTGATATTTTTACTGTATATGGCGAGTAACAAATACTGCTGCTTTAATAACCCTATTCTGAATACCATACTCAGGGGAGCATTTAAAGGCTGAGTCAGTCAGAAGGGCAACATTTTAATGAAATATGAATAGGAAATTACTTGCTAAAGAGCAGAGGAAGATTGATTTATTTCAAATGTTTTACCAGGAAAGTCATACTGAGCTGATATCAACTAATTTCCAGATGGATCCTAGGGGTGGGCGGAAGAGAAGGGAACAAAATAGAACAGATCCGAAGTGCAATCTACACAAATAATACAATAATATGGAAATCTGCACAAGATACACAAATTACATGAAAACACTTCAGGAATAAAGTTGTCATACAGTTAATTACTACAGAGTAAAATTTGAAAGGGGTAAAAGAACATTAAACAGTGAGCAACAAAACAATAATATGAGGAGTATGGAGTAGTGATTGATGAACTTAGGGAGCAGGGCTAAGGTAGTAGCAGTGTAGTGTGGAAGGCAGGTGGCAGAAATCCGAGCCAATATCAGTAACAACCGCATGAGTGAATACAGAAAACCACACAGGAAAGACTTCATAGCAGGGAAGGGAAAGAGCACAGCAAAGGGATTGGGGGGCCCTATTTTAGGGAAGGGGGGGCAAGAAGACAGCTTGGCCAGTGGTAGACTTCATTTTTGGGAGAGCAAGAGAGATAAAGGAAGCATTGCAAAGGGAGTAAGAGGTGGAAGAGGGGATAGGTAGGAGAGAAGCAAGATATGGCTGGAGTGAGGGGCAAGATGGCAGCAGTGAGTACACGGTGAAAAGATGCTCCCTGATTCACCCCTGATATCGTTCATATCATAATGCCTGGTTGCTTGCTTTAGTGTTTAAATAATTTCAATGTTGGAGTCAGAAACCAGTTTCACTGAGGACTACCATTTTAAAAACATGCAAACATTTTCAGTAATTTTGGCATAATGACCTCAAAGAGAGAAGGGAAGAAATCGACAGCTAGCAAGTCTGCAAATAAGCCTCCTAAACAGACACCTCTAGCAACAAGAAAAGATGCTGCAGTGAACTTCAAAACTAAATTTACTGTAATGGAGTTTGGTGTGCCACCTTCAAAAGACAAAGACTTATCACTATGGTGGGAGTGGAGCAGCCATTGGAGAGGAGACCCGAGTCAGGAAAAGAATCACAGGCGAGAACAGTAAATTTGCCAATAGGCTTTGTACAGTACCTCTATCACCAAGAGACCTGAAGATAATGTTTTTTTTTAAGTGCACAGGCATGTGTCCCAGTGGCCCAAGCTCAGGGAGAAGCAATGATGGAGTATCCAAGCATTGTTGAAAAAATCCCAGAGAAGACTGAAGCACAGGCAGTTGGACAGTAAACTGGAGTGTTGGCAGCACAGAATCAGATTTTCAGTCTTGGTACCCACGGAAGGGTGGACAACCAGACCTGAGAAAACATGCAGATTGAAAATAATTCTGCTCCTTGGAAAGTAATACGGCTGGTAGTGAACCTGCATCTGAGCCACAGGTACAGGGAAGTGCTGTGGAACAAAAGCAGTCTAGAGTCTTAATGAAGGAGGGCTTAATTATAGAATACCAGCCCAATGACCTAAATAAAGAGCTTACAAATGAAGGAATACAGGAACAACAGCCCTCCATTTCTCCTTCAGTTACAGTTGTGGCAATGGCAATGCAGAGGTCTGGGAATCACAAAATCTCCAATGAAACATCTTCGAAGACACATAATGTTAATGTTACTTTAACTGCTATTGAGAACAACTGTGGTGAAATTGTGGAGTTACTTAGTGCAGTGAGCCAAGTAGATGGTAAAGCTAATGATCAAAATGGCTATATGGAGGGGATTAGTCCAGTAAATAAGACAATGGAGGAAAATGTTGCCAAACAGGTAAAAGACCCAACTTAGGTAGTGGGAGTGATTGAGCTACATGGCCTTGAGCTAAAACCCAGTCAATACAACACTACAGGTGAGAAGGAGGCAAAAGAATCCCAGATACAGCAGGTTTCTGTCAGCTGCTGGTATTGGCACCTACTTCCCATAAAGCTTGTAAAAATGTGTTTTTCAACAAAAATGGTGATTTTGGAAGAAAATACCTCCTTGGATAATTCATCTTCTGATGGTAACCATTAAGAGGAAGAGGAAGAATCAAGCGTCTGCTATTCTCCCTTGGGCCCATCTAATTCTAAACCAGATCAAGAGACTGGATAAAAAGTTGTCAGAAATTATGAATTTAGAGAACAAGGTGGACAAACTACAGGACTCACTAAATGCTCTTGTGGCAGAGAATCATAATATCAAACAACAACTGACGGAGGCTCAATAGTGAGTGGCAAGTCCATTAGCAAAACAAGATAAACACCTGGAAAATCAGCAAAAAGACTCCCAAGCAAAACTTTTAGATTCTGAAACATGGGCAAGGTGGAAAAACTTAAGAATAGTGGGAGTACCAGAGTCATGGGATACCAGTGCTACACTGAGGGATACTTTCAAAAACGTTGCTTCTGCTTACATGACTACTGACCCAAGGAATATCCAAATGATGGTGAATAGAATCCGTAGATCCCTCAGAACCAAATCTGAGGATGTGGGACCGCCCCGCTCAATAGTAGTAAAACTCATATCAGAAGACAAAGAGAATCTAATGAGTCAGGAAAAAATAATTCAAGTCATGGGAGCAAATATTTTGGTCTGTCATGATCTCCCTCCAGAATTGGTAGATGAAAGAAAGAAATGTAATTGATTCGCAACAAAATGTGAACTAAGAGGTATAAATCTTCAATGTTTTTATTTATTTATTTTTTGCTTAACGGGTAGGTGTGCTAGACAATGAAACTGCCTATTTTCAGGCACGACCCGGGAGGTTACAAACATGGTGATAGGCATCACATGATTTTTTTCTGTAACTGTATACAGGTCTACCTCGCAAATGAGTTCTTTTCAATGGTGTTCCGCCTGGTTAATCAACGAATTGATTGATTGATTGCTTGATGATGACAATACATTATAGGCAAATACATCAGACAAATGAAAATGTTATGAGACAGAGCATTTAACTGTGTTACAGCTTTGCCATTGTAATACAGAACAGAGCAAGACATTTAATTGTGTTACAGCACCAAAGACCAAAATTAACTAGAATATTTCATACATAGCCTAGAGGAAAAATTATCAGCCCATTAACTCATATGTGATGGATACAGCAATCCCAGAGCAGGCAGACAACAGCTGTAACAAAGTGCATGGCAGTAATGTAAGTAAGTTTCCCTTTGTCATAAGAGCTAGTTTTGAAGTGGCAGGGCAGCAATCAGTAGCATGAGCATTAATCTTTACCTATATGGAACATACGGAGTTCCTTCTTGAAAATCATATGTGATGGAGGGAGCCTTAGCTCTGGAGGGAGAGAGTTCCAGAATTTGGGGGTATACATTGAGAAAGCACTTTCACCCATATTCAATGCACGTTTGGGTACTGCCACTAAGGACTTGTCATTAGATCTCACAGGATAGGCCGAGGTAACCAGTTTTAACATGTTGGCCAAAGATGGTGATATACAAGAGTTATAGATCTTATAAATGAGGCAGCATGTGGTGTACTTCTGAAATGAAGAGGGGGAGAGCCATCCAAGACTGGAGTAGAGTGAGCAGTGATGTGTGATTTTAGAAGCTGATAAGGCAAATCAACAGATGTTATTATAACAGACATTCTGTTTTTCCATTAGACCTTTGCTGGACTCCTGACAGGCTACTAGTCCCACAGCAAGGCTTGGCCTGAGGACTCCCATGGCTATCACCATTCTGGCAGCTGTGGTGAGGTTATGCCTGATCCTGTAGGTGAGCCCAAGTTTTGAATAGACTACTTTGATTACATTTGACACATGTAAAGTGAGATCCAAGGCAAGGTCAAGGGTGACTCCTAGATACCTGAAGGAGAGAATCCTGTTTAAAAGGTGAACCATTATGGCTTTTGATGGTTAGTTGTATGAAGGAGGTTCTGATCTTGGGTTTTGAACCAAAGAGCATATAGACCATCTTTTTGGTATTTAAGATGAGCTTGTTTTGCTGAGAACAAATTGAACAACTGGCAGAATTTGTCTATGTCACTTTGGGGCAATATGGAGGTTATTAAGACGATCGTTTTACTCATTTGATATTCACAATCCAAGCTATGTTTCGAGGTCCTTCAACAAAACGGTTTGCAGACTTAAAGCAGATTATTTATATTATCCTACAAAAATTTCAGCCAAAGATGGTACTGGTATATAATTAAATAATATTTAATTTGAACAAAATTTAAAGGGGTTGAAAAAAATCCCAGGTTTTTTTTTTAACTCGTTCTTCATTCATTTCAAATTGGCAAAGAGTAGAATGGGATATGGGACTGTCCCAAGGCTACATAGAGAGTCATATATCTCTAATACATAGGGGCCTTTGTGGTCGGAAGACTATGGTAATAAAGTTCCTAAACAGTAAAGGGACTAATTAAAGGATTGATATTTTACATGATGGAAAGTTTATTTCTTATACTAGATTTAGAAAGATTGGAAACATTGCCGGTTAGTAATTTTTTCATGCATTCTGCTCTTTATGAAAATTTATGTTAAAGGGCCAGGCTTCTCAAGAACTATTTCCAAAGACAAAGAATTAATAGAGGTAAATATTGGACTGGGTATTGTAAAGGAGAAAACTGAGAACAAATTGAACAATTGGTGGAATTTGTCTCCGTCACTCTGGGGCAATATGGAGGTTATTAAGATGATGGCTTTACCTCATTTGATATTCACAATCCAAGCTATGTTTGGAGGTCCTTCAACAAAATGGCTTGCAGATTTAAAGCAGATTGCTACAAAAAGAAAAACTGTGGAGAGGGGGACAGCCCTGCATTGCATGAAGTCACATGGTAGCTCTCAGAAGCATGGGGGGATTTAGCTGTCCAGACTCATATCTAAATTTTAAGTAATTGGATGGCATGTTCTTGGGAATGGGCTTTTTATGTTAAGACAAACCATATTATCCTTCAAAAATATTAGCCAAAGATGGTACTGGTATAGAATTAAATAATACTTTATTTGAACAAAATTTAAAGGGGTTGAAAAATCCCAGTTTTTTTAACTCATTCTTCATTTTAAATCAGCAAAGAGTATGTAACCTCCCTACCAATTTGGGGTTTACCTTAATGCCTTTCTGGGCTCTATACATGCCCACTGCCAGGCAGACATCCTTTATAGGTAGTGAATCTGAGGGTATTTCTTTGGTCCTGTTGTTTTACGTGAGAGTGCCATGCTGTGCCTTCGCGCCTGTCCCTTTAAGACTCTAGCCTGTATGTATATAGTAAATGGTCTGGGCTGGGTCTGAATGCATCAAAGCTCGCAACCGGCCAGACACTGCTTTGATTTGCTCCACCCTGCTGTTGATAATAGAGCAGAGGGAGCTTGAACTGGCACTGTAATTAATTTACTGCTAACTTGCTATTATATTTTGATTAGAGTGTTGTTCTAACCTGCCTTCTTGCAGCTTTGCCTTTCTGAATGGGAGCCATGTTAGGTCCAGAATATCCAGCATTTGGACCAGTGGGACACACGGGCCTTTAAGGTCCTTAGCTCAAGAGTTTCGTGGGAAGGAAAATCTCTAGTTTTTGTAGTTTTTAGGTTGGCACCTTAACTGAACTGAAGGGGGCATCCAAACTGTGACTGACAGCTCCCCCAGCCAACCAGAACAGAGGAAACTGTGGAAATCCCCAGGACTGTTAGAGACAGTGGTTCAGTTGGAGTTAGAGCTTGTAGAGTGAGCAGCTTGAGCTACAGAGAAGCTGCTCCAGGAAGGAGCAGGGGAGAATCTGCAGGGAAGGGCCTGCTACTGTTTTCCTGCTTTAGACTGCCAGATTGCAGACACTGGAATAATCCAAATTGTGACTTTGAACTGTTGCAGAAAGCTCAAAGATATTTGAAGGTACAGCCTGAGATTTGGACTTAGAAGAAGATCCTGTGAAGCGATCGGCCCAGAGATTGTGAGAGACTGATTTAATGATCGAGAGGTTTGCTCAGTGAATCTACTGCAATAGCAACCAGCCTGAATACCTAATTGAGACTTAGAGAAGTTGATGCTGTTCTTGTTAAATGTGCTGAATGTTTATCGTGGACTGTGGCCTGTTTTGTCAGTGACTGAACTGTGTTGCCAGCTGGAGGCCTTTACCAGCAAACCAACTGAACTTTTCTAAAATTACCTGTTCAGCCTTGGGCCTTTGCCAGTCTCAGCCCAAACCATTTATTCCTGCACCAGAGACTTTTCTTCATTGAGAGACTGGCTTTGGGGATCCAGCTCCTGCGCAGAGACAGCTCGCAAGTTGCGGCCACCTGGAGGGAAAGGCTGTGAAGTGGAGGTGTGTCATGTCGGCCCTGCTTCCCTATGCTCACCTGTGAACTCCATGAGGTCTCCATATCACTTGTTCCATCACAGCCAGCTGGTAGCGTGAGTAAATCCAGGGTAACTCCCTGCAACACATCCCTTAATTATCTGTGGTCCCATTTGATTGTTACAATAATTTTCTAGGTTACAAGAGACTGGGCCAACCGGCCAGGATTACAAATAATCAAAGCTCTGTTTTGCATGCTAACTGCCTTTTTCTTTTCATCAAGGGCCCCAACAACAGCTACAACACCAGCCACCAACGGGCAATGCCACTGGCTAGCCAGTATATCATCCTGGGTACCCAGTGTTGTGGAACTGACTATTTGGGACTAGAAGTACATGCCAAATAACCTGAATTCAATCAGTATAGTAATCATTCAAGTAAACTGACACACCCTCCTTGTTTATGATCCCTTAATAAATCTGATTATTGTTTCATGTTCAACCTGTCTTAAGAGCATATTATTGGTTGGGTTACAGAACTGAAAGTGAAAAACCGAAAGTTGCTTTACTAACCTTGTTTTTACAGGGGGTTCCAGGGAAATTGCTGATGGCCAGACCCTGGTGGTAAGTGTAAGGGGTGTGTGCATATTATTAATGTTACTTGCTGACTGTGTGTTAACTGCTGTTAAAGGTACAAAGCCACTAGGAGGGTTGGTGGGTGGTTATTGCTTCCCAGAGGGCTATAACAGGTTAGATAGATATCCCCGCTATTGTTGCTCTGGGTGGAGGCACCTTAATACTGAATCCAGGCCCCTCAACCTATGGTCAGAAATACAGGCAGAGGTAGAAACCTTAGGGATAGCGCCACCTCGGGGTTACAAGTAGAATGAGCTATGGGAATATCCCATGGCTACATAAAGAGCCATATATGTCTAATAAGGGCCTGCATGGTCGAAAGACTACAGTAATAAAGTTTCTACAAAGTAAAGGGACTAATAAAAGGATTGATTTATTACATGATGGAAAGTTTTTTTTTTTTCTAGATTTAGTGAGATCGGGAACATTGATGGTTAGTAATTGTTTCACGCATTCAGCTCTTTATAATATTTTATGTTAAAGGGCCAGACTTCTGAAGAACTATTTCCAAAGAGAAATAATTAATTGGTCCCTCATAAACAAGGCTCTATGCAAAATATGTGAGATTTTAACGAGTTCATATCAGGACAAGAGAACTTTGATTAATAAATAGTGGGAATTGGAACTGAGATTAACTTTAAACATGAGAAAAGATGGAGAAATATTCACAAGAAAACTAATAGAAACTTTGTAACTTCAAAAAATAAATTTAATCAAATTGAAATAATTAACAGAGCTTATCTGATGCCTGTGGAGTTGAATAATATTAAAACAAATTATGACTCACGTTGATGGCATAAATGTGGCACTGAAGCTAATTTATTTAATAATTTATGGGACTGTCTGCAGATTTTGGAGTAGTGGAAGTTAACAGCTAATTTAGTTACTTCCTTGTTGGAAGTTAAAATTCCATACAACCCTTTAATAAGGATATTTAATGAATTAGGGGCCCTATATCTGCCAAGGAACCAATACAAAATCTTATGTTTAGGGACAATGGCAACTAAAATAGTTATTTTGGACCACTGGAACAGCCAATACTTCCCATGTCAAATAGAGCAGAAATGGTGGCATATACTGAAGGAAACCTTTATATTTGAGAAATTGTGGCACAATTACAAGCGTTAAAATTATTTACTGGGCTCCTCTTGGAATGAATTAATGGAGTTGTTTCCTCCCTTCTTGAAAAATTGAAAATGTTGTACTTTCTATCATGCTACAGAGGGAAGTGGCGGGGGGAGGGAGAGAGGGTATGATATCGATATAACATGTTTTTCTTTGATTTGGCAGTACAGGTGTATTAGTGTTTAAAATCAAATATTTATAAAAAATAAATAAAAAAGAGAAAAGCAAGATAGAAGGGAGGGAGCCAAATCAAAATTTGGAGACATAGGAGACACAGTATGAAAGGCGCCTGGCATTAAGAGAGGAGAGGGAGAGGGAGGTATACAAAGAACAGTAGTGTGTATGCAGGGGTTTGCCAAGGACAAATCAACAGATGGAATGAAACAGGGGGTCCAGTCTAGCTATAGTGGACTTTGGAGCAGCACTGTAAACAGTATCTCCATAGTCAAAAAGGGAGATGAGCAGGCTGTTCCAGTGACGGGGTGACAACAGAGAAGGTCTTTTGTGCCATACATGTGGTGACATGGGGATTTTAAGAAGCAGTCAAGAGGATGACCAGAGGTTATTGTAGCTCAGTTTGGAGGTTAGGAGGCAGGTTACTGGACAAGGCTCCTCATCCTGTATGGACTTATTTAGGAGACATCCTGATATGTATTCACAACATGTTTTCAGGGAGAACAAGCCAAGTGATTGATAAAAAGGGCAGTGGTGAGTGATCTAAGGGGCTATTAATGAAAATCTGCAGATTATAAACTGGGTTCAGTTTGCACAGGTTAAAGGCAGAAGTTTGCATGTAGATGGGGGAGGCGTAGTCCAGAAGGGGGAACAACATACCCATTGCGATAGCAAGTCTTACATGTGGGGTCATAAGGTCTGTCAGCCTATAGCCAATTCCCAGTTACCAGTTTTTGGTTAATACAGTTTACTGTGAGCTCAACATGCTCAGAGAAGGCAATGAAGGGGTTAGGGGTATCTTTCGGGTAGTAGCTGCCACCAATTTACCAAGTCTAGGTTCGGACTTAAACCACATGGCCATGGACCTTTTGGCACTGACTAGTAGACATTTTGAGCAGATTTAAATTCATCCATAAGGACAGAAGAGATTTCAGCAGGGGTCTTGGTTCTATGACTTGTATAGTGTGTGGTGTGAAAGACTGTGAAACTGTAAATATTTTTAGTGATTTTATGTAAATTGTTGTTTTGTTATCATGTTTGTATCTTTGTTATCCTCGCCCCCAGGCGTGGTTGAAAAAGGATCTTTGGAGCCAATCCACCTTCCTGGTAAAACAAATAAAATATAAAAAAATTTTTAAAAAATGGTAAAGATTCAGGTCGTCCACATAAGGAAGTAGGTCTCATTGCTTACAAGCCTTGGGGAGTGAGTCAATAAATAAGGAGAAGTCAATGGGCCCAAGACTGGATACCAGAGGGACCCACTCAAGATGCCAGAGGTTTAGATGTGGTCTGCCCAGTGAAGATCTCCTGAGTGCTCCATATGAGATAACTGCAAAACCAGGATAAGGTCATAGTAAAGAATTCAGTGTGCTATAGCGGTGCTGTGACCTTTTCGAAAACGGTGTCGGTGGGGAGAGAGGAGGTTGTACTTCGACACATGATCAGAGATTTGCAGGAAATTATCATTTCAAGGGGCTTGCTCATGTATGAGATGATGGAGACGGGACGATAATTATTAAGTAGAGAAAGGTTGACTGTTTTGAATATTGGAACTACCCAAACCTGTTTCCAGACTGCAGGCATCCAGGGTTTCTTGGACACTGGAAAATCACTTTAACTCAGATCCCTTTCTTCTATCGAGGACCATTAATTATGTAGTTAATTTACAGACTCCCGTTGCTAATATGCATCACTTTGCATTTCTTGGCATTAAACTTTAACTGTCATGTTCCTAACCACAATTCACGTTCTGCATGTTTCTCTTTATGTTGTTTATTCCCTCATCAGTGTCAACTCTTCTACAGAGTTTTGTGTCATCTGTAACTAGACTCACCTTTCCATGCAATCCCGCTTCTATAAGCACATCAAACAGTACTGGTCAAATCACTGCCCTCCGGGGCACCCCACTGTAACCTTTCTGACATCTGAAAATTTGTCATTTAGAGCAATATGGGTTCTGTTAAACAACCAGTTACCAATCCATCTATGTAGGTTATTTTCAAGTCCTAATTAACCTGTTTTTTTGGATTAGTCTTCTGCGAGGCACTAAATCAAAGAACTTACTAAAGTCAAGAATAGCAAGCCTACTGCCTGGTTCATACCTTCTATCTGCATCACTGTGTTGAATAAATCAATCATATTGCTTTGTCATGACTTTCCATTTGTACATCCATGCTGATTTTGATCCATGAGTCCATTTTCTTCCGGAAAGTTCACTATCTTCCACTGATAATTCACTCTAAACCTTTCCACTATCGATGCTAAACTCAAGGCTTACAGTTATCTGGGCTGTTCCTACCCCTGCTTTTATGTAAGGGAACCACATTTGCCACCCTTTAGTCCTCAGGTACCTCCCTTGACACTAGTGATGCTTTATATAGGTCTGCCAGGGGACTGCTATTGAATGGCTCATCTCCTTCAGTAACCTTGTGTGTAAACCCTCTGTCCTTGGAGATCTGGTCACACTCAATTCTTGCAGAGTGCAACCCCTTCAGAATCCTTTCCTTAGTAACTACAGTATCTCTATATGTAGCATTTTATCCTTGCCACCCTGGAACTTGTTTTTGCTTTCAGGGAGGGGCCCTATACCTCACTATGAACACCAAACTGAGTCATTTAATATAATGGCCTTTTCCATATCCTCCTCAACACTTATCCCATCCTTTTTGATTATGTCTGTCTTCTTTTTTTATACTCGTTTTTCTTTATACCATATATCTGTAGAAAGCGCTATTTTTCCAAATATTTTTTTGCTGTAATGCCGAAACAAGGAAGAACCTTAAAACATTCTTTATGGTTCAACTGATTTACACTGCATCTCATTTCATCCAGATGAATGTATTATGCAGCAGAAATGCTAATTTAGACTCACTCAGCCATCTAACTTATGATCAATAACATACCACCTGTAGAAGAAATGCTGAGAAAGTTATTCTTAGAGGTCTACTATGTAGACCACACAGCCAAAAAGAAGGCTGACAACCTTCTTGGAGGTAGTTGCAGCAGATCTACCAGGTAGTCCACTAAGAAAGTAGTTTATTGACACAGGGTTCATGCTACCAGTGCAACGGCTAATACCATCATGTGGATTCCAAAGCAGAGTAGGTGCACCTATAGGCTTCATCCAGTTACTTGTCATTAGTAATCTGTTAAAGGATCTCCCAGCACTATGGGAATTGCAGTTTATTTGACCACTGCTGAAGCTGCGCATCCATTACTGGGATAACCTCTTATTTCTTTAGGAGCATTTTATAAAAAGAATAGTGCTTGCTGCATTTTATTTTTTTTTGGGGGTTGCTTTTTTCTTAAATAGATCACCCCATTGTTTTTGGAAGAGCTGCACAGTGTTCAAACTCAGGAAAGCATCTCGAAGTGTTTCATGATGTGGTCAATATTGGGATAACTTGCAACGTAGCTATAGACTGGTTCTCTGATAGCTGCAAAATCCTACTGATCTCTTTGACTAGAAAGGTAGTATTCTGACTATCAAATAACAATGGTACCTGGGACACCTTTGACTCTTCTGATCATTTATCTTTTCCGCCTGCTTCTCCTTTCAACTCAGAACCCCGGGGTTCAGCAGGATAATGAGGTTCAGTAGGATTACCTTTGCCTTGGCCTTGGGAGCTTACCAAATTATCTTTTCAAGGTGGTGCTAATAGCCCAGATATATTTAGGATAGACTGTAAAGCAGAAATAGCATCTTTCTTGTTAATGTTTACCAAATAATGTCGTGGTACATCTTCAATTGCCTGTACCCCAAGGCAAGGTTCACTTTGTTTAATTTGGGTATTTAGCGGATGACTAATCTGAGTTCCAGACAAAGGTTCTTCTCTGTGGACTATCTCACTGAGACTGCCTAGGAGGGACTGATGTAATTCTTTGTTTCCACTGACAAATGAGTAATCAGATGTACCTTCTCCCAGGACACTAGTTTGCTGGTTACCAGGAACCAAGAACCCAGCACTGGTCTTGCTAGTGCAGAACAGACAGAACACATCATATGGAGACTGTCTGACACTATTAAAACACACTTGGCATTTCTTATTGAAAGAAAAGTGTCTGCAGAAAGCCATGGGCTTGGATTGTCAAAGCTCTGGGTGCAACACTTGCGCTCATATTTCTGACACAGGCTGCCCCAAGTAAATGTATCAGGCCCCCTGATGAAGAGGTAGTAGACCTCTCTATGTAGGGGAGTTGGTGCTGGGCTCTTGGTTAGTTGATTAGTTTGGTTTTCAGTTTAAGCCAGAAAGGTACCAGTGCTGACTATGTGCCATTTATAAATTGCCATGTTTTACACTTTGTGATTGTAGGCACTAACAGCTCGGTAGCAGCTCATAACCACTGCTGTCTGCATGTTATTTCAAATGTAATGTTGGTGTTAAGAGTGTAGTGAACACTGTTTTTTTGTATTTAATAAATTGGATTGAAGGATGACATTTTAGCCATATGTGCATCATCTTTTTGGGTTGTAAATGCATCATGATGTTTGCACTGTACTGCCAAATATCTTAATGTATTGGCAACACTTTACATGCTTTGTGGTGCAAAAATGACAAATGTGTCAAACTTTTGACGCATGCAACATTTTTGGAGTGCAAGTTGAGGCACCTGAGCTTGGTTAAGACAACCTTTTAGGTGGACTAACAGTCCAAGCAGATGTCGTGCAACAGAGATTATTTTACAAATACTATAGCTATCTTGCATCTGAGCACTACACTAGTCTAGTAGTATAATTTGTAGAACAGTTTGCATCTTGCAATAAAATGTTTCTTCATTTGCTATTGTTAGTCTTTAAGATTTCTTTGCACTTTATGTTGTGTGTCAAGATTTTTGTACATGTTATATCTTGCATAATAATTTTTTTGTACTTGTGTTAATTTTCCTGTCACGTTTAGTAGTTGGCTGATAAAATGACATAACTTCAAATTTGCAGAGGAACATTTTTGGGACAAAAAAGATTAATATACAAGTTAGCCAGCCTGGGAGTGGGTCCCAAGATGATAGCCTGGGTAAAGAATTGGCTGGAGAATAGGACACAGAGGGTAATAGTAAATGGAGTCCATTCTGAAGAAAGGGGGGTTACTAGTGGGGTACCGCAGGGTTCAGTATCAGGACCGGTCCTCTTCAATGTCTTTATAAGCGACATTGCAGAGGGACTGGAAGGAAAAGTATGTCTCTTTGCAGATGACACAAAAATCTGCAACAGAGTTGATACACAAGGTGGAGTGGAAAAGATGAGAAGGGACTTGGCAAGGTTAGAGGAATGGTCAAATGTACGGCAGCTTAGATTCAATGCTAAGAATTGCAAGGTTAATGCACCTGGGAAACAAAAATGCAGGGGAAGAGTACACAATGGGGGGTGAGATACTAACAACAACAAAAATGGAATGGGACCTGGGGGTAGTCATATCAGATTACCTAAAGGTGGGCAAGCAATGTGAGAGGGCAGTAAGGAGGGCTGGGGGGATACTGTGATGCATAGGGAGAGGCATCACCAGTAGAAAACAGGAAGTTGTTATCCCTCTGTACAGACAGCTGGTGAGACCCCATCTGGAGTACTGTGTGCAGTTCTGGAGACCCGATCTCCGCAAAGACATAGACAGGATGGAAGCTATCTAGAGGAAGGCAACTAAAATGGTGCAGGGTCTGCACTGGAAGACATATGAAGAGAGACTTAAGGAGCTTAATATGTATAGCCTCAAGGAAAGGAGGGAAGGGGGGACATGATATAAACTTTCAAGTACCTCAAGGGAATCAACAAAGTCCAAGAGGGTAGCATCTTTCAGAAAAAGAGGTGTGCAAGAACAAGGGGGCACAATTTGAAGATGGGGAGGAGGCTCAGAAGCAATGTAAGGAAGTATTTTTTCACAGAGAGGGTTGTAGATGCATAGAACGGCCTTCCGGAGGAGGTTGTGAAGTCAAAACAGTGGTGGAATTCAAGCATGCATGGGACAGTCCTTAAGGCAATTCTAGGGGTGGGAAATTGTTAGGAAAAGTAGGCTGCTGTTTAACTAGGATCTGCAGCTTATCCATTAGGTAGGGAAATGGGCAGACTGGGTGGGCCAAGTGGTCCTTATCTGCCGTCCAATTCTATGTTTCAAAGTGCAACTGCGTGATTTATAAAGTGAAAAAAAGTTGAGTGTGTTAAAAACTGGATGCAAATATGTGACGTTTGTTAATGCCGAAGAAAAAGGCACCAGAATGAACTACGGGCAAAAAATACAATAAAGCAGAAGCCCAAAATGACTTCTGTTATCAAAAAACTATCTAAGACTTAGTTTGTCCCCCTCAAAAACAAGCATTTGTCAATGCCGAATGTTGCTTGCTTGTATGTGCTGTTTAGGTATTTGGAAGTGACAGTTTCATGCCTTCCTCCCAAGACATCCACTGTGTCTTTCCGTTCAGTATTCACAGAAGAGTGGGAGGGGCAAGGGCCACAGCAGTACAGCAGTTGCCAGGGGGGTGAAGAGGTGGACAATAGTCCATTCAAAGGCAAAAAAGTCCTGCAGGAGCTCACTAAATTGAAGGTAGACAAAGCGATGGAACGAGATGGCATACACCCAAGGATATTAACAGAACTGTGAAGGGAGATAGCAGTACCTCTGGCAGCCATGTTCACTGAGTCATTCAACATGAGTGAATTGGAGGAGGGCACATGTGGTCCCTCTACACAAGTCCGGCAGCAGGGAGGAGGCAGGGAACAATAGGCCATTCAGCCTCACCTCAGTAGTGGGGAAGATCATGGAGACATTGCTTAAGAAAGGATAGTGGGGCATCTAGATGCCATGGAACCAGGACCATAGACAACATGGATTCACAGTGGGGACATCATGTCAGATAAATCTGGTTGATTTATTTGACTGGGTGACAAAGGAAGTGAATCAGGGTGGGGCAGTGGACAACGCTTACCTTGATTTCAGCAAAGCCTTGACACCATCCCATATAGGAGGCTTGATAAACTAGCTAGTAGGCTGGACATGGGGAAAGGGTGGTAAACTGGGTTAGAAACTGGTTAACAGACAGGAGGCAGAGAGTGGTGGTAAATGGTATGCAGTTTAGGGAGAGGAGGCGACCAGTGGGGTGCTGCAGGGATCGGTCCTGGGGCCAGTTCTGTTCAATGTCTTCATTAGTAATATTGCAGAACATCTGAAAGGAATTTTCTCACCAAATTTTCAACATAGCCATTTTAAGACCTCTGCTCATGAACAGTGTCACTGTGATTTTCTTAATTTGTCCCATTACATTGATTTTGCACCGACTGCGCCATTGTACGCTTGAAGCGGAAACACGTTTTAGGTGAGATGTGAAAAATGACAGCTGTACTACTCATAGAAGGTGTGGTAAAATGGCAATTTGAAAATCTGGAGTGAAAATATTGAAAATCGCGAACTTACGCAATGCGTAGGAACTGCGCAGCTTGCGGCTCGTAAACAGTCATTTTAGGAATTTTTCACAAAATTTTCAACATAGCCATTTTAAGACCTCTGCTCATGAACAGTGTCACTGTGATTTTCTTAATTGTCCCATACATTGATTTACTTTGACTGCACCATTGTGCGCTACATAGGGTGGAAACATGTTTTGGGTGAAATTTGAAAATGACAGCTATACTGCTCATAAGAAGGTGTGTAAAAATGCAATGTTGAAAATCTGGGTGAAAATATTGAAAAGTCGCTTGAACTTCTGACGTGCATAGGAACTGTACGCCATGCGCTCGTAAAGCAGTCATTTTGGAATTTTGGCATCAAATTTTCCACATGGGTTTTGGGACCCCTTCTCACTGAATGATGTCACTGTCATGTCGTTATTCAGGCCGAAGGGTGATTCGCGCAGTGACTGCAAAATCACCCTTGGGCCGAATAACGCCATGACAGTGACATCAATCATGAGAAGGGGTCCCAAAACCCCATGTTGAAATTTGTGCAAAAATTCCAAAAATGCCTGAGATATGCAACAAAGCTGAAACCCCTATCTAGCCCATTATACAGCTAACCAGCATTTCCTCAGTTCGCGGTCGGCTTTGAAGAGTGCAGACATGTTCCCGGTCCACCGAAGATCGTCGCGCTGAGCTCCGGAGTTAAGTATGGGGTGGGGGGTGTGGGAAAGCTGGGTGCACAGTGGGTGGGTGCAGGTTGTGGGAGGGGCGGGGGAGACTACATGGGGCCATTTTTTCTTTACAGGGAAAAAAAAAAAAGCGGATGACATGGGGCGTTTGCCACGGCTGGTGGGCTCCCAGCATGGCACAAGGACAGTTAGAGTGCGTTCGGCCGGCCGGAGG